>OZ010798.1:289171559-299171559 GCA_963932465.1 Maratus speciosus
CCTAACACTTCATTTATAATGGCTGTTTCATAATAATAGAAGCCATCAGTCCATCAGAAGAAAATGCAGTAATGGAAATGCCGGGGGCGACACTAAATTCTGGAAAAGTAGAATTCCTGTTCTCTAGTTTTTTTCTTTTCTTTTTCTTTTTTTAAAAATTAAATAAGTGAAAGGCATGTATCTTAAACGTTTGTATTTTAAATTAATGTTATGCATTTTATATAAAATAAGTGAAAGGATTAAAGTTTAAGTAAAATTAAGGCAATACGAATGATTGAGAAGGAAACAATAATAGGCGATTTATCACCTGCGCCCGCTAACATAAAAGTAATGAGTTTATGATTTCTCTATCAGAATCTTCCTACTTGGCGAAGGATTGAGATAGTTAATTAAATTATGAATGAAAGTAACATGATGTAATGCTTAGCATATATTTAACGGGGATCAAACTGCTAGACAGAGGTGAAAACAATATTATAAATTCGAAATTGAAAAGAAAAGAATTTTCTAAAATTGAAATTTCTGTGATACCGTTCAGAATAGATACCGACAATTTGGCACATAGTGGTTATTTTAAATACTCGATAAGAATAATTTCTGAAAAAGGTAGAAATTAAAAGTTCGAAACGACATAAAAGCGTTCTCTGGACATTCTAAATTATGATTTATTTGCAGTTGTTAGTCTGCAACAATTGCTGAATATGCAAATTGTTAGAAACATAAAATTTGACGTGCTTTTTACTTATAAGGGGTAAATGATCTCACAGAAAAGTTCCTAAAATATTCAAAATTTGAATGGATGCAGTCATAAAAAAAAGTTCTAAAATTGCGATTTCTGTAATATCGTTCGGGATAGTGGTCTGAATTTCGGCATAGCGATTTGTTTAAACATGTAAATGCACGCTAAGAACTGTTAGTAAAAAATCGAAATGTTAAGAGGTGAACCGAGCGGAAAACGTTTTAAGAACGGTTTGCATTATGATTTTAATGAGATTGTTTGGGCTAGGAACATAAAATTTGACACAGATGTCATTTTCTAAGCCGTAAATGCTTTGCGTTTCCTAATACATTAGAAATTTATAAGTGTACAAGAGCAAAAAAATTCTTGTATTTTTGAATCTGTGATACTGTTCAGGATAGAATCCTTAAACCTGGTATGGTGGTCACTTACAAGATGTAAATGCTTATTAAAAACTGTTTCTAAATAAATCGAATTTTAAAAGGTTGAAATGAGTGGAAAGCTTTTTAAAAACTTTCTAAATTCCGGATTGAATAGAATTGCTAGAGCGTGAACTTGAAATTTAACATGATTACGGCTACTAAAACGAAAATGCTCGTCCTAAGCAATTTCTAAAAAATTCGAAATTTAAGAGGTTGCAAGAGTAAAAGTCATTCATAAATTAAGATTTCTATGAAATTGTTGAGGGGAGAAACTTAAAATTTATATGGGGATTTCTTTTAAGATGTAAGTGCTCGCTAAATGTTTTCTAAAAAATTCGAAATTTAAAAGGGTGAAACGAGTAAAAAAGCTTTCTAAAAATGTTCTAAATTATGATTTATTTGGAATTCATAGCCTTAAGGAAATCGAAATTTGACATAGTTGTAACGTTTAAGACGTAAATATTCACCATGAACAGTTCCTAAAAAAATCGAAATTTTTAACGGCGCAGGAGCAAAAAAGTTCTAAAATTGGGTTTACCTTGATATCCTTAAAGATTGAAACCTGCATTTTGGCAAGCTGTTAATTTTAAGATCTAAGCTCTCGTTAACCCTCTCGATCCGCAGCCTGAGCTATGATCGGGCATGCATTTTCCCATCAAATTAATACTATTTGGTTTTTCCCACTAGTTATCTTTTAAAGAAAACTTTGTCTGATTTAATCAGAACATTTTCCCCGATTACGATAGTCAAAAATTTCTGCTTTAAAGAGCCGATGGTAAACGATTAAAAATTTTGTAAAAGACGCTCATCGCGAAGAATTACACAGCGAGAATGTTAAGAACTGTTTTGAAAAATGAAGTCTATCTTTAAAGAGATTAAACAAGCAGAAAATGTTCTAAATACATTCTAAATTACGATTTAAATAGAATTGTCAAAGCACGACCTTGAAATTTAACATAGTTGTAACTTTTGAAACATTAATGCTCTCAGAAATAATTTCCTAATAAGTTCAAAGTTTAAAAGGGTTCATAAACAAAACAAAAAAAAAAGTTCTAAAATTCCAATTTTTGTGATACCGTTCGGGGTATAAGCCTGAATTTGGCATACTAATTATCTAAAATATGTAAAGGTTCATTAAGAATCGTTTCTAAAAATATCTGCACTGTTTTGTATGTCGTCCTTCATTCTCGGATTAGCCGTAGATAGTTGCAAAATATAAAATAAAAAGTTATCTTTAAACAAATATCTGACTAAATATCTAACAATAAACAAATATCTAACTAAAAGACCAACTATTAGGTCTATATGTTATTTCGACTCTATCATTTTTTTTACAAAATTTTCATTCTTCATAAAAATTAAAATACCATATAAATTGAAGAAGATTGATACTTTGAGAAAAGAAGTTAGCTTTCATTGCTTTTAAATCCTTAATTACTCTAAGAAATGAATGAAATGTAAACAAAATGTACACATATTGGGTTTCCTTTCTACTTACAAACATCCTAATAAAACTCATTTTAATTTAAGTGAGTAAATTATTTAAATTATATATAATTTGTTTAAAATAAAAGAAATGATATCTACTAAAAAACAACTTTTCAAAAGGAAAAAAAAAAAAAAGAAAGAAAAAAAAAAAAAAAGATGAAACTTGTGGCTAAAAAATGGTGTGATATCATATTTCCAAGCTTATATTATGGTACTTTTTTAACATTTTCCACTAAAAAATTTACATTTTGTAAGTCGAGTGACTTCGTATATGTTGATAGAAATCCTTTTCTCCTGTACTAAATACATCATAACGTGTTTCTGAAAATTCAAATGTTTTAAAATTATGCATCATGGGTTTGGCGGCCATCTTTCCATATTTTACACAAATTTCTATGTATCCTAATCCGTAGTTAAAATCCGAAATCCAAAATTGTTAGTTAAGCAGACATTATAAGCTTTTCCATTACGGACTTTTATTCGGAGAACTTTGAGTCTTAAAATAACAGTGACTTAACTAAAGGATTCATCTTATGATTTCTTTCATAAAATAATTAATCATTTAGAGGCAAAAAAATATTTCTTTTCTCAAAATATTAGTCTTTTTCAATTTATCAGCTGTTTGCAGTTGAAAACCAAAGTTCGACATTGTTACCAAAGCACACATTTTATGCTTTTCCTTCACAGAATTGTGTGCTTAGAAATTTGTGTAAGGTAATGGTGACATAGCTTCGCTATTCCTCTTATGTTTACTTTTTTAGAGTAATTAATCATTTAAAAGCAGTAACAATGAACTTTTTTTCTCAAAATAAGTCTTTTTAAATTTATTTGTCCATAGTTAAAATCAGAAGTTCTAAATTGTTATTAAGGCAAACTTATTACCCTTTACAAACTTGAGTGCTTGAAAATTTGTGTAAAATATGGAAAGATGACCGCCAAGACCATGATGCATAATTTTAAAACATTTGAATTTTCAGAAACACGTTATGATGTATTTAGTACAGGAGAAAAAGATTTCTATCAACATATACGAAGTCACTCGACTTACAAATTGTAAATTTTTTAGTGGAAAATGTTAAAAAAGTACCGTAATATAAGCTTGGAAATATATCACACACCATTTTTTAGCCACAAGTTTCATCTTTTTTTTTTTTTTTTTTTTAGCTTGGCTTTTTTTTTTTTTACTTTTGAAAAGTTGGTTTTTAGTAGATCAAAATATACTACAGTTTAGTTACTGACATTTGATGGTTCTCAGAACAGTCATTGTGATTGACTAGGAAGCTTTTATTATAATACACTTCAGCATTCATGACTTATTTTGTTTGCATTTGACTAAAGTAAGCATAACTTTTTTTTTTGTAATGCAGATATTTTAATTCTGTTTTTTTTTAAATTAAATTCTACATTAAATTTCCTTGAATTTGATATATACACATTTGTATTTAAGTGAAAATTTCAGAAAATGTGCACAATTTTGGCCACCACTGTATATATATAGGCAGTACACCCCCTGTAATCTGCACAGGTCGGGACCAAGGGTTTTGCTGATTATTGAATTTTGCAGATTATAGGTCATTTCTTTATTTACATTCTAATATTTAGAATTCATCTACAAATATAGTAATCATATTGTAATTAAATAACACTGAAATGAAAGTCTTATATTCAACACAGAAGATATTTTTTCTGCATCTCGCTTCATGATTCAGTAGGTACGTTGACTATAACCACACATTTAAACTCCTATGGTTTCAGCATGAAAATGAAGAGATTTGATTGGATGGTACATTATTCTGGAGCTCGTAATTTATGGCCTTGCAAGCCATTGAATGTGTTCAAAATATAACAGTCTAATAGTTATTTACAAGATACATAACACATTTCCTTTATGCATGCAAAAATTCTTTGTAAATTCCTCCGATCAGTCGATTTTTACTACAGTCAAAGTGTACGTTATCTTCTTAAAAAAAGACTTAATTATTTGTTTACATCTGAAATATGTTATGGATTATAGAGTTGCAGATTAGAGGGAGTTGACTGTATATTATAGGAATACTTAAAATGCAGAATATGTTTGCATTAATTCTTATTATATTAATTCTTATATATATTAGTTGGCATTAATTCTTTACAATTAAACAATTTCAGCAATTGTAAGGTACTTAATTTGCTTATCTATCAAAATATAAATTCATACAATACTGAATACATCAAATTCTTTCTTAACTTGAAAAGGTTAATGTTTTAGTGACTTGTTTATCTCATCCTCTGTGCTTAGCAACTTGTTTTAAATTATAGGTGATGTATTTGAAAAGTTAGAAGATGAAGACGAACAAGGGTGGTGTAAAGGAAGAAAAGATGGCCGTGTGGGTCTTTATCCTGCTAATTACGTCGAAGTGATAAGACGCTAAATAATTTGGCTCATTTCATCTGTCTTATAAAACTGTTAAAAAATTCCAAAACTCTTATCATAAATTGTGACGTTAGTTCAAGTGCCATTCTATCATTACATATTCATGAAACATGAAGTATCACTTCACTGTGTTATTTTTTAATTATTATGTGAGAGATATACATATTTGAATTATTTCAAATTAATATTTGGATATTATTTACAGAAAAGAACTAATAGAAAATTTTGTTATTGACTAGCTGATTTACATTTTAAAATGCAGTAGTCCCCAGTTATAAATATAAAGGAATTTGACTAACCTGAAGAATGGTTAAAAAATTATTTTAAAAACTGAAAACTTTCAAACTGAATTTTAAAAATTTAGTGTGCCTTGCTCACACAAACATAAAGTGGAAACAAAAACATGTTTAGTGAATGATGTTGCCTAACTGCATCTGATAGTAAAGCCAGCAATGTTGGCTAGTTACAGCTAATGGTATTAAGAAAGTAATTATATCTAATTATAGCTAGTAATATTAAGAAAGCAATGCTATAATAGTTATAGCTAAGAAATGCTACCTAGTTGAAGCTAGTAATTTTAAAGAGCAATGCTATCCAGTTGCAACTTGCGACATTAAGAAAACAATGCTGTCTAGCTACAACTAACAGTAAGTAATTTTGCCTGTCTACAACTAACAATATTAAGCCACTAAGCAATGTTACCAAGCTAAAACTAACAGTATAAAGTCAACAATTTTACCTAGCTACTGCTGACACTATATTGAGTTTGCATACATGCACTATTCTTTTCTTTGTTTGAAATGAAGTTGTCTTACAAGAGATTACTGATGAATACAACATTCTAGCACTTCTGGTCAAATAGTGGCTTATAACGAAAAATGTATTTAATGTAATTTGTATTTATCTGTTACTTTGACATCTTTGGAATTTTATCTTGGGACCTATGGCATGAAAAGTTTGTAGCATTTCTTATGTTCTATGGAAAAATGAAAGTTCTTTCTCTCTCTCATTTTATACCTTGCTTCATTCTTTATTATTTCATTATTACCTTGCTGAATTTTTTCTCACTTGCTACATCTTCATAAGAACTTTTTACATAATAAAACATAAATTCATGCAAAGTTATATATTGCCTGTCCAAATTATAGCTAACAGCTTAATTTATTACAATAATTATTAATTATTTCAATTTATTTATTAATAGAATAAATTATTGTAATAAAATATCTGTCCGGACAGAAATTAACAAGAAATTAAACTATTGGCTTCAATTTAGCATGCCAAAATATAGTTTCATAACATTTGAAGACAAATATATATATTTCTTAATAAGGTTTTCTTGTTCTGAAATTATTTTTGGGATTAGCTTTACATCAAAAATTAAGTAATAAATTGTGTCATAACTTGGGACAACTGTATAGTAAAGATGAGCTTGTATATCTAGTTACTGCAATATTTATGGAAAATATATTGATTTATATTTCAGTGACTGATGTTATTTTTTGATATGATTATTTTTGCAAGTTGATAGATTTTTTTAGTTTTATTTTCAAATTTTATGTCTGTATTACTTTAAAAAGTAAAGTTATACGTATTTAAAAACATCACATATACAGTTTCTTTTTTAGATTGTTGTATTTTTATTCAGATGTTTTGTTATTTTACCTTTTTAACCATTTATTGATAAAAATCAGTTTAGCTTTTTTCTAACAGCTAAAACATTGTAAAACTGTAAGCAGGACAATTACTCAAATTTAAATTATAGTATAGACTGTGATACATTAGAATCTCTGATTGATGGTAAAAACAAATAATAATAATAAATACTAAACATAGTTTTGATGTAAAATTAGTTTGATAATATATATAAACACTTATTATTTTCTCTGTGTTTCTTAGTGTCCTCTTGCTCTAAAATGGATTTATAGTTTTAATTTTTGAATGTAAATGTGTGCAATGATAAAAAGTTTAAAATTCGTCTGCAAATTACTGAAAAAAATATTTATTATTTTTATTTACTGTTATTCTTCAGTAATCTATTTCAGCATTCCTAGATAAATTTCTTCATTTTTCTTATTATTTTTCTGTTTTTGTTGAATAATTTAATGTGTTCAAGTACAAGAAAAATTCATAAGCTATGACATGTTTCTGGTTTTCATTTCTATTAATAAACCTTGAAATATATAATATGTGCAAGATTAAAAAAAAAAAAAAAAAAAAAGAAGCATTAAAAGCGTCTTGCTGGCTGGAAATAAAAATTTTGTAGCTTGAATATAATGAAAAAAAAAAAAAAAATCAACACCCATAACATTCAGATTTTAATTTTACTTTAAAAAAAAAATTATGCAAATATTTGCCTTTTTCATTTTTCTTTTCTAATATCTATTGTGTTATGCTGGGAATAATTAAAATACATTATAAAATTTTCTCATTGAAAATATGTCAATATAAAGGCTGCAAGTTCAAAACAAGTAATTATCTTTTATTTCAGAGTTCCTATATTAGTATAAAGTGCCTCAGAACTTTTCTTTTAGTAAATGCATAGGTTATTTTACGCATTCGGATTTTATATAGTGACTGCTTTTGCATTTAAAAATTTTTCTTATTTACAAAGAATTTTTTTAATATGTTTGAAAAACAAGCTATATTTTTATTTAAAAAGGACAGTAGTTTATAACATAAAATACTTTTGTTTTAAAATGCATTCAATATTTTGATTAAAGCTAGATTGAATTAGAAAGGTAATATTTAGTTTAAATAATACAACTTCAAGGTTGGATATTTTATCAAAATTTTCAGCTTAGACCCGAACCATAATAAAAGTTTTCTGGCTCAAAATAAGAACTTATGAGCTTTGTTCTTTCCAAATGAATTGTAACTTGTCTATAATGTACATTACTAACTTGTACAAGTAAACAATAAAATTAGTTGTGCATCCAATTACAAAGCATTTATATTTTATAATATAAATGTTCTTCATATTGCTCAAACTGTTCATTTATAGCTTTTAAAAAGTTTTTTCTAAAATATCTATTTTAAATAAGAAGACACAGATTATTATTTTTAGGTGTTTAACTTCCGTATGTCATTGTAAAACAAGACCAAATCTTTTTACCTGTTGTTGTGAGTGCTAATATATTTCCAGAATAAAAGAAACTAGTTCATGTTGCTTTTTTTATTAGATCTTCTTTTATATTTAAATATGCATTGTCTGACAGGAATTTCAATTATTTTTTAAATGGTAATTTCTGCTTATTCTTTGTTTTTTAAGTGATTGCATTATAAGTACCTAAAATTTAACTTGATGTTCTTTATGGGAGAAAATATAATTTTTAAAAATTACCATTTTGATTTCATAGCTAACAAAGTTGTACTAAATAGACTTCCGATTCCGATAAGAAATTAAGTTTTTGGCTTAAAGAAAAAAAAGTTAACAGTATTTTATTGTTTATGCATATTATGTTTTATGTATAATTCTCTTAATTTTGTTTAATTATGTTATCTTTATTATAATAAGTGGTAATAGCAAAATTATATCTAATAAAATGTGTTTATTTTACATAAAAACAGATATAATAAAAAATTTTGTGTTTTATTACTTTTGAAAAATAAATAATGCAGTTAAATATTATTTGGTTAAAGAAAGTGAGTAATGTAGCTCTTTTATATGTTATTATTATTTGTTTGCTATTTTATTTTATAATATATTGATATGCATTTCATTAAATTATTTACTTTGCCAATTCATTTAGTGAATTTTGAAAAAGATATTGTCATGTGATTATATGAAGTTTCTTAAACAATTCTGTTGTTTTAGAACACAAAATAGAAAAGGAATATGAAAAATTTGCTAAAAATCCAGTAACTTCTATAGTCAAACTTTGCCGCTATTTCAAAAGTTTATAATATTGTATATTGGCAAAAATGGCCATTTTTGTAAAAATATTGAAGATAGATTTTATCTATTTAATAAATGTATTAACTAATAAAATTTGTATGGCTATATTTTAAAAAAAAAAAATTAAATTATTAATCAAAATTTAAAATTTGCTGAAATATAGCAGCTTTAACAAGTCTATTTATTTCTTTGAATATATATTTTTTCCTAGTCACCCTTTTCTCCTATTTAATTTAATATTATAACTCCTTTGTAAAAATTGTATTTGAAAAGTTTTCAGGCTGATTTTCTTCTTTTTATATTCTTGAGCTTAATATTTCTGTTTTCCATCTGTTTTTGTTTCTCAAAGTATTCTTTATTAAAAAGATGTATAATATTCCTCAGGAAAAAATAAAACATTTCTTTATTTATGTTTAAAATTTGTTTTTGTTGGGTTTATATGTTCTTTATTATAAGTTGTTTTATATTCTTTATTTGTACTTTTGAATTGTTTCATATGTTTTTGTAATTATTTGTAGAGAATCTCTTCATATTTACCTTTGCATGTAAAAACAACAAAATTGAGTTGGTGGTTTAAACTGTATATATGCATAAAATGTGTAAATATTTTTATCAAAGAATGTGCTTTATGTTTATATAGCATTGGTTAAATAATCAGATTGTGTTGTTGTAGAACATGTAAATTGTTATATTATGTAATGGCAACCTGTATGTTTTTTTTTTTTGTTGTTGTTGTTGTTCAAACATCTGTGTAAGTTTTAAAATCTAACACCAATAATTTTTATCCTAGAATCCGTAGTGCTTTCAAAAACATTTTGATAAGGCTGTAACTAATTGAACTTATCCCGCTTTCTTAACATTTCAGTTGACCAAGATTCCACAACTATTTCATTATACACGGATTGATAATAAAGCCTAAAGATTATCCTTGTCGATCTAAAAGAAATCAAATTTTTACAATTTTATATTTCATAGCTGTCATGTGTGGTTTTTTTTTCCTCTCTCTTTGAAAAAATATTTGAGAATACTGAAAGCAAATTACATCTAATTTAATATTATTCTTTTGTTAAATGAAATAAACAACCCTACATTTTTTAAACGAAAGAAAAATTAAGATTTTAAAATTAAAGTACTAAGAAAGGCATTGTTAAAATTTATCTTAATATTTTCAGAAAATCTCTATTTTTATCAACTGCAATAATTATATTTTGATAGAAATATTTTTAACATCTTTTTTTTCTTCGACTGATAAATCTGTTCAACAAGCATCATCAAGAATGACAGCTGTTATCATATATGGTTAAATATTTTCTTTGTTAAAAGTTTTAAATATCAAATATTTGTTCACTTATTGGAATAATGTTACAGTTGTTATACAAATTATATTGCCATTTATGCAATTTGAAATAGACTAATTACAATGGCAAGCCATTGTTATCACATTATAAATGTTAGGTAAAGGCGAAAAGTAGCATATTTTAAGCTGCTGAAACTGTGTGACACAGCAAGAGGTGGCCACTGTATAGTTTATTACAATTGATATACAAAGTATTGATTACTATATGACAGTTAATATGTTTAACTCTTTGGGGTTAGTGGATTAAAAACTGTCCCACATTCTGCCTACTTTTTTATGCAAGATGTGAAATTTTTTTAGCGTACTTTAAAAAATGTGAAATTACTCATAATACACAGTTGCTTTGCAGCAGTTACAGTATTGTTTGAACTTGGTGTTTATTCTTCCTCTCTATGTTCCTCGAAGAGTTAATACCGAAATGGCTAATTGTAAATGTGTCTATTTGACTTTTGATGTCAGACAACCTTTTTGAATGACTAATAAGTAAATTATGTTGAACAAAGAATAAATTTTCTATGCCTCTTTTTAATTTTTATTGATTGAATTCTTTACTCTTAGAATGTAATCTCGATAACAACAGTTAACGTGTTTTCTGGGCAAATACCATTTTATGACCTTAATTTAATATTTATTTGTATTAATTTATGATAGATATTCTGTTTTACTGAAATTATCAACATTTGAAGCATTATCTAAAAAATACTACAGGTTAACTTTAATTGAGTTGGATAAAAAAAAAAAAAAAAAAAAAAAAAAATAGTTTGTGTATTTTGCTATTAGCTGCTTTAAATAATTTTATCTGAAATGCTGCTAAAGACTGATTTTTAATTGAAACGAAGTTTTGTAAATGAGAATTTATATTTTGTTTTAAATAATTTTGAGCCATCTAAAAAAGTGCTTAGGTTTTATTGAATTCAGAGTATCAAACTGGTTTTTCATCTTTTGTTATTGGCAGCTATGTTACATATTTCTTAATAGGTTATAAATTTTATTCAATTAACTTGTTATGACCAACATCTTCTACTGCTGGAATCATTCCATAACTCCACAGTGTAGTATTAAATTTGTATGTACATATTTATGGAGCTTCCATTGATAATAGAGTGCAAAACTATGTATATTTAAGTATATTTCAATAATCAGTTTATATTTCAACATAACATAATAAGCATTTTTGCAACTAGGCAGATTTGCGTCAATGTAAAAAATGCACTATTTCACTTTTTATACTGCATCAGTCTTGCATTTTATATTGTGCATTTGTAGTATTTATAATGCACATATGAAATTATTAATGTAACATACATTATTTTGATATGGTTTCAGAAATCTTGCCAAATAATAAAAGCATCCATTTATAGCTATCTCATAATATAGCATGTGAAAAATAAAACAATCAGTATTAAAATTTAAAAGTTCTGCCTGTTAAAATTACTTAGATAGAATATATGGATAAAATTTTAAAATTGCATATTTGAATTTAAAAGCAATGTATGTATAGTGTTATGAAATTATATCTATATTTTTAACATATGCATTTCAATTTGTGAAGCAATTGTTTATAAGAAAACTAGTAAAGCCATCTCCATTTTAAATTATCATTATTTTTAATTTATATATATATTTAAAAGAAATAGTATCTTGTGATAAAATTGTGAACATACCAAAAACTATTTAATTAAAAATGTTGCTTAGTTTACATATGTAACATATAAGAATGGTGCTTAATTTTTTTGTAAGGGCTCCCATCCCCAGATCAGAAAAATTGGAACAGAATAACATATATTGATATATGAAAATACACATTATTGAATGAAAAAGAGGTGCAACATTCCCTCCTATAAATTGGAGTCTAAATCCATTCTGTGTAGTAAATAATCTATTGTATATAGATATATATATATATATATAAGCCTTAATAAATTACTTTTTGTTATAGTGCTTTTTAAGAGTATGCATTATTCAGAATTTTTTGTTTTAATGTTTGAAAAAATATAGACTGAGAAAAATATAATTGTATAAAATTGTTCTATAAGTTATAAAATTGTTCTGTATTGATAACTTTAAATGAATAAATATCCATTGCTCCTTAAATC
The DNA here is from genome assembly GCA_963932465.1 of Maratus speciosus. NCBI lineage: Eukaryota > Metazoa > Arthropoda > Arachnida > Araneae > Salticidae > Maratus > Maratus speciosus. The sequence continues at coordinate 289,183,973 of OZ010798.1, forward strand.
GGGATCCACATAGTTAATTAGGTGGAAATGGCTCTACTACAGATTTAAATTAAATAAATTTCAGGTGTTTCAATAAGTTAATATTATTATAGTTTTTACTTATGCTGCAATTTAATTTTATGTCTTGTTGATTTATTTGTAGTATATTTATTGTCTAGAGAGAATGTGATGGGGTTCCTACAATATTTAATTAAAAATTTTTAGTCTTTTGTTATCAAATATATATAACAACAAAAAAAAAAAAAAACTATTTTTTTTCCCATTTAGTTTAAAATGCAACAGTATTTATTGATATTTTAAATAGCTGTGCTATTTGATGTTTGTTTTATGAAAAATATTTCAAGCAAAAAAATGGGAGTTTCCCCATCCCTACATAGCTAGAATAGCTAGCTATACAGTGTTTTTAAAATTCTTTTTTTTTCAGTTACTGTATAGAAATGTGATCCTCTTTTTAGTTGTGGGAACCTTGTCTAGAGCGATTAAGTATTGTTATAGTTCATGTGAAAAAAGGTTAGTGATATTTATTTTTTAATTTTTATTATTGTTAGTACATTGCTCTGAATGGTTGTTACATTTGTAAGGAATACCTTACTGAAAAGCCTTTGATATTGAGTTTGAGATGACCACGAGTTTTCTAAGCATAAGAAACAGGATTTTTTATGCTTAATATTATGGTCAAAACCAGTATTCAATTCTATTTTATAATCTTGTAGTTTTTATATTAAAATGGCGTATTTTTAACAGGAAATCTATATAACTCTGTTGTGGATATTTTTCAAAACTGAAACATGACCAATATTTACAATTACTACAGTGATATTAATGTCCATATAGTTAAACAGTATTTTGGAGGCTTTTTATTGCTAACTCTCAATACTAATTCAGAAACTAACAGTGTACAATATTTACTAAAAAAAATTGCTTTGTACAAATTTTTATGGCAGCTGCACTTCTAGTTTAAAATAAAATTATTCTACAGCACATTGTTTTCAGTGTCTTCTTTTCAATATCTTCTTTTCAAGTATCATAGATGATTTGTTTAAAAATATTGGTATTTTTTACATTTAATTTACAACTATAGCTTTAAGAAAATTACAGATGTATTTGTAACAATGTTTTTAAAACATAACAAAAATCGTACAAGCCACACACACACACACACACACACACACACACACACACACAAAAAAAAAAGTTGTGATTTATTTAATTTGTAATATAACCAGCAAAATACACAAACACATAGCAAAAGTTTTAATTACAGTATGGAACCATTTATCTGGAAACCAGTTAACCAGAATATTTCCAATTGACTTATTTCAGAAAAATGAGCCATACAGTGCCAGTTTGATATGTATATTGCTTTAAACATTACAACATGCATGATAGAATTTGATTCCAAGAACTGAGATTTGAAATGAATGCATTTTTAGTCATATGTTAGACATTTGTATTTTTATGCAGGGGATTTTTCGTCTCCAAGGTATTTCTATAAATTGTCTTCTTTTAAACTTTGATTAATGTCTGATCTTGTTTGTACCCGATTCTTTCTGAGTAGCCTAATAATTTGAGATCAAAACACTGTCATAGTCACATATATTCTACAGATCTGGTCAAATAGATGTCGCTTTAATGCCAAACCATTTATCCGGAATACATCTGACTGCAACCATTCTGCAAAGCGATATAAGTAAGCGTCCTATCTTAAATGGGACAGGTAACCGCAAGATTAAAGGCGAGGTCACGTCAATCAAGGTCATACGCCACCCAGCGGACGGAGTGAGCTACAAGAGGATTATTAACTTCTTTCCCCTTTGTGGATGATCTATAAGTTCGATATCTATATATATGTTCGATATATAACTATGCGCACGCGCAGCCGTGATTTTATTCGTTTGTCGTCTGCAGTACTTAATTGTTGGAAGTTAGATATAATTCGATTTATTTATTCTCCATTATTTAATTTATTAATTGAAGTTAGTTATTTAAAGAACTTATATTATTTGGGAAAATGCCACATTGGCGTTCTAATTATTGCAGTTTTCAAAACTGCAAAAATAACTCTATCTGAGAGAACTTATTTTTTTCGCTTCCCAAAAGAGAGAAACAGGTTAGTTTTGTGTTTTATTATAATTTATAAAAAAGTTAAAATATTATTTAATATATATCACTGACATTTAATAAAATGTCAGTGATTTTAATACGTTCTATTTTAATTATGTTTTTGTAATGCAATGAACAAGGGCATATAAAAATTAGTTAATGTATGCTAAGATAGAATTTTACAGCAACGTTTTTAATTCAATTCCTGATAAGATAAAGTTATAAAAATTACATAAACATGTGTATTTCCAATGAGAATTAAATGCTTTATTACACTTAGACTTTAAGTATAAATTATATAATTAATTTTAAGGCATATTTTTTATTTACCGGGCGCAGGCAATAAATTGCCAAATATTCTCTTGATCGAATCGTATTTATAATATTTAAAATAGAAGCATTTCATTCATTCCATTTAAAACTCATTTAATTTTACATTAGGATCCACTTTAATTTAAAATGCAAGCAGTAATTCTTGTACTATTAAACCTGCAATAATTGATTATTTATAGTTTTAAATATTTTGAGAATTTTAGACAACAGCTTTAAAAAAATTCCTAAAATCGACAAATTACTTTTTTTTTTTTTTTAAATCTAGAAATATGTCGGTCATTGTGTCATATCCCAGAAAAATAGTTTTCATGTGATACCTGCACTTCGCACAGGTGAATAACATTGCAGAAAGCATACAAAGTATAGAAGAAACTTCAAAAATTGGGATAAAATATAAAATATTTACATATAGTACGTGATATGCTCAATTAAACATTTATTATCTTACACCGGTTCTTCGCAGGTGTAAAATGGATAACTTTCCGTAATCGGGCCGATAGCCATGATTGGCGTCAAATGAGAAAACAGTATACAATTGTAACTGTATAAAAGTTAAATAATGGTTAGAAAATGAAAGTAACTTTTATCGAAATAACCCAATTGCGGAACATTCTCCAAATTTGAAAAAGGCTTATGAAACACACAACAATTGCCAATAACTGAAAACTATAGACTAATAATAAGCTCGACGTAGCAGTTGTTGGTCGGTAGCCAAAAATTTCAAATTTCCCTTTTAATTTTTTGCGGTTTCAATTTTTGAATTTTTTTTTTTTCCACAAAAGAGTCGGAATAAGTAGTAGAAAAAAAGGGCTGCGGACAGAGATGGGCCAATTGAACGTATTAAAATCACTGACATTTAATAATATATATTAAATAATATTTTAACTTTTTTATAAAAAATTATAGGGCTGAAAATCACGTTTAAGATGCTTAAAGGTTTTAAATATTTCTCTTTTGCAATTTCCTAACCAGCTGGTATATTTTAGAAATCGTAGTTTGTTACATAGCTTACTCAATTGTTGTACTTGTATATACAGTTGTAACAACCATAAAGAATGTTTAAGGATTTATCAGCTACGTTTAGATAACGTAAAATTAATTTGCTAATTTAAAATCAAGTTGTAAAAATACTAAAATGTTGTATTGTTACTAGAAACAAATCCATGTACATAATATTTATTTTTCTAGCATATCTGGGAGGGAAAAATCGATTAAAATTTTTTATCTTTTCATATATATGAACAGGGTTAGATTAAATAAACAGTGTAAAAAAGTACTTTTATGTTAGCCGGCCGCAGTTCATAAACCGTCAAATATTTTCCCCATCACCAGCGTTTATGTTGCATTCATTTCATTCAAAATATAAAATCATCATTTTAAAAATATACTCGTCATTTGAAAAACATAACTTTATTTAAAATACATACATACTGGTATATTACATCAATTTAAACACATGCTTTTCGCTCATTATATTTAAAATACATTTTTTTCTAATAAATAATAACATAAACCCAAGGTGGGCAAGTTTCTTCCAATGTGGAAAAAAACCAGGAATTAAAAGTTACGCCTATAACGTTTATTAACAAAAATGTTTTTTTTTTAGCCTGAATAGCTTGCATAAAATTCAGGTCTATTTGAAGATATTTACAATTTAAGAGTTATAGGCGGAAAAGCAGACAAAGCCATTTTAGAGAATACCTGTTAAAATTTTAATCGTGAATTTCAAATATTTACTCACTCATGGAAGATGAACCTTGTTTACCAGATTTATTGCAAAATATTTTTGTTACAGCTTGTTTTGATAAAAATATATGTATTTAAAAAATAGTTGCAATGTCAGTTTAGTTTCAGGGCAAAAGGCAATACTGTTTACGTAGCATTAGTGCTTTTTCTCCCGAAATTAAAATGACATTGCGATTTTTTTTTTAAATACACATATTTTCATCAAAACACACTGTAACAAAAATATTTGCAATAAATCTGGTAAACAAGGTTTATCTTCCATGAGTGAGTAAATATTTGAAATTCATGATTAAAATTTTAACAGGTATTCTCTAAAATAGCTTTGTCTGCTTTTCCGCCTATAACTCTTAAATTGTAAATATCTTCAAATAGACCTGCGCACGAGATGCACAGATGGTAGATATCCTGTCATATATGACGTCATACAAAAAACCCGCGTATTTGCGTTATTCACTCCATCCACAAGATGGCGCAGCTGTGTCAATTTACGGCAGATTCCAGCATTAACTTTGTACGCTTACTTATAGCGCTTTGACCATTGTGGATAAATGGTTCTGCACTGTATAATGAAAAAATAGTATATGTCTTTTCCTTGAATAAAATCGGGAACTATATGTATTAAATGAGCATTTTAGAATTTCTTATTAACTCCAATGATAGAACCGATTTTAGGTAGATTTCGTAAGAAATACTACCTATTGCAGTCGTTACCATGGTACGACTTTTGAAAAATTCCTTCATAACTTTTCATTATATGACCCCAGGAACCCAAAACCACCCCCACTTAAAAAGTTTATATATATATATATATTTAATTTTACTATATATATATATATATATATAAACTTTTTAGGTGGGGGTAGTTTTGGGTTCCTGGGGTCATATAATGAAAAGTTATGAGAATCTCTGGAGGACATTGGTATAGACAAACCTTACATCAATATTATAAAGAAGATTTACAAGAAAGCAACAGCAACCATCCGCTTGGACAAAGGAAAAGCAAAGATCAAGCTTGGAAGAGGGGTAAGACAAGGAGACACCATTTCGCCTAAGCTTTTTACTGCTGTCTTAGAAAATATTTTCAAGAAGCTGGATTGGGAAAACAAAGGGATTAGAATAAATTGGGAATATTTAAGTCATCTCCGATTCGCTGACGACATTTTAATTTTCAGTAACAGTCCTGAAGAATTGGAAAATATGCTAAAAGATTTGGCAGAAGCTAGCATTAATGTGGGATTAAAAATAAACTTGGAAAAGACTAAGGTGATGTTCAATTCATTTGCATCAAAAAAGAAAATCGTCTACAACAACACTGAAATTAAAGAAGTGCAAAGTTATGTGTACCTTGGGCAAGAAATATCATCTGATAATAGTATCATGAATGAAATCAATAGAAGAATAAGAAATGGATGGAGTGCTTTTGGGAAGAACAATATTATTCTGAAGAGTAGCATGCCCCTGTGTTTGAAAAGAAAGGTATTTAACCAATGTGTTTTGCCTGTCCTAACTTATGGAGCAGAAACATGGACGCTAACAAAACGGATGGTACAAAGATTACAAACAACACAGAGAAGTATGGAAAGATGTATGCTAGGTATAACTAGAAGAGACAGAAAAAGAATAACCTGGATAAGAAGTCAGACGAAAGTTTTTGACATCATTGAAAGAATTAAACGGCTAAAATGGAAATGGGCTGGGCACATCGCAAGAAGACAAGACAATAGATGGAGCACAAACACCCTACAGTGGTATCCCAGAGATGTAAAACGGCCAAAAAGACGACCTCAAGTAAGATGGAGTGATGAAATCAGAAAAGTAGCCGGTGTAAATTGGAAGACTAAAGCACTAGACAGGAAACATTGGAAAAATCTGGGGGAGACCTACATCCAGCAGTGGATTGAAAACGGTTGATGATGATGATGATATATATATATATATGTATGCATGTACTAAATTTTGTCCGCACGATAAAAGCTGCAATTATGCACGGATTGTCTTCAAACTCGCCAACAACTTTGAGATGGCTAATATCTCGGCGGGGATTGAAAATGAGCAAAATTGGCCAAGATAGAAATGGGAAGGGTTCAAAATTTTGAATACCGTCTTAACATGATTCTGATAAAGCCCAGCTCTTACACAACAATGGCAGGAAAAAATAAATATTTTTCGTTATAGCAATTGCCAACAATTAAAAAAAAAAAAAGCAATAAAATTCTCACCACAACAATTGCTTCTCTATTGCAAGAATTTCACGTGAAAAATTGAATTAAATAAACAGTTTGACAAATTGAAAACAAATTGAATATTACGTCATAAGTTTTCAAGAGCAAGATTTCAGCATGAAAACTCAAAATGAAATAAATAGTTTGACGAATTAAAAAAAAAATTATATTGCATCATATTAGAAATATAATGGACCTCAGCGGGCGAATATGTAACGCCATGTGAGTTTGAAGAAACGTATAACATGATAAAAACCAGACTATGGAAATATTAACATATTTTAACACTTTGAGGTTCTCTGAATTTGGTTTAGCCATTTTTAAACCTATTCCATATTCGTTCCGTATTCATATTCTATATATTCGTGTGTGTATTCGTGTATATTAGAATTTTCTCAAAATGTTTAGCTCCCCTAGAGCTCATTCTTAGTGAAGGAACTGGGTTTATCTCTAATCTTGATTTAATTTTTTTTGGTGAATTTAGTATTTAACTTTGAAATCTACCTCCGCCTGTAGGCCTGAGCTGGCAGGGATTTTTTTTTTTTGTTGTTGTTGTTCTTTTTAATAATTGTTATGAACTGAAGAATTTAAATGTGGTTGAGTTGAGTTAGGTGAGAAGATGAAACTAATTTACATGTTTTTTAATTATTATTATAATACATTTTCATTGAACATATATATATTGATTATATTTCACATTTCTTATGTGGTATATTTTTCACAAATTGTATGATAATTGTTGTATTTTGTTATTTTTCAGTGGGTGTTATTGGTATCTAACTACTGCGAAACCTTTAAAATGAAACTTTTTAATGCATACAGAGTGGCTGAGATGCATAAATACTTTTTAAGTTTCAAAATTTCTTTATTTTAAAAGCTCTACAAAAATCTTTCTTTTGTGTGTATCTGCATTATAAAAAGTACTTACATAAATTTCATGATTAGTAAGGCCATTAGTTGAGGATGAACGTTAATATGTTTGTGATTGCCATTTGTTGATGTATCACATGTATTATATAGTCTTTCTATAATTTGTCGAATGTAATGGCGATTAATGATGAATCTTCCATAATTCTAATCTTCAACATAACAATTGTTGCTACAAAGTTTTAACCATGACTAGGTTGCTTTCCAGCAAATGAAAACGGTAAGCAACTTTAATGTTTAAAAAAAAAAAAAAAACACTTGAAACAACTGCATGTCACAATTATTGCCAAAAATTACTATTAAATTTATGTTATTGGAAGAGCTACTATTTTAATCTTTTAAATGTTCAGATAGTTTTTCCCAATAAATTTATTTTTTCCAATTTTTTATTTATACTATACCTTAAAATTTGTATAGAGTACTTGGAATACTAATTCATTTGTGTAATAACATAACTGGTAAAAGACCATTAAATCATAATAATAAGCCGGAGAATTTTGAATTTCAATTCTGCATAAAACACAGTCTAAACCTTGAAGTCTCTTGTGCATTTTCTTGTACAAATTATTAATTACTAACTACAATCATGACTTCATGTGAGATTTGATAAAAAATAGACACTTATTAAACAAAATTTCGAACACTCCCCAAATGAAAACTTAAAATACATAACACCAATTGTTTCATTTTTCTCTCTAGGTGATGTTCCTAGTAGTGGTATTTGCGAGCTGAAATTTTCAGGCCCGAATCCAACACAGGCCTTTCAAAAATCAATGTAATTTGGCCCAATCCAGTCAAGATCAATTCAGTTTCTTTAAGGAAATTGCTATGTTTCTTAATCAAAATTATCCTACAATTAAAAATATTTTAAAAGAATAATATTGCATGTATATACAATATGTGAACATTTTAAAGTATAACAGTTCTCATATGTCCACAAGCCATGGAATATGGAATAATAGCATTAATGACAAGAAAAAAAAAATAATGATTTATAGTAAAATGACAGAAAAACATTATTAAAAAAGATTATAACTTAAAAGCTCTTTTAAGAAAAATAAAAAGTAGATTTTAAAAATATTTGCTTTATTTATAAAACTAAAGTTTATTTTAAAAGGTTGCATTAAACAAATATCCAAAATAATTTTATTATTTTTCAAAAGAAAGCCAGCCCAGCAGGGTTCAGAATAATGTACAGGTTCAGGCCTATCTGGTGTTTTCATTTCATTAAATTTAGAAATTAGATGATATAAGATGAAAATTTTTAAAGTGCTTCAAATTTTATACATTTTCACTAAGTTAGGGTTTCATAAAATGTGTTTGTTGTTTTCATTTTCACAACATACTCACAAATATAAACTTATGCTAACTTTTTTATAAATATTTTTGTGGGAATATGTAGTGAATACAAAAGGAAAATTAAAATAGTGTTGACACATAACAGAGTAATATCTATATTAGAAAGCACAAACGTGTCAGTCATTATTGCTAAGGTAACGCTAAATGTGCTGTCACTTCTAAATATCATGCAATGTCAATACTCCATTGAATAGATCATAAATATAATTTCAAACAAAATTTCCTTCGAAAATGTAGCTTAAATTATGGATTTTTTGCTGCTTTTTAAAATAATTGACAAGCATTACAATAATGTGAAGTAACAAATATAATGTAATGCAAATATTGCTTTAATAAAATATAAAAAATTAAGGAGAAAGTGGCGAGTGTTAGTAATTAAACGTTTTTTTAGTGTTTATGTCCTAAATCTTTTATGTATCATTTTTGTAATAAAATAATTCATACTCTTGAGAGGAACCCGGGAAATCTCATGTAAAAAATTTTGGTTGTAAAATCTCAGTAGAGACTCCAAAAACCTGGGGAAAATATGTAAATGCAGGCAATTGCTGCTATTTGCATATGCTGTGATTGTGATATCATAATGAAATCAAACTAAGACCAAAGAAGCAACTATTTAAACACCAAAAAAAAAAAAAAAAAAAAGAAAAAATATTAGAAAATGAAAAAAATTAAATAGTTAAGTGCTGGATTTAGATAATATAGACTATCATATTCAGGTTTGGAGTAGCACAGTTGAAGTTTATTCCAACAGAGCGAAATATGTCCAGACCAGGGATCGAACCTGGATACTTGGCATGCCGTGCCAATGCCTTACCTGTTAGGCTATCCGGACCGATACCTGGCTGACATAATTCACTCTTATTAGTTGGACTTGGCTGCGAACTGCAGCGCTAGTTTCTTTCATCTGAGCTATAACTATAGCATTACATGATGAAACTACTTTAACACGGAAACTCCTGTATACCATGTCATTAGGCCATAATGAAGGGAACGAATATTTTTTCCAACTGGATTAAATCATATTCAAGTTTGGAGTAGCACAGTTGAAGTTTATTCCAACAGAGCGGAATATGTCCAGACCAGGGATCGAACCTGGATACTTGGCGTGCCGTGCCAATGCCTTACCTATTAGGCTATCCGGACCGATACCTGGCTGACATAATTCACTCTTATTAGTTGGACTTGGCTGCGAACTGCAGCGCTAGTTTCTTTCATCCGAGCTATAACTATAGCATTACATGATGAAACTACTTTAACACGGAAACTCCTGTATACCATGTCATTAGGTCATAATGAAGGGAACGAATATTTTTTCCAACTGGATTAAATCATATTCAAGTTTGGAGTAGCACAGTTGAAGTTTATTCCAACAGAGCGAAATATGTCCAGACCATTATAGCTCGGATGAAAGAAACTAGCGCTGCAGTTCGCAGCCAAGTCCAACTAATAAGAGTGAATTATGTCAGCCAGGTATCGGTCCGGATAGCCTAACAGGTAAGGCATTGGCACGGCACGCCAAGTATCCAGGTTCGATCCCTGGTCTGGACATATTTCGCTCTGTTGGAATAAACTTCAACTGTGCTACTCCAAACTTGAATATGATTTAATCCAGTTGGAAAAAATATTCGTTCCCTTCATTATACTAGTTAGACTAGTTAGACAATCATCTGTAGGCATTTTGTTTGAAGAGAACTCATTGTCCCATTAATTAAGGATTTTGTTAATCCTCAAATGGCAATTTCTTTTGTGTAAGGATTTGTTTGATTTTTTAAAATAATTCTTTAATCTATTATAAATAATGCAACAATAAATTTATAAAAACATTTCTTTTTTGAGATGTGTGCTTGTGCTTATGATTCAGCAGAATCTTAGAAAATACTTGTGCTTAAAGACAGTTTCAAATTTTATACAACTAAGGTAATTGAAAAAATAAATATGTCGTTTTTTATATAATGATTAGCTTTACTTTTGAGATTATGTTTTCTTTTTAAACTGTGGAGGGGTGATACTCGTTTAAAAAATGTTGGTAATTGTTAATATGGAAATTTTTTTGATCCTGGGAAATAACTCAGGATTTTTTTTTTTTTTTCTTGTTTGAAAATGAGTATGAACCCTAAATAAGATATGAATGTATATTTTACAGAGTATGTTGTATGACATTTCTTAATATAGAAAAAGTCAAAGAACTTTTTGCTTGAATTAATTTAGAATTCAGGTGTTTTTTAACTTTTCCACTACTATTCTAATGCTATGGAAAGTTTAAATGTGGGAAAATTTAATTTCAGTGTTGAGATGTTTAAAACCAAAATATATCAAGTCTCCTTTTCATTCACCCAAGTTTGAGATTAATTCTTGTCCTGCATACAGTTTCTTTGGTACTATAACAATTCAAGCCCTAGGTTAAAAATGTGACCCACAAATCTTCTACAATTTTGAATAAAATATAGGGTGTCTATAAAAGAATGTCCCAGTTTCAATGGTATGTTATAATAGTTTAATTTAGACTATTTACAATGAATCATACATCAAATTGAAGGTAAACTAACTTAGTTTTTCTTACAAATGTTCAACCTTTAGTCATACGGCACACATCCAACCTAAAGTCCAATTCTTCCCACACTTCGGTTAGCAAGTCCAGAGTCATGGAAACAATAGCCTCTTCAATTCTGTGTTTCAACTCTGGCAAATAATTAGGTAGCAGCGGAATGTAGACACGATCTTTTATAAAGCCCCAAAAGAAAAAATCGCATGGCTCTAATGGCTTTTAACACTAGAACTACCGATGTTGAATATATACCTAGTTTTACCGCACCCGTCAAATTGACGGATTTTTGATAATGGCTTTCATTGTAACTTTTGACTTAGTTAATATAAATAAAAGAATACAATTTAACAAAAACAACATTTAATATAATAATTCATTAATTATTAATAAAAAAACAAACAAAAACAGTTTGTTTGCATTTATAGTGTACCACATTTGACACGCATAAAGTAACTATTTACAAGTACATGTTATCTTAGATGAACACTTGCCACAAACATATTTGTTGCATACATTTCAGGTATAAATCGCTCTGTTTTGTTGCACAATTTGGCAAGATTTGCGTTCATAAGGATCTTTTTTGAGTTTTCTGGAGTACAATCCATTGCTTTCCGTTCTTTTTTTTTTTTTGAGAGGAGGCTTCTTTTCTGCAGCACCTATATTCACTGGAGAGTTCTTCGGATAATTGAAATAAAAATTATTTTCCAGTTATATTTTCATCACAAGTATCTTTATAGAAAATCAACGCATTGATTGCTGCCAAGTCCAAAATAAAGTACCTGCAAAGGCCATCTACGTGACCCTGCTTTTACGCTATATTGGCGGGCCATCTGATCAACTACATCTACTCCAAACTTAGTCTCATTGTAAAACGACGCAATTTTTACGGATTTAGATTTTGAGCTAAGAAGTAGTACTTTTTTTACGAGTCTTACTTTTGTAAATTGTTAGAACAATATCCATTGATTTCTAGAGTTTTGTGGAGAAAAGAGCCATGTTATCTTTTCTAACTTCAGCTATTTTCGGATATTCTCTTTTATTTGCTCGCATAGTTCCAACAAGACTTGTTTTGGTTTGTTTTTGCCAGTAGCATCTGTGCGAGTTGTATACTTGTAAAGAAATTATCCTTTGTTATATTTCTCCTACAATTTACATAGTTTTTTTACAAGATTCAAAACTACAGATTCATTGAAAGGTACTCCTGATGGTCTAAGTTCATCTTTGCCTAAATAGGGAGAGCCATTTATAAGATATTTACTTCGCACGTCTACAGCTAACCAAAACTTAATTCCGAATTTGTCCGGTTTATTGGGTGATCTGCATGGATGCTGCATTGGGCATATTGCAGAAATCCACATGTTGCCTTTGTGGGAAACAGTTGTTCATCTACGCTTATATTCAAATCTGGTTTCTAACAAGCTTGGCTGTTATCAATAAAGGACTTCCACATTTCGGAAGCTAATCTAAATTTGTCAGTTCGTAAGCGAACACTCTTCTCACTTTTTTTTGTCAAACGAATGAATCTCATAATTTCTGAAAATCTGTTCCTATTCATACTTTCGTGAAAGAAAGAAGGTCCTCATTTTTCTGACCACAAATAAAATAATTTCACATTTCTCGCTTCGTAGGCTCTTCGAGCATACAAAATAGCTACAAACGCACATATTTCTTCAATAGTAATTTTCCAATCGTCCTTCTGTAAAATATTTCTGGCCCCGAGTAAACTGCATCGTAATCGGAGTAAAATGGATCCTGTTATAACAGCTGCCAAACACTTTGGATCATTCAACATTGAAATTGCCAAAGCCGTCATTTTGACGGGTCTTGGTATAAATAGGTATAGGTCATACAGATTACGGAAATTAAAGTGGGTCAGTGGAAACTGAATAAGAATATTTAACTATGCTTATATTTCATTAAAAGTCGTATCATAAAATTCTAGAGCAATACATAAATTATATAAAATTTTTAAGCATGAAATTTGAAAACCGTCAAAATGATGGTCGTGGTAGTTCTAGTGTTAAATCTTCAGCTCAGCAGGAATGCTTTATGCTCAGGAGTCACCTTTTTGCATATGTGGCACTGCAAGCGAGTCAATAACAAAGCAGTAATCATGCATGCGCTCATCTAAAACTGTTTGAGTGGCTCTTTATTTGTGACCTTGAACCAACACTCTACAACACTTACAGTTGATACTATTAAAATTTACAACTGGGACATTCTTTTATCAGGCATGAAAGAGTTCCTTTTAAAGGAAGAACTCCACCTTTTTAAAAGCAAATTTGGACATTCTCTGGATTGATGCAAACAAAATATTAGAAGTATGGGGGGAGGGGAGGGATACATTTGGATGGATTTATACTTTTAGCAAATTGTTTCCAAATTTCTTTTTTGATTTAATGAATTTATACTTTTTTTTTTTCTTTTAATACTTTCTAAAAAAAAAAAAAAAAAAAAAAAAAACATGTACAGTTGTAATTCATTTTATTATATGAATAACTGTTGAAATGTATCTAAATTATACAAGTTTGGTCTTATTGCATAGATGGGATAAAATCCCACCCACCTTTTCCCATTTCTCACTTTCATGCCTGTTTTATGGACACTCTGTATAAGCACTTTATTTCTAAATATCTCAGGCTAATGTTTTAGCGACTTGATCTACTGATTCCAAATGTATCATTTATTGAAGAATATAAAAATGGGGTTCTATTACAGTAATAAAAAACTATATCAATTTTCTTGAAATGATCATCGACAATATTTATGATTAGCAGATAAGATTAATAAATCTAGTTTAGCAACACAAAAATTTATTATTTTCGAACTTATGCTCATATTTTCACTAACAAATGACTTACCTATTTGTTAAAATATCTCATGTATTAAATAACCAAATCTTAAGTTTCTCTCTCTCTTTAAATTTAAGTGTATTCAATCACATTTAACCAAACAGAATGATAATGTAATTGTTTTTTGTTTGTTTGTTTAAAAAATGATGCTTAATTTCCTTAAGGGAACTCTAGAAAATAGAAGGTTTTGTCCTTATAAATTATGAAATACCATGTTAAACCTTTATGCCCCGACGGTACTTAAAAGTACCACAGTTTTCTATCCCAATTAAAATACAGTCATTGAAAGCATTCACAATGGTACTTTTATGAAACCAAATACTTCCTTTGACAATCACTAAATAGCAATAGCAGTTTCAGTAAGCTGAAAATTGTTCACGAAGCTATTTTCGTGTGTGTGAGTTCCAATTTTGCTTCCATTTTCTTGTCTGAGAAAGTATCCTTAACTTTTGTTTAAAAACATCTTAAATTTTAAAGGTAAGACTATAATTTTTTTTTCTTCTTGCTTTAAATAGATCACCTGACAATATGTTATGCTAAAAAAAAAAAAAATCATTTTATGTACTTTACGAAGCATTTTTCAAAGCGGTACTTTTAAGTACCGTAGGGATTACGTGAACAGGATTTTTACTTAGATTTTTATCATTTGAATACATATGGTGCATAAAAATGTGTATATTTACTAGGGATTCGTGTGTGCTAGACAGCTGGATATTGATACAATGTAGGGGAAGATATTGCATGATTTATGTATACATTGATAAATAATAATGCAAAAAATGTGTTATTTTTATCTTTAGAAAAAAAAACTAAAAATAACTAAGCTATTATGAATCCTTTTGAGTTTACTACAACTCTTCTAATGACGAAATGCTCACTGATGATGCAACAACAGCATCATCATCTAGTCATATATACATCCTAGACATATATACACTAGATATGCATGATAATTCACATTACAATAATAAGAAAAAATTGGATATAGTTTTGTTTTTTTTTCCAAGTCTCGATTTTTGTCCGAGCGTTATGACCCAACGGTACTTTAAAGTACCACATTAAGTAATTAGCTGTAATTAACAAAAAAAAAAATTAAATCTTTTATTTTTAGTGCATATATCTGCTAATGTATAATAGTAATGCAAAGAAAAAATTTTGAAAAGATAGTCTTTTAAATTCATAATTTGGGATATATAGGGTTAAAGCTGTTCGTCATTGAGATCTCAAATTCCCACGCTAATATTAAAGCTATGGCTGCATGATGCATTTGTGTTATTAAAATTTTTAGCTTTCTTTTATGTATAATTTTATGTGTTGAAATTTTAATGAAACTGAATAAGATTTTAATACTTTAAATAAAATTAAGCATATATTTTAGAAATATTTTGGTAACTGAAAAAGGAGACATCCAGTGCACAGAAAAAAGAAGTTAGAAATATTAATTTCCTGAGGAGATATTTTAAAATATGAATGCATCACACCCCCATAGGTTTGACATTAGCGAGGGGAATTTGAGATCACTCTGGCCAGCAGCCTTAAGGAGGAGTGTCATTTAGAGAGGATGAACAGTTTAATCGCCCCACTTTGATTTTCTGACTTTTTTTTTCATCATTTTCTAATCATTCTTTTCTACAGGGTTCATATGGTCCTTGAAAGTGCTTAAAAGTCCCTAATTTTTTTAAGAGAGCAAAAAAGTGCTTGGATTTGTTTACATCTATATTATAAAGGTCAAACGTGTCTATGCATAATGCTGATGTCATTTTGACAGTGACAACAGCAGACGATTAAATTTAACTTTTACAATTTCTAAATATCGCACATTTTCAATTTTTACACCATGAAACAGAGAAAAATATTTACTTTCAAATGAAATTTGTTTGAAAATTATACTGCAATATGTTTGAAATTGTATGCATATTTTCTTAATTTTTATTCTTTTTAAAATAATTTTCAAACATGTTTAAAAGAGAGAAAAAAAAAATTATTGCATGCAGACGATTACAAAAGATAAAACCGTTTGCACTTAAATTAATATAAATAAAATAGCTCAGCATTTGTTTCCAGCTTCTATTATATAACAAAATTAAAACATTCATCAGTCAATAAATAAAGCAATAAAATATAAATAAAATGCACGTAATTGAACTGCACGCTTAAACCACTGAAATGAACAGAATCAAAAGTGCTGATTGTAAAAAGCGATCTGTGACGATTTCTTCGACTATTAACTTTTAGTGCGAGGCCAATGCAAAAGTATCTCTTTTAATAAATTTCAAAACATTATTAGAACAGATTATTGCTATTTTTCATATCAATATGATATATGGTATTGTTAGTGAGCATTCTAAAAAAATAAATGTAAAAAGCCTAGAGTTATAAACTAAAAAAAAAATTGTTTCACCTATATTCTGTTACTCATGAAATCC
The DNA here is from genome assembly GCA_963932465.1 of Maratus speciosus. NCBI lineage: Eukaryota > Metazoa > Arthropoda > Arachnida > Araneae > Salticidae > Maratus > Maratus speciosus. The sequence continues at coordinate 289,200,486 of OZ010798.1, forward strand.
ATATTTTATCTCCTTGTTTTAGTAAAATCGCTTTACTTTTAGAAAACAGGAAATACAAGTAAAGAGCTGAAAGCTTTATAAAATATGTATTGTAATTAAAATTAATTATTTATGCTGAAATATACTAATTATTCTTTGTGTTTTTTCTGTTGCAAAACATTTTTTTTTATAAAAATTATTTATCAGAAATTTACAAATTAAGGTAAGTTATGGAAAATTTTATGACAAGTTCTTTCAAAACAATGTCTGCATTTTGTGAGATCAAAATAATTCAAAGTACAATGCAAAAATGATTTTTTATATTTTCCATAGGCATTTTTCTTAACACTTCATGTTTAAGATGCTACTCTATAGTATTCACCTGAAAATTGGTGAAAATGAAAAAGATTTTTTAGGTGTATTCAATCGTAATTATATAAATACATAGCACCTATAGTCATCGCCTAGCCCGTCCATCTGTCTGTCCACATATAACAGCACAAAAACTACCCAACTGAATGGTTTGAAATTTAATATACATAATCATTGCAGAACTTTGTCGAGTCATTTCAAATTTTATGAAAATCGAATCAAAACTTAAAAAGATGTTAATAAAAGTGTTATCCAAAATCAAAAGTAAAATTTATGTAAATGATTTCTGTGCGTCATTTTATCCATTTGCATACATTTTGTTTAGTTTGGATACAATGACGCACAGAAATCATTTACATAAATTTTACTTTTGATTTTGGATAACGTGGCACAAAAGATAAATCAATTTTTTCATATAAATACATTACAGTGCATTGTATAGGTTCAGTGAGAGTAATATTTTTAACAGTGTATTGGTAAATTAAAAGTTTTGGTTAAATGTGTAAATATATTTAGCTAAACCGAAAACAATTGAATTTTAAAACAATTTGTTTAAAGCTACATCAAGGCATCACTTAAATTTTGATATCATATATTTTAAAACTCATATTTTGAATTTATGAAAGATGTGAATGATAAAGCATCAATGAATAAATTTTTATACATCCTTTTAAATTTAATATAATCCTTACACATGCAATTATAAATAAAACAAAAATAAAATGATGAAATAAATAATATAAATGTATGTATATATACATTAATTAATAGCAGAGCGTCACTTAAAATTTGACATCATTATTTTTAAGTTCCATATTTAAAATTCTTATAGCAATAAGTGCTGCATCACAAACTTTTAACCCGTTAAGGGTTTTTTGTATTGATATCACTACTTTTTTTAGGTTAATAATAAAAAAGATAAAAAGAAAAAAATATTAAAGACCTTTAAATCCCCCCCCCCCTCCCCCACCCTCTTAAAAAAGCATACCTATATACAAAATAGGTTTTTTGGTACTTTTTGGTTAGCCAGGCACCAGTGTTATGTATATATATACATATATGTATACATATATCACATATATATCCACATATATGTATGTTTGATACGTAATCATTTAATTCTAATTTCATAGGTTTTTTTCTGTTTATAATAGTCATGTGTACATAAATTTTTAATTCAAAGGAAATATTATCCTTTGAAGTTTTTACAATTAGCAACCATTTAAAATAATAACCTTTTCTAAAATATGTAAATAATATTTCTGGAAATACTGAAAATTTGAATTTAAAATAGAAATAAACACTCAAAAAATTAGTCAAATTAAAAAAAAAATAAATGGAGTCTGCATACTGGGAGCTCCAAACATATATCTTTAGAAAAAATTAAATTCCTATGTATAGTTTTTGCTCCTATAAAACTTTAATGGAACAATTTTGACCAACTTTAACATTGAATATCTCTTAAAATAATTCTTTGATTTAAAAACTGTCTGCTTCAGTGTGTTTATCAAACACTTCTCTATAGTACGAATTTTCATATTTTTGTATGCTATATTTTTCTTAATATTATTCTAAGAAAGACCTCAGATCGCAAAAAATTCATTGGCGGTGACAGCGTTAGTTACTTTTTTTTAGAATAGAGAGATACTGAATTTAATATATATAATCGTAATAAATTTTGTATTCATACATTTTTGCATTAGAGTGCAATAGCTATTGCACCAAGATCTGAATATTTATAAAACTAGCTGTAGTACGAACGTACCTCATTTGCCATGTTTGATGTAAAATTTCAGACTTGTTTTTTTTTTTTTGTTTTTTTTTTCACAGTTTTGAATTGATAAATTGAAGTTCTTAAACATCTCTGCAGATTATAACACGTTGTAAACAAACCAGTTGTAACAAATTCTGCATATAATGAATAATTTTCATGTTCTTTTCAGATTGTTACAAGTAGTTTTCACTGTATTTTGTAGTATTAATGATTACTTTTCTGAAATTTTTGGAAAGGTGTTTAAAATTTGGTTAATGGGCTTGGTTTTTCTTCTGGCAAAAGAACATTAACCCTGATTATACTTTTAAAATGTTATAATAATATATATATACTTTTCTAAAATATGAAAAAAATATCTTATGATTAAAATTTGAGTTGCCATCATTAGAGAAAAGTATATAAAATTAGAAAAAAATTAATATTTCGAAAACTAATTTGAATTTAAAAATTCTAATACTAGTTTTGAGGTCTGCAGATCAATACGGATTTTTGGTGTTAATTACATCGCAAAATTTCCATATTTTAGGAGAAATCGCCATGAAACATAATCAGTTGTTTATTCAGTCATTTCATAAATTTGTTTCATTTCAGTCGTTTCATAATTCGTTTTATTAGTATTTTATATATACGAGTTGGAACCCGTCGACATACGCCGAACTAAAATGTTAGAAAGGAACTGTCAGATCGAATTAATAATAAACCTACAAAAGTAATTACACTAAATAAATTCATCTTACATTGGTTGTCTAACTCTTAAAACAAATAATATTTTTAACCTAAAATTACCAAAATATTATTTCCACAAACTTCAACTGCTTAAATTATTGAAAAATTAAACTGTATTACAATACGTAATCAATATGAGTAATTATGATGAAGTTATCGATTGAGGCTCTTGTGTTTGTTTCTACGGGATGAAAAATCTGTAAAAAGGATTTCTCTTTGTCACATCATAAAATTTTCATTCATAAATTCTAAACTGTACGTTATTTTCCCATTTTCATAATTTACATACGCACCACTCAAATTCACAATTTGAAAGTATTTTGAAAGTATGCAAATACATTATTAATGAATGTATTTGCAAAAGTCACATTTGTCCAATACAACTTTTCATGTGAACATTCGCATAAATTTTAAGTTCTAATCTCAGTACTCGCGAAAAAAAATTCAGAAATTTGCCTTTAGTTGTCATAGTATTGGCCAAATATTTAATTTTATCAACAACAAAAAAAAAAAAAATCATAGTTTTGTTTTAAATATGACATCATTTTTACTCACTAAATCATTTTGCCTACCGTCTCAAACTCGTCATCAACGTAATGTAAAAATATTGAAATATTGATTTACGAAGAAGAATGCGCCTTTTATTTAATGTCTGACATCATTTCCTGTTAAAAATGTATAAAAAAGTTACTTTTATTTGTAATGTGAAAATGGCATCAATAAGGATATAATCAATAGAGATAATAAACCATGACTATTTTCCCTTTATTTTCAATATAAATGGAGTACTTGAGTTGCCACAATTACAAAATTTGTATTAAAAACTACAAAAAAATTAATATCTCAAAAATAAATTGAGATACAGCTTTCAAACAAATTGCATTTTAAAACACATTTTTTTCCTTGTACGAAGGTGTAAAAATTCAAAATGTGCGATGTTTAGAAGTTTAAAAATTTGCAGTAGCAAAAATTGTAAAACCGAAATTTCATTTCAAATTTCAAAGTGTTGCCATTCGCAAAATGACGTATGCGTTACGCACAGATATGTTTGTCCTTTATAATATAGATAGGATAGATATATGTAGTATTTAATCTCACCGGGGACAATTTTTTTATGGTGTGAAAAACCTTTTTTTTTTTCCCCCGATTCATTCATTTTGTATTAATAGAAATTCAAAAAGAAAAAAAATTGGAAAAACAATAAAAATTCAGAAAAAAAAATAACGTCCACATTTGTAGTCGCTGAGCGTTAATGGCAATTTATGAGTAAAATGATTTCTTATAAAACAAAAAACTAACAGGAAATTTCTTTCTTTCATTTGTACAAATTATTAAAACTTAATATATTTAATATATCTGATATTATTTTTATCAAATATTAACGATTTGTTGAAATAATCCAACAACACTGACTGTTAAAAAATTACTTCATGCTTTTTTTATATCTCTAACTGTACATCATTGCAGTTAAACCATAAAATTGTTACTTCTCTGGTATATTCTGTAGTGAATAAGTTATAAAAAAAAAATTATTTTTATTATTGACAGTAGTTATAATTATGAAATGTGGCCAAGGGCGTGAAGAGATTAATAAAATATACGTATTAAATTTAAAAAAAATTCGTTGCAGAAATATATATTTTTTTCTCTATTTAAATCATGGTCCAACTAATCAACAATTAATTATTTAAACTAGATGAACAATTGGTGAATTAATAGACAAATGAACAGCTTTTACTGTTTTTTTTTTCTTTCTTTTTGCATAGACAGTGGAAATCATAGGTGAAAGTTTACCATCTTGTGGTGGAATTCTGTCTTATTTATATTTGGTAATGAAGAAAAAAATGTCTTCTCTGACTGGACACAGTTCTACCTCTTGTTAGGTAAAAAAAGGAAATTAAATAAAATAAGATGAAAGGAGAAAAGGAATTTAAATTTATTAAAATTAGGAGTTATAAATAATATATGTGATTTTTATATGCATTAGAGAGGAGAAAGTTTACTATTAATTATTGCGGCCAAAAGATCGTTAGTGGATAGGATAAACATTGCATGTGAGAGATGTAAATAAATATAACTTGGTAACTTCATGATAAAACATGAATAATAAACCTTAGACTCACCTGAACTAAGAAAATATTTCTTGCCTGAAAATTGCATATGTTGAACATATTTTAAATTGTGCCAAGTATTAAATTTTTTACTTTTAAACGTTTATAATTAATAATTCTGTAATATTTCATTGCAATAAATTAATTTGGCACTTTATGATAAAATTAAGAGATACATAAATTAAAACACAGGAAAATACACAAATATATTTAAATAAACAAATTCCTTTATTAAAATATTATTTTAATTAAATGGGGGGAATGGGAAGGGAGAAAGTGTACACTTACCCAAAAAATGATTTAACATATCACTACACATACGTTTTTGATATAAATCAAAGATGTTATTAATAATCGTGAATGACAAAATCTCGTATCATTCTTCTACATTGCGTTAAACAAAATATTAACATCGTCTGTCATCGTAAATCGTAGTAACTATCACCAAAGTTCATATCTCATATACGAAGAAGGCCTAAATTGTTCTTTAAAACACTGTTTTTCCCGTACTTGATAGTGAAAACATAAGACGTGGAAATTCAATTGAAAAAGGTTTCTCAAATAGAGAGTCTGGATGAAGATAGTTCAATAAATTCCCGAGCATAACAAAATGCATTTTCCGCTCCAACAGAAATTGTGGCAGCCGATGACGAAAGGTATTTCACCTCAACAATTAATCTCTAGATAAGAGATTGTTGATTCGTATCGAACCTTGATAATTTAGGAATAAATGTAGATTGAGAATATACCAATTCTCTAGGCACTTCATTTCCTTCAAGAAGTGAAAGAAAACATTCATTTCTACTCCACCTTGAATACTTTTAACGCAGTAACTATCTTGATGTATCCTAAGACATTTGGTGAAGAAATATTAGAAGGCAGACGACATCATTATCTCTATCAATGTTTTACAATATGATCATTATAATTTAGCAGAAGATAATTAGAGAAACTATTATTATGATCCAATGGTAAAAGAAAGAGAATTTTACGGAGCGACTTCGCACCCTTGTTCGTACGTCGTCGTCCAGAAGTCAAGAGAGCGTGATGACGCTATCAACGAACATGCGTTCGGCGCCAAAGATGCTGATTGGTTGATTTTAAAATCGATGCCACACAGAGTAATAGAAGTGTTTGAATAAAATAACGTTAAGTGATAAATTTGAATTTTAGATTTGAAAATTATTATAAAAATATTCTATTACGGTAGAATGTATTAATTTTAAGATTTATTATTTTATTATTGATAATTTTTGACGATCTTTTATGGCGATTAAATTAAATTGTTTTTAAGTGAAATTTAACTGAAAAACGAACTTAACGAAAATTAATGAATATTTAAAGGTAGAATTTAAATTTTGAAAGTCAAGAAATTTTTTGATTTAATTTAAATATTTTAAAATAGTTTTTTAAATTAAATTTAATTGGAAAGGATGTTATTACATAACACCTCTCTTTATTAAAAATCAAACTAAGAGACGTGCTGAGGTTTAAACATACAGAAAAGTTTTCAGGTAACTTGAACTTGCAGTTTGGGTTGGGTTTTGACCCTTTTAAGTCTAGGTTGGATTGAGCTGATTTTTCAAAAGAAAGTCAAATATTTTTTTAATGAAAAAAAAAAAAAAAAAAAACAATTTATATTTGAATATTAATTTATATGTTTTAGGGATATAATTGCACACTACTTTTCCATAATTTTCTTTCACTTTGGATTTGAATATTTCAGTTTGATGAAAATTTTTCGTCTGGTTCAGGTTGACTTTACAGATTTCAGGACTAGTTCAAACCAGACTTACAAGGAAGGTCTCCATACTGGGTATACTCAGAATATGTTGAAAAAAATGCTAGTGAAAGTACTCATGTATGTAATAAAGGATCAGTTAAAATTAGCGGCGGAATTACAGTAGAAAATCTGTAAAAAAATAAAATACTTTCAAATAACTGGCGTGAAAAGACGAAAGCGGCACACAATTTGGCTAGCAGCACTTTTCCTCGCCAAAAGCAAACGATTTTAATGAATCTGAAAATTGTTTGTTAATTGATTTTGAGAATATGTGGTATTTAATGAATTTAAACGTAAACCATGAAAGAATTTTATTATTATTACATTTTGTATTATACATGTTGCTTGTTGCCTTTTTGAACGAAATTTTGCCATTGTTTTATTCTCCAATCCACAATTTTTTTAATTTAAACGGCTTTATCGGTTATAAAAATAACTTAATGCCAGATGAATAATGCTGCCATAATACATTTCCATACCGAAGAAGTTGTTTCCATAGCAACTAAGTTGAATCGACAGTGCTCGATTGGGCATATTTTTGAGTTTGGAACAATTTTAATAAATTTAAATTTTGTTTTAAATCTTAAAATATGATAGTTAAAATTCGTTATAAGTACATATAAATATATATGATAAAACTATAGTTAAAACAAACTAAAAATGACAAAGCAAAAGTTATTTAAATTAAACTTATTTAAACAAATTCAACATAAAAAGTTTTTTTCCTTAAAGAGTATTCGACAAGCGTATTTTTTTTTTAATTTAATTTCTTCGCCAAACGGTAATAAGTTGCCAAATAAGCGAAATTTTCATTATTTTTTTACGGACGTTCTACAGAGGTTCTGCCAAAAATTTTTTTTTATAAACATATATACCCATGGAAGACGAACATTCTGTATTTTTTTTTCAGATTTTTCTGAGTATGCCCGTATGGAGACCTTCCTTGTTAGAGTCAATTACTCTCAATTTCTGAAAACTGATTACGTCTCCATTTTTGCAAAATAGATTACGATACATTTTTATTTACCTATTTTTTAGTAATTTTTTATTTCCCACTGTTTTAATTTTGTTCTTATGAATTCAATTCCTTATAAGTATAAATTCAATACTCTGAAATCTGTCAAAACAGAAAAATTTCATAGCTCCCAAGAAATGAATATAACAGACAGGGTGGTGTTTGGTGTTTATAATGGCTGATTATCTACACGAGGGATATAGGCCCGAGGGTGGGGGGGGGTCTTTCTAAGGGAACCTAACCCATATTTACACAAGGATATCCAAGGTTCAGAGAAAATCACAGAAAACTCCAAACAATTAGGCCGACGGGTGCGATTTGGTTCAAACCCAGCACCTCCCATCTACCAATTTTTGAGAGCAGAACCTCTCGGCCACTGGTTACAACAGACCGGCTACCTGCTAAGATATCCTGATATTTAAAAAATGGAAATTTGCTCCTCTTCTTGTTATTTTTATATATTAGAGATGACTTCAGGTTCTCTCTTTGGAGCCTGAGGATATGAAATCCAAACCAGATATCAAAAATACACAATAGAAAATTATAATATTTTTAAACTGTTTCAAGATTAATTTTTTCTTACATAGAAATAAATATTAATACTAAACATTTCTTCATGACAGTCTTTTGTGACTTTCATGTCCCTTTAAAATCTGTTTAAAATAACAAATTTGTTATTTATACCCAACCACTGGCTGAGATCTGCCAAAAGTCACAATTTTTATTCTGTTAAAATGTCATTGTAGAACCATGGCAGAAAGTCATGAATCATATTTTCTAGCAATTCTGGAAATGGACTTTAAACAGAAAGTGAGCATAGACAAGGCTCTCAACAGCTTCTTTATGTTACTAACACTGATTGTGTAATCTTCAGAATCAGAATATTTCTTCTTGCATCTCATCAATAACAATTCAATTTCCTTTCAAACTGATTTTTAAAGAATTGTAAAAGACTAAGAAAACTACATTCTTGTTCCTGAAATAGCGAGGTTTCCCCCCCCCCCCCCTTTTTTTTTTCAAATTGTGAATAAATAAAATTTTCATTTTGAGCGCGAGCCTGAAAGTTGACTTGTTTCGGCCCAGGCCTAGAGCTTGTCTGAGTCAAATTTCAAACAGGGTACTTGTTAAAAGAACATTTTAAGCACACACTTTCCAGGTACTGCATTTAACCATGTCCAAAATAAATGAAAAAATGTGGCATAACAAATGCAGCAAAATGTTTTGAAATGTTTAATTCCTTCACTACCTAGAATGGAGAAAAAGGAGAAGGGAGGAAGAAACGGGAATAGTGCATTTTAAAAATTTTCTTCCTATTTCACATTTATGCGATGTTGATATTAGGGCATTCTGCAAAATTTATTGTTTTCATTAGTTTCAGGAAACCACCCTCCCCCCCTCTAGGTAACAAGTGAATTTTTTAAAAATTGCACCTTCACTCTTTTCCCAATCGTATGGTGTATTGCACAACCACAATACCAAAAGTTATTCATTTTTCTCTTCCCTTTAAGTAACAAAATGGCAACATTAAGATAAAGCTAAGAGGAAAATCAATAAAAATGAAAAAAGTTCTGTTTGTTGCAGGTTCCGAACATCTGTGAACTATATCAAATTATACTGAAATGGCCAAAGTTTTTTTTTTTATTGGTGTTTCATATTTCCTCTAGATGATGCAATATTGGGAAAAGATAGCATAAAATTTTCAAAAAAGCCTCCTATTTCATAAAATAGTTGCCTATTTGTCAGAAATAGTTGTTTTTGAGCCTTTTTTCAATTAAAAAAGTTAAGTCTACTACGCCTTAAATTAGTAGCAAATGGTAGCCCTGCTCATATCCAATTGACAATATCTTCATCAATTTTAATAATTATTGTATAATATATTTTTTTATGGTAAAAACTATAAATAATAAGTGGGTAAATTCAGTTTTTGTGTTTCTTCATATTTATTCAAAGAAAAAATATTCCAAAGTTGACCTATTTTTAGGGCTGATGAACGGTAAGAAGTATCATTCGTGCATGCATGGTTAAGTTATTTAATACAAATGCTCATATTTCACCTAATATTTATATTTGAATTGTTGTACTCAGTCACATTTTCTAAAAATGGCAATAAATTTGGTTGAAAACCATGCATGCTATAAAGAAAAAATACGCGAAAAATTCATTTTTTTTTTAAACAAAAGAAACCTTTATAAAAATCATGCTATTCTTACACAAATTATGTACAATATTCACATAGTCATGTGCTGCAGCTACAGATAATTGTGAGCATTTTATTTTACAAATTTGTGGTTGGTACCCTATTATATGAGATGTCATTTCCCAACTGGGCAAAAAACGTCTGTACCAGTAAGCACTGGAAAATGGAGTTCCTTTACCTGCTATTTATTCTGTTGAGCTGATTCATATATCAGACCAGATAATATGATCAATAAGGTTAGCTAGGTGAATTAGGTCATCCAGATTTGTCTGGGATAGCTCAATTGGCAGAGCTTTAGCAGCTTCAGCCAAGAGATCCCTGGTTCGAATCCTGGCCAGACATTTTTCATGAAGTTGGAAAATTACATCTCATGATTTATATACCAATTAGATTAATTTTGGTCCCTTATTAGCTCTCGTGATGAAACCTTTACTGAAAAATATGAAGTCTGACATTTTCTTTATATTCCCAAAGTTCCAGAAGTATTTATCAAATATTTTTCAGGATATTTGACATAAAAGTTTTTTTTATATAAGTGTAAAAATTTAAGGGTCCAATGATTTTTGGCAACATAACTCTAACAGGTAAAAAAAATAAAATGTGTTTCAATCTTTTTGAAACACCCTTTAGATGTAATGGAGATACAATATGTCCTAGCAAATTTACTAATCGCATTTATTGCCTGGTGAAGTTGTAGTTCAAACCTAAAACCCTAAACATTTTGAAATGACAAAGAAAAATGCTTCACAGGAAGAAGAAATGAACAAAGTTAAAAATGAAAAACTTTATTTTAACATTTTAATAAAATACAGCTTTGAAAAATGATCAACAATAGTATAAAAATTTTGTTTTAATTATCACACACAAATCACATTCCATTGATTAAAAACGGTAAATATTAAAATAAATGCAATTTAAAGCTGCATAAAAAACAAAACAAAAAAAAACGTGAGTAAGATACCTGAGAAATAAATTTTGAACTACAGGTATATCTGTTCTTTTTCAATTAGATTCACCTTCAGATGAGTCGACCTTTGACGAACCTTCTTGCAATTTGGTAGATTCATTTTTTTCAGTTGGATCGATTTTGTACTTCAATTTGATACGTTCTCGAATGAGCAGACCTTTGATGAGCTTTTTCCAGTTGCCATAGATTCGCTTTTCTCGTTTCTAAGCAAAAGGGGATTTATAATGCTATTAATATATATCAAACAGACAGTTTTTCACATATAATAGATCACTATGATATTTTCAAAAGTAAAAAAGAAAAATTCAGCGTTTAGTGCAGTGGATTTCTCTATTATTTAGTTATGGAAGAAGATGTGTCTTGATCTTGAACAGTGACAGCTTGTGAGTTATTTAAAGGAGAGTTCATAATATAAAAATTGTGAAATTAATATCTGAAGGTACCGATGTAACATACAAAATACATTTGTATTGTCACAAATTAAAAAAATAACAAAAAACTGTGCAACTATAAGAAATAAACAAGCATTCACAGGTGAAAAAATTGCGTCATTTTATCTGCTACAACAGAAGGTACAAACTGCCCACAAAAAAAGAAAAAGTGAGAGAGCAAATATCCCATGCATATTAATCGAAATATTGTTGCATAAAAAATGAAAATATAGCCATTTGATTGGAAATTGCGTCTGTCAATTTGTATTTAAAAAACCAGCTTATCTTTATATTGAAATTATAAGAAACTTTGACATTTTCAATATGAACACTTATTTTTTACACCATATTTGGATTAGTTGGAAAATTTTGCTTTGGGACAGGAAAGTATTTGCTGTAGTAGTTCCGTAATTATGTAGATGTAAAATTTTGAACTCATAATTTTTAATAACTTGGGAGGAAAAAAAAAAAAAAAAAAGATGCAGGAAGTATTTTAATCCTCTGAGCATCTCAAGTCTTTTCTGTATTTTCATAAAAATGTTTATAAGGCTAGTATTAATTTAAACTTTCTTTACACATTTGTTTTTAAAATACACTTCATCTTTTTATTTTACATATATCTTAAAATGCAGTTCAGTTAAAAAAAATGCTTGATAAAAGCTTATTTTACAAGCATATCATACTTTATTGTTTACAAGTTTAAGGAATTAAACTTAAAAACAATTATTTAAAGCTTTTTCATTTATTAAATACACAAATTATCTTTATAAACATTGCAAATTACAGTCATCTTGGATTTTAATACATTTACACATCATTTTAAAAATAGACAAAAATTATGATTTTAACTAACAGTTTTTTAAAACAATAATTCAATTTGACTCTCTGATTTTAATCATCTGATTAAAATGGCTGACACCCTAATTGCAGATTTTTTTAAGGAGGTGATCTCATATACAGTACGGAGTCTAAAGTTCGGAATTGTCCAAAGTTCGGACTTTCCAGCGCCAATATTCAAGAAGGAAGTAAAAAAAAAAAAAAAAAAAAAATTGTTAAAACAAAAGCAGGTCTAGAGCAAAGAAGCTTTATTTCTGAATCTTAACTCATATCTATGTACAGAATAAAAGAAAAACTTCTTAATGATGTACCTAAGTTAATAAAGCAGTTCACATTCACTAAAATTTTCAATAGTTATGAAAGTTACAATTTCTTCTTAAATTACATGTTCCCTTAAATAAATGTTTTTGTTTTGCTTTTTATTTTGTTATTATTTATTTAATGAAAATGATTGTTTAATTTAGTATTAATAGTTGTTATATGAAATTTTTAATATATGAACGTCATATTTTGCCGTTTTAAGTAGTGCATTTTTTTTTTTTAATTGGAAAAGCAATATTTTTGGTGACCCAAAGTTCGGACTTCGCAAAGTCCAGAGGATTCCGGACTTTAGACTTTGTACTGTATTAGATCCTACATTAATCCATATGAAGGAATATACAGTTTATTATCCTCCCACTATATTAATAATAGAATATAAAGAAAAAAAACATACAGTGAGTATTCATGAAAAAATGGCAACATTTTAAAGCAGTTTCTAAAACTTCTTGATAAACACAACTAAATATTGTTGAATTAGCAAAAAAGACAACACTCACAGAGCCAAAAGACTAACATAACTGTCTATGAATACATACATATTAGTAAGAAGTTTTTGATACAGCTAAGCAAATTTTATCAAAAGTTTGTTCTGAAGATTTATTTACCATCATATAAATAAATAGGGAACAGATTATATAGTGATTACTAAGCCCATTTTTGTTTTACATACTGATTTTTGATTCAGTTGTTTTCTTTTTGTTCTCTTTTCATATTGTTTCAGAGTGCAAATAACACACAAAGCTTTTATTCAGGTATTTTGTGTAACATTATAAAAAAAAAAAAACATTTAAAGAATTTATTACATGCAGCAGGAATGGATAAAAAAACAATATTATAATACTCTAAGATACTTCGTATTTTATCCTATTTCTCATTACACAAATGAAGAGCTCTAATTTTGAAAAAATGAGCTGTAAAGTTCCACATCTTTATTTGTGTTTATTATCAAATGCCTTCTTTATCGAGTATTAGGTTTTTCAAATAGTAATTTAACAGATAGTAGAGGACCATTGATTTGATTATACTCAATCATATGATTAACTCAATTTTCTTGTCCAATTTTCTCAACCTTTCATTTGAGCTCCAGGCTCAAATGTACCAGAACAAACCGGAATGATATTCCAGTTTGTAAAATTATGACAAATATTGTTTTAGTTCATAAAATTATGGTAGATATTGTTCTGGATCGTGCAATTATTAAAACATATTGTTACAATTTCTGAAAAACGTTAATATTTCCATTCCAGTTCAGGTTCATCGGAAAAAAGAAATTGATAGAACATGCAGTGGTGCACTATTAACATCACTGTGATAAGCCAACACCCATACCAATGACTGTGAAACGATGGTATCTACTCCAAGTGAACCAGACCTGAATGCAGGTTGAACAACGTGTGAGAAATTAGTTGCTGTTACTATAGCAAGAAACAGCTATTTTCTGTTTAATAAAAGTGTACTTTCAATTATATCGAATAGTAAACATTTCATATGGTTAGAAATACATTTATCTATACTTTCAAAAATAATTTTGAAATAGCACTCTAGTTTGTGGATTTTTCCTTTTTGAACCCTGTCTGAGCTCTTCAAATAATGAAAATTGCTATGCCACATAAATTAATTTAATACATATACAGGGTATGAGAGTCATTTTCCCATACTTTTAACTTTCAAGGATAAGAAACTTGTGAAATTAACTTAATTAGCATTTTTAAACTTCCAGATAACTTTCTTATTCTCGTTGCTATAATTAAAAAAAATTCTTGTTCTGCATTAATGTTTAATAAAGTAGAACCTCGATTATCCGAAGTAATTGGGACCGACCATCTTTCAGAAAATCGAGATTTTCAGATAATCGGGAATGCTACAATTTTAAGATTACGGAGAAATATATGCAAATTTTCTTATTATGGTAACAAGTACTTAAAAAAAATAAAGCAATAACAAAGTAGAAACAAGAATAAATTACCTGAATTTTAATTTTGAAATTAAGTACCTTTTACATATATCAATATTTTTACTTAATCACACTTATGGAAAAGATATATATATATAAACATACTTCTTCCTCTCTTTTTCTAATATTCTCTTGCTCTTCATCCCATGCAGCTAAAATTGTATCTTTAAACTCCTCACAAATGATGAATCCATCAAACCTGTAAATTTTTAAATAAATGAAATAAGTGTGACAACACTATACTAATTTGACTGTTAAAATAATAAGAAAAATACACACAAGATTGCCAACCTCTGTGAATACTATACTAATGACTAGATCAAGTTCAGAAAATGCATAATTTTAAGGTGTCATGTGTAGTTACTAAAATTATGAACACACTAAAAGTAGAAAACTCTAAGAGTTGATAATATTAAAAGTCCTTTCGGCATGTGCCGGGAGGAGAAGGTAGCTTTCATATTTCTTGGTTTTAAAATTTTGCAAGTTTTTCTCAAAGTTAATTTTACTCAAATTTTAAGAAGTAAAATGCGACGAACCCAATAAGAGAATATTCGTCAATACTGAATTTGAATGAGAACGCACCAAATTAGTAAGCTATAGCCAAGTTGGCATCTTTTATGGTTACATATTTTTAGATGCCAAATTTGGCGATATTTTGCCAAGTGTCACCAAGCTTGGCGAGAATTTGAAGCTAATGGATATTAATAATATTTAAGCATGGCCGCCATTTTGAAACAAGATGGCGGATGAAGTTGGCCAACGAACTCGATCCCTTATACGGCCATAGCAAACAATCAAAACCCCTTTGTTTTTGGGGAATCATACTTTCGCTCCAGAGAATTGTAGGGGCACCTTTAACTACTGTGTCTAATGGGGAATTTCCTTATCTTTCTCTACTCTCCCTACTCTTGTGTTTTTTTAGGCATAACTTGAATGAAAGTGCGACTTTTGATGAATGTGACTTAAACGAGCATATAATAAATATATGCTCATTAATATGTGCAAAATTTTTGCCCATTACAGTAAACTCCTGACTATCCGGCCCTTTGTATTATACGGCCTAGTAAAAAGTTGAAAGTACTACTAACAGTTGCAAGTGGCCAAAACAGGCTGGTTCCCGTCCGTGGAAAAGTACTGACTCACGACAGGAAGGAGCAAGAAGCCATTGCAAGATGCAATAGCAGAGAATTCGAAACATAGTAATTGGGAGGTCTTGAAACATTCTTTTGGACCATAAAGGTGGACATAAACTCGTCTGGGAAACTGAAGGGAAGGTGAGAATGATAAGCTTCTTTCATTGCTGAAAAATATACCGGGCTGTGACGATGTCAATGCAGAGGACATTACAGAATGGATGGCAAACGACGAAGTTAATGAATTAACTGACAACGATATTGTAGGAATGGTGACAGAGGGAGAAGTAACAGAAGAAAAACAGGAGGAGTATTGCAGGAAAAATCTCATCCCACATTTGGAAGATTTCAAGATGATTGAGGCAGCACTGCAGTACAATAGTCAGCAGGAGGAAGCGACGCCAACTGATATCATCTGCTTGCATAAATGGAAGGACATTGCATCGTGTAAGAGGGCTAACAGGGAGAAGCAAAAAGATCTTATGCATAAATTTTCATATTTGTACAATCATTTATCAATAAACAGTAAAATAAGATTTACTCATTTCTTACAAATTAGGCTTACATTTTAAGTTAATATTTTGCTTCTTCTGAAACTCTATGTACTGTATAATATGAAATTTATCTTAAAATGTGTAACATGTGTTTCTAATATCATGGCAGAGGAAAGGAGTAAACATTTACAGAAGTCCGGCCTATCCGGCTTTTTTGTTATCCGGCCTACCCTTCTGCCACATTAGGCCGGATAGTCGGGAGTTTACTGTATTTTAAAAAATATGGCAAGGAACTTTACAAATGAGGCCAATTCATCTTCATATAAGAATTCTTTATCAAGAAATTTTTTAAAGTTTACTTAATTTTATAATTTTTATTGTAAAAATTTGCAATGTTTGACATATAACAAAGAAATTGAACGTGCATATATCTACAGATACATTTATTTGTATGAGTATGGTAAATAGACTTACAAATTAATGTTTTTAAATTCTGAAAAAAATATTCCGTAATTTCTAACCAGTGTTCTAAACCTTCTGCAAAAGCTATTCTGGGATGAATGGAGTACATAATATTGAAAGAAAAAAAAACAACTTATTGATTCTCTAAAATAATGAAACCTGTAAAAATTATTATTATTTATTTATTTATTTATTTTGTTTCCTTGTATTTCATGATCACCACCCACAATTTACTGAAAATCGTTCGCAATGTACAGATATATATATTTTGTTAATAATTAAGAATCGGGTAAATATCCATGTTTTGAAAAAAAAAAAAAAAAAAAAAAAGTAGATATACAGTCGAGTTTCTCTATAACGAAACTCCATACATCGAATTTCTCTATATAACGAATTTTTAGTAGAAACGGTCCCCTTTTCCCATGATCTCATTAAAAACAATAGCGAAATACCTATCTCCATATAACGAATTTTTTAATAAAATGCTCTTTATTTATTCAGTTTTAAAAAAAGCTTCCAAATCACATGGAATGAATTTTCCATCACTTATTACTGATTTATCGTTCAGTGCTGAGTTTTTTATCTTACTTTTCTACCTTGAATCTCCTTGTAATTTATTTCCAACAAATTCATCTCTGCCCCTCCCCCTCACACACACCTTCCAACATCCTTCTTAAAACAGTGTCAATTGGATTTTTACACATATAAGAGCAGGAACAGCTCCTGAGAACATTTTCAATACTGACGAAATAGGTCTCTTTTACTATTGTTTCCCAAACAAGACTCTGGCATTTAAAGAAGATAAATGTTTTGGCGGTAAACAAAGCAAACAAAGGATTACTATTCTGTTGTGTGAAAACATGGCAGGGAAAGAAAAATTAAAGATGCTAGTCATTGGGAAAAGTAAATCTCCATGGTGATTTAAAGGTGTGAAATCCTTAGAAATGGATTATGATTTTAATAAAAATTTCCTGGATGACCACTGAAATTTTTGACAAATGGTTAAAAGCACTTGACAATCAAATGAGAAAACGGCGAAAAATTTCTTTGCTTATTGATAATTGCCCAACTCACTCACAAAACTGTAAAGAAAAACTGCAAAATGTTGAAGTTATTTTCTTACCACCCAATTGCACATCAAAACTGCAGCCCTTGGACTTGGGAATAATAAAAAATCTAAAGATGCATTATAAGAAAAGAATTCTTAAAGAACTGAACTACTGAAAAAAATTATTCCACCCAAGACATCATTATTCTTAGAAAGTGTATTGTGGTACTTTATAAAGCTTGGAGATTTGATGTAACTGAAAAAACAATTTACAATTGCTTCAAAAAGGCCGACTTTTCTAAACTGGAGAATAATAAGGATTCTGAGGACGAAGAAGATGTGGCTTTAGTACACTTAAAAGAGAAATGGAAATGAATTAAGGAACGAGGAAATATCGAAGAAAATGTTACTCTCTCTGATTTTTTAGGAGTGGATGACAATCTCACTATTGCGCAGTATCCTGCTAATAGTGGTATTTTAAGCAGAGTTATGAACAATGATGATGAGAGTGACAATGAGCATGAAAACGAAAACGTGCAACAAGAGAAAAACCATCACGCAGTGAAATGATGAGTTCTTTTGATCTTATAAGGAGAGGACTTCAATGGAGGAAAATGTTCACGATACAATTTTTCATTCCTTGCTAAGGTGTGAACGAACATTTTTTCGAGAATTTAACAATTTTGAAATCAAAATAGCGAAAGATTACAGATTTCCTCGTCTAAAATTAATGTAAGTTTTCCTTATGTGATTTTTATTAAGCTTTCAAATAACTGTCTGTTCTCTTTTTTGAAACTGTTTAAATAATTAAGAAATACAATATTAGGTTAATATTTATAGTTAAACATTTCAAATTCTTAATTAAACTCCTCAAAAATAATTTTTGTTCAAAATTTACACATTAAATAGGAACTTTTACTTATTCTCTATATAACAAATTTCTCTATATAACAATTTTTTTACTGGAACAATGGATTTTGTTATATAGAGACTCGGCTGTAATTTGAATGCCGGATATTGGCGAAAAGGCTTGCTTATTTTGTTGATATTATGAAGCATGTAAATATATTTTTATTTTTATCATATACTTTTATACCATGACTGTCCAAAGTTAAAATATTTAATTTTATATTTAAGGTGTTGATTTTCCATATCTATATGCTTGTAATTTCAGATCAACACATATAATGGCCAAATGCCAAATTTATTGAAAATTGTTTGCAATATACATATATCTATATTTTTTAAATAATTAAGAATCGTGTAAGTTTCCATGTTTAAAAAAAATCTATAGGATTTCTTGCCGGATATTGGCGAAAAGATTTGCTTATTTTGTTTATATTATGAAACATGTAAATATATTTTTATTTTTATCGTATACTTTAATACGACTGACTGACCAGAGTTAAAATATTTAATTTTATATGTAAATTTGTTATTTTTCTATATGCTTGTACATTTCAGATCAACACATATGATGGCCAAAATTATTGAAAATTGTTTTCAAAGTACATCTATCTATATTTTTTAAATAATTAAGAATCGTGCAAAACAATTGATGTACTGAATATTGTGTTGATTAAAAAAAAAAAAATGTATTATATTTTTTATACTATAACTGTCAAGAATTAGAATATTTAATTTTACAATTTCCCTTAAAATAAATTTTTTTTTTCCCTAAACATAATAGAAATCTATAATAATTATTATTATTTTTCTATTTCCCAATACACTTCATCTTCTGTACCTCCAATGTTTAAAATTATTGAAAAAATTGTCTGCAATCAACTTTATATACCTATATTTTCCATCCGAAGTATGGTGTAAAAATAATTAAATGTTCTAAAAAGTTATCCTGATTTGAGTAGAGTTTGGTTTTTTGAAAAAGTTTTGGTTAATTTTTTATTTTGAAACTAATAAATATTATTAAAAAAATTTTTTTACTGTGTATTTTATGGTCAGAATTCTCAATGTTTCAAATAATCAAGAATTTAAATGTATATAAAAGTAAAAATTTACTTATAATTTTTGTTTTTGATGTTATAGTAGAGTTTTAATTAAAATATTTTTAATTGCTTAAAGCACTGGATTTATTTCTCTAAATCTTTTAGTTTTTCCTGTTTATAGTATAAGCAACGCCGAGGGAAAATATACAAATATATATCTTTTATAACACATATAGAGCGAGGTTTTTCATATTTTTTATCAATATATATATTATACATATATGAAATGAAATAATCAGAACCAAAGGTTGATTACTATAAATAGCAAAAAGTTTCACAGTTGTAACTGATACAAAAGTGCCAAAAAGGTTTTTTGGTGTAGTTGGTGGGCAATCTAAGAAAATATACTAAATGTAAAATATGTACTTGGGTTTTCAATTAAAAATTATTTTAATCTACCTACTGTACACCAGGTAATGCATCTTAATCCGGGTAGCCCGGGTTGGATTGTCTGATTTAATTAGAAGATGAAATTAGTCCTTACCAAAGTCAGAGAAAGTATGTGCACAAACAAGAAACAATTTTAGTGAATTAAAGCAATCCTTATTTTTGTAATCTTGGAAAGAATTTGTGCTCACACTTGCACATTTTTTTAAAATTCATAGTAATATCAATAAAATATAAATTGAAACTTACACAGGATGAACACTCCCTTTGTGTCCATCAAATCCAACAACTGCAGGACTGCAATCAATACCCAGTTTTTTAGAAATGCGGTTTAATCCAGGCACTGTAAAAATAATACAAACATTGAAATAAAATTATATAAGAAAAATCCCTTAATATCATTAAAACAAAATAAAATATACATGCTAGAAGTGATTATGGTACAGTTAAAAGCTTATAAAAATCTCTTAATAAACAGATCCACTGGTTTCATACACAAAACCAACGACATTTTATAGATCAATAATTGATCTGAAGAATGTCACCGATTGTGTGTACAAAACTAGTGGATTTGTTTACTAAAAGTTTCTTTTAACCTTTAAGTGTATTGTAATCACTTTTAGCATGTATATTTTATTTTAATACAGTACAATCTCAAAAATCTACGCAACTCTGAACTAAAAATTTTTAGATTTTAGATCTTATCTTTGTTCAGATTTTAAAACCTTGTCTGAATAGCCATATCTTTATGAAATAACTGTTTGTTATAGTTAATAAATGCTGATAAAAATAAGCATAATGAAAATATACATAATTCATGAAAAAACTATTTTTTTAATGAATAATTTTGATAAATTATAATCACTATTGCAAATTAGAATTTAAACTTGTGAAACACTTGATCAATACTAATTTAATTCATTTTATTATTTAAAAAATATATATATTGCAACATGCAAACAGTCAACAGTTCTTGTTAAATCATAAAAGTCTGTGTCATTAGAAAATTCAAATATTTATCTAGGGTTGCTATTCATACAGGAGAATGAAAGTCTGACTTTTCCAGGTGCATTTCAAGAAAATTTCAGTTTAGCAGCATAGTGTGTAGTAAACAGGGTAGGAGGAAGGGGGAGGGGTATATTGGAATTCCCTCCTCCAGCATTCCCTCCCCCCACTACAGTATCCATTTAATATCTCTCTTTAATTTATTATCATTTCAAGGAAATTTTTCACCAAATGTAAAAATTTGCTATGCAATACTTATTTGTGTACTGAGCCATCATTCACTTCAACAACCACAAAATCACTGAAGTCCAGATAAACTAGATTTTTAACATAATGGTAAGAGCAGAGGGAGGAAGCAGACATTTCCGAGGGGAGACAAATACCTGAGAAGATTAATTATTTATTGTTATTTCAAAGTAAAAGACATTGCTGAAAAGTTTTAAAACGTGTATTAATTGAGATTTTAAACTGTTTGCTGTAGTTTATAGAAGGGAAGAACTTTAGGAAAATCTTATTAGCCAGCAAGATGCAATGTTACGTACAGAAGAAAATGGTCATGACAACATGTATGCGACTGAAAAAGTACTTAATTACTATTACTAAAATGCATTTTGATATTCTTTTCCTATAAAAATAAGAAATATACACAACAGAGGAAAGTTTAGTATAGGATAGACCTTAGTACCATGTTTACATTGCAGTAAATTGGAAAGTTGCAAAATATAGCTAATAGTAAAAGAAAGCTGAAGTTTTTGGCATATGTTCTATAACATGCAGTTTTTCAAAGACTGCATAAAAATTCACTCGCCCTGTCAGAAAACCCACTTCCCAGTGCTGAATAAAATTATGTATCCTCACCCCCCTGGGAGGATGGAGAAGTAGAAATTTCAGGAAAAAAGTAAAAAAAGGATGATTTTTTTTTTTTTTTTTTTTTTTTTTTTTTTTACTGTGGAATCTGCCAAAACATGGAAAACTCATCCTCAGATAGCCCAAAGATCACACTTACTAGGAAATTGCAATGAAATTTTATGAAATTCCCTGACTTTTACCAGACTTATTTGCCCAATTTCTTATTCCCCGACTTTTCCAGGTTTTCAAAGTGGTTTAGCAACACCGCTTTAAATGTCTGCTCTGGCCCTAGGCTCATACTTGGCCAGCAAAATTACATCAAACTTTTTAAATGGGCGGCAGAATTAGGAAGATTTCTTTCAACTAGCTGGGCCAGGCAAAATAATTAAACGGGCCTGCCAGGCTGAGCCAACAAAAGAATTTAACGGGCCTGCTGAGCCAACAAAAGAATTTAACGGGCCTGCTGGGCCAATAAAAAAAATTTAAGCAGGCTGACTGGCCTGATATAAAAATTTTAACACAGCTGATAAAATATGAACCATTTTCAATGGATATGACTTTCACGAGAATAAGTATAAAAGTGTTGCACAAGCCAATACTAGTTTGACAACATCAATGCAGAAGTATAACATGTCCAGTGTAGAGATCAGCATCAAACAGTTATATCGTGTCTGAGCCAGGGCTTAATTTTTCATGCAGACTGATGCTGGGCCAAGATCAGGCTTACATTTTTTTTCTATAGTCGAGCCGTGCTGAAATTGGACTTAATTGTTCCTAGGATGTGTAGGAGAGGTAACATGTTTTGTAAAAATATTAATAGTGATAATGAACTTCTGTTAACAGAATCTTTGGAAGTATACATTAAGGTTGTTTTCAAATTCCCTGCTCTACAATGTGAAATTTTCTGAGACATTTGTTGACTCATTTTTAACCATAACGGCATACAATTGGCAGGCCTTACTATTGAAGTGACTTACAATCGAACAGCGTTTTCCATTTGTTTATAAATAAATTACTTAACGAGTTATAAATGATCTTGTCACTCAATGACAAAGTTTTCTCCCTTTCCTGTGCTATCGTATATCAGGAAATTTGATTCAAAACGCTAACTTTGACAGTATTTCCTCAAAGATCTATTGCCTCTATCAAAAAATAGAAACTGCCATTCGATTACATAGTTTCTGAGTAAGAACACCTGCTAATTTTATACATTTCCAAAAATAAATGAATTCAGAAATGCGTCAGAAAGTAGCTCTCTTGGATTTGAGAATAGACAATAACTTACAGAGAAATATTTTCCCAAATCTACTGTTTATTACACAGCTTCAAAAGTTCTTTTATTCTAAAATATATTAATTTTTTAATGAAACTTTATTTAAATGGTCTAAGAGTAAGTAATCACTAATGTTGCTATTGTGTGTTTTCTGGCAAGTGCATAGTAATCTAAAATATATTGTAAAATTATTCCATAAATATGTATGCAATATTCCTTAAAAGAATTTTAATTGTATATTAAGAAAAATCTGAATTTTTTGTAGAAATTTTGTCAGGCTGGATAGGGCCTGAATAATTGGTTTTTGCACACACCAGGCAGTGAACTGGGAAAATATAAATGAGCTGAGCTGAACTTTTAATTTTTATTCCAAGTTGGGCCAAGATAGCTTTCATTCGGGCTGGGCCTGGAAATTCCAGACCATGCAGACCTCTATCCTGCTTATTTTCATGAGCTAGTCTCTCTTCAAAAATAAGTTTTCTCCTTTCTCAGATTGAGTATCCGATGAGTGCACCGAACATATCATATTACTTATAATTTTTCTTCATTTGTGGGATGCTGAGAGACTAGTGTGCTTTATCAGCACAAGCTATCCAGCTTGTTTGATTTTAGGTGTTTGCAGATTTTAGAGTTGTGGATTTTTGAGAGTTAACTGTAGTATCAAGCACAAATAACTTTTTAATTATAGAACAAAAAATAACAGCATTAATAATTGTTAAAAATACAAAACAATATTTTAAGAATGACATTTAAGAATGCTTTTAACCTTTCAACTTCGGCAGGCACAAATTTTACAACAAAAATAATACTTCTTAACCGATCCCAAATATTGCGCTGAAATTTTTGAAGGTCAGTGTTATATTTCTCACCTGATCTTTTCCCTTTGGATTAAAACTGTTTTTTCAGTTTCCAATGCATTTTTGCATGCCTGATAAATTTGCTTTGGACAGACACTGTGGATATATATATATATATATACATTAATTAATTCATGTTTTTAAATTTTATTATCAATTTACCTTAAATAATGTTCTGCTGAGTTATTAGTTTGTTGATAAGATAGATGACAGATAAAATTGCTGCTATTAGTGGATTTGTTAGCTATGTTTAACAATTTTTTTATTTTTTTCAATTTTACAAATAAGTTTATAAAATAAACTTATTCATATGCATATAATTTAGGGGATTTTTTCAGAAAGTGTTTTGAAAAATGATTGAGTTCATAGGTAATTTTCAGTTTTTTACTACTACTAGACTACTTATGTCAGCAGAAAAAACATTCATGTGGACAGCATTAAATACAATGGATGCACAAAGACTTCATATAAAAGTTTGATTCTGAATTGAAGCACAATAAAATCCTAGCCAAGTAGTATACTAGAATTGCTAGGCAATCCACCGAATAAAATATCTGTGGGAAGAACATTGTACACATGAGTTTTTCACTAGAATGCCAAAATCACAATAAAAGTAAAAATAGTTTAAAAAAAAAAAAAACTCTTTTGCAAGCATTTAATGCTTATCTTAAAAGTCATGCCTAATTTGCTGACTGCACTTCATGTTATTACATAAAAAAATTCTGTTACAATATGTTGATTTGACGTGGGTCATGATTATTCAAAAATCTTTTTAAATGATTGGTAGAAAGCACAAACTAGTAAGAGAATTTATTAACATGTTAAGCGCCATGTCGGTCACCAGTGACTGACACTGAACTTTCTGTTGAGAATGCATCTTTCACCGATGACTGTCGGTCTAAAATGTGATATAAAACTAAAAATGTATATATTGTTTAAGTAATTACTGAAAATTTATATAAAATTTACTTACCTTTTATTTTTTACAGAATTATACTTTCTTAAAAATTACTTAAAACATGTAAATTTTTCAGCTTCAGTGTCAGTCACAGTGTTAAAAATATATAATATTTGCTGTTTGATTTTTGATTTTTAGGACACGGTAGGAAAGAAAAATATAATTATTTAAACTACAGTCGAACCCGGTAATTGCATCCTCGGTTATAGTGACAACTCAGTTATAACGTCAAATTCTGCAGTCCTCACGAATCTCCCATAGACACCAATGTTATAGTAACTTGGAAATAATGACATAATAAAACGGCGTCAAAAAATATACATAAACTAATATATTCTCAGAAAATAGAGCAGGATAATCTGTTCTCATAACAAGGAAGCCCAATTCGACACCGATGGGACACATCAATATCACAGCTGGCTCAAGTTCACGCCTACACGTCATTTTTCGGACTTGTCCTGCAGTATTGGCCATGAAATAACTCTGAGGGGTGACAGGGTGAAACTTCTGCTCCTTATCTGTCTAAACAAATAGTATAGAAGGCCAGTTAGATTAGATAAGATGGAGAAGCAGGGAGGAATCGAATGACACTTGGCCCTTGACCGAAAAAATTATAAAAGAGTGTAGCGTTTCTGACCTGACAGTAACATCATTCGTTTGGTTTTCAGTTCTCTCGTGTTTTGAGAAAGAAACGTTGATCATTATGGCATCCGTAAAAAGAAAAGTTCTTTCTTTGGAAGATAAAGTTAACATTATTAATGAATTGGATAAAGGGAAGAAGAAAGATGAAGTTTGTCGAGAATTTTGGTTAGTAAATTCAACTGTGTGCTCTGAAGCACATGGTTTAAACAGCAAAGAACTATGAACATACCAATCAATGCTGATGACAAAAGCAGAACAGCTTGCCAAGTTGCTTGGGCATGCAAATTTTATTTGCTCAAATGGTTGGACAGATCGATATAAGGCGCATCACAGCATAGTGTTTCAGAAGGTATGTGGTGAAGAAAAACATGTCAACGATAAGTGTGTTCAGGATTGGCTAAGCGATGTATGGCCAAAAGTTTGACAAAGCTACGCAGACAAGGATATTTTTAACACAGACGAGACAGCTATTTTTTAAGATTACTCCTGATAAAACTCTTTCATTTAAGAACGAAAAAGGCTCTGATGGGAAATTGTCAAAGGACAGAATTACAGTTCTTGCGTGCGGAACATGACTGGAACAGAAAAGAAAACTTTAACCGTGATTGGAAAAATCTAGGCGTCCCACAATGTTTCAAAAACATTAAAACGCTTCCAGTCAACTACCAACATAGCCGAAAGGCTTGGATGACACCTGAGTTGTTTGAAGCTGATTGAGGCGATGGGATAAGGAACTCTGCAAACAAAAGCGAAAGATTATACTCTTAGTAGATAACTGTCCTGCCCATCCAGAGGTGAAAAATTTGCAGAGAATACAGTTAATGTTCCTGCCCCCAAACTGTACAAGCAAGTTGCAACCTATGGAAAAGGGTGTAATCAGAAGCATCAAGAGCAACTATCAGAGGTGCATGCTTATGCACATTTTAGAATGGTCAGACGAAAATAAGGTTTTCAATATATATCTTTTAAATGCAATTAATTTTTTGGATAAAGCCTGGAGACGTGTTACAGAAAAACGACTCGAAACACATTTCGACATGCTGGTTTTGTTACTACAGAAGAATGTGTTAGTGAAATCCTACAAAGAGAAGAAGAAGAAGATTTGCCTTTGTCTGAGTGGAATAGTCGATTCCGAAGATATGAGGATTTGCTTTTTATGAAAATTTAAATGAGTTTGTTGCTGTAAATGACGATGTGGTAACTTCAGAACTAAAATCTGATTTGGAAATTGTCAGAGAAGTGCAGGAAACAGAAGAAGCTCTCAGTGATGATGAAGAAGTACAAGAAATTGATGAAGTAGTACCACCACCTGGAATCAAAGACGCACAAGCAAGCAATAAGACTGCTGTCACGTTTTTATGAATTTCAAATCACAGATACAACGATCTTTAAATTTATCGAATACATTGAAGATGACACAGAACGAAAATTATTTTACTCGAAAAATGAACAAAAGAAGATTGAACATTTTTTCTCTCCAAATATGCCCTCCTAGATCTATTATTATCATGTTATGCAGGAATAAATTCCTTTTTTCCTTGGAAAAATATAGTAAGTGTATTTTTTACTCATTTTATAATTTATTATACAATTTATACCACCATTATCATTTTATAAGTTGTAAAACAGGGTAGTGTGCACACATTCTTTACTCATACCCCATGTTTATGACCCGACCTCAGTTATTACGTCACTCGATTATAACGTCATAATTATTGTGCTCCCTTGAATGATGCTATAATCAAGTTCGACTGTAGCTATTCAGGCCTTTTAAGTTGTTTTCTCGACATATAATCAATCATAATTTAATGAAATTAAGCAGCTAAATGATAGAAGAGTATTTAAAAAAATAATGACACTCTATTTTTTATTTATATTTAATACTTTTTAGTGTTAATATTTTATTGTTGCAGTATCGCAACCAGTTGGTCTATTTTGGCGAGAATATTTTGCCAGACAATTAACTTTATTGTTTTTGTAACTCATGTACAATAATAACTAGAGATCGATCAAAAATTCGGTTTTGTTTTTGGCCCAAAATCAGTGCTTCGGCAAAAATGCTGTGAAAAATTTGGTCAAACGAAAACTATCTATATTCCAAAAATCTTGCTTCTTCTTTCAGAAATTTTCAACATTACTCATTGATTTCAGCTGTATCGACTCAAATGAAACACTTTTTAGTTATTGCTATGAACTTCACTGTTTATAATTATTAATCATGAATGACTCACAATGTTACTGCAAATTATAAAGCAAGTAACGCATATAGGACTAAACTTTGAAGACACTTTTCATGTGCTTATTAAAAGTAGCAGACTTAACAGTAATTGAAAATTTTTAGTTTGAAACTGCAAAAGGGTTTCAAATACTCTTTAAGAAAGTCCTAGCATAACAGATGATCATTTACAAAAATCATTATAAAAGATAAACCAAGGTATGTATACCTAAAACATTTTTTAATTAGATGAAATTTGTAAATTAGAAAAACATTCTGTGTCATTGATGAATTAATTACATTTTAGTTTATATGAAAATAAAAAGTTTTGGTCAGAGGCACAGAGAGCAAACTTGGGGCACATGTGTAATTAATTAATAATTATGTATATTTAATAAACACTATAATTAATAAATAATTATGTAAGCATTAATAACTTAAAAAAACTTTTTTTTACATTTTCGTTTTCGGCCAAAAATAGGAAGATTACCGAAATTCGCTTTTGGTCTTATCTTGTTTCGGTCAATCCCTAATAATAAACATAAAAAATATTTGTCAATTTATCATCTGCCCCCATTTAATGGAAAAATACCTTAAAATTATTTTATTAGTTTATAATTAAATTCTAAAAATATCAAAATGTTTAGTATTGTAATCACAAACACACACTTCAATTACTAGAACAGATGTAAGTCAAATATAATTTTAGTAATGATTTAAAATTAGCTTTTCCTTTTCAATAATAGACATTTTGAATAAATACATACATTGCAGGTGGACAGTTCCTCTAGGTAACATGCAAGGTTTGAATAATTCAACATTGCCATATTCATTTCTTGGCACTTTGCCATCCACAGCAATAGGAGGTTCGTATTGCTCGGTCTGCCAATAACCAAAAATTTCTAAAGGTAAGTCGGTTCTTAAAACACCAGCAAGCTGCAAAGAAAAACAATATATATATATTAAAAACAAGCATAAATAGTTGGATACAAATAATATACAGAATCTAGATTAAATGTATTAAAATTAGATTTGGTAATTCCTGATAAAAGGTTTATTTTCACAAGATTTGATAGTTTTTGCCATCACTCACTAAATCTGTCGTTCAAAAAGGCTTAAAAAAGCAAAATATCACATATTTTCTTCGCTTTTAGATTATTTTTCTAATAAAAATAACGAAACAACGTTCATAAAAAAGGAGGCCTTTATGAGAAAATCTGAAGTGAAAATTCTAAAAATTTTTACAGGGAAACTCAGTAGAAAATACAGCTATTATATATCTAGTATTCCCTCTATGTCAGCACGGCGAACCTTTTCACATCTGCAAGTCAAATTTTTCAAAAAAGATTTTACATGTAACCCCCCTACACGCAGACTACTACCACCACCGCAAAAAAGTGCTTCAAAATTAAGGAATCAAAATATCAGGGTATCATATATCGCTCACCCGCAAGAAAAGTGATACATCTTGACAAAAGTAAATTTTACAGGAGAGGCAAAAGAAAATTTGCATGATTTTACTTTAACATGAAATTATAACACTTAACTGTGCATGCAGGAATAAAAACATGCATAACAGCATAAAGCACTTAAGAATGAAGACATTGGATGAGGTTTTGAGAGTTGGGTAATTTTACCTCCCCGCACAATCCACCCCTCTTCTGTAGTCACAAATGGACATATGGCGTAATAAAGTGATTTTCTGTGTAACTACACATATGAAACTTTTTGTGTAGCAAGACACACCTATGACAAACCTATTAATGGAATAAAATGCAAAATGAATTTTTGCGAGATGCGTCACTTTTCTTGCAGGTGAGCGATATGCAAGCATTACTCTATAACAATTATATCTTAATAAGTGATAAAAATGTAAATGTGATTTCTATTATTGTATTTTGAATACAAAAAATAATAAATATTAGGTTCATACCGAGTTATATTTAAGGAAATGCAAGTTGAATTGGAGTGATCTGACAAATTGGTTTCTATTTGAGTTTTTCATATATTCATTCATATCATATATTCATTTCCAAATATAATGACCAAGAAAAGAAAAAATTGTAAAAATGGCGAATTTCCATACCAAGCCATTTCTGTTTATAAGGCCTCATGATCAGGGCTTAATTTCTAACAAAAAAAGTACTTGAGCCCTAATATTCTGCTGTACAAACCAAAGTGTGCTCCCCCCCCACCCTCCTCCAATATTTAAATATTTACTAAAAACAGAGAAGTGCCGGAGCTGAACTCCAGCGGGCTCTGCTGCAAATTAAGCTCATGATCATGTATGTTCGCCGTCCCTGCTCTATGCTGTTTAAGGATGCAGTACACTGCCCTTTTAACAAAAAGTAAAATGCATCTCTAATTGAAACTAAAGATCACATGTAAGAATCTTCTCTGCGCCACAATCAGGGTTCATACAGAGTTGGGAAGGAAAAACCCAAGGAGTACCGAAAAAATCCAAGGAGTCCAAAAAATTTTAAAGATTTGCCATTTTTGTTGTTGTAGTTGTTTTTATGTGCTGCATTGTTATGTGGTATGCACACTCCAATTTTT
The DNA here is from genome assembly GCA_963932465.1 of Maratus speciosus. NCBI lineage: Eukaryota > Metazoa > Arthropoda > Arachnida > Araneae > Salticidae > Maratus > Maratus speciosus. The sequence continues at coordinate 289,230,838 of OZ010798.1, forward strand.
AATGCCCAATTTGGAGAGGAAAACATTTCAAAAACAAATTTTACTCTATTAGAATCTAATTGTTAGTGCTGAAATTGCACGATATTCACAATATATTGCTTACTGATTTCGTAAGTTTAAATACAAAATAGACAATCAACTTTATTATGCAGTAACAAATGGTCATATAAATACACATTAGTCAAACCTCAAACACTTATTATGCATATCACAAACATGATACATCTCAAAGAAAATTTTAAAAGGTTAGAAAAAAAAAAGAATGCTAAACACAACATGTTTTGAATTTATTCTTTTAGAACAGCTGTAATCACTTTCTTTGAAGGTGAAACTTTGACGAAATTCCCATTTTTTTCGCGATTTTATGATGAAATTTGGGGGGAGGGGGGGGGGGGTTGCAGAAATTCGCGTTTTTTCGCGATCTTCTGGGAAAATTCGCGTTTTTTCACGATCTTCTGGGGAAATTCGCGAGTTTTTTTTCGTGATGTTCTGGGGGAAATCCTCGATCTCTAAATGGAATTCGTGTGTTTTACGCAATCCTTTGACGAAATTGGCGTGTTTTTCGCGATCCTTTGTGGAAATTGGCGTGTTTTTCGTGATACTTTGAGGAAATTCGCGTGTTTTTCGCGATTTCTTGAAGAAATTCGCGTGCTTTTCGCGATCTTTTGAGTAAAATCGCGTGTTTTTCGCGAACTTCTGGGGAAATTCGCGTGTTTTTCGCAACATTCTGGGGAAATACGCGTTTTTTCCGCGATCTTACGGGGAAATTCACATTTTTTCGCAATCCTCTGGGGGAAATCCGCATTTTTTCGCGATCTTTTAATGGAATTCGCGTCTTATTACGATCGTTTGACGAAACTGACGTTTTTTCGCGGTCTTTTGAGGAAATTGGCGTGTTTTTGCGATCTTTTGATGAAATTCGCGTGTTTTTCGCGATCCTTTGAGGAAATTTGCCTGTTTTTCGCGATCTTTAGAGGAAATTTGATTGTTTTTCGTGATCATTTGAGGAAATTTGCCTGTTTTTGCGATCTTTAGAGGAAATTTGCCTGTTTTTCGCGATCTTTTAAAGAAAATCTCGTTTTTTTTCGTTATCCGTTGTGTAAATTCGTGTTTTTTTCGCTGTCTTTTAAGAAATTCGCGCCTTTTTCATGATCTTTTGAAGAAATTCGAGTTTTTCCGCGATCTGCAGGGGAAATTCGCGTTTTTTCACGATCCTTTGACAAAATTTACAAATTTTTTCCACGACCGATTGACGAAATTTGACGGTATTTTTTGGAATATATTCGCGAAAAGCGTGATTTTTCCGAGATTCTTTGCTAAATGCCAGACATCGATAAAATTTAAAATAAAGGTCGGTTAACAGTGTCGAAAAACGGACTTTACGGACCTAATAATTGAAAAACGCACCTAGTGGAAGTCCTGCTATTAAGATTATCCTAACCAATCAATGCTGTGCTTCAGATGAATGACGCGCATAAAGGATTTACCGTGCGTTTTACAATCACGATTTTTTTCCCTCGGTAGCAATATCGCTTGCGTCCGAAGCCACAATAGAATATAAGGAGTTTCTAAGTAGTGGTTTGCCTATCTAAGTAGTTCTAAGTACTACTTGGGAATGTTTTCATTTCTAAGGAGTTTCCAAGGAGTCTAAGGAGTCTGTGCGAACCCTGCACAATATTTCTGAATTTGTCTGCTGAGAGCTTGCAAAAAATTTTAAACCTCCCAAATTTCTTTTGGAAAAACTCGCATGATTATTGAACCATGTATGTAAAATTTTAAAAACAATTTCCGTTAAGTTAAAGACATCGATTAATGAGTTCAGTCATTTGATATGGAAATTTTATATGTTGAATGACTGCAACTGCTTCAAGTTCACTTACTGCTCTCAACGGCAGGTGGGGGTGGATAGACGGGATCGTCCCCCTCAATAGACCTTATATCCAAGCGATGGGAATAAAATTTTCTAATGTAACAACAGAGTAAAACATTCAACATGTATATTAATTTTTAAAGCCTACTAAATATCTACAACTATGTAAACTAAAATTAAAAATATATTAAAAGATAGATGTAACCGTCTCAGTCCTAGTGTCGCCTGTAGGAAACAAAGCTACACGCTTTAAATTAATTTAAATGCTTTTAGAATTGTTCAAATTACTTCTAGATCTTTTTACCAGACTGCCAAGAAGGGTTATGTGTTTCACACGTATCTAGGTATGTGGATTTCTTTATACCCTCGAAACATCGCAACGGTGGGATGGATTTTAATGAATGAGGTTTCTACCGATTCGTCTTAACCTTTTGATGGTTATAGGCTAAGTTTTGTTTTTATAAATTCAAAATGGAGGCTGTAAATGGCAGTAGAGACGAAAATTTTTATTTACGTACCCTATTGAGTGGCATATCATTGGATAGGTCTTTCAAAATGAAGAAGATGTTTCATTGACTATTTTACAGTCAGAAGCTCCGTTTAAATATTACACAACCTGGAAGTCGTGTAGGTAGGATCTCTAGCTTTACTGAAACTCTAACCATCATAGACATCTATAGGCCTCATCAAAACAGTGTTTATAAATAGGAACTAACAATTAAACACAATTTAAAAGTCATCAATACAAGTAAATAAAAAAAATAAGTAAGTAGTATAAAAAATAGTTTCACATTGATGAGAAATAATTAATTTGTTTGCTTTTTACGCAGTCTGGTTTTTTGATTTTTTTTAATTTAATTAATAAATACGCTCGTATTATAATCATTAATTTATAGACTGATACATATTTGGAGCTGTTTTACACTCATCTTAAACTGGTTTTTGTGGTCTCAGGTAATATTTGTCTCAGGACTGGGGAGGAGAATACAACTGTCAAGAGTCAAGACATATGACATCTGCAACAGTATTATAATGCAATATATTGAAATAAAAACTAGTCATAGCAAAAATATATTATTAAAGAAAAAACAATGTTTTATCTTTATAGATACTATGCAATCATACCCGGGTTATCCAAGTTACAGAACATAGGAAAAACTTTTCTTTTTAACTGAAACTCTTAATAGATCTTTTATATATACAATAGAGTCCCAATTATCCGGACCAATTGGGACCAAGGACGATCCGGTTAAGGAAAATTCCGGATAAATGGATAATTTTAAAAAACGACAATGGCAATGTTTTTTAGGTAACTTCATTTCACGATTTTTCCAGGCTTAGAACTGGCAATTATAATAGAGCATATTTTAACATATAACAAATATCATGTTTAGAAGTTAATTTTTTAAACATTTTTAAATTTTATTTTCTACAAAATTGCTACAAAGTTATACACAGAAATTAGTGCATGTAGATTTGCATACACTGTACGAACAAATGTGAGGTGACAGAGGGGGGGGGGGGGGGGGGTGTATCCCTCTTTCAGAGAACACAAAGGGACAAAAGAAGCAATTTTTCAACCCCCTTCAGAAAATTTGAAGATAAAGAGGGATGTTCCTGAGAAAAAAAATATGCGTGGGACTCTCGCGTGTTAGCAGTGAAACTTCTTGGGTTCTAGATAATAAAATCGATAATAAAATAGAATAGGTTCTAGATAATAAAATAGAATAATAAAATCACCAATAAATGCAAAGAGGGCAATACATAAAATCAACGGTTTCTAGAACCAGTTGATTTTACATATTGCTCTCTTTGCATTTGTTGGTGATTTTATTATTTCAGGATTAAAAAATGGTTATTTAACAGTTAACTTTTGTGATATCCAGCCAAATTTTTCCTATCGTGCATAAAGAGGTTTCACTTAAAAATTTTTGGAGAAGGCAAGAAAAAAACGTATGGTCCTTCATTGATACAGTTAAATGGACAATGCAGTTAATTGGCGCTCTACTGTATATATATTTTTTTTTAGATTGCCTGCTAACAATATGATAAAGAAATTTTATATGCAAAATATCGATCTCCAGTTAAATGGACAATACAGTTAATTGGCGCTCTACTGTATATATATATATATATATATATATATATTTTAGATTGCCTGCTAACAATACGAGAAAGCAATTTTATATGCAAAATATCAATAATGTATTCAAATAAAGTTTTGAATTATTAAAGGTATTACTTTCGTATCAGCTGCATATCAGGAGTTGACAGCCAAAGAAATCATCAAAGATTTCGCTATTTACATGGCAGCCTTTTTTATTTTTTATTCTACTGCGAAAATATGCATTTGTTTTTAATAGGGTCAGGTGGGATAAAATGGGTATAAAATTCACTATTTTTAAATGTTCTGTTAAAATTTTCTCATAAATGCTAAACTATTAAAACTTTTCTTGGTATTTTCTTTACATTGCATATTCTTGGAATGGAAATACACAATTTTTATTTTTTAGGCTACAATAGTATGTCTATAACAAAACATTTCATAGATGTATGTTTGGTATACCCATTTTACACCACGCAGGTGAAAATGGGTATATAAAAGTTTAACAATGACTAATGTATAAATAGATTTACCAGAGATTATATAATGAAGTAATATGGAAAACAATGTTATATAAGTTTTAAAAAATGTTTTTTTAAATATGGAATTTAAGTTAATAGATAAATGAGAAGTTTTACTATGAATCGAGCTTAGGTGTAAATGAAAACATTTTCTGGCTACACTTTTTTCAACTCGTATTCTCACACTTTTACATTTTAAGTGTTAAAAGTCTATTTATCAAAAGCAAAATGGCCCAGATTATGTAAATGTTGATTCATTTAATGTTTCTATTATCTGCTTTCTTTTTACAATATAATCTATGAGAATGTCCATTGTTACCGTTATGATCATTAGAGCAAAGTTTCAGAAAAACTTCTAATTATTTAGTTCTAAAATATAATGTGGATAAAATTGAAATAACCAGTTAAATACCTACCATCATGTTCCATTCCCATTAAATATATATAATATATAAAAATTTTGTTAAAAATTATGTACTCTCATAAAATATATCTAATTTGTAATAAAATTCTGATTTATTATATAGACAAGTAAAATGTTTTTTGTTTCAAATTAGATATATTTTATGTGAGTGAAACACAATGATATTTAACTAGTCATAAATTTTTATCCTAATAATAAAATAATTTGAAGAATTTCTGAAAAATTGCTCTAATGGTCACAAGAGTAATGAATGGATGTACTCCAGTGTCTTCAGCATCAGGGAAAACATAAAACGCAACCAATCTTGGACTTTTCCAAGAATTTTATTTCATGTTCATGCATTTCATCTGCTTCAATAGCCATAGTTTTGCCACTGAATTCTTTGTCTTTTTTTCCTAAATATTGGACGTTCAATCATGCATCTACAGGATACATCTATTTTTACTTCGGGGATATCTTCCACACATTAAGTTAAATGTCTTCATTTGTTACAACTTCATCTGCTATTGCTTGGACATGCTTATGTTTCAACTTTGAAGTTTATTCTAAGATTATTTGGAGGTGTGGCAGATTGATAGGTGTCGAGAAAGCAAGGATGTGTCAAAGCCACACTGCTCTTATTTTTCTCGACAATTCTGATTCTATTTCCCAACTCTTTCGACCATCTCTTCTTAAAATTTCAAATACTATCAGCACCTGATATGCCATCTAGAGAAAGAATATTTCTAGAAGTGGGCAATGATTTAACTAAATTATATACAATGAATTTCAAGTCTTTCTGATCTTAAGAATAATGCACTGCAGCGTTCGAAATCCTTGGTGGTCCGCTGGTCCGAGACCACTAAAAATTCAATCGGACCACTAATTTAAAAAATTTAGTGGTCCGCAGGACCAGTAGCTTTTTTTCTCTCTCTGACAGGCAAACGTAAATTTTCCCATCCCTGAGAAAACCGCAACCAAACACAAACCACAGAATTTTATTTTATTAAAAAAATAAATAAATAAAAAATTGCATTAAAACTTAGTCAGTTGAAATAAATAATCGGAAATAAAATACATAATTATAATTAATAATTTTATAGTTTTTGTTCATGTACTGTTTATTTAATTTTTAGCAAATTGTAATTTTACATTTTATTAAGCTGAAAATTTTGGGTAACTGAAAGGAAGTTTGGTTTATATTCTAATAGGAAGAGGAGGGGGGGGGGGGGGGTGCCACTTGAAGGGTTAAAGGAACATAATAGAACTTTATGTAGCGGGCCAGTGACGATGTCTGCAGACCAGTAAATTCTGATGTTTACTGGTCCTTTGGACCAGTGACTTTTTTTTATCATTTCTACCGCTGCACTGGGGCCGAAACTAGCCTTTTTTGCATCTGGAACAAACATATTTTGCACTCACTCCCCCTCATCAAAATATATTTACAAAGAAAATTTTACTAATTTTCTAATAGCCGACTTATTTTAAAATTTAAACTACGTAATACTGACGTAAATACATGTAATACTACATAATCTGCTTTGTTAAATATTGATTCATTAAAATCTTGAAAATGGAATTGAGAAAGAAAAATCTGCTTTATACAGGATCCTTATGCCATATCATCCTTAGATTCTTCTATGCTTTGGCATAACCCAGCCAGGATAATTTTAACAATACCGTGCTAAACATTGACTTGAAAAATCGGCAAACAAAATCTTCATTTGGTGCCCCCCCCCCCCTTAGTTTCGGTTCTGTATGTGCATTATATAAACATTTTACAGTATTTTTAAAACTAATTCTATTCTAATTCCAGTAAAATAAAGAATTTTATTCAGAAAAGTTCTATATAACACCTTAAAAATACTACAAATGTTAAGCCTAATACTATACCCATTTTACCCCATTTATAAGATTTACGATAAAACAATAAAAACAAAAGACATTTTCTTGTTTGTAATTTGGAAAAGTATTAGAAGTGCTCAAAGAACAAAATGAGGTCAAATAAATGAGTTTATATCAGATATTATGAGGTGCAGGAAAAAGTTTATTCAAACCATATGTGGCATGAAATTGTCCTCAAACGGTTTTACTGTTGCCACTCAAATAGAAAAAACTATAAAAACAAAAATAAAGTAGGAGAAGAAAGCTTAAACTTCAAGCAATCATACATAATTTTGAAAACTATAAATATCTTAAAAAAGTTTAAAAAAATTAAACAATATTTTTTGACTACCCATTTTACCCCACCTGACCCTAACATTATTTTTTCTTGGAGGACAACTTAAAATAAAATGATAAATGATCTTCTATAAGATGAATATAACCTTTTAATAAATAAATAATTAAACAAAATGTATAACAGTTTCAAAAGGGATATATACATATATATATTTTTTAATTTCTGAAGCTATAATTTCAATCTATAATAAAACATGAAAAAAAAACTTTTATGCTTTGAAACATAAACAAAAACACATTGACATCTTGAGAGGAACAGATGTGTTATTATCCCACCCTCCGCCATCTTGGATTTTTTTTTGGCGAGAAAACCCCTTTTCCGCCAAGTAGTAAATGTCGCCAAGCACCCGTTTCTACGCATGTTTGGCTCAACGAAAATAAAATGTAAATAATAAACAAAATTCGCTAAACTGGCAAATCAGTAATCCGTGTATGAGCGCTTCGCGCACATTTAACGGAAAAAAAAAACATCGCCGAATTCAGCATTTCTCGCTAATATAGAATTCTCAAAATTCAGCAGTTCTCGTCTTGTAGCAATCTCAAAATGTAAAAAACTCTTAAAGCAACAAAATATACATAAAATTATCAACATACCTTAACAGACATCTGCTTTCTTGAAACCTACAGCACAAAATATAACACCGCCGTCATTTTCCAAAATAGGCTTAATACGCATTGACACGCTATAAACAAATCCCCCTTTCATGTCAAAATTTTCCTCATATTTCTTAATTACTTCAGCAAGAGCGTTTAAACGGACTACAGAAACTATAGTCAATGAAATACATCCAATAAATTTAACATAAAAATAAAAAGACAGCCATAGAACACGATATCAAACAGTATCTGGTACAAGAGTCAACCAACCGTCAGCAACGACACCCGGCAGTGAAATGAATGTTCACGCTCTCGCGTCGTAAAAAAAGGGGTTGCCATAATAAGTTACTAGACGCCAAACGCCGGGGTTGCCAGAGCGATAAAAATCGCCAAATACTCAACATCGCGGAGGGTGGGATAATAACACATCTTAGCCTCTTGAGATATATATTACACAGATTCACAGTCCATAAATTATTTTTTTATCGGTTAAATAATTAAATGACATTTTTTATTACATCTAATTATACTTCAAAAGTAACTGATATACTAAAATGCTGTTCACAGCTAAAGATGGAACAAGAAAGAACACCTTATCCCACTTCGGTCTAGCTTTAACTATCTTATATGGTTCCTCTCCAATTCTAACAACTCTTGCTTCTTTAAGCCATGTTTCACGTGAATGTAGCTGGTGCACACAGTCTCTAGCATAAACAGGTTCTCCTCTCATAAACCCTACAGGAGGAGCATCAGGAGGATAGATACCTTCAAACTTCAACAGGTGTCTTTTCAGAGCATATAGAGGATGATTTTTGAATCTAATAAAAAAATATTTATATTAAATAAATATTAAACACACAAAAGGAAAAAAAAAATTAAAAAGATCTTACTGGCAGATTTTATGGCTAAAGTAAAATATTTTGTAGAGTTTTTGTCATCACAGAAAACATCATCATCACTAGGCATTTAAATCAATTTAAAATAAAATATCCATTTAAACCTAGCATCAGCGATCTGATTTATCTATTGGGTTTAAATCGATTTAAAGTTAACATCAGCGATATAATTTATTTACTGTGTTTAAATTAATTTGAAACAAAATATCGATTTAAATCTAACATCAGCAATCCAATTTATTTATTTAATCTTTCAAAACATTACAGAATTCAGATTTATATTGATGTACTAAATATGATTTAGCACAAACGCCATGAGCTGATTTTAGTATGCTACGATCTATTTAAATCAATATTTAGCGGGATCCAATTTGACTCAAATGCTAAAGCCAATCTCTATGAATTAATTAGAATAAGATTTAAGAAGACACTGAAATCTTCAACTGCTTTGTAGCCAATCTTTCTCATTTACGTAAAGATTGATAAATACATTTACAAGAGTAAGTATGAAAATTTATATTAGATTTTTTTTCTTTTGAGTCAGAATTTTCTTATAATTCCTGGTTTTTCTGTTGTTAAAATACTGTGGTGTGTATTATACCTTTTGTCCCCCCCCCCCCCCCCAAAAAAAAAAAAAATTGTGTGCATTATACATAAGTAAATACAGTAATATGAAAAAGGTTGAAATATATTAGGTTGGGAAAAAAAAAGGAACAGCGTGCTAGGAAAAGCAAGGCTGAGCAAAAAGAAGAATCTCGCTGTAGATTCGAAACAGCTGTTTGCTGCTTTTTCACATATTAGGTTGGGTTTACAAATTAGTTTGGCCTGTTTTCAAAAGATGGCACCGACTGTTCTGAATGTTTTATAGTGACAGCTGATTTCAGTGCTTTCAGAAGTTAGACCAACTGTCAATAATATTCAGTTTATATTGCTTTGAGTTTCGTACAAAAACCTTGTTTTTTATTGTGTTGAATATGCCAAATTTTGTGTTAACTAAGCAGCATTTGCAGAAAGTTTTAGTTTTCTGCTTTAATTGGAAGCAAAGTGCAGCTGAAGCCCATCAAATGTTTGTGGAGTGGAAGTTTATGGTGACGCTGCTCCAACTGATAAATCATGTAGGTAATGGTTTCAAGAATGGTGATTTCAGCGTTGAAGACAAGCCTCGCTCTGGACAGCCAAAAAAATTCGAAGACAAAGATTTAGATGCATTATTGGATGAAGATCTGAGTCAAACGCAAGAGGATATTGCACAATCATTGGGAATGAGCCAACAAGGCGTTTCTGTACGATTAAAATCTATGGGAATGATTCAAAAGCAAGGAAATTGGATGCCTTATGAACTGAAACCGAGAGGCGTTGAAAGGCGATTTTCTGCAAAAGTCATAAAAATAATATTTGAAAACACTCAAGTGGGCATACCTGCCAACCTTTGAAAATGAGAAATCGTAACACACAAAATTTAAATTAATCTGGAGGTTGGTTGGTTTTTTCGTGTTTCTCAGCCATCTTTTGACATTCGTAAAAGGAAAATAAGGTTTCCGTCTTTCAACTCAATATAGTAAATTTTTTTCCTCTGAAAATTTTTATACGATTTTTAGAGTTTATTTTCGTTTCACAGCGTTTTTTTTTTTTTTTTTTTTGTAATAGGAGCCTGGTTTCAATTTTTTAGCCCAGTGCAGTAAATTTTTATGGAACTCGTGATTTTTTTCCCATCATTTCAGGATATTCACAATTTTTTTTCCCACAATCATAATTCACATTTTCCTACCACGATTCTTTGTTGAAATCCGCACTTTTTACCATGAATTTTTGACGAAATTCGCATTTTTTATGCGATCCTTTGACGAATTTTGCATTTTTTTTACCACGATCCTTTGACTAAATTAATGTTTTCTTTCTAAGATTTTTTGGTGAAATTTGCATTTTCTTGCTAATCTTTCGATGAAATTTGCATTATCTTACTGATCTTTTGATGAAATTCGCGTTTTCTTTCTGCGATATTTTGACAAAATTCACGTTTTTACCACAATCCTTTAACGAAATTTATTTTCTTCTGCGACCAATTGACGAAATTGATTTTTTTTTTACATGGTCATTTGTCGAAATTCGCGATAGTTTATCGCGTGGGCATACCTGCCAACCTTTGAAAATGAGAAATCGTAACACACAAAATTTAAATTAATCTGGAGGTTGGTTGGTTTTTTCGTGTTTCTCAGCCATCTTTTGACATTCGTAAAAGGAAAATAAGGTTTCCGTCTTTCAACTCAATATAGTAAATTTTTTTCCTCTGAAAATTTTTATACGATTTTTAGAGTTTATTTTCGTTTCACAGCGTTTTTTTTTTTTTTTTTTGTAAAAGGAGCCTGGTTTCAATTTTTTAGCCCAGTGCAGTAAATTTTTATGGAACTCGCGATTTTTTTCCCGCCATCATTTCAGGATATTCACAATTTTTTTTCCCACAATCATAATTCACATTTTCCTACCACGATTCTTTGTTGAAATCCGCACTTTTTACCATGAATTTTTGACGAAATTCGCATTTTTTATGCGATCCTTTGACGAATTTTGCATTTTTTTTACCACGATCCTTTGACTAAATTAATGTTTTCTTTCTAAGATTTTTTGGTGAAATTTGCGTTTTCTTGCTAATCTTTCGATGAAATTTGCATTATCTTACTGATCTTTTGATGAAATTCGCGTTTTCTTTCTGCGATATTTTGACAAAATTCACGTTTTTACCACAATCCTTTAACGAAATTTATTTTCTTCTGCGACCAATTGACGAAATTGATTTTTTTTTACATGGTCATTTGTCGAAATTCGCGATAGTTTATCGCAAATCGTGCAATTTTGCACACTATTTCAAACCTTGTCCTTCAAGGAACCACCTCCAGAATTCTTAAAATGGTACCCTTGTTTCTAAGGAACGGAATTCCTGTATAAATATTTACAAAAACATGATTAGAGTGTTTTATGTTAAGAAGTTTTTTTGCAGCCCAGAATTTTTTTTTCTCATGAGCATTTTTTAATGTCTGAATTTTCGGACTCTAATGGCCAATTTTTAAAACTTTCAGAAAGGAATACTTGGAAATTTCGGAACAGAATCACTCCTGAAAAATATGCTGCGCTGGATAAAAATCGCAACTAGAAACAAAAAATGCTTTTGTGTTTTTTGCAAAAAATCGTAGTTTAAGACCAATTTCCGTAGCATCGTAGTTCAGAGGTCCAAATCATAGCAACTATGATTTTTTCGTAGCAGTTGGCAGGTCTGCAAGTGGGATGTTTTACTGCACATGCCATATTCGCTAGACATTGCTCCTTCTGATTACTGGTTTTTCGAACAGATGCAGCATGATTTAGCAGGTAACAGGTTCACTTCTTTCGCAGAAATCGAAAATTGGCTCCAAACTTGGATTACCTCAAAAGACAAGTTATTTTTTTAGATGGAATTCGAAAATTGCCTGAGAGGTGGCAAAAAGTAGTAGCTAGCGATGTACAATACTTTGGTTAATCTGTTCATTCATTTTGTTTTGAAATGAATGCATATTTGAACACAAAAAAAAAGGACCAAACTAATTTGTACCTCCAATAAGATAATATTTGTTACATAAACCTATGTTTCTGCATCTTGTATTAACACATTTCAACAATCTTTCAAATTAAAATCAATCAAAGAAGAGGTATAAATATATACTCTAGGTTTAATAAAAACAACCAAAACATCTTAGGAAAAAAAAATTTAGCAGCACTTAAAAATATTAAAATGCTAATATCAAACATTGAAACAAATATAAAGACATGCATTCTCTCACCCTTGAACAGTAGTGGGCAGTGGCTTATTCACTAACATTTCATCCAGTTTTTTCTCCTCTGCTTTGTTTTGCATGGAATTTGGAGGCAAAAATGGTTCCAAAGTCTCTTCCCACCAATCAGGATCAACTCTTAATTTTATAGTAGATGTCATATATTCACTGCAGTAACGTCTTGTTACATCTTTGGCAAATGACTCATTATCATAAGCTAAAATGTAAGTCACAGGCTTTGGTGCAATTCTTTCAATTTCATATGGTTTGTCAATAATATTATTCACACATTCTATAGAAATCCATGATTTATTTGGTTTAGAATATATTTCTGCCCAACAGAGGATGTTTTCTGAATCGAAGTTAGATTGTTGTGGAGATGGTGGTTCAGAGTCGGATGAAAGTACTTTGCGATTAGGTGTTTTACTGCTTGATTCACGCTTTTGTTTAGGTTTTGTTTTTGATATTTTTTTAAAATCTTCATCACTACTGCCATCATCTATTTCAAAATCTTTATCATCGCTATCATCTTCATCATCACTACTGAACTTATAATTTTTTCCAGTAGAACGACGAGGTCTGGAAATTTTTTCATTACCTTCAGCAACATTCTTCTTTTTAGTTCCATATGGCTTTTCTTTCATTTGTTTTGGTGTTTTAGAGATCTTTTTTTCTTTTTTGGCTTTAAGCTTTTTTGATTTTTCACCAGATTTTGTTTCATTTGATTTCTTAGATTTTTCTAAAGACAGTTTTTTTGCATCAGAATTTTTATCACTTGCTTTTTCAGGATCATCAGGACATTCAGATTTCTTAGAATTTTTCTTAATGGTAGGTTTCTTCAACAAATTTGAAGCCTTATAAGTAACAGGATATAACGATACACAATATCGAACCTTAAAACCCAAAGTGCGAGCAAATACAATGAACAATAAATTGTACTCAGAAGCATTCAAAGCAACTGTAGACTGAAAGCTTTTTACTAAAGAAGTAAACAGATTTAAAAACACACACTTCTTATTTTCAAAACTAAATGCACTTCTAAACCAGGACACCACTTTTTCAATACCATCTACATCTATTTTATCCACTTTTTTACCAGCAGTAAAAGAAAACATGTCATCGGGAATTAGAGATAAAGCTAAGCTTTTAATAGTATCAGAATTCAGTATTTTATTAACATAAATACCATGAGCTAAGAGACATAATAAATGAGTTTTATGAATGCACAGTTGATTATCTTTCCGCATCCTATTTATATACAATCTGACCCATTCTCTTTCATCAAATGCTTTCTTTTGGCGCCTTTTTGTTCTTAATTCTGGGCAATCAATAGTTATTTCCACCCCTTCTTTGGGAATTTCAGGCTTATAGTCATCAAGACTGTTGGTTTCACAGTTTTCTTCAACTTCTTCCCAATCAGATTCGCTACCTGATGAATCATCTTTATTTTGCTTATAGTCACTTGAAAAACTAGACGATGGTTCAGATTTTAAAAGAGTTTCTTTGATAATGTCGCTTAAATTCTCTGAAGAAATGCCACTATCGGTAGAGTTATGGAAATTCAAACTACCTGAATCAACAGGTTCTTCTTCTATGGAAACATCTCGGTCCTCAATTTCTTTTTTTACAAGTTTAATTTTTTTTTTACTAAATGATTGTTTTTCAACAGATTTTTTATTTTTAATAATTTCTTTGTTTGATTCTTCATCTGAATCCAAAGAAGTAAGTTCATCTTTAATACAAATATTTTGGTCATTAGTATCTTCTGTTAGTTTCAAATCTTTTTTAATAAATGGAGATTTTTCTTTAGCTGTTTTTTTATTTTTGATAATTTTATTATTTGATTCTTCATCTGAACACAATGGACTTACTTCTTTCTTTCTTTTCACACTTGTCTTACGTGTTTTTGTTTTAAATGTTGCAGAAATTTCCAATTGTTTCTTCTTGGAAGCACTTTTAGAAATATCAGAATCATCTTTTCTTTCCTTTTTAACCTCCGCTGATATATTTTCTTTTGTTTTTCGTTTTCTTAGTTGAGGCATGATAATTTAGGCTCTTTTTAAACTGGAAAAAAAAAAGTATTGCATTTTAATATACATTATTAATGATTAACATTAAAAGGCTAGTTAAGATTACATAATACAGTAAAATGTTTTTTTTTTTTTTTTTTTTTTTTTTTTTTTTTTAACTATTTCAATAAAGCATTTGTTACTATAATAATAATAATAAAAAGTATTTGCCTCATTTAAACAATCTATATAGCAGCAATTAATTGTATTTTTTAATTTTTGGAAAAGCTAACAATATTTATAGAAGATTCATCCATTTATGTAATGATGTTTATTTATTTAAACTTATAGTGAATAAATACAATGAGAAAAAATATATACTTGTAAGTATATGTACATATTCTTGTGCAATACAAGTATACACAGACACACATACAAGAATAATACACTTGTTAAAAATACTTGTACTTTTCATGTTAAGCAAAAGCTAGAAAACATGTATTTAATTGCTGAAATGCCAGTTGATGCTTTACTGTGGAGAGGCAAAAAGTTTTTGGTGTCTGTCTGTCTGTATGTATGTATGCCTCTCGATATTGCACAAAAAACATCCAATTAGACTGCCATTTGCAGGATATACTTATGAAGTATGCATAATTAACTGTATAGTTTTTGGTATAATTTATACTACTCATTTATTTACAGTTCAAAAGAATTCAAATTTATTATGGCCTATGGAAAATAAGTACAGTGGAACCCGGTTAAGACGCTCACGGTTAATACGCGATCCCGCTTAATACGCGATCCCGCTTAATACGCGGATTTTTTCCGGTCCCTTGAATATCGCCCATAAGGCTAATGTAAAAATATCCCGTTTAATACGCGATCCCGCTTAATACGCGAGAGATTTTCAGTCCTTTGAGGCAAAAAAATCACGCTTAAGACGCGAATTCATTGATCAAGATACGAATTCCTTGTTTCTTCTTCAGTGTTGCCAATTTATTAGATTTTTTTTTATATTCAAATAAGAAACACTGCTTACGAATAGTAATATTTATTTTATTTAATAACAGATTAATTAAGGCGAACATTACTAATCGAAAATAGTGAGAGATTTGAATTTTAAAAAACCCGCTAAATTAGCAACACAGCAATTCTTGTTTGATACTGCGTACTAACATTCTTTTATCTTTAGCTTCCTGTATGCTTTTACTGTAGTAGAGAGAGATAGACGAATTCAGGATACACAGATACGTCATGAAATTATTACGATTAAAGATTAGTATACCTTGTTAGTGAGATTTTAAATGTACGTTATATCCTAATATGTTTCATTATGCAGGCAAAAAAATGAAACTCGTAAAAATTAAATACGACTGCGGTTATCCCTTATGTTTTCTTTACTCCTTGCTAAACTAACAATATTTTTTACACAAACACTATTAATCCGGATAGCTTTTCTTATAACAAAAAGAAGGACAGATTATAATTGTACTCATTATCACAAGTACTAAATATGATTTTAACAAGTGCTTCAAAGGTATATTTTTTTTAGTTCTGTTAAAGAATTAGTCTAGTGTGAAATTATTTTTTTATTTTTGGTTACAGCATATAATCCATAATAAAGCCGTTTGAATTTACTTTTTGTTTTCAGTTATTAATCCATGTGGTTCTATGAAAAGAAACAATGAGTTAAAGTTAAGTTCAATTAAATTTTAAACTAAGTATAACTAAAAGATACAAATTTCGATCCTAAACATATAAATGAAAGTTCTAAAGTTCATTTAGACGATTAGATTTTGTAAATAAGCCCAGTTCCTGCAACATTATACAAATCACGTTTAATATGCGATCCCGCTTAATACGCGACTTTTACCCATCCCGCTTAATACGCGACTTTTACCCACTCCCTTGAAACGCGTCTTAACCGGGTTCGACTGTATTTGAAATATATTTTAGTAATGTTATACTATTTCAAACATAAAGAAATTGATATGCATTGTACTGCAACATGTTCTGCATAGAAAATGGTGTAAATAGCATTTATCGTTCATTTACAGGGATACACTACAATTACAGGATTTGATATGTCTATAAAATAATTGTTCGAAGTGCCTAAGCTTTAGCAATGCTGTGTTATCCCCCAACATAATCGAACTAATATATGTTACTGAGATACACGATATTTTTCTTATAGAAAATTGCCTAGTAGCAAAAAGTTCAAGACCGGAGACGGGCGTCGCAGATTTTCTTTTCTATTTTGCAAATTATTTTTCCATCAAACCTTTATTTCGTTTTCTATTATTACTTAATAGAAAAACTTAACATTACTATTAATAAAAATCAATAAAATGCATAAAGACATCACAGGTAAGTGATTTTTTGATTAATTAACCCTTCAATTGTAAAATATTTTACCCACAGATTGTTTTTTGCTCCTGAAGTATCTGTTGTAGTAACTTGGAGAGTTTTCTGCTACTGGGGAAAATAATACATGTAACTAGTATTCATTCCAGAAAGAAAAGGGGCAGGTTGCTTATTGCTTAACTCTTTATCTACTGACAGTACTTATAAATACCATTAAAATAACTTGTTACAAAATTCATTTAATACATCGATTAGTTGTAATACAGTTTAAAATGAGTTATAGATATATTATTAAGGTAGGGGGAGGGGGGAAGAATTTTGAAATTCGGAAATATTACTATATTTCTGTTGTAAGAGCTAAAGGTCTGCATGGGTCCGACTCATAGAAAAAAAATTTCGGCCTGGCCCGTCGAAAAAAAATATTGGCGCGGCCCGGTAGAAAAGCTAAAAGTTCGGCCTGAGCCCGACACAGCATAACAGCTAAAAGTTAGGCCCAAGAAAAAAATTAAAATCTCGGCACGAGTGAATTGCTACAAAACATTGATTTTTACGTCGATTTGGTTAAAAATTTGACTCTTACGAGGAGTTCTAACCAAAAATATTTATCTTAACTTTTTTTTCGTGTTTCAAAACTTCATTTTTATCTCAATTGTAAAATATTTTACCCACAGATTGTTTTTTGCTCCTGAAGTATCTGTTGTAGTAACTTGGAGAGTTTTCTGCTACTGGGGAAAATAATACATGTAACTAGTATTCATTCCAGAAAGAAAAGGGGCAGGTTGCTTATTGCTTAACTCTTTATCTACTGACAGTACTTATAAATACCATTAAAATAACTTGTTACAAAATTCATTTAATACATCGATTAGTTGTAATACAGTTTAAAATGAGTTATAGATATATTATTAAGGTAGGGGGGGGGGGGGGGGGAAGAATTTTGAAATTCGGAAATATTACTATATTTCTGTTGTAAGAGCTAAAGGTCTGCATGGGTCCGACTCATAGAAAAAAAATTTCGGCCTGGCCCGTCGAAAAAAAATATTGGCGCGGTCCGGTAGAAAAGCTAAAAGTTCGGCCTGAGCCCGACACAGCATAACAGCTAAAAGTTAAACCCAAGAAAAAAATTAAAATCTCGGTACGAGTGAATTGCTACAAAACATTGATTTTTACGTCGATTTGGTTAAAAATTTGACTCTTACGAGGAGTTCTAACCAAAAATATTTATCTTAACTTTTTTTTCGTGTTTCAAAACTTCATTTTTATCTAAGTACCGTAGGTTGCGATATTTATTTTTTTAATGAATCGCTATTTCTTCTATGTAAATGTTTCAGTTATCATTAATATTGTTAATTCACATTCCATGCATTAAATTGTTAAAAATCTGAAAAATGCTATACAGTAAAATCTTCTAAGACTCAATTACATAGGGGAAAAAAAAAAAAAAAAATGCGCTATAGACAAGTTCTCTTCTTATTCTTAGCAAATGTAAATGTATTATATATTCTTTTCTAATGTATTAGTACATTAATTTTTCATGGATCAACACGTTTTTCAGTTTAAAACAGGATTTCGTCATAGGCAGGTTCCTTTTCACACGTTTTACTATATTTTAATTAGTGTAGAAATTCACAATTCTTTAAAAAGAATAAATGTTAATGTTTAATTGTAGAATAATGGTGATTCAAAAATGTATGCATATTTTGCAAAAACCTTTGGGCCAGGCTTAATTTTACTGACCTTTGAGCAAACAGGCCACGGCGGTACAAGGATTTTCATACGGGCTGGCACAAAACTAGGACTGAAAGTTTTAGGCCGTGAAGACTAGAAAAGAAACCAGTCCCAGCTCTGTATGGAAAAAATAAGTTAGGCCCGCCCTGATTCTTCCGGAAAAAAGTAAGGCCCGAACACGGCCCGAGCTTTCAGAAAAAAGTATGGCAAGGGCCCGGCCCGAGTGCTGCAAATGAAAATAGGTTCGAGCCTGGCCCATGCAAATCTCCAGTAAGAACATCATATTTGTACATTTCTTAATTCTACAAAATACTAACAAAAATATTTAAAATAAAAGGTTTGAGTGGGGTTATAAATATTGCACAAAATCCCTATAAATTCAAATTTAATTAATCCTTCTAAATCCTTCAATCCTTCTAAAATTTATTAGATGATTATGTAAATCTTCTAATGTAGTTCAAACAATTCACGAAAAATGCTTTAGAAGATAAAATTTTCATGAATTTATAATTCAGTACATAAAGGGTTAAAAGGGTTCAGTAGAAAATAGCATTATTTTAAGAAAAATTGCATTATTTTGTTTTGTAATGGAAAAAAATGCAATTTTTAGGTATGATTGGTAAAAGCAACATTAATTTCAAATGATTTTATGAATTATAAATTTTAAAAAATTACATTAAATTACAACAGAATTTAATAATCTTTGTTTTCCTAAAAGAAATGAGGGAGTTTTATAAATTTTGCAAGCTCTTGGGCACACATATTTATGGTGGAAAAGGGAAGATTTTTACGGAAAATCTCTGGGTACAACTAGGGTTATATTCCGCTATATTTTTAAAAAGAGCAGTGTGACTTTAAAAAGAACAGGATGCTGCAACCTTAAAAAATAGCCTGAGGGATCACTACATGCAACGTTCAAAATTATTTTACAAGGTCGCACAAAATTATTCAGATGCATAATCATCTATGAGCAATAATTATGGGAAATACGTTTTCAAGCTTAGAAAATTTTACTATATATTGCAATGTGCATTATATAGAGTATGATATCTAAATTCTATAGATCATATACAGTGTTCCCCAAAAGAATTAACATATATCACTGTCTATGGATAAGAATTGCATAAAATCTGTTTTTAATTGTGTTATGTGTTTTACAACTGAACTAAATGTTATTATACTATGCTGTGTGAATATAATATAGGCGAATTCATATACAGTGGAACAAACAGCTATCGATACATTACTTTCAATACACAGTGCTTTACTTTCAAGGAAAGTATTTTCAACTATATCATGCATTTTCAAGGTGAATTAAATTGAATATCATACATGAAAATATCTATATAATATAAAGGGCTGCACAAAAATTTCAAACACATTTTACTGTAAGAGTATGGATTGCTGAAAATGCATTTTGAACTTAATGTTATACATTTTTCTGCACAACTAAATTTTTCCATACTAAGTGATGTGGTAATCAGGGCTGCGGAGTCGGAGTCGGTGTGATTTTTCGATGAAAAGAGTCGGAGTTGGAGTCGCTAAAAATATGATGACTCCGACTCTGACTCCAAACGTTTTGTTGAACAGTTTAAAGTGAAATAAAAAATAAAACCAATTACACTTAATTTTAAATTTATGAACTGAATTATTATTTTATTTTTTAACTGTATACATTAATAAATATTTAGTTATTTTTCAGTTTATTGACATGTTAATGAGTAAATATAAGGCAAAAGGGCGGATGTGATTTTTTTGCTTACATCAGTCATTAAATTGATTCCTTTACTTACTTCTTCAGCTCATGGACGACACTATTGTACAATAATTAAATTAAAGTGAGTTTTTAAAGGTTTTTGTTTTGTTTTTTGTAAATTAAGTCCAACTCAACCCGAATCCCGTGTCGGTCCGACTACACAACCCAATGAAGGAATTTATCTCAGACAAAAACAGATGTTTCAATTTAACCTCTGTCCATCCGTGTTCCGGGTCGAGTCCTGAAATTCATACTTTAAGTCAATCCGAAGCAAACCGGAAAGAAACCTGAACCATGAACCGGATCCGAAATGAAATAAAATCAAAATTTTATTGGAATTATGAAAAATAGTCATCTCTAACAACACTTTTATCTTTTGTGTAGGAAAAGGAATATATATTTACTTATTCGACTTATAAGTTAAACGATGTTACGGACTTTCTTTTGAAAAATCGGGTCAACCCGACCCGAACCCGCAATAGTAATTATCAGACTGGCCCACAACTAAAAACATTCAGCGCCAGCTTAATCCGAACCACCGTTCGAATCTGACCCTAACGAATGCAACAATCTACTTCAGATAACAATGGATGTTTCACTTATCCTTTGTTCAACTTATACTGCCTTATTTTTCAGTATTTCAGATAAAATAGAATGTGTATAAAATATGAAACTGATTAAAGCCGCTATCACTACAATATAGGACAACTCATATAGAATTTTCCTCATTAAAACAAAAAACTGCAATTTACTTCTTAAATATTTCTTACCCAAAACTTAGACGTTCTTCTATTTCTAAGCCCCAACTAGATTCTTCCAAAGGCCGGGTTGCACCCGACCCGAATTTGAAATTTTTACTGAAAGTCAACCCGAAACCTGACAAAAAGGAATTTCTCAACCAAATCCGAAAATGGAAAAAAAGTCGTCTACGACCGTAATTCGAGGCGAAAGAAAATTAGTTCATATTTTATAGAATAAACAATTATAAAAAAGGCTACAATTTTATCTTTTTGTATAAAAATGAACTTAAATACATTCATTAATATTCAAATATATAGATTTTTCATTTGAAAAATATTCAATACATATTTTTTTTTGAAAAATCAGGTCAAATCAAAAGTGTCAAAACCTGATCCGAAGCATTTAAAGTCTATCTGGTTCGGGCTAAATTTGGTTATCCTATCCGATGGAGGACCGTAATTTTAACCTACTGTAGAAAAAACAATTATTTCATGAATTTTGAGAGGAAAATGAAGAAACTCATTTTATGCCTCAAATGGCAGGCATTTTTTTTTCCCTCACTTTTTTTTTATGATTATTCCTCATTCGTAGATTCCCCACCCTCATCTCCCCGAAATTGGCATTAATTTATTTAAGATTTTATTAGTATAGTGTAGATGTAGATAATAGCATTTACGTCTATGAATGAAAGGCGATGACAACTTGCCAATCTTTCACATAAAGTGCAGCCGAATCTGAAGCACAATTTTCCTTTACTCATTATGTTCAAAGTTCAAATTGAAAATATCTTAGTTTCTTAAGCAGGCATATGTTCTTTTCGGGTAATTTAGTTTTAATTTGCAGCTGATAAGATAGAAATCCTTTGTCCGTATATGTAACTTCAAATTATATTTAGGTAAGTGAATCTTTTTAATTGTAAAATAATTGCTATTTTTATTTAATGTATTGCATATTCCGAATCGAAATTTATAAATGCCCATTATGATTATACGGCGGTTATAAAAATAAAATATTAGAAACTATCATCCTTCGCCCGCTACGCTGGTCGGTTTCTCTAAAAGAATCTGGAATCAAACGAAATATATCTAGCAACGATAAAAAAAATTCTTACTATCTAATCCAGTATCCGTAAGTGTTATCTTATTTGTATAATCTTACCTTATAGAGTTAAAATCGATGTTGGTGACATAATAGACAAAATAGATCTAAAATCACTGAAGTATTCTATTTTTTTTAGTAGGTTTGTTATCTTGGATTTCCTGATTCTACCTAAAACTGCTGCTGAGATATGGCGAAATGTCCTAAAATTTTTGTACATCCCTTTAACACCCTTAGGGGGGGGGGGGGATTTCTAAAATCCCTGAAAGATGTGTTTAATATTTTTTTTTTAATAGGTTTGCTATCCTGAATGTCTTGCTCATAGCTAAAACTGCTGCTGAGATATGGTGAAATGATTTAAAGTTTATGATCACCCCATTAAAGCCCGTTAGGTGGGAATTTCTAAAATCAATAAAATACATGTTTAAGTATGTTTTAGTATATTAGTTATCATAGTAGACACTCCATAAAAAGTAAAAAAATATAATTGTATTATTACTGTATTTAGAACTAATCGAACGAAATTTCGGCCGAAAATAGAAATACAGCCGGTCCTGCTTAATTGCATACAGTTGGTTCCACTGAATTATATGCATTTAAGCGAGGACAGCAATTAATGTTATTAGTATACGCTATCATTTGATTATATACCACAGATATGATAAATATTAATGGACAATAATTATTTACCTAATAAATTAAAAACTATTGTATTAATAACTTTAATAAATAATTTATTATTACTCTATATATAACAATATATGTAATAAAAAATTAGGTATTATAACACTATTTACGGTACATGGTTTAATTTTTCATTATAATTTATGTGAAAATTAAAATGAAAGTTAAATAGAAAATTTTTGCTTTTAAATCATACCTTTGAAAATAAAAGTTTCTGCATAAATTCTTTTTATTTTTCAATTATTTGTCAATTTATATTTCTTTCTTTCTTTCGCCTACACAAAAAACCCTTTAGGAATTTTTTTTTCATATCTCGACATTGCATTTCTCCACTTCCAGCGCTAAATATTGGTCTCTTGACCGTCTCGATTCTATTTTTCCCCGATTCCAGAATTTTTCAAAAAATACCCCCAGCATCTTGAGTCACTGTATGTACGGCAAGCTTTAAAAGAAAAACACAATTGTCCAAATTCAACACTCGCATAAGTTTCCAGAATTAAGATAAGTCACCTTTCACGACGATTTCTGCTCTTCGATTGTAAATATAACAAACCATTGTTAGAAAAAAAAAAAAGTTCTCCCTTTTTTTCCCATTCATCACTATAACAGGAATTCATAAAATCCGGATTACTAGTAGTAGATTGGAGATATTTATGCAATTAACCGGGGATTGTTATGCGATAAAACGAGTATATTTAACATTGGCCTTATGGGGAACGTTTCTGTTCCACAGAATTCTATGCATATAAGCGGAGTATGCAATTATCCTTTACCCGATTAAGTGGGGGTAACTGTATTACCGATTATTGTTTCAGTAGTATTATTGTTTCGGTAAAACCTTAATCTTAATTACTATTTAATTTTGAACATTTTTTCAATTTGCATTATCTACATATCTCCAAAAGGTAAATAATTAAAGCGCATTTCAATCTTTTTGAGAAACCCTGTGTGTATGCCGGAGTCGGAGTCGAAAGTTTCAGAAATCCAGGAGTCGGAGTCGGAGTCGATCATTTTTCCTACCGACTCCGCAGCCCTGGTGGTAATAATATAAATAAATTTATATATAGGTAGCACAAAAGAATATGGATACATAGCCTTCTACAGATAGCAATTTACAGAGAAGTGTATTCAGTTATATTAAGTATTTTGAAGGTGAATTAAATTTTAATATACTATTTTATGTGCATGAAAACTTTATTTACGGATCAGATACATGGCTGCACTAAAGAATTTGAATATATTATCATCAGGGTTCATAAATATCATGATATTTTCGAATATATAAAAAATATCTGATATTTTGATATGTATCGGATATTTTCAAAATAGTCAACTTATTGATAATTATAAATATTTTCAGACTAATATGAATTAGAAAACTAAAAGATATTGCATTTAGCATAAAATCTTAATAAAACAATATTCTAAATGTTTTTTTTTCACTTACCGTATTTTATGGAAGAAACGCCGTGGCGTTTACGAGTTTGAAAGTTAATTTTTTGTCAAGTGCGGCGTTTATGGTTTTTTTTCGCACGCGTAAAATTGTGATAAAGTATAAATTCCTTAAGACTGTTCTCAAGTCCCCTGATCAACAACGCAAAGCTTTCTGACTTTGCCGATAATGAAAACTGCGACATTTTCGATGATGATACCGAACCCATAGACTTGAAATAATTTCATCTCGATGACCGAACCATACAGGTAGACAAAGAAAATTTACAACTCTTCCACTCAGATATTGACGACTCAGAAGGCTTCAAATGGTAATTTAATTCAGTTACATTTTTATTCTTAAATCTAATTACACCAAAAAAATTTTATAACTACTTTCCACTCACAAATTCATTAACCCGTCACTTATTTTTTATTATTTTATCACTAGTCAATACCCAAAAATAACCTATGAAAGTATTAAACTATACAGGGTATTATTAAGGATAAGGATTGTCAAAAAAAACAAAAGTTCATTCAAATACAAAGAAACAATGTTGTCATTAAGCTGATTTACTGATTGTCTAAGTCTAATTATAAACATATTGAATAGGTCTGTTTTCAAAATACAAAAGGTATCATATCAATTTGTACATTTAACTATTTTCTGTGAAATTATTGATAGAATATTTGTATTTTGATTAATATTTTAACATTGTGGTGATGAAGAAAAGAAATTTGAGCGATTTTGATATAGCACCACGGTTATAAAAGCTATAAGATAGGCATATGGGTATACTTATTTGATGTGTGTATTTTCTTTAATATACACTTTAGATATACAGATATGAACTCTGATATACTTATTTGATGTGTACATTAAAGAAAATACACATTAAATAAATTTAAATTAAAAAAAAAACTAAATAAAATTAAATGATAAGGGAAAGATGCGCATCTTCGTTACTTTTTTTTTCTCTGTTGTAGACAGTTGTTCTGATTTCACACCTACGTAGACTATTTCAGGACGAAAAAAGTTTTTTTTTAAATTAAAAATGGCCTCTGACTTGTTTTTTGTAGTGCAGTTGAACTCTGAACTCATGCACATAATATTGAAACTCACTGTTTAGCCTATTCTACTGCTAAGTAAAAGAGAATTCTTCTACTTCTAACAAAATACTTATCTGCAATTATTCGGCCGAATACTTAAAAGTATTCGGCCGAAGCCGAATATTCTGTTTACATGCCGAACCACCGAATACCGAATCAACTATTCGGTATTCGGTCAATCTCTAGTCACAATATTAATGATTGGGCTGTTTCTAAATGCATTGACAAAATAACTGATAAGAATTCACCCCTTCTTATCATGGATTTTTAGTTTTATTATTTTTTTAGCCAACATAATTATTCTATAATTAATATTAATTTTTAAATTAAATGATAATGATTTTAAAACTACTGTTTAAAATTCATACCGTGGAAGTAATATAACACGTTATTTTATTAAACATTAAATTAATTTGCAGAAAGTTTTTGACCCAATATTTATGTGCGCAGAAAGTTTTTGGTTTTATACAAGTCTGCTTATAGCTGAACGACAAATCATAAAATCTTGAAAAAGTCTTACGTTTAACTCTTTGAGCTACCACATATGTGTTTTAAGCAATTCTTTCTAAGAGAGCCCCTAATTAAGTTGGAGACATGAATTTTTGCATACGTATAGCTGAATACCCCAGACCGTACGACAAATCATAAACTTTTCAAAAAGTCTTACATTATTTACTCCTCTGGGCTCAAACTTGTGTATTTTACACAATTTTTCTAACCTCCGCCCTTTACACCGGAGAGCACCTTTCCAACTTTTGCCGGCACCCCTTTGACCATTGTTTCATATTATGCACCACAGCCTTACATATTTTAGTTCCACTTTTTACCGCCAGGGGCGCCTACTTATCTCGGGTGCTATGGGCCCAATCCCCTCGATTAATATATCTACGGATAGTATGTAAAACGGAGTTTCGTTCGGATAGAGGTTTGTTTAGAATAGAGTGCGCCCCTGGTTGCGAAATGTGGAACTAACAGATTTTTCAAAAGGATAAAGTGTTTTGAAAGAAATATTAAACGAAACCCTCTGTGCGATCTGTGATCACACTTACCCACTTGTTCAGATATTTCTTTTGAAAAATCATTTTTAGATCAAGAATTTGTAAATTTGTTTAATTGTTTGCATTCATTAAATAATGTGAATTATAGAAAATTGCGGATTATGGATCCTTGACCGTAATATAGAAAATTACTTATCAAAATTAATAAAGTACATACTCACTCTTTATATTGAAGTATTCATAAAAGCCAATCACTTATATAAATCTTCTCAGTTGAAAGTTTCAAATAGCTGTCTCTAAATTGTTTCTGACATTAATAACCTATTTGAGAGATGATACTATGTCAATTCTTTTATCTGTATTCAAATTAAAATAAAACAAATTTATAAGTAATTCTTAAAAGCTATAAAACAAGTTTAAAATAATTAAGGAAACCATGCTTAGTTTAAGCAGTCCTGTGGTCCATTCATATTAGCCAAACAAGTCAAGTAAGTAATCGAAAATTGATTTATCTTGGATTTACTACCAATTGCAAAAAATTAACATTTTTTGGAAGTAATTTCTTTGCTTCAGAAATAGACAAACTGCATTTATGAATAAGATTCTAATTATACTTCTTTCATACAAATTGTTCTTTCTTATTCAAATATACTGTATTTATCTACATTTACATATAATTATAGTAATCATTAATGTTAGGGAGGTACCGAATATTCGGTTGGTATTCAGCCATACTACCAAATATTCGGTCAGGCCGAATATCAAACTATTTGGTATGCTGAATATTAGGCTTGGCTGGATATTCAGTCAGGCCAAATATTGAAATATTCGGCCAGACTGAACACTTAAAAGAGCTTTTTAAAAAGCTTAAAACAACTACTATTTTTAACTGTCAATTAATAAAGATATTTAATAGTTAGAAATAGAATTATATTTAAATAAAAAAGAATGCTTTAACAATTTTTATTTGCTATTTGAAAAGTAGGGTGTAAAAAAAATCATGATTTTTATTTTTTTTTAAATAAACAAATCAGATCTTTTTTTTAAATTTAAATCGGATTTTTATGATTTTTTTGTTGCGTTAAAATACAGAAAAGCTACCACTAATTTTAGGTTTCTAAAACAATTAAACCTCTAATTGTTAACATAATCTATGTTTTAAGCTTTAGTTAATTATAATTATTAGTTATTAATTACAGTAATCATAAAAACTTCTATAATTTTTGTAAAGTCATGAGAAATACGGTAGTTTGGGAAATTTCTTTACAAGAAATCCATGTACAACAACTAAAGGTGAATTTTACTATCTTTGTTTTTTTATTAAGCAGAGTGTTTTTTAGGATTATTAGCATTCAATGCTTCAAATAAAAAAGAAAGTTTTGATGCCTTTTCAATCCTAGTTTCTTTATTCAGTGTATATGAGTTAAAACAATTTATTCAACCTTTATCAAAGAAGCTCTTTCTGTATTTAACATTTTTTATACCGATTAGTTCTTTTTCTCTTATACATTCTTTTGTAATAGTTTTTGAGCAAATGTCATTCTTTCATTCTTCTTTAGCTCCAGTTTGCTATAACTGTATTATTGCAAAAGTAAATGAGAAAATAACATACTGGCTACTTATTCTTTAACCTGCAGAAATTTATTATATTTGCTATGATTATTTTATATAAAAGACTGAATAATTTCATTAGTTGAATGAAATTATGACCATTTCAAATTATATTAGGTTTAAATATCATTTTTAAATGAAATGCTTTATATGCCAGATAAAAACTTGCTGTTTACAAATTTACTGTACTTAATTTTTTTACAAGTTTAAGGAATAGTTTAAGCTTAGAAATAATTATTTAAATGATATTTTTTTTTCTTTTTTGTTTATTCATAAGGCAAAATAACTATAGAAACTTTTCAAATTATGTTCATCTTAGACTTTAATACTTTTTTATGTAATTTTAAACATTTAGAAAATTTATGATTTTAATCAATGATTTAAAAAAAAAAAAAAAAATCAGTTTATTAAAATCGTTGACACCCTATTGAAAAGTATTACGTTCATTTTTTCAATAATGACGATTTTAGTCCTTTCTTGGCAAATAAACAGCATATATGACTGTACAATTTTTCAAAATTTCACTTCGATTTTAAAATATATTATTTTAGAATATAAAAAAATTTTATTCATTTGTTTTATTCAGAGAGGAATGCGTGAAATTAAATATTTTATGAATTAAAGAAGCTTTAAAACTGTCCTCTTCTTAAATAACAATTTAAAGCATAATTTTTTTAGTGTAGAATTTACTTGTAAAAAGATCTTGTTTATCAATATGGTAGTATGTGTATTAAATATTATGTAAAATTGTTTCAAAATTTAACTTTTTAATACTTTCAAATTCTTAAATTTAAAAAGTAATAGGCAAGCTGAATATTCGGTTTACTTGTTTGCCGAATATTCGGCATTTGGCCAAAATCACTATTCGGTACATTACATCCCTAATTAATGTATAATTTAATTTTGTGAGAATTAAAACACTCATGCATATTTTGTGTAATGGTAGCACATTCATGGAAATAAAGAATAGTTTCCATTTTAGTATTTTGGAAATCCTTCAAACGCTTTATTCAAAATCCAGATATAAAAAAAATGTAGAAAGAAAATAAATTATAATACATATTACAATTAAAAATATAGAATATAAAACATAGTCATAACATAGAAAGAAAAATATTATTGTATAGAGAGAAAGAGTTATTGCATTGTAATTAATACGTCATTTCATTATTGACACGTTGTACCAGACCTGCCATGGATAATATATATACATACAGTCTTTCCTTGCAAAAAAATGAAAATTTAATCCATAAAATCATTCAAAATTAATGTTATTTTATTCATCATATTTAGTATAAATTAAATACACCCACCAACTTTTTTTAATCATTAATAAGGCAATAATACATTTTCTACCACATACCCTTTTCTTCTGAACTAGTGACCTTTTCAGTGGTTAGCACCCTGCCCTTTTTTTTTATTCTAGTTTTTTGTACTAAGAAATTCATAACACTTGCAAGAAATTTTTATTTTGTTAAAATACCATGGTCAAATTTCACCACTGTTTTTTTTTTTTTTTTTTTTTTTTTTTTTTTTTTAACCATTTGGAAAAATGGTTATTGTTTTTGTCAGGGCAGGAAATCAAAAGCATATCTGAAGGTTTTCATTGGTTTAATCTGCATTTTATTCGTTATTTGATTGGTCTATACAGTAATCTGTATTTCCATTTACTTTCAACATAGATGGATACCTTGTGTTGCCACTATGACAAAAAAGTAATAAAAACTACAAAAAAAATTAATAACTCAGAAACAAATTGAGATACAGCTCTCAAACAAATTGCATTTTAAAGCACATTTTCTTCTCTATACGACGATATAAAAAGTAATATTGTGTGGTGTTTAGAAGTTTAAGAAATAAATTTCATTTAAAATGGGCCATCAGATTTCTTGGAAATCTGACGATGGAAAAGCCTTTTCCCGAACTGCCAATGAAATGCTTGGATAATACATAAGTTTCAGGTGGATAATACGTACAAGTCGCAGGTGATTTTTGTCGCTTGGAATTTTTACGTGTAATAACACTATTAATGTTTAATTCAGGGCGTACGTAATGTATGATCAACTCCGTGCGATTTTTTATGTCTTAAATTTTAGTCTTTGGAAAAAAACATTTTCCAAATGGTCGTTGTAATTTGTTAAATTGCTTTTTTTTTTTTTTTTTTTTTTTCAACTAATTCTTAATGAGTGAGGAACACAACAACATTAAAAGTTGTTTCATATTAAAAACTTTTAGTCACTAGCTCCGATTTTTATAGTCGTGACAATTGGTGACTGGAGTGTTTTAAACTCTCTATTAGTGGATAGATTTTATTTTTATATTTTTTCTTAGCATTATGAAACAAACATTCACAAGTGGTCACCTTTTTTTTTTCAAGTAGGTACATATTTTTTTCTAACTTAATTAACGAACAGGACCCGTGATAAGTTCTTTAAGGCAGCCGGGTCCTGGTAATTTTTACCGGTTCTACACGCTATCTGCAGCCAGCATGGTTAAATACCATTATATATTTATACAATTATATCACACTATCATTAAAACATTAAATGAGTTAAAATAAATGTCAAGAAATATTTATAAAAATCACAATATTACAGGTTATTATGAGATTAAATAGCTCAGCAAAGAAAGTATATTCTCATTTATACTCTGTTACATAACAATTTTATGACACCATTATGGTGATACAAAAATTATTACTCGTGAAATCACTTTTGAAGGGGAAAAAAACTTATTAACTTAAAACTAACTTCATTTACATTCAATGTTAAAACAATATTTTTGTAAGAGCCCTTTAAACAAGCAAAACAAAAATATAAACAAACCATTCACTGCAAAAGCCCGCGAAATGGTGCAACCGGCATGGTCGCAGTGAAAGTTAAAGCAAGATCAGCAAATTCAGTTTGAAATTTAACAAGAATCCATCTCAAGTTGCAAAATTTTCGCAAAATGATTTCGGTCATTTTAAACCAACGACGTATCTTATTCAACGAATTTGAGCAATCTGTCGTCCCTAAAAACCAATGAAATGCTTAAGGTGCGTTTTCACTAGTCGTTCTAACGACCTAAAAAATCCTAGTGACCCAAAACCTTAACCTAAGAGCGTTTTCACTGGTTACATATAAAATCTTTACGCCAACCAATCAAAGGCAAGTTTTTACTGCGCAAGCGTCTACTTTACGGCGGCTTTACTGCCTGCAGATCGAACAGATGTCAAAAAATGTAAACAAATAATTGTTGTTTGTTGTTGTCAGTTTAATTAGTAGTAGCAAATATTTTGTATAGAAATTAATCGAAAGTTCCGACTGTTTTCCCCACTAAAGGGTCTTAAAAAATGCCCCACAAATCATTGTTTATTCAAACTTTAAATTGTGGCTATGGATTTATACTCCTAAATTAAATAAAAACACTAGGTCACCATGATTTATGTATATTTAAAAACATACTGAATAAATTATTTTTCACACAAGTACGTGTGAAAAACGTTACGTACGTTAGTGGCACATGTGTAATAGAGATCGACTATAAATTTAATGTTGCTTTTTGAATTTCCTTTTAAAGAAATTGAGTAGAATTATATTTGTTAAATAAATCAACAAATTAAATAAAACATTAAGGCAATGTAAAAATTTGAATGTTCCGATCCGCTTATGAAGTGATATACTCACTGTTTTTTGTGAATCGTTTTTCATATTTCACAAGAAAAGTTAACATTTAAGAATGTTTATTTTTATTTTATTATTTTTTTAAATATGGAATTTTTTTTATATTTTAGTTTTTTTTATAAAACTTTAAACGTTTAACATTTTATTATATTTTTTAAAAAATGGCACATTTAGAGAAATAGAAATTCCTAATAATGTTTATCTCTGTAACAAAAGAAAAAGAACAAAATTTAAGGGAAAAAAATATGTGTGAAAAAAATCTTTAAAACTTAAATAAAATCTAAAATAAAACCTTTTTTATATTAGAGTGAAAAAGAATATTTTAGAAATTAATGGTGGAACTTGGGACCCATGAGCACATACAACTGTACCAGTGGTGTAATCGTAAAAAAAGCAGAAGGCATACGCTCAAGGCAGAGAGTATACCCTACAGTGTATATACTATAGCTTTTTTGAGAAACAGACGGTATACGGTGTTTCCTAAAAAAATCCCGAAGTTATACGGCGTATACCACCATATACCCTCCATACATCCCTGAACCGTATGCCTGTGACACTGGCAGATTCTCTTATACATATCATCACTACAGTCAGTATAAAATTATCCAATTTAGTTAAATCTACTTTTTGTGACAACCCCTCCCCCCCCCCCCCTCCAAAAAAAAAAAATTAACAGTAAAATGCAAAATAAATGTACTTAAAATTGTAAGTTTTACCTTATGATTTCACATCAGGGGTGAAAGGTTTTTTTTTTTTGGGGGGGGGGGGGGGACCCGTTTTTGTTACAGAATTGAGAAAAATAAATTTCTGTAAAGAAAAATCAAATTCAGTTGTTTAAATTCAAAGTAAACATTTAATCATCCTTTTTTTAAATGTCTTCCTGCTATACTTTTCTTCTGAGCTTATTTTGTTTGTAAATTACACATTTTAAATCCCAACAATTTTTTCTTATTGTGTGAAGTCGCTTTTATGGAGAATAATTTTGTGAAGGGGCTTCTTTTATTAAGAAGAATAAAGGGGTATAAATGTTTGCCAGGGCAATCCCTGTTTTTGTGAATAGATCACAAAAAAGGTACTTTTATCTTGGATATTTTTTTTTTTCTTCCAGCAATAATTCCTGTTAGTGTTCACTTGTATAAATTAGAAACGATGTACTGAGGTTGAAATAACAATTTTGGTTCATCGTATTATTTCTCCTTATTGTTTTATTCCCTTTTTTTAATGAAATAAGTGAAAGGCACTTATTTTAAATGTATGTAACATATGTATTTTAAATGAAAATTTTGTATTTCAAATAAAATGAATGAGAGGTTTATATTAAAAAAAAATTAATACAAATGATGACATTATTTAATGGTTTATCTCAGGATCGAAACTAGAGGGGGGGGGGGGGGGGCAGAGGAGGCATGTTCCCTGGTCGCCATAAGGAAAACGAAGGGGGTGTCAAATGAATTTTGGTTTTTGATTTCTTAAGAAGCTACACTAGTCACACGAAGAAACTCGCAAGCTAATGTTAAATATGGGAGCATTCTTTTCAAATTTCTCGCATGCATTTTAATATTTTTAAATATTTTTTTTTCTTAAGATAGCTGAGTTTGATCTTTAACATTGTTAGGTTGTACGTTTTCGATTTTGGTTCAAGTTTTTTTATGAGGCTGCTTAAACTTTCAGAACCGGTTCAAAAAGTGAAAGTAATTTTATATATATATTTAAAAAAACTGCAAACAAAATTTAAAAAGTAAACATTTATCCTGTTAGGAACAACCTCAGCTGTCCCAAACGGAAAAAATCATTTAAAAATATTAAAGTGCAAGCGAGAAATTTGAAAAGAATGCTCCTATAAGTTTAACATTAGCTTGCAAATCTGCATAGTTTCTTCATGTGACTTCCTTTGGATTTCGTTTTCAAAGTTTTAATGAATCAATATTTGACAAAGTTGATTACGTATTTTTTTATTACATATTTTAAATTTGAAATAAGTCAGCGATTAGAATTAAAATTCTCTTCGTAAATTTACTTTGCGGAGGCCGGGGGGGAGGGGGCAAAATCTATGTTTGTGCTGGGTGCAAAAAAGGCTAGTTTCAGCCCTGGTTTATTTCATGTGCCTGGCTGACAAAGTACCTACCCAAAAATGTTGTGAATTTGATAAATTTCACTGGATCAAATGGCATAGCAATGATTTCACTAATAAATATATCTCCAACCGTAACATGCCAATGAAACGCATTATGTTGCCTCTCTGTAAGTTTAAATGTTAAATTATGATAAAAATGATAGAGTTACTACTAAATAAGTATAAAAGTAAAAAGTTTTTTTTTTTTTTTTAACCACTTTTTTATAAACATTGAATGTTTATAAAAATCATCCCTAATTTCAGGACTATAATTCATGTTGGTTCAAAAAACTTCTGTTACAATACATTAATTTGGCATGACTCTAATTATTGAAAATTCACCACTTCGACTTGGTAGAAAGCATGAACTACTGAATTTATTAAAATGATTATTTTTTCTCCCGTTTTTTCAAGTATGACAACAGAAAAGGCGAAAAAAACATTTTTGAAACTATGTATTGAGAATTTTTAAATTATTTTTCGAAGTTTAATTATAATTTACTTAATATTAAATTATCATTTGATAAAAGCAGATTAAAAAAATTATTTCTTTATTATTGTAATTAAAAATTCTCTTTATTTTTTATTTATATTTCATTTGTTACCTAATATTTCGCTGGTACAGTTTCACAGCCAGTTGGCATGTTTTAATGACATGATTTGATGCAAACCCTGTTATTTTAACCATAGAGAATATTTGGAGATTTATCACCTGTGACTCTAACAGAAAAATGCATTAAAATTCATTTATCACTTTATAATTAAGTTCCTAAAGATACTAAAATTTATTGCCAAAAGAAGCACTCAGGTGTACATCATTTTTACAATTCTGGAGTATTAGGTAACACGAGTCTACTCTTGGTTAGGGATGCACCGAATATCAAACTATCTGGTTAAGCTGAATATCAAAGTATTCAGCCGAACCGAATACTTAAAAAAACCTTTTGAAACACATTTTAAAAAACTTTTCACAATTTCTACCTTTAACTGTCAACTTATAAATATATTTAAAATAATTACAAACAAGTTCATATTTAAATAAAATAAGATGTTTTTAGATTATTTGTTTGCTGTAACTTAAAAAAATAACCATGATGAGGATTAAAATGATGATTAATTTGGATTTTCATAGGAATTAATGATGTACAAATACAAGTTTCTAAATTTTGTTTAGTAAATAATATGTTTCTTGCTTTTTTACAAAAAAGAGTTTCTAACAAAATGGAAAAACTTTTGCGGTTGATGATAGGTACAAAGACAGACAATTTTTGTTCAGAAAACCATAATCCACTTTTTGAGTCATCATAAATACATTATATCTCATCTCACTCAATCTTGAATTTTCGTTTGTTACTTTAACAATAATGAAGACATCATAACTATAGAAACAGATGTCATAAATTCCCGGAGCCGCCATCTTGGAATTTTTCTTGGAGTGAAAACCCCTTTTCCGCCAAGTAGTAAATGTCACCAAACACCGGTTTATACGCATGTTAGACTTAACGAAAATAAAATGTAAATAATAAACAAAACTCGTTAAAGTGGCATTCACTAAACGTTGTACGAGCGCTATGCGCTCATTAACCGAAAAAAAAAAAATCACTGGATTCCGCAAACTCCTGCCGCGACCACAAAAATGCACGAAACTCATTAAGTGCCAATCAGTAATCGCGCTCATTAACTGAAAAAAAACATCACTGGATTCAGCAGTTCTTGCTGTGTAGCATTCTCAAAATTCAGCAGTTCTCGCTGTGTAGCAATCTCAAAATGTAAAAAACTCGAAAGGCAACAAAATATACATAAAATTATTAACATACCTTAACAGACGTCTGCTTTCTTGAAAGCTCTAGCATGAAATACTGTCATAGCATCACCATCATTTTCAAAAATAGGCTTATGAATACGCATTGACACACTATAAACAAACCTCCTTTTTTCGTCAAAATTTCCTCAAATTTATTAATTACTTCAGCAAGAGTGTTTAAACAGACTACAGAAACCATAGTCAATCAAATACATTCAATAAATTTAACAAAAATAAAAAGACAGAATAATACAACACAATATCAAAACACATCCACAAAATCCTAAGCGAAAATGAGTTTCTCAGGGGTTCCCAGAACACGACACGCCAGAACTCACACGGGGTTCCACATATCGATAAAGATTGCCAACATAAAATCACCAAGAAATCTCAAAACATCCAAGAAAGCGGCCACCTGGGAATATAAGGCATCTAAGCCTAACTAACTATTAATTAGCTAAGAAATTTAAGTACGCTTATAGACAAAAACAGAAATAGTTATGCTACTGTATTACCTAAATATTTATTACAGAATGCTAATTATGAAAAAACACTTTTAAAATGCTTTAAATATTTATAAATATAAATTTATTATAACTATATAAATTATGGAATAAATTTATTGCATGGTATTTTAAAAAAGATATGATACTGCAAAACAGTTTTTTTGTTTACATTACATTTTCATCAAATTTTAGGATAAAGTTATAATATAGATTCCCAAAAGGCAAATCTCAACACCTTAGAAATTTTAAATCAAAATATCTTACACATAATTATATTAAAAAAAATAAAAGCACTTTAAACATATTAATATTTAAAAAATGAAAGGCAAAATATAATACAAATATAAATAAATATTTGATTCAAATGGTAAATGTTGATTTTTTTTATTAAAGTACTACTCAAAATCAAGTATGGGAAACTGAAAATAGCTGACTATATATATATTTATTAAAATAGTATATCACTTTTAACATTAAGAAAAACTCATAAAAGAATTTTAGCCCTAAGCAATGATTTATAAAATTACACATGCTTCCACTTAGATTAGGGCCTAAATTCTATCAACTGTCAGAAGACTTTAATAAAGCTACGTTTAAATACAAAAACAGTTATATTAATTTTAAAAGTTGCAGAAATTTGTCTTACCTGCATATACTTAAAGTTGTTCTGGTGGACTTTAAAATCTTTCTACAAAACATTAAGTTTATTATACACATAAAGGTGGCAACCTCTAATTATAAAAATGTTTCTGTCATAACTTTAATTTTTGAAAGATTACCTTACCATTAATTTTTTAAACATTATTTGCAACGGATAGTTTGTTTATTTAGGTTAATACAATGTGACAATTTATTTAAGTATGCAATGTTGTTGACAGTTTGTTTATTTAGGTTTTTTTTTTCTTTTGCACGTTGCATGCTTTATAAATCACTGTTTTCAATCTAATTTTTTTAATTTTCCTAACGAAAAATAAAGATTTCTCATTTAAATTTTTCTTTTTTTTTTCTGCATTCATAATTATTAACAAAACAATAAGACTAAAAAGCAATCGAAGAATCAAAATTTAACAAGTTTCAGTTTCGGTCGATACTTTATTTTAAATCATACCAACCGTATCATGTAACTGCTCTGATGACAATAAATATAATTAACATAAGGAAAAAAGAAGACACTTTGTCGTCTTAAAACAACAAACTCTATCTTTTTATTATTATTATTATTTTACTTTCAAAAACACTTAGTCTCATATGAATATAAACAACAAACTATTTTTGCATCTTTTAAGAACACTTTTTTACTTTAAAAAAGAAAACACTAGAAACTTTTAGTATCTAAAAACATATCTCCCCTTTCCCTCGCCTTTTTTTTTTTCCATCTTTTAAATAAAACCAAATAGTGCAATTGCCCTGGTAACAAACAAAATGAAGATATACGTAAGGCTGGCCCACACTTTTTTTTTTACTTAGCAGCAGACTTTATTTATGCCTCAGACTGAAACATATAAATGCTTATTTCACATTATATTTGCAATATGGGCATTTAAAAATATTTTCAGCTAAATAATTTTTGTACTTACTCATTGAGTAATATATTGTGTTCTCATAGTTTGTAGTGCAGCATGCTATTTTTGGAAAATGTAATTTAACGAGTAATGTAATTAAAAGAAGACTAGTTTGTAGGGAGCACAAATATTATTTTTGATGTTACTTAAATAAACTTACTTTACTGTCTCCTCTTTTGACATAGAAGTGGTACTCACAGATTTTTTAAAATCTTCTTTTCTGAAGTCCAAGGGCTTGGTCTGAAGTCCAGTTGCTTGCAGACGATCACTAATGGTAGTCACTTATTATACAATAAAACTACACACTTGTGATTTTCTGAAAGCATTCAAATTTGAAGATGTATCCCGGCACCAGCTGATCTGCCAGACGCTTACCTCCACTGGTATACTTTGTATTGATTGATATATACAATTTCTGGATGTAACATCAAAAATATTGATGCTTCTTACAAACTAAGTTTATTTTTATTACATTACTCGCAAAATTATATTTTCCAAAAAACAGCATATTACACAACAAACAATGACAAAACTAGGACCTACTATAGTTTCATTACTTCTAATATACTATTTTGACCACTGAATTTATATACATCATGAATTCATGATTCGTCTAAAACTTTAATATACACTCAAACATATAGACTCAAAGAATCTCCCACAGAGAGCATTTTATTTTTTGATAATGAATTCCATTTTCAAAAATAGTAAGAATAATAAGTAATGATTTTTGAAAAAAAAAAAAAATAAATGAATAAATAGTTCTTTACTTTAATAGATAAATAGGTACATTTAAAACCGATGACCTATGCTGTAAGATAAATCTGTAGCCATACTTGTAAAAGAAATGCACCTAAATAACAATTTAAACAAAATTTTATAAATATGCATTTCAAATGGAGAATCTCCTATTATTTTGATAGCAATACTTTTTTAATAAATGAAAATAATTGCTAACAAGACATGCAGATTTAACTTAAAATACATTGAATATGCATTTATAACTGCTTATCGAATTGGAATGGTAATGTGTACAAATTCTTCAAAATGGGCACATAGAAAAGCTACACATGGTCTGAATATCTCTCAATTGATTTAAATTTCATACAAAGTTATAAATCTTCATAAAAGTTTCAGCATTAATCTTAACAACAAAAAGAAAAATAGCACATCTGCAGGTGAAAAGCATTAAAATAAAAATAAAAAATAGATTAGTAGTGTTTTCCTTACATGACAAAGTTCACAAGTAAATATCTGAAAAGGAGTAAAGAGCAAACTGTTTTGCAATCAGATGTTTCTTGCTTAAAAGAGAACAGGAAAATACAAAATACAACGGCTTGTTTATTTTATAGAAACTTTGTTTACATGCTCGCTTAAACATGCATAATCAAATACCTACTATTAGCAAAACTGGATTAAAGTTTGCCTGTAACTAATTTTCCATTTAAAAATCAATGGGCTACAGTAAACAATATCCTTCTTAACAATTACGATTATTTTAAGTGAGTAAATGGAAATTTAAATCTAAATTGATCGGAAATACCCTATCAAGTAACCAAGTATAATCAATGAAGCAAGTAATTCATCTTAAGAAACAAACATTCTTAAAAATTACTTTTAATCTTTGTATACTATTAACGTTCAATAAAAATAAAATAATTTTGAGAACTGGACATATCTTCATCCTTATATCCGCAACAAAATCCTTAAACAAACTATATAATTAGTATTCTAATATTAATAAAATGTAGAATGATTACCAAAAATAACAACAATTTAAAGAATCCATATGGATTACCCACAATTTATTAAATTAAAAGACAATAATAAAGGATGATATCTATCCAACATGTCAATAAAACTTACCATTTTGGTTCAATCACAAAAAATAGATTCCTCTTTGACGTAAAACAAAATAAATAAGTAAAACGATATATTTTAATTGGCTGCGCTTAGGTAAGCCGTGCTTAGGATTGATCACGAATCAAACCTACAAAATCGCGTTCTAACGACCTAAAATCTTGTGTTTAGGTAAAAAGTTAGGTAAGTTAGACCTTGGGTAGACCAGTGAAAACGCACCTTTAGAAAACTGCTGTCAAGTGCGGTGCGACCCGGAGGAAAATACATCTTTTACTTTTTCCAAGCATTTCATTGGCTGTTCGGGAAAAGGCTTTTCCCTCGTCAGTTTTTCAATCAGTAGATTTTACTCAAGAATGGCGACAGAGGCCTCTGCAGGTAGATATCCTCTGACAGTGTTAAGCCGGGAACCCACATGCGGAAAAATACGACGGAAATCTGCAGCGGAACATTTTCCGCTACGCTAAATTTCCGACTTGCGTTTTTCGCTGGCGCTTCCGCGTTAACTAATGCGCATGTCTGATTTCTACAGACGGCGTCGCGGAAAACCGAAAAAGTTAAAACATGTTTAACTACAATTCCGCTGCGTTTTCGCATTTGTACGCCGCAAATATGGGGCCAATTTGCCGTTCCGCTGTCCAATTCCGTCGTATTTTTCCGCATGTGGGTTCCCGGCTTTAAAGCGTTCTTCACGCCTATTGGTGTTTTTCCTCTGTCTACCCGTGGCCATAGATTAACATCCAAGATCGGACATTCCCATAGAGCGAAATGGTAATGCGATTGCGATCGTAGCGCTCGTAGTGACAATGGGGAAGAAACTCCCCATCCTTGTAGTATGCTTATTATTGAGTATCTACCTTATTTGATCTTCCTTTTTTAATGTTGCATGTTTACGTTTTCGATAGAATCTTACACCGATACATGAACATAGAATAGACATTCTATTTTATATATCTAATATCTATTCTATGTTCATGCACGGATATATGTTTTTTTTTTTGTTGTTGTT
This sequence comes from Maratus speciosus, assembly GCA_963932465.1. Classification (NCBI taxonomy): domain Eukaryota; kingdom Metazoa; phylum Arthropoda; class Arachnida; order Araneae; family Salticidae; genus Maratus; species Maratus speciosus. Next base: position 289,271,319 of record OZ010798.1, read on the forward strand.
GTTGTTTTTTACATGATTAGTGAACGGTTTTAAGTGCAACGAATACTAGGTAAAAATTTAGTCTTGAATGCTATATATCAAAAGCAATGGTGTAACATAAAAATATACGAAATTTTGAACTCTACAAGTCCCAGAAAATTTCATAATTATTCCCCTTTGGCAGGAAAAGTTTCATAGCCCATGTTTTATAAATTTATGAAGTTTAGCGTATTAAACAATCGTTACAATAATCTTTTAAAATTTATGCATTTTCACTTCCTTACAGATAAAATAAAAATATTGTTTTTAATGTAATTAACGTACAATCAATTCAGTAATGTTTATAATATTAACATATAAGAAATAATAATAATAATATTACAGATAGGAAAAAATTCCTTTCGACAAATTTTTAAAATTGTATAAATCTAAAAGTTAAAAATAAATAGAGGTACTGACATTACACTCAACAAAATTTTATTCGATATAAATAAATTGACACAATACCTGAATTTGATTTTTTACAATTTAATCTTATAAACTTACATATTTGCATTCTTAACAGAATTTTCTGACGGCTTTCTTTTATATTATTAGTCTAATTATCATTTTGTAAGTTAAAAATGAACAATACAAGTACGGTAAAAAAAAAAAGCAGCTAAATAAATAAAGCAAGCATGAATAGAATATCGTCTGACACCTGCTTCGTTTTAGGAACGAATAGATATTCAAACCATAGAGGATAAACATATTTCTTCAACATAAGTAAATTTCGGAGGTTTGTTAGTTCTTCCCCCTTGCCGATAGTGACGCTAGTACTGTTGCCATAACAGATTTTGCCGTAAATGTCCCATCTTGGTCCTTAATCTATGCCCGTGGCTGACGTCACATGGGTAAAGTCCGAGGCTAACGAAAAAGAACAGGCTACCGCGGTTAATCTCGCTTGTCTTTTTTTACAGACCGCTAGAGTGACGTGATTCTCTTTTCGCACATCTTCATTGGTGCATTCGAGCATCACGTGACTCCAGCGGTCTGTAAAAAAAGATACGTGGAATGCACCGCGGTAGCCTGTCTTTCTCGTTAGCCTCGGGTAAAGTCTTTATCGGCTGTTACTAGCATAGATTAAAGACCAAGATGGGACATTTGCGGCAAAATCTGTAATGGCAACAGTACTAGCGTCACTTCCGACAAGGGTACAGCGCCTAGAAGAAACAGTGTGGAAAACGGCTATAAGGAAAAGGCATGTTTACAAACAAACACGTCCGTCAATCAATCTACCAACTACATTTTTGTCATAACGATCATTGCAGGAATAGTCTTGGCGACGTAGGCCAATCATATCAGAGACCTGTTAAACGTAGACGAATCAAATTTCCCTAGCTCATTTGTACTGGTAGGAGTCATAATGAATGAACAGGTTTTTCTTGCTGACCAACAGTAATTCAACCAACAGTGACGTCAGTTGCCCTTTCCTTATTCCTGTAATGCTTTAAAAAGTGCTAAAAACTTGTATCCCATAAATCTCCAACGATGCTCAGAGGCAATATGCTGATACGAGCGCCATCTGGTAGCTCTTTTCAATATAAATACTGTGTTTTCAAAAATTATAGAATGGTAAATATCGAAAACTATAAATATAAGATATTTTGGTGTGTTATAAGCTAATTTAGTTAAGGAATGACGTAAAAAGGTTAAAAAATCTCTTTTAGAACGACTATATACCGTTTTTAAATCGCTTCAATACCGAATCAAAAACTGGATTTGTGTTTGCAAACGTGAAAATTAGAAAATTCCGCATATCATGTTCATTTGATTTCAAACGCAAGCTATTTCTTGGCGTTCTCTCTTTCATAATGCTTATCAAATTTTTCATCATGATCACAAGTTGCACACTAGATTCACTGTTACCACATTGACATTATTATTATTATTTTATACAAATATAAAGCTCTTCCCACTGTTGCACTGCATAACTACTCTCATTTTGTCAAAATTGTTTGTATTAAGATGACAGAGATATCTTGGGCACTGCTAGTGCATGAATCATCTTTTCATGCTGCTGATATATGTTCTAATTATGCTTCTCCTTTGAATAGCAACAAACTTTTCTCAATAAACATGTTTCTCGAATATTTAACTAATGTTGAAAATCTGATTATAAAATATAAGTTGAAATATCTAGTTTAAATATCAACTGTATGTTTCGAATATTTTCCAATGCATCTATTCCATGATGCAGTATCACATGTTACAAAGTTTATATTCCAAGTATTTGACTTCATTTCCGAACTATGGTTGACATAAAATGACTAATCCATGATTGCAAAGTGTGAACTTTAAATTTGCAAGTGCATAGGGTCAAATGACAACAAAACCTTCAATTCTTTATCTGCAGTTTTTCAGTTAATTTTATTTCATCAATTTTTAGTGTGTTTAATCATTTGTGATATGCCATAATTTTCTTTTGTAAAAATAGTCACAACTTTGTGATTCGGTGTACACTTTTAGAAAGTTTATTCCATAGGTATGTAATACAAGAATAACTTTAAATTAATAAATATTATATTTATTACATGCTTTTATTTTATTTAAATTTTTCATTTCTTAAAAATTGAGTTTTGTAATCGATTTTTCACCGATTCTTGATGCTTCTTGAAATTATGTACAATTGTGTTTCCTTAAAGTTTGATTATACATTTACATTAGGGCATGAAAATAATTTATAAATCTTTAAACATACTTTTAAAAAAAATATTATCATGTGACTCAACTACAAACACTTTTGTTACAATAATATAAATTTTAAGTAATATAAATGTGCATTTTTCTTTCCAGTAACTATTAAAAAATAAATTACAGTTGCAGTAGTTATTACAGTGACATCTTTAAATAGGATGATAAGTTTTTTTTTTTTTTTTTTAGTTTTCAGGTGTATTTTAGGATATTATTATTAATAATGATAGAAAGACTAACTTAGAGAGCATTAGTAAGCATTTAAAATCTCTTATTGTTATTTTTCTGCAAAGTAGAGGACTCTAAATTTAAAGTCTGAAATAAAACTTATCTTTTTAGCCACTGTAATTTTACAGCATGAACAGTTTGATCAAGTGTTCAAACTTTGAGTTTTGACAGGAAATTACTAATGTATTACACATCTGTTGATGCAGTATTATTAGTAGTCATAAAATCACATTCACTCTTAAAGGATATAAGAGTGAAATAAAGGTTTGTAAAAATATTTGTACATGTTTTTTTCATTATTAATCGGATATTATAGATGAATCTTGTTGCAATCAGCATATTCCTATGCTATTTTATCCTATGTTTAATCTCAACTATTTTGATTTAAACGATGGTATTTTAAATACAGTTAAAAGAAATTACTTTCATTCGTGAAGTTTTAATTTTAATTCATACCTTATTGCAGAAACAACCAACTTCTCCAACACAAATTCAATGAATCCAGTTCTGACTGAACATATTAATGAATTAAATCTATGCAACATGGAAAAATAAAATAGTTAAATATTATTTAATAACTCACACCAGAAAACTCAAGAAAAATAAATTAATAACTATATAAATAGGAAAATAAATATTCGATGACTCATAATGATACTTAAATGTTAAAATAATAAGTGAGCGCCTTACGGCTATGCTCCTAATACCACAGTTATATAGCATGAGCATGATTTATCTCTATCTTGACTTCGGTTTGTGCGAATTGTACATGTACGTACATTTGCTTTTGCTTCTAATAATGGCTCTCAAGAACAGTTATTAGATTATTAGAAACAAAAGTTGTCTTACCGACTAAGTGTCGTAAGTCAAGTAACGGATAGGGACAGCTTAATGCGACAATATTAAAACTTCAACTGCACCGCGTAGCATAACGATATGGGGAACAAAATCAAATAATCCCACGTTGATTTGTTCGTGTTGATGTTCGTTTGTACTTGACCCATTGTGGGTTTTTATTAATTTTTTTCCCGTACTTTTATTACTGTTGTTATTATAATTTAAGATGTTAATACTTGAAGATAATGCTTTATAATGATTAATATTGCAATATTAAAAAAAAATTATGAGATGCTCTCATTATACATTTGCTATAAAATAGGAACTGAAATAATCACAAAATTAAAATATGTTTAGTTCGACGTAACAATTAAAAAAAAAAAAAAATTACTGTGCACTCTAAATTGGGATATTTATATATATATTATATACACACATATATATAACAAATAAACATTTTAAATTAAGAGCAAAGAGAAAACAAATAGTAATAGTTTTAATCTTTCTAAACTAAATTTTGAAAAATGAAAGCCACATTCACGTACTATATATAAAAATAGTTACATATACATAATTATACTTAGAGAACAAGTATTAAATTATGTATATTTTAAACATAGAAGTATATGCTAGTTAAATCATATTTATTGTTTTTTAAAGCCCTGACTAAAAACGAAGACAAAAGATCTAGCTTAAAATAAGAAATAATAATTTTATTATATCTCTTTGAGACTAATTGCTACAACCTTAAAGCGGTTTAAACGCCACATGCATATCCCTATTAATTTATTGATATGTAATGAGTTAAATAATATTATTGTGATATAAAAGATGAACTGCTTTTAAATTTTAAAAGTAAAAGTTGTAGATATTTGTTTACTTATTTATATACTTCTTACTACAATGTTGGAAAGATTATAATTCATACATTTCTTTAGAACATTCTACAACTTTTAAATTTAAAAGCAGTTCATCTTTTATAACACAATAATATTATTTAACTCATTACATATAAATAAATTAATAGGAATATGCATGTGGCGTTTTAACCGCTTTAAAGGTTGTAGTTCTTAGGAATTCGTTTTAGGTAGATTTCGTATGAAATACTACATATTAGACATTTTCCCCTATGTTGGAATTTCTGAAAAATTTTTGCAGATCTACACCGAACAAGACCCCTAGAAAACAAAACCACCATCAGTAAAAAACTTTATACAATATATCTATGTATCTATCTATATATAATATATATATATCACTTTCTTCTGGACACGATAACTTCCACAATTCTGCACAAATCTCTTCCAAACTGATACATAAAATCAAGGGGCATAAAATCTCGGTCAAGTTCGTGAATGGGCAAAATCGGACCAAGGGGATGGAAATAGGAAGGGGTTTTGTGAAAACAGAATAAACCCCATAACTTCTTAATTTTTCTACATATCAAATCAGTTTAAAGTTTTTATTACTTCTAAAAATAGGACCAAAAATTTATGTATCACAGATTTTGGATAACATTAAAAATGGTCTCAAGGGGCGCAAAAATAGGGTTTTTGGGAGAAAAAATTCATAACTTCGTCAATTCTCAAGATATCAAATCCAATTAATTTTATTATACATCTCCTTAATATTATCTACAACTTTTGTATTCACAAGTTTTTGATAGGACCAATTCGTACCGCAAAAAAAAAATTTAAAACGAAAACAAAAAAAGGGAAGTGAAAAAGAAAAATTTCTATAACTCCATCAATTCACAAGATATAAAATCCCCACAAATTTATCATGTATCTTCTTAATATTGTCTTCAACATTTATATTGACAAGTTTTTGATAGGACCAATTCTTACAGCAAAAACAAATTAAAATTACATAGCGGTTGAAGAAAAAAATCATCTTATTAAGAATGCATTCAAATCCAAACTGCTTATTTTCTTACTCATTTTTAAATTAATTTTTGCTCTCAAACGCGTCCAATTGATAGATTCTCTTCTTAAAAAATATATAATGTACCGTAATGATCGATTTTTTGATAGAGGCAGAATATATTTCAAAAAATGATGTCAAAGTGGGCGTTTTGAACAGAATTTCCCGAAGCTATTTTGTTAGAAACGAAAAATATTGCCCTACTGAGAAAATAATTGTTTATTAATCAAATTTCAATTAATTGAAGGAAAAATAAAAATACATGTCGCTTATAAATCTTTTCAAAAATCACGTCAGCAAGTTTCGTATTTTTTCTATTAAAAATTAATCTGAAAATGTGCCAGAAAATTTCGAGTTATTGAGGATGGAAAAGTATTTTTTTGAATACCGCCTTAAAAAGATTTTGATAAAACCAGCTATTGTATAAAAATGAAATGAAAACGCGTCAGAAGCGGCCAGATAAAATTGTTAAAGTGGGTTTATCTCTAATCATGATTTAGTTTTTACTTCGAAATCTACCTCCGCCTGTAGGCCGGGCCGGCAGGGATTTTTAATATTATTTTAAAATATTTTGGATAGGTGGCGCCAGTATTAAATGCAAAAGCTTTTTTTTTTTTTTTTTTTTTTTTCCTTTTTAACCAGCTTTAAAGAAATCCCTACGATATTTCCTTCTCTATTCTTCTATTATGCAGGCGTTTCTTTAACATTGTTGCATTAAGCTGTCCCCATCCGCGACAAGACCTAACTTGTCAATGAATACATTATGCTAAGCCAGCCTGTTTACCAGGGGCGTAGCTATCGTGGAGCAGTTGGAGCAAACTGCTCCAGGCGCACGAATCCTAAGGGCGCGAAATTAGAAACAGCGAAATGCAGATTTGTAAAAATATTTGCATTTTTATTTATTTTTTTTATAAATCATCAGATATTATAGATGAATCTTGTAACAAGCAGAATATTCCTATGATATTTTATCCTTTGTTTAACCTCAATTGTTTCGATTTAAAACATGTTTTTATTCATAGTTAAAAGAAATTACTTCTAATCGCGAAGTTTAAATTTTGATTCATACTGTATTGCAGCCTCAAATAACTTCCACGCAGTTTCACCATGCCTGATTTTTTTTTATTTCACTTTTCCATGGACGACAGTTGAAGATTTTCAAATGTTAAAGTAATCAAAACTTATTTACAGGACCTCTCATCGGTCACTTTATTATCTACAACTATTTCCAAAAAATCTTCCTAGTACATTTCTATTGAAAATGTTTTAAAAATTTATGATGATTACTGTATGGAAATAATGGTAGCCAAAGAAGTCACCGCTGAGAAACCTATATTTACAATGTAACAGCAATGCCTTTAACGCTATTTAATTATTTTAAGATTTGAAAAAAAAAAAAAAAAAAAAAAAAAAGAAAAGGTTTGACAAGTTGAAGAAAAATATTGACTATTTTACAAACGAAAAACCAAGAAAACGAAAATTTTGAAGTTTTTTTGCTGTTTTGTTGAAACTAAACATGCACCATACAGATTACAAAACAATAATAAGAGTCGGATGTAGGCATATTCCATGGAGACAAAATTTAGAGGGTGAGGGGGAAGTGCCAAATTAAATTTTGTGCATATTGTTTTTGAGATTTTGAAAATAAGGCGAACTTTCAAATGCATAAGCATTTTCCTTTAAAAAGAGAGAAAGAGATAAGTATTTAGTGTTCCTTAGGACTTGATTATTGCCTATCCAAATTTACATCATTTTTTTCGAATTTTTTCCGCATTAAACTTTATTTAATCGTTGAATTTGAGGATTGAATGATGCAAACATTTTTCAAAAATAGTAATGTGACGTTACTTAGGCCATAATCAGGCTCTACACCCCCTCTTCTTTTCTTACTCACCACCACCATCCGATATCACATTAGTAGTCAATGAATTTTTGAATTATAAAATGAAAAGCAAAATCTGGTGTTACTCCATTCAACTTTCGGAATAGTTTTCAGAAATACTGTGTTTTCGTTCAGAAAAGTATAATAATGAATAAAAACTTGCATCCTAATTTTAAACAAAGTTTGAAATATTTCCACAGGTGATAATGACCTTGTGTTTTAAAGAAAACGTGCACTCTCATTTATAAAGTTTTAAACATTTTATAATGACATAATTTTCAACAAATTTTCATTCTTCCCGTGTTGAAACAAGGTCATAAATTATTATTTTTTTAAAAATTAGAATTTTACTAAATTAAGTCACATTCTTGCTGAGACTGGCCCGCCGGGCAATCGACTGTGGATCGGTGCACCCTAAACCAGGTAAAGCTAATAGTAACAAAATTTCCTACAATCATTAGATTTGACGCTTAAATTATTTAATAACTAAAAAAAAAGAAAAAACACTTTTTTGAAGCCTTATTTTTGTTAATGGTTTTTTTCTGTTTGCAAAGCAGAAGAATTGAATTTTTTTCTTGAAAGTTTTTGTTTTAGAGGATCATTAAATCTTTTTAAACATAATGCATATTCTGTAATCTTATTACCTATGGCAAAATGATCTGCGCCAAGAATTTTCAGCTTATCTAGAACCAAAGAGCGTCGCCTCTATTTCAATATATATATACGCATGTTATTTAGTTTGAAAAATCATTTATTATTTGTTTGAAATATATAGACTTTGTGTAATCGTACATTGCTGTGATTATAATTTTCCTATACAAACATTTAATATTTAATTTTTCTTTTTTTTTTTTGCACGAAAACATTTATAAAGACTATTTTCGGCAAAGAAAAGGCAAGTCAAACATTCTCTTTCGTTAAAAATCACACTTACTTACACAGAAAAGGGCTGTTTCAATATTGTCCATCAATGCCATAATCAGAATGGCGGTCAGCTATCTATGTGTCTACGTTGAGTTGCAGCGTCTTTTCAAGAGGTTTTTTTTTCGCTTATTCGATCATACCCTGTTGCTAGAGGTTTTTTAAATTCTGCATACGAGAGAAGTGTTCTTACATAGAGCTTTATACAGAATTTGCTGTATAAAAATTTATTTTAAAGATATTTTGCTTTAAAATCAAATTAATAATATTTACACGTTTCTAAATATTACTAGCAGCATTAAGATTTTTTATCCTCTCGCTGCAAAAAAGTTTAAAATAGGTTTAATTACTCATAACATTCTTATTTAATACTAAAATTCCGTATACTCAGACTCCAACACTAGTCGCTCGCAAGCTATTGTTAAACCAATGACAGCGTTTTTACAAATTTCTCATTTACATTTCAATATTTTTTATTTTTTTTTCATAGAATATTGGAGGTCTAAACAGTTATCTTTATACTGTTTCGATTTTTTTTTTAAGGACACTTTTAATTTCGGATCTATTTCCGGAATTGAAAGCATCCCCAGAAAGAAAACCTGGAATGGTGATGGATATTATAGATTTCTAAACTGTTAAAAAATTTTCTTTAGGTTGAACCAACTTTTGGTGCTGCATTAGCCGCAATCATAAGATGGTGAAATCTCACTCCAAGATTTGGAGCTCTGATTGAACTTTAGCTCCAAATGTTGGTTCAAGATTTCACCATCTTATGGTTGCAGCTGCTGGAGCAACAAAAATTGGTTCAGTGTATCACAACTTTTTAACAGTGTACTAGCAAGGTGATAAAATGAGTTTCTAAAATGTTGCGCCGTCCAAAAATCCGAGGTATGCGTATTTCACAATGATTGAGTTCAACCCTGTGTACAATAGCGAATCTTCAAGGCACAATTACTTTTCTACCAGAATATTGGTATATAAAATTTGATCTGTTTTAATCGTGGGATTTCTATGGTTAAACAACGAGGAATTATATTTTTTATGAAATTATTGGTAGTAAAGTGATTGTGAATCCCTCGTCGAGCCGCTACTGTCTTGCGCGGTGAAATGTTGTTGTATAGATAAAAGATGAACGTGAACAATAAAAATAATTTGATTAAGATACAAGAGGAAATGTTCATCAGAATGGTTGAAAAAATTGAGATACCAAACCTGCTGGCCGACTTTTTCGAAAATAATACAATTCTTGCGGCAGATTTATAATATACCTGCCAACATCATCAAAAACACACCAAATCTGCTCTGGGAATCGGAAAATGTGTGGAAATTCTAACATACATGCATACGTGTTGAATCATTGTAAAAATTGTCAGAACGTATTCAGAGTATTTGAAAATGTAAAAATGTACCGTTATTTCCATTAATTTTTATTGTGATTATAATACTTTCCTATTTCCTTCCCTACATTGTAATGTGAATGGAAAGCAAAAAATGCAACCTTGAATAATATACAGGGTGATTCAATACTTATCGTTCAAATTTCGTGGGGAGGTAGGGAATACGGCGGGAAACCGATTTCACATTGGAAAGTATGTCCGAAACGTCATCTACGTGAACAAAATGGACAAGTAAAGTGAATGCAGGACAAGTAAAGCGAACGAAGAAAGTTAAAATTAAAGAACAAAATAAACTAACAAAAAATGAATAACATAAAAATGAAAACAAAAAGTAAAAAAAAAAAAAGTTAAAAGAACTGAAAAGGACAAAATTAAACGAGAAGTTTCCAGGCGTCAGATAATGAAGGCGTTGAATAAAGGTCATTAACAAGATTTTTGGAGATTTGGTTTGGTAAAAGGCTTCGTGGAAGTCCAAATGAGAAGTGGTAATAGGAGAAGAAATAATACTAACTTTAGAAAAGTCAAAACAATGATTGGGACGCAATGGAAGGTTGGATACACACAGCACCCTCTACATACGCATGCGTACATTTGCGGACTTGTTTTCCTATGTAAAATCGGTTTCCTAAAGTATTCCCTACCTCACCACGAAATTTGAACGATAAGTTTTGAATCACCCTGTATAAGGGTGTCAATCAGGGTTATCGCTGCCGATCACCGCTGTGCTAAATGTTTCAGTTGGCGAGAAAGCTGAAGATTGAAATCGCCAAATTGCAAGACATGTTTTTTTTTTTCCTTTCGGCGACACTCTCAATGTTATTGTACGAGTAAATCTTTTCTGTGTAACTCATTACTTGTGTTTTGATATACTTAGTGTTTCATGACGGATCTATTACTACCATTATTTGAATTTGGCTAGTTTTTTTAGCGAATAGCAAAATTGCTCAGAATAGTCAAAAGCCATTAAGAAACTCGGTTTCATCTTTTATCTTCGTCCAACGGCTAATTTTCTAAATCATTACCTGTAGAAATAAGTTCTAATAGTAAACAATTTTCAAAGTTGCTCTTCATCCTCTTAAAAATAATTTATGTCAAAATAGTTATTCTTTTAAAAGTTAGGAGGTTTACGTTTTTATTTGATCCCTGAATTCTATATATTATATTTAGAAAAATCTTCGTACTTTAACAGGTAAAATAATCAAAATTTATTTTTTGTACGACAAAAACTTACTGAGTTATGATACTTTGAATTTTATGGAGTTTTTGTATTTTCTGGCACTGAAAACAGAAAAACGTGTTTCATGCATTTGCAAAAAGTGAAAATATATATATATATCTTGCCAATAGAGTATTTTTTAAAAATTAATATTTTACAATGCTTCGAAACCAACGAAAAGAAAAAATAGATATTAAGGGCGGCAGATTGTACTGGCCCATTGGCACATTTAAAAAGAAAATATTGCCAAACTCGTGGAAAATTTTAGTGGGTACTTCGTACTTAAAGAATTATATTTCATTTCACTATTCATTATTTATTTTTAATTATTTGCATTTAATAATTTGTTTAAATACTTTGACTTTCAAAGTAAAGTAAGGTTCTAAATCGAATTAGGAATAGTATATAAATTTTAAACTTCAAAACAAAATTGCGCAGAACTTTTTGCGAGTGACAAGAGGGCGGAGGGCGCACAAACTTTACTTGCTCCAGGGCGCTGAATATGTAGCTACGCCACTGACGCTAGTGTGTTCATATATATAACTTTCGAGATTTTTTAAGTAAGCCACATATTACGTAAATCGAGGGATAACAGTACAGACAAACTTAAGAATCAAGCAGGACGGTCGTTCTGCCAAGCCAAGCTGAAAAAATGCTAACCCCGCCAAACAAACAAACGCCAAGAATAAGGCAAGACACCGTAACTGCTTATTATACTGATGACAACTTCTCCATGTTAAATGAACGAAATATGTCAGCGTAAAATTTCCCATATCAAAAGAAGCAATCATCGCAGAAAAATAAAACCAACACTAGAAGGACCTAATAAAGAAGATCTTCAATTTGAGATCAAATGCATCCTCATAAATTAATTATAAACAGAGATATAGATTTTTTTAAATAACGTCGAGATACTGAAAATGACAGATTTATTTTCTTCGTCACAACTTATGTTTAAATCGAGGTAGAGACTTAAATAATGGACAGAAAAAAGTAAGGATTGAATTTTTGGATAGATATTTACTCAATCTACGTGCTTTTATAAAATTCAGCTTTAAAAACATTAATTTTCTATTCATAATTAGCGAAAAACTGTTAATTAGTTCTAAAGTTTACAAATTATGCCAAATAGCGATAAACCAGCCAAAACATTTTAGAAATCTTATACTTTTCTTTTATATTATCCTTTTGCATTGATTTTATCGAAGATAACTATGGCTGAGATTCAGATAGATTTTTCGCTGTTAGCGAAATGAGTTTGACCAATCAGAAGCCTGCATGTTTGAGAATATTTGCTGTTTGCGGATCCCGGCCTATGTCATGAAAGTTTTGAGTCATTTTTTTTAGTGCCGTGGATGAAGTGCAATGTTTGTAGAAATGTAGGCTAGGATCCAGATAGATTTTTCGCTGTTAGCGAAACGAGAATCGCCAATCAATAGCCTGCATTTCTGCAAACAGCGAAAAGTTCAGAAAAATGCAGGCTTCTGATTGATGAATCTCGTTTCTCTGACAGCCAAAAATCTATCTAGATTGCGCACAATGGAGGATATTCCAAATATGGGTTCGAGGCTGAAAAAGTCAGGTGATACCGGTAATTTTATCCAAGGAACTTCTATCTGATAAGAAGGGAAGATACTACTACTTTGCCTTATGAACCGTTTCATTGGCTAGCGGGGATTTACATTACACGTCTACGGAGACTTCCCTTCTTTACGATAGAAGTTTTTACCTTGACCACGTGATCAAAATGTAGATGGAATATCCTCCATTATGTTGAACACAATTTTGCATTTCCACATCCAGGTAGGGTATTAATTGTCATAACAACAATACATATTCGAAACTATTTAAGGCACTGATTCTGAACTCCTTTGCTATATCTTTCAATATTAAAGAAGTTGTTGTTTCCATAGTAACAGTACTTTTCTGTATTGCTTTCTCTAAAACACAAATATAGAAATTTAACAAAGAGCGCTCAGAATCAACACCATAACAGAGAGCCTTCATACATAAGAGTGGTGATATATGCACAGGAAGCATGCTCATTTCAAGTTTTTGCCGAAAGTATGGCTACAGCGTCTAGAATACCTTGTGTGGAAATATGCTATCCAAACAACGCTAAAAATTTGTATCCCTTAAATGTGCGACGATACAGCTAAAATCCCAAGTATCGATCACAGCGACATCTGCGGGATTTAGTATTACATTGTATAGACTAGCAATATCTTCCAGTTTGAGAAAATATCCTGCAGATGTCGCTGTGATCTGTATATTTCAGCAGCATCATTGCACAGTTAAGGGATACAATATTTTAGCACTTTTTAAAGTATTTCAGGGATAGCCAATTTCCACACTATATATACAGTGCCTAGAAGATACAGTGTGGAAAACGGCTACAAAATAGCGCTAAAAAATTGAATCCCATAAATGTACAACGATGCTGAATAACAAGATGTCGATAGTAGCGCCATCGTAGCGATTTAAAAACGATAGTCATTCTAAAAGAGACTCTTTAACCTATTTCACGTCATTCCTTAACTAAATTAGCTTATAACAGACCAAAATATCTTATATTTATAGTTTCCGATATTTAACATTCTATAATTTTTGAAAACTCAGTGTTTATATTGAAAAGAGTTACGAGATGGCGCTCGTATCAGCATATTGCCGCTGAGCATTGTTGGAGATTTATGGGATACAAGTTTTTAGCACTTTTTAAAGCATTATAGGAATAGCCGTTTTCCACACTGTATCTTCTAGGCGCTGTACTATAGCTCCGTTATAGGCCTAGATTATATGTTGTAGAAATCGACTATCCCAGCAATACTTAAAAAAGCGCGGAAATAGTGAATCCCTTAAATGTACAACGATGTTGAATTCCAAACAGTCATTTACAGCGACATCTGCAGGATATTTTTTAAAGCAGAAAGAGACACGTGTAATGCACCGCTATAGCGCTAGAATACATACTGTGGAATTTTGCTATCCAAGCAGCGCTAAAAAGTTGTATCCCTTAAATATGCACTGACGCTGAAATCCAGGGAGCTGATCGCAGCGACATCTGTGATAAACTTTCAAAGTAAACATCGTATTATTACAGCGGGCTTGACGCCAAGCACACAGGTCAGATGTATGTTAATAAAATGTAAAAAAAAAACGCTACAGCGTCTAGACCAAATTATAGCGCCTAGAATATATGGTGTGGAAATTGGCTATCCCTGTAATACTTAAAAAAGTGGTAAAATATTGTATCCTTAAATGTGCAACGATGCTGCTGAAATATACAAATCGCAGCGACATCTGCAGGATATTTTCTATAACTGAAAGATATTGCTAGTCTATACAATGTAATACGAAAATCCCGCAGATTTCGCTGCGATCGACACTTGGAATTTTAGCAGTATCGTCGATCATTTACGGGATACAGATTTTTAGCGTTGTTTAATAAAATATTTCCACACTAGGTATTCTAGACGCTGTTACCAAATCGTCATGAAGTTTTAGGAAATATCCTGCAGATATCGCTGTGATCTACTCATTGGATTTCAGCATCATTTGAAATTTAAGAGATCCAATATATTAGCTCTTTTTAAAGTATTACTGGGATAGCCGATTTCCACACTATATATTCTAGGCGCTGTAGCACCGCGGTAGCCTGTCTTTTTCGTTTACCTCGGAGTAGATATAGATGAAGTCATTTGTAGCTGTTCCTAAACTGTGGCCAACAACATATAAGGCCAGTTCATAACGTCACACGGAGTTGATTATCTGTACTCGGCAATGGACACAAAAAAAATCGGCTCGCAGCTTTGTACTAATCATCGTGTAAAGATGATGCAACTCTGAGACTAACGAAAAAGACAGGCTACCGCGGTGGGTCCGATACTTCTTTTTTTACAGACCGCTGGAGTCACGTGATGCTCGAATGCACCAAAGAAGGTGCGTGAAAAGAGCATCAAGTGACTCCAGCGGTTTGTAAAAAAAGAAGAATCGGACCCACCTCGGTAGCCTGTCTTTTTCGTTAGCCTCGATCCAACTGCGTGTGACTTTTAAACATCATGAACTGGCCTATTATGTCATTGGTCGCGCTAACACCCTCCCTCTTGCGTCCACCGTATATAGCGGCATCTTGTACTGGAGACTGCTAAATGGGCTGCTATCGGTCAAAATCAAGAGAGAAAAGGGCAGAAGAGAGGGAAATAACTCGTTTTTTTTGGTAACTAGTTTTTCCCACGGGAAGATTGACATGTCTGTTCCTCTCTTTTCATAACTTCATGGTGGTGAAATACGCCAAAGCCTCCTAAATATCTGAGAAAGTCTTGACTTGCGTCACGAAAACATCACACAAAGCAGGCAAAGCAAAGAAACAAAGCGATATAAGTAAGCGTCCTATCTTAAATGGGAAAAGTAACCGCAAGATTAAAAGCGAGGTCACATCAATCAAGGTCATGCGCCACATAGCGGATGGAGTGTGAACTACAGGTAAATACCTAACTGTTTTCTGACTCACACCACTAAAATTATAAAGTTTTTTTCAATTTGATTAATAAGTGATTTTTTTATGATAAGGCAATGAAAACGTCGTAATGTCAAGTGCATTTAGATGCCCCTCTCGCTACGCCATTATTTTGCAATAAATGTGGCAAACAAAGTACGTTTTTTAAATGAGTCGCTAAAGATTTAGAAAATACGCGCCACACTAAAATCCCGCGTATGTGAATTAGCACTCCGTCCACAAGATGGCGCAACTGTGTTAAC
This sequence comes from Maratus speciosus, assembly GCA_963932465.1. Taxonomy (NCBI): domain Eukaryota; kingdom Metazoa; phylum Arthropoda; class Arachnida; order Araneae; family Salticidae; genus Maratus; species Maratus speciosus. The sequence continues at coordinate 289,287,193 of OZ010798.1, forward strand.
TTACGCCCGATTCCAGCATTAAGATAAGACGCTTACTTATATCGCTTTGCAAAGAAACAAAATCATTCATCGGCTCGTGAATATGAACGAGCCAATGAATGATTTTTCTTCTTTGTTTTGCCTGCTTTGTGTGACGTTTTTCTGACACGTGTCAAGGATTTCTCCAGTATTTAAAGGGCGTTGAATAGGCCGGGATCAAGATAGATATTTCGCTATTAGCGGGATGGGATTGATCAATCAGACGTCTGCATTTTTCCGAACTTTTTGATGTTTGCAGTAAACACCGAAAAGCCTGCAAGGATAAAGGCTACTGATTGGTCAATGTAATCTTACTAACAGAGAAAAATTTATCTGGATCCCGGACATTAACTTTGGTTGGTTAAAACAATTTTGAATAAAATCAAATCAGGAAGCCAATGTTTGTTAACTTTTCTGGTTAGTTTAATTGGAATCTTCCTCGTCTATTACTGAAAACTGAGTTACCGTACTTTGGACAAAAAATTGAATATGAGTACACGACTTGTGCATGTGTCACCACTCTAACACAGTGTTGCCAGATGGGCTACTTTTTTTTAAACTCAGATACTTGATTGGCACCACTTTTTTGAAATTGTAAAATGTGCCTTATTTAATGACATATTAATTAAGGCGAAAACAATGGGAATTTTACCGTTTATAATAAGTGCTGGCAATCAAGAAATCTGAATTAAAAAAAAGTAGCCCACTGGCAACACTGCTCTAACATATAAATGTTCTGTGTTATGACCATGATTCTAAGTGCTGTTGGTTAAATTTGAGTATCTGGGCATTAGAGAAAGCAATAGTGGCCCACTGTGGCTGAGTGGATAAGACACAATGCCGCTAATCGCTTGAGAGCGTAGGTGGAAGCAGATTCGAATCCCGCCGTAATCCGCATGCGATATGATGCATGTGTTCAATAAATCAAACAAACAAACAAGCAAGCAAAAGTGAAAGGTACAGTTGGCATGGAAACAACGACTTCTTTAATTCGTATAGAAAATTAATGAATAGTAGTAAATGACTCAAGTTTAAAATGTAGGCAAATGGTCTGGAAATATCAATGGCTCCCATCTAGTATTTCACTTAATTAATTTAATGGATTCACATGATGTATAACTTGATGCAACTCTTAACTAATGAAAATTCTGCAACAAGACTTATGTAGGTAGATCTTTTGAATGAATAATACAGAATTCTGAGAACAAAACGAAGTTCTTAAGGCTCTTCCTCACACCCCCCTCAAAAAAGGAAATACGATAGAAAGATATAAGAATTTGGATAGCTTCAATATGTCTGTGATCTTTTGTCAGAGTTCAGAAAAAGAGTCTGGGCATAAAAAAAAAACAAATTTAACGAACGATAAGACTATAGATTTCAGGCAATTTTTAACCGAAAAATATTTAATTCTAATGTATATGCGTCTTTAATAATAGACTATTAAAGATAATCAATTTAGGGGAAATTTTATAGTAAATTAATATCCTCACATTTATGCAAATAGGTATGGATAAACAGACTTGAGTAAAATTACATATTTATTCTTTCTTCTCTATAACACGATCTAAATGAAGATGAAGTTATATGTACAGTTTATATCTTTAAATTTTTAGATTTTTTTTTATCAAAAATGTTCCTTTATTATGTCTAGAATTGCTAGATTTACAGATCTTCGATTCTTTAGATGAGTGCGGGTTTTCATTCTCGGATTAACCGTAGGTATTTGTAAAGGTAAATTTATTTTGCAAAACCGTCAGCAAAAAAAGTTAGAAAAAACAATTAACTGACAGACTAACTGTAAATATATATTTTATTTCGACTCTGTTTTTTACTAAATTTTCATCTTTCGTAGAAAATTTTAAGGAGCTATAAATTGAGAAAGACTGATACTTTGAAAGAAGAAATTGACTTTCCTTACTTTTAAATTATTAATCACTATAAAAAATGAATGATACTTAAACAAAATGTATAATATTTTGTTTGCTCCCTGCTTATAAAGGCTATACAAGGACTAATTTTAATTTGGGCTAGTAGAATTATTTCAGTTATATATCATTTGTTTAAAAAAAAGAACTGATATCTACTAAAAAACAACTTTTCAAAAGTAAAAAATAAGCCAAGCAAAAAAAAAAAAAAAAAAAAAGAAAAGAAAAGAAAAAAGGTGAAAGTTGTGGCTAAAAAATAGTGTGATATCAAATTTCCAAGCTTATATTGAGGTACTTATTTAACATTTTTTTATAAAAATTTACCATATGTAAGTCGAGTACCTAAGTATGCGTTGATAGAAAGCCTTTTCTCCTTTACTAAATACATCATAACGTGTTTCTGAAAATTAATTTTTTTTTAAATTATGCATGATGGGCTTGGCGGCCATCTTTCCATATTTTATACAAATTTCTAAGCACTCAAGCTCGTAACATATTTGCATTATTAAGAATTTCGAACTTATAGTTTTCGCTACAGACAGATAAATTAAGAAAGTTTTTTATTTTGAAAAAACAAATTGATTTTTACTGCTTTAACTAATTAATTAACCCCCCTCCGAAAAAAGAGAATCATAAGATGAAACCTGAAGTTACTTCAGCTTTATTTTTAGACACAAATTTTTAGGCACTCATTTCCATAAATTATAAGAATAAAATGTTTGCTTTAGTAACAATTTCGAACTTCCAATCTTAACAATGAACTTGCGTGCTTAGAAATTTGTGTAAAGTATGGAAAGATGGCCGCCAAGCCCATCATGCATAATTTAAAAAAAATTAATTTTCAGAAACACGTTATGATGTATTTAGTAAAGGAGAAAAGGCTTTTTATCAACGCATACTTAGGTACTCGACTTACATATGGTAAATTTTTATCAAAAAATGTTAAATAAGTACCTCAATATAAGCTTGGAAATTTGATATCACACTATTTTTTAGCCACAACTTTCACCTTTTTTCTTTTCTTTTCTTTTTTTTTGCTTGGCTTATTTTTTACTTTTGAAAAGTTGTTTTTTAGTAGATAAAAATATACACTTCATAATGATATAATTTATCACAATTAAAAATGACTTTTCAAATGATTTCAGCTCGAGTTCTAAGCCTTATTTATTTATTATAACTAGATATAAAAAAAATCAAAGAAAATGATTTCAAAAGACGTATTTTTAAACGTTTTTCTCACTTGAAATTCGATATTAGAATCCCTACCTCAGCCAGGAATTCATGGAGGGAGCGGGTGTCACGCCGGCAGTCCCGTGCGAAGGGCACGTTCGCCACGGGCGCGGAAATTGAAGGGGTGCCAAAATCATACTACGACTCCTTTTTTTCCCCCTTTGTAAAAGAAATTATATATACATGTTACCGGCCAAACCCGATTTTCGGCCAAACTAGATTGGCCTAGGCCAAACTAGTTTATCCTAACGCCCATAGGATAAATTAGTTTTCCTAGGCCAAACTAGTTTATCCTAACGCCCATAGGATAAACTAGTTTTTCCTGTGCCAAACTAGTTTATCCTAACGCCCATAGGATAAACTAGTTTTTCCTAGGACAAACTAGTTTGTCCTAACGCTCTTAGGATAAACTAGTTTAGCCTGCTATTCATTGGTCCGAACTAGTTTATCCTGGGCCAATCTAGTTTATCCTAGGCCAATTCAATTTGGCGTGATTTTATTGATCCCAAAGACAGCTTCGGCACCAACCTTCTAGTTTATCCTAGGCCAATGCAATTTCACGTGCTTTTATTGATCCTAACTACCACAACGGCACCAATCTTGTGTAAAGTAGCATTGCCGTCTCCCCTGTATAATATATTTTATTCGAGGGGGAGTGGGATACTGTCCCCTATATTCCCCATTTCACTGCCCCCGGTAGTTACAAAATATGTTCCATTTGACATATTGTGTGCTGGAGGACCGAATAAGTGAATGATAGTTATCATAAAATTTAGGAGAGGAAGAATTTAGAGGATTGATTATGTACAGTATAACTTTTTGAAAATTCCTGATTTCTGAAAGATTCAGTGCCAAGGGGTATTTATGTGAGAAAAAAAAAAAAAAAAAAAAAAAAAAAAAAAAAAAAAAACATTGATTTTCTTTTCTCACATAAATATCACTTGGCTTTGAATTAATTATGAATAAATGCACCATTAAGAATATCAGAAGTACATTTGATATTTATTCAGATATCTGGAATTTTCAAAAATCTGGCGAAATCCCGGTCCCAGTTTGACCTAAAACACATATATTTTTAAGCTACCATTATTCCACAATTAAAATTCTCTTTAAAGAATAGTACATATCCATTTATACGGATGGGGATACAGAACTGTAAAACTTGTTAAAGAATCTGTGTGTGACGAAATCGTGTTTTAAAAGGAATTCTTTTTTAATCGGTTCAAATTGGATATAATAAACCGTTTGAAAAAAAACATAATACATTTGCTAGAGATGACGGACCTGCTAAAAAAGGAACTTAACTATAACGAAGTTTTTTTCTCTTCTATTTGATTCCGTCTTAGAAGGTTTTTCTTCATAATGTTTTTCAGATTTTCAAGTTTCCAAGCCGTGTAAAAAATTAATGGTATTAGTAATTATTCAGATATTTACATACAAACAGAGATTCATTAAAAAATCAATATAGTTTACAATAGAATCATTAGTATCGTTAATCCTCATTCTATGGTTTGGAGATTTAAAAATTTTAAAAATTCGATACAATAAAATCTTCTAAGACGGAATTGCATAGAAAAGAAGAAAAATCCGTTATAGGCAGGTTCCCTTATTAGAAAGTTTATCTCTGTTATAAATGCATTATATTCTTTTTAAAAGTACTAATATCCTCATTTTACATAGATCAATATATTTCTTTTTGTTAAACACGGGATTCCATCATAGGCAGGTTATTTTTTCTCAGGTTTTACCGTACTTTAATTTTATTACTTAAAAATGCCTCTACTCATCTCAAAAAAAAAAAAAAAAAAAAAACAAAAAAAACAAAACTAAAAACAGGAATTCTCTTTTTTCAGAATTTAGTGTCGCACCCGATGAAAAAAAAATGCATATCAATATAGTACAAAACTTATTTTAGTTTTAAGACTTAAAACACACTCTTTTAATTTATATAAAATGACGTCTTTCGCATCTGCTGAATAATTCCCCATTTACGATCCAGTCTTAAACAGCATCTACAGTAAAGTATTCATAGGACGTTACTATCGCTGAATAATACATAAATCCAAAAAAATAGATGTCGTCATTCAAGAAACTCTACAAAAAAAAATCGGCTATCTAATGATTCATATGCCTTCATTTGTTTGTAACATTAATATAAATACTTAAAATTAAATATAGTTTATAATAGCTCCATGTTTCATCAGAAATCATTCATTTATATTTTTTTCAAAATAGCACTATTTTAATTAATTTTTTTTCAGTTTTTATGAAAAAATGGCAACAAAAAATATAATTACTATTTTCCATCTATTTATCTTTTACTCTCTACAGAAATGGAGTACGTGAGTTGCCAACATTAAACAAATGGAGCTAAAAACTACAAAAAAATTAATATCTCAAAAATAAATTGAGATGAAGTTTTCACACAAATTGCAGTTAAAAGTACTTTTTTCCCCTAATACGACGGTATAAAAATTGAAAATGTGCGATGCTTAGAAGTTAAAAAAATTGCAGTAGAGTATTTAGCCCTACATTGATACATCTGCTTTTTTTTACGGCTGGCTTATACAACGGAACGTTGTTTTTTAGAGACGACATTTTTATTGCTGGCCGAAAGAAATAGCATATCGGGGCTAAGAAATACATAAATTTTAATCGTGGAATAGTAGCGGTTTAAAAATACGTGCATTTAAAAAAAAAAAAAAATGGCTCTGCCTAAATACTACTGATATTTTTACTGAACAGACCAGAGATCTTGCCGGCCCACATGATTTTCATATGAGCTGGGCTGGAAATTGGACTGAAAATTTCTGGTAGTGGAGACCTCAAGAAGAATGCAGTCCAGTCCCGAATTAAGCCGGAAAAAAATTGAGTCCCAGACCATATCGGTCCGAACCTCTCGAAAAAAGTAATCCCCAAACCAAGCACGGACCGAGTGTCGGGAAAGAAAATTGGGCGAGCCCATAAAGACTCTTACATCGAATAACTAAAAGACTAGTTCACAAAATTTTGTAAATTTGAAGGCCAAACTTCTATTATATATTTAAAAAATAGAAAATATAAAAAAGGGTTTTTAGTGAACTTCGGTCACTTCCGTAGATGTGTTCGAGTTGAATGGATTCGTTTGAAAATTTTTAAATTTGAGTGTGAACTTGACTCATTTTTGAGAAACTGGATTAGAGTTTAAATGAGTTCGTTTTATTTATTTATTTATTTATTTATTTTGTGAGCGTGCTCAACACTGTTTGGCATTAATTAAAGCACGTCAAATTGAATTGGACTAGGATAAACTAGAATTGTGGCGCAGAAGCGGTCTTTGGGATCAATATATGCACGCCAAATTGAATTGGCCTAGGATAAACTAGATCGGCCTAGGATAAACTAGTTCAGATTAATGAATAGCAGGCTAAACTAGTTTATCCTATGAGTGTTAGGCCAAACTAGTTTGGCCTAGGAAAAACTTGTTTATCCTATGGGCGTTAGGATAAACTAGTTTGGCCTAGGAAAAACTAGTTTATCCTATGGGCTTTAGGATAAACTAGTTTGGCCTTGGAAAAACTAGTTTATCCTATGCGCGTTAGGGTAAACTAGTTTGGCCTAGGCCAATCTAGTATGGCCTAAAATCTGGTTTGGACGGTAACATAGACATATCGGAAATTTTTTCCCCAATGAAAGTATTAACATGTTTCGTTTCATATGCATCGTCCTTTACCCGAAAACAAATTTCTGACCGAGAACTTCTTCCTTTTTAGGTGCGTTCGTGATTATATAAGTACGTAGTAGATATAGTCGTCGTCTGTGCCCGTCTGTCCGCGCATAACAGAGCAAAAGTTACCCAACCGAAAAGGTTTGAAATTTAACATATACAGGGTGGCCCAAAAGTAGGTATACAGTTACATATACATAACTGATTGTGCTCTTTCGTGATGGATTTCGTCTTCTGGAGATTAGTAAAGGATAAGGTTTATTCCAGAAAACCCGTCACATAACGACAGTTGAAGAATTTTAATGTGCGTTTAATGAAATTCGTTATAACCGGAATTTGTGTCGCACTGTGTGTGAGAGTGTCGGGGACAAGTTGCAGGAATGCATCAATGCCAAAGGTGGACATTTTGAGCATCTTCTGGATTAAATATGTATCTATATATGTAATTCAACCTGTATTAAACATGTATTAAAAGTATTGATGTATAAGTAACTGTATACCTACTTTTGAACCACCCTGTTTAATCGTTGCAGAATTTCGTCGAGTCATTTAAAATTTTATGAAAATCGAATCAAAACTTAAAAAGATATTAATAAAAGTTTTCTCCATTCTATTAAATTATATCATACGTAATTGATTCAGTGATATTTCATGATATGTAATGATTCTAGGTTGCCATGGTGATTACGTCCTACTTAAGACGGTTTTCCGCATTACTGAATTTAATATATAGAATCGTAATAAATTTTGTATTCATGCATTTTTGCATAAATGTGCAACAGCTATTGTATCAAGATCTGAATATTTATAAAACTAGTTACACTGTAAAAAAAAAAAAAAAAAAGAAAAAAAAAAAAATCCGTTAAAATACGGAAATTGTACTGGCAATCGAGACGTCAGTACTATTCCCGTATTTTAACGGATTTTTTCCGTAAATTCCAGAAAAAAATTCCTTTTTTTTTCACAAAATTAAGGAAAATAATTCTGTTAAAATACGAAAATAGTACTGGTGTCTCGATTGCCAGTACAATTTCTGTATTTTAACGGGTTTTTTTTACAGTGTATAGTACGAACGCAACTCATTTGTCACGTCTGATGTACAATTTTCGACTTGTTTGCTTATGTAAAGCATAAAAATTTGAAATTGTCAATGAGTCCGAGGGCCAGAAATTATCTCTTAAAATAGTAATAATATCCAGTTATCCTTAGCTGCTGAATACGTGATGCTTCAGTAACTTGCTTCAAAGTATTCTTTTCGGAATTGCTTTATAAATAAAGAAACAAGTTTCCAAGAAGAAGTTTATATGCAATAAACCTTTTTTGAAATAACTGTTGCAATAATTCTAGATGTATAAGGTCCTTTATATTTAAATCATTCACGGTGATGAAACAGTGGCGCAGCAAATGGGCTATTATCACCATTACATTTTTATAATACTCTTCGCCTTTAAAAGTCTCAGAAATTCCTTTCATGAAGTAAGACGAAGAATACTATTAAAATTTAGCGGTGTCAATTGTTTCTTTGGTGCTACTCTGTTCCATCACTGCATTCAGAGAAGATAATAATAAGTCTTAGCAATACTTTTCAGTAAGAACGGATAAAAAATCGATTAATACAAGATGGAAAAGGATGTTTTTTTTTCTTTGAAAGAGCTTAAATTTTTAAATATCTTAAAGCTTTTCTAATCCGTAAGAAATATTAAACGACTATTGTTAGAAAAGCTGGAAAACCGGGAAGCTTACAGTGGAATTTTTGGTGTGATTTAATTGGTCGTTCTATTGGATGTAAAAGAAAAAAAAAATGTATGAATAGTTTCATAATTGGTTTTTCAATCGGTCGTTATGATAAGAATGTTGCTATAATGAACGATCGTTATATTGAGGGTTTACTATATATGTACTAAGGTGCTGTTCTTTGTTCAGGGGGATGATAAATCCATCCTTACGTGAAAATCCTAAATTTGTATCATCGCACCCTCCTTGGAGATTTTCTAGATCCGCAATTGTTGGGACTGGAAAAAATATTCTGTATTAGGGGGATAAGGGACCTTTGGACTCATTTCTTTATTTTTTTTTAATCACATTTTAAATACTATTCAAGGGAAATTAGGAATTATGCTATATGAATTATGGCATATCACACAATAAATATTTATCACACAAGAAATAATATTTTTTTGGAGAAAAATCAGGAATTTTCCTGAATATTTAAAGCATTATGAAGAACTTCTCCAAATGCTCCATGCGCATTCCTTGTCAATTAAAATCCCCAATATTTTTTATACCAGTTTGGTTTAGATATGCAAATAAAACTATGCATCGAATTTTATATATTTGAATATAAAGACAAGAAAAAAAATATTTTCTAAGTTTTATGAAATTTGCAGCATTTTTGCGTCATATTTCTGCACTTCACTACCTTTAACTTTTCCAATTATATTTAGTTTAAAAAAACTGTGCACAGTTTCATTTGTATATGTAAACCAAACTAGCATAAAAATATTGGGGATTTTAATTGATATAGAATGCGCATGGGGCATTTTGAAAAGTTCTTTATAACGTTTAAAATATTCAGGAAAATTCCATATTTTTCTCAAAAAAATATGTATATATACAGTCGGACCTCGTTATCCCGACACCCGTGTTTCACGTCACTCCGCTTATCACATCAGTTTTTCAAAGTCGATTTTCTGTATATGATTTTAATGTAAATAAACTCCGGATTTTACGTCGTTGAACAATTTTCAACTCCGGATATCCCGACGACTTAGGAGAATTGTCCTTTTTTCATAATCCGTCTTATAAGCACGGAAATTAAGCGGTAAGAAATGTCTTAGCCAAACTTTTCTCAAAAGTGTCTAAAACACCCATTGAGATAAATGAGAAATTTTACTTCAATCCTTTATCTGAATAAATAAACCTGCACACTATGAATGACCCGACCTACTTAAGTTCCAGATAGACGTTCCAGATAGACGTTCCAGATTTTTGTTGTGGTCAGACGGCGCTTTCTTGTGGCTACTGAGCGTTTTTTATCCGACTAAAACCGAAGCATTGCATTGCATTGAAACGATCAGAAATTATCTAGCACCCATTTCTGAAACAAAAAATATTGATTACAATTTATTGTAAAATTCATTTCAAAAGAATTATAGCAAGCACATCTAGGGATAGGCAAACCTTAACCCCCCAGTCGCGGTAAACGCTATTTTCGCGTTCCAGTGGACTACTTTTTTTAAATTCAGATTGCTTGATTCCCACCACTTTTTTAAAAGTGTATAATTCGGCTTAATATCACATTATTTAATCTGTAATTAAATAAAGTGACTATTTCTACTTCAAAAAAGTGGTGGGAATCAAACAATCTTAATTTTAAACTAGTCGGATGTACCAATCCCAAAACTTTCTTCTATCTCATACATGTTAATACTTCAAAATCCGCTATCACACTGCCAAAATTAAATGGCAATCTATGCATCTCATGAGAATTCTAACGATATGAAATTCCGTGCGTTAGTTCTTGAGATATGACTATCGCTGAAATCGTCTAAATTCAGAAAAATGGTGCCTAGCAGCGCCACCTATTGGGTGATTTATACCAAATCCTAATCAGCAACAATTTATGTCAACGTCTGACTGAATCTGAAGTTTGGAGAAAATCCGTACATTAGTTTTTGAGATAGAGCAATAACGAAAATCGTGAAAATTCCTGCATAGCAGCGCCACCTATTGGGTGATTAACAGCAAAACCTAATTAACAACAACTTGTGTCAACATACAACTAAATCTGAAGTTAGATGAAAATTCGTCCATTAGTTCTATTGATAGAGCTATTGAGGCAATCGTGAAAAAGGCAGCAGAGAAGCGCCACCTGTTGGGCGATTTACACCAACATAATCAGTAGCAAGTCATATCAAGGACTAACTGAATCTGAAGTTTGATGAAAATCCGTGCGTTAGTTCTTAAGATAGAGCTATTGGGGAAATCGTGTAAATCCTGCAAAATTCATCATAACAGCGCCACCTTTTGGGCGATTTACACCAAAAAGTAATCATCATCAACTCATATCAAGGACTAACTAAATCTGAAGTTTGATCGAAATCCGTGCATTAGTTCTTGAGATAGAGCTATTGCGAAAATCGTGAAAAATGCAGCATAGCAGCGCCACCTGTTGAGCGATTTACACCACAAACTGATCAGCATCAATTTGTATTAGGGACTAACTGAATATCAATTTTTATTAAATTCCGTGCATTAGTTCTTGAGATAGAGCGCCCACAAAATTTGTGTCACATACACACAGACAGACAGACAGACTCACAGAGTCACAGGCAGACATTTTGTAAAAACATGTTTTTTGGAATCTCTGACCCCTAAAACGTGTAAATCCGTCGAAAACCGGAATTCGAAAATTTTCATGAATCCAATACTTTCTTCTTGTAAAGATAGAAGAAAGTAAAAAGTAACGCACTGAAAAAATCGCTCGCGGCTGGAGGGTTAATTCATCAGTATTTAATGTAACAATAAAAACTAGTATGTTGTGGCCATCACAAAACTTTCTTCTATATAAATCACGTCAATTAAATCATTTAAATAGTAAAAGAAATAATATCAATTTATTCATATAAAGTATCAATGCAAAAACCCTTGACGGGTTAAAAGTTTCTGACGCAGCACTTTATCTTATGCTCTAAGAATTTTAAATATGGAACTTAAAAATACTGATATCAAATTTTGAGTGACGTTATGCTATTTCTTAAAAAATATATTTGTATTTATTTCATCATTTTATTTTTGTTTTATTTATAATCGCATGTGCAAAAGTTATGTTCAACATGAAAAGCTGCATAAAATTTTATTCGCTGTTGCTTTATCATTTACATCTCTCATAAATTCAAAATATGTGTTTTAAAAGATATGATATAAAATTTAAGTGACGCCTTGATGTGACTTTAAAAGGTTTGTTTTTTAAAATTCAATTTAAATTATTTTTGACTTGGTTAAAATATTTTTTTTACATCTACACAATACTTTTAATTTTCCAATTCACTGTTAAATATATCACTTTCATTGAATCTATACTATGCATTGAAATGTATTTATTTCAATAAATTGATTTATCTTTTGTGTCACGCTATTCAAAATTGTGAGTAAGATTTATGTAAATGGTTTCTTTGCGTCAAACTATCCCTTTTCATACATTTCATGTAGTTTGGACACAATGACGCAAAGAAACCATTTACATAAATCTTACTCAAAATTTTGAATAGCGTGACACAAAAGATAAATCAATTTATTGAAATAAATACATTTCAATGCATAGTATAGATTCAATGAAAGTGATATATTTAACAGTGAATTGGAAAATTAAAAGTATTGTGTAGATGTAAAAAAAATATTTTAACCAAGTCAAAAATAATTTAAATTGAATTTTAAAAAACAAACCTTTTAAAGTCACATCAAGGCGTCACTTAAATTTTATATCATATCTTTTAAAACACATATTTTGAATTTATGAGAGATGTAAATGATAAAGCAACAGCGAATAAAATTTTATGCAGCTTTTCATGTTGAACATAACTTTTGCACATGCGATTATAAATAAAACAAAAATAAAATGATGAAATAAATACAAATATATTTTTTAAGAAATAGCATAACGTCACTCAAAATTTGATATCAGTATTTTTAAGTTCCATATTTAAAATTCTTAGAGCATAAGATAAAGTGCTGCGTCAGAAACTTTTAACCCGTCAAGGGTTTTTGCATTGATATCATTACTTTTTTGAGGTTAGTGATAAAATGATTTAAAAAAAGATACTTATGGAATTTAATGCAGATTTAATTTTTACTATTTCATTACAATTTTCCTTATAGCAGTTTGTATATAAAAACAACTGGGTAAGTATAATCGCAGATCGCACAGAGGGTTTCATTTGATATTCCTTTAAAAACACTTTATCCTTAAATTAATAAATCCAAAATGTTAATTTATAATTATTAAATCCTTACATAGATGTAGCACCAATAGTTCCAATTTTCATGGGGCAGGGAACGCACTCTTTTAAACAAACCACCTTCCAATTGAAGCCATCAAAAACCAAGTTGAATAAGCCAGAGCCCGTTGTGTTGTTTGACAAACAGCAGTCTCATGTCCCCTCCTTCACCCCTTTTTCAAAATTTTTCAGACCAGTACCTAAGAATGGAACCGAAATAATTTTTTCTCTTCAGAAATTACGATAAAAAAATAGTATGCAGTACTCATAAATTTGCTTTAATGCTATATAGGGTGATTATTAAGTTAATTATAACGTTTGGAATCTGTTGCATTGATGTTCGAAAGGTAGTTTCTGAGTTATGGAAGCTGGACCCATAAGGCGCCATAGAGGGGCGAAGCCCGCTAGTGTCTATCATAATTATATCTGCCATGTAGACTAATTGCGATATTTAATCAAAATAGCCCCCCCCCCCCTCCTCATCCCCGGAAATATAACAAATACAAAATGTGTCTTTATAAACCTATCGTCAAATAGGTTTTTATTTCTTTTTCCCTAAAAAAAACATGATTTTTATATCCGTAACGTAAATAGCGGACGAAGCCCGCTAGTTCCTATCATAATATATATTTTTAATAATTTTATATAGTCTATAATAAAAATCAGACTTAAAATAGTCTAGTTCCATGAGTACTTGTAGTGTCAATTACATGCTACGATTTTTGGATACCAGTATTTTAGAACGGGAAAATGTGACTTATTTTATCGGAGATATCTCATTAATTGAATAAGGTGAAGCAAACTTTTTGAAAAAAAGGTGGCCAACAAGCATGGCAGTTATCAGCTATGTGACTTTGTGCTAAAGTCCATTAATTTGATCTGCTTTAAAAAGATTACGGAAGATTGAATTATAGTAGAACCTGGATTAACCGAGCTTCGATTAATCGAGGTTTCTGTTAACCGAGCCGATAACAAAGTCCGATTTTTTTTTTCCTTTTGAATGAGCCTTAAAAATAACCACACTCTTTAGCTCACTGTCCGTGCTATACAGGCCCTTCTGCCCCCAAAAGCCCTCAACTCCAAAGAAACATTGGACCCTGAGAAGTCAATAGCGAACAATGCTTTGTTTCCAGTGGCTGTGTGAACTTTCGTAAATTTTTCAATTTGCATTTTAAAATTTACTACTGGTAGTTGATTTTCTTTTTAAATTTGTTAAGCTGTGAAACAGAACTTTACATATATTTACTTTTATTATTTAAAAAACGTTCTATATATTTTTTTAAAAGAGATGTTAAATTCGCAAGCACGGCGAGTTTTTACACACAGTTTCTATTAACCGAGATTTCCGATTCCGATTTACTAACAGTCCCAATTAGCTCGGATAATCGAGGCTGCTCTGTATAATTAAAAAATCAATGGCGATCTTACTGTAAACGGGTTTCCCTTTTACTGAGGGATTTCAAAACCGAATCAGCTGATGTTAGTTGCTGTTTCCCTGCTTGATTAAATAAGATTAGTTAAACATTTGAAAATTACCAAATATAAAAGGAACTAAGTCAACAGAGTCTTTGCTTTATGGTATTTTTTAACAACGCTATACGAAAATGATTTTAAATAAGAGATTTTAAATGTAACGTTTTAAATCTGACATAATTTTCACCAAACTTTCCTTTCTCTTTGTAACATTCAACTGAAAATATTTTTATTATTAGAAAGATAATATTATTATTTGCGCTACCTTAAAATTAGCAACTATAGTTAAAAATATCATCTCGAAATTTGAAATAAATCTCTCATATAAATATATTTTTTAATTTACACTATTTTGCAATATGTTTTGGAATGTGTTTTGTAAACTGTTTTGGCCACTTTGGCCAATATGACGTAATTTCCTCCATTTACGACTTTTAACACATATCAATGAATTTATTATTTAAAAATTTTTTTTTCTTTTAATATTCACGTGTAAATATAATTTTTATGACGTAATTTTCAATGTTTTCCTTCTTTTAATGCGTAATCATTTAATTCTAATTTGAAAATAATTGATTATTTTATAATTTTCTTTCATTTTAAGTAAGCATGTGTAAAAACAATTTTTATGACGTAATGTTTAATATTTTCCTGCTTTTAACACGTTATCATTTAATTCTAATTTAAAAGGATTTTTTTCTGTTTATAATAGTCACGTGTGAATAAATTTTTAATTTAAAGGATATATTATTCTTTGCGCTGTTTTAACATTTGGCAACAATTTAAAATAACCTTTTCTAAAATATGTAAAAAATATCTCTGGAAATTCTGAAAATTTTAATTTAAAATTGAAATAAACCGTCAAAAAATTAGGCAAATTAAGAATAATAAATGCACTCTGCAAACTTCGAGTTTCTATTGAATGATTAAATTGAATGAAAATGATTAAATTCCCATGTATATATATTTTTTTCCTATGAGACTTTTTTAATGAGACAATTTTATCCAGATTTAACATTAAATATCTCTTAAAATAATTCTTCGATTTAAAAACTGTCTAATTCAACGTTTTTATCAAACATTTTTTCTATAATACTACGCAATTGCGTCAAAAGATGGCGACACCAGAATTCTGTAAATATTGCAAAGTTAAATAGAAAGAATTGTCTCGGGGTTATCAAACTTCATTGATATTTATAAATAAAACATTTCAACTAAATTATTTATTATAAAAGAATTATTACATCACAATAGCTTTTATGCAAGGAAAATAATAATTATAATAATAATAATATTATGGATGTCAGTGATTATATATTGATTGACCGTCATAATAATAAAAAATGATATTATAAAAAGAAGCGCTGAAATGAATTATTTTTTTACGTTTCTGATCGTGTGATTTATATTCAAATAATAATTATTAATGTATATTTTTTGTAAAGTGATTAAAATTAAATATATTTATAAAATTTATGGTAATATTTTTATTTTAGAAAAATTGCCAAGAAATAATCATCATCAAATTGGCGTCATTATAATTGTAATTTTATTTAACTTAATAGCAATTAAAAAAATTACAAAGGAACTGAGAATAATGGTCAACTAGCAGACTTAAAAAAAAAAAACATTCACATGTGAAAACACGCCAGCGAGTATCGAACTGCCTATCTTAAGGTCAGTAAACCATAGCCCTTAGCCACTCAGCTAGTGGGAAGACAAAATTTTTCTCCCCAAAAGTGGTTAAAAAGAAAGCATGTGTATGAATACAGTGTCATGCATTTTCGGTGAAATTTCCATAGAATGGCGAAGAAATATAGTCCGATTTTTCATGCGCATTATAAAACGAACAAGAGTCTTGCTGGAAACAAGTAAATTGTTATTTGGTTCATCTGAAACATATTTATTTGATTTTTAAAAAATCGCCCGTGTCATTTTCGAGAGAAAAAAAAATCGAATTATTTAACGAACGAGAGTTTTCCCAGAAAAAAGAAAAGTGTTATTCACCTCGCCTTAATCACAGTTATATTATGTATCAATTTAAAAATAATCGTTAGAACCGTTTTCGAGATTTTCAAATTAGGAACTTCCTCGATATTATACCAACGTTTTCACTTTTAAAATGGCTATTTAGATCTCAAAATATACTGCACGTAGAAATGCAAAAATTTCAGTATACGATTAGACTGCAGATATAAGACTGTTCTAGAAAATTCAGAACAATAAGACATATATCTGCTGAGTTATTAAAAGGCGGCTTTTCGCGTTTTCTTTGATGTCGAGTTAGCTGTATATATGAGTTCCGCCATCTACGAATTCTATGATACGATACGATACGATACGATTTTAGGCTTAAGGCTGCGTCACTCGAAATACTACCGTCTTCCATGATACCTGAATTTGAAATTTGATGAAAATTCGTGCATTAGGTATTGAGATAGAGCTGTAGGGGAAATTCTGAAAAATGCAGTATAGCAGCGCCACCTGTTGAGCGATTTGTACCAAAACACAAACAGCACTAATTCATATTAAGGTATACCGGAATCTGAAGTTTGATGAAAATCCGTGTATTAGTTCTGGAGCTAGAGCTACTGTGGAAATCACAAAAAATGCAGCACAGCAGCGCCACCTGTTGAGCGATTTACACCAAAAGGTACAAAACATCAATTCATGTCAAGGACTAACTGAATCTGGAGTTTGATAAAAATCCGTGCATTAGTTCTGGACATTGAGCTATTGTAGAAATCGAGAAAAATGCTACATAGCAGCGCCACCTGGTGAGATATTTACAGCAAAACATAAACAGCAGTAATTCATATCCAGGTATACCTGAATCTGAAGTTTGTTGAAAACCCAAGCATTAGTTCTTGAGATAGAGCTATTGTGGAAATCACAAAAAATGCAGCATAGAAGCGCCACCTGTTGAGCGATTTACATCACAAGGTGCAAAACGTCAACTCATGTCAAGCACTAACAGAATCTGAAGTTTGATGAAAATCCGTGCATTATTTCTTGAGATAGAGCTATTACGAAAATCGTGTAAATGCTGCAAAATGCAGCATAGCAGCGCCATCTGTTGGGCGATTTGCACCAAAACGTTACCAGCACCAAGTCATATCAAGGATTAACTGAATCTGAAGTTTGATGAAAATCCGTGCATTAGTTCTTGAGATAGAGCTAGTGCAGAAATCGTGAAAAATGCAGCATAGCAGCGCCACCTGTCGGGCGATTTACACCCAAACCTAATCAGCATCAATTTGTATTAGGGACTAACTGAATATCAATTTTTATTAAATTCCGTGCATTAGTTCTTGAGGTAGAGCGCCCACAAAATTTGTGTCACATACACACAGACAGACAGACAGACAGACTCACAGAGTCACAGACAGACATTTTGTAAAAACATGTTTTTTGGAATCTCTGACCCCTAAAACGTGCAAATCCGTCGAAAACCGGAATTCGAAAATTTTCATGAATCCAATACTTTCTTCTTGTAAAGATAGAAGAAAGTAAAAAAAAGCCATCATAAATCTGATTTTTATTCTTTTCAATTTTGTATAATAATAACGTTTTTTCCTTAAAACTTCAAGAATAGTTATGAATTTAAATTTGTCTTAAATTAATTAAAAATACATCTTTTTAAAAGCAAATTTTTCTACTACTCCGGTTACGGCGGCACTCCGCTTATAACGGCACTTTTTCTGGTCGTTAGAGTGTCGGGATAACGAGGTTCGACTGTATATATATATATATTTAATTTCTTGAGTGATAAATATATGCTATAATTCATTTAGTGTGCCCTTGAATAGTATTCAAAGTGCAATTCAAAATAAATAAAAAAATGAGTTTGAAGGTGCCTTGTCTCCTTAGACAGGATTCTGTTATACAGGGTGATTAAAAACTAAAATAAAATAAAATAAAATAAAAAATAAAAAAAGCAATTTTACAAATTACAACGACCATTTGGAAAATGATTTTTTCAAAGACTAAAATTTAAGACATAAAAAATAGCACGATCATACATTACGTACGCCATGAATTAAACATTAATAATGTTATTACACGTAAAAATTGCAAGCGACAAAAATCGCCTGCGACTCGTCAGTTTTCCTGAAACTTACGTATTATCCACCTGAAACTTACGTATTATCCAAGCATTTCATTGGCTGTTCGGGAAAGGCTTTTCCATCGTCAGATTTCCAAGAAATCTGACGATTAATTTTAAATGAAATTTCATTCTTGAACTTCTAAACATCCCACAATATTATTTTTTGCACCGTCTTATAGAGAAAAAAAATGTACTTTTAAATGCAATTTGTTTGAAAGCTGTATCTCAATTTGTTTTTGAGTTATTAATTTTTTTTGTAGTTTTTATTACTTTTTTGTCATAGTGGCAACAGAAGTATCCATCTCTGATGAAAGTAAAGATTACTGTATGGACCAATCAGAAAACGAATAAAATACGGATTCAACCAATAAAACGCTTCAGATATGTTTTTGATTTCCTAGCCTGACAGAGAACAATAACCATTTTTCCAAATGGTTAAAAAACGTTTTACAAAATGATATGGCAAATCAGGCATACAACAAGGGTAATAAATCTCATAGGAACATAGGGTCGCAAACCGCTTATTTAGTTGCAAATACAAGGTGTTTCATCCTAACTGAACCTGGGTTGACGGTAATAAATCCGAGAAAAATAAAAACGTTATAATGAAAATGCAACGATATGTACCTTGTTTTGTGTGAAATGTGATAACATCACGAAAAGATATGGAAAAACAGGTTGCTCAAGCAATCGATGATACCGTATCGATTGATAATCACAGTCCAAAATGAGGGGCGTCAAGTGCATACTGCTGGCGCGTATAATGCAAACTTCTACCACTTTTGTCGGGTGTTATCGCATTTACAACAACGGTGAGAATGTCTGTTAAATGTTTTATTATTAGCAGGGGCGCCATTTCAGAATTTTCTTGGGGGGGGGGGGGCAAACATTTTTTGAGGGATGCTATATAGCTAAGGGTAGGATACAGGGGTCTACCTCCCCCCCCCCCCCCCCCCCGTATGAGAAACGTTTACTGACTTGTGCTTACAATAACAGTAAAAACTGCGAATACGGAAACTCAGAACTAATGAAATATTTCGTTTTAGACAGGTTTCCGTCTTAGAAGGTAAAATTTTAATATATTGGACATGATTTTTTTCTTTTTAGACAGGATTCTATTATAGACAGGTTTCATTTTTACAGGTATCCTCACTGACTGTTAAACCATCCGCTCTATAGTATAACTCTGAAAAGAGATGCATTAGAGTAAAACTTGTGAAAACGAAACCTGTCTATAACAGATTTCTTTCTTGAAGGGGAAAAAAATCAAATTTCGTTGAAAAAACATCATAAAATTATACTTGCTAAGACAAACCTGTTTAAATGGAGCTTTTTTCTAGTCCCTTTCGAAGTTTCATTTACAGGGGAGCCATTTCATGAGTTTCCTGATGAAGGACAAGGAAATTTTTTCTTTGAGGAACAGGGAACGTGGAAAATTGCACAACTTGCAGAATTGCACAAATCACACAGAAAAAAAATCCCGCACAATAAAACATGCTCTACGTGGTTTTGTCTCCATAACGTCTTTCACAAGCATGTGATTATTCCACAATATTTTTAATCTTCGTGAAAGTCCGCGATTTTTCTTTCTTTCAAAATCCGCAAAATCAATTCGTCAATGGGTCGCAGAAAAAAATCGCGAATTTTGGAAGTTTTGAAAAATAAAGTCTCAAAATGGTCGCTTAAAAAATCGCTAATTTCTTGAAACGACCGTGGAAAATACCGCTAATTTCATCAGAGATCGCGAAAAGAAATACAGATTTCGTCAAATGATTGCACGAAAAAAATCGAGAATTTCTTCAAAAGATTGCGCAAAAAATCACGAAAATTTAGTCGAAAAATCGCGCAATAAAATCGAGGAGAAATTCGTCAAACGATCGCGTAATAAGGTCCAAGATTTTGTCTAATTCTCACGCAATAAAATCACAAATATTATTAGTCGGTGGCAGAAGCAAAATCACGGATTTCAATAAATGATAGTGATAAGGAATCGTGAAATTTGTCAAAAAAATCACGAAAACAATATCGAATTTCGTCAGTTGGTCGCGAAGAAATATTGTGAATTTCGGCAAGTGCTCGCGCGAAAAAATTCCATTTCGTATAACGCTTTCAGAAAAAAAAATCGTGAATTCCGTGAATCGATCGCGGAAAAAATCGTACATTTCGTCAGATGATCAGAAAAAAATCATGAAATTCGATCATTCATGAGATAATCAGCCAAAGAACGTCATGAATAAGTCACGAAATTTACAAATTTTGTGATCTGTAAGCATAAGAAAATTTTCGTTAATGATTTTCTGCAAGTGAAGGTAAAGCGTTAATTTTTTCGGATTGAGTTTTCCCTATCATGAGATGGTTTCATGTTAATTCGATTTTTCAAAGAAATTCTGAATATTTTTCAGATAAAAAAACTACATATTTGAACATTAATGAATACTATGTATATTTATGTATATTTAATGTATATGTATATTTAATATATGTATTCTTTTTCTACAGAAAAGGTAAAATTTATAATTAATATTCATATAAAAAGCACAAATAAAAGCACAAGAATTACTTTCATGTGCATTCATATAATTTAAAACTATTTAAAATACATTAGAAAAACCCAGAACGTTTTCACTCATCACAAGACCGTCATCAGTGGGATTTAAATGTTATTATTTTCTTCGCGCTTATTCGAGAATTGGCTAGAAGAAAATCATTGTGATTGTTGTGTCAACGATTTTGACGAGTTTTCCCATGATCAATTTGCACACAGCTGAGAAGCAACTGATAAAAAAAATTCTCACATGTATTTTTAAAATTAACCAAAGTACTCATTAAAGATCACTTTGAGGGAGTTCGAATAGAAAGGCTTTAAGAAATTTTTTTGATAATTATTAATTTCTATGCATAAGCATTTATTTAATGCATATGTTTTTATTGCAATAAAATCTGATAAGTTATTTTAGAGTTTGAGCAATTTTCTGATATTTGCTTGAGTCTGACATATGATTAGGGATGCACCGAATATTCGGTATCTATTCGATATTCGACCATATTACCGAATATTCGGTTAGGCCGAATATCAAACTATTTTGTTTGCCGAATACTTAAACCTCTTAAAAATATTTTTTAAAACGTTACACAACTTCTTCTTTTAACTGTCAATTAATAAAGATATTCAGAATAATTAGAATCTTTAAATAAAAGAGAATGATTGTATATTATTTATTTGTTGTTTTAAAAATGTCACTAAAAAAAATAACCATTAATGACACGTCATTTGTTCATGGGAATTAATAAATGTGGAAATGCAAGTTACCGAGCATTGTCTGGTAAATAATCCGTTTCTTGCTTTTTCGCAAACAGAGTTTTTCTAAACAAAATGGAAGAAAATTTCAGAGGTAATAATAAACATGAAAACAGACAATTTTTTGTCCAGTAAATCAGGATCGCAATTAATTTATTCAGTCAGATATACAGTGCATCCCCAAGTCAAACTTTAATTTTCTTTTGTTACTTTAACTATTGTAACTATATTGTCAACAGAGTTACTTTAATTAGGATAATATGACGAGAAGTGCTGGAAATAGCAACCATTCATATACAAACAGCACTGCGCTAGACATTATTTTATTAAGAATGCAGCTAACAATACTTATACTGTACCACTGGCCAAAATTCAGTCTCTTCCAAGGATATCATCACATTCTATACAAGCAAATTAATATGATGCAAATTTCGCTGAAATATCTTCATTTTTATACAGTTATAAACGAAAATTCTGCTACGGCTTGTACACCTTTCTTTTTTGATGAAAGAAGTGGAATTATATGTTGCTTCTTGTTCAATATGAGAGATTTCTTTTCATTTGTTTGAATTAATTGAAGTCATGGAATTTAAATTTTATTATTTAAAAATTTTTTAAACCATCCTCTTCTTAAGTAATAACTCAAAACATACTTTTTTAGCACAAAATTTACTTATAAAAATAGTGTTGTTTGTCAAAGTGGAACTAGCTAATTCGGCCGAACAGATACTATTCGGCTGGCGTAATATTCGGTATTCAGCATAACAGTTACTATTCGACTGGCCGAATATTCGGTATTCGGCCGAATAGATAATATTCGGTATTCAGCCTAACAGTTACTATTCGACTGGCCGAATATTCGGTATTCGGTTTACCTGCAGGCCAAATATTCGGCATTCGGTATTCAGCCAAAATCATTATTCGGTGCATCCCTACATTTGATGGTTGATAAATTTTCTGAAATATCAAATTCCTTGGGGGGGGGGGCTATTGACCCCCCCAGCCCCCCTCAAATGGCGCCCCTGATTATTAGGTGGAACGACTCTGACAAGGTACGCCACACATACAACCTCATACCTAAAGTCTCTAGGAGCATATATCATCTCTCAATATCCACCACCGCATTCCTGACGAACCACGTGAGGGCTCCTTGCCCCAGCGGGTGACGCCCAAGTCAACGTTTTTTCTCCCGCTCTCTGATGCGTAGGGGCGGTCTGTGCCCCAGCGGGCAGAGTTTATACTGTAAATATTTATCATCACGGAATTTATGGATATATCGCTCATTGTCGCGATTTTGGCAGCTTCAGCTCTGTCTGAACACTGTAATTTTTTTAAAGACCTTAATAAATGCGACCGGGAGGGACACTACGCTCTACAGACTTGGTTTCCTTGTCTGAGCAGTTCCTCTTAAGCAATCAAATATACTTCAGTTTTCTGAAAGTTATTACCGTAAATAGTCCAGTCAAATTGTCAAAAATAGATGCAAAAATTCTGCTAGAAGATTTTATGTTTTTAAACTGTTTATGGGGATGCTAATAACAGGAATTAATTGTTTCCCAACAAAATATCTCGAGGCTAAACTTTGTGGAGCCAAAAAACCACGAAATTTTCGGACTTTTTTCAGTTTTTTGCCTATAACTCGAAACTTATAAAATTTTTGTGTACCATACTCAATTACAAAAAGAAAGAGCATTAAATTCTCTACAAATTTCATTATAAAAGTCTTTTTCTAAATCCATTATTAAGCGCGCTACAGCTTCCTGAAAATGATACTTTTTTTCTAACTTTGTGAAAAAATCGCAAATACCAACATTTGACACCATTTTTATTTCTTTTATCCTCTTTAATGTAACTTTTTATATTACAGGTATTTGCATGATAGTAATAATGATTAATTACAATGGTAAAACCGTAAAAAATTGACAACATTGTAATTTTTTTTTTTGTATTTACAACTTAAGGTGAGAACAATAATAGTAGGTATTATGAATGTAGGTAGCATGAATGTAAGTAAAAAAATACTTACAGTAACATCTTTAATGGATTTAGTAACGTCTGGAGCGCTTGCGGGTTGATGAGTTTGGTTCGTCAATCTCAGCTTGAGAAGCAAAGGAGCAGGCTGCATGATCTTCAACAGCTTTGAACTGCTTTGAGCTTGTTGCGACATCATCATCCTGGCTGCGAAAGTCATCGACGTTGCTGGTTTGGTCGATGGTTTCCCAGGTATCAGCTTCATAATCTTCTTCTTCTGCATAAACAATATCATCCACATTTTCACAATTGACCCCGTTACAGTTTTTGCAAATTGCCGAGCATTTGAGTCCTGATTTTTGGCAAGAGCATGCCTTGGTGCACCCTTTTTTACAGCTACATGAGACAACATGCAGCAAGGATTCAGGTGCTGGGTTTTGGTACATTTGAACTGGCTGAAAAAGACCGCCAGACCTGCGAACCCACCCCCATTCTTCAGGGGGCATGTTGTTTCCTAGCCAAGCTTGTACCTGATGATAACATCTTAGGAAATGATGCTGCGCAGCCTCTTGCGTCGGTGGCAGCCTTGCAAGATGAACTTTGCTTTTTGTGGCTGATTTAGCAAAAAACTGGAACCTCAAACTGTTCAATGTCTGCGTGGTATCTACGCATCCACTGTATAGTGCAATAAGGAATTTTTCTCCAGCTTTGATGATTTCTTGACGGGTAGACTCTGGTTTATTAAAAACACATGATACTTCCTCAAGCTGCTTATGTTTTTTTAAAGTGTTACAAAACTTTGACTTTCCTTGCCCAAAAAGAGCAGATGTTGTATCGCATCCACTGATTGCATGAGTGAAAAGAACATTGTTGTGATTGTATTTGTAAGAATTGGTTGAAAACCACTTTGTTTCGATGCTTCCTCTTCCTGGTTTTTGGAAAAACAGATTTTTGTGTTGATATCCCAAGCTTGTCATGATCGCGAGAATATCAATATCCTCTCCGACAATTACGATACTTTCAAAGGCTTTGGCTCTTGAAATGGCTAAGGTAACAATCATGACATCAGCGTCTTCTTCTGCCTGGTCAACTTGAATTCTGTTATTTTGAAGCTCTGTTTTAAGCAGTGAAATGAAGCGGTTCTTGTTTCTGTCATTGGCTAGAAATTTGTCTTGAGGCACTGTGCTTAACATTTCTGCTGCAACTATGACTTCAGTAGAAGTGTGCATTCTAGATCGACGTGCTCTTTCTGCACTTTTCGTTCCATTCTGTTCTCCCTCAGATGGATATCCATCGAACACAACTGCGACCTGTGATCCAAAATTTTTCTGAATGTAAGAAATATAACTTTTAACAATAAATTTGAAGGAAACATTTCGAGGCCAAGTTACTTTGTGAAGAAGGTACCCTCCGTCAACAACAAAAAACTTATCTTTTCCAATAAGATCCAGATTGTCTAATGGGATAAAAGCACTGTAAAACAAAGATTTTGTGCCCTTTCTCATCCCTTCGTCGGAGAATAAAGACATCGGATAGGGAGCAAGTTCATAAGTTAGTGGATTGTGCACGTCTTCATCACTCTGCTTCATTAAACAAACCCTTTGGAATAGAGTCAATGGATGGACAGAAGTAACTGTAACGTTTCCTAATCTTAAACTACTGACAACAGAAGCTAAAGGTACTACCTTATCCTTTTTCTTGAATTTCACACTCTTGAAAATTTCGCCAACAATTCTTCTGACTCCTGCCTGTCCTACTTCTCCAGCCAAATAGCAGTTAACGTCAGTCTTTCCAACAATTCCACTACTGATGGACATTATGTAATCATTTTCGGGGAAAGGATGATGCACTAGCAACCAATCTCGCAGCTTTTTTGAATCATTACTGTCTCTATCAATGCGGGAACTTCTGGCATCCACATGCTGTTCAGAAACTTCAAAGCCTACTTCACAGTATGCCTCTATATCATCGCATATGTTTTGCATATGAATCATTCCCAGAGTCCATCTTGCTAACACGCTGTCTGTCATTCCTCGTTCATGCGTTAATCCTCCAGTGCTCTTCATAGTTTTCATTAATGTTTGTTCAATCGCCATATCAGTCCAAGTCCCAGACCAATTCTTATCTGATCGCCGTATGGTGAAATAGCCTTCAGCTGTGAACTTTCGGTATTCGGAAAGATCCAGTGTTTCTTCCAGCTTCAGCATGTCTTGCAAGTACAGATGTCCACACTTGGCATATAAGAAATGTCCCGCAGCATGGAAGTAGGGAAGCATTTTTTGCACAGTTCTGAAGTGGAGGTTCCAGTTTCCTGTTCGTTCCGCTTCGATAAACTGTTTAATGACTGTGACCATCTTTAGATATAGAATCCATAACTTCGCTGTGGGGCCTTTATTTTCTAGTAAAGTTACAGCTTTTCCATATTTTTTTACAGCTTCTTGAACGTAACAAATGGTGTCCTGGTGTGTCAATTGATCCCAGCATGTTATCATGTCTTCCATAGCAGCTCGTTCGTCTTCTGTCAGTTGAGTGTGATCCCACACTAGGCCAGACAAAATAAGATGAGATAACAGGTGTGCTCGTATAGCCCTAGCATATGCATGGCCAGACATTATTTTGTCTACACTATTCTCAGCATAAATTGTGCTGAACAAATCTTTCAGGCCGCTTCCAGCCATGATAAAACCAACTGATCCCATGAAAGACATGAGGAGATGAAAACCTCCAAGCCTCACTGTCACGTTATTTAATTCTGGCTGTTCATTCGCTATTATGTCTCTTGCTTTCAAATAGAGAGGTTGATCATATGTCACAAAGCATGTCTTCTGGTTGAATTGTCGACATTTTTCAGCAGCGACCAATAGCGAGGTAAAAACGGTATCATAATGTGAAGGAAGGGCGTTAATAAATGGGAGGTACTTTATTTTAGAGCGTTTATACTCTCTGTTGGATGTAACTTGCTCCATGAAACCGTTCCACCCGGGAACGTTTTCAATGTTTGACCATTTCCCATAGAGCCATACTATGTCTGTCGTTGAGGGGACGATTTCATTATTAATGGGAGAAAGTTCTTCCAAATCTTCAATTTTTATATTCTGTAAGCCCCTCATATCTGTTCTGTGAAATGTCTGTAGATCAATTTTTTCAGCTTGACTGACTATTTCAGCTGTAGGGTGATGTTTCACTTTTTGAATTCTTTTCTCGGGATGCAAGGCGTCGTGAGGAGTAACACACATTATACCTCCCATTGCATGGAATGTACCAGTCCCATCCAGAGTGTTGACATTAAAGTCCGCATTGTCAAAAACAAATTGGCAGAATGCATCATCTCGTTCTTTTGTTTTCTGAGGCTTCAGAATGGTAGACAATTCAAGAAGGGAAGCATCTTCATAGGATCCTGCAAAGGCAAAAGCGGACATAACTTGGAGCAAATGCTTTGAACCAAACTTTCTGTACAAATATGCGCTGATCCCTGTCATGATTGAAGAAAAGAATGACCTTGGTCGAACTGCACTTATTAGGGCATGTGAAAGAGCAACGCACTTTTTCTTCCATTTCTCAATTGAACCACGTTTGTGTTTCAAAATTATGGTTTCAAAAAGCAATTTTACTGATTCAGGAATAACGGTCTCAGCGTCAGACAGAAAGTTATCAGATAGGGGGTATTGCGTAACATCATACATTTGTGACCTTATATCTTCCACAATTATGTCACAGGCTGTTTTCACAATACGGAGTAATTCCTGCTGAGGATCTAAATTCCTGTTCGAATACCAGTGATCAGTGAGTATTTTGTGTCCAACATTTTTGAAACAGAGTACTGTTTTCTTTTTTTTTGTTTTCAGAAATTAGCACAGCATCCCCATATTTATGAATTATACGGGCCTTGACAGTCCGAGAATCAGGAAGTTCCAATGACTGTGGTATTTGATTCATCAACTCATCTAAAGAGAACTGGTATTCCTCAAATTTTGCTTCAATATAAGTAAATATAGCTTCCATAGCTTCGTCAACGGATGTTGCAGGTCGACGCCCTCTTTTCTCTCCACCTGTTACAGATTGATATAGTTTTATGCGACAAAAACTATGATACCATGCATCTGCAGCTACCAAGTCAGGTTCGTGTTGAATACGTTCAATTACTTTCTGGGACCATTCATCCCCACGTTTTTCTGCAGCTTTCAGAAATGTAATTTTCGCTTCTAACTTCATTACTTTATGAATCAAATTTCTTTTTGCGTAGGGCTTTTTTGATTGTTTTTCGTTGAAGTCATCGGGATTACCTTCTCCACATAAGAAGCAATTATCTCGAAACTTGAAAGAAGTGCTCGATCGGAGGTACAAATTAGTCTGCGTAGAATCTTCTTCACCCCGACGAACATATGCTGCTATCATTCTCTCATTCACATATTTTTTTCGGCAATCCTCATGTACTCTAACTTCCTTGCCACTTTTCAGAAAACGTTGATGAGTATTATTCTGACGTTGAACGCTACATTCAAAGAGCTTGGCAAGTCCTTTCTGGGTCACAATGCGTGTATCACGATTTGAAGCCGTTTGGCAAACGAAACACAATTTTGGATCGGGCTCGCTCATTTTTCACTACTGCACGAGAAGCAGACGCGCAATAAACTGAATAGTAAGATACCAGACCAGTGTAGAGAGGGAAGGGTGAGTCTTTAAGAAAGAACACCTGCGTCGGAAAGTCACGTGACCGCTATCTTCCAACTGCATTCCTTATTATTATCCCCTGCCACCCCCCCTCCCTTCGTAACTGTCTTTCTGCTAGGGTTGCCGGATATCGTCCTTCTGCTAAGGTTGCCAGATTTATCTCAGAAAAAACGAAGATTTTGATTGACACTAGTTTGTTTTTATTTTATCGCACTATCGTTCTTTTTCGTACCATGCTAAACTATATTGAATGCGCCAGTAATGTTTTCGTTAACGAATTTCTTTAAAAAGTGGTTATTATTAATTAATCGATCTAATCATTATTCTCTAAATGCATTTGTATTGCATTATTCTGTTAACATTTTAAAACTAATTTTGCAGTCTTATCCAATTATGAATGAAAAAGTAATTGAATTGTAAGAATAAAGATAAATCAGACCATCCTGCAATTTAATGATTAGGAAAATTTTAGCAATGGACACCCTACAAAAATAAATATTTGTATTTAACCTTGTAATCATCGCGCCCGATACAATCACGGACAAATTGCCCGTGAATGTATCAGGCTCAACGTTTAATGGTTAAGCATAAAAGGTGATAATAAATCAAACAAAATATCTAAATTTATGATACAGTTAGACTAAATAAAAATTTTTATAATGTAGATATTTATCTATAATAAGGTAGAGTTCACTTGATCTATTTCAACAGCAAATGCGCACTTAATATTACACAACTCACCCAAGATTTTTGTATTACTGATCTAAAACAAGCCGTTTTTACATTTGATGCGCATATCCATAACTTATTTTTGGCAAAAGGTGAAATTTTAAAGTAAACTGAAAAAGAATATTTTTTAAACTATCAAAAGTGGGATGGGGCTAGAAAAATGGAAGAAAACGTTGTGCGGACACATTTAAACGTACACCTAATACCTAAAAAGCGCTATAGACCTAAAATATACTAAAAACGTGTAACGTACGAGGAAAACGTACTATCTGGCAACCCCACCTTTTGCCTAACCTTCTTGAAAATTTGCCTTCTTACTTATTCATCAATAGGTGCATTTCATTTCCACAGTTAGTGATGAAAAGAAATTTTTTTTAGGGATGGGAGGCGAAAAATAGGTCACTTTCTATGAAGTTGAAAAAAATGTGCTATTTTCAAAAAGTTGTAGCGCGCTTAATAATGGGTTTAAAAAAACGTTTTTAGTATGAAATTTGTAGAGAATTTCGAGTTATAGGCAAAAAACTGAAAAAAGTCCGAAAATTTCGTGGTTTTTTGGCTCCACAAAGTTTAGCCTCGAGATATTTTGTTGGGAAACAATTAATTCATGTTATTAGCATCCCCATAAACACTTTAAAAACATAAAATCTTCTAGCAGAATTTTTGCATCTATCGGCCCAATTTTCTGACAATTTTACTGGACTAAAACCCAAATTGACTTAGAATGAAACACCCTTTATTTGTGACTTAATAAGTGGTTTGCGACCCTTTGTTACTATGTGATTTTTCATCTTTATTGTATGCCTGATTTGCCATGTCATTTTGTAAACATTTTTTTGAATCAAACTCTAGAAAGTATAAAAAATTCACAAACATTGAATATTACGTAATTAAATTTAAAAAACGAGTTATAAACAATATGATTTAATATTTATTTGTTTAAAATTTACAATGGTTAAATTTCAAGGCAAAGATGAACATATAATAAACATGATATAAATAAGTAAGGTGAAACATCTAAACAATATGATTTAATATTTATTTGTTTAAAATTTACAATGGTTAAATTTCAAGGCAAAGATGAACATATAAAAAACATGATATAAATAAGTAAGGTGAAACATCTAAATCATTTTAGCCAGGAAAACTACACTGAATCACTTTTTATTGTCATATTTCATTTTCATCAAACATTTGCTAAAATTTATGCATTTATAAAAGTCGAAATTATTCTACTGAAACTTATTCCTTGATGAAACTCTAGGTTGCGTCGCTGTAAAAATAATAGTAAAAATGTTCAAAGTGATACCTTGCATTTTAAAAACTGCAAAGACATTTCCTAAATTGAAGTAATATGTCCCTTCTAACAAAATGGAATGATCCTGCCTCATAGGGAGGGAGTTTGTCATTGAAGGGCTAGGGCTAGTCTCTCTGACAGCTTGTAAGGGGGTAGGAACGGACCACTGTTTGAGTGGAACGCGATATTTTTTGGGAGTGACCAATAGCTTTGATAAAACATCCTATACTCACGATTAAATCTAGATAATGCTTATATTACGGTTACTTGAGGAGCATAGGCGCTCTCTCATTGTTTAAATTATGCGGTTCTATACAGAATGCGGACAAAAGTGCTGGATTGATCATTTATGAATATTACATTATTTTAATTAAATTTTCTGGTGTGAGTCTTTAAATAAAAGATAAGTGTTTAAATTTTGAATGTTGAATGATTTTAATACATTGGCAGCAGTCAATTTTGTATGAAATCTCAATTTTTAAATATTGGCAAGCGGGAACGAGAATTTTCGTTTTATTGAACCATACGTCAGTGAATAAGTGTGTGGTTTCTACCATATAGCAAATGCTATTATATCGTGTTGCCCGTATGCTTTAAATTGTAAAACATCTTACAATATATTTGTACATTGAAAGGTATTAACAGATGCATAAATTTGAGAGAGCTAAGGATATAAATTTACGAACGACTTCTAGAAGAGGAATGAGTTTTTTCTTCTTTAAAACTCAGATTTCCAGGGTTCGTACGGGTCCCGTTATTTTCCAGGGGAAATATCAGTATTTTATTTTTTATAGAAAAATAAATCGATTTCAAATGCTCGAAATTTTGAATCATTTAGGGAGAGATTTTCTATAAGAAAATACTGGTACCACAGAATTTCCTAGTCTGGAAATTCGAGGACCCGTACGAGCCCTGATTTCATACAAAATTTTCGCGCACCAATGAGTCAAAAAAGCAGAAGCTCCGCCCTTTTCTCAAAGTCTTTCATAAATCAGTTTCCTAAATAAGGTTTTTCAAGATTATGCAACCGTAAAGATATTTCCATATACGTATAAATGTAAAATATCTTAGAATAATAATAATAAAAAAAATCTAAAACGTGATATAAATGTATTTTCTATAAGGAAAGGTCCTTAGTTAACGACGTTTCGTTACCTAAACAGAGATTTCTTGATCTCGGCTCCAATGTGTTAAAGGGGCTAGTACCAGTGGTGGGATTCAGCCGGTTCGCACCGGTTCGGTAGAACCAGTTGTTAATTTGTTTTGAGTTCGGCGAACCGGTTGTTAAAATGATACTTTAAATGCGAAAATTGCATTTACATTAATTTACTTTCTTTAAATATTTATCTGCACAGTAGAGTTTTCTAAACATAACACTCTGACACGTACTAATTTATTTCATTTAATAAGCTGATGTTTTATTTGCAAATATAATATATTTTTTCTTCATCAGTCCTGTAAAATGGAAATTCAACTGAAAAAAATGAAATTTTGAAGATTTGAAGAATTTTGGGATCCAAACTGGCAGCGTAAAATCCTGGTTGTAAGGCATTCTTATTCAACCATACAATAACAATTTATATTCAAATAACACGTACTTTGCTTTGGTACCGAATGTTCCCTGTTATCGCTGATCAATAGCTAATAGTTAAATCATTAGATTTGGTGGGATTCTTACGACTGCATTTTTTTAAAAATATTGTTCCTCGTATCTTAGAACTCATTTAAATCAAAGTGGTTATTTTCGTAAATGTAACAAATTCTGAATTTTTATAAGATCATTGAGTCCTATAAGTTATATTTAGAAAAATATTTTCTGTGCTCTAACAAATGAAAAAAACACTGTATGGTCTAACTTGCCGAATACTTTGTACTTTACGAAATTAGTGTTGTCTGGTCCATTTTTTGTACCGAGAAATGATAAAAATTCCTAAAATTCTAAATATCATTACTCGAGAAGTTTTGTTCACAGGGGCGCCATTTGAGGGGGGCTGGGGGGGGGGGGGCATGGGGGGGGGCATGGGGGGCCATGGGGGGGCATGGGGGGCATGCCCCCCCCAAGGAATTTTATATTTTATAAAATTTATCTGTCATCGCAGGTCAGACTCAAAAGAATTTAAAAAAATTACTCAAAACCTAAAATAGCTTGTCAAATTTTATTACAGTAAAAACACGTATAAGTAAACACTTTAGGTACATAAACTAATAATTATTTTAAAAAATTTTCTAATTTGCCAATTTATCTATTTTTTCCATGTCTAATTTGCAAATTTCGCAATTTTTTTCTGCAGTCAATTGACGAATTGATTTTCCATCGCTCTGCAAAAAAAAATAAGCAAATAAATAAATAAAATAGCATGGTCTACCCTTGAAAATTAAACAAGAGAGAAAAATCATGCGTCAAGCATAGATTATGAAACACTTTCCAACACATCAAGAATGCTTTAGCAAAACTTAGCCTTTCAATAAGGTAAATAATACTATATCTAATTAAACATTTTAGAAAAGATAAGGACTTTTTCCTAGAAATCCGCACAAACTTTGCAATTATGTAAAATAGCAAAGGAAACCGAATCAGGTGAAATTTGCGTGTGAAGTGTTGTGCTATGGTATATAAGAGCATGGCCATTAGCCAAGAGATCATTAAATAATCTGTGTTTTCCGAGAATAGAGCCACAAGAGGAGTGTCTATGTATTATTGCGTATAAGTTTTACGAAAGCAATATTCATCAAGGAGCATGTCCATCGTGAACTATTTATTTTCCGAAAATATCACCAAACGAACTACATACGATGTTCTAGAATGTTACTAGGAGGGACTCTCGGCCAAAAAAGAACTGGGAACGGGTAGGAAGGAAAAAAAAAAAAAAAAAAAAAAAAAAACTCCAAGCCAGAGTTACAGCAGTTGAAAGGACTGTTTGACGAAAACGACCGAGTATTAATCCATCCCATGCCTTCGAAATACAGTGTTTCACCTAACCACCAACAAAAGACAATCACTAAGAACCTGAACATCAAATATTACCGATAGGGGGAAACGTACTTGAATTCTTTTGTACAGCCCTGTATATGACATACAGATTTTAATACACGCCACATATTAATGCTGAAATTTAATTCAAGCAATGCTTAAGCTACTTAAATTACGCTTCCATGAGTTAATATCCATAGGCGATTATATATCCAGTTTTTTGCATAGTCCTGTATATAATTTTATTTATATGCAGCAAACTTACCTTAGTATATTATACTAAATGTAGTTGAGCTTGAAAGACAACTTGAAGCTGCATAACTCAAATTAAAAATAACATCTTTAAGCAATTCCTGCTCTTTCTCAATAATGCTTACGAATTTTTCTGTGTGTCTTACGAATTTAAAAATTGCTCTGTATATGTTCTATAGAATTTATGCACACCATGTAGTATTCAAAAATTTAGTTAAACTAAAAAACCATACCATAAGTGAAAACGGACTTGCAGCAATCATTCCTAATAGCCAAACTTCGCATACAGATTTGTTCCAGAAATCTTTTATGTGTCCCTGTAAATGAATGATAAATGCAATCCCCATCCTATTTTACTACAAGCATTTTGTTGTTAGCTTCAGTAATGTATATCAGTTTCATCATGTTTGAAAAAGCGCAACATAATTGAAATACGCTGCGAACAGTTTTTACCCATAGACCATCATATAATCGAACTCTTTTGCATAACCTTGTAAATGAGTGATGAATGCTTCGCACCCCATATTCTACAGAAAGTATGTATTAGCACTAGAGATGAGACGGACTCAACCCGGACCTGACACAGGTTTGATTTTCATACCAGCCTTCGGGCTCGTGCCCATTCTTTCTCAAATTGGCAATTTTATTTATTCTCGTACTCGTATAGAAAAAAAAAATAACTTTTTTACCCCTTGAAAATTAATTATCCCATTGCAAGCCTTTTTAATGCTATTTTGATCAGGAGGAAAGAGAAATAGATTTTCTTTTTCTTTTTTTTTTTTTTTTTTTTTTAGTATTTGTCGAACATTATTTTGAAAGAAAACTTGTGATATTTGATGATTTATGTCTGTAGTTTAACGCGAGTAACGACCTGTTGATGTTGGCGGCAATCAGAATATGGCGCCATTAGGATACTGTTTAATTGGAATGTTTATTTATTATTACTTTTATCAGAGATCTAACGCGAAATAAATATTTTCTTTTACGTCAATCAGCATTAGCCTAAGATTTGCAAATTTTTAGTCTCCTATTGTCTGCGATTGTAATCGCTCTTTATATGAAAATAACGTTGGTGATTTTATTCATGCTTCTTCATGAAGTCTGCTCAGTCTGTGGCTCTGTTCTTCATATTCGAAAAATCACTTTCATACGTAAGTAGATAAAATTGGCATGTGTTGTTATTCCCGATTGAAAGCAATCAAGCAGCGTTTCCTCTTTTTCTATAAAAGCATCGGATCTTTTCGGTAACGGTGTCAAATTTATAATTTAAACTGATTTTCAAAGCCATGATAAATGCGAAAGATGTACACCTTTTATAGGAAACAGAAAACGCTGTTCGATTCTTCGTCATATAAATCATAATTTCTGCAAATTTCATTAATTTATAAATAAAATACTCTTCGTTATTGTGTCCATCAGAGATACCTACTTGTTGCGGGAGAAAAATTTAAAAATCTTTTTAGGGAAGTATATTTCTATTTGACACTAAACGTCTCTTTTGATAAGATTTAATGTAAATTTCATAAAATTAATTATGTGCTAGAGATTAACATTTGTTAAAAAATGAGATCTATTACATTTAGAACAGCTTTTAAATATGCATTTTTGTTAAACCTTTTTTTTTTCGTGCATACTTTCGGTACCGGAATCGGGCTATGATGGCACAAACTTTTTCGGATTCGGATTTAAAATTGTTGGCCCCAGGCTCTGAAAAATGAGCCCGAACTCATCTCTAATTAGCACATCTCAGAAACTTTTATCAATTTCTTTGTGTTTGTAACGGAGTAACATTATTAAAATACGTCACAAATATTCTTTCTTCATAGACTATAATATAACGGAATACTTGTGAGTTCTCCTGGACGCGAACTTTAAGTGCTAAACATAACATTACATGTAGTAGTCATCTTTTAGTACACCCCAATAATGTATATAAATGTTATTATGTTTAAATACTGTAATACAACAATATTTAAATATACCACAAATGATTTTACCCGATAGACCATAATCTAACGGAATACTTTTGAGTCCTCCTGTAAATGAACTATGAATGATACACACTTCATTTTGAATACCGAACATTCCATTGTAAACATTAATAACATATATCAATTACGCGTTAATACGAGTATATTTACGTGAGTTAGAGCATGACCAGACGGGCAGACAAACCCAATTCACTTTTCAACTGCGTTGGAAAGTGTTAAAAATATTTCTTGAAAAATTCCATGCTTATGAAAATATTAAGAATGGCATGCTATGTCAAACCCTTCCCCTCAAACAAAATCTTGCCTCCTCTCCCCACTCTAAGAAACTTATTAAATGGCTCCCTGTCCTGTCCGTAAAGCGTGCAAAGTCAAAAGAAAAAAAATCTCCGATTTAGACAGGTACCCTTCTTAACAAGTATAATTATATAGTGCTTTCTTCATAGAAACTTAATTTTTTTTTTTCCCGTTTGCGAAACAATTCTTTTTTTGACAGGTTTCGTATTCGCAAGTTTTACAATAAATGTAATATACCTATACTCTTCAGAGGTATACTATAGAAAGGATGTTTTAAATGCCTGTAAGAATACTTGTAAAAAGGGAAACTGTCTATAATAGAATACTGTCTTAAACGGAAAAAAATGTTAGTCACTATCTTGAAATTATACCTGCCAAGATAAAAAAAAACCTGCTTAAAACGGAATTCTTAATAGGTTTTCGTTTTGATGGGAGAGAGTACAGGCTCCCCCCCCCCCCGCCACCAAACCCCACCCCACCCTTGGCTATGCCACTGTCCTCAAAGACAGCTTTGCCCCCCCCCCCCCCCCCCCCAAGGAAATTCTGAAATGGCGCCCCTGTTTGTTCGTGCAAAAATTTGTCTCATTTGCTATAGGACGGATTTTTTTTTTTTTTTAAATATGTTATAGGACTCTATGAAGCGCATAAAAAAATTAATTTTGTAACTTTTTCTAAAGGTAAAAACGGTTTCTAACGTGATGAACAACATTTGAAACATTTTTAAAATTAGAAATATTCTAAATTTAACGATTTAGGATTTAGTTCTTGGTCAGCGATAAAACGGGACGAATTAAAAGTATTCAAAAAGCTAAAAATATTTTCAGAGAAATTGCTGCAAGCTCAGCAGTAATGGGACAATATAAACATAATTTGTCAAATACTATAGCAAGTGACACACGTTTTTGCACGACCAAAACTTCTCGAGTAATGATATTTAGAATTTTAGGAATTTTTACCATTACTTTTTACCAATGGACTCAGAGAAGTCAGAAAAGAGAAGTCGATCAACTTTATTTCTAATGTATCAAACAAAATGACGATTAGTCTAATTGGGCCTAAAAACCTCTAAAAGTATAATTTCTTACCTTTATAGTGAATGTACGTTAAGAAAGAAGCGCTCATCCGATAATGTTCTAGTAAAGTAAAGACGAAAAAAAAAAAAAAAAAAAAAAAAAAGAAAGAAAGAAATTGAGGACATTTATTAAGAAGCTATATGTAAATATCTCATATAATACAAGTTATCTTTTCTGTACTATAATCTAGTTTTTGTGCATCCTTTGTTGCTTTATTTAACTATTAACTATATGAAATAATATACAGAACAAGTCCAAAATCCAGAATCCTCCGGACCTCGGCGATTCCGAATTTGGGATAATTTGCAGTTTGTCAAAAAGAAAAACAACTTCTCGAGAATTAACGTAAGGAAAGCATTTTAATACTAAAAAAGATTATACTTAGTAGCTATTTTAATAGAAGAAATACATTTTTTAAAAGCAAAAAAAGTTTTACTGCCATTACAATTACATTTTTTAACTTAATTTTTTATGCGATTTTTAATGTTTTTTTTTTTCAAATTTCGTGGGAATTTTTCCACATTAGAAAAACGAATAAGGTTATCAATCTTTTAGTTCAATATAGTAAATGTTGAGCTCTTTTCAATAAAGTTTATTCCAAATTCATACGGCGACTTTGATTTTTTTTCGAATTTTTGTATGCGATTTTTAGAGTTTTATCACGTTTCGCGAGAATTTTTTGACATTCGTTAAAGGAAAGCAGTTTCAACTTTTAGACTGATATAGTAAATTTTGTCTTCCGCGATTTTTTGAATTTTTAGTAGGAATATTTTTTCGCTTTGCGGCGATTTTTCCACATTGGTAAAAAGAATTTGATTCTGGTTTTAATCTTTTGACCCAATGTAATAAATGTCGCCCTCTTTTTAATAAAGTTTATTCGAAAGTCAAGGAGCAATTTTTGAATTTTTATGCGATTTTCAGAGATTTTTTACGTTTTGCGGCGATTTTTTTGACATCCGTAAAAGGAATTCGGTTACATTGTTTTAGATCAATATTAGTAAATTTGTCATCTATAATTTTTCAACTTTAAGCAGATTTTTTTTTTCTGTGATTAATAAAGGAATTTGTTCAATATAGTAAATGTTGTCCTCTTTTTAATCACATTTATTCGGAATTCGTGCAGCAGTATTTTAATTTTTCCCGATATTTCTATGCGATTTTTAGAGTTTTTTTCGCTTTTTGCGGGAATTCTTTGGCATTCGTCAAAGGAATTCCGTATCAAACTTTTAAATTTTGTCCTCTGTAATTTTTGAAATTTTAGCATTTTTTGCGTTTTTTAACTGTTTTTTTTCCTTGCGACTTTTAATTAAAAAGTCTTAAGAAAAAGTCCATATTTCGGACGTCCGGATTTGCGACTTTATACTGCACTATATTTTTGAATACCTTTTTAAAGTTTTCAACATCATAACGTTATTTTCAGTACAGGGTATCCAATGTAATTCAAATTTATTTTTGTTGGTGTGAATCCGAAAATATATAGTGTGCTGCTGCATTTCATTGGCAGTTGTTTTCCATGGCAGTTATTGTATGAAAGGTTTGTAAAAGACGTTTTTAAAATGAGCTAAATTTTATTGATACAAAATTTCCAGATATAGTTTATTCGTGCGTTTATTATTGTTACAACAAAAATAATTTTAGAGTCACTTGGGACTAATTATAGAAGATGACATTGAAGAATATCGGTGAAATTTGCGATTTTGGTGACAAAACAAGAATTAAAAAAATCAGAAATAAAGCCCCCACAACTCACAACAGCCAATTCATCGAGATTAACTCTGAAGAAACTGAAAATATTTATCACCAAAGCAAGGATGCAAATAGGAATTCTTGACATTCAGTGGGTAAGTATTCTGATGAGATGAGACTTCAGCAATATCTGAGATCTTCCTATAATAAGTGTTTTTAATATCTATCAGATTACAACTTTTGATCATGGATATTAGTTCATTAACTAAAACTTACTTATCTGCTATTTAACTTACTTAACTTAAACTTACATTTTTGCTATTTTTGTATTACCCTTATTATACTGTTCCGATGCATTTTCTAATAGAAATTTTAATCAGGAATTCATGATTGCCAAATATTTATTAAATAAATTACGTCCCTTTATAGGGAAACATATTTAATGATTTTTTTTTTCACTATACCAAAAGTTCAAAGTTTGTTTGCCAATATTCTTATAATATTGGAAAGTGTTTCATAATCTATGTGTGATTCTTCATTTTTCTTTCACGTTTATACATCAAAAGTCATTCGGGAAGCAAACCGGTTGTTAAATTATTTGAATCCCACCACTGGCTAGTACATACAGGGTGTTGCCAAATTCGATCGACAAATTCAGAGAGGTGTTTGAAAGCATCATGAGGATGAAAAATTGCCACAGAAAATGGGGTCGCAATTCGCTTATTTAGTCACAGATATAGGGTATTTCACCCTAACTGAAGTTTCTTTATTTTTTGTTCATTTCTTTATATATTTTTATTGTTTTATTTTCTATTTGAAATTTTGCCGTTATATCATCGCTTTTGCATAATTTTAATTGTAAAACTTGCAAAATACACTAATTTAAATTTGCAATTTACTTATTATTTAAATTGTAGTCGATATTTTTCCTATTTTCCTTGCTAATCACATAAAGTTCAAGAAGTGAAAACATATAAATATCTTAGGGACAATCATATAATTTAAAAAAATAATATTAATTGAAAATTTAAATCTGCAGCTCAAACATATTATGTCTCTTGTTTTCACTTTCAGTTAATATTGTTATGCATATTTTTGGTGGAAGTAAGTTGAGGGCCGGGTGGGAACTGAACATGTGCATTACAAATTGTCATCCAATGACTTTTTTTTTTTTTTTTTGTCTCACTTGCACATGCACTAATATTATACTCTGAAATTTTGTTTTTGTGAATCATATATATATTTCTGCAGATATATTGCATTTGTATTGAATAATGTATCATTTAATTGAATAGATGATTGCCAGAATGAACTGAAAATTAATTATGCATATTGAGCTTAGCAATTTTGGATATTTGTTAATAGTGTCAATGTTATTGAAAGATGATCAAAATTTAAAAAAGAAAAGAAAAGAATTTGATAAAATATGTGGAAGATAGCTATGAATCTTCCTAATGAATGAGAAAATTCAACTATGATATATTTTGGGTAATTAATGTTTTTTAAATAATATTTAGTGCTAAGTTTTAATCTACATAAAAATGTGCTTTATTTAAATGATCTCTAAGAAAAAAGAAAGTTCGGGTAATATTTACATTCGGATGTAACTATATAAATACAGAATTAATACAGAAATTATAGAATTTATTTCTTATTTATTTATTTTTTGTTAACATAACAGAATTTTTATAAACTCAAGGAAAGGTGTAACAAAGCTTCGTGAAAAAACATATAATAATAATAATAAGTTTTTGACAAGCATTCTACATCTTTTTAATTTGAATTTACAATCACATAATTTAAAAAATGAATATTATTTGATAATTTAAATATGCAGCGCAAACATATTAGGGGCATTCCACGTCAAATCAGGCAGTAAAATATCAATATGTAACCCACCATCACAGATTTTAATGAAACTGCGTGTGTTTGTTCTTACTATTAAGATATGATCACCAGTAATTTTTTTTGCTCCTTGGTGAAATAGTTTCTGAGAAAAAAATTGTCAAAATTTTGAAAAACTGCCGTCAGTTGGCATTCTTGGTAGCTCGGTTTTCAAATGTAGCATGTCATATATATAATCATATTTCAATATCTACTCTACAAATCATCTTCAAATAATTTATGCACAATATTTAGGGTGCGCAGCTTATGAAAAAAAATATATTGTTACGCTTATAACATTTTAAGTTTGTCTAAAAAAATATTTAAACTTTGAAGTCGTGGATTTTTTATGAAAAATAATGCATTAACAAAAAAAGCATTATCAACAAAAGGCGGTATTTTTATTAAATTTATTTTTTATAGGAGATATACTTAAAGGTGTCCTTTACCTGATTCTGAAATAAAAATAGTGGGATTTTGGGTGTTTTTGGTAGTATTTCCTATTTAAAAATATTTTGAGGTGCATTTCATATCAAATCAAGCAGAGTCATTCCATGTCAGTTCCCCTAAGCCATTTAATCACTGTCACAAATTTCAATGAAATTGGGTTTGTTTATAGCTTATTTTAAGACGTAATCACCTTTAATTTTCTTGATCCTAAGTAAAATATTTTTTAAGATAAAAAATATCAAAATTTTGAAAAATTGTTTTAAATTTTTTTAATGACAGTTCGATATTCAAAGACTACATTAAAAAAAAAAAAAAAAAAAAAAAAGTCATTTCAATATAAAATCTTTAAATAGGTTTCAAATAATGTATATGTGACAAATAATGTAGGCTGATTATTATTTCTTGTTTTTTATCATGTTTAAACACTAAGAGTGTCTTTTATCTTATGAATTTTTAAAATCAAGAATTTTGTCAAAAATAATGTGTTAATCAAAAATTTATTGTTAACCGAAGGCAGGGTGTTATTGTTTTTTTTAATTGTACGTAAAAATATCTTTTAAATGGTTATAAAATAAAAATAGTGAACATATGAGAAAAAATTATCAAAATTTTGGAAAAATGCCACGAGTTGCCATTAATGATTGTTCAATTTTCAAAGGCCTCATTTTATATATAAAATCATATTTCAATAACTAATAAAGAAATCCTCTTCGAATAATTTAAGCGAGGTAAATGAAGTATGTAGATTATGAAAAAAATATTGCTGTAATGTTAAAAAATATTTAAATGTGTCTAAAAAATTGTATAATCTTTGGAATCAAAAATATTTTACAAAAAATAATGAAATTATTAAAAAATCTTTATCAATCAGAGGCGGAGTTTCTATGACTAATTTTTTAATTTTAAATTGTACATAATACTACATTATAACTGGATCTGAAATAAAAATAGTGGGATTTTGGTTGGTTTTAGTAGTATTTAAATCATATTTAAAATTATCAATATTTTCAAATGTAAAACCTATCCAATGTATCATCCCTGGAAATATTTTTATTTATACATTTATTTTATTTTTCAAATTATCTTTTATGTTCGTTTCTTAAGGAAAAAAATAAACAATATTGTTTTTTAGTAAAACTTCTAGGGCGAAGAGCAATTATCCCTTTCCAAAAAAGAGAAAAATCACTAGCGCCTCACCGCCCAATAGAAATTTTCAAA
Source organism: Maratus speciosus (assembly GCA_963932465.1). Taxonomy (NCBI): domain Eukaryota; kingdom Metazoa; phylum Arthropoda; class Arachnida; order Araneae; family Salticidae; genus Maratus; species Maratus speciosus. Next base: position 289,329,431 of record OZ010798.1, read on the forward strand.
ATGACAGTCCTAATCTTTAAAAACATATTTGGCTGTTAATGTTGAAAATTTAGCATTGAGCTGCTAATATTGAAAAAAAAAAACCAAATTTCACTCTGTTGAAGAAAATTTTGACGTATTGTGCTTTAAATATATGCAAACAATGCATAATCCATTATATTTATATCTTTCAAATAACTATATCTAAAAAAATATTTAAAACTTAATGAGTTGCACTTTTGTAACTTTATTCAGTTTCTAATAATATGTATCGTAATTTCGGGTGTATAGCCCGCAGATCAAACAATTCAGTTTGGACCCAGAAATTTTATTCAGTATTTGAAGACCAATATTTACTGTGATCTAAAAAGTTACATTTTATTTTTAAAAATTTCTGGGTCGAAACACGATAGTATGATCCGCGGGCTATACACCGGAAATTACGGTAATTTGATTTATTTCATCACAATATTGCTGAAAGATGGATTTTCAACATATATATGTGTGTATATATATCCCTGTTCTCAAACAAATTATTTAAAAATTATTCATTTATGCTTAATAAAGCATATATATATTGTTTATACACTTACAGAAAATACATATAGCAAATTTTATGATATTATGTCAATAATGTCTAAAAGTAAAGAACTTATCTAATAGTATGTAACGAAAAATTTAACATCTGGTGTAATCACAACAAAATTTTATAATTGTTTTACTTAATTTGGATGAATGAAAAAAGCTTACATGTTTATATTTTATTGAAGTACAGGTGAAAATGTCACAAAGACATACCTCAACAACCACTGAGTATGTCACATTCACACTACAGATGATTTTTTTTTCTTTTTGATCTTTCGGGTTTGATTTCAGATGGTAATGAATTAATTAGTTTTGTTAGAAGTGTCATTGCAGTCAGCATATTAGGCTCACTATTTTTTTTTTTTATATAATTTGTTTTGATTGACTCGATGAACAACAATATTTAAAGGGACCATTTCATGACTTTTCAATTAAAAGCTGATTTATAAATTCATCATGTTGTTTAGTTATTATTATCGTCTTAAGATAATAAGTTGATATTAAAATTTTTAAATGCAGTTTATTTATTATTTGAACAGTTGAAAGTATTTTTCAATAAGAGTGCGGGCTGTCGATTTTAAGTCGGCTGTTGAGCAATGTAGTGTTGGTAAAGGAACTGGTACTATTTAATTTAATTTTTATTGCTGTAAATAATATTTGTTTTTTTATTATTGTATGTATTATATTTAAGCAAGAGTAGAAATACACGATATCGTAGTCATTTTAGTACATCTTAGCATGAAAAGCTTCAATATTTATCATTAAACATTCACATTTTATGAAAATTTTATTAAAATTGCTCATATTTTCACTATTTTTATTTTATAACTATTGAAAAGATATTTTTACGTACAATTAAAAAAAGTAATAACAGCCTGCTTTCGGTTAGTAATAAATTTTTGATTAACACATTATTTTTCACAAAATTCTTGATTTTAAGAATTCACAAGATTAAACACACCCTTAGCCTTTAAACATGACAAACAACAATAAATAATAATCTGCCATCATTATTTTTCACATATACATTATTTGAAACTTATTTAGTGATTTTATATTGAAATGACTTTTTTTTTATGCAGTCTTTGAATATAGATCTGCTATTAAAAACATTTTTAAAAAATTTTCAAAATTTAGATATTTTTTTTATCTTAAAAAATATTTTACTTGTAATCACCTTTAATTTCCTTGATCCTGTCTTAAAATGAGCTATAAACATACCCAGTTTCATTGAAATTTGTGACAGTGAATTAAATATCTTAGGCGAACTGACATGGAATGACTCTGCTTGATTTGATTTGAAATACGCCTCAAAATATTTTTAAATATGAAATACTACTAAAAACACCCAAAATCCCACTACTTTTATTTCAGAATCAGGTAAAGGACACCTTTAAGTATATCCCCCACAAAAAATAAATTTAATAAAAATACCGCCTTTTGTAAATAATGCTATTTTAGGTAATGCATTATTTTTCATAAAAAATCACGACTTCAAAGATTAAACATTTTTTTAGACACACTTAAAATGTTATATAAGCGTAACAGTATTTTTTTTCATAAAATACGTACCCTATATATTATGCATAAATTATTTGAAGATGATTTGTGGAATAGATATTGAAATATGATCATATTTATGTCATGCTACATTTGAAAATCGAGCAGTCAAGAATGCCAACTGATGGCAGTTTTCAAAATTTTGACAATTTTTTTCTCAGAAACTATTTGACCAAGGAGTAAAAAAAAAATACTGGGAATCATATCTTAATAAAAGGAACAAACACACGCAGTTTCATCAAAATCTGTGATGGTGGGTTACATGCCTGCCTGAACTGACATGGAATGACCCATTATTAAGTTTTTATTTTCCTTTCAGTTAATATTGTTATGAATATTTTTGGTGGGAGCAAGGTTGAGTGGGGGAGGGGTGTATATTGTACATAGCATGTGAAATACTAATATTCATTTAATGATTTTTTTTGCCCTCATTTGTATACATATATTAATATTAGACTTTGATACTTTGTCTTTGTGAATCATATATATATATATATTGCTGCATGTATGTTGTATCAAGTATATTTAATATTGCATCCTTTGATTGAACAGAGAATTATCTGAAGAATTATTTTATTCATTCATTTCAAAGAAAAATTTCAGAGAAAGTTCTTGCCTCTAGAATGTACAGTCGGCAAATTAACGACGATTACAACGACCATTTGGAAAGTGATTTTTTCAAAGACTAAAATTTAAGACATAAAAAATCTCACGGAGTTGATCCTACATTACGTACGCCATGATTTAAACATTAATAGTGTTATTACACGTAAAAATTGCAAGCGACAGAAATCGCCTGCGACTCGTACGTATTATCCACCTGAAACTTACGTATTATCCAAGCATTTCATTGGCTGTTCGGGAAAAGGCTTTTTGTATCGTCAGATTTCCAAGAAATCTGACGGCCAATTTTAAATGAAATTTATTTCTTAAACTTCTAAACATCCCACAATATTACTTTTTATATCGTCGTATAGAGAAAAAATGTACTTTTGAATGCAATTTGTTTGAAAGCTGTATCTCAATTTGTTTCTGAGTTAAATTTTTTTGTAGTTATTATTACTTTTTTGTCATAGTGGCAACACTCTGTTGTCCATCTCTGTTGAAAGTAAAGGGAAATACAGATTACTGTATAGACCAATCAGAAAACGAATAAAATGATGATTAAACAATAAAAACCTTCAGATATGCTTTTGATTTCCTACCCTGACGAGGACAATAACCATTTTTCCAAATGGTTAAAAAAAATGTTCTAGAACATATTCATAACTGCAGTTTTAAATTTTAAAAGCGGAAATGTTGATCTGTTTATGTTTTTCTATTGAAAACTTTACTATTAAATCAGTATAAAAGAGGTGTCTATTGTAATACATTTTGGGATGACCCACTGTACACCATGTAGACATGGAATAAGAAGATATTCTACAGCATTTTATTTTACATAAAAAAGGCATATTTCGAATAAAATTAGCAATAAATGAGTGCTTTAACTGTACACTTCAACAATTTCCCCTCTCTAATGTTTATCATTATTATCAAAATATCTAAGAAAAAAAAACTTTCGGTTGCTAAACACAACATAATGAATAAGTTTTAATTTGTCCACATGATTTATAGTTGAAAGTATTCTTTACTATATTGCTATTGATGAGTACAAATATGAAATTAAAGCACGTAAAATAAATACATTCTGAAGGAATGTTCCAATGTGTCACATGTTCCCTTGTCATTAAAAATGTTTTACACGTTTATGTTTTTTTACAATGAACTATGAAAATACCCAGTTTTTTTGAGTATTTACCCAAGGCTCGGATAAATACCCAGGTGTATACCCCAAAAACAAATGCCTGTCCGCTGCGTATTTACCCATCCCACATCACTGTGTGTAACTCATAGACTAAAATCGTCACTCTCTGTCCATATTTTCTTTACATAATGACCTGTAATAATAATTTTATTTATAAACAGATTTTTTAAAAATACATATTGTAGTAATTAATTACAATAGATTGTGTTTTGCATTTTCAGCAAATTAAAGCAAATTAATTTTGCTTTACATAAACAAAAGAAAGAATTCACAAACATTGAATATTACGTAATTAAATTTGGAAAACGAGTCATAAACAATATGATTTAATATTTATTTGTTTCAAATTTACAATGATTAAATTTGAAGGCAAAGATGAACACGTAATAAACATGATATAAATAAATAAGGTGAAACATCTAAATTATTTAAGCCAGGAAACCTACACTGAATCACTTTTTATTGTCATATTTCAATTTTATCAAACATTTGATAAAATTTATTCATTTATAAAAGTCGAAATTATTCCACTGAAACTTATTCCATGATGAAACTATGAACCTGCCCGGTTGCGTCGCTGTAATAACAATAGTAAAAATGTTCAAAGTGATCTCTTGTATTTTAAAAACTGCAAAGGTATTCTCTAAATTGAAGTAATATGTCTCTTCTAACGAAAGGGACAAAGGGGCTGCTGAGCAGCCCCTTCTCCCAACTGGGTCACAAATTTTGTCAACAGACAGTCGATAAGGTGTTGGACTTCATGGCAATCAACGTGTAAACGCCTCTTTGACAGCTTGTAAAGGGTAGGAACGGACTACTATCTGAGCGGAACGTGATATTTTTTGGAAGTGACCAATATCCTTGGTAAAACATCCTATAATTTTGAATAAATTTAGATAATACAGTCGAACCTCGTTAAAGCGAACACTCAAGGGGAAACTTTTTTTGTTCGTGTTATCCGAACTTAAATACATTACATACAACAGGACGAGGGAATCGGTAACATATCGTGCTAAAAGTAATTCGCGTTAAGCGTGTTCGTGTTAACGAGGTTCGACTGCACTTGTATTACGGTTACACGAGGAGCATAGCCATTTGGTGCTCTCTCGTTGATTTAATTATTGGTGCTATACAGTTTAGTTTCTAGGTGGTTTGGTCGAGGTGCCTGGGGCCACTTGCCCCACATCCCCGAAACATAAGACAAGAAGAGATAACTGGTGAGTTATCCAGAAAAGAGATGCAAGCCTGCCTAGCGATGGTAAATTTGAAACAGAAGACCGGAAAAGCCGCATAAACCAAAAAAAAAAAAAAGGACCCAATACAGGGACCATATATTTTTACATAATAATAAGTTTAAAAAAAAATTTTTTTTTTTTCAATTGCAATTTTAAAATAGAAAATAAAAGAAATTACAAAAAGTTACTAAAAGAAAGTGACTATTTACAAAAATAATTACAGAATATTTACAATTTCCAAAAATCTAAGCTTAATCATGTTGGATCTTAGTGATCTCATCCATGAAAGTTAGAGTCTTTTTACCTACTTCTTGCTTAATAATATTATTCAGAATTGTTTCGAGCTTCTCCGCTAATTTGGAAAAGGATTCAATTTTAAGTTCCGTTTTAATTTTTTCTAAAGTATCTACAATCCTAAGAAAACCGAGATTGAACTCTTCAATCTGGTAAAGTTGTACCGGGTCCGGTGGCGCCATCTTCGGCTGGTTTTGAAAAGTACAAGCTTTAGTGAAGTTATTTTTAGTTTTTACGATTTTGGGTTTAATTTGGTTAATTTGAGTAATTTCAGCATAAGATTTGCTAAATTTTGGTTTAGTGGGGAATTTCTCACACCCCTTAAATGAGGCCGGATGTTGTAACCCGCAGTTACAACAGCTCGGTGGCGGTTTTTCAGTTTTATTATCATCTTCCTCTACATTAGCAATTTTTCTTGGGCACTCTGGACTTTTGTGCCCCCCCCCCCCCCCCCCCACATCCTACACATTTCGGGTCCATAAAGCAATATGTGCTAATGTGGAAAAACCCCTGGCAATTCCAGCATTGCACTGCTTTATGGGGAACTCTGTAATTTTCAGTTTCTATTCTAATTTTGAATAATTCACGCAAATTGGTGATTTCTTTGGCTTTTGCATTTTTAACCAGGTGGACCAGAAAAAGTGGGAGAACACGCTTATCAACCCTACTAACCATCTGAACGGTTTTAATTGGTTCAAACCCTTTGTTTATTAACTCTTCATTGATCTCATCTGTTTTAAAATTTTTAGGGAGTCCTCTGATAACAATTTTTAACGGAGCAATAGTGTCCGGAATAACATAGAATTTATGGGGCTTTTCTTTAAGAAAATCAATAATTTTATCTTTTACATTAAGGTCTTTAGGAAAAATTTTGATGTCCTCTTGGACAATTTTAACGTGGAACTCTGGGTCACGCTCTTTTTCAATTTTAGAAGCGAAATTTACGAAGTTTTGGATATTTTTAACAATTATAGGTTTGGGTAGTTTAGAAATACTTTTTACTGTTTTAATTTCTTCAGAATTTGGTTGGATTTCTTTTTCACTAGTTAATTTGGAATATGCTTCAATATTTTCCTTATTATCTAAGGGATTTTCCTCAAAATAATCCATTTCAGAGATCGTTGCAACTGACTCGGCAGCCTCCGAATCCCCGTATTCGGATTGGCTCTCGCCATTATGCTCCACACTTTCGGATTGGCTATCCCCTTGCAGTTCAATTTTGAAATTTATCTCATCACTACCAATTTTTTGTCTTTTGCCGCCCGGTACAACTAAACCAGTGTTGATAATTGAGTTATTCTTTCTTGTCTTTTTTGATTTTTTAGCAACTTTAGGAGCGTTTTTCGCCCTTTCATATTCACGTTCTAAATTTTCATTAACCTCTTTGGTAAAATTCCCGTCCGCATTGAACTGGGAGAGTTGCTCGTCATTTAATTCAAAAATAGTTTTGGAGGTTGCGTAAAGATAGCCTGCAAGCTCAGAGAATTTCGGGATATCATTTAAATCAAAGTTAAATTTAGTCTTTCCATCGCTAGAGCATAAAGCCATATTACCTTCGGAAGGTCCAGGCATCTGGCAGTTAGATTCCATCACTGGATCAGAGCTCAGCATCAACGATAAATCACCGACCGGTTCGCTACTGGCATACGTGGCCGTGAAAACGGCCTTTCGCTTTTCCAAGTCGATGCTATACTTGACTTTGATGGGGAAACTTTTAGAGTGCCGGAGGACCAAAAATCCCATATCTCTAGTGAAAAATTAGCCGAAAAAAGGAAAACTTAAAAATTTAGAAGCCATAAAAATGGAGGAGGGGGGAAAAGGGAAAACGCCAGCGAAAGGACAGAACACGCAACTTTAGGATTACAAATCCAAAATCTTAACCAGCCCTAGTCTTGACCACTGGGCTAGATCATTCATTAGATGCTATACTCCAGTTATCATTTATAAATATAGCATTATTTTAATTGAATTTTCTGGTGTAAGTGTTTAAATAAAAGATAAATTTTTACAATTTGAATGTTGAAGTGTTTGGATTGATACATTGGCAGCAGTCAATTTTGTATGAAATCTCCATTTTTAAATATTGGCAAGCGGGAACGAGAATTTTTGTTTTATTGAACCATACGTCAATGAATAAGTGTGTGACTTCTACCATATAATAAATGCATTTATATCATGTTGTCCATATGCTTTAGATTGTAAGACTTCTTACAAGGCACTACTTCAGCCAGGTAAAACCCGTTCGCTAAAGCTAATCTTTTTTTTTTAATTTGATAGCTGAGGTAGACCTGTACAAAGGCAGTTTAGTAGTTTTTCAATTTTGTTTGAAGGGGTTTTTTTTTTTTTTTTTTTTTAATGCGGTAGCTTTCATTTCCGAAAGTGAAAGTGTCCTAGTTAAAAAAATGCCTATAACCTAATTCAAAAAAGAGCTAAACGGCCTTCATGCAGATCTACCTCAGCTATCCATTGCAATAATAATAATAATAATAAATAAAAAATATATAAAAATATTAAAATGCAAAAGAGATATCATAAAAATTTCTCCCATTGGATTAGCACTAGCGAACGTGTGTTTTCGCCTGACTGAAGCCGCCTCTTAAATTTGTACGGTGAAAGTTATTAACTGGTGTAAAAGTTTGAGAAACCTATCAAGGATATTAATTTAAGAAGGACTTCTAAAAGAGGAAGAAGCTTTTACACCTTTAAAGCCCAGATCTCATACGAAATTCCGGTCGCCAATGTGTTAAAACAGCAGAAACTCCGCACTTTTCTGAAAGTATTTTGCAAAATAGTTTCCATGAAAGTTTTCTGGGAACAGATGTCATATATTCCCGCGACCGTCATCTTGGATTTTTTCTTGGCATGAAAACCCCTTTTTCGCCAAGCAGCGATTTAAGCGCATGTTAGGCTTAACGAAAATAAAATGTAAGTACTAAAATATAAACCTGGAAAACGCAGGAAACTCCTTAAAGCGGCAATTAGTAAATGCAAGTATGAACGCTACGCATTCATAAACCGAAAAAAAAAAATCACTGGATTCAGCAAGCTAGTTGTGCAGCAATCTGAAAAATACACGAAACTCGTTAAAGCGTCAGTTAGTAAATGCACCTATGTTGCTGTGTAGCAATATAAAAAAAGCACGAAACTCGTTAAAGCGACAATTAGTAAATGGACGCATGAACGCTACGCGTTTATAAACTGAAAAGAAAACATTACTGGATTCAGCAAACTAGCTGTGCAGCAATCTCAAAAATGCACGAAACTCGTAAGGCCCACATGCATGAGAAATAAACAATAAACTGCTAATATTGCAAACAAAACATTACAAAAAATATGCATAAAATTATTAACATACCTTAACAGACATCTCCTTTCTTGAAAGCTCAAGCACAAAATACCTGCTAGCATCCCCTTCTTTTCCCAAAATAGGCCTATGACTACACACTCTAAACAAACCTCCTTTTCCCCTTAAAAAATTCCTGATATTTCTTAATTACATCAGCAACAGCGGGTAAACGCATAGCTGCCAACTCTTCCGCTTTTTCAGACCACAAAAATTTAATAGAAAATTTTGCCTTATTTAATCGGCAGATTACGGCGATTTAAAAAAGTAAAATTTTCTATAAAATTTTTGTGGTCTGAAAAAGCGTAAGATGTTGGCAGCTATGTAAACGGACTATAGAAGCCATAGTCAACCAATTAAATTCATCAAAATCACAACATCAAAACAGCGTCACGTACTCGCACCAGCTAAATCCACGAGTGAAGTTATTTCAAAACACAATCTCGCTGAAAAAGGGAGTTACCAGAACACGTCACTCGTCGGGGTTGTCATATCGATAAAGATCGCCAACATCGCCAACAAAAAATCGCCAAGAAATCTCAAAACATCCAGGATAATGGCTGCGGGAATATACGACATCTAAGCCGTTTTCTCAATGGTTATGTAACCGTAAATACCTTTCAATATACTAATATAAAGAAAAATGTCTCACAATCTTAAAAAAAAAAAAAAAATGGAAAACGCGATATAAATAAATATCTGCAAGCCTTTGTCAATGATGTTTCATTAAATAAACACGAGATTCTGCTTTCGCAGTCCAATGTGTTAAAGGGACTAGTATACATAGAAGATCTTAATTAAACGATATTACGTAACGGTTTTATGAAAGGAATTTATGTTAAAATGAATTCATGAAGCGAATTTATGTATTGATTTTATGAAACGGATTTATAAAACTTTTTTTTTTTGAACGCTTAAATAAAAGGTTTCTAGAACGCTGACGGTAATGTAATTTTATTTTATTCTTACAGTCACATAGCTGCCAACTCTTCCGATTTTTTTGTACCACAAAAATTCAATAGAAATTTTTACCTTATTTAATGGGCACCATATGGCGATTTAAAAAGGTAAAATGTATAATAAAAAAATTTGCGGTACAAAAAAACTTAAGAGTTGGCAGCTATGCAATCACCTATGGAAAGGGATTTTTTGAAGAATGGGTATACAGCATTTATAGTTATTGTCAGGGCTTAATTTCTGGAAAAAAATTACAGGAGCTATAACGTTCTACAGTAACAACAACAGTAAACAACAGCAGTGTTTGGCCCTCGTCCCTTCCACTGGCATATTTATTATTTCATACATTATTTGCAAAATTTAAGGTAATTTAGTCTTCAGCCAAATTTGATTTTTGATATATTTTGACGATATCTGTATACATTACTACATAATTAAATTTAATAAATGAAAAGAAGAAAAACATTAAAATCAGGAGTAGGAAATTTTCAGAAAATCCAAAGAATTATTATTGGATCATTAAGCTGAACAAACACACAGCGCTGTTTCGATGGGCTTCGGTGAGCGATATTTATAAGCTCCTGAGGGTTCCGAACTAATATTTAAATATGCACAAAAAATAAACTAGTCGTTAGGGGCCACCGTAATACTTACGCATCATGGATATGCATAATATAAAATATGAAAATAAAACGTGTGTAAACTATTTATAAAATACATTGCAATTCCAAAATAAAATTTAAACGTATTTGTTCTCAATTTGCGTCATAAACTTTAAATGCTCTATTACTGAATTGCGTAAAAGAAACATCATTATAACTCCAAAAATGATAATCATATTAACTTAACAGTTTACTGCGTCAGATAAAGCGACTCATTTCCAACTAAGACTAGTCGTTCGGTGGCCACTGAAATATTTACCCATCATGGATATGCGTACTAGAAAATAAGAAAATAAAACGTGTGTAAACTATTTATAAAATACATTGCAATTCCAAAATAAAATTTAAACGTATTTGTTGTCAATTTGCGTCATAAACTTTAAATGCTCTATTACTGAATTGCGTAAAAGAAACATCATTATAACTCCAAAAATGATAATCATATTAACTTAACAGTTTACTGCGTCAGATAAAGCGACTCATTTCCAACTAAGACTAGTCGTTCGGGGGCCACTGAAACATTTACCCATCATGGATATGCGTACTAGAAAATAAGAAAATAAAACGTGTGTAAACTATTTATAAAATACATTGCAATTCCAAAATAAAATTTAAACGTATTTGTTGTCAATTTGCGTCATAAACTTTAAATGCTCTATTACTGAATTGCGTAAAAGAAACATCATTATAACTCCAAAAATGATAATCATATTAACTTAACAGTTTACTGCGTCAGATAAAGCGACTCATTTCCAACTAAGACTAGTCGTTCGGGGGCCACTGAAATATTTACCCATCATGGATATGCGTACTAGAAAATAAGAAAATAAAACATGTGTAAACTATTTATAAAATGCATTGCAATTCCAAAATAAAACTTAAACGTTTACTTAAAAAATATTAAAAGATTTTAAAAGAAATAATTCCGAAAATATTTATATACGCTTCATCAGAACGAATATTTCGAAAGTCCGAAAAAATAGTTCCGGATAACTAATGTTACTGAAATTTAATAGGTTTTGTCGCACTATTACATTCTAAGTACATACCAAATTTCAAGCCCCTATATCAATTTGTTCAGCAGATAGAGTGTTTAAAATCATGGCTTGATGATGTCATAGACTTTAAATACTCTATTACTGAATTGCGTAAAAGAAACATCCTTATAACTCCAAAAATGAAAATCATAATAACTAACAGCTTACTGCGTCGAATTAAGCGTCTTATTTCCAACTAAGACTAGTCGTTGGGGGCCACAGTAATACTTAGATATCATGGATATGCATAATATAAAATATGAAAATAAAACACTTGTAAATTATTTATAAAATGCATATCCGTTCAAAAATAAAATCAAACGTACTTTCTGGCAATTTGTTTGGTAGATAGAGTGTTTAAAATCGTGGCTTGATGCGTCATAAACTTTAAATGCTCTAATACTGAATTGCATAAAAGATGCATCCGATAACTCCAAAAATGATAATCATATTAACTAACAGTTTACTGCGTCAGGTTAAGCGTCTCATTTCCACTTAAAATATTTTTTTGAATTGAAATTTGAATGAAATACAATGTCACGAAAAATCGAAGAGTGTGGAAAATATGATTGCAAATGTCTCGGCAACTAATTATCCGATCAACTTCATTCTTTATGCACAATTTATGTTTTTTTTATTATATTTTATATTCACTCCTTAGAATAAACAATTTCGAAAAGGTTTATATACCTTTTATCAGAACGAATACTTCGAGAGTCCGAAAAAAATAGTTCCGGATAACCGAGGTTACTGAAATTCAATAGATTTCTTCTAATTATTATATTCTAAATACGTACCAAATTTCAAGTCTCTATCTCAATGTGTTCGGGAGGTAGATCGTTTACAGACACACACACACACAGACAGACCGGCGGCATTTTTTTTTCTTCTAAAAATATGTTTTTCGGAATCTCCGGTGTCTGAAACGGGTAAATCCATCAAAAAAAAATTTTTTTCGGTTTTTAAAACAATTAGAAGATTTACCCCTAAACTACGTATGATGTATAAGTAATAAAAATCTACAACTAAGAATAAAAATATACACTTCGTAATGATATAATTTATCGCAATTGAAAATGGTTTCTCAGGTGACTTCAATTCGAGTTTTCGGGTTCTAAGCTTTATTTACTTATAACTGAATATATGAAATTAAAGAAAATGATTTCAAAAGACGTATTTTTAAACGCTTGTCTCACTTTAAATTCGAATTTAGAATCCCTATTTCAGCTAGGAATTCGTGAAGGGGATGGGGTGGGGGGAGAATATCACGGCGGCAGGTCCATGCGAAAAGTGCGGTCACCTCGGGCGTGGAAGTTGAAGGGGTGCCAAATTTATACTTCCAACCTCGTTTATATTAACTTTCTTTGTAAAACAAATTATATGTACATATTTCAGGAATTTTTTATCCAATGAAAGTACTTACATTTTTTGATTCAAAATTATTGCATCGTCCTTTACCATCCATGCATTTTTGCATAAGAGTGCAACAACTATTGCACTGAGATCTGAATATTTATAAAACTAGTTATAGTATGAACGCACCTCATTTTCCACGTTTGATGTGCAATTTTCGACTTGTTGGATTGTAGTACAGTTGAATATGTCAGGTTTTCAGCCTTTATAGTTTCAGAAGAATGGTAACTTTATAATGCTTTTCGCACAAATCATCGCCAAAAATTTCGATTATTTTTATTTTTATTCAGCATCCACATGTTAATAATTATCAAATGATTAGATTTCTTTTCAAGTACCTTCCAAAAAAAAATACCTCAATGATGATGATGAGAAGGCGATTTTAGAAGATGTAAACATCGTTTCATCTCTGTAAAACCATTAAAAAAAAATGTTTTTAGCAACTATGATGTACACCCGGAAGATAACCTTCGAGCAATATTTAAAGTTCCTTTCTTGAATAGTTCCGGAAATTGTGAGGAAACTACGATTTTAGAACATTCTACCGGTGTTCTCTCCTTTCAAAAATCGAATTACCTACAATATCTTTCACAGATTACATTCATAAACTTGAAAACATCTTCTTATAGACCCAAAGCTGGTTGCGCAGACCATCACCTCATCGAGTTGAAGCCTGAAATATCAGGAGTAGGCATGATTCTATCATCATATTAAAAGACAACTGATCTGCCAAGTCATATCTTGATGTAAACCACCTGCAGACCCGATTTTAGGGGTTGATCGGTAGGTATATTATTGTGTTTTCCTGCACGCAAAGGTATAAAAACATGGAGAACTGGGAGCAGGAAAACACAATGGAAAACCTACCAGTCAACCACTAAAATCGGATTTGCAGGTGTTTCTCATCAAGATATGACTTGGCAGACCAGTTGCGTTTTAATATTCTAATCGAGTTGTAACAAATCCTGGAATTTCAGCTGTCAACTCGCGGAGGTGAGGGTTTGTGCAGCCGCCTCCCGTCTAAATGCTTTCCGCACAATTCATCATTAAAAATTTCGATTTTTAAAAAATTCTTAGCGAGCATCTACATGTTAATAGTGACCAAATAATTACATTCTTTTTCAAGTATCTTGCAAAAAATATCACCGGATAACCATTATGTCAAGGCGATTTTATAAGATATAACCATTGTTTCACCTTTGTAAAACGATTTTTTAATGTTTTTTGCGACTATATATGTCCGGAAGATAACCTTCGTGCAATATTTGAAGTTTCTTGCTCGAATAGTTCCAGAAATTGTGAGGAACTACAATTTCAGAACATTCTACCGGTATTTTACCCTTTCGAAATTCGAATTACCGATAATATCTTTTACAGATTACATTTACAAACTTGAAAAAAAAATCTTCTTTCTAATTTAAATTTTGTATTCTATATGTATGTGGGAATGTAAATATTCTCAACAATGCAACTCATCTAACTCAAGGGTTTATTGAATCGATACGCAATCATATATGAAATAAAAAGTACAACACGAGGAGCGTGGAAAAAAGCTAAAAATGTGTGGCAACGGTTTTGATGGAAAATAAGTAAATTCAAGAGATGTTTTTATGTTTTTTGGAAGTTCGTTAGTTTTTATCTCAACATGAAGGTTGAAGATTCCTCGTGTGTCAAATAAAAGATTTCAGTAAGAATTCTAGGTGAATTCCAGTATTTATGTAAACAAATGTATTATATTATTGATGTGGATGAGCTGTTGTGATCTTCCAAGCATACTATTTGTTCGAGTGAATAATAAATGTCGTATTAAATTGACTAACTAATAGATGCATTTATTTATAGTTATAAGCTAAGTGAACCTCTTAGTAATTTTCAGATAAAATCCTACAAAATTGGGGGCTCGGTGCCGGGATTTGAATAAAAAATTGAAACGATTACGGAAAAAACACATCATTATGTCGATGTTGAATAAAGCGCGACAAAGCGATTTGATTGAACTATGCGAGGAATGCGGTATAAACACGCCAGAGAAAGTAACCATTCTGTCATTAATTGAAGCAATAAAAACTTGGGAAAGTTTTGATGAAGACTTTATAAAAGACCGTCTTGAAGTAATATCATCGGCTAGCAAAGAGAAAAGAAAGTCAGAACTTGAAGCGCAAGCAGAGAAGGAGAAAGAGCAAAGTAAAATAGAAGCAGAGAAGGAGAAAGAGCAAAGAAAAATAGAAGCAGAGAAGGAGACAGAGCAGAGAAAAATAGAAGCAGAGAAGGAGACAGAGCACAGAAAAATAGAAGCAGAGAAGGAGAAAGAGGAGAAGAGAATAGCGTTGGAAGAAAGAAAATTAGAACTTGAAGCAGAAGAGAGAAAACGACAGATAGAGATAGAGGAGAAGAAATTGATGTTAGAAATAGAGGATAGAGAAAAAGTGAGGGAATTTGAGCTAAAGAAATTGACAATGCAAGCTGAGATAGACTCTCAGAAGGATGCAGAAATACTAGCTCCAACAACGGGAACAGGTAAAAATTTTGATTTGTTGAAGTTACTTAATCGTTTTGATAGTGCAAATGGTGATATCTGTATGTTTTTAACATTATACGAGAGACAAGTATCTCAAATGAAAATAGACAAGGATGAATGGGTATCGTATCTGTTAAGTTTATTATCGTTAGAAATAGCTAGCATAATTACAAGAGAAAAGGAACCTGATGTAAATAACTACGAATATATAAAAAAATTATTGTTGAAAAGATTCAAAATGTCGCCGAAAGAATTTAGACAGAGGTTCACGACTCATAAAAAAGAGCCAACAGATAATTGGCGCGATTTTGGTTTTCAGTTAAAAACGTACTTTAATGAATGGGTACGTGGAATGAACGTAACAACTTTTGATGGATTAACGGAGTTATTAATAACTGATCAAATTAAGAGAAAAATACCGCCTGAAACCAGGGAACGTTTTATTGAGGAATTTCCAAGGATAAAAGAAGTAGATGTATTAGTTGAAAAACTAGATGATTTTGATACTGCGTTGAGAGGATTTAAAATTGACAAATTGTATAGGGCGCAAAATAGCGTGAACAGGGAGGAAATAGATAGAAAGTGGGATCAAAATGCTCAACGAAATAATATAGGACGAGGCGAAAGAGCTATTAATTCGAGAATTATCTGCCATTCTTGTAATTTGCCTGGCCATATCGCTGCCAAATGTACAAATAGTAATCAAATGAGCACACAAGAGTATTATAGTGCCCCGATTACGAAAGCAAACGAGAATGGCGCACAAAAAAGAAACATAATGAGCTTATCAAAAGCGGGAAACAACGCCAAATCGACAAAAAAGATACGTGTAATTCCAATAAATGAGAAACCCACGAAAATTATCATAGACACAGCAAGCGATGTGAGTTTAATAAATGAAGAATATTACACCGAAATAGGTGCACCTGAATTATGCCAAGAAAATTTGCATATATTGACTGGATTTAGCGGAGAAGAAACACAGCCAATAGGATATTTTGAGCATGAAATACAAGTAGACGGCGTGAAACTGACAGATAATTTTCATGTAATATCAGGTCTAGAATGTGACATATTGTTAGGTGTAAGTGCAATATCAGGATGCATTTTAACAGTCACAGAAAAAGGTGTGAAAATAAAAAATCTCGCCAAGGAAGAAAACGCCAAAGGCAAGACCATTATGTATTGTAGATATATTAGGGCGGTAAGGAATACCGATGAAAATTTAAAATATGTGGCCAATGAAATAAATAGAAAAGCTATAATGAGAAAAACAGAAAGATCTCGTGAGAAAAAATTAAATTCAATTAACAAAAATTTGAATGAAAGAAATGAGGTATCACGAATAGTACGAATGAGCGACCTAAAAGAAAAACGCAATTTATATGCACGCGCGAATGAAAATAAAAATGAAATGAAGAATCTTGAAAAATATTATCCGAGAGACAATTTTGTAAATAGACGTCCCAGATATTGTAAACAACATACATTTCTTGACGATAGAAGATATTTATACGGAGATCAGAAAGAAAGAATACGGGAAAATTTTGAAAAGGAAGAGATTGAACTGTGTAAAAGAGATGTATACTTCTAGAGTAATAGTAATCGTAGGCAGTATGAGCAGTCATTAAACCGTACTGATGATTCTATTTATGGTAGATATGAAGCTAAATTTAAAAGAAGATATGATTTGAAAACACGTTCCGTTGGGTCACCGGACTGTCAGGATGACCGAATGTGGGAATGTAAATATTCTCAACAATGCAACTCATCTAACTCAAGGGTTTATTGAATCGATACGCAATCATATATGAAATAAAAAGTACAACACGAGAAGCGTGGAAAAAAGCTAAAAATGTGTGGCAACGGTTTTGATGGAAAATAAGTAAATTCAAGAGATGTTTTTATGTTTTTTGGAAGTTCGTTAGTTTTTATCTCAACATGAAGGTTGAAGATTCCTTGTGTGTCAAATAAAAGATTTCAGTAAGAATTCTAGGTGAATTCAGTATTTATGTAAACAAATGTATTATATTATTGATGTGGATGAGCTGTTGTGATCTTCCAAGCATACTATTTGTTCGAGTGAATAATAAATGTCGTATTAAATTGACGAACTAATAGATGCATTTATTTATAGTTATAAGCTAAGTGAACCTCTTAGTAATTTTCAGATAAAATCCTACATGTATTTCAGACAATATCCTGAAGAAACGCAATTCGTAGCGGCACCCTATAGAACTATCGGTACAGATGTCATATTCGCCCCATATTGGCACGTTTTTTTTCGGTTGCCAATTTGGCGAAAACATCAACAGCATAAACAACATAATCTGGGTTACCACATCAAGCAAAATAACGACACTTTGCCGCAGGTTAAGTACCTGTTGCCTATATGATATTGGCGACAGAAAAAAATCGCGCTAATATGGGGCGAATATGACATCTGTGCCGAACTATCTTTATCTAAGTCACTCATTTAAAATTTTCGCTTTAACATTTTCCAACATACCGTATATATACTCGATATAAGTCGAGGAATTTTAAAATAAAATTTGAGAGCTGAAAATGGGTGGTCGACTTATACACGAGGAAGTAAAAAAAAAAAAAGAAAAAGAAAAAAAACTTAGATAATCGGCGAATAGGTAAGTCTTTTAACACGTTGAGTGCCACGGTGGCTGACGCTGAAGCGCTGAAAAATTTACAATGTTTTAAGTAATTTTTAAGAAAGTATAATCCTGTAATAAATAAAAGGTAGGTAAATTTTAAATAAATTTTCAGTAATTACTTAAAACGATATATATATATTTAGTTTTATATCATATTTTAGGCGTCAGTCATCGGTGAATGACTCGTTTTAAACGAAAAGTTCAGTGTCAGTCACTGGTAACTAACGTGGCGCTTAACGTGTTAAGTAATCATATGAGAGATAAAAGCGGACACTGGTCATTTCCCTGTGATTGACAAAAATAAAAAATCTCAACAATAATGTCCCTGTAATCGTTCTGCACCCATTTTCTCTTGGGACAGAATTCCCTTCAATACAGGGGCATTCCTTTCAACCTTTTATTTCCTTTATAAAAAGAGTCCAACTTGAGAATGCTTCTAGATATCGCTCCTAAAAGTCATTACAATACAAAGAAGTACTATATTTTAGCAGTCTAAGAAGTTGTTTATCCTTGTAAAGAAGGTTTGAATAGATGTTTGGAAGAATTTTTTTTCTTTGATTATTGAATTGATGTGAATAAGTTTCTAACTAGTTTAAGCTTCTTCAGTTTTACACAATTATGTAGTTTTAAAACGTTGGATTAAAAAAAAAAGTTTGATTAGAAACATAAAAATGTTTACTAATTTAATGAAAATGTATTAAATTTTTTATCCTCGATTACAAATCATTTCCCAACATACTACCAGAAATGTGGTTCGACTTATATACGAAAATTCAACATTTTGCTTAAGAATTGGCGGGGGGGGGGGGGGGGGGGAGTTCGACTTATACACGAGTATATAGGGTAGTTGAAAAGTGTTTATGAATTCGGTTTGTCTGCCCATCCGTACTCTAACTTGCATAAATATGGTCAGATTGTCATGAAATTGACGTATGTTATTATTGTTTACGGTGGTATGTTAGATATTTAAAACGAAGTGTGTAGCATTAAGGGGACTTATCTGGTGGGAAGAAAGAAAATTGAATCCCATGTTATCCTTTGGGAAAAATACTTATCCTTCTTGTTCATTCAAATTTGGAAATTTCAACAATTTTTTTTCACCACGTCCATAGGAAGGTTCCTTATCCCTCTGTAACCTTAAAATTTTTATATTTTTTTCCAGTCATAAGTTACAAACAAGGAAATAATACTTTTTATACTTTTCGGAATTTTTTGAAACTTTAACACAAATTTTAAAATACTCATTATTACGTTTAAAATATTTTAGGCTTACAGAGGGATAAAGAACGTGGATAAAGATACGTGGTGAAAAAAATAGTGTTGAAATTTCCAAATTTGAATGAACAATAGGGATGTATTTTTCCCATAGGATAACATAGGAATAACAACGTTTCTTCCCCATCAGATAAGCCCCCTTAAAGGTTCATTTACAGGGACACTCAAAAGAATTTCGTTACATTACGGCCTATGAGGAAAAGTCGTTTGCGGTGTATTTTAATGATATCACACTAATTTAAACATATTGAAATTTGTATACATCACTGAGGTGTACTACAAAACGCTTACTGTAGAATCTGGTCTGCATATAATTTATCGTTCATTTACAAGACCACACTAAAGTATTTGGCTGTAGAACTGCCTATAAAGAATAGTTGCTGAAAATGGGTTTTAATTTGTAATATGAGTTTAAAACTGTAATTGCATTTCTGGATATTGCATGGTGTTTATAAATTCTATAGATCCTATACAAGGCTACACAAAAGATCTCAAGTGCATTTTCGTTTATTGACGGAAATTGCTGAATGGGAAATTTCAGCTGTGCCATGCGTTTAAGGGGACATAAGATCCTTTAAAATATTCAAAAAATCGATTTTTTGTTTTTTAATTCATTTGACAGCTAATGTTTTTCTGAACAATTTGCCACAAACCGCATCAAAATATTCGTAAAATTGGGCTCGTTACAGTAAAAAATGTAAATTAGCCTTGGTCTGTTTCAAGCGAAATATTTATGTTTAAAGTGATTTTTCTCAAAATCGATATTTTTTTACTTGCGCGCACGATAACTCCAAATGTATTAAAGGTAATGATTAGTAACTTTATATTTATCTTTACTTGATTATTTTCTTCAAATTGAACTAAAATCTAAGAAATTTAACAAAAATCATTGAATATATGGGTATTCGAGTGACAAAAATTATCAAAATTTTCATATTTTTATTTTAAAAATCAAAACACTTTAGAAATTTTTTGTTTATTCATTAGATTTTAGTCCATTTTATTTTTGTAATAGTCTTAAACTTACATTAAAAGTTTCAAAGTTCTAAAGGGTATAGATATTTTTAAATCATTCGCGCAAGCTATTTACTTTATCATTAATAATAAAAAATAAACGGTCAAGTGCGAGTATTACTCGCGCACAGAGGGTTCCGTAGAATAAATATATAAATTTGTAACTGTATTATAAAAAATACCGTTGCCAAAAGAATACTAAGACTTTGTAAAAAACTATACAACGTAGGGTTGGGTATAACTGTATATATTAGAAAAGTGTAAATGGGTATACCATGAAAGTTCAAAGAGATATGGAACCTAAATAATATCAAATATAGCTATTCGTATAACTCTTTTTAAATATTATCCTAATCTGTTTATGATGAACTTAATTCGATATTGACAATAAAAGCAATGCATAGTTAAACTTCATTTGGCATTTCATAAAACTAAATTCAGCGTAGTAATAACCTTTATTTCTACAGTGTAGCTAAACAAAACCTTTGTTCAAAGTTTAAATTTGGCATTGTGCTAAGCGCAATCGAAAGCGCGCTTCGAAAGGAGGTCTCAAAGTTGCAACGCCGCCTTGGTCAGTGCCGCGTTTTTCCAGATAGGTTTTTAATTAACTTTTAAAGTCACTCGAGGTGTATTGAGAGATACACTCAATACAAACTATTATGAATCCCACAGTATTTATGCGATTCATTGTAATTAAACCTTCCGAGGGTAGTGCCCTTAAAAAAAGGACACCTAATTTTAATTCCAAAACACACAAACGGCACCAAGAATATTTAATTAAAATTTTCCTTTTATCATGTACGTGAAAATAAGCAAGTTCGCATTTTCTAATAAATTCCTTCATAAATTCTGGTGTCAGTTCATTATTTCATAAGTTTATAAATAGAATTACTCCGCGCCAAAAAGGGTTAAGTGGTCGTAGGACTCTTAAAGCTTCAAAATTTAAGAAATTTTAATTTTTTTAGATGTTAAACTCCTATCTTTTATGCATATTTTGTTATAATCGTTTCCTTGAAACTCCCATTAGAACAAAAGTCATGGCTTTTAGAATTATACCCGCTCAATAACTGAAGGGGCGTTTCCGAAACTTTGAAGTCATTTTTCTCCAAATGGCGTTTTTTTGGGCATAACGCGCAGGATACCTCAAAAACTTCTGAATATTTTTTCATGAAATTTTCAAAACATATATTTTATGTTAGTCTGTATAAACTGAACCTAAAATTTCCTTTTTATTGTTCAAAAAAATATTTTTTTAGATGATTTTACTGTTGGAATTTTCAAAATTTCGTATTAGCTAAATGCAACATTGCATTAAAAATATAAAAATACTTTAAATACAAATTTATTTAAGTTCATGGAAATTGTTACAATCTGAAGTATAAGAAGTAAGCACCAACATTTTCATTCTAGTTGCAATATTTATTTTGTAATCCTGCGCGTAAACTGTTATGCCAATTTTTTGTTCGACAAATGTCTAACAGTTTCGAGCCCCCTATAAATACTAATTCTATATCTTGCAATTTTTTAAATACATGAAATGAAAGAACATACTTATTATCTTTCATCCCAATTAAAATTGTGTTTTAAAATCATATACATTTTAAGACATTAACTTTTTAAGACATTTTAAGACATGTTGAAAATGGTCTTTTTTTCCCTTTTTTCCATTTTTTAGGTTCCCGAGATCCTTTAAATTAGTATGTTTTTAGCAATTTTACGTTTATTGCTTTTATACGGTTACTGGACATTACATTACACATATATATCATTAAAAGTTGTTAACTAGGCATAGAGTACGCCGCCCCTGGCCTTTTGTATGTCCAAACTGGCCGTATCTTTAAAGGTTAATATCTCGGCTAATTACCCATGATTTTTTTCGAAAATCATTATCAACAATGCTTTTATACCTCTGCAACGATACGTATATCCACCGATAATCAACAATTTTTCTGAATGCCCGTAAATCGAAATTTGTGTATAACAGAAAAATGCTAATTTCTGAAAAACTATGTGACCTATGTTAATCGCTATAATTTTCCGGCAAGGTTTATATTAATGTCTACTACCTCTAATTTTTTCATAATTTTAGTTTCAGTAGATTCAGAATTAGATAGGGGGGGGGGACATATTTTTGCGCTACATTTTCGACAATATCTTTGAAAATATAATACCTAAAATTAAAAGGAATGTATTTTTCAGTTCAGCGTTACGGAAGCTTTCACAGGATACCCCACATGATATACAAAGAAAAGACTTTTTTTTCAAGTTGCATAATTAGCCCCTCTACATTTTTACTAATTATATTTATGAATGTTTATTAATCTGAAAATATGTGGGTTAACGGCCTTTATTACTTCCCCGAATTTGAACTTTCCACGTTCCATAGTTTACGAGTAAAATGGCTGTGACAGACAGACAGACACAGGAGTGATCTTATTATGGTTCCGTTTTTACTTTTTAAGTATGGAACCCTAAAATCATACATTAAGGAATAATTATTATCAATTACTTATACAGTGTTTAAAGCAAATTATATATTATACTGCATGTGAGATGAAATCTCACAGTGTTTAAATCAGGTTACTTTTTTATTTCTTTTGACCTTATACATCGATGTTCTTTAATCTTAAATCCATATTTATTTTTGCGCGGGCGATTTTGTTTCAACCGCACATCAGCAAATTCTCTGACGTTTCGCTTCGCCTGGCATGAGATGCTTCTCCTTTCGGATCTACACGTATTGTGATGACGTCATCGGAGTACGTCTATCGCGGCGCAAGCTTTGAATGGATGTCGACTTTTCGGAGGTGTGTCTAATCGCCGATCGTAGAGCAAATAAAAATAAAACTTTCCAAATGTATTTTTTCGGATTTGTTTATTAAGATATTGCTTAATTTTTAAAATTCTCTAATAGATTTAAATCTTTTCTTTCTCTAACTTTTGAAGTCCCCGTTTTCCTACTATAAATTAAAAATTCCGTTAATTTTAAATCAGAATCTGTTTTATTGGCGATCTGTCATGACTTAGTTTGTGTTTTAAAAAGATTGCGGGACCGCGGGCTCCGATCGGTCTGTCTGCCGATGGATGTGGGATCCGGTAAAAAGCTTTCGAAACGATGTCTGCGATTTTAATAACTCCTGCTAAATTTATTTTCCTGTTGGTTTAAAAAGGTTTTAATTGAGATTTTTATCTATAGAAAATTCACCTAGTGCTGCATATTACATTTTAAAGATTTTCTTAAAGAGGAATAAATTATTTTATCGGCCAACGTATTTATTTTGAAAATCGGTGATCAACGGGGTGAAGGCCTCTTACTTCTCTTCTGCAAGATGAATAAAAGGTTTGATTTATGCTTAAAAGTGTCCTCATCATTTGTTTACAGATATACAAGTAAGAAGTTTCCTTTTTTTTTTTTTTTTTTTTTTTTTTTTTTTTTTTTTTTTACAATTGCTGACCTTAAAGAACCTAATGGTTTTATTGCAATACTACACAACGCATTTTAATTAAAAAGAGCTTCAATTTAATTTACCTTTTATTAACGGCCCATATTATGGATTATAATATTACAATTTATTAATAGTGCCACATTTGGTGCCGAAAAAGCAATGGTTCTGAAGAAATATTTAAATTGATTTAAAGAAAATCGTAATATTTTAGAACTTTTGTTCTCAGAATAACGTTTGAAAATTTTTTTGATGTGTTTAATAGAATTCAAGATTTGTTCTTTTAGTGAATTTTAAGAAATATGGAATATTTTATGCAAGAATTTTTGTATAACGGTATATGAAAATGTTATTTTTTACTATTGGAAGTTCCTGTTCTCAAAAATTTCTTGCTTAGATTTTTACTACTTTGACGAATTAAATTTTATGATTCTAGATCGAATTTGTTCTGCTCCATCTTGAAGAATATAATATATTTTCCTAGGTTTGTCATGTTTTTTTTAAACAATTATTTAAATTAAGATCAATTTCATATTGAAGAATAGCCATATTTTTGATGATGCATAATTATTATTCCATTTAATAGTTTTATTTGAAGGAATTTCATCTACATATTTTTTTTTATTTATAATGAATTATTAGAGAACATAATTTTTTTTAAAGAATTATTATTTGATATATATATTTTTTGAAATGATTTATATATTGTTATTAGAGAAATTCTAATGAATTTGAAATAATAAAATTGTCCTCAAGAACATATTTCATATTTTAAGAGGCTATGACTTTGGGTTTTTAAATTAAAAAATTTTATGGCACTATTAAATTGCAACAAATTTGCAAATTCTATTTATATATTTATAAGAAGCATTATTTTTGAAATCATGATTATTGGTGCTGAGAAATTTTATTCTTATGTCATACTTATTCAATTTATTTCCTTTTGAAACTGAAATTCTTCACAGAAGTTATTAGTTGTAAATATCCTGTATAACATTCTTAGCGATTTCTATGCTTCTATTCTACAAGTTTCAAATCAAGATATTTTGTTTAACAATAATTTGAATACAAGAGTTTGTTCATAGATTTATTCTTATGCCATCTGGACTGTGATGTTCTGTTATAATCATAGTGCAAAGATAATCTGCAATTTACAAATTAAGAATGTATGCATTTAGGAATATTTTCATATTTATTTTACAACTGTTTTCATGTTGTTTCTAAAAGAACTCTCAGCTGATAAAATTTTATATTTGAAAAATTCATGTTGCTTCATTAAAAATAAATAAATAAATAAAAAATAACGTAAAGTATAGTAATCACCAACAAAAAACAAATTATATTCATGTGAAATGCGCCAAAAAGCTACAGTAAAACACATAAATTCAATATAAACCAATATAAAATTTTATTTAGCCTGAACCTGGGGCGGGGGGGGGGGGTGCTCTGGTTCAGGCTAAATATAGTTTTATACTGGTTTATATATATATATATATATATATATATATATATATATATATATATATATTCTTATGGCAAGTTGTAATTTTGATAACAAGACCTTTCCACTTCATTGCATGTGTAGACTATGACAGTTTTCAACAGACGAGATTCTCATGTTGCTCTCAGAAAAAGAATGAAAGCAACATTATTTTTTTTTACTCTTGAGAAGAAGTAGGTATGGGGCTACTTTATTTCTGTTACAGTTATGTTCTTGAAATTATTTTACATCATCTATTTAAAAAAATCTTATGGTTTTATACTGCTTTTAAAATAATTTCTCATATTGTCAGTGTTTCTCTGCAATAATTTTAACTGTGTGTCACTGCTGTTTCCCATATTTAAAGACTGTCTCTCTATATATGCTGCTCTAAGAGTTCTCTTCTAGCGTCGTAAAAAAAAAAAAAAAAAAAAAAAAAAAAAAAAATACTCACCTGCAAAAAAATTTTGCTGCATTTTCAACAGTTTCTTACCTGATGAAGTTGGCCATTCACTGATGAGTTGTATCCATTTGTGCTGACCTCTTCTCTAGTATTTTCCTTGTTTTACGATAGAAGACAAATATATTAATACTATAGTTACCTGCTTTACTCACTGTTTTATAACAATAACTTTAAAATGTATGCTTCATTTTCAACACTGAAGTAACTATTGAAGAAGAGTCATGTCATGTTTGAGTCAATTTATCCTTACAATGTCTGATTCAATTCCTCATCTTCGATGTTTGTCTCTAAAGCTAAATAAGTATATTAGTAATCTCAAATGTTTTCTCAAGTAATAGCTGTCACAAGACCTGATTATGGAAGTTTTGTTGGTTGGCCTTTTCTCTTGTAAGATGTGAATTATCCTTACTAAGTGGATTGGTTAACTTATCTCAAGGATGAGATTTCCGCGTTTTCGCTCACCAGTATTTTGTTAGAGAAAATGATATTTCATTTAATCGGAACACTGTTGCGATTTAAAAGAACAACTCTTTCTCTAAGAATATCCCGATGTGCAAAAACGCGGAAATCTCATCCCTATTATCTGCTCCTAAAAGTCAGTGTTGCTATTTTTGCAAAAAAAATTTTTTTTTGCTAAATTAAGAAAATAGTTATTTATTATGAAATATCATAAAAATTAGTTACTTTCAATATTGATTTTGTATGATGTATGTTTTTACATATAGTTGAAGTTACAGAATTGTTATTTTGATACAGGAATTCTCAAGATCAATTTATTTTATTGGCTAAATTCCCCATATTTCAAATATTGTATCGTGCCTTTGTTTTCATTTGTGAATATACCCAAAGTCTCTAAATTTTATTTTGTCATATGCCTCATATTTTTACACAGAATTAATTGAAGGAATTCTGAAGATTTATTATTATTAATGAAGATATTTAAAAATTTTAAGCATCAAATCAATTTCAATACAAGATTACATAAAAGGGAAAGAAAAGCACAGTTCTTAGTAACTATTTAACAGCGCCTTATATTACAGAAGTGTTCCTTAGTGAATCTTCAAAATTACTAAGAAATTTAAAGAAAAAGTGCTTATTGATATCATCACCTACCTACTTATGTCTCCCAGGGTGGGTGCTTACTTACTTACTTACCTACTTATGTCTCATTTTTTACCCCAAGATGTGTGTGTGAATATTATTTCATTACATCATCAGTTTTTCACAAAATACAACATCATTTTGTCATCATCAGTGCTCCATAATTCATCCTTTTAGTGTGTCCAGAAATAGTGATTACTAAAAGTTAATGATTAGCTTCAAAAGAAGTCAAGCACACATATGCTGTGTTGTCGCCCAAAAAAAAGTTCTCGTCCTATTCTCCTATATGATGTCTATTCAACTGTTAAGTTGATGTTGCCTTTTTGTGTCTATCATCTAGGGCTATGCGTCTGTTTCTACATGGTAAACACAATGTTTACACCTTTGCAACAATATACATACCTGATGTCTTTTTTTGTGTACCGAAATTTTCAGCTTGTTTCTGAACATTCTGATGACATTTATTTATTTTACTTTTCATACAAACTTTAAATTTTGTTGATAACTCTAAGGAATAAAGGATCTGTAGAGAAGAACATTGCTATTATTTTTTGCAGTTATGGGGTGGTATATTGTGCTATTTTAATGTATATATTTAATTTTTTTTCTTTTTGCACAAGGTGTCAGGAGTCTTGTTTAAGGAGATCCAAGCCACCTGAGACCTTCAGTAAACCATCAGTAGTCACAATGTGTATTATTCTATGATTGTGGATAATAGTATATTTTTTACATATTTCTCTTGATTTTTCTGCATGAAATATTTTATGTAAATGATTTTTAATATTTATATTATGGTACACTTAAAAATTTAAATTTCCCATGATAGTGTCAAATTTTTTTCCATTGTATATGAAAGCATTTATTTTTTTCTGGGGATCCCCACCCACTCAACCAAATACCCACTTATTCTTAAAACCATGGTTTGTCTATAAGATTATGAGTTTATCTTTATACGTATTTAAAAATTGTATTAAGTGATGTCTCATATTTTACAGAATAGTATATATTTTGAAAATTTTTGATGAGTAAATAATATAAAAAGTATTGGTGTTTGTTGATATATTGCTTTTGCAATACATATTTTCAGGGTCTAATGAAAAGTGGTAAGAGTAATGTTTCAGCAATATAGCACTTAATTTCTTTAGACATGTCTCTTATATATAATGTTGCAACTACCTTAACTATCTGTGTTTTACATGTGAGTGGTAATTTAGTGCACGATTTGGCCACTTGTTCATGTTGAGTACAGCTGGGTGTTTGAAGTCACACATATTTAGTACTAAATTAAATTTAAAAGAAAATGAATATCGTATTATGAAAATTTTTCTGAAGATATTTTTTATGTATGGCCAGTTTAGAGTAATTAAAAATAAACGCTCTATTTTATAAATTGTAACTCCTAGGCTCGGGTCAAAAACTAAAGGTATTTTGATCTTTGTTGCTTGTAAAGTGCAACTTTTCTTATATGGTATACTAATTTAATTAAATGTTTGATAATGAGCTCATTTTATATGTGCTAATTCTGATTTTGTTTAGCATTTTTACTTAAGTAATAAGATTTTATATGCTAATTCTCATTTTCTTTAGTATTTGTACTTAAGTATTTGTGAAGATAAGTTTATGACATCATACTGCAATTGCCATAAATAGAAAGATTTGGCATTTTTATGTATACTATTTTGAATATACTTTGTATACTTTTGATGTATTTTCTTTTTCTTCTCTCTTCCCTTTTGGTCACCACTATTAATCTTTATTTGCAGCAGTTT
The DNA here is from genome assembly GCA_963932465.1 of Maratus speciosus. Lineage (NCBI taxonomy): Eukaryota > Metazoa > Arthropoda > Arachnida > Araneae > Salticidae > Maratus > Maratus speciosus. Next base: position 289,358,032 of record OZ010798.1, read on the forward strand.
AACTTTTGGCTTTACTTTAATATTTTAACTTTAATTCTTTTTCCTCTGTCTTTGGCATCCAAAATTTTGTCATCCCGTTTCTGTAAAAGGTTTTATTTCATTTTACCTTTTACATCACTTGCTCTGCCAAAATTGTACTCGGTAAATGGGGTATTATGAGATGAAATCTCACAGTGTTTAAATCAGGTTACTTTTTTTATTTCTTTTGGCCTTATACATCGATGTTCTTTAATCTTAAATCCATATTTATTTTTGCGCGGGCGATTTTGTTTCAACCGCACATCAGCAAATTCTCTGACGTTTCGCTTCGCCTGGCATGAGATGCTTCTCCTTTCGGATCTACACGTATTGTGATGACGTCATCGGAGCACGTCTATCGCGGCGCAAGCTTTGAATGGATGTCGACTTTTCGGAGGTGTGTCTAATCGCCGATCGTAGGGCAAATAAAAATAAAACTTTCCAAATGTATTCTTTCGGATTTGTTTATTAAGATATTGCTTAATTTTTAAAATTCTCTAATAGATTTAAATCTTTTCTTTCTCTAACTTTTGAAGTCCCCGTTTTCCTACTATAAATTAAAAATTCCGTTAATTTTAAATCAGAATCTGTTTTATTGGCGATCTGTCATGACTTAGTTTGTGTTTTAAAAAGATTGCGGGACCGCGGGCTCCGATCGGTCTGTCTGCCGATGGATGTGGGATCCGGTAAAAAGCTTTCGAAACGATGTCTGCGATTTTAATAACTCCTGCTAAATTTATTTTCCTGTTGGTTTAAAAAGGTTTTAATTGAGATTTTTATCTATAGAAAATTCACCTAGTGCTGCATATTACATTTTAAAGGTGTTCTTAAAGAGGAATAAATTATTTTATCGACCAACGTATTTATTTTGAAAATCGGTGACCAACTGGTGAAGGCCTCTTACTTCTCTTCTACAAGATGAATAAAAATTTTGATTTATGCTTAAAAGTGTCTTCATCATTTGTTTACAGATATACAAGTAAGAGGTTTCCTTTTTTTCTTTTTTTGCAATTGCTGACCTCAAAGAACCTAATGGTTTTATTGCAATACTACACAACGCATTTTAATTAAAAAGAGCTTCAATTTAATTTACCTTTTATTAACTGCCCATATTATGGATTATAATATTACAATTTATTAATAACGCCACACTGCATGGAGAACATATTATACACTGTTAAAACTTTTGTAGTAGTTTGAATCAAATTTTGGTGCTGCAGTAGCTGCAACCATCTTATGGGGAAATCTCACTCCAAGATTTGGAGCTCCGGTTGATCCTTACCTCCAAATGTTGGATCAAAATTTCACCATTTTATGGTTGCTGCTACTGGAGCACCAAAAATTGGTTCAACCTATCACAAAATTTTTAACAGTGTATTATTAACAAAAAAGCAAAACAAAAAAAAAAACTGAGTTATTATTACTGTTATTAATGCAAAAATGAGTGCATGGGGCCACTTTAAATATTTGTCTCCTAAATCAAATTTTCCATCTGTTTAAAGGGTCGTATGTAGTGATGGGCGATTCTCGAGAATTCGACAATCGAGAAAAATCGTCATCGTAAAAAATCACAATCGATACAGCCATCGATTAATTCCTAGAATCTACAATCGAGATGTTTTACAATCGATTATATCGAGAAAAGCTAAAAACAGTTGTTGGAAAACTTAGCTATTATTCTGGCCGACAATTTCATAGTAGTGATAGGGCTTGGTGATGGGCGATTCTCGAAAATTTACCCGTCGAAAAAAATCGTCATCGTAAAATACACAATCGATACAGTCATCGATTACTTTCGAGAATCTACAAAAGAGATGTTCTACAATCGATTATTGAAATCATTGTTTTTACATATTTATAAGGGAGATTTTATTAAATATAGGGTAACTGAAAACAGATGGAATAAACAAAACAACAAACCAAAAAGAGGCTATAATGGAGCCACAAGACTGGAAAAGTCATATGAGGGCGCCGCCTGGTTGAAAAAAGTTGAAAAAACGCGAGTAGCTATGAAGCGGTAAGGGGAGTTTAAGTATTAAAATTAGAATTTTTCGGCTAAAAGCACCAAAATGGCCAAAAAAATAATAATCAAAAGCACTCCTAGTGGCAAAAACATGAACTAAAGGATGGTAAATGGGATCAATATTTTTTATTGATTTTTCTATGTCATTTGAGATTGGATCTTTAATTTCCCCATTTTTAGAAAGCCTTCGACTGGAATACATTAAACGAACCCCCGCGGGGAACAAAGTAGAGGGGGGGGGCAAGGAATGTGTATAATATGAATAAGTGGTCACAGGATTTTCCAACGATATGTCATATGAGGGGTATCGGCTAAATTTAGAAAAGTGCCCCCGCGCGGTAAGGTAAGGGGAGGGGCGCGGGCGATACATAAAATGAAATAGTAATCACAGAGCTTTCCAATGATATATCTCATGAGGAGTGTCAGCAAAAGATATAAAAGAGTCCCAACTCCCAGGATTCTAATTATCGTGCCCCCCCCCCCCCCGAAATATACCCTGCCCATCCTTCTCTTTGAAATTTTCATATGTTAAAAATTATTTATCGGAGGGCTGCGTAAAAAAAATCCGATCTAAAATGTTTAAAAACGCTGCGATTTATAAAAAGTTCGAAAAGTGCCTCTCTCGGGGCGCCAAACTAGGGAGGGAAGAAGAAAGGTTCATAATATGAAAGAGTAACTTTCCGAGGATAACCGAAAACTTTCCGATGATATATCAAATGACTGGTCAAAAAAAGTTTGAAATCTACCCCTCCCACGTGGGTTCACTCTTTTATCCCAGAATATACCCGGAAATCACGCAGCCCACTTTTAAAATTTTATATTTAATAAATAATATTTATCGGAGAGCTCTATAAAAAAACCTCATTTAATGATATTTACTGTAGGAATCTCTACAATTAAAAAAAAAATCACCCCTGCAGCGCTCCCCCCCCCGCCCCCTTCCGGAATTCAATTCCGGGAGGAGAAAGGTTCATAATATGAAAGAGTGGTCAAAGGACTATCCGATGATATGTCAAGGAGAGGTTTGGTAAAAGTTTGAAAATTACTCTCCCCCCTTTGTCCACGCTCGCGCCCCCCAGAATTCACTCACCTTCCTCTTTGAACTTTTTATATTTAATAAATAGTATTTATCTGAGTCTCCAGGTATGGGGCAGCTTGGCAGAGCTAAAATAAGAGAAACATTGTAAATTCGGGGCAAAATGACACTAAATTCAACAGTAAAGTTTGAAACTAGGACTATACAGAACTGAATACATAAACCACTATGCTTCATAACTCACATCGGTTAATAGCAATAAAAAGATAAGTGCCAGTTAAACTGATGGCATTGAGCTCACAGGTTATTCACACTAATTGTATGTTATACTCTTATTTCAAAGAATAATGTCCCTCAAAAAATAAATGAAGGGAAATATCCCCCGTTTGCCCCTTTTAACCAATAAACCTCCAAATCTAATTAGGGAAACTCCTTAACTATAATAAATCAGTATATCAAATTCGAAGCAAATCAGATAATTCTGCATGAAAAAAAGAAACATATCGCTAAATTAAGGGTGGTCTAACTCCCTTTAACCCTTTTATGCTAAACTAATGAGCCTCCAAATCTAATCAGGAGAGCTCCTTATCAGAATGAACATAGAAAAAAAAATTAAAGTAAATTGAATAATTCTCCATGAAAATCCATTTATCTAAATTAAGGGGAGGGGACTTGTCCCCTTTTCGACCATGTATACTTAACCAATGAACCTCCAAATCTAATGAAGGAAGCGCCATATCGGAATAAATCGGTATATTAAATTTGAAGCATATCGAATAATTCTGCATGAAAAACCCTTTTATCTAAATTAAGGGGGAGACTAGTCCCTCCCCTTTATAGTTAACCCATAAACCTCCAAATCTAATCAAGGCAGCTTCTTAACATAATAAACCGGTATCCCAAATTTGGAGCAAATCGAATAATTCTGCATGAAAAACGCATTTATCTAAATAAAGGAGGGGGTCTATCCCCCTTTCCCCCACTTTATACTTAACTAATGAACCTCCAAGTTTAATCAGGGAAGCTCCTTAACATAATAAACCGGTATACCAAGTTTGGAACAAATCGAGTAATTCTGCATGAAAAACCCATTTATCTAAATTAAGGGGGGGACTAGCCCCCCCCCCCCTTTAACCTTAACCAATGAACTTCCAAGTTTAATCAGGGAAGCTCCTTAACATAATAAACCGGTATATCAAATTTGGGGGAAATCGAATAATTCTGCATGAAAAGCCCATTTATCTAAATTAAGAGGGGGGTACCAGCCCCCCTTCTCGCCCTTTATACTTAACCCGTAAACCTCCAAATCTAATCAAGGCAACTTCTTAACATAATGAACCGGTATACCAAATTTTGAGCAAATCGAATAATTCTGCATGAAAAACCCATTTATCTAAATTAAGGAGGGGGTCTACCCCCCTTTTCCCCCTTTGTACTTAACTAATGAACTTCCAAGTTTAATCAGGGAAGCTCCTTAACATAATAAACCGGTATACAGAATTTGGAACAAATCGAATAATTCTGCATGAAAAGCCCATTTATCTAATTTAAGGGGGGGGGGGTCCAGCCCCCCCTTCTCTCCCTTTATCCTTAACCAATGAACCGTCAAAACTAATCAGCGGAACGCCTTATCCAGAATGAACATAAAAAAAATTGAAGCAAATCGTACATTTCAGTCAAGAGTTATCGCGTTACGTACATACATACATACGTGCGTTCGTACGTACATGCATACACACAGAACCGACGGGTACATTAGCTCTCAGGCTTACATAGCCTGTGAGCTAAAAAGAGATTCGATAAGCAGATGGACTCCTTTGAGAAATTATGACTTAAACGAGAAATGCGGTAAGTTTGACTCTGAAAGCTTCATTTCTATCTCGCATTTCGGCAAATCTCATCTCGATGATTTTTCCAGCATTTCGACGCTTCCAGATGGGAAGCTGCTCGATGGTTGGTTCTCTCGCGGTTTTAAACCTTTCGGGATGGGAAGTCTCTCGATAGTTTCTCTCGCCCTTTTCAACCTTTCGGGATGGGAAGCCTCTCGCTGGTTTCTCTCGTCCTTTTCGAAATCTCACAATGAAAAGCCTTTCGAGGATTTCTCTCGCGCTTTTCAACATTTCCCTATGAGAAGCTTTTCGAGGATTTCTCTCGTCCTCGGCAAAGAAGTAAAGTAAGAAAATTTATCGCGAGTACCAAGGGATCAAAGTTTCTCTTATTTTAGCCCTACCAAGATGTCACATACCTGGAGCCCTCCGATAAAAATTATTTATTAAATATGAAAATTTCAAAGAGGAAGGTGGGTTGGGTGATTTCGAGGGAGGAGGACGTGAGAGAAGACTCATGTGGAGTGCAATTTTAAAAATTTTACCGAACCCTTCCTGTGGCATATAATCGAAAAGCCCTTTGACCACTCTTTCATACTATGAACCTTTCTTCGCCTAAAGGGGGATGAGGAAGGGGCGAAAATTTTTTAAAACCGTAGCCGATTTCTATAATAAATTTAAATATCACTTTAGATGTGGGTTTTTTATGCAGTCTTCCGGTAAATATTATTTATTGAACATAAAAATTTTAAAGTGGCGGCTGTGTGAATTCCGGGGTGAAAGAGTGGGCCCACGTGGGAGGGAGGGGGAGCAATTTTCAAACTTTTTTGGACCAGTCATGTGATATGTCATCGGTAAGCTCTCGGATGACCCTTTCATATTATGAGACTTTCTTCCTCCTCTCTCCAGTTTGGCCCCCACTGTGAGGGTAGTTTTTTCCGTTTTTATCATTTTAGATAAGATTTTTTTTATGGAGTCCTCCGCTAAATATTATTTATAATATATGAAATTTCAGGACACTTTTCCAGATTTAGCCAAGACCCCTCACGTGACATATCGTTGGAAAGGTTTGTGACTACTTATTGATGCTATGTACTTCCGGTGTCCGCCCTCCCCCACTTTGCCCCCCCCCGGAGGACACTTTTCCAAATTTAGTCAAGACCCCTCGTGTGAGATATCGTTGGAAAGGTCTGTGACTACTTATTGATGTTATGTACCTACAGTGTCCCCACCACCACTTTGCCCCCACCCGGAGGTACTTTTCCAAATTTAGCCAAGACCCCTCATGTGAGATATCGTTGGAAATGTCAGTGACTATTTATTTTTGTTTTGCTCCTCCGGTGTCCGTCCCCCCATTTTGCACCCCCCCCCAGGGGACACTTTTCCAAATTTAGCCAAGACCCCACATGTGAGATATCGTTGGAAAGGTCTGTGACTATTTATTGATGTAATGCACCTCTGGTGACCGCACCCCCACTTTTCCCCCACGGGTTTATTTTTCTAAATTTAGCCGAGACCCCTCATGTGACATATTGTTGGAAAGGCTTATGACCACTTACTCATGTTATCCACTTTCCGCACCCCTCCCCCCCTTTGCCCCCACGGGGAAGGCATTTTTATAAATTCAGATCCAGACTTCTCATGTGATATATGGTTGGAAAGGTCTAAAGACCTGTGACGACTTAATCATATTATGCAGCTGCTGTGCCCATCCGCTCGCTTTGACCCCTCCCCCAAGAGATCTGGTCCGAGGTTCATTCGTTTCGATATTATATTTTTTACAAGATTTTGTAGTGCATGCACACCACACCACGCCTGCTGTCATACATCAGTGCCGTATATAGCGGGTAACCTGTTCGTGATTTCATATTACAAGATTACGTATAAATTAGAGGCCCCGATTAAAGGAGGTGCCAGCTAGCGGTCGAAGTCACCTAGTCTTTATTAACATCGACTCATTCCAGTTCACCCGCAGACGATTCTTGATCAGTGGCGCACCCAGGATTTTATCTTGGAGGGGGCCGAACGTTGGCAGCGAAACAAAATAAAATTAGTGGGGGGTAAAATTTCTCAAGTTTTGATTATAGTAGGAAATTACAAGGAGATACTAATTAATCATAAAATTATCGTAATTAATTCAGTATCAATTAATTGGTTATTTATTTTAATTAAAATTATTATACTTAAAGTTTAATTTTATTAATAATTTTAAAAAGTACTAATTTTTGAATGTACAGAAGTTAAACATTTTAAAGGCCTCATAAATAAACATTCATAGAATTTACCATTTATATCTATCTGATTGTCAGACATATTGTAGTTTAAGAAAAATATCCAAAATAGCTTTGACGAGATGAATTATTGGATGCAAATTTTTGGGCTAGTTCATTTAAATTTAACTCGTCACTCAGAATTGTATAGGAATTAATAAACTAATAGAGAATTTAATCTCTTGTGGGGTATGATAGTAAATTATTGTAGAGGCATTGTCTCTAGTCGTGGAAAGGTTAGATGCCCCTACTGCCCCCGTGGCTTAACCGACTAAAGGAACGAGTTAAATGGATAAAAAAATTACTTCAAAAACTCATTTAAAAATATTGTTACACATAAAATCTATTTTTTTTTGCAAAGCTCTTGAATTACTTCAGTTGTAGTTACATTAATCTCTCTGTGTATATATAACAAAGCCAGCCCATTTAACCTTGATTCTGTCATTGTGGATCTAAAATGTGTAATAAATTGACTTAATAAAATAGTCCAATCTTGAACGCCAGATTCACCTTTGTTTATTATATAAAAACATGGAAACATTCCAATGCTTCATTTAAAACACATTACTAAATAGGTGTGATAAAATATATGCAAATGTTTTTTAAAATTAAAAACACTAGATGTTAAAATGATAAAAAGCTACTCCGAGCGCTTTCGGCTAACCTTAAGCCTTTGTCAAGGAGAAGAGAATTGACTGATAAAAACACTCGACGCTCGATGTTTACTGCTACAGATTGACCGGAAACTCACTTCAGGAAGCCCGCAGGTGGTCGTATCCATTAAACTGAAGAAGGGGGACTATTTAGTAATGTGTTTTAAATGAAGCATTTGAATGTTTCCATGTTTTTATATAAAATGTGTAATGTCGAAAATTACCTTTCGCTAAGACAGGTTGTAACGGGAAGTGTTGCAAATATCTTTAGTTGTTTGTAGGTGTTGGGGTACAACATTTTGTCCCATTTCGAAACTGCTTCAATGTCATTCTTGCATCGCGTTATGGAAAGCTATTTCTCAAATTTTCTGTCAAATTTTTGAATTCGGCATTCAAAATTTCGGAATTTGTAGAAAGTAAATCATGCATATAAAATTCACACAATTGACGAAAATCTTTTATTTCACTAGCTGTTGGAGCACTTTTTCCATTATGTAGAAAAAAATCAAAATGTTACGGTGCCGAGTGAATCGTCCATTAAGTTGAGTGAACATTTGATCAACGAATGGGATAAAAATATTTTTCCTGAAATGCTCTTCTATAGAATCGGCTGGAACATTGGATCTTTGTGTTTGTTTTGATGCAGTTTTTGGCATTTTAATGTCAATATGAAAGTTATTGGTTTTCATACAAGCTTATGATAAATATCCCTGAAGGAAATATCTGGGGCTTTACGAATAGTATTTAAGTGAGCCACAACATCGTTAACGAAATTTCAAGCAATTAAAAGGTCATTGGCAGATTTTTTCAATAATTTAGACAATGATAATGTGTATGCAAATATATTCTGTAAGCTAAATAAAGAAATTAGGAAACCAAATTCACATAACGAATTTTAAAAAGTTTTGCCTTAGAAGACAAATCTCTGTCTTCCCAAGATGCGATTGTTTCAAAACGATCAATTACTGCATCATATAATTAATTCTACAATGGTCATGATGGCTTTATGGCGTCCCACCAACCTAGTTGGACAAACTTTTTGTAGTTTTTGGTTATTAATTTCCCGTGTATGTTTGTCAATATTGTTGAGGAGGACGTCTTGTCTATTTAGGAGTATTGAAAAATTGTGTGTCATTTCAATTATGCCAATGTAGTTTCTTATTTCTGTCCCAGATACAACATTTCATGTGCTAAATTTAAACTATGTGATACCCAATGAACATATAAAAGTGGCGGATATATACTTACACGTAAGACCTAAATCCGTTAAACTTTCCGCTCATTGATGGGACACCATCATAACCTTGCCCTACGTAACCTACGTAAATAGGACAAATCGATATCATATGTCTTTAATCCTTCTAATATTTTGCCGGGCAAGTTTTTTCCTCCAGTTCTTGCTATAGGAATAAATTGTAAGAATTCTTCACAAATTTTGTTGTCATTCTCTTCATTTATATATCAGACACACAAGGTATTATGTTCAATAGTAGGAATGTCACAAGTTTCACCATCAAAAAATGAGAAACATTTTGCCGAATTAATTTTTTCTACTAAACAATTCAAGATGATATTGTTACTTGCATTTATACTTTGTTTTGTTATGTTCCAGCTAATAAAGGTAGCGTTTTTGGCAGAATGTTTAAAATGTTCAGTGAGGTTTTCATTCCCCGCATCGACTGTTGATCTCAGTAAAGTTCGAAAGTTGGCTTCATTGGCGATTGCCACCTACTCAATCGCATAAAATTACAATTTTTATAATTGGTTCTAATCGGTTCCGATTTACTGCAACTTGTGATGCCTAACCCACATCAATTTTTCTATCGAGTAAAATGTATTTTCTTTTTGAATATTCTGTAGCTTTTCGTAAGTTGCAATAGCCCTGAATTGTTTTTTGTTGATTATTAAATTTCTCAATGGCTTTCTTCCAATTATTATAATTTTGCGTGACCAACTATACTCCTTTTCACTAACAGAGGCACATGACCTTCACACTCACCTTCGCCAATTGACATGAAAATCACATATGATACTGTCTCTTCTACCTTGCGTTATCGCAGAAACACAGTTTCAATTTGGCAAGCACCTCTCTTAGTGAAAAGAAGTATACCCAGCTACTTCCGATTTAGATTTTCCAACGTTAAGAGGTACAAAAAATGCACAATATTCTAAGCACTATTTTCAACTTGAGAATACACAAGTCAAGCATATTTTTTAAACCATGTGTATTGAAAACTTTGTTTGTGATTTGCAGCTGTAGCACAGGTTGCGGGAAAATTAAAATTTGTTTCCGGTTCCCCCAACTTTTTCATAATATTTAAATTATCGTCAGTATTGAATGTTTGTTCTTTCAACAATACGATGTCTTGCTAATTGCTATCATCTAAGGAAATACTATTCTTCATAGTTGTTCGATGGCTTTGGCTGATTTGCGACTAGGGAAACGGAATCCAAATCGGTATTTATAGTGTTAATAACGTCATTACTACTAGCATTTAAATCATCCTTTTTTATATTCTGAAATAATTCAATTTCAATAAAATATTTTACAAATTTAATTTGCAAATGTCACTGAAGAGTTTCCATGCAGATTACTTTTAACAGCTGAAAAACTTGTTTGAAGATTAATATATGATTGTCAATAAAGTCACTGCAAAATAGCCATGTAAAATACAAAATGAATTTTTGTGTAACTTTTGTGTATTCCCATATAACTCTGTATAGTATTCCAAGTCCAAGCAAAAGGAAAAGGAATGGGTAAGGATACAACAGAGCCAAGTCAGGGTTTTGCACTATAATGATCCAAACCGAAGTTCACTAAATTACATCTGGACTTTCTGAATCTAGACGCTGGATCTCACGACGTGGAGGAATTTGAAACAAACATGATTCAGCTTAAATCACCAAAAGGATGTCATTTTTTTGGTGGTGATAGCTTTCTTTGTAACTTTCTGTTTTCATTCTCACAAGTTAAAAAAATGTTTTCTAAAACTGCATGCAATAACGGGGAGAAAACTGTTGAAGTCTTTTTTTTTTTTTTTACTGCATGATAGCATTGCAGTGTAGCCAGCCGTGTAATGAGAATTATCGATGATATTTAGAAATGTGGTCTCAAGCAAACGCGTTTCTCTAGTTGTGTATCTTTGAAATTGGCTGGGGAGACCCGGGTATTTATAGGGTGTCAATTAACTTTTTACACAAACGCACACACACGAAAAATGAACTTCGATCTCGTAAATGTTTTAGATATTTTTCTAGTGTTTTCTGCCTTTTCTCTTGGAGGGGGCCAGGGCCCCCTGGCCTCCTCCCTGGGTGCGCCACTGTTCTTGATAAATGTATGACGTATATAATATATAATATATGATTTATAAAATAAATTTGCAAACTGGAGTCATCGAGAAAAAATTGACACAATCGAAAAATATCGAGATGGCCATACAATCGAGAAAATCGAGAAAAACATCTCGTTATCGCCCATCACTAGTCGTATGTCCCCTCAATTGAACTATTTTTTAGCATACTATGTAATATACAAGTGATTCTATAGATCACATACAAGACTGCACAAACAGATTCGAATATCTTTCGTACTGCTTATGGTAATTGCAGAAATTGGGTTTTCAAATGCGTTATGCATTTTCTAAATTGTTTATTTAGATATTTTTCACTCTAATAAATTGTAAAGTTTTATTACAGCGTTTCTGAATGTGTTGGAAAATGTTTCATAATCTATGCTGGATGCATGCTTTTTCGTTCTTGTTTAAAATCCGATCCGGACAACATTTGAATTTTAAAAGTAGTCTTCGAGCCAATCAAAAGTATTATTTATTGCGGTTATTCTTGACCTCGGTCGCATTTCTTTCATGATTTCCCCCCATAGAAACGGTACTTATTGCCTGCTTCAAATCACAAAATAATTTAAAAATTGTTTAGATACGCAGTCCATTGGCTGATTTGTCCAAGTACTGTTCGTTTTCGAAAACCGCGCCTAGCACTTTGGGACGATTCTACTACCTAAAGGGGTGTTACGCTGATATGGGAATTTTCCGAAATTCTACTTTGGCGTTCTCGTTTGCGTTGTCACTAAGATTGGCGTTTACTTGTTTGTTATTTTTTACTTCCAATCAAAGTTTAAAATTCTATTAATATCTCGTTTTAATTCAAATTAAAACTTCTATAGTGACCAAATGGCTAGTTTGAGTGGAAATAAATCTTTCAGGTGTGGTAGTAAGAAGATTTTATATAATGTCATTCAATTTTGTAATCAAGAAGAAGAAAAAAAAGGAATTAATTTTTCTGATAGCTCATTCTACAAAACGAGCCAGTCAAATTCCCGGGGTTCCTAGTAGTACTATTAAAAAGAATCGCCGTAAAGCTCTAGATGAGCGTAATCCTGTTTTTTCTTCACCTAAAAAAACAAACAACAAAAAAAAAGAAACAAAAACAAACAAACAAAAAAGAGTTAAAAACTATGTAATAGAAAAAACAGCTATAAAGGAATTTGATTGCAGTATTATTAGACGAACTGTACATCTAAAGGTACATTTTAACATTTAACCCTTACCGGTGCGGAGCAATTCTGTTTATAAACTGATGAAATATTGGACTGACACCGCAATTTATAAACGAATTTATTAGAAAATAAGAACTTGCTTATTTTCATGTACATTATAATAGGAAAATTTTAGTTAAATATACTTGGTGCCGTTTGTCAGTTTTGGAATTAAAATTAGGTGTCCTTTTTTAAGGACACCGCGCCGGAAAGGGTTAAAAGTATATTTTAACAAAAACAATTTTTTTAAATGTAATTTGCAAGAAGAACTTAAAATAAATAAAATTTTCTTTTGCATCGTGAAAATCTTAAATGCTGTATAATTTTTTTTTAATTTTAAGCGTTTTCGTTTTTTATAAATATTAACTACAAAAACGTTTTCACATAAATCGATATTATTTCCCCAAAAGTCTTAAATTCTTAAAAATTGCAGCTAAACAAACTCCGCTCACCCATTTTTTGATAAAATCAAAGCAGACCTGACGCGGAGGTCTGCTTTCCGAAAACAAACAGTATCAATAAAGTTCTTGCAACAACGGCCTACAAACACAATGCAAAACATTAACAATCATACGTCAAGCATAGATTATGAAACACTTTCCAACACATTCAGAATAACGCAACAAAACTTCACCGTTTCATTAAATGAAATAGGACGTCTTGTCTAATTGAACCTTTTGGAAACACATAACACATTTGAAAACCCAATCTCAGCAATTGCCATCTACTGTCGGAAAATTATCCGAATTCTTTGAGCAGCCCTGAATATGATGTATAGATTTGTAAAGGTGAACTTGGTGCATGCAAAAATTTAATTCAGTTAGGAAATACATACCAGTATTGAAAATTTCCCTTCAGCAATTTCAGCTAATAAGAAGAAAGGTGCGTGAGTTTTTTTGTGCAGCCTTGTATACGATGTATGGAACTTATACATAGCGAATAACATGCAAAAAATTAGTTAAATTTAAAAGCTCATACCAAAATTGAAAACGAACTTCTAGTAATTATTGCTCAAAGACAGTACTGTAACCGAGTTCTTTTATGTGTCCCTGTAAATGAACGACAAATGCTATGAGGTCCTATTCTATAATAAACATATTATATTGAAATTCGGTGATTTAAAGCAATTTTCTCACATATGAAATAGCGTAATGTCATTAAAATACTCTGCAAGTAATTTTTCCCGCCCGCTGACTGTAATGTAACGGAATTCTTTTGAGTGATTCAGTAAACGAACTATTAAAGCTATACGCTTCATATTCAATATCGAACATGCTATGGTAAACATCATTAACATACATCAATTGCATGAAAATCGGAGCATATTTACACGAGTTAAAGCGTGGACAGACAGACGGACAGACAAATCGAATTCATAAACACTTTTCAACATTGTTGGAAAGTGTTAAAAACAATCTTTGAGACCTGAAAACTTAAAGAAATACCCACATACCATGCAGAATCGTTGCAAAAATAGCAAAAGCGTAATCACGAGACTCAAAACATAAAGATATCGCAAACTTCCCCCCCCCTCCCCATAATTACAATATTTGTTTTGCACTACAGAAAGTAAAAAGTGGGAAACCGTACGTCAAACGTGGCAAATGAGGTGCGTTCGTACTATAACTGGTTTTATAAATATTCAGATCTTGGTGCAATAGCTGTTGCACTCTTACGCAAAAATGCATGAAAACAAAAATTATCACGATTCTATATATTAAATTCCGTAATACGGATATAATAGGACTCCATCTTAAATTGGAGTAAATCACCATGGCAACCTGGAATCATTGCCTATCATGGGATATCACTGAATTAATTACGTGTGACAGGAATTAATATAATGAAGAAAACTTTTATTAATATCTTTTTAAGTTTTGATTCGATTTTCATAAAATTTGATATGACTCGACAAAAAAAGAAAAAAAAAACTGCAACGATTATAAATATTGAATTTCAAACTATTCGGCTGGGTAGTTTTTTGCGCTGTTATATGCGAGCAGGCGGACGGACCAAATTACGACTATATGTGCTACGCATTTATATAATTACGAACGCACCTAAAAATGCAGTATTTTTCAATGCTGTCAATGAACAATAGGCTTAATATTATTATACAACTGCAGTAGAACCCTGCTAATCCGAAATTCCGGTTCATCCGAACCGATTTTATTTTCGAAAATTATACTTGAACAGATTAACTGAAGAGATTAACTTACAAAAATTTCCGGATTTCAAGATGAATATCGGAAAAAACGTGTAGAAGTTAGAATTAAACGAAAAATAGCATAGCAGTAAAGTATGTCTTTAACACTTTCCAACAAAGTTGAAAAGTGTTTATGACATCGATTTGTCTGTCCGTCTGTCCGCGCACTAGCTCCCGTAAATATACTCGGATTGCCCTGAAATTTTTGGATGTTACTGACGTTTACCATAGCACGTTCCCTATTTCAAATGAAGTTTGTAGCATGTTTAGTTCATTTACAGAGACAGTCAAAAGTTTTCTGTTCCATTACGGCCAATGGGAAAAAATCTTTTCAAATGATTTTTAATGATGTTACACGTTTTCAAACATAATAAAATTGATATACATTTATGAAGTGCAATAAAATATGCATTCTGATGAATTTGCAGGGCAAAAGACAGTTATTACATTTTGGGGGTTATACAAAATGAATTCCGTTACATAATGATATAAGTGTGGAGGGAATTGTTTGCGGCGTATTTTAGTTATGTTAAATTATTTCAAGTGTAATGAAATTCATATACGTCGCGGAGGTTTACTATAACTTATTTCATGTATAATACGAAGTGCAGTGCATAGCATTTACAGGGACACACAAAAGTTTTCAGATACTATATTGTATCCGAAATACTGTACAGTAGCGATGATTGCTGGAAATGCATTTTTAATTATGTTATGCGCTTTATGTTTCACTATATTTATGCATGGTATATGGTGTGTATAAATGCTGTTATTCATATACAGGGCTACACAAAAGAATTCGTTATGGTTACTGGGTATGAGTGCAAATTGCTTAAAGGTGGTTTTTAAATGAGTCATGCATTTTTACGCTGAACTGCATTTAGTTTACTAAGAAATGTTTGTAAAATATAGATAAAATGATATACAGGGCCACGCAAAAAATTGGATACATGGCCGTCTATAAATAATAATTTCTGGAAATGTGATTTCATTTGTTTTAAGAGTGTTTTAGTTTAAATTAAATTTTAGCTATATAGTGGCGCGCAATAAAGGTATTAGGTAAACTACAGGTACAAAAGTATTCAAGTATGTTTGTATCTATTAGTATAAATTTCTTAAAGAGAAATTTCAACATGTTATGCGTTTTCTTGCTAAACTAAATTTCCCCATTATTTAGTATATATATATCAGCCTACAGATCAAATACAAGGTTGTCCAAAAAAATCGGAATACATATTTGGCTATGGACGGCAACTGCTGAAATTAGTTTTTCAAATGTTTTATGAGTTTTCTAAAATGTTTACTTAGTTATCTTACATACCTTATTTCCCTAAATAACGAAGTTTTGCTAAAGTATTCAGGAAGTGTTGGAAAGTGTTTCATAATCTATGCTTAATGCATGATTTTTCTTTCTTATTTATTCTTTAAGCAGCTTGAATAAAATAAAATAAAATGTTCAATAATGTAAAAGTACAACAAATGTGCACGAATATAAAATGAAAACGTGCACTGTAGGGATTCTTGTAGAAGCTATCTTCAAAAACTCTCGACTATCTGTTTGTTTGCCAGTCACTATAAAATTCTTTTTTAAAATGCAAAAAGTATCTAATTCAGATGATAAAAATTTATTTTTCCGTTCAACAGTTTGAGTTCACAAATTATCTACAAAAATGTTTTTTTTTCTTCCCTCCTCGTCGACATGGTGACTGAGTTATTTATAGATTCGAGATTTTGAATCGTTTGTAATGGGTTGTTACGTAATTCCTCATTGTGAAGTTTCACTGGATTTTTATAAACATCAGGTTCAGGCAGGGTTCTCGCTGCCGCTCGCCATTGCGCCAAATTGCGACAAAATGCTTCATTTGGCGAGTAAACGAACAATCAGATTCGCCAAATTGCGAGTGCTCAATTTCTGCTGTTTTTAAGTGTCTGCCAGTCCAGTCCAGATTCTTATCCGCGTTACTGAACGATTGATGCCACTTTTCCTCTTCAATCGTACCGTGCCATTTACATTACTCTATTTATAGAGATATCGAGTCAATACCAATTCAGTCTAGCAACAGCCAAAGATTCAGAAAGGATTATGCGATAGGTATTTATTTCCCTACTGCCAGTTGATCACTATCTATTCACCGGCATCGGACCGGTAAAAACACAAACAAAATTACTTGCATAAAGCGCCAAAAAAGTTTTGCTGGAATGTGGCTTTGAAATTAGCCATTTACCATACTATTTATTAGTTGTGTGCAAAAGTAATATTGGCGGGTCAATCTTTTCTATCTGTTAGAGTCGCAATTTTAGCAATTTTTAGTGTTCTATTATTTTTATAACAGTAAATCAAAGATCGTCGCTGTTTTGAATTTTTATTTAGACTGCTAAAAGAATGTCTGAAACATTTACACATTTAGGAGACATTTAGAATGTACTACTTATTTTTAATAGTTTTTGTAGCGGATAGTCGAATTTCATTTAATAAGCAATTACAAAAAATTAGGTTGTTTTAGAACATATTGAAAGAAAGATACAACTAGAGAACAGGAATTCTGCTTTTTCAGAATTTAGTGTCGCCCCGGCATTTCCATTACTTCATTTTCTTCTGGTGGACTGGTGGCTTCTATTATTATGAAACAGCCATTATAAATGAAGCGTTAAAAAAAAATATGGCCATTTTTTTTCCATTCTGACCAGAAAATCAGAGGTTTAACTTTTTACGGCAGCTCTTTCATCTTCACCTAACGCTTCATTTATAATGGCTGTTTCATAATAATAGAAGCCACCAGTCCATCAAAAGAAAATAACTCGGTTAAGCGTGACTCGGATAATCGGGACTCTACTGCAAAACATATTTCAATTTTAAGACTTAAAGCACACGCTTTTATGTTATGTAAAATGACGTCATTTGCATTAATATAGAAACTTAAAATTAAATATAGTTTATAATAGCTCCCTGTTTTATCATAAATCCTTCATTTATATTTTTCTCAAAGTAGCACGTATTTTAATTAATTTTTTTTTCAATTTAATTTTTTTAATTAATTTTTTTTTTCATTTTATGAGAAAATGGCAACAAAAAGATATAATTGCTATTTTTCAGCAATTTTTTCTTTAGTTTCTACAGAAATGGCGTACTTGAGTTGCCAAAATGAAACAAAAGTCGCTAAAAGCTACAAAAAAATTAATATTTAAAAAACAAATAGAGATGCAGTTTTCAAACAAATTGCATTAAAAAGTACTTTTTTTTCCCGATACGATGGTATAAAAACTGAAAATGTGCGATGTTTAGAAATTTTAAAAAATGCTATAGAGCATTTGATTGTACATTGATACATCTCCTTTGTTTATTGCTAGCGTCTGTAAGCTAACATTTTTTTGGACACAAAATAAGCTAGGAGAAAGAAATAGCATACCGTACCGGGGCTAATAAGGGGTTAAGGATAGATTTTTCAATGTTTCACGCCGAATCTTTTTTGCTAACATTTTGTTTCATTTGGCTACTTTTTTTTATTTCTTATTCGCCAAATCGCGAACGTTGGTCAAAACCAAGCGAGAACACTGGTTCAGGAGTGAATAAACAAGGAATACTATCTTTTTCCGAAATTCGTGCTGGATTGTCCAGCATGCCGGACCTTAGGATGCCGGATTAGTACATGTTTATTGTACTACTGAGCAGGGCCTGACCAACTTTGGGTGGAACCCGGGGCACACAGGATGTATCGGGGCCCCGTTTCACGAGAAGATTACATTATAAACATTTTAAACAGTTTTACGTGCAGTTCAAAATTTAAACTATAGCTTTACAAAAAGGCAGTACATTATAAACGCATGTAAAAATGCATTAAAAATTTATGTTAAGGGGTCTCAGGAGGACTCTTAAAAGTGGAAAAAATGAAAAAAAAAAGACCATTTTTAACATTTAATATCTTAAAATGTATTTGATTTTTTTTATTGGAATGCAAAGCTATAAGTATGCTCTTTCATTTCATGTATTTAAAAAATTGCAAGATGCAGAATTAGCATTTACAGAGGACTCCAAACTGTCAGACATCTGTCGAGCAAAAAATTGGCATAACAGATTACGCGCGGGATTACAAAATGAATTTTGCATCTAGAATGAAAATTTTGATGCCTACTCATACTTCAGATTGTAATAATTACCCTGAACCTAGATAAATTTATATTTAAAGCATTTTTATATGTTTAATACAAAGTTATATTTGTCTAATGCAAAATTTAGAAAATTTCAACAATATAATCACCTAAAAAATATTTTTTTGAACAATAAAAAGTAACTTTTAGGTTCAGTTTATACAGACTAACATGAAACAGATCTTTCGGTAATTTCATGAAAAAATATTCAGAAGTTTTTGAGACATCGTGCGCGTTATGGCCAAAACCGTCATTTGGAAAAAAATGACTTCAAAGTTTCGGAAACGCCGCTTCAGCTATTGACTGGGTATAATTCTAAAAACCATAACTTCTGGTCTAATGGAAATTTCAAGGAAACAATTATATACAAATGTTCAGAAAAGATAAGAGTTTAACAACTAAAAAAAAATAAAATTTCGAAAATTTTAAATCTTTAAGAGTCCTGAGACCCCTTAAGAACATATGCTATATATGCACTATATGCTATTTAGAATGAGCAAAACTCTAAACCCAAGAGATGGAATGAAGCAAGTCTGATATAATATCAGTTTTTCTCTGAATTTCGAAATTTACATTGCATTTTATTGTTATTAGTGAAGAAAACTGCAATAGTTTAGTTTGCATGAATGGTAAAAAATATTTTTTTCCTGTGAACTATAAATGGAAATTTACATTAAATTGTATCTTCAGAGAGTGGAGAAAATGTATTTTTGGGTGCCCTGAAAACGAAGACCCAGGGCACATGCCCCATATCTCCTGTGATAATCGGGCTCTGCTACTGAGCACTATTATAATTATTTTTAGCACTTATCTTTTTCTTTTCTATTTTTATCGGAATTTCGGATAATCCGAATTTTTTGTAAAGCTGAACAGGCACCGGTCCCAATTAGTTCGGATTAGCGGAGTCTCTACTGTATTTGAAAAACAAATTAAAATATAAATCTCGTTTCGCGAATTAGTATTACTAAATTCCGAATTCTATTACAAAAATTTTCAGACACGAAATAAAGTTCTCAACTTTTCAATTAAGGGGTCTCAGGACTCTTAAAATTGGAAAAATTGAAAAAAAAAGGACCATTTTCAACATTTAATATCTTAAAATGTATTTGATTTTAAGACACAATTTTAATTGGAATAAAATATATAAATATGTTCTTTCATTTCATGTATTAAAAAAATTATAAGATGCAGAATTAGCATTGACAGGGGGCTCCAAACTGTTAGACATTTTTCGAGCAAAAAATCGGCATAGCAGCTTACGCGCACGATTACAAAATAAGTGTTGCAACTAGAATGAAAATTTTTGTACCTACTTATACTTCAGATTGTAATAATTACCCTGAACCTAAATAAATTTGTATTTAAAGCTTTTTTTACATTTTTAATACAAAGTTGTATTTAGCTATTGCAAAATTAATAAAATTTCAACAGTATAATCACATACAAAAATATCGTTTTGAACAATAAAAAGGAAATTTTAGGTTCAGTTTATACAGACTAACATGCAACATATATTTTGAAAATTTCATGAAAAAATATTCATATGTTTCTGAGATATCGTGCGCGTTATGCCCAAAAACGTCATTTGGGGAAAAATGGCTTCAAAGTTTCCGAAACGACGCTTCAGCTATTGAACGTGTATAAATGTAAAAGCCATAACTTCTGTTCTAATAGGAATTTCAAGGAAACAATTATATCAAAATGTTCAGAAAAGATAGGAGTTTAACATCTAAAAAATTTTAAATTTCGAAAATTTTAAAGCTTTAAGAGTCCTGAGACCCCTTAAGGGCTTCAAAATAAAGGGCAAGATCCAGTGTCAAGTTTTCCCTTCGTGATACAGACCCTATGCCACAAGACTATGAATATCTGCACACTTTTTCCCCAGGACTACACCACCGGTATCTATCATAAATTTGCACTAGGATATTTTCAACTGAAATCTACCTTTTAAGATTTTTTTAAAAATTCTAATAAGGCTCAATATATAAATAGTCGTCAATCCTGGCCCGTAATGAATAAAGTGAACATTTCTATGTGAAAATAGTGGTATTAAAAATTCAAGAAGAGAAGTAAGAAGTTTTTTGTCAAGGAACAACCTCCCATAAAATTAAAATTTCTCAATAAACTAACAAAACTTAAAAAAGTATAAAATTTTAACTGTTTAATTATTTTATATACATTTTTATGCATTTAAGAACAAATATGAGAAATATAAGCATGATAATCAGCAAATTGATGTTTGCGAACAAAAATGATTTTTAAAATGTGCCAGAAAATAGCCGGTTTGGATTTGAGAACAAACTTCAAAAGTGTGTGTTATTAAAAATGGTGTGTATATTATAACAATCAAAGTGACAAACTTAGCGAAGAAATCTTTCGAATAACACTAGATCATAACAGCCGAAGGAAAGGAGAGCAATATATTTCCTCGCAATAATAAAATGTTTCTGACATATCGAAATACTTATAAGTCGTTTACAAAAATATTTATAGTTCCAGAAAAAGAAAATATTTGCATTGTTGACAAAAATATAGTCTCCTGTATTTCAAAATATATGAAAAGCTTTAAAAAATACTAAATGAAAGAATTCTTATATTGCTTCATATCGCACCACGCTTCTGAAAGAATAACACTTGAATGCGAATGAATATCTTCCTCCCAGGTTATTACGGAAAAAAAAAACTTTTATTACACGACACCCGCCATATTCAACCCCTTTTTATCTAGCGGACCACAAACATATGTTTCCTAGATTAAATGGGATCGTGAATAGATTATGAAACCTTTTCCAAGAAATTCAGCACACTGTAAAACACACTTCATAATTTATTTAAGGTGAAAGGTGATGTATTATTAAAATAATTGAAAAACGCATAACAAATTTGAAAACCCAATTTCAGCAATTACCATCTATAGTTGTAAAAATATCCGAATTCTTTTGTGCAGCCGTGTACCTGATCGACAGATTTGTATGTATACTATTATATAGTACAAAAATTTTTTAGTTCAGTCACAAAACGCGCAGAACAGGTGAAAATTCCTCTTCAGCAATTTTGATCAATAAGCAGAAATGTATTCGAATTCTTTTGTGAAGTCCTTTATATGATTCCAACACATTAAGAAAACTGTAAAAGAAAATTAATCGCTTAATAAGGTGAAAGATGATGTATTGCTAAACTAATTGAAAAATGCATAACAAATTTGAAAAGCCAATTTCAGGAATCAGGATATAAGGTTTGAAAAATATTCGAATTCTTTTTGTGCAGCCGTGTATATCAGGTGTATCCAACCTTCAGCTCGTGGCACTCAATGAAGGTTGCCATCATTCACATGACTGAAAACATGCGGCAATATTATCGCACAGTATTAGACATTGTGAAAGTATTTGCAAGGTAAGGTGCCAGAAACTTTAATCGCACCTATGATAAAACAGCAGAAAATAAATAAACATGCAAATCAGAGATATTGCTAGGTTTCTTTTAGGATGTGAAAATACGCTTAGACTTATGTTGGGGGACAAGGAACCTTTAAAAACCTTTAAAATCCTTTTTTTTTATTTCTTGTACATTTCACTTTAAATATTATTCAACAGTTCATTGTATGCATAATAACATATATTTATTACAAAAAGAGAAAAAAAAGGAATTTTCCGTAATATTTTTGATGTTACGGAGAACTTTTCAAAATGCCACATGTGCATTCCATATCAACGAAAATCCCCAATATTTTTCATACAAGTTTGGTTTCTATATATAAATAAAACCGTGCATCGAATTTTATATATTTGAATATAAAGGTAAAAAAAAAAAAAAAAATATTTTCTAAATGTTTTGAAATTTTGTGCAGTTTTGCTGCTCAAAATTCCAAAAAAATGTAGAAAATATTTTTTTTCTTACCTTTATATTCAAATATATAAAATTCGATGCACAGTTTTATTTAAAGTATATAGAAACCAAACTTGTATAAAAAATATTGGAGATTTTCAATGATATGGAATGCACATGTGGTATTTTGAAAAATTCTTGGTAACATAAAAAATATTACGGAAGATTTCTTTTCTCTCTCTTTTTTTTTTTTTGGATAAATGCATGCCATAATGCACATAAGGTACCCTTGAATAATATTTAAAGTGAAATTTACAAAAAACATAAAAAAAATGATTTTAAAGGTTTTTAAAGGTCCCTTGTCCCCTTATGTTGAAGGTGTGAACTTAGTTTTATTAAAAGTACAAAAATAAAGACAGGAATGATAGAGACCAATACACTGTTTTATTAATTTTTTAAAGCAAATTGAAAAAAAAAAAACCCCTAAAATTTCAAAAGTCAAGAAGGAAAAATTAAGTTCCTTTATCATTCGTATAAAAAAGCCAATGGGACAGCGTGACAACAGCAAAAAGAAAAAAGTTGAACTTTCATGCACCTTTCATGTATCTTCAAAGCGGCCGGGGAAGGTGAAAAACGTTTATTTTTCTGTTACTTCTTAAGTATTGAAAAGAGCTACAAAATTTAATTCAATTACTACAAAATTTAACCATCACTAATTACATTTTATAAACAACAACTACAAATCTTGAAAATATGCATAATTAAATTTTCAAAGTATGTTTCTGGTTTTTTAATTCGTTTTCACAGGTTTTGAAAATATCTCTGAGGCAAACATTAATGATTTTAAAGAAAGCATTCTCTACAATGGAATTTTACTTCTAAAAAGTCTAATTCACAGGAAACCTTCAAAAGGGCGCCGCGTTGAACAGCCCTGGTATATATGATCGACAGATTTGTATATATACTATATAGTATACAAACATTTAGCTCAGTCCTGAAGCGCATGACACAGTTGAAAATTCCTCTTCAGCAATTTTAACCAATAAGCAGAAATGTACTCGAATTCTTTTGCTCAGTCCTGTATGTGATCTATAGAATTTATACACACCAAGAAATAGGCAAAAAATTATTACATTTAAAAACGCATATCACAATTGGAAACGAATTTCCAGCAATTATTGTTCATAGACAGTACTGTAACAGAATTTTTTTGCGTGCCCCTGTAAATGAATTATAAATGCTTTACATTTTCCATATTCTACAAAAGCTTGATTTGGTGCATATATAAAATACATATCAATTTCATTATGTTTGAAATAGTGTAACTTCGTTAAAATACACCGAAAGCGATTTTTCTGCAAAGACCATAATGCAATGGGATCCTTTTGAGTGCACTGTAAGCAAACTATAAATGCTACATACTCCATTTTCAGTAGCGAACGTGCCATAACATATAAATAATACATATCTCCAGCATGACGATCTGGATATATTTCCCCAAGTTAGAACACGAATTGACAGAGGATCAGACAAACCGCATTCATAAACATTTTTTAACTACACTCATGTTCGAAATTAAGGTTACAAACATAAAATCTGTGAAAACTGATGAACTATTCACTGTGTTGCCACGAAATTTGGCACAAATGTATATTACAATAGGATAAAGAATATAGCAACGTAACGATATTGGAAATATTTTAATTATGAATTAAGAAACAGGGTATATCAAAAAGTGTTAAATCACGAATCAGAGATAAAGTATTTATCTCGGGAAAAGTCTGTCTGATATGAAGTGTGACCACCGTGCACTGCTATACAAGCCTCAAAACGAGATCTCATACTGTTTATGAGGGTGCCAATAAATGTTTGTAGCAACAAAGTCCATTCTTCCAGGAGCGCAGCTTTTAACTTCTGGCGGATCCTGGGAGGAGGAGTTATGCTGTGCAATGGCTCTGCCTAGACCATTCCAAACATGTTCAATAGGACTGAGGTCCGGAGACCTCAAGCACCAATTCCTACGGCAAATATCCTCTTCTTCAAGCAAATAATAAAAAATATGAGCTCTGTATGGCTTCGCATTATCGTCCATAAACATGAAGTCCGGGCCTACAACAACCCGGAATAAACTCGCATAGCCTTCAAGAACCTCAGCCCTATAGCGATGTGTGTTGACAATACCCGCATCGAAGACTTTAAGTGGAGTACGACTTCCCACCATTATGACGCCACAGACAAGGATTCCTTTGCCACCAAATCTGTCGACTTCTTATGAGAGCGAGTTCCACGTTCTCTCTCCAGATGAAGATTCGACGAGAATCACTCTGCGTGGCGAATTTCTACTCATCACTGAAATGTATACGCCCCCATTCTTGTTGTGTTCAAGACTGATGTCTTCGGCTCCACAACAATCGGGTTCCCCTGTTGGATACAGTGAAAGGGACAGCAGCTGAATGATAAGGGATTTTACACAAATTGTCATTTTTTATTAACTGACTTTCAGAAAAAAGTTAGTATTTAGTGATTATCAACGAGTAGATTTGGAAAAAATGCTTCGATTTTGATACTGCTTTTGATCATGGTATAGGCTCGTTCTGGTAATTATCCAAGAAGAACTAAAGCATCAATAAAAAATGAAAAATTAAAAAAAATTTAAATTAAAAATGACAATTTGTGGGAAATCCCTTATCATTCAGCTGCTTTTAGAGAACAACTAAAAATTTGCTCACTGTAACGCCGATATCTTTCTGAATTTTTACGATATTTGACTAGATTTTTTTTTAATAAGTTGCTCCATAGAGTTGACTATTAAATTATGTAAAATGATCCTTGTTATCGTTCGCGCATGCGTATATAAAAATAATTTCATACAACTGCTCATATTTCCTAAAATATTTAATATATTTATATTCCAATTCAGTGGTGGAAAATTGGCGCAGAGGAGGAGCCTATTGACACCACTAAATTTTTGTAGAATTTTTCGGCTTATCTAATGACAGAATTTCTGAGTTTTTATTAAAGTGAAGAATACCATAAAATATTAGTGGTGTCAATAGGCTCCTCCTCTGCGCCAATTTTCCACCACTGCCAATTGCACTATATTGTTTCTACTATATTTTGTCAATTTTTCTGAAACCGGCTTTAAATTTGGTTGAAAACCCTGCATGTTATAATCAAAGAACATGTAAGAATTTTTTAATTTTTTTAAATAAATCGCTAAATCACTATTAATACTAGGGGATCGTACCCGGGCTTCCCAGGTTAAAGAATATAGGTGAAAACAATTTTTTTAATTGAAAACTAATAATTTTTTATATGCAATAATTTTTTTAGATTGCCCACTTACATTAACCCTAGAACTACCGGAAATTTTACTCAAGTTTTATAAAAACATTCTACACCAGAATTTTTACTTAAAACTATTTAATTTGTTTATTTAACTTATTATTGTCTGATTTATACATTTAGTTTGTTTTGAAGAAATTTTCTGGTTTGAATAGATATTTTGAATATACATGTCGGGTCCATTGGACCCTTCTGGTAGACAGAGGGTTAAGAAAGCATTTTTTATATGGAAAATACGAATTACACAATCAAATAAATTTTTGAAATTTATCAAGAGCGATATTTTCTTATTAGCCGCATGCTAAGAGTTATTTGACCAAGATTTTGCTACTTACGGCATCTTTTTATATTCTGATAATTTCAGAGCTTATACATGTCTGTTAAATTTGTGTTTTATTTATATTATTTTATTTATTTATTCATAGAGGAGTTTTTTAAATATATATTAGCCGTAAGAAAATGAGGAACTTTTTATTTTGTTTTAAGGGCAAACGGATTAATCTTTCGTAATCGAGCTCCGCGCGATTTAGATAAATTTAAAAACATTTCATGCTTTAAAATTGTTTTTAAAACCATAGAAAATCTGTAAACTGAGATGAACTTTGCAAACAAATTCCATTTGAAAAAAAAAAAAAATCCTATTTGGTGATCTAAAAATTTAAATTGTACGATTATAAATATGTTAGATGTGGTTTTTTTCAATATTATTCTTTTATTTGTTTATAAAGGAAGTATTAATTTCGTTATGCAAAAATAGTTAGAAACAAATGGTGAAAAATGTTTGTTGCTTTATGTGCAAAATGTTTATTATTATGTATTGAAACCGGCACGTCATAATATAAACTTAGAAAATCATGCTTAAGAATTTTAGAAAATATTTTATTTTAGAAAATATAATACATCAGTCAATTAAGATACAGTTTTTAAACAAATTGCATTTGAAAATAATTTTCCCCCTATGCGACAAAAATTGAAATTGTACCATGGTCAGTAGATTGAAAAATTGCAGTAGCGAAAATTTCAAGACCGAAATTTTATCGTGAAGTGTTGCCATTAGCAAAATGACGTCACTGTAACGCACAGATACGCTTGTTCTTTATAATATACATACTTAATCAGTA
Organism: Maratus speciosus; assembly: GCA_963932465.1. Lineage (NCBI taxonomy): Eukaryota > Metazoa > Arthropoda > Arachnida > Araneae > Salticidae > Maratus > Maratus speciosus. The sequence continues at coordinate 289,385,053 of OZ010798.1, forward strand.
TAATATAATAAAGATCAGTTATTAGGATATGGTTATCAATTGTGGCTCTTATGCTTCGTATTTCGAAATGAAAAACAGCAATTTTCACCTTCTCAAAACTTGTATACGCACTTCTCATATCCATATTCATCATTTTTTAAAAATGTGTATTATGTTTGATCATTTAAAAATCCTTTTAACTCAAAACTTGAAGTCATGATTTTCAGCAACATCTTTTATGTGAACAGACGCACTCTTTACTTGAGATTCTAATCTCAATTCCGAAGAGTAAAAATTTCCGTAATTTATGAGTTTTAGACGCATTTGTGTTAAAATGTATAGTTTTATCTAAGAAAATGATCGTTTTCTTTTAAATATCACTTCATTTTCACTTAAATAAGCATTTCGCCTAGTGTCTGAAACTTAGTATCAATACGCATGCAGAAGGAAAAACAATATAGAAAATTTGTGAGGAAAAATGCGTGTTTTCAAAAGCATTATGTAATTTTCCGTTATTATGCCCCTAATATAATATTCTGCTCTAATGGGATTTTGCGCCACTAAACCCTGTACAACAATTTTGCATTTTTATCAGAAAATAGCATGAATAAAGATGAATAAACCTCATTGTTTCTCTCTTGTCTGCAATAATGAAAGCTATCTATTTTTGACCATTTTGAAGAAATTTCATAAAATGATTTTAAAATTGAAATATAAAAGTGGTGATATATATATTAAAAAAAAAACAGATAATGCGATCAACATCTACAAATGAAGAGCTTTTAGTTAAAAAAAAAAAATATTAGTAAAATTTGTTCAGCAGAAAGATCAGGGCAGATGACTAAAAAACACACTTTATTAAGATTATATAAAATTAGGAAAAAATAAATTAAGCAAAATATGTTACTATTTTGATAAAATTATAGTAGAATGTCCTAAAGAATAGCATTTTATTATTCGAGAGAATTTTGGACAAAAACTTCAAGAACATGATACTATTTTAAACCACGAATTATTTATTTGCTTGTCTAACTCGGCTAAAACTAATCCATCCAGGCGAGAATCATCAATTTCTTTAATATAAATCGCTATTATTTGCCTGGCACCTCTCTTTTATAAAGAGCCTCTAATTTTTTTGTAAAACATTGCGTTTTATCAGTCTGTGATTTCGATTACATTATTCTCAAAAATGAAGCATTTTTACCTGTGAAGAATTTGAAAGCAGCTGGGCTGTGAAAATGACGCACTTCTACAAAACATAGTTCAGGTTTAAGAATTAAAATACACGCTTTTTTATAAAATGACGTCATTTGCATCCGCTAAAGCAATCCACTTTTACAATACAGTCTTAAACTTCGTCTATAGAAAAGTATTCATATGACGTCATTATCACAGAATAACAGATAATATCCTTGACATAGCCCATATTTTAATTTCAATTTTTTTTTTCAGGTTTCATGAGAAAATGGCAACAAAAAGATACAGTATCTCCTATTTTCGACTATTTTCCGTTTACTTTCAATAGAAATGGGGTACTTTTGTTGCCACGATTAGAAAAATGTTATTAAAAACTACAAAAAAATTAATATCTCAAAAATAAATTGAGATACAGCTTTCAAACAAATTGCATTGAAAAGAGCATTTTTTTCCTTATACGACGGTGTAAAAATTTTAAATGTGCGATGTTTAGAAGTTTAAAAATTTGCAGTAGAGAAAATTGCAAAACCAAAATTTTATTTCAAATTTCAAAGTGTTGCCAGTCGCAAAATGACGTATGCGTTACGCACAGATATGTTTCTCCTTTATAATATAGATAGATACGTGCTATTCTTACACAAAATAATACAAATATTGCACAATGTCTGTTTATTTATATAGCGATAGATCATTTCGTGTAGCAGGTAGCGATAGATCATCAGGTAGCGATAGATCATTTCGTGCATTTTATTTTACAGGGTGATCCCAAGTATTATTTTTTTCTTTGATTTTTTGTTGGCCCCCGAATTGCCCTCCCCCCTGCCTTATCAAATCGACATTGCTAAATATGAGGTTCTTTTTAATCCTGAAATTCCAGAAGAATCTTTCAAGTATATTTCTAAATATTCGACAAAATGTCTAAAATTGAAAGTTGACGGTCATTAATGGCCCTATAGTGTATGTACTATTATTCCATATATATATATATATGAACGAACGGTGTTTCAGCGAAAATTTTATATAGCAATCTTTACACTCTCAGAACAGGTTTGCCAGTTTGGCCTCCACTTTTATTTTGAAATTTCAAACCAAACTGGCAACCCTGTCTCAGAAATACTTTCTTCAATTCACGGAAATATTCCTGGCTTCACTGCTGCCAACATATACAGTAGAACCTCGATTATCCGAAGTAATTGGGACCGACCCTCTTTCGGAAAATCGAAATTTTCGGATAATCGAGAAGACTTTAATTTTAAGATTAAGGAGAAGTATATGCAATATTTCGTATTATCGTAACAAGTTCTTAACAAAAATAAAGCAATAGCAAAATAAAAACAAGAATAAATTACCAGAATTTTAATTTTTAAATTAAGTACCTTTTACATATATCACAAATGTTTGAAAAAATGTTTTGTTTATCGCAGTTTCGATTGCCTTTGCTTTGAAGCTCTGTCACGGAGTTTTTTAACATTATTAGTTCACCAGTATCACAGTCTTTCTGCTGCTCCAGCCATGCCAAAGCTTTTGCAAAACATTCAAAAGCTTCAGAATTGTTAATTTGTTCGTTTTCTTCGTTCCACTTCTCAGCTTACGGGAGCTCAAGTTAAATTCAAAGGAACTCTAAGAATCGAAATTATTTATATATAATCGTAGTTCGGAAAGGACCGCTACACGCAAGGCAAATGCTAGTTAAAAAAAAAAAAAAAAAAGCTTTCAAAATGGATTTTGCCCACAAGGAATGTGATAGAAAAAACAAAGCTTCAAAAGTGGATTTCGGTCAATCGAGAATTTCGGTTAAAAAAGTTTCGGATAAAAGAGGTTCTACTGCATTCGAAAACTGAAGAGATTCCAGCTCTTTTTTTCCCGTTCTAGGACAGAAAATTTCTGTCCTGAGAAAATAAATTTTTAAAAAAAATTACGCCTTTCTTTCTTTCTTCCGTGGATCCACTTGGCTTTGAACCTGGGACCGTGCCTTTCGAATCGAACATCATAACCACTCGGCCAGCGAGCATTTGGTAGAGGGCGAGTTTAAAATGAAGATACGAGTTTCCTTCAAATGGGGGATTTGTAAGGCTTGTTATTTTTCTTGTTCAGAAAGCTCGGAAATTTAAACTTAATTACAGGGACATTACGTCGTTACGAAATAATGGTTGCTATTTTAACACTTATAGAATAACAGAGGAAAAAAATTATTACATATTAGAAATATTTTCGATAAGATAAGACATAATTTGATTTTTAGATGTAAAATATGAATATTATACTTTGAATTAAATTCGAAAAGAAATGTTTGCTTTTTTGAATAAAATCGATTTTTTAAAATTTGATTGAACTACTGTATATATATTAAATGTGTTCGTTTAGGTTATATTTCACATACGAATATTTTTTAAACTCTTTCAAGGGCTGTGGTCAGACGGCATGACCACCTAATTTTAATTCCAAAACTAGCAAACGCCGCGCCGCCAAAAAAATATTATAATCAAATTTTGCTTTTAAAATGATAGCGTGGAAAAGAAGGTTTTTATCTTTTAAGATATTAGTTTATAAATTCTGATGTCAGTTAATTATTTCAACAATTTACGAAGAGAATTTTTCTGCCCCTGAAAGGGTTAATACAGTAATACCTCGACTTACGTCAGTAATTCGTTCCAAGGCTAGCGAGTAAGTCAAAAAGGACGTAAGTGGAGATACATTTAGACGAGCAAAAAAGAATAAGTAATAAAAATTCACCAAAACCTAATGAACATATTCTATTGTATTTAGGGATAAGGTTACATATATTTAACATCGGCAAAAAAAAATTCTTTTACAATACAAGAATTTGTTGCTTACAATTTATTGCTCTTCTAGCTGTCCCGTTCGAGTCTTTGAGCGTGTGAAAAAATCTTGCTATGAAGTTTGAACCGACAAATTTTTCTTTTTTTTTTTTTTTCTCTTAGAAGCTCTTTGTAAAAGCAGGGTGAATTTTCTAAGCTTTTTCTAGTCGTTGTTACAGTTGTTTCAAGAACCGTCATTCGAGCTTCAATAATTTTTAGTCCTTTGGTTATTTTTGCAACGTTCAAAAACTTTCCCTTTCTTCATAGGCTCAAAATCTTCACCTGTTTCTTCGCAGTACTTTGTTTCTTTAATTCGATAAGTTCGTCGATGGTTAATTCCGGAGCAGGGGAATTCATGAGTTTCTTCAGTTCTCTCTATGAGTTCAGTTCTCTTCCATTTTCGAGGATTTCACCAATTAAGAGAAATACATAATCACAATTTTCACATGTTTTCTTAGTCTCTGCGAAGGAAAAGGGCACAGTCTTTTCCAAGCATCTCTCATTGTTTTTTGCTGAACTTCAACTCATGAATCTTGTATAGCTGTGACTGCATCTGAGATGTTAAATTTCTTTCAAAAGTCTTCGTAAGTCGGGGTACTACTGTACTCTAAAAAAATATATTTCCCCTATTATCATCCTATAAATATTGATATTTAATGAGATAAAAATGTTTTTTCGATTTTTTAAAAAACTGATTTTCTCAAAAACTGCTCCGCGGAATTTCATGCCATTAACTGAGGATATATAGATACTAAAGATGCATAACTGGCATTTTTTGTATAATTTTCTGTTTATAAAAACTGTGTGAAATAGTGAAATAAATATTCCAAAAAATAAAAATCTTATCGTATGGTTATCCGAAAACTACCATTTTCTTGTAAAAAATTCTCCATATGTGCCCGTATATATATCTATATTATAAAGGACAAACATATCTGTGCGTAACGCATACGTCATTTTGCGAATGGCAACACTTTGAAATTTGAAATAAAATTTTGGCTTTGCAATTTTCTCTACTGCAAATTTTTAAACTTCTAAACATCGCACATTTTAAATTTTTACACCGTCGTATAAGGAAAAAAATGCTCTTTTAAATGCAATTTGTTTGAAAACTGTATCACAAATTATTTTTGAGATATTAATTTTTTTGTAGTTTTTGATACCATTTTTCTTATCGTGGCAACGAAAGTACCTCATTTCATTGAAAGTCATTGAAAGTAAACGGAAAATAGTCGAAAATAGGAGATACTGTATCTTTCTGTTTCCATTTTCTCATAAAACCTAAAAAAAAAAGTCGAAATTAAAATATGGGCTATGTCAAGAATATTGTCTGTTATTCTGTGATAATGACGTCATATGCACACTTTTCTATAGACGAAGTTTAAAACGGGATTGTAAAAGTGGATTGCTTTAGCGGATGCAAATGACGTCATTTTATAAAAACGCGTGTATTTTATTTCTTAAACCTGAATTATGTTTTGTAGAAGTGCGTCATTTTCACAGCCCAGCTGCTTTGAAATTCTTCACAGTGAAAATGCTTCACATTTAAAAATAATGTAATCGAAATCACACACTGATAAAGCGCAATGTTTTACAAAAATTTAGAGCATCTTTATAAAGTATATTTTTCAATCTTCTGACCATTTTCAATTTTCGTCGCATAGAGAAAAAAATTACTTTCAAATGCAATTTGTTTAAAAACTTTATTTTAATTGACTGATGTATTATATTTTCTAAAATAATTTTTAAGCATGATTTTTTTAAAGTTTATCTTATCACGTGCCGGTTTCAATACATAATAATAATAAACATTTTTCACATAAAGCAACAAACATTTTTCAGCATTCGTTTCTGACTATTTTTGCATAACGAAATTAATACTTCCTTTATAAACAAATAAAAGAATAATATTAAAAAAACCACCAATCTAACATATTTGTGAAAGACAAATTAACGAAATTAATACTTCTTTTATAAACAAATAAAAGAATAATATTGAAAAAACAACAAATCTAACATATTTATAATCGTACAATTTAAATTTTTAGATCACCAAATAGGATTTTTTTTTAATGGAATAACTTTGCAAAGTCCATCTCAGTTTTCTGATTGTCTATAGTTTTAAAAACAATTTTTAAGCATGAAATATTTTTTAATTTATCTATATCGCGCGGAGCTCGATTACGAAAGATTAATCCGTTTGCCCTTAAAACAAAATACAGACTTCATCATTTTCGTACGGCTAATATCCATTAAAAAAATTCCCTATGAATAAATAAATAAAATAATATAAATAAAACACAAATTTACCAGACATGTATAAGCTCTGAAATTATCAGAATATAAAAGGATGCCATAAGTAGCAAAATCTTGGCAAATAACTCTTAGCATGCGGCTAATAAGAAAATATCGCTTTTGACAAATTTCAAGAATTTATTTGATTGTATAATTCGTATTTTCCATATGAAAAATACTTTTTTAATGTAAGTTGTCAATCTAAAAATATTATGGAATATAAAAAATTATTAGTTTTCAATTTTAAAAAATGATTTCACCTATATTCTTTAACCCGGGAAGCCCGGGTACGTTCCCCTAGTATATATAAAAGAAAGTCTGGATTTTGTATTAATCAACGCGCAACCCAAACTACTGAACCTAAAATCTTGAAATTTTGTGTAAAAATACTTCTTATGACATAGAGTGCCGCTAAGAAAGGATTTTCTAAAACTCCACCCCTAAGGGTGGTAAAAAATAGAACGAACTTTTAAAAAATTCCTTAAAAATCTAATATTATAGTTATTTTTCAACTGATAACATATTTTAGTGTATTTTTGTATGCTGAATCGAATGGTACTAACCAGATTCTTTTAAGTCTAATAGTTCATGAGATATTTCATATTTTTCTAATTTGGCGCTATCTTTGGCGCCAAAACCTCAAATTTTCAAGTTATAATTTCTAAAAACTCCTTTTCTTTATTCTGTTACTATAGCAAGGGAATAAATTCAAATTGAATATTTTCTTCATCAATTCTCTTGGTTTAATAATTAAAACAACTATGTCAGTTAGGGGAAAAAAATACAAACGCCTCAAAAACTAAAACTAAAAAAAAAAGGAAAAAAAAAAACTGTTGTACTTTTTCGTTCGACCAACATGCCAAGATGTATGATATCGCGCCATTTATTTCAACCCTAACTGTGCAAACGATTTTTAGTGCAAACTGTGCCAAATATTAACACTTGCTATTTATTGAACGTGGATATTTTTTATGAGTATTATTCCATGGTAATCCCGTAAAACTTTTTAATTTGTTATTTTTTGAATAGAAAACATTTATTATTAATTATAACTTATTTATTACTGATTACTGACATAGATTTTATTATTTGGTAGTTAGTTATCTGATGATGAGGAAGCTACAATAAAATTATTTTAGAAGTTAGGAATTATACATATAAAAAGGTTTGTTCAAAAAACCATGAATGACTTCATTCAAAGAATGAAATGTTTACTGTAGTGTGAAAAATACGTATTACGTACGCCATGCTAAAAGATGTTTACAATTTGAAGACTGCAGTTTAAATTGACTATATTCTATTACTTGCAAAATATTTATTTATGCTTTTATTTTAAGTACTTATTTTTATTGATTTAAAAAACTGGTGTGTTAAAGCATTTAATTTTCAAAAGTTATATTTTTTAAATGCTCATTTTTTTATCAACAAAATTATTTTTTTTTTTCAAATGTTTCATTTCATTTTATAGACAATGACATTATTTATATTTCGCCTGCGTAAAGTACAAGCTCTTTGATGTTGAAATAATTTTTTTTGGTTTAAGGTATTTTTTCTTCTTATTATTTTTTCTTTTCATCATTTTAAATGAAATTAGTTAGACATATATTTTAAATGTGTGTATTTTAAATGAAATGAGCAAAAGGCATGTATGAATTAATGATGTCGATAAAACAATTTTTTTTTTTTCATGGTTATAATATAGTGTGACGAAATGTACACCCGCAAGCAGTTTTTTCAGCACGGACTATCCATTGCTGTAGTAACGTATATATTTTAAGAAATTAATAATTGTAATCTTGGAAACTAGCCGCCCTTGGCGACCAGTTTGGTCTCCCTTAAAATTTATGTTTGGGAAAGCATGCTAAGCATTGTATCGTGTTACTTTTATTCATAATTTAATTTACTTGAACGTTGAACTCCTTTAAATATAATTAATATAATCCCTTAAGCTAATATTAGTTTTTGTTGCATTAAAATATCTCATTTTGTTGATTTTCTGTAAACAAGTGAACCCTATTGGTTTACAATGGAAGTCTATGGTAATTTGACGAAATATTAGAGATATCGATAAGTTGGCGTCACTTTTGCCGATATATCTCCAATGTAGCGACAAACTTGGCGGCATTTGGCGACAGAATAGGTGCCCCTTATGGTAACCCCTCTTATAGGTATGGAGATGCATTAAATGCTGTTCAATGACTAGAAAATTAAGATACAAAAAGAGATAAACACAGAAGTCAAAATAATAAGAAAACAATGGTTGTTTTAAAACTGTTTTATAACTATTCAATGTTTATATTAAAAATCACACACAATTTTTTGACCGAAATTCATGGTTTTTTTTAAATTATTATTATTTATTTCCGTTACGATACATTAATCTAGCATGGCCTTAGAACACGATTATGACTAATTCACTGCTTTTTCTGATGCTTGGTAAAAAACGCAAGCAAATGAATTTATTAAATGATATATAATTTTTACTCTGTTTGTTTTTAAAGTAAGGACAGCAGGAAAGAAAAAATTGAAACATTATGTAATCTTTTTTTTTAGGATTTCTAAATGTATTACTTAGCATATAATCCTAAATTAATTAATTAAATTTTGATAAAAATATACATTTTTAAAAATATTACATTCTTCATTTTTAATTTATTTTCAGTATTTTTTATTTTAAAATGTTTCATTGTTGCAGTTTTAATCATTTGGCATATTTTGGCGAGTGTTCATTGGCGCATAGTTAAATCTATTGTTCTTCCAACTCGCATAAAATTGTACGAGGTACAGAAAATATTTGGTGAGTTATCACCTGGGATAGGCTAACAGTAAAATGCCTTAAAATTAATGTATTAATTTATAATTAATTTTTTCCAATATTAAAGAGTTGCATTGTCATTATTGACCTATAAACACACCTGTAAATATAATGTTTATAATTCTAACATACCAAGAAGTGAGTTAAAAATCAATTAGTCATTGAAAAAATCCATCTTTACATATAAAAACTAGGTTGACTTAAATAAAAAAAAAAAAGGTGCAAAATTAGAATTACTGATTGAGAAATAGTAAAAAAGACAGGGAATCGACCAAAATAGGAAGATATGAAAGAGGGAGAATTTACCGTAGCGAAGCTCGGGTACTCAGCTAGTTCTATATAAATGCCGAAAGTTTGCGTTTTATATTTCATATAAATATTTACAAAAATGTATATTAAAATTATTGAAATTCATTTTAAGGCGTTATTTGGGGCGGAACTACTTAACTTCGACATCCGAAGAATTCTTGGAACAAAGTCAGCAGACAATATGTCAACTAACGTATTTTAGATTCCATTAAGCATATAAGCCATGTTTTTCAACTTCTTGTTCATTTTGATATCGACAGCGTTGAGAATGTTGCTCACGTGTTCATTAAAATTTAAAATACAGCAATTCTGTAACTTTATTCACACTTTTGAAAATCTGATAAGAACTAGAACATATTCATAACTGCAATAAAAAAAAAAAAAAAAAAAAAAAGGAAATGTTGATCGGTTTGTGTTTTTCTATTGCAATTTTCACTATTAAATCGGTATAAAAGAGTTGTTTATTCAGGGATGAGAGCACTCCGACCTAAATGACCGAATACTACCAGTAAATTTTATTAGTATTTCTCGCATTATTTAGTGACAGAATTTCTGAAATTTAATAAAGCAAAGAATAATATTAAAATTTAGTGGTAGTAATCTGTCATTTGGGTCGGAACGCTCCCATCCCTGCTAATGTAATACATTTTGGGATGACCCGTTGTACACCATGTAGACATGGAATAAGAAGATATTCTATAACATTTTCTTTTACATAAAAAGGCATATTTCGCATAAAATTAGCAATAAATGATTGCCTTAACTGTACACTTCAACAATTTCTCCTCTCTAATTCTTATCATTATTAACAAAAAATCTAAGATAAAAAAAAAAAAAACTTTTGGTTGCTAAACACAACATAATGAATAAGTTTTGATTTGACCACATGATTTATGGTTGAAAGTATTCTTTACTATATTGCTATTGATGAGTACAAATATGAAATTAAAACACGTAAAGTAAATACATTCTGAAGGGATGTTCCAATGTGTCACATGTTCCCCTGTCATTAAAAATATTTTACAGGTTTATGTTTCTTTACAATGAACTATGAAAATATCTAATTTTTGGGTATTTACCCACAGCTAGTATAATTACCCAGGTGTATACCCCCAAAACAAATACCTGTTCGTTGCGTATTTACCCATCCCACATCACTGTGTGTAACTCATAGACTAAAATCGTCACTCTCTGTCCATATTTTCTTTACACATACCTATAATAATATTTTATCTATAAACAGAATTTTTTTTATACACATTGTAGTAATTAATTATAATAGATTGTGTTTTGACTTTTCAGTAGTAAAATTAATGTTGCTTTACATAAACAAAAGAAAAAAAATCACAAACATTGAATATTACGTAATTAAATTTGGAAAACGAGTTATAAACAATATGATTTAAATTTATTTGTTTAAAATTTACAATGGTTAAATTTGAAGGCAGAGATGAACATATAATAAACATGATATAAATAAGTAAGGTGAAACATCTAAATCATTTTAGCCAGGAAAACTACACTGAATCACTTTTTTTTTGTCATATTTCATTTTCATCAAACATTTGCCAAAATTTATGCATTTATAAAAGTCGAAATTATTCTACTGAAACTTATTCCTTGATGAAACTATGAACCTGCCCGGTTGCGTCGCTGTAATAATAATAGTAAAATTGTTCAAAGTGATCTCGTGTATTTTAAAAACTGCAAAGACATTCTCTAAATTGAAGAAATATGTCCCTTCTAACGAAAGGGAGCAGCCCCTTTGTCTGAAGTTTGTCCCCCTTTGTCATAAGCCGTGTGACAGTTTGTAAGGGGATTGGAACGGACTACTGTCTAAGCTGAACGCGATATTTTTTGGAAGTGACCAACAGCCTTGATAAAACATATCCTATCATATATTTTTGTTTTGATTAACCCCTTAACGGTCGCTTAATATTTGGAAAAACCATAAAAAAAGCACCTATTTTTTTATTACTGAAATTGAATAATTATAAGGTTTCTATAAAAAATATGCAAATAGTTTTTTTTTTTTAAAAGGTGAAAAAAAAGATGATTTAGAGTGATTTTGAAATAAAAGAATTCACATTTGTGGAAAAGCCATCACGCGAGTATTCTGTGTTTTAATGCTTGTTCTACACCATACAAATTAATGCGAATAAGACTTTTATTTTTCACATCTTAGATCTTTATTTATCACCACCAAACAAATTTTTACAAATAATATTTGAAAGAATATAATATACAGGGTGTCCGGTCTCAACGGTGTCCAATGGTTAATTCCTAAACCGTGAGTCATAGACATATAGTTCCAATTACAAAAATGTTTTAAATCACGTAAAGAAATATTTTAAAAGCGATTTGGGTCAATAAAAACATTTCTTAAAAAATTACGAAATTTAAATTTTTATACGGTCCCCCGGTCCTATAAGTTATATTTAGTGAAATTTTCCTTTTACACTGACAAGTAATACAAAAAAAGTCCCGTTATTCTACGATTAAAATTGACCGAGTTATAGCTGTTTAAAGTTGGAGCATATTTTTTGCTGCAAATTGGGGGTCATTCACAAATTTAGTCGAAATATAATTTCGTCAGATATAAAAAATATCTGGGAGTAAAATTAACAATTCAATATAAATTTGAAATCTTTAATCATTCTGGCATATTAACGGAAAATATACAATTTGCAATAAACATTTAAGAAGAAAGAAAAAACAGAATTTTTCTTAAATAAAATGATTCTAAATTAACAGCCTCAATTCTTTACAAAATGATACGTATTTTAAAATATTATTAGATTGCACAAGTCTGCAAAAGTTGGGTTATGTCATGTTTTTTAGCTAATTGTATACTCTGTATCGCTGAATCCGAAATTGACCTTCATTTTTAACTATCATATCATGATTTTTCGCGCATTGCAAATTTCAAAGTTAAGGAGTTCAATGTTAAAATTGAATTTCCTCCCCCATCTCATCGGACCACTCAGCTGTTTAGCTGTAAGAATCCCAGGATAAGCAAAAATATCGAATAAATTTTTTAATAAAATAAAATAAAATAAAATAAAATAAAAAATGTTTTACATATGTTTTATAGTATGAGATTTTAGCTATATTTTAACTTACACATTTGCGATTTGCCAAAAAAATTCTAACGTGATGGTTAAAAATAAAGGCCATTTTCAGATTCAGTGCTAAAAAGTGCGTAAAAATCAATTATCAAAAGTTAAAAAACACAACCATCTCCGCTACTTTATAGTATTCGATTTTTGTTATTCTTTAAATTTGAAAATTTATGATTTGCGAAATATCCTGACACGACGGTTAAAAATTAAGGTAATTTTCGGATTCAGTGCTAAAAAATACATAAATGTGAAAAACCCAACAATCGTAGTCTTGTATTATCTAATCTAAAACTTTTTCTTAAACTCCTTGGCAGAAATTTATCCAAAATTTTTTGTGTTATTCTGTAAAATAAGTATAAATGGTAACCACCGAAAATCTTAATAATATTAGATTGCTATCGGATTTGCGCCAGTATGTAAAATGCAATCTCGATGGGATATTTAAAAGTGGGTTAAAGTTAGAGTACAAATTTTGAACTGGAAAAACATACATATGATTGTTGAAGTAACATACAAACTTATAAAAAAACATAATTTTTGTTAAAAGAAATCATAAGAGAAACAGTCTCAAATCCTGACAAAATAAAACCTATGTTATTTTAGCCAATTTGAGACTTAATCATAATACTTGTAGGATTTTTTTTTCAAAGCGCAGATACACATGAAGTAAGACCTTCGAATACTTTAAACACTTGGCATATGATCCCTCAAAGCCAAGCCGAACTCATTTGTTTTCAGAGTAGAAAAGTGGCATAAGTCATGCATTTTTAAAGATTCATAACTCGCTCAATTTTAGCGTTACATGAATGGGACTTTTTTTTATCTTACTTGTCAGTGTAATAGGAAAAAGTTACTAAATATAACTTATAGGACCGGGGGACCGTATAAAAATTTAAATTTCGTAATTTTTAAAGAAATATTTTTATTGACCCAAATCGCTTTTAAAATGTTTCTTTACCTGATTTAAAACATTTTTGTAATTGGAACTATATGTCTATGACTAATTTAGGAATTAGCCATTGGACACCGTTGAGACCGGACACCCTGTATATGAAAAGATAAAAAAATTTAATCGATTTTTCCCTCTCAGATATGCTAGAAAAATAAAAATTATGTACATGGATGTGTTTCTAGTAACAATACAACATTTTAGTATTTTTACAAATTCATTATAAATTAGCAAATTAATTTTACGTTATCTAAACGTAGCTGATAAATCCTTAAACATTCTTTACGGTTGTTATAACTGTATATACAAGTACAACAATTGAGTAAGTTATGTAACAAACTACGATTTCTAAAATATACCAGCTGTTTGGGAAATTGCAAAAGAGAAATATTTAAAACCTTTAAGCATCTTAAACATGATTTTCAGCCCTATAATTTTTTATAAAAAAGTTAAAATATTATTTAATATATATTATTAAAATGTCAGTGTTTAATACGTTCAATTGGCCCATCTCCGTCCGCAGCCCTTTTCTCTACTACTTATTCCGACTCTTTTGAGAAAGCCAGATTGGAAAAAAAAAAAAAAAAAAAAAAATTGAAACCGGACAAAATTAAAAGGGAAATTTGAAATTATTGGCTACCGACCAACAACTGCTACGTGGAGTTTATTATTAGTCTATAGTTTTCAGTTATTGGCAATTGCTGTGTGTTTCATAAGCCTTTTTCAAATTTGGAGAATGTTCCGCAATTGGGTTATTTCGATAAAAGTTACTTTCATTTTCTAACCATTATTTAACCTTTATACAGTTACAATTGTATACTGTTTTCTCATTTGACGCCAATCATGGCTATCGGCCCGATTACGGAAAGTTATCCATTTTACCCCTGCGAAGAACCGGTGTAAGATAATAAATTTTTAATTGAGCATACCACGTACTATTTGTAAATATTTTATTCCAATTTTTGAAGTTTCTTCTATACTTTGTATGCTTTCTGCAATGTTATTCACCTGTGCGAAGTGCAGGTATCACATGAAAACTATTTTTCTCGGATATGACACAATGACCGACATATTTCTAGATTTAAAAAAAAAAAAAGTAATTTGTCGATTTTAGGAATTTTTTTAAAGCTGTTGTCTAAAATTCTCAAAATATTTAAAACTATAAATAATCAATTATTGCTGGTTTAATAGTACAAGAATTACTGCTTGCATTTTAAATTAAAGTGGATCCTAATGTAAAATTAAATGAGTTTTAAATGGAATGAATGAAATGCTTCTATTTTAAATATTATAAATGCAATTCGATCAAGAGAATATTTGGCAATTTATCGCCTGCGCCCGGTAAATAAAAAATATGCCTTAAAATTAATTAAATAGTTTATACTTAAACTCTAAGCGTAATAAAACGTTTAATTCTCATTGGAAATACACATGTTTATCTAATTTTTATAACTTTATCTTATCAGGAATTAAATTAAAAACGCTGCTGTAAAATTCTATCTTAACATATATTAACTAATTTTTATATGACTTTGTTCATTGCATTACAAAAACATAATTCAAATAGAACGTATTAAAATCACTGACATTTAATAATATATATTAAATAATATTTAAAATTTTTTATAAATTATAATAAAACACAAAACTAACCTGTTTTTCTCTTTTGGGAAGCGAAAAAAATAAGTTCTCTCAGATAGAAAGTTATTTTTGCAGTTTTGAAGATTGCAATAATTAGAACGCCAACGTGTCATTTTCCCAAATAATATAAGTTCTTAAAAGAACTGATTTTGTTTAAATATCTAACTTCAATTAATAAATTAAATAATGGAGAATAAATAAATCGAATTATAACAATTCCAACAGTTAAGTACTGCAGACGACAAGCGCGTGCGCATAGTTATTTCATAGATATCGAACTCATAGATCATCCACAAAGGGGAAAGAAGTTAATAATCCTCTTGTAGTTCACTCCGTCCGCTAGGTGGTGTATGACCTTGATTGGCGTGACCTCGCCTTTAATCTTGCGGTTACCTCTCCCATTTAAGATAGGACGCTTACTTATATCGCTTTGCCTGGAGACTCTCCATACCTCTAATAGAGCAATGAAATGTGGAGCAATTTAATGTCACAGCCAAAGTCTGAAAAGCAGAACACTAGAAACGCGGAAAGGGAAAAGCCAGCAAAATAAATAAACACCAAAGGCCTTTACAAGCGCCATACATTTTCAAAACATAAAAGGTTACAATAAAAGAATGAATGAATCCAAGGTAATGAGAAAGTTAATACGATAAAAAAGAAAAGAAAAGAATATTTACAAGATTATATATATATATAATTTACAAAAGAATATAAGTGTTCAGGAAGGCAAAGCCCTATCAAAGTAAATAAAACTGCGGAATAATCCTGGGTCAATGTTTTCCGGGAGAAGGAGTGTTGCCCTTTGTCTACGCCAGCGGACATTCTCATCATAGTTACTTAAATTTTGAATAGCAGGATTAGGGATGTTGTGAATAATATTAAAGAACTTATTGGCTTGGTTTTTAATGGCCGAACGAATAGGAGGAATTTTTACATCATGATGAATAGCAGTATTTCTACGATACCATGGAGCATGAGTGCTTCAAGAAAGTTAAGTTCACGTATAGAAGTTGCTTTAGAGATGATTTTAGCTGAATTATAATCAAAAGATGGTTCATCTCCCAGCAATGTTTAGCAATTTAAGATTTATTGGTTTCCTGTTTTTTAATATACAGGGTGTCTCAAAAGGTCGTTTACAAACTTAACACGCTGGTCTATCATATCATGAGGAACAAGATTTACATAGGAACTTGTGTTCGAAAATGCAAACTGCGACCGCTAGAGGACGATTAGCGCAGGTGTGGAGGTAAAGAAATGAAGGATATCGAAAGAGGTATTAATATGACTTTTATTAAAGAACATGGTTTAATTTACAGAAGGTGTTCGAAATTCCTTCTATTCGCCGCAATGCATGCTTCACAACGTCGACGCATGGAGTCACGGACAAGTTCAAAATGGGCAGGTGTGTCACGGACATGTGTCGCCGCTTCCACGATCCTGGCGAAGACATCCATGTCCGATGTTACGGGCGTCTCATACACCATGGACTTCGTGTGTCCCCACAGATAGAAATCCAGGGGAGTCAGGTCGGAGGATCGTGGTGGCCACGCGACTGGTCCGCCTCTGACAATCCAGCAATTAGGATATATCGAGGTATCCTCGCACAGTGTAGCTAAAATGAGCAAGCGCTCCATCATGCTGAAACCAGATGTTTCGGCGTGTAGCGGCTGGTACGTCACCCATCCGATCCGGGAGGACTCTTTCAAAGAAAATGCGATAGATATTCCCGTCAAGGCGCTGACGTAGTAGATAAGGGCCAATTAACATGTCACCGATAATACCAGCCCAAACGATTACGGCGAAACGTTGTTGACGTGCATGGGGACGTGTACACCTTGGGTTTCCATGCGCTCATAGTGCATGTTGTGCAGGTTCACGACACCGTCCTGTGTAAAACAGGATTCATCCGAAAACAAAATCCACGATGGAAAATCCGACTGTGCGACGCGTTGTTGCAAATACCAGCGTGCGAATGCAACACGTTGGGGATAATCGTCAACGTACAATGCCTGCACTCTTTGTAAGTGGTAGGGGTGTTGCGTGTCCTCATGCACTATGCGTATAATGATGGAACGATGTACACCCAAGACGCGTTCGCTTGCTCGGAGACTTCTTTGCGGGTTCTTGTCAAATTTCCGTAGCACGGTTTCTTCTACGACAGGCGAGCTTGTAGTGTGTTCTCGACCGATATGGCTACGTACTTGGAAAGCTCCTGCTTCACTTAATCTGCTGTGCAATTGTGCAAACAAAACATGACTTATCTGACGTCTGCTTGGGAAGCGCTCAAGGTACATTCGTACCACGGCTCGTGCATTTTCATCCGCGGTGCCATATACGTAATCAGGGGTGTAAAAATCTAAACGCCAGCAGGCAGTCTCTCACCACTAAATTTTATTCGTTATTTTTCGTTTAATATTTCGTCTAAATTTTTCGTAACAATGCTAATAAAATTTAAGCGAAGAAAACTAATAAAATTTAATGGTGAGAGACTGCCCTCTGGAGCCTAGATTTTTACACCCCTGTACGTAATGCATATCGGCCAATTCTGCGTTACTAAACCGATTCATCCTTCCCTGCAACGTCCTCGCCTGAAATGAGTACACTTCCCACTCTCCCGTAAGCCTGCACACATCGCCCTCTAGCGGCCGCAGTTTGCATTTTTGAACACAAGTTCCTATGTAAATCTTGTTTATCATGATATGACAGACCAGCATGTTAAGTTTGTAAACGACCTTTTGAGACAACCTGTATTGTTGATGTTCTTTAATACGAAATTATAAACCCTGTTTTGTCTTCCAATATTAGCCCAGTGGTAGGGGAGCAAAAAAAAAAAAAAAACAAAAAAAAAAAACAGGCCGAATTCGGAATTAATTAGGGGAAAGCTGTAAATTGTTTTAATCCATTTAGTTTAGGTTTAGAATGAACATGCTATGTTTTCCCTCTCGTACTAAGTGAGTGTTAGGAAATATGTATTGATTTATAGTAAAAAAATACGTTTTTTTAAAGTTCTATAACAATATCTCGAAAAAACTAACTCTATAAAAAACATTGTCAGTACAAATGTTGTAGAGCTTAAAATTCTGAATAAAATTAGTACCCACACTTAATATCTTGCTGAACATTAAGCTCACAATTCTACTTCAAAGTTTCGCCTAAATCGCTAATCAAGAGCTTGAAGCCAGAACCGACCTGGTTATCAGTCCACCCTGCTTCTAATTTTTTATATACATGTATTTCTTTTTAATTTATTGAGGCATTTATGATGTTTTTGTAATTATTTTAGCTCATTATATTTTAGATATTTTAAGAATCACGGTTTAATCTCTTGATTACGGGCTCAGTGATAGGGGATGAAATAAAGGCCGAATGCGAAATTAATTTGGGGAAAGCTAAAAATTGTTTTAATCGCTTCGACATAGGCTGGAAATTAACAAAAATGCATGTATATAAAAATTGGAAGCAGAGTAGACTGATAATTTGATCTTTCCTGGCTTCAAATTGTTGATTAGTGATTAAGGCAAATATTTTGAAATAGAATTGCGGCCTTAATATTGAACAAATAATATTAATGTGGGTACTCATTTTATTCAGAATTTTAGGTTCTACAACATTTGTTGTGGTAATTTTTTTGACAGAGTTAGCTGTTTTGAGATATTGTTAAGTTAACTTAGTCTCTCCTGGCTTCAAGCTCTTGATTAGCGATTAAGGCAAAATTTTGAAATAGAATTGCGACCTTAATTATGAACAAATATATTAATTCGGGTACTCATTTTATTAAGAATTTTAAGCTCTACAACAGGTATACTGAGAATTTTTTGATAGATTTAGCTGTTTTGAGATATTGTTATGGTAACTTGGTCTCTCCTGGCTTCAAGCTCTTGATTAGCAATTAAGGTAAAATTTTGAAATAGAATTGCGACCTTAATGTTGAACAAAAATATTAATGTGGGCACTCATTTTATTCAGAATTTTAAGCTCTACAACATTTGCATTGACAATATTTTTTTTATAGAGTTAGCTGTTTTGAGGTATTGTTAAAGTAATTAAAAAAAAAAGTGTCTTTCGAAATTAAATATGTACATATTTTCTAACGTTCACCAAGTACGAGGAAGAAAACATAGTACGTTCATTTTAGACCTAAACTGAAGGGATAAAATAATCTCCAGTTTTCCCCTAATTAATTCTGAGTCCAACCACCTCACACGCGGGGCTAAAATTTTGAAATACAATTGTGACCTTAATGTTTAACAAATATATTAAGTGTAGGTACTCATTTTACTCAGAATTTTAAGCTCTACAACATTTGTATTGACATTTTTTTTGATAGAGTTAGTTGTTTTGCGATATTGTTATGGTATTAAAAAAAAAAAAAAAAAAAAAAAAAAAAAAAAAAAAAAAAAACGTGTTTTTTGACTATCAATCTATACATATTTCCTAACACTCACCTAGTACGAGGGGGAAAACATAGCATATTCATTCTAGACCTAAACTGAAGGGATTAAAATAATTTCCAGCTTTCCTCTAATTAATTCCGAATTCAACCCCTAACCACTGGGCTATATACGAAAAACCGCACTTCAATTAATATTATAGATACCCAGTGAGTTAGATAACTCAATAGGATCTTTGAGTTTGGAGAGGGTAAGTTTATTCGTAGGGGTAAAAGTTGTTCTGAAATCAAGCTGTCTAAGAATTTTGGCAATGGGAAAACTGGATTTAGGAAAGAAAGGTAACACAATGCTAATATTGGAAAGAAAAGAGGACTGGTTTGAGTTAGAGAAACGAGGGTGCAGTAGTTTATATAAAGCAGTATCAATAATAGGAGGGTGTAACCTTTGTCAATTGCAATGGTTTTAAGATATTGAATTTTACTATTAACCCTTTCCGGCGGGAAGAAATTCTGTTTATAAACTGATGAAAAAATGTACTGACACTAGAATTTATAAATGAATTTATTAGCATATATGAGCTTGCTTATTTTCACGCACATTATAAAAGGAAAATTTTAATTAAATATCCTTGGTACCGTTTGTCAGTTTTGGAAAAAAAAATTAGGTGTACTTTTTAAAGGACACAGCCCACGAAAGGGTTAATGAGTGAGAATCAGGGCAAACATGTATGGCACGATTCATGAAAGTAAAAAGGCGGCCAATTTCTGGTTGGGAGGGTGACAAGAGCGAGCATGTGGGGGGGAGGGTAGAGAATCATTAAAACTTTTGCGATATACGGATGTAGACAAACCGTCTACAGTAAGAGTGTCACTCGAATCCGCTTCTCTCCTTTATAATTGTGCAAGTTTTCATTATTCCTTGCACTGAGAACGGTACACTAAAGGCTACCGAAACAAGTCTGCTCTAAGTTTGCATATTCTGTTGTTTTTAAATTTATGGTATAGTGCGCCAAGTATCATGGTAATAATTAGAGTATGTATAGTTTCAACTTTCTATACAGAACTCGTATTATTAGAAACACTCCTAGTTGAGATACGTCGCTGTTTTGGCCGGTATCAAAAGCTGAATGCGATTCAAGGAGCTAAAGATAAATCTCACATTACGGTGATATGTGGAGAATAGCCGTTTAGCACTCATCAATATTTCAATGAAATATAAAATAAATTTTATCATATATTGAAATTCAGTCATATTATTTGAGATTGCTGGTTTGAGTTATTCAATAAAATTGAAATGTTTTCTTTTTGAATATTCAGAATCATTAGTAATGCATAGGCGATAGGCAATTTTGTATGGAATCTCAGCATTAAAATATTGGTGACCAGTAACATGAATTCTGAAGATACATTTATATCATGTGTACAACATGATATAAAGAGTTTTTAGATATGAGATTTTAATTGTAAGACGTTATACATTAAATCTGCAAGGTGAAAGATATTTACTGATGTGTAAATTTGAGAAACCTATAGGAAATAAATTTACGAAAACCTTCTAGCAGGAACTGTAGATTCTAGTGTATATATTCACGTCGGGAAACGAGAATTCTCGTTTACATTCAAAAAACATCATTGACTAGGGTCGTTGGTTCTACCCTACAGAAAATGCATTTATATCATCTTGTCGATATTTTTTTAGATTGTGAGCCATTTTATATTAAATTCGTACGTTGGAAGATATTTACCAATGTATAAACTTGGGAAACCTATCTAGAACACCAATTTACAAAAGACTTTCAGAACAGGTAGGAGTTTCTACTGTTTTAAAATTCAGATTTGATAAAAATTGCCCGTCGGCAATGTGTTAAAACCCAGATTTCATAGAAAAATCTAGGCCAATTCTGTTAAAAAAAAGTTGAAACTCCACCCTCTTCTCAAAGTCTTTCATAAATTAGTTTCCTAGATAAGTTTCAAACGTTTATGTAGCTGCACAGATCTTTCAATGAACATATGTTATGTAAAATGTCTTACATTTTAAAATAAATGTGGAAAATTTGATGTAAATAAATTTTCTGAGAGGTCTCAGTCAATGACGTTTCGTTAAATAAACACGACAATCCTTGTTCGCAGTCGACACGTTTTTAAAGGGCTAGTTTATACATAAAATTTTAATGTGACGATATTATGAAATGAATTTGTGTAAAAATTTTATGAAACAGTTTTATGTAAAGAACTAGGGGGGCACCGCCCCCTTGCTCGCTACGCTCACCAACCCCCCGCGTAATCGCTTACCTATTCCATTCGGTATAGCGAAGCAATTCCTATTTTCTAGCCAACCCCAGATTATTGTTTGTGCTTAAAAATAATGTAAATAGTTCAATTTAGCTCTATTCATAAGCTAATATTAGTTTTTGTTGCATTGAAATATCTCAATTTGTTGATTTCCTGCATGCAAGTAAACCCTATTGTATTTCAATGGGAGTCTATGGAAATTTGGCGAAATACTGGAAATAACGCTAAGTTGGCGTCACTTTTGGTGACAGAGAGACGGGTCTCCCCTTGGTAACCTCCCTTATAGCGTCATAAAGCTCTGACCAATCAGTTGCATTTCACGATATCTACGCAGATTTTCATTGTTCCATTTCCAAAGCATTACTTTTTGCAAGGCATACTTAGATACTACTACCGGCAGACCGATTTGCGTTTAATGTATGAAGTTGCTCGCCAGAGGACTCTGATACGGTGCCGAAAACAACGACGAGAACCAATCAAACCGCTCTGGTCAGGGTTCAGAGAATTCCAATGTGTTTACATTTTTTTTCCGTATAGATATGATTCAAAAGAGTTTAATAAAAATATTAACTCTAATCATCAAATTAAAAAAAAAAAAAGTTATTATTTTTAACAATTATTGGAATAATAAATGGTGCGACCGGAGAATACTTCCAAGGTTGCTACTTAATACCAAGTTAATACTAAATACCAAGGTTGCCACTTTGGCGCATTTATCGCCAGGTTGGGGAGAAGTAGAGTATTCTACGATTCACCCCGATAAATAAAAACATGCATAGTCTAAAAACATCAATGTCACAAATTTATTTGCTATCTTCACTGCTGAAACAATAAAACTAATGGAATTTCTTTTAAATATATTAAAGTACTCATAAAATTCCTTGTAATAATTAATAAATATAATTTATTAAGTAACAAATACACTTACATGATTTAATCAAAATTGCTTGGATAACATAAAATATTGCAACGATATTTAAATCTGCGATCACCATTTCTTTCTATGATTAAAAATAAGAATATTTAATGTTTAAGGAAGATCGTTTTTTTTTTTTTTTTTTTTTTTTATACTATTATTATTATTACTATTTAGTTCGGACGATATCAAACACAAACATTTTACGGGTAGCAATAAATTCGTCAAAAATAACTGCTTCAAACCAGTTATGAGAACTGTAGTTTGATACAAACCACATTTTAATTTTAAAACGTGTATGTGAAAAACAAGCTATTTTTATGTAAATACGGGAGATTAAAAAAAGAATAACAGAATGAACCAAACGATCAAGTAAACAATAAGTAATTTAGCTAATCTTAAAAGTATGTGAACACTAAAATACTACAAGCTGTGTAAAATATCCTTTTAAATCGAAGGATAATGAAGAATATAAGTATTTAATTTATTATTCTGAAAATACGATCAATGATTCTGAAACTTCGACGATGAGAAACAAGCCGCTATCTGGGCAGAGTATAAATGTAAACAAAAAAGAGTACGTTGTGATGTTTTGGTTCAGGGTCTGAAGCTGAATCCGACTTCACTTTTTCGACGGTTTTCGGTGAAATGCGTGGGCCGTATATATCATAGTAGGCTATGTTTTTTGGTACTTTTCCGTTATACGGACAGCATTGTCGCCAACGCAATAGTTGGCGCAAAATGAAAATCACGTGAATTGAAACATTTGAAAAATGAAAGAAAAACAGTGTCGATAGTAAAGTGAGCATTTAAAAAATATAACATTTGAAAATTACAGAATTTTACGAACTATTTTATTAAATCACAAATATATAATTGAAATAAGTGAACAAATAACTGTTATACAATAAAGTAATAAAATAAAAAAATCATATTAAACTGCTGCCATAAAATTACAAATCTCTTTGGCACAGATGTCATATTCGCCCCATATTGGCGCGATTTTTTTCGGTTGCCAATTTGGCGAAAACATCAACAGAATAAACAACATAGGTACAGATGTCATATACGCCCCATATTGGCGCGATTTTTTTCTGACGCCAATGTCATATACGCAACGGGTATTTAACTGGCGCCAAAGTGTCGTTATTTTGCTTGATATGGTAACCCGGATGTTGCTGTTTATGCTGTTGATATTTTCGCAAATTGGCATCGGAAAAAAATCGCGCCAATATGGGGCGTATATGACATGTGTGCCACAACAGAATCCGGGTTACCACATCAAGCAAAATAATGACACTTTGGCGCCAGTTAAGTACTCGTTGCGTATATGACATTGGCGTCAGCAAAAAATCGCGCCAATATGGGGCGAATATGACATGTGTGCCATATCTTTTAGCATTGCAGTAAACATTTCATTTTTTGAATGAAGACGTCGCCACATAAACTCTATGAGATGCGACTCTAAATGATGACGAACTGTTCCCCGATGTCTTTTGTTGCGCCATTTTGCGATGCCCCATAATCTCTCAACATTTTGAGTATGACATCCAGTATTAGGGTCGACAAAATTGTATTTGTGATTTACTGTGAAATGATCATTACCAGCACTTCGCAGTTCATCTGTTTTATATCCTTTCCATTAATCTGTATAAATAATACTTTCATCAGCTACATTGTTTTCTATTGCCGCCATTAAAGTTTCAGATGTGCGATCGGAAATAGGAGTAAGGAAACATCCCCGTGTTTCACGGCATAAGCCATCTAACACCCATTGAGGAGGAAGAACACGCCCTACGTTGCTTTTTCTTCTGGTAAAAAGACTTTCATCTACTTCTATAATTTTATTAGGTCCACCGATTTTTCGATTTGGTCGTGAACATAAAGCATTTGCACAAACTTCTCTAAAATAACTATTCCAGTCCACTGTTGTGTTGTGGTTCATATCAAGTTGCAGCTCACAAGGCTCAATCGATGTCAACTCTTGGCACCATAAATATATAAACCTCAAAGCATTAAGAAAAGACAACCGCGATCCTTCAAACCATGTTTTTTGTCGTATTCCTACGCTTTCTTCGCATGATCGTAAGCTACATCTCCATTTCGGATTTCCAGAACTAATCCATAATTTCATTTCATGGTTGTTTGAACACAACCTTTTATTATGCAGAATTCCAAATTTCAGAAACAGTTTTATCGCAACTTTCTCATCATCTGGTAATGGTAAACAAATGGTAAAATACATCTCAGCGTCAGCAGTAAAAGTAAATTATAATAATAAAAAAAAAAAAGCATTTTTATTTCGAATAATAGCAAATTAAAAAGCTTTCCAAGGTTAAGGTTAAATAATAATCATGATGGGGTAATAATAAGATGATGGGGTAATTCGCAATATACTCTCCTTCGCCAATCTCCTTCGATAACTGCGCCAATGTGGCAATCGGGCTGCTCCTCGGACGTCACAAAATATGGCAACCCTAAGATTTCTCCGGAGAGAGTTGATGGTTAAACTCCTTGTTTTCTAAGCTGCTTTCTAATTGGACCGAATTGGAAGCTTATTTTTTTTGTAAAAGGCTTTCTTATTGGACAAAGAGGAGAATCAAGGAACATTTTGAATTTGTTTGGAAAAACGTTGATATTGCTGCAGTGGATTTTCCGTTGAAGAGTTGTCACTCTGTGTCGCAGTCGCGTGTTTTTATTATTTGTTTTCTCAATCTTGTATATTTTGAAACAAGTACTTATCTGGATAAATGCTTGATAGGTGAGAATAAATATTCGATCAGTTATTTTTCTTTTATTTTTACCTGTATTTTTGAGCATTGATTGAATTATGTACGAAAGAAAGGTTGATTGTTCCAAGCTATGAATGACTAAAAGTGACAGATTGAGTGATGCTTTTGAATGACATCCTAGAGCACAAGGTAAAATTATGAATAAAAAAACGGGGGGTTCAGGGGGGCGGTAGCCCCCCTGATTAAAAAAAAAGGGCCCCTCTGATAAAAAAAAAAAACATTGTTTTGCTCCCATTACTGTTAACAAACGCTCTTTTATAATAATTTGGGTAAGTGAAAGTTTTGTTTTCAGGTATATTTTATAAAATATATTTTTTAAAATATGAAATGTATTTTTTTTTAAATGTATTTCGAAAAAATTTGAAATTTTATGTATTATTTTTACTCAAAAATACAGGTTAAAATAAGAGAAAAATGACTGATCGAATATCTATTTTCACATTTTAAGAATTTGTCTAGATAGGTACTTGTTTCAAAACATACGAGATACGAGAAGAGAAAACAAATAATAATTTTGCGTACTCTCTCCCGGATGTTGCAACGTTCCGGGAGTTAGTACGCGAAAATGCGCCAATTTGGCGATTTTTGAAAATTGCGCCAAGAAGGAGAGTAAACTGCGATCGCACCGGGTATTTTGGGTAAAATGCTTAAAATGTGAAAATAGATATTCGATCAGTCATTTTTCTCTTATTTTAACCTGTATTTTTGAGTAAAAATAATACATAAAATTTCAAATTTTTTCGAAATACATTAAAAAAAAAAATTTTGGGTAATTTGGGTAAGTGAAAGTTTTGTTTTCAGGTATATTTTATAAAATATATTTTTTAAAATATGAAATGTATTTTTTTTAAATGTATTTCGAAAAAATTTGAAATTTTATGTATTATTTTTACTCAAAAATACAGGTTAAAATAAGAGAAAAATGACTGATCGAATATCTATTTTCACATTTTAAGCATTTGTCTAGATAGGTACTTGTTTCAAAACATACGAGATACGAGAAGAGAAAACAAATAATAATTTTGCGTACTCTCTCCCGGATGTTGCAGCGCTCCGGGAGTTAGTACGCGAAAATGCGCCAATTTGGCGATTTTTGAAAATTTCGCCAAGAAGGAGAGTAAACTAATCCAGAACTAATCCATAATTTCATTTCATGGTTGTTTGAACACAACCTTTTATTATGCAGAATTCCAAATTTCAGAAACAGTTTTATCGCAACTTTCTCATCATCTGGTAATGGTAAACAAATGATAAAATACATCTCAGCGTCAGCAGTAAAAGTAAATTATAATTTAAAAAAAAAAAAAAAAGCATTTTTATTTCGAATAATAGCAAATTAAAAAGCTTTCCAAGGTTAAGGTTAAATAATAATCATTCACGTAATTCACGTTTCATAAATAACAAATCACAATGTTTCGCATGGTTTACAAGAAAAATCCTTTTCACGATGAGGTCTGAAATAATTGGCACATTAGCATACATTTTGGCATGCTGTCCGTATAACGGAAAAGTACCCTTAATTTTGGCGAAATACTGGAAATAGTGGCAAGTTGGCGTCACTTTTGGCGACAGAGAGACGGGTCCCCCATTGGTAACCTCCCTTATAGCGTCATAAAGCTCTGACCAATCAGATGCATTTCACGGTATCTACGCAGATTTTTTATTGGTCCATTTCCAAATCAAAACTTTTTTTTATATATAGAAGGATTTATGTAGCAAGTTTATGAAACGAACTGATGAAACGAATTGATGAAAAGAATTTATGTAATAATTTTATGAAACGTATTTACGTAACTAGCAGGCTACGCCCGCTACGCTGGTCCTATTTTTCCAATTTGAATCAAAGAAAATATATCTGTGGAATATATTTCCTGATTTAGGAAATTATGTAAACGATGTATCATTGTAATATTGTATTTACTAATGTGTTGGGACAAAATTTGAGTTATTAAGCACCAACTACTATTTTAGTTGATCAATTACAGTCTGATTTAGCAGGAAAATTAAGCCGTTATGGCAACAGGAATCCAAATGTCCTTTAATAGGTACACTGCTGAAATGAAGTGCATTGCAATGATAGCAGAGATTGTCCGTCGCACCGAAATAATGTAGGCGATTCATTCTCATTTGTTATCTTTTAAATTCCGAACTTATCGGTCGTGCGTTATGTGTGATTTTGGTAGTTTAAATGCTATATAGCCCTATGTTCTGTTATATTTCGTAAAACGCAATTATGCCACAGTTTTTTATATTTCCATTTTAGCAGAAAAAAATACAGTTAAAACTGTAATAGCAGTAAATAGTACTGAAGCTTCCATCATCAGTTAAAATGCAGCCTTCTTTTTAATTCGTCACGAAAAGCTCTCTCAAAAAGAAAAAAACGTCTTTTAATTCATGAAATTCTTAAAAAAGGTAATCTTTAATAATCGGGTTCACAGAATTAAGAATTTTCCCCGTAATTCTATAACTAAGCGTTGTAGAACAATGTACTGTATACCTAACCCCAAAAACTAAGATTGTAATTTCTATCAACATAATATAAACCGTTCAGTTGAAATGCAAATGAAATATGGTAAAAGATGATACAATTTTCTGTAATGGAATACATCATGAAGATTTTGCTTCAAACAAAAACGATGCTTTCAAAATCACATTTAATACGTGAATTTGAGAGGTATCAAGCTACGAAATATTAGCCCGGAATGCTATGAACAGTACTATACTTGATTATCCCGTTGACCAAAAACTGTCGCCAAACTGTAAGATTAAATGCCAATAATGGATGATCGTAACTGTCACATTCACTTTAGATTAAACATGATACACGTGTTTGTTACGTCATCAGGTCTTTTTAATTCGACGTTTTATTTGCATTTTTATTAATGTTTTACCTATTTATTTGTTCTTTCGTTATTTAAAATTGCTGCAAATTTCGATTTTTTTTCTTCAGTTCTATATCTAATGTTAGCATGTTTTAGCTATATCCGTCTACATTTTTTGGCTAAATAAAGAGATTTTCGTTACAATTTTCCGTATCATTGATGTTTTATTGCGGTTTTTAATAAATTCGATTGTTACATTTAAGTTACTTAAATTTTATTCACAAATACAATATCTTAAAATTATCGCTTTGTATGTGGTTTAATTCAATAATTATGCATTTAAATACGTAAACTATTAGTATTTTTTTGTTGGAAATCATCTAAATAAATCAAATTTTATATTTGGTATGTTGCTATGCCATAAGTGAACGTCATTGTTAAAGAAACCCTATTCTTTAGTATATTTTTTAATTTAAATTCATTAATTTACAAAAATTTAATTCGCAAATAATAATAATAATATAAAAAGCAATTTAACAAAATACAACGGCCATTTGGAAAATGATTTTTTCAAAGACTAAAATTTAAAACATAAAAGATCGCACGGAGTGGATCGTACGCCATGGATTAAACATTAACATTCCTGGACCCATCATGAACAAATTTTAAAAGAAATTTCAGTTTTACAATTTTCGGGACTGTAAATTTTTAAACTTCTACGGAGCTGGTCATACATTACGTACGCCATGGATTAAACATTAATATTCCTGGAGCAATTTTAAATGAAATTTCATTTTTAAACTTCTAAACAACCCACAATATTACTTTTTATATCGTCGTATGGAGAAAAAACGCATTTTTAATTGCAATTTGTTTAAAAGCTGTATCTCAATTTGTTTCTGAGTATTATTATTTTTTTGTAGTTTTTTTTTACTTTTTTGTCATAGTGGCAACAGAAGTATCCATGAAAGTAAAGGAAAAATACAGATTACTGTATAGACCAATCAGAAAACGAATAAAATGCGGGATTCAACTAATAAACGCTTCAGATATGTTTTTGATCTCCTACCCTGACCGAGGACAATAACCATTTTCCCAAATGGTTAATAAATAATAAGCAAAATTTTAGAATCATTCTGTACTTCCATTTGTATAATTTGGCTAAATAGTTTTGCTATTTGTATAATTTGGCGAAATTGGTCGGCAGGATAATCAAGTAAAAGAAAAGAAAAAGCAAAATAAAGGGCATGAAATTTTATATTTTGAGGAGAGTTTCGTATCTTGTCCCGGTTGGCGCGATTGGCGAATGAATCCAAAATAGCACCAATAGGCCGATTTGGCATCTTACCAAAATTTTCAAGATGGTGGAAAAATATGTTTTTTAAATATTTATAATTATTTATTTTTAAATCGAAAACAATATATATATATCTATTAGTTTTATGTATATTTACATAACATATACAGAAAAATATCGTTTAAAAAATCTACGGAAAATTATAGATTACAAAATATAAATATTAAAAAATATATATATATATATATAAAAGTATTCAAAATTGTTACTTATCCACCAGTAACATTCAAGTAATAAAAAAGCAATCCCAAATGCTGGAGATGGCAACAACCACATCGAAAAAGTCATCGCCAAAATAAGCTCGCCATAAAAACGGGAACAGGATATGGAACTGTTCCCTATATTTATCTAACTGGTTTAGAAGTTTAAAATTTTTAACCAAGGATATTGAGATAAGTTGTAGCCATGATGAAAGAAATTCATTTTTTGAAACATTTGCTCCCGCATAAGAGAAAAAAAAAAGCAAATTTTATTACGTAAAATCATAATTATATATATTCGAACCCGCGAATAACGGCCTCAGCTTCTCAATTTTTCACTTTCAGCCAGATTGTTCATTACTGCATTGAGTGTGCCAATGTGAAAACTGATTAAGCAACAAAACATAAATTTCTAAATAATCACTAATCGTGAAATCGGTTCATCTTTTGTAATAGGATTCATCCTGAAGAATTCTCTTCAAACATGAAAGATGCTTCCAATAATGTGTGTGTTTCTTTCCCTGGCGTTGTGGATCTGGGTGCCATCTGCGGATGTTCACATGGCTTAGGTATCTTTGGATGTTTAAATATTGGTGCATTTATTGTCATACATCATTCATCACTTATATTTTATCATTTCATTATTGTGTTTCGTTGTGGATCTGGGTGCCATCTGCGGATGTTCACATGGCTTATGTATCTTTGGATGTTTAAATATTGGTGCATTTATTGTCATACATCATTCATATTTTATTATTTCATTATTGTGTTTTGTTGTGGATCTGGGTGCCATCTGTGCATGTTCACATGGCTTATTATCTTTGGATGTTTAAATATTGGTGCATTTATTGTCATACATCATTTATATTTTATTACTTCATTATTGTTTTTTTTAAGTATTAAAAGTGTAAAGACCCGGTTCGCCCAGAAAAATTGGGTAACCAATTGTGATTGGAAATGTACATAATGTTAAATGAAAATAAATTTTCGGCATCGGAAAGCGGGACGGTTTGGTTCAAGTGTCTTCCCCCAGGGACTGCACTAAAACTCAAAAGCATTTGCTGGGTTTCCCTGGGCGGCCATCCTCGCCCCGAGCCCTCCCTTACCTCTTTTCGGTGTCTTTAATTTGTGTAATTTCTCTTTTAAATTTGTCCGGTTTCAATTTTTGATTTTTTTTTTTTTTCAATCTGGCTTTCGCTAGAGAGTCTTTCATTCGGGACGTGGCTGGGCTCCTGGGAATCTTGCTTCCGCAAAAGAGTCGGAGTAGAGTAGAAGAATAAAGGGTTGCGGACGAAGATGGGCCGCTCGCCGCGGCGGTTGATTATTAATATTCATACACCGATTGTGTGATTGTGTGTCCGTTTTTATGGGTACTCAATTACAGAAGATTTTTCAAAAATCCTGTAATGACCTATCAGGAAAATGGGGATGTATACGCAGTTACACTAAAAAGTAATGAAATTTAAAAAAAAAAAAGAAATAATAAAAAAAAAATAAATAAAAATAAAATAAAATTATTTCACCATGAAATTCTTTTAATAATGCGTAATCACATAAATCACTTAAGAATAATTCTAAGTTCCCTTTCGATTTTTTTTAAATTATATTTTAAATAAAATTACGGTACTACTTAGTTATCCCGTGGACCAAAAATAAGACCCCAAACTATAAGATAAAATGCCAATAATGGTTGATCGTAAATGTCACATTCACTTGACATTGAGCAAATTACACGTGTTTACATCATCAAGTGATTTTTATTTCGTCGTTTTATTTGTATTTTTATTAACGTTATACTATTTTATTTGTTCTTTCGTTATTTAAAATAAAAATTATGTCAATTTGTATATTTGGCGAGTACTTTGGCGATTTATATAAATTGGCGAAATTGGTCGACGGGATAACTAAGAACTACCAAAATTACAAACAGTTTTCCCATGCTGTCAGTATTTTTTTGCTAAATAATATAGCCATTTCAATTCCTCAATAAAAGCATAACATATCGTCGCCAAGATGAGAAACAATAACCAGCAGCAACCTTTGCGCTCGAAAAAAAAAAGAGAAACACAAAATTTTAATTAAATAATAATAATAATAGTTATATAGGTAAATCATGCATACAAATGATTCCGAAAACTTATCCAATAGTGTAAATGATAAACAAAATGCATCCTATACTTTTGAAATCAACTCTGACAAACTTAAAAAAAAAAGAAAAAAAACCCGCTATTTTATTTAAATAAAAGTTGAATAAATATTTTCTTATCCAGGTGCGAAATATAAACCACAAATCGCCAATTATTGTTTCAATGTACCGACTTAGAAAATGAATATCCTTTTTTTAAGCCGCACAAACACATTTCTTTCATATTTAAATTAAATATTTTCTTTTTATACTATTAATTCTCATTATTATTTCTCTGTATTTCTTTGTATTTTTAATAAAATCAGTAATAGTTTTTTTTGGGCTGTTTGTATATTTTAATTTCTAAATGATGTAGACGTTTCAATTCTTTAACAAAAAGATAGCTTAATATGCCAAGATGAAAATCGTACGCCAATGGCAACCTTTTCGTCCAAAATAACAGAACTTTCCATCATAATTCTATAACTATTCGAGGTAGAACAATGTGTTATAGCTTCCCTGAAACGATATCTATCTAACAGTGTAAGTTCCGTCGAAATCCATGCAGTAGAACTCGAAATATAGATGTTCGGAACGAAATTTCCGTTTGGATTTTATATATACTAGGGGATCGTACCCGGGATTCCCGGGTTAAAGAATATAGGTGAAAACATTTTTTTTTAAATTGAAAACTAATATTTTTTTATACGCAGTAAATTTTTTAGATAGACCACTTACATTAAAAAAGCATTTTTCATATGGAAAATACGAATTATACAATCAAATATTTTTTTTGAAATTTATCAAAAGCGATATTTTCTTATTAGCCGCATGCTAAGATTTTTTGCCAAGATTTTGCTACTTATGGCATCCTTTTACATTTTGATAATTTCAGAGCTTATACATGTCTGGTAAATTTGTGTTTTATTTACATTATTTGATTTATTTATTCATAGGGAAGTTTTTTTTAATGGATATTAGCCGTCAGAAAATGATGAAATCTTTATTTTGTTTTAAGGGAAAACGGATTAATCTTTCGTAATCGAGCTTCGCGCGATATAGATAAATTAAAAAATATTTCATGCTTTAAAATTGTTTTTAAAACCGTAGACAATCAGTAAACTGAGATGAACTTTGCAAACAAATTCCATTTGAAAAAAAAATCCTATTTGGTGATCTAAAAATTTAAATTGCACGATTACAAATATGTTAGATTTGTGTGTTTTTTTTTTTTAAATATTATTCTTTTATTTGTGTATAAAAGAAGTATTAATTTTGTTAATTTGTCTTTCACAAATATGTTATATTGGTGTTTTTTTTTAAATATTATTCTTTTATTTGTTTATAAAGGAAGTATTAATTTCGTTATGCAAAATTGTCAGAAACGAATGCTGAAAAATGTTTGTTGCTTTATGTGCAAAATGTTTATTATTATTATGTATTAAAACCGGCACGTTGTAAGATAAACTTTTAAAAAAATCATGCTTAAAAATTATTTTAGAAATATAATACATCAGTCAATGAATACAGTTTTTAATCAAATCGTATTTGAAAGTAATTTTTTTTCCCCTATGCGACGAAAATTGAAAATGTACGATGGCCAGAAGATTAAAAAATTGCAGTAGCGAAAATTTCAAGACCGAAATTTGATCGTGAAGTGTTGCCATTCGCAAAATGACGTCAGCATTACGCACAGATAAGTTTTTTCTTTATAATATAGATACTGTATCAGTAAAATATAATAAAAATCAGTTATCAGGATGTGATTATAGAGGCTCTTATTCTTGGATTTCCGGAATGAAAACAACAATTTTCACCTTCTCAAAATTTGCATACACTCATACCCATATTCATCATTTTAAAAAAATTGTATTTTGTTTGATCATTTAAAAATCATTTTAACTCAAAACTTGAAGTCACGATTATCAGTAACATCTTTTATGTGAACAGACGCAGTCTTTACTTGAGATTCTAATCTCAATTCCGTAGAGTAAAAATTTTCGGAATTTATGTTTTTTAGACGCATTTGTGTTAAAATGTTTAGTTTTGTCTAAGAAAATGATCGTTTTCTTTTAAATATGACTTCATTTTCACTTAAATAAGCATTTCGCCTAGTGTCTGAAACTTAGTATCAGTACACTTACAGAAGGAAAAACAATATAGAAAATTTAAGAGGATCATGTTTTCAAAAGCAGTATGTCATTTACCGTTATTATGCCCCTAATGTAATATTCTGCTCCTAATGGGATTTTGCACCACTAAACCTTAAACAACAATTTTTATCTACAATTTTGAATTTTTATCAGAAAATAGCATGGATAAAGTTAAAAATACCTCATTATTTCTCTCTTGTCTGCAATAATGAAAGCTATCTAATTTTCATCATTTGGAAGAAATTTCATAAAATATTTTTTAAATTAAAATATAAAAGTGGGGATATTAAAAAAAAAAAAAAAAAAAAAAAAAAAAAAAAACTGATAGAGCGATCATATCTACAACAGAAAAGCTTTCAACTAAAAAAAAAAATAGTAAAATTGTTTCAGCAGAAAGATCAGGGCAGATGACTGAAAAACCCACTTGTGCTTTAAATATATAGATTATATAAAATTAGGAAAAACTAAATTAATCAAATTATGTTATTTTGATAAAATTATAGTAGAATGTCCTTAAGAATAGCATTAAAATTTTATTATTCGGGAGAATTTTTGATAAAAACTTCAGGAACACGATATTATTTTAAACCACGAATTATTTGTTTGCTTATCTATCTCGGCGAAGCAAATCCATCCATGTGAGAATCATCAATTTCTGTAATATAAATCGTTATTATTTGCATGTCACTCCTCTTTTATAAAGACACTCTAAATTTTTGTAAATCATTGCGTTTTATCAGTGTGTGATTTCGATTACATTATTTTTAAAAGTGAAGCATTTTCATCTGTGAAGAATTTCAAAGCAGCTGGGCTGTGAAAATGACGCACTTCTACAAAACATAATCCAGGTTTAAGAATTAAAATACTACACGCTTTTTTTTTTATATAAAATGACGTCATTTGCATCCGCTAAAGCAATCCACTTTTACAATCCAGTCTTAAACTTCGTCTATAGAAAAGTGTGCATATGACGTCATTATCACGGAATAAAAGACAATATTCTTGACATAGCCCATATTTTAATTTCAACTTTTTTTTTCAGGTTTTATGAGAAACTGGCAACAAAAAGATAAAGTATCTCCTATTTTCGTCTATTTTCCGTTTGCTTTCAATGACTTTCAATAGAAATGAACTACTTTGTTGCCACGATAAGAAAAATGGTATTAAAAACTACAAAAAAAAAAAATAATATCTCAAAAATAAATTGAGCTACAGCTTTCAAACAAATTGCATTTAAAAGAGCATTTTTTCCTTATACGACGGTGTAAAACTTTAAAATGTGCGATGTTTAGAAATTTAAAAATTTGCAGTAGAGAAAATTGCAAAACCAAAATTTTATTTCAAATTTCAAAGTGTTGCCATTCGCAAAATTAAGTATGCGTTACGCACAGTTTGCGTTACGCACATGTTTGTCCTTTATAATATAGACTAGGGGACCGTACTCGGGCTTCCCGGGTCAAGGAATATAGGTGAAAACAATTCTTTAAATTGAAAACTAATAATTTTTTATATGCAATAAATTTTTTAGATTGACCACTTACATTAAAAAAGCATTTTTCATATGGAAAATGCGAATTACACAATCAAATAAATTTTTGAAATTTATCAAAAGCGATATTTTCTTATTAGCCGCATGCTAAGAGTTATTTGCCAAGATTTTACTACTTATGGCATCCTTTTATATTCTGATAATTTCAGAGCTTATACATGTCTGGTAAATTTGTGTTTTATTTATATTATTTTATTGTTTATTCATAGGGAAGTTTTTTTAATGGAAATTACCCGTAAGAAAATGATGAACTCTTTATTTTGTTTTAAGGGCAAACGGATTAATCTTCGTAATTGAGCTCCGCGCGATATAGATAAATTAAAAAATATTTCATGCTTTAAAATTGTATTTAAAACCATAGACAATCAGTAAACTGAGATGAACTTTGCAAACAAATTCCATTTAAAAAAAAAATTCCTATTTGGCGATCTAAACATTTAAATTGTACGATTACAAATATGTTAGATTTGTGTTTTTTCAATATTATTTTTTTTTTCGTTTATAAAAGAAGTATTAATTTCGTTAATTTGTCTTTCATAAATATGTTAGATTACTGGTTGTTTTAATATTATTCTTTTATTTGTTTATAAAGGAAGTATTAATTTCGTTATGCAAAAATAGTCAGAAACAAATGCTGAAAAATGTTTGTTGCTTTATGTGCATGTTTATTATGCAAATTATGCATTTTATGTGCAAACATATGCATTTTATGTGCAAATGTTTATTATTATTATTATGTATTGAAACCGGCACGTGGTAAGATAAACTTAAAATAAAATCATGCTTAAAAATTATTTTAGAAAATATAATACATCAGTCAATGAATACAGTTTTTAAACAAATTGCATTTAAAAGTAATTTTTTTTCCCTATGCGACGAAAATTGAAAATGTAGGATCGTCAGAAGATTGAAAAATTGCAGTAGCGAAAATTTCAAGATCGAAATTTGATCGTGAAGTGTTGCCATTCGCAAAATGATGTCAGCGTTACGCACAGATATGTTTGTTCTTTATAATATAGATACATAATCAGTAAAATATAATAAAGATCAGTTATTAGGATATGGCTATCAATTGAGGCTCTTATGCTTGGTATTCCGGAATGAGAAACAGCAATTTTCACCTTCTCAAAATTTTCACTTCTCATATCCATATTAGTTATTTTTAAAAAAATTGTATTTTGTTTGATCATTTAAAAATCATTTTAACTCGAAACTTGAAGTTACGATTGTCAGCAACAGCTTTTATGTGAACAGATGCACTCTTTACTTGAGATTCTAATATCAATTTTGGAGAGTAAAAATTTACGTAATTTATGTTTTTTAGACGCATTTGTGTTAAAAGGCTTAGTTTTATCTAAGACAATGATCGTTTTCTTTTAAATATGACTTCATTTTCACTTAAATAAGCATTTCGCCTAGTGTCTGAAACTTAGTATCAATACATATGCAGGAGGAAAAACAATATAGAAAATTTATGAGGAAAAATGCGTGTTTTCAAAAGCAGTATGTCTTTTTCCGTTATTATGCCCCTAATATAATATTCTGCTCCTAATGGGATTTTGCACCACTAAACCCTATACAACAATTTTTATCAACAATTTTGAATTTTTATCAGAAAATAGCATGAATAAAGTTAAAAATACCTCATTATTTCTCTCTTGTCTGCAATAATGAAAGCTATCTAATTTTCATCATTTTGAAGAAATTTCATAAAATGCTTTTAAAATTAAAATATAAAAATGGGGTTAGTTAAAAAAAAACAGATAGTGCGATCACATCTACAAAGGAAGAGATTTTAGCTTTAAAAAAATATATATATTAGTAAAATTGGTTCAGTTGAAAGATCAGGGCAGATGACTAAAAAACACACTTGTGTTTTAAATATATAGATTATATAAAATTAGGAAAAATTAAATTAAGCAAATTATGTTATTTTGATAAAATTATAGTAGAATGTCCTAAATAATGGCATTAAAACTTCATTCTTCGATAGAATTTTCGACAAAAACTTCAGAAACACGATATTATTTTAAACCCTGAATTATTTGTTTGCTTCTCTAACTCGGCGAAGCAAATCCATTCAGGCGAGAATCATCAATTTCTGTAATATAAATCGTTATTATTTGCATGTCACTCCTCTTTTATAAAGACACTCTAAATTTTTGTAAAACATTGCGTTTTGTCAGTGTGTGCTTTCGATTACATTATTTTCAAAAGTTAAGCCTTTTCACCTGTGAAGAGTTTCAAAGCAGCTGGGCTGTGAAAATGACGCAGTTCTACAAAACATAATTCAGATTTAAGAATTAAAATACACGCTTTTTTATAAAATGACGTCATTTGCATCAGCTAAAGCAATCTACTTTTACTACCCAGTCTTAAACTTCGTCTATAGAAAAGTGTGCATATGACGTCATTGCCACGGAATAACAGAGAATATTCTTGACATAGCTCATATTTTATTTTCAACTATTTTTTCAGATTTTATGAGAAAATGGCAACAAAAAGATACAGTATCTCATATTTTCGACTATTTTCCGATGACTTTCAAGGACTTTCAATAGAAATTATGTACTTTTGTTGCCACGATCAGAAAAATGGTATTAAAAACTGCAAAAAAATTAATATCCCAAAAATTAATTGAGATACAGCTTTAAAACAAATTGCATTTAAAAGAGAATTTTTTTCCTTATACGAAGGTGTAAAAATTTTAAATGTTCGATGTTTAGAAGTTTAAAAATTTGCAGTAGCGAAAATTTTAAAACCAAAATTTCTTTTCAAATTTCAAGGTGTTGCCATTCGCAAAATTACGTATGCGTTACGCACAGATATGTTTGTCCTTTATAATATAGGTAATAGATGATTTTATGAAACAAATTTATATATGTATATTTTTTCTTTTTTTCTAAGTACTTAAGTGCGGGATTTGTAGATAGTTGACGGTAATTTAATTTTAATTTATTATTGCAGTCGCCTATAGAACATGTTTTCTTGAAGAGGGGTTATATAAAATTTATAGTTATTGCATAAGGCCTCACAAAGCAATTCGATCGCAGTACCATGTATGGGTGGTAATTAATTAATGGCATTAAAATGCGTGCATTCTCTGCCATTACGTTAGTTGCGCTAAGACATGTTTTCATGTTATTAACAAGGGAATCAGGTTTGGTTGAACTCCCATCTAGCATTAAGACCTGGAACATTTTATAGCCCTATAGACGAAAATTAGAGAAGTAATAAAATTTGTCTACAAAAATCGTATCATATGTATTTTTGTATGCATTTAATTTTTAATTAATTTTACACCTAAACCGTGCCAAGTGGTCAAGTATAGCGGTGTGAATCCATACCATTACTCACACATTGCTGGCGACTTTGAGTCGCGAATCTAAACTTTATCAGCTCGCATTATTGGAAAAAACAGTAGTCGAACAGACAGCCGATAAGGTGCTGGATTTCACGCACGACAATTAACCGTAAAAGATTCTTTGACAACTTGTAAGGGGGTAGGAACAGACTAGTCTTTGAGCGAAACGCTATATTTTTTGGAAGTGACAATGACCTTGGTAAAATATCCTATACATTTGATTAAATTTAGACATAGGTGCCAACCTCTAACTAATCTTCCGTAATGCTTGAGTTAAGTTGACCTTGGTTTAATAAATTTCGAACCAGAATTTTTTCAAAGAAATTAAAATAAGTATGCTCCATGTAAACACATGGATTTATGTAAATAAGCATTCATTAAATAAATTTTCTGGTTCGAAATGTTGTTAACCAGGGTCAAATTAAACCATACATTACGGATGATTAGTAGAAGGTTGGCAACTGTGTAAAACTTATATTACGGTTTCATGAGGAGCCTGGAACATTTTATAGCCCTATAGACGAAAATTAGAGAAGT
Organism: Maratus speciosus; assembly: GCA_963932465.1. NCBI lineage: Eukaryota > Metazoa > Arthropoda > Arachnida > Araneae > Salticidae > Maratus > Maratus speciosus. Next base: position 289,424,676 of record OZ010798.1, read on the forward strand.
AATAAAATTTGTCTACAAAAATCGTATCATATGTATTTTTGTATGCATTTAATTTTTAATTAATTTTACACCTAAACCGTGTCAAGTGGTCAAGTAAAGCGGTGTGAATCCAAACCATTACTCACACATTGCTGGCGACTCTGAGTCGCGAATCTAAACTTTATCAGCTCGCATTATTGGAAAAAACAGTAGTCGAACAGACAGCCGATAAGGTGCTGGATTTCACGCACGGCAATTAACCGTAAAAGATTCTTTGACAACTTGTAAGGGGGTAGGAACAGACTAGTCTTTGAGCGAAACGCTATATTTTTTGGAAGTGACAATGACCTTGGTAAAATATCCTATACATTTGATTAAATTTAGACATAGGTGCCAACCTCTAACTAATCTTCCGTAATGCTTGAGTTAAGTTGACCTTGGTTTAATAAATTTCGAACCAGAATTTTTTTAAAGAAATTAAAATAAGTATGCTCCACGTAAACACATGGATTTATGTAAATAAGCATTCATTAAATAAATTTTCTGGTTCGAAATGTTGTTAACCAGGGTCAAATTAAACCATACATTACGGATGATTAGTAGAACGTTGGCAACTATATAAAACTTATATTACGGTTTCATGAGGAGCCTGGAACATTTTATAGCCCTATAGACGAAAATTAGAGAAGTAATAAAATTTGTCTACAAAAATCGTATCATATGTATTTTTGTATGCATTTAATTTTTAATTAATTTTACACCTAAACCGTGTCAAGTGGTCAAGTATAGCGGTGTTAATCCAAACCATTACTCACACATTGCTGGCGACTCTGAGTCGCGAATCTAAACTTTATCAGCTCACATTATTGGAAAAAACAGTAGTCGAACAGACAGCCGATAAGGTGCTGGATTTCACGCACGACAATTAACCGTAAAAGATTCTTTGACAACTTGTAAGGGGGTAGGAACAGACTAGTCTTTGAGCGAAACGCTATATTTTTTGGAAGTGACAATGACCTTGGTAAAATATCCTATACATTTGATTAAATTTAGACATAGGTGCCAACCTCTAACTAATCTTCCGTAATGCTTGAGTTAAGTTGACCTTGGTTTAATAAATTTCGAACCAGAATTTTTTTAAAGAAATTAAAATAAGTATGCTCCACGTAAACACATGGATTTATGTAAATAAGCATTCATTAAATAAATTTTCTGGTTCGAAATGTTGTTAACCAGGGTCAAATTAAACCATACATTACGGATGATTAGTAGAAGGGTGGCAACTATGTAAAACTTATATTACGGTTTCATGAGAAGCCTGGAACATTTTATAGCCCTATAGACGAAAATTAGAGAAGTAATAAAATTTGTCTACAAAAATCGTATCATATGTATTTTTGTATGCATTTAATTTTTAATTAATTTTACACCTAAACCGTGTCAAGTGGTCAAGTATAGCGGTGTGAATCCAAACCATTACTCACACATTGCTGGCGACTCTGAGTCGCGAATCTAAACTTTATCAGCTCGCATTATTTGAAAAAACAGTAGTCGAACAGACAGCCGATAAGGTGCTGGATTTCACGCACGTCAATTAACCGTAAAAGATTCTTTGACAACTTGTAAGGGGGTAGGAACAGACTAGTCTTTGAGCGAAACGCTATATTTTTTGGAAGTGACAATGACCTTGGTAAAATATCCTATACATTTGATTAAATTTAGACACAGGTGCCAACCTCTAACTAATCTTCCGTAATGCTTGAGTTAATTTGACCTTGGTTTAATAAATTTCGAACCAGAATTTCTTTTTAAGAAATTAAAATAAGTATGTTCCACGTAAACACCTGGTTTTATGTAAATAAGCATTCATTAAATAAATTTTCTGGTTCGAAATGTTGTTAACCAGGATCAAATTAAACCATACATTACGGATGATTAGTGGAAGGTTGGCAATAGTGTTGGGTAACTCATACATGAAGCACCTCATTTGTCCCATACACTATGACAATTTGTCCCAGCACCTCAAATTTGAGATTTGAGGTACCTCCGAAATTTTGTCATGTTTGCGGTGTTTGCGTCTCTTTGAAGCGGCGAGACGCGAGAGTTGTTTCAGGAGGATGAATGAATTTGTGTGTGTTGCAAGGTATGTTTTCATTGTCTGTAGGTGAAAGAGTAGAAGTAGGAGTTCAAGAGGGTTGCGGGCTACCTTTGAAGTTTGAAAGCTTTGGGAAAGGGTGAAAATGAAAGGAAAAAATGTAGCAAGATAAAAACTGAGACGAATTTAGGGAGGGATAAATGGGATTGTTCCTGGTGGAAAGAAAAGAAGAGAACTATTTTTTCTCCTCTTTCTTTTAATAATATGGAATTCATACTTCCCAAGTTGCGCTTATGATGTGCTTGGCATTTAAGATAGGAAAGGATTGACATTGACAATAAGTCACTGAGTAAACGAGTAGAAATGGAAACGGTCCCAAGCCGTCTTTTTAAAAAGTGGTCACATCTTTTTTATATGGGCGGGGAAGAGGAGAGGGGGCTCACATTCCTTCATGACAAGGGCGGATCCAGCTCACCATTTAGAGGGGGGGGGGGGGTCATAGATTTCCTTTTTTTGAGTGGGAGGGGATCACATCTCGTTACGAGAATTTTTTATGTTGAAAGCTATTCCCAAATCCAAACTAACTACTTCTCTGATACTTTCGGGAAGTCATTTTCATTCGTAAATACAAAAAGTTTGCATTAATATTTGTAAAAATATAAAATTTACAGATTATGTTCAGATACTAAGAAATTAATGAGTTTTCCATTTTCTTATAAAGGCAAAGATTCATTCAGAAAATGTTGTCAAAGTTAGCATTTTTAGCCAAGTTTTAAGAATTGACAGCCACAGAAATGTCGTCGTAAGGGAACAATTGGCTGTTACATCCGGAAATTCAGTTTAAAAATTCTAACAACTGTCAACGATTAAATATGGCAAAATTTTTTATTAAATTTTAGAGGTAACTAAACCGTACACATTGGCAGCTATGTGATTCTATTAGTGTTATGAAAATTGCAGGTGTAGCCTCTCCTTGTATCCTAACTCGCATTTATGCAATCTAAAAATCCGAACATTTAGGCCGACAAGAACGACATAGGTTTGAAATTGTGTTATATATATAACGGGGGACGCAACATTAATAAAATTAAAACAAATATTTATTCATTGTTAATGTATGGTATTTTATACATTAATAAATTTAAACATGAGTTTTTTTATAGTTCACACAGCTTAAGAATATTTCGTAATGGGGGATTGAAATCGAATATAGCATTTTTTCAGACTTTTGAATAATGGTATCACATTTAATGCGATTCTTAAAAAAAAAAAAAAATTATCTCCGCTCAACAACGCGAAACTTTGTCACATTTTAAAACATAAAAGTGACATTTAAACATGATATTTACAGGCATGATTATTGGAGAGATTTTAAATCAAACAGTTGTTTAATTTTTGGATAAATGATTTGGATCTTGAGTTATAAGCTACTGTTGTCTCAGGACAGCCGTTTTTTCTCTGTCCTTCGCTGTCGCGTCCGGAAATTTTGTGTCCTGTAGTATCAGTGGAGGATTTGTTACAGAAGATTTTCTGTATGTAAAAACAACGCTAAAATACTTTACATAAGCTAAGTTACACAGGACCGGCACAACGGTGCACGGGGCCCTGAGGGGGAAAAAAACGCTTTGTGGAGCTCTAGGTCCGTGATAGAAATCTTGAAGATCTTGACTAATAAGGTTTATACATAAAAAACTGATTTTAAACAATTATCATTATCATTTGTGGTTATATTTAAAAACAAAATAGTTTTACCCATACGTTTTTATTTCTACTGAAATGTATGAAAAACACACTTCGCAATTCTTTTGCATTCATTGTACATAATTATGTTTATTATCTTCAGTGGCTCCCATTCAGGGCCGAAACTAGCCTTTTTTGCACCCGGGGCAAACATGAATTTTGGTGTGAGCCTCCCCCCCCCCCTCCCTCCTTGCGCACAATAAACGTTATCGACTGCAGGTACCCTATGCAAAAAAAATAAATAAATAAATAAATAAATAAATAAATAAAAAAAATCATTTAATAATAATTATAAATGCTAGAAAAATGTATGTAAACAACGCTCCCATTGGATTAACATTGGCTTGAGCGTTAAGAGTCTACCCTAGTCACGCGAAGAAACTGGATCGCTAATATTGAACCTATGGGAGCGTTCTTTTTAAAATTTCTCACTTGCATATTAATAATTTTAAATGATTTTTTTTCTTGCTTAGAATAGCTGAGATTGGATTCTAACCGGGTTAGCGTTTACATTTTCGATTTTGCTTGCAGATATTTGTTCTTTTATAAAGTTACCTTCACTTTCACAAACTTGAAAAGAACGCTCCCACAGGTTTAGCATTAACTTGCAAGTTTCTTTGTATTTCATATATATAGATACATTTTTGTATGAAACGACAAACAAAATCTTCATTTGGCGCCCTTCGTCTTTCGTTCTGGCGACCGGGCCCATGGTCCCTCTGCACCCCCTTAGTTTCAGCACTGCTCCCATTTAATAAAATGTATAAGGGTCCGGCAACCAGTTTAAATTAACATAAGTTTAGAATTGGAACAGTACCGATTAACCAGATTTCTTGTATAAACAAGTGTCGAATAACCAAGAATCCGCTGTTGTCTTATTTCTGCAGATTATAATTTGCAAATTTAAAACCATATAATATTTATATAATATTAAAAAACATTATTGTAGAAAAGCAGGAAAGTTGCAATGATTAAAAAGCTAACATTGTATACTTTATATCACAGATAAATGAATTTAAATTAGAGATAATAAAACTTATGTTACATATTTAGGCAACTGACTTATCAAAATTTTACAAGTTTCTCTTAAATATAAAAAAATGTATAAATATCTTTTCCCTTTTAATTGTCTGAGCGAAGCGAAGGCTGATACTCAGCGAAATATTACTGTCCGGACACTTTACTACTACGATGGATATTAACGCCATGTCCTACTAAAAAAAAAGCCTAATAAAAACCTTTCGTCAAGCATAACTTAAAAAATATTTGTCGGATTTCGTTTCTGATTGCACCAGAAGGTACCTATGAGGGTCGCCTACTGAATGCACCTACTATGAAAAATAAGTTCCAAACCGTTTAAAAATTATATAGAAAAAACTCTTTAAAAAGCACAATTTATGTGCATACGTCACAGAAATTTGGTGTGCGTCACTTTCACCGGTTGATGTTTTCGTAGACAACTGGTTTGAACACATGGAGCAAATAAAAAAAAATACGCACGCAGTAATATTGAATAGATCAGTTTCAACCACGTGATCACAAACCTTGCAACAACCCGTGGCAACCAGTTTTGGTGGGCAAACAAATAATAATACAGTATTCCGTACCACGGTGACCGTTTTTAGCCTGTTGTATAAAATCTGACATGTTGTATGACATACAATTGTGGATGATTAAAACAAAAGACTGAGTGAAAAGAATGAGTGTTTAAAAGTATATATAAATATTTTACAGACATACATACAATAAATACAATGTATGTATGTCTGTAAAATATTTATATATACCTTTAACCGTTGAATGCAGGCGTTATTTATGTGTGTATGTGTGTTTTAATATATATTGTAGTATGTGTGCTTTTACATGAGTGTTTATTGATCCGGTAGGTTATCTTTCTCTGGATGTCTGTCTGTCTGTCTATCATACAGCATTCTATTTTCTTGTAAAGGATGATATTATTATGCAGTAAAACCTCCATAACGGACACATCCGATTAGTGGACACCTCTATTTAGCGGGCATTGTTTCGATTACCAACTCTTAAATAACTGTACATGTTTTACTCTGAGTAGCGGTCACCTCTAAATAGAGGACAAATTCTGCATTCTCGGGTATCCGCTATTCAGAGGTTTTACTGTATATAATATTGATAATTATTTTACAAGGCCGCACAAAAGAATAAGAATATATGAAACGAATATAAACTAAATTCGGGATTGGTAGATCGCTGATGGTAATGTAATTTTAGGATGTTGTTACAGTCATCCGCAGCATGTTTTTAGAGTTTCGTTCATCTAACGAAACCCTACATGTCTCACTCCTTTGTCTGTCTGTTTGTCCGTCTGTCACAGAGCCCGTTCTCAGAAACTATATATGTCGGAGACTTGAAAATTTGCGTACTTATAGCTGAACACCACACATCAAACGGCAAATAATAAAATTTTGAAAAAGTCTAATATTTAACCCTCTGGGCTCTAACTTGTGTATTTTAAGCAATTTTTCTAACTCAGCCCCCAATTTAATTAAGTTGGAGACATGAAATTTTGCATACTTATAGCTGAACATCTCACATCAAGCGACAAATAATAAAATTTTGAAAAAGGCTTAATATTTAACCCTTTGGGCTCTAACATGTGTATTTAAAGCAATTTTTCTAACTCAGCCCCTAATTAAGTTGGAGACATGAAAGTTTGCATACTTATAGCTGAACACTTGCGATAACACGATAAATCATAAAATTTTGAAAAAGTCATATTTAACCCCCCGGTCTCTAACTTCTGTATTTTAAGCAATTTTTCTAACTCAGCCCCTAATTAAGTTGGAGACATGAAATTTTGCATACTTATAGCTGAACACCTCACATCAAACGACAAATAATAAAATTTTGAAAAAGGTCTAATATTTAACCCCCTGGGCTTTAACTTGTGTATTTAAAGCAATTTTTCTAACTCAGCCCCTAATTAAGTTGGAGACATGAAAGTTTGCATACTTATAGCTGAACACTTGCGATAACACGATAAATCATAAAATTTTGAAAAAGTCATATTTAACCCCCCGGTCTCTAACTTCTGTATTTTAAGCAATTTTTCTAACTCAGCCCCTAATTAAGTTGGAGACATGAAATTTTGCATACTTATAGCTGAACACCTCACATCAAACGACAAATAATAAAATTTTGAAAAAGGTCTAATATTTAACCCTCTGGGCTTTAACTTGTGTATTTTAAGCAATTTTTCTAACTCAGCCCCTAATTAAGTTGGAGACATGAAAGTTTGTATACTTATAGCTGAACACTTGTGATAACACGATACATCATAAAATTTTGAAAAAGTCATATTTAACCCTCCGGTCTCTAACTTCTGTATTTTAAGCAATTTTTTTAACTCAGCCCCTAATTAAGTTGGAGACATGACATTTTGCATACTTATAGCTGAACACCTCACATCAAACGAGTCAAATAATAAAATTTTGAAAAAGTCTATTATTTAACCCTCTGGGCTCTAACTTGTGTATTTTAAGCAATTTTTCTAACTCAGCCCCTAATTAAGTTGGAGACATGACATTTTGCATACTTATAGCTGAACACCTCACATCAAACGACAAATAATAAAATTTTGAAAAAGTCTATTATTTAATCCTCTGGGCTCTAACTTGTGTATTTTAAGCAATTTTTCTAACTCAGCCCCTAATTATGTTGGAAACATAAAAATTTGCATACTTATATCTGAACACCTCACATCAAACGACAAATAATAAAATTTTGAAAAAATCTAATATTTAACCTCTAATATTTTGTCTCGCGCAATTTTTAAATTTAAACTGTTTTGCAATACTATTTTTTCTTCATTTTGCTTAATAAGTGTAATGTGACGTAATTTGTTCTATTTCAGATTTCTAACGCATGTTAATGAATTTATTTTACAATATCCTTTCTCTTTTAAAATTCACATGTAAATATAGTTTTATGGCGTAATTTCCAATAAGTGCCTGCTTTTTATACCTAATTATTTAATTCTAATTTGAAGGGGTTTTTTCTGTTTATAATAGTAAAGTGTAAATAATTTTTTATTTGAAGCAAACATTATTTTTTGCGCTGTTTATACATTTGGCAACAGTTTAAATTAATACCATTTTCTAAAATATGTAAAAAATATCTGTCAAAATGATGAATATTTGAATTTAAAATAGAAATAAAACCTCAAAAAATGAGTCAAATTAAAAAAAAATAATGAAATCTGCGGACCGGGATCTTCTATTGAATAAAATGATCTAAAAATGATTAAATTCCCATGTATAGCCTCTGCTCTTATAATTTTTTTTAATGGGACGATTTTGTTCAACTTTAGCATTAAATATCTCTTAAAATGTTGATCAAACATTTCGCTATAATACCACCGATTTTCATATATTTTTATGCAATAGTTTTCTTAATATTAACGAAGAAAGACCTCCGGTCACAAAAAATTCAAAACCGGCGGCGGCGGCGGTGACAGCGTTAGTTACTTTTTATAGAATAGAGAGATATATAAAAATGAAAACTTGACTATCTGTTTGTAATTCTATAAAAAATCCACAATTTGGAAGCCAAAATTGTGAAGAGATACGTACATGTGTATTAAAACATGGCCGAGACAACTAAAGTAATCCGGAATCGAAATAACTTATAGTTAATTTTTAATTAATAAAAAACCACCAATTTAACAGCAATTTCTTATCAAATTTAAACATTTTTCGTTATAGCAGTTGCCAACAATTAAAAAACACAATAAAATTATTACTACAACAATTAATTTTCTACTGCAAGATTTCCACGTGAAAAATGAAAATGAAATAAATAATTTGCCGAATTTAAAAAAAAAAGTTGAATATTACGTCATAACTTTTCTATTCCAAGATATTCACGTGAAATATGAAAATGAAATAAATGGTTTGACGAATTTAAATGAAAGTGAATATAACTTCATAACTTTTCTATTTCAAGGTTTCCACGTGAAAGAGGAAAATATTACGTTATATTGGAAATATAAAGGGCATGGAGGATATAGTATAACGTCATATGAGTGTGAAAAAGTATTGAAGCATGATAAAAACCCGATTAGGGAAATATTGGCGTATTTTAACATTATTGCTCCAATTATAAATTGAAATAAGTTCATTTATAGCTGTATTCTTTTGCGTCTGTTATATACATTTATACATTTTTATATAGCGTTTTCATATGATTCATTCAACAACATTTCGACTGCTTTTTTTAATGTTTGTTTTGTGTTGTATGTTAAATTTTGAAATTGATTTTTCAGAACAAACATCCTTCAAATCCTGGGCAACGCCGGTACTTTAGTTTGTAACAGATAAATGGCTTTTGTATCTGTATACATCTAATGCTAATATTATAAAGCGTTATATTATAAAGTATATAATACTATTAATGCTTGTACGTTTGTGAGGTATTATCTCTGAAACTACATAGCCAACTTAAAAAAAAGTTGGTGGCCATCTCTGCTCCGAAAAAAGACTATTTTATGTCAGTGCAAGAACCTACATCGCTGCAGGAGCAAAAAAGTTCTAAAATTGTGATTTCTGCGATATTGATTGGGTTAGAAACTCTAAATTTGGTGCGGTAGTTACTTTTAAGATGTAAATACTCGTAATGAACGCTCTCTAAAAGGTTCAATTTGACGGATAAACGTAAACATTTTTAGAAAGGTTCTAAACTATGATTTATTTGGAATACTGAACTTTTTGGTATACTGTTGGGGTTAGAAACTAGAACTTTGGCATGGTAGTAACTAATAAGATGTAAATGCTCGTTGTAGAACGAATTCTAAAAAATAGAAAGACTAAACAAAGCGGAAAAAGATCTAAAGATGATCTAAGTAACGAAGAGCATGGAACTGTTAGGAATATAAACATGAAAATTGACATGGCTGTATTCATCATGACGTAAATTCTCGCAATAGAACAATTTCTAAAAATGTCGCTATATAAAACAGTGCAGAAACAAAAAACTTTCAAAAATTTTCTATTTCTCTGTTACTGCTGAGCCCAAAATCTTGAAATTTTGCTTCGGGTTAGTTTTAAAATATACAATTGTCTCTATGAATGGTTTTCTAAAAAATTTAAAATTTAAAAAGATGAAATTAACGGAAAGCGATCTCAATTACCATTTATTTGGAATTATTAGGTACAGCAACTTTAAATATTTCATAATGCTGCATTTCCTCCGCAAAACATGCGATTTAAATGCAACAAAACTGACAGATACCCACCTAGCATTAAATAAACTGTGTAAATATTGACTAAAGACCTGTGTGAAACAGTGAGTAGGTTGCCCGAAAGTACTTGTTAAAGTGTTCCTTCTCTAGGCTTTTCTCTCTCTCGCCAAGGCCACTAACAGAGGGAAGTGCCGTTTTAAATGTGATATGAATTTTTTATCCGATTCATTTTTCTAGACATTTTATCATAAGGTCATATTCTCAATTATCATTAGTAGATTTTTTATATATTAACTTATTCTGGTGAAATTTTGTAATCGGGTTCATATTGGCGTATGTTAGCTGGCATGCTTTGCTGAATAAATATGTATGGATTTGTAAATTACTTCAAATGACTCTTTGACAGCTCAAAAGTTATGCAGAAGATATATTCAGATCTTGTGTCATACTTTATGTTGTAATCATTGCCGATTTCTTTTATTTAATACATGCTAAATACAGCTCAACTTGTGCAGAATATGTTTGAAAACAAAACAATACAGCGTATGTAGTGGCCAGCATACACTCATTATTTAAATCCGATCGAGCATATCTAAAACACACTCTAACGAAGCATTGCATGCCACTTTTGATGTATTCGGTACTTTGATACTATATTACATTTTGAGAAGAGAATTCCTTAAATGTTATCGACAACCTCATTGCATCCGTGGAAAACAGATATTGTACAATATTAACTATTCCGGGGGAGCACACACCATATAAAGTATAATCCATTCTTTTTAAACATCATATATTTGCCATTTAAAGTTACTCAAATTGGTGCGGAGCGTCTGATTATGCTCTTGACATCATTTTATGCAGTTAAAATTCCGATATAAGTAAATTAGTGTTTCATTTTCTATTTTACTTTTAATATATTGCGTACTTTCAATTTTATATCCATGCATAGCTGTCTTGAATGGTTTGATTTCCCATTTTTTTAAACAGTGTATACGAATTTATATATAAGATTTTGTAATTCTACAATTCGTTTATTTTCATCATTTCAATTTTTCGCAGTATATGGACAATTAAAGATGACATCTCATTTTCTTTGCTTCCACATGTTATTATTAAATCTATGTTCTCAGTAATATCGCTCAGACTAATCCCTCTGAGGGAAGTCCTAGTTTATGAAATGTCAAGTATCTATATGTTTCTCGATAATTATAAACTCTAGTTCATACAAACTTTGTCACTGAAAAAAAAAAAAATCTTTTAAAATGCGAACTTAAATGATCAAAATAAAAGCAATGCTATTATTACTTTGCAAGGAGGAAAATAAATTTGAAATGTGCGGGGCCCCTCAGAACCTTAACAGAACAAGCGCCTGGGCAATCGCCCCGTTTGCCCAAAAGTTCTGCTGCTATTGAAGATAAGTTACCTCCTCCCCCCCCCCCCCCCCCACACACACTATGCTATGCCCTCCTAGCAAACAAAGCTTTAAAATTCTTATTTTTTGAAAAAATTCTGCTGCATTTCTTATTTCTTTATAAAAAATAAATAAATAAACATTTCTTTAAACCCCCTACGTCACAGCACGCAGGTAATCTTAAAAATGTTTTTATATTTTTCAACTATTATTTCTTTTTATTATTTATCATTATTATTTGAGGGGGAATTAAATTTCCTGTTTATTTCTTAGTCGGAATAATAAATAAATAATCAGATCACAACTTCATGTAAAAGCGAAGGTTGTTGAAAGTGATCAAAGTTTTCTTTTTCACTAGATATAATAATAATAAGCATTTTGTAAATGTAATTTGTCAGATGAATAATATGAAGCAAAAATATGCTTTGTAATTTGTAGCAATTGTACGTAACTTTTCTTTAAAAAAGAAGTACTAAAATTCCTCACTCCTCATTGAGGTTTTCTATTTTCGAAGTCCTGCTTCTTGCTCAGTATATGCTGAACAATAACAATTCAAGTTACGCATTCAATTTTACATTCTTTGTAATCTAATTATTTTCAAAGTATTTTAATTTTTTTACTAGTACAATGATTTATTACTACAAGGTACTATTACTGGAAAAAAAAGAAAAGAAAAGAAACATCACATAAACAGCGCGTTACTGCATTCATTCACCGTCAAGTTCCACTAATTCCATTTATGATGTTTTCCGAACACTATATACTTCTATTTATCATCCTGACAACAATAAAGTACCCACTCCCCTAACCTAACGTCTGACTTCTCATTGTCAGATTTAAGCAGCATACAGCCATACAGTGAGGAGGCGGAAAGACTAATAATCTGTGGCCTAATCCATCCAAACTCAATTGTAGTTCTTGCGTTTTAACTCCTCACGCACCTCACTCCATTTGAAGCATGACATTGTCATGACAAAAATGTTTTGGAAGTACCTCATACAAACGTCAGAAATTTTTCGTGTCCTAACCCAACACTAGTTGGCAACTATGTAAGACTTATATTAAGGTTTCATGAGGAGCATAGCCGTTTGGCGCTCTCTCATCGATTTAATTACATGGTGCCGAAAAACCGGGAACTGAGAATAATTTTAATCATTTATTAATATTACATTAAATTAATTAAATTTTCTGGTGTGAGTTTTTTAATAAAAGATTATTAAAGTGTTTCATTTTGAATGTTGAATGGTTTTGATTGATTGGCATTGGCAGCAGTCAATTTTTTATGAAACCTCAATTTTTAAATATTGGCAAGCGGGAACAAGAATTTTCGTTTTATTGAACCATACGTCAATGAATAAGTGTGTAGCCTCTACCATATAGCAAATGCATTTATATCGTGTTGTCCATATGCTTTAGATTGTAAGACATCTTACAATATAGATGCATAAATTTGAGAAAGCTAAGGATATCAATTTACGAACGACTTCTAGAAGAGGAATGAGTTTTTTCTTCTTTAAAACTCAGATTTCCAGGGTTCGTGCGGGTCTCGTTATTTTCCAGGGGAGATATCAGTATTTTATTTTTAAAGGAAAATGAATCTATTTCAAATGCTCGGAATTTCGAATCATCTGGGGAGAGATTTTCTATAAGAAAAGTACTGGTACCACCGAATTTCCTAGTCAGGAAATTCGAGGACCCCTACGAGCCTTGATTTCATACGAAATTGCCAATGAATTAAAATGTACCAATGAACCAATTGAAATTAACCAATGAATTAAAAAAGCAGAAGCTCCGCCCTTTTCTGAAAGTCTTTCATAAATCAGTATCCTAAATAAGGTTTTTCAAGATTATGCAACCGTAAATATATTTCGATATACGAAAAAATGTAAAATATCTTAGAATCTAAAAATATATATGGAAAACGTGATATAAATGTATTTTCTATAAGGTAAAGGTCCCTAGTTAATGATGCTTCGTTACATAAACAGAGATTTCTCGTTCTCGTTTCCAATCTGTTAAAGGGGTTAGTATATACAGGGTATTGCCGAATTCGATCGACAAATTCAGAGAGGTGTTTGAAAGCATCAGAAGGATGAAAAATTGCCACAGAAAATGGGGTCGCAATTCAATTATTTAGTCACAAATATAGAGTATTTCACAGAAGTGAAAAAATATATAAATATCTTAGGGACAATCCCATAATTTAAAAAGTTAATATTAATTGAAAATGTAAATCTGCAGCTCAAACATATTATGTTTCTTGTTTTCACTTTCAGTTAATATTATTATGTATATGTTTGGTGGAAGTAAGTTGAGGTCCAGTTGGAAACTGAACATGCGCAGTACAAATTTTCAACGAATGATTTTTTTTTATCTCACTTGCACATGCACTATATTATACTCTAGAATTTGGTTTTTGTGAATCATATATATATTGCTGCAGATATATTGCATTTATATTGAATATTTTGTCATTTAATTGAATGGATGATTGCCAGAATGAACTGAAAATTAATTATATATATTGAGCTTAGCAATTTTGGATATTTGTTAATAGTGTCAATGTTATTGAAAGATGATCAAAATTTTTTTAAAAAAAGGAAAGAAAAGAATGTGATAAAATATGTGGAAGATAGCTATGAATCTTCCTAATGAATGAGAAAACTCTACTATGGTATATTTTGGGTAATTAATGTTTTTTTAATAATTTTTAGTGCTAAGTTTTAATCTATATAAAAAATGTGCTTTATTTGAATGATCTGTAAGAAAAAAGAAAGTTCGAGTAATATTTACATGTAACTACTTGGATGTAACTATATAAATACAGAATTAATACAGAAATTATAGTATTTTTTATTTATTTCTTATTTATTTATTTATTTATTTTTTGTTAATATAATAAAATTCTTATAAACTCAAGAAAAGGTGTAATAAAGCTTCGTTTGAAAAACATATAATAATAATTTTTTGACAAGCATTCTGCATCTTTTTAATTTGAATTTACAATCACATAATTTAAAAAATGAATATTATTTGAAAATTTAAATATGCAGCGCAAACATATTATTAAGTTTTTATTTTTCTTTCAGTTAATAGTGTTATGAATATTTTTGGCGAGAGCAAGGTTGAGTGGGTGAGGGGTGTACATAGCATGCGAAATATTAATATCCATTTAATGATTTTTTCCCTCTTTTGTATACATATATTAATATTAGACTTTGATACTTTGTCTTTGTGAATCATATATATATATATATATAGAATGTACAGTCGGCAAATTAAAAAGAGAGAGAGAGAGAGAGAGAGAGAGAGAGAGAGCGAGAGAGAGTGAGAAAAACACCTTATACATTTTAATCATCCAATTGTCGAAGAAATAAAGGAAAATAGCCATTAACTGAAAATTATATCTTCTTTAAATTTATGTTTAAAAAAAAAAAGAGCAATGGGATCGTCTTAGAGGTGAAATTGGACTAATTTCTGAAATTTTCAATTCGAACACATAATTTTGTCAAAATTTTTTTTTTTTTTTTTCAGTAACTAGGGCGCTCGGCCTCCTACGAGCTACGCTCGCCAACCCCCGTTCAGACACCGCAGTTTCTAAAAGCACGCTACTTTGATCGGCTTTAAAAGATTTTGAAAGATTGAATTAGAATTTAAAAAACAGTGGCGATCTCCCTATAAACGGGTTTCTATTCATTTCTCTTTGATTGGGAAATTTTGAGGAAAAATCAGCTGCTGTTAAAAGATACTATGGCTGTTTTCCTCTTTGATTAAATAAAACAAGTTAAACATTTCAAAATAAGCTAATATAAAATGAATTAAGTAAACAGAGTCTTTGTCTCCCGGTATTTTTTAACAAAGCGAAAAGAAAGTTCTTTTGAATAAGACATTTTAAGCGGGCTCTAATGTCAAGCACATAAGTCGTATGTTTGTTGTTCAATAAATAAATAAATAAATGAAAGGCATTTTAAATGTATCGTTTTTAATCTCACGCAATTTTCACCAAACTTTTATTTCTCTTTTTAATAGTCACGTGAAAATACTTTTGTTAGAAATGAAATATTATTTGCGTTGTCCCAACAAAAATAGTTGAAAAGTTCATCTCGAAATATCAAATAAATGTCTCGCGCAATTTTTAAATTTAAACTGTTTTGCAATATTATTTTTTGTTCATTTTACGTAATAAGTGTAATGTGACGTAATTTCTCCTATTTAAGACTTCTAACGCATGTTAATGAATTTATTATTTTACAATATCCTTTGTCTGTTAAAATTCACGTGTAAATATAGTTTTTATGAAGTAATTTTCAATAAGTTTTGCTTTTTATACGTAATTATTTAATTCTAATTTGAAATTTTTTTTTCTGTTTATAATAGTCGCGTGTAAATAAATCGTTAATTTGAAGCAAACATTATTGTTTGCGCTGTTTATACAGTTGGCAACAGGTTAAATTAGTACAATTTTCTAAAATAAGTCAAAAAATATCTCTCGAAATGCTGAAAATTTGAATTTAAAATAGAAATAAAAGCTCAAAAAAGGGGTCAAATTAAATAAAATAAATGCATTCTGCACACCGGGAAATTATAACGCATAAAATGATCTAAAAATGATTAAATTCCGATGTATAGTTTTTGCTCCTATAAAACTTTTTTAATGGAACGACTTTGTCCAAATTTAGCATTAAATATCTTTTAAAATAATTCTTCGATTTGAAAACTGTCTACATCAGCGTGTTTATCAAATATTTCTCTTATAACACGCCGATTTTCATATTTTTGTATGCAATATTTTTCTTAATATTAACGGAGAAAGACCTCCGGTCACAAAAAATTGAAAACCGGCGGCGGTGGCGGCGGCGGCGACAACGTAAGTTACTTTTTTTTTAGAATACAGAGATATTTACATTGCAAATCAAAAGTGAAGTAATTCAGGAAATTAGTTTTGGGTTGGGCAAGTTTAAAGTTTGGAATTCCTAATGTTAAATCCATCTGGTTGCAAACTAGATTGAAATGGGGTAAGATTTTCAACCCTTAAATGCCCACTGTTGCCTTTTGGCAACATACTATCGTCCAATACGTTTGTACTTTGCATACCAGTAATTGTGAAGAGAAATATTCGTTTCCTTTGATGGCAGAAACTCCGCATTAAGATGAGACAAAAATTTCCATTTTGAAAGAGTGGTGTGAAATGAAATATTTCCATTTTAAGAGAAAAATAATTCCGGCATTTAAAGGTTAAACATAACTCAAAACTACTTAGAGGAATTAACTGTAATTTTGATTTTCCTATATCTAAATCTTTTAAAATTCGATTTTTTGCCTGGATTGTCTTCAATTTTTCACAATGAAGATATGGTCAGTAGCTATAACAATATATTTTCTAAGTTGTTAAGTTTATTATGAATTGAATGGATTAGGGGGGGGGGGGGGAATTTGATTGAAGGGATTCAATAAATTCTGTTCTTGGTTTAAAATAATTCAAAACAAAATGTATTCATTTTATATGAATAAAACAATTTTGTGCACAGTGTCACCGCATGCTCCCATAGATATATCGAACAAAGTTTTACATATTTAAGTTTAAATTAAAAGTAATTAACATATTTTAAACATGTGTAAATAAAATAATTTAAAGAACAGTATAGAACATTAAAAATGTACGTAATTAGGCTTAGCTATATATGTCTTAAGTTGTATAATTGATATATATATATATATATATATATCATGGTTCGTACGCCTCCTTGAATTTTGAGGACAAGAAATTTTTTTTACACCAGTTCTATCTTAAAGAAAATCTCTTGTTAAACGAAGGCGAAATTTTAAGGTTATATATATATACAGTAAACTCTCGATTATCCGCGGAATTGGGTGGCGCGACTATCGCGGATAATCCACAAAATTTTGAAAAAAGGGAACAAATCAACACAAATATGTACTTGAACAATTTATACACATAATAAGTAACACAAGCATACATTTTACAGTTTCTACGCACAATGGGTAGCATAAAGATACTTATTACTTCAGGAATAATAAAATTATTCATTACTTACAAACTTGTAGGTTAGAAGTTGTAGGTACTCTCTTTAGAAAATCCGTCAAAAGTGTCTGTTTTTTTTGTATTGAAACACTTCTTTATTTGCGATTGAAGTTTTTTAAGTACTATTTTATCACAAAGTGACGCGTCATCCTCTTCCTCTAGATATTGGATAAGTCCTTCAACGTGAGCTAAAGCTGCGTCGTGGCTCATTTTCTTTTGTACCTTATCATCTTCTTCGTCACTCTCTTCCAAATTCATACCTAACGCTTCTTCAATAATTTGGTCATCAGTTGCATGTTCGAAGCCTGGATCGTCAGCATCACAATTAATCCACTCAATGATATTATCTTCATCGACATTTTCTCCACCAGCAACAGATTTTGCTAAATTATGAACGGAAACTTCTTCCTCTTCCTTTTCTGATTCTACTAGAGATTTTTCTATACTTGGCAAAATCTTCCACCAGGATTTTATTAATGTGGATTTCTGTACCGACTCCCAAGCACTGTTTACATCATAAATGCTATCGAGAATCGTGTAATCTTTGAAAAAGCTTTTAAGATCATCTCCCTCTTCAATTCTTTTTTTCAGTAATTTCGTTGTGTATTTTTTCTTAATTGAAGCGATTACGCCCTGGTCCATAGGCTGGATAACAGTTGTAACATTGGGAGGCAAAAATTTTTCAAAAATATTTCCATCTTCTGATTTCAATTGTAGTTCTCCAGGGTGAGATGGGGCGTTGTCAATTAGCAACACAGCTTTCTGGGGTAAATTTTGAGACGCCAGATGTTTCCTAACTTCGAGAATAAACATTTCTTCAAACCATTTTATAAATACTGTTTTATACATCCAAGCTTTCTTTGTGTTGAAATAATGTACGGGGAGGTTCTCAGCTCTTGTTCCCTTAAAAGATCTCGGTTTTTTTGATTTTCCAATCACTACTAACTTTAGTTTATGGGATCCTGTAGCATTACTGCAAGTCATTATTGTTAGACGCTCTTTACTGAACTTATGTCCTGGAGCTTGATTTTCGCTTTGAAATGCCAGAGTTCGTGTAGGCAAACATTTCCAGAACAGTCCTGACTCATCGGCGTTGTATACTTGTTCGAAAGAAATTCCTTCTGATTGAAGAAATTGTACAAAATCTTCTTTGAAATTTTCTGCAGCTTGTTCGTTGCAACTTAATTTCTCGCCCAAAGACCTATTTCTCTTATCCCGTGGCATTGTTTGAATCTTGTCAGCCATTCTGACAAGATTAGCCTGACAAATGATCCCTCTAATCCCAGCATTTCAAAAAATTGTTTTGCTTTTGCAGCAACAATAGGCCCTGAAACAGGCGTTCCCTCACTTCTCACTTCTCTTACCCAACGTAAAAGTGCTGCATCCAGTTCTTCAAAAGTCCTGCTTTTCATACTTTTTCTTTTTTTTTTATCGATGAAAAGTTGTCTGATGAGACTGAGAATTGCAGCAATTTATCTTTCTGTTTTAAAATGTCCCTAACTGTGCATTCTCCAAATCCATATTGCAAGCTTATTTGTTTTCTTGTAGCACCATTTTCAATTTTTTTAACCAGTTTTAATTTATCTCGAATCGTTAACACAACTCTTTTTCTTTTTTGTGACATTTTTCAAATACGTATTGAAAATGCAAAACTATAAAATTTAAATACAAACGCGAACTTCTGTAAGACACGTGTTCACAGCTCAGCTAAAACAAGCAAACTGGTGTGCTTTATGAAAAACGGGAGAAACAAAATCATAACAGGGGGGCGGGGGTGACTTTCAGTACCCGTACATTGTTTATCAACAGGTGTGTAGCCTTGCGACACCCTCAAGATCAGCTGCACCTGCTTTGTGCACGTGATTGTTCCACG
This sequence comes from Maratus speciosus, assembly GCA_963932465.1. NCBI lineage: Eukaryota > Metazoa > Arthropoda > Arachnida > Araneae > Salticidae > Maratus > Maratus speciosus. Next base: position 289,444,034 of record OZ010798.1, read on the forward strand.
TTTTCAAATGGAAATCATATTTAGTAAAAAGGATCGAAAACTCATCCTACATCGCAGAAATAAGTTTCTTCTCAAAGATAAAAAAAGAAAAAAAAAAGAAATTTAGACTCGCGGATAATCGGGAGTTTACTGTATATAGTCGCAATAAATTTCGCATTCATGCATTTTTGCATAAGAGTGCAAGAGCTACTGCACCAAGATCTGAATATTTAATAAACTAGTTCTAGTACGAATGGCACCAGATTTGCCACGTTTGACGTACATTTTCCGACTTGTTTAACTTATGTTGTCTTATGTATCTCTATGTATATAACTGTGTCTTCCACTAATCTTTCGAACTTATATTAAGATCCCATGAATGAATATCTCTCAAATCTTCAGAAAAAGATTCCACCACTGTCAAATTTATGTATGGATAAATATTTTCTAATCTTTCGTAGCGTTCCTGGAGAAAATTATCTAATTAAAATTTTACATTTTCGAATTTATTTAATGTTTTTTTATAGAAGAATCATACTGCAAGGGAAAATTAGGTTATACCGTAGCTGCTAACACTAAAGATTTTTTTTTTTTTTACCATTAAAATTTTACCTTATTTAAGAGGCAAAATCAACGATTAAATAAGTTAATAGATATATATTTTTTTAGTGGCTAGGAAAAAAGAGTAAAAGTGGGCCGATACGGCAATACAGATTTAATAATAATATTATTAATAATAATAAAAATAATAAGTTTTGCGTTTATAGCACCGCCTTGGAGCATATAGGCTAAACAAATTTAAGTAAAATGGATATATTTTTGTTTCACTGTATAATAGCAATGCTGAAGCTAAAAATAGGTGGCACAGATTAAACACAATTTTCTTTTACGCTTAAAAAGTCCCTTAACGAGAAATAGGGTAACTAAACTTAAATAAAATAGAATTTTCTTTTCTTCAATTAAAAAAAAAAAATATTGAGAAAAACCTTCTTTGATGGTCAAATTTATGTTTAGATAAAAATTTTCAAATGATAGTTTTTTTACGCTAATTTTGTTCTCACCCTTGGCAGGAAATTATGGAACTAAACCTTTAAAGTGGATGTTTTTCTGTTTTCTCAAGTGACAACCATACTCCAAATTAAAAAGAATAGATCCAACTGAATTTTCCTTCATGCTGATAATGTGAAATTATAACAAAATTTAAATAAAAATGTTTTTACATGTGTCACGCTATTAAGATTACTGCCTCAAGATAAAAATACGTAGCATTCAAGATAAAACAGGTGGCGCCAGAGTTAGTGCAATTTTCTTTTGTGTTTACTAGAAATAGGATAGCTAAATTTAAATAAATTTGATTTTTTATGTTTTGTTTTCCAAATAAGTCATTAGAATGAGCATTTATCACGGCCAAATGTTTATAGTGACGCCTAGCTGGAAATAGGATAACTAAACTTAAATAAAATTGATGTAATATAATTTTTTTAAATAAACATTTAGAAAACCTTCTGCATGTTCAAATTTATATTTTAATAAAAAATTTCACATAAGTTTTTTTTTATGCTGGTAGCGAACCTGGTAGGAAAGTTGTGGGAAGAACTAAACCTTTAAAATGGATGTTTTCATGTTTTCTCATGTGGCAACAATACTCTAAATTAAAATGAGATTGAATAGATTCAACGCTCTTTTCCTTTATGCTAGTAACACCCCTCAGAGATAAAAAGATTCATAATAATATATATGTATATATATATAATTACATGCATCACAGTTAGAGATGGGCATTATTTAGCGTGTTAGGATAAATAACAATGTTATTCTTTTATAGTGCATTATTTAGTAACAGATTAACGGAAAGTCCCTGTTAAATTTCAAAGTATATATATATATATATATATATATATATATATATATATATAAAAGAAAAAGCTTGAAGAATAGTTTTTTAGAAATACATATTAAAATTATAATAAAAATAAAATTTCCAAAATTTGTTTTCGATATTTATTAAAAAAAAAAAAAAGCTTAAAAATGTACTTTCAAATAAAAAAAAGTACCATTTTAAACTCTTATGAACGCTTTTTATGACGCGCTAAAGCTAATAGAAAGAAATCATTAACAACCGCAGGCAGTGAAAAATCTTCCTTTCATGTCTTTACTAGCCTTCAATGGCTAGAAAATATCATCCACTGCAGAAAAATGTGTAAAGCTTAGTTGCTGGAAGAAATTCGCAAACAACCAGTCAGAGCACAATTAACTAGCAAACACCTGGCCATTCGCTAGAAAAGAACGCTACGGGCGGCTGTTAAAATGTTCTGAGAAACCGTATAGAGCTTGGCAGTTATTTTATTATAAATATTCATTAGTGTTGATTCTAATACTCCACTTATTCAATACGAAGACAAAATATTTTTTGATATACTCTTGTAATCTGTTATGCAGATAAATAGTGTTGCATAAAATAATTTTAGTAGATGGGATTTACTGGAATAAAAAGTAAAACGTGTTTTTTTAATAAAGGATATTAGAAGATGGGAATAATTCCAATTTAAATGCATTTGCAGAGTTAATTCGTTTGCCATTTTTGACCCGGTGGCGGTTTCATTGAGTTTAAATGTTTAAAAGGGATCAGAGGATGGGAATAATTTTAATTTCGTTGCAATTTTGATACAGTTATTGCGGTAGCCATTTTTGATCTGGTAGTGGTTTCTTTGAATTTGAATGTATAAAAGGGATATTGCTCACGTAGTTTGACAGATTTTTCTTTTTTTATTTTTCACTAGATTATTATTGTTTTTTTTAAGGAAGGGGGGGGGGGCATGTGTTTCTATTATTTATTTATTTATTTTTTAGCTTCTCAATTCTGTGTTTTTAGAAAAAAAGAGCCAGAAACATTTTTATTTCTGTGATTTTATTTCTGTGATTTTATTTCACTGTAAATAATAGTAAGACGCATTATTTGTGCGAGCACTTAATTTTATTACAATTGTAACTAATTTGTAAAACATAATAAAAGTCTGTTTGGATAAATTGCTTTTGATTACAAGTGTATAAATAACATTCTCAGGTTCTTGTGGATTATCTTTGGAACGGCGTTGATAAACATGGCTGCAATGAAGTCAGGGATAAAATTACTTTTTTTTTTTTTTTTTTACAAATCATGTTGTTAAAGCAGCGTTTATTTTTATATAGCATATCTTTTCTTATCGTTTACAAAAAGCTAATTTCTAAATCGTTAGTGTTAGAGGCATAGTTCTAATTGCAAAAATGTTTCAATTTTGTTCCGCATCATATAAAAATCGATTTACGTTTTAATGCCTGCTTTTTAAATAGTTAAGAAAAGAAAAAATTACAATGTCTGGGTTTTATAAGTTTCTCTATGTTTTAACATGTAAATCAGTAAAAATTTATGCTTCTATGACCAAAACTTGCTGAGTTATCATAGGCGTAACCAGCCTTTTGAACGGGGGGGTGCCCATTCTTTTTAACCTGAACATGTTGGATACAAGCAATATCTTATATAGTAAAACCTGCTAAAACGGAACCCCATGAAACCGGTCAAATTTCCGTTTTAGACAGGTTTTCATCTTAGAAGGTATAATTGTGTGGTATTTCTTTTAAAAGAGATCAAACGCGATTTTTGTTTGCGTGAAGAGGGATGGGGAGGGATTCAAAACATCAAAACTAAATCTAATGTTAAAAAAAATGGTGTATCTCTTTGCAGCAGAGACATAAGACAGTGACTATGTGTGGTCACGAGTGTAAAACCTTTTGCACCCTAACTTTTTATATAAAGATTTAAAAAGACCTTTAATCATGCTGGAAACTTCTATAGGCATAGGAAATTGCATGAGACCTAACATTATCTCTGTCAAAGTCTTGTAGATGACATTTTGCCAGACGGTAAATCTCAGATAATATACATGCTGTACATCAGTACATACCCACGAAAGTTTTTCAGAATGTGACTCGATGACTTCCTAGGGATCACCGGGGGGACCCAAGAAATTTTGGTGGAAATTCTATGTAAATAATTATTATAATGTTATAAATAATTATAATATTCATTAATAATTTATGTTTTTACCTCAGAATGTGTCGAACATATTAGGTGAAGCAGGTCATGATAATACAGCAGACGCTCGATTTTACGAACTCGAGTGGACTCATATAATGTGTTCGTAAAATCGAAAGTTCGTAAATGGAAATAACATTAGTTCAATGGGATATTGGTCGGGACCAGTACATCAGTTCGCAAAAACAAAGAATTCGTAAAAAGCGGTTCGAAAAATCGAGCGTCTACTGCATACACTAAATTTTGTCAAGATGATAAAAATTATATTATCATGATGCGACTGTAACAATAAAGATAGGTGCTTGTCTGTCTCTCTCTCTGTGTGTGTGGACGCGCGTGCGCTTAACTCTGAAAAAAAAAAAAAAAAGTTGCAGTCCTCACAGCAGCAAGATTTGACAGGAAGACATAGACAGGACCTCTATGCATGAAGTCATGCATATCGAAGACAATTTCTGTAATTTTTCAATTAAATTTTTATGCGAATTTTTCAAATTAGTAAAAAAGAATCCTATTTCAATATTTTATCCAGTAAACTTTGTTTTCTTTTCAATAAAGTTTTTTCGAGATTCTTACAGCGATTTTTTCAATTTGTCACAATTTTTCAATGTTATTTTTAGAGGTTTTTTTTTTCGTATTCCTAAAAAGAATCCGGTTTAAATATTTTACCCAATTAGTTAATTTCGTTCCCTGCTGTTTTTTAATCTTTTCCGAATTTTTAACCCCCTCACTGACAAGCCCGTGTTAATACGTTCACTAAGCTCCAGGTTTCACTGCAATACAAGCAATATTTAATGTAATATAATTCTATTAATTTAATGTATTTTTAATTGCAATTTTCAGCAGGGTTTTAGGTAGCTTTCTTTACAAAAAGCTACCTATTGCAGCCGTTCGGAGGAAAGCGATTTCAAAACATTTTGGTATATTTTCATCGATCATGACCCCCAGACCCCGAAACCACCCTCCGTTCAAAAGTTGATATGTATATATATATATATATATATCCAAAAACCAAACCAAAAATTCGAAACTACGGAACTGATCCAACAATAAATAAACTAAACCAAATGACAACTAGAAAATAACTAAAAACAACTAACTTTAAAAACAACATACTTTAAAAACAACATACTTTAAAAACGGCAAAGTTTAAAAACATTCAAACTAAAACCAGAAGAAATTGGATCCATGGAGACAGGACGGCATGCACTTGCGACATGCAACTGCGGGGTTAAAACCAGTTTTTATGTGCACAACGCTCCCCAAACAACCTGTCAAGACCAAAAAGAAAAAAACTAACAAATCGAATGAGCTGCCTAGACCCATCGAAAACCAACAACTGAACATGAAACCCCAAACAATCGTGCACGCAAACCCTGAACAGTCAAAGCCACGGTTACTCCTCTTTTCGCATCCACATTACCTCTAAATCTCTGCGATAAGTCTTACACTTTACGAAATTTCGTAGCAGACTCTTCAAAAATCTCTCAGGATAGCCATAGTGCAATGCCAGAATATACCAATTGTAAAGTTCTTCAATTTTTTCCCCAGTATTTGATGTCAATCTATCTATACGGTTTAACCCGTTAATAAAAATATTTCTATATATTGAGATATGCACATTTGATCCAAAATTTAAGATTTTTATAGTTTCAAAGTTAAAGCTTTTTCGTTTATCATATATATCTGTTTTTATCTCACCATTTTTTATCTCGATATTAATGTCTAAATAGTTGACCATGTTTTTACTTTTTGACTCCAATTTCAAATTTAAACCTCTAGGATAGCAATCAAATTTTTCTTTTTTCACATCATTGCATCTGACTATTAAAACGTCATCAATGTAACGAAAGCACTTCATATCCTCATTTATATCAATTTGTTCCTCATACATATATAAGTAGATATCGGCTAAAATCGAACTACAACATCCCCCCATTGGAATACCTCTAACTTGTTTGTAAACAATTTTCCCGTCATATAAGTAGTTCTCACTCACTACAAAGTTAAACAAATTAGTAAACCATTCCTGTCCGATATATGTCCGATATATATATATATATATCTGATTTTTGTCATACTATAACTCTCGTATTTATGAACCGATTTGGATAAAATTTCGTGTGTATATAGTACATACCAATGTCTCGACCGAGTTCGTTGGCCAGCTTCAACCGACATTTTGTTTCAAAATGGCGGCCATTTAAAATTTTTTAAAAAATTTAAAATTTAAAATGAGGCACAAAAAAATTAGAAATTGAAAAATATTTTTTTCTTATGTGTTTGAGCTTGATACAAAGTTTCCGGAGCATTTTTTGTTTCGTCTTTATCTTACAAAATGGCTGAGTTATAGCACTTTGAATTTCTAGCATGGCTGACATTTTGAAACGATCTGATTTTTGTCACGCGATAATACGCGTATTTATGAACCGATTTGGATGTAACAAGGCTTTTGCATAGTACATAGCAATGTCTTGACCGAGTTCGTGGGCCAACTTCATTTGCCATCTTGTTTCAAAATGGCGGCCATTTAAAAATTTTTAAAAGATTTAAAATTTAAAATGCGGTACAAAAAATTTAGATATTAGAAACGATTTTTTCCTTATGTGTTTGAACTTGATACAAAGATCCCGGAGCATTTTTTGTTTCGTCTATATCTTAAAAAATGGCTGAGTTATAGCACTTTGAATTTCTAGCATGGCTGACATTCTGAAACGATCTGATTTTTGTCACGCGATAATACGGGTATTTATGAACCGATATCGATGTGTCAAGGCATGTGCATAGTACATAGCAATATCTCGACCGTGTTCGTGGGCCAGCTTCATGAGCTATCTTGTTTCGAAATGGCGGCCATTTAAAAATTAAAAAAAATATTTAAATTTTAAAATGAGGTATAAAAAAATTGAAATTGAAAAAGATTTTTTCCTTATGTGTTTGAGCTTGATACAAATATATCCGGAAGATTTTTTGTTTCGTTTATATTTTAAAATACTGTTGAGTTATAGCACTTTGAAATTCTTGTGTGGCTGACATTTTGAAACGATCTGAATTTTGTCACGCGACTACACGCGTATTTATGAACGGATTTGGATATAACTTGTTGTGTACATAGTACATACCAATGGCTCGACCCAGTACGTTGGCCAACTTCATCCGCCTTCTTGTTTCAAAATGGCGGCCATTTAATTTTTTTTTTATTTTTATTTAAAATGAGGTACAAAAAAATTAGAAATTGAAAAATATTTTTTCTTATGTGTTGGACCTTGATACAAAGATTTCGGAGCATTTTTCGTTTCGTCTATATCTTAAAAAATGACTGAGTTATAGCACTTTGAATTTCTAGCACGGCTGACATTTTGAAACAATCTGATTTTTGTCACGTGATAACACGCGTATTTATGAACCGATTAGGTTGTGACAAAGCATGTGCGTAGTACATAGCAATCTCTCGGCCGAGTTCGTTTGCCAACTTCATCCGCCATCTTGTTTCAAAATGGCGGCCATTTAAAAATTAAAAAAAAATTGTATTTAAAATGAGGTACAAAAAAAAAATTGAAATTGAATTTTTTTTTCTTATGTGTTTGAGTTTGATACAAAGATCCCGGAGCATTTTTTGTTTTGTCTTTATCTTAAAAAATGGCTGAGATATAACAGTTTGAATTTCTAATGTGGGTGACATTTTGAAAAATCTGATTTTTTGCCTGCAACAGCACTCGTATTTATCAACCGATTTATATGTGAGTGAGCATGTGCACAGGAATTACTAAAGTCTCGACCAAGTTCATTGGTTAGCTTTGTTGCACCCATTATGTTGCTTTAAAATGGCGGGCACTTCAAAGTATCGCCGAATTTGGCGACCAAATATAAATCACTTTAAATAAAACCAGTTTTGATAACGCGACTAATTTCGCGAAATTCTCATTCATATTCAGTATTGACAAAAATTAGTATTGAATCTCCTATAATCGGGTCCCACTAATTTGAGCTCCGTGTGTTTGTATAATATAAGCTGGCTTTTAAAAATTAAAGAATATGAAAGCTACCTCTTCCTCCCGGCACTGGCCGGAAGCACTTTTTTGTACTTTGAGTCAATTTTTTGACTTTTTTTTTAAACAGAAAAAATTCTCCGGTAATTTTTGAAGTTGCCGTGATTAAATTCGAATTGGAAGAATGTCAAATCAGTTCTTATAAGAAACCAGAAAATTTAATAGGGCTAGAAATAAAAAAAATCGCGATAATTCAAGATTCGTTTGTTTCGAGACAGAAGTGATCGTAGCTTGCTCGGGGGTACGTTGCTGAAGTCAGTGCCCCCCCCCCCCCCAAAAAAAAATAAATAAATAAATAATAAAAAAATCCTAGATTTCTTTAATTCTATGTTCGTTTAAAAAAAGCAACCAGGGAAACTCCACTAGTAATAGAGTTTTCTTTGAAGGGCATAACGTGATTATTGAATACTGAAATAACGTGTGTTATCGCGCGATTCGTGCACAGAAAAGGAAAGTACCGCATAATAAAAAATGCTGTGCAGTATTGCCGCCCTCGAAATTCTTTCATAGATCTGCGATTCTTCAGTGAGTGTTTTAAAGTCCGCGATTTTTATTTCTTTTATGGAACTTCTCAAAATCAATTCGTGACTCGGTCCCGGAAAAAAATTGAGAATTTCTTCAAACGATCGTGGAAAATATTGTGAATTTCGATAACATTTTTTTTACGATTTGTGAATTTCGAGTGCAGAAAGAAATCGCGAATTTCGTCAAAGATTGTGCGAAAAAAATCACGAATTTCGATAAACGATTGACGAGAAAATGTTGCAAAATTCGTCAAAAAATCGCGGAAAAAAGTAGAGGATTTTATTAATTGGTACGGAAAGATATCGAGAATTTTCCCGATCGGTCACGCAAAACTATCGCGAGTTTCGACAATTGACCCCTGTAAAAAAATCAATTTCGTGAATATAGGTCGAATATAAAAAAACAAATTTCGTCAAAGGATCGCAGAAAGAAAATGCGAATTTCGTCAAACGATCGCGGAAAGAAAAAGCGAATTTCGTCAAAATATCGTGTAAAGAAAACACGAATTTCATCGAAGGATCGTGCTAAAGAAATGCCAATATCGTCAAAATATCGCGGTAAAAAAAAGCGAATTTCTCCAAAGGATCGCGGTAAAAAACACGAATTTTGTCAAAGGTTAGTGGTGAAAAGCGCAGATTTCGACAAAAAATCGCGTAGAAAGAAGTGACTTTCGTCAAACGATTTTGGGGAAATTTGTAAATTTCAGGAAATGATTGCAGGATAAAATCGTGAATTTCGTCAAAATTTACTGCACTGGGCTAAAAGATTGAAACCGGTTCCTTTTCCTAGTTTCAAAAGAACGCCACGAAACGAGAAGAAACTCCAAAAATCGCATAAAAATTTTCGGAGGAAAAAAACTACTACATCGACGACTTCAAGGACTGCAATTATATTCTTTTTACGAATGTCAAAATGAGGTCGCGAAACACGAAATTCAACCAACCAACCAACTCCAGATTAATTTAAATTTTCTGTGCTATTATTTCTCATTTTCAAAGCAGGCAGCGTCTGTTAGAGGTCTGCACGGGCCGTAATTTCCAGGCCCGGGCCCGGACCGGGACGAAGGAAAGCTATTTTGACCCGGCCCGGTGTAAAAATTGAAAGTTCGGCCCGAACAAAAATCAGTGAAAACAGGCCCGGCCCGACTAAATTTCTACAAAAAATTCCGTTTTTTCTCGACATACAATTAAGATTCTTTTAATGAATACTACATGCATATTTATGGGAACATTTTACAGTATATTTTAAATTACTATGTGTTCGCAAAATAGAAAACACACAATAGTAAGCGTTAACGATTACTTACAGTGTTTTAGTCAACGTCTCTACAGACGTTTCAAAATTTAAATAAGGGTCCATTAAAAGATTATTGTAGTTTAGAATAAAGGGTTAAAAAACATGATAACTTTTGAAGCTTATAATAAAAGGTAGATTTGTGAAAATATTTCTGTCATTTTTAAGGCTTTCCTCAAATCCAAAGGAGCTACATTTTGATACATTTATGAATTCATTTCTTTTCGGAAACGCATGAGATTGGCAGGTATTTTTATTCAGAAACCATGTAAATGCCGTTTTTTTCTTAGATAAAATTAATATATCTTTCAGAAAATTCTGCCAAAGTTAGCGTTTTGAATCGAATTTCCGGAAGCGATAGCACAAGAAAGGAGAAAACGTACAATCACGTGACAAGAGTCTCTGTTATCTCTGTACGTAATTTATGAAAAATGGAAACGCTATTCGATCCCAAATGCCTTCAGTACTCAGGCCTGTCAATTTTATGCCTTTATAGTTAAAAATGAGTCAGAAAATGTGTCTGAGAGTTTCGCATTGTTGAGCAGTAAATATGAGAACCACCTTAAGGTACATTTCCAAAGATACTGTTAACAGAAGTTCATTATCGCTATTAATACTTTTACAAAACATAATGCCTGTCCTACACATCCTGAGAAAGATTAAGACCAGTTCCGTCCCGGCACAAGTCTGCCGAAAAAATTAAACCCGGGATCAGGCATCATGTAACTGTACGATGCCGATCTCTACGATGGACATTACATTTCTGTATTGATATTGTTAAACTCGCATCGGCTCGTAACGCACATTTTATACTTCTCGAAAAAGTCATATTCATTGGAAATGACCTCGTATTTTATCTGCTCCACTCAAATTCTTATATCGGGACTATCGGCCCGATTAATTTTTTTTATCGGCCCGGCCTGGCCCTGCAGGCCCGTTTATTTTGTCTGTCGGACCGGCTCGGCCCGTTGAAAAAATTGTCCTAATTCTGCCGGCCCGGCCCGGGTACGGGCCTCAGGCCAAGCCCGGGCCCGTGCAGACCTCTAGCGTCTGTGCACCCCCCCCCCTTCCTCTCCACCTTTCCTCCAGGCGGCTAATCACATTTTGGAATTATTGCTTCACATCTGCACTCCCTTTGAATTTTTTTCCTTCTTTCTAGACTTTTGACTACGAAATCAAAGAGACAAATAATTCCTGTTTCTATCCTCGTCAAGAAATTGCGTTAATTTCTTATGAAATTGCAGAAACATGCAATAGAAAGAACGGTGTTAAAGAAAATCTGCTACAAACAAAAGACATCAAAGTGGAATTATAAAACCGTCTTTTTGACTTACTTGACTAACACATATTCTTGTAAATATTCTAGTTTTAAAAAAGATAAAGAACATAATTTTTAAAAAAGAACGTGGAGTTATTTTTTTTTATCAGAGTTCAAAATTTAGGCTGTTAGTTTTCTGAACTAAACTAATTTGCTAAATTAATTGACCTCTGCTTTCACTTCTTTTTTCTTTAGTAGATTTCGATTTTTTAAAAATAATTGTGCTAGAGTCTGCGCAAGCGGGGGAGGGGGGTGCCCGGGCACCCAGGGCACCCCCCCTGGTTACGCCTATGGTTATGATACTTACAATTTAACGAATTTTCAGATTTTTTGTCACCAAATATGGAAAAACATGTTTTTAGTATTGCATTGATAAATTGCATGTGATTAAAAATGTAGAAATAATATTTTCATGTTCTTGTAGTGTTTGCTATGTATATGCGTTGATACAAATAGCAGCAATGAAGTCGGGAAGAAAATTTCATTTTTTTTTTTTTTTTTAATCATGTTGCAAAAACCGTGTTTATTTTTATACAAGGTGTCTCTTCTTATCGTTTACCAAAAGTTAATTTCTAAATCGTTAGTTTTAGTGGTATAGTCCCAACTGCAGAAATTGTTTTAGATTTTGTTATGCGTCATTTAAAATCCAATTTACGTTAAAATAGGTGCTTTTTAAATAGTTAAGAAATTAAAACATTTTTGCAATGTCTGGGTCCTATAAGTTTCATTCAGAAAAAGTTTCTTCATTTTCTAACCAAATTATTAATATTTGGGATCAACCTGTAAATTAAAATGCACGAAATGATATATCACTATAGAATACAAATATGTGGATACTGTACAACATGTTTACTTATTTGTGTAAAAATAGCACGTATATTCATGGAGATAGAGCGATTTTTTTAAGAAAAAATTTTTCTAGCAGGTTTTTAGCTTATATCATGCTGCATTTTCTACCAAATTTAACGCTAGTTTCAGAAAAGTTAGCAAAATGTAATAGAAATAATATAGTGCAATTGAATATAAATATATTAAATATTTTATGAACTATGAGCAGTTATATGAAATAATTGTTATCGGCGCATGCTCGAACGATAACGTAGATTTTTTTACATAATTTAATACTCAACTCTATGGAGCAACTCATAAAAAAATCCAGTCAAACATCATGAAAATTCAGAAAGATATCGGCGATAGAGTGAACAGATTTTTAGTTGCTCTTTAAAAACATTTGAATGGTAAGGGATTTTCCACAAATTGTCATTTTTTATTAACTGACTGACTTTCAGAAAAAAGTGAGTACAGCAAACTCCCGACTATCCGGCCTAATGGGGATGAAGAATAGGCCGGATAACAAAAAAAGCCGAATAGGCCGGATTTCTATATATATTTGCTTACTTCCTGCCCTCCTCCTATTATATTAAAAACGCATGTTATGCATTTTATGATAAATGTTTAACATACAGTACATACAGTTTCAAAATAAGTAAAACACTAACGTAAAACGCAAGCCTAATTCGTAGATAAAATGAGTAAATCTTATTTTACTGCTTATTAATAAATGATTGTACAAATATGAAATGTTATGCATAAGATAAAAAACTCAAAACTTAGATTTTAGTTTTTGAAAAAGTCCTTGATAGATGACTGTTTTCACCTGTCAGTGTCCTCCGCGACGCAATGTCCCTCCATTTACGCAAGCAGATAATATCAGCTGGCGTCGCTTTCTCCTGCTAACTCGTAGTTTCTCCTCAAGAGTCACTACAACCTTTTTTCGTTTATCGCCCATTTCGTTAATCTTCAATAAATAAACACGAAGCACACCAAAAGTCTATACGACAGTAACCAGGATAAGCGGAAAATAACGTCAGCACTTGTTAACATCCGTTGTACAACTGAAGAAAGAGGTTATCAAGCCTTAACTACCCCTCCTTTTCTGTCTGTCTCTGCTATTGTATTCTGCAATCCCTTCTTGTTCCTTCCTGTCATGAGGTAACATTTACCTACGGACGGGAAACTGCTTGTCTCGGCCGCTTGCAACATTTCTCATTTTTTTTTACTAGGCCGGATAGCACGGAGGACCGGATAGTCGGGCATTTACTGTATTTAGTTAATATCAATGAGTAGATTTGGAACAAATACTTCGATTTTGATACTTCTTTTTATCATGGAATAGGCTCATTCTGGTGGTTATCCAAGAAGATTTAAAGCATTGATAAAAAATGAAAAAAATTTAATTAAAATTGACAATTTGTGGAAAATCCCTTATCATTTAGCTGCTTTAGAGAGCAACTAAAAATTAACTCACTCTATCGCCGATATCATTCTGAATTTTCACGATATTTGACTGGATTTTTTTATTAGTTGCTCAATAGAGATAACTATTAAATTATGTAAAAAAAGCTTTGTTATTGTTCGCGCATGCGCAAATAAAACTTATTTCATACAACTGCTCATATTTCATAAAATGTTTAATATATTTTATTTCAATTGCACTATATTGTTTCTACTACATTTTACTAACTTTTCTGAAACAGGCGTTAAATTCGGTAGAAAATGCAGCATGATATAAGCTAAAAACATGCTAGAAATTTTTAAGTTAAAGAAATCGCTATATCTCCGTGAATATTCGTGCTATTTTTACACAAATCATTAAACATGTTATACAGTATCCACATATATGTATTATACAGTGATAGATCCTTTCGTGCATTTCAATTTACAGGCTGATCCCATAATTTTCTTTGATTTTTTGTTGGCTCCGTAATCACCTTCTTTATCAAATCGACGTTGATAAATATAAGATCAAACATATTCTTTATAATCCAGAAGTTCTAGAAGAATCCGACAAGTATATCTTTAAATATTCAACCAATGTCTGAAATTGAAAGAGTCCGCTGAATAATAACTTAATCCTCGCTCCCGTGATATTCACGGGCTGTGTCTTTTATTCAGATTGTTTGATTCCCAGCAGTTTTATAAAATAGAGTAATTGACTTTATTATGTTATCATTTTACCTGTCATTAAGTAAGGTGAATATTTATTTTTCAAAAAAGTTGTGCCAATAAGCAATTTGAATTTTTAAGCTGTAATTTTATGCGACCGTTAAGGGGTTAATGGCAGAACAGGGTGTCCACGTAAAACCTGATCAACATTCATTTTCGCAACCATTGGTCCTAGATGCTTACTTTCATTTATAAAAATAATTTAAATGAGATAAAGAATTACTATTTTTAAAGCAATTTGGGTCAAGAAAAACTTTTATTAAAAAATTACGAAATTTAAATTTTTATACAGTCCTCCGGTCTTATCTACCCTACATATATGACATTCTAATGAAACGAATTTATGAAACGATTTCATGAGACTACTGAAATGAAACGAATTTATGAAAGGACTGAATAAACAACTGATTATGTTTCACGGCGATTTCTCCTAAAATATGGAATATTTTGCGATGTAATTAACACCAAAAATCCGCATTGATCCGCAGATCTCAAAACTGGTATTAGAATTTTTAAATTCGAATTAGTTTTCGAAATATTAAATTTTTTCTAATTTTAATTACTTTTCTCTAATAATGGCAACTCAAATTTTAATCATAACAGATATTTTTTTCATATTTTAGAAAAGGTTATTATTTAAAACTAATTTGGCGACCAGTTTGGCCTCCCTTAAATGTATGCTAAGAAATGTATAATGTTACTTTTATTCATAATTCAATTTGTATTTCATTATCATTTTATTTAATACAAAACTTTCATTTAAAACTGAAACATTTAAAATAAATGGCTTTCACTTCCTTCTGTTTTTAACCCCTTGGGGACGAGCGACACGTATACGTGCCGGAAATAGGCCTAAGGATCTTCGTTTATCCTCACCAGTAAAATTTTATTGTAAAATTTGCCTTATTTAATCCGAGCATTTTCCCGATTTGAATAGGCACAAACTTCTGTTTTTTAAAACCGGTAGCAAAGTAATAAACATTTCGTAAAAGGCTCCCGTCGCGAAGGGGTTAAACAAAACGAAAAGAAAAATATTAGGCACAGATGTCATATACACAACGGGGTACCTAATTGGCACCAAAATGGCATTATTTTGCCTGATATGGCAACCCGGCTATTGTTGCTTATTTATTAATAAATGTTTATTTGAATTTATTTTCTTTTTATTTACAAAAAATGCTAATTGTTTTGTTCTATAGTTATTAATTAACCCTTTTTTTTATTTATTGTTATTTCATTTTAAAAATAATAGAAAATAATTTAAAAATACATATGTAACTGGTACTCGAAAACGAGGTTTTCGCCAAATTGTCGTAAAAAAATAATCACGCCAAACCCGGCGCGTATATGACAATGCAACAAATCATGACATTTAATTTCAACTTCAAAGCAATGTTTTAATGGTACTACTTCTCCCGTCGACCAATTTCGCAAAATTATATAAATAGCCAAATTATACAAATTGACATAATTTTTTTTTTAAATAACGAAAGAACAAATAAATTAATATAACATTAATAAAAATACAAATAAAACGTCGAAATAAAAATCATTTGATGGCGTGAACACGAGTAACTTCCTTAAAGTCAAGTGAATGTGATAATTACGATCAACCGTTATTGGCATTTAACCTTTAAAAAACGGGGTCTGTAACTTTTAAATGCTGCTTCGTTACGGGAGGTTTAAAGTCTCTGCCTCCCCCTTTTCAGTAAGAAAAAAACACGCAGGCGGTCTGTGGACGTAGCCGATTAGCACATCTGGTTTCTGTAATGAGTCTCGTTTTGCTGCTTGGGGAATTTTTTCCCCGAATGCAATCAGAAGGAATGATTTGCTGCTGTAAAATGATAATTATTTATCCTTTTGAATTGCACTTGATAAGTATTTGAAGATATTCTGGTTCTATATTCTCACGGTGAATACGTAAATAAATTGAGGTACTGGGAAAAAGAATCTTGAAGTAGCGTAGTGGAAATGCATAAGAACCGAATTATTTTTAATCTATATTAAATAATAATAAAAAAATACTGTAAATTAATACTCTAAATACATAAAATGAGTGCAAAAACTTCCTTCATTTATTTGCATTTTATATTAAATTTAGGCTTTTTTTTTCTAAATGTAATTTGAAGTTTTTGGAAGAAATTTGGGGGGAGAGGGGAGGGAGGGAATTGAGAATTTAAGGATAGCGAAATTTCTTCTACCAAGCTTTTTACATGAAAAAGACAAGGTCAGCTGTATTGAAAAGATATGTTTATAATTATGTTATATCAAGAAATGCGGGTGGCTTTTATAAAAATTTACAAAAAAGTGAAATAAAATAAATACGAACGTTTTTTTCACGAATTCTCATTTTTGCCTTCAGTAAGATAAAATTATTGCAAAAAATATTATATATATTATTTATGTATATATTTTTTAATATTCATATATTATTATTTTGTATATATATCTAGATAATAGTTATATATATACTTAAACATACAATTTTAGATACATGTTTTATAATTTTTTTAATATCGTTAGACAGAATTTCATATTTTTCTCACAAATATATATTAAATTAGGTTGAATAATACGGAGAATAAATTGTCAATCAAACAGAGAAGAAATAAAAAAAATATATATGACAGATCTTTTACTTGCAGTATCTAAATTGTTTTACAAATGAAGAGTAGAATTTGTTGCATCTGTTCCCTAATGCTACTTGAAATAATTTCCCTATAATTTTGTTTGTGCTAAAATAATTTGAAATAAAATTTCCTGTTTTAAATTTTTCGCAAATGAGATGGAATAAATTAATTTTCCCTATATGTGTTAGGTATTTTTAAGGTAATTTTTTAAAGAAAGTAAAAAAAAAAAAAAAAAAAACTGATTAAA
Organism: Maratus speciosus; assembly: GCA_963932465.1. Classification (NCBI taxonomy): domain Eukaryota; kingdom Metazoa; phylum Arthropoda; class Arachnida; order Araneae; family Salticidae; genus Maratus; species Maratus speciosus. The sequence continues at coordinate 289,461,150 of OZ010798.1, forward strand.
ATAACAGAAGAATGCTATTTTCACAAAAATCTCAAAACATAATACATATATATCGCTCACCAGCAAGAAAAGTGACATATCTCGCAAAAAATCATTTTGCGTTTTATTCCACTAATAGGTGTTGCTACACAAAAAGTTTCATAAGTGTAGCTATATGGAAAATCACTTTATTACGCTATATGTCCATTTCTGACCACAGAAGAGGAGTGGAATGTGTTGGGAGGCAAAATTACCTAACTGTCCAAACCTCATCCCACGTCTTCATTTTTAAGAGTTTTATGCTTTTATGCACGTTTTTATTCCTGCATGTACAGCTAAGGGCTATAATTTCATGTTACAGTAAAATCGCGCAAATTTTCTTTTGCCTCACCTGTGAAATTTGCTTTTGTGTTACTTTTCTTGCGGGTGAGCGATATATACTTAAACTTTTTTTTAGAACTTTTTAATCAGTAGACTTAATTTCATAGAAAAAAAATCACCGGTATGATACCACCAGAAGTGTTTTGAAATGAGAACAGCCTTTATAATATTGATTCTATTAAAATAAACAGTTCTTTTCTCTTTCTTCTTTTTAAAGAATAGATTGTATCATAAAATTGCGCACTATAATACTTTTAATATAAATATATTCGCTGTATGTAAAATGAGATTATTAAGAGAAATTATCTGTTTTAAAACTTCTAAGGGGCAAAAAGTGAGATTATGAGGATATAATCAAAATATCCCTACATTCGGCAAATCGAACTAAGAAAAAAATTCAGACTTTTCATGAGAAATTAAAATAAATAGTAAATAAAATGAGACTATGCATGTAATTTTTTATATGTATGCTATACTATTTTTAAATAAACTCAGTGCTATTTTTTCCGCACGACCAGAGACGCCAATTTATATGACAGATCATCCAATAATTTCGTTTCCTATCAGGCTTAATATCCATTATTCTATTTCATTACTTTTTTTAACTAGTTGGAACAAATATTGTTCATTTGACTTTCAGAAAATCCCTTTGTTTTTAAAATAGTGACCCTGATGTTCACAGAGAGGGGGGGGGGGGATGATCTCCTGTAAAAAGTAATAATTTTGTCCCCTTTTAACCAATTTTGGGTCAATTTACACTATTTAGCATATCCTCACTGAAAATTTTGCATGCCCTAATATCAGACAAATATCAGCATAAAAAAATGTCTATTTACCAGACGTAGAATTAATTTTATCTCAAAAAAGAAACCTATATATTTTACTTTTACCGGTGTATATGATTCTGTAACCCTCTATTTTAATCACGTACTATATGCATCTTTAAGAGTTAGTTTTTTCTATGAATGGGGGGGGGGGGCGAGAATGATTAGACTTGTCACAAATATTCCATTATAATCATAATTGTCAGACACCTTTCTGGTTGAACTCATATACATAAATATAAATCTTACTTTGGCAGACTGTTCTTATTTATTTGTTTACAATAGTATGGACTACGCCACACTGTATCTACACACACAATAAAAGTAACAAATAAATACAATACATTCAAAATAAGCTGACCAGATAGCAGGGGACAAAAACAAGAGGGGGAGGGGGTGTAAAAGATGCACACTGCCTGCGGGCGGAATGTTAAAAGGAGTGTCCGTTTATCTCATCAGACATGTCCAGTTTAAACATTATCATCTCTATATAATCAGGAACGGTCATGTTTAAATGTATTGGTGTTCTCTGTGAGAAATTATTTGTATATATATTAAAAGACAGGGACCTGTGAACATCAGGTTTTAGTTCAGACATTTCTATAATATCAATTAATAGGAAGTGGATGCAAGCCAAAAAAAAAATAGGAAAGGTTGTCCTGAAATCTAAACTGGTTACATTTATGAGGCATTCACTATTACATTTTTAAGTTTAAATTCACTAAATTTCAAGATATCTTTATTTAGAAACAAAGAGATCGAACAGCATTTCCCTTTTTCTATAAAGACAAAGGCATTTTCAAAAAAGGCTGTAAAAGAAATTGATTTTTGACATGCGCAAAAAAAAAGAGACCTCAATTACTTGATTTTATAGTAAATTAAAAAATTCTCCAGGGATCTTTCAACTACCCTATATTAGCGTACACAGCTCACCACTGTAAAAATATAGTTCTTCAAATGAAGCGAGTGTACCACAGAAATCTTGACTTTAAACACTTTATATTTATTTATTTATTTATTACTGATTGTTTACGTCATAAAAGTTTTAACGATTAAAACGTAGTATAAAGAGGTAGAAAAATCGCATGACAGTGACTCGCCAAACAGATAGCACTATGCCACTTGATGAAAATTAAATATTTTAAAAATGTTTATTTTTTATTTTTGTATTTGTTGAATTTCTAAAATAGTACCTTACCAATTTTGATGAAATTAAAAAAGGATCAATTTGAGAATATCCTCTTTCAATAAGAATAAAAAAATCTCTTGCATCGGTTGCGTAGTTCCGGAGTAATAGGTGAATATACATATAAAAATACATACGTATCAAAATGAGAACCTCCCCCCCTTTTTTATGCCGGCTAAAAAATAGCTAAGTAATTGGAAATGCAATCTTTATTATGGTTTGTATAAATAAATATCATTTGATTTGAATCACATGCTTGCTGAATAAATTATTTACAAATAATACTACATATCGACTAATTGTTAATATTCTGAAACAGGCAATATACCGTTTCAGCTCATTTTTGTTTGATTAATTATGCTATTAGAAAATGCTATACAATTACTGCCTTTTTATTAAAATAGTAAAATGTATAACCATTTGATTTTTCTTCAATTCAAGGTATAAAATTGCTTACATAATTTAAGATATTTAGCGTGTTAGTGTGAAAAAAAATAATGCTACATTTGACCTTCTAAGAACAGAAACTTAAGCAACATTAGCCGCACTAAACTACCAAAACAATTTACTGAAAATAATCTATTCACTGTCGTGTCTCACAAACAAGAACTATCTTCGAATAATTTGTAGCAAGTGGGAGTAGAAACATCTTTAAGTCGCATGCGTAAAAAAAATGTATCATTTCTTTACTGCCAAAAAAATCCTTGATTTTCCCTAGGATAATTAATATATTCCCCACAGAATTTCCCTTCTCCGAGACGCAGTTCGACCCCTACTGAGCAAAACGGTCTTAATGATTTCCTGCACAGCATCTTTGAGGGGTGGAAATCTTCGGGAATACGGTAATCCCATCCCCGTATTTTTCGACGCTCTTTTTCTTGGGATTACGGTAATCCCCACGTAAGCTAAAGGTTAATCTTACAGTTTGACGACAGATTTTTGGACGATGGATTAATCAAGTAGCACAGTTTTAATTTACCGCTCGAAAAATAAAAAAAATGTTAACTGGCGCATTAAAAAAAATTATTGGCGAGATTTGCACCCGCCTAACATATAAGTACCAGTAATTCTTTGCGATCATGGCAACTTTTATGTAGTTTTATTCGAAAAAATAATTTTGATTCTTTAATCAAAATGGAAACCTTTCTTGTGAAAAGCGAAGGGAACATCCCGTAATTGCTTATGGCAGTTACATGACTTGGACTATTATAATATAAGTGAAATAATGGCGATAGAATAATATTTAGCGACTTATCACACCAGTGTCTGGCTAATATTAAAGTACCAAAATGGCCGCCTGGAATATAAAAAGCAACGGGATCCTCCCAGAACTGTTGATTATAGTCATATGACTTAGGCTATTATTATAGAGATTGTTTTCAATTCTAACAACAGCACAAAGAATAATATTTCCTAACGATTAAAAATTTATCTAACCGTGACTATTAAAAACAGAAAAAAAAAAAAAACTTTAAAATTACTATTAAATGAGTATGTGTTAAAAGCAGGAAAATATTGAAAATTATATCTTGAAAATTGTATTTATACGTGAATATTAACAGAGAAGGGAAACTTTAAAATAATAAATACATTAATATTCGTTTAACCCTTTCAGGGGCAAGGTACTTCTAATCGTAATATCTTGAAATCAGTGAATGGCACCAGAATTTACAAACAAATTTCGAAATACAAAAATGCTTTTGTTCACTTACTTGATCACCCGACCGGAGCACCAACCAAAGAATGGCATAGGATGTAACGCTCCGGTGGAAAATCCCCACAACAATCACCGATGCCGGACATCGGAAAGCACCCAAAATAACAGGGAAAAAGGCACATATTCTGACGAACTTACATAGTAAATCGTAAATTTACAAAACAATTGATGTTGCTTTCATCATAATAATAAAAATAAAAACAAAAGTGAAGTGACTTAAATGTATAACAAAAGTTAAGACTATAAATCCTTGTTCAAGATTATGAAGTGTAAATGTTCATAAAAGTTCACTGTTCACTAATGTTCAAATGAGTTCAGTGTTCGAAAGAAAAATGCTCATAAAAGTTTTATATAAGATAAACTAACTTGAAGAAAGATCACCATAATGTTCAGACCTCAAGAGAAAATCACCGCCAACAAAAATGTCAGACAAAGGACAGTTACTATAAAAGGCACAATGTTGAGCCTTTGATGTAGTGTCAGAAAACCACGTAATGTCCGTAGCGAACCACTGATGAGTATTAACAGTATGAACATTAACAGTATTAACAGTATGAGTATTAACAGTTGTTCACTTACTTAATAAAAGGAAAATTTTCATCCCAATATTCTGGTGACAATGTGTCATTTAAGAATTAAATTTAAGTGGTCCAAAAATGAACCACCGCCCTTGAAGGGGTTAAAGCAGTAAATATTAGTAATTGTAGTAAATTTTATTATACCAATCGTTTTATAGCGCTGTTAAAAAATACCGGGAGGCAAAGACTCTGTTTATTTAATTCATTTTATTTTAGCTTCTTTTCAAACGTTTAACTGATCTTCTTTAACCAAACACGAAAACAATCATTGGATGTCTTAACAGCAACTGATTCTGCCTTAAATTTTTACAATCAAAGGGAATTGAATGGAAACCCGTTTACAGGGAGATAGCTACAGGTTTTCGAAGTACAATTCAATCTTCTCTAATCTTTTTAAAACCGACCAGATTAGGGCGCTTTTAGATTCTGCAATGTCTGAACGGGGGTTGGCGAGCGTAGCTTGCAGGCGCACAGCCCCTAGTAAGTTATATTTAGTAAAATTTTCATGTTACACTGACAAGTAAGACAAAAAGGTCCCGTTATTCTACGATTAAAATTGACCGAGTAATAAAGTCCTGTTATACTACGATTAAAATTGACCGAGTAATAAAGTCCCGTTATTCTACGATTAAAATTGACCGAGTTATAACTTCTTAAAATTGGAGCATATTTTTTGCTGCAAAGTAGGGGTCATTCACAAATTTAGTAGAATTATAATTACGTCAGATATAATAAAAAAATGGTTGAGAGTAAAATTAACATTGCAATATAAATTTGAAATCTTTAAATAATTGTGACATAATGCAAAATATACAATTTGTAATAAACATATAACAAGAAAAAAACCCAGAATTTTTGTTAAATAAAATGATAAATAATTACAGCTTTAGCTTTTCATAATTGATTATTATGTATTCTGTACCGCTGAATCCGAAATTTGCGTTCATTTTTCACCATCACGTAAAGATTTTTTGCACATCGTAAATTTTAAAGTTAAAAAAAAGTAAAAATAGCCATAATTTGATATTATAAAATAGATGTCATTGTTCTGTTTTTAAGTATCTAATTTATTTTTTATGTATTTTTTACCGCTGAATCCGTAAATGACCTTCATTTTTAACAATCACGTCGGGATTTTTCGTAAATTGTAAATTTCAAAGTTAAAACTGAACCTCCTTCCCCACCTCATCGGACCCCTCAGCTGTTTAGCTGTAAGAATTCCAGTATAAGCCAAAAAATTGAATAAATTTTTGCATAAAATAAAATAAAATAAAATAAAATAAAAAAAGTTTTATATTTGTTTTATAGTATCAGATTTTCGCTATATTTTAACTTTGACATTTACGATTTGCAAAACGTTTCTAACGTAATGGTTAAAAATGAAGGTCATTTACAGATTCAGTGCTAAAATGTGCATAAAAAATCAATTATTAAAAGTTAAAAAATACAGTCATCTACTCTGTATTATAGTATCCGATTTTTGTTATTTTTTTAACTTTTACATTTTATGATTTGAGAAATATCTTGACATGATGGTTAAAAATTAAGGAAATTTTTGGATTCAGTGCTAAAAAATATACAAAAATGAAAAAACACAGCCATTGCAGTCTTGTGTTATCTAATCTAAAACTTTTTCTTAAACTTCTTGGTGGTAATCTATGCAAAAGTTTTTATGTTATCCTGTAAAATAAGTATAAATGGTAACCACCGAAAATCATAATATTAGATTGTCATCGGATTTATGTTAGTATGTAAAATTTAATCTCGATCGGATATTTGAAAGGGAGTTAAAGTTCGAGTACAAATTTTGAACTGGAAAAACATACATATTATCGTTTAAGTTAAATAAAAACGTTAAAGTTAAATAACATAATTTTTTTAAAAAGAAATCATAAAAAAAAACAGTCTCATATCCTTACAAAATAAAACATATATTATAATACAATTATTTTAGTCAATCTGAAACTTAATAAAAGTTAACTTAATCGTAATGCTTATACGATTTTTTTCAAAGCGCAGATACACGTGAAATAAGCTCTTCGAATACTTTAAGCGCTTGTTATATGACCCCTCAAAGCATGGCGGAACTAATCTGTGTTCAGATGCAGTAAAGTGGTATATGTTATGCATTTTTAAAGTTTCATAACTCGGTCGATTTTAGTGTTATATGAACGGAACTTTTTTTGTCTTATTTGTCAGTGCAATAGGAAAATTTTACTAAATATAACTTATAGGACCGGGGGACCGTATCAAAATTTTATTTTCGTAATTTTTTAAGAAATGCTTTTCTTGACCCAAATAGCTTTAAAAATATATTTCTTTATCTTATTTAAAACATTTTTGCAATTGGAAGTATGCATCTAGGACCAACGGTTGCGAAAATAAAGGTCGGTCAGGTCATACGTGGGCACACTGTATAGTGTATCTGTATATAATATGATTTTTCGAGAAAATTTTATCGATTCTCTAAGGCTTATACTAAGTTATAAAATGTACCAGATCCCAGTGCTAGTAATGAGGTTCAAAGAAAGTGCTTCTCTTGTTAGTAACAGTTATAAATTTCATGGCGTTTCAACTAACGTAATGGCAATAATTTGAATATATTTTAGTGCCATTAACTTATTAACGCCCTTAGGCGACAGTGTGATCGAATTACTTTCTGGGGACCTGTTCAATAACTGCAAAAACTCTATATACTTTCTGTAGTTTCAAGGACAAACATTCTGTAGGTGATAGTAACAATAAACAAAAGTTACATCGTCAGCGTTCTACACCCCCCCCCCCACCCCGCATTTAACACTTTCGAGACGGCACACCTTACACAAATTTTGTTTGGAGAACACCGCTTTTCTTAAGCAGTTCCCCTTGGTTGTGAAATAGAAACCCAATACTCTAATTAAAAAGGACAAATATTACATTTATTTATTAATGATGCCAAAAACAAATTCCACGTACACCTATTGATGATTATATGCATCACCCGCCCCGAAAGGATTAAGGTTTAAAAAAACGTTTAATAAAATCATTACATAAATTCATTATATAAATTTTGTTTCATAAATTCGTTTCATAAAATTTTTACATAAATTACTTTTATAAAGTTGATTCACAATATCGTTACACAAAATCGTTATAAAAATTCATTTCATGATACCGTTACATTAAGATCTTATATAAAAACTAGTCCCTTTAAGACATTGGAACTGAGAATGCGAATTCTCCCCGTGTTTGTGTAACGAAACATCATTGACTGGAGACTTCTACCTACAGAAAATTATCTGTTTATCACATTTCCTATATATTTTTTAAATTGTAAGACAGTTTACATTTTATCCGCACATTGAAAGATATTTATCGTTGCATAACCATGAGGAACCTATCTGGGAAATTAATGTACGAAAGACTCAAAAAAAAAAGGGTGGAGCTTCTGCTGATTTAACCCCTTAACCTACAATGACGGGCATAGCCCGCGTACGATGATCGAGCCAAATGTAAATTCTTCTTACCACTAAAATTTTACAGTAAATATAGTTTAATTTAACCGTCGAAATTCCACGATGATTAAACAAGACGAAAATCTCTATTAAATTTTAGTGGTAGCTATGGATTTGCCAAACCGTGGAGCTGTTGAGACGTAAATCGTAGGTTAAGGGGTTAAAACACTGACTACCGGAAAACTCTGAGTGAAATCTGTATTTTAAAAAAGTAGAAGTTGCCATCTCTTTTTAAAGTCTTTCGTAAATTGATTTCCTATATGTTTCTCAAATTTATGCATTGGGAAATATCTTTCACGTGCGGATTTAATGCAATTTAATGTAAAATGTTTTACAATTTAAAATATACGGACAACATGATACAAATACATTTTCTATGAGATAGAAGTCACGCCCTTAAAGATTGGTGTATGTTGTAATATATACAAGAATTCTCGATACCGGTCACCAATATAGTAGAACCTCGATTATCCGAAGTAATTGGGACCGACCTTCTCTCGGAAAATCGAAATTTTCGGATAATCGAAAATGCATCAAATTTAAGATTAAGGAAAACTATATGTAATATTTATTATTATGGTAACATGTGCTTAATAAAAATAAAGCGATAGCAAAATAGAAACAAGAATAAATTACCTGAATTTTAATACAAGGGTTTGAAAAAATGTTTTGTTTGTCGCAGTTTCGATTGTCTTTGCTTTGAAGCTCTATCACGGAGTTTTTAAATATTATTAGTTCACCAGTACCACAATCTTTCTGCTGCTCCAGCCATACCAAACCTTTTGCAAAAGCTTCAGAATTGCTAATTTGTTCGTGTTCTTCGTTCCACTCCGCAGCTTACGGGAGCTGAAGTTAAATTCAAAAGAACTCTAAGAAAGGGGATTGAAAATATTTATGTACTCGTAGTTCGAAAAGGAACGCTTGCACACAAGGAATATAATAGTTAAAAAAAAAAAACTTTCAAAATGGATTTTGCACAACATGGAATGTCATTGCAAAAAAAATATATATATATATAGCATCTTTTAAAATGGATTTCGGTTAACCGAGAGTTTCGGTTAAAGAGTTTCGGATAAAAGAGGTTCTACTGTAACAGAGATTCCATACATAATTATCGGCCGCTAAATGTACGTATTAAAGAATTCCACTGAACACTGAAAAACAAATTACTTTAATTTTATTTAATATCTCACACCAGAAAATGCAAGAGAAATATATTAATTACAATAAATATGAAAAATTTTACGCTAATAATGTTCATTGAGTCTCAAAACAGTGAGTGAGCGCCATAGGGCTATGCTCCTCATATCAAATAGACCAGCCAGAAATGATGTAATGCTTGGAGGGGAAGGGGAGTGAGAGGGAGAGGGTTCGTGAAATTGTTACAAGGAGTTGGGAGGGGGTAATAGAAAGTGTGGCATCACACATTTTTAGTTGAACATTAGAGGGCTTACTATCCCCGACGATTAGAGTGATGTCAAAATGCCTGTGTACTCTATGGACGAGCATATATCTTCGCCAAGGGAGAAAGAGTCGTAATAGTAAACGGTTCAGAGTAATTTCTATTTTATGATTTAATATATAATTTTATAAATGTTCATATTAATGTGACAAATGAAATGTGATGGCAATTCCATTTAAGTAAAACTAATATTGAGGCTTCTTCTTCAAAATCAATCTGTTTTAAAGTATTTTGTGTTTAAAGTACTAAATATAAGATTTAAAAACCAAATATATTAAATTCCATTTCAAATTCTAAAATACTACCGTTTCTATTGCTCTTTCATATTAATATTTTATTACTATTGTATATTAATTATGTTTTTTGTTGTAAACCTTAATCTTATTTCATACAAAATAAGTACACGAATCATTTTTATTGTTATGCTCACAAATGTCATTAAAACACATAGTTAAAGTTCAAAAATAAAATTTGAAATATGATCTATAATGTAGGGCTTTGTTTCTGAACTGCAAGTATATGTTTACGTAATATAGCGTGATATGTGACAAGGGGAGGGGAGGGGGTATGGTGAAGTGTAACATTTTGTGACAAAGGGGAGGAGGGGGTAAAAAGTATTGAAAAAAAGTGTGACATCATTTATGGATCGCCCCAAAGGTTTAATTTTTGCCTGTTCAACCAACACGTCTTACAAGAAAGCCTCCGTACTACATGTCTGACGTCACAGATAGTTGCCCCACTGCCGATCTTCATACTTCTTCTTCTTATGAAGATCGGTTATGTAGTTGTCCATTGTTATTATGCTGGAGACTCTGTGGTTTTTTCCAGTGTTATTTTTTATACTTACAGAGGAAGAAAAAATATTATATATTCCTAAAAGAATACAGAAATTTACATTTATTCCATTTTTACTAATCACTAATAGACTTTACAAAAAATTTTAAAAGAATGGGAAAAGGGCTTAACTTAGTAAAAAAAAAAAACTTTGCGGCAATTATATAGTCTAAGATAAGTTGTATTTTTATATCAACTATATTTATTTTACAATGATATGTTTAATTTACTTAACTAGCAGACCCGCCCGGCGTAGCCCTTAAACAAAACTTAAGTTTGCATGATTTTATATCTTTGGAAATTCTTTTAAATTAACCTAATTTCGGAGGCCCCATTTCCTTCCGCAACGCCTAGTGTGTTCCCATCAAACTTCTTTCCGAATGAACCTGTAATCTAGATCTCCGCTACCTGTGGCAGCATTTACCGGAAGTGCCCGCACGTGCCGGAGACTATCGAAAACCATGTTGAGTGAGCCAAACCTGGTAGGAATCAAGCCCACAGAATAATAATAAAAAAAAGAATGCACAATTAATGTTAGAAAATGTTGGTAACTAAAGTCTAAGATAAAATTTCATAATACAGAAAGTAGCTGAATTGTAATCTAAGTTGAAGGAAGCAAATCCCGTTGAAATTGGGCTCTTAAACAGGAGGCAATAAAGCGCCCCCAAACGCTGGAAGATTCCCCCTCCCCTTGTAAATTTCATGAATTACTGTTAGCATTAACACGATATTTAATAAACGGATGATATCTCTTATCTAAAGTTACCTTTAAAATAATGCGATTTTTAATTTACGGCTGTAGTGAGTAGACGTAAGATGATGCTGGAAAAGGACATTAATGCTCGAAAAAGGTGGTAGCTGAGGTATAAAGAAAGACCGGACACTGTCGGCCAGGATGTTAACTGGAATGTAGTTGGGTATACGAAAATCTAGTACTGGTTTTAAAATAGCTGGAAGACGCTAAAACTAAGTTAAAGAAAATTGCAATATAATAGGATAGTTTTTAAAGAAGATGCAACAAAGGCCCCAAGAAGACGATTAATATTCAAAATTATGCAAATTTTTTTTGTTGCTCATGTAGTAGCTGGAGAACCTAAGAAGTTGTTAGAAAAATAAATTTGTGAATCGGACCATTTTTAACACGTTAAGCGCAACGCTTCATTCACCGATGACTGAAGTCTAAAATATGATTTAAAACTAATTGTTTTAAGAATTAGTGAAAATTTATTTAAAATTTACCAACCTTTTATTTATTACAGGATTATACTTTCTTAAAAGTTACTTAAAACATTGTACATTTTTCAGCGCTTCAGTGTCAGTCACCGTGGCACTCAACGTGTTAAATGAGCTATAACAGGGGGCCCAAAAGGGTCCAACTGATAGTTGAGAGCAGGGCACTAACATGAAAACATGTTTAAATGTTTTAGTACTTAGCGTTTTAGATCTTCATTTAGTCAAAATTAATCATACGGTATGAAATAATCATTAGAATAATATTATAAAGAAATGCGCTAAAATGCGGTAAATGCTTAAAAAGGGCCTTAGAGCCCCAATAAATATATGATGGTGTTAGTCGAAGGAGAAGAGACCAAGACTAAATTTTAAAATTATGCAATGAGATTGTGAGAAAATTAGGGTGCAAAAAATGCATTGCACACGAAAAGTTCAAGGGGCCCCGGATCGAGCCCTACAGGACTCTAAGGTGCCCCAGGATTTTAACTGAAATATAGTAAAAGGAGAATAACTAAATGCAAAAAGGGTTCCAAAAATAAAGATCGTATTAAGAGGGACAATTTATTAATAATTTATGGTGCAAAAGCTTCAAGGGGCCTTGTACCTGGCCCCAAGGGGGAAGGGACTTAAGTGGCATGTAGTTTGGTATAAAGACACTTTTTAGTAGTTTTTAAAGTAATCAGATCGCTAGAACTATGGTAAAGAAAATTGCAAGGAATTCGGATCATTTTTAAAGAAATTGCATCAAGGGGCCCCAGAAGGCGATTAATATTCAAAATTGATGGTAGTTGAAGTCTAATTCTTTTTTTTTTCCTTTATGTAATAGTTTGGGAACCTAAAATGTTGTTAGAAAAAAAGCTAGTGAATCGGACTATTTTTAAAGGAACTAAAATAGGGGGCTACAAAGGTGCCAACTGATAATTGAGAACTGGGCCCTAACTCGAAAACATGTTTAAATGTTTTAGTATTTAGCGTTTTATATCTTCAATTAGTCAAAATTAAGCATAGGGTATGAATTAATCATTAGAATAATATTTTAAAGAAATGCGCACAAAATGGGGTAAATGCTTAAAAAGGGCCCTAGGGCCCCAATACATATATGAAGGTGTTGGTCCAGGAAGAAGAGTCCAAAATTCAGTTTTAAAATTATGCAATAAGAAGGTGAGAAAATTAGGGGGTGAAAACTGCATGGCAAGCAAAAAGTTCGAGGGACCCCGGATCGATCCCTACGGGACCTTAGGGTGCCCCAGCATTTTAACTGGAATATAAAAACGGGAGAATAAATAAATTAAAAAAATGGTTCCAAAAATGAAGATTGTATTAAGAGGGGCAATCTGTTAACACTTTTTGGTGCAAGAGCTTCGAGGGGCCCTGTACCGTATCCCACAGGGTCAGGGACTTAAGTGGCATGTAATTTGTTATAAATATTGTTTTTAGTATTTTCTAAAGTAATCAGATGATGCTAGAACTATGTTAAAGAAAATTGCATGGCATTCGGATCATTTTTAAAGAAGCTTCACCAAGGGCCCAAGAAGGCGATTAATATTCAAAATTTGTAGTAGCTGAAATCTGAAATTTATTTTGTCGTTCATGTAATAGCTGGAGAACATAAGATGTTGTTAGGAAAAAAAAGCTAGTGAATCGGACTATTTTTAGGGAAGTTATAATAGGGGGCCCAAAAGGGGCCAACTGATAGTTGAGAACAGGGCCTTAACATGAAAACATGTTAAAGTTTAGTACTTAGCGTATTAGATCTCCGATTAGTCAAGTTTAAGCACAGGGTATGAATTAATCATTAGAATATAATTTGAAAGAAATGCGCAAAAAATTGGGGAAATGCTTAAAAAAGGGCCCTGGGGCCCCAATAAAATTATGTGAGTGTTGGTCTAGGGAGAAGAGTTCAAGACTCAATTTTAAAATTACGCACTGTGAAAGTGAGAAAATTGGGGTGTGAAAAACGCATGGCACACAAAAAATTCAAGGCGCCCTGTACCGGGCCCTACGGGACCCTAGACGGGCCCATGATCTTAACTGAAATGTAGAAACGGGAGAATAACTAAATGGAGAAAGTATCCTTAAAATGAAGATCGGATAAAATAGAAGCAATTTATTAACAATTTAGTGCACTAAACATCAAGAGGCCCTGTACCGGGCACCTTGCAAAAGTGCCAGGATCTTAACTGCAGTGTAGAAATGGGGTAGAAACTGAAAGGAGAATTCACCCCAAAAACGAAGAAGATCGGATAGGAAAGAGGCATGTTATTAGCAATTTAGTTCACTAAAACTTCGAGGGGCCCTGTATTGGGCCCCTTGCAAGGGTGCCAGGGTCGTAACTGAAATGTAGAAATGGGGCAGATACTGAAAGGAGAATTCACTCCAAAAACGAAGAAGATCGGATAGAAATGAGGCATGTTATTAACAATTTAGTGCATAAAAACTTAAAGGGGCCCAGGGGCCCCGGCCCTTAAAAAATTTAAATTCTGAGCCTCAGGTGCATCAGGACCCGTCTTGGACCAATCACTCCTGAATTTTCAGACTTCTACGTGCGGTAGATTTCGCTAGCCATCGCCGACAGACACACACACACACACACACAAAGCGATTTTGTTCTTATAGATATATTAAAACCTTCTGTGAAAAACTGTCTAACTAACAGTTCAAATTCCATTGAAATCCATCCAGTATAGTAGATTAAAAACAAATCTCATATTTTGATATCACAATCGTGGTTTATTAACAACATTCTATTTATCACGGAATATATAAAGCAACTGATAAATCATTTTTAAATAAATAAAAAGAAAATTGTTAAAAAGTTAAAATTTCTAGATCAACAGTTGAATTGTTAAATTGTACCAATCAACCTACCAGACAAAGCACAACCAATAAAACATAAACAAAATGCACAATCACGTGATCAAATCGCCCATAAAAATTTTCTGAGTAGTTGGTTGTCAAATTTTAAACACTGAACGGGCTAAATTAGATGAAGTAGGTCACCTGATGCTTTTCCCGAATATTTTGGACGTTATCTGAGTGAACATAGGCATGTACTTCTGTTAAGAAAACAATTTTTTGGAAGGATAAATAAATATAGTCGTTGGTTTTATCTGTTTTGAACCATAAAAATAATGAAATAATTGAATTATTTTAAAATTCCTTTCTTCGATAAGATCTACTCCATGGTAAAAACTTCTGAGCGCGCACTCGGCGCGAACAGACCCAATGTCACAGCTTCTGAACAGACCCAATGTCATTGCTATCCCGGTTTATTTAATTTCTTCTGAGAAAACGTTATACAACCAACCAACCGAAAGCAAGCGGATTAAAAAAAGCCGAGAAAAAAGTGTATTTTTGATGAAAGCGAGTTGCGTTTGTAAATTAATTACTCAGCTAATAATTAGAATATTAAAATTCTGAGGGCCAGGTGTATTAGGAGAGGCCTTGGACTCTCTTCAGAAAAATCTTGAACCTCGTACGTGCCTTCGGCTTTGAAAACCATCGCCGACACGCACACACACACACACACACAGAGCGATCTGTTCTTTTATTATTATAGATGGCAATATCTTTTCTTTATTAATTTTTTATTGATAGAAATTTCAAGCAATCTTTCTTTTTTACAGTACCAGAAATTTTATTAACCATTATTATAGATTTATTCATCAGCTTTAACTCTTCATTGCTCTTTTTTAGAATCGATATTCTTTTTTAATATGCAACTTTTTCGTAATTTTAATATCTACAAGAAAGCATCTGAACAATTTTGTCTTTAAATATAAATTCTTTTTTTTTTCAGTAATTATATAAACCTATTTATCGATTTATGCTTTCAAAGCAGACATATAAGTTTTAATTTTTTGTGTGTCCAGCTCGCAGTAAAATTGAATATAATGTTACACATAAGCATTTTTATTAAATAGAAATCATTTTCATGCTTGTCTAACATAAATTGTTTATTGGGAATTAGTTAAATTACCGTAGTACAGATGCTGGGGTCGGTTTTTAAATACAATTATTTCTGAAGAAAGTTTTTCATGCTAGACATTTACAACATTTGCAACAAAAATTTCCTTCCGGATAGGTTTATACAAAATTTTTAAGACAAATCTAAATAGATTATTCTTCGGGGGGAAAAAAATGTTGCATAAAAAAAAGGACTGAGTAGGGGGGGGGGGGGGCTTGAAATGTAATTTGGACAGTGTATTTATTTATTTTATAATTTGATTTTTACAGCAATATTTTCACAATAAGCTTCTTAAAATTTAAATGTATGAGGTTAAATAAACCATACTCGATTATTAAAATCTAATAATCTTACAATGATTAACTACTGAAATAAGCACACACTATAAATGTCACAATGAAACATATTTTACAGTTTTTTTAGGTAAAGAGCTTTTATTTTCAGAAATATTTTTGATTAAGTAAATCCAATTTATGTAAACAGTAATATGATAGCTCAAACGTAAGGAAATATATATATATATATATATATATATATTATTTCAAAATTAATGAAAAATTACTGCATGAATGGCGCCACAGCAGCACATATCAAATGCAATAAAACATATTACATCATTTCAAAATGCTAAAACACCATAACTTCAAAAGGAAGGTGTATATCTGCAGAAATTTTTTAACTATAAAATATTAAAAAAAACAAAAACAAGAAAGACAGATAAAAAAACAAAGACAGTCTGTTCTTCATCAGTGGGTAATAATATGAGATATTACAAATGAAAAGATAAACGGTGTAAAACTTGTATTGTTGCTCATGCTGACAGTCCACCTCAAGTAAATGATTATATTCCTTTTTGTAAATATAATAACGTAATTTATAAAATTAATTGTTTAACTTGACAGCAAAGTTATGTAGGGCAGACAGAAGGTGAATTACATGTTAGAATTAATCAGCATAGATCAGATGTATATAATGATAATAAGAAATGCCCCACATTTGAAATTTTACATTTTAGAATTCACAGTTTTAATAATATTAATATTCAAATTTTGGATCATGTTGAAGCTAAAAATAATAGATTGGATAAAGAAAAAGATTATATGTTGCAGTTCAAAACTATATATCCATTTGGACTATATTTGGTACATTATATATAATACATTGGTTAATAAAATTAATTTATTGAAGGTTAAAAATGTATATGATTTATTTTATAATTTTAATGATAAAGTTGATATAAAAAGAGGAAAGAGGGGGTCTCGTAAATATAATAAAGTTACTAATCATATAATTCCTAATATATGGATTAAGGATATGGAATTTGTTTTTGATAAAAATTATAGTGTTAAAAATGTTAAAATGGAGGTTTTTAAATTAAAGATTAATGTGCTTAAGAAAATTTAAAAATGTTTGGATGTTTTCAAATTTAAAAATTTACAGTTTAAAGATTTATTATATGATTTAATTAATTTTAAGTTAATGAATAGAGATAAAGTTAATAAAGAAGTTATTTATTTTAATATAAAATTTCAACAAAAATCTTTTGATAATTTGAATTTAAATGCAATATGCAAACAGATTTACGACCTTTTTCCTCTTAAAGAATGTATTATTTCAGTTGCATATAATTATCATAAACCATTAAGTAATAAGATTTTCAATTACAGACAAATAGCTTTTTCAAATGTTAGCACAGTTTTAACTTGTTGTTGTAATAATATGGAATTTAAAGATTTTATAGATAATTATCATGGACATATAATTACAGGTAATCTTGATATAATCAAGAGTAAAAATGTAAAATATCTAATGAATTTTGGTACAAAATTTAGAATCAATAGTAAAATTAGTAGCAATAAGGTACTAAAAATTTTTAAGGATAATGTCAATAATTTTATAAAGAAATATAGTTATAAATTTAGTATGCCTTTGGAGGCATTTTTTGAATGGAAGTCTCAAATTTTGGGGCATTTCAATAATTTTTTAAGAGATTATTTAAATTCTGATGAAGATGAATATGAATATCAAAGTTTTAAAGATGAAGATGTAAAATTTATTGAAAGTTTACAAAATAATTTTGTTATAGTCCCTGTGGACAAAGCAGCTAATAATTATGCAATAATATGAAAAAAGTTATATATTGATAAAATAGAGTGTGAATTAGGTAATGAAAATTTTTATTCAAAAGTTAATATTGACAGAAATCCTGTTGTTAAAAAAATTTTTGCATATAAAAAGAAAGTTAAAAGTATGTTTTCTTATAATTTTGATGTTTCTAATCATCACTGTTTGCCATTTATTTTCTTAACGCCTAAATTTCATAAAGATCCGATTAAATTTAGATTTATTTGTAGTACTTCTAAAAGCATTAATAAAAATTTTAATATTGGTTTACAGAATTTATTAAAAAAGATATATGATTTTCTAAAGTATAAATTTAAGAAGTATAGTTATTTCTGGTCAATTGATAATAGTGTTGAAATTCTGAACAAATTGCCTTTGACTCCTCTGAAAATGCAGGTATTCGATTTTGAAAATCTGTTCACCAATATACCTATTGATTCACTTTATGAAGTTTTAATGAGTATTTTTGATGTTTTTTGTATAAATGATGAATTAAATATAAATAGAGATTTATTTTCAAGCTTATGTCATTTCTGTTTTTATAATAACTAGGGGATCGTACCCGGGCTTCCCGGGTTAAAGAATAGAGGTGAAAACATTTTTAATTGAAAACTAATATTTTTTTTATATGCAATTAATTTTTTAGATTGACCAATTACATTAAAAAGCATTTTTCATATGGAAAATGCGAATCATACAATCAAATAAATTTTTGAAATTTATCAAAAGCGATATTTTTTTATTAGCCGCATGCTTTTGCTACTTATGGCATCCTTTTATATTCAGATAATTTCAGAGCTTATACATGTCTGGTAAATTTCTGTTTTATTATATTATTTTATTTATTTATTCATAGGGAAGTTTTTTTTTTTTTAATGGATATTAGCCGTAAGGAAATGATGAACTCTTTATTTTGTTTTAAGGGCAAACGGATTAATCTTTCGTAATCGAGCTCCGCGCGATATAGATAAATTAAAAAAATATTTCGTGCTTTAAAATTGCTTTTAAAACTATAGACAATCAGTAAACTGAGATGAAGTTTGGAAACGAATTCCATTTGAAAAAGAAATCCTATTTGGTGATCTAAAAATTTAAATTGTACCATTACAAATATGTTAGATTTGTGTTTTTTTTTTCAATATTATTCTTTTATTTGTTTATAAAAGAAGTATTAATTTCGTTAATTTGTCTTTCACAAATATGTTAGATTGATGGTTTTTTTTAATATTATTCTTTTATTTGTTTATAAAGGAAGTATTAATTTCGTTATGCAAAAATAGTCAGAAACAAATGCTGAAAAAAGTTTGTTGCTTTATGTCCAAAATATTTATTATTATTATGTATTGAAACCGGCACGTGATAAGATAAACTTAAAAAAATCATGCTTAAAAATTATTTGAGAAAATATAATACATCAGTCAATGAATACAGTTTTAAAACAAATTGCATTTGAAAGTAAATTTTTTCCCTCTGCGACGAAGGTTGAGAATGTACGATGGTCAGAAGATTAAAAAATTGCAGTAACGAAAATTTCAAGACCGAAATTTGATCGTAAAGTGTTGCCATTCGTAAAATGACGTCAGTGTTACGCACAGATACGTTTGTTCTTTATAATATAGATACTTAATCAGTAAAATATAATAAAGATCAGTTATTAGGATGTCGTTATCAATTGAGGCTCCTATGCTTGGATTTCCGGAATGAAAACAGCAATTTTCACCTTCTCAAAATTTGCATAAGCACTTCTCATATCAATATTCACCATTTTTTTAAAAAAACTGTATTTTGTTTGATCATTTAAAAATCATTTTAACTCAAACTTGAAGTCACGATTGTCGGAAACATCTTTTATGTGAACAGACGCACTCTTTACTTGAGATTCTAATCTCAATTCCGGAGAGTAAAAATTTCCGTAATTTATGTTTTTTAGACGCATTTGTATTAAAATGTTTAGTTTTATCTAAGAAAATGATCGTTTCCTTTTAAATATGACTTCATTTTCACTTAAATAAGCATTTTGCCTAGTGTCTGAAACTTGGTATCAGTACACATGCAGAAGGAAAAACAATATAGAAAATTTATGAGGAAAAATACGTGTTTTCAAAAGCAGTTATGTCATTTTCCGTTATTATGCCCCTAATATAATATTCTGCTCCTAATGGGATTTTGCGCCATTAAACCCTATAAAACAATTTTTATCAACAATTTTGAATATATTTTTATCAGAAAATAGCATGAATAAAGTTAAAAATACCTCATTATCTTTCTCTTCTCTGCAATAATGAAAGCTATCTAATTTTCACCATTTTGAAGAAATTTCATAAAATGCTTATAAAATTAAAATATAAAAATGGGGATATTAAAAAAAAAAAAAAAAAAAAAAAAAAAAAAAAACATAGTGCGATCACATCTACAAAAGAAGAGCTTTCAGTTAAAAAAAAAAATAGCAAAATTGGTTCAGCAGAAAGATCAGGGCAGATCACTAAAACACACACTTATGTTTTAAATATATAGATTATATAAAATTAGGAAAAATCAAATTATGCAAATTATGTTATTTTGATAAAATTATAGTGGAATGTCCTAAAGAATAGCATTTAAATTTTATTATTCAAGAACATTTTTGACAAAAACTTCAGGAACACGATATTATTTTAAACCACGAATTATTTGTTTACTTGTCTAACTCGGCGAAGCAAATTCATCCAGGCGAGAATCATCAATTTATGGAATATAAATCGCTATTATTTGCATGTCACCTCTCTTTTATAAAGACACTCTAAATTTTTGTAAAAATATTGCGTTTTATCAGTGTGTGATTTCGTTTACATTCTTTTTAAAAGTGAAGCATTTTCACATGTGAAGAATTTCAAAGCAGCTGGGCTGTGAAAATGACGCACTTCTATAAAACATAATTCAGGTTTAAGAATTAAAATACACGCTTTTTTATAAAATGACGTCATTTGCGTCCTCAAAAGCAATCCACTTTTACAATTCAGTCTTAAACTTCGTCTATAGAAAAGTGTGCTTATGACGTCATTATCACGGAATAACAGATATTATTCTTGACGTAGCCCATATTTTAATTTGAACTTTTTTCAGGTTTTTGTGAGAAAATGGCAACGAAAAGATACAGTATCTCCTGTTTTTGACTATTTTCCGTTTACTTTCAATGACTTTCAATAGAAATGAGGTACTTTTGTTGCCACGATAAGAAAAATGATATTAAAAACTACAAAAAAATTAATATCTCAAAAATAAATTGAGATACAGCTTTCAAACAAATTGCATTTAAAAGAACATTTTTTTTTTCTTATACGACAGTGTAAAAATTTAAAATATGCGATGTTTAGAAGTTTAAAAATTTGCAGTAGAAAAAATTGCAAAACCAAAATTTTATTTGAAATTTCAAAATGTTGCCATTCACAAAATGACGTATGCGTTACGCACAGATATGTTTGTCCTTTATAATATAGATTATGTAACTTTTAACAATAATACCTTTAATCAGATATGTGGTATAGGGATGGAAACAAACTATTCTAGTACAGCAGCAAATTTATTTTTATTTTATTATGAATTTAAGTATACTATGAAATATAATAGGTCTTTAAAGGTCCTTAGGTATATTGATGATATTTTAATCTTTAATTTTGATTTTTCTAATGAATATGATATTATATATCCAAATTGTTTAAAATTGAATAGAGCAAACAGTGATGATTATATTGCAGAATTTTTGGATATTTTATTCAAAATTATTGATAATAATTTGATTTTGGATTTGTACGATAAAAGAAATAGTTTTAAATTTTTTACTAGAAGCATGCCACATTGGTTTTCAAATTTGCATAAAAAAAAAAAAATACATAAATATAATTATTAATCAATTGATACGTTTCAATAAAATTTGTGGCAGAGACAATAATTTTTATAAACAGATCTTTAAGTTATCGGCTAATTTATTTTACAATAATAATTACCCTATTAAGTTTTTGAAATATTATTTAAAGACAGTTCTAAAAAGTGAATGGCAACGATGTGGACTGGCGGCATGAACATGTGATGGCAGCCTTCTGGATCTTTCTGTATGAAATAGGCATCCTAAAGTCTTGTTAAAAGAACGGGTGTCTAATGATGAATTGAAACGAAAGAAAGTTGCAGACCTGGAATTTCTAGTTTTTGATAATGGCTTTGGAAGAAAAATTTATTTGTTTATTGTTGACGGGTGAGAAACATTATACAGGTATTCATGTTTTGAGAAATTTCATTTTGCGGGTTTGGGGGGGGCGCATGTTTATTCTGCATTCATGCTTGTTTTCTTATATTTTTTCTTTTGTTTTTAGTTTAATGATAATTTAAGCATTCCTCTAAAAGACCTTTTATTAAAGTTTTTTTTTGTTTTTGTATGGTTAATATTATGTTTGTTAGTTTCAATTTGAGTTGTTTTAGTTTTTTATGGAATTTGATTAATAAAATGACAATAGTTTTTCAGTATTGAATGCGGGGTGAACATGTGTTCAGAAACCTGCAAATTAGGTAGATTTCGTAAGAAATACTACCTATTGCAGTCGTTACCATGGTGCGACTTTTGAAAAATTCCTTCATAACTTTTCATTATAGGACCCCAGGAACCCAAAACCACCCCCACCTAAAAAGTTTATATATATATATATATATATATATATATATATATATATATATGTATGTATGTATGTATGTATGTATGTATGTACTAAATTTTGTCCGCACGATAAAAGTCGCAATTATGCACGAATCATCTTCAAACTCGCCAACAATATTTGAGATGGCTAATATCTCGGCGGGGATTGAAAATGGGCGAAATCGGACCAAGAGGGTGGAAATGGGGAGGGTTCAAAATTTTGAATACTGTCTTAACATGATTCTGATAAAACCAGCTCTTACACAACAATGGCAGGAAAAAAATAAAAGTTTTTCGTTATAGCAGTTGCCAACAATTAAAAAAAAAAACATAATAAAATTCTCACCACAACAATTATTTTTCTTTTGCAAAATTTTCACGTGTAAAATTAAATAGTTTGACAAATTGAAAACAAATTGAATATTACGTCATAAGTTTCCTAGAGCAAGATTTCAGCATGAAAACTCAAAATAAATAGTTTGACGAATTAAAAAAATATGTTTATTGCGTCATATTGGAAATATAATGGACCTCAGCAGGTGAATATGTAACGCCATGTAAGTTTGAAGAAACGTATTAAAACATCATAAAAATCCGACTATGGAAATATTAACATATTTTAACACTTTAAGGTTCTCTGAATTTTTTGTAGCCATTTTTTAAACCTATTCCATATATATGTGTGTGTGTATTCGTGTATATTACAATTTTCACAAAAAGTTTAGCTCCCTACAGCTCGCTCTTTGTGAAGAAACTGGGTTTTATCTCTAATCTTGATTTAAGTTTTCATGGAGAATTTAGTACTTAACATCGAAATCTACCTCCGCCTGTAGGCCCGAGCCGGCAGGGATTTTTTTAAAAGTGGGGGGGTGGAGTTAGTTTTCTGTCTGTCCTCCCACTGATGAAAAACAGACTGTCTTTGTTTTTTTACCTGTCTTTCTTGTTTTTTTTTTAATATTTTATAGTTAAAAAATTTCTGCAGATATACACCTTCCTTTTGAAGTTATGGTGTTTTAGCATTTTGAAATGATGTAATATATATATATATATATATTTACTTAAAATTTTGACTTCAAATTTAATATTTTGAAAAAGAAAATTCTTTATTACTTTTTTATAGTGAACGGATTTATTCTTTGATTATCTTTATTAAATACTGTTATTGAAATAATGGTAGGAATAAGCAATTTTAATCTGTATTTTTAAATTATGTTAAAACACGCAAATATAATTTTTCTTTTTGTTTTAGAATGTTTAGAATTTTTTATTTCCATACTTTAACAGTTTGTGTCCCAAATTATGAAATCATGAAAATTTCATCTTCTAAAGTATTTTTCGTGAAAATTTTAACTACATTAGAAGATTTACACAAACGTTTAATAAATTTTAGAAGGATTTGACCAATTAAAAAGAATTAATTAAATTTGAATTTATACGGATTTTGTGCAATATTTACAATTCCACCCAAATCTTTTATTTAAAATTTTAGTATTTTGTAGAATTAGGAAATATACAAATATAATGTTCTTACAATAAAAATATAGAAATATTTCCGGGATGAAATCCCCCCACCCCCCTCCCAATCTTTCAAACCCCAAAAAGCTGAAAAGTTGCAAAGGCAAAAAATTATCTTTTTAAAAATGTTTTCATTTTTGTTACCAATAATGCTTTTGGAACAAGATAAAGTAAAGTATCTAGAACTCATTCTAAACTGTATTACTACTAATCAATGTATTAAGTGAATTTTATAACCAGTTATTTAATGACTAAGATTATTTTTTATTCCTTGATGTATGTGGACGAGATCTCTCTTAACACTTTGGTATTAAAACTTGTTAATTACTGAAAAATTTCATCCAAAAATAAATGTAAAATAGAATAAAATAAATAGATAATAAAATAATTAATAAAAAAGGGTCTATTCAACTCAACAGTAATTTAATAAATAAATACTTTATGTTAATTATATTATTTTAACTTATAACAAAACTTACTTTAAAAGAAAATCTATTTCTAAAGAAAACTTCAACATAGATTTAAATTTAATGAATAAATAACTCGAAATAGCAATTCTTATAGCTTATAATAAATACCGTTTCAGAATTCATGTTATAAAATGGTTAATAGATACTGCCATAAAAATACTTAAACATACCAATTTAATAATATATATATATATATAGTTGAATAAAAATGGGACTCACCTTAGAATATTTGTTTGACTTTGCATAAGTATTTCCATGTTCCAGATCCCCTTTTTTAAAAGTTGATATCCATAAAAATGAAAATGCAACCACTATAAGGACAATTTTTATACACATTTATGATGTATATTTTGTCCTTTACAATAATGTTTCATTTTATATTTAGCAGTAAACCACTCTTTTTAAATTGAATTATAAATTTAAGATCATGTCAAGTCAACGCCGTGCTTAAGGAGTACCGACGTGGATCGTGTTACCGCCTCGCGAAACCTGCAACGAAATTGAAAAAGCGACATAAAATTAAATTTAGAAAAAGCGGATAAAAATAACTAAGAATTTAGAAAACCCTGGTGGAGAGCCCTAGACACATTCCGGGGTTTTGAAGCACCTGAGGTACAATTCTGCCTCGAAATAAAATGGCGCATAAGGCATCCAAATAAATTTGGTTGCCCTACATTTCGTTGACAGATGGATATCTGACCCGGCAAAGTCGAAGAATGAAAAGGCCGGTGGCGCCAGGAGTCCCAGAAGGCCTGCCTACCAGGAAAACCAGAGGCCAATGACTAACATTTCTCTAAAACCTTATAGCAAAAAAGGGGTCCATATAGCTCACTAAATTTTGATAGTCAAGCCTAGTGCTCCTCACGAGTCGCAGATCTCCCGGCTTTCGCACAAATGGCAAGGCCTTGTGGTACTAGACATCGAGATTTTCACAACTGCGAGTTACACTTCGGCGTTGACCAAGATCGAAAAATGGGGTACTTTTAAATTCAATAAAATACTATTAAAATTTAAAAGTAATTAACTAATCTGTACCAGCCCAGGTAGCAACAACTCCCGTACTCCCCGAAACAGCTGGGACCGATTAACTCTGAAAAGAGCACTTCCGGAGAGGCGCACACACCGGCGGTCTTGGAAGAACTGAAGCTGGGGAACAATGGAACAATGTTAGCAGCTGAATGGATTACCTAGTTGCGTTGCAACTTTACATCCAGTGGAAAGGTGATTGTTTTGCAAGAGCATTAGGGAGCCTTAAAAAAAAATAATGTTTAGACGTGGCTGGTAGCCACAAAAATTAAATTTACTTTTAAGAAAAAAGAAAAGAATAACAAAAAGTGACAAAGTACATAAGTAATAGTAATAAGTACTAGAAGCTGGGGGGGGGGGGGGGTCAAAAACAGGGGTTTAAATAGAATAGCCGAGGATCTCGTGAGCAGGTTCCTCTCGGCCAATGAAATTACAGGACGGGCTAACCTGACCAGAATCGCTGATTGGAGCTAGGACTATGACGTCATAAGCAGTCTCTGGCCCAGAACGGTAGAGAAAAAATATAAAGTTTACTATAAAAATAAAAGGTTAAAATTTAAGAACAAATAAAAACAGATTAAGATCCATTAAAAATAATTTAATACCGAAAAATAAAATTAATAAGGAAGGTTGCACTCTCGGCTGTTGTTTAAAATAACAGCAAATTGCATGACGTCGGGGAAGTGCCAAATCTAGACGAAAGTTTCTTTCGGTCTAGGGAAATAGTGAATTTGCAGGGGAATTCTGCGTTTAAGTAGCTCCCGAAGGGTTACGTCTCGATGTTTTTGAGCAAATCTAAATGAAGTCATTATCCCTAGCTAAGATGGCCAGGGGACGTTCCGCCCCCCTGCCCACCCTAGCATCATAATTGCGAATAGAGTTCAACGCAGGATTCCTTACTGAGGAGATTGACCTGTGGAATTCAGTGGCAAGTTTTTTGATCTCACCAAATATAGGCCTAATTTTTAGGTCATGATGGATGACGCCATTGCGGACATAACGGGTTGCACGAAGAAATCTACGTAGTAATTTATCATGGAAGGTTTTTGAAGTTTTTCTAGGTGAATTTTGCTAGCACTACCGTACACGACCGAACCATGGTTACGATCGGTCTAATCATCGATTTATACAACAACAATTTATTTTTGATTGACAAGGGGCTGTGATAAGCCAAGAAGGGGTGGAGGGAACATACGGCAGCATTCGCACTACTCAGGGTTTCTGCGACGTGCTTGCCCCATAATAATTTTGAATCCAGGTGAATACCCAGGTATTTATAATCTAATTTCCAGGGAATTGATTCATCATTTAATTTAAAGTTAAAATTATTGTCGGGGGTGAATTTTTTATTCGTGAAAAAGATGGCAGCACTTTTAGCATTATTTACTTTAATCCTCCATTTTTTTTAACCAGGTCGAAAGTTTATCAAGGTAACTTTGGAGTTTAGTGAACACTTGGTGTGTATGTTTGTGTTTGTGTAAAACGGCAGTATCATCGGCAAAAATTGCTAAGTCGATATCAGGCTCTCTAGGTATGTCATTTACATATATTGCAAATAACGTGGGCGCAGAAATTGAGCCCTGGGGGACCGAGCTGAGAATAGGTTTAGGGTTAGAGAAAGCATTTCCTACTCTAACAACAAAAGATCTATTTTTTAAGTAATCTACATATATTTTGATTAGTTGGCCAGGAAGGCCGAGAGTTATAAGTTTAAAAATCAAGGCGACGTGCCAGACTTTATCAAAAGCCTTTTGCACGTCAAGGAAAATAGACCCCGTGACCCCGCCTGATCTAATTCCTTCGTGTAGGAGTTCCGTGACTCTCCACACTTGGTGAGTTGTTGAATGACGTGCTCTGAACCCGAATTGCTCCGGTATAAGTACGGCACGAGAGTCAAGGAACGCCTTAAGGCGGGTCACAAGGACGTTTTCATAGACTTTAGATAGACATGAAAATAATGAGATTGATCGAAAGCTAGAAGGGGCGTGGATATCGTCGGCTCCGCTTTTGGGCAGAGGGACAACGATGGCCCTTTTCCAGCAATCTGGAAAGATATTTAGAGATAGCATGCAATTAATTAAAATAACTATGTAAAGAATAAAGTTTTCCGGGAGATTAATAAGCATGTTAGTAGAAATACGGTCCTCCCTTGGAGATTTGTTCTTTTTTAAGCCTGAAATGTGTTCCCGAACCTCCGAAAGGGAGGTCGGGGAAGTGTGTTTTGAGTGTCAATATTTAAATAATTTTGAACTGTGCTCTCCAGTACAGCAGTAATCCTTGGGTTGGCCAAATCTTGATGAGGTGTAAACTGATCTTTAAGACTTTCAGCAATCGCTTCAGCCTTAGCAACGTTAGTATATGCAATGCCGTTATTTGGGCTATTAATGGCCGGAATGTGCTTGTGTGTACCTCGAATACGGGAAGCAGCTTTCCAATTTGTGTAGTCTTCAGTCGACAAAGATTCGACAAAAGTATTCCAACGTTCATTTCTAAACTCATAAATAGCAGCTTTTACCCTCCTATTTAAGTTATTTAAAAGGGACCTAAAATATGTCCTGTATACCTGCCACATTCTACGTGCACGATTTCTCTGTGTAATCATTTGACTGATATTCTCGGGACCGTAGAGTGTTGTTAAAATTATGCTTCGGTCATAGGCGTAGAGTTTTCAAAATTATTGGAGGGGCTCAGCCAGTGGCTTAGCAGGGGGGCGGGGGGGGGGTCTCACTTCCACACCTTCTTCCTGGAACAAAGAATTCATTTACTGAATCATAACACAAAAACAGTAAAAACTGCTAAGACAAAACTACAAATAACTGGTAAATATTTCCGTTTTATACAGGTTTCCGTCTACCTTAGCAGGTTAAAATTCAAAGGGTTCCTTTTGTTGGGATCATGAAAGGTTTGCCATAATACAGGATTATATTATTTATAGACAGGTTCCGTTTATACAGGCTAACCTTATGTATATCCGTACAGTAAAACATTTGTAAAAGCAATCGCAAGCGACCAAAACAATATTCCGTTTCATACAGGTTTCTGACTATTAAGCAAAATTGTATAGCATTCTTTCGTTCTGGAGCATCAAAGGTTTCTGTTTAAGACAGGATTCTGCTATAGACAGGTTCCGTTTTGAGAAGTTTTACTCTACATATAACAATTATGTATGTATCTATACTAATAAAAGACGAGATCGCTTTTTGTGTAAGTCTACTGCCGATGGCTATGAAAATCTACTGCGCGCATAGGTCTGAAAATTTGTTTGAGAATAGTCCAAGGTAGGTCTTGATACCTTAAGACTCAGATTTTTTTTTTAAATTATCCGAGTTATTAATTAAAAACTCATCAAAAAAGCAATCTTTTTTTTGCAAATCGGCAGAGGCGATCTCGTGCATGACCAAAACCTGCTTTTTTCGTAGAAAGGAAGACAGAACGAAATAGAGATTTTTTTTTTACCCATTTTGTTTTATTGCCCATCATCCGTGTCGTTTAAAATATGGAAAAACAGATGACATATTCTTAAAGTTCCTACTTTTACGTCTGAAACACCGCAAATAGTTCGAAAAAATATGGTTATTTACCCTTTGAAAAGATTTTCAAAAAGGGATTTCTCAAACGTCTTTTTCTCCCTTTCGCTAACACTTAATCAGTGCTCAATTTTAGAGGTAACGATTCACAAAAATACGTCCAGTTTTCAAAAAGACTAATTTTACTTTTTTTTAAAAAAATTCTCGACCTACGGTCACTTTTTTCTACGCTAAAAGTAACTAAACGTCCTTATTTTGTCACAATCTTTTTAGAGAATTTCGACAGACCGGATTTTACATCTATTACAAAAATTTTTAAATGTTCGGACGGGTAGAAGTATTTTTTTTTAAACAAAATCTGAGAAAATTTCAACAAAAGAGCTAAAAAGCAGAGTTTCGCTTGGCTTCGGCTCACGTTTTCACTACTAAATAAACATATTTTTCATGAAATTTTATAGAGTGCTCAAAATGTAGTTATATTTATAACATATTAAAATTTCGGACAGTTCAGACGACGAAGGCTATTTTTTCTTTGTTATGTTAAAGAACCAGAAGCGAAAACAAGAAAAAAAGGGAGAAGAAAACATTTCTTTAAAAGTCGATATGAATATTTTTTCACGAAATTTACACACGGCCTGCAAAACCGTTATATTTATAACCACTAAAAATTTCAAAGAGTTCGGACAACAAGAGCTATTTTTAAAATAAACTATGGTACGACCCTACGTGACAAAACGGAAAATGACTTCTTATATGAGCGCTTTTACCATTAAAAAGCAATATTTATGATTTTTTTTTTCATTTAAAAATTTAAATTCAGGCAAAATCGGATTAAATGTATAAAATCATAAATTTGAGGTTACTTTAAGGTTATTACCACAATGCTTAGGCAACGCCGGGCGGGTAAGCTAGTATGTATACTAATAAGGAAAGTAGTTTGTCTGTGCGTCTGTCGTCTATGTTCTGAAGAAATCGCTGCACGCAGAGCTACAAAATTTGGTATGAAGGTACATCTATGTATGTAGTTACGCACCTCGAAGACCGATTTTGGATTTTTTGATTACATTTTTTTTCAATTCAAATTTATACGATTTTTAGCGTTTTTTAACGGTTCGCGGTGATTTTTTTGCATTATTAAAATAAATCCGGTTTCAATCTTTTAGCCTATTGTAGTAAATTTTGTTCTCTTTTCAAAAAAGTGTATTATTAATTTATACAGCGATTTTTTAATTTTTCGTAAATTTTTGTATGGGATTTTTAGAATTTATTCGTGTTTCCCAGCAATTTTTTTACTATGATAAATACTACAGGTAAAATAGGTTTTTTTAGAACAACCTGACGGGCATTCACCAAAAAATTGGGAAGAACTTCGTTTTAGAACTAGAAATGTTCGTTTTAGAATAGCTTTTCGCACTAGAAATGAAGATCCGGCGAGTTCCCAAAAAATAAAGTTAAACAACTTTATTTTTTGTTTACTATATTTTGGAGGTCAAAAGCGGATGGGGGATTTTTAACCCAAGGAGAGGGGAAATTCAAAAATTTTTAAGTAGGTCCAGTGGAGTATCGCATGTGTGAAAAATACATAGTAAACGATACCCCACTTGACTTAATTGAAAAATGTTGAATTGTCCCATGTATTAAAATGCCTCCATTTTGCCCCCCCCCCCCCCCACAAAAAACAAAAACAAACAGTACAACAACTTTATTTTGGGGGACTCATCGTATCTGCATTTTTAGTGCCAAAACGATGTTCATCCCAAACTTTTTATGAATGGCCATCAGTTGTTACTTTAAAAACGTATTTTACCTGCATAAAGTATTAGTGTCGACTTTCTATTCATAAAACCTGCCGTAACTTTATAAAAAGTGATCGTATCGACTCACGGATGGTGTCACATGATTCAGAATTTAAAAATGCATAATCAGAGATACCCCACTTGACCTACTTAAAAAATTTGCCCCCCCCCCCTTCTCTGAGGTAAATTTCCCCTCTTTCGCCAGCCCCAAAACAGGGTAAAACAGCTTTGTTTTGGGGGCAACTCATTGGATCCTTATCTCTAATTCCCAAACAAGATTTTCCCCAAATTTTCATGAATCGCCATCAGTTTTTGCATTTTACTCAATTTTTGGTATATTTTATCTGCATTTAGAAAAAGGAATTCGGGTTTAAACTTTTATACGGTAAATTTTGTCCTCCGAAATTTTGGAATTTGATTTTAAATGCGAGTTTTTGCTCTGTTTTTGACATCCGTGAAAGAATACCGGTTAAAATGTTTTAGAACACCAATTTTTTACCTTTGCGACTTTTGAATTATTATAGATTTTCAATGTAATTTTCAGCAGTTTTTCGCGTTCCGCAGCGATTTTTATTTTTATTTTTTATTTATTTATTTTATTTATTTTTTTTTTACATTGGTAAAAGAAATACGTTTTAAACTTTTAAACCTGATATAGTAAACTTTTCCTCCGTAAGTTTTGAACTTTTAGCGATTTTTCGCGTTCCGTGGAGGTTTTTTGACATTTGTAAAAGAATTCCAGTTAAAATGTTTTAGTCCACTACAGTGAATATTGTTCTCAGCGATTTTTAAATTTTTAATGCGCTTTTTCTGTTACATAGCGAGTTTTTGACACTCATAATAAGATTTCTGTTTCAAACTTTGAACCAAATTTTCTCCTCCGCAATTTATGAAAATTTTTTAACACTAGAACGGCGGCGAGGGGTCATTTTGACCCTTGCCGAATGAATACATGTCGACTCGAACCAGAAATTTTTTTTTATAATATAAGATTGATATATGCTGCACGAAAATAACTTAAATAGATAAGTTTAATAGTTTTAAGTAAAAATTCTGATGTGAAATATTTTTATAA
Source organism: Maratus speciosus (assembly GCA_963932465.1). NCBI lineage: Eukaryota > Metazoa > Arthropoda > Arachnida > Araneae > Salticidae > Maratus > Maratus speciosus. The sequence continues at coordinate 289,493,001 of OZ010798.1, forward strand.
AACTTGAGTAAAATTTCCCGCCGTTCTAGTGTTAATGATTTTTAACTCGATTTTTAGCATTTTTAAGCGTTCTGCGGCTTTTTTTTACATTTATAAAAGAAATTCGTTTCAAACTTATGACTATAGTAATTTTTTCCCCCTGCAATTTTTCATTTTTTATCGATTTTTAATGCAATGTTTAGCGTTCAGCTTTTTTTTTTTTTAAACATTTGTAAAAGGAATTAAGTTTCAAAATTTTAGCCCAACATAATACATTTTGTTATATTTTCAATAAAGTTTATTCGAAATTCGTACAGCGATTTTGAATTTTTTATGCATTGGTTAGAGATTATTCGCGCTGCATGGCGATTTTTCTACATCCGTAAAAGGAATCCTGTTTAACTCTTTTAGACCATAATAATAATTTTTGTCCTCTGCAATTTTTGACTTTTTAGCTGTTTTTATAGTTTTTTCGAATTTCGCTACAATTTTCCCACGTTAGTGTAAGGAATCTGGTTTATAATGTCTTCGAACCGAAAATAGTAAATTTTGTTCTCTTTAAGTTTATTTGGAATTCGTGCAGAGATTTTTTAATTTTTTGCGATTTTTTTTTTAGCTTTTTCGTGTTTTGTACGGTTTTTTGACGGGCCGGGTGCCGCGGGGATGTCAGCTAATTAGTGTATAAATTCATAATATAAATACTGCAGTGTTGCGCATGAAAAAGCGTACCGCCTATTCGCCAATGAATGCGCCTGTACAGATGGATACATTTATACGAAAATAGAAAAGTTTCAAAATATCATGGAAATCGAATCAAATGTCAGACCGACACGACACAAAAAAAATGAAGTTTAGGCCTGGCCCGGGTTTACAGAAAAAATGTAGACCCGGTCCCTACCTAGCCTAATATTAATGAAAGAAAATGGCCAGAGATTGGGTTTCTTGCTAAGTCCGAGTAAGAACAATTGAATACTTACTGTTTATTGTTACCAGATCCTGGTGAATCATCAGTTACTGTAAGAGATCGCTTGATAGATTTGAATAATTTTAATAAATATAAGCTTTATACATGATTTAGAGACATAACATCTCTCTTTATATTCTATGCTTTGGAGACACTTGTGGTTCTTCTAAATTGGTTATTTGAAACAGAACTTAACTCCTCAACCCCCCTCCCCCCCTGCCGAGTTTTTCAAAACTCGTAAAAAGGAAACTTTTTAGGCCCAACGATAATACTATGTAGTTTTGGGAAACGGCAACCCATCTCATATGTGCTCTAATCAGATCATATCGGACACCATTTGTTGTCCGTCTAAAACGTGAATTTATTGCCCTATGTCTATGACGCCGAAACAGAGAAAGAAATTCTTCCGAAAAAGTGTGTCAGTGTCAAAAAAAAAAAAAAAAAAAAAAAAAAAAAAAAAGGAAAACTCACCAAGGAGAGTGCTTGGTTTTTTCCCATACGACACGCTAAAAATTTCTAATTGTTTTACTTGTTTACAAAACATAAAAGTAAACAGGGAATTTAGAGAAAGAAAAATTATCCATCGAAAACATTATATGCTAAAAAATTTTGTAAATTATGTGAAAATCCAAAATCTGAGATTTATTTTCTATGCCAGTTGGCGTAAAAAGATATAGCCCATCTCAAAAAATTATTGGAGGGGCCCGAGCCTCACGGGCCCATACAACTCTACGCCTATGCACTGTGATACTGATGGACTAATAATATTAATTAATCCGTGATAGAGTTTCAAAGCAAAGACAATCGAAACTGCGACAAACAAAACATTTTTTCAAACCCTTGTGATATACATAAAAGGTACTTCGTTTCTATTTTAATATTGCTTTATTTTTATTAAACACCTGTTACCATAATAAGAAAAATTGCATATATTTCTCCTCAATCTTAAAACTGAAGCATTCTCGATTATCCGAAAATTTCGATTTTCCGAAAGAGTTTCGGTCCCAATTACTTCGGATAATGGTGGTTCTACTGTAATATTAAATGTAAAATTGTGAGAAAAATATTAAATTTAAAATTCTGCATTTAAACTAAATTTAAAATTATTACAAAATATCCCTCCTCTCTCTATTTTAAGGAGTAATATTCATTAGACCTTTTCTGTATAATAATTAGTTCAGTTTTCTATTTTTTAATTGCTAACCGTTACACAGATGGCGATACTAAACGCAGGAAATCTGTTAAAACTACGATCACTATATCAAATATTTGTAAAATTCACATTAAAAAAAATTGTTAATATTGGTGCAAATGTTGAAAAATATAAATTTTCAATTTTTCTTTTCAAAATAATCACGTATTAAAGCAACCTTCACATTCATCTAGCTCAGTAAGGAATCGAACCCAGATTGTCCGATTTATAGTTGAAAGTACAGTGGCTAGAATAGATAGTGTGCCGTTCATTGGTTACCATAATGCTTTTTTTTTTGGTCGTGAAAGGAGGACGCCGCGAGGTGGCGCGCATGCTATCACCGATTGGGAATTTTGAAAGCTTTTAGCGCAGTGACAGTGAAGCATATTGTAAACAAACGCGAGTTTTTCCTATAAAGTTTTAATTATATCTGTTTAAGAAACAAAATATGAGTGAAAAACTAACAAAAAATATCAGAAAAGGTATTGTTTTTCGCCTGGTTGTCGTAACTTGTTTTTTAAACAAGTGTATAAAGCAAAATGTATCTGTTTTCAATTAGTTGACCTCCAATTTTGTTCTAAAGAAAAAAAAATGCATTTTTAGAATATTGTTTGATTAAGTTTTCATGATAAGTGCAATATGTTTTAGTTTCTAATTTATATTATGCTTAAAAATATTTATTGTCAGCAGTAAGTTGACTATTTTGAAAATATCGGATATAATATCGAAAATATCGGATATTTTTTATATTTTCGAAAATATCATGTTATTAACGAACCCTGGGCCCAGGAGAATGAGATTAATCCACAGAGCAATGAGATGTCCCTCCGGAAGATTTGATATTTTGCTTTCAATGGTCAAAATGTGTAATCCCCCCCCCTCCCCCGGAGCTACAAAAATCCCTCCCGGAGAAAAGTGTCTGAATTCAACACTGGTTTGCACAGTTTTGGAAGTAGTGAACAGTTGTTGGTATTTGTAAATAAAACTAATGCGAATATACCCTTTGAAATTATTTACTTTTCATACATAATTCATAAAGAAATTTTTTTTTTATAATTTTCTTAAGAATTTTAATATGTGATTTACAGTGTGAGAAACATTTATTTAACAAATGTTCCTTTGCTTTGAAAATAACACTAAATTTTGCTATTGGGAATTTATTTTTATATATTCATTGCATGTTTGTACCCGTGTTGAATTCAGGGGAGACATTCCTCCCCCGAACAATGAGATGCCACACCCCTCCGGAAGATTTGAGATTTTGTGTTTTCAATGGTCAAAAGGTGCAATTCACCCCCCCCCCCCCCCCAGAGCCACTGAAATCCCTCCCGGAGAAAAGTGTCTGCATTCAACACTGGTTTGCACAATTTTGGAAGTAGCGAACAGTTTTTGGTTTTTGTAAATAAAGCTAAAGCGAATTTAACCTTCGGATATTATTTTTGAAACTATTTACTTTTCATACATAATTCATAAAGAAATTTCTTTTTAATAATTTTTCTTAAGAATTTTAATATGTGATTTCAAGTGTAAGAAAGATTTATTTAACAAATGAGGCTTTGTTTTGAAAGTAACACAAAATAAATATTGCCATTGGGAGTTTATTTTTAAATATTCATTGTATGTTTGCACAGTTTTAGAAGTAGTGAACAGTTTTTGGTATTTGTAAATAAAGCTAAAGCGAATTTAACAATTGAATTTATTTGCTTTTCAAACATATAATTTTTATTTAAAAAATATGTGTCTGTTCTAAAAGTTTGTAAATAATATATTTATTATTGAAATATTTGAGGCTTGTTTTCATCTAAATATCAATTTCTAAATTTAGTGTCTTCTTACATAATATTAAAATAAGTATCTAAAAAGCATTAATTTATCCGATCTGCTTTCGGAAATTTCCAGTCTATACTGCAGTCAGCGCCATCTATTGGAGGATTACTTTCCCGGTCATTTTTTTAGCATCGAACGACACACTATATATTCTAGGCACTGTACAAATACCAAAAACTGTTCACTACTTCTAAAACTGTGCAAACATACAATGAATATTTAAAAATAAACTCCGGAGGGACATCTCATTGCTCTGTGGATTAATCTCATTCCCCTGGGCCCAGGGTTCGTTAATAACATGATATTTTCGAAAATATAAAAAATATCCGATATTTTCGATATTATATCCGATATTTTCAAAATAGTCAACTTACTGCTGACAATAAATATTTTTAAGCATAATATAAATTAGAAACTAAAACATATTGCACTTATCATGAAAACTTAATCAAACAATATTCTAAAAATGCATTTTTTTTTCTTTAGAACAAAATTGGAGATCAACTAATTGAAAACAGATACATTTTGCTGTATACACTTGTTTAAAAAACAAATTACGACAACCAGGCGCAAAACAATACCTTTTCTGATATTTTTTGTTAGTTTTTCACTCATATTTTGTTTCTTAAACAGATATAATTAAAACTTTATAGGAAAAACTCGCGTTTGTTTACAATATGCTTCACTGTCACTGCGCTAAAAGCTTTCAAAATTCCCAGTCGGTGACAACATGCGCGCCACCTCGCGGCGTCCTCCTTTCACGACCAAAAAAAAGCATTATGGTAACCAAAACCAATGAACGGCACACTATCTATTCTAGCCACTGTAGTAGAGTAGAGTAGTGCCTGTGATCATTACACGTTTGTAAATAACATGAGGAGAACGTTTGCACTCGCTCATTGCTTTAATAAATAGTATATTTCAAATCACAAGTATGCTTAATATGTCATTTATTACTTTCAGATTATTTTAATTGAATTTTCTGATGTGAATTGTTAAATAAAATATAAGTGTTTAATAATAATAAAGGACTTTACGTTGTAATATCGATACAAAACAAATAGGTGTTGCTATCCAACGTACAATTTATGTTAAACTTGTGAATAAATTGTACGTTGGATAGCAACACCTATTTGTTTTGTATAAGTGTTTACTTTTTCAATACCGATCGGTACTGATTAATACATTGGCGAGATGCAATTTTGCATGAAAACGCAGCTTAAAATATTAGCAAGCGGAAACGGGAATTTTGGTTTTGTTGAGCCGTACATCAATGATTAAGGGGACTCTTCACTTACTTGAAAACACCCGTTCCGTAATGTTACACCTAATGGCAGGTTGTTTTCGAATTTCTGGTTTAAAACCCCTTGAGGGGCACCGGTATATATGCCTCATATATTAAGAGGCTACTTCAGTCAAATGAAAAGATTCATTCGCTAATGCTAATCCTATGGAAGAAATTCATAAAGATATCTCGGTCGCATATCAATATTTTTAAATGATTTCTTTTGCATTGAATAGTTGAGATCGATCTGTATGCAGGCCGTTTTTTACTTTTTCGATTTTGATTGCAGATATTTTTTATGAGGATGCTTTTACTTTCAAAATCGGTTCCGAAAATGAAAGTGTCCTCATAAGAAATACCTGTAAATAAAATCGAAAATGTAAACAACGGCCTTTGTACAGATCGATCTCAACTATTCAATGCAAAAGAAATCATTTAAAAATATTACCGACCGAGATATCTTTATAAATTTCATCCATAGGATTAGCATTGGCGAACGGGTCTTTTCGTTTGACTGAAGTGGCTTCTTAAGTTTTAATTTTTCCTTGTTTACCTTTTGTTACGTATACATTCTAAAATACAGTAAAGGACATGGGGAGGTCTCTCCAAAGAAGATCCAGATAAAGAACCGACACTTCCGTAGAATGTAATGGTAAAGCATATTGCCTCCGATTCCCCCGTCTTCTCCACCCTTCTAAGGACTCAACTGTACGGCAGGAAAAGAAACTTCACAGGATGAAATTAGCGGCGAGTGCTTGACGGAAGCTGGCGAGTAATAATAGCGATAAATAGCCATATATTACTTTTTATGGGCAATTTTGATATAGCTGTTAACTTTTTATAAAACTTTTCTTTTTCTCTTTTGCACAAAAAAGATGTTGCATTAAAAAACTTTCAGGCTAAAATTAGTCACTTCCTTTTAGATTTTTTAAAATAAATTTGCCGAGAGTATTTTGCATTTTGATTCAAATAACAGATATAATACTAATTTTTTTATATAAAACTTTGAAATTGTATTTTTATCGATTATCCCTCCCCACAAACACTCACAAGATTACATGTACATTGATACACAAGACCATTAATAAGTATATAAATATTAAAGAAATAAAACAGTCTGAGTGTGTTTAAATCTGCCAAGAAAACTTGTAAACAAAAGAGGAAAGCTATTTTTATTCAAGGATAAGTTTTATAAATGCTTTTGTGGATTTCGTAACCTTAATTTTTTATACATCTACGTAGCTTTTAAATTATTGTAATAGAAAGAAGAAACAAACATAGTTAATGCCTATTCTTAATAGCTGTACAAAATGTTTTTTGCTCGAAAAAGATGTTACATTAAAAAATATTAAGACAAAAATTAGCCCCTTCTTTTTCAATTTATTTAAATAAATTTGATCGGTGACTACATTTTCTCTAACAAAGAACGCCGTTTGAAAATAACCGCCAAAGAAACCTCTGCAACCCTGACGGACCTTGCCCATTCAAATTGCAGAGTGCTGAAAGCGGCACTTCCCCAGCATGTTTTTTTCTCTGTACGACATCTGCGTCACATTTCAGCAGAAACGAGATACCGAAGTGTCTGTTTCTTTGGTCTCTCTACCTGGTAGATTCTTTTCCTTTTAACTTTGTGACTTCATAGCGGACTTCGCCAAATAGTGAAATAACACAGTGAGAGCGAGAGCCTTTCCTTACCATCTGTATCTACCAGGAAACCGCTTTATGAGTTTTATTAATCCACGCGTTTGCCGACTGTGTTTGTTAAACTCATATGATTAAATTTAAGTTTAATAAATGAATAACGTTTCTTGCAGAATAAGCATATAAGTGTAAAAACTTTTATAGCTCGAACTTTTAACGACAGAGAGGGGACAATATTTATTTATTTATTTATTTTTATTTTATTGAAGTAAGGAGTAATATTATATTAATCCGGAGACTAGAGGGTATAGGAGAAGTGGCCTGGGAGAGAATTACTGTTATTATTGTTATTTTTACCAGTAAGACAAATACAAATTTTGAGAAGAATTTACATCTTGATAATTTACTGTCATTGCAAAAACAAATGCTGCCGAATATTTAAAAATTCTTTTTAAAGAGATGGTATAAAGTTAATTTTAATTCTGGAATAATTAGAACAACAATTGTAATAATTTTTGTCCTAAATTATTTGCGCGTTTTTATGATTTTTATTCTTTTTGTGGATTATATGTAATATAAGAAATTTTATCAATATCAGGTGCCTCATATTAATTGACTTTAACTGTATTAAATACACATCTTTTATGATCAAGACAGAAAATAAATCTTACTTTGAGTTCCTGTTACTACATCACTATAGTTACAGCGTTAATTATTTAGATTCACTATTTACAGAATAAAATTTCATGAAAACAGATTTTTATTGCTTATTTTATATTAGCGGGTGGACTAAAACGCTGCTAAGTAATGCAAATTCGTTTTTTCGTAAAATTTTAGAAGCTTCCGATGACTCAATTTGCCCCACATCAATACTATTTTTTATCCAAAAAGAAGTTTATGGGGGTCATGATCCCCTTTGAAAGATTAATTTTTCTATATAAAAACATATTTTAAAAAGTAAATACATATTAAGAGTCCCCTTCCCAAAAGAAATAAAATCCACTGAACAATGCAAATATTTCGACAATCATTGAAGTGATTTAAAACGAAAGTGCATGAAATTTGTAGACATTACTATTTAAGGGCGGAATAATCGAACAAGTTTTAAATTTTCTTATATGCGATATACGTTCAATAATAACTAATTGTTCTCTCATGAGCTTGTAAAGGATTTTTCAAAGGCTCTTTTATTTATTCTGTTGATAAAATATCTTTACAAATTATTTTTTTTAATTATTTTATTAATTTGACATTTTAGAAATTAAGATAATTTAAGACTTTAATTAATGACTTAAAACTACATCAAATTTTTAAAACCGCGATTTACACTGCTCAAAACAATTAAAGGATATTGCAGTTTTAGGTGGATTTTGTATCTGGTAAACTGTTTAGCTGATTGATACATGGTCGACAGACATAGTAGGTTATATGAGAATAAATTACACATGTTTGGCAGAAAAAAATGCATTTTATTGCGCATTTGTGTACTAAAGGAAAAAACACAATTTGTGCATATGAGAAAAAAAGAATAAGAAAAGGTGTTTTCTTCAAAGAAAATCATTTTCAGTAGGGGGTATGGTTTCCACGGGCGGCCAGCAACGTTGAACACCTTTGAGGCATGGACTCAATGAGGCTATTAATGACGAGTTGGGGTATTCTGCCCCACTCTTCCAGAAGAGCTCTTTCCAGTTCTTGAAGAGTTTGTGGGGGTTGTTGGCGGCCAGAAACTCGTCTTCCTAGAGCGTCCCAAACGTGCTCGATTGGATTCATGTCTGGAGAACACGCTGGCCATTCCATTCGAACGATTCCTTCCTCGAAAAGGAAATCCTCCACCAGGTTTGCACGATGTGGCCTGCAGTTATCGTCCATTAAAATGAAGTTATCTCCGATTGCTGCAGCGTAAGGGACTACAATAGGTCTGAGGATCTCATCCCTATATCGGCGACCAGTCAGAGCTCCATCTCGAATGATGTAGAGGTCAGTGCGCCCGTCAATGGAGATGCCACCATACACCTACTTTCCTCCACCGCCAAATCTGACACTTTCGTGCACGAACGCAGGATTATTCCTACTGCCACGGTCCCTCCAGATGAAAATACGCCTATTATCCGGATGCACAGAAAAACGGGACTCGTCAGAAAACAGAATATTGCTCCATTCATTTCTCCTCCAGTTGACATGCTCGGTTGCCCACTCCCTGCGGTCGCGACGATGCCTTGATGTTAATCTAACATATACCATCGGTCGGCGAGCATACAGACCTACAGCATGGAGCCGGTTTCGGACAGTCTGAGTTGAAATCGTGGTGCTTGTAGCCGAGCGAAGGTGTTGTTGGAGAAGTGTAGCGTTCATGGTTCGGTGTCTCCGAGCTGTTAACACTAAATACCGATCTTCATTGGGCGTTGTTGCCCGTCTACGACCCTGCCCTGGTCTTCGGCCTGCACATCCACTCTCCAAAAAACGGTTCCAGATCCTGCAAATGACACTTTGTGACACTCCAATGGCTTGCGCTACTTCGACTTGAGTTTGGCCCCCTTCTAACCTACCAACAATTCTCAAAGCTTCTGAATCTGTCAAATGACTTCGCTGAGACATCGTACTCATCGAAACAAAGCAATCACTGAATGCCGATCATCCTTGTCTTCATTCTCTTTTATCCAGTTGAAAGTCAAATTTCATTCGCTGCCGCTGAAGCGACGTTTTTGACGTCGAACTCAAAATTTGCATACTCCACAGTTTGAAAACCAGAAAAATTTGCATTTGTGATTCTCTTCTTCTATTTTCGGCAAAAAAAAATTCGTTTATATCTTTATTTTATATAAAACTTCAAATATCCTTTAATTGTTTTGAGCAGTGTATATCAATTAGTTAAAGTCCCTGACACTATTTCTCTTGCAAATTTACTTAATATTTAACATGTTTATTTTCTTATCTCCATGAAATCTCTTTGTCAAAGATTTATTATTTCACTTGAACAATATTAAATTATTAAATTGACGTTCAAAATCCTTCGAACTAATGAAACATTTCAAATTTTAAAAATCATTTATTTATTTGTAAAATCTTGGTACTAATTTCGAAGTTAAATTTTCGAGAGATAAAACATTTACTATGACACAGAAACTTCTTGGTAACTGCATACTGAGTTTTCGATTTGATGTAGTATTTTATTTATAAAAAAGTTTATATATATATTCATACAAAATATGCCACACTGCATTAATATGTTATATCACGAGAGACATGATATAGTTCAATTGGAATGGTTTATCTACATTAAATAAATGTTAATTACCTTTTAAAAATAGAAAGGATGATATAATTTTATAGAAATTCTGCTTTAATTATCAATAGGTGTAATTTTATTGTTCCTCACAAGAATTATTTAATTAAATAATTTTATCTATAGGTCAAATAAAAAACGTAATTAATTGATGTCATCTTTATGATATTATGTAATTATATAGACAAAGTATAAAAATCAGCTGTTCTGTCGTAATTACAAGGGAGAAATTTTGCTAAAATTTGAATAGAGAAACATACCTAAAACTAAGCTAGTCATCACATATATTTTTTATGCAATAACAATTACTACTATTAACCGCTTAACTGCCCTGGACGTATATATACGGCTGTAGAAAATACATGCAGAGATGGCGAATTCCAATTATAGCGAAGCAATTTTCACCACCTGGGCCATTGTATATTAAACAAAAACCTAATTTGCAGAACAAATTAAAAAAACAAAATTTATTTCCTAAATTGTTTAAGCCCGAGAAGGGGCGGATATTAAGATATTTCATTCAATTCTTTCTACATTTAATGTTAAATTTTTGTAACAAATAAGTTAAACCAATTGAAAATTAAAAAATAAAAATGAAATTCATACAATATAATGCTTTAAACACCTATATACTTAGATTCCGCTCAAATGAAATCGAAATAAATCTTAGACTTTTTTTAAAGTTTTGTATTTTGCATGTACCGTATCATATTATGTACAATCGTCATAAACATAATGCAAAATCTGCAGTACAAATATTTACAACTTAAAAATGGAAAAAGTCTAAGATTTATTTTGATTTCATTTGAACGGAATCTAAGTAGATAGGTGTTTAAAGCATTATATTGTATGAATTTCATTTTTATTTTTCAATGTTCAATTGGTTTAGATTATTTGTTACAAAAATTTAACATTAAATGCAGAACGAATTGAATGAAATATCTTAATATCCGCCCCTTCTCGGGCTTAAACAATTTAAGAAATAAATTTTGTTTTTTTAATTTGTTCTGCAAATTAGGTTTTTGTTTAATATGTCAAGTTTTTTAATAACTACTGCATTCAGACAAACACATTTCAAAATTAATGGAGGGTATCATCATGAGGCTTTGATTTGTGCGATATCGCATCACAATTTGTGATGCAATTTACCTATGTATAATTCAAAATGTTTCACCAGTGCAGTAATGCAGGTTGTTGTAGTTTGGTCAAAAAATTACAATCTGAACTTAAAAAATCTGCTTGAAAATGTCATTTTTTTTTTCTACTATGACTTCATATTCATCTTCTTTTTAATTCTTAAAAAAAAAAAAAAAACAAAAAAAAAAAAAAACTATTTCAGTTTCTTCAGTTTCATGTTTCACGTGAAAATCATTCAAATTATTATTACGGCTTTTGAATTATTTACAACAATGAAGGAAAACTGTTAAATTTTATTAGAAAATGTCTGTTGATTCTCAATGAAAAAAGCAAAATTTGGAATTATTAAGAAAAATATTTGAATAATGTAAATAAAAATTAGCCCATGTTACTCTCTAGATTATAATCCACCTATATGCAAAGGCATTTTATGATCCGTTTTGATCCTGACGTCTGGCAAATGTTTTTACACTTTGAATTTATAATATCATTAGAATTAGTAAAGAATAAAAAATGAGTGGCATCAGGGACAAAAAGGTGGGAAGAAAAAATGAAAAAGTTATCATCTCCATAGGCTTTTCTATGTTAAATTAACATTGAGAAATGACACTGGAAAAAAATAAGTATTGCGCTACCGCGCAATACTTATTACGGGTTAAAGGAACAATAAAATTTCTTATCAATGTGAAATATGTATATAAATATGTTACTATGGCTAATTGTTTATTATTTTATCGTAGTTAACGATATTAAAACAATAATGTTCTAACTTTTGTCATTCCTCTGGAATCATAAATCTTCTCGTTACTTTGGAGCGAACGCTTAGGTATTTTACTTATAATTACTATATAACTCGACAACTAAGCGATAGGCTGCCAAATTACGTAATGTATAATAGCTTCGGTGGGGATCTTACCCTGCCGATAGGAGCCAGTGTTTTTTTTTTATATGAGGACACTTTCACTTTTTAAACCGGTTCTGTACATATTTCTCCCATAGATTTAGCTTTAGCTTTCGAATTTCTCTGAGAAACTAGTATAGGCCCTTAAGAGCTATTATTGGAAAGACACATAGTTGAAAAAATCGCTATTTTGTATTTTGGACAGGCTCCTACAAAATGGAAATGTTCTTAGAGATCATTTATATCTTATAAGTAACTACAATGCCAAATTTCATGTGTCTAGGCTCTTCAGTAACACAAAAATCGCATTTTTAGAGCTTTTTATTCTCCTCCACCCCCTTTGAGGTAGTCGCATGGACATAAGATATAGCCTATGTTTGAAATGGGACGAACATCTTCATTTTGATATCATTGCTTTTGTAATCGGTTCAGGAGTTCCAGAGATTACCTCCTAGAAACAAACCAACAAACAAACTTTACTTCTTTTTAATATTAGTATAGATTATTGAATTTAATGTATATAATCGCAATAAATTTCGTATTCATGCATTTTTGCATAAGAATGCGACAGCTATTGCACCAAGATCTGAATATTTATAAAACTAGTTATAGTACGAATGGCACCAAATTTGATACGTTTGAGGTAAATTTTCCGACTTGTTAAACTTATGTAGTCTTATGTATCTCTATGTATATAAAAGTGTCTTCAACTAATCTTTCGAACTTATATTAAGATCCCATGAATGAATATCTCTCAAATCTTAAGAAAAAGATTCCACCACTGTCAAATTTATGTATGGATAAATATTTTCTAATTTTTCGTAGCTTTCCAGGTGGAAAATTATCTAATTAAAATTTTACATTTTCGAATTTTTATAATGTCTTTTCATAGAAGAATCATACTGCAAGTTAAAATTAGGTTATACGGTAGCTGCTAACATTAAAGCTTTTTTTTTACCATTAAAATTTTACCTTATTTAAGCGGCGATATCTACGATTAAATAAGTTAATAGATATATTTTTTTAGTGGCTAGGAAAAAGCGTAAAAGTGGGCTGATACGGCAATACATATTCAATAATAATAAGTTTCGCGTTTATAGCACCGCCTTGGAGCATATAGGCTAAACAAATTTAAGTAAAATGGATATTTTTTTGTTTCACTGTATATTAGCAATGCTGAAACTAAAAAATAGGTGGCACAGATTTAACACTATTTTCTTTTTCGTTTAAAGAGTCCCTTTAAACTTAAATAAAATTGAATTTTCTTTTCTTTAAATAAAAAAAAATAAATATTGAGAAAAACCTTCTTTGATGGTCAAATTTATGTTTAGATAAAAATTTTCAAATCATAGTTTTTTTACGCTAATTTTGTTCTCACCCTTGGCGGGAAATTATGGAACTAAACCTTTAAAGTGGATGTTTTCCTGTTTCCTCAAGTGGCAACCATACTCCAAATTAAAAAGAATAGATCCAACTGAATTTTCGTGCAATTTTCTTTTGTGCTTACTAGAAATAGGATAGCTAAATTTAAATAAATTTGTTATTTTTCTGTTTTGTTTTCCAAATAAGTCATTAGAATGAGTTCAAATGTTTATAGTGACGCCTAGCTGGAAATAGGATAATTAAACTTAAATAAAATTGATGTAATATAATTTTTTTAAATAAACTTTTAGAAAACCTTCTGCCATGTTCAAATTTATATTTTAATAAAAAAATTCACATGATAAGTTTTTTTTTTTTTTTTTTTATGCTGGTAGTGCACCTGGTAGGAAATTTGCTGGAAGAACTAAACCTTTAAAATGGATGTTTTCATGTTTTCTCATGTGGTTACCTATATTCTAAATTAAAATGAGATAGAATAGATTCAACGCACTTTTCCTTTATGCTGGTACCGCCCCCTAGAGGGAAAAAGTAAATAATAATAATAATAATAATATATATATATATATACATATTTGCATGCATCACTGTTAGAGATGGGTATTATTTAGCGTATTCTTTAATAGCGCATTATTTGGTAACAGATTAACAGAAAGTCCGTGTTAAATTTGGAACGCATTACCTACAAAGTATATATATATATATATATATATATATAAGAAAAAACTTGAAGAATAGTTTTTTAGCAATACCTATTAAAATTATAATAAAAATAAAATTTGCAAAATTTGTTTACGATATTTATAAAAAAAAAGAGCTTAAAAAATTTACTTTCAAATAAAAAAAGTACCATTTTAAACTCTTATGAACGCTTATTATGACGCGCCAAAGCTAATAGAAAGAAATGATTAACAACCGCAGACAGTCAAAAATCTTCCTTTCATGACTTTAGTAGCCTTCAATGGCTAGAAAATATCATCCACTGCAGAAAAATGCGTAAAGCTTAGTTGCTGTGAAGCAATTCGCAAACAACCAATCAGAGTCCAATTCATCAGCAAACACCTGGCCATTCGCTAGAAAAGAACGCTACAGCTGTTAAAATGTTCCGAGAAACTGTACAGAGCTTGACAGTTATTTTATTATAAATATTCATTACAAATATTTTTTGACATACTCTTATTTGTTAAGCAGATAAATAGTGTTGCATAAAATCATTTTATTAGATGGGATTTAGTAGAATGGAAAAGTAAAACGTGTTTTTTAATAAAGTATATCAGAAGATGGGAATAATTCAGATTTCGATGCATTTGCATAGTTACTTCGTTTGCCATTTTTGACCCGGTGGCGGTTTCTTTGAGTTTAAATGTTTAAAAGGGATCAGAGGATGGGAATAATTTTGATTTCGTTACATTTTTGACAAGGTTATTGCGGTAGCCATTTTTGATCGGGTAGTTGTTTCTTTGAATTATAATGTTTAAAAGGGATATTGCTCATGGAGGTTTTCTTTATATACATTCTTTCCTATAGGTTTTTCTTTTTTTATTTGACACTAGATTATTATTTTTTAGAAGGGGGGGGGGGATGTGTTTTTATTATTTAGTTATTTATTTTTTAGATTCTCAATTCTGTGATTTTAGAAAATAAGAGCTAGACACATTTTTATTTCTGCGATTTTATTTCACTGTAAATAATAGTAAGACGCATTATTTGTGCGAGCACTTTTGTAACAAATTTGAAAAACGAATAAGAATATGTTGGGATAAATTGCTTTTGATTACAAGTGTATAAATAACATTCTCAGGTTCTTGTGGATTATCTTTGGAACGGCGTTGATAAACATGGCTGCAATGAAGTCTGGGATAATTTTTTTTTTTTTTTTTTTTTACAAATCATGATGTTAAAGCAGTGTTTATTTTTATATAGAAAGTCTTCTCTTATCGTTTTCCAAAAGCTAATATCGAAACCGTTAGTTTTAGAGGCATAGTTCTGATTGCAAAAAAGGTTTCAATTTTATTCTGCATCATATAAAAATCGATTTACGTTTTAATATCTGCTTTTTAAATACTTAGAAATAAAAAAAAATTACAATGTCTGGGTCTTATAAGTTTCTCTATGTTTTAACATGTAAAACAGTAAAAAATTATACTTCTATGACCAAAACTTACTGAGTTACGATAGTTACAATTTAACGAATTTTCAGATTTTTAGTCACTAAATATGGAAAAACATGTTTTTAGTATTGCATTATTAAATTGCATTTGATTAAAAATGTATAAATAATATTTTCATGTTCTTGTGGTGTTTGCTATGCCTATATGCGCTGATACAAATGGCAACAATGAAGTCGGGAAGAAAATTTCATTTTTTTTTTTTTTTTTTTTTTTTACAAATCATGTTGTAAAGACCGTGTTTATTTTTATACAGGGTGTCTATTCTTATTGTTTACCAAAAGCTAATTTCTAAACCGTTAGTTTTAGTGGTATAGTTCCAACTGCAAAAATTGTTTTAGATTTTTTATACATCATTTAAAATCAAATTTTCATTAAAATAGATGCTTTTTAAATAGTTAAGAAATTAAAACATTTTTACAATGTCCTATAAGCTTCATTAAAAAAAAGTTCCTCCATTTTCTAGCCAAATTATTAATATTTGGGATCAGCCTGTAAATTAAAATGCACGAAATGATATATCACTATAGAATACAAATAAGTGGATACTGTACAACATGTTTACTTATTTGTGTAAAAATAGCACGTATATTCATGGAGATAGAGCGATTTTTTTAAGTTAAAAAAATTCTAGCAGGTTTTTAGCTTATATCATGCTGCATTTTCTACGAAATTTAACGCCAGTTTCAGAAAAGTTAGCAAAATATAATAGAAACAATGTAGTGCAATTGAATATAAATATATTAAATATTTTATGAACTATGAGCAGTTGTATGAAATAATTTTTATCGGCGCATGCTTGAACGATAACATAGATTTTTTTACATAATTTAATACCCAACTCTATGGAGCAACTCATAACAAAATCCAGTCAAATATCGCGAAAATTCAGAAAGATATGGGCGACAGAGTGAACAGATTTTTAGTTGCTCTTTAAAAACATTTGAATTGTAAGGGATTTTCCACAAATTGTCATTTTTTATTAACTGACTGACTTTCAGAAAAAAGTGAGTACAGTAAACTCCCGACTATCCTGCCTAATGGGGAGGAAGGGTAGGCCGGATAACATAAAAAGCCGGATAGGCCGGAGTTCTATAAATATTTACTTACTTCCCGTAAGGCATGGTGACGTTACGGCGACGTCGTTGTGAAGTCACGCTGTGACTTTGTGACCGTCGATGTGAAGTCATAGTGACTAGAATGTGAAGTCGTTATGGCCGTTTTAGAGCTCATTTGTGACGTCACATTGTGACCAATCTGTGAAGTTACAGTGAGACCAATTTGTGAAATATTTGTCATTTGAAACGAAATTGTCATTAACACTGTGATGATTCTGTGACGACAGTGACAATGTTGTGAAGTCACATTGTGACAATTTTGTGAAAATTGTGTGATTTGTGACGATTTTGTCATTAGCTTTGTGACGAATATGTGACTACAATGACAACGCTTTGACAGCGTTAAGATGCAAGACATTTATTGAAAAATGAAATCGCTATTCGAGTCCAATCAATGAACCTCGACAATTGAGGCAGGAGTAATTATGAGTAAAAGAAAATTCTGAAGTTCACAAAAAATTTTCAGAATGTTTTTTTCACGATCCTTTGTCGAAATTTGTGTTTTTTTCGTGATCCTTCGGCGAAATTCTTCTTATTTGCTCGATTTATTGACAAAATTTCACGTTTTATCTCTATCCTTTGACGAAACTCTCTTTTTTCGCTATGCTTTAACGAAATTCGCTTTTTTCGCTATGCTTTGACGAAATTTGCTTTTTTCGCGATCCTTTGACGAAATTCACGTTTTTTCTTCAATCTTTTGACGAAATTGCGATTCTTAGATGAAAGTCAGTTTTTTTCACGACCTTTTGAAGAAATTAAAATTGTTTTCGCGATCTTTTGACAAAATTCGCCTTATTCGCGATTTATTTACAAAATTTCGCCTTTGTTGCGGTCCACTGACGAAATTCGCGTTTTTTTCACGATCTTTTGACGAAATTTGCATTTTTTCGTGATCCTTTGACGAAATTCTCGTTTTTTCTGCGATTCTTAAATCGAAATTTGTCGTATTTGCACGATTTTATTGACACAATTTTACGTTTCTTTCGCTATCCTTTGACAAAATTCGCGTTTTTTCTGCAATCTTTTGACAAAATTTGCGATTCTTAGATCAAATTCGCGTTTTTTCCCATAATCTCTTGACGAAATTGACTTTTTTCCCGCGATTATTAGATGAAATTCTTTTTTTTGTCCGTGATTTTTTGTCGAAATGTAAGGTTTTTTTTTCGCTTTTCTTTATCGAAATTCACGTTTATTCCGCGATCTTTTGAAGAAATTCGCGTTTTTTTCGAGATCTTCTGGCAAAATTCGCGATCCCTTGAAGAAATTAGTTTTTTTTCCCCGTGATCCTTAGGCGAAATTAGAGTGTTTTTTTAGATTCTTTGCCGAAATTCGCTTTTTCGCCAGTGTGATCCTTAGACGAAATTTGTGTTTTTTCCCCAATTCTTTGTGGAAATTCGCTTTATTCCGCGATCTTTTGACTGAATTTGTGTTTATAGCACGATCGTTTGACAAAATTCGTGTTTTTTTAGCGACCTTTTGACAAAATACGCGTCTTTTTCGGTTACTATTTGCCGAAATTCGCGATGTTTTTCGATCAAATTTTGGCGATCTCGAAATACTTTGCGATTTACGGAGTTAACGAGCTAATGTATATTTTTAGGAACAAAAAGAAAATTTTAGGAGATTTTTGGGAATTTTAATAACAGTTAGGAAATTTAGGAATTTTAGGGGAAATGCGAGCCCTGAACAGTTGACGGCACCATATATATCATATACACATGTTTTATTATGCCATATACAGGGATATGCATATATGCTTATTTGTGCCACTAACTAAATGATGCTTATTTGCCGTTTTTATTAATACTGCTATTACTTACTGTTCCCTCTAGGCCATTTTTTAAAGTTGCAGCACCCTGCTCTTTTTAACATAGGCGAAATACACCCTTTTTAAAAAAAAAAGTAAACTGTCAAGTGCGAGTATTACTCGCGCATAGAGGGTTCCGTACAATAAATATATTAATTAGTAACTGTAATCGCCCCATATTGGCGTATGTCATATACGCCCCATATTGGCGCGATTTTTTTCTGACGCCAATGTCACATACGCGCCGGGAACTTAACTGGCGCCAAAGTGTCGCTATTTTGCTTGATATGGTAGCCAAGATATAGATGATATGGTAACGAGGTTTTCGCCAAATTGGCGTCGGAAAAAAATCGCGCCAATATGTATATCATATCTGTGTCGAAAACACATCTACTGTCCTAACAAAATAAACTTTTGTAACGATCACCGAAAAAACTGCTGGAACAATAAATTCATACCGTCCTTTACTTTAGAGTTCCATTATAATAGTTTACTTCTTTGAAATTAATAAAATGCAAAGTTAAGCAACGGTAAGTTACTATTAGAAAAACCAAATCTACTGCATAATAACACAATCTTTAGCGATACAATTCAACAATTAACCAAAAATATTGCTGGAACAACATATTAGCACTTTTATTTACACTCAAACAGAAGTTAAAAAAAAAAATTAAATTATTTTTATAACGTGCGCATACAGATGCGACACTTCAGAAATTGCTCACGTGATTTGCTAATTCGCCGGAGCAAAGAAACCAAATAAATTCTTCGGATTTTTACATTACATGAGCTATTGCATACTTTTTTAATTAGACGCCAAAATACTTGTTTGCAAGTACATTACAATTGTTAATTTCTTAAAATATATACGTTACTATAGTAATGGAAATGGATACTTCATGCGGAAATATTTCTTTTATAATGTTAATTTTTTATTTAAGCTTTTTTTTTTTTTTTTATAAAATCAGTAAAAAATTTTTTTTACCCGATGCGTTAACCTTTTTCCCCCGCTAGTTGATGTAACCGTTTAATTCTTTAATCAAAAGAATTGATCAACAAAAGTGTTTATTTGAAAATTTCCATTGCTATAGTAACGGATGCATTTTTAAAAATTATCACTTGAAAATCTGACGTTTTGACGCCAAAGACATCGCCAAATTCGAAAAATATGAAATATCTCTCGAACTATTGGACTTAAAAGAATTTAGTTAGCACCATTCGATTCAGCATACAAAAATACACCAAAATATGTTGATTAATGCGAAATCCAGACTTTCTTTTATATATACAGATTAAAAGTTGTTAACTAGGTATAGAGTACGCCGCCCCTGTCCTTATGTATGTCTAAACTGGCTTATCTTTAAGGGTTAATATCTCAGCTAATTACTGATGATTTTTTTAGAAATTCATTATCAACAATTCTCTTATACTTCTGCAACGATGGGTATATCCAGCGATGCTCAACAATTTTTCTGAATGCCCGTAAATCGAAATTTGTGTATAACAGAAAAATGCTAATTTCTCGAAAACTATGTGACCTAGGATAATCGCTATAATTTTCCGGCAAGGTTTACATTAACATCTACTACCTCTAATTTTTTCATAATTTTAGTTTCAGTAGTTTCGGAATTAGATGGGGGGGGGGGGACATATTTTTGCTTTACATTTTCGACAATATTTTTAAAAATATAATACCTAAAATTAAAAGGAATGTATTTTTGAGTTCAGCGTTAAGAAAGCTTTCACAGGATACCCAACATGATATACAAAGAAAAGATTTTTTTTTCAAGTATCTTAATTTGCCCCCCTACATTTTTACTAAATATATTTATGAATGTTTATTAATCTGAAAATATGTGGGTCAATGGTCTTTATTACTTCCCCGAATTTGAACTTTCCACGTTCCATAGTTTACGAGTAAAATGGCTGTGACAGACAGACGGACGGACAGACACAGGAATGATCTTATAATGGTTCCGTTTTTACTTTTTAAGAAGTACGGAACCCTAAAAATTGGTGAGATTCACCTTTAGTTGCAATCAGAGATTTCTTATAAAAAACTTCCCCGTATCACAGTATTTTTAAACCGGTGTGCCCAAGACCTTGCAAAAATTATAGAACTTTATTTCTTTAGAAAATACAAGCTATTGTTAAATCATGTCGTTATTTAATTGTATTTGTCAATTTGTAATTAATAAAATCCTTAAAAATTAATGTCACTTTATTCATCATATTAACTAATTATATACTTTTTTCTTATATTATTACTAAACACATTACTGATACATTTACTCATGAAGTAATGCTCTGTTTTAACTGAACTAGCACCCCTTTTTTTCTATAATGAATATTAAATTATCATTTTAGAAATTAAAGCATCAAAATATTTTTTTCCCAATTAGACAGTTAATTGTTGGAAAAATAATTAATTTCAAACATTGTCAACAATTTGATATTAAGTGCAGAGATTTTGCAGATAATTTTAATAACTGTAAATATCAATAGTATTTAATACAGTTTAAGATAATTATTACAATTTATCAATGTATGTAACATTATTGCATACTACTAATGAAAATTAATGGTGTTTTATAATCACTCTAATTACACTAACTAATAATTGTAATTAAAGCTTAAAACAAAGATTATCTGAGCAATTAGAGGTTTAATTGTTTTAGAAACCCCAAAGTATTGAAAGTTAGTCCGTGTTTTAATGCAGGGAAAAAAATCCTAAAAATCCGATTTAAATTTTAAAAAATCTGATTTAAATTTAAAAAAAATTCGATTTTTTTTCCTCACTAAATGTATAATTCACCTTAATTTTGGGGTATATTGCAAATATGCAGCACGGTGAGGTGATGCAGAAGGTTAATTCATTTTATATCAAAGTCTGCTTGCAGTAAAACACATATTTAAAAACATCTTTTGGTTATTAAAAAATAACTTTAAAAATTGATTTCCAAATTTACATTTTTGTGTGTGAAATTATATAGTAACAATAATAACAACTCTTACTGTCTAAATTTTTTTAAGAAACAACAATCATTAAATGTTTATGCACTGCAGCTACTCTATTCGGAGTCTAATGTGAAAATTTTTATACAAATCGTGGAGGATCTATCTGGCTGGATGTCCATTGCCAAGACCACTATAGCTCTGATATTATCAAGAACAGTACAAGTTCTCGGATTATAGAATACAGGAGAAAAACGTTTATTTTATTATTGAAATCTCTATTATATATTTACAATTAATACATTTGACTAATAACACCAAAAAGCGTTTTTATATGAAAAATATCAATTATGTATTCAAATAAAGTTTTGAAATTCAATAGCAATACTTTCATATTAGAAACATTCCACGAATTAATAGTCGAAGAAATCGCCAAAGATTTTACTACCTACAGCAGTTTTTTTTTTTTTTTTAATTCTAATAGTTTTAGTATTTTAAGCGAGCACTTCGATTACACGTTTATAAAATTCGTGTTTAATTTATGTACATTTTTTGATGAAGTTTTTAATTTACTATAAAGGTTTTAGAATAACGTGTGGTGAAAATTTTATATATACAGTCTGTTACAAATGCAGGTAATCATATTTACTTTTATATGACACAGTAAAATAAAAAATAATGAAAATAATATAAAATAGTTAGCCATTTTTATGTGAATAAAGTATAAAAATTCAAACCATAAGCACAAAATAGAAACACATTGGTTCATTATTATTATTATTATTTTATTTACAGGATTAGATGATAATTATAAATAACAAACCCCCTTTAATCATGTTTTCTAATAGAGTGTATAGTACAGATATTTGAAGTTTATGCGTATAAAACCATTCAGGAAATAAAATATTAAAAGTATCCAGAATAAAAAAATAAATAAATAATGAAAAATATTTTATATTTTAGCTTTATTCAATCAAGTACATGGATATGTTTTTTAATAATTAAAATCTTTCAATAAAACCATATTTAAATTCTCAGTGGGTTGCATAATTTCTATATTTGTCAACAAATTGAAACACCGGTTTACTTTGAAAACTTTTCGTTCATAATGTTTAACTGAAAAGTTCTTAGCAGCTAAGGATATATCTTTATAAATTTTTATAACTTTTCTCACATCGAATAATACTCATTGACACTGATTTTTCGCCCCTTAATACTACAAGTGCATGATATCCTTTAAATAATACTTCTCCATTATGTAAAAAAAATTCTTATTTCTTCTAAATATATTTTCTGAACAGATATTAATTTTTAAATAAAAATGTGCAACGCAAATTGTTTTAGACCAACAAAAAATTTTATTCTATAAAAAGGCCTTTTTATTTAGTACGTTAAAGACATTTAAATGTTTGCTAATTATGTTAAACTTTGATTATAATATCTTTCTACGTCATTTTAAAGTTTGAGAAAACATATGATTTTAACCTATAATTATTAAATTAATAATTATATATATTAAAAGAAAACAAATCTGAGTAAAATAAATTTATATAATTGATTTTAATCATCTGATTAAAATTGTTGATAGACAGTTATTTATATCAATAAATTAAATAATAAATCTACTAAACTTTATTAGGTTAATGAAATGTTTATAAGAAAATACTAAAATCGCTATAATTTAAAGAAAAGCGAACTCTGAAATAAAATATTTTTTCATACCTTTTTCTTTTCTTAACGCCGATCTTTAAATTCCGATGTAATCCATGTTTTAGAAAGAACGAATTTTGGAAGTTGAAAATATCTCCAATAATAAATACAATAGCGATGATGGGAATCATTTTAAACCACACCAAAGCTAGTGTACTTATCTCGATGTGATATTTTTGTCTAAAGTTCTTGGAATGATTATTCCTAGTAATTTTTTCAGGTTAAATGTTTATATCTGAGAGAGTTCACGTTCACAACACTAACTATTGTCCAGAAAAAAAAACTCCCTCCGTCTATTCCAAAGATTAAACGCAATATGTTGTCTTTAATAGTTTTTATCGGCTGCGGTATTTCGCGCTCTTTTTTTTAGCAAGGCAAAAAAAAAAAAAAAAAAAAAA
Source organism: Maratus speciosus (assembly GCA_963932465.1). Classification (NCBI taxonomy): domain Eukaryota; kingdom Metazoa; phylum Arthropoda; class Arachnida; order Araneae; family Salticidae; genus Maratus; species Maratus speciosus. Next base: position 289,516,746 of record OZ010798.1, read on the forward strand.
AAAAAAAAACATGTTTTTTCTGTTCTTATACATTTATATGACGTAATATTTTTATAAGCATAGTTCCAATTCGAATTTCTTGTTTCAAGAATTTTTTGATGCGCTTAACTTTTTTTCGATATGTTTCAAAATAGTTCACGTTTTAAGTTTTGTAAAGCTACTTTTTTGTCAAATATGACAATAATTATAGTAATACTGGAAGTATAATAAAGTAAACAATGTTTGCATTTTTAGAGTATTTAAAATTCATTTTAATATGCAATAATACAAAATCTTTTGAAAAGATAAAAGTAAAGTTTATATTATACGTAGTAAATGTAAATATGTTCATAAAAAAGAAATAAAATAACTGGCGAAATAATGTTTTTAGTGGGGGAGGAGGGAGAACCAGGCTCTCATTACTCTTTTTTTTCTATTTTAATTTCCTCTAGAGTAAAACAGCTTGTAAAATAACAGTATTTTTCGAAATAAATTTCTAGAAACAAAAAAATATATATATATAAATATGAATAATTAATTACGCCATGCGTTTTGCATACATTTTGTATATTTTATTTTATATTCGGAAAAAGTTAAATTTATTTAAAAAGTGTGACTCAAGTAGCAAAAATTTTTTTAAAGAATTACTTAAAATAAACACTAGCAGAAAAATTTATTACTGAAAATATGCAAGTGTTTTTATTTATTATAATAAAGCATTGCTTTATTACAAAACTCCGTCCCTTCCCATGCCTACACACAAACAAATCTTTGCTTTCTTCACCTGTGTATTAATTTCTGCCATTTCCGCTGATAAGAATAGTTTTTAAATAACAAACCAACTTCTCGGATTATAGAATACAGGAGGAAAACATTTTCTTATTATTGAAATATCTAATATATATTTACAGTTAATACATTTTTCTAGATTGACCACTAATAACATCAAAAAAACATTTTTATATGAAATATATCAATTATGTATTCAAATAAAGTTTTAAAATTCAATAGCGATACTTTCATATTAGCAACATTCCAAGAGTTAATAGTCGAAAGAATCGCCAAATATTTTACTACCTACAGCTGTTTTTTAAATTCAAATAGTTTTAATAGTCTAAGCGAGCAGTTCGATTACATGTCTATTAAATTTGTGTCTTATTTATGTGCATTTTTGCTGAAGTTTTTAATTTCGTTGTGAAATATTAGCCGGAAACAAACACTGAATTATTTTTATTGTTTGAAGTGAAAACGTTTTAATCGTAACATATGTTTTGTCACACTGTGAGTTTACAATATGGTAGGGGTTTTTTTTTTATATATAATGAGACGTACGTTACATTTAGTGAGATAACAGTGACATCACAATTTTTTTTTATTGCCAGAAAAATATTTTTTACAGTAAATAACATGTTTTGAAGAATTTTTGTATTTTTTTAAAGTTTTCGAAGACGTTCACATATCAGTCACAATGTGACATCACTGAGTGGTGGCATTTTGGTCACACTTGTGACGTGACCACAGTGACTTACAGTGACGTCACAATGACGTCACTGTGACATTGCATGCTATGAGGGTTCCTGCCCCTCTCCTATTATATTAAAAACGCATGTTATGCATTTTAAGATAAATTTTTAATATACAGTACATACAGTTTCAAAATAAGTAAAACATTAACGTAAAACGTAAGCCTAATTCGTAGATAAAATGAGTAAATCTTATTTTACTGCTTATTAATAAATGATTGTACAAATATGAAATGTTATGCATAAGATAAAATATTCAAAACTTAGTTTTTAGTTTTTGAAAAAGTCCTTGATAGATTACTGTTTTCCCCTGTTAGTGTCCTCCGCGACGCAATGTCCTTCCATTTACGCAAGCAGATAATATCAGCTGGAGTCGCTTTCTCCTGCTAACTCGTAGTTTCTCCTCAAGAGTCACTACAACCTTTTTTCGTTTACCGCCCATTTTGTTAATCGTCAATAAATAAACACGAAGCACACCAAAAGACTCTAGGACAGTAACCAGGATAAGCGGAAAATAACATCAGCACTTGTTAACATCCGTTGTACAACTGAAGAAACAGGCCTTAACTCCCCCTCCTTTCCTGTCTGTCTCTGCTATTGTATTCTGAAATCACTTCTTGTTCCTTCCTGTCATGAGTTAGCACTTACCTACGGACGGGAACCTGCCTGTCTTGGCCGCTTGCAATATTTCTCACTTTTTTTACTAGGGCGGATAATCGGACGTTTGCTGTATTTAGTTAATATCAATGAGTAGATTTGGAACAAATACTTCAATTTTAATATTTCTTTTTATCATGGAATAGGCTCATTCAGGTGGTCATCCAAAAAAATTTAAAGCCTCGATAAAAAATCAAAAAAAATTAAAATTTACTATTTGTGGAAAATCCGTTATCATTTAGCTGCTTCAGAAAGCAACTAAAAATTAACTCACTCTATCACTTATATCATTCTGAATTGTCACTATATGTCACTGGATTTTTTTTATGAGTTGCTCCATAGAGATGACTATTAAATTATGTAATAAAAAGTTTTGTTATCGTTCGCGCATGCGCAGATAAAACTTATTTCATGCAATTGCTCATATTTCATAAAATATTTAATATATTTATATTTCAAGTACACTGAATTGTTTCTACTACATTTTGCTAACTTTTCTGAAACAGGCGTTAAATTCGGTAGAAAATGCAGCATGATATAAGCTAAAAACATGCTCGAAATTTTTAAGTTAAAGAAATCTCTATATCTCCGTGAATATGCGTGCTATTTTTACACAAATCAGTAAACATGTTATACAGTATCCACATATATGTATTATACAGTGATAGATCCTTTCGTGCATTTCAATTTACAGGCTGATCCCATAATTTTCTTTGATTTTTTGTTGGCTTCCTAAACACCTTCCTTATCCAATCGACAACATATTCTTTATAATCCAGAAGTTCTAGAAGAATCCGACAAGTATATCTTTAAATATTCATTAAATGTCTGAAATTGGAAGTGTCCGCTGAATAACCACTTAATCCTCGCTTCCGTGAAATTCACGGGCTGTGTCTTTTATTCAGATTGTTTGATTCCCAGCAGTTTTATAAAATAGAGTAATTGACTTTATTATGTTATCGTTTTACCTGTCATTAAGTAAGGTGAATATTTCTTTTTCAAAAAAGTTGTGCGAATAAGCAATTTGAATTTTTAAACTGTAATTTTATGTGACCGTTAAGGGGTTAATGGCAGTACAGGGTGTCAACGTACAACCTGATCAACATTTATTTTCGCAACCATTGGTCCTAGATGCTTACTTTCAATTATAAAAATAATTTAAATGAGATAAAGAATTACAACTTTTAAAGCAATTTGGGTAAAAAAAAAAAAAAAAAAAAAAAACATTTATTAAAAAATTACGAAATTTAAATTTTCTACTCTATATATATGACATCCTAATGAAACGAATTTATGAAACGATCTCATGAAACGACTGAAATGAAACGAATTTATGAAACGATTGAATAAACAACTGATTATGTTTCACGGCGATTCCTCCTAAAATATGGAATATTTTGCGATGTAATTTAACACCAAAAATCCGCATTGATCCGCAGATCTCAAAACTGGATATTAGAACTTTTAAATTTGAATTAGTTTTCGAAATATTAATTTTTTTCTAATTTTAAGTACTTTTCTCTAATAATGGCAACTCAAATTTTAATCATAACAGATATTTTTTTTTTCATATTTTAGAAAAGGTTATTATTTAAAACTAATTTGGCGACCAGTTTGGCCTCCCTCAAATGTATGCTAAGAAATGTATAATGTTACTTTTATTCATAATTCAATTTGTATTTCATTATCATTTTATTTAATACAAAACTTTCATTTAAAACTGAAACATTTAAAATAAATGGCTTTCACTTCCTTCTGTTTTTTAAACAAAACGAAAAGGAAAATATTAGACACAGGTGTCATATACACAACGGGGTACCTAATTGGCGCCAAAATGGCATTATTTTGCCTGATATGGTAACCCGGCTATTGTTGCTTATTTATTAATAAATGTTTATTTGAACTTATTTTCTTTTTATTTACAAAAAATGTTATAAATTGTTTTGTTCTATAGTTATTAATTAACCTTTTTTATTTATTGTTATTTCATTTTAAAAATAATAGAAAATAATTTAAAAATACTTATGTAACTGGTATTCTAAAACGGGGTTTTCGCCAAATTGTCGTAAAAAAAAAAAAAAAAAAAAAAAAAAAAAAAAAAAAAAAAAAAAAATCACGTCAAACCCGGCGCCTATATGACAATGCAGCAAATCATGACATTTAATTTCAACTTCAAAGCAATGTTTTAATGGTACTACTTCTCCCGTCGACCAATTTCGCCAAATTATATAAATAGCCAAATTATACAAATTGACATAATTTTTTATTTTAAAAAACGAAAGAACAAATAAATTAATAACATTAATCAAAATACAAATAAAACGTCGAAATAAAAATCATTTAATGTCGTGAACACGTGTAACTTCCTTGAAGTCAAGTGAATGTGACAATTACGATCAACCGTTATTGGTATTTAATCTTATAGTTTGACGACAGATTTTTGGTCGATGGGATAACCAAGTAGCACCGTTTTAATTTACCGCTCGAAAAATAAAAAAAGTGTTAACTGGCGAGTTAAAAAAAAATTTATTGGCGAGATTTGCACCCGCCTAACATATAAGTACCAGGAATTCTTTGCGATCATGGCAACTTTTATGTAGTTTCATTCGAAAAAATAATTTTGATTCTCTAACCCCTTAATCGTCGCGCCCGTGACTGTCACGGGCAGTGTAGGTTTCTTTTTTTTAAATTCAGATTGTTTTATTCCCACCAGTTTTTTTATACAATGCAATTGACTTTATTCTCTCGACATTTTATCTGCCATTAAACAAGAGAATATTTCAACTTGAAAAAAGTGGTGGCAATCAAACAATTTGAATTTAAAAAAAATATTCGACACTTATCAGGCGCGACGATTAAGGGGTTAATCAAAATGGAAACCTTTCTCATGAAAAGCGAAGGGGTCGGCCCGTAATTGCTTATGGCAGTTACATGACTTGGACTATTATAATATAAGTGAAATAATGGCGATAGAATAATATTTAGCGACTTATCACACCAGTGGCTGGGTAATATTAAAGTACCAAAATGGCCGCCTGGAATATAAAAAGCGACGGGATCCTCCCGGAACTGTAGATGATAGTCATATGACTTAGGCTATTATTATAGAGATTGTTTTCAATTCTAACAGCGCAAAGAATAATATTTCCTAACATTAATATGCGTTTACCCTTTCAGGTGCAAGGTACTTCTATTCGTAAAATCTTGAAATCAGTGAATGGCACCAGAATTTACAAACAAATTTCGAAATGCAAAAATGCTTTTGTTCACTTACTTAATAAAAGGAAAATATTCATCCCAATATTCTGGTGCCAATGTGGCATTTAAGAATTAAAATTAAGTGGTCCAAATATGAACCACCGCCCTTGAAGGGGTTAAAGCAGTAAATCTTAGTAATTGTAATAAATTGTATTATGTCAATCGTTTTATAACGCTTTTAAAAAATACCGGGAGGCAAAGACTCTGTTTAGTTAATTCATTTTATTTTAGCTTCTTTTCAAACGTTTAACTGATCTTCTTTAACCAAACACGAAAACAATCATTGGATGTCTTAACACCCTCATAGCATGCATGGTCACAGTGACGTCGTTGTGACGTCACTGTGAATAACTGTGGTCACGTCACATCTGTGACCGAAATGCCACCACTCAGTGATGTCACATTGTGAATGAGATGTGAACTTCTTACAAAACTTTAAAAAATTACAAAAAATCTTCAAAACATGTTGTTACTGTAAAATTTTATTTTTCTGGCAATAAAAAAGAATTGTTATGTCACTGCATGTAACGTAGGTCACGACACACTCACAAAAAAAAAAAAAATTCCTCCCATATAGTCACAGTGTGAGAAAAATATGAACTTCAAAAATCTTTGAAAATGAAGAGAAATGTTTTAAAAAGGCCCGAGTTACAGCGGCATAAGGAATGAAAATATATTAGTGGGTAGCAAGTAGTAAATTCAGACACGAAAAGATGGTTGGGGGGGGGGGGGCATATAAAGGAAAATGCACGGTACAAGTATCAACAAACTAGATTTTCATGCTATATTTTATCAATTTGATATCTAAGAGTGTGAAAGTATACTTTTTTCCTGATTTCAATTTTATCTAGTATTACAATTTAATATAATAATACTTCTCTTATTCTTATTATTATAAAAGTGTTTCTCGGAAAAATGGTACGTGCTGGAGCAATTTGGATAACATATTTAGAATTAGGAATATTAAATATATGCACTTTACATATTTAGTTTGCAGGAAGGAAAATTTTTAATTTATTTTTACCGACCACTGGTATTCTAAACACTTTTGTGGCTTCAAACTAAAAAATTTCTATTATAGTTAAGTCTGCAGCTTTTAATGAGCACGTAGAAAGAGTCTTCAGAGTTTAGTCATACATACATTTCTTGCTTTATAATTTGCATTCAAGTCATATTATTTCCTGTTAGTGTACCTATTTTAAGTAACTATTTTTTTAAAAAATTCTACTTCTTTCAGACTTTTAAAATAAAATTAGCATTTTCCGAATAAAAAAAAAATACAAAATTTATGCAAAACCCATGATATAATTTATTATTCGTATTTCAAATTTGTGTTTTAGAGATATGACTCTAAAAAAAAGTTATTTTACGAATTGTCTTATTCTACAGGAAATTAACATGAAAAGAATGACGATTGACAAAGAAAATTTTTTTTATCCTCGATATTTATTTATATCTTTTTATTTTTTAGGAAGATATTTTGTATTTATTATGTGTGAAACAATCTTTACTTAGAAAAAGGGAGGCGGGGGGGTTAAAACTGATAAAAAGAAAAGGTAAAATGCATTGGAAAATTCTTCAAATACAAAAATTTAAATACAGACAGTCTCATAATATGATTGCACATATGAGTTCCATATCTGTTTATATAAAAGGAAATAAATTAACACTTGCCCCAAATCGTCTGCCACGATACCGCAGGGTAAACAGAGAACTTTTTGTTCTAACGGATGCGGTAAGTTACTAGTCTAAAATGTAAGCTTTTGCGTGTGCTTTTTTTAATGGATGAAAAAGACGTCACCATTTTCGGATACACACGGATATTAATAATTAATTTATGGAGCTCAAAAAGTAAGTCTTATTTAATGTAAATTGTTTATTCCTCTTTTGTATATTTAGTGAGATGAGTTAAATAGTTTTATATTATACCCATAGAAAGAGACTGATCTGGGATTGTTTTTCAGATTAGAAATTAACATTATACTGAATGGGAAATGCCGTTTTACATACTATAGTAGTGAAACTTTTGAAAGACTTTTTTTCATTGCTAATAATATTTTAAATTATTATTTAAAATCCTAAATCTTCATATGAATGTTTTCAGATTTAACATTTGCCAAAATTATAAAATAATAGGAATTCCTTGTAACATATGGAGAGATTTTTGAGAAATTGTTAAATCTAATAATACATTTAATTCATCTATTGTACTTTGTTGTTGTTTAATAGTACAATTATAAATACTAATTATATAGTGTTTTCCAAATTGGTATATTTATTTTTTTAAATTGTATGTAAGCACGATTTTGCTGTTCGTGATTTTAATCAAACATTTAATTGTAGACATTCAGAATCAGTTATTAAATTTTCTTCGACTGTAAACTCATTTTCTACGTTTTCGATACACGTTCGATACTTCGCATTAAAAAATAAAATATGACAATTAAGCATTGAAATAAAGTGTTTTCATGCCTCATAACAAGTTTATAGATTAAACTGCTTTACTATACTTTTTAAAATTTGATATTTATAATATTTATAAAAAAATATTTATAATTTATGATATTTATAAAAGTTGATATTGTACTGTTCATTAGCGATAATTGCTGGAAATGCATTTTTAATTATAATATGCGCTTTTATGATTCACTATATTTATGCATAGTATATGGTGTATGTAAAAGCTATAATTCATATACAAGGCTACACAAAAGTATACGTAAGAGCTAAGGGCTATGGGCGCAAATTGCTTAAATGTGTTTTTTAGATGAGTTATGGATTTTTATGTTGAACTGCATTTAATTTACTGAGAAATGTTTGTAGAATATGGATAAAATGATACACAGGTTCACGCAAGGAAATAGATATATGGCCGTCTATAAATTATAATTTCTGGAAATGTGATTTCAGCAGTTTTAAGAGTGTTTTAAATTGAATTAAATTTTAACTAAATAGTGGCGTGTAATAAAGATCCTAGGTAAACTACAGGGTTGTACAAAAGTATTCAAGTACGTTTTCATATATTAGTATAAATTGCTGAATGAGAATTTCAACCTGTTATGCGTTTTCTTGCTAAACTAAATTTTCACATTATATACTAGTATATATCAACCTACAGATTAAATACAGGGCTATTCAAAAGAATTGGAAAACACATTTGGCTATGGACGGTAACTGCTGAAATCAGTTTTTCAAATGTTTTATGCGTTTTCTAAAATATTTACTTAGTTATCTTATTTACGTTATTTCCTTAAATTACGATGTCTAGTTAAAGCATTCAGGAAGCATTGGAAAGTGCTTTATAATCTATGCAAGGCATGATTTTTCTTACTTGTTTTTTCTATTTCCCAGATCAGTCATTTCCTATAAATCATACCAAATCTATTTAGCTCATATTAACAAAATACAATATACACGGGAATAAAAAATTTAAATAAATATGGCTTATCTTATTCTTCTTTAAATAGGAAATGTATTAATATCCGTTAGACTCCATGTTCGTATTTAATAAAATAATAACAAATCACAACACATAAAAACTTACACATTCTTAATATAAAGCTTGAACTCAAGATCAAGCTTAGAACTTAATAAAAAAGGATGCCAGTTGATAAGCATTGTTTTTTTCAGTGTAAAAATTAAAAGTATTTTAGAAGAATAGGACTCCAAAATAGCGATACATTGCTAAAAAGTACAGTAAAAAGATAATATTGTATATTTCAAACAAAACTTTATTTTAAAATTCATCACAGTGTTTATAACAAGAATCATCACAGTATTAATGCTTGGAAATTTTTCCAGAGAGAAACATTCGCCTTGCAAGCAATATTTCAAATGGAAATCAAATTTAAAATTGATTGCTTAAAAGGCGCAAAAGCCAACATAGTGAAAAAAATTCCATAACGGTACTTGAATCCGGGCCATCAGTATAGCGCACTGACATTCTACCGACTAAACCACATGGAACGAGACCCAGCCTGGAAAATGTCTTACTATTACATGTTGGCAAGGCTACAAACGCAGCACAAGATGGAGTATTTATCATGAGCCACCGACATGGGGCAAACACGAAATTTAATTAAATCCAGCAGCTATTCAAACTATATGAATACTTGGAAATTTTTCCAGAGAGAAACATTCGCCTTGCATACAATATTTCAAATGAAAATCAAATTTCAAATTAAAATTGCATTTTAAGCAATTAATTTGAAATTTGATTTTCATTTGAAATATTGTATGCAAGGCAAATGGTTCTGTATGGAAAAATTTCCAAGTATTTATATAGTTTGAATCGATGCTGGATTTAATTAAGTTTCGTGTTTACCCGATGTTGGCGGCTCACGATAAATATTCCATCTTGTGCTGCGTTTGTAGACTTGCCAACATGTACTAGTAAGAAATTTTCCAGGCTGTGTCTCGTTCCATGTGTTTTAGTGGGTAGAATGTCAGTGCGCTACACTGATGGCCCGGATTCGAGTCCCGGCATGGAATCTTTTTCTCTATGTTGGCTTTTGCCCTTTTAAGCAATTAATTTGAAATTTGATTTTCATTTGAAATCATCACATTGTTTATGACAAGTTCGTCACAAATGACACATATTTCACAAATTAGTTACAGTGTGACGTCAAAGCATTGTCGCTGTCGTCACAGGTTCGTCACAAAGTTAATGCCAAAATAGTCACAAATGACACACTTTTCATAAATTTGTCACACCGTGACTTCACAGAGTGGTCACAATGTGACGTCACAAACGACCTCTAAAACGGCCATAACGACCTCGCATTCTAGTCCCTATGACGTCACATCGACGTCACGTGGCGTCACATCGACGGTCACAAAATCACAGTGTGACTTCACAACGACGTCGCCGTGACGTCACCATGCCTTACGGGCAGCAACTGATTCTGCCTTAAATTTTTGCTATCAAAGGGAATTGAATGGAAACCCGTTTACAGGGAGATCGCTGCAGGTTTTCTAAGTACAATTCAATCTTCTCTAATCTTTTTAAAACCGACCAGATTAGCGTGCTTTTAGATTCTGAAATGTCTGAACGAAGGTTGGCGAGCGTAGCTTGCAGGCGCAGAGCCCCCTAGTAAGTTATATTTAGTAAAATTTTCCTGTTACACTGACAAGTAAGACAAAAAAGTCCCGTTATTTTACGATTAAAATTGACCGAGTAATAAAGTCCTATTATACTACGATTAAAATTGACCGAGTAATAACTTCTTAAAGTTGGAGCATATTTTTTGCTGCAAAGTAGGGGTCATTCACAAATTTAGTAGAATTATAATTTCGTCAGTTATATTAAAACAATGGTTGAGAGTAAAATTAACATTGCAATATAAATTTGAAATCTTTAATAATTCTGACATAATGCAAAATATACAATTTATAATAAACATATAAGAAATGCTTTGCTTGACCCAAATAGCTTTAAAAATATAATTCTTTATCTTATTTAAACCATTTTTGCAATTGGAAGTATGCATCTAGGACCAACGGTTGCGAAAATAAAAGTCGGTCAGGTTATACGTGGACACACTGTATAGTGTATCTGTATATAATATGATTTTTCGAGAAAATTTTATCGGTTCTCTAAAGCCTATACTAAGATATAAAATGTAACAGATCCCAATGCTAGCAATGAAGTTCAAAGAAAGTACTTCTCTTGTTAGTGACAGTTATAAATTTCATGGCGTTTCAACTAACGTAATGGCAATAATTTGAATATATTTTAGTGCCATTAACTTATTACCGCCCTTAGGCGACAGTGTGATCGAATTACTTTGTGGGGACCTGTTCAATAACTGCAAAAACTATATACTTTCTGTAGTTTCAAGGAAAACTTTCTGTAGGTGATAGTAACAATAAACAAAAGTTACATCGTCAGCGTTCTACCCCCGCACTTAACCCTTTCGAGACGGCACACCTTACACAAATTTTGTTTGGAGAACACCGCTTTTCTAAAGCAGTTCCCCTTTGGTTGTAAAATAGAAACCCTATACTCTAATTAAAAAAGACAAATATTACATTTATTTATTAATGATGCCGATAACAAATTCCAGGTACACCTATTGATGATGCATATATGCATCACCCGTCCCGAAAGGATTAATGTTTAAAAAACGTTTAATAAAATCATTACATAAATTCATTATATAAATTTTGTTTCATAAATTTGTTTAATAAAATTTTTACATAAATTACTTTTATAAAGTTGATTCACAATATCGTTACACAAAATCATTATAAAAATTCATTTCATGAAACCGTTACATTAAGATCTTATATGAAAACTAGTCCCTTTAAGACATTGGAACTGAGAATGCGAATTCTCCTCGTGTTTGTGTAACGAAACATCATTGACTGGAGACTTCTACCTACAGAAAATTATCTGTTTATCACATTTCCTATATATTTTTTTTAATTGTAAAACAGTTTACATTTTATCCGCACATTGAAAGACATTTACCGTTGCATAACCATGAGGAACCTATCTGGGAAATTAATGTACAAAAGACTCAAAAAAAGGTTGGAGCTTCTGCTGGTTTAAAACACTGGCTACCGGAAAACTTTGTGTGAAATCTGTGTTTTAAAAAAGTAGAAGATACTATATATTTTAAAAGTCTTTCGTAAATTAATTTCCTATATGTTTCTCAAATTTATGCATTGGGGAATATCTTTCACATGCGGATTTTTAATGCAATTTAATGTAAAATGTATTACAATTTAAAATATACGGACAACATGATACAAATACCTTTTCTATCAGATAGAAGTCACGCCCTTAAAGATTGGTGTATGTTTTAATATATGCAAGAATTCTCGATACGGGTCACCAATACAGATGAACCTCGATTATCCGAAGTAATTGGGACCGAACCTCTTTCGGAAAATCGGAAATGCATCAAATTTAAGATTGAGGAAAACTATATGCAATATTTATTATTATGGTAGCAAGTGCTTAATAAAAATAAAGCGATAGCAAAATAGAGCCAAGAATAAATTACCTGAATTTTAATACAAGGGTTTGAAAAAATGTTTTGTTTGTCGCAGTTTCGATTCTCTTTGCTTTGAAGCTCTATCACGGAGTTTTTTAATATTATTAGTTCACCAGTACCACAGTCTTTCTGCTACTCCAGCCATGCGAAACCTTTTGCAAAAGCTTCAGAATTGCTAATTTGTTCGTGTTCTTCGTTCCACTCCGCAGCTTACGGGAGCTGAAGTTAAATTCAAAAGAACTCTAAGAAAGAGGATTGAAAATATTTATGTACTTGTAGTTCGGAAAGGAACGCTTGCACACAAGGAATATAATAGTTAAAAAAAAAAAAAAAACTTTCAAAATGGATTTTGCACAACAAGGAATGTCATTGCAGAAAAAAAAAAAAAAAAAAAAAAAAAAAAAAAATTATAAGCTTTAAAAATGGATTTTGGTTAACCGAGAGTTTCGGATAAAAGAGGTTCTACTGTACTTTAAAACAGAGATTCCATACATAATTATCGGCCGCTAAATGTATGTATTAAAAAATTCCACTGAACACCGAAAAACAAATTACTTTAATTTTATTTAATATCTCACACCAGAAAAAGCAAGAGAAATATATTAATTAGAATAAATATGAAAAATTTTATACTGATGATTTTAATTGGGTGTCAAAACAGTGAGTGAGCGCAGGGCTATGCTCCTCATATCAAAAGGACCATCCAGAAATGATGTCACGCTTGGATGGAGGAGGGGGGTTAGTGAGATTGTGACAAGGGGTTGGGGGGGGGTGTAATAAGAGGTGTGGCATCACACATTTTGAGTTGAACATTAGAGGGCTTACTATCCCCGAGGATGAGAGTGATGTCGGGTTCGTGAGATTGTGACAAGGGGTTGGCAGGGTGTAATGAGAAGTGTGACATCACACATTTTGAGTTGAACATTAGAGGGCTTACTATCCCCGATGATGAGAGTGATGTCAAAATGCCTGTGTACTCTATAGACGAGCATATATCTTCACCAAGGGAGAAAGAGTCGTAATAGTAAACGATTCAGAGTAATTTCTATTTTATGATTTAATATATTATTTTATAAATGTTCATATTAATGTGACAAATGAAATGTGATGGCAATTCCATTTAAGTAAAACTAATATTGAGGCTTCTTCTTCAAAATCAATCTGTTTTAAAGTATTTTGTGTTCATAAAGTACTAAATATAAGATTTAAAAACCAAATATTTCAAATTCTAAAATACTACTGTTTCAATTGCTCTTTCATATTAGTATTTTATTACTATTGTATATTAATTATGTTTTTTGTTGTAAACCTTAATTTTATTTCATACAAAATAAGTACACGAATCATTTTTATTGTTATACTCACAAATGTCATTAAAACACATAGTTAAAGTTCAAAAATAAAATTTGAAATATGATCTATAACGTAGGGCTTTGTTTCTGAACTGCAAGTATATGTTTACGTAATATACCGTGATATGTGACAAGGGGAGGGGAGGGGGTATGGTGAAGTGTGACATTTTGTGACAAAGGGGAGGAGGGGGGTAAAAAATATTGAAAAAAAGTGTGACATCATTTATGGATCGCCCCAAAGGTTTAATTTTTGCCTGTTCAACCAACACGTCTTACAAGAAAGCCTCCGTACTACATGTCTGACGTCACAGCTAGTTGTCCCACTGCCGATCTTCATACTTCTTCTTCTTATGAAGATCGGCTGTGTAGTTGTCCATTGTTATTATGCTGGAGACTCTGTGGTTTTCTCCAGTGTTATTTTTTTATACTTACAGAGGAAGAAAAAATATTATATATTCCTAAAAGAATACAGAAATTTACATTTATTCCATTTTTACTAATCACTAATAGACTGTTTACAAAAAAATTTAAAAGAATGGGAGAAGGGCTTAACTTAGTGAAAAAAAAAACAACTTTGTGGCAATTAAATAGTCCAAGATAAGTCGTATTTTTATATCAACTATATTTATTTTACAATGATATGTTTTATTTACTTAATGGCAGTATCTTTTCTTTATTACTTTTTTATTGATAGAAATTTCAAGCAATCTTTCTTTTTTAGAGTACCAGAAATTTTATTAACCATTATTATAGATTTATTCATCAGCTTTAACTCGTCTTTGCTCTTTTTTAGAATCGATATTCTTTTTTAATATGCAACTTTTTCGTAATTTTAATAGCTACAAGAAAGCATCTAAACAATTTTGTCTTTAAATATAAATACTTTTTTTCCAGTAATTATATAAACCTATTTATCGATTTATGCTTTCAAAGCAGACATATAAGTTTTAATTTTTTGTGGTCCAGCTCGCAGTAAAATTGAATATAATATTACACATAAGCATTTTTATTAAATAGGAATCATTTTCATGCTTGTCTAACATAAATTGTTTATTGGGAATTAGTTAAATTACCGTAGTACAGATGCTGGGGTCGGTTTTTAAATACCATTATTTCTGAAGAAAATTTTTCCTGCTAGACATTTACAACAAAAATTTCCTTCCGGATAGGTTTATACAAAATTTGTAAGACAAATCTAAATAGATTATTCTTCGGAAAAAAAAAAAAAAAAAAAAAAAATTGCATAAAAAAAAGGACTGACTAGGGGAGGCCTTGAAATGTAATTTGGGCAGTGTATTTATTTATTTTATAATTTGATTTTTGCAGCAATATTTTCACAATATGCTTCTTAAAATTTAAATGTGTGTGGTTAAATAAACCACAGACAAAACCATACTCGATTATTAAAATCTAATAACCTTACAATGATTAACTACTGAAATAAGCACACACTATAAATGTCACAATAAAACATATTTTACAGTTTTTTTAGGTAAAGAGCTTTTACTTTCAGAAATATTTTTGATTAAGTAAATCAAATTTATGTAAACAGTAATATGATAGCTCAAACGTAAGGGGAAAAAAATATACATATATATATTACTTGAAATTTGGACTTCAAATTTAATATTTTTAAAAAGAAAATTCTTTATTACTTTTTTATAGTGAACGGATTTATTTTTTGATTGTCTTTATTAAATACTGTTTTTGAAATAATGGTAGGATTAAGCAGTTTTAATCTGTATTTTTAAATTATTTTAAAACACACAAATATAATTTTTCTTTTTGTTTTAGAATGTTTACAATTTTTTAATTTCCATACTTTAACTCTTTATGTCCCAAATTATGAAAGCATGAAAATTTCATCTAAAGTATTTTTCGTGAAAATTTTAAACTACATTAGAAGATTTACACAAACGTTTAATACATTTCAGAAAGATTTGGCCAATTAAAAAGAATTAATTAAATTTGAATTTATACGGATGTTGTGCAATATTTACAATTCCACCCAAATCTTTCATTTAAAATTTTAGTATTTTGTAGAATTAGGAAATATACAAATATAATGTTCTTACAATAAACATATAGAAATATTTCCGGCTGAAATCCCCCCCCCCCCCAATATTTCAAACCCCAAAAAGCTGAAAAGTTGCAAAGGCAAAAAATTATCTTTTTAAAAATGTTTTCATTTTCTGTTACCAATAATGCTTTTGGAACAAGATAAAGTAAAGTATCTAGAACTCATTCTAAACTGTATTACTAGTAATCGATGTATTAAGTGAATTTTATAACAAGTTATTTAATGCCTAAGATTATTTTTTATTCGCTGATGTATGTGGACGAATTCTCTCCTAACACTTTGGTATTAAAGCTTGTTAATTACTGAAAATTTTCATCCAAAAATAAATGTAAAATAGAATAAAATAAATAGATAATAAAATAATTATATATATATATATATATATATAATAAAAAGGGATCTATTCAACTTAACAGTAATTTAATAAATAAATACTTTATGTCAACGATATTATTTTAACTTATAACAAAACTTACTTTAAAAGAAAATCTATTTCTAAAGAAAACTTCAACATAGATTTAAATTTAATGAATAAATAACTCGAAACAGCAATTCTTATAGCTTATAATAAATACCGTTTCAGAATTCATGTTATAAAATGGTTAAGAAATACTGCCATAAAAACACTTAAACATACCAATTTAATAATATATATATATATATATATATATAGTTGAAATAAAAATGGGACGCACCTTAGAATATTTGATTGACTTTACATAAGTATTTCCATGTTCCAGATCCCCTTTTTTAAAAGTTGATATCCATAGAAATGAAAATGCAGCCACTATAAGGGCAATTTTTATACACATTTATGACGCATATTTTGCCATTTACAATAATTTCAAAATTCTTTGTTCAAAATCATTTTTTTCATTATTTCAATTAATTATTGTTATATATCAATTAAAATAATCAAACAAAGACAGTAAAAAAAAAAAAAAAAAGAGTTAAAAAAAAAAAAACATTTGACGTCCTTTTTAGCAATTAAATGTTTAATATATATTTTGAGTGTGTTTTTAGAATATATATTTTTGAAATATTTTTAATGGACGTATAAGAGAACTTTTGTTTATAATTTAATATCTTTACAATAATGTTTCATTTTATATTTAATAGTAAAACACTCTTTTTAAATTGAATTATAAATTCAAGATCATGTCAAGTCAACGCGGTGCTTAAGGAGTACCGACGTGGGTCGTGTTGCCGCCACGCGAAACCTACAACGAAATTGAAAAAGCGACATAAAATTAAATTTAGAAAAAGCGGATAAAAATAACTAAGAATTTAGAAAACCCTGGTGGAGAGCCCTAGGCACATTTCGGGGTTTTGAAACACATGAGGTACAATTGCCTCGAAATAAAATGGCGCATAGCACAGGGCATCCAAATAAATTTGGTTGCCCTACACTTCATTGACAGACGGGCAACACCAGTGGCCGACAGGTTCTGCTCTCGAAGCTGGTAGACGGGAGGTGCTGGGTTCGATCCCAATCGCGCCCGTCGGCCTAATCGTTCGGAGTTTTCTTCGAGCCGTGGATCTTCCATGCGTTAATACGAATTAGGTTCCCTTAGAAAGACCCCCACGGAGGGCACTCCTCCCGGGCCTATATCCCTCGTGTAGATAATTGGCCGTCAAAAATCAACCCAACTCATTGACAGACGGATATCTGGCCCGTCAAAGTCGGAGAATGAAAAGGCAGGTGGCACCAGGAGTCACAGCAAGCCTGACTATTAGGAAAACCAGAGGCCCATGACTAACATTTCTCTAAAACCCTATAACAAAAAAGGGGGCCATATAGCTCACTAAATTTTGATAGTCAAGCCTAGTGCTCCTCATGAGTCGCAGATCTCCCGGCTTTCGCACAAATGGGAAGGCCTTGTGGTACTAGACATCGAGATTTCCACAACTGCGAGTTACACTTAGGCGTTGACCAAGATCGAAAAATGGGGTACTTTTAAATTCAATAAAATACTATTAAAATTTAAAAGTAATGAACTAATCTGTACCAGCCCGGGTAGCAACAACTCCCGTACTCCCAGAAACAGCTCGGACCGTTTAACTCTGAAAAGAGCACTTCCGGAGAGGCGCGCACACCGGCGGTCTTGGAAGAACTGAAGCTGGGGGAATTTGATGGGGAAACTTTCAGGGTGCCGGAGGACCGAAAATCCCATATCTCTAGTGAAAAATGTCAAAAACCGGGGTTTAAATAGAATAGCCGAGGATCTCGTGAGCAGGTTCCTCTCGGCCAATGAGATTACAGGACGGGCTAACATGACCAGAATCGCTGATTGGAGCTAGGACTATTACGTCATAAGCAGTCTTTGGCCCAGAAGGGCAGAGAAAAGATATGAAGTTTACTATAAAAATAAAAGGTTAAAATTTAAGAACAAATAAAAACAGATTAAATCCATTAAAAATAATTTAATACCGAAAAATAAAATTAATAAGGAAGGTTGCACTCGCGGCTGTTGTTCAAAATAACAGCAGATTGCATGACGTCGGGGAAGTGCCAAATCTAGACGAAAGTTTCTTTCGGTCTAGAGGAATAGTTAATTTGCAGGGGAATTCTGCGTTTAAGTAACCCCCGAAGGGTTACGTCTCGATGTTTTTGAGCAGTGCTAAATGAAGTCATTATCCCTAGCTAAGATGGCCAGGGGTAACGTTCCGCCCCCTGCCCACCCTAGCATCATAATTGCGAATAGAGTTCAACGCAGGATTCCTTATTGGGGGGATTGACCTGTGGAATTTAGTGGCAAGTTTTTCGATCTCACCAAAAATAGGCCTAATTTTTAGGTCATGATGGATGACGTCATTGCGGACATAACGGGTTGCACGAACAAATCTACGTAGTAATTTATTTTGAAAGGTTTGAAGTTTTTCTAGGTGAATTTTGCTAGCACTACCGTACACGACCGAACCATGGGTTACGATCGGTCTAATCATCGATTTATACAACAACAATTTATTTTTGATTGACAGGGGGCTGTGATAAGCCAAGAGGGGGTGGAGGGAACATTCGGCAGCATTCACACGACTTAGGGTTTCTCCGAAGTGCTTGCCGCATAATAATTTTGAATCCAGTAAATCCTAATTTCCAGGGAATTGGTTCATCATTTAATTTAAAGTTAAAATTATTGTCGGGGGTGAATTTTTTATTCGTGAAAAAAATGGCAGCACTTTTAGCATTATTTACTTTAATCCTCCATTTTTTTAACCAGGTCGAAAGTTTATCAAGGTAACTTCTGAGTTTAGTGAACACTTGGTGTGTATGTTTGTGTTTGTGTAAAACGGCAGTGTCATCGGCAAAAATTGCTAAGTCGATGTCAGGCTCTCTAGGTATATCATTTATATATATTGCAAACAACGTGGGCGTAGAAATTGAGCCCTGGGGGACCGAGCTGAGAATAGGTTTAGGGTTAGAGAAAGCATTTCCTACTCCAGCAACAAAAGATCTATTTTTTAAGTGATCTGCATATATTTTGATTAGTTGGCTAGGAAGGCCGAGAGTTATAAGTTTAAAAATCAAGGCGACGTGCCAGACTTTATCAAAAGCCTTTTGCACGTCGAGGCAAATAACCCCCGTTACCCCGCCTGATCTAATTCCTTCGTGTAGGAGTTCCATGACTGTCCACACTTGGTGAGTTGTTGAATGACGTGCTCTGAACTACTACTTCTGACGGTTTGACGAGGTGCCTGGGACATCAGCCCCACATCCCCGTGCCATAGCAACTGAAGACTACTCTGCATCAGAGTACTTAGGATGATGTGAGAAGTAGAACTCGGTTGGGACTCAAAGATGCCAGGACGGCTGAAGGTGAATAGCTTAGCGGTGGCAGTTAGCCTCCCCATAAAAAAAAAAAAGACCCAAAACGGGACCATACATTTTACATATTAAATATAAGTTAAATTTTCCTAACACTAAAATAAGAATAAAAACTACAATGCGATATGAAAAGCCTACACAAATGGTAGAATTTAAAACAAATACAATAAAATGGTTACAAATTTAGAAGAGGTATTTACAAATTTTTCCAACAGCAAAGATTAAGCACACTGGATCTTACTGATCTGATCCATGAATGTTAGTGTCTTTTTTCCTGCTTCTTGCTTAATAATTTCGTCTAGAATTGTTTCGAGTTTTTCCGCAAGTTTGCAAAAGGAATCAATCCTAAGCTCAATTTTAATTTTTTCCAATGTATTGACAATTTTAGTGAATCCAAGGTTAAAGTCTTCAAGCTGGTATAGTTGTACCGGGTCTGGTGGCGCCATCTTTGGCTCCTTTTGGGAAGTACGAACTTTTATACTCGTATTTTTAGTTTCTTCGGAGTTGGGGTTATTTTGCTTATTTTTAGCGATATCTGCGTAAGTTTTACGGAATTTGGGTTTGATAGGATAGTTCTCGCAACCTTTAAAGGATGCTGGATGTTCGGATCCACAATTATAGCAATTCGGCGGAGGTTTAACGGTTTTTTCACTTTTTTGTTCATTTTCGCTTTCAATTTTCTTATTCGGGCAATCAGGGCTTTTATGCGCCCCCCCGCATCCTACACAATTTGGGTCCATAAAGCAGTATGTGCTAATGTGGAAGAACCCTTGGCAATTCCAACATTGCACTGCTTTATGTGGGGCCCTATACTTTTCAATTTCAATGCGAATTTTGAATAGGTCATTTAGCTTTAAAATTTCATTTGTTTTACTGTTTTTCTTTAATTGAATTTGAAAGAGGGGAAGGACACGTTTGTCCACCCTACTAGTCATTTGGACTACTTTGATCGGTTGAAAACCCTTGCTTATAAGTTCGTTTTGGATACTCTCTACTTCACAATTTTTGGGGAGTCCCCTAATCACAAATTTAAGCGGCGCAATTGTATCAGGTATCACATAGAATTGATGCCTTTTTCCACTAAGGAAATCAATGATTTTGTTTTTCGCGTTTTGGTCTTTCGGGAAAATTTTAAGGGCGTCTTTAACAATTCTGAGGTAAAAATTTGACTCGCAGTCCCTTTCGACTGTTTTGGCGAAATTTTCAATATTTAAGATATTTTTAACGATGATTGGTTTTGGTTCCTTAGTAATATTAACATTTTCGGTGGTCTCTTCCGTATCCTCAATTAGTTTTGAGTAAGCTTCAATGTTTTCGTTATTATTCAAAGGATTTTCCTCAAAATATGATATCTCTGAAGCATTAGCTTCAGAGATTGCAATGTCAGAATCCTCGCTTTCGGATTGGCTGTCGCTACCCTCTTCCATATTTTCGGATTGGTTGTCACAAACCATCTCGATTTTGAAGTTAGCTTCGTTTTTATTAGGTTTGAATTTCTTTGCGTTCGGTACAACTAAACCAGCTGTTAAAGTTTCTCTATTCTTTTTACTTTTACGATTATTCCTGAGCTTTTTGAGAGCAAAACTCTCGTCACAATATTCAATTTCAGGGTTATCTAGGAATTTACAAAAATGGGTTTCCCACTCTCTACCATATTTGTTAACGAAGAAATGGTATGTCAACGTTCCCTTATTATCAAAGTATGAGAGAGTTTCCTTTCTCATATCCCTGACCTTATTCCTATCACCTTTCAGAATTTTGAAAAGATCGCTAGAATCATCAATTAAATCGGGGTTTTCCCTAAATTTTGCACTGCCATCGCTAGAAAAAGCTATATTACCTTTTGAAGAAGTCCCAGGCTTCTGGCTACTGCACTCCATCGCTGGATCAGGCTTCGAAACTGCTTCGTCACCGACCGGTGTGTTACTGGCATAGGTGGCCATGAGAACGGCCTTTCACACTTCCAGGTACGGTGACTTAGCACTGGCAACAAGGGGATGACATGGCAGGAGCTGACACACTCGCTCTCAGTCACGTGCTCTGAACCCGAATTGCTGCGGTATAAGTACTGCACGAGAGTCAAGGAACGCCTTAAGGCGGGTCACAAGGACGTGTTCATAGACTTTAGATAGACATGAAAGTAATGAGATTTGTCGAAAGCTAGAAGGGGCGTGGATATCCTCGGCTCCGCTTTTGGGCAGAGGGACAACGATGGCCCTTTTCCAGCAATCTGGAAAGATATTTAGAGATAGCATGCAATCAATTAAAATAACTATGTAAAGAATAAAGTTTTCAGGGAGATTAATAAGCATGTTAGTAGAAATACGGTCCTCTCCTGGAGATTTGTTCTTTTTTAAGCCTGAAATGTATTCCCGAACCTCCGAAGGGGAGGTCGGGGATAGTGTGTTTTGAGTGTCATTCTTTAAATAATTTTGAACTGTGCTCTCCAGTAGAGCAGTAACCCTTGGGTTGGCCAAATCTTGATGAGGTGTAAATTGATCTTTAAGACTTTCAGCAATCGCTTCAGTCTTAGAAACGTTAGCATATGCAATGCCATTATTTGGTCTATTAATGGTCGGAATGTGCTTATGTGTACCTCGAATACGGGAAGCAGCCTTCCAATTTGTGTTGTCTTCAGTCGACAAAAGTGTTCCAACGTTCATTTCTAAACTCATAAATAGCAGCTTTTACCTTCCTATTTAAGTTATTTAAAAGGGACCTAAAATATGGAGTCCTGTATACCTGCCACATTCTACGTGCACGATTTCTCTGTGTAATCATTTTCCTGATATTCTCGGGTAACCGTAGAGTGTTGTTAGAATTATGCCTCGGTTGAGAGCATTTCTCAAACACCCCACGTAAAGTATCGCCGAGTTGCTCGATGCCTCAGTAACCTACAGATCCGAAATTGGTATGAGATATGGAGTATCCATTCTTTCTAGCAGCGCAGTATAGTCCTGCCATCTAGTGGAGATACTCTGAGGTACACTTAGGTCATATGAGTCAACCCTGAAATTGAGAATGACTGGCAAATGATCAGAAGATAAATCGTTGCACGTTTGAATAGTGTACGGGTATGGAAAATTGCGGGTGACTGACTGCAAGATCTAGATAATTATTTGAACTGATGTAGGCGGGGGAGGGGGCGCTACAAGATCATACACTAGAAGCACGTGTTTTAGTTACACACGCTTGTAAGCTATTCTGTGGACTATACTACATCACTATCTAGGATTAGGACAATGGACGACTGACCGTGACGTCACAATCCAGTTTGCAGCTCCTCTAGAGTCTTTTTCATAGGACATGTTGGTTCAACGTATTTGCCAACTTTCCATTAAACTTTCATAAAATGTGAGTTAAATTGACCCGGGTTAAACACGTATCGAACCAGAAATTTACTAAAGAAATTAATTCAAATAGATTTTATAGAGAAACAGGAAAGTGTAATATGTATATTTTAAATGTATAATGATACATTAAATAAATTTTCTGGTTTGTAACGCATATAACCTGGATAATCTTAACTCACATTTTACGGAAGTTTAGTTGAATGTTTGCAAGTACGCCTGTTACACTTGGTTCGTTAGAATTATAAACTCTTGCTTTTGTTACATGCCAAAATACAAAATAGTGATCTTTTTCAACTATGGGTCTTTCTAATAATGGATCTTAAGAGCCTGCACTAGTCACTCAGGGAAACTCGAACGCTAATGCTAAATCTAAGGAGAAATATGTACAGAACCGGTTCAAAAAGTGTAAGTGTCCTTATATATATAAAAAAAAACTGTAACCAAAATCGAAAAAAAATACAATGGGTATCGACCTCAGGTATTCTATGCAAAAAAAAGTCATTCAAAAATATTAAAATGATTGCGAGAAATCTGTCATAGACTTAGCATTAGCGTTCGAGTTTCTCCGCGTGACTAGCGTAGGCTCTCAAGGGGCTAATTAAATCAAGCTAAGAAATGAGACCGCCAATGTTAATCATATCAGGACATTATTTTCAAATTTTGGCTTGGATTTTAATACTTTTGACTGTTTTCTTTTTTTTTTTTTTTTTTTTTTTTTCATAAGTTAGCTGAGGACGATCTACAACTGGGCTTTTTTACTTTTTCAATTTCGGTTTCTTATAAAAAAAAAAGAAAAAAAAACTTTCATTTTTGGAACCGGTTCTGAAATTGAAACCTTCCTAATATAAAGAGACTATAACCAAAATCATAAAAGTAAAAACTAGCCCTGTTGTAGATCTTCCTCAGATATCCTACATAAAAAAAAAATAATAAAAAAAAATCATTGAAAAATATTAAAATCAAAGCAAGAAATCTGATAATAAGCCCCCGCACCCATGGACTTAATATTAGAGTTTTCCTTTCTTCTCGTGACTGAAGTAGCCTCTTAAGATCTTACAGCAGTCACGCGAAAAGAAGCATACGGTCAAGTTAAACTTATGAGAGAAATCTTTGCCGATTTCTCGTTTGTATTTTAATATTTTTATTTATTTATTTATTTATTTTTTTGCATTGGATACATGAAATCGATATCTAATGTTGTGCGTTTGTACTGTTTCGAATTTTGTTTCAGATTTTTTTTATGAAGGTAGTTTTATTTTCAGAACCGGTTTCAAAAATGAAAGTGTCCCTATATTAAAAACTGTAACAAAATCGAAAAAGTACAGATACACAGTGTTAAATATAGATCTCAGGTATCCCCTACAATAAAAGAAAAAAAAAACATTTAAAAATATTAAAATTTTATAAACAGAAATCTACAAAGATACATTAGCATAAGTTTAACATTAGCGTTCAATTTAATCCGCGCGACTACTATGGACTCTTAATAGAACAAGAGTCTAGGGAGACAACGACTTCTAAATTGGAAAATCATCAAAATCATAAATATACAGCGAATAATGTTAAATTTGATAATTTGATTTAAAAAAAAAAAAAAATTTTGAAAAAAAAAGAAAAAAAGATATCTTTCAAAAGGAAATACATTAAGAAGAATTAAAGTAATAGCTGTTATTTACATAAAAATATTTTGTTACATAAATATGTAAAAAAATATTTTTAATGCTTCATATTTTAATATTATAATATTTTTGAATATATATTTTTAACAGATTAAAAAAAAAATAAGTAGATTTGTCAATTCTGCAATGTATTTTTACTTTCTTCTATCTTCAATGGAAGAAAGTATTGTAATCGAAATTTTTTTCGACTTCCGGTTTTCGACGGATTTACACATTTTAGGGGTCAGAGATCACAAAAAACATGTTTATACAAAATGTCTGTCTGTCCGTCCGTGTGTTGCCATTGTAAAATCAAAAATTGTATGATGTTATACATAGAATTGAACCAATTTTTTTTAAGTTTTTGGCCATGGCAAGCAGGTCCTCCATTAATTTGGAAAATTCCGCCGGTAGAGGGCGCTGTAATAGCGATTTTTGTGTTTTTTGAATATTGTATCACCGAAAAGTGTATGAAGTTATGCATGCAATTGAACCAAATTTTTTGTGTATATTTTTGGCCATGGCAAGAAGGTCTTCCCTGAATTTGGAAAAATTCCGCCGGAAGGGGGCGCTGTAATAGCGATTTTTGTGCAATTTTCAATATTGTATCATCGAAAAGTGTATGAAGTTAAGAAGTAAAGAATGCTAATAAAACAGATAATAAGATAGAAGAAAGTTTTGGGATTGGCACATCTAACTAAATATATAATATATTCGACAGTAAATATCATATATAAATCTGTTTGAAAGTTTTCTGTACCCACGAAATATGGATTTTCCCCCGTAAAAAGTGCTGTAGTTGGGTGGGAACGCCTTCCCAGAAATATTTGGTTTGTTACCGTAAGAAAAAATATCGGGAACGAGCACTTTTTTTTTTTTTTTTTTTTTTTTTTTTTTTTGTTAAGCGAAACGGCAATTTCTGCTAGTTTTAAGCAGATCCGTTTCACTTATATTGATAACCCGTGTAGAACCTCCCTTAAAAAATCTTTGTCCGGAACCATATGTGAAATCTTGGTAGTGATCAGGAAGAAAATTAGAAGACGAGACAACTTGTCGTAAATCAGAGAGCACATAAAACATCTCTCATCATCGTTCTTTTGGAAACTTCTAGGATAGATATGCCAATAAGTATGGATTTATTTCTGTTATTTCTGCTATTACTGCTTTTAGATGGATGCTATAGAAATACAATACTATAAAAACTGGAATATGATAATTGTAACTGTTAATTGAAAAAAGTTGGTTTTGGTTAAATGTTTTAAATAGGATTTTTGCTTAGCAAAAATCCGATAGCATTCAACGTCTACTTTATGAAAAGGTTAGTTCCCACAAATATTTTTTTCCAACAACAGCACTGCCCGTAAAGAGCTCATTTTTACGATATTAATTTTTAACCTCTACCGGCGCGGAGTAATTTTGTTATAAACTGATGAAATAATGGACTGACACCGCAATTTATAAACGAATTTATTACAAAATACGAACTTGCTTACTTTCATGTACATTATAATAGGAAAATTTTAGTTAAATATTCTTGGTGCCGTTTGTCAGTTTTGGAATTAAAATTATGTGTCATTTTTAAGGACACCGTGCCAGTAAGGCTTAATAAGATTTATAAATTAATGATTTACTTTTCTGTCTGTTTACCTATCCTTTCCTGAAGTAATCTTTGTTATAATAGGCCAGTTGTCCTAAATATTTCGTATTTTGTTAAAATTGGCACTAAACTAAAAAAATAACAACTTTTTTTTTTCTAAGCTCATGTCAAAATTTCCAGTTAAGAGAATTAGGTAACTTTTGAAGTTTTTTAATTTGTATATCTTATAATATCTTTTTTACATAAATGTATAATAAATAATGTAACAATAATAATAAAAAAAAAACACGCTCTATGATACGCCATCATTCAATTTTTCACGTATTCTTTTATATTATGCACGCTATTTTTCTATTTTACTTAGATGCTAATTTGTATTTCCATAACCATTGAGTAGCTCGATACATAATTTTGTAGGGAAAAACTATCTTACTTTTATTAAAATTTATTTGAATGTTTTCTTCTTAATATAATCTTTTTAGAGCTGTGGTTTTTCGTTTATATCTTCCAAGATTTTTTGAGAAATTAAAATGCAGTCTTAAGCGTTTCAATGTCTGCTTAGTAGCCAAACCACCGCCGAAATTTAAAAATATCATTTGTACTAAAATTGACCCAATTAATTTTGAGAATTATTTAGTAGCACATGAAATACCATTTATTAGATCAGACGGATCAAATAATTACTGTTTTGGTATGAGTAGCAGAAAATTTAAGCATAGAAAAAAGGAACATGTAGCTGATATTTAATATAAAAGAAAAACCTAGCAATATTACATCAAGAAGAAACTATCCAAATAAATTTCAATGAAAGTGCGATAATTTTTCCCACCAGTCTATATTACCTATCCATTATAAGAGAAAACAAAGAGATTGTAACACGCAAAAAAGGAACATGTAGCTGATATTTAATATAAAAGAAAAACCTAGCAATATTACATCAAGAAGAAACTATCCAAATAAATTTCAATGAAAGTGCGATGATTTTTCCCACCAGTCTATATTACCTATCCATTATAAGAGAAAACAAAGAGATTGTAACACGCAAAAAAGGAACATGTAGCTGATATTTAATATAAAAGAAAAACCTAGCAATATTACATCAAGAAGAAACTATCCAAATAAATTTCAATGAAAGTGCGATAATTTTTCCCACCAGTCTATATTACCTATCCATTATAAGAGAAAACAAAGAGATTGTAACACGCAAAAAAGGAACATGTAGCTGATATTTAATATAAAAGAAAAACCTAGCAATATTACATCAAGAAGAAACTATCCAAATAAATTTCAATGAAAGTGCGATAATTTTTCCCACCAGTCTATATTACCTATCCATTATAAGAGAAAACAAAGAGATTGTAACACGCAAAAAAGGAACATGTAGCTGATATTTAATATAAAAGAAAAACCTAGCAATATTACATCAAGAAGAAACTATCCAAATAAATTTCAATGAAAGTGCGATAATTTTTCCCACCAGTCTATATTACCTATCCATTATAAGAGAAAACAAAGAGATTGTAACACGCAAAAAAGGAACATGTAGCTGATATTTAATATAAAAGAAAAACCTAGCAATATTACATCAAGAAGAAACTATCCAAATAAATTTCAATGAAAGTGCGACAATTTTTCCCACCAGTCTATATTACCTATAAATTATAAGAGAAAACAAAGAGATTGTAACACGCAAAAAAGGAACATGTAGCTGATATTTAATATAAAAGAAAAACCTAGCAATATTACATCAAGAAGAAACTATCCAAATAAATTTCAATGAAAGTGCGATAATTTTTCCCACCAGTCTATATTACCTATCCATTATAAGAGAAAACAAAGAGATTGTAACACGCAAAAAAGGAACATGTAGCTGATATTTAATATAAAAGAAAAACCTAGCAATATTACATCAAGAAGAAACTATCCAAATAAATTTCAATGAAAGTGCGATAATTTTTCCCACCAGTCTATATTACCTATCCATTATAAGAGAAAACAAAGAGATTGTAACACGCAAAAAAGGAACATGTAGCTGATATTTAATATAAAAGAAAAACCTAGCAATATTACATCAAGAAGAAACTATCCAAATAAATTTCAATGAAAGTGCGATAATTTTTCCCACCAGTCTATATTACCTATCCATTATAAGAGAAAACAAAGAGATTGTAACACGCAAAAAAGGAACATGTAGCTGATATTTAATATAAAAGAAAAACTTAGCAATATTATGTCAAGAAGAAACCATCCAAATAAATTTCAATGAAAGTGAGATAATTTTCCCCTCCAGTCTATACTACCTATCCATTATAAGAGAAAACAAAGAGATTGTAACACGCAAAAATTCAGTAATTAACACTGTATCATTTAACAATGTAGATCATTTAACATACCAAAACTATGGCTCGAGCTACACAATATTTATAGAAATAAAAATAAGCATCCAAGTAAAATAGAAAAATAACGTGCATAATATGAAATAGTACGTGAAAATTTGAACAATGGCGTTTCATAGCGGTGCAATTTTAGAATATTTTTATTTATTAGTTTTGAAAATGACTCGGGTAGAGTCGAAACATGTAAACAGTTGCTTAAACCTAATTTTACTGTTTTTTAGCTCCCGGTATGCTATTTCTTTCTCCCAGCTAATAAAGTGTCGTCTCCAAAAAATAACGTACCGTTGTATAAGCCAGCCGTAAAACAAATCATATATATCATTGTACTGTTAAATACGCTACTGTAACTTTTTAAACTTCGAAGCATCGCATATTTTCAACTTTTATACCCTCGTATTGGGAAAAAAATACTCTTAAATGCAATTTATTTGAAAACTGCATCTCAATTTATTCTTGAGATATTACTTTTTTTTGTAGTTTTTAGCACCTTTTGTTTTTCATTAGCAACTCACGTACTCCATTTCTGTAGAAAGTAAAGAAAAAAATAGTTGGGAAAAAGTAATTATGTCTTTTTGTTGCCATTTTTCCATAACAACTGAAAAAAAAATGTAATTAAAATACGTGCTATTTTGAAAAAATATAAATGAATGATTTCTGATAAAACATGGAGCTATTTTAAACTATGTTTAATTTTAAGTATCTATATTCACATTACAAACAAATGAAGGTATATGAATAATGAGAGTTTTCGTCGAGTTTCTTGAATAACGACATCTCTTTCTTGGATTTGTCTATTATTTAGTGATAGTGACGTCATATGCATACTTTACTTTAGATGTTGTTCAAGATTAGATCGTAAATGAGGAATTTTTCCTCCGGATGCGAATGACGTCATTTTATATCATATAAAAGCGTGTGTTTTAAGTGTAAAAACTGAAATATGTTTTGTCCTATCTATATTTATATACATATATATTTTTTTTTTCATCGAGGGGGGGGGGGGCGACACTAAATTCTGAAAAAGCAGAATTCCTGTTTTCTAGTGTTAAAGTTTTAATTTACGCCTTTTAGCATATAAAATTCGTACCTCTTTTACATATTATTAAATGGTTTTCTGAAGGAGAAATGAGTTAACAATTTTTTTGGCAGATTTTGTTGGCGGTGGGTTAGGGCACAATCGGGTAATTTTTTTTTTTTTACTTCCGTAAAAAGAGGGAAAATATATATTTTCCAATTTACTGCATCATTCTCGCATTAAGGTGTCTCATATTTTTTACAATCTCTATCGCCAAAAAAAGAGTAATGTACAAAAGTAATGTAATTTAAGTTCTCATAACTTTCTAAATACTTATTGAAATTAAACAAATCTTTGAAATATATTTACGCCATATTTAAGGCTTTATAAAATTTAAAAATAAACATTTATAATGTAATATAATAAACAATACAGTTCAGTTAATAATTGCACAATTTTTTCACATGGTATGTCACAATCCGCACGATAACTTAACTTAGAATAGATATATAAGTTTAAAACATATTAAAACATCAAACAATCGATTCACTGAAATACATTACTAAAACAGGTGTGACGGAATATAAATTTGGTTTTCAAATTAAAGAAGCCCAGTGGCGTAGTGGTCAGAGCATCTGACTGCCGCGCTGCAGGTCGAGCGTTCGAATACCGACTGGGCAAGGTTCAGTCAGGCTTTCATCCCTTCGGGGTCCATAAAATGAGTACCAAGCTGGCTTGGGAAGTAAACACAGATGGTTCCGATTTAGGGGGACCACCTGGCCGGACGCATGCTGCATAGCACCTTAGGAGCAGGGTCAAGAAAATAGAGATGGACACTGCAAGCCCAGATCCTTCATGGATTGTATAGCCACAGAGTTTACTTTTAGATTTAATTTTTACAAAATTAAAAACACTAGAAGTTAAAAGTATACATAAAAAGGCACTCCAAGCGCTTTCGGCTAATCCTAAGCCATTGTCAAGGAGAAAAACTCTTTTTATATTGTAAGCAAAGAAAATTAGCGTTTAAAAATGCGCTATTTATAAAGTCAGTTTATTATATATATAAATATAAAACTTAGGTTAAAATGATCTATGACCTATATTTTAAAGAATGAATTAATAGTATTAAGATAAGTAAATATTTTCATTATTTTTAATCAATTATTTTTTTTAAATTCAATTATGTTCTTTTAATTTTTCCATTTTTCAAATTGAATTACTTTTTTAAAATAGTTTATGTCAAAGAATTTATATATCGTTAATTCATTCTATAAAGAATAGGTTAAAGTTAATTTTACCAGAAATTTTATGTTGATACATCTATTCTATGTATAGGTATCGTGCGCATTGTGACATACTACATAAAATAAATTGCAATATTTATTAAAGGTGATATCTAAATCAACAATTTGAAAAAATGTAGAACCAGGGTTCGCACAGCTGTACCACTAAATTTTAACAGTATTTTCAAAGTATTTCACAGCAGAAAAATATTGCAAAACCTGTGAATAAATGTGGTGATTGCGAATTCTGTGTTTTAAAAATTAAATGGAAATCTTCTTATCAATAATAGTGGTGTCAGAGTCCTTGGAAATTCCAAGGAGTGTGCGAACCTTGAGAACGCATTTCAAAATCCAATTTCTGCTATTACCATAAAAAGTCGGAAAAATCATCCGATTTTTTTAAAGCTCTGTATATGATCTATAGATTTGTATGCTTACTACATAGTGTGCTAAAAGTTACTTCAATTAAACGAATAGCACAACTGAAAATTTCCATTCAGAAGTTTCCGTTAATAAACGTAAATGAGAAATTTTGTGATGAACTGTATATGATCTATAGAACTTATACATTCCGAGCATTATCTAAAAAAAAAGTAGTCCAGTTTAAAAATGCGTACCAGAACTGAAAATGCACTTCGACCCATTATTGTTCGTAGGTTTCACAAGTTCAATTATTGTTCAATTTCATCTGTAGCCGAATTCTTTTGTGTGTGCCTGTAAATGAACGATAAATTATATGCACACAAAACTCTACAATAAGCGTATTGTAGTGAACCTCAGTGATATATATATATTTAAATTTCAATATGTTTAAACTAATGTAATGTCATTAAAATACACCGTAGACGATTTTTCCCCATAGGCCGTGTATGCCTTTTGAGTATCTCCGTAAATGAACCGTAATACTACAGACCTCATTTAACATTCCATAATAAAACCGAATATCATATATCAATTTCATGACATCTGACTATATTTACGCTTGTTAGAGCACGGACAGATGGCAGACGACAGACAGCAGAGTACAGAGGACAGTAAAATTTCTTCCATAGGAATAGCATTAGAGAGCGGGTCTTTTCAGGTTACTGAAGTGGCATCTTAACTCCTTCGGGACGGGAGACTTTTATGAAATTTTTAATCTTTTGTCACCGTTTTTTAAAAACAGAAATTTGTGTCTTCTTGAATCGAGGAAATGAATGATTAAATAAAGCAAATTTTACATTAAAATTTTACTGGTGAGAAAAAACAAGGATTCTGAGCGCTTCATGCGGCACTTATACTACCGTTCGTTCCCAAGGGGTTAATGATTATGATTGAAAAAAACAAGAACGAAAAATCGTGCATCCAGCATAGATTATGTAATACTTTCCAACACATTCAAAATTCTGTAAAAAACTCCACAGTTTGTTAAGGTGGAAGGTAATATCTAAATCATCAATTTGAAAAAAAGTAGAACTCATTTCAAAATCCATTTTTTTCTATTACCATAAAAAAGTCGGAAAAATTATCCGAAATTTTTTTGAAGCCCTGTATATGATCTATAGATTTTTATGCATACTACACAGTGTGCTAAAAGCTACTTCAGTTAAACAAACAGCACAACTGAAAATTTCCATTCAGAAGTTTCCGTTAATAAAGGTAAATGTACTTGAAAATTTTTGTGATGAACTGTATATTTTCGGTACTTTTCGGTTAGCCGGGCGCCAGTATTATATATACATATATATGTACATATACATGTATGTAAATATACATATATATATATATATATATATATACACACATATATATATATATGTGATATATATGATATATGTATATATAACATTGTCGCCCGGCTAACCGAAAAGTACCATATTTTCTATAGAATTTATACACGCCAAGCATTATTTAAAGAAAAAATAATCCAGTTTAAAAATGCGTAAAAGAACTGAAAATGCACTTCGACCCATTATTGTTCGTAAGTTTCACTAGTTCAATTACTGTTCAATTTCTACTATAGCCGAATTCTTTTGTGTGTCCCTGTAAATGAACGATAAATTATATGCGCACAAAATTCTACAATAAGCGTATTGTAGTGAACATCAGTGATATATATATATATATATATATATATATATAAATTTCAATATGTTTAAACTAATGCAATATCATTAAAATACACCGCAGATGATTTTCCCCCATAGGCCGTGTATGTCTTTTGAATATCTCTTTAAATGAACCGTAAATAACTACAGATCTCATTTAACATGCCATAGTAAAACCGAATATCATATATCAATTTCCTGACAATCGGACTCTATTTACTCGTGTTAGAGCACGGACAGATGGTAGATGACGGGCTACAGACGGCAGACAGCAGAGTACAGGGGTAGACAGCAGACGGCAGACATACAAACCGCAGTCATAAACACTTTTCAATTATGTTAGAAAGTGTTAAAAATAAAAATTGTGATAAAAAAGTCCTTTCTATGGTATTTTTACAACATATGCATAAGATTTTATTTATTTTTTTAACTAATTAACTTTTGAAAATATGTTCCTTTATAATTATAGAGCACGCGCGGAGCAAAAAGGAAAAAAAAAGAATGTTGCAAGGAATTCAAAATTATATAAACATGGTTTTAAAATTTTTGCGTTTTTTAAAGTTATTTTTCTAATCTTATTACAGGCATAGAATTTTCCCTTTTTTAAATAATTTTCCTTTATAAAATAATCTAATAATGTGTCAAAAAGGTATTTTAAAATGCTGAAATAAAGAAAAAGTTCAAAAGTTATTGAATCCCCTTAATTGGAAATTTTAAGAAGAGCTTACAAAGTTATAGGATAGGATTGTTATTTTTAAAAGGTTGGTGTTAATCTTAACAAAATATCAATCTTTTACGACAACTGGCCTATTTTAACAAATGTTACGGCAGGAAAACATAGGTAAACAGACAGAAAGATAAATCAGTAATTTTTAAACCTTAAATAAATCAAGGGGGATAAAGCCGGAATTCCCGGGTTACAGAATTATTGGTGAAAACCATACTATTTCCGATATCCTTTTTTTTTCTCTTCACATATTGAACGCACAGTGATGGGTGAGGTATTTTTCGAAAGCTTCTGCAAGCAGCTTTTGACATAGTATACAGTAGAATGCCGATTATCGGAGCTCCAATTTACCGAACTGCCAATTATCCGAACTGTCTATTTCTCTCAATAATTTTTTTAACCGGACTTCCAATTATCCGAACAACCTATTTCTCTAAAAAATTTTTTTACCGAATTCCAAATTATTCAAACACTCTGTTTCGTCATTTTTCGGGTGAAGTTCTTGCCACCTAATATTACATCTGTAATCCAACCCATGGATCAAAGTGTGATAGAGACACTCAAACGACTATGTAGAAAGCAAATGTTAAGAATGCTCCATTTATCAGATGAAACAGATTCCGAAGATGCCATAAAAATTGATTTGAATGATTGTTGTATAATGGCTTCCGATTACAGGAATCTTAAAGAATCCTCAACATTGAAAAAGGCTTGGAATAAAACTTTAAATAAAGAAAAAACTAATAGTGGATCAGAAAATGAATAACGTAAAACAATAAAGGAGATGAGAAGAATGCTAAGCTATGAAGAAAAGGAAATTAACGAGAGGTTTAATAGTGACGTACATGACCCTGGATCTCAGATTTTAAAAGATGATGAGATTGTCGATGCGATTCAAGATGAAAAAGAAATTGAAGATAATGAAAACGAATGCTCTGAAAACGACCCTGATCCTTCACACGACGACGCCTTTGAATTTGGAAACAGCTACGAAATTGCCCGAACGACAGAAAAATGCTGATCCTATTCAACTAACGTATTTAAGTGGGTCCGGGACACAAAAAACTTAAAATTTTTATTTTATTATTATTATTATTGGATTAAAACTTTCTCTGCCGTTTTCTGCTTAAAATGATGTTTAAATCATGTTTCTGTTTTAATCAGAACAGGAAATATTAATTTTTTCGTTTTGGTTTGTTTTCAAAATCTGCCTTTCAAGCTATGGTTGTTAAGGAAACGAGTTCTTGTGAAATTGCGCTTTTCTTCATGATAGGTTTTTTCACCATTTCTCATATTTAAATTCTTATAACTCGAGAACCGTTAAAGATACAGGGTTGAAACTCGGAACATATTTTTTTTCAATTATTTTACTTTACTTTTGAGCCAGCATATTTGAAAAAAAAATATTTACTTTTGAAAATATGATTTTTTTTTTTAAAGTGCACCACTTTTTTTGTAATTTTTTCGTTAAATATTTTTAATTTTTTTAAAAATTAATATTTTTTAAAATGCTGGCTCTAAATTAAAAAATATATATTTCTGTTTATTTAAATGAAAAACAATTTAAATTCTACAAATAATATTTCGAGTTATAACGATTTTAAGTTATACCACTTTTTTCATAAATTTTAAATTAAAATTTTTTTTTCAAAAGCTATGAGAAGTTTTATCATTTGATTTTGTTTACAAATGATATGGTTAACCATCACAAAAAGATTCAAACTTTTAACTCAATAAATAAAATTTTTTTGAAAATGTGTCCCGGATCCCCCTTAAGAAGATAAATGGCAGCATTGAAAAGAATGTCTTCTTTGAAGCAAGCAACAATCGAAAAATCTTTTGCTTAAATTATAATCTCTGAAGATCAGAAAATGATGAAAAGAGAAAAAGAAAATTTTAAATAATAAAAAAGTAAAAAAAAAAAAAAAAAAAAAAAAAAAAAATGTTAAAACATCACAAAAAAATATAAAAAACAATTTTTAAGCACGCCAGCACTAACTGGTGTAGGCAGTCCAAAGCCTGGATAATGTGTGAAGGTTTTAGTATAGTCAGGAAATCCCTTAAATTGTCTGACCATTTATCCGAACTAGGGCAAAGCCGCCTCAAGAATACAAGCCAAACACGAGGTTTCGTGACGTCACGACGCGGGGCTTAGATCAGCCGTGAAGAGCACATGCGTTATTTAAAACATATTAATTCTTTCCTCTATATACCAACTTATTATCACAGCATATGGGGAAAAAATAAAAACTTATAGTTTAAAGACGCTAATTAAGTGCTTTTTAATCAATTTCGATCACTCGAAACAATAATAACGTTAACACAAAAACAAAATTTATGAGATAATATCACTGTGTCAGTCAAAATGTGCACTTAATTAAAGTTACATTAAAGAAAAATGGTTGGTTAATGAAAAAAAAATCGAAGTATTAAATTTAATTTAGTGAAGTTTTCATTATTTATTCTACTTTGAAATTTACAAAAATATCAATTATCTATTTTCTATATATTTTA
The DNA here is from genome assembly GCA_963932465.1 of Maratus speciosus. Lineage (NCBI taxonomy): Eukaryota > Metazoa > Arthropoda > Arachnida > Araneae > Salticidae > Maratus > Maratus speciosus. The sequence goes on from OZ010798.1 coordinate 289,553,052, forward strand.
AAACAAGACATTAATAAATATATATAAGCAAAATCTACAAATATGTATATAATATGTATATAAACATATATATGTAGTTTTAAACACATAGAGAGAATTACTTTGCTTTCAATTATTTCATTTTCAAAAATTAATAAATAAATACCAATATTCTGTCAATCAAAACCCACATTTAAAATTAAATTAAAGTGGATGAAAAATGATTGTTAAATGAAAACAAATTAAAGTTGTATGCTATTTTTATTATTCATTGTGGCTTGAAATTATACACTAAATATCCTATTAAATATATAGTGATTTGAAACATGCAAAGTAGTATAATAAATTTAATATAAATAAATAGTAAAACTACAGAGTGCATGAAATTAGGTAACAATACAGATAAACTTTTCTTACTGTAAACTTTACTTAGCAGAAATGGGTAATTTTCACATAAAATCGTTTAAATTGAAAAAACATAAAGCTCTCATAATAAAACGAAACAAGGTCATGAAACAGAAAATTATTATTTTCTTAATTTTTGTATTATTTTAAGATATTATGCAGGGTACAAGCACTAAAGTTTTTAAAAAGTGTACTGAAATCTGGTGAGAACAAAAGAAAGAAAGAAAACACTTTCATCAATTGGAATTCAAATATTCCTAACATATATTTATTTTGTTCAGATATTCAAGAATTAAGATTTTGGACTTTTTACTATATATCATTAGAAAACTAATGATTTAAATTTTATTATAACAACTTAGTATTACATTGTTTTCAAAAGAAATTCTTCATACACGTTTTCCTCATAACGAGTCAAGTTGAAATAATTTATTATGGACCCATTGGGGGTATTTTTTTTAGACACCTTATAACATAAATAGAAAAACAAATAAAAGTTTGCTAACAAATACTTCTTTGCAACAAATCCATGATTTTTTCTACTACTATTCTACTAATATTTTTTCATAAAGTTGTGACCATCTTTTTGTGATACCCTGTATACAAATGTAAATAGTACCTGGTACGAAATTTATGCATGCATACAATACGTATGAAGTTTAGCACTAACCACTTATGCATTATTCGCGAATAATTTCTACGGATAGATAAAAGGGGGGTCCCAGAATGGTGCTTGCTCCGAGGACCTAGATAGACAAAGTCGTGTCCTGACTACACAGAAAAGTAAATTTATAATTATGTAACAATAATTTTATTTATTGTTATTTTTAATTAAACGTTAAAAGTTATATAAAAACACACAAAATTTTTGCGAATTCGGAAGGGGGGGTGGGTGGATAAATTGTTTACAGTCATTGTAAAAATAAAGAGATTCAGACACATCATTCTGCAATTGTCATGTATAAGCATGCACTGTGTAACAAATATTATAAAATGAATTTTTATTAAGAGTTTATGATTAAAAAACACCAACAAATTAGTATGTATATTGATCGGGCTTTAAAAGAAATAAACAAGATAAAAAATGTTATGCATCCATAGAAATTATGATGAAAGTTTCCAGTGCATTTAAATTTTTAAGTATGAAAATATCTATAAAAATACATAAATTTTGGTATGAAATTAAAGCTCAATCAATTCTGCCTACAGAATAATCAGAGTTACTATTATCACGACCAGTGTTTTCTAATAAAAGTCGATCTTTAAAAGTCACTCTAATGAAAGAAAACAGAACAAATTAAAAAGTAGGAAGGTGTGACAAGTTATAAATTACATAATAATTAAGCTTGTAATTAAGACTTTTGGCTGAAAATTTTTAGCATGATTAGTATCCAAGAAACTCAGTCTGACATAAATTTCAGCTATCTGGTGCCAGTATTTCCGAGTAAATAAAGTCAGAAGTTTTAATCGAAATTATTGAATAGCAAGAAAGGTAAAGTTTAAACTAATAATATTTATGCTGTACTTACTGTATACAAAATTTCATCAGTTTTCAGTGGTAAATTTCTGAGTAATAATAATTTTAAAGTTTTTTTTACTAATTTTCTTAAATTAAATGAACTGATTAAAATTTGCACTTGAAAGTTTAACAGTTGAGGTAGAAAAATATGTCACATAGGACATTAAAATTTCAAGTGAATCGGACAAATAGCTTCCAAATTATAAGGCAAAATGTGCTGGCGCCAATAGAATTGTCTAGCAGGTATTGAAATCAGATTATTTTGAGAAATTAATAAAGGCTATAATTAAACAATGGAAACTTTATTAATCAATAACTTTTGAGATAATTCACCTATTCATACAATTCAAGCCCCAATTTTTAGCAAATTACGAGAGACAGGGAATGATGTAAGTCTCGACATGATCTTGTCATTTTTTCCATTTTAAATTATTGCTGTATTTAAATGAAACAAAACTAGATTAATATCGTTTTTTTTTTTTTTTTTTTTTTTTTTTTTTTTTTTTTTTTTTGAGACACGGAATATTACAACACGATATTTCATTAGGATTTACTTGTTAACTTATTTTAAACAAATTAAAAATAAAAAACATGGTGAACAAAAAGAGATAACTAGTACTAATAGTGTATAAATAGTTAATTTGAAAATAAACTTACCTTAAAAAGAATACGTTCTTTGCTTCCGAATAAAAAGCACGTTGTACTCTAATTCTAAACAGCCAGATACAAATGCTCCTCGTTGGCGCCAGCCCCGGGCCGTTACGTCACATATGAGGGGGAATGAAATTGTGTCTGGCTTGATAATCTTTAGGCGGCTTTGACTAGGGTCGGTCCCGTCTTGTTCGGTTATTCGGCGCTCTACTGTACTTATATGTCGTTAAAACACGTTGTTTGATAAAAAAGAATTGTAGTTAATCAAAAATTAATCAAAAACGTGTCAGCGAATTATAAAAAAATTAATGAAAAATGTATCAGCAAATAATCTGAAAGATTGCGGCGAGAAAGACTCGTACTTTATTTTAAACTGATAACTCTTATAGATTTTTTACATTTAATACAGATTGTTTTTTTTAAAATATTATTTTTAGAATATCCACTAACAATAATTAACTATAATTAGTGAACATTTAAAGTTAATTATAATCGAAACAACCGTCTAAAAAATAGAAAATACACCGAGTATATGTATAATGGTACTTACGGTGATTTTTAATATCCGTTTTCAAAAGAGTTACGAAAATAATAAGAAGTAGCGAAAATAACGGGTAACGAATACTTTCTAACGAATAGTGAGTTTGAAAGTAGCGAATACAAGCGATCATTTAGTCATTACTTTTACAGCACTAATGATTACATAGACTCGTTATATAAATTCGTTTCATGAATTCGTTTCATAAAATTGTTAAATTACTTTTATAAAATTGTTTCACTAAATCATTACATAAAATCGTTATACAAATTCATTTCATAAAACCGTTACATTAAAATCTTATATATAAACTAGTCCCTTTAACACATTGGAACTGAGAAGGCGATTTCTCGTGTTTATGTAACAAAACATTGTTGAGACTTCTAACTTACAAAATATTCATGTATACTACATTTTCTACATTTTTTAGATTGTTAGATACTTTACACATAGCTGCCAACTTGTACGGATTTTTGCTACCACTAAAACTTAACAGAAATTTCTGCCTTATTTAATTATCAAAATTTACTGCAATTTTAAACTAACTGATGATAACCTTAATAAATATAAAATTAACTTTAATAATACATATTTGCCATGGTCAAACACTTGTAAATATTTGGGAATTATGCTTGACAAAATTTCACTTTCATACAACACATCCACTACGCGCGTAATAAATTTCGAGCAGCTAAAAACTTAATTTACCCCTTATTAGCTCGAAACAATGACTTGTAGATTAATAATAAATTGCTCCTTTACAACTCCTTATTAAGACCCATTCTGACTTATGGATGTCAAATTTGGAGCTATGCTGCTTATAGCCACATCAAACTCCTAATACAATCTCAAAATTCTACCATTAGACTTTTTTTTGATGTGCCATATTATGTTCGAAATTTTCATCTTTATAAAGAAATTGACTATCCCAGATTAAATACTCACATTCAAGATCTAAATATTAACTTTCATCTTTCTTTGGAAAATTCTGAAAACAGTGCTCTTAACTCACTCCCAGTGTACGATATTTTTGACATCCATAACAGAAAAAGACCGAAGTTAGGTATGATTTTAGATACTCTGCATATCTTTTAAATTAAATCTTAAACTTTTAAAATTTCTCTTTATTTTTAATAGTTCTTTAGTAAATTTTAAACTCTGTTTCTGTCTGCTCTGCTCAACAAACTTTTAAGATTCCAGGATTAACTTCTCTCAGCCAGTAAAATTCCTTCCTTTTAAGCTAAGCTCCTCCTCTTTTCCCCTGCTTCTATAAGTCGGCCCGCGATCGCTAATGGCGATCGCTCCTAAAGAGCGATCGCCATTATTCCCCCAACCTCATTTGTGAACGGTGCTTTTAATCCGTGGTGGATCGTGGGTGTCTCAAAGGGTCTGTTTCAAGACCGCATTACTGCGAACCATGTGAAGCTATGGTAGCCTGGGCTCACGGTGCAGCGTGAGCTAGGCATGGGAGTTGCTGTTCACTGAGCCTTTTATGATCTTTAAGGAATTTATTTATTAACTGATAGTAAAATTTTAATTTCTTTTTATTTATTTTTCAATTCAGCTCAGGAATTGTTCCCCCCCCCCCACTAAATTTTTAAGTCTTTTTCCCAGCACTGCTATGATTCAGTTCCTGTTAGTCTTCCATAGTGTTACTGTCGGGGACGTGGGGCAGTGGCCCCAGGCTCCTTGATAAACCGTCAGAAGTCTCTACTGCAATTTGGCGATTGAATTAGGCAAAATTTTCTATTAAATTTTAGTGATAGCAAAAACCCGTACAAGTTGGCAGCTATGTTTACATTATATCCGCATTGAAATATATTTAAGGTTGCATAACCATGAGGAACCAGCGTGGGAAACTAATTTACGAAAGCCTGTCAGAAAAAGGGCGGAGCTTCTGTTGATTTAAAACATTGGTAACTGGGAAACTTTTGTGAAATCTGTGTTTTAAAACAGTAGAAGTTGCTATCTCTTTTTGAAGTCTCTTGTAAATTGATTTCCTATATGTTTCTGAAATTTATGCATTAGGAAATATCTTTCACATGCGGATTTAATGCTATTTAATGTAAATTGTCTTACAATCTAAAATATATGGACAACATGATACAAATACATTTTCTGTGTGATAGAAGTCATGTCCTTAAAGATTGATGTATGGTTCAATATAAACGTGAATTCTCGATACCGGTCGTCAATACTTTAAAACTGAGATTCCATACATAAATATCGGCCGCCAATGTACGCATTAATAAATTCCACTGAACACTGAAAAATAAAATACTTTAATTCTATGTCATAACTCACACCAAAAAATTTAACAGAAATATATTAATTACAATAAATGAGAAAATTCATAAGCTAAGATTTAATGAACTTCTAGGATCAAAACAATGAGTGAGCGCCATGCGGCTATGCTCCTCATTTCATAAGTTTAATTTTCCCTGTTTACCTTCTGTAACATGCCAAAATACAGTAAAGGCCTAAGTTAGACGAGCGTCTGGGGAGAGAACGACTGCTAACAGTAGGACTTAGAAAAAAATTCTCCTTCCCTTTCAGCTGTGGAGAAAAGGGAAAAACTACTGCGTTCTTCCCTCAGCCTTAGGTAGCTTTTCCTTTTCGCTTGCATTTGTTATTCGATTATGGAAATTGTTAAAATTATAAACAACGAAGAATGCTGAATCTTATAATTTGAACAAACAAACAAACAAAAAAAAAAAACATCGAATTTGCAAAAAATGAAATGTTTTTAAAAGGAAATAATAATAATAATAATAATAATAATAATAAAAATAGAATGGCTGTTATTTATCTGGAAATCTTTCGTTAGATAAATCTGAAAAAAATATTTTTATAGCTTCATATTTTGTTATTATTATATTTTAATGTATTTTTGTAACAGACTTTCATATCCTATTATTTCTCTTTTGTGTGTGGGTGTGTGTGTGGGGGGGGGGGGGGTAAGCTTATGTAAAATTTTACGGTTAAAGGATTTTTGTACTTTTTTTAGAAGATATTTTATAATATCTTATTGACACATTATTAAATGGTTTTATGAAGGAAAATGACTTAATAAAGAAAAGTTTAATTATTGTAATAATATTTGAAAAGTTAATTTAAAAATTATTAAGAAGATTTTAAACAACACTTCTTTTTAATTTCTTACAACATTCTCTTTCATATTTTTAATTCTATGTGTGCTCTATAGGTGTAAGGACCAGATATCCGAATAATTAATTATTTAACCCTTTATGCCCCGACGCTACTTTAACGTACCATTAAAATAACTTGATATAAAATATGCATCGATTAGTAATAGTACATTTTAGAATGAGTTCTAGGTACTTTGCGTTATCTTATTCCAAAAGCATTATTGGTTGAACAAAACAAAAATATTTTTAAAAGGATGATTTTTTTTTTTTTTCATTTGCATCTCTTCAGCTTTCTTGACGTTGAACGTTCGAGGGTGAAAAGTTTCAGTTCGGAATTATTCCTATATTTCTCTTGTAAGAGCATTATACTTGTACATTTCCTAATTCTATAAAATATTTAAAAAAAATATTTAAAATAAAAGATTTGAATGAAGTTATAAATATTGCACAAAATTCCTATGAATACAAATTTAATTAATTGAATTTAAATGGCAAAATCCTTCTAAAATTTATTAAATGATTGTGTAAATCTTCTAATGTAGTTTCAAAAATTCACAAAAAATAGTTTAGAAGATGAAATTTTCATGAATTCATAATTTGGGACATAAAGGGTTAAAAAAATAAATGAAATGTCATGACATCCTGTAAAAATAATGAACAAATGACTATTTGCTTAATATTTTTATTTTTAAAAAATACTAAGCAAATACTCTTCAACAGTCAATTTATATTAAGGAAAATCCTGTCTTTAATTTTATGAACCACGAGGATTGTCCATTTAAAAATCGAGTTAATTGAAAAGCATATCGAAGTTTTAGCATTTTAATCACACTGATATATATAAGAAAAGAAAAAGAACTTATAAAGATTGCAACTCTGGAAGGGAAATTTCATTTAATGTCAAATAGATGCAGTAAATTAAACGGGAAAACTGATATTTTGATACGATTGATAAGTAAAAAATTTTAACCCCCCCACCCCCTTCCCCTCCTTCCTACATAATCTGCTAAACGTAATCGTTAAAAAATATATTATCTCATACCTCCTTCATAAAATCATTTAATAATAAATTAAAAAGTCATTGTAAAATATTCAAATCGAATTCCCCAAACTGGAAATTTTGACATAAGCTTGCAAAAAAGAAAAAACAAAAAAAGTAGGATACGATGAGGTTTGTGCTAATCTTAACAAAATATTAAACATTTACGTCAATTGGCCTTATTTAAAAAAAGAATAGGTAAACACACAGAAAGGTAAATCATTAATATATAAAACTTAATAAAAAATGAATACTGTAAAAATGAATTTTCCGAGGTGAAAAAGAAAAAAAAACAGTATTTCGTGACACACATTTTTGAATATAGTTATATATAATATTAATTGCCAAATAACTACATTATATATAAATATAACGCAGAATTGACAAATGTACTTATTTTTTAAAAATATGTTAATATATATGTGTGTGTGTGTGTGTAATAAAATATCATATATTAAAATATGAAGCTATAATTATAAAAATAATTTTTGCAGATTTATATATAAAAGGTTTTTTATATAAATAACAGCAGTGGCGCCAACTTATATGGGCCCATGGGGCCCTGAGACCACCCAATAATTTGTTCTTCCTGCCCACCCAGTTTTCATTTTCCTATTTTCGCGCTCAGTATTTGCTTTTCAATCGTTGAAAATAAATTATTTCGTTGACGTTCACAAAATTATTTTGTTTGAAAATACGATAAAGATAGCAATAACAAAGACACCGCAGCCCAAAACACAACCTCCCCCCCCCCCCCCTCCCTTCATCCTAATCGGCATACAATCAATTTTCTCGCTCTCTCTCTCTCTCAAAAAAAAAAAAAAACCTTCATATTCGGAAATTAATTTTTCTTCCTAAATGCACTAAATTTGTAGTTGTTATTATTCAGCACTTTCCATATTTTTGGGTTTAAAGGATCTTTCAGAAATGCTGACAAAGCGTTTTAAAACAATTTGCAAGATGTGTCAGCTCAGGCGCATTTTTAACGCCAGAAAATACTGAAAAATCATAAAATTTAAAAACTCAGTATGTATTGTCGGTAAAAGAATTTTTTTTTCTTCTTACGACTTCCTTCTAATGTCATTCTTTTTCTAGATACTTATACGTTATACGAAAAGGAGACCGTATTAAAATTAAATTTCGTATTTTAATGTGCATGCAACCTCTTTTTAAATAAATGCCATATCTGGAAGATGCACTGCATTTCTATACTTTTTGTAACTGGATGTATCTTTCTACTATCGACGGTTCAAGAAATTGTATCCATTTTGAATCATCCGGTATAGTGTAAGTAAATAGTACTATTAATAGAAGCATTTCAGGGTGTTCGTATTAAATGCCCATTTTAATATTTTTTAGTCCTTTGCGTTTTAATTTGCAGGCAAATTCATGGTACAATAGTAAATATTAGAGTCCATAAAATGAAGACCCCATTAGAATATAATTAAATAAAATTGCAACTTTTTATTCTGCTCTAAAAATTCCCAACTTATCTTAACACGTTGAGCGCCACGTCAGCCACCAGTGATCGACACTGAAATTTCCGTTTAGGCCGTCACCGGTGACTCACACTGTAAAATATTATGTAAAACTAAACAATTGATTTTGTTTTAAGTAATTACTAGAAAATTTATTTAAAATTTACTTGACTTTTATTTGTTACAGGATTATATTTCTAAATATACAGGATATATACAGGAAGTAAATTTCAACCCTTTAGTAGTACGCTTTGCATTGCTATACCGCTTCTAAGCAACGCGCGCAGTTGGTTGTGTTTATAACGGCCAATTATCAGCACAAGGTATATAGGCCGTAGGGGGGTGCCCTTCGTGGGGTTCTTTCTAAGGGAACCTAATCCGTATTTACGCTTGGAAAACAAGGTTCGAAGAAAACCACGAAAACTCCGAACCCAGCACCACCCGTCTACCAGCTTCGAGAGCAGAACCTCTCGGCCACTGGTGGGACAGCAACGCCGGTGGAGAGAAGCGGATTTTCCTAAGAATTCGCGTGGCACTCAACATGTTAACTTGAAATATCATCTTTTTACAAACTTTCAAAGAAAGCAAAATGGCAGTGTCATCTTCCCCTAAAATGGTTTTGAGCCCAACCAATAATTTTCAAAAGTTGGCGCCAGTGAATAACATATATTATTTTTTTTATTTATTTATTTCATTTTAAAATTATGTTATTTATTTTTGAAAAAAATCCCTTTTTTATGAAAATCAAATTATAAAATTCAACATTCTACGTTATTTATTTTAATGTTCTCATAACCGAATAATAAATACAAGCGAAACGGAAAGCTACACAAGGTTGAGGGAAGAACGCAGACTGTTTTCTCCCTTTCTTCCCTGTGGAAACGGGAGCCGAATTTTTTCTTAAGTGCTACTATTAGAAGTCGTTCTCTCCCCAGACGCTCGTCTAAGACAGGTTTAGGGCTCTCTCTCTCTCCTGATAGATAGCTTCTTCTCCTTTTCAGTTGGCGATTTCACAAGCGTCTACCGACAGAGTGCAACTATTCAGCCAAGGCCCGGTTTTCAGCGAAAGATAGGTCGCTGGTCCTGCCATCTATGAATAAAAAACGCACACTAATCGCACATATTTTTGGTTCATTTTGTAAACCAAAATTTCGTCAATTTCGAATAAATGCATTTATTTATCAAATACATTTTATAATAAATTCTGGTGCGGAGATTAAAATTAAATGGGAAGAAATTCGCCCTCCAGAGTTTAACACCTTCAAAGACGGTGGTTCATTTTTGGACTACTTAATTTTTTTAATCCCTAAATGGGACTTTGGCGCCGGAATTTTGGATTGAAAATTTTGGCTTTATTAAGTAGGTGAAGAAAAGTATTTATTTATATTCACTTATTTTCAAATAATTTTTTTTGTAATTTCCGGTGTCATTCATTCATTTCAGTACTTGGCTAATAGAAGTGCTTTGCCCCAGAAAGGGTTAAAGAGTCGTAAGCCTGGATAAAGTGTGAAGGGAATTTTTATTTTATTTATTTATTTTTTTTTTAATAAACAGAAAGGGAAATTATACATATATTGCAGTACACATACTCACATATACTTCTGAGTACATAACTAAATATTTGGTTATAAAACTTTTATTATTATTATTTAGCTTTAAAGAAATATAATTTCATATTTATTAGCTTATGATGTTATATAAAAAAAAATTTAAAGTTTTAATGCTAATCACAGAAGGAACACATAACTATTATTATTTTTAATGAACAATTTTTAATAAATTCATTTTTTATCTTGTTAAGAAATAAGAAAAGCTTAATTTAAAGAACCCTGGAAGATCTTATTTTTCATAATAAGATTCTGAATTTAAACTTAATAAAAGATAAAGAGGGATAAAAATAAAATATTAATCATTTTAGCTATCAATCACGTTCAATAATTTTTGCTGAATTTAAGTTGGCCTTGTAAATGATCTTTATATATATATAAAAAAAATAGTACGATTTATCGAAGACAAATTCTCATACCCATTCATAATTTTTCAATAATTTAATAAAGAAAATAAATTATTTTTTATGCAAAGAAACAAAAACTACATTCATTTAAATTAATTATGACAAATAATCAACTAAATGAAATAATTTACATAGAAAAGCAATGTACCTTTATTTTTCGATTTAAAAAATAATAATAAGGTTATTTAAAAAATAATAATAAGGTTTTTTAAACTCCAATTAAAAAATTAATCTACATTTTGCATTTAAAACTTTTTAAAATCCTATAAATTAGTTCAGTACAAGAAATTAAATTCTTCTGGCTTCATTTCATGCCGATAGTTGGCATGAAAACAGGGCCTCGGCTGAAAAGTTGCACTCTGCCGCTAGACGCTTGTGGCGATTTCATAGCGGACTTCGCCGAATAGTGAAATTAGACAGTGAGAGCCTTTCGTTACCATCCGTATCTACCAGAAAACCGGTTTATGAGTTTCATGAATCGACGCGTGTGCCGATTGTGTTTGCTAAACTCATATGATTAAAGAGCATAGCCGGATAAGCATTGGGAACTTGCCTTTTAATCCAATTTCCTGATTTTTTTTCCCCAGACGTAGCTACATATCTGACAATATGTTTCCCCTATTATCACCCTATAAATATTGATATTTAATGAGATAAAAATGTTTTTTCAATAAAAAAAAACAAAAAAAAAACGCTTTTCTCAAAAACTACTGCACGGAATTTCATGCCATTAATTGAGGATATATAGATAACAAAGATGCATAACTGGTAATTTTTGTATAATTTTCTGTTTGTAAAAACTCTGTGAAATAGCGAAATAAAAATTCAAAAAAATATAAATCATATCTTATGGTTATCCGAAAATTACCATTTTTTTGTAAAAAATTCTCCATATGTGCCCGTATATTCTATATAAATTACGAAAGTTTGCGTTGGGCACTACATATAAATATTTACAAAAATGTATATTAAAATTATTGAAATTCATTTTAAGGCGGATTCATTTTGGGGCGGAGCCACTCAACTTCGACACTCGAAGAATTTTTGTCATAAACAGTTACAGAATTGCTATATTTTAAATTTTAAGGAACACATGAGCAACATTCTCAGAGCTGTCGATATCAAAATGAACATGAAGTTGAAAAACATGGCTTATATGCTTAATGGAATCTAAAATGCATCAGCTGACTTTGTTCCAAAAATTCTTTGGATGTTGAAGTTAAGTAGCTCCGCCCCAAATAACGCCTTAAAATGAATTTCAAAAATTTTAATATACATTTTTGTAAATATTTATATGTAGTGCCCAACGCAAACTTTCGGCATTTATATAGAATGTACGGGCACATATGGAAAAATTTTTACAAGAAAATGGTAATTTTCGGATAACCATAAGATATAATTTTTATTTTTTTGAATTTTTATTTCGCTATTTCAAACAGTTTTTATAAACAGAAAATTATACAAAAATTACCAGTTATGCATCTTTGGTATCTATATATCCTCAGTTAATGGCATGAAATTCCGCGTAGCAGTTTATGTGAAAATCCGTTTTTAAAAAAGTCGAAAAAGCATTTTTATCTCAATAAATATCAATATTTATAGGGTGATAATAGGAGAAATATATTGTCAGATATGTAGCCACATCTGGGCAAAAAATTAGGAAATTTGATTGAAAAGCATGTTTCCAATGCTTATCCGGCTATGCTCTTTAAGTTTAATAAATAAATAGAGTCTCCGACAGAATAAGCACATAAGTGTAAAAACTTTTATAGTTACGACAGAGAGGGGACAATAAATCTTTTTTTTTTTTCCCTTTAAAGTAAGGAGAAGTATTATTTTAATCCGGTGACAACAGGGTATAGGAGAAGGGCCTGTGGGACGATTACTGTTGTTATTGTTATTTTTACCAGTAAGGAAAATACAAATTTTGAGAAGAATTTACATCATGATAATTTACTGTCATTGTAAAAACAAATGCTGCCGAATATTTAAAAATTCTTTTCAAAGAGATGGTATAAAGTTAATTTTAGTTCTGAAATAATTAGAACAACAATTGCAATAATTTTTGTGCTAAATTATTTGCGCGTTTTTATTCTTTTTATTCTTTTTGTGGGTTTCATGTAATATAAGAAATTTTATCAATATCAGGCGCCTCATATTAACTGACTTTAACTGTATTAAATATACATCTTTTATGATCAAGACAGAAAATAATTCTTACTTTAAGTTTCTGTTTCTACGTTATTATATTTACAGCGTTAATTATTTAGATTCACTATTTACAGTATAAAATTTCATGAAAACAGATTTGTATTAGCGGGTTGATTACAATGCTGCTAAGTAATGCAGATTCGTTTTTCGTAAAATTTTAGCTGCTTTCGGTGACTCAATTTGCCTCACATCAATACTATTTCTTTTTCAAAAGCGGATCCAAAATGGAGTTTATGTGGGTCATGATCCCATTAGAACGATTAATTTTTCTATATAAAAATATATTTTAAAAAGTAAATGCATATTAAGAGTCCCCTTCCCAAGATAAAAAAAAAATCCACTGAACAATGCAAATATTTTGACAATCATTGAAGTAATTTAAAACGAAAATGCATGAAATTTGTAGACATTGCTATCCAAGGCGGATAGCAGCGGGTCCAAGGGGGTGGGGATGGGGGTCATGACTCCCCTCTGAACACCAACAAAAATATTCTAAAGATTATTTTAAAAATGTAGTCATTTTTAAATGATTTAATGTCATTTTAAAAATATAGTAGAGTGCCACTTAACCGAGTTTACTGAGTTACTTTCCGCTTTAACTGAGTTACTTTCTTTTGATGGACTGATGGCTTCCATTATTATGAAAGAGCCATTATAAATGAAGTGTTAGGTGAAGATGAAAGAGCAGTCGTAAAAAGTTAGAACTCTGATTTTCTTGTCAGAATGGGGGAAAAAATGGTAATAATTTTTTTGCAAAAGAAATTATGGCCATTTCCCCCCCCTTTCTGACCAGAAAATCAGAGTTCTAACTTTTTACGGCTGTTCTTTTATCTCCACCTAACACTTCATTTATAATGGCTCTTTCATAATAATGGAAGCCATCAGTCCATCAGAAGAAAATGATCCATTCCAAAGGTATAAATTCGATTGAAAAAACTGTTTAAAACTTTGAGCAGAAAGATAAGGCTACACCTGCAATTTTCACGACACTAATAGAATCACATAGCTGCCAATGTGTACGGTTTTGTTACCTCTAAAATTTAATAAAATTTTTTGCTGTATTTAATTGTTGACAATTATTAGACTTTTTAAGTGAATTTCCGGAAGTGAATGCCAATTGTTCCCTTGTGACGACATTTCTGTGGCTGTCAACTCGTAAATCTTAGCTAAAAATGCTAACTTTGACAACATTTTCTGAATGAATCTTTGCTTTTATTTTTAAAATGGAATACTCCTGGGTACTCTTAATTTCTTGGTATCTGAACAAAATTGGTCAATTTTGTATTTTTACGAATAGTAATGCAATTTTTTTGTATTTACGAATGAAAATGACTTTGCAAAAGTATCAGAAAAGTTGTTAGTTTGGATTTAGGAATAGCTTTCATTATGAAAAATTCTCACAAAGAGATGTGATCCCCTCCCACCCCAAAAAACGAAATCCATGATCCCCCCCCCCCCCTCTAAATGGTGAGCTGGATCAGCCCTTGCCGATAGAAGCCAGTGTTTTTTTTTTTTTTTTTTTTTTTTTTTTTTTTTTTTTTTTATATATGAGGACACTTTCACTTTTCGAACCGGTTCTATACATATTTCTCCCATAGATTTAGCATTAGCTTTCGAGTTTCTCTGTGAGGCTAATTTAGGCTCTTAAGAGCCATTACTAGAAATACACATAGTTTAAAAACAACGCTATTTTGTATTTTGGACTGGCTCCTATATAATAGCGATGTTTTTCAACTATGTGTTTTTCTAATAATGGCTCTTAAGAGCCTACACTAGTCTCTCAGAGAAACTCGAAGACTAATGCTAAATGTGTGGGAGAAATATGTACAGAATCGGTTAGAAAAGCGAAAATGTCCTCATATTAAAAAACGGTAACCAAAATCAAAAAGTACAAATGCGCAACAATGGGTATCAACCTCAGGTAGATTAGGGGGAAAAAATCATTCAAAGATAATAAAATGAGTGCCAGAAATTTTTCGTAGACTTTTCTTTAGCGTTCGAGTTTCTCCGCGTGACTATCATAGGCTCTCAAGGAGCTAATTAAGTCATGTTAAGAAACGAGAACGCTAATGTTAATCCTATGGGGGCGTTATTTTCAAATTTCTGACTTGGATTTTAATACTTTCGATTAATTTTTATTTTTATTTGTTTATTTATTTATATTTTGTGCATCAAACTATCCTAATATAAAGAAACTATAACCAAAATCCAGCAAGCAAAAACTAGCCCGGTTATAGATCGTCCTTAGCTATTCTATTTTTTTAAAAAATCATTTAAAAATATTAAAATTAAAGCGAGAAATTTGAATATAACGCCCCCATGGACATAACATTAGAGTTTTCCTTTCTTCTCGTGACTGAAGTAGCCTCTTAATATCTCACAGTAGTCACGCGAAAACACTCGTACGCTAACGTTAAATTTATGAGACAATTATTTTCAGATTTCTTGTTTGTATTTTAATATTTTTAATATATATATATATTTGCATTGGATACCTCTAGTCGATATCTAACATTGTGCATTTGTACTGCTTCGATTTTTGTTACAGATTTTTTGTATGAAAGTAGTTTCATTTTCAGAAGCGGTTTCAAAATTGAAAGTGTCCATATATTAAAATGTGTAACAAAAATTAAAAAAGCACAAACACACAACGTTAAAAAAATTAAAAATATTAAAATTCTATAAAGAGAAATCTGCAAAGATTACTGTCATAAGTTTAACATTAGCGTTCAATTTATTCCGCACGACTAGTATAGGCTCTTAATAGAACAAGAGTGTAGGGAGACAACGACTTCTAAATGTTGAAAAGCATTAAAATGATAAATAGACAGCAAAGAATGTTGAATTTGATAATTTGATTAAAAAAAATTATTTGAAAAGAAAATAGAAAAAAAATATTTTCCTAAAGGAAATACATACATTAACAATTACAGTAATTGCTGTTATTTATATAAAAATATCTTGTTACATAAATATGTACAAAAATTATTTTTAAAGCTTGATATTTTAATATAATAATATTTTTGTATACATATTTTTAACAGTTTTTTTTAAATAAGTAGATTTGTCAATTCTGCAATGCATTTATCTACAATATATTTATTCGACTGTAAATATCATATATAAATCTATTTGAAAGTTTTCTGTGACCACGAAATATTAATTTTTCCCCGTAAAGAGCTCATTTTTACGATATTCTTTTTTAATAAGATTTATAAATTAATGATTTACTTTTCTGCCTGTTTACCTATCCTTTCCTGCGTAATCTTTGTTAAAATAGGTCAGTTGTCGTAAATGTTTAGCATTTTGTTAAAATTAGCACTAACCTTTTAAAAACAAAAACAATTTTTTTTTCTAAGCTCATGTCAAAATTTCCAGTTAAGAGAATTCGGTAAATTTTGAAGTTTTTTTTAAATTTGTATATCTTATAATACATTTTTTCCTTAAATATATAGCAAATTAGCACCTTGTAATACTATACTAATTTTTAATTGTTAGAAGGTGTAAATTAAAACTTAAAAAACAGTAAAAATACGTTTATTTCGACTTTTTACATGTTTCAACACTGCCTGAGCCATTTTCAAAACATGTAAATAACAATATTAAATAAAAATAAATCCACGGTCTATGATACACGCCATCCTTCAAATTTTTACGTATTCTTTTATATTATGCACGCTATTTTTCTATTTTACTTAGATGCTAATTTGTATTTTCGTAGCCATTGAGTTGCTCGAGCCATAATTTTGGAGGGAAAAATTATCTTACTTTCATTGAAATTTATTTGGATGGTTTCTTCTTGATGTAATCTTTTTAGAGCTGTGGTTTTTCGTTTATATCTTCCAAGCTTTTTTGAGAAATTAAAATGCAGTCTTAAGCGTTTCAATGTCTGCTTAGCAGCCAAACCACTTTCGAAATTAAAAAATATCATTTATACTACAATTAACCCAATTAATTTCGAGAATTATTTAATAGTACATGAAATACCATTTATTAGATCAGACGGATATAATAATTACTGTTTTGGTATGACTAGCAGAAAATTTAAGCATAGAAAAAAGGAACACGTAGCTGATATTTAATATAAAAGAAAAACCTAGCAATATTACATCAAAAAGAAACCATCCAAATAAATTTCAATGAAAGTGAGATAATTTTACCCTCCAGTCTATACTACCCTACCCATCCATTATAAGAGAAAGCATAGAGATTGTAACACACAAAAATTCAGTAATTAACGCTGTAGCATTTAACGATGTAGATCATTAACATACTAAAATTATGGCTCGAGCTACACAATAGTTACGAAAATAAAAATAAGCTTCCAAGTAAAATAGAAAAATAATATGAAAGAGTACGTGGAAATTTGAAGGACAGCGTTTCATAGACCAATAGGAATTCATAGGAATATTTTTATTCATTAGTTTTGAAAATGACTCGGGTAGAGTCGAAACATGTAAACAGTTGAATGAAAATAATTTTACATTTTTTTTAGCTCCCGGTATGCTATTTCTTTCTCCCAGCTAATTAAGTGTCGTCTCCAAAAAATAGCGTACCGTTGTATAAGCCAGCCTTAAAACAAATGAGATATATTATTGTACTGTTAAATACGCTACTGTAATTTTTTAAACTTCGAAGCATCGCATATTTTCAACTTTTATACCATCGTATTGGGGAAAAAAATACTCTTAAATGCAATTTGTTTGAAAACTGCATCGTAATTTATTCTTGAGATATTAATTTTTTTGTAGTTTTTAGCACCTTTTGTTTTTTATTGACAACTCAAGTACTCCATTTCTGTAGAAAGTAAAGAAAAAAAATAGTTGGGAAAGAGTAATTATATCTTCTTGTTGCCATTTTTCCATAAGAACTGAAAAAAAAATTGTAATTAAAATACGTGCTATTTTGAAAAAATATAAATGAATGATTTCTGATAAAACATGGAGCTATTTTAAACTATGTTTAATTTTAAGTATCTATATTAACATTACAAACAAATGAAGGCATATGAATCATGAGTTAACCGATTTTTTTGTCGAGTTTCTTGAATGACGACATCCTTTCTTGGATTTGTGTATTATTTAGTGATAGTGACGTCATATGCATACTTTACTTTTGATGTTGTTCAAGATTAGTTCGTAAAGGAGGAATTCTTGCTCCGGATGCGAATGACGTCATTTTATATAAAGTAAAAGCGTGTGTTTTAAGTGTTAAAAATGTAATATGTTTTGTCCTATCTATATTTATATACATATATATGTATTTTTTTTCATCGGGGGGGGGGGGGGGGGACACTAAATTCTGAAAAAGCAGAATTCCTGTTTTCTAGTTTTAAAGTTTTAATTTACGCCTTTTAGCAATTAAAATTAGTACAGTCATTCAGGGTAACTTTGATCCGCATTTTCTCTATTTTCATTTGCCACACTCTTATTTTAAGAATATTGTTGCAACTAGGGGCATAAAAGATAAGAAATTATCCTAAATTATTGTTTGATTATCAGAAATTAAGGAATAATAAGGATAAAAGCAATAAAAAATGAATTTTTAACCTGGTTCAAAGTTTCCCAGCCATTTAGGGTAACTTTGCACCGTATGATAAATATTATCTAAAATAATTCATTATAAAAAAGTATTATAGTTAGGACAACTTTAAACCCCCAAAAATGCTTTCAGATATGTAAAGACTCCGAATTTAAATTTCCCAACATCACAAGATTTGTATAATTTATGATCTTATAACAAACTAGGGGGCTTTGCCTCCTGCAAGCTACGCTCACCAACCCCCATTCAGACACTGTAGAATATAAAAGCACGCTAATCTGATCGGTTTTAAAAAGATTAGAGAAGATTGAATTATACTGAAAAAACCTGTAGCGATCTCCCTGTAAAAGGGTTTTCATTCAATTCCCTTTGATTGCAAAAATTTAAGGTAGAATCAGTTGCTGTTAAGACATCCAATGGTTGTTTTCGTGTTTGGTTAAAGAAAATCAGTTAAACATTTGAAAAGAAGCTAAAATAAAATGAATTAAGTAAACAGAGTCCTTGTCTCTCGGTATTTTTTAACAGCGTTATAAAACGATTGACATAAAACAATTACTAAAATTTGCTGCTTTAACCCCTTCAAGGGCGGTGGTTCATTTTTGAAACAATTTTAATTGTTAAATGCCACATTAGCATCATAATATTTGGATGAAAATTTCCCTTTTATTAAGTAAGTGAACAAAAGCATTTTTGTATTTCGAAATTTGTTTGTAAATTCTGGTGCCATTCACTGATTTCAAGATTTTACGAATACAAGTACCTTGTCCGTGAAAGGGTTAAACGCATATTAATGTATTTATTATTTTAAAGTTTCCTTTCCCTTTTAATATTCACGTGTAAATACATTTTTCTGGACATAATTTTCAATATTTTCCTTCCTTTAACACGTACTCATCTAATAGTAATTTTAAAGTTTTTTTTTTCTGTTTTTAATAGTCACGTGAAAATAAATTTTTAATCGTTAGGAAATATTCTTTGCGCTGTTTTTAAAATTGAAAACAATCTCTATAATAATAGCCTAAGTCGTGTGACTATCATCAATAGCTCCAGGCGGATCCCTTCGCTTTTTATATTCCAGGCGGCCATTTTGGTACTTTAATGTTAGCCAGCCACAGGTGTGATAAGTCGCCGAATATTATTCTATCCCCATTATTTCGTTTATATTATAATAGTCCAAGTCATGTAACTGCCATAAACAACGGGCTGATTCCTTCGCTTTTCATAAAAAAGGTTTCCATTTTGATTAATGAATCAAAAATTTTTATTCGATTAAAACTACATAAAAGTTGCCATGATCACAAAGAATTCCTGGTACTTTTATGTTAGCCGGGTGAAAATCTCGCCAATAGCTTTTTTTTTTTTTAACTCGCCAGCTAGTATTTTTAGGTAGATTTCGTAAGAAATACTACCTATTGCAGTCGTTACCATGGTGCGACTTTTGAAAAATTCCTTCATAACTTTTCATTATACGACCCCAGGAACCCAAAACCACCCCCACCTAAAAAGTTTATATATATATATATATGTGTGTATGTATGTATGTACTAAATTTTGTCCGCACGATAAAAGTCGCAATTATGCACGGATCGTCTTCAAACTCCCCAACAACTTTGAGATGGCTAATATCTGGGCAGGGATTGAAAATGGGCAAAATCGGCCCAAGGGAATAGAAATGAGGAGGATTCAAAATTTTGAATACCGTCTTAACATAATTCTGATAAAACCAGCTCTTTCACAACAATGACAGAAAAAAATAAATATTTTGCGTTATAGCAGTTGTCAATAATTAAAAAAAGCAATAAAATTCTTACCACAACAACTTATTTCCTATTGCAAAATTTTCACGCGAAAATTAATTAAATAAAAAGTTTGATGAATTGAAAACAAATTGAATATTACGTCATAAGTTTATTAGAGCAAGATTTCCGCCTGAAAACTCAAAATGAAATAAATAGTTTGACGAATTAAAAAAAAAAAAAAAATCAAAGTATTGCGTTATATTAGAAATATAATGGACACCAGCAGGTGAATATATAACGTCATGTGAGTTTGAAGAAACGTATTAAAACATGCTAAAAACCAGACTATGGAAATATTAACATACTTTAACACTTTGAGGTTCTCCGAATTTGCTTTAGCCATTTTTAGACTTATTCCATATACATGCGTGTGTGTATTCCTGTATATTAGAATTTTCACAAAATGTTTAGCTCCCTAGAGCTCATTCTTGGTGAAGAACTGGGTTTATCTCTAATCTTGATTTAAATTTTGTTGATGAATTTAGTACTTAACTTTGAAATCTACCTCCGCCTATAGGCCCGAGCCGGCAGGGTTTTTTTTTATTTTTCGAGTGGTAAATTAAAACGGTGCGACTTGGTTATCCCATCGACCAAAAATCTGTCGCCAAACTATAAGATTAAATACCAATAATGGTTGATCGTAAATGTCACATTCACTTGACTTTAAGGAAGTTACACATGTTCACGCCATCAAGTGATTTTTATTTCGATGTTTTATTTGTATTTTTATTAATGTTATACTAATTTATTTGTTTTTTTGTTATTTAAAATAAAAAAATATGTCATCTTGTATAATTTGGCGAAATTGGTCGACGGGAGAAGTAATAACATTAAAACGTTGCTTTGAAGTGGAAATTAAATCTCATGATTTGTTGCATTGTCACATACGCACCGGGTTTGGCGTGATTTTTTTTTTACGACAATTTGGCGAAAACCTCGTTTTCAAAGACCTGTTACATATGTATTTTTAAATTATTTTCTGTTATTTTTAAAATGAAATAACAATAAATAAAAAAAAAATAATTAATAACTATAGAAAAAAACAATTTATAAAATTTTTTTGTAAATAAAAAGAAAATAAATTCAAATAAACATTTATTAATAACTAAGCAACAATAGCCGGGTTACCATGTCAGGCAAAATAACGCCATTTTGGCGCCAATTAGGTACCCCGTTGCGTATATGACATCTGTGTCTAATATTTTTCTTTTCGTTTCATTTAAAAAAAAAAAAAAGAATGAAGTAAAAGCCATTTTTTTTAAAGGTTTCAATTTTAAATGAAAGTTTTGTATTAAATAAAATGATAATGAAATACAAATTGAATTCTGAATAAAAGTAACATGATGCATTTCTTAGCATACATTTAAGGAAGGCCAAACTCGTCGCCAAATTAATTTAAAATAACCTTTTCTAAAATATATATATAAAAAAAATATCTGTTACGATTAAAATTTGAGTTGCCATCATTAGAAAAAAAGTATTTAAAATTAGAAAAATTAATATTTCAAAAACTAATTCTAATTTTAAAATTCTAATACTAGTTTTGAGATCTGTGGATCAATACGAACTTTTGTTGTTAATTTCATCGCAAAGTATTCCATATTTTAGGAGAAATCGCTGTGAAACGTAATCAGTTGTTTAATCAGTCGTTTCATAGAATCGTTACATAAATTCGTTTCAATTCGATTCATTAGGATTTTATATATATATAGGGCAGATATTATGCTAAGAAAAGTGGAAGAAGAGAACAATGAATATTTAGAAAAAAAAAAAAAACTGTTTATTGTTCATATAAAACATAAAAATGCAGTAAAAAATTTTTTCAATGTTTTAACTCAATAATGTATCCAAAGTTACAGTAATACATACTAGTACTAGTATTATTAAAACAAGAATAAAAAATGTCGAATGCATGAAACATAAAATTTGAGTAGCTCCGGCCAGAAAAACGCCTTTAAAAGAATTTTATTTATTTTACACATATTTTTGAAAATATTTACATGTTATATCTAATGCACACTTTTGGCATTTATACAAATTATACGTGCAAATATGGGAAATTTTTGACAGTAACACCTATAATCAGTAAATTATAAACATCAGTATAACTTTGAGCCGGTTCAAAGTTACCCTGAAAATGCGGTAAAATGTTAGTGCCTTCTTATTTTACATTTTATTAACTATTAATAAATAAATAATCACAAAATATTAACACAATTACAATATTTATATAGTAATGTGTCTTATAAATGAGTATATTGCTACTTACTATGAAAATTTAATTGGATTACAACAACTTCAAAACAAACTTGAAAACAGTACTTCACAAAAATAGTTAGATGATGCAATTAATTGCGTATAATGTTGCTAATTTATTTTCTAAAATAAAGAGTAGAAATCCCAGTTTAGAACCTTGGCAACAGAGCACAGTTCTGGAGTTTATTTAGTCTTTTGGAGTAAAAAATATTGAAAAATAGCAGGTGGTGCAAAGTTACACTCCATGGTTCAAAGTTACCCTGAATGACTGTACCTCTTTTACATACTATTAAATGGTTTTCTGAAGGAGAAATGAGTTAACAATTTTTTTAACGATTATGCTCGGCAGATTTTCGTTAACGGTGGGGCAGGGTACGAATAGTAATTTTTATATTTCCGAAAAAAGAGGGAGAAAAATCAATTTTGCAATTTACTGCATGCATCTCGCATTAAGGTGTCTCATACCTTTTAAAATCTCTATCGCAAAAAAAAAAAAAAAAAAAAAAATGCAGTTTAACAAATTACAACGACCATTTGGAAAATGATTTTTTCAAAGACTAAAATTTAAGACACAAAAAATAGCACGGAGTTGATCATACATTACGTACGCCATGAATTAAACATTAATAGTGTTATTACACGTAAAAATTGCAAGCCAAAAATATCGCCTGCGACCCGTCAGATTTCATGAAACTTAAGTATTATCCACCTGAAACTTACGTAAATATCCAAGCATTTCATTGGCTGTTCGGGAAAAGGCTTTTCCATCGTCAGATTTCCAAGAAATCTGACGGCCAATTTTAAATGAAATTTATTTCTTAAACTTCTAAACATCCGACAATATTACTTTTTACACCGTCGGATAGAGAAAAAAATCTACTTTTAAATGCAATTTGTTTGAAAGCTGTCTCTCAATTTGTTTCTGAGTTATTAATTTTTTTTGTAGTTTTTATTACTTTTTTGTCATAGTGGTAACAAGAAGTATCCATCGTTGTTGAAATTAAAAGGAAATACAGATTACTGTATAGACCAATCAGAAAACGAATAAATTGCAGATTAAACCAATGAAAACCTTCAGATATGCTTTTTATTTCCCATCCTGACGAGAACAATAACCATTTTTCCAAATGGTTAAAAAAAAATGGTAATAGATGGTTCTACGGCATCGCGACATAGAACACGAGCAATCGCGAAAATATAGGGCGCGTTACATGATTACTTGTTTATTTTCGATGATTTTTTCCATTTTCCATTTTTCATTATGCATTTGTAATTTTCTATTATACATTCTGACGACGACTCAGAAAGTGAGTTAAAACATGTAAATAAAGAGTTTTTAATTTACTTTTAATGTGTTTTTATAACGTCTTTTAAGCAAATAAATATTTTAATATTATGATAGTTCAATTATTGTTCAATTTCATCTGCAGCCAAATTCTTTTGTGCGTCCCTGTAAATGAACGATAAATTATATGCACACGAAATTCTACAATAAGCGTCTTGTAGTAAACCTCAGTGACACACACACACACACACACACATATATATATATACAGTTAAACTTCCCTAAAACGACCACGTTCCGTACCAATAAAAAATGGTCGCTCCGAGAGGTGATCTCTTAATGGAGGTCAGGTTTAAATCTATATTTTAATTGTTGTTAAAAGGTAACAGTTAACCTTTAACTGATGTTACTATGTGCTGCTGTGATGTTACTACTGTGATGTAAATTATCACAGAACTAGTGTGAAGCGATCTGTCAGACAGCTCCACCGAAAGATGTATACTAGCGAACAGGAATTCTGCTTTTTCAGAATTTAGTGTCGCCCCGGCATTTCCATTACTTCATTTACTTCTGGTGGACTGGTGGCTTCTATTATTATGAAACAGCCATTATAAATAAAGCGTTAAAAAAAAGTTATGGTCATTTTTTTTTCCCATTCTGACCAGAAAATCAGAGTTCTAACTTTTTACGGCAGCTCTTTCATCTTCACCTAACACTTCATTTATAACGGCTGTTTCATAATAATAGAAGCCACCAATCCATCAGAAGAAAATGACTCGGTTAAGCGTGACTCGGATAATCGGCACTCTACTGCAAAACATATTTCAGTTTTAAGACTTAAAGCACACGCTTTTATTTTATGTAAAATGACGTCATTTGCATTAATATAGAAACTTAAAATTAAATATTGTTTATAATAGCTCCCTGTTTTATCATAAATCCTCCATTTATATTTTTCTCAAAGTAGCACGTATTTTAATTTTTTTTTTCAATTTAATTTTTTTTAATTAATTTTTTTTCCATTTTATGAGAAAATGGCAAAAAAAAAAAGATATAATTGCTATTTTTCAGCAATTTTTTCTTTACTTTCTACAGAAATAGCGTACTTGAGTTGCCAAAATGAAACAAATTTCGCTAAAAACTACAAAAAAATTAATATTTCAAAAACAAATAGAGATGCAGTTTTCAAACAAATTGCATTAAAAAGTACTTTTTTTTCCCAATACGATGGTATAAAAACTGAAAATGTGCGGTGTTTAGAAAATTTAAAAAATGCTATAGAGTATTTAATTGTACAATGATGCATCTACTTTGTTTATTGCTAGCGTCTGTAAGCTAACGTTATTTTTTGGAGACAAAATAAGCTGGGAGAAAGAAATAGCATACCGGACCGGGGCTAAAAAGCGCGATTAACTCATAGGATGGTGTTTCTGTACTAAACATTTTATACGACTTTTATAATTAAAATTCACCTATTCAAAAGTCTCTGCCGATAGTACTAGAGTTCAAAACGAAACAAAATTCGGATGGTGTTTGTAGTTAAACTGAAAGTTACAAGTTAAGCCATAAAAATTGAAAAAAGCAGCGGTCTGAGAGACCGGTAACATTAGTTAAAGGTTAATGTCACTAAATTTTATTTTTCACATTAGGAAAAAAATATGAAAATTTAAGAATCGAAACAAAAGTTAATTACATAAGTTAATTACTGCAGAGTTTTAAAAATGAATCATTGACGTTTGCTTTGATTTTACGGTTTTATCTTTTATAACTTTTATTTCCCAGTCCTTTCGAAGTTCAGTAAATAAATGCAATTTTTTTTGGAAGGGAACAAATAATGACGATTTCATTAATTTATCTGTTTCTTCGAGAGTTTCCCGGCAGAATAAGGCAGGTGAGTTTATTGACTGCCTTTCTTAATTTGTCAACAGAGTTAAATTCATTGCCTAAAAAGGCACAAAGGGATTTAAACACTTAAAAGTTACCGGGATAAAAAAAATCTAAACTCAGTTTAGAAGTTTGATGAATAATGCGCTCTCTTGAATTATTTTTCTAATAAAACCTTCTTCAAGCGACCAGAAAAAAACGGAATTTTCTTCAAAGAAATGGGTCGCTCATGGAGGGAGTTCTTCTGGGATGGTCTCTGAATGGAGGTAAAATTAGTATTGAGCCTATGGGAATAAGTTTCGTTCCATGAAAAAAATGGTCGTTTAGGGAGGTGGTCGCTTAATGGAGGTGATCGCATAGGGAGGTTTCACTGTATATTTCAATATACTTAAAATAATGCAATATCATTAAAATACACCGCAGACGATTTTTCACCGTAGGCCGTAATGTAATTCTTTTGAGTATCCCTGCAAATGAACCGCAAATACTACATACCTCATTTTCAAAGCCAAACATTCCATTGTTAACCCAAATAACATACAGTAGAACCCCGCTAATTCGAACTAATTGGGACCGGTGCCTGTTCGGATTAGAAAAAATTCGGATTACTCGAAATTCCTATAAAATGGAAAAGAAAAGATGCGTGCTAAAAAAAAAAGTAAGTTATAAGTACTTACAAGGAAGGTCTCCTTACTGGGCATACTCAGAATATTTTGAAAAAAAATACCAATTAAACTACTTATGTATGTAAAAAATGATCACACAAATTTAGCGGCGGAATTACAGTAGAAAGTCTGTAAAAAAATAAAATACTTTCGAGTATTTGGCGCGAAAAGACGAAAGCGTCACGCGATTTGGCGAGCAGTACTTTCCCTCTTTAAAAGCAAGCGATTTTAATGCACCTGAAAATTGTTTGTTAATTGATTTTTACAATGCGTGTAAAAAGTATTTAATGAATTTAAACATAAGCAATGAGAGAGTTTAATAAATACATTTCTTTCGTATTACATATTTAGATTGCTTGTCATTTAACTTTATTACTTTAAAAACAATTTCGTAGATAAAAAATACTTTCATATATTTAGCGTATTAGGTAGCTTTCTTTACAAAAAAGCTACCTATTGCAGCCGTTCGGAGGAAAGCGATTTCAAAAAATTTTGGTATATTTTCATCGATCATGACCCCCAGACCCCGAAACCACCCTCCGTTCAAAATTGATATATATATATATATATATATATATATATATATATATATATATCCGACCTATGTCACACTGTAACTCCCGTAATTATGAACCGATTTCGATGTAAATCGGTGTGTACATAGTACATACCAATCTCTCGACCGAGTTCGTTGGCCAGCTTCATCCGCCATTTTGTTTCAAAATGGCGGCCATTTAAAATTTTCTTAAAAATGTAAAAATTGAAATGTGGTACCAAAAAATTGAAAATGGAAAAATATTTTTTTCTTATGTATTTGACCTTTATACAAAGATTTCGGAGCAGTTTTGTTTCGTCTATATCTTAAAAAATGGCTGAGTTATAGCATTTTGAATTTCTAGCGTGGCTGACATTTTGAAACGTCCTGAATTTTGTCACGCGATAAAAGCCGTATTTATGAACCGATTTGGATGTAACTTCGTTTATACATAGTACATACCAATGTCTCGACCGGGTTCGTTGGCCAGCTTCACCCGCCATCTTGTTTAAAAATGGCGGCCATTTAAATTTTTAAGAAAAATTTAAATTTGAAATGTGGTACCAAAAAATTGAAAATTGAAAAATATTTTTTTCTTATGTATTTGACCTTTATACAAAGATTTCGGAGCAGTTTTTATTTCGTCTATATCTTAAGAAATGGCTGAGTTATAGCATTTTGAATTTCTAGCGTGGCTGACATTTTGAAACGTCCTGATTTTTCTCACGTAATAACAGGCGTATTTATGAACCGACTTGGATGTACCTTGGTGTGTACATAGTACATACAAATATCTCGACCGAGTTCGTTGGCCAGCTTCATCCGCCATCTTGTTTCAAAATGGCGGCCATTTAAAAAAATTAAAAAATAAAAAAATTTAAATGAGATACCAAAAAATTGGAAAATGAAAAAGATTTTTTTTGTATGTGTTTGACCTTAATACAAAGATTCCGGAACAGTTTTACTTTCGTCTATATCTAAAAAAAAATGGCTGAGTAATAGCATTTTGAATTTCTCTTGTGGCTGACATTTTAAAACGACCTGATTTTTGTCACGCGATAACAGGCGTATTTATGAACCTATTTGGATGTAACTTGGTCTGTACATAGTACATACCAATGTCTCGACCGAGTTCGTTGGCCAGCTTCATTCGCCATCTTGTTTCAAAAGGGTTGCCATTTAAAAAAAATTAAATTTAAAATTCAAAATGAGGTATTAAAAAATTGGAAAATGAAAAAGATTTTTTTTATGTGTTTGGTCTTGATACAAAGATTCCGGAGCAGTTTTTGTTTCTGAAAATTAGTTCTTTTGTTGATATCTTAAAAAATGGTTGATTTATAGCTCTTTGAATTTCTAGCATGGCTAACATTTTGAAACGATCTTGTATTTGTCACGCGATAACACGCGTATTCGCCTATTTCGATGTAAGAAGGCATGTGGATAGTATACATCAACACCTCGACCAAGTTCGCTGGCCAGATTCATCAGTCATCTTATTTCAAAATGGCGGCCATTAAATTAAAAAATATATATATATTTAAAGTGAGGTGCAAAAAAATTAGAAATTGAAAAAGGTTTCTTTCTTAAGTATTTGATCTTGATATAAGGATTCAGGAGCATTTTTTGTTTGTCTTTACCTTAAAAAATGGCTCAGATATAGCAGTTTCAATTTCTATTGTGGGTGACATTTTGAAAAATCTGATTTTTTGCATGCGACAGCACTCCTATATATTAACCGATTCCCATGTGAGTGAGCATGTGCACAGCAATTACTAAGGTCTCGACCAAGTTCACTGCTTAGCCACATCCACCATTTTGTCTTAAAATGACAGGCACTTTAAGAAATTGCCGAATTTGGCAGCCAAATATAAGTTACTTTAAAGAAAAGCAGCTTGGATAAAGCTGACTAATTTCGCGAAATTCTCATTCATTATATTGATAAAAATTAGTATTGAATCTCCTATATTCGGTTTCCACTAAATTGAGCTTCGTGTGTTTGCATGATATAAGTTGGCTTTTTTAAAATAAGGATTACGAAAGCTACCTCTTCCTCCCGGCACTGGCCGGAAGGACTTTTTTAAAATAAAGTCAAGATTCTTTTACCAGTTATTCATTTCAATATCAAAGAATTCGTCGTTTCCATAGCAACAAAATTGAATCGACTCGGCATTGCTCAATTGGACTTAATTTTGAGATATTGAAACAATTTTAATTTTGTTTTAATTCATAAAATTTGATATTTAACTTTCATTTTAAATATATATATATATATATATAAATACATGACAAAACTATAGTTAAATCAAACTAAAACTGACAGAACTAAAGTTATTTACATAAAATTTAGTTAAACAAGTTCAATATGAAATATTTTTATTTTAAAGAGTATTCGACATAAAAAAGCATTTTTCGAAATTTCATTTCGTCGCCAAATAAACGAAATTTTCATTATTTTTTTACGAACGTTCTATCGAGGTTCCGCCAAAAAAATTTTATAGACATATATGTATCCACATGAGAAGAACACTCTGTAATTTTTTCGGATTTTTCTGAATATGCCCGTAAGGAGACCTTCTTTGTTAGTAGTACAGCAAACATCCTCTAATCCGGCATGCTGGATAAACCGGCGCGACTTTCGGAAAAAAATAGTATTCCTTGTTTAATCCCTCCTGGTGTTTATAATAATCCAATGGAAATTCAGAATGAGGAATTACGTAACAACCCATTACAAACGGTTCAAAATCGGGAATATATAAATAGCTCAGTCACCACGTCGACGAGTGGGGAGGAAAAACCATTTCTGTAGATAATTTGCGAAATCAAACGGTTCAAAGGAAAAATAATTTTTTTTCATCTGAATTAAATACTTTTTGCATTTTAGAAAATAATTTTATAGTGGCTGGCAAACAAACTAATATTCGAGATTTTTTAAAGATGGCTTCTATGAGTAGGCCTACAGTGCACGTTTTTCGTTTATATTCGTGTACATATGGTGTTTTTTTTTGCGGTATTGGGTATTTTTTTATTCTATTCAAGCTATTTAATAAATAAAAAAACATGCTGACTTCTACACATTTTTCCGGACATTCATCCTGTAATCCGGAAAATTTCGTAATCCGGCATGCTTCAAGTCCAGAACGAAAATAAAGGAGAAATAAATCAAGTCGAAAATAAAATCGGTTCGGATTAACCGGAATTTCGGATTAGCGGGGTTCTACTGTATATACATTTCATGACAGTCTGACTAAATTTACGCGATAGAGTGCGGAGAGACAGCAAACGGCAAGTGGCAGACTACAAACTACAAACGGCAGACTACAGACGGCAGACAAACAAACAAACACTTTTTAACTATGTTGGAAAGTGTTAAAAAAAAAAAAAATGGTAAAAAGTCCTTTCTGTGGCATTTTTACCACATGCCATAACATTTTATTTATGTTTTTAACTAATTAACTATTTGAAAATCTTTTCCTTATAATTATATAGCACACGGAGAATAAAATATAAGTTTAAAAAAAAGTGTTGCAAGAAATTCAAAATTATATAAGCGTGATTTTAAAAGCTTTGCGATTAATTTTTTTTATTTTTATTTTTATTTTATTACAGGCATTGAATTTTTCCTGCTTTAAATAATTTTCTTCATAAAATAATTTAATAATGTGAAAAATATCAATATTAAAATATTTTAATAATGGGAATTTTATAATATAACCCCCCCCCAAAAAAAAAAAAAACGTTAAACAGTTATCGAATCCCCTTAGGGGGGTAGGGTACCTTTAAACCTGCAAAATTTTCGAAAATTTTTTAATACATATTTTGATTCCGTAATCATATCTGAACAATATGCAAAAAACCGCATTAAAAAATTCTCATTTATTTACTAATTATGGCAGTTTTATTAAGACTACATATTAAGACTACATAGGATAATTAAACTTTGGATTGCGTTTATTCAAAACGATGATTTTTGATACTGCGCGCACTGTAACTAAAAAACTATGCATGGCAATCAAAAAACTCTTCTCCACATATTCATTACTGTATCATCTACAACTTAAAACCAGAAAAAAGTAAGATTTTATTTTATTTTTTGTTTTTTATTTGAAAATATCTTTTAAAAAGGGAAAATTTTTAATTTTTTGTTAATTTTTAAATTTAGTCAGTATTTTTTACAAATATTCTGGTTTTAGCATAAAGGCAACAGTATTATGTATTTATTTTCACCAAAATTTCCTCTTTTTTTGCATATTTTCAGATTTTATCATGCGCGCAAGATTTTTTTCTCTTATTATCATGTATCTTTAACTTATAATTTCAATATTTATTTATGAATTTACAAGTATATATATATTAGCTTGGAACATAGTGGTATTTTTTCTTTTTTCGACGTGTTCAAAAGTATCCTACCCCCTTAATTGGAAATTTTGACATGAGCTTAAAAAGTTATAGGATAGTTCAAATGAAAATCAAATTTCAAAGTAATTGCTTAAAAGGCGCAAAGGCCAACATAGTGAAAAGGATTCCAAGCCGGGACTCGAACCCGGGCCATCAGTATACCGCACTGACGTTCTACTGACTAAACCACTTGGAACGATACCTAGCTCGGAAAATTTCTCACTATTATATGTTGGCAAGGCTACAAACGCAGCACAAGATGGAATATTTATCGTGAGTCACCGACCTGGGACAAACACGAAACATAATTAAATACATAATTAAATTGTATGCAAGGCGAATGTTTCTCTCTGGAATAATTTCCATGTATTAATATAGTTTCTGTCGATGCTGGATTTAATTATGTTTCGTGTTTGTCCCATGTCGGTGACTCACGATAAATATTCCATCTTGTGCTGCCTTGCCAACATATAATAGTGAGAAATTTTCCAAGCTAGGTATCGTTCCAAGTGGTTTAGTCGGTAGAACGTCAGTGCGCTATACTGAAGGCCCAGGTTCGAGTCCCGGCTTAGAATTTTTTTCACTATGTTGGCCTTTGCGCCTTTTAAGCAATTACTTTGAAATTTGATTTTCATTTGAAATATTGTATGCAAGGCGAATGTTTCTCTCTGGAATAATTTCCGTGTATTATTATAGGATAGGTTTGTTATTTTTAAAAGTTTGATGCTAATTTTAACAAAATATCAATCGTTTAAGACAACTGGACTATTTTAACAAAGGTTACGGCTGGAAAACATAGGTAAACAGACAGAAAGTCAAATCAGTAATCTTTAAACCTTAATTAAAACAAGCAGATAAACCTGGGCTTCCCGGGTTTCAGAATATTGGTGAAAACCATCATATATATTATTTCCGATGTCCTTCTTTCTCTTCACATATTAAACGCACAGCGATGAGTGAGCTATTTTTCGAAAGGTTCTCTGCAAGCAGCTTTTGACATAGTATAGTGTAAGGTGCCCTATTATCGTCCCCCAGTCACTTTTAGGCCCTTGGAAGTTGTAATTTTCAGTGAAAATCTACCAAATTTGGATTTTAGATAGACTAAATACCCACGCGCCTAGAAACATAGGCAAATATCGTACAAAAAAATTTTAACAACGCGAAAAATTGTTTTTTTAAAAGTATCTAAAAAATGCAAAGGAAAAAAAATGGTTCCAATTTCGCCCCCCCCCTCCCCCCCCAAAAAATCCAATATGCCGAGGCTTAACTTATAACTAAATCAAAATTTATTTCTAAATGAGTAAGTAATTTAATTTACATTCAAGTAAGGCACAAAGAAATGTACTAATTATCAGTGGAAGAATAACATAACGAAACATTAGCCATCCAAACATGAGGAAAAAAATTGAAAAAAATGTCATGAAAAAGCATTCCTAATTTCGTCCCCGGGACGAAAATAAGAACTGCAAGGGGGACGAAATTGGGACCATGCTACATCCCAATATGAGGGAGCCTCAGTTCCCGTAAGATGAACTGAGCTTCCTAAAATTCACTGTATCAGTCACTGTATCAGTCACTGTGTCAGTATCTTACCAAAGTAAAATACATGCAACGAATAAGAAATAAATACTTACAGTACAGTAAATAACGTTCTACAAATGACGTAATAAGAACTCAGGTCTTCTAAAAATAGGAAATTCGCCATCTTTAATTTATGTATGCGTCTTGGCGAACGAAACTTTCAACACTGACCCCTTTTACCTTCCGTCCCCTGTGCCTTGCGTCATAAGTGGCGCCACTTTCGCTGAAGCGGATAAGTTAAGGGGGGCGAAATTAGGAGAGGGGACGAACTATGGGCACTTTACCCTACTTATATGTCGTTAAAGCACGTTATTTAATAAAAATAATTATAGTTAATCAAAAATGAAGAAGTATCAGCAAATAATAAAAAAATAATGAAAAATGTATCTCCAAATAATCTGAAAGATTGCGGTGAGAAAGACTGGTACAGGTCTACATTTTAAAAAAAATGACAACTCTTATACATTTTTTACATTTAATATAGAATGTTTTTTTAGAATATTATTTTTAGAATGTCCACTAGCAATAATAAACTATCTGAATTCTTCTGCGCGGCCCTGTATAATAACTATAAATGTTATATACACCTTCTTCAAGAAAAAAAACAAGCATTAGAAATCCCGCTTTAAGATATCCACATTTCATATATACGTACTGTTTTGTGCGGCACTGTAAAAAAACTATAAATTCTGTATACAGCCATGAAAGAATATAGAAGAAAAGGATATAAAGAACGAAAATATAAAGAAAAACCATGGTGCAGGTGACTGCAACAACTCACTAAAATTACATTACCTTCAACGTTCTACAAATCCCGCATTTAACATATGCTTATTCAGTCCGTTTTATAAGTTCGTTTCATAATTTAGTTTCATAAAATCGTTTCATTGGGATTTTATATACACTAGCTGCCTGGCAACCCAATGTGTTGCTTTTGAATTGCATGAGATCAATC
Organism: Maratus speciosus; assembly: GCA_963932465.1. NCBI lineage: Eukaryota > Metazoa > Arthropoda > Arachnida > Araneae > Salticidae > Maratus > Maratus speciosus. The sequence goes on from OZ010798.1 coordinate 289,586,931, forward strand.
GATTCTCTTGGAGAAAATGAAATCTAACTTTATTGTAAATTTAGAAGGCGGTTATAATAATACTTATATTAAATAGAATATTTCAAAGAATAAATTATATTTACAATTAAAGTCAAAACATTTCTTAATAAAAATGAACGTTTTCTATAATTTTATTTGTAAAAAGCTTTTCGTTCTTCCAAGCTTTAACTTATAATTTCGGAGCTGGTGTAAATGACGTTTTTTGGGTTAACTTATACAAAAATGGCTTTGTTTTAAAGAATTTAATTCAAAAGCATTTTATATTTATGAATTAAATAAATGCTTACAAAAATGTAATTTCCTGCCCTAAAATATTTTGTTTTTAAGACCGTTGTGAAAAGATTTAATCGCTATCTTAAGGAAATAATTGAAAATTTGTTTTTTTCTTTAATGAAAATCTTCTAAATTAATTTTTTCTAAATAAGGTGCAATAATTCACTAGTTAAATGCAAGGACATTAATTTAATTTTGTTTCACCTTCTTGGTTGACCAGGAATTTTAAATACAATAATTTTTTTATGTCATTTGGCGATGGATTTTTTTTTTCTGAGATAAATTAGTATTTGAAGCTTAACTATGTGAACGTAAGGTTTTATTTCTTGAAATTTTATTGAAAATATAATTCAATCCCCATATTGTTTTCACCATCTGCTCAAATTAAATATAATCTTATCAATTTGGTTGATAAAATGATATCAATAAATAATAATAATTATTAATTTCTTTTTCCCCCTTTTTAACCAACAAAAGCAGTTACATAAATGACGTCATTTGAACACATTTATTCAAAATATTTCGAGTTTATGAATTAAAATAAAGGCTTTATATTTCTCGCTAAACCATTCGGCTTTAAGCGCTTTTGTGAAAAGTTTTAATCCCCATCTATAATAAATAATTACTTGAAAAACCGTGTTTCCTTTTTAATTTCATTTCTTGTAAATAAGGGATAATAATTCGGTACTTAAAATCGAACTTAAATGTGTTTTTGCAGAGTTGCAAAGTTTCGGCTTTTTTGCACACTATTATTATCTTACACAAAATATTGTTTAAATACGAAGACTGCTCTAGTTAAATAAAACAACATTTTCTGTATTAAAATACCGGTATCGAAAAAGCCGGAAACTTGGCAGCTCTGTTTTTTGTTTAACCTTCTTGGTTAAAGGAAAAACTAAACAAAAGCGAGAGTGGATTTTTTTTTTCTACGTCAATGGAATTTATATCAATGTTCCAGACGACAGACAATATTTTGCTCTCTAAACTCATTGCTAAAGCTTGAATATATGAAAATAACTTTTTATTTCTTCAAATTTTCTTGAAAAATATAATTTAACCATAATATTGTTGTCATTATTTGTTAAAAAATAATGTTTATTTCACATTTCAATTTCAGTTTGAAGATGTTAACAGAAAAGAAATCTAATAACGCTTATCATTTTCTCTTTTCTCTCTTTAATAAACAAAAATGGAGCAGTTCAGTTGCCATCATTATAGAAATGCCATCAAAAGTGATAAGAGGAAAGCTATTATTAGTGAGAAATTGCCGAGCTACGGTATAGGCTAGGGTAGCTTAGTGGTAAAGCAACAGCCCGGTACGCTGTGGACCCTGGTTCGAGCTATGGCCCAGGCTAATTTTTCACTCTTGTTGGGTTATTATATTTATTGTATTCAAGTCTGTCTTAATATATGTGTACTTTTAATAAATAAATAAAATAAATTCGGACGTTAAATTATGCATGCTTTAATACCATTAAAAATGACAATATATATATATATGGACAGACACTTTTTAATATAATAGATAGATTGACGAAGTTTTAATTTCGCTATGGAAAAATAGCCAGCGGTAAATTTATTTATATTGTTTTAATTGCAAATGAGTTGTTATTCTCCCGTAATAGAGCCGGGATGATGCGGTAGAGGCAGATTTAAAAAATACATGCATGAAAATTATTTAACAAACTTTAATAAATCATAAGTCAATTAAGGGTGTATTCGAAAAAATACTTTTCCACCCTCAACAGCTCGAAATTTTCTGAGACATTTTCAGACTCATTTATAAAAGTAAAAAAAAAAACTTCCTGAGGTGATTTTTGAAGAGATGTATAAGAGAACGTGTGATTTCATTTTTCGCTCAATTAATTAGAATTTGAGTTTTAAACGATTATCTTTTTCATTCCCAGATCTCCCGCTTTGGAAAATTCAGTTCAAAACGCCAACTTTGACAGCATTTTTTACAAAATGTTTTGCATTTATCAAAAAATTGAGAAGCACGGCACATTATGTAATCTCTAAATAAGGGAATTTTCCAGTTTGATGCGTTTGAGAGCAAAAATGAATTTAAAAATGAATCGGAAAGTAAGCAGTTTGGATTAGAATACACCCTTAAGGCACAGTTTTCAAAGAAATTGCATTTGAAAATAGATTCTTCACCTGTACGACGGTGTAAAAATTGAAAATGTGCGATGTTTAGAAGTTTAAAATATAGCACTAACGAAAACTGAAAAAGCGAAATTTAATCATCAGCCGTTGCCAACATTAAAATGACGTCAGCATTGCAAACGAACACATTTATCCTTTATAATACAGATAGAGTAGATAGGGTAGATATATTTACTTTCTAGGTTGTCAGAATGAAGACCCTTCAGTTTTTTTAAAAGTTTTTTTTAGAAAATTAGCAAGGACGTAATGATATTTTTTTCCAAGACTGTATCTATGGTTACTTATATTTGAGGATGACCTGCACTCTATAATATTACTTTTATACTTAAAAAAAGGAGTTTCAGGCCCTTACTTTTTAGTAGATTGATTTGGCATTATAAATCACCTTTATCCAGCTTTAATTAAAAAGAACCATTACGTAATTTCTATAATGCAATATAGCTCTATAAACTGACATACTGTAAAAAGCTTTGCAACCTATAATAAATTATTTATATTAGGTAAGAGATAAATTCTCACTTCGTACTTTCTTTGAAATCTTTATAAGAATAGAAAGTGATTTTTATTTTTAAATGTCCTTTTTAAATGGAACTAATAAAAGAAGCAGTTCAAGGATTTTCTTTTCGATATTATTATATATTGGATAAAAGATGAACTAATTAGAACTTAACTTAGAAAAAAATAACTTGAATTTAATCAATGGTTCCTTTAAAAATATTCACGATAATCGTTATTTTTAGACGGCTGGAGAAAATAAGAATATTTTATTTGACGTAGATGCACTGCACACCCACTCTAACATACAACAGTCATTTTCGCAAAACCCTTCATTTTTAGTGCTAAATTTAAAAAAAAAAAGTTTTTAAATAAAGACAAAAGAAAACTTGTTTCTATATTGTTTTGGATGCCTCTAACATGCCAGTATTTTATCAGATCGCGAGAAATCTATCTATATATAAATGAGTGTATGGGTGTATATTCTTTATTTTTATATTGTTTTGGATGCCTCTAGCATGCCAGTAACTGCACTAACATGCACTGATAAAATATCAGATCGCGAGAAATCTATCTATATATAAATGAGTGTATGGGTGTATATTCTTTATACAAACCTACACTTTTTGGCCGATTTGCATGAAATTTGATATACGTTTCAGAACAACCATAAAATTACTGGCTACTTCAAAATTTTTTTATCAGACTACTCTTTACGCCTTTCATTAACAACCTACTTTAATTTATATTTACAGATTAAAATAAAATCAAATGTATTTTTTTTTGTTTTAAGTTGCCACTAAAAGAAAGTGCGTATGGACAATATATATATGGGAGACCGGGGGAATGGCGACACCTTAAGGGAATTTAAATTTTTTCACCTCAAAAAAATGTTTATTTATTTAATGGTAAAAATTCTAAAGCTGAATCATGATCTTTAGTATCTATATAAATTTAACCGTAATAATAACTGTAAAGTAAGCACACATAAAAAAAAAAAATTCTTTCAACCTCTGTACAGTGGCGGTAACTGTACTGGGGGTAATTTTGTCACTGTATCGGAGTTATGACGCCACTCTTTGATGACCTAGTAAATATATAAAATGGACAGTAGGAAACACATAACCCACTGAAAATATTTAGAAAGCAATGTATTTTAGCAGAATAATGAATATTTACAATAGTCCTTAAACTAGATTTATTAATGTGCTAGGCTTACACTTTAACTCAAATTGCAAAAGTCACCCATTGCCATGGTGGCCATATTACCCCCAGATGACAATATATCGGAAATCCCCCAGCAAAGCCGAAAGAAGAACCGAACTTGTTCAACAAATCGCACCAAATTGTCGGCGAATCCATGTAGATTACGGGTAATATTATCTTAAGTACCTAATTTTACAATAAAAGGTGTTTACCTCTACTCATTTGAAGCTCCAAAATAAGAAGCAACTAGATGAAAACTAAATTTTTCACTAAAACAAGCGAACGACGTACAACAAAATCATTCTCACTCTAGCCCTTTCGTGGTCACGCACGCGTATCCGCGGTCGCACTTTGGTACTTGTAAGTGGTCGTGAACGCATATAGGCGGTCAGACTTTTGTACTTGTAGATGGTCACAAGCGCGTATAGGCGGTCAAAATATTCTACTTGTAGATGGTTATGAACGCGTTTGCGCGTTTGTGCTTCCCCCCACTTCTCGAGACTGGGAGTTAAAGAAGGCGTTTATCAATCAGCCCCTCTTTCCAAGCACACAATAGGCGTTAGACAGACTATTTGTCAACTGGATTACCGTATTTTAAGTCGAATGCCTTAGGGGATTTCGTTTTCTGTTAATGCTTAAGAATGGCATTGTATTTCGAACCATATACTAGGCAATTTTATAGAATATCATCGTTTACTTATTTTACTTTATTATTTCTGTCCATAAGATTCTAATTCATTACTATAATAATTATTATTTTATATCATCTGTCATACAATATTTATTTATTTTGCATGTTCATTATTTATTATGTAATATTTATTTATTTTGCTCTTTTAATGAATATACACGTTCTTTTCTTTCCTTTTTACTTCCAAATGTATGTCATTTTTTTCATTTAACTATAATACTAAATAACTAAACTGTTTTTTTTTTCTTTACTTACAGCACTTTTGTTGTGTAATAATAATAAAAATCTCAAATATCCAATTTAACATTACACTTCAAAAATAATATTTTTATTTATTATTGTTGCGCAAATTTTATTCAAATTCTAGCATAATTTAAAACTAGCACCGTGAAACCTGTCTATAATGACGCTGAATGGGCCAGAAAAAGCATCGATGTAGATAGGTTTTAAATTTCATTATAGGTAGATTGGTAAACGGAAAAAAGGTGACCGGAAAAAACGTGACAAGGAAGTGTTAAATATTGAATTTGGAAACAATGAACCTGGAAAAAAAATTAAAGCAAATCGCATGTTTCTGTCAAGAGTTATCGCGTTACGTACATACAGACGTAAGTACATACATACATACATACAGAACCTGCGTGCACATTAATCCTTGGGCTTTGATAGCCTGCGAGCAAAAAGCAGGATAATGAAAAAATTCCTCTAAAGAAAATGCCTCCTCTCTTCGTCTTTATTTTGTTCCCTTTACAGGCTGTGTATGCAATTTTTTCCCTCCCCCTCCGCCTCATAAAACATCTTTACTCATATATAAACTATCAATAGCGAATTGAATGAATCAATAAATTGCATTTCCTTAATACCCCCCCCCCCCCCTTCCGTGGATAGCACTAACTTGTCTTTTGTAGAAGTCATAATAAACTTCTCTTAATGAAATGTTAAAATTGTATTTTCTTGGACCAAATCTTAGAATTGTCAAACTCACCCATTAACTCTGCCCCCCCCCCTCCCCCCCCCTACGCTGTAAGAAACTGACAGTGGAAAAACTTTACTTTAGTTTTTAGCATTTATTTATCGACAAGTTCAATATTTAACACTTCCTTGTCACGTTTTTTCCGGTCACCTTTTTTCCTAGATTCAATATTATTCCTAAGGAAGAATTTTTTAAAGATAGCGTGCTTGCATTTCAGTATTTTTAAACGATTTTCTTTGATTTGAGTAGCTGAGGTCGATCTGTACAAAGGACTTTTTTACTCCTTCTATTTTATTTGCAAGGTTTTTTAATGGGGATACTTTTACTTTCGAAACCGGTTCCGAAAGTAAATGTATCCTAAATAAATTAAAAAAAAACTTTAAACAAAATCGAAAAAGAAAAAAACGGTCTTTCAATAGATCGATCTTAGGTAGCCAATGCAAAAGATTCGTTTAAAAAAATGGAAATAAAAACGAGGTATCTTAAAAAAATTCTTCCACCAAATAAACATTAGCGAGCGGGTGCTTTCGCGTGAGTGAAGTAGCCTATTAATTGTTGGAAGTAGATCAAAAACTCCACGCAATTAAACATCATAGACGGCTTTATTAAGTGCAATTGCTCGCAGTAATCTGCAATGCTTTTTTAATATTTTAGAGCAAAAGTAAAGTAATTTTATTTTTCAATTTGAAACTTTTCCTTTATCATATGAGACAAAATGATAATTCTACCGTGAAGGCTGTATTTCAAAATCTCTACAAACGTATCATATTTTTTTTTTTCCTGTTCTTATCTCGATTTTCCTTTTGTTTATATGGCAGTTTACATACAAAGAGATTTGCCATGAAAGAATTATTTCAATCAATAAAATGATGTTTACACAGTACTTCTCAGGTTGGAAGATATAACCTATCATCTCACCAATATGATTAAGCAAAGTAAACAATAATAATCATTTTAAGATAGGTAATGCATTCATATGCATTAAAGACAGATAATCTTAACAAAAGTTACTCTTCCTTGTTTTTACTTGCATTAAAAAATAAATAAAGGTGTATTTTTACACATATTTATATGTGTGGTTTTCATTATATTCGACCTACTTATATTTTTGAATAACTGGATACTTGATTTCTTTTGAAAGTTGAGGGGGGGGGGGAATCCAAAACCCATTCTTATGTTTATATCACTGGCTGTGTCCGCTTGGAAAATTAAAAACATTGTGTATTATTTGTGCTTTCTTTATATAACGAGTCCCAATATAGCGACTCTTACATTAAAACTGCCATATTAAAAAGCCCTAAATCTTATTTATTCTCACAGTTGTGTTTCACAGAGAAGAACCAGAGGTGTAGCCAGAAAAATGCTTATGAGACTACACTTCCCTGAACGATATCTACAATTATCATTATTTTTTACCTAATCATTCTACTAAATACAACAGAGTTGACCAAATATTCCAGTGTAATTAATTTCAATGATACTTTAAAAGTTTCTATGAGTTTTCTTTGAAGTAAGGTTTGAAAGAGAGTAAATATCTCCCATTGTTATCTAATCCAAACTCTTGCAACCCATGAATGACATCGAAATACTACCTGTAAGTGACGCTTTGAGCTTTGAGAAAACTATGATTGACAGCCCCACCCCTTCCCTTGTAAAGATGATTTCTAAAGAAAACAGTTCACAGGAACAGTAAAATTCCAAATAGTGGTAGCTTGCTACATATTTTTTTCATTGTTGCTTATTTAATAAAAGGATTATGAAATGTTTATGTTTTAAACTAGTTCTTTTAAAATTAGTATTAATCAATAATTATTAAATCATGAATATTGCACAATGTAACATAAAAGATTGTTGATATAAAAATAAAGTAGGGCATCATTTAAAAAAAAATATTTTCTGACATCACAGCAGAAATCTTAGAATAACCCCCCCCCCCCCCCTCCCCAACGGAAAATAAAAACTGATAGCCGAAGAGTTATCTTTATTGTAGCCTAAGAATTATTATTAAACTTATGGTTATTTTTAATAATAAAAACTTTGTTGCACATTTTCTGTATGTTATCAAATTCTGCCCCATTCCGCAAGCGTGTTTATAGAAGAATTTAGTAATTTAGTTATTCTACCTAAATACTTTTAAATAATCACTTTCAATGGTCTACTTTAAAAAAAAATCAAATTCGTGATATTTGATAGGCGCATGTTACCCCCGATATCGTAAAATCAAGAAAATTTTTCTCCGATTAAGTCACACACTAATGACAATTTGTAATTCTAAATTATGAGGAATTTATTTATTTTACATTTTCCAACATAGTTGAAAAGGGTTTATGACTTCAGTTTGTCTGTCAGTGAGTGCTCTATCTTGCGCAAATATAATTCGATTTCCCTGAAATTTTGTGTGTTATTGACATTTACTATCGCACGATCACCATTGAAAATGAAATATGTAGCATGTACAGTTCCCTTACAGGGGCATTCAAAAGTATGCCGTTAAATTACGACCAATGGGAAAAAATCGTTTCAAGTGCAGCACTAAAACATGCTTTCTGTAGAATATGAAATGCAAAGAATTTATTATTCATTTCCAGAGTCGCACAAAAGAATTCCGTTACATAATGATCTACGCGGGAAAATCGTTTGCAGTATATTTTAATGTAGATACTCTATTTCAAATGAATTTAGGTAAAAAGGTCAACGGTGAAAAGGTCTTAGCAAAAAAAAAAATCAGTGGTAAAAATAATAATTATTATATATACTTAGATGAACCTAAAATTCAGATCTATTAGTTATTAAAGTTACATATATTTTCAGTTATAGAAAACTAATTCTAAGCTTCAACTAAAGCCCGTGCTAAGTCCGCATATCTATTATTGATATCAAAAAAGTATATTATACATAGCGTTACGCTTAAAGGACATTAACAAATAGGTGCTGTGTATTGAAAAAATATATTCTGCTGGAGACGCCGGCTGTTCATTAGTAAGCCCCTAGAAAGGGCGGGGTGGTAAACAGAAAATACAATCTATAGATTCTCCCAATTTAGTACATGGATAGCTTATGTATAAGGCTATTAACTTTTATATATTTATGGGAACTTTGACCAAAGACAGCCTTTTGGTGAAGAGAAAGGGGGAGGACATGGAATTAAAAGAAACAAATTTTTACATACATTTAAAGGGGTCAAAACATAAACAAAAGTACTTTTTTCAAAAGTGAAGGTTTTTCATTATCTTGATTTTTATAATGTAAGAGGGGAGCAGAGTTAAGAGCGGGGTGTACGTGTGTGTGTGTGTGTGTGTGTGTGTGGAGGGGGGTAACAATAAGTGGGAGTCAAAATTTTGAAGTTTCAACAAAGAAAACAAAATTTAAGGAATGCACAGCAGAAATGAAAATATTTTCTCGAAAATAATTTAAATAATACTTAGGATCTAAATTTATTGAGTATGGCGTAGAGTCCTGCATCGGGTCGGGAAACCTTTCTTTTTTTGTCGGGGGTTGGATTAACTTCTACAATTTTGCTGCAAATCGGGTTGATATCCATTGTTTCGGGTTAGGTTTTGTCTCTTGCGGGTCCGGTTCAGCTTGACCCGATTTTTCAAAGAATTTCTAAAATATTTTTTCTGTTGAAAAATCTGCATACAATAACAGTTTTTAAAGAAATGGAAAAATTGAATACACAAGGAAAATTGTAAAATCTAAATAATTTAGAAACTAGTTTTATTAAGCTTGTCTTAATACAATTCAACAGACATATTACAAAAATGGGATCTGTAGGTCGAAGGGAAAATTTATGATAGTCATAGACCGTTTATTCAGAGCTATATTTCAATTTACATTTGTGAATATACGATCTTCAGCTGTGTATCGACCTATCTTTAACTACATTGTCAAAGGACTATTTCATCTTATTCCTCTATCTAAGATAAGCAAACGATATTACGTCGTTCAAGCCATTAAATAAAACTGTCATACAAAATTTCCCACAATTGGACTATTATCGTTCTTCCTCTTAATCATTTGATTTTCCTCTAATTTTTTACGCGCACGCAAAAAAAACAAAAACAAAAAAAAAAAAGAACTGGAAAGTAAAAACTTTTTTTTTCTTCACCATTTGAAAAATTAAGAAAGATATAATGAAAGTAATGTTTTATTAAATTTTGAACTCGAGTGTGAAAACCAAATTTCAAAATAAGACAGTTTTCTTTATAGATATTAAAATTATTTTAATTTCAGCAATCCACCCTTTACTAAAAAATATTTTAAATATTCACAAAAGTGCCCTTTTTCAACCGTCCTTTTTTAGTGCACTGTTCTTCGGTTGTCTTGGAATTCCTCTGTTAATGATCAGTAAACACTACGCGCATTATTATTACTATTAATTTTTATGGGAAACAGACTGCAGTGCACATTAGCAATGTGTATCAATTATTGCGGTTGGAATAATATACTACTATAAAAAAAAGGTACTACAAGCAGATATCGATCTAGACCGTAATTCGAGTTTATTCGAATTATTTTATACATCCATGTAAACCAACAATAAAGGCCACACTCACTATTTCCAATAGTGAACAGGCCTCCATATCATATATCGATTTCATGGCAATGCAAGTAATATTTACAAAGGTCAGATGGAAAAGTAGTACAGTCAAACCTCGTTAACATGAACACGCTTAACGTGAATTACTTTTAACATGAATTGTTGTCACAGTCCCCTATAAAAACAAATACAAAGATTTGATACTGATAAAATGAATTACTGTTAACATGAACAAAATTTTGATTCCCCTTGAGGTTCATGTTAACGAGGTTCGACTGTACTAGACTTTTTCCGCGATGGCACACCAAGCTCACAATTAGCCTAAAATATTCAAGTGTAACTATATATTGTTTAAAAAGATACCAATGAACAGTACAAGTATAGAATTATTCAAAAATATCAATAGAATGGATGCAATTAAAGCAGTAGATATGATTAAGTGTAAGTATATGTCTTTAAAAACAGGGAAGAATCATTATCTAAAAGATTCTTACAATAATGCAAATGAAAGCATTATCTTTTTAAATTTATTGTTATTATTATTATTATTACTTTACTTTGTACAATCATGTTTGTTAAATGACAAATTAAATCATGGCAATCTAGTTTTTTATAAATATATCTCATATAGACTAATACTATATGATCAGAATTAATGCTAATACTATATGATAAGTATGATTAAAACAATCATAATGAAATGAATGTATTGAAACTGGAAAAAAAAAAGAAGTTAAACTAGATTTTGATGATTGAACTTTTCATTTCGGTACCATGAGAATTAAACTAAGAAAACATTTATTTTAATGCATTAAACTACACTAATACTGTATAATGCACATTTATTTTAACGTATTTAAATATCCATTTTTAATTATAGATTACTTAGAGATCACAAATATATTTTACAATTAATGTTGATTTCTTTCCTGCTCATGCTGACTGATAATTGTTACATCATATAAATCCAACTTATTGCAATTGCTTCAAGGTCTATGACACTAAATTTGGGGTGCTCTGGGCGAATGCCCCGTACAAAAACTGCATAATCTTCCAAATTGATTTTTTTTTGTGACACATTCCTGAATTCAGTTTTGTTCATAAACACATGAAATTGGCAGGTACTCTTATTCAGAAACTATAAAGTCGAACAATTTTTTTCAATTTTCGATAAACATAGGAAGGAAGTCTTTTAGAAAATGCTGTTAAAGTTGGCGTTTTGAAAAAAAAATTCTGCACACGGAAGCCCGATAAAGGTTACAATGGGAAAACGCTTGTATTTCTCATGTAATTTATTTGTCGAAAAGTGAAAAAAAGAAAAAGTGAAAGAAAAAAAAAACATTTGCTCTCAAATCATTTACATAGTCATACCTGCATTTGTCAAGCTTTTACACTTATATATTAATTCGTTAATGTGTCAAAGTTTTTATTGTTAAACGAGCAATTTTTTTTCATCTAAATAATATTTAAAAAATTAGCGGTAGGGCAGGCGGAAGAGCATTAATTAACCACCATATATAGGGCAGGGTCCGACTTAGGCTATGGGGGGAAAGGTAAGAATCATTCTGCCCCCCCCTCTATCTATCTATCTATAGATTTTTTTGTGAATAATGTGGAAGTAGCTAGTAATAAACTTCATACTATTGTATTATATGCATAAGTTTTATATCCGGTACTACTTACATCTGTATACAGAGTGTCACAAAAAGATAATCAAAACTTTAAGAAAAAAATACTTGTAGGAAAATAGTAGAAAAAAAATGATAGATTGTTTGATACGAGTATTTCTTTGCAAACATTTACTTTGCTCATCTACGTACGTTATAAGATGTCTAAAAGAAAACGTCCCAAATTGGTTATAAGTATTGGTTTTAACTTGCCACGTTAAGAGAAAAACGTTAATAAAGAATTGCTTTTGAAAACTATAGAATACTAAATTGTCATAATAAAATATTAATCATTAGTTTTCTAATGATATTTGCGTAGGTGGAGAGGTTACTGAAAGCGGAGGGGGGAAGGGGACCGCACTTCCTTCTTAAAAGTTCGAAAATGTATGAATTTTGGTCACTTTTATTTAATTTTAAACATTTGACACCATTTAAATAAAAATCCTGACTACTCTCATGGGAGTCCCCTAAAAAGGGGGACCCGGGGAAGCTTCCCCGCATGCACCTACATAAGTCGGGCCCTGACAATATATATGTAATATACATATATATATATATGTATTTAATGGACCACCATAACCAATAATTTTATATATTAAACTTTATTTTCAAAGATCTTTGTAAAACATTTTTATTTATGCAATGTATTGCCTAAATTGTGTTTCCTTGCGCTAAATACTGAATTTTTTACTCATACTTTGTTACCCCCCGACCCCTTTAACTCTGCCCTCTCCTACATTGTAAAGATCAAGATGATAAAATTTCCGTTTGTTAGTCAACATGTTTATTTCAACCCCTTTAAAATATCTGTATGTAAAGTTTTTTTATGTTCCCCCACTCTCTCCCTTCTCACCCCAAAGACTATCCTTGGTCAAAGATTCCATAAATATATAAAACTCGCTGTTCTTATACATAAGCTATCAAAGTAGCGCGTTGAAAGAACAGATACTCCTGCTTTACTTGAAACGCAGAAAAAAAAAATATAAGTATTACTGACTATGGAAGTTGCTTAGAGAATAGTTTTAATTGTGTGATGCATTTTCTCGCTGAACTATATTTGTATGCCAATAGAAGTTTGTGGAACATAAAAAAATTTATACAGGGATACGCAAACCAACAAGATACATGGCCGTTTGGGTGCGTAATTGATTATTTTTTTTTAATTATTATAGAAGGTAATTGATAAAACTGGATTTCTAAATGTGTTATATGTTTACCATACTGTTTACTCACATATCTTCCTGCCACATATCTTGCGCCTTATTTACCGGTAAAATTTCAGTACAGTTTTATAGATAGATAAATGTGTTGGAAAGTATTTCACAATCTATTCTTGAAATCTATTCTCACAATCTATTCTTCGTTCTTATTTTTATGAGCTTTTATTTTTTATGCTGGAGAAAGTTTTCAAAGTTTCCATACATACAAATACGCAGAGATAATAATTACTACTATTTGTTTATTAATATTATTTGTTTAAAAATTAAATGAAAAAAATAAAAATATCTTGAGAAGGAAAATTAAAACTGGTTTCATCCAAATCCTAAAACTTAAAAAAAGGATAAATCTTAAAAAGTGATAAAAAGTGTCATTTGATTTTTTTTAACTCTTTCCAGGATAGTTGAAAAGCGTTTATAAATTCAGTTTGTCTGTCTTTCCTTCTGTCCGTGCTCTAATTCACATAAATTTAGTCCAATTGCCATAAAATTGATATATGTTATTTTTGTTTAATTTGGCATGTTCATTATTGAAAATGAAATGTGTAGCATGTAAGATTCGTTTACAGGGACACGCAAAAGAATGCCGTCACATTACGGTGAATTAGAAAAATCGTGTGTGGTGTAGTTTAATGATATTACACTATTTTAAGCATATTGGAATTTTTATATTTCACTAAGGAGTTGTACACTACAAGGCGATTACTGTAGAATATGATGTGCATAGAATTTATATTTCATTTTCAGGGACACACAAAAAAATTTGGCCTATGACCAATAATTGCTATAAGTTCGTTATCAGTTGCGGTATACGTTTTTAAATTTGACTGTTGTTATTATTATTTTTTTTTATATTATGTGGTGTTTATAAATTCAATAGGTCATATACTGGGAATCACTATCGCAAGTACAATTCCGTTTATTGACAGAAATTGCTGAATGGGAATTTTCCTGCGGAACTAAATTTTTGCATACATACATACAAAGTTATAGAGCATTTATACAGGGCTGCACAAAAAATAGATATTTTTCCAACTAACTGACAGCAATTGCAGAAATTGGGTTTTGAAATGCGTTATGTGTTTTCTAATTTATTTATTTAGACACCACCTTTCTCCGTAATAAGTTGTAAAGTTTTGTTTCAATATTCTGAATGTATTGGAAAGTGTTTCATAATTTATGCTAGACACATGATTTTTAGCTCATGTTTCTTTTTACAAATATTCTTTTTCAATTTCTCCAAAGAATTTTTGAAAAAATACGGAGTCTTACTGTACTAAATATAAGAAAAAATACATGAATGCATTTCGAAATTATTAAAAATAGTGCTTAGTTTCCATCTGGTCTAAGAATGTTCAACTTGTGTCCCGCGGAGTTGCGAACTTATTGTTGTAAAGTTTAAATCCTTTTTATCTCTTTATGGCCGATGGACGCTGGAAGTTTTATGGGAGATAAAGTGAGGGGGGGGGGGGAGGTATTACTCTTCACAGATATTTGAAATGGATTGTATTTTTCTCATTTTCAATAGGAGAATATATTAGGTACCTAGAATAATTCCTGTTATTGGAAAATTTTAAATGTAATTATTTTTCCTAGGTGGTGAGAAGGAGAAAAATGACACCCGAAAAAAAAAGGGCACTTTTATTACAATGGAACTTACAAAAAGCACATTTATTTTGTATATTACTATGCAGACTCTCCATTGACCTATTTATACATAGTAATACCTGTACTAAGCGAATCTTGCCTTAAAAAAATCCAAAGTTCTTTGGAAAATTTCTAATTCAAAATTATTATATTGCCCCTTATCATTTCGTTTTAAAGGGTTTCATTGTTAAAATTAAAACTTGCATTTAATCAGTAATACAGTCGTTCCCGTTTAAACGATTATTTTTGGTTCCAGAAATAATATTCGATTAAGCGGTGTTTTTGATTAAACGGGGAATCATAACTGTAATATGCGTAATAAAAAGGGAAAATACCCATCTACGGTATGTTTAATTAACAAAATAATAAATCGTTAATAGAATAACATAAACTAAAATAAATACGAATGCTAATATAAAGTAAATACTTATTAATTTAACGTCAGTATATTCATTTATATGGTTTACATCACACTTAATGCAGCTCGTTTGAGTTTGGTCAAAACATTGCTACTTCTAATTTATGTTACTTATACTGCCTTTAAAAAATCGTTTAAAGTTGTTTGTTTAAGTGAAATTTTAAAGGAGTAAATATAGAGTTATTTTTCGAATGAGTGCAATATATCACAACGACTATCTCGAGTCTCGAAGTGACGACGCATTGCCATTAAAGCCTGATTAACAGCAAGAAGCGATGGTGGTGAGATCAAGGTGGGGAAATCATTTGACCTGTCCATTATATACCTGCCGACCAAAATCATTGCAGGAAGAACTGAAAATTTGTTTCAGCGTAAAGGAACCGGAAATGACAAAAGGTGGAAGGAAATTCTAGCTGAAACGAGCTTTCTGCGCCTATTTTCAAACATCGGTCACACAGTTCTTATTCGATTAAGCGGGGAGGTTCGTAAAAGTTATTTGGTTTAAGCGGGGGAAAATAACATAGAACCAATAGGAATAAATTCGGTTCCGGAGAATTCTATTCGAATAAGCGGTGTATTCGATTATCCGTGACCCGATTAAGTGGGGAGGACTATTATACATATGCACAAGTATCACACCTATAATTCGTTAATGATGCAATACTATGATCACTAATTAATTACAGTAAAACCTGTAAAAATGAAATCAATGTATAACATAATCCTGCCTTAAACGGAGAATTTTATATTCCCAAATACAAAATATTACACAATTACACCTAGTAAAACCTGTCTAAAACAGAATTTGTTTTCGTACCTAGTGATCTCGTATTAACCGGTTTTATTGTAATATACAGTGGTACTGTGCAGTGTTACTGATTAATTAATTCTGTAAAACTTAAATAATATATCTTTACTATCTCTAAACATGATTTAAGTATAAGAAATAGTGTACTTTATAAAAAAGAAACGCCTTAACATGTTTGGTTTTACTGTACTAAAACAATTGCCTGCCGAGACGAAAGGAAAGGTTGAAATAATTACTGCCACTTTGATTACATCAATAAATGTTTTTCTTTTAATGTTCTACATTTATCAGTAAAATAATAGGAATTAATAAAAATTCAAATTTGTTATCTGGAAGCTAAATTATAAGATCCAAAAATCCGCCTGTTTTTTTTTTTTTTTTTTTTTTTTTTTTTTTTTTTTTTTTTTAATGTATGGCTGGAAAAAAGGTTGTCAGTTTGTATTTTTTTCTTCTTTTTTTAAACAGGAATTTGCACATTTTGAAAATCTTATTAAAATTTGTTTTAATTCTTTTATTGCTCACAAAAAAAAAAATAAGTTAGAAGAATTATCATTTAGAAGAAGTTTTTTCCATTTATTTTGAATGCGCATTTGAAATACTTTATAATAAATCCCTTTTTTTTTGGTGTGTGTGTGTGTGTGTGGGGGGGGGGGGGTGGTGTTAGAATATTTTAATGTATTTTCAACTGGTATATTCATCAGGATAATGTACAATATATCAGCTATCTCAGATTTATATCATAGAAAATCAAAGAAAGCAGATGTTACACTAATTTGCATAATGAGAAATTATTATTATTATTATTATTATTATTTATAAAAGAAAAAAAATAATATTAGCATTAATTGAAATTGAGATACGATGAATAACCCTATCTAAAAGTGTAACTAAAGTGTACTAAACGTTTAATTGAGATTCGTTGTATAGTGAGATCTATCGCTATGCGTGCGTTTTATAAAATGTAAATTTATTTAAAAAATCGATTACTTCCAGTTTAATTTTGTAATTAATTCATTACAAATTAATAAAATTTACAAGTTTATGTAACAGAAACTGTTTAGAAAAAAAGAATGCATTTAGAGGAAATGAAACATGCTTGTTATTACGAAGATATAAATTCTTTTCAAATTTAGATAAAATTTAATAGCATATAAAGCAAATTATACTACATTAACAATTTGCAAACATTATTCTAAGCAACACGGAACACACACCTGTATTCCTGAAAACTGCTATTTCGTTACATACTTTCAGATGTTGTCTGGGATTAACTAGACAATCGTTTTCGAAAGCTATTAGTCAACTAGTTTTAAACGCCCATTCACGCCTCATAAAAGACAGTGGACAGACGTTTCAATCATTCAGTGTCAGAAAGAAGGAGAAAGAACTAAATCCCTTAGCACTTTTCAACTACAAAATCACATAACCCCTTCTACCTTTTCGAACAAGTTTTTTTTCCTATTCAAGGCCTTTTTAAGGTACATTTTTATAATCTAGTGAAACGCTCAATGGGCTAGGCAATTTTAGGTAGCTTTCATTACAAAAAGCTACCTATTGCAGCCGTTCGGAGGAAAGCGATTTCAAAAAAATTTGGTATATTTTCATCGATCGACCCCCAGACCCCGAAACCACCCTCCATTCAAAATTTATATATATATATATATATATATATATATATATATATCTGACATATGTCACACTCTAACTCTCGTAATTATGAACCGATTTCGATGTAATTGGGTGTATACATAGTACATACCAATGTCCCGACCGAGTTCGTTGGCCAGCTACATCCGCCGTTTTGTTTCAAAATGGCGGCCATTTAAAATTTAAAAAAAAAAATTAAAATTTGAAATGTGGTACCAAAAAATTAAAAAGGGAAAAATATTTTTTCTTATGTATTTGACCTTTATACAAAGATTCTGTAGCAGTTTTTGTTTCGTCTATATCTTAAAAAATGGCTGAGTTATAGCATTTTGAATTTCTAGCGTGGCTGGCATTTTGAAACGTCCTGATTTTTGCCACGCGATAACAGGCGTATTTATGAACCGATATGGATGTACCTTCGTGTGTACATAGTACATACCAATGTCTCGACCGAGTTCGTTGGCCAGCTTCATCCGCCATCTTGTTTAAAAATGGCGGCCATTTAAATTTTTATGAAAAATTTAAATTTGAAATGTGGTATCAAAAAATTGAAAATTGAAAATATATTTTCTTTTTATGTGTTTGACCTTGATAAAAAAATTCGGGAGCAGTTTTTGTTTCGTCTATATCTTAAGAAATGGCTGAGTTATAGCATTTTGAATTTCTAGCGTGGCTGACATTTTGAAACGTCCTGATTTTTGTCACGTAATAACAGGCGTATTTATGAACCGATTTGGATGTACCTTGGTGTGTACACAGTACATACAAATATCTCGATCGAGTTCGTTGGCCAGCTTCATCCGCCATCTTGTTTCAAAATGGCGCCCATTTAAAAAAATTAAAAAATAAAAAAATTAAAATGAGATACCAAGAAATTGGAAAATGAAAAAGATTTTTTTCATATGTGTTTGACCTTAATACAAAGATTCCGGAACAGTTTTTGTTTCGTCTATATCTAAAAAAATTGCTGAGTAATAGCATTTTGAATTTCTATTGTGGCTGAGATTTTAAAACGACCTGATTTTTGTCACGCGATAACAGGCGTATTTATGAACCGATTTGGATGTAACTTGGTCTGTACATAGTACATACCAATGTCTCGACCGAGTTCGTTGGCCAGCTTCATTCGCCATCTTGTTTCAAAAGGGTTGCCATTTAAAAATAAATTAAATTTAAAATTTAAAATGAGTTATTAAAAAATTGGAAAATGAAAAAGTTTTTTTTTATGTGTTTGGCATTGATACAAAGATTCCGGAGCAGTTTTTGTTTCTGACAATTTGTTCTTTTGTTTATATCTTAAAAAATGTTTGAATTATAGCACTTTGAATTTCTAGCATGGCTAACATTTTGAAACGATCTTATATTTGTCACGCGATAACACACGTATTCGCCTATTTCGATGTAAGAAGGCATGTGGATAGTATACATCAATACCTCGACCACGTTCGCTGGCCAGATTCATCAGCCATCTTGTTTCAAAATGGCGGCCATTAAATAAAAAAAAAAATATATATTTAAAGTGAGGTGCAAAAAAATTACAAATTGAAAAAGGTTTCTTTCTTAAGTATTTGACTTTGATATAAGGATTCAGGAGCATTTTTTGTTTGTCTTTACCTTAAAAAATGGCTCAGATATAGCAGTTTCAATTTCTATTGTGGGTGACATTTTGAAAAATCTGATTTTTTGCATGCGACAGCACTCCTATATATTAACCGATTCCGATGTGAGTGAGCATGTGCACAGCAATTACTAAGATCTCGACCAAGTTCACTGGTTAGCCTCATCCACCATGTTGTCTTAAAATGGCAGGCACTTTAAGAAATCGCCGAATTTGGCAGCCAAATATAAGTTACTTTAAAGAAAAGCAGCTTGGATAAAGCTGACTAATTTCGCGAAATTCTCATTCATTACATTGATAAAAATTAGTATTGAATCTCCTATATTCGGTTTCCACTAAATTGAGCTTCTTGTGTTTGAATGATATAAGTTGGCTTTTTTAAAATAAGGAATATGAAAGCTACCTCTTCCTTCCGGCACTGGCCGGAAGGACTTTTTCTATTGTTGGCCGCTATACTGCAGGCGCACTCACTATCTCAAACTGCCGTTAGTTTTTAAACTAGGCTGTGTAGCGGCATAACCCCGAGTGTGGTCATTCCCTCGGTCTCCCCTACTAATAAAAGAAAGTTTCGCTCTGTGTGTGTCTGTCTGCGATGGCTAGCAAAACATACGGCATGTACAAGGATGAAAATTTGAGAGAAGTTAGTCAAACGCTTCTGCTGGTGCACCTGAGACTCAGAATTTTAAATTTCTAATAGCTAGCTGGGTTATTAATTAAAAATTACAAAAAACTCTCATTAAAAACTAACCGTCGTTTTTCCGAGAGGGGAAAAGCGCTCGCATATGCACAGATGCCCTATTTATGCATTGGGAGGAAATAAAGATAGGAAAGAAGGAATTTTTGGGTGTATTTTATCATTATTTATTAAACCCCTTGAGGGGTTTTTTATTTATTATTTTTTTTTACTAGTTTAAACAAGTTTCGCACTAGAAACGTTTAACTAAACTTTTTTTTTAATTTTGGGGGAGAAATTTGAAAAATTGCTTTTCCTTATTTTAAAAATAATTTTTTTCAATTGTTCCGGTGAGAATTCAATATTATAGATAGAGACATTATTGCTTGCCTCTCAAAGAGTTAACTTCCATCGGCCAAACCGCTTAGTAAAGTTAAAAACGGAAGACATCTTCTAAAAAACCGTACTCTTACGCAAACTTTTACGTCTCAAATCTCGTCAGAAATGAAAAAAAAAATATCGCAGTTAATTCTTAAAAAAAAAAAAAAAAAAAAAAAAAAACATATATGGTCGTTTTTCCTAAAAACATTTTTTTCTCTTATGGCAACGTCCCTCCAGGGCGCAAATTTCGCCAAACCAAAAATGTGTTTTTAAAGCTGAAATCTGCTAATTGACGGTGCAATCGATTTAAAAATATATTTTAACACTTTCAAATTTACTGGCGAACACTGTAAAAAAAAATGGTAACTTTCCATGTAAAATCCAGGAATGTTTCGCCTTTTATCAGGTTTTCAGAATAATTTAGCTCTTTCCTGTGAAATTCTGGTTTTCTTATCTGAAACGTTCCTGAACAAAAGTTGGAAACAGCAAAACGCTGCGGCCGCCATTTATTATTTTTTTTTCCTATAATCCGTTGCTCGCGCGCGAGTGTCGAAAACGAATTCCTTAAATGAATGTAAAAAAATCAATATGGAATGCAAATAAATCAATAGACGACATAATCCTTTACGTCTCTATTGTCAAGATAATTCAGATGAAAATACAATACCTCTGTGACATCACTAAGAGATTATCTCTCGTACTTGTCTGTGAAATCTTTAACGAGCAGACTGTGTAAAAAAAAATACACCTATTATTTGGATCTGCATTAACCAGGGGACAATCAAATATGATTCTCACCTATTTTGATTAATTTAAAGTATGTTTTAGAGTTCTTATCTCTAATTATTCTTGTGAAAGGATTTCTTCAAATGGGCCTTAGATTTTCAGAAATTAGATGCCGAGTTTTAGCATACGTTTCAAATACCCATTAGTTTGCAGCTTTCAACGTGTCTTTCGTGCTGTGGACGCAGAAAGCTTGTACGCCACCCGTACGGCCCGGGTTCGATGCTACCTCTTGACTTTTTTTTTTCTTTTTTAATTAATTTTATATTTTAACACTTTATTACAATTTGATTCAAATTTGACATATATTTGACACTTTGAATTGCTGCAAATTTGAATTTTTTTTTTCAGAAAAAATATACAATTACGTTTAGGTTTTTTTTTCATGAAAATTTATATGTATTTTATCTAACTTGTAAACTAACATAATCACTGACGAAAATCCAAAATATTTTATGTCTAGATTTTTTTTCTAATTATTATTTACATTTATATATTTTTAAATTTTAAGCAAAGTTCAGAAACAATATATCACATATATATTTACTTTATTGAATTTTAACTGAAAATTTATTTTTTCGTGTAAATTATAAATAATAATTTTGATGTCAATTTCAAAATATTTTTTCATTCTAACAAATAATGATAATAAAGCGAAAATTGTCAACTGGAAATGTAAAAATCGTCTGCAGATCCCGCATGCTGTGAAATGTCAGTAATGTCATAATGAAGGGAACGAACATCCAGAGTGAATTATGTCAGCCAAGTATCGGTCCGGATAGCCTAACAGGTAAGGCATTGGCACGGCACGACAAGTATTCAGGTTCGATCCCTGGTCTGGACATTTTTCGCTCTTGTGCTACTCCAGCCTTGAATATGTCAGTAATGTTTTGCTGTCAACAGAAATATTCCTGGTATTTCGCAGGAAACTTACTGGCATTTCTGTAGAAAGTTTTTAACATATACAGTAAAGTACCAGTCATTTTCAAGAAATGTTTCTTGGAAATAATGGGCAACTCAGCTGCCCATTTTTTCCCAGGAACGTTGCGGAATTTTTTTTACAGTGAACGCAGGTCACTTCGCGCCTCACGGATGAGATCGGATGACACTTTAACCCTTTCAGAGGCAAAGTTCTTCTTATGATAATGTGTTAAAATAATTGCTTTACATCAGGAATTAAGAGCGAATGAATTAGAAAATAATTAAAAGATTTTCTTCACGTGTATTATGACAGTAAAATTTTATTTAAAAAAATTCTGAGTGCCATTTGGCGGTATGGAATTAAAATTAAGTGTTCGAGCTATGCAAATACCGTCCTTGAAAGGTTTAGCACCTATTTTCCATGAATAAAGATCGGTAAAGATATAAAAGTTTAAAATTGGCTAATAAGACAGATTTATTCGTATTTGCCTTTTTTAGGTGCGTTCGTAATTATATAAATACGTAGCACCTATAGTTGTCGTTCAGTCCGTCTGTCTGTCCGCCCACATATAACAGAGCAAAAACTACCCAACCGAATGGTCTGAAATTTTAAATATATAATTGTTGTAAAGTTTAGTCGAGCCATTTCAAATTTTATGAAAATCGGATGCATAGTTTAATTACAGGGACAGTCAAAAGTTTTCCGTTACATTACGGCCAATCGGAAAAAATTATTGCAAGTGCATTATAATGATGTTACAGCCTTCCGAATGGTCTGAAATTTTAAATATATAATTGTTGCAAAATTTTGTCGAGTCATTTCAAATTTTATGAAAAGCGAATGTATAGTTTAATTACAGGGACAGTCAAAAGTTTTTCGTTACATGACGGCCAATGGAAAAAAAATATTGCAAGTGCATTTTAACGATGTTGCAGACTATGCACTTCTGAAGTGCAAAAAAATATACATTTAGTACAATATGGGGTGCAAATTTTTTTTTTATAAAACTAGTTATAGTACGAACGCACCTCATTTGCCACCTTTGACGAGCAATTTCCAACTTGTTTTTCATGCCGTCCTATAAAAAAAGATAAAGGTAAAAATATATATATAATGAAGTTTTCTTTAGGTCAATATTGTGTAGAAGTTCACCTAATTTTCCAAATGGAGCACGACTTTAGTTTCAGTCATCATCTGAGGAAAGTCCAAATGAGTATGCTCAGTTTTAATATGTTACTTCCTTTTTTAATGTGTTGAAATAATTGCATTACACCAGAACTTCGGAGCAAATGAATTCGAAAATAATTAAAATCTTTTCTTTACGTGTATTATGACATCAATATTTTATTCAAAAATTCTGAGTGCCATTTCGCAGTGTGGAATTAAAATTAAGTGTTCGAGCTATGTAACTACCGTGTTTGAAAGGGTAGACTCCCCCTTTCAATAAATAACAAGCTAAAACAGATATAAAAGTTTAACAAGTCAGAAATTGTACGTCAAACGTGGCAAATTAAGTGCGTTCGTGCCATAACTAGTTTTATAAATATTCAGATCTTTGTGCAATAGCTGTTGCACGCTTATGCAAAAATGCATAAATACAAAATTTACTACGATTATACACTGGTGTCCAAAATTAAGGACCAATCACAAAATGCTAACTTTCAAGTACGCGAATACTCAGAAGGAAGTAATATAATTCGAATAATTACAATTTCAACAGCACAGCTAGTCCATATAACATCTCATTCATGTCAAACATGGTCACAAGTGTCACAGTCACTGCGGTGAAGCAAAAAAATGGGAAATTCCATACATCTCATTATGAGTCTCAAATGATCCCTATATGTGACTCCACTGAGACGTCACTGTGACTGCTGCTTTGTGACGAGTCACCATGTGACTTTACAATGTAGTTACTCTGTGACTCTCATGTGACTGTCATCTGCAGACTCAATTTCAAAGTCATCGTGAACCTTGCATTGTTATAAGTTACCAAATAATGTCACATTAAAGTCACATGATGACTTTCAGGTGACAGAGAGACTACTGTGAAGTCATCCTTATGCTCTTTCGTGAAAAGTCACCATGTGACTATAATGTGATATTATTTGGTGATTTATCATAATGCAACATTCATGATGACTTTGAAATTGAGTCTAAAAATGACAGTCACAAGAGAGTCACAATGTAACCACATTGTAAAGTCCCCTGGTGACTCGTCACAAAGCAGCAGTCACAGTGACGTCTCAGTGGAGTCACATATAGTAATCATTTGAGGCTCATAATGAGACAATGTCAAACGTGTGGAATTGCATATTTTTTGTTTCACCGTGATGGACACTTGTGACCATGTGTGACATGAATGAGATGCTATATGGACTAGCTGTGCAGTAGGCATAGTAATTATTTGAATTATATTATTTCCTTTTGAATATTAGCTTACTTAAAAATTAGGATTTTGTGACTGGTCCTTAATTTTGGACACCAGTGTATATATTAAATTCAGTAATACGGAAATAATAGGACTCCATCTTAAATAAGACGTAATCACCATATCAACCTAGAATCATTATCTATCATGGGACATCATTGAATTAATTACGTATGATAGGATTAAATAGGATGAAAAAAAAACTTTTATTAATATATTTTTAAGTTTTGATTCGATTTTCATAAAATTCGAAATGGCTCGACAAAATTTCGCAGCTATAATAGATATATTAAATTACAAACCGTTCGGTTAGGTAGTTTTTGTAGTGTTATATGCGGACAGATGGACGGACAGACAGACAGACAGACGGAATGACGGACCAGACAACGACTATAGGTACTGCGTATTTATACAATTATGAACGCACCTAAAAATGGCTAATAAGGAAAATTTATCCATATTTACTTTTTTATGTCCTCATATAAAAAATTAGACAAAAAAAATATTATCAGGTTTTCTTTAGATCAATATTTTGTAGAATTTCATCTAATTTCCAAATGGAGCACGACTTTAGTTTGCGTCATCATCTGAGGAAAGTCGAAATGAGTATGTTCACTTTTACTTTACCCAATAATTTGCGCAGAACCTTACTTCAACTTTTAAATCCACCAAACTCTGGCAAAGTGACCCTTATAACGAGTTCGATCAAGATGTGGAAACAAGATTTTGGGTAAACAGAATGTCAGGAAGTTGAAGCCTGAAACCATTTTCCATCCATCATGATGAAAATTTTAATTGACGATTTAAGGGACGAAATAAATATTTTCACCAAAGTTCATCAAACAGCTGAAGGGAGGAGACACATTCAAGTATTTGCTCTGTCAACTTAGCTGCATTTAATTAAAGTAGCTCAGGAAAATATAGCATAGATTTATATAACGATATATTAAACAAAGTTCAGTGGTGGGAAATGTGTACGCGGGAGAAAAGTTGACATTAATAAATTAGTTTTAACTATTAATTAAAAAGACTTATCCCCCTTCCCCTCCCAACATCTGCAGATGAGAGCAAATTTTAATGTTTTCAATAGGTAATCTCTTTGTAATGTAGCTGGCTCTTTAACTCAAAGTACATCTTCTGCTAATATGGTGCTTATGACAGCTTAATGACACCAGAATTTACGAACGAATTAATTGAAACATAATTAAAAGTTTTTCTCCACGTATATTGTGGCAGCAAAGTTAAAAAAAAAAAATTCAGTACCAATTGGCAGTTTGGAATTAAAATTAAGTGTTCTCGTCATGCAAATACCATCCTTAAAAGGGCACCTTCTTTCCATAAATAATAAGCTATAAAAACATAAAAGTTTAAGACTGGCTAATAAGGAAGGTTTATTTGTGTTTACTTTTTTTTACATGCCTTCTTATAAAAAAAAATAGATAAAGTAAAAAATAATTGTTATCAAGTTTTCTTTAGGTCAATATTGTGTAGAAGTTCATCTAATTTCCAAATGGAGCACGACTTTAGCTTGCGTCATCATCTGAGGAAAGTCCAAATGAGTATGTTCAATTTTACTTTACCCAATAATTTGCGCAGAACCTTACTTTAACTTTCAAATACACTAAACTCTGGCAAAGTAACTCTTATAACGAGTTCGATCAAGATGTGGAAACAAGGTTTCGGGTAAACAGAATGTCAGGAGGTTGAAGCCTGATTCCATTTTCCATCCATCATGATGAAAACTTTAATTGACGCTTTAAGGGACGGAATAAATATTTTCGGCTGAGTTCATCAAACAGCTAAAGGGAGAAAAATTCAAGTATTTGCTTTGTCAACTCAACTGCATTTAATTAAAGTAGCTCAAGAAAATATCGCATAGATTTATATAATAATACGTTAAATAAAGCTAGTGACGGGAAATGTGTACGCGGCAGTAAGACTGACATTAATAAATTAATTTTAATTATTAATAAAAAAAGATTTATCCTCCTCACCTTCACGACATCTGCAGATGAGGTAAAATTTTAATGTTTTGAATAGGCAATTTCTTTGTAATGTTGCTGACACTTTAACTCAATGTATTCCTGCTAACATGATGGAATAATTGCATTACACCAGAATTTAAAGAACAAATTAATTTGAACGTAATTAAAAGCTATTTTTCACGTATATTATGACAGCAAAATGTTATTAAAAAAAGTTTCAATACCAGTTGGCAGCTTGGAATTAAAATTAAGTGTTCGCGCTATACAAATACCGTCCTTAAAAGTATTAGCACCTCTTTTCAATAAATAATAACAGGGTTGCCATGCTTCAGAGAATTTTCCGTCGAAATATCAGTATTATTTTATAGAAAAATATATCTAGATTAAACGCACGAAATTTTGCCTTATTTAAAGAAAGATTCTCTGTAAGAAAGTACTGGTGCCGAAGAATTTCCTGATCTGGAAATTCCCTGTAGCGTGGCAACCCTGAATAAGGTATAAAGATATTAAAGTTGAAAATTGGCTAAAAAGGCAGATTTATTCGTATTTACTTTTTTATGCCCTCATATACAAAATAGATAAAGGAAAAAAAAATATTATCAAGTTTTCTTTAGGTCAATATTTTGTAGACGTTCATCTAATTTCCAAATGGAGCACGACTTTGGCTTGCGTCATCATCCGAAGAAAGTCCAAATGAGTATGTTCACATTTACTTTACCCAATAATCTGCGCAGAACCTTACTTCAACTTTTAAATCCGCCATACTATGGTAATGGAACTCTTATAACGAGTTCGATCAAGATGTGGAAACATGGTTTTGGGTAAATATAATACCAGGAGGCTGAGGCCTGAAACCATTTTCCACCCATCACGGTGAAAATTTTAATTGACACTTTAAGAGACGAAATAAATATTTTCAGCAAAGTTCATAAAACAGCTAAAGGGAGAAAATTTCAAGTATTTGCTCTGTCAACTCGGCTGCATTTAATTAAAGTAGCTCAAGAAAATATCGCATAGATTTATATAATGGTATATTAAATAAAGTTCAGTGAAACGTTTTTATTCATTCTGCATATCATTTCCAGAGCAATAATCGTTATTCTTATTTTATCTTTCTTTTTTTTTTATAGACGGGTTAGCTGTTATTTTCACTTGTAAAAAAAGCATTGCTGCGAATAATTCTTTTAAAAAATCACTTAATTTTCGAAAAGTTTATGAAAAAACACATTCATTGCAATAGAAACCATGTCTAAACTAGTTAGATGATATTTATTCCTTTTAAATCTAGAAAAGAATTTATTATAGCTAACTAATATTTATGCTATCTCCTTTTTAGGCGCGTTCGTAATTATATAAATTCATAGCACCTATAGTCCTCGTTGGGCCAGTCCGTCTGTCTGTGAGTCTGTCCGTATATAACAGTGCAAAAGCTATCCAACCGAATGGTTTGAAATTTATATATAATTGTTGCATAACTTTGTCGAGTCATTTAAAATTTTTGAAAATCGAATTAAAACGTAAAAAGATATTAATAAAAGATTTTTCATTCTATTAAATTCCATCATACATAATTCATTCAATGATATCCTATGATAGGTAAGGATTCTAGGTTGCCATGATGATAACGTCCTATTTATGACGGAGTCCTAATTTTTTGGTATTACTGAATTTAATATACATAATCGTAATAAATTTTGTATTCATGTATTTTTGCATAAGAGTGCAACAGCTATTGCACCAAGATATGAATATTTATAAACTAGTTATAGTACGAATGCACCTCATTTGCCACGTTTGAGGTACAATTTACGACTTGTTTTAAAGACGTGTTAGCTATTATTGTAAAAAAAAAAAAACATTGCAACGAAATTTTTTTTTTTTAATTACTTAATTTTCGAAAAGTTTATGAAAAAATACGTTCATTATAATAGAAACCATGTCTGAAACAGTTAGAAGATATTTATTCCTTTTAAATCTAGAAAAGTATTTATTATAACTCATTCTTATGCTATCTCATTTTTTCTTTTTATAGAAGCGGATTAGGTATTTTCGCTTATTAAAAATGCATTTCTATATTTTTTTCCAAAAATCATTTAGTTTTCAAAAAGTTTAATGAAAAGCACTTTCATTACAATAGAACAGCAGCTTTCAACTAGTCAGAAGATATTTATTAGTTTTAAATGTAAAAAACAATTTATTAAAATCAACTAATTCTTATGGTATCTCATTTTTTCTTTTTATAGAAGCGAATTATCAGTTATTTTAGCTTATTAAAAATGCATTTTTGCAAAAATTTGTTTTCAAAAATCCTTTAGTTTCAAAAAGTTTATGAATAAACACATTCATCGCAATAGAATACCAGGTCTGAACTGCCTAGAAGATATTTATTCGTTTTAAATGTATAAAAGAATTTATTTATAATAATTCTTTTATAGGTTTTTATACTATTACAATTAATTTTTATGCTATCTCATCTTTCATTTTTTAGGAGCGGATTAGCTATTTTCGATTGTTAAAAAAACATTGCAACGAAAAATTGTTTTAAAAAATCATTTAGTTTTCAAAAAGTTTATGAATAAACGCGTTCATTATAATAGAACATCAGGTCTGAACTTAGAAGATATTTATTCGTTTTAATTCTAGAAAAGAATTTATTATAATCAAGTAATTCTTACGCTATCTCATCTTTCATTTTATATGAGCGGATTTGCTATTTTCGATTGTTAAAAAGCATTCCTACAAAACATTGCTTTAAAAAATCATTTAGTTTTCAAAAAGTTTATGAATAAACACGTTCATTATAATAGAACATCAGGTCTGAACTAGTTAGAAGATATTTATTCGTTTTAAATCTAGAAAAGAATTTATTATAATCACCTACTTCTTACGCTATCTCATCTTTCATTTTATAGGAAAGGATTCGCTATTTTCGATTGTTAAAAAAGCATTGCTACAAAAAAAATGTTTAAAAAAACCATTTAGTTTTCAAAAAGTTTATGAACAAACACGTTCATTATAATAGAACATCAGGTCTGAACTAGTTAGAAGATATTTACTCGTTTTAAATCTAGAAAAGAATTTATTATAATCTACTAACTCTTACGCTATCTCATCTTTCATTTTATAGGAGCAGATTATTTTCGATTGTTAAAAAAGCATTGCTACGAAAAATTATTTCAAAAATCAATTAGTTTAAAAAAAAAACTTATGAATAAACACGTTCATTATAATAGAACATCAGATCTGAACTAGTTGGAAGATATTTATTCGTTTTAAATATAGAGAAAAAATTATTATAGTCAACTAATTCTTATGCTATCTCATTTTTTCTTTTTATAAAAGCGGATTAGTTATTTTCGCTTATTAAAAATGCATTTCTATATTTTTTTCCAAAAAACATTTAGTTTTCAAAAAGTTTATGAAAAAGCACTTTCATTACAATAGAACAGCAGCTTTCAACTAGTTAGAAGATATTTATTCGTTTTAAATGTAAAAAAAGAATTTATTATAATGAAGTAATTCTTATGCTATCTCATTTTTTCTTTTTATAGAAACGGATTATCAGTTATTTTCGCTTATTAAAAATGCATTTTTGCAAAAATTTGTTTTCAAAAAGTTTATGAATAAACACATTCATCGCAATTGAATACCAGGTCTGAACTGCTTAGTAGATATTTGTTCGTTTTAAATGTATAAAAGAATTTATTTACAATAAATTCTTTTATAAATTTTTATGCTATTACAACTAATTTTTATGCTATCTTATCTTCCATTTTATAGGAGCGGATTAGCAATTTTCGCTGGTTAAAAAAGTCTTGGTACGAAATTTTTTTTTTCAAAAATCGTTTACTTTTCGAAAAGTTTATGAATAAACACGTTTATTACAATAGAGCATCAGGTCTGAACTAGTTAGAAAATATTTATTCGTTTTAAATCTAGAAAAGAATTTATTATAATCAACTAATTCTTATGCTATCTCATATTTCTTTTTATAGAAGCCAATTAGTTATTTTTGCGCGTTTAAAAAGCATTGCTATGCAAACTTGTTTTCAAAAATCATTTAGTTTTGAAAAAGTTTACGAATAAACACGTTCATTATAATAGAACATCAGGTCTGAACTAGTTAGAAGATATTTAGTCATTTTAAATCTAGAAAAGAATTTATTATAATCAACTAATTTTTATGCTATCTCATCTTTCTTTTTATAGGAGCCAATTAGTTATTTTTGCACGTTAAAAAAAGCATTGCTACGAAAACTTGTTTTCAAAAATCATTTAGTTTTGAAAAAGTTTATGAATAAACACGTCTATTATAATAGAACATATGTCTGTACTAGTTAGAAGATATTTACTCGTTTTAGATCTAGAAAAGAATTTATTATAATCAACTTAGGCTATCTTATCTTTCATTTTATAGGAGCGGATTAAATATTTTCGATTATGAAAAAAGCATTGCTACGAAAAATTGTTTTAAAATATCATTTAGTTTTCATTACGATTTTCAGCTTTTGATAATTAATTCTTATGTATTTTGTGGCGCTAAATCTGAAAATGACCTTCCTTTTTAATTAACGTCAGGAATTTTCGCAAATAGTAAATTTCAAAGTATGTAATTACGAACGCACCTAAAAAGCCTGAAATGATTGAAATACAATAAGATAACCAAGAAATTAATAAAAGGTGTACAAAAATAGACGAAACATTTAAAAAATAACTAAAATAATGCCTGAAGACTAAGAAGAAAACAAAACAAAGATGCTTCCAGATTTAAAACTGTTGAAAAATGCGCCATGAAATAACTAAAAAAGTGAACCAACAGAGAGAAAGAAAGAGAGAGCGAGAGAGAGAAGAAAAAGGATAAAAAAGCATGTACCAGCTATAATTGGAATAAACCTTCATTACAAATTGAAGGATCTTCTATTTCTTCTAGAATTTGAATGAAAATCTGCATTAAAATAAGCTAGATGTAAAATAAATATATGCGGAACAAATGAATGAGTAAAAGAAAAATTAAATTAAAATTGACCTATAAATAAAATGATTTTAAATTAAAGAAGCATAATGAGGTAATAAAACAAAAATTAATAAAGGAAAGTACGCAATTTGCTAACAAGGTGATGAATGATACATAAAATTAAACATTGTACAAGCATGGCACAGAATAAGTTGCCACAATGTAGAATAATGTATGATATCCAAAATTAAATTCAACAAAAGTAAGGCATATAATAAGGTGCCACGATGTAGAATAATGATATATAAATATTTAACTGCATATATGTATATATACAGTGTCTCCCAAAAGTATTCGTACATTTTAGAAATTTATAGTAAAAGGGAATTTCCCCGGAATTGAATTCGAATAAGGAGCCCAGTATTTTCCCACATCATCTTTATGTTATTATAAATAATGTTCACCATTTCTTTTTATTATTGACTGATTTTCTTTTTATATAAAAATGAAAACGGAAAGAGGCAGCGAAAGAATACGTAAAAAAAGTCTTCGTACAGTGAAACATTTTTGGATAAATTCATAATTAAAATTATCATCTGTCGTATTATTTTTATTTTGCATTGTGGAGACATTTAAAAAGTTGTTTGGCTTTAATTTTTGCTTGCTTTCTCATTAATATTCTATTTATTATTTAAAAATGGCTTGTAATCGTAAGAAAAAACTAACATCATTCAAAAATTGATTATCTTTCATCATAGTACTGGTAAATCAGTTCGGAATATTGCTAAATTCGTTAATTTAACCCATTCTATGGGGCTTTGTGTGATAAAACGCTTCAAAGAAGAAAATCGGATCGAAAACAAGTTAAGAAACGTCGTTCATCAAAGGTTACACAACGTGACCAGAGATTTATAATAAGAATTTTTTTTAACCCTTAAATGTCTGATTTTTCAAAAATCGTTGTAATAATTTTTTTCGGCTTTCATTTTTTAAATAAATCATGGGAAAAATACTTTAAAAAATCATATTTTGTTTTAAGTATGGTTTACGGCTAAAAAACGGTTTGTTACTAATCGGGAATACTGGTCTTTAATTGAAAAAATAATTTTCCTTGATAAAATTCTATAATATTAAACACACAAGAATTTTAGGAACTATAATAAGAAATAAATTTTACTTGCTCACTGCCGAATAAAATGGGGTATTTAGCAAGCTTCCAAAGAAAGCAAAAAGAACAAATAGCAACAATTGAAAAAGTAAATCTTCTTTATTCTTAAACAGCACAATTGTTGCTATCTACATGTTGAAAATCGATTTAATAATATTTTCAGAATGTATTTTATTGGCAACATTAGGCATTATAGCTTCAATAATATTCTAATAGTATTTTAGAGCCTAAATTGGGTATGTTGCCGAAAAGCAACACCCGGCATTTAAGGGTTAAAAATCTACGTTTAAATGCTGTAAAAGTTGCTACAGGATTTAATAAAAAAATTTATACTTCAATTTTACCTGAAACTATTCGACGAGTGCTGATATCAGCTGGATTAAATGGTCGTTCTGCCCGTAGAAATTTTTTGTGGTTAATGAGAAGAACAGAAAGCTTAGTCTTTCCTTCGCAAAATCAATGATAAATAAACTTGAATAGTATTGGAATAATGTCTCATTTGCAGATGAAAGTAAATTAACATTTTTGGTTCCAGTGGGCGTATAATTGTATGGAGAAGAAAAAGTGAAGAACTTAATCCCACGAATTTAGTTGGAACAGTTAAAGAATGACGGTATAGGTGTCTTTGTGTGGGGATGCATGGCAGCAACAATACTAAGTAATTTGACATTTATTGATTCCATAATGAATCATGAATTTTATTTAAATGTTTTAAAATACAATTTAAAATTATCAGCCCAAAATTTGGGTATTGAAACAACTTAAAAAAAAATCAAGATAATGATTTTATCACAAGGCTCTTAATTATCGTCTCTTGTGTCAATTGTCCATAAATTCAGAAAAAAAACACCCCAATCACCTAATTTAAACCCAATAGGGCATATTTGGAATGAAATGGAGGTTAGAGTACGAAGACAAGACATTAAAACAAAAAGTGAACTAAAAACAGTAATGACAGGTGTTGTACTTGTCTTGAAATTTCAAGACCAGGAAATTCTTCGATATCACCAGTATTTTGTTACAGACAATCTCTTCTTAAATACGGTGAAATTTCGCGCTTTAACATAGATTTATTTTTCTATAAAAAAGTACTGATATATGTCCTAAAAATTCTCTGAAGCGTACAACCCCTGTAATGATAGATGAATGGATGAACATTGATGTAGACATTGCAGGAAAATAAGTGAAATATATTCCCAGACGTTTTTAAAAACTGTTGTTTATACTAAAGGATATCATGATAAGTACTAATTTAACGAAATATTACAGTATTTACTAATATGTAAAGATTTTTTTAAAGTGGACGAAGACTTTTGTGAGGTAACTTTTTTGTTATTTTTTGATTATTGATTTCTTAAAA
Organism: Maratus speciosus; assembly: GCA_963932465.1. Taxonomy (NCBI): domain Eukaryota; kingdom Metazoa; phylum Arthropoda; class Arachnida; order Araneae; family Salticidae; genus Maratus; species Maratus speciosus. Next base: position 289,620,975 of record OZ010798.1, read on the forward strand.
ATAACGATTTACTATGTTTTTAAAATATTTTACGTAGTATTATTAAGAATAAGTTGCAGTTCTTATTATTAAATAATCTTTCTGCACTATTAATTTTAATTAAGGGGTCTCAGGACTCTTAGAGCTCTAAAATTTTCGAAATTTTAATTTTTTTAGATGTGAAACTTCAATGTTTTCTGAACATTTTGATATAATTGTTATCTTGAAATTCCCTTAGAACAGAAGTGATGGCATTTAGAATTATACTCGCTCAATAGCTGAAGCGGTGTTTCCAAAACTTTGAAGTCATTTTTCTCCAAATGACGTTTTTGGGCATAACGCGCACGATATCTCAAAAACTTCTGAATATTTTTTGATGAAATTTTCAAAACATATGTTTCATGTTAGTCTCTATAAACTGAACCTAAAATTTCCTTTTTATTCTAAAAAGAAAATATTTTGTTAGGGGGTTTATATAGTTGAAATTTTCTAAATTTTGCATTAGCTAAATACAACTTTGTATTAAAAATATAAAAATGCTTTAAATACAAATTTATTTAGGTTCAGTGTCATTATTAGAATCTGAGGTATAAGTAGGCACCAAAATTTTCATTCTAGTTGCAAAATTTATTTTGTAATCGTGCGCATAAGCTGTTATGCCGATTTTCTGCTCGTCAAATGCCTGACAGTTTTGAGCCCCCTGTGAATGCTAATTCTGCATTTTGCAATTTTTCAAATATTTGAAATGAAAGAACATACTTGTATCTTTCATTCCCGTTTAAAATTGTGTCTTAATATCAAATATATTTTAAAATATTAAATGTTGAAAATGGTCCTTTTTTTTCATTTTTTCCGATTTTAAGAGTCCTGAGACCCCTTAATGGACAGAACAGTATTTCATTGAAATTCGTAAGTGTACGAACACTTTTGAGAGCTACTCTATATGTAGGGGAATATAGGGAGGGTTGATCATAAGGGAGTCTTGACCCACCCATAGATTTTCCTATTTAAAAGAATTCCAGAGTTTTATCAATAGGTGTGAACCAAAGCTACTGGGATGCTCAAACAACAATCTCTGTTTCATACAGATAATCGAAATAGGTGTGGAAAAAATCAATTGTGAGGCGTTTTCAGCCTAAATTTGTGTTTTTTAGAAGTATTTTGTAAGCTTTTTTAAGATACAATATGTCATAGAAATTTAAGTAAGTAGGTTGTATGTAATGCAGAAATATTGAGCTTTCATTCCTGGCATAAAGATTATACAGTAAGTAAGGCTTAACATAATAATGTGGTATTCTTTAGAAAAGGGCTATTTGGGCGGCTTGACACAGTCATTATGAGGGAGGGTTGACCAGATGCTCAAGGCTTCGTTAATTAAGTGCTTTTCGAAATCTTTTCATTATACACTGTGCATTATGAAATATTAATGGTTATATACAAAAAAGAATGTAAATTTATTCTGTAAAGCTACAGTAAAATGGGGTGATGGAAAAGAAAATGTTTAAGGGCCAATATCTGAAAACTGGACAATTTCACTCCAGAATGTTTATTTTTGTCAATTAATCTACTAACTTCCAAATACAATGATATAATATGATGCATTTTTTGCCATTTGAATGTTGTAGTATTTTGAGATCAAGGATGTATATTTTATGCGTAGGATAAATTTTTATGGAAGAAAGTGTCTGTTAACATCATAATCAGTGTCTAATAATAGGGACTGAGATGATGGTGACCGAGGTGATGTTTTTTTCTTAACAGCTGCACAGCCATTTTGTTGAATCATTTTGCATATATGTACATTATTAAATATGCCATGTGACATGTGTATGTTATATAAAGAAAGTTGTAATAAGATTTTTTTTATAAATAAAAAGTTAAATAAGGGGACGTGAATGATGCTATAAAAAATACTCATCCCTATTCAGAACAAAAACTAAATATTTCTAAATATGAAGCAAAGAGAAGAACAACTTACCTTCATCCATGGTGGCTAGTTGAACTTTAGTTACTGTTGCAATGGAAAAAATTCTGCCAGCGCCACCTAGTATCTGTTAACCTACACATATGTTTAGAGGGACTGAGATGATGGTCAACCTCAGGTACAAATGTATTTACTACTATATTTTACTATACAGTCTATCTATATTATAAAGGACAAACATATCTGTGCGTAACGCATACGTCATTTTGCGAATGGCAACACTTTGAAATTTGAAATAAAATTTTGGTTTTGCAATTTTCTCTACTGCAAATTTTTAAAATTCAAATTTCGCACATTTTAAATTTTTACACCGTCGTATAAGGAAAAAAATGCTCTTTTAAATGCAATTTGTTTGGAAGCTGTATCTCAATTTATTTTTGAGATATTAATTTTTTTGTAGTTTTTAATACCATTTTTCTTATTGTGGCAACAAAAGTACCCCATTTCTATTGAAAGTCATTGAAAGTAAACGGAAAACAGTCGAAAATAGTGTATCTTTTTTATGTCATTTTCTCATAAAACCTGAAAAAAAGTTGAAATTAAAATAGGGGCTATGTCAAGAATATAGTCTGTTATTCCGTGATAATGACGTCATATGCATACTTTTCTATAGACGAAGTTTAAGACTGGATTGTAAAAGTGGATTGCTTTAGCGGATGCAAATGACGTCATTTTATAAAAAAAAGCGTGTATTTTAATTCTTAACGCTGAATTATGTTTTGTAGAAGTGCGTCATTTTCACAGCCCAGCTGCTTTGAAATTCTTCACAGGTGTTAATGCTTCACTTTTGAATGTAATATAATGTAATCGAAATCACATACTGATAAAACGCAATGTTTTACAAAAATGTAGAGTGTCTTTATAAAAGAGAGATAACATGCAAATAATAGCGATTTAGATTACAGAAGATTATTTAGATTACGAAAGATTAATCCGTTTGCCCTTAAAACAAAATAAAGAGTTAATCAATTTCTTACGACTTATTAAAAAAACCATTCCATTAAAAAAAAAACTTGCCTATGGATAAATAAATAAAACAATATAAATAAAACAGAAATTTAAGAAATTTAACAGACATGTATAAGCTTTGAAATTATCAGAATATAAAGGATGCCATAAGTAGCAAAATCTTGGTCAAATAACTTTTAGTATGCGGCTATTAAGAAAATATCGCTTTTGATAAATTTCAAAAAAATATTTGATTGTATAATTCGCATTTTCCATATGAAAAATGCTTTTTTAATGTAAGTGGGTAATCTAAAAAATGTATTGCATATAAAGAAATTATTAGTTTTCAATTAAAAAAAAATGTTTTCACCGATATTCTTTAACCCGGGAAGCCCGGGTACGATGCCCTAGTACTAATAAAGAATAATTATATTTTCCCATACTGTATATATACAGGCATAAATATATAATAGCAAAAGCTAATAATGTTTATAAAATTTTTTACAGCATACATTTAATATAGGATATTTGTACTGGGGACAGGGACTGAAATGATGATTTCGCTTGTTTAAAGGTTAAAATTAATTATTAATGCATCATTATATGTCCATTTATCGTTGATAATTGTTATAACAAATGTTACAATACATTACATACTTCAGTTTATGGTTTTAGTATAATTAATGAAATATTATTATTGCCAGTGGACGCAAATTGTCCAATTTTCAGATATTGACCCTTAAAACTCATTAAAGAAAGGGGTGAGAAATTGCTATAGTTCCACTGCAAGAAAAAATTTAATGAAACATAAATGGGAAAGCTGATAGGAACTTTTGTCCATTTAAATATTACTTACAATAGGTAAATAGAGAGGACGAAAAATTATGAAAGCATCAGTTTTAACTCTTTCAGGGGCGGTGGTATGTTTATGAAACCACTTAATTTTAATTCCCAAATGCCACAATGGCACCATAATCTTGCTAAAATCTTTTCCATTTAATAAATATGTGAAATATAGCCTTTTTCTTATGTCGAAATAAATTTGCTCGTAAATTCCGGTGCCAGCTAGTCATTTATTTCAACATTTTAGTACTGAAAGTACTTTACCCCTGAACGGGTTAAAATATGTTAATGATAAGTTAAGTGCTCATGCAGCTGCAAAAGAACATAACATTGATCGAAAAACTTTAGTAAGATATGTGGACAATTTTCACCAGGATGAATACAGTGAGATGAAGCCAAATTATGTCTCAACTAGAGTTGACAGTCTGAGTGTCACAAAAAGTAGGACAAGGAGACAAAAAAAAAAAAAAAAAAAAGACGGGACAGAGGCTCGAAAATCAAGACATAATTATACATGAAACTCTATGAAAACGGAACTTGTCTCTAACGGAATACTGTCTTAAATGTTAAAATTTAATTTTCTCTGCTGTACAATTTTATCTGCTCAGATAAAATCCTGTTTAAAACAAATTTTTTCTCCTCTGACTTGCGATTGCATCTAAACAGGTTTCTTTAATATCATATTTTCAAAAATATAATTTTATGATAATTAAAGCAAGTAGCATAAAGTTATTTTGCATTTTTTTAACTAATTTTATTTCTCTTCACAAATATTTCAAAATAAAACAAAGTGCGTCAACTCTCCCATATGTGGGGAGCCTTGACCCTTTATTTTCTTATGATTAAAATCAATCATTTTTCAAATTTCTTATGTATTACACCTATGTAGAAATTTTATTTTGATAACTGATTGTATAACGAATAAAATGATATATAAAACTTTATTCGATGTTCAATATTTAAAAAATAATTTTTTTTTTTTTGTAAAATATGGGTCAACCCTCCCTAGTCTCCGCTATATATATATATCATATTAACACTTTTTATAGTTTTTATAACTGTTAATATAGAGTGGGATTCATAAAGTTCGAAAAAAGCCTATTTCCTTAAACATTGCCCCTAGACACATACTCCAAATAACAAAGTTTCATAAAAAAGTACAAAATGTGATGACATAAGCTGTAAACACAGGGGGTCTATTTGAGAAAATACAAAAACTAAATTTTAAATGTCAATAATTTTTTTGTACGAGCCGGGTCGAACCTTTTTCTATTTGTCAGATCGAGTCCAAACCTGGCCTGTGCAGACCTCCAACATATTTCGAAAGCACGTTTTACGTAAAATCTAAACGCTGCTATTTTTATGTCCAAATTGAGAGGTATTATCTTAAAGGAAATCGACATTTAATAACGCATAAATTTATGGATGATCCCTATTTTTTATTCCAAATGTATCAATATCACTTCGCTCAGAGGTATGTTTAGGTGGTATAAGTCAAGAATTTTGGATTTTAATATCTCTGTGAGTTTTGCAGATATCATGATGGAATTTTTTGTGTTTAATTCAGAAAAAGAAAAGAAAAATATTACCCTACGGGTTCCGTATAAAAATTTAGTTTTTTATTTTCTCAAATAGCCCCCCCCCCCCCCAAGAAGTTGTAACATATGTCATCAAATTTTGCACCTTTTTTTATGAAACTTTGCAATTGGAAGTCTGTGTCTAGGGGCAATATTTAAGGATATAAGCTATTGTTTTAGATTTTTATGAATAAAACTGTATATATTTATATACACATATGTGTGTGTGTACATGTAAAATACCTTTGAATAAAAATTTATTTTGTATGATCATATAACACTGTTAACCAAAATTCTAAATGAAGATGGCATGTATTAATTTTATGCAGTAATTGTTATACTAAAATATGTATTAAGGTAAAGCTTCTGGAAAAATAAATTACCCTAGGAAAACACATTATATATATATATATATATATATATATATAAATAGATAGATAGACATAGATATCGTCGGTACCATGCCAAACTATCAAATATGAAAACAGTGTTGCTAGTGGGCTACTTTTTTAAAATTTAGATTTCTTAGTTGACACCACTTTTTTGAAACAGTAAAATTCGTCTTATTTAATGACATATTAATAAAGATGAAAACAAGGCAAATTTTAACATTTCAGAAAAGTGGTACCATACAAGAAATCTGAATTTTAAAAAAGTAGTCCGCTGGCAACACTATTTTCATGTTGGATAGTTTGACATGGTACCGACGATATACGCATACATGGATAATTATGAATAAAATAAAATGCTAAATATATAGAAATTCTGTTAATATAGTAAATGTTATCTGAAATATTCTGTTTTTAAAATAACTGTTACAGTATTTTGACAACATTCCGCCCACCCACAATGCGCAAACATCCTTTTAATTAAATTTCCTCCTATCACCACACAAAGCTAATTTTTATCACTTTCTGAAACCTTCGTCAATCCCTCCTTGCTAACAGAATTAGTATAACACAAATATGTTGTGCGGGGAAAAAAAACCCCGCAAAGTCAACTTTTCTGCGTTCAAGGCATGTAAATTCTTCAAAATCTGCCGAGCACTTACGCAGTAATAGTTAGAATCAAATTTGGGAGAAATTTTGAGAGTACTAAGCCGGAAAGAAGCAGTTTTCCCAATTCTTCTTCATCCTTTGTAGGTAAACAGACTATCTTCTGCTTTTGGGAAAAAGTTAATTCCGGAGCAAGATAGGGGAGGCGGGAGGGAAGGGGTGCCTATGTAATGAATGCTATAGCTGAGAGGATTCATCACTGAAAGATGTTTCATCGTTTTAGTTTGTTTTCTTTTCAACTAAATAAGATTTACAGAATTTTATATATACTGATGTGAGGAAGAACATATTAAATGTACCATAAAATATAAAACCAGTCAGAAATTGCAGGTCAAACGTGGCAAATGAAGTGCATTCGTATTACAACTAGTTTTATAATATTCAGATCTTGGTGCAATAGCTGTTGCACTCTTATGCAATAATGGATGAAATACAAAATTTATTACAATTATATATATTAAATACGGAAATAATAGGACCCCATCTTAAATAGGACATAATCACCATGGCAACCTGGAATCGTTACCTATCATGGAATATATTTGAATTAATTACATATGATAGGATTTAATAAAATGGAGAAAACTTTTATTAATGTCTTGATTCGATTTTCATAAAATTTGAAATCACCCAACAAAATTCTGAAACGATTATATATGTTACATTTCAAACCATTCGGTTGTGTGGTTTTTGCGCAGTTATCTACAGAAGGAACGGACAGACAGACGGACTGACCAGACAACGACTATAGGTGCTACCTATTTATATAATTACGAATGCACCTAAAAAAAGGATTAAAAAGCATGCATCAAGCGTAGATTATGAAACTCTTTCCACTTTCCAATACTAACAGAATAGTCCCAAGAAATTTTATTTTTTCATACAATCAAGTCGATCATAATAAGTTCTATGACTGAATTTTTTTGTGCTTCTCTGTAAATAAAGATAATTACTACACATTCCATAATCTATAAAAAACCATGTTGTAGTACATCTCAGTGATTCGTTTTAATTTCATTGTTTCTGACGCATCATAACATCATTAAGGGGGCTGGTCACTCAGCTTCCAATTTCCCCTCACTAATGTAAAGTCTATGGACATTTGATGCATTTATATATTTAAAATATCTCCTCGGGAAATTAATATTTTTAACTGCTTCTATTTTTTGTGTGTACTTACTAAAATATGTCTCTTTTTTTCGTAGTTCTCAAAATATTTCTAAAGTATAGACTTAATTTTATATGAAGTGTTAAAATCTTACTGACAGTTCGCCTGCTTTTAACACATAAAATATTAAATTCAGCACAGATTTTAGAAATATTTTGAAAACTAAGGAAAAAAGATACATCTTTAAGAAGAGTACAGATAAAAAAAGATGTTAAAAATATGAATTTATCAAAAAGATATTTTAAACATACGAATGCATCAAAAGCCCATAGACTTAACATTACGGAGGAGAATTCCGAAGCTGAGTGAGCATCCTCATAACATGCAACGCAAACGATTCCTTTCCCTATATCATAATGTTATGAAATTCTCTTGTGCATCCCTGTAAGCGAATTATAATATGCCACTTATCCTATACTCCTGAGAAAGGATGAATCCACTTCAGAAATGCATACAAATTTAATTAAGTTTGAAGTATTGTAACATCATTCCAAATATAGTAGAACCTGGATTATCCGAAGTAATTGGGACCGACCATATTGCGGAAAATCGAGAATGCTTCAATTTAAAGATTAAGGAGGGATATATGCAACTCTTTTTATTATAGTAACAAGTGTTTAAGGGTGTTCTCAAATCCAAAAGGGCAACTTTCTGACATAAGTTTTAATTTATTTTTGTTCGAAAATGCATGAAACTAGCTGGTGTTGTTCAGAAACTATGTAATTGAGCTGTTTTTTTTTCTTCATTTTTTTGCAAACGCAATAGATCTTTCAGAAAATAGTGTGAAAGTGGGCGTTTTGAACCGAATTTCCGCGCGAAGGAAGAAAGAGCACTCAAGAGCGGGCAAAAAACGTGTTTGTGCCGTGATCGAAATCGCTTATAACTCAATAGGTAATTGATTGATCAAAAAATGGAAAAAACAGTTCAATTCCAAATCGCTTCGATGGGGCTTTTCACTTTTATATATTTCCATCAAAAAATGAATTTGTAAATGTGTCAAAACGTTTTGCGCTTGTTGAGCAGAGCAGTTAAGAACAGCCTTAATAAAAATAAAGCAATAGCAAAATAGAAAAAAAAATAAATGACCTGAATTTTAATTTTGAAATTAAGTACCTTTGACATGTATCACAAGGCTATGAAAAAATGTTTCGTTTGTCGCAATTTCGATTGCCTTTGCTTTGAAGCTCTATCAATTATCGAGGAGTTTTTCAATTTGATTAGTTCACTAGTATCACAGTCTTTCTGCTGCTCCAGCCATGCCAATAATGCAAAAGATTCAAAAACTTCAGAATTGCTAATTTGTTTGTTTTCTTTGCCCCACTCCGCAACTTACAAGTTAAATTCAAAGGAACTCTAAGAAAGTGGATCGAATATATTTATATGTACTCGTAACTCGAAAAGAACAGCTTGCACACAGGGAATAAGGTAGGTAAAAAAAAAAAAAAGCTTTAAAACTGGATTTCGGTTAATCGAGAGGTTCGGTTAAAAGAATTTCGGATAAAAGAGGTTCTACTGTACATCGAAAACGAATTTCTACCCATGTAATTTAACGGAATTCATGTGTGCGTCCCTGTAAACGAGCTATAAAGGCTACACACTTAATTTTCAGTATCAAACATTCTATAGTAACTATCAATAAGATATAAACTTTTCATAGTAATCTGAGTATATTTAAGAGAGTTAGAGCACGGACAGACAGACGGCGGATAATCAAATCGAATTCATAAACACTTTTGAATTATGTAATGAAAGAAACTTTTCTTTCTCTTAAATTTCCTATTAGCCGTGCTGCTGCTCTGATTGCATGTCTTTCTGCATTTGATGAAAATGACTATTGACTACCTTTCTTACGAAATGCTTTGTGCTTTTCTATTATTTTACCGTGATTTATAGTAGTTTTTTGTGCATTAATATTTATCAGTTTAATTACACAAAAAGCTAATAAGAAATAAACGACAGTTACATTCAGTTTAAAACTAACTTAACCCCTTGGGGACGAGCGACCGGTATACGTGACGCGTAAGGTGCTCAGAATCAGCGATTATTCTCACCAGTATATTTTTATTGTAAATTTTGCCTTATTTAATCCAAGCATTTTCTCGATTCAATTAGGCAAAAATTTCTGTTTTGAAAAACTGGCGATAAAAGATTAAAAATTCTGTAAAAGACGCTCGTCCCGAAGGGGTTAATAATAAATTTGTAAATGAATAACGTGAAAAAAAACAATCGTAAATGGAAAAACGTATCAATGTTTAGGTATATTAAATGGGTATTCTGATCTAGAGACATAAATTTTGGGCGGTTTGTCGAGCTCGATTAAATAAAAATATATACCATTAATTTTTTTACAACATATTTATAGATATTTTGAAAATATACAAAAAATTCCATGGTTGACACGGTTATTACAACCCTTCTAGTCATCTGAAACAAAATAAAAAAAGATTCATATTTAGTAAGAATGCCGTTATAGACCAGGGATGGACAACTGTGGCACGCTGTGCACCACTAAAATTTTATAGCAATCATCGCCTTACCTAATCATCGAATCTCTGCGATTCAAGAAGCCGACTATTTCTTTAAAATTTTAGTGGTATCCGGCGTGCCACAGTTAGCCACCCCTGTTATAGACCCTATCTAAGAGAAAGCGATTTTTTTTTCGCCAAATCTCGGCTGTCTGAAAAGAAAAGTGCATTTTTCTACTCTTTTTTTCATAATTTTTCATTTTTTAAAATAGTAAAAAAAAAAAAAAAAAAAAAAGAAAAGAAAAAGAAAAAGATACAAAAATGGAATGGTAAGGCGATAGAAAGTTATACATTGAATGTTGACAAAAATTTTTAAGTAAATCGGTTAAATAGAGCGTGAGATATCATGTCAACCATGTTTAAAAAAGTAGTTTTGATAAAAACGCAGTAATGTAGTGTCGTGAGAAAAACAAATGTGCAGATGTCAAACATAGTGGTAATTTAAATTATTTACACATGGTTCCACTGGTGTTGAGACAAGTAGTTTTTATACCAAAAATGGTCGGGTAGTCGGGCCAAAGAGAAGGCTTTGGAAACCGTAACTAACCGAAACAGTGCAAACAGCTCTGCTGGGAAACACACTCAAAGGGGAGATCATAGGCATTTGTCATTGCATCTACCAATTCGCCAAATTTTTCTGTAGTAAATCTAAGATAACACCTTCGCGCCAACGCCCCGCGAAAATTCTAAACGACATTTCTTTGCCAGTTTAACTTGTGACTTAACAGCGATTGTGAGAGTTTTTTTTTTATATGATCTGTTTATGTTCTGTTGTTATGATATATTTTCTGTATTGCAAGTAGATAATCGATGAATACGTACAATGGAAAAATCTTCCGTGATGCAGCACTCTGTAAAATAATAAATTTTACGTATCGAAAGTTCCCCTTTCACTCGAAATCTAACATAACAACTAACAGATTCGTTTAACGTATTGTACGATCTTTGACCTAACTCCCACTAAAGGGATTTCTCCCTCGGAGAGAAGCTCAATCCACGAAAAGTGGGAGTAGGGGAGCGCGCTACTTTCGCGCGGACAGGGGACAGCAGCGAGCATCAGGGCTAGAGAAAAGAGACTATATTCTCTAGCCCTGGGTGAGCACAGCGTTCCTCACTTTGAAAATTTTGATAATTGTCGCTAATGGTAAGTAAACCCCGTTTTATCTTTCACCCCTTTATGCGACTTCTACCGCTTAGCTGTTTGCACTGTTTCGGTGACTGCCGGGGATTTACATTGCGTCTATGGAAGTTTCCCTTCTTTCGGGCATTGTCCACCGTCTATTGTCCGATTTGTTCTGGCACGGAATGACGGGCTTAGTTGCTGCATCACTAAAATAGCTATATGTCTGTAAATTATTGTAATTTTAAAATTTTCTCTCGGGGATAAAACTATTCTTAAAGGTCTAAACTTTAAAAATGTGCCCCCCTCCCCCCCCCAAAAAAAATCAATTTTTTCAAAATTCTAGACCAGAATACTCACTTAAGTCAAGATTTTTTTATTCAAATATTTATTTATTCATAAAAAAAAAATAAATAAAAAAAAAGCGGTAACGAGCAATTACATTTTACAAACCATATGAAATGAAAATGAAGTTAAGTATATTATCAAACGAAGTGAAGTATAGTAGAAGTGTGGTAATCTGATTTTTAATCCTAAAAAAATTGAAGAATTTATAAAAGACTAGAATATATAGGGTCAGGAGGGGTAATTATGACCACTTTGTATATTTTCAACATCGTTATTTTTTTTACTTTTTTCTATTTGGAAAAGTGGTATTTTTTAGTACATAGGAAGTAACTCTGACCCTTTAAGAACATCTTATAAAAGTTTTATTTGTCATAACTGTTTTTTTTTTTAAGTTAAAAGGATAGTTATAATTATTCCATCAAAAATTCCCAATCAGAAAAGTTTAGAGTAATTAAGACGACTTTTGGGGAAATTATGACCGCTATATTTTCTCTTTATACTTGCCTATACACATTTGTTTGGGGTAATTGAGAACACTTTGAACTTGCAAATGACAAATTCGTTTATAAAAATTTTGATAGACTTAGTTTCAGATTGCTATTCGGATCTCAAAAAGGCTTCAGACTAGTGATAAAGAATATCTAAGATGAAATATAATATTATGAGGTTAATATCTAAGCCTGAAAAATTTTTTTACCATACACAGTTTTCTCCAATATGGGGGGTGGTCATAATTACCCCCTGGTCTTAATTACTCCTCCTGATCCTATCATTCATAGTTTTTTCATGTTTAAATCTACAAAAGTTACATATAGGAGAGACTGGGGAGGACTGACCACAGGGGAGGCTTGACCACAGGGGAGGCTTGACCCACCCTTCAGTTCCCATATTTAAAAGAATTTTCCATTCTCCAAAAGAGTTTTGCTAATAGGTTTATCAAAGCTACTGAAATGCTTAAACAATAGTCTTTGTTTCGTGAAGATAATTGAAACAGGCGTGGAAAAATCAATTTTGAAGAGTTTTCAGCTTAAAAAGTATATTTTTTAGAAAAGGTTTGTAAGATTTTCTTGGATAAAAAATAATCATAGAAATTTAAGTAAGTAAGCTTTAAGTAATGTGGAAATATTGAGCTTCCATTCCAGGCATAAAGATTGTACAGTAAATTAGGCTAAACATAACTATATTTTAAAAGTGGCTATGTGGGAGGCTTGACCTAATCAATGTGGGTAGGGTTGACCAAATGGTAAAAGCTCCTTAATTAAGTGTTTTTGGAAATATTTTTATTACACACTGTGCATAATGAAGGGTAAATGGTTATACAGTAGAACCCCGCTAATCCGAAATTCCGGTTAATCCGAATCAATTTTATATTCGAAATTTATACTTGAACAGGTCAAATGAAAAGATTAACTTAAGAAATTTTCCGGATTATAGGATGAATGTCGGGAAAAAAAGTATAGAAGTTAGAATTAAACAAAAAATGGCAGTTAAGCATGTTTTTTATTCTTTAAACAGCTTGAATAGAATAAAAAGGTACCTAATAAAGTAAGAGTACAACATATGTACACGAATATAAAATGAAAACGTGCACTGTAGGCCTACTCGTAGAAGCCATCTTAAAAAAAGTCTCGAATATCAGTTTGTTTGCCAGTCACTATAAAATTCTTTTCTAAAATGCAAAAATTATTTAATTCAGATGATACAAATTTATTTTTCCTTCCAACAGTTTGATTTCGCAAATTATCTACAGAAATGTTTTTTCTTCCTCCCTCGTCAATGTGGTGACTGAACTATTTATAGATTCGCGATTTTGAACCATTTGCAATAATAGGATGACGGATAAGAGCATGTTTATTGTACTACTGAGTACTTATAACTACATTTTTTTTAGCAAGATTTTTTTTTTTCTATTTTTATCACACTTTCGGGTAATCCGAATTTTTTGTACTCCGAACAGGCACGGAACTTTTGTCCTGTGTCTTTAATTCCACCTAACCAAGTTTGTTTACGCATCATATTTTCCCAAATATTTTTTATATTAATTAAAACTTCTAGCATAAAGTTATTCTGCCTTTTTATAAAACTAATTTTTTTTCCGTTAACAAATATTTCAATATAAAATAAAGTGGGTCAAGCCACTCATATGTGGGGAGGCTTGACCCATTATTTTCTCATGTTTAAAATCCATCATTTTTCAAGTTTCTTATACAGTACAAGTTCTTTATGTCGCAATTTTGTTTTTATAATTGATTGTATAAAGAATAAAATGATATATGAAACTTTATTCTAAGTTCAATATTTAAAAAATAAAAAATCATTTTGTGAAAAATGGGTCGTCCCTCCCCAGTCTCCCCTATATATATACATGTATAAGTAAAATATCCATAATGGACACACCCGAATTGTGGACACTTTTTTGATCCCGAACAATTATATACCGTTATACTTTTACCTCTGAGTAGCGGACGAATTTCGCGCTCTAGAGGTGTTCGTTAGCCAGAGGTTTTACTATATCTGTAAATAATTATAACCATCACTCTGTTTTTCAAATAACTGTTGACATCATCCAGCCCATAGTGCGTAAACATCTCATTAATTAAATTTCTCCCGATAGTTGCACAAAGCTAACTTTTATCAACTGTTGAAAGTTTAATTAATCTTTCCTAACTCAAAGTTTAACGCAAATATGAGGAAAAAATCGTTTTCCAAAGTAAACCTTTCTACTTCCAAAGCGTGAAAACTTTTCCGAAATCTGACGGACGCTTGCGCAGTAGGTGTGCGAATCAAAACTGGGAGAAATTTTGAGAGGGCTAAGACGAAAAGATGCAGTTTTCCTCATTCCTGTTTATCCTTTGTAGGTAAACAGACGAATCTTCTGCTTCTGGGAAAAGGATGTTTCAGAGCAAGATGCGGGCGTTGATGTAATGATTGCCACCACTGAAACAGTTTCTGAAAGAAAGATGTTTCATCGCTTGGGTATGTTGTCTTTATTTTTTTACCTGATTATTTATTAGATTAATACTGAACATACCGGGAATTTTATTTAATTTTTATAAAAAGCATTTAATATCAGAATTTTCATATAAAGTATTTAACTTCTTTATTCGCGTTTTTTCTGTGTGATTTATATTTTAATTATTTAATGAAAAAAAATCAGGTTTAAATCAAAATATTTTAATTTGATACCTGTAAACTGGCCGGTTGTTGGTATATTTAGAGTTAAGGGAGTAATTATTTATTAGGTTGATTATTTGTTAAATTAAAAGGGCACTTGGAAGACCCTATATGTCTACCAGTGATGGAACAGTGCCGCATCAGTTGAGCAATTGTCACCACTAAATTTTTATAGTATTCTTCACCTTCAAAAATTCTCAGAAATTCTGTCCTGAAGTTAGATGAAGAATACTAATAAAATTTTGCGGTGTCAATTGATTCTCTGCTGTTACACTATTCCATCACTGGTCTACACTAACTATATGTTAAGTTAATATACCTTTTCTGAGAAACTACCAAAGATATTCATTTGAAAATTTTTATTTACATAATATGAATAATTACTAATAAAATTAAATCAACTTTATTAACAGATATTTTTCAGTTATTTATTTTTTAAAATCTGGAATGAAAACAAATTTTAAATGACAAAAAACTTGCATTTTTCCGAAGAAAAACTTTTTTATAATTTTTTTACAAATGTTTGTGACAGAAGTTCACTTCCGATTGATCAGGAATATGTTTGAAATATTCTAACAAGATTGCAAACAATATTATGTAGTACTTTCTATAAAAAGGTACATCGAAATTCAAAAAGCAACATTTTGAGAAAATCGAGTTTAATGTTTATGTATTATGTAAACAAACTGAATTAATTAACTTCTTGTTGTTGTAGAAACAAAAGTAATGTACCAATCGAAAGGCGGAAAATAACAGATGAAAAAAATAAAATAAAAAAAAACGACTTTTTTCACAAATTTAATTCCAACTAGCTAAACTAAATACAGTAGCCTTTTTCTTAACAGGAACTCCGCTTTAACCGGCCGCCTTATTTCCCAACATCAGGCAAAATTCAGAAAAGAAAATTTAGTTTGTCATTTCTTTATGGCTAACTAACTCAAATTTACATAATGTAGAATAATTGCAACTTCTTATAAAGGTATGTGACACAATTTTCAACAATTTAATTTGTATTAAATATTGTTCATCATTTCACAAAATATAGAAAATATGTACTTTTTTAAAACTACACAAATTTAAAAAACTAAATGCACCCTGCGAATTTAATTAATTAAATATGCAGTTACTTATTTAAATTTTTTTTTTCTCCGGTTTAACTGGTTTTTCTCTTAACCGGCTAACCCTCTTAGGCCGATTAAGCGGGAGGCTACTGTATACCGTGAATTTTACTGAAGTTTTATAAAATATTTCACATCAGAATTTTTATTTAAAATATGTAACTTATTTCTGTGTGAATTAGATTTTACATCTTTAATGAAATTAATTCTGGTTTAACACGTTCACGCCGGCGTGGTGGGTCACACTCGACTGTCTCCGAGCTATCAAGTCTCCGGCTTTTTGCACACCACTATTATTTTAGAGAAAATGTTGTTCCTTTAAATCGCCCAATTGTTCTAATTAAATAAAACAGCATTTTCTGTATTAAAATACTGGTATCCAAAAAGCCGGAGGTCTTGGCAGCTCCCAGACAGTCGAGTGTGACACACCGCGCCGGCTTGAACATGTTAAATCAAAGTATTTTAATTTGATACTTGCCAAACGATCGGTTGTTGGTATATTTAATGCTACGGAGACAATTATTTACTAGGCTGATTATTTATTAGATTAACCCAAAACATACCGAGATTTTTACTTACGTTTTAAAAAATATTTCATTTCAAAATTTTTATTTAAAATACTGAACTTTTTCTTTCGCCTTGTTTCTGTGTGATTTATATTTTATTTCTTTAATGAAAAAAGAAAAATCTGGTTCAAATCAAATTCTCTTAATTTGATACCGGTCAAATGACCGGTTGTTGACATATTTAATGTTAAGAAAGCAATTATTTATTATGCTGATTTTTTTATTAGATTAACACTAAACATACCGAGAATTTTACTCACGTTTTATAAAATATTTCACATCAAAATATTTATCTAAATTATTTAAGTTATTTCTGCGTGATTTAGATCTTATTTATTTAATGAAAAAAATTTTGGTTCAAATCAAAATATTTAAACTTGATACCGGTCAAATGACTGGTTGTTGGTATATTGAGTGTTAAGAATGCTATTATTTATTAGGCTGATCATTTATTAGATTTACACCAAACATACCGAGAATTTTACTCGCATTTTATAAAATATTTCATATCAAAATTTTTATTTAAAATATTGAACTTTTACATTCACCTTATTTCTGTGTGATTTATATTTTATTAATTTAATGAAAAAAATTCTGATTCAAATCAAACTATTCTAATTTTATACCGGTCAAATGACCGGTAGGTGGCATATTTAATGTTAATCAATTATTTTTTAGGCTGATTATTTATTATATTAACACTAAACACACCGGGAATTTTACGCACGTTTTATAAAATATTTCATATAAAGAATTTTATTTAAGTTATTTATGCGTGATTTTTATTTTATTTATTTAATGAAAAAAATTCTGGTTCAAATCAAAAGATTTTTATTTGATAACGGTCAAATGACCGGCTGTTGGTATATTTAATTTTAAGGAAACAATTATTTATTAGGTTGATTATTTATTAGATTAACTCTAAACATACCGAGAATTTTACTCACGTTTTATAAAATATTTCATATCAAAATTTTTATTTAAAATATTGAACTATTTCATTCACCTGATTTCTGTGTGATTTATATTTTATTTATTTAAAGAAAAAGTTCTGGTTCAAATCAAAGTATTTTAATTTGATACCGGTCAAATGACCGGTTGTTAGTATATTTAGTATTAAGGAAGCAATTATTTATTAGGTTGATTATTTATTAAATAAACGCTAAACATACTGCGAATTTTACCGAAGTTTAATAAAAATATTTCATAGTAGAATTTTTATTTGAAATATTTACATTTTGCATTTAACTTATTTCCGATTAATAAATGACCCAACAGTGGCTGAGAGGTTCTGCTCTCAAAGCTAGTAGATTGGAGGTGCTATGTTTGAATGCAATCGCGCCCGTCGGTCCAATCGTTCGTGGTTTTCAGTTGTTTTCTTCGAACCTTGCGTAAATGGGGTTATATTCCAGTAGAAAGACCCCCAAGGCGGGCACCCCTCCTCGGGCCTATATCCCTCGTGTAGATAATCGGCCGTCATAAACAACACCTGAGTAATTTAATTTATTTTATGAAATAAATTTTGGTTCAAATCGATATATTTTATTTCGATGCCGGTCAAATGACCAGTTGATGGTAGATTTAGTATTAAGGCGGCAATGTTGCCAGTTTGGCCACATTTTCTATTCAGAAAATCCAAATTCACGCCAGAAATTCTGAATGGGGAGTTTTCGCTATTCAATTAGAGTCGTTACGTTTTCACATAAAGTAAAATTTTCTTTTTTCCGAATTTCTAAATAAAAAAAAGACTCCAACCGGCAAAGCTGTATGTAACTTGAAAATGAAAAATTTAAATGAACGCAAAAACAAAGAAATTGGTCATTATTTTAATCATACACTGACCAGTAATGCATATATGAATCAAATAAAGTTTAATATTTAATAAATAAATTGCGTTCCAGACAACCATTATATTAAAATAAAAATATTCGTCTTATGTAATTACAAAAATTTGCTATCAAATGAGACAAATAATTACTCTTTGAAGTTTGTGCTATCTAACGCTAAATATAAGTATACAAATACTTACTCCCAAAAGAAAAATTTGTGCAGCATAGAGTTAAAATTATTATTATTTAAGCATAAAAAAAACATTCCTTTCATTCTGATTTTTATAATTATTTTCCTCTTAATTTTTCATTATTGTTATTTATATTATTATTATTTATACATAATTAATTATTGAATAAATATGTGTATTCATTTATGCGTTAACTGAAATGTTTATTATTAGAAAATATTTTCAGGAAAAATATTCAGGGCTCGGAGCGTTTTTATTTTTTCCCACACTTCCGATCAGTATCTCAGATGAAAAATTTTCATGGCAAATTACTTTAAGATATGCAACAGAAAATTATAATAAAGATTATCGTTTTAAAATAGCGACATCAACATGAAAAAAAAAATTAGAAATTAACATTGCATACCCTTCATACTGAATTTTTATGCCATATTTTGGCAGAGTAAATTAAATGGTTTTTAAAAATGAAAATTTATGAAAAATCTAAAGCGTGCACCAGGGTTCGTATGGGTCAAGGAAAGTCTTTGACTTTAGATCAAATAAACACCAGTATTTTCTTAAAAAAAAAACTCTTCTTTTGCAATCGCGCAGTTATGAGGGAGTATAATAAAGGATAGTTTTATTATTGTTAAGCTATGTTACTTTTTATGACTTATATATATATATAAAAGTTAATTAAAGTGAAACTGATACAGAAATTTTAAAGCTGCGTTATAAGGTATAAACCATTTTAGACCATTACGCCATAGATAATCAAAATTAAATAAATGAGATGTGAATAAACCACAAATTATTTTCTATATTGGTGTACAAACATTTAATATAGATTAACAACATTAAAATATTCTACTGTTTTAGCACACTTCCGTGACCATCCTCAGGGGTGTAAATGAATTAATTCATTTGCTTTCTTGAGGATGGCCACGGATGTATACTAAAACAGCAGAATAGTTTAATGTTTTTAATCTATATTAAGTGTTTGTACTCTAATATAACAAATAATGTGTGGTTAATTGACATCTCACTTATTTAAATTTTGCCGTATAAGGATTTGCTTGATTTTCCTCGCACGTTAAATTAAATTTTCGAATTCAAGAGGTTTTATTGTTCCGGTATATTGACTTTAGAGATTTTCATTTAAAAATTCGTTTACCACTATAAAATATATAGAAAAATAAATGCAAAAATCGTTTTGTCGTTTAGGCGTGTTAATTTTTATAGCCTAAAAATATTTAATTGCTATGAAACCATTAAGGTAATTTTAAAGCTGCCTTAAAAGGTTGCTGCTGTCATTCAAAAGGCACGTTTTATTGTAAATCTACTATTGTAAGATATTTTATTGTTCCAGTATATTGTTTTCATAAGTTTCCATTGGAACATTCATTCATCACTTTAAAAGATAAAGGAAAAGAAATACAAGACGGTATTTAAACTTCCATTTCTTCCATTCGAAAACTCTTTTTCCAGAAAAGTTGTCAATAAAAGTATTGAAATTTTTCTGAAATTAAGAAGCTTTATTGTTTTGGTGTTAATTTTTACAGCCTGAAAAATTATTTAATTATAATAAAACTATTAAAATAATTTTAAGGGGTCCGGGACTAAAAATTCATTAAAAAAATTGCAATTTTTCTTTTATTGGCTGAAAAAAATAATGAGTTTTTAGCGTTAAGTTCCACAAACCGCATGCTTTTATCATCGTTAGATCCAGAGATATAACACCTTTTGCCTTCAGAAGCGTTGCATCAGCTGCTCGCTGACAAGAACTTTAGCTCTATTTATCTTAGAATGAATTTTTTCACGATTTGTCAACTTTAAAAGAATATATCTAGAGTTCCTTTCAAGATATATGTATGAAAATTTCAACAGAGATTTGATGCTATATTTCCAACAAATTGTCTTCAGGATTTTTAGTTTTGAGTGATAATTGTGAAAATATGCTAATTAATGCAAAACTCACTCATGAAAAACTTCTTTTTTTTTTACTTAAAAATTTTAATAAAATTCCTAATCAATTTTTTAAGAAATCCTGGATACAAATTAAAATGACGCATTTTCTATACGCAAAAGTGTAAAAAATTTGTAAATCGAGTAGTACTTCCAGAGTTATATCAATAATTAAATATGTTTAAAATTTTACACTTTAAATTTAGAAAAATGTTTAAAATTTTAAAATTTTTTTTACATGCAATATTCTTATTATATTAAAAGATATTTCAGAAAAAAAAAATTCATAACAAAATCTCTATAAATAAAAAAAATACAACTTTGAGCCCCGTACCCCCTTAAAGCTGTCTTAAAATGTTTAAGCTGCTTTCATTCAAAAAGCACGTTTTATTGTAAATTTTTAATTGTAAGATATTTTATTGTTCCAGTATATTGTTTTCACAGGTTTCCATTGGAACATTCATTTATCAGTTTAAAAGATAACAGAAAAGAAATAAAAGAGGTTATTTAAAATGTCATTTCTTACATTCGAAAACTCCTTTTCCAATAAAGTTATCAATAAAAATGTTGAAATTTTCCTGAAAGAAAGACGCGTATTTGTTTAGATGTTATTTTTCATTTTTCATGGATTATCTATTATATGTAATTGTAACGAAACATTTTTTTTCTTAATACGGCGATTTTCAAGTGCCGCAAAAGGTTTTAGCTGTTTTATGTAGTAAATTTATTACTCTAAGATGCTTTTTTGTTCGGTATATTATTTGCACAAGTTTTCATTTAAATGTTCATTTTCTCAGTATAGAAGATAAAAGAAAAGAAATAAAAGTTGGTTTTATTATTGATTAGATATGTTACTTTTTATGGCTTATTTTTTAAAAAAAATTAGTTGAAACTAATACAGTAATTTTAAAGCAGTCTTCAAAGGTTTTGGCTGATTTCACTCAAAAGACAGATTGTAGTAAATTTTTGAGTGTAAGATGTTTTATTGTTTCGGTATATTGTTTTGACAGTTTTTCATTTAAAAATTTGCTTATCTGTATAAACGATATAGAAAGATAAATACAAAAATCGTTTTGTTGTTTAGATATGTTATTTTTTATAGCCTAAAAATTATTTAATTGTATTGAAACTATTAAGGTAATTTCAAATCTGCCTTAAAATGTTTAAGCTGCTTTCGCTCAAATAGCACATTTTTTTTGTAATAAATTTTTAATTGCTAGATATTTTATTGTTCCGGTATATTGTTTTCACAGATTACCATAGGAAAATTAATTTATCAATTTAAATGCTAAAAAAATAAAAATAAATAAAAGACGCAATAAACTGTTATTTTTTCCATTCAAAAACATCTTTTCCAGTAAAGTTATGAACAAAGACGTTGATTTTTTAAAAAAGGAAAACGCTTTATAGTTTAGATGTTACTTTTCGTGGCTTATTTATTATATATAATTGTAACGGAACTAATACCTTCAAGTGCTCTAAATGGATTTGGCTGCTTTCAGTAATAAATTTATTACTGCAAGATGTTTTATTTTTTTTCGGTAAATATTTTTTCACAAGTTTCCATTTAAACGTTCATTTATCAGTATAGAAGGTAAAAGAAAAATAATAAAAAAGGGTTTTATCATAGCTGCCAACATCTTACGCTTTTTCAGACCACAAAAATTTAATAGTAAATTTTATCTTTTTAAATCGCCGTTATCTGCCGATTAAATAAGGTAAAAATTTCTATTAAATTTTTGTGGTCTGAAAAAGCGGAAGAGTTGGCAGCTATGGTTTTATTATTGTTTAGGCGTGCACTGTAAAAAAAAAAAAAAAAAAAAAAAAAAAAAAAAGGTCTAAAAAACGGAGATTCTACTGCCAATCTAGACACCAGTGCTATTTCCGTATTTTTGCGGAAAATTTTCACCATAAATTACAGAAAAAATTCCGTTTTTCTGATTAAAAACGGAATTTTTTCTGTCATTTAAGGGGAAAAATTTCCGTAAAAAATACGGAACTACTGGCAATCTAGACGCCAGTCTAGATTGCCTTTTATTGCTTTAAAAAAAGTTATTTAACTGTAATGAAACTAATACAGTGATTTTAAAACTGCCTTAAAAGGTTTTGGCTGGTTTCACCCAAAAGGCACGTTAAAGTAAATTTTGAGTGCAAAATGTTTTATTGTTTTTAGAAGTTTTCAAATAAACATTCAATTATCATTATAAAAGACAAAATAAAAGAAGTAAAATATAGTTTTATTATAGTTTAGATATGTTACTTTTTAAGGCTTCTGAAAAAAAAATTGTTAATTAACGCGAAACTGATACAGTAATTTTAAAGCTGCCTTATAAGGTTTTGTTTGATTTCACTCAAACGGCACGTCTTATTAAATTTTTGAGTGCAAGATTCTTTATTGTTTCGGTATATTGTTTTTACAGGTTTTCTTTTAAAAATTCGCTTAACAGTATGAAATATATAGAAAAATGAATACAAAAATAATTTTGTTGTTTAGATATGTTAATTTTTATAGCTTAAAAAATATTTCATTTTAATGAAAATATTAAGTTAATTTTTGAGCTACCTTAAAAGGTTTAAGCTGCTTTCATTCAAAATTCAGGTTTTATTGTAAATCTTTAATTGCCAGATATTTTATTATTCCAGTATATTGTTTTCACAGGCTTCCATTGGAACATTCATTCATCAGTTTAAAAAATAAAGGGAAAAAATAAAAGAGGGTATTTAAACTCCCATTTCTTCAATTCGAAAACTCATTTAAACGTTCATTTATCACAAAAGATAAAAGAAAAGAAATAAAAAATAGTTTTATTATTGTTTAGATATGTTACATTTTACGGCTTATTTAAAAAAAAGTTTAGATAAAATGAAACTAATACAGTAATTTTATAGCCGCCTTTAAAGTTTTTGGCTAATTTTAATCAAAGGGCAGAGTGTAGTAGATTTCTGAATGCAAGATGTTTTATTGTTTCGGTATATTGTTTTTATAGATTTTTATTTAAAAAATCATTTATCAGTATAAAATAGATAGAAAAGGAAATAAAAAATAATTTTATTGGTTAGATATGTTCATTTTTATAATCTTAAAAAAATAATTCTAATGAAACTATTAAAGTATTTTTAAGCTACCTTGAAATGTTTAAGTTGCTATACAGGGTTTCTATCTCAACGATGTCCAATGGCTAATTTCTAAACTGTTAGTCGTAGACATATAGTTCTAATTACAAAAATGTTTTACATGATATAAAGAAGTATTTTTAAGGGGACAAAAGACCTTAAAATCCTTAAAAATAATTTTTTTTATTTTTTGTAAATTTCACCTAATTATAATTCAAGGGTACATTATATGCATTATGGCATGCATTTATCACAAAAAAAATTATTTTAATGAAAAAAAAATGGAATTTTACGCGTTGTCTTAGAAATCTTCGAAATGCCCCCTGCGTTCTCCATATCAATTAAAATCGCCAATATTTTTTTTATATAAGTTTGGTTTATAGATATAAATGAAATAGAGCATCGAATTTTATATATTTGAATTTAAAAATTAAAAAAAAAATTTAAAATGTTGAAATTTTTTCGAAAAAATTTCAAAAAATTTCAAATTTTTTTTAACCTTTAAATTCAATTATATAAAATTCGATGCTCTATTTTATTTATATATATAAACCAAACTTATATAAAAAATATTGGGGATTTTCATTGATATGGAACGCGCAGGGGGCATTTCGGAGATTTCTAAGACAACGCGTAAAATTCCATTTTTTTTTCATAAAAATAAAATTTTTTTTACATTTTTTTTTGTGATAAATGCATGCCATAATGCATATAATGTACCCTTGAATATTATTTAAGATAAAATTTACAAAAAAAAAAAAAAAAAAAAAAATTGAAAAATTTTAAATTTTAAATTTTTATCGAAAAAATTGAAAAATTTTGAATTTAATTTTTTTTTACCTTTAAAATCAATTATATAAAATTCGATGCTCTTTTTATTTATATATATAAATCAAACTTTTATAAAAAATATTGGAGATTTTCATTGATATGGAACGCGCAGGGAGCATTTCGAAGATTTCTAAGACGACACGTAACATTCCATTTTTTTCTCAAAATTAATTTTTTTTATATTTTTTTGTGATAAATGCATCCCATAATGCATATAATGTACCCTTGAATAATATTTAAGATAAAATTTACAAAAGATAAAAAAAAATTCAAAAATTTGGAAATTTGGAAGTTTTTTTCGAAAAAATTTCCAAATTTTTCATTTTTTTTAACCTTTAAATTCAAATATATAAAATTCGATGCTCTATTTTATTTATATATATGAACCAAACTTTTATAAAAAATTTTGGGGATTTTCATTGATATGGAGATCGCAGGGGGCATTTCGAAGATTTCTAGAACGATGCATAAAATTCCATTTTTTTCTCAAAAATAATTTTTTTTGATTTTTTTTTTGTGATAAATGCATGTCATAATGCATATAATGTATCCTTGAATAATATTTAAGGTAAAATTTACAAAAAATAAAAAAAAATAATTTAAGGTCCCTTGTCCCCTTAAAACAATTTGGGTCAAGAAAAGCATTTCTTAAAAAAATACGAAATTAAAATTTTTATATGGTCCCCCGGTCCTATAAATGATATTTGGTAAAAATTTCCTATTACACTAAGAAGTAAGAGAAAAAAAAGTCCAGTTCATCTTACACTAAAATTGACCGAATTATGAAACTTTCAAATTCAAGACTTAAGGTCTGGTGACTCAGCTTCCGATTTCCCCTCACTAATGTAAAATCTATGACCATTGGATGCATTCGTATATTTAAAATATCTCCTCGGGGAATTAATATTTTTAACTTCTATTTTTTGTGCACGCTTCCTAAAAGATGTCTCTTTTTTTAGTTCTCAAAATATTTCTAAAGTATAGGCTTAATTTTATATGAAGTGTTAAAATCTTACACTTCGCCTGCTTTTAGCACATAAAATATTCAATTCAGCCTAGATTTTAGAAATATTTTGAAAACTAAGAAAAAAAGAGACATCCTTTAAGAAGAGTACACAGAAAAAGATGCTAAAAATATGAATTTCCCGAGAAGATATTTTAAATATACGAACGCGTCAAAAGTCTATAGACTTTTAACATTACGGAGAAGTCCGAAACTGAGTGACCAGTCCCCTTAAGTCAATATTCTGCAGCTGAATCCTGATGAGTTGGGCCAAGGTTCGAAGGATCGTACGCAAAGTTCTTAAAGTATTAGAATCATTTATTTCGCTTGTACATTTTTACATTGCAGCCGAAGGAGTTACTTGAGCAAGTTTTAAGATAACTTTATTTTTGTTAATTAAGTTTTAGATTAGACAATCTGGTAGCATTTTAAAATATTTTGTAAAGAATTGGGACTGTTGCTTTTCAGAATTTCATTTATCAAAAAGTTACTTTTTACCCGACTGCCAAGAAGGGTTATGTGTTTGATGCGTATCTGGGTATGTGGATTTCGTTATATCCTCGAAACATCCCGACGGCTGGATGGATATTAATGAATGAGGTCTCTATCGATTCGCCTTAACCGTCCAATGGTTATGGGCTAAGTTTTGTTTTTATAAATTCAAAATGGCGGTTGACACGATTTTTTTTTTTACGCACCCTATTGAGTGGCATACCATTGGATAGGTCTTCCAAAATGAAGACGATGTTTCATTGACTATTTTACAGTCAGAAGCTCCATTTAAATATTACATAACCTGGAAGTTGTGTAAGTAGGATATCTAGCTTTACTGCAACTCTAACCTTCATAGACATCTAAAGGCCTCATCAAAACAATGTTTATAGATAGGAACTAACAATTAAACACAACTTAAAAGTCATTAATACATGTAAATAAAAAAAATAGGTAAGTAGTATTAAAAATAGTTTCACATTAATGAAAAATAATTAATTAGTTCGCTTTTTACGCATGTCGGGTTTTTTGATTTTTTAAATTTAATTTTTACTTGTTAATTTATATTTTTATTACAAGTTATATATTTAATACATGGAAATTATTCCAGAGAGAAACATTCGCCTTGCATACAATATTTCAAATGAAAATCAAATTTCAAATTAATTGCTTAAAAGGCGCAAAGGCCAACATAGTGAAAAAGATTCCATCTTGTGCTGCGTTTGTAGCCTTGACAACATATAATAGTGAGAAATTTTCCGAGCTAGGTATCGTTCCAAGTGGTTTAGTCGGTAGAACGTCAGTGCGCTATACTGATGGCCCGGGTTCGAGTCCCGGCTTGGAATCTTTTCCACTATGTTGGCCTTTGCGCCTTTTAAGCAATTAATTTGAAATTTGATTTTCATTTGAAGTTATATATTTTTCTTAAATATGTCAGAATGGAAATAGATTTCAAATTTATACTGTAATGTCAATTTTACTCTCAACTAATATATTTTTTATTATCTGATGTTTATTTATATTTCTAGTAAATTTGTGAATGAGCGCTATTTCACAGTAAAAAAGGAGCTTCAACTTTAAACAGCTATTACTTCGTCAGTTTTAGTAGCAGAAGAATGGAACTTTTTTGCTTTACTTCTTAGTGTAACAGGATATTTTTACTAAATATCACTTATAAGATCAAGGAGCCGTACACAAATTTAAATTTCGTAATTTTTTAATAAATGTTTTATTGACCCAAATTGCTTTAAAAATATTTCTTTATCTCATTTAAAACATTTTTGTAATTGGAACTATATGTCTGTGACTAACGGTTTAAAAATTAGCCATTGGATATCGTTGAGAGTGGATACCTGGATACCCTGTATATATAATTCTAAGGAAACAAAAGATTTAAAAATTACCTTAAGATTTTGTAGTAAATTTAATGTTTTATTAGTGACATGTTTTGTTAGTGACATGTTTTATTTTTTCGGTATATTGTTTTCACACGTTTTAATTTAAACATTAATTTATCAGTATAAAAGAAATAAACTACAGTTTTATTATTGTTCAGGTACGTTACTTTTTATGACTATGACTATTATTTTTAAATGTTTCATTGTAATGAAACTAATAGAGTTTTGATTGCCTTCACACAAAAGGTACACTTCATAGTTAATTTATGATTGTAAGATGTTTCATTTTCCCACTATATTTTGTTCACTTATTTTTAAATATTAAATGAAAAGAAAAAAAGGACAGTTTTAAATCTCTCCTTTTCTTTTTTCATTTTGAGATCCGAGAAGCGGGTGCACATTCATAGACGAACCTAATGCTATAAACGTCCTCGCAAGTGGTTTCCTTTTCTTTCATTCAAGAAATTGTTTTTCAATAAAATTATGAATGAAAATGTTAACAAGTTCTTGGAAAAAAGATTTCTTTTTGTGTAGCTATGTTACTTTTATGGCTTTTTAAAAAATATTTATTCAATAACAATAAAATGTATGCTATAATTTTAAAGCTGCTTTAAAATTCTATGGCTTCTTTTATTCAAAAGCGCATTTTATATTAAATTTATACCTGAAATATTTAAGTATTGTGCGGCAGCGCAGTACTTATTTATTTCCAGTGTCACTTCTCAATGTTAATTTAACATAGAAAAGCCTATGGAGCTCATAAGTCTTTCATTTTTTTCTTCCCAACTTTTTTGTCCCTGACGCCACTCATTTTTTTAAATTCTTTACTAATTCTATAGTGCGTCTCAAAAGTATATGGACAGGCGTTTTTTTGAAGTAACAGTTCAAAAAAGGAAGCCATGATCACGAAAAAAATAATAAGCATATGGAATTCTAATACAAGTTTATGGCAATAAAGAAATACAGTATAGGTTTTACAGAATTTTTGTAAAAAAAATAAAAATCAAAATACGCTGTCTCAAAAATATATGGACTTTTCTAGTTTTTTGCATTTAAATTCACATTTTGGATCCATTCCTTTGAATTATCTTAAAAACCGTATCAAGTAAGCTTCAAACTAGTGTTTGGAGAATGTGTGGCTGTAAAGAGAACCAATTATGCTCTACGTTTTGCTTTAATTCCTGAATAGTAGAAAACTGACGACCATGAGCATATACATCTCGGCAAGTACTCCCCAAAGGTTATTATTTGGATTGCGGTCTGGGCTAATAGCCGGCCAGTCTATAACAGTCACTTGATTCTGCGTAAACGAAGCTGTTGTTGAATGACGGATGTGAATTGACGCATTGTCCTCTTGGAATTTTCAGTTATCCCTTTCAAAAATGTTTCCAAATGGAAGTACATTGCTTTTAAGGACAGTTTAATAATTCTCAGAGAATTGCTGACCATGAAGAGAAGCAAAATCCGTTGTTCCATTGAAACAAATCGCGCTCCACACCATGAGAGAATCCCCTCCTTGTTGTCGACTAAAGAACTCACGAGATTCTCGTCGCAGCTCATGCCGATGATATGCCCAGCCATCAGGGCCATCCAAATTGGTTTTGTTTTCGTCACTGAAGAAACACTTAACAATTCATCTTCTCAAGGCTTGTGTTTTTTAGTTCAAAGAACGCGTGCATTTCTATGGTGCACTTTCAGCATAGATTCAGTGCACATTCTGCGATATTTATAAATTTTGCTTGCGTGTATGCAACGGTGAACAGTAGATCTCGTAATAGAAAACGCTAAATTCTTCGAAATTTCACGAACAAACTTCTTTTGGACTGAGACTACTTCGAAAAATCTCTCTGTTTTGTCGCAGAGTTACTTTTTTTGGTCGACCTGAACAATGTTTTGCAATCGTATTGTTACTTTTTGATAAAATTTCATAAATTCCGGATCTGTTACTCTTTATTTGTTTAGCAATATCAGAAATTTTAACATTTGAGTCTTTAAACGCCAAATTTTAGCTATATCAGCAGCAGAGAATTGAACGTTGCGAGTCATTTTCCCACTGTTCGATAATTGAAGAATGAGCAGTGATTTTATATTTAGCAGTGGCTACTTCACAATTACAGAACGCAGAAAATGCAATTTTTTTTGATACGGTGGAAATAAAAGCAATTCTCTTCACTGTCCATATATTTTTGGGACAGCTTATTTTGAATTTTATTTTTTTACAAAAATTCTTTAAAACCTATACAGTATTTCGTTATTGTAACAAACATATATTATGATTCCATATGCTTATTATTTTTTTTCGTGATTATGGCTTCATATTTTGAGCTGCTATTTCAAAAAATCGCTTGTCCATATACTTATGAGACGCACTGTAATATTATAAATTTAAAGTGTGAAAATGTTTGCCTGATGTGAGGGTCAAAATGAATGATAAAATACCTTTGCATATGGGTGAATTACAACCCAGAGAGTAACATGGGCTATTTTTTATTTACATTTTTCCAATATTTTTCTTAATAATTCCAAATTTCGCTTTTTTTCGTTGAGAATTAACGGACATTTTTCCAATAAAATTTAACATTTTTTTTCATTGTTGCCAAGAATTCAAAAGCCGTAATAATAATTTGTCAATTTTTTGTTGAATGATATTCAAGTGAAAAATTACTGAAATAGTTTTTTTTAAGAATTAAAAAGAAGTTGAATATGGCGTCATAGTAAAAATAAAAATGACATTTTTAAACAAATTTTTTACGTTCAGATTGGAAGTTTTTGCCCAAAGTACAGCAACTTGCATTACTGCACTGATGAAACATTTTGAATTATACATAGGTAAATTGCATCACAAATTGTGATACGATACCGCATGAATCAAAGCCAATGATGATGGTACCCTCCATTAATTTTGAAATGTGTTCATCTGAATGCAGTAGTTACTAAAAAACTTGACATATTAAACAAAAACCTAATTTGAAGAACAAACAAACAAACAAACAAAAAAATATTTCCTACATAGTTTAAGCCCGAGAAGGGACAAATATTAAGGTATTTCATTCAATTCGTTCTTCATTTAATGTTAAATTTTTGTAACAAATGAGTTAAAGCAATTGAACATTTCCAATCGCACCCGTCGGCCTAATCGTTCGGAGTTTTCGTGGTTTTCTTCCAGCCATGGATTTCCATGCGTACGGGTTAGGTTCCTTAGAAAGAACCCCACGAAAGGCAATCTCCCCTGGGCCTATATCCCTCGTGCAGATAATTGGCAGTCAAAAATCAACCAACCAACCAACCTTAGATTCCGTTCAAATGAAATCGAAATAAATCTTAGACTTTTTTAAAGTTTTGTATTTTGCATGTATCTTATCGTTTTATGTACAATCATCATAAAAATAATACAAAATCTGCAATACAAATATTTACAACTGAAAATTGGAAAACGTCTAAGATTTATTTCGATTTCATTTGAACGGAATCTAAGTTTTTAGGGTGTTTGAAGTATCATGTTGTATGAATTTTATTTTTATTTTTTAATGTTCAATTTGTTTAACTTATTTATTACAAAAATTTAACATTAAATGTAGAACGAATTGAATGAAATACCTTAATATCTGTCCCTTCTCGCGCTTAAACAATGTAGGAAATAAATTTTGTTTTTTTTTTAGTTGTTCTTCAAATTAGCTTTTTGATTAATGTTTTATTGTACGAGTATATTATTTTCGCAGGTTTACGTTCAACATTCATTTATAAGACTCAATGTCTAATTTTTTCGTAAAATTATGAATGAAAAATGTTGAAAAAAATTTACCAATAAAGAATGCCCTATTTAATTTTTTTTTTTTTTTTTTTTTTTTTTTTACATTTTATGGTTTTTAATACAATTTTTATATTTAATGATAATGTAACTAATAGAGTAATTTTAAAGCTGCTTTAAAATATTATGGCTACTTTCAATCAAAATGGAGCATTTTAAAATAAATTTAGCAGTGCAGATGTTCCATTGTTCCGGTAAGGTAAGCTGGGATAACTGGACCCACGAGGTAACTCGGGCATAGGCTATTTTATAAAAAACCGTTGATGACTTTTAAGTTTCGCTTTTGTCAACACTACACCCCCATCTCTATATCTTAACCCCTTGAGGGGTGGTGGGATATATTTTATCCCACCTACGATTAAAGATTTGCACCAGGAAATTTTATTAAATTTTACTTTTTTAACTTTGGTGGGAAAAAAATCGTAAAATTGCTTTTCCTTATTTTTCAATAAATCTTTTTGCAGATTCCGGTGTGAATTCGACATTACAGAAACACAATTACTTGCCCCTCCAGGGGTTAAAACAACGTGTGTGAAAACAGTCATAGCTGTAATAGGTTTCCGAAAATTCAGGCTTCTTTTTTTACAAACAATGCCAATTTGGTTGAACTTCCTCGGTTTTTTATTAAAATATGGTAAGTACGAGTACTTTCATTGAACAATCACTTTTTTTAAAGATTAGGCATATAAGTACATTAATATTATTAGGTATCGATACATATTTACTTCATGTTTCAAATGTAAGGCCGGTGTTCCAGTTATCCCATGAATTTTTCAAGAATGGGCTAACTGGGACATGTATCAGGGGTAACTGGGCCATATGGGATCCAGTTACCGCAACAGTTAGAAATATTTTTTTTAAGTTTCTCTTATTACGGAAAATTTCTCCATTCTTTTTTGCTTGCAGTAAAGGAAATTATATAATACAATATTATTAAAATTACATAATAAAATTTTTAAAAAGCATGCCGGCGGGCACCAAACCTAATTTCTAAAGTGAGATAAACAAACCTCGAAATTTTACGATACAGATGACTTGTACATAAGTGAAAGTGACATTATTAGAAAATTGTCGAAACCAATAAAAATCCTTTCTGTTCGATATAAAAATATTGTTACATTCTCCACAGATTTATTGCACTTATCGAACTTTCAGTGAGGTAAATAAAAAAGTGATTGAGATACTTTAGTACTTACGTACCCGTTTGTTCACAGACTTTTCCTAAAATACGCATGTAACTTTTATACTTATTTCCCATACTAAAGTACATATCACTCACTCGCAATAAAAGTGACACATCTCGACAAAAGTAAATTTCACAGAAGAGGCAAAAGGGGGGAAAATGTGCATGATTTTGCTGAAACATGAAATTAGAGCACTTATCTCTGCGTGCAGGAATGGAAATTTGCCTAAAAGCATAAGACCCTTAAAAATGAAGACGTAGGATAACGTTTGGAGGGCTGGGTCATTTTATCGCAACACAATCTACCCCTTTTCTGTGGTCACAAATGGACAAATAGCGTAATAAAGTTATTTTCCGTATAACTACACTTATGAAACTGTTTGTGTAGCAAGACTCACCCATGACAGACTGATTAGGGGAATAAAACGCAAAATTAATTTTTGGGAGATGTGTCACTTTTCTTGTGGGTGAGCGATATGTACTTACTTAATGTTTATGTTTATTGTATGAATAAATCTTATAATTTCATATTTGGTGCTTTTTTTAGACATATTAACGACAAAGGTTTCCCTAACATATTCTCTTCTTTAATTGATGTATAATTTACATGATCTTCCTGGTTAAAATTTTTTTAAGTTATTTACATTTTTTCAAACAGGACTTGATACCCATACTAAAAAAAAAAACTAAGGCGCGTGGAACATAGACCTGCCTGGTCCATTTGCCCCATGAAAAAAAAAAGATGAAATATGTACATATATTTTTATTTTTAGACATTAAAATGTAATTTTAAAAAATTCTTTATGCTAGTGTGAACCTATCTGAACACATATGTTCAGACAGGACTTTTTCAAGTGAACATTAGCTTTTGAAAGCTGAATTACCAGAATCTCCAGAGTCACATTGTAAAATAATGGCCCAGTTGCCCCACGTTACCTTATATTGTTTTTGCAGGTTTATATCTAAAACTTCATTTATCAGTTTAAAAGTTAAAAGGTAAGAAATAAAATATAGTTTTAAATTTCTCTTTGTCATCCTTTCGAAAACTCGTTTTTCAATCCTTATAATGTTACAAATGCAAAAGCGTGTGTGAAAGTTTGAATGAAGTCAATGTTAAAACGGATGAATTAATTCTTTTGTACCTTGCTTGTAGATGGATTATAACCCAGAAATGAACATAGGCTGTGTTTTATTTATTTTATTCAAATATTTTTCTTAATAATTCAAAATTTCATTATTTTTCATAGAAAATCAATGGACATTTTCCCAATAAAATTTAACCATCTTTTTTATAGCGTTGCCAAAAAAAGTGAAAATCTGGAATAACAATTTCTTCTCAGTAATTAATTTTCAATTGAAAGATTTTCACGTGGAAAAGGAAAATTAAATAAAACAAATCATCACTAATAAATAAAGAATATGACATCATATTGAAAAGAAAACGAAAATATTAAATTGAGTAAGTACGGAAAGCATGCGAATATGACGTCATATATGGAAAATAAACATATTTGCTTTGATGTTGAAATAAAATGGTCTTGAGTTATGGCATTAATTATTATTATTTAAAGAAAATTATCATCAATACGTCAAAGTTTAACGTAACCTGCGCGACGTCAGTATAAAGATTTAACCTTTAATTTAAAATTAAAACAATTTTAAAGAAAAGTTTAAAAAGAAAATGGATAGTAAATGTGAATAGTATGCACAGCAAAATTATCCATGTAAGAATTGATATCGTGACTCGCGGGAAATAGTTATTTTTTATTCTTAGAAACTATAAAATTAAAAAAATTAATTTGATTGCATATAACATATATATATATCTTATATATTTTTCAAATATATAACCGCGGTAGCTAAATGTTTTTAGCAATCTTTTAAATATTATACGCTTGTATCTTTGCTGCAATTGTGCATAATCTTTGTGTATTATCAATTTGATTTCTACTCTGTAGTTATCTGATACCTCTTCATAGGAAATTCAATTAAATTTTGCATTGTTATCATCGCAAAGATTCAATAAATGAATTTAACCAATCGCGTTATATATGTTATATGTATTTTTTATGTTATATGTGTATTTTATTCATAATTTCACAGTTTTTGTTAGTGGTCGGTATTGTTTGTTTAATGATTATATATATATATTATTCCAAAATTAATGATAAATTACTGCATGAATGGCGCTACAGCAGCACATATCAAATGCAATAAAGCATATTATATCATTTCAAAATGCCAAAACAACATAACTTCAAAAGGAAGGTGTATATCTGCAGAAATTTTTAAACTATAAAATATTTATGAAAACAAGAAAGACAGGTAAAAAAACAAAAACAGTCTGTTCTTCATCAGTGGGAGGACAGACAGAAAACTAACTCCACCCCCCACTTTTTAAATTTTGCAGGTTTCTGAACACATGTTCACCCCGCATTCAATACTGAAAACTATTGTCATTTTATTAATCTAATTACATAAAAAACTAAAACAACTCAAATTAAAAACTAACAAACATAATATTAACCATACAAAAACAAAAAACTTTAATAAAAAGGTCTTTTAGAGGAATGCTTAAATTATCATTAAACTGAAAACAAAAGAAAAAAATATAAGAAAACAAGCATGAATGCAGAATAAACATGCGCCCCCCCCAAACCCGCAAAATGAAATTTCTCAAAACATGAATACCTGTATAATGTTTCCTACCCGTCAACTATAAACAAATAAATTTTTTCTTCCAAATCCATTATCAAAAGCCAGAAATTCCAAGTCTGCAACTTTCTTTCGTTTCAATTCATCAATAGACACCCGTTCTTTTAACAAGACTTTAGGATGCCCATTTCATACAGAAAGATCCAGAAGGCTGCCATCACATGTTCACGCCGCCAGTCCACATCGTTGCCATTCACTTTTAAGAACTGTCTTTAAATAATATTTCAAAAACTTAATGGGGTAATTGTTATTGTAAAATAAATTAGCCAATAACTTAAAAATCTGTTTATAAAAATTACTGTCTCTGCCACAAATTTTATTGAAACGTATCAATTGATTAATAATTATATTTATGTAAATTTTTTTATGCAAATTTGAAAACCAATGCGGCATGCTTCTAGTAAAAAAATTAAAACTATTTCTTTTATCGTACAAATCCAAAATCAAATTATTATCAATAATTTTGAATAAAATATCTAAAAATTCTGCATTATAATCATCACTGTTTGCTCTGTTCAATTTTAAACAATTTGGATATATAATATCATATTCATTAGAAAATTCAAAATTAAAAATCAAAATATCATCAATATACCTAAAGACCTTTAAAGACTTATTATATTTCATAGTATATTTAAATTCATAATAAAATTAAAATAAATTTGCTGCTGTACTAGAATAGTTTGTTCCCATCCCTATACCACATATTTGATTAAAGGTATTATTGTTAAAAGTTACATAATTATTATAAAAACAGAAATGACAAATGCTTGAAAATAAATCTCTAT
This sequence comes from Maratus speciosus, assembly GCA_963932465.1. Taxonomy (NCBI): domain Eukaryota; kingdom Metazoa; phylum Arthropoda; class Arachnida; order Araneae; family Salticidae; genus Maratus; species Maratus speciosus. The sequence goes on from OZ010798.1 coordinate 289,656,675, forward strand.
TTATATTTAATTCATCATTTATACAAAAAACATCAAAAATACTCATTAAAACTTCATAAAGTGAATCAATAGGTATATTGGTGAACAGAATTTCAAAATCGAATACCTGCATTTTCAGAGGAGTCAAAGGCAATTTGCTCAGAATTTCAACACTATTGTCAATTGACCAGAAATAACTATACTTCTTAAATTTATACTTTAGAAAATCATAAATCTTTTTTAATAAATTCTGTAAACCAATATTAAAAGTGGGGGGTGGAGTTAGTTTTCTGTCTGTCCTCCCACAGATGAAGAACAGACTGTTTTTGTTTTTTTACCTGTCTTTCTTGTTTTCATAAATATTTTATAGTTTAAAAATTTCTGCAGATATACACCTTCCTTTTGAAGTTATGTTGTTTTGGCATTTTGAAATGATATAATATATATATATATATATATATATATATATAAATTCGTATAGCCATTTATTTCAGAAAATATGAATACAAATTGTTTTCCCTTTTTTTCTAAGAAAGTTTGATTTTCAAAAAACATAAAAATTTAATATTATTGCAGCAAAGAATAATAATTTTCTCTCGACCAGTATCGAAATTAAGGCGCGAGAGCTCGAAGTGTATTGGAGACATATTTGTAACTCGTAGTTCGACAATAGGATTTTAATTCTGCATAAATTTTAGCTTTAAAATTCTAAAAATATTTTGTCATTATTAAAATATTTAGCTTTTAAAATTTTTTGTTATAACGGATTTTTATAAAGTCTTATCGGATGCAATGAATAGTTATACAAATTTCACACCAAATACCACCTAAAATCGCTATAGTAGAATTCTGCCAGCGTTGTTTCTTTTCTTTTCTTTCTTTCTTTCTTTCTTTTTTTTTTTTTTTTTTGTTTGTTTGTTTGTTTGTTTTATGAAGAAAGATTTGTTGAATTCCACGTTTTTACTTGGCCTTCCTTTTTTCATTGGTTGCAATTTCATTTTCGCTATTGTTTATTATTTGGCACAAAATTTCAATTTTTTCTGACTGCCATACGTCAAGGCCCCTACAAATAAGAAATTCGTTATTCTATAAAATGTGATAAATATTTAGTTAATTATATGTATTTATTCATAATTTAGTGCACGTAGCGCCGCAGTGCATGTTCAGAGGCAGCCCTCACCTTCCCCGTTCTTCCTAATTCATAATGTCATATATCCTATTTGTTGCAAATTTTGTCTAGTTTCTGAACTTCGTAATGCTTTTCCCCTAAAACAATAAGAAATTTAAGTTAAAACAACTATTTTGGGGGGGGGGGGGGTTCGGGGGAAAATTTTTGGGGGAAATTTAAACATTCGGATTCAGCGACCCAAAAATCTTAAAGTAAACCTTATAGAGAAAGTTCGGAGTGGAGGTGGGAAGGCGAATGTAAACGTGTGAGTGGTTAAGTGGAATTCCGCAACTTAGTTTACGCAGCACCGCGCGCATGTTCCGAGGCAGAGCCCCCCTTCCCCTTCATCCTAAGTCATAATGTCATATATCTAATTTGTTGGAAATTTTGTCTACTTTCTGAATTTCTAGATACATTTTCTCTAAAACAATAAAAAAAATTGATTTTTTTAATAAAAACCTTTTTGGGGAGGCTTTTTACCAAAATTTGGGGAGGTTGCCGGAGGAAATTTTGGTGAGAAGTTACAAATTCGGATTCAGCGACCCAAAAAACATCTAGAAAACCGATTTCCAGTACTACCATTAATTCTGCTAGGTAAAATTCCCTATTGCCTGGACTATAGGCTACATCTATCGAAGTAGAATAACGATCATTTTATTTTTTAAATAAATAAACATAAAAGTTACAATAAATTTTTTTAACACTCCTTATAAGCATTCAACATTCATCTCGAAAATCACGCCTGATTGTTTGACTACAATTCATGTTTTTTCTCAAAACTTTCCATTACAATACATTTATTTGGCGTTGGCACGGGCTTTTTTTTTTTTTTTTTAAGTTTCGTAGAAAACGCAAGGAAGTGGATTTTTTAAATATATATATACGTTTTGCTCTGTGTCTTTTTTGAGATATAGGCAACAGGAAAGAGAAAATGAAATAATATTTAAATTATCTCTTTAGGATTTCGAAATTGGTTTCTCAGTGTATAATCTTTAATTAATTAACATAAAACTATCAATTGATTAAAACGTATTTTTCTAAAATATTACACTCTACATTTTTTATTAATAATTTTTTCTACTTTTTAACCTATCAAATGTTTCATTGTTTAGTTTCACAGCTATTTGCCATAATTTGACTAGCGATTCTTAGCGCATTTCTAAATCCATTGTTGTTCCATCTCGTATACTACTGTACGAGTTACAGAGAATATTTGACGATTTATAACTTAAAAACTACTTGTGGTGGGCTAATGAAAAAGTGTCTTAAAATTAGAACGGGAGCTGGCTGCACAAACCATCAGCTCATTGAATTGACAACAGAAAATGCAGGATTAGTTAAAACTTGATTCGCATATTAAAATGAAACTGGTCTGCCAAGTCATATCTTAATCGAAAGTGTTAGATGATTTAAAAAAAAAAAAATGAGACTTACATGATATGATAATAATCACGTTAAATCATAAAATAAAGATAAGGTAAATCGATACCACGATAACACGGAACTTTCTTCATATCCAATAAAAGGCTTGTATATATTCCATTTGCAATCTAAAATATCCTTAGTTTTTAGCCTGTAAAAAAAACTTGGGTTTTCTTTATTATTATGTGTATTTTTTTACTCATAATGTATCCCATGAATTGCAGAATTTTGGCTTAATATACTATATTTTTATGTATCTTAAAAATACAAAACTGGAGGGTACATTTTTGCTCCTATCTAGTTACATTTTTTCATACACACTAAAAATTATAATATACAAAAACATTATTGATACTTGATTAATAACATAAATAAAAAAATCTAGATTATATATATTAATAAAACACTCAATATCATTTAAAGTCTGTAAATTATTAATATAGTTCTTTGAGCTGTCAAAATTGCAGCTTTTTAATCTAAATGTTTATGCAGTTTTTGATTGACACATTAGATAAACAAGGAAGACATTTTATATTTTCCTGTCATGATGGGTGAAAGAGTAATCAAGTCTTATTTATGTCTGGCATTAAGTGTTTTTTGAAAAACAGTTATCTTGATTTATAATGAGTTTTATATAATTCTGAAGAGATTAGTATTTCCAACAGAAAGCACCTGCAAACCAGATTTTAGTGGTTGAGTGATTGGTTTATCATTGTGTTTTCCTGATGCCAGGTCTCCATGTTTTCATACGTTTGGGTGCACGAAAACACAATGATAAACCTACCGATCCCCACTAAAATCGGGTCTGCAGGTGGTTTTCACCAAGATATAACCTGGCAGACCAGTTGCATTTTAATATGCGAATCGAGTTCTGTCGAATCCTGAAATTTCAGCCATCAACTCGATGAAGTGATCTTCTGTGCAGCCGCTTCCTGGTCTAATAATTGTTTTCCTAAAATATTAAAATGCTCTATTGCCATCGGAAACATACCTGTGAACGCAATTCTTTAATTTCTAGCCAATCAGGAAGCAAGTTTAAAATCGATAACAAAATTCCATCTTTTACATACAAAAACTAGATTGAGTTAAATAAATTAGTGTAAAAATGCAAACAGTTCTGATATTTTAATTCATAATGTAATGGAAATATGTAATTAAATTTTCATTCCGCATAAAATAGAGGTATACAAGTATGCTAACCCCCACCACTTTTCATATTTCTAGCTATTTAAAAAGACAAACAGCCATTTTCTTCTTCGTTATTGTGGCACGTGGAAATTAATTTGTCCAGAAATAGCAATGCACATTCACCACAATCACGTGGGAAGAAGCTTCTTAGAAGCTTTGTAATAAACGGAAAGGTTTCCGTGTTTATAATGTAATCATAAAAAATGCGAAGTTCTCTTAATAAAGTATATTTTCCCGAAAAAAATTCCTATGACAGACATAAATATTAATTAAGCTTAATGGCGATAATTTTACGCTGTTAAAAGTTGTCGTACAGTTTTAAACTGTGACAGGAAGATCTATTTTTGACATAATACTAACACTAATAATGATGTTTATCATCAGAATTAAGATTATGGTGTTTGTTTTTAACAGTTCTCTACGACAATTGTTTACGACTTTGGTTTCTTCTTTGTATGTTGCATTCGCGCGTATGTAAGGTCTATTTATGTTCAGATTTCTGTAAATATCTCTTAATTCCTACGAAATTTATATGTGTTATAAAGTGTCTTTATATCATATTCTCTGTTGCAAATGGTGTTCCTAGCATTTACAGTTATTTTACAGAAACACGTAAAAGAATTCAGGTACATTACGGTATAAGGATTTGCACTTCAGTTATGGGAACATCCATTCGTTAATCTTGTGACAATTAGAGCAATCTTTCATAAATACTTCCAATTATCTATTTATATAAAATCCAAGTCTCTGTGTGTCCCTCACTATTCCGGTAGGATCGCCTCATTGAAATGAGTAATTGTTGAAAAATATTAATGCAGGGTTACCACAGTAGCGCCAAATGTTAGCCAACTTGGCGATATCTGGCTAATTTGACGAGATTCCCATTTAAAACCATTAATCTTTCATAATGGAGGTCACCGAAATTTATTTTAAACTCCACTCTTTTAAGATATTTTTTCGAAATCTATGGGTGAGAATTTAAAGTACATCTTTACATCTTCCTCCCGATGCTACTAAAAAAATAACGGCCAATAGACAACGGTGTACTGTGTGAGCTCCTAACTGCGCGATTTTAATGTGCTTTAGGTAATTTTCCAGTATAGGTGCCTTGGCGAAAAAGGAAATTTGGTAACATATTTTCCGGGAACCTATTCACTGTTTCATTTTATATACACACGCGTTTTTTTCGATATTTATACGATTTATTTAACATAAAAAAGCCGTTTCTCTAATTTTATACAGAAACAGATGTAATTTGTACATAAAAACATCAATAATATACATATAAAACAAACAAAAACGCTCATCAAATTTGTCTTCATAGCTGTTTATATGATTTGACAACAAATCTCGATATTTTTCCGTTATACGGACACCATGCCAAAATGTATGCTAATGCGCCAATTATTTCAAAATGCTAAAAGATATTTGTAATTTTATGCCAGCAGTTTAATATGAGTTTTATTTTATTGCTTTATTTTATAGCAGTTATTTGTTCACTTATTTTAAGTATATATTTGTGATTTGATGAAATAGTTCGTAAAAGTCTGGAATTTTCAAATGTTATATTTTTTAAATGCTCATTTTAGTATCGACAATGGTTTTTCTTTTATTTTTCAAATGCTTCAATTCACTATTTTGCGCCAACTATTACGCTTGGCGACAATGGTGTCCGCATAACGGAAAAGTACCCAAATCTCACTTTCTGGTGCCCAAATTACAACAAACTTTTTTAAAAAAATGCCAAAGCCCCTACAGTGGAAAAGTACCAAAGTGTCTATTATTTTGCGCTATCCGTGTTATAGTGTGTACTATATGCAAGGGGAGTGGAGCGAAGAGTTTAAACATTAAAGTTTCGGCACAGATGTCATATACGCGCCCCATATTGGAGCGATTTTTTTTCTGACGCCAATGTCATATACACAACGGGTACTTAACTGGTGCCAAAGTGTCGTAATTTTGCTTGATACGGTAATCCGGATGTTGTTGTTTATGCTGTTGATGTTTTCGCCAAATTGGCGTTGGAAAAAAATCGCGCCAATATATGATAACGTATATGACAACTGTGCCAAAGTTTCTATAAAGCAGTATAAGACTAAAAAATTAAGAATAAAATAAATGCAAAATAAGACTAAAGAAGAAAGAAAAATCATGCGTTAAGCATAGAATGTGAAACACTTTCCAACACATCCTAAATGCTTTAACAAAACTTCGTTATTCAGGGAAATAAGGTAAATAAGATAACGTTACTTCTTAGATATCCCGTCGACCAATTTCGCCAAATTATATAAATCGCCAAATAAAAAGTAAAACATTAATAAAAATACAAATAAAACGTCGAATTAATGGTTTTATTGGCCATTATTGGCATTTAATTAATTAATTAATGGCAACCATTATTGGCAATTAATCTTACAATTTGGCGACAGTAATTTGGTCGACGGGATAACTAAGAAGTACCAAGATAACTAAGTAAACATTTTAGAAAACGCATAAATTTTTTTAAAAATTGATTTCAGCAGTTACCGTCCATAGCCAATAGTACCGTTATTACATGCCACTTTTTAGCTAAAATTTAATTTAAACTACTCTTAAAACTACTGAAATCACATTTCCAAATATTATCATCCATAGACGGTTATGTATCCAATTCTTTGCGTGACCATGTATATAATTTTATCTATATTCTACAAACATTTCTTAGGAAACTAAATGCAGTTCAACGTAAAAATGCATAACTCCTTTAAAAACCACCTTTAAGCAATTTACTCTCATACTCAGTAACTCTTACGGATTCTTTTGTGTAGCCCTGCATATCAACTGTAGCATTTATACACACAGTATGCATAAATGTAGTGAAACATAAAAGCGCATATCATAATTAAAAATGCATTTCTAGCAATCATTGCTTATGTACAATACTTCGGAGAAAAGTTTCTTGGCGAGAAAGAAGTTTGTCAACGTATTTTCTGGCAACCTATTTACTGCTTCATACTCACAAGCAATTTTTTCCATATGTATACAATTTGGTACAGATGTCATATACACATATTGGCGCGATTTTTTTCCGACGCCAATTTGGCGAAAACATCAACAGCATAAACAACATTCAGGTTACCATTACAAGCAAAATAACGACACTTTGGCGCCAGTTAAGTACCCGGTGCGTATATGACATCGGCGTCAAAAAACAAAAACAAAATCGCGCCAATATGGGCGTATATGACATCTGTGCCAACAATTTAATATAAAAAAAGCTATTTACCCATTTTTATAATGAAACAGAAGTAATTTTTGCACAGATGTCATATACGCATGGGGGTTGGCGTGATTTTTCTATGACGCCAATTTGGCAGAAATCTCGCTTTCGAATACCAGTTACTTATATATTTTTCAATTATTTGTTATCATTTTGAAAAGGAAATAACTATAAATAAATAAAAGTTTGAATAATAACTATAGAACAAAGCAGTTTATATAATTAAAACACAGAAAATAAAAGTAAAGAAGCAATTTATTAATAAATAAAAAACAATAGCCGGGTTACCATAGCAGGCAAAATAACACCATTTTGGCGCCAGTTAGGTATCCCGGTTCATATCTGAAATCTGTGCCGTAATTTGTATAAAAAAAAAATTATATATATTTAGAAACGATATTTTTATCCATATAAGTGCATATATAAACAAAGATAAAAGTTCATTAGATTTGTTTTCATAGCTGTTTATATATTTTCGCAACATATCTCACTTTGTGATGCCCGAATCGCGCCAAGCTTTTTTTTAAAAATGCGCTATAATGGAAAAGTACTTAAATAAATAATTAACAGAAATAACAAATTATACAAACTAAAACTTTATTTCGAGATCAAAGCATTGTTTTTAATTTCGATTAAAAATACATATATCCTTGGATAACTTCAATTGAAATTAGTTTCACAGCTTAATATCTCATTCCATAAGCCTAAACAAACACAAGTGATTCGTTCATCGTGAAACGTCAAAAATATTAAATCATTGAGGTAATTATTCACAAAGTAAGTTCTCCAACAATCAATGGGCAATATTCTAATAACGTCATAGTAGGTAAAATGGTGGCGGTATCATTTGTTTATGGTTTGTAATCACAAAGATTTAATTTTGTAATGTCTCTTAGTTACATTATTTTATTGTCATATTTATGAGCTCAGAACAAAAGCCTATTTTTTCATTATTTAGTTATTAAAGACGGAAAAAAATCATAAATGTATGATTTGAAAATTTTAAATAATTTTCTTTCTTAATACTAAAAAATAACATCGGGAAGTAACAGCGGGTTTAAGTTAAATAAGTTTAACTGTTTAATTCTGTTGTAATATTCAAAATAACTGTATTTATTAGATTTTAGTACTCAACATCAGTGCCCGATTAAATTTTGAAGTTAGAGGAATTACAATGTCATTTCAGGACCTTTCTTTTGGAGAAGCTTTTATAAATTCCATATATACATGGAAAATCTTCAGTGTTAGAAATATTATTCCTAGGACTGACATAACACGAGAACGGCCTGCAATTTTACACAAGTTTTTGAAAGCTACTTTATATCAGAAATTTTACTAAAAACTGGTTACTTTTTTGTTATAGCGGCCCACACTATTAGGATTATGACAAGTTGCAGCCAATTTCGCCAACGTCGTAACCAAGATCGTGAAGCACACACATATAATACCATATAATACCATTTCATGAAATCGTATACGATAATTTAATAGTTTTTAACCTTACTTCAAGTGTGTTATTTATTTATTTTTAAGGCTCAACAATCTAAATTGTCAAATATATGAATTTCAAAAAATGCAAACAAAGATTGAATAGACATGACCGCAAAAAGCCTCAAATCTGCATAACACTTGGAACCAAACTGTGCAGATTAGTGGTCTTCTACTGTACACAGTTTTTCATAAATGTGTTTCGTTCTTAAAATGTGTTATTTTCATCTATCACTGCGGAACAAGCGAGAAAACTCATATTCTTGCACATGAGTTGTATATATCTTTATATCTAAATTTCCGTCATTTTTGACGGGCTACCTTTCTAGTTTCATTATAAAATATATTTAAGATAAAAATTGATATAACCAATTAAAAATCACTGTGTTCCACTCTCGTAATATATATCTAATTGGGAACAAAAAGCATTTTATTTGTTTATATATTAAATTAAAATTTTGTTACTCTTGTGACACTTTGGTCCCAAGAGTAACAAAATTTTGATTTATTATATAGACAAGCAAAATACTTTTTATTTCAAATTAGATATATATTAAATGAGTGGAGCACAGTAGTATTTCACTGGTTAAATCTTTTTTTTTTATCTTAATTATATTTTACCGTAAAATAATTGGAAATATTTGTAAAAATCCGCTCGAATGGTCACAAGAGTAACAGTGGACGTTCCCTTATGTTAATCTATTTCAAACAAATACTTTAATTTAAACAAAAATTTTTATAGAAGACCCCAACAGAAAATATCTTTTTTAATAGTGTTACTAAAACTTTACACAGGGCCCTTGCATCTAGAAGGCACCATTAATGTGCGCCACCTGCCATAACTTAGACGTTACGACTTTTTATAAAAATGCAGGGCCCAAAACTGGAAAGGCACGATAAGTATTCCTTCTAACCGTGACAATCAGTCATTATTTTTTCTAAAAAGTATTTTTTACATTACTTATGACTAAAATTCTACGTTTAATAAGCGCGACTATTTGAAAAGTGGTATTCTCTGGGCTGGGGGAGTTGTCCCTTTCACTTCCTGTGGCAATCAGACTGTGCATCCATTAGTCTGTAGCTTAATTGAACAACGTTCCACAATGACCACTAGTAAAAAAAAAAAAAAAAAAAAAAAAAAAAAAAAAATACTTTCTGAGAAATGTATTCAAAAGTTTTTTTTCTTTTATAAGATATTTGTTAGAACTATATAGCGTAGTTTTACTTAATTGAGTACTGAGTATGAGTATGAAGAAGAAGCTGAATTTTTTTTAAGGCTTTTTTTCCCCTTTCATTCCCTTAAAACTTTTCCTTTTTCTTCTCTTCTAATTTTTATGAAATTTTATTGAAATTTTATGAAAGTAACACATCTAAGCAACAATAAATTTATTAACCAAAACGTGCTTTCGAGCGAAATTAGTCAGTAAAAAAACTATCTTTTATATTTTTTGTTGTTAAATTGGCAAATATTTAAATGGAGCACTATCTAAATAACAAATCTAAACAATAAATCACATTTCACTCTTAAACTTACTGATAAACGCATTTTCGACTGTAAATGAAAAAGAACATTGAAAATAACCTTAAAAATATTTTTTCTTCCCTTTTTTTCATTTTTAACGTTATTAAAATATAAACACTTAAATAAAAATAAAGAAAAATAACATACGTAAACAATAACGTTATTTCATTTGTTAATTTACTAAATTGCAGTTTCCAGGTGAAAGTAGGCGGGAGATTTGAGAACATATATAGATATTATTTTATAGCCATGAATTGCGTCCAAAGATATTCCATTTTTTAATTGCATGAATTTTTCTATTGTTAATTAGACATAAAACCAACAGAGTGAAAAACTATCCAAGCCAGAACTCGAAACCAGGACATTTACATAGCACACCAACGCTCAATCAACTGAGCTACTCGGACGATACCCGTGGCTTGGAAACTTTTTCACTTTGTTGCTTCTGCATCTTGTTATCAATGCAAAAATTCGTGGAATTAAAAGATTCAAGATTTAAGAACATCCTAAAAACTTAATTACATGTTTTTTTATATTTTACATGTTGTTAAATTGAAAAGTATCTGAATGAATAACAATAAAAATATCTAAAAAATAATAAAAACTTTCATTCACATTTTTAAAAAATATTTTTAAATCCACACATTTAAGGCAAAATGTGTTGTCAACGAGTGAAAAAGAATAACGCTGAAATTGTCGTTTGTACACTTTTTTTAGGTTGGATATCGTAATGTAACTAAATTCATATTTAAATGGAAAAGTAGAAAAATGACATGCTAAAAATATTTCTTCCATTCTTAAATTTTTTCAACATTTTTAATTTATAGTTTTACCAGCTGTTTCCCGTAACTTCATTCCCATAACATTGAAAGAAAGATAAATGTCTTAATTAAGCAAACATTTCACTCCGAATAAATACATATACGGATACTACCTAGATTTGTCTTATTTGATAGCAGAAACTTTGCGATTAAATAGGACGAATATTACCTTTCGAAATTTATGGGGGTAATCACTTATACACTATACCAATTCATCAATATTTCAATATTTAATCAATTTAAAAGCAGCTAATTAAAAATTCAAGCTTTTATCTAATGAAACATTCAAGTTGTTTACCGTCAAATCTTGACGAGTACTACCTAGTTTTGCCCTATTCAATTACATAAACTTTGCACAAAAATAAGACGAAATAAATTACCTTTTAGAATTTGGCGCAAAAAGACTTTCAGGCAAAAATATTGGTAAAGTAAAGCAAATTGAAAACAAAAGAGGAAATACCATAATTTTAATTCTGATTATGAACGCCATTATTAGTGTCATCATTATGTCTAAAGTAATACCTTCTTGTCATTTTTAAAAACTCTACGATAACTTTTAACAGCATGAAATTATCATCATTAAACTTAATTAGTATTTATCTCTGACACATGTTTTTTTTTCTAACCGAAAAATACATTTTAAAAGAATTTCGCCTTTTTTGCTGTTACATTAAATACGGAAATATTTTCATTCATTACAAAGCTCGTAAGAAGCGTTTTCCCACGTGATTGTGGTGTAATATGGGATGCTATTTTTAGATACAGATGTAATTGGGCAAATTATTTTCCAGGTGTCACAATAACGGAGTAGAAAATTAGTCTCTTTATCTTATTCGAATACTTTCCCTTTTATCAATATAACATTTGAAAATTGATGTGGTAGGCATATGCATTAAATTCCTTTTAACATTTTCCAAGGTGGTTGAAGTGTTTATGCATTTGGTTTAGCTGTTCGTCTGTGCTCTAATTCGATCAAATACACTCAGATTGCTACGTAATTTTTATAAGTTAAACCTACCAGTAGGTGGCCAATTAAGGACATTTATCTAATTATTATTAAAGTGTTAGTGAATTAAAAAAAAAATATATATATATAGCTTAGTCCTAACCGTATCGGAATAAACATTCAAAGTTTCAAAATATATTCTTCGAAAAAAAAAGAAAAAAAATATTACCTTCTTCTATGCTCCAGTAGTGGGACTAGTAAATTTCTGATGCATGAATTTTTAAGTTTTCGGCTTAGCTAACAAATTATTTGCGATGTAATAAGTATTATTAACCGTAGTCTAGTTTAAAATAAAACATAACATTGTACTAGGTTGAGCAAAAAGTTCTGGGAAATTTGTGAAAGTTGCGTTGTTATGCGCAAATCAACAACAAAAGCAACAAGGACTATTCTTCAAAGTAATGGATCATCATAGTCCATAACTTTCTGACATCATTCTGCTAGATTCCGGATTCCGGATGCCAGAAAAGTTGGAAGTACCATGGCGGCTCCTTGGAATCGAAAAACTCTTGACGTGCTTTCTCAACTTCATTAAAGGATTCATATCGACGGCCCTTAAAAAAGTGTTTGCATTGATCGAAAGGGGCCATAATCGGGTGGAGCCACGTCTGGCCTGTACCGCTAGTACTCCTCTATATCATACAAATTCTGATAACTATTAGATTAAAAATTTCCCAAAATTTTTTGCTCAACCTAATAAACAGTGTTTTAAATAAAAACATATCTCTTATTGAAATCTCCAAGAATTTGCAAAGAAATCTGCTTTTGAAGACACTCTAGAAAAAAAAAAATGTACCAGAAAAAAAAACAATTATTCCAAACAGTTTATGGAAAGTTACAATTTAAGGATGTTAGTCAATCAGATTTCTTTCAGTCGCTTTTCAGAAATGCGTTTTGGGCTTATATCTAAACTTTAAAAATTAGGGACCCACTACTGGTTCGCGGACCACTATAGATGCATTTACCGTATGTTATTGGTATTTAGTGAAGAATGTATATAAAATGAAGTATGTAACCATAAATTGAACGCACTTCATTTTCAATTACGAACATGCATGGTGCACCTCAATAACATATCAATTGCATGGCAATCCGATTATATTTACGCGAGTTATAGAACGGACAGACAGACAGGCAGGCAGACGGACAGACAAACCAAATTCATAAGCACTTTTCAACTGTATTGGAAAATGTTAAAAATGTAAACCAGGAAATAAATATTCGAAAAATTTGTATTGTAATACATAAAAGTTTTAAAAGAAATTGATTTCTAAAAAATTCAAATGTATGAATCCAAAATTACAGCCCATTCCAATCAAAATATTTCAGTTGCTGAAAAAACTACATGCATTGCAGTTTGTTTTACAACTATTCAAAGTCAATTTAACTTTAGGAGTTTAAAATTTGCAAATCTGCATAAATCCGTAACTATTTCACTGAAATGGCTTCCGGTTTGTTAATATAGGATAAAACTTTCTGAAATTTCAAATATTTTGACATAATTGGGAGTTTGTATTGAAAATTTCAGAGTTTGTTAGAATTTATACACGAAGAGGACCCGTAATCCTTTTTAACACTTACCAATATATTTGAAAAGTGTTTATAAATTCGGTTTGTCTGTCTGTACGTGCTCTATCTCTCGTATATGTACTCGGACTGCTGTGAATTTTTTATATGTTTTTGAGGTACCTACTGAGAATCGGTGGGGGCGTTTATTTAATTCCTAGTTCTTGTAATTTAAGTTATATTAGTCAAACTAAGACAACATTAAAGTTCGGAGTAAACAGCATCAGATGTATATATCGAATCAAGAAAATTCTCACTTTTGGACTTTCTCCATGACCAGAATTATTTCTTCTCCTGTCTCTCCCACTCACTTGGATTTTCACGAAACATTATTTATTTTTAAAAATTCCGATACATTTGTCAATGATCTCTCATCATCGTCTTTTCTCTCTTCCGCTTGGAAACTACTTTTGTAAATCTTTCCCCCTTTTTAACACTTTCCAACAAAGTTGAAAAGTGTTTATGACTTCGGTTTGTCCGACCGTCTGTACGCGCTCTAACTCTCGTAAATGTACTCGGATTGGCCTGAAATTTTTGGATGTTATTAGCGTTTACCATAGCACGATCCCTATTTCAAATGAAGTTTGTAGTATGTTTAGTTCATCTACAGGGACAGTCACAATTATTCCGTTGCTTTACGGCCAATGGGAAAAAATCGTTTCAAATGATTTTTAATGTTACACGCATCCAAACATAACAAAATTTATTTGCATTTCTGAAGTGCACTAAAGTATGCATTCTGTAGAACATACGTTGCAAAGAATAGTTATTATTCATTTACAGTGCCACACAAAGAATTCCGTTACATGATGATATAGGGGGGAGAATTGTTTGCGGCGTATTTTAATTATGTTAAACTATTATCGACTTATATGATGAAATTGATGTACGTCGCTGAGGTTTACTATAAGCTATTCATATAATACAAATTGTTACAATTCATATAATACGATAATTATTTCATATAAGTTATATAATACGAAGTGGATAGCATTTACAGGGACACACAAAACATTTCAGATACTATATTGTATCAGAAGTACTGTACATTAGCGGTGATTGCTGGAAATGCATTTTCAAATATGATATGCGCTTTTATTATGCGCTTTTATGTTTCATTATATTTATGCATAATATATGGTGTGTATAAATGCTATAATTTATATACAGGGTTACACAAAAGAATTCGTAAGGGTTACTGGGTATGAGCGCAAATTGCTTAAAGGTGGTTTTTAAAGGAATTATGCATTTTTACGCTGAACTGCATTTAGTTTATTAAGAAATGTTTGTAAAATATACATAAAATGATATATAGGGTCACGCAAAAAATTGGATACGTGCCGCCTATGGATGATAATTTCTGGAAATGTGATTTCAGTAGTTTTAAGAGTGCTTCAGTTTTATTTAAATTTTAGCTAAATAGTGACGTGTGTTAAAGGTACTAGATAAACTACAGAACTGTACAAAAGTATTCAAGTATGTTTCCATCTATTAGTATAAATTGCTGAAAGAGAAATTTCAACCTGTTGTGCGTTTTCTTGCTAAACTAAATTTTCACATTATATAGTATATATATCAAGATATTGATGAAATACGAGGCTGTTCAAAATTGTAATTCATATTTGGCTGTGGACGGTAACTGCTGAAATCAATTTTTTAAACGTTTACTTAGTTATCTTATTTACCTTATTTCCCTAAATAACAAAGTTTTGTTAAAGCTTTCAGGGAGTGTTGGAAAATGTTTCATAATCTATGCCGTACGCATGATTTTTCCTTCTTGTTCTTGTCTCTTTTCATTTCATTATAGGAAAATAAATCATTTATTTCTTATGTTTTTCTTCCGTTTTCCCTTTTAGTTTTATTTTTAATTCACTTTTTTTATTTTATTTATTTATTTAATTTTATTTATTTATTTATTTATATTATAAGGTCTTTCAAACTGTACATTTTGAATATGTTCAAAATTTAGATTATGGTAACGTTCAAAATTTTCTTTTTAGCACTTTCCAAAATAGTTGAAAAGTGTTTATGAATTCGGTTTGTTTGTTCGTCGGTTTGTCCAAGCTCTAACTCGCGTAAATATTCTCTGATTTTCAGGTAATTTATATGTTAATGATGTTTACCATTGGTTTTGAAAACGAAGTGTGTAGCATTAATAGTTCATTTACAGGGGCTCTCAAAAGAATTATTCCGTTACATTATGGTCAATGGGGAAAAATTGTTCGCAGTGTATTTTAATGCCAAAACGCTATTTTAAATGTATTGAAATTTATATAAAATTTATATGAAGTTCACAACAATATGCTTTCTATAAAATAGGGTGTTCCAAGCATTTATCCGTCATTTATAGGGACACGCACCAGATAGCATTTTTAATTTTCAGAAAATTTGCAGAAGTCTTGCTTTGAAAACTTGCAAAGTTGCAGCAAGTTAAGCATGACAAGACTGAAAGTTCATAACAAGACTGCAGCAAGATAACGCAAACGCCAAAGTCACCACACTTTGAACTTGCAGCTAACTTATCGTGCAAGTTAAATTCATGCCGTTTCAAATTTATTGCAACTTAACGGCAAACAAGTAATCAAAAATACTGCATACTTACTGCAAATTAGTAATCGTTCCACGTCCCGTCTACCTGTTTAAAACTGTTACACTATAAGTTTAACCCCTTCGGAGGGGTCCATAAGACCTGATCAGGTCTATTGATGCGAGCACACCGTCAGAAAGCGCATGCATCGTTTTCATCACCATAAACAAGTGTAGGTAATATTTGTACTTTTCAAAAATGACCTTTTTTGGTATTTGATAATTATAGCGTTTAAAAAAAGCAGTGCCAACCGAATAAAATTTCTGCAATTTCTGCGTATGTGCTGATTATCTATTCTCTCAACAGCGGGATTTTTTGCTTTCGTCACTTGCGTGAATTAAAGACAGTCTTGCCATCAGTTTCACAACAAACTACTCATGCAAGTGGGGGATGGTATACCTTGCGGGAAATTTACTGCGAATTTCTCAATTCAAATTTGTCACGGTAAGATAATGTTAGAAAGAATCAAACTTGCTGCTAATGTTCATGCAATCTAGGGCAATTGAATTTGGTTACAGTACTGTCTTTATTCAATAATTGCTGAAGTTGCATGTTCAAATTCAGTATGTGCTTTTAATTTTAATTAATTTTTTTGCATGCTACTCGTTGTGTATAAATTCTATAGAACAGGGCTGCACAAAAGAATTCACGTACATTTCTCCTTATTAGCGAAAATTGCTGAAGGGGAAATTTCAACTGAGGTTTGTATTTCCTAACTGAACTAAAATTTTGCATATATGTGGTTTAGAGGGCTGCACAAAAGAATTCACGTACATTTCTCCTTATTAGCGAAAATTGCTGAAGGGGAAATTTCAACTGAGGTTTGTATTTCCTAACTGAACTAAATTTTTGCATATATGTGGTTTAGAGATGGTGTGATATGTAGGTACAAATTTATATATCATATACAGGTCTGCGCAAAAGATTTCGGATAATTTTCCGACTGTATGGGAATTGCTAAAATTGTGTTCTTAAATGTGCTATGAGTTTTCCAATTTTTTCAATTAGACATCATATTTCACCTTATTAAACGTGGAAGTTTTGTTACATTATTAATGCGCTGAAAAGTGTTTTATGTTTGACGCATGTTTTTTTGTTTCTTGTTTAATAATTTGTTGATTTTGATCTTCCATAACTGTATTTTAATTTTCTTTCTTGTTTGATAATTTGTTGGTTTTGAGTTTCTATAACTGTATTTTAATTCATAATTATTTACTAATTTCGAAGCATTTTATTGATGCTTTCATGATATTTTCATTGATCCTCTACCAAAACATAAAATTTTGGAATCAATGTTCGATGCCACATGCAATTTCCCACGAGGATACTACTTCGAATAGGACAAATGACGTTTTGATGAGCTATCTGGGAAATCCACAAAATGAACAAATTAATCCCCAGATGTTAGAACACAAAATTGCTACGCAGCTGTTACTTTGTTTTGCTTTAATCTATCTACCAGTTTGTTTAGAACTTTGAATTTTTTTTTTTTTTACCTTACGGGTGACAATGAATTACGATAAGTTGTGTGAAAGTACTGAAAATGCATTAAACCCACTCCAAACTGAATTATATAAAATTCTTTCTTTTCATATATAGAGCATTTCATTATACCTCTCTGTAACATTAATATATGGGACGGATTAAAAGTATTATTTTAAACCGAGCATTAATAGAAATAAAAAAGAATTAATTAGAAAAAAGAAAAAGGAAAATAAAAAAGTATTAATTCGAAATAAAAAACAACAAAAATTAATTAAGAATTAATAGCATTTATTTACAAATATACATACACATACATCATTAAAATCATTAAATTCATATAGGCTATAACGTAGCTTCATTCCGATCTCTTTGGATTCGAATACTTGAAAATATTATTAAATTTTTAATTGGAATTATTTTTATATTGATATTCATTTAATTAATTAAATTCAAACATATTAGTTGTATTTCAACAATACTCTATTGCCCCCTTAACATTTATTATTCTCAATAAACTTATAACTTAATTGCCTTCTTTACAGACTTATTTTGAATTTCCTGTCCAAACCTATGTACATCTCCGTAGCATTTCATAAATCATTCAACTTGAACTATAAAGAAAGTACATGTATACAAACACTTCCGTCAACCAATTTATCACTACATTTTTGTCGCAGCGATCAATGCAACAATCGTCTTGATGATGGACAATCATACCACAGGCCTTTTAAACGTGAACCAATCAAATTGCTCAAACTCAAGTGTATTGTAGCAATCATAAAAAACGGATAGATAATTCTTGCTATTCCATAGAGGTCTGCACGGGCCGGAATTTCCAGGCCCGGGCCCTACTCGAAGGAAAGTTATTCTGGCCCGGCTCGGCCCGGTGTAAAAATTGAAAGTTCGGCCCGAGCCCGGCGTGGCCCGTTTACATTTTTACCGTTCTCGGCCCGGCCCGTACAAAAATCAGATAAAACAGGCCCGGCCCGACTCAATTTCTACAAAAAATTCCGTTTTTTCTCGGCATACAATTAAGATTCTTTTAATGAATACAACATGCATATTTATGGGAACATTTTAGAGTATATTTTAAATTACTATGTGTTCGCAAAATAGAAAACACACAATAGTAAACATTAACGATTACTTACAGTGTTTTAGTCAAGGTCTCTACAAATGTTTCAAAATTTAAATAAGGGTTCATTAAAAGATTAATGTAGTTTAGAATAAAGGGTTAAAAAACATGATAACTTTTGAAGCTGTATAATACAAAAGTAAATTTGTGAAAAAATTTCTGTCATTTTTAAGGCTTTTCTCAAATCCAAAGGAGCTACATTTTGACACATTTATGAATTCATTTCTTTTCGGAAACGCATGAGATTGGCAGGTATTGTTATTCAGAAACCATGTCAATGCCATTTTTTTAAAGATAAAAGTAATATATCTTTCAGAAAATATTGCCAAAGTTAGCGTTGTGAATCGAATTTCCGGAAGCGATAGCACAGGAAAGGAGAAAAATGCTCAGTCACGTGAAAAGAGTCTCTGTTATCTCTGTACGTAATTTATAAAAAATGGAAACTCTATTCGATTCCAAATCCCTTCAATACTCAGACCTGTCAATTTTATACCTTTATAGTTAAAAATGATTTAGAAAATGTGTCTGAAAGTTTCGCATTGTTGAGCAGTAAATATGAGAACCACCTTAAGGTACATTTCCAAAGATACTGTTAACAGGATCAGGATCACTCTGCCAGGGAGCCAACCAAAAATGGCATAGGCATGAACCCCTGACAGAAAAGTACCCTCTGCGACCTGCAAAACCACAGCTGGGGAATAGCCCAAGAGATACAATGACAAAAAATAAAAGTAAAACTCACAAAGAGCGTCCTGGCACTTGAAAAGTGGTTAAAATAAAACAAAGATTAAAAATGAAAATTTATATTTTATAAACAAAAAATGTTTATTTAGTTCGTTGTAAATAAGTCTGAGTCTGTGATAATTTGATTTCGAGAACAGTATGTTACGCATGTTCCAGCTAAGTGTCCGGTTACGGATAAAGTTAAATGAATTAGGCATCAATGGACATTTACCAAACAGATAATGTTTGACATCACCTATGTTTCCACATAGGCATTTATCACTCTGGCGTTTCCCCCTTTTATAAAGATAACTAGGAAATGCCCCATGTGCAGATATAAAATAGGCATGGACTTGCGAGAAACACAAAAATGAGGTATCCAGTTTTTTAATAATACTATGCGTGTCTCTACCCTTATCGCTATAAGACCATTCGTTCTGCCAAATTTTAATAATATTGCTTTTGTAGAACTGCTTCACAAACGAAACAGGGATAGGAATGTTTATTTCAGCATCAAATGCACCAGTCTCAGTGACTGATTTGGCAAGGTAGTCTGCGCGCTCATTTCCGACGAAACCAACGTGGGATTTAATCCAGCCTATATTAATAGTTTTATTATGCAATAGTCGTAAATTCGTATAAATATTAAAAAGAATTTTGGAAAAAGATTTTGAAGCGCTTGAACGGAGGACAAGCTGTCTGTATAAATGTGGAATACACTGTATGAGGAGTCTCTACACCACTCAATTCCGGAATCTAAGGCGGTAAGTTCAGCCTGGTATACCGTATTAAATAATTTAAGTCTAATTCTCTTCTCAAAGATAATATCTTCTTTCAAAAATACCACAAAAGCAGCTCCAACGCCCGTAGGCATCTTAGAACCATCTATATATAAAACTGGGTGGTTGTACAAAGGGACCTTCTCAGTAATAGCACGTACGAAATTGACATGATGATCATAATAAAAGTAGGGATAGTGAAAAGTATAAACTTTTTTCATCAAACGATCTGTTGAAACATAAACATCTTCTATCCAATCTGAACCATCATTATTCTGAACTTCAAAACATAAAGCCAGTTGTTTTAATTCTACTTCGATTGGAGGAACTCCTGAAAGTACACAAAGTGCCTGTGTTGATATTGACAGTTATGCGCGAATGATAGATAAGAGACATAGCCTTTGGCATGAGGATAAACGCTTAATTCCATGGCTCCGTAAATCATTAAACCAAATTTCGTAACCGTAAGTAATCTGTTTCTTTAGCACTGAATTGTACCAAATTTTTAGAAACTCAAGTGGTAATCCTTTATCACGAATTCTTGTCTTTTGGATATTACAAGTAAAATCTTTTATTTTATCGCGGGCCATATCGAGATGCTCCAACCAATGGAATCTACTGTCAAGATAAAATCCCAAGTACAGCAAATTATCCTTAACAGATATGCTCCTACCCTGGAGTTTAAAAATAGGTCGACGCTTTCTTGATATATATTTTCCAAAAAGCATTGAAGCAGATTGTTCAACACTAATTGACAGATGTAAACCACTACAGGCTGCAGAAAAGTGGGAAATGCTAGCATTGATGGTATTCTCAAGTGCAGGTCTTGTATCACTGCCTTCAACAATAACAGAGTCATCAGCATAAGAAATAATTTTTTGACTGTGTCGCTTATAAGTTTTGATAATCTTATCAGCAACAATGGTCCATAGCAGGGGTCCTAAACAGAAACCCTGCGGGCAGCCCCGGAAGATTCTAAACCATCTTATGCCTCTAACAAACTTGAATCCTATGAGACGATGATTGATATAATACTTTAAAGTCGTTTTTAAATACTCATAAATCGGAAGTTCATCAATTAATTCAGCAAAGATAAACCAATCCATCTCATCAAAGGCTCCAACCACGTCAAAAGAGATGAGCAAACAATATTTGAATTCTGAAAGTGTTTTCTTAATTATTTTCTTTAGAGCTGCAAGAGCTGAAATTGTGCTGCGAGATTCTCTAAAACCATGCTGTCCATCATCCAAATATGACATAGATTCCAACATTGTAACGGTTCGGATCTTAACTATTCTTTCAAAAACCTTTGCAATGATAGGAAGAAGTGTTATTGGTCTATAAGATTTCGGTAACTTGGGATCACTGTTATAAGATACTGTTAACAGAAGTTCATTATCGCTATTAATACTTTTACAAAACATAATGCCTGCCCTACACATCCTGAGAACGATTAAGACCAAATCCGTCCCGGCACAAGTCTGCCGAAAAAATTAACCCTTAAATGCCGGGTATTGCTTTTCGGCAACATACACAATTTAGGCTGTAAAATACTATTAGAATAATATTTAAGCTATAATACCTAATGTTGCCAATAAAATAGATTCTGAAAATATTATTAAATCGATTTTCAACTTATAGATGGCAACACTTGTGCTGTTTAAGATAAAGATAGATTTATTTTTTCAATTGTTGCTACTTGTTCTTTTTGTTTTGTTTGGAAGCTTGCGAAATACGCTATTTTGTTCTGTAGTGAGCAAGTAAAATTTATTTCTTATTATAGTTCCTAAAATTCTTATGTGTTTAATATTATAGAATTTTATCAAGGGAAATTATTTTTTAAATTAAATACCAGTATTGCCAATTAGTGAAAGACTGTTTTTTAGCCGTAAACCATACTTAAAACAAAATATGATTTTTTTTAAGTATTTTTCCCATGATTTATTTAAAAAATGAAAGCCGAAAAATATTATTACAATGATTTTTGAAAAATCAGGCATTTAAGGGTTAAACCCGGGATCAGGCATCATGTAACTGTACGATGCCGATCTCTACGATGGACATGTTACATTTCTGTATTGATGTTGTTAAACTCGCATCGGCTCGTAACGCACATTTATACTTCTCGAAAAAGTCATATTCATTGGAAATGGGTCGTATTTTATCTGCCTCTCTCAAATTCTTATATCGGGCCGATTATTTTTTTTTTATCGGCCTGGCCCGGTCCTGCAGGCCCGTTCAATTTTTTGTCGGCCCGGCCGGGTACGGGCCTCGGGGCAAGCCCGAGGCCGTGCAGACCTCTACTGTTCCATGGTAATTTGACAAACAGTGACGTCAGCTGCCCTTTCCTCATAGAATCTACAGCGAATACTTGGAGATATTTCACGAGCATGCGCCGTTCATCGGATATCACCAATAGACCTCCTCATCAGGATTTAGGCAATCTGTGAGTTATTTTTCACGCCCTCTGCTTAACACGTTGAGTGCCACGGTGACTGACGCTGAAGCTGAAAAATGTACAATGTTTTAAGTAATTTTCAAGGAAGTATAATCCTATAATAAATAAAAGGTAAGTAAATTCTAAATAAATTTTCTGTAATTACTTAAAACAATATATATTTTTACTTTCTTCTATCTTCAATAGAAGAAAGTATTGTAATCGAAATTTTATTCGACTTCCAGTTTTCGACGGATTTACATGTTTTAGGGGTCAGAGATCCCCCAAAAAAATGTTTATAGAAAATGTCTGTCTGTCCGTGTGTCCGTGTGTCTGTCGCCATTGTACCATCAAAAAGTGTATGAAGTTATGCATAGAATTGAACCAAATTTTTATGTTAAGTTTTTGGCTATGGCAAGCAGATCCTCCTTGAATTTGGAAAAAAATCGCCGGTAGGGGGCGCTGTAATAGCGATTTTTGTGCGATTTTGAATATTGTACCACCCAAAAGTATATGAAGTTATGCATAGAACTGAACCAAATTTTTATTTTAAGTTTTTGGATATGGCAGGTAGGTGCTCCCTGAATTTGGAAAAAATTCGCCGGTAGGGGGCGCTGTAACAGCGATTTTTGTGCGATTTTGAATATTGTACCATTCAAAAGTATATGAAGTTATGCATAGCATTGAACCAAATTTTTATTTTAAGATTTTGGTTATGACAGGTAGGTCCTCCCCGAATTTGGAAAAAATTCGCCGGTAGGGAGCGCTGTAACAGCGATTTTTGTGCGATTTTGAATATTGTACCATTCAAAAGTAAATGAAGTTATGCATAGAATTGAACCAAATTTTTATTTTAAGTTTTTGGATATGGCAGGTAGGTCCTCCCTGAATTTGGAAAAAATTCGCCGGTAGAGGGCGCTGTAACAGCGATTTTTGTGCGATTTTGAATATTGTACCATCAAATAGTGTATGAAGTTATGCATAGAATTGAACCAAATTTTTATTTTAAGTTTTTGGTTTTGGCAGGCAGATCCTCCCTCAATTTGGAAAATATTCGCCAGTAGGGGGCGCTGTAACAGCGATTTTGAATATTGTACCATCCAAAAGTGTATGAAGTTATGCATGGAATTGAACCAAATTTTTATTTTAAGTTTATGGCTATGACAAGCAGCACCTCCCTGAATTTGGAAAAAATTTGCCACTAGGGGGCGCTGTAATAGCGATTTTGCATATTGTACCATCGAAAAGTGTATGAAGTTATGCATAGAATTGAACCAAATTTTTATTTTAAGTTCTTGGCTATGGCAAGCAGGTCCTTCTTTAATTTGGAAAAAAATTGCGGGTAGGGGGCGCTGTAATAGCGATTTTTGTGCCATTTTGAATATTATACTATCGAAAAGTGTATGAAGTTATGCAGAGAATTGAGCCAAATTTTTTGCGTTTCTTTTTGTTCATGGCATGAAGGTCCTTCCTGAATTTGGAAAAATTCCGTTGGAAGGGTGCACTATAATTACGATGTCTGTACCATTTTCTTTATTGTACAATCGAAAATTGTATAAAATTATGCATACAAATTGAACCAAATTTTTTGTGCATGTTTTTGGCTTTGGCCAACAGGTCCTCCTTGAATTTGGAAATATCGCGCGGTAATGGGGCTCTGTGATGGCGATTTTTGAATACTTTTCTAGATTTTTCGTAGTTCTATTGTCCATCGGCGGCTCGTGCAAAGGCGGGAACTCACTTCCTGCTAAGCCGGCTATTCACAAACATCTGATAACAACAGAATAAGGAAAAACTATTAATTTTAACAAATATCATGATATAGATTAACTCGTTTTTAGTTTATTTAATTGACTGAAGCAGAAATGAAAATCAAAGTTGGTATAATAATGAACTAATAATATTGAAGTATTAACATGTGTAACTAGTTTTTGAAATATTAAGATGTATAAGATAGAAGAAAGTTTTGGGATTGGCACATCCAACTAGTCTTAGTTTTATATCATATTTTAGACCGTCAGTTATCGGTGAATGACGCGTTCTAAACGGAAAGTTCAATGGCAGTCACCGGTAATTGACGTGGTGCTTAACGTGTTAAAATAGTTATTCAAGCACTAATCTGCCAAACATACGATATTTTTCCTTACAATACTCCATCACATTTGGAGTTTAATACTAAGCCAGAGAAATGAGCATTCTCGGCTAATATAAACAAAGTCTTAACGAAGCATGACTGGGCTTAGCATCCAACCAACTCTATCTAAAAGAAAAAATGTATTGGTGAGAAAGCAAATCTAAGTCTGTAAGTCAGCATTTAAGTATGTCAAAAAGTGTGTGCCAAGATATGATGCTTTTCGTATATATATATAAGAAAAGCATGATTGAATCAATTAAATTCGAAGCATTCCAAAATTACCCCCTTTGTGTCGATTGGTCCTCCTCTTAAGGCTCCTGTCATCGTCAGGCGAAGCGCTCGCAAGCTAATGCTAATCCTATGGGGAGGTTATTTGCTAATATCTTGTTTGCATTTCAACATTTTTAAATAATTTGTTTTGCATTGGATAGTTGAGGTGCATCTCTACATCGTTCCTTTTTTACTTTTTCGATTTCGTTTGCAGATATTTTTATAAAGTTTGTTTCACTTTCGAAACCTTTTCCGCAAAATGAAAGTGTCATTGTATAAAATATCTGCAACCAAAATAAAAAAGTGCGATGTAGAGATGCACCTCAGCTATCCAATGCAAAAAGAAAATATTTAAAAATGTTGAAATGCAAACGAGATATTAACAAATATCCTTCCCATAGGATTAGCATTTGCTCACGAGCGCTTCACCTGACGGAGACAAGAACTCTAAGTGGCTTCCATTGGCGATACACTTAACGGTCCGATATTCAATCGTTGTGCCCTTGGAATCTTTTGAGAAGAGGTTGTACTTCACATACTTGGGGGGGGGGGGTAGTTTCCTCCTGAGACGCCAAGATATTTGTCCCGGTGTTAAATAACCAGCTCATATACTTTTCAAAAGCATTGGTCCTCCAAAAGTGTGGCCAGACACCTTGATTCCATAGCTAGAAAAATAATTTTCCATTTATATAACAGCTGTATTGAAAGTATAAAAAAAAATATGAGACGTATACTTAATGACATTCAATTAATATACACTGCGTTCCAAAAGAATATAAATAAGCAGTAATTTTGTGACATCATGGCAAAACTCCATAAATAATTATCATAAAATTATATTCTCGAAACAAGTACAACACTCTTACGTAATGAGAAAATTAAAAACAAACTTTAAATTCATTTGAAATGTACTACGTGTGGCGATTAATAATTCTTAATTTTTTCATTAAGAACACGCTTATAACTTCCAAGAAGAGTAAAAAATGGTTTATTCAAAGAATGTGTCATCGCTGACTACACATTACCCCCATCGCTCTGACAAGTTCTGGATACACTCCTAGAAAAAATGCACATCTTTTGAGGTGATCGTGTCATCAAACTGTATTTTGATATTTCCGTAATTGTTGAAGAGTTTCGTGGAAAATGCGTGAGACATCGATAAAAACAAGTGGTAGTCGGAAGAGACCAAGTTTGGTGAGTACGGCGGATGAGCAAGATTTCCCATCCAAGCTTAAAAGTGGTGTCTATAGCCGTTTTCGCTGTGTGAGAGGGGTGGTGGGTGTCGTGCAACAAAATCCCTTTTCGTATCTTGTAGGACATTTTGGTCGCTTTTGGATCAATGCTTGGGTGAAATTGATCATTTGTTCAGGGTAGGGAACAGTATTAACTGTTTCACATAATTTTAGAAGTCCGTGGTGCATGACATTCATCTCGCCCCATGCACAGCATTGTCTTCTTTCCAAAGCGATTCGGTTTTGCGGTTGATGTTGATGGTCAACTCTTGATCTTGGGTTAGGACATTGTCACCGTAAGTTTCATCAAGTATTCCACGGCTTTCACTCACGCCTTTCTTTTGATTGAAAAAAATAAAATAAAAAACAGTACGTGTATCACATGCTCTTTATTTGGCTAGAAACTTGACATGTTTACCACACGAAAAAAATATGACGCTATCTCGAGAACGCTTAAATATCAATGGCATTTTGAAAGATATGATCATAGCTACAAGATGACATAAAAAGTTAGACTGTGAATCAACCCTTTTTTTCCAGGGCCATCTCCTGAAAAAATTAAGAATTATTCACCGCCACACCTGATAAATTATCTAAATAAAAGTAATTAAATTTAAAAAATCGAAAAACCCGACTTCGTAAAAAGCGAACTAATTAATTATTTTTCATTAAGGTGAAACTATTTTTTATATTACTTACCTATTTTTTTATTTACTTGTATTAATGACTTTTAAGTTGTGTTTAATTGTTAGTTCCTATCTGTAAACACTGTTTTGATGAGGCCTATAGATGTCTATGATGGTTAGAGTTGCAGTGAAGCTAGATATCCTACTTACACAACTTCCAGGTTATGTACTATTTAAACGGAGCTTCTGACTGTAAAATAGTCAATGAAACATCGTCTTCATTTTGAAAGACCTGTTCAATGATATGCCACTCAATAGGGTGCGTATAAAAATTTTTTCGTCTCTACCGCCATTTTGTATTTTACAGCCGCCATTTCGAATTTATAAAAGCAAAACCTAGCCTATAACCATCGAACGGTTAAGGCGAATCGATAGAGACCTCATTCATTAAAATTCGACCAGCGGTTGGGATGTTTCGAGGGTATAAAGAAATCCACATACCCGGATACGAGTGAAACACATAACCTTTATTGGCAGTCGGGTAAAAAATAGTGTTGCAAAATGATACGAACACTAACCGAAATAACCATTAAACGGGTATCTAACTGTACAGGAATATCGAGTACCTCTCCGGAAAGAATAAACCAAAATATACAAATTAGTTTAGTATACCCTTCGCAGGCTTAGAAATTTTCAAAAGTAGCCGAAAAGTGAGATCTAAGAGTACTTGTCGTAAAAATGCTTTAATGGGTCCGTGGACCTCTATTTCAGCAAAAACCGAAAATTAGTTTTGTGCATATTATTATTATTCATATTATTTATTCATATTATTATTATTCATATTATTATTCATATTATTGTGCATATTATTATTATTCATATTATTCATATTATTCATACATTTTGTGCATATTATTATTCAATTTGTTCTGAGCCATTTGCGAAAAACCACATGCAAATGCGACCGTTTTTCGCAAAATGACAAGAGTTTGAATTTTGTACACAAACAAATTTTCGGCCTTTTACTATACTTTCAATCTGTTTTTCTCAAAATTAATTTTTCAGCGTTTTTAGATTTTTGAAATGCTACCTGCGTCTTAATTTTTGATCAAAACTCATAAAATTAGTGAAGAAGAATCCTGATATTGCTTACAGAGAAACTGTGTATGCATTTTAAAATTCGACTTCACGAAAATATTTAAATTTGATTTTTAACTTATTAAAAGGCAAAATTTTTTTTTTATGAAAATCAATAAGGAATTCAGAAAAAAATCTCTAAAAACTGAATATTCAAGAGATTAAAAAATTGATGCACAGATTTGTTTATAATAGAATTTTAAATGATTAAAATGCAAAATCGAGGAAATATCTAAAAAATTAAGACTCATGGAACATTTTAAAATTTTGTTTAAAAATTTTAATTTTTTTAAAAAGAAATTTAAAATTATAATAAGATTTGAAATTTCTTTTAAAATTTCCTATGTACTTATGGTTAAATGTATATTAGCATAAAATTTCATCTCTCGATGATGGAAATTAAAAAAAATAAATAAATAACGTCCACTGCCCCCTTAAGTGCAATTGAGAAAATTTGTTTCTTTTGAGGTTTAAGGGCTTTCAGAAAAAGCTATCGTAAGAAAATTAAAAATATCTCCATGCGTAATATTGAATTTCCTTCTATTCCAACCTAACCAACCCTTACTCCAATTCCTTACCAACAGGATTAGAAATCGAAGAAATCTCCATGACGTCTGCCAAAGCTGCACAAAAAGGCAAAAAGAGCCATTATAAAGAGACGGGGTAATGGGAAAACAACTTTAGTCAGACTGGCAAGAGACCCACTGACAGCGATGTTAACAAGTACTTTGTCATTATTAGCCAACAGCTCTAAGACATTGTGGTACAAGATAAGACCTACTACGTATGACTAAAAAGCACAAACAAAATCGCCTGGATTAGGCAAATGATCGCATGTCCAGGAAATTCAAATATCAAAGAGTAATAGTTTGTGATGATAAGAAATTCAATTTGGATGGATCTACATACTGTTTAATTTTCTAAATTTGGTTTTTGTCTGTAAAGATAGAATTTCGCAACTGATTTTTAACTCACTTCCTGATATGCTAGAAATATAAAAATTATACACGAAGGTATATTTCTCATGACAATGCATGATTTTAATATTTTTATAGTACTTAATTATAAATTAATAACTTAATTTTAAGGCAGTTTTTCGTTAGCTTGCCACAGGTAATAAATCGCCAAATATTTTTTATGTTTACAATTGTATACGAGTTACGACTTTTGAAATAAATAAAAAAAAGGCAGACATAAAGGTGTGGATCGAATTGAGTATATTTGATACAAGAACAATTACACAAACATACTGAAAGAAAACAGAAAATTTACAGGTATTTATAGATTTTGCAAGGCCCAAGTCGGGGAATTGGCGGCTGTGAAAGAAAGCTGCATTAAACAACCAATCACAAGAAACATAGTTGTACAAAAAGAAATTAATAAGAATTTAATGTAATGCTATGATTATTTTCAACAACGACAACAATGGATTTAACTATGAGCTAAATTATGCTCACCAAACAAGGCCAACTGGATGTAAAACTTTAACAAAGCAATATTTTAAGCACTATAAAATAGGAAATTAATTAAAATGCAAAGAATATCATAATTAAAAACAATGCGCATACTTTTATCAATTAACAGTTTAATAATTGTTAAATTATGATTATAGGTTGCGAAAATTATTTACAAATCCTGAATAAGGTACATTAACACTAAAATGACCGGTAATTTTACTCAAGTTTTATAAAATATTTGTCATCAGAATTTTTATTCAGAACTGTTTAACTTATTTATGTAACATTTTTCTTCTTATTAACCATTTGGAAAAATGGTTATTGTCCTCGTCAGGGTAGGAAATCAAAAGCATATCTGAAGGTTTTTATTGGTTTAATCATCCTTTTATTCGTTTTCTGATTGGCCTATACAGTAATTTGTATTTCCCTTTACTTTCAACAGAGATGCACAACAGAGTGTTGTCACTATGACAAAAAAGTAATAAAAACTACAAAAAAAAATTAATAACTCAGAAACAAATTGAGATACAGCTTTCAAACAAATTGCATTTAAAAGTACATTTTTTTCTCTATACGATTATATAAAATGTAATATTGTGGGATGTTTAGAAGTTTAAGAAATAAATTTCATTTAAAATTGGCCGTCAGATTTTTTGGAAATCAAACGATGGAAAAGCCTTTTCCCGAACAGCCAATGAAGTGCTTGGATAATACGTAGGTTTCAGGTGGATAATACGTACGAGTCGCAGGCGATTTCTGTCGCTTGCAATTTTTACGTGTAATAACACTATTAATGTTTAATTCATGGCGTATGTAATGTATGATCAACTCCGTGCTATTTTTTATGTCTTAAATTTTAGTCTTTGAAAAAATCATTTTCCAAATGGTCGTTGTAATTTGTTAAATTGCATTTTTTTATTAATGTTTTACTAATTTATTTGTTCTTTCGTTATTTAAAATAAAAATTATGTCAATGTGTATAATTTGGCGAGTGGTTTGGCGATTTATATAATTTGGCGAAATTGGTCGACGGGATAACTAAGAAGTACCATATTTTTATATTATAAATGTTATATTTGGGCACAAATATCATGTCATATACGCGCCCCATATTAACGCAATTTTTTTGTTTTTTAAACTTATTGCATAAAGAAATTTCTGGTTTGAACCGAAATATATTCATTTGGTAGTCATCACGGAAGTTATCACGGTCCCTTTAGTGTTAAATGATACTTTCCCCCTCTTTTGCTGTTGCCATATCTACAAAAGAACAAAATTTTTATATTTTCTTAATAAACTCACTAGCTCGCGCTTTCTATCACGTAAAAAAGGTGAATTTTCCACAATCAGGTTCGGCGTACACGCTAAATTAGCGTATTTTAATGTAAAAATTTTGGAAAAATCATAAATTTTAGTCATGAAAATAGGCATAATTTTCAAGATGAACATTGAATGCTTACAGAAAGAGTGTATTTAAACAAATTATTTTTACTTTTATACTTATTTAATGTCTACTTTAATTATTTCTTTTTAACAAAGCGCACTGTTTTCAAATTTTCTTCTTAAAGGGGTCAATGTACTCAAAATCAAAAGTGGGTTATAGTTATTTATCTTTTTAATTATTGTATAGAAACTACTCTCACACTAACACAGAAAACTGCTTTCACATCATTTATCAAGCATCTCATAAAGCTCTTTTAATAATAACGCGAGACTTCATCGTGAACAATATTTAATCTTTTTTTTTTCTGTAAAAGAAAAGAAAAAAAATGGTGTACGTATCTTAAACATCTACTTAGATGTTGAGTTATTTATCTACTGCATTCTGCTTTTGCTAAATAGAAATAATCATTCAAATTTACTCGTAGTTACAAGTTGAGTGGTTTTGTATTATGTTTTCTATTGGCTTAATTGATATACATATATACTCATACATACACACACACATATGTTTATGTATCTATATGCATATACATATTATTTATTATTATATTTTTCCTAACAGGTATGACTTACTTTTTGTTTTCCATTTTCCCCCATTTTTTTTCATTCACACACATACGACGGCAATTTTTATTTTCTAAAAATATTTTTTCGGAATCTCCAGTGTCTGAAACGTGTAAATTCGTCAATTTTTTTTTTCTATTTTTAAAACGATTACAAGATTTACCCTATACTACGTATGGTGGTAAGTAAAATGTAATTTTTATAGATTTTGTTTTTATAATATTTAGTGAATTATATAATATACCACTGTCATTCAAGGGGTTAAGAGGAGTGCAGAAAAGTTTGAAAGGAAAAAAAATGACTGAAGCCTGATCGTAGATTTTGGAAGCCTGTAATTAATTTAGACTATTACTTCTTTTTGAATTTATTTATGTTTGCTTTATAGAAAAAAGAAATTATTAAATAAAAAATAAGTTTTAATATTGTACGACAAAATTAATCTTGCTAAGCTAGATTTGCTACGATTTTGAAGTTCAGGTTTTATACTTTTGAATCGTTATTTCTTTCTTAATATTGCTCATTACGTTGTTACTTGATCATACCTAAAAAACAAACAAATAACCTTTTTTTATGTTATAACAAAAACTATGATACATTTTTTTTTATAAATTTTGATTTTTTACTACATTTTTTTGATTTTTTTTTTACATTAAAAAAAATATACATAATTGAGAAACACCGTAATAAGCAGTATAAAGAAGAAATGCCGACCCAAAAATATAGAATTTGGACGTCAAAATTGTCTCAAAACTAATCTTGCGTGCTTAATTTTGTTGTTAAATATTAAACCTTTTGTAAGATTCATTAAATTGTAAAAAATATTTATTTGTCTATAAAACATAAATAAGTAAAAGCAAAAAGAAGTAACAGTCGAAATCCGTCATACTCAATGTTTTCTTTTCGCGGGTTGTAACACATGTTTGTGACGTCAGGCAAGCCCGCAACACATTTAAAAAGGTGGTAAAAAAAAAAGAGTAATTAACATAATACGATAATATAAGTCGTACAGTGCGTACCAAAAGTTTAAGCACAACATAAAATTTTAAAATAAAATTTTATTATTGACTGAAAGTTACTTTCATTTTCACATGACTTACAAACTGTAGTATAAAAGATATTTAACAGATTTATTCTTTAAAATTCATCTCAAATAATAGAATTTGTCAAAAGAAAAAAAATGAGAGTGTCAAAAATTTAAGCACAGTAGTTCATTAGTCTTTAGTATAGAACAAGAATTAAAAAAATAATAGTTGATTATCGATCCATTCTGCTAAATTACTTTAAATATACGTGTTCCATCCATAAAATGAGGTTCTGTATTATTTCTGGTTCAATTTTAAACCACGAGTTTTCAATGGCATCTTTCAAATCTGAAGAATACTGCTTTCCATTTGGATAAACTGCTTGAGTGAGAATACCCCACATATTTTCTGTAGGGTTTTAATCAGGGCTAATTGCCGGTCATTTCAAAACAGATACTTTTTTCTACAGCCACGTTGAAGCTCAGTTTGAGGTATGGATCGAAGCATTATAAGGCTGAAATAACCCTTTTTCTCTCCCCAAAACCTCGGCAACAGGGAGCAAATGATTGACAAGTGTCTCTTGTTAGTTTTCAGAGTTTTCATGACCACTGATGAATGCTAGAGATGTCTGACAATTGAAAGAAATAGCCCCCATATACAACCACTATCATTTAGTCGGCTAAATATACTCTTAGGTTCTTTGCAGAGATCATGCCAATAGTACTTAAACCCATCAGGGCTATCGAGGTTCCATTTTTCTTTCATCACTAAATATGACATTCAGACATTCAGCCACTTATCACCCAATGATATATGCTCTTTGGCCCACTGTATCGGGACTCACGCACGGGTTCACTGATACCTTTTATTCGCCTACAAATAAAGGTATTTTTATAACATAATTATCATGGCCGCTTCGAGATTGGATGATGTTGAAAACAATAGAAGATATCCACGTATCTAGTTTAACACGTTTAATATATATACACATAAAGAACACAGTAAAGACTACACACACAGAGAATATTACTTAATAATTCGCGATTATATCTGTCCTATGTAATGCAGGATTACATATTTCCATCGTGCGTCACAGCACGCCTTTCGAACACATACCAAAACAGTTTCATTCCTCGCCAGCTGTTGCTATTCGGCGTTTCTAAAAAGTTCTTAGACCAAAGAGTAGAGGTGACCTTCACAATAATAAAATCAGATACAGTGCTGAAAAAAAGTTTAAGACCACATGTTAATTTTGTAGTTTAGAATAAAATTTCGTAAATATGTATATAGCTTGAATTTAGATACATATATCTGATATAAATATGTGAAGTTAATTCAATTGTAAATAAAAAGAAAAAAAGTTATCTACAAGTGTTAAAATCTTGTAATATTAACACATAAAAATAAGTTTAGGACCAGCATTTTTTAAAAATCTATCATAATGAGATGACGTCATGACTGTAGTATTTTATACGAGACTGATCTGTGAGGATGCTTATGGGCTAGCAGTCGCTAGATTTGAAGTTTTAGGATATGCAATTGTTGCGTTGAGCATGGGTCGCGGAAAATCATCGACTGAAGAGGTAAAATCAGGGCTATTTCGTATTGGTTAAGTGAAAGACAAATTGCCCTAAAGAGGAAAAAAATTAAACCCGTTGTGATTCTGTTGTCTGTTCACCTGTTGTCTTTATGGTTCATTCAACTATGGAAGAAATAAAAGAAGCGGAAAGCCACCAAAACTCTCAGCCCGATGTAAACCGAACGTTATTAGAATGACGATTCAAGATTGTGTACTATAAAATCTACTCTAGAACTCTCAGTAACGTCCAGAACTGTTAGAAATTTGTTAAAAAGTGCCGAGAGCTTGAAGTATGCAAAATTGAAACACTAGCTAAAACTACAAAAGCATCAAATTGATGCAAGACTCAAATTCGCATCGTCCAGTGAAATTCAATCTATAGCGAAAATTGATTTTTATTCATAAACAAAAAATCAAGTTTGATATGCCAGATGGTTTAGCTATTACAGGCATGATTTACTAAAAGAGCCATATCTGCTTTCAAGACGAGTACAAGGTGCTGGCTCAGTGATGATTTGGACAGGTTTTAATGTAAAACGAAAAAGAAGTTTGTTTTTTACCAAGACAAAGATGAACTTCTTTGACTATAAGATATTCTCGGTAATAACTTTGTTCCACTTAACCCTTACCGGCGCGGAGTAA
The DNA here is from genome assembly GCA_963932465.1 of Maratus speciosus. NCBI lineage: Eukaryota > Metazoa > Arthropoda > Arachnida > Araneae > Salticidae > Maratus > Maratus speciosus. The sequence continues at coordinate 289,691,346 of OZ010798.1, forward strand.
TTCTGTTTATAAACTGATGAAATAATGGACTGACACCGCAATTTGTAAACGAATTTATTAGAAAATATGAACTTGCTTATTTTCATGTTCATTATAATAGGAAAATTTTAGTTAAATATTCTTGGCGTCGTTTGTCAGTTTTGGAATTAAAATTAGGTGTCCTTTTTTAAGGACACCGCGTCGGAAAGGGTTAAAGATGAACTTATGGATCAGAAGTTAGTATTGCTTCAAGATAACGGTTCTGTTCATAAGTCTGTGCCAACTTCTGATTGGTTATCTGCAAACAACATTAAAACTTTGAACTTTCGAGCTGAAAGTCCTGATTAAATCTTTTAGAAAACTTTAGGGAATCTTGATTCGTCAAGTTCATGCCGGTAGAAAGAAGTTTGATTCGATTATTGAATTGAAAGAAACCGCTATGCAAACATGGAACTAAATACTCATTTCCACATGCAAATACCTGATCAAATCTTTCCCAAAAAGCAAAGAAAGTACTGAAAATTAATTTACAAATCTTTTACATCTGGAATTTAAATATTAAATATAGTGATCCTAAACTTTTTTCCAACAAGTTGGCTTATATAAAAATTAATTTTTGCTTATTTTTTAAAACATATGAATTTAAAACAAATAACAAAACTTGCATAACTTTATGTGTATAATTTTTTAATGATATGAGCTTTTCTTTAAAATAAGAGCTTTATTGTTTTTGTTGGTGGTCCTAAACTTTTTTCCCGCACAGTATTAGACATATTAACAACATATTTAGTCCCAAATTAATTTTCTCCTAGAACTGTTATTTTCAATTCTTCATCTCATAAATCTCCCAATTATCTTAAAATCGACACTATGTTAAATCCAGAATCGAAAATTACTTTGAATTTATAATGTAACTGTCGGATGTACCAATTCCAAAACTTTCTTATATCTCATATAGGTTAATACTTCAAAATTCCCTATCACAATGCCGAAATTAAATGGCAATCTATGCCCATCATGAGGATTCTAAAAAGATGAAATTTCGTACATTCGTTCTTGAGGTATGACCATCGCTGAAATCGTGTAAATCCACCAAAATGCACCATAGCATGCACCAACTATTGGGTGATTTACACCAGAAGCTAACCATCATCAACTTATGTCATCGTCTAACTGAATATGAAGTTTGGGGAAAATCCGTCCAGTAGCTTTGAGATAGAGCTATTGCAAAAATCGTTAATAAACCTGCATAGCAGCACCACCTATTGCGCGATTGATATCAAAACCTAATTAGCATAAACTTGTGTCAACGTCTAACTGAATCTGAAGTTATATGGAAATTCGTCCACTAGTTCTTGAGATAGAGCTATTGCGGAAGTCATGACAAATGCAGCATAGCAGCGCCGCCTCTTGAGCGATTTACACCAAAACATAATCAGCAGCAATATTAATCAAGGTATACTTGAATCTGAAGTTTGATAAAATCCGTGCAGAAGTTCTTGAGATAGAGCTATTGAGAAAATGCAGCGCAAAATGCAAAATGCGTGCAAAATGCAGCGCAGCAGGCCAACTATTGGGTGATTTACACTAAGTCATCGCCAGAATAAGTAATCTGCATCATTTCATATAAAGGACTAACTGAATCTGAAGTTTGATGAAAATGTGTTCATTAGTTCTTGAGATAGAACTGTTGCGGAGATCGTGTAAATCTTGCAAAATGCAGCATAGCAGCGCCATCTGCAGTGTTCTCGCTGCCGCTCGCCTTTGCGCCAAATCGCGACAAAATTCTTCATTTGGCGAATAAACCAACAGTCAAATTCGCCAAATTGCGAGTGCTCAGTTTGTGTGTTTGTGTATGTGGTGTGCCAATACAGTCGAGATTCTTAGGCGCCTTACTGAACGATTGATGTTGCTTTACATGTTCAATCGTACCATGCCATTTATATTGCTCTATATATTGAGATTCTGGCTCAACACCAATTTAGTTTAACAACAGGCAAAGACACAGAAAGGATTATGCGATAGGTATTTCTATATTGTCAGTTAATCACTATCTATGCTCCAGCGTCGCGGAAGTAAAAACGTAAACAAAATTACTCGCATTAAGCGCTAAATAGAGAAAATTTTTGCTGGAATGCGGTTTTGAAATTAGACATTTACTATGCTATTTATTAAATGTATGCAAAGTATCATTGGCCGGTGAAATTTTTTCAAACGGTTACGAGTCGAAATCTCGTAGACATGTTTAGTGTATATTTTCACAACGGTAAATCAAAGGTTGCTCTATTTAATTTTTATTTAGGCAGCTAAAAGAATGTCTGAAGCATTTACACGTTTAGGAGACATTTAGAATGTACTTATTTTTAATAGTTTCGGTAGCGCATACCCGAATTTCTATTATATAAACAATTACAAAAACTTAGGTTATATTAGAACATATTGAAAAACAGGGATACAATAAATGATTAAAGATAGATTTTCAGTGTTTCACGCCGAACCTATTTTGCTAACATTTTTGTTCATTTGGCTACTGTTTTTCATTTCTTATTCGCCAAATTGCTAATGCCGGTCAAAAGCCAGCGAAAACACTGGCCATCTGTTGGGCGATTTACACCAAAATATAAACAGCACCAATTCATATCAAGGACTAACTGATTCGGAAGTTTTATAAAAATCCGTGCATTAGTTCTTGAGATAGAGCTATAGCGGAAATCGTGAAAAATGAAGCATAGCAGCGTCACTTGTTGGGCAATTTAAATCAAAAACAATCAGCACCAATTTATACCAGGGACTACCTGAATATAAATTTTTATTAAATTCCGTGCATTAGTTCTTGAGTTAGAGTGCCCACAAAAATTGTGTCACATACAGACAGAGTCACCGATAGACATTTTGTAAAAACATGTTTTTTGTAATCTCTGACCTCTAAAACGTGTAAATCCGCCGAAAACCGGAAATCGAAAATTTTCACGAATCTAATACTTTCTTCTTGTAAAGATAGAAGAAAGTAAAAATCGTTCTAATACGAATTAAAATCTGCTGAATTCTTAATTCAAATTTATACCAACACTTGAACAAACCTAATTTTAACATAGTTTTTAATTGAGACATTGCATGTTCATTCTAGACATCTAGTTGTCTAATAACCTTGAAACTTGTTCAAACGTTATTGATTTACAGCAGACTAATTATTCTAACACGGTAATGAAATGTGTAAAATAACTCATAAAATTTTACTTGACGTACCATGAAAAATTGGTTAAGACCCCACTTTAAAATAAATTTCTACACAGAAACGTCAATTTTACGAGGCAATTAATTTATAAAGATTATTTATTTAAAACGTTATTCGTTACGCTTTGTCTATGTATTTGTAGAAATATTTTCGCAAGGATTTATTTGTATGCACTCTAAAAACTAATAGATAACAATATCTTGCGTAAAATATTTGCATAAACAAGCTTTTTAAAGAAAGACAGCGAAAATAAATTTCAATTTATTTGAAAAGGGACGAAATTTTGTGTAAAAATAGAGAAGATTGTTTAATTAGTAGGATGAATGATTAACTATGTGTTTCTCTAGTTAAAATTTGCTTTAATACTATAGGGGAAAGTAGTACACAGTGAGACAGCAGCCACTTTGACATATAATTGTAACTTTTTCTCCAATCTTGCACACACACACATAACGACCTCATTTTATGCAACACGTGGATGTAGTTTCGGCACTTCAGTTACTCGTCCGACAAAATAGTAAATAATTCTTTATTTTATAGTGGTTAAAGTTACATAAACATCTATTTTAGAGTTTATTTCCTTCAATATGACATATATTTACTTGCCCAAACCTAGCTATATCTAATAATAGACCATTACGACAAAACGACATAAGCTTTTTAAAGCGATGAAATTGGTGTAACAAATGTGGCATCCATTTTGTGACAGCGTAAGGAAAGTACACAGTGAGACACACAGTTGTGGCACACAGTGAGACGTGTCTGTTTGTGTACCTATTATGTGGTTCTGATGTTAAAAAAGTTATTTATTACTAAAAGAAGGTTTTTCGCTCTCTCTCTCTTTCTCTCTGTGTGTGTGGGCGTGCGATGGCTAGAAAAATCTATTAAACGTAAGAGGCTGAAAATTTACATGAAAGTAGCACAAGGTATGCTATTGTCCACCCAATGCTCACATTTTTAATATTTTGAAAATCTAGAAATATTAATTAGAAATCATAAACTGCAGAAAATTATTGATACAGGGTAAAAATGTATGATTTATGAAAATATATACATTTCCGATGTTCCGTTATGCAGCTTCTGTGCTTTTGTAAATAACTTTTTTAAAACCATTTATACATTAATGTGTAGCGTATTTGTGTAGCTTAAAGATGTAACAAAATTTTTTTCAATGGAATAAAAATCGCTGCCATTCGTTAAGTAATGATAATTTTCGTCTCCCTGCGTACTACCTTCCCCTATACTTTAAACATGATTAAAAAAATACCTTGTTTGCATTGCCTTTTTTTTTTCTTCCATCATTAGAATAAAGTCATTTATGCGGAAGTAAATCATCTTATTTTGTCCATAGAATGGTTAAAGCACATGACTATAGATTCGAGTGTAATTAATTATTAGCCCTCATAATCAGGGGATTAGCAGTAGTGAGTAACCATTCCAGCATGGAAAAAAAATGTTTAGTCTCAAATTATTTTTCTCCCACAACTGGTTATTCTTAATTCTTCATCCCATAAATTTCCCCGTTATCTTGAAATACACACTAATTTTAAATTCAGAATGGAAAATTACTTTGAACTTAGAAAATAATTCTAACATTAATTAAAATTTACTAAATTCTTAGTTGAAATTTGTATCATCCTTTGAACAAACCTAATTTTAACATAGTTTTTAATTGAGATATTATACGTTCATTCTAGACAACTAGTTGCCTAATAACCTTGAAAACTGTTCAAACGTTATTGATTTACATCAGACTAATTATTCTAACACGGTAATGATATGTGTAAAACAACTCATAAAAGTTTACTTGACGTACCATGAAAAATTGGTTAATTTTAAAACAAGTTTCTATACATAGACGTCAATTTTACGAGACAATTAATTTATGAAGATTAGTTATTTGGAATGTTATTTTGTTACGCTTAGGCTGTGCATTTTTAGAAATGTATTAACAATGGTATATTTGTATGTACTCTAAAAATTATTAGATATACACATACATACTGGGTGTTCACTCTCAACGGTGTCCAATGGCTAATTCCTAAACCGTTAGTCAAAGAGGTATAGTTCCGATTACAGAAATGTTTTAAATAAGGTAAAGAATTATTTAAAGAGAGATTTGGGTCAATAAAAACATTTCTTAAAAATTTACGAAATTTAATTTTTTATACGGTTCTCCGGTCTTATAAGTTATATTTAACAAAGAATTCCTATTACACCAACAAGTAAGCCAAAAAAAGTCCCATTCATCGAACATTAAAACTGACCGAGTTATGAAACTTTTAATTGCGTGACTTACACCAATTATCTTCATCTGAACACTGATGAGTTGGGTTGTGATTCGAGACATTGTACACTAAATGCTTAAAGCAAAGTACAGATCTGTAATACCTACAATGTTGCTTACAGTTCAAGACGGATTTATTTCACGTGTTCATTTCTACATTGCAGTCGAAAGAAATAACATCGAGTAAGTTTTAAGATAATTTAATTTTTATTAATTAAGTTTTAGGTTAGATAATCTAAAAGCATTTTAAAATATCTATCATTTTGTAAAGAACTGAGACTATTGCTTTGCATCATTTAATTTTATAAAAATTCTGTTATTTTTTCACTTATATTTTTAATACAAGTTGTATATATTGTGCTTTAATTTGTCAGAATAAAAATAAATTTCAAATTTACATTGTAATGTTAATTTTACACCCAACATTTTATTTTATTTTATTATTATTATTATTTTTTAATCTGACGATTAGCTTTTATAACTTGTAGATTTGTGAACGACCTCTATTTCACAGCAAAAAAGATGCTTCAACTTTAAACAGCTATTACTCGGCCAGTTTTAATCGTAGTAAAATGGAATTTGTTTTGTCTTAATTTTAGGTAGATTTCGTATGAAATACTACCTATTACATTCTCTCCTATGTTGAAATTTCTGAAATTGTTTTGCAGATCTACACCGATCATGACCCCTAGAACACAAAACCACACTCAGTAAAAAACTTTATCTATCTATCTATCTATCTATATATATATATATATCGCTTTCTTCTGGACACGATAACTTCCGTAATTCTGCACAAATCTCTTCGAAACTGATACATAAAATCAAGGGGCATAAAATCTCGGTCAAGTTTGTTAATGGGCAAAATCGGACCAAGGAGATGGAAATAGGGAGGGGTTTTGTGAAAACTGAAAAAACCCCATAACTTCTTAATTTTTCTACATACCAAATCAATTTTTTAGAATGCCTACCACCAACACAAAAAATATTTTTTCTATGAAAAATATCAAGAGTGTATTCAAATAAAGTTTTGACATTTATTAAAAGAGATAACCCCCATACCAGGAGTTAATAACCGAAGAAATCACCAAAGATCATTACTTACAGCATTCTTTTTGATTCTGATAATTTCAGTTTTATAACTACGTAGTTTAATTATATGTTTGTTAAATTTGTGTTTCATTTGTATTATTTTATTTATTAATGAAGTTTTAATTTCATTATAGAATATTAGCCAGAAACAAATGCTGATCAATTTATATTGCTTTAAGTGCAAAGGGTTTAATCTTTCATAATCTAGCTGCATGCAACAGAGATTATTACAAAAAAAAATAATGTTTGAAATTTATTTTAAAAACATAAAATATAGTCAATTGAGAAACAATTTTCAAACAAATTGTATTTGGTAGAATACCCTTTTCCCTATTCGGCAGTGTACAAATTAATGAAAAACATAAAATACAGTAAATTGAGATACAGTTTTCAACCAAATTGCATTTGATTTTGCAGCCCTGCAAAACCTTTTTTTAAGACCTTAGTAAAGGCGACCGGGACGGACAATATGCTCTACAGACTTGGTTTCCTTGTCGAAGTAGTCCCTCTTAGGCAATCAAAACTTTTTTAAACTACTTTCAATTTCACGGTACACTCCTTTTGGTAACATGCTTTTTACCCGACTGCCAAGAAGGGTTATGTGTTTTACGCGTATCTGGGTATGTGAATTTCTTTATACCTTCGAAACATCCCAACGGCTGTATGGATTTTAATGAATGGGCTCTCTATCGATTCGTCTTAACCGTGTGATGGATATAGGCTAGGTTTTGTTTTTATAAATTCAAAATAGCGGTAGAGACGAAAAAATATTTTTACGCACCCTATTGAGTGGCATATCATTGGACAGGTCATTCAAAATGAAGACGATGTTTCATTGACTATTTTACAGTCAGAAGCTTCGTTTAAATATTACACAACCTGGAAGTTGTGTAGGCAGGATCTCTATCTTTACTGCAACTCTAACCATCATAGACATCTACAGGCCTAATCAAAACATAGGAACTGACAATTAAACGCAACTTAAAAGTCATCAATACAAGTAAATTAAAAAACTAGGTAAGTAATATAAAAAATAGTTTCACATTGATGAGAAATAATTAATTAGTTCGCTGGGTTTTTTGATTTTTTAAATTTAAGTTTTACTTGTTAACATTTTAGAATATTATTTAAAAAATATATTTTAAGAACCGAAAATGCTTAATGGCACTTAAACGCAATTTATCAAATATTATTTCGAATTCTACGTATCTCCGAAGCTTTTCAACTTAATGCAGGGTGTCTAGAAATTAGTTGGACAATTTCGTAAGTTAAGAACTTTCCAAATATTAAATGAAATTAACTAGTTGAAAGTCAGACTAGTAGTAATATTGTCGAAATTTATTCATAGATGGCGTTAGGTGTCATAACTGACGCTATCGCTTAGTGAGCGTTAATCGTTCTTGTTCGGCATTACTATGATGGAGACGTACAACGATGCTGAAAAAGCGAAATGCTGTCTTTGGGACATTTGGATAGTCACGAAAGGAAGTCACATTGAACTAGACCGGGGGGTGGCAGCGCAGACAATCACCTCATCGAGTTCACGGCAGAAATTCCAGAATTAGTTAAAACTCTATTCGCATATTAAAACGCAATCGGTCTGCCAAGCCTTGATGGAAAACCCCTGAAAACCAGATTTCAGCGGTTAACTTGTAGGTTTACCATTGTGTTTTCCTGCTCCCAGTCCTCCATGTTTTCAAACCTTTGGGTACTGGAAAACACAATGGTAAACCTACAAATCAACCGCTAAAATCAGGTTTTCAGGTATTTTCCACCAAGATATGACTTGGCAGACCGTTTGTGTTTTAATATGCGAATAGAATTTTAACTAATTATTGATTTTCAGCCGTGAACTCGATGAGGCCGCTTTGTCTATACTGCCGTCTCCCAGTCCAAACATTTGTGATAATGATAAACTTGAACTATTTTTCTATCTTACAACAATATGTACTTTAATTTTTCCCCTGTCAATTCCATTCAATAAATCATTCTTTTGTCCAACTACAGTAAAACTTCCCTAAAGCGACCACTTTCCGTTCCAATTAAAATTGGTCGCTCCGAGAGATTGTCTCTTAATAAAGGTCTTGTTTAAATCTAGATTTTAATTGTTGTAAAAAGGTAACAATTAATGTTACTAAAATTTATTTTTCTCAGTAGGAAAAAATATGAAAATTTAAGTATCAAACCAAAGTTAATCACATAAGTTAATTAATGCAGAGTTTAAAAAATGAATACATTGACGTTTGCTTTGATTTTACGGTTTTATCTTCTATAACTTTTATTTCCAAGTCCTTTTGAAGTTCAGTAAATAAATGCAATGTTTTTTGTCGGGAACAAATTATGACGATTTTATTAATTTATTTATTTTTTGAGAGTTTCCTGACAGAATACGGCAGCGGAGTTTATTGACCGTCATCCTTACTTTGTCATCAGAGTAAAAATTCATTGCCTAAAAAGGCACAAAGGGGTTTAAAAACTTAAAAGTTATCGGAATAAATAAAAATTCTAAACTTAGTTTAGAAGTCTGTAGAATAATGCGCTCTCCGGAATTATTATTCTAATAAAACCGTCTTCAAGCAACAAGGAAAAAACGGAATTTGTTTCATTTTCTTCAAAGAAATGGTCGCCCATGGAAGGAGTTTAACTGGGAGAGTTTCTGAATAGAGGTAAAATTAGTATTGAGCCTATGGGAATAAATTTCGTTCCATGAAAAAATGGTCGTTCAAGGAGGTGGTCGCTTAATGGAGGTGGTTGCACAGAGAGGTTTCACTGTAACTTGTAGACACCCTGTATAATATGAGAGCAGCGTGTTTTTTTGCTGTGGTGGCGGAGAGCAGACATACGACTGGAATGGTATAAAAGCTTTGGTGCTGAGAGCAGACATACGACCGCAAAGGGTTAAACCACTCGTCCTGAAAAAAGTTAAAACTGATTATTTAACAAAATACACCGATTAACGTAAACAATCCTATAGCTTGTAATTTTAGTTTATACTTTTTAATAGAATTAAAAAATATTATAGTTTGCAAAAAAACACCAAAAGAATATTTTACATTAATCTTATATTTTTTTCCATGTTATCATGTATAACATTTACAAAAACAATGTTATTTTTAATGTGTGATTTTTTTAAATTATCTAAAAAATAATTTCTAAATTCCTGTGTTATTTATTAACTTTTGCATTAAAATAAATGTTTTAAATGTGAAATAACGAAATATATGCTATCATGGAGTTTTTTGAAACAATTTTCACCAAGATATAATTCAAAGATGAACAACATATTCCAGAAAACAAAAGTCTGTTTTTGCCTGATAATTCTACTACTAGTTGAAAAGCGTTTTATATTTATTCATTCCGACGTTATCAATTTAAATTATCGTTATCTTCGTGGCCTTGACATTCAAACAGGAAACTTCTAGATTTATAAAATAATAAACTAATATTAGTCATGTGCCATATGTAGCAATATTAATTGTATCATTCACGGAATACGTGAAAAGAAAATGTCAACATACATTAATATAACATTGGACAAAAGGAGAAACTATGAAAGGTTTCTTTTCCCAGTATTTCCTGCATGATTGAATGACAAAGGCTTCTTTCAGTGCTGGCAAAACTCAAGTTTATACTTTGCAATTAATCTCTTCTATATTTCGCTTCTATTGTTCCGAAAGACTTGTTTATAGGGAATTCTGCCTCAATATACAGTGCATTTCAATATTGCTTAATTTTTTTTAGCACTTTCCAATATACAGTAAAACCTCCCTAAAACGACCTCGTTCTATTCCAATAAAAATTGGTCGCTCCAAGAGGTGGTCTCTTAATGGATTATAAGGGACAACAATTAAATCTAGATTTTAATTGTTGAAAAGAGGTAACAATGTTACTAAAATTTATTTTTCACATTAGGAAAAAGTATAAAAATTTAAGTATCAAAACAAAAGTTAATTACATAAGTTAATTACGGCAGAGTTTATAAAATGAATACATTGACCTTTGCTTTGATTTTACAGTTTTATTTTTCATAATGTTTATTTCCCATTCCCTTCGAAGTTCAGTAAATAAATGCAACGTTTTTTTGGACGGGAACAAATAATGACGATTTCATTACTTTATCTATTTCTTTGACAGTTTTCCGACAGAATAGGGCAGAGGAGTTTATTGACCGTCATTCTTAATTTGTCATCAGAGTTAAATTCATTGCCTAAAAGGGCACAAAGGGGTTTAAACACTTAAAAGTTACCGGGATAAAAAAAAATATTAGAAGTTTGATGAATAATGCGCTCTCCGGAATTATTTTTCTAATAAAACCTTCCTCAAGCAATCAGGAAAAAACGGAATTTTCTTCAAAGACATGGGTTGCTCATGGAGTGAGTTCAACTGGGATGGTCTCTGAATGGAGGTAAAATTAGTATTGAGCTTATGTGAATAAATTTCGTTCCATGAAAAAATGGTCGTTCAGGGAGGTGGTCGCTTAATGGAGTTGGTCTCACAGGAAGGTTTCACTGTAGTTGAAAAGTGTTTGTAAATTCGCTTTGTTTGTCCATCCGAGCTCTAACTCTCATAAATACTGGGGCTCCAGATGTTCATTCGACAAGCAGACATTAACGCTTTCCGGTGCGAAATAATTCTGTTTGTAAAATGATGAAATGATGGATCGACACCAGAATTTACAAACGAATGTATTAGAAAATAAATACTTGCCAATATTCCACGTATTTCTTAAAGGGAAAAATTTAATTAAATATTCATAGTACGAGTATCCTTAAAATTAGGTTTCCTTTTTTGTGGACACCATCCGCTAAAGGGTTAAGGCAGCTTTGAATTCAGACACTTTTCTCCGGGAGGGATATCTGTGGCTCCGGGGAACACATTATAAAGTACCGGGAGGGGGATTGCAATATTTGACTATTGGAAACACAACATCTCAAATCTTTCCGGAAGGATATCTCATTGCTCAGGAGGGGGGGGGGGAGGGACTCTCGCCCGGGTCACCTCCTGAATGCAACACTGCATTAAGACTGCGTTCAGATGCTTGTTTTGACTTCTTTCAACACTTGTCCAGGAAAAGCTATTAACGCCAATTCTTCTATAACCGTTTGTGGTTATTCAGAAGATGATGGGAGATTCAAAAATGGAATGAAGATTAGATCGACTTGAAGGAATAAATTTCCCTCTTTTGTCCGTCCGAGCTCTAACTCTCATAAATACTGGAGTCCAGATATTCATTCGGCAAGCAGATGTTAAGGCTGCCTTCAGACGCTTGTTTTGACTTTCTTCAACACTTGTCCAGGAAAAGTTATTAATACCCATTCTTCTATAATTGTTTGTGGTTATTCACACGAGGATGGAAGATTCAAAAATAAAAAGAAGATTCGATCGACTTGAAGGAATTCCCATTTTGTCCGTCTGAGCTTTAACTCACGTAAATACAAGTGGTCCAGATATTCATTCGACAAGCAATCATTAAGGCTGCGTTCAAACGCTTGTTTTGACTTCCTTTAGCACTTGTGAAGGAAAAGCTATTAATCCCATTCTTCTATAACCGTTTGTGGCTATTCACAAGAGGATGAGAGATTCAAAAATGAAATGAAGATTAGATCGACTTGAAGGAATAAATTCCCCCTTCTGTCCGTCCGAGTCTAACTCTCATAAAAACCAGAGAGCCAGATATTCATTCGACAAGCAGACATTAATGCTGCGTTCAGGCGCTTGTTTTCATTCCTTCAACACGTCAAAAAAAATCTATTAACAACCATTCTTCTATAACCATTTGTGGTTATTCACAAAAGGATGGGAGATTCAAAAGTGGAATGAAGACTTGAAGGAATAGATTTCCCCCTTTTGTCCGTTCGAGTCTAACATTCACAAATACAGGAAGTCTAGATATTAATTCGATAAGCAGCCATTAAGGCTGCGTTCAGACGCTTGTTTTGATTCCTTCAACACTTGTCCAAGAAAAGCTATTAACAATAATTCTTTTATAACCGTTTGTGGTTATTCATAAGAGGATGGGCAATTAAAAAATGGAACGAAGATTAGATCGACTTGAAGGAATAAATTTCCCCCTTTTGTCCGTTCGCGTCTAACTCTCACAGTGGGTACAGATATTCATTCGACAAGCAGACATTAAGACATGCGTTCAGACGCTTGTTTTGACTTCCTTCAACACTTGTCTAGGAAAAGCTGTTAACAACCATTTTTCTATAACCGTTTGTGGTTATTCATAAGAGGATGGGCAATTAAAAAATGGAACGAAGATTAGATAGACTTGAAGGAATAAATTTCCCCCTTTTGTCCGTTCGCGTCTAACTCTCACAGGGGGTACAGATATTCATTCGACAAGCAGACATTAAGACATGCGTTCAGACGCTTGTTTTGACTTCCTTCAACACTTGTCTAGGAAAAGCTGTTAACACCCATTTTTCTATAACCGTTTGTGGTTATTCATAAGAGGATGGGCAATTAAAAAATGGAACGAAGATTAGATCGACTTGAAGGAATAAATTTCCCTCTTTTGTCCGTCCGAGCTCTAACTCTCATAAATACTGGAGTCCAGATATTCATTCGGCAAGCAGATGTTAAGGCTGCCTTCAGACGCTTGTTTTGACTTTCTTCAACACTTGTCCAGGAAAAGTTATTAATACCCATTCTTCTATAATTGTTTGTGGTTATTCACACGAGGATGGAAGATTCAAAAATAAAAAGAAGATTCGATCGACTTGAAGGAATTCCCATTTTGTCCGTCTGAGCTTTAACTCACGTAAATACAAGTGGTCCAGATATTCATTCGACAAGCAATCATTAAGGCTGCGTTCAAACGCTTGTTTTGACTTCCTTTAGCACTTGTGAAGGAAAAGCTATTAATCCCATTCTTCTATAACCGTTTGTGGCTATTCACAAGAGGATGAGAGATTCAAAAATGAAATGAAGATTAGATCGACTTGAAGGAATAAATTTCCCCCTTCTGTCCGTCCGAGTCTAACTCTCATAAAAACCAGAGAGCCAGATATTCATTCGACAAGCAGACATTAATGCTGCGTTCAGACGCTTGTTTTGATTCCTTCAACACGTCCAATAAAATCTATTAACAACCATTCTTCTATAACCATTTGTGGTTATTCACAAAAGGATGGGAGATTCAAAAATGGAATGAAGACTTGAAGGAATAGATTTCCCCCTTTTGTCCGTTCGAGTCTAACATTCACAAATACAGGAAGTCTAGATATTAATTCGATAAGCAGCCATTAAGGCTGCGTTCAGACGCTTGTTTTGATTCCTTCAACACTTGTCCAAGAAAAGCTATTAACAATAATTCTTTTATAACCGTTTGTGGTTATTCATAAGAGGATGGGCAATTAAAAAATGGAACGAAGATTAGATCGACTTGAAGGAATAAATTTCCCCCTTTTGTCCGTTCGCGTCTAACTCTCACAGTGGGTACAGATATTCATTCGACAAGCAGACATTAAGACATGCGTTCAGACGCTTGTTTTGACTTCCTTCAACACTTGTCTAGGAAAAGCTGTTAACAACCATTTTTCTATAACCGTTTGTGGTTATTCATAAGAGGATGGGCAATTAAAAAATGGAACGAAGATTAGATAGACTTGAAGGAATAAATTTCCCCCTTTTGTCCGTTCGCGTCTAACTCTCACAGGGGGTACAGATATTCATTCGACAAGCAGACATTAAGACATGCGTTCAGACGCTTGTTTTGACTTCCTTCAACACTTGTCTAGGAAAAGCTGTTAACACCCATTTTTCTATAACCGTTTGTGGTTATTCATAAGAGGATGGGCAATTAAAAAATGGAACGAAGATTAGATCGACTTGAAGGAATAAATTTCCCTCTTTTGTCCGTCCGAGCTCTAACTCTCATAAATACTGGAGTCCAGATATTCATTCGGCAAGCAGATGTTAAGGCTGCCTTCAGACGCTTGTTTTGACTTTCTTCAACACTTGTCCAGGAAAAGTTATTAATACCCATTCTTCTATAATTGTTTGTGGTTATTCACACGAGGATGGAAGATTCAAAAATAAAAAGAAGATTCGATCGACTTGAAGGAATTCCCATTTTGTCCGTCTGAGCTTTAACTCACGTAAATACAAGTGGTCCAGATATTCATTCGACAAGCAATCATTAAGGCTGCGTTCAAACGCTTGTTTTGACTTCCTTTAGCACTTGTGAAGGAAAAGCTATTAATCCCATTCTTCTATAACCGTTTGTGGCTATTCACAAGAGGATGAGAGATTCAAAAATGAAATGAAGATTAGATCGACTTGAAGGAATAAATTTCCCCCTTCTGTCCGTCCGAGTCTAACTCTCATAAAAACCAGAGAGCCAGATATTCATTCGACAAGCAGACATTAATGCTGCGTTCAGACGCTTGTTTTGATTCCTTCAACACGTCCAAAAAAATCTATTAACAACCATTCTTCTATAACCATTTGTGGTTATTCACAAAAGGATGGGAGATTCAAAAATGGAATGAAGACTTGAAGGAATAGATTTTCCCCTTTTGTCCGTTCGAGTCTAACATTCACAAATACAGGAAATCCAGATATTAATTCTATAAGCAGCCATTAAGGCTGCGTTCAGACGCTTGTTTTGATTCCTTCAACACTTGTCCAAGAAAAGCTATTAACAATCATTCTTTTATAACCGTTTGTGGTTATTCATAAGAGGATGGGCAATTAAAAAATGGAACGAAGATTAGATCGACTTGAAGGAATAAATTTCCCCCTTTTGTTCATTCGCGTCTAACTCTCACAGGGGTTACAGATATTCATTCGACAAGCAGACATTAAGACATGCATTCAGACGCTTGTTTTGACTTCCTTCAACACTTGTCTAGGAAAAGCTGTTAACACCCATTTTTCTATAACCGTTTGTGGTTATTCATAAGAGATGGGCAATTAAAAAATGGAACGAAGATTAGATCGACTTGAAGGAATAAATTTCCCCCTTTTGTTCATTCGCGTCTAACTCTCACAGGGGGTACAGATATTCATTCGACAAGCAGACATTAAGACATGCATTCAGACGCTTGTTTTGACTTCCTTCAACACTTGTCTAGGAAAAGCTGTTAACGCCCATTTTTCTATAACCGTTTGTGGTTATTCATAAGAGATGGGCAATTAAAAAATGGAACGAAGATTAGATCGACTTGAAGGAATAAATTTCCCCCTTTTGTTCATTCGCGTCTAACTCTCACAGGGGGTACAGATATTCATTCGACAAGCAGACATTAAGACATGCATTCAGACGCTTGTTTTGACTTCCTTCAACACTTGTCTAGGAAAAGCTGTTAACACCCATTTTTCTATAACCGTTTGTGGTTATTCATAAGAGATGGGCAATTAAAAAATGGAACGAAGATTAGATCGACTTGAAGGAATAAATTTCCCCCTTTTGTTCATTCGCGTCTAACTCTCACAGGGGGTACAGATATTCATTCGACAAGCAGACATTAAGACATGCATTCAGACGCTTGTTTTGACTTCCTTCAACACTTGTCTAGGAAAAGCTGTTAACGCCCATTTTTCTATAACCGTTTGTGGTTATTCATAAGAGATGGGCAATTAAAAAATGGAACGAAGATTAGATCGACTTGAAGGAATAAATTCCCCCTTCTGTCCGTCCGAGTCTAAATCTCAGAAATACCGGAGATCCAGATATTCATTTGACAAGCTGACATTAATCTTACGTTCAGACGTTTGTTTTAATTCCTTCAACACGTCCAAAAAGAAAGAAAAAAAAAACTATCAACACCGATTCTTCTATAACCGTTTGCGGTTATTCACAAGAGGATGGGAGTTTCAAAAATTACATGAAGACTTGAAGGAATAGATTTCCCCTTTTTGTCCGTTCGAGTCTAACTCTCACAAATACAGGGAGTCCTGATATTCATTCGATAAGCAGACATTAAGGCTGCGTTCAGACGCTTGTTTTGACTTCCTTCAACACTTGTCTAGGAAAAGCTGTTAACACCCATTTTTCTATAACCGTTTGTGGTTATTCATAAGAGGATGGGCAATTAAAAAATGGAACGAAGATTAGATCGACTTGAAGGAATAAATTTCCCTCTTTTGTCCGTCCGAGCTCTAACTCTCATAAATACTGGAGTCCAGATATTCATTCAGCAAGCAGATGTTAAGGCTGCCTTCAGACGCTTGTTTTGACTTTCTTCAACACTTGTCCAGGAAAAGTTATTAATACCCATTCTTCTATAATTGTTTGTGGTTATTCACACGAGGATGGAAGATTCAAAAATAAAAAGAAGATTCGATCGACTTGAAGGAATTCCCATTTTGTCCGTCTGAGCTTTAACTCACGTAAATACAAGTGGTCCAGATATTCATTCGACAAGCAATCATTAAGGCTGCGTTCAAACGCTTGTTTTGACTTCCTTTAGCACTTGTGAAGGAAAAACCATTAATCCCATTCTTCTATAACCGTTTGTGGCTATTCACAAGAGGATGAGAGATTCAAAAATGAAATGAAGATTAGATCGACTTGAAGGAATAAATTCCCCCTTCTGTCCGTCCGAGTCTAACTCTCATAAAAACCAGAGAGCCAGATATTCATTCGACAAGCAGACATTAATGCTGCGTTCAGACGCTTGTTTTGATTCCTTCAACACGTCCAAAAAAATCTATTAACAACCATTCTTCTATAACCATTTGTGGTTATTCACAAAAGGATGGGAGATTCAAAAATGGAATGAAGACTTGAAGGAATAGATTTCCCCCTTTTGTCCGTTCGAGTCTAACATTCACAAATACAGGAAGTCTAGATATTAATTCGATAAGCAGCCATTAAGGCTGCGTTCAGACGCTTGTTTTGATTCCTTCAACACTTGTCCAAGAAAAGCTATTAACAATAATTCTTTTATAACCGTTTGTGGTTATTCATAAGAGGATGGGCAATTAAAAAATGGAACGAAGATTAGATCGACTTGAAGGAATAAATTTCCCCCTTTTGTCCGTTCGCGTCTAACTCTCACAGTGGGTACAGATATTCATTCGACAAGCAGACATTAAGACATGCGTTCAGACGCTTGTTTTGACTTCCTTCAACACTTGTCTAGGAAAAGCTGTTAACAACCATTTTTCTATAACCGTTTGTGGTTATTCATAAGAGGATGGGCAATTAAAAAATGGAACGAAGATTAGATAGACTTGAAGGAATAAATTTCCCCCTTTTGTCCGTTCGCGTCTAACTCTCACAGGGGGTACAGATATTCATTCGACAAGCAGACATTAAGACATGCGTTCAGACGCTTGTTTTGACTTCCTTCAACACTTGTCTAGGAAAAGCTGTTAACACCCATTTTTCTATAACCGTTTGTGGTTATTCATAAGAGGATGGGCAATTAAAAAATGGAACGAAGATTAGATCGACTTGAAGGAATAAATTTCCCTCTTTTGTCCGTCCGAGCTCTAACTCCCATAAATACTGGAGTCCAGATATTCATTCGGCAAGCAGATGTTAAGGCTGCCTTCAGACGCTTGTTTTGACTTTCTTCAACACTTGTCCAGGAAAAGTTATTAATACCCATTCTTCTATAATTGTTTGTGGTTATTCACACGAGGATGGAAGATTCAAAAATAAAAAGAAGATTCGATCGACTTGAAGGAATTCCCATTTTGTCCGTCTGAGCTTTAACTCACGTAAATACAAGTGGTCCAGATATTCATTCGACAAGCAATCATTAAGGCTGCGTTCAAACGCTTGTTTTGACTTCCTTTAGCACTTGTGAAGGAAAAGCTATTAATCCCATTCTTCTATAACCGTTTGTGGCTATTCACAAGAGGATGAGAGATTCAAAAATGAAATGAAGATTAGATCGACTTGAAGGAATAAATTTCCCCCTTCTGTCCGTCCGAGTCTAACTCTCATAAAAACCAGAGAGCCAGATATTCATTCGACAAGCAGACATTAATGCTGCGTTCAGGCGCTTGTTTTGATTCCTTCAACACGTCCAAAAAAATCTATTAACAACCATTCTTCTATAACCATTTGTGGTTATTCACAAAAGGATGGGAGATTCAAAAATGGAATGAAGACTTGAAGGAATAGATTTTCCCCTTTTGTCCGTTCGAGTCTAACATTCACAAATACAGGAAATCCAGATATTAATTCTATAAGCAGCCATTAAGGCTGCGTTCAGACGCTTGTTTTGATTCCTTCAACACTTGTCCAAGAAAAGCTATTAACAATCATTCTTTTATAACCGTTTGTGGTTATTCATAAGAGGATGGGCAATTAAAAAATGGAACGAAGATTAGATCGACTTGAAGGAATAAATTTCCCCCTTTTGTTCATTCGCGTCTAACTCTCACAGGGGGTACAGATATTCATTCGACAAGCAGACATTAAGACATGCATTCAGACGCTTGTTTTGACTTCCTTCAACACTTGTCTAGGAAAAGCTGTTAACACCCATTTTTCTATAACCGTTTGTGGTTATTCATAAGAGATGGGCAATTAAAAAATGGAACGAAGATTAGATCGACTTGAAGGAATAAATTTCCCCCTTTTGTTCATTCGCGTCTAACTCTCACAGGGGGTACAGATATTCATTCGACAAGCAGACATTAAGACATGCATTCAGACGCTTGTTTTGACTTCCTTCAACACTTGTCTAGGAAAAGCTGTTAACGCCCATTTTTCTATAACCGTTTGTGGTTATTCATAAGAGATGGGCAATTAAAAAATGGAACGAAGATTAGATCGACTTGAAGGAATAAATTTCCCCCTTTTGTTCATTCGCGTCTAACTCTCACAGGGAGTACAGATATTCATTCGACAAGCAGACATTAAGACATGCATTCAGACGCTTGTTTTGACTTCCTTCAACACTTGTCTAGGAAAAGCTGTTAACACCCATTTTTCTATAACCGTTTGTGGTTATTCATAAGAGATGGGCAATTAAAAAATGGAACGAAGATTAGATCGACTTGAAGGAATAAATTACCCCTTCTGTCCGTCCGAGTCTAAATCTCAGAAATACCGGAGATCCAGATATTCATTTGACAAGCTGACATTAATCTTACGTTCAGACGTTTGTTTTAATTCCTTCAACACGTCCAAAAAGAAAGAAAAAAAAAACTATCAACACCGATTCTTCTATAACCGTTTGCGGTTATTCACAAGAGGATGGGAGTTTCAAAAATTACATGAAGACTTGAAGGAATAGATTTCCCCTTTTTGTCCGTTCGAGTCTAACTCTCACAAATACAGGGAGTCCTGATATTCATTCGATAAGCAGACATTAAGGCTGCGTTCAGACGCTTGTTTTGACTTCCTTCAACACTTGTCTAGGAAAAGCTGTTAACACCCATTTTTCTATAACCGTTTGTGGTTATTCATAAGAGGATGGGCAATTAAAAAATGGAACGAAGATTAGATCGACTTGAAGGAATAAATTTCCCTCTTTTGTCCGTCCGAGCTCTAACTCTCATAAATACTGGAGTCCAGATATTCATTCGGCAAGCAGATGTTAAGGCTGCCTTCAGACGCTTGTTTTGACTTTCTTCAACACTTGTCCAGGAAAAGTTATTAATACCCATTCTTCTATAATTGTTTGTGGTTATTCACACGAGGATGGAAGATTCAAAAATAAAAAGAAGATTCGATCGACTTGAAGGAATTCCCATTTTGTCCGTCTGAGCTTTAACTCACGTAAATACAAGTGGTCCAGATATTCATTCGACAAGCAATCATTAAGGCTGCGTTCAAACGCTTGTTTTGACTTCCTTTAGCACTTGTGAAGGAAAAGCTATTAATCCCATTCTTCTATAACCGTTTGTGGCTATTCACAAGAGGATGAGAGATTCAAAAATGAAATGAAGATTAGATCGACTTGAAGGAATAAATTCCCCCTTCTGTCCGTCCGAGTCTAACTCTCATAAAAACCAGAGAGCCAGATATTCATTCGACAAGCAGACATTAATGCTGCGTTCAGACGCTTGTTTTGATTCCTTCAACACGTCCAAAAAAATCTATTAACAACCATTCTTCTATAACCATTTGTGGTTATTCACAAAAGGATGGGAGATTCAAAAATGGAATGAAGACTTGAAGGAATAGATTTCCCCCTTTTGTCCGTTCGAGTCTAACATTCACAAATACAGGAAATCCAGATATTAATTCTATAAGCAGCCATTAAGGCTGCGTTCAGACGCTTGTTTTGATTCCTTCAACACTTGTCCAAGAAAAGCTATTAACAATCATTCTTTTATAACCGTTTGTGGTTATTCATAAGAGGATGGGCAATTAAAAAATGGAACGAAGATTAGATCGACTTGAAGGAATAAATTTCCCCCTTTTGTTCATTCGCGTCTAACTCTCACAGGGGGTACAGATATTCATTCGACAAGCAGACATTAAGACATGCATTCAGACGCTTGTTTTGACTTCCTTCAACACTTGTCTAGGAAAAGCTGTTAACACCCATTTTTCTATAACCGTTTGTGGTTATTCATAAGAGATGGGCAATTAAAAAATGGAACGAAGATTAGATCGACTTGAAGGAATAAATTTCCCCCTTTTGTTCATTCGCGTCTAACTCTCACAGGGGGTACAGATATTCATTCGACAAGCAGACATTAAGACATGCATTCAGACGCTTGTTTTGACTTCCTTCAACACTTGTCTAGGAAAAGCTGTTAACGCCCATTTTTCTATAACCGTTTGTGGTTATTCATAAGAGATGGGCAATTAAAAAATGGAACGAAGATTAGATCGACTTGAAGGAATAAATTTCCCCCTTTTGTTCATTCGCGTCTAACTCTCACAGGGGGTACAGATATTCATTCGACAAGCAGACATTAAGACATGCATTCAGACGCTTGTTTTGACTTCCTTCAACACTTGTCTAGGAAAAGCTGTTAACACCCATTTTTCTATAACCGTTTGTGGTTATTCATAAGAGATGGGCAATTAAAAAATGGAACGAAGATTAGATCGACTTGAAGGAATAAATTTCCCCCTTTTGTTCATTCGCGTCTAACTCTCACAGGGAGTACAGATATTCATTCGACAAGCAGACATTAAGACATGCATTCAGACGCTTGTTTTGACTTCCTTCAACACTTGTCTAGGAAAAGCTGTTAACACCCATTTTTCTATAACCGTTTGTGGTTATTCATAAGAGATGGGCAATTAAAAAATGGAACGAAGATTAGATCGACTTGAAGGAATAAATTCCCCCTTCTGTCCGTCCGAGTCTAAATCTCAGAAATACCGGAGATCCAGATATTCATTTGACAAGCTGACATTAATCTTACGTTCAGACGTTTGTTTTAATTCCTTCAACACGTCCAAAAAGAAAGAAAAAAAAAACTATCAACACCGATTCTTCTATAACCGTTTGCGGTTATTCACAAGAGGATGGGAGTTTCAAAAATTACATGAAGACTTGAAGGAATAGATTTCCCCTTTTTGTCCGTTCGAGTCTAACTCTCACAAATACAGGGAGTCCTGATATTCATTCGAAAAGCAGACATTAAGGCTGCGTTCAGACGCTTGTTTTGATTCCTTCAACACTTGTCCAAGAAAAGCTATTAACACCCTTTCTTCTATAACCGTTTGTGGTTATTCACAAGAGGATGGGCGATTAAAAAATAGAACGAAGATTAGATCGACTTGAAGGAATAAATTTCTCCCCCTTTTATCCGTCCGAGCTCAAACTCTCATAAATACTGGGGGTCGGGATATTCATTTGACAAGCAGTCACTAAGGCTGCGTTCAGACGCTTGTTTTGTCTTCCTTCAACACTTGTCCGGGAAAATCTATTAGCACCGATTCTTCTATAATCGTTTGTGGTTATTCACAAGAGGATGGAAGATTCAAAAAGGGAAAGAAGATTAGATTGACTTGAAGGAATAACTTTTTCCCTTTTGTTCGTCCGAGTCTTACTCTCACAAATACATAAGGTACAGATATTCATTCGACAAGCAGACATTAAGGCTGCGTTCAGATGCTTGTTTTGATTTCCTTCAACACTTGTCAAGGGAAATCTATTAACACCCATTCTTCTATAGCCTTTTGTGGTTATTCAAAGGAGGATGGGAGATTCAAAAATGGGAAGAATATTAGATCGACTTGAAAGAATAAATTTCCTCCTTGAGAATGTCCATCTATTTTTTTATAAAGCTATTAAAGATGAAAAGCACCGCGTAACCACAAAAAGACGCTGATAGTTGAAAATAGTTGAATGATGCGCTATTCGGATTTTAAGAGGGACAAAAAGTGAAATGAAACAAGGCGTCGCAAACAACCTATTTAAAAATAACTACAGGGTTTTCTACCATAACTCAACTTGGGTTAGCGGTAATAACTTTCAGAAAATTGGTGAAACTTTTAATGGACATGCTTAACTTAGTTGTAAATGTGATAATATCAGGAAAAGTGGAAGAACTTTCCATTATACGCGCCACTAGTATGCACTGGACGCCCCACATTTTGGACTGTGATTATATATTCATACGATATCATCGATTGCTTAAGCACCCTGTTTTTACAGAATTTTTCGTTATGTTATCACGTTTCATACAAAACAAGGTACAGTCGTGGAAAAAAAAAAGTAAACACCCCCTACTAACTCCTCAACAAATTATCGTAGAAAAAAATTACTCGTACCAAACGTTTGGAAATAAAGTCTACTTTTAAATGATGTATATAAAATTTATTTAGGGGACCATCTACATATTAAAACGAACCCAAACTTCATTTTTTTTTCAATGGCATTACCCATTTTTAACAAGATATTTCAAATCTTCGGTTCAAACTATGCCTAGACACCAAATTTCAAGTCATTTGAATGATCAGTTTTTAAATTATGAACATTCAAAATTTGGTTCTTTTAATGGTAAATTACATTTTCATATTTTCATTAATATCTCCTGAAATTATACTCCCAATGTGCTAATTTTTTGTTTACAATAATACTAAAATACCCAAGTATAAATACGTTGAATTTGCAATTTTTATAATTTTATGATATGAATTATGAAATTAATGATCGAAAAAATTATGAATTGCAACCTTCAATTTTTTTCATGGATTTAGATTTATTAAGTCCTGCTTTGTGGAAATCCTAAATTTCACATTTTTTTTCGAAGCAGTTTTCAAATTATGCTTAAAAAACCGCAAAATGATAGTTTAAGGGGCCATCTGAGATAGAGGTATTTAGATATTTTGAAATTTCTTATGCTATCCTTGTAATCTAGCACTCTTCAATGACTGCTTGAATGACGCTTAGGATGCCTTGATCTAGAAGGGGGCTCTCTCGGTCAACAATCGAGTACCGAACTTCAGTTGGGATACAGCCCCTAAAATGCACTCGTTTTAAAATAATTAATTTCTCATAAACTTATCTTACGAATTGCATAAAAATTTGTTTTTAGGCTAATTGAAGGGTGTAGAGTTCATTTATACCGTCAGAATTGTGTACTGCTAATGAAAAAAACAAAGTTATGGTTCGTTTTAATATGTAGATGTCCCCTAAGCAAACTTTATATACATCATTTAAAAGTAGACTTTATTTCCAAACGTTTGGGACGAGTAATTTTTTTCTACGATAATTTGTTGAGGAGTTAGTAGGGGTTGTTTAACTTTTTTTTTCCCACGACTGTACCTTGTTTTGTATGAAACTTTATTACCAATCATGTGGTACCAGTAACTTTCTTCTACGATGATTTTTTGCAGAGTTAGTAAGGGGTGTTTTTTTTTTCCACGACTATACATATCGTTACATTTTCATTGCAATATTTTTCTTTTTCTCAAAATTATTACCGCCAACCTGAATTCAATTAGGGTGAAACACCCTATATTTGCAACTAAATAAGCCGTTTGCGGCCTCATGCTCCATTACCAAATTTGTTCACTTGATGCCTCCTAGCATCCCTCTGAGTTTATCGGATGAATATTTGAACAGCTTGTATTTTTATGTCATTGACTTTTACTGTAGAATGTTTGGTGATAAAAATGAAATGCATATCATTTATAGTTCGATAACTGGAAGACGCAAAAGAATTACGTTACATTATGGTCTATGCGGAAAAATTGTTGTGGTGCATTTGATTGATGTTACGATAGTTAAAACTTGATGACATTGATATGCATCATTGATCAGTATACTTCAATATTTCATAATATTTTTAACACTTTCCAATACCGTTGAAAAGTGTTTATGAATTCGGTGTGTTTGTCTGTCCTTCTGTCTGAACTAGTACCCTCTAAAACTGGGAGGAGTGAAAAGCTTAGTCTTTGAAAGAGTGACAGGCCTTTTCACTCTTTTTGGAGTGAATTTCGTAAAAATACACTCCTTAAAGAGTGGAATTTCCCACTCTCTAGAAAGGAGTGCAATATCTCACTCCGTTATCGAGAGTGAAGTTGTCACTCCCGAAAAAGTGGCTTGCGTATGCATTGCTTATTAGCCAATCAGAACAGCAAGACGACAGCGCCCTCGTAAGATAAGAAAAATGATCACATTTTCGCCTGGTCCGCCATCTTAGGATTAACAGATAAGGATATTATTAAAATTATTCTTAATGGAATACATAAAATAAAGGTAAGTCTTATTTAATTTTAACCATTTTTTCGTGTAGATATGTTAAGATTATGCACTAAATAGTTGTATGTTGTATAGAAAAAGATTGATCGTTAGAGTGTTCAAAAGTGATTGTCTGTTATATTTCTTCATGTAGCGGTTTGAAATATAATTCTTTTAACAATTGAATACGCACTAGAGATCTGCACGGGCCGGCTCGTGCTCGGGCCGATTTTCACTCACGGAACTCGGGCCGGTCCCGGGCCACACTTTTTTCTGAAGGCTCGGGCCGGGCCTAGCTTATTTTTTCTGTACAAAGCCGGGACTGGTTCATTCCGAGTCTTCACGACCCAAAATTTTCAGTCCTAATTTTGACCCAGCCCGTATGAAAATCATTGTCTCACCGTGGCCTGGTCTATTCAAAGGTCAGTAAAATTAGGTCTGGCCCAAAAATGTTTGCAAAAAATGCATACATTTTTAAATCGTCATTATTCTACCCTTAAACATTAAAATTTATTATTTTTAAAGAACACTAGATTTCTGCGCTTATTAAAATATAGCTAAATTAAAACATTGTAAAACGTGTGAAAAGAACCTGCGTATGACGGAACCCAGTTTTTAAACTCACTAACGTATTGATCCATGCATAATTAATATACTAATACATAAGAAAAGAATATATAATACATTTACACTCGCTAAGAAGGGAACTTGTCTATAACGCATTTTTTTTTTCTTTTCTATACAATTCCATCTTACTGTATAGCATTTTCCAGATTTTTAACACTTCAAAAAAATAAAAAAATCAATGTTTTGTTGAAATTCACTCGGGCCGAGATTTTAACTTTTTTCCGGGCCGGGCTCGTATCGGGCAGAACTTTTAAGTTTTTTACCGGGCCGGACCAAATTTTTTTCTACGGGCCGGGCCGAATTTTTTTTCTATGAGTCGGACCGGGTCCTTGGAAATTTCGGCCCGTGCAGACCTCTAAGCTCACAATGCTTAGCAAAAAAATAATCCAAACTTCATTAGTTCGGGAAATGTGAATAATAAAAACTAGTATGTTGTGGCCATCACAAAACTTTCTTCTATATAAATCACGTCAATTAAATCATTTAAATAGTTCAAGAAATTACATAAATTTAGCACCAATTCATATCAAAGTGCATCTGAATTTGAAGTTTGATAAAAATTTGTGCCTTAGTTCTTGAGATAGAGCTATAGCGGAAATTCTGAAAAATGTAGCTTAGCAGCGCCACCAGTTGAGTGATTTACACCAATACATAAACAGGAATAATTGATATCCAAGTATACATGGATCTGAAGTTCGTTGAAAATCTAAGCATTAGTTCTTAAGATAGAGCTATTGCGGAAATCACAAAAAAGCATAGCAGCGCCACCTATTGAGCGATTTACACCAAACTGTATAAAATGTCAATTCATGTCAAGGACTAACTGATTCTAAAATTTGATGAAAATTCGTGCATTAGTTCTTGAGATACACCTATAGTGGAAATTCTGAAAAATATAGCATAGCAGCGCCACCTGTTGAGCGATTTACACCAAAATGTACAATATGCCAATTCATGTCAAGGATTAACTGATTCTGAAGTTTGGTGAAAATTATTGCATTAGATCTTGAGATACAGCTATAATGGAAATTCTGAAAAGTGCAGCATAGCAGCGCCACCTGTTGAGCGTTTTGCACCAAAACACAAGCTGCACTAATTCATATCAAAGTATACTTGAATCTGAAGTTTCATGAAAATCCAAGCATTAGTTGTTGAGATAGAGCTATTGCGGAAATCGTAAAAAATGCAGTATAGCAGCGCCACCTGTTGAGCAATTTACCCCAAAATGTACAAAACTTCAATTCATGTCAAGGACTAACTGAATCTGAAGTTTGATGAAAATCCGTGCATTATTTGTCGAGATTGAGCTATTGCGGAAATCGTGAAAAAGGCTGCATAGCAGCGCCACCTGTTGAGCGATGTACACCAAAAACTAATCAGCACCAATTTATATCAGGGGCTAACTGAATATAATTTTTTATTAAAATGTCAATATTTCAAAATTCACTATCTCAGTGCCAAATTAAATGGCAATCTTTGTTCATCATGATAATTCTAAAAATATGAAATTCCGTGCATTAGTTCTCGAGGTATGACTGTCACTGAAATCGTGTAAATCCATCAAAATGCAGCATAGCACCGCCACCTATTGGTTTATTTACACCAGAACCTAATTATCACCAACTTATGTCAACGTCTAACTGAATATGAAGTTTGAGGAAAATTCGTGCATAGTTCTTGAGATAGAGGTATTGCGCAATTATGACAAATGCAACATAGAAGCGCCACCTGTTGAGCGATTTGCAACAACAGATAATCAGCAGCAGTATTAATCAAGTTATACTTAAATCTGAAGTTTGATGAAAATTCGTGCATTAGTTCTTGAGATAGAACTATTGAGGAAATAGTTCAAAATGCAGCACAGCAGCGCCACCTATTGGGTGATTAACACTAACACGTAGTCAGCATCATTTCATATGAAGGACTAACTAAATCTGAAGTTTGATGAAAATGTGTGCATTAGTTCTTGAGATAGAGGTACTGCGAAAATAGTGTAAATCCTGCAAAATGCAGCATAGCAGAGCCACCTGTTGGGCGATTTACACCAAAACCTAAACAGCATCTATTCATGTCAAGGACTAACGGAATCTGAAGTTTTATAAAAATCTGTGCATTAGTTCTTGAGATAGAGCTTTTGCGGAAATCCTGCAAAATGCTGCATAGCAGCGCCACCTGTTGAGCGATTTACACCAAAAACTAATCAGCACCAATTTATATCAGGGTCTAACATAACATCATTTTTTATTAAATTCAATGCATTAGTTCTTGAGATAGAGCGCCCACAAAATTTGTGTCACATACAGACAGACAGACGGACAGACAGACAGACAGACAGACAGACTCACAGACAGACATTTTGTAAAAACATGTTTTTCGGAATCTCTGACCCCTAAAACGTGTAAATCCGTCGAAAACTGGAATTCGAAAATTTTCACGAAACCAATACTTTCTTCTTGTAAAGATAGAAGAAAGTAAAAATGAGTGAAAATATTTTTTTATTCCCTTTCAATGCTGTGTTTGCAAATTATAAAACTTTTACCAACGACCAAAACAAAGACGTTTTATCTCTTTCGTTTGAAAGGGTGACTGACTCATAAGAGAAAATAGATTTTCTCAATCGTAGGAGACACGTCATTCGAAAACATTAATTTGCCGTTCTATGAGATTTTTTTTTTTTTGGTTTAACTTTGATTTCGGATTATATACAGTTAAGAGTATTTATTATTGTTTCGGAGTTAAATATGATATTTGATGTTTATGATATTACGAAAAGATTGGTACAGTGAAACCTCCCTGTGCGACCAACTCTATTAGGCGACCACCTCCCTCAACGACCATTTTTTCATGGAACGAAATTTATTCCCATAGGCTCAATACTAATTTGACCTCCATTCAGAGACCATTTCAGTTGAACCCCCTCCATGAGAGACCGATTTCTTTGAAGAAAATGAAATAAATTCCGTTTTTTCCTGGTCGCTTGAAGAAGGTTTTATTAAAAAAAATAATTCCGGAGAGTGCATTATTCATCAAACTTCTAAACTAAATTTAGAATTTTTTTTTTATCCCGGTAACTTTTAAGTGTTTAAACCCCTTTGTGCCTTTTTAGGCAATGAATTTAACTCTGATTACAAATTAAGACTGACGGTTAATAAACTCCTCTGCCCTGTTGTGTCGGAAAACTCTCAAAGAAATAGACGAAGTAATGAAATCGTCATTATTTGTTCCCGTCCACAAAAAAATGCATTTATTTACTGAACTTCGAAAGGACTTGGAAATAAAAATTATAAAATATAAAACTGTAAAATTAAAGCAAAGCTCAATGTGTTCATTTTTTAAACTCTGCAGTAATTAACTTATGTACTTATCTTTTATTTTGATACTTAAATTTTTATATTTTTTCCTAGTGTGAAAAATAAATTTAAGTAACATTGTTACCATTTTTCAGCAATTAAAATCTACATTTAAACATGACCTCCATTAAGAGACCACCTCTCGGAGAGACCAATTTTTATTGGAACAGTACGTGGTCGTTTTAGGGAGGTTTTACTGTATATTAATTTTTTAAAATTTTATCTAAACATTTTTCTGCGGGTTATGATTTTAAAATTTCGAGACTGAGTAATATAAAAAATAATAATTATAGACATTCTGCATCAGTTATTAAATTTCCTTCAATTTAAACGCATTTTCTACGTTTTTGATGCACGTAATTTTTGGCACTAAAAAATAAAACATGATATCTAAGCATTGAAATAAAATGTTTTTTATGCCTGTTTTGAAGTTTATCGATAAGGCAGCTTTAGTATATTTTTTAAAAAGTTCATATTTTCTTACATGATTTAGGACTGAAGGTTTTTTTAAAGAGATTAATAACTACTTTTTTACATTAAAAAGTTTTTCAAACAATAAGAACTTTTATATGCAGTCATTTACTTTATTTTTATTAAAATTCATACAGATACAAATAAATGTAATGTTTGTTTTTTTTTTTTTATTTATTTTTTTCTATTTCCTAGGTCAATCTTTTCCTATAAAACATATAAAATCTATTTTGCTCATATTCCCAAAATAAGATATCTACGGGAATAAAAAAATTAAATTAAATATGACTTACTGTGTCGTTTCATTAATAAGTATTGTTTTCAACAATAATGGGCCAAAATTAGAAATTATGATTAAGTTAAGGAATATGTTTAAAAGACATATATATATACATATTCCAGAGAACTTAAAATTTAGACTACATGATCATATTAAATAAAACAAAAGCCAATCACAGCGGAAAAAAAATACACATTCTTAATATTTAAATCATACTTAGAACTCATTTTTAAAAAATATGTAAGTTTATAAGCATTGTTTTTAAGTAAAAAAGGGAAAAATATTTTAGAACAATAGGATTTTGCAAAAATAGCAATAATTTACGGAAAAAGTACGGTAAAAAGATAGGAATTTATATTTAAAACCAAAAATTAAAATGACATCAAACATTGTTAAACATATAATATCCACCTATTAAAAAGTTATTTATAAAACTTTAAAAGTAATATTTTTATAGGGTATGCAATAAAAGCAAACACAAAGGATAAAATTGGAATAAAATATATTAGTTATTTCTGTCAGTAATCTAAATTAAAGTCATATGTAACTTTAACTGATTTTTTCCTTAAAAGTTCAATTAGTGTTACAAACTATGAATTAAATAAATATTGCTGATAAAGTATTTTATTCCGATCTTTACCACGCTTGCATCTATTTTCATTGCATCCTGTAAAAGATGTGATTCTTTTAAAATGCCCATAAAAGCAAAATGAAAAAAGAATTGACTCCATAAAAAATGAAAATTCACTTCTATGAAAGAGTGACTATTCACTCCTACCAGGGGTGAAAAACCGCACTCCTTTAGTAAGAGTGATTATCCACCCCTGTTTATTGTGAATATTCACTTCCCAGGAGTGACTATTCACTCTTTCAGAGAGTCAAAAATTTCACTTTTGCTCAGAGTGAATAGTCACTCTAAAGAGATTGGGCATATTTTGACTCTGCGATAGAGTGACTATTCACTCCTCTGGAGTGAATAGTCACTCCTTTTTATTTAGAGTGTAAATCTACTCGGATGGCATCTAATTTTTACATGTTATTGATGTTTACTGTAGAATATTCGGTGTTGAAAATGAAGTATGTGGCATTTATAGCTATTTCACAGGGACTTACTAATGAATTCCGTTACATTATGGTCTAAGGGGAAAAATTGTTGTGGTGCATTTTATTGATGTTACGATATTTAAAACTTAATGATATAAATATGCATTATTGATCAGTATACTTCACTATTTCCTAATATTTTTAACACTTTCCAATACAGTTGAAAAGTGTTTATGAATTCGGTTTGTTTGTCTGTCCTTCTGTCCGATATCATAATGGCATTACTCGGATGACATCTAATTTTTACATGTTATTAATGTTTACTGTAGAAAATTCGCTGTTGAAAATGAAGTGTGTGGCATTTATAGCTCTTTCACATGGACTTACAAAAGAATTCCGTTGCATTATATTCTATGGGGAAAATTGTTTGCGGTGCATTTTATCGATGTTTCGATATTACAACCCTAATGAGATTGCTATACATCACTGGTGAGTATACTTTAATATTTCCTAATGTTTTAAACTCTTTCCAACGCAGCTGGAAGGTGTTTATAAATTCCTGTTCGAGCTCATCGTAAATATATTCATATTGACATGCAATTATTATATGTTATTGATGTTTACTGTTGAATTTTCGACGTTAAAATTAAGTAAGTGACATTTATAGTTGATTTTAAACGTAACTACGTAAAAGAATTCCATTACATATGGGAGAAAATTGTTTGCGGTGCATTTTATTGATTTTATGATATTTAAAACATAAGGAAATTGATATACAAAAACCGAGATGGACTACAACATGCTTTTTCAAGAGTTTAAAATAAGTAGCATTCATAGTTCATTTACAGGGAGGCACAAAAGAGTTCTATTACGTTATGATCTTAGGGCAAAATTGCTTATAGTGCATTTTAATGATGTTACAATACTTAAAACATAATGAGATCATTGAAGTGGCTCTTAGAATAAGTTTTCTATAGATTATGGAGTGCATAACATTTATCATCCATTTACAAAGACGCACAGAAAAATTCCATTACAGAGTTGACTAACAAGGAAGGTCTCCATACTGGGCATACTCAGAATATGTTGAAAAAAATGCTAGTGAAAGTACTCATGTATGTAATAAAGGATCAGTTAAAATTAGCGGCGGAATTACAGTAGAAAATCTGTAAAAAAAATAAAATACTTTCGAATAATTGGCGTGAAAAGACGAAAGCGGCACGCAATTTGGCGATCAACACTTTTCCTTGCCAAAAGCAAACGATTTTAATGAACCTGAAAATTGTTTGTTAATTGATTTTGAGAATATGCGGTTTTTTATGAATTTAAACGTAAACCATGAAAGAAATTATTATTATTATTACATTTTGTATTATACATGTTGCTTGTTGCCGATTTGAATGAAATTTTGCGATTGTTTTGTTCTCCAATCCACATTTTTTTAAAATTTAAACCGCTTTATCGGTTATAAAAATAACTTTTAACGCCAGATGAATAATGCTGCCGTAATACATTTCCATACCGAAGAAGTTGTTTCCATAGCAACAATGTTGAATCCACAGTGATCAATGGGGCATATTTTTGAGTTTAGAACAATTTTAATCAATTTAGATTTTGTTTTAAATCGTAAAATAGAATAGTTAAAAATCGTTATAAGTACATATAAATATATATGACAAAACTATAGTTAAAACAAACTAAAAATGACAAAGCTAAAGTTATTTAAATTAAACTTATTTAAACAAATTAAACATAAAAAGTTTTTTCCTTAGACACGATTCTATTCGACAAGCGTATTTTTTGAAATTTTATTTCTTCGCCAAATGGTGATAAGTCGCCAAATAAACGAAATTTTCATTATTTTTTACGGACGTTCTAACGAGGTTCCGCCGAAATATTTTTATAAACATATATACCCATGGGAGAAGAACATTCTGTATTTTTTTTCAGATTTTTCTGAGTATGCCCGTATGGAGAATTTTTAAAATTACTTATTTAAATATCTCATATTGTTTTGACGTTTGCCCCCTATGTTTGGCAGCATTTTGATGCTTAAAGCTTCTTATTGTTAATAATGTTTTGACGTTTAGGCATCAGGTAATATAAATGTTGCTGACCACCCTTGTATAAAATTACTTAATCATTAACATATAAACAACAGTTAAAGTCATGCATGTGAGTGGAGTCATCAGAAATTGGGAGTCTAACAGGCCGTGATACACACCCCTTCCTATCCCGAGTTTAGCATGAGATAAATGTGTTCAGCAATAAAATAGACAGATTAAAGATTAAACATTTTAATTTTGTATGTTAAAGTTTACAATTGGACAATTAGTATAGAAATTAGGACTTAAACACAAAGTCCAGAAAATAATAAATAAGTTAAGAACAAACATAGTAGCCTCGCCTTGCCTAAAGTAGTCCGCATTAAACTAATTCACATTTACTGCGAATCATTACCAACTCTCGCTAACATTAAATATCTAAAAATCACAGTGCTGAAGTGGGAAATAATAGATAAAATTTAGCTTACCCAATATGCAGGCGATGAACAAGTATAATGCCCCAGGCATGCCACAGTCTTTAATGAACATTTCTTTCGCTAGTGAATAAAGTCTCAGGCCGTAGGCCAAAGGGGTTCAGTATTCAAATACTGACACAAGAGCTTTTAGCATTTGCTTAGAACCACAGATAAGGTTCGACGAGTAATTTTAACATTATCCTTTAAAGGCGGTTGACAGACTTAAACATATCTCTAGGTCACTAACTCCTCTCTTCTCCAAGCACCCTCTAAAAAGTCTCTATGAATCTCCCAATTTTCTCCCGTCTACCCTTTTTACTCTTCCATCTCTTTCCCTCTTTCATCCCCTTTTCGTCAAATCCTCCTATCTTGCTCTTCCCAATATCTCATTGGTTTTTACACTTACAATACGGAAACGTTTCATTGGTACTAGCACCTCTCTAGAACCCCTGTTTTAATATTTAAATTTTTATTGTTAAATCACTTGATACGTGACTATTCTGTTATCATGTGGTATAATTGTACACCTGGATGCTTAGCAATCGCCCCTCTAACCAAGCCCAAAATGCCATCTCGCCCCTTCTTACACACCTTTTACTATCCTCATCACTATTGCTTTGTAAGGAAAGATTTCTTATTCCCTTTTTAACCAGGTGAAAGCCACAGTATTTCAACTGCTATCCTAGTAATTTAATGCG
Source organism: Maratus speciosus (assembly GCA_963932465.1). Classification (NCBI taxonomy): domain Eukaryota; kingdom Metazoa; phylum Arthropoda; class Arachnida; order Araneae; family Salticidae; genus Maratus; species Maratus speciosus. The sequence goes on from OZ010798.1 coordinate 289,725,499, forward strand.
AAAAGACCTCCCGCATCTCGTTTATGACTCTCTTACGATTTTCACGTTATATGTTTTAAAACGGCATGACTGACTTTTATTCTTCAAAACGTACCCTAAATTCCTATCTCGCACCTGTATGAAATTCATACTCCTTTTACGTACTATTTCTTTTCTATGACACTCTCTTCTAACATTTTATCTTTTCACTAAAATCTCTCGTAATAAGCTTTTACTATCCTTTTTTTCTTTTGAACATTATTATTCGTTTCATACTGACTTTCTTTTATTATTAACCACTACCTTAAATTCCTTTACTCACACCTGTGTCCCACTTATTTTCCATTTACCCATCTTTCCTCTCTTTATATTTTTCTCAATATTTTAGTGCCTGAAACCGTACTAGCATCGCAATAATATCATTATACACTGTAAAAAAGATATATATATATATATATATAATACTATAATAGATGCAAAGTTACAGAAATCTATACGCTTACTAAAATTTTATCTGTACACTGCACAAAAAAAGATCCAAATCTACAAAACTAGTTTTTGTAAAGCTACAGAAACTTGTAGTTTTACAAAAGAATCTACTAAAACTGCAGTAATCTCACAAAATTTTATTTGTAACCCGGGTTGCAGTTACATAAAATATTCTAGGCATCCCAGTTTCCTAAAAAATTCTTAGTAAACTTACAGATTTTTTGATTTACGGAGCAAAAGTTACATCAATTTTTTTCATGAATTTTTGTTGTTGACGTTACATAAAAAGTTCTAGGAATCCCAGTTTCTTAGAAAAATTTTTGTAACTTGGCAGATTTTATTTTCCAGTGTAGTAAAAAATGAAAATTCTTAATAATATTCTGTTTATGTTGGAAAATGTTTAATAATCTACGCCTAATGCACAAATTTTCGTTCTTGTTTTAAATTTATAAATGAAACATTGAAGTAGATAAAATTTCAGTTACAAAAATTTTGATTTTTTAAAGCTTTGACATCGAATTCAAAAGCTGTACTTTCATTTCGAAAGAAAAAAAAAAGTTTGTAGCTGAACGGTTTATCGTGAGAACTTACAGCGATTTAAAAGTACTTGTTTCAAGAAAAATGCGTTTAAAGTTTTTGTTTTGAAAAAAGTTTTGTTTATACACTGATCCTTTAATTTGGTTGTCACGACTTAAATATTGGGCAGAACAAAAAACGGTTTTGTTTTGAGGGCATATTCTAGATTCTGCCAGCGATCAAAATATGAACAATAAGAATTTATCACTGTGGTAAGGATTTCGTAAACTGTGACGAAAAAGCAGACTGACCACTACGAATTTTGGAAATGACATACTCCAAGAGGGAGGAGTCCGAGAATATATTGAAGAGGCTTTTCTTTAAAAATCCGTTTAGATTATTTAAAATTGAAAGATTTTTGGTACTTATCGGTTATTCCATGTTGTGTGAGACGGAGTAAATGATACCGGGTTTTTTTTAACACTTCCCAATAGTTGAAATATTTATAAATTCGGTTTGTCTGTCTGACCGTGCAATTGATATATGTTACTGAAATTTACTATGGCATGTTCGGCATTGAAAATGAAGTGTGTAACCTTTCTAGTTCGTTTACAGAGACACTCAAAAGAATTCCATTAGAGAAACCCTTTGCGGTGTATTTTAATGATATTACACTATTTCAAACATATTGAAATTGACATATATCACTGAGGTGCACTACAAGATAGACCAGGAGGCAGCAACACAGACCCTTACCTCAACGAGTTCACGGCTGAAATTCCAGAATCAGTTAAAGCTCTATTCGCCTATTAAAACGCAATCAGTCTGCCAAGTCATATCTTGGTGGAAAACACCTGAAAATTTTGTGTTTTCCTGCACTAAGTCCTCCATGTTTTCATACCTTTGGGTACAGGAAAATACAATGGTAAACCTTACGAGTCAACCGCTAAAATCGGATTTTCAGGTGTTTTTCACCAAGATATGACTTGGCAGACCGATTGCGTTTTAATATGCGAATCGAGTTTTAACATATTCTGGAATTTCAGCCGTGAACTCGATGAGGTGATTGTTTGTGTTGGCCCCTCCCAGTCTAAGAGGCTTACTATAGAAAATGGTGTGCATAGCATTCATCATTCATTCACAGAGAAACAGAAAAGAATTCGGTTACAGTATTGTTTATTAACAACAAATGGTGGAAGTGCGTTTTCAGTTGCGGCACACGTTTTTACATTAAGGGATCAGGTAATCTTTAAACCGCTAAAAATTTATTATTTTTTAAATAGCTTATAATTAAATATGGTTCTTTACGGACATTTAAAAACTAACTCCATACAAAAATTCGCATTAGAAGAGAAGTTATCTCTAAAGCACTTTGAGCTTTTGCTATATGATCAAGAGGTAATTTATTCTTTAATGTCAATTTTCTCAAAACAACGATTATAATCATTGTGCTCACGATTTCTGAAAAACGGTTACCTAGAATTTCACGAAAATTTCGGTGAATGTATTAAACGTTCAGAAGCACAAAATGACCTATTATTATGTTTCTCAATTAAGAAGTTTAGAATTCACGAATACTTTTGTAATAAAAAATCTCGATATTTCTAATTTCTTTAAAAATAAATTTTTTTCTCGCTATCTACAAGTTTTATTTTTTTCATTGTAGTTCATTTTGAAAACACTTTATATCTGTACTCATTAAAAAAAAATCTTGGCTTTTTTCAGCTATTCAAATGGGAAAGGTCATGCGCGCAATGCATGCAAGAATAATTTTTTCGTAAAAATTGTATTATCTTAAAAAAAAAAAAAAAAAAAAAATTATATATGTGTATACCCTTTTTAACAACTAGAATTGATAAAATAAATCCTAACATGCGTTTTCAATTTTATAATTAAAAGTCAATTAGTTAAAGAGTGACTGCAATTCTTACAGAGGTCACTTTTCTATATACTTTATTGGTTCAAAGGGTACATGACCCCTTAAACTATTTGCCTATTGTGTATATAAATTCTAAAGATTATATACAAGGCAGCACAAAAGATCTCGAATACATTTCCGCTTATTGACGAAAATTGCTGAAGGGGGATTTTTAACTGTGGTAAGCATTTCCTAACTGAACTAAATTTTAGCAGGCTATTTTTAGAATATACACAAATCTATAGACAAATTACAGGACTGCAGAAAGAATATGGATATTTTTCTTACTAATGATGGTAATAAAGGAAATTACGTTTTCAAAAATTTTATGTACTTTCCAAAATGTTTACTCAGACATAATCTTTCACCTTATTAAACGGTGGAGTTTTTTTTAAACACTTTCCAACAAAGTTGAAAAGTGTTTATGCTTTCGGTTTGTCTGTCCGTCTGGCCACGCTCTAATTCCCGTAAATATACTCGGATTTTCATGCAATTGATAAAGGTTATTTAGGGTCACCAAAGCGTGTTTGGTATTGTATATGAACTGTGTAGGATTAATAATTCATTTACAGGGGCACTCAAAAGTATTCCATTACATTATGGTATATAGGGAAAAATCGTTGCAGAGTATTTTAATGACATTACGCTATTTCAAATGTATTGAAACTGATATAAATCACTGAATTTTACTACGATTACGTTAAAACAGGGCATTCATAACATTTTTTATTCATTTACAGGGACACACAAAAGAAATCGGTTACAGTACTGCCTTTGAGTAATAATTGCTGGAGTGTACGGTTTAACACTCGGTATGTGCTTTTAAATTTAATTAATGTTTTGCATATTACTCGTTATATATAAGTTCAATATCTCATATACATGTCTGGACAAAAGTATTCACGTACCAGGACGTCCTTATTAGAGGAAATTGCTGAAAGGGGAATTTTCAACTGAAGTACATGTATTTCTTAAGTGAACTAAGTTTAGGTATGCATGTAGTTAATAGATACAAATCTATGATACCATATACAGGGCTACTGAAAAAAATCATATAATTTTCCGATTGTAGATGGGAACAGCTTACGTTGGGTTTTGAAATGTGTTATGTGTTTCCATGGTGTTAAATTAGACGTAATAATTTAATTTATTAAACGGTGCAGTTTTGTTACATTATTCTGATCGTGTTGGAAAGTGTTTTATAATCTATGCTTGACGCATGATTTTTGTTTCTTGTTTAAATTATTCTAGAAGTGTTGGGAAATCTTTCATGATTTATGCTTCACCCATGATTTTTCGTTCCTTTTTTCTTTATGTAAAGTAACAGATTTGCTTATGTTTCTTCATCGTTGGAGGAAACGCCATGTCATTGGATCATAAAAACCCCCATTGTAAAAGAACCGTTGTTGTAGCTAATTTATGTTGTGGATTAGGATTATAAAACAATTCTTCCTTTCAAATACCATTTGATGTGAAAAAGAGTAAATCTATTTCCTAATTGCTGGTAACAGTTTATCACGCAATATCAAATCCTGAAGAACTAAGGCAAGCGAGAGAAAAGGAAAAAAAAATAACGCAGCAGTTCAATCCACCGGATCAAATTACACCCTGGGGAGACGTAAAGTCGCGGATAATTTTCTTCAGCCAGAAGTTCTTCATATAAATTTTTTTCGATGTTATTTTATTAGTTTATGTATTTAGGCTACGCTTTAAATAAATTCGAAATCTGCATTTTTGTTACCAATACAGAAAAGGGTATCTTCTTAATTCAAATCGATTATACCTATATTTAATTTAACCCCTTAATTCTCGCTCCCGTCATATTCATGGGTTGTGTCTTTTATTCAGATTGCTTAGATCCCACCAGTTTTATAAAATAGTGTAATTGGCTTTATTATGTTATCATTTTACCTGTCATTAAGGTGAATATTTCTATTTCAAAAAAGTGGTACCAATAAGCAGTTTGGATTTTTAAACCGCAATTTAATGCGACCGTCAAGGGGTTAATTAAATCAATTTACCAAAAAATCCCAAATATGATATCAAAATAAAATGTTAGTGTAAAAATGTTTAAAATTTGTTACAATTTGAATATGTAGTATGTCACCGATACATAATTTTAATATATAGTATTATTTAATAGATGTTCTTATTAATCGGTTAGCTTTAGCATAATGTTTATACGATTATTTGTTGCAGAGTTAAATAGGAAGAGAAGTATCCTTTATTTTCTCCTTGAGTGTGTACACATGAATATTTATGTACAGATATATCAGCATATACAGGTAATAGTCCGAGAGGCAGCGCCACATATTTGCAACCAATTTTAGCGTCGTCGAGAGGATACATATTATTTGCGCGTCAAGCACAATGTTAGGTTCGAAATTTTACATTGATCAAATTTGTTTTGTTGATCACAAAATTTATTTACATTCTTTGAAATTATAAAAACAGGGCATATGAACAGACGTTGACATTGATCGATAGTTATGTACATACAGTAAACTCCCGACAATCCGGCCTAATGTGGCGGAAGGGTAGGCCGGTTAACAAAAAAGCCGGATAGGCCAGAGTTCTACAAATATTTACTAACTTCGTACCTTCCCCCTGCCATGATATTAAAAACACGTGTTGCATATATTAAGATAAATTTTATATATACAGTACATACAGTTCCAAAATAAGCAAAACATTAACAAAAACGTCATCCTAATTCCTAAAAAAATGAGTAAATCTTATTTTACTTTTCATTAATAAATGATTGCACAAATATGAAAAAGGTATAAGATAAGAGTAAAAACTTGCAGTTTTTAGTTTTTGAAAAAGTCCTTAACAGAGGACTGCTTCTCCCTGTTAGCCCTCTTCCGCGATTTAATGTCTCTCCAATTATGCAAGTAGATGATATCAGGCGGCATCGATTCCTACCGACTAATGTACTGCAGTGCTGCCTTAATCGCCTTGAACCTTTAAGAATGTGGGATGAGATTTTTCCTGCAATCATTTTAATCTTTTATTTCTGATATTTCTTCCTCTGCCAACAGTTCTACAATATCGTTTTCAATTAATTCAAAAACTTCGTCGTTTGCCATCGATTCTGTAATGTCTTCTGCATTACATCGTCAGAGCCCGGTATATTTTTCAGCAACGATAGAAGCTTATCGTTCTCATCTCCTATTGCAGTTCCCCACACGGGTTTTTGTCCACCTGTTGAGTAAAAAAAAATGTTCCAAGACCTTACAATTACTATGTTTGGAATTTCTTCCAATGCTTTTGGCACCCACCTGGACGGGCACCTGCCTACTTTGGCCGCTTGTAACATTCCTCATTGTTTTACTAGGCCGGATAGTACGGAGGGCCGGATAGACGCGAGCCGGATAATCGGAGTTTACTGTATTTACAAAAACATAGATTAATTTTACGTTAGAAAAGTGCAGATGTCTCTCTGAATTACGAATTCGTCAAAATATTCCATGGGTAGTAACTTATCATGCACCATCAGGGGCTTCATTTGGAGTTTCTGTTGTGGTGATCCTTGTGTCTCCCTTGTTCAGCTGTTTTGTTTGACGGGATTGCTGTCGTGACGGCTGGATGTCACTTGGTGCTTCGAGGAGCGCGAAATCGCCACGCGATCTCCTTTGAAGGACTGCATGGAGTTCAGTGAACTTTTAGTTTTTACATTAAAGAAGGATCACCGTCCTGTTTCAAAAAAAAAAAAAAAAAAAAAAAAAAAAAAAGAGAGGGTCCAAATATATTTATTTCCTTCACTATATATTAATTCTTTCCGGGCTATTTCTGTTAAATTTACAGAATATTCTAAAAAAGTCTTTCTTCTGAATAGACGATACAAAAACATAAAACACTAAAAAAAAAAGATCCAAATATATTTACTTCCTTCACTATATATTAATTCTTTCTAAGCTATTTCTGTTAAATTTACAGAATATTCTAAAAAAGTCTTTCTTCTGAATAGACGATATAAAAACATAAAACACTAAAAAAAAAAAAAAAAAAAAAAAAAAAAGATCCAAATATATTTACTTCCTTTACTATATATTAATTCTTTCCAAGCTATTTCTGTTAAATTTACAGAATATTCTAAAAAAGTCTTTCTTCTGAATAGACGATACAAAAACATAAAACACTAAAACAAAAACCCCTTTTATCGAAAAAAAAAACAAAACAGATGCCACTTTTTTCCTCTGAATTTTAACCGTAAAAAAATATTAAAAAAAGGAAATGAAAAACCGTAGCATCAATCCGAGTTTAATATCATAGCGGCGTTTGTCAAACGCCGTGCATTTAAATAAAATATTAATTTACCATCTCCTAACACATATCATAGATTAGATGGTGCAAAATAGAAAACTACCAGTCAGCTGGAACACCCGCGGGAGTGTAGTTTCCATAGCAACATCCATAGCACAACCCTCTCAATTGGGAAATGATTGGCAATCGGATTACTGGTGTTATCTCGACTTTGAAGCATCTCCAGTAACTGAGTTTCCAATCATTTAACATTGCAGGGAATTTTGCAATGTTCTTCTGGCGTCACCTCGCGCTGTGCTGGTGCACCAGCTCAGTGGCAGTTTCGCTGTCTGCACCATCTAATCTAATCTATCATACATATCAAAATCACCGACGCTAAAATTGGTTGGGAAAATGTGAAGCTGCCTCACGGACAATAAGAAAAAACAATTCATTCGTAGGTATGTAACGAGATGATGTATTGAGTATGGAGTCCTCAGCAAGAAGGTACTTTAATAATTTATAATTATTTAATAATCTTAACTGTACCAGACTGCAAAGCAAAATCGCTAATAAGGCAGTTTTTAATGTTCTTGTTACTCATTGTAATATTCTTTCATCAGAGTTTTTAACTTTAAACTAGAAATTGCTAGATTGGTATCACAAAACTATTCAGAAAATAACATTAGATGCACACGACAATGAAAAATATTACTTCATTAATGTTTTAAAGTGAAGCGCCACTTCTAATTTAATACACTGTAAAGTCGGCGCCGCTCCTCTGACCATCCCACGTAGTGTATAACTTGTTAAAAATAGCACTCCTTTTTTTTTTAATCAAAGATTATTGAGTTTATTTAAAACGAACATGAAGACATTACAAGACGATACAATGATGATGACTATTTACAATGAATGAATGATTTCACAAGATGCACGACACTTTTATGTTTCACTTCACGAACTACACTTCACAATATTATTAACTTGTATTACAAACTACTCAAATTATAATCCTTTGGTGCTCCTAGCACCCGATATACTTCCGTTTTCACAAATCCAAAAAAAACACGCCGGCCAACATGCACGGCTCGGCTACCCTTCTCAAAAACCACTTTTACTCTGAAAAAAAAAATATATCCACCTCTCTCTCCACGCGCGCAACGCATACCACGTGACGTATGTCGTTGGCGCCAAAAGAATCGAAAGAGAAATTAATCTAAACGTTTCCAGACATCACACCCCCCCACCCAAGATTGAAAATGGGGGAGGGGTTCCCTCAATTTTCTATCTGAAATTTAGTCTGGAGACGTCCTTATACTCCATTTTTTTAAAAAACAAATTACCCAAATAAAAATAAAAGTTAACAAATACATATAAAAAAAAATATACAAACTACATGTCTGAAGAATCTGGGCACTCTGCCAAAAACTCGTCTTACTTACTAATACAAAACAGAATTAATACTCAATAATAACAATAATAAATGCAATAACAAATAAAACATACAAAAGGAAACAAAAGTTGTAGTAACACACTAAATAAATTTTGAATCAAAACTTTAAAGTAAACAGTCACTTATCAAATAGTTCATGAAAGTTTTTCACAGTTTGTTTTCTTATTCAACAGTTTCAAGTCTAGATAATGCGTCTGCATTTATCAACTTGGCACCTGGTCGATGCGAAATCACAATGTCATACTTTTGCAGTGCTAGTGCCCATCGTTGCAGTTTGGAAGATTGGGGTGCATTTTTGGTGATGAAAGTTAGTGGGTTGTGATCGGTGATAAGTTCCACAGGTGAACCAAAAATCCACGTTTCGAACTTCTTGAGACTCCAGATGACCGCATAGGCCTCCCTTTCGATCGTCGGCCAAGCCTGTTGAGTTTTGGAGAGCTTTTGACTGGCATAGCTAACCGGGTACAGTACTCCGTCTTTTCGCTGCGATAAACACGCGCCGATGCCGATTGCAGATGCGTCGCACTCGATGACAAATGGTACTCCTATAACGGGAGTATGTAGACTAGGTGCTTCGATAAGACCTCTTTTCAACTCATTAAATGCCCGATCATGATCTTCTGACCAACACAACTGTTCTGGACTCTTCTTTTTCGTCAGTTCTGTTAGAGGATATGCTACTTCAGCATATTTAGGAATGTAATCTCTATAATAATTACATAGACCAAGGACACTTTTCAACTGTTTCTTCGTTTGAGGCACTGCTAACCTTCGAATAGCCTCCACTTTTTCGGGGTCGGTCCGATGACTGCCGGACCCGATGATATGTCCTAAGTATTTGATCTGCGGTTTTGCGAATTCACATTTTTTCAAGTTGACTGAAAATTTTAAGTCTGATAACTTAGAAAATATCTTTTCTAAATGCGCCAGATGTTCAGCAAATGTTTCAGAAAAGACGGCTATGTCGTCTATATATGCTCTGGCGAACTCCTTGTAATCGGACAGTGCTCTGTTCATTTCTCGTTGAAAAGTCGCAGCTGCGTTTTTGAGCCCGAAGGCCATTACTTTAAAGCGATACTGAGCCCTGTGAGTTTTGAAACACGCCAGATTCTGGCTCTCTTCTTCTAGTGGTATGGCCCAATACCCTTTCAATAAGTCTATTGTGGTTATCACATTGGCCCTGCCAATACTAAACAATAGATCGGTGGCATTTTCCATTGGGAAATCATCAGTCACTGTAACAGCATTAAGCACTCGAAAATCTACGCATAGGCGCAAGGCCCCATCCTTCTTCATTACGCAAACTACTGGGTGTGGCGCCTCTGCCTCACTTTCTTCAATCAGACCTAGTTCCAATAACTCCTCAATTTGTTTATCTACTTGAGGTTTCAAGGCCTCTGGGATTCTGTAAACATACGGCTTTTTCTTTTCTGCGTCACTTATTCTTATTTTATGCTCTCCTACCTTAGCTATTTGCACTTTTCTAGAAAATAGTCCTTTATATTTATACAATAAATCTAACATTTTTTCTTTCTCCACCTTTCCTAAATGACTTAAATCAACTTCTTCTATATTGAATAGGTCGGAGTTATCTTTCGTACTGGGGGTGGGATGGACCTCCCCTAATTCTTCCTCATTTTCGAAGACCAGCCCCACCGCCTGTACCCTAGGAGTAAATTTTCTTATCTTATTTACGTGGACATTCCTAACATTACCGTTCATTAATTTCACTTTGTAAGAATCAGGGTTACAACGCGCCACTATTTCGGCTGGCCCGGTCCATCTCGCGTAAAGTTTGTTCGTGGAGTCCGGAATTAATAAATATACCTGGTCCCCCGATCTAAATTCCTTGTAAATCGCTCTTCGATTAGCGTACTTCGCATACGAGCTTTGCTTAACCTCCGACACTATTGCCGCTTGTTCCGCCGCCCTTTCCAAATTAATTTTTAACTCCTGGAGATATTCGGTCGCGCTCCTTCCTAGATTTATAGGTAGGGGGATTTCGCCTGCCCGTGTAGATTTTAATACCGCCAGTGGCCCTCTGGCCTCCCTTCCGTACATTAATTTGAATGGCGATACGCCCGTAGTGCTATTCGGAATTTCTCTATACGCAAATAATAGATAGGGGATGTGTTTATCCCAATTTTTAGGGTTACTACGAATTATATGGTGTAACATACGTTTCAATACCTGATTATACCTTTCAACAAGTCCCGAGCTCTGAGGGTGCCCCGGCGTAGCAAATCTAGGAGCCGCCCCCAGCCTAGCATGAAACTTTTGTATTAACCCTGATATAAAATTTCTACCCTGGTCACTCGCTATTACGCGGGGTATTCCTGTCCGCATAAATATCTCTAACAATGCATCGCACGTAGCTTTAGCCGTAATTGTCCGTAACGGAACTGCCTCTGGCCATCGCGAATGTTGATCTACCAAAGTAAGTACGTATTGATGCCTGCGCGCTGAAGGAGGTTCAATTTTTCCAATTATGTCAATATTTACAACGTCGAACGGAAGTTCCGGCCTCTCAATAGGGACGATGGGTATCTGATCGCTGACTCTCTCCCTGCTCCGTAGTTGGCAATCCTTGCATGACGCACAATATTCTTCCACATCCCGCGACATACCTGGCCAAAAAAATGAATAACGAATTCTCTCTTTTGTTTTTTTTCATGCCAAGATGATTAGCAAAAATAGATTCGTGCGCAATTTTTAAAATTTCCCCCCTCCTCACCTTTGGTACCACTAATTGCATAACTTCATTTCCCGAAACTCTTTCCCTATGATAAAGCAAATTATCTACTATAACAAACCCATTTTTCTCTTTTTCTGCATCTTTGAAAGCTCCCTGTAACGATTCGCAACTTTTCTGTTGCGCCCTGTAAATACTCGCATCTGATTGACGACCCACATTTAAACCTTCGCTATTATTTTTCTTTTCAATGCAGCTAATCATTAACTCTTTTCCTGCAGTTTCATTTTGACTTAATAAAAATAAATTTTCATCATTGATACTTTGTTGCTCCATTTCACTACACCCTGCTTTTTCACATTTAATTTCTTCCCCCCTTTCTGACTGCAACTCCTCCGTAGACACGCCATCTAATCTATTTTCTTCCCCTCCACTCTGAACTGATCGTAATAATTCATAAATCGTTGGCGTGATAATACATGACCCATATAATTTATCTGTTGCTGCGAACAAAACATCTACGCTATTAACTACACTATTCGACTCTCCGGAATCTAAAGCTATAGGTAAAGTTATAAGGTCAGCGGTTATTTTTTCTCCAAATGCAGATATCAACTGAATTTTTGAATTTTCATTATTTCTAAATGAATCCGGTATTTGATTTGAATTAATTACTGGAATTTCGGCCGCGTTATCGATCAATGTATTCACTTTCCGCCCGCCTAACAACACATCCTGATACTGCAAAGCTTGCGTATTTATTGCCTCATTCTCAGAACATAAAGCTGTCACTTTAGCAACTAATTTATCATCATGTTTATTTTTCTCAATACCCGATTCCTTTTTCGTTTGATTTCGAAAATTCCACATTTTATTTTTTTCTTTATTATTCGGGCAGAAACGTAAATGAGTTGTTTGTTTACATAGCCTACAAATGTCATTAGTTTTTCTTTCGCGAGAAAGAACATTATTTCTGATATGAGGTGGGAGATATTTCCCATGATTCACACTTCCGTGTTCATCATAGTTACGAAAGGATTTTATCGGTCTATCATATAATTCCGAAAAAGTTCTACCTTTTGAAGTAAACCAATTATCGCATAATTCCGCGATTTGGAGTGGTTTTAACCAGTCATCCATTTGCTTTAATTTAACATAACTCCGCGTTTCTGAATCTAATGAACTCATTAATCTATCGGTAACAATTAATTCATTAAGCGTATCGAAATCATTTACTTTCCTAAGCTGACAATAAAAATCCCAATTCGCTCGGATTCTGCTCGCAAATTGTAAATGGTTTTCATTTTTCATTCTTTTGCCGTAAGGAAATTTTCTAGACAAGCTTCTGGGGTAGGTTGAAATTCTTTTAAAATTAAAGCCTTAACCTTCGAATAACTCTTCATTTCATTTGTATTTACATAAACTAATAAATGTGCGGCACGTTCACCCACTAAATTTAGTAAAATTTCAACTTTTAACTCCTCCGAAACATTTTTCATTTCGAAGGCCTTTTCGAGCGAACTAAAAAATAAATTCCACGCTTCCGGTTTAGTCGGGACTGGCATACTCAGGGTTCTAACACTTTTAATTAAAGATTCTAAAGAATTAGTATGGGATTTTTGTCCATCCCCCCCCCCCGAATCCAAATTCTTATCATCTGTTATCTTCGCCATTTCTAATTGGGCTTTAATGACTTCTAATTTTGTTCGTTCTAATTCTAGTGCAGTGTCCTGTTCCGATTTGACATTTTCTTTTTCGATTTTGAGCAACTCGGTTTCACGTTTTTCTTTTTCTATCCTATCTGATACAGTAGTAATTAAAAATTCCTTTACAAATTCAGCATCCTTAGCAAATTGGTCGCTTCCCTCAATGAGTGTTTTCAAATCTACAATTCTATGCTCTAATTCTACCTTTAATCCTAATTCAGTTGCGACCACAACTAAATCTTCTTTTTTCAGCCCTTTAATTCTAAACATTTTTCTTTTTCAATTTCAAACACTTTTATAATAAACTCTACTTATAACCGATACTATCATCTTAAATAAATAAATCAAGCAATAAATGTCGTACTATAAATAGCAACTTTCTTCTGACATGCTTAAATCAATCATAATAAATAAATCATATACTTTTCTCTTTATCTATTTAAAATATCTTCAAACACTATCTTCAATTAAAAATAAATAAACATGCAGCTTACTTTTAATAGGAGCTCTGGTGCTTCGGAAATGAGAGCGTGTAATGTCGGCGCCGCTCCTCTGACCATCCCACGTAGTGTATAATTTGTTAAAAATAGCACTCCTTTTTTTTTTAAAAACAGATTATTGAGTTTATTTAAAACGAACATGAAGACATTACAAGACGACACAATGATGATGACTATTTACAATGAATGAATGATTTCACAAGATGCACGACACTTTTATGTTTCACTTCACGAACTACACTTCACAATATTATTAACTTGTATTACAAACTACTCAAATTATAATCCTTTGGTGCTCCTAGCACCCGATATACTTCCGTTTTCACAAATCCAAAAAAAAAAACACGCCGGCCAACATGCACGGCTCGGCTACCTTTCTCAAAAACCACTTTTACTCTGAAAAAAAAAAAAAATATCCACCTCTCTCTCCACGCGCGCAACGCATACCACGTGACGTATGGCGTTGGCGCCAAAAGAATCGAAAGAGAAATTAATCTAAACGTTTCCAGACATCACATACACTATTACAAAAAAAGGAAGAATTATAGAAGGTTTTTTTACCATGCCTTTATTGCATAATTGCACAATTAACCCATTATGAACAAATGCCGTCATACTCGCGACAACCAATTTTTACTGTCCAAATGTATTGTTTCCCTGAACATCAGTATTTTTACACAGAAAATTTTGTCTTATCTAACTTCAAAATTTCAGCAATTAAATGATGCAAAAATAGTTTGTCAGAAAACGTGGTACCAAAGCAACAATAATAACACTAGCCTGCAAAATTTGGGTTGTGTAATTTTTTTTTTTTTGGTTTTAGTAATTGATTTTTATGTATTTTGTATCGTCGAATCTGAAAATAACTTTCATTTTTAACCATCACGTCAAAATGTTTCGTAAATTGTAAATTTGAAAGTTAAAAAGTAAAAAAATAGCAAAAATCCTGATACTATTAAATAGGTGTGAGGGTTGTGTTTTTAGCTTTTTATAAATGATTCTTATGTATATTATAACACTGAATCCGAAAATGACTTACATTTTTAACACCACGTCAGGATTTTTCGAAAGTCGCAAATTTTTAAAATGATGAAATATTGCGAAAGCCTTATACTACAAAGTAAACGTAAAATTTTTTTCTTAATAATTTATTCATTTTTTGGCTTGTACTATGCATTTTTACAGCTAAATATGTAAAATACTGTGTATTTAAAGTCCTTACAATTTTATTCCAAGTGTGGAAGTTTCTTTTTACTCTACCTCGCACCTTTTCTTTTATGTTCCCTATGGGGTTCATCTCGGTACATCTTGCAGCAGTGTTGCCAGTGGGCTACTTTTTAGGGTTTCGTTCATCTGACGAAATATTCGTCTCACTCCTGTGCCTGTCTGTCAGTCACAGAACCCGTTCTCAGAAACTATACATGTTGGAGACTTGAAATTTTAGATTCTTATAGATTATTATCTTAGATTCTTTAGATTTTTATACACCTCACATCAAATGACAAATCATAAAATTTTGAAAAAGTCTTATATTTACACCTCTGGGCTCTAACTCGTGTATTTTAAGATATTTTTCCTAACTGAGCCCCTAATTAAGTTGAAGACTTGAAATTTTGGATACTTATAGCTTAACACCTCACATCAAACGACAAATCATAAAATTTTGAAAAAATCTTATATTTACCCATCTGGGCTCTAACTTGTGTATTTTAAGCAATTTTTCTAATTATTCCCCTATCAGATAGAGGTTTGTTTAGAATAGAGTGCGCTCCCTGGTTGCGAAATGTGGAACTAAAAGATTTTGCAAAAGGATAAAGTGTTTTGAAAGGAATATTAAACGAAATGCTCTGTACTATCTGTGATCACACTTACCTACTTGTTTTAAATTCAGATTTCTTGATTGGCACTACTTTTCTGAAATGGTAAAATTCTCCTAGTTTTTGCCTTTATTAATATGCCATTAAATAAGGCGAAGTTTACTATTTCAAAAAGTAGTGCCAATCAAGAAATCCGAATTAAACAGAAGTAGCCCACAGGCAACACTGTCTAGCAGTAGCGTTCTATCATCGTCAGCCTTTTAATCAAGCCACCTCTAGAATCACATAAAGTCCAGCTACATAAGGTGGTTCCCTAATCGTCTCAAAGTGGAATACTACATATCTGTACAGGGTCAATGACCACCCCCCTCCCTCATCAGACCCCTCAGCGGTTTAGCTGTAAGAAATCCCTGTATAAGGCAAAAACTTGAATAAATGATTATGAAAAAAGAAAACGTTTTATATCTACTTTATAGGACTAGATTTTTTCACTAATATTTGGTTTTTCCTATTTTTATAATTTTTAGCTTTAAAATTTGCGATTTGCGAAAAATGCTTACGTGATGGTTAAAAATGAAGAACTTTTTCGGATTCAGTACTAAAAAATACATAAATATCAATTATCTAAAGTTAAAAAGCACAACAATCACATCTATTTTATAGTATCAGATTTTCGCTATTTTTTTTTTTTACTCTTTAGCTTTCAAATGATTTGCGAAAAATCCTGACGTGAAGATTAGAAATGAGGTCATTTTAGGAATTCAGCGCTAAAAGAAGAAAAAAAAATCAATTATCAAAAGTTTTAAAAAAAGCATCCATCGCAGACTTGTATAATTGGAACAACAATAAAAATTTGGGCAATAAAAATTCGTCGTCGCGAATTTAGTGGCATTGGTTGGTTTAGCGTTAACCCATTGGGTCAGGACAGGTGACTATTTGTACGAGGGTGTATCAATAAGTTTTTGTCCTCGCATAGAAATAATTGAGTAAAATTTATGAAATTGCTACATTGTATTAGTCCTTTTCTATATAGTCACCGTGCACAGTAACACATTTCTGCAAACGGTATTTCGAAAAAAGGGGGGAGGATGTATTCCAGGAGGCGCGATAGTAGGCTCAAAGGGGGGAATTTTTCTAACTTTTATCGATCCCTACATCTGACATGTTGTTGGAATGGCCTGTGACCACTTATTAATGCTATGACCCCCCCGCCCGAAATTTTCACCCCCCGGGGCATGAATGGTGTCTGCAAAATTTAGAAAAGTACCCCCCGGAGGTAAAATTGGAAGGACGAGATCAGAATGTGTATAACATGAATAAGCCAGCTTAAGTGGACAAAGTGGGCATTTTGATATTTTTCTTTTAAAATAACGTGTACCTATTAAAATGAATTGAAAAAATAAAATAAAATAGCTATTGAAATTAAAGCTATCGTAGTTACTTGCTATTGGTAATAGGTTTCACGAACTTTACTGTACAAAAATGTATCATAAAAATTAATCAAACCTTAGCTTGGTCACTTTACCCTTTCTTCCCCTATGTCCCGTCCTGTAGTTAAAGGGTTAAGTACTAAGAACCTCAAGATTACATTCTGTAATCAATCACTTTGGCTGCATTAACTTCTGTATTTCCTAGTGGCTTTCATGCAATAGTCATGCGACGAATGCGTTGTTGTATCGCAGCATTTACTATGATGTTTTGATAAATTAATAAATGTGCTGCTAAGATAGAGCAATGAAATGGCGATTGAAACAATGTTAATAATTATGGTTTATGAGGAGTACATAATAACTAGAGATCGACCGAAAATTCAGTTTCGTTTTCGGACCAAAATCTGAATTTCGCCGAAAATCCGTTTTCGGCGAAAATGCTTCCCAAATTTTGGTCGGGCCGAAACTATCTGTATTCCAAAAATCTTGTTTCTTCCTTCGAAAATTTTCAACATACTCATTGATTTGAGCTGCATCGGCTCAAATGAGACACTTGTTTATTTATTGCTATGAACTTCACTGTTTATAATTATCAGTCATGACTGACTCAAGATGTAAATACAAATTATAAAGCAAGCAATGCATATATGACTAAACTTTGAAGACGCTTTTCAGGTGCTCATTAAAAGCTGCAGACTTAACAGTAATATAAAAATTTTTGGTTTGAAACCGCAGAAGTATTTCAAATACTCTTTGAGAAAGTTCTAGTATAACAGATGATCATTTATAAAAATCATTATAAAAGAAAAATCGAGGTATGTATACCTAAAACATTTTTTAATTAAATGAAATTCGTGTATTTAGAAAATCATTCTGTGTCGTTGCTGAATTAATTACATTTTATTTTACATGAAAATATCAACTTTTAATCAGAGGCACGGAGAGCCAACTTGGACCACACGTATAATTAATTAATAATTGTGTATGTTTAATAAACACATATAATTAATTAATAATTATGTATGTATTAATTATTTAAAAAATGTTTTGGACTTTTTCGTTTTCTTTTTGGTTTTCGGCCGAAAATAGGAAGATTACCGAAATTCGGTTTCGGTTTCGGTCTTAAAAACCTGTTTCGGTCGATCCTTAATAATAACTCTTCTTAGCTATGTTTTCATGTTCAAATGACTATAAAACTTTTATCTAAAACCAAAGACGTTTGAATTTTGCATTAAGGAAAAATCGGGTTGAGAAAAAAAAAAATCAAAATTTTTTTGTAATGAGAAAGGAGCCTTGCAAAAAATACATTACATTACATGGCTTTGGTGAAGCTTTAACAATTTAAACTATTTTAACTTAAAAAAAATTCTTATATTTTTCGGAAATTTTCTGATTTTTATTACCCTTTGTGGAGTAATAAGAGACTGGTTTTCTAACATTCATGTAAAGACTTTGAAACGTTTGATGTTAAGCTGAATGATGGTTAACCCCAGCGGCATTTAAAAACTTTTTTCAAAATAGCTTGTTAGTTAAAAAAAAATTTTTTTGGGGCGACAAACTTTTTTTTAAATTTTTCGGAAATCTATTTTTTTATTACCTCTTTTGGGGTAATAAGGGACTGGTCTTCTAACATTCGTGTGAATACTATGTTAAGCTTAATGAGGATTAACTCCAGAGATATTTACAAAACTCTTTCAACACAGATTGTCAGTTAAAAATAATAACATTCAGATAGTTAAAAACTCTTATGATACTCATCAGCGTACACATAAATAAAAACTATATTAAAAACACATTAAAATTAAAAGAGTGATTTTTGTTTGTTGTTAAATATAATTTTAATTCTCAAACACGTTCTTCTGTTTTCAGTGATAGAAAGCTCTGAAAATTTATAAAATTCACAGTATTTTAATTCATCCAAGTAGCAGAGATGCTTAGCCCACCGTTGGTTGTTTGTGAAAACTATTGCGAAATGGTTGGGATTTGGTAGGGTACAAAATATCCTCTAATTTGGAGCATATCTGAGCAGAATTCTGAAAATTTAACGGTTGGGCCGCTGTTGGGCTTTTGTTGGCTAATGGTTCGTTGGCTATCGGTACAGCAAGGCGGACATTTCTTACTATGGTCCAACGTTAAAAAAGAATTAGCTAACAATATCCTTTGCTCAACTATTTTGTGCTACTGGGGCAATGGAGTTATGAATAAACAGAAGGAGACATATAGTGTATTGCCAACCAGTTTCAAGTGAAGTAACTATGAAGGTTTTAAAAAGCAGATAAACCAACATTTAAAAATGCACAAAAAATACATGAAAAGCAGCAAACAGCTGTTTCGAATCTACTAGCGAGATTCTTCTTCAGTGCAAGATAGGGAAAAAGGAACAGCGTGCTAGAAAAAGCAAGGCTGAGAAAAATCATAGACAGAGACGCGCTGGCTTATATACCCTAAGCGGGTAGCGAAGGCGCTAAAAACAACCAATGAGAGAGAAGCAGTGGAAACGACTGGGTGGACAAGTAGCGACATCTACCGGAGAAGGAGAGAAAAAGAAACCAAAAAGGGGAAATTAAATTAATGCTTTCCAAATTCTTGGAAAATCAGGAGTACTAGATAAGTCATTGACTAAAGAGTGAGAATTTTTAATGATAAGGTAAGCTTCCCAAAAATCAAGATCAAGGTTAGAAGAACATTTTTGGATAATGATGGCTGAGGAAAAGTCGAACCTATGTTGAGAAGACCAAGTACGTTGAGCAATAGAAGAACGTTTGAGCTCCTGATTTTTAACATAAACTTCATGCTCTTTTAAACGAAATCTAACAGCACGTTTAGTCTGGCCAATATAAGAAAGGCCACACTGGCAAGAGATTTGGTAAATACCATATTTTTAACTATGAAGGTTGTCACATGACGTGAATTTTTTGCATCCGATAAACAGTCTGAAAACTGCC
The DNA here is from genome assembly GCA_963932465.1 of Maratus speciosus. Taxonomy (NCBI): domain Eukaryota; kingdom Metazoa; phylum Arthropoda; class Arachnida; order Araneae; family Salticidae; genus Maratus; species Maratus speciosus. The sequence continues at coordinate 289,745,192 of OZ010798.1, forward strand.
GAAGCAAGCTTCTGAAGCAATTTTGCCCTATTTTAGCGGGCTTTTTCATGAAAAATTTCTCTCACAAGTATGATTATAATTTCTATTTGTTTTTTCTGGTGTCATTTTGACTATATATTATAATAATTTTCATTGACACTGACAGGTGGTTGTCTAGGTTGTCACAATATGGCGGAAAAGCAGAGTCTGACTACCGCTGAAGTAAACTTCCACCAGCAAAAATTAATACCTGTTTTTGCCAGTATTTTTGCGTTAAAAAGGCGTTTAAATAAGAAGAAAATTTCTATTTAAATTTGCTGGTGGAAGTTTGAGTCGGCGGTAATCAACCCCTGCGACTTAATGAGTATGTCAGTTCCTCTTTATTAATAGTTCCAATAGTAAGTGATCCTAGAAAAACTCAAATTTTACAGTTTTATTTATTATGGGAAAAGTTTTTCAAAATATAACTTAAATTTAAATTTTGTAAAAAGAATTAAATTTCGCAATTTATTTAAATTGCTTATATTAAACCACAACATTAAATTATGTTACACACTTTACTCAAAAGAAAAATTATTAGTTTTACTTAAAAAATAGTTTTTTTTTAACCATTTGGAAAAATGGTTATTGTTCTCGTCAGTTTAGGAAATCAAAAGCATACCTGAAGGTTTTTATTGGTTTAATCCGCATTTTATTCGTGTTCTGATGGGTCTATACAGTAATATGTATTTCCCTTTACTTTCAACAGAGATGATTACTTCTGTTGCCACTATGACAAAAAAGTAATAAAAACTACAAAAAAAATTAATAACTCAGAAACAAATTGAGATACAGCTTTCAAACAAGTTGCTTTTAAAAGTACATTTTTTTCTCTATACGACGGTGTAAAAAGTAATAGTGTGGGATGTTTAGAAGTTTAAGAAATAAATTTCATTTAAAATTGGCCGTCAGATTTCTTGGAAATATGACGATGGAAAAGCCTTTTCCCGAACAGCCAATGAAATGCTTGGATAATACATAAGTTTCAGGTGGATATTACGTACGAGTTGCAGGCGATTTCTGTCACTTGGAAATTTTACGTGTAATAACACTATTAATGTTTAATTCATGGCGTACGTAATGTATGATCAACTCCGTGCGATTTTTTGTCTTAAATTTTAGTCTTTGAAAAAATCATTTTCCAAATGGTCGTTGTAATTTGTTAAATTGCATTTTTTTTATTTTTTTATTTTTTGAAATGAATTGTCAATATTAATTTCATTTTTTCGAAGCCATGCTTATACAACGAAATTGTCAAATTCATTAAAATATAGGATTGAGTTTGATAATAAATCAACATTTCAGTAATGTCAAAGAATATTAGCATAAAAACTTAGGATATTTACAAGAACCACCAACAAAAACTTCTTTTTCGCGATCAATTTTTAGGATACAATCTGGAAGAGCAATTCTTATTTTTCCTTGAGGAAAACACTATAAATTTAGGAAGTGTACAAATATTTACGCACATACCATAGGGACAGGGTTGAAAGGAGTAATTATGGCCAGGGCTTAATAAATTAGGTCGCTCTGGAGACCAAAAATGTTTTAACTGGCGATGGAGAATATGTTTTCATTAAGTACTGCGGTAATAATTAATTTATTGCCACAAATTCTGTTGGAATCACCAAACAATAATAGTATCAATGAAAAATATCCGAAAGCAACATAGGCTGTTCAGTGTTACAGGATCTCCTAAAAGTAAGCGCTTACATTCGGTACGCACCGAATGTTCGACTAGTTTTCCACCGAAAATGAGTGATGCAAATGGATTTTCATATGACGAAGGACAATTTTTGATATTGGAATTATACATCTTAAACTTTCGGATTTGGAATTATTGGTCGACTATAAGAAGAGATTGCCTGAGTATTTCATTTTAATTTTTTTCAGATATCCATCCATAAGTTTATCCAAACAAAAGTAAACAGTGAAATGCATTGATACTTTGAGCAAGAAGTCATTATAAGAAAGCCATTCGGAAGAATGTAAACGGAATATAGCAGGAATGATTAATTGCAAAATATACGTAAACCTGAGTTTTGTTCGCGTTAAAGGATACCTTTGCGATTCAGTCATGCGGCAAAAGAAACCTTTCACAGTCTCTCCTTTTGTCCAGTATTCTATTAATATATTATGCTGTATGAGTAACAAATTTTAGGTGATGGATACATGTATCCATAAATTCATATAATATAATATTAGTTAAATAATGATTTTATTATATATACTAGGGGATCTAGCCCCGGCTTCCCGGGTTACAGAATATAGACGAAATCCTCTTCTTTTTAATAGAAAACTCTATTAGATTTTTTATATTTAATATTTGTTTTAGATTGGCCACTAACAACACCAAAAACCCTATATATAAAAAATATCAATTATGTATTCAAATAAAATTTTGATATATTTAAACAAATAATTAAATTGAATACATTTAATATATTTAATTGAATACATTTAATATATTTAATCGAATACATTTAATATATTTAATTGGATACTATTAATATTTCTTACAGACTGACCACAAACAACAATACTTTTTTTTTAAACATAGAGCTGAGAATGAGTTCAGAGTGGAATGACAAGTTCACCTTGCGTTAAAATAACCAAAATTAAAACTGTTTACTAAAAAGGAGCATAAAAATTTATTAAAATACTCCGTTACATAATGAACTGGTCTTTAAAAACTTAAAAACCATTGATGTTAAAAATAACTGTATGCATGTTAAAAGTAACTGTATGCATGTTACAGCATACTTAAGAAAGCCAATAAATCAACAAGATAAGCATTATAAAATCGTAAAACGGTTAAAATCGAACACAGATATTATTATCATAAAACAGATAAGTCAAATAAGTTAGCCATTCTAAACACTAAAGATGACATCGGAAAAATGGAAACATGCATCAAAGAGATGAAATGTGTACAACTGAAAAAAGATCCTAATGTCAATATCAGTGGTAAAGTACGGGATTTGATCAAGAATGGTAAATGGCCGGCAGAAATGAAAAATATAGTAAAAATTAATAAAACTGCAGTTACAGGTTGATTGGTCGTCTAAAGGATCACAAAGAGAACGCCCCCCCCCCCACCCCCCTTAGGCCCATAGTGTCGAAATGCTCAGCCCCCACTTATGGAATTGAAAAAGCATTAGTGCCATTTCTGAAAACAATTATTCCGCACTCGAATTATGTAATTGACTCTACAACAGCATTAGTGCAGAAAATCAAAGATATTACAATAAATCATAATAGTATACTTGCTAGTCTAGATGTAGTTTCTCTTTATCCATCAATAGACATTAAAGAGGTTGTGAAAATAATAGAAGAATCAATTGATAATATCCAAGCTTTTAGTAAAGACACACAGATTACACTAAAATCAGCAATCAATTTAGTCACGCAAAATAATGTATTTATTTTTAACGATAAATTCTACAGACAAACTGAGGGAGACCCAATGGGATCGCCCATTTCAGGTTTAATGGCGGAGCTGAAGCTTAGACCTATAGAAAATCAAACAATGGAAAATTTTGAATTAAAACCAACGCTATGGATCCGGTACGTAGACGATGTGTTTATCGTTTGGGATCATGGCATAGAAACATTAAATGAGTTTTTAGTGAAAGTTAATGAAATAGACACGAACATTAAATTCACCTTAGAAGTAGAAAATGAGGGGGTTTTACCATACCTGGGTACAGAACTAATAAGAAATGTGGATGAGGGAAAAATAGAAAGAAGAGTATACAGGAAGCATTGTCGTTCGAATAACACCATCTCTTATGACTGTAACTCCCCTTTCAAATATAAAATTTCTGCTTACAGATTTTACGTAAAACGAGCCTTTGATATTTGCAGTGAAAAGTATCTACAAAATGAATTAAATACAATTAAGCACATTGCAATAGAGAACGGATTTTCCCCTCAGCACATTAATAAATTAATTTATGAAGTAAAGCAGAAAAATCACAAAGAAAGAATAAACATGAGAGAACTTAAAATCTGTAGCTTCGATTACGTACCAAGATTATATGAAAGATTAAAATACGCCTTAAGGAAATTTGATATCAATTTAATAGCCAAACCTCCTACAAAACCAAAATCTCTAATTCAAAGGAAAATTGATCCCATACCTAATAAGGAAATTGCAGGTGTTTATTCTATCCCATTTCAAGCGGAAAAACAGAGGGAGTTAAGCTACATAGGTATGACCACTCGAAAATTTAAAGAAAGATTGGGGGAGCACATGAGAGATATCAAGTTTAACCGACCATCTACAGCACTTTCCAGATTAAATCAACGCCAAAATTTAAAAGTAGATTTCGAAAACGCAAAAGTTATTATACCTACATCAGATTATTATGCATTGCGAATTAGGGAATCATTGCAGATTTTAAAAGAAAATAGTGTATGTAACGATGTTTTATCCTATGACATACCTCATATTTAGTTTAATATTTTAAAATTATCTAACACTTCAGCATCGGAAAGAAACAATTTCATGGACACCCCCGGCAAATAATAGACTGATCCTTTGTCCCATACTAGTGTATAAATAGCTCAGTGAATGCGACATTCCAGTGAAGGTATCCTTTGAAAATGATCGCGTTTGCGATCGAAAGATCTCAGGAAATATCTTTTCTGTTATCATATGATTTTTAACATCAATGAATTTTAAGTTTTTAAAGACCAGTTCATTATGTAACGGAGTATTTTAATAAATTTTTATGCACCTTTTTAGTAAACAGTTTTAATTTTGGTTAACAATACTTTTACATAAAAAAAGGACTTTTATATGAAGAATAGTTATTATTTATTCAAATAAAGTTATGAAATTAATTAAAATCAATACTTTCGTATTACCCGCATGCCAAGAGTTAATACCCTAAGAAATCCCCAAAAATTTCGCTACTCGGGACAACCTTCTGATTTCAATAATTGTGTTTTTCATTTATGTTATTGATCTATTGATGATGTTTCAATTTCGTTATGGAATATCAGCTGGAAAGAAATGATGAACTATTTATATTCTTTTAAGTGCAAACGGGTTAATATTTTGTAATCGAGCAGCACGCGATAGAATAATTTAAAAAAAATAATAATAACTTAAAAAATTGTTTTAAAAATTATAAAAAATCAGATTGAGATTCGCTTTTCAAACAAATTGAGTTTGAAAGTACATTTTTCTTTTCCATTCAACGGTGTAAAAATTGGAATTGTGCGATGTTTAGAAGTTAAAAAAATTGCAGTAAAAGTGAAATTTATTGGTCGGTTGTTGCCACCGACCATATGATGTCAGCGTTACTTACGGACATGTGTATGCTATTTAATATAGATATAGCATTGTCGAGTTTGAGTATTAAGGCAATTTTTCACTATTTAAAATTTACAACGCCCTATTAAATAAATAATTTAAAATATTTTAATAAGTAAAAATATAGTCATTTAAAATAGGTAGTCGTCAGTTGTCGAATATAAGGTTCGTGTTAAATTGTAATGATAAGTAAATAAGAATGGCATCAGATGGTGATGCGTCGAGACAATTAAAATTGTATAGTGTGAGGTAAATCGATATTTTTTTTATAAAAAAAATTAAACTTCATTAAAAGATTATAAAAATCTATCTCTTCAGTTAAGATTTTCATACATTGTGAAAATTAATTCAAAATACCATACGTTCTAACTTTAAACTTTTGTGTCCTATTTTTGACCACTCTCTTACATACACTGTAAAAAAAAAAAATCCGTATATGTACGGGTTATTTTAGGTGAAATTTCTTTCATTTAACACAAACATTCTTTTTATGAGTGGAAGTCGTAAGATTTCCTAGAATCAAAAGAAAATTCCTTTTTTATCCCAATTCATTGAATGTTGAAAATGGAAGTGTTCCTTCCATGACAGAAAAACGGAAATGTTCCTTTCAATTTATAGAAAACAGAAAATATCCAGTTATTTTCGTAATTGATGTTTCGACATATAACCAGTTGGTGTACGGGACAAAGCATGCATCTTTTAATATCGAATACCGAGGTTTTAACCCTGAAGAAGGCAAGGCAATAAAAACGGCTGTGATAATATTCAATACAAAAACCTGTTCCGTGTAAATATGCATAAGGTATATATAATTATTATTTAGATTTTTTTTTTACATTTCTCTTGCTCCCATTTATTTTTAAAAACGGAAATTTCCCGTTTTAAATAGTGTAAAATATTCATATTGAAAAGGGAGAATAGATAGCAACTTTGGTCCCAGCACATTTTCTGTTTTTTCACGGAATTTGTAATTACAGTGTAATGAACGCAATCAGTCCATTAACCCTTTCAAGGGCGGTGGTATGTTTATGAAACCACTTAAGTTTGATTCCCAAAAGTGACAATGGCACGAAAATTTTGGTATGATTTTTTTCCATTTATTATATATGTAAAAAATAGCTTTTTTCTTATTTGTAAATAAATTTGTATGTAAAATCCAATGCAAATCATCCTATTCAACAATTTAGTAATGGAAATGCCTTGCTACTGAAGGGTTAATGACAATGTCTTTTTATTTTGTACCTTTAACGCTTTCGCGGGCGGTGTTCTTAGGAAAAAACACCTAATTTTTATTTTAAATATTTAATTAAAATTTTCCTTTTATAAAGTACTTGAAAATAGGCAAGTTCGTATTTTCTAATAAATTCGTTTATAAATTGTGGTGTTTTTCCATCATTTCATCACTTTATAAACAGAATTACTCCGAGCCGGAAAGGGTTAAACGCCAAATAAAACGTTATATATACATTGATTTTATAAATATTTACCGTAGAAAAGTTTATAGGCTATTTTTTAAACATATTAACACGTATTTTTAATAGCTATATTGATTGTAGAATAATTAACAAAATGTAAAAGCTTTTTGTCTTCAGCAGAATTTTTTGGCATCTTACTTGACTCATCTTTATGATTTAGCTGTTATTCTTTATTGCCACTCCCTTCTCCCATATACTATATTTATTTAATCATAAAAATTTACACTTTGTCTCTCTCAAATCTCTATGTATCTTTCAAATTCCCGATTCATAAATTTATAAAAACGTAAGCAAACACTGAATTTTACAAATTCATTGAGCAAAAAATCGTTATAAGATTTATTATGAACAGTATAACTGTGTAATTCATAAAGTATGTATAAAGTATAACTGTGATAATTTATTATTGTACTTCATACGCTTTTAAATCACTGTTATTTATGTCGCCCCAGCTAAGCCACTATTCGATACTCCTTTTTTTTAATAGCTATCATTCAGCACAACACCATTTATAAATTTAATCAAAACAACAGTAAATACCGTAATTTATTGATTTATTGAGCAAGCAGTCATAACATGAAAAACATTAGAACAATATAAAGGGAATAAAGCGAATGTGATTGATTACGAAATGTTACCTTGAGTTTTGCCAGCGCTATAAGGAAACCTCCATTATTCCATCCTTCATCGAATGCACTGAAAACAAAACTTACATTCATTACAAACTTGATTTCATCCTTTGTCCAGTATTATAATAATACATCGTGTCATGGCGTTTCATATACAGATATTAAGAAAAAGACGTAACTTGTATTGATTGTCTGATCATATAATAATATTATTAATGATTTTATTATACAAATAAATCAATTCCTCCTTTAAGTATTAAGGCTTTATAACTGATTTTTTTGTTAGCTGATTATACAGCTGCAACTTTGTCATTCCAATGTGACGAAATATTGTCACTTTTAATTGGACTTCATGGTTCATTGTACCAAAATAATGATAATTGATTTAATTGTTGTGCAGTCTATAGACGATTTACACGTGATGTCACGTGTTCAGAAGTGTCTGGCATCGCTTCATAAGACGCCCAAATATAAGGCGAATGTGGTGCTCTCCAATTAACCTATTAGACTTTTAATAACTATAATAATAAAAATAAGAAAGATCTAAATTATATAGAAAGACAACACGTGCTAAAATGAGGAGTTCTGGCGTTCCTTGTGAGCTCCAGGTGCAATAGTATCAGTCGTATCTAATAGCAACGTGACGTCAATGAAAGCCGTCTATACAGGGAGTCCCTGAACTCATGGGCCAAACTGTAAGGGAAGATAAAGTACGCATAAAAAAGCAATTTTGATGTAGCAATATGAGGACGGAAATGAAAAGTGTTGGCGAAAAACAAGAAAAGCGGAGGAAATGAAAACAGGCGGATTACTGACGTAACAATTACAATAAGTGTTCGAATGTGCCACCATCAACACGATACAGTAATGGCAGCATCCATCAAGTGATTGGCGTACATTTTCGAATATTCCAGGTGTTTTACGAACAGTTGCAGCAGCGACTAAAAGTCTTGCAATGATGTCCTCACCAGAACAAAAAATCTCATCGCAGTACAAATTATCAAACTACTCCAAGAAACAAGAAAAAAGATCTTCTTTAAATGGGTCCGTGGACATGTGGGTAATGTGGGGAATGAGCATGCAGATTCTTTGGCAAAAGAAGCAACCAAAGCCACATCACATGCCAAATACAAATTCTTTCCCAACCCTCCTTCTTACTTGAAGAAGCTTCTAAAATCATCTCTACACGAACAATGGCAGACTCGCTGGAACTATGGTACCACAGGACGGTACACATACGCTTTAGCCCCAAAAGTCTCGGAAAAGAGAATCCTGCTAAATAGAAATCTTTTTCTGTTTGCCACTAACCACGGCCCATTTTCATCATATCTTTATAAATTTGACAGGGTTCCTTCTCCATTATGTGTATGTGGTCAGCGAGCTACATCATTGCATTATATCTTTAACTGTACCCTTACATCATATTACCATATAAGAAAATCTTCAAAAATTTCTTTGTCTCGGTGGTTCTCAGTGGTTTTGTCAAATCCATCATTTTGTCAAAAGATAATTGAATGTATGAAAGTTTTAGAAAACAACCATTATTTGTTTCAAAATGTTTTGCCATTTATAGATGATGATGAGAACGTATCTTAACAAATAGACAGATACCACCAATTCAAAATAAACTCTTAGCCACAAACAACACGATTGAACTATAATTGAACTGTTGCAAGAACAATAGACTTTTGAACTTTTGTGTGTGTATATAATTATATAATATTCATCAAAAATATTCACTATTTTACCTATTTTTTATATTCTACATTATTTTTAAAATTATGAATCTCTTTCTAATTTAGTATATATATACGTAGCTTTTATTGTATTTTTGCAGAACGCCCAGCTTTGCAGAGTAGTTGAGCTTTTGCCGCTCCAACAAGTTTAAAAATCCTATTATCTATTATCTCATGATTTTATTAATTACAAATATCTAAATTTCTCTCGTAAACGCCCAGTAAAAATTGGGCTTTCCATCGTGTATATGTTGTATTTATATTGTATTTAATCTTAATATTCTCAAATGGCTTTCCTGTAGGTCCCTTCGGGCCTTTTATTTATTTATTATTATTTTTTTTTTGTGTGTGTGTGTGTGTGGTGACGGCGGTAGTAGATGGAAACCGCTGGGTGGGGCTTGTGCGTGCTTAAGCCATTTGGTAGGCCTACCCACCTAGCTGACCCTTGAATGTCTCGTAGATAAAACTACGTTCTATTCAATAGGGTTCCAGGTTCTATTCAATAACACTCTATCAATAGAAGCAGATGTGGCACCTAAATATCCCTCTCTTGCTACAAGACCGATACATTTTGTGTATCATAAAATCTCTAACAACTCAATTAAATAAACTTGCAATATATTCCACTCCAAGTCTCTCCAGCTGGCAGTATGAAAATAATATTTTAAGCCAAGATCTTAGCTTTAGACATTTCGGGTATAATAACTCTTACAATACTTGAAATACTCCTCAAGCATTTTCAAGTACCGTCGGTTATCAATGAACACGAATCTTACATATACACAAATGCCTGAGGCCGTTTAAGGGAATCTCGACTGGAGCTCAGAGAGGTGAAGACCTAATTTCTACGCTCCTAATTTCTGCGTAGGTCTGTCCAGGTATCTAAGGACAGGGTGCGGAGATAAACTTTCTCCAGACAAGTGGAAATACAGTACGTTGTACGCTGGCCTAGTGATCCCACGCGCGGTACTAACCATGCTGTAGACAGAGCTTAGATAAGCTCTAAACTGTAAAAACCTACTTCATTATTTCAATTTTCCCTGAATGTTATTATATGGCTGTTTCGTGCTGTGAATAAAGCTTTTGTTGCTATAGAACATCTTGAATTCCTGTCCCGTGACGGTACAAGACACTTGGAATCTTCGAAATGGTACGCCAATTACTTGCTAGTCGCTGCCAGGGCTGCATCAATGTTGGTGGTGGCAAATTTGAGCACTTGCTGTAATTGTTAGGTCAATAAAACATTTATTTTCATTTCCTACGCGTTTCTTGTTTTTGGCCAACACTTTTCATTTCCGACCCCACATTGCTATACAAAAAATTGCTTCTTTATGTATACTTTATCTTCGCTTTCTTACAGTTTGGCCCATGAGTTGAGGGACACCTTGCATCCCAATGCAAATAGATCATAAAATGAGATCTATCCGAGTTATGAACATTTAAAATGAATAAAATTTTATTAATACGTTGTTATCAGAACACAGTGCTAACAATCTATTGCATTAACAATATTGTAATATAAGGCTTGTGAATCAACTTTATTGTTACGAAATCGTATTATTAATCGCATATACGTATTTAAATTGTTCATTCATTTCCCCTTTTGCGACAGAACATAATATATATTTAAGTAAAATTAAGCTATCTTTTTGTTATAAATGCTAATTTTTTCAAGTCAATGTGAATAAACTTTTTTAAAATTGATTTTGCAATTCGATGTTTTTAAGATGAGATTTTTAGAAGAATTAAATTGTTTTTCAATTTTACGTGGGATGGCTGATAAGTAGTACACAATCGCGAATAAATCAATCTCAAAACGAGGTGGAAACTTCCGCTTACCGCCAAAATATACTCAGCATCATCTATTAAAATTCTACCTTTGGGCTTCGAATTCACGTAACATTTTTCTAGTTAGTACACGTCAGAATGGAGCATAGCACAGATGCAATGTCATTCAATGCATTGAGACACTGAAAATTTAAAAAAAAGACGAGTGTGTTGAGTTCACTGATAAACGGAAACCATTTTGTTGAAGCACAACAATGCCCGATCCTATATGTCATAAATATCCTGCGTCGTTCTGAAACAGTTGAAATTCGAAGCCATCGTCATCCACCGAACTCATCCGATTTGGCCTCCTGTGACTTTCACTTCTTCCCAGGCCTCAAAAGAGACCTCAAAGGTATCCACTTTACATCAGATAAAGAAGTGACGGAGACAGTGAAGTCTTGGATCAAAGAGAGACCAGCTACAGGCTTCAGTGACGAAATGAAAAACATATATTTTTCCTATGTTGATTATGTCGAAAAACAAAGGCATTGATTTGTAGCTAAAGAAGCATGCTTTTTTTTTTTGTTTTTTACAAATTTAAATTATTTTTCCCAGTTTCTGATTTATCCAAGATTCTGCATTATTTATCAGTCGCCCCTCGTATATACGTTTTTAAGTTGTTCGTTCATTTCCTCTTTTGTGACAGAACATAACATATATATTTAAATAAAATTAAACTATCTTTTTGTTATAAATTCTAATTTTTTTTCAGGTCAATGTGAAAGATTTTTTTTAATTCATTTTGAAATTCGATGTTCTTAATTTGAAACATTATCCTTTAAAAGTTTAAAGAAACTTGTAAATTTTTGTCATTGACAGTATCAAGTATTTATTAATTAAGTTTTCCAATGAAACTAAAAGGATTATATATTTTGTAAAAAAGAAAAAAAAATCTATATATATTCATAGGTTTTTCTACGTAATATTATCTACAAATTAATTAGTTTATTCGACTTTCACAGATAATCATCTTTCCCTAGCAACACATATTCTAGATTGCGAATGCATTAAAGGAAAAGTCGTTAATAAAAGGGATAAGAAGTGACATCGTAGTTAAAGCTTAATTTTATTAATCGATCTTCCCAATTGGGAACATTATCTTTTGTAAGATTCGGGAAAGCATGCACACCTTTATCAATGACAGTATAAAGTATTTACTGATTACCTTTCCAATGATAAATTCATCATTATTTTATAATTTTTTAAAAGAAATTCTATATCTGTTTAAATGTGTTAAGTAATATTATCTAGTAACTAATTATTTTATTAGAATTTCTCAGACAACCATGTTTCCCTAGAAACACTTACTCTAGATTGGGAATGCATTAAATGAAAAGCCGTTAATAAAAGGGATAAGAAGTGACACTGTAGTTAAAGATTAATTTTATAAATCGATCTCCCAGATTGGGAACATTATCTTTTGCAAGATTCAAGAAACACGTACACCTTTGTGCATGACAGTATAAAGTATTTACTAATTTTCTTTCCAATGAAAAATTTATCATTTTTTTATAATTTATTTAAAGAAATTCTATATCCATTTAAATGTTTTAAGTAATATTATCTAATAATTTTTTTCTTAGGATTTCTCAGAAAACCATATTTCCCTAGAAGCACATACTCTAGATTTGGAATGCATTAAATGAAAAGTAGTTAATAAAAGGGATAAGAAGTGTCATTGTAGTTAAAGCTTGATTTTATAAATCAATCTTCCCAATTGGGAACATTATCTTTTGTAAGATTGAGGAAAAACTTACACTTTTGCCATTGATTTTTGTTATTGACAGTATCATGTATTTATACTGATTATCCTTTCCACTAAAGAAAAAATATCTTATTAGATAATTTGCTAAAATAAATTCTATATCTATTGAAATGTTTTTCTAAATAATATTATCTAATAACTAATTAGTTTATTAGAATTTCTTAGATAACCATCTTTCTCTAGAAACACTTAATCTAGATTGGGAATGCATTAAATGAAAAGTCATTAATAAAAGGGATAAGAAGTGACATTGTAGTTAAAGCTTAATTTTATAAATCCATCTCCCCAATTGGGAACATTATCTTTTATAAGATTCAGGAAATACACATGTACACTTTTGCCAATGACAGTATAAAGTGTTTATTGATTTTCTTTCCAATGAATAATTTATCATTATTTTATAATTTGTTAAAAGAAATTCTATATCTGTTTATATGTTTTAAGTAATACAATGCTCAAAACAATTAAAGGATATTGCAGTTTTAGGTGGATTTTGTATCTGGTAAACTGTTTAGCTGATTGATACATGGTCGACAGACATAGTAGGTTATATGAGAATAAATTACACATGTTTGGCAGAAAAAAATGCATTTTATTGCGCATTTGTGTACTAAAGGAAAAAAACACAATTTGTGCATATGAGAAAAAAAGAATAAGAAAAGGTGTTTTCTTCAAAGAAAATCATTTTCAGTAGGGGGTATGGTTTCCACGGGCGGCCAGCAACGTTGAACACCTTTGAGGCATGGACTCAATGAGGCTATTAATGACGAGTTGGGGTATTCTACCCCATTCTTCCAGAAGAGCTCTTTCCAGTTCTTGGAGAGTTTGTGGGGGTTGTTGGCGGCGAGAAACTCGTCTTCCTAGAGCGTCCCAAACGTGCTCGATTGGATTCATGTCTGGAGAACACGCTGGCCATTCCATTCGAACTATTCCTTCCTCGAAAAGGAAATCCTCCACCAGGTTTGCACGATGTGGCCTGCAGTTATCGTCCATTAAAATGAAGTTATCTCCGATTGCTGCAGCGTAAGGGACTACAATAGGTCTGAGGATCTCATCCCTATATCGGCGACCAGTCAGAGCTCCATCTCGAATGATGTAGAGATCAGTGCGCCCGTCAATGGAGATGCCACCATACACCAACACTCCACCACCGCCAAATCTGACACTTTCGTGCACGAACGCAGGATTATTCCTACTGCCACGGTCCCTCCAGATGAAAATACGCCTATTATCCGGATGCACAGAAAAACGGGACTCGTCAGAAAACAGAATATTGCTCCATTCATTTCTCCTCCAGTTGACATGCTCGGTTGCCCACTCCCTGCGGTCGCGACGATGCCTTGATGTTAATCTAACACATACCATCGGTCGGCGAGCATATAGACCTACAGCATGGAGCCGGTTTCGGACAGTCTGAGTTGAAATCGTGATGCTTGTAGCCGAGCGAAGGTGTTGTTGGAGAAGAGTAGCGTTCATGGTTCGGTGTCTCCGAGCTGTTAACGCTAAATACCGATCTTCATTGGGCGTTGTTGCCCGTCTACGACCTTGCCCTGGTCTTCGGCCTGCACATCCACTCTCCAAAAAACGGTTCCTGATCCTGGAAATGACACTTTGTGACACTCCAATGGCTTGCGCTACTTCGGCTTGAGTTTGGCCCCCTTCTAACCTACCAACAATTCTCAAAGCTTCTGAATCTGTCAAATGACTTCGCTGAGACATCGTACTCATCGAAACAAAGCAATCACTGAATGCCGATCATCCTTGTCTTCATTCTCTTTTATCCAGTTGAAAGTCAAATTTCATTCGCTGCCGCTGAAGCGACGTTTTTGACGTCGAACTCAAAATTTGAATACTCCACAGTTTGAAAACCAGAAAAATTTGCATTTGTGATTCTCTTCTTCTATTTTCGGCAAAAAAAATTTCGTTTATATCTTTATTTTATATAAAATTTCAAATATCCTTTAATTGTTTTGAGCAGTGTATAATCTAATAACTAATTATTTTATTAGAATTTTTTAGACAACCGTCTTTCTCTAGAAACAGTTACTCTAGATTAGGAATGCATTAAAGGAAAAGTCGTTAGTAAAAGGGATAAGAAGTGACATTGTAGTTAAAGCGCACATTTATAAATCGATCTTCCCAATTGAGAATAATATCTTTTGTAAAATTCAGGAAATACGTACACGCGTGCCCATGACAGTATAAAGTATTTACTAATTACCTTTCCAATGAAAAATTTATCATTATTTTATAATTTTCTTAATACAATTCTATATCTATTTAAGTGTTTTAAGTAATGTTATCTAATAACTATTTTTGTGTTAAGATTTCTCAGTGAACCATCTTTGCCTAGAAATACTTACTCTAGATTGGGAAAGCATTAAATGGAAATTTGTTAATAAAATGGATAAGAAGTGTCATTGTAGATAAAGCTTGATTTTATAAATCAATCTTCTCAATTGGAAACATTATCTTTTGTAAGATTGAGGAAACACTTATGCTTTTGCCATTGATTTTTGTTATTGGCAGTATCACGTATTTACTGATTATCTTTCCCAATGAAGAAAAAAATATCCTTATTACCTAACTTGTAAAAAGAAATTCTATATCTATTGAAATGTTTTTCTAAATAATATATTATCTAATAACTAGCTAGTTTATTAGAATTTCTGTGAGAATAATCTTCCCCTAGCAGCACTTACTCTGGATTGGGAATGCATTAAATGAAAAGTCGTTAATAAATATGATAAGAAGAGAATTTGAAGTTAAAGCTTGATTTATAAATCGATCCAACCAATTCAGAACATTATTTTTTTAAGATTCAGGAAGTACGTACACTTTTGTCATTGACAATATCAAATATTTACTGATCAACATTTCCAAAGAAGATAAAAATCCTTATTATATAATTTGTAAAAACAAATCCTATATCTATTGAAATGTTTTCTAAATAATGTTATCTGATAGCTACTTTGTTTATTAGAATTTCTGAGACATTAATATGGCCCTAGCAACACTTACTCTGGATTGGGAATGCATTAAATGAAAAGTCGTTAATAAAAATTATAAGAAGACACATTGAAGTTAAAGCTTGATTTTATAAATAGACCCAACCAATTCAGAACATTATTTTTTGTAAGATTCAGGAAGTACGTACACTTTTGTCATTGACAATATCAAATATTTACTGTTCATCATTTCCAATGAAGGAAAAACCTCCTTATTATATACTTTGCTAAAAAAAATTCTATATCTATTTAAATGTCTTTGTAAGTAAAATTATCTAATAACTAATTAGTTTGTTAGAATTTATCAGACAACCGATTTTCCTAGCAACAGTTACTCTAGATTGGGAATGCATTAAATGAAAAGTCGTTAATAAAAGAGACAAGCAGAGACATTGTAGTTAAAGCTAACTTTTATAAATCGATCTTCCCAAATGGAAACATTTTCTTCTGTACACTGTAGAAAAAAATCTGGCTGTTCCAGGAATTTTTGTTGTTGCCGTTACATAAAATGTTCTAGGAATCCCAGTTTCCTAGAAAAACTTTAGTACTTTACAGTTTTTTTTACAGTGTACAATTCAGGAAACACGTACACTTTTGTCATTGACAGTATCAAGTATTTACTGATCATCTTTTCCAACGAAAAATATATCATTGTTTTCTAATTTGTTAAAAATATTCCATATCTATTAAAATGATTTTGTAAATAATATTATCTAATAACTAATTATTTTGTTAGAATTTCTCAAGACAACCTTCTTTTACTAACAACAGTTGCTCAAGATTGGGAATGCATTAAACGAAAAGTCTTTAATAAACGGGATAAGAAGTCACGTTGTAGTTAAAGCACTGTACACTAATACACTGCAGTTCTGAGCAAAATATGCTGGCTGGTTGTCGGCACAGTTAGCTTAAACGGTAAAGCATTGGCCTTGTAAGTCAAGGATCTGGGTTCGATTCCCAGTCTGGTAATTTTTTCGCTCAGTTGGAATTATTCAATTCGTATTGTAGTTAAAGCTTGATTTTATAAATCGATATTCCCGATTGGAAACATTATCTTTTGTAAGATTCAGGAAACTAGTTCACTTATCTCACTGACGGTATCAAGTATTTATCATCATCATTTCCAATGAAAATAACATCATTATTTTATAATTTGTTAAGAAATTCTATATACAGGGTGGTTCAGAACTATATGTCAAAAATGTAAAGGCAAGTAAACGGGACCTAAATAAGCAGATTTCGTCGAGGAATTTGGGTGCGGAAATGCATCGTTGAGGCAGTAGAGGGCACTGTTTAGTTAGGCAGATGAAAGAGTTTCGTCGCTGACTTGAATCGTTACTATCCGTTCGGATTTTGAGCAACATGTGCCGTTATACTAATGCGGGCTTGCCGACATGCACTTCATGTATGGGGCTGCACAAAGAAATGGAGCATTTGCTCAAAGGATGTACATGGAACGATTCCAGCAAAGCGATATAAGTAAGCGTGCTATCTTAAATGGGAGAGGCAACCACAAGTTTAAAGGCGAGGTCACATCAATCAAGGACGCACGCCACGTTTAGTAACAACGTTAGTAACAACGTTTCTAGTGTAAGAGGAGTCTAACTGAAATGTCGGTTTGTTTACCCCAGAGCGTTGCGCGATTTAGTGTATACAGAACTAAAATTGAGGCATCGCACTGAACGCTGATACAAAAATGACTGTTGCCGAAGCCGAATTTTTTTTAGCGCGTCTACGGCAAAGCGATATAAGTAAGCGTCCTATCTTAAATGGGAGAGGTAGCCGCAAGATTAAAGGCGAGGTCACATCAATCAAGGTCGCACGCCACGTAGCGGACGAGGTGAACTACAGAAAGATGCCTAATTGTTTTCTTCTTTATAGATAATCTATTAATTGCACATCTATGAAATAACTTCGCAAGCACAAACGTCGTGTTTTCCTTTGCTTGTAGCATTTATATTCTGACAGTAATAGAACATTCTATTAATTTTTATTCGTGTTTTCTGACTTATTTATTATAGTTAATTATTTAAATAAAAACAGTTCTTTTTAGAAGTAATATTATTTGTTAAAATGACAAAATGTTGGCCATCGAATAACTGTAGTTCTCGAAATTGTAAGAAAATTATTTTTCTTGTAGAATTCATATCTGTCCTTTTCCAAAGAATAAAACAAGTTAGTTAGGTATTTTAACTTTAATTTATTAAAAAATATAAAATATTATTTAATACATATTATCAAATATTGTTGATTTAAATATGCTCGATTTTAATTATTTTCTTTTAATGAAATGAAAAATGACACATAAAAATTAGTAAGTAGTTAATGTGTAAAGATTGAATTTTGTAGTCTTATTTTTTACTCAATTCTTGATGTGCTAAAGTTATAAAAAATGATATACACGGTTGTATGCCCGATGAGAATACAGCGTTTAAGAGTGTTTAGAATATGTGTAGAATTTAATTATAAATAAAATATTCAATTTTAAGTCCTTGTGTTATCGTGCGCAAACGATAAATTTCCAATATTCTCTTAATCGCATTGCACTCATCTTATTTAACTTACAAATATTTCATCCATTTAATTTAAAATTCATTTCTTTTTATATTCGAAATCACTTTAATTTAAAATGCTTGCATTAAATGTTGTACTATTAAAGGAACAAGTGTTGTTCATTTATTTGTTTAAATATTTTGCAAGTCTAGGCAATAACTTCAATAATTTTCCTAAAATCGCCAGATTAGATTTTATTTTTTATTTATTTATTTTTTTTAACAGACAAAACCATTTAGAGAATCCCTGTTAAAAATTCAATTACGAATTTCAGATTGTTATTTACTCACAGAAGATGAATCTTGTTTGCCAGATTTATTGCAAAATATTTTTGTTACAGCTTGCTTTGATAAAAATATGTGTATTTAAAAAAAATCGCAATGCCAATTTAGTTTAAGGGCAAAAGGCAGTAATGCTTTCGTAGATATAGTGCTTTTCTCCCGAAATTAAAATGATATTAGGACTATTTTTTTTATGTACATAATTTTATCAAAACAAACTGTAATAAAAATATTTTGCAATAAATCTGTAAACAAGATTCATCTTCCATAAGTGAGTAAAGATTCAGAAAATATGCGCAAGACATGCGCAGATAGCAGATATTCTGTCATATATGATGTCATACTGAAAACCCGCGTATTTGTATTATTAACCCCGTCCACCAGATGGCACAGCTGTGCCAATATACTCCAGATTCCAGTATTGACATTGTACGCTTACTTATATCGCTTTGGATTCCAGGGTAGGAATCTGCTGGATCTCCGAACATTTGAGCATCTTCATCGGGAATTATGCGTGAGTGGATCATTTTAGGTTTCGAGGCGTGATACGGGCACTGAAAGAGGCAGTGGAAGAAGCAGTATTGCGCACAGTAGTGGATAGTTAGTAGTCGACAAGTTAAAAGGCTGTTGGGTGTGAGCTATTTCCTTGAACAGGCCCATACATGAAATGCATGTTGGCAAGCTCCGCGTTGGTGTAACGATGCATGTTGCTCGAAATCTGTGCGGGAAATGACGATTCAAGTTAGCGAAGCGCTTTCATCCGCCTAACTCAACAGTGTCCTCTACTGCCGCAACGCTACATTTCCGCACGCACATTCCTAGACGAAATCTGCTTATTTAGGTCCTTTCTACCTGCCTTTACATTTTTGACATATAGTTCTGAACCACCCTAAATATTTAAATGGTTTTTCTAAGTAATATTATCTAATAACGAATTATTTTATTAGAATTTCTCAGACAACCATTTTTCCATAGCAACACGTACTCTGGATTGTTAATGTATTAACTGAAAAGTCGACGCTTGATTAAAGCTTGATTTTATAAATCGATTTTCCAATTGAGATCATTATCTTTTGAAAGATTAACTTTTTGTGATTCAACAACTCGGATTTGAAAAATATTTACCCAGATGTTAGAATACATCATTTTAAACCAGTAAAAAATAAAAAATAAATAATTTAGAACATAAAAATGAAAAATTATTGTCTAAAAGGTACTTTTCACATTTGCAATGAAGATAAAATTACAGACTTCTAATAAATGTTGCCAATTTTCTAATACAAAATTGTAAAGGATACAAGCTTACCTTTGTAAACAAAATTATCTTTGGACATCTCCAAGCCTTTTTAATTTTAGAAAATTTAGGAAGATCATTTTTGCAATAACGATGCAAAACTGCTCAAATGATAAATAAAATTTTGTAAAATTAACTGAGTATCGCCGTCTGTTGAGAATTCTACGAACAATTGATATTGAGATTTTGTGACTCAACAATTCTGATGTGAAAAATATTTACTCAAAAGTTACAATACATCATTTTAAGCGTGTAAAAAAAATAAAAAAAAAATAATTGTAATTTAATAGATTACAACGACCATTTGGAATTTATTTCGTCCACCAAATTCCGTCGCATCCTCTTCAACAACAGATCGCAAAGATCAAACTTCAGACGACCAAAACCTTCATCGATAAACTCTCCAAGTCCCGTTTCGAGAAGAAAAACAGTTTATAAATCGAAAGCAGTTCCACCGAATTATCCACAGATTGCGACAAATTACCTACGTTGAGCTCAGTTTTTCCCAGTTAGAATCGACCGATTGTAAAACGCCGTGGCTAGTGGATTGGAGCCCCTCGAGACATGTCCTTTTACTATCAATCGATTAAACATTAGATTGTTTCCTTTTTCGCGTTTGTCTTTTATTCTGTAATCGATTTTGCTGGTCTACATAATCACTTGAAGACCTCGATTTTCATGGGCTACATAATCAGTTGAAGACCTCGATTTTCATGGCCTGCATAATGAGTTGAAGACCTCGATTTTTACTTTGCAAGACGATTTTCATTTCGGCGTCGCTCTTTGGCTTTGGATTTTTCCATATCTGATAATTTGCGCCTACCCATTTTGTAACTTTTTCAATTTTTAACGATTTTATGCCTTTCGATTACCTATTCAAACAATTTTTAACGATTTTATGCTTTTCTATTGCCTATTCAAATAAAAATTCTTCTAAAAGTAAAGAACATCGTTGAATTTCGTTAAAAAAAAATAAAATGCGAGCATCATTTGGCCCCATCCTCGACCGAAAACAACAACCATATACAAATGGTTAATAAATATGCTTTAGATTAAAATTGCAAATATCAGGATTGATATTGTCTGTTGTATTGCTAGCCAGCAGGGATGTAGTGGAGGGTATACGGTGGGTATACGCCGTATACCTTCTGGATTTTTTTAAGGACCACCGTATACCCTCTGTTTCTCAAAAAAGCTATAGTAAATACACTGTAGGGTATACCCTCTGCTTTTAGCGTATACCATCTGCTTAGAGCGTATGCCCTCTGCTTTTTTTACGACTAGACTACTGCGAGCCAGGTCTTCATTTGTTACAAGGGAAAATCGTCATTGTCATGTTTAAAAAGTCACCGCACTAATGTTCACGATGAATCGCGAAGCGGCCGGCCGAGCATAGTTAAAGCTGAGCTACAGGAGAAAATCAATGACAATGGCGATTTTTACTTGTTCCCACACATATAACCTGACTTGCAGCACAACACTTCGACGATGACGAGGAACTGCATGCAGGCGGCGTCCGTGCATGGTGGAAGTGTCAGCCGGCAAAATTCTATGCCGATGGGTTGTGTTGTGTTGTTCTATGAAGGCCAATTATCAACACCAGGGATATAGACCCGAAGAAGGGGGGTGGGAGTGCCCTCCGAGGGAGTTTATTTAAGGGAAACTAACACGTATTTACGCAAGGAAATCCAATGTTCGAAGAAAACCACGGAAAACTCCAAACGATTAGCCCGGCGGGCGCGATTGGGTTGGAACCCAGCACTTCCCGTCTACCAGCTACGAGAGCAGAAGCTCTCGGCCACTGGTGGGGCGTATGCCGTTAGAATTAACAAGCTGATGTATCGTTATGATGAATACTTTAATTGATACGGCGATTACGATATTGAGAAGTAGCTGAACAAAGCGCCTTTCAAATGTAAGTAATAAAAAATGTTTCCTTTCATTTTTTCTTAAATTCATAAACGTAAGTTATTTTCCGAATAGCCTTGGTATAAATACAAAAGATAATTTTTAAAAAAAGTTAACGACTTGCGATTAACGACCCTTAGATTGTAGGGTGCTACCATAAGAAGCCTATAAACTATATACCCTAATAACTGCTAAAAAAAGTAGAGTATGTATATAAATTTTAAAACAACGTTAAAAACGCCAGAATATGCCAACTTTGAGCAGACTAGTTTCCGTAGCCTTTAGCCGTACCATCCTCAGTGCAAAGAATGGAGCAGAGTGCCTGGAGACATGTCCTTACCTCTAATAGAAGAATGTAATGTGGAGCAAAGACTTGGACTTGGACGAGAACATCATAGAGTTAGTAGGAAAAAATATTCCTTTACCTCCAGCAGTAGAAATGTTCGAGTTGAATTGAAAAACATAGTGGAAATATACCTAGAATGAGTGGAGCAACGACTTGGACGAGAAACTGGAACAGAGTGCCTGGAGACTCTCCATACCTCTAATAGAGCAATGAAATGTGGAGCAATTTAATGTCACAGCCAAAGTCCGGAAAGCAGAACACCAGAAACGCGGAAAGGGAAAAGCCAGCAAAATAAATGTGGGAGGAAAATTCACACAGGTTACAACAGGAACTACTACTGTTTAACTCGTTAAAATGTTTAATTGAAACTTTTAAACTTCTAGATTACATGATACTAAACTACTAACATTTATCTGACATACAAAAAACAGCACGACATTTAACGTTTAATTGAATGATATCTCTAGCACGGGTCTACAGCGATCCCGTCTAAAAAAAAGTAAAAGCGGGCAGCCCCCAATTTAAAATCAGCTAGGAGAGAGCACCGCTCTCCTCCAACGCAGAAAACCATCTCCCCCAAACTCCAGCGTTCGGCCTTCCGTTTTCGTTAGCTCATCAACTTCTCGTGAGAAATGGACTTCGCCTTCTTCCGACATCTGGTCTGGGCTATTGTTCGCCACTACATTCGTCCATCCTGACCATTCTGTGTCCTCACAGATCATCCACCATATAGACTGGACTGGTACCGTCCGACTTTCCTGGAACCTGAAAATTACTGGAAAAACACACACAAAAACAAACAACATGACAAATATGCAATATCAAACTACGTATACAGACGAACACAGTCTTTCCATCAAAAAAAAAAAAAAAAAAAAAAGAAAAAACACAGTTTCAGTTTTTTTTTTGCTAGAGATAGTCCAAAAAAAAAACACAATGCGCAGGTGAGTTCATCACGTGGATGCAGTCCTATGAACAGTTTTTAAACAGAGAGTTTTTTGAATTGACAGAATTGAATAGAGGACGAATCCCTTTGTTCTCCTCCGCCGAACCTTGAAGCACTCATGTCGGAGATCTCATCGCCAAAAGGGTGTCGTTTTCTGGCGGTGATCCTTTTCTTGGCGATTTTCTGTTTTCATTCTCGTGATAAAAGAAACGCTCCAAAACGAACGCAGGTCTTGGTGGGTGCGGGAAAAACCGGTGATATGTGCTTCAAGAAAAGGTTGCTATTTCTGCGTCCAGTTATATTAGACGTCTATGTTCTCGTGTCAGCCTAAATGTCTGAAACCAAATCTCTTGTAGTCGCTTCGCGGTTTCTTTGTAACGACAACAACAGAAAACGGTCTTCGGATGCAGTTGTTGCTCTTGGTCGCGCTTGCCCAGGCGGCCTGTCACCGGAATCATTGCTTAAGTTTGCATACAGACGCTTGTTTTGCCAACCTTCTCCTGTTTTCGTGGAAATCTTTTCATCTGAACCCATCTGCGGTTTATTCACAAATGAATGAGGGGAATCAACAATGAGTGAGGAGATAAGGAGCTCAACCCTACTTGAAGGAAGGTTCCTGATTTGCAGGACACCAATCCCTTCCTTCAAAAGTAATTAAAAATCAAAGACGCCGCGAGGCCACAAAAAACGTTAGCGACACTGATAACAGTTAGAAGGATGGTCCGTTCGGAGCTTTAAAGGCGGCTTCAAGCTCTTGATATGACACTTTGAGGGATATTCAAATCTTGGGCGACCTCTATTTGTGTTTGACCTCCCTCGATTCTACCAATTATTTGCCACTTCTGACCTTCACTTAAAATGATGCTTTTGAGCCATAACTAATGAATATTGATCACTCTCAGGCAAAACATTCTTTTTAAACAACACTACAGACCAGAATTCCAACATGCGTTTATTGCGCACCGCATTTTCAATCACCGAATTTGCATATTTCCAGCGCTAACGTATGTGCGGAAGTGCAATTTTGAGTTCAATTGTATTTAATTAGCATAAATAATTTCAGCATTAGGTATTAGTTGCTACATTAACTTAACGAGCATATTTTTTCTCATTATCCTTTAATTTTGATGACCAGTGTAGATTAAAAAACCTTTGTCATTTTTACATCGTAAAGTGTAGTGTGTAACAGTGCGCACATTTTTACGATATTTAATTTTGTGTAAAATTTGCGTTACTAACGCCGTCTCTTAGTACATAAGGGAATTTTCTTGTTCGTTCCGAACACTTTTGTAATTTTATGATTCAAAACAATCACAAAATTATTAGAAATGTGCAAAGCTTTGAAACTGTAATAAGTTCTAATTGAAAACAAAATAAATAATAGAGGCTGAAAATTTCGAACTCATCTGTCGTGTCTATAATGCAATAAAAAATTATTTTTCTGGAACACGAATCAGCCTCGGTCGCACTCAAAACACAATAGCAATTCGCAACATGCTTCATACAAGTACGTTCTCATGACGAATGTGCATTGTTACACCACACTACTCATTTTTTTCATCTAATATTTGAAAAAAGCACATGCTTATCATTGAATAATACAGTGTTGTTTGGAGTTTAAATATAATCATTCTGTGAAAACTTTGTAGAAAAATATCTGGCGTGAAACTTCAGCTGCAAGGGAGTTTACGGCAGAACTCTTCAAAGAAAGCTGATATACAAGCCATGCAGAAGGAGTTCATATTCGAACTTTCCGGTGAAAATTTTATATCCTACTAACTTTACGTAATGCGACACAATGTAATTTGTTAGATGGAACGCAGGACCTCCAGTTTTGAAACTGGAAGCGTTACGTCTGATATACTGATGCTTGATTACTCCGATACAATATTTACCACTTATAAAAAACTAAATATCTGCGGCGCTACAACCCATTAAGGATCCTGACCTACAGTGTCCAAACCTGTTTTCTTGACCATGGTCCCTGAGGTGCTATGCAGCATATGCACAAGCTAGGCGGTCAGCCTAACGCGGGACACTTCAGTGAACCTTGTCCCGACCGCAGCCAGGAATCAAACTTTGGACCTATTGCGTGGTAAACTGGCGCAAAGATAACTACGCTACTGGGTTTCATTTATCACCTATTAGCAGTCTTCGAAGCAATGCTTGTCGCTTTCTCCAAACGAACATTCATGCTCGTATTCACCAGCTCCTCAACCTAGAAAATCGCGGTCAAACGTTGAAATGAAATAACCGATTAACCTGATTGGATCTAATCGCGGCCGAAGTCCAATCAGATTAATGATGAATATAATTTGAGCGTTCTACTCTGGTTTTCTAGGTGAAGGTAGATGGTGAATACGAATCAAACGAAATGCATAGTTGAATTTAGCTTGTGTTTTAAAACAATGTTGACCTTTATTTAAAGGGATCCGAGGCTAAAAATTGTCAAAAAATGCAATTTTTTGTATTGGCTTAAAAAAAAAAAAAAAAAAAAAAATACTGAGTTTTTAGCGAGAAATACCACCAACCGCATACTTTTATCTTCATTAGATCCAGAGATATGACAGCTTGAGAAGCGAGGCACCTTAACTTAACTTTAACTGACTTTAACTTCATTTTTCTCAGAATGAATTTTTTCACGATTTGTCAACTTTAAAAGAATATATCAAAAGTTCCTTGCAAGATATATGTATGAAATTCTCAACAGAGATTTTATGCTATATTTCCAACAAATTGTCTTCAGGATTTTTAATTTTGAGTGATAATTGTGAAAGTATGCTAATTAATGCAAAACTACTCACTGATAAAAAAACATTTTTTTACTTAAAATTTTTTGTAAAATTCATAATCAATATTTTAAGAAATCCTGAAAACAAATTAAAATGACACATTTTCTGTACACAAAGTGTCAAAATTTTGTAAATCGAGTAAGTACTTCCAGAGTTATATCAAAAATCAAATATGTTTAAAATTTTAAAATTAAATTTTTTTAAAAATATTTAAAAAAATTTCAGATTTTTTTTTACATGCAGTATTTTTGTTATATTAAAGAATATTTCAGAAAAAAAATTCATAACAAAATCTCTATAAATAAAAAAAAATATATAATTTTGAGCCCTGGACCCCCTTAAAATGTCCTTTTGCATTGCTAAAAATGGCAACTGCGCTATTATTTTGTTGGACAAAATTTGTGCTGTTAAGGAGCAACTCTTTTAGTTGATCATTTACAGTAATACTATAAACTAAAACGGTAATGCAATAAACTAAAATCATCCCTGAAAAATTATCTAACTAACAATGTAAGTCTCATTGAAATCCGTCCTGTACAACTTTTTTAAAAAGGCTAATATTTCAAAATGCGTTTATTCTTATTATAGAACTTTGCACCATAATTTTATGACTAAGTAATGTAGAGAAATATGAAATATACTAAAACCATCCAGAAAAAATATCTAACTAACAATGCAAGTCTCATCAAAACCCATACAGTAGTAGGATAAAGTGCTCATATTTCGTCCCCCAGTTACTTTTAGTCCCTAAAT
The DNA here is from genome assembly GCA_963932465.1 of Maratus speciosus. Lineage (NCBI taxonomy): Eukaryota > Metazoa > Arthropoda > Arachnida > Araneae > Salticidae > Maratus > Maratus speciosus. Next base: position 289,771,849 of record OZ010798.1, read on the forward strand.
GTTGTAATTTTCAGTGAAAACCTACCAAATTTGGATTTTACATAGACTAACTACCCACGCACATAAAAACATAGGCAAATATCATACAAAAAAATAAAATAAAAATAAAAATAAAAAAATAACAATGCAAAAAATTGTTTTTCAAAAGTATCTAAAAATGCAAAAGAAAAATGGTCCCAATTTCGTCCCCCTAAAAAATCCAATACGTCAAGGATTAACGTATAACTAATTCAAAATTTATTTCTAAATGAGTAAGTAATTTAATTTACATTAAAGTTAGGCACAAATAAATGTTCTAATTATCAGTGGATCCAATAACATAACGAAACATTTGCCATCCAAACATGAGGAAAAAATTGTCATGAAAAAGCATTCTTAATTTCGTCCCCGGGACGAAAATAAGAACTGAAAGGGGGACGAAATTGGGACCACGCTAATTGCTAATATAGCAGAGGTTCAATTCCCGTAAGATGAACCGAGCGTCCTAAAACTCACTGTATCACTCACTGTATCACTCAGTATCACTGTATCATCACTGTATCACTCAGCATCTTACCTACGTAAAATGTATGCAACGAATAAGAAATAAATACTTACAGTACAGTAAATAACGTTCTACAAACGACTTAATAAGAACTCAAGTCTTCTAAAAATAGGAAATTCGCCGTCTTTAATTTATGTATGCGTCTTGATGAACGAAACTTTCAATACTGACCCCTTTTACCTCCCGTCCCTGTGCCTTGCGTCATAAATTGCGCCACTTTCGCAGAAGCGGAGAAGTTAAGGGGGACGAAATTAGGAAAGGGGGCGAAATATGGGCATTTTACCTTACTTGTTAAAAAGGCTAACCTTTCATAATCTGAATCACCTGGTTATACAATTTTCCCCCATAATTCTCTAACTCTTTGATTAGTTTGATACACATTTTACAACTTTTTAATCATTTAATAAAATCTGGTAATTTTGCCATGAAGTATTATAATAATATTTCATACTTCATTAATCACTGTGCATTATTGTCCAGATATCCCTAAACAAAAAAGCATGATAATTTTCTAAAAGCTCATTAAAGCACAACTTTTTTCATGGTTTTGAAAGTTTAAAGTATTCTAAAACGATAAATGCTTTGATTTTCCAGGTTATTTTATTTCTTTTGTTTTTCTGAATCCTTCTTTTTGTTTTCCAAACTTTCTAAGCCTGGCAATTCTATAAATTGAAACAGTTTAATAATATTTTTTTGCTAATTTTTTCTCAATTTCCATTGTTTGAAAGTTATCTGCAACTTTATTTGTACAAATTAACACAGATTATAATAAATCTTTAACATTTTGAGCAACTTTTTGTTTGCCCTACTTTTAAAAACTTTATTTTGTTAGTCCAACGAAAACAAAATTTTCTATTTATACTTAACTTTGTTTTCTATGAGCTTGTTTACATTTTTAGAGAGTGTCTAAAAATGTAAAAAAGTGTAATATATGTATATATACCGGGTGTTTCAAAAATACGGTGCGTAAGTAAAACGAGATTTAAAAAAAAAAAAGATCTATGGCTCGGAGAGACATGTGGTTTGCAGATAAATATTGAGCGCGGTACGGGATTTTGTATGACACCGACTTAAAAATAAGTCCAAAATCTTGACCATACAGGGCGTTATTGCAGATAATTCCATGGAATTATTCCATGTTACTCACACAACGTAAGATTTGGTTACAGAAACATTAAAGAATACTGCATGTATAATTTTATGTATCCAAATCTGGCGTTATGTGAGCAATATGGAATTATTTCATGGAATTACCTGCAGTGTAGCGCCCTCTATTGTCGAGATTTTGGACGAATTTTTTGTTGGCGTCATACAAAATCCCATACCACGCTGAATATTTATCTGCAAACCGCATATGCCTCCGACCCATAGATAGTTTTTTTATCCCATTATACTTTTGCACTGAACTTTTGAAATACTCGGTATTACATGTATACAGGGTGTTGCCGAATACGACCGGCTTATTCATAGGAGCAATAGTAAGCATCAAGAGAATGAAAAAATACCATAGAACATGGTGTCGCAAACAACCTATTTAATCAAAAATACAATGTGTTCTATTGTAACCAGGGCTACACCTAGATACCGAGCTTGCTCATTCCTTACCACGACGTCACAAAAGGTGGCTGCCCGCTTTCAGCGATTGGTACAAAGTGGCGAGCCCATCGTCTTGTACCAATCGCTGTATGTCGTTGATAGCGACCAGCCACCTTTTGTGACGCCATGATAATGAATGAGCAAGTTTGGTATCTAGTGTAGCTTTACCCTAACTCAACTTGAGTTAACGGTAATAGCTTTCAGAAAACTGAAGTATATTATAATGAAATTTTAATAGACGTACTCACCTTTGTTGTCAATGTGATAACATAAAAAAAGTAGTAAAAGTTTCCATTATACGCACCAGCAATATGCACTTGACGCTTCGCATTTTGGAACTGCGATTCCAAATCATACGGTATTACTAATTACGTGAACACCCTGTTTTCTTAGAACTTTTCGTCATGTTGTCACTTTTCATACAAAACAAAGTACATATATAAAAATAGCAAATAAAGCTTTTGTGCAACAATATTTAAAAGCAGAAAAACCAACGTTTAAAATGCGCAAATAATATATGAAAAGCAGCAAACAGCTGTTTGCTGCTTTTTCTAGCACTGTTCGCTCAGCCTTGCATTTCTAGCACGCTGTTCCTTTTTCCCTATCTTGCACTGAAGAAGAACCTCGCTAGTCGATTCGATAGAGCTGTTTGCTACTGCTTTTCATATGTTATTTGTGCATTTTAAACGTTGTTTTTTCTGCTTTTTAATAAAGTACATATAGTTACATTTTCAAAGAAATATTTTTATTTTTATTAAAATTATTACCGTCAACCAGAGTTCAGTTATGATGAAACACCTGTATTTGTGACTATTGATACCCCATGTTCTACAGCAACTTTTCATTCTCTTGTTACCTACTATCACTCTTCCGAATTTGACAGTCGAATTCGGCAACGCCCTGTATATATATATATATATAATTTGTATATATATATACTTATCGTCTATATGATTATTTAAGAATAAGGATTTAGTGAATATAGAGTAGTAATTTAGAATAAGATAGGGAAATCACGGAAGTAGATCTAATAATGTAACAATATCTCTCCCCTCGAAAGTTGAATGAACTAGTAGGTCCGATGACCTGCGAGTTCATCGGGAGAAAGCAGATACTCGGATTGCAATATTTGTATCTTTGTTATACAATCATCTTCATAATGATACCGTCACTTGGTCACCAAATCGCGTTGTTCAAAGCTTTTAATTTCATTTAGAAAGATTTTTTTTTAATTAAATAAAAAAAAATCGTGTCTAAGTGGAAACTGCTGTAATAAGTACATGTCCATAATGAAAACAATTATAATAATATTTGGATAATATTCAATATTAGCATTAGTATTTTTCTGTTAATAAATATAAATATATTTCTAAATGAAATTAAAAGCTTTGAACAACGCGATTTGGTGACCAAGTGACGGTATCATTACGAAGATAATTGTATAACAAAGAAACAAATATTGTAATCCGAGTATCTGCTTTCTCCCAATGAACTCGCAGTTCATCGGGACCTACTAGCTCATTCATTTTTCGAGGAGAGGGATATTGTTACATAATTAGATCTAATTGCGCGATTTCCCCATCTTAGTCTAAATTACTACCCTATATTCACCAAATCCTTATTCTAAAACAATCTCTATCGTTAATTCTGTTAAATTCCCTTTAATTTAATGTCGCACTCGTCTAATTTACTTAAACATTACGTTTTTAGTATTTTTAAATTAAATGTTCCATTTTCGATCTTTCGCGTTTTAGAATTATATTTTTGGTAGCTATTTTATTCCAGCCGAGAATTTCCTTTTCCGCACTTAATTCCGGAGTTTCGTTTTCACCTTCTTATTCATCCGCTTCTCTGTCAACTCTCTTTTCAGGGCGTGATATCTTTACCTCTTAATTGGTTTAGAGGATTTTCTACGTCATTTTTGTATTCGTATGCTTAGGGAATAAAAACACACGATTCTCCGGCAGAATTTGTTGATTTTTCGAAGTGTAAGCTGCCCCCTGGCTGTGTGTCTGTCACTATGTAGTTCTTTCTAAAGATTTACCTTAAGATGTAATCAAAATTAGTACTAACTATTATAGATGTTAAACACATCGAACTTATCGATGGCACTGCACCGTATTGTTGTGAAAACTGCCGCTCGAAGTTATTAAATAAAAACCTGTGATCAGAAACGCATCTTTCCTCGTCTCCTGGAGAAATTCCTGATCTTCAAATCCATTGTTCTGGCCATTAACCGCTCGACTGCAACCCAGCTTAAATGAGAAACGATGATAATGACTGCAAAGATTAATCTGCTAACTGAGTCGGTGAAGTTGTTGCTCTACTTTCACTTACTACATTTACTTACATCAATTCTACAACTCCATCCATTACATCTTATAACGAATATCTTACATCGACCACCACTAATGAGATGATTATAGTTATATAAGCACGGCAGGGCTATTCTACAGATCCTATATCTACAATAGATCCTCGTAATTTACGAGATATCCCTGTATATCGTAATATATATAATATACTAGGGGGCTCTGCCCCCTGCAAGCTACGCTTGCCAACCCCCGTTCAGACACAGCAGAATCTAAAAATAAAAAAACATGCTAATCTGATGGGTTTTAAAAATATTAGAGAAGATTAAATTATACTGAAAAAAGCTGTGCAGATGTACCTGTAAACGGGTTTCCATTCAATTCCCTTTGATTGCAAAAATTAAGGGCGAATCAATTGCTGTTAAGACATCCAATGGTTGTTTTCGTTTTTGATTAAAGAGGATCAGTTAAACATTTGAAAAGAAGCTAAAATAAAATGAATTAAGTATTCAGAGTCTTTGTCTCCCGATATTTTAAAATAATCTCTATAACAATAGCATAAATCATGTGACTATCATCAACAGTTCCCGGCGGAACACTTCGTTTTTTATACTCTAGGTGCCATTTTGATACTTTTATGTTATCCAGGTACAGGTGATAAGTCGCCAAATATTGATCTATCCCCATCATTTCATCTATATTACAATAGATCAAGTCATCAAATGCCATAAACAAATACGGTCTGATCCCTTCGCCTTTCATATGAAGGTTTGACACAAATGTCATATACGATATTGGCGCGATTTTTCTCTAACGCCAATTTGAGGAACGCATCAACAGCATAAACAACAACATCCGGCTTACCATATCAAGCAAAATAACAATACTTTGGCGCCAGTTAAGTACCCGTTGCGTATATGACATTGGCGTCAGAAAAAAATCGCGCCAATATGGGGCCGTATATGACATCTGTGCCGAAAGAAAAAAACGCCGGGTTCAAATCTCGCCAATATCTTTTTTTGCAACTCGCCAGTTAGAATTTTTTTATTTTTCGAGTGGTAAATTAAAACATTGATTTGAAGTTGAAATTAAATGTCATGGTTTGTTACATAATTTAATATTTCGCCAGATGTCATATACGCACCGCATGTTAGGCATGATTTTTTTTTTTTACAAAAATTTGGCGAATACCTCGTTTTCGAATACCAGTTACATATGTATTTTTGGTACTACTTAGTTATCCCGTCGACCAAAAATCTATCGCGAACTATAAGATTAAATGCCAATAACGGTTGATCGAAAATGTCACATTCACTTGACTTTTAGCAAGTTACACATGTTTACGTCATCAAGTGATTTTTATTTCGACGTTTTATTTTTATATTTATTAATGTTATACTGATTTATTTGTTCTTTCGTTATTTAAAAGGAAAATTTTGTCAATCTGTACAATTTGGCGAGTGGTTTGGCGATTTATATAATTTGCGAAATTGGTTGTCGGAATAACTACGTTGTACCGTATTTTTTAATTATTTTCTATTATTTTCAAAAGGAAATAGCAAAAAAATAATTAATAACTACAGAACAAAATAATTTATATAAATTAAAAAAAGAAATAAAAGTAAATAAACATTTATTATTAAATAAACGGCAATAGCCATGTCAATCAAAATAATGCCATTTTTGCGCCAATTAGGTACCCCAGTGCGCATATGACATCTGTGCCTAATACTTTTCTTTTCGTTTCTTAAAAAAAAAAAAAAAAAAAAAAAAAAAAAAAAAAGTGAAAGCCATCAATTTAAATGTTTCATTTTTAAATGAAAGTTTTGTATTAAATAAAATGATAATGAAATACAAAAAAAGCATTGTTCTTAGCATAGATTTAAAGGAGGCAAAACTGGTAGCGAAATTAATTTAAAATAGTAACCTTTTCTAAATTATGAAAAAAAAAATATCTGTTATGATTGAAATTTGAGTTGCCATCATTAGAAAAATGTATTTAAAATTAGAAAAAAATTAATATTTCGAAAACTAATTCGAATTTAAAAATTCTAATACCAGTTTTGAGATCTGGGGATCAACACGGATTTTTTGTGTTAATTTCATCGCAAAGTATCCCATATTTTAGGAGAAATCGCCGTGAAACATAATCAGTTGTTTAATCAGTCGATTCAAAGAATCAATACACATTTCAGCCGTTTCATATATTCGTTTCATAAATTCGTTTCATTAGGATTTTATATATACTAGGGGATCGTACCCGGGCTTCCCGGGTTATAGAATATAGGTGAAAACATTTTTTTTTTTTTTTTTTTGAAAACTAATAATTTTTTTTTAGTGCAAAAAAATTTTTAGATTGCCCATTTACATTAAAAAAGCATTTTTCATATGGGAAATACGAATTATACAATCAAATAAATTTTTGAAATTTATCAAAAGCAATCTTTTCTTATTAGCCGACATGGCATCCTTTTATATTCCGATAATTTCAGAGCTTATACATGTCTGTTAAATTTGCGTTTTAGTTATATTATTTTATTTATTTATTCATTGGGAAGTTTTTTCTTAAAATAGATATTAGCCGTAAGAAAATGACGAACTCTTTATTTTGTTTAAAGGGCAAACGGATTAATCTTTCTTAATCGAGCTCTGCGCGATATAGATAAATTAAAAAATATTTCATGTTTTTAAATTGTTTTTAAAACCATAGACAATCAGTAAACTGAGATGAACTTTGCAAATAAATTCCATTTGAAAAAAAAATCGTATTTGGTGATCTAAAAATTTAAATTGTACGATTACAAATATGTTAGATTTGTGTTTTTTCAATATTATTCTTTTATTTGTTTATAAAAGAAGTATTAATTCCGTTAATTTGTCTTTCACGAATATGATAGACCGCTGGTTTTTTAATATTATTCTTTTATTTGTTTATAAGGGAAGTATTAATTCCGTTATGTAAAAATAGTCAGAAACTAATGCTGAAAAATGTTTGTTGCTTTATGTGCAAAATGTTAATTATTATTATGTATTGAAACCGGCAGGTGATAAGATAAACTTAAAAAAATCATGCTTAAAAATTATTTTAGAAAATATAGTACATCAATCAATTAAGATACAGTTTTAAACAAATTGCATTTGAAAGTAATTTTTTTTCCCTATGCGACGAAAATTGAAAATGTTCGATGGTCAGAAGATTAAAAAATTGCAGTAGCGAAAACTTCAAGACCGAAATTTGATCATGAAGTGTTGCCGTTCGCAAAATGATGTCAGCGTTACACAGAGATACGTTTGTCTTTTATAATATAGATACTTAATCAGTAAAGTATAATAAGGATAAGTTATTAGGATGTGGTTGTCAATTGAGGCTCTTATGCTTGGTATTCCGGAATGAAAAACAGAAATTTTCACCTTCCCCAAATTTTCATGCGCACTTCTCATATCCATATTCATCATTTTTAAAAAATTTATATTTTGTTTGATCATTTAAAAATCATTTTAACTCAAAACTTGAAATCACGATTGTCAGCAACATCTTTTATATGAACAGACGCACTCTTTACTTGAGATTTTAATCTCAATTCCGGAGAGTAAAAATTTCCGTAATTTATGTTTTTTAGACGCATTTGTGTTAATGTTTAATTTTATCTAACAAAATTATCGTTTTCTTTTAAATATGACTTCATTCTCACTTAAATGAGCATTTCGCCAGGTGTCTGAAATTTGGTATCAGTACACATGCAGAAGGAAAAACAATATAGAAAATTTGTGAGGGAAAATGCTTGTTTTCAAAAGCAGTATGTTATTTTCCGTTATTATGCCCCTAATATAATATTCTGCTCCTAATGGGATTTTGCGGCACTAAACCCTATACAACAATTTTTATCAACAATTTTGAAATTTCATCAGAAAATAGGATGAATAAAGATAAAAAATACCTCATTACTTCTCTCTTGTCTGCAATAATGAAAGCTATCTAATTTTCACCATTTTGAAGAAATTTCATAAAATGCTTTTAAAATTAAAATATAAAAGTGCGGATATTTAAAAACAAAACAGATAGAGTGCGATCACATCTACAAATGAAGAGCTTTCAGTCAAAAAAAATATTAATGAAATTGGTTCAGCAGAAAGATCAGGGCAGATGACTAAAGTGACACTTGTGTTTTAAATATATAGATTATCTAAAATTAGGGAAAATTAAATTAAGCAAATTATGTTATTTTGATAAAATTATAGAAGAATGTCCTAAAGAATAGCATTAAAATTTTATTATTCGAGAGAATTTTGGACAAAAATTTCAGGAACATGATATTATTTTAAACCTCGAATAATTTGTTTGCTTGTCTAATTCGGCGAAACAAATCCATCCAGGCGAGAATCATCAATTTCTCTAATATAAATCGCTATTATTTGCATGTCACCTTTCTTTTATAAAGACACTCTAAATTTTTGTAAAACATCGTGTTTTATCAGTGTGTGATTTCGATTACCTTATTTTCAAAAGTGAAATATTTTCACCTGTGAAGAATTTCAAAGCAGCTGGGCTGGGAAAATGACGCACTTCTACAAAACATAATTCAGGTTTAAGAGTTAAAATACACGCTTTTTCATAAAATGACGTCATTTGCATCCACTTAAGCAATCCACTTTAACAATCAAGTCTTAAAATTCGTCTATAGAAAAGTATACATACGACGTCATTATGACGGAGTAACAGACAATGTTCTTGACATAGCCCATATTTTAATTTCAACTTTTTTTTTCAGGTTTTATGAGAAAATGGCAACAAAAAGAAGCAGTATCTCCTATTTTCGACTATTTTCCGTTTACTACCAATGACTTTCAATAGAAATGGGGTACTTTTGTTGCCACTACAAGAAAAATGGTATTAAAAACGACAAAAAAATTAATATCTCAGAAATAAATTGAGATACAGCTTTCAAACAAACTGCATTTAAAAGAGTATTTTTTTTCCTTATACGACGGTGTAAAAATTTAAATTGTGTGATGTTTAGAAGTTAAAAAATTTGCAGTAGAGAAAATTTCAAAACCAAATTTTTATTTCAAATTTCAAAATGTTGCCATTCGCAATGTGACGTATGCGTTACGCACTGATATGCTTGTCCTTTATAATATAGATAGGGTAGATATACAGTGAAACCTCCTTGTATGACGACCTTCATTAAGTGACCAACTCCCTCAACGACCAATTTTTCATGGAATGAAATTTATTCCCATAGACTAGAGGTCTGCACGGGCCCGGGCTTGGCCCGAGGCCCGTACCCGGCCCGCGGGCCGGCGGAATGGGGAAGAATTTTCAAACGGGCCGGGCCGGCAGAATTAGGACAATTTTTTCAACGGGCCGGGCCGGGCCGATAAAAAAATTAATCGGGCCTATCGGCCCGATATAAGAGTTTGACAGAAGCAGATAAAATACGAGTCCATTTTCAATGAATATGACTTTTTCGAGAAGTATAAATGTGCGTTACGAGCCGATGCGAGTTTAACAACATCAATACAAAAATGTAACATGTCCATCGTAGAGATCGGCATCGTACAGTTACATGATGCCTGATCCCGGGTTTAATTTTTTCGGCAGACTTGTGCCGGGACGGAATTGGTCTTAATCGTTCTCAAGATGTGTAGGACAGGCATTATGTTTTGTAAAAGTATTATTAGCGACAATGAACTTCTGTTAACAGTATCTTTGGAAATGTATCTTAAGGTGGTTCTCATATTTACTGCTCAACAATGCGAAACTTTCAGACACACTTTCTGACTCATTTTTAACTATAAGGACATAAAATTGACAGGCCTGAGTATTGAAGGCATTTGTAATCGAATAGCGTTTCCATTTTTGATAATTTACGTATAGAGATAACAGAGACTCTTGTCACGTGACTGTACTTTTTTCTCCTTTCCTGTGCTATCGCTTCCGGAAATTCGATTCAAAATGCTAACTTTGGCAGTATTTTCTGAAAGATATATTACTTTTATCTAAGAAAAAAACGGCATTTACATTGTTTCTGAATAAGAATACCTGCCAATTTCATGCGTTTCCGAAAAGAAATGAATTCATAAATTTGTCGAAATGTAGCTCCTTTGGATTTGAGAAAAGCCTTAAAAATGACAGAAATATTTTCACAAATCTACTTTTTATTATAAGCTTCAAAAGTTATCATATTTTTAACCCTTTATTCTAAACTACATTAATCTTTTAATGAACCCTTATTTAAATTTTGAAACGTCTTTACAGACGTTGACTAAAACACTGTAAGTAATCGTTAATGTTTACTATTGTGTGTTTTCTATTTTGCGAACACATAGTAATTTAAAATATACTGTAATATGTTCCCATAAATATGCATGTAGTATTCATTAAAAGAATCTTAATTGTATGTCGAGAAAAAACGGAATTTTTTGTAGAAGTTGAGTCGGGCCGGGATGGGCTTGTTTTCACTGATTTTCGTACGGGCCGGGCCGAGAACGGTAAAAATGTAAACGGGCCACGCCGGGCTCGGGCCGAACTTTCAATTTTTACACCGGGTCGGGCCGGGCCAAAATAGCTTTCCTTCGGGCCGGGCCCGGCCCTGGAAATTCCGGCCCGTGCAGACCTCTACCATAGACTCAATACTAATTTTACCTCCATTCTGAGACCACCCCAGTTGGACTCCCTCCATCAGCGACCCATTCCTTTGAAGAAAATTCCATTTTTTCCTGGTCGTTTGAAGAAGATTTTATTAGAAAAATAATTCCGGAGAGCGCATTATTTATCAATGAAACAATGAATCATATCAATGAAGCAATGAAACATCAATGAATTGAAGAAAGTGAAACAAATTCCGTTTTTTCCTGGTCGCTTGAAGAAGGTTTTATTAGAATAATAATTCCGGAGAGAGCATTTTTCATCAAACTTCCAAACTAAGTTTAGATTCTTTTCTATTCCGGTAACTTTTAAGTGTTTAAACCCCTTTGTGCCTTTTTAGGCAATGAATTTAACTCTGATGACAAAGAAAGGATCACGGTCAATAAACTCCCCTGCCCTATTCTGTCAGGAAACTCTAAAAAAATTGATAAATTAATGAAATTGTCATTATTTGTTCCCGTCCAAAAAAAAGAAACTGCATTTATTTGCTGAACTTCGAAAGGACTTGGAAATAAAAGCTATAAGAGATAAAACCGTAAAATCAAAGCAAACGTCAATGTGTTCATTTTTTAAACTCTGCAGTAATTAACTTATGTAATTACCTTTTTTTTTGATACTTAAATTTTCATAATTTTTCCTAAAGTGAAAAATAAATTTTAGTAACATTAATTGTTACCTTCTTCAACAATTAAAATCTGGATTTAAACATGACCTCCATTAAGAGACCACCTCTCGGAGCGACCAATTTTTATTGGAACGGAACATGGACGCTTTAGGGAGATTTTACTGTATATATACAGGCATGCTCCGACTTACGTAAGTAATGCGTTGCATAAAGTTTTACGTAACTTGAATTTTACGTAAGCCGAATTTGTAAGTTGCTTCGGTAAAATTTTGTAAGAAACTGCAATAATTATATATTATTTACACCGTATTATTTTATAAATAAAGCATTATTCGAGAGTTTTTACTGGTATATAAACTATATAAGTATATAAAAAAATATAAAAACAAACTTAAAGAACACTTTTCAAATATCTTGTGGAATACGGCATTTATAAATCTAACATTGATGAATTTATTTATAACAATTTTGAATCTACATCAAACTACTAATAAAAATAATTAAAGGGGACTAATTTAACCTATTCTCTATGAATTTCTGATAGCAAGACAAATGTATATAGCACTCACAAAATAAAATAATCATTCATAAACACGAACTGTATTTATTATGAATTAGATAAGAGTACTATGAATAACTAACAATAAAGATTAAGTTGTTTTGTTATAGATTTGATTGTATATACCAATAAAAATATAACTCTATTTAATATATCTACCCTATATATATAAAATTCTAATGAAACGAATTTATGAAACGGATATATGAAACGAATTTATGAAACAGATATATGAATCGACTGATTAAACAACTGATTATGTTTCAAGCGATTTCTCCTAAAATACGGAATACTTTGCGATGAAATTAATCCAAAAAATCAGCATTGATCCGCAGATCTCAAAACTGGTATTAGAATTTTTAAATTCGAATTAGTTTTCGAAATATTTTTTTTTCTAATTTTATATACATTTTTATAATGATGGCAACTCAAATTTTAATCAAAGAGATATTTTTTTTTCATATTTCAGAAAAGGTTGACATGGTAACCCGGCTATTGTTGTTTATTTGATATTAAATGTTTATTTACTTTTATTTCTTTTTATAAATTATATAAATTATTTTGTTCTATAATTATTAATTATTTTTTTATATTATCTTTAGAAAATAATAGAAAATAATTAAAAAATACGGTACTACTTAGTTATTCCGTTGATCAATTTCGCCAAATTATATAAATCGGCAAAACACTCGTCAAATTATACAAATTGACATAATTTTTAATTTAAATAACGAAAGAACAAATAAATTAGTATAACATTAATAAATATACAAATAAGAAGTCGAAATAAAAATCACTTGAAGACGTAAATACATGCAACTTGCTTAAAGTCAAGTGAATGTGACATTTACGATCAACCATTATTGGCATTTAATCTTATAGTTTGGCGATAGGATATTGGTCGACGGGATAACTAAGTAATACCAAAAATGCATATGTAACTGGTATTTAAAAACGAGGTTTTCGCCAAATTTTCGTTAAAAAAAAAAATAAAATCACGAAAAAACCTGCTGTGCGTATATGACATCTGGCCAAATATTACCACTCGAGAAAAAAAAAATGCTAACTGGCGAGTTGAAAAAAAGCTATTGGCGAGATTTACATCCGACTAGCGTAACAGTACCGAGAATTCTTTGCAACCATTGCAAATTTTATGTAGTTTTATTCGAAAAAATAATTTTGATTTTTTTTATCAAAATGGAAAACTTACGGTCCCATATTGGCGCGATTTTTTTCTGACGCCAACGTCATATACGGAACGAGCACTTAACTGGCGCCAAAGTATCGTTATTTTGCTTGATATGGTAAGCCGGTTGTTGTTGTTTATGCTGTTGATGCGTTCCCCAAATTGGCGTCGAATTGACATCTGTGCCAAACTTTCATATGAACGGCGAAGGGATCAGACCGTATTTGTTTATGGCAGTTGATGACTTGAACTTTTATAATATAGATGAAATGATCGCGATAGAATAATATTTGGCGACTTATCACCTGTGCCTGGCTAACATTAAAGTACCAAAATGGCACCTAGAGTATAAAAAGCGAAGTGGTCCGCCTGGAACTGTTGATGATAGTCAGACGACTTAGGCTATTGTTATAGAGATTGTTTTAAAATACCGGGAGACAAAGACTCTGTACACTGTAAAAAATTTCAGAAACGTTTCCGAAAGTAACGAAAACCTGTGCTGCACGATACTAACGGAAAGGTTTCAGATTCGAGCAGAAAACTGTTTCGGTTATAATACGGAACATTTCCGATTCGCAATGAAATGTTTATGAATATATCGGAAACCTTTCATTACGGATCGGAAAGGTTTCTGAATACATATGAAATCTTTCTGAAGACTAAAAAATGTTTCTGAATGTATAGGAAACCTTTTATTACGAATCGGATAGGTTTCTGAATATATATGGAACCTTTCTGAAGACGAGGATTATTTCAAAATTTACATAAAAAAGCACAAATAACTGTACTAAAATTACTTGCAGGTGCATACATATAATATAAAATCATTTAAAATACAATAGAAATATCTCAAAAATGCATTAAAATTTTTAATGTATTTTTAAGATATTTCTAATATATTTTAAATAATTTTATATTATGTGCAATGCACCTGCAAGTAGTTTTAGTACATTTATTTGAGCTTTTCTATATGATTTTAATTATTTACTCAAGTTGAATTTAGCACTAGTAGTTAAACATTCAATTATTGAAGATTATTTTGTGAAAGGGGCTTAGTTTAGTAAAATAGATTTTGTGAAGAAGCCAGTTTTATTAAATGAATTTTTATGAAAGAGTCTTATATGGAAGTTGATTTCTGAATGATTTTTTTCTGAGTTTATTATTATTATTATTATTATTTATATATCTGCTTGGATTTATTCTAAAAAAAAAAAACCAATATTATTATACCTTTTTCATAATTTAGATAAAATTTATTGCGTTTTAACATCTTGCAGTGATATGTTTTTGACCATGCGGATTAACGAGTAACATTAAAGTTCCTGAACTGTATTGTTATTGAAAATGGAATGATAAATTCTTTCGAAAAACGTTTTATTTATTTTTTTAATCATTTATAGCATTATTTTTACTTATTATTTTAGTTCTTTATTAGCGTTTCTTTGTTGCACAGACATTTTAAAACACAACATTTTATTATTATTAGTGCATGTAAATAAGATATGATTGCAATTTATGTTATTGTTGATTCAATATCGTATTATGCTTTTCACAGCATAATATTAATAAATTAAAATGCCTTATAACCTAAAGTAAGAAATTTTGTGTACTATATTTTCATAAAATAAGCTGATGGTTAATAATCTAGAAATTTTCAATTTTGTTTACTGTAAAGTGCATAAGTTAAATAACAACAATAGCTTCTTTTTTTTTTTTTTTTTTTTTTTCACAATTCAGTTTTGCAAAATCAGAAGAAAACATTTTTCTTTTCAAGCAAGAACATTTAGATGAACAAGTAAAATTCAAATCGCAAAAAATGCAATGGTTAATTTTTTCGAAGCATTAAAAAAGTGTGTGTTTGGGAGGGGGGGGGGGGATTTACATAACTGAACCTGAGTACTAAACAAGTTATTGATCTTAAAACGATTCTTTTTATTTTTCTATCAAAATTTGAGGAGAAAAAAGGTGAATATAAAAAATGAGTTTTTGAAAGCTTTTTAGGAAACGGCAAAACAAATGAATCAATTTTATTTACTATAATGATTTATAAAAATAAATCCTATAACTGTAAGAATAATTTACTGTTTATTTTTACTCACAATACTGTATTTTTTACATAAAAGCAATCAATAATAAAGAAGTAAAATGACAACGAACCTTCAGCTTGTTTGATTAAAATATAATACGTAAATTTTCTTTTAAGTTATAACGCATTTAATAATTTGTTAAGAACACGCTGTGAAAAGGATAATACGATACCGCAATCAGTATGAACATCAAGTTTAACTACATTATTTTATTTTCATGCACACATGTATATATATTATAATAAAAAACAGACTAAACAAAGTCTGATATATTAAAAAATAAATAGGTTATTAATTTCTTTTCGTGTATTGCAACAAAGAAAACTAATAAAGTAGTAAGTAATAATAAATAATAGTAAGTAAAAGTAATACTGTAGATGATAACAAAAAAAAAAAAAAAAAAAAAAAAAAAAAAAAAAAAAAAAACACTTACCCAGAATTACGATTGTTCCGTGTTCAATAATACTAAATTTCCAAAGCTCTGAAAAAGTCCATTGATAATATCCAAGGTACATTTCTTGCATAATTTTAAAACGCAATAAAAAATACCCACAAAATATAACAAAAATGTTATAATATTGGTTTTTTTTTTCAAAATAAAAGCGAATGCAAATACACGTGGTAAAGCGTAAAGTTACCTACGCCACCATCTCATTTCTCATACACACGAACGAGTTGACTTTCACTTTAGGCGATTGCTTCTGGTTGCAGCGTAAGGAGAAATAGTGGTGAAATACTTGGAGCGCATGCGTACAGGCGCTTTCACTGTTTCACGAAAAAGTAAACTGAAACACCCAGGAACATTCCCGGTTGTTTCGGAAAATAGAAATGTCTTTCACATATCCGATACTATCAGAAATGTTCCTGTTAGAATAGTAAACGTTCCCACTATTTTTTACAGTGTATACTTAATTTATTTTATTTTAGCTTCTTTTCAAATGTTTAACTGATCCTCTTTAATCCAAAACGAAACCAATTATTGGATGTCTTAACAGCAACTAATTCACCCTTAAATTTTCGCAATCAAAGGAAATTGAATGGAAACCCGTTTACAGGGAGATCGCTATAGGTTTTTTCATTATAATTCAATCTTCTCTAATATTTTTAAAACCCATCAGATTAACGTGTTTTTAGATTCTGCGGTGTCTGAACGGGGGTAGGCGAGCGTAGCTTGCGGGGGGCTGAGCCCCCTAGTAAACTATATTACAGTTGTGGTTTATATCTATATATTTTATTTATAAAATAAATATCAAAGTATGCAACTGTGTATCAAACGCGGTAGTATTTTTCGAGATTTATTACGTTACTGCGAATTTACGTAAGTCGGGGGATGCCTGTATATAATTTTTTTTTTTAAATCGTGAGTTATTGAATATAATATGTAGAAAAACGCATTATTTTATTGCTTCAACTTTTTTTAAGTTGGAATTAAAAGTTTATATAATGAGATAAAAAAAAAATAGATAATAAGATTTGTCTTCAAAATAAGTCAAATAACTTTAGTTTGTAAGGATAAGTAAAAGCTTAAGGATAATTAATAAATTTTGTAAATAGCAGTCAGACAAGCACAAGTTGTGCAGTAAAAGCTTCTTTAATAATGAATATAAATTTCTTCTTACCCAAAGCCTTAATCTGCGTATTACTGTTAGCTATCTCTCTCGCATGCACAATTCCTGGGCATTTTGAAAGCCAAAACATAATTAAAAATGCTACCACTTATTGTCTGCAAAATTAATTAATTTATTACCATAAATAGACAAAAATTTCAAAATGCTTTGATGAAACACATGCTATCAATCTTAATAAATACGGCGCTCTTCTAGATTAATTGGAAAAACAAAGACCTTTATGAAGTAGTAAATATGCATTTCGATGCATAAACTGTGTCTGTGGATAGTTTCATTATTGAGCAAACGATATATTTCTATTAATCTATGCTTAAAGAAAGCTAATAAATATTATTACTAATCAATCGCAGACGTAATTAGGTTATTGTGTCCCAAGGGATTTTCAGACGAGAACATACTTTTTATGGAGGCATATAAAATGATTTATGGTCGGTTTATACAGAAAATTCTTTCAATATTGAATTACCGTGACTTTAAAAACTCTTTTTTCATGTTGCCACTAAATATTGTCAAAATATATATTTCACCTAGTCACAGACTCCGTTGTCTTTTCGAAAAATCTTCAAATAGATAAATAAATAAACAAATAAATAAAAAAACATGACTTTATCTTGAAAGATAATAAAGCATATTTTTTATAATTTTTCTGAGATTAACGCATGTTAAAATGTCAAATGCATTGATTTTATAGCTTTCCTTTAAATATTTTTCTATGCTTTCACCTTTCTTTTGACAAACTTTCAAAATTTGCTGATTATACACACTGAAATTTTTCAACACAATTTTTGTTAATTTAGTTTTAAATCTTACTTCTTTGAGATTTTCTTAACGACGCGACGGCGGCAACCTGATAACGGCATAGAGGCAAACAGTGAACTACAGTTTCCAGCATATTTTACATAGCTGACAAACTTCCGTTTTTTGTCTATTTAAATAAAAGTAGCAGTTTTATTAAATAAAATGAGTTAATTAATTAATCGCATTGAAACAAGTAGAATTAAAAGAATATTTTTTATATTTTTTCTGAGATTAACACATATTTTTTCTGAGATTAATGTCAAATGCATTGATTTTACAGCTTTGCTTTAAATATTTTTCTATGTTTCCCCTTTCTTTTTACAAACTTTCAAAATTTGCTGATTATTCAAACTGAAAAATTTTAATACAATTTTTGTTAATTTAGTTTCAAATCTTTCTTCTTTGAGATTTTCTTAATGACGGCGGCAACTTGATAACGACATAGAGGCAAACAGTGAACTATAGTTTCCAGCATATTTTACATTGCTGACAAACTTCTGTTTTTTGTCTATTTAAACAATAGTGGCAGTTTTATTAAACAAAATGAGTTAATTAATTAACCGCATTCAAACAAGTAGAATTCCATGAAATAATTTTGCTATTTGGTATATGCTTATGGGTCAATATCTGAAAAGTGGACAATTTGCGTCCACTGCCAATAATATTTTATTAATTATACTGAAACCAAAAACTGAAAAATAGCAAACGAAATCATTATTTCAGTCCCTTTCCCCAGGTACAAATATCCAATATTAATTGGATGCTGTAAACATTTCTATAAATATTATTAACTTTTGCTGTTATATATTTATACGTATATATATACAGTATGGGAAAATATAATTATTCTTTATTAGTATAGATTGTATAGTAAAATATTGTAGTAAATATATTTGTCCCTGACGTTGACCATTATCTCAGTCCCTCTAAACCCACATTTAGGTTAACAGATACTAGGTGGTACTGGCAGAATTTTTTCCATTGCAACAGCAATTAAAGTTCAACTAGCCACCATGGATGAAGGTAAGTCGTTCTTCTCTTTGTACCATATTTAGAAATATTTAGTTTTTGTTCTGAATAGGGATGAGTATTTTTTTATAGCACCATTCATGTCTCCATATTTAAATTTTCATTTATAAGAATAAAAACTTATTGCAACTTTATTTATGTAACATACAAATGTCACATGGCATATATAATTATTTACATGTATGCAAAATGATCCAACAAAATGGCTGTGCAGCTGTTAAGACAAAAACATTACCTCAGCCCCCATCATCTCAGTCCCAATTATTAAACACTGATTATGGTGTTAACAGACACTTTCTTCCATAAAAGTTTAAACTACACATAAAACATACAGCATTCAAATGACAAAACATGTATCATTGTATATAATTGTATTTAGAAGTCGGTACATTAATTCAAAAAAATAAAAATTCTGGAGTGAAATTGTCCAGTTTTCAAATATTGACGCTTATTTGTCTTGAAAAAAAAAGAACCCCGGAAAGTTGACAGCTATTCTATATCATAGATTATGCGAAATGTTTAATCTCTTTCGGACAATTTTTTATTTGCCCTACTTAAGAGATAATTTTTTTTTTAACCCATCGAAAACTAAAGTTTGTTTCTATTTATCTTTTCTGTTGTTTCCATATGACCTTTCTACATTTTTAGTTTGTAGCTAAAAGTTTAATACAATGTTAAAAATATATTAATTTATTTTTTCAAAATAACCAGAATAAAAGGGGAAATATATTTTGTCAATTATTTCAGCTATTTTAAAACTCTAATTAAGAGTATTATTCTATTTTTTTGGCTCACCAGCAGTGTTGCCAGTTCTCAACTTTTTACATTCGTTTATTTAAATAAACCTGTTTTTTTGTATGTAAAGGTGGAATTTTGTAATAGATTTTTAACCCACTTTCTGATATGCTAAAATTTTACAAAAAATTCATTCGCAGGTATATTTCCGATGATAATACAACATTTTAACATTTTTATAATTTAATTATAAATTAATAGTACGATTTTAAGCCAATTTCCGTTATACCACAAAAGGTGATAAATAGGTGTAAGAATTTATTAACAAATTCCACTTCCCACTGCTTTAGATAGGATTAATCCATTAGCTATGTCTTTCTAATATCTGATTCCTAAAGATTTGCAAGCTAAAACATTACTAACAAGGAAGGTCTCCATACGGGCATACGCAGAAAAATCTGAAAAAATTACAGAATGTTCTTCTCATATGGATATATATGTTTATAAAAAAATTTGGGCGGAACCCCGATACAGCGTACGTAAAAAAATAACGAAATTTTCGTTTATTTGCCGATTTATCACCGATTAGCGATGGAAAAAAAATACTCTTTTATGTAGGAAAAAACTTTTTATATTGAATTTGTTTATATAAGTTTAATTTAAATAACTTTAATTTTGTCATTTTTAATTTGTTTTAACTACAGTTTCTCATATATATTTATATGAATTTATAATAAAATTTAAATATCATATTTTATGATTTAAAGCAAAATTTAAATTGATTTAAATTATTTCAAGCTCAAAAATGAGGCAGATAGAACACTGTTGGTTTGATTTTGTTGCTATGGAAACGACTTCGTCTTTGATATGGAATCAAATGTCAGCTGACTATAACTTAAAATAGATATTTGCAACTTGCAAAGCATAGAAAATATTTTTAGAGTGATAAAATTAAATAACTATAGCAACAAGCAACATATATATGTAATAAAAAATGTATAATAACCTCTTTCATTGATTAAGTTTAGATTCATTAAAAACCGTGCATTCTATAAAACAATTAATAAACAGTTTTCAGATGCATTAAAATCGTTTGCTTTTGGCGAGGAAAAATCCTGCTCGCCAAATCGCGTGTCACTTTCGTATTTTCGCGCCAAATATTCGAAAGTATTTTATTTTTTTACAGACTTCCTACTGAAATTCCGCCATTAAATTTGACTGATCCTTTATTACATACATAAGCAGTTTAATTGGGCATTTTTTTTTTCAAAATATTCTGAGTATGCCCAGTATGGAGACCTTCCTTGTAAGTATTTTGTCACTTACCGCCTGGAAAATTAATCAATTTCCAATAATTATAAGATAAAAATTTCAAAATGATTCATGAAGATGATGCTAATAATCTTATTTAATACACCGCTTTTATGTATTAATTGGAAAAACATATTGTACTTTACATTGTACCAAATATGCATTTTGATGCATAAACTATGTCTATACGTAATTAATTACTGAACAGACGATACATTTATATTAATATAAGCCGAAACAAAACTAACTAGTGAATATTGTAGTTGATCATTGACAGAGAAAATGACCAATTGGGTTATGATGTTACTAGGTCTATAGTTTACTGTGCCTGTAGTTAAATTAATTACTGAGCAGACTATATATTTATATTAATATAAGCTGAAACAAAACTAACTAACGAATATTGTAGTTGATCATTAACAGAGAAAATGACAGACATTGTTTTATGATGTTAGTAGGCCTTTTCAGATGAAAATGTATTTTCTGCGAAATATATCCTGAAATGACTTAGTTGAGACTGTGGAGGGTTAACTCATTTTTTACAAAATTATTTTTTATTTTATAAATATTGAACCTAGAATAAAGTTTCATATATCATTTTATTCGTTATAAAATCAGTTATAAAAATAAAATTGCGACATAAATTTAATATATAAAAAAAAAACTTGAAAAATGATTGATTTTATTCATGAGAAAATAATGGGTCAAGGCTCCCCACAAATGGGACACTTGACCCACTATATGGGAGTCTTGACCAACTTTATTTTTTATTGAAATATGTGTTAATGGAAATAAAATCAGTTTAAAATAGGCAGAATAACTATATGATACACGGTTTAATGATTATTAAAAATTATTTGGGAAAATGTGATGTGTAAACAAACCTGCTTAGACGGAACTTAAGGCACAGAGAAATATTCCGTTTTAAACACCCGCTGTTTGTGACACTCGGCTTGGCAACATTAGTTGCCACATAGTTTGGCCTTCATCTCATTGTATTCTTCTTGGTGAAATTTGTCTACATATCTTCCTAAAGTATTTTAATCAGTGTTATGTTCTTTTGCAGAGTCATGAACACTTACCATTTCTCAAGGCTGTTGCTTTTATCCTTTCTAGTCTTTTCCATTCTTTCTGTTTATCTACTATAGATACTACTTAAATGAAATAAAAGTTCCAATCAGATTTTCCAATTTATATTTCAGTAAATTTTTTCTTGCTTCTATAGCTATTTTCCATGCCTTCCTTTAACCAATATTAAACGTTTACTTTTCTATCACTCCATTTTACTGTAGCTTTTCTGTAGAATAAATTTACACATTATTTTAGAAATATAACCATTAACTCTTCAATATGTACAGCGTATAATAAAAAGATTTTCAAAAACACTTAATTAAGGGAGCTTTGACCATCTGGTCAACATCCCCCACATTGATTGGCTCAAGCCTCCCCACTTTTTAAATTATAGCACGTGGTTATGTTTAGTCTAATTTACTGTACAATCTTTATGTCTGGAGTGAAAACTCAATATTGCTGCATTTCTTAAAACCTACTTACTTAAATTTCTATGATATATTTTAGGTGAGAAAATCTTATAAAATATTTAAAAAAATACACACTATTGTTTGAGCATTTCAGTAACTTTGGTTGCCACTTATTGGAAAAAACACTGAAATTCTGTTAAATATGAAAACTGAAGGGTGGTCAAGCTCCCCCTATGGCCACCCCCCCCCCCAGCCTTCCCTATATCTGGTTTGTACATAAATGTTTTATTTTTCTCTTATTGTTTGATATCACAGATCATGTCTTCCATAGATATATTGCGACTAAATTTTGGAAAAGTATATTAAAATCCTTTACTAACAACGTGTTGTTTACAAGAAATCGTTCAGCTAAAATTGTCATGTTTTGAAAAAAACTATTAAAACAAATATTTCGGAAAGCTTTTTTTGTTTTGATAAAAATCATTTTTATTCACAGAGGTGTTCTTATTTCTTTCAGATTCGAATTTTATACATAAATTACCTATACAAGGGATAATTAAAGAAAATTCTAGATTATACAATTCATTAAAATAATGAACATTTAAAAAAATTAGAAATTTTCCATGTCATTGTGAAATAAGTATTATAACGTTATGTTAGTTAACTATCTCTTTATTATACATATCGTTTTATTCTGTTCTACAGTTCTGACTTGCAACTATACATGGGTGTTTGTTATTATTATTATTTTTTTTTAATGAAGCAAATTTTAAGTTGTGGCTGAACACATTACGACAACAAAATACGGCATAGATGCCGTATCTTCCCTCAGCCGTTGTTGTTTTGAATTGTTTGGCGATTTTTTGTTGGCGTGTTGGCGGTGTTTACGGATATGACAAACTCGATATGGAAACCCCGTGTGATGTGTGTGTTGTGACGTGTCGTGTTCTAGCAACCCCTGAGAAGCTTAGAATTTTGTGAATGTATTTTGATATCGTGTTCTATCGTTGTCTTTTTATTTTTATGTTAAATTTATTGGATGTATTTCATTAACTATAGTTTCTGTAGTCCGTTTAAACGTTCTTGCTGAAGTAATTAAAAAATATGAGGAAATTTTGACAAGAAAGGGAAGTTTGTTTATAGCGTGTCAATGCGTATTAAGCCTATTTTGGAAAATGACGGCGGTGTTATAAGAGATATTTTGTGCTGGAGGTTTCAAGAAAGCAGATGTCTGTTAAGGTATGTTGATAATTTTATTGCATTTTGTTGCTTTAAGAGTTTTTTACATTTTGAGATTGCTTCAAAACGAGAACTGCTGAATTTTGAGAATGCTATACCGCGAAAAATGCTGAATTCGGCGATGTTTTTTTTTCGGTAAATGCGCCCGAAGCGCTCATACAACTATTGCTGATTGCCACTTTAGCGAGTTTCGTTTTTTAGGTATATTTTGCTGCTTTAAGAGTTTTTTACATTTTGAGATTGCTACAAAACGAGAACTGCTGAATTTTGAGAATGCTATATCGCGAGAAAGGCTGAATTCGGCGATGTTTTTTTTCGGTAAATGTGCGCGAAGCGCTCATACAAGGATTACTGATTGCCAGTTTAGCGAATTTTGTTTATTATTTACATTTTATTTTCGTTAAGCCAAACATGCGTATAAACCGGTGCTTGGCGACATTTACTACTTGGCGGAAAAGGGGTTTTCACGCCAAGAAGAATTCCAAGATGGCGGCCGGGGGGAACTTATGACATCTGTTCCCAAAATACCTGACTCGTTCGATTTGTCTAGCTGAAAAATACAGTGTATGTCATTCTAATCTGAGTCCAAATTTTTATTCATATCTGAAAACAACACTGAAGATATTTTAAAGGCAGTTTCAAATGACTTATCGTGCATTGTGTGAAAAGTGTTACATCACAAAAATGCTAGAAGCGAAGAGTATTAGATATAATACTCTGATATAATTACACCTTGTCAATGGCACAGTGTGTAATGTGAATTACAATTCGAAATATAGAGACTCTAGTTTAATGCTGTTTTGATTCAGATTGTGCCCATTTCTACCACTTTTCGTGGTATCGTTACATTTCCTAACAAGAAAGAAAAAATCATGCATCAAGCATAGATTATGAAACGCTTTCCAATACATTCAGAATAATGTAACAAAACTGCACCGTTTAACAAGTTAAAATATTATGTCTAATTCAACCACACGGAAACGCATGACACATTTAAAAACCCAATTTCAGATGTTCCCATCTACAATCGAAAAATTATCCGAATACTTTGAGTAGCCTTGTATATGATATATAGATTTGTATCTATTAACTCCATGCATGCCAAAATTTAGTTCACTTAAGCAATACCTATAACTCAAGTGAAAATTTCCCTTCAGCAATTTCCACTACTAAGGATAATGGTACGTGAATACTTTTGTGCGGCCCTGTATATGAAGTATAGAATTTATATACAACGAGTAACAAGCAAAACATCAGTTAAATTTAAAAGTGCATACCGAATTTTAAAACGCACTTTCAGCCTATTATTACTGAAAGGCAGTACTGTAACCGATTTCTTTTGTGTGTCCCTGTAAATGAATGACAAATGCGATGAATGCTTATTCTAATCTAATCGTAGTGAAATTCCGTGATTTATATCAATTTCAATACATTTGAAACAACGCAATCTCATTAAGATACTCTGCAAACGATTTTTCCCCATATACCATAATGTAATGGAATTGTTTTGAGTGCCCCTGTAAATAAACTATTAATTCCACATACTTCATATACAATACCAAACATGCCTTTGTGACCCTAAATAACTTTTATCAATCAATTGCATGATAATCCAAGCTTATTTACGAGAGTTAGAGCGTGTACAGACGGACAGACAAGCCGAATGCATAAACACTTTTCAACTTTGTTGGGAAGTTTTAACAAGAAAGAAAAATCATGCGTCAAGCATAGATTATGAAATACTTCCCGACACATTCAGAACAATGTAACAAAACTTCATAGTTTAATAATTTAATATTATGTCTAATTCAACCATGTGGAAACTCATAACATATTTAAAAACCCAATTTCAGCTGTTCCCATCAACAATCGGGAAATTATCCGAATACTTTGAGCAGCACTGTACATTATTAAAACAGTTAAATTTAAAAGCGCAAGCCTAAATCGAAAAAGCACTTCAGCAATTATTACTCAAGGACAGTATTGTAACCGATTTCTTTTGTGTGTCCTTGTAAATGAAAGACAAATGCTATGAATACCCTATTCTGTCGTAATCATCTTGTAGTGAAATTCAGTGATTTATATCAGTTTCAATACATTTGAAACAGCGTAATGTCATAAAAATACTCTGCAAACGGTTTTTCCCCATATACCATAATGTAATGGAATTCATTTGGGTAGCCCTGTAAATGAAATATTAATCCCACATACTTCATATGTAATACCAAACATGGTTAGGTGACCCTAAATATGGATTATCAATTGCATGAAAATCCGAGTATATATTTACGGGAGTTAGAGCGTGGACAGACGACCAGACTGACACGGACATACGGACAGACGACTATACGGACAGACTGACGGACAAACCGAATGCATAAACATTTTTCAACTTTTTTGGAAAGTATTAATAAGCAAGGTATTTCCCTCAAAATTTCGTCAAATCTTCGTTAATGCTAAAATTATGAACACTTCGTCTTGAAGTGAGACTCACTGCCTTTTTGACTGAATAGAAAGATTTCGACCTTAATTAACTGGGCTACAACTGTTGTAGTATACGCCTCTTAACCCTTTCACTGTCAAGTTATTGTGTTGCTGTAATATTGAAAACTCAGTAGAATTTTTAAAACTTTCCTTTAAAATTAAATATTTTTTTCTTCCATAAGTTATAAAAGAAAAACTTTATTTAAGAATTCTGGTACAAAATTTTATTAAACTTAAGTAGTATAAATAATGTATCATCTACCTTAATGGAACTAATGATAGATCCAACCCTTAGGAAACACCATATATTTCCCTAATGCCCAATTCCATGGAGGAAAGAGATAGATGGAGATGTAGTATGCCGTAAAAACTTTTGTAATATGATGCGCGTTAATAGCTCAAATTTAAATGCCCTCATTCGGTCCAAACAAAACAAGCCCGTGGAACAAGAACCGAATTCTTGGACATCTCCCGTGCATTTTTTCTCTAAACGAAAGTGATCTGTTTATATTTAAGCATTCTAAAGAAGCATTTCATTTTAAAAACTGTATTACTGTATTTTTTTCTTCTTTTTTACGAATCACGTGATTGTGTTTGGGCCGAACGTAGCGGTTTTTAGGGTTATATTTTTGGTGTCACCTTCAGTCACCACTCTTCATCTCTGTTTTTTCTCTTTACTCTATGGCTCAATTCGTAAGAAATTACAATCTAAACTAAAACATTCATAAACACGTTGCCACTTACTGTCTGAAAAATCAATTAATTTTTAATAACGAGAAGAGGAAAATTTCAAAAACATTTTGATGAAACAAATGTTATCAATCTTAATAAATGTATAACTTTTCTAGATTAATTGGAAGAACACAGGATCTTCCAATAAATCTCCATTTTAACGCACGATATGATGCTAAAAGAAAATTGACTAATGAACATTGTAAATGATCTTTGACAGAGAAAATTCGGTTTTGATGTCAAAAGGACTTTTGACACAAAGCAATATTTTTTTATGAATATATGAAAGAGAACTTGATCTTGATAGATAATTCAATGTTATTGGAAAACATTTCTTAGTTATTAAATTCTTTGAAAAATGACTTTCATAGACATCTATTAAACAATGTCAAAGTAAAATCACCTATTACTGAAAAAAAAAAATTATTTTATCAAATTTTAAGAAATACACTTGTAACTATGCATAGTAGGTTTATTAAACTTTTAAATCCATATTATAAAGTACAAACGGGTCCTTGCGTAACGCGTGACGTCATTTTAACGGTGGCAGCAGCAGACGATTAAATTTAGATTTTACTGCAATTTTTAGGTGCGTTCATAATTATATAAATACGTAGCACTTATAGTCGTTGTTCAGTCCGTCTGCCTGTCTGTCCGCCTGTCCGTCTGTTTGCATATAACAGAGCAAAAACTACCCAGCCGAATGGTCTGAAATTTTAAATATACAATTGTTGCAAAATGTTGACGAGTCATTTAAAATTTTATGAAAATCGGATGTATAGTTTAATGACAGGGACAGTCAAAAGTTTTTCGTTGCATTACGGCCTATGGGAAAAAATCATTCCAAGTGCATTTTAATAATGTTACAGCCTTTCGAACAGAATGAATGTGATATGCACTTATGAAGGGCACTAAACTATACATTCAGTACAATATACGGTGCAAAATATGTTTATGAAATTAGTTATAGTACGAATGCACCTCATTTTCCACGTTTCACGTGCAATTTCCAACTTGTTTAAACTTTTAAACATCTCACATTTTAATTTTTACGCTGTCGAATAGAGAAAAAAATTTACTTTTAAATGCAATTTGTTTGAAAACGGTACTGAAATTTCTTTGGAAACGGTATCGCAATTTGTTTGAAAACTGTACTGCAGTTTACTCACTTTTTATGATTCTTTTCAAGCACGCATTTTTTTTTTCTTTTTGTTTTGATTGATCTCTATCGTGTTCAGACAATTGCGAATGATAAATTCCTTTTCACTTAAATTAATATAAATAGTCCAGCATTTGTTTTCGACTTATATTCAGGGCTTAATTTCTAACAACAAAATACCGGAATTATAATATTCTGCAATACTAACGACCGTAGCGTGCGCCCCCCCCCCCCCCCCCCACACACACACCCAGTGACTCTAATCTGCATATTTATATTTCTTACATTATTTTCAAAATTTAAATATACCGGGTGTCCCAAAAAGGACTGACTGATTTTAAAATTCAATAACTTGCAAACGGTGACAGATATTTAAAAAATTCTTGCAGGAGGTTTATGCATAAGGTCAAAAGTTTTATTACAGTGATTTTCGATTTTAGTTCGAATTACAAACAATAGATGGCGCTGTAAGCAATAGTCGCTAAATACAGGCTCGATTTTTGGTCCTTTCTCTTGTTCTATGCGGAAAAAGGAGATGGAAATGTATTATCCGGACCACGAAGTACCAAAAATCGAGCCTGAATTTAACGTCTATTGATCGCAGCGCCATCTATTGTTTGTAATTCGAACTAAAATTGAAAATCACTGTAAAAAAACATTTGACCTTATGCATAACCCTCCTGCAAGAATTTTTTAAACATCTGTCGCCGTTTACAAGTTATTTAATTTTAAAATCAGTCGGTCCTTTTTAGGACACCCGGTATCTATCAGCATATACATTGTTGTCAACTATTCCACTTTTTAGTTATCACTCCTTCCGAATAGTAATCTTTGCCTAATTTTAATATTAATTAATTGCAGAATTCTGCGATTAAATGTGGTTAATATTCGGATATAGCGTTAATACAAAAAATGAACTGTTCGAAGGTACGCATTTTTATGAAAAATGAATGAAATTTACAAAAATTAATATTTACATGCTGAAGAATGGAACAACGTTTTACAATTTCTTAAAAAAGATGCGCATCTTAAACTATAATCGATTTCTTCCGCTTAGCAACCTTTTGTTGCTGAGTTCTTGAAAATCAGATTAAATTTTAAAAAATGACACCGTTATAGGAAAAGATTCGATGCTTTTATAGAAAAAGTGGAAACACTGCTCGATTGCTTTCTATCAGAATAACAATACATTGTAATTATAGCTAATTATAAATGAAAGTGACTTCGTAAATGTGCAGAACAGAGCCTTAAAATTGGCAGCGTTCATGATACAAAAAAAAAAAAAAAATGCTATTGCACTGGGCTCCGGAGCCCTGTATTTATCAGCTCCGGTGAATTCCGACCAATATTTAAATATTTACTAAAAACAGAATAAGTACCGGAGCTGAGTTCCAGCGCAAATTAAGCAATCCAATATTCCATAATGAAAATAAAACTTCACCAATACATAAATAAAATTCAAAATTTAAATAAAGCGCAAATTTAAGTCATATATTCGAACTCCGCACCTAAACCACTAAAATTATCAGAATCAATAAATGCTGATGTAAATAGTGATCTTTGACGATTTCTTTTTCTTTGGCTGTTAACTCTTGGCACGGGACCAATATGAAAGTATCGCTTTTTTATAAATTTGAAAAATTTATTTGAATGCAAAATTGTTATTTATCATATAAAAATGATTTTTGGTATTATTAGTGGTCATTCTAATTAAATATATTAAATGTCAAAAAATCCATTAGAATTTTCAATTAAGAAATAATTTGTTTTTATCTATATTCTGTAACCCGGGAAACCCTGGCTAATAATAATGGACAATGTAGGGGAGACTAGTCGTGTTTGAACGGCTGCTTTCAGGTGTCTCAGTTGGTTGTTGGTTGTGTTTATGTCGGCCAATTATCAGTACATGGGAAATAGGCCCTAAGGGAGGGAGTGCCTTCCGTGGAGGTCTTTCTAAGGGAACCTAACCCGTATTAACGCTTGGAGAACCAAGGTTCGAAGAAAACTACGAAAACTCCGAACGATTAGGCCGACGGGCTCGATTGGGATCGAACCCAGCACCTCCCGTCTACCAGCTTCGCGAGCAGAACCTCTCGGCCACTGGTGGGGCTTCAGGTGTCTCAGAACTCTTACAACTGGAAAATATGAATAAAAAAAGACTATTTTCAACATTTAATATCTTAAAAATGTATATGATTTTAAAACACAATTTTTATTGGGATAAACGTATGCTCTTTCAATATTTAAGAAGTGAATTATCACATTTCTAGCCAAGCGTAAACCAACAGAATGAAACATGTCCACGCCTGGAATCGGGCCCGGGCCCCTGGGACTCCGCTCCAGTACTCTACCGTCTAAGCTACGAGGACGTTAGCGAGCTGGGCATTTCTCACACATATATGTTGATAAGGCTGCATCTGCAGCTATTAGATGTAATAGTCTTCATGAGCACACAATCCTGCGGCTTAACACGAGACGCAAATAAGGCCGAGCATCGATGAATATATATGCAATTTTAATTAATTTTTCAACTACTTTTCAGCAGTGAAATTACGCTTGATATTATTGAATATTTAAGAAGTGAATTATCACATTGCTAGGTAAGCGTAAACCAACAGAATGAAAAATGTCCAACCCGGAAAAATCGAACCCGGGCAAATTATTAAATAAATTAATTAAAATTACATATATATTCACCGGTGCTGAGCTTTATTTGTGTCTCGTGTTACGCCACAGGATTGTGTGCTCATGAAGATTATTCCATCTAATAGCTTCAGATGCAGCCTTATCAACATATGTGTATGACAAAGCTGGCTATCGTCCTCGTAGCTTAGACGGTAGAGCGCTATCCGAAGGGCCCTGGTTCGATTCTCGCCGTCCACATTTTTAACTCAGATCTCTCAGATAATTTTTAGATGTTCAGATTAATAGATGCAGTTCTGGATTAAACTTTTCAGTTTATAGAAAATTTATTAAGGAAAAGACTGTTATCCCTTTTTCAGCAAACGTACCTTTTCAATATAAAATCTCTGTATTTCAGTCATTCATTAAAAGAGCATTTATAAATCTGCTCAGATGACCGATTAAATGAAGAAAACGAATTTATACAGAAAATAGTCTTTGATCATGGTTTTCCAACAAAATATATAGATAAGATAATTCAGAAGTACAACGCTTCCCCTCCTTCGGGCCAACGGCAGGATAATAATCAACTTGTGGTCTACAGAAAATTTCGCTACATTCCCACTATATTTGAAAAGCTAAAAAAGATCATACAGAAATCTATATATATATATATATATATATATATAAGCCGTTCTTTGTGTGTATGTCCTTTATACAAATCTTCAATTTTAGACCGATTTGCACGAAACTTGCTGTACATACGCTTTAGAACGTGGAAAAGATCACTGTCTACTTTAAAAAATCATCAGACCAATATTTATCCCTTTTTTCTATCATATTTCATAATTTAACATTATTGAAATATCTCATTTTAATTTTTCAAATTCAATAGTTTCTTTCCTGTTGCCACACATCTAAAAAACTGCTCAATAATTAAAAAAAAATTGATAACTCAAGTACTTTGTTTTATTAGCCAATAAAAATTCAGACTCGACCGCTATATTTTTACATTTTTGAAATCGACGTCATTCTAATCAGAAAATGAAAAATTTTCCTATGTACAGTCGAACCTCGTTAAGATGAAAACGCTTAACACGATATTTCGGTTAAGACGAAGGAAAATAGTTTCCCCGTCACGTTATCTTGGAAAACAATAATAATTGCATCGTTTATTACGAACAGGAAGACAAAATTCTCCCGTTTAAGACAAAGTAAATATTGCAAATAAAAAAAAATACCTCGTTGCGACCTTTGCAGCGACCTCCCAACTTGAAACAAGTTTATCGCTTTTCCTGAACTGGACGAGGGAGGATATGAGTTTGTTCTTGGAACTGAGATGGGTGTAGTGGTGACCGTGGGGGAAGAGAAAAGAGTTGTATTCTTTCTTTGCTGCTGTTGAAATTCTTTGGTGAGCGATTCATTTCGTTGCTAGCATATGGTTATGATCACTTGATATGAATAACGTTCTTTGCTAAAAATATTTCATTGATTGAATTCTAGATGTATTGGAGCTCTAGTTGTGAAAAGGAGTGGGAGAAAAAAGGCTCCTGAGTTTGGAAGCTAAGCAGAAGATTTTATGTGATTTTAGTGATGGGATATAAAAAAAATCAGAGATTGCTGCAAAGTAGGGAATACCTGCTAGTACTTTTTCGACAGTTATTAAGAATCGAAAACAAATTGAAACTACTTGTGCTATCAATCAGCTCGAACCTGCAAAAAAAGAATGAGAAATGCTAAGAATGAAGAAATTAAAGTTGGTTTATTAAGATGGATAAGAGAAACTAGGAACCAGAATATCATTTTAACTGGTGCTGTTTTACAAGAAAAAGAAAAGTTTTTTGCAGAAGCTCTTGGTGTCAATGATTTTACATGCTCAAATGGATAGCTGTCAAGGTTTAAAGAACGCCATCGCATTGTTTCCAAAGTGTTATGTGGTGAAGAGTTGGTAGTTAATCAGGGTTGTGTAGATTTGTTTTTCTCTAAAGAATGGCCGGCTATTAAAAGAGATTATACACCCCGCGATATATTCAATGCATTTGAGACTGTGCTTTTTTATAAAGCACAACATTAATCTACATTAACTTTTAAAGCAGAGAAGTGTTCCGGTAAAAAATGTAATAATTAAAGAGTCACACTACTGGTAGCTTCTTTAAGCATGTAAAGTCGCTACCTGTTCAGTACACATTCACGAAAAATACTTGGATAAATAAGGAAATTTTTGCAAATTGGTTATTAGAATTAGACTCAATACTTACCAAGCAAAAGAGAAAGATATGCATTTTGTTGGACAATTGTACAACCTACAAAGATGTAAAAGGGTTAAAATCAATAAAATGTGTTTCCCTCCCTCCGAATATCACAGCAAAGCTTCAGCCACGTGACCAAGGTATTATTGAGCATTTAAAAACTCACTACAGGAAAGAAATAATAAAAAACCTATCGAGTGCTTTAACAAACGGACACCCTTTTCTATCGATCTCTTAGAAGCTTCGTGTTTCCTAAGAAGTGCATGGAACTCTGTTACTGAAGCTTTTATAAAAAACAATTTCAGGCATGGTGGTTTTTCAGATGAGGATGTTGAACAAACAGATGAAACGGAAATGGACAATGTGATAGAAGGAGCAGAAAAAAGAGGAATAATTTATCCCCTGTCGTTTGAGGATTACGTTCGAATTCATGAAAATGTTATGACTTCACAGCCCATGGTAGATGAAGATATTCTTGGTGATTTAACCGAAAAGGAGAATGAAGAGGAAGAGCTGAATAAAATGGAGGCTGATGCAGAGGTCGAATTCCCTTCCGCGCCCTTCAATGAAGCAACAGAGGCTTTAAAAACTGTTCAGTGGTTTCTGTATCAGCAAGAAAATGCCAATTGTGCTTCTGACAATTTGGAAAAAGTGGACGCCTTTATAAACAAATGTAGAATGCAAAAATTGAAACAAAAGTCAATAAAAGATTTTTTAAAGTCTTACTTAAAAAGGTAAATGTATTTTTACTATTTATTTCTCCTTACTCATTTATTTTTTATAAGAACTAGGGGGCTCTGCCCCCTACGAGCTATGCTCGCCAACCCCCGTTCAGGGACATCAAAATCCAAAAAGCACGCTAATTTGATTGGCTTTAAAAATATTGAATTAAAATTTAAAAAAAAAAACAGTAGCGATCTCTCTGTAAATGGGTTTTCACTCGTTTTTCTTGGATTGGGGATTTTTAAGACCATATCTGCTGCTGTTAACAGATACAATGGCTGTTTTCGTATTTAATTAAAAAAATTAGTTAAACATTCGAAAATAAGCTAATGTAAAATGAATTAAGTAAACAGTGTCATTGTCTCCCAGTATTTTTTAACAGCGCTATAAGATAGTTCTTTTAAATAATTCATTTTAAATGTATCTTTTTAAATCTGACGTAATTTACACCAAAGTTTTATTTCTCTTATTAATATTCACGTGAAAATACTTTTGTTGTTAGAAGGAAATATTATTCGTGCTGTCTTCGAATTCACGATAATAGTTGAAAATATTATCTCAAAATATCAAGTAAATGTCTCGCGCAGATATATTTTTTAATTTAAATTGTTTTGCCATATTTTTGGTCATTTTAAATATGACGTAATTTCCTCCATTTACAGATCTTAACGCATAGTAATGATTTTTTTATTTTAACATTTTGTTTCTCTTTTAAAATTCCAGTGTAAATATGGTTCTTATGACGCAATTTTCCTGCTTTTAACATGTAATCATTTAATTCTAATTTTAATTTTTTTTTCTGTTTACAATAGTCCCGTGTAAATAAATTTTTAATTTGAAGTAAACATTATTGTTTGCGCTGTTTATACAGTTGGCAACAGTTTAAATTAATAACATTTTTTAAATTTGTAAAAAATATCTCTCGAAATACTGAAAATTTGAATTTAAAATAGAAATAAAACCTCAAAAAATAGTCAAATAAAAAAAAATAAATGCAATCTGCACTAATTAGTCTAAAACATGAATGTCACAAATTTATTTGGTACAACTTAGTTATCCCGCCGACCAATTTCGCCAAATTATATAAATCGCTAAAACACTCGCCAAATTTTACAAATTGACATAATTTTTATTTTAAATAACGAAAGAACAAATAAATTAGTATAACATTAATAAATATACAAATAAAACGTCGAAATAAAAATCACTTGATGACATAAACACGTGTAACTTGCTTACAGTCAAGTGAATGTGACATTTACGGTCAAGCATTATTGGCATTTAATCTTATAGTTTGGTGATAGATTTTTGGTCGACGGGATAACTAAGTCCCATTTATTTACTATTTTCACTGCTTAAACAATAAAACTGATGGAATTTTTTTTTTTTTTAATATATTAAAATACTCATAAAATTCCTTGTAATAATTAATAAATGTAATTTATTAAGTAACAAATACCCTTACATGATTTAATCAAAATTACTTGGATAACATAGAATATTGCAACGATATTTAAATCCGTGATCACCATTTCTTTCTCTGATTAAAAATAAGAATATTTAATGTTTAAGGAAGATCGGCATTTTTTTTTTTTCCTTCTTGGTTCGGGGGATATTAAAAACAAATATTTTACCGGTAACAGTAAATTAATAAAAAATAGCTGCTTCAAGTCAGTTATGGGAACTGTAGTTTGATAAAAAATCAAATTTTAATTTTAAAACGTTTATATGAAATCAAGCTATTTTTATATAAATACGGGACATTCAAAAAAGAATCGGAAGAACAGAACCGGCATTTTTCATGAATGAACCAAACGATCAAGGTAAACAATAAATAATTTTGCTAATCTTAAAAGTATGTGTAACACTAAAATGCTACAATTTGTGTAAAATAGCCTTTTAAATCGAAGGAAATTGACGAATATAAATATTTAATTTATTACATGAAAATACGATCAATGATTCTGAAACCTCGACGATGAGAAACAAGCTTCTATCTGGGCAGGGTATAAATGTAAACAAAGAGCACGTTGGGAAGTTTTGGTTCAGGGTTTGAAGTTGGATCCGACTTCACTTTTTCGGCGAAATGCGCGGGCCGTTATATATCACAGTAGGCTATGGCCATGCTTAAGCCAAGATTCCCTTATCATAAAACAGACTTGACGATCCGGAGAAAGTCTATGGGTGAAAAGGTCCCCGATAATTGCCAACTTATTAGCTGACTTTGTCCTGTAAGTTACGCCACCTGGTGTATACTCCTGGTAATACTCCATAAACAAATGCATAGTAAAAAATTGAAAATGTTGTGTTATTGGCAAAATTGTATAAAATATTTTTCGAATTCCAGTAAAATAAAGGCGTAAAAAAAAATATTTCGCACAGTTATGTTCTGGCTTTAAAAAATGAAACATATCAAAAATGAAGATTTAAATATAAGATTTATTGATATTTTTTCAGGGTACTTGTTAATTATCCCGTCGACCAATTTCGCCAAATTATATAAATCGCCAAACTACTCACCAAGTTCTACAAGTTGACACAATTTTTTATTTTAAATAACGAAAAAACAAATAAATTAGTATAACATTAATAAAAATACAAATAAAACGTTGAGATATTGGTTTTATTGGCCATTATTGGCATTTAATCTTAAAATTAATTAATTTATGGCAAATCATTATTGGCATTTAATCTTACAAATTGGCGACAGTAATTTGGTCGACGGGATAACTAACAAGTACCATTTTCAGTATGTAGGACTTTGCGGGTTATTTTTTTTTTTAAATCTTGGCACAATTTGGGCTTCGGAAAGAGCGATTTGTTACCGATTGATATAAACAGTTATGAAAACAAAACTTACGAACTGTCAGCTTGTTTTATAAGAATTTACGGCACAGATGTCATATACGGCCCCATATTGGCGCGATTTTTTTCCGACGCCAATTTTGCGAAAACCTCGTTACCATATCATCTATAGCTGGATAACCATATCAAGCAAAATAACGACACTTTGGTGCCAGTTAAGTATCCGGTGCGTATATGACATTGGCGCCAGAAAAAAAAAATCGCGCCAATATGACATCTGTGCCAAATTTACATGTATAAATTTAGTTTCTAGATATTATTATTGTTTTTTATGTACGATTTGTTTATATTTGTATATAAAATAGATAAATGCCTTTTTTATATTAAATAAATTGTACAAATATTGGAAAGTATTGCTTCTTTATGTGAAACAGTGAATATGCTTCCAGAAATTACGTTGCCAAATTTTCTTCTCTCGCCAAGGCCCCTATACTTGAAAAATACTGATTTATTATTATATAATGTAGTATTAGCTAATGTTCTGTAATCTGTTCCACAGTCAAAGTTGACTGCAAAAACGCGATGCTGGAATAATGTGGTATCAAGTATACGGTTTAAAAATAAAATTAATTTTGCGCTAAACTACACTTACGCCAATTGGCTCTAGGTCTGATTAAGGAAGAATACTCAAATTAAGATTTACAAACACCAAAATCGTAGCATGACAAGAATACGGTATTTGCGGAAAGTTGAGGGACATGTATAAATTTAAGTGATTATTAAACTTTATTTTTCCAATTTTTTAAGTGTTTATGACTTCAGTCTGTTTTTATGTGTATCTATGCGTGTTTTAATTTTCCTAAAATACTTTGATACATTTTAGGAAAACTTACATAACATATGTGAGTTAAAACAAGGAAATTAATTACGCACCAAACTATGCCCGCCAAGATATGCCAATTGGCTGTGGGGCCAATTATGAAACTTTCCATAGATTAATACATACAAACTTTATATGAAAAAACAGTGAAGCTTTCATCTAAAGTATGTTAAACTGAAATGATCCCCCATACCTTCAAAAATAAAACAAATGTTAGGCCAATAAATAAATAAATGAGACTGTGCATTGAAACAAATTGAAGGAGCTATGTTAAATTAAGGCACAGATGTCATATTCGCCCCATATTGGCGCGATTTTTTTCTGACACCAATATTGTTACGTAATGACTAACTTTATCTTTCATCCATGTATCAGTCACCTGCATAATTATTTAACCGGTTGTAATTGCATTGTTTCAATATCTGGCAACAGTTGGTTTTGTTTTGTTCTAGAGAAAAGTTTATGAAAATAAAGTAATGTGAAATATATATGGCTCTTCTATCATTGAATTTAAGTTAGAAATATATTCCTTTAACAATAAAAAATGTTATTGAGGGCAGTTTTAATAGCTTATAGATATTTTAATACTTAACTTTTAGGGATTCATTTAGTTAAGAGATTTATTTACATTGGAATCCAACATATGGCGTCCGCTGACAAGACTGGAATCTGTAAGTAGAATTTTATTTGAACTGCTCAAGTGAGAATTATTATTATTGTTGAATAAAAAAAAAAAAATATTGTTGATGTTGAATACTATGGATGCGTTGAAAGCAGCTAGACGACAACATCGTAGAATTTTCACTAAAGCGTGTAACGAATTTGATGCAAGTGAAAGTAATTTATCGGCTGCTGAAAAAATTCTGAATATGACAATGATAGAAGAGAAAGCGAAATTTATGACCGATGTAGAATATAAAATTAGAGAAATATTGTATAGCGACCAAGCTGACGAAGAAACAACAGACAAAGATATCGATGAATCTGAGGTTTACATCGATCGCTGCCGTGTAGTACAACAGAAATTAAACGAACTTTTGGTTGTAAAAAATGAAGATTTGAAATCTGATATTTCGGTAATTAATAGGGATGTATTGCTTCATTATCCGAAGATACAATTACCTACTTTTAATGGTGAAATTAGAAATTGGTTGCAATTCTGGGGTCAATTTCAAAAAATTGATCAAGATACTAGCCTAGATTTTCATGACAAATTTGCGTATTTATCACAAGCCATGGAAAAAGGCAGTGTGGCAGAAGAATTGATTAGAAGTTTTCCGCCTGGTGGTAATAGTTATGCCAAAGCTGTAAGTCAACTTAAATCTCGTTTTGGACGAAAAGAACTTTTGATAGAATATTATGTTAGAGATTTGTTAGGCCTTGTACTGCAGAAGCAAAATCCAGGAAAACATAATTCTTTGCGACGATTATATGATTCATTAGAATCGAAATTGCGATCATTAGAAAGTCTTGGAGTTATTAGAGACAAATATGCTGCGATGTTATATCCGCTTGTTGAAGCGTCTCTTCCAGATGATATTCTTAGAGCATGGGAAAGGTATAGAACATCTCACAGAAGATCTTCAAATAGATGTAATGATGTGGAACCTGAACTAGATAAAAATCATGATACAGATTTAAATAATGGTGTTTTAATTGGCTCAAAAACTGATCTAGATAATTTATTAGAATTTCTGCAAGACGAAGTTGAAGCAGAAGAAAGAATTTCTTTGGCAAGTAAGAGTTTTGACAAAACTTTTCGATACACGCAAGCTGCACGCAATAATCATGAAATCGAAGAATCTCAAATATCTGCTGTATCAGATTTATTAAACATTGATATGAGAAAATATACCAGAAATAAGAATAATTTTAAACAAAAACTGTGTATTTTTTGTGACAAACGCCATGCATCGAAAAAATGTTTCAAGGCAATGTCAATGTCGTATGATGTTAAGAAAGACATAATGCAAAAGAAGGGAACTTGTTTCCTATGTTTAAAATTAAACCATCTAGCCCAAAATTGCAGAGCAAAAGTAAAATGCATTGTATGCAGAAAAAAACATGAAACTCTAGTATGTCCAAGAGTTCCTGAAAGGTTAATCAAACCTGAAGAAGCCCAGGATGCCTTAAAAGCTCTGAATAATTATTACTTCAGAGGATCTTCTTTAAGTGTTGAACCTTCAAAAAGCAAGCTTCATCATGAGCCAGTATCAGAAGGAGGAGCTACAGGAGGTTCAAGCAGGGGTCGTGGTGGTTATGGTGGACCCCGTGGTGGTGATGGGTATGCTAATGGCTACGGCCGAAGATATGACAGTCCACCTTTTGGAAGTCGAGATTTTTATGACCGTGGCTACAGTTCAATGTCGCCTCGCATGAGACCATACCCTTCACCTTATGACCGTCCTAGTCCATCTATGGCGCCCATGAGAGATAAACATGCGGATCCCTATTCATCATCTTTGAGAGATCCATATTCACAAAGATCTGGCATGTCTCCTGTTTCACGTGATTTGTATGAAAGAAGCAGCAAAGCAACATTTCTTTGACACAGTTAAGGTACCGAAAAGATTTAACTTGTAATTTTAAATTGTTGAGTTGTGCATTCCCCACAACTCAAGGTGGGAGTATGTTACGTAATGACTAACTTTATCTTTCATCCATGTATCAGTCACCTGCATAATTATTTAACCGGTTGTAATTGCATTGTTTCAATATCTGGCAACAGTTGGTTTTGTTTTGTTCTAGAGAAAAGTTTATGAAAATAAAGTAATGTGAAATATATATGGCTCTTCTATCATTGAATTTAAGTTAGAAATATATTCCTTTAACAATAAAAAATGTTATTGAGGGCAGTTTTAATAGCTTATAGATATTTTAATACTTAACTTTTAGGGATTCATTTAGTTAAGAGATTTATTTACATTGGAATCCAACAAATATCATATAGGCAACTTGCGCCAAAGTGTCGTTATTTTGCTTGATGTGGTAACCCGGATTGTGTTGTTTATGCTGTTGATGTTTTCGCCAAATTGGCATCCGAAACAAATCGCTCCAATATGGGGCGAATATGACATCTGTACCTAAATTAATACTGTAAGGTGAAATTAATTGTGAAAAGAAAAGAAATAGCAGAAATAAAATAAATCACATATTTGAAAATATAAAAGAGAAAATGAAATATTTTACATTTTCCGGATCTAGATGCTATCCATTTATTTCAATAACTAATATCACTGAGAAATTCATGGTAAAATAATTTTCTTTCCTGATTATTATTACTATTATTATCATCATTTATTTACATAACGGAATACAGCAGTAAACATTTTTTGTTTAACAGTAAAATAAGTTCATTTTTTAAATAAAATGTCTAGAACATATGAAAATTTTAAGATTAACAACTATCATTTGCAAACTACAAAGCACATCGTAAAGAAAATGGTAAAAGACAAATGGAAAACAAATGAAAAAATATTTCTGTTTCTCACGTTAGATGGCGCTAGTCACGGAAAACTATGTGGTTTCTAACCACGTGTACAGCGGACAAAGGAAACTTAGCGATTAACTGTTATTTCGATAGTGAGGTCTTGGCTTAAGCATTTAAATTGGATGAGTTCTACCCGGAATATCTACGCAGATTTTCATTGGTCCATTTCCAAATCAAAACTTTTTTTTATATATAGAAGGATATTATAGGACGTATCATAACGTCGTCATGTGAGCATTTATGTGAGTAATGGGTTTTGTGTTTGTATGGTGATGTTAGAAATGCACTTTTTGCACATAAACACTGATTAACATAAAATAACTATAAAATATTTCTCTGCAGATATCATTTACGTTCTTTGATATCTTTGATTTAGCGATTTATTTTTTAAATCATCCTAAATGTCTTTTGCTGTTTTATCGGTTAATACGAAAAGATTTTTGCTGCACTTCGACTTCGTCTTAACGAGGTTCGACTGTATATGCAAAATCTTTAACTAAACACGTGTTAAAATGACGTAGTATCCAAGTAATTGAATGATTTTAAAGTTAAAAATTCTATTTTAATACAGGAGTTTTAATTTCAAGAAAACATTTTAGGAAAAGAAAAAAAAAATCGTTTGCTAATTATGACGTCAATTTCTGTTTAACTGACATTACTTTCTAATGATGTTTTATTCTGAAGAGAGACTCTTGATCTTCTGAAATTAATCCTTATTATTACCATCCATAAAGTTAAAAATATATTTTTATGGCACGCGAATTTAAAATTTCAGTAAATGCTAGGTCATTTGGGTGTATTTATTGCTTTTTTCCGCGTATTGCCAGAGAAATCGTATACTTCAGTTATACTTACTGAAGAAAACAAGCATTCTGGTTTCAAAAGCTGAAGCACATTACTATAATTACGTCAAAATGACGTGTCTTTCCCTAAAATTCAATTTCGTGAGATTTAAAATTAAATTTAAAAGAATTGAGGCTTTTCATAAACGTCAGGTTAAGCATTATTGCATGTTACTATTCTGTAATCAAGTTACATGTCAAGAATTCCCTAAATACATGAATGGCGTTATACTTTTGTAATCAATAGGTTCCATAAAAGGTATAAGTTACATTTGTTAAAGTACGCCAAATATCGAAATCCGTTATCGAATCCGTTCTCAAGAATTCAAGTTATATGTAGCAAGAACGAAATTCCCATTTGCATTTTATATACTTATTAGATCAGATTATTTTGAATAGTTTGATTTGATATCTATAAGTTTGTTTTCTATAAGACGTTGGAACAATCGAATGTGCGATTTTTATTGGTTAAATTGCAGTAAATGGAAAATTAATTGTTGTGTTAGGTTGTTGCCACCGAAAATATGATGCCAGAGTTACCCATAGACATGTCTTTTCTTTATACTATTGCATTAAGAGTAAACGGGTTCATCTTTCGTAATCGGGTTGCACGCACCTTTAAAAATATCCATGCTTGAAAATTACTTTAAAATCCATTAAAGTCAGAAAATTCAGATACAATTTTCAAACAAATGTCATTTGAAAGAACTTTTCTTATTCGACATTATAAAACGTGAAATTGTGTGATGTTTAGAAGTTAAAAAAATTGTAATAAAGCCACAATTTATGGTATAAGTCGTTGCCATCATCAGTATGATGTCAGTGTTTTTACTTTATAATGTAGATATATGCCATGCAAAGGAAACTTTCACTAAATGCTGTGCGATTTGGTGGATTTTTTTTTTTTCGTATTGTCAGGAAAATCATATATTTTTCTCTTACACCCGCCAAAAAAAAGCGCATTCTCTTATTAGAGCTCAGGCATTTTACTGTGGTTGCGCGACAATAACGTCATCTTTTCTGATTGTCTTTTTAACGATTTGTGGGTGGGAGTGCACAAATTT
Source organism: Maratus speciosus (assembly GCA_963932465.1). NCBI lineage: Eukaryota > Metazoa > Arthropoda > Arachnida > Araneae > Salticidae > Maratus > Maratus speciosus. The sequence goes on from OZ010798.1 coordinate 289,814,678, forward strand.
CAGTTGTTGTGATTTCGGTATTATTTCATTTTACTTTATTTTACCTGGAAAGGTTGTAATAATTGACACGGGCGAAGCTGGGTAGTTCTGCTAGTATAATATAAAGTTGGTCGCTATTCCACCCCCTTACCTCATTGGCATCGTCAGTGATAAGATCGACAGGATCCCAGTGGATCAAAAAGTTGGTATATATGAAATCCCTATTACTTTATCTAACAATATTGAAAGAGTCTACATCGGAATGACAAAACGTAAGTTTTCAGTAAGGATTATGGAGCATCGCAAGGACATTACACAGTATAAACAGAATACAGCCCTTTCTAGATTGTACTTGACTAATGAAGTCTGTTATATTAACTTTGATGAGGCAAAAATTATAGTTCCGTGCAATACCCTTTTGAAAGTAAAATTAGAGAATCAGTTGAAATCATTGCACGGGATGATAAATCTTGTAACGATAACACAGGCCTGCGAAATTGAAGTTTTTGAAAAATACAAGAGAAGTTTTCGCTGATTTTTATGTTATTTAGTGGGCTGATTTCGAAAATGACCTCCATTTCCCCCCATCGATTTTTGTAACATCGATATCGATATTTTTGCTAAAATGAAAAGGACAATTTTGGACAATTTTGCATGTGCTATTTGGCAACAGTGATTTTATCCATGTAAATCTATGTAAAAAAAATCGATTCTCGGTGAGGCAAATTGATTTTTCAGTAATCGATTATTTTGTTATAGGTTTAAACGGTTTAAAACAACTGGGTCTATCGGAATGTTGTGTCGTGTTGGGAAAATTAATTCGTATCGGAAAATTCTATCATTTAATTATTAGACGTTGATTCCGATATCTAATGTCTTATAATTACCTGGCAGAATTTACCGGTAGGAATTAAATTTTCCAACACGACAAACTTTCCAATCGACCCAATGTTTTTCAAGAAAATGTGACGTGATAGAATTTTTTCATTATTTGTTTTTTAATTAGCACCAAAAAATACATAAAGTTCAGCCATCAATACTCTTGTATTTTTTTCATCGCAGGCCTGTGTAATTTATTCTATAATACTATACAGCCTACTAGTAGTTTAACAGGAAATCGGAATAAAATTTGACGACGTTGAAAATATTTATGAGTTTTATTCTTTTTTATTTTACGAATCTTTTAACGCTAAATTTTTTCAACAGGAAAAAAAATTCGTGTTAAACGTATTTCACTGTACATATCTAAATCCATGTGTTTATTGCGCATATTTTTCACGCGAATTTGTTTACTTTCGTTTTTGTTCTTAGTCAAGAGATTATCTGTTTTTAAAAATGCCGCAATTGTCTTAATTGGACCAATTTGAGTCGCTTAAATTGGACCATATATACGATCATATATGTAATAAGAATTAAATTTAAAAAAATCAAACAACTCGACTGCGTAAAAAGAGAACTAATTAATTATTTCTCATCAATGTTAAACTATTTTTTTTTCAATTCCTACTATTAGCTCACACTCTCGCTGTATATATCTTTTTCAAATTTTCAATCTTTCATAAAATACTTATTATTCATCCAATCAAGCTCAAATAAACTTTTTTAAACTTGTAGTGGATGACACTTGATGTTAATCTAGTTTTTTTTTTCAAATATTAATTAATTAATTAAATTAAATTAATTTTCAATAATAGAGAGAGCCCTCTCCTTGATCAAGGTTTTTTAAAACCGAGAGAGCCCTCTTCTTGATCAAGGCATTTTAAGCGCCACTCCAGAGGAAAGAAGAATGAGGGAAAAAAAATTTCTCTTATTGACCTAAATAGGAATTGACTTAAAATATATATTTTTTAATAATATTTGTTTATATTACTTACCTATTTTTTTTTATTTACTTGTATTGATGACTTTTAAGTTGTGCTTAATTGTTAGTTCCTATCTTTAAACACTGTTTTGATGAGGTCTATAGATTCTATGATGGTTAGAGTTGCAGTAAAGCTAGAGATCCTACCTACACAACTACTTCCAGATTGTATAATATTTTAACGGAGCTTCTGACTGTAAAATTGTCTATGAAACATCGTCTTCATTTTGAAAGACCTATCCAATGATATGCCACTCAATAGGGTGCGTAATTTTTTTCGTCTCTACCGCCCTTTTGTATTTTACGGCCGCCATTTTGAATTTATAAAAACAAAACCTAGCCTGTAACCATAAGACGAATTGATAGAGACCTCATTCATTAAAATCCATCCAGCCGTTGGGATGTTTCGAGGGTGTAAAGAAATCCACATACACAGATACTCGTGAAACACATAACCATTCTTTTCAGTCGGGTAAAAATTAACCCTTAAATGCCGGATTTTTCAAAAATCATTGTAATAATGTTTTTCGGCTTTCATTTTTTAAATAAATCATGGGAAAAATACTTTAAAAAATTCTATTTTGTTTTAAGTATAGTTTACGGCTAAAAAACAGTTTGTTACTAATCGGCAATACTGGTCTTTAATTGAAAAAATAATTTTCCTTGATAAAATTCTATAATATTAAACACACGAGAATTTTAGGAACTATTATCTTCTTTCTATAATAATAAAGAAAGAATGATGTGTATGTTATGAATACGGTTTTTACTATTAAACCGAAACATGTCAACATATTTTGATTTTTATTTGTGACACCTATTTAAGTAAAATAAATGTATGTTTTTATTTATATGATATGAAAGGGTGAAGTAAAATTTGTTTGAGTTTTTTACGAAAACTTACAACAGTTTTTGACATAAAGAAAGAAGTTTGCGTGTGAGTGAATGACTGTGTCAACGGTGTTCTGAAGAGACCACTGCACGTAGAGCTACAAAATTTGGTGAAAAGGTACGTCTATAAATGAAGTTTTGCACCTCGAAACCCGATTTTCGATTTTTTGATTAGATTTTTTTTACTTAATTTTTTATGCGATTTTTAGCACTTTTTTAAGTTTCGAGGCGATTTTTCCATATAAGTGAGAAGAATATGGTTTCTTTCTTTTAACCCAATATAGTAAATTTTGTTCTCTTTTCAAAAAAGTTTATTCGGAATTCGGCAGCGATTTTGAATTTTTAGCGAATTTTTTATGCAATTATTGAACAGCATTTAATGCATTTCCATACCTATAAGGAGGTTACCGTAGAGGGGCGTAGTTCTGTCACCAAATGCCGCCAAGTTTGTCGCCAACTTGACGGTATATCGCCAAATTTGGAGACCAAAATGAGTCGCCAAAAGTGACGCCAACTTGGGCGATATCTCTAATATTTCGCCAAATTCCCATAGACTTCCATTGTAAACCTACCTGCTTATAGAAAATCAACAAATTGAGATATTTTAATGCAACAAAAACTAATATTTACTTAAGGGATTATATTAATTCAATTTTTCCACATTAGGAAAAAAAATACGGTTTCTTTCTTTTAACCCAATATAGTAAATTTTGTTCTCTTTTCAAAAAAGTTTATCCGGAATTCGTGCAGCGATTTTGAATTTTTAGCGAATTTTTTATGCGATTATTGAACAGCATGTAATGCATCTCCATACGTGGGGGGTTACCGTAGGGGGGATCCAGTTCTGTCGCCAAATAACGCCAAGTTTGTTTATCGCCAAATTCGGCGACCAAAATTAGTCGCCAAAAGTGACTGCAACTTGGCGATATCTCTAATATTTCTCCAAATTCCCATAGACCTCCATTGTAAACCTACTTGCTTATAGAAAATCAACAAATTGAGATATTTTAATGCAACAAAAACTAATATTAACTTAAGGGATTATATTAATTATATTTAAGGGAGGCCAAGTAAATTAATTACGAATAAAAGTAACATGATCTAATGTTTAGCATGATTTCCAAAACATAAATTTTAAGAGAGCCCCCAGGTCAAAGGAATTAGATTTGAAACTTTTATCCAATTATATAAATTTTGACTTTCGTGATCTTTGAACTTTTTGTGATTTTTAATACGATTTTTACGTTTCTTCGCGATCTGCTGCAATTTTTTGACATTCCATTTTTGACCTAAAGTACATTCTGCCCTCATTTCAATAAAGTTTATTCGGATTTCGTATAGCAATTTTCGAATTTTATGGGAATTTTGTATGTGATTTTTAGTGTATTTTAGCGATTTGCTACTATTTTTCCACATTAGTGAAAGGAATCAACTTGCAATCTTCGAACACAATATATAATTTTTTCTATTTTCAAAATTTTTTTGCGATTTAAAATTTTTTTGCGATATCTTATTGTGATTTTCAGAGATTTTCGTAATTCCTGCTGTTTTTTGACGTACCCGGGCAACGCCGGGCAAGTTCGCTAGTAAGAAATAAATTTTACTTGCTCACTGCTTAACAAAATAGGGTATTTTGCAAGCTTCCAAACAAAACAAAAAGAACAAGTAGGAACAATTGAAAAAATAAATCTATCTTTATTCTTAAACAGCACAAGTGTTACCATCTACATGTTGAAAATCGAATTAATAATATTTTCAGAATGTATTTTATTTGCAACATGAGGCATTATAGTTTCAATATTATTCTAATAGTACTTTGAAGCCTGAATTGGGTATGTTGCCGGAAAGCAACACCCGGCATTTAAGGGTTAAGTAATAAATTTCAAGGGCTGCGCGCTTTGGACACTATTTTTTTTTTATATTTATTTATTTATTTTATTTTATTTTTTTTTATTTTTTTGTATATCTGGATGAATTTCTTTATACAATTTAGGCCTATATATATGGACAAAAAAAATCTAAAGGGAGTAAGCAAAAAAAAGATTCTGAATATTTGGATAATCTTATATGCTTATAAATATACCAGCCGCCCTTAGAAACCAGTTTGGTCTCCGTTAGATGTGTGCTAAGCATTGTACCATGTTACTTTTATCCAAAATTTAATTTACTTCCTCAATACTTCCCAAATCAGAAGTTTCTGGTAGAGAAATCAAGAACTCCGTGTTAACTCATATTAAAATACACAATATAATATACAAATAATACAATATAAAATACACAAATACACAAAATAACAAAACTGCAGTGCACTATATTTTATTTAAATAATATCACAAGAGCCGCTCATGGCTACTTCTCTCACAACAAAACATTTTATGAACTCGCATAAACAAACGCAGACGATCAAAGTTATTGCCAAAAATGCAAAGCATAAAAACGACCGAACATACCGGCCCCCGTTGAATGATTTTCATCCAACCACAATTATAATACATTATTACACTTTGAATTTTAAACAAATAATACAGCATATACTAGTAAATAATAAATCGACAAATTACAAAAGATAATAATCATTTTTCCATGGGTAACAGACAAATTTTTGAAATTGGTCTCTTGAAAACACCTCGTTGTTTTTATGTTTACTACTCTAAAATTCTGCACACATTATGTAATGATGTTCACTCATGACATCTAACACTCAAATTAAATTTTTAAATGCTGCAAGAATTTATTTCTTTTCTCATATTTTATCTAAAAAAATAGCCCAGAAATACTTTATTTTAAAAGTATTTAAAGGTTAACACACTCGATTTTATCAAAATAAAACTCAAACCTTCAGGATAAAATAAATGTCATTTAAACAACTCGAATAATATATATCTCATATGAATAATCTCTCTATATAAATAATATAACTCAAATTATATATACACTCTCAATACATATTTTGTATGAATATTTCCTTTGATAAACACAAAATACATTCAATCAAATAGAAATTAGCTTAATTTTACATATTTACACTCAAAATATCTTATAAAATCTACTATTTTAAAAAAGAAGAAAACTTTTTATAATATTTATAACAAAACACGCAACAATTATGAATTGTTTTTCTACATACTGCACGACTTTTTAAAGGCCAAAAATTTTGCCTTAACTGAAAAAGTAAAGCTTGTGAACTTAAATGTAAATATCGTTTATGAAAATATTCTACTATGATTTGAGTAAGTTTACTTTTATTATTTAATAAAATTGGAAATTTTTGATTGCCATTTAAGTTACTGTTCGCTAACCTACCTCCTACTCTTAGAAGACCTTCTTTATCAAGAAATGGATGTAAGTTTTTAAACTGACTATCATGATTAATATTACCTGATTTTTGCAAGGATTTTATTTCCTTGTCAAAAAACTCACGTTGAACACTTTTTAACAAAAAACTTTCTGCTTTGTTGAGCTCTTCGAGGTCCAGAGGACCCTCCTTTTTTTCTTTTTTACAATTACTAAGGAACCTGAAAATAAATCCTAAAATACGAATTATTTTACAATAGTTATTACTTAAATCGATTATATCATGCACAAAAGAATTAATAGAAACTGTAAAAACAGATATGCTTTTAAAGTCTCTTATATTAATATTTTTCAGTTCATTTGAAAAGTCCTTGGAATTAACTGCTGCAGGAATATTTGTATTGGGATAGTCTTTTTCCTTTAGGAACAATGGACCACTCCACCATAACTCATTTGAGAATAGCTTATCAGGACTAATTCCTCTTGTTAGAAGGTCAGCAGGGTTATGCTGAGATGGAACATGTCGCCATTGCATTCCTTCAGTTAGTTCTTGTATTGTAGAAATCCTATTCGCAACAAAAGTTTTTAGAACGTATGGTTCTTTTTTAATCCAGGATAATACTATCATGGAATCGGACCACAAGAAGATTTTGTTTACACTAATTTTGAGCGAAGAAATCACTCTTTTCATAAGCTTTGTCAATAAAATTGCTGCACAAAGCTCAAGTTTTGGAATAGTTAATTGCTTTAAGGGAGAAACTCTAGATTTACTTGTCACTAATTTTACAGACACTTGACCTGATTCTGTCACTGATTTGCAGTAAATTACCGCACCATAGGCTGCTTCAGATGCGTCGCTGAAACCATGTAACTCGATCATAATTGCATCTTTCAATAAAATACACCTACTAATCTCAAATTTATTAATTAATCATCAACTATCAGAAAACTCTCTCCATTCCTTAGCCTCTTTCTCGGTTAGCAAATCAGCCCAATTTAATTGTAATAACCATAACTTCTGCATAAATATTTTTGCTTTAATTATAACAGGAGATACTAAACCTAAGAGATCGAATATACTTGATATAGTTGATAACACTTGTCTCTTAGTGACATTTACATCATTATGAATTTTAACATTGAAACTTAAACAATCTTTCTTCGATTTCCACAAAACACCTAACGCTTTAGATTCTTCTGAATCACCAAAGGGGTATATTTCGACATTTGTTTTACAAAGTTGTGGAGCATTACTGCACCATTTATGTAATAACATTCCTGCACTGTTTAAAATTTCTATTAATTGATTTTGGAGTTCCAATGCAGAATTTAAAGAATCAGCTCCAGATAGAATATCATCCATACATGTCTTCTCTCAGTACGGGTGCTGCTAAAGGAAACTTGCTTCCTTCATCCTTAGACAATTGAAGTAGTGTTCTCATGGCCAAAAAAGGTGCGCTAACAGTACCATAAGTAACTGTCGTTAATTCAAAATTTTTAATTGGCTCGTTAAGACCTTCCTTCCATAAGACTTTTTGCAGCTTCCTCTGATCTGGATGAATAGAGATTGCTCTATACATTTTTTGAATGTCTGTAGTGAAAGCGACGATATATTTTCTAAATCTCAACATAATTGAGAATAAATCATCTTGTATTACACCTCCGTTATATTGAATAGAATTAAGTGAGTTTCCCTTAGTTGTTAAGGAAGACGCGTTAAATACAACTCTCAAAGGCGTTGATATACTTTTTTCTATTCCTCTATACACTCCAAGATGGGGAATGTAATAGGATCCACTTTCTTCCTCGCTTTCGTTAACTTCAACCATATGGCCTAACTGTTGATATTCTTTTAAGAAATTTGAATATAATCTTAAGTACTCGGGATCTTTTGCTAGACGATTCCATAAAGAATTTAATTTTTTCGTAGCGATTTGTTTTGAGTTTCCTAAAATAGCTGGATCCTCTTTTAAGGGCATTTTAACAACATATTTACCGCTTTTGTCTCGTGTATAATTTTCTACGAAATGTTTCTCACAAATTAAAGTCTCTTTACTTTTTGGTTTTTCAACCTCGATATTTTCTATCTCCCAGAATTTCCTAAGTGTCTTGTCTAGGTTGGTTTCTTTCTTAATAAACCCACAATGAACTTTGTTTTCACTCTCTGACCAAAAACTTCCCGGTACAACAAAACCGAAAATTGTGTCTTGCAAAATAAGATCAGAATTATTAACACGAATTTGTCCCGGTCTCAAAAGCTCATAAAAAATTCCTGCTCCTAAGAGCATGTCTACATGTTCTGGGATATTGAAACTAGCATCTGCTAATTTTACATTAGGTAAATCTTGTATTGAGATTTCAATTGGACGTGAAGGCGTTAAATCTGCAGTTATTTTCGGAACTACCAAGAAATCTAAATTTTTCACAAAACTTTCATCTCTATTGCATATTGATGCATTAACTTTATGATTTATTACTAAGGTAGCATCATTTAGACCTGACACTAAGATGTTTGTTCTCTCTTTTTTTAAATGCATTAGCTCTATTAAATGGCGGGATAAAAAATTAGACTCACTGCCTACATCTAATAAACACTTTACTCTATGTTTACATCCCGATTCATCAATTAGAAAACATATAACAGTTGAAAGTAAAACTTTGCTCTTTTTATTATAATAGTTACTAATAAAGGTTTTCTGAACGAACTCTTCTGCATTAGCGTTCAAGACTGATGTGCCACGATTTGTTGGCCTAGAATCTGAACATTCTTCCACATTTACCTTTCCTTGTTTATTTTGTTCCGATGAAACATATTCTTTCACGTATGTGTTGTTATTTGTTTTTGGAAAATGTATAGTTTTATGATGACGTTTTTTACAAAAGCACGTGTACTTTGATGGACAATTTGCAACTGAATGTGAATTTAAACAATTAAAGCATAACTTGTTACATTTTATAACGTTCACCCTTTCATTGACAGGTAATTTTAAATAATGCGGGCATTTTGAAAGAGTGTGATTTTCGTGGCAAAAAATACAACTTAATGTTTTAACATCTGATAAGAATACTTTAGATACACTGTTGGAGTTAGTATATTTACGATTAACACTAAAATTCTCAGTAAGAGATTTTCCGCGTGATGTGAAATATAAATCAATCTCTCGTCCCAACTCTCCTGGTAAAAACCATTTATCTCCTTGTCTCACACTAATGTGGGAAGCTGTTTCTCTATCTAATGTTTGATATAATTTATCCGATACTATAAGTTGATTTAGACTCTCGAAATTAGAGACATTTCTTAAATTTAAATAATATTCCCAGTTTGTCATTAGACGTGAAGCAAACTGTACATGCGTCTCATTTGGTTGTTTAACAGCTTTTCTAAATTGCTCTAAGCAAAAATAAGGTGTAGGTTGAAATTCTTTTAACACTAATTCTTTTATTTTTGCATAATTCTCGATATCACTATCATGTAAGTAAGTTAATATGTTAGATGCTTTATCCCCTAATAAATTTAACAGAATTTCTGCTTTATATTGTTCTGGAACATTTTTAGTCTTAAAAGCTCGTTCTAAAGAAGAAAAGAAAAACCCCCATGCTTCAGGACGTATAGGAATTTTTACAGTCAAAGTTCGAATACTTTTTATCAATTGATCTAACGATTCTATTTTTATTTCACTTTCACTAATATTAGATTTAGCTTCAGATTTAATTTTAGCTAGTTCTACTTCATTTTTTGATCTTTCAAGTTTCATTTTTTCCAGATCAAATTGCTTTTGCTCCTCATGTTTACGATTTTCAATTATATCGTTTGCTATATCTTTTACAAAATCTGGTTTATTTTTATACATTTCACTGTCTTCAATAATAACGTTTAAATCCGCAATTGTCATATTTTCATTAACATTTAGATTTATTTCAGTGGCTATAAGCCTTAAATCCTCTTTTTTTGCACCTTTAAACATTGTTTAACATATGTATAACAGTAAAGATAAAAAAAAATCACGTTCACTTACTTTTCGAATAATCTTTTGAAGAATTTCGTAGCACGGATCTCTTAGAACTTATCATTCATCTCGGCGTTTCACTCAACTTAAAATTTGATTTTAGAAGCTCGTTGAATTTGATCCCAGGCTGCTTCTCCGTTGCTCGGCGGACCATTATGTTAACTCATATTAAATACTCATAAATACACAAAATAACAAAATTGCAGTGCACTATTTTTTATTTAAATAATATCACAAGAGCCGCTCATGGCTACTTCTCTCACAACAAAACATTCTATGAACTCGCATAAACAAACGCAGACGATCAAAGTTATTGCCAAAAATGCAAAGCATAAAAACGACCGAACACTCCGTATGTTTATAGATACTACTTACAAGGAGGGTCTCCTTACAGGGCATACTCAGAATATGTTGAAAAAAATGCTAATGAAACTACTCATGTATGTAATAAGGGATCAGTCAAATTTAACGGCGAAATTTCAGTAGAAAGTCTGTAAAAAAAATAAAATACTTTCGAATATTTGGCGCGAAAATATGAAAGTGACACGCGATTTGGCGAGCAGGATTTTTCCTCGGATTGTCGCCTAAAGCAAACGATTTTAATGCATCTGAAAATTGTTTATTAATTGTTTTTTAGAATGCACGGTTTTTAATGAAAGAGGTTATTATATATTTTTATATTACATACATATGTTGCTTGTTGCTGTACTTATTTAATTTTATCACTGTAAAAATATTTTCTATGCTTTGCAAGTTGCAAATATCCATTTTAAGTTATAGTCAGCTGACATTTGATTGCCATAATACATTTCCATATCGAAGACGAAGTCGTTTCCATAGCAACAAAATCAAATGACAGTGCTCTATCTGCCTTATTTTTTAGCTTGAAATAATTTAAAACATTTTAAATTTTGTTTTAAATAGTAAAATATGATATTTAAATTTTATTATAAATACATATAAATATATATGACAAACTATACTTAAAACAAACTAAACATGACAAAACTATAGTTTAAAAAAATTAAAAATGACAAAACTAAAGTTATTTAAATTAAACTTATATAAACAAATTTAACATAAAAAGGTTTTCCCTCCATAAAAGCGTATTTTGTTTCATCGCCAACCGGTGAAAAATTGCCAAATAAACGAAAATTTCGCTATTTTTTTACGGACCCTGTATCGGGGTTCCGCCAAAAAAAATTATAAAGATATATATCCATATGAGAAGAACATTCTGTAATTTTTTTCAGATTTTTCTGAGTATGCCCGTATGGAGACCTTCCTTGTTAGTTATCCCGTCGACCAAAAATCTATCGCCAAACTGTAAGATTAAATACCAATAATGGTTGATCGTAAATGTCACATTCACTTGACTTTAAGCAAGTTACACGTGTTTACGACATCACGTGATTTCTATTTCGACGTTTTATTTGCATTTTTACTAATGTTATACTAATTTATTTGTTTTTTCGTTATTTAAAATAAAAATTATGTCAATTTGTATAATTTGGCGAGTGGTTTGGCGATTTATAGAATTTGGCGAAATGGCTCGACGGATAACTAAATAGTACCTTTTTATGTTAGCCAGGCGCAAGTAATAAATCATCAAACATTGTCTTTCCTGTCACATTTTTTTTCATATTTCATTAAAATCATCTAAAATATAATAATTTCACTCATTTTATTTAAAATACATAATTTTAATTTGAAATTGATGACTTTCACTTCTTTCTTTCCTTTTTTTAAGCGAAAGAAAAGAAAAGTAATAAATAATACCAAAAACCATGACTTTTAATTTCAACATCAAAGCATTGTTTTAATTTACCACGCGAAAAATAAAAAATGTAAAAAATGGTCACCTGGCATATAAAAAGCGAAGCGGTCAGCCCGGAACTGTTGATGACAGTCACGTGGCTTAGGCTATTATTATAGAGATAATATGGTGTAGCACTTTTAAATTAATAGATTTCAGGATGTGAGGTTTTGTGTCATGTGAGATGAAAATTAAAATGTTTTGATAAATTGCTGTTAAGGACCCTGATGTGAAGATTTACTAATAATTAGACTTTATGCAGAAAGCAAAAACTAAATTCAATAATAGGGGTCACTAACAAATATTAAAATGAATTGCTGTTGCTTCTACATTGTGCGTATCTGACAAAGGTGTAAAAAAATAATTCGCACATTTTAAACTCTTAAATACCACTCTTTTAAAATAGCTGTCTCCTGTTTATTTAATCGCAAATTTTTGTCATTAAATGAAACAACTGTTGCTTTTCAAAATTGGTATGAATTCTGAAAATATATACTGGCAGGGACCGGAACATTTACCGGAACATTTGGGTTAAGTATGGAGCATTCAGCACGAAGGCAATTTAAAAATCGTAATATAATTATTAACCCTTACACAGGTACTGGGCATATTTTTCTCGCTTAATTTTTTATTAAAAAAGGTGTGGAATTGTACGAGAAATTTTGTGTAAAATATTTTGTTTGTATAATGCACGTGATGAGAAGCCTCTTTTTATTTTCAAATCTATTTTTTTCTAGATTCTGGGGGCAGTCAATCATTTCAACATACCAGCCACAGAGCACCGAACTGATTTACACGGGTAAGAGTTATACCCTTACATTATGTTATTTATGGCACTTCCCACATGACACCGAATCCAGCATCTTTTACACGAATTTTATTCCGTTTGAACCACTTTTTCTTAAAAACACTTTTACTTGTACTTTGACCACATGGGCAAGAGAAATGTACTATGAAATTTATTTTTAATATTTAGTGGTGCTAATACAATATAAAAAGCTAGCGTCCGATAAGGGTTATTCTTATTACACTCTGGCATATAAATAACAGCGTTGCCACGCTTCAGGGAATTTCTAGACCAGGAAATTCTTCGGCACTAGCATTTTCTTATAGAAAATCTCTCCTTACATAAGGCAAAATTTCGTGCGTTTAACCTAGATTTATTTTTCTATAAACAAATACTGATATTTACTTGGAAAATACCCTGAAGCGTGGCAACCTTGAATAAAATCTGCTAATAAGGCATTTTATATTAGCCCTATTCTTTTTTATATTAAAGCATATTAAACTAACAAAAGCCTTGATATTGTCACTCTTTAGCTCACAGGCTATGAAAGCATGAGAGTTAATGTGCCCGCCGGATCTGTATGTATGTATGTATGTATGTATGCACGTATGTACGTAACGTGATAACTCTTGATAGAAACATCCGATTTGCTTCAAATTTTTTTCTAGGTTCATTCTGATAAGGCGCTTCCATGATTAGTTTTGGGGGTTCATTGGTTAAGTATAAAGGGGGGAAAGGGGACTAGTCCCTCCCTCTTAATTTAAATAAATGGGTTTTTCATGCAGAATTATTCGATTTGCTCCAAATTTGGTATACCGGTTTATTATGTTAAGGAGCTTCCCTTATTAGATTTGGAGGTTCATTAGTTAAGTATAAAGAGAGCAAAGGAGGGCTAATACCCCCTTTATTTAGATAAATGGGTTTTTCCTGCAGAATTATTCGATTTGCTCCGAATTTGGTATACCGGTTTATTATGTTAAGGACTTGCCTTGATTAGATTTGAAGGTTCATTAGTAAAGTATAAAGGGGAACTAGCCCCCCCCTTAATTTTTGAGGGCATTATTCTTTGAAATAAGAGTATAATATACAATTAATGTGAATAGTCTGTGAACTCAATGCCATCAGTTTAACTGGGCACTTTCCTTTTTATTATAGTTATTTTATCCATTTGTCCAAAATTTTTGCTCTCTTTTCATTTGCTAAACTATTTGCTATTCAAAATTAACTGTTTTAATGCAATTGAGGGTATCTAATTTTTTTAGCCCCCGATATGCTATTTCTTTCTCCTAGCAATTTAAGTGTTTTCTCCAAAAAATAACGTTCCGTTGAATAAGCCAGCCGTAAAACAAAGTACATGTATCATTGTATTGTTAAATACTCTACTGCAATTTTTATAACTTCTAAGCATCGCACATTTTCAATTTTTATTCCGTCGTACTAGGGAAAGAAGGTACTTTTAATTGCAATTTGTTTGAAAATTGCATCTCAATTTATTTTTGAGATATTAATTTTCTTTTAAGTTTTTAGTGCCATTTGTTTAATTTTGGCAACTCAACTGCTCCATTTCTGTAGAAAGAAAAGAAAAAATAGTTGGAAAATAGCAATTATATCTTTTTGGTGTCATTTTCCCATAACAACTGAAAAAGAAAAGGAATTAAAATACGTGCTATTTTGAAAAAATATAAATGAATGATTTCTGATAAAACATGGAGCTATTATAAACTATATTTTATTTAATTATCTACATTACAAACAAATGAAGGCATATGTATCATTAGATAGCCAATTTTTTTGGCTGAGTTTCTAGAGTGGCATCTGTTTTTTTTTTTTTTTTTTTTTTTTTTTTTTGTGCATTATTCAGCGATAGTGACGTCATATGCATACTATAGTGCAGATGTTGTTTAAGACTGGACCGCAAATGAGGAATTCTTCAGAGGATGCGAATAACGTCATTTTATATAAAATAAAGTGTGTTTTAAGTCTTAAAACTGAAATACGTTGTATATGTACATATATGTATTTTTTTCGTCGGGGGCGACACTAAATTATGAAAAGCAGAATTCCTGTTTTCTAGTTGTTGTTGTTGTTGTTGTTGTTGTTTTTCCTTATCTCATTACTTTCCCATTCTATAACATTTTCCCCTTTAACGCTAAGTCTGAATTATTTAAAATTTTTAATCTGTTTTAATAAACTTTTTTCTGCTCTACTTTGAAAAATAGTTTTTGTTATCCGACAAAAATTAAATCCTGTACTTATCCATATATTTTTCTATTTGCTTGTTTACAGTTTGATTTACAAATAAAAATATTAAAAGAGAAAAAAAAAAAAGCTTTAATCTTCTTTCAAAGTTACCAATTACAAATAAAGGAGATACAAAGTCAAAGAAATTTTATTTCTTGTTGGTTTGCTAATTGTACTGATAATAAGCAAAGTCGAACAGTTTGTCCCTAATTCATTGTGACTGGAAGAAAGATTGTAAATTATCAGTAATTATTAAAGCGATTAATTTGTTGCATCTATGGGTCGGATAATTCTGATAATTTACTGCTTTTTAGCTCACAGGCTATCAAAGCCTAAGAGCTAATGTGCCCGCAGGCTCTGTATGTACATAGGTATGTATGTATGAATGTACGTAACACGATAACTCTTGATAGAAATATCCGATTTGCTTCCAATTTTTTTTTCTAGGTTTATTCTAATAAGGCGCTTCCCTGATTAGTTTTGGGGGTTTATTGATTAAGTATAAAGGAAGGAAAAAAGGGGGGGGGGGTTAAACCCCCTTAATTTAGATAAATGGGTTTTTCTAACCGATCTGGTCAGATTTGTTTCAAATTTGGTATACCGGTTAATTCTCATATGGCACTTCTCTGATTAGATTTGGGGGTTCATTGTTTAAGTATAAAGGGTGGGGGACGGGGGGCTAATACCCCTTAATTTAGATAAATTTGTTTTTCTATCCGATTTGTTTCAAATTTGGTATGTCGGTTTATACTGATAAGGCGCTTCTCTGGTGAGATTTGGAGGTTCATTGTTTAAGTATAAAGGGGGGGAACGGGGGCTAATAACCCGTTAATTTTATTAAATGGGTTTTTCTAACCGATTTGTTTCAAATTTGGTATAGCAGTTAATTCTAATAAGGAGCTTCTCTGATGAGATTTGGAGGCTCATTGGTTAAGTATAAAGATGTGAAACGGGTGGGGGGGATAATCCCCCCTTAATTTATTTTTCGAGGGGCATGGATCTTTGAAATAAGAGTATCTATATTTCAAATGAAAAACAAATTTCTCTCTGGAAAAATTTCCAAATATTAATAAAGAGTATCTATTTATATAAAATCCAAGTCTCTGTGTGTCCCTCACTATTCCGATAGGACCGCCTCATTGAAATGAGTAATTGTTGAAAAATATTAATGCAGGGTTACCACAGTAGCGCCAAATGTTAGCCAACTTGGCGATATCTGGCTAATTTGGCGAAATTCCCATTTAAAACCATTAATCTTTCATAATGGAGGTCACCGAAATTTAATTTAAACTCCACTCTTTTAAGATATTTTTTCGAAATCTATGGGTGAGAATTTAAAGTACATCTTTACATCTTCCTCCCGATGCTACTAAAAAAATAACCGCCAATAGACAACGGTGTACTGTGTGAGCTGCTAACTGCGCGATTTTAATGTGCTTTAGGTAATTTTCCAGTATAGGTGCCTTGGCGAAAAAGGAAATTTGGTAACATATTTTCCGGGAACCTATTCACTGTTTCATTTTATATACACACGCATTTTTTTCGATATTTATACGATTTATTTAACATAAAAAAAGCCGTTTCTCTAATTTTATACAGAAACAGATGTAATTTGTACATAAAAACATCAATAATATACATATAAAACAAACAAAAACGCTCATCAAATTTGTTTTCATAGCTGTTTATATGATTTGACAACAAATCTCGATATTTTTCCGTTATACGGACACCATGCCAAAATGTATGCTAATGCGCCAATTATTTCAAAATGCTAAAAGATATTTGTAATTTTATGCCAGCAGTTTAATATGAGTTTTATTTTATTGCTTTATTTTATAGCAGTTATTTGTTCACTTATTTTAAGTATATATTTGTGATTTGATGAAATAGTTCGTAAAAGTCTGGAATTTTCAAATGTTATATTTTTTAAATGCTCACTTTAGTATCGACAATGGTTTTTCTTTTATTTTTCAAATGCTTGAATTCACTATTTTGCGCCAACTATTACGCTTGGCGACAATGGTGTCCACATAACGGAAAAGTACCCAAATCTCACTTTCTGGTGCCCAAATTACACCAAGCTTTTTTAAAAAAATGCCAAAGCCCATACAGTGGTAAAGTACCAATGTGTCTATTAATTTGCGCTATCCGTGTTATAGTGTGTACTATATGCAAGGGGAGTGGAGCGAAGAGTTTAAACATTAAAGTTTCGGCACAGATGTCATATACGCGCCCCATATTGGCGCGATTTTTTTCTGACGCCAATGTCATATACACAACGGGTATTTAACTGGCGCCAAAGTGTCGTAATTTTGCTTGATATGGTAATCCGGATGTTGTTGTTTATGCTGTTGATGTTTTCGCCAAATTGGCGTCGGAAAAAAATCGCGCCAATATATGATAACGTAAATGCAACTGTGCCAAAGTTTCTATAAAGCAGTATAAGACTAAAAAATTAAGAATAAAATAAATGCAAAATAAGACTAAAGAAGAAAGAACAATCATGCGTTAAGCATAGAATATGAAACACTTTCCAACACATCCTAAATGCTTTAACAAAACTTCGTTATTTAGGGAAATAAGGTAAATAAGATAACGTTACTTCTTAGATATCCCGTCGACCAATTTCGCCAAATTATATAAATCGCCAAATAAATAGTAAAACATTAATAAAAATACAAATAAAACGTCGAATTAATGGTTTTATTGGCCATTATTGGCATTTAATTAATTAATTAATGGCAACCATTATTGGCAATTAATCTTACAATTTTGCGACAGTAATTTGGTCGACGGGATAACTAAGAAGTACCAAGATAACTAAATAAACATTTTAGAAAACGCATAAAAAATTTTAAAAATTGATTTCAGCAGTTACCGTCCATAGCCAATAGTACCGTTATTACATGCCACTTTTTAGCTAAAATTTAATTTAAACTACTCTTAAAACTACTGAAGTCACATTTCCAGATATTATCATCCATAGACGGTTATGTATCCAATTCTTTGCGTAACCATGTATATCATTTTATCTATATTCTACAAACATTTCTCAGGAAACTAAATGCAGTTCAACGTAAAAATGCATAACTCCTTTAAAAACCACCTTTAAGCAATTTACTCTCATACTCAGTAACTCTTACGGATTCTTTTGTGTAGCCCTGCATATGAACTGTAGCATTTATACACACAGTATAGTATGCATAAATGTAGTGAAACATAAAAGCGCATATCATAATTAAAAATGCATTTCTAGCAATCATTGCTTATGTACAATACTTCGGAGAAAAGTTTCTTGGCGAGAAAGAAGTTTGCCAACGTATTTTCTGGCAACCTATTTACTGCTTCATACTCACAAGCAATTTTTTCCATATGTATACAATTTGGTACAGATGTCATATACACATATTGACGCGATTTTTTTCCGACGCCAATTTGGTGAAAACATCAACAGCATAAACAACATTCGGGTTACCATTACAAGCAAAATAACGACACTTTGGCGCCAGTTAAGTACCCGGTACGTATATGATATCGGCGTTAAAAAACAAAAAAAAATCGTGCCAATATGGGCGTATATGACATCTGTGCCGACAATTTAATATAAAAAAGCTATTTACCCATTTTTATAATGAAACAGAAGTAATTTTTGCACAGATGTCATATACGCATGGGGGTTGGCGTGATTTTTCTATGACGCCAATTTGGCAGAAATCTCGCTTTCGAATACCAGTTACTTATATATTTTTCAATTATTTGTTATCATTTTGAAAAGGAAATAACTATAAATAAATACAAGTTTGAATAATAACTGTAGAACAAAGCAGTTTATATAATTAAAAAACAGAAAATAAAAGTAAGGAAACAATTTATTAATAAATAAAAAACAATAGCCGGGTTACCATAGCAGGCAAAATAACACCATTTTGGCGTCAGTTAGGTATCCCGGTTCATATCTGGGTACAGATGTCATATTCGCCCCATATTGGCGCGATTTTTTTCTGTCGCCAATATCATATAGGCAACGGGTACTTAACTTGGGCCAAAGTGGTTGATGTGGTAACCCGGATTATGTTGTTTATGCTGTTGATGTTTTCGCCAAATTGGCAACCGAAAAAAATCACGCCAATATGGGGCGAATATGACATCTGTTCCCATATCTGAAATCTGTGCCGTAATTTGTACTAAAAAAATTATATACAGGGTGATTCAGCTCGTCGGTGACAAACTTTAAGGATCGATAGAGCACACCTAGACGAACATTTTTGAATAGGGAATGTAGGGTCCCTGACGCGATGGTAAGGCGCTAGGCGCTTTCGAAAATTTGGGTGCCGAAATTCGAAACGTCATAAAAACTAGGGAAATGGTTAGATTTTCTTGCTTGTTGCGTCGAAATGATTCTGTTTGTTTGTTGATTCTGTTTGTTAGACACGCAGTTGCTTGCGAAATGCCAACATGTCTGGCGATATCTCTCGTGCTAAGACCTGGGTTGTCCTCAACCAGGTTAAGCACAGCCTCTTCGTTGTCGGGGGTGCTCACTGATCGCTCCCGTTCAGGCCTGCCTCCGTCGAAAGATCCCGTTGTGGACAACCTCTGGTGTACTCGAGCGAAGAAGGCATGGCAGGGGATTTGCCTGTTGGGGTAACGCTTGGCGTACAACCGCTGAGCGGCTCGTCCATTACAACCAGCAGCGCCATACGCCAAATGCATGTCAGCCAATTCAGAGTTTGTGTACCGTTCCATCCTACTACCGATCTGCAGACAAGTAACCCGAAGCTTAAGTAGGTACCGCACGTTCAAAAGACGTGTCTGCGCATACAACTACGTCATCTCGCGTTGTCGTCTACGCATTACGTATCTTTTGCATATCGATATGGTACGATATCTTTTGCATAAATCAGCAAAAAGCACCTTATGTAAATTTTATTGCGCGCATTGTGCATGATTGAAACCAGCTATGTTTGTTAAAAAAAACAAACAAACTGCAGTTTTAATAGCTTCTTATGATAAGTAAATTACTCTCTTGTTTTGTTTCTAACTGATCGTAGCGCCCCGTTTCCAGTTAGCGTCCGAAATGTCAACGAATTATGTTTTTTGCCCAAAGCGCCCCCTATCGATGTTTCTTTTTGTACCGTTCAACTGAGTTTCAGAGAGCCCCAGCAAACAGAATCATGAAAATGCATGCCATAAGTCAAGAAATCTGTTTGTTTATCTCCTAGGAGCCTTCGAGTTTCGACCACCCTGTACTTTGACATTTTATTCCGGCTCTTACGCTTTTTGCAGGGCTCTACTTTTGGGTTCAAACTTTAAGTTAGAGTATAAACTTTGGCGAGCATGTGTTAAATTATCAAAATAACGGGCTTAAAGTTGTTGTCTAGCTCTCCAAAGTCTGCAGCGCCCCCTATCCATGTTTTAAGAGATACGCTTATCAAATTGGTACTGAAGAAAGTCTAAACAAACAGAATCATTTCGACGCAACAAGCAAGAAAATCTAACCATTTCCCTAGTTTTTATGACGTTTCGAATTTCGGCACCCAAATTTTCGAAAGCGCCTAGCGCCTTACCATCGCGTCAGGGACCCTACATTCCCTATTCAAAAATGTTCGTCTAGGTGTGCTCTATCGATCCTTAAAGTTTGTCACCGACGAGCTGAATCACCCTGTATATTTAGAAACGATATTTTTATGCATATAAGTGCATATATAAACAAAGATAAAAGTTCATTAGATTTGTTTTCATAGCTGTTTATATATTTTCGCAACATATCTCACTTTCTGATGCCCGAATCGCGCCAAGCTTTTTTTAAAAATGCGCTATAATGGAAAAGTACTTAAATAAATAATTAACAGAAATAACAAATTATACAAACTAAAACTTTATTTCGAGATCAAAGCATTGTTTTTAATTTCGATTAAAAATACATATATCCTTGGATAACTTCAATTGAAATTAGTTTCACAGCTTAATATCTCATTCCATAAGCCTAAACAAACACAAGTGATTCATTCATCGTGAAACGTCAAAAATATTAAATCATTGAGTTTATTATTCACAAAGTAAGTTCTCCAACAATCAATGGGCAATATTCTAATGACGTCATAGTAGGTAAAATGGTGGCGGTAGCATTTATTTATGGTTTGTAATCAAAAGATTTAATTCTGCAATGTCTCTTAGTTACATTATTTTATTGTCATATTTATGAGCTCAGAACAAAAGCCTATTTTTTCATTATTTAGTTATTAAAGACGGAAAAAAATCATAAATGCATGATTTGAAAATTTTAAATAATTTTCTTTCATAATACTAAAAAATAACAGCGGGTTTAAGTTAAATAAGTTTAACTGTTTAATTCTGTTGTAATATTCAAAATAACTGTATTTATTAGATTTCAGTACTCAACATCAGTGCCCGATTAAATTTTGAAGTTAGAGGAATTACAATGTCATTTCAGGACCTTTCTTTTGGAGAAGCTTTTATAAATTCCATATATACATGGAAAATCTTCAGTGTTAGAAATATTATTCCTAGGATTGACATAACACGAGAACGGCCTGCAATTTTACACAAGTTTTTGAAAGCTACTTTATATCAGAAATTTTACTAAAAACTGGTTACTTTTTTGTTATAGCGGCCCACACTATTAGGATTATGACAAGTTGCAGCCAATTTCGCCAACGTCGTAACCAAGATCGTGAAGCACACACATATAATACCATATAATACCATTTCATGAAATCGTATACGATAATTTAATAGTTTTTAACCTTACTTCAAGTGTGTTATTTATTTATTTTTAAGGCTCAACAATCTAAATTGTCAAATATATGAATTTCAAAAAATGTAAACAAAGATTGAATAGACATGACCGCAAAAAGCCTCAAATCTGCAACACTGCACCAAACTGTGCAGATTAGTGGTCTTCTACTGTACACAGTTTTTCATAAATGTGTTTCGTTCTTAAAATGTGTTATTTTCATCTATCACTGCGGAACAAGCGAGAAAACTCATATTCTTGCACATGAGTTGTATATATCTTTATATCTAAATTTCCGTCATTTTTGACGGGCTACCTTTCTAGTAATATATAATTAGTGTGAATAGCCTGCGAGCTAAATGCCATCAGTTTAACTTTGCACTTTTATTTAACACTTTGCAACATAGTTGAAAAATATTTATGACTTCGGTTTGTCTGTCCGTCTGCCCGTGCTCCAACTCCCGTAAATATACTCGGATTGCTGTGTAATTTTTATATGTTATTGAGTTTTACTATACAGAGTAAGCCTAAATGATTCATCGGGTTACAAAATACAGTGCATTGAGAGTATACGATCTGCAAAGACGGGTGATACATGACAAAATACATACAGTCACCGAGTTTAAAAGCCCGCCTCGTGGTTCGCGTGCAGGGACGCATCACTGCTGCTGAGACGGACACATGTTATTGAATGTCTGGACGGAACTCGATTACCGCTGTGATGTATGCAGTGTGACTAAGGGTGCACACATTGAACATTTGTAGTATGTACCAGAAACTTGGTGAGTGTATGTATCTTTTCATGTATCACCCGTCTTTGTACGTCGTATATTTGTAAATAAACAGTCTTTAAAAACCCCGATGACTCATTTAGGCTAACCCTGTAGAATGTTTGGTATTGGAAATGAAGTGTGCAGCATTTATAGTTCGGTTACAGGGTTATACGAAATATTTCTGTTACATTATGGTCTATGGAAAATAATCATTTTCGGTGCATTTTATTGGTGTTATGATATTTCAAACATAATGAGATTGATGTGCGTCACTGAGAGTGAATACAAAATGCTTTGAATTGAGTATACACTGTTTTTTTCTGACCATTTAATGCTTTTTTAATAGTTGAAATGTGTTTATGAATTCGGTTTGCCTGTCCGTTTGCCAGTGTTCTAACTCTCGTAAATAAAGTCGGATTGCTATGTAATTTTTACTAATTTTTAAATTGTTACTAATTGTTAATGAGGTTTGTAATCGGTATCGAATGTATCGGTATTGGAAATGAAGTAAATAGCATTTGTAGTTCATTTACAGGAAAACACAAAAGATTTCCGTGACATTATGGTCTATAGGGAAAATAAATGTTTGGTATTGAAAATAAAGTGTGTAGCAATTGTAGTTCATTTACAGGGACACACGAAAGATTTATGTTACATATGACACCTGTCAGAAAATGAAAAAAAAAAAAAAAACATTTGCGGTGCATTTTATTCGTGTTACGATATTTCAAACATAATGAGATCGATGTACATAACCGAGAGGGACTACAACATGCTTTGAAAGGAATATACACTGCGTTTATCCTGATAATTTAATGTAGTTTTAATACTTCCAAACATAACTGAAAAGTGCTTATGAATTCGTTTGCCTGTCCGTAATGGCCATACTCTAAGGCAGGTCACACACTGAAGAGTCTCATGCAGCACGTTGCTCAACTTCACGGGAAAAAACAGGTTTGAAACAGCTTCCTTCTTTGTTTCGACCTGTTTCTCCTCTTATATCGCACTTCATTTACTTCATGTCGCCACAGTGTGCGATCTGCCTAACTCTCGTAAATATACTCGGATTGTTATGTAATTTTTATATGCTATTGGGGTTTAGTGTAGAATGTTCGGTATTGGAAATGAAGAGTGTAGCATTTGTAGTTCGTTTACAGGAAGGCACAAAAATTTCAGTTATATTATGGTCTATGCTAAAAAATCAGTTGCGGTGGATTTTATTGGTGTTACGATATTTCAAACATTATGAGATTGACGTGCTTCACTAAAAGGGACTACAACATTCTGCAAAATAAATATACACTACGATTATTTATGAATTCGGTTTGCCTGTCCGTCTGCCCGTGCTGTAACTCTCGTAAATATACTCGGAATGCTATGTAATTTTTATATGTTATTCAGGTTTACTATAGGATGTTCGGTTTTGGAAATGAAGTGAGTAGACTTTGTAGTTCGCTTACAAGAAGATTCAAAAGATTTCAGTTAGATTATCGCCTATAGCAAAAAAAAAAAAAAAAAAAAAAAAAAAAATGTTCGGTATTGAAAATGTAGTGAGTAGAATTTGCAGTTCGTTTACAGGAAGATTCAAAAGATTTCAGTTAAATTATCGCATATAGCAGAAAAATGTTCGGTATTGAGAATGAAGTGTGTAGAATTTGTAGTTCGCTTACAGTAGGAGTGCACAGCTTTTTTAAGAGAAGGGCCACTTACTAAAATGTCTGGGTTGTCGAGGGCCACATCAGTAACACAGTGCGAATTCTATTTCGATGATGTGATCTGTGGCTTATAATCAGACAAAAAATATGGGTCGGGGGGGGGGGACCCCTCTCGGTTCTTCTACCCAGTCAACATATCCAATTCAATAGGTAAGTATGCATCAACAGTCTTTACGTTTGTATATATAACAGATATAGCAAGGGTTATTTTCAAGAAGTGATTTTATTCCTTGACTTTATTCAGGAGAGTAAATTTTGTTTTAGTAAAAGTGCTAAAAAACAAACATAGACATGAAAATGGCTAGTGCCGAAAAAATGTGATCTTTGTGAACGAAAGAGGAGGGGGAAATTAACGAAATTTAAGAATTTTCCGCAATTTTTCCACGCCTGATCGACAAAATTCGCCATTTTCCCGCTCCCTATCGACGAAATTCGCTATTTTTCGCACGTGATCGACAAAATTCGCTATATTATCATGCCTGGATAACGAAATTCGCGATTTTTCGGAGCCCGATTGTCAAAACTGGCAAATTTTCCGTACCCTATTGAAGAATTTGCGATTTTTCCGAGCCCGATCAACGAAATTTGCGATTTTCCGCGTCTGATCAACCAAAATTAGCAATTTTCCCGAAGTCGATCGACAAAATTAGCAATTTTCCCGAAACTGATCGAAAAAATTATGAATTTTCCCGAAGCCGGTCGACAAAATTCGCGAATTTTCCACACTCGATTGACGAAATTCGCTATTCTTCAGCACCTGATCGACGAAATTCGTTTTTTTTTCACTTTCGATCGACGAAATTTGCAATTTTTCCGCGAGTGATTGACAAAATTAGCGATATATTCGTGCCCGACCAACGATATTCGCGATTTTTCGGCGCCCGATTGACAAAACGTGCGATTTTTTGTGACCTATCTACGAAATTCGCGATTTTTCTGCGCTCGATTAACGAAACTCGCAATTCTTAACTGACTCTGACGAAATTTGTAATTTTTTTCCTCGGCAAATTGACGAAATTCGCGATTTTTCTCTTGATAAACTGACGAAATTCACGATTATTCCATAGCCGATCAACGAAATTTCCAATTTTTCTACACATCATCGACAAAATTCGCGATTTTATAGTGCCCTATCAACGAAATTTGCGATTTTTCGGAGCCTGTTTGACAAAATTCGCCATTTGTTCATTCCCGAGCAACAAAATTCACGATTTTTCCGTACCCGATCAACGAAATTTGTGAATGTTCCGAGCCTGATCTACTAAATTTGCGATTTTCCGCGCCTGATCGACGGAATTTACGATTTTTCCGCGTCCGATCAACGAAATCCGCGAATTTTTTCGCGATAAACAGACGAAACAGGTGATTGTTCCGCAGCCGATCAACAAAATTTCCAATTTTTCCTTTTATTATCAACAAAACTGACGCTTTTTCCGTGCGCGATCAAAGAAATTTGCGATTTTTTTCGTGCCTGATCGACAAAATTCGCGATTTTTCCTTGCCCTATCAACGAAATTCGCGATTTTTCCGAGCCCATCCAACGAAATTCGCGATGTTTGCGAGCCCGATCGACAATACTCGCGATGTTTCTGCTCCCAATCGACGAATTTTTCGATTTTTCCGCACCTGATCAACGAAATTCGCGATTTTCCGTTTCCGAACAACGAAATTTGCGATTTTTTACTGACTGACGAAATTTTCAATTTTCACGCGTCAAATTGACAAAATTCACGACTTTTTCTTGCGACCTATGGACAAAAATTGCAATATTTTCCAGTTATAAATTGACAAAATTCGCGGGCCATACGTTAACTCATCGCGGGCCACAGGTTGTGTATCCCGACCTTACAGGAAGATTCAAAAGGTTTCAGTTACATTCTCGCCTATAGCAAAAAAATGTTCGGTATTGAAAATGAAGTGTGTAGCATTTGAAGCTCATTTAAAGGGATACACGAAATATTTCTGTTACATAATGGTCAATGGGAAAAAATCATTTACTGTTATTGGTGTTACGATATTTCAACCATAACGAGATTGATGTGCATTACTGCGGAGAACTACAACATGCTTTGAAAAGAGTATAGAATAAGTAGAATTTATAGTTCCTTTACAGAGAAACACAAAGGAATTCCATTACTTTATGATCTATAGGGAAAATTCGTTTGCGGTTCATTTTAATGATGTTATGATACTTCAAACACAATGAAATTCAAAAGGATCCCGAGGTACGCTACAACGAGTTTTCTATAGATTATGGAGAGTGCAGTATTTATTGTTCATTTACAGAGATACATAAAAGAATTTGCAAAGGACTGACAATGGTCGATAACAGCTAAAATTGGGTTTTAATCTGTGGTAAACATTTTTAAACTCATCTAATTTTTAGTGTATTAAATGATGTGTATAACTTCTATAGATCTTATAAGGTCAGTACAAAACAATTCGCACACATTACTGAATAAGAACGGGCAATTGCTCATATTGGATTTTTACTGAATTATGTTTTTTTTTTTTTTTTTTTTTTTTTTTTTTTTTTTTTTTTATTTAGGTATCGCATTTCATTGTATGAAAAAAAGGAAATTTTATAATAATATTCCACTAGTACTGGAAAATGTTTCAAAATCTATGCATAATGCATGATATTTCGTTCTTGTTAATGTTAAAACGGTTTCTAATTGTAGTATGCTTACAAGTTTGGATAGGATACACAAACGACCTTTTTTGTAGGTTTTATTTGTGTCCATAGAAGGACGTAAGTTTTAAAATAACAAGAACGAAAAATTATGCTTTTAGCATAGATTATGAAGCATTCCTCAATACAGCGAAACAGCACCAAAAACTGGCGATATGAAGCAATTAAAATAATAAAACTTTGTAAAAAATCACCATAAAATTAAAACAAAACACAGGACGCGTTTCGAGCTAAAAACATAACAGCTCGTCATCAGCTACAGCATACACGTGTCCGTAAACGAACAAGTTCAAAAATGAACTGAAGATAAAGAATGTTGCGAAGAATGCGACAGATGGCGCTACCTGATAGAGGGATATGCAAAAGGGCGCCCTTTTGCATATCCCTCTATCAGGTAGCGCCATCTGTCGCATTCTTCGCAACATTCTTTATCTTCAGTTCATTTTTGAACTTGTTCGTTTACGGACACGTGTATGCTGTAGCTGATGACGAGCTGTTATGTTTTTAGCTCGAAACGCGTCCTGTGTTTTGTTTTAATTTTATGGTGATTTTTTACAAAGTTTTATTATTTTAATTCATTCCTCAATACATTCGGAATACTGAAACAAAAGATTCAGGAGATTCAATATATAGCATTTACATCCGATTATTGCGTTAATATTTTAGGTACAGTCGTGAGGGGAAAAAGTAAACACCCCTACTAACTCTGCAACTAATGAAAATAGGAGAAAGTTACTGGTACCAAACGATTGTAAATAAAGCCTAATTTTAAATGGTGTATATAAAAGTTGCTTAAAGGACCATCTACAAATCAAAACCAGAACAAACTTTGCTTTTTTTTCAATAGCAACACCCAATTTTGACAATATATTTTAAATTTTTGGTTCAAACTATGCCTAGAAACGAAATTTCAAGTCATTTGGATGATCAGTTTTGAATTATAAATATTCAAAATTTAGAGCTTCTAATGTTGCAATACATTTTCATATTTTTATTAATATCTCCTGAAGTTATATTCCTAATGTTGGTTATAATACTAAAAATCCCAAACATAAATACACTGTATTTGTAATTTAAAAAAAATTATAATATGAATTATGAAAATAATATTTCAAAAAAATATGAATTGCAACCTACAATTTTGTTTATAGATTTATGTTTATTATGTCCTGCTTTATGCGAATTCTCAATTTCAAACTTTTCTTTCCAGTAGTTTTCGAATTATGATTAAAAATGTCAAAATGATGGTTTAAGGGGCTGTCTATCATGTGCAGAAAAGCATAATTTGAAAAAATATATTTTACTCATTTTACCGAAACATATGAGCTAGCATTAGTCGAAACATATTAAGCGAGTGAAATGGTCATATTGGAAAGAAATAATGCATTAATAGAAGTGACATAATCATTCTGCAGCATTTCAACAATAGAGTACGAAACTTCAACTTGGATGTAGCCCCTAAAATATGCACATTTTAAAATAATTTCTCTCAAACTAATCGTGCGAATTTCACGAATTAGTCCAGGCAAATTAAAATAAATACACCTTCAACCCGAACAAAATTGTAATAGAAGCTCTGTTAACTGATTTTTAATCAGTAATCATTACTGAGTAATATTACCAAAATCTGAGCACGGGAACACCCTTAAAAACGGATTTTAAAACGGACCGAATCATATGTCGTTTTACGTTGTGCTGTTGTACAGTTTTAGTAGAGGCGGAAGACGACATAGGGCAACACTAAATAATTTGGACTGCAAATACTCATTTTTTATGGAACAATTGACAACCAATAATGCTTTTGGAACAAGATAAAGTAAAGTAACTATAACTCATTCTCAACTGTACTACTACTAGACCAATCTCCTAACAGTCATCCGGTATACAGCAAGTTTTTCAAGCTCCGGCGATGATGAGATAGATCTCCGGCCCTGAATAAGCTGGAACACTATACTTTGTCGTTTTCTTTAGATTATTTCTTCCTGAACTTTTTAAGCTCTACCGCATAAAAATCGGACCTGTGGTTTGTGAGATATAGCTCTTTTAAGTTTCTCTAGTTTCTGTTAATCTCGTTCCCGTATCTCATTTGTCCGCATTGCAGAATCTCCGAATCAATTCCAGTGCTTATAAATATTTGTACATAATTTTCCCAGGCATCTGGATATTTTTAATAGATGCTATAGACTTTTATGAACATTTCATCACCAATTTTACTTTGTAAGTAGTCTTTAAGCAAAGATATTGATATTTTTATACATGGTGTAATTGTGATCTGACTAGAGTAGTCTGTCATTTCATGTCAGTGTTTTTTCAAGATTATAATTATGGTATTAAATGATTACTTAACCGCAGATTACTACACTATTCGAGTAATTTGAATCTTATACAACGCTAGTGAGTGAGTTTCAGTTTCTTTTTATAATTTTTACTATTTTAATGAGTCTCTGAAAAGTACCTGCTTTATCATTGGCGGCCATTTAATAATGCATCTCTATGGAGATTATTGCAATGTTCACCTTTTTTAATTAAGCTCTAACATCTATATAATAAAAGCCTAAGTCATGTGACTGTCATCAACAGTTACGGGTTGACCGCTTCACTTTTTGTATGCCAAGCGGACAATTTGGTAATTTAATGTTAGCTGGGAGCAGGTGATAAATTACCAAATAGTGTTCCTTCGCCAAATATTGTAAATATCATGTCATCAGTATTACAATAGTCCTTTCATGCGACTGTCATAAACAATTTTTCGCGTGTGAAATTAAAACAAAACTTTGATGTTGTAATTAAATGTCATGGTTTATGGTATTATTTATTACTTTTCCTTTCTTTTTTTTTTTAAAGCAACAACTGAGGGTCATAAATTTTAAATATTTCAGTTTTAAATTAAAGTTATGCATTTTAAATAAAATGAGTGAAAGTACTATATTTTAAATGAAATTAATGAAATACGAGATAAAATACGACGGAACAAAGTTGGGCGATTTATCACCTGCGCCCGGCTAACATAAAAATGCCGAGTTCAGGATTTCTGTAATAGAATCTTCTGATTTGGCGAAGGATTGAACAAGTAAATTAAATTACAGTCGAACCTCTATTTAACGAAGTCACTAAATCCCGAAAAAAAGTTCGTTATATGGAAAATTCGTTAAATAGAGATTCACTGTTTAAAATATTTTAATTTCCATAAAACAGATTTTGAATTCATAAACACTAAATATTTTAATAAAAGTAATTAATCACACATTTTTTTAATAAATTATATCTATTTGTTTTATTTATTTTACCCACCAATACCTATCATCAATTCGTCTTTTCTAATGTGTTTAAATCTTTGAAATCTGCGAGTATAACAAAGCATCGTCCGAGAATACATTGCATTTTAAGTATAATATAAATAGTTTTACATTAAAATTAACGAATTTTAATGACATTATCGTATTCAATATTATTATAACAAATA
The DNA here is from genome assembly GCA_963932465.1 of Maratus speciosus. Lineage (NCBI taxonomy): Eukaryota > Metazoa > Arthropoda > Arachnida > Araneae > Salticidae > Maratus > Maratus speciosus. The sequence continues at coordinate 289,844,954 of OZ010798.1, forward strand.
ATTTTAACCGTACAATACCACATAAGTCCTTAAATTTAATTTGTAAAAAACTCTGTTAATTTTACCTTAGTTTTTCATTTTAAAAAGTGTTTTCACTTATAATACGTTTCGCATCTTTGCAGTTCACCAAGAACCCCTTCATGCGTATTTTCTTTAAACTGTAATCCGCCGCGGATTGTTTAAAATGATTTTAGCATTTCATCATACGAAGTTTTGTTAATTCCTACATCATGATCATTTCCATCTTCATCATATTCGTCTTCATCGCAATTTATTGCTGTATTGTTTTTATTTTTCACACTGTCGAAAATATCCAATTGGGTTTAGAGTTTCCGAGGTCTCAATTTCAGAATTAGATGAAATACAATCATCAATCAGCACATTATAGTTAATTTCTTCTTTTTTTCTCAGCTGTATCCACATTTTAAAAAGTTACTCTAAGGGACTACCGTCTTCGTCCTCCGTACTTACCGAATTCTCACTGCTGACAAAGAAGACGCCTGGTAAAACCAGTTCAAGGCCATTGAGCATCATAAAATATGTTAAAAGAAAGAATAAGTTTGAAATATCCAGAAATACAGGGTGATTCAGCTCGTCGGTGACAAACTTTAAGGATCGATAGAGCACACCTAGACGAACATTTTTGAATAGGGAATGTAGGGTCCCTGACGCGATGGTAAGGCGCTAGGCGCTTTCGAAAATTTGGGTGCCGAAATTCGAAACGTCATAAAAACTAGGGAAATGGTTAGATTTTCTTGCTTGTTGCGTCGAAATGATTCTGTTTGTTTAGACTTTCTTCAGTACCAATTTGATAAGCGTATCTCTTAAAACATGGATGGGGGGCGCTGCAGACTTTGGATAGCTAGACAACAACTTTAAGCCCGTTATTTTGATAATTTAACACATGCTCGCCAAAGTTTATACTCTAACTTAAAGTTTGAACCCAAAAGTAGAGCCCTGCAAAAAGCGTAAGAGCCGGAATAAAATGTCAAAGTACAGGGTGGTCGAAACTCGAAGGCTCCTAAGAGATAAACAAACAGATTTCTTGACTTATGGCATGCATTTTCATGATTCTGTTTGCTGGGGCTCTCTGAAACTCAGTTGAACGGTACAAAAAGAAACATCGATAGGGGGCGCTTTGGGCAAAAAACATAATTCGTTGACATTTCGGACGCTAACTGGAAACGGGGCGCTACGATCAGTTAGTAATAATGAAAACACATTTTCTACCTCTGCTCAACACTTCTGAATAAATTTAGGCCAAAAACATCAATGATACTGGAAATTTATTTACAAAAAATAACACTACAGAAGATGCTCGAAATTTCGACCTTGGGCCATGATGCAGGCTTCGCACCTCCGTCGCATTGAGGAGTGTGTGTTTCCAACAATGCCAGGAGTATCTCTGATCTGCCCTGCAGCTGCCACAATGCGCGCCACAAGTTCTTCAGCACTGCTGACAGGTGTATGGTATACCTCGGCCTTCAGGTAACCCCAAAGGAAGAAATCCAAGCAGGTGAGGTCTGGTGATCGGGCAGGCCAGTGAACTGGACCCCCACGCCCGATCCACCGCTGGCCATACCTTGCGTTTAGATGGAGACGCACGTCGTTCGTGTAATGGGCCGGAGCTCCATCGTGCTGGAACCACATCTGGCGACGCGAACCTTCGGGTACGTGCGCCTCATCCAGAAGCTGCGGCAGCACTTGATCCAGGAAAATCAGGTAATTTCCACCTGTCAGCCGTTCAGGTAACAAATAAGGGCCAATGAGGCAATCCCCCAGAATGCCGGCCCACACATTTACTGAGAAACGCTCCTGGGCTGCTCGGCTTCTGGTTTCATGTGGATTTTCATCACACCACACATGACTGTTGTGGGCGTTCCACATTCCCTCCCGGCTGAAGGTGGACTCGTCCGTAAACAAAATGCTGTTTACAAAACGGGGATCCCTGGATCTCATCGCCAAGTACCATCTTGAGAATTCCACTCGAGGGCCAAAATCCTGCTCTCTGAGCAACTGCACCCGCTGGATGTGGTAGGGGTGCAGATTCCGGGAACGTAAGATGCGCCACGCAGTTGCTTGCGAAATGCCAACATGTCTGGCGATATCTCTCGTGCTAAGACCTGGGTTGTCCTCAACCAGGTTAAGCACAGCCTCTTCGTTGTCGGGGGTGCTCACTGATCGCTCCCGTTCAGGCCTGCCTCCGTCGAAAGATCCCGATGTGGACAACCTCTGGTGTACTCGAGCGAAGAAGGCATGGCAGGGGATTTGCCTGTTGGGGTAACGCTCGGCGTACAACCGCTGAGCGGCTCGTCCATTACAACCAGCAGCGCCATACGCCAAATGCATGTCAGCCAATTCAGAGTTTGTGTACCGTTCCATCCTACTACCGATCTGCAGACAAGTAACCCGAAGCTTAAGTAGGTACCGCACGTTCAAAAGACGTGTCTGCGCATACAACTACGTCATCTCGCGTTGTCGTCTACGCATTACGTATCTTTTGCATATCGATATGGTACGATATCTTTTGCATAAATCAGCAAAAAGCACCTTATGTAAATTTTATTGCGCGCATTGTGCATGATTGAAACCAGCTATGTTTGTTAAAAAAAACAAACAAACTGCAGTTTTAATAGCTTCTTATGATAAGTAAATTACCCTCTTGTTTTGTTTCTAACTGATCGTAGCGCCCCGTTTCCAGTTAGCGTCCGAAATGTCAACGAATTATGTTTTTTGCCCAAAGCGCCCCCTATCGATGTTTCTTTTTGTACCGTTCAACTGAGTTTCAGAGAGCCCCAGCAAACAGAATCATGAAAATGCATGCCATAAGTCAAGAAATCTGTTTGTTTATCTCCTAGGAGCCTTCGAGTTTCGACCACCCTGTACTTTGACATTTTATTCCGGCTCTTACGCTTTTTGCAGGGCTCTACTTTTGGGTTCAAACTTTAAGTTAGAGTATAAACTTTGGCGAGCATGTGTTAAATTATCAAAATAACGGGCTTAAAGTTGTTGTCTAGCTCTCCAAAGTCTGCAGCGCCCCCTATCCATGTTTTAAGAGATACGCTTATCAAATTGGTACTGAAGAAAGTCTAAACAAACAGAATCATTTCGATGCAACAAGCAAGAAAATCTAACCATTTCCCTAGTTTTTATGACGTTCCGAATTTCGGCACCCAAATTTTCGAAAGCGCCTAGCGCCTTACCATCGCGTCAGGGACCCTACATTCCCTATTCAAAAATGTTCGTCTAGGTGTGCTCTATCGATCCTTAAAGTTTGTCACCGACGAGCTGAATCACCCTGTATTTTGAGAAATAGAAAGAAAAAAAAAATAGATCACAAGAAAAGGTTCGTTAAGTAGAGAATGCACTTCGCTATTTGGAGGTTATTTTACGAAGAAATTCGCAAAATATTCTTGGTTCCAGGGAAAATTTCGCAAAATGGAGAAATTCGCAAAATAGAGGTTCGTTAAATAGAGGTCCGACTGTATGTATAAAAGTAACGTGATACAATGCTTATCATATGTTTACGGGAGACCAAACTGGTCGCCAAGGGCGGCTAGTACATAATAAATGCTATACATTATTTCATACTGTGCTTTTTATTAACATAAGAGTATACACTTAGCTCCCCCGCCAGTTTCAATTCAAAATATCAAGTGTACTAAATGTACTAACATTTTTGAAAATTGTTAAAAATTGTGTTCTATGTTAACTTTTAACTTCAAACTCCCATAGTATTAACATTGAGAGTGTGTAACTTTTATAAAAATACTTATTAAATACTTATTAGTATTTTTATTAAAAATACTTATAAGGGACAGAAATGACATTAAAAAGTGGCCTATGTACTAGAACCCATATCGCTATTTCATTCTGATTCTTTTCTATCCAATATTGTTTCAGGCGTAACAGCTGAAAAAAAAAGTTAATGTTGATTAGTTGCACTTATTTGGTGCGAACATCATACCTAAAATGATAGGGAAGGATATATTTAGGTATTCGGATAAAAGGTCAGATAAAGTGAAAATTCTAGGATCTACTGCCGCCATCTGTAGTAATAAAGATGACCTAGATATACAAATAGATCCAGTGCTCCTCTTACAAACAATGATGACTGACGCCACTTGTGGTGAAATGAACCTGGGAGATGTCATGCGTTATGAACTGTATGCGTGCCCTGCAGCATTATTTGAATCACCAAGTATGATGAGGAAATCAGACAAATCTCAGTTAGATCAAGCACTAGTCAAACACATCAAAAATGTTCACAATGAAGAATCTGACAACGTGGAAAGTACAGAAAGGAACATTTTGGATGGAGGATCTCTCTTGCATCACATTTTTTGGTGTAACACATTGGGTATCCAACGATCAAAGATGTGTCTCACAGACAACGCTACAAAAAAACCAGTAGATATATTAATTTCAGCCCATGCATGAAATTTATTGGCAAAAAGGAAGAGTTCTTGGCCAATGAAAATAACAAGCAAGCAATGATTTGCCCCATAGGCGAATTGCTTAAAAAACAAGGCTGTACCGTTCACAAAGCAGATAGGGATGCCGATATAGACATTTATCGTGCGGCAGTCTCGTCTTCAGAACATGCACATACCACTGTAATAGATGAAGATACCGACTTGCTGATTCTCCTTCTTTACCAAGAAAATGATAAGGGCTTCAATCTATACTATCGTAGTGACATAAGACAAGGATCGTGTTCAAAACCAGTCTATGATATCCTCAACATGCAGCCTCTGTTAGGTCGTGAAAATTGCAACTTCCTTCTGTTTCTGCATGCTTTCACGGGCTGCGATACAACATCCAGAAGTTTTTCGATTGAGAAATCTTCAGCATTTCTCAAACTGATTAAGAACACAGAGCTCCGTTCTATTGCAAAAATATTTTGTTCAAATTCATGTCTACATTTACAAATCTCTAAGGCTGGGAGAAAGGCGATGCTTCTGTTTCATGACTGCAAGACACTGGAATCCACAGACAAACTACGTCACCAAATGTTACTAGGGAAGGTAACTACAGTAAAGTCATTTGTTACATCTGACCATTTGCCTCCGACCGATTCTTCTACAGAATATCATAGCTATCGCACTTACTTTTAAAAATATCTGGAAAGCTACTGAAGAAAGAACCAAACCAGAAGAATGGGGTTGGTATGTAAAAAATAACTCATACTACCCAATACTCTGAGACTTACTACCAGCTCCAGATTATCTACTTAATATGATTCTATGTTCTTACAAGACAAACTGAGCTACTTTACGATGTGGATGCAGGCGTATTGCCCTGTTCTACAGCTTGTGGGGTGTGCTAATTCAATGGATGTAACAACTATGTAACTTCTAATAATGAATATGATGAAAGTGATGAAAGTGATGAAAATTATTGATTCAAGTTTTTTTTACACTGAAACATTTTTGTAAAAATGAACTTAAACAATAATTTGTAAGGAATAGTAGATTTTTATGTACTGTTTAACGTTTTGACTATACTTCAAAGTTAAGTTGTGAAAATAAAGCGATATATTTCTATAAACGACATATTTTTTGCCTTAGTTTCAGAAAATCCCCTCCGCCATTTTGAAATTCTTATATAGGGGTGTTCCCGTGCTCAGATTTTGTCTGATTTTTAGTATGATATTAAGCAGTAGTTCCTGATTTAAAAACTCCGTAAAAAGCTTCTATTACAATTTTGTTTATGTTCATCCACAAAATGCCTGGCCAAAATGTTTGTTTTCAGGCTAATTGAAGAGTGTAAAATTCATTTATGGTGTCAAACTTGGGTATTGCTATTGGAAAAAACGAAGTTTGGGTTTGTTTTGATATGTAGATGGCCCACTAAGCAAATTTTACATACATCATTTAAAATAGACATTATTTTCAATCGTTTGGTACCAGTAACTTTCTTCTAAAATAATTTGTTACAGAGTTAGTAGAGGTGTTTACTTTTTTCCCCACGACTATACAAGAACATTATCAGATTTATGGATCGTCACATTTAAATGCAATGGCCTTATTATTTTTTAATTATCCATTTTACAATCTGAACTACTAGCTTTGAAATTCGCTTATACATTCCATATTCTATATATAATTTAAATCTTTGAATTAACTTTGAAGTTATTTTCTTTTTCGGTTTAAGTACTGCTTTTTATTTTCGGTATCTTTTAATTCAATCTTTCAATAGCTTCATTTATTAACTTCTTTTAATCTACAACTCTTTCAGGTACGTTTGCTTTGTGATTTTTATCTTTGTGAAAAATCATTTTTCTTTGCTCTAGTTTTAAAATAACTTTAATGGGGTCGACAGACTTTGTAAATGAAGAAAATCGACAAACTTTCTGTAAATCAGTGCAACCTAAAATCAGAATTTGCATTTAATTTACTGAATTATTTCAAATTTGATTTATATTCGATTGAAGTTTCAAGGCATTTTTACGCGGTTTCGGAATTTTTGTTGTAGATGAAGATTAGAATATTCCGAGTACCTGAGTACAGTCAGATGCTATTAGTGTTATCAATTGCTTATTAGTATTATCGACTAGTCATTGATTCAACGGCTTATTTTAAAATAAGCAAAGTACACAGACCTTTTTAGTATTATCTCAGTTCATAATAGATCCTTTTATTTAATCCTTATTTTTTTAGTATGTCACAAAAAATAAAATTAAATAATACCAATTGCACAAAGGATTGGCTTATTTAATATGGTAAAAAAAAAATTGCAGATTGTCATTGGAATTAAATCACATAAGCTTATACGTCAATGTTTTATTTTCAATGGTACACTCTAAAAAATAAATGTGTAAATTAGTCACTTTTACATAAGTATATGAGTAAATTTGTAAAATTACTCCTTTTTCATAAAAAGTACACACTTATCGGTAAAATTTACCTGTATTTATGTGTGTTTATTGGCTTAATGGAAGTTTGTAATTTGTTATCCTTTCAAAAACTCAAACAAGTGTGTAAATGGTAGAAAATTTTACGGATTTACCCGATTTGATGTGTTAATGTAATATGCAAATTCTGCATATTACACAAATATCTGTATATTTTGCATATTACACGGAAATATGTGTAAGAATATTTCACAGCTACATGTGTAAGTACAGAATATTATACAGGATTATGTGTAACAATAGTACGCAGAAATATGTGTAAGAAGATAATATTATACCGAAATATGTGTAATTATCTGAACACAATAAATATCGATATTTGAAAACTTGGCTTGTTTAATAGTAGCTAAATGGTCAAGTTAACTTCTAGGAAAGTAGCAAAATCGTAAGTTCAAATCCAGTTTCGGTAAGTATTGCCTGTTTACTGCAGGCTGGATTAAATAAAGAATTTATCCTCTTGATGTAGCTATACCTTTCAAAACTTGGCTGAAAGTGATGGAAAAATAATCCAACAAAATGAGGAAAAAATATCCGCATCGCGATTTTCGTAAAAAATCTTATTTTTCAGTACATTTATTCCGATTATGCAGATTCTATTCATAAACTATCACTATTCTATTTTAGGTCTTCGAAACAAATTTAAGAATTTGTAGTCTAAATCAATTCTGATGGAAAGAGAACAAACACTCGTGTTTGTTCTTCAAGCAAATTATTTTTGTGGTCATAAAAATATTTAGTTCAAAATTTACGTACCAAACTGTAAGGTTTTGTACTATGTACACGAAGTCCATCGTTTTTGTATATTGCACAGATATAAGTGTACTCATATGCAATTTACATGTTAGACTGTGCATTTCTGGGTTATGTCATAACATTTTACACACTTAGCCGCTTAATCTGCTATTAAAATACACAGGAACATTTGCATTTTGAAATTGACACATCAGAGCATGTATTTCGCAATTTGCACGACTTTTTACACATATAGGCAAATGGTTTTTGTATCACCAGTATACCTGTTTTAATGTGTAAATTTACGCATTTATTTTTTAGAGTGTATAGCTGCTCTTATTAGAAATGATACGATTATTTTCCAGCGATTTAAAAGAATAAGCAGCTCTATTATTTAAAAAAAATCTTTTTAAATAAAACATGATAATTGAATTTAACATATAATGGATATCATAATATAAAATTAAGAACCTAGTCTGTTTAACATTGCCTCAAAAATGTAAATTGTAATTGTAATTAAACCGCAGTTCAGTGCATAAGCTAACACAATAACATATGTTGAGAATGCCAACTTGGCGATGCTTGCCATTTTCTGTTAGTCGGCATTGTGGCAACCCCCTTTTTATTGTTTTCCGATTTTCTTTTCAGTGTAGATGTAAAGTTTGTTTTGAACCGGTCTGACGGTAATAATGGAACTCTCAAATGAGAGTAATAATAATATTAATATACCTATATATTTGTAAATAAAATGTACATAGTTGTTTTTTAAGAAAGAAGTTTAATTTGAACTGTAGAGTGTGTTTACTCATTCAAGTTACGAATTTTATTTACAATATATTAGAACTAAGTTATGAAGACGTTTTTATTCTTCGTGCACTATGAAATAATTTGGATTTACCGAACCTGCAGTCTAATCGACAACGCAACATTTATCTGGCGTCAAAGCTCCAGGATGTCTGGATTTCATCATCGATTGAGGTAAGTACCTCAAATTAAATTATATTGAATAGATAGAATTATGAATATATTTATTAACTGAACTGTATTGAATAAACTGAATTCTTTATTTTATGATGGATTTCGAAACATTGAAAAAAAAAAGAGCTACGATTCGTAGTCAAACAACAAAAATATTTGATAAAATAAGGGATCTATTAGATAATACACAAGAATTAGAGCTTGAGAATAGAAAATCACAGCTGGATCTTTTGAAACAGCAATTGAATGACAAAATGAAAACTTTAAAATCATTAAATTCTGAAATTGAACCACTGGTTCCAAGTACTGAATTTGAAAAGGAAATCGAGAAATCGGAATCTTATAATGAGAATATTATTGAATGGAAATATAAAATTTCCAAATTTTTAAATGATAACACAGTTACTCCTGAAACTAAACAAGATTCTTCAGACATTGAAAGTGATAGTAGTAGCAACAATAGTTCTCTACTAAAAAGTCAGAAAATTCTTAATCAAAATTTGATTAAACTTCCTAAACTTAATATATCTAAATATTATGGTGATTCGTGTTTATGGCTCGAATTTTGGAGTCAGTTTTCGAATGCGATTGACAATAATGAACATTTAACTCCGATTGATAAATTTTCCTACTTAAAGTCACTTTTGGGCGGAAGTGCTGCAAATACTATAGCAGGCTTTTCGCTGACTAAGGAAAATTATGCTCATGCTATAGAATTATTGAAAAATCGTTTTGGTCGTAATGACCTGGTAATAAATAGTCACATGACTAAACTGCTAAATTTGAAACCAGTACGAAATTCTAGTAACATTAAGGCTTTTAGAGATTTGTATGATGAATGCGAAATTCAAATAAGAAATCTTAATTCTTTAGGTGTTGCCTCAGGTTCATATGGGCACTTGTTATGTCCGATTCTTCTGAAACTTATTCCATCAGATATTGCACTAGAATTTAATAGAAAACGAATTAAAAACACTGACTGGGATGTTAATGAGCTGATAAATTTCATTAAAGATGAAATTGAATCTCGCGAGACCACTGTCCAATTAAACCATTTTGAAAAAATCCCTGAGAAGCAGGAAAATTATAAGAAAAATTATAAAAAATTCATTCCATCAGCTTCTGCCTTAACCACAAATATTAAAAATAACTGCATATTTTGTAATCAAACTGATCACGATACTGAAAAGTGTAAGTCTTTCACCATTCCGGAAATGCGAGAAAAATTAAAAAGGGAAGGAAGGTGCTTTAAATGCTTCCGTAAATTTCACATCGCGAATTTTTGTAAAATTTCGAATGAAAATTGCAAAGTGTGTGGTAAAACATATCATCATACTATACTTTGTAATTCTAATAAAAAAACAGAAGAATCAAAAAATTCAGGTAGCATTATTTCCTCCGTATCTCATTGCAAAGGCAATATAAATAATATCAGTAGAGAAGTAATATTGCAAACAATTCATGTAAAAGTGGAAGCGGGTGAAAATTCAGAAACTGCTCTTTGTTTATTTGACTCTGCTAGTCATCGAACTTTTATTACAGAAAATTTAGTTTCAAAATTAAAACCTGAGGTCATTAGAAAGGAAAAATTAATTGTCTATACTTTCGGTTCGAGAAAATCTGAAGAACGATGTTATGATGTCGTTAAGCTAAAGCTAATTCACTTGACGAATAGAAAACGTAGTATAATAATTGAAGCATTAGTCACACCGCTAATAACTAATTCTCTGATACAAATTCCTCCTCTTCCAATCAAAATTAAGAGAAAACTTTCCAAATTTCGTCTTGACACGTGGGAACATTTGGAAAATAGTGATGTTGATATATTAATAGGAGCTGATTATTTATATCAAATTAATGACAAAACATACCCCATAAATAAATCATTGTTCGTCTGTGAAAATTTATTTGGGCATTCTCTCTGCGGGACAATTGACGTAAATAAAAACAGTGAGAGTAAGCAAGCTGGGGTCTTGTCCACTCAGGTTATGAAACCTATTCAAAATGATTTGAAAACATTGTGGGAGTTAGAAACTTTAGGGATGAACACTGAAGAAAATATTTCTGAATTAGATAAAGAGATAATCGAAAAATTCGAAAACAATTTGCATTTTCTTGAGCACCGATACGAAGCTAAATTGTTATGGAAAGATGATAGAAGAGATTTAGGAAGTAATTATAACAATGCTAGAAATCGATTTATTAACTTAAATCGAAAATTGCTTAAAGATAAGGAATTATTGCAGAAATATAAAGAAATTGTGATTGAACAGGAATTAAATAACATAGTGGAAGCATGTTCTAATAAAACTGTAGATAGCGGTCATTTTATGCCCCACCGACCTGTCTTGCGAGATGATAAACCCACAACTAAAGTTAGAATGGTATTTGATGCTTCCTCAAAAGAAAATAGCAAATCATTAAATGATTGTTTGTACGGTGGCCCAAATTTGAACCCCGATTTATTAGAAATTATTATTAATTTCAGAAAATTCAATACTGCGTTTTGTGCAGATATTGAAAAGGCCTTTCTGCAAATTTCTGTAGCTGAAGAAGACCGAGATTACCTTAAATTTCTTTGGTTCGATAATGACACAAACAACTTTTTCAAAATTTTAAGATTTAGACGTGTACCATTTGGCGTTACATGCTCACCATTTATTTTGGCTGCCACAATTAAACATCATATAAAGAAATATCGAGATGAACATCCAAATGTTGTATATATGTTAGATAATTCCCTCTATGTCGATGATTTAATTTCCGGATCAGATTTAGATAACGAAGCTTATTATTTATCAGTTACAGCTTCTGAAATTCTTAAAGAAGCTGGGATGAATTTGAGGAAATTAAAAACAAATTCTATTAAACTTAGGGAAATGTGGGAATCTGGTAACTTAGGTATAAGGGAGGAAAAGACAGGTAGTATCTTAAAAGTGCTTGGACTGATATGGAATACTGAATCTGATATTTTGATGTTAGATACGCAGCCCTTTGAAGAATATTACATCGATGATCCCACGAAGCGAACAGTTCTTAAAATGTTACTGAAAATTTATGATCCATTAGGATTTTTGAATCCATTTGTAATACGTATTAAAGCCTTGTTGCAAGAAACATGGCAAAGAGGTTTAGAGTGGGACAATAAATTACCTGAAGATTTGAAATGCGAGTGGAACACTTGGTGTTCAGAAGTTGTACATTTACGCACATTTGAAATAACCCGAAAATATTTTCCTAATATGATAAACATTTCTGAAAATTCACAAATTCACATATTCTGTGATGCTAGTCCCAAAGGGTATGGAGCAGTTGCTTATTTGCGTTCCATTTCATTAACTGGCGAAATTCAAACTAGTTTTGTTTGGAGTAAATGTAGAATAGCCCCCCTCAAGAAGTTAACTATTCCACGGCTGGAATTGATCAGTGCAGTAGTTGCCGCTAGAATGTGGAAATATTTAAAACAAAAATTACATATTTCGAATTTAAATATAAAGTTATGGTCGGACTCAGAGATAACTATTTGGTGGATTAGAGGTTCTACTACAAACTGGAAACCCTTTATTTCCAATCGTGTAACCGAAATTCAGTCATTGACAGATCCAAAGGACTGGAATTATTGTCCCGGAAAAGAAAACCCTGCAGATCTGCTTACGCGAGGGGAAAACTTATCGAAGTTAATGGGTAATAATGTATGGTGGTGCGGCCCACCTTGGTTATCACTATCAGAAGATTTGTGGCCTTCAAAAAGGGCTATAGAAATGGTTCCCGAAGCTTTTAATGAAATGAAAGCAAAACCAAATTTAACATTATTGTGTAACGAATCAAACTCTATCCCTAAGCCAGTATTTGATATGGCAAAGTTCAGTAGTTTAAATCGCGTGTATAATATTACTGCTTGGATAATGCGTTTTATTCATAATGCCAATTCGAAAAACCCTAAAATTTTAGGACCTTTAACTACCTCAGAAATAGAAACAGCAGAAAAATACTGGATTAAACAAACTCAGGAAACTTCATTTAAAGTTGAAATAGAAGCACTTAAACAAAAAAAACCACTTAATAAAGATTCTTCTTTGTACAAGCTTAATCCACAATTCGATGAAAATGACTTACTTGTTTTATCCGGAAGACTTCAGTTTTCTGAAGTTACAGAGCAGGAAAAACATCCGTGGATACTTCCTAATAAATCTTATTTTGTAAAATTACTAATTAAGGATGCTCATGAAAGAATGTACCATTTTGGTGTAGCTGTCACTTTAGCTCACCTTCGTGAAAGGTATTTTATATTAAAGGGAAGAAGATTTGTAAAATCCGTCTTAAGATCGTGTATGATATGTCGAAAACTTAATGCTATTCCTGGAAAGGTGGAAATAGCACCTTTACCGAAAGATAGAATCATCAAAACACCAGTTTTTGAAACCTCTGGTGTCGATTTTGCCGGTCCGATTTATTATAAAACTTCTGAAGGCACTGGGAAGGCTTATATTGTCGTATTCACATGTGCTGTAACCAGAGCGATTCATCTAGAGTTAGTCACCAATCTAAGTACTGAAACCTTTATCTTAGCACTACGAAGATTTTTCTCTAGGAGAGGTTTCTGCAAAATAATGTACAGTGACAATGCCAAGACATTTTCTAAGGCTGATTTGGTGTTAAAAGATGCTTGGGAAAGAATTTCTAAGCAAGAAATTTTTGATTACTTGAGAAAGAATAAAATAATATGGAAGTTTATAATTCCCAGGGCTTCCTGGTGGGGCGGCTTCTGGGAAAGGATGGTCAGATCAGTTAAAACACCTTTAAAAAAGGTTCTAGGAAAAACTTGTCTCCGTTATGAAGAGCTAGAAACAATACTTACAGAAATTGAAGCGGTGATTAATTCACGTCCTTTATGTTATCTCTACGAAGAAAATGCTGAACCATCACCTTTAACGCCATCTCATTTTTTAGTTGGTAAACGATTAATGTCCTTACCTTCTTATGGATTACCAGTCTGTACGCAAGAGAAATCTAATAAGATTTTGTTGACGAGAAAATATAAATATAAGCAACAAATTACTGACCACTTTTGGAAAAGGTGGAGAAACGAATATTTGTTAGAACTTAGATCTGCTTTTCAAGTGAAAAACATAAATTCATCGCCTCAGTTCAAAGTTAACGATATAGTGATAATTCATGATGAAAAGCTCCCAAAACATATGTGGAAGTGTGGTCGTGTTAAAGAACTCATATTTGGTCGTGACTCGAAAATCAGATCATGTGTATTACAGACTGCAAAAGGCGATCTTAAACGACCTGTGCAATTGCTATATAATCTTGAATTGGACTTAGTGGACTAAAAGGCACTAAAACTCTTACACTAAAAATAAAAACTATTATCGAACATTTAATTTGTTTTGTTACTCATATTTACCCTTATTATTGTTTAATTTTCATACAATTCATGTGTTTTATTTTCTTTCGTAGATTGCAGCATTCTTATTATTTTTGCTTTTATATCTGTAGCTGTATGTAAGTATGTATCCGAAAATTTGTCATGTATGTAAGTATATTCTTATGTTTATTAAATTGTTTAATATAGATGCTGAACTAAGTGTTCAGCCCGGGGCAGGATGTTGAGAATGCCAACTTGGCGATGCTTGCCATTTTCTGTTAGTCGGCATTGTGGCAACCCCCTTTTTATTGTTTTCCGATTTTCTTTTCAGTGTAGATGTAAAGTTTGTTTTGAACCGGTCTGACGGTAATAATGGAACTCTCAAATGAGAGTAATAATAATATTAATATACCTATATATTTGTAAATAAAATGTACATAGTTGTTTTTTAAGAAAGAAGTTTAATTTGAACTGTAGAGTGTGTTTACTCATTCAAGTTACGAATTTTATTTACAATATATTAGAACTAAGTTATGAAGACGTTTTTATTCTTCGTGCACTATGAAATAATTTGGATTTACCGAACCTGCAGTCTAATCGACAACGCAACAACATACAAAGACGTTTTTTAAAAAATCTAAAAAATGCAGATTGTAAGTGGAATTAAATTACAGTTTTTTTTTTACATAAGCTTATACGATAATTTTTTCTTTCAATTTTGTAGTTGTTCTTATTAGAAGTGATTCGATTATTGTCCACCGATTTCAAAGAAAAAGCAGCTCTGTTATATAAAAAAATCTCTTAAAGTAAAACATTAACATTGAATTTAACTTATAAATAGATATCATCATATAAAATTAAGAACCTAGTCTGTTTAATATTGGTACAAAAATGCAGATTGTAGTAATTGTAATTAAACCGCAGTTCACTACATAAGCTAACACAATAACGCACAAAAAAGTTAAAAAGAAATCTTTTTGTTGAAGAAAATTAACCGCGACTTTACGACTCCCTAGGAAACAATTTTATCCGACGGATTAAATTGTTGCATTGTTTTCCCTTCTCTCTTTCGCTTAAGTTCATCAGGATTTGATGTCACGCGGTAAATTATTAAAAGCAATTAGGAAATTGATCAACGTACTACTCGCTCCAAACGAAAATATTTGAAGGTTTAAAAAATGAATTTTTCATTACCGAATAGATTTGAAAATATATGCTTAAGGGGGAAGGGGAATATAGTTATCACTGTCAATACTGTAGTTATATCATCAGATAATGCCGGAAGGAAGACGGAAAAAGAAATGAGTGTACAGAACAGCCAGAATGATAAAAGAGTGATTTTTTAAAGGACTACAGGGCACACTTTCTGGTTAAATATATTTTCTGGTCAAAATATCTTTATTTGCCTTTAAAAAAAAAAAAAAAAAAAAAAAAAAAAAAAAAAAAAAAAAACGAAGTGTTCATACTTTTACTTTCAATCCATGCAATAGATATAACAGAACATTTTTTTTAACCATTTGGAAAAATGGTTATTGTTCTCTGTCAGGGTAGGAAATCAAAAACATATCTGAAGCGTTTTATTGGTTGAATCCGCATTTTATTCGTTTTCTGATTGTTCTATACAGTAATCTGTATTTTCCCTTTACTTTCAACAGAGATGGATACTTCTGTTGCCACTATGACAAAAAAGTAATAAAAACTAAAAAAAAAAAATAATAATAACTCAGAAAAAAATTGAGGTACAGCTTTCAAACAAATTGCATTTAAAAGTACATTTTTTTCTCTATACGACGGTGTAAAAAGTAATATTGTGGGATGTTTAGAAGTTTAACAATGAAATTTCATTTAAAATTGGTCCAGGAATATTAATGTTTAATCCATCGCGTACGTAATGTATGACCAGCTCCGCAGAAGTTAAAAAATTTACAGTACCGAAAAATGTAATCCATGGCGTACGTAATGTATGATCAACTCCGTGCGATTTTTTATTTTCTTAAATTTTAGTCTTTGAAAAAATGATTTTCCAAATAGTCGTTCTAATTTGTTAAATTGCATTTTTTTTTTTTTTTTTTTTTTTTTATTAAGGGAAAAAAACGTAATAGCGAATAACAAGAAAGATTCTATAATCCTTATTCAAGTAAAACCTTAAAGGTCTTTTAGGTTGATGAAAAATTTGATAACATTAAAATTTTATTTAATACTTCATTGTAAAAAAAAAAAAAAAAAATCCGATACACACGGGAGATTTTATGGGAAAATTTCCATCTTTTAACGGAAATTTTTTATTTTGAGTGGAAATCATAAAATTTCGCGGAAAAAATGGAAAATTTCCTTTTATCCTTACCCGTTGAATGTTAAAAATTGAAATGCTCTTTGGAAGACAGACAAACGGAAGTGTTCCTTCAAACACAGAAAAAAACGGAAATGTTCCTTTTCAGTTGAGAAAAAACGGAAAATTCCTGTTAAATATTCGTAATGGACCTTATGAACGCGACCTGAGGTCGAGGCTAAAATTCGTCTGCTGGCGACACTTACTTTTGAATATTAATACAGCATTCTATGGAGTATGCATTATTAATGTTCTTTTATAAATTTATATTGTTGTTTGTATTATTAATGTTTTTTTTTAAATACTGCAAAAATATTCATTATTGTAGCAGTAGGTACTTAATGTATTGTAATATAAACTCAAAATGTTGTTCTGTATCCGAGAACATTCGCTTTTGCAAAATTTTGGTTAAACTTTATGCACGCAACCTGGGTCGAGGCTAAAAGTCGTCTGCTGGCGGTATGGTCTATATTCCTAATCTGTGTTCGAGGCTAAATTAAGTCACAGGGTAATGTAGTTCTTTGTGTAATGTACCCAAAGAACTTCTAACTGATAGGAAGGGAAGCTACTACTGCTTTACCCCAGTAACTTTTTCTTTGGCTAGCGTAGATTTACATTACGTCTATGTAACCTTCTCTTCTTTACGTTAAAAGTTCTTGCCTTAACCACATGATCGTGACGTAGTTGGAATACCCTCCATTGGCGGCTGCGCATACTGACGTTCTTGCGGTACAGTGGATAAAATAACGTATCAAGATACCGCCAGCTGTGGAGAGTGACGTCACGTGCATAAGATCTATTGATGTTTTGCCCTATAACCAAGTAGTTGTGATCAGTTGGTGCAGGTGACAGAGCATTCATCCTGTAATGGCGAGTAACGAAGTTATGAAGGAGGGCAAGGCGATAAAAAATAGATGTGATAATATTCAATACAAATAAATACCTGTCCATTTAAATACGCATAAATATATATAATTATAATATAGAATGTTTTTTTAATATTGCGTTATTGCTTACACAAATTCCCCGTTTTGAATGTCGGAAAATTTCCATCTTGAAAACGGGGGTATACCAAAGCAGAAAATTCTGTGAAAAAACAAAGAAGAGGCGGCAACTTTGCTATCAAGACAGTTTCCGTTTTTTCACGTATTTTTTTTTTCTTTTCATCACAATGCAGCTGTGTAGCAATCATTTGGATTTTTTAAGATCTTTCGAGTATTTTATTGAAAAATACTTACCAATACAGTTTTTAAAGGAAATTGTGCAAATTATAAGCTAAAAATGTAGTTATTATCATTTATAAATCTTTATTAAACCTTTCAGCTGCTGTAAGGTTCATTAAAATTTATCAATTATTTTTCAAGTTTTTGAACATCGAAAGATTGGTTGATTGATTAGTTCTCTCGCGTTTTCCCTGTTTTCTTAAAAACTATTTTGAATATTGCAAGCTGCAGATTACATCCAGAAATATTCTCTATTTGCCCTTTATAAGTTTAGGGTTTTCACTCTCAGAAATTCTTTCTTCGATTCAAAAAATATTCCTGGCAGCACTGCTACCGGAATATATCCGAGAATTGAAGAATGTTCGTTTCTTTTTTCTCTGTTGCAAGAAAGAAAGTTTCTGCCAATTGAAGAAATTTCCGTTCTTTTTTTTTCCGTTCTAGGACAGAAAATTTCCGTAATCTAAAAAAAGTGCTTTTCTCGTTCTTTCGTGAATGGCCTTGGCTTTGAACCTGGGACTGCGCGTTTTGAATCGAGAATCTTAACTACTAGGCCAGAGAGCGCTTGATGGAGGAAGAGTTTAAAATGAAGATATGGGTGTCTCCCAGATGGGGGATTGGCAAGGCTTGTTAAATTTCTTGAGCAGAAAGCTCCGAAATTTAAACTTAATTGCAAGGGCATTTTGCCATTATGAAATAATGTTTGGTGTCAGTAACATTTCTTTAAATGATGATTATTTTCCAGTGATTTCATACAATAAGCAGCTTTGTTGTATAAAAAAATCTCTTTAAGTAAAATATTATTACTGAGATATAATACAGTTGGGCCATAAAAGAATGTACCAGTTATAAATTTTATTAGTATCAACTGTAAGCGTTGTAGGGATTTGGTTCAAGGTCGCAAATAAAGAGTAGCTCAAACAGTTTTAGATAAGCGCATACGAGAGTACTACTTTGTTATTGACTAGTTTGCAGTGCCACTTACGCAAAATGGTGATTCCTGAGCGTAAAGCGTAATTACTGGGTGAAGATCTAAAACCTGTTAGAGTCACTCGAATGTTTTATTTGGGGCTTCATAAAAGATCGTGTCTACTTTCCGCTGCTGCCTAATGATTTGCCAGAGTGGAGACACAGAATTGAAGAGGCTACTGTTTCCATTACTCCGGATTTGTTAACCGAAGTGTGGGAAGAATTGGACTTTTGTTTCGATGTGTGCCCTGTCACTAAAGGTGCAGCACATATGGAACATTTGTAAGAAAAACTAGGTTAGTTTATCTTCAATTTGATGTATGATTTGTAAATAGTCTACATTAAACTGTTATTATACGGGGTGTCCTGGCTCAACGGTGTCCAGTGGCTAATTCCTAAATCGTTAGTCATAGACATATAGTTCCAATTACAAAAATGTTTTAAATGGGGTAAAGAAATATTTTAAAAGCGATTTGGGTCAATAAAAACATTTCTTAAAAATTTACGAAATTTAAATTTTTATACGGTCCCCCGGTCCTATAAGTTATATTTAGTAAAATTTTCCTTTTACACTGACAGGTAATACAAAAAAAGTCCCGTTGTTCTACGATTAAAATTGACCGAGTAATACCTGTTTAAAGTTGGAGCATATTTTTTGCTGCAAATTGGGGGTCATTTGTAAATTTAGTCGAAATATAATTTCGTCAGATATATTAAAAAAGGGTTGAGAGTAAAATTAACATTGCAATATAAATTTGAAATCTTTAGTCATTCTGACATATTAATGCAAAATATACAATTTGTAATACACATTTAAGAAGAAAGAAAAAAACAGAATTTTTGTTAAATAAAATGATGCTAAATTAACAGCCTCAATTCTTTACAAAATGATACGTATTTTAAAATATTATTAGATTACACTAGCCTGCAAAAGTCGGGTTATTTCATGTTTTTTGGATTTTGATAATTGATTCTTATGTATTCTGTACCGCTGAATCCGGAATTGACCTTCATTTTTAGCCATCACATCAAGATTTTTCGCAAATTGTAAATTTCAAAGTTGAAAAGTTCAAAGTTAAAATTTAATCTCCTCCCCATCTCATCACACCACCCAGCTGTAAGAATCCCAAGATAAGCAAAAATATCGAATAAATTATTGAATCAAATCAAATAAAAAAAGTTTTACATATGTTTTATAGTATGAGATTTTCGCTATATTTTAACTTACACATTTGCAAAAAAATTCTAACGTGATGGTTAAAAATGAAAGTCATTTTCAGATTTAGTGCTAAAAAGTACGTAAAAATCAATTATCAAAAGTTAAAAAATACAAGCATCTCCTCTACTTTATAGTATCCGATTTTTGTTATTTTTTAAATTCGACAATTTATGATTTGCGAAATATCCTGACATGATGGTTAGAAATTAAGGCAATTTTCTTATTCAGTGCTAAAAAATACATAAAAGTTAAAAAACCCAACAATCTCCGTCTTGTATTATCTAATGTAAAACTTTTTCATAAACTTCTTGGCGGTAATCTATCCGAAATTTTTTGTGTTATCCTATAAAATAAGTATAAATGGTAACCACCAAAAATCATAATAATATTAGATTGTTATCGGATTTGCGCCAGTATGTAAAATGTAACCTCGTTCGGATATTTGGAAGTGGGTTAAAGTTCGAATACAAAGTTTGAACTGGAAAAACATATATAAGATCGTTGAAGTAACATAAGAACTTATAAAAATAACATAATTTTATTAAAAGAAATCATAAAAGAAACAGTCTCAAATCCTGACAAAATAAAACATATGTTATTTCAGCCAATCTGAAACTTAATAAATGTTAACTTAATCGTAATACTTGTACGATATTTTCAAAGCGCAAATACACGTGAAATGAGATCTTCGAATACTTTAAGCACTTGGAATATGACCCCTCAAAGCCAAGCCTCATTTGTTTTCAGAGCAGAAAAATGGCATAAGTCATGCATTTTTAAAGTTTCGTAACTCGCACAATTTTAGTGTCATATGAATGGGACTTTTTTTGTCTTACTTGTCAGTGTAATAGGAAAATTTTACTAAATATAACTTATAGGACCGGGGGACAGTATAAAAATTTAAATTTCGTAATTTTTAAAGAAATGTTTTTATTGACCCAAAGCGCTTTTAAAATATTTCTTTATCTGATTTAAAGCATTTTTCTAATTGGAACTATATGTCTATGACTAACGGTTTAGGAATTAGCCATTGGACATCGTTGAGACTGGGCAACCTGTATACCTTTAAACCTGAGAAATTTTTTTATAAATACCCTCTATATAAAAGTATGCATCATCATATTAAATTAAGAATCTATTCTTTTTAATATCGGTCACAAAAATTGCAGATTAAAATTGAAATGACTAACTATTCAATAATAATCTAAAGAAATAGTAAGAATAAAGAATAATAAAAAGCTAACAAAATATTATACAAAGGAATTTAAAAGAAAATCTTTTTCTTAAAGAAAATTAACTACGACTTTACGTCTCCCATGGGTTCTATTTTATTTGTCGGATTAAATACTTACACTGTTTTAATCTTTCTTGCTTTCGTATATTCATGGTTTGATGTCGTGTGGTGAATTTTTAACAACATTTACGAAATTGATTATTTTGCTTCTCGTGTCAAATAAAAATATTTGAAGAGAGAAGAAAATGAATTTTTCCTTACCGAACGAATTTGAAATTTTCAGCTTATAGGGAAGAACGGTTACCGTTGGCAGTAGCGCTGAAAGGTACGCTTTTCTGACTCTCTGTCCATCTCCCCCCGCCCCCCCTTTTTTTTTACACAATGTTTTAGTTTTAATTTAACTTTTATTTTAAGCACTGATGAGGAAACCTTAGAGGTTTTGAAACAGCTGTATGCTTTTAAACACATTTTATTTGTGCCCTTATACGTTGTTTCTTCTTTTTCTTAATAAAGTTACCTTTGTTTTTGCCTTAATTACTGTGTTATTAAATAAGCCGCATTTTATCATTTCAAAAAAGTGGTGCCAATCAAGAATCTGAATTTTAAAAAAGTAGCCCATCTGGCAACACTGTATTAGCGTTTTATTAGATTTTACACGAGGAGCATTGCCTTACGACCGCCTCACTCGTCGGTATACATATGAACAAAATTTTAAATCACTGCAAAAGTCGACGTTATTACTAGAAAACAAATAGCTGTTTAAAGTTTTTCTTTTATTAATATTATTATTCGAATTATCAAACATTTCACTATTATATTATTCACTGACTACTATAGGAACAGAGTGTGGCTTTTATTTAATTTTGTTGAAAAAAGTGTGGCTTTATTTATCTAAATAACCTACATGTTGTAATAGTCGTAGATACTGAAAGTGTGTTGAATGTGGGTCATTCTTTCAAAACAGGCAAGTTTTCAGTATTAAAACGTAAAAAAGGGCACTATAAATGTTTGGTATATATATACATATAATTAAAAAAGCATAGAATAAAAATAAAAAATGCAAAATACAAAAAAAGTAATAGAATGGCTGGGTGGGTGTATAGCTGTTAGAGTACGGAGAAAGGCGGTGTTGTATGGAAAATTTATGCGCAATTTATTATATAAACTAAATTTATTATATATGCGGTTAATTTATTATATAGAGAAACAAGAAGAGAGTATTTTTATAATCATTACTTAGTAACATCATTTATTTAGTTAATTTGTTGATTCAGCACACTTCAATAATGCCAACATTATTAATGTCTATTAAAGCACATAAATTAACGTCTGAATTCCATTTTTAATTATTAAAGGTACACATATATTAAGACAGACTATAAATACAACTAAATACAATAAACCCAACTGGAGTGAAAAATTAGCCGGGGCTTGGACTTTTTTCACTCCAGTTGGGTTTATTGTATTTAATTGTATTTATAGTCTGTCTTAATATATGTGTACCTTTAATAATTTAAAATGGAATTCAGACGTTAATTTATGTGCTTTAATATATATTGCGGATCGATGGAAAAAGAAATTTATTCATCGTTGTCACGTCGTTCAGTGCTATCGTATAGATGGACGGTGACGTTCCCCAACTTGGTTTGTTAGTGAGAAATTTCCAGGCGAGGACATCGGCCAGGGTAGCTTAACGGTAGAGCATCAGCACGTTATGCTGTCGACACAGGTTCGAGTCCAAGACCCGGCAAATTTTTCATTCCAGTTGGGTTTATTATATTTAATTGTATTTATGGTCTGTCTTAATATATGTGTACCTTTAATTATTAACATCATCTTTTTTATTAAGTAAAATTTTACTTCATTTTTAGCAAATTATGTACACTATCATACCAATATTATATCATATCTCATACTTAACAAATTTTATTAGAATATAAATAAAACGTAATGAAAATTAATAAAATGCATTAATTAAATGTTTTATTCTTTATTCATGCCCCTCTCCCAAAATTAAATTACACACTTTAAATTTTATGCAAGTTTAAAGACAATTTAATTGTTATTTATTTATATTAAATATTTTAAACTCTTTCGTTTTATACAACTTCATTTATTTTTATTGATTTAATTAGTTAATTTAAATTATTATACACTGTTGTGGAAAATATAATTAAATTTTACTATACTTAAATTAATTATTCATGTATAATACAGTGTATTTACATATATTTAAATTTTAATCATTTTTTTTTATTACGTATCCATATTAAATATTTATTTATTTTTTTCTTTAAAATTCATCATTTTTATTAAGTTAATAAATTTACAGTTTTTAAAGGTTAATCTAGATATAGTTTTTATTATTATTTATTTATTTATTTTACTCTCTTTCGAAGTGATCTTTAAATGTATTATCATACGATAGAGGACAGCACTATCTCTGTTCTAATATAAAGGAAATAATGTATATTTAATCTATTTCACCATTACGGCACTGTTTTTTCCTAACTGTATGGTTGAATTAATAGTATTATACTTATAATAATTCTGGCGACAAGTTTAAATCATTTCTAAGCATTTTTTAAACTTGCTGTGTCATGGGTGGATTCATTGGTACGTCAAATGTTTCTTCAATTGGTAAATGCTATATTTAATCCATTTTTTTTATTTTATTTTTTAATTTATTGTTATTTTTCTATTCTTTTTACTGGATTTATTGTGCGCGTTAGTATATTTGTTACATTTGTAATGTGTACATTTTAGCTTTATACATAAAAAACAAGCAACTACACTAAATCCGAACGAGATCAACACTGAAGCACCACTCCCCTAACGTATAACCTCAGATTTAAACAGCATAGAGGAAAGCGGGAGGGGGGGGGGGGGGGCAGTGCTACGTCTTCAGTCACTCCTTACGCTGGCACAAAAATGGCGATTTACTTTTAACGTTTGTACGGTCCCCTAAATTTTAGACACCAGTATTTATAAAAAGATTTCTTTGTCTTGTTTAATTTCAGAAAAATAACGCGGATTTTTTTTCTTTTTTTTTAATTGGAATTAAATTTAAGAGACCGTACACACGCAGAAAAAAATCCGGCTTCGGCAACAGTCATTTTTGTATCAGCGTTCAGGGCGGTGCCTCAATTTTTGTTCTGTATAAACTAAATACACTAAATTTCGCGCAACGCTCTGGGGTTAATAAACTGACATTTCAGTTAAACTCCTCTTACACTACAAACGTTGTTACTAAAATCGTCTAGCGAAAAGGTGCGATAATTCAGCCAAGACATAGAATTCAACATGAGGAAGATTGAAGAATTAAGGGGCCGCTGCACTGAAACTTCCAGAACTCGAAATCCCATGTTAACCTATGGGAAAACTTTCAAGCGCGATTACTCATTGCCTAATATGATAATTAAAATACCTTTTACCCCATCAGAAAGTAGACGTGAGATGCAGATGATGTCCCGTTTTAAAAATTGTCTACGTAAATTTTATGTATTTTTAAGAAGATGATAAAATTTGATCAAAAGGGAATTTCAATGTTTATAGAGATTTTTTATGTACTTAAAATTTACGGAGATAATTTTTAAAAACGCACATCATCGGCCTCTGAAGTGTACTTTCTGATGGTGAAAACGGGAATTTAATAATTATATTAGGTAATGAGTAATCACGCTTGAAAGTTTCCCATAGGCTAACATGGGATTTCGCGATCGGGGTGATATTTGTCAATCAGATTGTAGGTTTGGTAATTCAAACTCCATTTCATACCATAGTTCGTCGAAAAATAAGAACTTATTTAAAGATCAGTTCTAAAGTATCAAATTCATAACTTCAATAAACAAACGTCATATCGAAAACAAACGTTCATATCGAAATGGAAAAATCATTTCCAGTAATTACTGCTCAGAGTCAGTGAACTGTAATTGATTTCTTCTGTGTGTCCCTGTAAATGAGCGACATATGCTATAGATGTCCTATCCTTTCAAAATCATCTTGTAGGTGTAGTAAAATTCAGTTATGTATATAAGTATCAATACATTTGAAATAGCAAAATGTCCTTAAAATATTCTGCAAACGATTTTCCCCCATTGACCATAATGTAATGGAATTCTTTTGAGAGACCCTGTAAATGAACTATTAATGCTACACACTTCATATACAATACCGAACATGCCATGGTAAGTATCATTAACATATTTCAATTGCATGAAAATCCGAGCATATTTACGTGATTTAGAGCGTGGACAGACGAACAGACATAGATAAACCAAATTCATAAATACCTTTCAACTTTGCTGAAAAGTGTAAAAAAAGCACGCAAAATACGCGAATTAATACGGTAATCATCTAGCCCCGCCCCCCGCCTTCCGCGAAATTTTCTATTCCGCCATCGCCCCTCTGAGTTCACAAATTTTAAAATATTTAAACCTCATTTCTAAAATGTTTTCGCCTTATCTATAGTATGATAAATAATCTTTAGTTTTTAAAAAAAGATTTGCTCTATTTTTTACTTTGCAGTGATGCCAAACAGTCAATCTTCTAAACTCCCCGCCCTCTCATAGAATATAGCTACAGCTTAATCTTTAAAATGTTTTTATATTTTTAAATTATACTGTCCTATTTGTAACTTTGAAGTGACGATAAATAAACGACCAATTAATTTATCTTGGACCACATGCCCCCCAACCACCACCACATACACACATTCCTACCGAAGCACACACGTTTAAAACCTTAGAATAATTTTTTTCTGTCCTGATTAAAAATCATACCATTTTGCCATAAGTATAAATAAATAATCAGATCATAACGTGCTGCAAAAGAAAGTGTGTATAACACCATACACATGTAATTATCATTATTTGTAAGTATATTTTTTCAGACTTGTTTCAAGATTTTAAGATTTCTAGTAAGTGCTGTCAATTCGCATTTTAAACTCAACTGTGTAGAATGTTTTTGGCAGCAATGTGGGGCGGAGTATAGACATGTTGAGAAACCTATCAAAAGTATGCTTTTAATTCGCATTAATTTTCCCTAAAATTCTGTGGCATATTCCTAAAATTACCCCCTAAGATTTTCCTTCTTTCCCTGTATACGCAGAACTTAATTCAAGATACGTATTCAATTTTACATTCACTCAACTAGTTAGGATAGATTCTACTAATTTTCATTTTTTTTTTTTTTTTTGATTATATAAATTGTTGTTTATGTCCCTGATAGGAAACTGGCACTGTTTTCCCTCAATAGATTGCAGATTTCAAATAAGCATACAAATCCAATCAAGAAAAACATTACGTGAATTCCATGGCAATTAACTTTAAAATTGATAGTAATGTAAGCATTACACCATTGAAAAATATGTAAATTAGGCTTATTAACTGACAGATAAATGTTAAAAGTATGTAAATCGTGACATTTATCTGAAGCAAATAGTCCAGTAGTCATTATCTAAAAAAGGTAATTCAATGTGACATATATTGTCTGAGATTTGCAGAAAATAGCACAAAAAGACGTAAATTTTCATAAACCTAAATATGCAAATTTATCAAAAACTGGACCACCTAGAGAAAAACGGAAAGTAGATTCGGAATCAGCGGGAAAAAAACGATCAAGAATCAACTAATTCCAGTTCTGGGACAAAAATATTGTTGTATATTGACTGGCAATCTAATTATTTTCTTCACAAGTCATTTTTATTCCTTACAAGTACCACTGTTTATTTCTGCAAGCTAATTACTTCGGTAAAAGAGCATCTGATAATCAATCCTATAAACAGTATGTAACTGTATTCATTCCCCGCCCACTAATTCAGAAAACTAAATGCTACTACGTATTTTCCCGACAGCAACACTAAAGTACCGCTCCCCTAACGTCTAGCCTCAGATTTAAACAGCATAGAGCGAAGGAGGGGGAGGAGCTACGTCATCCATCACTCAATCGTAGTTCTTGTATGAAAACCGTCATTAGAAGAATGACATTGTCATGACAAAAATGTGCTGAAGCACCTCATACGTTTGCATAAGGTACTTTCAACACATTTTTGGCGGACAAACCAGAATTGCAGCCTGCAATCACAACCAATGAATTAAGAGAATTATTAGATATATCAAAGATACTTCTTTGATTATACGAGGGGCATTACTTTACGGCCAACGCTCGTCGATAAAAGTACACATAACATTTAAAGAGCTACTATCATTCAAATTTATTACTATAAAAAATAGGACTATCTAAATTTCGTGCTGTGGTTTTTTTAATAGAACAGAAATAGTCTAATTTATATTTGCTGCAGTGTTTCATTTTTTATTATTTTTTTAATTACATACAGAACGATTGTTACTTTCGTTTATTAACCCCTTGGGGACGAGCGACACGTATACGTGCCGCATGAAGCGCCCAGAATCCTTCTTTTTCCTCACCAGTAAAATTATTTTGTAAAATCTGCCTTATTTAATCAGCGCATTTTCGCGATTCAAGAAGACACAAATTTCTGTTTTTAAAAACCGGTGACAAAAGATTAAAAATTTCGTAAAAGGCTCCCGTCCCGAAGGGGTTAAAAAGACATAATTTTAAGAATTTATAAGATGATCCGATTATGTAAGATTCCATTATTAAATTGTATTTCATAAGTTTTGTTTAAATTCGAATTATCAAACATTTCACTATTATATTATTCATTGACTACTATAGAAGCAGAGTGGTAGTTTTTACTTAATTTTGTTGAAAAAAGTGTGGTTTTATGTATCTAAGAAACCTACATGGCTATTTTTAAGTATAAAACATAAAAAAGGTTTGGTATATATGTATACATATATATAATTAAAAAAGATCTAAGTAACAAAAAAAAAAACTTTATATATATAATAATATTCAGGGAGCAGTGACTCAGCTGTAGTTCTTGTATGAAACAACTCATTGGACGCATGACAAAAATGTGTTGAAAATACACAAAAATGTGTACACAGATAACAATAAATGAAATATTTATCTATGCGTTTCTACGAGGTGCTTACAAAATACTTTTGGTGACCAACGCAGAATTGCCCCGTTTCTGCCTTTCCAAACACTAGTTGAAACTGAATTGGTAATGAGCGCAGCCTGCAGTAAAAACAGATTAGAGAATTATTAGACTTTATACGGAGCATTACACCGGCGGCTTGCTCGTCATTTTAACGGAAACTTTTTGACAAACAGAACTTTGACACATACAAATCAACTTTCTCAATATAAAATAAATAACAATTTAAATTTTGTGATATGAGTTAGTTAAAAAAAATGAAAAAAAAAAATAGAAATAGTCTAATTTATATTTGCTGCAGTTTTTCGTTTTATTTATTTTTTATTACATACAGAATGATTGTTACTTTCGGTTCTTAAGGACACATAATTTTAAGAACTTATAAGATGATCCGATTATGTAAGATCCCATTATTGAATTGTATTTCATAAGTTTTCTTTAAATGCGAACTATCAAACATTTCACCGTTATATTATTCACTGACTACTATAGTAACAGAGTGGTAGTTTTTACTTAATTTTGTTAAAAAAGCGTGGTTTTATGTATCTAAGAAACCTACATGGCTATTTTTAAGTATAAAACATAAAAATGGTTTGGTATATATGTATAGATATATATATAATTAAAAAAGATAAAATAACAAAAAAAAAAAAAAAACTTCATAATAATATTCAGGGAGCAGTGACTCAGTTGTAGTTCTTGTATGAAACAACTCATTGGACGCATGACAAAAATGTGTACACACAGAACAATAAATGAAATATTTATGTGTGCGTTTCTACGAGGTGCTTTCAAAATACTTTTGGTGACCAACCCGGAATTGCCTCGTTTCTGCGCTTCTAGACTCTAGTTGAAACTGAACTGGTAATGAAATTGACTTGAGCGCAGCCTGCAGTGACCATGTGATAGAACTATTAGAGTTTATACAATGAGCTTTACACCTTACGGTGGCTCACTTGTCATTTTAATTGAAAGCTTAAATCTCATAGAGCCACCCAAGGTTCTTCTACAATAAGGTTGTTCCATTTGAAGGATAGCCAATCAGAGTAGAGCAGGACTGAAACGTCACGTGGCGGACAAGATCGGAGCTCGATCAGCCGTGACACAGTAAATAGATGTGTAAAAAGACCAATATACGAAGTAAATAATTTTTTTAAAAGCAGATTTTCGAAAGTAAATTGAACAAAATTACTTTCCTTAAAATAATTTGGACAAATACTGATTGGAGTTAATCAAATATAAAATACATAATGGTTAAATAATATCGCGATACGTTTGTTAACATTCAAATACTTAAGCAAATTCGCGAAAAAAATTACCTTTTTAATGTGCAAAATTACAAATGAAAACTTTTAAACTATTGTAAAATAAAATGAACGAATGAATTATGTGAATATGATTACACAGGAGTAGTAATGAAAAGACTAGCATTATCAAACAGAATAAATTAAACAAAACTCGCACTTCAAAACTTTTAACAATAATGCATTGTCCAATTACTAGATATAAGTTTTCAAAAATTTTCGAATGTCATTATGCTTATACAGGATGAAAATAATACAAAAATATTACTCTATAATTAAACTATTCTATTATGAAAAAAATATGTACTGTACATATTATTTACATTATATCATTAAAATAACAATATCGTTATTTCATACAGTGTTGAATTCAGACACTTTTCTCCGGGAGGGATTTCTGTGGCTCCGGTGTGGGGGGGGGGGGGGGGGTTGCACTTTTTGACCATTGAAAACCCAAAATCTCAAATCTTCCGGAGGGGACATCGCATTGCTCCGGGGGAGGGATGTCCTCCCCCCGGGCCACCCCCTGAAATCAACACTGATTTCATGTATACAAAATTTCAGCAAAAACTGAAAAACTTAAAACAACTTCAGTATTAAAATTTCCATGTTATCTTATAAAACACATCAAATATAACATTTCTTCATACAAATAGGAAACAATAGAAAGAAAATTTATGGAAGTACAGTAGAGAGCCGATTATTGGAACCCCAATTAACCGAACTTCCAATTATCCGAACAGCCAATTTCTATAAAAAAAATTTTTTAAACCGAACTTCCAATTATCCAAACAGCCTATTTCTCTCTCTCTTTTTTTTTTTTTTTTTTTTTTTTTTTAGATTTGTAAAAGGAACTCTGTTCAACTTTTAGCCAAATACAATGAATTTTCTCCTCTGCGAGTTTTGAACTTTGAACTTTTTTTTCCCCATTTCATGGCGATTAGTCTGCATTTGTGAAAGAAATCCGGCTTTAACAGTTTAGTCCAATATAGTAAATGCCTTTTCCTTTTCTTTCATTAAAGCTTATTCGGAATTTCTCGCGATTCTCTTATGCAATTTTTAGAGATTTTCCCGTTCTGCAGAAATTTTTTGACATTCGTAAAAGGAATTCGGTTTTAAAATTGCAGTAAATTTTGTCCTCTGCGATGTCAGTGTTTTTCTTTGCGATTTTCTAGAATAATAATCGCCAGGATGTCGATGCTCGGATTTGAGACTATGTACTGTATTGTTAAATCTGTATACTTGTTCTGTGAGAGTTATTAGAACACGTTGATATAGCGCATTCATTAGATTTTATTCAAAAAGTCTGTTTAAATAATAGAATAATTAAAATCATTCACAGAAAAAAATTTCCAACGCAGAACAGCATACAGAATAATACTGAAACGAGCGAAGCGGGACGAAGTTGTCCGCCACGTGACGTAATGCGCGAGCAGTTAAGAAATCTTTAGAGTTGGCGCATCCCGCGAATGGTACCCCCTGGAGCCACCAAACTGAGAAATCAACGTTTTTATTATAAAATAAATAACTATGAAACTTTTGTGATGTGAGCTATTTAAAAAAACAGAAATATTCTAATTTATATTTGCTGCAGTTATTTCATTTTATTAGATTATTTATTTATTTTTTAATATACTACTATAGGAACACAGTGGTGGCTTTTATTTAATTTTGTTGAAAAAAGCGTTGTTTTATGTATCTAAGTAACCTACATGTTATATGTGTCGTAGATACTGAAAGTGAGTTGTATGTGGATCATTCTTTCAAAAGAGGCAACTTTTCAGTATTAAAGCATGACAAGAAAGAAAAAAATCATGCGTCAATCATAGATCATGAAACACTTTCCAATACTTCAGAATAAATCGACAAAACTTCACCGTTTAAATAAGTTGAAAAAGGATGTCTAATTGAACCTTTTGGAAACGCATAATGTATTTGAAAACCCAATTTCAGCAATCTCCATCTACAATGGGAAAATTATCAGAATTTTTTGAGAAGCAATTATATGATATAAAGAATTGTATCTATTAACTACATGCTTGCAAAAATTTAGTTCAGTTAGAAAATACACACCTCAGTTCAGGGCCGGCCCAAGACAATTTTGGCGCCCGTGCGAGCATTCTCATGCCCCCCCCCCCCCCAACATCATACCTGTTCAAATTATTGACTTTTTTCACACAATTTTTAAAATATTCGTAAATTATTCGTTCATAAACTTTTACACATGCTATTCTTAATTATTTAAGATATTATTTAAAAAGACTATAAAATAGATAAACATATCCATATTTAATTCTATCTTTGAAATCTGAATTTTATAATGAATATCATTCTCAATATGTAACATTGTGATCCAAAAATTAAACGCCATTCATTATACCATGGTATAGGACAACAATAACAATAATTAATTTATTGAAAGAAGAAATTTTATTAGAATAGTTATGTTTATTATTTGGAATATACTCTTAAAAATTGTCTATCTTCTTAGCTTTTAATTTCTCTTTTTCGTGGCTACTACTACTAGCCGCGTTTAAACGCTCTTTTTTCTAAGGCTCCCATTGCATTGTAACACGATATATTCTTAGCCTGGATGTAAAGTTGCCAAGCAACTAGGGAATCCATACACCTGCTTTATTGTTCCATTGTTCCACAGAGTAGTACTAATAAGTAGCATGTATTAATTTTATATTTGGTGAGTCGTGAGTTTTAAATTCTTTAAAAAGCAAAACAAAAACCACATAAGAATATTCGAATTATAAACAGATCAATTTGAAATTAAAAATGCAAGACTTTAACGCAGACTCCGATTGATAACTCTGGGTATGTTTCCCCAAAACTGTGTTTTTGCTACTTATATACATTGAAAATAATTATAATAATAGTTTGCAGATAGATCATCATTTCTTTGGAATATAGGTATATTATAAAATGATTATACCTACATACTCTAACAATGTTTGTGTCAGTTAAACGACGCGTTTTCTTTTTTTTTTTTTTTTTTTTCGTTTTTTTTGGTGGGGGTTGGGGGGGGGGGGAGGGTGTTAGATTGTGCTTTTTAAAGGTGTATCACATACAGAAAACACGTTCTAATTGCAACAAATAAATTTTACGCCTTTTAAGTAGTCAAAAAAGTAGGTAAAAAATTTACTATAATCATTTTATACATATGGGGCATTCTCACAATCTTTTGACTTTCGGGAATAAAAATCTGGTGAAATTAAACTTGCTAAAATAACATTTTAATCTGATAGAGGAATGCCTTAATGATTCAAAATAAAGAAAAAATGGTCAGCAGCAAAAATTTTTTTATTTAACTGAGGTTTAAGTTAAACTTGCGAGTTTATTTTTCCTTACCATTTGACCACTAAAGCTTTTTATTTTCTTCTAAATTTTTACTTATTATGAATTTGCATAGTAACCACAGAACATTCAAATAAGAAATAATAACAATGTATTAGTTTTAGTACAAAATTTTGGTATAACATTGTCTTAAAGGGGTGTTAAAGAAGGGACGGTAAGGTAAAAAAAAGGGGGACGGTATGGGAAAACAGGGACGAAGTGGGAAAAATAGGACGCTGTGGATGGAACGGTAAGGTAAATTACCATCTATTTTAGGCACATCATGTTAAGACTAAGTGGTAGCCACAATGTTCATTGATTTTTAGAAACAATTATTTACATTGGATTAAATTTTAATAAAAATAATAATTTACCTCGAAAATTGCTGTAATAAACCTTGGGGGCGATAAGACTACCCATAAAGCCACGATGCTTCAAACTGATATTTATATGCTTATTTAAATTCCGCAGTAAATTTCCTGTCAAAGAATTTTAGACCTTCTTTCTCTAGCATACTTCTGCTTGAGAAAAAACTTGAAAATATTCTGTGGCTGCATCCGAAGTGATTTTCTGTATAATTTTACAAGAGGGACGGTAAAGAATCTAAAACCCAGGGACAGAGTTTAAAAAATAATAACAACCCTAAAAATGTGTGCAGGTTCATTTTTTGCTACATATTTATGTGAAAAAAGAGTTCCAGTTTCGGAAAAAAATTACGTCGAATTATTTTTATTGAAACAATATTACACAGACAGCTCCAAACTTAAAAATCAGCATCAGGAACACGGGACGGTATAGAAGTTTTCCTGGTATTTGGACCCACAACATCATCTAAAACTTATTTATCTATTTAATATTGTTATGCAATTATGCAATGGGATGTTCCCCAGTATATGAAATAAAAAAACCCCGCAAGAATATGTACTAAAATAAAAATTATTATTCAGGGACATAAAAGTCAAAAGATTGTGAGAATGCCCCATATATGTTGAAAATAAATTACCTATCTTTCAATACGTTTTATTTATTTATTTTTTATTTTTATTTTTTTTATTTTTTTTATTTATTTTTTTTTTTTTACAATGTGTACAAGTAGTAAAAACCCATGCAAAGTTTAAATTCAATTTGAATCTGTGTTAAAGTGTGCGTTATCAATTAGCTTCAAATTGGCCCGGTTCTGATTTGAATATTTTCACGCAATCTCTTTTTATAGGTTAAAAAATTAAAAAATACATCGAAAACAAGAAAATCCATTTTTTAAGGTTTAAAAATGATCGTGATCACTACACTAAAATTTTGAATTCTGAAAAGGATTCCCTTATCATAATGAGAATTTTTAGAAAATTCATTAATCTCTATAAAAATTCATTTGAAAAAAAAGAAAAAAAATTCTTGTCTTTAAAATAATTAAGATATGAA
This sequence comes from Maratus speciosus, assembly GCA_963932465.1. Classification (NCBI taxonomy): domain Eukaryota; kingdom Metazoa; phylum Arthropoda; class Arachnida; order Araneae; family Salticidae; genus Maratus; species Maratus speciosus. The sequence continues at coordinate 289,879,017 of OZ010798.1, forward strand.
CACAGAATCTGAAGCACAGTATATAGTATACATTCCGGTTAAGTAGTGATTACAGACACACACACATAAAGGGAAAAAAGGTCTGTACAATAGTTTATCTTCAAAATATGCGAGATATTTTCGATTTAAAGCTTCCTTAAACATGGCGTAATCATGTAAAGAACAAAATGAGTTTAGAGAAACTCTTTAGTTCTTCATTTTTCGAATATAATAAAATATTTTACAAATGAATGCATTCACACACCACACACAAGGTGAAAGAAAGGTCTACAATTCTTGTTTATCTTCAAAATATGTGAGAAAATTCCGATTTAAAGCCTCTCTAAATATGGCGCCTCCCTCTCTCCATTTAATCACTTGGATCCCCTTTTCAGGTACGTAATCATGTAAAGAACAAAATGGGTTTAGACGTTTAGAGAAACTTTTTCTTTCTTCATTTTTCGTATATAATAAAATATTTTACTAAAGAATGCATTCACATACGACATACAAGGGGAGGGGGAAGCCTACAATTCTTGTTTATCTTCAAAATATGTGAGATAATTCCGATTTAAAGCTTCCCTAAATATGCTACCCCCCCCCCGCCCACCTCCCTCCATTTAGTCATTTGGATCGTCCTTTCAGGTACGTAATCATGTAAAGAACAAATTGAGTTTAGAGAAACTTTTTCTTTCTTCATTTTTCGCATGTAATAAAATATTTTACTAAAGAATGCATTCAAACACCATACACAAGGGGAATAAAAGGTCTACAATTCTTGCTTATTCTCAAAATATGTGAGATAATTTTGATTTAAAGCCTCCCTAAATATGGCGCGCCCTCTCCTCCATTTAATCAGTTTGAGGGTCCTGTCAGGTACGTAATCATGTAAAGTACAAAATGGGTTTGAGCTATCCTTAGTAACATTTAGAGAAATTTTTCTTTCTTCATTTTTCGGACATAATAAAATATTTTACTAAAGAATGCATCCAGACATACACAAGGGGAAAAAAAGTCTGCACTTTTTGTTTATCGTCAAAATATGTGAGATAATTTCGATTTAGAGCTTTCCTAAATTTGGCGCCCCTCAGCTACGGCGCAATTAATCAGTCAAAAGAAATTTTCACTCCATAAGGAAGCGGAAGAGTTGAATAGGTGGTGTCACTTTTCCAAATTCAAGGAAGGTAATCTGAGCCTTTATCATAAAGGGATTTCTTTAAAGAACGCATCCTAAAATCCTACGTTCCTCTGATATGTTCATCACAAATTCTTTGTATTTTACTCAAGTAAAGAATACAGAAATCGCTGCATGTGAAAGTTTAGCGCCTTTAAGCACAAAGAAGGTCCTCTGCTCAGCAGATCTACTTAGACCCAACAGATGATTCACACCTGGTTTTAGAAAATGTTAAACAAAACAAAAAACGTAGAATCCAAAATTATTTATCGCCACTCTTTACTCCTACCGCCGGTTGGCGCCCCCTGCGACTAGGCGCCCCGTGCGATGGCACACTTCGCACACCCCTTGGGCCGGCCTTGCCTCAGTTGAAAATTCCCCTTCAGCAGTTTCCTCTAATAAGGAGAATGTTAAGTGAATTCTATTGTGCAGCCCTGTATACGAGGTATAGAATTTATACACAACGAGTAACATGCAAAAAAATTAGCTCAATTTAAAAGCGTATACCGAAATTGAAAAAGCACTTCCAGCAATTAGCTCAAAGACAGCACAAAGACGATTTCTTTTGTGTTTCCCCGTAAATGAAAGACAAATGCTATGAATGCCCTATTCTACATGCTTGGAAAAATTTAGTTCAGTTAGAAAATACACACTTCTGTACAGAAATCACCTTCAGCAATTTCCCCTAATAAGGAGAATGTTAAGTTAATTCTATTGTGCAGCCCCGTATACGAGGTATAGAATTAGTATACGAGGTATAGAATTTATACACAACGAGTAACATGCAAAAAACTAACTCAATTTAAAAGCGTACACCGAAATTGCAAAAGCACTTCCAGCAATTAGCTCAAAGACAGCACAAAGACGATTTCTTTTTCGTGTACCTGTAAATGAAAGACAAATGCTATGAATGCCCTATTCTACATGCTTGGGAAAATTTAGTTCAGTTAGAAAATACACTCAGTTGAAAAATCACCTTCAGCAATTTCCGCTAAAAAGAAGAATGTTAAGTTAATTCTATTGTGCAGCCCCGTATACGAGGTATAGAATTTATACACAACGAGTAACATGCAAAAAAATTAGCTCAATTTAAAAGCGTATAACGAAATTGAAAAAGCACTTTTAGCAAATATTGCTCAAAGACAATATTGAAACCGATTTCTTTTGTGTGTCCCTGTAAATGAACGGCAAATGCTATCAATGCCCTATTCTATAGTAATAATCTTGTAGTGAAATTGAGTAATTTATATCAATTGCTAATTATTTGAAATAGCGTAATGCCATTAAAATTCTCTGCAAACGATTTTTCCCCATTGGCCATATTGTAACGGAATTCATTTCAGTGTCCGTGTAAATGATCTATTAATGCTGCGCACTTCTTGTTCAATAACGAACTTGCCATAGTAAACATCATTAGCATATATCAATTTAATGAAAATCCGAGTACATTTATGCGAGTTATATCGTGAACAGTCAGACAGACAGACGAATGTCACTGAGTCGGTGAAAATATACCTTGAAAATGATCGCGTTTGCAATCGAAAGATCTCTGGAACCATCTTTTCTGTTTCATATGATTTTTAACATCAATGGTTTTTAAGTTTTTAAAGACCAGTTCATTTTGTAACGGAATATTTTAATAAATTTGTATGCACCTTTATAATGAACAGATCTTTAATTTTAGTTATTTTAACGCAAGGTGAATGTGTCATCCCAGTCTGAGCTCGTTCTGAGTTTTATGTTTTCAACGTTGTGAAACTTCTCAAATCTATATATGTATAAAAGTCGTCTGTGGGTAAAGATAGACTTTTCTGAATGACCACTTACTGCCACCCACACGCGGTTGTAGTGGTTAGACAGCCCTTGGTTTTTCTGTTGTTAGTAAGGCAGTTTGGTTGCGGTGGGTGGAAGTGGGGGATTACAGGGACACTCAAAAGAATTCCATTACATTACGGCTTATGGGGGGGGGGGGGGATCATTTGAGATAGTTTTTAATCTTTATTTCCATACATAAAAGGCCCAGCTCAAACTACTGAATCTAGAAGCACATAAATTGCGAGGGGAAAGAGCACTAAGGAGGGATTTTGAAAATCACCCTCAAAGGGGTTAAAAAGGGGGGAGTCGAAAATTTTAGAGCATGTGGTCATATCTTAGCACCCGTTTTAGTTAGGAGCGTGAAATTCCAGAAAAATAAATCTAATAAAAAAAAATTAACCACATGTTTCTGCGATTTTAGAAATTCTCCCCTTAAGTGGATTCAGAACGGAGGTCGAAACTTTTAGAACATTTGCCATAGCTCAGCAGCCGTTTGAGGTAGGAACGTGAAATTCCAGAAAATAAATCTACTAAAAAAATAATTAAACACGTGTTTCGGTGTTTTTAGAATTAACCCTAAGGGGGTTAAAAGGAGGTGATGAAACATTTGGAACGTTTGGCCATATCTCAGCAGCCGTTTTAGGTAGAAGCGTGAAATCCCCCCAAAAAATTACTAAAAAATAATTCAAAACATGTTTCAGCTATTTTACAAATTCCCCAACCTAAGGGGTTTAAAAGGGGGAGTCGAAAAACTTAGAACATTTGGCATAACTCAGCAGCCATTTTAGGTAGAAGCGTGAAATTCAAGATAACAAACATATTAAAAAAATAGGTAAAACTTTGCTAGATATATTTCGTTTGATTCAAGATTCTTTTAGAGGAACCATCCAGCGAAAATAAATAAAACTTTGACAGGAAAAATTAACTCGATATCGCCGTCTATTGAGAATTTTGTCAATAATTTATATTAACTGCTGAAATGGGAGATTTCAGCAATAAATAAATTCGTCTTTTAACACTAGAACCGCCGGAAATTTTACTCAAGTGTTTTAAAACTATTTCACACCAGAATTTTTATTTAAAACTATTAAACTCATTTATTTAACTGGAACAATGGAACAATAAAGCTGATGTATGGATTCCCTAGTTGCTTGGCAACTTTACATCCAGGCTAAGAGTAAATCGTGTTACAATGCAATGGGAGCCTTAGAAAAAAGAGCGTTTAAACGCGGCTAGTATCCACGAAAAATAGAGAGTAAAAGCTAAAAAGATAGACAATTTTTAATAGAAAAAATTGTTAGTATAACTAGTAGGAAAAAAAAATGTTCCATATGATCCACATATATGTCCAGGACAGGCGAAAAAGCTACCAAAGGGAGCCCCGTAAAAAAAAAGACTCAATTCAGAGACCATACATTTAATATAGCTTGATAAGTAAAAAAGTTTAACACAGTGAAGAAAAGAAACAAAACTAAATATATACATAATTACAAGAGAATTTAAATTACTATAAGTAAAAAAGAATAAAAATGTAAGAAAAAGCTACAGTGAGGAGAGTTCAAACTAAAAAAAACAGATAAATGCAAAAGCCGAGGGGATCAAACGACAGCAAGAGGACGGCGTCCACCCAGTCTAGTAATTTGAGGTGAATTAAACATGGGAATGTAAGAAATAAGAGTAATATCATGAGAAGAGCATAAGATACTAGAATAGAAGTTTTTTTTTAATAAACAAACAACACAAACAAAAAGAAGGAAAAATGTTTAGCAAATGAAGAGCTTAATCTTCGTTAATGTTGATATGACTTGCAAGTTTATCAAATTCAGTTAATATAACCATCAATTTTTGCATCGGATTATCGAGTTTCTTAGTCTGAGTTGAGATGTTCTTTATACATTTTAGGAATTTACTGATTTGAAAGATTTGTTTAACTTCGTTGAAAGTATTAAGAATGTCTTTAATATCATTGGTGTAATTAGTAGGAGAATTAGAATTTTCAATAGTAGGGGAGGAATGGGTGTTTGCGGTAGTACTATCATTGTTATCAGAGTTTAATTCTACATTACTAGTTGAGGGTTCAGAGTCTTTAGTATTTTTGGTATAATTATAATTCTTAAATATATCCGCTAAGATTTGGGTTTCTTGGGATAGATTGCTGACGGTATTACTTGTTTTACGGTTTTGTTTATTTTCTAATCTATAGGGATTTTTTGGACAACCGCGGAAATTCGCTGGGTGCCCGAGTCCACAATTGGCACAAGTGGGTTTAATACGCCCCTTGTGGTGACAATCTGTACTTAAATGTAGATCTCCGCATTTTACACATTTAGCATCGAAGCCACGCACTTCTGATGCGTGACCGTAACCTTGACATTTGTAACATTGTTTTACACGATTTTTGCTAGTAAAAGCTTCAATCTTAACAGAAATATAATGTATATTGTTAATTTGGTAAATTTCTTCAAAGTTCTTACGAGGTATAACATTTAGCATGTATATCGGCATTGGTTGGCCAGTTTTACGATTTTTAAGCATGGCAGCCCTAGTGACTGCGAAACCATGCTCCCTGAGACTATCGTCAATAATTTTAGTATCGGTGTAACAGGGGAGGCCCCTAATGCATATTTTTTTGGGTCGAAGTTCTTTAGGATCAAGAGTGGTATATTTCTTTTTGTTTTGGTCTAGCCATTTCTGAGTAGATTTAAAGTCCTTATCAGAGTTACATTGTATAACAATGCGTTCGCCTTTTAGCGTTATTTTGGGGTTTTCTGAGTTTAACTCCGTAATTTCATGGGCAGCCGTCGCCCAATTGCTGTCGACTTCGACGTAGAAAGGGTTAACAGATTTTTTAACTTTGACAGTATCCTGAGTATTTTCACTAACATTTGATTCATCCATATCCACATTTTCAGTTAGGTTAACTTCGCTAGCGATATTTTTATATTTATTACTAAGTGGGATAGGAGAACTCTCCTCCGAAATAGGTCGTTTAACTCCTTTCTTAACAGCGTTGAAAATTTCTTTTTTAAGATTAGTGTTAGTAAGAAAAAAATTAGGAGTTTTCTTATACTTAATAGAGCAGAAAAAACTAAAGATAGCTGAATTTAACAAATTATCATGGGTTGGCTCCCTAAGCAAAGTAAAAGCATCAAGGCAAGTTTTCCTTACCTCTTCTTGCTCTGAAGCAGAAGCAGAATAGCCGTCCTTAGCCTTAATGTCCAAAATATATTGATCCACAAATGTGTAGAAATCTCCTAATATAGTTTTAGCATATTCTTCAAAATTTGAAGAAAATCTATCAAACTGGTCCTTGAAATTGCTGTTTAACGTTCCATTACATATTTTGTCGATAACTTCCTTAATATAATAATCTTGATCATCTGTAGCCGTCATAATGCAGCACTAAATAGCGAGCGAAAACTATTCTAACGAACCGCCTCACCTGCCATTCACACTGCGAAAAATATAACATGCGATGGAGCAAGCACCTCTAACGTCCACCTCACAATAGAGCTCCAACGCAACTCTGGGAAAAAAATTTTATTTAACTTTCTTCGCCGTGGTATGTATTTAACTTAATTTAGAATAACATTTCTGGTTTGAATATCTTCATTTTCTACCGGTCAAAATGACTGCTATGGCGGTTCTAGTGTTAAAGCCCACAGTGTAAGTAACATTGACTTTTGGGCATGTTGCATATATGTAACGCAGTACTACAAAGGGATAAACATTGAATAGTACTTATAAAAAAGTGTTTTAAAAAATTATTTTTGTTCTTACTCTAATTTATTTATTTAAAATTAATTTCACATATGATTTTTTGAGATTACATTATTCCTGGGTATCACTTATTCTGTGAATTCTGTTTCATAAACCTACATACTACTCTAGACATAGAACGTTTGAGTGCTCTTAGACTCTCCCATAAAATAGGATTAATGTCATCTACTTGCCCAATGACTTACATTTAGCTTGCAAATAAACTCAAAGAGATTTTTATGTCTCCATTTTATTAGTATTTAATATTATCTGAATCGAAGTGTTTATTTGAAATTTGTGATTGCCTAATTAACTTTTATTTTAAACCTACTTACAACAAAGAAGTTTATATAATTAATATTTGTTTTGTTGCTCCATTTAAGCGCTTAAGACCTGAAGTTAAAACAATGCTAGAAATACACATTCACTGCTTTTGCACAGAGTGACATCGTAGATGACAGAAACAGGGCTGGCACAGGCGACTATTTTTCTGTTCTATTCGCACATTAAACATTCAGGAGTTTTGATTATTCGCGAAATAAAAAATGGATAACATTTCAACATTCGCGAATACTGAACTTAGTTATTTGCGAATTTTGTTTTATAAAGAATATTTTTATACAAAGCAAACTCGCTTTGTTTGACCAGTTCCTTAAACTATTCGACACTGGACAGTTGCATTGTCCTGAATAGCTTAAGTTCTGAGAACTTCAACCCTTGTATTGAGGCAAAATATAGATCAATAATTCCGAAATTTGACAATGCTAAAGATTTTTTTTTTAAAAAAACGTAAATTTTCAAAAATTCCAAATTTTTATTGCAAGTGAAATTTTTTCTGCAAAAACTGTATCGGAAATTTTCAAGCTTCAACAACAACATGTTCAGAAAGCAATAGAATGCGATCCTTAATTGTTAAAGAGTGTTAAATTTAAAAGAGAAATTGAGACCCCCAACTTTTCCTTACATGGAAATTCATAAACAAAAGATCTGTTCTTTCAAATAAACTAGCAATTATAACAAACTACAAACAAACTACTATTCCAAACAAAGTACAATAATTTTTTTCAGCCATCAATTAGCAACTAAACTTTGTACAGTATATTTAAAACTTTTTAAATTTATTTACAGCATGTACTTTTTAGTGCTTAATAAATACATTTTTGCGTTTCTATTGCTTTTTTCCATTAAAAAAAATTATAAAACCTGACCCCCTTTTGTGCACGGGAAGATAGTCTCAACATTCGCGATTTTGATATTCGCGGAGGTTTCCGCGAACCTAACCCTCGCGAATGTTAAGGCATTACTGTATATTTCTCTTGCAAATGTTCTAGAACAGTATGACAGTAATTTTTGTTTTGAGAAACTGGCGTGAGGTAGAATTAAAAAATGGTCGCCTATGACAGCCCTGCGGAAAGAGCCCTTTCCAGGGTTTATACGGGTCCCGTTATTTTCAAGGTAAGACAGGGTTCGTACGGGTCTTTAAATTTCTAGCCTAAGAAATTCTTCGGTACCAATATTTTCTTATAGAAAATATGTCCTTAAATAAGGTGAAATTACGGGCGTTTAAACTAGATTTATTTTTCTATAAAAAAAAAATGCTGATATACGTCCTTGAAAATAACGGTACCCGTACGAATCCTGTAAAATATCAGTATTTTTTTTTTTTTTTTATAAAAAAATAAATCAAGTTCAAACGCGCGAAATTTCGCCTTATTTAAGGAGAGATTTTCTATAAGCAATACTCGTACCGAAGATCAGGATGTATTCCCGATGATAATACAATCTTTTCATATTTTTAAATCTTAATTATTGATTAATAAATTATTTTTGATTAAATTTAGACAATACGTTAAAATACCGATTTTAAAACTTAAGTATTTTAAATAGTTTTCATTTATGAATTTTTTAATCCATTACCACCAGACTCAATAAAAATATTTATTTGTTACAGTAGTGTTCGCAGATAATCTTTTCTTTGTTTTTTTACTTTTCACCATTTTATTTTCAACATATATTTCAACATATGTTATACTAGTGCTTATGTACTTTGTCATTTTTTGTTAGTCTTTTCTTTTTCTTAAAAGTAAATTTAATTTTGTGGCTACCAGCCACATCTAAACATTATTTTTTTAAGGCTCCCTAATGCCCTTGCAACACAATCACCTATCCACTGGATGTAAAGTTGCAACGCAACTAGGCAATCCATTCAGTTGCTCACATTGTTCCATTGTTCGGTCGTCATAAATAACACCAACACCGTTACAGTTGTGTAAAATAACATTTTCTTTAATATAAAAATGCTTTTTATTTCTTGTTGCCATTTCTTAAAAAGAAACTGAAAAAAACTGACAATCCATTAATTTTTAATCTTTAATATTTGATTTTTGCACTGGAATGCTATATTTTATTAAAGAACTTGAATTTTCATTTATAGGAAATGAATTTTAAATTCGGCATATTTCTACTTTTAACCCTCTCGCTGCGTTATTGTTTTATCAAAATAGCTTCAAAAATTGCATATTTAACACCTTTGGCACCAGTTTTTCAAAACAAGAATTTTTCTCTAATTTAATCGGGAAAATGGTCCGATTAAAGAAGGCAAAATTTAAAATAAAAAATAACTGGTCGGAATAATCAAGGAGGATTAATTAGACGGAAATAATGCACCCCTAGAAAATATCAGGGTGCACAGCGAGAAGGTTAAGGGGGGGGGGGGAGTCCCTTTAGAATTTTCAAAAAATCGATAATTTTTTTTTCATATTTCGAAAATATAATATCTCGAGAATATATTGGCAAGAGGAAAAATTAAAATAACCAATATTAACAAAGTTATCCCATTGATCCTGATTATGAAGATCCTGAAAACGAATATCTTCCTCCCTTATTTCCTCAAGAACTTCAAGAGCATCTCCTACCAATCTACCAAGATTTATCTAGAGATGACTTACTCCAAACGAAAGTTTTAACGCAACAGTTTGGCGGTTATCTCCAAAACACCTGCATTCTGCACTACAAATTGTTGAAATTTCAGCATACATCGCTGCTGGGATATTTAATGAAGGCTATACTTCCATTCTTAGGGTTATGGATAATTTAAATATTTTTGTTGGCACTTATGCCAAAGTTTTTTCCGAAAACGCCGATGAGGCGCGAGTAACGAAACAGAACCGGAGGAGTCTTTTGCAGACAAAAGCAGCTCGTACAGACCGAAAACGGCAGCAACTTGAAGAAAACCAGGCTTTCGAGGAATCCGAAGAACTATTATATGCACCCGGGATCGCTGATTGATCGGTAAGTCACTAAAACCAGTAATTTTATCATACTGAAATTTTAAACGCGATTATCTCGAAACTACATTTTCAAAAACTGCTCGTGCTGTAACTCAAAAAGTTATCGGTCAATTTGGCTGATTTTTGGTGAGGCTTTTCTTTATATCATTACCGGAAGGATGTACAGTCGTGGAAAAAAAAAGTAAACACCCCTACTAACTCCTCAACAAATTATCGTAGAAGAAAGTTACTGCTACCGAACGATTGGAAATAAAGTCTACTTTTAAATGATGCATATAAAATTTGCTTAGGGTGCCATCTACATATTAAAACGAACCATAACTTTGTTTTTTTCAATAGCAGTACCCAATTCTGACAGCATAAATGAACTCTACACCCTTCAATTAGCCTAAAAACGAATTTTTATGCAATTCGTACCATAAGTTTCCAAGAAATTAATTATTTTAAAACGAGCTTATTTTAAGGGCTGTATCCAAATTGAAGTTCCGTACTGGATTGTTAACCGAGAGAGCCCCTTCCTTGATCAAGGCACCTTAAGCGCCACTCAAGGAGTCAATGAAGAGTGTTAGATTACAGTACATCAGAATAAATTTCAAAATGTCTACTCACTTCCATCATAGACGGCCCCTTAAACCATCATTTTGCCGTTTTTTAAGCATAATTTGAAAACTACTTGGAATAAAAATGTGAAATTTTTGAATTTCCATAAAGCAGGACTTAATAAATCTAAATCCATCAAAAAAATTGTAGGTTGCAATTCATAATTTTGTTCGAATATTAATTTCATAATTCATAATTCATTTCATAAAATTATAAAAATTGCAATCAGCATATTTATATTTGGGTATATTAGTATTATTACTACAAAAAAAAAAAAAATTAGCACATTAGGAGCATAATTTCGGGAGATATAAATAAAAATATGAAAATGTAATTTAACATTAGAAGCACTAAATTTTGAATGTTTATAATTCAAAAACTTATCATTCAAATGACTTGAAATTTGGTGTCTAGGCATAGTTTGAACCAAAGATTTGAAATATCTCGTTAAAATTGGGCATTGCCATTGAAAAAAATGAAGTTTGGATTCGTTTTAATATGTAGATGACCCCTAAGGAAATTTAATATACATCATTTAAAAGTAGACTTTATTTCCAATCGTTCGGTACCAGTAACTTTCTTCTACGATGATTTGCTGAGGAGTTAGTAGGGGGTGTTTACTTTTTTTTTCCCACGACTGTACAGTCGTAGAAAAAAAAAAGTAAACACCCCTTACTAACTCTACAAGAAATTATCATAGAAGAAAGTTACTGGTACCACACGATTGGTAATAAAGTCTACATTTAAATGATGTATATAAAATTTGCTTAGGGGCCCATCTACATATTAAAACGAACCATAACTTTGTCTTTTTCAATAGCAGTACACAATTCTGACAGCATAAATGAACTCTACACCTTTCAATTAGCCTAAAATCAAATTTTTATGCAATTCGTATGATAAGTTCCCAAGAAATTAATTATTTTAAAACGTGCGTATTTTAGGGGCTGTATCCCAATTGAAGTTGGGTACTCGATTGTTGACCGAGAGAGTCCCCTTCTTGATCAAGGCATCTTAAGCGCTACTCAAGCAGTCATTGAAGACTGATAGATTACAGGATAGCAGAAGAAATTTCAAAATATCTAGTCACTTCTATAATAGACGGCCCTTTAAACCATCATTTTGCCGTTTTTAGATGCGTTCGTAATTATATAAATACGTAGCACCTATGGTCGTCGTTCAGTTTGTCCGTCCGTGCGCATATAACAGAGTAAGAACTACCCAACCGAATGGTCTGAAATTTTAAATGTATGATTGTTGCAAAATTTTGTCGGGCCATTTCAAATTTTGTGAAAATCCAATGTATAGTTTAATTACAGGGACATTCAAAAGTTTTTCTTTACATTACGGCCAATGGGAAAAAATTATTACAAGTGCATTTTAATGATGTTACAGTCTTCCGAATGGTCTGAAATTTTAAATATACAATTGTTGCAAAATTTCGTCGAGCCATTTCAGATTTTATGAAAATTGGATGTATAGTTTAATGACAAGGACAGTCAAAAGTTTTCCGTTACATGACGGGCAATGGAAAAAAAATTATTGCAAGTGCATTTTAATGATGTTACAGACTATGCACTTATGAAGTGCAAAAAAATATACATTCAGTACAATATGGAGTGCAAGAAATATTTATAAAACTAGTTACAGTACGAACGCACCTCATTTGCCACGTTTGACGAGCGATTTTCTACTTGTTTAAGTATAATTTGAAAACGACTTGGAAGAAAAATGTGAAATTTTGGATTTCCATGAAGCAGGACTTAATAAATCTAAATCCACCAAAAAAAAAAAAAAAAAAAAAAAAAAAAAAAAATGTAGGTTGCAATTCATAATTTTTTCGAATATTAATTTCATAATTCATAATTTATATCATAAAATTATTAAAATTGCAAATTCAACGTACTTATGTTTGGGTATATTAGTATTGTTGCTACACGAAAAATTAGCCCATTAGGAGTATAATTTCAGGATATATAAATAAAAATATGAAAATGTAATTTAACATTAGAAGCACTACTAAATTTTGAATGTTTATAATTCAGAAACTTATAATTCAAATGACTTGAAATTTGGTGTCTAGGCATTGTTTGAACTGAAAATTTGAAATATCTTGTTGAAATTGGGTATTGCTATTGAAGAAAATGAAGTTTGGGTTCGTTTTAATATGTAGATGGCCCCCTAAGCAAATTTTATATACATCATTTAAACGTAGACTTTATTTCCAGTCGTTCGGTACCAGTAGCTTTCTTCTACGATAAATTGTTGAGGAGTTAGTAGGGGTGTTTACTTTTTTTTTTCACGACTGTACCTAAAGTTTAAAAGATTTCGTGTAAACAAGCAATTTTTTAGGGATGAAAAATATCGTAAAAATAGTAAAATATCCAACATTTTATTAAAAACCGTACTTAATTTTTTGCTTTATACTTTTTTATCGTTTTATAGGTTTATTCCCGTGCATATGTTAGAAAAAGTTTTTTTTTTCCGGATCAATAGAAAAAGAGTGACGAGTGCAGCACGTTTGGGCCTCGCGCCATAGAAGCCCGGAGAAAAATTTTGCTGAGCCGCCATTTTGTAAAACGAAAAAAAAGAGAGAAAAAAAATGTCTTTATACTTTACAAAGATGTAATAAAGTTATGTTACAGTTTCAAAATGATCCGATTATTTTATCACCTTTTAAAAAAAAATAATGAAAAATGACTGATTTTGAGGCGTCTGAAGGGACCCCCCCGCCCCCGTAAGTACTTGAATAAAAGCATGTTTTTCCAAGCCATTTTTATTTTATTAATTAATGCATTCATATTATTATTATTATTATTATTAATGTTATTATTATTGTTATTATCATTATTACTAACTTTTTAATCCATACTTTACTAAACAATAAAATACGATTGAGCCATATTTGTGTACTTTGGCATGCAAAGCCGTATTCTGTTCATTCTTAACCATTAGTTAATCTAAAAACACTTCCACATAAGCCTACTCAATATCAAAGTACTTGAGTACTCCATATCTCTGTAAGTAGGTTTAGTGTCAGCTATTTTATATGAAAGCTTATATTTAGTTTGCAAATACGCTCAAGAAAATGGTTACACATCGAATTCATTTCTGTATATTAAACATGATGAAGTGCCTGTGTCACAATTTTTCATAGAAAATGTTTCTTTCCGGTCTATCAAATTTAAACATTACACGACAGCAATAATTCAGAATAAATATGACACAAAGGAAAAAAAAAAATCAATTTGCAGATAAATATATAAAAAACTGCGTTACTGGAACATTTTATTTTCGTTTCACAATAATTAATATTAATAGATTTTCTTATATATTACTAGCGAACTTGCCCGGCGTTGTCTGGGTACGTCAAAAAACAGCAGGAATTGCGAAAACGTTCTGGAAATCACAATAAGATATCGCGAGAAAATTTTAAATCGCTGCACAAATTTCGAAAAGAGAAAAAAAATATATATATATTGTGTTCGAAGATTGTAAGTTGATTCCTTTCACTAATGTGGAAAAATGGTATCAAATCACTAAAATACACTAAAAATCACATACAAAATTCCCGAAATTCGAAAATTGCTATACGAAGTCCGAATAAACTTTATTGAAATGAGGACAGTATGTACTTTATGTCAAAAATGGAATGTCAAAAAAATTGCAGCAGATAGCGAAGAAACGTAAAAATCGAATTAAAAATCTCAAAAAGTTCAAAAATCACGAAAGTCAAACTTTACTATAATTGGATAAAAGTTTCAAATCTAATTCCTTCGACCTGCATGCTCTCTTAAAATTTATGTCTGGGAAAGCATACTAAGCATTGGTTGATGTTACTTTTATTCATAATTTAATTTACTTGGATTACTTTAAATACAATTAATATAATCCCTTAAGTTAATATTAGTTTTTTTTAATTAAAATATCTCAATTTGTTGATTTTCTCTAAGCAAGTAATCCTTATTGTTTTACAATGGAACTCTATTGGAATTTGGCGAAATATTAGCGATATCGCCAAGTTGGCGTCACTTTTGGCGACTAAATTTGGTCGCCAAATTTGGCGATATATCGCCAAGTTGGCGACAAACTTGGCGGTATTTGGCGACAGAACTGTGTCCCCCACACTGTAAAAAAATCCAGAAACATTCCTGGGAAAAAATGGGCAGCTAATGTGCCTATTATTTCCAAGAAACATTTCTTGAAAATGACTGGAACTTTACTGTATAATTTTAAAACGTTCCCCAGAAAAGCCAGTAAGGTTCCTGTGAAATACCAGGAAAGTTTCTGTTGAGAACAAAAATATTACTCATAGTTCACAGGAAGCTTACTTATGTTCTATAGAACGTTCCAGAAATGTTCAGTAAGGTTTCTGTAATTTTCCAGAAACGTTTCGTATAATGGGCAACTCATCTGCCCATTATTTCCCAGGAGCATTCCTAGATTTCTTTTCAGAATGCAGGAACGTTTCATATATTAGATTTCACTAGATGTATATATATATATATTTTTTATTTATGTATTTTTTTATGTATTTTATTTTATTTTTTTTTTTTTTTTTTTACATTCATCAGATTCGATGCCAAGATATATTATAATCCATTTTCAAGTATTTAAAAATTTTAATTTTCCTTTGTTTACTTTGGAAAATAGTTGAAGAAGTTTATTAATCAGTTTAGTCAAATTAAATTATTTGACATACATACAAACCATATCTGGTATTATTATTTATGATATTTTTTCATAGATTCAGTGTAATTAAAAAAGGAATTCCTCACCCCTTCAACATTGTAGACAAGATAAATATAATGTTATTTTCAAATCGACATCCCCCTCTTTATGAAATTTTTCTATGCTTCATAAGGTAAATCATAACAAATTTTTATATTTCATTTATAATTCAAGCAAAATGTGCACAAGCACAAATCCGGGCACATTTTCATAAACAAACATTTTAAGCATATTAAAAATTTCTGATAACACTGTTTTTTTTTTTTTTTTTTTTTTTTTTTTTTTTTTTTTTGTAAGGTGAAATTAAAATAATCATTTACGTATGATTTTACTATTCAAAATTATCTTGCTGTAAAATATTAAAATCACTTAAGAAATCATTTTATGATACAACAGCTAATAATGTGTTTGTTAAACAGGGATAAATATTTTAAATAATTTTAAACATCATTTCAAATTATTATTAAATTTCACCGTTCATATATAAATATTTTCCATCTGATAATTAGAAAATTCTGAAAACATTGCATGTCTTTTTGCTTCCATATAACATATAAGCACATTTAATAATTAAAGTTGTCAAAATTTTATATATTAATTCATTCAAGTTTCCATTGGAGGGGGGAGGGGGGAAGTGTCATTTAGTATACTATTAGTTCTGTATCCTTATCTAACCGCAAATTTGCTTTTTGCATATTTACATAATTTTCTTAAGGCTTTGTTTTGGTTATAAATTAATTATAAATGATTAGCAATAAATCACATAAAGTATTAGGGTAATTTTAAGTTTTGAACGATTTTTATACACATAGATTTTGAAAAAGAATAGCTGTTATTCAACTTCCTTTGACAAAATAGTAATATAAAAAAAGACCATTATTTTTTTGCACAAAAATAAATAAATATATATATATATGATTAGCTTTTTTTTATATATAGGAAAAAAACTTGCATAAAAACACAGAGTCACACAATACTGTACAGCATTTTATGATACGAAAAAAAAAAAAAAAACGCACACACAGACACAGACAGAAAACAATAACGTAAATATGGATTAATATTAATTTAAAATCTTAGACATAAGTGTATACTTTATAAATGGAACCTCATTAAAACATAGATAACATTAATATTTGTTAAAATCAAATTTGTTCTAAAAATAATATAGCATATAGAAAACAATAGCGGAACAAAATGGAGTATTATATTTTATAAGTCACGTCACTTACCCTTTGGCGTAGAATACATTTTCTTGTAATTTATATTACTTTGTTTAGATGGGGGAAATATTTTTTATATCCTACAAAGATTTCTAGATAACTGATTAATATTTATTTCCTTCAAATTAACCAGCTACCACAGAAAACCCAATTAGACTTAAAAGTCTTAGAATTACCACGTGGTTCATATACGCTGCGTTTCTTTTGCAAGTGTCACTGTATTCCACAGGGGATGATCTGAGCTTTCAGAAAGGGTATTGCATTTCCACCTGAAATTTCTCGACAATAGAGATTAAAATGTTTACCCGCTGTTCATTTATTCGCATCTCACAGTGATTTTTTGACATCAATAGAAGGAATTCGTTTTCGTCTCGTGCACGACACATAACAACACGGTTTAATGGCGGGCGGCTGCGGTATGCTGTTGCTAACTTTAATTATGAAACGTTTCAGATAGGAAAACCAGAATTTCCCAGGAAACTGCTAAATTGTTCCGGAAACCTTTAAAAAGGAGAAACATTTCTCGAATTTACATGGAACGTTACAGTTTTTTCTTACAGTGCATACGGTAACACGCAGTAAATCGCCTTATAGGAATGAATATGCATTAACTGCTGTTCAATAATCGCATAAAAGAAATCGCTGTACGAATTCCGAATAAACTTTTTTGAAAAGAGAACAAAATTTACTATATTGGGTTAAAAGAAAGAAACCGTATTCTTTTCACTAATCTGGAAAAATCGCCTCAAAACTTAAAAAAGTGCTAAAAATCGGATAAAATATTAAATTAAAAAAAATCTAATCAAAAAACCGAAAATCGGGCTTCGAGGTGCAAAACTTCATATATATGCGACGTACCTCTCCCCCGAAATTTTGTAGCTCTGCGTGCAGCGGTCTTTTCAGAACACCGTCGACACACTCACACACAAACTTCTTTCCTTATTATTATAGATTAACCTCCGATATACAATTTCTTTCTCCCAGCAAATAAAATGTCGTCGCCAAAAAATAACATTGCGTTGTATAAGCCAGCCGTAAAACAAAGCAGATGTATCATTCTACTGTTAAATACTCTACTGCAAATTTTTTAACTTCTAAGCATCGCACATTTTCGATTTTTATACCGTCGTATTGGAGAAAAAAGTACTTTTTAATGCAATTTCTTTCTGCATCTCCATTTATTTTTGATATATTAATTTTTTGTGTAGTTTTTAGCGCCATTTGTTTAATTTTGGCAACTCAAGTACTCCATTTCTGTAGAAAGTACAGAAAAAATAGTTGGAAAATAGGAATTATATCTTTTTGTTGCCATTTTCCCATGACTACAGAAAAAAAATCTAATTAAAATACATGCTATTTTGAAAAAAAAAAAAAAAAAAAAAAAAAAAAAAAGGAATCATTTCTGATAAAACATGGAGATATTATAAAGTATATTTAATTTAATTATCTACATTACAAACAAATGATGGTATAATAATCATTACATAGGCGTTATTAATACATGGAAATTATTCCAGAGAGAAAGATTCGCCTTGCATACAATATTTCAAATGAAAATCAAATTTCAAAGTAATTGCTTAGGAGGCGCAAAGGCCAACACAGTGAAAAAGATTCCATGCCGGGACTCGAACCCGGGCCATCAGTATAGCGCACTGACTTTCTACCGACTAAACCACATGGAACGATACCCAGCCTGGAAAATGTCTCACTATTATATGTTGGCAAGGCTACAAACGCAGCAAAAGATGGAATATTTAACGTGAGCCACCGACATGAGGCAAACACGAAGCTTAATTAAATCCAGCATCGATAGGAACTATATTAATACATGGAAATTATTCCAGAGAGAAACATTCGCCTTGCATACAATATTTCAAATGAAAATCAAATTTCAAAGTAATTGCTTAAGAGGCGCAAAGGCCAACACAGTGAAAAAGATTCCATGCCGGGACTCGAATCCGGGCCATAAAAAGTTCTAGGTCCAGTTCTATTCCCAGTTTCCTAGAAAATTTTGAGTAACTTTATAGATTTTTTTTACAGTGTGGAGAACGCATTAGAAAACACTTCTATCCTCCAAATTTCATGATTTTGCAGTCATTGATTGAGACCGCACATTAGAATGCCTCCTATTGTAAGCTGTTAATTCGATTAGTTATATGATTCTTTTACTTCTTGCTTCAAAGATATTGCCATAATTCTATAATCAACATGCTAAAACCTTCTTTACTAAAAAATCAAAAGGATTACTGAACTCTGTAAGTTCCTGTGAAAAATCTGTTATGTAGATGTAAACTTATCAGCTATGCCTCTTTTGCAGTTATAAGTTATATCCTACTTACAATAAATATAATAACGTTTTTTAAAACGTTTCAAGTTTGTCGAAAAGTGTTCGTTATCCAGATATTCTGAAGTTATTCCATTCTCAGCTGCGAATTCTTTTCTAGACCTCCTTATCCAGCAACCATTGGATTAAGCGCTCTGGAGTTCCCAACATTTATCAATAAAGTAGCATTAACGTCAATATTTTTTTTTCTCTCTCGGACTAATATTTAGGTAGCACAAAATATACCGTAAAGTTCTACGCAGTAACTTAGTGCTCTAACATAAAGAACTGCCATCATATATTCCAGGTACTTTCGATACAAAATGATTACATAACGCATGACATTTTGGTATCTAAAAATGCTCTTCTGCTTCGTAAAAGTGATTTATGAAGTTTTTGTGGCTCTGACTTGACTAAAATTATTGAGGTATAGGAAATGTTTCACTTATTTGTTAAAAGAAGTCACAAATGAAACAATTTATATTGTTTTATATGTGGAACTTATATAAATAAATATTTTATATATAAGAAGAATAGATCATTTATTTTTTAACTATATATAGAATGTTTTAAAAATGTGCGTACAAAACCTGAGAGGAAATAGAGAATATCCATATATGAATTATATTTATACAGGAAAGCATGGTCAGAAACGCCACCCGCAGGGGCTAGAATAAAAGCAAAGACCGAACAATAATCCAAAACAGAAAAGGAGTATAAAGTGTTTTATTAGGCGAAACGTTACAGTGCAATAACTGATACATACAGAATATTGTTTGAAAAGAGGTGTTCTTGAACTGCACTACAAGATGTGTATTATATAATATGTTGTGCATAGCATTTATCGTTCATTTACAGGGACATACAAAATAATACTTTTACGGTACTGTCGAAGAGCAATAATTGCTGGAAATGCGTTTTCAATTGTGATATGCGTTTTTAAATGTACTTAATTTTTTGCATATTACTTGATGAGTATAAACTCAATAGAACATATTCAGGACTGTACAAATGAATTCGAGTGCATTTCTAATTATTGATGGAAATTGCAGAAGATGAATTTTAGCTGCTATGTCTTTCCTAATTGAGCTAGATTTTTGCATACTATGTAGTATAGTATACACAAATCTATAGATCATCTACAGAGTTGTACAAAAAAATTGGGATATTTTTTCGACTGCAGATGATAATGGTTGAAAGTAGGTTATCAAATTTTTAAAACGATGAAGTTTTGTTACAGTGTTTTGAATGTGTTGGAAATTGTTTTATAAACTATTTTTTTCTGACCGACTCGACTTTATGAAAATAAATCAGTCATTTATGCATCTTGGCAAAAAGTTATTCCGTTCTGAGCTGTCAATTCTTTTTAGACCTCTTAACCAGCACACTATTAGATTAGGCGCACCTGAGTGCCCTACATTTATCTATAATGTAGAGTTAACGTCAACTGTATTTTCTTTTTTCTGAACTAACGTTTAGATAATACAAAATATGACGTTTTGCGCAATAACATAAAGAGCTGCCAGCATGTATTCCAGTCGCCTTCGATACAAAGTGATTACATAAAGCGCGACATTTTTGCATCTAAAAATGCTCTTCCTCTTCATAAAAGTGATTTATGACGTTTTCGTGACTATGGCTAGAATGAAAGTATTGGGGTATAGGAAAAGTTTCAAATATTTGTAAAAAGAAGTCTTAAATGATACAATTTGTGTTTGTATTGCTTAATATGTTGAAATTTTATAAATAAATATTTTATATATAAGATGAATAGATCTGCAGGAGAATAATTAGGTACTGCCTATGAGCAATAATTGCTGGGAATGTTTTTTAAATTAACTACTTTTTTGCATATTACTTGTTGGGTATAAATTCTATAGATCATATAAAGGACTACACAAAAGAATTCGAGTACATTTCTATTATTGAAGAAAATTGCTGAAGGGGAATTTCAACTGCTGTGTCTTTCTTAATTGAACTAAATTTTTGTATACTATGTAGTATAGTATACACAAGTCTATAGATCATATATAGAATTGTACAAAAGAATTGGGATATTTTTTCGACTACAGATGATAATGGTTGAAATTAAGTTTTAAACGATGAAGTTTTGTTACAGTGTTTTGAATGTGCTGGAAATTGTTTCATAATCTATTTTTTTCTGACCGACTCGACTTTATGAAAATGAATCAATCATTTATGCACCTTGGCAAGCAAGATATTCTGAAGTTATCCCGTTCTGAGCTGTCAATTCTTTACTAGACCTCTTAACCAGCACACTATTAGATTAGGAGCACCGAAGTGCCCTACATTTATCTATAATGTAACATTAACGTCAACTATATTTTCTTTCTCCTTGGACTAACATTTAGATAATACAAAATATGGCGTTTTACGCAATAACATAAAGAGCTGCCATCATGTTTTCCAGTTGCCTTCGATACAAAGTGATTACATAAAGCGTGACATTTTTGCATCTAAAAATGCTCTTCTTCATGAAAGTGATTTATGACGTTTTCGTGACTATGGCTAGAATGAAAGTACTGGAGTATAGGAAATGTTTCAAATATGTGTAAAAAGAAGTCTTAAATGATACAATTTCTGCTTGCATTGTTTAATTCTTTTTTGATCTTTTATAAAAAAATATTTTTTTATAAAAGATAATAGATAATTTAATTTTTATTAACACTACCTAACAAAGTTGAAAAGTGTTTATGACTTCGGTTTGTCTGGCCGTCTGCCCGTCTGTCCGCGCTCTAACTCTCGTAAATATACCCCTATTGCCCTGAAATTTTTGGATGTTATTAACGTTTACCATAGCACAAACCCTATTTGAAAAGAAGTTTGTAGCATGTTTAGTTCATTTACAGGGACAGTCAAAAGTATTCCACTACATTACGGCCAACGAGAAAAAATCGTTTCAAATGATTTTTAATGATGTTACACGCATCCAATATAACAAAATTGATAGCCATTTATGGAGTCCACTAAAATATGCATTCTGTAGAATATGTGGTGCAAAGAATAGTTATTATTCATTTACAGGGCTACACAAAAGAATTCCGTTACATAAAGGTATAGGGGGGGGGGGAATTGTTTGCGGCGTATTTTAAATATGTTAAACTGTTTCATATATAATGAAATTGATATACGCCGCTGAGGTTTACTATAAGTTATTTCATGTATAATAGGAAGTGCATAGCATTTACAGGGACACACAAAAGATTCCAGGTACTGTATTGTATCAGAAGTACTGTACATTAATGGTGATTGCTGGAAATGCATTTTTAGGTGCGTTCGTAATTATATAAATATGTAGCACCTATAGTCGTCGTTCAGTCCGTCTGTCTGTCCGTCTGTCCGTCCGTCTGTCTGTCCGTCCGCATATAACAGAGCAAAAACTACACGACCGAATGATCTGAAATTTTTAATATATAATTGCTGCAAAATTTTGTCGAGTCATTTCCAATCTTATGAAAATCGGATGTATAGTTTAATTACAGGGACAGTCAAAAGTTTTTCTTTACATTACGGCCAATGGGAAAAATTATTGCAAGTGAATTTTAATGATGTTACAGACTTCCGAATGGTCGGAAATTTTTAATATATAATTGCTGCAAAATTTTGTTGAGTCATTTCCAATTTTATGAAAATCGGATGTATAGTTTAATTACAGGGACACCCAAAAGTTTTCCGTTACATTACGGCCAATGGGAAAAAATTATAGCAAATGCATTTTAATGATTTTACAGCCTTCCGAATGGTCTGAAATTTTTAATATATAATTGCTGCAAAATTTTGTTGAGCCATTTCCAATTTCATGAAAATCGGATGTATAGTTTAATTACAGGGACACCCAAAAGTTTTCCGTTACATTATGGCCAATGGGAAAAAATTATTGCAAATGCATTTTAATGATTTTACAGCCTTCCGAATGGTCTGAAATTTTAAATATATAATTGCTACAAAATTTTGTCGAGCCATTTCAAATTTTATGAAAATCGAATGTATAGTTTAATTACAGGGACAGTCAAAAGTTTTCCGTTACATTACGGGGAATGGGGAAAAAATTATTGTAAGTGCATTTTAATGATGTTACAGACTATGCACTTATGAAGCGCAAAAAAATATACATTCAGTACAATATGGGGTGCAAAAAATAATTATAAAACTAGTTATAGTACGAACGCACCTCATTTGCCACGTTTGACGAGCAATTTCCAACTTGTTAATTATGATATGCACTTTTACGTTTCAGTATATTTATGCATACTATTTGGTGTGTATAAATGCTATAATTCATATACAGGGCTACACAAAAGAATTCGTTAGGGTTACTGGGTATGAGCGCTAAAGGCTTAAAGGTGGTTTTTAAATGAGTTATGCATTTTTGCGCTAAACTGCAAAAAGTTTGCTAAGAAATGTTTGCAGAATATAGATAAAATGATTTACATGGTCACGCAAAGAATTGGATACAGACTATGGATGATAATTTCTGGAAATGTTATTTCAGTAGTTTTAAGAGTGCTTTAGTTTGAATTAAATTTTAGCTAAATAGTGGCGTGTAATAAAGGTACTAGGTGAACTACAGGGCTGTACAAAAGTATTCAAATATTTTTCCATCTATTAGTATAAATTGCTGAAAGAGAAATTTCAAACTTTTATGCGTTTTCTTGCTAAACTAAATTTTCCCATTATATAGTATATATATCAACATACAGATCAAATACAGGACTGTTCAAAAGAATTTGAATACATGTTTGGCTATGGAAAGTAACTGCTGAAATCAGTTTTTTAAATGTTTACTTAGTTATCTTATTTACCATATTTCCATAAATAGCAAAGTTTTGTTGAATTGAAAATTGTTTCATAATCTATGCCATACGTATGATTCTTCTTTCTTGTTTATGTGCAGAATGATTAAAAATTGAGTAACTAAACTTGAATGGTTGTAGAAAACAATGCAATCAATTATATTCACATAGAAAAGTATGGTCAAAATCGTCATCATCAGAGGATAGAAGAAACGTAAAGACAAGTTAACAACGCAATACAAGAAGCAGTGTAAAGTGTTTGATAACGCGAAACTTTATAGTACAACAACTGTTACACGCAGCATATTGTTTTAAAAGAGATACTTTTAGAGTGCACTACTAGATGCAATAGAGTGCATTATAGAATATGTTGTGCATAGCATTTATCGTTTAGTTACAGGAACACACAAAAGAATTTGGTTATAGAACTGTCTATGAAGAGTTCTGCTGGAAGTGCGTTTCCTATTGAGATATGCGTTTTTAAATGTTACTCATTTTTTGCATATTACTTGGTGCGTATAAATTCTATAGATCATATACAGAACTGCACAGAATAATTCGATTACATTTCTGGTTACTGGCGGAAACTGCCGAAGGGTAATTTCGAACTGCTATACGTTTCCCTACCGAAATAATTTTTTTCATGCTCTGTGGTGTATAGCGTGTCCGTAAAGTCATGGTGCCCCTTTTGACCGGTCACAGGAAATCAACGAAACGAGATGGAAATGTGAAATCTTCAATAAATTAGGGATGCACCGAAAAGTGATTTTGGACGAATACCGAATACCGAATATTCGGCCAAGTGGAAACCAAATACGAATATTCGGATAGCCGAATAGTGGCTATCAATCCGAATACCGAATATCCGGCTTGCCAAATACTTTTAAATTTCGTAGTAGGAAAGCCTCAAAAAGTTAAATTTTAAAACAATTTTACATAATATCTACCACACATACTTCATTATGATAAAAAAGATTTTTGTACAAGTACATTTTACACTAAAAAAATTATTATTTAAGAAGAGGATATTTTGAAGCTTCTTTAATTGATAAAATTTTAAATTTCATGGATTCCTCTCTGAATTAAAGCAAACGAATAAAAGTTTCTTATATTCTAAAACAAATAATACATATTTTAAAATCAAATTGAAATTTTGAAGGAACTAGAAGAAACACTTTAGTCATATACTGTCTGCATCTGTTAAGGTGATCCAGTCATCAAGCCATTTTTCGAGATCTCCGTAATTGTTAAAGTGTTTCGTAGAGAGTGCGGGAGCCATCGATAAAAACAAGTGGTAGTCGGAAGGGTCAAGTTTAATGAGTATGACGGGTGGAGCAATAGTTCCCAGGCAAGTATAGAAATGGTGTCTATGTCCGCTTTCGCGGTGTGTGTGTGTGATTGGGGCCGGGGGGGGGGGGTCGTGCCTCCAAATAAGTTTTTCTTGTCTTGTATCCAAATCTGCTCACTTTTCAATCAATGTTTGGTTCAAATTTATTAATCGTTGACGGTAGCGAATGCTATTGACTGTTTCACCAGATTTTAAGAAGTTCGTGATGTCCGGCACCCTTCTGATCCCCAAAAATGCACGGCATTGTATTTTTTCCAAGGCGATTCGGTCTTGCGTTCAATGTTGATGGTTGTCCTGGGTCAACTTTTGATATTGCGTTTGACATGGCCAGCGTAAGTTTCCACAAGCATACGATGGCTTTCAATCTAATTTTTCTTTCGATTGAACAAGAGAATCGGCGCGTACCGCACATGCTCTTTATTTGGTTGGAAACTCGACATATTTACCAAACGAAAAAAATATGACGCGAACTAGAGAAAGCTTTAACATCAATGGCATTTTGAAAGGTACTATCATAACTACAAAATGACATTAAAAGTTAGTGAATCAACCCTTTTTTCAACAGCCAACTCTTAAGAAAAAATGAAGAAATATTAACCGCCGCACCTGGCATTTCTGATTTTTTCCATTATCCTTATGTATATATGCGCTATAGAACAAATTTCTTTTCGTTTTAAGATCGCCATAACTGTTTATAATCTGTATTAATAGTATTAAATTCATAATTGCTGATGGTTGATTCATTTTCATTGGTTACTTTCATATAAAAATTGTAAATTACATTTCAGTTTTATTAAAAGTAAACTTTAGAACAATCTATAGTAATATCGCTATCTTAATATGTTTGTGTGTTAAGTATTACAAGTGTTTGGATGAACGTTCTAATCACCACGAAACATATAATTTTAATTTCCAATTCATTTGGTAATCTATGTTAAATTGAATTTTAAAGAAATTTTAAATAATAATAATAAATTGTATTTTCTTAATCTTGATAATTTGTGCTGAGAGTAAACAGTACGAAACTCTTCCTTTTAATTTCTTATCATTTGTATCTCTCATTTGTATATATCTCAAATACAAATTTAAAGAAATTCCAAATTATTAAAAATATATATCATTTAATTCATTTAAAGTAAATTTAAAACCCACATTTAATCAGCATAATGTTCTGATAACGAAAAAAAAAAGACTTAAGGTGTTAGCAATAAATAATCAATAATCTACTTAATCACGATTGTCATTCATTAGCGTACAAATATAAAAAATGTATGTTAAATCCAACTTAAAAAAAATAAATAAATAAAGAAGAAGAATAAATTAGCTGACCCACACGGCATTGTCCGGGCAGACTGTCATTGAGAAATATAACAGTGGAGTGGACTTCATAAAAAAAGACTGAATAATATATATTTATACTAAAAATTTTAAATAAGAGCTAAAATTTCAAAAGTATAGCAGTTACGCATAAAAAATGAAACGGTTAGGGGAAAAGCTGTCCTTAGCCGGGATTACTGTTGTCATTAGTGTACAAAGGAGAAATCCTGTGATATATCTGGAAGCAATATGACCCTGCTCCAGAAGGCGATTTGATTTCTGCCCTCATTGAGGCAAAAGATAAAGCGGCATTATACTGCCAGATACGCTTTCTATAGTTTTGGCTACAAGTGAATTTTGAGACAACAAATCTTTTATCAAATCGGGATTTTGTGATTAAGGGAGACAAAACTACATTACCGTCATGACAACATTTTATAAACTTCTTGCTGCTGTTTAATTCGTATTTTCAATACAATGCGTGGCAGAAATTGCACGTTTCACCCAAAAGTCCCACAGTTATGCTCCGGAACGTTTAAATCAGTAATTTGGATTTCAGAAGCAACACGTTCATGCATGCGGCTACGGTTATCAAGCCTATTTTGGCGATCGCTTATGCTCTGTGCTTGACGGCGTTCTCGATCCAATCTATTTCGATTTTCCCTTCTTAATTCGGCTTCTTCTTCACTTTCAAGCATTTCTAATGATATTTTGAAGCTCCATAATTTCAGCGAAATAGATTGCAGCGAAAGAACAAAACATAAATAAACCCGAATTACTTCGGCCTAAATCCTACCAAAGGCCTTTTACACAATAACCAATGAGATGTGTTTCATTCGAGCATTACCATTAAACAATTAACAAATAATCGCGATTTCTGTGCCACGTACGATAGCGTAATATATATATAGATTCTCTTAATCTTGATAATTTGTGCTGAGAGTAAACAGTACGAAACTCTTCCTTTTAATTTCTTATCATTTGTATCTCTCATTTGTATATATCTCAAATACAAATTTAAAGAAATTCCAAATTATTAAAAATATATATCATTTAATTCATTTAAAGTAAATTTAAAACCCACATTTAATCAGCATAATGTTCTGATAACGAAAAAAAAAAGACTTAAGGTGTTAGCAATAAATAATCAATAATCTACTTAATCACGATTGTCATTCATTAGCGTACAAATATAAAAAATGTATGTTAAATCCAACTTAAAAAAAATAAATAAATAAAGAAGAAGAATAAATTAGCTGACCCACACGGCATTGTCCGGGCAGACTGTCATTGAGAAATATAACAGTGGAGTGGACTTCATAAAAAAAGACTGAATAATATATATTTATACTAAAAATTTTAAATAAGAGCTAAAATTTCAAAAGTATAGCAGTTACGCATAAAAAATGAAACGGTTAGGGGAAAAGCTGTCCTTAGCCGGGATTACTGTTGTCATTAGTGTACAAAGGAGAAATCCTGTGATATATCTGGAAGCAATATGACCCTGCTCCAGAAGGCGATTTGATTTCTGCCCTCATTGAGGCAAAAGATAAAGCGGCATTATACTGCCAGATACGCTTTCTATAGTTTTGGCTACAAGTGAATTTTGAGACAACAAATCTTTTATCAAATCGGGATTTTGTGATTAAGGGAGACAAAACTACATTACCGTCATGACAACATTTTATAAACTTCTTGCTGCTGTTTAATTCGTATTTTCAATACAATGCGTGGCAGAAATTGCACGTTTCACCCAAAAGTCCCACAGTTATGCTCCGGAACGTTTAAATCAGTAATTTGGATTTCAGAAGCAACACGTTCATGCATGCGGCTACGGTTATCAAGCCTATTTTGGCGATCGCTTATGCTCTGTGCTTGACGGCGTTCTCGATCCAATCTATTTCGATTTTCCCTTCTTAATTCGGCTTCTTCTTCACTTTCAAGCATTTCTAATGATATTTTGAAGCTCCATAATTTCAGCGAAATAGATTGCAGCGAAAGAACAAAACATAAATAAACCCGAATTACTTCGGCCTAAATCCTACCAAAGGCCTTTTACACAATAACCAATGAGATGTGTTTCATTCGAGCATTACCATTAAACAATTAACAAATAATCGCGATTTCTGTGCCACGTACGATAGCGTAATATATATATAGATTCTCTTAATCTTGATAATTTGTGCTGAGAGTAAACAGTACGAAACTCTTCCTTTTAATTTCTTATCATTTGTATCTCTCATTTGTATATATCTCAAATACAAATTTAAAGAAATTCCAAATTATTAAAAATATATATCATTTAATTCATTTAAAGTAAATTTAAAACCCACATTTAATCAGCATAATGTTCTGATAACGAAAAAAAAAAAGACTTAAGGTGTTAGCAATAAATAATCAATAATCTACTTAATCACGATTGTCATTCATTAGCGTACAAATATAAAAAATGTATGTTAAATCCAACTTAAAAAAAATAAATAAATAAAGAAGAAGAATAAATTAGCTGACCCACACGGCATTGTCCGGGCAGACTGTCATTGAGAAATATAACAGTGGAGTGGACTTCATAAAAAAAGACTGAATAATATATATTTATACTAAAAATTTTAAATAAGAGCTAAAATTTCAAAAGTATAGCAGTTACGCATAAAAAATGAAACGGTTAGGGGAAAAGCTGTCCTTAGCCGGGATTACTGTTGTCATTAGTGTACAAAGGAGAAATCCTGTGATATATCTGGAAGCAATATGACCCTGCTCCAGAAGGCGATTTGATTTCTGCCCTCATTGAGGCAAAAGATAAAGCGGCATTATACTGCCAGATACGCTTTCTATAGTTTTGGCTACAAGTGAATTTTGAGACAACAAATCTTTTATCAAATCGGGATTTTGTGATTAAGGGAGACAAAACTACATTACCGTCATGACAACATTTTATAAACTTCTTGCTGCTGTTTAATTCGTATTTTCAATACAATGCGTGGCAGAAATTGCACGTTTCACCCAAAAGTCCCACAGTTATGCTCCGGAACGTTTAAATCAGTAATTTGGATTTCAGAAGCAACACGTTCATGCATGCGGCTACGGTTATCAAGCCTATTTTGGCGATCGCTTATGCTCTGTGCTTGACGGCGTTCTCGATCCAATCTATTTCGATTTTCCCTTCTTAATTCGGCTTCTTCTTCACTTTCAAGCATTTCTAATGATATTTTGAAGCTCCATAATTTCAGCGAAATAGATTGCAGCGAAAGAACAAAACATAAATAAACCCGAATTACTTCGGCCTAAATCCTACCAAAGGCCTTTTACACAATAACCAATGAGATGTGTTTCATTCGAGCATTACCATTAAACAATTAACAAATAATCGCGATTTCTGTGCCACGTACGATAGCGTAATATATATATAGATTCTCTTAATCTTGATAATTTGTGCTGAGAGTAAACAGTACGGAACTTTCTATTTTAATTTTTGTGATTCGTATTGCATTATTTCGTATATGTACAAAATGTCCTGCACTTACATAAATACTTATATTTATTAATTTATAAATTGTTAGAATATAAACTATACATTAAAATAACAAAAATCTTTAGATTTTTATATTAGCATAGTTGTTTTAAATTGAGGATACAAGAGCGTTGTTAAAACAACAGTAATATGTAAAAAAGCTGCCCCACATGTGATATAGAAAATGGCCCTTTCACAGATGTAAATATCTCCACAATTTAAGCCTTAGACCTAAGTATGCCGCCCGTTTTAAATAGGTTTAAAAATCTCCATATTTTAAATCCTAGACTTAGACCAAAGTAATCTGCCTATTTCAAGGCCATTCCATGAAAAAGGTCCAAATTGTCCTGCGCGTGACACTTACATAAATACCTATACCTATTAACTTATAAATTGCTAAGATATAAACTATGCATTAAGGGGTCTCAGGACTCTTAAAGCTTCAAAATTTTCGAATTTTTAATTTTTTTTAGATGTTAAACTCCTATATCTTCTGAACATTTTGATATAATTGTTTCCGTGAAATTCCCATTAGAACAGAAGTTCTGGTTTTTAAAATTATTCCCACTCAATAGATGAAGCGACGTTTCCTAAACTTTGAAGTCAATTTTCTCCAAATGATGTTTTTGGGCATAACGCGCAGGTTTATCTCAAATACTTCTGAATATTTTTTCATGAAATTTTCAAAACATATGTTTCATATTACTATGTCTAAACGGAACCTAAAATTTCTTTTTCATTGTTAAAAAAATATATTTTTTAGGTGATTATACAGTTGAAATTTTCAAAATTTTGTATTAGCTAAATGTAACTTTGTATTAAAATTATAAATATGCTTTAAATACAAATTTATTTAGTTTCAGGGTAATTATTACGATCTGAAGTATAAGTAGGTATAAAAATTTTCATTCTAGTTGCAACCTTTATTTTCTAATCCTGCGCGTAAGCTGTTATACCAATTTTCTGCTCGTGAAATATCTGACAGTTTAGAACCGCCTGTAAATGCTAATTCTGCATCTCGCAATTTTTTAAATGCATGAAATGAAAGATCATACTTATATCTTTCATCCCAATGATAATTGTGTTTTAAAATCATATACATTTCAAGATATTAAATGTTAAAAATAGTCGTTCTTTTTCATTTTTTTCAATTTTAAGGGTCCTGAGAGCCCTTAAAAGAAACAAAACACTCTTTATTCAATTCCTACTATTAGTTCACACTCTCCCTATATATATCTTGTTCAAATTTTCACGCGGTAATAAAATACTTATTATTCATCCTATCAAGTT
The DNA here is from genome assembly GCA_963932465.1 of Maratus speciosus. Lineage (NCBI taxonomy): Eukaryota > Metazoa > Arthropoda > Arachnida > Araneae > Salticidae > Maratus > Maratus speciosus. The sequence goes on from OZ010798.1 coordinate 289,910,191, forward strand.
CAAATAATTTTTTTAAACTTGTAGTGGATGACATTTGATGTTAATACAATTTTTTCAAATATTAATTCATTAATTAAATTTTAATCAATTAATTTTAGTTTTATATGGGAGACAAAATGGCGGCCATTGGTTATTGAACAGCATTTAATGCATCTTCATATTTATAAGGAGGTTACCATGGGGGGGGGGGGCTTTTTGTCGCCAAATACCGCCAAGTTTATCACCAACTTGGCGATATATCACCAAATTTGGCGACCAAAATGAGTCGTCAAAAGGGACGCCAACTTGGCGATATCTCTAATATTTCGCCAACTTCCCATAGACTTCCATTGTAAACCTACTTGCTTATAGAAAATCAACAAATTGAGATATTTTAATGCAACAAAAACTAATATTAGCTTAAGGGATTATATTAAATTTTTCTTTGATGACCTAAGTAGGAATTGACATTATTTATTTTTTATTTTTTATTATTTTTTTTTATATTTCTTGTTTTTATATCAGCATATTTGTTTTAAGTTGAAGATGTAATAATATTGTTAAAACAGCAGTAATACGTAGAAAGGCTGTCCCACACGTGGTTCAGAACGGTTCAGATACAAATTTTTAAAAATTTCAAAATATTAAATATATATATTACTTAATTCATTTAAAGTCACTTTAAATGCCGAATTTAATTATGGTAATGTTCTGATAATAATAATAAAAAAAAAGACTTAAGGTGTTAACAATAAATAATCAATAATCTACTTAATCACGTATGTCATTTATTAGAGTGCAAACATGAAAAATCGAAGCTTTCTTTGAACTTAAATAGCTTACAAATCTGAAACGTTGTTTTAAGTATTATTACTGAAGCTTTTGCGAGTAATGATTATTTTAAGTTGTTGTGCATTAAGTTGTTCTCATGTTTTCATTGACATTCGCATTATATAAAGCAATGTAGTAACAGTGAAAATTTAAAAACACATTTTCTTCTGCTTTGTTGTTCTAAGTTGAATAATTCTAGTACAATATGCGAAAATTTGATTGCATTAAGTCAATTTAAAAGCCGAATTTAATTATCGTAATGTTCTGATAATGAAAAAAAAATAAAAAGACTTAAGGTGATAACAATTAAGACGCAATAATCTACTTAATCAAAATTGTCATTCATTAGACCGCAAACTTGAAAAATCGAATCTTTTTTTAATTTAAATTGTGTATTAGAACTGAAACGTTGTTTTAAGTAATTACAGAAGCTTTTACCTATAAGGATGGTTTTAAGATGTTGTGCATTAGGTTGCTCTCACGTTTTATTAACATTAGCATTATATAAAGGAACAATAATCGTGAAAATTTAAAAACACTGTCTTCTACTTTATTGTTGTGACTTGAATAATTCAAGAACAATATGCTGAAATCTGATTTCATTCTTTGGTACATTTTAGCTGTCATGGGGCTAAATTTTGCTGATTATAAATTAGGCAACGCAGAAAAGTGCTTCAGGGTGTTTTTCATGGCTGGATTTGCAAGTACATTATCATATTTTGCAGCGATTAATTTTTGTTTTGTAGCCAAAAAACTTTATAAAGAAACAATATCAATTTTCCTATTAATTATCTTTTCAGGACTTATATCGTATATTGCCTACTCGAAAAGAAAAGACATCTCAAATGTGCTAAAGGAGATATATCGTCATCGTAAACGTTACAATACCTCTAAGAAAACAATGCATTGCGTCATTATCGCTTTGATGATTACTATACTGATAGTACCTTGTTTCATATGCATTCTAAATCAAATGATGACGAAATATACGGCAAAACGTATGCAATGTTGGACATTTGGTTATGATATACACAACGAAATCTCGAAGATAACTTTTATATTCTATGGACAGTTGGCAAATTTTTTTTATTGTTCTGGTTTTCCACTGTATTTTACAATTTGCATCTGTGTTTTATTTCACAGGAGTTCTGAAGTTTTACTGAGGTATAGAATATCACTTCAGAGTCTGTTGGGTTCTATTGATAAAGGTTGCAGCTTTAATTTTACTAAGTTCTTTCAAATCGTTAAAATATTACGACAGTTGAATAAGGCTTTTACACAGCTATCATTTGTTATTATTCTGTACAATTTAGAAGTAATTTTCACAGTTCTCTTAGCGATTTCTAAGAAAGAAATAGCCTATGCGAAAGCTAATCACATTATTATTCTCATATACAACGGCGCTTGCAGTATTTTTGTGATTGTGTGTTTCACGATATGCAGTTCTATGATTCCGGAAAATTTAATGGAAATAAGAACAACTGTTAGAGACTTTATAAGCAGTTATCGTTACAGTCATTCCATTTCGGCGCAGAATTTGTTTTATCTTAAGCGAATTGAGAGCGAAGATGTTATTCACATATCTGTTTGCGGGATGTTTCACGTAACACGAATTTTCATATTATCTGCTTTAGGGCTTTCACTTACCTATGGCCTACTTATCATTAATTTAAATTTTTAATTTAACAACCAAATAGGATAACCTACAAAATGTATCGGAGCTGTGTTATACACTCTATAATATTGGATTTTTCTTTTACGCAGTTCTCGTTTGTTATTATTCTGTACAAATTAAAAGTAATTTTCGCAGTTCCCTTAGCGATTTCGCAGTAAGAAATAGTCGGTGCGAAAGTTAATCATATTCTTATTCTCGTATACAATGGTGTTTGCAGTATTTTTGTGATTGTGCGTTTCACGATCTGCAGTTCCACGATTCTGGAAAATTTAATGAAACAACTGTTTGAGACTTTATAAGCGGTTATCGTTACAGCCATTCCATTTCGCGCTGAATTTGTCTTATCTTAAGCGAATTGAGAGTAAGATCTTATTCACATATCTGTTTGTGAGATGTTTCAATTAACAAATTTTCCTTTTATCTGCTATAGGACTTTCACTTACTTGCGGCCTACTTATCATTAATTTAAATTTTTAATTTATCACGTAAAGAGGAGACATCCACGTAGTGCGCCGGCAGTATATAATCTATAATATTCGATTTTTCAGTTTACCTGCTTTATGACTTTCAGTTACTTATGGGAAATTTATCATTAATTTAAATTTTTAATTTAACACGAATAAGATGACATCCTTATAGTGTACCGGCTTTATATTTTATTTATTGTTCTGGTTTTTAATTTTATTTTAAAATTTGCATCTGTGTTTTATTTCACAAGAGCTCCGAAGTTTTATTGAGCTATAGAATATTTCCTCAAAATCAGTTTGGTTTAAATACTAAAGGTTGATGTTAATTTTGCCACGTTCTTTCAAACTGTTAAATTTTTGTGATAGTTGAATAAGACTTTTACACAGAACTCGTTTGTTATTATTCTGTACAATATAGAAGTAATTTTCACAGTTTTAGCGATTTCACAGAAAGAAATAACTTATGCGAAAGTTAATTACATTTTTATTCTCGTATACAATCTTGCTTGCAATATTTTTCGCGATATTCACTTTCATGATTCCGGAAAATGTAATGGAAATAAGAACAACTGTTAGAGACTTTATAAGCGGTTATCCTTACAGTCATCTCTTTTCGGCGCGATTTTGTTTTACCGTAAGTGAATTGAGAGCGAAGATGTTATTCACATATCTGTTTGCGGGATGTTTCAACTAACACATATTTTCATTTTATCTGCTTTAGGTCTTTTGCTTACTTACGGACTACTTATCATTAATTTTAATTTTTATTTATCACTTAACGAAGAGGCATCCACATATCCTCTAAAAAATAAATGTGTAAATTTACACATACAAACAGGTATATCGATGATACAAAAACGATTTGTCTATATGTGTAAAGTGGTGTGTAAATTGCCAAATTACAATACGTAATATGTAAATTTCGAAATACCCATTTTAATGTGGAATTTCATGATAGTAATAAGTGTGCAAAAGTTATCTGATCACTCTTGAAATACGCACTTTAATGTGTAAATTGCACAAGAATACACATATTTCTGTGTAATATTCTTACACATTCATCTGTGTAATCCTCTGTGATTACACATATTTTTGTGTATCATGCAAAAAACACATATTTTGTGTTATATGTAAATTACAGATTTTTTATTCTATTCTGACACATATTTACGCATACTATGAAAAACACAGATTTGTATAATATTTATAATACATAGATTTTTATCTAAAATTCCAAAAAGACAGAATTTTTGTGTCCATAGCTTTCTTTACCTTTATACTTTGGTATGTTTAATTTGTGAACTAAATGTTTTTCAATCGCATATGCTAGATATGTTTGTTTTTCTAGTAGGTTTGTTTTACGATCACACAACAGTGTTCCCACGATGTATTTTGGCAATTTACTTTAAATATAAAGACAAATAATTTTCTTGTCATCGATATACCATCAACTGAAATTATAGTTACTACAAACCATCTTTCTGTTAGAGTTTGTAATCTAAATTCCACACACAGTGTAAAGACTGTCTTCTAAATTAAACAACAACATAAAAAATCCCTCACTTAGTTTTACAACTGTAAAAGCTCATGTTGTTTTTACTATTTTAAAGATTTTTTAAAAATATATTTATGCATTTCCGTCGCCCCTCCCTCCTACATACTGAAAATTAAATAGTTTTAACTGAATTTATAACTGGATCAAAATACTATTTAAGCATAGAATTTTTTTCAGAAGTATTCTGAAATTTTACACCATTTTTATATAAATGCTTCTGAAACTCAGAATAACTTTTTTTTTATAACTTTTTTTCTTTTTGATGCTATAAGAAATACAAGGTGGCCATCATTAAACTGACGGTACTCAAAGTGTTTTGTAGCGCGATCTGATTGCGAGAATGGCGCCAAATTTTCTAGAAAGATTAAACAAGACGGGGGACGAAGGATTCCGCGAAAAAAAATTTAGTTCCAAAAATCACCGCCAGTGGAATATGTGACGCTGTGTATTCGAAAAAGAGAGTTTCAAAAAAGAAGAATCAATACTAAAATAAAATTACCGTTTATTTAGCACTTCCAACTCAGGTTCGATGTGGCCGCCGTTTTTGTGGACCACATATTGCATTCTGTGCACAGCATTTACAACAGCAGAGAATAACATGTCTGCAGGAATCTCCCGTACAGTTCGCGATATGTTATCCTTCAACGTAGCCAGGACCTGGACACCGCCGTCATAGACCTTGGACATTAGGTAACCCCATAGCCACAAGTTGCAGGGTGTAATATCAGGGGACCGAGGTGGCCATGCAGTTGGAAAACAGCGGCTAATAACTCTTTCTGTTGTGAATTTCTGTCGTAGCAGCTGCTGCACCTGCAAAGCAATATGTGGAGGGGCTCCATCTTGCATGAAAATGATTTTCTCCAGGCACTCTCTTTGCTGAAGTGCCGGAATAACAAAGTTGTTTAGCATTTGGCGATATTTGTCTCCGGTAACAGAACAAGTTACAGGTTCTGGCGGAGTAATGTTCTCATAGAAGAATGGACCTATGATCATATCTGCTGTGAAACCACACCAGACAGCTATCTTTGGTAAATGCAAAGGAATTTATTTGAATGCTCTTGGTGACTTGTTATCCCAAATTCGGCAGTTCTGGGTATTTACAGTTTCATTCAGGTAAAAGGGAGCCTCGTCTCCCCATAAGATTTTCCAGGCCAAGCTTCATCCAACTCCATTCTGGAAAGAAAAGTGAGAACAAAAGTCAATCGCTTATCATGGTCGGTGTGACGTAACTCTTGTACACGGCTGATCTTGTACGGATAGAAGTGGATAATCTTTCGTAGGATTTTCCATACCGTACAATAAGGCATATCCAGATTCCGAGCTATTCCACGAGCGCTGGAAGTGGTAGCAATATTGTCTTGTGCTCTGTCGACAATCGCCGTTGCCACTTCTTCGATTGTATCCTGTGATACGGGTTTTTGTCCTCTGCCTGACTGAACATTTAGAGAACCAGTTTTCTCAAGCTTCTCAACCATTGTTTTAAACCATTAACTGACAAAGGACCGTTACCTTTACGCATTTTTTGTGGTTTCTAAAAGCACGAAGAGCGGCTGACGCATTGCACTGGTTGGGGTAAAAGAATTTGACTAGAAGAGCTCGCTCGACTAAAGAAGGAGGCATTATGAAGGATAACTTTCAATGAAATTGCTTCTAACAGTAGCACATTACCTTCTAATGCCGAACAAGCTGGCACTGGACTAAATGATGTAACGTGAAATTTGAATAAAGAACTTCTTCTTCTGCTGTTGCTTTCTTTGGGGCTCTGTAAGTGAAATTGAAGATAAAGAAACTTTAGTAGTGTTTATGTAAATTTTTAGCTTTTTATAAACTGTTACCATTTTGAGCTTGGATTAAATTGCTAAATTCGTTAAATAAAAGGTAATTTTATTTCAGTATTGATTCTTCATTTTTTGAAACTCTCTTTTTCGAATACACAGCGCCACATATTCCACTGGCGGTGATTTTTGGAACTAACTTTTTTTTTCGCGGAATCCTTCGTCCCCCGTCTTGTTTAATCTTCCTACAAAATTTGGCGCCATTCTCGCAATTAGATCGCGCTACAGAACACTCTGAGTACCGTCGGTTTAATTATGGCCACCTTGTACATCTTAATTTGAAATATTTCTAACACAATGATTCGAGTAAAAATCTTTGGTTTGCGTTTGCAACATACCTAATTTCAGCTGCTTTCATATAACGTAAAAATATAGGCAAGCTGCTTATAAAAGTTTTTATTATACTTAGCTATCGGAGATTAAAATTAATTTTTTCCTGGTGATTTAAGAATTTTTTCTAAAACAATTTTGTTAAAATATATTTTTTCTTTCGTCTTCTAATCATTTTGGAGAAATTTAGAACAGTGGTACTTAAAAGGAAATAGCCTAGTTAATCTATGAAATATATCAGGAATAATGATCATAGATGTAGTGGGGGAGTATACACGCCCTATATCTTCTACATTTAAAAAAAAAAGTTTCGTATACTCTCTACTTCTCAAATATGTCTAAGCACGTACTTTAACCAAGAACTCTCATGACTCTAGCGTACCTCTTTTTTAGAGTTTCGTTCATCTGACGAAATCCTATTCGTCTCACTCTTCTGTCTGTCTGTCTGTCCGCCCGTCACAGAGCCCGTTCTTAGAAACTATATATGTTGGAGACTTGAAATTTTGAATACTTTTAGCTGAACACCTCACATCAAACGACAAATCATAAAATTTTGAAAAAGTCTTATATTTAACCCTCTTGGCTCTAACTTGTGTATTTTAAGCTTTTATTTCTAACTGAGCCCCTAATTAAGTTGAAGACTTGAAATTTTGTATAATTATTGCTGAACACTTGCGATCACACGTCAAATCATAAAAATTTCAAAAAGTCTTATATTTATCCTTTCGGTGTCTAACTTGTGTATTTTAAGCAATTTTTCTAACTCAGGCACTAATTAAGTTGGAGACAGGAAATTCTGCATACTTATAGCAGAAAACTTTCGATCACACGAAAAATCATAAAATGTTCAAAAAGTCTTATATTATTTACCCCTCCGGGCTCTAACTAGTGTATTTTAAGCAATTTTTTACCCTCCACGCTTTTCACCTGGGGGGCACTTTTCTAACTTTTGCCGACACCCCTTTGACAACTCTTTCATATTATGCACCATAGCCTTACATATTTTAGTTCCACTTTTTACCGCCAGGGGACGCCTACCTATCTCGGTTGCTATGATCCTCTCGACTAATATGCCTACGGATAGCTTGTAAAATGGAGTTTCGTTTCGATAGACGTTTGTTTTAGTATAGAGTGCGCCCCCTGGCAGCGAAATGTGGAACTAACAGATTTTGCAAAAGGAAAAATTGTTTTGAAAGGAATATTAAACGAAACCCTCAGTGAGATCTGTGATCACACTTAACCACTTGTTTTACGTAAGACTAGTAAGGTTAAATCTAAGATTATAAAATGCTATATTTGATTACTATTCCCAAGATATTCATATTTCGTCCTTCTTCTCATCGTCACAAAAGAAAGAAAGAAAATACATTTAGATTATAAGTCCCCTATTTTTTCTTTCTTATAGTAATGATGTTTGTTGTGCATATTTAATTTATCTACTCCAAATTTTATGTAGAACTTCGTGAAAAATACTATTTTAATGTAAATAACAGATAAAATGGGATTTTTATTAAAAAAAAAAAACTTAAGGATTTTGGCCGTTTATCCCGGTCCTCACGGTTAGACACCCTACTTGAGCGGGATAGATGACCCATTCGTAAAAGAACAGTAAGCATGTGTAAATAACATTTATAATTCAAAAACTCGATTTACATTTGACTTAATATCCTATTTACATCAAATTTAAGAACTTTTTTTTTTTTTTTTTTAAAGTGTTAAAAAATCTTGAAAACAAACTTTTTATTTTTCACTTATACTTTTTCAGTTTTCCGGGAAATATTGAAACACATATTATGCACTGTGCACAGGCCTCATGTAGCCATTCCAAACAATCAACAAACTGCTTTTCTACAGTAAGCAGGTATACAAAATTTGAAGCTAATAGTATAATTATGATGAAGGGATTCTAACTTGTTTAACCCTTAATTTCTGTGGCAGAAATTGTCGTATAACTACTGTGAGCTGTCTGTTAGACAGCTTCATCGAAAGAAGGGAAAAAAAGGCTCAATTAATTCACATCCCAGATAGCATGAACATTAGAAGTAAGTTTGATTTTTTCTGATATTATTTTGCCGTGAAAATTTTGAATTGAGAAAATGCAGCAAATCTCCCGCAAGGTATACCATCAGCCACTTGCATGAGTTCTAAAACTGATGGCAAGACTGACTTTAATTCACGAAAGTGACGAAAGCAAAAAATCCCTCTGTTGAGAGCAGCAGATACACAGAAATTACAAAACTTTTGTTTGGTTGGCACCGCTTTTTTTAAAAGCTATACTTATCAATTACCAAAAAAGGCTCGCATCGAAAAGTACTAATATTTTACCCTAACTTGTTTATGGTGGTAAAAACGATGCATGCACCTTAACGATGCATATGCGTCAATAGACTGAACAAATCTATGGACCCCCTCGGAGGGTTTAAACTTATAGTGTAGCAGTTGTAAACAGTTAATGTGGCATGGAAAGATTACTAATTTGCAGTTTCTTTTATTACTTGCTGGCCGTTAATTTGCAATAAATTTGATACCATGAATTTAACTTGCACGACAAGTTAGCTGCAAGTTCAAAGTGTGGTGACTTCGGCGTTTGCGTTATCTTGCTGCGGTCTTGTTATGAAATTTCAGTCTCTTCATGCTAACCTTGCTGGAACTTTGCAGGTTTTCAAACCAAGACTTCTGCAAAGTAAAAATGCTTTGTCGGTTGATACTGTTTTTGTACTAAACCTTTTGCACAATACTATTGCAATTAATTTTCGCCTTTCAAATGTCTGTAATTATAGTACTAGGGCTCAAAAGAAACAAAATTGTACTAGTATCTGTAGTTAAACTGAAATTACAAGAAAAACTGTGAAAATGGGTAAAAAGCAGCGGTCTTTGAAACGGCTAACAGAAATTAGGGGTTAATCTAAACTTAGAATGGTAAAATCTAGCCTTATTATATTCGATGTACAAATTCTAAAAAGTAATTCGGGAAACAAATTTAAAATTCTCAAATTACATGTATTAGATTTTATGTTACATAATGAATGAGTTCAAAATATTTTCTATATTTTATGATAGGTTAAAATCTATAATTTAAATTAAGAGGGGTGAAGAAGCAGTAAAATTGTAACAGTAGCAAGAGATATTTTAAAATAAATAAATAAATGTAAAGATGGATTATATATCTATTATGATGCGCCTGTATTAAGTCTTCCGAATTTTGCTGTTAAAATGATATACTTAAGGAATTTTAGATTTCTATTTTGTATTTACATTTTCAATTTGTGCTACTGAATCTAATTTTATGTACAGAGAGGGGACGTTCAAAGTTTTTTAATTTGCATTTTAGTCACAATGTGACTTTATAATACGGTTTTTTTTTTTTTTATCACAGCTGTGTCGTGGCGTACGTGACTTGCACTGACGCAAAAAAAAAAAAAAAAAAAAAAAAAAAAAAAAAAAAATGTAAAAGTGCCAGAAACTTTTGTTTTCAATGAATAACGTGGCTTTTATATTTTTTTAAGTCTTCGAAGAAATTCCTATTTTAGTCACAACATGGCGTCAGTGAGTTAGTGACATTTTAATCACAGATGTCACGTGACCACCGTGACTTGTGGTGACGTCATCGAGACCATGCTTACTATACGGGTATAGAATAATTAAGCGCGCAAAGGAAAAGGAACTAAGTATTTTCTGTAATGTGAGCCCCTTCTGTCCCATCCTGAATTCCTGAGACTTTTTTTAATTCTGTTTTCTTTTAAATGTTCATGTGCTGCTAATTTAGCTGGAACGGGTGTGTGTGTGGGGGGGGGGAGGGGCGGGTCAGAGCATCTTGCAAAAAAAAAAAAAAAAGTAAACGTTTCATTGGGTCGATCGGAAAGTCGTGTCATTTTTGGGAAAATCAATTCGTACCGGCAAATTCTATCATTTAATTTTTAGACATTGATTCCGATATCTAATGTCTAATAATTACCGGGCAGAATTTTCCGGTACGAATTTATTTTCCCAACACGACACGACTTTCCGATCGACACAATAGTTCTTTATTTTGAAAATGCTGTCACAGTATACTAATGCAACGAAATTACTGAAATAAAAATTCAGCCCTGAATTATATTTAAGCCCTTCATCCATTTTTTATCGGCTACACACTTTAAGATTTACACGCTGATAATTTTTGTAACACTCCTATTAGTGTAAATCCACGTATTTTCTACATTTACACATTTGTCTAAGTTTACAAACTGATAACAACTTACAGACTTAATGTCATAAACTATATACACATAACAGGTAATTTTGAGTTCAAAATGTGTAATTTTTATGACAGGTGGATGATTTTAGAAATTATTTGTGTATAGAACGTTATGTGTAAAATATAATAACACAACAGTTCGTGTAAATTTAGGCATTTTTCTATATTTACACATTTATTTGTGTTTTTCAAGCAAAATAATACACATTTAGTTCACAATAAATTACACATTTAGTTTCATAAGCTAAATACACATAAAAACAGATAACATTTTGAAAAAAAAGTGTTTAAATTTTATGACAAGTGTGTAATTTTAGAAATTTACATATATACAGGGTGCAATATGTTATCTATCGCCGACCTATAATTTCTCAACCGTTGGTCGTAGACATATAGCTCCAATTACAAAAAGTCCTTCCGGCCAGTGCCGGGAGGAAGAGGTAGCTTTCAAATTCCTTATTTTTAAAAAGCTAGCTTATGTTATTCAAACACACGAAGCTCAATTTAGTGGAAACCGATTATAGAAGATTCAATACTAATTTTTATCAATACTAAATCCTTATGAATGAGAATTTCGCGAAAATTAGTCAGCTTTATCCAAGCTGATTTTATTTAAAGTTATATTTGGTTTCCAAATTCGGCGATATGTGAAGTGCCTGCCATTTTAAGAGAACATGGATGAAGAGGCTTATAACGACTATCTCGTTATATATGTTTGCGTTCCATCCCCCCCCCCCCAGCAACTTCAATTAAAATTTGGTTTAATAATTTATTTATTTTAGTGCACTATAGTCAAACAGTGCAGCCCCTAAATTAAATTCAACATTTAAAAACTAAAGCGATTGTATTAATGGCCCTGCACATTTAAATTAAATTATTCTAGTTACTCATCTCTTTAATAAAATAAAATCAGTGATTCAGTCTCCATTTTTACTTTGTGAGTCTCTCACACATACGATTTTACCTTGTAGAAAAACGTTACTGCTGTCTCTTAGAAATAAAAGCATTTTAGCTTCGGGCATTTCCTTATTTGGGCATGAATATAACTCATCATTTAAAATCACTTAACATGCAATCTATTCATTAGAATTATCTTCGCAATACACTTTAAAACATTCACACACTTTTGTTCATATGTATGTCAATTCTGCATTTTTGTGGTAAAGCACGGAGTTTATCTTTGATCTAACATCTGTTCTAGAAAAATACATTCTCATGCCTTTTCGCCTAACGAATTCGGTCTGTTACTATGTCGTTATCCAGAAACAGTTTTATTTATTTTTTACACTTAACCGCAGCTGCATTCAAAGTACAGATTAGATTGCGCCTATCATGATTCAGGAATTTTAGCAACCCACAGTCTGGCGCCCCTACACAATTAATATATGGTAGAAGCCTACCGTATGTATTTGGCGAATCCATACCAGCTAATGTTTTTCTCCGCCTCTTGTGCATGGCGCAAAATATTTGTAGATTGGCGATATTGTAGTCCGCCAAGCAAGAAAGTTGTAACTGTTTATTCAACACACTGCTTCTCTGTCTCTAACCTCGTGGTGTCATTTTAAAAAGAGGCTCCTATCTCTTCCCCCTTGTACCTCTCCCTTCTGCTTTCATCATGGAATAAAAAAGGTCTTCGTTTACCAAATTGGAGTGTTTTTTTAGTAAGTCCTGGTTTTTCTAAATCCCTATACGTTGTCAACAAACGCCCATCTCTGTATGTAACGGAATCGTCTTCACAAACTTTGGTCGCCTGACCAGTTTTTTTTTCTCCTAAAAAATGTAAGGGAGAGGTACGTACTTCCAATCTTCATCGGGGTTTTTCTGCATGGACTTCGTGGAGTGATGAATCCCTCCCGGCTGACGCACCACTCTGTTGCAGTGATCTTCGCGTAAACTCGCCCTCCCGTCACCTAAGGAAAAGTCATCCTTGAATCAACGGCTCGCCACCCCGTCAAAAGATGGAGGATTTCATCCTGGAGTGAACTTCGCGCCCTGGACACCTGCCCCTCGCCGAAGAAATATCTTTGACTGCTTTCTATTCTGCCTTCCCCCTTTGCCAACCCCTGGAGTTTTGGAATCAACTGCTCGCACCCCATCACCGAAGGAGTTTTTTCAACTTCTCGCCCCGGACGCTGCCCTTCGCCGAATAAATCCGCCTGCGTTCTATCCTGTCTCTCGGGGCATCCCCCCTGCCCATCATCGCATTACACTTGTGAAATGTTCCTGCGTGTTTGTGTAGCGTGCTAAAATACATACCAGCTTCAAATGTGCAACCTGTGAAATATCGTACTGCAACCAGTGTTTGTGTGTGAAATATTGTGCACGTTAGTGTGTGCTGAAGGTGCGCATCTACATGGTGACTTCCTTATAATCGCAATATTCGTGTTTTCACAAGTCCGACAAGTTCTACAATCCTACAGCGCGTCGAGAAACCTTTGATGTTTGTGAAAATGCTACAAATTTGATATGAATTTCTGGTTTCAGTGAAGCACTGATTTCAAAGCAAAAAAAAACCCAGCAAAAACGTGTGTTTCCCCCCCCCCTCATGTGTAAAGAAAAGTGTGATAAGAGAATACTCGCCTCAGCGAGTGCTAAAATTCCCTTGTTTACTTTCTGTGTGCGAAAATGAAAGGAACGTCCGAGCGAGTCAGCGATTGAATCACGGAATCTCGCTCTCATTTCTATTTATTCAGCCAGCCTCCTCAAAATTCTCAAAAGTGTGTTGTTTTCTTCTTTTCTCCATACTACAACGAGTTTGTGAAATTTAAGTGCTCCAACAATATAGTAACGTTCTTTTGTGAGGTTTTATAAGTTGTTCATCTTTTTATTCAAGAGGCATTTTGTGATTAAAAAAAATCTCCAAAAAGTCATTTGCTGCCAAAGAATCGTTTTAATGATTCATTCACACGCATACATAGATTTCTAGCAAATTTTTATGATATTGACAAAGAGGTCATAAATGTGCATAAAAAGTGAAAATAAATACTCAACCATTCCCTTAAATAACACATTTTAGAGTATGAAAGCATATGTTTTTATTCCCCCCATTTGTTTGTTTTTTTTCGACTAATTTCTTTTCAGTTAATTCTGGAAACATTTTTTTTAATTCTTAAAATTGTTTCATTCCATTTTTATGATTTCATACTCCATAAGTACTCACAAGTACTTGAGAATTGATTTTATTAATATTATTGTGTTTTTGTACAGGATACGAAAACACAGTGATATTGCTATTTTTAATATTTTGTGAAGTTATTTTGTGCTGTTTATTATAATATTTATAAATATAGTATATTTTTTTTCGCATTGCATGGAATTTTCCAATATTTTTAGTTAATATCAAATGCACCCTTCTCTGCTTAACTCTTAATGGATATTAAAATATGTTGAATTTGTTTTTCTTTTCTTCAAAAAGAGTTAACGAGGATTATACTTTGTCCCGTTTTCTATTATCTACGAAGGTTAAAATAAGATTTTTCTAGTTTGCCTTTCGGCTTGAAAATATTTTAATTTGAGAGAATTTTAATTTCTGTCCTTTTAGAGAACAAGGACAGATAGCAATTTTTTTCTCGGTTAAAAAAGATAAAATAAGTATTTATTTCAGTTGCTTGCTCCTAGTAATTTTGTTTTGAAAGACGTACAGGTTCTATCCATTAAAAATATATATAGGAGCTATTGTGAAAAAATTTTTTTGTTTCTCTTTCTTTTGCAAGCTATTTCTTTCTATAAGCAATGATATTATTTTTACTTTGAGAAACACAATTTTATCTCAGATAGATTTTTTTTTTACCATTTTTCTACAAGAGGTTTAAAGAAGACATTTTGTTTATTTTTTTAATTTGTGTGTGTAATTTTTTTAATGTGATTATTACACTATTTTAATCCATTACTTTATTTCCTTTACATAATTATCTGTTATATATGTGTGTTATATTTATATGTGTATGCAGAATCTCAGTAACAATTTTGAATTGGAATTTGTTAAACTAACCTTTGACCATGTCCGCTAAACAAGTTCAAATCAACATTAACCAATTTGATGGAGATCCAGATTTGCTTAAATTCTTTTTTAACCAGATTAGGTCGGTCGCTGAAATTAACAAATACAGCCCTCAGACTACCATTGCTGTACTTGTAGGGAAGTTAATTGGTCCCGCGCAAAAATTTTATGCACAGAATCCGCAACTTCAAAAAATCAATGATCTAAATACGCTTGAAAAAGAATTTGCGGCATTTTTCTCACCTCCGAGCAAGTGCGTGGCTGGTGTTGAACTTTCGAGTTTATCTCTTCTGCCAGCGGAGTCAATTAAAAATCTGGCACACCGATTAAACGTGTTAGCCGCAACCGTGTATGCTGATATTAACGATGAGAATGCCCGTAACACAATTAAGCTTATGAAATTCACGGAGGCTGTGCCAGCTAACATACGAATAAAATTACAAGAAGAAGGTATCACAGAATATCGTGCTGCTGTTGAAAGAGCACAGACGTTACACGAAATTCTGCATAGCCTCGTGATGTCGTTTTAAAAAGAGGCTCCTATCTCTTCCCCCTTGTACCTCTCCCTTCTGCTTTCATCATGGAATAAAAAAGGTCTTCGTTTACCAAATTGGGGTTTCTTTTTTAGTAAGTCCTGATTTTTCTAAATCCCTACCCGTTGTCAACAAACGGCCATCTCTGTATGTAACGGAATCGTCTTCACAAGGCTAACCAGTGAACTTGGTCGAGACCTTAGTAATTCCCGTACACACGCTCGCTCACATCGGAATCGGTTGATATATGTGAGTGCTGTCGCAGGCAAAAATCAGATTTTTCAAAATGTCACCGACATAATGAAATTCAAACTGCTGTATCTGAGCCATTTTTTAAGATAAAGACAAAACAAAAAATGCTCCGGAATCCTTATATCAAAGTCAAATACTTAAGAAAGAAACTTTTTTCAATTTCCAAATTTTTTGCACTTCACTTTAAATATATATATTTTTTAATTTAATGGCCGCCATTTTGATTCAAGATGGCGGATGAAGCTGGCCAACGAACTCGGTCTCGACATTAGCATGCATTATGCACACACCGAGTTTCATATAAATCGGTTCATAAATACGCCTGTTATCGCGTGACAAATATCAGGTCGTTTCAAAATGACAGCCACAATAGAAATTCAAAATGCTATAACTCAGCCCTTTTTTAAGATATACACAAAACAAAAACTGCTCCGGAATCTTTGTATCAAGGTCAAACGCATAAGAAAATAATATTTTTCAATTTTCAATTTTTTGGTATCGCATTTCAAATTTTAATTTTTTTTTAAATTTAAATGGCCGCCATTTTGAAACAAAAGGGCGGATGAAGCTGGCCAACGAACTCGGTCGAGACTTTGGTATGTACTATGTACACAGCGAGTTTCATCTAAATCGGTTCATAAATAAGCCTGTTATCGCGTGACAAATATCAGGTCGTTACAAAATGTCAGCCACGCTAGAAATTGAAAGTGCTATAACTCATCCATTTTTAAAGATATACACAAAACAAAAACTGCTCCAGAGTCTTTGTATCAAGGTCAGGCACATAAGAAAATAATATTTTTCAATTTTTAAATTTTTGGTACCACATTTCAAATTTTATTTTTTTTTTTAAATTTTAAATGGCCGCCGTTTTGAAACAAGATGGCGGATGAAGCTGGCCAACGAACTCGGTCGAGACATTGGTATGTACTATGTACACACCGAGTTTCATCCAAATCGGTTCATAAATACGAGAGTTACAGTATGACAAAATCAGATATATATATATATATATATATATATATATATCAACGTTTGAACGGGGGGTGGTTTCGGGGTCTGGGGGGTCATGATCGATGAAAATATACCAAAATTTTTTGAAATCGCTTTCCTCCGAACGGCTGCAATAGGTAGCTTTTTGTAATGAAAGCTACCTAAAACGTTTCAAATGAGGTAAATATTCATGCTGTGGCATTATTTAAAGTAAAAGATCAATTTTATAAAAATTACGAAATCTAACTTTTTATACGGTCCCCCAGTCCCTATAGTTATATTTAGTAAAAGTTTACACACATCATAACACATATAACACAAAAAGTGTAACATCTATACTACAAAAATTGACAGAGTTATTAAATTTCAAATTTTGAGATATTTGCACATGATTTTGTCTTTCATTGAGGGATCAGTTAAAAGATGAATTACAGTAATTCGGGATCAAAATCAGGGTGCAATGTCCTTTTTACGCCGAAACCACCCTTAGCCGGCATCGCCAAATCGGTGTTTTACAAAGAGGGTTATTTCATCTAAAATGTTTAGCTGATTTTTAGGGGTCGTATACAAAGCTAAGAATGAAATATTGAAATTAAACAGAAAAATAAATATCAATTATAATATCAGAAAAAGGTCTAGTATAAAAAAGGAATACATAAAACGTTGGAATCTACTAGAGATACTGCTCAAAGTGTTCTCCAATGGTGGCAATGCACAATTGAATGCGTGACAGTACTGCGTCCTGGGCACGTAAGACTATAGCAGGTGTGCAAACTGTGCGATAATCAAAAGGATGATGCGACCTGGAAACCTCGACATCACATCACCCGGACATTATGACACGTGTGGTGCGGTATATGGGGAACCTGGGGATCGATTCTGGTGTGGTCGGATCGCTGAAAACGGTCGGAAAGAGGCGCCTTAGCGATTATTTGCTATTCTGGTGTAGTAGAGTCGAAATTTCGCCGGTCGGAGTGGGTTGCTTTTTTTCCGAGTGCTTCCAGGTGGTCGAGATCGCAATGGGAAAGTTTCGGAAAGAGTTTTTGCTCTGCTTTGGAGGGTTGGGGCGCTTGTTTAATAGAAAGAGGGCATAGTTTTTCAATTACCAGGGTTCGTAAATATCATGTTTTTTTCAAAAATATAAAAAATATCCGATGTTTTTTTTTTTCAGATATTTTCAAAATAGTTAACTTATTGATAATTATAAATATTTTCAGACTTAATATAAATTAGAAATTAAAATATATTCCAGTTAACATGAAAACTTAATAAAATATTATTCTAAATGTGTGTGTTTTTTCTTTTTGCGTCTCTTAAGGCTGTTCTTAACTGCTCTGCTCAACAAGTGCAAAACGTTTTGACACATTTACAAATTCATTTTTTAATGGAAAGTATAAAATTGGAAAGCCTGGTCATAGAAGCGATTTGGAATTGAACGGTTTTTTCCAATTTTTGATCAATCAACTACCTATTGAGTTATAAGCAATTTTGATCACGTGACAAACACGTTTTTCGCTCGCTCTTGAGTGCTGTTTCTCCCTTCGCGCAGAAATTCGGTTCAAAACGCCCACTTTGACACTATTTTCTGAAGATCTATTGCGTTTACAAAAAAATTAAAAAAAACAGCTCAATTACATAGTTTCTGAACAACAACACCAGCTAGTTTCATGCATTTTCGAACAAAAATAAATTAAAACTTATGCCAGAAAGTTACCTTTTTGGATTTCAGAACACTCTAAGTAACAGAATAGCAGATCAACTAAATGAAAACCGACTCAGTTTGCTTTAAAAAAAAAGTTGTAAGATTTAGTATTAAGAAAATTTTGTTGTATACAACACAATTTGAAATACAAAATAATTTATTTTAATTTTAAAAAAATGAACATAATTGTAATTTTGTCGTTTTTTCAACCTCATAATCTGTTGTGCATTTAAACTGAGGTAAACCAAAACCGGAAAAGATTATTTTAAATGAAGATGTAAACAACTTATCTAAATTAGATAGTTTATCTTTCAATGGGTGTCGTAAGTAATATTGTCTGACGTAATTATTGTCATCTAAAAATTCAGGTTCAAACGTAGGGTTTTTTCTAGGGGGGGGGGGGGGAAGTCACTATCAGGGCAAAAGTTCTATATCTACAGAACGACACCGTTAATAACAGTCGAAATATTCATTCACACTCGTTTTCACCTAAAATATCAAATTGTGAAATAAAATATAAAATATCGAAAATATCAAACATCTTGACATTTTGAAATAAATATCGGATATTGGTATGGTATATCTCAAGGATAAGCTATTTGATGTCTAAATATGCCCATATAAATATATATACTCACTGATATATATATATATCACCGAGCTCTGTTAATTACAAAATGCTATTTTCTTACATAAAGCTCTTTTACAGATCCTTTGAAAGTTCTTTGATTCAGAAATCTGTGTATCCTTTTTATCTTGCAAAAAATGTCAACTAAATTACTTACAAATTTAATTCAGACCGAAAAAAATACTTTCAATTTACATGGAAAGGTTCTAAGTTTAAACATGGAAAAATTTCTGAAATAAAAGCATGTATTTCGGCCTTTTAAACAAACCAAAAGTTTCGGCAAAAAGACAAGACAGCTCACATTTTTTTTCTGTTTAATATTAAAGCTGTTCTCAAATTAAAACTCCCTATTTTCTGACACATTCCTAAGATAATTTTTATTTGAAAACGCAGAAAATTGCTCCATGTTGTTATTCAGAAAATGCGAACTCGAATAGCATATACCATTTTTCGATAAAGGCAAAGGATCCTTCAAAAAATGCCGGCAAAGTAGGCATTTTGAACCGAAATTACGAAAGTTACTCCCGATAAATGTCGTCAAGAGACAACAATTGCTTATAACTCAAGATAATGCATTTATATACTTCAAAAATAAAAATAAATAAAAGACGCTTTTCGATTCCTAATCACTTTAAATGTCATATCCGCCAATTTCATGCTTTTGTGTTTTAAAATGAGTCTGTGAATGTCCAGGGCCGGTGAAACAAAAGAGGAGAGGACGAAGGTCTGGTATTCATTCAATGCCCCTTCCTATGCTGTCACAAAAAATTAAACGTGTTCAATGTCTTAAAATACAAATATGGATACATAAATACATACTTATATAAATATATTAATTGTGTTTAATCTTTCCCGACTCCAATAGTACAAAATATGCAGTATAATCTGTACAAGATCAAATTAGATTTTAAATATTAGCTTTGTAAAATTTGCCCACCAAGTTCGGCACCCCCTAAAATCAAAGAGGTTCGGTGCCACGGCCCAGTTCGAAGGTTTTTTTTAAATCAGCCTCTGTGTTTGTGTTCGAAGATTTTCTGTTGTTGAGCGGAAAAAACAGTCTTTTTTAGATCCGTTTTACAATAATAATAATAATAATTTTAAAAACATTTTATTAGTTGTTTTTACATTTAATGATTTTATTGATTCTAATTATATTTTTCACAAAGAACCACGATTTTCAGTGAATTGATAAAGATACGCCAATAATTTTTCATTAACATATTTAGTTTTTTTTTTAATAAGTAATAAAACTTATTGATGCTCTCTTGCAAGTATTTAAAATATTAATAAATAAAATTAAGGGAAAATAAAATTTGAGAGACTTTCCTTAGAATATTTTTACTGTCACGAAAATAATTAAATCGTGGTGAATTTAAAAATATAATTTAAAAAGGACGGTGGGAGACATTTAAGTAGAAAGCTAAATTAATGTACTTATTATATATGCATATATTCTTTAAGTTTATTGTAGATTTGCGATTAAGAACAACTATAAGCAAAGCTAGATTTTTTTAAAATAAAGGTAAAACTGAAGTATATTTAAATATTCGGCCTAATTTATATTTTTTTCCGTACTGGTGTGATAATTATAATCAATTTAAAATTAAAGGGGTCTAAAGATACAAATAAATAAAAAGTTATATAATGTTTATTTTTTTAAATCGATTATATATTCGGCTTCAAATATATATGTAGAGCTTGGTAGAACCTACAACCCCCGTCCCCCCCCCCTCCCCTATTTAAAAAAAAATATTTTGCAGTCTGAAAAAAAATCTGTGTATTTCACCATAACATTTACTAATCATTTTCTGATATTAAAATAGAACAAAGTTTCTTTCAAAAAATTGGTTCAATAATAATAACAAATAGCATTTTATGCATAATTAAAAATACAAATGGACATTTTTTCTTAGGCCAGGAACTTTTAAACAGATTACAGTCACGGACACGCTGGTGTAAAAACAATGGCATTCATTCCTTCAACTCTTTTTTTTAATAGATAACCCAAACATTCTTTTCCTTTCACGTAAATAACAATATCACTGGACAAAGCAAGACAGCTGTTTTTCTCTCCCAAACAAACAAAAACACGTGAGCTCCTTCATCTGATTGGCTACAAATGTGTCCGATCGCACGCAGGGGATATTCTGTGTTTCATCCTCCACTGTGGGATAACGAGGGGAGACCAGAATAGCTCTTCGCCCGGCTGTCACTATGAG
The DNA here is from genome assembly GCA_963932465.1 of Maratus speciosus. NCBI lineage: Eukaryota > Metazoa > Arthropoda > Arachnida > Araneae > Salticidae > Maratus > Maratus speciosus. The sequence goes on from OZ010798.1 coordinate 289,931,427, forward strand.
ACGGCGATCCCGATCCCTATTGGCGGTATTTATTCGATCACACCAGAATACAGCCTCTGGATTGTTGGACCCATCTTCTAAGATGGGACCTTAACGGGCGATCGTTACCTGCATCTGCTACAAAACACGGTACGTGACTGGTATGAAGAGTTGCTCTCCGACATGCCTGCAAGGTGTGGTTTCAACATGATGGGACCCTCTCCGCATAAAACATCAAACGTCCGGGCGTATCTGGCCACCAAATTAGGTCAACAGATCCTTGGATATGGTGCTTCAGTAGAGTGGCCACCGCGTTCACCGGACTTGACTTCCATGGGCTTCTACCTCTGGGATTACATGAAGGTATAAGTCTATGTGACTGAGACTACTTCTATGGTTTATCTGAAGCAGCGCATTATCCTTGATTGTCGCACAGTTTGTACACCTGCTGTGCCCTAGCGTCTCCAGGACTCAGTACTGTCACGCATTCCATTGTGCATTGTCACCAATGGAGAAGACTTTGAGCAGTATCTCTAGCTGTTTCCGGCGTTTTATGTATTCATTTTTACTTTCTTCTATCTTTACAAGAAGAAAGTATTGGATTCATGAAAATTTTCGAATTCCGGTTTTCGACGGATTTACACGTTTTAGGGGTCAGAGATTCCAAAAAACATGTTTTTACAAAATGTCTGTCTGTGACTCTGTGAGTCTGTCTGTCTGTCTGTCTGTCTGTCTGTCTGTCTGTGTGTATGTGACACAAATTTTGTGGGCGCTCTATCTCAATAACTAATGCACGGAATTTAATAAAAATTTATATTCAGTTAGTCCCTAATACAAATTGATGCTGATTAGTTTTTGGTGTAAATCGCTCAACAGGTGGCGCTGCTATGCTGCATTTTTCACGATTTTCGCAATAGCTCTATCTCAAGAACTAATGCACGGATTTTGATCAAACTTCAGATTTTGTTAGTCCTTGATATGAGTTGATGCTGATTACGTTTTGGTGTAAATCACCCAACAGGTGGCGCTGTTATGATGAATTTTGCAGGATTTACACGATTTCCCCAATAGCTCTATCTTAAGAACTAACGCACGGATTTTGATCAAACTTCAGATTTAGTTAGTCCTTGATATGAATTGATGCTGATTACGTTTTGGTGTAAATCGCCCAACAGGTGGTGCTGTTATGATGAATTTTGCAGGATTTCTCCAATAGCTCTATCTTAAGAACTAACGCACGGATTTTCATCAAACTTCAGATTCAGTTAGTCCTTGATAAGACTAGCTACTGATTATGTGTTGGTGTAAATCGCCCAACAGGTGGCGCTTCTGTGCTGCCTTTTTCACGATTGCCTCAATAGCTCTATCTATAGAACTAATGGACGAATTTTCATCTAACTTCAGATTTAGTTGTATGTTGACACAAGTTGTTGTTAATCAGGTTTTGGTGTTAATCACCCAATAGGTGACGCTGCTATGCAGGAATTTCCATGATTTTCACTATAGCTCTATCTCAAAAACTAATACACGGATTTTCTCCAAACTTCAGATTCTGTCAGACGTTGACATAAATTGTTGCTGATTAGGATTTGGTATAAATCACCCAATAGGTGGCTCTGCTAGGCAGCATTTTGTTGGATTTAAACGATTTCAGCGATAGTCATATCTCAAGAACTAATGCACGGAATTTCATATCTTTAGAATCCTCATGAGATGCATAGATTGCCATTTAATTTTGGCAGTGTGAAAGCGAATTTTGAAGTATTAACATGTATGAGATAGAAGAAAGTTTTGGGATTGGTACATCCGACTAGTTTTTATAGTAGACCGTTTTTGATATTATAATAAATTGATATTTATTTTTCTGTTTAATTTCAATATTTCATTCTTCGCTTTGTATACGCCCCCTAAAAGTCAGCTCAAATTTTTAGATGAAAGTGATACCCCGATTTGGCGATACGGGCTAAAGGTGGTTTCGGCGTAAAAAGGACTAGCACCCTGATTTGGATTTGGAATTGCTTTACTTCATCTTTTAACTGATCCCTCAATAAAAGACAAAACCATGTACAAAAATCTCAAAATTAAAAATTTAATAACTCTGTCAATTTTTGTAGTACAGATGTCAAACTTTTTGTGTTATATGTGTTATGATATGTGTAAACGTTTACTAAATATAATTATAGGGATTGGGGAACCGTATAAAAAGTTAGATTTCGTAATTTTTATAAACTTGATTTTTTACTTTAAATAATGCCACAGCATGAATATTTACTTCATTTGAAACGTTTTTGTAATTGGAAGTATATGGCTACGATCAGCGGTTGAGAAATTAAAGGTCGGCGATAGATAACATATTGCACCCTGTATATATCTGTAAATTGGACTAATTTACATATTTAGACATTAGAATGTAGTGTACTGGCTCTACACAATGTATAATATTGGATTTTTCATTTTAACTGCTTTAGGACATTCACTTACTTATGGACTACTTAATATTAATTTAAATTTTTAATTTATCGCGTAAAGAGGAGACATCCACGTAGTGTACCGGCAGTATACACTACGTAATATTAGATTTTTCTGTTTACCTGTTTTAAGACATTCACTTACTTATGGCCTACTTATCTTTAATTTAAAGTTTTCATTTATCACGTAAAGAGGAGACATCCACGTAGTGTACCGACAGCATACACTCTATAATATTGTATATTTTTAGTTTATCTGCTTTAAGACTTTCACCTACTTATGGGCAATTTATCATTAATTTAAATTTTTAATTTAACACAAAAAAAGAAGATATCACCATAATGTACCGGCGTTATATTTAATTTATTATTCTGGTTTTTTATTCTATTTTACAATTTGCATCTATGTTTTATTTAACACGAGCTCTAATGTTTTATTAAGCTATAGAATATTTCTTCAAAGTCAGATTCTATTGCTAAAAGTTTAATGTTAATTTTGCCAAGTTCTTTCAAACTGTTAACATTTTGTGATAGTTGAATAAGGCTTTTACACAGCTCTCGTTTTTTATTACTCTGTATAATATAGAAGTATCACAATATTAAAATATTTATTTGCCTAAAAGACGTTATAAAAACACATTAAAAGTAAATTAAAAATCTATATTGACATGTTTCAACTCTTTCACTAAGTCGTCATCAGAATGTATAACAGAAAATTACGAATACAATGCATATGAAAAATGGAAAAAATCATCGAATATAAACAAGTACTCATATAACGCGCCCTACATTTTCGCGATCGCACGTGTACCCTCTATGTCACGACTCCGTAAGTTGTCCAACCATTCAACCCATGAATTCGGGATACGAAAAGATAATGTATCGTTACAAACTCCTGAACCTCTTAAATAAATTTCAATGGACTCTCTTATAAATCATTGTAAATACAAAATTAGACCTGTAGATTATTCTACTCTTGTTAAAAAGTATGTTAATGTTCTCTATTTGATTCAGCGGGGAGAAAGCAGTATTACATCTATTATATTTTATGTCCGCTATATGTTCTTTACATCTGATATTGAATTTTCGTTGGGTTATACCTATATAATGATTTTTGATTCCCCTTGTAATATGATTGAAAACTGGGTTTTTAAATGCACAGAAAAATGATGAAAAACTCCAACTATTAATTTGCTGGAACAATGATTTATTTAAAGCTTTTTAGAGGTGGTTCAGCTAGAAAAATGGGAGAGAGAAACCCCAATGACAAATGGGGCGCCAAAGCTCCTTTACTTTTAGAACCTTCACATCTCGAAAGACCGAGGAGAAGTCAGGAGTTTTCGCTAGAAATCTAGAAATCTTGGCGATGCACAGTATCGCCAAATTTACAAACTTTTGGTGACTGAACGAATGAACAAAGGTTTTGGCGATAAACATTACAGCAAATAATCTGGTGTCCCTACCAGATGGGTGACGCCTAGGTTGCAAATAACCGCTTCTAATTACGATGAGAGAGGCAACAGACAAACTGAAATTGTTTATATTACAGACAAGCATTCGCCTAACTAACTGTTACTTAAAATTGCAGGATGCAGACTGCTGCATGAGAAAAATGCCGATAATCGAGGGCACCTGGTTTATAGCTCGACCATTATTCCCGATAACGTTCATGATTCCATGAGTTACTTTCTTTTACTTTTGATGTTAATATCTTCTCAATGGTCAAATATTAGCAGAAATAAAGAATTGCTTATCAATGCGGCGGGCAATCGATGCAATTAAATGAAGACATATTGTTACCAGCAGATGCCTTTCTAAATTTTATTTATTTTTTTATTTTTATTTTTGCACTGGAATCAGTAACGGACAGATAACTGATTAAATGAGAAAGGGAAAAAGTAACTGAATATTTAAGCGCACTGAATTAAAGATGTTTTAGAAAGAGAAAAAAGAACACTTTAATAAAAATCTGTATGGTTTTGAGAAATAAATTTAATTACGTATTTCAGTATGAAACTAGTCGGATGTACCAATCCCAAAACTTTCTTCTATCTCATACATGTTAATATATCAAAATTCGCTATCACACTGCCAGAATTAAATGGCAATCTATGCATCTCATGAGGATTCTAAAGATATGAAATTTCGTGCATTAGTTCTTGAGATATGACTATCACTGAAATTGTGTAAATCCAGCAAAATGCTGCCTAGCAGCGCCACCTATTGGGTGATTTATACCAAATCCTAATCAGCAACAATTTATGTCAACGTCTGACTGAATCTGAAGTTTGGAGAAAATCCGTGCATTAGTTTTTGAGATAGAGCTACGGCGAAAATCGTGAAAATTCCTGCATAGCAGCGCCACCTATTGGGTGATTAACACCGAAACCTAATTAACAACAACTTGTGTCAACATACAACTAAATCTGAAGTTAGATGAAAATTCGTCCATTAGTTCTATAGATAGAGCTATTGAGGCAATCGTTAAAAAGGCAGCACAGAACCGCCACCTGTTAGGCGATTTACACCAACACATAATTAGTAGCAAGTCATATCAAGGAATAACTGAATCTGAAGTTTGGAGAAAATCCGTGCATTAGTTTTTGAGATAGAGCTACAGCGAAAATCGTGAAAATTCCTGCATAGCAGCGCCACCTATTGGGTGACTAACACCAAAACCTAATTAACAACAACTTGTGTCAACATACAACTAAATCTGAAGTTAGATGAAAATTCGTCCATTAGTTCTATAGATAGAGCTATTGAGGCAATCGTGAAAAGGGCAGCACAGAAGCGCCACCTGTTGGGCGATTTACACCAACACATAATCAGTAGCAAGTCATATCAAGGACTAACTGAATCTGAAGTTTGATGAAAATCCGTGCGTTAGTTCTTAAGATAGAGCTGTGGGGGAAATCGTGTAAATCCTGCAAAATTCATCATAACAGCGCCACCTGTTGGGCGATTTACACCAAAACGTAATCAGCATCAATTCATATCAAGGACTAACTAAATATGAAGTTTGATCGAAATCTGTGCATTAGTCTTGAGATAGAGCTATTGCGAAAATCGTGAAAAATGCAGCATAGCAGCGCCACCTGTTGAGCGATTTACACCAAAAACTAATCAGCATCAATTTGTATTAGGGACTAACAGAATATAATTTTTTATTAGATTCCGTGCATTAGTTCTTGAGATAGAGCGCCCACAAAATTTGTGTCACATACACACAGACAGACAGACAGACAGACAGACTCACAGAGTCACAGACAGACATTTTGTAAAAACATGTTTTTTGGAATCTCTGACCCCTAAAACGTGTAAATCCGTCGAAAACCGGAATTCGAAAATTTTCATGAATCCAATACTTTCTTGTAAAGATAGAAGAAAGTAAAAAAAAAAGGGGGGGGGGAGGATAACATGTTATAAAAGTAATAAAATTATGTTTTAAATTAATTTTGAATAAATAGAGAAATATGTGACAGGAAATCTGTCACACACCCCTCCCTAATAAATGGAATCATATAAACTCATGAGAGGTCATCCCTACTAATAGGATCAATTTTTGTGTTTAAAAGTATCTTTAATTTCGGAGGAGGCTTCGCGATAAAACATAAACCAAAATTTCTTAAATGATTTTTTATATATTCAAAGAAACTCGGGAAATAATTTGCCACAACCCCTTTCATATTAACTTCATTAATACTTTTATTTTTATTTTTAGAAGTATCCGTGTACATTTTATCAAAGGAGCTCTGAATCAATTTGTTAATTAATTTTACCTGACATCCATTACACAGGCCTACAAAATAAAAAAAAAATTTTGGTGCCTATGATTTTACAGCTGATTTTAGATATTTTTGGGACACTGAATCCAAATATGAAATCAGTTTTTCTCTATCAGCTCCACTTTTTTAGATATGCGAAGAGAACTGAAGATTTTTTAGAACTGAAGTGGCCTTCAACGCTTAAACTGGCCTTTGACACATGGGCCTGTCGCAACGCTCAAAGCGATTTGGGAGACACTGAAATTTCAGAAGACCTTGAAAAAACAGATGTGCAAGTAAAACTAAGGTTCTGCGCATGCTTATGATTTCGTGGCGCTCATCCATAAAGCCAAATGGAAAAGCCGCAAAGAGATAAGGTTAGTTTGTGAGTTTTCTCCGTGGAGGGTAGACGTTGTTGACCTTTTGCAATATTTGTGTTTAGTATAGAATTCTTATAAAGTTAATTTAAAACGTACTGTATTGTAGACTGTTGTATTTGTGTTGTTGAATATAATTTAAATGAGTTCATGTAGAAGAAGTTGTGTAAATCATCCTGATGTGTTTTGCTACATATGCGGAGAATACGTGTTAAAAGAGAACAGAAAAAATGTTACTGACTTTGTAAAGAGAGCTTATCTTGGACACTTTGTGATCAGGATAAAACCTGGGCACCGCATCAGATCTTTAAAAATGGTACAGAACACTTACGACAGTTCACTAACGGGAAAAGAAAAAGTCTCAAATTTGGTTTATCGATGGTTTGGATAAAACCCAAAAACCACTTCGATGTTTGTTATTTCTGCCTAGTAAATATTAATGGAATGAATCAAAAGAAACGTAGTAAGTGGACTTATCCTGATTTAGTCTCTGCAAGACGCCCGGTTCCCCACTCAGGGGAAGTAAGCGCCGATCCCAACGTTTTACCAGCTACCAGAGCTCTGAGAGGATGAATACTGTCCCTCTGATCATCTTTCCGATACTTATGAAGGTGACAGTGATTACGAGAAGATGTCATCAATGCCTCAATGTTTCAATCAGGATGAGTTAAATGATCTCACCAGAGATCTCAACCTGTCAAAAGAAGTTTCTGAATTACTGGCTTCCAGTAAATTTTTGTCCTTCAATCTTGAACAAGGAACCAAAATTACCTTTTACCGCACAAGAGAAAAGGGTCTACTACCCTTCTTCTCCGAAGAAGACAATCTTGTATTTTGTCACAAAATTAGAGGACTCTTGAAAAAGGGGTCTTCCTGAATATTTTCCAGATCATTGGCGCTTATTTGTAGACAGCTTAAAGCGGAGTTTAAAATGTGTCCTTCTACACATTGGGAACAAATATGGTTCAATACCAATTGCTCACTCAACGAAAATGAAAGAAAAATATAACACAATAGCTTTGGTCTTTGACAAGATAAAGTATCATGAACATCAATGGGTGATTTGTGTTGATTTAAAAATGGTAAACTTTCTCCTTGGACAGCAAAGCGGTTACACCAAATATCCTTGCTTCTTGTATCTTTGGGATAGCAGGGATAAAACACACCACTGGGTTAGAAACGAGTGGCCTAAGAGAGAAAACATGGATGTTGGGGAAAGGAATATCATTAAAAACCCCTTTGTTGGGTGAGACAAAATCATACTTCCTCCACTGCATATCAAGCTCGGCCTTATGAAGCAGTTTGTAAAGGCTCTTGATAAGAACGGGTCATGCTTTGCATATATAAAAGAGAAAATGCTCAATTGAGTTATGAAAAAATTAAATCAGGAATATTTGACGGGCCACAAATAAAACAACTGATTAGGGATCCTGCCTTCGTAAATTCGATGAATTAGACTGAAGGAAAAGACTGGACTTCTTTTGTTGCAGTTGTCGAAAACTTTCTGGGCAAACACAAAGCAGAAAGCTATGTAGAACTGGTAAACGAAATGCTTAATAGTTTTAAATCTCTTGGGTGTAATATGAGCATTAAGGTGCACTATTTACACAGCCACTTAGAGTATTTTCCTGAAAATGTTGGAGACACCAGTGAGGAACAGGGCGAAAGATTTCCCCAGGATATTAAGACTATGTAGGACCACTACCAAGGAAGATGGGATACGCACATGATGGCAGATTACTGTTGGAGTTTAAAAAGGGATTGTTCAAAAATAAATTCAAGAATGTCACGGAAAAGAAGCTTCCGAAATGTTCAGTGAGAATTGGTCTCATCGATGACTTTTTCCTCTATCTTTGTGAGTAAATATATTTGTATAACATAATTCTTAAAAACATTATTTGAATGTATGTATATTATAATAATGAAAATTAACATTTGTATATTATTAAAAAAAATTCTGTGTTTATTTTATTTTTACTTTTGTTTAATTCATGGATTTAACTTAAAATAGTGTAACATATATTTCACAAAAAGTTCTATATTTTAAATATTTGAGCTCCCAGGCAAAATTGAATACCATATTTGAATTCAGGACATCAAATTAATATAAAATCAGCTCCAAAAACCTAGGCACCAAAACAGCTGTTGGCTTGTGTTATCAATAGCAATACGTTTAATTTTCTTTTATTCATCCACCAGATTTATATCGGAAGAAATTCTTTAATTTTTGTATTATTTTTTAACAGTTTTTCTTATTATAGATTTGACTGCTTGTAATTAGGCGAGTTCATATTTATATAAATACATAGTACCTATAGTCGCCGTCTGGTCAATCTGTCTGTCTGTCTATATGCCCGCATATAAGAGCGCCAACCGAATGGTTTGAAATTTACTAATATCATGTTGCAGAATTTTGTCCAGTCATTTCAAATTTTCTGAAAATCGAGTCAAAACTTAAAAAGATATTAATAATTTTTTTTTTTTCATTTTATTATAGACTATCATACGTAATTAGTTCAGTGATATCCCATGATAAGAAATGATTCTAGGTTGCAATGATAATTAAGTCCTATATAAAATGGAGTCATATTATTTTCGTATTAGTGAATTTATTAGTAATATATATAATCATAATAAATTTTGTATTCATGCATTTTTGAATAACAATGCAACAGCTACACCAAGATCTGAATATTTATAAAACTAATTATAGTATGAACCCAACTCATTTGTCACATTTGACGTACAATTTCTGTATTGTATACTGACTGCTTTTTAAATTTTAAGAACGCAACAAACTACATTTCAACTATATTCATATAATTTACTTAACCTGTATAGAAGTATGATATACTATGAGTTTGTCTCAAAATAATCTTTTTGATAATTCGAATACCTTAGACTAAAAAGAAAAGTTACAATTTTTTTTTTCCACAGACATAATTCATGTAGAAAACGTTCCACATACTTCAGGAGGGTTACCAGATTTATCAATTAAAAAAAGGGGTTATTTTATCGAGATTATATTAATTTTGCCACATTACCGTAATTTTCCATACTTTACTAAACTATGTTGAATGTACAGTAGTTGAAAAAAAAAAGTAAACATCCCCTACTAACTCTGCAACAAATTACAGCAGAAAAAAATTAGTGGCACGAAACGATTGGACATAAAGTCTAATTTTAAATTATGTATATGAAATTTACTTAGGGGGTATCTTCAAATCAAAAAGAGCCCATACATTGTTTTTACAATGGCAACACCCAATTTTCACAATATATTTTAAATCTTCGGTTTAAACTATGCCTAGATACGAAATCATTTGCGTGATAAGTTTTTGAATCATAAACATTCAAAATTTAGGCCTTCAAATGTTAAATTAGATTTTCATATTTTTATTAATATCTCCTGAAATAATAATCATAATGTGCTATTTTTTTGTATAGTTATGCTACTAAAAACCCCAAACATTAATACATTCAATTTGTAATTTTTATAATTTATAACATGAATTATGAAATTAATATTCGAAAAAATTATGATTTGCAACCAACAATTTTTTGATTGATTTGTATTTATTACACCCTGCTTTATGCAAATCCAAAATTTGAAAATATCCATCCATGTAGTTTTCAAATTATGTTTGAAAAGGTCAAGATGATAATTTAAGGGGTCGTCTATAATGTGCAGAAAAGTATAATTTGAAAAAAAATAATTTACTCATTTTATTGAAACATTTGGACTTGGCAATAGTCGAAAAATATTGAGTGAGTGAAATGGTCATATTGGCAAGAAATAATATATTAATAGAAGTGAGATAATCCTTCTTTAGCATTTCAACAATCGAGTACGGAACGTCAGTTTGGATACAACCCGTAAAATAGTCTCATTTTAAAGTAATTAATATATTCGAAACTAATCATAGGAATTTCATGAAAATTTGTGTTTAGTCTAATTGAAGGGTGTAAAATTTATTTATGGTTTCAAAATTGAGTATTGCTACTGAAAAAAGAAGAAAGTTTGGGTTCGTTTTGATATGTAGAATGACCCCTAAGCAAATTTTATATGCACCATTTAAAAGGAGACATTATTTCTAATCCTTGGTACCAATAACTTTCTTGTATGATAATTTGTTGCAAAGTTAGTAGGGATTTATACTTTGTTTTTCTACGACTATACCAGTGATGTCTTCTTTAATGAATTCTTCTTAAAAGATTTTCTTTATTAATATTTCTGATTATTATTTTCCAGATATAGGTGCATTACTTTATTAATACTGTTTAATTAATTTTGTAGTCACACTTCCGGCTGTGAATCAAAAATTAATTGTAGAAATAAAAATGAATCAAACTATCCAAAAGATCATTAATGGGCATGAAAATTTTAGTAATGGAATTCCCACAAAAAGAAATGGTTTGTTTTTAAAGCAAAATAATAAAGAAAGTAAAACAACAAAACTCAAGATAAAAATATACTAATAAAAAAATTTAAGGATAGAGATACTGTTAGCTTACAATATTATCAAGTTTAACAATATTATCAAGCATGATAATAAAATGAAAGTCAGTCTTAGTTCTTGTCTTTATTTGAGTGAAATACCGTACAGTTAAGACACGAAAAGTCGTCAGCATGAGATTTGGCAATCGTTTAACATAACATTTATAGTAAATTATTCAAGATAAATGAAAAAAAAATGAAGTACTCAAAAATGAGTAAATCGATGAACTCATATCGGACTGAGTATGTTTGGATAAAAAATAAATCTATGCTTTCTCAATTTTGAAACGTCACATGCTATCAAACCCAAAGGAAACGAAAATGTTGTACTTTGTAATGGCTTATTTCATCCATGGCGGCATAAAAGATGTTCATTAATGGGAAAACAATTCAATACACTCTGGGAATCTCAGGAATAATATTAGATTTTTATTACTCGGAAGGACCTACGAGGGCAAATCAAAAAATAACTTACACTTCCAAATTATGGTCATTTATTAAACCACATATACATAGGCAACACGGCTATGACAACATACAATGTAAGTTCACTTTTCTACATAGTTCCAAGATGCTGTAAACATTTCTCGGGACGGTCAAACAACTTTCCGATTTCGGATGCGTAGAAATCTCCTCCAGCACTATTTCACCACCCGGAGACAGCGAAATCCAAGATGCTCCTGAACAATGGAGAACACACTGCCGTACGAAATGTTCAGCATGCTGCCAATTTCCTGGAGTATTATGCGCCGATTCTCTCTAATGATCGCATCCACACGGTCAACATTTGCAACGGCACAAGACGTTGCGGGCCTACCTTCGCGATATCCGTCCATAATATCCGTGCATGCTGAACATTTCGTACCGGCAGTGTGTTCTCCATTGTTCACGAGCACCTTGGATTTCGTTGTCCCCGGGTGATTACATAGCGCTGGAGGAGATTTCTATGCATCCGGAATCGAAAAGTTGATTGACCGTTCCGAGATATGTTTACAGTCTCTTGGGGACTATGTGGAAAAGTGAACTTACATTGTATGTTGTCATAGCCGTATTGCCTATGTATATGTGGTTTAATAAATGGCCATAGCTTGGAAGTGTAACTTATTTTTTGATTTGCCCTTGTATTTTGCGCTTTATACTGCGTAAGGATACACTGGATTGCTATTATGAGTGCTTCGAAAATTCAGGTATGATCGGTCCACTTTGTGTGATAAAGGAGATGGATTTGTTCATGGGAAAAAATCATCCAAGATTTCCTTTTTCATTCAAGATTTCAAGATTTCATCGACAACTTTGAAAGTAAGTGCTCTCTGTTAAATATTCAATACATTATTTTTCTTGTATATTGTAATCAGCTGTGCCTCCTGTAAATATTAAATTTATGTAAATAAATATTAAGTTATGAACAGTATTTTAAAATAATTTAAGAGTGCTTGAAAATAATGCTCTTCTCATAAAAATATTGGATTAACTTATCTTGATAATAATTTTGCTATTTTTCCTTAATAGATAATCAATTAAACTTTTCTTGCTAATAATTTTGAGCGGGAAATAAATATCAGCATATTTTTACCCGACTGAAAAGTGTTATGTGTTTCACGCGTGTCTGTGTATGTGGATTTCTTTATACCCTTGAAACATCCCAACGGCTAGATGGATTTTAATGAATGAGATCTCTATCGATTCGTCTTAACGACGCGATGGTAATAGGCTATGTTTTGTTTTTATAAATTCAAAATGTTGGTCGTAAAATACAAAATGGCGGTAGATACGAAAAAAATTACGCACCCTATTGAGTGGCATATCATTGGATAGGTCTTTCAAAATGAAGACGATATTTCATAGACTATTTTACAGTCTGAAGCTCCGTTAAAATATTATACAGCCTGGGAGTTGTGTATTTTAGGTATTGTGGATATCTAGCTTTACTGTAACTCTAACCATCATAGACATCTATAGACCTCATCAAAACGGTGTTTATAGATAGGAACTAACAATTACACACAACTTAAAAGTCATCAATACAAGTAAATAATAAAAAAAATAGGTAAGTAATATAAACAAGTAATATAAAAAAATATTTTAACTCAATTCCTACTTAGTTATAAGAGACTTTTTTTTTCCTTTTTTCCTCCTGAGTGGCGCTTAAAATGCCTTGATCAAGAAGAGGGCTCTCTCGATTATTCAAAATTAATTAATTTAATTTAATTAATGAATTAATATTAAAAAACTGGTTTAACATCAAGTGTCATCCACTACAAGTTTAAAATAAATTATTTGAGCTTGATTGGATGAATAATAAGTATTTTATTAACGATTGAAAATTTGAACAAGATATATATAGCTAGAGTGTGAGCTAATAATAGGAATTGAAAAAAAAAATAGTTTTACATTGATGAGAAATAATTAATTAGTTCGCTTTTTACGCAGTCGGGTTTTTTGATTTTTAAAATCTAATTGTTTATTATTACTTTAATATGTAGTAAAGTGCCAGGGGTCGAAGCCCTTTACCTAGAAAAATATTTTTTTTTCCATTTTACTTATTTTAGTTTTGAAAGTGTTTTATTAAATGTTTTTTAGCCCATGTTTTTACCATATTTTGGTTTCGCAAGTGTTACTAATCGGCCATTTTGGATGCCATCTTGTTTTACCTCACATTTGTACAAGAGCACGTTTTCAAGCACTTTTAAATTATTTTTAAATACTGTGTATAATTTAATATTTACATTAATTTAAGATTTACAAGAGGTACAACTGATTACATAAAATAAGGGAAAAAATGTAACAAAAAGCACTTGTTTTCAAATTTCATATTTGAATGCATACATGGAATCAAAAATGAGAACATAAACTCTTCATATTTGAATACATCAATAAGATTAAAAAAATAAGTAAATAACGGTTCATTTTTTAACACATCCCTGGAATCAAAAATAAGTACATTTGTTTCTCAATTTTGAGTACATTTGGATCGGAGCTATTATAAGTATGTGACGTATTTAAAATCGAGCACTTTTTAATCAATTTTGAGAGCCTTTTTTTTTTTAGTGTGTGTTACGAAAAACGAATGAAATTGTGCAGGGATGGTTTAAACGTACAGTCGTGAGAAAAAAAAGCAAACACCCCCAACTAACTTCTCAAAAAATTATCGTAGAAGAAAGTTACTGGTACCGAACGATTGGAAATAAAGTCTACTTTTAAATAATGCATATAAAATTTGCTTAGGGGGCCATCTACGCATTAAAACGAACCCAAACTTCATTTTTTTCAATGGCAATACCCAATTTTAACAAGATATTTCAAATCTTCGGCTCAAACTATGCCTAGACACCAAATTTCAAGTCATTTGAATGATAAGTTTTTCAATTATAAACATCCAAAATTTAGTGCTTCTAATATTAAATTACATTTTCATATTTTTATTTATATCTCCAGAAATTATACTCCTAATGTGCTAATTTTTGTGTAGCAATAATACTAATATACTCAAACATAAATACGTTGAATTTGCAATTTTTATAATCTTATAATATGAATTATGAATTAGGAAATTAATATTCGAAAAAATTATAAATTGCAACCTACAATTTTTTTTTGATGGATTTAGAGTTATTAAGTCTTGCTTTATGGAAATCAAAAATTTCACATTTTATTCCAAATAGTTTTCAAATTATGCTTATAAAACCGCAAAATGATGGTTTAAGAGGCCATCTATGATAGAAGTGACTAGAGATTTTGAAATATCTTTTGCTATCCTGCAATCTAGCAGTCTTCAATGATTGCTTGAGTAGCGCTTAAGATGCCTTGATCAAGAAGTTGCTCTTTCGGTCAACAATCGAGTACCGAACTTCAATTTGGATATAACCCCTAAAATACGCTCGTTTTAAAATAATTAATTTCTTGGAAACTTATCGCACGGATTGCATAAAAGTTTGTTTTTAGGCTAATTGAAAGGTGTAGAGTTCATTTATGCTGTCAGAATTGCGTACTGCTATTGAAAAAAAAACAAAGTTGTGGCTCGTTTTAATATGTAGGGGACCCCTTAAGCAAATTTTATCATTTAAAAATAGATTTTATTTTCAATCGTTCGGTACCAGTAACTTTCGTCTACGATAATTTGTTGAGGAGTTAGTAGGGGGTGTTTACTTTTTTTTTCCGCTACTGTACAATGTACAATAAGACACAAACAAAATAGTATATTTCGGGTATTTTTGCGTGACTAGTGCAGTCTCTTAACTCTCGCCCATGGTAGCTTAACGCCCTAACTTAACGCCCATGGTAGCCTATTTGCTACCATCAGCGTTCACGATTTAGTGGATTTTTTGTATTCATAAATTCCGTATTCACACCAGAAATTTTAAATAGGAATTCGAAATAGAATTTTTTAATTTTAAGTAAAAGCAGACATTTCATTATAAAATAAGCCGAAAGTTGCTATTAGATTTTTCTTGTATGAATTCCGATTCTCTGAATTACGCAAAACTGGAACGCATTCTATCCTGGGAATCACAGGGTTAAATAAGGCTAAAATTAGCATTCGAAATCATCGTTGGGGTTAAATCGTAGCAGTTGGCAACTATTAATTTTGTTGCTCCGTTTTGGAAGGAGGGGTCACTTTTAGATCATATTTAAACGCAAAATTCTGATGCTTCGTGAGAATATCTCCATCAGAAATAGTAAACCGTTGTACAGCATACAATGTTTGCACAATTCGGGTTTCAGATGTTTGCCGTCTTTTTTGCATGTTAAATGTGGTCCCACGCTGCATTAATAAATATGTTTGCTTTATTTATGAGTTTTTCCATTATCCTTATGTATACATGCCGCACAGAACAGTTTCTTTCGTTTTGAGACCACCATAACTGTTTATAATATGTAGTACGATCATTCCATGTCACGTGTGGGACAGCTTTTGTACATATTACTGATTTTTTAACAATTCTGTTCTATCATCAAATTAAAACAGCTATGCTAATATGAAAATCTAGATTTTTTGTTACTTTTATTATATAGTTTATATTTTAACAACTTATAAATTAATAGATATAGGTATTTATGAACAGTACTGGCCAAATTTTTAAGATAACTGAAACTGAGTTTAACCGTCCTTTGTGTTTTGTTATATTTGGCGCCACCCACAAATAGGACTCTGATACTGAAGCGGGAATGTGACCATGACGGCTTACTGTGTTCCATTTTGTGGCTGAACATTGTTGATTTTACTCTAAGGCTGTTAAGTTTAAATATTTAATCTGAAAACCCAGTCAAATAAGACATTTGCATAAACATACCGTGATTCGTACAGTTAGGTGTCTGGGCGAATCACGATAAAGTAAACGTCACGGTGCGGCAAGACGTAATACACTCCCGTACCGCCAGCGCCACCTATAGACCTGTAAAAAGTGAGTTTTTGCACGCAGGAACTGCCGTGAAATAATCTAACACGGTGAAAAATGCCGAAAGAAATGTAATCAGGTTGGTGATGTGGCAGAAAAAATGTAGCATCCATTCTCTGACAGATTGGACTATAAAAGGAAGGGGGAGAAATAGCTAATTTCTTAAAAGAGTAAGTTAACTAAAAAAATATTTCCAACACTTACTAGTCACGTAAGTTGTCTTTGAAACCATTCTGTTGCAAGTCATGGGTAAGAAAGGAGACTTATCTCCACGACATATTATTAAAACGAAATGACAAAAGTCAAACTGCAATGGCATAGGATTTGAACGCTTCACAGTAGGTTGTGTTCAAGGTAAAAAGTTCACCTGAAACTGCAGGCACATCCTCACCAAATCATAAAAAAAATGTGGACGAAAGCAGATTTCAACTCCTCAGGATGAACGTGCTCTGCTAAGATTATGCAAGGAAGGTATAAAGAAATCCTCTGTTGAACTAAGTGCAGCAATGAGAGAACGTGACGTAAAGATGTCTGCAAGAACAGTTTGAAGAAGGCTACTGAATGCCAGGTACAAAGCATACCGTCCACGAAAGAAGCCTAAGCTTACTGAGGCAATAAGGAAGAAAAGTCTACGGTGGACGAAGCAGTTTCAATATTTGAGGGAAAAAGACTGGGCAGGTGTATACTTTACTGATGAATCCACCATTGAAATCGTGAAAGACAATTCTCAATTCGTGAGGAGGAAACCAGGTGGGGAGTTTTCACCACGGTGTGTGAGACAACCTGCAAAGGTGATACTGTGGAGCATGATCTTCATCAAAGGACGTGGCAGTCTCTATACAGTTAGATGCAATATGAACCAGTACCGATACCAGGATGTAGTGCAAACAAGAATGCAACCACAGTTAAAACAATAGTTCCCAGCTGGTAACTGTGTCTTGATGTAAGACGGGGCAGTCGTTGTCACACGGCTGGTATAGTAATGAGTTACTTTGAAGAGACAGGCATGAACGTCCTGCCGTGGCTAGGAAGCAGCCCTGACTTCAATGTAATTAAGGGAATGTGGCATGACTTGAAGAACAGAGTCAACAAAATTGAAGCAACAAAAAAGTTCAATTAATTCGTGTAGGGCATCATAGTGATGAAATGGAACGACTGATTCAGAAGTACATCCAAGGGTTGCGATGACGTATAAAGGCACTCATAGCTGCTAAAGGTGGGCATAGTAAGTACTAAAACCCATGACATGACGTCTATAACTATGTTCATTGTCAGTAATGCATATATATACACCCAATATTAAATGTAATACAATAAACTAACTTCTAAACTGATTTATGGGTAAATTTTTCTGTTACCATAATAATTTAGCTAGTACTGTAAGTGTCACGCACAGAACACTTTTTCCGTTTTTCGTGGAATAGCCCTGAAAATAGGGAGATTACTTAGGTCTAGGGATTAAAATTTGGATATTCTTGAACCTATTAAAAACAGGCAGATTACCTAGGTCTATAGGTTAAAATGTGGAGATTTTTAAACCTATTAACTTTTTCAGGGGCAAGGTACTTGTATTCGTAAAACGTTGAAATAATTGAATTACACAAGTATTTACAAGAAAATTTATCTGTAAATAAGTAAAAGTGTATTTTCTCGTACTTAATAACAACAAAATTCTCATAAAAAAATTCGGGAGAGAATGTGGAAATTAAGGATTAAAATTATGTGATGCCATAACGGCATCACCGCCCTTCAAGCGGTTAAGAGGCTACTCCATATCACGTGTGGGGCAGCTTTGCTACGTATTACTGCTGTTTTAACAATGCTATTGTATCCTTAAATTAAAACAACTATGGTAATTTGAAAATATAATATTTTTTGTTATTTTTAATGTATAGCTTAAATTTTAACAACTTATAAGTTAATAGATATAGATATTTTTGTAAGTATCATGATATTTTGTAAGTGTCATTTTGTCCATTTTTCATAAAATGACTCATTAATAGTATGAAATACGTAACTGCTGATGGTTGTTTCATTTTAATTGGTTACTTTCACATAAAAATGCTAAAATACATTTCAGTTTTAGTAAAAGTAGACTTTAGAACAAATTGTAGTTATATCTCTATCTTAATGCTTAGGTGTGTTGAGTATTTTAAGTGTTTGGATAAACGTCCTAATCATTACGAAACACATAATTTAAATTTCTAATTTTTTTGCTAATCTATGTTAAATTAAATTTTAAAGAAATTTTAAAGAAGAATTAATTGTATTATCTTAATCTTGATAATTTGTGCTGAGTGTAAACAGTACAAAAATTTTCATTTTAATTTCTTGTCATTTGTATTGCATCTCAAATACAAATTTATAGAAATCCCAAAATATTAAAAATATATGTTATATAATTCATTTAAAGTCAATTTAAAAGCTGAATTTAATTATTGTAACGTTCTGATAATGAAAAAAAAGACTTAAGGTGTTAACAATAAATAATCAATAATCTACTTAACACGGTTGTCATTCATTAGAGTGCAAATATGAAAAATCAACGTTAAAGTTAATTTTAAAGAAATTTTAAAGAAGAAGAATAAATTTTATTCTCTTAATCTTGATAATTTGTTGTGCTGAGAGAAAATAATACAAAACTTTTTATTTTAATTTTTTGTCATTTGTATTGCATCTCACATAAAAATTTAAAGAAATCCCAAAATATTAAATATATATATAACTTAATTAATTTAATGTAAATTAAAAAGCCATATTTAATAAACATAATATTCTAATAATAAAAAAAACTATTTAAAGTATTAACAATAAATAATCAATATTCTACTTAATCATAATTCCCATTCCTTAGCGTGCAAGCATGAAAAATCTATAAATGAAAGTTAAAATTCTAGCGCTATATTCATCTTGAGTTAAATACGGTGAAAATTCTTTTAAAGGCCACCCCTATTCAAGGGCCACCTCTATTAAGGGTCGATATTTTTAGGAGCGAAAATTTTCCCCATAGACATAATTTTAAATTTACTCCTATTAGGGGCCTCACCTACCCCTCATAAAGCCCATTTTTTTCACATGATCCTTAAATCCTAAATAGGTGTATTGAATTTCTGAACCAAAAGATATGAGTTCAGCAAACAACTGCACTTGCAACAAAAAAGGCAGGGGGAGATGGGGAGGATTTAGTAACACTATGAAAGACCACAAACTTTTCCACAAGTGAGACAAACAGGTGTTCCTTACACTTCGTTTGACCCTTCAATCTGCAGGGATTGGGTTGGAGGGGACACTGACCCTTTGTTTTGGGCACTCAAAGGATAACAGGTTATCTAGAAAAACTGATTCCACATTTACTAAAATTGTCAATGCATATTGAAGCACAATTTTTACACTAGAAATTTTATGCTCAGGATTATGTAAAATTTAAAATTTTGGCACCTAAATCAAGTCAAAGGGTACATTTGGATTTGAATAACAAAATCAAACTTCTTAATTATCCTGATCAAGGAGCATCTGCAAGAAAATTGGCTTCACAGTTTAATTGAAGCAAGAATGAAATATACAATATTGTTAAAAATAAAGAGAACTTACTGAAAGAATATTCAGATTTTAAAAATCGCGGAATAAAAAGAAAGATAAATAAAAAATTTGGTCGCCCCTATTGAAGGACCACCCCTCATAAGGGTAATTTTTCGATGGAACGGCAGGTGTCCTTACAAAGAGGTTTCACTCTAATTAAAATATCTATAAAGCGCAAATAATTGTACAAAAATTACTTTCAAGTGTATACATTGTATAATATAAAGATATTTAAAATACATTAAAAATATCTTAAAATACATTAGAAAAGTAAATAAAAAAAAAAAAAATCGAAAATTATCTTTCGTACGTTATCGGGAAGCCGTTATAAGAGAATCAATTGAAATAATTGCTAATAAAGATACAGCTTGTAACGATGCCCTATCATACGATATCCATAGAGTATGGAGACATTTGCTGCATAATTGATGAAAGCTCGTTTTGTTTGGAGCGTTTTCCCGATTAAATTAGACAAAAATTTTTGTTCTGAAAAACCGGTGACAAAAGAATAAAAATTCTTTAAAAGACGCTCGTCGCAAAGGGGTTAAATACGGAATTTTTGAAGCTATTTTGATAAAAAAATTACACAGCGAGAAGGATTAATCTTGATAATTTGTGCTGAGGTTGGTTGTATTTATGACGGCCATTTATCAGCACGAGGGATATAAGCCCTAAGGAGGCTGCCCTCCGTGGAGGTCTTTCTAAGGGAACCTAAACCGTATTTACGCTTGGAAAATCAAGGTTAGAAGAAAACCACGAAAACGCCGAACGATTAGGTCGACGGGCGCGATTGTGATCGAGCCAAGCATCTCCCGTCTACCAGCTTCGAGAGCAGAACCTCTCTGCCACTGATGGGCAATTTGTGCTAAGAGAAAACAATACAAAACTTTTCTTTTTAATTTCTTGTCATTTGTATTGCAACTCAAATAAAAATTTAAAGAAATCCCAAAATATTAAAAATATGCAAGTATATTACATAATTCGTTTGAAGTCAATTTAAAAGCTGAATTTAATTATCGTAATGTTCTGATAATGAAAAAAAAAGACTAAAGATATTAACAATAAATAATCAATAACCTAATTAATCACGATTGTGCATTCATTAGAGTGCAAACATGAAAAATCGAACCTTTCATTTAAATTCAACAGCGTATAGTCTGAAACGTTGTTTTTTAGTATTATTACAGAAGCTTTTATCAGTAATAATGGTTGTGCATTAAGATGTTTTCGCGTTTTCATTACCATTATATAAAGCAAAAGTAATGATGTAAATTTAAAAACACATTATCTTCTGCTTTATTGTTGTAACTTGAATAATTCTAGTAAAAAATGCTTAAGTCTGATTGCATTCTTTGGTACATTTTAGCTGTCATGGGGCTAAATTTTGCTGATTATAAATTAGGTAGCGCAGCAAAGTGCTTCCGGATGTTTTTCATGGTTGGATTTGCAAGTACATTATCGTATTTTGCAGCGATGAATTTTTGTTTTGTATCAAAGAAACTTTATAAAGAATCAATATCAATTTTCCTATTACTTATCTTTTCAGGACTTATGTGGTATTTTGCCTATTCGAAAAGAAAAGACATCTCAAATGTGCTGATGGCGGTACATCGTCTTCGTAAACGTTACAAAGCTTCTAAGAAAACAATGCATTGCGTCATTATAGCTTTGATGATTATTATACTGATAGTACCTTGTTTCATATGCATTCTAAATCAAATGATGACGAAATATACAGCAAAACGTATGCAATGTTGGACATTTGGTTATGATATACACAACGAAATCTCGAAGAGAACTTTTATATTGTATGCACAGTTGGCCAATTCTTTTTATTGTTCTGGTTTTCCACTGTATTTTACAATTTGCATCTGTGTTTTATTTCACAGAAGTTCTGAAGTTTTATTGAGGTATAGAATATCACTTCAAAGTCAGTTACATTCTGTCTCTAAAGGTTGCAGTTTTAACTTTGCCCAGTTCTTTCAAATCGTTAAAATTTTGCGACAGTTGAATAAGGCTTTCACACAGCTCTCATTTGTAATCATTCTTTACAATTTAGAAGTAATTTTCACAGATCTCTTAGTGATTTCGAAGAAAGGAATAATCAATGCGAAAGTTAATCACATTTTTATTATCGTATACAATGGTGCTTGCAGTATTTTTGCGATTGTGTGTTTCACGATCTGTAGTTCCATGATCCCGGAAAATTTAATGGAAATAAGAACAACTGTTAGAGACTTTATAAGCGGTTATCGTCACAGTCATCCCCTTTCGGCGCAGAATTTGTTTTACCTTAATAGAATTGAGAGCGAAGATGTTATTTACATATCTGTTTGCGGGATGTTTCAAGTAACGCGAATTTTCATTTTATCTGCTTTAGGACTTTCACTTACTTATGGCCTGCTTATCATTAGTTTAAACTTTTAATTTATCACGTAAAGAGGAGACATCCACATAATGTACCGGAAGTATACACTCTTATAATATTGGATTTCTTAGTTTATCTGCTTTAGGACTTTCGCTTACTTATGGACGATCATTAATGTAACAGGAAAAAGAGAACATTCTCCTAGTGTATCGGCGGAATATTTTATTTATTTTTCTGGTTTTTCCTTCTATTTTCCAGTTTGCATCTGTGTTTTATTTCACATGAGCTCAAATGTTTTATTCAGCTACAGAATATACCTTCAAAGTGAGTTAGATTCTACTTCTAAAATTTGGATTTTAAGTTTGCCAAGTTCTTTCAAACTGTTAAAATTTTGTGACAGTTGAATAAGACTTTTACACAGCTCTCATTTGTTATAATTCTTTACAATTTAGAGTAATTTTCACAATTCTCTTAGCGATTTCGAAGAAAGGAATATTCAGTGCGAAAGTTAATCACATTATTATTCTCATATACAATGGTTCTTGCAGTATTTTTGTGTTTGTGGTGTTTCACGTCACGCGGATTTTCATTTTGTCTGCTTTAGGTCTTTCACTTACTTGTGGTCAATTTATCATTAATTTAAACTTTTAATTTATCACGTAAAGAAAAGACATCCACGTAATGTATCGGCAGTATATACTCTATATAATATTGGTCTTTTAAATTTATCTGCTTTAGGACTTCCACTTATGTATGGGCAATTTATCAAATTTTTAATTTAACGTGAAAAGAATACATCCGCATAGTGCACCGGCGTTATATTTTATTTCTTGTTTTGTTTTTCCATTCTATTTTACAATTTGCATTTGTGTTTTATTTCACACGGGTTCTAAAGTTTTTTTGAGCTGTAGAATATTTCTTTAAAGCCACTTACATTCTATTGCTAAAAGTTGGAGTGTTAATTTTGCCAAGTTCATTCAAACTGTTAAAATTCTGCGACAATTGATTAAGGCTGTTACACAGCTCTCATTTGCTATAATTCTGTACAATTTAGAAGTAATTTTCAGAGTTCTTAGCGGTTTCGAAGAAAGAAATTACCAATGCGAAAGTTAATCACATTGTTATTCTGGTATACAATAGTGCTTGCAGTATTTTTGTGATTGTGTGTTTCACGATATGCAGTTCCATGATTCCGGAAAATTTAATACAAATAAGAACAACTGTTAGAAACTTTATAAGTGGTTATCGTTACAGTCATACCATTTCGGAGCGGAGTTTATTTTATCTTAGGAGAATTGAGAGCGAAGATATTATTGACATATCCGTTTGCGGGATGTTTCAAGTAACACGAATTTTTATTTTATCTGCTTTAAGTCTTTCTCTTACTTATGGCCTACTCATCATTAATTTAAATTTTTAATTTAACAAGCAAAGAGAAGACATCCACATAGTGTTTTGCGTTAAACCATATTGTATGCCTCAAAGGATATCCACGTTGTACAATACTGTATACTTCATAGCATACCGGTTTTATATCACATTGTACGAGGGCAATCCAGTAAGTAAGTTGCATTTTCAAGTTTTGCCTCGGAAGCGCTGCGTTCGTGATTTCACTCATGCGAGTTCACTTTGCTGACTTATTGGCAAACAATTGAAGTTATTTTTAGAACTCTGAATATTGCGTCGGCCGCATGTTGAGCGTTTGAAATGTTTAAACAAGTTGGAAATTGCTCGTCAAACGTGGCAAATGAGGTGCGTTCGTACTATAACTAGTTTTATAATTATTTTTTGCACCCCATATTGTACTGAATGTATATCTTTTTGCGCTTCATAAGTGCATAGTCTGTAACATCATTAAAATGCACTTACAATAATTTTTTCCCCATTCCCCGTAATGTAACGGAAAACTTTTGACTGTCCCTGTAATTAAACTATACATTCGATTTTCATAAAATTTGAAATGGCTCGACAAAATTTTGCAGCTATTATATATTTAAAATTTCAGACCATTCGGAAGGCTGTAAAATCATTAAAATGCATTTGCAATAATTTTTTCCCATTGGCCATAATGTAACGGAAAACGTTTGGGTGTCCCTGTAATTAAACTATACATCCGATTTTCATAAAATTGGAAATGGCTCAACAAAATTTTGCAGCAATTATATATTAAAAATTTCAGACCATTCGAAGGCTGTAAAATCATTAAAATGCATTTGCTATAATTTTTTCCCATTGGCCGTAATGTAACGGAAAACTTTTGGGTGTCCCTGTAATTAAACTATACATCCGATTTTCATAAAATTGGAAATGGCTCGACAAAATTTTGCAGCAATTATATATTAAAAATTTCAGACCATTCGGAAGTCTGTAACATCATTAAAATTCACTTGCAATAATTTTTCCCATTGGCCGTAATGTAAAGAAAAACTTTTGACTGTCCCTGTAATTAAACTATACATCCGATTTTCATAAGATTGGAAATGGCTCGACAAAATTTTGCAGCAATTATATATTAAAAATTTCAGATCATTCGGTCGGGTAGTTTTTGCTCTGTTATATGCGGACGGACAGACAGACGGACGGACAGACAGACGGACGGACAGACGGACGGACAGACAGACGGACTGAACGACGACTATAGGTGCTACGTATTTATATAATTACGAACGCACCTAAAAAGGTGAACATACCGTCGCATGCGAATTCCAGATTGTAGTCCGCTTTCTTAATGATATGAACTCTAAATCAATTGAAATTCACAGACAAATTTTTGAAGTTTACGGACGAAAGGCGATGAGTGATTCGATGGTACGAAGCTAGGTACGAATTTTCAATGAGGGACGTGAAAACGTTCATATTGAAGAATGAAGTGAGCGGCCATCTGTGACTGATGATGATTTGCTTACAGATGTTGAAGAAAATATTAAAGAGAACCGAAGATTCATCATTACAATACTGTCAATGCATTTTCCTCAAATTTCCCATTTACTAGTTCATGAAATGTTTGGCAACGCAGGCGACATCTTTCTACGACGAGGGTGTACCAAAGCTCATGTACCGCTATGACAAATGCATCAACAGAGGTGGCAAATAGGTTGAAAAATAATCTAAGCATTGTACTTCATTATGCCATAAAAATGTCTAATAATCGTTTTGTTTTCTTAATTGCTTAACAGAACTTACTTACTGGATTGCCCTCGTATATCACATAGTACACCGGTATTAGGCTCTAATAAAAATTCGTCAGATTTCTCAGAAAAATCCTGTCTACAATGCTAGCAATTTTCCTCTGTAATTTGTACAGAGGAATCCAGTTAAATTGGTACAGTTTTTTTTTCTGTATTAAACATAATTTCCCATGCTACGGATGGAGTAATTCTCTTAAATTGAAACATAGATTCATTATATGAGACATTATTTTTCTATTTTATAGAAAATTCAATACTGTTCAACAGGAAGAAAATACCAATATAACAAACAGAAATTCCCTGTGTTGCGTAACAAGAATCTTGTTTAACCCTTTCAAGAGCAAAGTACAGGGTTTCCACATGAAATCTCCCTGATTTCAAATGTTAATTGTACCGGAAGCTATGAGTCCTACATATCTGCAGTTTGCGGTATCATGAATAGCAACAACAATTTTTTTTTCCGAAATAGTTAATTTTTGTTTTATGCATTAAGGGGACCGTGGATCTTTATTTGAAAAAAAGTCGACATTTCTTTCTGTGTATTATTATTCTCTAGTTTGTACTAGGTCATTCGTGGTAAACCGCATGCAGATGAGATTATTTTAAGTATAAGCACAAAAGAACGCATGATGTTGTAGAGGGCGCTGTGTATCTATAATTTCTGCTCATGCGCAAAGTGCTCTGATAAATCCAGCCGGTCCTCATTCGACAAGGTGACTTTGCAGACGTAACATGAGTCATTATATATTAAATGAATATGCAAATATGCATCTAATTTACTGTGCGATAGATGAAAGTGGTCGGAGAGCTGCGGGAATGTATACAGAACACCGTAAGATAGCTTCCTCGATTGCAAATCTCCGTATCGATTGATTGACCCCTCTATCATGACAGGTAATGGTAACGGATCCAGTTTTTCACAGTTGTTGAGGAACACGTGCAAACATTTGATCCTCAGGTTTGTCCCAGTTGAGGTAGCGTTCTGCATACATTTGCGCAACTCCCCGACTGCTGGCATCTGCCACACATTAAATTAGAAGCATGTCGGCATATTCATTTAAAGAGACAGTGGACCTTTATTTGAGCAAAAATCGACATTTCTTTTTGTGTGTAGTATTATTCTCCAATTTGTATTACGTCATTCGTGGAAAACCGCACGCAGATGCGATTATTTTATGTAAAACTACAAGTGTTTTAATTTTGTTCACAAACAATGTCTTGGCCTTTTAATATACTTTAAATTTGTTTTTCCCAATACTGCTGTTTTAGCTTTTTTTTTTAATTTTTGAAATGCTCCTTGCTACTGAATTTTTGAAAAAAATTCATGAAACTGATAAGGAATAATCCTGATATTACTTTAAAAGAAACTGTGTATGCATTTTTAAATTTGACTTCATTAAGACAATTAAATTTTATTTTCAACTTATAAGGCAGAATTTTGATCAAAATCGATATCGAATTCAGAAAAGTATGTCTAAAAAATTAACTATTCAAAGGATTAAAAAATCGTTACACAGATTTGTTTGTAATAGAGGTTTACGTAATTAAAAATCGAGGAAATACTTAAAAAATTAAGACGCAAGGAGCATTTCAAAATTTCGTTTTAAAATTTTAATTTTTTTAAAAGATCTTAATAATTATAATAACATTGGAAATTTATTTAAGGTGTTCTAGTATATACTTATGGAGAAATGTATAATTGTACAAAATTTCAAATCTGTATTATGTAAATTAAAAGAAATTATTTTAAACGTCAACCATTCTCTTAAAATTGAGGAAGCTACGAACGGAGCCGACATCGAAGTGCATACACAGAAAAAAAATGCAACTTTTTCAGACAAATAAACGTTTGCAGCAAAATACATTGTTGTCATGACCTATCAGTAATGCACACAACAATTTTTTTTTTTTTTTTTTTTTTTTTTTTTTTTTTTTTTGCAACAAAATAAACTTGTTGTGTTGCTATTCATGATACCGCAAACCGCAAATCGCTAGGACTCATAGTTTCCGTACAATTAAGGTTTAAAATCAGAGAGGTTTCCGATGGACACCATGTACTTCTGTTGCTAAAATTTTCAAATGATTGAATAACACCAGAAACAAGAAAATCAAGTTGGAAATTGCACATCAAACGTGGCAAATGAGGTGCGTTCGTACTATAACTAGTTTTATAAATATTTTTTGCACCGCATATTGTACTGAATGTATATTTTAGTGCACTTTATAAGTGCATATCAGTTTCATTCTGTTCGAAAGGCTGTAACATCATTAAAATGCCCTTGAAATATTTTTTGCCATTGGCTGTAATGTAACGGAAAACTTTTGACTGCCCCTGTAATTAAGCTATACATCCGATTTTCATAAAATTTGAAATGTCTCGACAAAAATTTGCAGCAATTATATATTTAAAATTTCAGACCATTCGGTTGGATAGTTTTTGCTCAGTTATATGCGGACATACGGACAGACGGACCGAACGACGACTATATAGATGCTACGTATTTATATAATTACGAACGCTCCTAAAAATGGTACTTGCGTATTATTCGGGCCATATCACATGCAGTGCAGCATCAATGGCGCCGAAAATATTAATTGCAGTAGCCCCTTACTGTTAATTTTTTTCATTTTCCGTTTTAACTGCTTAGTTAATGTTATATAGTTGTCATATTAAAGACAGTGGTTGAAATATTTATATACGTGTAATTATATAATTTCATACAGCATAGATATAGATATAATATATTATATTGATACAGTATATTTATATTAAATAATAATTGTATTGTATTCATTGTGATGGGCATAACAAATCGATGGAAATAAAACTACCATATTGTTTATCAGTGTCGCCAGTGGGCTACTTTTTTTAAATTTAAATTTCTTGATGGTCACCACCTTTTTGAAATAGTAAAATCACCCTTATTTAATGACAAAACAAGGCAAATTTTACCATTTCATAAAAGTGGTGCCAATCATGAAATCTGAATTTAAAAAAAGTAACTCACTGGCAACACTGTTGTTTATTGCTAAAAGCCGTCAGTTTGGTGTTATGTATTTAATAAATGTTATGCATACTAAATTACTCTTTTATATTATTTTAGTTTGCTTTTATATTATTTATCATTTTTAATGATGATATGCATTTATTAAATGCGCATTAAATAACTGTTCTGAACAACGATAAATAAAATTGCCGATTGACAACCATTTTTGGCAATCTATCTACCCGGACCGGATAACACACGTAATTAAAAATTATTTTAATTTAAACAAAAGCTTTTCCTTCTATATATAAAAAAAAGTTTTGATTTGGAAATGGACCAATGAACATCTGCGTAGATATTCCGGGTTGAACCGCATCCAATTTGAATGCTTAAACATGGCCTTTCATCGTTAATATTAAGAAAACTGTTGCATACAAAAATATGAAAATTGGTGGTATTATAGAAAAATGTTTGATAAATACGCTGATGCAGACAGTTTTCAAATCGAAGAATTATTTTAAGAGATATTTAATGCTAAAGTTGGACAAAGTCGTTCCATTAAAAAAGTTTTATTTGAGCAAAAACTATGCATGAGAATTTAATCATTGTTAGATCATTTTATACGTTATAAGTTCCCAATGCGCAGATTGCATTTATTTTTCTTATTTGACGCATTTTTTGAGGTTTTATTTCTATTTTTAATTCAAATTTTCAGCATTTCGAGAGATGTTTTTTACAAATTTTAGAAAATGTCATTAATTTAAACTGTTGCCAATTGTATAAACAGCGAAACAAATTATCATATCAAATATTTCTTCAAATTAAAAATTTATTTACACGTGACTATTACAAAGAGAAAAAAAACTTTAAAATTAGAATTAAATGATTACATGTTAAAAGCAGGAAAATTACGTCATAAGAACCATATTTACACTTGAATTTTACGTCATATTTAAAATGCCCCAAAAATATGGTAAAACAATTTAAATTGAAAAATATATTTGCGCGAGATATTTTGAGATAATCTTTTCAACTATTATCGTGAATTCGAAGACAGCGCAAATAATATTTCTTTTTAACAACAAAAGTATTTTTACGTGAATATTAATAAGAGAAATAAAAGTTTGGTGTAAATTACGTCAGATTTGAAACGATACATTTAAAATGAATTATTTAAAAGAACTATCTTATAGCGCTGCTAAAAAATACCGGGAGACAATGACACTGTTTACTTAATTCATTTTACATTAGCTTATTTTCAAATAACTAATGTGTTTAATTAAATACGAAAACAGCCATTGTATCTCTTAACAGCAACAGATTTGGTCTTAAAAATCCCCAATCCAAGGAAAACGAATGGAAACCCGTTTACAGAGAGATCGCTACTGTTTTTTTTTTTTAAATTTTAATTCAATATTTTTAAAGCCGATCAAATGCGTGTAATTAGCATGCTTTTTGGATTTTGGTGTGCCTGAACGGGGGTTGGCGAGCGTAGCTCGTAGGGGGCAGAGCCCCCTAGTCTTCGTAAAATTTTCTTTCTATTTAATTTTTTTCTGCTACTTTTTAGCAGTTAAATTACGCTTGAAATTATTGAATATTAAAAACGTGAATTACCACTTTGCTAACTAAGCGTAAACCAAAAAAGTGAAAAATGTCCAAGACGGAAATCGAACCCGGGCTCCTGGAATAGCGCTCCAGTGCTCTACCACTGAGCCACGAGGACGACGCCCAGCTTAGCATCTCTCACTCACTTGAAAAAAAAAGTAATTAAATTGTATATTCACCGATGCTGGGTTCAATTGCGCCTCATGTTATGCCGCAAGATTGTGTGCTCATGAAGACTTTTCCATCTAGTATCTGCGGTAGCAGTCTTACCGACTTATGTGAGTGAGAGATGCCAAGCTGGGCATCGTCCTCGTGGCTTAGTGGTAGAGCACTGAAGCGCTATTCCAGGGGCCCGGGTAGGATTTCCGGCTTGGACGTTTTTCACTCTGTTGGTTTACGTTTAGTTAGCAGAGTGGTAATTCACGTCTTTAATACTCATTTTCTTTCTAGTTGTTAAGGGGACCATGGACCTTTACTTGAGCAGAAATCGAACCAAAAATCGAAAATTATTTTTGCGCATATTATTACCCTTCAGTTTGTTCCGAACCATTTGCGAAAAACCGCATGCAGACGCGATTATTTTTCGCGAAGTAATAAGCTTTCGAATTTTGTACACAAACGACTTTTTCGCCCTTTAGTATACTTTAAAACTATTTTCTCAAAACTGATTTTTCAACGTTTTTAGATTTTTGAAATACTCCTTGCGTCATAATTTTTTATCAAAACTCATGAAATTTATAAGGAAGAATCCTGATAGTGCTTACAAAGAAACTGTGCGTGCATTTTAAAAT
Source organism: Maratus speciosus (assembly GCA_963932465.1). Classification (NCBI taxonomy): domain Eukaryota; kingdom Metazoa; phylum Arthropoda; class Arachnida; order Araneae; family Salticidae; genus Maratus; species Maratus speciosus. The sequence goes on from OZ010798.1 coordinate 289,962,430, forward strand.
TAGACTTCATTAAGACAATTAAAGGAGATTTTTAACTTATTAAAAAGCAAAATTTTGATGAAAATCGATATCGAATTCAGAAAAAATCTCTAAAAAATTAACTATTCAAGGGATTAAAAAATCAATACACAGATTTGCTACTAATAAAGTTTTAAGCTGTTAGAATGCAAAATCGAGGAAATATCTCAACATTATGACGCAGGGAGCATTTTAAAATTTCGTTTTAAAAATTTTATTGTTTTAAAAAATTTCAAAATTATAATAAGATTGGAAATTTCTTTTAACGTGTTCTATATACTTATGATTAAATGTATATATCCACAAAATTGCATAACTTTATAATTAAAAAAAAAAAAAAAAAAAAAAAAAAAAAACTTAACGTCTACCATGCCTTTTAAGGAAAATTTTATTCCAAAATTCTGGTGAAAATGGAGAATTCGGAGATTAAAGTTAATTGGTATAAACAACATACCATAACACCATTCAAGTTGTTAATTGGAGAAGCACAATTGCACGAGATCACTTAAATTTTCCTTTTTCAGATTTTCTGCTATTAAGAGAACAACTGAAATACAGTGCTTTGTACGAGATCACTGTCAATTTCCTCTACAGTATTTCTAGCATTTTCGAATTTGGTTATCAATCAAGAGTGAAGATATACAGGGTGCATCAGGAATAATCTACCAAATTTGGTTGGTAAGCAGAAATGAGCAAAAGAAGATAATTTCAAGTAGGAAGGTATAGGCGCTTACGAACGCATTATGTTGTAGATGGCGCTGTGTATCTACAATTGCTGCTCACGCGCAAAGCTCTTTGACAAGTCCAGCTGGTCGTCATTCGACAGGGTGACTTTACAGAAGTAACATGAATCATTATACGTTAAGGGGACGGTGGACGTTTAAAAAATTTTTAATTTTCATCATAGAGATTTGAAATTTTGTTAAAATATACATTTCACCATAAGTATATAGAACACCTTAAAAAAAATTCAGTCTTATTGTAATTTAAGATCTTTTAAAAAACTTAAAATTTTAAAATTAAATTTTTAAATGCTCCTTGCGTTTTAATTTTTCACACGTTTCCCCGATTTTGAATTTTAATCACGTAAAACTCTATTACAAACACATCTGTGTATCGATTTTTTAGTCCCTTCAATAGTTGATGTTTTAGAGATATTTTTCAGAATTCCCTATCGATTTCCATCAAAATTCTGACTTATAATAAGTTAAAAATCAAATTTAATTGTCTTAATGAAGTCGAATTTTAAACTGCATACATAGTTATTAATACATGGAAATTATTCCAGAGAGAAACATTCGCCTAGGATACAATATTTCAAATGAAAATCAAATTTTAAAGTAATTGTTTAAAAGGCGCAAAGGTCAACATAGTGAAAAAGATTCCAAGCCGGGACTCGAACCCGGGCCATCAGTATAGCGCACTGACGTTCTACCGACTAAACCACATGGAACGATACCCAACCTTGAAAATTTCTCACTATTATATGTTGACAAGGCTACAAACGCAGCACAAGATGGAATATTTATCGTGAGCCACCGACCTGGGTCTAACACGAAACATAATTAAATCCAGCATCGATAGAAACTATATTAATACATGGAAATTATTCCAGAGAGAAACATTCGCCTTGGATACAATATTTCAAATGAAAATCAAATTTCGAAGTAATTGCTTAAAAGGCGCAAAGGCCAACATAGTGAAAAAGATTCCAAGCCGGGACTCGAACCCGGGCCATCAGTATAGCGTTGCCAACAGATAATAGTGAGAAATTTTCCTAGCTGTGTATCGTTCCAAGTGGTTTAGTCGATAGAACGTCAGTGCGGTATACTGATGGCCCGGGTTCGAGTCCCGGCTTGGAATCTTTTTCACTATGTTGGCCTTTGCGCCTTTTAAGCAATTACTTTGAAATTTGATTTTCATTTGAAAAAAAAAAGCATACATAGTTTCTTTTTAAGCAATATCAGGGTCCTTATCAGTTTCATGTTTTTTGATCAAAAATTAAGTAGCAAGGAGCACTTTAAAAATTAAAAAAAAAAAAAACTTAAACATCAGTATTGAGAAAAAACAGATTTAAAGCATATTAAAAGGCCAAGACATTGTTTGTGAACAAAATTAAAACACTTGTAGTTTTACATAAAATAATCGCATCTGCGCGCGGTTTTCCACGAATGGCGTAATACAAATTGGAGAATAATATTACACACAAAAAGAAATGTCGATTTTTGCTCAAATAAAGGTCAACTGTCTCTTTAAATGAATATGCCGACATGCTTCTAATTTAATGTGTGGCAGATGCCAGCAGTCGGGGAGTTGCGCAAATGTATGCAGAACGCTACCTCAACTGGGACAAACCTGAGGATCAAATGTTTGCACGTGTTCCTCAACAACTGTGAAAAACTGGATCCGTTACCGTTACCTGTCATGATAGAGGGGGCAACCAATCGATACGGAGATTTGCAATCGAGGAAGCTATCTTACGGTGTTCTGTATACATTCCCGCAGCTCTCCGACCACTTTCATCTATCGCACAGTAAATTAGATGCATATTTGCATATTCATTTAATATATAATGACTCATGTTACGTCTGCAAAGTCACCGTGTCGAATGAGGACCGGCTGGATTTATCAGAGCGCTTTGCGCATGAGCAGAAATTATAGATACACAGCGCCCTCTACAACTTCATGCGTTCTTTTGTGTTTATACTTTCCTATGTGAAATTGTCTCCTTTTGCTATTTTCTACCTCTCCACCAAATATTAACGATCATTCCTGATACACCCTGTATGCAATTTTATGACTTTAAAAGTTTTAGGTAGAGGGAGAAAACTGTATCTTTGCTGGGTAACATAGAAAATCTATATTTCACGTAAAATGGAGATATTCTGTGAAAAAAACAGTAGAATTTTTGTTGAAGCAGCAGGCCCTTTTTACAGTGTACGGATTAAGTGTACATACAAAATACTTTTATTGCACTCTTTTATTTAAATTAACCTGGTTTTTGTATGTAAAAATGGAATTTTGTAATCTAATTTTCACTCACTTTCTGATACGCTAGAATTATAAAAAATTATGTTCACAGATGTATTTACAATAACAACACAATGTTTTAATATTTTTAGAAATTAATACTGAATTAACCCCTTGCCTGGGGAATATATTTGAAAAACGTGCCAAAAATGGAAAAAAAATATATCTGAATTGTTTGAATGAAATTTAGGAAGAACTGCAGAATTACAAAAATCCAACAAATGGTGCGAAACTGCTGAACATTTCGCGGGAAAGTATCGACATCTATTGGGAAAATGGTAAATTACATATTATACATTGGACGAACTGAGTTCGGGTTTCACGGAATTGAAACACCCATTTTCTCTTGCCCGAATTCAGGTCGGGCATCCCAAAACGGGCGCATTTGCGTTGCCCGAACTCAGTTCGGGTAACGCAAGGGCGTCATAGACAAGGGTCTAACATATTAATTTTAAGGATTTTTTTCCTTTTACCCACCAGTGATAAATCGCCAAATATTCTCTGTAACTCGCGCATTCGCATACGAGTTGAAACATTAATGGATTTAATTCTGCGCCAATATACGCACGCCAAAATAGTCCTAATGGCTGTGAAACTAGAACAAAGAAACATTTTAAAAGTTAAACAGTAAAAAATAAATTATAAATAAAATATAATGCGTAATATTTAAAATATATGGTTTTTGTAAATAGTAGTTTAATAGTGATTGATTTTCGATTATGCATTAAGAAATTAATTTAGAAATCCTAAAAAGATAGATTAAATAAGGTTCCTTTTTCCTATCCTGTTGCTGTTTTTTAAAAAACGAGCAGAGCTAAAATAAATTACAGATTTTTTATAAATAAATGTACTTACTCGAGCTTTCTGGCAATTATTAAAACTAGTCGGATGTACCAATCCCAAAATTTTCTTCTATCTCATGCATGTTAATACTTCAAAATTCGCTGTCACACTGCCAAAATTAAATGGCAATCTATACTCATCATGAAGATTCTAAAGATATAAATTCTGTGCTTTAGTTCTTGAGATATGACTGTTGCTGAAATCGTGTAAATCCAGCAAAATGTCGCCTCAGCGCCTATTGGGTGATTTACATCAAAACCTAATCAGCAACAACTTATGTCAACGTGTAACTGAATCTGAAGTTTGGGGAAAATATGTACATTAGTTTTTTAGATAGGACTATTGCGAAAATCGTGAAAATTCCAGCGTAGCAGCGCCGCCTGTTGGACGATTATCCCCAAAACCTGATCAGCAACAACTTGTGCCAACGTCTAGCTAAATCTGAAGTTAGATGAAAATTCGTGCATTAGTTCTTGAGATAGAGTTATTGTGGGAATCGTGAAAAATGCAGCACAGCAGCGTCACCTGTTGGGAGATTTACAAAAACACGTAATCAGTACCAACTCATATAAAGGACTAATTGAATCTGAAATTTGGTTAAAATACGTCCATTAGTTCTTGAGGTAGAGGTATTGCGGAAATCGTGTAAATCCTTCAAAATGCAGCATTGCTTCAAAATAGCAGCGCCGCTAGTTGGGCGATTTAGAACAAAACGTAATCAGAACCAAGTCATATCAAAGACTAACTGAATCTGAAGTTTGAAGAAAATTCGTGCATTAGTTCTTGAGATAGAGCTATTGCAGATATCGCAAAAAATATGCAGCATAGCAGCGCCAGCTGTTGGGCAATTTACACCAAAAACTAATCAGCACCAATTTATATTAGGGACTACCTGAATATAAATTTTTATTAAATTCCGTACATTAGTTCTTGAGATAGAGCGCCCACAAAATTTGTGTACAGACAAACATTTTGTAAAAACATGTTTTTTTTTAATCTCTGACCTCTAAAACGTGTAAATCCGTCGAAAACCGGAATTCGAGAAATTTCACGAATCCAATACTTTCTTCTTGTAAAAATAGAAGAAAGTAATAACAGTGAATTTTCCATAAGTTCGCTTCCCACTCCAAATAAATGTATTCTAATAGCAATTTTTGTGGGCAAAAATGCATTGCAGTCATGAAATTAAGGTATCCGCACACCTTCGGAAGTGATTTTTTGAAAATTTTGAAAATTTCTCTTGTTATCCATTTTTTATAATGACATTTAATTTAAAACTTTGAAAAAAATATAAAAATTTTACCAACTACCCAGAAATAATTCTTTAAAGAGAAAAATAATCAAAATTATGTCAAATATTGACATTTCCGCAAAACGTGATAAGCCAAAAATAAAACAATGTATTGACATTTTGTAAATTGCATAAAAAACAGAATAACTTTCTCTAGAACTTAGACTACACACATTATAACTGCATATCTATGTCAGATGATATGGCAGTTAAGGTACTAATGTAAGGAAAAATTCGCAAAATTTGTCTCACGTTTGCCATTTATACCAGTATAAATATAAAACTATTTAATATAGTATCATGCCTGTAGTCAAATATTTAAATATAACTCTTATTTCTTTATCTGTGTTATAAAACTTTAATTTTTTATCTCTTAATAATAAGTTCTTATTTATAGATCCATCCTTAATAATTTTTCTTAATTATAATGTAGTTTTTAACAAATACACCTTTACTTTTTCCCAATGGCTCATTAATTAGTAAGACATCATATCTTCAGACTGGGTGTTAAGTTCATAACAAGCAGGAAACCCCTCAACGCTGTTTCACTGTACATCACTGTTCCCTCAAGAGACATTTATAAAAGAAGTACAGAAATTTTCGTGGCATTTCACGCATAATGTTTTGTTTTAGGATGTTTTGCGTTCAGTAAAAATCTGAAAACTTAATTTTGAGAAAAAGCTAAAAATAACTTTTAAACACAATTCAAAAGCTGTAACTTTAAACAGCTGTAATTCTAGTTCTAATTAAGATACAGACTCAATTTAACCGTTATTCGACAGTTTAAAGATTCGATTTTAATATTATTGCAAAAATGAAAAATCGATATTTTAATCGAAAATTACGTTTTAAAGACGAGCCGTTAATTTCCAAATTGGCTCATCTGATCTCAGCAATCTGATCCTTTGTTAATATTAATATTTTGGATTACTTTACTGTGATTTTGATCAAATTTAACAAAATAAATCAATTTAAGTCGTTATAATTGCATTCTCTTTCACATTACACTACTTCATAAGAAAATAAACATAATTATCTACTATATAAATATCAGTTTTAGCCAATCAGATTTCTGGGCTCAGTTGAGCCAATTTGGGAATTAACGGCTCGTGTTTTAAAGGTGTTCGGATAACTGTGATTTTCAAGATTAATATTGAATGCTTTTAAAGAAAATTTTTTTAAAACTTTTATATTTATTTTTAGGATACCTTTTCTTCCTTTTATAAAATGCGATTCAAGATTAAACAATTACATTCTACAGTTTTAATTTTAATTAATTAATTTATTTCTGATTAATTATTTTCCCTTATTATATGCTCATCTCAAGTCGAACTAGTGCAATTTTGGAGAATTAAATAACAAAATAGCAAAGTAAATGGTATTTGAATCATAAATAGTAATGATGAAGATTCTAACTTTGCAAATAATGCAAATTCGCAATCGATTGGCAATACATTTTCTATATTGGCCTGGTAAAATTTTTATACGCTACTACGCTTTACTACGTTTATCACTTATCTATTTATCGTCATTTATGTAAAACATTATTTTGTGTAAGCTGTGTAAGCGTATAAGGCTTGGAATTTATTCGTATGCTTATTTATTTCTGTTATTCTAATGGATTCTTTTTCTGAAAATAAATTTCTATTATCTACTCCCTGATTCTATTTTTTAGGTATGTTTAGAGCGATTTCACAAAAAGTTCTACGAAGAAAATATAATTAGTTAACATTTTGAACAACTGAAATGTTATTCATTTTTGTCAAACTTTGACAGGGTTGCCACGCTTCAGGGAATTTTCAGACCATGAAATTCTTTGGTGCCAGTATTTTCTTATATATAAAATCTTTCCTTAAATAAGGCGAAATTTCGTGCGTTTGACATAGATTTATTTTTCTTTTAGAAAATTAATACATGCATAAATAAATAAATAAAGGAAAGAAAAAGTAGTTACTTTTTTAATGTGGAAAATTACTTTTTCTATCACTAAAACATGAGTAAAAAAATTTGTACAGTTGGAGAAAAACAACTATGTTTGTGCTCCAAATTGTCGCAGGGGAGAAAAAAAAACAGAAATTGCCGTTCAATTGGAAATTATATCTTTTTTTCAGTTCATGTTTCTTTTACTTTAAAAAAACTTAGGGAGTTGTTTTTATAGTGAAATTGTATCAAAGTGCAAAATACGAACATCTAACTTTGAGAGCGTATTTGGGTTTTTAAATCACGTAAAATATCAAACAGAAAGGGAATACGTCAAGCAGTTCATGAAGTTTGGGGATTTAAAATTTAGATGCCCGAATGTTATATTTATTTGCAATCTTTGCGAAACAAATTACAATGCAAGTAGTTTTTTAAGCGTAACTCAAGAACAACTTGACGGAATGGACTGTAATTTTCGATCCGCATATTTGTAGCTTCTAGAATTCGATTTTTGTTAAAATATTCATAGGTCATCATAATCCATAATTGTTTTGAAAATTTATTCCGAAAATACATTTTTTAAAATGATTTTCGAAAAAGATCAATTTTCTTTTTTTTAGGGTGGAGGGGCGATTGCACAGTTTTTTTTATACAAATATGGCGTAATGTGCCGTTGAATCAAACAGATTTTCTGCTATTTGAAAAGATAGTCTTTTGTTGTTGTTTTATCTTGCTATATTACCTACAATTTTTTTTAAGTATATTGTATTATATATTTCTTGTTACTTTACTCTTAAATTATACAACAAATTAAATACTACCGAGAGAACAAAGGAATTAAGATTAAATTAGTAATTAATTCATGTTTTTTTTAAATTTATAACACAGTTTTACTGACATCTTTTAAGAATTTTATTTTGTGATTGTAGATATAATTAAATTTATTTTAAAATGTTCTTTTTTATTCTATCAAATTATTTCTTTTCTTTTTTTTAGCGACAAAGTTGCTTATAACTTTTACTCACTAAAAAATGTTGTGTTATTAAAAATAAAAGTACCTTGATTATGAAAAGGACATTGTTGTTGCATTTCCTTATGGCGAGTTAAATAGCTTCAATAATAAACCGATTAGCAATGGAGAATTGCTGTCACACTTACACTGTTAACCCTTTGTGATCTGGTGACTCTTAAACAAATTTTATTTGGCTGGCACCGCTTTTTTTACAGAAGTTACCTTCAATTATACAAATTCGAAAACGCTCTAATTAAATAAGACAAATTTTATTCTCCTTTATTACTGTTGCCAAAAGCAAATTTTGCAAAGAAAAATGATACCGATTCAGACTCAGGCTTGGACAGCAAATTGTTAATATCGAGTGAGTCAAAAGTTAAAACTTTAAAAAAGGAAGAAATTATGGTGGTTTGCAAGAAAGGGCTGGCTCACAAGGTAGTCGGAATATTTTTAGCTGCAAAAAAAAAATCAGTTAAAAAACCACATGTAGAGAGCGCTGACAACCCGAAACACAATGAACAGGACAATAATACGCTCCATTCATTTGTTCTTCCAATGTTCAACATGACCTCCAGAACATTCTACGACCCAACCGCTGAACTGTTCATCGTATTTCGGGTCGTCAGCGCCCTCTACATGTGATTTTTTAACTAATTTTTTTTCTGCTAAAAAAAAAAAAAAAAAAAAAAAAAAAAGGCGACTACCTTGTGAGCTTTTTCTTGTAAACAGCAGTTGTAAAAACCTTATGTGACAAAGCTCTTTTTCGGATTCCTGCATTTAAATTTAGAAGTGACAGTTAATTAAACAAGTTGGAAATTGCTCGTCAAACGTGGCAAATGAGGTGCGTTCGTACCATAACTAGTTTATAAATATATTGTACATGTTGTACTGAATGTATATTTTAGTGCACTTCATAAGTGCATATCAATTTCATTCTGTTCAAATGTCTGTAACATCATTAAAATGACTTAAAATAATTTTTTCCCATTGGCCGTAATGTAACGGAAAACTTTTGACTGTCCCTGTAATTAAACTATGCATCCGATTTTCATAAAATTTGAAATGACTCAACAAAATTTTGCGGCAATTATATATTTAAAATTTCAGACCATTAGGAAGGCTATAACATCATTAAAATGCACTTGAAATAATTTTTTCCCATTGGCCGTAATGTAACGGAAAACTTTTGACTGTCCCTGTAATTAAACTATACATCCGATTTCCATAAAATTTTAAATCACTGGACAAAATTATGCAACGGTTCTATATTTTAAATTTCAAACGATTCGGTCGGGTAGTTTTTGCGTTGTTATATGCGGACGGACAGACAGACAGAGAGGCGGACTGAACGACGACTATATGTGCTACGTATTTATATAATTACTAGCAAACCCCGCGGCTTTGCTCGCGTAATATTTGAAATATGCCAAGTGATATTTATACGTCTGATTTTTATTAAAAGGTACTAACTAAATCTTCATTTTTTTAAAAGGTAATATTTTATTTTATTAAAAGTTTTTTTTTATTAAAAGGTACTTATTACTTTTAGGAATAATTCAAAAATTACTATTTAAAACACAGTTTGATTAAACATTATTATTACACTGCAATGGCAGAAATGAGACTTAAATTAATAAAATGAAATAAAACTAAATAAATGATAATTTAGAAAATATATTGAAACTTTTATGCTCAATTAATACGCTCATTTCAGTATTCATTTGAAGTTTTGAATTTTTTAGAAACCATCTTCTAACATCTTAAAATTAATCATCATGTCAAATTCCAAGTCCTACCACCTCTCTCAACATAAAGGGCTATGTTGAAACAGGAACTGTCACCATTAATTTGCCAACATTAATTTTGAAATCGGTTTGTTATTTCCTAATAATCCACAGAAACGTAATTTAAAAAGCTTTTAAAGCCCTTTTTAGGACATTTGTTGTTCCTGTGAACCCCAGGTGGTAGAATCACCGGTATAAGATATAGCCTGTGTAGGATCAGAGACTGTTACCATTGATTCGCAACTATTACTTTTATAATCGGTTTATATTCCCTGAAATTGCATAGAATCGTAATTTAGAACTTTTTTAGAATGCTTTGCGCACCTCCCCTTCGCTTCACCCCTTTTTAATTCGAAATTATTTTCGACGTTCCTTCGAGGGCATTTATATTTTATAAGTAACTACCATGTCATATTTAAAGTTTCTAGCCTTTTCAGTATCACAGAAATCGCAATTTAGAAAGTTTTTAGCTTCTACAACCCTCTGGTGGTAGTGGAACAGACATAAAATATAGCTTATGTTTGAGCAGGTTCTATCACCAAAATTTGTCAACATTATTTTTTTTATCGGTTTGGTAATTCTTAAGTTTGCTTAAAAATTGTAATTTATAACGCTTTTCACTCACTTAATTTTTTAAAATTTGGAATTTTCTTTCGACTGTTCTTAGAAAGCAGTTGCATCTTGTAAGTAAATACCATGCCCTACTTCAAAGTGTTATACCCCTAGTTGTGCAAAAAACGCAAATTAGAACATGTTTTGCTTTTGCAACCCTCAGATGGTAGTGACAGCAACATAAAATATAACCTATGTTATAGCAGGGACTGTTACCATTGATTTGCAACCATTACTGTTGAAATAGCTTTGGTATTTCCTTAGATTGAGTAGAAATCGCAATTTAGAACGTTTTTAGGACGCTTTTCGCGCATTTTCACCCCTTTTTAAATTTCCAATTTTTTCGAAACTGTTCTTAAAGATCATTTATATCTAATAAATATGTACCTTGCCTAATTTTAAGTTGCTAGCCCCTACCGATCACAAAAATCTAAATTTAGAACGCTTTTTTGCTCCTGCAACGTCTTGGTGATAGTGATACCGACATAAAATAGCGTCTATGTTAGAGCAGAGGCTGTCAGCATCAATTTCCTAACGTTACGTTTGAAATCAGATTAATTCTTCCCGAGATATTGCCGACAAATCGGCATTTAGAACATTTTTAGAACGCTTTTCGCCCATTTTGCTCCTGCATCTCCTCTGGGGTAGTGGAAACAGATATAAAATATAGCCTATCATGGAGCAAGATCTGTCACCATCATTTTTACACGATTATATTTGAAATCGGTTCAGTACTTCCTGAGATTGCATAGAAATCGCAATTTAGAAATTTTTTTACAACGCTTTTTGCGCATTTTGACCCCCTTTTAAATTTCGATTTTTTTAGGAAATGTCCTTAGAGATCATTGATATCTTATAACTAACTACCATTCCAAGTTTCATTATTCAAGGCCCTTCCGTAACGCAAAAGCCGCAATTTAGAACGTTTTTCTCCTGCACCCCCTTTGGGGTAGTGGCACCGACATAAAACATCGCCTATGTTGGAGCAAGGGTTGTCACCATCATTTTGACGCCATTTTTTTTAGATCGGTTTGGTTTTTCCTGAGATTGTGTAGAAACCACCATTAGAACGTTTTTAGAACGCTTTTCGCGCATTTTCACCCCTTTTAAATTTTGAATTGTTTAAGAACTGTTCTTAGAAATCCTTTATATCTAATAAGTAGCTAATATTTCAAATTTCATATTTCTAGGCCCTTCGGTAACGCAAAAATCGCATTTTTAGAATTTTTTTTGCTCCTGCACCCCCTTTCGGGTAGTGGCACCGACATAAAACATAGCCTATGTTGGAGCAAGGGTTGTCACCGTCATTTTGACACCATTATTTTTGAAATCGGTTTGATATTTCCTGAGATTGTGTAGTAACCACCATTTAGAACGTTTTTTAGAACGATTTTCGCGCATTTTCACCCCTTTCAAATTTCGAATTGTTTAAGAACTGTTCTTAGAAATCCTTTATATCTAATAAGTAGCTAATATTTCAAATTTCATATTTCTAGGCCCTTCAGTAACACATAAATCGCCTTTTTAGAACGTTTTTTGCTCCTGCACCCCCTTTGGTGTAGTGACACCGACATAAAACATAGCCTTTCTTGGGGCAAGCGTTGTCACCATCATTTTGGCACCAATATTTTTTAAATCGGTTTGGTATTTCCTGAGATTGTGTAGAAACTACCATTTAGAATGTTTTTTAGAACGCTTTTTGTGCATTTTCATCCCTTTTAAATTTCGAATTGTTTAAGAACTGTTCTTAGACATCAGTTATATCTTATACGTATTTAATATTCAAAATTTCATATTTCTAGGCCCTTCAGTAACGCTAAAATCGCATTTTTAGAACGTTTTTTGCTCCTGCACCCCCTTTGGTGTAGTGACACCGACATAAAACACAGCCTATCTTGGAGCTAGCGTTGTCACCATCATTATGACAATTATATTTTTTAAATCGGTTTGGTATTTCCTGAGGTTGTGTAGAAACTACCATTTAGAACGTTTTTTAGAACGTTTTTTGTGCATTTTCACCACTTTTAAATTTCGAATTGTTTAAGAACTGTTCTTAGACATCATTTATGTCTTATAAGTAAGTAATATTCAAAATTTCCTATTTCTAGGCCCTTCAGTACGCTAAAATCGCATTTTTAGAACGTTTTTTGTTCCTGCACCCCCTTTCGGGTAGTGGCACCGACATAAAACATAGCCTATGTTGGAACAAGGGTTGTCACCGTCATTTTGACACCATTATTTTTAAAATCGGTTTGATATTTCCTGAGATTGTGTAGTAACCACCATTTAGAACGTTTTTTAGAACGATTTTCGCGCATTTTCACCCCTTTAAAATTTCGAATTGTTTAAAAACTGTTCTTAGAAATCCTTTATATCTAATAAGTAGTTAATATTTCAAATTTCATATTTGTAGGCCCTTCAGTAACACATGAATCGCCTTTTTAGAACGTTTTTTGCTCCTGCACCCCCTTTGGTGTAGTGACACCGACATAAAACATAGCCTATCTTGCGGCAAGCGTTGTCACCATCATTTTGGCACCAATATTTTTTAAATCGGTTTGGTATTTCCTGACATTGTGTAGAAACTACCATTTAGAATGTTTTTTAGAACGCTTTTTGTGCATTTTCACCCCTTTTAAATTTCGAATTGTTTAAGAACTGTTCTTAGACATCAGTTATATCTTATAACTAACTACCATCCCAAATTTCACGATTCCAGGCCCTTCCGTAACGCAAAAGCCGCAATTTAGAATGTTTTCTCCTGCACCCCCTTTGGGGTAGTGGCACCGACATAAAACATCGCCTATGTTGGAGCAAGGGTTGTCACCATCATTTTGACGCCATTATTTTTTTGATCGGTTAGGTATTTCCTGAGATTGCGTAGAAACCACCATTAGAATGTTTTTTAGACCGTTTTTCGCGCATTTTCACCCCTTTTAAATTTCGAATTGTTTAAGAACTGTTCTTAGAAATCCTTTATATCTAATAAGTAGCTAATATTTCAAATTTCATATTTCTAGGCCCTTCGGTAACGCTCATTTTGCTCCTGCATCTCCTCTGGGGTAGTGGAAACAGATATAAAATATAGCCTATCTTAGAGCAAGATCTGTCACCACCATTTTACCACCATTATATTTGAAATCGGTTCTGTATTTCCTGAGATTGCATAGAAATTGCAATTTAGAACGTTTTTTACAACGCTTTTTGCGCATTTTCACCCCTTTTAAATTTCGAATTGTTTAAGAACTGTTCTTAGAAATCCTTTATATCTAATAAGTAGCTGATACTTCAAATTTCATATTTCTAGGTCCTTCAGTAACACATAAATCGCATTTTTAGAACGTTTTTTGCTCCTGTACCCCTTTCGGGTAGTAGCACCAACATAAAACATAGCCTATGTTAGAGCAAGGGTTGTCACCGTCATTTTGACACCATTATTTTTTAAATCGGTTTGGTATTTCCTGAGATTGTGTAGAAACCACCATTTAGAACGTTTTTTAGAACGATTTTCGCACATTTTCACCCCTTTGAAATTTCGAATTGTTTAAGAACTGTCCTTAGAAATCCTTTATATCTAATAAGTAGCTAATTTTTCAAATTTCATATTTCTAGGCCCTTCAGGAATACATAAATCGCATTTTTAGAACGTTTTTTGCTCCTGCACCCCCTTTGGGGTAGTGACACCGACATAAAATATAGCCTATCTTGGAGCAAGCGTTGTCACCATCATTTTGACTCCAATATTTTTTAAATCGGTTTGGTATTTTCTGAGGGTGTGCAGAAACTACCATTTAGAACGTTTTTAAAACGCTTTTTGTGCATTTTCACCCCTTTTAAATTTCGAATTGTTTAAGAACTGTTCTTAGACATCATTTATATCTTATAAGTAACTAATATTCAAAATTTCTTATTCCTAGGCCCTTCAGTAACGCTAAAATCGCATTTTTAGAACGTTTTTTGCTCCTACACCCCCTTTTGGGTAGTGGCACCGACATAAAACATACCCTATCTTGGAGCAAGGGTTGTCACCATGATTTTGACACCAATATTTTTTAAATCGGTTTGGTGTTTCCTGAGATTGTGTAGAAACTACCATTTAGAACGTTTTTTCGAACGCTTTTTGTGCATTTTCACCCCTTTTAAATTTCGAATTGTTTAAGAACTGTTCTTAGACATCGTTTATATCTTATAAGTAACTAATATTCAAAATTTCATATTCCTAGGCCCTTCAGTAACGCTAAAATCGCATTTTTAGAACGTTTTTTGCTCCTACACACCCTTTTGGGTAGTGGCACCGACATAAGATATAGCCTATGTTCTAAGTTGGACTAACACCATCATTTTGATACCATTACTTTTGGAATCGGTTCGGTAGTTTCAGAGCTTACCTCCTACAAATAAACAATTTTTTCCTCTTTATAATAGGAGTATAGACGAAAGCACTTAAAAACGCTTTCATCTGTAGAAAATGAATAAAGACATAAAACATATTCATGCTGTTTTTTTTTTGTTGTTGTTTGTTTTTTTCCTGAATGTGCTTTATAAGGGGTTTTGTATTAGTTCGTGTTTTTCAAGAATCTTTTTAGAATCACTTTTAAAATTAAGTGATTTATGCTTGCTTTTAAGTAAGACTTATTGGGATTTTTCAAAGTACTTCATAGCAAACAGAATCAAATTGTTTTAAATTAAAGTAATTACATAGAAATTAACACTTACACACTGATGCATTGAATTTAAATTAAAAATTTTCCAACGTAAATGAAAAGTGTTTGTCTGTCTGCCGTCTGCCATCTGACTCTCTATCCGTGCTCTATCTCGCGTAAATGTACTCGGATTTTCTTCCGGATAATATGGTGTGCATAGTATTTATAGTTCATTTAAAGAACACACAAAATAGAGGAGAGTAACCGAATTTGGACCATTTCACTTATTTTCAGGTGTAACTCACTTAATTTTTGGAATATCTGCAAAACATCACTAAACGGGGTCAATCTATTCATCTACTACCTAAATAAATCTTTAGATTAATTTCTTTTTAAAAATCTTAAATTTTATTTAAATTTGAAAAATTTGTCAAAAGTGGTCCAAATGCAGCAACTGGTCGCCTAAGTTGGACCCCAAGTCTCCTAAATTGGACCAAACAATATCAGGTTGTTTTAATGACTAGAAAATATAACTAATTTTATTAAACGCAAATTTGCAATTAATGAAACAATCAAACAAAATAAATTCTTTTTTGTCTCAGGTTTTTTTTTTTCAAGGTTGACTTTATATATCGAAGATATTAACACAACTGTTTTTTGGTGTCCTCTGTACTTTGATTTAACTGAATTTAGCAAGGGAGATAGCATTTTTAATGATTTTTTTGGGGGGGGAGGGGAGAGGGGATTTGTAGCTGCAGCCTTCTTGCAGGTCAATTTCTTCACAACTTACGCTCTCCTTTTCGTTTCTTATATCTTTAACAGCTTTTGCTGTCACGGGTGTTTTTCTTCCAGATAGTTTGTCTGTGTCGTTTTCAACATTTTCAACATTATATTAAAAAAATGTTTCAAAAATATGCTCTATTAAAAAAAATACGCTACGATTAATCGAATGCAAACATTATATATTCAAACGGTGTTCCCCGGGAAGCCTAGAAATAACCAGTACCACCAGAAGGCTTGAAATGTTATGTGTTTTAATGGCAAAAAAGTGTAATTCTATCCCCAGAACTATAAAAAGTCTGCCCCCACCCTCCCCTCACGGAATCGCAAATATCCTCCATGAGGCAAATGTTTGAATTCAACTCTGTAAACCAATACGCCATAGGAATAAAGAATTCAAAGAAAATAAATATAAATACATACAAGATAAAAGAAATTACAAACAAAATTTATTGCATAAACATGTAAAAAAAAAATTATACTTATATAGGCCTAAACTCTACAAAGACATTGATCCAGATATTTAACAAAAATAAACTTGCATGGAGATAGTAATCCATTATAAAATATTTTTAAAAAAAATAGTGCACAAAGCGTACCGCCCTCGGAATTTATTACTTACTTTTCAAATTTATGATCGTATATTTGGTCCAATTTAAGCAACTTGAATTGGTCCAATTAAGGCAACTGCGCCATTTTTAAAATAGATAATCTCAAGGCTAAAAACGAAATCAAACAAATCCACGTGAAAAACATGCGCAATAAACAGATGAATTTAGATATGTATATGGAAACATAACAACTTACCTTAGTTTTAAAGTATTCACGTACGTTTAGTAAGAAAAAATTAGATCAAAACAGCTAACTTTAGATTTTTTTAAATTGTCTGACAACAGCACGTGGTAGGCGGGTGCTTCTTCTAAACATAAATGACGTCATTCTGATGAGTAGGATTTCAGCGGTAGATGGCGTCTCTTCCTATAATTAACAACAGAATGGCAACGGTTCAATTAAAGCGCCGGTCCAAATATGGCTACTCTCTCCTAATTCGGTTACAGAAGTGTCCATGATCAATATTTGCTGGAAGTGCGCTTTCATTGTGGTATGCATTTTTATATGTAATTAATTTTTTGCATATTACGTTATGTCTATAAATTCTATATATTATAGGCAGAGCTGCACAAAAGAATTCGAGCCTATTTTCCCATATTGACAGAAATTGCTAGAAAGGAATTTTCAATTGTGTTATGCGTTTCCTAAATTAGCTAAATTTTGGCATACTATGTAGTATATATGCAAATCTATAGATCATATGCAGGGCTGGAGAAAAAAAATTCGGATATTTTTTCCGACTATAGATGGTAATTGGCGAAATTGTGTTTTCAAATGTATTATGCGTTTTCTAAATTCGTTAAGACAACATCCTTCACCTTATTACTCGGTGAAGTTTTGTTACACTGGTCTGAATGTATTGGAAAGTGTTTCATAATCTATGCTTGACGCATGATTTTTTTTACTAGTTTAAACTTGTTATATTTTGTTGTGTAAAATTTTGTATATCGTTTAACGTCAAAGATTGATGTTTAAAGTAATGATCATTGTTCCAACAGAATGAAAGATGATTATTATGTTTATGCATATAAGTAATACAGATACAGTTCTTTTAGATTTATATTATCCTTGGCTATGTCTCACTGAATTTAATAAATACCTTATTTTTTTCTTTTTCTTTTTTCTTTTTTAACCATTTGGAAAAATGATTATTGTCCTCGGTCAGAGTAGAAAATCAAAAACATATCTGAAGCGTTTTATTAGTTGAATCCGCATTTTATTCGTTTTCTGATTGGTCTGTACTCTATACAGTAATCTGTATTTTCCCTTTATTTTCAACAGAGATGGATACTTCTGTTGCCACTATGACAATAAAGTAATAAAAACTAAAAAAAAATTAATAACTCAGAAACAAATTGAGATACAGCTTTCAAACAAATTGCATTTAAAAGTACATTTTTTTCTACGTACGACGGTGTAAAATGTAATATTGTGGGATGTTTAGAAGTTTAAGAATGAAATTTCATTTAAAATTGGTCCAGGAATATTAATGTTTAATCCATGGCGTACGTAATGTATGACCAGCTCCGTAGAAGTTTAAAAATTTACAGTACCGAAAAATGTAATCCATGGCGTATACGTAATGTATGATCAACTCCGAGCGATTTTTTGTCTTAAATTTTAGTCTTTGAAAAAATCATTTTCCAAATGGTCGTTGTAATTTGTTAAATTTCATTTTTTTTTTCAAATAACTCTGAAAAGATCAATTTTTCAACTTTTTGCTTAAAAAGAATTCAGATGTTTGTTGTACATTCTCAGGAAGTGCCGTAAAGATCCGATAAATATAAATATACAAGAAAAAGCTTTTTATTGGATGGATATCTCTTTCAATGATTTAAAGTTGCATTATTTAGTTTTCAAAATCTCTTTTCGTTTCTTTTTTAGTATACCGACTGAATCAGAGTGCCAAAATTCCAACATATATTTTTCAGTCTAATCGCTATTTTTTATGGACGATTCACATAAAATTAGGGATTGAATTTTAACTAATATAATTTTTTTAAAGTTCAATAATTAAGCAATTTTTACTGACAATTACATGAATTTTTACATGTTTCATGCCATTTTTTTCTTAAACTAAATATATATTTTTTAATTCGATAATTTATTTACAAGGTGAAGTAAAAAAAAAAAAAAAAGAGAGAACAAAAAAGATGTTTCAAACGTTCGAAATTGCAAGAGAAATGTATTTTAAAATTTACTTTTTTTTAAATTTAATTTTAACAGAAGAATTACTAGAAAATAAACCACATATATTTATCAAGAACATTATACGAATGAAAACAGCACTTTTAACCCCCTCGCATTTATTAAACTGAAATTCCAGCTATCGTTAACTGTTTTTTTCCTTTGACGTATTTACGCACTTTATTTAAAAAAAAAAAAAAAACATCAGTTAGAATAACGTTTATTTTTCTAGGATTAAATGTAGAAACAGAAGAAAAAAATGAAAATAAAAAATAACTGAGAAGAATTATAATATGACAATACAAATTTAAAACTATATATTCAGGTTTATTTAAATGGATTCGATATCCTTTTTTTTATTTGAATATTTATAACTAGAAAACAGGAATTCTGCTTTTTCAGAATTTAGTGTCGCCCCCGATGAAAAAAAAATATATTTATCTATAAATAATAGTGCAAAACATATTTCAATTTTAAGACTTAAAGCACACGCTTTTATTTAATGTAAAATGGCGTCATTCGCATCTGCTTAAGAAGTCCACATTTACGATCCACTCTTAAACATCTACAGTAAAGCATGCATAGGATGTCACTATCGCAAAATGATACACAAATGCAGCAAAAAGATGCCACCATTAAAAAAAAAAAAAAAAAAAAAAAAAAAAAAAAAAAAAAAAAAAAAAAACGGTTATCTAATGATTCATAGGCATTTATTTGTTTGTAACATTAATATAGATGATTTAAGTCGTGACATCAGTTCTGACGTTTTGGTTGGAAACCGTCACCAAACAAACGGTTGCTATGTTGTATTTTCTTTTTTGTTTGCGTGTTGCAGCTATATCTTATATCTCACATCTAAGTGTTTTAATACTTGATATGTATTGGTAACATTTTCCACGATTTATATTTAAAAAGAAATGACGCATAGCAACCGTTAGATTGGAGTCAGTTTCCAACCAAAACGTCATGACTGACGTCGCACTGAAGCATCTATAGATACTTCAAATTAAATATAGTTTATAATAGCTCCATGTTTTAACACAAATTTTTGTTTATATTTTTTCAAAATAGCACGTATTTTAATGACATTTTCTTTCGGTTGTTATGAGAAAATGGCAACAAAAAGATATAATTGCTATTTTTTAGATATTTTCCCTTTGCTTTCTACATAAATGGAGTACTTGAGTTGCCAAAATTTGACAAATGGTGTTGAAAACTACAAAAAAATTAATATTTGAAAAAAAAATGGAGATACAGTTTTCAAACTAATTGCATTTAAAAGTACATTTTTTTCCCAAAACGACGGTATAAAAATTGAAAATGTGCGATGCTTAGAAATTAAAAAAAATACTATAGAGTATTTAATCGTACTGCTTTTTTTACGGCTGGATTCTGTAAGGTAACGTTATTTTTTGAAGACGACACAAAATAAGCTGGGGGAAAGAAATAGCATACTGTACCGGGGGCTAATATATTTTTTAAATATTATTAAATGGCTTAGAGGAGGGAAATTTTCTTAATTGATTTTCTTGTCAAAAAGATATTATATAATCTGAAATAATAATAAAAAAACATATCTACACTGTCAGAAAAACTCGTCTATATACACTAAATTATTTCTCATTTTCTAACAAATAATTTCCGTACTCCTAGAAAACATGTTTTATCCGTGAATGCTTCCAAAAAGTCTGAAAAAGAGCACGGCTGCGGAGTCGGAGTCGAGCTCATTTTTAAGCGAAAGAGTTAGAGTCGGAGTCGGCATATAAGTCCTCATAAGTTTCATGTCGAAGTCACTACACCTTGCGGTTGCATTTAAATAAACGTTCTAAATTGTGATTTTTGTGATACTGAAGGGGCTAGCAAGTTGAAATTTGGCATGTTAATTAACTATGAGAGGAAATTACTCTCTGAAAAAAGTTCCTTAAAAAATTGAAATTTAAAAGGGGTTAAAATGAACGAAAAGCGTTCTAAAAACGTTCTAAATAGCGATTTCTACGCAATCTCAGGAAATATAAACCGATTTCAGAAGTAATATTTTCAAATTGAGGGTAACAGTCCCCGCTCCAATATAGCTTATATTTTACGTTGTTGTCACTACCACCTGGAGCTTACAGTTGCAAAATATGTTCTAAATTGCGTTTTTTGTGTTACTGAGAGGGTCTAATATTGTAAATTTGGAATGGTAATTACTTCAAAGATGCAAATGCTTTCTAAGAATTCTCGAAAGAAAATTCCAAATTTAAAAGGATGAAGTAAGTGAAAAGCGTTCTATAAACGTTCTAAATTACGATTTTTATGAAATCGTATGAAATATGAAACCGATTTCAAACATAATGGTTGCAAATTGATGGTGATAGAACCTGCTCAAACATAAGCTATATTTTATGCCGAGGGTTGGAGGAGTAAAAAACGTTCTTAATTGCGATTTCTGCGGTACTGAAGAGGCTAGGAACTTTAAATATAGCACGGTAGTTACTTATAAAATATAAATGTCCTCTAAGAACAGTCGAAAATAAATTCGAAATTAAAAAGGAGCGACGCGAAGGGAAGAAGCGAAAAGCATTCTAAAAAAGTTCTAAATTACGATTTCTCTGGAATCTCAGGAAATAATAAACCGATTACAGAAGTTATTGGTTGCGAATCAAGAGTGATAGTCCTTGATCCTATACGGCTATATTTTATTCCAGTGTCACTACCACCTGTTTGGCAGGAACAACAATAAATCCTTTAAAAACATCTAAATTCAGCTTTCTATAAAATATTAGGAAATACCAACCAATTCTAAGGTTAATGATAGCAAATTAATGGTGATAGTCTCTGTTTCAACATTTTTCGAGACGTTCTATTTCAACTCTCTTTCGGCATTTTATGTTGGTGCCACTAATACCAGAGAGGTGGTAGACTGTTAGACAAGAAGCTTGGAATTTAACATGATGGTTAATTTTAAGATGTAAATGTGTTAAGATGGTTTCTAAAAAATTCAAATCTTCAAATGAATACTGAAACGAGCGCATAAAATGAGCATAAATGTCTCAAAATACATGCTAAATTATCATTTAATTGGAATTAGTTTTAGCTCTTCTTATTAATTAAAATCTCATTTCTATCTATTGCACTGTTATAATGAATTTTAGTCAAACTGTGGCTTAATTTGTAATTTTTTGAATTATTTCAAAAAGTGTTCTTCTAATAAAAAATAGTCATGCAAATATCACTTGGCATGTTTCAACTATTACGCGAGCAAAGCGGGTTTGCTAGTTAATTTATAAAGTTGCTTATAAAAAAAATACTCGCATTTAAAATATATTTTAAATGAACACATTTAATTTAAATATTAAATGTAAAAAAAAGTCAATTTTACTCAGAAATTGTTTTTTTATTGAAAATATAATACTCATTATTTTACATTTAGCAATCTACTTAAAAATATTAATAATTCATATTATTATCCTATTTTAATAATAAAGTATTAAAACTCCATCCACAATCTCATTAAAGACGAAGTCATCCCGAAATTAACTTAAAAATTCAAAGCTTTTTAAAGAAATTATTCAAACCATGCCCATTTGAAGCAAACATATTTATTTCAAAGCGCTTCACTACTGCCAATCTGTAGTGCGATCGTTAGCGTACCCGTGTCGTAATGCTGGGATGGCTGGTTCGATTCCAACGTCGGCAAATTTATTTTTTCCATACTTTCTTCAACTGATGGATACTTTACCTCCTGTAACGGAGAAAAAATAAACGGATATTCCTCAATTAACGGGAAATTCCTGGCAGCAGTGCTGCCAAAATTTTTTTCCCGATAATTGAAGAAAGGATTTATGAGAGTGTAGTCCTAATTTCAATTGCTAAAAGGTGTATATTAAAATTTTAAAAACAGTAAACATAGGTTTATTCGACTGTTTACATGTTTCCACTCTACCCCAAGTCATTTTCAAAACAAATGAATAAAAATATTCTAAAATTCCACGGTCTATGAAACGCCATCATTCAATTTTTTATGTATTCTTTCAATTTAATGCAATTTATCATTTTTTATTTTACTTGGATGTTTATTTTTATTTTCGTGACCATTGAGTAACTCGAACCATAATTTCGGCAAGTTAAATGATGCCGCATCGTTACATATTGAATTTTTGCGTGTCACAGTATCTATGGTTTCTCTTTTAATGCATGGATAGTATAGACTGGAGGAAGAAATTGATCTTACTTTCTTTGAAATTTATTTGGATGATTTCTTCTTGATATAACCTTGCTAGGGCTGTGATTTTTCTATTATTTAATAGAATAGATATAGATATAGATAAAAATTCAATATGTAACAAGCATCATTTAACTTACCGAAATTATAGCTCGAGTTACCCAATGGTGACAAAAATAAAAATAAACATCCAAGTAAAATAAGTTTCATAATAGGAAAGAGTAAGAAATTGAATGATGATATTAATGATTACAGGCCGTCCGTGCAATTTTATAATATTTTTATTTATTTGTTTTGAAAATTACTCGAGTAGATTCGATACTTTTAAACAGTCGAATAAACCTATTTTTACTGTTTCTAAAGTTTTAATTTACACCTTTTAGCAATTAAAATTAATTTACACCTTTTAGCAATGAAAATTAGTATATTTTTACAAGGCGTTAATTAATTATATACCGGGTCCTTTTAACTAAACCTGAATCTGTAATCTAAAAATTTTGTTGTCAGATTATGAATCAACTCAGTTAGTTTTTATTTTCATTTCTTTCTACTGTTTCTTCATTTAATTTCAGATAAATATACATTATTCTCACTGACGTGTTATTCGAATAAGGTTAGCAATTAAAATTAATTTACCTTTTAGCAATGAAAATTAGTATATTTTTACAAGGCGTTAATTAATTATATGCCGAGTCCTTTTAACTAAACCTGAATCTATAATATAAAATTTTTGTTGTCAGATTATGAATCAACTCAGTTAGTGTTTATTTTCATTTCTTTCTACTGTTTCTTCATTTAATTTCAGATAAATATACATTATTCTCACTGACGTGTTATTCGAATAAGGTTAGCAATTAAAATTAATTTACCTTTTAGCAATGAAAATTAGTATATTTTTACAAGGCGTTAATTAATTATATGCCGAGTCCTTTTAACTAAACCTGAATCTATAATATAAAATTTTTGTTGTCAGATTATGAATCAACTCAGTTAGTTTTTATTTTCATTTCTTTCTACTGTTTCTTCATTTAATTTCAGATAAATATACATTATTCTCACTGACGTGTTATTCGAATAAGGTTAGCAATTAAAATTAATTTACCTTTTAGCAATAAAAATTAGTATATTTTTACAAGGCGTTAATTAATTATATGCCGAGTCCTTTTAACTAAACCTGAATCTATAATATAAAATTTTTGCTGTCAGATTATGAATCAACTCAGTTAGTTTTTATTTTCATTTCTTTCTACTTGTTCAACATTTAATTTCAGATAAATAAACATTATTCTCACTGACGTGTTATTCGAATAAGGTGTGTAAAATAATACCTCATTTATTAAACAAGAGGTTTCGTTTGTTGTTCGTAACTTTCCGAAACGTTCCCGAGTATTTGTTACAATGCATTAATCAGTTTTCTTAATATGAAATATCGAATTTTTCGGATGCTCCTAATTCTCAAGTAAACATTTTCAGGTGCATAACAAAATTTTTACATACAAGAATAATGAAAATGAAAAGTTATTGTTAATATTAATGTTGTTAATTTAGGATGTTTGTCTTTTGAACATCTTTGCTGAGTAGGAAAATGTTTATTTGAGAATTAATGAAATGCGAAAAACCGATATTTCGTGTTGAGAAAACTGATTAAGGCTACTCAGTACCCTTTTTCATTTTTGGAGACACTTACATTAAAAATAATTAATGACTTTGTTTACGATTATAAAATTAAACTGATTCTGAAAAAAAAAAGTCATTTTAGCAATCACCATTTTTTTTTTCATTAAAAATTTTAAGTATGGTTTACGGCTAAAAAACAGTTTGTTCCTAATCGGCAATACTGGTCTTTAATTGAAAAAATAATTTTCCTTGATAAAATTCTATAATATTAAACACAGAAGAATTTTAATAACTATAATAAGAAATAAATTTTACTTGCTCACTGTAGAACAAAACAGGGTATTTCGCAAGCTTCCAAACAAAACAAAAAGAACAAGTAGCAACAATTGAAAAAATAAATCTATCTTTATTCTTAAACAGCACAAGTGTTGCCATCTACATGTTGAAAATCGATTTCATAATATTTTCAGAATGTATTTTATTAGCAACATTAGGCATTATAGCTTCTAATAGTATTTTAGAGCCTAAATTGGGTATGTTGCCGAAAAGCAACACTCGGCATTTAAGGGTTAAAAGGAAGGAAATATAAATAAAAACCACGTAGCAGTGACCTTATTTGATCAACTACTGGCTTGATCATCCTAATTACATTTTCATAAATCGTATAATTTTTCGTAATATTTTACGAAACATTTCTCTTTTTTTTTTCTTTACCTTGTAAGGGGTTCCGAGTAAGAATTTCAAACTTGAATAAAAATAAATATGCATATGGCCCCTCAACTTCATTATAACGGAGCTGCATAAAATCCTAAGCGAGCAATTTTGGTTTAAAAAAGCATTATTACGAAATTTAAGATTTAAAGTTATGCTTATCGCTTCATTTATTCATTGGTTGATAGATCAATTCATTTACTGTACGTGAAACAATTAATGGTGCGTATCTTTGAGGATTATGTATATATTACAGAAACAATTTTGCAGAAAAAACACACTATGAACTTTGAAAAGCTCACCGTTTTGGTTAACCCTTTAAGGGTGTTCTCAAATCCAAAAGGGCAACTTTCTGACATAAGTTTAAATTTATTTTTGTTCGAAAATGCATGAAACTAGCAGGTGATGTTGTTCAGAAACTATGTAATTGAGCTCTTTTTTTTCATTTTTTTGCAAACGCAATAGATCTTTCATAAAATAGTGTCAAAATGGGAGTTTTGAACCAAATTTCCGCGCGAAGGAAGAAAGAGACTCAAGAGCGGGCGAAAAACGGATTTGTCACGTGATCAAATTCCTTATAACTCTATACGTAATGGATTGATCAAAAAATGGAAAAACAGTTCAATTCTAAATCGCTTCCATGGATAGGCTTTCTAATTTTATACCTTTCCGTTAAAAAATGAATTTGTAAATGTGTCAAAACGTTTTTCGCTTGTTGAGCAGAGCAGTTAAGAACAGCCTTAAGCGTCCTGCAAAATTTTCCATGTATGCTTAATGATTCATAAAATAATAGTTATGAAATGTACTTGTATGAGGATTTGTTTATGATTACCTTATGATTACCTTACATATTTATTTAACTTATGCACTCCAAAAAGATAACATTAATATCAATTTTGTGTTAAATCAGCCCTTGAATTCAAAGATTACGTGACAAAAAAACACGGTTAGGACGCTTAAAGAGTTAAAAGGTGACGAAAATAATAAAATAGATGCTACAAGTTAAAAACATACATTTTATTTAAAACCTTCTTAGCATTTCCCACGGCCGCCACCAGATAGTATTTTTTTATAAATAATTGCTGTTCCATTCATAAAAATACATCCCTTCATTTAAAATGGGATAATCAATAATTATTAGAATAGCTGGAAGTAGAAGTAGCAGTGCCTTGATTTTAAAAATAATATAATTAATTATAAAAATATTCTCTGGTGATAGCCGTGGGAATTTCAGGAGGGAAGTATTAAGAAGTTTTAAATAAAATGTATATTTTAAATTGTAACATCAAGTTTATTATTTTCGTCGCCTTTTAAGTTAAACAGTGAGCTGCTATTTACCCAACTGAAAAGAAGGGTTATGTGTTTCACGCGTATCTGTGAATGTGGATTTTTTATACCCTCGAAACATCCCAACGTCTGGATGAATTTTAATGAATGAGGTCTCTATCAATTCGTCTTAACGGCCCGATGGTTATAGGCTAGGTTTTGTTTTTATAAATTCAAAATGGCGGACGTAAAATACAAAATGGCGGTAAAGACGAAAAAAATTACGCAGCCTATTGAGTGGCATATCATTGGATAGGTCTTTGAAAATGAAGACGATGTTTCATTGTCTATTTTACAGTCAGAAGCTCCGTTAAAATATTATACAACCTGAAAGTTGTGTATGTAGGATCTCTAGCTTTACTGCAACTCTAACCATCATAGACATCTATAGACCTCATCGAAACAGTGTTTATAGATAGGAACTAACAATTAAACACAACTTAAAAGTCATCAATACAAGTAAATAAAATAAAATAGGTAAGTAATGTAAATAAGTAAGATATGAAAAAATATTTTAAGTCAATTCCTACTTAGGTCAATAAGAGAATTTGTTTTTCTCCCATTCTTCTTTCCTCTTGAGTGGCGCTTAAAATGCATTGACTAAGAAGAGGGCTCTCTCGGTCTTAAAATACCTTGATCAAGAAGAAGGCTCTCTCGATTATTGAAAATTAATTAATTTAATTTAATTAATGCATTAATATTTGGAAAAAAATGGATTAACATCAAGTGTCATCCACTACAAGTTTAAAAAAATATTTAGCTTCATGGGATGAATAATAAATATTTTATTAACGATCGAAAACTTGAACAAGATATATATAGCGAGAGTGTAAGTTAATAGTAGGAATCGAAAAGAAAATAGTTTCACATTGATGAGAAATAATTAATTAGTTCGGGTTTTTGATTTTTTAAATTTAATTGTTTATTAAAGTTAATATTGTGTATTATTTGGTTGAATCAAGGTGGAATATTACATTTCGTCTTATGATTTTATTTACAATTTTACACTTCTCTATTTTAGCTATATCTACGTCATCTTACTTAAATTTGCACTTAAATATGACAAACTGTATTTGATTAAAAATATTATACCTAATAATATTAGCAGAATATCCAAACTGCATTGCAGATAAAAAGAAAATGTTCTTCTCAAAGACAATTCATGAAGATGATGCTTTGTGTGGCTTTCCTTATTTCGATGCTAAGTAACTTGATTAATAGGCTGATTAAGATGGGGAAATTACTGTCCCACTTACATTATCACACTCGCCAAGTCTAGAAATTTCTTACTGTATATAAATAAAAAGGTACAACTATTTCTATAAGAATGTCAGGGTAGTAATTTATTTCTTAAACAAAAACACCTTTAAATTTAGAATTAAGAATCAATATTAGGAGTGGGAATCGATTAAATGCTTTAACTGGATTAATCGAAGTTTCCTAATCTATTAATCGAACTTTTAATTGATTTCAATTTGGTTTTACACTATATAAATTTTCATTTAATTAATTTACCTCTTCGCGATGAGCGACCTTTACTCTTTTCTCACCAGTTATTCGACAGAAATTTTCGCCGAATTCAATCGTAGAATTGCTATGAAAAAAAGAAGTCAAAATTTACTTTAATTTACTAGTGAGAATAATCAACAATTCTGAGACACTTGTACATCACGTACAGTCGTGGAAAGAAAAGTAAACACCCCTTATTAACACTGCAGCAAATTATTGTAGAAGAAAGTTACCGGTAGCAAACGATTGGAAATAAAGTTTACTTTTAAATGGTGTAGGTTAAATTTCCTTAGGGGGCATCTACATATAAAAACGAACCCAAACTTTGTTTTTTTCAGTAGCAATACCCAAGTTTGAGACTATAAATAGATTCTACAGCTTTCAATAAGCCTAAATCCAAAGTTTTAGGAAATTCGTACAGTTAGTTTCCGATAAATTAATTATTTTAAAATGAGCCTATTTTAGGGGCTGTATCCAAATTGAAGTTCGGTGTTCGATTGTTGAAATGCTACAGAATGACTATGCCACTTCTACTAATGTATTATTTCTTTCCAATATGAACATCTCACTCGCTTAGTATGTTTCGATTATTGCCAGCCCAAATGTCTCATTAAAATGAATAAAATACACTTTTTTTCAAATTATGCTTTTCGACTCATCATAGATGGCCCCTTAAACCATCATTTTTGCGTTTTTTAATCATAATTCGAAAACTAGGAAAAAATTATTTTTAAAAACTTCTGGACATCATAGACAGTCCCTTAAAACATCATTTTGACGTTTTTACTGATAATTCGAAAAGTACTTAAAAGAAAAATTTTAAATTGAGAATTCGCATAAAACAAGACATAATAAATGTAAATCTATCAAAAAAATTATAGGTTGCAATTCATATTTTTTTTCGAATATTAATTTCATAATTCATAATTCATATTATAAATTTTTTTAAATTACATTGTATTTATGTTTGAATTTTTTAGTATTATAACCACACACAAAATTATCACATTAAATTAGGATTATAATTTCAGGCGATATTATTAAAAATATGAAAATAAAATTTAACATTAGAAGCTCCAAGTTTTAAATGTTTATAATTCAAAAACTTATCATTCAAATGACTAAAATTTCGTTTCTAGGCATAGTTTGAGCCACCGATTTAAAATGTATTATCAAAGTTGGGTGTTGTAATTGAAAAAAACAAAGTTTGGTCTGGTTTTGATTAGTAGATGGCTTTTTAAGCAAATTTTTATATAGATCCTTTAAAAGTAGACTATTTCCAATCCATTGGTAGCAGTAATTTTCATCTACGATAATTAGTTTCAGAGTTAGCAGGGGATGTTTACTTCTTTTTCCCATGACTTCACATGTGACGCACGTCGCGAAATGTTTAACTTCATCAACAAATAATGTTTTTTTTTCTTGCTAGTAAACACAAATAATATTTTTAATAAGTAGATAATATATCAGTTTGATAGGCACCTGAAAAAAAATTATGTTACTAAGCATTAGGAAATAAGATATTTCCTTTTATTTTATTAAATACGTATGTGACGACCGGTTCTGGTTCAGTGGATTTCTTAGTTAACTAACGCTATCTTAAAATAAATGAATTGGCACTTACTCAGTGAAGTCCATGGGATATCATTTTCTCTCTTTCTTTTAACTGGAAGACACATATTTACAGCTATAATACAGTACAATACATTTTTACAGTAAAAGCAAAAACGTGTTCTTAAAAACATTCTTAAAAACATTCTTTCAACATTCACCACCTCGTACAGAGAGAGCGAGAGATGAGCCCAGGAGGCGAGTAACCCTACGTAAACAATAGAACCATTGCCATCCTTTTATCACCCATTTAGAGTCAAAACATATAATTCTTCCCAGGACTCATGAGAGTACATAATGATAAATCAACATAAACAAATTCTTATAATAAACATAACTTTAATCCACAACTCAAATGATAAAATAGAAATTTTTCTATCTACTGGTGTTGAAGTATAAAGAATTAAACATAAAATAATAAAGTCGTTATCAATATAAATAAAAAAAAATGACACTCTTATAACATGTAGCTACATGAACATATCTGGCCAGATATTTTACTTGAATAAGATTAACTGAATATATATATATATACATAATATAAACAAATTAAATACCATTATTAATTCAATAACCTTTTCAATTTTAAATAAGGTCCAATTATGCATAAAATGAAACATTTTTACTAAATAGATCAACAACAAATTGCAAAACACACACACACAAAAAAAATATTCCCAACCATGAATTTATAAAACAAACACATTTTGATATTTAAACACTAGAAGACTTTAGAAAAAAAAATCATATCAAATACTGAAATTATTTATGATTCAGCAATCTAGTTCAAAAGGATACAAAAGTTGTACTACTTTTCTCAGGAGTCCTTTAGCAGTTTTTATTATGCAAACACGAATCAGTTTATCTCTGCCAAGAATGATTTCTTTAACTATTCCTAAGTCCCACAACAGTTTAGGTTTAGCAGTACCATCTCCAATTTTTAAGTTTTTGTGTCTCTCAAGAGTATTAAATTGATGATTTGAACTTAAATTCAATAAGTATTGTTCCTTCCGTTTAATCCAGAGTTGTTTCGACAACTTACTTTGATATCGGTTTCTCCTTAACAAAGTTTCTTTGGTAGAAATTTTATTTTCAAATTCAGCAAAACGTAGAGCAAAACTAATGTTTTCTCTTCCTAGTTGAGGGAAATGAGCCGATATAAGTGGCTCTGGCTCGCCGAAATCACTTGTTGTAAAGGTTAGTGGTCTCATATTTATTATGGCTTCTATTTCTGTCAAGATTGTTGCCAATTCTTCAAATGTGATGCAAAATTTTCGTTAGTGGTTCCTTTACACTTTTTACGAGTCTTTCGTAAAACCCTCGCCACCATGGGGCACGCTCGATGATAAATTTCCAATTCACACCCTTATTTGATATAAAATCCTGAAGTTCTTGATCTTTAATAATTTTTTCCTCATAATTTTTCATTTGTACTTCTTTGATCAATAATTCTTCAGCTTCTTTCAATTCTTCAGCCGATAATGCACCCTGGAATAATTGGACTTTAATTGGACTCCTTAGATTGAAAATAAATCTTTTAAC
Source organism: Maratus speciosus (assembly GCA_963932465.1). NCBI lineage: Eukaryota > Metazoa > Arthropoda > Arachnida > Araneae > Salticidae > Maratus > Maratus speciosus. Next base: position 289,993,682 of record OZ010798.1, read on the forward strand.
TCTTGCCACTGTTGTAATTGCCTTCAATAAAGAACTAAAACGCTCAATCTCTATAAGTGGTTTCTGTTGTTCTGATGAACAAAGGTTTTGGAAAATTACCTTTCCTTTAGCTTCTAGTTGTTTCATATCTTCATCTACTTCTCTGTCTTCCTTGGGCCATAAATTTGAATCTTTAATTAACCATAGAGGCCCCGACCACCATAGATAATCGCTCTCGAGGTCGAGAAGTGAGAGTCCTCTTGTAAGTCGATCAGCAGGATTTGAGCTCCCGGGACAATGTCGCCAGTTCATCGGATTTGTTGAAGTTTGTTTGTCCGTTTCAATAACAGGGTGCTGGGGTAAATAGTATGCCAAATTATCATTGATCGAATTTATTTCCTGGGGTTAAACAATTTCTACTACTCCCAAAGCCTTATATTCATTAATGATATCTTTATATTCTTTAAACGATGCAGGATTATTCACAAATCGTTTAATTAAACTTTCAAATCTCTTTTTAGAAATACCATAATTATTAGGAAGATCAAGATTATCACGTTTCATAGGTTCTTTAACTTCATATCTGTTGTTCTTAAATTTAACGGAATTTTCAAATTGTTCTAATATTTGTTTATCACACAAATCTTTGTTCGTATTATCTTATTGAATCCCCAACGCTTCTACGATTTCAAGCTGAACTGACATTTTATCATCCTTGTTATTATCCCAAATAGATATGTACATTGCACCCACTAAGTTATCTACATTAACTTCTTCTGAGAATTTGCCGTGAAGTGTCCAACCTAATTTAGTTTCATTCAGAACAAGAGTTGGTGAAATGCGTTTATGTTTTCCTGTCATAATTGACCAATAGTAATCGCTCCCAATCAATAAATCTATTTCATTCTTATCATCAACTAATTCATTAGAAACGTCTGATAACTCTATACCCATATTTTTATTTTTTTTATATAACTCAGAACTTGGCGCGCGTATTATATCGGAACAGATTTTTGCCGTTTATAATGCTTCCAGACATATTATATTTTCCGAATTATTGTCTTTTAGGAAAATATTTACTCTATTGTGATTATCAACAATATGTTTTGTTCCAGCAAAGGTATGAATTTTTAATTCCGGCCCTGTTACCTCTAAATTTAAACGATTAGATAATTCTTCCCGATAAATATTCGCTGCGAGGCGCTATCTAATAGTATTCGAACATTAATATTTTGGTTCTTGCCAATCATAATTCCTTTCAACGTTTGAAAATAAATATATTCATCTGGATTACAACAAAGGGACCAAACTGTTATCTTTCATACTGCTTATTTTCCGTCCCCCCCCCCCCTCGGTTCACGCTCAGTCGAAAGGAGGTCAATTTTATTTTCATTCGATGATCGTTCTATTTGTTTTTTGTTACAAAGAGGATTTTGATGCGTTTTCGAAAAACAAATGGCGCAACGAATGTTAGTATTTCTGCGATTCTGTTTTCGGTGGAATAGTTTATAACATCTGAAACATTTAGTTTGTTTTAATAAATATTCTTTTCGTTGTTCCAAATTTAAATGACATAAATTTGCTTCGTATTTTTGAGAGCAAAAGGGGCAAAGATTTTCAGTAATTATATTTAATTTGAATGCTGACGGATTTTTTATTTTTCCTTGCTGAAAGTGTTCGGGAGAATTTTCTCTAAATTTATTTTCATGGGATTTAGTATTTTCAAAATTGATAGAAGTGACATTAATAGTTTTTCTCGCGCTTCTGTTTCACGTTTAAGGAACAACAATAAATCATTTACACAAACATCCCTTTCATCGTATTGTTCTCTGTGAAATTGTAATACGAGATCATTCGGTATGCATTTATAAATAATGGGTAATAATAAGCAACCATATAGGTCTGACTTCACATCAAGCGATTCCAGACTTCGTATTTGTATGGCTATCTGATCATATAATTTTCTCAAAGAATGTATGTCATTTGATCTTCGCACTGCTTCTAAATTTAACAATCTGTTAGTATGAGCTGAAATCAAAACATCTCTTTTTCCAAAACGATCCTTTAATATATTTATTGCCGTTACATAATTTTCACTTTTTAATGGAAGCCCATTAATAGCGGCAGCTGCTGATTAAAAATTAAGGATTTTAAATAAGTGAATTTTTCTATTTCCTGAAGAGCTTCATTTTCGTGAATAGCGACTTTAAACTGAGGCCAAAATTCTTGAAATTCGAAAATGTCGCCTGTAAATTTATTTAAAGAAATTCACGGCAATTTCATATTCGATTTTTATTGACTGTCTGATATGGTGGGCGTAGTTGCTTTTGGTTCATTCGTGATAGTAGAAATTATCTTTAAATTTTTCAAATATCTATTGGCTCTTGATTTGCAAGTCACAATAGCTTCCTTATACTCTATCGAATTTTCTATTTCTGTTTCTAAATTATCGGTTTCAATTTCCGATTCAATTGACTCATCTAATTTTTCTAATGATAATTTATGTTCAAGTAATGCCGCTAAAGAATCCTCAACTATTTCCGGTTTGGAATCCCCTTCTTTTTCAATTTCACTATCAATTTGTTTAATCAATTTCGTTACTGTTGATCTAATTGACCCGCGTTTTGCTATGTTTCGTTTTAGACCTTCAATTTGACCCATCTTTATATTCACTCAATCAAAGAATTATGTCTTCCAATTTATCTTAAATTTAAGAGAAATTTAAAATAATTTACCCGTTTAACGAAATGCCAATTAGTACAATTAGTAGCGTAGTTATCAATTTATATTCGCGGCCTTTGCACCAGTGTGACGATCGGTTCTGGTTCAGTGGATTTCTTAGTTAACTAACGCTATCTTAAAATAAATGAATTGGCACTTACTCAGTGAAGTCCACGGGATATCATTTTCTCTCTTTCTTTTAATTGGAAGACACATATTTACAGCTATAATACACTATGATACATTTTATTTACAGTAAAATCGAAAACGTGTTCTGAAAAACATTCTTTCAACACTCACCACCTCGTACAGAGAGAACGAGAGATGAACCCAGGAGGCGAGTAACCTTACGTAAACAATAGAGCCATTGCCATCCCTTTACCGCCCATTTTGCGTCAAAATATATAATTCTCTACAACATATCTTACTGAATTTACCTTTAATTATGAGTTTCTTTCATTACGTTAGTATTTAGTGCAGTTTACTCTCAATTCTTGATATATAACAAAAATAATGTAAATAAAATCTTCGTAATATTGCTTAACCCGGCAGTAGTCGAGTTTCGGTCTCTTTGCCGCCCATATAAATTATCTTCTCCTAACACATATCCCCTTACAAATACATTGAAGAACTACCATGTAGCTAACTTTAAATGTTTGTCCGCCCCCATAGTGAACTAACAAGCCATCTCTGTTTTTCTTTCAGGTACATTTTTACAAGTAAAGTTGAATTTGGTGGAAAAGTCAGTTAGTTTTTACTTTTTCTCATTATTCGAAATCCCATGAACAAAATGTATAATTTAAGTAAACTATAAATTTATAACTTTATTGGAATGTAATATTCAGTTATTAAGTGAAAAATGTTTCTTATTTTACATTTCCTGTTTGCGGGGAGCCAGCGGCAAAAAGACTGAGCGCGACTAATAACGTTCTGAAAAAAGACGCGATTACTGTCGGGTTAAAAAGAAAAATTAGCTTTAAAATGACAATTATGTACTTAGTGCGGCAGGTATTTGATTACAACACATTATAGGTGAAATATCACTCTGTACAACATAGTTACAAGTTCTTTTATGCTACATATGAGCATGTTAGAACCTAGACTAACTGAAGAAATGAACAGGTATGATGTCATTGTCTCATTGACTGAAGATATCTCCGATTTAGAAATTGTCATATTCTTGAAACTCGCCTGGTCAATCGTTTTTAAATTACGGAGTGAACGGAAGGCTGCCAGGTTTGATGTGCAACTGTTTCATATAGGAAAACCACATTGTCAGCAATATGACACTATAAAGACACCGGGATTTGTCAGTCGTGTCGATAAAAAGCCTAGGAAGTCGATGAGGGCGCTCACTAAGGAGTTGCTGGTTGATGTTGTCACCATCCGATATGTGATTTGTGTGGACCTTCGTTTAGAGGCCTTAAGTGATGAGGAAAGGAAACTTCATGCCCGAGAGAACCAGAGATAACCGTCTGCTCGGAGCAAGCCACCTCCTTATCAAGTTGAAACATTAAGAGGGCCCAGGAATACTGTTGTTTCCTTCCAATGAACAAAACTTTGTTCAGGTCCTATAAAACGAAGCGCGAAAAAATCGATGGCTGTCCAGGAAGAGGTTCCGACCGTCAGGCACAAAAAAATTCCAGCCTCACTAATGATTCTGGGGGTCATGAGCAACGAAGACGTCCTGATGCCTCCCCATTTCACATTTCTTTCTTCAAGGTGCCAGTCAACTTCGTTGCTTATATCAAGGTATTAAAGCCCTGTATTACTTTTGTAGCATGTGGGAGGCCGTGCATGTTTCAAAAAGACTCTACACCATCTCATGCAGCCTATAAAACCCAATAATGGATGGCCAAAAACTTTCATGACTATGTCATCTACAACTCGTTTCTCTTCACTTTCGCATATATTAACCCGATAGGCTTTTACGTAAACGGCTTGTTTGAGAGGGACTCCAATAGTTATCCGCACAACACTGTTGTGGCTCTCAGAGCAACCGTTTTGTATGCAATGGCAAACGTTCTCAACACCCATCTGTTTATTGCCTGCAGTCAGTTTCGAAAGCGTGTAGACACTGTTATTACAGCTGGATATATATATACATTGAAAAAACTAGAATTAAAATCACCTACATGTTTATTTTTATACAGTATAAAACAGGCTATAAAAATGATATAATACTAATTTAATACTAATTTAACTAGTCCCGCAACAAGGTGAGAATATTTACGCGTTTTCAGGATTTATGCTCGAGCTAAATTTATTTACAACTACCTGATCCATCGGATAAACACAGAAACGGGCTTTCTACATTCGTTGTAAAACTTGCAAATTGACATTTCTAATGTCAGAAAGGATTCTAATTAATTCAATTAATTTTTATATTAATATTTATCAGGCGTATGTTTTAACCCTTTCAGGTCCGATTCTTTTTCAATTTTGAGAAAAGTTTTACTTACCGTTAATAATCTTAATACTAACTATCCAAATAGCTTTACTGAAGTTTAAAGAATATACTAGTGTCTGAAATCTAACGAATGTAGTTAGTTTACCTACTATTCATTTCATATTCATATCACAATAGGCTAAGGAAGAGATTTTGGAGACGCTTAGAATATATCGTATTTCAGCAGGATTTAACCGATACTTCAACTTTCAAATATTTTTTGCGTTTTATCACACATGCTTCGTTCAAAAAAAGTAACCTAGATTTGAAATTTAAAGAGTGGAATATATGGTTTAAAAAAAGAAATTGCGGACTGCTCAAAGAGAATTAAGAAAACTATTATTATTATTATTATTATTATTATTACTAAATGCCAAAATATATATGTAGTCATAATAAGAAGTGCCTAGACATATACTACCATTACTACAAATTGATAGTAAAAAAGTAATTGTTAAGACAAAATATTACTCAGTGGAAAGACGTGTACTATTAATAGTACACCAGACCCGAACGGGTTAAGGTTATTTCAAAAGAAATATGACGTGTACAGACGTTATATTTGTACAATGTACTTAACTTGTAGCTAAGTATAACTTACGATGTATTTGCATCCAAATATTCTAATTAATAATATTATTAGAATAATCTTTAACTGAAAAAAATCCATTAACTTCCTTTGCACTGAAAACGAATTACCAAGTCATGCAAATATTTCACAGATAATGTTGCCAGGTGTCCCGCGTAATTCGAGGCTCCAAATGCTCTAGACACCAGTATTTTAAAGTAATTCTCTTCGCGTTATCTAGAAGAATCTGGCAGAATTATCTGCGATTAAAGATTGGCGAAATAAACTGTAAGAAATTAGTGATGTCCAGAGCATTTTGAGCCCCGATTTTTGCGGGACACCTGGCAACGCTAGTCACAAATTAGATGCTCTACGTCTTTTCTTAATCTGAGGTAAGTAAGTGTCACAAGAAAATGATTGCGATATGAGTGCAGTAAATCGACGGCTAGCTGTACCGTAAAACATTGGTTACTACTATAGATGAGACTGGCTTAGCAAACCCAGGCACGAAATAGCCCTGCGCTTGATTTTTATACCAGTTTTCGGGCTCGGGTTTAAAGGAAGACAATTATTTAGTCTCAAATCGAAAAAAACTATGAAGAAAAACTTGCTATTCGAGAAAGAAAATGTAGTGTAAGTTCCTTACAGTGGTTGTACTAGTGTTTTGTGAAGGGCTACAGGTGATATTACAATGAAGTCACCTCGTGTTTCTTACTTGACTGTCATTTGAAGACTCAATTTTGAAGTCATTGTGAGCATTGCATTGTGATGAATCACCAAATAAGTCACACAATGAAGTCACACGGGGTCTTTTATGTGACCGAGACATGACCCATATGAAGTCACCATTACGCTCTTTTTGAAAAATCACCAGTTAATTTTATTTTCTGCCACTTGGGAACTCGTCACAAAAAAGTTATCATAGTGACTTTACAAAGTCACTAGGTGATTTCATTTAAAGTCACCTGGTGACTGGTCACAAAGCAGCAGTGAGGGTGATTTCTCAGTGCAGTGAACTAATGGGAGTAAGTATGAGATCGATGAAAGATGTAACATTTCATTTCATTGCAGTGACTGTGATACTTGCGACCATTTGCTACGTCAATGAGACTTCACATCGACTGGCCGTGCTGTTAGGGTACTAACTATCTTCTATACTTGCTGTTTTCGGATTTTCTTTTTGTGTACAAACGTGTTCAGAAATTAGCATTTTCTGTTTATTACTTAAGTTTCGCACACTTTTGTATTTCGATCTAAGTAACTTAAACAATATATTGATTAAAATGGCTAAATTTCAATTAAACTTGACAAATCTTGGAATTATTAAAATTATGCAAATAAGATAATGAATTAGTGTGATGAAATATTGCATATTTCCTAAAGTGGTAAATCTTTTCAGCGTTATGCAATTTTAGTACACTATCGATTTAATAAAAGTTAATTATTTAAAGTCTAATTAAAAATGGGTATAATTGCTTTTCTATAAAAAGGTAAAACATATGTATATATATATATATATATATGCGTTTTTTCCTATGCGATATGCACTTTAATAGTCTTTTCTGTTACTTTTAATTAATTTTTTTTTTTTTTTATTACAACTATTCATGTTTTTTTCAAATTGTAAAACCTGTGTAAATTGACCACTTGCGGTGCCACACTTCAGTGGTCAACTTATAAAGGGTGATGATAAATTTACTTTTTACGTAATATTCATGCCATACCATTTTTTCCCACAAAAATTTTATTTATTGACAGGGCATTAAAATAATATTGTACAAGTATTACCATGCATATTTCTAACACCTTATAAAAGAAAAGATTAATCACAAGAATGAATTAATATAAAAAAAAATAAAGCCTTTGTGCAACAATATTAAAAAGCAGAAAAACCAACGTTTAAAATGCACAAATAACATATGAAAAGCAGCAAACATCTGTTTCGAATCTACTAGCGAGATTCTTCTTCAGTGCAAAAGGAACAGCGTGCTAGAAAAAGCAAGGCTGGCTGCTTTTCATATGTTATTTGTGCATTTTAAACGTTGGTTTTTCTGCTTTTTAATGAATTAATAGTTTTGTATCAATTTTTAAATCAATTAGTATTAACTACTATTTATTTAAAAAACTTTCAATCAATATACAGCCAATTAGTGATTCTTCAAAGTATACTAGTTATTACACATAATTTATAAAAATCTTAAAAAACACTTGTTTTTTCACATGTTAAGACACGTAATTCACATACACATTGTAAAATTAAGTTTGTCATTTACATTACCTATTTGTGCAAGAAGAAATTTAAAAGTTCAACTAATTTTCTTTTTAGAGCCATTTTAGGTTAACAAAATCTTCCTTGTGAAAAAGCAATTACAAAATATAAATGTCTTGAATACTATTCCACACCAAGTTTACTGGAGGAAAATAATAATCCTTCTGTACTACAACACAGTTCTAGTTAACTCATCACTTGTTGTTACAATTGCCACGAACCATTGCAACTGGTGGAAATATTTCTGCTTACCAACTAGCACCTGGGGTTATTGATTGAAGGGAAGGAATGATAAGAGAATAGAGAATACAGAATAGAGAATAGAAGAAAGAAATCTAGAATCAAAGAATGGAGGGGGCGGGTTGAAAAGCCAAATCCACAAGACCAACAATGTAAGAATAGATAAGCCTTGAATAATTTATCTATGCCTATCACTACTAAAAGCATTCCTCAGGATAATAACTATTTCACCCTTTTAGAAATTCGAGTTAAAAAGAAAAAAAAAAGAAAAAATTCGTAGATTTTTTTTTTTTTTTTTTTTTTAATGATTTGTTAGCCTTTTGGGTGGTCAAGTTATTAAGGGTTTTGATGGGCATTTTATAACAGTTCTAGTCAAATTTGAATAATTTCAGTGGTCAAAATACAAGCTATACAGGTGGTCAAGTTACAAAGGGTTTGTCTTATAGTTTTCTATAGGTTAAATTTGGTTCCTGATAACAGAGGTCAACATAGACAGGTGGTCAACTTACAAGGGTGGTCAACTTACTTTACAGGTTTTACTGTAATTGCTTTTCTATAAAAAGGTAAAACATTATATATATATATATGCGTTTTTTCCTATGCGATATGCACTTTAATAGTCTTATCTGTTACTTTTAATTATTTTTTTTTAATTTATTACAACTATTCATGATTGTTTCAAATTTGTTTTAGAGTAAGATGCGTTGCGGTTTAAAATCGTTTATTAAAAAATTCAAAACGTTTCAGATGGCTGTTTTGGATCTATAAAATTTAGAAACTTTTATAAGTGCATAAAATTTATTTCGAATGTAAAACTACTGATTTCTTACTGTGTTCTTTCTTCCATTTACTGTTGTACGTTTCTAGATTTTCAATAACATATTCTATTTACTAAAAGAAACCTTAAATGGAAATGAAATCAAATTGTTTGCTAATAAAAAGAAAACAATCCTTCAGAAGCAATTCAAAAAGTAAACCCTTTCATTTATTTTCCCTTGTTCCGAGCTAAGTAACTTGGACAATAAAGTGATTAAGATGGGACAACTACTGTCACATTTGCACTGTTACACTTCATAAGTCTTGACTTTTCTCATTCTGTACAAATAAAAGTGTTCAACTGCTGCACTAAGAAGATAATATTAATATAACCTTTCTTATGTGATAAAATGCAATAGTTCTTATGTACGAAAAGTAATTAGATTTCTTCACCGATATATTTAAAGTTGGAATAAAGTCTATATCAAAAATACTATTATATTTTTTGGAAATGCGTATGTATCTTTTTCTATAAACCGACGTAAACTTTTAATACAATATGGTTTGTTGTTTCACTTCATATGGTTTACAAAAGTTTTATGTTAAGTTTATATTTGAGAATTTTATAGCATTTGATTTTAACATGACTTATTGTAGATTTGCAAAAGCATACTTAATACATCCACTTAATAATGATATCGCAATATCTTTAAATGTAAATAAAATCAAATCGTGTTGCTACGAAAAAGGAGAATACACTTCAGAGAAACAATTTAGGAAGTAAAGCCTTTCATCTATTTTTCTTGTTTCTAGCTGAGTAATCAGGCCGAAACTAAGGAGGGCAGAGGAGGTATGTGCCCCGGACGCCAGAAGGAAGGGGTACCAAATGAAGATTTTGTTTGTCGATTTTTCTCACATCTATGCTTAGCACGGTATTGTTAAAATCATCCCGTCTGGCGTTTGACAAATCATAGACGAATCTAAAGATGATATGGCATAAGGATACTGTATAAAGCGGATTTTTTTTTCGATTATTTTCGATTCCGTTTTCAAGGTTTTAATCAGTCAATATTTGACAAAGCCAAGGGCGAATCCAGTTCACCATTTTGAGGGGCGGTTATGGATTTCCTTTTTTGGGGTGGGAGGGGATCACATCTCGTTATGAGAATATTTTATATTGAAAGCTGTTCCCAAATCCAAACTAACTACTTTTCTTAAACTTTCGGCGAAGTCATTTGCTAATAATAAGCTAGAAGCAGCAGGAGTCGTTAGGGATTTTTTTTTTTCAAAGCTGTCTTTCTCTAGAGTGTCTTTTACTCGTGACTTGGCTGGGGACCTACGAAGCTTGCTTCCGCAAAAGAGTCGGGATATAGTAGAAGAATAAAGGGCTGCGGACGAAGAGGGGCTGCTCGCCGCGGCGGTTGATTTTGTTTAAAAACTTTCATTTTAAAGACTTGTGAAACTCCACGATCATTATTAATTTTCATTCCACGATTGTACTCGTCTGTCAGTTTATTTCTTATTAATTGGGAATTTATTTCTATTTCAGGTCAAGCCTCCATTGCAACAATTAAGTTATCGTAAGATTTAGGAACTGAGACTAAAAGCAATGCCGCTATATGATCATCTTTTATTTCCTCACCAACGGCTTTTAACCTATCCACTAATTTGAACATTTGAGCAATATCAGGATATAGGAGCGATATAGGAGTCGTTCGAGCCCTCCCTTTCTGCTTTTCGGTGTCTTTAATTTGTGTAATTTCCCTTTTAAATTTGTCCGGTTTCAATTTTTGATATTTTTTTTTCAACGTTGGTTTCGCTAGAGTGTTTTTCACTCGGGACGTGGCCGGGGAGCTACGAATCTTGCTTCCGCAAAAGAGCCGGGATAGAGTAGAGGAATAAAGGGCTGCGGACGAAGATGGGCCGCTCGCCGCGGCGCAAATACAAAAAAATTTGCATTAATATTCGTAAAAATATAAAATTTACAGATTTTGTTCAGATATCAAGAAATTAGAGTTTCCCATTTTTTTAATAAAGGCTAAGATTCATTCAGAAAATGTTATCAAAATTAGCATTTTTAGCCAAGTTTTACGAGCTGACAGCCTCAGAAATGTCGTCGAAAGGGAACAATTGGCTGTCACTTCCAGAAATTCAGTTTAAAAAGTCTAACAATTGCCAACGATTAAATAGGGTAAAAATTTGTATTATATTTTAGAGGTAACAAAACCGTACACACTGGCAGCTATGTGATTCTATTAGTATTATGAAAATTGCAGGTGTAGCCACTTCTTTCGGCTCAAAGTGTTAAATAGTTTTTTCAATCGAACTTATACGTTTGAAATGGATCATTTTCTTCTGATGGACTCAAAAAAATTTATGGACATTTTCCCCCCTCATTCTGACCTGAAAATCAGAGTTCTAACTTTTTACGACTGCTCTTTCATCTTCACATAACACTTCATTTATAATAGCTGTTTCATAATAATGGAAGCCATCAATCCATCAGAAGAAAATAACTGGGTTAAAATTCTCTGTGTAAATATATTTTGTTGAAGAGGAGAAGGGGGTGGTCGCAAAAATCAATGTTTACCCCGGGTGCAAAAAAAGGCCAGTTTAGGCCCTGTGAGTAATTGAACAATAAAATGATTAAGATGGGAAAACTACTGTAAGACTTGTGCCCTTACACTTGATAATTCTTGAATTTTCTGATTCTGGGCAAATATAAGTGTCCAATTCTTGCAAAAGGAATGGTATATTATTTTTAATTTTCTTATGCCATAAACTGCAATAGTATTATGCTCCAAAAGCTATTTGTTTTGTTTTTTAACTGATATATTCAAAGTTGGAATCAAGTGTATATCAAAATTACAGTATCTTTAGAAAATATGTGCATTTCTTTTTCTATAAATTTAAGTAAACTTTTAATATGTTTTATTATTTCATTTTATATGGTTTACCAAAATTTTACTTAAGTTTCCTTTTAAAAATGTTATACCATTCATAAGCATGACTAATTGTAGATTGTTAAAAACAAACTGAATACAACCATTTAATGACATCGCACTATATTTAAATGTAAAATGAAACAAAATTGTTTGCTACTAAAAATACACTTCACAGGAACAATTCAGGAAGTAAAATCTTTCATCTATTTTTCTTGTTCCGGTCTAAATAACTTTGAAAATAAAGGGATTAAGATGGGAAAACTACTTTCACACTTGTGGAGCAAACATTCAAACCATGCTTTCTCCTTTAGATACGAATTTTCAAAAAACACAAAAAACTGATAAATTAGAAAATAACTTGTATTTAATTCTAATTTTTATTGTGAATTTTTATTACTGGTTATTAGAAAGAATTGCAAGCATACATAAGATATTAAACATAAAACAAATTAATAAAATGCATTTAATATTTGGAGAAATCACGTTTTGACCGAATACAGAGGAGGAAACATGTTTTGGTTGTTTGATAAGTGGATAAAACGCTTTTTGAATGAAATAAGTTCTAACTCACAAATAATACAAAAGCATTATTTTATATAAGCAAATACGAACTTCAATTGATTATCGATAAAATAAAATGACAGATTATGGTGCCTAGTAGTATTCATTAAATATTTACTAAATAAATACTCGTTTTCCAAAAATCCACTCCAAAATTTAAAATACACTGCTCAAAACAATTAAAGGATATTTGAAGTTTTATATAAAATAAAGATATAAACGAAATTTTTTCTGCCGAAAATAGAAGAAGAGAATCACAAATGCAAATTTTTCTGGTTTTCAAACTGTGGAGTATGCAAATTTTGAGTTCGACGTCAAAAACGTCGCTTCAGCAGCAGCGAATGAAATTTGACTTTCAACTGGATAAAAGAGAATGAAGACAAGGATGATCGGCATTCAGTGATTGCTTTTTTTCGATGAGTACGATGTCTCAGCGAAGTCATTTGACAGATTCAGAAGCTTTGAGAATTGTTGGTAGGTTAGAAGGGGGCCAAACTCAAGCCGAAGTAGCGCAAGCCATTGGAGTGTCACAAAGTGTCATTTCCAGGATCTGGAACCGTTTTTTGGAGAGTGGACGTGCAGGCCGAAGACCAAAGCAAGGTCGTAGACGGGCAACAACGCCCAATGAAGATCGGTATTTAGCGTTAACAGCTCGGAGACACCAAACCATGAACGCTACTCTTCTCCAACAACACCTTCGCTCGGCTACAGGCACCACGATTTCAACTCAGACTGTCCGAAACCGGCTCCATGCTGTAGGTCTGTATGCTCGCCGACCGATGGTATGTGTTAGATTAACATCAAGGCATCGTCGCGACCGCAGGGAGTGGGCAACCGAGCATGTCAACTGGAGGAGAAATGAATGGAGCAATATTCTGTTTTCTGACGAGTCTCGTTTTTCTGTGCATCCGGATAATAGGCGTATTTTCATCTGGAGGGACCGTGGCAGTAGGAATAATCCTGCGTTCGTGCACGAAAGTGTCAGATTTGGCGGTGGAGGAGTGTTGGTGTATGGTGGCATCTCCATTGACGGGCGCACTGACCTCTACATCATTCGAGATGGAGCTCTGACTGGTAGCCGATATAGGGATGAGATCCTCAGACCTATTGTAGTCCCTTACGCTGCAGCAATCGGAGATAACTTCATTTTAATGGACGATAACTGCAGGCCACATCGTGCAAACCTGGTGGAGGATTTCCTTTTCGAGGAAGGAATCGTTCGAATGGAATGGCCAGCGTGTTCTCCAGACATGAATCCAATCGAGCACGTTTGGGACGCTCTAGGAAGACGAGTGTCTGGTCGCCAACAACCCCCACAAACTCTCCAAGAACTGGAAAGAGCTCTTCTGGAAGAGTGGGGCAGAATACCCCAACTCGTCATTAATAGCCTCATTGAGTCCATGCCTCAAAGATGTTCAACGTTTCTGGCCGCCCGTGGAAACCATACCCCCTACTGAAAATGATTTTCTTTGAAGAAAACACCTTTTCTTATTCTTTTTTTCTCATATGCACAAATTGTGTTTTTTTCCTTTAGTACACAAATGCGCAATAAAATGCATTTTTTTCTGCCAAACATGTGTAATTTATTCTCATATAACCTACTATGTCTGTTGACCATGTATCAATCAGCTAAACAGTTTACCAGATACAAAATCCACCTAAAACTGCAATATCCTTTAATTGTTTTGAGCAGTGTAAATATCTTCATCTAGACAGTCACACACTTCCCCCTTTTCTTCATTGCAAGCCGGTAAATCATGGATAATGTGTTTGTACCATTTGAAGACATCCTCAGGTTGATTTTGCCACTGTTCACCATGCATTAGCTTCAAAAGTTTGTCAACACCTTTTTTCTTTTCAACTGATATGGCGTGGCTAAGAGGAAGAGATTCTGAAACAACCCTTTGAACACGGACAGTAAATCCCTTTTTAAGAATATTTACATCGTATTCTTCACTTAGATTTTGAAATCTATAATTCTGGAAACCTTTGACCTAAACAGTTCTCTTATTTTTCTCTAAAATAATCCGTTTCAATTTTGATATGTATGGTAGGATTAGAAAGTACGCATTAAGCGACAACTGTGATGGGCAGACTGGAGAAATCACTGTTTGACTGAATGCAGGCTTTGGAGGAAACACTCTTTGACTGGAAGTCAAGTTTTAAAATTGGTTTATAATTGGAGGAAAACATTTTTTGGTTGAAAATACCGTTTATTTCTGTGCAATTTAACACAGAGTTCATAAAACTAACAACAACTCATTTTTTATTTTTTTGTGAGAAAACACAGTTTGAATGTTTGCTCCTCACTTGCACTACTACACTTGATAAGTCATGAATTTCCTCACTCTGTGCAAATAAAAGTGTGCAACTCTTGGAATAGGAATGTAATATTATTTAGACCTTTCTTTTGTTGTTAATTGTAATATAATATTGTATATACATATAATAAGAAATGTAACATATAATATATATATGTAACATATAATATAATAGGTAACATATAATATAATATGTAACATATATATGTAACATATAATAAAGTAACATGTAATAATTATAAATTGTAATAGTCTTATGTGCGAAAAGCAATTTGGTTTATTCACGATACATTCAAAGTTGGAATCAAATATATAAAAAATGTTCTATCTTTAGAAAATAGGTGCATTTAGTTTTCCATAACCGACGTAAACTTTTAATACATTATGCTTTGTTATTTCATTTCCCATAGTTTACAAAAAAATTATTTAAGGTTTCTTTTGAAAATTATATACCATCTGAATTTAGCATGACCTATTGTAAATTTGCAACAGTATACTTAATACAACCACTTAATAAAGATATCGCATTATCTTTAAATGTAAAATAAAATCAACTGTTTTTCAACTAAAAAGAAAAAAACCCTTCAGAGAAACAATTCAGAATATAAACTACGGATCAGGGAATAAACTATTCATGTATTTTTTTCGGGCTAACTAATTTCAACAAAAAACATATTACAAGGTAGAATTACTGTCACACTTGCACTATCAAATTTCATAAGTTTTGAATTTCTTCATTTTGTGCAAATAAAAGGATCCAATTGATGCGTTAGTAACATAACATTAGTATAACTCTTCAGGCGATAAATTGTAATAATCTTATGTGCGAAAGACAATTCGATTTATTCACCGAATATTTAAAGTTGGAATTAAGTCTGTATCAAAAATGCTGTATCATTTATTTTTCTATATACCGACGTAAAATTTTAATACAATACAATGTTTTATTACTTCATTTTTAAATGTTTTAGAACAGTTTTATGTTGAGTTTCCGTTTGAGAATTTTATATCATCTGAGTTTAGCATAACTTACTCTAGACTTGCAACAGCATATTTAATACAGCCACTTAATGATGATATCACAATATCTTTAAATGTAAGCTAAAATCAAATTGTTTTGCTACGAAAAAGGAAAAAACACTACAGAGAAAGAATTCAGGAAGTAAAACCTTTCATCTATTTTTCTTGTTCCGAACTATATAACTTGGACAACAAAGTTGATTAAGATGGGACAACTACTGTCACACTTGCACTATTACACTTCATAAGTCTTGTATTTCCACATTCTGTACAAATAAAAGTGCCCAACTCTTGCAATGGGGATGTAATATCATTTTAACCTTTCTTATATCATAAATGATAATGGTCTTATGTGCGAAAAGCAATTTTGGTTTCTTCACCGATGTATTGCAAGTTCCAATCAAGTCTATATCAAAAATACGCAATCTTCAGATAATAGCTGCATTTATTACGGTTCCGTACTTAAAAAGTAAAAACGGAACCATTATAAGATCACTCCTGTGTCTGTCTGTTTCTCACATCCACTTTACTCGTAAACTATGGAACGTGGAAAGTTCAAATTGTTGGAAATAATAAAGACTGTTCATCCACATATTTACAGATTAATAAATATTCATAAACATATTTAGGAAAAAAATATAGGGGAAGTTACTTGAAAAAAGAAATATTTTCTTTGTATATCGTGTGGGATATCGTGTGAAAGCTCTCGTAACGCTGAACTCAAAAATACATTTCTTGTAATTTTCGGAATTATATTTTCAAAGTTATGGTCGAAAATGTAGCGCAAAAATATGTCCCCCCCCCCCATCTAATTCCGAATCTACTGAAACTAAAATTCTGAAAAAATTAGACATAGTAGATGTTAGCTTAAACCTTGCAGGAAAATTATAGCGATTGCCATAGGTCACGTAGTTTTTGAGAAAATCGCATTTTTCCGTTACACACAAAGCCCCACCAGTGGCCGAGAGGTTCTGCTCTCGAAGCTGGTAGACGGGAGGTGCTGGTTTCGATCCCAATCGCGCCCGTCGGCCTAATCGTTCGGACTTTTCGTGGTTTTCTTCGAACCTTGGATTTGCAAGCGTTAATACGGGTTAGGTTCCCTTACAAAGACCCCCACGAAGGGCACTCCCCCCCCCCCATGGGCACATATCCCTCGCGCAGATAATTGGCCGTCAAAAAATCAACCAACCAACCGTTACACACAAATTTCGATTTACGGGAATTCAGCAAAACTGTTGAGCAGCGCTAGAGGTACCTATCGTAGCAGAAGTATAAAAGCATTCATGACCATGAATTTCATAAAACATTGTCGGTAATTAGCCGAGATATTAACCTTTAAAGACACGGACGGTTTAGACATACATAATGACAGGGATGGCGTACTCTATGCTTCATAACTTTTAAAGCCTAGATAACAAATTTTAAGGATATATTTGTGTAATACAATGCCCAGTAGCAGTATAAAAGCAATAAACGTCAAATTGTTAAAAACAGATTAATTTAATGAGAATTAATCATATAAATACTATGGGATTCGCGACTATGCATTAAGTGGCTCTCTCAATACACCTGCTGTGTCTTTAAAGGTTAACTAAAAGCCTGCATGCAAAAACGCGGCACAGACCAAAGCGGTGCTGCTACTTTGCTACCTCCTTTCGAAGCTTAGCAAAATGCTAAGTTTAAACCTTGAACATGAGTTTTTTTTTTAGATACAATGTAAAAAGAAAAGATTATTACGACGCTGAATTTAGTTTTATGAAATGTCAAATGAAGTTTAAATATGCACTACTTTTCTTGTCAGTGCCGAATTAAATTCAACATGAACAGATTGGGATAAGATTTAAATAAGATTTATACAGAATAGCAATATTTGATATTATTTAGGCTTCATATCTCTTTGAATTTTTACGGTATACCCATTTATACTTTTCTAGTATGTATACAGCTATACGAAACCCTACGTTGAATAGTTTTTATTAAGTCTTATTTTTCTTTAATAACGATTGTTTTAACAATAGAGTTCATAGGTCATATACTTATTGTACGGAACCCTCTGAGCGCGAGTAATACTCGCACTTGACCGTTTATTTTTCTGTAAACCGATATAAACTTTTAATGCAATATGCTTTGCTATTTCATTCCATATGGAAGCAAAAGGTTTTATATTAACTTTCCTTTTGAAAATTTTATATCATCTGAGTTTAGCATTGCTTATTGTAAATTTGGAACAGCATACTTAATACAGCCACTTAATAATGATATCACAATATTTTTAACTGTAAAATAAAATGAAATTGTTTTGCTACTAAACATAAAAACGCTTTTCACAGAAAACAATTCAGAAAGTAAAACCTTTTATCTATTTTCTTGTTCTGATCTAAAGAGCTTGGACAATAAAGTGACTAAGATGAGACAACAATTGTCACACTTGATAACTCTTGAATTTCCTTCATCTGTACAAATAAAAGTGTCCAACTGTTGCAATAGGAATGTAACATTAAACCTTTCTTACATCATAAATTATAATAAGCTTATGTGCGAAAAGCAATTTCGGTTTCTTCGCCGATATGTTGAAGTTGGAATCAAGTCTATATCAAAAATACTGTACCTTTTAAAAATAGGTGTATTTTTTTTTTCATAAACCTATGTAAACTTTTAATGCAATATGCTTCCTTACTTCATTCCGTCTCATTTACAAATGCTTTATATTGTTTCCTTTTGAAATTTTTATATCATTTGAATTTAGCATGACTTATTGTAGATTTGCAACGTCATACTTAATAATGATATCACAATATTTTTAAATATAAAATAAACTGAAACTGTTTTGTTACTAAACATAAAAACCCTTTTCACAGAAACAGAAAGTAAAATATTTCATCTATTTTTCTTTTTCCGAGCTAAGTAACTTGGACAATGAAGTGATTAAGATGGGACAACTACTCTCACACTTGTTCTATTGCACTACATAAGTCTTGAATTTCCTCATTCTGTACAAATAAAGTGTGCAACTCTTGCAATAAGAATGTAATATTATTCTAACCTTTCTTATATCATAAATTATAATAATCTTATGTGTGAAAAGTCATTTTGGTTTCTTAACCAATGTATTGCAAGTTGCAATCAATTCTATATGAAAAATACTGTATCTTTAGAAAATAGGTACATTTATTTTTCTATAAACCGGCGTAAACTTTTAACGCAATATGCTTGTTATTTCATCTCGTATAGTTTACAAATGCTTTATATTAACTTTCCTTTTGAAAATTTTATATCATATGGTTTAGCCTGACTTACTGTAGATTTGCAACAGCATAGTTAATACAGCCACTTAATAATGATATCGCAATATTTTTAAATGCAAAATCAAATAAAATTGTTTTGCTACTAAACATCATAACTCCTTTCACAGAAAGAATTCAGGAAGTAAAACCTTTCATCTGTATTTTTGTTCCGAACTAAATAACATCCCCATAAGTCTTGAATTTCCTTATTTTGTACAAATAAAAGTGTCCAACACTTGAAATAAGAATGTAATATTGTTTTAACCTTTCATATGACGTATATTCCGATAGTCTTATGCGCAAACAAGCAATTTGGTTTCTTCATCGATATGGTCAAAGTTGGAATCAAGTCTAATTCAAAAATACTGCACCTTTTGAAAATAGGTGCATTTATTAGGTAGCTTTCATTACAAAAAGCTACCTATTGCAGCCGTTCGGAGGAAACCGATTTCAAAAAATTTTGGTATATTTTCATCGATCATGACCCCCAGACCCCGAAACCACCCTCCGTCCAAAAGTTGATATATATATATATATATATATATATATATATATATATATATATATCCATATATATATATATATATATCTGACATTTGTCATACTGTAACTCTCGAATTTATGAATCGATTTGGATGTAATTCGGAATGAACATAGTACATACCAATGTCTCGACCGAGTTTGTTGGCCAGCTTCATCCGCCATTTTGTTTCAAAATGGCGGCCATTTAATTTTTTTTTTTTAATTTTAAATTTGAAATGTGGTACCAAAGAAATGAAAATGGAAAATTATGTTTTTCTTATGTATTTGACCTTTATACAAAGATTTCGGAGCAGTTTTTGTTTCGTCTATATCTTAAAAAATGGCTGAGTCATAGCATTTTGAATTTCTAGCGTGGCTGACATTTTGAAACGTCATGAATTTTGTCACGCGATAAAAGGCGTATTTATGAACCGATTTGGATGTAACTTCGTTTGTACATAGTGCATACCAATGTCTCGACCGAGTTTGTTGGCCAGCTTCATCCGCCATCTTGTTTAAAAATGGCAGCCATTTAAATATTTAGGAAAAATTTAAATTTGAAATGTGGTACCAAAAAATTGAAAATTGAAAAAATATTTTTTCTTATGTATTTGACCTTGATACAAAGATTCGGGAACAGTTTTTGTTTCGTCTATAACTTAAAAAATGGCTGAGTTATAGCATTTTGAATTTCTAGCGTGGCTGACATTTTGAAGCGTCCTGATATTTGTCACCTGATAACAGGCGTATTTATGAACCGATTTGGATGTTACTTGGTCTGTACATAGTACATACCAATGTCTCGACCGAGTTCGTTGGCCAACTTCATTCGCCATCTTGTTTCAAAAGGGTTGCCATTTAAAAAAAATTAAATTTAAAATTTAAAATGAGGTATTAAAAAATTTGAAAATGAAAAAGATTTTTTTATGTGTTTGGCCTTGATACAAAGATTCCGGAGCAGATTTTGTTTCTGAAAATTTGTTCTTTTGTTTATATCTTAAAAAAAGGTTGAATTATAGCACTTTGAATTTCTAGTATGGCTAACATTTTGAAACGATCTTGTATTTGTCACGCGATAACACACGTATTCGCCTATTTCCATGTAAGAAGGCATGTGGATAGTATACATCAACATCTCAGCCAAATATAAGTTACTTTAAATAAAAGCAGCTTGGATTAAGCTGACTAATTTCGCGAAATTCTCATTCATAATGATTTAGTATTGATAAAAATTAGTATTGAATCTCCTATATTCGGTTCCCACTAAATTGAGCTTCGTGTGTTTGAATAATATAAGTTGGCTTTTTTAAAATAAGGAATTTGAAAGCTACCTCTTCCTCCCGGCACTGGCCGGAAGGACTTTTTTTCTGTAAACCGACGTAAACTTTTAACGTAATATGCTGTGCTATTTCATTCCGTATGGTTTACAAATGTTTTATATTAACTTTGTTTTTGAAAATTTAATATCATCTGAGTTTAGTATGACTTATGACGTCATGATTTTCAACAGCATACTTAATACAGCTACTTAATAATGATATCACAATATCTTTAAATGTAAAATAAAATAAAATTGTTTTGCTGCTAAACGTCAAAACTCTTTTCACAGAAATAATTCAGGAAGTAAAACCTTTCATCTATTTTTCTTGTTCCGGGCTAAATAATTTGAATAGTGAAGTGATTAAGATGGGACAACTCTTTTCACACTTGCACTACTACACTTAACAAATCTTCAATTTCCATTCCGTACAAATAAAAGTGTCCAACTCTTGCAATAACAGTTTAATATTGTTCTAACCTTTTAGACCGAGAGCCGACAGCACAAACAATCGCAGGGTTCATACTCTATTTGAATAACAAAATTCCCTGACTTTTCCAGGTTTTCCAGGCCATATTTTCTACAATTCCCTGACCAAAATTCACGACATTTTTAGAAATATGAATTACAATTCATCTGAAAATTAAAATAACGTATAAAATTGAAACTAAAAATCTGTATCATTTGACATTTACAATATATATACATATGTATATATATATATATATAAACATTTAACTTTTTTTAGACTTCTACTATCATGTCATTTATTAGTGTTGTTTCAGAAGCAGTTTATTGTGTAAAAGTTTCAATTTTTTATCTTTTAACATTTTTAACTTCAGCTACAGCTTTCTTTTATCTGTTTTTTTTTTCTTTTTCTTATATCCTAGCCACCTTAACAAGGCTCAAAATTTCTTCGCTTAAGTACTAACTATTTTGCGACAAATGTGTATAGCTAAAACATCTTTGTGTTAAAAATGTGAATATAGCAAAAATTTCCCTTTTAAGGGAAAAATCTGAACTTTTTTGCAGACGCACCGTGAACTCGGGAGAATGTTGAGGCATGATAGTGCATTAAAAAAAATCCCTGATTTTTCCAGGTTTTAGAAACTTCTTTTAATTTTCCCTGATTTTCCATGACTTTTTGAACACTTGCCATTTTCCCTGACAATTCCCTGTTTTTCAGGTTTTCCAGTCGCGTAGGAACCCTACAATCACCTCATCGAGTTAACGGAAAAAATTCTAGAATTAGTTAAATCTTGATTCGCATATTAATACGCAATCGACATGCCAAGTCATATCTTAGCGGAAAACACCGGAATACCCGATTTTAGCGGCTGACTCGTAGGTTTACCGTTGTGTTTACCTGCACCAAAAGGTATGAAAACATGGAGGACTGGGAACAGAAAAACACAATGGCAAACCTACGAGTCAGCCGCTAAAATCGAGTTTTCAGGTGTTTTCCACCAAGATATAACTTGACAGACCGATTTCTTTTTAATCTGCGAATCAAGATTTAACTAAGCCTAGAATTTCATCATTGAACTCGATGAGATGGTTGTCTGTGCTGCCAGCTCCCGGCCTATTTCTTATGTCATAAACTGCAATAGTCTTATGTGTGAGTGAAAAGCTGTTTGTTTTCTTCACCGATATATTCAAAGTTGGAATCAATTCTATACCAAAAATACCAGCTCTTTATAAGATAGGTGAATCTATTTTTCTATAAACTGACGTAAACTTTTGATACAATATGCTTTCCTACTTCATTTAATCTAATTTATAAGGGTTTTATGTTAAGTTTTCGTTTGAGTATTTTATATCATCTGAGTTTTCTTGCAGCAGAGTAATGTATGATGTCGGGAGATTTTTTACTGTGATTTCTAGTTTTAGTTCGAGTTACGAGTGACAGATGGCGCTTTAACCCTTTAATGCATAGGGTAGAATGCGTTCCCGAAATTTCATAATTCAGAGAATCGGAATTCATACCAGAAAATATAAATGGTAAATTTCTGTTTATTTAATAACGAAATGGCTGTTATTAAATGGAGTGAAATTTTCTTTTTTATTTTTCTGTTGGAAATACGGAATATGTGAATAAAAAATCCAATAAATAGGGAACAATTATGGTATCATAAACGATACCATATGTATTTAAGGGTTAAGCAGTAGGCGCTGAATCGAGGCAGAAACATTGGGATGGTAGAAATGGCGGGAATAATAGAGGTTAAACGTATGAAGTGGGATATGTTCATCGATAAAATTTTGTTCTTAGTTTCTCGACCCTGAACTTAGTCTGTACAATTGTGTATCATGCTATTTTTTAATCCGAATCTGATACCAACGATATCCAAATGATACCGAATGATTTCAAAATAGGACCCTAAAAACAAGATTACTTAGGCGAATGAGACCGACTCCATACGTTTAACGTCCGTTATTCCCCAACTTCTTGCTATTCCAAAATTACGGCCTCGATTCAGCACCTACTGCTTTCAACGCCATCTATCACTCATATTTGAAACTAAAATCAAGATTCACTGTTAAAAAACTCCTGACCTGACGATACATTACTCTCCTGCAAGAATTTCTATAACAGCTCTGGCCGTTTGGACGTTGTAGAATTTTAAAATCAGTTAGTCCATTTTAGGACTCTCGATAAACCGTAATATATTTAATGTTAATTGATATCAAATTATTTTGTTACAAAAAAGAAAAAAATCCTTCTGAAAAACAATTCAGGAAATAAACTTTTTAAATATTTTTCTTGTTGCAGGCAAATTAACTCGAACAATAAAGTGATTAAGATGGCAGATGTATTGTCAAACTTTCACTATTACACTTGATGTCTCGAGTTTCCCGATTATATAAATAAAAGCATCGAACAGTTACAATAGGAATATAATATTATTATAACATTTCTTACGTGATGTATTTTAATGTTCTTTTTTTGCGAAAGGTAATTCGATTTCTTCACTGATATATTTAAAGTTTAAATTAAGTTTATATAAAAAATACTGGGTCTATGGAAAATAAGTGTAATTGTTTCTCTATAAACCGAGATAAACTTTTAACCCTTCCGGGAGAAGCGTCTTTTATAGATTTTTTAATCTTTTATCACTGTTTTTTCAAAACAGAAATTTTGGCTAATTGAATCGGGAAAATGCTTGGATTAAATAAGGCAGATTTTTCAAAAAAAAATTTACTGGTGAGAATAATCACGGATTTTGAGCTCCTTACGCAGTACGTATTCCAGTCGCTGGTCTCCAAGAGGTTAATTAATACTTTTTATTTCATCTCATATGATTTATAGAAGTTTTACCCAGCTAAAAATGCGACAAAAAAAAATGCAGTTGGAAATCTGCGGTGATTTGGCACAAATCCCTGCAGTGTTTTTCAAGTCAACATAACTATAAATTTACTGTAGTTTGTGTGTAGTTGATAACTACTCACTCACCGCAGTAAATTTGTAGTTATGTCGACTTCAAAAGAACTGCAGGGATTTGTGCAAAATCACCGCAGTCTACCATCTTTTTCGCAGTTTCACTGTAGCCTTTTAAAAAATTATTACAAAATATGTACATATATAAAAAATTAATTTTAATTTTTCTGTATGCAAAAATTACGACTAAAATCTAATTAAGTATTTTTTTCACATCTCAATTTATTTGCATTCTGTGCATAAAATTATATCTTGCATGCAATGACTATAATCATCATAGAAAAATATTTTTTGCTCATGGCTGATTTATTCAATTATTATGGTCACATTTTGAAAAATGAAAGAATTTAAGAAATTGTACGAATGACTTTACTCAAGATAATAATATTGAAAGATGTCAGCTAGTGAAGCATTTAAAATAATCATAAGACTTCAATCTTCAAGCTAAGATTTTGTTGTGGTATGTGGTCACATTTTGTCCGAAATACCTGCAATTTTCTCTTAGGTATAAAACCTGCATCTTCTCTTTGCATAAAAACCTCTAGTATTATCACCATGCTGCCTGATTTTGGTATGAAGGTTTTGGTAAAGTGGGGAGAGTGACACCGGATGTGCGTAACATGAATAAGTGGTCACAGGCCTTTCCAACAAAACGTCACATGAGGCATGACAGCAAAATTTAGAAAAGTGCCCCCTAAGGGGGGGAATGGGGGAAGAGTAACCAGATGTGCATAACATGAATAAGTGCTCACAGGCCTTTCCAACAATAAGTAACATGAGGGGCGACTGCAAAATTTAGAAAAGTGTCCCCTTGGGGGGGGCAAAGTGGGGGAGGAAAGCCGGATGTGCATAACATGAATAAGTGGTCACAGAGCTTTCCAACAATATGTCACATGAGGGGTGACTGCAAAATTTAGAAAAGTGCCCCTCGGAGAGGGGGGCAAAGTGGGGGGGGAGGAAAGCCGGATGCGCATAACATGAATAAGTGGTCACAGGCCTTTCCAGTGATGGGTCACATGGGTAACGGCAAAATTTATAAAAGTGCCCCCTCGGGGAGTGGGCAGAGTGGGGGGAAGAGAAACCGGATGTGCATAACATGAATAAGTGATCACAGGCTTTTCTAACAATATGTCACATGAGGGGTGACTGCAAAATTTAGAAATATGCCCCCCTTGAGTGGAGGGCAAAGTGGGGGAGGAAAGCCGGATGCGCATAACATGAATAAGTGATCACAGGCCTTTCCAGAGATGGGTCACACGAGGAGTGGCGGCAAAATTTAGAAAAGTCCCCCTCGGGGGTTAAGTGGGGAGAGAGACACTAGATGTACATAACATGAATAAGTGGTCACAGGCCTTTCCAACAATATATCACGAGGCATGACAGCAAAATTTAGAAAAGTGCCCTCTTAGGGGGGGAGGCAAAGTGGGGGAAGCGAAAATGGATGTGCATAACATGAATAAGTGCTCACAGGCCTTTCCAACAATATGTCACATGAGGGGGACTGCAAAATTTAGAAAAGTGCCCCCCTTGGTGAGGAAAGCGGGATGTGCATAACATGAATCAGTGGTCACATGAGGGATGTCAGCAAAATTTAGAAAAGTGGGGGTCGCACCACCCGGAATACACCCTCCCTCCTCTATGGAATATTTTATATATTATAAGTGACATTTATCGGAGGGCTCTGTAAAAAAATCCAATCTAAAATTATGAAAATATTAAAAGTTTAAAAAAGTTTAAAAGTAAGAGAAATAATGAAATTCTTCGATTGGCCGCAGTGAAAATCTGCGAAATTCATTCATCGACAATATGAAAAAATTCCCACGAGTTTTGCAAATCGATCACAAGGAAACTCTCGCAAATTTCCCCAATCAATAGAAATAGGATATTGCAAAACTCGTCAATTGGTAGCGTGAAAAAAATTGCAAATATCATTATTCACTAATCGAAAAAATTTATGAAATTCCCTAGTCAATTATTGAAAAAAAGAATAGAAAGTCTTCAGTCGGTTGCTTTAAAATATTGTGAAATTTGTCAATCTGTTGCAGAAATAAATCGTGAAACTGCACACTATATTCGTAATGTATCCTCAGAAGAAGAAATCTAGAGACTAGCGAGTGACATTTGTTTTTTATAAAAGGACTCAAATTTTAATACAATATACTTTGTTATTTCATTTCATATAGTTTTCTAAAGTTTTACATTAAGTTTCCTTTTGAAAAATTTGTATCATCGGAGTTTAGCAGACTAATTGTAGCTTTGCAACAAAATACTTAGTACCATCACTTAATAATGATATCACAATATATTTAAATGTAAAAAAGAATAAACTGTTTTGCTGCCAAAAAGAAAAAACCCTTCAGAGAAACATTTCAGGAAGTAAAAGTTCCATGTATTTTTCTTATTTCGAGCTAAGTAACTTGAACAATAAACATATTACAATGATAAAATTACTGTCACACTTGCACTATCAAACTTGATAAGTTTTGAATTTCCTCATTCTCTACAACTAAAAGTAGGCAACTGTTGCGATAGGGATATAGTAATATTACTATTTATAAACTTCTTTAAATGACAAATTTTGATAGTATTATGTATAAAAGCTATTCTCTTTCTTCATTGCTGCTTTTAAAGTTAGAATTAATAGTGAATATCAAAAACTTTGTATCTTTAGGAAATAGAAGTAGTTCCTTTTCTATAAACCGTCGTAAATTTTTGATACAATGTTCTTTGTTATTTCGTTCGATTTACTGATAAGAGTTCGAAGTTAAGTTTGCTTATTACAATTGAGCATTTTTTAAAGTCTCTTTCATAAATGTTTTATATAGATGTTTTGAAGTAAGGCCATTTTTAAATGGTATGGCGTGGCATTATAATCATAATACTTGAACCAAAGATTCAAAAAGTTCTAGATGAATGTTTTGAATGTGCAAAGCGTTACACATAAATACTGATGCGTAAACATAATAGATAATTTTATAAATAAAGTCTGTGTAAAATTTACAATGGAAACATAGTATATTTTTTAAGTTAGAACGAAAAAAATATTTTTCTTAGCTTCACAGTTATTATTGTGAAACTTACCAGTTTTGGTAATCTCATTGTCAATATTTTTTGTTTTCAAAATATTTTTAATGCATATATCGTTATGATGCATCATATGATGCCGTTAAGGGAAGTTGATACTCTTCGAATCGTCAAAAATGTCGAAACTATCCATTCTTTTATTTTTTTGCTAAAAATAAACTTTTCCACCTCGAGTATATGTGAGCAATTGAAGGCATATGAATCATTAGTTGTTGTTGTTGAGTTTCTTGAATGACAACATCGCTTTTTGCTGGGTTTGTGTATCATTCTGCAATAGTGACGTCATATACTCACTTTTTTATCGATGTTGTTTAAGACTGGATCGCAAATGTGAAATTCTTCAACGGATGAAAATGACATCGAAATTATATAAAATAAAAGCGTGTTTTTTAAGTCTTAAAGCTGAAATAAGTTTTGTAAGAGTGCATCATTTTCACTCCAGATGTTTTGAAATTCTTCACGGGTAGAAATGCTTCGCTTTTGAAAATAAACGCATTTGAAACAACACACTGATAAAACGTCTTACAAAAATTTAGAGTGTCTTTATAGAAGAACAGTGACCTTTAGGTTAAAATAATATTTGTTTGAGTGTTAGAGTAACTAGTATAAGATGCATTTTTTATTGTAACTTATTTTGTAGGTTTATTATAAATTAATGAAACAGTTCCTTCTTAAACATTTTCTTTCTTCGAAATTCGACGGGTTCCACCTAGTAATAATAATGTTTTTTTGTCCTCATCAGGGGCGGCACTAAACTCTGAAAAAAATAGAATTCCTGCTTCCTGCTTGTTTTCTCACTGCAAATAAAAAAAAGACTCGTAAAAATATGGAAATTCTGCTGTCAAAATACGGAAATTATTTTTTGTGTGTAAAAATATAAGAAAAAACCAGTGACTTAGCTAAAACAACAAATTAACCAAATATTTGGCATACTAGCTGACTCGCCCGGCGTTGCCCGGTCCCGTAATAATATTCTTAAAAGAATCTGAAATTCTTATCGCAGGTCCGTACAGAGGGCGGTGGGGGTGGAGACGGTGCAAATTACCAGGGCCCGACTCTCCAAAAGTTCCAGTTCCAAAGTTGTGTAAATTCACAGGTTAAGTTTGTTAGTTTTTATATGCCTCATACTTTTTTTATTCCAAATTAATTGATGAATTCAATTAAAATTTAATTATATCTTCAATAATTAAATTTTTTACTTAAAATCTTTAAGTGAAAAAACAATTACAAATGCAACATAAACTGTAATACTGAAAAAGAAATAATAAAATCGTAAGCAAATATTACTATATAATTTTTTTTTTTAAGTATCATCCAGCAAATTTATTTTCTAATAGAGTAAAGTCTGTTTATAACGGAGTCCAGCAATAAACAAAAAAAAAAGTTCCAGCTCCCCTCTCTCCCCAAAAATGCTATTATGCTTTGTTCAATTTAAATAACCTGCATAAAACGGAATGTAACACTGATCGTTTTCGTTTCCGTCTAAGCAGGTTTTATTGTATCTTACTTCTGGTGGGCCCGTAATAATATACTTAAATGAACCTGAAATTTGTATCGCAGGTCCGTACAGAGGGAGGTAAACAAAATTACTTTAACGTCATGATAACATTTTGTAAATTTCTTGCTGCTGATTAATTCGCATTTCCAATACAGTGAAGAAATTGGACGTTTTACTCAAACACTCGAAGTCCTACAGTTATGCCACGGAACGTTTAAATCAGTAGTTTGGATTTCAGAAGCAACGCGTGTATACTACGGGTACGGTTAAGCCTATTTTAGCGATTACTTATGCTCTGTGTTTAACGGAGTTCCCCATTCAATCTATTTCGATTTTCTGTTCTTAATTTGGCTTCTTCACTTTCAAGCATTCGCCGAGATCTTTTGCGGACATTTCAAATGATATTTTGAAACTCTATAATTGCAGTGAAAGAGCGAAACATCACGGAGCTCTTTCCTCCACTCCGAAATGTAAATAAACCCGATCGCCCTAAATCCTGCCAAAGGACTTTTACCAATGAGATGCGTTTCTTGGGCGTTGCCATTAGACAGTAACAAATAACCACGAATTCTGTGCCACGTACGTTAGCGTAATATATATATAGATACCGTCTAACGGGGAATACTTTGAGCCACCTTTCCCTGGGTCCACTCACATTTCCATTATTAAAAAATATTATATGTGATTTTTCAACGTCGAAATGGAGTTGTAAACAATTAACATGAAACAATGAAGCAAACTGTATGGCTTTAACCCCTTCGGGACGGGAGCCTTTTACGAAATTTTTAATCTTCTGTCACCGTTTTTTAAAAACAGAAATTTGTGTCTTCTTGAATCGAGAAAATGCGCTGATTAAATAAGACAAATTTTACAGTAAAATTTTACTGGAGAGGAAAAACAAGGATTCTGAGCGCTTCGTGTGGCACGTATACGTGCCGCTCGTCCCCAAGGGGTTAAAGAGGAATTCTTTTATTTTTTCATTTTTTAACTATTTTTAAAGTTTTGGAACAAAGTAGCCCCTGCTAGGGCTTCTTTGGTCCATTCACTTAGTTTCATATAAAATGAATACATTTCACATGTAAATGAATACATTTTTATGGAAAACCCCTGCAATAGCATTTGCTAATAAATTAACACTGCAAACCCGATAAACATTTTTTTTTTTTTTTTTTAAACATTTAAACACAATTAACCAATTATTAATATTAAAGAAACGAGAAACAGTTTTCGTCATGTTATCCTCAGCAACTGGAAAAAAAAACAATTAATGTAACAAGAACAAAAGAACTTCTTAAAACACCATCAAAAACTTTTAATTGCACTACGACTTTCGAAAGATCTGAGTCTTTCTTCGTCAGGCGCAGAGAAGACGTGCTTCTACTATGAAAGCAGCAGCAAGATACAAATGCCTTCATAGTAGAAGCACGTCTTTTTTGCGCCTGACGAAGAAAGACTCAGATGTTTCGAAAGGCCTAGCGCAATTAAAAGTTTTGGATGGTGTTTTAAGAAGTTATTTTGTTCTTATTCATTCACACCAGTTTCAACTTAATTTCTTTCCATTAATGTAACATTTTGCAACAGTAACATTTGAAAAAAAGTTACTTAAAACATGTTTTAAGAGATTTGGTTGTATAAAAGGCATTTCTAAGTAATTGGGTCTATTTTCGGACCAAAAATGGCCTGGCACAAAGTACCCCGAAATACTAGTTTTCATGCTAGCTTTATGAAAACGTAAACATTTTCTGCCAAAAAAAAAGTTAAAGGAAAAATTATGATCACACATGGGTTACAGGTTACTAAAGGTAATATTTTGACACTTACTCTATTTGTAGCTCTTATCAAGATTATTTCCCAATAGAAAGTTTGGAGAGTTAAAATCTACACACGAAAACAGTTGTTTACAAACACATTCAGTGTTGCCATTAAAAAAAATTAAATTACCCCCAACCTATTCAAATACCCTATAGTAGGGTATAAATTATTTTTCAAGGGCAAAAACTCCAAATTATTTTGCATTGTTTGTTCAATACAAAGAAAAAAATCTTTTTTTATGGGCCGGACCAAAGTACCCCCCCCCCCCCGCAAGGACCAAAGAAGCCCCCGATCGACGGTATTCTTAAATCCACATTCACAAATTTTTGATACATTCACGAAATCTTTCATCGTAGAAAAAAATTCCGTGAAAATACGGTAATTGTATTGGTAAGCAACGAAATGTATTTTTACAGTATAACGCAATTTCCCGTAAGGCATGGTGACGTCACGGCGACGTCGTTGTGAAGTCACACTGTGATTTTGTGACCGTCGATGTGACGTCACGTGACGTCGATGTGACGTCATAGTGACTAGAATGCGAGGTCGTTATGGCCGTTTTAGAGGTCGTTTGTGACGTCACATTGTGACCACTCTGTGAAGTCACGGTGTGACAAATTTGTGAAAAGTGTGTCATTTGTGAGTATTTTGGCATTAACTTTGTGACGAACCTGTGACGAAAGTGACAATGCTTTGAAGTCACACTGTGACCAATTTGTGAAATATGTGTCATTTGTGACGAACTTGTCATAAACACTGTGATTTCAAATGAAAATCAAATTTCAAATTAATTGCTTAAAAGACGCAAATAGTGAAAAAGATTCCATGCTGGGACTCGAACCCGGGCCATCAGTACAGTGCACTGACATTCTACCGACTAAATCACATGGAACGATATCCAGGCTGGAAAATTTTTCACTATTACATGTTGGCAAGGCTACAAACGCAGCACAAGATGGAATATTTAGCGTGAGCCACCAACATGATGCAAACACGAAACTTAATTAAATCCAGCATCGATTGAAATTATATTAATACTTGGAAATTTTTCCAGAGCGAACCATTCGCCTTGCATACAATATTTCAAATGAAAATCAAATTTCAAATTAATTCCTTAAAAGGCAATTTTAATTTGACATGTTGTATGCAAGGCGAATGTTTCTCCCTGGAAAATTTTCCAATTATTAATATAGTTTCAATCGATGCTGGATTTAATTAAGTTTCGTGTTTACCCCATGTCGGTGGCTCACGATAAATATTCCGTCTTGTGCTGCGTTTGTAGCCTTGCCAACCTGTAATAGTGAGAAATTTTACAGGCTGGGCGTCGTTCCACGTGGTTTAGTCGGTAGAATGACAGTGTGCTATACTGATGGCCCGGGTTCGAGTCCCGGCATGGAATCTTTTTCACTATGTTGGCCTTTGCGCCTTTTAAGCAATTAATTTGATATTTGAT
The DNA here is from genome assembly GCA_963932465.1 of Maratus speciosus. Classification (NCBI taxonomy): domain Eukaryota; kingdom Metazoa; phylum Arthropoda; class Arachnida; order Araneae; family Salticidae; genus Maratus; species Maratus speciosus. The sequence continues at coordinate 290,025,921 of OZ010798.1, forward strand.
TTTCATTTGAAATATTGTATATAAGGCGAATGATTCTCTCTGGAAAAATTTCTAAGTATTAATACAGCGATGAATTTTGAAATAAACTTTTGTAGTAAATATAAAATCTTATCTTTTTACCGTAATTTTTAGCAAAATATCGCTATTTTGGAGTCCTATTCTTCTAAAACATTTTAAATTTTTCCACTTAAAAAACAATGCTTATCAACTGACATATTTTTTATTAAGTTCTATGCTTGATATTAAGTTCTATGCTTGATATTGAGTTCAAGCTTGATATTTAGAATGTGTAATTTTTTTAATTTGTTGTGATTTGTCATTGCTTTATTAAATACGAACATGGAGACTAACGGATATTAATACAACTATTATATGTAGAGCGGCATGATAAGCGATGTTTATTTAAATTTTTTATTCCCGTGTATATTGTATTTTGTGAATATGAGCTAAATAGATTTGGTATGTTTTATAGGAAAAGACTGATCTGGGAAATAGAAAAAAAAAACGATTAAGAAATATCATGCGTTAAGCATAGATTATAAAATACTTTTCAACACTTTCTGAATGCTTTAACAAGACATCGTAATTTAGGGAAATGACGTAAATAAGATAACTAAGTAAACATTTTAGAAAACGCATAAAACATTTGAAAAACTGATTTCAGCAGTTACCGTCCGTAGCCAAATATGCTTTCCAATTTTTTTGAACAGACCTGTATTTGATCTGTAGGTTGATACACTGAGAAAAATGAAGTACTCAAAAATGAGTAAACCGACGTACTCATATCGAATTGAATATTTTTGGATCAAAAATGAACCCATGCTTTCTTTATTTTGAAACATCACATGTTATCAAACCCAAACAAACGAATAGTTTTGTACCCTGTAATGGTTCATTTCATTTATGGCGGCATAAATGATGTTTATTAATGTAAATATTAAATTATGCACAGCATTTTAAAAACAATTTAAAAGTGCTTGGAAATAATGCCCTTGTCATAAAAATATTCAATTTGAGTATCTTGTTAAGAATTTCGCTATTTTTCTTAATAAATAATCATTTCTTGTTAAGAACTTTGAACGGGAAATACATGTCAGTACATTTTTACTTTAAATTTTAGGTTTTTCTTTTTTTTTTTGGGGGGGGGGGGGGGGCAGTACATAACGATTCATATTTGATCACAACCATGGAATAAAAAATGAGTACATGTGTTTCTCAACTTTGAGCACATTTGGATCGGAGCTATTTTTTTAAAATTGAGTACTTTTTACTCAGTTTTGACTACCCATTTGTTTAAGTGTATATATACTATATAATGGGAAAATTTAGTTTAGCAAGAAAACGCCTAACAGGTTGAAATTCTTTTTCAGCAATTTATACTAATGTATGGAAACATACTTGAATACTTTTGTACAACCCTGTAGTTTACCTAGAATCTTTATATAAACTATTTAGTTAAAATTTAATTCAAACTAAGACACTCTTAAAACTACTGAAATCACATTTCCAGAAATTATAATATATAGACGGCCATGTATCCAATTCTTTACGACACCCTGTATATCATTTTATCTATATTCTACAAACATTTCTCGGTAAATTAAATACAGTTCAGCAAAAAAAAAAGCATAACTCGTTTAAAAACCACCTTTAAGCAATTTGTGCCCATACCCAGTAATCCTTACGAATACTTTTGTGTAGCCTCGTATAGGAATTATAGCATTTATATACACCATATACTATGCATAAATATAGTGAATCATAAAAGCGCATATCATAATTAAAAATACATTTCCAGCAATCATCGCTAATGAACAGTACTTGGGATACAATATAGTATCTGAAATATTTTGTGTGTCCCTGTAAATGCTATATACGTATTATTCGTATTATACATGAAATAATTTATAGTATGTAAACCTCAGCGACATATATCAATTTCATTATACATGAAATAGAATAAAATAATTAAAGTATGCCGCAAATAATTCCCTCCACCCCTATATTATTATGTATTTGAATTCCTTTTTTAGCCCTGTAAATGAACAATAACTACTCTTTGCATCGCATAGTCAACATAATGCATATTTTAGTGCACTTCATAAATGCATATAAATTTTATTCTGTTTGAAAGCGTGCGTAAAATCATTAAAAATCATTTAAAACGATTTTTTCCCATAGGCTGTAATGTAACGGAAAACTTTTGGCTATCCCTGTAAATGAACAAAGCATGCTACAAACTTCATTACAAATAGGTACCGTGCTATGGTAAACGTCAATAACATCCAAAAATTGCAGGGCGATCCGAGTATATTTTCGAGAGTTAGAGTGCGGACAGACTGCTAGACGGACGGACGGACGGAGAGACAAACCGAAGTCATAAGCACTTTTCAACTTGTGTCCTATATTATGTATCCTGTATTATATGAACTTTTAAAAAATATATACTAAAGCAGTTTAATCTATAACTTCCTATCAGGCATGAAAAACACTTTGTTTCAATGCTTAAATATCATATTTTACTTTTTAGTGCCAATAATTACGCGTATCATAAACGTAGAAAATGAATTTACACTAGAAGAAAATTTAATAACCGATTCAGAATGTCTATAATTAAATGTTTGATTAAAATCGCAAACAGAAAAAATGCTTACATACAATTTAAAAAAATAAATATACCAATTTGAAAAACACTAAAAATAATAATTAGTATTTACAATTGTACTATTAAACAACTGCAAACTCAATATATAAATTAAATGCATTATTAGATTTAACAATATCTCAAAAATATTTCCATATGGTATAAGGAATTCCTATTATTTAATAATTTCGGCAAATGTTAAATCTGAAAACATTGGTTTGAAGATTTGGGATTTTAAAAGATAATTTAAAATAATATTAGCACTAAAAGAAAATTCTTTTAAATGTTTTACTACTGTAATATGTAAAAATACATTTTCCCAGTATAATGTTAATTTCTAATCTGAAACAGTTTCGTAATCTCATGATAATCGAACATCATATTTAACCCCAAAATAATAATAACTATAAGTGTTAGTAATCAAAAAATAGTAAGAAGCCGATAAAATAATTCCAAATCATTGTCGTTCCATACATTTTCAATCTCAAGTAAGAGTAAATTAATGTTTATATTAATTCCAGTATGAATGTAGGCATAAATTAGTATCTGCGCAGTTTTTTTTTTTTTTTTTTTTTTTTTTCAAGCGATGGCAGATTAAGATATTTTTCTTTACAGTTATCGAATTAGAAAACATCGCTTAAGACAGTTAAAGATCAGTCTCTTACAAATATAACATAAAACTATTTAACTTATATGTACAAATCAGGAATAAAATATTTAAATTAAATAAGACTTACATATACATTCTATTAATATCCGTGTATCCTAAAATGGTCATTTCCTTATCTTAAAGTGTTGTAGACGTGGTGAAGGTGATGTTCTAAAAACAGTGAACTATTTCCCGCCTCTTCTTTTATTTATTTATTTTTTTTTTCTGTGGGCAGACGATTTTAAAGCAGATGGTCGGGTACAGATTATTTGTTTTTGTATGCAAGAGATATGAAACTTGAATGCGCAGTAATTTTCTGAAAGTATCGTTAATTAAAATTTTGTATTTGAAGAAATGTCCAATGTATTTAAACTTTTCTTTTTATCCGTACCAAATAATTCAAGTAAAGTGTATTGTAAAGTTCCTTTTTTCTGAATAATTATAATAATAATATTCATAATTAGAGTTTATTAGATAAAACAATGTTTAAATTTTTAAAAGGTGTAAAAATAAATTTAATGGTAATAACGACCCCCCCCCCTTTTTTTTTCTTTTTTTTTTAAAGTAAAGTTTGTTTTGCACAAATTTTGTATATTTCTTTTATTTTCGGAAAATGCTAATTTTATTTAAAAAGTCAGAAAGAAGTAGAATTTATGACTTGAATACAAATTATAAAAATATTCTAAAGCAAGAAATGCATAGATGACTAAACTCTGAAGACTCTTTCTACGTGCTCATTAAAAGGTGCAGATTTAACTGTAATAGAAAATTTTTAGTTTGAAACCACAGAAGTGTTTCGAATAATCCTGGTCGGTAAAAAAAGAAAGAAAGAAAGAAATTTCCTCTCAGCAAACTAAATATGTAAAGTGTATAAATTTAATATTCCTAATTCTAAATATATTATCCAAATGCTAGATAAAATTGAAATCATGAAAAAGTATACATTCACTATCTTAGATATCAAATTGATAAAATATAGCCTGAAAATTTAGTTTATTAATGCTTGTATCGTGCACTTTATTTATTATGCCCCCCCCCCCCCTCCCCTTTAGTGACAGAATTTACCATTTGCTATCGACTAATATATTTTCATTCCTTATGCCATGTAACTCATGACTGTTTAAAATATTTCTCTTCATTTTCAAAGATTTTTGAAGTTTATATTTTTGTCACACTGTGACTTACAATATGGTGGTTGTTTTGTCACATATGTGACGTGACGTACGTTACATAGCAGTGACATAACAGTGACGTCACAATTTTTTTTAATTGCCAGAAAAATATAATTTTACAGTAAATAACATGTTTTAAAGAATTTTCGTAATTTTTTAACGTTTTCTAAGAAGTTCACATCTCAGTCACAATGTGCATCACTGAGTGGTGGCATTTTGGTCACAGATGTGACGTGACCACAGTGACTTACAGTGACGTCACAACGACGTCACTGTGACCATACATGCTATGAGGGTTTGTCCTCTGGAAGCATGTAAATAACGGGATTATACAAAAAAGAACTCTGTAAAAGTCGGTAGATCCCTTATTTGATTTAATTTCCAATTTGTTATGTAGAACATATTACTGAACGAATCTTGCCTATGAATTTCATAAATGTAACAGTGCTACTGGAGAATTATGACCACTAAAATATCTCAAGCAGAAAACTGTCTCCAGTATCTATATATCGTGTTCTACACTCCACATTTTGATGATTCCATGGAATAAAGAATCTACCGTGTAGTCAGTTATATTATAATCATCCTCAGTTGTATACTTTCGGGAAGCTGTGTAATGTTAGTGCTGACTTATCGATGACGTTACTATTTTAGTTCTTAAAAAATGAACTCTGCATCCTGACAATGCTATTTGTGCAAACTGCACTTCTATATTATATTTTGTTTGTTTTTATGATTTTTTAAAGTTTATGCGCAATTTCTGCCCACTGTGTAAAGTTTTCTACCCATCCTCTAAATTGATTATTCCGTGGAATAAATTATCCACAGAGTAAAGGATTCACAGGGTAGTTAGTTCTATTACATCCATCAAAAACTTCAAGATCGAAAGCAGAAATGCAAAAAAAAAGAATATTTGACATTTTTTTTTTTTTTTACATTTGAAAGAGGCGATTATTTTCTGAACAAATTTTCTGGGATCTGCACTGTTGCTTAGCAACGGGAACAACTTTGGGGATAACGTTTATGATTTTTTTAAGTTTTGCTATTTTTGCTATTTTTGTACGAATTTCGAAATTTTATACGCATTTTCTGCCCACGCTCCAAATTGATGATTCTGTGGAATAAAGGATTCACAGGGTAGTTAGTTCTATTACATCCATCAAAAACTTCAAGATCGAAAGCCGAAATGCAAAAAAAAGAATATTTGGCTTTTTTTTTTTTTTTTTTTTTTTTTTTTTACATTTGAAAGAGGAGATTATTTTCTGAACAAATTTTCTGGGAGCTGCACTGTTGCTTAGCAACAGGAACAACTTTGGCAATTGCATGGCACAACATATAGCTGGAACGAATTTTCTGCAATGGAGACATCAATGATGGAAAGAATTTTCAGCCTTTCAAATTTGCCGTGAAAAGGCTGGAATTTATGAGCTGATTGAAAATGCATTAAGTGTTGGAAAAAAGGGACACAGAAGATTGGCTAAGCATTGACGAAAGTGCATTAACAATAAGCAGTTTAACGGATAGCGAAATTGTTGACGCTATGCTAAATAGAACCGCCGATAATGCTAGTAGCAGCTCCGAAAACGAGGATGATCAATCGGCAGAAGAAAAGGTGTCACTAGAAAAATGCCTAAATTTGACTGGAGTATTAATATATGCCTTAGAGAAACTTGACTGTATTTCCGAAATAGACATTCTTCATTTGTACAAAATAAAAAATATATATATATTAATAACGAGTTAAAGGATGGCCAAAAAAATTAAAGCAAACAAAGTTGACATCGATGTTTCCGGAATTACAAAAGAAGAAATAATTTCACGCTTTATTAGATTTTTTTTCCCTGTAACATAGAAAGTATCATATAAAGTAAGTTTTTTTTTATTATTATTATTTAATTTTCTCTTTTTCTTACTTAATTATCACTTAATAATGAATTAAATTATGGCTAAAGGCGCCATTAAGAATAAAGTACTATTTTTGATATTCCTACACTGTAAAAAAAAAAAAAATCTGTAAAGTTACTAAAGTTTTTCTAGGAAACTGGGATTCCTAGAACTTTTTATGTAACGGCAACAACAAATATTCATGTAACAGACACACTTTTGCGCCGAAAATCAAAAAATCTGTAAGGTTACTAAGAATTTTTTAGGAAACTGGGATGCCTAGAACTTTTCATGTAACTACAGCCAGGTTTACAGATAAAATTTTAGTAAGATTACTGAAATTTTAATAGATTCATTTGTAAAGTTACAGATTTCTGTAGCTTTACAAAAACTAGTTTTGTAGATTTGCAGCTTTTTTTGTACAGTTACAGATGACAGTTTAGTAAGCATGTAATTTTACATCTGTAGAGCTACAGAATTTTTTTTACAGTGTAGTTACTACTTCTGATATTCCTTCAAAAATCCGGCATAGTCTCTGTCCCGATGATGCCGGATTTCTGAAGTTATACTGTATTTAAACACTATTTGCTATTTAAAAAGTCATGCATACTGACAGTGCTTTCAGTACAAACCGATCTTCTATACAGTATTTTATTATTTCTGTATGAACTTTGAAAGTTTACATGCACTTTCTGGCTCCTTTGTAATTTTAAATATTTATAAGATTTCTCCAGTAAAATAATGCCTATATAAATGAATTTCACTGCTTTAATGAAAATCCTTTTTGCCCAAATAAATTTGTTTTACAAAGCTCCCATATAGCTCCTCAATTCTTCTTCATTATATGCATAGAGAAGCAGCGATAAGTTTTTCCCTTTTATTTGTATTCTTAAAAAAAAGAAAAATCTTCCTGCCTGGTTGATTTCCGACTTATTCCGATTAGAATTCACTGAATGTAATCTGTTTTCCTTTACTGCTATAGAGAAAAGAACCAAAATAAATTTTTCTTCATTTTTGTTTTTCAACAAAAAAAAAAAAAAAAAAAAAAAAAAAAAGCAAGATAAACATTTGTATTTACATAATTTATTCAATTGACATATATTTAAATAATAAAAAAAAAAAAAAAAAAATGTGGACCAAGATAAATGGGTAAAATGAGAATTTACAAAATATGAGCTTTTCTTGGAATGGATGCGTTTACTCAAAATATACATGTATTTTTATGATTTTTTTCATAAAAAATCAATTAGCTGTTTGCATTTAAATAAAAATGTGCATTTTTATATAAGTGCCTATTAAACGCTATTTGCTGCATTCACAGGAGTAAATATTGTTTTAATCATATTTAATAAAACATTTTTCTTTATAATTTTTGCAAGTTCCGAAAGAATGGTGAATATTTACAAATTTCAAAGATATAGTTGAAGCCATTTGAACTTCTGAATGCTTTCAGATTAAAGATTCTATAATTGGTTGGATTTCAGTGTTAAATTGTGTTAATTATTCATCAACTAGATTATTTCTATGTGCCTATGGTAAGGCTTAATTTCTAACAAAAAAGTACCTGAGCTCTATTTTCCTGCAGTAATAACGATAATGGTGTATCTCCTATCCTCTCCACCTGCATATTTATATTTCATACATTATTTCCAGAATTTAAATGAATTTCGTCCAAAATTTGAGTGAGGAATTTTCAGAAAATCCTTCTCGCCAAGAATTTCTTTATATGAACTAGCAAAACACCACACACTGCACTGTTCCGGTGGGCTTCGGCGTGTAGTATTTATAATCTCCTGCGGATTCAGACTAATAATTAAATATTCACTAAAAATAAATAAGTGTAAGAGCTACGCTTCTACTTTTAAGGGGACTGGTAAAGCCTTATCTCCGCCATATTAAATTCACCAACTTTATGTACCTTTTTCTCAGAAATGGTGAAAGATAGAGGTCTAGATTTTTTACAGTAGTTAGTATAAAATGCTTTACGTATTTTAACAGACCATTTTCGTTCTAAAGTGAAAGTGAAAGTGAAAATTAATTATTAATTATTTATTGAAGGTCATTTTTAAATTAGCATTTTTGGTAAGATTTCACTGCCTAAAATAAATCTGTACCTTGGAACAAAAAGGGCCAATGTCCAAAATTGAGAAATTTGAGTTAAATGCACTAATGAATTCAGAATGCGATATAAAGTAATTGTTAAAAGGGCCAAAGCCCTCCCAATATTAGATCATTGAAAACAAAATATTTTGTCGAGGCCAATGTTACTTATTGTTAATGTAAAAATGGCCAATTTAAAATGTAAAAAAAAAAAAACTAAATCAATGTAACATTAGATTGTAGTGAGAAAAACATTACTGAATTGAAAGGTACAACTTCGAAAAATAATAGTACAGAAATCGTAGCAAGATTCCTCAAACTTAAATTGGGTTTCCTGCCATTTGAGAAAAATGGACATTGGCCCTTTTTGTTCCAAGGTACAGAAATAATTCGCAACAAATCATTAAATCCCTGTGTTAAAGTATACAATATAACATAATAAAAGTATTTTAAAAAATCTGGGTTCTTAAGTTTAATAGATATTGAAAAAAAGGAACACAAATATGAAAAATCCAAGTTTTGAGAAAAAGTCAATTAAAGATTTAAATGGCCATTAAGCTGTGAAGTACTCTTAAAAAGAATGAATAATTCCAACACTTCTTTTTTTATACATAAGCATGTGTGACACATCGTTGGAAAAATAAAATTTTAAACTATTTAATGATATAAAAAAGTAAAAATCGATTTTTTTTCCAAATTTCGCTTACCTGGTCCCCTTAATCCCTTAATTATCGCTCCCGTGATATTCACAGGACGTATCACACTTTATTCAAATTGTTTGATTCCCACCAGTTTTATAAATTAGTGTAATTGGCTTTATTACGGCATCATTTTGCCTGTCATTAAATAAGGTGAATATTTTTATTTTCAAAAAAGTGGTGCCAATAAGCAATTTGAATTTTTAAACCGTAATTTAATGCGACCATTAAGGTGTTAAATACTGGTGTCCACAGCATTCAGAGCTTAAGCGCAAATTAAACACCACGTAGAGCTAAAAAGTTGATCAGTAAGAATAGTTTACAGACACTAACAAAAAATGTGGGTAAACATAACACGACCACGAGTAAAAATAGCAGATACGGTTGCGTTTACAGGGCTGCTACAGGCAACTATTTTTTAATTTTATTTCGCAAAACCTTTTCAAAACAAAAATCTTTTACATACGCTTTGACAACATTAGCAAGAGAAATATGATACAAAATGTTTTTTTTTTCTTTTTTTTTCTTTTTAATAATGGTGCGAACAGAATATAAAAATAGTCACCTGTGGCAGCCCTGCGTTTAATTCTGACGTTCGTAGTCATTATTCGATGTTGATGTTGTTTTACGACGGCCAATTATCAATATGATGGATATAGACCCAAAGGGGGGGAAGTGGCCTCCGTGGGGGTCTTTCTAAGGGGATCTAACCAGTATTTACGCAAGGAAATCCAAGCTTCGAAGAAATCCATGGAAAACTCTGAACGATTAGGCCAACGGACGCGATTGGGTTCGAACCCAGCACCTCCCTTCTACCAGCTTCAGGAGCAGAACCTCTCAGCCACTGGTGGGGCCGTCGTTATTCGGAAACAACTGAGACATAAAACCACTGCATAGTGCTAGACATAACTACTGGTACATACTAGTGGTAGACACATACTAGTGGTAGACATAACTACTAGTACACACTAGTGCTAGACACATACTAGTGGTAGACATAAAACGTCTGCCAAACGCGTCTACGAGCGCTAAATAGGAATATGCTCCAATGTGAGCGACATGCTGTGTTACATAAATAAGCGCTTTTGTAGGTAAGGATGCAAAAGATTCGAAAAGGGATAAAAAAGAAATAGATAATAAGGCTTCGCTTTTTCGGAAGAGCTGTTCCACAGGGCTCCAGAGGGCAGTATTTGTGAGCTCCGGTAAATTCGGACAAATGTTTAAATATTGACTAAAATTAAAGAAGTACCGGAGCTGACCTCCGGTGCAAATCAAGCACTGATAGATTGTTACTTATTTTTGAACGTGTTATACAATCGTTTATGAGACAATAATACCTTTTTAAAAGTAGATTCCGGTTGAGTACAATACGCTTCAGTAAATCTTTATAACAGTGTTAATTTTTGTACACATTATTTGAAAAAAATTACACACTTACTTTTCCTATATTTTCTTATAATTTCATTTTTTATTGCAGATCGGTTGCATTCACACGTCTTTAGAGGAAAACCATTCCTATCCATACACCGTGATGATCATCAAACAACGCTTCCATTCTTTTCATAAATGAATCAAGATTTTATATAAGCACTTGTGTATTTTTCACCAAAAAGCAACACTAATATCGAAGATGAATTTAACTAAAAATAGAACAGAGATATTCGGTCAGAATAACAGCATCAATAGATCATGGATTCAGAAGTAGTGCTAATATGTGTTATGGTGGGGGTGGTCTTCACGGATCCCCAATCCCACCGGACAATCGTCGATCTCACTAAGTTCAACTCTAACTTCACCAGACCTATCCTTGATCCATCAAAACCAAACATTACCATTGGATTCTTAAGCTCATTCAAGGTATGTATTTTAGGATTTCTAAATACTAGCCTCTCTTGGTGACCAGTTTGGTCTCCCTTAAAATTTGTGTTTGGGAAAGCATGCTAGGCATTGTATCATGTTACTTTTATTCATAATTTAATTTGCTTGGACTCCCTTAAATGTAATTAATATAACCCCTTAAGCTAGTTGCATTAAAATATCTCGATTTGTTGATTTTCTGTAAGTAAGTAAACCGTATTGGTTTACAATGGAAGTCTATGAGAATTTGACGAAATATTAGAGATATCGCCGAGTTTGCGTCACTTTTGGCTATTAATTTTGTCGCCAAATTTGGCGATATATAGCCACGTTGGCGACAACCTTGACTGCATTTGGCGACAGAACAGGGTCCCATGGCGGTTACCATAGGGGGGGGGCATAGGGGGGAGATGCATTAAATGCTGTTCAATAACCAATGAGATGCGTTTCATTTGGGCGTTGCCCTTAAACAATTAACAAATAATCGCGATTTCTGTGCCACGTACGATCGCGTAATATATATATAGATTTTAACTTTACAGTTATTTCTTGCAGAGACTTTTTTGGTAAGTGGGAGTAGTGTTGTCATGTGTCCTACGCTCGGATGTACCGATCTTCAGGGTTACCGAAACCGGGTCACGCGTAACCACAGAGCAGGACGCTAGAATTTCCGATTTTTCACGATGCATAAATTCTTTAAAATTTTTTTAAACCATTTATTTGTTACTCTTAGACCGGGAGACGATTTCTGTAACCATCAGCTCATCAAATTCACGGCTGAAATTTTAGGATTAGTTAAAACTCGATTAGCATATTAAAATGCAACAGCTCTGCCAAGTCATATCTTGGTGGGAGCCACTTACAGACACACCCGATATCAGTGGTTGACTAGTAGGTTTACCATTGTGTTTTCCTGCATTCAAAAGTGTGAAAATAGGGAGGACTGGGAGCAGGAAAACACAATGGTAAACCTACCAGCCAACCCCTAAAATGGGTCTGCAGGTGGTTTCCACCAAGATATGACTTGGCAGACCAGTTGCATTTTAATATGCTAATCGACTTTCCCTGAAGTAATCCTTAAATTTCAGCCGGGAACTCCGGAGGTAATGGTCTGTGAAGCCTCGTCCGGTCTGTCTGCATCAACTTAACCCTTTATCTACTTACGGTACTTATATAAGTACCATTAAAATAACTTGTTATAAAATTCATTTAATATATCGATTACTAGTAATACAGTCTAGAATGAGTTTTAGATGCATTACTTTATCTTGTTCCAAAAGCATTATTGGTTACACAAAACAAAAATATCTTTAAAAAGATGCTTTCTTTTGCCTTTGCATCTTTTAGGTTTCTTGACGTTGGGGGGGAGGGGGGTTCAATTCGGAAATATTTCTATATTTCTATTGTAAGAACGTTATATTTGTACATTTCCTAGCTCTACAAAATACTAAGAAAAATATTTAAAATAAAAGATTTGAGTGAGGTTTTAAATATTGCACAAAATTCCTATAAATTCAAATTCAATTAATACTTCTAAAATCCTTCTAAAATTTATTAAATGATTGTGTAAATCTTCTAATGTAGTTTCTAAAATTCGCGAAAAATGCTTTAGAAGATCAAATTTTCGTGAATTCATAATTCAGTACATAAAGGGTTAACACAGTAAAACCTGTGAAAACAGAAACTATCTATTACGAAAACTTAGAGTCCCTTCCAAATCTACCTGCTTTGACGGAAACCTTCCTACATGAAAATTTCAGCGGTTTCTAGCGATTCTGCTTTCACAAGTTGTAATGTACTTTTTCCAATAAACTTTTTGTAAACGCAACATACTTTAAAAATAAAAATTCCGTTGTCATTACAATAGGAATATTATACAATTAAACGAGCTAAATTGGAATTTTCTTTCGGTCCTTCACGATTTTATTGACCCAAATCGCTTTAAAATTTAATGCTATTGGATTATCTGATCTAAAACTTAATACAAATTAAAGTTATCTAAACTTTGCTGGAGGTGACTGCCTTCAGTTGCAATGCAGAAATGTACATACGCGAAATAAGTCCTTCTAATACTTTAAGAATTTTGTGTGCGCTCCTTCGAAGCATTGACCAACTCATGTGTCTTTCGATGCAGAAATTTGTCATAAGTCATACAATTCAGAGTGTCACAACTCTGTCAATTTTAGTGTTAGATAAATGGGACATTTTTTTTCTTACTTCTTACAAGGAAGGTCTCCTTACCGGGAATACTCAGAATATTTTGGAAAAAAAAATATTAATTAAACTACTTATGTATGCAATAAAGGTTCAGTCAAAATTAGCGGTGGAATTACATTAGAAAGTCTGTAATAAAATAAAATACTTTCGAGTATTTAGTGCGAAAAGACGAAAGCGTCGTGCGATTTGACAAGCAGTACTTTTCCTCGCCAAAAGGAAATGACTTTAATGCACCTGAAAATTGCTTATTAATGGATTTTTAGAATGCGTGTGAATAGTATTTAATGAATTTAAACTTAAATAGTGAGAGAGATTTATTAAGTACATATTTTCGCATTACATATTTATGTAGCTTGTTATTTAATTTTATTACTTTAAAAACAATTTCATATGTAAAATATATTTTCATACATTTAAACGTATTCTAAAATAAAGGAAAGATGAAGAACGCTGCAGTTATTCATTTCAAAGAAGTCGTAGTTTCCATAGCAACAAAATTGAATCGACAGTGCTCAATTGGACTTAATTTTCAGATTGAAACAATTTTAATGAATTTAAATATTGTTTTAATTCATAAAATTTGATAGTTAACTTTCATTATATATATATATATATATATATATATATATATATATATATATGACAAAACTATACTTTAATCAAACTAAAGCTTACAAAACTAAAGTTATTTACATTAAATTTATTTAATCAAGTTCAGTATGAAGCAATTTTATCTTAAAGAGTATTTGACATAAAAAAATAATTTTTTGAAATTTTATTCCATCGCCAACCGGTGACAAATCGCCAAATATTGAAAATTTCATTATTTGTTTTACGGACGTTCTATCGAGCTTCCGCCGAAATTTTTTATAAACATATATATCTTCATGAGTTGAATATTCTATATTTTTTTCAGATTTTTTGGAGTATGCTCGTATGGAGACCTTCCATGTTAGTGCAATAGATATTTTTACTAAATACCACTTATAGGACCGGGGGACCGTATAAAAATTTAAATTTCGTAACATTTTAAGAAATGTTTTTATTGATCAAATCGGCTTTTAAAATAATGTTTTACCTCATTTAAAACATTGTTAGGAATCAGCCATTAGATACCATTGAGAGTTGAGAATGTTTTTTTGCTTTGGAACAAAACCAATAAATGACAGCACTGATGTTTATTTCCTCATAAAATAAATGTTATTTTCATTCGAGTTTACAAAATGGTTCCAAGACAAAACAGTGTGACCAAGAAAATAAAAAAAGTTCATAATTGTTTAACTTATACACTTTACAATAAAAAATTTTGAGCCCTTCAATTTGTTACTGCGTGGTTTTAGGTTATTCATAACTAAATCGATATTTTTATGGAGGCTAGTCATCCTAGATCCATATTTGTGAACCTAAATTAACAGTTCTCTAAAGTATCTATTTCAGAAAAAGGGCTCTTCTGGTATCTATAGGTTCATTTTGTTTGTGCATAAGTAATGAATGTATGTTTGGAATATTATTTTGACTTAAGATCCCAAGAGGATAAATGAAGTAACAAAACACTAGAAAACAGGAATTCTGCTTTTTCAGAATTTAGTATCAACCCCGACGAAAAAAAATATATCTGTATATAAATATACATAATAGTACAAAACATATTTCAGTTTTAAGACTTTAAATACACGCGTTTATTTGATATAAAATGGTGTCATTCGCATCCGCTGAAGAATTCCACATTTACGATCCAACCTTAAACAACATCTACAGTAAAGTACGCATAGAACGTCACTATCGCTGAATAATACACACATCCAAATAAGCGATGTCGTCATTCAAGAAACTCGACAAAAAAATTAAGTTATCTAATTATTCATATGCCTTCATTTGTTTGTAATATTAATATAGATACTTAAAATAAAATTTAGTTTATAATAGCTCCATGTTTTATCAGAAATCATTCATTTATACATATTTTTTCAAAATAGCACGCATTTTAAATACATTTTTTCAGTTTTTATGGGAAAATGGCAACAAAAGGATTTAATTGCTATTTTTCAACTGTTTTTCTTTTACTTTTTACAGAAATGGAGTACTTGAGTTGCCAAAATTAAACAAATGTCGGTAAAAACTACAAAAAAATTAATATATCAAAAATAATATTCCCCCCCCCCTTCCCCATCTAATTTCGAATCTACTGAAACTAAAATTATGAAAAAATTAGTGGTAGTAGACGTTAATGTAAACCTTACAGGAAAATTATACGATTACCCTAGGTCACATAGTTTTTTAGAAAAGCGCATTTTTCTGACATACTTAACAAACTTAACGTAAGCCCTGGTTCTGCTTATCCAGTCTCACTGCCACCATATCAATCTTCAAACAGCACCAGAATCCAGTCCTCTTAGTAGGCTCCAGTAAATTCTCCTATTCATCAATGTGTGGTTTCCTAAGATCGCAAGAGCCTCTGCTCGTGGTTCTGACCATTCCATCAAGAGATACTTCTCCAATGGACGCTTGAGTATCTGCTCGTGCCGTCTTACTTGTGCCACACAAAGCATTACATCTCCAATGGGCGCTGAGTATTTGCTCGTGCCATCTTACTTGTGCCACGCAAATCATTACATCTCCAATGGATGCTTGAGTATTTGCTCGTGCCATCTTACTTGTGCCACGCAAATCATTACATCTCCAATGGACGCTTGAGTATTTGCTCGTGCCATCTTACTTGTGCCACACAAATCATTATATCTCCAATGGACGCTTGAGTATCTGCTCGTGCCATCTTACTTGTGCCTCGCAATTCATTCTTTTCCCTTCCTGCCGCCTCTTGTCGCGAGAGGGGTTCATCCCCCGGCGGCCAGGATCAGTGATGTTTTATTATTATTATTATTTTATTATTATTATTATTAGTTTACCTTAAATGTTCTTATATTCCCGCCCTCTGTCGCAAGTAGGCGTTTTCCTGGCGGGAAGGCATTCGCCTAATTTTTGTAAACCCACTTTGTTCTTTTTCAAATAAATTCTGGGTTCTGTGGTCGGTGGTGCATAAACGCCCTTGGCGGGTGAGCGTCGCCCCTTGAGCCTTTTGTGTTTGTCCGTCTGCATACGGCCGGACAGGGCAAAGCCGCCTGAAGACTACAAGCCAAACACAAGGTTTCGTGACGTCACGACGCGGGGCTTAGATCAGCCGTGGAGTGCACATGCGTTATTTAAAACATTAATTCTTTCCTCCATATTTCAACTTATTATCACAGCATATGGGAAAAAAATAAAAACTTATAATTTAAAGACGCTAATTAAGTGCTTTTTAATCAATTTCGATCACTCGAAACAATAATAATGATAACACAAAAACAATATTTATGAAATAATATCACTGTGTCAATGAAAATGTGCATCAGAATTAAAGATACATTAAAGAAAATTCGTTCGTTAATGAAAAAAAAATCCCAAGTATTAAATTTATTTTAGTAGACAGTTTTTATTATTTATTCTACTTTGAAATTTAGAAACAATATCAATTTTCTATTTGGTATATATTCAAAAACAAGACATTATACATTATTACATATATATATACATATATATATAGATAGATATATAAATTTGCAGTTTAAACACATAAATTGAATTATTTTGCTTTCAATTATTTCAAAATAAATAAATAACAATAAGTGTGCCAATCAAAGCCCACATTTAAAAATTAAATTAAAGTGGAAGAAAAGTGAATGTTAAATGAAAACAAATTCAAGTTGTGTTCTATTTTTATTTTTAATTGGGCTTGAAATTATACAGTAAATATCCTATTAAATATTAAGTGATTTGAAACCTGCATATAATAAGTAGTAAAATTAAAGTATACATGAAATTATGTATTCTTATAAATAAATTTTCGTACTGTAAACTTTACTTATCAGAAATGGGTAATTTTCACATAAAATCCATTAAATTAAAAAACATAAAACTGTCATAATACTAAAACAACACAAGTTCATGAAACAGAAAATTATTATTTTGTTTTGTATTAGTTTGATATATTATGCAAGGTACAAGCAATAGATTTTTTTAAAAATGTATTGACATATGAAGAGAAAAATAAAAGAAAGAAAGAAAAGACTTTCATCAATTGGAATTAAAATATTCCTAATTTATGTTCATTTTCCTCGAATGTTTAGGTAATAGCTGATTTTTAAAAAAAAACATCGAAAAACACAAAAACCTTCCACGAAAATATTTCATTTCCAAAATAATGTTGTGTGGGTTCTTAAATGTTTGTTCACATCTTTTAAGCTTAAACTAATCAATTTTTATGAGATGAAAAGTATTTCCTGACTAGATCTAAAAGTAAATTTATAATTACAGAATAATAATTTTATTTAGTGTTATTTTTAATTAAACATTAAAATGTATATGAAAACACATAGGATTTTTGCGAAGAAGGTGTGGGGGGGGGGGAATACTGTTTTGCATAAGGGTACTAACAACCCTTCCTCTAGTCTTGTAAATAAATTGTTTACAATTGTGGCAAAAATAGAGAGATTCAAAAACATTATCCCCATAGCTCTATTTACACAGTACACAAGCATTTGTAATTTAACAAAAAATTATAATTATAAAAAGAATTTTTATTAAGATAGCAAACGTTTAAGATTAAAAAACAACAATCGATACAAGTATATCGATCGGGGTTTGCTTTAAAAGAAGTAAACAAGATAAAAATGCTATGTATTCACAGCGACTTTTATGAAAATTTCTAGAATATTTAAATTTTTAAGTATGAATAAATATTATATATATATATATATATAAATACATAAATTTGTTGTCAAATTAAAGTCCAACTAATTCTGCATACAAAATAACCCGAGTTACTATTCACACGACAAGTGTCTTTTAATAAATGGGCGTTAATTAAAGGTCACTCTAATGAATTAGAGAAAACAGAACAAGTTATAAAGAGAGGATGGTGTGACAAGATACAAATTAAATGATATAAGTCTTGACACGATTTAGGGATGTTTGCCATTTTAAATTATTGCTCTATGTGGAAAGAAACAGAACTACAATATCGTTTCGTTTTGAGATACGGTATTATTGATAGAATCGTACTAGGATTTGCTAGTTAATTTATTTCAAAGAAATTAAAAATAAAAGATTTTGAACACAAGAAATAAAACTTGTGCTGATAACATATAAATATAATTTGAAAATAAAACTTACCTTGGAAAAAATATGTTATTAGGCTAAGTAAAACGCACGTGCACGTAAAATAGGAAGATACAAAATTCAAATGTTCGGGACTGGCGCGTTGGCAGTTAGCCAGCCCCGGGCTGTGACGTCACATGTGGGGGGATGAAGGGCGTGTCTGGCTTGTAGTCTTGAGGCGGCTTTGGACAGGGCTGGACTCACTAACGAGCCCCAACGTGTCGGGGAACATACCGGGAGAGACGTTAAGCTCTAAGGGGCAGGCCTAGCCGGCCCTGAGCAGTCTCTCTTAGGCTGCCTAACCCTTAAATATACGGACGGTTTGGACATACATAATGACAGGGGCGGTGTACCTGATCTTCCATCGACTTTTAAAGCCCGGATAACAACTTTTAATGATATATTTGTGTAATTCGATGCTGAGTAGCAGTATAAAAGCAATAAACGAATTTATTTGATCCTGTATTTTTTAAACGCGTCGAAAATTAACGAAAAACTTTGAATTAGTTTATCTACAAAACTTTTTGATAAAAAAACATGAAATTTTGGATCTTGATTAAACAGATTATGCTTTGTAATATGCTACCATTAGAAATTTATTAGCCTTTTACAAAGCTTGTGTATTGTTGAAACTCAAAATAGATCTTTTTTTACTCCATGAATCATTGCGCGTATATCTTGAGAAAGTATGTATGGATTGTCATGAAATTGGTAAAGCAAACATGTGTGTTTAAAATGACTACTTTTAAGTATTTACAATGGTTATATTTGTAGTTATGACTATTTTTATTCTTTAAAAATGTAAAATTTTGATTTTTTTTAATATATAGTTAAAGGAATAATTTTTGCGTAAGAGTAGATTATTTTAAATACACATATTTGTTTAGTATCTTTACCAAATTTCTTGACATTCCATACATACTTCCTTAAGATATCATGTGCGCAATGGCTTATGGAGTAAAAAAAAAAGATCTATTTTGATTTCAACAATACACAAATCCTGTAAAAGTCTAATAAATTTCTATTGCTAGCATATTACAAAGCACAATCTGTTAATCAATAGTCCAAATTTCTTGTTTATACATAAAAAGGTTTTGAAGATATACTAATTAAAATTCTGAATTTTTTCGTTAATTTTCGTCGCGTGTAAAAGGTACAAGACCCCTTAACTAGAATTAATCACATAAATACCACTGGATTCGCGACTAGTTTGCATTGAGTGGATCTCTCTATACGCCTTCCGTATCTTTAAAAGTTAAGTAAAAACCTATCTGAAAGTACGCGGCACGGACCAAGAAAGAGGGCCTTGAAACTTTGCGACCTGCTTTCGAAGCGCGCTTAGCGCAGTGCCAAGTTTAAACTTTGTGTTTTCTTTTAGCTACACTGTAAAATAAAATACTACGCTGAATTATTTTTATGAAATGCCAAATGAAGCACTACTGATATGCACTACTTTTATTGTCAGTACCGAATTTAGTTCATCATAAACAGATTCGGATAAGATTAAAAAAAAAGAGTTATACAGAGGCAATATTTGGCATTATTTAGTCTTCATATATCTTTAAACTTTTAGGTAAACCCATTCGCACTTTTCTATTATATGCATCTATACCCAACCCTACGTTGTGTAGTTTTTTCAAATTATTTTTATTCTTTTAGCAACAATTTTTTTAATAATGCAGTGAATAATTCATACATTTATTGTACGGAACCCTCTGAGCGCCAGTAATACTCGCACTTTACCGTTTATTTATTTTTTAACTCTTTCAGGGGCAAAAGATTTTTAGTGCTAAAGTGTTGAAATAAATGATTGACACCGGAATTTGCCAAAAAATATATTTGTAAATAAGAAAAAGTCTATATTTTACATACATATTAAATCGAAAATATTTTACCACAATTCTAGTGCCTCGTGGGTTTTCTGTTACGATAAATTTTAGTCACAGTGTATACTGACTACGTGAACGTGTTACTTTAACACGTTCACGCCGGCGCGG
Source organism: Maratus speciosus (assembly GCA_963932465.1). Lineage (NCBI taxonomy): Eukaryota > Metazoa > Arthropoda > Arachnida > Araneae > Salticidae > Maratus > Maratus speciosus. Next base: position 290,046,335 of record OZ010798.1, read on the forward strand.
TGGGTCACACTCGACTGTCTCAGTGTTGCCAAGTCTCCGGCTTTTTGGATACCACTATTTTAATACAGAAAATGTTTTATTTAATTTGAACAATTGGGCACTTTAAAAGAACAACATTTCCTCTAAAATAACAGTGGTGTGCAAAAAGCCGGAGACTTGACAACTCTGAGACAATCGAGTGTGACCCACCGCGCCGGCATGAACGTGTTAAAGTGCCCCTTTAATTAATTACTTCAAAGGAATTAAATTTCTCACGGGTGAGTATTTTTTTTTATGTTTATCCTTTAATTTTTATTGTAGTAACTGAAAAAAAATTACTTGAAAAAAAATTGCCGTATTAGATCATAATGCAGTAAATAAAGGGTTAAAGCGATTCAATTTGCTATTGTGTGAATTGAAGTTAAATTTACATTTTAATGGGGACCAATCGTTTTAGATCTATATTTGTGTTCCTAAACTTCCAGTTACCTAAAGTATCAATTTCAGAAAAAGGGCTCTTTCTGTTACCTATAGTGTCATTTTGTTTGCGCAAAAACAATGAATGTATTTTTGCAGAGTTATTTTAGCTTCAGATCCGAAGAGGATAACTGCACTTGCCTTAAAAAAGCGCAAATTTGTAATAAATAAATAAGATAAGATAAGACATGCTTTGTTGCTTGAGTATTAATCCTTTATGTTCTGAATTATGAATTCATGAAAATTTTATCTTCTAAAGCATTTTTCGTGAATTTTTGAAACTACGTTTGAAGATTTACGTAATCATTTAATAAAGTTTAGAAGGACTTTAGGAGGATTGAAGGATGTAGAAGGATTAATTAAATTTGAATTTATAAACACAATATTTATAAACCTACTCAAATCTTTTATTTTAAATATTTTTATTAGTATTTTGTAGAGTTAGGAAATATACAAATATAACGTTCTTACAATAGAAATATAGAAATGTTTCCGAATTGAAAAATCCCCCCCCCCCCACCCCCAACGCCAAGAAAGCTGAAAAAGATGCAAAGGCAAAAGAAATCGTCCTTTTAAAAATATTTTTGTTTTGCGTAGCCCATAATGCTTTTGGAACAAGATAAAGTAACGTATCTGTAACTCATTCTACACTGTATTGCAACTAATCGGTGTATTAAATGAATTTTATAACAAGTTATTTTAACGGTACTTATAAGTACCGTCAGAAGATAAAGGGTTGATTCATCCTGTCAGTGGCAACTTCAAGTTAGATAAATCATGTAGTGAATCAAGCATTTTTTAAAATCTATTTTATTAAACTGTTTTCTGTAAAATCATTATTGAAGATCAGAAAAAGTTTGGGTTTTTGAAATCGGGTCTTCGGCATGCGCCACGCGCGCCCTGACAGAAATTCCATAATCTCAGCCGAGCCATCTCTCAATAAGATATTTTATTTGACACGATCCAACGTATTTGAAAAGTGTTTGTAATTTTAGTTTGTCTGGCCAACTGCTTGTCTGTCTGTCCGTGCTTCAATTCGCGTAAACATATTCGGATTGCCGCGCAATTGTTATATGTTATTGAGAATTACTATTTGTTATTCGCAATTGAAAATGGATTGTGTAACATTTATAGTTCGTTTACAGAGACACTCAAAGTAATTTCGTACATTATGGTCGATGGGGAAAAACATTTGCGGTGCATTTTAATGATGTTATGCAGTAAAACCTCGATTATCCGAAGTAATTGGGACCGACCCTCTTTCGGAAAATCGAAATTTTCGGATAATCGAGAATGCTTCTATTTTGAGATGAAGGAGAAATATATGAAATATTTCTTATTATGGTAACAAGTTTTAATAAAAATAAAGCGATAATAAAATAGAAACAAGAATAATTTACCCTAATTTTAATTTTGAAATTAAGTATCTTTTAAATTTATTACAAGTGTTTGAAAAAATGTTTTTTTTTTCGCAGTTTCGATTGCCTTTCCTTTGAAGCTCTGTCGCGGAGTTTTTTTAATATTATTAGTTCACCAGTATCACAGTATTTTTGCTACTCCAGCCATTCCAAACCTTTTTGAAAACATTCAAGAGCTTCAGAATTGCTAATTTGTTCATTTTCTTCGTTCCACACCGCAGCTTACGGGAGTCAAGTTAAATTCAAAGGAACTCTAAGAAAGGGGGTCGAAAATATTTATATGTACTTGTAGTTCGGAAAGGATTGCTTGCAAAGAAGGAATGTGATATTTAAAAGAAAAAAAAAAGTTTTCAAAATGGATTTTGCACACAAGGAATATGATAGTAAAAAAAAAGCTTTAAAAAAGGATTTCGGTTAACCGAGAGTTTCGGTTAAAAGCGTTTCGGATAAAAGAGGTGCTACTGTACTCTTTAAAACATAATGAATTTGATATACATCACTGAGGTGCGCAACAAGGTGTTACTGTAGGTGTGCATAGCACTATAGTCGTTCATATACAGGGAGACATAAAATAATTCGGTTATAGTACTGTCTATGAGCGTTAATGGCTACAAGTACGTTTTCAATTGTGTTATGCGTTTTTAAATTAAACTGATTTTTTGCATATTACTTGTGTATAAATTCTTTAAATCACATATAAGGCTGCATAAAGTCCTAAGTATATTCCTTTTTAGGTGCGTTCGTAATTATATAAATACGTAGCACCTATAGTCGTCGTTCGGTCCGTCTGTCTGTATGTAACAGAGCAAAAACTACCCAACCGAATGGTCTGAAATTTAAAATATATAATTGTTTTAAAATTTTGTCGCGTCATTTCAAATTTTATGAAAATCGGATGTATAGTTTAATTACAGGGTCAGTCAAAAGCTTTCCGTTACATTACGGCCAATGGGAAAAAAATATTTCAAGTGCATTTTAATGACATTACAGCCTTTCAGCAGAATGAAATTTATATACACTTATGAAGTGCACTAAAATATACATTCAGTACAACATGCGGTGCAAAAAAATATTCATAAAATTAGTTATAGTACGAACGCACCTCATTTGTCACGTTTGATGTGCAATTTCCAACTTGTTATTGATGGGAATTCCTAAAGGAGGATCTTCAACTGTATCGTGCATTTCCTAAATAAGCTAAATTCTAGGATATTATGTAGTATGTATATACAAATCTGTAGATCATACACAGGCATTCACAAAAGAATTAGAATGGTAATTTGATAGTAATTGCTGAATGTGGATTCTCAAATGTGTTATGTGTTTTACAAATTTAGATATGAACATTCATCCTATTAAGCAGCGAAGTTTTGTTACACTATTCTCAAATGTATTAGAAAGTGTTTCATGATCTATGCTTGACGTATGATTTTTCCTTCTTGATTTTTTTTCCCTCTAGGAACTTGGTAAGAAAATAGCTGGTGCTGTACCTCTTGCCGTGGATATGGTAAATGAAGACCCTGAACTTTTACCTGATCACAATTTGCTTTTCATTGCTTACGATTCAGGTGCAGCAAACACCCCTTGGCCCATTCGAAAGATGACGCAGATGAAAGAGGAAGGAGTCGCTGCTTTTATTGGTCCAGATCTCAGCTGTGAACACGAAGCCATGGTGGCTGCCGCTTGGGACATGCCTATGATTTCATATGTAAGTAAATGGTGATTTTTAACACTTTACAACATAGTTGAAACGTATTTATGAATTCGGTTTGTCTGTCTGTCTGTTCTGTAAATCTGTGGTAAATGAAGACCCTGAGCTTTTACCTGATCGAAGCTTGCTTTTCATTGCTTACGATTCAGGTGCAGCAAACACCCCTTGGCCCATTCGAAAGATGACGCAGATGAAAGAGGAAGGAGTCGCTGCTTTTATTGGTCCAGATCTCAGCTGTGAACACGAAGCCATGGTGGCTGCCGCTTGGGACATGCCTATGATTTCATATGTAAGTAAATGGTGATTTTTAACACTTTACAACATAGTTGAAACGTATTTATGAATTCGGTTTGTCTGTCTGTCTGTTCTGTAAATCTGTGGTAAATGAAGACACTGAGCTTGTACCTGATCGAAGCTTGCTTTTCATTGTTTACGACTCTGGTACAGCTAATACACCTTGGCCCATTCGAAAGATGACGCAAATGAAAGAGGAAGGAGTCGCTGCTTTTATTGGTCCAGATCTCAGCTGTGAACACGAAGCCATGGTGGTTGCCGCTTGGGACATGCCTATGATTACATATGTAAGTAAATGGTGATTTTTAACACTTTACAACATAGTTGAAAAGTATTTATGAATTCACTTTGTCTGTCTGTCTGTCTGTTCTGAAATCTGTGGTAAATGAACTCACTGAACTTGTACCTGATCGAAGCTTGCTTTTCATTGTTTACGACTCTGGTACAGCTAATACACCTTGGCCCATTCGAAAGATGATGCAAATGAAAGAGGAAGGAGTCGCTGCTTTTATAGGTCTAGATCTCGGCTGTGAACACAAAGCCGTGAAGGCTCCCTCTTAGGACATGCCTATGATTTCATATGTAAATAAATAGTGTTTTTAACACTTCTCAACATAGTTGAAAAGTGTTTATGAATTCGATTTGTCTGTCTGTCCGTTCTCTAACTCTCGTAAATGTGCATGGATTGCCATATATTTATTTTATGTTATTGAGCTTTACTATAGAATGTTTGGTATTGAATATAGAGTGTGTAGCATATATAGTTAGTTTACAGGAACACAAAAAATAATTTCGTTATATTATGGTCTATGGGGAAAAGTCACTTGAGGTGTGTTTTTATGTTACGATATTTCGATATAATGAAACTGTTTTGTATCACTGACATGTACTAAAAACACGCTTTCTTAATGGTATAGAATAAGTGGCGTTTATAGTTCGTATAGAAGGTCACACAAAAAGACGAGATAGGTATATAGAAGGTCATGCGAAAATACCTATGAAAATGTTCTAAAGCATAATTACCTTAAGAAGGGAAACGATATCTTCAAAGGCACCAAGAGGAAAAGAAATATATGGCGAATTCGCGAAACCACTTCAAGATTTTTTTATTATTATTATTATTATTTGAAATAGTAAATAGTAACATTTTCTTAAACTAAAGATAGCATTAGAACCGACAAAAATACCAGGAATATATATATATATATATTACAAAATTTAAATTTTTGCGCCAAGTTTAAAGTATTTTATGTAAATTTTCCTTTTTCAGTAATATTCCGTATATTATACCGGCTTATTAAATTAAAACCCTAGTCTATTAATCTCTAAGATCTTAATTCATATTTATTCCAAATTGCGTAAATCTAAAAATGGCCCAATTATTTATATTTCTTTAATAAAACTTTTATTATTTAAATTCCTATTAAATTCCGCTATTAAATCCCGGTAGATCATATTCCCCTTAAATCTTTATTTAACTGCTAAAATATTATTCAGTCTTAAAGAAAAAAATCTACTTATTTCAATTTATTCTTTTATTTAAAATATCCAGGTGTAATTAAAATATTTCAAAGATTAAAACTTCGCAGACATAAATTCATTTCTTTTATCGTCTGAAGAGGGAAAAAAGGGTTATTTTTGCATAATCTCGACTACAGATTTTAACATTTGTTTATGCTTTAGACGTGTGGGGAGAGGATATAAGAATTTTCTAGAACAAACTTTTCAGCAGAGTATAAATACGGATGGCGGGAACCAGAGAGAAGCATATGGTATATGGGCTGTGAGCTTAGAAGCTTTTTAGTTTTTAGCATGTAGAGGTGAACGTAGTGGATTGCAGTCGTAGCAGACTGGATATTCAATGTGACTGCTCGATGGAGGTAGTAAAATGGTGGATGAATACTGTTTATTATGTGTGTAGAATGAGGAAGAAACGGTATCGTAACGGGTGATAGATGTTAACGGATTAAAGAATAGAACGCAGTCAAGAGATGGAGTGTTTTTAAAACTAATTGTGAGATGAGAATAGACTTTATTCTTTTTACCATGGAAGGAGTGAGCATCTTCCCTAGAGTCAATCGTGAATGTGGAAATAAAGTGAATAATGTTCCAAGCGACTGCCTTGTGTTAATTCTTCATTTGTCTTTAGTATTTTAAAACCAATCGGCTGCCACCTGTGCTGTTTAGGAATGGAAACCCTCATTTTTTTTTGACAATACCAACTACTTGCCGTCAAAATGTCACAGAGAAAAGAAAAGTCCGACAGGATATAGAAGTGAAGGCAATAAAAGCGAGTGTGTCTCCAAAATTACAAATGTGTAGTGGTACTGGTACACGATAGCTTATGATATTTACGAAAGATCAGTGCCGGAAAGTTAAAAATTTACATCGCTAATGTGAATAGCAATGTATAGTGCTGGCGATTGTGAGACAAGATGACTGGAGTGAGTTCTTTTCAAAATACTTTTACACTTCTTATGTTATTATTTTTGTTATTGTTTGTTATTTATTGAGATTTACTTATTATTAAGTATGAAAATTATTTATTTATGAGATTTATTTATTATTTATTTATTAGGTTTATTTATTATTTCATGAAGAGTATTTATTTATTTATTTATTTATTTATTGTAAAGTTTATTATGAAGTCATGAGAATTATTTATTTATTTATTATTAAAGTCTGAAAGAGTACTTAATCTATTATGAAAAATAGAACTCTATTGGTTTAAATGTTGTTAAGGTCAGGTTGTATTAAAGAGAATAGAAGTGCTTCTTTAAATGAATACTGATATAATGGCTGAACCTAAATTAATTGAGTTTGATCCTAGTACTGGAATGGAAATCCAGCCTTGGTTAAATTATTATGATGATATGAGTATTAGAGAAAATAAAGATGTAGAGTGGAAATTTAAATCTATTCCACAGTATTTAAAGGGTGAAGCACTAAAAGTCTATATCAATGATTGTGTTAATTCTTCATTTGTCTTTAGTATTTTAAAACCAATCGGCTGCCACCTGTGCTGTTTAGGAATGGAAACCCTCATTTATTTTCGACAATACCAACTACTTGCCGTCAAAATGTCACAGAGAAAAGAATAATATTACAAAATTTAAATTTTTGCGCCAAGTTTAAAGTATTTTATGTAAATTTTCCTTTTTCAGTAATATTCCGTATATTATACCGGCTTATTAAATTAAAACCCTAGTCTATTAATCTCTAAGATCTTAATTCATATTTATTCCAAATTGCGTAAATCTAAAAATGGCCCAATTATTTATATTTCTTTAATAAAACTTTTATTATTTAAATTCATATTAAATTCCGCTATTAAATCCCGGTAGATCATATTCCCCTTAAATCTTTATTTAACTGCTAAAATATTATTCAGTCTTAAAGAAAAAAATCTACTTATTTCAATTTATTCTTTTATTTAAAATATCCAGGTGTAATTAAAATATTTCAAAGATTAAAACTTCGCAGACATAAATTCATTTCTTTTATCGTCTGAAGAGTGAAAAAAGGGTTATTTTTGCATAATCTCGACTACAGATTTTAACATTTGTTTATGCTTTAGACGTGTGGGGCGAGGATATAAGAATTTTCTAGAACAATCTTTTCAGCAGAGTATAAATACGGATGGCGGGAACCAGAGAGAAGCATATGGTATATGGGCTGTGAGCTTAGAAGCTTTTTAGTTTTTAGCATGTAGAGGTGAACGTAGTGGATTGCAGTCGTAGCAGACTGGATATTCAATGTGACTGCTCGATGGAGGTAGTAAAATGGTGGATGAATACTGTTTATTATGTGTGTAGAATGAGGTAGAAACGGTATCGTAACGGGTGATAGATGTTAGATGTTAACGGATTAAAGAATAGAACGCAGTAAAGAGATGGAGTGTTTTCAAAATTAATTGTGAGATGAGAGTAGACTTTATTCTTTTTACCATGGAAGGAGTGAGCATCTTCCCTAGAGTCAATCGTGAATGTGGAAATAAAGTGAATAATGTTCCAAGCGACTGCCTTGTGTTAATTCTTCATTTGTCTTTAGTATTTTAAAACCAATCGGCTGCCACCTGTGCTGTTTAGGAATGGAAACCCTCATTTTTTTTCGACAATACCAACTACTTGCCGTCAAAATGTCACATGTATATATATATATATATATATATATAATTTTTTGTCTGGGGAAAGGAGATGGCATTTTAAATGGAAGAAAAAACCGAAAAGATGAAAACAAATGCTAATTGTTCTCTGATAAATACCTTTTTTGAAATAGTAAATATTATTATTTTTTAACGAAAGATATGACCGTGAAAGTACGGCAAAAACGTTCGTGTTTTACTTTTCATTCTTAGTTCTTTTTTTTTGTGTGTGTGTGTATGTGATTCTACGAGAGAGTTGGGGATTCCGATTTCAAAAATTTAGAAAAAGCGAACGCTTCGCTTTTGACTGCACGAAGATCCGAGGAAAGTCCAAAAAAGTGCAGGGACAATCGGTGAAAAGAATGAAGCTCGCCATTTTGCGCTATTCATTATGATTTAAAATTAATATTTCGGCTAATTAACAAAAAATTAAAAATCTGAACCTAAAAAATGAGCCTGACTGTCTTCGCCTATCCTCATCCAAATTTTCAGACCTCTACGGGCGGCAGCTTTCCCCAGCTACCGCCAACAGACATACAAACAGACAAATATCTTTCTTTTATTAAGGGGACCATGGACAATTTATTTGGGCAGAAATTGACCCAAAAATCGAAAATTGTGCATATTATTATTCTAAAGTTTGTTCTGAGCTATTTGGCGAACAACCGCATGCAGATGCGATTATTTTTCACAAAGTTACAAGAATTTGAATTTTGTTCGAAAATAATTTTTTCGCCTTTTAAAATACTTTAAAGCTGTTTTTCTCAAAACTGATTTTTCAACGTCTTTAGATTTTTGAAATGCTCCATGCAGTCATAATTTTTGATCAAAACTCATGAAATTCATAAGGAAGAATTCTGATGTTACTTACAAAGAAACTGTGTATGCATTTTAAAATTCAACTTCGTTAAGATAACTAAATTTGATTTTTAACTTATTATAAGGCAGAATTTTGATGAAAATCCACACCGAATTCAGGAAAAAAATCACTAAACAATTAGCTATTCAAGGGATTAAAAAATCAATACACAGCTTTCTTCGAAATAGTGTGTTAAGTGATTAAAATGCAAAATCGAGGAACTATCTCAAAAATTAGACGCATGGATCATTTTCAAATTTCGCTTTAAAATATTAATTTTTTAAATAAATCTTAAAATTCTTATAAGATTGCAAATTTATTTTAAGGTGTTCTCTATACTTATGGTGAAATGCACAGTCGTGGAAAGAAAAAAGTAAACACCCCCTACTAACTCCTCAACAAATTATCGTAGAAGAAAGTTACTGGTACCGAACGATTGGAAATAAAGTCTACTTTTAAATGATGTATATAAAATTTGCTTAGGGGGGCATCTACATATTAAAACGAACCATAACTTTGTTTTTTTCAACAGCAGTACACAATTCTGACAGCATAAATGAACTCTACACCCTTCAATTAGTCTTAAAACAAATTTTTATGCAATTCGTACCATAAGTTTCCGAGAAATTAATTATTTTTAAACGAGTGTATTTTAAGGGCTGTATCCAAATTGAAGTTCGATACTCGATTGTTAACCAAGAGAGCCCTCATCTTCATCAAGGCACCTTAAGAAGTCAATGAAGCCTGGTAGATTACAGGACAGCAGAAGAAATTTCAAAATATCTAGTCACTTCTATGATAGATGGCCTCTTAAACCATCATTTTGCCGTTTTTAAAGCATAATTTGAAAACTACTTGGAAGAAAAATGCGAAATTTTGGATTTCCATAAATCGGGACTTAATAAATCTAAATCCATCAAAAAAATTGTAGGTTGCAATTCATAATTTTTTCGAATATTAATTTAATAATTCATAACTGATACCATAAAATTATAAAAATTGCAAATTCAGCGTATTTATGTTTGGGTATGTTAGTATTATTGCTACACAAAAAAATTAGCGCATTAGGAGCATAATTTCTGGAGATATAAATAAAAATATGAAAGTGTAATTTAACATTAGAATCACTAAATTTTGAATGTTTATAATTCAAAAACTTATCATTCAAATGTCTTGAAACTTGGTGTCTAGTCATAGTTTGACCCAAAGATTTGAAATATCTCGTTAAAATTGGGTATTATCATTGAAAAAAATAAAGTCTGGATTCGTTTTAATATGTAGATGGACCCCTAAGAAAATTTTATATACATCCTTTAAAAGTAGACTTTATTTCCAATCGTTCGGTACCAGTAACTTTCTTTTACGATAATTTGTTGAGGAGTTAGTAGGGGGTGTTTACTTTTTTTTTTCCACGACTGTACATTTCTACAAAATTTCATATCTCTATGCTGAAAAAAACGTATACTGTCCCCATAATATAGATCTTAACTTATATCTTAACACACATAATACAGCAGTTTAAAACACGGTTTATCTGAACAAAGTGATAAAATGTAACTCATTTAAAAAAGTACGAAAAAAAAACTCGTTTTCAGTTTAGACATCAATTACAGTACTATACTCTTACACTAGCTCGTGCTAGTATACAATCGTATACTAGCTTAAGAATAAGATAATAAAATGGAAGAATTAAGTTAAATATTTGGTAATAGTTTAAATTAACCAGACATGCAAATTGTTCTTTAAGTCACTTCATAAGAAATCGTCAAGCAAAACTAGGGTGGTATATTGCAAAATTTAAAAAATGTTAACTTATATTCAGCAATATAAGAAAGACTCAAATCTGTTTTGCAACTGCAGCCTTTTAGAAATTGTTGGCGTTTCTTTATCTTGTCATTTATTCTCTAACATTGAAATGGAGTTTTTCTAAAGCAAAAATGCATTTTTAAAATCAAAAACAGTTTTTTAAGTAAAGAAGCTGAGATCATTTTTAGGTGCGTTCGTAGTTATATAAATACGTAGCACCTATAGTCGTCGTTCAGTCCGTCCGTCTGTCCGTCTGTCCGTCCGTCTGTCCGTCCGTCTGTCCGTCCGTCTGTCCGCATGTAACAGAGCAAAAACTACCCAACCGAATGGTCTGAAATTTCAAATATATGATTGTTGCAAAATTTTGTCGAGCCATTTCAAATTTTATGAAAATCGGATGTATAGTTTAATTACAGGGACAGTCAAAAGTTTTTCTTTACATTACGGCCAATGGGAAAAATTATTGCAAGTGCATTTTAATGATATTAGAGCCTTCCGAATGATCTGAAATTTTAAAGATATAACTGTTGCAAAATTTTGTCGAGCCATTTCAAATTTTAGGAAAATCGGATGTATAGTTTAATTACAGGGACAGTCAAAAGTTTTTCTTTACATTACGGCCAATGGGAAAAATTATTGCAAGTGCATTTTAATGATATTACAGCTTTCCGAATGGTCTGAAATTTTAAAGATATAATTGTTGCAAAGTTTTGTTGAGCTATTTCAAATTTTAGGAAAATCGGATGTATAGTTTAATTACAGGGACAGTCGAAAGTGTTCCGTTACATTACGGGGAATGGGGAAAATTATTGCAAGTGCAGTTTAATGATATTACAGCCTTCCGAATGGTCTGAAATTTTAAAGATATAATTGTTGCAAAGTTTTGTTGAGCTATTTCAAATTTTAGGAAAATCGGATGTATAGTTTAATTACAGGGACACTCAAAAGTGTTCCGTTACATTACGGGAAATGGGAAAAAATTATTGGAAGTGCATTTTAATGATGTATCAGACTATGCGCTTTATGAAGTGCAAAAAAGTATACATTCAGTACAATATGGGGTGCAAAAAATAATTATAAAACTAGTTATAGTAAGAACGCACCTCATTTGCCACGTTTGACGAGCAATTTCCAACTTGTTTAAATTTTGTGTTAACTATGAAAATAAAATAATATTCTATGTTTTTTTTTTTCGGTAATTAAAATAAAGTTCGTTTATTAGAAAAATAACTTTTTTTTATTTTGATGAGAAGAAAATCCAACGTTTAAGATTTCAAAGACATTTTAACGGGATGTCTGTGACTATAGTCACACATTCCCTAAGCATAGCAGTTTTAAGGTAATAATATGGAAAGTAACTCCCACAGCTGTTAACAAAAAATAATATGTCGAAAATTGTACTTCAAACGTGGCAAAATGGTCAACATTCGTACTATAACTAGTTTTATAAATATTCAGATCTTGGTGCAATAGCTGTTGCACTCTTATGCATAATAGAATGAATACAAAATTTATTACGATTCTATATATTAAATTCAGTAATATGGAAATAATAGGACTCCATCTTAAATAGGACGTCATCACCATGGCAACCTTCTATCATTACCTTTGATGGGATATCGTTGAATTAATTACGTATGATAGGATTTAATAAAATGAAGAAAAACTTTTATTAATATATTTTAATGTTCTGATTCGATTTTCATAAAATTTAATGACTCGACAAATTTCTGCAACGATTATCTACACTGGTGTGCGAAAATTAAGGAAAAGTCACAAAATGCTAATTTTCAAATACGCGAACACTCAAAAGGAAATAATATAATTCGAGTAATTACTATCTCTACAACACAACTAGTCCATATAACATCTCATTCATGTCACACATGGTCACAAGTGTCACAGTCACTACGGTGAAGCAAAAAAATAGGAAATTCCATACATCTCATTGTGAGTCTCAAATGATCACTATATGTGACTCCACTGAGACGTCACTGTAACTGGTGCGTTGTGATCAGTCACCATGTGACTTTATTATATAGTTGCATTGTGACTCTCATATGACGGTTATCAGTAGACTCAATTTCAAAGTCCTCGTGAACGCTGCATTGTGTTAAGTTACCAAATAATATCACATTAAAGTCACATGATGACTTTCAGGTGACAGAGAGACTATTGTGAAGTCACCATTGTGCTTTTTTGGGAAAAGTCTCCATGTGACTATAATGTGATATTATTCGGTGACTTATCATAATGATGACTTTGAAATTGAGTCTAAAAATGACAGTCACATGAGAGTCACAATTTAACTACATTGTAAAGTCACTTGGTGACTCGTCACAAAGCAGCAGTCATATTGACGTCTCAGTGGAGTCACATATAGTGAGTCACATATCATTTGAGATTTATAAAGATATGTATGGAATTTCCTATTTTTTGCTTCACCGTAGTGACTGTGACACTTGTGACCATGTGTGACCTGAATGAGATGTTATATGGACTAGCTGTCTTGTAAAGATAGTAATTACTCGAATTATATTATTTCCTTTTGAGTGTTCGCGTATTTGAAAATTAGCATTTTGTGACTTTTCCTTAATTTTTGCACACCAGAGTATATTAAATTTCAAACAATTCGCTTGGATAGTTTTTGCGCTGTTACATGCTTGTGGACGGACAGACAGACGGAGAACCAGACAGTGATTATAGGTATTACGTATTTATATAATTACGAACGAGAAAAACCTGGAAAATTGAACTCATAGAAATAGTACGCTCAATAAATTAACACAATATTGTACAAGATTTACAGGTTGCTTTACAAATTGGTTTTTCATATATTATTTACAGTTTAAACTAAGCATTTGACCATGTGTTTCGTACATAAATATTAAATATATTTTCTGCAATTAAACATAAAATAAATGATTTATTTCCTATAATATTTTTATAAGCATTGTATTTTACTGAATTATCAAGCTAAAAATGAAAACTTAATCAGGGAAATCAGTTTCTTAGTTCTGTATATAATACCAAATAAAACAAAATAAAGTAAAAAAGTACAGCGTATATTTTTTAGCAAAAATATTATGATTATGCATGAAAATCACTTAACATCATCCAAACTAAGCTGCTACTTGCTAAAAGTCACAAAAAAGCTTATGTTTTAACAATACAATGGTCATATTGCCAATGCAAATAAGTGCGAGTAGTAAGTCAAAATTACGTCCACCATTAACCATATCACAATATTAAAATATTTATTTGCTTAAAAGACGTTATAAAAACACATTAAAAGTAAATTAAAAATCAATATTTACATGTTTCAACTCTTTTACTGAGTCGTCATCAGAATGTATAACAGAAAATTACAAATGCATATTAAAAATGGAAAAAATCATCGAATATAATTGACATACATGATCGACTAACATGTATCGACATGTTCGACAAAATCGAATATACATAATATATATAATCGATTATTTGTTTATATTCGATGATTTTTTCCATTTTTCATATGCATTTGTAATTTTCTGTTATGCATTCTGATGACGACACAGTAAAGGAGTTGAAACATGTAAATATTGATTTTTAATTTAATGTGTTTTTATAACGTCTTTTAAGCAAATAAATATTTTAATATTGTGATATGGTCATACTGCATTCAATTTTCCAATCTACTCATTTTTATCTACATAGACTGTGTTGCTATCAACTATACATATTTTTTTAATATCCATATAATTTGTATTGTACTTTTTATACATTGTATTAATATAACAGTTTAAAATTCAGTTAAATTTGTTAGCTGTGAAAAAAAATACTATAGTTTATTTTCCTTTTAAAGGAAATTTTGCAAGCGCTCTTCGGTATGAATGGCAAATTGCTTAATATAGTTCATTTCTAGTCATTAAAAGCTTTTATCATAATAATATGTGATCATTTATGAAACAAATTGAAATTATAAGCATTACTACTTGCCTAAATTTGTAGTAGTAGTAATATAGCAATTCATCCCACTAAATAACTAATTCTTCGATGCTCAGAAATATACTTTACGCTACCATTTTAAGCTAATTGCATACCAGACTTACTATTAAAGCAGCTTTGTTCAATATGAATTACTTAAGTAAACTTTACCAAGTTCTATTAAATCAAAGAGCAATGTTTTCACTATGCACTTCATTAAAGGTTTTACCTTTACTCAATTATTCATTCTCTGTGATATAAAGTCCCAAGATAGAAATATGACCATATTATCTAAAGCACCTTAGTTCATCGCTATCTTCTAAAATCCCTATGCACTTTGCTGACTAACTTTGAATATATTATTTGAATACTAACTCTAAAGGTTGTGAAATCATATTACAAAAGAAAAAAGAATGGTTTGGAAATATCCTTAACTTTAATTTACACATTTTACACATTCCATGGAATATTATCAGGCTTTCCAAAACAAAGATAGACATTTTAAAGGCTGTAATCTTATATATTATTTCTGTTATCAACATTCCTTCTTATGCATTTATAAAATGCACAACGATAAATGAGGAATCATTCAAAAGGTTTTCGAACCGGATTTTGACATAGTACACCCACATTTCATTAAAATATATTTTGATTTTAAAATGCAGTTAATTAAAAATTAAATCAGCATTGTTTTCATAAATGAAATGAAAGGTCAAAATTAAATCAATCTTGGCACAAAAATAAAATATAGCATCATATCATGCTCAGCAATGATTATAAAATCAATAGTGCACAAATATAAAATGCGACGTCTCCACACTGGTTTATTTTATATTTACGATTAAAAATCAAAGCTGAAATTGAAATGTTTAGAAGAATATATATCATCGATTGATAGAAGCAGTGGTATTTCTCACGTTTAGCCTAAAAGCTATGTTTTGCTATATTAGATGAAATTGTATTTTATATGTATTCAGTTTATCTTTCTTTGTCCTGTGTTTTTCCTAAAGCTATGATACCATCCTTTAATGCTGTTAAAAATTGTTAATTTTTTCTGACGCATGATTTTTCTATCTTTAGTTATCTTTTACTGTGCAACTTCGATAGAATAAATGAGATGGCAATCTGTCAATGACTAATGTTGTTTTCAAATATTTTTTGCCTTTAATGTTTTTTTTTTCTTTTTTAAGTTTTTTAACCTACGTCTGAAAAATGTTAGATAGATTTCCGATGTCAAATTTGTTAGATAAAAAATGAGACTGAACGTGAAATAACAATAATCACATTCAATCACAAAATAAAGATAAGGTAATTTTCTTACCTTTTGGTTCTTGATCGTCCACGTCGAAACCGGTAATTTTCTTCAGAATATCCATTGAAGAGCTATATCTAAATCCACTGATTATTTAAATATCTTTGAGACTAATCCTGCAAAAAAAAACTTGGTTTTTCTTTTATTCTTATGTGTACCTTTTTATGCATAATGTATCCCATGGATTCTTCAGAATTTTAGTTTAATATACTATATTTTATATATCTTTAAAATTACAAACTGGAGCATACATTTTTGCTCCTTCCTGATTACATTTCAAAATACACACTGAAGAAAATTATAACTTACAAAAAAAATATTATTGATATATGATTAAAAATAACATAAACAAAAATCTTGATTAAATATATTAATAAAACAATCAATATTATTTAGAGTCTATAAATTATTATTATACTTCTTTCATCTGTCACAATTGCAGTCATTTAATATAAATGTTTATCAGTTTTTGATTGGCATATTACACAAACAAGGAAGTAATTTTGTGAAGTAATAATCAAGTCGTATTTATGACAGACAAAGTGTTTTTGAAAACAGGAAAAACAGTTTATCTTGATTAATGATGAGTATATATAATTCTGAAAGAGATTAGTTTTTCTAACAAAATTTACATTTTCTATGCACCTAAAAAACGCACAACGATGAATGATATATTATACGACAGATTTTTGACATACCACACTCAAATTTCGTCAAATTACATTGTTTGATGAAAAACTGCTGTTAATTAAAAATTAAGGGAAAAAGTATCAGCTAAAAATTTTAAAGATTGCACTGTGAAAGTCTCGCATGGGCTGCTGGTATTTATTTATTAAGATAAAATACAGAATAATGTTTGTTTATAGCTTTTATTTAACTTTACCTTTTATAAATGACTAAAAAATGAAAAATTAATTAATTATTAAAAATGACTCACAATTAAAACGAAACTCGTATGATACAATTATTAGCTAATTTTTAAATTTATTTTCAAAACTATTAAAAATTATATTATTAATAAACAAATCTAATACATTTTAAAAATTATATGTATTTTTTTATTATTCTATATTTTAACATGTGTTAAGAAAACTCGTTTAAAAAAGTATAATTAAATGGGTTAGTTAAAATGTCAGTTCTTTGCTTGTTGTCATTTTTTACCAACTCTAATAACTTAAAATTCAGAACTGCATGCAGCTAAACATTTGAATTTGAGCTTTAACCCTTTATCTACTGACGGTACTTATAAGTACCATTAAAATAACTTATTATAAAATTCGTTTAATACATCGATTAGTAGTAATACAGTTTAGAATGAGTTATAGATGCATTACTTTATCTTGTTCCAAAAGCATTATTGGTTACACAAAACAAAAGTATTTTTAAAAGGATGATTTCTTTTGCCTTTGCATGTTTTCAGCTTTTTTGGCGTTGGGGGAGGTGGGGAGGAATTTCTCAATTCAGAAATCTGTCTATATATTACGCTATCCTTAGTGGCACAGAAATCGCGATTATTTGTTAATTGCTTAATGGCAACGCCCGAATGAAACGCATCTCATTGGTTATTGAACAACATTTAATGCATCTCCATACCTGTAAAGGGGGGGGGGGGGGGATCATAAGAGGACCCTTTTCTGTCGCCAACTTGGCTATATATCGCCGAATTTGGCGACCAAAATTAATAGCCAAAAGGAAGCAAACTTGTCGATATCTCTAATATTTCACCAAATTCCCATAGACTTCCATTGTAAACCAATAGGGTTACTTGCTTACAGAAAATCAACGAATTCAGATATTTTAATGCAACAAAAACTAATATTAGCTTAAGGGATTATATTAATTGTATTTAAGAGAGTCCAAGTAAATTAAATTATGAATAAAATTGCTTTCCCAAATCCATCCCCCCCCCCCTTAATACTTTCCCAAACATAAATTTTAAGAGAGACCAAACTGGTCACCAAGGGCGGCTAGTATTTCTATATTTCTATTGTAAGAACATTATATTTGTATATTTTCTAATTCAATAAAATACTAAGAAAAATATTTAAAATAAAAAAATTGAGTTGGGTTATAAATAATGCACAAAATCCCCTTAACTTCAAATTTAATTAATCCTTCTAAATCCTTCAATCATTCTAAAATCCTACTAAAATTTATTAAATGATTATGTAAATATTCTAATGTAGTTTCAAAAATTCACGAAAAATGCTTTAGAAGATAAAATTTTCATGAATTCATAATTTAGTACATAAAGGGTTAAATATACTAGGGGATCCGGCCAGGACATTACAGAATATAAAGGAAAACCCCTTTTTTCTACCTTTACAAGAAGAAAGCATTGTATTCGTGAAAATTTTCTAATATCAGTTTTCGACGGATTTACACGTTTTAGGGATCAGAGATCCCGAAAAGCATGTTTTTACAAAATGTCTGTCTGTGAGTCTGTCTGTCTGAATGTGACACAAATTTTGTGGGCTCTTTATCTCAAGAACTAATGCACGGAATTTATTAATCATTAGATAAAGGGTTAAAGCGCGTAGTTCGATTATCATTTTTCTTAAATTTCTGTTTTATTTATGATATGTTATTTTATTTTATTGGTAAAGTTTTAACTTCGTTAGGGGCTGTGCGTATATAAAATTATCACTTTAGAGGGAGGGGGGGAGCCTTGCATTTGATATCCTGAGATATCTCTAGGGGTAGGCTGAAGTTGATTTTTAATATCGTTATCAAATTTTCTTTCTTTCTTTTTTCTTTCGTTTTTGTAACTTTTTCTTTACATGAAAATTGTCTGTTATATATATATTTTTTAGTCTGTTATCTATTTTTATGAAAATTTATTATTTAAACGATTGAATGAATATACAATTATCTCATTCCAAAATATGGAATACCCTAATGTTTGACATTCCTATTTTTCTGCCATGTGCACATATAAACCGCTTTTGAAGAAACTAGGCACGGAGTATGTTTAGGTTTCAAATGATAATTTTTGTGTTTATTAGTAAAATAAAGAGAAATAATGTTGTCTACCTGTTTTGTTGATATGAAGTTCTGCTTGCAATATTCCCATGTAGTGGGCAACTGCAAGAAAACAATATTACTGCTGAATGCATCATCTAACAAAAAGCTATTATTAGGTACTTCCAAAAAGTGACTATCTCTTTTAAAATTTTAATTATTATAAAGTTATTTCTTATATAATAGTGATATTTTATTGACTTTAATTATTGTAAAGTTATCCTTCTACATATAAAAACTAGTATGTTGTGGCCATCACAAAACTTTCTTCTATATAAATCACGTCAATTAAATCATTTAAATAGTACAAGAAATTACATGAATTTAGCACCAATTCATATCAAGGTATATCTGAATTTGAAGTTTGATGAAAATTCGTGCATTAGTTCTTGAGATAGAGCTACAGCGGGAATTCTGAAAAATGTAGCATAGCAGCGCCACCTGTTGAGCGATTTACACTAAAAATAAACAGCACTAAATGATATCAAGGTATACCTGAATCTGAAGTTTGTTGAAAATCTAAGCGTTAGTTCTTGAGATAAAGCTATTGCGGAAATCGCAAAAAATACAGCATAGCAGCGCCACCTGTTGAGCGAGTTACACCAAAAATTAAACAGCACTAATTTACACATCAATTCATGTCAAGGACTAACTAAATCTGAAGCTTGATGAAAATCCGTGCAATAGTTCTTGAGATACAGCGCTTGCGAAAATCGTGAAAATGCAGCACAGCAGCGCCACCTGTTGGGCGATTTACACCAAAAATTAAACAGCACTAATTTATATCAAGGACTAACGAAATCTGAAGTTTGATGAAAATTCGTGCATTTTTTCTTGAGTTAGAGCTATTGCGATAATCATGAATAATGCAGCATAGCAGCGCCACCTGTTGGACGATTTTCACAAACAAGTAATCAGTACCAAACTATATCCTGGACTAACTGAATCTGAAGTTTTATGAAAATCCGTGCAGTAGTTCTTGAGATATAGCTATTGCAGAAATCGTGAAAAATGCCGCATAGCAGCGCCACCTGTTGGGCGATTTTCACCAAAAACTAATCAGGTCTAGTTTATATCAAGGTATAACTAAATAATAAGTTTTGTGAAATTCTGTGCATTAGTTCTTGAGATAGAGCGCTCACAAAATTTTTGTCACATACAGACTCACAGACAGAGTGACAGAGTGACAGAGTGACAGACAGACTCACAGACAGACATTTTCTAAAAACCATCAAATCGTGTTCTGGACATTCTAAAACGTGTAAATCCGTCGAAAACCGGAAGTCGAAAATTTTCACGAATCCAATACTTTCTTCTTGTAAAGATAGAAGAAAGTAAAAAGTAACGCTTTGGAAATGGACCAATGAAAATCTGCGTAGATACCGCGAAAAGCATCTGATTGTTCAGAGATTTCTGACGCTATAAGGTGGGTTACCCGCCTCTGTCATCAAACGTTGCCAAGTTTGTCGCCAACTTGGCGATATATCGCCAAATTTGGCGGCAAAAATTAGTCGTCAAAAGTGACGCCAACTTGGCGCTATTTCTAGTATTTCACCAACTTTCCATAGACTCCTATTGAAATCCAATAGGTTTTACTTGCTTGCAGAAAATCAACAAATTGAGACATTTCAATGCAACAAAAACTAATATTAGCTTATGAATATAGCTCAATTGAACGATTTACATTATTTTAAAGCACAAACACTAACTATTTACAATATACGTAACACTACATATATAATTTTACGCATATATGTTGGCAGAGAAAAGGAGGCGAAGTGAAAATTTCAGAGGAGAGGAGATTTATATGATAAGATTGTTTACTGTAACTACAAATTATTGAATGCATAGAAAATAAGGGATCGCGAACCGATCCAGAATCGAAACGCGAAACAATTACGTCAGGGGTTGGCTGGAAAATAGGGATTGCTTCGCGATACCGAATGGAATCGCGAAGCGATTACGCAGGGGGTTGATGAGCGTAGCGAGCAGGGGGTCGGAGCCCTCCTAGTTTCATATATAATAGTGATATTTTATTGACTTCTTCTTCATTTAAAATAGTAAAGTAATGTGAATAATACATGCATAACCATATCTGTATATCACTGCAAACGTATAAAAGGAAAAGAAAAAAAAATTAAAACTGAAAAGAACTTCTAGACACTGATAACGATATCATTAAGAAACGGTGGGGGGGGGGGGGGAAGGTCCAAAACTACCGTAAAGTTGATAACGTTATATGGAATATCAGCTGGATACAGATACTGATCTATTTATATTAACTTAAGTGCAAACGGATTTATCTTTCATAATCATCTGCTCACGATAGAGATAGATTTTTTTTTAAATAATTCATGCTTGAAAATTATTTAAAAACCAAAAAAAAAAAAGAAAACAAACAAGTGGCTAAGTGTGATCATTGATCGCACAGAGGGTTTCGTTTAATATTCCTTCCAAAACACTTTATTCTTTTGAAAAATCTGTTAGTTCCACATTTCACAACCAGGGGCGCACTCTATTCTAAACAAACCTCTACCCGAACGAAACTCCGTTTTACATACTATCCGTATATATATTAGTCGAAAGGATTGGGCGGGCCCATAGCACACGAGATAAGTTGGCGGCCCCTGGCGGTAAAAAGTGAAACTAAAATATGTAAGGCTATGGTGCATAATATGAAAGAATGGTCAAAGGGATGTCGGCAAAAGTTGGAAAAGTGCTTCCGGGGTGAAAAGGGCGGAGGTTAAAAAAATTGCTTAAAATATACAAGTTAGAGTCCGGAGGCGGAAATAATATAAGACATATTGAAAATTTTATGATTTGTCGTGTGGTCTGAGGTATTCAGCTATACGTATGCAAAAATTCATGTCTCCAACTTAATTAGGGGCTCTCTTAGAAAGAGTTGCTTAAAATACATATGTGGTAGCTCAAAGGGTTAAACGTAAGACTTTTTCAAGCTTTTACGATTTGTCGCCTGGCTGCAGGTGTTCTGCTATAAGTATGAAAAATTTCAAATCTCCAATTTTAATAAGGGGCTCAGT
Source organism: Maratus speciosus (assembly GCA_963932465.1). Lineage (NCBI taxonomy): Eukaryota > Metazoa > Arthropoda > Arachnida > Araneae > Salticidae > Maratus > Maratus speciosus. Next base: position 290,068,366 of record OZ010798.1, read on the forward strand.
TAGAAAGAATTGCCTAAAATACGCATGTGGGAACCCAAATAGTTAAATGTACGACTTTTTCAAATTTTTATGATTTGTCGCATGATGGTGTTCAGCTATAAGTATGCGAAATTTCACGCCTCCAATCTAATTAGGGCTGACTTAGAAAGAATTGTTAAAATACACATGTGGGAGCCAAAGGATTAAATTTACGACTTTTTGAAAATTTTATAATTTGTCGTTAGATGCGAGGTGCTCAGCTATAAGTGTGTAAAATTTCACGCCGCCAACCGAATTAGGGGTTCACATAGAAAGAACTGTTTAAAATACACATGTGGGAGCTCAAAGGGTTAAATGTACGACTTTTTCAAAATTTTATGATTTGTCGTTTGATCTGAGGTGTCCATCTATAAGTATGCAAAATTTCACGCCTCCAACCTAAATAGGGGCTCACATAGAAAGAATTGTTTAAAATACACATGTGGGAGCCCAAAGGGTTAAATATACGACTTTTTCAAAATTTTATAATTTGTTGTATGATGTGTTGTGTTCATCTATAAGTATGCAAAATTTCAAATCTCCAACATGTATAGTTTCTGAGAACGGGCTCTGTGACAGACAGACAGACAGACAGAGGAGCGAGACGAATAGGGTTTCGTCAGATGAACGAAACCCTAAAAAGAGTACATTTCTAAACATTTTTCAAACAAATTGCAATACATTTTTTAAACAAATTCCATTTGTAAGTACATTTTTTTTCTCCATTCGACGGTTGGTTGTGTTTTATGACGGCCAATTATCTACACGAGGGATATGGGCCCTAAGGGGAGTGCCCTCCGTGGGGGTCTTTCTAAGGGAACCTAACGCGTATTTACGCATGGAAATCCACGGTTCGAAGAAAACCACGAAAACTCCGCACGATTAGGCCGACGGGCGCGATTGGGTTCGAACCCAGCACCTCCCGTCTGCCAGCTTTGAGAGTAGAACCTCTCGGCCACTGGTGGGGCTTCATTCGACGGTGTAAAAAATGAACACGTGTGATGTTTAGAAGTTTAGAAAATTACAGTAAAAGTGAAATTTTATCGTCTACTGTTGCCAACATCCAAATTACGTCAGCGTTACGCACGTTTGTCCTTTATAATATATATATATATATTTAAATAAGTATAAAAGAAAAAGTAGTTTAAAATAAAATAGCATTTTAGAAGCATTCAACGTTCATCTTAAAAAAATACACTTCATTTCAAAACTGCAATTCATGTTGTTCTGCTACAATATTTGAAATTGGTGTTGACCTCGATTACAGAAAAGTCACCGCTTTGTAAAAAGTATGAATTAGAAAAATATACATAATTTTTACTCTTTTTTTTTTTTTTTTTTTTTTTTTAAGATATGGCAACATTCCTAAAGAGCTTCATATTCAACAAAAATAATAAAGATAAAATTGTTTATGTTAAAAGAATTAAATAAACAAACATTTAAAAAAATTAAAATGTAATTTTCTTTATTTTAACATGTGTTAATAAAACTCATTAAAAAACAGTTTAATTAAAAGTATTGGTCAAAAGTTCATTTGTTCGTTTGCTGTCATTTTTTTTTCAAACTGTGATAAGGGGCGATCCATAAATGATGTCACACTTTTTTTTCAATATTTTTTACCCCCCTCCTCCCCTTTGTCAGAAAATGTCACACTTCACCATACCCCCTCCCCTCCCCTTGTCACATGTCACGCTATATTACATAAACATATACTTGCAGCTCAGAAATAAAGCACTACGTTATAGATCCTATTTCAAATTTTATTTTTGAACTTTAACTATGTGTTTTAATGACATTCGTGAGCATAACAATAAAAATGATTCGTGTACTTACTTTGTATGAAATAAGATTAAGGTTTACAACAAAAAACATAATTAATATACAATAATAATAAATATTAATATGAAAGAGCAATTGAAAACAGTAGTATTTTAGAATTTAAAATGGAATTTAATATATTTGGTTAAATCTTATATTTACTTTATAAACACAAAATACTTTAAAGAAGATTGATTTTGATGAAGCCTCAATATTAGTTTTACTTAAATAGAATTGCTATCACATTAATATGAACATTTACAAAACTACATATTAAATCATAAAATAGAAATTACTCTGAATCATTTACTATTACGACTCTTCCTCCCTTGGATAAGATATAGGCTCGTCCATAGAGTACACAGGCATTTTGACATCACTCTCATCTTCGGGGGTACTAAGCCCTCTAATTTCAATGCAATGATAGTAAGCCCTCTAATGTTTAACCAAAATGTGTGATGTCACACTTCTTCTTATCCCCTCACACCCCCTTGTCACAAACTGTCGCAATTTCACGTCCCCCCTCCCCCCTTCCTTGTATGACATCATTTCTGGACGACCCCTAACTTAAAATAAATTCATAATTGTATGCATCTAAACATTTGAACATATATTTAAAACCTGCGGTTCGGGGGGAGGGGGGATACTCAATACTTCTGATAAAGGTAGTATTGTACGGATTTAGTTATTTATTAATTAATAAACCATTCTATAAAACTTAAACAGAGGAGTAGCTATGTGAGTTTTAGCTACGTTTTAACTACTAACCATTCTATTTAAAATGATAAGCTTAATTTATAAACGACAGTAAAAAAAATTATACTCCTATGGAAAGTTTTTGTATGGTTTTATATTATTTCTTAATTGATAAAACAATTCCCTAAATATGATAAACTTAAATATAAACCAATCTAAAACAAATCATATGGAGATTTTTTGTACTTTTTTACACAGTTCCAAATTAATAAACTAATCTATTAGAGTAAATTCCAATAGCAAATGTATAAAAATATGCCAAAAGATGCAACTGATATAATATCATAATCAACTTCTATAATAAAATAATAAATTTTTACTAAATTACCTTCGGTACTGGGATAGAATACATTGTTATTTTTGCTTTATGTGAAATGCTAAAAAATAATAATTACATTATTTTGTTAACTAAAACAAGAGGTATGGTTTCATTTTTCGGACGTGTCACAGTTTCTGCGAAAATTTAATGTACATTACTTAATAGAAATTGTAACAAATACATTACATTATTAATATTTGCTACATTACATTATTTAAATTCTTTGATTAATAAAAAAATAAAGCAAAGAAATAGCGTATAAAAATAGGTGTTTAATTTTTATGATAAAAAATTTTGATATAATTCGAAAAAGCTGATGTTCAAGAAACGAAAAAGGTCTTTGAAAATGAAAACAGATGAAATAAATGAAGACGGAAAGTCTGGAATATTCTACTAAAACATTAAAAAACAAAACAAATTTGCTTAAAACAGAAATAAAAATGTTTTATAGGAAGTAGATAATTTTCTTGGTGCAAATTGTGTCCATTATTCATTGACGTCAGTAAAAGTTTACATATGGTATATGATCAATGGACTAAAAAGGAAAGATACATTGAAGAAAGGGAAAAGACAAAAAAAGATTTCAATATTATCTTTTCGGTAATATATATATATGTTTTTGGAAATATGCAATTTCGCAAATGTTCCATATCTCAATTATCCCCCCCCCCCCCCCCCCACACGCCCACCCGATCATCCTTTTTTGGTTGTTATTGTTTAAAGAACAAAAAGGAGGTTCGAAAGTGCTACATTAGAATATGAAATATGGCGGGGGTGTTTTGTTTTTTAAGTTAAAACTGCATTAAATTTATCTTTTATCTATACTTCATTTCTTTTACATTTCTCCAGTAAGCAGCATTTGCAGAATGAAGTCCAAACGATTTATCAATACAAACAACAAATAGCGAACAATTTTCGGATGTAATACACTATAAAAATAAAGACAAATATTTCGTAATCTACGAAAATATAATATAATCACGAACAAAACCTCAGAAACCAATATATTTTCCATATTTAAAGAAGCATTTATAAAAAACAAAGTTTCTTTTATTGCCACTTATTTTCATTTCCGAGTAGTTTTTATAGTGTATTAATTAGCTTTATCAAACAAGAATATCGGCAATTAAGATTGCTATGTATTCTCAATTTATCATTTCCAGCTCCGCAACAGTAAATATAATAATATTAATATAAATAAAACAGTAAATATAAAATAATATTAATGTTAATGTTAATGTAAATTATGTAAATTGCTATGCTTCTCTGTGAAGCGTGTTTTTGAACATGGAAAGGTTTACTTGAAAATTAGCATCCTAAAAACCGATACTTCAGGGTTGTAAAACTGATGAATACACTAAAGATTATTCGGACACTTTTCCGGGGATCAGTAGGAAACTCATTTTTAATTGAAAATTCTAATAGTTTTTATAAATGCCTCTTTTAGTCGCCAAAATACATTGCTTTTTTCATGGTTTTTTTAATATAAAGAACTGTTTTCGGAATCGTGGATAACTAGGAGGAGGTTATTGTTTATTTTTCTTCGTGGTTATATTATACGAGGTGTGGCTATTTAACTAGCAAAAGCCATGCTTTGTTTGGATTCGCGAAGCATTATTTAATAAGATAAATATTTGAAAGTAACAATATTTTTTTTATATTATTTTTGCATCTTTATTAAGCAAAAGCGTTACTTTATGTTTTGGCGCATTTTAATTTTAGAAATGTAAATTCAGACAAATAACTAAGAATTTCCTAGGAATTTTTTGATATAACGAATTCAACAATTAATTTTATTTGTTTGCAATTATTCTGTTGCCACTTTACAAAAAAAAATCATAATATAATTCTTTTAAAATGCGTAAGCATCGTCTGCGTAAATGATTTCACATAATAAGAATAAATTGTGTATTTGAATTCTTAACACTGAAAAATACTTTTATAATTGGATGTAAATAATTGAATTTTCACAAATTTTAATTCATTAAAAATATGCTACAATTTTTATAGAAAAGGGTATTTTAAAAATTTCATAAAAGAAATCGTGAAACTATTTAATTAATCATGATTCTATCGATAATTAATAACTCTGTGATTTATTTTTTCTTCTGAAAATATACGTTTCACTTTTTATTTGCAAAAATGCGTCCGTAATGGAAAAGCATGTCAAATAAATTAATTAAAATAATACATTTTTAAGATTATTCTGTAAAAATAATAATATTGTCCAAATCTACAGATCATAAATTATTTTTATGCTTAATTTCAAGTCAAAATACTGAATGGTTTTTTTGTAAAGTGTACGACAAAATGTAATTTGTGTAGCCTAGTAGTGGATTCGCTTCGTTCATCCTAATAACGAGACTAATGCTTCTACAGAAGAACTGCTCATGCGCCAAATTCGTACGACCAATAGTTCTGTAGTGCAAAGCCTCCTGTATCGATTACTACCTCTAAATTAGTTGTATTCCAATTAGTCTAGCTATGACCTTCATTTGTTCTGGACTTTGTTTTAGTGTTTTGCCGGATAAATGTTGAGTATTTTAAAAGAGCAACGAATTAATGCGAAATTTCTTATTCACTACTGAAACTCATCATTTGCTAAGAAAAGTATACGGAATGAATATCACGTGCGCGGATTTGTGAGTGGTTTAAGCATTTTCAAGATGGTTGAGAGGACATTGAATATGATGATCACCCAGAAGTCGCCCTTTCAAGTCAACAACGGAGAAAATTTTCGATATTCATGGGATTGTGTGCTTCACTGCGTTCTTGAAGTTTCAAGCTATTAAAAAACATTACTACCTTGATCCTTGCTCAACTTTGTGAAAAAATAAGAAAACAAGTTAGAAATTGCTCGTTAAACGTGGCAAATGAGATGCGTTCGTACTATAACTAGTTTTATAATAATTTTTTGCGCCGCATAATGTACTGAATGTATACTTTAGTGCTCTTCATAAGTGCATATCAATTTCATTCTGTTCGAAAGGCTGTAACATCATTAAAATGCATTTGAAATAATTTTTTCCCATTGGCCTTAATGTAACGGAAAACTTTTGACTGTCCCTGTCGTTAAACTATACATCCGATTTTCATAAAATTTGAAATGACTTGACAAAATTTTGCAACAATTATATATTTAAAATTTAAGACCATTCGGAAAGCTGTGACATCATTAAACCGCGCTTGAAATAATTTTTTCCCATTGGCCGTAATGTAACGGAAAACTTTTGACTGTCCCTGTAATTAAACTATACATCCGATTTTCATGAAATTTGAAATGACTCGACAAAATTTTGCATCAATTATATATTTAAAATTTCAGACCAATCGGTTGGGTAGTTTTTGCTCTGTGATATGCGGACGGAGAGACGAACAGACAGACAGAAAGGCAGACGGACGGACTGAACGACGACAATAGGTGCTACGTATTTATATAATTACGACCGCACCTAAAAACAAAAACGACCCAAATTGTGGTAGAACAAGACATGAGTAGTTCATCAGGACAACGGACAGGCTCACACTGCATTGTTTGTCAAGACGCTTCTAGCCAAGTATAACATCCCAGTGTTGGACCATCCGCTTATTAGCCTGACTTGGCATCATGTGACTTTTATTTGTTTCTCAAATCTGTATTAAAAGGAATCAGATTTCAGACCGTTGAAGCTGTGAAAGAAAAAGCGGAACGCGTCATGAAAGAACTCACAGAAGATTTCCAGTACTTTTTCAAACAATTGAAAATTTGCATAGAGCGTTGCAGGGATAAAGGAAAGGTGTATAATGAAGGGGATAATAATTAAATATGTATAAATTTAAAATAAAATATTTTACAGCATTAGTCTCTTTATTTAATAGCCACACCTCCTATTTTCCTAGATTAAGAAATATTTGTCTTTGTTTAGAGTGTACTGCTGATAAGTTCCTGGCATTGACTAGAAGGGATGTAGCTAGAGTTAAGAAATTAAACATTTATTCAGCATATGCTCTCATAAAACAAATGCAGTTGTTATATCGTTGTTGCAACTTTTATAGCCCTCTCAAAAAAAGTCCTTTGACTGGTCCCGAAACCAACTCTCAGCAGCCGCTTTGACATCTTCAGTGTCCTTCCTCAAAATGATGACTCTTGAGGTGTTTCTTCAAGTTTGGAAACAGATAATAGCCTGAAGGATTCTGGTGAGTAGGGAAAATGATTGACCAGTTGGAAGCCCTGGGTCCTCAATTCGGCAGTCGCAACGTTGGAAGTCCGTGCAGGAGCATTGACATGCTAAACAAGATCCCTTTGGCGTTTCCCCGCGTTTATTCTTGATTACCTCCTTCAATTGGTCCAGCAGGTCAGCATAATATTGTCCGGTTATACTATACCCCTAAGGTAGGCGGTCCACCAACAGAATGCTGCCTTTGGCTCAGAAAAGTGACGCCATGACCGAACTTTTTGGCCGATTTCTGTTGCGAAACTTCTTCGGCCGCGGACTCGCTGGGGCGCCAATCTTTTGACTGATCCTTGTTTCCTAGATCATACATAGATGGAAAGCCAGGTTTCATTCTCAATAACTAACGTAGGCAAAAAGTCTTGTTCAGTTTCGAAAAGGGCCAAAACGGCTTTGGGTGTTTGAACTCATTATTTTCGTTGATCACTGTTCAAAAATTTAGGCACCCACTTTGCTTAAATCTTGCGCATGTCCAGTAACTCGGCTATATTTTTGGTGGATGTTCACCATTCCTCAAGAATTAGGTCATGGACAGCATTGCATGTTGCAGTGTCAGTTGCGGTATGAAGCGCCCACTGCGGGGCTCATCTTCAACGAAGAAATAGCCACTAATGAAATGAGATATCCAAGTTTTCACAGTGCTATAAGAAGGATACTTCTGTACAAGTGTTTCTAGCATCTCAATGTGAATGTTCTTTGTTGACTTTGCCTGCAGAAACAAAAATTTCATTAGGCCTCGTAACACCAAAGACGTGGAACTTTCTCGCGTCTCTGCCGTCACAGCTTTCACCCGTAAGAGGAAAAAGTCTAATACTCAGAAACACCTGATATTATTACAGTTACGTATTAAGATTTTAAACTTTCAAATGAGTCTAAACTTTTATTTCTGTTTCAACTACAAGTAATCAAAGGCAGGAAATTATCAGCATCCCCTCGTATTAAATGAGATGATAAAAATAACAATTATACACTGTATTAAATTAGATGATAAAAATAACAATTATACACTTTCAATTTATTAATTCGTTTACTAAAACAGAAAATATGGTTACATTTCTCAGACATTTCATAATCTTTAAGTGAATATAACAATTATTTCAAAAGAAATTCCATAGACTAAATATTTATATAAATTATATAAATTAATTGACTCATAACAAAAAATACTTTACGAAAATAACTACATAATTATTCGAGCAGATAATATTGATGAAATTTGAAAAATGATACTCATGCAAGAGGACTCTTTGAAAAAAGTCCGAAATTAAAAGCAAATCGATGAAAAAAATAATGGCAACTGAAAGTGCGAGATATTCAATTTAATACTGGAAATATACATAAATTTGATTAAAAAGGAGAAAAAAAACTAAATGCATATAATTTTCCTGATGTATACGTTTTGAAATTTTAATTGATGACACTAGAAGTTTACATATGATCAATGGACTAAAATGAAAAGATAAATAGATAATTGATTTTTTTTTAATTGAATAAGAGTTGAAACCCGTCGTTAATTCGAAGAACTAAAATGTTTAGGAAAGAATTGTTAGATTGAATTTATAATAAACTTACAAAAATAATTACATTAAAAAATTCATAAACTAATAATATTTTTAACCTAAACTTTCCAAAACACGATTTCCACAAATTTTAACTGTTTTAAATTATTGAAACATTAAAGTGTATTCGAATGCATAGTCAAGATGAGTAAGTATGATCAAGTTATCGATTGAGGCTCTTATGTTTGGTATTACGGGATGGAAAATCAGCAAAAAGAATTTTGCTTTGTCACAACATAGAATTTTTTCCCCACAATATGTAAGACTGACGTCATTTTCACATTCTCAAAATTTACATACGCACCAGTCAAATATATATTCACCATTTAAAAGTAGTTTAACACTTAATAGATTATTAATAAATATATTTCCAAACTTAAAGTCACGTTTGTCCGATACAACTTTTCATTAGAGCATTCGCACTCATGACAAGAGGTTCATCTCAATACCAACGAATTTAAAAAAAAAAATCTGAAATTTCTCTTTTTGACACATTTGTGGTTAAATATTTAGTTTTATCAAAGAAAATAATCGTTTTGTTTTAAATATGACATCATTTTCACTCACTAAATCATTTCGCCTAGCGTCTCAAACCCAGTATCAGCATAATGAAAATATGTTGAAATGTAAAAGATTTATGAGTGAGAATACGTGTTTTTTAGCCCGGTATGCTATTTCTTTCTCCCAGCTTATTTTGTGTCGTCTCCAAAAAATAACGTTACGTTGTATAAACCAGCCGTAAAACAAAGCAGATGTATCATTGTACGATTAAATACTCTATAGCAATTTTTTAAACTTCTAAGCATCGCACGTTTTCAATTTTTATACCGTCGCACTGGGAAAAAAAGTACTTTTAAACGCAATTTGTTTGAAAACTGCATCTCCATTTATTTTTGAAATAACGATATTTTTGTAGTTTTTAGAGCCATTTGCTTAATACTGGCAACGGAAGTACTCCGTTTCTGTAGAAAGTAAAGGAAAAATAGTTCTAAAATAATAATTATATATTTTTGTAGCCATTTTCTCATAACAACCAAAAGAAAATGTAATTAAAATATGTGCTATTTTGAAAAAATATAAACGAATGATTTCTGCTAAAACATTGAGCTATTATAAACTATATTTTTAATTTTAAGTATCTATATTAATGTTACGAACAAATAAAGGCCTATGAATCATTAGATAGCCTTTTTTTTGTCGAGTTTCTTTAATGACGGCATGTTTTTGCTGCATTTGTGTATTTGTTTGCGATAGTGACGTCCTATGCATGCTTTATTGTACATGTTTAAGAATGGATCGTAAATGTGGAATTCCTTAGCGGATGACGTCATTTTGCGTAAAATAAAAGCGTGTGCTTTAAATCTTAAAACTGAAATGTACTTTGTACTATTTATGTACACATATATTTTTTTCATCGAGGGCGACGCTAAATTCTGAAAAGGCAGAATTCCTGATTTCTAGTTTAACCCTTTATCTACTGACGGTACTTATAAGTACCACTCACTTTAAACTTTCATCCCTTAGTGAATATTACTAATATTCTAATGGTACTTTGCAAAAATACTCTTTTAACTCCACTTTATTCAGATACATGGCAGCAGTAGTTCTAGGTTTGTTATTTTAGCGAGGAACGAAGGTATCTTTGACACAGACGATGGGTTTTGTGCCGACATTTTGTACGGATTGTCACGTTCGTCTTTTTATTGCTGCAAACACAGTAATGGATATAAGATAAGTGTTGGATTTTTTTATGTGTTCATTATTATCTTAGAATACCGTTTGACTAGCTATTTTAGGTGAACGGTGTATGTATTTGATTTAACAGTAGAATTACTCGGTGGTACTTATAAGTACCGTCAGTACACTGGGTGTTGGAGAAAAACTTCTTGTTTACTTTTTGTCTGTGTAGTTATCCATCGTTTTTATCTGCTTTATAGTGCAATTATTAAAATGTAGTGTAGTAATGATTTCCCTGGTATTTCTTTTCTGTTGCATTGTTATTTTTTATAGGAAATCGAAAAAGTTGTGGCTCCGGCTCGTTTTTGCTATGCTAGAAATAGCATATGTAAATTCATATTATGGCGTGGCCATATATTTGTATTCGAAATTAATCTGTTTTCAAAATTTATTTCCCTCTCTTCTGTTTGACGCTTGCATTCAAAAATCCTTTCTAAGTTATGTCTAATTTAAGTGCAATCGTTATATCCACATACATATTCTTTTTGTTTCTCTTAAAGCTATCATTCAGATAAATGATTTATTTGTTATTTTTAATTTAAGCATTTTTCCTTCCCCGCATAAGTATTCTTTATTGATATTTTATTTATTAAATGCCGCGTTTTACAAATCTGTTTACATAATATAAAGATCATATAGTTAATTTAAGTTTGCTAGCGCCTCGTAAATGCATTAAAATACACATAAATTTCATTTTCACTTTGGCCAGTAAGTAGATAAATGCCATTAATTATCCTCACCGTTAGACTTTATGTAAGCAATGATAGGTTTGCTTTTTATTTCACTTAATAATTCGTTGCCAAATGTGGTTTCTGTCCTTGGCGTTTATCTCGTTCAAATTTTAATATATCTCCCAGTTTAACGTAAATTTTGTATCTGGCGTATTGGCTCAGGACAGATGTATTCTTGGCGTATGAAATTACGCAGATGGATGAACACTTCACCTCTGCTCTTGCTACTGATAACACCTTAATAATTTCCTTACCACGGGGGCCACAACTAATTTTGCATCTTAGACTTAATAAAGATTTTTCCATGGAAATTTCTCCTGAATTATTGCCTGGTGGACATTCCTTACAGGAAACGGATCAATAACTGGGATTTGCGATGAATTACATTGTATTGTACTACCGGAATTGTGTTACGATCATTGTTATAATAACGGGGCCTTCAACTCCTTAATACATATATTGCATGTGTGGAGATGCGAGAGATCATGTTATCCCTGGAATATAGACATCGCATAACTAAAGGACTGCTAACAAGACCGAAACCTAAAAAAAAAAAAAAACAGGTTTTTTTTAACCCTTTCAGGAGCAAAGCATTTTCAATTCTGAAGTGATGAAAAAAATACTTGGCACCGGAATTTGCAAAAGGATTTATTTGTAAATAAGAAAAAGCCTATATTTTACATACTTATTAAATTTAAAATATTTTCTGGTGCCATTTGAAATACCTTGTGGGTTTTCTGTTACGATATTTTAGTCATAGTGTGCTGACGGTACTTTAAAGTACCGCTTTAATTAATTACCTCTAATTAATTAAATTTCTCACGGGTGAGTATTTTTTTTTTATATTTATCCTTTAAATTTCATTGTAGTAACTGAAAAGTATTATATGAAAAAAATTTCAGTAGATCATAATGCAGTAGATAAAGGGTTAAAGGCTGATGTCATATTCTGTTCAAAAATTTTTAAAAAGTTACTTTTAATTGTAATGAGAAATGGCATGAATAAGGATATAAACAATAAAAATAAATAAACCTTTATTATATTTCATTTCTCTGCAACAATGAAAGTAATCTAATTGCCGCCATTTTAAAGAAATCTCTCTATTCTGAAAAAAAGTAACTTACGCTGTCACCGCCTCCGCCGGATTTGAATTTTTTGTGACCGGAGGTCTTTCTCTGTTAATATTAAGAAAAATACATACATACAAAAATATGAAAATCGGCGGTGTTATAGAGAAATGTTTGATAAACACGCTGATGCAGACAGTTTTAAAATCGAATAATTATTTTAAGAGGTATTTAATGCTAAAGTTGGACAAAATCGTTCCATTAAAAAAGTTTTATAGTAGCAAAAACTATACATGGGAATTAATTCATTTTTAGATCATGTTATACGTTAGAATTTCCCGGTGTGCAGACTGCATTCACTTTTTTAATTTGACTCATTTTTTGAGGTTTTATTTCTATTTTAAATTCAAATTTTCAGCATTTCGAGAGATATTTTTTACTTATTTTAAGAAATGGTGTTAATTTAAACTGTTGTCAACTGTATAAACAGCGTAAATAATAATGTTTGCTTCAAATTAAAAATTTATTTACACGTACTATTATTAACAGAAAAAAAACTTTTAAATTGGAATTAAATAATTACGTGTGAAAAGCAGGAACTTATTGAAAATGACTTCATAAGAACTATATTTACACGTGAAGTTTAACAGGGAAAGGATATTGTAAAATAATAAATTCATTAACATGCGTTAGAAGTCTTAAATAGGAGAAATTACGTCACATTTAAGTCACATTACACTTTTTACGTAAAATGAACAAAAAGTAATATTGCAAAACAGTTTACATTTAAAAATTGCGCGAGACATTAATTTGATATTTTGAGATTATATTAATAAGATTAATATTAATTTTATTGAACGCGTTTTGACTACTTTCGAGCGATTATTTAGTAATGTAATAAAAATAAAAAAGATTACATACTGAAAATGAAGTGTTATTAACAAAAAATATGATTTGAAAGAGAAAAATCTGTGAAGCAGAAAATAAAGAAATTGCTTAAATGGTTTAGTTAAGATTCGTGAACCTTCTGTGTCTTTTCCGTCAGAAGAAGGCATTGGTATTTGTAAAATATATTTGCATTTTGATGCAAATCTGCTTATTATATTAGCTTATTTTGAAATGTTTAACTGATTTTATTTAATCAAACACGAAAACAGCCATTGTATCTTTTAACAGCAGCTGATTTTTCCTTAAAATTCTCCAATAGAAGAAAAATGAATAGAAACCCATTTATAAGGAGATCGCTACTGTTTTTTAAATTACTAGGGGGCTCGGCCCCCTACGAGCTACGCTCGCCAATCCCCGTCCAGACACCGCAGACTCTAAATGCATGCTAATTTGATCGGCTTTAAAAAGATTTCGAAAGATTGAATTATAATTTAAAAAACAGTGGCGATCTCCCTATAAACGAATTTCTATTCATTTATCTTTTATTGGGGAATTTTAACGCCAAATCCGCTTCGCTACTACTTGATTATCCTGTCGACCGATTTCGCCAAATTATATAAATCGCCAAACCACTCGCCAAATTATACAAATTGATATAATTTTTATTTTAAATAATGAAAGAACAAATAAATTCGTATAACACTAATAAAAACACAAATAAAACGTCGAAATAAAAATAACTTGATGACGTATACACGTGTAACAACATTTCAAAATAAGCTAATATAAAAGGAATTAAGTAAAGAGAGTCTTTGTCTCTTGGTATTTTTTAACAAAGCGAAAAGAAAGTTCTTTTAAATGAGACATTTTAAATTAATTCTCAAAATATGAAATAAATGTCTAGCGCAATTTCTAAATTTAAACTTTTTTGTAATATTATTTTGTGTACATTTTATGTAATAACTATAATGTGACGTAAATATGACGTAATTTCTCCTAAGACTTCTAACGCATGTTAATCAATTTATTATTTTACAATATCCTTTCTCTTTTAAAATTCACGTGTATACTTTTTATGACGTAATTTTTAATAAGTTCCTGCTTTTTATACGTAATTATTTAATTCTAATTTGAAAGTTTTTTTTCCTGTTTATAATAGTCACGTGTAAATAAATTTTTAATTTGAAGCAAACATTATTGCTTGCGCTTTTTATACAGTTGGCAACAGTTTAAATTAGTACAATTTTTTGAAATCTGTAAAAAATATCTCTTGAAATGCTGAAAATTTGAATTTAAAATAGAAATAAAACCTGAAAAAAATGAGTCAAAATAAAAAAATTAATGCAATCTGCACTCCGGCAAATTCTAACGCATAAAATGATCTAAAAATGATTACACTGCCATCTATAGTTTTTGCTGCTATAAAACTTTTTTAGTGGAACGATTTTGTCCAACTTTAGCATTAAATAACTCTTAAAATATTTCTTCGATCTGAAAACTGTCTGCATCAGCGTGTTTATCAAACATTTCTGTATAAAACCACCGATTTTCATGTTTTTGTACGCATTATTTTTGTTAATATTAATGAAGAAAGGCCTCCGGTCACAAAAAAATCAAAACCGGCGGCGGCGGCGGCGGTGACAGCGGTAGTTACTTTTTTTTAGAATAGAGAGATAATTCAATCTTTCAAAATCTTTTTAAAGCCAATCAAATTAGAGTGCTTTTAGAGACTGCGGTGTTTGAACGGGGGTTGGCGAGCGTAACACGTAGGGGGCCGATCCCCCTAGTATCGTAAAAAGCTTTTAAAATTAAAAATAAAATATACAAATGGATATCAATTAAAAAATAGCATGAACGGGCACATCTAAAAATGAACAGCTTTCATTTTAAAAAATAATTATCAATATTGAATCAGTTGAAAGCTCAGGGCTGATGACTAAAAAAAATGCAGTTAGGTCATAGATTATTGTTGCATTCAATTATTCTATTTATTAAAGCGAGGTTCTATTTTTTTGGCCTAAAATTTACGCGATTTTTACGATTTCTTTTCGGTTTGAAAGAAAAAAGATTTCACCTTCAAATTCTTTGCATTATAATTATCGAAATTTCACTTACATGTTTAATTTCTTCGTGTTAAAAAATATATATAATGTGTCTTGTGCGACTACAAGTGGCCACCATAAACTTCCAATTTTGCGGCCTTTAGTCTTCTGTCACAAGCATCAATAGCAGTTTATTTGAACAAAAAAGGGTAATTTTTTCGCATTTTTTAAAAACCTTTTGCGAGATTAAAAAAACAAAAATATTTAATCAATGAAAATTATACTCTTTGGTAGTATAAGGTCCAGCAAAAATGATTAGCTTTCTTTTAAATAAAAAACGATGGAAATCGGTCCCATATTTCTGGAGATTCTGGTCGTCCAGTTTAAAACAAATTCGGACAACGTACGTCAAACGTGGCAAATGAGGTGCGTTTTGTACTATAGCCAGTTTTATAAATATTCAGATCTGGGTGCAATAACTGTTGCACTGTTATGAAAAATGCATGAATACAAAATTTATTACGATTATATATATTAAATTCACTAATACGGAAATTATAGGACTCTATCTTAAATACAGGGCGTAAATCACCATGCAACTTAGAATCATTACCTATCATGGAATATCATTGAATTAATTACGCATGATGGGATTTAATAGAATGAAGAAAACTTTTATTAATATCTTTTTAAGATTTAATTCGATTTTCATAAAATTTGAAATGACTCGACAAATTTCTGCAACGTTTATATATATTAAATTTCAAACCATTCGGTTGGTTAGTTTTTGCGCTGTTAAATGCGGACAGACGGAGGGGCTAGACGGTGACTATAGCCACTACGAATTTATATAATTACGAACGCGCCTAAAAATGTAAAAAAAAAATCATCAAATGTATATTCCTTGATGTATAAAGTTTTGAAATTTTAATTGATGACACTAGAAATTTATATATGATCAATGGACTAAAAGGAAAAGATAAATAAATAATAGATTTTTTTTTAATTGAATATTATCGTTGCATTCAATTATTCTATTAAGAAGATGTTTTACTTCTTTGCCATAAAATGTAAGCAATTTTTACGATTTTTTTCTTTTTTTCAGTCACAAAGAAAAGAGATATCACCTTCGAATTTTTTTAATGATATTTATTGACATTTCACTTATATGTTTAATTTTTTGTGTTGAATGTTAATAATAATAATAATAATAATAATTTGTCTTGTGCGACTGCCAGTGCGCTCCATTGTCTTTCAATTGGGCGGCCGTTTCTCTTCGGTCCCAGGCATCACAAGCAAATTTGGTCACAGTATTTTGAAAGGGCATTAAATGCTCTGAAGCTTTTACCAACATTTAGTTTAAACAGTTGATTTTTGACAAAAGAGCGGTTTATTTGAACAAAAAAGGGTAACTTTTTAGCATTTTTTAAAAACTTTTGCGAGTTAAAAAAACGTTTAATCAATAAAAATTATATTTTTTGGTAGTATAAGCTCCAGCAAAAACGATTAGCGTTCTTTTAAATCATAAATGGAGGAAATCGTCCAATAGCTCTTGAGAGAAATGGTTGCCCAGTTTAAACTAGTCGGATGTACCAATCCCAAAACTTTCTTCTATCTCATACATGTTAATAGTTCAAAATACGCTATGACAGTGCCAAAAATAAATGGCTCATCGTGAGTCTTCTAAAGATATGAAATTCCGTGCATTAGTTCTTGAGATATGACTATTGCTGAAATCTTGTAAATCCAGGAAAATGCAGCATGGCAGCTCCACCGATTGGGTGATTTACGCCAAAATCTAATCAGCAACAACTTATGTTAAGGTCTAACTGAATATTAAGTTTGGGGAAAATCCACGCAATGTTTTTTTGAAACAGAGCTATTGCAAAAATCGTGAAAAATCTTGCATAACAACGCCACATATTGGAAGACTGACATCAAAACCTAATAAGCTACAACTTGTGTCAAAGTCTAGCTGAATCTGAAGTTAGATGAAAATTCGTGCATTAGTTCTTGAGATAGAACTATTGCGGGAATCGTAAAAAATGCCGCACAGCAGCGCCACCTATCAGGCGATTTACACCAACACAAAATCAGAATCAATTCATATCAAAGACTAACTGAATCTGAAGTTATATGAAAATCAGCGCATTAGTTCTTGAGATAGAGCTATTGCGAAAATCGTGTAAATCCTCCAAAATTCAGCATAGCAGTGCCTCCTGTTGGGAAAATTGCACCAAGACGTAAACAGCACTATTTCATATCATGGACTAACTAAATCTGAAGTTTGATGACAATCCTTGCATTAGTTCTTGAGATAGAGCGGGAAATGTAAAAAATGGTAATTTTACGGGAAACGTAAAAAATGCAGCATAGCAGCGCCACCTATTGGACGATTTACACCAAAAACTAATCAACACCAACTTATATCAGTGACTACTTGAATATAAATTTTTATTAAATTCCGTGCATTAGTTCTTGAGATAAGAGCGCCCACAAAATTTGTGTAACAGACAGACAGAGTCACAAACTCACAGACAGACATTTTGTAAAAACATGTTTTTCGGGATCTCTGACCCCTAAAACGTGTAATTTCGTGAAAAACCGGAAATCGGAAATTTTCACAAATTCAATACTTTCTTCTTGTAAAGGTAGAAGAAAGTAAAAATAGGCTTTCGAGGGGAAAAAAAAAATTAAAATTTTACAATTGTCTTATATTCAACGAGCGGCATTACATTCACTGAGCACAAAATACTGAAAAGAATTGAAATATCACGGAACTGGTTCAAGGGAACAATCTCCACACTTAAGGGATGCAAAAAATGCTAAATAAAAAATATCGACAATTTTTACTCAAAGAAGTAGAATCCCCCCCCCCCCTCTTCCCTAATTCAATTTTCTCTCTTGGAAAGACGTAAGTTCGCCGAATGTTTCATAATTCAATAAATCCTATATACCCCTCTTTTATGCACATTAAGTTCGAAATTTATTGTTGTTGATCAAGGCTATTGCATTAACTTTTCTCGTTGTCTACACAATTTGTTATGTTTTTCTATTAAAACATGCTTTGATAGAATGAAGTTCATGTGTTTTGTTGATACAAAGTACATATTGTTAAGTAGCACAATTTGCGTTGCTCTTTGATAAAATTTTGTATATTTATGCTGTGGTGGTTTTGATTATTTGATTTGAGTATTTTTTTTTTTTTTTTCAAAATAATAAACAACTTTCTATGAAACGATTAGGACATACTTTGCTTTTATTTTTGCTGCAGAGAAGCAATTTAATAAATAATCTTAAAGAAAATGTGTTACAAATGTGTCTGGTCAGTGAATTTTAACTGCGATTTTACCGAAAGACAAAAAGTCTAAAATATTCTATTTAAAACATAGAAATTGTTTAATAAGGTAATAAAAATAAAATGTAGATAATTTTCTTAATGTGTTTTTTTTTTATAAAATTTTTATTGATGACACTAAAAATTATAAATCCATACTAACGATTTAAGGGGACCTTCTACATTAGGAGACAAAAAAAAGCACTTTTTTTAAATTTTTTTGTAAGAAAACTGGATGTATCTTTTTGAAATTTTAGCAGTTTATTGTACATATCTTAAGGTATACACAAGAATTGTTTTATTAGATTTTGTTGCTTCTACTCTAAGTTATAAACAAATATATTCAACCACATGGTTTGATGGTGAGCAAGATTTAAAAAAAAAACCTTCTCAATGGATCATCTTCATTTGTTTTTTAATTAAAGCTTACTTAATTGCCTTCAATATGAATTAAAGCTTTTACTAAAATTATTTTTAAAAAAAAAGTTATTAACAAATAAGAACGAATTTTTTTAACATTTTTTTTCTTTTTTATCAGCCATTACATAAATTCTTTTAAATAAATTTATGGGTTCCTTTAGTTTAACTAGAAGCTATACTCAAGAAGTTTACGAAAAAAATATTTTTGCGTTTCAGATAATTCTACAAGGCGCTATCATGCCCCCACCGTCCAGAAGAAATTTTCCAAAGCAGTTGAACATATTTGTTTATAACTTAGAGTAGAAGCAAAAAAATCTAATGAAAAAATTCTTGTGTATACCTTAAGATATGTACAGTCCTGGAAAGAAAAAAGTAAACACCCCCTACTAACTTCTCAACAAATTATCGTAGACGAAAGTTACTGGTACCGAACGATTGGAAATAGAGTCTACTTTTAAATGATTTTTATAAAATTTACTTAGGGGGCATCTACATATTAAAACGAATTCAAACTTCATTTTTTTCAATGCCATTACCCAATTTTAACGAGATATTTCAAATCTTCTGCTCAAATTAGCCTAGACTCTAAATTTCAAGTCATTTGAATGATAAGTTTTTGAATTATAAACATTCAAAATTTAGTGCTTCTAATGTTAAATTACATTTTCATATTTTTATTTATATCTCCTGAAATTATACTCCTTATGTGCTATTTTTTTTTTTTTTTTTTTTTTTTTTTTTTTTTTTTTTTTTTGGTAGCGATAATACTAATATACCCAAACATAAATATGCTGCATTTGCAATTTTTATAATTTTATGATATGAATTATGAAATTAATTCTCGAAACAATTATAAATTGCAACCTACATTTTTTTTTTTTTTTTTTTTTTTTTTTTTTTTTTTTTTTTTTTATGGATTTAGATTTATTAAGTCCTGCTTTATGGAAATCTAAAATTTCACAATTTTCTTCCAAGTAGTTTTCAAATTATGCTTAAAAAATGGCAAAATGATGGTTTAAGGGGCTGTCCATGATAGAAGTGAGTAAATATTTTGAAATTTAATCTGCTGTCCTGTAATCTAACAGGTTTCATTGACTCCATGAGTGGCGCTTCGGGTGCCTTGATCAAGAAAGGTGCTCTCTCGGTTAACAATCGAGTACGTAACTTCAATTTGGATACAGACCTTAAAATACGCTCGTTTTAAAATAATTAATTTCTCGGAAACTTATGGTACGAATTGCATAAAAATTTGTTTTTAGGCTAATTGAAGGGTGTAGAGTTCATTTACGCTGTCAGAATTATGTACTGCTATTGAAAAAAACAAAGTTAAGGTTCGTTTTAATATGTAGATGGCCCCCTAAACAAATTATATATATATATATCAATTAAAAGTATACTTTATTTCTAATCGTTCGGTACCAGTAACTTTCTTCTACGTTAATTTGTTGAGGAGTTAGTAGGGGTGTTTACTTTTTTTTTTCTACGACTGTACAATAAACTGTTAAAATTTCAAAAAGATCCATCATGCAGTTTTCTTTTCAAAAAAAAAAAAAAAAAAAATCATAAAAAAGTGCTTTTTTTGTCTCCTAATGTAGAAAGTCCCCTTAAATTCAAAAATACATAAGATCAATGGAATAAAAAAATGAAATTCATTAAAAAAATAAATACATATTTTTTTTAAAAAGTAAAAGATTTAAATAATATCTTTACAATTCAATTATCTCTTCTATATACATAACGTCTTCGAATGTCTCATATCTAACTATCTCCCCCACCTTCCTCTTTTTAGGGTTTCGTTCATCTGACGAAACCCTATTAGTCTCACTCCTCTGTCTGTCTGTCTGCCTGTCTGTCCGTCATAGAGCCCGTTCTCAGAAACTATATATGTTGGAGACTTGAAATTTTGCATACTTATAACTGGACACCTGAGATCAAATGACAAATCATAAAATTTTGAAAAAGTCGTATTTAACGGACGTTATTAATTAAAAACTCCCAATTTTACGCCTCATTAAGGGAGAAACGGCATAAAATGAACGCAAGTACGAACAGACTCTCGAAATATTTTCATTTCTCCTCCGGGTTACACCACTTCAGTGCTTCGAGATGCGAAATTGTAGGTTTGCTAGTGCGCGCTTTAAGCAAAAAAGTGTAGTGGATATTTATAAATCAAGAAACTTTTAACCTACATAGACAGACGCAGAAAAAAAATCTACTTTCATTTGGTATAGAGGTCGTTTTTCTGCGATGTGCATAAGTGAAAAAATCCTCTAAAAATCGATTGATAAAAATTTAAATTTCTTCCATTACGAAAGCATTTGTCGATAGATTTGATTTCGGACGGCTACAATAATTTTTTCTCTCCAGACAAACGGCGCATGGTCACGTAGTTTCTCATAGTAGGATATTTTAATACGATATTTAATCTTTTTAAATATTAAATTTTTTGATTCAATCTTCAGACATCCCGACGTGAAATTTTTCGCTGATTTCATTGATACCCATTTCTAAGTCCTATCTTAATTACAAGCTGAGATATTAATTATTGTTTAATTAATTGCTTTTATTTCTATCAAATGCGTAGATTAAAATGGAGGCACATGCTTTTTTAACCGCGATTACATTTAAATTAGGAAATCTAACAATTTGCATGGGATTTTTTGACGGCGCGCTATGAGTATAGAGATAAGTACTACTTATTCAATATCGAAAAGTTTGTAAGTGTTCATAGCACTATATTCGAATAGTAATTTCAGAAAATATCTTAAATTATTGGTTAAGAGCGCCACCCTCCCAACCCATGTATATACGGAAAGATTGCGTTATTAAGAATAGAGTGCGCTCCCTGGTAGTGGAATGTGGAACTAGCATAACGCGATTTTGTTAAAATCAGGAAATATAACAAGGCGATCTGTTTGAAACTTTAAGATAGTTTATAACACATAAGATAAAGTGTAAAAAAGAATGGCGCGTGAAATTCCGAGGAGGAGGAGGGAGGAGCACTAGATTTCTTTTTTAAAAATTAGCGTTTCTGGCCTTTTTAGATGCCATTTTTTGAGGGAGTCCTCCGATATATGCTACTTATTAAATGTAAAAATGTCACAATTTTAGTTACCACTATTTCCGAATAGTAATTTCAGCAAATTTCTTAATTTCTGGCTTAAGACCGCCACCAACTTGACTAGCATATCTCCTGATAGGTTGTTTAACGGAGTTGCGTTCAGATACAGTTTTATTAAGAATAGAGTGCGCTCCCTCGTATTGGAATGTGGAACTAACAGACCGTGATTTCATTTAAAGTAGGAAATCTAACAAGGCGATCTATTTGAAACTTTAAGATAGTTTATAACACATAAGAAAAAGTTTATAAAAAATGGCGCCTGAAATTTCGGACAGGTTGGGGGAGGGGCGAAATATTTCTTTTTTTTTTACCTTAGCGTTTCATACCGTTTCAAGTGCGGTTTTTTGACGAAGTCCTCAGATACATGCTGCTTATTAAATATAAATATGTCAAAAGTTAAGTTACCGCTATTTCCGGTTAGTAATTTCAACAAATATCTTAAATTCTTGCTTAAGACCGCCAGCTCCTCGAGTAACATATCTACTGATACTGATAGGTTGTGTAACGGAGTTTCATTCAGATATGCTTTTGTTAAGAATAGAGTGTACTTCCTGGTGATGTAATGTCGGACTAACAGACCGCGATTTGATTTAAAGTAGGAAATCTAACAATGCGATCCGCTTTAAACTTTAAGATACTTTATAACACATGATAAAAATTTATGAAGAAGAATGGTCCGTCGCAATCCGAGGGGGGGGGGGGTTGAGGGAGGGGCACGAACAAAATTAGGAAATATAACTGGACGATCTGTTTGAAACTTTAATATTGTTATTAAAAAATATAAAAAGTATCTTATAAATCTAGAACTTTCTCCCCTGAGTCGTGAATTCTACGCCTTTATTGTGGCTGATCTCGTTAAGGTATTTACTTCGAAGAATATAAACACTGTTGTACGAAACAAAACATTTAATAGACAAAACTAACACTAAAAACGGTACATATACTAACTTTAAACATCTTCAATTTTTAAATTCGTACATCTCGTCTGCAGTAAATTCATGGAACAACAAATGACATAAAAATTAAATCGTAAACAAAAATGGGTCACTTTAGTTCACACAGCTTGCTTTTTTACTTCGCACCAAAGAGTTTGGAATTTGAGTCAGAAAATACAACATCCTCCGGCCCAGAAAGATAAGTTATTCTTTATCATAGTCAAGTTCCAATGGATATAGGTGTTGGACTGTTCGCCGAATGAAATTGCCTGTTGCCAGTCTTAAAGTGCATGCACGAACCTTTCCGTTTCTACCAGGATGAACATCTGTGACAATGCCTAATTTCCATAAAAGCCTTGGCTGATTGTCTTCTTTAATTTGAACAACGGCTCCTTTTTTTACTTGTATGCCTTTGGAGTGATCTGTATAATGGACACATTTTAAATCCATTAGGTAAAATTGTTTCCACTTCAACCAAAATTTTTCTACTAAGTTTAATCTGTATCTATATCTGCGAGTTACTTCACCTTTGGTAGAAGGAATGATCCTTATCTTTTCCGGTGGCAAAGCTGTCAGTCTTTTCCCTACCAGGAAATGTGCTGGACACAAGGGGGTTGGCTCATTTACATCACTCGATACAAAGGTTAATGGGCGTGAATTCAAAACAGCTTCCACTTCCTGTAAAGAGGTTTCAAATTCTTTGTAGTCTAATGAAGATCTTCCAAGGATTTTCTTAAGGCATATCTTCGTTGAACGTACCAATCTTTCGTAGAATCCTCCCCACCACGCTGCTCTCTCTACGATGAATTTCCATTCAATTCTTTTTTCACTAAAATAATTTTGCACCTCAGGATTCTTTATCAAATTCCATATCTGCTGTAAATCCCTGTCCGCTTTCTTGAAGGTTTTAGCATTGTCGGTGTAAATAATCTTGCAAATACCACGACGTGAGATGAATCTTCGAAAGGCCATTAAAAATTCGGTCGTTGTTAAATTCATAACAATTTCTAGATGCACTGCTCTTACTACTGCGCATGTAAATAAAACAACGTAAATCTTGGTACTATTTTTGAGGTATAAAGGACCTAGGAAATCTGCTCCTGTCACTTCGAACGGTGATGCTTCTTTAATTCTATCTGGAGGAAGGGGTGCAATGTCTTGGCAGTAAGGTTTAGTGCTGAATTTTTTACAGATGATACATCGCCTTAGTATACGTTTTACTTGTTGCCTACCCTTTATAATCCATAAACTTTCTCTTAATTGGGCGAGTGTTTCGGCAACTCCAGCATGAGCAACTTCTTCATGAACTCTTCTGATTTGAAGATCTGTAAAATGACTTTTGCTAGGAAGGATAATTGGATGTGCTTCTGAATAACTTAAATTTGAATTCTGGAGTCTTCCTTTTAATCGCATGATTCCATCTTCATCTAAGAACGGATTTAAATTTAGAATTTTTGATTTTCTTGGGATTAATTTCTTCTTAAACAATGCTTCTCTTTCTTCTGGAAAGCATTTCTCTTGCGTCTGTTTTATCCAATATTTCTCGGCTTTCAACATTTCTTCAGCACTCAAAGGTCCTGAAAGTTTACTTACACGTATCTTTGTATTGTTCGCAAATCTGAATATCCAACAGGTGATGCGAAGTACTCTAGTCAATGTACTGTAATTTTCAATTTTAAAAATTGTATTTTCTTCTTGAGTCACACAGCTAGCTTGTAGAATTTTTGTTTTCATTGATGATCTTTTCTCTACTTCGACACCTTTAATATCAATTTCTTTCGTTTCTTGAGGCCAAAATGTTTCATTTTCTTTCAGCCACTTGGGACCATTAAACCATGCTTCATTTTTCAAAAATGATTCTGCTTTTTCACCTCTGGTTAACAGGTCGGCTGGATTTTCTGAGCCAGGGCAATGCGACCACAAGTTTGGATTTGTTTTTTGCTGTATTTCTCGAATCCTATTCTGAACAAATGGCTTCCATTCTTCAACATTGCCTCTGATCCAATGCAGAACAATCATTGAATCTGTCCAGAAATGTAGACTGATTTTCATTTCTTTGAAAAGACGTTGATTAACATAGGCTGTTAGTCTAGTCCCTACTAGTGCGCTCATTAGTTCCAATCTTGGCAGAGATAATTTCTTGACTGGAGCAACTCTGACTTTGGAAATGACAAAACTAGTAAATATTTGTTCGTTAACACGATATCTTAGATAAACAACAGATCCATAAGCTTTGGAACTTGCGTCGTTAAAACAGTGCAATTGTAGATCTTGAATCGCATCTTTTGAATAGTCACCAAAATAATATCTTGCAATCTTTGCAGCTTCAACAGAACTTAGTTGCTTGCACCACTTAATCCATTTATTGTGCATATCTTCATTCAATTTATCTTCCCAATTCAGACCTTCTTTCCAAATTTCTTGCATAAGAATTCTTGCAGTTACCGTAAAAGGGTTCAAAATTCCTATGGGATCATATATTCTTCCTATCATCTTTAAAACTTCTCTTTTGGTTACACCGTTATTCTTATCGTCAAATTTCAAAAGATTCTGTAATTCGACTTTGAAATAATCTTCTTGGGTATTCCATTTATAACCTAGAACCTTTGTATGAGTAGATTTTTCATGGCTAGTTTCTTCTTTTAAGTCAAATTGCGATTGAAGACTTTCGGAATTTGTAGTCCACTTGCGCATATTGAAATTAGCCTCTTTCAAAATGGTCTTAACCTCAGCATATACCCTCAAACCTTGTGATTCTTCATTTACACCAGCGAGTAAATCATCAACGTACAGACAATCATTGAGCAGATCAACCGTATCTGGAAATGTGGATTTGTATTTCTTGATATGATGTTTTATAGTTGCAGATAACAGAAATGAACTAGGCTTCGCTCCGAATAAAAATCTGGTCATTCGTAATGTTTTCAACTTCAAATTTGACCCTGGATTAGGAGAATTTTCAATCCATAAAAATCTAACAGCATCTCTATCTGCAGGATCTAAACTAATTTGCAAATATGCCTCATCAATATCCCCAGTGATTGCAATTTTATGTAATCGAAATCGAAGTAAAACATCGAGTTTATCTGGATTTAAATTTGGACCCGCATGTAAACAGTGATTCAACGAAATAGATTCGGAAGAATGAGAGGACGCATCGAAAACGACTCTAAGTTTGGTAGTTGCTTTGTCTTCACGTATAACTGCTTGGTGAGGCATATAGTAAGATACTGAGTTTGGCTCCGAATTAACAACTTCTGCCATTCCTTTCTCTAAATAATTATCTATAACATTGGCATATGTTTCATAAAATTCTGGACATTTTTCAAATTTCTTATTTAAACTATATAGCCTTTTTCTCGCTAACTCATAATTATCCGTTAATTCAACAACTCTTTCATTCCAGGGCAACTGCACTTGATACACATTATTCTTAAATGTAACAGTTTTATTATAATTTTCAAAAACTGCATTCTCTATATCAGATTGTTCCTTTTCTGGTTTTATTCCCATAGTTTCTAACTCCCAGAAAGCCTTTAAAGTATTATTTACATCGGTATTCCTATCCAACTCAACATTCTCCGAAACAGCTTTCATGACACTAATTGAAGTTTGTAAAATATTAGCATTTTTAGACGCAGTAGAACCATTAACAGTCCATCTTAAAATTGTTTCAGAAAGTACGAGATCATCTGAAAGTCTACGACGCTTCCCTGTAACCATTTTCCAATAATAATCACTTCCTATCAAAATAGGTAATCGAAAATATTTTGAATCTCCATAGGTTCTATCAGCTAATTGCAATTTATTTCTATATACAAAATCTCGTATTCTCTTCTCGGGTACGGCAAGTAAAGCTTCACTAATTTCAGGTGTCTCTAACACTTCAATCGTAATACTTTTATTCAGCATTTCGGGATTTTTCAAAAGAATTCTGTATCGCTTACGTTTCTCATTTATCGCGGCTTTAGAGTCAAAAGCGTGAATTGTAACATCTTCTTCTCCTACTACTTGTAAACCTAATTTTTCTGCAACGTTACTCAATATAAATGATCTCTGCGACCCTAAGTCATATAATAGATGTAATTTCGATTTATGTTCTTTTCCGATAGCTAATGCAGTAGCGGTTTGCAAATAAATGTCTCGTGTTACGTTCCCATTTTGAATTGGTGAAACTAATGTATCTGTTATTTCCCCTTTATTCTCGCTTTCTTCACAAATCACTGAATTATGCCTCCGAAAACAAAATTTACATCTATTTTTAGACTTACAATTTTTAACTAGGTGAAATCGCTTCAAACATAGAAAACATCTTGTTTGACTCTTTATAGCATTTTTCTTCTCTTCTATTGTTTTAGAACAAGTTTCTATATCATGACTTTCTGAACAGAATAGTCATTTATTTTCAACATTCGTATTCAAAGTTGCCGACGTAGGCATTTTGTGCTTAAATAATTTACTATTAACAAAATCCCTATCAAAAATTCTTTTTTTACAACTACTTTGTTCCCAAATCTTGTATCGTCATTTGATTCTCTCTTGCCAAACGAAAATGTGCGATTTCTTGTTTCGATTTCCGCTCTCAAATAATCTAATAGCTTCGAAACATTCCACGATTCTGCTTCATCTTTATTTTCTCTGTTATAATTCAACATTAAACTATTCGGTATTAACTTTGTTATTATAGGAAATAATAAACTTCCATAACTTTCTAACTCGATTCCTAATGATTTCAAACTGCGTATATGTATTTCGCAAGTATCGTACAAATTGCGCAATTCTTTCAAATTAGAAGAATTACGGACGGGTGGCAAATTTAATAACTTATTAATATGTGACCTGATCAACATTTCTTTTTTCCCGTAGCGACTCTCTAAAATATTCAGAGCCATATCATAATTTTCTTCGGAAACTAATAATCCTTGAATGGCAGTTTGCGCCTCTGATTTTAGGAGACTTTTCAAATATGTAAATTTATCCATTTTGCTTATTTCATCATTGTCATGAATAGCTGATTTAAACTGACTGTAAAATTCTTGCCAGTTCTCTAAATTACCATCAAACTTCTCAATATTCAACTTAGGCAGGTTAACGCGAATCCCATGTTTGGCCATAAAAGGCAAATAGACATTCATATCACTAAAGGCAACCGCCGAATTTGAAGCGATATTTTCTTCTTTCTGTAAATCCTTCATTTTACGATTTAATTTAGTTTTAACGGAAATAAACTTTTCCCTATACTCTTGGTTGGATTCAAAATCTGACTCCAAGCTTTTTAAATCTTTTATTTCTCCCTCAATATTCTTACATAATTCAAGAAATTGATTTTCTTTATCATTAATTTGTGCAAACGATTCTTCTAACCAAAACATATCAATTGTACTACCGGATTTTTCAAACATATCATTGATATTATTCATGAGCTTCGTTGCGCTAGATTTAATAACTTTACGTTTCGACTTCAATGCATCTAAATTTTCCATTTTAATATTCTTAAAGGAAGTAAATACTTATCAAATAATATTTCAACCAAATAAAAGCGCGACGTATGGGCGCCAAAATATTATATAAAAAATATAAAAGTATCTTATAAATCTAGAACTTTCTCACCTGAGTCGTGAATTCTACGCCTTTATTGTGGCTGATCTCGTTAAGGTATTTACTTCGAAGAATATAAACACTGTTGTACGAAACAAAACATTTAATAGACAAAACTAACACTAAAAACGGTACATATACTATCTTTAAACATCTTCAATTTTTAAATTCGTACATCTCGTCTGCAGTAAATTCATGGAACAACAAATGACATAAAAATTAAATCGTAAACAAAAATGGGTCACTTTAGTTCACACAGCTTGCTTTTTTACTTCGCACCAAAGAGTTTGGAATTTGAGTCAGAAAATACAACAAATATAGCTTATAAAACATAACAAAAATTTTAAAAATCAGGCCGCGTCAAAAATCATGGTGACCATTCCCCACTTTGCACCCCCGGGGGCACTTTTCTAAATTTGGCAGATACCCGTCATGTGATATACCGTAGCATTTCAGGGGGGGGGGGGGGACAAAATTAGGAAATATAACAAGGCGAATCTGTTTGAAACTTTAAGATAGTTTAGGAAGGGTTTGCCAAAATTTATAAGGTGTTCCATGGCGATAAATGTACTGGACGTTTTGAAAGAAAGTGTTTTGAAAGGAATATTAAACGAAATCCTCTGTGCGATCTAAGATCACACTTACCCACTTGTTTGTATTACTGAAGTTAAAAACAAATATTTCAAAGATATATAATCGAATTTAAGATATAGCACTGTCTTTTTTTTTTCAAGATTATTTCATTAAATTTTTATCGGCAATGCCTATTGTTATATTTTTCTTTTAAAATATGCATTAGGACAGATAAAAAAGTCTATATAATAAAAGCATATTTGTCAAATACTGAAGAATGCTCGATAGAATGAAGCTAATCATAATTGTTTTCTTTTTATTTAATTCTAAAAAATAACTTTATAATTATTACATTATTTACTAAATCAGAAAATATTCATTTCATTTTTTGGACATTTAATATCCATTGAAAAGATTTAATGCAAGCAATTAAAAAGAAATTGTGCAGCTAGTTCTCGTACATTAAGTTCTCAAAGAAAGAAGTATGCTTAATAAACAGTTATTGTACATTTTTATAAATAAAAATATTGATAAATTCAAAAATAATGTTCCAGAAATGAAAATTCTTTGGGGCATTCCACATCAAATCAGGCAGTAAAATATCAATATGTAACCCACCATCACAGATTTTAATGAAACTGCGTGTGTTTGTTCTTACTATTAAGATATGATCACCACTAAATTTTTTTGCTCCTTGGTGAAATAGTTTCTGAGAAACAAATTGTCAAAATTTTGAAAAACTGCCGTCAGTTGGCATTCTTGACTGCTCGGTTTTCAAATGTAGCACGTCATATATATAATCATATTTCAATATCTACTCTACAAATCATCATCAAATAATTTATGCATAATATTTAGGGTACACAGTTTATGAAAAAAATATATTGTTACGCTTATAACATTTTAAGTGTGTCTAAAAAACTGTTTAAACTTTGAAGTCGTGAATTTTTTATGAAAAATAATGCATTAACATAAAAAGCATAATCAACAAAAGGCGGCATTTTTATTAAATTTTTTTTTTTGTGGGAGATATACTTAAAGGTGTCCTTTACTTGATTGTGAAATAAAAATAGTGGGATTTTGGGTGTTTTTAGTAGTATTTTCTAATTTAAAATATTTTGAGGTGCATTTCAAATAAAATCAAGTAGAGTCGTTCCATGTCAGTTCCCCTAAGCCATTTAATCACTGTCACAAATTTCAATGAAACTGGGTTTGTTTATAGCTCATTTAAGACGTAATCACCTTTAATTTTCTTGATCCTAAGTAAAATATTTTTTAAGATAAAAAAAATATCAAAATTTTGAAAAATTGTTTTAAATTTTTTTAATAACAGTTCTATATTCAAAGATTGCATTAAAAAAAAAAAGTCATTTCAATATAAAATCACTAAATAGGTTTCAAATAATGTATATGTGACAAATAATGTAGGCAGATTATTATTTCTTGTTTTTTGTCATGTTTAAACACTAAGAGTGTCTTTTATCTTGTGAATTTTTAAAATCAAGAATTTTGTCAAAAATAATGTGTTAATCAAAAATTTATTATTAACCGAAGGCAGGGTGTTATTGCTTTTTTTAATTGTACGTAAAAATATCTTTTAAATGGTTATAAAATAAAAATAGTGAAAATATGAGAAAAAATTATCAAAGTTTTGGAAAATTGCCACGAGTTGCCATTAATGATTGTTCGATGTTCAAAGGCCTCATTTTATATATAAAATCATATTTCAATAACTAATAAAGAAATCTTCTTCAAATAATTTAAGCAAGGAAAATAAATAATGTATGTAAATTATGAAAAAAATATTGCTGTAATGTAAAAAAATGTTTAAATGTGTCTAAAAAATTGTAAAATCTTTGAAATCAAAAATATTTTACAAAAAATAATGAAATTATTAAAAAAGCATTATCAATCAGAGGCGGAATTTCTATGACTAATTTTTTTTTATTTTAAGTTGTACATAATACTACATTATAACTGGATCTGAAATAAAAATAGTGGGATTTTGGTTGGTTTTAGTAGTGTTTAAATCATATTTAAAATTATCAATATTTTCAAATGTAATATCTATCCAATGTATCATCCCTGGAAATATTTTTATTTATACATTTATTTTATTTTTCAAATTATCTTATATGTTCATTTCTTAAGGAAAAAAATAAACAATATTGTTTTATGGTAAAACTTCTTGGGCGAAGAGCAATTATCCCTTTCCAAAAAAGAGAAGAATCACTAGCTCCTCACCGCCCAATAGAAATTTTCAAAATGATACTCCCAATCTTTAAACTCATATTTGGCTACTAATATTGAAAATTTAGCATTGAGCTGCTAATATTGAAAAATATACCAAATTTCACTCTTTTGAAGAAAATTTTGACATATTGTGCTTTAAATATATGCAAAAAATGCATAATCCATTACATTTATATCTTTCAAATAACTATATCTAAAAAATTATTTAAAGCTTAATGAGTTGCACTTTTTTAACTTTATTCAGTTTCTAATTATATGTAATTTGATTTATTTCATCACAATATTGCTGAAAGATGGATTTTCAACATATATATGTCTGTATATATATGTGTGTATATATATCCCTGTTCTCAAACAAATTATTTAAAAATTATTCATTTATGTTTAATAAAGCATATATATTGTTTATACACTTATAGAAAATACATATGATAAATTTTATGATATGCCAATAATATCTAAAAGTAAAGAACTTATCTAATAGTATGTAACGAAAAATTTACCATCTGGTGTAACGACAACAAAATTTTATAATTCTTTTACTTAATTTGGATGAATGAAAAATCGTACATGTTTATATTTTATTGAAGTACAGGTGAAAATGTCACAAAGACATTCCTATCTCAACAACAACTGAGTATGTCACATTCACACTACAGCTGATTTTTTCTTTTTGATCTTTCGGGTTAGATTTCAGATGGTAATGAATTAATTAGTTTTGTTAGAAGTGTCATTGCAGTCAGCATATTACGTTCACTATTTTATTTTATAATTTATTTTGATTGACTCGATGAACAACAGAATTTAAAGCGGACCATTTCATGAATTTTCAATTAAAAGCTGATTTATAAATTCCTTATGTTGTTTAGTTATTATTATCGTCTTAAGATAATAAGTTGGTACTAAGATTTTTAAATGTAGATTATTTATTATTTGAACTGTTGAAAGTATTTTTCAATAAGTGTGGGCTGTTGATTTTAAGTCGGCTGTTGAGCAGTGTAGTGTTGGTAAAGGAACTGGTACTATTTAATTTAATTTTTATTGCTGTAAATAATATTTGTTATTTTATTAATGTATGTATTATATTTAAGCAAGAGTAGCAATACACGATATCGTAGTCATTATAGTTCATCTTAGCATGAAAAGCTTCAATATTTATGATTAAACATTCACATTTTATGAAAATTTTGTTAAAATTGCTCATATTTTCACTATTTTTATTTTATAACTATTGAAAAGATATTTTTACGTACAATTAAAAAAAGTAATAACAGCCCGCCTTCGGTTAATTATAAATTTTTGATTAACACATTATTTTTCACAAAATTCTTGATTTTAAAAATTCACAAGATTAAACACACTCTTAGTGTTTAAACATGACCAACAACAATAAATAATAATCTGCCTACATTATTTATCACATTTACATTATTTGAAACTTATTTAGTGATTTTATATTGAAATGACTTTTTATGCAGTCTTTGAATATAGATCTGTCATTAAAAACATTTTGAAAAAAAAAATTTCAAAATTTAGATTTTTTTTTAATCTTAAAAAAATATTTTACTTAGGATCAAGGAAATTAAAGGTGATTACGTCTTAAAATGAGCTATAAACATACCCAGTTTCATTGAAATTTGTGACAGTGAATTAAATGTCTTAGGCGAACTGACATGGAATGACTCTGCTTGATTTGATTTGAAATACGCCTCAAAATATTTTTAAATAGGAAATACTACTAAAAACACCCAAAATCCCACTATTTTTATTTCAGAATCAGGTACAGGACACCTTTAAGTATATCTCCCACAAAAAATAAATTTAATAAAAATACCGCCTTTTGTTGAAATTGCTTTTTAGTTAAGGCATTATTTTTCATAAAAAAAATCATGATTTCAAAGTTTAAACATTTTTTTAGACACACTTAAAATGTTATAAGCGTAACAGTATTTTTTTTCATAAACTGCGTACCCTATATATTATGCATAAATTATTTGAAGATGATTTGTAGAGTAGATATTGAAATATGATCATTTTTATGTCATGCTACATTTGAAAACCGATCAGTCAAGAATGCCAATTGACGGCAGTTTTTCAAAATTTTGACAATTTTTTTCTCAGAAACTATTTGACCAAGAAGTAAAAAAAAAATACTGGTGATCATATCTTAATAATAGGAACAAACACACGCAATTTCATCAAAATCCGTGATGGTGGGTTACATGCCTGCCTGAACTGACATGGAATGACCCCTTTGGAAAGTAAAAGCTAACTGTTATAATGACTGAAGACAGAAAGTCTGAAGTCTCACGATGTATTTAAAAAAAATAGACAAATTTTCTTAAAAAGAATAAAAAGGTTTTATAGCACGTAGATAAATTTCCTGATGTATTTTTTGTCAATTTTGCATTGGTGGCATTAAACGTTTGCATATGATCGAGGGTGTACATCAATTGCGCCTACGGTGGGAGGAGATCATAAATTGCGCCTACAGCTTCGGCCCCTTCTGTATGAACTGCGCTCGAAGGGGGTGAGATAAGCAATCCATCATTTTATTGATGGTTGCCTTAAAGAGTTATTTTTCCCAAAAAAGTCTTCTGGATGCAAATTCGGCCATGGTAAATCTTGGCGACAATAATCACAATACTTAAGGTCTGTATTCATCTAGCATTGCATTATATCTTATGAGATATTCAACGTAATGAATACAAATAAAATATTACTACAGGATACTTACTAATATTTACTACGAAAGAAGGGGACCTCATTTAAATAACGCGGTGCAAACTGCCGCCCCAAATTTTGTTAGCTCTTTCAAGGTATTTCAAGAAATATCTAATGTTAATTTTTAAAAAAACACACCATTGTTAAGAAAATTTTTATTTTGACTTGTAACATTTGGATAAAAAGTGTTTTTCCTTTTTCAATAACAAAAAAGGCTAAAAATACATAAAATTCAAGTTATCATAACTCGGTAAGTTTTATTTGTACAAAAATGAAACTTTTATTGTTTAATTATTAGTACACGAAGAAAGTTTTACTAAATATATAGTATTTAAATCCCGTAAAAAAATTAAATTTCTGTAACTTTTAAAAATAACATTATATATATATATATATGCAGTAGAAACCCGGTTATCCGAAAATCGGCTTAACCGAAAGCCCTTAAAATTCCTCAAAGTCCTTTTTAAATGTGGAAAATTTTATTGCCAACACTATTTTGACCGATGTCAAATGACAACTTTTAACATATTTTGATTTATGATTAATATTTTATTTGTAAGTTTTAGATCAAACAATTCCGAATCATTTTTAGTACATTGAAGAGTTGTTTTAATACTTATTATCTTTAAAAATTAAAAGGAAGATAAATAAAAATCAAAACTTTGAAAGGTGTTATTGGATGTGGGTAGAAATAGTGTTAAAAAAGCATGTTCTTTATGAAAATAATAAACAGAGTCAACTTACTTATTTTGTCAATTGCGTAATTTCGGGCACTTTATTAGATAGACACGTACGACACTTAATCTTTTTTACAAAATATGTTGTGATTTTCTTTTGTTTTTTAACTTTGCATCGTTTCAATGCTGCTTTATCAAGCCACCTTTTAAACAGGACCGAAACTAGCCTTTTTTGCACCCGGGGCAAACATGGATTTTGCCCCCCCCCCCCTCTCTTCCGGAAAGTATATTTACAAAGAGAATTTTACTAATTTTCGAATAGCCGACTTATTTTTAAATTTAAAATATGTAACCATAATATATGTAATACTGAACTATGCAATCTACAGTGACGCGTCCAAGGGGGAGGTCACGGGGATCATGACCTCCCTCTGAACACCAACAAAGATATTCTAAGGACCATTTTTTAAATGAAATACTCAGTAGAGTCCCGATTATCCGAGTCCCGCTTAACCAAGTTTCCGCCTTAACCGAGTTATTTTCTTCTGATGGGCTGATGGCTTCCATTATTATGAAACAGCCATTATAAAGGAAGTGTTAGGTGAAGATGAAAGAGCAGCCGTAAAAAGTTAGAACTCTGATTTTCTGGTCAGAATGTGGGGAGAAAAATGCCCATATACATTTTTTTTTTTTTTAATTATGGCCATTTTTCTTTCCCATTCTGTCCAGAAAATCGGACTTCTAACTTTTTACGACTGCTCTTTCATCTTCACCTAACACTTCATTTATAATGGTTGTTTCATAATAATGGAAGCCATTAGTCCATCAGAAGAAAATGATCCATTCCAAAGACTAGCGAAAAGCACAAACATCCATTATATAAATTGAGCATTTATGCGCTTAAAGGCTTAATCTTCAGAAAAGACAGACAGAGAAACAGTAGTAGCAGTAACATTACAACTTTGCTGCTATTGCTGCATTCTTTTTCTTTCTTTAAAATTTTTTTTCTTTTCTAATAAAGGCTCTCATTATGGAGCCACGAAACAGTTGTATGCTAAAAATTTTGGCTGTTTATACTATTCTTTACGTTGGTTTTACATATAATGTATTTATTTAACACAATGAGTTCTGTATGCATGTTATTAGTTTATAATCTTGAAGGAATTTGACGTAGAATCCCCTCCTCCCTTATCTTATTTTGCGCTAATGATGTTTAAAACGGAATATTTTATTTATTTTAATCGAAAATCTATTGAATGATTAAATAATAATAAAAAAAGATTTAAAATGTATTCATTTTTGCAAGAACTATAGGTAGTAATATAAAATAAATGTTTATTCTCTGGTGAGAAAATTTTTGGCAAAATATTGGCTTCCGAAATAAATCGCGAGATAACCTGTAACAGATAATCATAACCCTCATTTCAGCAGCAAGAATATTCTTCCATTTAGAATGTTGTTTTTTTTCCTCAGCATCTTTCTTTCAAAATACTACAGAGAATAATATTAAAGTGAAATTTATTTCTAGCATATTAATTGAATTATGAAATATCTGTAAATATCTGTATATAAATGTTAATAATGTTTAAGGTTCTTGAAGAATCTTAGAATGAAACATCTAAAGGCAGAGTAAATGAGATATTAGTTTAAACCTTACGAAAATATTTGTTTCCATACATAATTGGCCCATGTCAAATATTATATTATTGAACGAAAAATAATATGCTTGGAGAAAAAAATGGCATTATTAGGTAACGAGTTTTATTTCTTCATAAAATTTTCTCTTCTAAAGTAATTAAAAAAAATTCTTCAACGTTTAAATTTCTTGTGTAAATATTTGAAATTGATGATGATTTGTAATGTTCTATCATGGTTATATATATGGATTTTTTTATCATCATACTTCTATTTATTTCCCTTTTCTTTTTTTTTTCAATTAGTGCATATTATATTAGCGGAATATACATTTTTATAGTGTCGATTTTTCTGTGATTTAATAGTTATTATTAACAAAAAAAAAAAAAAAAAAAAAATATTATACTCATATATAAAATATATGTGTATAAGTTTTTTGCGAGTTTAAGAAAAGCATTATTGATAGCCGAAATTATCGATAAAGCGCCCAATTTAGCGAATCAACGCCAACAGAAAAGAGTCTTTCTAACAAAAAAAAGCTGTCACTTCGTGCCCACAAGTATAAGAGAGGGGGTTGACAATGATATCCGGTCCAACGTGACGCCGAGCGCAGTTCATACAGGGGGAGGCAAAGAAGGGTCGGCATCGGCGCAGTTAGCCGGTCTCCATGATCGATTGGCTAGGATAAAAAATAAATATATAATTGAAGATTAAAAAAATGAATGCCATATTTTCAATTCAATATTTACTCTTTCAGAGAGGTCCACTTAGTCCAGTAATTAGCATGCTGACCACGAAATGAGGAGCTTGAATCGATGTTGGTGGGTTCGTTAGAGTGGGTAATGCAGCATGCGTGTCAGCGGCAATGCAGGAGAAATTCCTTCTGCACTGAGGGGATCTTTCTAAAAAGTCGATGGTCGTTTTTCAACTTGTCAAACATCTTTAGGAGATTTTTTTTTTCTTTTCGATAACTGTCGGCATACAAGTTAGCATTGGCACAAATATAACTTGATGAAGATCCATGCAATTTTTCGAAATTGTACTTCATGGCATCTGCAATTCGTGCAGATCTCTCTTCATTAGATCTTGGGTTTTCTCAGCTTTTCTTTAATGACATCACGAGCAATGACATTATTTCTCACGATGTATCATCACGAGCAACGGCATTATTTCTCACGATGTGTCATCACGAGCAACTACATTATTTCTCACGATGTAACTTCACGAGCAACGGCATTATTTCTCACGATGTGTCATCACGAGTAATAGCACTATTTATTCCTGCATAAAGGCGATAGAAGGATTTGCACGAGTCACCCACAGGACGTCCAAACTTGCCTTTAGAAAAAACTTTTACAAAAATAGTAGCATAACAACGGTCCGAAACATAGCTGTCCGGGTATTTCTTCTTAAATCGGAAAACATCTTGTAAATATTGAGGTCAGGTCTTAAGAACTCTCTGATAGTCTTCTTTATATTTTAGTAGTTTTCATGTCTAGGGAAGTTATTTATATGATTCCGAGCCGTTTCGTTTATTTTCAGTAGTAAGTTTCATTTTTTTTCCATTTGAATTCGGGCGTTTTCCCCAACCGTCCTAGTATACGAAACCACTCTTCTTATTATTTTATTGCAGAGTTCGTAATCTACAAGGGAAAAAAGCAAGCTCCTAGGAGCTTTAATTTTTATTTTAGGACCTTGGTATATGTCCACACCGGTGAAGCTAAAAAATGGAGCTGTTTGTATCATGTATTGCCAGTCGTTGGTAATCCTAATCAGGGAGGCTTTCGTTATCTGCAACTTGCGTGTGTCAATGTAGTATTTTGCTACAACTGCGAAATCTAGGAAGTCTTGTCTAGTCATTCTTTCCACAACAAAAGGATTTTAAACTCTAGTTGTACACACAAAGTATTCTAGGTCTTTGGGAACAATCATCCAATTCTTTCCCTTTCTCTCAATAAGCCAAAGTCACGATCTATGACTTGTAGCTATAACCGCTAACAAGATACTTTATGTCAATGGTCTCATAACATTTTTTAACTATATCATCTCCATTAGCAGTTTAGAGAATGGATTGAAGGGAGATGATAAAAATATATCGGTGACTCAAATAATCAGAAGGTTTTGTAGAAAAATAAACTTTATTAACATAACAACACATAGTCAAATATTCGCCATCGTCACTGACAGAATAATCTGCCGCTCTCTGCAGAGTTCGAATGTTACTGCGTCACGTGACTTCAAAAGCTCTCCGAAGAAAACGCGGGGGGAGGAAATGCGCCTCATTGCTATTGGCTGAAATTTATAATTGCTCCTCGCGTGCGAGAGAGAGAAATAGCAGACGGCTACAGAGTATGCCCCCAGTGACGAAGTCGCGATTACAAAAAGGTAGCAATTAATAAGATACATAAAAAAGGTCTTGAGTAAAATTAAAGTACATATGATACAAAAAAAAGTAGAAAATATATTATGCATTACATGAAAAACAATATTTTTGAGAAGGAAATAGTATGCACACTATATACATCAAATGTTTTAAACAATATAATCCGTAACGAGATGTTTCGGAAAACGAACTTTACGACCAGATTTGGTGGTAGGGTGTTCAACAGGAGTAGTTGGAAAATTTATGGGCTCATTTTGTTTTTGAGGTTGGGAAGGTGAAATAGAATCTGCTAATTGATACGCAGGTTTAATGCGATCAATAGATACAGTACAGCGCTTCCCGTTTAATTCCAAGTCAAACGTTTTCTCAGACCTGTCAATCACTCGATGAGGTCCTGTATAAGGGGGTGATAAGGGAGGATTGACTTTATCTGATCTAAGAAACACGTGTGAACAGGTTTTTAATGAGGGATTGACATAAATTTTAGGATTGACGTGTATTGCAGTGGCAATGGGATTTAACTTTCTCATTTTTTCAGTTAACTCAGTGACGTATGTAAGAGTAGGTGGTTGATTTATAGTTTCAATGTTTATGAGATCAGAGGGTAGTCTGATATTTGTGCCATAAACAAGTTGAGCACAGGTCGCTTGGATATCATTTTTGAGAGCAGTGCGTAAACCAAGTAAGACAATGGGGAGGATTTCAGTCCATTGAATTTGATTGTGAGCTTTAAGAGAGCTCTTAAGATGGCGATGGAATCTTTCAATAAAACCGTTAGACTGTGGATGGTATGCTGTAGTTCTGATGCGTTTACATCCTAATCTATCTGTAAGCTCTTTGAAAGAGTGGACTCAAAGTTTCTACCCTGATCAGTAGTGATGGTAACAGGGGTTCCAAATCTGGAGATCCAACTGTGTATCAATGTACGAGCAGTTGTTTCTGCAGTCATATCAGATGTGGGTATAACTTCGGGCCATCTCGTGAACTTATCAATGATGGTCATGCAATACTGATTGCCATGAGATGATGGTAAAGGTCCGATAAAATCAATATGAATATGAGCAAAACGAGCATCAGGTTCAGAGGATGTACCAATTGGTGATTTGGTGTGTTGAAAGATTTTAGCTTTTTGACATTTCGCACAGCTGCGAACCATAGATTTTATGTCCTTACGCATGCCAGACCATACAAATCGTTTAGAAATTAAATCTAATGAAGCTGAGATACCTGGATGTGAGAAATAATGTAAGGTTGAAAAAACTGATTGTCGCATACTTTTAGGAACAAATGGTCGAGGATGTTTTTGTGACATATCGCAATATAAATGTACATCTTCGAGTGGAAAATAATGTTTTTCTAATTTTAATGAAGTGGTGTCAAATTCGAGAAGTTGTTTTAGCTCTTCATCATTTGTCTGAGCAGTGGCAAACTCTTTAAAATCTAACACATTAGGAGAAATTGAATCTATCTCAATTCGAGATAATGCATCGGCCACAATGTTGTCAGAGCCTTTAGTATATCTAATATCAGTAGAAAACTGTGAAATATAGTCTAAATGTCTCAATTGACGTGGGCTACATTTATCAGGGTTTTGTTGAAATGCGAATGTAAGGGGTTTTTGGTCTGTATAAATAATGAAATTCCGACCTTCTAGCATGTGTCTGAATTTTTTAATAGAACAATAAATAGCAAATAATTCACGATCATAAGTAGACCAATTTCTTTGAGATTTATTTAATTTACAGGAATAAAATGCTATTGGTTCCCATTGGTTTTCGGAGAGTTTCATTAAAGATCCACCAATTGCGACATTGCTGGCATCGACCCATAAGCTTAGCTGGGCGCCAGGAATTGGATGTCGTAATAATGTAGCTCGAGCTATAGCTTCTTTTGAAGCAATGAAGGAAAGAATGGCTTCATCGTTCCATTGCAATTGCTCAGTTTTGTTAGCATTGGAGCGGGGATGTTTTTTCGTATTTTTGTGTCCTTCTAAGAATTTAACGAGTGGAGCTAAAATATCGGCAGCTTTGGGAATGCACCGTCGATAAAAATTGAAAAGACCTAAGTAGCGTCTTAGTTGAGTTAAGGTAGAGGGCTGGGGGAAATCTAGGATGCATTTTACACGATCAGGTAAGGGTTCAATTCCTGCAGCTTAAAGTTTGAATCCTAAAAAATCGATAGTAAATTGACCAAATTTACATTTATCAACATTAATACACAGACCATACTCTTTAAGTCTAGAAAACAACAACTCAAGGTGTTCTAAATGTTCAGTTTCATTATTGGATGCAATTAGAAAATCATCAAGAAATACGTAAACAAATCCTAAGTCACGAATTACGTCCTCAATAAATCGTTGAAAAGTTGAGGAAGCGTTACAAAGGCCGAATTGCATACGAGTGCTTTCGAAAAGTCCGAATGGAGTGCAAATCGCAGTTTTATGTACATCATCAGGATTTATGGGAATTTGATGGTAGGCTTTTACAAGATCAATGTGACTGAAGATTTGTTTACCATGTAATTCAGCAGTGAAATCTGCGATACAAGGGATAGGATGTTTTTCTTTAACAGTTTGTGCATTTAGAGCACGATAATCACCAACAGGTCTCCAATCGACAGATCCTTTCTTCGGCACCAGGTGCAAAGGCGAAGAGTAATTACTTTTAGAAGGTCTCATATGACCGAGTTGTAGCATGTGCTGAATTTCAGCTTTGGCAATTTTTAACCGATCTGGAGCTAGCCGTCTAGGCTTAGCAGCGACTGGAGGCCCCTTAGTGTTTATATAATGTACAGTATTATGCTTAACCGGTTGGTTAGGATCCGGTAATTTCGTGATTTCGGGAAATTTAAATAATAATTTACCATATATATCATTTACAACATTGGGTTTCACAGAAAATATATTACAAGTACTTAATATAGCAGGAGCTTTTAAATTAGTAGTGGAATCAATAAGACGACGATTCCGTAAATCAAGTTTTAAATTAAAATTATGCAAAAAATCAGCTCCTAAAATAGCACATGAAACATCACAAATATAAAAAGAATATGTAAAATTTCGGCGTAGGCCTAAGTTATATTAATACATTTACGACCATACACATTAATTTTTGTGCCATTAGCAGCACGAAAAGTTTGAAGAACAGGCTTAGTTTTGTCATTTTTATTCGCGGCCACAAGTGAGGCATCAGATCCAGAATCGACTAGAAAACACATACCTGTATTTCTGTCTCTAACGAAAAGGCGACGAGAAGATGCTGGGGAGAAGTCCGTCGCCGCTACTCTTCCCGCTTCTGGTTTTCCGAATAAGAACACGGCGCTAGGCACTTTTTTGCTTTTTCTTGATATTTTTGGTGATACCAACACAATATTGCATCCCTACGGCGGGACTGAGAACGATTACGCTGATGGTTATCACTTCTAGATACACTTCTTGAACGACGAAGATGGGCGACCTCTTGGCGTAATGCTTGGATTTCTTTTACGAGCATATCAATGGCTGGTGGTGTCTGAGATTCAGTTGTTGGTGTTCGAATCGAAACAGAACTAATGTTGGAAGGCGTTAATTCAATTATTCTATCAGCAATATCCGCCGCTTTATCTGGAGTAATGTTTTCAATGGAAGCTAGAATCGTTTGCACAGTGGTTGGCATTTGTTGAGTAAACAGTTCTAAAAGAAGATCGTTACTAATATTATGGCTTTCAGCTCGTCTTTTCATTAATCGAAGTAATTCAGTTGGTTTTTTGTCACCCAGGCTTTCTCCAGCTAGCAGTTTCCGAATTTCTAAAGTACGACTTTCTCCACAACGTTCGATAACTTTTGATTTCAAAATCTGATAAGGATCAGTTGGATCAGGACTCATTATCACATCTCGAACCATAGTAGCAGTAGCAGGCGGTAGATGCGCTACAACATAATTATATTTTGTTTTCGACTCAGTAATAGCTTTAGGAGTAGCTAATTCGAATGTGCTTTCCAGCATATGAAACCATAATGTAGGGTCCACAGAGATATAGGGTGGAATGACTACGGCAGATGTTTCAGCAGTTGCCATTTTGCTAGTTAAACAAAACGTTCCATGAAACAGTTGAATAGTTCGACGGTCTATGAAATAGTTGAAGGTTCAAAAATCCGCGGTCACCATTTTAGAGAATGGATTGAAGGGAGATGATAAAAATATCTCGGTGACTCAAATAATCAGAAGGTTTTGTAGAAAAATAAACTTTATTAACATAACAACACATAGTCAAATATTCGACATCGTCACTGACAGAATAATCTGCCGCTCTCTGCAGAGTTCGAATGTTACTGCGTCACGTGACTTCAAAAGCTCTCCGAAGAAAACGCGGGGGGAGGAAATGCGCCTCATTGCTATTGGCTGAAATTTATAATTGCTCCTCACGTGCGAGAGAGAGAGAGAAATAGCAGACGGCTACAGCAGCATCTAGATTTTGTTTTGTGACATACCGTTGTCGCACCACATGATAATACATCTTTTGGTGGAATGCGCAACTTAGGTCCCTTTGAGAAAATAGGAAATGGTTTCGTTTCTTCACCTTTCATCTACTCCTTCGTGCCACATACACATGCGACTGCTACTAGTAGCCCCTACGTTAATCCAAAAGCTATAAGAGAATATCTGTCGAATGTAAAACATAGTCCTATAAGATAGCATTGACACAAATATAACTTGATGAAGATCCAAGCAATTTTTCAAAATTATACTTCATGGTATCTGCAATCCGTTCAGATGTATTTTCTCTGGTGTACTTTCAATGCGGTTATAACATTTCCCTTGTCATCACGAGCAATGGCATTATTTATGCCTGCATGAAGGCGATCGCAGTATTTGCACAAGTCCACAATAGGATGTATAAACTTCACTTTGGATTTTTTCTTTCAAAAGTAATATTATAACAACGGTACGAAACTTGGCTGTCCGGATCAAAAATAACATAAACCGTATACAATTTTTTTAACGAATATATTTCAAGCAAAATTTCTGAAAACGATCACAACTACGATAGATTTTTCTCCGCTGAATCATAAAAAAAGACATCCTTTATATATTATACACACACAGTCAGTAACGTGTTAGTATCCAACTCAGAAGACTGGGGATCAAACCGCCGCGGGCAGACTAAAGGTAAAAATTAAATGATACAGTAATTCAAATTCACTCGAAGAATTCTAATTCTTCTTCATAAAATTCACTAATTTCGAAAAATGAATTAAATTGTTATTATTAAAAGTAAATAAATTTACAGAATTTTTATTG
The DNA here is from genome assembly GCA_963932465.1 of Maratus speciosus. Classification (NCBI taxonomy): domain Eukaryota; kingdom Metazoa; phylum Arthropoda; class Arachnida; order Araneae; family Salticidae; genus Maratus; species Maratus speciosus. The sequence continues at coordinate 290,112,447 of OZ010798.1, forward strand.
GTATAAATTTTCAGAGTGTACTGTAAAATTTACTGAATAATTTCTCTGTTATTTAACAGAATGTCTGTTTTTCTAATCTCTGTAATTTTACATACGGCTTAAGATAATGGATCAACAGTAAATTCTCTGAAATTTCACAGAAATTTTTCAAACAGTATATAGCACATGGCGCTTTCAGTATTTTCTATGAAAAAGTGAAGCGACTTTCAACACTTGAGTTATTTATGAGACACCCTAGAAACAAATCTATTATAGACTGGGATCCGGCAGCACATGCAATTACCTCATCGAGTACATGGATGAAATTCCAGAATTAGTTTAAACTCGATACGCATATTAAAGCGCAATCGGTCTGCCAAGTCATATCTTGGGAAAATACCTGAAAACTCGATTTTAGTGGTTGACTCGTACGTTTGCTATTGAGTTTTCCTGCTCCCAGTCCTCCATGTTTTCATACATTTGGGCGCAGGAAAACACAATGGTAAACCTACGAGTCGACCGCTAAAGTCAGGTTTTCATGTGTTTTCCACCAAGATATGATTCGGCAGACCGACTGCGTTTTAATATGCGTATCGAGTTTTAACTAGTTCTGGAATTTCAGCCATTATCTCGATGAGGGGATTGTCTGTGCTACCGGCTTCCGGTCTATTACGAATTGGCACTCCCAGCTGCTTCCATTACATTGGCGATGGCTCTTACATACACTTCAATGAAAAATCGGATTTTTTCGTAATTTGGCGCTTAAGCCTTTCCATTTACAAACCCCAATTAAGAAAAAAAAATTTTTTTTTTCTATATCTATTATTGTTTTTGTGCATCTATTATCTAAATTCTTTTCTTTAAAAAAATTCCCGTTTTGGCTGATTTAAAAAAAAAGAAGATTGGCAACTATGCTTTTGCGCATGACTGAATTTTTTCATTCCGTTATACCTCGTCTGGAAAATCATGTTTTCATCAGGAATGATAGGATATCTTTTGCTCATGCTCGAGGAATCACTAACTGTCGTTCAAAAAAATTTTCCTCGATGGTGCATGTCTCTTTTTTACGCATTTTCGAATTATTTTGTTCAACTATTCTTCGAATGGCGATAATCACTTATTTCATCCGAATGATACAATGTCTAAGTTTTGCGTTGCTTGGGTCTTCTTTCGTTCATATTTTTATATCATTTTGTGAAGCAAATAACAAAACATTTTTTGACTTTAATTAATTAATTTATTTATTTATTGTACATATACATCTGACATGTGTGCTTGACGTCAGGTGTCCACTTATAAGTCATCGCCAATATAAGAGTACAAGAACGAAATAGCCACAAGGAAATTTACAACACCAGAGAATTAGAACCGGGAAATAAACAAAGGTGTGCAACGGCATTAGCGGAAATCAAAACCGCAGCCAACCTACGGCCTCAAGCGATTGGCGGTATGGTGCCTTAACTACTCAACCACGGTGGGCCCACCTTCATTGATTATGATATGTTTTAACTTGCCAAAAATAAAAATAAGAACAAAATAAATAAATAAAAAGAAGCCGCTTTTAAAGTAAATCGAAACAACCCAGTGGTATTTATTTATTCATTATTTATTAGATTTTCGATTAGGATAACTCCGGGAGAGTCGCCGCATCCGGGATAGATGCCGCACCCCTTGTATTTCTTGTAATTATCGATAGATGGTAGTCAAACACGCAGTATAGTTGCGCAAAAAGATTATTTTAACCAGTGTATAGCATGAATACCATTTCGATGTTTACTTGTGGCTGTGCAATCCTTATTTTGATGTAAGCGCATGATTTCACAATTCAAACTTTTAAACACATTAAGCTTAAATACTTTTCATACGCTAATTTTTAAATGCATGCATGTTTTCGAAGTCAAAACTAAGTGTGGCGTTCGTATAGAGTACTGTGTGTGTATGGTTACCCCATTTTCCTTAGCGAGGTAGGAGGGAAAATTAAAAAGTAAGAAGGCGAAGAGAAATGCAAACCAAGATAATAATAATGAAAAGTTGGATTACGCGTGACGCAGACGTTATTTGCAAGGAATTTTTAGAAAACTACTCCAAAAAAGACGAAGTCTAATTGGCTTCGTTGCATCATGTTTCAAATGTGGTTACATAAAAACTATACTTTTTCGACACTTTTTGTGTAGATTGCGGTCGAAAAAATATGTCTATTAACAAATAAATTATGTAAACACTATTTCACTTTTTTCTTCTCCCTCTCTAATACATTGATGTTACGTTGTCGCAGAAATAACTATTATAATTCAATGTAAAAAAAATAAGTCGATAATTTTAATAGTGAAAGTAGGCAGACAATTATTAATTTGACTCTACTAGTACGTTTCATTGTACTCATTTAGTTTCTTTTTGTTATTACATAGTTAATTATCGTCCAAATATGAACTACTTTTTTTTTTTTTTTATAATTTCATTCTGTTCTTATGACTAAGCGCGGCATAACTACCGCACAAGTGCGGCGTCTCAGTCTTAATGTACGGGTGACGCGCCGCAGCGTAATGTTTTAGAAAAAAAATGTTAAAAAATATTAATTATTTGTTTTGAATTTTTTTCTTGCAATATACGTGTTGTACATTTAACATTAAATAGCACAGCATGGTCTTTTTTTATTTTATATCCTCCATGGGACTTTATACACAAGTTCAAAAAAATATACAGCATAAATCCCGAAATTACTCTATATACAAACTAGCAAACCCCGCGGCTTTGCTCGCGTAACAGTGGAAAATACCAAGGGATATTCATATGCCTAACTTTTATTTTAAAAAAATTAGACTTTTAGGAATAATTCAAAAATTACTATTTAAAACACAGTTTGACTAAACCTCATTATTACACTGCATTAGGCAGAAATGAGAATTAAATTAATAAAAAAAATTAAAACTAAATAAATGATAATTCAGAAAATATTTTGAAGTTTTTATGATTATTTCATACGCTCATTTCAGTATTCATTTGAAGTTTTGAATAAACCGTTCTTAGTACTCATTTACATCTAAATAAAAAAGAAAAATCCCCAGCTAAACTGATGGCATTGAGCTCACAGGCTATTCACACTAATTGTATATCGTACTCTTATTTTAAAGAATAATGCCCCTCAAAAAAATAAGTGAAGGGGAATTAGCCCCCGTTTCACCCTTTATACTTAACCAGTGAACCTCCAAATCTAATCAGGGAAGCTCCTTATCATAATAAACCGGTATACCAAATTTGGAGCAAATCGAATAATCCTGCAAAAAAAAAACCATTTATCTAAATTAAGAGGGTGGACTAGCCCCCCCCCCCTTTATCCTTAACCAATGAATCCCCAAAACGAACCAGGGAAGCTCCTTAACATAATAAACAGGTATACCAAATTTGGAGCAAAGCGAATAATTCTGCATGAAAAAACCGTTTATATAAATTAAGGGGGGGGGACTAGCAACCCTTCCCCCTTTATCCTTAACCAATGAACCCACAAAACTAATCAGGGAAGTTCCTTAACATAATAAACCGGTATACCAACTTCCGAGCAAATCGAATCATTCTGCATGAAAAACCCATTTATCTAATTTAAGAGGGGCGGGCTAACCTCCCTTTTCCCCCCTTTATCCTTAACCAATGAACCCCCAAAACTAATCAGGGAAGTTCCTTAACCTAATAAACCAGTATACCAAATTCGGAGCAAATCGAATCATTCTGCATGAAAAACCCATTTATCTGAATTAAGGGGGTGGACTAGCCCCCCTTTTCCCCTTTATTCTTAACCAATGAACCCCCAAAACTAATCAGGGAAGTTCCTTAACCTAATTAACCGGTATACCAAATTCGGAGCAAATCGAATCATTATGCATGAAAAACCCATTTACCTGAATAAAAAGGGGTGGACTAACCCCCCTTTCCCCCCTTTATCCTTAACCAATGAACCCCCAAAACTAATCAGGGAAGTTCCTTAACATAATAAACCGGTATACCAAATACGGAGCAAATCGAATGATTCTGCATGAAAAACCCATTTATCTGAATTAAGGGGGGTGGACTAACCCCGTTTTTTCCCCTTTATCCTTAACCAATGAACTCCCAAAACTAATCAGGGAAGTTCCTTAACATAATAAACCGGTATATCAAATTCGGGGCAAATCGAATGATTCTGCATGAAAAACCGAATTAACTGAATTAAGGGGGTGGGCTAACCCCCCTTTTCCCCCTTTATCCTTAACCAATGAACCTCCAAAACTAATCAGGGAAGTTCCTTAACATAATAAACCGGTATACCAAATTCGGAGAAAATCGAATCATTCTGCATGAAAAACCCATTTATCTGAATTAAGGGGTTGGACTAACCCCGTTTTTCCCCCTTTATCCTTAATCAATGAACTCCCAAAACTAATCAGGGAAGCGCCTTAACCTAATAAACTGGTATACCAAATTCGGAGCAAATCGAATCATTCTGCATGAAAAACCCATTTATCTGAATAAAAAGGGGTGGACTAACCACCCTTTTCCCCCTTTATCCGTAACCAATGAACTCCCAAAACTAATCAGGGAAGTTCCTTAACATAATAAACCGGTATACCAAATACGGAACAAATCGAATGATTCTGCATGAAAAACCCATTTATCTGTATTAAGGGGGGGTGGACTAACCCCGTTTTTCCCCCTTTATCCTTAACCAATGAACTCCCAAAACTAATCAGGGAAGTTCCTTAACATAATAAACCGGTATACCAAATTCGGGGCAAATCGAATGATTCTGCATGAAAAACCGAATTAACTGAATTAAGGGGTTGGACTAACCCCGTTTTTCCCCCTTTATCCTTAACCAATGAACTCCCAAAACTAATCAGGGAAGCGCCTTAACCTAATAAACTGGTATACCAAATTCGGAGCAAATCGAATCATTCTGCATGAAAAACCCATTTATCTGAATTAAGGGGGGTGGACTAACCCCGTTTTTCCCCCTTTATCCTTAACCAATGAACTCCCAAAACTAATCAGGGAAGTTCCTTAACATAATAAACCGGTATACCAAATACGGAGCAAATCGAATGATTCTGCATGAAAAACCCATTTATCTGAATTAAGGGGGGGGGGGGGATGGACTAACCCCGTTTTTCCGCCTTTATCCTTAACCAATGAACTCCCAAAACTAATCAGGGAAGTTCCTTAACATAATAAACCGGTATACCAAATTCGGGGCAAATCGAATGATTCATCGTGAAAAACCCAATTATCTGAATTAAGGGGGTGGACTAACCCCCCTTTTCCCCCTTTATCCTTAACCAATGAACCTCCAAAACTAATCAGGGAAGTTCCTTAACATAATAAACCGGTATACCAAATTCGGAGAAAATCGAATCATTCTGCATGAAAAACCCATTTATCTGAATTAAGGGGTTGGACTAACCCCGTTTTTCCCCCATTATCCTTAACCAATGAACTCCCAAAACTAATCAGGGAAGCGCTTTATCACAATGAACCTAGGAAAAAATTTTGAAGGAAATCGGATGTTTCTATCAAGAGTTATCGCGTTACGTACATACGTACGTATATACATACATACATACATACATACATACATACAGAGCGGGCGGGCACATTAGCTCTCAGGCTTTGATAGCCGGTGAGCTAAAAAAAAGAAAAGTGCCCAGCTAAACTGATGGCATTGAGCTCACAGACTATTCACACTAATTGTATATTATACTCTTATTTTAATAGATAATGCCCCTCAAAAAAATAAGTGAAGGGGAATTAGCCCCCGTTTCACCCTTTATACTTAACCAGTGAACCTCCAAATCTAATCAGGGAAGCTCCTTATCATAATAAACCGGTATACCAAATTTGGAGCAAATCGAATAATCCTGCAAAAAAAAAACCATTTATCTAAATTAAGAGGGTGGACTAGCCCCCCCCCCCCCTTTATCCTTAACCAATGAATCCCCAAAACGAACCAGGGAAGCTCCTTAACATAATAAACAGGTATACCAAATTTGGAGCAAAGCGAATAATTCTGCATGAAAAAACCGTTTATATAAATTAAGGGGGGGGGGGACTAGCAACCCTTCCCCCTTTATCCTTAACCAATGAACCCACAAAACTAATCAGGGAAGTTCCTTAACATAATAGACCGGTATACCAACTTCCGAGCAAATCGAATCATTCTGCATGAAAAACCCATTTATCTAATTTAAGAGGGGCGGGCTAACCTCCCTTTTCCCCCCTTTATCCTTAACCAATGAACCCCCAAAACTAATCAGGGAAGTTCCTTAACCTAATAAACCAGTATACCGAATTCGGAGCAAATCGAATCATTCTGCATGAAAAACCCATTTATCTGAATTAAGGGGGTGGGGTGTGGACTAACCCCGTTTTTCCCCCTTTATCCTTAACCAATGAACTCCCAAAACTAATCAGGGAAGTTCCTTAACATAATAAACCGGTATACCAAATACGGAGCAAATCGAATGATTCTGCATGAAAAACCCATTTATCTGAATTAAGGGGTTGGACTAACCCCGTTTTTCCCCCATTATCCTTAACCAATGAACTCCCAAAACTAATCAGGGAAGCGCTTTATCACAATGAACCTAGGAAAAAATTTTGAAGGAAATCGGATGTTTCTATCAAGAGTTATCGCGTTACGTACATACGTACGTATATACATACATACATACATACATACATACATACAGAGCGGGCGGGCACATTAGCTCTCAGGCTTTGATAGCCGGTGAGCTAAAAAAAAGAAAAGTGCCCAGCTAAACTGATGGCATTGAGCTCACAGACTATTCACACTAATTGTATATTATACTCTTATTTTAAAGGATAATGCCCCTCAAAAAAATAAGTGAAGGGGAATTAGCCCCCGTTTCCCCCTTTATACTTAACTAGTGAACCTCCAAATCTAATCATGGAAGCTCCTTATCATAATAAACCGGCATACCAAACTTCGAGCAAATCGAATAATCTTGCAAAAAAAAAAAAAAAAAAAAAACATTTATCTAAATTAAGGGGGTGGACTAACCCCACTTTATCCTTAACCAATTAATCGTCAAAACGAATCAGGGAAGCTCCTTAACATAATAAACCGGTATACCAAATACGGAGCAAATCGAATGATTCTGCATGAAAAACCCATTTATCTGAATTAAGGGGGGGGGGGATGGACTAACCCCGTTTTTCCGCCTTTATCCTTAACTAATGAACTCCCAAAACTAATCAGGGAAGTTCCTTAACATAATAAACCGGTATACCAAATTCGGGGCAAATCGAATGATTCATCGTGAAAAACCCAATTATCTGAATTAAGGGGGTGGACTAACCCCCCTTTTCCCCCTTTATCCTTAACCAATGAACCTCCAAAACTAATCAGGGAAGTTCCTTAACATAATAAACCGGTATACCAAATTCGGAGAAAATCGAATCATTCTGCATGAAAAACCCATTTATCTGAATTAAGGGGTTGGACTAACCCCGTTTTTCCCCCATTATCCTTAACCAATGAACTCCCAAAACTAATCAGGGAAGCGCTTTATCACAATGAACCTAGGAAAAAATTTTGAAGGAAATCGGATGTTTCTATCAAGAGTTATCGCGTTACGTACATACGTACGTATATACATACATACATACATACATACATACATACAGAGCGGGCGGGCACATTAGCTCTCCGGCTTTGATAGCCGGTGAGCTAAAAAAAAGAAAAGTGCCCAGCTAAACTGATGGCATTGAGCTCACAGACTATTCACACTAATTGTATATTATACTCTTATTTTAAAGGATAATGCCCCTCAAAAAAATAAGTGAAGGGGAATTAGCCCCCGTTTCACCCTTTATACTTAACCAGTGAACCTCCAAATCTAATCAGGGAAGCTCCTTATCATAATAAACCGGTATACCAAATTTGGAGCAAATCGAATAATCCTGCAAAAAAAAAACCATTTATCTAAATTAAGAGGGTGGACTAGCCCCCCCCCCCCCCTTTATCCTTAACCAATGAATCCCCAAAACGAACCAGGGAAGCTCCTTAACATAATAAACAAGTATAACAAATTTGGAGCAAAGCGAATAATTCTGCATGAAAAAACCGTTTATATAAATTAAGGGGGGGGGGACTAGCAACCCTTCCCCCTTTATCCTTAACCAATGAACCCACAAAACTAATCAGGGAAGTTCCTTAACATAATAGACCGGTATACCAACTTCCGAGCAAATCGAATCATTCTGCATGAAAAACCCATTTATCTAATTTAAGAGGGGCGGGCTAACCTCCCTTTTCCCCCCTTTATCCTTAACCAATGAACCCCCAAAACTAATCAGGGAAGTTCCTTAACCTAATAAACCAGTATACCAAATTCGGAGCAAATCGAATCATTCTGCATGAAAAACCCATTTATCTGAATTAAGGGGGTGGACTAGCCCCCCTTTTCCCCTTTATTCTTAATCAATGAACCCCCAAAACTAATCAGGGAAGTTCCTTAACCTAATTAACCGGTATACCAAATTCGGAGCAAATCGAATCATTATGCATGAAAAACCCATTTACCTGAATAAAAAGGGGTGGACTAACCCCCCTTTCCCCCCTTTATCCTTAACCAATGAACCCCCAAAACTAATCAGGGAAGTTCCTTAACATAATATACCGGTATACCAAATACGGAGCAAATCGAATGATTCTGCATGAAAAACCCATTTATCTGAATTAAGGGGGGTGGACTAACCCCGTTTTTTCCCCTTTATCCTTAACCAATGAACTCCCAAAACTAATCAGGGAAGTTCCTTAACATAATAAACCGGTATATCAAATTCGGGGCAAATCGAATGATTCTGCATGAAAAACCGAATTAACTGAATTAAGGGGGTGGGCTAACCCCCCTTTTCCCCCTTTATACTTAACCAATGAACCTCCAAAACTAATCAGGGAAGTTCCTTAACATAATAAACCGGTATACCAAATTCGGAGAAAATCGAATCATTCTGCATGAAAAACCCATTTATCTGAATTAAGGGGTTGGACTAACCCCGTTTTTCCCCCTTTATCCTTAATCAATGAACTCCCAAAACTAATCAGGGAAGCGCCTTAACCTAATAAACTGGTATACCAAATTCGGAGCAAATCGAATCATTCTGCATGAAAAACCCATTTATCTGAATAAAAAGGGGTGGACTAACCACCCTTTTCCCCCGTTATCCGTAACCAATGAACTCCCAAAACTAATCAGGGAAGTTCCTTAACATAATAAACCGGTATACCAAATACGGAACAAATCGAATGATTCTGCATGAAAAACCCATTTATCTGAATTAAGGGGGGGTGGACTAACCCCGTTTTTCCCCCTTTATCCTTAACCAATGAACTCCCAAAACTAATCAGGGAAGTTCCTTAACATAATAAACCGGTATACCAAATTCGGGGCAAATCGAATGATTCTGCATGAAAAACCGAATTAACTGAATTAAGGGGTTGGACTAACCCCGTTTTTCCCCCTTTATCCTTAACCAATGAACTCCCAAAACTAATCAGGGAAGCGCCTTAACCTAATAAACTGGTATACCAAATTCGGAGCAAATCGAATCATTCTGCATGAAAAACCCATTTATCTGAATTAAGGGGGGTGGACTAACCCCGTTTTTCCCCCTTTATCCTTAACCAATGAACTCCCAAAACTAATCAGGAAAGTTCCTTAACATAATAAACCGGTATACCAAATACGGAGCAAATCGAATGATTCTGCATGAAAAACCCATTTATCTGAATTAAGGGGGGGGGGGATGGACTAACCCCGTTTTTCCGCCTTTATCCTTAACCAATGAACTCCCAAAACTAATCAGGGAAGTTCCTTAACATAATAAACCGGTATACCAAATTCGGGGCAAATCGAATGATTCATCGTGAAAAACCCAATTATCTGAATTAAGGGGGTGGACTAACCCCCCTTTTCCCCCTTTATCCTTAACCAATGAACCTCCAAAACTAATCAGGGAAGTTCCTTAACATAATAAACCGGTATACCAAATTCGGAGAAAATCGAATCATTCTGCATGAAAAACCCATTTATCTGAATTAAGGGGTTGGACTAACCCCGTTTTTCCCCCATTATCCTTAACCAATGAACTCCCAAAACTAATCAGGGAAGCGCTTTATCACAATGAACCTAGGAAAAAATTTTGAAGGAAATCGGATGTTTCTATCAAGAGTTATCGCGTTACGTACATACTTACGTATATACATACATACATACATACATACATACATACAGAGCGGGCGGGCACATTAGCTCTCAGGCTTTGATAGCCGGTGAGCTAAAAAAAAGAAAAGTGCCCAGCTAAACTGATGGCATTGAGCTCACAGACTATTCACACTAATTGTATATTATACTCTTATTTTAAAGGATAATGCCCCTCAAAAAAATAAGTGAAGGGGAATTAGCCCCCGTTTCCCCCTTTATACTTAACTAGTGAACCTCCAAATCTAATCAGGGAAGCTCCTTATCATAATAAACCGGTATACCAAACTTGGAGCAAATCGAATAATCTTGCAAAAAAAAAAAAAAAAAAAAAACATTTATCTAAATTAAGGGGGTGGACTAACCCCACTTTATCCTTAACCAATTAATCGTCAAAACGAATCAGGGAAGCTCCTTAACATAATAAACAGGTATACCAACTTCGGAGTAAATCGAATCATTCTGCATGAAAAACCCATTTATCTAAATTAAGAGGGGCGGGCTAACCTCCCTTTTCCCCCTTTACCCTTAACCAATGAACCCCAAAACTAATCAGGGAAGTTCCTTAACATAATAAACTGGTATACCAAATTTGGAGCAAATCGAATGATTCTGCATGAAAAACCCATTTATCTGAATTAAGGGCGTGGACTAACCCCCCTTTTCCCTTTTTATCCTTAACCAATGAACCCCCAAAACTAATCAGGAAAGTTCCTTAACATAATAAACCGGTATAATAAATTCAGAGCAAATTGAATGATTCTGCATGAAAAACCAATTTATCTGAATTAAGGGGGATGGACTAACCCCGTTTTTCCCCCTTTACCCTTAACCAATGAACCCCCAAAACTAATCAAGGGAGTTCCTTAACATAATAAACCGGTATACCAAATTGGGAGCAAATTGAATGATTCTGCATGAAAAACCCATTTATCTGAATTAAGGGGGGTGGACTAACCCCGTTTTTCCCCCTTTACCCTTAACCAATGAACCCCCAAAACTAATCAGGGAAGTTCCTTAACATAATAAACCGTTATACCAAATTCGGAGCAAATCGAATCATTCTGCATGAAAAACCCATTTATCTGAATTAAGGGGGGTGGACTAACCCCATTTTTCCCCCTTTACCCTTAACCAATGAACCCCCAAAACTAATCAGGGAAGTTCCTTAACATAATAAACCGCTATACCAAATTTGGAGCAAATTGAATGATTCTGCATGAAAAACCCATTTATCTGAATTAAGGGGGGTGGACTAACCCCGTTTTTCCCCCTTTACCCTTAACCAATGAACCCCCAAAACTAATCAAGGAAGTTCCTTAACATAATAAACCGGTATACCAAATTGGGAGCAAATTGAATGATTCTGCATGAAAAACCCATTTATCTGAATTAAGGGGGGTGGACTAACCCCGTTTTTCCCCCTTTACCCTTAACCAATGAACCCCCAAAACTAATCAGGGAAGTTCCTTAACATAATAAACCGCTATACCAAATTCGGAGCAAATCGAATCATTCTGCATGAAAAACCCATTTATCTGAATTAAGGGGGTGGGGTGTGGACTAACCCCGTTTTTCCCCCTTTATCCTTAACCAATGAACTCCAAAAACTAATCAGGGAAGCGCCTTATCATGGTGAACCTAGGAAAAAATTTTGAAGCAAATCGGATGTTTCTATCAAGAGTTATCGCGTTACGTACGTACGTACATACATACATACATACATACATACATACATACAGAACGGGCGGGCACATTAGCTCTCAGGCTTTGATAGCCTGTGAGCTAAAAATAGCCAACATCTCAAATTCCATGCTTCTTGTCTATCGGTCTACCACCTCTCTTGTGACAGTGGCACTAATATAAAATGCCTATGTTGAAACACAAACTGTCCAACATTAATTTTGAAATCGGTTTGATATTTCCTAATATTCCATAGAAATGGTAATTCAGAAAGTTTTTAAAGGCTTTTTTAGAACATTTGTTGTTCTTCCTGCCAACCCGATATGGTTGTGGCACTGGTATAAAATATAACCTCTGTGGAATCAGAGACTGTCACCATTGATTCGCAACCATTTTTTTTGTAATCAGTTTATTATTTCCTGAGATTGCATTGAAATCGTAATTTAGGACGTTTTTTAGTATGCTTTTCGCCTCTTCCCTTCGCTTCACCTCTCTTAATTTTCGAATTTATTTTCGACAGTTCTTAGAGGGCATTTATATGTTTTAAGTAACAACCATGTCATAAAGTTTCTAGCCTCTTCAGTATCACAGAAATCGCAATTTAGAATGTTTTTTGCTCCTGCAAATTCCAGGTGGTAGAGACACCAGCATGCAATAGCGCCTATGTTGAAGCAAAAGCTGTCATGATCAATTTTCAACCACTACTTTTGAAATCGGTTTGCTACTTTCTGAGTTTGCGTAGAAATCGCCATTTAGAACGTTTTTAGAACGATTTTGGCGCATTATCACCCTTCGTAAATTTCGCTTTTTTAAGAAATGTTCTTAAAGATTATTTCTGTCTTATAACTACCATTCAAAATTTCATGTTTTTAGGCCCTTCAGTGCCACAAAAATCGCATTTTTAGAACTTTTTTGCTCTTGCACCTCTTTTGTGGTAGTGGCACCAAGAAAAAATATAGACTATGTTGGAGCAAAGGCTGTCACCATTATTTTGACACATTATTTTTTAAATCGGTTCGTTACTTCCTGATAATGCGTAGAAATCACCATTTAGAACGTTTTTTATTTAGAACGCTTTTTGCGCATTTTCACCCCCTTTAAATTTCGAATGTTTTAAGAAATGTTCTTAGAGATCATTTATATCTTGTAAATAACTACCATTCCAAATTTCATGTTTCTAGGCCCTTCAGTGCCACAAAAATCGCATTTTTAGAACTTTTTTGCTCTTGCACCTCTTTTGCGGTAGTGGCACTGTGAAAAAAATATAGACTATGTTGGAGCAAAGGCTGTCGCCATTATTTTGACACATTATTTTTTAAATCGGTTCGTTACTTCATGATAATGCGTAGAAATCACCATTTAGAACGTTTTTTAGAACGCTTTTTGCGCATTTTCACCCCCCTTTAAATTTCGAATGTTTTAAGAAATGTTCTTAGAGATCATTTATATCTTGTAAATAACTACCATTCCAAATTTCATGTTTTTAGGCCCTTCAGTGCCACAAAAATCGCATTTTTAGAACTTTTTTGCTCTTGCACCTCTTTTGCGGTAGTGGCACCGAGAAAAAATATAGACTATGTTGGAGCAAAGGCTGCCACCATTATTTTGACACATTATTTTTTAAATCGGTTCGTTACTTCATGATAATGCGTAGAAATCACCATTTAGAACGTTTTTTAGAACGCTTTTTGCGCATTTTCACCCCCTTTAAATTTCGAATGTTATAAGAAATGTTCTTAGAGATCATTTATATCTTGTAAATAACTACCATTCCAAATTTCATGTTTCTAGGCCCTTCAGTAACACAAAAAAAAAAGCATTTTCAGGACTTTTTTTTGCTCCTGCAGCCCCTTTGGGGTAATGGCACCGACATAAAATATAGCCTATGTTGGAGCAAGGGCTATCACCATCATTTTGACACCATTATTTTAGGTAGCTTTCATTACAAAAAGCTACCAATTGCAGCCGTTCGGAGGAAAGCGATTTCAAAGAATTTTGGTATATTTTCATCGATCATGACCCCCAGACCCCGAAACCACCCTCCGTTCAAAAGTTTATATATATATATATATATATATCAGATCTTTGTCACACTGCAACTCTCGTATTTATGAATCGATTTGGATGTAACTCGGTTTGTACATAGTACATACCAATGTCTCGACCGAGTTCGTAGGCCAGCTTCATCCGCCATTTTGTTTGAAAATGGCGGCCATTTAAAAAAATTTTAAAAATTTAAATTTGAAATGTGGTACCAAAAAATTTAAAATGGAAAAATATTTTTTTCTTATGTATTTGATACAAAGAAACATTGATACAAAGATTCCGGAGCAAGATTGCGTTTAGTCTATATCTTAAAAAATGGCTGAGTTATAGCACTTTGAATTTCTATCGTAGCTGAAATTTTGAAACGTCCTGATTTTTGTCACGCGATAACAGGCGTATTTATGAACCGATATGGATGTACCTTCGTGTGTACATAGTACATACCAATGTCTCGACCGAGTTCGTTGCCAGCTTCATCCTCCATCTTGTTTCAAAATGGCGGCCATTTAAACTTTTTTTTAAAATTTAAAATTTGAAATGTTGTGCCAAAAAATTGAAAACGGAAAAAGATTTTTTTCTTATGTGTTTGTCCTTAATGCAAAGATTCCGGAACAGTTTTTGTTTCGTCTATATCTAAAAAATGGCTGAATTATAGCATTTTCAATTTCTATTATGGCTGACATTTTGAAACGACCTGATTTTTGTCATGCTATAACAGGAGTATTTATGAACCGATTTGGATGTATCTTCGTGTGTACATAGTACATACCAATGTCTTGACCGAGTTCGTTGGCCAGCTTCATTTGCCATCTTGCTTCAAAAGGGAAAATTATTTTTTTTTAATTTAAAATTTAAAATGAGATATCAAACAATTGAAAAATGAAAAAGATTTTTTTATGTGTTTGACTTTGATACAAAGATTCCGGAGCAGTTTTTGTTTCGTCTATATCTTAAAAAATAGTTGAGTTATAGCACTTTGAATTTCTAGCTCGGCTGACATTTTGAAACGATCTGATATTTGTCACGCTATAACACACGTATTTATTAACCTATTTGGATGTAAGAAGGCATGTGGATAGTATATAACAATGTATCATCCAAATTCGCTGGCCAGCCTCATCCGCCATCTTGTTTCAAAATGACGGCCATTTAAAAATTTAAAAAAATTCTAAATTTAAAATGAGGTATAAAAAAACTAGAAATTGAAGAATATTTTTTTCTTATGTATTTGACCTTGATATAAGGATCGAAGCATTTTTTGTTTTGTCTTTATCTTAAAAAATGGCTTATCTTAAAAAAGTTTGAACTTCTTTACGTGGGTGACATTTTGAAAAATGTGATTTTTTGCCTGCGACAGCACTCTCATATATTAATCGATTCCGATCTGAGTGAGCATGTGCACAGGATTTACTAAGGTCTCGACCAAGTTCACTGGTTAGCCTCATCCACCATGTTGTCTTAAAATGGCAGGCACTTCCAGATATCGCCGAATTTTGCAACCAAATATAAGTTACTTTAAATAAAAGCAGCTTGGATAAAGCTGACTAATTTCGCGAAGTTCTCATTCATAATGATTTAGTATTGATAAAAATTAGTATTGAATTTTTCTATAATCGGTTTCCACTAAATTGAGCTTCGTGTGTTTGAATAACATAAGCTAGATTTTTAAAAATAAGGAATACGAAAGCTACCTCTTCCTCCTGGCATTTGTCGGAAGGACTTTTTTAAATCGGTTCGTTACTTCCTGATATTGCGTAGAAATCACTATTTAGAACACCTTTTGCGTATTTTCACCTACTTTAAATTTCGAATATTTTAAGAAATGTTAAGAGATCATTTATATCTCATAAGTAACTACCATTCCAAATTTAATGTTTCTAGGCCCTTCAATAACAGATAAATCGCATTTTTGGAACGTTTTTTGCTCCTGCACCCCCTTTGGGTTAGTGGCATGGACATACGATATAGCCTGTGTTCGAATGGGGGTCCGCACAATCATTTTGATACCAATACTTTTTAAATCGGTTCGGTAGTTTCAGAGATTACCTCGAACAAACACACAAACAAACAATTTTGACTTCTTTATAATATTAGTATCGGGGGCGAATATAAGGGGTCGCGATGGTCGCAATCGCGAGGGGCCCCCGCATCCCAAGTGCCCCCAAATCTTCTTTTGAGTTCAAAGAGAAATGTGACGTCTTGAAAAAGAGATTTTCTTAGTGTTCTTTGTTAATTTTTCAGTTAATAAATATTACACCATTTTCATGTAATAAATAGAATTTTGCTACTACCAGAAATGTTTTAGCTTTCCCTTATCTTTTTTTCCATTATGAATTATCAGGACTATGATCGGTTGTGGAGAGATGGGGAGGGATTCAAAGGAATCTTGGGTCTGAGCCGAAAGCAACCCTGTTAGAGACCTTCTATGATGATTTAATTACTGTACAGATTGAGGGCCTGATTAAATTATGGGCCGTCACCATGGGGCCCCTGACTTTTGGGGTCCCCACATTTAGAATGCAGTTTTCATAAAGCTGATATTTTAAATGTATTTTTATTTTGTTACTCATTACCTATGCTAATAAAAGAAAGTTTCTGTCTGTGTGCGACGGCTAGCAAAATCTACGGCAAAGTCTGAAAATTTGCGTGAGATAGTCTAAGCCAGTTCCTGATATACCTTAGGGTCAGATTTTTAATTTTAAGACCCGGGTCTCCTGGGCCCTTCAAGTTTATGCCCTAAAATTTTAATAACTTGCCCCCTTTTTATCCGATCTTCTTCGTTTTTGAGGCCCTTTCTTCATTTAGTTATCCTCCTTTCTACATTTCAGTTAAGATTCTGGCCCACTGGGGCCTGGTACACGGGCCTTGAAATTTTCGTGCCCTAAATTGTTAATAAATTACTCCCTTTTAATCCAACATTCGTTTTTGGGGATCTTTTTTGGTGCGTTCGTAATTATATAAATACGTTGCACCTATAGTCATCGTCTGGTTCGTCCGTCCGTCTGTTTGCATATAACAGTGCAAAAGCTACCCAATCGCATTCTTTAAAATTTAAAATATGTAATCATTGCAGAATTTTGTCTAGTCATTTCAAATTTTTATGAAAATCACATCTATAGGTCAATTACAGGAACAGTCAAAAGTGCATTTTAATGATGTTACACCATTTCGAACATAATGAAATGAATATGAATTCATGAAGTGAAATAAAATATACATTCTGTAGAATAGGCGGGCAAAAAATATTTATTATTCACTTACAGGGTCACGCAAAAAATTCCGATTACATAATGGTATTGGGGGAAACATTGTTTGCGGCGTATTTTAATTATGTTAAACTATTTCACATATAATGAAACTGATATACGTTGCTAAGGTTTATTACAAGTTACTTCCTCTATAATAGAAAATACATAGTATTTGCAGGGGCATACAAAAGATTTAGGTTGCTTTATAGATCCGAAGTACTGCTTATTATCGCTGATTGCTGGAAGCGCATTTTTAGCTATGATATGAGTTTTTAAGTTTAACAAGATTTTTGCATATTACGTTGTGAGTATAAATGCTGTATATTATATATAGGGACACAAAATAATTACACATAAAATATATACACAAAATAATTCGTAAGGGTTACTGAGTATGAACGAAAATAGCTTAAAGGTGGCTTTAAATGAGTTATTAATTTTTACGTTGAACTACATATTTAATATACTAAGAAATGTTTGAAGAATATAAATAAAATTATATACAGGGCCACGCAAAGAATTGGATACATGGCCGTCTATGGATGATAATATATGGAAGTGTGACTTCAGTAGTTTTAAGCGTGTTAAACATCATAGTTTATTTACAGAGGTACTCAAAAGTATTCCATTATATTATGGTCTATGGGGAAATGTAATTATATAAATACGTAGCACCTGTAGTCATTGTCTGGTCCGTCCTTCCGTCTGTCCACATATAATAGCGCAAAAACTATCCAACCTCATGGTTTGAAATTTACTATATATAATCGTCGCAGAACTCTGTCGAGCCATTTCAAATTTTATGAAAATCAAATCAAAACTTAAAAAGATGTTAATAAAAGTTTTCTTCATTCTATTAAATCCTATCATACTTAATTCATTCAATGATATCCCATGATAGGTAATTATTATAGGGTGCCATGGTGATTATTATATTAAATCCTATCATACGTAATTAATTTAATGACATCCCAAGATAGGTAATGATTCCAGGTTGCCATTGCGATTACGTCATATTTAATATGGATTATTATTACATTATTTCCGTATTTCTGAATTTAATATATATGATCGTAATAAATTTGTATTCATGTCTTTTTGCATAGGAGTGTAACAGCTATTGCACCAAGATCTGAATATTTATGAAACTAGTTATAGTACGAACTATGCGAACTCATATAGTACGAACCCATTTGCTATGTTTGACGTACAACTTCCGTCTTGTTCATTTGTTATTCTTCCGATTTTACATTTCAGTTAAGACGCCGTCCTTCTAGGGCCCTTTGAACTTTTTGTGCGCCATGTATTTTCACCCCCTATTGTGTCACCCTCTCCAATGCATAATTTAAAAGTTGATTCTTAGACTCCTGTCCACGGTCCAACACGCTCATATTTATATTGGGACCCTAGGACCCTTTTTAAAGCATTCCCCCTCATTTTTGCGAATTTCTTTAAAATTTATTCTAATGAATAATTCTTACCCTATGCTTAATTTCGTCTAATTGAAGATCTAAAGCACTAAGTACTAGCACTATTTAACATGTTTCCATTTTTGAGCTCTGCTGTCAACTATCAGTTGACCTCTTTTAAGCCCCCTATTATAGCTCCCTTAAAAATGGTCCGATTCACTAGTTTTTTTTCCCCCTAACAACTTTTTAGGGCCTCCAGCTAGTACATGAACGACAAGAAAAAAATTCTCAGACTTCATCTACCACCAATTTTGACCATTAATCGCCCCTCTTGGGGCCCTCGGTGCACCTTCTCTAAGAATTCTCTAAGAATGTTCTTTTACATAGTTCTTGGGTCTTCCAGCTGCTTTATAAACTACTAAAAATTTTCCTAGCCAACTACATTCCAGTTAAGATCTTGGCCCACTGGCACCTGGTACAGGGCACATTGAAGTTTTTGTGCCTAAATTCTTAATAAATTGCCCCTTTTAACCCGATCTTTGTTTTGAGAGAACTTTTCCATTCAGTTATTCCCCCCCCCGCCCCCCGTTTCTACATTCCAGTTAAGGCCTTGCTCCAGTTGGGCCCTTTTGGGCACCATGCATTTTCATCCTTTGTTGGGGAAGTGTCACACTCTCAATGCAGAACTTTAAAGTTGAATGTTGGACTCCTCTCTGCGGATTAACTCCCTCATATTGTAATTGAGGCACTAGGGCCCTTTTTTAAGCAACCCCCCCCCCTCTTTTTGCGCATTTCTTTAAAATTTTATTCAAATGAATAATTCATACCCTATGCTTGATTTCGATTAATTAAAGATCTAAAGTGCTAAGTACTAGAACCTTTTAACATGTTTTTAACTTAGGGCTCTGCTCTCAACTATCAGTTTGTCAGTTTTAGGCCCTTTATTATCGCTTCCTTAAAAATGGTCTGATTCAGTAGCTTTTTTTCTAACAACTTCTTAGGACCTCCAGCTACCTCTCATATTTTAATTGGTGCCCTAGGACCCTTTTTTAAGAATTTTCCACTATTTTTGCGCGTTTCTTCAAAATTTTATCCTATTACTTCATACCCTATGCTTAATTTCCACTAACTGAAGATCTAAAGAGATAAGTACAAGGACCTTTTAACATGTTTTCATCTTAGCCCTGCTCTCTCAGCTACCAGTTTACACCTTTTGGTCCCCCTATTATAGATCCCTTAAAAACAGTCGGATTCACTAGCTTTTCATTTCTTAACAACTTCTTAGGTCCTTCAGCTACTTCATGAACATCAAACTTTAGCTACCACCAATTTTGAATATTAATCGCCTTCTTGCAGCCCTTGATTCAGCTCCTTTAAAAATGATCCGATTCTCTTGCAATTTTCTTTAACATAGTTCTAGGGTCCTCCAGCCACTTTATAAACTACTAAAAAATTTCCTTATGCACCACCTTTTTCGAATATTAATCTTCTTTTTCGGCATCAACTTCCGTTTACTCACTACAGCCGAAATTAAAAATAACGCTACAGTTAAAGGTAAGTCGTTAACTTTATAGGGTGGGGGGGGGGGATTTCATGCATAAAATAAATATTGGGTTAATGTTAAAGGTAATTCGGCAAAATTATTGGAGAGGGGGCACCTTCCACCGCTTGGGAGCGCATTCTTTCTTCGGGTTTTATCAGTCCGATTTCAAAGGAAATTGGTTCTTTCAACTTAGATTATGATTTAGCAATTTTCTGCATTATGAAAGTATCTTGGACTTCTTTTACCACCATTTTCGAAGATTAACAATGTATTCTTTTCTCGGTTTCTATGGGTTCGATTTCAACGAAAATTGTTTCATTCAATTTAGCTTACATTTGTCTTACAGTTTTTAGTTCCATTTTCCCCCGCCAAAGGCACATTCTTGTCTCAGGTTCTATTGGCCGATTACTACAGGGTTTTTGCCATTCAACTTGGTTTTCGATTGTCTTCCGCGCGTGCGAAACACTCCCGATATACGCTGCTTTAGGCCACCGCGGGGACCCAGGTCACAAGTTCGTTCGAAAAGAGGTTTGTTGGGAACACACTAGACGCTGCCAAAGGCATTGGTGCACCGATTTTACTAAGATATAAAATCATACATATTTTAGTTTTGTTTAAGGTTATTATAACGGGCCCAAGCAACGCAGGGCGGGTCAGCTAGTAATCACTATTTTATTATTGCATAGTTTATTATTGCATTGTTCATACTTTTACCTTCTCAAAAAAAATTCTCCACATCCAGATCAAAAATGACACACGACAATGAGATATATCATGACTGTCAAAGACAATGTCCTCCATAGTTAAACTCAATAGGAATTTTTTTCCGTTTTAGCAGATTTTTCGCAAATCGCAGTAATGGAAGTGCCACTTTTACATTTTTGGGGCCATTTTTTATGGAATTCGTTAATAAGACACACTTAATTACAAACCTATATACAGATTAGTTAATTAAATTAGTGTTTAGAAATATATTTACATAAAAATGCAGTGCAGATGGTTTTAAAATAACTTGTGGAGCTTCGAATTCTTTTTACATCTGGAAAGCAATT
This sequence comes from Maratus speciosus, assembly GCA_963932465.1. Taxonomy (NCBI): domain Eukaryota; kingdom Metazoa; phylum Arthropoda; class Arachnida; order Araneae; family Salticidae; genus Maratus; species Maratus speciosus. Next base: position 290,133,660 of record OZ010798.1, read on the forward strand.
GTCATTCTAAGAACCCAGTTATGTAACGAAAAGAATAAAATATAAAATTTAATTTGATTATACTTGATGAATTTATTTGATTTCTGAAATCGTTTATTAAAACATGAAATTAAAATTGCAAGCCAGATAATGGGATGCAGTGCAGGCCGCTGCAGTCCCATGCATTAAAACCCCATACATTTATATCTTATTTCTTGTCATAAATGAGCCAAAGACGAAAAGAAGCGAAAAGAGTTTTTAAGTTATAGCTTAGCAGACACTAAAATATTGTCTCCTTAGTTTCTGATTTACCTTGGTTTGAAGTTTGAATTATCATTTTATGTTCTTAAAAATGGAAAGGAAGATAAGATACATAATTTTAGCTCATTTATCCGCCACAGTATCTAAGTTCATGTAAAATAATATGATATAATTTGAACATGAAGTGAATTTTGTGTAATTAATCCTTAACGATTTGAATATATTTTAATTCATTTGTAAGTAATTATTGTAATTCAGTTTTGAATATCTATTATTTTAAAATTATAAATGTATCCAATTTTTCAAGATGGAAGGGCCCCAAAAAGTTCCAGTGAGAGGGACCCCTCACTTCACAAATTCGCCCCTGATTAGTATAGAAGATAGTTAAGTATATGAGTTTAATAATATCATCAGACGAAACGCAATTTTTCACTTTGATTGAACATAAAATAAATAATATTAACATTAAAAAGGCCCACGATCTTACTTAAAAGGCGACAAATGTAATGAAAAAGATGTTACAAGTTTAAAATATACATTTCATTTAAAACTTCTTAGTACTTTCAAACCTTCCAGGCTCATCATCAGAGAATATCTTAATAACTAAATGTTGTTTATTTATACAAATACGTCCCTTTGTTTTGAAAATGAGAGAGCCAATAATTACTAAAGTTGAAAGTAGAAGTAGCAGTAGCAATTTCTTGGATTGAATTTAATTAGAGGAAATATATATTACTATTATTAATTGCAGTTCCATATATTTTATGACATCACTTCGTTTCTCATACGTCACTTTCCATGGGTAGAAGAAAATATTTGGCTTCTGTACTTTAAATTTTAATACATCACTTTGCTCAGGTTTTCAGGATTTTTCAAAACAAAGTGACGTACTTGTATAAATAAACAACATTTAGTTATTATGATATTCCCTGATGATGAGCCTAGAAGGTTTGAAAGTACAGTAGAACCTCGATTATCCGAAGTAATTGGGACCAACCCTCTTTCGGAAAATCGAAATTTTCGGATAATAGAGAATGCCTCAATTTTAAGATTAAGGAGAATTATATGCCCTATTTATTATTATGCTAACAAGTGCTTAATAAAAATAACTCAATAACAAAATAGAAACAAGAATAAATTACTTCAGTTTTAATTTTGAAATTAAGTATACCTTTGCATATTTCACAAGGGTTTGAAACAATGTTTTGTTTGTCGCAGTTTCGATTGCCTTTGCTTTGAAACACTATCACGAAGTTTTTTAATATTATTAGTTCACAAGTATCATAGTCTTTCTGCTGCTCCAGCCATGCCAAACCTTTTGCAAAACATTTAAAAGCTTCAGAATTGCTAATTTGTTCGTTCCAGTCCACAGCTTACGGGAGCTCAAGTTAAATTCAAAGGAACTCTAAGAAAAGGGATCGAAAATATTTATATATACTCGTAGTTCGGAATGGACAGCTTGCGCACAAGGAATATGATAGTTAAAAAAAAAAGCATTGAAAATGGATTTTGCACACAAGGAATGTGATACTAAGAAAAGAAAAAAAAAGCAATTTAACAAATTACAACGACCATATGGGAAATGATTTTTTCAAAGACTAAAATTTAAGACATAAAAAATCGCACGGAGTTGATCATACATTACGTACGCCATGGATTAAACATTAACATTCCTGGACCCATCATGAACAAATTTTAAAAGAAATTTCAGTTTTACAATTTTCGGTACTGTAAATTTTTAAACTTCTACGGAGCTGGTCATACATTACGTACGCCATGGATTAAACATTAATATTCCTGGACCAATTTTAAATGAAACTTCATTTTTAAACTTCTAAACATCCCACAATATTACTTTTTACACAGTCGTATAGAGAAAAAAATTTACTTTTAAATGCAATTTGTTTGAAAGCTGTATCTCAATTCGTTTCTGAGTTATTAATTTATTTTTGTAGTTTTTTGTAGTTTTTATTACTTTTTTGTCATAGTGGCAACAGAAGTATACATCTCTGTTGAAAGTAAAGGGAAAATACAGATTACTGTATTGACCAATCAGAACACGAATAAAATGCGGGATTCAACTAATAAAACGCTTCAGATATGTTTTTGATTTCCTACCCTGACCGAGGACAATCAATAACCATTTTTCCAAATGGTTAAAAAGAAAGCTTTAAAAATAGATTTCGGTTAACCGAGAGTTTCGGTTAAAAGAGTTTCGGATAAAAGAGGTTCTACTGTACTAAGAAGTTTTAAATAAAATGTATATTTTAAACTTGTAACATCTTTTTCATTACACTAGTCGTCTTTTGAGTATGATTGTGGACCTTTTTAATGTTAACATTATTTATTTTATGTGTATGAGTTTATTATTGATTTCCCAAATGAACTTATTTCGCTTTGCGGTATTGTTTTTTGAGATTAGTATTAATATTCTTTATTCTTTGTGTTATCCGATTTTCTTCTCATGTTTAATTTCTGTATGAATAACTTGAAGTATATGTCACAAAATATAAAAGAATATTTTCATTTTCCATCAACGTCAAGAGTTATCGTCATAGGGTAGTAGTTATCTTTCTTCAGAGGAAATAATGAATAGATAAATTCCTAATATGAAAAAAGCTTTAATCGCTAAATTTTATTTGAGAGAAAGCCTTAAAAAAATCCAAACTTTTTTTTCCCTTATGTTATTTTTTCAATTTATGTTGAGCGAAAATAGTAAAAGTGTTATTTTTTATTTGCCGAATGTAATAAATTAGATGGGCAAATATATATCCGAACAAACAGAAAGAAAGTAAATTTACACAACAGATTAGCAGTTTGATTTCCGCTTCCGGGTAAAGGATACTTCATAAAATTTTTATCTTTCTAAAAATTGCTAATAAATAGGACTGCTGAAAACTGCTTCACATATCCAGGGGGAAAAATCCTAAATCTGGATTTATTCATCCTCATATTATTTTGTCAGTTTATGATCAGTGATCATGCAGTAAATGCTGAAAATTGAGTTCGAATAAAATATAATTGGGCGAAAAGAAAAAAAAAAGTACTTTTTCTCATCATTTCTGTTGTTTAACATTTTTCTTTTGTTAAAATCAACTCTGGGTTTTTAAATGTTGTTTGCCTATTCTAACGGTATTTTTTTTTGTTGTTGTTGTTATTATTTGCGTAATGTAAAAAACATTTCAAAAACACATTTTATTATTTAAGAAAAAAATCTTTTCTCTTAAACAAAATAAAAAATGTGATTTTTGTTTCATTTGATATATGCAGCGATTGAATCGGTAAATAGATAATTAAACAAAGAAAAGTTAAATACAATACTTTTAAGTAACTTTATAGGTATACTAGGCGGCTCTGCCCCCTGCAAGCTGCGCTCGCCAACCCCCGTTCAGACACTGCAGAATCTAAAAGCATGCTAATCTGATCGGTTTTTAAAAGATTAGAAAAAATTGAATTATACTGAAAAAACGTGTAGCGACCTCCCTGTAAACGGATTTCCATTCAAGTCCCTTTGACTGTAAAAATTTAAGGCAGAATCAATTGCTGCTAAGACATCCGATGGTTGTTTTCGTGTTTAGTTAAAGAAGATCAGTTAAACATTTGAAAAGAAGCTAAAATAAAATAAATTAAATAAACAGAGTCTTTGCCTCACGGTATTTTTTAACAGCGTTATAAAACGATTGACATAATACAATTTACTACAATTACTAAAATTTACTGCTTTAACCCCTTCAAAGGCGGTGGTTCATTTTTGGACCACTTAATTTTAATTCTTAAATGCCACATTGGCACTAGAATATTGGGATGAAAATTTTCCTTTTATTAATTAGTTTGTAAATTCTGGTGCCATTTACTGATTTCAAGATTTTACGAATAGAAGTACCTTGCCCCTCAAAGGGTTAAACGCATATTAATGTATTTATTATTTTAAAGTTTCCCTTCTCATTTAATATTCACGTATAAATACAATTTTTTAAAACATAATTTTCAATATTTTCCTGCTTTTAACGTGTACTCATTTAATAGTAATTTTAAAGTTTTTTTTCTGTCTTTAATAGTCACGCGTAAATAAATGATTAATCGTTAGGAAATATTATTCTTTGCGCTCTTTTTAGAATTGAAAATAATCTCTACAATAATAGCCATGTCATGTGACTATCATCAACAGTTCCGGGCGGATCCCTTCGCTTTTTATATTCCAGGCGACGATTTTGGTACTTTAATGTTAGCCAGCCACAGGTGTGATAAGTCGCCAAATATTATTCTATCGCCATTATTTCACTTATATTATAATAGTCCAAGTCATTTAACTGTCATAAACAATTACGGGCTGATCCCTTCGCTTTTCATAAGAAAGGTTTCCATTTTGATTAAAGAAACAAAATTATTTTTTTTAATAAAACTACATAAAAGTTGCCATGATCGCAAATAATTACTGGTACTTTTATGTTAGCCGGATGCAAATCTCGCCAATAGCTTTTTTTTTTAACTCGCAAGTCAGCATTTGTTTATTTTTCGAGAGGTAAATTAAAACGGCGCTACTTGGTTATGCCGTTGACCAAAAATCTGTTGCCAAACTATAAGATTAAATGCCAGTAGTGGTTGATCGTAAATGTCACATTCACTTGACTTTAAGCAAGTTACACGTGTTTACGCCGTCAAGTGATTTTTATTTCGACGTTTTATTTGTATTTTTATTAATGTTATACTAATTTATTTGTTTTTTGGTTATTTAAAATATAAAATTATGTCAATTTGTATAATTTGGAGAGTGGTTTGGCGATTTATGTAATTTGGCGAAGCTGGTCGACAGGAAAAGTAGTACGATTAAAACATTGCATTGGAGTTGAAATTAAATGTCATGATTTGTTGCATTGTCATATATACGTCATGTTTGGCGTGATTTTCTTTAAGGCAATTTGGCGGAAACCTCGTTTTCGAATGCCAGTTGCATATGTATTTTTAAATTATTTTCTATTATTTTTAAAATGAAATAACAACAAATAAAAAAAGCTTAATTAATAACTATAGAACAAAACAATTTATAACATTTTTTGTAAATAAAAGGAAAATAAATTCAAATAAACATTCATTAATAAATAAGCAACAATAGCCGGGTCAGGCAAAAAAACATAATTTTGGTGCCAATTTGGTACTCCGTTGTGTATATGACATCTGTGCCTAATATTTTTCTTTTTGTTTCGTTTTAAAAAAAAAGAAAAAGTGAAAGCCATTTATTTTAAATGTCTCTGTTTTAAATGAAAGTTTTGTATCAAATAAAATGATGATGAAATACAAATTAAATTATGAATAAAAGTAGCATGATATATTTCTTAGCATACATTTAAGGGAGGCCAGACTGGTCGCCAATTTAGTTTAAAATATCAACCTTTACTAAAATATGAAAAAAAAAATATATGTTATGATTATATTTGAATTGCCATCATCAGAGAAAAGCATTTAAAATTGGAAAAAAAATTAATATTTCGAAAAAAAATTCGAATTTCAAAATTCTAATACCAGTTTTGAGATCTGCGGATCAATACGGGATTTTGGTGTTAATTACATCGCAAAATACTCCATATTTTAGGAGAAATTGCCGTGAAACATAATCAGTTGTTTATTCAGTCGTTTCATAAAATCGTTTCATTTCAGTCGTTCCATGAAATCGTTTCATAAATTCGTTTCATTAGGATGTTATATATATATAGGGTAGATTAATACAAAAAGTACTATTCTCTAGTATTATTTTTTGAAAAAACTTCTATGAACAATTTCAATTTGTACACCGTCGAATTTGAGAAAAATGTTCGTTCAAATGCAATTTGTTTGAAAACTACGAGTATTTCAATTTATTGATTTTTAGGGTTCCGTACTTAAAAAGTAGAAACGGAACCATTATAAGATCACTCCTGTGTCTGTCCGTCCGTCTGTCACTCGTAAACTATGGAACGTGGAAAGTTCAAATTGGAGGAAGTGATAAAGACTATTGACACACATATTTACAGATTATTAAACATTCACAAATATATTTAGGGAAAATGTAGAGGGACTAATTAAGTTACTTGAAAATAAAAATCTCTTCTTTGTATATCGTGTAAAAGCTTTCGTAAGGCTGAACTGAAAAATACATTTCTTTTAATGTTAGGTATTATATTTCCAGATATCGTCGAAAATATACTGCAAAAATATGTTACCCCCATCAATTTCCGATTCTATTGAAACTAAAATTATGAAAAAACTAGAGGTGGTAGACGTTAATGTAAACCTTGCAGAAAAATTATAGCGATTACCCTAGATCACATAGTTTTCGAGAAAAGTGCATTTTACCGTTACACACAAATTTCGATTTGCAGGCATTCAGCAAAGGTGTTGAGGAGCGCTTGAAGTACTTGTCGTAGCAAAAGTATAAAAGCATTGTTGATAATGATTTTCGAAAAACAATCGTCGGTAATTAGCTGAGATATTAACCTTTAAAAACACGGACGGTTTGGACATACATAATGACATGGGCGGCATACTCTATGTAACATCGGCTTCTAAAGCCCAGATAACAACTTTTAATGATATATTTGCGTAATGCACTGCCCAGTAGAAGTATAAAAGCAATAAACGTCAAATTGTTAAAAACAGAGTAATTTAATTAGAATTAATCACATAAATACCTTGGGATTCGAGACTAGTTTGCATCGAGTGGATCTCTCAACAGGCCTACCGTATCTTTAAAAGTTAATTAAAAACCCATCTGGAAAAACGCGACACGGACCAAGCCGGCGTTGCAACTTTGTGACTTCCTTTCGAAACGCGCTTAGCACAATGCCAAGTTTAAACTTTGAACAAGAGTTTTGTTTTAGTTACACTGTAAAAAAGAAAGATTAGTACTGTGCTGAATTTAGTTTTATGAAATGCCAAATAAAGTTTAACCTCTTGCGCTCTATGACGTACGTAGCGTAGTCATTCTATTATAGTCATTTTTGACAATGACCTACGCAGCGTACGTCATGATATATGGCGAATTTTTTAATTAGACTTTCCGAATTCTCGTCAGAAAGTTTTATCCATAAATAAAGTAAAGGAAAATTACCAATTAACTTTAATTCAAAATTTCTATTAAAAAAAAAAAAAAAAAATGCCAGATGCGGTAACACTGGTGGCTAGTGGCATACATCCGCTAACAGCGAAAGAGCGCAAGGGTTTAAATATGAACTAATTTTATTGTGAATACCGAATTAATTTCATCAGAACAAGATTACGATAAGATAAAAAAAGAGTTATTCAGAATAGCAATATTTGATATTATTTACGCTTCATATGTCTTTGAACTTTTATGGTATACCCATTCATATTTTTCAAGTATATACAGCTATACACATCCCTACGTTGTTGTATAGTTTTTTACAAAGTCTTATTATTCTTTTAGCAACGATTTTTTTCAAATATACAGCTAATAATTCCTATATTTATTGTATGGAACCCTCTTAGCGCAAGTAATAGTCGCACTTGACCATTTATTTATACTTTTAAAAAATGTCAGAATTTTTTTTAAATCTATCACTATCGCATACAGTTCGCTTACGAAAGATTAACCCGTTTGCATTTAAAACTAAATGCATATTCAGAATTACATAATTCAGAATTTGTTTCTGGTTAATATTTCACAACGAAATTAAACTTCTTCAATAAATAAAAATAATAAATAAAACACACTTTTAACAGGCGTGTAATCGAATTTATGCGCTTAAATCACAGAATGTATCAGAAACAAACAAGCTGCTGTAAACACAATAGTAACAATAGTAACTTTTCCTGTCCAGTGTTTCCTTTTCACTTGAGTAAAAAAAAAAAAAAAAAAGCTATTTCCAAAAACGTGTATCTGCACTTATCATTTCAATAGCAATAACGTAAAAAATCGTTTTTTTTTTTTTCAATAAAAACAAATTCTATCGCATTTTGCAACAATAGAATACATTCTTAGCATTCCTCCTTTTTACCGTCACATTCGAACATATATAATAAAAATACAGTAAAAAAAATTCCTTGCAACACTAAAAGTAGCATTTAATAAGTATAAATATATATGAGTTTAAATCTCTTTTGTTTCTTTTTAAAAACAACGTATTATTGCTCTCTAAAATTCTAGCAAATACCAGTCGGATTATACTTCAGTTTGTTTCGATTGGGATACAAATATAAGATTTCTCATTGACTAATTCTTCTTAAAAATACATTATTTCCTATTTCAAAAAACATTTTTGGAATACGGATCCGAAGATAGGCTTATATGTAATTGCTCTGTTTCAAAATATCTCGACAATTTCATAGCCGTATATATATTTTTTGGAAAGAATGTCAAGTATTTTTATTAAATCTATTGAGGACTAAAATGAGAAACGCTGAAAGTCCAAAAGACGAATTTTTCAAGAAAACGAAAAAAAGAAAAACTCCTACTTCTGATACTTTGTTATATTGTAGGATAGGACGTATAGGTGCAAATTCCCAAAATCAGGAAGGAGCCGGTGGCTCCTAAATTAAAAAAATCTAGAGGCCACATTGTGAAACAACACATAAAAACAATAGTATTTATATAAGAAAACTAAAAAATACCTCATAAATATAAAGTGAAAAATAATTTATTTAATATATACCCAACCCATGTACAACAAAACACAGACTAATTGCATCAAATGTGTATATTTTATTTAACCATAAAATTCTGTAAATTTTAAAATTAAGTTTCGTAAACTACGTACAGTGTACAGTCAGGAGATAATATCGGACAAGATACAGTTAAAAAAAAAGATATCCCATCAAAAACATCTCATGTAAAAAAAAAAGCCAAGTCTCCTGACTCTTTGACTGTAAAAAGTTCTGAGATCATGTGTAGAGCCAAGCTTAACTCTCTTATTAACTCTGATATTTTAATTCACAAATTACTCCTAGTCTCTACACCTTTAGTAAATAATTATTTTGTGACTTGGCAATTACGCAGCACAGGAAAGTTATTACGTAAACACTTTACTTATGTTTTGAATTGGGATTAGATTATTTGATTAAGGCTGAATATGAACGCGAAGGATAGAAGCCTGAAGGAGGGATGCACCGATTGGGGGTTTTGTAAAAGAGGGGTCTGGCTTGTATTCACGTTACATAGGAAGAAAATCTCGCAAAGCTCCGGACATCAAGGTTGACCAGTAGAGAGTTTTCGAATTCGGGCTTACAATGTAATGTAAAATTATTTCCATGCTACAAATACATATACGTTCAGTGCTCCTATAGAAAATATTTTATGCAGTACTTTATAAATAATCGTTAATATTAAAATGTAAACAACAGCCTTTACATTCTCATGCTGCGTCATTGCCAAATTACAAAATAATTATTTACTAAAGGTGTAGAGACTAGGAGCAATTTGTGAATTAAAATATCAGAGTTAATAAGAGAGCTAAGCTTGGCTCTACACATGATCTCAGAACTTTTTACGGTCAAAGAGTCATGAGACTTGGCTTTTTTTACATAAAATGTTTTTGATGAGATTTCAATTCTTTTTGCAAGGAGAAATCAAAAGAAAGCTTTTCCAGTAGCGTCGATTTCAATTACACTATCTTTAACTTCATAGACTTTATGGCTCCTGATTGATTCGATGTTCCGCTTTTCCTAGAAAAGCGAATTTGTCATGTGCGCTACTGTTTGAAATCCATTCATTCAATTTTTCTAGTAAATATATTAGTTTTTGTTTTAATTTATCAGCTGTTCAATCAAAGTCCTCCAAAGTTAATTGTACTGTGCAGAGTCCATTTTATAACTTTGTCTGCTTCCAGTCTATTTCCCATATTTTTAGTTATAGCTCTCGTAATGTTTTCTAAAGTGTTTACTTTAAACTGGAGCTTAGCTCTAGACCTTTTTCGTCAGTAAGCTCCAATATTCATACCAGGGTGGGCAACAGAACAGCGTGCGACTTCTTAGCGAGCTACGTCTTCCCATTTCAGGGTGTGAATCGCTGTAACGTTTTAATGTGTGTTTTTGTTTTCGAAGATGGTTTTGACGATAGAGAGCTCTAGCTTCTTGGAGCTGTTGAGAACGTGTTTTCTCGGAACGACTAGGCATTCCCCTTTTGACCTCAATAGGTCTTCTAATTCTTTTCTCTAGCTGTTTTATCTCTGTGATAGGTATTCATTTGGGAAAAATAATGGATTATTGCTAGCTGTTAAGAAGAGGAAGTAGAACGTCAAAGTGACCTCCTCAGAAACTAATCCCAGCTAATCCCAGTGCGCAGCTACATACTCAACTATAGCACATCTGATATCATACGACTAGGCTATGTTACCTAGCACAGAAAAGAAAATATAGATGAAACAGATACGAACGATCTCCAGATGTAGGAACTACTCGATGAGGACTTTCGTTGTGATCAAAATATAACATTTCAGTTTTTTCCTTTCAAACTTTCTTCGATCAACAATATCTTTCGTTGGAATATCATACAATTTCGCGTTTCCCTCCATCCCCGCGTCTTTTCAGCAATTTTGCAGATGCACACTGACATCTAGAATTCAAATTTTACACAATAAAAAACTGTGTCGCCAAAATTTGAAATTCAGTTATTCCTCTTTTCTATATGTAACACTTACAATCAAGTTATTTTTAGAAACAAGTAGGTGAAAGAATTTTACACTAAACATTCAAACCTTCATACTTTCGAATTTAAAGTAAATCGTAATATTTTTTTTTATTTAAATGATTTTAGTACAGATGTTTACAGAGATTTTTACAGAGGTGGTTACAGAGATTTGGTACAATGATTTTAGTACAGTAGACCGAGCATGTGTTTTTTTTTTTGTTGTTGTTGTTGTTGTTGTTGTTTTATTGTTGTTTTTTGTTTTGTTTTAGTAAATGTAGAAATGTGATAGATACTCTCCGCAAAACATCAATAAGTTGCGGAGAATATAGAGTAAATTTTCGTTAATGCGTCTCCTCTTAAGACGTATCTCCGGTTAATGCGACAGTTTCATTTCCCCATCATATGTTAATTAATGTTAAAGGCATCGTTTATTGCGGATTTCGGTTAGTACAAATGAAAAATGGCCTCCCTTGGAAGTCCACTAACTGTTGTTCACTGAATGTTCATATCTACCGCTCTTAGTCTTAGCACGGTTGAAAGTGAAAAGTCAGAGAAAATGACGTCATAGTGGTGAAAAAGTGATGATGTTTAAGTTTTAAATATAAAAATAATTGATTTATTTTCAATATGTCATTTTTTCTGGGAAGAGGGGAATGTAGAATTTTGATTTTGAATTCCAAAACGATAATTTGAGGACCTAAAAAACATATTTAAAAAAATTATACATCGCAGGGGAGTTTGTATTGCCATTACAAAAATAAACTTTTTTTTTTTTTAACAACAATCATTTGTAAACAATCATGATAGCGGGGAATATTAAGAAAACAATACGTAATTTTGATTTTGATTTTGTCATACTAAAGTACATATAAAAAAATGTGAATGTGCGAGATTATTTTGCACTATAAAAATCAAAATACACTAAAAACATATGTTTTTCTATTTTAGGAAAAAAGCAAAAACATGTCGACTTAGGCATTGAAAATTATTGGCCACAGGAAAAAATTTAGTCGTCACGTGGCAACTGGCGACCGTGAATCTGTACCTACCGGGTGTCCTAAAAAGGACTGATTAATTTTAAAATTCAATAACTTGCAAACGGTGACAGATAATTAAAATTCTTGCAGGAAGGTTGTGCATAAGGTCAAAAGTTTTTTTACTGTGATTTTCGATTTTAGTTCGAATTACAAACAATAGATGGCGCTGCGATGTATAGACGCTAAATTCAGGCTCAATTTTTGGTACTTCGGGACCCACTCAATATATTTTAACCTCCTTTTTCCGCATGGAGGAAGAGAAAGGCCAAAAAATCCAGCCTGTATTTAGCGCCTATTGCTTACAGCGCCATCTATTGTTTGTAATTCGAACTAAAATCGAAAATCACTGTAAAAAAACTTATGACCTTATGCGTAACCCCCCTGCAAGAATTTTTTTAATATCTGTCACCGTTTGCAAGTTATTGAATTTTAAAATCAGTCAGTCCTTTTTAGGACACCCGGTATAATAGGGCTTCGTTATATACTTGATTGTTTTTACACAGGATTTCTATGAATTCTCTGACAGTGGATGCGTCTGGTAATGACACATCCACTATCAGAGTATCCATAAAAATCCTGTGTAAAAACAATCATGTAACGACGCCCTATCATACAATATCCCCAATATAATAAAACCCTGCTAATCTGAACTAATTGAAACCGGTACCTGTTAGGATTACCCGAAATTCCGATAGAAATAAAAAAGAAAAAGATGCGTGCTAAAAAAATGTAAGTTATAAGTACTCAGTAGTACGGTAAAATCCTCTAATCCGGCATCCTAAGGTCCGGCGTGCTGGATAATTCGTCACAACTTCCAGAAAAAAAATAGTATTTCTTGTTTAATCGCTCCTGATGTTTATAATAATCCATTGGAAATTCAGAATGAGGCATTACAACAACTCATTAGAAACGGTTCAAAATGGTGAATCTATAAACAGCTCAGTCACCAAGTCGACACGGTGGGAAAATAAAAACATTTCTGTAGATAATTCGCGAAATAAAACTGTTGAAAGGAAAAAAAATTATCATCTGAGTTAAATACTTAAAAAATATTAAATTTTAGAAAAGAATTTTATAGTGATTGGTTAACAAACGGATATTCGAAAATTTTTTAAGATGCCTTTTACGAGTATGCCTACAACGCACGTTTTCATTTTATATTCGGGTACACATGTTGTACTTTTACATTATTGAGTTGTTGTTTTTTTATATTCTATTCACTTAATCTGTACAAGTACAATTTTCGAAAATAAAATCGGTTCGGATTAACCGGAATTTCGGATTAGCGAAGTTCTAATGTATATGGTTAAATATACTGAAAATAAATCTTGAAAACTTGAGTAAAGTGACGTGTTAAAATTTATGGTACGGCAGTTAAATATTTTCTTCTACGCAAATTTAACCTGAAACACTGCTACTTCGACTTTTCAGCTACTCATTTAAAATGAAAAGTGACGTATGAGAACAAAGTGACGTAATAAAATAAATGAAACTACAGTTAATATATATTTTCTCTACTTAAGTTCAATCCAAGGGGGCTGCTACTTATACTTTCCACTGTAACAATTATTGGCTCTCTCATTTCAAAACGAAGTGACTTATTTGTATAAATAAACAGCGGTTAGTTATTAAAATATTATCTGATAATGGGCTTGGGAAATACAGCTCGAAAGTGCTAAGAAGTTTTAAATAAAATGTACATTTTTAATTTGTAGCATCTCTTTTATTATTTTAATCGCCTTTTAAGTAAAACAGTAAGCTTTTTAAAGTTCATATTGTATATTTTATATTTGAATCAAGGTGAAATATTGCATTTCGTCTTATGAGAGAAAAGAGAGTTTGTTTATGTTTATTGATTAAACTAGCAACTCCAGTGGCTTTGCTCGCGCAATAGTTGAAATATGCCAAGTGATATTTGTATGACTATTTTTGATTAGAAGAAATGATACTTTTAGTAATAATTCAAAAATTATTAACTAAGCCACAGTTTGACTAAACTTCATTATTACACTGCAGTAGACAGAAATGAGATTTTAATTAATAAGAACTAAAACTAATAAAAGGAAATGGTCTTAGAGATAATTTATATCTTATAAGTAACTACCCTGCCTAATTTCATGATTCTAGGCCCTTCAGTAATACAAAAATCGCAATTTAGAACTTTTTTTTTTTTTTGCTTCTTCAACCCCCAAGTGACACCGACATGAAATAGAGCCTATGTTGGAACAAGGGCTGTCATCATCAATTTCCAACCATTACTTTTGAAATCGGTTGGGTACTTTCAGAGATTGCGTAGAAATCGCAATTTAGAAGTTTTTTGAACGCTTTTCGTGCATTTTCACCCCGTTTAATTTTCGATTTTTGTAAGAAATATTCTTAGATATCATTCATATTTTATAAGTAAGTACCATGCCTAATTTCAAATTGCTAGCCCCTGCAGTATCACAAAAAACGCAATTTAGAACGTTTTTTGCTCGTGCACCCCTTTCGAGTAGTGGCATCGACATAAAATAGAGCCTATGTTGGAGCGAGGGCTGTCACCATCGTTTTCACACCATTATTTTTGAAACTGGTTCTGTACTTTCTGAGATTGCGTAGAAATTACCATTGCCATTTAGAACGTTTTTTAGAACGCGTGTTGTTCATTTCACCCCTTTTTAATTTCCATTTTCTTTTTTAAGAAATGTTCTTAGAGATCATTTATATCTTATAAGTAACTACCATTCCAAATTTTATGTTTCTAGGCCCTTCAGTAACGCAAAAATCGCCTTTTTAGAACGTTTTTTGCTCCTGCACCCCCTTTTGGGTAGTGACATGGACATAAGATATAGCCTATGTTCGAACTGTGACTAACACCATCATTTTGATACCATTACTTTTGAAATCGGTTCGGTAGTTCCAGAGATTATCTCCGATAAATAAACAAACAAACAAACTTTATTTGTTTATAATATTAGTATAGATTGTTATTGATGACATTTTCTCATTACAATTAAAAATAACTGTAAAAATTTTGAATAGAAAATGACGTCACGCTTTAAAAAAAAACACGTATTTATCTCATAAAACTATTACATTTCAATATTTTTTTCGTTTTGTTGATACCGTTGAGACGCTATGTAAAATATTTCACTGAAATGAGAGAAATATGTGAGAAAATGACGTCTTATTTAGAATAAAACTGACAGTTTCCTTGATAAAACTAAATTTTTTATTACAAATGCGCCTAAAAAGGCATAAATTTCTGGAAATTTTACTCACCGGTACTGAGATTAGAACCTCAAGTCAGAGGTGCGAATGTTGATATGCAAAGTTGACTTTGCACATTGGACCTATGACAAAAGTGACTTCAAGTTTGGAAAAATGTTTAGTAATAACCTATTGCGTATAAAAATATTTTTAAAAGATAAATACGGGTATGAGAGGTGGGTATGTAAATTTTGAGATGGTGAATATGATGTAAGGTGTAGATTTCATGCTGAAAAAAATTTTCTATGTTTGTGTCAGAGTGAAATATTTTTTTGCTGATTTTTCATTCCGAAATACTATATGATGAGATTATCCCTTGAAGGCGTAAGAGCTTCAATGGATAATTTCATCATATTTACTCATCTTGGTTACATTTTACTAATTACGTATACGAATAAAGTTTCATTTTTAAATAACTTGGAACAGTTTAAGTTTAAGGAAATAGTATTTTGGTAACTTTAGGCTAAAGTAATATTTGTTTTAAGAGTCAGACCAACCAATGCTCGATGGATTTGTTATTTCAATTAATTTTGTAGATTAAGCTAAATAATGCTATAAAAAGTGATAAAATATCTTTATTTAGATTGACAAACATTTCATCGCACAAACGGCGACATTTTCAAAATCATTCATGATAGCAATATTATCACAAAATTTTAAAAGCAATAACTTAATTTAAAAAGTTATTGTTTTTTAAATTTTGTGAAAATATTTCTATCATGAATGATTTTGAAAATGTCGCCGTTTGTGCAATGAAACGACAAATATTATCACAAAATTTAAAAAACAATAACTTAATTTAAAAAGGTATTGTTTTTTAAATTTTGTGAAAATATTTCTATCATGAATGATTTTGAAAATGTCGCCGTTTGTGCGATAAAACGTTCGCCAATCTCAATAAAGTTATTTTATCACTTTTCATAGCATTATTTAGCTTAATCTGTTTATACCGGGTGTTCTAAAAAGGACTGACTGATTTTTAAATTCAATAACTTGCAAACGGTGACAGATATTTAAAGCATTCTTGCAGTAGGGTTATCTATGATGTCAGGAGGTTTTTTAGTGTGATTCTCGATTTTAGTTCAAATTACAAGCAATAGATGGCGCTGCGAGCAATATATGCTAAATTCAGACTCGATTTTTGGTATTTCGGCACCCTCTCAATACATTTTAATATCCTTTTTCCGCATGGAAGAAGAGAAATGCCAAAAATTCGAGCCTGTATTTAGCGCCTATTTGTAACTAAAACTGGGAATCGCAGTATAAAAACTCCTGACATCTTACATAACCCTCCTGCAAAAAAAAATTAATAGCTATCACTATTTGCAAGTTATTGAATTTTAAAATTAATCAGTCTTTTTTAGGACAAGTGATTACAGCAGAGCGCCGATTATCCGAACAAGTCGGGACAGATCCTACTTCGGGTAAATGGACAGACAATCTACGGGATATTTCTTACTATACTAAAACCTTCACACTTTATCCAAGCTTAATACTAACAGCAACAGTTAATGTTAGCGTGTTTAAAAACTCTTTTTTTCTTACTTTATTTTTTACTTTTTCATCATTTAAAATATTCTTTTTATCTTTTTAGCATTTTCTGAACTCCAGAGATTATAATTTAAGCAAAAAACCTTTTGATTGTTGCATGCTTCAAAGAAGATGTTCTTTCTAATGCTGCCATATCTCGAATTCTTCTTAACCCTTAACTGGAAATCGCAAACATCTGTGAGATGTTTGCGTCTACATATCTGCCCTTAATATTTTCTCTCTCCGACATTCTAAACTTACTTTTATGCTGTTATATTAAAAAATTAGTCCTGTTAATACATTACTATTAAAGATTAAATGTTTAAGTTCACTATTTGGTAAATTATTAAGTGTTCTGTTTGTGCACAGGATTTTCCCGTTTCCGGTTAAAGGTTAAATACGTTAGTTGAATAGGATTAGAGTTCTTCTGCCGTTCGAGTAATTTCATAGCTGTTTCCAAATATTCAAAGGCTTCGATGTGTGATGGACCTGGGTCATTTTCGAAGCATTCGTTTTCATTTCTTTAATTTCTTTTTCATCTTACATCTCATCCACAATCTCATCATCATTAAAAGAATTTTTTGAGAGAAATAGTTTGTTCGGGTAAATGGAGGTTCAGTTAATTTTTTTTTTTTTTTGAGAGAAATAGGCTGTTCGGATAATTGGAAGTTCGGTTAATTGGAGGTCTGATAATAGGCGCTCTACTGTATTATACATGTTGCTATAATTTTGTAGATTTATCATAAATCAATCAGAGCTCGCAAAGTTACTAAAATTTTTTCACTTTCCTACCGCAATTTTAAAACGGTAATATTTATTGTAGCATTCTATTGTAAATGTTAACGGAATCAGCCACAAAATTTTCGGATTTAAAATAAGTGGTAGCAAAGTGTAAAAATTTTAGGGACACTGCGAGCCCTGATCAATGTAATACATCTTTTTAGCCCCCGGTATGCTATTTCTTTCTCCCGCCTATTAATGTGTCGTCTCTAAAAAATAACGTTACGTTGTATAAGCCAGCCGTAAAACAAATCAGATGTATCATTGTACGGAATAATCTCTACTGCAATTTTTTAAACTTCTAAGCATCGCACATTTTCAATTTTTATGCCGTCGTATTGAAAGAAAAAGGTACTTTTAAAGACAATTTTTTTTTAAAAACTGCATCTCCATTTATTTTGAGATATCAATTTGTTTATAGTTTATAGCACCATTTGTTTAATTTTCGCAACTCAAGTACTCCATTTCTGCAGAAAGTCGTAGAAAGTAAAAGGAAAATAGTTGAAAAATAGCAATTATATCTTTTTGTTACAATTTTCTCATAAAAACTGGAAACAAAAAATGTAATTAAAATACGTGCTATTTTGAAAAAATATAAATGAATGATTTCTGACAAAATATGAAGCTATTATAAACTAAATTTAATTTTAAGTATCTATATTAATATTACAAACAAATGGAGGCATATAAACCATGCCATAGCCGATTTTTTTTTTTTTTTTTTTTTTTTTTTTTTTTTTGTCCAGTTTCTTGAATGACGAAATCTGGTTTTTTTTTTGTGTGTGTGTGTGTATTATTCAGCGATAGTTGCATCCTATGAATATTTTTCTGTAGATGTTGTTTAAGGCTAGATCGTAAATGAGGAATTCTTTAGCGGATGGGGATGACGTCGTTTTATATAAAATAAGAGCACCGTGTTTGGAGTCTTAAAACTGAACTATCTGTATTTATATATATTTTTTTTTTTTCGGTGCGACACTAAATTCTGAAAACGCAGAATTCCTGTTTTCCAGCTTAAAGTTTTTCTTTTGTTGAAATTCGACGGGTTCCACCCAGTGGTGGGATTCAAACAATTTAACAACCGGTTCGCTGATCGGATGATTTTGGACTTATAAAAAGGAAAAGAAAATGAAGCATCGCATATAGATTATGAAACACTTTCCAATATTATAAAAACATCGTTAAAAAACTTTGATATTTTGGTTGAGTGAAAAACTAATTATGAAACAAGTTTGCCTCTTAAAGGACGTAATTTAATAAATATTCGGTAATCATGAAACTCTGGTGAAGATTTCTAAAAAAAAAAAAATAACATAAAAATAGTAGAGAATTAAGTTTAAGAATTAACTCATGTGCATGATCTAAAATTGCAGACAGTTAATTATTAAGAATACTAACTATAGGAAGAACTCGAGATACAGCACAAGTCTCTAATCTCACGAGAATACTAAATCACTGATTATCAAGCATTCGAATTTACATCCTTGATTTGGTGATAAATGCTTGAAACTTCTTCAAAGTTAATCTCAATAAATCGGCTCTTGTGAGCGGTAAATGCTCGATTTCTGTTTTTTTTTTTTTTTTTTTTTTTTTTGAATGCGTGTTTTATGCTAGGCTTTGCCACCAAAGTCGCAAATTTCCCCGAGATATTCGTCAATGTCGTCTTCTATAATTAATCCAAAATGTCTCAAAATTTATTTTCTAATAACAGTAATGCGCACGCAGAGAAAATATATTCTAGAAATTTAAAATCGGTAAGAAAATTTAGCTCGGTTTAAAACATATAATATTTTTTAAAACCTTTCATACAATATATGCCCATGGATAACAATTACCGATGAAATGCATAAGCACACTATGCATTTTCAGATTGAAACCAGCAAAAATAAATTCGAATTACTTTGGATGCCCTATACTGACAATAACTTTATACTATTTATAATGTTGAAAAGTTTTTAAAAAGATATCCTAAAAAGTAGTATATTGTTTCATATAGTTAATATTTAAATAAAACAATAAAGGATGCACAAAAATATATTATAGTACAGAAAAGAATTTAAAATATTAACACTAGAACCGCCGGCTTTTTTTACTCAAGTTTTATAAAAAAAAAAAGTGTTTGACACCAGAATTTGTATTTAAATCTATTTAACTTATTTAATTAGTCTATTTTTGAGCTGGATACATTTAACATATCTTACGAAAAAATTTCTAATTCAAATCGACTATTATCAATTTGGCAGGGGACAAAAGGACTCCTAATGGCAGTTCTAGTGTTAAATAGTTTGTGTTATTTGAGATATTTGCATTTAGCTTCTCGATAAGCATCCTCCCTTTCAATATTCTTTGTCTTTACTCGAACATTATTTGATGTGTGCTTGTTAAAATACCTTCACTATAAAAGTAGGAACCCATTCTTTTAGAAGTAGGCCAATGAGACTAATCGCCATTATGTTTGATAGATTAGAAATAGTTAGACGAGTTCTCTTCTCTGACCACATTATGTTTATCTTGAAAAGACCTTTTCCGTTTCTGCTAAATAAGCAGCAATTGTTTTGACAATAATTTTAGCCTTTTGAATAGAGGAAAAGGTCCAAATACCGGCTACCACTTTTGTTTTCAATCTAGATCATACAATTTTCAAAATTAGTAAAAGAAAAAGTGACAGTAGGGTACCTTGACATGTTTTACAACTATTTAGAGAAAAAAAAATCAGTTTAAAAGGCGTTTTCTGTTTATAAAAAGCAAAATTCCGAAAGTCTTCAAATTTTGAGTTTTGAAAATGGGGTCTAAATACCGGCTACCTAAGTTTTTTTTTTTTCCCAAAAGATCATACAAATAGAACTAATGACAAATATTAAGCAATAAGAATATTATTTTAATAAATTTTATTGATTAATAACATTTCTTATGGACAGAAAAAATACGTAAGTTTTAGTAAAGAAGCATTTTTGCCAAATTTATAAAATTCTTAACGACTATCGATCACAGTCTTCTTTCCATTATGTTTCTAGTTTTGTTTTTTAACGTGTAAAACAAAATAAAGCTTGCTGTTTGAAATGAGAATTATTTTATCTGAAAAAATCACAAACAATATCACTCTCTGCATCTGTGTGCAGTCGCTATAGGCCCACATATCGCATTCTTAACACTGAACCCAGAATACCATCCCTCATTATTGTCCGTAGAGAAAGCACCCATGCAGAAGACACAGATTGCATCATATCTTCCTCTGTTGAATAGCTTCATTTTTCTCTTTTTCAACCCTTTCAAGGGCAAAGAACTTATGTTGCTAAAATGTTAAAATATTGGATATACATCGGTATTTATGAACAACTTTATATGAAACTAAGTAAAAGCTTTTCTTCGCGTACATTATATGAAACGAAATTTAGTTCCTAAATTCTGGTGTGAATGTGGCATTTGTGAATTATAATTAAGTGGTATTTAACATATACTGGTGCCCTTCAAGGGGTTAAAATCCAGTTTCTGCCCTTTTCTCCTGTTTTCCTACGTCATTATTTTTTCTTTCTCTTCACATTTATTGCAGACAATTTTGGAGTTTCTTTCAGCGCTTTTTTGTGAAGTGGTCCTCTAACCAGTGTCGCTCCTCAAGAATTACGGCCACAGTTGCTTTTTAGGTGCGTTCGTAATTATGTAAATACATAGCACCTATAGTCGTCGTTCAGTCCGTCCGTCCGCATATAACAGAGCAAAAACTACCCAACCGAATGGTCTGAAATTTTAAATATATGATTGTTGCAAAATTTTGTCGAGCCATTTCAAATTTTATGAAAATCGGATGCATAGTTTAATTACAGGGACATTCAAAAGTTTTTCTTTACATTACGGCCAATGGGAAAAATTATTGCAAGTGAATTTTAATGATGTTGCAGCCTTCCGAATGGTCTGAAATTTTAAATATGTAATTGTTGCAAGATTTTGTCGCGCCATTTCCAATTTTATGAAAATCGGATGTGTAGTTTAATTACAGGGACAGTCAAAAGTTTTCCATTACATTACCAATGCCAATGAGAAAAAATTATTGCAAGTACATTTTAATGATGTTACAGCCTTCCGAATTGTGTGAAATTTTAAATATATAATTGTTGCAAAATTTTGTCGAGCCCTTTCAAATTTTATGAAAATCGGATGTATAGTTTAATTACAGGGACAGTCAAAAGTTTTCCGTTACATTACGGGGAATGGGAAAAAAATATTGCAAGTGCATTTTAATGACGTTACAGACTATGCACTTATGAAGCGCACAAAAAATATACATTCAGTACAATATGGGGTGCAAAAAGTAATTATAAAACTAGTTATAGTACGAACGCACCTCATTTGCCACGTTTGACGAGCAATTTCCTACTTGTTTCGTATTGCGAAATGAGACGAACTATTTCTGAACCATTTAAATCAATTTATTAATTATGGAACTATTTAAATTAATTTATTTTCCTCCCCTTCAAGCAGAGCAACCGAGAGAGGTCCAAATACCGGCTAGCCGATATTTAGACCACTCTAGGTAGCCGGTATTCGGACCACTGCTATGGTTAAGTTAAAACCGATATTACTCCTTCATATAATAAAATACCAATAAAGTGCGCGAGGCAATTAAGAGCTAAATATGGCTAGAAAATAACTTAGTCATCAATTCAAGTCAATATACAATCAGTCTATTTCAAAAAAATGAGAAACACATATCTGAAGAACTTTTGATGTACCAGATTACGTCGTTTCGACACTTTTGCTTTTACTGTTTGTAAATGAGACAGACTTCAACGACTTACTTTTCGTAACTTTCTTCTCTCAATTAAAGTTACAAACTCTACCTATCGCTGCTAGGCTGCGTTGCGCTCAGTTCTCAGAACACCTAGTAGCCGGTATTTGGACCCTAGCCAGTATTTTGACCTTCTCCTCTACTTTTAAACACCCCTTTTCCATTTCTGCTGAACTTGCTGCAATTGTTCTGACAATATTTTTAGCCTTTTGAATACCTTAAAAACTCTAAAGTTTTAGAAAAATCTTTAAAATATAGAAAAAAAATCTTCGATAATCATTAATATTAATATGTGTC
The DNA here is from genome assembly GCA_963932465.1 of Maratus speciosus. NCBI lineage: Eukaryota > Metazoa > Arthropoda > Arachnida > Araneae > Salticidae > Maratus > Maratus speciosus. The sequence goes on from OZ010798.1 coordinate 290,156,194, forward strand.
ATTAAATATAAATAAGAGCTATTTAGCTACTTTCCATGAAGTATTACTTCTACAATATTCCATTAATGGTAAGGGGGGAGCAAGTAGTTAAATCCTATATTCAAATTGACTACAAAATATTTATGATCTTCTGCAAATTTCATATTTTTTTTAGTTAATGAAGTTGTAAAGTTCTCACCGTCTTTCTTTTGTATGGGCTTTTTTCTTCCGAAGCATTTAAAACTTTTAATAAATTTTACCGTAAGTTTTCATCCTTTATGATGCTTATACTTCTTTTTCGCAGTACTTTTGAAAGACCAACAATTTCATTTATAATATACAATCATCAACTAAATATCTATACAAATAAAAGAAAGTTTCGCTCTGTCTGTGTGTGTGTGTCTGTCTGCGATGGCTAGCAAAATCTATGGCACGTACAAGGCTGAAAATTTGAGGGAGGTTAGTCCAGGGCCTCTCCTGGTGCACCAGAGACTCAGAATTTTAAATTGCCAATAATTAGCTAAGATATTAATTAAAAATTACAAAAAACTCTCATTAAAAACACATCTGTGTTCCTTCGAGAGTGGGAAAAAGCTCTCGCACATGTTCAAATGCCCTATTTACACATCAAGGGGAAATGAAGATCGGACAGAAGAAATTTTGGGGGGATATTTTCTCATTATTTATTAACAACTTCTGTCTGCCAAACCACTTAGTAAAGTTTTAAAAACGGAAGACATATTCTAAACGATCACACTCTTATGTCTCAAATGCTGCCATCAATTAAAAAAAAAATCTCCCAGTAAACCCTTTGAAAAAAAAAAATTCAAAAAGGGACGTTTTTACACCTTATGGAAACTCCCTCCCAGGGCGCAATTTTAGCGGTATCGACAAATCAAAAGTATGCTCTTAAAGCTACAACACTCTTCTTCTAATTGATGGTGTAGTCGGTTTTTTAAAATATGAATTTTAACCCTTTCAAATATACCCGCGAACGCAGGTCACTTCACGTCTCATGGACACGATATTTTTCTACGCTAAAAATAACTAAACTTTCATATTTTAACACAATCTTTGTAGAATATCTAAATAGACCAGATTTACATCACTTACAAAAATTTTGAAAGGTTTGGACGGGTAGAAATATTTTGTACGAAATAAAATGCGGGAAAATTTTGAGGAAATCTATAAAAACCAGAGTGCTTTGTCGCGATTTCACTCGCTTCGGTCCGCATACAGACTCCATAAATAAAATTACGCAGAAAATAAAATACCAAAGTGCATATACTTTCAATTCAATATTTTTTTCCCGATTATAGTTTCATTTAAAAATATAAATTCAGACAAATGGCAGTTAAAAATATAAAATTATGCAAACTTGAGGTTTATTTAAAGTTATTATCACGGGCCCGGGCAACGCCAGGAGGATCAGTTAGTCAGTTATAAAATATGTAGGAAGGCACTTGTTATCGCTGACCCAGAGCTAATTTCTAAATTACTAAATCTAAAGTATACTTCTACTTTCAAAAATATTTCAAATGTTGTTCTTCATCATCTTAGAAATCTTTTTTCTATTTGAAAAAAGTTACAAAATTTTCATTTGTATGTGGCCCTTTGGGCCTTATAACATATTTAGAAAAACATTATCCATGCTATAACCAGTGAAACAATTTCTGCACGACTTTTCGAGTTATGATATTTAGAATTTTTACCATTTCATGGCACAAAAAACAGACCAGATAACACTGGAAATTCGTAAAATACAAAGTATTATGACTCGACAAGTTTAGATCATACAGTGTTTTTTTCATTTGTTAGATCATGAAAAGTGTTTTCTAAATATAACTTATAGGACTCAGGTATCTTATAAAAATTGTTAATAAATAATAAAAATTGAATTAATAAAAATTATAATAAGATTTGTTAAATTTACGAAAATAACTACTTTGATTTAAACGACTTCTAAGATCTAAAGAACAATATTTTAACAAAAATGAAGTTGGAAGTATACACAGCTAACATTCCGTATATTTTCAAAAGCAGCAGCCAAAGCAAAGTCCTTTTATTCGAATATAAGTAGTTATTGTAGTGTTGAATAAGCATGCTATATAACTATAGAATTAGCTTAGGTTGCCGATTTAGATCTCAAAATTCTTCAAATCTTCAAAATTTTATATTTTTTAAAAGTTAAATTTGCTTTTTACAGGACTGATGAAGGGGGGGGGGGGGTGAAATATGTATTTCAAATGAAAAATTATTTTGTTAAATGAAACAAATTAGAAAATGCCACAGTGTTATGTTTAGAAAATGATTTTGTGCAGATGAACACTTAAGGAACGCAAATTAATGCAAGTGCGAGTCTCATTTAACAACCGGTTCGCCGAACTCAGTACAAATTAAAATCTGCCGAACCGGTGCGAACCGGCTGAATCCCACCACTGGTTCCACCTCGTAGAGTATTAAACATGAAAGCAAATTAAGAAATGAAATTTATTTATCAGCTGTAATCATGGTGCATAAATAAAAGTTATTAATAAAGTACCTTCTAATAGTCTTTCTCCAAATCTTATTTTCTTCTCTTTACTTGCATTATATGTCACTGTAACCAATAATGATTTATTTTCGTTAAAATGATTTAATAGCTCTTTTCGTTGAACATTAATTTGTGTAAGGACTAAAAATCGCAAATAATATGTGTTCTAAAAGTTACATTTGTTCAAAACACTTTAATTAAATTGTTTTTTACGGCGGATTTTAAATTTAATGTAATTAGCCTTTGCAGGGAAAAATAATTGCAGAGATGGAACAAAGAAACAAAAGAAACAACTGAATCTAAATTAAAATGACTTTTTGCTCTGTAAATTAATGTCCTATTTAATTAAATTTAATGTTACACTAGGGAATCTAAAGCGAAATAAAAACGAAGTTTTTTAAAATTCTATTTTCTCAGCAGCTGAAAGTTATTATTATGATAATTATTAGTGACAGGGTAGCTTTTCTTAGTTAAAAACGCATTGTTATTAAAAATTATAAAACATGTAGATGTGTAATGAACTGGTCATTACTACTCAAGGTTATCAGATTAAATGAACACTCAACTAGATTCATCAATAGTAACAAAGTTTGTTAAATTCAGTTAAATTGAATTTATAGTGAGAAGACGAATTGAACTTTATTGAACCTAAATGTCTACATTCTGTCTCACGAAACAAACTAAGTACTTCACTTGATTTACTTTTAAATACAGTTTAATTTTAAATGGATGTCAAAACCAGGTAGGTTTTATTTTGCACAACAAATTAGTCCTTTATTTGATTTACGTTAAAATACAATTTGATTTTAAATTGATATCAAAGTCAAGACAGCTTTTTGAAACTCTTAATCACATAAATATTCAGTACTTAATCTCTAAAACTGGTGGATTTCGTGAATCTGATAGCAACTTTATTTTCAAAATACTTCAGTGCAAACTATAAGGAAAGCATCCATAGCAGCTAAATCGAACAGTTCCGAACCACGTTATTCAGCAAACACCTGCTATAGTCCTGCATCGGGTCGGGTAACCGGATTTCACCCAAACCCGACCAAGTCAGTTCGGGTTGACAGTAATTTTTCTCGTTTGAGGTCAGTTTTGGTTCTAATTCGGTTTGGGATTTGTCTCTTGCAGTATACGGGATGTTGCCGAATTCCACCGACAAATTAGAAGGGTGAAACTAGGCATCAAAGATGATGAAAAATTGCAATAGAACATGGGGTCGCAAATCACGTTCAGTGGAAGAAAATCGTAAAAATAGTGTGAAAGGGGGGGGGGGGCAAAAAGAGCCAATAATAAGTAGAAAATCATTAATTTGACGTAAAGCAGGATTAAAATGTATTACAGCTCAATGTCAGAAAGGAGATGACGAGACATTTTTATCAGAATTTATCGAACTTGCGGCCGCGAAGGGGTCATTGCACAGCCGATGAAAGATTCCTGGATGTACTCAAACGTACCCGGTGTGCTGGCTATGTCTTTTGAAATGATGACGATCCCTGTTGTCAGGTTCTCCAGTGTATCCACAGGCGTCTGATAAATAACCGATTTCAGGTGGCCCCAGAAGAAGTAATCAAGGAGTTTAAGGTTTGAAGAGCGTTGAAGCCAAGCAACAGGTCCGCCATGTCCTATCCACATCCGTGATATGTAGCATCGAGGTGGTTACGAACCGCAATCGCAAAATGTGCTAGTGCACCATCATACATGAACGGTATGTTCTGACGCACAGTGGACGGTATTTCCTGCATTAAATACGGGAGGACGTGCTGTAGGAAAAACAAAATAGTTTGCGCCATCGAGGCGTTCGGACAGAAGGTAAGTTCCCAACAGATGATCTCCGAGAATCCCTACCCAGATGTTAACACCAAACTTGTGTTGCACTTTCGACGAGACAATGCTGTGGGGGTTTTCGGACGACCACATATGCGCATTATGCGTGTTGACTATGCCTTCTGTCGTAAAGCAGGCTTCATGTTGGGACCGCGAAGGTCACTGCACAACCGACACCGGTGGATGAAGAATTGCTGGACGTGTTCAAACGTACCCGGTGTACTGTGAATGTCTGCTGAAGCGACGACGATCCGTGCTGTCAGATCCTCCAGTGTATTCACATGTGTCTGATAAACAACCGGTTTCAGGTGGCCCCAGAAGAAGAAATCCAAGTGATTGAGGTCCGGGAATCGTGGAGGTCAAGCAACATGTCCGCCAAATGCAATCCACCTCCTGGGATATGTAGCATTGAGGTAGTTGCTCACCGCAATCGCAAAATGTGCTAGTGCACAATCATGCATGAACCACATGCTCTGGCGCACAGTGATATTCCGTGCAAGTAAGGAAGACATGCTGTAGGAAGGCAAGGTAATTTGCGCCATTGAGACGAAGGAAGTTACGGTCCCACCAGATGATCTGCAAGAATCCCTGCTCAGATGTTAATACCAAACTTGCGTTACACTTTCGACAAGAGAGTGCTGTAGAGATTTTCGGACGACCACATATACGTATTGTGCATCAGACTCACTTTGCTCTCAACGTCTATTTTTTGTGATTTTCACATGGTTTGCAACTCCATGTTCCATGGTAATTTTTCATCTTCTTGATGCTTACTATCACTCCTTTGAATCTGTCGGTCCAATTCAGCAGCACACTGTATATATAGACATATTTGTGTATGTGTATTTATTTTTCAGTATAAAAGATATATGATATTAGTGAAATAATTGTAGACTATCTTTCCATAGCTGTATTAAAAGTATGGATTAATTTTGCCTTTTTTTCGGGTTTCGGGTTGACTTTAAATAGAGCTTTTGGGTTTGGATAGGTTTATGTCTTAGCCATGCAAGCCTCTGACAGCTATTAACTCAGGGAAATAACCTCCTTAAAGTAGTCATCAGTTTTAAATCTTTGAAAATTATTTGTTGTTGTTTTATACAGGGTGCAATATGTTATCTATCGACGACCTTTAATTTCTCAACCGTTAATCGTAGACTTATACAAAAAGAACCTCTTTTATCCGAAACTCTTTTAACCGCAATTCTCGATTAACCGAAATCCATTTTTTAAGGGTTTTTTTTTTTTTTTTTTTTTTTTAACTATTACATTCCTTGTGTGCAAAACCCATTTTGAAAGCTTTTTTTTTTCTTTTAACTACCATATTCGTTGTGTGTAAGCGGTCCTTCCGAACTACGAGTACATATAAATATTTTCGATGTCCTTTCTTAGAGTTACTTTGAATTTAACTTGAACTCCCGTAAACTGCGGAGTGGAACGAAGAAAATTAACAAATCTAAAGCTTTTGGATGTCTTGCAAAAAGTTTGGCATGGCTGGAGCAGCAGAAAGACTATGATACTGATGAACGACTAATATTTAAAAACTCCGTGATAGAGCTTCAAAGCGAAGGCAATCGAAACTGCGATAAAGAAAACATTTTTTCAAACTCTTGTGATACCTATACGTAAAAGATACTTAATTTCAAAATTAAAATTCTGCTAATTTATTCTTGTTGCTATTTTGCTATTGCTTTATTTTTATTAAGCACTTGTTACCATAATACGAAATATTGCATATATTTCTCCTTAATCTTAAAATTAAAGTCTTCTCGATTATCCGAAAATTTCAATTTTCCGAAAGATGTTCGGTCCCAATTACTTCGGGTAATCGAGGTTCTACTGTAGTTCTAATTACAGAAACGTTTCAAATGAGGTAAATATTCATGTTGTGACATTATTTAAAGTAAAAAATCAATTTTATAAAAATTACGAAATCTAATTTTTTAGACGATCCCCCAGTCCCTATAGTTATATTTAGTAAAAGTTTACACTTGCCATAACACATATAACTCAAAATGTTTCACATCTGTACTACTAAAATTGACACAGTTATTAAATTTCAAAGTTTGGGATTTTTGCACATGATTTTGTCTGTCGTTGAGGGATTAGTTAAAAGACGAATTAAAGTAATTCGAGATCAAAATCAGAGTGCTATGTCCTTTTTACAGTGAAACCACCTTTAGCCGGTATCGCCAAATCGGGGTATCACAAAAGAAGGTTATTTCATCTAAAAATTTGAGCTGACATTTAGAAGTCGTATACAAAACTAAATATGAAATATTAAAATTAAACAGAAAAATAAATATCGATTTATTATAATATCAGAAAACAGTCTACAATAAAAAAAATGAATACATCAAACGCCGGGAACTACTAGAGATACTGCTCAAAATGTTCTCTATTGGTGGAAATGCGCAATTGAATGCGTGTCAGTACTTATTCCTGGACCTGGACACGTTAGAGCATAACAGGTGTGCAAACTGTGCGACAATCAAGGATGATGCGCTGTTTCAGATAAACCATACAAGTAGTCGCAGTCGCATAAACTTATGCCTTGATCTAATCCCAGAGGTAGAAGTCCATGGGAGCCAAGTCCGGTGAACCCGGTGGCCACTCTACCGGACCACCATATCCAAGGATTTGTTGACCGAATTGGGTTGCCAGATACGCCAGGACGTTTGATGTTTTATGCGGAGAGGGTCCCATAATGTTGAACCCACACACGGCATGCATGCCAGAGAGGCAGCTCTTCATACCAGTCACGCAACATGTTTTGTAGCAGATGCAGGTAATGATCGCCCGTTAAGGTCCCATCGTAGAAGATGGGTCCAATAATTTGGGTTCCCCATATACCGCACCACATGTGTCGTACTGCTTGGGCGATGTGGAGGTTTCCAGGTCGTATCACCCTTTTGATTGTCGCACAGTTCGCACACCTGCTATGCTCTAATGTGTCCAGGACTCAGTACTGCCACGCATTCAATTGTGCACTGCCACCAATGGAGAACACTTTGAGCAATATCTCTAGTAGATTCCGGCGATTTATGTATTAATTTTTTATACTAGACCGTTTTCAGATATTACAATTGTTATTTTATTTTTCTGTATAATTTCAATATTTCATTCTTCGCTTTCTATACGACCCCTAAAAGTCAGCTCAAATTTATAGATGGAATAATCCTCTTTGGTGATACCCCGATTTGGCGATACCGGCTAAAGGTGGTTTTGCCGTAAAAAGAACATAGCACCCTGATTTTGATCTCGAATTACTTTAATTCTTCTTTTAACTGATCCCTCAATGAAAGACAAAATCATGTGCAAAAATCTCAAACTTTGAAATTTAATAACTGCATCATTTTTTGTAGAACAGATGTCAAACTTTTTGTGTTATATGTGTTATGATATGTGTAAGCTTTTACTAAATATAACTATAGGGTCTGGGGGACAGTCTAAAAAGTTAGATTTCGTAATTTTTATAAAGTTGGTTTTTTACTTTAAATAATGCCACAGCATGAATATTTACTTAATTTGAAACTTTTTACTTTCTTCTATCTTTTCAAGAAGAAAGTATTGGATTCATGAAAATTTTCAAATTCCGGTTTTCGACGGATTTACACGTTTTAGGGGTCAGAGATTCCAAAAAACATGTTTTTACAAAATGTCTGTCTGTGACTCTGTGAGTCTGTCTGTCTGTGTGTATGTGACACAAATATTGTGGGCGCTCTATCTCAAGAACTAATGCACGGAATTTAATAAAAATTTATATTCAGTGAGTCCCTAATACAAATTGATGCTGATTAGTTTTTGGTGTAAATCGCTCAGCAGGTGGCGCTGCTATGCTGAATTTTTCACGATTTTCGCAATAGCTCTATCTCACGAACTAATGCACGGATTTTGATCCAACTTCAGATTTAGTTAGTCCTTGATATGAGTTGATGCTGATTATGTTTTAGTGTAAATCGCTCAACACGTGGCGTTGTTATGATGAATTTTGCAGGATTTACACGATTTCCCCAATAGCTCTATCTTAAGAACTAACGCACAGATTTTCATCAAACTTCAGATTAAGTTAGTCCTTGATATGAATTGCTACTGATTATGTGTTGGTGTAAATCGCCCAACAGATGGCGCTTCTGTGCTGCCTTTTTCACGATTGCCTCAATAGCTCTATCTATAGAACTAATGGACGAATTTTCATCTAACTTCAGATTTAGTTGTATGGTGACACAAGTTGTTGTTAATTAGGTTTTAATGTTAATCACCCAATAGGTGGCGCTGCTATTGCTATGTCGGAATTTTCACGATTTTTGCTATAGCTCTATCTCTAAAACTAATGCACGGATTTTCTCCAAACTTCAGATTCAGTCAGACGTTGACATAAATTGTTGCTGATTAGGATTTGGTATACATCACCTAATAGGTGGCGCTGCCAGGCAGCATTTTGCTGGATTTAGACGATTTCAGTGATAGTCATATCTCAGGAACTAATGCACGGAATTTCATATCTTTAGAATCCTCATAAGATGCATAGATTGCCATTTAATTTTGGCAGTGTGATAGCGAATTTTGAAGTATTAACATGCATGAGATAGAAGAAAGTTTTGGGATTGGTACATCCGACTAGTTTGTAATTGGAACTATATGTCTACGACCAACGATTGAGAAATTAAAGGTCGGCGATAGATAACATATTGCACCCTGTATATTGTTTTTTAATTTATAAAATTCTGAATCAAACAAAACAAACTGCATGAAAATATTGAAACTAGAACCAGGTTAATTTGAAACTGATACTATATACTTTAACACTAACTTCAATTCATTAACTTGAATGCATTTTTCTAAAATCATGCTTTTGTTACGTACCTGGCTCTGTCAAGAAAAAATAGTTTGCAGAAACAAAAATGTTTGTACTCATAAGGATTACAATCTCTGTCTAAATTTTGCACAAATCCAATACTTTCTTCTTATAAAGGTAGAAGAACATAATAATGTTGTGTAATATGAAGCAAGTTCAATTGTGTATTCTAACAATAAAATGCATTTTAATATAACTTTTTAGCCTCCATCATATTCAAAAATCTGAAAAATATATTTTATTAAGCTATTAAAATTATCTTTCTAACTTTTAAAATAAACATTTACAAAATAATAAATAAATATTAACTCAAAACTCTTTGCTACTTTTGAAAAGCAAAGTGTATTGCCCTATAAAATTAAATCGAAACTCAAACAGATTTTACCTCAGTTTGTTGTAGTCGAAACACAAATATAAGATTTCTTTCATAAAACAATTCCCCTTAAATTTTATATTATTTTAGTCTTTTCCTTACACAGAAATCATTTTTAGAATTCTGTCCATACGTAGTAGCTGTGTTTTGAAGTATATTGACAATTGTATAGTCATATATTTTTCAGATAGAATGCCGTAGATTTTTATTTAATAAATTCTTTGAAAATATCCATTTGGCAATAAAAGTTAGAAGATATTTGAAGTAGTATTCATTCTGTGTTATAATGTTTTCAAATAGTCTTATTTTTATTTTCTGTATAAAATTCAGATATTAAGGGAAATATGAACTCAGTGGTGCTGTGATTATAGTAATTGAAAGTACTTTTGCTCTTTCCTATTTATTTAATTGTCTGCATTAGTTTATATTAAATAATGTTAATAATACTGCAGTGGTATGAATTTTGTTATTATAATTATTCATAATTATTTTTAGCACTTTCCAATGTAATTGAAAAATGTTTGTGCATTCGGTTTGTCTATCCTCGCGTTTTTTCTGTAACTTTCTTTAACTCACTTAAATATACTCGGATTTCCATGTAACTGATAAATGTTATTCATGTTAACCATGGCAAGTTCGGAAATAGAAAATAAAGTTGTAGCATTTATAGTTCGTTTACAGGGGCACGCAAAAGTATGCATTACATTAGGTTCTATGGGGGGTGGATCTTTTGCAGTGTGTTTTAATGACGTTATACCACATTACCCTCCAAAAGTTCAGGTACAACATGTTTTTCAAAGCTCACCATTAAAATAAAAGCAGTAACAATAAAATTCACAGTACCTATGAATGATAGTATCATTTTAAGAAAATTTATGCAGAAAACGCTTCGTCATCACTTTTAAAGAAATTTTCAGTTATGTAGGAGTAGGAGAAAATGTAATAAAATCAAACTTCACTGATTTTGTGTGTAAATATTATGCATGATTAATAATAAACACACATACTGCAATACATATTAAAACACACATTCACACATAAATAACGCCTGCATTCAACAGTAAAAGGTATATACAAATATTTTACAGACATACAAACAATAAATACAATAAACCCAACTGGAGTTCCTGGCTCTGGCTAATTTTTCACTCCAGTTGGGTTTATTGTATTTATTGTTTGTATGTCTGTAAAATATTTATATATACCTTTATCATGCATGATTGTTTATTTTCAATTGTTGTTGTCAGTTTCGTTGACAGTACCTAGGAGAGTCTAGCAATGTCGGAGAAGTCGTTTACCCGATTCATTAAGGTGGCGTATAATCAGATTGATGAAAATGGGGATGTCACAAGCCGATGCTGCTAGGCGTCTCAACGTGTCTCACAGTGTGGTCCAGCAACTGCGTAATCAGTTTACATCAGCAGATTCTGTACCCTGTTCCAGACCGACCACGAGTTACAAAATCTGCGAAAGACCGCTTGCTAGCTTTTTCGACCCGAAGCAGGAAAACCACTGCATGTTGTACCTTAATTTTTGGAGGGCAGTGTATTTCAAACATATTGAAATTGATATACCTCACTAAGGGGACACGATGATTAGCATAGAATATGGCTTGCATAGCAATTATCGTCCATTTACAGGAATGCACAAAAGGATCCGCTTTTAGTACTGTCTATGAGCCATAATTGCTGGAAGTTCATTTGCAATTCTGGTATGCGTTTTTAAATTTGCCTATTTTTTTGGAGTATTACTTGATGTATACAAATTTTATAAATCCTATACAGGGGTGCGCAAAAGAATCTGAGTACATTTCCGCCTATTGGCGGAAATTATTGAAGGATAATATTCAGCTGTGTTATGCGCTTCCTAACTGAAATAAAGTTTTGTATACTATGTAGTATATGTGCAAATCTATAAATAAATTACAGGTCTGCACAAAAGAATTCGGATATTTTTCGACTATAGATGGTAATTGTTGAAATTGTGTTTACAGATGTTTTATACGTTTTACGAATTGTTTACTTTGACAGAATCTTTCTCTTTAGTAAACGATGAAGAACTATTAATTTAACACAATCAAACTGATTGGTAAAGTTATCATACGAAATGAATATTTTCAACTGAGCGAAAAAAATTCCCAGGCCGGGAATCGAACCCAGATCCCCGGCTTACTGGGCCAATGCTTTACCGTTTAACATAACTGGCCGACAACCGGTGAGCATATTTCGATCATATAACCTTATTGGTAATAACATCTGGTCTGTCATGTAGACAGCTCAACAGAATAAACCGCAGTTAAAGGAACTTCATATAAACGATCCATATAAATTAAATTAATAGTTTCTCTACGTACCGATCGTTTATATGGAGTTCCTTTACCTGCGGTTTATTCTGTTAAGCTATGTACATGAGAGACCACATGTTATTACCAATAAGGTTATCTGAGCGAAATATACTCGCCGGTTGTCGACCCAGTTAGCTTATACGGTAAAGAATTGGCCCTGTAATCCAAGGATCTGGTTTCGATTCCCGGCCTGGGCATTTTTTCACTCAGTTGGAAATATTCATTTCGTATGATAAACGATGAAGCTTTTTTATAGTATTTTGAATGTGTTGAGAAGGGTTTCATAATCTATGTTTCATGCATGACTTTTCTTTCTTGTTTATATATTTTTTTTTCACACTGGGACAATAAGTACCCCAGTAGTTTCAGCATTGCATTACTACATTAGAGGTTCGGCATTCACCTGTGGTTCTTTAGTAAGGTACACTTCATAGGCGTAACCAGCCTTTTGAACGGGGGGGTGCCCAGACTTTTTAAACTGAACATGTTGGATACAAGCAATATCTTATATAGTAAAACCTGCTAAAATGAATCCCATAAAACCGATCGAATTACCGTTTTAGACAGTTTTTCATCTTAGAAGGTATAATTGTGTGGTATTTCTTTTAAAGAGGGCTCAAAAGCGATTTTTGTTTGCGTGAGGAGGGTTGAGAAGGGGTTCAAAACATTAAAACTAAATCTAATGGTTAAAAAAAAAAAAAAAAAAAAAAAAAAAAAAAAAGATATGCAAATGCTCTTGCAGCAGTGATATAAGACAGTGACTAAGTGTGGTCACAACTGTAAAACCTTTTGGCACCCTAACTTCTTATAAAGATTAAAAAATGCCTTTAATCATGCTGGATACTTCTATAGGCGCAGGGGAACACTGCATGAGATCTAAAATTATCTCAGTCAAAGTCTTGTCGATGAAATTTTGCCGGATGATAAATCTCAGATAATACATGCAGTACATCAGTACATGCGCACGAAATTTTTTCAGAATGTGACTCCATGACTTCTTAGGGAGCACCGGAGGGACCCAACAAATTTTGGAGGAAAGTCTATATAAATAATTATTATAATATTATAAATAATTATGATATTCATTAATAGCGTAATTCCCTGACTGTAATCCGCGGCTCAAACAATCATGTTTCGACCCAGAAATTTTATTTCATTATTTAAGTTAAATATTTATCGCGATTTAATAAGTTACGTTTTATGAAACAAAATTTCTGGGTCTGAACCTAACTGTTTGATCCGCAGATTATAGGCCGGAAATTACAATAATTCAAGTTTTTTACCCCAGGGTGTGTCGAATATATTAGGTAAAGCAGGTCATGATAATATACACTAAATTTTATCAAGATGATAAAAATTATATTAATACATGGAAATTATTCCAGAGGGAAACATTCGCCTTGCATACAATATTTCAAATGAAAATCAAATTTCAAAGTAATTGCTTAAAAGGCGCAAAGGCCAACATAGTGAAAAATATTCCAAGCCGGGGATCGAACCCGGGCCATCAGTATAGCGCACTGACGTTCTACCGACTAAACCACTTGGATTTTCCGTGCTGTGTATCGTTCCAAGTGGTTTAGTCGGTAGAACGTCAGTGCTCTATACTGATGGCCTGGGTTCGATCCCCGGCTTGGAATATTTTTCACTATGTTGGCCTTTGCGCCTTTTAAGCAATTACTTTGAAATTTGATTTTCATTTGAAATATGATAAAAATTATACTATCATGATGCGACTGTAATAATAAAGATAGGTGCTTATATGTCTCTCTGTGTGTGTACGCGCGCGCGCTGAGCTCTGAAAAAAAACAATACAGCCTGCGCCCGTAAGATTTGACAGGACCTGTATGCCTGAACTCATGCATATGGAAGACAATTTCTGTAATTTTTCAATTAATTTTTTATGCGAATTTTTTCGCATTTTGCGGCAATTTTTTCAAATATGTAAACAAGAATCCGATTTCAATATTTTACCCAGTAAACTTTGACTTCTTTTCAATAAAGTGTTTTCGAGATTCTTACAGCGATTTTTCAATTTTTAACAATTTTTTAATGTTATCTTTAGAGGGGTTTTTTTTCGCATTTCGCGGTGATTTTTTTTTTTAATTCCTAAACGAATCCTGTTTAAATCTTTTACCCAATTAGTTAATTTCGTTCCCTGTGGTTTTATAATCTTTTCCGAATTTTTAATGCACTTTCTAGCGGGGGTTTTCGTGCTTTGATGTGATTTTTTGACATTTTTTTGAAACAGAAAAAACTCTCTGGTAATTTTTTCAATTGTCGTGATTAAATTCGAATTGGAATAATGTCAAATCAGCTCTTATAAGAAAGCTGAAAATTTAATTTTGCTCGAAATAAAAAACGCAATAGTTCAAGATTCACTTGTTTCGAGACAGAAGAGGTCGTAGCTTGCTCGGGAGTACGTTGCCGAAGGCAGTCCCCCCCCCCCCCCCCCAATCCTAGATTTGTTTAATTCTATGTTCGTTTAAAAAAAACCAATCACTTCTCTAGTAATGAAGTTTTCTTTCAGGGACAGAGTTTGACATAACGCGCGGGATCGTGCGATTTGTGCACAAAAAGGAAAGTCTCTCATAATAAAAAATGCTATGCAGTATTTCCCCCTTCAAATTCTTTCACAGACCTGTGATTCTTCAGTAAATATTTAAAAAAAATTGGGTTCGCGATTTTTATTTCTTTTATGGAATTTCTGAAAATCAATTCGTGAATCAGTCCCGGAAAAAAATTGAGAATTTCTTCAAACGATCGTGGAAAAATATCGAGAATTTCAATAAAAGAGTGCAGAAAGTAATCGCCAATTTCTTTTAAAGACTGCGCAAAAAAATTACGAATTTCGATAAAGGATTGACGAAATTTTTTTTCAAATTTCGTCAAAATGTTGCGGAAAAGAGTAGAGAATTTTGTTAATTGGTACGGAAAGATATCGGGAATTTTTCCGAACGGTCGCGCAATACTATCCCGAATTTCGACAAATGATCTCCCTGTAAAAATATCAGTTTCGTCAATCGGTCGCAACAGAAAATAAATTTCGTCAAAGGATCGCGGTAAAAACGAGAACTTCGTCAACGGATCGCAGAAAGAAAGCGCGAGTTTCGTCAAAAGATTACGGAAAGAAAAAGCGATTTTCATCAAAAGATCGTGGAAAGAAAACGCGAATTTCATCGAAGGATCGCGTGCTAAAGAAATGCCAATTCCGTCAAAATATTGCGGTAAAAAATGCGAATTTCGTCAAAGGATAGCGGTAAAAAACACAAATTTTGTCAAAGGTAAGTGGCGAAAAGTGCGGATTTCGACAAAAAATCGAGTAGAAAGACGTGAATTTCGCCATACGATTTTGGAGGAAAATTGTAAATATCATGAAATGATCACAGAATAAAATCGCGAATTTGTCAAAATTTACTGCACTGGACTAAAAGGTTGAAACGGGGTTCTTTATCCTACTTTCAAAAGAACGCCGCGAAACGAGAAAAAACTCTAAAAATCGTATACAAATTTTCAGAGGAAAAAAATTACTATATTGACTTGAAAGACCGCAACCATATTCCTGTCAAGAATGTCAAAAAAATGGTCACGAAACACTAAATTCAACCAACCAACCAACCTGCAGATTAATTTGAATTTTCTGTGTTATTATTTTTCATTTACAAAGGAGGCAGTGTATGTGTCCCCCCCCCCCCTTTACCTCGGCTAATCGAAATTCGGAATTATCGTTTCACATTTGCATCCCCTTTCAAATTATTTTTTGCTTCTTTCTTGACTTTAAACCACCAAAGCAAAGAGACAAATAGTTTCTATCCTCAACAAGAAATTGCGTTAATTTCTCATGAAACTGCAGAAACATGCAATAGAAAGAACGGCGTTTAAAACATCTCCCCAGACAAAGGACGTCAAAGTGGGATTATAAAGCCACCTTTTTGAATTACTATGACTAATACAGATTCTGGCAAATATTCTAGTTTTAAAAAAGATAAACGACATAATTTTCTTTAAAAAAAAAAAAAAAAAAAAAAAAAAAAAGAAAGAAAGAAAGAAAAAAAAGAATGTGTTTTTCTTTTTTTATCACATTTCAAAACTTAGCCGTTTAGTTTTCTGAACTAAACTAATTGAACTCTGCTTTCACTTCTTCTTTTTTGTTTTGTAGATTTCGATTTTTTTAAATAATTGTGCTCGAGTCTGCGGAAACGGGGGGGTGCCCGGGCACCCAGGGCACCCCCCCTGGTTACGCCTATGCACTTGACCATTCAGCCCTTTCCGTATCGGCAAATTGAGCGTCACGTGTGCTTGAGGTTGAGATCTAACATCGGTGATTCCGCAGTCCACATCAGTCGTTATAAAACCCTTGTCAAGAGTATATACTATATAAAATACCAGAAGTGTGATACTATACTGTGAACTCCCGTTCGTGCGGACTTCCTAGGGAGGCCATTTTTTGTCCGCATTAAGCGATGTAAACACTTGAATGGTGTAAAATAGTCCATTTTATTACCCGACTGCCAAGAAGGCTTATGTGTTTCACGCGTATCTGGGTATGTAGATTTCTTTATAATCTCGAAACATCCCAACCGCTGGATAGATTGTAATGAATGAGGTCTTTATCGATTCGTCTTAACCGTCCGATGGCTAGGTTTTGTTTTTATAAATTCAAAATGGCGGCCGTAAAATACAAAATGGCGGTAGACACGAAAAGAAAAATTTACGCACCCTATTGAGTGGCATATCATTGGACAGGTCTTTCAAAATGAAGACGATGTTTCATTGACTATTTTACAGTCAGAAGCTCTGTTTAAATATTACACAACCTGGAAGTTGTGTAGGTAGGATCTCTAGCTTTACTGCAACTCTAACCTTCATGGACATCTATAGGCCCCATCAAACAGTGTTTATAGATAGGAACTAACAATTAAACACAACTTAAAAGTCATCAATACAAGTAAATAAAAAAAATAGGTAAGTAATATAAAAAAATAGTTTTACATTGATGAGAAATAATTAATTAGTTCGCTTTTTTACACAGTCGATTTTTTGATTTTTTAAATTTAATTTTTACTTGTTATTTCTTTTACATTCATTCGATTGCACCAATAGCTATCTGTAGCAGTTTTTTTTTTTCTTAGCCATTAATAAAATATCTGGAATACAACAAATTTATTATTTGATTATCTTTGCATCAACTCTAAAAACTCATTTCTATGATAACTTAATTAATTCATTTTGATTTAGAAAGTCTTAGAAAGAATCTCGATTAAAAAGGATCGAAGTAAGTCATATCTCAAAACTATAACAACATCCTCGATAATTCTACTATGGACATGATAAAAAAAAAACTATCGATTGGATAATAAGCTTTCTTAACCAAACACATATACTTGGACCAAAGGTTCCTCAGTTCTTTTGTTTTCGTTCTGATTAGATGTAGAAACTGAAAAAAAAAGGGGGGGGATATTGCATTTTGAAATTAACTTGAATATTCCTAGATCTTGAAACTGAGCAACGCCATTTATTAACTAAAAATTAAATTATTTTAAAAATTATTATACCTTAAAAATTTTTAGATTAAAAATTTTGATTTATTTTATCTTTATCTTTAATATTGAAATACGTAAAGTATCCCCCCCCCCCAAAAAAAAGACACCATCTTAAATCCAATAATTCATTTGTATAGAACTGAAATAACTGACACGCTTTTAATGTAAAATATGCGTTTTGTGTACCGTAATTTTAAAAAAAATTTAAAAAATGTATAATAATCACTTATAAACAGATTAAGTTAATTAATGCTATAAAAAGTGATAAAATATCTTTATTAAGATTGACAATCGTTTCGTCGCACAAACGGCGATATTTTCAAAATCATTCACGCCACATAATTTAAAAATTTGTTTACTATGTTTATTGTTTTTAAATTATGTGAAAATATTTTCTAGCGTGAATGATTTTGAAAATGTCGCCGTTTGTGCGACGAAACGATTGTCAATCTTAATAAAGATATTTATTCACTTTTTATAGCATTATTTAACTTAATCTATTTTTAAAAAAATAGCTCAAATTATTATCATTAAGGATCGCTGCGCTATCCAGGGCTGCGGAGTCGGAGTCAGACCTATTTTTGAGCAAAAGAGTGGGAGTCGGAGTCGCTAAAAAACAAACCGACTCCGACCCCAGATTTTTTTGTTATACATTTTAAAGTGAAATTAAACTAATTATATGTAATTTTAAAGCAATAAAATGAATTATCATTGTTATTTATTAACTACATCAGGCTACTTAAGTTAAAGATCACAGGTTTACTGCGGTGTACAAAGTAGATACAGGAGTAGGTACAGAGTAACTACAGTGTACTACCCGTATACAGAGTAGATGAAAGTTGTTTTAATTCATAACTGTAGCAGATATTTTACATTTAGTATATAAATACTTCCCCTCGTATTTTTGGCGATTGATGATAGAACCCGAGGTACAAAGGTCTCCAAGGACCCAAGGCCTGAAATTGAAGGCAATTTTTCAAACAGGCCGTGTAAGTAGAATTAAGACAATTTATATTAATGAGTCGGATCAGACTGTTAAAAATTTTGAGCAGGCTGACAAACCCACTATAACAAATTTGAAAGAATCAAATTACGCCGATAAAATAGGAACAATTTACGATGGGCATGACTGGTGTGAGAATAAATAGAAAGGTTTTGCTGTTTATGGGATGGGCCTTAAAATTTCGGCTCTTACCGGAGATAATGCAAAAATTATAAATTTTGCTAGTTTTGGAGGCAAAAAAAAATTTCCGGTCTGTATGACCAAAAGTCAAAATTCTAAAACACCCTTCCTTTATTTATTTTGTGTGTGTGTGTGTGTGTGCACAGCAGTCGAGATAAGATGAAACCGTAATTCTTTTTTTTTTTTTTTTTTAGCCCCCGGGACGGTATGCTATTTCTTTCTCCCAGCTTATTTTGTCTCCAAAAAATAACGTTAGCTTACAGACGCTAGCAATAAACAAAGCAGATGTATTATTGTACGATTAAATGCTCTACAGCATTTTTAAAAACTTCCAAGCATCGTACATTTTCAATGTTTATACCGTCGTATTGGGGAAAAAAAGTACTTTTTAATGCAATTTGTTTGAAAACTGCATCTCCATTTGTTTTTGAAATATTAATTTTTTTTTGTAGTTTTTAGCATTCTTTGTTTCATTTTGGCAACTCAAGTACGCCATTTCTGTAGAAAGTAAAGAAAAAATTGTTGAAAAATAGCAATTATATCTTCTTGTTGCCATTTTCTCATAAAAATTGAGAAAAAAAATTAAAATACGTGCTATTTTGAGAAAAATATAAATTAAGGATTTATGATAAAACATAAAGCTGTTAAAAACTATATTTAATTTTAAGTATCTATATTAATACAAATGACGTCATTTTACATAAAATAAAAGCGTGTGCTTTAAGTCTTAAAATTGAAATGTGTTTTGCAGTAGAGTCCCGATTATCCGAGTCCCGCTTAACAGAGTTATTTCCTTCTGATGGACTGGTGGTTTCTATTATTATGAAACAGCCATTATAAATGAAGCGTTAGGGGAAGATGAAAGAGCAGCCGTAAAAAGTTAGAACTCTGATTTTCTGGTCAGAATGGGAAAAAAAAATTATGGCCTTTTTTTTTTTTTTTTTTTTTTTTTTAAATATGGTCATTTTTTCCCCATTCTGACCAGAAAATCAGAGTTCTAACCTTTTACGACTTCTCTTTCATCTTCACCTAACGCTTAATTTATAATGTCTGATTCATAATAATAGAAACCACCAGTCCACCAGAAGAAAATGAAGTAATGGAAATGCCGGGGGCGACACTAAATTCTGAAAAAGCAGAATTCCTGTTCTCTATTGTTTATTTTATTTTATTTTTTTTTAAATCGGCGATACCGAAAATAACGATAAAATAGTGAAATTTTGATAACTTTCACCTTTTGAATTTCGAATTTTTCATGTCTGCAGAACCCGAAACTGTAAAATTAATTCAAACAATGTATTTTTTTCATTTTTTCATTAGAATCCACAGAACTCAAAATATTTCCAAAATAATTTTCCTAATCCAAAATCATCTTTATTTTTCATACTTTCCACACAAATTTTTCGAATCTGGAAGACACAGCAAAATAACAATTAAATTATAACGATTTCGCTTTTTCTTCTCAGTCCGCAGATGAAAAATCGTAAAATTTCCATTTTGTGTTCTTTAGACTTCGATAGTTGGATTTCTGCGAAAACGGGTTTGCGGGCGCAGTATTGTAAAATTAATAAAGAGGAAAATATATTTTTTTATTTTTTACTTTTGAAACCCTAAAAGGAGAATCAATGTCGAAATAGTGATATTTTAGCTTTATTTTTCTTATATTCCGTCATTATGACCAACAGACAACGCTAGTACCAACGCCAGCCTAGAGTCGGAATAGGAGTCGGAGTTGGAGCCGTTAAAATAACCCGGAGTCAGCCATTTTCCCCACCGATTCCGCCGCCCTGGTGTTATTTTAACTAGTAAACGCGTAAAGTTGAATCAAAGATTCCTCAGTTTTCTTTGTCTTCATTCTGATTAAATGTAGAAACGAGAAAAATAGGAAACAATAATTTTGAAATCAACTTGAATATTCCTAGATCTTGAAACAGAACAATGTCATTTATTGACAAAAATTAAATTATTGTGAAATTAGTATACCCAAAATTTGTGAGCTACCTTATAAATATATCAATTATCTTATTTTCATGCTTAACATCGTTAATGAATTATTGCGTTTTAGAGTTTGTGTATCATACAACCTGTATATACACTGAAATATCTTTTTTTTTTTTTTTTTTTTTTTTTTGTAAAATACATACTAAAAATATTTTTTTCCATTCTCCTGAAAGTATGTTCTCATGGTTGTATCCATATGTTTTTCGAGTAGAAAATATATTGCTCTATAAAACTAAAACGATTGTCAAAGGCATTATGTTTCAGTCTATTTCGGCAGAGAATACAAATAGAGGGTTTGCTGTACACTGTACAATAAATTCCTCCGGGGAGATTATTTTCTTTTTTCATTTTCTTCTTCAAAAATTACTTCCTGAATTCTGTTTTTACAGATATACTTTTCTATTCTGTTGCTCAGGTTTAAAATAATGTTAATAATATTTTCTTTTCCGAACGAATTTGATAAACAGATTGGTCATAAAGTCATTCACTGATTACAATAATTTATTGCAGAAAACTAATATAATTAGGCACATGCTTGTTTCAATATATTGTAAAGACATTTATGGGTATATATCTGAAAACCGGACAATTTCATTTCAAAATTTTTATTTTTTTTAATCAATGTACCAACTACCACATGCAATTACATACTATGATACATGCTTTGTCATTTAAATGCTGTAGAGTTTTGAGATCAAGGATGCTTATTTTATACGTAGGATAAACTTTTATGGGAGAAAGTGTCTGTTAACATCATAATCAGTGCCATACTAATTGGGACTGAGATGGTGGGGACTGAGGTGATGTTTTTTATAGCTGCACAACCATTTTGTTGAATTATTTTGCACACATGTAAATTATTAAATAGGCAAAATAAGACATTTATATGTTACATAAATAAAATTGAAATAAGCTTTTTTTTATAAATAAAAAGTTAAATATTGGGACATGAATGATGCTATAAAAAAATACTCATCTCTATTCAGAACAAAAACTAAATATTTCTAAATATGAAACAAAGTGAAGAACAAGTTACCTTCATCCATGAAAGATGGTGGCTAGTTCAACTTTAGTTGCAGCTGTAATGGAAATAATTCTCCCAGCGCCACCTAGTATCTGTTAACCTAAATGTGTGTTTAGAGGAACTGAGATGATGGTCAACTTCAGGGACAAATATATTTACTATAATATTTTACTATACAATTTATACTAATAAAGGAAAATTATGTTTTCTCATACAGTATATACACTATATGGCCAAAGGTGACCGGTCACTTGCGATTTTAGATGTTTTGTTAAATATCTAGAAAAGTACAAGATGAATTAACCTGAAACTGTAAGTGTGTAAACAGTATAGTATAGGTCATATATTTCCGCGAAGATTTTTTTCCCGAAACCGCATAGGGAACCGTCAACAAATTGAAAAGAACGAATATCTTTTGGATAACCCTGTAAAAACTAATGTAGCAAAAGCGTTCAAACTCGAGATTATTAATAAGTGACTTATTGTAATATACTGTGTTCATTTTTATGAGGATAGCATGTATACTCGTAGAGAAATTAAGGTTTTTATAAAAATAGTCCCAAATTTTGCCAAGTTTTTTTGCTTGTAATTTGCAGAGTTCTGCAATCAGAATTAAAAAATAATAAAAATTGGATGAAAGATGAGCAGGTTTACTAAAAAATGTTTCACTGCGCATGCGCGAATGCAATCAAAATATAACATGCATAATGTATTAGCAAATTATATAGAGCAACTTCTGTCAAAGTCTCAAAATCTACATCTCGTAATGATAATCGTATTTGTAAATGATGATAAATTTTGGTCACGAGGCCATAAAGATAATCTGCAAATTTATATTAGTTTAAAATACATATATGTAGAAGAAAAAATATAAATATATGGAGAAAATTAAGCCTTATAACATTGTGACCCAAATATGACCAACATGTGAATGTACAATTTTTACTGGTGCTATTTAAAGAATTTGATGAGTCTTTAGTTAAAAATTATTAGAAGATTTAGGGTTTGTTTTTCTACGCCACGTGAACAGTACTTGCAAATGATGATAAATTTTCGTCACGACGTCATAAAGATAATCTGTAAAATACAATTAGTTTAAAATGAATGTATGTAGCAGTAAGAAAAAGCATAAATATTTAGATAAAATTAACCCTTATAGAAATGGGATCCAAATACGACCAAAATATGAATGTACAATTTTTACTGTTGCCATTGAAAGAATTTGAAGAGTCTATATTTAGCCATTATTAGATAGTTTAGTGCTTATTTTTCTATGCCACGTGATGATTGCAAATGATGATAAACTTTGGTCACGATGCCATAAAGATAATCTGCAAAATTGTATTAGTTTAAAATTCATATATGTAGAAACAATAGAAAATATGAATTCATTGGAAAAATTAGGCCTTATTGCATTGTAACCCATATATGACTAACATGTGAATGTACAATTTTCACTGGTGTCATTTAAAAAATTTGATGAGTATTTAGCAGTTATTAAAAGGTTCAGTGCATGTCTTCTACACTACGTAACGATAATAGTATTTGCAAATGATGATAAATTTCCGTCACGATGCCATAAAGATAATCTGCAAAACTGAATTATTTTAAAATACATACATGTAGAAGTAATAAAAAATATATATAGAGAGAAAAAAATAAGCCCTATAGCATTGTGGCGTAAATACGACCAACATCTGAATGTACAATTTTTACTGATACCATTGAAAGAATTTGAAGAGTCTTTATTTAGCAATTATTAGAAGATTTAGTGCTTGTTTTTCTACGCCACGTGACGAGAATAGTATTTGTAAATGATGATAAATTTTGATCACGACGTCTTAAAGATAATCTGTAAAATTTAATTAGTATAAAATTCATGTATGCAGAAGTAATGAAAAACATAAATGTTTGGAAAAAAATAACCATTATTGAACTGGGATCCAAATATGACCAACATATGAATGTAATGTTTTTACTGTTGCCATTGAAAGAATTTAATGATTCTTCATTTACCCATTAGTAGAAGGTTTGGTGCTTGCTTTTCTACTTCACTTGACCATAATAGTATTTTCAAATGATGATATATTTTCATTGCAAAATTGTACTAGTTTAAAATGGATATTTGTAGAAATAATAGAAAACATAAATTTTTGAAAAACATTAACTTATTTAACTTTTATTTAACATTTTAAACTTGACTTATTTTAGTGTATTAGGTGGTGTGTGTCAATTATATAGATCGCATACAGAGTTACACGAAAGAATTCACACTCATTACCGGACATAGAGAGCAATTGCTGAAAATTGATTTTGAATGAATTATTTCTTTTTTTAAGTTACTCATTTAGATATCTTCTTCCATTGTGTGAAAAAACTAAATATCTTAACAATATTCTGTTAATATTGGAAAGTGTTTCATAACCAATGCCTGGTGCATGACTTTTCGCGATGATGAAATACATTGCAAAGTTCAATGTCCCATAAAAGTGCAGCGTTTCCTAAAGGGATTGTGATTTATTCTGCTTCAATTGGGAATACAAATAGAGGATTTTTCTCCAATAAGTTCTTCCTGAAGGATTATCTCTCTTTATTATTTTCTTACTTTAAAAATCATCCTTGAAAATCTGCTTTGAAAGTAACTTGATTCCAGTCGATGACGTACGGTAAATATGGAAACTATTCTGTTAAAATATTTTCCCATAAAAGCACTCCGGGTGTCTTTATTTTTTATTAATCATTGCATAAAATGCATGTATGTAGATAATATAATATAATATAATATAATATAATATAATATAATATAATATAATATAATATAATGTAATATAATATAATATAATATAATTTTATTCATCGTTATGTGATTAGAGATATGCACCTACACTGTCAGAAAAACTCGTCAATATACACTAAATCAGAGGTTCCCAAACTATGGTACGCGTACCAGTACTGGTACGTGAAACTCTAGATACTGGTACGCTAAAGTTCGATAATGGTACGTGAAATGAAAAATAGCATATTACTACAGTCGGACCTTGTTATCACGACACCCGGTTTTCACGTCACTCCGCTTATCACATCAGTTTTTCAAAGTTCCGATTCTCTGTATATGATTTTAATGTAAATAAACTCCGGATTTTACGTCGTTGAAAATTTTTCAACTCCGGATATCCCGACGGTCTAGGAAAATTGTCCGTTTCTCATAATCCATCTTATAATCACGGAAATTATGCGGTAAGAAATATCTTAGCCAAAATGTTTCACAAAAGTGTCTAAAATACCCATTGAGATAAATGATAAATTTTACTTCAATACTTTATCTGAGTAAATAACCCATACACTATGAATAACCCACTTAACCTCCAGATGGACGTATCGGACTACTGGCTGTGTTTTTGTTCTGGTTAGGCAGCGCTTTCTCGTGGTTACACGACGTTTTTCATCCGACTAAAACCGCAGCATTGCATTGCAATTGAAATGATCAGAAACTATCAAACATCCATTTCTGAAACGAATATTAATTGCAATTCAATGTATAATATTGAAATAATAATTGTAGGAAGCCCATCTAAGGGAGAAGCAAACCTTAATTCATCAATATTTCATGTAACAAAACAAAAAAAGAAGTCATCATAAATGTGATTTTTATTCTTTTCAGTTTTGTTTTTGTGTTTATTTTGTTTAATAATAACGTTTTATTCCTTAAAACTGCAAGAACAGTTATGAATTTAAATTTGTCTTAAATTAATTAAAAATATAGCTTTTTTATAAACTTATTTTTCTCCAACTCCGGTTACCGAGACACTCCGCTTATGGCGACACTTTTTTCTGGTCATTAGAGTGCCGGGATAACGAGGTTCGACTGTATAAAAACAAAAAAAGCGTGAATTTATCCTCCTGAAAATTTTCGAGTGCAAATAAGATGCTGTAAACGCTTTTATTTTTTTAGAAATTTTTGAGTGTAAGTAAGAGATTGCAATTTTTTTTTTCATCTGTTACTAGAAATTTTTGTTATTAGCCACTCTCTCTGAAAGCCACACACATTGCTTATGATACAATCAGTTTTCCAGAATTAAATACGTGTAATTATTATATTAATATAGGAAAAATTAAAATGTGTAAATGAAAATCTGATTTTAAAAATAATCGAAGAAACAAATGTAATTAGCAGAAAAGCCGTTTTTAAACATGTTTTTTAAATTGAATTATCTGGAGGTAAAATCTGAATGCGTGAAAATAGGAGGATACCTGTTCAAATATGAGTAATTAAAACTGTTTTTCCTAAATGTACTTTAAAACGTCATTCCCCCCACGCCCTGTTTTTTATTTTATTTTATTTATTTATTTATTTTTATTTATTTATTTATTTATTTATTTTATTTATTTTTTTTTTTGTACTGGATGATCTGATAGAAGCTGTTGAAATTTTATTTCAGTGTTAAGGTTGTATTTCAAATATAATTCATTATTTATGTAAGTTTGAGGTCAGAAATGTTTCCCTTCTGTATCAAACGCGTGTCTTTCTTTCTATTGCATGGAAATCAGTTTTTAATGCAATAAAGTTATTAAAATTCGTGATTTGAAATCAAAGAAAATATGGGAAGCTCCATTTTCACAGTTTTTCTCTGTATTAGCATTACGTTTGTTACCTGTCTGTATGCGGAAGTATGAGCTACGAATTAGTGGTATGTCGGTCTGAAAGTTTAGGAACCCCTGCACTAAATTATTCTTTATTTTTTAACAAATAATTTCCATGCTCCTAAAAAGCATGTTTCATCCGTGAATTCTTCCCTTAAGTCTGAAAAATAGAGAGAAATCCTGTCATTCCTAGCTGGTTCTATTAATCTAAAATCTGACTGTATATAAAAAATTAAAAAACAAAAATTCTATAAATTAAGATTTTTAATTTAATTTAAAAAAAAAGTTTTATAATTAAAAAAAAATCCTTCCGGCCAGTGCCGGGAGGAAGAGGTAGCTTTCATATTCCTTATTTTAAAAAAGCCAACTTATATCATTCAAACACACGAAGCTCAATTTAGTGGAAACCGAATATAGGAGATTCAATACTAATTTTTATCAATATAATGAATGAGAATTTCGCGAAATTAGTCAGCTTTATCCAAGCTGCTTTTCTTTAAAGTAACTTATATTTGGCTGCCAAATTCGGCGATTTCTTAAAGTGCCTGCCATTTTAAGACAACATGGTGGATGAGGCTAACCAGTGAACTTGGTCGAGATCTTAGTAATTGCTGTGCACATGCTCACTCACATCGGAATCGGTTGATATATACGAGTGCTGTCGCATGCAAAAAATCAGATTTTTCAAAATGTCACCCACAATAAAAATTGAAACTGCTATATCTGAGCCATTTTTTCAGGTAAAGACAAACAAAAAATGCTCCTGAATCCTTATATCAAGGTCAAATACTTAAGAAAGAAACCTTTTTCAATTTCTAATTTTTTTACACCTCACTTTAAATATATATATATTTTTTTATTTAATGGCCGCCATTTTGAAACAAGATGGCTGATGAATCGGGCCAGCGAACTTGGTCGAGGTATTGATGTATACTATCCACATGCCTTCTTACATCGAAATAGGCAAATACGTGTGTTATCGCGTGACAAATACAAGATCGTTTCAAAATGTTAGCCATGCTAGAAATTCAAAGTGCTATAATTCAAACATTTTTTAAGATATAAACAAAAGAACAAATTTTCAGAAACAAAAACTGCTCTGGAATCTTTGTACAAAGGCCAAACACATAAAAAAATCTTTTTCATTTTCCAATTTTTTAATACCCCATTTTAAATTTTAAATTAAATTTATTTTTAAATGGCAACCCTTTTGAAACAAGATGGCGAATGAAGCTGGCCAACGAACTCGGTAGAGACATTGGTATGTACTATGTACAGACCAAGTTACATCCAAATTGGTTCATAAATACGCTTGTTATCGCGTGACAAAAATCTGGTCGTTTTAAAATGTCAGCCACAATAGAAATTCAAAATGCTATTACTCAGCCATTTTTTTAGATATAGACGAAACAAAAACTTTTCCGGAATCTTTGTATTAAGGTCAAACACATTCGAAAAAAATCTTTTTCATTTTTCAATTTTTTGGTATCTCATTTTAATTTTTTTATTTTTTAAATTTTTTAAATGGCCGCCATTTTGAAACAAGATGGCGGATGAAGCTGGCCAACGAACTCGGTCGAGATATTTGTATGTACTATGTACACACCAAGGTGCACATCCAAATTGGTTCATAAATACGCTTGTTATCGCGTGACAAAAATCTGGTCGTTTTAAAATGTCAGCCACAATAGAAATTCAAAATGCTATAACTCAGCCATTTCTTAAGATATAGACGAAACAAAAACTGCTCCCGAATCTTTTTATCAAAGTCAAACACATAAGAAGAAAATAGTTTTTCAATTTTCAATTTTTTGGTACCACATTTCAAATTTAAATTTTTCTTAAAAATTTAAATGGCCGCCATTTTTAAACAAGATGGCGGATGAAGCTGGCCAACGAACCCAGTCGAGACATTGGTGTGTACTATGTATAAACGAAGTTACATCCAAATCAGTTCATAAATACGCCTTTTATCGCGTGACAAAATTCAGGACGTTTCAAAATGTCAGCCACGCTAGAAATTCAAAATGCTGCAACTCAGCCATTTTTTAAGATATAGACGAAACAAAAACTCCTGCAATATCTTTGTATAAAGGTCAAATACATAAGAAAAAAATATTTTTCCATTTTCAAATGTTTGGTACCACATTTCAAATTTTAAATTTTTTTAAAAATTTTAAATGGCCGCCATTTTGAAACAAAATGGCGGATGAAGCTGGCCAACTAACTCGTTCGAGGCATTGGTATGTACTATGTACGCACCGAATTACATTGAAATCGGTTCAGAAATACGCCTTTTATCGCGTGACAAAATTCAGGGAAACCCTGACCCTGACAAAATTCAGGACGTTTCAAAATGCCAGCCACGCTAGAAATTCAAAATGCTATAACTCAGCAATTTTTTAAGATATAGACGAAACAAAAACTGCTCCAGAATCTTTGTATAAAGGTAAAATACATAGGAAAAAAATATTTTTCCATTTTTAATTTTTTGGTACCACATTTCAAATTTTAAATTTTTTTAAAAATTTTAGTTGGCCGCCATTTTGAAACAAAATGGTGGATGAAGCTGGCCAACGAACTCGGTCGAGACATTGGTATGTACTATGTACACACCGAATTACATCGAAATCGGTTTATAATTACGAGAGTTAGAGTGTGACATGGGTCAGATATATATATGTATATATATATATATATATATATATCAATTTTGAACGGAGGGTGGTTTTGGGGTCTGGGGGTCATGATCGATGAAAATATACCAAAATTTTTTGAAATCGCTTTACTCCGAACGGCTGCAATAGGTAGCTTTTTGTAATGAAAGCTACCTAATAAATAGCAATTACTTTTCTCATTCATTCAAAAGTACTCACGATTTAATTTTTTAAGTTAAATAAGTTGAAAAAAGTTAAATAAAGTTGAATTTATAAAGTTGTTTATAAAAAATATTCGCATTTGAAATAAGTTATTTTAATTAAAATATTAAACGGAAAAAAAAAACGATTTTACTCAAAAGAAAATTTTATCGAATAAAAATATAATATTGATGTTTTACATCTATCAATCTACTTTAAAATATTTGTAATTCATACTTTTATCATGCATTAATGCTAAAGTATTAAAACCCCAACCACAATCTCATTAAAGACGAAATCTTCCCGAAATTAACTTCAAAATTAAAAGCTTTTTACAGAAATTGATCAAGCCATACCAGTCCTAAGCAAACATATTTACTTCAAAGTATTTCGCTTCTGTCCAATTGTAGTCCAGTGCTTTGCGTACTCGGCTCATAACGCTAAGATGGCTTGTTCGATTCCAAGGTCAGGAGCTTTTATTTTTCACAACTTTCAATTGACGTATATTTTACTTCCTATTACGGAGGGGAAAAAACAGATATTCGTCAATTAACAGAAAAATCCTGGTGGCACTGCCGCCTGGAAAATGTCCGTGTGATGAAAAAAGTATTTCTGGGACCGTGATGATAAAGTCAGAAGCGTATTGCGTCCTTGTAAATTTATGTAAAGTCACCCAAGGAGTATTAAAGTTAGATTTGTTTCAAGTATTTCTTTTTCTCCCGTCTCCGAATATTTTTTTCTAAGAAAGAGAAATTGTGGTCTGAGTTATTACTTTATTCACAAATAATCTTATCTGATTATAAAAAGCATATTTAAAGGCGAAAAAGTAATAAGTTTACGTGTCTTATTTTATATTTTTCAAATACAAAATACATTGCCCTTTTTGTAAGTGAATCTTAAAGGAATTTTGATTTAGTCTTTTCAATCGGGAATATAAGTAGAGGGTCTTTCTTTAGCAAGTTCATCCTGCTAGAATATTTTTCCTTGTACTTTTTCCACTTTAAAAAATATTGTTAGAGATCTGTTTTGATAAAAACTTTATTGGCAGTTTCCAAAGTTTGGTAAATATTGATTAAAATTTCGTTAAAATATTCCCTTCGCTCTATAAAATATCGTACGTCTGTATTTAGACATCATTATATATTTAGAGATTTTCAGCTAATAATGAAATTAGAAGTACAATGCATTCTTGTAAAGTTGTGTTTAGTCTATAGACTTTACAGTAAAGGCAGACTAAAGTAAGATTTTTTTCAAGTACTTCTCCTTTTCCTGTTTTAATAATTTCAACTAAGAAAGAATACAGATATTTTTTTTTTTTTAATACGGGAGTTTTTCTTTTACTACACTCATTTTCAAAATTAAGAGAATTTGCAAAACTTGTCGAATTTCATAAAAAGTACTGAGCGAAAGGTAAAACTAATGCTTCAAAGCAAGGTCTCTTTAACAAGCAACTCTTTAGGATGGACACTATACGTGTGTATCAGCGGAACGGGTAGAGGAATATTTGCGTTTTGTTCTCTCGCATACCTTACGGAATATCTTGTTTGTTTGTTTTGTTGTTGCTGTTGTTATTCTTTTGCAACATACGGGGAAATTCAAAAGCAAACAGGAAAAATAAGTAACCACAAACGTTTAGATAATGGAATAAGGTTTCGAATCGCGTGAAGACTGGAAACAGGGCAGTCTCAAGTGCAGATTCCTAGAGACTTCACTGAACATTCCCCAGTGCCTTGCTCAACTTATAGAAAAAGTTTAAAGACACTGGATCCATAGAGATAAAGCCTGGGGAAGGTCGTCCAAGTGCCACGTCAGTCAACGACGATCGCTATTTGTCCATTACAGTGATCAGTAACAACAGGAGTGAAGTAGCTTCTTATCTCTCCCGTGAACTTTATGAAGCCACAGGAAGCCGAGTTTTAAGAGTTACTGCTTGAAGAAGGCTACGTGATAGAAGGCTGTTTGCGTCCCGCTCACTTCTGCACAGAGGAGAACCCGTTTAGCATGGTTCAAAGACCATCTGCTTTGGGCCAGGGATCAATGGGGGACCATTCTATTCAATGATGAGTCTCGGTTCATCCTAAACATTAATTCTCGACGTACTTTCATCGGGTGAAAATCAGGGATCCGCTACCTGCCTTCCGACAACAGAGAAAAGGACCACTATGCAGCGAAGTTTTATAGTCTGGGCAGACATCTTATTGGATGGGCGTACATCTCTCCCTGTTTTTGGCAAAGACTCTGTGACTGGTGTGAATATAGAGATGATATCTCGGTACCCTATGTTCGCCTTTTCAGGGATGCAGTTGGACTTGGTTTCATTTTAATTGGTTACGTTACAACGGATGCTCAGATAGGGCTCATCTGGTCGACGAATTTCTGCAAAGTGAGGATATTCGCTTGATGGATTGGTCAGCCAGATCTCGAGACATAAACTCTATTCAGCATGTCTGGGACGCAGGCGACTGATTCAGGCATACAGAGCCTGAAACCAGCGTTGCTCGATGAGCGAGACTAGCTGCCTTAGGAACTCATAAACTGCCTGATTTCCAGTATGAATTCTTGTTAGAACTGTATAAATGTAAGAGGGGACCAAACCCCTTATCAACCCATTTTTTGGTTCAATATTGTAAGCTCTGTTTTATACCCTCTGACACTAATCAGTCTTGCTCACGACCATGCGTGTGTACTACAACTGTTGAGTGGTTATTTTTGTTACATTATATCAACCTATGTACGTACCTAATTTCATTAAAATCTGTGCAGTAGTTCTGGAGATAATCGACCAAATCTGAAAATTATCTTAATTTTGAACATGCGTGCATTATTTCTCGTTATATTTTTAATTACTGTTAATTTATTAATATACTATTTCAGCTATGTTTATTAAATGATACGTGTTTGCTATAACTATTGTTTTAGTATCAAACATTCTTACCAGATTATAAAAAGTATAATTTGGTATGACAAAGTAACAATAATAGTAAGTCCATTACGATATTTTTTTTATACAAAGTACGTAGACTGCCCTATAAAATTGCATCGATTCCCAAAGAGATTGCCATTTAGTCCGTTTCAATAGCGAATACAAATAAAGGATTTCTATCCAATAAGTTCTTCCTGGAGGATTATTTCCCTTTATCCTTTTCCTACTTCAAAAATCATTCTGTTTCGAAAATAACTCGATTTCAATTGCTGACGTTTGCTAAATATCGAAAAAATATTTCAAAAATATTTCCCTCCTAAAAGCATTTTATGTGTCTTTCTTTATTAAGTCGTTTTATGCAGTGCCAACGCACGGATTTTCTTAGATATGTACGGAAAACTGTATGATTTTTTTTTTTTTTTTTTTTTTTGATAAAAGAAAAGTTTTCCTCTTTATGCATGAGTTATGAAATTATTTCCAATCATTTTTATGTGCATATTATTAACACAACAAAGTTGATAGGTGTTTATGCATTCGGTTTGTCTGTCCGTCTGTCCAAGCTCTAACTCTCGTAAATATACTCGTATTCTAATTTAATTGATAAACATTATTAAGGGTCACTAAAGCTTGTTTGGTATTGTATATGAAGTATGTGGGATTAACAGTTCATTTACAGGGACACTCAAAAGAATTCCATTACATTATGGTATATGGGGAAAAATCGTTTATAGAGTATCTTAATGAGATTACGCTGTTTCAAATGCATTGAAACTGATATAAATGATAAATCACTACATTTTTCACTACAAGATGAGTACGATAGAATAGAGCATTCATAGCATTTATCGTTCATTTACAGGGACACACAAAATAAATCGGTTTCAGTACTATCTTTGAGTAATAATGGCTGCAAGTTCGTTTTAAAATTCGGTATGCGCTTTAAAATTTAACTACTTTTTTGCATGTTACTCGTTTTATATATAAATTCTAAACCTGATATACAGGGTTGCACAAAAGTATTCACGTACCAGTCTCCTTATTATCGGAAATTGCTGAAGGGTAACTTTCAACTGAGGTATCTGTATTTCTTAAGTGAACTAAATTTTTGCATGCATGTAGTTAATAGATACAAATTTATATATCATATACAGGGCTTCTCAAAGAAATCGGATAATTTTCCGATTGTGTATGGGTACAGCTGAAATTGGGTTTTGAAATGTGTTATGCGTTTTCATATGGTTTAATTAAACATAATATTTTAACTTATTAAACTAGGGGTGCACAACCTGTGGCCCGCGGGCCACCCATTTTACCAGTATGTTTATCCAGAAAAAATTTCCTAATTAATTGACAGAAACTTTGCTATTAAATAATTCAAGTGTTACTTTTAAATTTTTTGTGGTGGCTATTTTCTGGCAAAAAGGTTGTGCAGCACTATATTAAACGGTGCAGTTTTGTTACATTATTCTGAATATGTTGAAAAGTGTTTCGTAATCTATGTTTGACGCATGATTTTTGTTTTCCTGTATTTGAGCTTGCTATGATAATTTTCACTGTGTTTCAGCAATACATTAAAACCACAAACTATAACACATGTTACAAAAAAATCTTTTTTATAATTTGTTGTATATGATTTTACTTTACAAGGAATATTTTTTAATGATATTTAACGTGAATTCAACTTATTTCCTGTCTTATAGAAAGTTTTGTTCAGTTAATTATATCCACAGTTTTGCGTATGAGAAAAAAATCTTCATAGACACGCAGTCTAATACAATTGTTAATAAAATTCATGACAATTAAATTTTTAAATTATTTTGATTTTAAATGTATTCTCAATTGCTACATTAACTGTTTTAGGGAAAAGATTCTAGAATTCAGCTTAGTAATTCTTTGAGAATTTGTAATGATTTAAATCAGTAAAAGGTTATAATACACCGTTAGCATACACCATACCATATTGTACAGCATAAAAATGTAGTAGAAATAATAATTATTCTTAGATAACTTTAATTACTTATTGCCATTCCAGAAAAAAATATCTTCTGTTATTACAGTGACACTTCTCAATAATGAACACAGTGAAGTCAGTTTCATCAATACTTTAAAATTTAATATTAATTTATTTATTATAATAGATAGACTTGAAGGAATTTCCCCCCTTTTCTGAGTAACTTTTGCTACGAAAGAGAAATAGTGCCGCAGAGTTTTTTACATTCTTTCTGTCATGGCAAGAAGAAAGTCTTGGATTTGTCAAAGATTTCGACTTTCAGTTTTCGACGGATTTATACGTTTTAGAATATGCTGAATACGATTTGACTGTTTTTTAGAAAATGTCTCTAAGGGAGTCTGTGTATCTGTCTGTATGTCAGCCTATATGTGACACAAATTTTGTGGGTGCTGTAACTGACGAACTACTGCGTAGAATAGGATGGAATTTCATATGAAGTGCAATCCAAAATGAAATGCAATATGTGTGAAATAGTGCTGAGTAGTTTAAGCGCAAAATCCCCTAAGGGGGGGGGGGTCGCAATTCGATGATTTGTACGATTTATGTGATGCTTATAATTCCAGCTTATGTACGCGGAATTCAACCAAGCATCAAATTTAGAATCATTATGATAGGAATAGATTTTAAATCAATTTTGATTGCGGTAATCTAAATGGGGTGCCAAAATTCAATAACTTGTTCGAAATATGCGATGCTTAGATCATCAATTTATAAATACATAGAATTCAACTTCCCTTTATGCTTAGCATCCTACTTATGGGAATACATTGTCATTCAATTTTGGTTGCGGAAGGGGTGCCAAAATTCGATGATTTGTTCGAAATATGCTATGCTTATATCACGAGTTCAAATTTATAGAATTGAACTAAACTTTATGCTTAGCATCCTGCTCATGGGAATACTTTGTCATTCAATTTTGGTTGCAATTATTTAAGAGTGGGTGCGAAATTCGTTGATTTATTCGAAATATTCTATGCTTATATCACCGGTTTAACACTAGAACCGCCGTAGCGGTAAAAATGACCGCTACCAAATAAAAATATTTCGATTATCACCAGAAATTTGTTTCTAAAATAAGTTTAAAATGTACCACGGAGATAAAAGTTGAATAAATAAGTTAACTAGTTTCAATTAAAATTTCAGGTGTAAAATATTTTTATAACACTTCAGCAAAATTTCCGGCGGTTCTAGTGTTAAATGCATTGAAATCAATTAAACTTCATGCTTATCATCAAGCATATGGGAATACATTCTCATTCAATTTTGGTTGCGAAAGAGGTGCCAAAATTCGATGATTTGTTCGAAATATGCTATGCTTATATCACGAGTTCAAATTTATAGAACTGAACTAAACTTCATGCTTAGCATCCTGCGCATGGGAATACTTTGTCACTCAATTTTGGTTGCGATCATTTAAGAGGGGGTGCGAAATTCGTTGATTTATTCGAAATATGCTATATGCTTATATCACCGGTTTAAATGCATTGAAATCAATTAAACTTCATGCTTAGCATCCTGCATATGGGAATACATTCTTATTCAATTTTGGTTGCGAAAGAGGTGCCAAAATTCGATGATTTGTTCGAAATATGCTATGCTTATATCACGAGTTCAAATTTATAGAATTGAACTAAACTTCATGCTTAGCATCCTGCGCATGGGAATACTTTGTCACTCAATTTTGGTTGCGATCATTTAAGAGGGGGTGCGAAATTCGTTGATTTATTCGAAATATGCTATGCTTATATCACCGGTTTAAATGCATTGAAATCAATTAAACTTCATGCTTAGCATCCTGCATATGCGAATACATTCTCATTCAATTTTGGTTGCGAAAGAGGTGCCAAAATTCGATGATTCGTTCGAAATATGCTATGCTTATATCACGAATTCAAATGCATAGAATTGAACTAAACTTCGTGCTTAGCATCCTGCGTATGGGAATGCTTTGTCATTCAATTTTGGTTGCGGTCAAAAAAAGTGGGTGCGAAATTCGATGATTTATTCGAAATATGCTATGCTTATATCGCCGGTTTAAATGCATTGAAATCAATTAAACTTCATGCTTAGCATCCTGCATATGGGAATACATTCTTATTCAATTTTGGTTTCGAAAGAGGTGCCAAAATTCGATGATTTGTTCGAAATATGCTATGCTTATATCACGAGTTCAAATTTATAGAACTGAACTAAACTTCATGCTTAGCATCCTGCGCATGGGAATACTTTGTCACTCAATTTTGGTTGCGATCATTTAAGAGGGGGTGCGAAATTCGTTGATTTATTCGAAATATGCTATATGCTTATATCACCGGTTTAAATGCATTGAAATCAATTAAACTTCATGCTTAGCATCCTGCATATGGGAATACATTCTCATTCAATTTTGGTTGCGAAAGAGGTGCCAAAATTCGATGATTTGTTCGAAATATGCTATGCTTATATCACGAGTTCAAATTTATAGAACTGAACTAAACTTCGTGCTTAGCATCCTGCGCATGGGAATACCTTGTCATTCAATTTTGGTTGCGATCATTTAAGAGGGGGTGCGAAATTCGTTGATTTATTCGAAATATGCTATATGCTTATATCACCGGTTTAAATGCATTGAAATCAATTAAACTTCATGCTTAGCATCCTGCATATGGGAATACATTCTCATTCAATTTTGGTTGCGAAAGAGGTGCCAAAATTCGATGATTCGTTCGAAATATGCTATGCTTATATCACGAATTCAAATGCATAGAATTGAACTAAACTTCGTGCTTAGCATCCTGCGTATGGGAATGCTTTGTCATTCAACTTTGGTTGCGGTCAAAAAAAGTGGATGCGAAATTCGATGATTTATTCGAAATATGCTATGCTTATGTCGCCGGTTTAAATGCATTGAAATCAATTAAACTTCATGCTTAGCATCCTGCATATGGGAATACATTCTTATTCAATTTTGGTTTCGAAAGAGGTACCTAAATTCGATGATTTGTTCGAAATATGATATCCTTATACAAGAGTTTAAATGCATAGAATTAAACTAAACTTCGTGCTTAGCATCCTGCGCATGGGAATACATTGTCATTCAATTTTGATTGCGGTCATTTAAGAGGGGGTGCGAAATTCGATGATTTATTCGAAATATGCTATGCTTATATCACAAGTTCAAATGCCTTGAAATCAATTAAACTTCATGCTTAGCATCCTGCATATGGGAATACATTGTCATTCAGTTTTGGTTGCGGTCATCTAAGAGGGGGTGCCGAAATTCGATGATTTGTTCTAAATATGCTATGCTTATATCTCCAGTTTAAATACACTCAAAGCAATGAAAATATTTACATAGTAAATAATGCTTTTTATTTCCTGATCACATTAACTCTGAGTTAAATTAAAAAAAATTCATCCTACTCCATAATTGTTGGTAAGTAACAGAACTATTTAAATTAGTATGTTAGAATAATATATAAGAAAGTTTGTGATGGCCACAGCATACATTTTTTTAGGTAGATTTCGTATGAAATAATACCTATTACATTCTCCCAAATGTTGCATTATATATATATATATATATATATATATATATATCACTTTTTTATGGACACGCTAACTTCCATAATTCTGCACAAATCTCTTCGAAACTGATGCATAAAATCAAGGGCGTAAAATCTCGATCAAGTTCGTTAATGGGCAAAATCGGACCAAGGGAGTGGAAATAGGAAGGGGTTTTGAGAAAACCGAACAAACCCCATAACTTCTTAATTTTAATACATATCGAAATAGTTTAAAGTTATTATCACTTCTTAAAAAAGGGCCAAAAATTTACATATGACAGATTTTTGATAAAATTAAAAATGGGCTCAAGGGCGCAAAAAAATAGGGTTTTGGAGAGAAAAGAATTCATAACTTCGTCAATTCTCAAGATATCAAATCCAATTAACTTTATTATTTAATTTATCTTCTTAATATTATCTACATCTTTTATATTGGCAGTTTTTTGATAGAACCAATTCGTTCCGAAAAAAAAAATTAAAAACGAAAATAAGGGGGGGAGGGGTGAAGAAGAAAAATATCCACAATTTCGTCGATATAAAATCCGCATGAATTTATTATGAATCTCCTTAATATTATCTACAAGTTTTATATTGACAAGTTTTTGATAGGACTAATTCTTACAGCAAAAACAAATTAAAAATACACAGCGGTTGAAGAAAAAAATCATCGTATTAAGAAGGGTGTATTCAAATCCAAACTGCCTATTTTCTGACTCATTTTTAAATTCATTTTTCCTTTCAAACGCATCCAATTGGTAGGTTCTCTTATTCAAAAACTATATAATGTGCCATAATGGTCGATGTTTTGATAGAGATAGAATATATTTCAAAAAATGATGTCAAAGTGGGCATTTTAACCGAATTTTCCGAAACGATTGTGTTGCAAACAAAAAATATTGTCCTACTGAGAAAATAATTGTTTATAAATCAAGTTCTAATTAATTGAACGAAAAATAAAAACACAGATCGCTTATAAATCTCTTCAAAAATCACGTCAGCAAGTTTCATGTTTTTTCTTTTAAAAATGAATCTGAAAATGTGTCAGAAAATTTCGTGTTGTTGAGCATGGAAAAGATTTTTTTAAATAGTGACTTAACATGATTCTGATGAAACCAGCTCTTATATATAAATAAAATTAAAAACTCGTCAAAAGCGGTCAGATAAAATTGTTAAAGTGGGTTTATCTCTAATCATTATTCAGTTTTTGTTGTTAAAATTAGTACTTAACTTCGAAATTTACCTGCGCCTGTAGACCGAGACAGCAGGGATTTTTTTTCTTTTTTTACTATTATTTCTCCTTGTGATATTTCTATTTACTGATAATATATTAATATACTATCTCAAGAAAATGTATTACATAAAACTACTGTTTTATGTAATAAATTTTACTAAATGTTATAAATGTTAATAATGTTACTAAAACTACTATTTTAAAAGCAAATAATCCTACCAGAATATGAAAAGTATACTTTGGTAAGGCAATGTAAACATAGATTTCAGCCTATTATATTTTTCAAATATAAAGTACATTGCCCTATAAAAAGGTAGTTATTTCCAAAAGAATTTCAGTTTACTTTGTTTGAATTGGGAATACATATAGCGGATTTCTCTTCAATAAATTCCTTCTAAAGGATTATTTCTCTTTATCATTTTCCTGCTTAAAAATTTATTCTTTGAAGATGGTTTTATTCGCAATTTCTGACATTCAATAACTATCGACTGTATTCTGTGAAACAGCCTCCACCTCTAAAAGAATATGATGCGCCTTTATTTAGTCATCATTAAATTTCTAGAGGTATAGATAACAGATAACGATAAATTTAGCAGAAATGTAATTCATTGAGTCAAAGTACAATTAAACCCGTTCTAAATAGCCTTTATTTCTAATGAAAAACAGAAGTAATGGAATTTCATGTTCAACAAAGATGTTTTGCAGACTAGCAGGATAATTTAACCGCTTGGGTACACATTTGTTCAGGGCCTTTTTTCTTTCTATCGCGCACCAGTTTCTCAAAACAAAATCTTTCAATTATACTTTGAAATATGGGTACTAGTTAGTTATCCCGTCGACCATTTTCGCCAAATTATATAAATCGCCAAACCACTCGCCAAATTATACAAATTGACATAATTTTTATTTTAAATAATGAAAGAACAAATAAATTAGTAAAAGATTAATAAAAATACAAATAAAACGTCGAATTAATGATTTTATTGGCCATTATTAGCGTTTAATCTTACAATTAATTAATTAATGGCAAACCATTATTGGCATTTAATCTTACAATTTGGCGACAGTAATTTGGTCGACGGGATAACTAACAAGTACCGAAATATGTGCAATAGAAATACACTGCAAATTTTTTTCTTTAAATGGTGGTATGAATAGAGCAAACAAATTGGCGCCAGTGACTAAATGCATCGCCTATATGCATGACTTAGTGTCGCCAAATGTACCCAAGGCGTTAACAGCATTTAAATTAAAATTAATGTTATCTTGTTACTCTTTCATATATAAATTCAGTCACACAGTTCAAAATATTCAATTGAGAATTTATAGCATAATAAAAACCGATATTCCGGTTTGAAAAAACTGATTAATATACTATAAAGACTTCACGGAAACGTTTCCGGAAAGCAGTGTCAAAAAAAGAAACTCTGTTTTCATATATGCTTCTTTAAATCTCGAAAATATATTGCTTTCTGAAATTTCTAAAGATAAACAACGCATCATGGGTATCAAGTTATTGTATATTTTCATTCATGATTACTATTATATCATCATATAGATGTCGTAAGAAACATTTGTCTTATTTTTTACAGAGTATTAAAAGATTCGCAAACAGTGAGGCAACCAGACGCGTGGCAACTCGTTATTACAGAACAACAGAAAACCTTAAGGCCCCTTAAATCACTAGATTACATTAAGAGGTTACTTCAGTCAAGCGAAAAGACTCGTTCGCTAATGTTATTCCTATGGAAGAAATTTATAAAGATATCTCAAATGCATTTCAATATTTTTAAATGATTTTTTTTTTTTTTTTTTTTTTTTTTTTTGTATTTTATAGCTGAGGTCGATCTGTACGAAGGCCGTTTTTTTCTTTTTCGATTTTGTTTACAGATATTTTTAATAAGGACACTTTCATTTTAGGAACCGGTTTGGAAAGTGAAAGCATCCTCATAAAAAAAAATCTGCAGTCAAAATCGAAAAAGTAAAAAGCGTTCTTTGTACAGATCGATCTCAGCTATCTAATGCAAAAAAAATCATTTAAAAATATTGAAATGCAACCGAGATATCTTTATAAATTTCTGCCATAGGAATAGCATTAGCGAGCGGGTCTTTTCAGGTGACTGAAGTAGCCCCAAGAATTTTATTTACAAACTTTCGGACGATATATTTAAAGTTTCTTTACTTTGGCGTCCCGGGGCACATCTTCGCTTTGCTCAAGCTGCAATCACTGAGCTCCACAATAATATGGAGGACAAATTTCCTATTCTGATACATTGAATCCAGCGGTCCGCCCATGAATACAATGCAAAAGAATTTCTTTGGAAAATCTTTGGCAAAACATAGATTTTTACTCCCATAGAGTAGTATGCGATATATGTTTTCTAATTGGATAATTAAAATTATGACGAAGTTGCTACAATTTTTACTCATGCATATTTTATATAAAGAATCTATAGATTTTATTTAAATTCATCCCAAATTTTTAATTTGATATTTGCTAAAAATTAAATTTTACTTAAACTCAATAAAATAATATGAAAAATTAATTAAGTACTGTTCATAAAAATATCACAAAGGTGTAGAAATAACCAAAACTGGTAAAAATATTGTGAAAAAGTTTGAAAAAATGCTTCTAATATAAAAAAAAAAAAAAAAAAAAAAAAAAAAAAAAAATCCCTGCCGGTTCGGCCTACAGGCGGAGGTAGATTTGGAAGTTAAGTACTAATTCCACCAACAAAAACTAAATCAAGATTAGAGATAAACCCATTTTAATAATTTTATTTGGCCGCTTTTGTCGAATTTTTAATTTCATTTTTCTGTAAGAGCTGGTTTTATCAGAATCATATTAGGTATTTAAAAAAAAAAAAAATTCCACGCTCACCAACTCGAAATTTTCTGACACATTTTCAAACTCATTTTTAAAAGTAAAAACATGAAACTTGCAGGTGTGATTTTTTGAAGAGATTTATAAGTGACTTGTGCTTTCGTTCAGTTAATTAGAACTTGATTTACAAACAATTATTTTCTCAGTACGACCATTTTTTTTCGTTTTCAGCACTATCGCTTCGGGAA
This sequence comes from Maratus speciosus, assembly GCA_963932465.1. Lineage (NCBI taxonomy): Eukaryota > Metazoa > Arthropoda > Arachnida > Araneae > Salticidae > Maratus > Maratus speciosus. Next base: position 290,198,140 of record OZ010798.1, read on the forward strand.
ATTCGGTTCAAAATGTCCACTTTGACAGCATTTTTTGAGGTATATTCTGCCTTTATGAAGAAACCGACAAATATAGCACATTGTATAGTTTCTGAATAAGAGAATCTGCCAATTGGATGAGTTTGAGAGCAAAAATGAATTTAAAAATGAGTCAGAAAATAAGCCGTTTGGATTGGAGATACGATGCAACCCTTAATACGATAATTTTTTTCTTCAACCTCTATTATATTTTTTTAATTTGTTTTTGCTGTACGAGTTGATCCTATCAAAAACTCGTCGGTATGATCGCTGTAGATAATATTGAGAAGATGTATAATAAGTCTAAGCGTATTTGATATATTGTGAATTGGCGAAGTTATGAATTTTCTTCTTCTTCAACCCCCCCCCCCCATTTTTTTTTCGTTTTTATTTATTTATTTTTTCGGTAAGAGTTAGTCCTATCAAAACTTCTCAGTATAAAAGTTGTAGATAAAATTAAGAAGATTTATAATAAGTTTAAGTGAATTTGATATCTTAAGAATTGACGAAGTTATAAATTTTTTTCTTCCTAAAACCCTATTTTTTGCGTCCCTTGAGCCCATTTTAAATTTTAACAAAAACCTGTGATACATAATTTTTGGGGCCTTTTCCTAGAAGTAATAATAACTTTAAACTGATTTGATATGTATTATAATTAAGAAGTTATGGGGTTTTTGTTTTCGGTTTTCACAAAACTCCTCTCTATTTCCACCCCCTTGGTCCGATTTTGCCCATTAACGAACTTGACCGAGATTTTCTACCCCTTGATTTTATGTATCAGTTTGGAAGAGATTGGTGCAAAATTATGGACGTTATCGTGTCCATAAAAAAGTGATATATATAGATAGATAGATATATATATAGATAGATAGATGGATAAAGTTTTGAACTGGTCGTGGTTTTGGGTTCTAGGGGCCGTGATCGGCGTAGATCCGCAAAAATTTTCCAGAAATTCCAACATAGGGGAGAATGTAATAGGTAGTATTTTTTACGAAATCTACCTAAAAATAAAATGCAGGACTCATTACTTGAGCACATCGAAAGTGTGATGTGGTTTCTGCAGAAAGTGGATTGGTGTGTTAGCTCTCCGTATTATTATGAAGCTCCGTGGCTGCAATATGACTTTCTCTGTGAATATGGACTTTGGTAGCAGCCAGTGAAAAATACAGGCCGCGGCAGCCCACCAATATCGGCTGCTTTTTGGCCTATCTTGTTCACTTGGCATTTCTACACTGGTGTGCAAAACTTAAGCAACCATCATAAAATGCTAATTTTCGAGGCGCGAATACTAGGGAAATACAAATATGAATACAAATATGAACTATCCCTACAGCACAGCTAATCGATGTGACATCTCCTTCATGCCGTACATGGTCACAAGTGTCGCAGTCACTACAGTAAAATGAAATGTGGGATCTTTCATCCGTCACGTTATTAGCCTCAAATAATCGTTATACGACGACTCCACTGAGAAATAAATCACTGTGACCGTTGCTTTTTGATGAGTCACCAGATAAAATTACAATGAGGTCATCTTGTGATTCTCATGTAACTATCATTTGAAGACTCAGTTTTGAAGTAATTGTGAGCATTGCATTATAATGAGCTACCATATAATGTCACGGTGAAGTCACGTGGTGACTTTCATGTGAGCGAGACTACTGTGAAGTCACCTTTGCGCTCCTTTGTGAAAAGTCACCAGATAATTTCCTTTTCTGTCACTTGAGAACTCGTCACAAAACAACTGTCATGATGACTTTACAAGGGAGTCTCAAAATGAAGGTCACATGAAAGTCACTAGGTGACTTCATTGTAAAGTCACTTGTTGACTCTTCATAAAACAGCAGTCATAGTGACTTCTCAGTGGAGTGGCCAATTGAGAGTAAGAATGAGATGAATAAAAGATATCACATTTCAGTTCGTTGTAGTGACTGTGACGCTTGTGACCATTTGTGACGTCAAGGTGAGTTCACATGGACTAGTTGTGCTGTTACCTATTTTCTACACTTGATGTTTGTAGAATTTCCTTTTGAGTACTCTCGTGTTCAGAAATTAATATTTTGTGACTGTTGCTTAAGTTTTGCACAATAGTGCACAATTGGTGGATAACAGCCTAATCTTGACTACGTTGACAAGAGTTCCATCTTGATAAGAGTTTCCAAAATTTGTTTGAAAAAGATTTTAATTCGAAATGACAAGTAAGTCTACGCGCATTCGGAGGTCTGCACGGGCCGAAATTTCCAGGCCAGGGTTCATAAAAACTTTATATTCTACATATTCAAATTCTACATTTTACCTCTTAACGTATTAAGAAAGTTATTGATAATTAACCCCTTGGGGACGAGCGACACGTATACGCGCCATATGAAGTGCTCAGAATCCTTGTTTTTCCTCACCAGTAAAATTTTACTGTAAAATTTGCCTTATTTAAACAGCGCATTTTCTCGATTCAAGAAGACACAAATTTCTGTTTTTAAAAAACGGTGACAAAAGATTAAAAATTTCGTAAAAGGCTCCCGTCCCGAAGGGGTTATTACCAAATTCAATCACACTATACAAACTTTTATAAAGACGTATGATTAAAATTTTAACCCCGTCGCATAAATGTAAAGCAAAAGGTGCTTAGAATACTTGATTATTCATACAGTTATAATTGTAAATTTTAACTACGCCTTATTTAATCAACGCACTCCTGCCATCAAATTAGGAAATAATTTTTATTTTTTAAAACAGGTGATAAAAGATAAAAATGTTTTGCGGAGAGGATTTATCTTCAAGGGATTAAAGCAAATTTCTTGTTTTTAATGCAAGAGAGACACTTTCATACGTTTTAAAAACATCTTTGATGCACTTATTAATGGTTTTAAAGAAAGCATCCATTTAAAAAGGAAATTAATTTTTAAAAAATCTAGTAGTGGAGACTGGGGATGAAAGGGACACTCAAAATTTCAGGAAGAAAATAAAATGTACAAAGTTTCAATTTTGCCTCAATCGATGACGATACTTGTTCTGTCTTAATAATTCTTATAACCAACATCAGCAATTGCAAGGTTGTAGGAGATGAAAGTAAAACCTGTTTTTGATATAAAAAAGTAAATTTTGATGTTGCTTCTCTTTTTTTTCTCTAACACAGTAATATTGTGTTTAGCATTATAATATTTATGTTATTTAGCACTGTAAAGTATGTACTTTATGAGAATATCAGTATATTTTGTTAGGTAAAATACTCTCATACATGAATTCATTTTTCATTTCGCTAGGTGGGTATGGAGTTGAAAGGGACAGAAATTGAGGGGTTGAAATGGACATGTCCCTTTCAACCCCTCAGGTTGTTCCTATCAAGCTTTCTTCAGTGAAGCTCAATAAAAAGAGTTAGCTTCATATTTGCTCCAAGCATCTAATATCAACTAGGGTTTGACAACTCTTCATATGAGTATCCAATTGCTTTGAACTCTCCAAATACGTCTCTATCTTGCAAACAAAGAAGCAAGCTGGAATTTTTGGGTTCCAAGATTTTATTCAACGAAATTCATTACTTTCTCTTAAGAAACCTATAGCCATTAGTTTAACAAGAAGTACAAGTTTCAACAAAGCTAATGTTGATATATTTTTTAAACCTTCAGTTAGTTATGGATCTCTATAAATTTACACAGAACATAATACATACCTGTGATAAAACAAGCTTAATGACAGAGCACAAACCACCTAATATAGTAGCAAAACATAGTAAACAACAATTTTCTCACGTAACATCAGCTGAACGTGGTAAACGTGTCACACTTTTGTGTTTTGTTTCTACATCAGGTAACTCTGTTCAACAGTATTCGTTTTCCCAAGAAAGAATTTCAAGGAGTTCATGGTCGGAGGGGGCCCATCCCAAAAACTTGACTTGCTCATCACAGTTGGTCAATGACCGCAGAAGTTTTTTAAAGCAATTTTGAATTAACTAAATGTTCTAGTTGTTCCAAAACTGATGCTGCTCTTCTCTTATTCGATAATTATGAAAGCAATATAAATATTAAGACATTAAATATTGCAAAAGGTAATGGAATAATTATGGTGGTATTCCTGTCGCACTGTAGCCACAAACTCCAGAAAAACAATCGTAATGAATTCAAAGTACATTTTTTCAGAGAAAAAGACAGAATAAAATCATTTTGTATTTACTGAAAATATTGGCATGAATGACGTGAATATTAATGATATTGTGGTGAAGTTAATTAACCCGTAACTGGTGGTGAGACAGCTAGAGCTAAATCTTTCTTAGTCAAGTAGGCCTAAACATGCAATTTTTCTTGTTTATATTTTATTATATATTGCAATATATTTTATTTTTATTTGCGTATAATTATCTTTAATTTTGAATAATGTAATTGCAAATAAAAAGAAAAAAAATCATAAAAGTGTTTTATTTATGTGTGTCCCTTTCATCCCCTACAATGGGGTTAAAAGGGACATTTCTCCCAATTTATACAAATGCGTATATATTTTAAATTACTGTACTTGAGGATCAGAGGTTTTAGTAGTATCAAAGCAAAAGTTTTAGACGAGAATTAGGCGCAAATTTGAAAGTGATATCTTTTAATGTCATTATTTTATAAGCTTATAAAGACAAAAATGTCCCTTTCATCCCCACTCTCCACTACAGGAAGTCTTCAAAAAGGCGCCAAGAAAACCTTCAAAAGGCACTGCATTGGACAGAATTGGTCTACAGAAAAGCATAATTTGAAATATATGTATTTTACTCATTTTATTGAAACATTAGGGCTGGCAATAGTCGAAACAAATTAAGTGGTTGAAATGGTCATATTGATAGCAAATAATGCATTAATAGAAGTGGCTTAGTCACTTTGTAGCATTTCAAAAAATCCCTGCCGGCCCGGCCTACAGGCGGAGGTAGATTTCGAAATTAAGTATACTAATTTCACCAAAAAAAACTAATTCATGATTAAAGATAAACCCACTTCAACAATTTTATCTGGCCGCTTTTGACGAGTTTTTATTTCATTTTTATATAATAGCTTGTTTTATCAGAATCATGTTAAGGCGGTATTAAAAAAATACTTTTCCATGCTCAACAACTCTAAATTTTCTGTCACATTTTCAGATTTATTTTTAATAGAAAAAATATGAAACGTGCTGACGTGATTTTTGAAGAGATTTATAAGCAACCTGTGTTTTTATTTTTCGTTCAATTAATTAAAACTTGATTTATAAACAATTATTTTCTCAGTAGGACAATATTTTTCGTTTCCAACACAATCGCTTCGTTAAATTTTGGTTCATTTTGGTTCACTTTGACATTATTTTTTGAAATATATTCTGCCTCTATCAAAAAATCGATCATTACGGTACATTATATAGTTTCTGAATAAGAGAATCTACCAATTGGATGCGTTTGAGAGCAAAAATGAATTTAAAAATGAGTAAGAAAATAAGCAGTTTGAATTTGAATACACCTTTAATAAGATGATTTTTTCTTCAACCGCTATATATTTTTAATTTATTTTTGCTGTAAGAATTGATCCTATCAAAAACTTGTCTATATAAATGTTGTAGACAATATTAAGAAGATGTATGATAACTTCATGGGGATTTTATATCTTATGAATTGACAGAGTTATGGATTTTTTTTCTTCTTCAACCCCCTTTTTGTTTTCGTTTTTAATTTTTTTTTTTTTTTTTTTTTTTTTTTTTGGTACGAATTGGTCCTATCAAAAACTTGTTAATATAAAAGTTGTAGATAATATTAAGGAGATTTATAATAAAATTAATTGGATTTGATATCTTGAGAATTGAAGAAGTTAGGAATTTTTTTCTCCCAAAAACCTTATTTTTTGCGCCCCTTGCGCCCATTTTTAATTTGATCAAAAATCTGTGATACATAAATTTTTGGCCCTATTTTTAGAAGTAATAAAATATTTAATCAGATTTGATATGTACAAAAATTAAGAAGTTATGGTGTTTTTTCGGTTTTCCAAAACCCCTCCCTATTTCCATCCCCTTGGTCCGATTTTGCCCATTAACGAACTTGACCGAGCTTTTATGCCCCTTGATTTTATGTATCAGTTTTGAAGAGATTTGTGCAGAATTGTGGAAGTTATCGTGTCCAGAAGAAAGTGATATATATATATAGATTAGATAGATAGATATAAAGTTTTTTACTGAGGGTGGTTTTGGGTTCTAGGGGTGATGATCGGTGTAGAACTGCAAAACATTTTCAGAAATTCCAACATAGGGGAGAATGTAATAGGTAGTATTTCATACCAAATCTACCTAAAAATATGAAACTTGCTGACGTGATTTTTGAAGAGATTTATAAGCGACCTGTGTTTTTATTTTTCGTTCAAGTAATTTAAACTTGATTTATAAACAATTGTTTTCTCAGCAGGACAATATTTTTCGTTTCACAACCGCTTCGGGAAATCCTGTTCAAAATGCCCACTTTTGCATCATTTTTTTAAATATATTCTGCCACTATAGAAAAATCGATCATTACGGTACATTATATAGTTTCTGAATAAGAGAATCTACCAATTGGATTCGTTTGAGAGCAAAAATTAATTTAAAAATGAGTAAGAAAATAAACAGTTTGGATTTGAATACGCCCTTAATAAGATGATTTTCTTTCTTCAACCGTTATGTATTTTTAATTTGTTTTTGCTGTAAGAATTGGTCCTATCAAAAACTTGTCTATATAAATATTGTAGACAATATTAAGAAGATATATGATAAATTCATGGGGATTTTATATCTTGTGAATTGACAGAGTTGTGGATATTTTTGTTCTTCACTCCCCCCACCCCTTTTTGTTTTTGTTTTTAATTTTTTTTTTGTGGTAATTGGTCCTATCAAAAACTTGTCAATATAAAAGTTGTACATAATATTAAGGAGATTTATAATAAAATTAATTGGATTTCATATCTTGAGAACTGACGAAGTTATGAATTTTTTTCTCCCAAAAACACTTTTTTGCGCCTCGTGAGCCCATTTTTAATTTGATCAAAAATCTGTGATACATAAATTTTTGGCCCTATTTTTAGAAGTAATAAAAACTTTAAACTGATTTGATATGTACAAAAATTAAGAAGTTATGGGGTTTTTTCGGTTTTCACAAAACCCATCCCTATTGCCATCCCCTTGGTCTGATTTTGCCCATTAACGAACTTGACCGAGATTTTAAGCCCCTTTATTTTAAGTATCAATTTGGAAGAGATTTGTGCAGAATTGTGGAAGTTATCGTGTCCAGAAGAAAGTGATATCTATAGATAGATAGATAGATAGATAGATAGATAAAGTTTTTTACTGGTGGTGGTTTTGGATTCTAGGGGTCATGATCGGTGTAGATATGCAAAACATTTTCAGAACTTCCAATTAGGAGAGAATATAATAGGTGGTATTTCATACCAAATCTACCTAAAAATATGAAACTTGCTGACGTGATTTTTGAAGAGATTTATAAGCGACCTGTGTTTTTATTTTTCGTTCAAGTAATTTAAACTTGATTTATAAACAATTGTTTTCTCAGCAGGACAATATTTTTCGTTTCACAACCGCTTCGGGAAATCCTGTTCAAAATGCCCACTTTTGCATCATTTTTTTAAATATATTCTGCCACTATAGAAAAATCGATCATTACGGTACATTATATAGTTTCTGAATAAGAGAATCTACCAATTGGATTCGTTTGAGAGCAAAAATTAATTTAAAAATGAGTAAGAAAATAAACAGTTTGGATTTGAATACGCCCTTAATAAGTTGATTTTCTTTCTTCAACCGTTATGTATTTTTAATTTGTTTTTGCTGTAAGAATTGGTCCTATCAAAAACTTGTCTATATAAATATTGTAGACAATATTAAGAAGATATATGATAAATTCATGGGGATTTTATATCTTATGAATTGACAGAGTTGTGGATATTTTTGTTCTTCACTCCCCCCACCCCTTTTTGTTTTTGTTTTTAATTTTTTTTTTTGGTAATTGGTCCTATCAAAAACTTGTCAATATAAAAGTTGTACATAATATTAAGGAGATTTATAATAAAATTAATTGGATTTCATATGTTGAGAACTGACGAAGTTATGAATTTTTTTCTCCCAAAAACACTTTTTTGCGCCTCGTGAGCCCAAATTTTATTTGATCAAAAATCTGTGATACATAAATTTTTGGCCCTATTTTTAGAAGTAATAAAAACTTTAAACTGATTTGATATGTACAAAAATTAAGAAGTTATGGGGTTTTTTCGGTTTTCACAAAACCCATCCCTATTGCCACATCCCCTTGGTCTGATTTTGCCCATTAACGAACTTGACCGAGATTTTAAGCCCCTTTATTTTAAGTATCAATTTGGAAGAGATTTGTGCAGAATTGTGGAAGTTATCGTGTCCAGAAGAAAGTGATATCTATAGCTAGATAGATAGATAGATAGATAGATAAAGTTTTTTACTGGTGGTGGGTTTGGATTCTAGGGGTCATGATCGGTGTAGATATGCAAAACATTTTCAGAACTTCCAATTAGGAGAGAATGTAATAGGTGGTATTTCCTACGAAATCTTCCTAAAAATCGAATACCGAACTCCAATTTCGATACAGCGTCTAAAATATTGTCCTTTTAAAATAATTAATTTTTCTTAAACTAATCGTACGAATTTCGTGAAAATTTGTATTTAGGCTATTTGAAGGGTGTAGAATGTATTTATGGTGTCAGTCTTGTTTATTGCTACTGAAAACAAACAAAGTTTGGGTTTAAAAATAAATAATCATTGTTTAACGTCTGATGTACGATTTAAAATTAAAAAATATATTACAATTCATCAGACATACAAGTAAAAATTACATAAATACATTTAATGCAATTAAAAAGCAAACGTTTCAAGCTAAATTTTAGCCCTCCCATCAGTGCAATAAATAACATTCAAATGACCAGAAAACTATATATCATGTTTACAGTTAATAATTATTAGCAGTTAAAATTAAAGAAAGTATAAAATATATCAAAGCAATGCTGTGTATCCAGGTGCCTTCAAATCTAGAAGCCTACAGTCTAAAATTGTACAGCATTCTTTAGATACGGACCGTATCCTAGATTTCGCAAATATGACAGTTATCAGATCCGGTTGCAATAATGTTAAAAGTAGAGATTTTCTGGAAGGTGTGTTCACTCGTAAGCAAACTTCGTCGATTAATGAATCATGTGCACTTCCACCTGAATACACAGCATTTCTTTGATATTTTTTAGACTTTCTTTAATTCTAACTGCTAATAATTATTAACTGTAAACATGATACATAGTTTTCTGGTCATTTGAGTTTTATTTATTGCACTGATGAGGGGCTAAAATTTAGATTGAAACGTTTGCTTTATAATTGTATTAAACGTATTCATGTAATTTTTACTTGTATGCCTGATGAATTGTAATTTTTAAGTTTGGGTTTGTTTTGATATGTAGATGGCCCCCTAAGCAAATTTTATGTACCTCATTTCAAAGTAGAGTTTATTTCTAATAGTTTGGTATCGGTAACTTTCTTCTAAAATAATTTGTTGCAGAGTTAGTGTGTTTACTTTTTTTCCACGAGTGTACATATATTTTTGACAATTTTATGAATACCACGATTTTTTAAATTATTTTAAAGGTATTTCTTATAAATTATACTATTAATTCTCGTAAAGGTCAACGTAATTATTTAAATAGAGAATTTTTTTTATATCTTAAAGGTTTTATTTTATAAATCAAATTGTTATTTCTTCAATAAAGGAAAGAGCAACATAATTATTTAAATATCGAATTTTTTAAAATGTTTTCACCATTTCCTTTTTTCTAAATTAAACTGTTAAGTCTTCAATAAAGTTAAGAACAACTTAATTATTTAAATATCGAATTTTTAAAAATGCTTTTGCGATTTCTTTTTTCTAAATTAAACTGTTCATTCTTCAATAACTGCAAGATTTTTAAAGGTAAGATAATTATTTAAATATAGAATTTTTTTAAATGTTTTCACCATTTCCTTTTTCTAAATTAAACTGTTAAGTCTTCAATAAAGTTAAGATCAACATAACTACTTAAATATCGAATTTTTAAAAATCTGTTTACGATTTCTTTTTTCTAAATTAAACGGTTCATTCTTCAATAAAACCGAGATAAACATAATTATTTAAATATGCATTATGTTGGTTTAAAATAATTAATAAATCTCAGATATAATGCCTCTATTAATGTATCACATAATTGTAATAAAGTTAAAAAATTATATAAGTTTAAAATAAGGTCGATTAAGTGATGTATTTAATTGAAATTGAATAGGTTTTATAATGATATGTGACATAATCAGATGATGCTAGATCATTTATTTCACTTGCGAGCTACCTTCCCCTATTTTGACTTTAAAATAAATTCCAACATAATTCCAAGTTACAGAAAACTGAAACTTTTTTAAAGAATTTATAAAGTAGATTTAGGCATCAGAAAATAAATATACGTCTAAATATCTTTTTTTTTTCTTTAAGTGTAAAGTATATTGCCCTATAAAAGCGAAGCGAATGTCAAACATATTGTGTTTCAATTCGTTTCTATTTGCAGCACATATAGGATTTCTCGTTCACCAATTCTTCTAGAGAATTTTTTTTTTTTTTTTACATCAGAAATAACTTATAAAATCATATTTGAAAAGTAGTTTTATACGTTACTGCTGATTTTTGAAAAATATCTAAACTTTTGCAAATACAGAGAAAACCGTATTAAATTTTCGGAAATATTTGTATTTTTTGTACTGTGCACTTAGTTAATAAAACGGACTAAAGAGGTATTTGCTGACATTTTTTTATAATAAAAAAAATGTTATTCGCTTTACTTGCAATATATATTATTTTAGATAATGCTTTATGTTCTCTTGAATGAACTAATAACTATTTCTATAGAAAATAAACCCATATATTAACTCAAATAACCTAACATAACCTACTCTAATAAAATCATGTCTGAAATTGTACGTCAAACTTGGAAAATGGGGTGCGTTCGTACTGTAACTTATTTTAAAAATATTCAGATCTTGGTGCAATAGCTGTTGCACACTTATGTAAAAGTGTAATATTTATTGCGATTGTATACTATATTAAATTCAGTAATATGGAAATAATATGACACCATCTTAAATAGGACGTAATCATCGTGAACACAATAGGTCAACTTAGAATCCTTACCTGTCTAGGGATATCATTGAATTAATTAGGTATGATAGGATTTAATAGAATGAAGAAAACTTTTATTAATATCTTTTTAAGTTTTATTTCGATTTTCATAAAATTTGAAATGACTCGACAAAATTCTGCAACGATTATATATATTAAATTTCAAACCATTCGGCTAGGTACTTTTTGCGCTGTTACATGCGCACAGACGGACGGGCGGGATGACGACTATAGATACTACGTATTTATGCAATTACGACATTTCCCCATAGATCATAATGGAATGGGATACTTTTGAGTGTCTCTGTAAAAAAATTATGAACGTAACATACTTTATTTTCAATACCGAACATGGCATAGTAAATCCCAATGTCATATACCAAACACTAACAATATTAACGCAAGATAGAGTTCGGAAAGGCAGACGGACAGACAAACGGAATTCATAAACACTTTTCAGCTATGTTGAAAAGAGTTAAAAACACATAATAGTTTGAAATTTTTCCTTCAGCTATTTATACCAATAGGCGGAAACATGCTTGAATACTTTTGTACAGCCCTGTATTTTACCTACTTTCGTTATATACACGCCTCTATTTAGCTAAAATTTAATTAAGATTAAAACACGCTTAGAACTACTGAAATCACATTTCCGCAGATTACTATTCATAGATGGCCATGTATCAAATTATTTGCCTGACCATGTATATCATTTTATCTATATTCTACACACATTTATTAGTATAATAAAGGTGGTTCAGCAAGAAAATGCATACCTCATTTAAAAACATCCTTTAAGCTATTTTCGTTCATACTTAGTAACCTTAGCGGATTCTTTTGTGTAGCCCTGTATATAATTTACAGCATGTATACACACAACTTAATATAAAAAATTAATTAACTCAAAATCTCACATCACAACTAAAAATGTATTTCCTGCAATCATCGCTAATAAACAGTACTTCGGATACAGTATAGTATCCTAAATCTTTTGTGTGTCCCTGTAAATACCATGCACTTTCTATTATATGGGAAGTAACTTATAATAAACCTTAGCAACATATATCAATGTTATTATATATGAAATTGTTTAACATACTTAAAGTAAGTCACAAACAAGTTTCCCTCTATACCCTCATGTAATGGAATTCTTTTGTGTGGCCCTCTAAATGAATAATAAGTCTTTACACTGCATATTCTACAGAATGTATATTTTAGTGCACTTCATAACTGCATGTTAATTTCATTATGTTCGAAAGGGTGTAACATCGTTAAAATGCACTGGGAACTTTTTTTTTCCCATTGGCCGTAATGTAACGGATTACTTTTGACTATCCCTGTAATTGAACTATACATCCGATTTTCATAAAATTTGAAATGAATCGACAAAATTCTGCAGCAATTATGTATTTTAAATTTCAAAGCATTCGGTTGGGTAGTTTTTGAACTGTTATATGCGGGCAGACAGACAGACAGACGGGCGGACGAACCAGACGATGTCTGTAGGTGCTACACATTTACATAATTACGACCGCACCTCAAAAGACAAATGTTTTATAATATACGAAAATAGAATGCAACCACCAACAAAAATATGCAAATAACTACTTCTGAGTTAGCCATGATTCTGAAAGGAATTCTTTATCTTTAGAAGCCTCTGAAACCAATAATTTTTTGAGATTTAACCCTCCGTCGGTCGCAAGGTACATGTTAGAAAATCGTCATTAGCAATAAATTGACGCAATTTTAACTCTCTTAATGTGATCAGTGACTTTCATTAGGATGTAAAAAGAGAGAATATTTCAAATGTGATTGAAAACCCCCCTTTTATTACACTCTAAAGCTAATGTTAGACGGACGTCTTTCTGCACGCTTTTTTCCTTACGTATTATCCCTACACAATGCCGGAAATAATTGTACCATGCCTGTCAAGTTTATTGCGACCGACGGGGGGTTAAACAAGTATTTATAAAAACATAGTTTTTTTTTATGTTTTGTTTTTTTTACTGTCACTCATTTTCGTTTGCCAATGTTTCCGAGTAGCTTACATATTGTATTAATCAGTTTTCTGAAACTGGAATATCGATTTTTCGAATGTTATTAATTCTCAATTAAACATTTTCAGCTGCGTAGTCGCCTGTATGGAGTTTGTTGCGAAACTAGCGGCCCAATAGAGTTATAAATAAAGAGGAGGTTACATATAGTGTATAGTCTACCAGCTAAGAGTAAAGCAACTGAGGAGGTGACAATTTGGCGGCTTTTTTTTTTTTTTTTTGAAGTGAAAACTTCTTTAGGCGCGTTGAGCTTTTTTTGAGATGGGGAAAAACCACTGATTTCGAGACACCGTAACGTAACGACATGCTAGCATTTTGACACATAGACACTAGCGCGCCAAGCGGTGAATGACAGGAATTTTTCCCTCTTCAGCTCAATCCGCAAAAGAAGAAGGAAGCTAAAACTCACTTTTTCTTCCGGCGTATTGCTAAAACAAATTATTATTTTGTTTTTCGTCAGTTAAAATGAATTATACCGTATTCGTGACCTACCTATTTCGTGTAACTAAAAACCGATAACGCTGTATTTTATCGTGTTGATGGTCTGGTCAATAACCAACAGTATTGGCGGGAATTTCGATTACGGAAGATAAAATACGGAGCACAGATGTCAGATACGCACTTGGGTACCTAATTGACAGCAAAATGGCGTTACTTTATTTTACAAGGTAACCCGGCTACTGTTGCTTATTTATTAATAAATTGTTCATTTGCTTTTATTTTATTTTTTTTAATTGTACAATTGTTTTGTTCTATAGTTATTAATGAAATTACCGTTTATTTATTGTTGTTTACTTTTTAAAACAATAGAAAATAATTTAAAAATATATATTGTAACTGGTATTGGAAAACTGGCTTTCGCCAAATTGACGTTAAAAAATCGCGCCAAACCTGGTTCGTATATCACATCTCTGCCAAATTCTCGGTTTTTTGATTTTTCGACTTTTTATCCAAATTTTCCGGATTTTTTAAATTTTCCCTTTCATTGTATCCCAAACACTACCTTCATACCAAATTTCAAGATTCTAGGGATACAAGAAGATTGTATATTCTCTGAGTTTTGATGATCGGTGAATCAGTGTCGAAAAGGCGAAAGTTTAAGTTCATATATCTTCTGAAATAAAAAAGATAGAAACGTGAAATTTCAGCATTTAGTTCCATTTCCACATTACTTTAGATTTACGAAGTTTCAAGTTTCTGGGAATCACCAACACAAAGATATTGGGGGTCAAAAGTACCCTGAGTTGCTTCCAGAAAAAAATGCTTACGGCTGTGCTTTCAAGACTTGGCAGTGGCACTGCCGTGTCCCCAGATGCTTTCATTAGTGCTGCTACACAGTTCAACGCATAAAACATTTCCTGACGATTAAAAAAACACACACGTAATTGTTGAAGTTTTCACTTCTATTGGCACTCCCGGAGTGCCACTGTTTTTTTTTATTTTATTTTATTTTATCGGATCAGCAGTTTCTGATTACGGCCGGGCCAAACTTCCACCCGTAAATTTGAATAGAAAATTTCATCTTATTTAAGGGCCTATGTCAATAAAATAAATAAGCGCCATGATCTTAAAATCATGTGAAATTTCTCTCATAAATATGATAAAAATTTCTATTTATTTTTACTGGTGGTAGTTTGTCAAGGTATTATAAGCTTTCTCACTGACAGTGACACGAGGTTGTCTTGCTTCTCATAATATGGCAGAAATGCGGGGCCTGACAACCACCGAATTGAACTCCCACCAGTAAAAATGAATGTCTGTGTTTGCCATTATTTATGACTGAAATTTTTCATTAACAAGGCGTTTAAATAAGGAAACAAATTCTATTTAAATTTACTGGTGGCACTTTGACCTGGCGGTAATTAACTCCTGGGGAAGCGGTTAAGGTTGAAGCTTCACTATTTTAAAGATATGTCTAGTCTTCTTTATTCATAGTTCCATGAGCGGCCACCAGCAGCATTTAACTCTACTGCTATCGCTCTTGCTGGCATTGCTTGGTTGCGCCGTGCCATTAATGCCACAAATCGGTCATCTGATAATATTCCTATAGCTGAAGACCTTCTACAGGACTTTTACTAGCTTTTCCCGTCAATGTAGCATTGTAATGTAGCGTTTCCACAGTCTTGAAACCGTAGATTAATCCATACCAACAGCTTCGTCAACATCAGTCTGACACCGGCCAGACTCCATCATACCTATAACACGACCAGGCGTAAATTCATCCATTTGATACTTAAATTATTTATCCTCAACAAAAAGTATCGGAATCACCAATAGAAACAACAACAAATTAAAAGAGTTATCCATTCTCACAATCCAACTACTTTGCAATTCACGCTTTTGTCGTCTAATCCTCTGAAACGGCTGATTTGATTGGTTTAATCCATTTGTACCTGAATTTTGGTTTTCTCAAATATTTTGGTAAAATCACTTTAAAATATTGCAAAATAAACGAGAGAAATATTTTTAAAAAATTACGCTCAATTTTTTTTTTTTTTTTTGTATTTATGTGATAAAATGTAAAAGAACTAAATATGAGTATTTCTAGTAGAATAATATGCATAATTATATGCTTTGTCTATTGTTTATATTTAAAAAGTTTTTAAATTGTATAGTATGTACCATAATTAGTATTTTTATGAACTACTAAAAAAATATATTTATTTTTTTACAGAGACCAATAACATTATAAGTATTATTACATAATAAAATAAGAATAATCGTATTACAGACTTATAAACAATTTATTTCATAAATATCTTCAAAAGAAGTTTGCATAAATAACTGTCTCCTAAATGTCTAACAAAAATATGTGCCCATTTGTGCCTTGAGCCCTATATTTTGGCCGTTACAAAAATGCATAAAAGATAGACTTAAACATATATTTTCGCAATTTAGAAAAATATGTATTTTTAAAAAGTCTACTAGCAAAGATTATGGCTTGTGTTTTTGGATCCTTGATAGAAAAAAATACAAATAAACTTACTTTTTACACTTCGGCATCTTGAAAAATGAAAAATTTATAAACACCGAAAAAAGCTTTCATTTAAGCAAATAAATATCCACCTTATGTTGTCATCTCTCGACAATAGATAAAGACATTTATAAGTAATTGTTTCATACAATTTTCATCTTATAAAGGAGAAGAAAATTATACAAATTTATTAAAATTTGAAACGTCCCAAAAACGGGACGCTAGGCACAAATGAGTTTTAAAAAATCATTAGTAGCCCTAGTTTACATATGGTTTCCTTATTGTGTGAATGAATTTTCAACGCTTTCCAACAAAATATTTCTTCAGAAAGCGATGATTTACTAAAATGTGCAACACTTTTGGACATCAGTGTATAAATTCTTCTATAAATCTCGAAAATACCTCTTTTCCGAGGCTTCTAAAGATAAAGAACGCTTTGCGGAATCATGAGTAACTAAAATAGAAGAATGACTTTAACAAATGCGTAAAATAATGTAACTCAATTCAGAGTCTGCAGAGTATCGTGATTTTTTATATGTGCTATAAGATTTAACAAAGAAATGCTTTATCTATACTTTTTGTGAGATTTCTCTTTTGTGAAGTTACTGCCCAAATGTAAAACAAAAATAGTACTAAAAAATGCTGCATTTCATTTTTTAGACGGTCTGCATCAGAACTAAAACGTAATCTATGAAAGTGCCTTAGATTTAGTGCTGTTTGCAAGCTATATGTGCTATAGCGAGATTTATAGAAGCATAACCTAAAAGAAGTTATCGCAGATTTTCGTTGTTGGTTATTTCATATGTTCCTAGAATTTTAATTACAGTAGAGCGCCGATTATCGGAACTCTAATTAACCGAACTTCCAATTATCCGAACAGTCTATTTCTCTTTTTTTTTTTTTTTTTTTTTTTTTTAACCGAACTTTTATTTATCCGAACAGGTTATTTCTCTCAAAAATTTTTTAATGATGATGAGATTGTGGATGAGATTTAAGATGAAAAAGAAATTGAAGAAATGAAAACGAATGCTTTAAAAATGGCCCAGGTCCATCACATAACGAAGCCTTTGAATGTTTCAAAACAGCTACGAAATGGCTCGAACGGCAGAAGAATTTCTATTTAATTAACGTATTTAAGAAGAATTCGAGATATGGTAGCATTGGAAAGAACGTCTTCTTTGAAACAAGCAACAATCGAAATCTTTTTTGTTTAAATTATAATCTTTGGAGTTCAGGATGATAAAAAGAGAGAGGGAAAAAAAACCAGTTTTTAAACACGTTAGCACTAACTGGTGCTGCCAGTCCTAAGCCTGGACAAAGTGTGAAGGTTTTAGTATAGTCAGAAACATCCCTTAAATTGTCTGTCCATTTATCCGAACTAGGGTCGTTCTCTACTTGTTCGGATAATCGGCGTTCTACTGCATATCAACAGTTGTAAATTTTCAAGCGGGCGAAAAAGTCCGGGCCAGAATTCGAACCAGAGATGTCTTGGCTGATGCCGCCAATGGTCTGCCAACTGAGCAATCTCTGACGAATCTGGAGGACTAATTCTCCCAACAACCTTTAACAATCCAGCATCTGGTGACTCAACAGAATAAATCGAAGGTTAATTAGAGAACTGCAGTAAACGCTGCATGCGTAATTATATTACATTAATTTGTTGGATGAATTAGTCCTCCAGATCCATCCGGGATGGCTCAGTCGGTAGAGCCAAGACATCAGCCCTTCAGCCAAGACATCCCTGAATCGAATCCTGGCCTGGACTTTTTTCACCCGCTTGGAAATTTACAACTGTTGTGATTTATTAAGCAACCAAATAATTGAACACCTTTTAGGGGCTTCTTAGTTGCAGCCAACTTTACGCCCAGTGTGAGTATGACATGTCCTGCAAAAATAAATGAGCCATTGGGAGAAAGATAAAATGTAGTTGAAAAAAAAAAGTTAAAAATTAAAGAGAAATTAAATAGAAACTGAAAAAGTGTAAAAAATGCGGTATTTTCAAAAATAGCGAAATTTTTTTAAATTAAATAAAAAGGAAATTTTTGCCTACATTAAGTTAAAAGAAGGGATAGATTATAATATAAAATGTTGAGCTTGCTGTAGTTTACTTGTAGTTGGTAAAGTACTTCGTAGTTGTGAAAAGAAAAATGGTAGAATTTAAAAATGAAGAAATGAGTAAAAAGAGGTGTATTTGAAAAATACAGAAAAAATATTAAATTTGTGCTAACCCTTTCCAGCATGGAGTAATTCTGTTTATAAACTGATGAAATAATGAACTGACATCAGAATTTATAAACGAGGTTATTAGAAAATACGAACTTTCTTATTTTTACGTACATGTAAAAGAAAAATTTTACACTGGTCATCAAAATTAAAGGATAATGAGAAAAAATATGCTCACTAAGATAATGTTGCAACCAATGGCTAATGCTGCAATTATTTATGTTAATTAAATACTATTGAACTCAAAATTGCACTTCCGCGCATACGTTAGCGCCAGAAATATGCAAATTAGATGATTGACAATGTGGTGCGCAATGAACGCATGTTGGAATTCTTGTCTGTAGTGTAGTTTAAAGTGAATGTGGTGTTTGAATGTGATCAGTATTCATTAGTTGTAGCTCAAAGGTATCATTTAAGTTAAGGTGGCGAATAATTGGTAGAATCGAGGAAGGTAAAAAACAAATGGAGGTCACCCAAGATTTGAATATTCCTCAAAGTGTCATATCAAGAGTTTCGAACTGTTGCCATCGTCAAGTTTAATGGAGGCAAGAAGACTTGGTTCAAGTATTGTTTATTGACGAGTCCAGTTATAGTCTGAACACTGATTCTAGACGTGTTTTGATCTGAAGAGATTTAGGAAGACGAAACTTGCCCTTCCTTTGTCCGTGAAATATCTCGTTCGAGCCCGTCTTCTTGGCTCCATTGAACATGACGACAGCAACAATTTAAACAGGCCCCTTGGAAGCTGGAGTGGGTGGGACAGAAACTTTTGATTTTCTCGTATACAGTCTATCCTCTTTAAGCCTTCGTGCAGCAGTAGAACGGCTAATTCGAGTTCTTGTGGCAGCCTGAAGGTCTGAAACCCAATCTCTTGTAATCGCTTCGCGGTTTCTTCGAACCACAATGACAAAAAATGGTCTTCGGATGCAGTTGTTGCTCTTGGTCTCCTTTGACCATGCTGTCTATCAACGGATCCAGTGCTTAAAATGCCGCTTGAAGCTCTTGATATGACACTTTGAGAGATATTCAAATCTTGGGCGACCTCCATTTGTTTTTGACCTTCCTCGATTCTACCAATTATTCGCCACTTTTGACCTTAACTTAAATGATGCCTTTGAGCCATAACTAATGAATACTGATCACACTCAGACACCTCATTCACTTTACACAACACTTCAGACCAGAATTCCAACATACGTCCATTGCGTACCACATTGTCAATCATCTAATTTGCATATTTCCGACGCTAACGTATGCGCGGAAGTGCAATTTTGAGTTCAATAGTATTTAATTAACATAAATAATTGCAGCATTGGGCATTGGTTGCAACATTAATTTAGTGAGCATATTTTTTCTCATCATCCTTTAATGTTGATGAACAGTGTAATTAAATATTCTTGGTGCCGTTTGTCGGTTTTGGAATTTAAATTAGGTGTCCTTTTTTAAGGACACCACCCTCGAAAGGGTTAAATATTAATCTAATATAAGATTTATCTCTGGGTTTTTTTTTCAGTGCAGAGCAAAGTTTATGTCATTAAATTTATATTTATTGGAAATTGAATTTTATCCGGCTAAAATTAATTATCATTTTATTTTTCAGCTATATAGCTTAAATTCTTTGTTCTTGAAAATCTGTACCAATTATCCTTACATCAAAAACCGTGTGTGTATCACTTCCTGGCAAAAGAAATGTTTATCTTTGTAGGTTAAATCTTTTCTTTTTATGGGGTCAGTAAACTTCTTAAGTCTAATCATCTGCTTTTATGTGTGTTATATATCTCTTACGTGAGGTGTTTTACGGTACATAACTGCTCAATAATTTTTATACACTTTGACATAAAATTTCACCGCTAAAATACGCTTCTCATCTGTATTAATGAAACAAGTCTATGAATAGATTTTCTATAAAAAATAGAAGTACCTGCGTAGAAATTGCCTTAAATAGTAGTCTTGGGTAAATGTGCCACTTTTATAGATTACGTATAAGTTCTGCAGACAGTCTAAAAATAAAATGCTACATTTTTATTTCATACTTTTGTTTTACATTTGGACAGTAACTTTGCTAAAAGAAAATCTCTCAAAAAGTATAAATAAAGCATTTCTTTGTTAAAACTTACATCACATAAAAAAGTCAATATGCACTGCTCATTCTAAATTGAGTTGCATTATTTTATGCCCCCTTTGTTAAAGTTTTTTATTATTATTATTACTTCTATATACCGGGTAAGCCAAAAGTTCGTTAAAACTTTAAAAACTCATAAAAAGGGAAGAAATTGTGATAAAGGAGTGCAGTTTGTAAGAAAAAGCTCACAAGGTAGTCGGATTTTTTTTAGCAGCAAAATAAAATTAGTTGAAAAATCACATGTAGAGGGCGCTGACGACCCGAAACGCAATGAACAGGATAACAATGCACTCCATTCATTTGTTCTTCCAATAACAAATGTTCAAGATGACCTCCAGACCATTCTACGACACAATTGTTGTCCTGTTCATTGTGTTTCGGGTCGTCAGCGCCCTCTAAATGTTATTTTTTAACTTTTTTTTTTTTTTTTTTTTTTTTGCTGCTAAAAATTAATCCGACTACCTTGTGGGCCCTTTCTTGCAAATCGCACTCCTTTATCACAATTTATTCCTTTTTTATGAATTTTTAAAGTTTTAACGAACTTTTGGCTCACCCGGTATATATATGCATATATACTTCTATTTTAGTTCTAAATAAACGTGAAAGTAAAAGTAATTTTTCTAAAAAATGGGCTTTTTAATATGCACACATTTAAACATGCAACGCTTATCTGAACACTTTCGGGGTCCGATTTGTAAAAATACCTGTAATTTTTACAGAAACAAATTGTGCTTTTAACAGAAAATAACTGTTTTAACGAAAAAAAGTTTTTTTCTATTAAAAAAAATACGGATTTTGAAAATTTTAACGGAAAAGAATTATAATTTTTACACAAAAAAACTGTTTAAAAAAAATAATTAGAGATATTTTCTGTAAATTAAACTGTTTTCTACTGTCTCCAAAATTAACAGCTTTTTCTGTCAATTTTCGAAATTTATTTTTTACAATGTACCAGAATAAGTGCAATTTTGCTGATTAATTATTGGTCAATAAAAACTGCACGGAAACTTTTTCGAAAATCAGTAGCAGCAAAAGAAACTTTCTTTTTTATAAATGCTTCTTTAAATCTCGAAAATATATTGGCCTCCGAAAGCTTCTAAAGACAAAGAACGCTTTTCGGAATCTTGAGTAATTCGGAAGAGGTTATTGAACTTATTCATGGTTATATTTTATTTTCCTAGATTACAAATCTTCTGTGTTTTGTTCCAATGCAAAACAAAGTTTCGGGTAGACCGGGCACATTTACGCAGGTTTTTTTTCAATGAATTTTCTAATTTTTATGTTTTAACTTAGGAAATTTTAGACATTTTGGTTTTATAAAGCAGTTAATAAAGTCAAAATTTGTGTATTCAGTTGTCGCCCTATTTGTGTTTTTAACCGTAAAAAACAATTTTTTTAGATCCAAGCCTTTTGCGTAAACGCATCGAGTGGAGCACGTTTACGCATATTATAAGCGATACTGAAGAGCAAGTCAAATAAATATTTAATCAAATTGGAATGTTTTATTTATAACTTAAAACACTGTTTAAAAATAAAATAAAGAAAGAAAATTAAGGAACATTTTATAGGCTAAACTGAAAACATAGGGCTTATTGCTAATTAAAAACATAAACTATTTAGTCATCTTCATCATCACTGTTACAGTTTTTACAAACAAAAAATAAAGTATTTCCTTTTGCACACTTGTCATGGAACCACCTTTTACATCTAAGACATTGTACCCAGTCTTGACCTTTTCTGGATTGGTTGTATGATTTCAAACAATAAATACGTATACAGTTTTCATCTTCGTCATCAGATTAATTCACTATTTTCTTTTTTCCAGAGTGTACCAACTTTCTCTCTTTTGCAGTTTTTGGTTTCATGCTTTTTCCTTTGCTGTCTTCTTGTTCTGTTTCCATAGAAACTAATATATTTTTACGTAATTTCTTCTTTTTGTTTTGTTGTGCCATCATTTTTTTAATTTTCGCTTCTAACTGCTCTTGTCTGAGGGCTTCTTTAACCGGAGTATCAGTTAGGATTGCGGACTTCCTTTTTTTCTTCCCTTTCTTGGTGCCAAGCTTTGGTCCTGCCTTTTCAAATGGCCTCAGTGGTTCAGCTTCAGGGGCTCATTTACTCAGTAAGAGCATGCGTAAAGGTGCCTCGATGTCAATGCGTAAACGTGCCTCGTCGCCATGTTTGGATTTATTTTTAACGTGCAACGAAAATTAATAACATTTCTGTTCGTACAAATACAATTCTCAAAAAAGGATAAAATTCTGCTAATGTTCCTATATTTATTTATCCTTAACTAAGTATTATTAGTTCACAATCAGTTTCAATAAATTCAACACAAAATTTACTCACCTTGACAGAAAACAGGTTTTCCATTCCGCATGCTAGACCGAAGCTCGACTGACGCGCAAAAACATGTGAGAATAGATTCTAGGGTGTAGCATCAATCTGTCATGACTGATGGCGCGCCAGTTATAACTTGTTTCGAAAAAAGTGCTCTGTGTAAACGTGCCCCATGCGTAAACATGCCCCGGTCTACCCTAATTATGCAAATATTTTTAATATTTCTTGGAAACTGAACTTTATTCGATAGAAAATTATATATATATATATATATTACGCTATCGTACATGGTACAGAAATCGCGATTATTTGTTAATTGTTTAATGGCAACGCCCGAATGAAACGCATCTTATTGGTTATTGAACAGCATTTAATGCATCTCCATATTTAGAAAGGGGGTTACCATAAGGGGGGACTCTATTTTGTCGCCAAATTTGGTGACCAAAATGAGTCGCCAAAAAGGACGCTAAATTGATGATATCTCTAATAAATCGTCGATTTCCCATAGATTTGCATTGTAAACCAATAGGGTTTACCCAAATCAACAATTTGAGATATTTTAATGCAACACAAACTAATATTAGCTTAAAGAATTACATTCATTATATTTAAGGGAATCCAAGTAAATTAAATTATGAATAAAAGTAACATGATACAATGCTTAGCATGCCTTCCCAAACATAAATTTTAAGGGAGACCAAACTGGTCGCCAAGGGCGGCTAGTCATTTTAAATTTCAGATATATTGCTTAAAATCTTTGTTCTTGAGAACCTATATCAAACATCCTTACATCATAAACCGTGTGTATATCACTTCTTGGCAAAATAAATGTTTACCTTTGCAAGTTAAATCTTTTCCTTTTATGGGGTCAGTAAACTTCTTAAGTCTAATTGTCTGATTTTATGTATGTTATATATCTCTTATGTGAGGTGTTTTACGCAGGGCTGCGGAGTCGGAGTTGGGCCCATTTTTGATCAAAAGGGTTGGAGTCGGATCTGTTAAAATTCCCTGAGTCGGAGTTGTCCATTTTACAAGCAGGTCTGCGTTGTCGGAGTCGGAGTTAACCCATTTTTGAGCGAAAGAGTCGGAGTTGGATCTGTTAAAATTCCCGGAGTCGTCCATTTTTCCCACCAACTCCGCAGCCCTGGTTTTACGGTACATAACTGTTCAATAATTTTTACACACTTTGACATAAAATCTCACAGCTAAAATACGCATCTCATCAGTATTAAGGAAAGAACTCCATGAATAGATTTTATATAAAAAAATAGTAGTACCTGCATAGAGAGTAGCTTAAATAGTAGTCTAAGACAAAAGGCACTAAGTCTAAGGCACTTTTATAGATTACGTTTCAGTTCTGCAGACAGGCTAAAAAATAAAATGCTGAATTTTTTTATTTTATACTTTTGTTTTACATTTGGACTGTTACTTCACTTGAAAAATATCTCGCAAAAACATAAATAAAGCATATCTTTGTTAAATCTTATATCGCACAGAAAAAGGTCATGATACGCTGAACATTCTAGAATGCGTTACATGATTTTATGCATTTCTTAAAGGAGACATTCCATGAAAAATGGACAAAATGTCTTGCACGTGACACTTACATAAATACCTATAACTATTAACTTATAAATTGATAGAATATAAACTATACATTAAAAATAACAAAATGCTCTAAATTTTCATATTAACTTAGTTGTTTTAATTTGAGGATACAATAGCATCTCTCTAATCTAAAAAAAGTAACTACCGCTGTCAGCGCCGCCGGTTTTGAATTTTTTGTGACCGGAGGTCTTTCTTCGTTAATATTAAGAAAAATAATGCATACAAAAATATGAAAATCAGTGGTTTTATACAAAAATGTTTGATAAACACGCTGATGCAGACAGTTTTCAAATCGAAGAATTATTTAAAGAGATATTTAATACTAAAGTTGGGCAAAATCGTTCCACTAAAAAAGTTTTATAGCAGCAAAAACTATACATGACAGTGTAATCATTTTTAGGTCATTTTATGCGTTAGAATTTGCCGAAGTGCAGATTGCATTTTTTTTTTTTTTGACTCATTTTTTGAAGTTTTATTTCTATTTTAAATTCAAATTTTCAGCATTTCTAGAGATATTTTTTACATTATTTTAGAAAATGGTATTAATTTATACTGTTGCCAAATGTATAAACAGTGCAAACAGTAATGTTTGCTTCAAATTAAAAATTTATTTACACGTGACTATTATAAACAGAAAAAATCATTTGGAATTAGAATTAAATAATTATGCACAAAAAGCAGGAACTTATTAAAAATTTCGTCATAAAAAGTATACACGGGAATTTTAAAAGAGAAAGGATATTGTAAAATAATAAATTCATTAACATGCGTTAGAAGTCTTAAATACGAGAAATCGCGTCATATTTACGTCACATTATAGTTATTACATAAAATGAACACAAAGTAATATTGCAAAACAGTTTAAATTTAGAAATTGCGCTAGACATTTATTTGATATTTTGAGAGGATCTTTTCAACTCTTTTTGTTAGGAAAGAGCAAATAATATTTCATTTCTAACAAAAGTATTTTCACGTGAATATTTAAAAGTGAAAGAATAGCTTGGTAAAAATTAAGTCAGATTAAAAACGATTAATTTAAAATGTCTCATTTAAAAGAACTTTCTTTTCGCTTTGTTAAAAAATACCAGGAGACAAAGGCTCTGTTTACTTAATTCCTTTTATATTAGCTTATTTTGAAATGTTGTTACACGTGTCTACGTCATCAAGTTATTTTTATTTCGACGTTTTATTTGTATTTTTATTAATGTTGTACTAATTTATTTGTTCTTTGGTTATTTAAAATAAAAATTATATCAATTTGTATAATTTGGCGAGTGGTTTGGCGATTTATATAATTTGGCGAAATTGGTCGACGGGATAATCAAGTAGTACCGCAGCGGATTTGGCGTTAAAATTCCCCAATCAAAGAGAAATGAATAGAAATTCGTTTATAGGGAGATCGCCACTGTTTTTTAAATTATAATTCAATCTTTCGAAATCTTTTTAAAGCCGATCAAATTAGCGTGCATTTAGAGTCTGCGGTGTCTGGACGGGGGTTGGCGAGCGTAGCTCGTAGGGGGCCGAGCCCCCTAGTTGTTAAAACAGCAGTAATATGTAGAAAAGCTATCCCACACGAGATATGGAATGGCCCTTTAATAGGTTTAAGAATCTCCACATTTTAAGTATATATATACTACATATATAGTATATATATATAGTAATATAGTAATAGTATAATACCGGGTGATTCAAAAGTCCGGTGCGAAAGTAAAACGCGATAAAAAAAAAAAGATCTATGGGTCGGAGAGACATGCAGTTTACAGATAAAGATTCAGCATGGTACGGGATTTCGTATGGCACCAAAAAAAAAAAAAAAAAAAAAAAAAAAAAAAATTGGTTCAAAATCACGATAATAGAGGACGCTATTATAGATAGTTCCATGGAATAATTCCATATTCCTTACACAATGCAAGATTTGGATAAAAAACATTGGGAAATACTGCATGTACACTTTTTTGTATCCAAACCTTGCGTTCTGTGAGCAATATGGAATTATTCCATGGAATTATCTGTAATAGTGCCCTCTATTATCGTGATTTTGAACCAATTTTTTGTTTGTGCCATACAAAATCCCGTACCACGCTGAATCTTTATCTGCAAAGTGCATGTCTCTCCGACTCATAGATATTTTTTTATCGCGTTTTACTTTCGCACCAGACTTTTGAATTACTCGGTATAATATAATATATGGTATATACCGGGTGTCCCAAAAATGACTGATGGATTTTAAAATTCCATAACTTGCAAACGGTGACAGATATTAAAAAAATTATTGCAGGAGAGTTATGTAAGATGTCAGGAGTTTTATGCTATGATTCTCAGTTTTAGTTACAAATAGCATCAATAGATGGCGCTGCAAGCAATAACCGCTAAATCCAGGCTCGATTTTTCGGCCTCTCTCTTCTTCCATGCGAAAAAATGAGATTCAAATGTATTGAATGGATCCCGAAGTACCAAAAATCGGGTCTGGACTAAACGCCTATTGCTCTCATCGCCATCTATTGTTTGAAATTTGAACTAAAATCAAGAATCACAGTACAAAAACTCCTGACATCATACATAACTCTCCTGCAAGAATTCTTTTAATATCTGCCACCATTTGGAAGTTATGGAATATTAAAATCCATCAGTCATTTTTGGGACACCCGGTATGTAAAATATAGTATATAATATCTACCCTATATATATAAAATCCTAATGAAACGGATATTATGAAACGACTGAATTGAAACGAATTTATGTAACGATTCTATGAAACGACTGATTAAACAACTGATTATGTTTCAAGGCGATTTCTCCTAAAATATGGAATACTTTGCGATGAAATTAACACCAAAAATCCATATTGATCCACAGATCTCAAAACTGGTAATAGAATTTTTAAATTCGAATTAGTTTTCGAAATATTAATTTTTTTCTAATTTTATATACTTCTCTTTAATGATGGCAACTCAAATTTTAATCATAGCAGATATTTTTTTTTCATATTCTAAAAAGGGTTATTATTTTAAGCTAATTTGGCGACCAGTTTGGCATCCCTTAAATGTATGCTAGGAAACGTATCATGTTACTTTTATTCATAATTCAATTTACTTGAACAATCTTTCGCCAAATCGAAAGATTCTGATAGAGAAATCAAGAACTCTGTATTTTTATGTTAGCAAGATGCAGGTGATAAATCGCCAAACATTTTTCCCGTCGCATTTTTTTATATTTCATTAATTTCATTTAAAATATAATCCTTTCATTCATTTTATTTAAAATACAAAACTTTCATTTAAAACTGAAACGGCACTTTTCCGTTATACGGACACCATGCCAGAATGTATGCTAATGCGCCAATTATTTCAACCATGATCATGAAAAGATTTTTAATTTTATGCCAACAGTTTAATATGAGTTTTATTTTATTAATTTATCGTATAACAGTTAGTTGTTCACTTATTTTAAGTATATATTTGTGGTTTAACAAAATAGTTCAAAAAGTCTGTAATTTTGAAATGTTATATTTTTAAATGCTCAATTTACAATCGACAATGTCTTTTCTTTTATTTTTCAAATGTTTAAATTCACATTATTTTCATTTCACGCCAACTATTACGCTTGGCGACAATGGTGTCCATATAACGGAAAAGTACCACTGAAGCATTTAAAATTGATGGCTTTCACTTCTTTCTTTTTTTTTAAACAACTAGGGGGCTCAGCCCCCTACGAGCTACGCTCGCCAACCCCCGTTCAGACACCGCAGACTCTAAAAGCACGCTAATTTGATTGGCTTTAAAAACATTTCGAAAGATTGAATTATAACTTAAAAAACAGTGGCGATCTCCCTATAAACGGGTTTCTATTCATTTCTCTTTGATTGGGGAATTTGGCCAAATCAGCTACTGTTAAAAGATACAATGGCTGCTTCCGTCTTTGATTAAATAATTTTAGTTAAACATTTCAAAATATAAAATGGATTAAGTAAACAGAGTCTTTGTCTCCCAGTATTTTTTAATAAAGCGAAAAGAATGTCTTTTTTAAATAAGACATTTTAAATATATCGTTTATAATCTGACGTAATTTCCACCAAACTTTTTTTCCTCTTTTTAATATTCACGTGAAAATACATTTGTTATGAAATGAAATATTTAAGCTGTCCTAACAAAAATAGTTGAAAAATATCAAATAAATGTCTCGCGCAATTTCTAAATTTAAACCGTTTTGCAATATTATTTTGTGTTCATTTTATGTAATAACTGTAATGTGACGTAAATATGACGTAATTTCTCCTATTTAAGACTTCTAACGCATGTTAATAAATTTATTATTTTACAAATTCCTTTCTCTCTTAAAATTCACGTGTAATTATAGTTTTTATGACGTAATTTTTAAAAAGTTCCTGCTTTTTGTACATAATTATTTAATTCTAATTCCAAATGTTTTTTCTGTTTATAATAGTCACGTGTAAATAAATTTTTAATTTATTTATAGGTATAATTTTTTTTGAAGCAAACATTATTGTGTCCGCTGTTTATACAGTTGACAACAGTTTAAATTAATATCACTTTCTAAAATCTGTAAAAAATATCTCTCAAAATGCTGAAAATTTGAATATAAAATAGAAATAAAACCTCAAAAAATGAGTCAAAATAAAAAAATTAATGCAATCTGCACTCCGGCAAATTCTAACGCATAAAATGATCTAAAAATGATTACACTGCTATGTATAGTTTTTGCTACTATAAAACTTTTTTAATGGAACGATTTTGTCCAACTTTAGCATTAAATATCTCTTAAAATAATTCTTCGATTTGAAAACTGTCTGCATCAGCGTGTTTATCAAACATTTCTCTATAATACCACCGATTTTCATATTTTTGCATGCAATATTTTTCTTAATATTAACGAAAAAAGACCTCCGGTCACAAAAAATTCAAAACCGGCGGCGGCGGCGGCGGTGACAGCGGTAGTTACTTTTTTTTAGAATAGAGAGAAACTAAAAGAAAAATATTAGTCACAGATGTCATATAAGCACCGGGGTACCTAATTGGCGCCAAAATGGCATTAATTTGATTGGCATGGTTACCCGGCTAATGTTGTTTATTTAATAATAAATGTTTATTTACTTTTATTTCTTTTTTTAAATTATACGAATTATTTTGTTCTATCAATTTTTTTTTTGTTATTTCCTTTTGAAAATAATAGAAAATAATAAAAAAATACCGTACTACTTAGTTATTCCGTCGACCAATTTCGCCAAATTATATAAATCGCCAAACCACTCGCCAGATTATACAAATTGACATAATTTTTATTTTAAATAACGAAAGAACAAATAAATTAATTATATAATTTATTAATACAAATTATAACATTAATAAATATACAAATAAAACGTCGAAATAAAAATCATTTGATGACGTAAACAGGTGTAACTTGCTTAAAGTCAAGTGCATGTGACATTTACTATGAACCATTATTGGCATTTAATCTTATAGTTTGGCGGTAGATTTTTGGTCGACGGGATAACTAAGTAGTACCAAAAATACATGTGTAACTGGCATTCAAAAACGAGGCTTTCGCCAAATTTTCGTAAAAAAAAAATCACGCCAAACCTGCGGGTGCGTATATGACATATGACCAAATATTAAATATTGCAACAAACCATGACATTTAATTTCGACTTCAAATCAATGCTTTAATTTACCACTCGAAAAATAAAAAAATACTAACTGGCCAGTTGAAAAAAAAAAGCTATTGGCAAGATTTGCACCCGGCTAGCGTAACAGTACCAAGAATTCTTTGAGACCATGGCAACTTTTCTAAAAAAAAGGATTTTTTTAATCAAACTGGAAATTTTTTCGCACCGATGTCATATACGGACCCATATTGGCGCGATTTTTTTCTGACGCCAATGTCATATACGCTACGGGTACATAACTGGCGCCAAAGAATCGTTATTTTGCTTGATATGGTAAGACGGATGTTGATGCTTTCCCCAAATTGGCGTCGGAAAAAAATCGCGCCAATATATGACATCTGTGCCAAACATTCAAATGAAAGGCGAAGGGATCAGACCGTATTTGTTTATGGCAGTTGATGACTTGAACTATTATAATATAGATGAAATGTTGGCGATAGAATAATATTTGGAGACTTATCACCTGTACTTGGCTAACATTAAAGTACCAAAATGGCGCCTAGAGTATAAAAAGCGAATGGTCCGCCCGGAACTGTTGATGAGAGACACATGACTTAGGCTATTGTTATAGAGATTGTTTTAAAATATCGGGAGACAAAGACTCAGTATACTTAATTCTATTTATTTTAGCTTCTTTTCAAATATTTAACTAATCCTCTTTAATCAAAAACGAAAACAACCATTCGATGTCTTAACAGCAACTGATTCGGCCTTAAATTTGAAATGGAAACCCGTTTACAGGGAGATCTGCACAGCTTTTTTCAGTATAATTCAATCTTCTCTAATATTTTTAAAACCCATCAGATTAGCGTGTTTTTAGATTCTGCGGTGTCTGAACGGGGGTTGGCGAGCGTAGCTTGCAGGGGGCAGAGCCCCCTAGTTTATATATATTATATATAATATAGTATATAGTAATAGTATATGAATAGTATAAAGTTAGAAGTATAAATAGTTAAATATAAACTATACATTAAAAGTAACATAAAATACTAGATTTTCATATTAGCATATTGTTTTAATTTGAGGATGTAATAGCATTGTTAAAACAGCGGTAATATGTAAAAAAGCTGTCCCACAAGTGACATGGAATGACCCAAAGTCATTTTTCTATTTTAGTTTTAAATAAATATGAAAATAAAAGTTATTTTTCTAAGAAAAATGTGCTTTTTAATGCTCACATTGTAAACATTTAACGTTTATCTCAACACTTTCGGGGGCCGATTTGTTTTTCAATGGCTTTTGACTCTGTTGAGTCGGGTTCGGGTAGACCCGAATTTTGAAAATAATGTCCAAGATATTTTTTCTGTTTAAAATGTATATACAATACGACCTCCAAAATGGGCACCTCCTGAAAAGCGGACAGCTCTATTTAGCGAACACTTTTTCAATTCTTAACACTTATATATTCGTATGCTTATACTTCTGAATAGTGAGCACGTCCCAATCTACACACACTTAACATGTGTGCATAAACTATCACAAATACGATGCATGTGTTTTCGTGGTCATCAAAAAAGAAAAGTTGGTAATATTTTTTATATTTCGGAGGAAAAAAATTGTTTAAAAGAAAAGAATAATCTATGATCACATTTCTTATATACATGCTATTTCTCAAGCAGTAAATTGAATACACGCTCATTCATAATAAAATATGTATTTATTTTCATCTAAAAAGTAATTATGCTCCAACTTTTTGTGAAAACCTAACAACCCGACTTGCAAAAAACCTAAAAATGACTCCTAAGAAAATTTTCTACAATGAACCCGAACCGCAAAAAAGAAGATCAGAGTTATCCAGGCCTCTATTCAGCGATCTCGAGGTGTACGCTATTCAGAGGTTTTAATTTATTTGAATAAAATAAAATAATATGGATTTGTCCATTTTTCTATAAAAAAACATAAAATTGTTATAGAGATATAACTGTAGATTGCTTTTCATAATTGCATTAAAAGACAATTTATTTTCCCTTTATTTCGGGTTCGGGCCGGGTTGTGGGTTCAGATATATCGGATTCGGGCCTGGTTGCAGGTAGCCAAAAATTATTTTGCTGGTTCGGGCTAGGTTGAAGGTTGAGGAATTTATTTTTGTCGGACTTTAAAAGTTTCATTAATGACTAAAGGTAGAAATGATAGTAAATGAAATACTTAAAAGTTTAAGAATAATTATTAATGATACATACTTCGTTAATAAAATAAATAAAATATAGTATTAAAAATGTTTTGTTGGGAACTCGAAATTTCTGAATAAAAAAAACGACAGATTTGGCAACACTGTTTGCGGCCTGTATAATGTTAAGATACAAAGTATATGCTTGGCAAATTTAGATAGCACTTTAAGACAAGGAATATAAATCTTCTAAAAATAATGTTGGTGGAAGAAAATATGTTTAGTTGAAGTTCATGGTCATATAAGTACGCCGCCAAGAAAAACTCAATATTTTTATCTCTATTAACCGGAAGGATTTGAAGCAAAAATATTACAATAACTCATCTTTTTTTACTTAAAGTACAAAGTTTCAAAAAAATTCGATTGAAATACACCGTAAATTATTTTTTACATAGATTTTTGGAAGGATTATATTTTCTAGAAGACGTAACGGCTGAAATACATGTAAATTAATTCTTAGAATGCATCTGCTAGCAATGCATCATATTTTTGATGATGTATAAACTCACTCTAAAAGTTCTAGTTAGATTTTTTTTAATTATAAATGTTGATAATAGAATACATATAGAGAGAACCATTTTTTAATTTTTTATGTGATTTTTAGCTCTCTCTCCTTTTCTCGCTCTCTTTTTTTTTTTTTTGGCGTTCCGTGGCGATTTTTTGCCATTCGTATAAACGGAACGCTGTTTTAATCTTTTAGCCTAATGTAGTAAATTTTGCCCTCTGCTATTTTAGCTTTTTTCGCGAATTCCTGTATTTAATTTTTATCGTTTTTTAATGATTTTCGGCGATTTTTTTTTTTTTTTTTTTTTTTTTTTTACATTCGTAAAATCCTGTTTCAGTCTTTCAATTCAATATAGTAAAATTTGTTTTTTACAATTTTTTAATTTTTTCCCGTTTTTTAAGAGATTTTTTGCGTTTTATCACGATTTGCTGTGAATTTTTGACAATTTTTTTTCTGAAACTGGAAGAACACTTGGATAAATTTTGCTAAGGCTGTTGCCAAATCGGTTAGTACGGCAATGTTAACAATATAGCTGATAATTTGAATTTAATCTGAGTTGAAATTAAAAAAAATCCTAATAATTCACAGTTCGTTTCATTCAGGACATAAGCGGGAGTAGCCCGCACGGGTGTACGCTGCCGAAGGCAGTGAGACTTCCAACCCTATGCTTGTTTGAGAAAAATCGATTAACAAAGTAGTAATTCCGCTAGTTTAATAATAAAATCAGTCAGTCTCTTAAAAGTATTTCATGCGGAAAACAATTCGCATATCTGCATGACAGACACCTGTCATACATATTTTAAGATATAAGAAATAAAATTCTTTTGCAATGGTTAAAATATAGTTAAGGTTATTTACCCAGTTTTTTTTCCAGAATTTTGAATTTCGTTTAAAGAAGTATATAAAGAATATTTTGTGAAATATGTCTTAGTCATCATGAAAAATGCCATACTTATCCATTTATTTTACCAGTCGAAAATGTTATAAAGCGGAAAACGTCTTTCAATGTCCCTTTTAATGGAAGCGGTCATGAATAAATAAATAACGTAAAGAATTTAAGGACATATTTGTAAAAGATAAGTTCGAAACTGTTAGGCAATCTGGTTAAATATTTGCAATATTTTTTATCCACGGAATAGAATTCTTATTTAAAAAATATGCTTTTTATTGTTTTAAATATTATACATAAAAACATGTATGGTTAAAAAAAAATTAATGCTAAGCTTTAAAGTTTAAAGAACCTTAAAAGGTACAAAACGGACAAATTTAAAAACAACGAAGCTCTTCATTTGAAAAAATAAAATAAAACTGCCCCTTAAAAACATTATTTGCAGGCCAATGTACCGTAGCATTATTGGTGGACATGTTGTGCTTTGTACAATATGCGTAATAACTTTTTTGAAAATAATATTCCCATCTGCTTTTTCGATACTTTGTATTTTAATTCAGAAATTTAGTGTAATAAATAATAGTATTATATGCTTTATTCAATAAGAGATAATTAACAATCACTTAAAGTAAAAATTCTTCCTACGAAATGTCCGGTGTGAATTTTAAATTTTGGATTAAAATCGGTGGTCAAACTGGCAACTCTGATTTAAACAAAATATATATGCAAAATAAATAAAATTTATTCAAAATTAATCATTAGAATGCAAAAGTAAATTTTATCTATTTATTATAGTAATGAGAACTGAAATATGCACAATTAAAATTTCAAAAATGTTTCAGTAAAAATTATTATTTTCAAGGTTTTGCTTTTTGTTAAAAAACAGAGTTGCCAATTTAGCCTGAACAGATCCAAATTTATCTCTTTTTGGATTAATTTATCTGGCCAATTTTTCATTTTGTCCTATAACGTTTTTTAACGCCTTGCATAAAAATTTACCATCTTATTTTCTATTTCATTTGTTTTGAGTTTCTTAGATTTTAATTATTTATTTTTACTTCTTTTTATACAAGAAGAAAGTATTGGCTTTTTGAAGAATTTAGACGCCCGGTATTTGACAGATTTATACTTTTTAGAAAGTCCTGTACACGATTTAGCTGTCTGTGTGTCTGTCCGAATGTGACACAAATTTTATGGGCACTATAACTCACGAACTAATCTGCGGAAGCTAATCAAACTTTATATTTGGTTAAACCTTAATGTAAATTGGTGCTGATTAGGTTTGGATGTCTACCACACAATAGGGGGCGCTGCTAAGCTGTATTTTTCCCGATATCTGCAATAGTTGTATCTCAATAAATGATGCACAGAATTTAAAGGAAACTTCACATTCTGTTATACCTTAAGACATACACACTCTAAAAGACAAATGTGTAAAGTAGTCACTTTTACATCAGTGTAAATTTGTAAAATTACACTTTTCTAATAAAATGCACGCTCCTGTCGTAAACATTTACATGTATTTATGTGTGTTTATTGACTTAATGGAAGTGAGTAATTTGTTATCCCTACAAAACTCAAAAACGTGTGTGACTGTAGAAAATTGTGCAGATTTACCCGAATTGGTGTTTCAATGCAAGTTTACAAATTTTGCATATTACACAAATATCTGGGTATTT
Source organism: Maratus speciosus (assembly GCA_963932465.1). Classification (NCBI taxonomy): domain Eukaryota; kingdom Metazoa; phylum Arthropoda; class Arachnida; order Araneae; family Salticidae; genus Maratus; species Maratus speciosus. Next base: position 290,233,587 of record OZ010798.1, read on the forward strand.
TGAATATTACACCGAAATATGTGTTAGAATATTACGCTGATATATGCGTAAGAACAGAATATTACACAGAAAATGCGTACACATTTTACACAGCTACATGTGTAAGAACAGAATATTACACAGGATTATGTTTAAGAATATTAGACAGAAATATGTGTAAGAATAGAATATTACGCAGAAATGTGTGTACTTATATGCACTTTATAAATATCTATATTGGAAAACTTGCGTTGTGTAATAGTATAATAGTAACTGTACGGTCAAGGTACTGCTTTGGAATATGCAGTTCCTGAGTTCGTATCCCGTTTCATTAAATATTGCTTGTTTACTGTAGATTGAACTAAATAGTGGATTCTTGATATAAATGTATCACTGAAAAATTATGACTGAAATTGATAGAAAAAGTATCCGACAAAATACGGAAATAGTACTGGCATCACATTTTCCGTATTTTAACGAACTTTTATTTTACAGTGTATTTATTTAGATTATAAAAGTTCTGTACATAAATTGTACATATTATTTTAGCACTTCAAATCAACGCTAACAGAGAGATGACATGCAGTAAATATAATTTCAGGCGATCCTGTTTCTTGTAGATTAAAGGTACACCATTTTGTAGTCTCAAAACAAACCTACTGGAAAGAGAACAAATACACCAAGCACATGACTTTGTTTTTCATGCAAATTTGTTTTGCGACCATGAAAATACTTAGTTCAAAATTTACATTCCAAACTGTAAGGTTATCTTCTATGTGCACAAAATCCCTCGTATTTGCATATTACACAGATACATTTGTACTGATATGCAATTTACACGTTAAGCTGTGTATTTGAGAGTTTTCTGTAACTTTTTACACACTTAAGCAGCTTAATATGTTATCATCAAAACATCAAAATATAGAGAACAATGTACATTTTGAAATTGACACACCAGGTGTGTATTTGACAATTTACGTGCGTCTTTAGACATATAGTAAAGTGGGGACAGATGCCGCAGTTTTACTTTTCTTCTTTTAAAATGTACAATAAAGCAAAAAACAAACAAACTAAGTACAATAAATCATTAATCAAACCCTTTAGAATCAAATTTCTATGTTAAACAAGTTAAAGCCCTCTTAATAAAGGAGGCATAATTCTTTTCCCAAACGTTCTTTTTTAACATCATTTTTTATGTGCTGGGTAAGATGCCGCATGGGGTGTGGTACAGATGCCCCATGGAGAAAAAAGCTATGCTGGTTATTTTTTTCAAGTAAATCACATTTTTATTTGTACTTAAAATAAATAACAGTAAACTTACATAAATGATATATATCACTAAATTGTGAAAAGTTTAACGAAATTGCAAAAGTGCAAGCTCAAAAATAAAACTTAAGGCAGAAAAAGAAAAAAATATTTGACTGGAAACAATAGACAGCATAATTACAAAAAAAGATATAAACCACTTGTTTATATCCAAGCGACCCTTGTAGTTTGCTCTTAAGTACTAGTTCCATTCATTTTAGGCCGTACTCTTTTAATTTTTGGCTTTTCTTCTCATTTATTTCACATTTCTATTCGCCCACAATCACCCCACCTTCCATTGCAAGAGAAAAGTGGGCATGTTTCATGCAGCCACCGATTGCATGTTATGCACTGAATACAGACCGCTTTAGACTTTGTTTCTTGATATGACTCCAGACACTCAGCACATTCAGAATCATCAAATTCCAATCCAATACTGCCTTCAGAATCCATAAGAGGAATACTTTTGTCACTGTCGGAAGCTGACTAACATTTCAGTTTCTTCCTCAAGTTTTCAAGTTGATCTTTCCCTTCATTTTTTTTACACGTTTTACTTCCGCTAACCTGTTGTTCTTTGACGCTTTCTTGCTTCGTTTGCTTTTTATTTCCTTCTTCTTTTTTCTTGTTTATAAAATTTGTGCTTGTAATATTTGCAGCCTTTTGCTTTCTCTTATTTGTCTGTATAAGTCTTTTGACCACTGGAATAGGAGAAATTTTGTTATATCAGCTTTTAGTTAGCATATGTTTTGTTGTTATCAGCTTAGATGGTGGCAATTGCAGAAGGTCTACGTTTACCTTATTCACACATGGCAAACCAACATTGTTGCTCAGAATATTTTGATAAGTAGAAGAAGTTCCTTCTAATGGGTCTTCTTCATTTTGTCGCATAGCCAAATTATCTGAATGGATTTGAATTGATTCATTTTGTTGTGGTTCATTTATGTTGTTATCAGTAATGAAAGCATGGTTTGGAATTGCTGTCTTATCTAATGGCAAAATTCCAATAGCCTTAAAACCTGAGGACCCTAAATCCTTCAATCCTTCTAAAATCCTTCTAAAATTTATTAAATGATGTAAATTGCCTGATGTAGTTTAAACAATTCACGAAAAATGCTTTAGAAGATAAAATTTTCAGGAATTCATAATTCAGTACATAAAGGGTTAAACAAATATTAGCTAAATAAATAAATGCGCTGAATATACATTCATTTATATGTAAGTTCTACTGAAATTGTAGTGATGAATTTATTGAACCAAAAAACAAAAATATATTTTGCGGCACCTGTCCTTCAACCTCAGTGCGGCATTTGTCCCACAGTGGCGGGTAAAATGCCGCATAACCATTTTGTGTCATTTGAATGACCCGAGAGAAAGGCAAGCACTTGTCTGTATTCTAAGAGAATCTAGTCTACACTTACAATCGGTTTTGGAAAGAAATATCTCTTTATTTGTCTTAAAATATGTAATAAAACGTTATTAGAATAATTTTAACAACTTACTACGCAGGTTTGAAGCATAAAAGCTGGCTGAAATACTTAAATACTAATAGTTAAGCAGTGGAAACGCATACAACACAGAAGACAGGACTTATGCACACAACGAAATTCTTTATTTGGTCTAGGGAGCGCTAGTGTCGCCAATACAATCTCTGTGGCATCTGTCCGACCGCGGCGTCTGTCCTCACTTTACTATATAGACAAATCGTTTTTATATCATCAGTATACCTGTTTTAATGAGTAAATTTACGCATTTATTTTTTAGAATATAGCATAAAATTCAAATTCATTGTAGAAAAATAAACTGTTAAATTTTAATCAATCATATTCCCTTTTAGTTTTGAAAAGCAAATATTGCTGAAAACAACAATTGGATTTACATTATTATACATAGAGACGGCGGGGAGGAATAAGATATTCATAATCAATTTATCAAATTAAAATTTAATATTATTTTCCAAAACATTTATTTGTAATTTATTTATCGCTTTAATTTATCTTAAATATTAAGAATAATAAAAATACTTCATGATAATAAACATTAAATACATCCCAGTCTAAGATCGATAAATCTATTATTTATGTTGTGTTGCCGAAAGTCAAATATCCAACAAAGAATAATGTTGAAAATTAGTAAATCTAATAGTGATTGTCCGATAATAAATTGTGTTTTTAACAGCATGTCTCCGAAATACCAATTTCACGAAATGTAAAAATCAATACTTTATAAATCACAGATAATTAACAGAATTAACTTTATAATTAACAGAATTACACTAAAGAAAAATGTTTTCTGCGCTATACTATGTGTTTTTGAACAGTTTTTACATGATGAACATATTATTGTTGGTAAATAAATATCTAAGCATTTATGTAAAGAATGAATTAACACATGTACAAAATTTAATCAAAATTTTCCAATGTTTTTATCATAATAGGGCAGAGTTGACGAACCTATGGCACGCGTGCCAAAGTTCGCACGTAAGGCAATTTCTCAGGTAGGCGAAAAATTTAAATTTAATATTCATATACAGATAAAATTCCTTTTTTTCTGTTTTAATTAATAATTTTTTCTACATACGGACAAACTATCACAAAGAGTGCAATTGTTTTTACATGAATTGACACATCAAGATAATTTTCTTTCTTTGTGATGCTATGCAGCGTTTGCGACATGTATTTTGCCCTTTTTATGTGAATTTTTAAATGGCTGTATCTTTTAAATAAATTTCAGAGTCAGTGTAATAAAGTGGTAAATGGACCCATAATTAAGTTATGTATATTATATATATAAAAATAACAAAATATGTACCAGGTATAAACATTCTCCATCAAACGTACAAGAGCTTCTCAGTGCATTATAATTTTATTGTTTAATGCAACTTGGGTAATGATAACTGAGATGTTGCATTAATAAGAGGTAAAAAATTATTAAAATAAAATTTTTTATTTTGTTTCCTTATTAAAGTACGTACCATATAAATGAATCCTATTTTGGAATAGAAATTTCATTAATTTAATTGTTGAATCCTTTATACAGACTAATCGCATTTTGATTTTTAATATTTCTTAACTATTAATTATAACTGCATGAAAGCAACTGATTTTCTAACTTAGTATTTTGTATAAACATGAAACATCATGCACTGTAATTATTTTACGCAAAAGTTTGGCCGCTGCCATCAAAATACTCAAGGCCAGAGGACACGAGTTGTGACGTCATCACTAATCGACCGATTTCGCACTAGTGTTGGAATTCACACCGGAAATTTTTGAATAGCAATTTTCTTTTATTTTATTTGTGGATTATCTATCATTCCGTAAAACAATAATAACTATTTAAACTTACTGGTAAGAATTCGGAATCCCTAAATAAAAATTTAGCCTCATGCGAAATGCCACAGTGTTGCCGCATCTGGCTCATTTTTTAATGGGAATTCCAAATTCTCACCAGTAACTTTAAATAGTTTTTATTGTTTTGTAAGATGATACATATTACACAGATAAAATAAAAGAAAATTGCTATTCAAAATTTTCCAGTATGAATTCCAACACTAGTGAGAAGTCGGTCGATTAGTGATGACGTCACAATTTGTGTCCTTTGGCCTTGAGTATTTCGATGGCAGCGGTTTGGCACGTTAAATTGTTGATAGAAATTGTTTGGGAATTTTTGGCACACGTTCGTTAAAAAGTTCGCCGTGTCTGCCCTATATATAGAGAGAGATGTTACAATATTTGAACGTTTAAAATCACCAGGGGATCCACCGTGGGCTTTACTCGTTGCATAATATAGGTGAAAACTGTTATTTTTAATGAGAAATGTAACAGATTTTTTTTTTTTTTTTTTTTTTTTTTTTTTTAGATTGCCCACTAAACACACCAAAAAGCATTATGTATGAAGAATAACAATTACATATTCAAATACAGTTTTAAAATTTGTTAAAAGCAATAATTTCGTATTGGCCTTATATTAAGAGTTAATAGCCGAAAAAAATCGCCAAAGATTTCGCTAACTACAGCAGCCTTTTTGATTATGATAATTTGAGGGATTTAAGTACTTGGTTAGATTACATGTCTTACATTTCTAATTTATTTATAGTTTATTGATGAAGTTTTAACTCATTATGGAATATTAGCCAGAAACACGGCTGAATTATTCATATTGTTTTAAGATCACACGGATTAATCTTTCCTAATCGTCTGCACGCGGTAGAGATAAAGAACTTATCCATTCTTAAAAATTATTTTCAAAACCATAAAAAATGAGTAAATTGCGTTACAGTTTTCGAACAACTTGGAATGAAAGTAATTTTTCTTCCCTATACGACGGTGTAAAAATTGAAAATGTGTGATGTTTAGAAGTTTAAAAAAATTGCAGTGAATGCAAAGTTTAAGCATCAGTTGTTGTCAACTTCAAAATGATATCAGCCTTACACAGGGACACGTTTTTCTTTTATAATATATTGAAATTTGCAATTCTAATGCACTGTAAAAAACCTGTAATTTTTACAGAAAAAAATTGTATTTTTTACAGAAAAAATCTATATTTTTTACAGAAAAAAAAGTTTTAATGAAATGTAAGCTAAATGGTTCTCCACTGGCGCCAAAATTAATAGTTTTTCTGTCAAATTGAGAGGGTTTTTTTTTTTTTTAAACAATGTGTTTTTTTAAAAATCTGTGCATTAAGTTGTTTAGAGTTAACAAGTTGGAAATTGCTCGTCAAATGTGGCAAATGAGGTGCGTTCGTACTATAACTAGTTTTATAATTATTTTTTGCACCCCATATTGTACTGAATGTATATTTTTTTACACTTCATAAGTGCATAGTCTGTAACATCATTAAAATGCACTTGCAATATATTTTTTTTCCCATTCCCCGTCATGTAACGGAAAACTTTTGACTGTCCCTGTAATTAAACTATACATCCGATTTGGAAATAGCTCGACAAAATTTTGCAACAATTATATATTTAAAATTTCAGACCATTCGGAAGGCTGTAACATCATTAAAATGCACTTGCAATAATTTTTCGCACTGGCCGTAATGTAACGGAAAAAATTGACTGTCCCTGTAATTAAACTATACATGCAATTTTCATAAAATTTGAAATGGCTCGACAAAATTTTGCTACAATCATACATTTAAAATTTCAGACCATTCTGTTGGGTAGTTTTTGCTCTGTTATATGCGAGCGGACAGACGGACGGACGGACGGACAGACGGACTGAACGACGACTATAGGTGCTACGTATTTATATAATTACAAACGCACCTAAAAAGCGCGTATTACTGTTTTTATGGCGGCATAATCTTTCCGGAAATCATGTTTCTTAAGATGTAAAACAACTAAAAGGTTCTGTTTCACTTCTTGATTTGTTTACTTAGAAATGGAACAGATATAAATTTCCGAGCGGAAATTTGTTTTGAAACGTCAGTCTGTTTAATCCTCTACTTCTAGGTTTACAAGATCATTCTTTAGCAGAATATAAATTTCTGGTTCATTTTTTTATTTTTAAGACAAACACATAATAAATCTCCAACGAAGCAAGAAAAAAAAAAATGTAAAGCTAGTTTAAAAAAATAAAACCGCTCTTTCAACCTCCTGAGACCTGAAGTTCAAATAATACTACAAATACACATTCATTGTTTTTGCAGAAACCAAATGACATCATAGGTGACAGAAAAAGCCCTTTTTCTGAAACTGACAGCTCAGGGGGCTGGTAATTTAGGTTCATAAATATAAATCTAAAATTACAAGCCTCTTTAAAATATCTATTTAATTATCAATAACCTGGTTTCAGGCAAAAACAAATTTAAAGGCCATTTAAACCAGTGAATGATCTAGAAATCTTCATTTTTTTTTCTATTATTATTGTAAAGGGAAATAATTTTGAAAATTACTTAGATTTTTGGCCCACTGTCTTGCAAGAATTTTGCGTTCTCAGATGAATATAACATTTATTTCATGAGAAAATAAGCATTAGCTCTGCCCTTTATTGGTTTTCTTCAAATCAAAGAACACTATTATATTTATTCTGGTAACTTACGTTCCGTTTTTTAGACGCGTAAGTTACCTTAATAAATATAATTGCCAGAGTTTAAGAAATAGCCCTAAATTTAGGTAATTTACATCCAAATTGAGCTTTGAATATGTTTAACTAACAAATCACATCAAATTTAAATTTTGATTTTTTTTTTTTTTTTTTTTTTTTTTTTGTATTATATTACCAAAATTACTGAAGTGAATTATTCTAAATGTAATATAAGTTACCACAGAATGATCCCTGTTTAAGACTGATTAGAATCTTACAAGGAAGGTCTCCTTACTGGGCATACTCAGAATATTTTGAAAAAAAATACGAATTAAACTACTCATGTATGTAATAAAGGATCTATCAAATTTAGCGGCGGAATTACAGTAGAAAGTCTTTAAAAAAATAAAATACTTTCGAATATTTGGCGCGAAAAGACGAAAGCGTCACGGGATTTGGCGAGCAGTACTTTGCTTCGCCAATAGCAAACAATTTTAACGCACCTGAAAATTGCTTGTTAATTGATTTTTAGAATGCGTGTAAAAATTATTTAATGAGTATAAACTTAACAATGAGAGAGTTTAATAAATACATTTTATACTACATATTTATGTTGTTTGATATTTAATTTTATTGCTTTAAAAACAATCTCATACATAAAAAATATTTTCATATATTTAAGCATATTCAAAAAAAAAAAAAAAAAAAAAAAAAAGGAAAAGAAAAAGGCAATATAAAGAATGCTACAGTTATTCGTTTCAATATCAAAGAATTAGTTGATTCCATGGCAACAAAATTGAATCGACAGTGCTCAATTGCACTTAATTTTGAGATATTTAAACAATTTTAATTTATTTTAATTTTGTTTTAATTCGTAAAATTTGATATTTAACTTTCATTTTAAATATATATATGACAAAACTGTAGTTAAATTAAACTAAAACTGACAAAACTAAAGTTATTTACATTAAATTTATTTAAACAAGTTCAATATGAAACATTTTTATCTTAAAGAGTATTCGACATAAAAAAGTATTTTTCCAAATTTTATTTCATCGCCAACCGATGATAAATCGCCAAATAAACGAAATTTTCATTATTTTTTTACGAACGTTCTATCGAGGTTCCGCCAAAAAAATTATTATAAACATATATATCCACATGAGAAGAACACTGTAATTTTTTCAGATTTTTCTGAATATGCCCGTATAGATAAAAACCTTCCTTGTCAGAAAAATTTGAAAAAAATACAGAATGTTCTTCTCCCATGGGTATATATGTTTATAAAAAATTTTTCGGCGGAACCTCGGTAGAACGTCCGTAAGAAAAAAAAAACAAATGAAAATTTCGTTTATTTGGCGACTGATCACCGTTTGGCGAAGAAATAAAATTTCAAAAAATACTCTTGTCGAATAGTCTTTAAGGAAAAAACTTTTTATGTTGAATTTGTTTAATAAGTTTAATTTAAATAACTTTAGCTTTGTCATTTTTAGTTTGTTTTAACTATAGTTTTGTCATATATATTTATATGTATTTATAACGATTTTTAACTATCCTATTTTACGATTTAAAACAAAATCTAAATGGAATAAAATTGTTCCAAACTCAAAAATATGCCTCATTGAGCACTGTGGATTCAACTTTGTTGCTATGGAAACAACTTCTTCGGTATGGAAATGTATTAAGGCAGCATTATTCATCTGGCGTTAAAAGTTATTTTTATAACCGATAAAGTGGTTTAAATTTTAAAAAATGTGGATTGGAGAATAAAATAATGGCAAAATTTCATTCAAATCAGCAACAAGCAACATGTATAATACAAAATGTAATAATAATAATAATTTCTTTCATAGTTTTCGTTTAAATTCATAAAAAACCGCATATTCTCAAAATCAATTAACAAACAATTTTCAGATTCATTCAAATCGTTTGCTTTTGACGAGGAAAAGTGTTACTCGCCAAATTGCGTGCCGCTTTCGTCTTTTCACGCCAATTATTCGAAAGTATTTTATTTTTTTACAGATTTTCTACTGTAATTCCGCCACTAATTTTAACTGATCCTTTATTACATACATGAGTACTTTCACTAGCATTTTTTTCAACATATTCTGAGTATGCACAGTATGGAGACCTTCCTTGTTAGTATTTTAGATTTACCACAAAACAGATTACCTCAACGACTCCATCAATAAAATGAAATCAATTTTAAAACTAGTAGGATGGGGCAATCCCAAAACTCTATTCTATGTGATCTATATTAATACCGCAAAATTCGCTATCACAGTGCCAAAATTAAATGGCATTCTATGTTCATCATGAGGATTCTAAAGATATGAAATTCCGTGCATTAGTTCTTGAGGTATAACTAAAATCCTGTAAACCCTGAAAAATACAGCATAGCAGTGTTTACCTGTTGGGTGATTTACTCCAAACCTAATCAGCAACAACTTATGTCAACGTCTAATTGAATCTGAAGTTTCATGAAAATCCGTGCAGTAGTTTTTGAGATAGAGCTATTGCAGAAATCCTAAAAAAAATGCATAGAAGCGCCCCCTGTTGAGCGATTTGCTCCAAAAACTAAAAGTACTAATTTACATCAGGGACTAACTGAATCTACAATTTGATTAAAAGTCGTTCATTAGTTCTTGAGATAGAACTATTGCAATAATTGTGAATAATGCAGCATAGCAGCGCCGCCTGTTGGTCAATTTACACTAAAAAGTAATCAGCACCTATTTATATCAGGACTAACTGAATCTAAAATTTTATTAAATTCAGATCATTAGTTCTTGAGATAGAGTGCGCACAAAATGTGTGTCACATACAGACAGACTCACAGACAGACATTTTGTAAAAACACGTTTTTCGCGATCTCTGACTCCAAAAACGTGTAAATCCGTCGAAAACCGGAATTCGAAAATTTTCGCGAATCCAAGGCTTTCATTCTGTAAAGATAGAAGAAAGTAATAAAATGTAGTTCTCCTTCTTTCACTGGTAACTTTAAGACTGGTTAGAATCTTAGAATTTTACATGCAGAAAATGATATATTACCTCATAACACCCCCCCCCCCACCCCCCAGAAAAAAGACAAAATGTAACATAACACCTTCTTTCACCCGTGTCTTCAATTTTTAATACATTGTTTGAAATATTACAAAATAGCTAAATTTTAATATGAGTGAGTTTTAAGAAAATACTTTTTTAATCAATTTAAAGGTACTTGAACTATAAATTACTCTTTTCACAATAATTCTTCACGATTTAACCCTTTATCGACTGACGGTACTTATAAGTACCATTATTTTGTTCCAAAAGCATTATTGGTTACAACAAAAGAAAGATATTTTTTAAAAGATGATTTCTTTTGCCCTTGCATCTTTTCAGCTTTCTTGGCACAGGGGGCGGGGGGGGGGAGGAGAGGGGGCGGATTTTTCAATTCGGAAATATTTCTTTATTTCTATTGTAAGAATATTATATTTGTATATTTCGTAATTCTACAAAATACTAAGAAAAACATTTAAAGTAAAAGATTTGAGTGGGGTTATAAGTACTGCACAAAATCCCTATAAATTCAAATTTAATTCATCCTTCTAAAATTTATTAAATGATTATGAAATCTTCTAATGTAGTTTAAACTATTTATGAAAAATGCTTTAGAAGATAAAATTTTCATGAATTCATAATTCAGTACATAAAGGGTTAATGCGAAAATTTCTGCCATTCCTATAAAAGTTTCATAGATGGAAAAATATTTGTAGCTTGTTTCAAAATATTAAAGTTAAAATTTATTCTGCATAATAACATTTTAAATCTTTTCTTTTGATCTTTTGGAAGCGTTTTTAAAACGCAGTAAGAAGACGTACAAAGAGATACAAAGCTAAACTAGAAAGAAGACATTAATTTAATTAGTTTGCTTTGAAAGCGCTCACGGCCTAAAAAAAGAGATGACTTTAAAAAAAAAAATGGGAAAACATTTTACAAGCATAAATGTAATTTAAGGTTGTTAAATGCCTGTTTGGAAAACATTCAAAAGAGGGACTTTTAGACAAAAATTAGTTTTAATTAATGCCAAGAAACTTTTTCAAAAAACATTCTGATATATCTTTTTTTAGTTTTCTATCTTAATTTATGAAATGCAGTATTTTCATTAGAACACATAAAGTCAAAATATAATTTTTTTAAAGAAATTTAAAAGAAATAATTTCTTAGCAGTATTTTTTAAATTGTTAGATGATTCTGTAAAAAGAAAAAAATAAATAAAATAAACTATGTGAGATGTTTTGTCTAAAAGATAAGCTGAACTTAAAATATTGACTTTATTATAAATAAAAAAATATTATTTTTAAATTAATGTTAAAACAAAAGTAATTTATAAAAAAAATACCCTAAAAATTATTTTTAATAAATAAATGAAAATAAGAGATGCATTTTTGCGAAGAATTTTTAAATACGCCTCCCAATGTTCTTAATTCCTTTGCTTCAAATTTTTAGAAGTTGCCAATAGTAGGGATGCATGCACTGCGCCACAAATGGCTGAGGGGAGGGGGATCTGCCTCGGAACATGCGCCGCGCTGTTGCGTGGACTAAGTTCGGCAATTCCATTTAACCACTCACACGTTTACATTCGCCTTCCCGTCTCCCCTCCGAACTTTCCCTATAAGGTTTACTTTAAGTTTTTTAGGTCGCTGAATCCGAATTTTTAACTTCCCACCAAAATCGCCCCCCCCCCCAAATAGTTGTTTTTAAATTAATTTTTTTATTGTTTTGGGGGGAAAGTATCTAGAAAATTAGAAAGTAGACAAAATTTGCAACAAATAGGATAGATGACATTATGACGTAGGATAAACGGGGAGAGTGTGGGTTGCCTCGGAACATTCCCCGCGCGCTGTTCTCAAAACCAAATTTTTTTTAAGTCAATTTTTTGGCGGGGTTTATCAAAATTTAGGGGGTTGCCGGGGGAAATTTTGGTGGGAAGTTACAAATTCGGATTCAGCGACCCAAAAAACATAAAGTGAGTCGAAATCCAGAACTAGCATTAATTTTGCCAGGTAAAATTCCCTATTCTCTGGACTTGCATAAGTTAGTGCACGCAGAGCTGCAGTGCATGTTACGAGGCAGCCCTCTCCCTACCCGTTCATCCTACGTCTTAATATCATTTATCCTATTTGTTGCAAATTTTGTCTACTTTCTGAATTTCTTGATACTTTTCCCCTAAAGTAATAAGAAATTTAATTTTAAAACAACTGTTTGGGGGGGGGGGGGTAATTTTGGTGGGAAGTTAAAAATTTGATTCAGCTACCCAAAAAACTTAAAGTAAACCTTATAGGGAAAGTTCGGAGGGGAGCCGGGAGAGCAAGCGTAAATGATGTGAGTGGTTAAGTGGAATTGCACAACGTAGTCCACGCAGCACCGCGGCGCATGTTCCGAGACAGCTCCCCGCCTCCCCATTCATCCTACGTCATAATGTCATATATCTTATTTGTTGAAAATTTTGTCTACTTTCTGAATTTCTAGATACTTTTTATCTAAAACAACAAAAAAATGATTTTTTTTAATAAAAACCTTTTTTTGGGGAGGGGGGGGGGGGCATTTTAACAAAATTTGGGGGGGGGGGTTGCCAGGGGAAATTTTGGTGCGAAGTAAAAATTCGGATTCAGCGACCCAAAAAACATATAGTAAGCCTTTTTCCAGAACTACCGTGAGTTTTGCTAGGTAGCCCCTATGCGGTCTCTATTGCCTGGACTATATCGGGTGTAACATTTTCTGTGTCTTTCCAACTCATATTTTATTGTCTAAATGGTTTTTAAACTAGACAAATTCCTTCCAAACCTCATTTCAACATTAACTACACTTAACTGACTAAATGCCACACTCTAAAAAATAAATGCGTGAATTTACACATTAAAACACATATACTGATGATACAAAAACGATTTGTCTATATGTGTAAACTGGCGTGTGAATGGCCAAATACACACCCGGTGCGTCAGTTTCAAAACACACATGGTTCTGTGTGTTTTTATGACAACGCATTAAGCTGCTTAAGTGTGTAAAAAGTTATCCGATAACTGTGAAATACACGGCTTAACATCCAAATTGCACGTGAGTATACATATATCTGTATAATATTCAAAAACGATGGATTTGGTGTACATAGTATATACCTTATAGTTTGGGATGTAAATTTTAAACTAAATATTTTCTTGGTCGCAAAACAAATTTGTATGAAAAACAAAGCCATGTGCTTGGCGTATTTGTTCTCTTTCCAGCAGGTTTGTTTTGAGACTATAAAATACTGTACCTTTAATCTACAAGAAAAAGGATCGTGTAAACTTAAATTCGCTGCACGTCATCTCTGTTAGAATTGTTTGAAGTCCTAAAATAGTATACACAATTTATGCACAGAACCTATTTAATTTAAATAATGCACTTTAAAATACAATTTCTTTGAAATACGGTAATTATTGCACCAGTACTATTTCTGCATTTTGTCGAATTTTTTTTCTATCAATTTCAGTCGTAACTTTCCAAAGATACATCTACATCAAGATGAGAAATTCTCTATTTAATTCAATCTACAGTAAACAAGCAATACTTACCGAAAAGGGATATGAACTGAGGAACTGTAACTTTCCAAAGCCACACCTTGACCATTCAGCTATTATTATACAAGCCAAATCTTCAAGTAGTATCAATATTTATTGAGTGCACATAAGCACACATATTTCTGTGAAATATTCTATACTTACATATATAGCTGTATAATATTCTTACACATATTTCAGTGTAATATACAAAATATACAGATATTTGTGTAATATGCAAAATTTGTAAATTTGCAATAACAAACCAATTCTGGTAAATCCGTACAATTTTCTACTTTGACATGCTTGTTTCAGTTTTTGAAGGGATAACAAATTACTTATTTCTATTAAACTGATAAGCATGCATAAATTCAGGTAAATTTTTATGACAAGAATGTAAATTTTATGACAAAAGTGTAATTTTACAAATTTACAGATATACTTATGTAAAAGTGACTAATTTACACATTTATATTTTATTGTATGTATGTGTATATCTAAACACCATAGTTTTGATTTGCAACAGCAAATAATATTATTACGAATATTATATTTATATTTTATTGTATTTATATGTATATCTAAACACCGTAGTTTTGATTGGCAACAGCAAATAATATGATTACGAATATTATATGAATAAATATACAAACAATATATATCTATATATATTTATATAGATATATGTACACGCAAACATAAATATATATATGTGTGCGTAACATATTTTAATAATTAATCTATCTTAAAATTATCCTAAATTTTTTATCCCATTTAATTTAATTCATTCCCTCTTAAAATATTTTATTCCATTTGGAATGCGTATCACACTTTTTATTCTTTTTTTACATTTCCCTATTAAAAATTCGTCTTGGGGTCATCCATATATGATGTCACATTTTTTTTCAATATTTTTTAACACCTCCGTCCCCTTTGTCACAAAATGTCACACTTCACCATACCCCCTCCCCTCCTCTTGTCACATGCCACGCTATATTACATAAACATATACTTGCAGTTCAAAATCAAAATACTATGTTATAGATCATATTTCAAATTTTATTTTGAAACTATTAACTATGTGTCTTAACGACATTTGTGAGAATAATAATAAAAATGATTCGTGTACTTATTTTGTATGAAATAAGATTAAGATTTACAACAAAAAACATAATATACAATAGTAATAAAATATTAATTGAAAGAACAATTAGAAACAGTAGCATTGTGGAATTTAAAATGGAATTTAATATACACTGCTCAAAACAATTAAAGGATATTGCAGTTTTAGGTGGATTTTGTATCTGGTAAACTGTTTAGCTGATTGATACATGGTCGACAGACATAGTAGGTTATATGAGAATAAATTACACATGTTTGGCAGAACAAAATGCATTTTATTGCGCATTTGTGTACTAAAGGAAAAAACACAATTTGTGCATATGAGAAAAAAAGAATAAGAAAAGGTGTTTTCTTCAAAGAAAATCATTTTCAGTAGGGGGTATGGTTTCCACGGGCGGCCAGCAACGTTGAACACCTTTGAGGCATGGACTCAATGAGGCTATTAATGACGAGTTGGGGTATTCTGCCCCACTCTTCCAGAAGAGCTCTTTCCAGTTCTTGGAGAGTTTGTGGGGGTTGTTGGCGGCCAGAAACTCGTCTTCCTAGAGCGTCCCAAACGTGCTCGATTGGATTCATGTCTGGAGAACACGCTGGCCATTCCATTCGAACGATTTCTTCCTCGAAAAGGAAATCCTCCACCAGGTTTGCACGATGTGGCCTGCAGTTATCGTCCATTAAAATGAAGTTATCTCCGATTGCTGCAGCGTAATGGACTACAATAGGTCTGAGGATCTCATCCCTATATCGGCGACCAGTCAGAGCTCCATCTCGAATGATGTAGAGGTCAATGCGCCCGTCAATGGAGATGCCACCATACACCAACACTCCTCCACCGCCAAATCTGACACTTTCGTGCACGAACGCAGGATTATTCCTACTGCCACGGTCCCTCCAGATGAAAATACGCCTATTATCCGGATGCACAGAAAAACGGGACTCGTCAGAAAACAGAATATTGCTCCATTCATTTCTCCTCCAGTTGACATGCTCGGTTGCCCACTCCCTGCGGTCGCGACGATGCCTTGATGTTAATCTAACACATACCATCGGTCGGCGAGCATACAGACCTACAGCATGGAGCCGGTTTCGGACAGTCTGAGTTGAAATCGTGGTGCCTGTAGCCGAGCGAAGGTGTTGTTGGAGAAGAGTAGCGTTCATGGTTCGGTGTCTCCGAGCTGTTAACGCTAAATACCGATCTTCATTGGGCGTTGTTACCCGTCTACGACCTTGCCCTGGTCGTCGGCCTGCACATCCACTCTCCAAAAAACTGTTCCAGATCCTGGAAATGACACTTTGTGACACTCCAATGGCTTGCGCTACTTCGGCTTGAGTTTGGCCCCCTTCTAACCTACCAACAATTCTCAAAGCTTCTGAATCTGTCAAATGACTTCGCTGAGACATCGTACTCATCGAAACAAAGCAATCACTGAATGCCGATCATCCTTGTCTTCATTCTCTTTTATCCAGTTGAAAGTCAAATTTCATTCGCTGCCGCTGAAGCGACGTTTTTGACGTCGAACTCAAAATTTGCATACTCCACAGTTTGAAAACCAGAAAAATTTGCATTTGTGATTCTCTTCTTCTATTTTCGGCAAAAAAAATTTCGTTTATATCTTTATTTTATATAAAACTTCAAATATCCTTTAATTGTTTTGAGCAGTGTATTTGGCTTTAAATGTTATCTTTACTGTATGAACACAAAATACTTTAATTTCAAAATAACTTTAAAATTTAATCTGCTGATTTTTAATGCTTTTATTTTAACCAAAATGTGTGATGTCACACTTCTTCTTACCTCCTCTCACCCCCTTGTCACAATTTCATGAACCCCCCTCCCCCCTCCAAGTGTGACATCATTTGTGGATGACCCCTTGTATGGATGCCAATAACATTTTTCTTTTACGCAATTTCAAAATATTCTTTCGGGTCTAGAATTCTCATTCCCGCCAAACAAATCAAAAACAAAAAAAAAAAAAAATAGCCATTTTACAGCCATTTGACGCATCCGCCCTATCTTTCCCAATTCGCTTTCTCATTGGATATTCGTTTTTACGCACTGCAGAATTTTGTGTTCTTTCGCACTTATTATAAAACCTTTTGCGTTAGTTCGGAACTCAGATTTTTGTGTTTTTTCTTCTGGTAAAAATAATCTCGGCACATCATGAAGCTTTTGTCTTATATTCCATAAGGTATTTAACTAATCAGTTACTTCAGAAACAACGAAAAAGTCGGAATTTGTTTTAATGATATCTACGGGGATATTCTGGATTTTACTGGTGCTCTCAGCTGATAAACTATTATGGAATATCATGACTGTATAAAAAGAGAGCTCTCGATGAATATGCGTAAAGTGACTGCAGTAATAAACGAACTTCGTAAGTTACTTCTTATTGTTTATTTTATTTCTGGGAAAATTACTTTGAATTCCGCAGCAAACTGCAATGATTTCGTTTTGAAACTGCCGGAATTTTGTATTACAAAAGGTTTGCATTACTGAACAGGTGGGTTGGGTACTGAATTTCACCTGCTTAATATCCAAAACTTGCATTGATGTTATTTAAGGTAAAACTTTCATTAGCATAATATTGTTTATATACTTTTATAAAATAAAATTGTTGATGCGAAAGATATTTATTTGAGTTGATTCTTGATTAAAGATAACATTTAAGGGGTATCAGGACTCTTAAAGCTTCAAAATTTTGGAAAATTTAATTTTTTTTTTTTTTTTTTTTTAGATGTTAAACTCCTATCCTTTTTTGAACATTTTTTTATATAATTGTTTCCTTGAAATTTCCATTAGAACAGAAGTTACGGCTTTTAGAATTACACCAGCTCAATAGTTGAAGGGGCGTTTCCGACACTTTGAAGTCATTTTTCTCCAAATGACGTTTTTGGGCATAACGTGCACGATATCTCAAAAACTTCGGAATATTTTTTCATGAAATTTTCAAAACAAATCTTTAATCTTAGTCTGTATAGACTGAACCTAAAATTTCCTTTTTATTGCTCAAAACAGTTAAAATTTTCAAAATTTTGTATTAGGTAAATACAACTTTGTATTAAAAATATAAAAATGCTTTAAATACAAATTAATTTAGGCTCAGGGTAATTATTACAATCTGATGTAGAATTAGGCACAAAAAAATTCATTCTAGTTGTAAAATTTATTTTGTAATCCTGCGCATAAACTGTCATATCAATTTTCTGCTCGGCAAATGTCTGACAGTTTGCAGCCCTCTCTACATACTAATACTGCATCTTGCGATTTTTTTAATTCATGAAATGAAACAACATACTTATATATTTCATCCCAATTATAAATTTGTTTCTAAATCATATGCATTTTAAGGGTCTTCTACCTTTTAAACGCGACGAAATTTAACGAAAAAATTCAAAAAGTTTGAATTAGTCTATCTTCAAAACCTTTCTATATATAAACATGAAATTTTGGATATTGATGAAACAGATTGTGCTTTGTAATATGCTGTCATTAGAAATTTATTAACCTTTTACAGAATTTGTATGTTGTTGAAATCAAATTAGCTTTTTTTTTTTTACTCCATAAGTCATTGCGCGCACATTATCTTGAGAAAATATGTATGGATTGTCACGAAATTTGGTAAAGATACTAAACATATATGTGTGTTTAAAATAAACTACTCTTAGGCCAAAATTATTTCATTAACTATATATATGTATAAAAAAATTTTAATGAATAAAAATAGTCATAACTAAAAATATTACCATACTTAAAAGTAGTTCATTTTGAACACACATATTAGTTTAGTATCTTTACCAAATTTTATGACAATCCATTCATACTTTCTCAATATATTTTGCGCGCGAAGACTTCTGGAATAAAAAAAAGAACTATTTTGATTTCAAGAATACACAAATTCTGTAAAAGGCTAATAAATTTCTGATGATAGCATATTGCAAAACACAATCTGTTTAATCAATATCCAAAATTTTATGTTTATACATAAAAAGGTTTTGAAGATAGACTAATTCAAACTTTGAAGTTTTTCATTAATTTTCGAGGTGTTTAAAAGGTACAAGACCCCTTAAGAGCCTACTTCAGTCAAACGAAAAGACCCGTTCGCTAATGCTAATCCTATGGAAGACATTTATAATGATGTCTCGTTTGAATTTAAATAATTTTAAATGATTTTTTTTGTACTGAATAGTTGAGATCGATCTGTACAAAGGCTGTTGTTTACTTTTTCGATTTTCTTTACAGGTATTTTTAATAAGGACACTTTCATTTTGGAAACCGGTTTCGAAAGTAAAAGCATCCTTATAAAAAAAAATCTGCAAGCAAAATCGAAAAAGTAAAAAACGTCCTGCATACAGATCGATCTCAACTATTCAATGCAAAAAAAAAAAAAAAAAAAAAAAAAAAAAAACATTTAAAAAATATTGAAATGCGACCGAGATATCTTTATAAATTTTTTCCATAGGATTAGCATTAGCGAATACGTCTTTTCGTTTGACTGAAGTAGGCTCTTAAGGTATTAAATGTTGAAAATACTCGGGATTTTTTTATTTTTTCCAATTTTAAGAGTCTTGAGACCCCTTAAAGTAACATAAAAATACGGATGGCGTACTGTATGCGCCAAAATATTTTAAGGAGACACTGGACATTAAAAAACAAATCCTTTATTTTTCTAGGGTTCATTTCAAAATTGCAAGACTTGTTAATGGTAAGCTAAAATATATTCAAAATTTGGTGTAAAATTAATAAAAAGTTTTTTAATTATTCAATTCTTAAAATTTTAAAATAACGAATGATTGTCATATTTTAAAATGTCTCACACGCATTTCTTTGTCTAAAATATGACACTATTCATTTATAAGATGCTTTTTATATATCTCTCTATTCTAAAATAAAAGTAACTACCGCTGTCACCGCCGCCGGTTTTGAATTTTTTGTGACCGGAGGTCTTTCTTCGTTAATATTAAGAAAAATAATGCATACAAAAATATGAAAATCGGTAGTATTATACAGAAATGTTTGATAAACACGCTGATGCAGACAGTTTTCAAATCGAAGAATTATTTTAAGATATATTTAATGCTAAAGTTAGACAAAATCATTCCACTAAAATAGTTTTATAGTAGCAAAAACTATACACCGGAATTTAATAATTTTTAGTTCATTTTATTCGTTATAATTTCCCGGTGTGCAGAATTGATTTATTTTTTTTAATTTGACTCATTTTTCGAGGTTTTATATCTATTTTAAATTCAAATTTTCAGCATTTCGAGACATATTTTTTTACTTATTTAGAAAATTGTACTAATTTAACCTGTTGCCAACTGTATAAACAACGGAAACAATAATGTTTGCTTCAAATTAAAAATTTATTTACACGTGACTATTATAAATAGTAAAGATACTTTCAAATTAAAATTAAATAATTGCGTATAAAAAGCAGAAACTTATTGAAAATTACGTCATAAAAAGTATACACGTGAATTTTAAAAGAGAAAGAATAGCTTGGTCAAAATTACGTCAGATTAAAAACGATTAATTTAAATTGTCTCATTTAAAAGAACTTTCTTTTCGCTTTGTTAAAAAATACCAGGAGACAAAGACTCTGTTTACTTAATTCCTTTTATATTAGCTTATTTTGAAATGTTGTTACATGTGTCTACGTCATCAAGTTATTTTGATTTCGACGTTTTATTTGTATTTTTATTAATGTTGTACTAATTTATTTGTTCTTACGTTATTTAAAATAAAAATTATGTCAATTTGTATAATTTGGAGAAATTGGTCGACTGGATAATCAAGTAGTACCGCAGCGGATTTGGCGTTAAAATTCCCCAATCAAAGAGAAATGAATAGAAATCCGTTTATAGGGAGATCGCCACTGTTTTTTAAATTATAATTCAATCTTTCGAAATCTTTTTAAAGCCGATCAAATTAGCGTGCATTTAGAGACTGCGGTGTCTGGACGGGGGTTGGCGAGCGTAGCTCGTAGGAGGCCGAGCCCCCTAGTTACAATAAAAATTGGCATCAATTTTAAAAGTTAACTGAATAGATAAATAATATTTTCATAATTATGCTTCGTTTTCTCAATGGAGTTATGAATAAAGAGGATGAGACATATAGTGTACTGTCTACCAGTTGCAAGTGAAGTAACTGAGGAGGTTGTCTCAAGATGGCGGCTCTATTTTTAAATCGGATCAACAGTTTCTAATTACCGCCAGGGCAAACCTCCCACCAGTAAAATTGAATAGAAAACATCGCCTTATTTAAGCGCTTTATTCATGAAAATATTTTATTTAAAATATGGTACAAATTTTCTATTTGTTATTACTGGTGTTAATTTGCCCAGGTATTAAACACTTTTTTTACTGACACTGAGAGGAGTCTGTCTAGGTTGTCACAATATGGCGGAAACGGAGGGCCTAATTACCGCCAAAGTAAACTTCCACCAGTAAAAATATATGTTTCTGTCATGACTGAAATGTTGAATCTATAAGACATTAATATAAGGAGAACATTTCTATTTAAGTTTACTGGTGGAAATTTTTTCCGTCGGTAATAAATTCATGGGAAAGCGGTTACAGTTGAAACTTCACTATCTTAAGAATATGTCAGCTCCTTTTCATTAATAGTTCCATGGTTTTCTCTAAAAAATGAGCTATATATTTTCATATGCACATAAATTCCAACACTAAAATACTTCTGAAACGCAACCTTTTATGCTAGGATTTATTTATTTTTGTATAGAAGATATACAGTATTAAATTTCAAACGAATCTTTAGGAATTCGCATGGAACGCTTCAAAAGTTAGAAATGTGCCAAATTCTCTCTTAAAAAAAACAGCATTTTAAGTATAATAAACTGAATAAATATATATAGTTTTTACAGTTAAAAAATCTTATATCTCCGTGAAGAAGTATTAGAATTGATCAGTTTGGGCCAGTCAGTTTTGCTTCAGATAAAGTTGTACAAAAAGTACTTTAAATGGAATTTGTTTGAAAACTGCCTCTCAATTTATTTTTGAGATGTTATTATTTTTATTATTATTTGTAGTTTTTAATGCCGTTTCTGTAATGGTAAGAATTGAATTACTTCATTTCTGTAGAAAGTAAAAGGAAAATAGTAGATTACTATACCTTTTCGTTGTCATTTTCTCACAACAACTGAAAAAAAAATTTAATTAAAACACGTGCTATGCCAAGAATATCTCTGCTATAAAAATGTATTTTAAAGAATGTTTGTGTGACTTATTTTCTCCGCATTTACTTAATTCCCATCAAAAAACTGAAAGAATGCAATTTTATAAAACCGTGTGTAATAAAATTTTCCGAATTTTGAAAAAATATGAATAAATTATTTCTGTTAAAAGATGGAGCTATTATAAATTATATTTAATTTTCAGTATCCATACTAATGTTACAAACAAATGAAGGCATAAGAATAACTAAATACCCGACTTTTTTTTTTTTTTTTTTTTTTTTTTTTTTTTGTCACGTTTCTTGAATGACATTGCTGCGTTTGTGTATTATTACTGGATAATGACATTATGTGCATACTTTTCTATAGATGTTGTTAAGACTGGATCATAACTGTGGAATTCTTCATCAGATGCATATGACGTCATTTTATGTAAAATAAAATTTTACGTGAGCCATTTGCTTAATATTGGCAACGGAAGTACTCCATTTCTGTAGAAAGTAAAGGAAAAATAGTTGTAAAATAGTAATTATATATTTTTGTTGCCATTTTCTCATAACAACCGAAAGAAAATGTAATTAAAATACGTGCTATTTTGAAAAAAAATATAAACGAATTATTTCTGTTAAAACAGGGAGCTATTATAAACTATATTTAATTTTAAGTACCTATATATATTGTTATAAACAAATGAAGGTCTATGACTCATTAGATAGCCGTTTTTTTTTTTTTTTTTTTTTTTTGTCAAGTTTCTTTAATGACGGCATCTTTTTGCTGCATTTGTATTCTATGCATGCTTTACTGTAGATGTTTAAGAGTGGATCGTAAATGTGGAATTCTTAAGCGGATGCGAACGACGTCATTTTACATAAAATAAAAGCGAGTCCTTTAAGTCTTAAAACTGAAATATGTTTTATTCTATCTATATTTATATTTTTTTTTCCATCGGTGGCGACACTAAATTTTAAAAAAGCAGAATTCCTGTTTTATAATTAGTGCTAAAGTAAAATCCAATAATTAAATTGTGTTTGACTACAATAGATGGAAAACAGGAGATTTTACTCTGTCAAACATCCCCAAATGCAGAGGGTCGTTATTGCTTTGTAATTCGTAATATATTAACAAGAAAAAGAACTAAAGAAACAGTACTTTACTTCTAGTCGTTTTTTTAATACCAAACTAAATTTAAAGAGATCTTTTCTTTTTTTCTAATGCAAAATCCAGATTTTTTATCGAAATTTAATCCTAAATTATATCCGTATTTTATTTTTCGAGAAAACAGCTATTTAAGCTCAAAATGTTATGCAAAACAATCCGAGGTATACTTTTATGATAACTTCATTATTACGTTTTTATCTTAAAATTTAAAAAAGCATTAAAAAAATATACAAAAAATTTTTTCTTGCTTTTCTTTTCATCGTGTTTTTGTGGGACATTCGTTATATTTTGTTTAAAAATATCAAAAATTAGTACTACTTGATTATTCCATCGACCAAAAAACTATCGCCAAACTATAAGATTAAATGCCAATAATGGATGATCGTAAATGTCCCATTCACTTGACATTAAACATCATGCACGTTTGTGTTGCGTCATCAAGGGATTTTTACACCGCCCCCTGAATACTAGGCCTGAGCGCTCACACAAAAATGGCGGCTGCCGAAGGCGGATTTTTTGTGGCATAGGTACAGTCCCTTAAATGTCGACACCAGTATTTTATACAAGATTTCTCTACCTCGTTTATTCTCAGAAAAATGAAGCGGAAAAAACTTCAAAAAATTATTGGTAGGAATATTTAAGGGACCGTACACACGCTGAAAAAAATCCGCCTTCGGCAGCCGCCCTTTTTGGTCCAGCGCTCAGGCCTAGTATTCAGGGGGCGGTGGATTTTTAATTCGACGTTTTATTTGTATTTTTATTAATACAATGTTTTATTAATTTATTTGTTCTTTCATTATTTAAAATAGTATGTCAATTTATATAATTTGGCGAATAGTTTCGCGATTTGTAAAATTTGGCGAAATTAGTCGAAGGGATAATCGAGCAGTACACAGAAATGTATATTCTTATAAATAAGGAGTGTGTAAACATAGAAGTGGAGGTTTAAACAGCCCAACTTTTCTAGAGAAATTTCCGCCCGTAAATTTATTATATATGTTCCTTTGCAAACTAAACAAATTAAACAGTGAAACAGTATCTTAAAATGATTTACAGTTTGATAAACATAGGTTCCACAAAGATAATGGCGACTTAAGATAGTAATATACGCTTATAAATTCTAAACAATAAAATGTACATATTTTAAAAGGATACTGAAACATTTTAAATATTAAAACATTCCGATTCTCTTTTTTTAAAGGATTTGGTTCAATTATATGCATAAAAGCCTCGTTGATTTTAAAATAATTAAAGAAACTAGTTGGATGTGCCAGTCTCAAACATCTTAATATTTCAAAAGGTTGTTACAAATGCTAATACTTTGATGTTATTAGTTCAATACTATACCAACTTTGATTTTCATCTTAAATTTCTGCTTCAGTCGGAGTAAAACTAGCCGGATGTACCAACCCCAAAACTTTCTTCTATCTCATTCATGTTAATACTTCGCTATCACACTGCCAAAATTAAATTTCAATCTATGCCCCTCATATAAAATTCCGTGCATTAGTTCTTGCGATATCACTATCGCTGAAATCGTGTAAATCAAGCAAAATGCAGCCTAACAGCGCCACCTATTGGTTGATTTATACCAAAATCAAATCAGCAACAACTTATGTCAACGTCTGACTGGATCTCATTTTTGTAGAAAATCCGAGCATTAGTTTTTGAAATAGAGTTATTGCGAAAATCGTGAAAATCTCAGCATAGCAGGGCCACCTATTGGACGATTAATACCAAAACCTAAACAGCAACAACTTGTGTCAACGTCTAACTAAATCTAAAGTTTGGTGAAAATTTGTCCATTAGTTCTTGAGACAGAGCGGTTGCAGTAATCGTGAAAAAGGCAGCACAGCAGCGCCACCTGTTGGGCGATTTACACCAACACGTAATCAGCACCAATTCATATCAAGGACTAACTGAATCTGAAGTTTGAGGAAAATCCATGCATTAGGCCTTGAGATAGAGCTATTGAGGAAATTGTGTAAATCCTGCAAATTGCAGTATAGCAGCGCCACCTGTTGGGCGATTTACACCAATACGCAATCAGAATCAATTCATATCAAGGACTAACTGAATCTGAAGTTTGATGAAAATCCGTGCATTAGCTCTTGAGATAGAGCTATTGCAGAAATCACGAAAAACGGAGCATAGTAGCGCGACCTGTCGGGAAATTTACACCAAAAACTAATCAGTACCAATTTATATTAGGGACTACCTGATTATAAATTTTTAATAAATTCCGTGCATTAGTTCTTGAGATAGAACGCCCACAAAATTTGTGTCACATACAGACAGACGAACAGACAGAGTCAGAGACTCACAGACAGACATTTCGTAAAAACATGTTTTTAGGGATCTTTGATCCCTAAAACGTGTAAATCCGTCGAAAACGGAAGTCGAAAATTTTCATGAATCCAATACTTTCTTCTTGTAAAGATAGAAGAAATTAAAAAGATCATGATCATGATCTTTAATGATCATGATCATTAATGATCATGATTTTTATTAAATACCAATAGTTTTGCGTTATTCTGTTGTACAGTCGTGGAAAAAAAAAGTAAACACCTCCTACCAACTTCTCAACAAATTATTGTAGAAGAAAGTTACTAGTACCGAACGATTGGAAATAAAGTCTACTTTTAAATGATGTATATAAAATTTGTTTAAGGGGTCGTCTACATATTAAAACAAACCATAACTTTGTTTTTTTGCAATAGCAGTACACAATTCTGACAGCATAAATGAACTCTATACCTTTCAATTAGCCTATAAACAAATTTTTATGCAATTCGTGCCATAAGTTTCCGAGAAATTAATTATTTTAAAAGGAGCGTATTTTAAGGGCTGTATCCAAATTGAAGTTCCGAACTCGATTGTTAACCGAGAGAGCCGCCTTCTTGATCAAGGCACGTTTAAGCGTCAATGAAACCTGTTTGATTACAGGATAGCAGAATAAATTTCAAAAATTTACTCACTTCTATTCTAGTCGGCCCCTTAAACCATCATTTTGCCGTTTTTTAAGCATAATTTGAAAATTACTTGGAAGAAAAATGTGAAATTTTGGATTTCCATAAAGCAGGACTTAATAAATCTAAATCCATCAAAAAAAATTGTATGTTGCAATTCATAATTTTTTCGAATATTAATTTCATAATTCATAATTCATATCATAAAATTATAAAAATTACAAATTCAACGTATTTATGTTTGGGTATATTAGTATTATTGCTACACAAAAAATTAGCTCATTAGGGACATAATTTCAGGAGATATAAATAAAAATATGAAAATGTAATTTAACATTAGAAGTACTAAATTTTGAATGAATTCAAAAACTTATCATTCGAATGACTTGAAATTTGGTTTCTAGACATATTTTGAACCGAAGATTTGAAATATCTTGTTAAATTTGTGTACTGCCATTGAAAAAAATTAAGTTTGGATTCGTTTTAATATGTATATAGCCCCCTAAGCAGATTTTATACACACCTTTTAAAAATAGACTTTATTTCCAATCGTCCGGTACCAGTAACTTTCGTCTACGATAATTTGTTGAGGAGTTAGTAGGGGGTGTTTACTTTTTTTTTTCCACGACTGTACATCAGCTGTTTGCGAATAGCCGGCTTAGCATGATCCGAAGTTCCCGTCGCTGCAAGAGCCACTGACAGTGGTGCCAACTTATATGAGTCCATGGGGTGTGAGCCCACCCAATAATTTGATCTCTCCACCCAACCATTTTCAATTGATTTAATTCGTTATTTTTTTCAATTCCTACTATTAGCTCACACTCTCTCTATATTTATTTATATATTTATATATTTATCTTGTACAAATTTTCAATCGTTAATAAAATACTCGTTATTCATCCTATCAGGTTGAAATAAATTTTTTTAAACTTGTACTGGATGACAATTGATGTTAATAAAGTTTTTTAAAATATTAATTAATTAATTAAATTTTAATTAATTAATTTTAGTTTTGCATGGGAAACAAAATGGCCGCCATTGGTTATTGAATTTCAATGAAAGTATTTTCAATAAGAGTTACCATAGGGGGGGGCCCTGTTCTGTCGCCAAATACCGCCAAGTTTGTCGCCAACTTGGCGATATATCGCCAAATTTGGCGGCCAAAATGAGTCGCCAAAAGTGACGCCAACTTGGCGATATCTGTAATATTTCGCCAAATTCCCATAGAGTTCCATTGTAAACCTACTTGCTTATAGAAAATCAACAAATTGAGATATTTTAATGCAACAAAAACTCATATTAGCTTGATTATATTAAATTTTTCTCTGATGGCCCAAGTAGGAATTGACTTTAAAAACAAAATTTTTATATTACTTGTTTATTATTTAATCGCTGAAATAAAATTTGGTTTTATTAACGTTCTCAAAGCAGTTTTGTTTGAAAAATAATGAGGGCATCAATTAGACTTACAGGAGTACCAAAAAACTCTTCAGCGGATGTGTAGTCTGCATATTTTGCTATCTGTTTTAATGTCTTGAATTGATAAAGTACTTAGGTGACTAAAATGTATGCTTTTCTTGACATTTAGTTTTTTTTTCACATTCAATAGTGAGCAATTCTAATGTTATCCAAAATAAATATTTATGTATTTATAAGAAACAACTTCTAAGAATATAATTTAACACGTTCACGTCGGCGCGGTGGGTCACACTCGATTGTCTCAGAGTTGTTAAGTCTCCGGCTTTCTGCACACCACTGTTATTTTAGATAAAATGTTGTTCCTTTAAATCTCCCAATTGTTCAACATTTTCTGTATTAAAATACTGGTATCCAAAAAGACGGAGACTTGGCAGCTCTGAGACAGTCGAGTGTCACCCACCGCGCCGGAGTGAACGTGTTAATAATATTATTTATAAAATTACAGTAGAGCGCCGATTATCCAAACAAGTCGGGGCCGACCCTAGTTCGGATAAGCAAAAGTTCGGATAAAGGGACAGACAATTTAAGGGATGTTCCTGACTATACTAAAACCTTCACACTTTATCCAGGCTTAGGAATACCATCATCAGTTATTGCTGACGTGCTTAAACAATTTTTTTAATTTTTTAATTTTAGTCTTTTCATTTATTTATTTATTTTTATTTTATTTTATTTTTTTTTTTACTTTTTTATGATTTAAAATTTTCTTTTTCTCTTTTTATCATTTTCTAACTCCAGATATTATAATTTAAGCAAAAAAATTTTCGATTGATGCTTGCTTCAAAGAAGACATTCTTTTCAATGCTGTCATATCTCGGAATTCTTCTTAAATATACTAGTTGAATAGGATCAGCGTTCTTCTGCCGTTCGAGCCATTTCATTACTGTTTCCCAACATTTAAAGACTGCATTATATGATGGGCCTGGGTCATTTTCAGAGCATTCGTTTTCATTTTCTCCAATTTCTTTTTCATCTTGAATCTCATCCACAATTTCATCATCATTTAAAATCTGATATCCAGGATCATGTTACGTCACTATTTAACAACTTGTTAATTTCATTTTCTTCATAGCTTAGGACTCTTTCCATCTCTTTTATTGTTTTACATTCCTCATTTTCTGATTCATTATTAGTTTTTTCTTTATTTAAAATTTTATTTCGAGCCCTTTTTAATGTTGAGGATATTTCTATATCCCAGGAAGCAGCAGCCATTATACAAGAATCTTTCAAATCATTTTTTATGGTATCTTGGGAATCAGGCTTTGCTGCTTCTTCTCATAAAAGGAGCATTCTTAGCGTTCGCTTTCTATAAAGCCGATTGAATGTCTCTATCACACTTTCATCCATGGGTTGGATTACAGATGTAACATTAGGTTACAAGAACTTTGTCTGAAAAATGAGAGAAATAGTGTGTTTGGATAATTAAAAGTTCGGTTTAAAAAACTTTTTTGATAGAAATAGGCTGTTCGGATAATTGGAAGCTCGGTTATTTTATTTATTTATTTATTTTTTATTTTTTTTTATTTTATTTATTTATTTTTTTTTTTTTTTTTTGAAAGAAATAGGGTGTTCTGATAATTGGAAGTTCGGTTAACCCTTTATCTACTGACGGTACTTATAAGTACCATTAAAATAACTTGGTATAAAATTCATTTAATAAATCGATTAGCTATAATACAGTTTAGAATGAGTTATAGATACATTACTTTATCTTGTTCCAAAAGCATTATTGGTTACACAAAACAAAAATATTTTTAAAAGGTTGATTTATTTTGCTTTGCATCTTCTTAGCTTTCTTGGCATTGAACGGGGGGTGGGGATTTTTCAATTCGGAAATATTTCTATATTTCTATTGTAAGAACATTATATTTGTACCTTCCTAATTCTACAAAATACTAAGGAAATATTTAAAATAAAAGATTTGAGTGGGGTTATAAATATTGCACAAAATCCCTATAAATTCAAATTTAATTAATTCATCTAAATCCTTCTATCCTTCTAAAATTCTTCTAAAATTTATTAAATGATTATGTAAATCTTCTAATTTAGTTAAAAGAATTCACTGAAAATGCTTTAGAAGATAAAATTTTCATGAATTCCTAATTCAGTACATAAAGGGTTAAAAAAATTTTTGAGATAAATAGGCTATTCGGATAATTGGAAGTTCGGTTAATTAGAGTTCCGATAATCGGCGCTCTACTGTATAGTTAAATTACAATAATTAAAAATTTTTCTTAGAAAAAAACTCAATTTAATTTCGATTTATTATCTTTAGTCACTCGCTCCTCTTCTCTCTCTCTCTCTCCACACACATACGCACTAAGGGGAGGGGGGGGGGAATATATGTTATTTTACTTTAAAATTATGTGTGTTATTTTATTCAAAAAGTTTTGAGCCCATCCAATATTTTTGAAAAGTTCCGCTACTGGCCGCTGATGTATAATAAAACTACAAAAAAATCGAGAAAATTATACAAAAATCACGATTACAGCGCACTTTTCCGGCGGGATATTTCTAAGTTCAAGAAGGACGTGCTTGCCATAGCAAAAAACATAAATAAGAAATTTTGTGCAATTCTAATCATAACTTCATACACTTTTCGATAGTACAATTCGATGGTACAAGATGGTTCAAGAAATTCGATGGTTCGAGTTTTCGATGGTACAATAATGGAAATGGCACAAAAACGGCTATTACAGCGCCCCCTTCCGGCTGAATTTTTCCAAATTCATGGAGGACCTGCATGCTATACCCAAAAGTATACACAAAAAGTTTGGTTCAATTCTGTGCATAACTTCATACAGTTTTTGATGATACAATGGCGAAACACACAGACATTTTATAAAAGCATCTTTTTGGGGATCTCTGACAGCTAAAACGTGTAAATCCGTCGAAAACTGGAAGTTTAAAAATTTTTCAATCACAATACTTTCTTCTATTGAAGATAAAAGCAAGTAAAAAATCCATTTTATTCTATTACATTTTCTCTTATAAATTTACTGCAACAAGCATTAAAATCAGACTTATTTATTTGCATCCCACTTGGTGTGACACTATTACTAGTATGTATTTTTTTCTATTGTATGGGTCTCAGAACTCATAAAGCTTCAAATTTTTCGAAATTTTAATATTTTTGTATGTTAAACTCCTATCTTTTCTGAACATTTTGGTATAATTGTTTACTTGAAATTCCCATTAGAACAGAAGTTATGACTTTTAGAACTGTACCTGCTCAATAGCTGAAGCGGCGTTTCCGAAACTTTGAAGTCATTTTTCTCCAAATGACGTTTTTTGGCATAACGCACAGGATATTTCAAAAACTTTTGAATCTTTTTTCGTGAAATTTTCAAAATATATATTTCATGCTAGTCTGCATAAACTGAACCTAAAATTTCCTTTTTATTGTTCAAAAAAATATATTTTTAGGTTACTATACTGTTGAAATTTTCAAAATTTTGTATTAGCTAAATACAACTTTGTATTAAAATATAAAAATGCTTTAAATACAAATTTATTTAGGTTCAGGATACTTGTTACAATCTGAAATATACGTAGGCACCAAAATTGTCATTCTAGTTGCAAAATTTATTTTGTAATCCTGCGTGTAAGCTGTTATAACAATTTTCTGCTCGTCAAATGTCTAAAAGTTTGGAACCCCCTATAAATACTAATTCTGCATCTTGCAATTTTTTAAATACATGAAATGAAAGAACATACTTATATCTTTCATCCCAATAAAAATTGTGTTTTAAAATGATATACATTTTAAGATATTAATGATCTTTTGATGAAAATGATCTTTTTTTTTTTCTTCTTTTCCAATTTTAAGAGTCCTGCGACCCCTTAAAATGGAAAAAATCCTTGCCGGCTCGGCCTACAGGCGGAGGTAGATTTCGAAGTTAAGTACTAATTTCCCCAACAAAAACTAAATCAAGATTAGAGATAAACCCAGTTTACAATTTTATCTGGCCGCTTTTGACAAATTTTTAATTTCATTTTTCTGTAAGAGCTCCTTTTATCAGAATCATATTAAGTCCGTATTAAAAAATTATTTTTCCGCGCTCAACAACTCGAAATTTTCTGACACATTTTCAGACTCATTTTTAAAAGTAAAATCATGAAACTTGTTGACGTGATTTTTTAGAAGAGATTTATAAACAACCTGTTTTTTATTTTTCGTTCAATTAATTAGAACTTGATTTACAATTATTTTCTCAGTACGACCATTTTTTCTTTTGTTGTTGTTTCAGCACTTCTGGAAATTTGGTTCAGAAGGCCCACTTTGACAGCATTTTTTGAATTATATTCTGCCTTTATCAAATAATCGACCAACACAGTACTTTATATAGTTTCTGAATAAGAAAACCTACCAATTGGATGCATTTGAGAGCGAAAATGAATTAAAAAATGAATCAGAAAATAAGCCGTTTGGATTTGAGTACACCCTTAATACGATACTTTTTTCGTCAACCCATTTTTTTTTTTTTTTTTTTAACCACTAAGGGGCTCTGCCCCCTACGAGCTACGCTCGCCAACCCCCCGTTCAGGCACACCAAAATCCAAAAAGCACGCTAATTTGATCGGCTTTAAAAATATTGAATTAAAATTTAAAAAAAACAGTAGCGATCTCTCTGTAAACGGGTTTCCATTCGTTTTTCTTGGATTGGGGATTTTTAAGACCAAATCTGCTGCTGTTAAGAGATACAATGGTGGTTTTCGTATTTAATTAAAAAAATAGTTAAACATTTGAAAATAAGCTAATGTAAAATGAATTAAGTAAACAGCGTCATTGTCTCCCGGTATTTTTTAACAGCGCTATAAGATAGTTCTTTTAAATAATTCATTTTAAATGTATCGTTTTAAATCTGACGTAATTTACACCAAAGTTTTATTTCTCTTATTAATATTCACGTGAAAATACTTTTGTTGTTAGAAGGAAATATTATTTGCGGTGTCTTCGAATTCACGATAATAGTTGAAAATATTATCTCAAAATATCTCGCGCAAATATATTTTTCAATTTAAATTGTTTTGCTATATTTTTTTGCCATTTTAAATATGACGTAATTTCCCCAAATTACAAGTTTTAACGCATAATAATGATTTTTTTTATTTTAAGATTTTGTTTCTCTTTTAAAATTCAAGTGCAAATATGGTTCGTCGCAGATGTCATATACGCCGGCGCAAATTTTTTCTGACGCTAATTTCATATACGCAACGGGTACTTAACTGGTGCTAAAGTGTTGTTATTTTGCTTGATATCGTAACCCGGATGGGTACAGATGTCATATTCGCCCCATATTGGCGCGATTTTTTTCGGTTTCCAATTTGGCGAAAACATCAACAGCATAAACAACATAATCCGGGTTACCACATCAAGCAAAATAACGACACTTTGGCGCGGAAAAAAATTGCGCCAAAATGCTCGTATATGACATCTGTGCCTATGGTTCTTATGACGTAATTTTCCTGCTTTTAACATGTAATCATTTAATTCTAATTTTAAAGTTTTTTTTCTATTTGTAATAGTCACGTGTAAATAAATTTTTAATTTGAAGTAAACATTATTGTTTGCGCTGTTTATGCAACTGGCGACAGTTTAAATTAATAACATTTTCTAAAATTTGTAAAAAATATCTCTCGAAATGCTGAAAATTTGAATTTAAAATTGAAATAAAACATCAAAAAATGAGTCAAATAAGAAAACTAAATGCAATCTGCACATCGGGAACTTATAACGTATAAAATGATCTAAAAATGATTAAATTCTCATGTACAGTTTTTGCTCCAATAAAACTCTTTTAATGAAACGATTTTGTCCAACTTTAGCATTAAATATCTCTTAAAATAATTCTTCGATTTGAAAACTGTCTGCATCAGCGTATTTATCAAACATTTCTCTATAATACCACCGATTTTCATATTTTTGTATGCAACAATTTTTTTAATATTAAGGATGAAAGGCCATGCTTAAGCATTCAAATTGGATGTGGTCTACCCGGAATATCTACGCAGATGTTCATTGGTCCATTTCCAAATCAAAACTTTTTTTTATATATAGAAGGATTTGGAAAAATGGTTATTGTTCTCTGTCAGGGTAGGAAATCAAAAGCATATCTGAAGGTTTTTATTGGTTTAATCCGCATTTTATTCGTGTTCTGATGGGTCTATACAGTAATCTGTATTTCCCTTTACAATTAACAACGATGGATACCTTCTGTTGCCACTATGACAAAAAAGTAATAAAAACTACAAAAAAAATTAATAACTCAGAAACAAATTGAGATACAGCTTTCAAACAAATTGCATTTAAAAGTACATTTTTTTCTCTATCGGATGGTGTAAAAAGTAATATTGTCGGATGTTTAGAAGTTTAAGAATGAAATTTCATTAAAATAGGTCGTCAGAATTCTTGGAAATCTGACGATGGAAAAGCTTTTTCCCGAACAGCCAATGAAATGCTTGGATAATCCGTAAGTTTCAGGTTCATGGCGTACGTAATGTAGGATCAACTGGGTGTGATTTTTTATGTCTTAAATTTTAGTCTTTGAAAAAAATCTTTTTGCAAATAGTCGTTGTAATTTGTTAAATTGCTTTTTTTTTTTTTTTTGCTGCAAGAGTTGATCCTATTAAAAACTTGTCACTATGAAAGTTGTAGATAATATTGATGAGTTGTATAAAAAATTCAAGCGGATTGGATATCTTATGAATTGACGAATTTATGATTTTTTTTTCAACACCCTATTTTTTCGTTTCGTTTTTTTTTATTATTTTTATTTTTTATTTATTTATTTATTTTTTTTTTTTTTCAGTAAGAGTTTGTCCTATCAAAAAGTTGTCAATATAAAAGTTGTAGATATTATTAAGAAGATTTATAATAAGTTTAAATGAATTTGATATCTTAAGAATTGATGAAGTTATGTATTTTTTTCCTCCCTAAAACCCTATTTTTGAGCCCCTTGAGCCCATTTTTTATTTTATCAAAAATCTGTGATACATAAATTGTTTGTCCTTTTCCTAGAAGTAATAATAACTTTAAAATGATTTGATATGTATAAAAATTAAGAAGTTATGGGGGTTTTCGGTTTTCACAAAACCCCTCCCAATTTCTACCCCCTTGGTCCGATTTTGACCATTAACGAAAATGACCGAAATTTTCTATCCCTTGATTTTATATATCAGTTTTAAAGAGATTCGTGCAGAATTACGGAAGTTATCGTGTTCATAAAAAAGTGATATATATACAGATAGATAGATAAAGTTTTTCACTGAGGGTGGTTTTGGGATCTAGGGGTCATGATCGGTGTAGATCTGCAAAATTTTTCAGAAATTCCAACATAGGGGAGATCGCAATAGGTAGTATTTCATACGAAATCTACCTAAAAGAACTAAAAGAGTAATAAAGTTTTCTTATTCTTACCATTTTTATTGCGATCAAAATTAGTTTTGTAGAATTTTATTGACTTTTTATCAAAAGAAAAATTTCTAAAATTTTTTATTTGGAAAACTATCTTAAACTAGAACTAGACTCTTTTTCTTTTATTTATAAGCAACCTACTATTTAAAATAAGTAAAGTCAAAATGTTATACATAACAACACGATGTATAATTAGTTCATAATTGCCTCATATTATTGTTTGTTCCTTTTCGTAATTACTTCATTATTTTTATCTTAAAATGGCAAACATGTTGAAAAAAGAACAAGAAAAGTTTTCTTGCTTTTTTTTCAGCTAGTTTTAAGGGGACGCCATTATCTTTTTGACTAAAAATATCAGCAATTTATATTCCTTGGAATGAACGTGTAAACATTGAAGTAGGGGTTTAAACAGACTGTCTTTTCAAAACAAATTTCCGTTCGGAAATTTATATCCATCCCATTACTATGTACACAAATCAACCAGTGAAACAGAACCTTAAAATATTTAATGGATATTGGTCAGTGAGATCTCAAATTACTCTCGCTAATGTTAGACTTATGGACGTGGGATGCGTTCTTATTTTTTAAATATTCCTCATAAAATTAATATTTTTAGCATCTTTTTTCAGAATATTCTTCTCGAAGAATCTCTTATTCTTCTTTAGTTGACAAAATATTTCAAAAATATAGGCTTAATTTAATATTTGATGCGTTAAAAGCTGACCATCTGAGAGAAAAATTTCAACGTCATATACAATTAAGTATATATCATAGAAATATTTTGAAAACTAACCAAAGAAGAAAAGTACACAGGAAAAAAAAGTCAAAAATATTAATTTCTTGATTATATATTTTTTAAATAAGAATGCATGTGTATTTATAGAAAATACATGCGATGAGGATTTGTAAGGTTGTGTATTTCGCTTACGAGCTGTGAGTAAGATTTCAACATTTCAAATAAGATTAAATATATTTTAGAAATACTTTGTCAACTAAAAAGAAAGAGACATCTATTAGAAAGAGTACACAGATAAAAAAAAAGTTTAAAATATTAATATCTTGATTAGATAGTTTAAAAATAAGAATGCATGTGTATTTCGAAGATTTACATGCGGTGAGGATTTGGATTTATAAGAAGGTGTATTTCGCTGGTGAGCTTTGAGTAAAGTTTCTATATTTCAAATAAAATTAAGTATACATTTTAGAAATATTTTGCCAACTAACAAAGGAAGAGACATCTTTTAAGAAAAGTACACAGGAAAAAGAAGTTTAAAATATTAATTTCTTGATGATATATTTAAAAAGTAAGAATGCATGTGTATTTCTAAAATACATCTGCGGTGAGGATGTATAAGAATGTGTATTTCGCTGACGAGCTGTGAGTAAGGTTTCAACATTTCAAATAAAATAAGTATATATATTAGAAATATTTTGTCAACTAAAATAGAAAGAGGCTTCTTTTATAAATAGTACACAGCAAAAAGAAGTTAAAAATATTATTCTCTTGATTAGATAGTTTAAAAATAAGAATGCATGTGTATTTCGAAGATTCACATGCAGCGAGGATTCATAAAAATGTGTATTACGCTGGTGAGCTTTGAGCAAGATTTCAAAACTTCAAATAAAATTAAGTGTATATTTCAGAAATATTTTGTCAACTAAAAAAGAAAGAGACATCTTTTAAGAAGAGTACACAGAAGAAAAAAAAGTTAAAAATATTGATTTCGTGATGAGATATTTTAAAAATAAGAATGTGTGTGTATTTCGAAGACACGCATGCAGTGAGGATTTATACGGATGTGTATTTTGGTGACGAGTTAGTAAGATTTCAACACTTCAAATAAAATTATATATTTTAAAATATTTTGTCAACTAAAAAGAGGACACCTTTTAAGAAATGTACACAGATAAAAGGAGTTTCAAATATTAATTTCTTGATGAGATTTTTTTAGAAAGAAGAATGTATTCCACGCTCATAGGTTTAACATTAGTCAATGACCAACACCCTTAAGGAATATGATTTTCCTAAAATAATATGGCGACTATAAAAAAGATCTACGCATTTTGCGTTCTAAATAATAAAATTTATAGTTTTTAGAGAGGATGTTGAAACATTTTAAATGTTAAAATATTCCCAAATCTCTTAATTTTCGTTGATTTTACGACAGCTAAAGAGAAAAAAAAACTTTAATCATGTCCACACTTTTTCGTTCCTTTTATCCACTCACACTATTGCTTTATATTTTTTTATTATGCTAAAATAAAAAATAAAAATAGAGATAGAAAGAGATAGAAATAGTATTTTTTTTCTTACTTAATTTGTTATCACTCTATGCGCTATCCTAACTTCAATCTTCACATACCACATATCGTTTCACACTAGAATATCTTTATAACAATCTAACTTGTTTTTGTTGTTATTGTTCTTCTTAAATATACCAGGACTTTCAAATAGTAATCTTTGCTTTGTATATTGACAGATATTCCGTGATTAAATAAAAGAAAAATTATTATTCGAAAATTCTAGCAGGTATTTTGAAATAACAAAAACGAGCTAAATTGACAACACCGCACTTGAGCGATTATCTGTGAATTCTATTGGGCTAAATTGGCAATATCGATCTGGCGAGTTCACTTTGGAAAATGTATTATTTTTCAACATTTATAACTATAACAGAAGACTTCATATTACTTCCTTTAAGCAGAATTCCCGGTTTGTTTAGCTCTCGTTTACAAGAAAGGACCGTAACGTCCTCAACAATCCAATCATATTATTGTCAGGTCTGATTTTGCACAAAATCTTCCCAGCAGTCAAATTTGTCATTTGTCGTTACTCTCTTATAAAGGTTCTGTACTCTACATTGAGACTATACAAAAGTTGGTGACTCTAAAGTTAATATTTAAACAATGATGACATTTTTGCCAAGCAATAATGCAATAAATACATATGAAGTAGCAATACAAATTTTTGTGCCCGTACATTTAGTGTATTTTATTAGACGAAACTTTTCTACTGAATGCCCTGTATTGAGAAATCTTATATATATATATATATAGACTTAAAATTCAAATAATTTAGGAAATTAAGTGGTCAGTTGAAAAATTATGTCACGAATGAAATAGTTCAAAGTTTGAAGAAATTAAATTTTAAAGTGTAAAAAAAAAATATTTTCATTGATAAAGTAAAACTTGTATAAGCTCTTAATTTCAGAATGAAAACTTAATTTCAAAATTTCCAAGTATTATTCTTGGATAAACTGGTAAAACATTAGGTCTTCAGCCTTCTTATAAAATTTCAGGGGATAGAGATCTCATACAATTAGTGAGAGAAAGCTTTTAAACTATTAATCTAGTTGAGATTTGTTCCCTAAGGTGTGTTTCTAGTATTTAACTATTCATCCATTATATTACTGTAAACATTTCTATAAAAGTCAGACAAGACTCAAATTTCTGAATGTAATCTTGATATTATCGCTAATTTAAATGCAAATAAATGTATTCCACCATTTCTATTTCAGGAATTTATTTCCCATTGCATCACAGAAAACCATTCACATTTCAAAAGAAGATTCAAAAAAATATTTTTAAATCTAATCTAATCCATTTACACTTTTCTTAAAGTCTTAATTATTAGTTAAACAATGATGAAATTTATGCTGAGTAATAATGCGATAAATTCATATGAAGTACCAATACAAGTTTTTCTACAGTACATTTAGTGTATTTTTTATTGAATGAAACTTTCCTTCTGAATGACCTATGTGTCCAGAAATCTTTTTTTATAGACTTTAAAGATCAAGTAATTTAGGAAATTAAGCTATTATTTGAAGGGTTATATCAAGAATAAAATCGCTCAAAGCGTAAAGAAATAAAATCTGCAGAAATAAATTTTCAAACTGTACAAAAAATATTTTCACTGATAAAATGAATTTTGTACAAGCTTTTATTTCAAATAGAAACTTAATTTCAAGATATCAAAGCATTATGTTTAGATAAACTGTTAAAACATCAGGTCTTCAGTCTTCTTAAAAAATATCAGGCGATATAGATTTCAGACATATAGTGAAAAAAACCTTTTAAAACTATTAATTTAGTTGGGATTTGTCTTCTAAAGTTTGTATCTAGCATTTAGTCATTTATCCATTGTATTATTCTAAACATTTCTATAGCAGTCAGATGAGACTCAAATTTCTCAATAGTCTTCATACTATCGCTAATTTAAATGCAAATAAACGTATTCCACCATTTCTATTACAAGAATTGATTTCCTATAGCAACACAGAAAACCTTTCACATTTCCAAAAGGAGATTCAAATGAACCTTTTAAAATCTAATCCACTTACACTTTCCTTAATATCTTAATTGCAAAGAATATCTAGGTACAATAATAGAAGAAAACTTTTGAAACTCCAGTACTTATTCTTCAGTAAATAATGGTAAATCAACAATATATTTGCTAATCGATTGGAACTAGTTTCTGGGATTAATCGATATTTTTAAAACTTAATAATCCCAATAATCTTGTTATTGTCTTATTTTAGATACCCTAACTTTAGACCGCTTTCAGTCGTTTTGCTTGCACACTGACTCCAAACAAGCCGTTGCGACGCTGTATTTTCTACTTTTATTATATATTATAGCTATATCTTACAGCTGCATCTCACAGATATATGTTTTAATATTTTATATGTAGTGGTAACATTTTCTACGATTTATATTTAAAAAGAAATGACGCCTAGCAACCGTTTGTTTGGAGTCAGTTTCCATGCAAAACGTCATGACTGACGTCATACTGAAAGCGTCTTCGCATTCGTAATTGTCAAGAATACATAGGCCAGTCTTGAAAACAAAAAGTGAATCCGCAATAAGTAATCGTAATTGAAAGATGCTATGGTATAAATAGATTAGGTATAATCTCCTACAACTAATGACTTTTTTTTTTTACTTGTTCTTGATATTTTTAAAATTTGCTTAAAGGATTGTCTCCATATTAAAATGAACCCAAGTTTTTGGAAATAATATTACTCAAATCTGACATGCAAATTTCCTATCTTTTACCATACTGTATGCAACAAACGTAAAAATACATTTTTTTATAGATTGGTATTAAAAATTATTGCTTGCATCGGAAATTTTATGCCAACGAAAACCGGCGGAGGTAATCCAACTGTACCCAATTCCGATTGGCTTTGAACATAATTTATACAAATTTTTGTACATACGTGGACATGAATTTCAAAACTTGCCTTATCTAGAAAATCAAATTTTGAGAAATCGCAAAAAAAAAAACCTCTATTCCCTCCCATTGCTTTTCATTGTAAACCAAAATTTTATAGTACCAGAAATGCAGGATAAAAGTAATTTTTTTTTTTTTTTTTTTTTTTTTTTTTTGCAGATTGTTGTGCTTTTATGGTATTAGTTTGGCAACAGACAGAGAAAACAAAATTTTTTACACGAATCGTTTCCACTTATAATCTATAACCTGGGATTGTATCCACCAATTTAATAAAAAAGGGTATTTCTTTTTGTTATGTTTTTACATAAATGGCAGTTTTTTCTTACAAATATTTTATGCTATTTTATATAAATTCTTACATTCGTTAAGTTACACATCGCTAAAAGCCTTCTTAACACCTTCCAACATAGCTTACTCAAAGCTGGTAGACGGGAGATGCTGGGTTCAAACACAATCGTGCCCGTCGGCCTAATCGTTCGGAGTCTTCCGTGGTTTTCTTCGAACCTTGGATAACCTTGCGTAAATACGGATTAGGTTCCCTTAGAAAGATCTTCCCCCCCCCCCCACGGAGGGCACTCCCCCTCGGGCCTATATCCCTCGTTCAGATAATCGGTCGTCAACTCCAAAATCAGTTGAAAATAGTTTATCAATTTGGTTTGTCTGTCTGTCTGCCATCTGTCCGTGCTCCAACTCTCGTAAATATATTCGGATTGGCATTAAATTGTTATACAGTCGGGCCTCGTTATCTCAACACCCGGTTTTCACGTCACTCCGCTTATCACGTCAGTTTTTCAAAATCCAGATTTTCTGTATATGATTTTAATGTAAATAAACTCCGGATTTTACGTTGTTGAATAATTTTCAACTCCGGATATCCCGACGGTTTAGGAAAATTGTCCATTTTTTTCGATCCATCTTATAAGCACGGAAATTAAGCGGTAAGAAATGTCTTTTCACAAAAGTGTCTAAAATAACCATTGAGATAAATGTGAAAATTTACTTCACTCCTTTATCTGAATGAATAAACCCACACACTATGAATGACTTACTTAAGCTCCAGATAGACATATCAGTTTATTCGCGATTTTTTTGTTCTGGTCAGGCGGCGCTTTCTTGTGGTTGCACGGCGTTTTTCATCCGACTAAAACCGAAGCATTGCATTGCATTGAAATGATCAGAAATTATCTAACATCCATTTCTGTAACAACAAAAAGTGATTACAATTCATTGTACAATATTGAAAAAAGAATTGTAAGAAGCCCATCTAGGGTTAAGCAAACCTTAATTCATCAATATTTCATGTAACAATAAAAAAAAAGAAGTCATCATAAATCTGATTTTTATTCTTTTCAATTTTGTTTTTGTGTTTATTTTGTTTAATATGATATGTTTGATATATGTTTAATATAATTTTAATATTTTTCTTAAAACTGCAAGAACAGTTATTAATTTAAAATTGTCTTAAATTAATTAAAAATACATCTTTTTATAAACATTTTTTCCCACCCTCCGGTTACCGCGACACTCCGCTTATGAGACACTTTTTTCTTATCATTAGAGTGTCGGGATAACGAGGTTCGACTGTATATCAAATTTTACTGTAGCATGTTCGGTATTGACAATTAAAAACGTAGCATTTTTAGTTCGTTTACCGGCACACTCAAAAGAATTCCATTACATTATGGGTTATGAGGTAAATAGTTTTTGTTGCATTTTATCGGTGTTACGTTATTTCAAACATAATGAGATTGATATTCAACACTGACAAGGGAACCACTTTTGGTGTTGCTCGCATCTAGCATTGAGACCTGGTGCATTTTAAATCCCTATATTATGAAGTTTGAGAATCGATAAAATTTTTCTGTTAAAATAATATTTCTTGATTATGCAGCAGCATAGCTTTCTGAAAATGCAATTTTTGAAACCACTTATCGGACTATTAACATTGAATTTTTTTAAAGAAAAGCATTTAAAAATAAAAATTAGTTAATAATAAGTATAAAATATTGAAAAAAGTTTGAAAATTCCTTCAAAAACCCACGAATTTGATTTTGAAAAATTGCAACTTTATATTCATATTTTTGGCGGGGAAATAGTTGGCGTTTATTTTCAAAAGTAGAGCTTTCCGGCAACCCTAGTCAAATGTCATAGCTGAATTTGTAATAGCTAAAAACTGCAATGTCCGACTTATTTCACCACAGTAATTTTTCTAAATTGTGTAAAAATATTAATTTACTTTATTATTACTTTTACCGAAGGACCATTTAATACAGCAACATTTCATTTTAAATATTTTAAACTTTATTTGATTCGATTTCAAAAGAAAATAGATTGCTTAT
Source organism: Maratus speciosus (assembly GCA_963932465.1). Lineage (NCBI taxonomy): Eukaryota > Metazoa > Arthropoda > Arachnida > Araneae > Salticidae > Maratus > Maratus speciosus. Next base: position 290,276,397 of record OZ010798.1, read on the forward strand.
TTTGTATTTCACTAAAAAATAGTTTTCAATGATCTTCGAAGCTTTTATAGAATTATATTTATTACTTATATATTTATCGTCTGCACAGAAAAAAAAAATAAATAAAAACCTATTATTTGTTTATTACAAAAAAAATCACAATCTGATATAATTCTAGTACTATGTTCTGTATATTTTCTCTTTGGATAAAGGGGACGGAAAAGTTGTAGCGCCATATTTGGCGACTTAACACAATTTTGGCGTGAAATAAACAAATAAATATGTAATAATAAAAAATTAAAAGTATAAAAAAGTATATAAAATATTATTTTAACAGAGACATTTTTTTGGTTCTCTAACTTTTATGCATAGGGCTACAAAATGCACCAGGTCTCGATGCTAGGTGCGAGCAACACCAAAAGTGGTTCCCTTGTGAGATAGGTTACATGCTTTCTCAGGAGTACAGAAGAAGTAGCATTTAGAGTTATTTTACAGGGACGCACAAAAGAGTTCAATCACGTTATGATCTATGGAAAAAAAAATTGTTTGAGGTGCATTTTAATCATGTTATGTTACATGAAACATAATAAATTCACTGAATTGTGCTACAACATGTATCCTGTAGATTAAGGAATGCATAGCACTTATCGTTCATTTATAGAAAACTAAAAAAAAATTCGGTCACAGGAATGACTGAGATCGATAATTGTTGAAAGTGTCTTTTGCGGTATGTAAGTACTTTTAAACTTATCTCATTTTGAGTGTATTAGGTGGTGTATATATATTAGATAGTATACAGGGCTACACGGGAGAATTAGCACACATTACGGGATAAGAACAGCAATTATATACCGGGAGCCGGCAGCACAGACAAACATTTCATCGAGTTCATGGATGAAATTATAGGATTAGTTAAATCTTTATTCGCAAATTCAAACGCAATCGGTCTGTCAGGTCATATCTTGGTGGAAAACACCTGCAAACCCGATTTCAGTGGCTGACTTGTAGGTTTAACATTGTGTTTTCCTACTCTCAGCCTTCCATGTTTTCATACCTTTGGGTGCAGAAAAACACAATGGTAAACCTACGAGTCAGCCGCTAAAATCGGGTTTGCTAATGTTTCCCACCAAGATAGGACTTGGCAGACCGTTTGCGCTTAAATATGCGAATCAAAATTTAATTAATCCTAGAATTTCATCCATGAACTCGATGAGGTGATTGTCGGTGCTGCCGGCTCCCGGTCTATTACTGAAAATGTATTTTTACTGACAAGGAAGGTCTCCAAATCGGGCATGCTCATAATATTTTGAAAAAAATACTAATTAAACTACTCATGTATGTAATAAAGGACCAGTCAAATTTAGCGGCGGAATTACAGTAGAAAGTCTGTAAAAAAAATAAAATACTTTCTAATTCTTGGTGCGAAAAGACAAAAGCGTCAAGCGATTTTGCGAGCATTGCTTTTCCTCGCCAAAAGCAAACTATTTTAATGCACCTGAAAATTGCTTATTAATTGAGTTTTAGAATGCGTATAAATAGTATTTAATGAATTTAAATTTAAACAATGAGAGAGTTTAATAAAAACATTTTTTGTATTGCATATTTATGTTGCTTGTTATTTAATTTTATTACTTTAAAAACAATTTCATATATAAAAAATATTTTCATATATTTAAGCGTATTCCAAAACAAAGGCAAGGTGAAGAATGCTGCAGTTATTCATTTCAATGTCAAAGAAGTCGTTGTTTCCATAGCAACAAAATTAAATCGACAATGCTCAATTGGATTTAATTTTGAGATTGAAGCAATAATTACTTAAAATCTTATTTTAATTCATAAAATTTGATAGTTAACTTTCACTATAAATATATAGATATATGACAAATTTAGATATCTCATTTCATTGTATGAATAATATAAACTTTTTAACCGAAACGAAAACCAGACAACAAAAACTACTACAAAGATTTCGAATTTATTAGCTGTAAGCTGAGCAGCGGAATTCATTATAGAAATAATTAACCCTGCTATATTTCATAAACATTTTCCAAAATGGTTAGTTTTTCATTGCTATGTTGTATACCTACTTGTGAATGTGCGTTGATTCGGGGACATAAATACCGAAATTTTCGGTTCTACATGAGTATCCGATATACGAGGGTGGTTCAATAATTATTGTCCCGAGTGTGTACAAGTAAAAATTAAATTTAAAAAATCAAAAAACCAGACTGCATAAAAAGCGAACTAATTATTTCTCCTCAATTTGAAACTATTTTTTATATCACTTACCTTTTTTTTTAATTTACTTGTATTGATGACTTTTAAGTTGTATTTAATTGTTAGTTCCTATCTATAAACACTGTTTTGATGAAGCCTATAGATGTCTATGAAGGTTAGAGTTCCAGTAAAGCTAAAGATCCTACCTACACAACTTCCAGGTTGTGTAATAGTTAAACAGAGCTTCTCACTGTAAAATAGTCAATGAAACATCGTCTTCATTTTGAAAGACCTATCCAATGATATGCCACTTAACAGGGTGCGTAAAAAAATTTTTTCGTCTCTATCGCCATTTTTTATTTTACGGCCGCCACTTTGAATGTATAAAAACAAAATCTAGCCTATAACCATCGGACGGTTAAGACGAATCGATAGAGACCTCATTCATTAAAATACATGTAACCGTTGGGATGTTCCCAGGGTATAAAGAAATCCACATACCCAGATAAGCGTGAAACGCACAACCCTTCTTGGTGGTAGAGTAATAAAATATTTGTACTGCGGTGGTTGATGTGGAATATGGAAGCCTAATGTCTTAGATGGCTATATGCTCAATTTCGGAACTGTAGCTGCTATATTAACATTTTTTTTTCGTTTTGGGTGTGAGAGGTTCGCACCTAGCTTGAAAGGGGGGGGGGGGGTTAGGGGGGTGACAGTGAATGAGACGTGGCTACTGTCGTTTGGACTCGGGATCATAGTGATGTATCCACGTCTCATCCACTGTCACAAATCTATTACAGAACTGCTTCAGGTCTGGCCCCATAAGCTCCAAACCAGCCTCCCCCCCCCCCCTTTCAAGCTAGGTGCCACCTCTTACACCTAAAACGAAAAAAAAATTATGTTAATATAGCAGCTACGGTTCTGAAATTGAGCATATAGTCATCTAATACTTCAATATTCCACATCAACCATCGCAGTACAAATATTTTATACACACTTGGGAAAATAATTACTGAACCAGTCTCGTACAACAGAACACTTTTTATGTTAATCCATCCTTTCTTCGATTTTTGTTGAATTTTGAAAAACATATTGAACCAATTTTAATGCCATTTAAATGGGACCACTTCGAGAGTATCCTCTTTCAATTAAAAAAACACATGACTCGGTCTTGTAGTTTCGGAGCAATCGGGCAACACACATAAAAAAATGCATATGCTTCAAATTGAGAACCTCCTCCTTTTTATGAAGTCAATCATAGCTGCCAACCTCAAACTAATCTTCCGTAATACTTGCGTTAATTTGAGCCCGGTTTAATACGTTTCAAACCCGAATTTTTTTTAAGAAATTGAAATAAATATGTTCCACGTAGAAACCTGGAATTAAATAAATAAGCATTTATGAAATAAATTTTCTGGTTCGAAATGTGGTTAACCTGGGTTAAATTAATCCAGACATTACGGAAGATTAGTGGAAGGTTGGCAGCTATGAAGTCAATTAAAAAATGAAATTTCTTAACCCGAGATTACACGTGCAAGGTATGACATACCCAGGGGGATCGTTGAATTTGCGAGCAATGTTAACGATTAAATAGCAGGGCGATTTTTGTTTGAATTTATTTGTGGCAAGGCATAAATCGTACATATCCTGGATGTGCGCGAGCATTAACGGGTTAACACTAGAACACCCGGAAGGAGTCTATTCGACTCCGACCACATATCTATTGGAGCCAGAATTTTTTTTCATAAAATAAGTTAAATTGAAGCGACTCAGAATTACGTTAAATAAATCAGTTAAATAATTTTAAATAAAAATTCTGGGATGAAATATTTTTAGGAAACTTGAGTAAAATTTCCGGGCATTCTAGTGTTAACCTTTAACACTAGAACTGCCGGAAATTTTACCCAAGTGTTATAAAAATATTTTACACCAGAATTTTTATTTAAAACTATTTAAGTTATTTATTTAGTTTATTTCTGCGTGGCACACATTTAACTTATTTTAGAAAGAAACTTCTGGTTCGAATCGAAATATTTCTATTTTTTACCGGTCAAAATGACCGCTATAGCGGTTCTAGTGTTAACTGATGTCACAGAAATTGTCACATAACTAGTGTGAACCGGTCTGTGAGACCGCTCCATCGAAAGATGAATAAAAGCCGCGATTAACTCATAGGATGTTGTTTTTGTACTAAACTTTTTGTACAGGACTATTATAATTAAAATTCCCCTATTCAAAAGTCTCTGGTGTTAGTACTAAAGTTCCTATCGAAATAAAAATTTCGGTAGTGTTTGTAGATAAACTGAAATTTGCAAGTTAAACTGTGAAAATTAAAAAAAGCACCGATCTGTGAGACCGGTAACATCAGTTAAAGGTTAATATAATTCTGTTATTTTTGGAAAGCGCTTCATAATCTATACCTCATGCATGATTTTTCGTTGTTGTTTTTCTTTCCAGCGGTGCTCAGACCAAAAAGTATCCAACAAAGCCATCTACAATACATTTGCTAGGACACGACCTCCCAGTTCCAAAGTGTCCAAGTCTCTCATTTCCCTTCTCAAGTTTTATAAATGGAATCGTCTCATCCTTTTGGTTGCCAATCACACTTCTTACATGCAAGTTGCGGAAGCACTCAAGGATCTGGCTATCACTCATATGATAGATATTGTAGAGACCTTCTACCTACCTGGAGATTATCTCACAAAAGACAACACAACTTTAAAAAATATAGTGCTGGATACGTATGCTATAACTAGAGGTAAGTAATTCTAATCCTTTTGTTGATACCGGGTGTCCTAAAAATAACTGATGTATTTTAAAATTCAATAACTTGTAAATGGGGACAGATCTTAAAAAAATTCTTGCAGGAGGGTTATGTATGATGTCAGGAGTTTTCTTACTGTGATTCTGGATTTTAGTTCTAATTTCAAGCAATAGATGGCGCTGAGAACAATAGGTGCTTAGAGATCCTACATTAGAGAGAGATTGGACATTGAAGAAATGTCCGCCATTTTCGTTACAAAGTAGATGGAACGCCGTACAACGCAATGCATTTTTATCAGCGTCTAACCCTTTTTTTTCTATTAAAATTATGAAATTTTCATTTTATATACCTTCAAAGAGTCTTTCGGAACATAGATATAAGCACATTTCTATTTTAATGAGTAAATTCTCAGAAAATGCATTTTTTTACTCAGCTGTTTTACGCTACGCAGCAGTGCGATTTTACTTAGTTTTTGAATTTCGATTTATTTGTAGAATTTTTTTTCATACTTTTTATTTGTTTCTTTTAACAGCAGCCCCCCTATTTAATGTTTTTCTAAACTTTCATTTAATGGTTTGATAACTATACTCATATTAATACTATATATTAACCAGATTTCTGTATTTAAAAAGAATATCAAAGAGAATTAGCAGTACGTAGAAACTTATCATAAAATATTTTCAGTGCACATATTAAATTATCTTTGAATCACATACATAGTTAGTGGTACATGATATGTTCAAATTTTATTGTTTCTGAAATTATCAATGCGATGATGGTGAAAATTATAATAATTACTGTTGTTTTAAAATGCGTAATAAATTATAGATAGTTTAAAAAAATTGAATTCTATAGTTCATTTTCTAACTGATAATCGTTAAAAATTATTTTCTCAAATACAAATAAAATAAAGTTCTTACATGGCCAATCTTCCTTTGCCCACTATTTTAATTAGTAAAAAAAATAGAGTAAAAAGTGCATTTTCTGAGAATTCTTATTCATTCAAATGGAAATGTGCTCATATTTATGTTCTGAAAGACTCTTTGAAGGTATATAAAGCAACTACGTACGTGTACTTGAGCACTGCTGGTCACCACACGGTGCACCAGGAAAGGGCCACCACGGCGTCCAAGCTACCAAGGGGACCATATTTCATATGCGCTCGGACTCGCCCACAAAGGGTCGCTACCTCCCTTAGGACGCGTGACATGAGTGTCACGGCCCACCGAGTGAGCGAGTCAACACCCGGATATGAGATCGCCAAGGCAGGGACCCCCCTTAGGCTTCCTTCCGGTATTGCACAATTTTTGGGAACATCGGACCCACATGTCCACGTGAGTCAAAGCCGTTCCCCCAAATTATTTACTACCTTGATATCCCACCACTGCAACAGACAACGGACACTGGCACATCCAGCCCTGCAACGAGGCTTACATCCAGGGTACACATCTGTACATAGCAGGAGCTGAGATTTCTGAAGGAAAGCCTGCCTAGCTCGTCGACCCCACCCTCAAATTGGGCTACGTACCCTGTGAAATAACGACTCAACTACAATTTTAACACCACTTTATTATCATCAACAAAAGAGTACATTTTATATGGGTGGGATCCGCACGATTTACAAACTATTTACATATTTACACGCCTTCAACCAAAACACATGTTAGACTATCAAGGAATAAATACAATATTTCAAAATGAGTTTATTTACATGCCAATATTTACATTTCTTCTTTCTTCTTATTCATCTTATTCTTCTTCTTTTAACAACTATGAGCTACTAAATACAGTTGAGCGATCGATACCACCGAATGACCATCTCACTACATCCCATTAAGAGACAAACTGTCGTAATGTCACCATAAGTGGGGCTCCATTACTCTGAGAAAAGTCACGAGGGACCGTCTCAGGTTCGGAACAATGAAGTAGTTCCGAACTGAGGATCGATTGAGCCTCGGACAATATTTGTCTCTAAGTGGCCGAGTACCCACACACTCCAACAAAAGGTGTTCACTCGTAGCCGGACGTGGGGACGTGCAAAATGGGCACGCACGAGGCAAAGGTTTCACTCGAAATCTCCGGTAGTAATATGGGAACGGGCCATGTCCGGTTACCGCCCAGTTGAGTAATGGAGACGTCCAAGCCTGCCTCTCCGAAACCCTAGGTATTATACGGTAGACACTTCGGCTTAGGGTCTCTTCCTCCCACCTCTCCTGCCAGGTCCTTACTATTTCCCTAGACAGGAAGTGCTTCACTACACTAGGTGCGAGGTCAACATGGGCACTCACAACGTCTAGCTCTGCACCCGCCTTTGCGAGCAAATCAGCAGCTTCGTTGCCTCGGACTCCAACATGAGCCTTGACCCAAAACCAATCAATCTCAAGTTCCTCCCTCGCCTCGTGGATCTCCGCGATGAGCGGATCTCTACTGTTTGGATCCGACAGCGCCACGAGAGACGACATTGAATCGCTGAGCACCGAGAATTTCTCACACAGCGAGCCGCACAGCTCCAACCCCCTCAAAATTGCTATTAGTTCCGCCTGGAACACAGTTGCATACGGCGGGAGACCATATGACCTCTCCGCCACAAGGACACCATGATCGTAAATCGCCACACCAGACCCGACGCCTTGGTCTGTTTTAGAGCCGTTCGTATAGACCGTCACTCCTAATAGGTAGAACTTCTCAATGTTTGAAGGAGCCTCAACCCAATCGATAGCCGGATCCCTCAAAGGATGCGTCCTATAACTCTCCACTTTCCTCTGAATTTCGTCTGCACTAAAGTGGATAGGACCACAATTTAAATCTTCATTCAACCTGAGAGTTCGCGCGAGAATACTCTCCTTCTCGACCTGCAAATCCAGTGGAAGGGCACCCTCAAGTACCTGCACCGATGCCGTACTTGTTGTACGGAAGCATCGTGTAATTGAAAGAAGTGCCGGTCTCTGAGCCGAGACCAGTCTGTCACGCATGCACTTCGTACCCGTCCACCAAAAGCTGCAGGCATACGTTGCGAGCCCCTCAATTGAAAGTATATAAAATGAAATTTTCATAATTTTAATAGGATAAAAAGTGTTAGACGCTGATGAAAATGCATTTCGTTGTATGGCGTTCCATCTACTTTGTAACGAAAATGGCAAACATTTCGTCAATGTCCAATCTCTCTCTAATGTACGATCTCTATAGGTGCTCAGTCCAGACCCGATTTTTGGTACTTCGGAATCCATTTTAATCTCCTTTTATCGCATGGAAGAAGACAGACACCTGAAAATCGAGCCTGGATTTAGCAGTTATTGTTTGCAGCGCCATCTATCAATGCTATTTGTAACTAAAACTGAGAATCGCAGCATAAAAACTCCTGACATCTTGCTTAATACTCCTGCAAGAATTTTTTTAATATCTGTCACCATTTGCAAGTTATTGAATTTTAAAATCCATCAGTCATTTTTGGGACCCCCGGTACAAATAGAGGCATGCAACTGTAAGAGTAAAAAAAAAAAAAGCTTAAGAAAACAAACGTAAGAAAAGTTGTCAATTTTTCATAATCGAATTCGATACTCTCGCCAAATTAATGTAATGGTAACGGGAATTTTTGGGAATTACAGTCACATAAATACACGGTATTTTCAAGGTGACCGCTGGATGCTTATAAAAGCATGTTGAAAAAAAAAGAAAGAAAAAAGAAATACTTAGTCTCAGTTCAGATCACATAAACGAGATTTCACTAGAGTCAAAGTGAAAAAATAATGTTTTTTTTTTTTCTTTCTTTCTTTATCTGGATTTCTATTTTAAAACATTAAACACCATTACTTGTTTATCTTACGGGAGTTAGATAAGTCCTAAGTGCTGAAGTATGAGAAAATATGCGATTTCGCTTCGAAATGTGCTATTTATTTGCTTTTGCAGACACTAGTGAAACGGCTCAGTGTCACATAAGAGGCGGCAAACCAGTGTAATAAGTCAGCTGAAAAGTATTGCTGTTGACTTATGAAAAGGAATGAGATTTTAAGACGATTCTCACCTGCCAAAAGTGATTCAAATTTGCTCTAACGGTTCATTTATATGCCTGTCTTTATAAAAGTTAAGAGATTTCTCAATATTTAAAGAAATCTTTTTATGTATTTGTAGTATTTGTAGTTTTAATATTTTTATATTAACCAGGGTTCGTACGGGTACCGTTATTTTCAAGTCCCAATATCAGAATTTTTTTATAGAAAAATGAATCTAGTTTAAATGGACGAAATATAGCGTTAATTCAGGAGAGATTTTTCATAAAAAAATACTGGTACTGAAGAATTCCTTTGTCATGAAATTCAAGCACCCGTACGAACCCTGTTAACATTATGAGGGGCAAAAATCATTTACTGTTTATAAATGCACAATTTGTTTTATAACAATAGCAGGGTTCGGAGCATATAGGACAAATTTTACTGTTCTTACCAGTATCTTTTATCAATAATCTTCGAGAGACATTTTTATAAGATATGCAATTTTATCATGAAGATTATTGATAAAAGATACTGGTAAGCAGGGATGTAGTTGAGGGTATACGGAGGTATACGCCGCCGTATACCCTCTGGATTTTTTTAAGGAACACCGTATACCCACTGTTTCTCAAGAAAGCTATAGTATATATACACTAGAGCATAACCTCTGTCTTGAGCGTATACCCTCTGCTTAGAACGTATACCCTCTGTTTTTTTTTTGTTGTTGTTGTTTTTTTTTTTACGACTACACCACTGCTGGTAAGAACAATAAAATTTGTCCTATATACTCCGACCCCTGTCTGACAGCTTCTCTGTTACATATCTACTTTTCTTCAAAATTAATTTAAACATGACTCTTCTACTTAAAAAAATAGTTCTTCACTCCCCCCCCCCCCCCCCCGTTCAACTGAAATTAGTAAGTTAATTCATTTTTTTTAACAATACGTAATTTTATCTATCTGCTGTTTCCTTTCAGTAGTTAATTTAATTCAATACTTTTAAATATTCAGTTATGATTTGTAATTCAGTTGCACATAGCAGTTACATAGCTGTAAACCTTGCACTAATCTTCCGTAATGACTGAATTAATCTGACCCAGGTTAACCGCATTTCGCACCAGAAAACTTACTTCATGAACGCTTATTCATTTAATTCTAGGTTTCTACGTAGAACACATTTAATTTCATTTCTTAAAAATTTTTCTGGTTCGAAACCTATTAAACCAGGGTCAAATTAACGCAAGCATTACGGAGAATTAGTGTGAGGTTGGCACCTATGCAGTTATCAAAAATTCCATTTTCACAGAATCATTTTCTGTCCGTTAACGCTCTTTGTCTAAAAGAAATAAAGTACAACAAAAATATATATAAATGCAGCTGTTCATTCGTTAGGTTACGTTTTCTTTTCATCGGCTTTTGCTCGTGTTGTAATTAAGTCATTCTTTATTGCTATTAAAATTTGACTGTTGAAAACAGATAACAAAAGTAAGGTATATTTTATGCGAATCCTGTCTCAAAAATCATTACATGTTCATCATCTTGATTAATGTGTAATCATAAAAAACAGTTGCCCTTTTCTCTGCATTTTTCAGACATCCGTTTTTAGTGTGCAATTATATGTAATGACCATTTAAATTAATATAAACAAAAACTAGATTTTCTGTCGTCTATCCCAAGGAATGAAAAGGGGTTATTTTGCATCTCTGTGAGCTATGTCTAGAAGGGCCATCAGATTACATTTCGCTGAAACATGCGCCAATGCTTTGTTCATCTTCGTTCAGTCGTCAAATCCTTTGTAATTTGGGGGAAATTGTAATGCCAACATATGTGATTTCTAGCGAAAATTATCACTTCTATTCTGGCCTAGCACTGTAAAGAACTAATAACCGCGCCTCGGCGCGAGCTTTCTGTGGGGCTCTCTCTCCCCTTATCAACTTAAAAAGCAAGGCCCCTTTTGTACCCTTTAAGATGTTCTTTAAATAAATTTTTGCTCCCGTAATTAGACTTGGGGTTTTCTGTGTATTCAAATTAGCCGTACCACTTGAACTTCACCATACCCTGCAATTAGGGATCTGTGTTTTTGTTTAATTTTTAACACTTTGCAATGTAATTCAAAAGTGTTTATAAATTCAGTTTGTGTACAGTTTTTCTATGCTCTAACTTGCGTAAATATACTCGGATTGCCATGAATTTTTTATTTGTCATTAAGATTTACTATTGAATATTCGGTAATGCTTTCGTAAAGCTAATATATTTTCATTTAATTCATCTGCAATGTTTTTTGGTTAGTGTGTAAGGAAATATTTTATGAAAATTTTAGCTTAAAAATAGAACTTGTATTTTTACAGTAGAGTGAAGTTAGTCTTATCATGAATTCTAAGGAATTCTAATGTATTCTACGGAAACCATTATAAGATCACTTCTGTGTCTGTCTGTCACAGCCGTTTTACTCAGAAACTATGGGACGTGGAAAGTTCAAATTTGGGGAAGTAATAAAGACTATTGGCCCACATATTTTCATTTGATTAAACATTCACAAATATAGTTAAGGAAAAATATAGAGGGACTAATTAAGTTGCTTGAAAAAAAAATATATCGTGTGGGGTATCGTGTGAAAGCTTTCGTAACGCCGAACTTCAAAATATATTTCTTTTAATTTTGGTTATTATATTTTCAGAGATATCGTCGAAAATGTGGTGGGAAAATATGTCCCCCCCCCCATCTATTTCCGAATCTACTGAAACTAAAATTAGGAAAACATTAGTGGAGGTAGACGTTAATTTAAACCTTGCAGGAAAATTATAGCGATTACTCTAGGTCAGATAGTTTTTGAGAAAAGCGCATTTTTCCGTTATACACAAATTTAGATTTGCGGGCATTCAGCAAATGTGTTGAGGTACCTATCGTAGCAGAAGTATAAAAGCCTTGTTGATAATGATTTTCGGAAAAAATCGACTGTAATTAGCTAAGATATTAACTCTCAAAAACAAGGACGGTTTGGACATTACATTAAAAACAGGGCCGACGTACTCTATGTACCATCGACTTTTAAAGCCTAGATAACAACATATAACGATATATTTGTGTAATGCAGTGCTCAGTAGCATATAAAAGCAATAAACGTCAGGTTGTTAAAAAAACACTAATTACTAATTTAATTAGAATTAATCACATAAATACTATGGGATTCGCGACTAGTTTGCATCGAGTGGATCTCTCAATACGCCTACCATGTCTTTAAAAGTTAATTAAAGACCTATCTGGAAAAACGCGGCACAGACCAAGGCAATGTTACAACTTTGCGATCTCCTTTCAAACAGCGCTTAGCACCATGTCAAGCTAAAACTTTGAACAAGGGTTTTGTTTCAGCTACACTGTAAAAATAAAAGATTATTGCTACGCTGAATTTAATTTTATGAAATGCCAAAATGAAGTTTAAATATTCACTACTTTTATTGTCAGTACCGAATTAAATTCATCATAAAAAAACAGATTAGGATAATATTAAAAAAAGAGTTATACAGAATAGCAATATTTGTTATTATTATAGGCTTCATATCTCTTTGAATTTTTATGGTATAGTCATTCACACTTTTCTAGTATATACAGTTATTACCAAACCTATGTTGTATAGTGTTTGAGAAAGTCTTATTATTCTTTTAACCCTTTGGGGGCGGTGGGATATATTTTATCCCACCTACGATTAATGAAGATTTGCACCAGAAAAAAATTATGAAATTTTACATCTCAAACTTTAATGGGAAAAAGTCGTAAAATTGCTGTTCCTTAATTTGAAATAAAAATTTTCTATCATTCCGGTGGGAGTTCAGAATTATACAAACGCAATAGCTTATTGCAGGGTTGGCGAACCTTTTTATAACGGCGTGCCAATTTCTTCCCAAAAATATTTTTGGGACCTTGACGTGCCAACAATTTTAGTGGATTGAAAAATCATGAAAAAAAAACTTTAAATAATAACATTAAGATTATAAAAAAAAATAAAAAAATTTGGTAACATACAGGTGAGGTATTGCACTATTACAATCATAAAAAAATTAAATTCTAGAAATTGTTCAAAAATATATGTGATTGTGTTGTTTCATCTTGGAAGGAAATAATATCAGGTTCATACTCAGTTAATTTCAACAGAATGCAAACTGAACTGGATTTATATGACAACTGCTTTTTGTTTGATTTTTTGTATTATTCATTTTAGAAACTAATGACCTTGCGCACATAGATAGATGGAAAACTATTAAAAGATCAAACGCCAGTTTCTATAAATAGCTCTGGAATTAATTTCTAAGTTGAAATAATTTTATCATTGGTACATTTACTAATGTGGTAATTTACGGTATTTTAAAAAGCCGCTCTTCAATTTCCAATAAATCAAATTTCGTCAAGATTAGATCATCTAGAGTTTGTGTATTTTGTGTAGTATCATTGTATATTGATTTAGTCACAAGTAACAACGTGCCAAAATAATTCTACCGCATGCCACTTTTGGCACGCGTGCCATAGGTTCGCCGTCCCTGGCTTATTGGAAGTAAAAATTTTGTCACAAATATGGTTTTAACACAACTCTATAAATTCAACGGAGCGATACATCTTCATCTTCCTATTTAGGTGGGTTTTATTGTTCTATACCAACTTACCTCAGTATTAAATAAAAATATTAAATGAGCTGCAGTTTTAGTTTCACAATTTTTCACAAAAATAATCCTAAGAAATTTACTATAATAACTTATTCTTCATATGATATTCATTAATTTTATAATGTTAGTGGTAGCTAGTTTCGATATTTAAAATATTTTTTATCTTACATCTGCTCAAAATAATCACTTTTAGATAAATCTTTAACCCTTTATGCCCCGGCGTTACTTTAAAGTACCATTAAAATAACGTGTAATAAAATCCATTTAATACATCGATTAGTAGTAATACAGTTTAGAATGAATTACAGATACTTTACTTTATCTCGTTCCAAAACCTTTATTGGTTGCACACAGCAAAAATATTTTTAAAAGATGATTTCTTTTACCTTTGCATCCTTTTAGCTTTCTTGACGTTGAAATATTGGGAGAGGAGAAGTTTCAGTTCGGAAATGTTTCTATATTTCTATTTTAAGAACATTATATTTGTACATTTCCTAATTCTGCAAAATGCGAAAAAATATATTTTAAATAAAGGATTTGGGTGGAGTTTTAAATATTGCAAAAAATCCCTATAAATTCAAATTTAATTGGCAAAATCCTTCTAAAATTTATTAAATGATTGTGTAAATCCTTATAATATACTTATAACTACTTAAAATGTGACATAAACATATAAAAATATTATTTAATGCAACCCTGAGATCTTTCGAACACACACGCGTTCATTTTAATAGGGAAAAAATGACTGACTGAATAGATATACATAACAAAAACAAAAATAGTACGCATGCGCAAACGGAGTTCAGTTCATTTCTTTGCAGATGAGTGAAAAGATCAGTTCATATTATCAGGATATCTTGAAATATTTAGGATATTATACCAAATCGCGGGAATATTATAAGAAAGGACATCGTTACAAACATTATCACTTCTAAGTAAAATTTCAATGGATTCACCATTTTAGCTTTTTCGAAGTTTATCTTGATATTTTCTTTTTGATTCAATGATGATGTTAAAATGATCATTTCAACGTCTAACCATATTAAAATCTATTCCATATATATATACGTGTTTGTATGCGTGTATATTATTGTTTCCACAAAGCTTTAGGTCCCTAGAGCTCTATCTTAGTGAAGAACTGAAATAAAGATTTCTTATTTATTAAAATAAAATTCCTAGAATTTTTGAAAAAATTATTTAAATGAATGGAAAAAATATTTAAATAACAAAATACTCGGAAACAACTTTTCATCAAAAGGTTTTAATCTCAGTCTCAATCCAGATCACTGATTATATTTACTAAGTAAGTAGATAACCTTTCGTCCGGATTAAACGAAAAAAAAAAAAAAAGAGTGGAAATTACATAAATTGACACGCGATTGTTGATTTTTCAAAACAAACATTCTAAAAATTCAGGGCATTACCAGACATTTTAGCTAGTACACTATAAAAACTACTCAGAAACCTTTCCGAAAATCAGTGGCAGCAAAAGAAACTTTGTTTTTAAAAATGCATCTTTTGAAAATATATTGGTTTCTAAAGTTTCTAAAGGTAAAGATCGCTTCTCGGAATCGTCGATAACTAAAAAGAGGTAATTTTATATTTTTATTCGCGATTGTATTATATTTTAGCATATTAAGAAACATTTGTCTTTTTTTACCATACTTAAAATATATATGTTATTTTTTAACATACGTTTATAGTTTATAATAATTTAATTTTAATACATATAAGCATAGCTGCCAACCTTTACGCTTTTTTCCTACCAATAAAATTTAATAGATATTTTACCCTTCTCTAATCGGCAGATTTCGACGATTAAATAAGACAATATTTACTGCAAAATTTTAGTGGTAAGAAAAAAGCGTAAAAGTTGGCAGCTATGTATAAGTATATAATAATTTGATTTTAATGTATATAATTATAGTACAATTTTACACTAATTTAATTTTTATATATATAATTAGTATTTAGTTTTTTACATTTCGAGATTTAAAAAAACACGATTTTATCTCAAACAAAAAATATTGCTGCACTAAGATAAAATGCTTCACTCTTTTTGTAACAAGGAAGTGTTAATATATCGTAAAGCTTGCGGCAAAAATTCAGGAAAGTTAGACCATTTCTTTCAAAGAAAAGGGTAAAATCATGCGAAGGGTGCACGATATTTTTGTTTTGGAGGGCTGTAATGTATCTTTAGCACGCTATAAATTCTTCTACACTGCCTTCATCACCTTTTTAGCCATGTAAGTTTTACTTGGCACAGAGTCTTAATGTTCTGAAACACTTTCGATATGAAGTTTTTTCGAAAGATAAAAAATGTTTTATGTGATACGAAAAATCAGTTGTAGCGATTTATTGCAATAAATGTATATTAGAACATAATGTTTTACGATAAATGTTTGCCAATGTAATTAAATTGTTCATCTTATTACATCTCTTGAACGCTTTATCTATACTAATATTATAAAGGAGTAAAAATTGTTTGTTTCTGTGTTTGTTCGAGGTAATCTCTGTAACTAACGAACCGATTTAAAAAGTAACGGTTTCAAAATCATTGTGGACCCCATTCGAACATAGGCTATATCGTATGTCCATGCCAATAACCCAAAGGGGTGCAGGAGCAAAAAACGTTCTAAAAATGCGATTTTTGTGTTACTGAAGGGTCTAGAAACATGAAATTTGGAATGATAGTTACTTATAAGATATAAATGATCTCTAAGAACATTTCTTAAAACATTCGAAATTTAACCTTCCGTCTACCAGACGGGTCCATTGGACCCGACATGTACATTCAAAATATTTATTCAAACCAGAAATTTCTTCAAAACAAACTAAATGTATAAACCAGACAATAATAAGTTAAATAAACAAATTAAATAGTTTTAAGTAAAAATTCTGGTGTAGAATGTTTTTATAAAACTTGAGTAAAATTTCCGGTAGTTCTAGGGTTAAAGGGGGTGAAAATGCGCAAAAAGCGTTCTCAAAAACGTTTTAAATGGCGATTTCTACGCAATCTCAGGAAGTAACTAATCGATTTAATAAATAAGAATGTCAAAATGATGGTGACAGTCCTTGCTCCAACATAGGCTATATTTATGTAGGTGCCACTATCTCAAAGGGGGTGCAGGAGCAAAAAAAGTTCTAAAAATGCGATTTTTGTGTTACTGAAGGGCCTAAAAACATGAAATTTGGAATGGTAGTTACTTATAAGGTATAAATGATCTCTAAGAACATTTCTTAAAACATTCGAAATTTAAAAAAGGTGAAAATGTGCAAAAAGCGTTCTAAAAAATGTTCTAAGGTGTGTCCCAACGAAATAAAGCCACCGTAATTGTGTGCCGTAACTGGGCACGAAACAAACAAATAAGATTGAAACAAATATATTAAGAAAGTCTCTATAGAAATACATATTTACAAGGAGTAACTATCTTCCTGCCCCACCTGGGCAGGAGAAAAAGGTGAATGTGCAAAAAAAGAGGGGGATAAGTGTCCCGTCGAAATAAAGCCACCGCTAATATTAGTATTTATTCGTAACTACCGACATTCGAGCTGCTGAGGTCAACATGTTTATGACGTCAGGAAGTTGTCAAGTACATGTTCTGTGCCAGTCGAACTTTGTGTGGATTTTAGAATGTTGTACTTTCTTTTTCTCCTGCTGTAGTGCAATGGGAAAGAAAACCCAGCTATCAAAGTTAGAGAAAGAACAGATAACAGCGTTTAAGGAACACGGTCTTTCACATAGAACAATATCTAAGCAAATCAAACAATCTAAAACAGTAATAGACAGTTTTGTATATCAGGGCAATGCGTACGGGTATAAAAAAAGGAGGCGTAACTGCAGAAAAATGACTTCCAGGCAAGGAAGAGCAGTTTTACATCGTCTTTCAGGAGGTGGTATTTCCCTAAAGTCGTTGGCCAAAGACAATAACATCCCTGTGACAAAATCAACTCTGTCAAGATTTGAAAAACGTACAAGCAACTTGCAATATAAGAAACGAAAACAGCAGCACATGTTGAAAGCTATGAGCAAGCAAAGGAGAGTCCACTGGGCCAAGTATAATCAAACCTGGAAGGACCAGTGAC
Organism: Maratus speciosus; assembly: GCA_963932465.1. Taxonomy (NCBI): domain Eukaryota; kingdom Metazoa; phylum Arthropoda; class Arachnida; order Araneae; family Salticidae; genus Maratus; species Maratus speciosus. The sequence continues at coordinate 290,294,083 of OZ010798.1, forward strand.
ATCGTGTTATAGTCCCAGATGAGAAAAAAAAAATTAATCTGGATGGGCCAGACGGCCTTGCTTTCTATTGGTTTGACATGAGGAAATTTTCTTCAAAAGACAGAAGGTGGAGGCTCATTAATGGTGTGGAAAGGCTTCGGCTATGGAAGTAAACATAACCTGGCTGTTCTCTCAGGACGCATAAAGGCTACCGATTTCCAAGAAATGCTAGAAAACTATTTACTGCCATTTTTAAACAGAATTGGTAGACTAAGTTGGATTTTCCAGCAGGAAAAACCTCCATTCACGCTACAAAATCGTCCTGGGAATGGCTTTTGGAAGATCGGGTGTATGTCATGGAATGACCTACCATTTTTCCCTGATCTCAATCCCCAAGAAAAAGTGTGCAATATCCTCAGTAGGGCTGTATATGCCAATGGCAGACAGTTTCAGTCTGTGGCAAAATTGAAGGTCGTCATCATTGAAGCGTGGGAGAACATTGATGCTACTGTCCTTTAAAGAGTGGTAAATGGTATACCACATCGTATATTCCAAGTCATATGTAACCATGGCTGATATATTGTCTATTAACAGTAGTGGCTTTATTTTGGCGGGACACCTTTCCCCCCTCTTTTTTTACAAATTATTTTTTTTTCTTGTCCAGTTAATGCAAGGAGTGAGTTACTGTTTGTAAATATGTATTTGTATATAGACTTTCTTAATATGTTTGTTTCGTTCTTATTGGTTTGTTTCGTGTGCAATTACAGCACACAATCATGGTGACTTTATTTCGGTGGGACACACCTTAAATGGCGATTTCTACGCAATCTCAGGAAGTAACAAACCGATTTAATAAATACTGGTGTCAAAATGATGGTGACAGCTCTTGCTTCAATATAGGCTATATTTTATGTCGAGGCCATTACCCCAAAGGGGGTGCAGGAGCAAAAAACATTCTAAAAATGCGATTTTTGTGCTACTAAAGAGCCTAGAAACATGAAATTTTGAATGGTAGTTATAAGAAATAAATGATCTTTAAGAAAAAAAATATTTAATCGAAATTTACGAAGGGTAGTAATGTGCGAAAAGCGTTCTAAAAACGTTCTAAATAGCGATTTCTACGCATACTCAAAAAGTATCAAACTGATTTCAAAACTAGTGGTTGGAAATTGATCGTGACAGCCTTTGCTTCAACATAGGCTCTATTTCATGTTGGTGTCACTACCACCTTTGCGGTCGCAAAGGCAAAATAATTTCTAATTTGCGAATTATGTGATACTGAAAAGGCTAGAAACTTTAAATATGACATGGCTGTTATTTATAAAATATAAATGCCCTCTAAAAACTGTCAAAAATAAATTCGAAATTTAAAGGACGTGAAGCGAAGGGAAGGGTCAAAAAGCGTACTGAAAAAAGCCTTAAATTACGATTTCTACGCAATCCCAGGAAATAGTAAGCCGATTACAAAAGTAATGGTTGCGAATCAATGGTGACAGCCTCTGATTCTAAAGAGGTTATATTTTATGCCAGTGCCAATACCACATCGGGTTGGCAAAAGGAACAACAAATGTTCTAAAAAAGTCTTTAAAAACTTTCTGAATTACCATTTCTATGGAATATTAGGAAATACCAAACCGATTTCAAATTTAATGTTGCCAAATTAATGGTGACAGTTTGTGTTTCAACATAGGCATTTTATATTAGTGCCTTTGCACTAGAGAGGTGGTACACCGATAGAGAAGAAGATTGAAAATTAAGATTATGGTTAATTTTTAGATGTAAATGCGTACTAAGAACGGTTTATACAAAACTTCAAATGAATACTGAAATAAGAGTATGAAATGAGCATAAAAGCTTCAAAATATTTTCTAAATTATCATTTATTTAATTTCAGTTCTTTTTATTAATTTAAGTCTCATTTCTGCCTAATGCAGTGTAATAACGAGGTTTAGTCAAACTGTGTTTTAAATAGTAATTTCTGAATTATTCCTAAAAGTATAATTTCTTTTATTTAGACATATGAATATCACTTGGCATATTTCAACTATTACGCGAGCAAAGCCAAGCGCGAGCTATTACGCGAGCAAATGTTGCTAGTGCATGATTATCCAGATTTTGATATTTATCAAAAACTAGCTAAAGTACCAGGCGTTGCTCGAAATTTTAAAAACATTTGTTTTGAAAAATCAATTTTGAAAAATCAACGATTGCGTGGTAATTTACGTATAAGCGATATTACTGCTCCAAATTTCGTGCATTCCGAACTCTATCTTCGAGTAACAATCTTGGTCATATTTAATGACAGTAATTCTAAGATCACATAAGACAAAGCTAATTAAAAATACACGGAAAATGATAAAAGAAATGAAAGGAGAACAACATGAATGTTCTCCATTACTAAAAACAGAGAAAACAGAACAGTGACTCAGTCACAGAATCATACAATAAATCTGCTGTTCCTGTAACCTCAACACTTCTTGGGATAATTCTTTGGGATGATTCCTGTTCAATTTGTGCATCGTTGAAAGAAATGTCATCAATATATGAAGCAAAAAAAATACACAGTCCTAAAAGAAAGAAAAAAGAAAGAAACACCATGCGCACAGCATAGATTATGAAAGACTTTCCAACACATTTAGGGTACTGTAACAAAACTTTACAATTTATTAAAGTGAAAGATATCTAAATAAACAATTTAGAAAATGCATATCGCATTTGAAAACACAATTTCTGCAATTACCATGAATAGTACGAAAAATATCCATTTTTTGTGCAGACTTGTATATGATTCATAGATTCATTTATATATTACATAGCATTCTAAAATTTAGTTAAAGCTTCAAAATTTTCGAAATTTTGATTTTTTTTTTAGATATTAAACGCCTATCTTTTCTGAACATTTTAATACAATTGTTTCCTTGAAATTCTTATTACAACAGAAGTTATGGCTTTTAGAATTCTACCCGCTCAATAGCTGACGCGGCGTTTCCGAATCTTTGAAGTCATTTTTCTCCGAATGACGTTTTTGGGCATAACGCGCACCATATCTTAAAAACTTCTGAATATTTTTTCATGAAATTTTCAAAACATATGTTTCATGTTAGTCTGTAACCGAACCTAAAATTTCGCTTTTATTGTTAAAAAAATATATTTTGGACTGATTATACTGTTGAAAATTTCAGAATCTTGTATTAGCTAAATACAACTTTGTATTAAAAATATAAAAATGCTTTAAACACAAATTTATTTAGGTTCAGGTTAATTATTACAATCGGAAGTATAATTAGGCATAAAAAATTTCATTCTAGTTGCAAAATGTGTTTTGTAATCCTGCGCGTAAGCTATTATATCAATTTTCTGCCTGGTAAATGTCTGTCAGTTTGGAGCCCCCTATAAATACTAATTCTGCGTCTTGTAATTTTTTAAGTACATGAAATGAAAGAACATACTTTTATCTTTACCCCCAATAAAAATTGTGCTTTTCAATCATATACATTTTTAAATATTAAATGTTCAAAAGGGTCTTTTTTTTCAGATTTTAAGAGTCCTGAGATCCCTTAAACGCACAGCACAGTTAAAATTTCCCATTCAGCAATTTCTGTCAATAAATGGAAATCCCCTTGAGATCTTTTGTGTAGACCTGTATGGGATCTATACCATTTATACACGTCAAGTAATATGCAAAAAAATACTTAAATTTTAAAGCGCGTATCACAAATGAAAACGCATTTCCAGCAACTATTCTTCCTAGGCAGTACTTTAGCCAAATACTTTAGTGTGTCCCTGTAAATGAGCGATAAATTATATGAGCACCAGATTCTACAGTAAGCGTTGTGTAGTACGTCTCAGTGATGTATACAAATTTCAATGTGTGTACGATAATGTAATCTATATATATATATATTACGCTATCGTACGTGGCACAGAAATCGCGATTATCTGTTAATTGTTTAATGGCAATGCCCGAATGAAACGCATCTCACTGGGGAACAGATGTCATATTCGCCCCATATTGGCACGATTTTTTTCGGTTGCCAATTTGGCGAAAACATCAACAGCATAAACAACATAATCCGGGTTACCACATCAAGCCCTTTGGCGCAAGTTAAGTACCCGTTGCCTATATGATTTTGGCGACAGAAAAAAATCGCGCCAATATGGGGCGAATATGACATCTGTACCCTCACTGGTTATTGAACAGCATTTAATGCATCTCCATACCTATAAGGGGATTACCATAGGAGGGCCCTGTTCTGTCACCAAATGCCGCCAAGTTTGTCGCCAATTTGGGCGATATATCGCCAAAGTTGGCGATCAAAATTAGTCGCCAAAAGTGGCGCCAAATTGGCGATACCTCTAATATTTCACCAAATTCCCATAGACTTCCATTCTAAATCAATAGGGTTGGTTTACTTGCTTTTAGAAAATCAACAAATTGAGATATTTTAAGGCCACAAAAACTAATATTAGCTTAAGGGGTTATATTAATTATATTTAAGAGAGTCCAAGTAAATTAAATTATGAATAAAAGTAGCATGATACAATGCTTAACATGCTTTCCCAAACATAAATTTTAAGGGAGACCAAACTGGTCGCCAAGGGCGGCTCGTATCATTAAAATACACTGCAAACGATTTTTCCCCATAGGCTATCATGTAACGGAATTCTTTTGAGTGCCCCTGTAAATGAAGCGCTAATGCTACACATTTCATTTTTAATGCCGAACATGAAACAGTAAACAGCAGTAACATATATGAATTTCATATCAATCTGACTATATTTATGCGAGTTAGAGCACAGACAGACCGACAAACCGAATTCATAAACACTTTTCAACTATTTTAAAAAGTGTTAAAAACGCACTACTGCCTACTAATTCTGTGAAAGTCATTTTATGAAAGTGTTACTGATACCAATTGATTAGTAATAACAACTACTTATTAATGCTATAAATAAATTTTGTTTAGGGGGTCGTCTACACATAAAAAATTTACCAAATTTCAAAATGTTCAATATTAACCATAACTTTTACAACATATTTGGGGTTTTCGGAATTGTTACCTTTGTTACTAAACGGGAAATTATTCGGTCAAGTAGTTTATGAATTATGTAGATTTAAAGTTTGGAATTTCTAATATTAAATTCATTTGTAATGTTGCAAATCAATTGCCGTGCGGGTAGTTTTTACGAATTAATGAAAATTACTTGGCGGATTGACCTTTCATTTTGGATTTCACTTCGGTTCGGGTCAAGTTTCGGGATACGAACTTTTTTATCGGGTTCGGCTCAATTTAAGCAAAATTCTTGTGTTCGGGTCCGTTCGAGGCGTAGGATTCTAATCTCTACTACATTCTCAAAAGAATTAAGTATAATATTTATATACTTAAAGAAAAACAAGTTGGAAATTGTACGTCAATCGTGGTAATTGAGATGCGTTCGCAGTATAACTAGTTTTATAAATACTCAGATCTTGATGCAATAGCTGTTGCACTCTTGTGCAAAAATGCATGCATATAAAATTTACTAGAAAGATAGCCCGTCAAGAATGACGGAAAATGAGATATCAAGATATATACAGTTTTCTCTATTTCGCCAAGGCTCTCTATAATTACTCTATATTGGATAAGCACCGAGAATTTAATTTCTCTATTCGGCTATGTAAAGCAAATTAAAATCGAGAAATTAGGAGCTCAGATAGTACAGCGCCGTCTAGTGGCAGTTATTTTATTAGTAGCATAGGATTTAAGATGTAAAGACGTACATTTTCGTACATTGCACTTTAAATTCTGACCCATTAATTTTGAAAAAAACTTAAATGCACGGAGTTTAAATTAAATTTCGGTGAGCTCGATTATGGAAAATTAGTGGGTTTCAATGGAAATTTCGCCAAATTAGCCAGCTATCGCTAAGTTGGCGTCATATATGGAAATTTATTTTCGTCGCCAAATTTGGCAAGATATCGCCAAATTCGGCGATATCTTGCCAAGTTGGTCATAATTTGGCTGTATTGTGGTAACCTATTGTGACTGCTATTAGTACTTTTCAACAACTACTCATTGTTGAAGCCCATACAGATTTCTCCATAGAAATCCTAACATGGCCGCGATGAATGAGGCGGTCCAACTGGAATTTTGAGGGACACACAGAGACTTGGATTTTATATAAATAAATTACGATTATGTATATTAATTTCAATATTACTGATATAATATAACATCATATTAAATAGGACGTAATCACCATGGCAACCTAGAATCATTATCTATCATGGGATATCATTGAATTAAAAATGTACGATAGGATTTAATAGAATTATCACATAGCAATCTAGAATCATTACCTATCACAGGATATCATTCAATTAATGACGTATAATAGGATTTAATAGAATGCGGAAAACTTTTATTAATATCTGTGTTAGTTTTGATTAGATTTTCATAAAAGTTTAAATGACTTGGCAAAATTCTGCAAAGATTCTATATATTATTTCAAACCACTCGGTTGAGTAGTTTTTGCGCAGTTATATGCGGACATACGGACAGACAGATAGCTCAGGCAACGACTATAGCCGCTACGTATTTATATAATTAAGAGCGCCCCTAAAAACAGACACATGTTTTAAATATGCATTCATATTTTTGTATATTGCGACATAAAACTTCATATACTTCTATATAATTACCACACTTCTAAATTCCAGAAGAATATTTATAGTCCATTTAATCCGCCCTCTAATCCTTATATCACTGGAATTTGCTTCGAAACTTCATGTTTTAGTATATAATTTTCCCACTTCTTAAGCTTCGGCTAATATTTTAAGGCACGAAAAGATAAATGCATTTACTACATATTTTCCGTGAGCTCATAAAAATCTTAGAATTTTCGAATATAAATCCACTCATTCCCGCTAAGTTTTAAGGAGTAAAATAAATTATGAAAACTTGCGTTGTTGTAAAAAAAATATATGTTGCCATTTTCTTAAGAGAAAAATTCATTTCATTTTCTTCAAATTCTGCTCCCTCACCATGATTGCACTAATATATCAAAAGTTTTAGAATATATTGCCAATTATATTTCTTTTGGAGAAAATATTTGATTGGGGTTCTTACGTGAAATATGTTTCACGTCACAAATGATTTTCTGCATATATTTTGGATTTAAAAAAAAATAAGAAAAATTGTCATAAAAATTAAAGTTCTTGAAAATATGCTTTTATTTGCATGTACTTGCGATATTTTTATTTAACATTTCTATTTCTTGTGAACATTTCTATTTCTATTTCTTTCATAGACCGTTTTATAGAAATGTTCAAGCTGACCGAACTAAGATACATATAAATAAATGTATATGACAAATCCGTAGCTATAAAAAAGTTTTTATTTAAGTAAAACTTTCTTAAGAGGTCTCAGGACTTTTAAAGCTTCAAAATTTTCGAAATTTTATTTTTTTTTTTAGATCTTAAACTTCTATGTTTTCTGACTCCATCTTAACCCTTAAATGCCTGGTGTTGCTTTTCGGCAACATATCCAATTTAAGTTCTAAAATACTATTAGAATAATATTGAATATATAATGCCTAATGTTGCCGATAAAATACATTCTGAAAATATTATTAAATCGATTTTCAACATGTAGATGGCAACACTTGTGCTGTTTAAGAATAAAGATAGATTTATTTTTTCAATCGTTGCTACTTGCTCTTTTTGCTTTGTTTGGGAGCTTGTGAAATACCCCATTTTGACCTGCAGTGAGCAAGTGAAATTTATTTCTTATTATAGTTCCTAAAATTCTTGTGTGTGTTTAATATTATAGAATTTCATCAAGGCAAATTATTTTTTCAATTAAACACCAGTATTGCCGATTAGTAACAAACGGTTTTTTAGCAGTAAACTATACTTAAAACATAATATGATTTTTTAAAGTATTTTTCCCATGATTTATTTAAAAAATGAAAGCCGAAAAACATTATTACAATGATTTTTGAAAAATCAGACATTTAAGGGTTAAATAAGACGTCATCATCATGGCAACCTAGAATCATTACCTATCATGGGATATCATTGAATTAATTACGTATAATAGGATTTAATAGAATGATGAAAACTTTTATTAATATCTGTGTAAGTTTTGATTAGACTTTCATAAAATTTGAAATGACTCGGCAAAATTCTGCAAAGATTCTATATATTAAATTTCAAACCATTCGGTTGAGTAGTTTTTGCGCTGTCATATGCCGACAGACCAGACGACAACTGTAGGCGCTACGTATTTATGTAATTACGAATGCAACTAAAAACAGACACGTGTTTTAAATATGTATTAATATTTTTGTATATTGCGACATAAAACTTCATATACTTCTATATAATTACTACACTTCTAAATTCCAGAAGAATATTTATAGTCCATTTAATCCGCCCTCTAATCCTTATATCACTGAAATTTGCCTCGAAACTTCATGCTTTAGCATATAATTTTCCCGCTTGTTAAGCTTCGGCTAATATTCTAAGGCACGAAAAGATAAATCCATTTAATATTACATATTTTCTGCGAGCTCATAAAAATCTTAGAATTTTCGAATATAAATCCACTCATTTCCGCTAAGCTAGAAAGAGTAATGTAAATTATAAAAACTTACGTTGTTGTAAAAAAAGATATAGTTGCCATTTTCCTAAAAGAAAAATTCATTTCATTTTCTTCAAATTCTGCACCCTCACCATAATTGCACTAATATATCAAAAGTTTTAAAATATATTGCCAATTATATTTCTTTTGGAGAAAATATTTGGTTGGGGTTCTTACGTGAAATATGTTTCATGGTACAAATGATTTTCTGCATATATTTTGGATAAAAAAAAAAAGAAGAACTGGAAAACAGGAATTCCGCTTTTTCAAAATTTAGTGTCGCCCCCGGTGAAAAAAAAATATGTATATATAAATAATACAAAACATATTACAATTTTAAGACTTAAAGGATTCGCTTTTACTTTATGTAAAATGACGTCGTTCGCATCCGCTTAAGAATTCCCCATTTACGATCCACTCTTAAACATCTACAATAAAGCATGCATAGAACACAAATGCAGAAAAAAGATGCGTCAATAAAGAAACTCGACAAAAAAAATCGGCTATCTAATGATTCATAGACCTAACAATACATATAGATACTTAAAATTAAATATAGTTTATATAATAGCTCCATGTTTTAACAGAAATCATTCGTTTATATTTTTTTCAAAATAACCCGTATTCTAATTACATTTTCTTTCAGTTGTTATGAGAAAATGGCAACAAAAATATATAATTACTATTTTACAACTATTTTTCCTTTACTTTCTACAGAAATGGAGTATTTCCTTTGCCAATATTAAGCAAACGACTCTAAAAACTACAAAAAAATTAATATCTAAAAAATAAATGAAGATACAGTTTTCAAACAAATTGCATTTAAAAGTACTTTTTTCCCAATACGACGGTATAAAAAATGAAAATGAGCGATGCTTAGAAGTTTTAAAAAATTGCTATAGAGTATTTAATCGTACAATGAAACATCTGCTTTGTTTTACGGCTGGCTTATACAATGTAACGGTATTTTTTGGAGATGACACAAAATAAGCTGGGAGAAAAAAATAGTATAACGGGGGCTAAAAATTGTCATAAAAATTAAAATAACTGAAAATATGCTTTACTCGCATGTACTTGCGATATTTTTATTTAACCTTTCTATTTCTTGTGTTTCATATACCATTTTATAGAACTATTCAAGCCGGACTGAACTAAGATACATATAAATGTATATGACAAATCCGTAGCTATAAAAAGTTTTTATTTAAATAAAACTTACTTAAGGGGACTAAGGATTCTTAAAGCTACAGAATTTTCGAAATTTTAATTTTTTAGATGTTAAACTTCTATCTTTTCTGAAAATTTTGATATGATTGTTTCCTTGGAATTCCCATTAGAACAGAAATTATGACTATTAGAATTATACCTGCTCAATAGCTGAAGCGGCGTTTCCGAAACTTTGAAGTCATTTTTTTTCCAAATAACGTGTTTCGGCATAACACGCACGATATCTCAAAAGCTTCTGAATATTTTTCATAAAATTTTCAAAACATATGTTTTATGTCAGTCTGTATAAACTGAACCTAAAATTTCGTTTTTATTGTTCAAAAAAAATGTTTTTTCAGGTGATTATACTGTTGAAAATTTCAAAATAATTTATTATCTAAATACAACTTTGTATTAAAAATATAAAAATTCTTTAAATACAAGTTTATTTAGGTTCAGGGTAATTATTATAATCCGAAGTATAATTAGGCACAAAAAATTTCATTCTAGTTACAAAATTTATTTTGTAATCCTGCGCGTAAGCTGTTATACCAATTTTCTGCTCGACAAATGTCTGTCAGTTTGGAGCCCCCTATAAATACTAATTTTGCATCTTGCAATTTTTTAAATACATGAAATGAAAGAGCATTAATTATATCGTTTAATCCCAATAAAAATTGTTTTTTTTAGATGATATACATTTTAAGATATAAAATGTTGAAAATTGTCTTTTTTTTTTCCTTTTTTTTCAATTTTAAGAGTCCTGAGACCCCTTAAACTATTGGGTCGATCGGAAAGTCGTGTTGGAAAAATCAATTCGTACCGGAAAATTCTGCCCGGTAATTATTAGACATTAGATATAGGAATCAATGTCTAATAATTAAATGATAGAATTTTCCGATGCGATTTGATTTTCCCAACAATACACGACTTTCCGATTCACCCAATAGTGGAATTTGAAGTGTAGAAAAATATTTTCCTTAAAAAGTATATTTATCATAAAGCAGGGTTCGTACGCATCAAGGGATTCGTGGGATTTTAGGTATTTTGATACCAGAAATTTCGTTAAGTACTGGTCGCTATATCTGAAGATAGATTTTTTTCGTTAAATAAGGCAAATATTACTTTAAAAAATTCTGGTAAAAAGCAGGGCTTAATTTAAGCCGAAGCCCACCGGAGCTCAGCTCCGGTACTTCTCTGTTTTTTAAATATTGGTCGGAATTCACCGGAGCTCATAAATACAGGGCTCCGGAGCTCAGTGCAACAGCGCTTCCGTAAAACCGAAGCCTAAATTATACTTTCCCTTCATCTCCAATCTTTTGCATCCTAGTAGGACAGCTGTTGAACATTTTTGAGTAGGTATTTGAGGCACCCTGAAAATTTGTGCAACACTTCTTTTGTAATGCCTGAATACAAAATCGAATGTCTGGCTGAAGGATCGTGGCCCAAAAACTGTGCCAGACACGTGTCAAGTACCATTTGGCACTTGACACGTGTCTGGCACAGTTTTTGTGCCGACTGAAGTGTCTGTCATTTTCAAAATATTTTTTTCTAAGCATAAATATTATTCTGCCTCAATCTCAGCATGCCTCAAATACCTTTTTTGGGTAGTCAAAAAAATGGCACTTGACACGTGTCTGGCACAGTTTTTGTGCCGACTAAATTGTCTGTCGTTTTCAAAATATTTTTTTCTAAGTATAAATATTATTCTGTCTCAATCTCAGCGTGTCTCAAATACCTTTTTTTTGGGTAGTCAAAAAATGGCACTTGACACGTGTCTGGCACTGTTTTTGGGCCACGATCCTTCAGCCAGACATTCTTTTTTTTTATTCAGGCATTACAAAAGAAGTGTTGCACAAATTTTCAGGGTGCCTCAAATACCTTCCCTAAAATGTTTAACAGCTCTTGGACTATCCTTTTATATCAAAACCCTTATATGTGACGCGAAGCTGGTAGACGGGAAGTGCTGGGTTCGATCCCAATCGCGCCCTTCGGCCTAATCGTTCGGAGTTTTCGTGGTTTTCTTCGAGCCGTGGATCTTCCATGCGTTAATACGGATTAGGTTCCCTTAGAAAGACCCCCACGGAGGGCACTCCCCCCGGGCCTATATCCCTCGTGTAGATAATTGGCCGTCAAAAATCAACCCAACCCAACTTTATATGTGACGTAATGTGTCGCACACGTAGGAGATGCAGATGAAACGGACTCAATTTTCATATCAATTTGTGGACTTGGGCTGGCTCGAGCTCAAACTGTTTTACATTCAATTTTATTTGCAAGTCATTTGTATAATTGCCATGTATTGTTATTCTGAAAGAAAGCAATCGAGCAGTGTTTCTCCTTTTTCTGTAAAAGTATCGAATCTTTCCGATAACGGTGTCAATTTTTTTTTATGTAATCTGATTTTCAGGAACTCACCACAAGAGACTGTTAAGAGGAAGGAATCGATTATACAGTAGAACCTCGATTATCCGAAATAATTGGGACCGACCCTCTTTCGGAAAATCGAAATTTTCGGATAATCGAGAATGCTACCATTTTAAGATTAAGGAGAAATATATGCAATACTTCGTATTATGGTAACAAGGGCTTAATAAAAAATAAAGCAATAGCAAAATAGAAACAAAAATAAATTACTGAATTTTAATTTTGAAATTAAGTAGAACGTTTTACATATATCACAAGGATATGAAAATAGTTTTGTTTGTCGCAGTTTCGATTGCCTTTTCTTCGAAACTCCATCACGGAGTTTTTTAATACTATTGGTTCACCAGTATTACAGTCTTTGTGCTGCTCCAGCCATGCCAAACCTTTTGCAAAACATTCAAAAGCTTCAGAATTGCTAATTTGTTCGTTTTCTTCGTTCCACTCTGCAGCTTACGGGAGCTCAAATTAAATTCAAAGGAACTCTAAAGAAAGGGATCGAAAATATTTTTATGTACTCCTAGCTTGGAAAGGACTTCTTGCACACAAGGAATCAAGTAATATGGTAGTAAGAAAAAGAAAAAAGCTTTCAAAATGGATTTTGCACACAAGGAATGTGATAGTAAAAAAAAAAAAAAAAAAAAAAAAAAAAAAAAAAAAAAAAAAACCCTTTAAAAATGGATTTCGGTTAATCGAGAGTTTCGGTTAAAAGAGTTTCGGATAAAAGAGATAATACTGTAGTTTGACTTGCACCTTTTTTAGGAAATTGGAAAATGTTCGATTCTTCAGCAAATCTCTACTACTATTAATGTCCGTAAACGTCTGTCTGTATGTTGGTAACACTCGCCCGTGTCGCCGGAACTACTTTTCTCGCAGGCGACGCAGAGGGTCTTATTATATGTCGATTCGGGCCGCCATTTTCCGAGAAAAAAGGACTTTGTGGTTTCGAGAAAATCCGGCCGTAATTACGGACGTCATTAGCTAATTAACAACTCATAATCGATGGAAAATCCTTTCAAAATTGAATCTGAGACTCGACATCATTAAATTTCCCACGCACCCCCTCAACATACACCTTAAAATAAAGGTAAATTAAATTCCGAACTGAGTAACATATAAGCTTAGACATACGAGGCACGACCATAAAGTTACGACCGTTCCTTTTTAGGGTTTCGTTCATCTGACGAAACCCTATTCGTCTCGCTCCTCTGTCTGTCTGTCCGTCTGTCAGTCACAGAGCCCGTTCTCAGAAACTACACATGTTGGAGATTTGAAATTTTGCATACTTATAGATGACCACCACACATCATACGACAAATCATAAAATTTTGAAAAAGTCGTACATTTAACCCTTTGGGCTCCCACATGTGTTTTTTAAACAATTCTTTCTAAGTGAGTCCCTAATTAGGTTGCAGGCATGAAATTTTGCGTACTTATAGATGGACACCTCAGATCAAACGACAAACTATAAAATTTTGAAAAAGTCGTACATTTAACCCTTTGGGCTCCCACATGTGTATTTTAAACAATTCTTTCTAAGTGAACCCTAATTAGGTTGGAGGAGTGAAACATTGCATACTTATAGCTGAATACCTCACGTCAAAGGACAAATCATAAAATTTTGAAAAAGTCATACATTTAACCCTTTGGGCTCCCACATGTGTATATTAAACAATTATTTCTATGTGAACCTCTAATTAGATTGGAGGCGTGAAATTTTGCATACTTATAGCTGAATACCTCACATCAAAGGACAAATCATAAAATTTTGAAAAAGTCGTACATTTAACCCTTTGGGCTCCCACATGTGTATTTTAAACAATTCTTTCTAAGTGAACCCTAATTAGGTTGGAGGAGTGAAACATTGCATACTTATAGCTGAATACCTCACATCAAACGACAAATCATAAAATTTTGAAAAAGTCATACATTTAACCCTTTGGGCTCCCACATGTGTATATTAAACAATTATTTCTATGTGAACCTCTAATTAGATTGGAGGCGTGAAATTTTGCATACTTATAGCTGAATACCTCACATCAAAGGACAAATCATAAAATTTTGAAACAGTCGTACATTTAACCCTTTGGGCTCCCCCATGTGTATTTCAAACAATTCTTTCTATGTGAGCCTCTAATTAGGTTGGAGGAGTGAAACATTGCATACTTATAGCTGAATACCTCACATCAAAGGACAAATCATAAAATTTTGAAAAAGTCGTACATTTAACCCTTTGGGCTCCCACATGTGTATTTTAAACAATTCTTTCTAAGTGAACCCTAATTAGGTTGGAGGAGTGAAACATTGCATACTTATAGCTGAATACCTCACGTCAAAGGACAAATCATAAAATTTTGAAAAAGTCATACATTTAACCCTTTGGGCTCCCACATGTGTATTTTAAACAATTCTTTCTAAGTGAACCCTAATTAGGTTGGAGGAGTGAAACATTGCATACTTATAGCTGAATACCTCACGTCAAACGACAAATCATAAAATTTTCAAAAAGTTGTATATTTAACCCTTTCGGCTCCCACATGTGTATTCTAAACAATTCTTTTTAAGTGAGCCCCTAATTAGGTTGCAGGCATGAAATTTTGCGTACTTATAGATGGACACCTCAGATCAAACGACAAATCGAAAAAGTCATACATTTAACCCTTTGGGCTCCCACATGTGTATTTTAAACAATTATTTCTGTGTGAACCTCTAATTACATTGGAGGCGTGAAAATTTGCATACTTATAGCTGAATACCTCACATCAAAGGACAAATCATAAAATTTTGAAAAAGTCGTACATTTAACCCTTTGGGCTCCCACATGTGTATATTAAACAATTCTTTCTATGTGAACCTCTAATTAGATTGCAGGCGTGAAATTTTGCATACTTATAGCTGAATACCTCACATCAAAGGACAAATCATAAAATTTTGAAAAAGTCGTACATTTAACCCTTTGGGCTCCCCCATGTGTATTTCAAACAATTCTTTCTATGTGAGCCTCTAATTAGGTTGGAGGCGTGAGATTTTACAAACTTATAGCTGAACACCTCACATCAAACGACAAACTATAAAATTTTGAAAAAGTCGTACATTTAACCCTTTGGGCTCCCACATGTGTATTTTAAACAATTCTTTCTAAGTGAACCCTAATTAGGTTGGAGGAGTGCAAATATTGCATACTTATAGCTGAATACCTCACATCAAACGACAAATCATAAAATTTTCAAAAAGTAGTATATTTAACCCTTTGGGCTCCCACATGCGTATTTTAAACAATTCTTTTTAAGTGAGCCCCTATTTAGGTTGGAGGTGTGAAATTTTGCATACTTATAGCTGAGTACCCCACATCAAACGACAAATCATAAAATTTTGAAAAAGTCGAACATTTAACCCTTTGGGATCCCACATATGTATTTTAAACAATTCTTTCTAAGTGAACCCTAATCAGGTTGGAGGCGTGAAATTTTGCATACTTATAGTTGAATACCTCACATCAAACGACAAATCATAAATTTTCAAAAAGTCGTACATTTAACCCTTTGGGCTCCCACAAGTGTATTTTAAACAATTATTTTTAAGTGAGCCCCTATTTACGTTGGAGGTGTGAAATTTGGCATACTTATAGCTGAACACCTCACATCAAATGACAAACCATAAAAATTTGAAAAGTCGTACATTTAACCCCTTGGGCTCCCACATGTGTATTTTAAACAATTCTTTCTAAGTGAGCTCCTAATTAGGTTGGAGGCGTGAAATTTTACATACTTATAGCCGAGCATCTCGCATCAAACGACAAATCATAAAATTTTCAAAAAGTCGTACATTTAACCCTTTGATCTCCAAGATGTGTATTTTAAGCAATTCTTTCTAAGTGAGCCCCTAATTAGATTGGAGGCGTGAAATTCTGCATACTTATAGCTGAGCATCACACATCAAACGGCAAATCATAAAATTTTGAAAAAGTCGTACATTTAAGCTTTTGGGTTCCTACATGTGTATTTTAAACAATTCTTTCTAAGTGACACTCTATTTAGGTTGGAGGCGTGAAATTTTGCATACTAGCTGAACACCATCATGCGACAAATCATAAAAATTTGAAAAAGTCGTACATTTAACCCTTTGGGCTCCCACATGCGTGTTTTAATCAATTCTTCCTAACTGAGCCCCTTATTAAATTGGAGATTTGAAATTTTGCATGCTTATTATAGCAGAACACCTGAGGCCAGGCGGCAAATTATAAAATCTTGAAAAAGTCTTATGTTTAACCCTTTGAGCTACCACATATGTATTTTAAGGAATTCTTTCTAAGAGAGCCCCTAATTAAGTTGGAGACATGAATTTTTGCGTACGTATAGCTGAATACC
Source organism: Maratus speciosus (assembly GCA_963932465.1). Taxonomy (NCBI): domain Eukaryota; kingdom Metazoa; phylum Arthropoda; class Arachnida; order Araneae; family Salticidae; genus Maratus; species Maratus speciosus. Next base: position 290,310,683 of record OZ010798.1, read on the forward strand.
TCAGACAACACGACAAATCATAAAATTTCCAAAAAGTCTTATATTGTTTACTCCTCCGGGCTCTAATGTATATTTTAAGCAATTTTTCTAACCTCCGCCCTTTTCACGCGGGGAGCACTTTTCCAACTTTTGCCGACACCCCTTTGACCATTCTTTCATATTATGCACCATAGCCTTACATATTTGAGTTCCACTTTTTACCGCCAGGGGCGCCTACTTATCTCGGGTTCTATGGGCCTAATCCCTTCAATTAATATATCTACGGATAGTATATAAAACGGAGTTTCGTTCGGATAGAGGTGTGTTTAGAATAGAGTGCGCCCCTGGTTGCGAAATGTGGAACTAACAGATTTTTCAAAAGGATAAAGTGTTTTGAAATGAATATTAAACGAAACCCTCTGTGCGATCTGTGATCACACTTACCCACTTGTTAATTTAAGCTAATACCCCCCCCACATAATACACCTTAAATTAAAGGTATTAAAATTTCCGAACTGAAAATCATGTGAACTAAGCTTTACGAGGTCTTTCCAGAAAGTTATGACCAAAAAAAGCAAATTTTTGCAAACATTTTTTTTTTCAAAAGACAATAACTCGGTGATTTTTGCCCCTATAAGTAGGAAGTTCCGCCTTAGAAAAAGTTCTAATCAAACTTCTGGGCATCACGAGCCCAGTTTGTCCCCATCTTTCTCTTCCCCCCTCCCCTTCTCAGCGTGCCCATAACGGGTTAACTTTTGCAACTTCTTCTGGTTTTGACTTAACTCAGCGACGTTTCATATCAAACTGTTGGACATCACGAGCCCAGTTTGTCCTCTCTCTTGCTACTATGTTTATGCATCTCCGGTGTCCATCCCCCCCAATCCCCCCCCCCACTTTTCTGTATTTATCTGTTACCCGCCATGTGATGTATCATAGGAAAGGTCTGTGAAGTCTGATTCAAGTTATGCATCTTCGGTTCTCATCCTCCCCCTTTTCACCCCCCAAGGGGAGCATTTTTCTAAATTTCTGAAAATATTGGTTAGGACCGCCACCCTCCCGACCCATGTATCTACGGAAAGTTCTTTTTATTAAGTGTTATGAACTATCTCAAAGTTTCAAACAGATCGCATTGTTAGATTTCCTAATTTGAGCTATATCGTGTTATGTTAGTTCCATATTCCACCACCAGGGAGCGCACTCTAATCTTAACGAAAGCGTATCTGAACGAAACTCCTTCACACAACCTTTCCATAGATACATGGATCAGGAGGGTGGCGGTCTTAACCAATAATTTAACATAATTGCTGAAATTACTACGAAAAATATTTTAAAGGGGCCCTACCCGGGCCTTTAATACAGTTAGAGGAAATTGGAAGACGGCAAAATAATCGCGGGGAAAAGTTTGCTTGGGTGCTTCGGAGCTACTTTTGGCGCGAGATCTAAGCTCTCCGAGCAATAGGAGCCGAGATATTTAAGGAAATATGAAAAAATATAGGATTTCTTTGCATTATCATCTCTTCTCTTCTCTACTACTATTAATGTCCGTAATCGTCTGTCTGTATGTTGGTAACACTCGCCCGTGTCGCCCGAACTACTTTTCTCACAGGCGACGCAGAGGGTCTTATAATATGTCGATTCGGGCCGCCATTTTCCGAGAAAAACGGACTTTGTGGTTTTGTGAAAATCCCGCCGTAATTACGGACGTCATTAGCTAGTTAACAACTCATTATCGATGGAAAATCCTTTCAAAATTGAATCTGAGACTCGACGTCATTAAATTTCCTTCCCAACCCCTCAATATACACCTTAAAATAAAGGTAAAGTAAATTCCGAACTCAATAACCCACAAGCTTAGACTTACGAGGCACGACCATAAAGTTATGACCGTTTTTATTGAACTTTTTAATTTAAGTTATGGCCAAAAAAAGCAAATTTCTCCAAAATTTTTTTTTCAAAAGACAATAACTCGGTAATTTTTGCCCCTATAAGTAGGAAGTTCCGCCTTAGAAAAAGTTCTAATCAAACTGCTGGGCATCACGAGCCCAGTTTGTCCCCATCTTTCCCTTCTGCCTCCCCCCCTCTCAGCGTGCCCATAAAGGGTTAACTTTTGCACCTTCTTCTGGTTTTGACTTAACTCAGCGGTGTTTCATATCAAACTGTTGGACATCACGAGCCCAGTTTGTCCCCCCTCTTGCCGGAGATGTTTATGCATCTCCGGTGTCCATCCCCCCCACTTTTCTGTATTTATCTGTTACCCGCCATGTGATATATCATAGAAAAGGTTTGTGAAGGTTGATTCAAGTTATGCATCTTCGGTTTTCATCCCCTCCTTTTCACCCACCCCTAGAAGGGCACTTTTCTAAATTTCTTAAAATATTGGTTAGGACCGCCACCTTCCCGACCCATGTATCTACGGAAAGTTCTTTTTATTAAATGTTATGAACTATCTCAAAGTTTCAAACAGATCGCATTGTTAGATTTCTAATTTTAACTATATCGTGTTATGTTAGTTCCACATTCCACCACCAGGGAGCGCGTAGATGTGTCTTGAAACTTTAAGATACTTCATAACATATTGAGATATATGCTACTTATTAAATATAAAAATGTCAAAAGTTTAGTAACCACTATTTCCGAATAGTAATTTGTGCAAATATCTTAAATTCTTGCTTAAGACCGCCACCACCTTGAATAACATATCTACTGGTAGGTTGTTTAACGGACTTTCCTTTCGACACAGTTTTGTTATGAATAGAGAATGCTCCCTGGTGGTGGAATGTGGAACTAATAGAATTCTTGGTTAAGACCGCCACCATCCCGACCCATGTACCTACGGAAAGCTTGCGTGAAGGTGTTTCGTTCAGACATGTTTTTGTTAAGAATAGAGTGCGCTCCCTGGTGGTGGAATACGGAACTAACATAACGCGATTTTGTTAAATTTAGGAAATATAACAAGGCGATCTGCTTGCGACTTTAAGATAGTTCATAACACATTGAGATATATGCTACTTATTAAACATAAAAATGTCAAAAGTTCAGTTACCACTATTTCCGAATAGTAATTTGTGCAAATATCTTAAATATCTTGCTTAAGACCGCAACCACCTCGAGTAACATATCTACTGATAGGTTGTTTAACGGACTTTCCTTCCGCTCCAGTTTTGTTATGAATAGTGTGCGCTCCCTCGTGGTAGAATGTGGAACTAACATAACGCGATTTCGTTAAATTCAGGAAATATAACAAGGCGATCTGCTTGAAACTTTAAGATAGTTCATAACACGTTGATATACATACTACTTATTAAATATAAAAATGTCAAAAGTTTAGTCACCACTATTTCTGAATAGTAATTTCTGCAAACATCTTAAATTCTTGCTTAAGACCGCCACCACCTTGAGTAACATATCTACTGACAGGTTGTTTACCGGACTTTCCTTCCGAGACAGTTTTGTTATAAATAGAGTGCGCTCCCTGGTGGTGGAATGTTGAACTAACAGAATTTTTTGTTAAGACCGCCACCTTCCCGACACATTTATCTATGGAAATGTTGCGTGAAGGCGTTTCGTTCAGATATGTATTTGTTAAGAATACAGTGCGCTCCCTGGTGGTGGAATCCGGAAATAACATAACGCGATTTTGTTAAAATTAAGCACTCTAACAAGGCGATCTGTTTAACATATCTACTGATAGGTTGTTTAACGGACTTTCCTTCCGATACAGTTTTGTTATGAATAGAGTGCGCTCCCTGGTGGTAGAATGTGGAACTAACATAGCTCGATTTTGTTAAAATTAGCAGCGAGGATCCGGTTCGAGGTTCGTTCGAGCGAGATTGCCTTTTTTACAAGACTGTGCAGTCGTGCGCAGTAGGCCTGCTATACGGTGCCGTAGGCAGCGGGGACCGAAATCGCCCACTCGTGGACAGCCTACGGTGAGGTATAGGGACAATAAGTCCACGAGGGGAAAAAGGGGCTGCCAGGCAGCGCAAGCAGGGTGGCGCACATTTATTACAACATAAAAAGCATGTTACAAATACTGCCTTATTATTGAAGGCAGTGTGGACACATATGTATAAATAAATATTGAAAAATATTTACAGGTTAAATAGAATGTAAAAAAAAAAAAAAAAAGGATTAAGGTTTAGCTATAGTCTTAGAAATAAACGAAAAATGTTTGTTTAAAATGTCGTAATTTTCTAGAAGTCTCTGGAAGTTGCCTGCGTTGAAAAGAGTGTTATTCAAATTTTCTCTCAATGTTTTGTTTCTGTCAAAATGGAAATGATGTTTCATTATGGGGCAGTTTCCAAAGATATAGTGTGTAGCGTTTCCAATACTCTTTCTGCATAAACAAAGTGGTGAGTCTCTTTTTTTAATTTTATGTAGAAATGATGGGAAACTTCCATGACCAGTGATATAGTTAGGTAACGTAGGGCGATCACAGATGAACTGTATGTCAACTTTATTAATTATACTGTAAGTATCGCGACCCTTTGTCGACTGAGTCCATGAGAGTTGCCATTCATCCAGAGTTTTTTGCCTAAAGATATACTTGAATTTGGATTGTGGAAGAAGCAATTCTTGGCAATCGTTGTATTGGTTGTTATCTATAACCGCCTTCGCCAGAGAATCAGCTCTTTCGTTTCCCGGGATACCTATGTGAGATTTAATCCATGAGATATAGAACTTTTTGTTAGCAAAATGTAGTAAAAGATTGTAGATATTATAAATTATATAATTGCGTGGAAATGCAATTTGAAGGGCGTCATAGGATGAGTGGCTGTCTGTAAGGATAAGAATTTCATGATGAGAAGAGTTAATGGACCATTCCATTGCCTTGTAAATTGCGAATAATTCAGCTTGGTAGATCGAGTTATCTACATGAAGTTTAACTGCATAATCATATACGAATGAGTTTTTAAGACAGACTGTAAATGCACATGCTGCTCCGTCGTTCATGACAGAACCATCGGTATATATGGATGGGTCATAGATTTGGAGTAATTTTTCGTATTTTTCCTCTAAAAAGAAGAGGTTGTTTATCTTGTAATATTGAGAAAAGTCGAAGGTGTTTAGTTTTGACATAATGTGGTTGCTGTTAATGATTTTGCCATTATGGTTATATGATCTTCTTCCTTTAATTAGTTCGTAATAATGATAATCGTTCTTGAGCAAAGTATCGATTGGGGGAGAACCAGTAAGGACACAGAGAGCGTCAGAGGAAGTACTTCGATAGGTCTTGATAATGCTTAAGAGAGCTGTACGTTGTACTGACTTTAATTTTCTTATCCCATGCGAGTTGAGGCTTGGAAACCAAATTTCATAAGCGTAGCTAATTTGTTTTAATATGACGGTGTTGTACCAAAATTTCAGTATACTTGAAGATATTCCTCCTTTATGAGATTTTAGGCTTTTGAATCCGTTTAAAAATTGAGTTACCTTTGTTTTAGTATGAATTAGATGCTCTTGAAAATTAAATTTTGGATCTACTATAACGCCAAGATAGGGAATAGTATTTTCAAACTTGATAGTTTTGTTATTCAATTTGAAAATTGGTCGACGTCTGTTAAGAAGAAAGCGGCCAAAAAGCATGGCCTTTGTTTTAGTTTCCGATATTGTAAGGTTGAAATTTCTGCATAAAGTTGAAAAAATTTCGATGCGTCTATTAGCAACTTGCTCCAACTCAGGTCTGGAGTCTCCCGCAACCTTAATTACGAAATCGTCAGCATAAACTATCATGTCTGATTCTATTTTGTAGAACTCCTTTATAATAAAATCTGCAATTAGCAACCAAAGAAGGGGACCTAAGCATGAGCCCTGAGGGCACCCTTTAAATGAAATGAACCATTCTACAACGCTTCCTTCTTTTAAACCAATATATCGATTGGAGATGTAATTTTTTAGTAAATGTTTTAGATATAGAGGGAGAGGAGAATTATCGATTATTTGGGAGATAGTATTCCAATCTATCGAATCAAACGCTCCCTCTATATCGAAGGAAAGAATACCACAGTATTTCTTATTTTCTAATGTATTTGTGATAGAGGATTTCAGTTCATTTAAGGCATCTATTGTGCTTCTTGATTCGCGAAATCCAAATTGCATTTCATGGAGAAAGGAAATATCTTCTAAAAATGTCATTGCACGCATCTTGATTAATCGTTCAAGGACTTTTCCCAGCATAGGGAGAAGGACTATCGGTCGGTAAGATTTTAATTGCCGAGGATCTTTATTCTTCTTTCGAAAATAAATGACAATGCCTTTCTTCCATATGTCTGGGAAATGGGCAAGGGAAAAGCATTTGTTGTATAGTTGAAGCATTAATTGTGGGAAAGTTTTGATCAAGTTTTTAGTAACCCTTGCATCGATCTTATCGAACCGGTTCGACATTCATTCGAGCGCGATAGACTTTTTAAAAAGAGTTTGCAGTGCGTGCACAGCACGTCTGCTATAAGGTGCCGTAAGCAGCGAGGACCAGGTTCAACTTTCGTTATAGCGAAAGGCTTTTTTAAAATTGTTTGCAGTGCGTGCGCTGCACGCCTGCAATACGGTGCCGAAGGCATCGGGAACCCGGTTCGACTTTTGTTCGAGCGCGATACGCTTTTTTAAAGAGTTTGCAGTGCGTGCGCAGCACGCCTGCTATACGGTGCCGTAGGCAGCGGGGACCCGGTTGGATTTTTGTTTGAGCGAGATTGCCTTTCTTACAAGATTTTGCCGTGCGTGCGCAGCACGCCTGCTATACGGTGCCGTAGGCAGCGGGAACCCGGTTCGATTTTCGTTCACTCGAGGTTCGTTCGCAGGCGAGTTACGTTCTTTCGAGATTTTATAAAAAAGGAGGGGCCCGCTAGCGGGCGAAGCCAGCTAGTAAATATTAATTTCCGTAAGCTTCCTTCATTTTTTCATAAAAATGCATAGCTGCGAATTGTTCCTTTTTTGTGTTAACACTATTCCCGATTATAATTCTTACTGTATTTAATCACAGAATTCTGTGATTAATTAACATTAAAATTAGGCAAAAATTTCTATTCGGAAGGAGTGATAATTGAAAATTATTCCGAAAAGTAGCATAGTTGGCATATAAGTATATGCTGATAGATATATTTATTTTGCTAAAGAAAAAAACTGCTTTAAATTTTGCAAATAATGTAGGAAACATAAATATGGAGATTGCAGTGACGGGGCAGAGGGGGCACGCTACGATTGTTAGAACTGCAGAATATTAGGGTTCCGGTACTCTTTTTTTTTTAGAAATTAAGCCCTGATAAGAAGTGTTTGAAAGTCCTTAAATCGTATGAACCCTGTAAAAGCGTATTTTTTTAACTATTATTTCATTGTGTCGCCAACCAGCAATAAATCGCCAAGAAAACGAAATTTTCATTATTTTTTTACGGATGCTATATCGAGGTTCCGCCGAATATATTTTTATAAACATATATATCCTCATAAAAAGATCAAAGAATTTTCTGAGTATGCGCATAAGAAGACCTTCCGTGAGTTAAAATGATGCTGAATTTTTAAGCTACTGTTAAAGTATTAAGTACATTTAGAAGCTACTGTTTTATTGTTTTTTTTTAATTTTAATTATCTTTATTCTTGTAACTGTAAGTTAAACATATTTCTTTTTATGCAGTGTATGTGCTACTGGCAGACAACTACGCGCTGGTTGATTTTGCCAGGTTTATGCAAGAGAAAGGCCTGTTGGACAGTGGTGACTATATAATCATATCTTTGGAAGAAGAGGAAGTATACGATCCCAAGAAAGAATACCAATACATTAGAAGAGGTAGGTTGTGTCTGTAAATCAATTTATTTGCTGGTCGCACGTTATTAAAAGAAAATAGATATTTATGAATGTTATATGATAAATGCAAACTTCTATTCTGGAATGAATGTGTCATGTTGGTAAGCTCTATCGTAAAGAAAAACAAGAAAATCCAGAATACAGTTGTTTCAAAACTCTGAAAAGAGCTTTATCACAAAATAAAGCAAGGCAAAAGAAAAAAGTCCTTATTCCGTCCTGTACCGGGAAGAAAAAGTAGCTTCCGTATTCCTTGTTTTTAAAAATTCTGTTAATTTTACGCGACACACGAAGCTATGATGCACCGAACCCAATTATAGAAGATTCAATCCTAGATTTCATACATAAATATTTTAAAAACAATTTTGCCAAATTAGCGAGTTATAGCCAAGTCGGCTTCATTAACAGCGATTTAATTTTGTCACCAAATTTGGCGATATTTTGCCGAATGTCACCAAGCTTGGCGAGAAGTTGACGCTTGCGGGTGTGGCTATGTAGTTTTAAGCACATGAGAGTATCAACAATGGTTACAAAAGTTAATGTAAATTTGCGAAGAACCACTTTTTCTAATACTCATAATTCAAATCATTCAATGCACCAGATTAGGGAAAAATCAACCACCCTAGAATTTCAAACTGCTCATATATCAGCCGTTTTTTAAGATAGAAGTAAAAAATAAAAAATAAAAATTGCTCCGGAATCCTTGTATCAAGGCCAAACACGTAATGATAAAAACATTTTGGATTTCTAACTTTTCGTACATCTTTTTAAATACGAAATCTTTAAGTGGCCACCATTTTGAAACAAGATGGTGGATGAAGGTGGCTGACGAACATGATCGAGACGCGTGCTCGGTCACATCCAGATCGGTTGATATATAATTGTGTTATCGCATGGCAAAAATGAGATATTTATATTGATATATAAACCAACATTTGGAAGGAGGTTGGTTTTGGGATCCGGAGATCATGATCGATGAAACTATACTAAAGTTTCCCGGAATAGCTTGCCTCCGAATGGCTGCAATAGGTAGCTTCTTACTTTTTATAATGGAAGCTATTTAAAACTTCAGCTTTAATATGAATATATTATCGTATCTTATCTTTAGAAGAAGACAAAACAGATAATTCTATGAACGAGTTTCAGTACATTATGTTATATATTTATAGTTGTGTTTTATGTTTGTAAATAACTTTATTTGACAGACATGTTATTAAATCTCAGAGAGATTTTTAAATAAATTTTTGAAGAATGCATAATATCTATATCACTATGAATATGTAATGTATGTAAAAAACAGCTTAAGGGTATATTCGAAAAAATATTTTTCCACCCTCAACAGCTCGAAATTTTCTGAGACATTTTCACACTCATTTTTAAAAGTAAAAGCATGAAACTTGATGAGGTGATTTTTGAAGAGATGTATAAGCGGACGTGTGATTTAATTTTTTGCTCAATTAATTGGAATATGACTTTTAAACAATTATTTTCTAAGTATGACCCTTTTTTTTCATTCGTAGATCTCCCGCTTCGGAAAATTCGTTTCAAAACGTCCACTTTGACAGCATTTTTTACGATATTTTCTGCATTTATCAAAACCTCGAGAAGCACGACACATTATGTAGTTTCTAAATAAGATAATTTTCCACACTGTAAAAAAAATTCCGCAACGTTCCTGGGAAAAAATGGGCAGCTGAGTTGCCCATTATTTCCAAGAAACATTTCTTGAAAATGACTGGAACTTTACTGTATATGTTAAAAACTTTCTACAGAAATGACAGTAAGTTTCCTGCGAAATACCAGGAATATTTCTGTTGACAGCAAAACATTACTGACATCGTTTCACAGCATGCGGGATCCGCAGACGATTTTTACATTTCCAGTTGACAATTTTCGCTTTATTATCATTATTTGTTAGAATGAAACAATATTTTGAAATTGACATCAAAATTATTATTTATAATTTACACGAAAAAATAAATTTTCAGTTAAAATTCAATAAAGTAAATATATATATGATATATTGTTTCTGAACTTTGCTTAAAATATAAAAATATATAAATCTAAATAATAATTAGAAAAAAAATCTAGACATAAAATATTTTGGATTTTCGTCAGTAATTATGTTAGTTTACAAGTTAGATAAAATACATATAAATTTTCATGAAAAAAAAAAACCTAAACGTAATTGTATATTTTTTTCCGAAAAAAAAAATTCAAATTTGCAGCAATTCAAAGTGTCAAATATATATCAAATTGTAATAAAGTGTTAAAATATAAAATTAATTAAAAAAGAAAAAAAAAAGTCAAGAGGTAGCATCGAACTCGGGCCGTACGGGTGGCGGGCGAGCTTTCTGCGTCCACACCACGAAAGACACGTTGAGAGCTGCAAACTAATGGGTATTTGAAAAGTATGCTAAACCTCGGCATCTAATTTCTGAAAATCTAAGGCCCATTTGAAGAAATCCTTTCACAAGAATAATTAGAAATAAGAACTCTAAAACATACTTTAAATTAATCAAAATCGGTGAGAATCATGTTTGATGGTCCCCTGGTTAATGGAGATCCAAATAATAGGTGTATTTTTTTTACACGGTCTGCTCGTTAAACATTCCACAGACAAGTACGAGAGATAATCTCTTAGCGATGTCACAGAGGTATTGTATTTTCATCTGAATTGTCTTGACAATAGAGACGTAAAGGATTATGTCGTCTATTGATTTATTTGCATTCCATATTGATTTTTTTACATTCATTTAAGGAATTCGTTTTCGACACTCGCGCGCGAGCAACGGATTATAGCAAAAAAATAATAAATGACGGCCGCAGCGTTTTGCTGTTTCCAACTTTTGTTCAGGAACGTTTCAGATAAGAAAACCAGAATTTCACAGGAAAGAGCTAAATTATTCTGAAAACCTGAGAAAAGGCGAAACGTTCCTGGATTTTACATGGAACGTTACCATTTTTTTTACAGTGCAGTTAAGACATGTGAAGGTGGCTGACGAACATGATCGAGACGCGTGCTCGGTCACATCCAGATCGGTTTATATATAATTGTGTTATCGCATGGCAAAAATGAGATATTTATATTGATATATAAACCAACATTTGGAAGGAGGTTGGTTTTGGGATCCGGAGATCATGATCGATGAAACTATACTAAAGTTTCCCGGAATAGCTTGTTGTCACTATTTTGCCGTAGCTCGTAGGGGGCCGAGCCCCCTAGTGAATTTAAAAATTAATCAGAAAATGAGCAGTTTGGATAGGAATACATCCTTAAAGAAAAGCTCGAATATTCAGAATAAAAAATAGAATACAACTGCTTGAAAACTTCTCTTCTTATTTTTACGAAATAAAAAATATAGGGTAATTCCGGGATTTATGCCGCACATTTTTTTGAATTTGAATATATAGTCCCATGGTGGACATAAAAAAAAAAAAAAATCAAGTTGCCTTTGAGAGCAAAAATCTCTCTATCTCTCTATTCTAAAAAAAAGTAACTACCGCTGTCACCGCCGCCGCCGCCGCCGCCGCCGGTTTTGAATTTTTTGTGACCGGAGGTCTTTCTTCGTTAATATTAAAAAAACTGTTGCATACAAAAATATGAAAATCGGTAGTATTATAGAAAAATGTTTGATAAACACGCTGATGCAGACAGTTTTCAAATCGAAGAATTATTTAAAGAGATATTTAATGCCAAAGTTGGACAAAATCGTTCCATTAAAAAAGTTTTATAGGAGCAAAAACTGTACATAGGAATTTAATCATTTTTAGATCATTTTATGCGTCAGAATTTCCCGGTGTGCAGATTGCAGTTAGTTTTTTAATTTGAATAATTTTTCGAAGTTTTATTTCTATTTTAAATTCAAATTTTCAGCATTTCGAGAGATATTTTTTACAAATTTTAGAAAATTGTATTAATTTAAACTGTTGCCAACTTATATTAATTTAAACAGCGCAAACAGTAATGTTTGCTTCAAATTAAAAATTTATTTTACACGTGACTATTATAAACAAAAAATATAAAAAACAGGAACTCATTGAAAATTACGTCATAAAAACTATAGTTACACGTGAATTTTAAATGAGAAAGAATATTGTAAAATAATAAATTCAGTAACATGCGTTAGAAGTCCTAAATAGGAGAATTTACGTCATATTACACTTATTACGTAAAATGAACAAAAAATAATATTGTAAAACAGTTTTAATTTAAAAATTGCGCGAGACATTTACTTGGCATTTTAAGATGATCATAATATTTCATTTCTAACAAAAGTATTTTGACGTGAATATTAAAAAGAGAAAGAAAAGTTTGGTGAAAAGTACGTCAGATTATAATTGTCAGATTCAAATTATAATTCAATCTTCCGAAATCTTTTTAAAGGCGATCAAATTAGCGCGCTGTTAGAGTCTGCGGTGTCTGAACGGGGGTTGACGAGCGTAGCTCGTAGGGGGCAGAGCCCCCTAGTTCTAAAAAAAAAAGTAACTACCGCTGTCAACGCCGCCGCCGGTTTTGATTTTTTTGTGACCGGAGGCCTTTCTTCGTTAATATTAACAAAAATAATGCATACAAAAATATGAAAATCGGTGGTTTTATACAGAAATGTTTGATAAACACGCTGATGCAGACAATTTTCAAATCGAAGAATTATTTTAAGAGTTATTTAATGCTAAAGTTGGACAAAATCGTTTCACTAAAAAAGTTTTATAGCAGCAAAAACTATACATGGCAGTGTAATCATTTTTAGATCATTTTATGCGTTAGAATTTGCCGGAGTGCAGATTGCATTAATTTTTTTTTATTTTGACTCATTTTTCAGGTTTTATTTCTATTTTAAATTCAAATTTTCAGCATTTCTAGAGATATTTTTTACAGATTTCAGAAAATTGTACTAATTTAAACTGTTGCCAACTGTATAAAAAGCGCAAGCAATAATGTTTGCTTCAAATTAAAAATTTATTTTCTTTACTTAATTCCTTTTATATTAGCTTATTTTGAAATGTTGTTACACGTGTATACGTCATCAAGTTATTTTTATTTCGACGTTTTATTTGTGTTTTTATTAATGTTGTACGAATTTATTTGTTCTTCCGTTATTTAAGATAAAAATTATATCAATTTGTATAATTTGGCGAGTGGTTTGGCGATTTATATAATTTGGCGAAATTGGTCGACAGGATAATCAAGTAGTACCGCAGCGGATTTGGAGTTAAAATTCCCCAATCAAAGAGAAATGAATAGAAATTCGTTTATAGGGAGATCGCCACTGTTTTTTAAATTATAATTCAATCTTTCGAAATCTTTTTAAAGCCGATCAAATTAGCGTGCATTTAGAGTCTGCGGTGTCTGGACGGGGGTTGGCGAGCGTAGCTCGTAGGGGGCCGAGCCCCCTAGTGAATTTAAAAATTAATCAGAAAATGAGCAGTTTGGATCGGAATACATCCTTAAAGAAAAGCACGAATATTCAGAATAAAAAATAGAATACAACTGCTTGAAAACTTCTCTTCTTATTTTTACGAAATAAAAAATATAGGGTAATTCCGGGATTTATGCCGCACATTTTTTTGAATTTGAATATATAGTCCCATGGTGGACATAAAAAAAAAAAAAAAATCATGCTGTGCTATTTAATGTTAAATATACAACGCGTGTACTGCGACAAAAAATTCAAAACAAATTATTAATATTTTTAACAATTTTTTTTCTAAAACATTACACTGCGGCGCGTCACCCGTACATTCAGGCGGAGACGCCGCACTTGTGCGCTAGTTATGCCGCGCTTGTAATAAGAACAGAATAAAATTATAAATAAAAATATTAAAAAATATATTCATAACTGGACTATAATTAACGATGTAATAACAAAATGAAACTAAATGAGTACAATGAAACGTATTAGTAGATTCAAATTAATAATTGTTGCCTACTTTCACTATTAAAATCATCGACTTATTTTTTTTACATTAAATTTTAATTGTTATTTCAGCAACAACGTAACACCAATGTATTAGAAAGGGAAAAGAAAAAAAGTAAAAATGTGTTTAGATAATTTGTTTGTTAACCCTTTCGGGACCGGTGGCTTTTACACAAATTTTATTCGGTTGGTACCACTTTTTTAAAAGAAGTTACCTTTACTTAAATAATTATGAAAATGCTCTAATTAAACAAAGCAAATATTACTTTTCTTTTTTCCCGGTGATAAAAACAAATTTTACAAGCTTTTTATGAAGGTGCTTATATGCACCTATGGTCCCGAATGGGTTAAGAGACCTGTTTTTTCGACTACAATCTACAGAAAAAGTGTCGAAAAAGAACAGTCTTTATTTAACTACATTTAAACACATGATGCAACGAAGTCAATTACACTTCCTCTTTTTGGAGTAGTTTGCAAAGAACATCTGCGTTACGCGTAATCCAATTTTTAATTATTTCATCATCTTGACTTGCATCTTTCTTACCCTTCTTACTTTTTATTTTCCCCTTTTTCTCCTCTGGTTTTAGTAAACTTGATGACATGCCTAACATGGTTAGTCTGTTCAAAAAGAAAAGGAAAAGTTAATAACACTTAATCATTCCGTACAAAAAAAAACTGCGGCATGTATACCGGAATAGCAGTGCAGCGTGTATCCCATTTTGCATGGTGCAGACGTCGGCCATCACAGTTACCTGCCATCGCTAATGGGAATAACGTAACCATACACATAGTACTCTATACAATCGCTATACTTAGTTTTGACTTCTAAATCATGCATGCATTTAGTAATTAGTGTATGAAAAGTATTTAAACATAACGTGTTTAAAAGTTTGGACAATGAAATCATGCACTTACATCAATTTAAGGATTGTACTTCTACAAGTAAACATCAAAATGGTATTCACGCTATACACTGGTTAAAATAATCTCTTTGCGCACCTATGCTGTGTGTTTGACGACCATCTATCGATAATTGCAAGAAATACAAGGGGTGCGGCATCTATCCCGTATGCGGCGACTCTCCCGGAGTTACCCTAAGTGTAGAACAAGAGAAGAAATAAAAATATTTTCAACAAAAATCATATACCATATAACAGTGATTCGCAAAGTAGGTTGTAGTCCAGTGTGCGATTGAAGTCGCTTAACGCTTTCAGGGACGCGGTTTGCAGTCTGCAAACGCTTAATTTTAATGCCCAAACTGCCAAATGGCACCAGTTATTTTTCATTACAATTTCAACTCACAATATATGCGAAAAAAAGCTTTTGATTATTTTCAAATAAATGTGTCTGATCTGCATAAGCTTACAATTGTAAGAAAAAGATTATTTCACAGAATCAAAAGTAAATTTGCTTCATATACTTTTATGGGTACTTTTCTGTTATACGGACACCATTGTCGCCTAGCCAAGCGTCAGCGGTAAAAGTAAATTATAACTTTATAAAAAAAAAAAGTATTTTCAATTTGAATAATAGCAAATTAAAAAGATTTCCGATGTTAAGGTTAAATAATAATCATTCATGTTTCATAAGTAGCAAATCACAATGTTTCGCATGGTTTACAATAAAAGTCCTTTTTACGATCAGAGTTGAAATAATGTCGCATAATTGAAGAGCTAAGTGGAAGAACACGTTAAGTAGCAAAAATTACATTTGAAGAAATTTGATGTGAAAGTTTTTGTTCTCAATTTTATTGATTTATTTTCTGTTTGAAACCATGTTTTTAAAATATCAACAGGTGTGGTACTAAACTCTATCAAAAAACTTATTCATATTTAATTTTTAAATATTAAAAAATATTAATATTATTTGGATTATTAAATATTAAAATATTAAATATTAATGAATAATGAATAATGTCTTAAATCTTCAAGGCTAAATAGAACTTTGGTATTTTAGCTTTACCATGTGATAGAATACCTGATAACACCTTCCTCTAAACGATAAAATCGTTTGAAGAAAATGTAGCATAACATGTTCTTCCACTCAGCTCTTCAATTATGTTCTTAAATTTTGGTGTGAATTAATCATTTGAATATTTTTGGAGCAGAAATGCCCTGCCCTTGAAAGGGTTAAGTAGAAAGAAAAGGTACGCAGTGGATAACTGTATCTTTTCTAGCCTTTTCTAATAACCACTAAATAATTGTAATAAAAAAAGTGTAATTTTGAAAAAATATTAATGAATAATATTTGATAAAACACAGAGCTACTTATAAAGTATATTGTATTTTAGTATCCACATTAATATTACAAAAAAATTAAGGTATAAATCATAAAATACAATATGATACAATACAATACAGAAAAGTACAATATGAAAAGTACAAATAATACAGAACACTACAATGTTATACAATACAATACAAAACATAAATTTACAATATGTTACAAAAAATACAATACAGAATAATGCAATGTGACACAATACTATGCTATATAAAACAGTATAATACATTAGGACATAGCACAATATGATACTATACAATTCAATACAATACAGAATAATACAATGTGATGCAATACAAAAGAGCAAAATACAGAAAAATACAACATGATACAGTACAATGCAATACAATAAAGAGTAATGTTATAAGACAGAATACAATATATTACAATATAGTATAATACATTTTGATACTGTACAATATGATACAATACAACACATGATACAAAATAATACAATATGATACAATACAAAGTAATACAACATGATACAATACAATACAAAACAATACTATACAATACAATGCATGATACATTACAATAAAATATAATTTAATATAGAATAATGCAATATAATACCATACAATACAGAATAGTACGACATGATACAATACAATACAATATAATACAATACATTATAATATATAATACTACATGATACAATACAGAAAAAATATATGATACTATATAATACAATACATAATAATACAAAATGATACAATACAATAAAATACAATACAATGCAATACAGAATAATACAATATTATACAATACAATACAATGCAATACAGAATAATACTATACGATACAAGAGAACAGAACACAAAATAACACAATACTATACAGTAAACATTAAAAAAAGTTCTTTTGATGGTGTTTTTCGAGTATGACGAACAACATTCAATTAGCCTGAAATTGTAAATATTTACCTGATTGGGTTTTTTGCAATTTTGAAAAATATTGCCGTATTATACAAATTCTAGGCTTTAGTCCTTTTCGGTACTGCGTCATCAACAATAGCGCAATTTTTTCAAGCGTATCTTCTTTGGATGCTATATTTCATTTGTAATTTCATGTTTAACTGTTGGTGCTGTTACAGTTTCCGGCACCAGTGCGCCTGAGATCCACTGCATGTTCTCCGTACGAATGTAGTCCATTCATTCTACGAATGAG
Organism: Maratus speciosus; assembly: GCA_963932465.1. Lineage (NCBI taxonomy): Eukaryota > Metazoa > Arthropoda > Arachnida > Araneae > Salticidae > Maratus > Maratus speciosus. The sequence continues at coordinate 290,327,825 of OZ010798.1, forward strand.
TCCAGAAATTTGTTTATGAGAACTTCTAGATAACAACTTCTCATTTTAGTTTCATCAGCTTCGCCAACAGATTCAGTTTCATAATTCAGATTTCAGTTGTTGGACCCAGATTTTGCGACAGCATAATAAAATTGATGTCTCGTTCTTCTCTTTCTCTTCTCAGTTTCATTAAGTATGAATTACTTCATAACAAAGCAGATGGAATACATGAAGATGAAAAACGCAAGAAATGTCAGAAAAATGTCCCGAAACGCGGCTAATTTTTAAAATGTAGATTTGAAACTCTCGATTTAATTATTAAATATAAAAAATACTCCGAAAGGCCTTTTTTATGAATAAAAAATGTGGTTTTAAATCAGATCAATGGCAATCCAACATACAAGTTCGAAATTTTTATGTAAGAATAAGAAATTTGTTCATTATTTCAAAATTAATGGTTTCAACAATTAATTATTGTTGATAAACAATACAGAATAAATTCATTGTTGTCTTTTCTTGACAACAATTAAACATTATTTCAACAACAGAGAAACGTGTAAACAATTCCAAGAAACATTTTTATTGCAAATTACGGAGGTCCATTGTTGTTAAATGACATAATTGCTGTAATGTTTGATAGCTTTATTTTTATTTACCGTTTTTTTTTATCTACTTTGTTTTTCTTTTAAAAGCAATAAACAGATTTAATAAGGAAAAAAACTGCATTTAACTGTAATTTTTTAAAACAGTTTCGCAATTTTTACGTTCAGATATTAATTTTTTTGTAGTGTTTAGTGTTATTTCCTTAATAGTGCCAATTAAAGAGCTTCATTCCTGTAAAAAGAAAATTAAGGTCTTGGATAACTATATCTTTTGTTGCCATTTTATAATAACAACTAAAAAATTGTAATAAAAAACGTGTCACTTTGAAAAAATATTAATGAATGATATTTGATAAAACACGGAGCTATTATAAAGTATATTCAATTTTAAGTATCCACATTAATATTTAAAAAACATTAATGCATATAAATCATTAAATACCATATGATACAATACATTACAGACCAATGCAGTATTATACAATACAATAATAAGCATAAATTTACAATAAGATACAAAAAATGCAATATGATACAATACAATGCTATATAATACAGTATAACACATTACTACATAGTACAACATGATACTATATAATTCAGTACAATACCATACAGAATAATACAACGTGATACAATACAATAGAGCACAATACAGAAAAAAACTTGATACAACACAATAAAATACAAAGCAATACATGATATTATATAGCACGGTATAATACAATATGATACAATAAAATACAATGCAATAGAGGATAATATTATAAGACACAATACAATGCTATACAATGCAGTATAAAACATTATGATAGTGTACAGTATGATACAATACATGATACAATATAATACAAAACTAGGACTTCCCTCAGAGGGATTAGTCTGAGCGATATTACTGAGAACATAGATTTAATAATAACATGTGGAAGCAAATAAAATGAGATGTTATCTTTAATTGTCCATATACTGCGAAAAATTGAAATGATGAAAATAAACGAATTGTAGAATTACAAAATCTTATATATAAATTTGTATACACTGTTTAAAAAAATGGGAAATCAAACCATTCAACACAGCCATGCATGGATATAACATTGAAAGTACGCAATATATTAAAAGTAAAATAGAAAATGAAACACTAATTTACTTATATCGGAATTTTAACTGTATAAAATGATGTCAAGAGCATAATCAGACGCTCCGCACCAATTTGAGTAACTTTAAATGACAAATATATGATGTTAAAAAAGAATGGACTATACTTTATATGATGTGTGCTGCCCCGGAATAGTTAATATTGTACAATATCTGTTTTCCACGAATGCAATGAGGTTGTCGATAACATTTAAGGAATTCTCTTCTCAAAATCTAATACAGTACCAAAGTACCGAATACATCAAAAGTGGCATGCAATGCTTCGTTAGAGTGTGTTTTAGATATGCTCGATCGGATTTAAATCATGAGTGTATGCTGGCCACTCCATACTCTGTATTGTTTTGTTTTCAAACATATTCTGCACAAGTTGAGCTGTATTTAGCATGTATTAAATAAAAGAAATCGGCAATGATTACAACATAAAATATGACACAAGATCGGAATACATCGTCTGCATAACGTTTGAGCTGTCAAAGTGTCATTTGAAGTAATTTACAAATCCATACATATTTATTCAGCAAATCATGCAAGCTAACATACGGCAATATGAACCCGATTACAAAATTTCACCAGAATAAGTTAATATATAAAAAATCTACTAATGATAATTGAGAATATGACCTTATCATAAAATGTCTAGAAAAATGAATCGGATAAAAAAATCATATCACATTTAAAACGGCACTTCCCTCTGTTAGTGGCCTTGGCGAGAAAGAGAAAAGCCTAGAGAAGGAACACTTTAACAAGTACTTTCGGGCAATCTACTCACTGTTTCATACAAGTCTTTATTCAATATTTACACAATTTATTTAATGCTAGGTGGGTATCTATCAGTTTTGTTGCATTTAAATCGCATGTTTTGCGGAGGAAATGCATCATTATGAAATATTTAAAGTTGCTGTACCTAATAATTCCAAATTAATGGTAATTGAGATCGCTTTCCGTTAATTTCATCTTTTTAAATTTTAAACTTTTTTTAAACCATTCATAGAGACAATTGTATATTTTAAAACTAACCCGAAGCAAAATTTCAAGATTTTGGGCTCAGCAGTAACAGAGAAATAGAAAATTTTTGAAAGTTTTTTGTTTCTGCACTGTTTTTTATAGCGACATTTTTAGAAATTGTTCTATTGCGAGAATTTACGTCATGATAAATACAACCATGTCAATTTTCATGTTTATATTCCTAACAGTTCCATGTTCTTCGTTACTTAGATCATCTTTAGATCTTTTTCCACTTTGTTTCGTCTTTCTATTTTTTGGAATTCGTTCTACAACGAGCATTTACATCTTATTAATTACTACCATGCCAAAGTTCTAGTTTCTAACCCCAACAGTATCCCAAAAATTTCAATATTCCAAATAAATCATAGTTTAGAACCTTTCTAGAAATTTTTAAGTTTATCCGTCAAATTGAACCTTTTAGAGAGCGTTCATTACGAGTATTTACATCTTAAAAGTCAGTGGTGGAAAATTGGCGCAGAGGAGGAGCCTATTGACACCACTAATATTTTATGGTATTCTTCATCTTAATAAAAACTGTCATTAGATAAGACGAAAAATTCTACTAAAATTTAGTGGTGTCAATAGGCTCCTCCTCGCGCCAATTTTCCACCACTGAAAAGTAACTACCGCACCAAATTTAAAGTTTCTAAACCAATCAATATCGCAGAAATCACAATTTTAGAACTTTTTTGCTCCTGCAGCGATGTAGGTTCTTGCACTGACATAAAATAGTCTTTTTTTCGGAGCAGAGATGGCCACCAACATTTTTTTAAGTTGGCTATGTAGTTTCAGAGATAACACCTCACAAACGTACAAGCATTTATAATATTATATACTTTATAATATTATAACGCTTTATAATATTAGCATTAGATGTACAGATACAAAAGCCATTTATCTGTTACAAGCTAAAGTGCCGGCGCTGCCCAGAATTTGAAGGATGTTTGCTCTGAAAAATCAATTTCAAAATTTAACATACAACACAAAACAAACATTAAAAAATGCAGTCGAAATGTTGTTGAATGAATCATATGTAAAAGCTATATAAAAATGTATAAATGTACATAACATACGCAAAAGAATACAGTTATAAATGAACTTATTTCAATTTATAATTGGAGCAATAATGTTAAAATACGCCAATATTTCCCTAATCGGGTTTTTATTATGCTTCAATACATTTTTCACACTCATATGACGTTATACTATATCCACCATGCCCTTTATATTTCCAATATGACGTAATATTTTCCTCTTTCACGTGGAAACCTTGAAATAGAAAAGTTATGAAGTTATATTCACTTTCATTTAAATTCGTCAAACCATTTATTTCATTTTTACCCGACTACGGCAAAGCCAAAGGAGGGTTATGATTTTGACAGGCTATGTATGTATGTATGTATGTATGTATGTATGTATGTATGTATGTATGTTCATCTGTTCCCTCGTAACTTCTAAACCACTAATCAGAATTCGACAAATGACATATCATTAGAAGCGTCTTAATTGTCCGCTGGTTATAGGCTATATAGATTTTCACCAAATTCAATGTGGCGCCTTCTAGCGGACAAAATATACAGAGTAAAAAAATAAAGTTAAGCTAGATATGCCGTGTTTGGTATCATTTTAAAGCGCTTCACTTCAAAACCATAGAGGGTTTGTTTATAAGTGCCTTGGATCATAATAAGTTGCTTAAAAATCCACATGACAGTCAATCGTTAGCAGAATTAGATAGATTAAGAAATCTTCCTAGGTCATCTTAATACATGAAACCTTCAATCTACATTACACATTTACACATTACACTAACGACCTCATCCACTAATCGGTCCATTACCCATTTGCTGCCATCGACGGATATGTGCGTCACTACTACCAAATACTGGAAGCGTCATACGTCAAAAAATAAAGTTAAGATAAATATGCCGTGTTTGGTATCATTCAAAAGCGCTTTACTTGTACATTTTGAATATATCTATATATTACTAGCATTTGCTTGTGACTTTACCTGTATTCATGGGGTACTTTTATACTTTTTCAGCGTAGTTTTTTGTCGTAGTTGGGTTTTAGTTTTTTTACTTTATCTTGTCATATTTCACGTGAATATCTTGCAATAGAAAAGTTATGACGTAATATTCACCTTTTTTTTTAAATTCGGCAAAGTATTTATTTCATTTTCATTTTTCACGTGGAAATCTTGCAGTAGAAAATTAATTGTTGTAGTAATAATTTTATTGTGTTTTTTAATTGTTGGCAACTGCTATAACGAAAGATGTTTAAATTTGATAAGAAATTGCTGTTAAATTGTTGGTTTTTTATTAATTAAAAATTAACTATAAGTTATTTCGATTCCGGATTACTTTAGTTGTCTCAGCCATGTTTTAATACACATGTACGTATCTCTTCACAATTTTGGCTTCCAAATTGTGGATTTTTTATAGAATTACAAACAGACAGATAGACAAGTTTTCATTTTTATGTATCTCTCTATTCTATGAAAAGTAACTAACGCAGTCACCGCCGCCCTAGCCGGTTTTGATTTTTTTGTGACCGGAGGTCTTTCTTCGTTAATATTAAGAAAACTATTGCATACAAATATATGAAAATCGGTGGTATTATAGCGAAACGTTTGATCAACACACTAATGCATACAGTTTTCAAATCGAAGAATTATTTTAAGAGATATTTAATGCTAAAGTTGGACAAAATCGTTCCATTAAAAAAAATTTATAAGAGCAAAAGCTATACATGGGAATTTAATCCTTTTTAGATCATTTTATTCAATAGAAGATCCTGGTCTGCAGATTTCATTATTTTTTTTTTAATTTGACTCATTTTTTGAGGTTTTATTTCTATTTTAAATTCAAATATTCAGCATTTTGACAGATATTTTTTACATATTTTAGAAAATGGTATTAATTTAAACTGTTACAAACTGTATAAACAGCGCAAACAATAATGTTTGCTTCAAATAAAAAAATTATTTACACGTTACTATTATAAACAGAAAAAAACCATCAAATTACAATTAAATAATTAGGTATAAAAAGCAGGCACTTATTGGAAATTACACCATAAAAACTATATTTAGATGTGAATTTTAAAAGAGAAAGAATATTGTAAAATAAATTCATTAACATGCGTTAGAAATCTGAAATAGAACAAATTACGTCATATTACACTTATTATGCAAAATGAACAAAAAATAGTATTGCAAAACAGTTTAAATTTAAAAATTGCGCGAGACAAAATATTAGAGGTTAAATATTAGATTTTTTCAAAATTTTATTATTTGTCGTTTGATGTGAGGTGTTCAGCTATAAGTATGCAAATTTTTATGTTTCAACATAATTAGGGGCTGAGTTAGAAAAATTGCTTTAAATACACAAGTTAGAGCCCAGAGGGTTAAATATTAGACCTTTTTCAAAATTTTATTATTTGTCGTTAGATGTGAGGTGTTCAGCTATAAGTATGCAAAATGTCATGTCTCCAACTTAATTAGGGGCTGAGTTAGAAAAATTGCTTAAAATACAGAAGTTAGAGCCCAGAGGGTTAAATATTAGACCTTGTTCAAAATTTTATTATTTGTCGATTGATGTGAGGTGTTCAGCTATAAGTATGCAAAATTTCATGTCTCGAACTTAATTAGGGGCTGGGTTAGAAAAATTGCTTAAAATACAGAAGTTAGAGACTGGAGGGTTAAATATGACTTTTTCAAAATTTTATGATTTATCGTGTTATCGCAAGTTTTCAGCTATAAGTATGCAAACTTTCAATTCTCCAACTTAGTTAGGGGATGAGTTAGAAAAATTGCTTAAAATACATAAGTTAGAGCCCAGAGGGTTAAATATCAGACTCTTTTCAAAATTTTATTATTTGTCGTTTGATGTGAGGATTTCAGCTATAAGTATGCGAAATTTCATGTCTCCAACTTAATTAGGGGCTGAGTTAGAAAAATTGTTTAAAATACACAAGTTAGAGCCCAGAGGGTTAAATATTAGACCTTGTTCAAAATTTTATTATTTGTCGTTTGATGTGAGGTGTTCAGCTATAAGTATGCAAAATTTCATGTCTCGAACTTAATTAGGGGCTGGGTTAGAAAAATTGCTTAAAATGCAGAAGTTAGAAACTGGAGGGTTAAATATGACTTTTTCAAAATTTTATGATTTATCGTGTTATCGCAAGTGTTCAGCTATAAGTATGCAAACTTTCATGTCTCCAACTTAATTAGGGGCTGAGTTAGAAAAATTGCTTAAAATAGACAAGCTAGAGCCCAGAGGGTTAAATATTAGACCTTGTTCAAAATTTTATTATTTGTCGTTTGATGTGAGGTGTTCAGCTATAAGTATGCAAAATTTCATGTCTCGAACTTAATTAGGAGCTGGGTTAGAAAAATTGCTTAAAATACAGAAGTTAGAGACTGGAGGGTTAAATATGACTTTTTCAAAATTTTATGATTTATCGTGTTATCGCAAGTTTTCAGCTATAGGTATGCAAACTTTCAATTCTCCAACTTAGTTAGGGGATGAGTTAGAAAAATTGCTTAAAATACATAAGTTAGAGCCCAGAGGGTTAAATATCAGACTCTTTTCAAAATTTTATTATTTGTCGTTTGATGTGAGGATTTCAGCTATAAGTATGCGAAATTTCATGTCTCCAACTTAATTAGGGGCTGAGTTAGAAAAATTGTTTAAAATACATAAGTTAGAGCCCAGAGGGTTAAATATTAGACTTTTTAAAAATTTTATTATTTGTCGTTTGATGTGAGGTGTTCAGCTATAAGTAAGCAAAATGTCATGTCTCCAACTTAATTCGGGGCTGAGTTAGAAAAATTGCTTAAAATACAGAAGTTAGAGACCGGAGAGTTAAATATGACTTTTTCAATATTTTATGATTTATCGTGTTATCGCAAGTGTTCAGCTATAAGTATGCAAACTTTCATGTCTCCAACTTAATTAGGGGCTGAGTTAGAAAAATTGCTTTAAATACACAAGTTAGAGCCCAAAGGGTTAAATATTAAGCTTCTTTCAAAATTTTATTATTTGTCGTTTGATGTGAGATGTTCAGCTATAAGTATGCAAAATTTCATGTCTCCAACTTAATTAAATTAGGGGTTGAGTTAGAAAAATTGGTTAAAATACACAAGCTAGATCCCAGAGGGTTAAATATTAGACTTTTTCAAAATTTTATTATTTGCCGTTTGATGTGTGGTGTTCAGCTATAAGTATGCAAATTTTCAAGTCTCCGACATATATAGTTTCTGAGAACGGGCTCTGTGACAGACGGACAAACAGACAGACAAAGGAGTGAGACAGGTAGCGTGTCGTTAGATGGACGAAACTCTAAAAACATGCTGCGGATGACTGTAGCAACATCCTAAAATTACATTACCATCAGTGATCTACCAATCCCGAATTTAGTTTATATTCGTTTCATATATTCTTATTCTTTTGTGCGGCCCTGTAAAATAATTATCAATATTATATACACTAAAACCTCTGAATAGCGGACACTCCGAGAATGCAGAATTTGTCCTCTATTTAGAGGTGACCGCTACTGAGAGTAATAAATGTACAGTTATTTAAGGGTTGGTAATCGAAAAAATGCCCGCTAAATAGAGGTGTCCACTAATCGGGTGTGTCCGTTATGTAGGTTTTACTGCATAATAATATCATCCTTTACAAGAAAATTGCATGCTGTATGATAGACAGACAGACATCCAGAGAAAGATAACCTCCGGATCAATAAACACTCATGTCTTTTGTTTTAATCATCCACAATTGTATATCATACAACATGCCAGATTTTATACAACAGGCTAAAAACGGTCACCGTGGTACGGAATACTGTATTATTATTTGTTTGCTCACCAAAACTGGTTGCCACGGGTTGTTGCAAGGTTTGTGATCACATGGTTGAAACTGATCTATTCAATATTACTGCGTGCGTATTTTTTTTTTATTTGCTCCATGTGTTCAAACCAGTTGTCTACGAAAACATCAACCTGTGAAAGTGACGCACACCAAATTTCTGTGACGTATGCAGATAAATTGTGCTTTTTTAAGAGTTTTTTCTATATAATTTTTAAACGGTTTGGAACTTATTTTCCATAGTAGGTGCATTCAGTAGGCGACCTCATAGGTACCTTCTGGTGCAATCAGAAACGAAATCCGACAAATATTTTTTGAGTTATGCTTGACGAAAGGTTTTTATTAGGCTTTTTTTTTAGTAGGACATGACGTTAATATCCATCGTAGTAGTAAAGTGTCCGGACAGTAATATTTCGCTGAGTAATAGCCTTCGCTTCGCTCAGACAATTATACAGTATGATGCAATTCAATGCAATACAAAATATTACAACATGATAAAATACAATGCAATACAATACAATACATTAAAATACATGAGAGAATATACTACAGCATAATACAACATGATACATTACAGTAAAATACAATACGTGATACAATATAGCATAGAATAATACAATATGATACAATTCAATAGAATACAAAATAATACAATATGATGCATTAAAGTACAATACATGATAAAATATAGTACAGAATAATACAATGTGATACAATACAATACACATTAGTACAACATGATACAATAAAATAAAATACAATATAATACGATACATGATACAATATAATACAGAATAACATAACATGATACATTACAATAAAATACAATATATGATACAATATAGTATAAAATAATACAACATGATACTATAAAATACAGAAAAGTACAACATGATACAATACAATAAAATACAATAAAATAAAATAAAATATAAAACAATATATGATACAATATAATACAGAATAATACAATATCATACAATACAATACAATGCAATACAGAATAATATTATAAGATACAACAGAACAGAACACCAAATAACACAATACTATACAATAAACATTAAAATAAAGTTCTTTTGATGATTTTTTCGAGTATGAGGAACAACATTCAATAAGCCTGAAATTCTAAATATTTACCTAATTTTTGTTTTCCAATTTTGAAAATAAGTTGCCGTATTATACAAATTCTCGTCTTTAGTCCTTTTCGGCACTGTATCATCAACAACAGAACAATTTTAGGTAGCTTTCTTTACAAAAAGCTACCTATTGCAGCCGTTCGGAGGAAAGCTATTTCAAAAAATTTTGGTATATTTTCATCGATCATGACCCCCAGACCCCGAAACCACCCTCCGTTCAAAATTGATATATATATATATATATATATATATATATCAATATATATATATATATATATATATATATATATATATATATATATATCAATATATATATATATATATATATATATATATATATATATATATATATATATATATATATATATATCTGACCTATGTCACACTGTAACTCTCGTATTTATGAACCGATTTGGATGTAATTCGGTGTGTACATAGTACATACCAATGTCTCGACCGAGTTCGTTGGCCAGCTTCATCAGCCATTTTGTTTCAAAATGGCGGCGATTTAAAAAATTTTTAAAAATTTAAAATTTGAAATGTGGTACCAAAAAATTGAAAATGAAAAAATATTTTTTTCTTATGTATTTGACCTTTATACAAAGACTCCGTAGCAGTTTTTGTTTCGTCTATATCTTAAAAAATGGCTGAGTTATAGCATTTTGAATTTCTAGCGAAGCTGACATTTTGAAACGTCCTGAAGTTTGTCACGCGATAAAAGGCGTATTTATGAACCGATTTGGATGTAACTTCGTTTATACATAGAACAAACCAATGTCTCGAACGAGTTCGTTGGCCAGCTTCATCCGGCATCTTGTTTAAAAATGGCGGCCATTTAAAATTTTAAGAAAAATTTAAATTTGAAATGTGGTAGCAAAAAATTGAAAATTGAAAAATATTTTTTTCTTATGTGTTTGACCTTGATAAAAAGATTCGGGAGCAGTTTTTGTTTCGTCTATATCTTAAAAAATGGCTGAGTTATAGCATTTTGATTTTCTAGCGTAGCTGACATTTTGAAACGTCCTGATTTTTGCCACGTGATAACAGACGTATTTATGAACCGATTTGGATGTACCTTGGTGTGTACATAGTACATACAAATAACTCAACCGAGTTCGTTGACCAGCTTCATTCGCCATCTTGTTTCAAAATGGTGGCCATTTAAAAAAATTAAAAAAAAATAAATTTAAAATGAGATACCAAAAAATTGGAAAATGAAAAATATTTTTTTTGTATGTGTTTGACCTTAATACAAAGATTCCGGAACAGGTTTTGTTTCGTCTACATCTAAAAAAATGGCTGAGTTATAACATTTTGAATTTCTATTGTGGCTGACATTTTAAAACGACCTGATTTTTGTCACGCGATAACAGGCGTATTTATGAACCGATTTGAATGTAACTTGGTCTGTACATAGTACATACCAATGTCTCGACCGAGTTCGTTGGCCAGCTTCATTCGCCATCTTGTTTCAAAAGGGTTGCCATTTAAAAAAATGTAATTAAAAATTTAAAATGAGGTATTAAAAAATTGGAAAATGAAAAAGATTTTTTTATATGTTTGGCCTGGATACAAAGATTCTGGAGCAGTTTTTGTTTCTGAAAATTTGTTCTTTTGTTTATATCTTAAAAAGTAGTTGAATTATAGCACTTTGAATTTCTATCATGGCTGACACTTTGAAACGATCTTGTATTTGTCACGCGATACCACACTTATTCGGATATTTCGATGGAAGAAGGCATGTGGATAGTATACATCAATACCTCGACCAAGTTCGCTGGCCAGATTCATCAGCCATCTTGTTTCAAAATGGCGGCCATTAAATTTAAAAAAAAATTATATTTAAAGTGAGGTGCAAAAAAATTAGAAATTGAAAAAGGTTTCTTTCTTAAGTATTTGACCTTGATATAAGGATTCAGGAGCATTTTTTGTTTGTCTTTATCTTAAAAAATGGCTAAGATATAGCAGTTTCAATTTCTAAAGTGAGTGACATTTTGAAAAATCTGATTTTTTGCCTGCGACAGCACTCGTATATATCAACCGATTCCGATATGAGTGAGCATGTGCACAGCAATTACTAAGGTCTCGACCAAGTTCACTGGTTAGCCTCATCTACCATGTTGTCTTAAAATGGCAGGCACTTTAAGAAATCGCCGAATTTGGCAGCCAAATATAAGTGACTTTAAATAAAAGCAGCTTGGATAAAGCTGACTAATTTCGCGAAATTCTCATTCATAATGATTTAGTATTGATAAAAATTACTATTGAATCTCCTACATTCGGTTTCCACTTAATTGAGCTTCGTGTGTTTGAATAATATAAGTTGGCTTTTTAAAAATAAGGAATATGAAAGCTACCTCATCCTCCCGGCACTGGCCGGAAGGACTTTTTTCAATCGTATCTTCTTTTGATGCTGTATTTCATTTGAAATTTCATGTTCAACTGTCTGTGCTGTTACAGTTTCCGGCACCAGTGTGCCTGAGATCCATTGCATGTTCTCCATACGAATGCAGCCCATTCATTCTAAGCATGAGTCCAGAAATTTGTTTATGAGAACATCTAGATAATGACTTCTCATTTTAGTTTCACCTGCTTCTCCAACAGACTCAGTTTCATAACTGTTGAAACCAGAAATTAAGACATCATTATAAAAATGGTCGACTAAGCTTGCTTGAGAACGCGCGTCTTAATTGATGCCCGGTTCTTCTCTTTCGCTTCTCAACTTCATTAAGTCCTTAACTATGAAATACAGCAAAACAAATTAAATGGCATACATGAAGATGAAAAACGAAAGAAATGTCAACAAAATGTCCCGAAATGTGGCTATTTTTTAAAAAGTAGATGTGAAACACTCGAATTAATCATTAAATATAAAAAATATTCAAAAAGGCTTTCTTATGAATAGAAAATGTTATTTTAAATCAGATCAATTTCACTCCAACATACAAGTTCGAAATGTTTATGTAAGAATGAGACATTTGTTCCTTATTTCAAAATTAATGGCTTCAACAATTGATTATATTTGTCAGATATTTCAACATTACAGAATAAACTCATTGTTGTATTTTATTGAAAACAATTAAACATTGTTTCAACAGCAGAGAAACGCGCAAACAATTCCATGAAACATTATTGTTGCAAATTACGGAAGTCCATTGTTGTTAAATGACATAATTGCTGTAATGTTTGATAGCTTTGTTTTTGTTTACCGTTTTTTTTTTTTTTTTTTGTCTATTTTTTTTTACCGAAAACAATAAAACAATTTAATAAGAAAGAAAGTGCATTTAACTGTAATTTTTGAAAATTCCTTCTCAATTTTTATGTTCAGATATTAATTTTTTTGTATTATTTAGTACTATTAATGTAATAGTAGCAAATAAAGAGCTTCATTTCTGTAGAAAGAAAAGGAAGGTAGTGGATAACTATATATTTTATTGATATTTCCTAATAACAACTAAAAAATTGTAATTAAAAAACCTGTCATTTAAAAAAAAATATTAATGAATGATATTTGATATAACATGGAGCTATTACAAAGTATATTCAATTTTAACTATCCACATCAATATTACAAAACAATTAAAGCATATAAATCATTAAATACAATAGGATAGAATACAATGCAGAAAATTACAATATGAAAAGCCCAATACAATGTTATACAATACAATACAAAACATAAATTTACAATATGATACAATAAATACAATACAGAATAATGCAATATGAGACAATACAATGCAATATAATACAATATAATACATTATGACATAGTACAATATGATACTATACAATTCAGTACAATAGAATGCAGAATAATACATTGCGATACAATACAATAGAGCACAATAGAGATAAATACAACATGATACAATAAAATATAATTCAAAACAATACATGACAAAATATAGTATAGAATAACACAATATGATACAATACAATGCAATGCAATAAAGAGTAATATTATAAGACACAATACAATGTTATACAATACAGTATAATACATTATGATATTGTACTATATGATACAATACAATACATGATACAATATAATACACAGTAATAAAATATTGTACAATTCAGTACAATAAAAAATAATACAACATGATACAATACAATACATTACAGGATACAATATAATACAGAATAATACAACATGATACATTACAATAAATTACAATACATGATCCACTATAGCAGTGATTCCCCAACTTTTTGACGCACGGAGCCCTTTTTAGAATGAATTTCTATGACAGAGCCCCTAAAGCCTAACGTACCCAATGCACCTAAAAAACATTACCTATGTTATAAGATAATGTTTTTAGGTGCATTGCTACCGAGCAGAGGAAGTGGGAATGGATAGTAATCTAAACAATTGTGCATTGCCCCAGAAATAAAATTATATTTTGAAACTTTTACCGTAATGCTGAATTTATTTTCAATAAGCATCAATACACATGGAATTATCAAAAGATTACATATTTAAAAAACATCCAAAACTCAAGAAATCGTAACATTTGCCTTATAATAAATTTTACATTATTAGAGTAAAGAACAGAAACACATAAACGTTTAATGTGATTGGTGTTTTGTACAAATATCTGAATTCGGGTCCAGTTGATACTAATTCCAGACGAAAGTTGCCTTTTCTATTCAGCTATTCAAAAATGTTTTTTAAGCGAGTTTTTCAAAGAAGTGGAATGCCCTGAATATTTAATTGTACTTTTTTTTTTAATCTGGTGTTGTTTGAATTCTTTTCTAACAAAAGTGATGTAATCGATATTATCGTTTCCTTCAAAATCCGACCAATATACGTTTCATCTTAAGAGAAGACACATTTGGTAAATGCATCGGAAATTGCGACAGATTTTTTTTTGCAATGATAAATACATTTATCTCATTTTGCTACACATATCGGTCATATATGAAATTAGCATTCACAATTTTCATTACTTAAAAGTTTTGTCAGTTTAGAGTTACGGTTCTTCCAATATCACCTCTACAGTTCAAACAATTGTGTAAACACTCTTCCCTCACATGATCATCTTATTTCGGTATGCAATAGGAGGGGAAGATACTGCCTTCCAATAATTTCACACATAAGTTTAAAAAGTTTGTTTTTAATAGTTCGGGATTTTATATAGTTTATTATTTTAATGACACATTCAATCTTATCATAAGTTCAGATGACACGTTGTCGAAGATAGCTTGTATCTATAAAGAGCGTAATAGATTGGCGCTACAGTACTTTGCCATCTCTTTAATTTTTGCAATGGCTCCAGCACTGTGACCCTTCATTGCTTTTGAATCATCAGTGTATTCATGTTCATATGTGTTATCCTATGTATTCATCCACAAACATTTAGTCCGTTAGTTTGTTGGTTTGTAACTGATCTTCAAACAATATGATCCTGATAGCTTTGTGAAACCGCTTTCAGACTAGAATTAGTAAGGCATTTAATTTTAATGAAATTGATGTTCTCAATCACCGTAGTAATAGAGAAGGCAAGCCTAGTTCCGGGTGCCCTTTCGAAAAAGTTAAGACTTTTAACTGTCCGAGTCTGAAAGGGATATTACTATATTTAACTGACAAATACTAACAAAATTGCTAATCCAGTGAAGTCAGTAGATTTATGCCATTTGTATTGCAAACTTTGTATATCTGAAGATTTTGTAACGTGTTCTTTTACGTCACCAGTCATATAGTTAATTTTTTCTATGAAGTTATTTGACAAGGTAATATTTAAGACTAAATAAACAACTTTTTTATAAAGGAAATTCTTGACAATGTGAATTTTACACCGTTTATCAAGGATCTCTGCAATTATATGATTTTCACAAACTCAAGCAACTCGTTGAACTATCAGGGAGGTGCCAGGGGGTCATAGGAGCTGGCTTAACGGGGGCGATCGGGTCAAACTGGCCAAACTTCCATCACTAATTTCAGAACTTTATTTTTGTCCTAATTAATCATAGTGATTAAGCAAGATAAAAGGAAAATTTGTAATTAGTGGTAAAAGTATATCTTATTGCCTATTTCGCCCTCATGCAATCTGCGCCTATGTCCAGGACATTTCACATTTTTTTTAAGACTGTCCTCGACTGCTCTGCTCAACAAGCGCAAAACGTTTTGACACATTTACAAATTCATTTTTTTAGCGAAATGGTATAAAATTGGAAGGGCTATGTAAGCGATTTGGAATCGAAGTGTGTTTTCCATTTTTTTATAAATAAATTACCTATTGAGTTATAAGCGATTTTGATCACGTGACAAAGACGTTTTTCATCCTTCCTTCGGTGGTTATTCTTCTTTCGCGCGGAAATTCGGTTCAAAACGCGAACTTCGACAGTATTTTCTGTAATATCTATTGGCTTTGCAAAAAAAAAAACTGAAAACACAGTTCTGCTACATAGTTTCTGAACAACAACACCAGCTAGTTTCATGCATTTCCGAACAAAAATTAATTAAAACTTATGTTACAATGTTGCCCTTTTGGATTTAAGAACAGCCTTAACAATTGTTGTTATAGGTTCTTTTGAAGCATGCATTACTTTGCACTTCATGTTGAAAAAAAATCAGGTGTTTTATCTTTAAATCAGAATGGTTTGTTTCAAATGATGACGCAGTTGAGCATGAAATGTGGAGTTACTGGATAACACTTCACGTCAAGTAACACTGAGAGGAGTTGAGAAATTAAAAAATCAAAATTATCGTTCAGAATACAATTTCTCGCTTTCTTCCATTAATTATACGTTTGTGTCTCATTTATCCCATTTTTTGATCGAAAGACTTAAAAATAGAGTGCAAGTAGAAATTAAATTCTTGCACTGGGAATTTTTAGAGAGAATAAAATTTAGTACATTAAAAGATTTCAAGTAGTTGTAGATAGTTATCTATGTAGAAATATTATTGTAACAAGAAAATCTGTCCACTTAAAAAAAGAAAAAAAAACCTTCCTTGTGTTGCTTTTGTCAAATTTTCGTTATTTTTCGAAAGCGCGGCGGAGCTCCTGGAAAGTTCACACGGAGCCGCTAATGCTCCGCGGAGCACACTTTGGGAGCCTCTGCACTACAGTATAGAATAATATAATATGATACTGTACAATACAGAATAGTATAACATAATACAATACAATACAATACATGATACAATATAATACAGACTATTACTACATGATGCAATGTAATACAATACAATATGTGATACATTATAATACTGAATAATACAATATTATACAATACAATACAGTGCAATACAGAATAATACAATATGATACAATAGAATACAATAAAAAATAATATAACATGATAGAATACAATACAATAAAATAATATATATGAAATAATATAATACAGAATAATAACACATGATACATTACAATACAATATATGATACAATATAGTCCAGAATAATACAATATTATACAATACAATACAGAATAGTACAACATGGTACAATACAATAAAGTACAAAGCAATATAATAAATGATACAATATAATACAGAATAATACTACCGGATACAATACAACACAATGCATGATACAATATGATACAGAATGATACAGCATGATACAGTACAATACAATGCAATATATGATACAATATAGTCCAGAATAATACAATATTATACAATACAATACAGAATAGTACAACATGGTACAATACAATACAGAATAGTACAACATGGTACAATACAATAAAGTACAAAGCAATATAATAAATGATACAATATTATACAGAATAATACTACCGGATACAATACAATGCAATACAGAATAATACTATACGGAAGAGAACACAAAATAACACAATACGATACAATAAACATTAGAAACAAGTAAAAATTAAATAAAAAAAAAACACTTGACTGCGTAAGAAGCAAACTAATTAACTATTTCTCATCAATGTGAAACTATTTTTTATACTACTTACCTATTTTTTTTATTTACTTGTAATCATGACTTTTAAGTTTTTTTTAATTGTTACTTCCTACCTATAAACACTATTTTGATGAGGCCGATAGATGTCTATGTAAGTTAGGGTTGCAGTAAAGCTAGAAATCTTACCTACACAACTTCCACGTTGTGTAATATTTAAGCGCAGCTCCTCACTGTAAAACAGTCAATGAAACATCGTCTTCGTTTTGAAAGACCTATCCAACGATATGCCACGCAATATGGTGCGTAAGAATTTTTTTCGTCTCTACCGCTATTTTATATTTTACGGCCGCCATTTTGAATTTTTTAAAAAAAAAACCTAGCCTTTAACCCTCGGACGGTTAAGACGAATCGATAGAGACCTCATTCATTAAAATCCATCCAGACGTTGGGATGTTTCGAGGGTATAAAGAAATCCACTTACCCAGATACGCGTGAAACACATAACCTTTCTTGGCAGTCGGGTAAAAAGATCTTTAGATGATGTTTTTCGAGTATAACGAACAACATTCCATTTGCCTGAAATTGTAAATATCTTCCAAATTTTTTTTCCAATTTTGAAAAAAAAGTTGCCGTATTATACAAATTTTAGTCATTAGTCCATTTCGGCACTGCATCATCAGCAACAGAACAATTTTTTCAAACGTATCTTCTTTGGATGCTGTATTTCATTTGTAATTTCATGTTTAACTGTCTGTGCTATTACAGTTTTAGGCACCTGTGCGCCAGAGAAACACTGCATGTTCTCCATACGAAGGCGGCCCATTTATTCTAAGCATGAGTCCAGAATTCGTTTATGAGAACTTCTAGATAATGACTTCTCATTTTAGTTTCAATTGTTTCGCCAACAGGTTCGGTTTCATAACTGTTGTAACCATAAATTGAGACAGCATCATGAAGCTTACATGAGAAAGCGCTTCTCGTTCTTCTCTTTCTCTTCTCGGCTTCATAAAGTCCTTAACTATGAATTACATCATAACAAAGCAGATGGCATACATGAAGATGAAAAACCCAAGGAATGTAAAGAAATGTCCCGAAATGTAGCTATTTTTTTTAAATGTACATGTAAAACACTTGCATTAACCCTTAAATATAAAAAAATACTCAAAAATGGCTTTTCTATGAATAGAAAGTATTGTTTTAAATCAAATCAATTTCACTCCAACAGACAAGTTCGAAATTTTTATTTAAGATTGAGAAATTTGTTCATTATTTCAAAATTAACGGCTTCAACAATTGATTATTGTTGTTAGATATTGCAACATTACAGAATATACTCATTGTTGTATTTTATTGACAACAATTAAACATTATTTCATCAACAGAGAAACGCGTAAACAATTCCATGAAACACTATTGTTGCAAATTACGGAGGTCCATTGTTGTTAAATGATATAATTGCTGTAATGTTTGATAGCTTTGTTTTTGTTTACGCATTTTTGTCTACGTTTTTTACCAAACACAATAAACAGACTTAATAAGGAAAAAAGTGCACATAAAAATTAAGGCATATAAATCATTAAATACAACATGATACAATACAGAAAATTACAATATGAAAAGTATAATGCAATACAGAACTATACAATACAAAACATAAATTTACAATATAATACACTATACAATACAGAACAATGCAATATCTACCCTATATATATAAAATCCTAATGAAACGAATTTATGAAACGGAAGTATGAATCGACTGATTAAACAACTGATTATGTTTTACGGTGATTTCTCCTAAAATATGGAATACTTTGCGATGAAATTAACACCAAAAATCAATATTGATCCGCAGATTTCAAAACTGGTATTAGAATTTTCAAATTCGAATTAGTTTTCGAAATATTAAATTTTTCTAATTTTATATACATTTTTCTAATGATGGCAACTCAAATTTCAGTCATAACAGATATTTTCTTTTCGCATTTCAAAAAAGGTTATAATTTTAAACTAATTTGGCGACCAAGTTTGGCCTCCCTTAAATCTATGCTAAGAACAATGCTTTTTTTTATTTCGTTATTATTTTATTTAATACAAAATTTTCATTAAGAAAAAAAAATTAAAATTAATGGCTTACACTTCTTTCTTTTTTTAAAACGAAACGAAAAGAAAAATATTAGGCTCAGATGTCATATACGCAACGGCGTACCTAATTGGCGCCACAATGGCGTTATTTTGCCTGACATGGTAACCCGTTTATTGTTGCTTATTCATCAATAAATGTTTATTTACATTTATTTTCTTTTTATTTAAGAAAAAAATGTTATAAATTGCTTTGTTCTATAGTTATTAATTAATTTTTTTATTTATTGTTATTTCATTTTAAAAATAACAGAAAAATAATTTAAAAATACATATATAGCTGGTATTCGAAAACGAGATTTTCGCCAAATTGTCGTAAAATAAAGTCACGCCAAACCCGGTGCTTATATGACATCTGTGTTAAATATTATGCAACAAATCATAACATTTAATTTCAAATTCAAAGCAAATGACCAATATCGCCAAATTACATAAATCGCCAAACCATTCGCAAAAATTATACAAGTTGACGTAATTTTTTTTAAAAAATAACGAAAAAACAAATAAATTAGTATAAAAATTCAAATACAAATAACGCGTCGAAATAAAAATCACTTTATGGCGTATACACGTGTAACTTCCTTACACTCAAGTGAATGTTACATTTTCGATCAAACATTATTATCGTTTAATCTTATTGTCTGGCGATTTATTTTTGGTCAATGGGATAACCAAGTAGTACAGTTTGAATTTACCACTCAAAAAATAAAAAAAAATGCTAACTTACGAGTTAAAAAAAAGGGTACATTTCCGTTTACGGACACCATTGTCGCCAAGCGTAATAGTTGGCGCAAAATGCAAATCATTTGAATTGAAACATTTGAAAATTAAAAGAAAAAACACTGTCGATAGTAAAGTGAGTCTTAAAAATATAACATTTGGAAACTACAGACTTTTATGAACTATTTTACTAAATCACAAATATATACTTAAAATAAATGAACAAATAACTGTTATACAATAAAGTATAGCAAATAATAGCAAATCACAATGTTTCGCATGTTTTACTATAAAAATCCTTTTCGCGATCAGGGTTGAAATAATTGGCGCATTAGCATACATTTTGGCATGGTGTCCGTATAACGGAAAAATACCAAAAAAAAAACTATTGGCGAGATTTGAGCCCGGCTAACATAAAAGTACCAAGAATTCTTTGCGATCATGACAACTTTTATGTAGTTTTACTCGAAAAAGTAACTTTGATTCTTTAATCAAAATGGAAACCTTTCTTATGAAAAGCGAAGGAACTGTTGATGATAGTCGCATGACTTAGGCTATTATAATAGAGATTGTTTTCAATTCTAAAAACAGTGCGAAGAATAATATTTCTAACGATTACAAATTTACTTACACATGCCAATTAAAAACAAAAAAAAACCTTTCAAATTACTATTAAATGAGTACGAGTTAAAAGCAGAAAATATTGAAAATTATGTCTAGAAAATTGTGTTTACACATGAATATTAAAATAGAAAGGAAACTTTAAAATAATAAATACATTAATATGCGTTTAACCCTTTCAGGGGCAAGGTATTTCAATTCGTAAAATGTTGAAATCAGTGAATGGCACCGGAATTTACAAACAAATTTCGAAATACGAAAATGCTTTTGTTCACTTACTTAATAAAAGGAAATTTTTCATTCAATATTCTGGTGCCAATTTGGCATTTAAGAATTAAAATTAAGTGGTCCAAAAATGAACTACCACCCTTGAAGGGGTTAAAGCAGTAAATTGTAGTTATTGCAGTAAATTGATTATGTCCATCGTTTTATAACGCTATTAAAAAGTACCGGTCGGCAAAGACTCTGTTTACTTAATTCATTTTATTTTAGCTTCTTTTCAAATATTTAACTGATCTTCTTTAATCAAACACAAAAACAACCATTGAATGTCTTAACAGCAACTGATTTGGCCTTAAATTTTCGCAATCAAAGGGAATTGAATGGAAACCCGTTTACAGGGAGATCGCTATAGGTTTTTTATTTTAATTCAATCTTCTCTAATCTTTTGAAAACCGATCAAATTAGCGTGCTTTTAGATTATGCGGTGTCTGAACGGGGGTTGGCGAGCGTCGCTTGCAGGGGGCAGAGCCCCCTAGTAAGACAATACAATGCTATGTAATACAGTATGACATAGTACAATTATATGCTATACAATTCAGTAAAATACAATTAGGCATATGATGCATAATTGAGGCCTATAGATGTGTACGTAGGTTAGAGTTGCAGTAAAGCTAGATGAGATCCTACTAACAGAAATTCCAGGTTGTGTAATGTTTAAGTGGAGCTTCTGACTGTAAAATAGTCAATGACACATTATACACACAGTATGATGCGTAAAATTGTTTTTTGTGTGTACCGCTACATTGTATTATAGGGCCACCATTTTGATTTTAAAAAAAACCTAGCCCATAGCCGTCGGACGTTTAAGATGAACCGATATATGCCTCATTCATTAAAATCCATCCAGCCGTTGGGATGTTTCGAGGGTATAAATTAATCAAAATACCCAGATACGTGTGAAACACATAACCCTTCTTCGCAGTCGGTAAAAATTTCTGTTGATGATGCTTTTCGAGTATGACGAACAACATACAATTAGCCTGAAATTGTAAATATTTACCTAATTTGTTTTTGCAATTTTGAAAAAAAGTTGCCGTATTTTACAAATTCTAGTCTTTAGTCCTTTTTGGCACTGCATCATCAACAACAGAACAATTTTTTCAAGCGTATCTTCTTTGGATGATGTATTTCATTTGTAATTTCATGTTTAACTGTCTGTGCTGTAAAAGATTCCGGCACCAGTGTGCCTTAGATCCACTGCATGTTCTCCATGCGAATGAAGCCCATTCATTATAAGCATGAGTCCAGAAATTTGTTTATGAGAACTTCTAAATAACGAATTCTCATTTTAGTTTCATCTGTTTCACCTACAGATTCGGTTACTGTGGATCCAGAACTTTAGACAGCATCATAAAAATGTGAGAGGAAGCTTGCTTGAGAACGCACGTCTTAGTAGATGTCTCGTTCTCCTCATTCTTTTCTCAGCTTCATTAAGTACTTAACTATGAATTACATCATGACAAAGTAGATGGCATACATGAAGACGTTAAAAGCAAAAAATGTCAACAAAATGTCCCAAAACGTGATTATTTTTTAAAATGTAGATGTGAAACACTCGAATTAATCATCAAATATAAAAAAATACTCAAGAAGGCTTTTTTTATGGATACAAAATTTTGTTTTGAATCAGATCAATGGCACTCCAACATACAAGCTGGAAATTTTTATGCAAGAATGAGAAATTTGTTCATTATTTCAAAATTAATGGCTTCAATAAATGATTATTGTTGTTAGATATTTCAACATTACAGAATAAACTCGCATTACAGAATTAACTCATTGTTGTGTTTTATTAACAATTAAATATTATTTCAACAACAGAGAAACGTGCAAACAATTTCAAAAAACATTTTTGTTGCAAATTACGGAGGTCCGTTGTTAAAGGTCATAATTGCTGTAATCTTTGATAGCTTTGTTGTTGTTTACCTTTTTTTGTCTATTTTTTTTCTTTACCAAAAATAATAAACTGATTTAATCAGGAAAAAAGCGCATTTAACTGTAATTTTTGAAAACTGCTTCTCAATTTTTATGATCAGATATTAATTGTTTTGTATTATTTAGTACCTTTAATGTAATAGTGGCTTTTATTGTAACAGTGGCATTTCTGTAGAAAGATAAGGAAGGTAGAGGATAACTATATCTTTCCTGGCTATTTTCTAATAGCAACTAAAAAATTGTAATAAAAATCGCGTCATTTAAAAAATATTAATGAATGATATTTTACAAAACATGGAGCTATTTTAAAGTATATTTAATTTTAAGTATCCACATTAATATTACAAAACAATTAAGGCATACAAATCATTAAATACAATAAGATACAATGCAGTACCGAAAATTACAATATGAAAATTACAATACAATACAGATCAATACAATGTTATACAATACAATACAATACATAAATTTACAATATGATACAAAAAATACAATACAGAATAATGCACTATGACACAATACAATGCTATATAATACATTATAATACATTATGAAATAGTACATTATGATACCATAGAATTCAGTACAATACAATACAGAATAGTACAATGTGATACAATAAAATAGAGCACAATACAGAAAAATACAACATCATACAATACAATACAATACATGATAAAATATAGTACAGAATAATACAATATGATTCAATACAATACAATGCATTAAAGAGTATATAAGACACAATACAATGCTATAAAATACAGTATAATGCATTATGATAGTGTACAATATGATACAATATAATACAGAATAATACAATATGATACACTTATATACAATACAAAATAATACAACATGATACCATACAATACAAAAAAATGCATGATACAATAGAATAGAGAATAATACATCATGATACATTACAATAAAATACAATATAGTACAATACATAATACAATATAATGCAGAATAATAGTATATGATACAATACACTAAAATATATGATACAATATAATACAGAATAATACAATATGATACAATACAAAACAATGCAATACATAATAATACAATATGATACAATTCAATACAATACAAAATATTGCAACATGATACGATAGAATGCAATAAAATACATTATACAGAATGACACTGCATAATACATTACAATACAATACAATACATTATACAATATAGTACAGAATAATACAATATGATACAGTACAATACAGAATAGTACAACATGATAAAATTCAATAAAATACAATACAATACATGATAGAATATAGTAAAATACAATACAATACAATACAAAACCATACAATACCTATTAATATATAATACAGAATAATACAATATTATACAATACAATACAATGCAATACAGAATAATACTATACGATACAATAGCACAGAACACAACATTACACAATACTATACGATGAACATTAAAAAAAAGTTCTCTTGATAAGGTCTTTCGAGTATGAGGAAAAACATTCAGTTAGCCTGAAATAGTAAATATTTACCTAATTTTTGTTTTCCAGTTTTGAAAATAAGTTGTATTATTATTCAAATTCTCGTCTTTAGTCCTTTTGGCACTGCATCATAAACAACAGAACAATTTTTTCAACTATATCATCTTTTGATGCTGTATTTCATTTGAAATTTCATGTTCAACTGTCTGTGCTGTTACAGTTCCCGGCACCAATGCGCCTGAGATCCATTGCATGTTCTCTATACGAATGCAGCCCATTCATTCTAAGCAGGAGTCCAAAAATTTGTTTATGAGAACATCTAGATAACGACTTCTCATTTTAGTTTCATCTGCTTCTACAACAGATTCAGTTTCATAACTGTTGGAACCAGAACTCGAGACAGTATCATAAAAATTTTCGACTAAGATTTCTTTAGAAATCGCGTCTTAGTAGATGCCTTCTTTTTCTCTTCTCATATTCTTTAATTCCTTTACGAGGAATTACATCATAAAAAAGCAAATGGCATACATGAAAATGAAAAACGCAAGAAATGTCAGCAAAATGTCCCGAAACGTCGACAATGGCTTTTTTTATGGATAGAAAATGTTATTTTAAATCAGATCAATGGGCACTCCAACATACAAGTTCGAAATTTTTATGTACGAATGAAAAATTTGTTCATTATTTCAAAATTAATGGCTTCAACAATTGATTATTGTTGGTAGATATTGCAACATTACAGAATAATCTAATTGTTGTATTTTTTTATTGACAACAATTAAACGTTATTTCAACAACAGAGAAACGCGCAAATAATTCCATGAAACACTATTGTTGCAAATTACGGAGGTCCATTGTTGTTAAATGACATAACTGCTGTAATGTTTGATAGCTTTGTTTTTGTTTACCGTATTTTTGTCCACTTTTTTTTTACCAAAAACAATAAACAGACTTAATAAGGAAAAAAGTTCATTTAACTGTAATTTTCGAAAAAAGCTTCTCAATTTTTATTTTCAGATATAAACTGTTTTGTATTATTTAGTACCATTAATGTAATAGTGGCAATTAAAGAGTTTCATTTCTGTAGAAAGAAAAGAAAGGTGGTGATAACTATATCTTTTCTTGCCATTTTCTAATAACAACTAAAAAATTGTAATTTAAAAAAAAGTGTCATTTTGAAAAAATATTAATGCATGATATTTGATAAAACATGGAGCTATTATAAAGTATATTCAATTTTAAGTATCCACATTAATGTTACAAAAACATTAAGGCATATAAATCATTAAATACATTATGATACAATACAATACAGAAAATTACAATATGAAAAGTATAATACAATACAGAACTATACAATACAAAACATAAATTTACAATATAATACACTATACAATACAGAATAATGAAATATAAGACAATACAATGCTATGAACTACAAGTTGCCGTTACAATGCTACAAGTTGCCGTATTATACAAATTCTAGTCTTTAGTCATTTTTGGCACTGCATCATCAACAACACAACAATTTTTTCAAGCGTATTTGGATGCAGTGTTTCATTTGTAACTTCATGTTTAACTGCCTCTGCTGTAACAGTTTCCGGCACTAGTGTGCCTTAGATCCACTGCATGTTCTCCATACGAATGGAGCCAATTCCTTCTAAGCATGAGTTCAGAAATTTGTTTATGAGAACTTCTAAATAACGACTTCTCATTTTAGTTTCATCTGTTTCGCGAATAGATTCGGTTTTATAACTGTGGGTCCAGAACTTTAGACAGCATCATAAAAATGTTCGAGGAAGCTTGCTTGAAAACGCGCGTCTTAGTAGATGTTTCGTTCTTCTCTTTCTCTATAAAGTCCTTAACTATGAATTACATCATGTAAAAGTAGATGGCATACAAGAAGATGTTAAAAGCAAGAAATTAGAACAAAATGTCCCAAAACGTGACTATTTTTTAAAATATAGATCTGAAACACTCGATTAATCATTAACTATAAAAAAAATACTCAAAAATGGCTTTTTTTATGGAGACAAAATTTTGTTTTGAATCAGATCAATGGCACTCCAGCATCCAAGTTCGAAATTTTTATGTAGGGATGAGACATTTGTTCACTATTTCAAATGGATTCAACAATTG
This sequence comes from Maratus speciosus, assembly GCA_963932465.1. Lineage (NCBI taxonomy): Eukaryota > Metazoa > Arthropoda > Arachnida > Araneae > Salticidae > Maratus > Maratus speciosus. The sequence continues at coordinate 290,354,773 of OZ010798.1, forward strand.
ATTATTGTTGTTAAATATTGCAACATTACAGAATAAACTCATTGTTGTGTTTTATTGACATCAATTAAGCATTATATTAACAACAGAGAAATTCCAAGAAATATTTTTGTTGCAAATTACGGAGGTCCATCGTTGTTAAATGACATAATTGCTGTAATGATTAATAGCTTTGCTTTTGTTTACCGGTTTTGTTTTTGTTTTTGTTTTTGCCTTTTTTTCTTTACCAAAACAGTAAACAGATTTAATAAGGAAAACATTGCATTTAACTGTAATTTTTGAAAACTGCTTCTCAATTTTTATGCTCAGATATTAATTTTTTCGTAGTATTTAGTGCCATTTCTTTCATACTGGCTTCATTTCTGTAAAATGAAAATGAAGGTCGTAGATAACTATATCTTATGTTGCCATTTTTTAATAACAACTAATAAATTGTAATAAAAAACGCGTCATTTTGAAAAAATATTAATTGATAATATTTGATAAAACATGGAGCTATTATAAAGTACAGGGTGGTCATAAAAAAAACTTTGCCGATACATGGAACTCTAGCGGCCGGCCCGTTAAACCGATTGAGATGAGATTTCAGATATAGTTATTCAGAGGTATGAGCTAGGGATTCTGTGAACGACATCAAATTGGCGCTCACGGTTACGGTTATAGGTACAGAAACACGAAACTTTCTAATGGCAACACCCATTTTTTGTCGCAAAATGCTCAGCGCATGCGAAAACTCTAAATAGCGCTCGAACGGCACGTGTATCGCAATAAATGGACGCGTTATGCACGCACAAAAAACAGCTCAGCGAACGGCCAAAAACAACACTATCGCGGCACACGAAGGAAATTTGCATATGACAGAGGCAAGACAACAATCACAGAACGCCGTACGACAGATAATCAGCGTAGAAAACGGATTCTTGCCTCTGTCATGTGCAAATTTCTTCCGTGTGCCCCGATCGTGTTGTTTTTGGCCGTTCGCTGAGCTGTTCTTTGTGCGTGCATAACTCGTCCGTTTATTGCGATACATGTACCGTACCAGCGCTATTTAGGGTTTTCGAATACGCTGAGCATTTTGCGACGAAAAAAAATGGGCGTTGCCATTCGAAAATTTCGAGTTTCTGTACCTATAACCGTAACCGTGAGCACCAATTTGTTGCCGTTCACAGAATCTCGAGCTCATATCTCTGAATAACTATATCTGATATCTCATCTCGATCGGTTAAACGGGCCGGCCGCTAGAGTTCCGTATATCGGCAAAGTTTTTTTATGACCACCCTGTATATTCAATTTTAAGTATCCACATTAGTATTACAAAATAATTAAGGCATATAAATAATTAAATACAATATGATACAATACAATACAGAAAATTACAATATATAAGTATAATACAATACAGAAGTATACAATGCAAAACATAAATTTACAATATGATACACAATATACAATACAGAATAATGCAATGCTATATAATACAGTAGGACATAGTACAATATGATACTTTACAATTCAGCACAATACAATATAGAATAATACAATGTGATACAATACAATAGAGCAAAATACAGAAAAATACAACATGGCACCATACAACACAATACAAAACAATACATGATAAAATATAGTACTATATAATACAATATGATACAATAAAATACAATGCAATAAAGAGTATTATTTTAAGACAAAATACAACGCTATACAATACCGTATAATACATTATTATAGTGTACAATTTGATACGACACAATACATGATACTATATAACAAAGAATAATAAAATGTGATACAATTCACTACAATATAATACAAAATAATACAACATGATACAATACGATATAATATGTGATACAATATAATACAGAATAATACAATATGATACAACACAATACAGAATAATACAATATGATACAATTCAATACAATACAAAATAATACAACATGATACGATACAATACAATACAATACAATAAAATACATGATACAATATAATACAGAATAATACAACACGATACATTACAATACAATACATGATAAAATATAGAGCAGAATAATACAATGTGATACAATACAATACAGATTAGTACAACATAATACAACACGATATAACACAATACACTACAATACATGATACAATATAATACAGAATAATACAACATGATACATTACAATACAATACATGAAAAAATATAGTACAGAATAATACAATGTGATACAATACATACAGATTAGTACAACACATGATACAACACGATATAATACAATACAATACAATATATGATACAATATAATTGAGAATAATACTACTTTATACAATACAATACATTAAAATACATAATACATGATACAATATAATACAAAATAATGCAATATGATACAATACAGTACAATGCAATACAGAATAATGCTATAAGATAAGAGAGAACAGAACACAAAATAACACAATACTATACAATAAACAATAAAAAAAATTCTTTTGATGATGTTTATTGAGTATGACGAACAACATACAATTAACCTGAAATTGTAAATATTTACCTAATTTTTTTTCCAATTTTGAAAAAAAGTTGCCGTATTATACAAATTCTAGTATACGTCTTTTTTGGCACTGCATCATCAACAACAGAACAATTTTTTCAAGCGTATCTTCTTTGGGTGCTGTGTTTCATTTGCAATTTCCTGTTTAACTGTATGTGCTGTGACAGTTTCCGGCACCAGTGTGCCTGAGTTCCACTGCATGTTCTCCATACGAATGCAGCCCATTCATTCTAAGCATGAGTGGAGATATTTGTTTATGAGAACTTCTAAATAACGACTTCTCATTTTACTTTCATCTGTTTCTCCAGCAGATCCGGTTTTATAACTGTGGATCCAGAACTTTAGACAGCATCATAAAAATCGTAGAGGAAGCTTGCTTTAGAACGCGCGTCTTAGTAGATGTCTTGTTCTTCTCTTTCTCTTCTCAGCTTCATTAAGTCCTTAACTATGAATTACATCGTAACAAAGCAGATGGCATACATAAACATGAAAAACGCAAGAAATGCCAACAAATCGTCCACAAAAGTTGCTGTTTTCTTTAAACGTAGATGGTAAACAATCGAACTACTTTTTATGTAAGAATGAGAAATTTGTACAATATTTCAAAATGAATGGCTTCAATAATTGATTATTGTTGTTAGATATTTCAACATTACAGAATATACTCATTGTTGTGTTTTACTGACAAAAATTAGACATTATTTCAACAACAGAGAAACGTGCAAGCAATTCCAAAAAACATTTTTTTTTTTTGCAAATTACGGAGGTCCATTGTTGTTAAAGGACATAATTGCTGTAATATTTAATAGCTTTGTTTTCGTTTACCGTTTTTTTTTTTACTACTTTTTTTTCTTTAGCAAAAACAATAAACAGATTTAATAAGGAAAAAAGTGCATTTAAATGTAATTTTTGAAAACTGCTGCTGAATTTTTATGTTCAGATATTATTATTTTTATTATTATTTAGTGCCCCTAATTTAATAGTGGCAATCAAAGAGCTTCATTTCTGTAGAAAGTAAAGGTACGGAGTGGATAACTGTATCTTTTCTTCCTATTTTCTAATAACAACTAACAATTGTAATAAAATAGGTATCATTTTGAAAAAATATTAATGAATGATATTTGATAAAACATGGAGCTATTATAAACTGTATTCAATTTTAATTATCCACTTTAATATTCCAAAAAAAATTAAGGTATAAATCATTAAATACAATATGGTACAATACAATACAGAAAATTACAATTTGAAAAGTTCAATACAATACAGAAGAGTACAATGTTATACAATACAATACAAAACATAAATTTACAATATGATACAAAACTTCAATACAGAATAATGCAATATGACACAATACTATGCTATATAATACAGTAAAATATATTAGGACATAGCACAATATAATACTATACAACTCAGTACAATACAATACAAAATAATACAATGTGATACAATTCAATAGAGCAAAATACAAAAAATACAACATGATACAATACAATACAAAACAATAAATGATAAAATATTTTACAGAATAATGCAATATGATACAATACAATGAAATGCAATAAAGAGTAATATTATGAGACAAAATACAATGCTTTACAAAACAGTTTAATACATTATGATAATGTACATTATGATACAATACAATGCAAAACAATACAATACAATAAAATACATAATACAATATAAAATAGAGTAATACAACATGATAAATTACAATAGAATACAATATAGTATAGAATAATGCAATATTATTACAATACAGAATAGTACAACATGATACAATATAATACAATACATGATAATATATATCACAGAATAATACTACATGATACAATACAATAAAATACTATATGATACTATATAATACAATACAAAATAATAGAAAATGATACACTACAATACAATAAAATAAAATACATGATACAATCAAATACAGAATAATACAATATGATATAATATAATACAATGCAATACAGAATAATAATATACGATACAAAAGAACAAAACACAAACTAACAAAATACTATACAATAAACATTAAAAAAATTTTTTTTTGATGATGTTTTTCGAGTATGACGAACAACATTCAATTAGCCTGAAATTGTAAATATTTACCTATTTTTTTAATCCAATTTTGAAAAAATTTACCGTATTATACAAATTCCAGTCTTTAGTCCTTTTCGAAACTGCGTCATCAGAAACAGCACAATTTTTTCAAGAGTATCTTCTCTGGATGCTGTATTTCATTTGTAATTTCATGTTCGACTGTCTGTGCTATAAAAGTTTCCGGCACCAGTGCGCCTGAGATCCACTGCATGTTCTCCATATGAATGCAGCCAATTCATTCTAAGCATGAGTCCACAAATTTGTTCATCAGAACTTCTAGACAACATATTCTCATTTTAGTTTAATCTGTTTCGCCAACAGATTCAGTTTCATAACTGTTGGAACCAGAACTTGACACAGAATCTTAAAAATGTTCGACTAAGCTCGCTTGAGAAATCGCGTCATAGTATGTGTCTCGTTCTTCTCTTTCTCTTCTCAGCTTCTTTAAGTCTTTAACTATGAATTACATCATAAAAAAGCAGATGGCATAGATGAAAATGAAAAACGCAAGAAATGTCAACAAAATGTCCCGAAACGTGACTATTTTTTTAAATGTAGATGTGAAACACTGGAATTAATCATTAAATATAACAAAATACTCAAAAATGACAATTTTTATGTATAGAAAATGTTTTTTCAAATCTGATCCAAGGCACCCCAACATTACAAGTACAAAATTTTTATGTAAGAATGAGAAATTTGTTCATTATTTCAAAATTAATGGTTTCAACAATTGATTATTGTTATTAGTTATTGCAACATTACAGAATAAACTCATTGTTGTGCTTTATTGACAACAATAAAACTTTATTTCAACAACAGAGATTTTTGTTGCTAGAAATTTACATATCACAGAATTAAACTCACGGTTGTGTTTTATTGACAACAATGAAACATTATTTCAACAACAGAGAAACGTACAAACAATTCCAAGAAACACTTTTGTTGCAAATTACGGAGGTGCATTGTTGTTAAATTACATAATTGCTGTAATGTTTGATAGCTTTGTTTTTGTTTACCTTTTTTTGTCTAATTTGTTTTTCTTTACCGAAAACAATAAACAGATTTAATAAGGGGAAAAGTGCATTTAAATGTAATTTTTGAAAACTGCTACTGAATTTTTATGTTGAGATATTAATTTTTTTTATTATTTAGAGCCATTAATGTAACTAGGGGATCGTACCCGGGCTTCCCGGGTTAAAGAATATAGGTGAAAACATTTTTTTAAATTGAAAACTAATATTTTTTTTATATGCAATACATTTTTTAGATTGCCCAGTTACATTAAAAGAGCATTTTTTATATGGAAAATACGAAATATACAATCAAATAAATTTTTGAAATTTATCAAAAGCGATATTTTCTTATTAGCCGCAGAGAGCTAAGAGTTATTTGACCAAGATTTTGCTACTTACAGCATCCTTTTATATTCTGATAATTTCAGAGCTTATACGTGTCTGTTAAATTTGTGTTTTATTTATATTATTTTATTTATTTATTCATGGAAAAGATTTTTTTAATGAATATTAGCTGTAAGAAAATGATGAACTCTTTATTTTGTTTTAAGGGCAAACGGATTAATCTTTCGCAATCGCTATATGGATAAATTAAAAAATATTCCATGCTTTAAAATTGTTTTTAAAACCATAGACAATCAGTAAACTGAGATGAACTTTGCAAACAAGTACCATCTGAAAAAAAAAATCCTATTTGATGATCTAAAAATTTAAATTCTACGATTACAAATATGTTAGATTTGTGTTTTTTCAATATTATTCTTTTATTTGTTTATAAAAGAAGTATTAATTTCGTTAATTTGTCTTTCACAAATATGTTAGATTGGAGGGTTTTTTTTTAAATATTATTCTTTTATTTGTTTATAAAGGAAGTATTAATTTCGTTTTGCAAAAATAGTCAGAAACAAATGCTGAAAAATGTTTGTTGCTATGTGCAAAGTGTTTATTATTATTATGTATTGAAACCGGCACGTGATAGGATAAACTTAAAAAAAAATCATGCTTAAAAATTATTTTGGAAAATATAATACATCAGTCAATTAAGATACAGTTTTTAAACAAATTGCATTTGAAAGTAAATTTTTTCTCTAATGCGACGAAAATTGAAAATGTACGATGGTCAGAAGATTAAAAAATTACAGTAGCGAAAATTTCAAGACCGAAATTTGATCGTGAAGTGTTGCCATTCGCAAAATGACGTCAGCGTTACGCACAGATACATTTTTTCTTTATAATATAGATACTTAATCAGTAAAATATAATAAAGATCAGTTATTAGGATGTGGTTATCAATTGAGGCTCTTATGCTTGGTATTCTGGAATGAAAAACAGCAATTTTCACCTTCTCAAAGTTCGCATACGCACTTCTCATATCCATATTCATCATTTTTTTTCAAATTTGTATTTTGTTTGATCATTTAAAAATCATTTTAACTCAAAACTTGAAGTCACGATTACCTTCAACATCTTTTATGTGAACAGACGCACTCTTTACTTGAGATTCTAATCTCAATTCCGGAGAGAAAAAAATTCCGTAGTTTATGTTTTTTAGACGCATTTGTGTTAAACTGTTTAGTTTTATCTAAGAAAATGATTGTTTTCTGTTAAATATGACTTGATTCTCATTTAAATAAGCATTTCGCCTTGTGTCTGAAACTTAGTATTAGTATACATGTAGAAGGAAAAACAATACAGAAAATTTATGAAGAAAAATGCCTGTTTTCAAAAGCAGTATGTCATTTTCCGTTATTATTCCCCTAATATAATATTATCCTTCTAATGGAATTTTGCGCCTGTAAACGCTATACAACAATTTTTATCAACAATTTTGAATTTTCATCAGAAAACAGCATGAATAAAGATAAAAATACCTCATTATTTCTCTCTTGTATGTAATAATGAAAGCTATCTAATTTTTACCATTTTGAAGAAATGTCATAAAATGCTTTTAGAATTAAAATATAAAAGTGGGGATATTTTAAAAAACAAATCAGACAGTGCGATCTACAAATGAACAGGTTTCAGTTAAAAAGAAATATTAGTCAAATTGGGTCAGCAGAAAGATCAGGGCAGATAACTGAAACACACACTTGTGTTTTAAATATATAGATTACATAAAATTAGGAAAAATTAAATTAAGCAAATTATGTTATTTTGATAAAATTATAGTAGAATGTACTAAAGAATAGCATTCAAATTTTATTATTCGAGAGAATTTTGGACAAAAACTTCAGAAACATGATATTATTTTAAACCACGAATTATTTGTTTGCTTGTCTAACTCGGCGAAGCAAATCTATCCAGGCGATAATCATCAATTTCAGTAATATAAATCGCTATTATTTGCATGCCACCTCTCGTTTATAAAGACACTCTAAATTTTTGTAAAACATTGCGTTTTATCAGTGTGTGATTTCGGTTACATTATTTTCAAAAGTGAAGCATTTTCACCTGTGAAGAATTTCGAAGCTGCTGAGCTGTGAAAATGACGCACTTCTACAAAACATAATAAAGGTTTAAGAATTAAAATACATGCTTTTTTATAAAATGACGTCATTTGCATCCGCTAAAGCAATCCACTTTTACAATCCAGTCTTAAATTTCGTCTATAGAAAAGTATGCATATGACGTCATTATCCCGGAATAACAGACAATATTCTTGACATAGCCCATATTTTAATTTCAACTTTTTTTTTCAGGTTTTATGAGAAAATGGCAATAAAAAGATACAGTATCTCCTATTTTCCGTTTACTTTCAGTAGAAACGGGGTACTTTTGTTGCCATGATAAGAAAAATGGTATTAAAAACTACGTAAAAATTAATATCTCAAAAATAAATTGAGATACAGCTTTGAAACAAATTGCATTTAAAAGAACATTTTTTTCCCTATACGACGGTGTAAAAATTTAAAATGTGCGATGTTTAGAAGTTTAAAAATTTGCAGTAGAGAAAATTGCAAAACCAAAATTTAATTTCAAATTTCAAAGTTTTGCCATTCGCAAAATGACGTATGCGTTACGCACAGATATGTTTGTCCTTTATAATATAGATAGTGGCAATTAACGAGCTTCGTTTCTGTAAGTGTTTCCCAAACTTTTATTGCCCACGCCCCATCGAAACATCTGAAAAATCACGATGCCCCCCCCCCCCTCACTCTTCACACAAATATTCTGTAACCTATATCTCTTATTATTTGAAAATAGAATTGTATTCACCTGAAGGAAGCCTAACAGTGTTTTAACGATAACTATTCATTTCACATTTCTTAACTTATCATAGAGCTGAATTTTCTTCCACAAATGTGTTTTAGTATAATTTTATAAATGGTATTAAGCATATAAATCTTCACTTTTATGCCAAAATAGATTTGTTGTGCCTTCCCAACTTACCTGAATGTGTTATATGCCTATATTTTTATTGTCCCAAAATGACTAAAGAGACTCTCATATTTAGTATTAAAATTGAAAACGGTGACACATTTTACATTGAATTTTAGTAACTTATTGAAAGTTGTTGGAAAATCTTTGGACTCCAAATTTCCTTTCTATGGATAAAAAAGTACACAAGAAGCATTTCAAGGTTCTGACCTTTATCAAGTTTAAATAGCTATTATTTCCCATCAAAACATATTTATCTTTTTCCCTCCTCAATTTTCGTTAATTAACTGCCATGTATTATGACATTTTCAAATTTAAATTGTACATGTTATACATTCGTTTACCATGTAGGAGGCCTGTACTACAGCCATAGTTATTTACAATTTGTCCATTTTCTTATTTAATGCTATTAAAAATTTAAAAAAATTATAAAGTTGTTAGTACCACATTTAGTTATTTCAAATATTTTTTAGGTTAAATATGTTAAATACAATAAGATTTAAGTATACTCTTAAGTAATTTCAAGTGTAGAAGTTTCTTTATGTTACATACAGAAGAAGGAATAGATAAAAATAGATCATTCGATAAATAATTTTGAAATATTGTAAAATACATTCGTAACCAGAAACGTTATAGAAATTTTTAAATATAATAAAAGGGGAGAGGGTGATGCTAACATAGTAGAAAAAAATTGCTCGTATAATTATTCTTGTATTGATTCCATTATAACATTTTAATTTTAAGCTTAACGTTCAACAAAAAAACTTATTTATTTTTTACTTTTATTTTTAGTCTAAAACCTAACTTTTCTTAAAAAAGAAAAATAAAAGGGAGAGCGAAGGCTGAGTTAGAAATTTGAAATTGCCCCCCTAAGAAATCAAATGTCCCCCCGGCGGGGCGTGCGCCCCACGTTGGGAATCACTGTTAAGGGAAACCGAAACTCCCCGGTCGATAAATTGCACTTATACTCTAAAGTGAAAGATGGGTTCGCCGAGCGGTCATCCCTGTCATCCCCGTGTTAACCTATGGGAAAACTTAGAAACACGATTACTCATTACCTAATATAATTATCGAAATAAGGTTTTCACCATCAGAAAGCAGACGTCAGATACCGACGCGGTACGTTTTAAAAGATTGTTTCCTGAAATTTTAAGTAGCTTTAGGAAGATGAAAATGAATTTTTTTTAAACGCTCCTCGTTGCCATCTGACGTCTACATTCTGATGGGGAAAACCGTATTTCGATTATTACATTAATAAAGAAACCGTCTGGTTTTTAAGTCAACTAAAACCAGAAATTTTATTAAAAATTTAATAAATAAGTACATATAAATAATGTTTTTTATGAAATATTTTTTCTATTCAAATTATGTTTATTTGACTTGAAAAAAACCTGAAAGTTGGCAATTATGTATGTAAAAGGTCCATAAAGTTATAAAATAAAATGTGATACAGTCTACAGTGTGCCAGTTTGGCCTCCATTTTTACCACGAAATTTCGATTTAAGACCGCAACTTTTTGAAAAAGAATTTTAACTTTAGGTACCAATGCAGAAGTATTGAGTGCCTACTGGAGTCGCAATGCTTCAGTTTATCTCAGTCGACAGTGATCAATCGATTCTTCTTAATGCTTCGATGTTCAGCACAAACGTAATTCCTTGCGAATTCCTGGGTATTGGAATGGTAGAAAGCAAGCCAGGGTTCGTGTGGAAGGAGGAAAAGGCCCCAGAGCCATACATTTTCTTTTATATATAGGGGAGATGGGGGCACATGTGAACAGTTCGCCTAAATATAGCTTTTTCTCATAACTGGGTTAATTTCTAGAAACAAAAACTACTTAATATAGTAAACAGAACTTTCTTTTACACATGGTAATTTTTTTTTAATCACCTGTATAGTTTTTCTTACATTTTTTAATAGTTTTATAAATTCAAAAAATTGTTCACATGTGCCCCATCAGCGGGGTGGTTGTGAACACACGTGGGGCACATGTGAACACAAGGAAAAAATATCCTTTAACATGCTTTTTATTCTGTTATTCTTTTGTCATCATAATCATTAGTTATATTACCTTTTAAATTCACCATAAAGAAATATATATATATATATATATATATTTCTCTAGTTGTGGGCAATATATTTAAGCAAAAGATTATAAAGTGAAAATAAGTAGATTTGGAGGGGAGAGGGGGGGCTTAGATGATTCATTAAGTATTGTTGCAATAAAATACAAAAATAAAGAAGCATTTTAAAAAAAGAAATTAAAACTTTTAAATTTTGCTTAAGGGTTTTTGTTTGTGGGAAATTTTGGGGAAGGGCATTTACTTACTATTTATCGGAAATCTGCCGAAATACGAAAGATTCTCACTCCTGTATTTGCCTTATTTACTTGTAAATTATAGATAAAGAAGCGTTTTTTAATGATTAAAACAATCTCGACTATAACCCCCCCCCCAACTTCTTTCGCTTTTGAAAGAGGGGGCGGGGTATAATCGAGATTTTACGGTAGTTATCAGTTTAAAAATTTTACTTTCTTAAAATATTACTGGTATCTATCTCCATTCAAAGCATCATATACATAACTGTTTTAGAGACGGAAGTAAGCCATCATTGTAAGGTTAGAACAAATGTAATAGAAAAATTTGCAAAGTTTTTAAGGTACTTTTGTATTAACAATGCATAAAAAATATTGTTGTAAATCGTTTAGTAAAATGATATATAACACTTATTGCATTTTAGAAAACATTAAATTTATTTAAAGTACAATTTAACGTAAACGAGCTTGTTGCTCTTTATGTATTGGCTGAAAGATGTGTTTGTGGAAGTTTCAATACAAAATCAACTTTGTGTGAGGAAAATATCTTCTATTTCAGGAAGATTGTAGATATTGGAACTGGCATTATTTCTCATTAAGTTAACTGAATGGAACATAATCACAGAATGATTATTGGGGCACTTATGAACTGTTCATATCTTCCCCAACTAGTCTATTCACAAGTGCCCCACATTGCTGCTTCTGTTAAATTGATAAATCATTAATATTTCTCAATTTTAGAAGAAAAAGAACTGTATCAAAAATGTTTATTAGTATTCCTAGTATATGTTAAAACACTCAAATTGAAATAAATGAATACATAAATAAAGTTATTCGCGTATCAACTTGGAACAAAGATTTTACTTTTGAGATCTAAAAACAGTGTTTTGGCTACAGAGGACAAACAAAATGTCATAGAGCTTCAAAAAATTTTTACCATATGTCTACAGGTGCTACCATCTTTAGTAATTTTTTTCAAATAAAAAAATTTGTAATAACTATCGAAAAATTGCGATGTTCACATGTGCCCCGTGTTCATATGTACCCCCATCTCCCCTATATATAAATTTAGTAAAACAAAATAAACTAAGATAGGATTAGAAAAAGTTAATAAAAATAGAAGTTTACTGTTAAAATAACGAATTTTGAAAAGAAAACGGCAAGGATTTGACGGCTAACTTCAGCAGCCAATGAAGTAGCGAAGCGCAACGAATCAAGCTGACGGAAAAAAATCGAGCAAAGAGAAAGGATTGAGACTCCAGTGGAACTGGATGTCTCAGAGAGCTATGAATTCGCTCAGCCAATCAGCAATTTCTGACCATTATTTCGTCAGAAAAAGGGGGAGAGCGGGTCGGGATGGGGCAATCTCTTTCGGATTTGACGGCTAACTTCATCAGCCAATGAGGCTTCAGAGCGCAACAAATCAAAGTCCTTCGTCTGAAAAAGAGAGTCGGGGCCCTGTTATTCATGAAATCATAAGAAATACATGAAAACAAGAGAATTTTGATAGAAAGTGGATGTTTACCAGTGCCAAATGCTTAGGCAGGAACTATGTCGAGGAAATAAATTGAAAAATATGAGAATAAAGTTTAAAATAAAGGGAATTTTTTTTTTAAACATGGTTAAAATTTAGAAAAACCGCAACGATGCGTTTAAGGTGGTTCATGTCTTCTTCTTTTGGAAGATGGGGCAAAACCGTCATCTCGACTAAGGATGACAAGCGGTCTTTTTCTACCAACAGCATTGTTAATACTATAAGTCTTAATTGACCGCAACGCTCCTGTGGGTATAAGAATACGATCTCTGTGGAGATTTTGTGCGAGTTTTTTAATAACTTGCGAAATTGGTCGAATATTGAGATCATTGTTAATGGCATCGTTTCGGACAAACGAAGTTGCATTAACAGCCTGTCTTAAAATAGTATTTTGAGCAATTTGAAGTTTTTGCATTTTAGTTTCGCAAACAGATCCCCAAACAACTGACCCGTAAGTCATGGTGGATCTGATAAAGGATTTATAAAGCAATAACTTGTTAGAAATTGACAGACAGCTATATCTATCTAATAAAGATTTGAGGGAGGACTTGGCAGCAGTAGTTTTAGCACGTACATTTTGAATCTGCCTTGTCCAGAGTAATTTAGAATCCAGGTAAATTCCTAGATATTTATAATCGTTAACCAAGGGTATATCTTCATTATTAAGAGAAAGATTAATGTCTGGTACATTGATCTTTTAGAGAAAATCATGGTAGCACTTTTCGCAGCATTCACTTTAATACGCCATTTCCTGAGCCAGATAGAAAGGTCCTGGAGATAGGATTGGAGTTGTTCAATCAGAATGTTTAGTGAGATGTTTCTGAAGAGGATGGCCGTGTCATCCGCATATAATGTTAAGAGGATGCGGGGAATCTTGAGTATGTCGTTGATATATAGGTTGAAGAGCCAGGTGCTAATCAATCCCCCTTGGGGTACGCCCGCCTCGATAATGCGAGAAGAGGAGATAGAATGGTGAACTCTGACAGAAAAGGATCTATTTTTTAAATATTTATAAATAATGAGAATAAGTTGAGGGGGGACTTTAAGAAGAATTAGTTTATAGATTAGAGCTTCATGCTAAACTTTGTCGAAGGCTTTTGCAATGTCTATGAATACTACACCATTTTTTGTCTACTGAGGAAACCCTCATGAATGAGTTCAGTTACTCTCCAAAGTTGGTGCTGCGTAGACAGTTTGGGCCGAAACCCGAACTGCTCCGGGATAATAATCGAATTGGCAGTAACGAACTCTTTCAGACGGTTTGAAAGTATGTATTCATAGACTTTAGAAATACAGGAAAGTAATGAAATAGGACGAAAGATAGAAGGAGCGTGGCGGTCCTGCCCAGGTTTTGGGATTGGTACTAACAGCGCTTGCTTCAAACAGTCGGGAAACATGCGTAGATTATGCATAGTGTTAATTAATATAGTAAGAAAAATATAAAATTTAAGGGAAGATACATTAAAATGTTAGTAGAAATGCAATCGAGGCCAGAGGATTTATTCTTTTTCAGATTCCTAATATAAGCTACTACCTCAGAACGGGTTGCAGGAGTAAGAGTATTATTATGGTTTGTGTTAAGAAACTCTTCAACTTTGTCCGTTATCCTGGAATTGACGACATCTTGATTAAATGTAAACTGATTTCTAAGACTGTCAGCAATGAGCTCAGCCTTTTCAGAGTTTTTATAGGTCATCGTTCCATTAGGGCCGTTTAGGGGCGGAATGTGTGCACGTGTCCTACGAATACGGGTCGTCGCCGACCAAATTGTGTTGTTTGAAGTCGATAGAGACTCAACATATGTGTTCCAGCGTGAAATACTGAACTCCTTGATTGCAGCACTGATGTCATGATTTAAACGATTAATTTGGGGTTTTAGAAGGGGGTCCCTAGACGTCTGCCAGTCCCGTCTTAAACGATTTCTGACTCTTTTCAAGTTCCTGATGTGCTCAGGTAGTCGAAAACGATCGACCACTCTCTGTCGAGATTTGGCGACTTCTTTAAAAGCATTATGGAGGGTTTCTCCAAATGCATGAATTGAAGCCGTTACGTCATCGGCAGAGTGTATCTCAGTGGGGGGGGGGGGGGGCTCAGTATTCGTGAGAATATGAGCAAAGTCGTCCCAATTGACCGAAAAGGCCTGTGGGACATCAAGATGTAAGTCTCCACGTCAAATTTGAGCACAACCGGTAAATGATCAGAAGTCAGGTCGTTCACTGCTTGTATAGTGTGCGGGAACAGGAAATTGCGGGTGATGGCAAAATCAATAATAGAATGGGAATCATGGCGGGTGGACTCTGTAGGTGGAATAATTTCTGCATGATTTTGATCTGTCCACCTGCCAATTCTGAAACCAGGGTTGTTGGAGTGATGGGAGCCCCATGAGAAGTGATGAGCATTAAAATCACCCGCAATAATAAAGTTTGAAGAAGCAGGAAAAGTCTGACATTAAATAAATCTGAAAATACTTTTTACATTTTAGGCCAAATTGGGAACCCTGGTGCAAAGCGTTATAAGTAAGCGAACAAACTTAATGCTGGAATCAGGCGTAAATTAACATTGTTGCGCCACCTTGTGGACGGAGTGATAATTCACATACGCGAGCTTTTAGTGTGGCGCGTATTTTCTAAATCTTTAGTCACTCATGGAAATGAATGTTGTTTGACGCATTTACTGCAAAATAATGGCGTGGTGAGAGGGGCATCCAGATGCACTCTACACCACGAAGTTTTCTTCGCCTTGTCAAAGGCACTTCACTTATTAATCAAGGTGAAGAAAACTTTACAATTTTAGTGGTGTGAATAAGAAAACAGTTAGGTATCTACCTGTAGTTCACACTCCATCCGCTACGTGGCGCATGACCTTGATTGATGTGACCTAGCTTTTAATCTTGCGGTTACTTCTCCCATTTAAGATAGGACGCTTACTTATATCGCTTTGCCCTGGTGTGACCCATAAGTTTGGGAAAATAAAATTAATATCTTAAAGAGAATAGTAACAGAGTACAATAATTTAATGGCTAAAAATTGTTCAAATTTTATATACAAAATAATTATAAAACTTTTCCGGGTATTGACTAATATTTTATTTTTTATAGATATAAATGATAACAGGGCATGTTCTTTAAGGCCGTTATCGTCGAAACGTAAAATTTGTCTATATTTAGAAAACTACTGATATGAATGAGCTGTGTGCCTTCATATAGCCATGTTTTTATTGATGCTGATTGTTTTGTTTTTATAAAAAATAACGTAGTTGATAACTCATAAATTTTTAATATGAATTTATATGATTTACACAAATTATATGGGAATTGGACTCTGATGGAGTCGTCTGAAATTTTTCTATGTTATAGTTCGTGCGATGCTGATTACATGTCTCAGTGGGTATAAGTCGGAAAAAATGACTGGGTTTAAGGTTAGCATTGTCTAAAGATCTGAATTCGTGTTATATAACTTCCAGGTTTGATTGTTTTTTTTTTTCAAGTCAGGTAAATATCATTAGAACCAGAAAAAATTGCTGGGAGCGAAACTTTTTAAACTTCCATGAGTTTATTAATTAGCATTTATTGTTCAATGAAATTTCCCGTTTACTATGATTCGAAAAAATTCGGAAGGTTGGCAACTATGACATTATGTTTCAAAAATGACATGTTTTTTTTTTTTTTTTTTTTTTCAAATCAAAGGAAATTAGAAATTTAATTTCATAATAAAAGCTAATCAAAAATCATGTGAAAATAGGAAACATTTCGTTAAATATTTTTTTTTTAATTCAAATTATGTTTATGCGACTAGAGTTGTAATTTTTCCATACTGGATGAAAAAGTGGCCAGGATTCAAACCAGGGACATTTTCGCTGAAGCTGCCAGCGTTCTGCCAACGGAGCTATCCTGGAAAAATCTGGTGGACACACAATTCACTTAGAATCCTTAGTGATTATGGCATATGGTCTGAATATGACATCTGAATCAGCTACACAGAATAAATCACAGGTGATTAAAAAAAAAAAAGCAAGAAACGTTGGATACGTAATTATACTCATAAATCGTAGGTAATAGAACCCAAGTACAGCAGTTTCCATTACTTGTGATTTATTCTGTGTAGTTGATTCAGATATCAGCCGAATCATTAAGGTTTCTGAGTGAATTGTGTGTCCGTCAGATTTATCTAGGAAAGCTGATTTGGAAGAGCTTCAGCCAAAATCCCCCTGTTTCGAATCATAGGCTGGATGTGTTTTTTACCCAGCTTGGAAAATTTACAACTCGTGTGATTTAATTATTCAAGTGTAATTATGTATCCAGAGCTTACTGGAGTTCTATTACCTTACGATTTATATGTTTATAGGACTTGGAAAAAGACCTGAAAGGTTAGCAGCTATGTACTAGAGTTATTTTTTTCAACCTCCTATGGAGCGTAAAATAAAGACAAGTGCGAATAACAAAATGGTTTTTGTAATTAGGAGTCAAGTATAATCAAAGTTACCTTTTGACATAGTCACTTTGAAGATCAAGACATTTATCATACCGCAGAACGAGTTTTCCAATACCCTCTTCTTAGAAGGTTCCTGCCAGCGTCTTGAAATAAGTCTGCATGGCGTTTTGGAGATTTTCGTTGGAAAGGAAGCGCAGTCCTCCCAGACCTGTCTTCAGCTCACGAAAAGGGTAACATTCAATCGGCGCCAGATCAAACTGATGGCCCAACAGCTTCTTTCACAATATTGATGGCAAGTGTTCTATCATTCAGCGCACAGTCTATATCTAGAACCGAGCCACTTCCACTTTCTTCGAGAACTGAAGATAAGTCTAGAGGACAGCGCTTCCGTACGAGGGAAAATCTTCAAAACGTCATGGAGACTTATCTCAACACGCTGAAGGCAATTTTCGATACAGAGGGTATTGGAAAACTCATCCACAGGTATGACAAAAGTCTCAATCTTCACAGTGACTATGTCGAAAAGTAACTTTGCTTCTACTTGACTTCTGGTTACAATATCATTTTGTTATCCACACTTGTTAGCTCACAGGCTAACAAAGCCTGAGAGCTAATGTGCCCGCCGGTTCTGTATGTATGTACAGGGTGGTTATAATTAAACTTCCCCTATAAACAGCATCCTACAGCGCAAACGGGTGAACGGAATGCAACGAAATTTGGTATATAGACTATACACGAGATGCGCTCACGGAATTTTTTTTTTAATTAGTTCAAAAATGTCCACTAGAGGGCGCTTTTTTCGGAAGAAACATTAAATTTAACACAATGAACAGCCAAAACAGAATCCATAATTGTCAATAAATGTTAATATTGTTTCTGGATTCTGTTTTGGTCGTTTATTGTGTTAAATTTAATGTTTTTCTTGAAAAGGCGCCCTCTGGTGGACATTTTGGAACTAATTTTTTTTTTTCGAAATTCCGTGAGCGCATCTCGTGTATAGTCTATATACCAAATTTCGTTGCATTCTGTTCACCCGTTTGCGCTGTAGGATGCTGTTTAAAGGGGAAGTTTAATTATAACCACCCTGTACATATGTACGTACGTACGTATATACGTAACGCGATCACTCTTGATAGAAACATCCAATTTGCTTCATTTTTTTTCTAGTTTCATTCTGGTAAGGCGCTTCCCTGATTAGTTTTAGGAGCTCATTGGTCATGTATATATGGGGGAACGGGAGCTAATCCCCCCTTAACTTAGATAAATGTGTTTTTCATGCAGAATTATCAGATTTTCTTCAAATTTCGTATACCCGTTTATTCTGATAAGGCGCTTCCCTGATTAGATTTGGAAGTTTATAAGTTAAGTATAAAGGGGGGGAACGGGGAGGCTAGTACCCCCTTAATTTAGATAAATGGGTTTTTCTATCCGATTCGCTCCAAATTTGGTATACCGGTTTATTTGGATAATCCGCTTCCCCGGTGACATTTGAGGCTCATTGGTAAAGTATAAAGAGGGGGAAAAAGGGAGACAATCCCCCCTTATTTTAAATTTCGAAGGGCATTATTCTTTGAAATAAGAGTATAATATACAATTAGTGTGAATAGCCTGTGAGTTCAATGCCATCAGTTTAATTGGGCACTTTTCCTTTTTTTATTTTACGCTCCATTGGATGTTGAAAAAAAAAATACACCTCGTAATATGAATTAAGAACTTCCGATAATCATAACACCAAAACTAGCCATTTTTCAGAGTAGTTCCCACTGAGATATTTGAACAGCATCGCATGAACTAGAATATATCAAAGTTTCGGCCAATTCTAACAGGGTCGCATTTCCTTATAATTTGTGCGTGGTCCTTTCTTGGCCAAATGGCTTCCTTTTTGATATCCAAAGATAAAATTTACTCTAGAATTGAAATATGAAGTCAAATTTAGGTGTTAGTCCAGATTTTCTTTTTTTTTTGTCACTATTTCGCTGTGGTTTCAGCCCTTGAAGCTTATTTTTTTTTAATATAAATTGAAAGAAGATATACTTTCCAATTGAATTTTTCTGTTTTTTTTTTTTTTTTTTTTTTGTTTTTTTTTTTGTTTTGTTTTTTTTTTTTGTTTTGTTTTTTCTTAGATAATTTGATGATTAAAATGTAAGGGGATGTCTCCATGGAGGAAAGAGATAGGTGGAGATAAATAACGTTACCTTGTATATGCCAGCCGTAAAACAAAAGCCGATGTTTCATTGTGCGATTAAATACTCTACAGCATTTTTTTAAACTTCTAAGCATCGCACATTTTCAATGTTTATACCGTCGTATTGGAGGGGGGAGTACTTTTTAATGCAATTAGTTTGAAAACTGCATCTCCATTTATTTTTTTTTTTTAATATTAATTTTTTGTAGTTTTTAGCGACATTTGTTTCATTTTGGCAACTCAAGTACTCCATTTCTATAGAAAGTAAAGAAAAAATTGTTGAAAAATAGCAATTATATCTTTTTGTTGCCATTTTCTCATAAAAATTGAAAAACCAAATTAATTAAAATACGTGCTATTTTGAGAAAAATATAAATGAAAGATTTATGATAAAACATGGAGCTATTATAAACTATATTTAATTTTAAGTATCTATATTAATGCAAATGACGTCATTTTACATAAAATAAAAGCGTGCGCTTTAAGTCTTAAAATTGAAATATGTTTTGTGTAGAGTCCCGATTATCCGAGTCCCGCTTAACCGAGTTATTTTCTTCTGATGAACTGGTGGCTTCTATTCTAATGAAACAGCCATTATAAATGAAGCGTTAGGTGAAGATGAAAGAGCTGCCGTAAAAAGTTAGAACTCTGATTTTCTGGTCAGAATAAAAAAAAATGACTATATATATATTTTTTTTAATTATGGCCATTTTTTTTTCCATTCTGACCAGAAAATCAGAATTCTAACTTTTTACGACTGCTCTTTAGTTTTCACCAAACGCTTCATTTATAATGGCTGTTTCATAATAATAGAAGCCACCAGTCCACCAGAAGAAAATGAAGTAATAGAAATGCGGGGGGCGACACTAAATTCTGAAAAAACAGAATTCCTGTTCTCTAGTTTATTTTTTTATTTCTAATTCTTTTTCACCAACTGCATTTTAATTTGTTCTTTGCTGTTGTATATCTGTAGAATCTGAAGCATCTTGACTTGTGGTTAATTCAGTTCCATTGCAATCCGTCCTGCTCCTGAGTCTTGTATGTGTCATTAATTCAAATTACAAATATTTCCGGAATTTGATTGATATCAAACGATAAAATTTACTCTAGAATCGAAATATTAAGTCGAATTTGGGAAATAGTACTGAAATCTTTAACGTTGGTTATTATTTCACTATGAAGTTGAACCCCTAAGTTCATTTTTTAAATATAAATTGCTAGAAAATATAATTTCCAATTGAATGGTTATTTTCGTTTTTTTATGAGACAATTTAGTAATTAAGATGTATGGGAAGTTGTCATTTTTTATTTAATTTTTAACTTTTTTATTAATTACTTCTTCTATTGACCGGGAGGCGTCAGCACAGATAATCACCTCATCGAGGTGGATGTTGAAATTCCAGAATTAGTTAAAACTCGATTCGCATATTAAAACGCAACTGATCTGCCAAATCATATCTTGGTGGAAAACACCTGAAAACCCGATTTTAGCGGTTGACTGGTAGATTTACCATCGTGTTTCCCTGCATCCAAAGGTATGAAAATATGGAGAACTGGGATCAGTAAAACACAATGGTAAACCTACGAATCAACCGCTAAAATCGGGTTTTCATGTGTTTTAATGCGAATTATATGCGAATCGAGTTCTAACTAATTCTGGAATTTCAGCCTCCAACTCGATGAGGTGATTGTCTGTGCTGTCGCCGTCCGATCTATTACTACTTCTCTTTGGTGGACCGCACTTTAATTTCTTCTATATATGTGTAGAATTTGAAGCATCTTGGCTTGTGGTTGATCCAGTTCCATTCCGATCCGTCCTGTTCCTGAGTCCTGGATCTCCCATTAGTCCAGACTACAAGTATTTCCAGGATTTGGTGTCCGAATATTCGGCCTCCGAACCTTTCAACATTCCATTCCATCCTGTCATAAAAGTTGAGGTAAGTAAGTATGATGAATAAAGATAAACTTGAGATGATATAATCAAAGTTTTAGATTAAGGAAGAGGGAAATTTTACTTTGTAAAGTAATATACACTAAGTGGCCACGTTATTGTGACCACCTGACAATTTAAAGCAAATTATCTATGGCGTAACAATAGTAGGAAAATAATGCGAACACTTTTGTGCAGTCATGTATATGATCTAAAAAACTTATACACGCCAAATAACATGGAAAAAATAGTGAAATTTACTTTGCAAAGTAATATAAGCTAACTGGCCACTTTATTATGACCCCTTGACAATTTTAAGCAAATTAGCTGTGGCGTAACAAAATTCGTAAAAGAATTCGAACACTTTTGTGCAGTCCTGTATATGATCTAAAATATTTATACACGCCAAGTAATATGAAAAAAATAGTCAAATTTAAAATGAAATGCCGCAATTGAAAACGCACTTTTAGATATTATCGCACATAGACAGTATTTTAATCGAATTCTTATGTGTGTCCCTGTAAATGAATGATAAATACGATGCACATCCAATTCTATAATCAGGGGTTGATCCAGACAAAATTTGGGGCCTGTTTAGGAACCTTTCACAAAAATCTAATTAATAAAATAGGCCCCTTCACAAAAATAAATTTAATAGAATGGCCCTTTCACAAAAATAAATTTAATAAAGTGGGCCAGTTCACAAAAATAAATTTAATAAAATGGGCCCCTTCACAAAAATAAATTTAATAAAATGGACCCCTTCACAAAAATAAATTCAATAAAATGGGCAAAATTCACAAAAATGAATTTAATAAAATGGGCCCTTAACAAAATTCTTTTTAATAAAACAGGCTCCTGCGTAAAATACCTTTTACTAAAAACTGTTTTAAAATGTGTAATTTTGTTTAAAAAAAAAAAAAAAGTTCACCAAGAACAAAAACTTTAGAAAAATGATTTCAAGTTTTTGTTAATGAATGCTTGTGCTTGGTTCGAATTTGAGTAAATGTATTTCAACTTTCATTACAAAATGTTATTTTTCACAAAAATATTATAAAATTCACAAAAATGACTTTTACTTTTCACAAAATGGGGCCCAAGAGTATAAACCTGCATCAACACCTGATAATAAACATCTTGTAGTGGATCTCAGTGCTGTATATCAGTTTCAATATGCTTGGAATAGTGTAATATCATTAAAATACGCTGCAAATGATTTTTCCACATAGACCATAATCTACCGGTTGTCCCAAAAATGACTGATGGATTTTAAAATTCAATAACTTGCAAACGGTGACAGATATTAAAAAAGAATTTGCAGGAGGATCATGTAAGATGTCAAAAGTTCTTATGCTGCGATTCCAAGTTTTAGTTACAAATAGCTGCGATACATGGCGCTGCAAGCAATAGGCGCTAAACACAAGCTCGAGTTTTCGGTCTCTCTCTTCTCTCATGCGAAAAAAGGAGATTAAAATGTTTTGAATGGATCCCGAAATACCAAAAATCGGGTATGGAGTTAACACCTATTTCTCGCAGCGCCATTGTTTGAGCTATTGTTTGAAATTCGAACTAAAATCAAGAACCACGGTAAAAATACTCCTGACATCATACATAACCCTCCTGCAAGAATTTTTTTAATATCTGTCACCGTTTGCAAGTCATCGAATTTTAAAATCCATCAGTCATTTTTGGGACACCCGGTAAAAGAATTCTTTTATCTGTGTCACCGTGAACGAACTATGAATTCTATACTTCATTTTTAATACCGTACATGGCATGGTAAACCTTAATAACATATATTAATTACATGGCAATCCGGGTATATTTACACCAGTTAAAGCACGGACAAACAAACAGACGGACAGACACTTTTCAACTATATCACCAAAAGCCAACGTTTAAACACGCAATATATAAATCAAGCACTGAAAATATCCAGACATATACGTTTCGTGAGTACTGGGACTCACATCAGTGTATGAAATCAAACATTCCTCAACTACATGCAAGACGAAAACTCAAATGTCAGTAAACGCAGTAAACAAAGTACCAAACGACCATCATGTTCCAGCAACCAATGAGATCAAAACGGAAGTGAAGCTTCGTGACACAACAAGTCCACCCAGAAAGGTGTAAGGACACTAGAAAAATCATTAACCAAGGAGTTTCTAAATTTATGAATATAAAAGGCTTCAAAAAGTCTAAATCTAGACGAGTAATGCATTTCTTGATAATAGCGGCTGAATCAAAATTGAAATTATGTCTCTCCCCCAGCAATGAGAAGTAATAGAGGATTTTTGTAATTCATTTTCTTTACATAGTTTATATGCTTCTTGACTCTCAAACGGAGTTGACGATTAGTTTGTCCAATATAGGATAAACCACATTGGCATTCTATATTGTAAATACCCCAAAAGCTTTGAGGAGGAATTTTGTCTTTTAGCTGTGAAAAAGTTTGTTTATTGACTGGCTTAAAAATAACTTTAAAGTCATAATTTCTTAAAATATTAACTATTTTGAAGCTAATACCATTATAAAATGGTAAAATGGTGGGGTTAAAAAAAGAAATTGAAGCAACAGAAGAATCAGGATTATCAACACATTTATTAAGACTATGAAAAATTAAACGGTTGATATAGGATAAACTAAAACCACGATTGATAGCAACTGATGTAATATAATTCATTTCCGTAATAAGCGAATTGTTATCTGATCAAATTAAGCATGCTGTATTAATCAAATAATGAAAAGCCGAACATTTGAGAATGACATTCGAACATTTGACATGAATTTAAATGAGGGAGAGGTGAGGCTTTTTTTATGTACGAGGGCTGTTTTTTTTTTCAACCTCCGATGGGCCGTAAAATAAAGACTACTGTGAATAATAAAATTCTTAAATAAAGACACAATCTTGCTTAATGGTACACAAAATACGAACTTTAATAAACTAAAAGTTAACTTCTACGTTTCGAGTTGTTTCTACAGCCGTCTTCAGGAAAATATGACGGTAAAAAGGCTCAAAGTTCAGAGACGAAAGCTTCCTGTGCAAGAGATAATTAGTCGAAACTTGACCAATGATTTGAATACAAAAAATGTAGTGTTGCCATCTAGTGAAAATAAATAATTATTAATGAACTGATATCAAATGAACAAAAGGGTCGATTTAAGAAACCACGAGTGCCGCCATCTACACATGAGGGGCAAAACCTCGTTCAACTGAGTTTTCATTCAAGTTTTGGCAACATAATACAAGTTTAAGCTGAAGTATTGTAATTAGATGTAGAGTTATGACTTTATGATATTATGCCAGATTTTTGGGATATTGTAGGATAAATTATCGTTACAAGGTTTATCTTCACGTGCAATGATTTTAACTGATTCTCTAATTTTACTTTCAAAGGGGTTATTGCACGGAACTATTTTCCCGATATATTATATTTTCCAGAAGACGGCTGTAGAAACAGCTCGAAACGTAGAAGTTAACTTTTAGCTTATTAATGTTCGTGTTTTGCGTACCATTAAGCAAGATTGTGTCTTTATTTATTAAATTTTATGGTGCAATTGTCCAGTATGTGTTAATAAAATTCTTTTATAGCCTAGAGTCACGTACAATCAAGTACTTCAATTCGACATAACCGGAATGAAGATTGAGTCTTTTGTCACACTGGTGGGCGAGCGGAAAGATACCCTTTTCACAGAACGTTGACACCAACGTATTGAGATAGATCTCCAAGGCGTCTGGAAGATTTTTGTTTGAATGGAAATGAGATGGAGTGCGGTCGTCACAGACCTGCCAACAGATCTCGAAAAAGGTGACAATCGGTTGGTGCCAGCCCAATAGCTTCTTTCACAAATCGGGAACATCCCATCGAATTTGTGAGAGAAGCTGCTGGACCATCCGTTCGACTGGCACCAAGTGATTGTTACCTTTTTCAAGATCTGAAGACAGAACTGGGACGACATCACTCCATTCCGCTTCTATTCCAACAAAAATCTTCAAGACGCTTTGGAGACCTATCTCAATACGTTGGCGGAAACGGTGTGTGAAAAGGGTACCCTCGCCCATCCGTATGACAAATGACTCAGTCTTCATTATGACTTCATTATGACTATGTCCAATTGATGTAGTTGGTTGTACAGTGCAACCTCGATTATCCGAGCTAATTGAGACAGCTAGTACCTTGAATTTCAGAAATCTCGGTTAATAGAAACTGCGTATAAAAACTCGACGTGCTTGCGAATTTAACATCTCTTAAAATAAAAAAGGATAAGTGTTTTAAAGGATAAAAAAAAAACATATGTAAAGTTACGCTTCACAGCTTAACATAAAAAAGAAATCAATTACTAGTAGTAAATTTTAAAAAGCAATTTGTAAAATTTACGAAAGTTCATGACGGCCACTGGAAACAAAGCATTGTTCGCTGTTGACTTCTCAGCGTGCAATGTTTCTTGGAAATTGAGTGCTTTTGGGGGCAGAAGAGCCTGTATAGCACGCATAGTGAACTAAAAAATGTAGTCTTTTTCAGGCTCGTTCAAAAATAAAATAAAATAAAATGAAATAAAAATAAATAAATACATCAGGTTTGTTATCGGCTCGGTTAACAGAAACCTTGATTAATAGAGGTTCTACTGTACTTAACTCCAGGCTATAAAAGAATTTTATTATTATCACTAGTCTTTATTTTACGGCCCATCGGAGGTTGGAAAAAAAACAGCCCACGTACAGCCTTCAACTATGTTGTAAAACGTTAAAAAGACAGACAATGTAACAGGACATGACACATATGGGTGTTTTTGCACAATTGCAAGCAAGTCGTGGATTAAGAAATAGACACGTGAAATATTTTTGTTCTTATTGTTTGTTTAAAAATTACTTGTAATTGTTACAATTCTCCTGCAGGTCCCCATTTATGCAGGCCTAGCATATGATGCTGTCATGATATATGCCAGTGCTCTCACTGAAGCTCTTGCAAACAATGTATCCGAATATGATGGTGTGTCAATATTTCAGTACATAAAATCAAGAAAATATGAAAGTAAGTGAAAATATCAGAATTTTTTAATGCATGTTTCTTTTCTGTTTTTTTTTATTAGAATTATGTTGGTGATTTTTTTTTCTTTTAAGATTATTTTCAATCTACAGTGGTGTAAAAAACACCTTCCCCCTACCACATCTTATGCTATTTCATCATCAAATAATCGCAGAGAGATATGATTAGTTTTGTTCGATTTGTCACTTTAGAGTAACAATAAATAACTTATCAATCATCTAAATTCCTTCCACGAAAAAAAAGTTTCTCCCTTTTGCCTCCATCCCCTTACTCCAGTAGATAAAGTTTAAAAACTTTGATTTATTTTGCACTATTCATTACTTTGTAGCAACAATGTATAGTAAAATCACCCTAAGCTAACTCTCGCCACTACTATCACCTTTGGAATATTCAATTCCTCCCATTAATTCCACCAGCAGACACAAAGTTTGAAATCTTTAAATCTCTTTATTTTTTGTTTATTTATACATTATTTTATATAATAATAAATAATCAGCCATTTAAACTACTTTTCCCTAAAAATAACCTTTCCATCTTTGTCCCCTCCTCCCCCTCTAATCACCCAAAATTAAGAATTTTTAAAGCTCTTTAATGTTTTAATTTCTTTCTGTTTTGTTTGTTCTCTACAATAAATAACAATAAGTAACAATAAATAACCTATCAATCACCTAAATCCCCCCTCCCTTTGAAATTTCTACTTCCCCTTTTTGCCATCTACCCTATCACAAAGTTTAAAATGTCTGAAATTTTTCCTTTTTTTCTGTCAGTTTGAATTTGTTACTTTATAAATAAGCATCTATATCCCACACCCTCGAAAACTCGCTCCTTTTTTTTTTTAATTATTTTTTAACCCTTTAAAAGTTTCCTTTTTCTCGACGCTTTTTTCGAGCTAAAATATTCGCCTTTTTTAATCTAAAAATTTCTGTCAATAAATAAAGCAAAGAATATGATTAAACATTATAGACCGGGATCCGGAGCACATACAATCATCTCATCGAGTTCACGGCTGAAATTCCAGAATTAGTTAAAACTCGATTAACATATTAAAACGCAAATGGTCTGTCAAGTCATATCTTGGTGGAAAACACCTGAAAACCTGATCGGTCTACTCGTAGGTTTACCATTGTGATTTCCTGCACCCAAAAGTATGAAAACATGGAGGACCGGGAGCAGGAAAACGCAATAGTAAACCTACGAATCAACCGCTAAAATCGGGTTTTCAGGTGTTTTCCACTAAGATGGGACTTGTCAGACCGATTGCGTTTTAATATGCGTATCGAGTTTTAACTCAATTTGCAATTTCACCCGTGATCTCGATGAGGGGATTATCTATGCTGCCGGCTGCCCGTCTATTAGTGATATCCAAAAACTTTAAGTAGTAAATGAAGCAAGCAAACTCTTGTTGCATGTACAGTGTACGGACAAAACTATTAAGCGGTAAACCCTTTCGAGGGTGGTGTCCTTAAAAAAGGACACCTAATTTTAAATCCTAATCTGACAAACGGCACCAAGAATTTTTAGTTAAAAATTTCCTTTTATAATGTACGTTAAAAAAATAAGCAAGTTCATATTTTCTAATGAATTCGTTTATAAATTCTGGTGTCAGTCTATTATTTCATCAGTTTAAAAACGGAATTACTTCGCGCCGGAAAGGGTTAATGTGAATAAAATCAAATATAAATTATATCATTCTTATACAATGTATAGTTAAGGAACTACAACTGTATGAAAATGAATCCAATATTTTGAATTACCCTGTACTTAATTAAATATTCTACTGTTAAAATTGAGTACTTAAATTTGATGTTTGGACTTTATTTTTCAGGTATTCTAGGATTCAGCGTAAGGATTGACGAAAAGGGAGACGCAGAAGGAAATTATACTGTGATGGCTCTAGTCCAAGGTGATAATACTTCGAAAGTACAACCAGTGGCTCGATTCATCGCATCCGAAGATTTGCCAGTGAGAATTTGTTCGTTAATTATCACTATATAGGACGCAAACAGTGTTCAGTGATGGAACAGCGTAGCAGCAGAGAATCAATTGACACCGCAAAATTTTATTAGTATTCTTCATCTAACTTCAGTACAGAATTTCTGAGATTTTTTGAAGGCGAAGAATATTATAAAAATTTAGTGGTGACAATCGCTCAACTGCTGCGCCACTGTTCCATCACTGAGTGTTCCCAAATCTGGCGATTTTTTTTAATTCAGAAATTTCGAATTCACACCAGAAATGTTTTAACAATAATTTTACTTTATTTTATTTACGAGCTACCTTCTCACTATTGTCTATTTTTTTCTGTTATATTAAACTCTTTTTTTTTCACCTTCTTAACTTTTTATAAGGGAAAAAAATACTGTTATTTATGACAATTACGATCTTACGATCATCATACCGTTACTTTGTAACAAAGAAAAAAAATGTATAGACCCTAAAAGCGCCTTTGTTTTACTGTGACATAACATCTGTCACACTCTTTGCCGACCTACCCGTACCAGCTTTGTCCGACGGCTTGTTCCTCTTAAGAGGCTACTTCAGTCAAGTGAGAAGACCCGTTCGCTAATGCTAATCCTATGGAAGAAATTTATAACGATATCTCGGTTGCATTTCAATATTTTTAAATGATTTTTCTTGCACTGGATAGCTGAGATCGATCTGTACAAAGGCCGTTTTTTACATTTTCTATTTTGTTAACAGATATTTTTAATGAGGACACTTTCATTTTCGGAACCGGTTTTGAAACTGAAAGCATCCTCATAAGAAAAAATTTGTAATCAAAATCGAACAAGTAAAAAACGGCCTGCATACAGATCGATCTCAGCTATCCAATGCAAAAAAAAATCATTTAAAAATATTGAAATGCAACCGAGATATCGTTATAAATTTCTTCCATGGGATTAACATTAGCAAACGGGTCTTTTCATTTGACTGAAGTAGCCTCTTAACTCTCTTAACTGTGCTTATATATTCTTTAACTTAACTTATTTAGTTTTATTTCTCTATTTAATTTCTCTCTTAATTCTGAACCAGTAATGCTTTTTGCTATTTTTATTTATAATACCACTTTTCATCAAAAGTAATTTTACATTTTTTATATTTTTATTTTTAATAAAATTATTGCGTAGTATATTTATACTATACAGTTAGACTTTCTATCCCAATGGCTCATTCATTTTAGACATTCATCAATAGACTGGACGTAAAGTTGATGTCAACCCGGAAGCCCCTCAAAGTGATAATACTGTTAAGCCACTATTAAGCCACTATCGATGTAATAACCAAAAGTAACTAATCAAACTTTCTGTGGAGAGTTTAGAATTTCTTAAGGCTGCTCTTAACTGCTCTGCTCAACAAGCGCAAAACATTCTGACACATTTACAAATTCATTTTTTAACGGAAAGATATAAAATTGGAAAGCCTGGTCATGGAAGCGATTTGGAATTCAACTGTTTTTTCCATTTTTTGATCAATTTATTACCTATTGAGTTATAAACGATTTCGATCACGTGACAAACACGTTTTTCGCCCGCTCTTCAGTGTTCTTTCTTCGTCCGCGCGGAAATTCGGTTCAAAACGCCCACTTTGGCACTATTTTCTGAAAGATCTATTGCGTTTGCAAAAAAATGGAAAAAACAGCTCAATTACATAGTTTCTGAACAACAACACCAGCTAGTTTCATGCATTTTCAAACAAAAAGAAATTAAAACTTATGTCAGAAAGTTGCCCTTTTGGATTTGCCCTTAACCCATTTTCTGCCAAAGGTGCGTAAACGCACCATTTCAATAAATATTTTTTTATTAACACTGTGACGAATATTTTTCACTAATTTTATTTTTCTGCTATTTTTAAAAGTTCTGGAGACATCTGTAAAATATCAGTAATTCAATTGGAGTAAGCACTTTCTGTTGGAAAATTTTCAAAATACGCTAGTTTTTTGTTTTTGTTTTTTTTATGGGAACGGTTACTGACAAATTCGACTCTTCGAAAATGTATAATTATTCCAACTGAGATTAATCATGTATTTTTATAATGGATTAAAGCTGCAAGTTCTGTAAATAAAATAATAATAAAGCAAATGTCATAAAAATTTAAAAAAAATTATTAATTTTAAATTTAATGGTACGCAGGATTCGTACGGGTACCGTTATTTTCAAGGCGAAATATCAGTATTTTTTAATAGAAAAATAAATCTAGTTTAAACGCGCGAGATTTCGCCTTATTTAAGGAGAGATTTTCTATAAGAAAATACTGGTAGCGGAGAATTTCGTAATTTGGAAATTCAAGGACCCGTACGAACCCTGGTACGTTAGCGCACCATTGACCGAATGCATTTTATTTCTCAAATAAAATATTATTTTTCATGCACGATTTTTTTTTTTTTTTTTTTTTTTTTTTTTTTTTTTTTGTCTTAATGAATGTAATTTAAAAGAATATTTCAATGAAAATAATACCACATATTATAAAATTTCTATGCTTGGCCTAAAATGGGTTAACCATGTTTTTATAAATGACGCATAAATGCATCAGCGGTCTGTATAGTGTTAATCATACATAATTTACATTAATGATGGGCATAATGAATTATTTTGATATTCGAAGGAATCATTCGGGCATATGCAAAAGCATACCTGCCAACTTTAGATACTTTTAAATTTTATACAAAAAAAAATATTTCCCTCTTAATTTAATTCCTTTTTATTTACAAAATTTCTGGTTTAAATTGATTAAACAGAATGCGAAGATTGATAATTATGCTTTTGCGCATGCCCGAATGCATTATTCAAATATCAAAATAACTCATTATGCCCATCATTAATTTACACTATTAACTGAAGAGTTCCTAACAAAAACAGCATCTGTCCAAAATTCTCAATTTACGGGAGTCCGAGACACAAAAATCTTCAAATTTTGCAAAAACATTTTATTACATTAAAAAAAGTTGTGTTTTTTTCTGCTTAAAATCACTTTTAAATCATGTTTCTGTCTTAATTAGAACAGGAAATATTAATTTTTAACCATTTGGAAAAATGATTATTGTCCTCGTCAGGGTAAGAAATCAAAAGCATATCTGAAGCTTTTTATTGGTTTAATCCGCATTTTATTCGTTTTCTGATTGGTCTATACAGTAATCTGTATTTCCCTTTACTTTCAACAGAGATGGATACTACTGTTGCCACTATGACAAAAAAGTAATAAAAACTACAAAAAAAATTAATAACTCAGAAACAAATTGAGATACAGCTTTCAAACAAATTGCATTTAAAAGTACATTTTTTTCTCTATACGACGGTGTAAAAAGTAATATTGTGGGATGTTCAGAAGTTTATGAATGAAATTTCATTTGAAATGGAAATCTTGGAAATCTGACGATGGAAAAGCCTTTTCCCGAACAGCCAATGAAATGCTTGGATAATTCGTAAGTTTCAGGTGGATAATACGTAAGTTTCAGGAAATCTGACGATTCGCAGGCGATTTTTGTCGCTTGCAATTTGTACGTGTAATAACACTATTAATGTTTAATTCATGGCGTACGTAATGGATGATCAACTCCGTGCAATTTTTTGTCTTAAATTTTAGTCTTTGAAAAAATCATTTTCGAAATGGTCGTTGTAATTTGTTAAATTGCTTTTTATTATTATTTCGTTTTGGTTTGTTTTGAAAATCTAACTTTCAAGCAATGGCTGTTATGGAAACGACTTCTTGTAAAAATGCGTTTTTCTTTATGATGGTTTTTTTCATCATTTCTCATATTTAAATTCTTATAACTCAAGAACCGTTAAAGATAAATGGTTCAAACTTGGAACATGTCTTTTTCAATTGTTTTACTTTGATTGATTTTGATTCAGCATATTTGAAAAAAATATTTACTTTTGAAAATAGGATTTTTTTTAAAGTTTTTTTTAAGTTTGATGTTAAGTTTTTTATGATTTTTTTAAAGTTTTTTTAAGACATTTTAGAAAAAATTTTCGTTAAATATTTTTAATTTTTTTTAATTAATATTTTTAAAAATGCTGAATCAAAATTAAAAGTTATATATTTCTGTTTATTTAAATGAAAAAAAAAATGAAATTCTATAAATAATATTTCGAGTTATAACGATTTTTACTAACCCCACTTTTTAAATAAATTTTAAATTTAATTTTTTTTTTAATTATGAGGAGTTTTATCACGTGATTTTGTTTACAAATGATATGGTTAACCATCACAAAAAAGTTCAAAATTTTAACTCAATAAATAAAAATTACCTTAAAATGTGTCCCGGACCCCCTTAAAGAAAAAAAAAAGGAGAAAAAAATATTTGACTGGTTTTTATGAAATAACCAAAACTGCCTTGTCTAATAGCAAAGATGTGGATCGTTTTTACACTCTTTTATTTAACTTAACATGGCTTTTGTATGTAAAAATCGAATTTTATAATTGATTTTTTACTCACTTCCTGATATTTAATTAGTTTAAAGATTTTCATTGCTTTGAAAGTACCTTTGGCAGCAACAATATCAGTTAGTTCATTTAGTTCGTGCTGTACAACACGAGGGCTCGCATCACATGCAGCCCAGTGTTATAGTGGATACGATGCAGTACAGAATATTAAATTTCTTTACAATATTGAGATTGCGCTGTAACTATTTTATTTGTGAATTTCATAATACATCCATTGACAATATTGCTTCAATATGGATTAATTCCTGGAGAAAAAGTTTTTAGGTGTGCGTTTGTAATTATATAGATACGTAGCACCTATAGTCGTCGTTCAGTCCGTCTGTCTGTCCGTCCGTCCGTCCGTCCATCTGTCCGCATATAACAGAGCAAAAACTATCCGACCGAATGGTCTGAAATTTTAAATATATAATTGTTGCAAAATTTTGCCGAGTCATTTCAGATTTTATGAAAATCGGATGTATAGTTTCATTACAGTGACGGTCAAAAGTTTTCCTTTACATTACGGCCAATGGGAAAAAATTATTGCAAGTGCATTTTAATGATGTTACAACCTTCCGAATGGTCTGAAATTTTAAATACATAGTTGTTGCAAAATTTTGTCAAGTCATTTCAAATTTTATGAAAATCGGATGTATAGTTTAATTACAGGGACAGTCAAAAGTTTTCCGTTACATTACGGCCAATAATAAAATATTATTGCAAGTGCATTTTAATGATGTTACATCCTTCCGAATGGTCTGAAATTTTAAAAATATAATTGTTGCAAAATTTTGTCAAGTCATTTCAAATTTTATGAAAATTGGATGTATAGTTTAATGACAGGGACAGTCAAAAGTTTTGCGTTTATATGACGACCAATGGGAAAAAATATTTCAAGTGAATTTTAATGATATTACAGCCTTTCGAACAGAATGAAATGGATATGGATATGCACTTATTGAAGTGCACTAAAATATATATTCAGTACAATATGCGGTGCAAAAAATATTTATGAAACTAGTTATAGTACGAACACACCTCATTTGCCACGTTGGACGAGCAATTTCCAACTTGTTTTTACATAATCTCTTCCACCGGGAAGGTGCAAATGGATATTCCTCATACAGCTCATATTATGGGTCGGTGCATGTTAAAATAAGGCCTTCCTGGAGATCCCTGGTCCTATCTTCTTTACACGAATTGGTGTGACTGGGTTGATGCATAGGGGCATTAAAGAAAGGCGAAGCCGGATTACGCTTTTAGAAGGCTCTGGGCACAAGCATTATTTGAAATCCTACTCCTCATTACGATGTAACGAAATAACTGAAGTTCAGATTTTCCATATTTTTAAAGATTAGAAATAAAATCGAAAAACTTCTGGGTACGAATGTAATTTAATACATACATATACAATGGTGCTACAATCCATATAGGATTTTGACCTCCCTCAAGATATCTCTCCAGACCTTCCGATCTCTGGCCTTTACTTTATAATTTATAATTTGGTTTTGTGCAAGATCTTTCTCTACCTCCTCTATCCGTCTCTTCCTGGGTTCACCAATACTTCTTTTCCCTATTAAATTACCACTATAAATCTTCTTTGCGCTTCGCTCATCCCTCATTCTAATTAGATGGCCTAACCATTGCATTCTTCTTATTTTTATAGTATATTTTTATAGTCTTTTTCATTATATAACTGTTCTATCTCCATATTTGTCCATATACGCCATTTGTTGTCTTCTTAAATAGATCCAAAAATTTGTCTTAGGATCTTCCTTTCCCAAGTGATAAGTAGCTTTTCATCTTTTTGTGTAATGGTCTAGGTCTCACTACCATAAATTACTATTAGTTTGATAACAGTTTTATAAATTTTAAGTTTGGATGTTCGGAATATTAGAGATGATTTTAGAGTTTCGAAGAGAAAAGTAGCATGTATTTCCTGCTGCAAGTCGAGTTTTAATCTCTGCTTCTACCATATTATCACAGGTGATCGTAGATCCTAAATATTTAAATTCTGTTACTTCATTAAATTATAATTCATTA
Organism: Maratus speciosus; assembly: GCA_963932465.1. Classification (NCBI taxonomy): domain Eukaryota; kingdom Metazoa; phylum Arthropoda; class Arachnida; order Araneae; family Salticidae; genus Maratus; species Maratus speciosus. Next base: position 290,389,726 of record OZ010798.1, read on the forward strand.
TTTATTGTTAACGTTGCTGTTGCCTGTGATTTCATTCGGTCCATTTTCATGCGTTTTGTTTTTTCTTTATTAACCACGAGGCCTAGTTTTTTTTTTTCCTTCAGTGTCTAGTTTATTGTATGTGAATGTAATTTAATATGGAAAAGAAAATTGCAGTTAACTATTTTTAGATTTAATAATTATGTCCTATGAAAATTTGTATCCTATTTATAGTTTCCTTGACAGATTTTTCAGGATTCTAATATTTGGGGAACCCTGGCTGGTTCATCTATCGAAAAAATAAGATAAATTTTATCAACAGAATTTAAAATTACGTGTTATAAAAACTGATAGAATTCACATTAAAAGATCAAAATTAGAAGCATGATAAAAATAAGTCATGCACAACCCGTTCCGAAAGAACTGTGCTTTTATTCATCAGGTGCAAACAAGACGTGCTGAAATTCTCTTTCAAGACACCCTTTCTAAGTGCTAACAGGTCTTTCTCTTGCTTTTAAAGTGATAGCACGTCTTGTTTGAACCTGATGAAGAAAGACCTCATTCTTACAAAACTATTGTGAATCACTTATTTTTATGGTGTTTTTGAGAAGTTTTTATCTTTCATCAAAATTTCGGTGGTGAATTGAGCGCGTGACCCAGGCGGGATAATAAATCATCTCTCCGGAAATTCCTCCTTGTAGAAAATGTCTGAATTCAGCACTATACAGGGTGTCCGGTCTCAACGGTGTCCAATGGCTGATTCCTAAACCGTTAGTCATAGACATATAGTTCCAATTACAAAAATGCTTTAAATCAGGTAAAGAAATATTTTAAAAGCGATTTGTGTCAATAAAAACATTTCTTAAAAAATTACGAAATTTTAATTTTTATACGGTCCCCCGGTCCTACAAGTTATATTTAGTAAAATTTTCCTATTACACCGACAAGTAAGACAAAAAAAAAGTCCCATTCATATAACACTAAAATTGTGCGAGTTATGAAACCTTAAAAATGCATGACTTATGCCACTTTTCTGCTCTGAAAACAAATGAGTTCAGCTTGGCTTTTAGGGGTCACATTCCAAGTGCTTAAAGTATTCGAAGATCTCATTTTATGTGTATCTGCGCTTTGAAAAAAATCGCACAAGTATTACGATTAAGTTAACATTTATTAAGTTTCAGATTGGTTGAAATAACATATGTTTTATTTTGTCAGGATTTGAGACTGTTTCTTTTATGATTTCTTTTAATAAAATTATGTTATTTTTATAAGTTTTTATGTTACTTCAACGATCTTATGTATGTTTTTTCAGTTCAAAATTTGTATTCGAACTTTAACCCACTTTCAAATATTCGATCGAGATTACATTTTATATACTGGCGCAAATCCGATAACAATCTAATATTACTATGATTTTCGGTGGTTACCATTTATACTTATTTTACAGGATAATACAAAAAAATTTCGGATAGATTACCGCCAAGAAGTTTAAGAAAAAGTTTTAGATTAGATAATACAAGACGAAGATTGTTGGGTTTTTTAACTTTTATGTATTTTTTAGCACTGAATCCGAAAATTGCCTTAATTTTTAACCATCATGTCAGGATATTTCGCAAATCATAAATTGTCGAATTTAAAGAATAACAAAAATCGGATACTATAAAGTAGAGGAGATGGTTGTATTTTTTAACTTTTGATAATTGATTTTTACGTACTTTACTTTCTAACCATCACGTTAGAAATTTTTTGCAAATGTGTAAGTTAAAATATAGCGAAAATCTCATACTATAAAACATATGTAAAACTTATTTTATTTTATTTTATTCAATAATTTATTCGATATTTTTGCTTATCTTGGGATTCTTACAGCTGGGTGGTGTGATGAGATGGGGGAGGAGATTAAATTTTAACTCTGAACTTTTTAACTTTGAAATTTATAATTTGCGAAATATCCTGATGTGATGGCTAAAAATGAAGGTCAATTCCGGATTCAGCGGTACAGAATACATAAGAATCAATTATCAAAAGCTAAAAAAACATGAAATAACCCAAACTTTTCAGGCTAGTGTAATCTAATAATATTTTAAAATACGTATCATTTTGTAAAGAATTGAGGCTGTTAATTTAGCATAATTTTATTTAACAAAAACTCTGTTTTTTTCTTTCTTCTTAAGTGTTTATTACAAATTGTATATTTTGCATTAATATGTCAGAATGACTAAAAATTCAAATTTATATTGAAATGTTAATTTTACTCTCAACCATTTTTTAATATATCTGACGAAATCATATTTCGACTAAATTTGTGAATGACCCCCAATTTGCGGCAAAAAATATGCTCCAACTTTAAACAGGTATTACTCAGTCAATTTTAATCGTAGAACAACGGGACTTTTTTTTGTATTACTTGTCAGTGTAAAAGGAAAATTTTACTAAATATAACTTATAGGACCGGGGGACCGTATAAAAATTTAAATTTCGTAATTTTTTAAGAAATGTTTTTATTGACCCAAATCACTTTTAAAATATTTCTTTACCTGATTTAAAACATTTTTGTAATTGGAACTATATGTCTATGACTAACGGTTGAGGAATTAGCCATTGGACACCGTTGAGACCGGACACCCTGTATATGTTAACAGTCACTTCAGGGAGATTATGTGATGAATTAAAGAAATCACTTTTAGGTCATCATTGTGAATAAATACTTGTGACCATTTTTCGTGACACGTGACTGGCTGCGCAATAGATTTTCATGTCGAATTTTCAATCATTCTGTATGCGATCGTTTTTATATGCATATTATTTACCTATTATCTTTTATTTTCAGGAGCTTAGACTTGAAAAAGCCATAGACTGGGTATCAGGAAACCCACCCCTTTGCGAGCCCCAGTGTGGATTTTCAGGGGAGAAATGTGAATATAAACCAGGCATGAATTTATTTGATATTTTCTACTTTTTATGCATACTATACACCTACTGTCAAAAACTCTCAAATACATTTCGTTTATTCACGGAAATTGCTGCATAGAAAATTTCAACTGTCAAACCCCGTTTAACTGAACTAACTTTTAGCATACTATGTACTATACATACAAATCTATAAATCATATATATGGCTGTACAAAAAAAAAATCTAATATTTTTCCGACTATTGGTACAAATAGCAGAAATTGGGTTTTCAAATACGTTATGCGTTTTTCATGGATCTTGCAGACTAACGGTATATATATTTTTTAATATTTCTCCATTGATCTTATCGTTTTAATATAAAAAACATTATTACCCGACATTATGTACATAGTCGCCCTGCCACCATGCACGGTCAAGACAAAAAATTTGCTATTGTTAATATCCATATTAATACTTTAATTAAGATAATTGTTATATCTTGTCTATTTCTAGCACGTAATCTTTTAATAATTGCCATTTATGTCTCTTTTTTTCCTAAGTTTTTTTACATAATTGATTGTAATATTCTCTAATATGTTGTTTTGTAAATATTCTCTGTTTTATTGTTAATGGTATTATGTGCTTTAAAATATTCATAACTAGTAGTTATTATGTAAATATTTTCTGTTAGAGGTAGTGTTGTAAAAATTCATATGGATGTGTGGAATGTGCAATCGTCTAATAGCTAGCGTTTCATTTTTTTTCTTAGTTCTTATATAATTCATACCTCGTATTGTATAGTAGCATGCTCAGACAACTGGGTTGCTATCTGAAATTAATATTGTGATATCTTTTTCAAATCTTTCAATAAACGCGAGTCTCAGTAAACATAATTAGCCAGTCAGGACTTGTTGTGCTCAAGCCATTAGGTAGGCCTCCCTACCTAGTCAGAACTTGAACTTGTTTGTTTAGACATCATCTTTCACTTTAATAAACTGTGAAGATTCGTTACAGAATTCTGAATGTGTTGGAAAGGGTTTCATAATCTATGATGGGCGCATGATTTATAGTTGTTGTTTAAATATTGTATAATAAAATAAAATTAATTTATTGTTTCCGCATATTTTTCAATTATACTACCGTCAACCGGGATGTACTTTGTGTCACTTTATCCTGGTTCCACTCACATTTCCATTATTAAAAAATATTATATAGGATTTTTCAACGTCGAAATGGAGTTGTAAACAATTAACATGAAACAATAAAGCAAACTGTACGGTTTTAAAGAGGAAATTTTTTATTATTTTATTTTTTAGCTTTTTTTAAAGTTTTGAAACAAAGTAGCCCCTGCTGGGGGCTACTTTGGTCCATTCACTTAGTTTCATATAAAATGAATACATTTCATATGTAAATGAATACATTTTTATTGAAACCCACTTGCAATAGCATTTACTAATAACTTAACACTGCAAACGCAATAAACAAATGTTTTTTTAAGCATTTAAACACAATAAACCAATTGTTAATATTAAAGAAACGAGAAACAGTTTTCGTCATGTTATCCTCAGCAACTGGAACAAAAACAATTAATGTAACATTTTGCTACAGTAACATTTGAAAAAAAAATGTTACTTAAAACATGCTTTAAGAGATTTGGTTGTATAAAAGGCATTTCTAAGTAATTGGAGATATTTTAAACCAAAAAAGGCCTGGCGCAAAGTAGCCCTGAAATACTAGTTTTCATGTTAGCTTTATGAAAACGCAAAAATTTCCTCTCAAAATAAAAAATTAAAGGAAAAACTATGATCACACATGGGTTACAGGTTACTAAAGGTAATATTTTGCATTTACTTTATTTGTAGCGCTTATCCATATTGTTACACTATAGAAAGTTTGGAGAGTTAAAATTTACACACGAAAACAGTTGTTTCCGAACACATCCAGTGTTGTCACTAAACCAATTTAAACTACCCCAAAACTATTCAAATACCCTGTAGTAGGGTATAATATATTTTTCAAGGGCAAAAACTCCAAATTATCTTGTATTATTTGTTCAATACAAAGTATAAGATCTTTTTTTATGGGATGGACCAAAGTAACTCCGCGAGGACAAAAGTAGACCCGTCCCGGTTGACGGTAGTAGATATCCTCTAAACCGTCCCTCTTGATACCAGGTAACATATTTGTAGGGTTTTCAAAATATTGGGAGGACTCATCTTGAATAGAACTCTTTTACACACAAACAAATGTGTGTTCGTAATGCAAACAGAAATATATTATACTGCGTGTTTCCTTAAGTCTGTTCTACCTAAAAAAACTGGTGAATCGAGTTAGCTACAGCCATGAACGTGTTTTCGAGATATAGTAAAACGGTTATGCGCTACACACCAGGCGCCCATGTTGAAATGTGACTGTTAGGCAGATGCACATTTATTATTAAAACTAAGACTTGTAAGCAAGATTCAGTCTTGGGGAAAAAAAAAACGCCTCAAAATGTGCTAATGCTGTAAATGTTTCAAAAATGAATAATTTTTTTTAAATAGGGGATCGTTTACATATTAATAGTTGCACACGAACTTTGAATTTTAAAATGGTAAAAATTTGAGCAGCACTATTTGCTTACAAAGATTTTCGTTTTATATTTAGTAATATATTAATACATGGAAATTATTCCAGAGATAAACATTCGCCTTGCATACAATATTTCAAATGAAAATTAAATTTCAAAGTAATTTCTTAAGAGGTGCATAGACCAACATAGTGAAAAAGATTCCATGCCGGGACTCGAACCCGGGCCATCAGTATAGCGCACTAACGTTCTACCGACTAAACCACATGGAACGATACCCAGCCTGGAAATTTTCTCACTATTATATGTTGGCAAGGCGACAAACACAGCACAAGATGGAATATTTATCGTGAGCCACCGACATAGGGCAAACACGAAACATAATTAAATCCAGCATCGATAGAAACTATATTAATACATGGAAATTATTCCAGAGATAAACATTCGCCTTGCATACAATATTTCAAATGAAAATCAAATTTCAAAGTAATTGCTTAAGAGGCACAAAGGCCAACATAGTGAAAAAGATTCCATGCCGGGACTCGAACCCAGGCCATCAGTATAGCGCACTGAAGTTCTACCGACTAAACCACATAGAATGATCCATGTATTAATATAGTTTCTATCGATGCTGGATTTAATTATGTTTCGTGTTTGCCCTATGTCGGTGTCTCACGATAAATATCCCATCTTGCGATGCGTTTGTAGCCTTGCCATCATATAATAGTGAGAAATTTTCCAGACATGGTATCGTCCCATGTGGTTTAGTCGGTAGAACGTCAGTGCGCTATACTGATGGCCCGGTTTCGAGTCCCGGCATGGAATCTTTTTCACTATGTTGGCCTATGCACCTCTTAAGCAATTACTTTGAAATTTAATTTTCATTTGAAAGATTTAGTAATATACCACAAAAAACTTTTAAAAAATTAGTGTTGGCTAAAAAAGGGACCTCCTACGAGGTCTTGGTAATACCCACTTTTGACATCATATTTGAGTTCCTGTAATCAAAGCAACCCGTTAAAAAGCTAGTTTGTATACTTTTTCTTAAATCTTTATACAGTTAGACCAGCTCAAAGTTTGAACGTGTGCAAAAGTTAAATCCACGTGGCAAACTTTTATTTGCATCTTCTGGAAGAATCAATTAACTGAAATGTATTTTTCTAATGAGATAAAATTAATAAACACAAGCGTATCCCCCGAGTATTTTATACAAAAATATATTTCTAATTATGAAATTTACTTATAAAATCATATTTAAAAAATATATGAATTACGACCTACAATATTTTTTTTTTCATAAAACAAACGACAATCATTAAAAACATGGCTGTATAAGTTTACAAATCGTTACAATCATTCGTTTTTTAAACATAGATAAATATTACTTTTCAACGATGTAAGGCAGGAATGTCACACTCTGAGCACTCGAACCACAATCAGCCCGTTGACAACTTAACCCTTAATTGCATAGTGACGTAAATTTCCATCACCTTTTTATTTAATTTTTAATACATAAATTAAGTTCTTACAACCACTATATTTATATAGAAATATTAATCCTCTAAAAATTACAAAAATATGCTACTAAATAAAGTTAAAAATGTATCTTAAGATTTCTGGTGTCCAATCCTTAATATAAAAATAAAAAACACAATTTTAAAAAAATAATTCATGCAATTCATGCAAGGGTTAACAGCGAAATCTTTCACGCTTTACCTGTGTTTGATTCAGTCGTTCGAACGCTAATGCAGAAAATACATTTTGCTGAAACACACATTCACTAACCGTGACTCTATAAATTTAACACGTTAACGCCGGCGCGGTGGGTCACACTCGACTGTCTCAGAGTTGTGAAGTCTCCGGCTTTTTGCACACCACTGTTACTTTAGAAAAAATGTTGTTCTTTTAAATCGCCCAAATGTTCTAATTAAATAAAGCAACATTTTCTGTATTAAAATACTGGTATCCAAAAAGCCGGAGACTTGCCAGCTCTGAGACAGTCGAGTGTGATCCACCGTACCGGTGTTAACGTGTTAAAGATTTATAAAAAAGCATTCAGTATTTTTCTTGTGAATTTGAATGTGCTTTTATGTTGCAACCAGGGTTGCAAGTTTGGCCTTCATTTTTAGTCAGAAATTTCGACTTCATACCAGAAATAAAGAATATTATTTTATGCTTTATTTCATGAGACATATTTGTCAATCACATAATATAAAAATTCTTCTTTCTAAATTCCCTGTATGAATTTGAAACTTCGCATTGAAATTGGAGGCCAAACAGGTAACCCTGGTTACAATAAATGTTTTATTTCAGTACTTTCTTTAATTCAGTAAATTTCAGTAAATTTAAGATGCTATCAATTTTCAAGTAAATATTTTCAGTTACTAAGTGAATTTAGACATCCAAGAGTGACAAAATAATATTAATTTTAATGCTAATGTTAATGTTGTTAATTTATCACGTTTAGCTGTAAAACAGATTTGATGAAGGTGAAAATGTTTAAGGGGCCGGGAAAGCAAAATTCAACCAAAAAATCGACTTTTATTTTCTTATATCATTAAATAGTTTAAACTTTTATCTTTTTAACGATGTGTCACACATGTTTATATATATATAAAATAAGTGTTGAAATTATTCATTCTTTTCTAAGAGTACTTCACAGCTTAAGGGCCATTTAAGTCTTTCATTAACTTTTTCTCAAAACTTGAATTTTTTATGTTTCTGTTCCGTTTTTTAATATCTATTAAACTTAAGAACTCGGATTTTTTTTAATACTTATATTATGTCATATTGTATAGTTTAACACAGGGATTTAATGATTTGTTGAGAATTATTTATTTTAGGCAGTGAAATCTTACCAAAAATGCTAATTTAAAAATGACTTCCTGAATCCTGCCTGAATTAGGAAATATTCCGTTGAAAGGGGGCACTATAATTCGATTTTTGTGTAATTTTCTTGATTTTCCGTAGTTCTATTATACACTGGCGGCTTGTGAAGGGACGGGAATTTCCCATCCTGATAAGCTGGCTCTTCGCGAACAGCTGATATACAACGGAATAACAGAAAACTATTGATTTTATATCATGATGGAGATTAACTCGTTTTTACTCCAATTAATTGACTGAAGCAAAAATTTAAGATGAAAGTCAAAGTTTATGTAACATTGAACTAATAAATGAAATATTGACATTTGTAACAACTTTTTGAAACATTAAAATATATGAGATAGAAGAAAGTTTTGGGATTGGCACATCCAACTAGTTTAAATATTGAATCTGGAATAAAGTTTTATATATAATTTTATTCGTTATACAATCAGTTATCAAAATAAAATTGCGACATCAGTGTAATATATAAGAAACTTGAAAAATCATTGATTTTAATCATGAAAAAATAATGGGCCAAGGCTCCCTACATATGGAAGGCTTGACGCACTTTATTTCATACTGAAATATTTGTTCAGGGAAATAAAATCAGTTTAAAAAAACGGCAGAATAACTTTATACTACACTGTTTAATTATTATTAAAAATTATTTGGGAAAATGTGATGTGTAAACAAACCTGTTTAGATGGAATACAAGGCACAGGAGAAAAATTCCGTTTTAAACACCCACTTTTTGTGACACTCGACCCACTTTTTGTGACACTAGCTGCCACATACTTTGGCATCATTTCATTGTGTTCGTCTTGGTGAAATTTGTCTACATACCCTCCTAAAGTTTTTATCACTGCTATGTTCTTTTACAGAGGCATGAACACTTAAGGGAACACTCAAATCGAAAAGGACAACTTTCTGACATAAGTTTTAATTTATTTTTGTTCCAAAATGCATGAAACTAGCTGGTGTTGTTGTTCAGAAACTATGTTATTGAGCTGTTTTTTTCCTTTTTTTTTTTTTTTTTTTTTTTTTTTTTTTTTTTTTGCAAACGCAATAGATCTTTCAGAAAATAATGTCAAAGTGGGCGTTTTGAACCGAATTTCCGCCCGAAGAGAGAAAGAGCACTCAAGAGCGGGCGAAAAACGGGTTTGTCACGTGATTGAATTCGCTTATAACTCAATTGGTAATTGATTGATCAAAAAATGGAAAAAGCAGTTCCATTCCAAATCGTTTCCATGGCCAGGCTTTCCAATTTTATATCTTTCCGTTAAAAAATGAATTTGTAAATATGTCAAAACGTTTTTCGCTTGTTGAGCAGAGCAGTTAAGAACAGCTTTAACATTACTTAAGGCTGCTGCTTTCTTCCTTTTTAGTCTGTTCCATCATCTATATTTACCTACTATGGTTACAATTTATATGAAATAAAAGTTCCTATCAACTTTTCCATTTATATTTCCCTAAATTTTTTCTTGATTCTATAGCAATTTTTCACACCTTCCTTTAATCAATTTTAAACATTTTCCTATCTATCAATCCATTTTACTGTAGCTTTATTGAATACGTTTACATTATTTTACAAATATAACCATTAACACTGCATTATGTTCTGTGTATAATAAAAAGATTTCCGAAAACACTTAGTAAGGGAACTTTGACCATCTGGTCAACTCTCCCTCACATTGATTGGATCAAACCTCCCCATATAGCTACTTTTAAAGAATAGCACATTGCTATGTTAAGCCTAATTTATTGTATAATTTTTATGCCTGGAATGAAAGCTCGATATTTCTGCATTACTTAAACTCTACTTAGTAAAATTTCTATGATCTATTTTATCTAGAAAAATCTTACAAAATCTTTCTAAAAAAATACACTTTTTAAGCTGAAAACTTTTTACAATTGATTTTTCCACACCTGTTTCAATTATCTGCATGAAATAAAGACAATTGTTTCAGCATTCCAGTAGCTTTGGTTGCCACCTATTGGCACAACTCTGAAATTCTTTAAATATGAAAACTGAAGGGTGAGTCAAGGCTCCCTTATGGTCAACCCTCCCCAGTCTCCCCGATATAGCGCAACAGGTTGCGCTGCTATGATGCATTTTCAAGGATGACTACGTGCCACGAGGTTACATCTCAGCATCCATTAGATAAAATTTCCAAACCTCTTATTCAATTAACTCTTGATCAGTTAGATCTTATACTGATTAGGTTTGAGTGTATATTCTCAACAGGTTGCTGCTGTGACATGTTTTTCACGATTTTCGTGATACAGTCTAACCTCGATTTAACGGATCGTTCGGAACCAGCAACTTTGTTCGTTATATCGAGATTATTCGTTAAATCGGAATAATTAAAGGAACTTTTTTTATACAACAGAACTAGTTAAAAAATAGCCATAAATAAAGAGAACAATGCTCGCTTACCTTTTGACAAGTAATAATGTTAATCATTTGTTGCTTTAAGAACTGTATAAAAAATTCATTCTTTTTTTTATGCGCCACTATAAATTATAAGCATTGTAATTAAGAAAAAATTCTCATTTATTCAAATATTTAAATAAATTATAAGATATCTTTTATAGATCTTTGTTTGCTTTATTTCGATTTTCTATTCCAAACTTATTTATCGACTTTGTCCTGGAGCTCTGAAAACAGTGTCATCAATATTATAAGCCATCAAATTCCGTTTCAAAAAATCTAAACTGCTAACTGCTTCTTTGAATATTGCATGCTTCATCTCTATTTCATCTTCTTCATCCGATCCACTACTACTGTTATTAATAACATCGTCCGTAATGTACATTTTCGCATGTGGATATCTCTCCGTCACAAGATACATATTCAAAAAATTACCGATCAGGAACATTAAAAATATTTTATAAATATTAGAAAATTTCTTCAATTTTCCATTTTTTACATAAGAAACTTATTCGCTAAATCGGGATTATGAATTCGTTAAATCGAAGTATGTTTGTTCTATTTTCGTCGGGACCATAAAAAAATTCACTAAATCGAGAAATTCGTTAAATCGCGTTTCGTTGAATCGGAGTTCGACTGTAGCTACATCTCCATCTACATTCTGAAGCTCCTTTCAATATCTATGGAATAAAATTTCACCAATTTTAATATACGAGACATTTATTTAAAGTTCTCTTTTCCAGTAATTCTGAAAAGGACTGTAAATAGAAAGCGAGGTTAGACAAAGGATATCCAGCGGCTTCTTTATATTACTAGCACTGATCCTGTAAAGGCTTCAGATTCACATATTTCATATTTCTCTATATCTCTCATTAATAACAAATACAATTCCCTTTGAAACTGATATTTAAAGGACTATAAAACTCTTTTAGAAAGTTAGACTGCATTCTTGCTTCTCAAATAACTTTGTTCTTTTTTCAATTTGCGAATAAATCAGTTTTCATTATATTGTAATATTTCTGTTTTAATAAATACTTAAATTAAATAACTAAATAATTCGCCATTGTTTAATTCTTTCTTTTTTTTTTTTTTGTCACTTTGAAAATAAAACAATACAAACATTTTTCACATTGAAAGTGGTGATATTCGCAGATAAGAATTACTTTGCATAACATTTCTAATAGAAGTATTTTTCTATCAAAGTAAACCTTTCCTTCTTTAAATTATAGTGATTGAATTTTAGTTGTTTATTTGTATTGGTTCTATTGTTGTATATTTATTTTTATTAAATTAATTAAATGAAATAGATAAATAATTCATCAGAAATAAATTAATTAATTTATGCAATATCAGCCCATTATTTTTTTTCATATAAAAAATTGGAAACATCTTTCACAGATAATAATCGCAAACTAAAATTATAATTTCATAAATTATATAATAAGCATTATAGTAGTATAGTAAAAATTATAATTTTTCTTAAATAGAATTATTTTTTCTATGCTTTCTGCTTAATATTTCGATTGATTAAGTTTTATTTATTTATTTATTTGCAATGGTTATATTAGAATATACTTATTTAATTTTAAAAAGTACAGTAAATTAAATAAATAAATAATGTATCAATCTTTAAAAATTAATTCTATTAAATACTGACTCTTTAATATTTCATAGCAAAACTGAAAAATACCAAAAATGATAACGTTCATTAGACGAAAATTGTAGTTTTTTGAAATAGATGTGTTCTTCTACAAAGGTAGAAATACCTCTTTTTATTACTTTTATTAATTGAATATTACATATTTATTGTATCGATTATATTATTCTTTATTTATTTTTATTGCTGATTTACAAAAATATTTCTCTCTTCTAATAAGTTTTATTAATTGAATCTCATATATTTATTGTATTCTTTATATAATTATTTATTTATTTTATTTTAATTACTGATCTACAAAAGTAAATATTTCTTCTTATTAGTTTTTTAATTATATTTAATCATATTGTCTACATAATATATTTTTTTATTATATCAAATATATTATATCAAATGTATCATTATTTTTATATCATATAAATAAATGAATAATGTGAATAATGTATTACATCAAATAAATGAATAATGTGCCAGTATTAAATAAATTAATTGAACTTTTAATATCACTGTTTTCGTATAATAATATTCGCCTTCGAAGCCCAATAGCTTAGTGTTCAGCGCGTCGCGCTAGCAGGCTGCAGGTCCACAGTTCGATTCCGGTCTGTGGACTCAGCAAGATTCACTCAACCCTTCATTCCTCCGGTAACAATAAAATGAGTACTAAGCTTTCTTGGAAACTAAGTACTCAGGTACCCGCGTTAGAGTCACCAAACCAGAACATATTGTGTGTAGCACCACAGTTCCCATAGTGAAGAAAACAGGGCTAGGCACTGTAGGCCATGATCCTTAAGGCTGTTCTTAACTTCTCTGCTCAACAAGCGCAAAACGTTTTGACACATTTACAAATTCATTTTTTAACGTAAAGATATAAAATTGGAAAGCCTGACCATGGAGGCGATTTGGAATTAATTGTTTTTTCCATTTTTTGATCAATCAATTACCTATTGAGTTATAAGCGATTTCGATCACGTGACAAACCCGTTTTTGCCCGCTCTTGAGTGCTCTTTCTTCCTTCGCGCGGAAATTCAGTTCAAAACGCCCACTTTGACACTATTTTCTGAAAGATCTATTGCGTTTGCAGAAAAATGAAAAAAAAAACAGCTCAATTACATAGTTTCTGAACAACAACGCCAGCTAGTTTCATGCATTTTCGAACAAAAATAAATTAAAACTTATGTCAGAAAGTTGTCATTTTGGATTTGAGAACACCCTTAATGGATTGCTGCACCGCAGGTTTAGTTTAGTTTGGTTTAATATATTCGCCTTATTTAATAGCAGAATTTCTGTCATTAAAATAACGTGACTGTTATTGTTCGGAAATAGTGTCTTCCAAATTCAATAGAGATATTCTTGTGGTAGCCCTGACAGGCGATAACGTTTGGAGGCGAAAATTATGTCTGCATAGGAGTATTTTTAATTAGGAGTATTTTTCTACAAAACTAAAACTCTTTCTATTACTATAATTGCTTTAATTTTATTTGATTACTTATTTATATTGATTCTAATATTTTATATTTATGTACATTTTTTTTTTTACTTTTACAGAATGGAGAATAATAGTAATCTATACTGTTTGCTCCTGCGTAACATTCGTCGCGGGGATCTTCATTTTCCGGTAAAATCAAACCAAATTTTGAAATGAAAATAGTAGTGACATTGATATGTTATTTTTCTTAACATTTAATATAATAAATGTATGTATGTCTTTGTTACATGAGACTTTAATTACTTTGTACATTGTTTTAATTCAATGTATGTTTCTTCATAAAAGCCAAATCAATAAAAAATAAAGTACAATAAACAAGAAATATAACTTTAACCCTCTAGCTGCATAATTGTTTTAGCAAAATAGCTTCAAAAATTGCGTATTTAACACCTTTGGCTCCAGTTTTTCAAAACAAGAATTTTTGTCTAATTTAATCGGGAAAATGCTCCTATTAAATAAGGCAAAATTTAAAATAAAAAAATGACTGTTGGGAATAATCAAGGAGAATTAATTAGACGGAAATAATGCACACCGAGAAAATCTCGAGTTACGCAGCGAGAGGGTTAAACATTTAAGTAACACCTTTTGGATATAAAATTTAATACGATTTCAAATAATTTAAGAAGACATATTTGTTAAAAATGCAATTAAAACTGATTAAGTAATGAAGGTATACGATAAAAATAATATTTTTAAACTTTTAGGATTTCAAATGAATATGAGGATTTTTGACCCTGGATTGCGCCCGTAGTAAGATATGTCCCTGAAAATGCATTGAATATGCATTGTCATCGATAATGAAAGTAAATGAAAAAATTACACAAAATCCGTTAGTTAGATATGTAATATCAACCGAAAAAATAAAAGATAATTTTGCTCCTGCGCCTTGTTGAATCAGATGCGCCCATGAAAATACTTGAAAATACATTGTCACCGACAATGAAATTTTGTACGAAATTTTAACAAAATCGGTTCGTTAGATGTATGATTTCATTCAAAAACACAAAGTAATGTTTTTGCTCTGGAATCTGCCGCTGCTGAAGAACAGCCCAACAAATACGTTAATCTTCTATTGCAATCAACAATGAACTTGTCGGCAAGATATAAACAAAATCGGTTCATTAGATACGTGATATCAATCAAAAAGAAATGGGTAAGTATGATCACAGATCGCACATAGGATTTCGTTTAACATTCCTTTCAAAACACTTTATCCTTTTGCAAAATCTGTTAGTTCGACATTTCGCAACCAGAGGCGCACTCTATTCTAAACAAACCTCTATCTGAAAGAAATTCAGTTTTACAACCTATCGGTAGATATATTAGTCGAGGAGATCGGGCCCATAGCACCCGAGATATGTAGGCGCCCCCTGGCCGTAAAAAGTGGAACTAAAATAAAAATATGTAAGGCAATATGTAAAATATGTAAGTGCATAAAAGTTAGAAAAGTGCCCCCCGTTTAACTCCCGTTAACTTCCCTCCCCGGGGAAGGTTAGAAAAATTGCTTAAAATACGCAAGTTAGAGTCCGGAGGGGTAAATAATATAAGACTTTTGGAAAATTTTATGATTTTTCATATGATCGCAAGTGTTCTGCTATAAGGATGCAAAATTTCATGCCTCCAACTTAATTAGGGGCTGACTTAAAAAATTTGATAAAATACACAAGTTAGAGACCGGAGGGGTATATATAAGACTTTTTTTAATTTTTATGATTTGTCGTGTGATTGCAAGTATCCAGCTATAAGTATGCAAAATTTCAAGTCTTCAACTTAATTAGGGGCTCAGTTAGAAAAAAAAAAAGCTTAAAATACACAAGTTAGAGCCTAGACGGCTAAATATAAGCCTTTTTCAAAATTTTATGATTTGTCGTTTGATGTGTGGTGTTCAGCTATAAGTACGCAAAATTTCAAGTCTTCAACTTAATTAGGGGCTGAATTAGAAAAAAATGCTTAAAATGCACAAGTTAGAGCCCAGACCACTAAATATAAGGCTTTTCAAAATTTTATGATTCGTCGTTTGATGTCAGGTGTGAAGCTATAAGTGTGCAAAATTTCAAGTATCCAACCTATATAGTTTATGAGAACGGGCTCTGTGACGGACAGACAGACAGACAGAGGAGTGAGACGAATATTCATCAGATGAACGAAACCCTAAAAAGATCATTTTTTTCCTGGCCTCGCCCTTGATGAGATGCGGCCCTGAAAGTACTTGAAGATACATTATCATCGAGAATGAACTTTTTTCGAAATTAGAACAAAATCGGTTCGTAATATGTACGATTTCAATCAAAACGATAAAGGTATGTTTTTGACACTAGAACTTACCCGTGTTGAAGTACAGCCCTGAAAATACACGAATCTTGCGCATTGAAATCGACAATGAGCTTGTCGACAGAATACAAGGCAAATTGGTTCGTTAGATACGTGATTTCAATCAGGAAAAAAAAAGAACATTTTTGCCCCTTTACCCTGCCCCTGATGAGGCACGACCCTGAAAATGCATAGATATTGCGTTTGCATCGACATTTGAGGAAAATAGGTTCGACGGAAGTGACTAGAAAATGTTGACACATTGGTAATGACATATTGAAAAGACACATTGTTGAACAGAAACGTCCTATGATATCAGTGTTTCTAAACAATAAAAACATCATCTTCTCCTGAAAGTCCTTGAAAAGTTGATTGCCTAGATGGGTTTTTAAGTTTATGATCAATTGGTATTTTATAACGTTCGGATTTTATCGGAATTTTCTTACAATCTAACAAATTTATATCATTCTAAATTTATATAATGGCCAATTAAATGATATAAATACATAGGTGCCAACCCCTCCAACTAATTTTCCGTAATATGTGGTATAATTTGAACCAGATATAATATCTTTCAACGCAGAATTTGTTTAATAAATAAAATTAAATTAGTTCCACGTAGAAACCTCAAATTAAATAAATAATGATTCACTAAATCAATTTTCTGGTTCGAAACATGCTTAACCTGTGTAAAATTAATCGACCTATTACGGAAGATTAGTAGGAGCTTGGCAGCTATATAAATACATATTATTTAGAATAAAAGCTCAGAATTCCCAAATGACCCGCTTAAAAAAAAAAAAAAAAAAAAAAAAAATATTCAAACAAAAATCTTTTTTATAACTTTTTGCGCAAGTTTAGCAGAAACCTATCCTGAAGGTTTTAATATTGCAAATTTCGTAGAAACCTGCTACGAAAATGTTTCTTAGGAAATACTGGTATTAAAAAATGGATCATTTGGGAGCCCTGAAAGCTTGTCGATATTTTATATAAGAAAAACTGCGTACATTGAACTAAGAATTCAATGCACTCCTGAAGCCAATAAGGTTTGGATTTATAAACACGAGTACAATTGTCACCTGTCAACAGATTGTAAACGAGTTAATTTCAATTTTAGGCATTATCGATATGAACATAAGTAGGCTTCCCTTCTGTGGAAAGTTTATATTAAAGATGTAACATTATATATACAGTAATGGTCGATTAAAAGATATAAATACGTATTCTTTCGGATAAAAGTTCCGGACTCTCAAAGAGTTCGTTATTTTTAATACCATTTTTTTCAAATAAAAATCTTTATAAATTTTTGTGCAAATTTTTCCGAAACCCACTGACAATGTTACTTCTATCACAAATGTTTTAAAACCCCACCACTAATATGTTTCTTAGGAAATACTGGTATTTCTTATAAAATTCACGTATTAAAAAAAAAAATAGACCATTTGGGAGAACTGAAAGCTTGCCGATATTTTATATGAGAAAAATTGCGCAAGTTGTACTAAGGATTCAGTGCACCCCTGAAGCCAATAACGTTTGTACAGTCGTAGGGGAAAAAAAGTAAACACCCCCTACTGACTCCTCAACAAATTATCGTAGGAAAATTACTGGTACCGAACGATTGGAAATAATTTTTTTTGGTGCATTTACATTTATTAAGTCCTGCTTTATGGAAATCCAAAATTTCACATTTTTTCTTCCAAGTAGTTTTCAAATTACGCTTTAAAAATGGCAAAATGGTGGTTTAAGATGATTCTATGATAGATTTCTATGATAGAAGTGACTAGGTATTTTGAAATTTCTTACGCTATCCTGTAATCTAGCAGACTTCAATGACGTCTTGAGTGGAGCTTAAAATGCCTTGATCAAGAAGGGGGCTCTCTCGGCCAACAATCGAGACGAGCCGTTAATTCCCAAATTGGCTCAACCGATCCTAGCAATCTGATTGGCTAAAACTGATATTTATATAGTAGATAATTATATTTATTTTCTTATGAAGTAGTGTAATGTAAAATAGAATGCAATTATAATGACTTAAATTGATTTATTTTGTTAAATTTGATCAAAATCACAGTAAAGTAATCCAAAATATTAATATTAACAAAGGATCAGATTGCTGAAATCGGATGAGCCAATTTGGGAATTAACGGCTCGTACAATCGAGTACTGAACTTCAATTTGGATAAAGCCCCTAAAATACACTCGTTTTAAAATAATTAATTTCTCGGAAGCTTATCGTACAAATTGCATAAAAATTTGTTTTTAGGCTAATTGAAAGGTGTAGAGCTCATTTATGCTGGCAGAATTGTGTACTGCTATTGAAAAAAACAAAGTTCTGGTTCGTTTTAATATGTAGATGGCCTCCTAAGAAAATTTATATACATCATTTAAAAGTAGACTTTATTATCAATCGTGTGGTACCAGTAACTTTCTTCTACGATAATTTCTTGCAGAGTTAGTAAGGGGTGTTTACTTTTTTTTCCACGACTGTACTTATAAACATGAGTTTAATCGTGGCCTGTCAATATATTGTAAACTAATTAATTTTATTTTTAGGCATTATCGATATGAACATAAGTTGGCTTGCCTTCTGTGGAAAGTTGATATGAAAGATGTAATAATCCCTCAAGCCCATCATGATGGAAATTTTCAAGGTTTTAAAAACAATCTAAACGTGAGTATTTGCATTTTAAAAGTTTGTTAGTGGAAAATAATTTTAATTACCTTGGTAAAAGACTGTGTTATTTTACAGGAGATGGATCTCGATAAAATGAACACGGGATTTATATCTGATGATTTTCCCGGAGACAGGACGAAACGTAAAGTTGGTTTTTATAAAAGAAATGCTGTGTACATTTATCACGTCTATAAGAAAAGTATAGATCTTACAAGAAGTCTAAGAAAAGAAATGATACAGGTAAAATAATGCTATTTGGGTTCTTTCCTCCGATATCATAGTTGCTAACCATAAAATATGCGCTTTTAGCTGGAAAGTTTCTTGTTTCTATGTGGTACATATTTGGGTACTTTTCTAGTATAGGGGCCTTGGCGGTGCGCGGTTCCGGTTTTAGAAATGAGATTCATTGCCAAGTGATTTAAACAGCTGCGAAAACAAATTTGATGAACTTTTATGCATGTTTTTATATACATTTATATGTATATACACTTATATATACTTATATATACATTATGTATTTATATAAATTTTATTGATAATATAGTCGTACATTATTATTGTTTTTATATACAATTTGCTTCTATTTGTATAAAAAGATAAAGGGCTTTTTCATATTAAATAAATTTTATAAATATTGAAAACAATTGCTTATGTGTATGAAACAGTGAATTTGTTATATATAATAATCTGTATTTATATTATTATTGTTATTCATATACAACTTATTTTTGTTTCTATAATTTATAAAGATAGATAAATGGGTCCTTTATTTAAAATAACACTAAATAAACTCTATAACATATTGGAAAAAATGTCTTTTGTATATTAAACATTGAATATATTGCCTGAAAGTATGTCGACAAATTTGCTTGTCTAAGCCAAGGCCATTTTCTCTTTTTCACCAAGGTTCCTATACTGGAAAAGTACCCTTAGTTGAATTAATTTTTATTTCCAAAATTTAAAATATTCTCAGAAATAAACTACAGCGAAAATCGAAAAAGTACAAAAATACTACATTAAACATCAACCATAGATATCCAATGCAAAAAATAAATAAAAATTTCGGTATCGAAATATATAAAATATCGAATTTTATATATTTATATATTACAAAGGAAAAAATATATATTCTCTAAATTTTATGAAATTTTTAGCTTTGTTGCATCATATTTCTGCACTTAACTCACCTTTTACTTTTCCAATTATATTTAGTTTCAAAAAACTGTGCAGTTTTATTTGTATATGTAAACGAAACTGGCATAAAAAAATATTGAGGATTTTAATTAATATGGAAAGCGCATGGGGCAATTTTAAAAGTTCTTCATAACGCTTAAAATATTCAGAAAAACTCTTTATTTTTCTCCAAAAAAAATTTTTTTAATTCCTTGTCTGATTATCCTTCATATGCCATAATGCATATAGTGTGCCCTTGAATAGTATTTAAAGTGGAATTAATAAAAAAAAATGAGTTTAAAGGTCCCTTGTCCCCTTAAGGTCAAGGTTAAGATTATACCAAGGACAAGGTTATACGACGAAAATGATTAGAGATTTCTGAACACAAACTTGTTATCATATCACAATATATATTCCAAACGGAAAAACCAAAACATATATTAAAATATTTATTTGCTTAAAAGACTTTACTAAAAAACATTAAAAGTAAATTAAAAACCTATATTGACATGTTTCAACTCCTTCATAGAGTCGTCATCAGAATGTATAACAGAAAATTACAAATACAATGCATATGAAAAATGGAAAAAAAATCATCGAATATCACAAAGTCATAATCACAAGTAAACATAAAAACGCGCCCTACATTTTCACCATCGCACGTGTTCCCTTTATGTTACGATTCCGCAAGTTGTCCAACCATTCAATCTATATATTCGGGATGCGAAAAGATAACGTGTCGTTACAAACCCCTGAACCTCTTAAGCAAATTTCAATGGACTCTCTAATAAATAATTGTAAATAAAAATTAGAACTGTATATTAATCCACTCTTGTTAAAAAGTATGTTAATGCTCTCTACTTGATTCAGCCAGGATAAAGCAGTATTACCTGCTTTATCATCATTGGACATAAAATATAATAGAGGTAATACAGCTTTATCCCGGCTGAATCAAGTAGAGAGCATTAACAT
This sequence comes from Maratus speciosus, assembly GCA_963932465.1. Classification (NCBI taxonomy): domain Eukaryota; kingdom Metazoa; phylum Arthropoda; class Arachnida; order Araneae; family Salticidae; genus Maratus; species Maratus speciosus. Next base: position 290,410,737 of record OZ010798.1, read on the forward strand.
ACTTTTTAACGAGAGTAGATTAATCTACAGGTCTAATTTTTATTCACAATCATTTATAAGAGAGTCTATTGAAATTTATTTAAGAGGTTCAGGGGTTTGTAACGACACGTTCTCTTTTCGCATCCTGAATATATAGACTGAATGGTTGGACAACTTGCGGAATCGTGACATAAAGGGAACACGTGCGATGGTGAAAATGTAGGGCGCGTTTTTATGTTTACTTGTTTATATTCGATGATTTTTTTCCATTTTTCATATGCATTGTATTTGTAATTTTCTGTTATGCATTCTAATGACGACTTAGTGAAGGAGTTGAAACATGTCAATATAGGTTTTTGATTTACTTTTAATATGTTTTTAGTAACGTCTCTTAAGCAAATAAATATTTTAATATATGTATTGACTTTTCCGTTTGGAATATATATTGTGATATGGTTATTAGTGGACGTAATCAAGGCTTATTACTCGTACTTACTTACATTCGTGTTATAATTTTTAAATCGAAGAAAACTCTATTTTTTAGCCCGAAAAGATCAAAATAATTTTGAAGATAAAGGTAGCACATCGTCTGTAAAAAATGTCCTCTGGACCTTTCTGCAATATTCTTTATTTATATTAGATTTCAGACTTCCATCTTGCTTTCTGGTAGCAAGTTTAATCCTTAAATTACCTCTCAAATTCACATTTTGAAGTATTTAAATTAGTTTGCATTTGACTATTTAGCAAGCATTTTTTACTTTGCATTTGTCATGTGACATTTTATTTTTAAATATTTCTTTTATCAACAACTGTTAAAGATTGTCTTTAGCATTTTCAAAAGATTAATAGGCAATAATATTAGCTCTTTAGTACATAATAAAAAATAGACATGATAATACGCAATATTAGTTAATATAATGGAATACAATGATTCTATTTTTATGCTGTTGTTTAAGAAAAGGCCTAAAGATGAAAACTGAATTTTCAAGCAAAATTGGAATACGATAAAATAAACCTGTGCAATTATCATAGTTTAGAACTTTCGCTCTGTGTTCCGGCGGCAAGTTTTCTGGCAAGTTCCTTATCGCATTTAAACTGCTTCGATATTCGACGCGTGACATTGTATTATGGACAGTTCTTTTATAAAAGTCGTTCAATATGTTATAGACAATCGTTAAAGTTTTCTAAGGTAATATTTACTTTTAGTAGACCTAGAACATTTTCCTGCTTTTCCCGCAACTTTATTTCATAATGTTTCATTTTTTTTTTTAATTAAATTTTTAGCCACCTATTTATGCAGCAACACAATAACATTTGGCATTAGATTATATTAACTTAGATAATGCATCAATTATCATAAATGTTCCGTTTAATTGCATGGTATGCGCAGTTATTAAATGCTTTATTATATTATAATACGAACTATTGTTAACCCTACACTGTGGAGTGATGCAATGAATCAAAATTTAACTTGTAATAAATAAATTTAGTTCCAATCGACCACTAGAATAGAAACAGAAATATTGGGCTTATGCAGCTGCTAAATTGGGGGGGGGGGGGGGTTAAAGATAAGTGAAGAATTTCTCTTTAAAATTTCTGGTATCTAAAGCTGACTATGAGTATAAAATAAAATATACTTCAAAACGAAAAACTCTAACAGTGTAGGGTTACGATTCCTTTTACCCATTGAGGGGCCAGTAATTCTATTTCTATAATGTTGAAATCACACCAAAATTTTCGAAAAAGTTTATTTCAAAATAAGGTAATGCAATTTTACAGCTTGTGTTCAACAAAGTTATAAAAGTAAACTTTTATTAATAAATTCTGGTGTAATTTTGATGGGATAAAATATATACCACTGTCTTAAACTTAAATAGGTTTAAAAAAATTTCTGTATCCTTACAATTAGTTCTTAAATATTCTAAAAAGATTTATCGAATGCAAAAGTTTTGCAAGTAAAATCAGCAGAAAGTCTCTTTATCTCTGTATTTGAAAAGAAAAACCTTTTTTGTTTAGCATTGTACGGCAATAAAACCTGAACGTGGTTCAACTTATTTATTATGCAAAAAAAAAACGTACCTTAAGGATATCGTAAAGATTACAAAAGTATATAAATAAATAAAATTAAGGAGAACGGTAAAATATTTTAAACGAGAATTCGGTTGTTACTGTGATTTTGTCAGGTAGTATTATTCAAATAATATGAGAAAAGATTTTAGATGAAAGCAATGTTGACTACGACTTTTCTAAACGACACTGTTTTAAAAGAAGTTTAAAGTCTGGAGAAAATGTCGTTTTTTCAAAAAGTGTTCGAATTTTCAAAAAGTGTGTATTGCAAGGAATGTTTTAAAAATGTTTCATCAGACACGAAAGTAATTTATATGCCGAATATATTTCTAGCAAGATAAAAAAATCAAAGAATAAGAAGTTGTCAGCTACAAATAAATTCAGAAACCTTTTTTGGCTTAGATGAAACAAGGTTTAGCGCAACTTCGTAGTTATACCCACATTGTTGGAAACTTTTACCTTATATTCAACAACCATTTGGGAGAAGAACCGGGGACACGTGAGATACAGTAAAACCTCCCTAAAGCGACCACGCTCCGTTCCAATAAAAATTGGTCGCTCCGAGAGATGGTCTCTTAATGGAGGTCATGTTTAAATCTAGATTTTAATTGTTGAAAAAAGGTAACAATAAATATTACTAAAATTTATTTTTCACATTAGGAAAAAATATGAAAATTTAAATATCAAAACAAAAGTTAATTTTACATAAGTTAATTACTGCAGAGTTTAAAACATGAATACATTGACGTTTGCTTTGATTTTACGGTTTTATCTTTTATAACTTTTATTTCGAAGTTCAGTAAATAAATGCAATTTTTTTTTTCTTTTGGACGGGAACAAACAATGACGATTTCATTAATCTATTTCTTTAAGAGTTTCCTGACAGAATAGGGCAGGAGAGTTTATAGACCGTCATTCTTAATTTGTCATCAAAGTTAAATTCATTGCCTAAAAAGGACAAAGAAGTTTAAACACTAAAAAGTTACCGGAATTAAAAAAAAATTCTAAACTTAGTTTAGAAGTTTGATGAATAATGCGTTCTCCGGAATTATAATTCTAATAAAACTTTCTTCAAACGACCAGATAAAAACGGAATTTCTTTCATTTTCTTCAAAGAAATGGGTCGCTCATGGAGAGAGTTCAACTGCGATGGTCTCTGAATGGAGGTAAAGTTAGTATTGAGCCTATGGGAATAAATTTCTTTCCATGAAAAAATGGTCGTTCAGGGTGGTGGTCGCTTAATGGAGGTGGTCTCAGAGGGAGGTTTCACTGTATATCAGTTATGCCATTACCGTCTCAATGCACACGGCCAAACAGGTGGGGAAACTGAAACCCCTTTGACATCACTAAAGAAGATTACTCGCCTGACCAGCTTGCAGATATCTATCCTCCCTATCCTGCCACCCTAGTATCAGTTCTCAATAAAATGGCGTATAGCTCACCTCGTGGTACACTTTTCTGTAAATTCTTTTCGCGAAATTTGATTTAGTTTAATTAATCTATTTAATTGTGAAGTTGTGTATGGTTACCTGATACATGGTTATATGCAATTCCAAGAAAAAATTTTCAAGTGACTAATTCATCAAGTGTGTTTCTCATTTTATTGTTATCTTTGCAAACTTTATTTAGGTTGAGATTTTATGATGTATTTCCAGGGTTTATTGTCCCTGGTAATTTCTCCTGATTTCAGACATTCTCGTATAAAGCTTGATTTCAACTAATGAATTTTTTTCCATGACTATTCAAATTATTTCTACTGGTATCAAATGACACCTTTTAAGATTGTGGTTTATTGTTATTTTATTTATAATTTTTAGAGTTAAAAAGCATGGAAATAAACGTTCAGTGTATTAGAAAGGATCGTTGATAGTTTAATTTTAAAAACTACAAATAATATTATTAATATTACAATTTTGTAATTGCAATATATCTAGACAAAACTTTAATTTTTTAATTCTTATTAATTAGTATCTAAAATTTATGAAATAGTGTTGTACGAAGAACTCAAGACTGTTCTAATTATATCTAATTATGTGAAATGAATTAAAAATAATTACGAATAGTAATAATGAAGTATTTTATTTTATACCTATCATTGTTTATATGAACATAGTTTTTAAAAATTATTTGTATTACTTAACTTTTTTTTTAATCTCTTTTTTTTAACCATTAAACGTCTTCTTAGTTATTATTATTATTTATTTATTGTATTTATTTTTTTTTATTTTTATTTTTTTGTAAAATTTGTATGAAATTGTTTTATGTATTTAAGAATAAAAATGATTCTTTATGTTTATCAGAAAGTAGGTACTTTAGGTTTACAAACAGCCTTAATTGTCACTATGAATTTCAAATATAAAACGAATGAAAAAATAATTACTAATAGTAATAATGAACTATTTTATTTTATATCATTGTTTATACGAACACAAAATTTGTTTTATGGCTATTTTATTTGTAATTTTAAAACTAATAAGCATGGAAATAAACATTCAATGCATTAAAAAGGATAGGTGATAATTTCATTTTAAAAACTATAAATAAAATTAGCTCAAATAAAAATCCTTGAAGATGTCTTTTGACATCAGTAGAAATAGTTTTAAATAAATATTGAATAATAAATTAGATTTTTTATTTTTATTTATTTATTTACTTTTTTTTTTTTTTTTTTTTTTTTTTTTTTGAAAGTATTAAAAAAATATTTTGTTATTTACAGATAACTTAATTCTAAAATTTTAAGTATACAGCTCGACTTGTTTGTTCTTTCATGTAATTTCAAAATTTTCAGATAAAGGACTTAAATATTCCTGTATTTTGTAAACAATTTTTGTATTTTTGTTTGTTGCAATATATTCTTAAATGATTGTGTTATCAGGAAAAATGATAAAGAAGTATAATAAAAAAGTTCGAAAAAGAAAATTAGAAAGTTTTATTTGTAATTTTTTAAATAAAATTATCACCGATCCTTTTTAATACGTTGAATGTATATTTCCATGCTTATTAGTTTAAAAAATTACAAATAAAATAATCATAAACAAAAATCTAAGAGATTTCATTTGACACTAGTGAACTAATTTGATTAGACAATGCGGGATTTTTTTTCTCTCATTAGATGAAATCAAGAAACACTTTAGACGAGAATGTCTAAAATTAGGAGATATTACTATGGACAAATACCACTGGAAATAAATCCGAAAATTTCATCACAAATAAAGATTGTAAGAATACCATAAGAAACTTACCTTTGATGAATTAGCCACTTGATAATCTTTTCTTGGAATTCCATGTAGCCAGGTATTTTCTAATTCTTTTTGATCTAGGAAATCTGAATATCTTGAATTGTTAATGTAATTACTTTTGCACTCCGGTATCATTCAACGCTGAGGCGTTTTCATTTTCTTATATTGCCACTTATGATTAAAAATTCATAATTTCACGAGCAAATGGGTTAATCAAACTGAATCGAACTTCGGAAAAATAATCCAAAGCAAACTGTACCACGAGGACTTTTGTGAAAATTGTAGACAATTTATATTGTCGTGAATCGGCAAACGCTATTCGACTCTTTGTCACTTAAATACTAAGAAACGTGTGCAATACATTTATTCATAAAAATTACTTCATTAATATATCAGAAAGATTCGTATTTATGAGTGGAGAGAAAAAAAAATGACATCCTTTAAAAAATATTTAAAAATTAGAAAATGATATTTTAATGCTTATTGTAAAGTTATTTTTCATAGTATATCCATTATCAATTACAAAATAAATTATACTTGACTATTCTCCCCCAACCACCATTGAACCAAATATAGTTACCAAAAACTGTTATAAATTTTAAATATACTGTAAATAATTGAAAAAGGTCCCTCTCTTGAGTCTATTAAAATATGCTTCTGATCCAAAATTAATGTGATTTTTTTTTTAATTACGAGATAATGGCTTGGAAGTATATCTAAAATAATGACTCAAAAATTGTATTAACTGTTTTCTAAAAATAACAAAGAAAGATAACAAAGATAATATTTAGAAGCTCAAAAATAATTTAATTAAACTAGATCTCATTTCGTCTATTTTTCCAGAGGTTATGCTTTCCTTTTTTGCATTTTTTTTTCACTATCTCCATTCTTCTTCCAAGGGGAAAAAACAAACTTTAATCCATAGAAGACTCTTACAAAGTGGTCACAATTTCTTTAAAAAAAAAAAAATCTGTATCTATCTTTTAGACAATTTAACGACATAAATTTCAGAATTAAAAAAAGAATTGGCTGTTTATAAAAATAGCTTTCTACTTTTATAAAACTGGTTCTTCAAAATATAATCTGTTTCCTTAAATAAATGAATAAACCTATCGTGCTAGTACCTAGTAGTAAGTTTTTGGCTGAATTTTGCGGAGAAAACATCAGCGCAGAGTTCTCTTCTTTAATCTTCATTTGGTACGTCACGAAACTAGTCAGGAGGCCTTGAGTATTGAGACGGTAATGGTTAAGCAGGCGATAACTGATGTCGCGTAGCCCCAAAAGACCAATTAGAGAACTCAGAAACCAATGGGTTTTGGATTTCGTCTTTATCAAAATTTTAAAACGTCTTTTATGAACTTTACTAGCAGCAAAGGTTTCCTTAGCTCAGAAATATTTCTATAAACTCGGAATACTGTTCTTTCCTAGAGCGTATGACTGGTCCTTTCCCAAGTGGTTTCTGAAACTAAGGAAAACGTTTACGGAATCATAAGTAATTGCGTGGCTGCTGGCGGTCAAATAAATTATTCCATGACCACCTATGATAATCTCATCCCGTGATCGGAGGCAGCCATGTGATAGATATGATGATTCCATCCATATGATTATTTAGGATAGTGGTCTTACAAAAATATCGCTATTCAAGGTCACTTTTTTTAACCCATTCAGGGGCGGTGGTCACATGGTGTGAGCACCTAATTTTAATTCTAAAATTGAAAACGACACCAAGAATATTTTAATAAAATTTTGCTTTTATTATGAAAACGCAAAAACGCAGGTTTTTATTTTCTGAAAAATTTGTTTGTAAATTCTGTTGTCTATCAGTTATTGCATCATTTTACGAACAGAATTTTTCTGCCCCTGAAAGGGTTAAATAATCATAGGGAAAACTTATTTTTTTCTGTACATTTCGGTACAATAATCCTGAGGATATGTTTATTAGCTTTTCAGGTATGTGGATTTGTAATTCCATTAATCATTTTCGATTATTTCAGCTTCTCCAGCAGAATAATCAAGAAATGTGTATTTTTTCAATTAATATATTTGTGTCACACCTGTGTTGAGATATAAATTTAAAAATTAGATTAATATTTGTGCAGGTTTTCCATCATTAATGTTAGTTAGATTAATATTTATATCCAGCTCGTTATGGAAAGTATATCGTGAAAGATATTTAATGATTGAAGTATTTTGTTTCTTCTTTATAACAGCAGCATTCTGGGGCGAAATATCAAAAAATGCTTATAAACAGGATAGATTTAATTTGGGTCATGGACACCAATCTCCGTCAGTCCATCTGATCAGATGTTCCTGGATTCAATTTATAAACTTTGAAAATGGGCAATACTTAATCCTCCCGGTTTCATTGCAACCTTCGGGTGCACCACCCTCCTTTAGCTCCCTAATTCTGAACTGGCGCAGAATGTCCTTTTCTGGACTTTCTGCCAATAAAAAAGCAGCCAATCAACCTTAATTCTGAAAAAAATGACCACTGGCAAATTCAGACTCAATTATTTTCTTTTGGGATGCAACTGATGAAGTTGTTAATATCTAATCAACAATTACTTTTGTAATCAGATGTCTTTTATAACTATCCAAACTTCCTTGTGCAATTTTGGTATGCAACATTGTAACGTTGTCTAAGTGTGATGTTGTCTTGTTTTGATGACTTGTTGAAGATAACTTCTGACACGTTTTTAAGATTTATCGTTAATATAAAAATTTTTAGAAGTATTGTACAATGAAGACCGTCAAGGAAATATTGCTCCAGTGTCTAATTCAAACTACAGTGTGCGTTACTATAGCACTACAAAAAACCGCAATATTGCAAATATTTATCTTATTTATAGTCTAAATAACTAAAAATATTTGAAAATATGAAGCTCTGGTAATTCGATGTGGGAAATCTCTATAATAAAAGCCTAAGTCATGTGACTGTCATCAACAGTTCCGGATTGACCGCTTCCTTTTTATATGCCAGGCGGGCAATTTGGTAATTTAATGTTAACCTGGCTAAATATAAATCGCCAAATATTGTTCCAACGCCATCATGTCATCAGTATTATAATTGTCCATTTCATGCGACTGCCATAAATAATTTTCTGCGTGATAAATTAAAACAAAGCTTTGATGTTGAATTTAATGTCATGGTTTATGGTATTATTTATTATTTTTCTTTTTTCTTTTCTTTTCTTTTTTTAAAGAGATAAGTGAGAATCATAAATTTGAAATATTTCAGTTTTAAATTAAAGTTATGTATTTAAATAAAATGAGTGAAAGTATTATATTTTAAATGGAATTAATGAAATACGAAAAAGTACGACGGGAACAATGTTTGGCGATTTATCACCTGCGCCCGGCTAACATAAAAATACCGAGTTCATGATTTCTGTATCAGAATCTTCCAATTTGGCGAAGAATTGAGCAAGTAAATTAAATTATGAATAAAAGTAACATGATACAATGCTTAGCATACATTTAAGGGAGGCCAAACTGGTCGCCAAAGGCGGCTAGTGAAGGAATAAGAACAGTTCTTTTTTAACCTAAAAGTTAAAATGATAAAGATTTACTACCACTTATTAAATTGTTGTTTTTATATACATTTTTTTTTTCATCAGATTAGAGAGATGAGGCACGAAAACATTAATCCCTTTATTGGTGCTTGCGTTGATCCACCTAATATATGCATTCTTACCTTATTCTGCGCCAGAGGAAGCCTGCAGGTAAGTGTGTTTTATATGCTAATTTGTTCTTGCTGAAGATAATACAAATTTGTAAAATTCTTGAAAATTGTTTGTATTTAAAATCACTCTGTATGAGCAGTGTAATAATGCGTGTAGATGGGTTATTCTTTTTTCTTCTTTGTCTTCAATGTTATGTTAAACAATAGCGATCTTCATCTGCATACCATGTTCATTGCATCATTGGTCGATGCTCTTGTTGTGGAAAGGTCTCCATGAATTTGCATTACCTACGTTAATCATTAATTTAAGAAAGGCGAGCAATAAACGTGCAACATCTCAACTCGATGGAGGCAAAAAATATTCATAAGTCAGGATATGTATGATGTTATCATTAGAAAAGTATGGAGTTATAGTTTTTAACCATCGAATGGAAGAATGAGTCATTTTGACCCTATAGTGTGTGGAAAGTTGTATGTCTAAAAATGGATTCTTCCATTCCAAGGTTAATAAGGGCTTAGCGGAGGCAATTGATTTATTTGATAAAGGGAAGCAAAAGTGCTTCTCTTTAATATTATTATTGTAGTGTCGGTATCATGTGGCCATATTCAATCGTGTTTACTCACTGTCCAACCATCTACTGCTTGTTTCTTAATGTATTGTGTATTCAATTAAATCTATGTGCTCGTCTTGAATCCAGCGTAGTCAATCCAAATATTTTGTGGTCAAGTTATTTCATTATTTGCAATTCCCACATTGATGATACTGAATTCATGCTTAGATTTCAAAGTAAAATTTTAATTTTAGGGCATGATCTACATCTAATAGAATGAAGTCATGTAGTTCAAATTAGATGTAGATATACTATACGTCTAATAGAATGAAGTCATGTAGTTCAAATTAAATGTAGATATACTATACAAAATTGTTAACTAAAATTGAGAATTAATCTAGTCTTTTTGTCTGTTATAAGTACTGCTATATATCAACAAATGAATTCTTAGGCTATTGTGCATCAATTAGTGATATAGCACAATGTCTTCAATTGGGTTTAGTAGTTTTATCATTTAAGTATCATCTAATAATATCTGCATCTAAACTCGAAAATCCATCATAAATCTGCGTATGCTTGTTACACTTTTTCTTGTTTGTCTTTAGGACGTGTTTAAAAAAACGATCTTCATCTAGATACTATGTTTATTGTATCAATGGCAGCTGATTTCTTAATAGTAAGATCTCGATGATTTTCATTGCCTACATTTAATCCTTAATGATACTGAGTTAATACACAGTGAGATTTTGATTCCAGATCTTGATCTAGATACACGAGAAGAAAATCATGTTATATGGAAATCTGAAATCGTAAATTTTTGTATCGTATGTAGTCCAATTGGTTTTTAGAAATTCGTAAAGCGACTAGTGATGCAGTACATCTTCAATGAGATTTAGTCTATTTTCCAAGTCTACAAATTACTGTATTGATAAAAGTTAAATACAGTGAAACCTCCCTGTGCGACCACCTCCCTGAACGACCATTTTTTCATGGAACGAAATTTATTCCCATAGGCTCAATACTAATTTTACCTCTATTCAGAGACCACCTCAGTTGAACTCCTTCCATGAGCGACCCATTTCTTTGAAGAAAATTAAACAAATTCTGTTTTTTCCTGGTCATTTGAAGACGATTTTATTAGAATAATAATTCCGGAGAGCGCATTATTCATTAAACTCCTAAACTAAATTTAGAATTTTTATTTATTCCGGTAACTTTTAAGTGTTTAAACCCCTTTGTGCCTTTTCAGGCAATGAATTTAACTCTGATGACAAATTAACGATGACGGTTAATAAACTCCCCTGCCCTATTCTATCAGGAAACTCTCAAAGAAATAGATAAATTAATGAAATCATCATAATTTGTTCCCGTCCAAAAAAAATGCATTTATTTACTGAACTTCGAAAGGACTTGGAAATAAAAGTTATAGAAGGTAAAACCGTAAAATCAAAGCAATGTATTCATTTTTAAAACTCTGCACTAATTAACTTAATTAACTTTCGTTTTTATGCTTAAATTTTCATATTTTTCCTAATGTGAAAAATAAATTTTAGTAACATTAATTGTTACCTTTTTTCAACAATTAAAATCTAGATTTAAACATGACCTCCATTAAGAGACCACCTCTCGGAGCGACCAATTTGTATTGGAACGGAACGTGGTCGCTTTAGGGGGGTTTTACTGTATATACCACAAAGTCACGCCACTTGTAATGTCATGTTTCATAATTCCGTCTCGAAATCCAAAACAAATAACTTCATTGCACATAGAATGTCTGTTCTATGGTCCGTTAGTAAGGCTCTATTTCCTTATAGCGAGATCTGATTGTAAGAACAGTGTAATAATGCATATATTACAATCGGGAAATCCTGTCATAATCTGTGGATGCTGAGTTATTCTTTTTTCTTTGTTGCCTTTCAGGATGTATTATACAATACCGGTCTTCATCTAGATACCATGTTTATTGCAACACCGGTCTCTGATCCCGTAAGGGTAAGGTCTCGATTATTTTCATTACCTACATTAATCCTTAATGATACTGAATTGATGCGTATATTTCAGACGTCAAATTTAGATTTTACGACATATACACTCACAAGAGCGTGTTAGGACAGGGCGACTGACACCCGTTTGCAAGAACAGAAGAGCTACAATACAAAACACTAATCATTACAGGCTCAGTACAACTCATGATATTTGCAAAGCAAACGAATACGCTCTACAAGACAAATATTAAAACGAATTGGCTTTAATAGACGGCTGTCATCAAACGTTCCTTCGATTTTGCTTCAAAACTGAAGAAAGCTATTTTTGAGAGCTAAAGAAAACCGGCATTGAACACTTGATGAGTGGAAGAAAGTTAACTGGTCTGATGAATCCAAATTTCTTCACCATGACTGTGATAGCATGGTTCATGTGTGAGTCAAGTAGAACAAAACCATGGATCCGACACGCTACATGACAACTGTTTAAGTGGTTAGCGGTGGAATCACGGTCTGGGGAGCATTTTCCTAGTGTGACTTGTTCTCACACTAAACATCCGTCAATGAAAGAGCTTACCTTCACATCGATTCCGAGAGCGTGCACCCATTTATGCCCATAATGTTTCCTGATGGTCATAGCTATTTCCAAGCAGGACAATGCATCCTGCTACCGAGTTAGAATAATCTCAGATTGTTTTTATTAACATGATTCCGAGTTTCAATTGCTTCAATGGCCGACTTCCGTCACCCGATTGCAACTCAGTGAAACATTTGTGGGACGAGGTGGATTAGTTGAAAATGATGTACAGTAGAGCGCCGATTATCCGAACAAGTCGAGACCGACCCTAGTTCAGATAAGCAAAAGTTCGGATAAATGGACAGACAGTTTAAGGGATGTTGCTGACTATACTAAAACCTTCACATTTTATCCAGGCTTAGGACTGGTAGCACCAGTTAGTGCTAGCGTGTTTAAAAACTGTTTTTTTTTTGTTTGTTTGTTTGTTTGTTTGCTTTTCTATCATTTAAAATTTTCTTTTTCTCTTTTTATCATTTTCTGAACTCCAAAGTTTATAATTTACGCATAAAAGCTTCCGATTGTTGCTTGCTTCAAAGAAGACGTTCTTTCTAATGCTGCCATATCTGATATCTCGAATTCTTCTTAAATACGGTAGTTGAATAGAATCAGAATTCTTCTGCCGTTCGAGCCATTTCATAGGTGTTTTCAAACATTCAAAGGCTTTATGTGATGGACCTGGGTCATTTTCAGAGAATTCGTTTTCATTTCTTCAATTTCCTTTTCATCTTAAATTTCATCCATAATCTCATCATCATTACAAAAATTTTTTGAGAGAAATAGGCTGTTCGGTTAATTGGAGTTCCGATAATCGGCGCTCTACTGTAGTAGAAAACTGTGTATTTCTAAATGGAGTAGTTGAAATTAGGCGTTTATTGATTTTGTAAAGTAGTTAACTAAATTAGAGAATTAGTCTATCCCTGGTATCTGTTATAAGTACTGTTGTAAATCGCCCAACATACAATTGCAAATAACCTTAGGTTTCTATGAATCAAATTAGTGGTGTTGTACAATGTCTTCAATTACGTTTAGTAATGAAGCACATATAAATTAACGTCTGAATTCATTGCGTTCAAGTCTGCCTTAATATATGTACCTTAACATTTAGTATGTCTTTCACTTGTTCAATTTTATTCAAACTTCTGTATTGGTAAGTGTTAAGGCGGCACAGGACCTTTAAACTTTCAAAAAATCAATTTTCGGTTTTGTTTTATTTGGAATCTTTGAACATTTATGGACAATATAAAAAAAACGCATTTAAAAATCTGCTTTATTTCTTGAGTTATAATTCTATGCATACGGTTTTACAGAATTTGAAGGTAAGTGGATATTAAAAATTTAGGATACGTTTTCCCAGAATAGCAAATTTTGAGATTGCGCATACTGTTACTTTCAATCTATACAAGTAGTCCAGGCAATAGGGGATTTTACCTGGCAAAATAAATGGTAGTTCTAGAAATCGGCTTGCTTTATGTTTTTTGGATCGCTGAATCCGAATTTGTAACTTCACACCAAAATTTCCCCCGGCAACTCCCCCAAATTTTGGTAAAATGCCCCCCAAAAAAGGTTTTTATTAAAAAAATCAATTTTTTTATTGTTTTAAGGAAAAAATATCTATAAATTCAGATAGTAGACAAAATTTGCAACAAATAAGATATATGACATTATGACGTAGGATGAATGGGGATGGGGGGATCTGCTCGGAACGCGTCGACTAAGTTGCGCAATTTCACTTAACCACTCGCATCGTTTACATTCGCCCTCCCGTCTCCCCTCCGAACTTTCCCTATAAGGTTTACTTTAAGTTTTTTGAGTTTCTGAATCCGAATTTTTAACTTCCCCCTAAAATTCCCCCCCCCCCCCGAAGCCCCTCCCCAAAAAAATAGTTGTTTTTAAATTATTTTTTTATTATTTTAGGGGAAAAGTATGTAGAAATTCAGAAAGTAGACAAAATTTGCAACAAACAGGATGTATGACATTATCACGTAGGATAAACGAGGAGAGGGGGGGGTGGAGGGCTGCCTCGGAACATTCCCCGCGCGCTGTTCTCAAAAACCAAATTTTTTCAAAAAATCAATTTTTTGGGAGGTTGCAGAGTGTTTGGTGGGAAGTTACAAATTCGGATTCAGCGACCCAAAAAACATAAAGTGAGTCGAAATCCAGAGGTAGTATTAATTTTGCCAGGTAAAATCCCCTATTGCCTGGACTTGCATAACTTAGTGCACATACCGCCGCAGTGCATGTTCAGAGGCAGCCCTCCCCCTCCCCGTTCATCCTACGTCATAATGTCATATATCCTATTTGTTGCAAATTTTGTCTACTTTCTGAATTTCTACATACTTTTCCCCAAAAACAATAAAAAAATTAATTTAAAAACAACTATTTTCGGGGGGAAATTTTGGGGGGAAGTTAAAAATTCGGATTCAGAAACCCAAAAAACTTAAAGTAAACCTTATAGGGAAAGTTCGGGGGGAGACGGGAGGTCGAATGCAAACGATGTGAGTGGTTAAGTGAAATTGCTCAACCTAGTCCACGCAGCACTGCGGCGCATGTTCCGAGGCAGATCCCCCCTCCCCATTCATCCTACGTCATAATATCATATATCTTATTTGTTGCAGACTTTGTCTACTTTCTGAATTTCTAGATATTTTTTCCCTAAAACAATAAAAAAAATTGATTTTTTTAATAAAAACTTTTGGGGTGGGGTGCATTTTACCAAAATTTGGGGGGGGGGGTTGCCGGGGGAAATTTTGGTGGGAAGTTAAAAATTCGGATTCAGCGTCCCAAAAAATATATAGTAAGCCTTTTTCCAGAACTACCATGAATTTTGCTAGGTAGAGTCACTATACGGTCTCTATTTCCTGGACTAAAGTTATAGTGTTAAAAATTTAACCGCACGAGCCTTTCTTCATAGACTATATTCTAAAATAAAATAAATATACAAGTTTTGGTCTTCTATGTTTTTACAATTGAAAAATATTATTTTTCTATGTTTTTTTTTTTTAATTGTGTGTTAAAATTAAACTTTAAACAATACTCTTTGTACTATATTTTTTTGTTTTAAATTAGAAGTAAGTGCATTAGGATTATATTTTGGGCAAAAATTGTTTTCTATATGCATAATTTCCAGTTCTATCATCTGAGCAGCATATGAATAGTTATATGAATTAGTATATGAATTTTATTTTTATTAAAATGTAAGTATTATTTTTGTATATGTAATATTTATTTTTCTGTCTCATATAATTAAGAAGATATGCTTTTGGCAAAAAGGAAAAAGAAAAATCTTACATCTGTTTTATTTGAGTTTTGGTACTTTGAAAAGGGTGATGGTTTTGATCGTCTCGACGAACTCAAAGGTCCTGTGCTTCCTTAATTAAATATCCCAAATAAATACAGTCAAAATTCTGGTATAAGCCGTTCCCCCTAACATAGTATCACCTTTTTATAAAGTCATGCTTCACTATTAATTATTTTAAGCCGTATATAGAGCAACTTTTACATAGTTCTGTTAGATGATTTTATAAAGGGTGATCGAGAAGTAGCGCAACACGTGCAAAAATATTTTATTTAAAAAATACCTACATGAGTGAAACTACAAACAATTAAATTGAAAGCGTGATTACGCTGAAAAAACAAACTGGAAGAAAAATCAATACCATTATTGATGATGTTGAAATTAGACCCATTTCCTCGACACATGCATGAATGTATTTCATTATATTTTAACACATTATTCTCAATGCTCGAATTTTTATTTGTTGAATCTCATGTTCGGTATTTGCTGTTATATCGTCGATAGTATGTGGATAGTTCCCATAAACACAGGGTGGCCTAATAGAAAGAAATTAGACGGTTAAAGGGTAATAAATCGGAGGGAAGGGGGAGGAAACGTGGAGGCCACAGTCCTTTAGAAATGAGGCGTTCATTCAAAAGCTTTCTGAGAAATGGTATTGTTGCATTGAAGATATTCTTTAAACATTTCAATAAATTTAATGAAACAAAAATAATACTCAATCATAAAATTTCTTTGTGCTTCGGAAAATTTCATTTTCATTTTGGCAACACAAACAAACGATACTTATAGGTAACAGCATAAACTGCAAACCAAGATTCTATTGCTATACGACTTTCAACAGTATAGTGCTGCCATTTTTCGAAAAGTAATCTCATTATTACATACATTCAGTGGCCAAAATATTAGGAACATCGTTCATTCAAGCTTCGACTCGTCCATGCAGCACATGTGCTAACGTAATAAACCGGATTCGCTGATAAAATCTTTCTCCTAGTCAGAAGTACCATTGAGCATTGCAATTCGCCCCTTTTTGCTGAAAATGCGAGATTTACATTATTTTGAAAGTAGCATGATTGTGGGCGCCAGAAGGACCGTTCACACCATCTCTTAAACAGAATACCTTCTTGTGCTTTCTCTAACAACAGTGTCTCCAATCTTCAAAAAAGGGCAACTAAGCCATAAAACTTCGAGCGGAAAATAGAATAGCGAGAAAAAGTTGCTTGTGAACGAAAGAGGGACCAGGCGATTGACACGCATTGTGTGCAACAACAGAAGAACTACAATGTCGCAAAACAAATCAAAATCATCGAAAAGTATATGCATACGCTCAACAAGAAAATACTAAAATGAATTGGTTTTAATATCCGTTGGCTACCAAAAGTGTCTTTGATTTTGCAGCAAAACTGAAGAATGCGGCATTTGTGAGCTAAACAATGCCGGCATTGAACACTTGATAAGCGGAAGAAAGTTGCCTGGTCTGATGAATCCGGATTTCTTCTCTACGACTCCGATGAAATAGTCCGTGTGTGGCGAAAGCATTACAAAACCATGGATCCGGAATGCTCCATGATAACTGTTAAAGTGGTTGGCGGTGTAATCCCGGTCTGCAGAGCATTTTGCTGGTACACACTTGGTCTGTTAGTTCCGTTGTAAACACCCGTTGATGCCTGAGCTTACTCCGTCATCATGGCTGACAGCGTACAACTGTTTAAGTTAACAGTGTTTCTTGATGATCATGGCTATTTGCAACAGGACAATGCATCCTGTCACCGGTTAGAATCAACAATCAACTCATAATGGTTTGAGAACCACGGTTCCGAGTTTCAATTGCTTCAATAGCACCCTTTAGTTATCCGATCTCAACTTAACTGTTCATTTGTGAGACATGGTGGAAAAATCTATTCAAAGCTGCGAAACACCTCCATACAATCTGAAGAAATTAGGAACTGCCATTTTGTTAGCATAAGTTAATGTTCCTCATCAACGATTTCCGCAACTTGCAGAATCCGTGCCTTGAAGAATACTTACTGTCATAGAAACAGGGTAGTTTCAACAGGATATTAGTACTTATAGCAGGCTGTTTAAAATTTGTCGGCCTCTCAGAGTGTTTTAGATTTTACACACAATTTTTCTAAATTTGGATTGTGCGACTTTCTGATCATCCTATACCAAGTTTTGATAGTAAAAGCAGTCAAACAATATATGTATCTCAATTGAAAAATCTATCAGAAATCTGCAGTTGCTTGTTACATTTGTTTATTGTTTGTCTTTCAGGATGTTTTAAACAATACCGATCTTCATCTAGATACTATGTTTATTGCATCACTGGTCGCCGATCTCGTAAGGGTAAGGTCACGATCATTTATCTTCATTAATCATTAACGATTATGAATTAATGCGTCGATTTCAACGCGAAATTTTGATTCTAGGGTATGATCTACATTCACGAAAGTGAAATCGTGTCACATGGAAATCTGAAATCGTCGAACTGCATCGTAGATAGCCGATGGATGCTTAAAATTACAGACTTCGGTTTACACGAATTCAGGGCAAACCAGGATCCTCCTCCAGAAGTACAAGAAGCAAGAGCAAGATGTAAGTATTTTAAACAAGTTAACCTTTTGCTGCATTTTTCAATTCCTACTATTAGCTCACACTCTCCCTATATTTATTTATATATTTATCTAGACACACGGCAGTGTGTCAGCCAAGTTCGCCTGACATAGCCGTGTGTTATTTACATGAACCATTTCAAGCTGTTTTCGTCAAATTTCAATGCTCTACTACTGAAAATCTATGAGACCTACATACTTGTTATACGAAATGTGTAGTAAGGCCACCCTAATTACCTAAAATCCAAAATTTTATAAATAATGCATAATTAGTTTCCGAGATAATGACATTTGAAAATGTCTGATAATCGATAATTTTACCACTGACTGACTGACTGACTGACTCACTCATCAAAAAGATCTCGTATATCTACTGCAGCGACATACTTCAAATTTGGTGCGAAGTTCGTTTACACTATAAAACTAAGGAAAAAAATAAAAAAATTGTGAAAATCGATGAATTACCCACCTGGGGGTGCCCATTTTTACTTTAACATTACGTCTATTAGGCGAAATTTTAATTTGCCATAGGAGGGGACGCTGTTCTGTCGCCAAATACCGCCAAGTTTCTCGCCAACATGGCGATATATCGCCAAATTTGGCGACCAAAATTAGTCGCCAAAAGTGACGCCACCTTGGCGATATCTCTAATATTTCGCCAAATTCCCATAGACTTCCATTGTAAACCTATCTACTTACTGGGGGTTTATCTAGGTTTACTTGCTTACAGAAAATCAACAAATTGAGATATTCTGTCTGTCACAGAGCCTGTTCTCAGAAACTATACTCGTTGGAGACTTGAAATTTTGCATACTTATAGCTGAACACCACACATCATACGACAAATTATAAAATTTTGAAAAAGTCGTACATTTAACCCTTTGGACTTCCACATGTGTATTTTAAATAATTCTTTCTGTGTGAGGCTCTAACTAGGTTGGAGGCGTGAAATTTGGCATACTTATAGCTGAACACCTCACATCAAATGACAGTCTATAAAATTTTGAAAAAGTCGTACATTTAACCCTTTGCGCTCCCACATGTGTATTTTAAACAATTCTTTCTAAGTGAGCCCTAATTAGGTTGGAGGGGTGAAATTTTGCATTCTTATAGCTGAACACCTCACAACAAACGAGAAATCATAAAATTTTGAAAAAGTCGAGCATTTAACTCTTTGGGCTCCCCCATGTGCATTTTAAACAATTCTTTCAAAGTGAGCCTCTAATTAGGTTGGAGACGTGAAATTTTGTATACTTATAGCTGAACACCTCACATCAAACGACAAATCATAAAATTTTCAAAAAGTCGTACATTTAACCCTTTGGGCTCCCACATGTGTATTTTAAGCAATTCTATCTAAGGGAGCCCCTAATTAAGTTGGAGACATGACTTTTTGCATACGTATAGCTGAATAACTCGGACCACACGACAAATCATAAAATTTTCAAAAAGTCTTATATTAGTTACTCCTCCGGGCTCTAACTTGTGTATTTTAAGCAATTTTTCTAACCTCCACCCTTTTCACCCGGGGAGCACTTTTCTAACTTTTGCCGACACCCGTTTGACCATTCTTTCATATTATGCAGTATTATATTATTTCATATTATTAGCCTTACATATTTTAGTTCCACTTTTTACCGCCAGGTGCGCCTACTTATCTCGGTGCTATGGGCTCAATCCCCTCGACTAATATATCTACGGATAGTATGTAAAACAGAGTTTCGTTCGGATAAAGGTTTGTTTAGAATAGAGTGCGCCCCTGGTTGCGAAATGTGGAACTAAGATTTTTCAAAAGGATAAAGTGTTTTGAAAGGAATATTAAACAAAACCATCTGTGCGATCTGCGGTCACACTTACCCACTTGCTATTTTCAAAATCATCAGAGAAAAGGATATTTAGTTAATTAAATTTGGAAATCCAGGGAGGGGCACTTTCCTTCCTCTGCACTGCCTCTTTGCCGGCACCCATGGATGAATGATACATAGTGTGGCATAAGTACATAACTTTATTTTTCACTTTCAGTGCAAAAAAGCAGGCCCAGCTATAAGATATTTAATTGGAAAATTTAATAGGATAATTTAATATAGGAATATAATAGGAATTGTTGTTTCAGAAACAATAAAAGTTTCGAATCAATACATTTCGTCTCAAAACATGCATTCAATGTAACAGTATTAAAATATAAATTTCTGCCGCAAACTGACAGCTAAATAGTTTGTTGCAGGAAATTTAATTTATAATTGAATGTTGCTTGGTGAATAAAATAGTCACATGTAAACACATTAAAAAGCATTAAGTAAGTGTCTAAATATATTGTAACTTTACAAAAAGTAATGATATCTAACAAAAACATAGCTGTGAAAAAAGGGAGCCAAGTTCTGTAAAGACAATGGCAAGAAAAGAAGTGATATCTAAGTGGGTGCCAAGTTCAAATAAAATTCACTCAAACTTACCTACTGAAGTATTATAGCATTTTTTAAATTGTTTAGAAATAAAAATTATTGATAGCATATTAATAATAAATCTAGAACTTGGCAAGTTTTTGATAAATGTTATGCCTATCAATTTCATGTCTTAATAAAATGGTGATGTTAATATTAATTTCAATGACATTACAAAAAAAAATTAATATAAATATTATTATAATAAAATGACTCATGTTAAAGATTTGATAAACCAATAAATACACAGATACACTTCCGCTCGTCTTTGGTTATCACTCTAGCACCCACCTCCAGAAACCTGAATGCAAACAGACTAAGATGCCTGACAAAGAGACTGATATACTTACGCTTGTTCTTGGTCATCACTCTAGAGACTGCACCCCTTTAACCCTTTCAGGGGCAAATAACTTTTATTCGTGAAATGCTGAAATGACTGAATCACACCAGAATTTAAAAAATAAATTTATTTCAAAATGGGTAAAAGCTTCTTTTCACGTATTTAATAAAATTAAACTTTTTAGTCCTGAATTCTAGTATCAATGTGGAATTTTGCAGTTAAATTAGGTGGGATATATTTTATCCCACCGCCCTTCAAGGTGAAGGAGCTCACTCAAATTAAGGCTTCCAATCATGAAATAACAAGATTTGATATGATAATGTCATTATTAAAAATAAATGACTCGTAAGTAAAAACTTGCCAAGTTCTAGATTTATTATTAATATGCTATCAATAATTTTTATTTCTAAACAATTTAAAAAATGCTATAATACTTCAGTAGGTAAGTTTGAGTGAATTTTATTTGAACTTGGCACCCACTTAGATATCACTTCTTTTCTTGCCATTGTCTTTACAGAACTTGGCTCCCTTTTTTCACAGCTATGTTTTTGTTAGATATATTTATCTTGTACAAATTTTCAATCGTTAATAAAATACTCATTATTCATCCTATCAGGTTGAAATATTTTTTTTAAACTTGTACTGGATGACAATTGATGTTAATAAGGTTTTTCAAATATTAATTAATTAATTAAATTTTAATTAATTAATTTTAGTTTTGCATGGGAAACAAAATGGCCGCCATTGGTTATTGAATTTCAATTAAAGTATTTTCAATAAGGGTTACCATAGGGGGGGACCCTGTTCTGTCGCCAAATACCGGCAAGTTTGTCGCCAACTTGGCGATATATCGCCAAATTTGGTGGCCAAAATGAGTCGCCAAAAGTGACGCCAACTTGGCGATATCTGTAATAATTCGCCAAATTCCCATAGAGTTCCATTGTAAACCTACTTGCTTATAGAAAATCAACAAATGGAGATATTTTAATGCAACAAAAACTCATATTAGCTTGATTATATTAAATTTTTCTTTGATGGCCTAAGTAGGAATTGACTTTAAAAACAAAATTTTTATACTACTTGTTATTTCTATCTTTATGAAAACTTTATTTGACACACTCTGAAGGATTAAAAAAGATAAAATATATGTAATTTTTTTAAATATTAATTCAAATTTTTAGTCAAAATTTTAAATTTATTTTTTTATCATTCATTACGTAAACATGGAGCAAAGTTTACTTTTACTCTTTAAAGTAGTGTAACAGACTACCTATCTGTTTCCAGCCATATTTTCATATATGAGTGATAGAACATATCGATATTATTATCTTAATAGCGTCGATATCATTTACTTAAAATTTGTACAAATTGTTTTTAAACAGCTCATATTTTATTATTTCATATCTAACGCTTTATTATTCAAAACCTTCAAGTACGATTTCGAACGCTAATTGCTAAAGAAAATTCAAACGGGGTAAAATATTAAAATTATTAATATTAACAATTTTTAGGCACTTAAAATAAAATGTATGCATACTTACTGGTTTCAATAGCGTTGTCATCTATCGGAGACAGTAAAATTATCAATAATAGAATTTTTAAGCACCGGAAATGATAACTTATGGTTGTATACCAGTTTCAATAGTGTTGATAAGATTAGCTGTTATCATTAGTACGAATGATCAACGCTTATACATTGTACTTAACTAAATATCTTCTAATAATCAAAGGAAAATGTCTGTATGTCTGTTTGTGTGTGCGCGTCATGGCTAGGGAAATCTATTGGACTTCGATACCTGCAAATTTTATTCCGGATAGATGAAGGCGGCTTCGAATGTACAGTCGTGGAAAAAAAAAGTAAACACCCCCTACTAACTCCTCAACAAATTATCGTAGAAGAAAGTTACTGGTACCGAACGATTGGAAATAAAGCCTACTTTTAAATGATGTATATAAAATTTGCTTAGGGGGCCACCTACATATTAAAACGAACCATAACTTTGTTTTTTTCAATAGCAGTACCCAATTCTGACAGCATAAATGAACTCTACACCCTTCAATTAGCCTAAAAACGAATTTTTATGCAATTCGTTCCATAAGTTTCCGAGAAATTAATTATTTTAAAACGAGCGTATTTTAAGGGCTGTATCCAAATTGAAGTTCCGCACTGGATTGTTAACCGAGAAAGCCGCTTTCTTGATCAAGGCACCTTAAGCGCCACTCAAGGAGCCAATGAAGCGTGTTAGATTACAGTACGGCAGAATAAATTTCAAAATGTCTACTCCCTTCCATCACAGACTGCCCCTTAAGCCATCATTTTGCCGTTTTTTAAGCATAATTTGAAAACTACTTGGAAGAAAAATGTGAAATTTTTGAATTTCCATAAAGCAGGACTTAATAAATCTAAATCCGTCAAAAAAATTGTGGGTTGCAATTCATAATTTTTTCGAATATTAATTTCATAATTCATAATTCATATCATAAAATTATAAAAATTACAAATTCAGCTTATTTATGTTTGGGTATATTAGTATTATTACCACAAAAAAAATTAGCACATTAGGAGTATAATTTCGGGAGATATAAATAAAAATATGAAAATATAATTTAACATTAGAAGCACTAAATTTTGAATGTTTATAATTCAAAAACTTATCATTCAAATGACTTTGAATTTGGTGTCTAGGCATCGTTTGAACCGAAGATTTGAAATATCTCGTTAAAATTGGGTATTGCCATTGATAAAAATGAAGTTAGGATTCGTTTTAATATGTAGATGACCCCCTAAGAAAATTTTATATACATCATTTAAAAGTAGACTTTATTTCCTATCGTTCGGTACCAGTAACTTTCTTCTATGATGATTTGTTGAGGAGTTAGTAGGGGGTGTTTACTTTTTTTTTCCACGACTGTACCTGAGGCTCAGATTTTTTTATTTTTATATAATTATCCGAGATATTAGTTAAAAATCCTCATCGAACGCTATCAACGAATTTCAATTTTCCTCAGTGGAACAGCGTTATGATCGCCTCCACTAATGCCCACGGGAAACGTGATATTTTAAAGCACATATCTCGAAAATGGGAAGTAAATATTCGTTTTTTTATGCATTTTAAAATCGCAGTCATCAGGACCCAGATAAAGTTATAAAAATTAACAAAAAATAGTACTTTTGTGGGTATAAAGACTAATGTTTCACAATCGGGTTCATCTGATTATAGGCCTTTAACCCATATTTCTATAATTAAGTAACGTTGAACGATATGTTATATAATCAAATCTTCTCTGAAAAATTATCTAACTAACAGTGTAAGTCCCATCAAAATTCATTCAGTAGAATTCAAGTTATAAGTGGTTGGAAAGAAATTTCCATTTGCAATTTTTATATGACTCAATAATTGAAATGCTGTTTAATGACTCTTTTCTAGCAATCTTATGGCGTGCTCCAGAAATTTTACGAATGCTAAACCCTCCACCTCGAGGCACCCAGAAGTCCGACGTGTATTCTTTCGGAATCATTCTTTTCGAAATTATGGGCAGAATGGGTCCATGGGGTAAGCCTCAACCATCTGTGAAGTGTAAGTTTTTTTCTATTTTTTAAAATATCGTTTTGAAAAACATTTTAACATGCATTATATTATAATTATAACACGGTTTTAACACTATCCAACAAAGTTGAAAAGTTTTTGTGAATTCGGTTTATCTGACCGTCTGTCTGTCTACCCGTACTATAATTCATTTAAATATACTCAGATTGCCATGTAATTCATATATGTTTTTGAGGTTTGCCATGGTATGTTCGGAATGAAAAAAGAAGTGTGTACCATTTGCTGAGTTGCCAAGTCCTCGGTTTTTTTGTATGCCAGTATTTTCTTATAGAAAATGTTGTTCTTTTAAATCAAAGAATTCTCCAATTAAATAAAATAAAATTTTCTGTAGCAAAATACTGATATCCAAAAACCCGCAGACTTAGCAGCACTGCATTTATAGTTAGTCTACAAAGTCAGTCAAAAATATTCTATTGCATTA
Organism: Maratus speciosus; assembly: GCA_963932465.1. NCBI lineage: Eukaryota > Metazoa > Arthropoda > Arachnida > Araneae > Salticidae > Maratus > Maratus speciosus. The sequence goes on from OZ010798.1 coordinate 290,435,531, forward strand.
CTGTCAATTAGGAAAAAATTGCTCGGTGCATTTTAAAGTTGTTACACTATTTTAACCCTTTCCGGCACAGAAAAATTCTGTTCGTAAAAGGATGAAATGGTTGACTGATACCAGAATTAACAAACGAACTTCTTGGTAATTAAAAATATTTAGTATTTACCTTTCATTAGAAAAGTAAAAATTTATTAAAATATTCTTCGTGCCGTTTGTAAATTTTGAATTAAAATTAGATGATCCCGCAGTGGGACCACTGTGCCGGAAAGGATTAAACTGGTATGCATCATTGAAGCGAACGACAGCATATTATCTATAGAGTATGAAGAAGTAGCAATACAGTTCGTGTACAGGTACACTCAAAATTATTCCGTTACATTCCAGCCAATTGGGAAAAATCATTTTTAGTGCAATTTAATCATGTTACACTGCTTAAAATATAATGAAATTGATATGCCTCACTGAGGTGAATGGCAATATATTTTCTACAGAAAAGCCAGTAAGCATAGCAGTTATAGTTTATTTACAGGGACGCACAAAAAAATTCCATTCCATTACGATCCATTGGCAAAAAGTCGTTTGCAAAGTATTTTAACCCTCTCGCTGCGTAAGTAATTCTTCGCGATAAACGTCTTTTACAGAATTTTTAATCGTTTATCACCGGTTCTTTAAAGCAGAAATTTTTGACTATCGTAATCGGGGAAAATGTCCTGATTATATCAGACAAAGTTTTCGTAAAAAAAAAAACTGGTGGGAAAAACCAAATATTATTAATTTGACGGGAAAATGCATGCCCGAGCATATCAAAGTTGTAAAGATAAATTTGGGACACCCTGTATATTCATACAGCCGCTAAGTAATGTAGATATTTAGACAACACGTAAATAACATGTGGCAATTTTATTATTATATGACAAGCTGAGAAGGGTGTGGTTGATATGATGTGACAAACAGGATATTTTTTAAACATCGTTTTAATTAATCTTCTAGATGTTCAAGAGCGAGTGACGAATCCTCAACATTGTAATGATGAATTGTTCCGTCCGCCGTCTCACGAACTAGACTGTCCGGATTACATCAAGCAATGCATGGAGCAGTGCTGGGCAGAAGACCCTGAAGTCAGACCAGATTTCAAATTCATTAAACTCAAACTCAGAGTTCTTCATTCCGGCCTGTAAGTTATTTCCTATGAATCTTTGCATTATCTTCTTCTTTATGAGAGTTTCCCGTTGAAATTTTTAATTTTAAATTTTGCAATTCTGTAATCTGTGCCACAACGTATAATTAAAATTTTGATATGCATATGTATGTTTGCGTAATAATTTCAAGGATTGAAATAAATAAAATGCATAGCCGTGTTACAAAGTTCTTCATGCATATTCAAATCAGAGATTTCTTACAACTCGGCAGAGGGCCGCAAAACTTCCACTACTCCTAAATAGTAAAATTTGCCTTATTTAAAGACAGAAATTCTGCAATTAAATAAGGCGATAAGAACACTATCAGTAAATAGTAATACATAGCCATGTAGCTCGCAGCTAAGGTATAGAAAACTCTTGTCCTAAATTATTCAAAGTCTTTTATTCATTTTTCCATTTCAACTTATGTAAATTCATAAATTTGTGCATTGGATTTTACATACGCCAATTATTATCTGAATAACTTAAATATATCTCATCAGTAGCGCAGGTGTATGTCTTTTTATTTCACATAATTCTGTTTGAGTGTTTATAATTGCGGCAGTTATTTTGGTGTGAATTTCTTGAAAAATAAAAACTTAACATTCTCTAAAAATTTTGAAAAGTTCGTAGAAGCAACAAATCATATGGAGTGATTTACATCACTATTAGCAGATGACATTTAACCCTCTCATGTGTGGAAACTTCATGTGAGGTTGTATCGAAAAAACACTTCCAGCGAACTATGCATATATATTTTATTATCCCTGTATCACCTTTAACTTCATATTAATTTCTATAATACTTGTGAAATACAGCAATAGATAGCATGGCTATTTCCTTTTTTAATATTTAGTTAAAAAATACGCCTTGGACATTTTTGCTTTCCATACCCCATAAAAGAAAATTTTCTCAAAGAGTTTCTGCTCCTGGATCTAAGCAAATTATTACCTTTTTCTCACTTTTTATTTTTTACTTTGTAGCAAAATATCAAAGTTTAAATTATGAGAAATTTTTTTATTAACGCTTAAAAATAAATTTTTGATGCTCGTAAACGTTATGCAGGATGTATAGAGCAATGTTCTACCGCAATATTCGAATAGAATTTTTCGCCTTTTTTAATCGCAGAAAAATATTACAATTGTCTCTTTTTGAACTAAAAAAATATATTAAGCAAAGATTCTAGTACTTCTAATCGTAAATGGTGTTGCAGTACTCCTTGTAAAATCCAATAAGTGGTTACATCTGGTTAGTTTTGTGATTTTGTAATAAATGTGAGGTTTTTAGAAATTCACTATTATTTTGTATGAATTGCCATTTTAAATTTATTTTGAGAGGACTCAGTACAGATAACACATTTTGACTCAAAATGACAAAAATGTCGAATTTTAGATTTCTATCCTAAAATGAAATTTAACATCTCTAGAAAATTGAAGAGCTAAGTGGAAGAACATGTTAAGTAACAAAAAATTACATCTGAAGAAATTTGATGTGAAAGTTTTCTTTGTCAATTTTAATGATTTATTTTCTGTTTGATATCATGTGTTTAAAATATTAACAGGCGTGATGCTAAACTCTATCAAAAAAACTTATTCATATTTAATTTTTAAATATTAAAAAATATTAATATTATTTGCATTATTAAATATTAAAATATTAATGAATAATGTCTTAAATCTTCAAGGCTAAATAGAACTTTGGTATTTTAGCTTTACCATGTGATAGAATACCTGATAACACCTTCGTCCAAAAGATAAAATAATTTTTAAGAAAATGTAGCATAACATGTCCTTCCACTCAGCTCTTCAATTATGCCCAATTTTCTTGATGATCTATCTGTTTGAGATATTAAATTTCATCTAAATGTATTAACCGTATGTCCTTTACTAATTATTAATTAGTTACATTTAGATGAACTTTAATATCTCTTTTTTCTCTTTTTTTTTCTTTTTGTAAATGAAATGTTTAAACTCATTTTACTTAGCTCGTATTTTTTCATATTTTTTAAGTAATCAAAATGCTATAAAGCTTCCACAATAATTGAGCAAATTGTCTGACATTTTTTCAATGTGTCTTTAGATTGTATGAGAAAAAACTATAAGTATCGATTTTTTGATAACTTTGATTTTTTTAACCATTTGGAAAAATGGTTATTGTTCTCGTCAGGATGGGAAATCAAAAGCATATCTGAAGGTTTTTATTGGTTTAATCCGCATTTTATTCGTTTCCTGATTGGTCTATACAGTAATCTGTATTTCCCTTTACTTTCAACAAAGATGGATACCTTCTGTTGCCACTATGATAAAAAAGTAATAAAAACTGCAAAAAAAAAAATTAATAACTCAGAAACAAATTGAGATACAGCTTCCAAACAAATTGCATTTAAAAGTAAATTTTTGTTTCTATACGACGGTGTAAAAAAGTAATAGTGTGGGATGTTTAGAAGTTCAAGAATGAAACTCCATTTAAAATGGGTCGTCAGGTTTCTTGGACGATGGAGAAGCCTCTTCCCGAACAGCCAATGAAATGCTTGGATAATACGTAAATTTCAGGTGGATAATACGTACGAGTCGCAGGCGATTTTTGTCGCTTGGATTTTTACGTGTAATAACACTATGAATGTTTAATTCATGGCATACATGATGTAGGATCAACTCCGTGCGATTTTTTATGTCTTAAATTTTAGTCTTCGAAAAAATCATTTTCCAAATGGTCGTTGTAATTTGATAAATTGCTTTTTGTTTTTGTTTTTTTAATCTGAACTTAATCCCTTAACTGTTTCCTTTTTTTTACACCACTTTTCCTGTACTAAAAGATTTGCCTTATACAATAGAAAAATGTCTAACAATTAATAAGGAGAAAATAACAGTTAAAAATTAGTTGTGTCCAAATGCTTTTAGTTACGAAGCAAGCAAAGTCTTCATGCACAAACTGCGTTCGGGCAGGGTTGCTAGTTTGGCCTCTATTTTTATTCAGAAATTCTGAATTCATACCAGAAAATAAAAAAAAGATTTTTTTTTTGTCTGATTTATTGAATGACAGACATTTCATGATTACTTAAGGGGATCCGGGACACATTTTCAAAAAATTTTTATTTATTGAGTTAAAATTTTGAATTTTTTTGTGATGGTTAACCATATCATTTGTAAACAAAATCAAATGATAAAATTTCTCATAGCTTTTTTTTTAAAAATTTAATTTAAAATTTATGAAAAAGTGGTATAACTTAAAATCCTTATAACTCGAAATATTATTTGTAGAATTTAAATTGTTTTTCATTTAAATAAACAGAAATATATATTTTTTAATTTAGAGCCAGCATTTAAAAAAATATTAATTAAAAAAAATTAAAATTATTTAAAGTAAAAACAATAAAAATTGATGTAACTTTTTTAAAAAAATTCATATTTTCAAAAGTGAATATTTTTTTTCAAATTTGCTGGCTCAAAGTTAAAGTAAAGCAATTGAAAAATATATGTTCTAAGTTTCAAACATTTATCTTTAACGGTTCTAGACTTATAACAACTTAAAGATGAGAAATGGTGAAAAAAGCCATCATGAAGAAAAACGCATTTTCACAAGAAATCGTTTTCATGACAACCATTGGTTGAAAGCTAGATTTTGAAAACACACCAAAACGAAAAATTTAATATTTCATGTTCTAATAAAGATAGAAACATGATTTAAATGTCATTTTAAGCAGAAAAGAACAGAAAATTTTGTTATGCAATTAAAAAAAAATTGAAAATTTGAAGATTTTTGTGTCCCGGACCCCTTAAAGTAAAAAAATTTCTTTGGGAAATTCCGGTGTGATTTCGGAATTTCAGAATAAAAATGGAGGTCAAACTGGCAACCCTGAGTTCAGGGAAAACAGTTAAGTGGTTAAACATGAATGCTTTTCATAGGTTTATTCCACATACGTACAATTATTATCTTTTTCCTTCTGATCTAATCTTTGTATGAAAAATCCGATACAGTACAGCCCCGATTATCCGCGTAATTGGGTGGCAAGGACATCGCGGATAACCCTAAAAAGACTTAAAATAGGGTGCAAGCACGAAAAAAAGAAAATTCAACATAAAAACTATGTTTTAGTGTTCAAAGAACATAATAGAATGTTTAAAATACATACATATGCAAAGTACAGCAGAAACCTTTGCTTTACGTCTAAATCACTAAAATAAAGAACATAAACCCTTAAATGCCTGGTGTTGCTTTTCGGCAACATACCCAATTTAGGCTCTTAAATACTATTAGAATAATAGTGAAGCTATAATGCCTAATGTTGCCAATAAAATACATTCTGAAAATATTATTAAATCGATTTTCAACATGTAGATGGCAACACTTGATCTGCTTAAGAATAAAGATAGATTTATTTTTTCAATTGTTGCTACTTGTTCTTTTTGTTTTGTTTGGAAGCTTGCGAAATACCCTATTTTGACCTGCAGTGAGCAAATAAAATTTATTTCTTATTATAGTTCCTAAAATTCTTGTGTGTTTAATATTATAGAATTTTATCAAGGGAAATTATTTTTTCCATTAAACACCGTTATTGCCGATTAGTAACAAACTGTTTTTCAGCCGTAAACTATACTTAAAACAAAATATGATTTTTTAAAGTATTTTTCCCATGATTTATTTAAAAAATGAAAGCCGAAAAACATTATTACAATGATTTTTGAAAAATCAGGCATTTAAGGGTTAAACAAGAAACAATGCCATACATATTGTACAAAAAGTGTTGAGTTACACATTTTTTTTAAAATCAGTCACTTGTTTTTGCTTCTTGCTTTGGAAGCACCTTTTCTATCTCAAAAATGAAGCTATTCTTGATATGCTCCCCTGGAATTTATCATAATAGTCTTATTTAATTGTTAAATATTTTAATTGCTGTGTTTACGTTTTGTTCATAAAATCAAGAAAAGACATCAAGACTTTATATCTGATATTTTAAACATAATAACCGAATCTAGAAATATACTTCTATTACTTTCGAATGCATGAATTTTTCTGTTTATATTTATTAGTAGGGCTTATTGTATTTTCCTTTCTGTTGGCTTGAATTAAAAACACTTCACGGATAAATCGCATCGCGGATAATCGGGGCTTTACTGTACTTAGATTTGTATAACAAAGTATCTTCAGTTTGGAAAGGAGAATTTTTAAAATTGTTAATAAAAAGAATTCAATTTGAAAAAAAAAAACATTAATTTATTAACGATTTAAAGCATTTTATCACCTGTAATTATTTTACTTTATTTAAGGAGGTCCGGGACATAAAAATCTTAAAATTTCCTAAAAAAAACTTTTAATGCATTAAAAATTTCTTTGGATTTTTTTCTGCTTAACGTTTTCTGCTGACGTTTGAATCGTGTTTCTATCTTAAGCCATTAATCGCCAAAACTTTACGGTTGAAATTTTCAAATTTTTAGCAGAACGTTGTTTGCCACCACAAACACTGAAAGATAATTTTCGCTTTATATGATCATAAAGTTTTATGTCTTTTAGTAAGACCAATTTTTTAATTCAAAAATAGTGGTGGGTATGTAAATTACTTAAATATGTGCATCTATTTTGACCGTTGCGTGAACGCAACAGCAGCGGGTAATGGGTTATTTGGAACAGGAAATATTAATTTTTTCGTTTTGATTTGTTTTTAAAATCTAGCTTTCAAGCAATAGTTGTCATGGAAACGACTTCTTGTGAAAATGCGTTTTTCTTCATGATGAGTTTTTTCACCATTTCTTGTATTTAAATTGTAATAAGTCAAGAACCGTTAAAGATAAATGATTCAAACTTGGAACATGTCCTTTTTAATTGTTTTACTTTAATTTTGATTTTGCAAATTTGAAAAAATTATTTACTTTTGAAAATATGATTTTTTTTTTAAAAGTTACATCATTTTTTTTTTTTTACTTTAAATGTTTTTAATTTTTCTTTAAATTAATATTTTTAAAAACGCTGAATCAAAATTAAAACTTACATATTTCTGTTTATTTAATTGAAAGAAAAATTTTAATTCTACAAATAATATTTCTAGTTATAACGATTTTAAATTATCTCCCATTTTTAATAAATTTTAATTTTTTTTTTAATTATGCAAAGTTTTATCATGTGATTTTGCTTACAAATGATATGATTAGCCATTAAAAAAAATTCAAAATTTTAACTCAATAAATAAAAATTATTTTACAATGTGTCCCGTACCCCCTTAAATATGATCCAAAAATCTTAATATAAGTATATTTTACATAATGGTTTTTTTTTTTTTTTTTTTTTTTTTTTTTTTTTTTTTTGTACTGAATCCTCTTAAGTGTAAAAAATATTAATCCCTTCGGGACCGGCGGCTTTACCGCAAATTTTAATCGGTTGGCAACACTTTTTTTTTAAGTTACCTTTACTTAAATAATCACGAAAATGTTCTAATTAAAGAAAGAAAATATTACTTTTCTTTTTTACTGGTGCATAAAACAAATTATGTATGCACACCCATGGTCCCGAATGGGTTAACTCATGCATGAGTAGGAAATCTGAAAAAGAAAAGGAACTTTTTAAAAAATTTTACGAAATGTTAATCGACTTCAAATAAATTTTTATTGAATTGAGAAGACGTAAATACGAAGGAAACCGTTAAAATTCAATCATAAATTACTGAATACTTAGATGGAGGTCAAATCTGAACGAAAATTTCCCAAATAAGTGAAAAGTATGGAAATCAGAATTTAAACATGGGATCTAGGCTTCGCGTGCCAGTGCTTTTTCAGCTGAGCTACTCAGGAGAATTAGCCAGACACAATCCATTCACATTTTGGTATCAGTCCGTCGAACACCGCGGATTGTACTTCATGAAATCTCGCTACATATGAAAACTCCATTAATCTATAGATAATTATACGTATTTACATATGTTTTCATCATGAAATTATGAATAAAGGGAGATTGACATATCTTCAAAATGGTGAAGCTTCAACTGTAACCGGTTTCGCAAGACCTGATTATTGCCGGGACAAATTTCCACCAGTAAATTCGAATAGAAATTTCCTCCTTATTTAAACGCCTTATTCATGAAAAATTTCTGTCGTAATTAAGACAAAAATAGTTATTCGTTTTTAATGGTGTAAGTTTTTCTCGGCGGTGGTATAGGCCCTGCGGTTTCGCCATATTGTGACTACATAAATAATCCTCATGTCAGTGTTAGCGAATTTGATTACCGCCTGGACAAACTTCCATTAGTACATTTGAATAGAGATTTCCTCCTTATTTAAACTCCTTATTCATGCAGAATTTCTATCATAAATGAGGCAAAAATTTCTATTCTTTTTTTACTGGTGGAAGTTTGCTCTGGCGCTAACCAGACCCTGATCTTATGCAAGCATGGAGCTATGAAAGTAGAGAAGTAGATATATCAATCTTCTCTTGTGGAATGTCTGGAAGCCGAAAAACGAGTTTTTTCCCCCTCTACTGCGTCCGCCATTTTTGATTTTCACCGATAGCAGTTCAATCAGCAGTCTCCAGAGCAAGATGCGGCTAAATATGGCGGACGTAGGAGGGGGGGTATAGGAACAGCTTCAAGTGACGTCATTTAGGTCTACTCCTTTCTTTTCATAGTTCCATGGACGCAAGCAAACAAAAAACGCCATGTTGTGACTGCATCCTCAGTTACTTCACTAGCTTTGCTACACTATCACTTTCTTCCTCGTTATTCATAGCTCTATTGTTTCCAATACGTAGCGAGTTTTCATCAAGTACAATGCGCAGTGTTCGCAGGACTGATGATACCAACATGGGAGTGAATTGTGTCAGACCGGTTCCTCTGGGTAGTTCAGCTGGCAGAGCATTGGCGAGTGAAAGCAAGGTCCCAGGTTCGAATCCTATCATAGATACATTTTTAACGCTATTAGGAAATTTTAGTTCAAGTTTGACACTCACCTGAGTATCCAGTGAATATTAAGTATTTTTTTCTCCTTAGCCATACTAATATTTTTGATAACATGATCAACATGATGGAAAAATACGCCTATAACCTAGAAGCCGTTGTGAAAGACAGGACAAACCAATTGTTAGAAGAAAAAAAGAAAACAGAGAATCTTCTGCTTAGAATGCTACCGAAGTATGTATCGAATGTTTATGTTTGTTAAAATGTCTTTTTGTTTGTTTTTTAGTTATTTACCGCCAAATACGAAGATATTTTCTTTTTTATAGACCCGTAGCTGAACAACTATTACGGGGAGAAAAGGTGGAAGCAGAGAGCTTTGATTCTGTCACTATCTATTTCAGTGATATTGTTGGATTTACATCACTGTCAGCTGTCAGCACGCCACTTCAGGTATTATATTTTCAGATTTATTTAACTGTAACTTTTGACCTCTTCAGGACCATGGGTAGATATATACATATTCAAAAGACACATTTAGGATTTGTTTTTGGTACCAGTAAAAAAGAGAAGTAAATTTTGTTCTATTTAAATAAAAAATGTGTTTTTTTTTTTTTTTTTTTTTTTTTTTTATGTGATAAGCCTGTAGCTTACAGGGCTGCCGCAGGCAACTATATTTTTTATTATTATTATTTTATTCGTACCGCTATTAACCCTGTCCAGGGCGGTGTCCTTAAAAAAGGACACCTAATTTTAATTCCAAAACTGACTAACGACACCAAAAATATTTAAAACTTTTCTCTTATAACTTACGTGAAAATAACAAAGTTCGTATTTTCTAACAAATTCGTTTATAAATTCTGGTGTCAGTCCATTATTTCATCAGTTTATAAACAGAATTACTCCGCGCCGGAAAGGGTTAAAAAAATGTAGTATATTTTCTATGAAAATTTTCTCAAACGGTATATCAAATATTTTTGTTTTGAGAAAGTGGTGCGAGGTAGAATTAAAAAATAGTCGCCTGCAGCAGCCGTGGCCCTTTTCCCGCCACATCTTCTATTATCTATTATATATATATAAAATCCAAACGGAAATTTCGTTCCGAACGCCGAGATTTCGAGTTCTACCGCATGGATTTTTACGGAACTTATACCGTTAGATAGGTATCGTTCCAGGGAAGGTTTTAAGCTATTACACATCATTCTACCTAGATCAGTTATAGAATTATTACGGAAAATTCTATTATTTTGGACTTTGTTACTTCATATTTCCTTAAATATCTGGGCTCCTATTGGTCGTAGAGCTTAGATTTCGCGCCAAAAGTAGCTCCGAAGCACCCAAGCAAACTTTTCCCCGCGATTATTTTGCCGTCTTCCGATTTCCTCTAACTCTATTAGGGGCCCGCGTAGAGCCCCTTTAAAATATTTTTCGTAGTAATTTTAGCAATTATCTTAAATTATTGGTTAAGACCGCCACTCTCCCGATTCATGTATCTACGGAAAGGTTACATGAAGGAGTTTCGTTCAGATACGCTTTCGTTAAGAATAGAGTGCGCTCCCTGGTGGTGGAATTTGGAACTAACATAACGCGATATTGTTAAAATTAGGAAATCTAACAATGCGATCTGTTTTAAACTTTGAGATAGTTCATAACACGTAATCTATTATCTATTCTATTATATATATATATAATCTATTATCTATTCTATTATCTATTATATGTATAAAATCCAAACGGAAATTTCGTTCCGAACGCCTAGATTTCGAGTTCTACTGCATTGATTTTTACGGAACCTATACCGTTAGATAGGTATTGTTTCAGGGAAGGTTTTAATCTATAACACATTATTCTACTTATATTAGTTTTAGAATTATGACGGAAAATTCTGTTATTTTGGGCGATAAGGTTACCATTTTATTTCTTGGCGAAATTCATCGTTGATAAAAAAAAAATTTAAACGGCTATTAAACCTCGGAAAATAAAAGAAAAACTGTTACTAATTTTATTTAAATGAAAAAAAAAAAGAAAAAAAGAAGAAGAAAATCCGTTTTAATGAGTGATAATATTAAAAAACGGAAACATTTAATCAAAACCTGAAAGAAATATTTGTAATGCTTAAAAATTAATTTAATAAGAAATATTACACTTGATACGCAATATTTGGCTCTTTATCGCTTGCGTTAGATATGGAAACGAATCTGAAAATTTGATTAGATGAAATTTTAACGACATTTTCTTTCTGTTCTGTTCTTTTCTTTTTTTTATATCTAATTGTCCCATCACGTGACTTATAGAAGAAACAAGCAGATGTAATTGTGAGTCACATGTGTAATTACTATTTGTTTCTTTACAATTTTTTATTTTTCTTTTGTCGCCAAACAATGTGATTTTAAGCCAAAAATGCATAAGCGTGACATTAGCTTGAGGATGTTCTCACAAATGGTGTTTTTTTAGGAAAAAGAGATCATTTTTTGAGTACATTTTCATATTCAATTGTAACTTATATAGATATCAGTTAATATTTTAAAAATGGAATCGAATACTTAAATTTCAGTGTGAATTTCTGCCACACATACATATTGTTAAATAATTTCATAATTTTTAAAAATGTTTTTCCCCGTAATTCCGAAAGCATGTGATATTTATAAACTCGAACTCAGTTCAACGAATATTACCCATTTTATTTAAGCAAATATTATCTATTTTCTCAAGTCATATCACCAATTTCATTTATAGGAAAATTCACAGATTCGAAATCTAGGAAATAAAGATATTTTTTAAGGAAATTTATGTTTTAATACGTTATTACTATGGAAAAATTCAACATTTTGAAAAAAAAAATTACATGTCTTTTGTAATTCGTCATTTCTTCTTCGTCTTTCTTCGTACTTTCTCCTCTGTTATGTAATATTTCAAATGATATTGGACTAATTTTCGATCATCGAATCACCGCAAAATCGCATATCTAATATAGTATATAAAATAAAGTCTGGATTAGGGGACTAATTAACGCACAGCGCAAACTACTGAACCTAAAATCTTGAAAATCGTGGTAAAAATACTTCTTATGACATAAACTTCTGCTAAGAAAGGATTTTCTAAAGTGTCACCCCTAATGGTTTTTGCACGGGGAGGGGGAAAAAAATCGAATATCAAAATTATGCGTCAAATGATAGCATATTTTAATGTAGTTTTGTATGCTGAATCGAATGCTACCAAATAAATTTTTATACGTCCATTTCTTATTCCTTTCCTTTCATTTCATTTCTTATTCAAGTTCCAAAGTGACACATTTCATATTTTTCTAATTTGGCGGTGTCTTTGGCATCTAAACCTCAAAATATATATCATTACATCCGTTACTCTAGCAACGGAAAAAATTCAAATCAACCCTTTTGGCTAAAAAATAAAAACGGCTCTATGAGTTTGAAATAAAAATGCAAGCATCTTAATTTTTTAAAAAAAATAGTGATTTTATGTAAAATAAAAGGGAAAAAATTACTGAGAATTTAGCGTTATAAAACAAAAATGGAAAAGGTACTACTTAGATATTCCGTCGACCAAAAATCTATCGTCAAACTATAAGATTAAATGCCAATAATGGTTGATCGTAAATATCAAATTCACTTGAATTTAAACAAACTACACGTGTTTACGTCATCAAGTGATTTTAATTTCGACGTTTTATTTGTATTTTTATTAATTTTATACTAATTTATTTGTTATTTCGTTATTTAAAATAAAGATTTTGTCAATTTATATAATTTGGCGAATGGTTTGGCGATTTATATAATTTGGCGAAACTGGTCGACGGGATAAGAAGTAGTACCAATGAAAATATTTAAGTATGAAAGCAATGTTTGTAACGACTTAAAAATTATTTTCATATATATAAACTCGGTTTACGGCGTCAGATGCCGTCATCCGAAGAATCTACAAGAGTCTTTTTCCATTTTTTCCGGTCATAGGTTCCTCAATGACAGAAATTGGAATTGGAATAATATTGTGCGATTTATAAATTGCTCCTCGATAAGAAGAAAAAATGGGTACATTTATAACAACCGTGCGCACATCTCGCTGATAGCATTTTTAAAATTCCCTGTAGCAGTAGTTACATTTTGCGTATGTAAATTAAAAATATTTTTTTGCTTTTAATTATGGCATTATTTCCTGTTATTGTATATCTTTTCAGTTTTTTAAATCAAATTAGTATAAGGCATGCATTTTAAATTAAATGAGTGAAAGGTTTGTGTTTTAAATGAAAATAATAAAATAAGAATATGCTATGAAAACAATCTTTATTGATTTATCACCTGCGCCCGGCTGACATAAAAGTATCACAAAAGCCACATATTCACTTTTCTTTGAGTAGTTGCTCATGAGAATTCAAGTTAACCTTCCGTAATCGGATACTTCACATATTGGTGTATTAGCTTTAATGTTGAAAGCATCGTTTTTGTTTGAAGCGAAAACTTTACTATGAATTCTATTACACAAAATCGCATCATCATCATCTACTATATATTTACAACGGAAATTTGTATTTCATTCCGATTGTTTATAATACTTTCGTAGGATATACCAGAATTAGTTAGGTAATAATTTTGGAAAGGTTTTAGTGTATACATATTGTTCAAGGGTACTTAGTTATAGAGCAACAGTAAAAGTTCAAAAATTAAGTGAACCTGATTATGAAAGTTTAGCCTTTTTAAAAAAATCTACAGAACATATTTTGTTACAAGTGGCCCTGTTGCATGACTTTTAGGAATGGTGTTAGTATATACGATTTCATTATATGTTGATTAGTTACAGAGGTATTAATTCCTGTTGTCATAACGGTCTCATTACCCGACCATAAGTGCGCTGTTTATAATCAACTAAAACAATTACTTCTTAATTGCTAAATTTTGTCCAACGCTTAAGATAACATTATATCGCAATGGCGTTCGCATCGTTTTCAGTAATGTGCAAGGTCAAGCTGAAGATCCATATTGTTTAAAATACAAGTTCAAATTCACCATTTAGTTTAATCCAAGGTTCATTTGGAAATATTGACCAGCGCAGCGGGCATAGCCTGCTAGTATATATATAAAATCCAAATGGAAATTTCGTTCCGAACGCCCAGATTTCGAGTTCTACTGCATGGATTTTTACGAAACTTATACCGTTAGATAGGTATCGTTTCAGGGAAGCTTTTAAGCTATAACACATCATTCTACCTAGATTAGATATAGAATTATGACGGAAAGTTCTGTTATTTTGGACGATAAGGTTTACCATTTTATTTCTTGGCGAAATTTATCGTTGATAAAAAAAAAATTGAAATAGCTATTACACCTCGAAACATAAAAGATAAAACTGTTACTAATTTTAATTTAAAAAAAAAAAAGAAGGAAGAAAAAAAGAAGAAAAAAATCCGTTTTAATGAGTGATAATATTAAAAAACGAAAATATTTAATTTAAACATGAAAGGGAATGTTCGTAATGCTTAAAAAATTACCCAGTTAAAATATTGCAATTGAAATAAGATTTGGCTCTTTATCTTTTGCGCCAGATTAAGAAAAATGCATCTGGAAAATTGATAGGATTATATCAAGGAAGTTTCGATAAGTGCATGCTCAGAAATATTTGAAAAAATTATATAATAATCTTCTCATGAGGAATATATAGAATATTCTTCTCGTGATACATAATATGTTTATAAAAAAATCCGCAGAACCTCGATTTAGCGTTTGTAAAAAAATAATGAAAATTAAATTTTTTTGGCGATTTAATGATGGTTGGCGGCACAATAAAATTTTGAATGATACTTTTTTTATCATAAATAATTTTTAAGTAAATCCTTTTTCTACTTTTCATATGAAGATAGTTAGATTAAGTTTAACTTAAATAAATACATTTTTATTAATACAGTTTTGTCATATACCTTTATATGTGTATATATTAAAATTTTACTATTGTAATTATACGGTTTAAATCAAAATTTAAGTTTATTAAATTTGTTCCAAACTCAAAATTAATGTCCGATTCTGTTGTTGCCATGGATACAACTACTTAATGTAAAAATGTTTAATGATAGCATTTTTAATTCGCCAGTTACATTTAAAACAAACTTAAAACGGTACTACTTGATTATTCCGTCGACAAAAAAAACTCTCGCCAAACTATAAGATTAGATGCTGATAATGGCTGATCGTAAATTTTACGTTCACTTAACATTAAAGACGGTACACGTGTTTGTTGCGTCATCAAGTAATTTTTAATTTGACTTCTATTTGTAATTTTATTAATGTTTACAAATTTATTTATTTTTCGTTGTTTAAAATAAAAATTTTCTCTTTGTATAATTTGGCGAGTAGTTTGGCAATTTATATAATTTGGCGAATAGTTTGGCAATGTGTATAATTTGGCAAAATTGGTTGAATGAATAATCAAATAGTAGGATTTTAATATTATGATACAAATAGTATCCTTAAAACATTTCCAGCCGGTGAAGCCATGTAAAATTAAATACCTACTGCATCACGCAATTTGTATATATTATATACGCTTAAAGGTAAAAAATAATACGCTAATCCTTCGTTTAAGTTTAAAATCATTGAGTTTTAGGCATTTAAACACTTATTTAACAAGCAATTTTCAAATGCATTAAAATATCTTGCATTTGGAATGGAAATGTGTTGGCTAGCCAAACAGCATCGAACGTCCGTCTTTTTTGCGCCAAGTACTCGAATATATATAGATTTTTTTCAGATTTTTACTGAGATTCCGCCGCCAAATTTGACTGATGTTTTACTACATACATGAGTAGTTTTAAAAGCATTTTTCTTTTCAAAATAATTTGAGCATGCTCTTTAAGGAGACCTTCCTTGTGGTAACAATTTTGTTTTTGTTTTGTTCTTTTTTATTTCTAACTCTTCTATCATATGACTTACAGACGAAACTAGCAGATGTAATTGTAAAAATGATGGTACTTATGATTTACATGTTATATGTTTATTTGTGATTTTTGAGTTAACTTTTGTCGCCAAACAATTCGATTTTAAGCCAAAAAGACGTAAGCGTGAATTGGGTTCAAGCAATGTTTACAATAAAGCTGATTTTGCAAGTGTACGAAAGCATTTTTTGAGTATATTTTAAAATTCAAATGTACAATATATAAAGAGCAATTAATATTTTAAAAATGGAGTCAAATATTTTAATTTTAGTATACATGTCTCCCACACACGCACATACATATTGTAAAATAATTTAATTTTAGACATTTAAAAAATTTCTCATCATACTTTACTGCGGAAACATGTCGATTTGTTTTCCCCAAATTTGTGACTTTTATAACCTCGAAGCCAGATTAGCTAATATTGTCCATTCTTTTTTAATAAAAATCATATAGCCAATTTCCCTTATACAAACGTTCAACCCTTGCAATGTCAGGTAGTAAAGATTATTCTTTAGAAAATGTAAGCGATGATGCGTTATTTCTATCACAAAAAAGACATTTTACAACAAAAATTGCTTTCTGAAATCATTTTTCGATATTCCATTCCATTCGTTTTTTTTTTTTTTTTTTTTTTTTTTTTTTTCATATCTTCCCTTCTTTTAGAAATGTTATAAAAATATATTGGATGAATCTTCCATAATCAGCTACCTTACAATTGGCGAATTTACTATATTGTGTTGGAAGATTCGTTTATATTTGAAAGGAACCGTGGGCGTTAAATCCGATTTCAGAAGATTACGCGAAATTTGTACTTTTAGTAATTAGCGATTAGTAAATTTATGTTTTTTTTATTATGGAGCAAACGGACAAAAGAAGATTTACTAATAGATATTTTTCATGTGCAGTTATTTTACTATCACTAAAAAAGCATTAATTTGAATGTACAAAATTTTTTTTTCAAATGCCAAAGGTAGCCAATGGAACACTATTTGTTCATTTAGCCTAGGTTTTTTTAAAGAAAAGTACCTCAAATTCAATTAAAATTTCAATCCTTATAAAATTTTGGCTGATGCACAGCCCTAGCAGCTGATCGTAGTGACAAATTTTAGGTTTATTTTACTGTCACTAAAAAAGCATTACTTTGAATGTATAAAAATAAATAAATAAATAAATAAATAAATAATAAGAAAAAAGCAATTTAACAAATTACAACGACCATTTGGAAAAGGATTTTTTTAAAGACTAAAATATAAGACATAAAAAATCGCACGGAGTTGATCATACATTACGTACGCCATGAATTAAACATTAATAGTGTTATTACGCGTAAAAATTCCAAGCGAGAAAAATCGCCTGCGACTCGTACGTATTATCCACCTGAAACTTACGTATTATCCAAGCATTTCATTGGCTGTTCGGGAAAGGGCTTTTCCATCGTCAGATTTCCAAGACGACCCATTTTAAATGAAATTCCATTCTTAAACTTCTAAACATCCCACAATATTACTTTTTACACCGTCGTATATAGAAAAAAAAATGTACTTTTAAATGCAATTTGTTTGAAAGCTGTATCTCAATTTGTTTCTGAGTTATTAATTTTTTTTTTTTGTAGTTTTTATTACTTTTTTGTCATTGTGGCAACAGAAGGTATCCATATCTGTTGAAATTAAAGAGAGATAGAGATTGCTGTATATACCAATCTGAAAATGAATAAAATGCAGATTAAACCAACCAAAAGCTTCAGATATGCTTTTGATTTCCTACCCTGATGAGAACAATAACCATTTTTCCAAATGGTTAAAAAAAAAAAAAAAAAAAGCCATTTAACAAATTACAACGACCATTTGGAAAATGATTTTTTTAAAGACTAAAGTATAAGACATAAAAAATCGCACGGAGTTGATCATACATTACGTACGCCATGAATTAAACATTAATAGTGTTATTACGCGTAAAAATTCCAAGCGAGAAAAATCGCCTGCGACTCGTACGTATTATCCACCTGGAACTTACGTATTATCCAAGCATTTCATTGGCTGTTCGGGAAAAGGCTTTTCCATCGTCAGATTTCCAAGACGGCCCATTTTAAATGAAATGTCATTCTTAAACTTCTAAACATCCCACAATATTATTTTTTACACCGTCGTATAGAGAAAAAAATGTACTTTTAAATGCAATTTGTTTGAAAGCTGTATCTCAATTTGTTTCTGAGTTATTAATTTTTTTTTTTTTTTTTTTTTTTTTTTTGGTAGTTTTTATTACTTTTTTGTCATAGTGGCAACAGAAGGTATCCATATCTTTTGAAATAAAGAGAGATAGAGATTACTGTATATGCCAATCAGAAAACGAATAAAATTCAGATTAAACCAATCAAAAGCTTCAGATATGCTTTTGATTTCCTACCCTGACGAGAACAATAACCATTTTTCCAAATGGTTAAAAAAAAAAAGCAATTTAACAAATTACGACCATTTGGAAAATGATTTTTTTAAAGACTAAAATATAAGGCATAAAAAATCGCACGGAGTTGATCATACATTACGTACGCCATGAATTAAACATTAATAGTGTTATTACGCGTAAAAATTCCAAGCGAGAAAAATCGCCTGCGACTCGTACGTATTATCCACCTGAAACTTACGTATTATCCAAGCATTTCATTGGCTGTTCGGGAAAAGGCTTTTCAATCGTCAGATTTCCAAGACCACCCATTTTAAATGAAATTTCATTCTTAAACTTCTAAACATCCCACAATATTACTTTTTACACCGTCGTATAGAGAAAAAAAAATGTACTTTTAAATGCAATTTGTTTGAAAGCTGTATCTCAATTTGTTTCTGAGTTATTAAATTTTTCTGTAGTTTTTATTACTTTTTTGTCATAGTGGCAACAGAAGGTATCCATATCTGTTGAAATTAAAGAGAGATAGAGATTACTGTATATACCAATCAGAAAACGAATAAAATGCAGATTAAACCAATCAAAAGCTCCAGATATGCTTTTGATTTCCTACACTGACGAGAACAATAATCATTTTTCCAAATGGTTAAAAAAAAAAAAAAAAAAAAAAAAACTTTTAAATGCCAAAGGTGTCTAATGGAACAATATTTGTTCATTTACCCTACGTTTAAAAAAAAAAGTACCTCAGATTCAAATAAAATTTCAATCATTATAAATAAATTCTGGCTGATGCACAGCCCGAGCTGCTGATCATAGTCACAAATTAACGTTTTTAGTTTTATTTAGGCAACAAACTGATGAATAATGATGTCTTGAAAATAACAAGCATGTTTATTTCTCCGTCTTATTACGCTCATTAGAGATATGCGAAAAAAATCTTCGGTTTGCAAAAAAGATCACTACTAAAAATTTTGCATAACTAACTTTATTTATCATTTGCAAAGAGTTTTGATAGTGAAAGATCTAAAATTCAATCAACAGCAATTTGGCATTATTTAATGGAATGTAGTTTGGAACGTAATTAACTCTGTTTTGTAGCTAACTCTGGTATACTTTTAGCCATACCGTTACGAACATTTCTAACATTTCACATCAAACTTGCTTGTGGATCCGATTACGGATGATTGGGAAGATTTTATTGAATGAAAACTAGAGGTTTAGTTTTCTATTTGAATTAGTTATCGAGGTTATTTTCCTAGGTTAATAGTTTCATGATTAAAACTGGTATGTAAAAAGAAACGGCAATTAAAATGACATTATTTTAATTTTATTCACACAATTCCGCTTTAAATATCCACTTTTACATGATTCACATATTTTAAAATATAAAAGTTAAATACTGTTTTGATTGTATTTACTCTACTGGAAATCGAAGATAAGAAACCGTAGAGAAAATCTGCCAGAAGAAGTATATTACCAAATATAATGTAACGTAGAGAGAGATTTACGTTATCAGATCCGCAAGAAGTACCAAGCTGAGAAGCCCGGAGTAAAAGATCTAACAAACGAA
Source organism: Maratus speciosus (assembly GCA_963932465.1). Lineage (NCBI taxonomy): Eukaryota > Metazoa > Arthropoda > Arachnida > Araneae > Salticidae > Maratus > Maratus speciosus. The sequence continues at coordinate 290,455,489 of OZ010798.1, forward strand.
AGTGAATAACCTGAACATCTTTTAAGTTAAATGGTCAATCTCTGCAGTCATTGTAATTCTATTCTTTTTTAGTAGTGTGGTGATATGATCGTAATGGCCGTATTTCCCTCCCAAACTCTACATGTGTACTAAAGAGTTGCTTCTGAATTGCCCGTATTTTGTCTAACGCATCCGATAATATAATAGCACAATGGCGTCCGATGCGTATTCAGAAAATGCGGAAGGACCTTCCAGGTGAATGTCCATATTAATTTAAAATTCAGGGTCGGATTTTCCATTTCGTTTGATTGAAGGTTTATTTGAAAAATGGTCCAGCGCAGCGGGCTCAGCCTACTAGTAGCAGAATGAAATGCATAACAGGAATGCGGCGAATCCTTGGCACTAGAAACAAAAAAAAATGAGTGGGGGAGGTGTAGAAAAAAACTAAACTTTCTTAAGCTCTAATAAGAAAAAATTAAAAAATCTAAGTACTGAAATTTAAAATAAATGGATAAAAGCCGTTGCCTAGCACCTTCCAGTAGCCGAAGCTTCCCCGGGTGCGCTCAGAAATCAGCCTTAAATTAAATTTAAAAAATCAAAAAACCAGACTGCGTAGAAAGCGAACTAATTAATTAATTTCTCATCAATGTGAAACTATTTTTATATTACTTAACTATTTTTTTATTTACTTGTATTGATGACTTTTAAGTTGTGTTTAATTGTTAGTTCCTATCTATAAACACTGTTTTAATGAGGCCTATAAAGGTCTATGAAGGTTAGAGTTGCAGTAAAGTTAGAGATCTTACCTACACAACTTCCAGGTTGTGTAATATTTGAACGGAGCTTCCGACTGGAAATAGTCAATGAAACATCGTCTTCATTTTGAAAGACCTATCCAATGATATGCCACTCAATAGGGTGCGTCAATTTTTTCGTCTCTACCGCCATTTTGTATTTTACAGCCGCCATGTTGAATTTATAAAAACAAAACCTACCCTATAACCATCGGACGGTTAAGACGAATCAATAGAGACCTCATTCATTAAAATCCATCCATCCGTTGGGATGTTTCGAGGTTATAAAGAAATCCACATACCCAGATACGCGTGAAACACATAACCCTTCTTGGCAGTCGGGTAAAAAGGCTCTTTGCAACACGATATCAGTTTCTCAACGACTGAAAAAAGGAGTACTTCGGCAGTGGCGTAAAAGAATATGATTTGGTAAAAAAAAATATTAAAATTAAGTCACAAATTAATTTAAATAATGCATTTTTGTAATTAAATTAGTAAAAGTAATTGTTTAACCCTTGGGGACGAGCGACCGGTATTCGTGCCGCGTAAGGTGTTCAGAATCCGTGATTATTCTCAACAGTAAATTTGTATTGTAAATTTTGCCTTATTTAATCCGAGCATTTTCCCGATTCAATTAGGCAAAAATTTCTGTTTTGAAAATTTTTCTGTTTTTTGTGATAAAAGATTAAAAATCACAGAATCTGTGCCATTAAATAAGGCTAAGTATACTATTAGGAAATAGTGATACTCAAAGGCAAGAACCATGTGTGACCTGCACATATTTTCCACCTCTGAATATCGAATGATTACTTCATCAAACCGTGGCGAATCTTGCTACTCAAACTGGGCATGCTTTTTCCCACCATTTTTTCCGAACAGTAATTTTCGCTTTACTTAAGGAAACAAGAAACCTTCAAATTCATTTTTTTTTTTTTTTTTTTACTTTTTTAAATTGCACCTTAAATACTATTCAATGCACACTATATGAATTATGGCATATACTTATTACACAAGAAATAAAAAAAAAAAAATTGAGAAAAATAAAAAGTTTTCCTGAATATTTTAAGGGTGTTCTCAAATTCAAAAGGGCAACTTTCTGACATAAGTTTTAATTTATTTTTGTTCGAAAATGCATGAAACTAGCTGGTGTTGTCGTTCAGAAACTATGTAATTGAGCTGTTTTTTCCATTTTTTTTTTTTTTTTTTTGCAAACGCAATAGATCTTTCAGAAATTAGTGTCAAAGTGGGCGTTTTGAACTGAATTTTCGCTCGAAGGAAGAAAGAGCACTCAAGAGCGGGCGAAAAACGTGTTTGTCACATGATCAAATTCGCTTATAACTCAATAGGTAATTGATTGATCAAAAAATGGAAAAAACAGTTCAATTCCAAATCGCTACCATGGCCAAGCTTTCCAATTTTATACCTTTTCGTTTAAAAATGAATTTATAAATGTGTCAAAACCTTTTGCGCTTGTTGAGCAGAGCAGTTAAGAACAGCCTTAAGCTTCATAAAGAACTTACAAAATGTCCCAACCTCATTCCCTATCAATTAGAATCCCAAATATTTTTTATGCCAGTTTGGTTTACATATATAAATAAAACCGTGCATAGTTTTTTTTTTTACTTTCTTCTATCTTTACAAGAAGAAAGTATTGGATTCGTGAAAAATTTCAACTTCCGGTTTTCGACGGATTTATATGCTTTAGAATGCTCAGAACACGATTTGACGGTTTTTAGAAAATGTCTGTATGTGAGTCTGTCTGTCACTCTGTCACTCTGTGAGTCTGTATGTGACAAAAAATTTTTGGGCGCTCCATCTCAGGAACTAATGCACGGAATTTCACAAAACTTTATATTGAGTTAGACCTTGATATAAACTGGACCTGATTAATTTTTGGTGAAAATCGCCCAACAGGTGGCGCTGCTGTGCGGCATTTTTCACAATTTCTGCAATAGCTATATCTCAAGAACTACTGCACGGATTTTCATAAAACTTCAGATTTAGTTAGTCCAGGACATAGTTTGGTGCTTATTACTTTTTTGTGACAAATCGCCCAACAGGTGGCGCTGCTATGCTGCATTATTCATGATTATTGCAATAACTCTAACTCAAGAAAAAATGCACGAATTTTCATCAAACATCAGATTCAGTTAGTCCCGGATATAAATTAGTGCTGTTTAATTGTTGGTGTAAATCGCCCAACAGGTGGCGCTGCTGTGCTGCATTTTTCACGATTCCTGCAAGAGCTGTATCTCAAGAACTATTGCACGGATTCTCATCAAACTTCAGATTTAGTTAGTCCATGACATGAATTGACGTATAAATTAGTGCTGTTTAATTTTTGGTGAAAATCGCTCAACAGGTAGCGCTGCTATGCTGTATTTTTTGCGATTTCCGCAATAGCTTTATGTCAAGAACTAATGCTTGGATCTTCAACAAACTTAAGATTCAGGTATACCTTGATATCATTTAGTGCTGCTTATTTTTGGTGTAAATCGCTCAACAGGTGGCGCTGCTATGCTACATTTTTCAGAATTTCCGATATAGCTCTATCTCAAGAAACTAACTCAAGCAAAAGAACTAATGCACGAATTTTCATCCAACTTCAAATTCAGATATACTTTGATATGAATTGGTGCTAAATTGTTGTTATTTCTTGTACTATTTAAATGATTTAATTGGTGTGATTTATATAGAAGAAAGTTTTGTGATGGCCACAACATACTAGTTTAAACTGATTATAATTGGAAAAGTTGAAGTTAGTTAAGGGCAGAAATAGGATGCAAAAATGCTGAATATTTCATAAAATTTAGAAAATAAAAATTTCCTTACCTTCACATTCAAATATATAAAATTCGATGCACATTTTTACTTGTATTTGTAAACCAAACTGGCATAAAAAATATTTGGGATTTTAATTGATACCTTACCATTGGTACCATCAGGTTGAGACATTTTGAAAGTTCTTGACAACGCTCAAAATATTCGGAAAAATTCCTTATTTTTCTCCAAAAAAAAATTTTTTTTAATTTCTTGTGTAATAAATATATGCCATAATTCATGTAATGTGCCCTTGAATAGTATTTAAGGTGCAATTTAAAAAAAATGAGTTTGAAGGTCCCTTGTCCCCTTAATGAAGAATATTACTGAAAGACTGCAAAAATGATTACTATTTGAAAAAAGTGGTAGGAAAGATGTTTGAATATTAGCATTCGTCTCTACAAATATTATCTGAAATTCAGCTGATTCACACATGCGTTCAGATTTACGTGGATTAATTATATTACATATTTTTTTCTGTCTAACAATGGACATTACTCACGAATAGCAACAGCAACGCGTCTGCGGGTACGTACTACCCAAAAAAGACTGCTTATTAGACGACGGAAAAGCAGTATTGAAATATTCTTCACTCCTAGTGATTTTTATTTACCCGCAGTTGACAAGACATGGGTAAAGTCCATTAGATAACATTAAACACTCAGATTTATGAGAAGATTCCTTTCTTCCAAAAATATAAAAACAGTGTATATATATTATTATTACATTTGTATTAAATACCTGTCAATTTTTTACCTTGTAAATCTAAAATATTTAATATTAGCTTTAGCATAATAGAATCTCATAATTCAAAGCAGCATTTTTTTTTTTTTTTTTAAGGAAAACTCAAGTGCTTGTTGCCGATTTGAAAGCTTATTTTTCTCACTGGTGGCGGAGCATGACGGTTTTGCGTGAATCAAATGCCTCAATTCCTGGTATAGTAGAACTATGCTTGAATGGGAGCGAACCATGCTTAAGTGGGTGGAGCTAAACATAGCCATAACCACCATGAGAGATGTTTAGATTATATGGGCGGAGCTTCATTTTCTGGAATGAGAAACTTTCCTAAATCTCTGGACAGGAAAGCATCACTGCACCGCTAGTGCACAGAGTTTCAGTTTCAATAATATAAGATTTAATAATTGTACTTGATGAACTCGGTTTTGACAGTGAAGTTATTCGTTTGATGCTTTTCAACCTACACTTTTCCTATAATTATAAAGCTTGCCTTTCTGCTTTTTATTTAAGAACATATAAATATAGAGAACTAGGGATCAAGTGCCCCTGTCATAAAACTTTTGATTACAAAAATTTTGATATTTGTATTGAAAGATTATGAAGTCTAGAGGAGGTTAAAGTTGTTACAGGGGAGGGGAGACTCAGCCCACCGTGTCTTGCTTGGTTAGTGTCCTGCTTTTATGCCCTTAAAATTTAAGGGGTTTTGGTGAGTTTTGCTTTAAGAAATGCAAAATGTTTATAGAAACCACTAACATTAAAATTTTATACATATATTAATGTAGGAAACAGCGTTATTCTGTACGGTTGATAGAGTAAAAGATGGCGGCTCGACAGCAGATGGGTTGGAACGTTTCGAAAAGAGAGGGTCAATAGGTATACAAGATAGCTTATAGTACAAGATCATCGAAAAATAATGCCTAGATTTAAAAAAATCATAACATCGAAACCTTTTATGTTAAATGAGTAGTTCTTTCACTACATGATAACTGGTGAACGCAAGTTTGGTTTTAGTTCACCAGAATTCGTTTGCGTGTCTGTGTTATGAGCGGATTAGTTGCGCAGAACTACTTGCGAATACGCCCGGAGTCCGCCATCTTGTTTTTGTTTTTGGCGGGAAAACCCCGTTTTCACGCCAAGCAATTGTCGCCAAATAGTAATTTATAGCGACTTTAGGCTAAAAAGCTTTGAAAAATTCAGAGATTAAACAATTAAAGAAAAGCAAAAATAAAAATAAATTTTAACAAAAATCAGTAATTTTTATAAATATTTCTTTTTTTTCTTGCTTTTCTTTAAGTGTTTAATCTCTGAATTTTCAGTTTATCAAGCCTAAAATCGCTATAAATAACCCTTTTAAAACAGTAGATTAAACCAAATATTCAATTTTAAATAAAAAACAATGCAGAAAACAGCAGATGAACAGAAAACAGCCTTCGATTCGTTATTTATAATAATAAAGATAGGGGACCATCTCCGGGCGATTACTCAAAATCTACGATTAGCCAAAACGTAAAATTTTAACATTTATCCAAAAAAGGTTAATAAAATACAATGCAAATTGAACAGAAAAAGCACTCAAATCGTAATTAATAATAATAAAAATAGGGGCCATCTCCGGGCGATTACTCAAAATCGGCGATTAGCCCAAACGCAAAATATTAACATAAACGCAAAATATTAACATTTATCCATCAATTTTAAATAAAAAACAATGCAAATTGAACAGAAAACAAATAAAAAACAATGCAAATTGAACAAAAAACAGCACTCGAATCGTTATTAATAATAAAAAGAATAGGGGGCCATCTCTGTGTGATTACTCAAAATCGGCGATTAGCCCAAACGCAAAATACGAACATTTATCAAAAAAAAAAAGCAATATATCTATATTATAAAGGACAAACATATCTGTGCGTAACGCATACGTCATTTTGCGAATGGCAACACTTTGAAATTTGAAATAAAATTTTGGTTTTGCATTTTCTCTACTGCAAATTTTTAAACGTCTATGCATCACACATTTTAACTTTTTACACCGTCGTATGAGGAAAAAAATTCTCTTTTAAATACTATTTGTTTGAAAGCTGTATCTCAATTTGTTTTTGAGATATTAATTTTTTTGTAGTTTTTAATACAAATTTTGTAATTGTGGCAACTGAAGTACTCCATTTATATTGAAAGTAAAGGGAAAATATTCATGGTTTATTATTTTTATTCATTATATCCTTATTGATGCCATTTTCACATTACAAATAAAAGAAACTTTTTTATAATTTTTGAACAGAAAATGGTGTCAGACATTAAATAAAACACGCATTCTTCTTCATAAATCAGCTACATTTTAATATTTTTACATTACGCTGATAAATGAGTTTGAGGCGCTCGGCAAAATGATTCATTGAGTAAAAATGATATATTTAAAACAAAACGATAATTTTTTTTTGATAAAACTAAATATTTGACCAATACTATAAATGGCGAATACTATGACAACTAAAGTCAAATTTCTGAATTTTTTTTTTCGCGGGTAAATTAGAACTTAAGGTTTGTGCGAATGTTCACATGAAAAGTTGTATCGGACAAACGTGACTTTAACTTTGGAAATGCATTCATTAATAATCTATTCTTTTGCGCGTTAAAATACTTTCAAATTGTGAATTTGAGTGGTGCGTATGTAAATTACGAGAATGTGAAAATAACGTACAGTTTAGATTTTATGGGGGAACATTTTATGATGTTACAAAGCGAAATCCTTTTTACTGATTTTTCATCCCGTAAAAACAAACATAAGACCTCCATCGATAACTTCATCATAATTACTCATCTTGATTACGTAATCTAATACAGTTTAATTTTTCAATAATTTAAGCAGTTGAAGTTTGTAGAAATAATATTTTGGTAATTTTGGGTTTAAAATATTATTTGTTTTAAGAGTTAGACAACCAATGTAAGATGATTTTTTTGTTGTAATTATTTTTGTAGGTTTATTATAATTTCGATCTGACAGTTCCTTTCAAACATTTTAGTACGTCGAATTTCGACGGGTTGCAACTCGTATAATAGCCGTATTGTAACATTATACACAAAAAAAAAATGATTTTTTTTCTCGATTAAATGAGATACAAATGTAATTTTTTCCTTGTCTCGATTAAATAAATATGCAATAAAATGAGATACAAATGTAATTTTTTTCTTGATTAAAGAAATATGCGATAAAATTAGATTAAATATAAGTTTCTTCATCAAATAAAAGAAAAAAAACAATATGAAACAATACAACCTTGACCACGTGTAGCTGAGAATCTCGGAACAACAAACGCACGTCTGGACGGGACAACCTCCAAAAATCAAGTGATGCTTCGAGAATAATCGCGGAAGTGACATAAAAAATTTAGGGTTACCAGAACACTACAATCTTCGGAAGACCATCGGGAGTAAAGCATCGCCAGCACGAAATCGCCAAAAAAGGCGCCAAATTCAAGATGGCGGACTCCGGGCGTATTCGCAAGTAGTCCCGATAGCTTATAGTACAGGGTCATCGAAAAATAATGCCTAGATTTAAAAAAATTATAACATCGAAACCTTTTATGTTAAATGAGTAATTCTTTCACTACACGATAACTGGTGAACGCAAGTTTGGTTTTAGTTCACCAGAATTCGTTTGCGTGTCTGTGTTATGCGCGGATTAGTTGCGCAGTCGTCAAGGTCAGCCGTCACTCCAGACTGCAACTGCTCAGTACGATGTTAACCGTGCAACAAAAAACACAGTGCGTGATTTGGTATGTGGAGTCAAAGTCAATAGTCAGTGTACAGCGGCTTTTTCGGAGAGCTTATCCAGTTCAAACTGCTCCTGATAACAAAGCGTCCTTGACGACGGTGCAACTAATCCGTGCATAACACAGACACGCAAACGAATTCTGGTGAACTAAAACCAAACTTGCGTTCACCAGTTATCGTGTAGTGAAATAATTACTCATTTAACATAAAAGGTTTCGATGCTATGATTTTTTTAAATCTAGGCATTATTTTTCGATGGCCCAGTATTTTAATGAATATGTAAAAAAAACTATGTTAGGAAATTATAAAGCTCACACCACTAATATTTCAAAGAGTCACTTTTCAACATTTGAGGCAAAGTTAAGTTTGTTAGAAAACATTTGGATAATAAATTGCATAAAAGCCTGATCCACGTGATCAGGCTCCAATCATAAAATGATATGCTGATTAGTGATGGGCGATTCTGGAAAATTTGAGAATCGATTAAAATCGAGTAGCGGATGGGGACAGCTTAATGCAACAATGTTAAAGAAGCACCTGCATTATAGAAGAAATGAGAAGGAAATCTCGTGGGGATTTTTCTAAACCTGGTTTGAAGCAAAGGAAAAAAAAAATAGGCTTTTGCATTACTACTGGCGCCACCTATCCAAAATATTTGAAAATAATATTAAAAAAGAAATCTTTAGATAATAATCTTTCCAACATTGTAGTAAGAAGTATATAAATAAGTAAACAAATATCTATAACTTTTACTGTTAAGTATTAAAAGCAGTTCATCTTTTATGTCATAATAATGTTATTTAATATTTAACTCATTACATATAAATGAATTGACAGGGATATGAATGTGGCGTTTTAACAGCTTTAAGGCTATAGCTAATTAGTCACCAAGGGATGTAATAAAATTATTATTTCTTATCTTAAGCTAAATCTTTTAACTTCGCTGCCAGTCAAGGCTTTAGAAAACAATAAATATGATTCAACTAACATATACGTCTATAATTAAAATATACATAATTTTAAACTTGTTCCTTAAGTATATTATATATATGTAACGTATTATTATATATAGTACGTCAATGTGGCTTATTTAAATATATATATATATATATATAAAATTTAAACCTATAACAATTTGTTTTCTCTATATTCTTAATTTAAAATGTTTCTTTGTTTTAAAATAAAAAAATAAATAAATCCCAATAGAGAGAGCAAAGTTATTTTATTATTATTAGTATTACATTGAACTAAACATATTTTAATTTTAGGATTATTTCAGTTCCTATTTTATAGAAAATGTATAATGTGAGCATCTCATAATATTTTTAACATTAGAATATTCAGGATTATAATGCATTCTCATCAAGTATTAACATCTTAATTTATAGTAATAAAAGTAGGAGAAGAATAGAATATAAACGCACAATAAAATATAAAACACATGGATAAGTATCAAGTACAAGTGAACATCAACCCCAACAAAACAACATGCCGAAGCCGGCTAGGGATTTTTTGATTTTTTCCCCATAGCTTTACGCAGTGGAAGTTTTAACATTGTTGCATTAAGCTGTCCCTATCCGCTACTTTAAAATCGACATCGTATAAAACAGAATCGATCGCAATAAGAATCGATTCCCATATTCTAGAATCGATACTTGAATCGATGTTTCGATGTTCACAGATTCACACAAATAAGCTGAAAAATAGTAATTCCAAAACGTAGGGAATCAACAGGGCCGTAACGACTATCTCTCACCCCTCACCTCCATTTATGGGGGCCCTAGACAATGTTAGCGGCCCAGAAGTAAGTTACTACAGACCTTTGAGTCAAATAATAAGGTTTTTTAACTTTTAAAATTATTATTTTTAAGATGTAATTTTGATAATAATTTATATTATATTTAAATTTATCTTTAAGAAAGATCTCGGTCATATAAAAAAAAAGAAAGAAATGATTTTTTTTTTCATTTGGAAAAGATGTACTTTCTACTCTTATTTCCTTCAACCAAACAGATGGGGACTTACTTCCTATAAACTCCCTAAAACTTCTTAAAAATGCGCAGATGAGCGAAATTTTGAAGGCTCTAAATTTATTTAAAAAGTTAAATGGTTTTTCAGTCTTTTTAGGGTCTTCTATAAGCGTGGGGGAAATGCAAATATTGCAAATCTTCTTTTAAAATAGCTGTGATGAATGTAATTAACCAATCATCACATACTAATTATCCCCCAATTAATAATCAAAATTCTCCTTTTAATAATATATTTAACTAAAATTTCTTTCCCTTTTTAAAATATATATCTCCTTATCTTATTTACAGTTTATAGATATCTTTCTTTTTAATGTTTACAAAATTTTCAGCTGTTAAGAAAAAAAAATGTTCTCATCCTAGAGCCATTAACAATGAAATAACATACTTTTCTCTGGTTAACAAATAAATAAAAGTATATTCCTTGATTATATGTTTCTTTTTTTTTCTTTTTTTTTTTTTTTTTTTTTTTTTTTTGCAGCAGTAATCTAAAAACTATAAACAGTTATTGACTCATTTGCTGACATGCAGATTGCACTCACTGAAACAATAATAAATAAAAAAGAAAAGTATCGAGTTAAACTGATGGCATTGTGCTCACAGTCTATTCATACTAAGTGTATTTTATACTCTTACTTCAAAGAATGCCTTTCGAAAAATAAATTAAGGTGGAATCAGCACCCCCCCCCCCCCCCCCGTCACATCTCTATACTTAAACAATAAGCCTCCAAATCTCATCAGGGAAGCGCTTTATCAGAATAAACTGGTTACCAAATTTGAAGCAAATCAGATAGAAAAACCCATCTATCTAAATTAAGAGGGGTTAGCCCCTGTTGCTCCCTTTATACTTAAACAATGAACCTCCAAATTTAATCAGGGAAGCGTCTTATCAGAATTAACCGGTATACCAAAATTGAAGCAAATCTGATAATTCTGCATGAAAAACCCATTTATCTAAGTGGGGGGGATAGCCCCCGCACCCCCGTCCTTTATGCTTAACCAATGAATCCCCAAAACTAATCAGGGAAGCGCCTTATGAGAATGAACCTAGAAAAAAAAATTTGAAGCAAATCGGATATTTCTATCGAGAGTTATCGCGTTACGTATGTACATACATACAGAAACTGCGGGCACATTAACTTTCAGGCTTTGATAGCCTGTGAGCTAAAAAGAAAAGTGCCCAGTTAAACTGATGGCATTGAGCTCACAGGCTATTCACACTAACTGTATATTAAGCTCTTATTTCAAATAATAATGCCCCTCGAAAAATAAACTAAGGGGGGGGGGGAATTGCTCCTCCCCGTTTCCCCCCTTCATATTTAACCAATGAACTTCCAAATCTAATTTGGGAAGCGCCTTATCAGAATAAACTGGTATACCAAATTTGAAGTAAATCGGATAGCAAAACCCATCTATCTAAATTAGAGAGGGTATTATCCCCTCGTCCCCCCTTCCCCCTTTAGACTATAACAATGAACCTTCAAATATAATCAGAGAAACTCGTTATCAAAATTAACCGGTATACCAAAATTTGAAGAAAATCTGATAATTCTGCATGAGAAACCCATTTATCCAAGCTAAGGGGGGGGGGATTAGCCCCCCGTTTCCCCTTTATACTTAACCAATGGGCCCCCAAAACTAATCAGGGAAGCGCCTTAGGAGAATGAACATAGAAAAAAATTGAAGCAAATCGGATATTTCTATCAAGAGTTATCGCGTTACGTACGTACATACATACATACATACAAAACCGACGGACACATTAGATCTCAGGCTTTGATAGCCTGTGAGCTAAAAAGTGCCAAGAGCGTGTGAAAATAAAAGAGGACATTAAAAGCTTTCCAACAATATGTTACACGAGATGGTTTGGAATAAACAATAAATATGCACCCCGGGGGACAGGTAAGTCTCAAACGGTGGGAGGGGTGACCTCAAATGTATCTTTGGTCAAGGTTTCAAAATGTGGATTTATAATAAAATAGAACGAGAACTGGGCATTTTTAAAATAGCATCCATATTTTGAACGGCTCTGTAAATTAAGATTGGGGAGGAAGGGGGGGGCGGAAAGGATTAGAGGGGACGAACTTGAAAAATACAACATAATAAACTAGTAACCCAAATAACTAGGCTTCTAAACAAAAGTAAAACGATTCAACATAGTATTGAATTCAGGGGGGTGACCCGGGGGAACATTGGAATGTCCCTCCCGAAAGTTTTGAGATTTTATGTTTTTTAATGGACAAATGTGCACCCCCCCCCCTTACGGAACTCTAAAATCTCCCCCCCCCCCCCCCCCGTCCCGACCGGAGCAGTTTAGAAATCAACCCGCCATTCAACACTGAACCTAGAAAGAAAAAAAAAAGAGGCTCTTATACAAAATTTTACAGCAATTCTGCCACTAAAACAGTAAAATTGGAGGAATCTATTCAACCCGAATCGTTGATCATGCGCGATGCGATTTGAATTGAAGTAAATCAAAAAATAACAATTTCACCCGCATCTAAAAATCGGCATCGAATCTGAACTGAATCGATTCGCCCGAATCTAAAGAATTGAAGTAAATCAAAAAATAGCGATTCTGCCCGCATCTAAAGATCGACATCGGCATCGAATCGAAACTGAATCGATTCGCCATTTCTGATCTTAATTTACGGGCAGAATCGATGCGTTAATTTTTTCTTGCTTTCTTTTGCCTTTAAAAAAAGAAAGCGTTGGATTCGTGAAAATTTTCGACTTCCGGTTTTCAAAGGATTTATAGTTTTAGAAGATCTTGTCTGGAATACGATTTGACTATTTTTATACATTGTCTGTCTGTCAGTCTGTCTATTTGTTTGTCTCTGACAAAAAAAATTGTGGGCGGTCTATTTCAAGAACTAATGCATGGAATCTGTTGAAACTTTAGATTCAATTAGACTTTCATATAAATTGGTGCTGATTACTTTTTGATGTAAATCTACCGGCAGGTGGCGCTGCTATGCTGCATTTTTCCCGATTTTCGCAAAGCTCTATCTCAAGAACTAATGCACGGATTTTCATCAAACTTCACATTCAGTTAGACGTTGGCATAAATTGTTGCATATTAGATTTCGGTGTAAATCACCGAACAGGGGGCGTTGTTATGCAGATTTTATAAGCAGTGTTAATTCAGACAATTTTCTCCGGGAGGGATTTCTGCGGATCCAGAGAGGGACAGTTCAGAGGGGAAGGGGATTGGACTTTTGTACATTAAGCATAAAATCTCAAACCTTCTGGGGGGACATTTGAATGTTGCACGGGGGGTGGGGGGGTAGGGGATGTCCCTCCGGGTTACCCCCTGAATTCAACACGTTTTTCTGGATTTAAACGATTTTAGGTATCATATCTCAAGAACTAATGAACGGAATTTCATCAAACTTAATATTCTGACATAAGTTGTTCATGATTAGGTTTTCGTGTAAATGATATAACAGGTTGTGCTGCCATGCTGCTTTTTTTTAGCAGTGTTGAATTAAGACTTTTTTCTCCGGGAGGGTTTTCTATGGTTCTGGAGAGGGACATTCTAGAGTTTCGGGGGGGGGGGGAATTGGACATTTGTCCATTAAGCATAAAATCTCAAATCTTCATGAGGGACATTTCAATGTTCCGGGGTGGGGGGGGGGGTTGTCTACCTGTACCAGCCCCTGAATTTAACACTGTTTTTCAGAATTTACACTATATTAGCGATAATATCTCAAGAAGTAATGACCGGAATTTCATCAAACTTAATATTATGTGTCATTGACATAAGTTGTTCCTGGGTTTTTCGTGTTAATCATGTAACTGGCTATACTGTTTTTTTTTTGTTTTTTTTATATATATATATATATTTGTGATAGCCATATCTCAAAACTAATGCACGGAATTTAATCAAACTTCATATTCTGTTACACTTTCAGATAAATAGATCCTTATTAGGCTTGGGTGTATACTGCCGAACAGCTGCCGTTTTTATGCTCTTTGAATTGGGATTTTCCGTTGCGGACATCTAGGCTAATATCAGACGAACGTCTTTTTGCACGCTTTTTTTTTCGCTCTTACACCGTCCCTACACATGATAACGAAGGTGTAGGGATGGCGTAAGAGCGAAAAAAGCGTGCAAAAAGACGTTCGTCTGACATTAGCCTAAGAGGGTGTGGACCGAAATTCAATGATTTGTTAGGAAAATGCAATGCTTATATTTTCTTTTAAAATGCGCATACTTCAACGAACCTATCCTTTTTGAATCCTCATGATGCGCATAGGTTATCATTTAAATTTGACACTGTGATAGCTAATTTTGAAGCTTTAACATTTATGAGGCACATGAAAGTTTTGGGATTGGCCCATCCAACTACTTTATCTTCAATTTTTGAAGAAAAATGAAAATGATATTACCTTATTTTGTCTTAGAGACATCGATTAAAAAATTCATAGTATCGATTAAATCGAGTTGGCCATAGTATCGATTAAATCGATTAAAAAATCGAAATCGTCCATCACTAATGCTGATCACTAAAGGAAATGGACGCCCGGACTTGGCTGTTGGCTCCCTGCTCTGTCTCCTAAGGGGAGGGGAGGACAATCTTCCTATCGAAGTTGTTATAAGTTACTTAATTTGGCAAGTTATAGCTTTGATGAGTTAACTTACGCTTCCCAAGCATTCGCTCCAAAATTAAAAGTGAGACAGTTTTTTAATACAAGCATCTGGCCCCTGCACTTTGGCTACGATTTCAAAAAAGGATCGGTCTGCGCGCATGCGTATTGTGATTTGCTGTGGGAGAAATAATGAGTGTAATAGATTCGTTTGGTTGTTATCAAGTAGATGTTACGGTGCAATGGTTAGAGTATCCATCTAGAAAGCACAAGCTTATGGGTTGTTTTCTCACTGGTTTCATTTTTTTACGAATTTCGTTTCTGTCTTTATTATTTTACTAGCTGTTACCCGTGACTGCGTTCACGTAACATTTAAAGAAGAAGAAATTCACCAATTAAGCAAAAAATTTCGATAATTAAAAGCATATATAATGAACCTTTTATCACATTTTATAGTAGAAACGCTTCTGATGATCCCAATTTGTTTATTTTTATTTATATATATAGGATCATTTAAATTTCTTTCGTGAACATGAAATTTCATACGCCTTTTCTATGATTAAATGAAGAATAAATTTACATCTCTGTTATTCTATTTTATTATTTATATTTATTCTATTTTATATTTATTCCGCTCAAGGACATTGATTTAATTTATGTTTTCGAGACAACGAATATTATTTAAAGAAATATATTAGTAAATATTTTTAAAGGAAAGGGGTTATTAACAGGTCACTTCAGACGTGACTTTGATAAGATTAAATAATCGAAAAATCAACATGCAACATTATGTTTATATTCCAAAAAATCACATCTTGGAAGAAAAAAAAGATAAATGGTATTAAAAAGTAATAATCAAACGTGGTGAAGCATCAAAGTTCAAAAATAAATAATAAGAGTACGAGAAATACCTTTAACTTTCAAATATTTATTACACTTTAATTTCACGGTACCACACTTTTATTAACTGTAGATCTACCAATAATATCAAAATATTTATCATGCTCTGAAGACTCTTGAGCCTAAATACTTATTATTTAAGCAATAGAGTTGCTTATTGCTTTCGCGGAATAAATTTATTTATGGAAAAGCACCCCAATTATGAATTAATATTTTCATATCTAACGTTGTGCTGTAATTTTGGCTTTTGAAAGCTTTGAAATTTGCAGGAATATGCTCCAATGGGGGACAGAGACTGTGTTTCAGCGAGATTTTTAACTATAGATTTTGATATTTTAAAATCGAAAGAAAATTTCCCTTCTTCCTTTGCCCTTTTCGATAATCACGATGCCTTTAAAAATGAGAGGGATCTGAGGCAAAAGACAAATTTATTTCTTTATTAATGGTTTTGGTTCTTTTTTACACATAAATGATGTCACATGTAATATCCTAATCTCAAATTAAAATTTGTTGCTAAACTTTTTAAAGTCGACTTTGATGTGCCATTTATTAAATTTTATTGAAACCAATGTTCCTGGAGATTGTACGGCAGTGTTTCCCAACATTTTTTGGGCCATGCCCCACTAAATCATCTTTAAAACCCTCATCCCCCCCCCCCCATCCCATCTCTGTGACAAATAATTCTTATTATATAAAAAGTGAAGTCTTATTACCTTTAAAATCCAATAACACATTTTAAAAATGCAATAAAAACTTAAAAAAAAAAAAAAAAAAAAAAAAAAAAGAGCATAAAGAAAGAAAAGTACGCAGGAAGAAATCATTAATAATAATAATAATATGCAGCAATAGTAAAAAGCAAATTAGATTTTGAAATATTTAATAGCGAATTAAGATAATTGAAAATTACTTTAATTGAAGCTTTTTCGATGATGCTTTTACCATTTTAATTGCTGACAGTAAAAAAAAATAGCATTAATAAATGTATAATAAAATAAATTCAAATTATAAGATTCGAGATAAATAGAATAAAATTAATGACATCCTTGTGCTTCATGTTGACTGCAGACAGACTGTATATCACGTACTAGATTTGTCAACTTTATTGAATATTCAAAAATATTAGTGAAAGATAGAAGTTTACATAGGCGGTAATAGGTCTCATATATTCCACAGTGTACTTTGGCTCAAAATAAGAAAGTAATTGTGAGAATGGCTGTATTGACTGAACCGTATTATTTCAAAACAACACAAATTTTATTCAACACTCAGAATTTTTTTTTTTCATTAGCAATACAAAGAATAAATTCTAAATTTTTAGAAAAGCATTTAATAAGAAGTAAAAGTTTAGCTCTTTTTAAATTTTTAAAGTCGAAAATGTATATGGAATAAAAATTTTTGCACATCATGCAGAACAATAAATTTAAGTTTCAAAATTTTTGAAACCACAAAATTAGAAATCATTAGAATATCATAGAAAATATACTTAAAATCAGAATTTTTGATTGAAATATTTTCAATATAGTCGTTGCTCTGTGTTAAACTCGTTAAAAAATATATTTATGGCCTCATACAAAAATTAACATGCATTAAACAATTAACGAATATAAAATGCTATTATGCAGCTCTCAAACCTTATTTTAAATAACTGTTATATTTAAATTAATATCTACAAAACGAAACATTAAACACATTTTTGAAAATTCTCTATTTCCAATAGTTAAACCATTTAAATAACTAGGACTTCCCTCAGAGGGATTAGTCTGAGCGATATTACTGAGAACATAGATTTAATAATAACATGTGGAAGCAAAGAAAATGAGATGTTATATTTAATTGTCCATATACTGCGAAAAATTGAAATGATGAAAATAAACGAATTGTAGAATTACAAAATCTTATATATAAATTCTTATACACTGTTTAAAAAAATGGGAAATCAAACCATTCAAGACAGCCATGCATGGATATAAAATTGAAAGTACGCAATATATTAAAAGTAAAATAGAAAATGAAACCCTAATTTACTTATATCGGAATTTTAACTGTATAAAATGATGTCAAGAGCATAATCAGACGCTCCGCACCAATTTGAGTAACTTTAAATGACAAATATATGATGTTTAAAAAGAATGGACTATACTTTATATGGTGTGTGCTCCCCCGGAATAGTTAATATTGTACAATATCTGTTTTCCACGGATGCAATGAGGTTGTCGATAACATTTAAGGAATTCTATTCTCAAAATCTAATATAGTATCAAAGTACCGAATACATCAAAAGTGGCATGCAATGCTTCGTTAGAGTGTGTTTTAGATATGCTCGATCGGATTAAAATGATGAGTGTATGCTGGCCACTACATACGCTGTATTGTTTTGTTTTCAAACATATTCTGCACAAGTTGAGCTGTCTTTAGCATGTATTAAATAAAAGAAATCGGCAATGATTACAACATAAAATATGACACAAGATCTGAATATATCGTCTGCATAACTTTTGAGCTGTCAAAGTGTCATTTGAAGTAATTTACAAATCCATGCATATGTATTCAGCAAATCATGCAAGCTAACATACGCCAATATGTACCCGATTACAAAATTTCACCAGAATAAGTTAATATATAAAAAATATACTAATGATAATTGAGAATATGACCTTATGATAAAATGTCTAGAAAAATGAATCGATAAAAAATTCATATCACATTTAAAACGGCACTTCCCTCTGTTAGTGGCCTTGGCGAGAGAGAGAAAAGCCTAGAGAAGGAACACTTTAGCAAGTACTTTCGGGCAACCTACTCACTGTTTCATACAGGTCTTTATTCAATATTTACACAATTTATTCAATGCTAGGTGGGTATCTATCAGTTTTGTTGCATTTAAATCGCATGTTTTGCGGAGGAAATGCAGCATTGTGAAATATTTAAAGTTGCTGTACCTAATAATTCCAAATTAATGGTAATTGAGATCGCTTTCCGTTAATTTCATCTTTTTAAATTTTAAATTTTTTAGAAACCATTCATAGAGACAATTGCATATTTTAAAACTAACCCGAAGCAAAATTTCAAGATTTTGGGCTCAGCAGTAACAGAGAAGTAGAAAATTTTTGAAAGTTTTTTGTTTCTGCACTGTTTTTTATAGCGACATTTTTAGAAATTGTTCTATTACGAGAATTTATGTCATGATAAATACAGCCATGTCAATTTTCATGTTTATATTCCTAACAGTTCCATGTTCTTCGTTACTTAGATCATCTTTAGATCTTTTTCCGCTTTGTTTAGTCTTTCTATTTTTTAGAATTCGTTCTACAACGAGCATTTACATCTTATTAATTACTACCATGCCAAAGTTCTAGTTTCTAACCCCAATAGTATCCCAAAAATTTCAGTATTCCAAATAAATCATAGTTTAGAACCTTTCTAGAAATTTTTACGTTTATCCGTCAAATTGAACCTTTTAGAGAGCGTTCATTACGAGTATTTACATCTTAAAAGTAACTACCGCACCAAATTTAAAGTTTCTAACCCAATCAATATCGCAGAAATCACAATTTTAGAACTTTTTTGCTCCTGCAGCGATGTAGGTTCTTGCACTGACATAAAATAGTCTTTTTTTCGGAGCAGAGATGGCCACCAACATTTTTTTAAGTTGGCTATGTAGTTTCAGAGATAACACCTCACAAACGTACAAGCATTAATAATATTATATACTTTATAATATTATAACGCTTTATAATATTAGCATTAGATGTACAGATACAAAAGCCATTTATCTGTTACAAGCTAAAGTGCCGGCATTGCCCAGAATTTGAAGGATGTTTGTTCTGAAAAATCAATTTCAAAATTTAACATACAACACAAAACAAACATTAAAAAAAGCAGTCAAAATGTTTTTGAATGAATCATATGAAAACGCTACATAAAAATGTATAAATGTATATAACAGACGCAAAAGAATACAGCTATAAATGAACTTATTTCAATTTATAATTGGAGCAATAATGTTAAAATACGCCAATATTTCCCTAATCGGGTTTTTATTATGCTTCAATACATTTTTCACACTCATATGACGTTATACTATATCCACCATGCCCTTTATATTTCCAATATGACGTAATATTTTCCTCTTTCACTTGGAAACCTTGAAATAGAAAAGTTATGAAGTTATATTCACTTTCATTTAAATTCGTCAAACCATTTATTTCATTTTCATATTTCACGTGAATATCTTGCAATAGAAAAGTTATGACGTAACATTCACTTTTTTTTTTAATTCGACAAACTATTTATTTCATTTTCATTTTTCACGTGGAAATCTTGCATTAGAAAATTAATTGTTGTAGTAATAATTTTATTGTGTTTTTTAATTGTTGGCAACTGCTATAACGAAAAATGTTTAAATTTGATAAGAAATTGCTGTTAAATTGGTGGTTTTTTATTAATTAAAAAAAAACTATAAGTTATTTCGATTCCGGATTACTTTAGTTGTCTCAGCTATGTTTTAATACACATGTACGTATCTCTTCACAATTTTGACTTCCAAATTGTGGATTTTTTATAGAATTACAAACAGACAGATAGACAAGTTTTCATTTTTATATATCTCTCTATTCTATGAAAAGTAACTAACGCTGTCACCGCCGCCGCCGGTTTTGAATTTTTTGTGACCGGAGGTCTTTCTTCGTTAATATTAAGAAAACTATTGCATACAAATATATGAAAATCGGTGGTATTATAGCGAAATGTTTGATCAACACACTAATGCATACAGTTTTCAAATCGAAGAATTATTTTAAGAGATATTTAATGCTAAAGTTGGACAAAATCGTTCCATTAAAAAAAAATTATAAGAGCAAAAGCTATACATGGGAATTTAATCATTTTTAGATCATTTTATTCAATAGAAGATCCCGGTCTGCAGATTTCATTAATTTTTTTTTTTAATTTGACTCATTTTTTGAGGTTTTATTTCTATTTTAAATTCAAATATTCAGCATTTTGACAGATATTTTTTACATATTTTAGAAAATGGTATTAATTTAAACTGTAGCCAACTGTATAAACAGCGCAAACAATAATGTTTGCTTCAAATAAAAAAAATATTTACACGTTACTATTATAAACAGAAAAAAACCTTCAAATTACAATTAAATAATTAGGTATAAAAAGCAGGCACTTATTGGAAATTACGCCATAAAAACTATATTTACATGTGAATTTTAAAAGAGAAAGGATATTGTAAAATAAATTCATTAACATGCGTTAGAAATCTGAAATAGAACAAATTACGTCACATTACACTTATTATGCAAAATGAACAAAAAATAGTATTGCAAAACAGTTTAAATTTAAAAATTGCGCGAGACAAAATATTAGAGGTTAAATATAAGATTTTTTCAAAATTTTATTATTTGTCGTTTGATGTGAGGTGTTCAGCTATAAGTATGCAAATTTTTATGTTTCAACATAATTAGGGGCTGAGTTAGAAAAAGTGCTTTAAATACAAAAGTTAGAGCCCAGAGGGTTAAATATTAGACTTTTTCAAAATTTTATTATTTGCTGTTTGATGTGAGGTGTTCAGCTATAAGTACGCAAAATTTCATGTCTCCAACTTAATTAGGGGCTGAGTTATAAATATGGCTTAAAATACACAAGTTAGAGCCCAGAGGGTTAAATAATAGACTTTTTCAAAATTTTATTATTTGTCGTTTGATGTGAGGTGTTCAGCTATAAGTATGCAAAATGTCATGTCTCCAACTTAATTAGGGGCTGAGTTAGAAAAATTGCTTAAAATACACATGTTAGAGCCCAGAGGGTTAAATATTAGACTTTTTCAAAATTTTGTTATTTGTCGTTAGATGTGAGGTGTTCAGCTATAAGTATGAAAAATGTCATGTCTCCAACTTAATTAGGGGCTGAGTTAGAAAAATTGCTTAAAATACAGAAGTTAGAGACTGGAGGGTTAAATATGACTTTTTCAAAATTTTATGATTTATCGTGTTATCGCAAGTATTCAGCTATAAGTATGCAAACTTTCATGTCTCCAACTTAATTAGGGGCTGAGTTAGAAAAATTGCTTTAAATACACAAGTTAGAGCCCAAAGGGTTAAATATTAAGCCTTTTTCAAAATTTTATTATTTGTCGTTTGATGTGAGATGTTCAGCTATAAGTATGCAAAATTTCATGTCTCCAACTTAATTAAATTAGGGGCTGAGTTAGAAAAATTGCTTAAAATACACAAGTTAGAGCCCAGAGGGTTAAATATTAGACTTTTTCAAAATTTTATTATTTGCCGTTGGATGTGTGGTGTTCAGCTATAAGTATGCAAAATTTCATGTCTCCAACTTAATTAAATTAGGGGCTGAGTTAGAAAAATTGCTTAAAATACACAAGTTAGAGCCCAGAGGGTTAAATATTAGACTTTTTCAAAATTTTATTATTTGCCGTTGGATGTGTGGTGTTCAGCTATAAGTATGCAAATTTTCAAGTCTCCGACATATATAGTTTCGGAGAACGGGCTCTGTGGCAGACGGACAAACAGACAGACAAAGGAGTGAGACAGGTAAGGTTTCGTTAGATGGACGAAACTTTAAAATCATGCTGCGGATGACTGTAACAACATCCTAAAATTACATTACCATCAGCGATCTACCAATCCCGAATTTAATTTATATTCGTTTCATATATTCTTATTCTTTTGTGCGGCCCTGTAAAATAATTATCAATATTATATACAGTAAAACCTCTGAATAGCGGACACCCCGAGAATGCAGAATTTGTCCTCTATTTAGAGATGACCGCTACTGAGAGTAAAACATGTGCAGTTATTTAAGAGTTGGTAATCGAAAAAATGTCCGCTAAATAGAGGTATCCGCTAATCGGGTGTGTCCGCTATGGAGGTTTTACCAGTAAAACTTCTGAATAGCGAACACCTCGGGAGGGCAGAATTTGTCCTCTATTTGGAGGTGTTCGCTACTGAGAGTAAAAAATGTACAGTTATTTAAGGGTTGGTAATCGAAAAAATACCCGCTAAATAGAGGTGTCCACTAATCGGGTGTGTCCGTTATGGAGGTTTTACTGCATAATAATATAATCCTTTACAAGAAAATTGCATGCTGTATGATAGACAGACAGACATCCAGAGAAAGATAACCTCCGGATCAATAAACACTCATGTCTTTTGTTTTAATCATCCACAATTGTATGTTATACAACATACCAGATTTTATACAACAGGCTAAAAACGGTCACCGTGGTACGGAATACTGTATTATTATTTGTTTGCCCACCAAAACTGGTTGCCACGGGTTGTTGCAAGGTTTGTGATCACGTGGTTGAAAATGATCTATTCAATATTACTGCGTGCGTATTTTTTTTTATTTGCTCCATGTGTTCAAACCAGTTGTCTACGAAAACATCAACCGGTGAAAGTGACGCACACCAAATTTCTGTGACGTATGCAGATAAATTGTGCTTTTTTAAGAGTTTTTTCTATATAATTTTTAAACGGTTTGGAACTTATTTTTCATAGTAGGTGCATTCAGTAGGCGACCCTCATAGGTACCTTCTGGTGCAATCAGAAACGAAATCCGACAAATATTTTTTGAGTTATGCTTGACGAAAGGTTTTTATTAGGCTTTTTTTTTAGTAGGACATGGCGTTAATATCCATCGTAGTAGTAAAGTGTCCGGACAGTAATATTTCGCTGAGTATTAGCCTTCGCTTCGCTCAGACAATAATTATAAATCGAAACGCAAATCAATCTAAATCACTTCACAGAAAACCGCCAAATAAGTCATGGAACATATATTTGCAGCCAGAAAACATACACGCCCCGAATGACGGGGCGTACCTTCTGAATTGTGACAGTAATTTTTTTCCAGAACTGCTAAAAATATTTTATCGCTTACTATCAGCCAAATTATTTTTTTTTTATTATTATTATTATTTTTTTTTTTGGTTTTTATTGAACACATACATCAGATTTGTGTGTTTGACCCCAAGGGCCGCTTATAAGTTATAGTCGATATACAGGGACGAGATAGCACAATGAAGATTACAACACAGATAATTTTTACATCCGGGAGCTCCACAAAGAGTGTGCAACGGAACCAACGGGAGTCGAACTCGCAAGCCTCCTACGCTCTCAAGCGATTAGCAGTGTGGTGTCGGCCACGGAGGTCCCCCCAAATTAAGATATTCACTCTGGAATCCTAACATAAACACTTCTAATAAGATGCGTTTTAACTGGTTGATCAAATGTGATGTGTCTGTCGTAGCGCCTTGGCTTTATTGTAGTGAGTCAATTTGAAGGAATTAAAAAAAAAACAAAAAAAAAACAGTGGCACTCCAGGAGTGCCAATCGAAGTGAAAACTTCAACAATTACGTGTGTGTTTTTTTAATCGTCAGGAAATGTTTTATTGTGCAGGAAATACTTTTAAATGTAGTGTTTTTTTATTCATTATTATAAACTATTACTACCAAAATTATATTACAATTTTCATAGTAATATAATTTAAATATAAATTACATTTAAATAAACATTAATGATTTGTAATATATATTATTATATTAAATTATATTATTAAATTATACATGTACATATAAATAAACAAATTTTCGTACAAAAATTCTCGTATTGCATTTAAAGATTTATCCGGTGAAATATAAACGGCAACCATTACAATTCAACACTATCCAAATATTGAAATCCATACTCCAATTCAATACTATCCAAAAGTATTTTTATTAATGAATACAATACCACAATTGTATTACGCTTGGCGCGCTAGTGTCTATGTGCCAAAATGCTAGCATGTCGGTTACGTAACAGTGTCTCCAAATCAGTGGTTTTTCTCCATCCCAAAAAAAGCTCAACGCGCCTAAAGAAGTTTTCACTTCAAAAATGTTTGAAACCAGAAAATTTATATTGCTAAATTATTTTTTAAATTATTTGTTACTTTTGTTTTCACTCATTTAAAATCAAAAATATTAAAAATTAAATAGCATATTATTTCAGGATCGTAAGAGCGAATGTACAAATTTTGCAGAAATCTCAAATTGCCCCCCTGTGGGGCCTGCGCCCCACGTTGGGAAACACTGTTGTACGGTAAAAGGGTGTTAAACTTATGTATTTGCTATTGTTAAGTTCTTAGCAAATCACGCCATTTTGTATAACTGCTATAAAATTGTAACATTTTCTGAATGAAAAGCAGCTAGTGATTTAAATATATCGACGCTTTCACTAGGTTAGTTTATCTTACGGAATGATACTTGTCGAAATAAAAATATATATATATTCTTTCACTTCATGAATCATTTAAAACTATGCATTTCAATTTGTTTAAAACATAGAATCGATTAATGAAATCCAATATTATTGTACATTTAGAAAAACATTGAAACATTATTTTTATTAAATATACTAAAATTCAAGTAATAAAATATATTTAAAATGTAAGCTAAAATTTTATTTTGAAGTAATGCTACTTTTGGTGCAAAATTTTATTTCTAAAAGGTATATTATTATTTTAAGATTTCGTTTTAACTTTCGAAGCTGGTGTAACGAAAACGACATCGCTTTGACGAAATTGAAATAAATAGTATATGTTAATGTTGTCGTATTAAAATTAATGCTTTCCATAAAAAAATATTACATCATTTTTACCCGATAAAGCTTTTACTAAAATCACCTTTGTGACATGTTTTAACTGCCATCTTTAAAAATAATTAATTAAAATAGTATATGATTTTTTAAAACTTAAATCTTATGAATAGTGGGCAATAATTATCCACTTAAATGTACATAAGATCAATGCAAAAACACTTAACGGGTTAAAAGTTTGTGACGCAGCACTTTATCTTATGCTCTAAGAATTTTAAATATGGGACTTAAAAATAATATCAAATTTTGAGTGACGCTATGCTATTAATTATAATCTCTCTATATATTATTTATTTCATCTTTTTTTTTTTTTTTTTTATAATCGCATGTGCAAAAATTATGTTCAATTTAAAAAAATGTATAAAAGTTTATTCATTGATGCTTTAACATTTACACCTCTCATAAATTCCAAGTATGAGTTTTAAAAGATATGATATCAAAATTTTAGTGACGCTTTGATGTGGCTTTAAACGATTTGCTTTAAAATTAAATTCAAATTGTTTTTGTTTTGGCTAAGATATATTCACACATCTAAATAATAGTTTTAATTTTCCAATATACTTTAAATTATGTCACTTTCACTGAATTTATATAATGCATTTAAATGTATTTATTTGAATAAATTGGTTTATCCTTTGTCCAAAGCTGTTAAAAATTTAAAATAAGATTTACGTAAATAATTTTTTTGCCTCATAGTATCCATTTGAATACATTTCACTTAGTTTGGATACAATGACGCAAAAAAATTATTTACGTAAATCTTATTTTAAATTTTTAACAGCTTTGGACAAAGGATAAATCAATTTATTCAAATAAATACATTTAAATGCATTATATAAATTCAGTGAAAGTGACATAATTTAAAGTATATTGGAAAATTAAAACTATTATTTAGGTGTGTGAATATATCTTAGCCAAAACAAAAACAATTTAAATTTAATTTTAAAACAAATCGTTTAAAGCCACATCAAAGCGTCACTAAAATTTTGATATCATATCTTTTAAAACTCATACTTGGAATTTATGAGAGGTGTAAATGTTAAAGCATCAATGAATAAACTTTTATACATTTTTTTAAATTGAACATAATTTTTGCACATGCGATTATAAAAAAAAAAAAAAAAAAAAAGATGAAATAAATAATATATAGAGAGATTATAATTAATAGCATAGCGTCACTCAAAATTTGATATTATTTTTAAGTCCCATATTTAAAATTCTTAGAGCATAAGATAAAGTGCTGCGTCACAAACTTTTAACCCGTTAAGTGTTTTTGCTCATATCATTACTTTTTTGAGGTTATTGAAAAAATAAATAAAACAATAAACACACACACACACACAAAAAAAATTAAAGACCAATACAAAGAATTCATAGTCAGGATTTCCATTCACCTCCAATCTCTCCCCTCCCTCCCCGCAAAAAAGGATGACCATACTTCAATTTTAAAGAGCACCGTGCAATGAGATTTAGAGGGTATTTCTGTTGGTTTGTTTCAGAGATATAAAAAGCTATGTTAAATTTTACTATATAAAAAATTTACTTTGTTAAGAAAAATAGCAAGAAATATTACTCTTTAAACCTTTATATATATATATATATATATATAACAATCATCGCTCACTTATAAAAGTAATTACATACATTTATATTAAATCCAAAACTACAATTTTCTGCTTCTTCCTTTTCTCATTCCTAGTGCAAAAAAATTAAACATTCTTTAATTTTATATAAAATAATCTTTCACCATCCCTATTTAAAATTCTTTATTAACAATAATAATAAATCATATAAAATAATCCCCTGAGCTCCGAATATTCCACTTCTGCTTTTGCACCCACCTCTCCAGCTTACCTAAATAATAAAATCTTTCAAAAATTAGTTTGAAAAAAAAAAAAAAAATCTGCAACATCTGTTGCTCACTAACATAAATAAATAAATAAGTACTAACTTCCCTAATGTACAGTCATGGAAAAAAAAAAGTAAATACCCCTACTGACTCCTCAACAAATTACCGTAGAAGAAAGTTACTGGTACCGAACGATTGGAAATAAAGTCTACTTTTAAATGATGTATATAAAATTTGCGTAAGGGGTCATCTACGTATTAAAACGAACCATAACTTTGTTTTTTTCAATAGCAGTACACAATTCTTACAGCATACATGAATTCTACACCATTTAATTAGCCTAAAAACAAATTTTTATGCAATTCGTACTATAAGTTTCCGAGAAATTAATTATTTTAAAACGAGCGTATTTTAAGGGCTGTAACCAAATTGAAGTTCGGTACTCGATTGTTAACCGAGAGAGCCCCCTTCCTGATCGAGGTACCTTAAGCATCCTTCAAGCAGTCAATGAAGTCTGCTAGATTACAGGACAGCGTAAGACATTTCAAAATATCTAGCCACTTCTATCATAGACGGACCCTTAAACCATCATTTTGCCGATTTTTAAGCATAATTTGAAAACTATTTGGAAGAAAAATGTGAAATTTTGGATTTCCATAAAGCAGGACTTAATAAATCTAAAACCATCAAAAAATTGTAGATTACAATTCATAATTTTTTCGAATATTAATTTCATAATTCATATCATAAAGTTATAAAAATTGCAAATTCAACGTATTTATGGGTATATTAGTATTACTGCTACACAAAAAATTAGCGCATTAGGAGCATAATTTCAGGAGATATGAATAAAAATATGAAAATGTAATTTAACATTAGAAGCACTAAATTTTGAATGTTTATAATTCAAAAACTTATTATTCAAATGACTTGAAATTTGGTGCCTAGGCATAGTTTGAACCGAAGATTTGAAATATCTCGTTAAAATTGGGTATTGCCACTGAAAAAATGAAGTTTGGATTTATTTTAATATGTAGATGGCCCCCTAAGCAAATTTTATATACATCGTTTAAAAGTAGACTTTATTTCCAATCGTTCGGTACCAGTAACTTTCGTCTACGATAATAATTTGTTAAGGAGTTAGTAGAGGGTGTTTACTTTTTTTTTCCACGACTGTACATTTCACCTCTTCTCCCTCCCCCTACTCCCCAACATTAAAAAAATTTAAATCTTTATTTTTATACAGAAAATTCTTCTATATAAATTATCCTCCTATTTCTCAAAATTACCACTTTCCCACTCCAGCCTAGAGATTTCAATCTTTAAAGCTTTTTAGAAAAGTGGATCTGCAAAGTATGTTGCTTAATAATAAAATATATAACCATGTACACTTTTAATTATTTTTCACACAATCAATTGATGTCATGATAATAGTTGTTCTGAGCGAATATTGTGTTGGATGGGCTGTCGTACAGATAGCTCAATTGGAAGAGTACTGGCAATTAAAGCCAAGGGTTATTAAAGTTCGCGGTAATTCAAGATGTTTAACTCCTTCGCGACAAGAGCCCTTTGGGTTAATTTTTAACCTTTTACTACAGGTTTTTAAAAACAGAAAATTTTCTGTAATTGAATCACAAAAATGCTCCGATTAAAGAAGGTAAACTTTACAATTAAAAATAAGTGGTGAGAATAATGAAGGATTCTGAACACCTTAAGTGGACAAGTATACCGGTCGCTCATCCCCAAGGGCTTAAAGATGCTTTTTTGCTATTATAACCTTTAGGATTTACAATATAAAAAAATCTTAATCACTTCTGAGGTAAATAAAGCCAGTGGAAAAAAATCAATATGGCAATGTTTTGATTGGCAAATTCTAAGCTGAGTAATTTGTGCTAAAGAATGAAAAAAAATATAAAGTTGTAATAATGTCCTCTTACAGATACTAAATCTAGGTTTTTGATGTGTGAACTATATATGAATACAGTAGAAGATATTTATAATGCACACCTTGGTATGAGAAGTTGTGCGTATTATAGAATTTTGCATTAAATAGATCATATTTCATACATCATTAAATTTACTTCGTATACATTCTTTAAATTACATTCCTTGGAACCAGAAAATGTGCAAATTATAAAATTTTAAATAATAGGTATTGATCACACATTATTAAATTACCTTAAAGCATGATCCAAATATGCCTGGGCAAAATAATTATAAACAGTGGTAACTCGTTACTGACAGTTTTGGGGACACTAAATGCATTGTTGGCAAATTTATTCCTTTTTCACTATTTTTAATAATAATGAAATTTTTGCCTTATTTTTCGCAGAACTTTCTTCCATTAAATAAGGCAAAAATTTAGTAAAAAAAAAAAAAAACTTTTGGAAGGCTTGCATTTTAGTGCTGCAAGAAAAACCTGTGATGAGCTACTACTGATTATAACATCCATTTACAAAAAAATTTAATATAATAACAATGTTTTCATTACTCCAAAATAATGTGTTAAAGACGATAATGCATCAAATTTAGTGTTCCAAGAAATAGCAATATTTGTGAAATACATGTGCTTCTTAACTGCAAAATTCATTGTTTACATATGAGAAATACATTACATTTTCTGCATTAAAATGTTTTAGTGGCAGGCTTTTGTGATTGAACAAGAACCGCTTGCAGAGTGCTTTTAATGATTTTAGAATATAAAATTATGGCTCTTAAACTACTATTAATCCAATACAGTAATAGGGATAAAAAAATCATTAAATAGTTCATTTAAAAAAATTATTTGTATTTTCATCAGATATACCGATTATTACTACCATATGTTATATGTAACATATTTATTAGAAAATTTATAACTTATTTTGATGAAGTTTTCGACCCCCCCCCCCCTGACATACTGTCAAATTTCGCGAGGTTTTTTTTTTTTTTTCTTGTGATGTTCCTCCCCCGACCGAGAATGGAGCGGGTTTTTTATAATCAACTTATTAATTTTGTTTTTCTTTTTTTGCTACTTTTTTATGTTAGTGTAATGATCTTTCAATTGCTATTGCACAACTAGGCGATAAACGCGCTACTCTGTAAGTGGCACGGCAACCCTCCAGTGTACAGGTGGAATTGATAAAAATAGTTTTGTAGTCGGAATATGCGGAATGTTAAAGAATAGTGAATGGTTTAATGAAAGCAGAATAAAAACTTAATATTTAATTTAAGATGCGAGTCAGATTAATATATTAATTGAAATGGTTACTGGGTAATCACTTTATTAGTTTATACAAAGTCTAATTATCATGACAGCTACAATGCAGCTGCTAATGAAATTTTGTGAAACCAATTTTTTCTAAATAGTAACATGTTCTGAATTGTTCTTATTTACAATAATACTTCATCACCACAAATATCATATAAGGGAGCTGGCTACTTTTATATTTTTTAAAAGTAAATTATTTAAAGCTTTCTTTTAAGCATATTAACTTTAAAATTAAATGAAAACAAGTATCTTACTTTTGCAAAAAATCTGTCTTATCTTATTTATCTATAAACTTTAATTACTAAATAAGGAAAGTATCATGATGAAAATTTTTACTTTTAGGAGCTCAAAACAACCAGTCAGGATAAAATGGTTCATTTTGAGCTAATCGTGATAATTTAAGTACATAAAGTAGAATTTACTATCAGTCAAAAATATGTCCAAGACTGAAATCAGTCCTGAGACTGAAGGTCTTGCACCCATGGCTGTAATCAATTAGCCTAAAAGAAATGCTTCAGGGTTTTTTTTTTTTTTTTTCCTTCTGTTTTTCTTTTGTTACAGAGATAAACGGCAATAAAAAAAAAATTTTTTCCCCTTTAGGTTTAATTTTATAAAACTAAAATACTACGATGCTTTAATTTTTGAAGCTGAAAAGAGTTATTAAAAAAAAAAAAAAAAAAAAAAAAAACGAAGATACCCATATTTCGAAAACGATGTCATTTTAAGTCAATTTTCGTTTATAATGTTATTAGAAACGATTCGCAAATGAATCATTTTATAAACGGGATTGGAAATCTTAATTTTGATTTCGTCATACCCTTTATTTAAATTGGGCGTTCTTTAAAAATAAAAGATTTTGTTTAATTTCTTTAAAAGAAAACTCAAAACACAAAATTAAATTAGTAATCTATCTGTATTACACTCACATATCACAAGAAATACCTATGCCACCCATGAACGTTATTTTATAAGGAAAACAGTTATAAGTATTGTTGAAAATAAAAACAATTCAGAACATTATACTAATTAGAAAGGATCGGTTGCAAAGAATGCTGTCTGGATCATTAGAAATTGTACTCACTTTCTCCCCTTGGAATACCATTTCAAGATCTTTGATATTTCTTATTTCTTCAGTCAACTCCGCGTATCGCGTACATGGCGAATACGTGATACATGGCGAAGTCTTATGGCGAACGCGATGAATTTTCATTTCGATACGAGAATTTTCGATAAATATCGAATTTCGATACGAGAATTTTTTTTTAAATGTGAAATATTTTCTCCTTAAAAAATGTTTACTTACTATGAATAACAATGAAATAAAATACATATAATTACAAAATACTGCTCCATTTTAAAAAATCAGTCTAAGTATTTTAAAGCACATAATAAACTGTTTTTGTAGTTTAAAAAAAGATTTATTGCCAATATTCAGATTTTTAACTGTGACCTAAACCGTGCAAAACCGATGTGCAACGTTCTGTCTGCTAGCCCATAGAATAACATGTAATCCGCGATCCTAAGAAGTCCAATTTTTCATGTGGATTATATAAAAATTAAGAGTTTTCCTAGATACTAGGTTAGTCTTATCCACTTCATCAAAGACAGATTAATTTTATATATTAATGTTTTTAAAAAAATCTAGACCGTTTCGGAGAAAAAAAAAAGACAAACTTGCACCATCGAAATTGCTTTCAAAATGGGTTTACAGATCTGAAAATATACTGCACGTAGAATTGTAAAAAATTCAGAATAGGATTAGACTACAGATATAAGACTGTTTTAAAAAAATCAGAACAATAGGACCTATATTTGCTGAGTTATTAACAGGCGGCTTTTCGCATTTTCTTTGATGTCGAGTTAGCTGTATATATGAGTTCCGCCATCTACGAATTCTACGATACGATACGATTTTAGGCTTAAGGCTGCGTCACTCGGAATACTACCGTCTTCCATGATATATTTACATCCGCAGACGATTTTAGCTTCTGTGGAATAAATTCATTCATGAAGCTTCGATGTGTGTAAATATGTTTTCAGTTTGGGGAAATTTACTTTAATCATGTTTTTGTACCATTTATACTAATTGAAATTCAATTCTTTTTAATTTTAATGAGGAAATAGCGTCAAAAAATACATTAATCCGTTTTAATTTCCCTTTCTTGCACCAAAAATATCTTCTCCTTATAATCATAGCGTGATTTTTGAAAGAAAACTCATTTGTTTGTAACTTATATTCAAACTCTTTAATCAGTATGGATAGTATTCTTTTGACGTCACAATTTAGTAAAAGGGTTGTTTTATAGCCTCGAACTGAAAGCGAGAATAGAGTCCATCAGTAGAAAATATTTGTTATTCGTTTTAATATGACGTCATTACTTATCTATTTTCATTATTTACTGATATAAATGTCCCTTGCATTTTTAACGAATACATGGAAATATCTGTTTTATTTCAAATATGACGTCATATTTTTCCAAGCGAATAACTTTATTAATAATATGATTTTTTTTCATTCTTTTCCCTTCTAATTATGACTCAATTTTTTGCAGAAAACCCCTTATTAACGCAACTGATATTCATCCTTCATGTATAATAAAAAATACATATTTTTCGTTTCAAATATGACGTCATAATTTTTTTTTAATTCTTTTTATTTTAATTTTTAATTAATTGTAGAGGAAAAATTATTATTCCAGATTTAGAATTTCTTGGCAACAGGAAAGAAAAATGGTCAAATTTTATCGGGAAAATGTCAATTGATTCTGTATGAAAAAGTATGAAATTTTGAATTATTAAGTGAAATATTTGGATAAAATAAATAAAACATAGCCTATGTTCTTTTCCGTTTCATAATCTATCTATATGCAAAGATAGAAAAGCATTAATTCATCCGTTTTGATGTTCACTTCATTCAAACATTCGGACACACAATGACATTTATAATATTATAAGGATTTCTTGGCAACAGGAAAGAAAAATGGTCAAATTTTATCGGGAAAATGTCAATTGATTCTGTATGAAAAAGTATGAAATTTTGAATTATTAAGTGAAATATTTGGATAAAATAAATAAAAAATAGCCTATGTTCTTTTCCGTTTCATAATCTATCTATATGCAAAGATACAAAAGCATTAATTCATCCGTTTTGATGTTCACTTCATTCAAACATTCGGACACACAATGACATTTATAATATTATAAGGATAAGGATTATCAGTTACTCTGATTTTTTTTTTTATTGATTCAGGTTAATGAAACTAATTTTTAATTTTATTTATCAATGTATTTATTTTTATTAATTTATTATCAGTTAATAAAATATTATCCTTTTTAGGTGCGTTCGTAATTATATAAATACGTAGCACCTATAGTTGTCGTTCAGTCCGTCTGTCTGTCCGTCCGTCTGTCCGTCCGTCTGTCTGTCCGTCCGCATATAACAGAGCAAAAACTACCCAACCGAATCGTTTAAAATTTAAACTATATAATTGTTGCATAATTTTGTCGAGTCATTTCAATTTTTATGAAAATCGGATGTATAGTTTAATTACAGGGACAATCAAAAGTTTTCCCTTACATTACGGCCAATGGGAAGAAATTATTGCAAGTGCATTTTAATGATGTTACAGCCTTCCGAATGGTCTGAAATTATAAATATATAATTGTTGCAAGATTTTGTCGAGTCATTTCAATTTTTATGAAAATCGGATGTATAGTTTAACTACAAGGACAATCAAAAGTTTTCCGTTACATTACGGCCAATGGGAAGAAATTATTGCAAGTGCATTTTAATGATGTTACAGCCTTCCGAATGGTCTGAAATTATAAATATATAATTGTTGCAAGATTTTGTCGAGTCATTTCATATTTTATGAAAATCGGATGTATAGTTTAATTACAGGGACAGTCATAAGTTTTCCGTTACATTACGGCCAATGGGAAAAAATTGTTTCAAGTGCAAATTAATGATGTTATAGCCTTTCGAAGTACACTAAAATATACATTCTGTACAATATGCGGCGAAAAAAATATTTATAAAACTAGTTATAGTACGAACGCACCTCATTTGCCACGTTTGACGAGCAATTTCCAACTTGTTTAAATCAATTCTCCTTAATGAAACAAATTTTTTATACTTAATATCTACTAAGGGCTATATTTTAATAATTAAACTAAAAGATATATTTTAATGCAATAATAACATCGGATAAAGTTACATAAAAGTATTTTTAGGTTGTAACTTTAAATTATTGCCTAATATATCTTTCAGTTTAATTATTAAAATATAGCCCTTAGGTGATATTAAATATAAAAAAAATTAGTTTCATTAAGAAGAATTGATTTAAAAAATTATAATATTTTATTATATGAAAATAAATTAATAAAAATAAATGCATAAATAAATTAAATTAAACATTAAAAATTAGTTTCATTAATATGAATCGATTAAAAAAATCAGTTTAACTGATAATAAGTCAATAAAGATAGAAACGAAATTCTTAAAAAGTTTGAACCAATGAGGATACAACCCATAAACATGGGCTTACTATATGGATACTCTAACCATTACACCATAACATCTACGTGATAATACCAAACGATTCCATTACACTTATTTCTCCCACGGCAAATCACAATACGCATGCGTGCAGAGCTATCCGTTTTTTGAAATCGTAGCCAAAGTGCAGGAGCCAGACGCTTGTATTAAAAACCTGTCTCACTTTTAATTTTGGAGCGAATACTTAGGAAACGTAATTTAACTTGTCAAATAAGCGATAACTTACCGAATTAAGTAATTTATAACAGCTTCGATAGGGAGCTTTTCCTCTCCATAGGAGAAAGTTCTATATCGTGCCGTAATATATACATCTATACCATGATCATCGAAGCGCAGCCTACCGTAGAATGGCGGAACTCATTTATACACCCAACTCGAGATCAAAGTAAACGCTAAAAGTCGCTATTTCATAACTCAGCAAATATAGCTCATATTGTTCCGATTTTTTAAAACAGTATTATATCTGTAGTCTAATCCTATTCTGAAATTTTTACATTTCTACGTGCAGTATATTTTGAGATCTCGATACGTCGATACCCATTTTTAAAGTAAATCCGATGGTGCAAATTCCTAATTTCTAAAATTTTATTTTCTTCTTTTTCTTTCGCGAAGAGCGGCTGACGCATTCCACTGGTTGAGGTAAAAGAATTTAAAAAGTAGCTCACGCTCGACTAAAGAAGGAGAAATTATTACACGTAACTTTCAATCAAATGGTTTCGAAAAATAACACATCGCCTTTAAAAGCCTAACAAGATGGCACTGTGTTAAAGGATGTAACGTGAAATGTGAATAAAGAACTTCTTCTAATGCTGCTGCTGCTTTCTTTGAACTCAGTAAATGAAATTGCAGATAAAGAACCTTTATTGATGTTTATACAGTTTTTTTAAGTGTTGCCATATTGAGTTTGAATCGCTAAATAAAAGGTAATTTTATTTCAGTATTGATTCTGCATTTTTTAAACACTTTGTTCTACTACTCAGCGCCTCATATTCCCTAGCGTTGACTTGTGGAACTATTTTTTTCGCGGAATCCTTCGTCCGCGTTTTGTTTAATTTTTCCACAAAATTTGGCGCCTTTCTCCCAATTAGATCGCGCTACAGAACACTCTGTTACTATTAGTTTAATTATGGCCACCTTGTATAAATATATAATGTCAAATAAAAGAGTCTCTGCAAGTAATTTTCTGAAAATAAAAATGGAGACCATATAACACTTTTGTTTCACACTGAGTTAAGTTGGCAAGGAAAAACAAAACTCTTCTAAATGTGCGAAGATGTATGACTTAAATGGTGAATTTTTGGTGTTACTAGCTCATCCACCCGGAGTTCCCCGATCCCCTCAAAAAATAGCACGAAACGCCACAAAAACTCTAAGATTCGCTGCACGAATTCCGAATAATGTTTATTGAAAATAGAACAAAATTTACTATATTCGGCTAGAAGATTGAAACCGGATACCTTTTTTAAATAAAAAAAAACGCCGCAAAACGCATAAAAAGTTCACGAAAAATTCAAAAATCGCTGTACAAATTCTGAATAAACTTTACTGAAAAGACAGCGAAATTTACAATATTGTGCTAAAAGGTAAAACTGGACTATTTTTACTAATGTGGAAAAATCGCTAAGATACAAAAAAATAAACTCGCTAAAAATCGCATAAAAAATTGCTAAAAATTCAATCACAGAGGGCAAAATTTATTACAGTGAACTAAAACATTGTAACCGGAATTCTTTCCTTAATATTCAAAAGTCTACGGTAAACGCGAAAAAATGATAAAACGCAAGGAAGCTAAAATGTACTTACTAGGCTAAATGTTTGAAAAAGAATTCCTGTTACGAATTCCTTTCACTAATGTCGAAATATCGCCTCAAAATGCGAAAAACGTAAAATATGCAATAAAAATCGCTAAAAATTCAAAAATCACACAGAACAAAATTTGCCATAGTGTGCTAAAATACTATAATCCCATTTCTTTCGCGAATGTAACAAAATCGACGCAGAGCGTTAAAAATCGCTAAAAATCACAATAAAATTCGCTAAAAATTCTAAAATCGAGAAAGATAAAATTTTTAGGCTCAAAATTTGAAATCTAATTCAGTTTTACTAATGTGTGAAAATCGCCATCAAACGCGAAAAAATTCTAAAAATTGCATGCAAAATTCGTGAAAAATTCAAAAATCGCCATCAAACGCGGAAAAATTCTAAAAATTGCATGCAAAATTCAAAAATCGCTGTAAGAATTCCGAATAAACTCTATTGAAAATAAGACAAAATTTACTATAGTGGACTAAGACGTTGTAATTTTCGCAAATGTCGAAAAAACGCTAAAAATCACATTAAAAATCGCTCAATTCAAAAATTGCAGAGGGCAAAATTTACTTTAATGAACTAAACCATTGTGGCCGGAATTTTAACGCAAAAAATCGATACAATTCGCTAAAAATCCCAATAAAAATTTCCATAAAAATCGTTCAAAATTCAAAAATGGAGCAGGATAAAATTTATCGTATTAGGCGAAAAGTTAGAAATAGAATTCCTTTTACTAATATGGAAGCGCGAAAAATCGCTGTACGAATTCCAAATAAACAAAATTTACCATATTGGGTTAAAAGAATGAAACCGCGTTCCATTTAATAGTGCGGAAAAATTGCTGTGAAACGTAAAAAAGAACTCTAAAAATTGGTTATCAATCGCTAATTTTGTTTATCGTAGCCGATTGCCGTTTGTGTTCAAAATGGTAATTTAATGTATACAGCCGTGGGGAAAAAAAGTAAATACCCCCTACAGCTCTGCAACAAATTATTGTCGAAGAAAATATATAACGGCTTTCCCGTTATATATTCATTATTCCTCCTCTCCCCTCAAAAATCAACTTTTAACCTTACTGGTTTATTATAAATTATCATTATTCTCCCCCCTCCTTTCAAATAAAATATTTAGTTTAAATTTGACATTTTATACTAAATTTCATATGGCTTTAGTCTGTCTCCCCCCCCCCCCCCTCTCTCTCTCACTACTGTAAGTTTCACTTTTACTTTTTAAAGTTCTTTTTAAATGCAGACATCATCTATCTCGGTTCCTTTTTCTGTCTTTCAAGTTCACACGGATAGAAAAAGATCTTAACCGCAGCAATTTTCCGTTGAAATAAAATAAAAGAATAAAATAGAAGTGAATGTCTTTTTCGCTTCGCAGCCGACGATATGTAATGCATATTTTCTCAGCCTCTGAGCTTGCATTAGTATTCAATTCTCACCCTTGTACTTTGACGGATACAAACCATATGCCCCTTGCTGACTAATTTGCAGCTGTCGTTAAATCTGTAACGTGCATGTAATATCACGTGTTTGCACTTTCTTTAAGCCACTCTCACTTCCCGCTGGAATGTTATTTATTGTAACCCTAAAGAGCCCGCCATGGCATAGTTTTCAACTGAATGTAAAACTTCTGGATTGTTTTGTCTACCCAATTTGTTTTTCGCCAAACATCTTACATATGGTTAAATAATGTTCACCAATCTGTAAGTATTTGTAACAAAATCTCACTCACTTTTGCTCCTGACCTCGGGCTATGTAGTCTGCAAATTAAGCCCCGCTGTGGGGCGTCTGCCGTCAGTTATTGAAACTCTCCCCGTTCATCTATACTTTTCACGGCCATCCTTTAAAAGTTCTTTACAATAAATGTAAGTCTCCTAAAGTATTGTGTTGGAGTTTCTTTTTATTCATTTATGAATCTGGGTGTACAAAATCTCCTTCACAGTTACTGGTACCAAAAGGTTGGAAATAAAGTCTACTTTTAAATGATGTATATAAAATTTGCTTAGGGGGACACCTACATATAAAAATGAACCCAAACATTTTTTTTTTTTTTTTTTTAATAGCAATACCCAAGTTTGACACCATAAATAAATTCTACACTCTTCAATTAGCTTAAATACAAATTTTCATTAAATTCGTACGATTAGTTTCCGGGAAATTAATTATTTTAAAATGAGCCTATTTTAGGGACTGTATACAAATTGAAGTTATTTACTCGATTGTTGAATTGCTACAGAATGACTATATCATTACTATTAATGTATTATTTCTTGCCAATAGTACCATTTCACTCGTTTCATATGTTTCGACTATAATCAACACAAATGTTTGAATAAAATGAGTAAAATATACTTTTTTCAAATTATGCTTTTCGACTCATCATAGATGGCCTTTTAAACCATCATTTTTACGTTTTTTAATCATAATTCGAAAACTACTTGGAATAAAAATTTGAAATTGAGAATTTACATAAAGCAGGACATAGTAAATGTAAATCTATCAAAAAAAAAAAAAAAGTATAGGATGCAATTCATATTTTTTTCGAATATTAATTTCATAATTCATATTCTAAAATTTTTAAAATTACAAATCCACTGTATTTATGTTTGGATTTTTTAGTATTATAACCACACAAAAAAAATTATGACATTAGGATCATAATTTCAGGAGATATTAATAAAAATATGAAAATGTAATTTAACATCAGAAGCTCTAAATTTTGAATGTTTATAATTCAAAAAATTATCATCCAAATGACTTGAAATTTCATTTTAAGCGCAGTTTGAACCGAAGATTTAAACTATATTGTCAAAATTGGGTATTGTCAATGAAAAAACAAAGTTTGGTCTGATATTGATTTGTAGATGATCCCTAGGCAATTTTTATATACATCATTTAAAAGTAGACCTTATTTCCAATCGTTTGGTACCAGTAACTTTCTTCCATTATATTTAGTTGCAGAGTTAGGGGGGGGGGGGGTTACTTTTTTTCCACGATTGTACATTTAATAAATGCATAATATTGTCAACAATGATAAATAACATAAAAATTAGCTAAAACAACACAAAACAGTATTTTACCATACATTTATTAAATAGTATACATAATATCAAATTGTCGGCTTTTAGCAATAAACGATAATCAACGAGGATAGTTTCATTTCCAGTGGTTTGTGATACCGATCATAATTAATATAAAATTATGCAATGTAAATATATTATATCATAGAGTATAATTTAATATATCTATATCATATTACGTAGTTATATATATAAATACTTCCACCGTTGCATTTAATATGGCTATTATATAATATTAACCATGCAGTTAAAATGAAGAAAAAAATAAGTTGTACTGTAATTAATATTTTCGCCGCCATTGCATTTAATATGGCTATTATATAATATTAACCATGCAGTTTAAATGAAGGAAAAAATAAGTGGTACTGTAATTAATATTTTCGGCGCCATTGTTGCCGCAGTGAATATAACCTGGTAAGGATAAGACGTAAGTACCATTTACCTTTACTAATTTAATCACGGAAATGCTTTCATTGAAGGTAGCAAATATTACTTTTATTTATTACTGGTACCAAAAGTAATTGCCATCTACACCTTTTGAAAATGCATAGATGCCCTCATAGTATCAAGGGGGTTAATAAGCATAATCCATGCATTAAAATAAATACGGCGTCATAATAGCGTTGCCTGTAAAACTGCACAGATTAAAGGAAACACGACTTTCACGTTGCCCTACGGTTAGAAGGTTGGGGATCATTTTTATGATTTTTCCAGGTTGCTATATAGAATAATTACTGCAATTAAAAACAGTTTCGGATTTTGAATAAATTATTTAATTTTTTAAGATTTCTGATATAAAAATTACATTAATATTACCAGGTTGTGGACCTACTAAACGACCTTTACACGTGTTTCGACTCTATCATCGGTAGCTATGATGTGTACAAAGTAGAAACTATTGGTGACGCCTACATGGTGGTCAGTGGATTACCAATCAGAAATGGCCTCAGACATGCTGGAGAAATCGCTTCACTTGCTCTCAGACTTCTAGAAGCAATTGAAACATTTGAGATAAGGCACAGACCAGCAGAACGGCTCAGCCTGAGAATAGGAATTAATTCAGGTGAGTGCTAAATTCTAATTTTGCTCTGTTTTACAGGGTTTTTTTGTAGGCATAACTTGAGCTGGAATCATCCCCGGACCTCTAACGACAGTCTTTAGCCGGGAGCATAAGTACCCAAAAGTCTGGAGCAAAAGGTCACTATCAGAAGCTACTATCAGAAGAAAAGAAGGTGGCAAACTCAGCAAAATCTCAAGCATGGAAAACCCCGATTAGTAAAAAA
Source organism: Maratus speciosus (assembly GCA_963932465.1). NCBI lineage: Eukaryota > Metazoa > Arthropoda > Arachnida > Araneae > Salticidae > Maratus > Maratus speciosus. The sequence goes on from OZ010798.1 coordinate 290,496,611, forward strand.
ATAAAAAGGTTATAGAGTATTTACAACTTAATGCAAAGTAGAGGTCTGCACAGTCCGAGAGTTTGAACACGGACCGACTCGTAGAAAAGTTTTTTAGCCCGGCAAGATATAAAAGTTATGCCTAAGCAAGGCCCGCCCTGTATAAAATCTAAAAGTTCCGCCCGAACCCGACCCGGTTGTACAAAAATTTTATTGGCCCTGTCTGACCCAGTATTAAAGCTAAAATCCCGACCCAGGCCCAGATATAACGGCTAAAAGTTCGTCCCGATTGAATTTCTATAAAACATAGATTTTTACGCCGATGTGGTTAACAATTGTCTTGTTGTTCTAACAAAAAATACTTATCTTAGCTTTTTTTTTTTCTTGTTCATATTCTTTATTTTTTTAAAAATACGCCCATGGATGCGAAGTAGAGGAACATCCATTCAGGGCCGTGAGAAGTGGGCAGTCGCCCCGGGCTCGGAAATTGAGGAGGCGCCAAATTTATACTACAAACCTCTTTTTTTTCGTCTTTTTGTAAAAAAATAAAATAAAAAAAAATGTATATTTCCATATTGGGAATCTTTTTCCCAATGGAAGTACGCAAATTTTTCGTTTCAAAGTTATTGAATTGTCCTTTACTCCCTCCCCCTCCCCCACCGAAATACAAATTTATGAATAAGGACTTCTTTCTTTTCAAAACTTGTCTTGGGTCTTTGTCTTTGTTAACCTTCTCTTTTCTAAGTCTGTGCTTGTGACAAAAACATATACTCTCAAAATAGCAATTTACAATAGGCAAGGTTGGAGTGATAATAAATGTAAAAGCACGGCGGAACGTTTTAGGGGACGGGCCTTAAAATTTCGGTTCATGCAGATCTCTTACCGCAGGCAATGCGAAAATTATAAATCTGTGCTATTTTTGGAGGCAAAAGAACTAAGAATCGGGTATAGCATTGTAATAAAAGCCTTTTTCCGTTTTTTCCCTCTCAATTTTTTTCCATTCTGTATGACCAAAAGTCAGAATTCTAAAATACCCTTCCTTTATATATTTATTTTTGTGCACAGGAGTCAAAATAAGAAGAAATTGTATTTTTTTTCTTTTCTGAATCGGCTGCCCCCCCCCCCCCAAAAAAAAAAACAATAAAATGGTGAAATTTCGTTATCTTTCACCTTTTGAATTTCGGACTCGGAGCTCATCAGATCTGCAGGACCCGAAAAAAAGCCAAAATTATAAACTTAATTTTTAAAAAAAATGCAATTTTTTTAAAATTATTTCAATAGAATCCACAGGATCCGGATTATTTCCAAAATAATAAAATTTTCATCTTTATTTTTCCTCCTTACCATATAAGTTTTTCGAGTCTGGAGGAGCAAAACAACAACTAAATTGTAACGATTTCACTTTTTCTTCTCAGTCCGGAAGTCCAAAATAGTAACATTTCCGTTTTGTGTCCTTTAGACTTCGATAGTTGGATTTTTCGGGTTTGCGGGCGCGAAATTGTAAAATTAATAAAGCGGAAAATTAAAAAAAATTCTGTTTCATTTTTCAAGCCATAAAATGATAATCAATGCCGGAATAGTGAGATTTTAGCTTTATTTTTCTTATATTCTATCTTCATTACAACCAACAGGCAGCGCTAGTACACCAGCACGGGTACTACTATTGTTGCCAGCCCGGAGTCGGAGTCGGTCATTTTTCCCACCGACTCCACAGCCCTGTTTTTTTCCTTTACATTTTATATAGCTAGGCTGTGGCCGGCTCGAGATAGGATTCTTTGTTGTGTTAAACCCTTTCCGGCGTGGAGTAATTCTGTTTATAAACTGATGAAATAATGGACTGACACCAGAACTTATAAACGAATTTATTAGAAAATACGAACTTGCTTATTTTCACGCACATTATAAAAGCAAAATTTTAATTAAATATTCTTGGTGTCGTTTGTCAGTTTTGGAATTAAAATTATGTATCCTTTTTCAAGGACACCGCCCTCGAAAGGGTTAAAAAAGAATACAAGGGCACCGAATTTTCGCATGCAGGCATCGGCTTCTGTTCTTTATATGAATAGAATTGCCTTTAAGCTATTAATGCTCAAATTGCTTCGTCATACTGAGAAAAGAAACAGGATCACGAACCCCAGGAACCACCCGATTCAAATCTGCTTCCCTTGCGGGATGTTAATTAATGTCGACATTGACAGATTTATGGTGAATTCTACACTTCCGGCTATTTAAGCGCATTACTGTAGAGCCCTCGTATCCCACAGGAAACCTGAAACTGGCCCCCAGATGACCGGAAAAAAAGAAGGAGCTTGAAGGTGCAGAAATTTTAAAATAAAAAACAGACGTCTTTGAAAAAGTTTTTCTTCTAATAGTGTCTTCTGGATGTGAGCTCATCTTCTTCTGCTAATAGTCAACACAACAGCGTCAGTGTCAGAAATTTTGCCGAAAATGAAAAATGAAACAAGGGCATGTAACCAAAAATATGTATGTAAATAATTCTTATTAAAATGACCGCAGAATCGAGACAATACAATTCGGCCGTTCACTAATTATTTCATTAAACTGCTGTAAATTGAATATTTAGCAGGCAGAAATGAATCAAACCAAACAAATTTCAAGTAGCTTGATTCATTTATTTATTTCGCTTAGATGAGTAATTTTCATGCGAATAATAGAATATTTAAAGTTATAAAGCATGTTTGAAAGTTGTCAGTTCTTGAAATTACGAAGGACGTTGCGCCCTAAACTGAAAGCGGCGAAAGAAGAACAATAAACCTATATGGCGGTCTAGTGCGTAAGGCAAAGATTCAGACGGGACCCCCTATAACATGCTTTTAGACGCAATTTCTGTTTATTCAAAAAACGATTTTGGGGGTTGAGAGGAGGGGCATTTTAGAGTTGAGAGCTGGGCAGCTGCCTCTTTTGCCCTTGCGATAATCAGGCTTTGATCGGAACCAGTGTTTCTTTCAGGAACATATCGTGGAAGGTCGTGCCTCTCCGGCACAAGTCCCCTTTCCCTTGTGAAAATTTTCGAAGAACAGTACAATTATTTTAGTATTTAATTATTCCAATATTTATCATCTTAAACGGAGGGGGCGGGTGGTTGGAGTTCCCCTGACGGAAAGAGATTAAACTATTTCTATTTTTACTACAGGCACGCATTTGTTCCAAAATCTTCCCACCCCAGGGATTTTGTTCAGCCGGCGTCCATACCATATTCTTTGAATTTATGTATTGCCCCAATTTTCCGAAACATGGTCTGAAAGCAACAGTGACCGGAAAGGCAGTAAAAAATAACATAAAAATATATAATTGCATTGCATTATAATTACGCGCTGTTTCCTTCATCAGTAAGGATTATTTATTAGTGGAATAGTCTTTGGCCCATTACACAATAAACATTTTGCTATATTGGAATTAAAGTAACTGAAATTTTAAGCAAATATTGTTAATTTAAAAATAAAAATTGCTGGAAATTTAAAATTAAAAAAAGACTGTTTTGGAATCAGATTATGTATTTGATAATGAGTCGAACTTTGTCTAAACCGAATTGGAATTCTATTCAATATTACAGAGATTCTTCATTATTTTGTGAAATAATTTGCATCTTAAGTACAGAAAGAACGAAATCTACTTAGGGGTAAGGTTTCTTTGGAACAATATTGTGCTAAGTCTCGTTATTAAAAATACAGGCTTATGTCCAAGCGCAATTTTTCTTTTAGTGATTTATTATTTAAAATTAAGCAAAAAAGTAAAGTTTAACCACCTTCTTTTTTTTAAATCATCTACGATGAAGATTTTTTTTCAAAAAAAGAAATGGAGCAAAGCCCCCCCCCCCCCCCCCCCCCCGCCCTCCCACCGGCGACCATGACATGCACTTTATTATTTGCAAATCTAGTACACAGAAGTTGATAGTAGATTTTTTTTTACCTTGATCTCTCATTAACAGGAGCCAAGAGCTCTATGAATAAATCTACATAAGCTTGACAATGCAGCTCTGAATCGCCATGTCAGTACTTTTTTGAAAAGTGAACAGCCAATTTTAAGTTCAAGTATATTTCTAAAGGTACAAAGTCGAAAAATATTCACTGATAATGAGGAAGGGAAGTTGGTAGACTACATTTTACAAGCTTCGAAATATCACTATGCACTAACAATTAATGATGTGCATACCCTTGCTTATGAATATGATTCAGCAAATAAAAAGAACATTCCTTCAAATTGAGAGCATGAAAAAAATCTGGAAAGGAATACCAAGGCCGAATACTGAATATTCGTTGTATCCCTAAAGTTTAGAAAATTTACAATAGTTATATTTATCAGTTTAAATAAATTTATTTTCCTGAACAAACAATTCCATGTATATTGTAATTCTATTATTGAACTTTACACATCTATTTTTAACTGTCCCAAGGTGCCCCATCAGGTGGGACACCTTGGGACAAAGCACAAGTTTAATAAATATATTTTTTAAATTTTTCTATAATGGACATAAGATCAAAAGCTATTTAATAATGTAGGCAAAGGTTAAAAGAATGAATACCGGATACCGCATAAAATTTTGACAATTGATCAATATTAAAAATTTGAAAAAAGAAAGAAAAAAAGTATCCTAAGGTGAGCCACTATTCTTCTAAAAAAGTTTTTTTTAATTAACTTATTATTGTTATTTTCGTCCAATACCATGTGTTGTGCCTTGTGTTTTACTTTAGTATCGTAATGTTACACATTAAGAATGATAATTACTGTAAAATTGAAATTTCCCTTATGAGACTTGATTTTACAATTTACCAAATACAAACTGAAAGATGAGATTAAATTTAGAAACTTTTGTCTGTTTTTGAAACACTTTAATTTAATATCTTAAATACAGTAAAGCCCCGATTATCCGCGAAGTGTTTTTAATTCAAGCCAACAGAAAGGAAAATACAACAAGCCTTACTAATAAATATAAACAGAAAAATTCATGCATTCGAAAGTAATAGAAGAATATTTCTAATTCGGTTATTATGTTTAAAATATCAGATATAAAGTCTTGATGTCTTTTCTTGATTTTATTAACAAAAGGTAAACACAGCAATTAAAATATTTAACAATTAAATAAGACTATTATGATAAATTCCAGGGGAGCATATCAAGAATAGCTTCATTTTTGAGATAGAAAAGGTGTTTCCAAAGCAAGAAGCAAAAACAAGTGACTGATTTTTTTTTTTTTTTTAATGTGTAACTCAACACTTTTTGTACGATATGTATGGCATTGTTCCTTGTTTAATGTTCTTTATTTTAGTGATTTAGACGTAAAGCAAAGGTTTCTGTTGTACTTTGCATATGTGTGTATTTTAAACATTTTATTATGTTCTTTGTACAGCAAAACATAGTTTTTAAGTTGAATTTTATTTTTTTCGTGCTTGCACCCTATTTTCAGTCTTTTTCGGGTTATCCGCGATATCCTTGCCATCCAATTCCGCGGATAATCGGGGCTGTACTGTAATTAGTAACAGTATGTATAAAAATTAAAAATATTTAAAAAATTAAGAACACATGTCAAGATATTTTTTGTTGTTGATGGGGGGGGGGGGGCGTCCCGATGTATGCTTGCACGGGCACCAATATGTCCTTGGGTCGGGCCTGCCGCCTGTTGAAATGTTTAATATTCTTGTCATACATATTATATTCATTCTGCATTGTCAGTACATTTTTCTGTTTAAGACAGGATTCCATCATAGGTAGGTAGGTTTCTTTCAGAGATTTTAGTGTACTTCAATTTTATTGCCAAGAAATATATGCACTTTTGTTTAAAAATAATAGATTTTAAATGTAAAATAATAGCGATTTAAAAAGGAATCCATTTTCTGCAAAAAATTGTTGGGCCAGGCCAATGATTTGCATATGGGTCTGAAAATTACTGCCTCTAGGAAGAATGAATTCCAGATGCGACTCGGCCTGGGAAAAAGAATTCTGGTCCGGTCCGGAAAAAACAATGACTAGGCTCAGTACGCTTCGGCCCAGCCTGAGTCTGGTGAATGAAAATTGCCCCGGGAGCCTGCATATGCTTTACAATATGAATACGATTTCTTCTAGAATTAAATATGAAGTAATACAGAATATAAATGTATAAATAAATAAAAGTATCTTGCAATTACATAATCACTATTTCACAATCATTAAATTATTTGATGAACTAATATCTGATTGGTAATATACCTAGTATGTGATTCTAAGTATAATAATAAATGAGCAACAGAACAAACAGAGCATGAGCGCCGCAGGACGAAATCCAGGGAGTGGCAAGATTTTGAAAAAAAATTTGGTCCATGGTCCACTGCCGAGTTTTAAAAAAAGAGACTATAAACAATCCGCTAAATGAAGAAATTTTTGTCAGAATATCTGAGCAAGAGAATTTTTAAACATATCAACATAAAAATCAACCAAAAATTATGCTTCAAACGTTTTTTCTTTTATTTTTTAAGTCAAACTGAAAAAGTTTATTTTATTTTTCATCTACAGTGTAGAACCGCTCAGACAAAAATCCCTAGTTTCTTATTTTCTTAGTGTTTAGTTATTTTAAATCACTTGAGAAGATTTTTATTTTTAAATCATTAGAGGAAAAGAAAGTTTTGTTAAGGGTGTTCTAAAATCCGAAAGGGGCAACTTCCTGACAAAAGTTTTAATTTATTTTTGTTCGAAAATGCATGAAAGTAGCTGGTGTTGTTGTTCAGAAACTATGTAATTGAGCTGTTTTTTCCTTTTTTTTTTTTTTTTTTTTTTTTTTTTTTTTTTTGCAAACGCAATAGATTTTTCGGAAAAGAGTGTCAAAGTGGGCGTTTTTAATCGAATTTCCGTACAAAGGAAGAAAGAGCACTCAAGAGCGGCGAAAAACGTGTTTGTCACGTGATCAAAATTGTTTATAACTCAATAGGTAATGGATTGGTCCAAAAATGGACAAAACAGTTCAATTCCAAATCGCTTCCATGGCCAGGCTTTCCCATTTTATACCTTTCCGTTAAAAAATAAATTTGTAAATATGTCAAAACGTTTTGCACTTGTTGAGCAGAGCACTTAAGAACAGACTTAATTAAAACTAAAAGTCAAGGAATGGGTACTTACTCTGGTTTGCACTTATTATATACACAAACATTGTAAATTATATTTAGCTGAAGTATATATCTTAAATTCTTACCACCAATTCTTGCTAATTTATTTATTCAAATTTTAAAAGTGCAACTTTACAATAATGATATACAGGAAATTTTCAAAACTTTCCAGAACATTAAAGAAATTTTGCAAATAACCAAATTCTTAACATGTATCAAAAGTAGGGTGTAAAAAAATCATGATTTTTTTTTTTAAAAATCGGATTTTTTTTATTTAAATCAAATTTTTTTGATTTAAATCGGATTTTTATGATTTTTTTCACAGCATTCAAATATTGAATAACTATCATGAGTTTTAGGTTTCCAAAACAATTAGACTACTAATTAGCAACATAATCTGTTTTTACACTTTAATTAATAAAATTATAATTAGTAATTACAGAAATTATAAAAACAGCAAATTAGTAGTTTCATTAGTATCATACAATAATGTTGTAATAATTATGCAAAATTTTATTAAATACTGGTGATATTTAACATTAAAATTATTAATAACTTCTTTTAATATTAAATAGTTAACACTACTTCAGATTAATAATTATTAAACAATTAACTCTCTAATTTAACAATTATTTCAATTTCTCTAATTTAACTTTAATTTTTCTCAAATTCTCTAATTTAACAATTATCTTAAACAATTAACTCTCACACATTATACATTTTTAAGCTTTAATTATTAAAATTCATTTTAGAAAGAAAAAAGACAGGATGCTAGTTCCAAAAGGGCACTATTTCATGAAGAAATATATTAGCAATGTGTTTATTAATGATATAAAGGGGGAGGGGGGGGAAGAATTTTTAGTATCATAAATAAAGTGTCCTTAATTTTTAATAATTTTATGAATGACAAATTGAAAAATACCATTAAATAACATGTTTTAATAATATCCTGTTTTTTTTTTTTTTTTTTCTAAAGAAATAAAGTTCTATTATTTTTGCAAGATCTTGGTCCCATGAATTTAGAAATAGGGGAGAGGGGGGCACATCGCACATGTGAACAATTTTTACATTTTTGACTATTTCTCAAAATTGTTATGAGCTATTGAACCAAAAGTTGATTTATATGAATATATAGAATATGTTTGTTCTTTTGGTGAAACTTTTGGATGCATTTATCAAGAATTTCTAACATATATCATCATTCTAAAAATTGTCTAAATTTGTTCACATGTGCCCCGGTGGAGGGGTAGTTGTGAACATAGCTGGGGCACATGTGAACACATGCATAAATAAGACAAAAATAATTTTTTGTAAATAAAAACTGTGATAAAAACTAATTAGATTCCCTTTTTCTAGTTGTGTGAATTAATCAATAAATATTTCAACATAGATAGAAGAAATTATTCGTAAAATTGTACACTAATATGCCTACTCCTTTTGAGTCACTTTTAGTTGTTATCTAACTTCCTGTAAATTAAAACTGTGAAGCAATCCTAAAAACATTGAATATATAGCTCAATGTTTGACAAGGGTAATTAAATTTTAAACTAAAAAAAAAAAAAAAAATGCATTTACAGACTTACAAAATACACTTGTGAACTGTTTACATCTGTCCCCATATGTTCTGTTCACAAGTGCCCCATCTACCAACTTCAGCCCAACTTATAAAAAAAGATATTTTAAATTGAAATAAGGAAACAAAACTTTTTGTAGATTTACCTAATTAATGTCACTATAGAATGAAATGCTTATATTCTTCTTTAAAAAATGTCTTGAATGAATTTTTACTTCAATAACTTAGAAGATTTTTTTACTTCACACCTTCTAAAACAAACAAATTACAACTACCAGAAATCAAAATGCCCTATTGTTCTGAAAATTCAGTCAAAAGATGGTACCAGTACCATCAATTGGTAATTTTTTGAATTTTTTTATTTCAAATTAACTGAGTGAAATATGTACTGTTCACATCTGCCCCCCTCTCCCCTACTGTTGAATGAGAAGTTTTTTACAAGGAATCTCTGGCTACAACTACAGGTGAATTTAACTTTTTTTTAAAAGTTAGGGTGCATTTTGCCAATTTCAAAAGGGGCAGGATACGGCACCCTTTAAAAAATGGCCCAGAAGAAACAGTAAGTAGTTACAGAATTAATAAAAACTGCAAATAAGTAATTTCATTAGTTAGTAGCACAAATAACAAAACTAACAAATATTATTTGCAGCTCGTTTTGCATTTGTACTTAGAAAAATTACTGTTAATCACCAAAATCTAAACTTACATACATGTATGTGTATGCTAACCAAAAAAATTATAAAAATGAGTTAATCCCATTCAAACACACATACAGTAAAGGATAAGGATAGCCAGTTATATCTGAAATCCTCAAAAATACTTATATAACACCATTATTACCTCTCAGTGAGGATTATTAACTTTCAATGGTTATTTTTTTTTTTCTTTTTAAGAAAAGTTTTGCTGCCTTTTCAATTCCTAATTAATTTTTTTATTTAGTATAATATGAGTTACAAAGTTTAAAAAGAAAACATTTATTCAACCAATATCGATGAAGCTCTTGCTGTGCTTAACATTTTTACATCAATTAATTCTTTTTCTCTTATGCATTCATTTACAATTTAGCTGCTGAGCAGATGTCAGTTTTTCATTCTTCTTTCACTCAAGATTGCTATTAATTTATTATTACACAAGTAGAACAAGAAACTAGGACACTGACTATTTATTCTTTTACTTTCAGAAATTTAATATACTTGCTATGATTATTTTACATAAAATAATTCATAAATTGGTTACCCAAAGGAAATTATGACATTGCAAATTATATTAGATTTAAATTAAATATATCATTTTTTAAATGAAACTGTTTTATATTGGATAAAAACAATGCTTTTTACAAACTTAACTGTTTTTAACTTTTTACAATACTCAGGAATTAAGCTTAGAAACAGTTATTTAGAGCTCTTTTTTTGTTTAATAACAAGTCAAAATACCTGTAGAAACTTTCAAATTATGTTCATCTTAGAATATAAAACTTTTTTTAGCATTTTAAACATTTAGAAAATTTTTGATTTTAATCAATGATTTTTTTTTTAAATCAATTGATTAAAATCAGGATTTAATTACTGATTTAAATCAACTGATTAAAATCATTGATACCCTAATCAAAAGTGTCGCTAATCTAACAAAAAAAAATACATACTGATCCTCTCTGGAAAACTGATCGTCATCTTAAACAAATTCGACAATTTCGCCAACGAGCTAAATCTCACCAATAAAGATTAAAGTTTCTTTCTTTCTTACGAATTACCTGACTTGGCAGTTGCAGACCTTCTTTTTCTTTTTTCTCCCTTGTTTTACTATTTTTAAATCTTATTTTAGTCTGAATTTTCCTCTCTCATGTTATTTTTTATTTCTATTTTTCTTTATTTTTGTCCAATTTTTCTATTACAAAAAAAAAAAAAAAAAAAAAAAAAAGAAAGAAAAGAAAAAAAAATTGTTAGGCACCTTTTTTAGCAATCTTTATTTAACAATTACATTTGTATGATCTCTGCAAAGTCTTTTTTTTTTTTTTTTTTTTGTTAAGGCCTTCCCCCAGTAGCTTTTTCGCCTGCTCATATTTGGAACTGATGAAATTTTTTCTCTCCTATTTTTGCTTTTTCTAATTATTTTGTTAAATTCTTTATTAACTTAATATATACTTCCATTTCTATTTTTGGTTGTATTTTGTTAAAGTTTTTCATGTGGCCAACAGCCACGTTTTTTAAACATCTTTTTTTTTTTTTTTTTTTTTTTTTTTTTTACGGCTATCTTAAGCCTTTGCAAAATGAACCACCTATACAGTGTGTCCACGTATAACCTGACCTACCTTTATTTTCGCAACCGTTGTCCTAGATGCATACTTCCAATTACAAAAATTGTTTAGATAAGGTAAAGAATTATTTTTTAAGCGATTTGGGTAAAGAAAAACTTTTATTAAAAAATTACCAAATTTAAATTTTTATACGGTCCCCCGGTCCTATAAGTGATAGATTTAGTAAAAATTTACTGTGAGACTAACAAGTAAGACAAAAAACGTCCCATTCATCTAACATTAAAATTGACCGAGTTATGAAACTTTGAAATGCATGACTTATACCACTTTTATGCATCTCAAAACAGATGATTTCTGCCATGCTTTCAGGGTTCGTATATAAAGTACTTAAACTTATTTCAAGGTAGCTGCGCTTTGAAAGAAATCGTACAACTATTACGGTTGACTCAACATTTATTAGTTAAATTTCAGATTAGTTAAAGTAATTATATTTTAACGTATGTTTTATTTTGTAAGGATTTGAGGCTATGATTTATTTTAACAAAAAGTATGCTATTTTCATAAGGTATTATTTAACTTGCAACGATCGTCTTTCCAGTTTAAAATTTGTACTCTAATTTTAACTCACTTTCAAATGTTTCGAATATAAATTTTACATACTGACTTAAATCTGATGACAATGCAATATTATTACCTTCCTATACATACAGTGAAACCTCCCTGTGCGACCACCTCCCTGAACTGCTATTTTTTCATGGAACGAAATTTATTCCCATAGGCTCAATACTAACTTTACCTCCATTCAGAGACCATCCCAGCTGAACTCCCTCCATGAGCGACCCATTTCTTTGAAGAAAATGAAACAAATTCCGTTTTTTCCTGGTCAGTTGAAGAAAGTTTTATTAGAAAAATAATTCTGGAGATTATTATTCATCAAACTTCTAAACTAAGTTTAGATTTTTTGTTTAATTATTCCGGCAACTTTTAAGTGTTTAAATCCCTTTGCGCCTTTTTATGCAATGAATTTAATAACTCTAATGACAAATTAAGAATGACGGTCAATAAACTCCCCTGCCTTATTCTGTCAGGAAACTCTAAAAGAAATAGATAAATGAATGAAATCGTCATTATTTGTTCCTGTCCAAAAAAAAATTTTATTTATTTACTGAACTTTGAAAGGACTTGGAAATAAAAGTTTTAAAAGATAAAACCGTAAAACCAAAGTAAACGTCAATATATTAATTTTTTTAACTCTGCAGTAAATAACTTACTTAAATAACTTTTGTTTCAATACTTAAATTTTTATATTTTTTCCTAATGTGAAAAATAAGTTTTTGTAACATTAATTGTTACCTTTTTTCAACAATTAAAATTTAGATTTAAATATGACCTCCATTAAGAGACCACCTCTCGGAGCGACCAATTTTTATTAGAACGGAATGTGGTCGCTTTAGGGAGGTTTTACTGTACTTATATTAGGGGATAACACAAAAGAATTCGGATTGATCACCGTCAACAAGTTTAAGAAAGAGTTTTAGATTACATAACATAAACCTGCGATGGTTGTGTTCTTTTAACTTTTATAATTATGTTTTATGCATTTTTTAATGCTGAATAAAAAAATTACTTTCACTTTTAACTATCATGTAAGGATTTTTCACAAATCGTAAATTGCAAGGTTAAAAAATAGCGAAAAATCTGATACTATAAAAGATGTAAGACCTTTTTTATTCAGTTTAATTTTATTTAATTCAATAGTTTATTCAATTTTTTAGCTTATACTGGGTTTCTTACAGCTAAACAGCCCAGGGGTCCGATGAGGTTGGGAGGGGAGGCTGGATCAATTTTAACTTTGAGTTTTTTAACTTTAAAATTTGCGATTTAAGAAAAGTCCTATACGTGATGGTTTACAATGATGGTCATTTTCGGATTCAGCGCTAAAAAATACACAATCAATTTTGTAAAGCTAAAAACCATCTATTTTATAGCATCAATTTGTCGCTATTTGTTCATCTTTTTTTTTTTTTAATTCACGATTTGCAAAAGATCTTTGCGTAATGGTAAAAAATAAAAGTCAATTTCGGATTCGGTGGTAGAGAATACGTAAGAATGAATTATGAAAAGCTAAAAAACATGACATAACCCAACTTTTGCCGGCTAGTGTAATCAAATAACATTTTAAAATATATATCATTTTGTAAAGAATTGAGGCTGTTAATTTTCATCATTTCATTTAACAAAAATTCTGGTTTTCTTTCTTCTTATATTTATTACAAATTGTACATTTTGCATTAATATGTCGGAATGATTAAAGATTTCAAATTTATATAGCAATGTTAATTTTACTCTGAACAATTTTTTTTAATATATCCAATGAAATTACATTTCTACTAAATTTGTGAACGACCCCTAATTTGCAGCAAAAAATATGCTCCAACTTTAAACTGCTATTACTTGGTCAATTTTAATCATAGAATAACGGGATTTTTTGTCGTCTTAATTTTGAGTGTAACAGGAAAATTTTACTAAATATAACTAATAAAAGCCGGAGACCATATAAAAATTTAAATTTTGTAATTTTTTAATAAATGTTTTTCTTGACCCAAATCGCTTTAAAAATAATTCTATACCTTAAACCATTTTTGTAATTTGAAGTATGCATCTAGGGCCAACGATTGCGAAAATAAAGGTCGGTCACTGTATACTGGATGTGAAGTAATGAAGTTGCCACACAAGTAGGAAATCCATAAAGATGATCAGATTGTTCAACTTTTCAAGTTATTCATACTGTTTTGAAGTGTTTTAAATTATCTCGAGAAATTAAAAACGTGGAAATACTCTGTTTTTCTACAGTTTTAAATATTTGTGGTGATTACTGCATAATCACAATACCTAATGATACATAATGTTTTACAAATAATTGTTTGAAAATTAATTCTTAAGTCTCTCTCATGGTTGCTAAATTGCTACGCCCATTGACCAGAGAAGTAGAAATGCGAGAGTCTAATGGGAGGCACTTTCAAATGCATACCTTTCTTCTACATCCCATGAGCTGTTCCAAATATTACTGTTTTTGGTCTTCAGTGTATGATAATTCATCTCAAAAGATGCAACTTTTTACATCAAAAAATATAAATATTCGTAAAAACATAAAAAGCAATACAGAAATTTAACAATCAAGATTTATTACTTATTCAAAAAAATCTTCTACTCTTTACCACAATTTTTAAAAGTTGATATTATGAACAAAAAATATGTTCGCTTTTTCAGTCATTGATGAGTACCCCCCCCCCTCCCCCGCCTTTTTATTTATAAAGGTGTTTAAACATATAAATATAAAAATCACTAAAGAAATGCAACAAATAAAAAACCTCAAAAACACAAGAAGTTTCGTAGGCTTTTACTTTTTTTTTTTAAATGAAGAATTAAAACAATTTTTCTTTTCATTGGTCAACACGACATTGCCCTTTAACTCATGAACACAAAAGAAAAATATATAACTGAAAATTGTACATTTCAGTTAGCCGGGCACCAGTGTTATACATGTATGGATATATACATATATAGGGTAGATGTGCCAGTAATGGACACCCCTTGATGTTTTTAGTTCATAAAAAAATTACTAATAAATATTTAGCTTTAATTATTTTTTTTATATAATTCCCCCTTGCATGTTTTATAAAACTTGGTTATTGTTGACACTTTTAATCAGACCTATCAGGAAGCAGAAAATAATGTTTCAAAGTTACGCTGTTTTTCTGTGAAAATCTTAATGAAGAGGCTAAGAGCTGGCTTTGTTTAATTAATTTATATATTATTTATTTTCTTGCAAAATTTGAATGTTTTTGTTTGAGTAGCAATAGAAAACTTAGAATTTTATATACTAACAGCCATTTACAAAATTTTATTTATTTTTAAGGTTTTAAGAGGTGTTCATTACTGGAATGGTTAATTAGTCATTTTCCAGTAATGGACATCCCATGTAGACATTACTAAAAATGCAATTTCAGTACCTAATGTTTATAGTGCATAAAATATTTTGACTTAACTGCTAAATAATCAAAATTTAATTTTTAAATTATACTTACCAAACTGTAATAAACACCAAAACTTTTATAAATAGCTGCTTTTAAATTATTTTTATGTGATTAATAAAATTTCAATATTTTATTCTTTTTTCTTTGTTTAAATGTATTTGTACTAGGGATTGACCGAATACCAAATAGTTGATTCGGTATTCGGTGGTTCGGCATGTATACCGAATATTCGGCTTTGGACGAATACTTTTAAGTATTCGGCCGAATAATTGCAGATAAGTATTTTCTTCTAAGTAGAAGAATTCTCTTTTTCTTAGCAGTAGTATTCGCTAAACAATGAGTTTCAATATTATGTGCATGAGTTCAGAGTTCAGCTGCACTACAAAAAATAAGTCAAAGGCCATTTTTAATTAAAAAAAAAACTTTTTCCTTCCTAAAATAGTCTACATAGGTGTGAAATCAAAACAACTTCTACAACAGAGAAAAAAAAAGTAAGGAAGATGAGCAGCTCTCCCTTATCATTTAATTTTATTTACTTCTACATTAGATTTTTTTTTAATTTAAGTTTATTTAATGTGTATTATCTTTAATATACACATCAAATAAGTATATCAGAGATCATATCTGTATATGTAAGGTGTATATTAAAGAAAATACACACATCAAAAATAAGTATACCCTATGCCTATCCTATAGCTTTTATAACCATTATATCAAAATCGCTCAATTTTCTTCACAGTGTTAAAATATTAATCAAAATATAAATATTCTATCAATAATTTGACAGAAAATAGTTAAATGTACAAATTGATATGATATCTTTTGTATTTTGAGAACATTCCTATTATTCAATATGTTTATAATTAAACTTAGACAATCAGTAAATCAGCTTAATGACAACATTGTTTCTTTGTATTTGAATGAACTTTTGTTTTTCTGACAATCCTTATCCTTTAATAATAATACCCTGCATAGTTTAATACTTTCATAGGTAATTTTTGGGTATTGACTAGTGATAAAATAATAAAAAATAAGTGATGGGTTAATGAATTTGTGAGTGGAAAGAAGTCATTACATTTTTTTGTAAAATTAGATTTAAGAATAAAAATGTAACTGAATTAAATTATTGAGAATTTAATTTAAATTAAAGCTTATTAAAAAAGCTAATATATGCAAAAATGCGTATTAAAAAGTTTCGAGTAATCGGCTGCTGAATACCGAAGCTTCGGTATTCGGCAAAATTGCTGCTTTGGTCAATCCCTAATTTGTACCTTGCATATTTTATAATCTAGCAATCAAACCAGCCAGGAAGCAGAAAATATTGTTCAAGAGCACAGTCAAAGAGGGGCTCATAAGGCTTAATCCTTCTCCTTTTAAATAAAAACACACAAGTTACAGAAGCTATTAAAAATCTATTTTCTGTTTTAAATGTTTCCTTATTCACCTCTGACAGAAAAAAAAGGTACTTTTCGGTAAGCCGGGCGCCAGTGTTATATTTACATTCATATATAGATATATTATGTACACACACATACATATGCATATATATATGTACATATATGTGTATATATATGTATGTAAATATAACACTGGCGCTCGGCTAACCAAAAAGTAAAAAAAAAAAGTAACATTAATGAAAATTATAGGTAATATTCATGAAACTAGCAAAACTGCAGATCAGTGACGTCAAACGTCAGTTCTAGTTTTATTTTGAAATTATTTTATTTAGTATTTTAAAAAATATTCAACTCACAATATCATTTCTTTCATATTTGTAATTTTAATTATTATAAATGATATATCAAGTAGTCTCTGGAAGATTAATTGTTAAAAATAGTAAGACAAAACCAAACACTAATATTCCAAAACTTTTTTTTTTTATTACCACCTTTTAAATCCCCCCACTGTTTCAATAATTTGATAGCTGTAATTGCCTGATATTTAGTATTTTAAACTACCCATCTGAAATAATTGAAACATCAACCTTCTTATAATTACAATAATTGATGCAAACAGTAAATGATTATCACAAATATTTTATTAATTATTAGTATCCTAATTGTTAAATTTATTTGAAAATAACTATTTTGTTTCATTAGTATGTATTCATTAAATTCTGGTTCTAAATACAGTCATAGTCCATTACTGGAACAGAGGGTGTTCATTACTGGGCTTTTGGTGCTTTGATATATTTTTGTTATTTAAAATTAAATTTTTGATTCATATTGGGAAATGAGACTATAAGAATGGTTAAATATTGTTGATAGGTTAATTTGATATTGAAAAAACTAGAATATAATAATTATAACTATTAATACAAAATAATTTTAAAAGAAATTCCTTAAGAAGGGTGTCCATTACTGGCACATCTACCCTATATATAATATGTGTATATATAACACTGGCGTCCGGCTAACCGAAAAGTACCCCTTTTTTCTTAGTTTAATTATTTTATGTTACTAAGAAAGAGAGATTTGACTGTTTTTTTGAGAAAAAGAAAATTTCATTTAATTTTTGATTAAAATTTAATTTCATTCAGCGACCATGTCGATATTAATCATAGGCTGAATAACGCATAATTGTAAACTGCGATTCATTTTCTTATCTACTTTTTTTGTTGTTGTTGTTTTATTAAACTATCTACGCATTACACATATTTTTCAAGATTTAAAATTTATGAAAGGGAGAATTCAAAAGTAAAGTTCTTAGAAATGGCTCAGTTAAACAAGAAATAAATTATTTTTTTTTCAACATCTTATGCCTTTTACTACCTCTAGGCGCTGACATGACCTCAAATAATCCAATAAAAACAAAAAAAAGGGAAATAATACATTTTCCCGGTACAAATAATCCATGAAATTCGAAGATAAACAACTAACTAATATTAATCGAACTAACTCGAATAGTAAACCGAACAAAACACTAGAAGTTGCTAGAAACTCATTAAGCAGATGACGTCGTTATTACGCTCTGTTCAACTAACCAATCAAAAGCCATCGTCTGGAACCGCTCCTTTCTGAACCAATCATAATCCTTTTTCGTTATACGAAAGCACTGGAATTTTCTGTAAATTGCTACAGATTCTTAATACCAGAACTGCTAGAATTTTCTCGGTACTTATGTGAAGAGTATAAATACAAACATCACTGCGAGCTGTCAGCTTATTTGAGAATTCATAATATTATTCTGAGCAATTTTGAGCATTTGCAGATTCTCGGAGCAGTTCTCTTTTGAAAATTATTGTGCTTCTTGATCGTATTTTTGAGCATTTGCAGACTCTCAGAGCAGTTCTCTCCTGAAAGTTATTTTGTTTCTTGATCGTACCTGTGTGTCACTTGGTTACTCCGATATTCATCATGTCGTTAGCTCTGTTCCCTCTTAGTCTTGGTGGAAGCTGGTGGGATATTTTCGATTATCCTACATGCATTTGGGACCAGCACTTCGGAACTGGATTAGTGGACAGTGATTTGCTTCCTCCAACAATGCATCGTGGATATCTACTTCGTCCTAGAACCTTGCAATCTTTGAATGCTTCTGGCAAGTCCGAAGTAAAGAACGACAAGGATAAATTTCAAGTGATGTTGAACGTTAGTCACTTCAAGCCCGAGGAAGTAGAAGTGAAAGTCGTTGACAATAGTGTTGTAATCCATGGCAAGCATGAAGAGAA
Organism: Maratus speciosus; assembly: GCA_963932465.1. NCBI lineage: Eukaryota > Metazoa > Arthropoda > Arachnida > Araneae > Salticidae > Maratus > Maratus speciosus. Next base: position 290,515,215 of record OZ010798.1, read on the forward strand.
AAGTGATGAGCATGGCTTTATTCAGCGGGAGTTTACTCGTCGTTATATGTTACCTGAAGGAACAGAAGCAGCTACTGTGAAGTCTTCCTGGAGTCCTGATGGTATCCTTACTATTGAAGCACCTAAGAAAGCAATTGAAGCTCCTCCAAAGAATGAGCGGAAGATACCCATCAGTATGTCCCAGGAAAAGAAGTAATTTATTGCTATAAATAGTTGATGTTGACCATCTTTTTCGAAGTGCCAGTCACCTCTTTGTGTTCCTTATTCTCAGGTATTTTGTAATGTATTATTTTCTACTGTAATTTTATTGATTTACTCTGTATTAGATTTTAATAAATGCTACTTTTGTCCATATTGATGGCTCTTTATTTGCATGTTTTTAATGAGATTTGTCTTTAAAGAGAATTTTAAAGTTTATGCATGACATAAATTGATTAAAAATGAGTATTAAGAAAAAAAAATTCTGATACTACTATACATCTGGTACAGTTTAAAGTGCATAAAGATTTTTAGGTTACTACTTGGTTATCCCGTCGACCAATTCTGCGAAATTATATAAATCGACATAATTTTTACTTTAAATAACAAATTAGTGAAACGTTTATAAAAAAAAAATACAAATAAAATGTCGAAATAAAAATCATTTGATAACATAAACACTTGTACCTTGTTTAAAGTGAATGTGACATTTACGATCAATCATTGGCTATTATCTTTTATTTATTACCCTATAGTTTGGCGATAGATAGATTTTTGGTCGATGGGATAATTAAGTAGTACAGATTTTTTTAAATCTGTATATTGGAAATGAAATTATTTCATCGTTATAGCTACATTATAATGAAATAAAGTACTCCTTGGTGGTTGAGGGAGGAGACTCTCCCTTTTGATAAAATATTATTTTTAAAAGAAAGTGTGTGTGTGTGTGTGATCAGAGTTTTAAATTTTCATTTGAAAACTCTTGATAATTGAGCTAAAGTTATAAGTAAATATTTTTGTTATGTAGTATATCCAATGAAATAAAATGCAAACTCTAACAATAGATTAACCCCAAGATTTCAAATGTTTGTTAATTGAAATAAAGAAGAAACATTGTGCCAGTAGGCTGCTTATTTGAGAATTCTAAAGCTCCATCGGATCAAATTCAAAGGAATGATTAAAAACATGCTCATGAAATATTATGTAATGAAATGAAACAAGTAGAGAAGCTTGTGATCAAATAGGTGAAGTGGCAAAGAACTTAAGGTACTACTTGATTATCCTGTTGACCAATTTCGCAAAATTACACAAATTGACAATTTGTATTTTAAATAAAAGAACAAATAAATTAGTGAAACATTAATAAAAATACAAATAAAAGTCAAATTAAAAATCACTTGACGTAACAAATATGTGTATCGTGTCGTGTTTAATGTCAAGTGAAATGTGACATTTACAATCATCCGTTTATTGTCATTTAATTGTACTATAGTTTGGCGATAGTTTTTTGGCCTATGGGATAATCAAGTAGTACCAAATTTAGAAATGAATGGAGCTAAATAACTTCTGTTTTAAACATGTCTGATATTATAGCTGTGTTATATGAACCTCATAATGTGTCGAATCTTTTTATTATAAGATTGTAAGAAGTGTATAAAATATGCAAGAAGCGCAAAGTAAAGTGAAGGTCAGTTTGAGAATCATTTAATGTAAAACAATCAGAAAGTTATGTATTTATTGCAACAGAGGAAAGGAAAGGAAAGTTAACTTTAGAAGAGGAAAGAAAAGGTAAGTTAACTTTTTGTTGCTGCTTGAAGTTAAATTCTTGCTTCAAATTCCATAATTCTTCATTTTAAATTGTTCAAAAGAGTCAGATTTTATTTAAGCACTTGTATCTTGTCAAAAATTCATTTGAATAATCAATGCATGTGTTGAAGTTAAAATAAAAAAGGGTGCATAGTATTGATATGCATGTGCATAAATGTTTAATTATGTCTATTAAATATTTGGTATACCTATTGGTTATCCAACTACTTTATTCTCCCTCTTTTATAAAAGAATCGTACATAACCAAAGCTAGTTGTGTTATAAATACAATGGCAATTGTTAAATGTGGAAATAGGAAAACCTGACATTCTTCATTATTAAAACTTTTTGCTGTTAGCATATCAATTAAATTTAAGATTAATCAACACAATATAAGTACAGTAGACTCCCTCAAATCCACATAGCTTGAGACCAGAGGTTGAGCGGATTTTAGAATTTTACGGATTTTTGGTCATTGCTTTGTTTGCATATTTTAAACAATAATTTAAATGTAGTTAATAATGCAATCAAAATTATAATGAAGGCTTGCAATATAGTAAAATATTAAAATTAAGTAAAGTAATAAACTAAAATAATAATAAAACTTAAGAAATTTTTTTAAATGATTGCACTATTAAAGGGTCAAGTAAATAGTAATTAATAAAGTATAATTAAATATGCATTATAAAGATAAAAATGCAATTTTTCTTAAATTATTCAATGAAACTTGCCTCATAAAAATACACTACTAATTCACATCAAAATCGTAAAATAAGCAAGTTTTATTTCAGGTTTAGTCGGACTTAATAACCAGAAAAGCTTGATTAATAGATAAATATATTTGGTAAAAAGATTGTAATTACCAGTGATGTCAGCAATATCTTGAATTTTTCCAGAAATAAATTTATTCTGCCTTCACGAAAAAGCATGAGTTCAGTAATATTAACGAAAAATATGTTAAAATAAATATGGAATTGACATAAAAATAAAGTCTAATTTTGTCCCTACATCTGAACTGAGTTTCATTGTTTACATCTGTGATAATGTGCGGATTTTAGGGTTGCAGATTTGAGGAATCTCTACTGTACCATTCGTAACTGCTTTAAGATTTATGTACTGCTGAGCAAAAGAATTAACATCCATAAAATGTTGTACTACATGAGAGAAGGGAAACACTACACCTAATAAAAAAATTTAATGGTCAAATTTGTCAATAAAATTGAGGCCAACAAAAGTTTTTGTACATAAAAAAAACAATAGCAGGGTACTCTGACAACAGTGGATTTTTAAGGCAGGTAAATGGCAAATGCTTTCTCGCTCAAATCTCAAATAGATGCTAGTACACTCATGTGGGGGAAGGGGGGTGAAAGAAAAGTGAATATCTAGAATAACCTGGGGTACGTAATAATAATATCGGTAATGGTGGAAATCACAAAAATGTTTTAACTAAAAACGCAAACAAAATTGATAGTTTTAGATTACAAAGTGAGTCTCATGTGTAAAACCTCTGTTACACTCAAAATGAGACAAAAGGCTCCCTATATCTAGTAATTCATTAATAATGCAATGTCAGTAGCTCTACCCACTGCTAAGCATATTGCATGAGTACTTATATATTTTCCCCCATCTTCTCGAAAACTTCAATTAATCATTATCAGGGTTCGTTGATATAAATCAATAGATATACAGGGCGAGTCTAAAATCATGGGACAAACTTTAAGGGGAGGTAGGGGACATTGCAAGGATTCAGATTTGCATAGCAACTCATGGTCAGAAATGTTTTCCTGGCGTGGTAGTGACGACAAAAAAATACAGGAAAGAAAGGACACAAAGAGGGAGAGAAAACATGTTTATTATTTTTAATGCTACAAAAATGCCAGAAAAAAGCTGAGAACTTGTTGCACGCATCGTGGCAGCTGCTGGGAAAGTCCGGAATTCTCCTGGTATTTTGGAGGACATTAGATCTTCCATGTGCCGGAAATGCGCTTCCATGCATCATGGCTTGGGCTCGTAATTTCAAACATCTACTTTTATGACTATCATTGTCTTTTTAATGTTCTTTTTTCTTGTAATAAGGATAATAAACATGTTTTCTCCTCTTATTCGTGTCCTGTCTTTCTTGTATTTTGTGTCATCACTACCGCACCAGGAAAGTGTTTCCGACCATGGGTTGCTATGCAAATCTGAATCCTTGTGATTTCCCCTACCTCCCCTTAAAGTTTGTCCCATGATTTTAGACTCATCCTGTATATCTTGATATGTACATCCGATATTTATTTTCAAAATATCAAGATTTTTAATATTTATTTTGAAAATATCATTGTGCAAGGTAATTTTGATATTTTTAGTCAAAACAAGTGTAAATGAAATTTTCAGCTGTTATTGGCTGTTCCATTTTGTTGAAAAAGAACTTTTATCTCCGGCAGTGACTTTTTCAGTCAAAGAAGAAAACAAATATCTTTTCCAAGCTTTATGTTTGAAGCTTTTATTTTTAAATGTGAGCTGATAATTATGTAAGATAATTAATTCAGAACAACCATTGAAAAAAAACTGTAATTGAGATAATCAGTTTTATGCAACTTCATTAGAAAAGAATCTTTTCTGATTTTGGTTTAGTTGAGTCTAAACTACAACATGTTAGGGAATAAAAAATAAGCTTACATTTATGTTAAAATTCTTCAATTAAAAAAATTATTTTGTATTTAAAATTTTGTTTTATAAGTATCTGATTTCTGGATACTTGATACTATATCTGTTTTCGATTAGCTGATCTTCAATTTTGTTCTAAATGGGGAAAAATAAAAAAGGAAGAGAAATGCATTTTTAGAATATTGTCCGATAAGTTTACATGTTAAGTGCAATAGGTATGTTTTAATTTCTAATTTATATTATCCTTGAAAATATGTATTGTCAGCAGTGATTTGACTATTCTGAAAATATGTTATATATATCGAAAATGTCAGATATCTATCAAAATATCTGATATTTTCGAAAATATCATCATGATTATTTACGAATCCTGATCATTATGTAATATTCTTTTCTGTTTCCATCTTGATTATTTGTATATCATGATGCAACATTGTTATCAATAATCATCGTAAGATAGTTAAAATTCCTTATGCTACATTGATTTTTCTTAATGTTTGGCTAATATTATCCAAAGCAATACTAACTTGAAAATGAAAGATAAAAAAATAAAAGGTTAGAAATGTCAATAGGGGAGAGTGGAGAGGAATGGGACACTTTTTACAAAAATAAGAAAATCAACTTTGTTTGACACAAAAATTTCGATATATAGAATATAAAATGAAACACTTTCTAATGTCCTTGAACAATATAGAAACATAATTTGCAGGAACAATTTCATAAATAAAGAAATTGTAAATTTCAAAATGTGTCCCACACCTCCCCACTAACAAGGAAGTATGGGACAGCTATAAAACAATGTATGATAAGCCACAAATAGTCTAGTGTTGGCTATATATACAGTCTAACAAAGATTGTAGGTTCATAATGTCTGTTCTATAATATCAAATTCCATTACCTTCATCACTGGAAAGAAAATTCAGGATTGTCATTCAGAGATGACATTAAAAAGTCATCAGTTTAATTTATTTACATTTTAAGTAAATAAATATATTTATAATGTTATTATTAATATACTACCCTCGAAAAATATTTGCATATTAGCAATTTACATTCATCTTATTAACCACTTCACCGTTTGCCCCGAGATAACTCGGGGGTAAAAGCACTGTTTCCCCATACCTGTCGCCGGTGAAGTGGTTAAACAGAAGGAATTTGACATCTCCCACTACATTCTTTCATTTTAAACTTCTTGAATAAACAAAAATGGTGCTTTTAAGCATAGTTTAAATTAGGGATAATATACAGTATAATGTTCCATAAATGAGGAAACTATTATATCTATGCATAAACAAGTCATTAATATACAAAAAAGAATATGAAGTAAATTTACTTTTGATTCTTGAAATAATCTTTTTCTTTATACAATCGATAGCTTATGCAAATCAACTACTTTTTTCAGCTGAAAGCTTCGGGTACCATTGCTTCATCTAATGTGTGATTGATGAAATGATTAGAATGATACATAAAGAGAAAAACCTATTGTCCCATTCCTCCCCCCACTCTCCTATAATTTGTATCGTTTTATTATATGGTATGATCCATGTCAATTCAGGCAGCCAAAGAAACAATCTTACCTTCATAGTCTCAGAAGTTTTTGAATTGAACATATGTTAAAAATCAATAAAAAATAAGATACTTGTATATTTTGGTTTTGCCCAAAAAAATTCCTGGCCCGAGATACAGGCTGCCAAAGATGGCATCCCAGGCACCATTTCCAATTCGCCATTTTCGATAAAAATTTTAAAGTGCTCTATCTCTAGAACGGTGCAAGATATTTTGTTGCGTTTTTTTTTAATTTTAAAGATAATATTCTTCTGTTTAAAATGATATACCCAATTTTGAAAAATGTATTCAACTTTTCTTGTGGCAACCTTTTGAAAAAAAAAAAAAAAATTTTCAAAAAAAATTTTTTTTTTTGAAAATGCCAATTCTAAAAATTTTGATTTTTTTGCTGTTGATCAATACCATTGGGAACTATCTTCACTGTAAAGGAGAACTTCCACTTTTGAGTTTAACAAATTTTAGAAACATTTAAAAAATTCAAAGAATTTTACAGGAACTGTATATATACAGTTCCAGTAAAAGTCACTGAATTTTTGCTTATTTGTATTATATTTGTAAGGATAAGCCTACTATATATCCTAAACAAGTTAGAAATTGCAATATCAAATGTGGCAAATGAGGTGCGTGCATAGTATTAACTAGTTTTATAAATATTCAGATCTTGGTGCAATAAGTGTTACACTCTTGGGCAAAAAGGCATGAATACAAAATTTACTGTAATTCCATATATTAAATTCAGTAATACGGAAGTAATATGAATCCATCTTAAAAGGACTTAATCGCCATGGCAACCTAGAATCATTGCCTATCATGGTATATCATTGAATCAATTATGTATTATAGGATTTTTAAATAGAATGAAGAAAACTTTTATTAATGTCTTTTATGTTTTAATTTGATTTTCATAGCATTTGAAGTGATACATACTTTATTGCAGAGGTTTACAAAAAATTACTTCCTGTGTCATAGAAAGTGCATAGTGTTTACAGGGACACACAAAAGATTTCGGATACTTTACCTTATTGGAAATACTGTACATTAGCAATGATTGCTAGAGGTGCATTTTTAGTTCCGATATGAGTTTTTAAGTTTAATTAAATATTGCCATATTACGTTGTGTGTATAAAGGCTGTAGATCATATACAGAGGTACACAAAAGAAATCGTAAGGGCATTGCTGGAAGTGCATTTTTAGTTGTGTTTGAGTTTTTAAGTTTAACTAAATTTTTCCATATTACGTTGTGTGCATAAATGCTGTAGATCATATACAGGGCTACACAAAAGAAATCTTAAGGGTTTACTGAGTATGAATGAAAGTAGCTTAAAGGTGATTTTTAAATGAGTTATGCATTTTTACACTGAACTACATTTAGTATACTAAGATATGTTTGGAGAATATAGATAAAATGATAAACAGGTCCACGCAAAGAATTAGATACATGGCCGTATATGGATGATAATCTCTGGAAGTGTGATTTCACTGGTTTTAAGGATGTTTTAATCTTAATTAAATATTAGCTAAATAGTGGCATGTATATAAAGATAGTAGGTAAAATACAGGGTTGTATGAAAGTATTCAAGTATGCTTCCGTCTATTGACATAAATTTCTAAAAGTCAAATTCCGACCTATTTATGTGCTTTTAACAATTTCCAACATAGTTGAAAGTCTTTATGGATTCGATTTGTCTGCCCATCTGTCTGAACTCTAACTTGTATTAATATAATTTGTATTGCTGTGTAATTGATACATGTTATTGAGATTGTTTTGCTATGTTCGGTATTGAAAATAAAGTATGTATCACTTCAAATGCTATGAAAATCAAATTAAAACATAAGACATTAATAAAAGTTTTCTTCATTCTATTTAAAAACCCTATAATACATAATTGATTCAATGATATACCATGATAGGTAATGATTCTAGGTTGCCATGGCGATTAAGTCCTTTTAGATGAATTCATATTACTTCCATATTACTGAATTTAATATGTAGAATCATAATAAATTTTGTATTCATGCCCTTTTTGCCGAAGAGTGTAACTTATTGCACCAAGATCTGAATATTTATAAAACTAGTTATAGTACGCACGCACCTCATTTGCCACATTTGATATTGCAATTTCTAACTTGTTTAGGATATATAGTAGGCTTATCCTTACAAATATGATACAAATAAGCAAAAATTCAGTGACTTTTACTGGAACTGTATATATACAGTTCCTGTAAACTTCTCTGAATTTTTTAAACGTTTCTAAAATTTGTTAAACTCAAAAGTGGAAGTTCTCCTTTACAGTGAAGGTAGTTCCCAATGGTATTGATCAACAGCAAAAAAATCAAAATTTTTGGGATTGGCATTTCCAAAAAAAAAATTTTTTTTTGAAAAAAATTTTTTTTTTTCAAAAGGCTGCCACAAGAAAAGTTGAATACATTTTTCAAAATTGGGTATATCATTTTAAACAGAAGAATATTATCTTTAAAATGAAATAAACCGCAACAAAATATCTTGCATCATTCTAGAGATAGAGCACTTTAAAATTTTTATCGAAAATCGTGAATGAGAAAGGATGCCAGGGATGTCGTCTTTGGCGGCCTGTATCTCGGGCCAGGAATTTTTTTGGGCAAAATGAAAATATACAAGTATCTTACTTTTTCTTAAATTTTAACATATGTTCAATTAAAAAACTTCTGAGACTATGAAGGTAACCCCCCTGCCTGAATTGATATGGATTCAGCCATTTGGTTGTGATAAGAAGATTACTAATGAAAAAACCCATGATTCTGTAATCTACTTGAGTGGAAGGGAAAGGCGGACATATTTATGAGAAATGGGAGTACTCAGAAATGCCTACGAAAGGAGTAAGTGAAAGAAAAAAGGTTGGGAAGTGCTGATCTTAAGATAGATCAACAGTATACACTGGCTGCTGGAAAGGATACAAATCAGAGGAGCTTGAAAAAGCAAGCACTCTACTATGAACCATAAGCAGGGTTTTTGCTGACTTTTAGCCAATGTTAGCAATTTGGCTAATCAGAAATGAAAAACAGTAGCCAAACGAGAAAAATGTTAGCAAAATAGATTCGTCGCGAAAGTCTGAAAAATCTATCTTTAACCCCTTAATGCATCTTTTCCCCACACTATATTCTAAAATAACCTAATATTTTATAGCTGCTTATAGATCACTTATTCATCCAAATTAAACTATGCGCTATGGAAACTATTAAAAACAAGTACATGCTAAATGTCTTGCGCAATCGAGAAAAAAATACGAAACTGAATTTAACTCATTAAAATATTATGAAATACAATTTTCCAACCAAAGGTAACTCAGGATTGCATTTAATGAATTCTGAAAATTTGAAAATGTAAATAATAAAATGTATGTCACATTCAAAAAAAAAAAAAACTTTATTTTCCTAGAATTTTTCGCCCCACCAGTGGCTGAGAGGTTCTGCTCTCGAAGCTGGTAGACGGGAGGTGCTGGGTTCGAACCCAATCGCGCCTGTCGGCCTAACCGTTTCGGAGTTTTCGTGGTTTTCTTCGAAGCCGTGGATTTCCATGCGTAAATACGGGTTAGGTTCCCTTAGAAAGACCCCCCACGAAGGGCATTCCCCCCAGGGCCTATATCCCAAGAGTAGATAATCAGCCGTCAAAAATCAACCAACCAACCAACCTAGAATTTTTCAGTTTTTTATTGTCCCACACTTGAAAACTTTTGCTAATTGGTCCCATTAACAATTACTGAAAGACATTATTGGCATTTCTTATATGCATTTAATTTCTCAATTTAACTTTTTGTTGTGCTCAATGTTCATTATGCTAAATATGCTCTCACAGTCCACTGAATGTTGTGGCAAGATTGCAACAAAGTTTAGGATGTAGCGTGTTGTATGTTTTGTAGGATAAAGCTGTTGTAGGGTGTTTCTTCAATTGAAATCTATGGCGTCACCCAACTTCTTGGTTCTGTAAGGAGAACTCAAGTACCGTATATATTCGCGTATAAGTCGAGGAATTTCTGACAATTTTCGGTAAGCAAATTTGGGGTGTCGACTTATACGTGAGTCAGTTAGAAAAGCAAAAACAAAAACTTCGAATACTGCAAAAGTATAGCATTTTATGTGTATGACTAGAAAAATAATATATAAAATATACAAACAATAATAATTTATCATTTAAAAAAAATTTCAATGATTTGTTAACTTACTACCTTTTTGCATTGGCAAGTGAAATCTTCGGTTTGATTTTGTGCAAAAAGTTAGGGGTCGACTTATATGCGGGTTTTTGATTTTTTTCCAGAATTTGCATTCGAAAGTTAGGGGGTCGACTTATACGCGAGTATATATGGTAATGCAAATGAGAGTGTCACTTGTACTGACACACACACACACAAAAAAGAGCATAAATTGTGTTTAATTGTGTGTGAATTTATTCGTCTATTTACTCGCCAAATGAAGCATTTCATTGCAATTTGGCACAATGGTGAACGCCAATGAGAACCCTGACCATAAGTACATTTATGTTGATCCTACAATAGGTGTTCACTCACAAAATGTTGAAAGAATGTGGGATTCTTCTAAATGGCGCAATAAAGAAAATGAGGCACAGCTGAAATGATATCTTACAAAATTTATGGAGAAAAATTCCTAAGGAAAAAAAAGTTCTTGATGAGTTATTGAAAGCAATTTCAGAAATACGGCCTGTAATGTGAGACAGAATATCAAAAAGTTATTCTTGTGAAGCATTGTAAGAGGTTATTATGAAACATTTTAATATATTCTTATAAGCATAAAGTATTGTATTATTTAATCTTATAATATTTATTTTTATCTCTATTATGCTTTCGTGCTTCATGAACTTAGCTATGACCTTGGCGAAATTGACTGCAAACTTGGATTAATCATAGTTGTGGTGGCCGTTATAATAAAGGAATACCAAAAAATTATCCAATAATAATTATCTCTGGCTCAAATACGAAATTTTTACCTATAAGTAACATTGTATTTACTAAAAGGTTATACTAAATACTTTCACACAACTTTAAAAAATTTGTTTATATGTTTGTTTGTTTTTTCAGGGCCATGTGTTGCTGGAGTTGTGGGGCTAAAAATGCCTCGTTATTGTCTGTTTGGAGATACAGTCAATACTGCATCTCGTATGGAGTCAACAGGAGAAGGTAATAGAATTTCAGTGTTCTAACTAGGATAAGTTTTATAAATACATAAGCCTTTCAGGTGTCAATCCAGGCAAAATTTGGTGCCTATTTAGGGCCCCTTCACTAAAATCCATTTAAGAAAACAGACCCCTTCGCAAAATTCCTCTTAATAAAATAGGCCCTTTCACAAAATTCCTTTTAATAAAACAGGCCTCTTCACAAAATTATATTCCATAAAAATATGACTCTTCATTAATTATTTTTATATTGTTATGTTTTAAAATGTATAATTTGCAAAGAGAACACGTTCACCAGAAAAGCAAGCTTTAGCAGGAGGACTTGAAGACATTATTATTAATAAATTCTTGATTTCAACTGGATTTCATATTTCATTACAAAACTTTACGTTTCACAAAAATAACTTTTACTTTTCACAAAATGGGCCCTAGGAAAAAATCCTTGCATCAGTCCCTGCCTTTCTTGCTAAGAAAACTATTATTGTTTTTATTAAAAGAAATATGAAAATCTTCTTTAACAAGCTAATTTAATTAGCTTTGGTTAGTGATTAATTACAAATTTTGAAAGGAAATAAAAGATTATTTTTTTCAAGGAATGAGTTCTTTCCAGTGGTAGCTCATGGGTTATTTAAAAGGAAGCTCTCAATACATTCCGGTAGCAGAAAATTCGAGACTGAAGTCACAGATTTTCTTTTTTCTTTTGCAGATTCTTTTTCTTTGAACTTTTCTTTTGCTTTATATTATGTTTAGTCCTTTATTACTTAATACAAAAACTTAAGATTATTATTAATAAAAATTATAAAATGTATAAAAATGCTACAGGTAAGTAAGTTTGATTAATTAATGCTTCAATTGTAAAAATATTTTACCTGCAGATTATTTCTTGTCCCTGAAATATCTGTTGCAGACATTTGGAGAATTTTCTGCTACTGGGCGAATACATAAATTGCGAAAATTAAAATCAGCAAGTACGACTTAATGGACAGGTTGAAATACATTTCTATTTTCAAATGTTAAATTAAAATACAGTAATATCTTGACTTAGATCAGCAATTCATTGCAAGACTAGCGACTTAAGTCGAAAATGACATAAGTCGAGGTACATTTAGAGAAGCAAAAAAGGATAAATAAAAATTCGCCAAAATCTAATGAACATATTCTATTGTATTTAGGGATTATGTTACATACATTTAACATTAAGAAAAAAATGTGCTTGCAATACCAGAATATGGAATAAATCTGGGGGGTATGGAATACTGATGGGTTCGAGACTCGGCATGGAATCTTTTTCACTAGGTTGGCCTTTGTGCCTTTTAAGCAATTAGTTTGAAATTTGATTTTCATTTGAAATATTGTATGCAAGACAATTGTTTCTCTCTTGGAGAAAAAAAAAATCCAAGTATTAATCCAGTAAAATAGTATATATAAAATTTGTCCTTTAACTATTTAAAAGTACTTAATAATAGCTTTTTGTTACCTAATGCATTCAACAGTAATATTGTCTTCTTGTATATACTTGCCCCTGCACAGGGATGGAGTAAGCAGAACTTCTTTTCAACAAAACAGAGGTGGATAACATTGTTCCCATTTTTCCCTAGTAAACATAACATGCATCTCTTCAAACCTGGTTTCTTTAACAATGCATTATGGGCACATATGGTAGAAGAATTGGAATGCCAAACATTAGGACATTCCATATTTTGGAATAAAATTATTTTATAACCATTGGACACTTTTCTAACTTTGTTTTCATAAAAATAGATAAAACATAAGAATTAAATAGGACTATTTTGATTTAAAGAAAAGATTACCAAAAAAAGAAAATTTTGGTTGAATCAAAAGTGATAACGATATCAAAAGACAGCTCATTTGAGAATGTGAGAAAAGCCTAATTTGCAGATTTTATATTTTAGCAGTTAAAGGGCAAAACTGGGAGATTTCATTAGGAGCTAGTGGCCAGTAGTACCAGTTTTATAAGCCACTTTGTCAGGGTCCCTATGTGATTGGAAAACAGGGAATTGTCAGGGGAAATGACAAGTGTTCAAAAAGTCAGGAAAATTTACAATTTTTTTCTAAAACCTGGAAAAGTCAGGTATTTTTCTTTTTTTTTGCACTATCATGTGTCACGATTCTCCTGAGTCCCGAGGTCCGTCTGCTAAAATGTTTCGATTTTACACTCGCAAGTAGAATTTTCACTAAATTCAAATTTTTACTTAAAGATGTTTTAGCTATGCAGATTTGTCACAAACAGGCAATACCGCTGCAAAAGAAATAGTGAGCCATCTTAAAGTGGCTAGGATGAATATTTAAATAAGAAAAAGAAAGAAAATTATGAAGCAAGCAAAAAAGAAACGGGAAGAAGAAAAGCTGTTGCTGAAATTAAAATGTTAAAAGACCAAAAATTGAAATTTACACAACAAACTGCTTCTAAAACAAAAAAAATAAATGACATGATAGCAGAACTGCCTAAAAAATTTTGAATGTTTAATGTATATAAATTCAGTTATATAAATAAAAAGTTACTTTGAATCCATCTGAATTGTATTGTAGTTTTTTTTTTTTTTTTTTTTTCACTTTTATAGGTTACTTTTAATTTCAGAGGCAATTTTAATCATTAAGATCTAGAATTGTAATTCGTATTTCTAAAAATGTTGTGAATTGAAATTTTGTTATGCAAATAGAGTATGAACCCTGTTTGTTTAAACTAGTGGCCACATTTTTATTTAAAAGTATTAAAAATTAAACTTTTGTTATAATTTTTGTTAGTATTTATTTAAAATTGAATTGCTCAAATAAATATGTTAATATAAATATATTGCAACAAGAAAAAGTAGAATCCTTGATGGAATGCGAGAAAATTTTACTCTCTTCATGTAGGAAAGTGGCCAAAAGGTGGCCGATCACAAACAATTTTTAATGGCCACTTTTTCTCATTTAGTGGCCCTGTGGCCGGAGCCTAGTGCTAATTTTGCCTTTATTAGCAGTATTTTTGTTCTCTGAGATAAATTATTTCTGATTCTATATTATTGATCTTGTGATACATAATCTGACATGAATATTTTATGGATAAGCATCCTTTATTTTTCTCAATTTCTAAAGAGCATTTTCTTTTTTCTTTTTCACTAAGAAATCAAATTTAGTGATCTTAGATATGAATTATACAAAAAAATATTTTATGGTAAACAAAATAAAAACGTTATATACTAATTTTAGTAAATTACTTGAGTAAAATATAAATATAACAAAGGCGATTAAGAAACTACAAAATAATTTGAAAAAATATGCCAACATAGTAATGGTTGGTTAATCTAATGCAGGCTTTGAAAGTTTTATAGCGAATTATTTGTGATAAGTGTTAAATTTCCATTCTTATATACAGGGGTTGGTCAAAATAATGTGAACACCCATTTCGAAATGTGTCGTACTTAGACCATCCAATACTGCTTTGCCACGTATTGCTACAGTCTGCCACCTAGTGGCAGCGAAAGGGAAGGTATCAGTCAAGCATTTGCTGGCGTGAAAGTTGTATGAGAAAATTATGTTCCCAGCAAAACACCATTATATTCGACCTGCCTGACGTCCAAAGATTCATGATTATTGGAGCATTCGTGTCTAGAACAGCCAAACTTAAGGTTTTTTCAAGGACCACTGTGTCAAGGGTAATGACAGTCTACAGAAAACTGGGAAAGCTGTCCTCTGCAAAGCAGAACAGTGGGCGAAAGTCGAAGTTGACTGACTGGGATAGGCTTGCGTTGAAGAGTATAGTCGGCTGAAAACGTAAGACTACACTGCCGCAGATAACCTCCGAGAGGAATACCCATCTTCAGAACCCTGTATCCATCTTGGGTTACCTGTGGCAGTGTAGTCTTACATTTTTGGGCGACTATCCTCTTCAACGCTCATGTATCCCGGTCAGTCAACTTTGACTTTCGCCCGTTGTTCTGCTTCACAGAGGATACCTTTCCCAGTTTTGTGTAGGCTGTCATAACCCTGGGCACAGTGGTCCTTGAAAAACCCATAAATTTTGTGTTCTAAACAGGGATTTTCCAGCGAGACAAGCTCCAATAATCATACCTCTTTGCACCTCAGACAGCTCGGATATAATGGTGCTTTGCTGGGAACATAACTTTCCTATATGACTGTCACACCGGCAAATGTTCGACTGATACCTTCCCTTTCGCCACCATTAGGTGGCAGAATGTTGCGACACGTGGCGAAGCGGTATTGGACAGTCGAAGTACAACACATTTCAAAACGGGTGTTCATATTATTTTGTCCAACCCCTGTATACAGTACAACCTCAAAAATCTGGCATCGCCAGGACCAAGACGAAGCCGGATTTTTGAAAATTCCAGATTTCTGAAAAGTACTTTCGATATTCTTAATGGTGCCTTTATTTATAATTTAATTCATAGCCAAGTGATATTTATGTAGTAAAAAGAGAAAAATAAATATTTTAAAATATTTACTTTAATTGATATTTTTTATATTACAAAAAAAAAAATAATTCTAGTAAGCAGTGAAGTCATGTAATTTCTGTCTCAATAAATGTCTCTGTCTCAATAAATGTTCTGTCTCAATAAATATGAAAGTCTCATGTAATTTCTGAAACATCAGTATTAATTTTATTTGCTTCAATATTTTTGGTCATTTTTTAACAAGTTTTTCTTGCATTTTATACAAATGAAGAATATTGATTTTGGAAATACAGTCTTGTTTCTCTAACGGAGATATTAATTTTCCAGTCAAATTTATATATTTTTCCAGTGACACCTTTTCTTCTGCCGGCTCCTCGTCCTCATTCATCTCAGCTGATACCAGCATTATCAGCAGCTCTATTTAGCACAGCGTCATTCAGTGTTCTTGCTGGGTTTTGACCAACATTAGTGATTTGGCGAATACAAAATAAAAAACAGTAGCCAAATGGAAAAAAGTGTTAGCAAAAAAGATTCACTGAAACACTGAAAAATCTATCTTTAACCCCATATTGTATCTCTTTTTTTCCAAATGTTTTGAAACAACCTAATTTTTTGTAATTGCTTATAAAATAGAAATTCGACTATCCGCTATAGAAACTGTTAAAAATAAGTACATTCTAAATGTCTCCTAAGTGTGTAAATGTTTCAGACATTCTTTTAGCAGTCTAAATAAAAATTCAAAACAGCGACGACCTTTGATTTACCCTTATGAAAATATGCACTAAAAATTGCTATGAGATTTTGACTCTAACAGATAGAAAAGATTGACCCGCCAATGATACTTTGCACACAACTAATAAATAGTATGATAAATGGCTAATTTCAAAGCCGAATGCCAGCAAAATTTTTCTCTATTTGGCGCTTGATGCAAGTAATTTTGTTTGTGTTTTTACCAGCATGATGTCGGTGCATAGATAGTGATCAACTGGCAATAGAGAAATACCTATTGCATTATCCTTTCTGTATCTTTGGCTGTTGCTAGATTGAATCAGTGTTGACTTAGTATCTCTATAAATAGACTAATGTAAATGGCATGGTGCGATTGAACATGAAAAGTGACATCAATCATTCAGTAACGCAGATAAGAATCTGGACTGTACTGACACACACTAAAAAAGAACAGAAATTGAGCACTCACAATTTGGCGAATCTGATTGTTCGTTTACTCGCCAAATGAAGCATTTTGTCACAATTTGGCGCAATGGCGAGCGGCAGTGAGAACCCTGGCGTCATTGATCTTGGTGTCTGCTAATGCATAGCTTTTGATCTCAAAGTTTTTAATTTGTAAATAATTGCTATTTTGCTTTCTCCTGTAAGTTGGATGTGTAAAAAAAAGAGGGAAGATAGCTTTGATGTAGGATTTTTGAAGTTGCTGGATTTTAGAGGTCACACTCTATAACACTCTTCTTTGAAAATTTTCTTCTTACATTGTGGATTATTTTGTTTAAAACTGAGATTATCTAAAAATTACTGTGATAATACAATGAATTCTGGCTTGATATATTAATTTGTAAACAATTTAAGGTTTTAAGACAAGCAAACCACAATGTAAACATATCTTAAAATATAGCTAAATTGTTTAAGGAGATCTTCACTCACTTGAAAACACCTGTTCACTAATGTTAAACCTATGGGCAGGTTGTTTTCGATTCGAACTTCTTGTTTAAATTTGAATATTTGTAAACTTTTTTTTTTTTCCGCATAGGATAGCTGGCGTCGATTTTTAATATGGCTATTTTTTACTTTTTCGATTTTGGTTGCAGATTTTTTTAATAAAGGTACTTTCACTTTCAGAACCGTTTTTGAAAGTGAAAGTACCATTATTAAATAAATCTGGAACAAAAAAGTACAAAATGGCTCTATTAGAGATCAATCTCAACTATTCTATGCAAAAAAAAAATTCTTTAAAAATATTTGAATTTAAATGAGAAATTCAAAAACAACCTGCCCATAGGTTTAACATTAGCGAATGGGTGTTTTCGAGTGAGTGAAGAGTCCCCTTTTAAGGCATTTTAGTATTATCTTCTTTATTAAATTTCATAATTGAATAATTTGTATTTTATTCATTGTAAGAATTTTGTATTTTTTTTCAGCAATGAAGATTCATGTTAGTGAAGCTTGTAAAAAGATATTGGACAAAATTGGGGGATATATTCTTCAAGAAAGAGGTCTTATCCAAATTAAGGTAATTAGTGTTTTTTCCTTGGCTTTATTTCAAACATTGGTACAGCCATGATTCTATTTGTTAAGGATCCTGTCCCTGCCACCGAAAACACTCACGAGCTAATGCTAATCCTATGGGGAGGGATTTATCTGATATCTCGTTTGCATTTTGACATTTTTAAATAATTCTTTTTGCATTGGATAGCCGAGGTCTGTCTCTACATTGCACCTTTTTTACTTTTTTGATTTTGGTTGCAGATATTTTTTATAAAGTTAGGGGCTATACTTATATAACATTATCAACATTTTGCTAAATTCGGACCCCCTACTATATTGTATGTTATCATTTGTCGACCCCCCTCCCCGTCACTGATATTGTTATCCATGTCTAAAAATTCTTTGATTTTTTAGATCCATTTTCTTTCTTTTTATATACTTGCAGTGATATGTACATATGATTATACAATTATTAGTCTCATACTTTACGGATGATTCAAAAAGTCATAAAAATGTCAATACATGAAATAAATTTATAACAAAGTTACTATTTAAAAGTATTTAATAATAGCTTATTGTTACAAAATGCATTCAATAGTAATATTGTGTTCTTGCACTCACCCCCTGCCCAGGGAGGTCAAATGCAAAACATTGGACAACGTTCTTTGTCTTCTTTTACTGGTAAACTCAAGTATCATTTCCTCCATATTATGCTCCTGATTTCTCTAATAGCGAATTATATGTGCATATGGCAGAAGAACAGGAATGCCAAACATTGAGGTATACCAAATTTTGGAAAGAAATGATTTTATAAATATTTAATTGCTTTAATAACTTTATATTTTCATAAAAACATATAAAAATAATAATAATAAAGATAACAGACCATTTGGATGTAAAGAAAAAGTTACTGAAAAAAAGAAAAGTTTGGTCACATCAAATATAACGATATCAAAAATCAAACTCCCCCTCTCCCCAGAAATATCTTACGATATCATGTGCCAGACACCCCCTCCCCCCTAAAATGATAACGTTATATATGCATAGCCCCTTACTTTCACTTTCAAAACCAGTTCTGAACATGAAAGTGTCATTCTAAAAAATATCTGCAATCAAAATCGCAAAAGTAAAAAAGGTGGGATGTAGAGAGGGATCTGGGCTATCCAATGCAAAAAAAAATTATTTAAAAATGTCGAAATGCAAATGAGGTATTAGAAAAATCCCTCCCCATAGGATTAGCATTAGCTCGTGAGTACCTTCGCCGACAGGTACAGGAGCCTTAAGACAAACTATCATTCCAGCGATAAATCAAAATCTGTAAATTATCTGCTTTTTTCAGTTGGTCAGTTTTGAGTATCTGTGAGAGACTATGAAATTAGTTTTTATTCTGCAAAATAGCCTAAAATTAGCATTGATGTATCAAAATGCCATGTTTGTTAACAATTATTAGTTTTCCATAAAATAAGTTATAATTGAACATGGTAGAAGTCATGGCATAAGCAGAAAACTGCCAACCCATATTTAAAAAAATAAATAAAAATAAAATCCAAAATTTTCAAGCAATTGCTGACTATTGTAGTGAGAAACTTTTGTATATGCAAGATAAGCCATAGTTAATAATTAAAAAAAAAAAAAAAAACTTTAACTTTTGGACAAATACTTCAAGATTAAGAAAATTTGCATCAAAGTAAATCTTATTATAAAAAATTATTTACAAATAACTTTTTGTATGCTTACCATTCATACATACTAACTACCATTTGAAAACTTGACTTAAATGAATAAATTACATTGAATGCATGCATTCTTGAACATTTTTTATGTTTGAAGTCCCTGTGGTAGGTATGACTGAGAAAGTGATGGCTCTGATTCTTTTTTTTTTTTAACTGAATACTAGGTGATCCAACCCAGGCTTTGCATGTTACAGAATATAACTGAAAACCTTAAAAAAAAAAAAAAAAAAAAACTAATATATATATATATATTTACATCTATTACATCTAACAAAAACTAAAGCATTTTTGTACGAAAAATATCAATAACGTGTTCAAATAAAGTTTTAAAATTTATTAAAAGTGATATTTTTGTGTTAGCTGCATGTTAGGAGTTAATAGCTGAAGAAATCACTAAAAATTTTGCTACTTAACCAGCCTTTTTAATTATAATTTCACTGGTTTAAGCACATAATTCGATTAAATTTATGTTTAATTTATATTATTTGATTTATTTATTCTTGAAGTTTCAATTTCATTAATTGACATTATCTAGAAACAAATGTTGAAATATTTATATTGTTTTAAGTGCAAATGGTGTAATCTTTCACAATCTATCTGCATGTAATAGAGATAGATTTTTAAAAAAATTATGCTTGAAAATTATTTTAAAAATAACTAGGGTTCTTTGCCCCCTACAAGCTATGCTCGCCAACCCGCATTCAGACACCGCGGACTCTAAAAGCATGCTAATTTGATCGGCTTTTGAAAGATTGAATAATAGTTTAAAAAATAGTGGCGATCCCTGTAAACAGGTTTCCATTCATTTCCCTTTGATTTAGGAATTTTAAGGCCAAATCAGCTACTGTTAAGAAATAAAATGGTTGTTTTCATCTTTGATTAAATCAGATCAGTGAAATATGTGAAAATAAGCTAATGCAAAATGAATTAAGTAAACAGAGTCTTCGTCTCCCGGTTTTTTTAACAATGCTGTAAGAAAGTTTTTTTAAATAAGACATTTTAAATGTATCGTTTTAAATCTGACGTAATTATCACCAAAGTTTTCTTCCTCTTTTTAATATTCATGTGAAAATACTTTTGTTGTTAGAAAGGAAATATTATTTGCACTGGCTTGGAATTGCAACAGTAATTTAAAATATCATATAGAAATGTGAAATAAATGTCTCGTGTAAATATATATTTTTTAATTTAAACAGTTTGGCAGTATTATTACTTGGCTACTTTAAATATGACGTAATATCCTCCATTTACGGCTTTTAACATATTAATGAATTTATTATTTTGAAATTTTGTTTCTCTTTTAAAATTCAAGTGTAAATATAGTTTTTATGATGCAATTTTCAATATTTTCCTCCTTTTAATGCATAATCATTTAATTCTAATTTGAAAGTATTTTCTGTTTATAATAGTCACGTGTAAATAAATGTTTAATTTGAAAGAAATATTATTCGTTGCGCTGCAATTGGCAACAATTTAAAATAATGCCCTTTTCTAAACTATGTAAAAAATATCTCTTGAAATGCTGAAAATTTGAATTTAAAATGGAAGTAAATCCCAAAAAAATTACTCAAATTTAAAAAATGGATGTAGTCTGCACACTGGTATCTTCTAATGTATATCTTCAGAAAAAAAGATTAAATTCCTATGTTATAGTTTTTGCTCCTATAAAACTTTTTTAATGGGACGATTTTGACCAACTTTAACATTAAATATCTCTTAAAATAATTATTCGATTTAAAAACTGTCTGCATCAGCGTGTTTATCAAACATTTCTCTATAATACCATCAATTATCATATTTTTGTATGCATTAGTTTTTTTTAATTAACAAAGAAAGACCACCAGTCACAAAAAATTCATTGATAGTGGTGGTGACAGCATTAGTCACTTTTTTTTAGAATAGAGAGAGAGAGAAAAAAAAGGGTAAATTGAGATACAGTTTTCAAACAAATTGCATTTAAAAGAATTTTTTCCCTATTTGATGATGTGAAAATTGAAATTGTGCAATGTTTAGAAGTTAGAAAAAATTACAGTAAGAGGGAAATTTATTAGTGAGGTGTTGTAACAATCAATTTGATGCCAGCATTACTCATAGACATGTTTTTGCTTTAATATAGATTTTCTTGAACACGAGGTTTTGTTGGCTTTCCCACAATTTTGTCATAAGCATCTGTCTACAAGTGGTGTTGAACTTACCTATATAGACATTAATTACATTCCTATGTAATGCCATGTACCTTGTAACTTTTTTTATTAAGTTTATGAATATTTGTACAATTTGTCGATAACTTGTGCATTCAAATAAAATTTGCGTTTAAAAATACCAGGTATGAAACCCAGATTAAAGATGCTGATATACTGTCAGATAATTATTGTTACCTTTTGTAAATTTTCTTAAGATTACCAACAAATACACCAAAAAGTTTGTTTTTTTTATATTTTTTTTTACATTAGACGCATGCTGTCAGTCAATTATGGAAAATTTCACTATTTATAATAATCTTTTTTATTATGATTATTTCAGTGTTTAAGCGTGTAGTTTGATTACATATCTAACAAATTCATGTTTTATGTATATTATTTATTTGTGGAATTTAGTTTCATTTGCCAATTTAGTTTTGGAATACTACACAGTAACAAACATACGTAGAATGATTTACATTATTTTATGTGTAATTGGGTTGCATGCAGATTTTAAAATATTCAAGCTTGAACATCATTTCAAAAACTATGAAAAATTAGTAAATTGATATACACCTCTCAAGCAAATTGCATTTGAAATTACATTGTTTTCTTCTATTTGGCAGTTTAAAAATTGAAAATTTGCATTATTCAGAAGTTTAAAAAATTGCAGTAAAAGCAAATTTATTGGTCAGGTTGTTGTCACAGTCAATATAACATCAGCGTTACTCATGGACATGATTCTACTTTATAATATGGATTGCTTCATAAGGTATATAGTCCATCTCAAAGGTTTAAGCACTATGCAAATTTCATTACAAAAAATTGAAGAAGAAAATATATGCACTGTACATAGACGTATTAAAGAATGTGATTACATCATACTAAAGAAAATGGCTCGGAAAACGTGTCTCAAACTATATCATAAACATTCAGGAATGAACTGGACTAAAAACCACATGTCCTACGGGGACAAGTGGCTTACTGTTTTATTCAGTGATGAGAAAAAAATGGAACTTAAATGGCTCTGATGGGTGGAACACATATTGGTATGATCTACGAAAGGAACCAAGGGCATTTTTCAGGAGGTTGCAAGGAGTAAGTCAGTTATGGTTTGGGGAACATCTGGCTTCAATGACCAGATCTGTCTGGCTTTTTTAAAAGGAAGGCAAAATTTTCAAAAACATCAAGAGATGCTAAATCAACATTCGCTTCCATTTGATGACATTTAAGGGGTCCTGAAAACTGTGGCTTTCACAGAAAAATGTTAAAATTCTTGACTGACCAGTTTTAAGTCCAGGCATAAACCTGATTGAGAATGTCTGGGGTATTTTAAACCTCCAGGTTTGCAGCAATGGAAAGCAGTATGACTCTCTTGAAGAACGCCAAGAAGCCTGTGAGAAAGTATGATCTCTTTGCGTCCAGAAACCTTACAAAAACTAATAGTTTCGATGGATGCACGTTTATTTGAACTAATCTGAAATTGTGGAAAAATTTAACAATTTTGTAAAAAGCAATAAATGTAGTTTTTTTGCCATTGTGCATAAACTTTTGAGACAGTATTGTTTGAACATACTATTTTAAATTATATTTTTTTACAATTATGTAATATATTTTTTTCTACTTTTAATATCATTTATTAGAATGAAGTTGCGAAATCCCCAAATTAAAAAATATTATTTATTCTAAATTTTTATTATTCTTTAATGATCGACATTTTATGCTTGTGCTTAAACTTTTGAGACAAACCTTATTTTAAAAAATAAATAAACTTAGCAAGTTAACTTGTGTCTATTCACCTCAGTGTTATGTAGTGTGTTGATGACTTTCTATATACAGTAGCCTCCCGTTTAACTGGCCTAAACGGGACCGAGGGTTAACCAGTTAAGAGAAAAACCAATTAAACCGGAGAAGTAAAACAAAATTTGAATAAGTAACTGCATATTTAATTAATTAAATACGTAAGATGCATTTAGTTGTTTAATTTGTGTAGTTTAAAAAAAATACGCATTTTCTATATTTTGTGAAATGCATACTAGTTGTAATTAACTGAATTGAAATAAAAATTATCACTAATAACAAATAATGAACAAGATTTAATACAAATTAAATTGTCGAAAATCTTGTCACATTCGTTTATAAAAAATTGAAATTATTCTACATTATGTGAATTTGAGTAAATTAACTATAAAAAAAATGAGAACCGAAATTTTCCTTTCTGAATTTTGCCTGATGTTGGGGGAAAAAGTCGACCAGTTAAAGCGGAGTTCCGGTTAAGAGGAAGGCTACTGTATTGCCATTCAATCAAAGTTAATTCTACTATACTTATTTCTTGTTTTTGAATGTATTGAAATAGTTATGAATGTCTTAAATGCCATAATTATGAAAATTATATTTAATACTTATTTTTTTATTTATATGTTTTTACACATTAATTATATCTAAATTTTACTTTAAAGCTCTTGTTAGTAATATTTTATGAACATATGATTCAAAAATAATCTAAATTTGCACTTTCAAGCATTAAAGATATTTGAACCCTTTTGAGATATGTTTGTAAAGCTTTAAGCATTATTTAATGTAAAATCATTCTTTTTATGTATGTTTCCCATCTTTCTAACTATAACTTGTATATTTTTTGTATTCACTTAAAATACTTTGACTATTACTTACTTACACTTACTTACACAATGGTGCTACAATCCATGTAGGATTTTGACCTCCCTCAATATACTTCTCCAGACCTTCCGATCTCTGGCCTTTACTTTATAATTTATGATTTGGTTTTCTGCAAGATCTTTCTCAATCTCTTTTATCCAACTCTTCCTGTGTCTACCAATACTTTTTTTCCCAATTAAATTACCACTATAAATCTTCTTTGTGCTTCGTTCATCCCTCATTCTGATTAGATGGCCTAACCATTGCATTCTTCTTATTTTTATAGTATTTATTATATCTTTTTCATTATATAACTGTTCTAACTCCATATTTGCCCTAATACGCCATGTATTGTCTTCTTTAATAGGTCCAAAAATTTGCCTTAGGATTTTCCTTTCCCAAGTGATAAGTAGCTTTTCATCTTTTTGTGTAGTGGTCCAGGTCTCACTACCATAAATTACTATTGGTTTTATAAATTTTAAGTTTGGATGTTCGAGATATTAGAGAGGATTTTAGAATGTACTTTGACTATTAAGGATAAAATTATCATAAAAAGATGTTACCCATACTATTTTAAATCAATATTCATGATTTAGCATATTAACAGAATAGCTAACAGAAATATTAACAAAATAGATAAATAGCTTCAATTGAATTATTAACTGCATACATAGAAATAACTTTATTGCGACACTGTGTTTAACACTTTTTTGAGAAAGTATGACTGTTCTTGAAAGTGTTATTAGCCTGTTATTTTGAATTTAGATTGTCTAATATGCAAAATACAGTGTAAAGCACTTATTAAAGTATCTTTTAAAGGAAGTGATCATAAAGATATTGTTGAAGTTAACTACTCATGCCACATCATAATGTCTGTTTTGTGATACAAAGAGCATTTCATAAAAAAAAAAGATACAGTTTTGATTAGAGATGCACTGAATATTCGGTATTCGGCCGTATTACCGAATATTCGGTTAGGCCGAATATCAAACTATTCGGTCTGTCAAATATTCGGCTTGGCCAAATATCAAAACTATTCGGCATACTGAATATTCGATTTGACCGAATATTGATGAACTATTTTTAGCCAAACCGAATATTTAAAATGCGTCGTAAAAATATTTTTTTAAACTTTACACAACTTCTACTTTTAACTGTCAGTTGATAAAGATACTCAGAATAATCAGACAGAACCATTTAATCACTTCCAATGACCAATTCCAGTTATCAATCACATTTTGTATAAAAAAGTTAATATGATGCAAATCTCACTAAAATATCGCTTCATTTTTGCTAAAGTTGTAAACGAAAATTCAGTTACGACTTGTGATGATACACATTGCAATTGTGATGGAATACATATTGTTTCTTGTTTAGTATAAGAAAATTCTATTCATTTGCTTGAATTCACAGAAGGCATGGAATTAAAAAGTTTTAAACTATCCTCTTCTTAAATAACTCAAAACATAAATTTTTTTAATGCAAAGTTTCTTATAAAAAAGGTCTTGTTTATCAAAATGCAAGTATTTGTACTAAATATTATGTAAAATGGTTTAAAATTTAAATTTTTGATACCATTAAGCTCTGAGATATAAAAGTATTTGGCCGAATATTCGGTATTCGGCCTAAGAGTCACTATTCAGCTGGCCGAATATTCAGTATTCGGTTTATCTGCAGGCCAAGTATTCAGTATTCGGCCAAAATCCCTATTTGGTGCATCCCTAGTTTTGATAAGACTTAAAAATGCACACACAGTTTATCCAATTATTCAATTTAAAATTTAAAAGCTGGGGACAGAATCTCTGTGACAATTTAGATTCGTTTATAAATGCTTAATTATTTTATTCTTAAGAAGTTTGATATGCAGTCAACCTTCGAACTTTAACAAAGCGGCTAAATCCAGAGAAAATAAACTGTTTTGTGAAAAATTTGTTAAACAGAGATTCACCTTTAAAAATACTTTAAACTATATAAAGGCAATTTTTAAATTCGTAAACACTAAATCTGTATTATAAAATACAAATGTGTCTGTGCATAATGCTGACATCATTTTGAGGTTGGCAACACTTGTTGATTGAATTTCGGTTTTGTAATTGTCACTATTGCAATTTTTTAAACTTCTAAACATCGCACACTGTTAATTTTTATGTTGTCATATTCATCCTTCAGCTTTATTCCTTTAAAAGTTAATTTTGTACTTTGTGTAAGTTTTTCATTTGAGAAAGCTTTTTTTCTCTCATAATACATCTTTCATTTTACAAATGCTCTAAAAAACCAGTTCATGTTCATTGAATGTCATAAAGTGCGTAAAACAAAAGACTAATTTTGAAATGTTCAGAAATATTTTGAGAAATTTGGGAGGAGAAAACAAATTTTGATCTCAAGATAAAGTTTGTTAAATAAAGAATGCACTTCACTATTTGGAGGTTATTTTCCAAGAAAATTCATAAAAAGTCCTTTGTTTCAAGGAAAAGTTTGTAAATTAGGAATTTGCTAAATAGAGGTTTGTTAAGTAGATATTTAGCTGTACTTTTTTGTTAATTGTTTGTTTGGTGATATTTTTTACTGTGTTTTGTTTTGGTGTGAGATTACTGCTTCGACTGCTTTTTTGAGAAAAATAGAATGAAAGTTTTATTTTCCCATAGCGTCAATATTAGCACTATATTATTCTTAAATATTGCTCCAAATATTTGCATTGTTTGTATCAAATTGTAAACAAGACTAAAGCTAGAGATAGTGTCATCTCATTTAATGGAAGTTTGTCATTTAACCCTTTAAGACTTGAAGCTTTTTGATAGAAATTGAAAGTCTTGGTGGTTAATGTTAATAGGATAATATTTGATTGAACAAAAAAAAAAAAAAAATAAATAAAAAAAATAAATCTGATGTCAGGTTACGTCAAGGGAGGATCCACACAATTGTGCAGTGCAGGCTTGGCTTTAAATCACACAAAAAGAGGAAATTATTTTTTCTTTTTCCTTAGGATCACCTACACAATTGTGTAGGTCAGATCCTAAAGGATTAAAACCTGTCATTTGAAGGTAATGAGTTCTGATGGTTTTCTCCTGTCTGGTTTATTTATATATATGGTTTTCTATAAATCTAATCATATTTAAAAAAATCATAAAAAATTAACAAATTGGCACATTGGGGTGTTGTTTTGCATTATAAGAAAATTTGTCAAACTGTTAGAATTTTTGTGACAAAAGAAAAAAAATAGTTTGAATTTTCCTTAAACTATCTTTTGGTACAAAAACTCCAACCATTTGCCAAAGTCTTTTGGTGCAAACTGCACTCTAGTATGACATTTTGTTAAACCTTTTATGAGTTTTTGAAATGAGAATGGCTTATGAGATCTTTTTTCTCTTGCCATGAAAAATTTAACTTTTTGACAAGTCTTATGTTGTAAACCACACTTTGACATAACAATTTGTTAATTTTTTTATGAATTTTTGAAATGTAAATAGATTTAGGGGGCAGCGTGTATATATGCTTTCTTATCTTGCATTTTCACTAAGTGTGATCAAATCCCTTTTTTCACTGTTATGGTTGATTGGTTGGTTGAGTGGAGTTTTATTGCACAAAGTCCCTTTAGGGACATGCATTCATTGTTATGAATCAAAGCTTATGTTGATGCTTTAGAGTAAGATACAATTAAGGGTGTATTCCGATCCAAACTGCTTATTTTCTGATTCATTTTAAAATTCATTTTTGCCCTCAAACGCATCAAACTGGGAAATTCTCTTATTTAGAAACTATACAATGTGCCGTGCTTCTTAATTTTTTGATAAATGCAGAAAATACTGTAAAAAACGCTGTCAAAGTTGGCGTTTTGAACCGAATTTTTCGAAGCGGGCGATCTGGGAATGAAAAAAGTGGTCATACTGAGAAAATAATTGTTTAAAAATCAAATTCTAATTAGTTGAGCTGAAAATGAAATCACACGGCATGTTAAACATGTCTTCAGAAATCACCCCAGTAAGTTTCATGTTTTTACTTTTAAAAATGAGTCTGAAAATGTCTCAGAAAATTTCGAGCTGTTGAGGGTGGAAAATTATTTTTTCGAATACACCCTTAAACTTTTTTGTGCTTGTAATATTTCAAGAATAATTTTGTGCTGTCCACTTAAGGGTCAACGAATGGTTATTTATAAAAATCACTGGAATTAATGTGAATTATACTTCTGCATTACATCCGGTAATGCTATTTTTTTTTTTTTTTTTTTTTAACTGAGGTTGGATTTGGTTAGTAATTATTTTTTGTTGTGGTTCATTGTGACAAATTGTTTCAGGTTTGGTTTTGGCTCTTTCTTGCAGGTCGTGATTGGTAACCAACTTTTTCAAAACAAAATCCATAATATTGTCTAAGATGAAAAACTATATACAGCGTTTCCCTGACTGGGTCTTAATTTTTGCTTTAAAAGACACGGTAAACCTTATTTTTGGAAATGTCTTATTTTTTTGCACAACATTTTTTATTTTTTCATTTACAATTATTTATCAGCTATAATTATTCCAGGGTTTATAAATATCATGATATTTTCAAAAGTATATAAAAAATCGATATTTTGATGCATATCAGATATTTTTTTATACGTATATCCAAAATTTTCAAAATAGGTAACTTACCGCAAAAGTTAAAAAAATTTGCTTTTTTCACTCATCAAAAAACAAACTATTCAGTATCAAGTATAAAGAAAAATGTGTTTTATACAACAAAATAAATATAAATTTTTTTTTATTGAAAATTTGAACGTAAATTTTGAATTATTGAAAATTGAACGTAAGCTTGTCTACTTTTTCATTCCTTAACCTGTTGTGCAGTTTAAATTGAATTAAACCAAAACCAGAAAATATTATTTCTAATGGAGCTGGGTTATCTAAACGATTATCTAAATTAGACATTTTTTTTTTTTTCAAATGGCTGCTCTAAATTTATATTGGTCGTATATAATTTTAGGTTCTATATTTAAAAATTCTGCTTGAAATGTAAAACTTGGATTTTTTTTTTTTTTTTTGAGGGGGGGGGGGGGTGGCTACAGAAAATATCACTGCCAGAGACAAATGTCTTTGTCTACAGAACAGTACAGTCACAAACAGTTTTAACTGAAAATATTAATTTAAACTTGTTTTGATTGCCAATAGCAAAACTATGCACAATATTTTGAAAATAAATATTGGATATATATATCACAGGCCTAGCAGCACTCCTATAATTCCTATAAATTTGAAAAAGTTCCTTTTTTTTCTTATATTTCTTATTTTTCCCAGCTCTCTACCTATGTGATTATTTTTTATTTAGGCCGATAAGTTCTGCAATCCAGATGTGGTTTTTCCGAGAATATATTTTAAAAATTTTGTCAAATTCTGCAATATACGAGAGTGTATCAATAAGTTTTTGTCCTCACATAGAAATAATTGAGTGAAATTTATGAAATTGGTACATTATATTAGTCATTTTCTATATAGTCACTGTGCACAGTAACACATTTCTGCAATCGGTATTTCAAAAAGGGAGGTTGTATTTCAGGAAGCACGATAGTAGACCCAAAGAGGGGCATTTTTCTAACTTTTGCTGACCCCCCACATGTGACATATTGTTGGAAAGGCCTGTGACCACTTATTCATGTTATGCAACCACCTATCCTCACCCCCCCCCCCCCTCCAAATTTGCTTCCCGGGGGCATGAATAGTGTCCACAAAATTTAGAAAAGTGCTCCCCCCCCCCTGGAGGGCAAATTGGATGAAGGGGCTCAGGATGTGCATAACATGAATAAGTGGTCACAGGCCTTTCCAACAATAAATCACATATGGGGGTCAGTAAAAGTTAGAAAAATGCCCCCCTTTGGGTCTACTGTCATGCCTTCTGGATAGAATAATTCCTCCTTTTTTTGAAATACCATTTGCAGAAATGTGTTACTGCGGACAGTGACTATATAGAAAAGGACTAATACAATGTAGCAATTTCATAAATTTTACTCAATTATTTCTGTGTGAGGGCAAAAACTTATTGATACCCCCCTCGTATACATATTTTTAATCACAAATTTCGACAATCCTATAAAAAAAAATTGTCATGGTACTGGAAACTTCAGCATTTGATTGCAAATTTCATCGTTGAAAAAAAAAAAAAAAAAAAAATCTTGATCTTCGTCAATGGATGTCAGAAGAAAAATTGTGAATTTGGGCCAGTCTGTCGAGAAAAAACGTGGATTTCGTCTATTGATCGCGAAAAAAAATCATAATTTTTTTTTATATGTTGTTGATAAAAATTGCGAACTTATTCTATCAAGTGTGGCAAAAAAAAAAAAAAAAAAAAAAAAAGAAGAATTTTTTCAGTTAGCTGTGACAAAAAATTGCGAATTTTTTCTGTAAGTCTCATTAAAAATTACTGATTTTGTCAGCCTTGCTGTAAGATATCACAAAATTTGTCAATCGGTCTTTTATAAAAATTGGAATTCATTTGCGGCAAACAATCGTAGTTTTCGTAATTCAATTGTGGCAAAAACTCGCCAATTTCTTCAATCCATCGCAGTAAAAAATTGATGATTTCGTCAGTTGTTCATTGAAATATATTGCAAAAAATGTCGATCGTTTGTTGGTAAAAATCTTAATTTTCAGCGGTCACTCGTGGTTAAAAAAATCGTAGATTTCACAAATCAGTCTCTTCAAAAAATAGCTGATTTCATCAATTGGTCATTAAAATGCATCACAAAATCTGAAGATCATTCGCTGATAAAAATCTCAAATATTGACTGTTATTCGCTAAAAAAAAATTGCAGATTTCATCAATTTCTGCAAACAAAATCATGAATTTCTTCAATCAAATCACAGCCAAACATCGCTGATTTCATCAGTCGGTCATTGAAATAGCTTGCAAAATTTGTCGATCATTCTTTGATAAAAAAAATCGTAATTTTTGGCAGTCGCATTAAAATCATTTCATTGTCTCATTAAAAAAAATTGCAAATTTTTCAGTTTGTCACTTAAAAAAATTCGACATCAGTCTGTTATGAAAAAGGTGCAGAAAAAAAATTGCTAATTTCGTCAATGGGTCTCAGAAGAATGTCAATCAGCCTTTGAAATACAAAATGCATGTTGGTTGTTGAAAAAAAAAAAAAAAAATTCTTTTCAATAATTTTTTTTATCACTTGTGGAAAAAAATCAAATTTCTTTACTCAGTCGTGGCAAAAAATTGTGAAATTTCTCAGTTGGTCTTTGATAAAAATCTCGAATTTTGTCAGTTGGTTACAAGAAAAAAAATCTCATAATTAGTCAATTGGTCGCATAATTTAACACAGTTATATGGATCACAAATTTTCGCCCTATAGGGATAAAACAAATGTAATTCATTTTATATAAATTTATTACAAAAAATCATTTATTTAAAAAAAAAAGTAAATTAAGTAACCTTTATTTCAATTATGTTTGTATTGATAAATACAAATGCTATAAAGGGTTATGATCCAGAAAATAATTGTAAAAAATATTTCAAAATATAGTTTGAAAATAAAAAGTGCATATAACTACTGAAACACTAATATATTATATGAACTTTAAATAATTTACTCCTGATAGAGTCTTTACAATTTTTATGTCAATGATATTACATATGTAAGTGCATTGAAACATGTGTAGGTGTATTTACATATAAATAAAAATTCCTATAAAATTCCTATATTTTCTTCAAAACAATTCCTATATTTCCTATAATATTTCGATGAAAGTCACTTCTAGGCCTGATATCATAATATATATCAATATGTATTACTGAACCCTGATAATTCACAATTTTATTTCTTTTAGTGCAATCTACATTTATTCATGCATAAAAATTTAGCTTTATTCAAATACAATCATGTAACCTGCTTATATATTATAAAGTTGTTATTGCTTTTCTTCTGACATTATTTCCTGTAGAATCATAGGCCCTAATCATTCATATCCCGCAATATAGTTCTCTTTCAATGAGTATTTGTGAGATTAAGGATTGAATCTTGAAAAGGTGAAGTGCTGCCACCAAAGAAAATAATGACTTGTTTTAGGAAAACAGTTATTCATAAACTGCAACATAAGAAGGAGGGAGGATGGGGTAAAAGGTTTTTTAATGTTTTGTTCATCCTGATTTCAAATCCAACCTTCCAGGTTGTGTAATATCTAAACGGAGCTTCTGACTGTAAAATAGTCAATGAAACATCGTCTTCATTTTCAAAGACTTATCCAATAATATGCCACTCAATATAGTGCGTAAAATTTTTTTTTGTCTCTACAGCCATTTTGTATTTTACGGCTGCCATTTTGTATTTATAAAAACAAAACCTAGCCTATAACCATCGGACGGTGAAGAGGAATCGATAGAGACCTCATTCATTAAAATCCATCCAGCTGTTGGGATGTTTCGTGGGTATAAAGAAATCCACATACCAGATACGCGTGAAACACATAACTCTTCTTGGCAGTCAAGTAAAAATGGAACACACTTTCAGGGGTGATAATAGGCATTAAGACAAACAATTTTTTCCAAGAACCAGGATTGCAATCCACTTATTCAGTCAAAAATACAGTATATCTTACTCCAAGCAGAATTTGGATTTTATTTGTTACTTTAACAATAATGAAGATATTGTAAAGATATTTTCAGCAGATTTCACTTTGATTTCTGTGAAATATGACTTAATGATAAGTATTGGAAATTGTCATCATTTAGGTCAAAACAACACTGAGCTAGACATTTCGTTATTCACAATGCAGCTGGCAATATACATACTGCGTCACTGGCCAAAATTCACTCACTGCCATTGAATGATGTTATCACATTTCATATAAGCAAGGTTAATATGATGAAAATCTATCTAAAATATCTTCATTATTATTAAAAGTTGTGAATTGAAATTTGGATTCACCTTGTAGTGACACACCCTGTATTTTTGAATGAATAAGTGGACTTAAATGCTGGTTTCCTGTAAAAAAAGTGTTTGTCTTAACCATATTATCTCCCGTTAAAGTTTGTTTTAAGATTTTAGAAACAACATATATGTTTGCAACTTCTGAAAATTGTCACCCACTCCAGACACTATTCATTGGTGCATCTAAAAACATTCTTAGGACGTTGGCTCAGTGGTTAAAGCAACAGCACAGTACACTGTGGACCCAGGTTAGAGTCCTGGACCTGGTTAATTTTTCACTCCTGTTAGATTTATTATTTATTTATTTTCTTATCACATTTTTCATATTCTGTTAGCCAAATGTTCAGTATCAGTATTTGACTGGCCAAATATTCCGCATTCGGTTTACTTGTGTGCTGAAAATTCAGTATTTGGTATTTGTCCAAAATCTTTATTTGGTGCATCCTTAGCTCTGAATGCCTGTATTAATGTAACAAGTCTTGATTTCTCTGGAGAAAATAAGAAAAAGTGTTCAATTTTTTGGAACCTGAATGAAGATATCTGAAATTTGCAGGGGTCTGTCCAGGTTTTTTTTCCAGGGTCCTATTTTTGTGAATTATTTTTATTTTTGTGAAAAAAGTAATTTCACAAAACATTAGTTTATTCCTAGTCTCCCAAAATTGGAGACGTTTGAATTTTGCTGAAATAAACTAATATACTTTTTAGACGGAATGTTCAGATTACTATAAATAATGCAATAATCATTATATTATTATATAGATATGATTATTATATGTATAAATTAAAAGTTTCTTGCTGTAAAAAGTGCTATTTATGTATATAAAGTATAATTTACTATCACTGAAAAAAATTCTAAAACTGAAATCAGTTCATAGATTGAGATCTTGCACAGTGTGTATCTACCATTCTCAAAAAAAATTTCTGTGTTTTTTTGTGAAAGGGCCATTTTTCCGAAATTTATTTTTGTGAAGAGTTTGTTTTGCTATCATCAAAGTTTGTGAAGTGTCTGTTAACGAACTCGGTTTTCCCCCTGGACAGACTCCTGATTTGTATGCATATAATAATGAATATTGTCAGAAAGTATTTTAGAACAGTCTTAATTGTTGATCATGTGTTATTATTTGAATACATATTTTAAAGATTCAATAAATTCTTATGAAATCTTTTTTGAATTCCTGTTGATAAAAGATATATTGTACACTTATTTACAAATTAATACAATTCACAGATTTTTTTTTTTTTTTTTTTTACGAAAAAACTTTTGAAGCCCTTAAAGAGATTGTTTTGTAAATAAAATGGCTTAAAATTTAAATTATTTGAAGATTTGTAAATAATCACCTTTTATAAAAAATTATGTTACTCTGAAACACTCTTTTTTTTTTTTTTTTTTCATGATAAAATGGGTTATGCATTTGGGGTTCATCCATATTAATGTATCAAAATTTATTTTATTTATTTATTTTTTTTATTTTTTTTTGACGGAATTTTATTTTCAATCACCAAAACGAAATACACTTGATAAAAGCACACTAATCATGAAGCATTGTTGTATTGTGGATAAGAATTTGTTACCGATTCATTTCTGTGTACTATTCATCAAACAGAAGTTAAAAGCTATCCTGTTTTTCATCAATTTAATAGATTTATTCGGTTTTAATTGAATCGGGATTATGGAAGATTACTCACTGGTGATTATTACTTTCATGTCATGTATTGAAAGTTATTGTATATTATTAGAGGGATCACGGCCGATAGCACAGTATTGTTAAATTGGTCCTGTCTGAGGTATTCCAAAGCATAGAGGAATCTAAGGATGGTATGGCATAACAGTCCTGCATAAAGCAGAATATTTTTCGGTTCCATTTTCAAGATTTCAATGAATCAATATTTGATCAAGCAGATTACGTAGTTCAATATTACATATTTTAAATTTAAAAATAAGTCGGCTATTAGAAAATTCTCTTTGTAAATATATTTTGCGAAGGAGGGGGGAGGCGTTAAAATCCATGTTTGCCCCGGGTGCAAAAAAAGGCTAGTTTTGGCCCTGAGAGGGATGTTAGTATATAAGTAATGTAAGGATGTATGTAAATGTGGAATATTCAGTGTGAAGGTAATTTAATAAATTATCACTCTTAATCACTCAAGCAGGTAAATAAATTTTGCCAATAAGACAATTTTTCTTTTTATTCCTGTTTCTCTGTATATTATTTCCTTTATAGTGTGTTACTTAATCAATATGTAATCTGCAAACATTTTAAAGTTTATTGCTATTTTTTTTTTCATTTTATTTATAGGGTAAAGGTGAAATGAGAACTTTCTGGCTAGTAGGAAAGGAACCAAACCATGCAGAATCATTTATAACTAATAATTCTCAAGTTCTATTTAATAATGTCATGGACATTCCTTCACCTTTACCAGATTTGTTGAACAGTGGAGGCAATATGCCAGGATTATTTTCATTACCAAAACTAAACAGTAGCTACCTCAGTCTATTCCAGGAAACAAAAAATTCAGAAAATGATGCCCGGAAAGATGCAGGGTATCGATCTGCTCCTACAATAAGTTTCAGAGAGTTTTTTTCACCATCAGACTGTATGTTGTAACATGTAATTGAAATACAGTCGAACTCAGTTATAACAAGGATGAATGGACCAGTGGTTTTGTTCATTATAAGCAAGTTCTTGTAATAAACCTGTTTAAACTGTATTAATTTCACTCTGTCCAACTACAATAATACATAAAAGTTTAATTAAATCCCTGAAAATAATTAGATTATCATGCTTGTAAAAGTAAATTTACATAATTAAAATTATTTACATTAATTAAAGTATAAAGTAAATTTATTAATTATAATGCACTATTTAATCTTGTACTTATTACATCTTATGCACTTAAGTAAATGAATAAGAAAAAAATGCAATGAAATGAAGAAAGATAATTACATTTATTATTTGTATCATTATTATCAACTTTCAAAAACACAGATATGTTACAACTGGATACTATTGTAACTGTAACGTATTGTTATCAAGTTAAAAAAGAGAGGATCAAGTATAGTGCTGGAAGATCTAATATATCTTAGAATCTTTTTCATTAGAAACTTTGGTACTACTTGATTATCCTGTCGACCAATTTCACCAAATTATACAAATGGAAGAATGTTGCCATTCTAAAATTTTATGTTAGGAAAATTAATGAATTTAATTTTTTTTTTTAAAATCCATTGAAAAATGGGTTACTTTAAAGTTCACTTATGATGTAGCGACATACCAAACATAAAATTTGATTTATTCAGATGACTTCATACAAACAAATACTAAGAATAGTTTACGTATTTAAAAGCAGAATTATTAAATTAAACGATAAACAAACAGATATTTTTAAGATATTGCATTTGTGAATAAAATGTATTTTAAATGTAATAATTGAATTTATTAAGGGACATAATAAATATCAATGATAATGAAAGATTGTAAGGAACTTAATGCTCTTTATTTAGTCAAAAAACACAGATGGATATAACTATAAAATGTATGTAGACATTGGATATAGGCTTGAAGAAAAAAATATATTTGTGACATCAGCTGAAACTAATCTGTTATATTTTTCCTCTTTTAATAATGTGAGGTAATCATCTATTGACATGTTTCTTTCTAAATAACAAAAAAACAAATACATTAGTAAAACATTAATAAAAATACAAATTAAAAATCAATTGATGACGTAAGACGTGTAATGTGTTTAATGTCAAATGAATGTGACATTTATGATCATTCATTATTGGCGTTTAATCTTATAGGTTGGCGAGTTTTTTTTTTTTTTGTCAATGGAATAATCAAGTAGTACCGAAACTTTTCATTTCTGCTCCAAGCTCATTGCATATTGTCACTGGTCCTTTATATTTTTAAGATCTGAAGTTTCATACAGCAATCCAAAACCTACATTGAGAGAGAGGCTGTAGTTTCAACTCTCCCTCCCCCCTCCCATTCATATTAAATATCCTTGTCATCTTCATAACTTTTGTCTTTGGTGTAGAAGCATTATTCTTTTCTTTTTTTCCTAGAAGAAAAGATATAAAAACAGACGTTTTATCTGTTAATCTGCAAATTTTTGCTTATTATATTAGAGGTTTACTCATAATAACAAAGTCTGTTTCAATGTATTTTAATATATTATGCAAAACATTTTATTAGTAATTCTTCATTAAAATAGAGTTCTCATTACATCTGAACTTGCTATAACTGGGCTCGACTGTACAATCTTTGCCAAAAATAAAGAATTTTTGTTCTCATCATGTATATTTTTGTTTTAAAAAAATCATTTAAGTTAAAGGAACTTCTTATTCCAATTTCTTTCATCATCAGACTGCATGTTGTAATACCTGAAGTGACTGAAATAAAATCTTTGTCAAATACAAATTTGTGATCTCATATTTATTTTTGTTAAAAAAATTTGGAAATATTATGTAAAATGAAATTGTTTCATGAATATTTTACATGCAAGCTTTTTTGAAGTTTTTTAAAGCAATATTTCAATAACAAGATGTGTTAATTCTAATTTAGAATTTGTACATTTTTGTGATGTGGTATCAAATTTAGCAAACTTTAATTATATAGCATACTCTTTTCACTTCAGATTTAATATTTTTTGGTTGCATTATTTCTCATAGTGTTTTTTGTAGCAACATTGATTTTATGGGAATATTTTCATTTCCTTATAAAGAGGAATTCTGCACATCAAGATAGCCCAAACAAAATATGCATGTACCATTTATTTAACATTCTTATGTATAAAGAAAGCAATATCATTCTTAATATTATATATAAAAGCATTATTTTCCTTCATTATTGCTGAAATAATAAAGCAAAAACATACTTAAGATAATAATATGATATTTTCAACAGGAATACAAATTAAATTATTGGAGATAAAATAGGTACAAAACCATTTATCCAGAATATTTGGGGTCAGATGTATTCTGGATAACTGGCTGGGCATTGACGCAACATCCATTTGATCAGATTTGTAGAATATATGTGGCTGTGGTATTGCTCCTGATTTCCAATTAATTATTAGATTAAAGTTAGGGTCAGATCTATTCTGGATAACTTGTTAGGCATTAAAGCAACGTCCATTTGATCAGATTTGTAGAATGTATGTGGCTGTAGCATTGCTCCTTATTTCAAATTATTAGATTATTCAGATTAAGAATCCAATTTAATCAGAGTTTGAAAGAAGGCAATGTATGGGAATACCTTATACAAATTTCTTGTGTTTCTTCTGCATGAAAATCAAAATGTCCAATATCTAAATAAATATGCTTCCATTTCAAATCCTAAATATTGACATCAAGTTATACTATATATGTTTTAATGTTTCAAGAAATGCACATGTTAAACTGATACTTTTTCTGGAAAGAATCTGAAATTGGTCAATTGGAATTATCATTCTGGATAATTAATTTTTTGGTTAACTGGTTTCTAGATTGTACCATATCGGTTCCATACCATATATCATTTTATCAATAGCTGCTCAGCTATTTTTTTTTTTTTTTTTTTTTTTTTTTTTGTCAATACTTAAAAATTTAAGCAGAAATATAAACACTTAAAAAAAAAAATAAAAAATGATATGTTGGAAATATGTGATTTTTATTTATTTTTAGTCTTAAGATTATAATGAAGTAACAATTACTGTAATATGGACATCAACATTTGCATTATGGATAGAGAAAAAATGAACACAGAAATCATAACAGGCCAATCAGCATGGCAGTATATCATTGGCAAAGATTAACATGGTGACACCATAATGTTGACAAATTTTTGAGATTCCTGAGCTATGCTAAGAGCCGTGACAATTTCTAGTCAATTTTAACCAGAAATTTTATTTAATGAAATTTATCTTATTTCTAAATAGCTTTTATTTCAGATATTTTATTAATTTAAAATTTCTGGTGTAGAACATATTTATGCTATGAGCTACAAGGCTAGAGAATATAATTTATCACAGTGAACAAATCTAGATTTAATCATATACATCAGTGGTTCTCAAACTCTTGGTTTCCCAAACCTTTTTTCAGATTATTCATGTCTCTGCAGTAAAGATGAAAATAAGAAATTTTGCTTAGTAGCCACTGGCTGGTAGGTTGATTTTCTTTTGTAGCCAGTTACTGGCTATTAAGAATAATTTCTTCAGTAGCCAGTAAGTACATTTATGTAACTGAATATTTAATTTTTTTTAAATATGAGTTTACAGTAAATTATGTACTAAATAAAAATATTTTAATTTATATTGCTTTGAATAAAATTGAGATACTAATTTCCAATTTATTTTAAAATAAGTTAACAGCATAGTTATACACAACATGCTTATGTAGTACCTTTAGCTACATAAGTACCTTTTTTATTATTATTTGCTTAGAATAAATCTGACAATAATAAAATAGGTATGTTTATCCACTAAATAATACCCCACAACATGATATACATAATTTACAAAAAAATATATTCTTAAAAGTGAAATATTATACATTTATACAAAACTTACCAAATAAGATGCCACTTCATTCATAAGTAAAAATATTCTGCTTAAAGATTATGGGAGACAGACAAGGTGGTGATGGTTATAACTAATTCAATCAAAACATATTCAAAGTTTTAAACACATGTGAGAAAGATTAATGTATTTAAGTGTGATATAAATGAATACTGCTGTGAAAGGTTTATGCAAAAAAATGAAAGGTTTATACATTTATTTCAATTGTAAGGTAATTGTAAAAATGTATCACATCAATTGCTAGAAACTTTGACCCCTTAGCGTCAAATGTATCAAATTCGCGACATACCTGAAGTACTAGTTTTTAATGGATTTTTATTTTTTTTATTCCAAAAGTATGTCAGTTATAGTGAATTGAATGCACTGCTTCCTCTCCTTATACACTTGTGCTTCCATTTATATAAAAAACATTAATATTAATTATATAAAAACATTACTATTAATAATAGTAATTCATTTGTTTGTAACATTAATATAGATACTTAAAATTAAATATAGTTTATAATAGCTCCATGTTTTAACAGAAATCATTCGTTTATATTTTTTCAAAATAGCACGTATTTTAATTACATTTTCTTTCGGTTGTTATGAAAAAAATGGCAATAAAAATATATAATTAATATTTTACAACTATTTCTCCTTTACTTTCTACAGAAATGGAGTACTTCCGTTGCCAATATTAAGCAAATGGCTCCAAAAGCTACAAAAAAATTAATATTTCAAAAATAAATGGAGATGCAGTTTTCAAACAAATTGCATTTAAAAGTACTTTTTTTTCCAATACGATGGTATAAAAATTGAAAACATGCGATGCTTAGAAGTTAAAAAAATTGCTATAGAGTATTTAATCGTACTGCTTTGTTTTAGGGCTGGCTTCTGTGAGGTAACGTTATTTTTTGGAGACGACACAAAATGAGCTGGGAGAAAGAAATAACATACCGTACCGGGGGCTAATAAATTATTAAAATCTTAATGAAAAAATCATCGAATTGCTGGTGAAATCTGAAATGTCCGAGGCATAGGAAAAAAAAAAGGAATGTGGAAAGATCAAATAATACAATTATGCATGTGGCTGGTTTTTTCGATATTTTTAGTTGCTAATTTTTCCAGTTCAATTGCCGAGTGCTTATTTTCATCTTTACTCTGCAGACCACCAATGAATTAAAACTGAAGTTACTGATATTCATTAATATATCCAGGGTGTGTGAGTTTCAGAGTAGCAACCTTTGCCTTATTTGATCACAGAATTCGTAACAATTTTCTGCAATTAAATAAGGCAGAAATTACTATTTAGAAAGAGTGGTGCTCAAAAGTAAAGACCTTACTCACACTATATATCAAATATAGATAGCTATAATAATAAGAAAGTAGTTTGCATGCTGTGTTTCGAAGAGACCGCAGCATGAAGAGCTTATGTCTTTAGTTATGCACTTCGAAGCCATTTTTTGGATTGTTTAATTAAAAACCATCAAAAAGACCATAAGCGAAGAAGTTTGTGCGAGTCTGTGTTTTGAAGAGACCACTGTATGTAGAGCTACAAAATTTGGCAGGAAGGTATATGCATGTCTTTAACCTTTTTTCTGTGCACCTCGAAGCCATCTTTCAGATTGTTTAATCAATTAAAACAATTTACAATAAGTTTGTGTGTGTGTATCTTTGTTACCGCTGCAAGTAGAACTACAAAATTTGGCAGGAAGTACTCTGTCTTTAGTTATGCACCTCGAAGCAATCTTTTGAATTTTTTAATTAAAAACCACCTATAATACTAAGAAAAAAAGTTTATATGTGTGCCTCTGTTTTGAAGAGACTGCTGCATGTAGAGCTACAAAATTTCGCAGGAAGGTGCCTCTATTTCTTTAATTATGCACCTTGGAGCCATTTTTGGATTTTTTAAAATTAATTAAAAGCCATAATGAATATCATAAAGTGGCATGAAAAGTCGTAGCGATGCTACCGAAATCCCATTCTGCAAATGAAGAACAAGCATGATTTTTTTTTTTTCTATCTTCTGCAACTATTTGAAATATAGAAGAACCAAAAATATATGCTTAAATTTTGTACTTTAAACTTTTTAACAATGCAATCTGTTTTAAAAAATTTCATTTACTTTTACTTCAATCTCTTCCTGACAAACAATATATGATCCTGTATAATTTTTCTTCCAATTTTTCCACAATTTCTCTTTGAATTTAAAATGTTTGTTTTAGAATTTAAGAAAATTTTATTCATTTGTTTTAATGGTACTTTTCGGTTACCCAGGCGCCGGTGTTACATATACATATATATGTATATATACATGTATGTATATGTACATATATATATATAAATATATATGTACATATATATATGTATGTGTGTATATATACATATATGTATATATAACACTGGCACCCGGCGAACCGAAAAGTACCGTTTTAATTCACAGAAGCCATGAAATTTAAAATTTTATTAATTAAAAAAGGTTTATAACTATCCTCTTCTTAAATAACTCAAAGCAGATTTTTTTTTTTTTTTTTTTTTTTTTTGAAAAATGCTCTTGTTTATCAAATAGAAAGTTTCTGTTTTAAATATTATGTAAAATTGTTTTAAAATTTAACATTTTAATGGCTTTAAGCTTTGAAATATAAAAGTATCCGACAAGCCGAATATTCGGTATTCGGCCGAATAGTTACTATTCAGCTGGCTGAATATTTGGCCTAACAGTTACTATTCGACTAGCTGAATATATTCAGTATTCGGTTCGCATGTAGGCCGAATATTCAGTATTCAACCAAAATCACTATTCGATGCATCCCTAATGGCAGTTAAGATGTCAAATATCTTTAACCCTTTCCCGGTCGGGATACCTAATTTTAATTCCAAACTCACGAACGGCACCAAGAATATTTTAGTAAAATTTTGCTTTTACAATGAACATTTAAAGTAACATGGTTTTAATTTCTAAAAAAGTCGTTTTAAAATTCCGGTGTCAGTCAATCATTTCATCATTTTACAACAAAAATTGCCTGTGCTGGAAAGGGTTAACCAGAAACGTACATCTGTGAGATATTTGCGTCTACATATCTGCCCTTAATATTTTCTCTCTCCAACATTACAAACTTATTTTTATGCTGCTATATTAAAAAATTGGTCCTGTTAATGCATTACTATTAAAGATTAAATGTTTAAGTTCACTATTTGGTAAATTATTAATTATTATTTGTGCACGGGATTTTCACGTTTCCGGTTAAGTGTTAATTACAAGAAAAAATTGGGAGAAATGTACTGTAAAGCCCATGGATGGAAGCCAAACCAAAAATCAGTATTTTCCCTACTGAAATTTGGACAATT
This sequence comes from Maratus speciosus, assembly GCA_963932465.1. Taxonomy (NCBI): domain Eukaryota; kingdom Metazoa; phylum Arthropoda; class Arachnida; order Araneae; family Salticidae; genus Maratus; species Maratus speciosus. The sequence continues at coordinate 290,558,378 of OZ010798.1, forward strand.
AACACCTTTGTGCTAATTTAGATTGAAAAAAGTAATTTATTTCAAATGGAAATTTTTATAGATTTTTAAAAATGCATAAAAAAAAATTAAATTGAAAATGAAATGTAACATCAAGTTTAAAGAAGAAAAGGTTGCACCTTTGGAGTTGATGAAAATCTGTTTTTCCAAAATAATAGCAGGAATTAGAAAATAATCTTCTTTTTTCTAGTTTTTCTGCAAAATAGTTGCTGTTGAAGAGTTTTGGTCAAAATACTAGCCATAGCCACCTGATGCTGAAAATTGTTGCTTTTAGTAGCATTTGAGATGCAAATGGCAGCCCTCACATCAGAAAGTAGACCAATACCCAATACATTTTTGGACATTCATTTTTTAACATCAGGAAGTTAGTATATACAGTAGAAGATCTTTATAACGCAAACTTAAAAACACAAGGTTGTGCGTTATATGGATCACATCATTAATTCACCGTGTAAACATGGCCAAATGTGTCTGAAACATATCAAAATACATTAGAATATCTTTATACTGCATTCCTTGTTACCAAGAGTTATCCAAATTATAAATTTTTGCATAATATAGGAGGTCAGACATTGTTAAATTTATTTTATAAACATGATCCAAATATAACTGACACAGCCATCCCTTATATTAGACATTTTCAAAAATGTTTATTGTAATAATGGCATTTTTTTCAGTAAAAAGGTCTTAAATTAGAAGATAAAATTGAACTAATGTATCAAATTTAGTCCTCTAAAGAGTAGCAATATTTTACAATGTGAAAATGCAGGTGTTTTTTAACTGCAAAAATCATTGTTTACATCTGAGAAGTTGTGCGTTATATGGAGAATTGCGTTATAAAGATCTTCTACTGTAGTACTAATGTATTATATTCATACTTTCAAATGTTAAGTCTCAAAATTTTTCAATATACTTTAGTAGGCAAATTTTGAAAATGCTAGTATCAGACATTTCAAGTTACTCTTGCTGAATTTTCTTTAATTTTTATTTTTCCCATAATTTTTCTTTAATCCTGTTTTGAAATTTCCTCAAAAAGGTAGAATGGGATATTACAATCAATAAAACTTGCTGTAACATCCCTTTAAAAATGTGATCAATATAAGCTTTAAAATACTTAGTAAAAACTGTTTCATGTGTATAAAAAGAGGGGAAATTCAGCGAAATGTGAACTTTTTCAAGTACTCTTTTTAAAACTAGCACAATTTTTTTAAACAATTCTTTTTTTTAATTGTTCAACTACAACATTGAAAGATTCAACAGTAACCCAAAATCCAGATCAATTATTTTTATTTTATTGATAACTTAAGAATATTTACAGAATTAGTTTTTCAAAAGAACAAAAATGTTATATCAATAACTTGAAATTAAAGTCAAAATTCTCATTCCATCAAATTTGCAGCTGCAACTTTATGAAAAATATATAAAATGTATTTTATTTGTAAACTTCATCCTCCACATAGCCCATAGTAAAAGAATTTTTAAAATTAGTTTGGTAGCTTCTGAAATTACTACCTTAAAAAACAAAACCCAAGTGATTTTTCTTTATATTTGGATAGCATTGGTTTACAGTATGGAACCATTTATCCGGAAACCAGTTATCCTGAATGATGTTTCTAATAGACTTATTTCAGAATCTTTGCAGAAAAAAGTGTCATATACTGCCAGTTTGACATATGCATTGCTTGAAACAATTGTATAATTTCATGCCAGCATCTAGTATTTGAAATGGAAACATATTTAGTTTTATTTTAGATGTTTTAATTTTTATTCAGAGGAAACAGAAGAATTTTTTTTTCCCAAGGAATTCCCATAAATTACCTCCTTTCAAAATCTGGTTAACTTTTGATTTTTCTTGCATCTGATTTTTAATCCAAGTAATCTAATAATTTTACAGAAGAAAGAATGCCACAACCAGATACATTCCACAAAACTTATCAAATGGATGCTGCTTTAATGCCCAATCAGTTAACTGGAAAAACCAGTTATCCGGAATACATCTGACCCCAACCATTTCCGGATAAATGGTTCTGTACTGTAAACTGTAGTATATTTAACAATAGTTTTTATATGGCAAAATATGAAGTACAGTCGGACCTCTATTTAACGAACCTCTATTGCAAATTTCTCTATTTTGCGAACTTTTACTTGGAACCAACAACATTTTGCAAATTTCTTTGTAAAATAACCTCCAAATAGCGAAGTGTATTCTCTATTTAACGAACTTTTCCTTGAGATCTAAATTTTTGTTCTCCCTATTTCTTAAAATATTACTGGACATTTCAAACTTATTCTTTCTTTTAACACATTTTATGGTGATCAATGACCATGAACAGGTCTTACCAGGCAGTTAACTCACCGAGAGCAGTAAAATCGTTGTGATTCTTTGTTTTCCATCCAAGAAGAGCAAACTTTCAGTATCTCCTTTTAACCCTCAATGGAGCTGCCCCGTGTCTTTAAAATATAGTTTTCCGTTTTCTAGATTGTTGACCGTGATCAATCGTGTTGGTAATTTCGGTTCTTGTAGCTCGAAAATGTCAAAGCGAAAGTGCTTGAGCATCAAAGAAAAAAAAATTATTATTGATGAGATGGATAAAGGCATGAAGAAAAAGAATACTGCTTTAAAAATTGGTATTCCTCCAAACAGCTTATCAACTATAATAAAAAATCGTGATTTTAATGTAAAATTATTTTTTCAACTGAAAATACAATGTATTTCCAGACAATGTTTTATTTCATTCTTATTTCCCTTGCAGGTTTCTTTTTGATGGGTAAAATAAGTAAAACAAATAGATATAATTTATAAAAAAAAAAGTCCTTCCAGCCAGTGCCGGGAGGAAGAGGTAGCTTTCATAATCCTTATTTAAAAAAAGCCAACTTATATCATGCAAACACACGAAGCTCAATTTAGTGGAAACCGAATATAGGAGATTTAATACTAATTTTTATCAATATAATGAATGAGAATTTCGTGAAATTAGTCAGCTTTATCCAAGCTGCTTTTCTTTAATGTAACTTATATTTGGCTGCCAAATTCGGCAATTTCTTAAAGTGCCTGTCATTTTAAGACAACATGGTGGATGAGGCTAAGCAGTGAACTTGGTCGAGACCTTAGTAATTGCTGTGCACATGCTCACTCACATCGGAATCGGTTAATATATAGGAGTGCTGTCGCATGCAAAAAATCAGATTTTTCAAAATGTCACCCACAATAGAAATTGAAACTGCTATATCTGAGCCATTTTTTAAGGTAAAGACAAACAAAAAATGCTCCTGAATCCTTATATCAAGATCAAATACTTAAGAAAGAAACCTTTTTCAATTTCTAATTATTTTGCACCTCACTTTAAATATATATATATTTTTTAATTTAATGGCCGCCATTTTGAAACAAGATGGCTGATGAATCTGGCCAGCAAACTTGGTCGAGGTGTTGATGTATACTATCCACATGCCTTCTTACATCGAAATAGGCGAATACGTGTGTTATCGCGTGACAAATACAAGATCGTTTCAAAATGTTAGCCATGCTAGAAATTCAAAGTGCTATAAATCAACTATTTTTTAAGATATCAACAAAAGAACAAATTTTCAGAAACAAAAACTGCTCCGGAATCTTTGTATTAAGGCCAAACACATAAAAAAAATCTTTTTCATTTTCCAATTTTTTAATACCTCATTTTGAATTTTAAATTTAATTTTTTTTAAATGGCAACCCTTTTGAAACAAGATGGTGAATGAAGCTGGCCAACGAACTCGGTCGAGACATTGGTATGTACTATGTACAGACCAAGTTACATCCAAATAGGTTCATAAATACGCCTGTTATCGCAAGACAAAAATCAGGTCATTTTAAAATGTCAGCCACAAGAGAAATTCAAAATGCTATTACTCAGCCATTTTTTTTAGATATAGACTAAAGAAAAACCGTTCCGGAATCTTTGTATTAAGGTCAAACACATACAAAAAAAATCTTTTTCATTTTCCAATTTTTTGGTATCTCATTTAAATTTTTTTAAATGGCCACCATTTTGAAACAAGATGGCAGATGAATCTGGCCAACGAACTCGGCCGAGATATTTGTATGTACTATGTACACACCAAGGTACATCCAAGTCGGTTCATAAATACGCCTGTTATTACGTGAGAAAAATCAGGACGTTTCAAAATGTCAGCCACGCTAGAAATTCAAAATGCTATAACTCAGCCATTTCTTAAGATATAGACGAAACAAAAACTGCTCCCGAATCTTTTTATCAAGGTCAAACACATAAGAAGAAAATATTTTTTCAATTTTTGGTACCACATTTCAAATTTAAATTTTTCTTAAAAATTTAAATGGCCGCCATTTTTAAACAAGATGGCGGGTGAAGCTGGCCAACGAACCCACCAACCCGGTCGAGACATTGGTATGTACTATGTATAAACGAAGTTACATCCAAATCGGTTCATAAATACGCCTTTTATCGCGTGACAAAATTCAGGACGTTTCAAAATGTCAGCCACGCTAGAAATTCAAAATACTATAACTCAGCCATTTTTTAAGATATAGACGAAACAAAAACTGCTCCGAAATTTTTGTATAAAGGTCAAATACATAAGAAAAAAAATTTTTCCATTTTCAATTTTTTGGTACCACATTTCAAATTTTAAATTTTTAAAAAAATTTTTAATGGCCGCCATTTTGAAACAAAATGGCGGATGACGCTGGCCAACGAACTCGGTCGAGAGATTGGTATATACTATATACACACCGAATTACATCCAAATCGGTTCATAAATATGCCTTTTATCGCGTGACAAAATTCAGGACGTTTCAAAATGTCAGCCACGCTAGAAATTCAAAATGCTATAACTCAGCCATTTTTTAAGATATAGACGAAACAAAAACTGCTCCGGAATCTTTGTATAAAGGTCAAATACATAAGAAAAAAATATTTTTCCATTTTTAATTTTTTGGTACGACATTTCAAGTTTTAAATTTTTTTAAAAATTTTAAATGGCCGCCAATTTGAAACAAAACGGCGGATGAAGCTGGCCAACGAACTCAGTCGAGACATTGGTATGTACTATGTACACACTGAATTACATCGAAATCGGTTCATAATTACGGGAGTTACAGTGTGACATAGGTCAGATATATATATATATCAATTTTGAACGGAGGGTGGTTTCAGGGTCTGGGGGTCATGATCGATGAAAATATACCAAAATTTTTTTTAATCGATTTCCTCCGAACGGCTGCAATAGGTAGCTTTTTTGTAAAGAAAGCTACCTAAAAATGTGACTAATTACATTTTTTTTATTATATTTAGTGTTTATGGACTTAAAATGTGTTTTACGTAGTTTAAAGTATTTTAAAGGGCGACTCTCTATTTAACGAATTTTCCATATAACGAACTTTTTTTCGGGATTTAGCGACTTCGTTAAATAGAGGTCCGACTGTACTCCTTATCTACTTGGCAATTATTTTTAATGATAACTTCAGTTACTACTGGTAATTGTGTTTTATTACATTGCTTAAAGAAGTTTGTGCAAATTGTGGCAAAATTGTAATAAACACTGGGATGAAAAAAAAAAATTTAATTCAGTTTTTTTCTTCAATTATAAGTCAAAATTGGAAGTGAACTGAAACTCTGAAACCATACTAGTTTCAGAGAAATTATAATGATAATATAATTTTAAAAAGTTTTCTTCCCATATGAAATTATTTTTTTAAACTGTTCTTTGGAAGCATCACATCGTAAAAATAGCCTGCAAGTCAAATTTAAAGTTTCTAGTGCAAAAGTTTGAGAATAATTATAATTTTAACATGCTAATCATTAGAGTTTTAAATTTTGATTTTTTATAACCATTCTTATCTAGAATTTAAGACTTAAAAGTAATTACTGCGTTGATTTCCAATTTCCTAGCCTCAACACTTTTTAAAAAATCATAAGAATTACAAGTTGATCATTAGAACATTTTTCTCTCCCAGGGATAAAAGAATAACCTATACTGGAGCAAAGGTAGTCATCATTATAATTCTGAAAGAATTTGACATTGTTTTGGCAATTTCAGTGTAATTATGATTTTAAAAAGTTTTCTGCTTATTTTATCCTTTAAATTTCTAATTTTTTTTTAACCATTCTTAGGCAGCACTTACATCTTTAAAATAACCAACTTCCAATTTCTAGCCCTAACACTTTTAAAACTTTCGTAAAAGCTAGCCTATTTTTAAGAAGAGACAGTCACCATTAGAATACTGAAAGAATTTAAGTCAGTTTAATAGTTTTAAAACATTTTTTACTTTTGAATTTTTTAAAAACAACATTCTTAGTGAACATTTATACATTAAAAGTAAACATGTCAAATTCAAGTTTCTAGTCATAACAATTTTTTTAAATCATAATTTTAGAATGTTTTTCTTTCTTGCATCCCCTGGAAGGCAAAAATCACAAGATAAAATGTAGCCTATGTGTAAGCAGACTCAGTCACCTGTTTAAGGCTGTTCTTAACTGCTCTGCTCAACAAGCGCAAAACGCTTTGACTCATTTACAAATTCATTTTTTAACGGAAAGATATAAAATTGGAAAGCCTGGCCATGGAAGCGATTTGGAATTAAACTGTTTTTTTTAATTTTTTGATCAATCAATTACCTATTGAGTTATAAGCGATTTCGATCACGTGACAAACACGTTTTTCGCTCGCTCTTGAGTACTCTTTCTTACTTAGTGCGGAAATTCGGTTCAAAACGCCCACTGCAAAAAAAAAATTGAGAAAACAGCTCAATTACATAGTTTTTGAACAACAACATCAGCTAGTTTCATGCATTTTTGAACAAAAATAAATTAAAACTTATGTCAGAAAGTTGCCCTTGTGAATTTGAGAACACCCTTAAGCACTCATAGTATTTAGATCTTAAAAATAATCCCCATTTCAATTTTCAAGTTTCTTGCTATAACCAATTTCAAAAGAAATATTATTTTAGAGCATTTTTTTTTTTTTTTTTTTTTTTTTTTTCCTTTTTTCACCCCCTTGGTGGCAGGAGTACAGAAATATAAAGTAGCTTATGTTGGAGTAGAAATTGTTATCATTTTGCTGCCATTATTATTATTATTTTTTTTTATAATACAGTAAAAGATCTTTATAACACAATTTTATATAATGCACAACTTCTCAGACGTAAACAATGAGTTTTTCAGTTAAGAAGCACCTGCATTCTCACATTGTAAAAAATTGCTACTCTCTAGAGGACTAAATTTGATACATTAATTCAACTTTATCTCCTTAACCCAGCATTACACGTCCGAGAAAAACGAACGGGATTACTTGCACTAGGTATGTCATACCCATGGCAGTTTCTTCCAATTTTTTACCATAAAATCTATATAAAACATAAAACACTAGGAAAAAACAAGGAATAATAGAGTTTTAAACAGATATTAAACATGTTACTTACATTTATTTTGTACATTCGCTATATCTATATTGAATGCACGCGCGAGAAACACTGCCGGTTTTACTCGCTCTGGGTATGTCATACCCATAGCGGTTTCTTCCAATATTTTTACCTTAAAATCTACATAAAACACTATGAAAAAGGAAGGGATAATATACCGGGTGTCCCAAAAAGGACTGACTGATTTTAAAATTCAATAACTTGCAAACGGTGACAGATATTTAAAAAATTCTTGCAGGAGGGTTATACATAAGGTCAAAAGTTTTATTACAGTGATTTTCAATTTTAGTTCGAATTACAAACAATAGATGGCGCTGCGATCAATAGACGCTGAATTCAGGCTCGATTTTTGGTTCTTCGTGGCCCGGATAATACATTTCCATCTCCTTTTTCAGCATGGAACAAGAGAAAGGACTAGAAATCGAGCCTGTATTTAGCGACTATTGCTTACAGCGCCATCTATTGTTTGTAAATCGAACTAAAATTGAAAATCACTGTAATAAAAATTTTAACCTTATGCATAACCCTCCTGCAAGAATTTTTTTAATATCTGTCACCGTTTGCAAGTTATTGAATTTTAAAATCAGTCAGTCCTTTTTGGGACACCCGGTAGTTTTAAAGATATATTAAAAATGTTATTTACATTTATTCTACAAATTTCCTGCATCTGTCTGTACTCAGAGCTGTTACAGAAATGCTCGCGCTGGGTGTGAGATACTCATATGTGGCAATTACGATAGATCTATACTTCGCATTATTTAACCGCTTTTCACCCTCTAAGATTTATGACCTTCAAGGCAGCTACAGAAAGACTCATCCATTTCTGAAGAAAGGTTAGGGAGAAAAACTGCAAAAAAGCAGCACTGCATGTGACATACCCAGCGCGAGCAAACTCGGGTTAATTCAGCACTTTTTAATAAAAAAGTTGCTACAGTAAAAATGTTTGAAAATGAGTAACATAATAAGTAATTTGGTCCTAGCATATTTGGACCATGTTCATAAAGTAAATTTTACAATGTGTAAAATGATCTATATTATGCAAAAATTTATAATCTGCACAACTTCTGATAACAAGGAAGGAAAGAGTTACATATCCTGTTCTGGCTTTTTTGGCAATAAATGTTTGAATGTGGTTGTCGATATCTTCAGCCTTTGTGGTTGCTTTCTTACAACTGACAGGGATTTTACTTCATGACGCCACACCACAATGCTTATCCGTTATTATAGTTACTGTATTGCCAGAAATGCCAGTATACACAGCTGCAAATAACACCAGCAGACAAGCTTTAGCCTTGACCTAAGTTGAGTGTATAAGTTTTACTGACATTTTGCAAATTTAAACATTTTGAATTTATATAATAATATATTAAGTATTTACTACTACGAAATTGAATTTGTTTGCTTTATTTTTAACAAATAAACATCAATAACACATACTCTATAGAGCGTTATGCTAATACTTTAAAATACATAAACACTACCAGCAGACGAATTTTAGTCTTGACTTTAGATTGTGTGCATAAAGCCCAGTCTACTGATGGATTAGTAATAATTGTGCATATTTTTTTCAAAAAAAGTTATAATTTGCCTTTATGTTTTTAGCGATATTTTTCTGTAGATGTAATGTTACGTAAAGTTGTCTTTATAACATGTCACTTTAAGCGATGAAGTTATTATGTGAGTTTTTGGAATCCATGATCTTGGAATTGCAAAAAGCTTTTATCTGAAACATTGAACACAAAAAAGATTTTACCTTTTTATGTGTTCCTTCGAAAACATTAAAAAACAAAAAAGACTTATATAAAATGTGTATATTATTTGATATTTTTATATGGACATTTTCATGGACCTCTTCAAAATTTCTGTTCATATGAGATGTATCTATCCAGTGACTTCACAAGTTATTTTCTGCAGTGTTGAATTCAAGGGGTGGCCTGGGAGGACATTCTCCTCCCCCTACCTGGAGCATTGAGATGCACCCCCCCCCCCCCCAGAAGATTTGAGTTTTCAATGGTCAAAAAGTGCAATTTCCCTCCTGGAACTGTATAATGTCCCTCCCCCCCCCCCCGCCCCCCCCAAGATCCACTGAAATCCCTCCCGGAAAAAAGTGTCTGAATTCAACACTTGATCTCCCATAAGTTTTTTCGTTCTTTTATTAATTTTTTACAATTTATTATCACAAAAAATGCCTCTGCGGTATCATATTTATTTTTTTAAGATGGCGTATTATTAAATGTATATGTCTATCAGTATTAAAAAAACACTTTTTTTCAGCCATTTAAAAAAAAAGTGTAAATTGCTAAATCTGCAACGGTCTTTTGGAGCCATTTTGGATTTTTTCACAAATAGTGGCAACCAAAAAAAGATATAGAACTCTTCTCGTGGGGAATACAATATAAAGATACTCTACTGAATTTTGATGTATGTTTGACAGATTTGGCAATGTTTACAATGCAAATTTAATGATTTGTGAAATGTGATTTATATATAATGCAAAATTCTATATAAAGCACAACTTCACATTTGTAGGTTTGTGTTATAAAGATCTTCTACGGTATTAGTAGAAGCATGAAACATTTTCTTTCTTTCTTCCACCCCACCCCCACAAGTAATTAGTGAAATTGTAATTTTATCCACCAAAATCACGATATTGAACAACAAATAATCGCGATTTCATCTCTTTAAATCAAAAAAATTTATAAGGCAAAAAAAAGTGCAATAATGCAAAAAAAAAAAAAAGTGTATATAATGCAAATGACATTTATGGGCTGTTTTTCTTTAACGAAAAAGCCTCCCTCTTTGCAATCCTATTTTGCATGGTAACATATTCTACATTTAGAGATGACAATGAATATTTTCCTGCAATTTAATAAAGATAGTACATTTAAAGTAATACCTTTTTTTCGTGATCAACAATAAAGACGATAAAATTAATAATTTTTTATAACCAAGCACTTTAAAAATCAAGACTCAAAATAGCCAAAACAAGGGAAAATTTACAAATGATAGAACTTAAATCGTAAAAAAAAAAAAAAAAAAAGCATTGTATAGAATAAATAAATCCTAAAAACAAACGCGAAAAAAGCAAATGAAAATATAACTAAAAAAATAGTTTGCTTTTGTTTGAACAGTGAAACATAACACTTGTTTTACAGCTATACAAAATAGTAAAATTAAGTATAAAATTAATTAAGCCAGCAATAAAGCATTCGAATATGGATATTCGAATATTTAAATTCGATTTTCTTCAAACTTCGATTATATTCCAGAAATAGACAGAACAGAACGCTCTTTGGATGGATGTGTGACGTAATTATGCAAAAATAATATTCAACCAATCAGAATGCACACGTGCGAGTTTTTAACCAATGAAATTCGTTGCTTGTGACTAGAATGTTCTGAAAATTTCCAGTTTCCAAGTTGATAGTATAAATATCGTCTTTCAGCTGTCACTGCAGATTAGCGGTTCAGTTGTTACCTGCTTTTGCTTGCTATATCATTAGTGTTTCATTTCTCGTTATATTATCGCAATGGCTTTTTCACGATCTTTGATTCCATCTATGTTTGGCAGAAGTTGGTGGGATGTCATGGATTATCCTGAAAGTATTATGGACCAGCATTTTGGAACTGGATTATTAGACAGTGATTTGCTTCCTCCTACAATGTTCCGTGGCTTTCTCCTTCGTCCAAGAACTCAAGCTGCTGTGCAGGCGTCTGGCCAGTCCGAAGTTAAAAATGACAAAGATAAGTTCCAAGTGATGTTGAACGTCAGTCACTTCAAGCCCAACGAAATAGAGGTGAAAGTTGTTGACAACTGTGTTGTAATCCATGGTAAGCATGAAGAGAAAACCGACGAACATGGCTTCATTCAGCGTGAATTTACCCGCCGTTATGTTTTGCCAGAAGGTACCGAAGCTGAAACTGTAAAGTCTTCATGGAGTCCCAATGGAATCCTAACAATCGAAGCTCCAAAGAAAGCTATTGAGCCACCAGCAAGTAATGAGCGTGTAATTCCTATTACTATGCAGCAGCAAAAGAGTGTGGAAGATAAAAAGTAACTTTACTCTTGCCTAACGTATTGTTGTGTAATGTCCTTCATTTGAAGTTTGTTATGGTAGCCTACTTCACTAGGTGTTCCTTAAACTGAGGTATTCATATGCACATATTTTATAATACTTGTCATTTTTGCTAATTTAATAAATAACTTTGATATTTAAAAGCTGTTTCTTTATTTAGCTGTAATCTCTTGATTAACTTCCAGCAAACGTTCTTGGTTTATCTGATTAGATAAAAGGTTTTGGTATTGTCTGATGTGTGGTCAAATTCTTTAATTTTAACTTTAAATTTTGCATGTGTTTGTTTTCAAGTTAACAATTTTGTCTATTTTTAGAAAAATTTTTTAATCCTTGTATTTAAAGTAAATTTAAACTTATTTTTCAGATCGTAAATCCCCTTCCCCCCCCCCCCAAGTCAATATTTAGTTTTGTTCTTGTTTAAAGCAATAAGATTTTGTGTTTGAGGAATGTTGTACAATACAAATGAATTCTACAGGATACTTGTTTTAATAGTTTGGACTTCAAATTATTGGAATATTTGCATAAGTCTGATTTTTGTTTTGCTTAAGTTCTACTTTCATTAAAATTGAACAGGATCGGTTTCTTTCCTTGGTTTATAAAATGTATTAAGTTATATTCCTAGTAAATATAAAACTCTGCCTTAACGATGTTTTGAAAAATGTGAAACCTTTTTAGACTTACCCATAAGTTTCTTAATTCTAAGTGACTTAAATAACATTCTCAAATTCCATAATAATGCATGAAGTTGATCCTTGTTCCAGGTTGCCCACTTCAAAAACGAGTTTCAAATGTCAGTCTGAAGGGATATTTTGTTGACCTGAATATGGGATGTATTAAAATTTTCACTTGTGCTTAACAAATTTAAATTATCTTGGAGCTGTTTTGGTGCAAAGTGCTTGGCTGTAGTTGTATTGGTGAATGTTTCTGAAAAACACCGGGTTAATTTTAACAATTCTAATTGATACACCATTAAATGTAAATTTCCAACTAGGTGAAAAATCAATAGGGTCAGCTGGATGAAAGTTCCAGATTTGTCCAGGATAGCTCGGCTGGTAGAACGTTGGTGGCTTCAGTCAAGAGATCCCTGGTTTGTATCCTGGTCTGGACATTTTTCACCCAGTTGGAAATTAACACTTATGTTTCTGAATAAGTTTGTTTTTAAATATACTGAGCTGTAGTCTTAATTCGGAATAAAAGTTAATGAATATTCATTGTTAAAAGGAACTAATAAGAAGTTTAAATCGCTGCTGTTGCTTTCATAGCAGAGTTGCAAGTAAATAATGTGGATTGGATGAAACAGCTTGTGGGTTGCTAAGCTTAAAAGTGTAAAACTGAATAGTTTTGAAGAAAGGAGGGGGAGATTTTAAATCTGTTCGTGGATAAATTACTGTTACAATCAACCCCCTTTTTTAACTTGAAGTGTTTTTTATATTCTGAAACGGTTTGGTACAATTTTAATTTAAACTTAATCTATACTGTAACTTTACATTTGCAAAAAGTTTATTTTCAAGCAATCTTTCTGGCATATTAAAATACTGTAGAAATTGCTGTGATTTTGATATGTTGGTGTAGTGATAAGATTTCTCAGCAGTCATTTGTTGGGCTAAGAAACTTTTATCATTCTTAGCAAACTTATCAGTTGATCCCTAGAGGAAAAACAAGCTCAAATGTTGCCTTGCCCATCTTGCTAACAAGCAAGAAAACCAATTTTTGTAGAAGCTAAACAAACATGCTTTGTCTGCCTAATGCAGCTGGCAAAGTAATGAGAGAGATTTAGACATGAGCAGAGGAGGCAAATTAATATTTTTTGAATAGCCAATCTTATTTTAAAATTTTCATCTCTAACAATAAAGATGAAATTGCTCATTTTTAAGTTTTAGTACTGTGCTGTCTAAAAAAAAAAATTAAAGAATGTATAATATAGTTAAAGGTGTTATCTTGGTGTTTACTCGAAGCCGTTTTAGCAGGTTGCTGTGCCCAGTGGCTCTTTTAAATTTTTCTGATATGCCTAGGTGTCCTTAACTTCCTATGCATCCTGTGACAATTAAATTGATCCCAGGAAAAATCTCAAATTCTAGAGACTTAAACAATCCAGTTCAAAATATTTTTTGTGAACAAGGTACAGGTGAATTTTTTTTTTTTTTTTTTTGAGAATAGTGTTATCCTTTTGAGAAGATATACCTTTTTTAGAATAGTTTCCTTTGAAAAATTCTCACCCGGCAGTCTTTTTTTCTAGAGTAAATGCCATCGTATTAACAACTGTTTAATTTAGAATGCGACATTCTTGGTTTATGCTACCTCCTTATGAAGAATTGCAATAATACAAAATTGAGCTTGATATGTGTCACTTGTTTAATCTCTTGTATTTTAATACATTAAACTTTTTAAAAATAACTTTCTACTTTACCACGCGGGTTATTCCGTGCCAAATCAACCAGTAACTCAACCTGACCATTTTAGATTTGAATACTGTCAAATCATTCTCCCTGATGCGAATATATTCTCGTTAAATTTTCATAAAATTGAAAATCGTCATTTTTTAACTTGCATAAATGTTTTTAATTTCTCAAGTTCTATCGGGCATAGTAGGGTTGTATGACCTGTCACCTTTTAAAGAGAATTTCATAAGGTTTGATTTGGAAGGCCAAGTTGACTATATGCTTAGTTTTAAGAATATTGCAAAAATACATTTTCTCATTTAAATTTGAAATTTTTATAAGATTTCGATGTGATCAGGAGTTAAAAGCTAGATATGTACAAATGATAATCCAACTAGCTTATTTGTATAGTAATCTTAGCTTTATTTCGTAACTCTTGATCTCCTTCTAAATATCAATTTTAAGCTTTGTATATTTTTCTAAATTTAATTTAATAGAAAGGTCAACTTGCAAATCAAACCTTAAAAGGTGTTGTACAACTCTGACAGAACTTGAGAAAGTTGAAAATGTTCGTAAACCTAAATTTTTATGAAATTAAAAAATTTCTCATTTATATTGGAGGATCCCTGGCATTTTAATTAATGTATGATTGATTTGGCATGTGATTGTTAGATGTGCAACAAACATAACATGTGATTAGTTTAAACTGAGTGATTATACCACCAAACATTGTCTTTTATATGTATACAAACTTTATTGTCTAGGAAAAAATTTCAAACTCTACATTAGAATTTGAACATGACCATATTTTTCACATTATGCAAAAACGTCAATTTTTGTTGAGAGAGAATTGGCTAATATTTTTATATAAATGTTCACAGGACAATAAATACAGCAGTTTTGAACTTTAAAGTTATTTTTACGATACTTAAGACTTTTTTTATACTGCTCTTAACAAATGCAAAAAGGTTTGACACGTTTACAAATAAATTTTTAAACAGAAAGATATAAAATAAGAAAGTCTGACCATGGAAAGAATTTGGAATCTAACTTTTTTTTTTTTTTTTTAAGCAATAAATATCTATTTTTGATCATTTAACGTACTTTTCACCCTTTCTTGAGTTTATATTTTGTGTGAATTGGATTCAAAACACCCACTTTGACAATATTTTCTGAAAGATCTATTGCATTTGCAAGAAAAGGAAACACCTTGTATTGCATAGTTTCTGAACACTTAGTTTCATGCAATTCCGAACAAAAATAAAAACGTGTCAATCGCCGTTTTAGATTTGAGAACAAGCCTTGAGGATATAAGAACTGCACTTTCATCCAATTCCATAGTAAATGTTTTTTAGACTTGTATAAAGAAAACTGTTTGACAATTTAAATTCTGCTCTCAAGACAAATGTATTTGAAATGAAATTTAAATGGCAAGTGTGATTAGGGATTGACCGAATCGGCAATTTTGCCAAATACCGAAGCTTCGGTATTCGGCAACCGAATACTTGAAACTTTTTAATACGCATCTTTGCATATATTAGCTTTTTTAGTAAGCTTTAATTCAAATTAAATTCTCAATTTAATTGAGTTACATTTTTATTCTTAAATCTAATTACACAAACTTAATGGCTTGTTTCCACTCACAAATTCATTAACACATCACTTATTTTTATTTTATCACTAGTCAATACCCAAAAATAACCTATGAAAGTATTAAACTATACAGGGTATTAAGGATTAGGATTGTCCGAAAAACAAAAGTTCATTCAAATACAAAGAAACAATGTTGTAATTAAGCTGATTTATTGTCTAAGTCCAATTGTAAACATATGGAATAAGAATGGTCTCAAAATGCAAAAGGTATCATATAATTTGTACGTTTAACTATTTTCTGTCAAATTGATAGAATATTTATGTTTTGATTAATATTTTAACATTGTGGTGATGAAGAAAAGAAATTTGAGCGATTTTGAATAATGGTTATAAAAAACCATAGGATAGGCATAGAGGTATACTTATTTCATGTATTTTCTTTAATATGCACCTTAGATATACAGATATGAACTCGGATATACTTATTTGATGTGTATATTAAAGAAAATACACATTAAATAAATTTAAATTAAAAAAAAAAAAACTAATGTAGAAGTAAATAAAATTGTAAATAATAAGGGAAATGTGTGCATCTTCCTTTATAAAGATGAAAATAAGCACTCGCCACTCGGCGACTAAACATGAAAAACTGGCGACTAAAAATATGGAAAGTACCGGCCAAATGCAGGATTTTCCAAAAGAGATTTCGTCAAAGAATCTCGGGAGGGGGGAAAACACCCACAAATTTTGTCAAAAGATCACAAAAATATCCAAAGATCGTCAATAGATTGCGAAGAAAAGCGAATTTTGTCAAAATCGCTCAGAAACCTAAATTTCGTCCAGTGATCGCGGAAAAAACGCAAATATCGTCAATAGATCCCGAAAAACAAACGTGAATTTCGTCAAATTCGCGAAAAAACAGTTTCGTCAAAAGATCGTGCAAAAACGCACATTTCGTCAAAAGATTACGGGGTAAAAACGTAAATTTCGTCGAAGGATCGCGAAAAAAACCCAATTATCATGAATGGATTGCAGAAAAAACGCAGATATCGTCAATAGATCGGGAAGAAAACGCAAATATCGTCAATAGATCGCAAACAAAAAACGCAAATATCGTCAATAGATTGTGAAAAAAACAATTTTGTTAACATCGCGAAAAAAACAGTATCATGTAAAAAATGCATAATTAATTCCAGGAGAGACCCCCCCCGTTACATTTCAGAAAAATAGCTGTAAATTTCAGATTTTTTTTTTTTTTTTTGAAAAGTACCTAAGCATAGTGGACTTATATGCAACATGCTTATATAGCTAACTACATAACTTTGCTGTTAACTTAATTTAAAATAGATTGGAAATTAGTATCTCAAGTTTATTCAAAACAATATGAATTAAAATATTTTTATTTATTACATAAATTACTTATTTACTCTAAACTTATATATTATTAAATTAAATATCCAATGACATAAATGTACCTACTGGCGACTAAAGAAATTATTCTCACTAGCCAGTAACTGGCTACTAAAAAAAATCAACTTACCGGCCAGTGGCCACTAAGCAAAAGTCCTTATTTTCATCTTTACTTCCTTACCTTTTTTTTCTCTGTTGTAGACGGTTGTTTTGATTTCACACCTATGTAGACTAATTTAGGAAGGAAAAAGTGTTTTAAAAATTAAAAATGGCCTTTGACTTGTTTTTTGTAGTGTACAGCTGAACTCTGAGCTCATGCACATAATATTTATTAAAACTCATTGTTTAGCCTATTCTTCTGCTAAGTAAAAAAGAATTCTATTTCTACGAAAATACTTATCTGCAATTATTCGGTTTACATGCCGAATACCGAATCAACTATTCGGTATTCGGTCAATCCCTAAGTGTGATCTAATAAGTATCATTTAAAATATTTCAGATTCAATATAGGTTTGGATTTTAAAAAACTGAAATGTTAGCAGCTCTCAACTTTCCAATTCTTTAAAACATAATGAAATGAATAGAATATAGATGCCTCTCATTAAATGGATTCAATCTTAAAAACATTGAATATGTGACCGCTGAAATCTTAAAATAAGCATTGAATTTCTGTTTTGAAATAAATTTAAATTCTAGTATTATTTATACCAGTGACAGATAAATGTGCAGCCAATTTAAGAAATTTTATGGATAATGAATTTCATGCTTAGTGTTCTTGTTTTTCTTATTTTTTAAAAGTTCTTATATTAACTAGAACACCTATATTTCTCCATCCTTAGTTAATTTTGCTTCAGGCCCTTTATTTTGGGTGTAGATAGCTCATTAATGTACACCTCCAAATTTTGATTTTGTATTTTAATTAAAATCTTTCGAAACAAAGGGATCCTTGATCTAGCGATTGTCAATTTAACTTGTGACAATTTGCTTTGTTAAACTTCAAATTCTGGCCTGTTAATCTGTCGCAAACCAAAATTGGGCCAAGCTTACTATAGAGGTGGAAAAACTGTTCCCAATTTTGTTTTTTTTTTTTGTTCCATCTGTTACAAAAATGAGAATTTCATGATCTAAAGATTTTAAAATGGCAAGAAAACCTGCTATGTGAGCCTTGTATAAACACATTAAAGGACAAAACTGAAATTTTTTTTAGTGGCCAGTAATACCAGTTTTAAACTTGTCTTTAAAGAAACTACTTCCTTTAAACTAGTGGCCACTTTTTTACTTAAGTACTAAAAATGGTAAACTTTTGTTAAAATTTCTGTTAACATTTATATGGTCTATTCAAATTTAGCTTAATATAAACACACTAGTACAGTAAACTCTGTATAAGGCAGACTCTGTGTAAGACGGAAATCTGTCTAACTCGGAAAGATTTTCAAGTCCCTGCGAATCCATAGACATAGAGTAAAATTTCTCTAAGGCGGAATATTGTCTACGACGGAAAATTTCCTCGGTCCCGATCGAATCTGCCTTAGACAGAGTTTACTGTATATAATCCCCGTCAAAAATGACTGAAAGTGAATGATAAATCTTCAAAACAATAGTTACAAAAATATTTTTCTTACTTAAAAAAAAAAAAAAAATCCTGCATTTTGTTAATCAAAAAGTATTATCCTTTGATTTTTTATGATTAGAGCAAAGAAATTATGTAAACAATTTAGTCAGCAGCGCTTAAACGCACCATTTCCAGCTACACATTCTATGACGGAAAGTAAATGATAAATCTTCAAAACAATAGTTAAAAAAATATTTTTCTGACTTAAAGAAAAAAAAAATGATTCATGCATTTTGTTAATCAAAAAGTATTATCCTTTGATTTTTTTATGATTAGAACAAAGAAATTATGTAAGCTACAATTTAGTCACCGGCGCTTAAACGCGCCATTTCCAGCTACACATTCTATGACAAAAATGCTTGTTTAGGGTCCCTCTACATTATTTTTTGTTGTTTAGCGGGAGTTTTTTTTCCGCTACAAACTATGTTAAAATTCATAATTTTATCTGCAAAATAATTAAAATATGTTGTACCGATAAGAAATATTCATTTTATTTGCAATGTCTTCAAAACTGATGAAATGCATTGTAAAAAGAAGTACAATTACAACAGAAAGTTGACGGCAAAAGAATTAGCAAGAAACATAAGCTCCTAATTAATTGGGAATTGACACGGAGAGGCGCTGCTCGCAGCCTTCAGTTCAGAAAAATTGTCCCTTTAACCCTTTATCTACTGACGGTATAAGTACCATTAAAATAACTTGTTGTAAAGTTAATTTAATACATCGATTAGTAGTAATACAATTTAGAATGAGTTATAGATGCATTGCTTTATGATGTTCCAAAAGCATTATGGGTTACACAAAACAAAAATATTTTTCAAATGATGATTTCTTTGGCCTTTGCATCTTTTAAGCTTTCTTGGCTTTGGAGGGGGGAGGATTTTAAAATTCAGAAATATTTATATATTTCTATTATAAGAACATTATGTTTGTAGATTTCTTAGTTCCTAATTCCTACAAAATACTAAGAAAAATATTTAAAAGAAAAGATTTGAGTGGGGTTATAAATATTACATAAAATCCCTATAAATTCAAATTTAATGAAACCTTCTAAATCCTTCAATCCTTCTAAAATTTATTAAATGATTATGTAAATCTTCTAATTTTGTTTCAAAAATTCACGAAAAATGCTCTAGAAGATTAAATTTTCATAATTCAGTATATAAAGGGTTAATTTCCTTTTAAATAATGCTAAAGTGCCATTGAAATAATTCTTTATTGTAAATGCATTTGAAAGTTTTCGATATTCAAATTCGGATAATTTTTACTTTGTCATATAAGACAGAAATCAATGTCACAGGAAATATGAAATTGTGCACAAGAATAATAATTCTGAATAAATTAAAAATACATGTATTGCAATGTGCTTGAACGGACCTTTTTAGAGCTAAAGTTATATCCACCAGATGGCGATAGTTATCCGTTATTTTTAATTAACTTGTTATTGTTGATGATTAGGCCCTTAATTTTAGAACTTAAAAGTTTTTGAAGGTTTTAAAAAAAGTTAAAATATTTAAAGATTTTAATTAATAAACTATTACAAATATTTTAAGACCATCATCGGCTTTAACGTGTATTTTTTTTTTTTTAAACGAAGCGTTCAAAGAGCCATAAGTGCCATTGAAATAATTCTTTATTGTAAATGCATTTGAAAGTTTTAGCTATTCAAATTCGGATAATTTTTACTTTGTCATATAAGACAGAAAACAAATGTCACAGGAAATATGAAATTGTGAAATAGAATAATCATTTTGAATAAATTAAAAATACATGTATTGCAATGTGCTTGAACGGACTTTTTCTGAGCGAAAATTATATATTTTCTCCACCAGATGGTAATAGTTATCCGTTATTTTTAATTAACTTGTTGTTGTTGATGATGATGATTTGGCCCTTCAATTTAGAACTTAATAGTTTTTGAATTTGAACAAAGTTAAAATATTTAAAGGTTTTAATAAACTATTACAGATATTTTAAGACCCTCATCGGCTTTAACCTGTATTTTCTTTTTAAATGAAGCGTTCAAAGTGTCATTCATTTGTTTGTAGATTTGCTGAATTTGCATCTGAATGGCAACAGTTTCGTTTGTTTAGATTTGATTTCTATGTTTATAATAGCTTAATTTTAATTTTGAACTTAATACATTATAAATGGATATGATACACATGTTTTATATGAAAATATGCTGAACAGGCATGATTTCAATTAGAAAAAAATATCATTTAGCCGTCATATGCTAGGATATGTTTTTCATTAGGCCTAACATGGCACTTAGCTACGGTCGATTCACAGACCAGAGTGGTTCGCACCGGCATGGTTCTGACGATTTCCAGCACTCAGATTTTATTATAAGTAGATTGCAGCCACAAAAAAGTAGAATCTTTATGAAATGCAACAAAATTTTAATCTCCTTTTTATATATAATAAAAAGGAGTAGCCATAAGGTAGCTGGTGATAATTTTTTTTTAATAACCACTTTTTCCCATTTAATGGCTAATGCTAATTTTGTCTTTTACAACACGCTGTTATTATGCTGCATTAGCTAAGATATGCACCATCGTGACAGTTGATGAAATTTCTCTTTACTGAATAATGGATTAATATGTAAATTTAATATTTATTTATACATATCTTACTCCATATAAAATTACTCCAAAACACAGCCATTGTACCATCAATGAAAAATAAAGCATTGCTGAAGATTTTCAGCATTAAAGTTGTTCTCAAAGTAAATATTTACCCGCTCAACAATGCTGAACTTTCAGAGGCATTTACAAACCTCTTGGATGTTAAAACATAAAGTTGGTGTGATGTGCTTGCTGCAGTAATTTGCAACAGAGTGGTGTTTTTGATAAATGTGCATCTTGAGTTATAAGTGACAGTCATAAACACCTTTCCAGGATTGTAGTGTTCTTAAGTTAATTTCTGCTTTGATAACATTTCAAAAAATTATCCTTGTTTTTATTAAAAAATAAGAAATGCTATTTGATTCTGATGCTACATGTTTGTCTTGTTATAAAACTTCCAAATACCATTACAAATTGTAGTTTGTCTGGTTACAAAAAAGTTAAATCCAGATGCAGAAAACTATAATTTATCCTGCTACAAAAAGATTTCGTATTTTCCACCTCTGTTACTATAAAAATTATACTAACCAATAAAGTCAAAGTGCATTTACAAAAAAATGCAATAAATCTAAAACAAAGTTAAGTAATTTTTTTAGCTTATAATTTTTGTTAAGGGGGCTACTTCAGTCAAGCAAAAAGACTGGCTCACTAATGTTAATCTTATGGAAGAAATTTAAGATCTCCTTTTGCATTGGATAACTGAGGTCGATCTGTATAAAGGCAGTTTTTTTTCTTTTTACTTTTTAGATTTTGTTTGCAAATTTTATGAGAATGTTTTCACTTCCATAACCAGTCCTGAAAGTGAAAGCGTCCCAATTAAAAATATCTGAAACCCAAAGTAAAAAATGGCTGTAGGGATAAATCTCAGCTATCTAATGCAAAAAATATTGAAATGCAAACAAGATCTTAAAATTTCTCAAACCTCCTTGTATTTTCTAGATCTTGGCATTTAAGGGTTCAACTCTTTTATATGTTCTTAACACCTGCATGCTGTAGTTTTATGACACAACAAAATTGTTATGTTACAGGATCATAACCAGAGTGGGCTGAGTCTGCTATAGCAATTTCTTTAGCCCTCTTGATTTCATAACCCTTTAATATTATCTACATTTAAAATTTTTAAAGAATGCACAAATTTTAAAGGGATAAAATAGAGAGAAAAAATACTTCATTAATTTGTTTCATCATAATTAATATGGAAGTACTTAGTCTAAAAAAAAAAAATGGAAATTGTTACATATGTTGCAGTAGCAGCTCGTGACTTTCTCTCTTAGGGTTGCTGTGTATTTTCAGGGTCTGTACAGGGTTCATACTCATCAGGGGAATATGGGATTCATGGGAAAATCAGGGGATAAATTTTAGATTGTAAAAATCAGGGGAATCTCAGGGAATAATGCAAAAAATTTCCAAAATCTGGCAAAATGACTGGTTACACTGGGAAATCAAGGGCAATTGCTGCTGTCCGCGTGCTTTATGATATCACATCTGTGTGTCTTGTCTACATCCATTCATTCACTAGATTCGCATTCTAACATTGTGAGGTTTGATAACAGTTCAAGAGGAACTTGAAAAAAACTAAAGGACGTTTTAAAATTGATATTGACACTTGCAGCCTTCATATTATTCATTCATAATGCTTTTGAAGAAGTAATAAAATCGTGATGTGGAAATTAAATTCTTGCAGCCAAGCTACCAAGTTTTTAAGGCCAGCCCCACAAGGCATGACTTCATCTATTTTACACAAATTAATGTTTTTCTTTTAAAGTTCTTTTCATATTGTTTATGTAGGTGATATATGTTTTTGAGATTATCTTATTTTTATTTTATTTCTAAAAGGTGAGTGTCATGATACTGGTTTAAAAAATGCCGTTAATTGTTGACATGGAAAAATTGTACCTCCCGAAAAATTCATCAGGGGATTTTTTCTTGGAAAA
The DNA here is from genome assembly GCA_963932465.1 of Maratus speciosus. Lineage (NCBI taxonomy): Eukaryota > Metazoa > Arthropoda > Arachnida > Araneae > Salticidae > Maratus > Maratus speciosus. Next base: position 290,581,464 of record OZ010798.1, read on the forward strand.
TGAGTATGAACCCTGCTGTAGTAAACATCGTACTATCACAATTTCTGAATACTAATCCTTTACTTATTTAATCATAGAATAGGCTGATTACATATAATCTGTATTCAGAAACAGTAGTGGTAAAATGCTTATAAAAATTAAGATTGTGGAACCCTTCTGAAAATAACATTCAGCACCTCCTACCCCCAAAAGAAAGAAAGGGAAGGGGGAGTCGCAAACTGGTTTGTATACTTGAAGGCAGGGACCGATTTACAAATGTTGGGGCCCTGGGCACAGATACTTGTTGGGGCCTCCTTGCACCATTGTTTACAGGGAGAGTGAGATTAAAAAAATGAAAAAGGCACTAAGATAACCACTTTTGACTTTAATATTTACTTTATCCAATTTAAATTTTTAATGGATATTTTAATTATTAATTTACTTTTAAATAATTATTTCACAATTATGAAATTTAAATGAGTAGACGTTTTATAATAACTGTGTGGTTTTGATTATACAGTCGAGTCTCTATATAACAAAATCCATTGTTCCAGTAAAAAATTCGTTATGTAGAGAAATTTGTTATATAGAGTATGAGTAAAAATTCCTATTTAATGTGTAAATTTTAAACAAAAATTATTTTTGAGGTGTTTAATTAAGAATTTGAAATGTTTAACTATAAATATTAACCTAATATTGTATTTCCTAATTATTTAAACAGTTTCAAAAAAGAGAACAGACATTTATTTGAAAGCATAATAAAAATCACATAAGGAAAACTTACATTAATTTTAGATGAAGAAATCTGTAAATTTTTCGCTATTTTGATTTCAAAAATGTTCATACTGTAGCAAGGAATGAAAAATTGTATCGGGAACATTTTCCTCCATTTGAAGTCTTCTCCTTATAAGATCAAAAGAACTCATAATTAGAGATGGGAATGCTCGGAAAAAACCCGGAAAAGTTGGGAAAAAACACAGTTTTTTTTGGCTTTTTTCTGAAGGGCTATTTTTCAATTTTTCCAAATTGGAAAAATCAAAATTTCATTTACAAAATAATATATTCAAAATTTTGTAATAGCTACATTCTGATACTTTTTATTATATTTATTTTTATGTTAAGTGTCCCACATGAAAACATTAATGTGGAAGATTTGATCTCTAAGCAAAAATCTGTTTAAGAAAATTCAAGTCCTTTAAAGGAATCTTCACAACTTTTTCACCTTAAAACACAGGACACTTCACAAAATGTTTTCTCTTAAAAATAGACATTTCAGAAAATTTTTCAATCTCCAAACTGAACCTTTCACAAATGATTCAAGGGAAGAAAAATCAACATATAACAGCCCACATTACCAATGAAACTTATCTAGTTGTATATATGTATAAAAGACTTTATTAACTAAAATAGGAACCTAAATATAACGATACTTTCTAATTCACCAAATTCCGATTACATTTTTACAGGTATATACTAAAGTTCACAATTTAACAAAAACAGGATTGCATGAAAAAAAATTTCTAAACAGATTCCTGGTGAGATAATTAAATGCAACTTCTGTTGTTAAAAATGAAAATTCATGGGCAAAATTATTTCAATAATATGTCAATTAATGGAAATGGTAAAGTTGAAAATTTAACATAAAATCTGAAACGTGCATTTATTTTTAATGTCATAGCTGCTATTAATCATGTAATCAGATGGTAAGATAAAAATATTTAACTAATTAGAAAAAAAAAATCTTTTTAATAACAACATGCATTTGAAATTACTTACGCTTTTCTTCCTTCCTTTCTTTTCCTTAAATATAGATTTTCAGACTTATTTAACTGTGCATATTTTTTTTATATATATAAATATATACTAAATAAACTTTTCAAAAAAAATTTAAGCAATTTCCAGTGCAAAGCAATTTTTAATCCTAAAAAAATACACTTGTTTTTATAACTTTCATATTAAAGAGAGAAAAAACAAACTTTTTTAGTTTCCAAACTCACAAACTTATTACAAAATGTATAGTTATGTTTATTAAATTCTTCACTCTGTGTTAAAATCTGAATTATCTGATTCTGCACTCCTGATAGATGACCACTCTGTTTGCATAATGGGTTCTTCATTGAATAGGTCTAAATTCCAGCGGATAGCTACAAGTTTTTCAACATTTGCTGTAGTCAACCTGTTCCTCAACTTTGTGTGTATGTTACGAAATGCTGACCAATTCCTTTCACATGCTGCTGATGTTAGTGGAACTTGTAGTAACCGGGAAGCAAGTGGGTTAGTGGTTGTGCAGTGTAAAGTTCAGACCACCAGGTAGTAGGGCTAATGTGTCTGGCTGATTCCCATATTGATTTTCTGCTCCAAAAACCAGACGAACTTCTGTATTCTGCCACATTGGATAGGACATAACTTTTCCGATATCTAATCCAAGATCATCTGCTTTTGCCAAATGTAGTAGTACGTGCAATATTGTGTACGCTATCTTGGTTAAATATTTGATAGAACCCCTCATCTTTTTGCTTCTTTTTGGGAACAACGGATTTCGAGCTTATTCTATCAACGACAATTTTCTGAATTTTCAAGCTATGTTTTTGAGACTTTCACAAAAGTTGCTCTATATACTTAGCTAATACATTATGCACATTATATTTTGATTGCATTCGCGCATGCACGGTGAAACATTTTTTTGAAAACCTGCTCATTTTTCATCCAATTTTTATTATTTTTTAATTCTGATTGCAGAGTATTGTGTACAATGTTGTTTTACATATTTTCTGAAAAGAACTTTTTTTTATATCAAGAACTCTGCAAATTATAAGCAAAAAACTTGATGAAATTTGGGACTATTTTTATAAAAACCTTCATTTCCTACAAGTATACATGCTATCCTCATAAAAATGAACACAGTATATTACAATAAGCCACTTATTAATAATCTCGAGTTTAAACGCTTTTGTTACATCAGTTTTTACAGGGTTATCCAAAAGATATACGTTCTTTTTCAATTTGTTGACGGCCCCCTATGGGGTTTCAGAAAAAAATCTTTGCATAAATATATGACCTATACCATACTGTTTACACACTTGCAGTTTCAGGTTAATTCCTCATGTATTTTTCTATATATTAAATAAAACGTCTAAAATCACAAGTGACCGGTCACTTTTGGCCATATAGTGTAGATAAAGTATACCGAAACTAAATATATTCTTTACAGGAAATGAAAATTATAACAGTAAGAAAGGAAAATGTAATATTGTAAAAATATACCATTTTTTAAACAAATGAAGATTTAAATTATGATATGTGTAATAATGACAGAACTGCAACAATTTGTTTCTTTTAAAGTGGCATCATTTATATGCTTAAAAATCAACACAATGTAGATGGATGTATAATACATTTGTTTTCAAACTGTAGAGATATTGGCTGAAACTTGTGAGGTTTTTTATTTGTTTTTTAAATTAGCTCTATTAGTAAATAAACAAATAAAACTGAAAAATCATTTCAATATAGACATGATATAATAAACAATAGTGTTAACCCTCTCACTGACAAGCCTGTGTTAATACGTTCACTAAGCTCCAGGTTTCACTGCAATACAAGCAATATTTAAAGTAATAATTCTATTGATTTAATGTATTTTTAATACATTGAACAATGATCAATACTTCCAAGGATTGCATTCATATTCATTATTAAGTCTTTTTATAAAATGTTCAAAGAATCATTTTTTTTTTTTAGAATTTAAAACAAAATGCAGAGAAAACAACATTACAATTTTGCCTTTTTCCAAGACAGTCGGAGGGTTAAATAAAGTGTGAATGCCACTGTGAAAGATCTGAGACTGAAAAACTAAACTTTTAAAAGCAGGCCTTGCCTTTTTTTTTTTTTTTTTTTATAACAATATAGTCATATAAAGTGAAAATAATTTGATTTTAGTGTTGATAAATTGAACATTTTTTTTATTTATTTAATATTCTCTTAAGAAATATAATTTATTTGGGAGAAACATTTGTGAAAAATCTATTTTTCCAGAAAAAAAACTGGGTTTTTTCCACCACTTTAACTTTACCGGAAAATTTACATCTCTGCTCATAATTCTCGGGAGCTTTCTGGCAGGGAATATTATGAATATCGACTTGTTGTGCTTGATTAAAAGATAGTTTATTTTTCTAATTTAACCTTCTGAATGATCTTCGGTCTCAATCACCTCTCTGATCCTGCTCTTATATGTGTAACAATCCAATTGACACTCTTTTAAGAAGGATGTTGGAAGGGGGGGGGGGGATGAATTCGTTGGACATAAAGAACAAGGAGATTCAAGGTAGAAATGTAAGATAAAAAACTCAGCACTGAACGATAAATCGGGAATCAGTGATGGAAAATTGATTCCATGTGATTTGGAAGCTTTTTTTAAAACTGAATAAATAAAGTGCATTTTATGAAAAAAATCGTTATATGGAGATAGATATTTCACTATATGGAGACTGTTTTTAATGGGATCTTGGGAAAAGGGGACTGTTCCTACTAAAAATTTACTATATAGAGAAATTTGATGTATGGAGTTTCGTTATAGAGAGACTCGACTGTATTTTCCTGTGCGAGTCTATATATCTGGAATGATAAAGTATGCAACTAATAATAAATTTTCTGCACTATCAAGCTACAAATATTTAAAATATTAAGGGGCTTTGCCACCTACTGCCTATGCTCACCAACTCCTAAATAATCTGACAAGAACGGAAACTGATTAAATAAGAATTAAAAATTCTATATTTTTAAAGTGATAAAGATAAAAGAAATATTCCCTATAATAAAGTAAGTATGGATGTTTCAGAGAAAATATGATGTTATAAAAACACAATACGAACAAAATGAAGGATAGAATGAAAGGTAAATTCATTAGATTTAAAAGATTACATCAGATTTTGCACAATGGTTGAAAAATCTGCAGCATCCTTTGGAGGCTCATGTCCCGAATGCCCTGCTGTAAATCAAGCACTGCTTGAAGTTTACTTTTAATGAGTCGGGATTCGTACCAATTTCCTAGGAAGAGTGATGATAAGCAATGCTTTCTGAGTTTTTTTTTTTTTTTTTTTAAATAACTGAATAGATTTTACAGGAAATTTTTCTCCTGAAATTCTCACTACAGTATCCAACCTAAGTTACAAAACATAGACCAAAAACTTTTTTTTTTTTAATTTAAAACTGATTTTTTACATTTAATATACTTTTTTAGATTGCATATTATCATCAAAAAGCATTTTTATAGGAAAAATAACTGATTAAAATAGTTTTGAAATTTTATTAAAAGCGAAACTTTCGCATTAGTCATATTTCAGGAGTTCACTATGTGTCGGCAGCCTTTTTGATTCTGATAATTTCAGTGGTTTAGGTGCATAATTCGATTATTTCTTAAATTTGTGCTTTATTTATTAATGAAGTTTTAATTTCGTCATGGAATGTTAGCTGGAAATATATGATAAGCTATTTAATCATTTGCATCGAAAACAATACAAACTTTTGTGATCGGCTGCACACGATTGGAATAACTTTATAAAACCATAACAAATCAGTAAACTGAGAGATAATTTACCAACAAATTGCATTTGAAAAAATATACATACAATTTTTTTTATTATTTGGCAGTGTAAAAATTTAAATTGTATGATGTTTAAAAATTAAAAAAAAATAGCAATAAAAGTGAAATTTATTAGTTCAGTGTGTTTCCGCCATCAATATGAAGTTAGTATTACTCAGACATTCTTTTGCTTTATAATAGATGTCAAACATTTTCTCTAAGAGTTAACCAATTTCCAAATTATCCTTAAGGCATATGAAACATCTGAGTATTTCTATAAATGGTTTTTAAAGGGGGTGAGATATAGGGGAAAAAATATTCTGAAATAAAAGCTTCATCATGAATTCTGTAGTACTACTGCAGAAAGAAACTTAAAATATGGCAAGCAATATATTTTTAGACTATATATACTTATATTTTAAAGCTGTTTTTTCCTTCTAATTGCTTTTAAATTTTAATCTTATCACTTCGAGCGACACCAAGAATTTTGACAAAAAATTGAATAACTGATCACCATTATATGATAGTACATGAGCAATTTAAATTCTAATTGTTTTATTTTACACATTATCTTAGCATAGACACAATGAAAAATCAATGTACAGAAATTGTATCATTCAGCACAATCATAGTGAATTGTTTTAATTTGAAGGATGAAAATACATATTTTCTCAAACATGACATTTTCATCCGCAAAAACATTGTTTTCAGACATCAGGATCCTAAGTCAGGGGTTCTCAAATTATGGTATGCATACCAGTTCTGGTACATAAAGCTCTGTTTACTGGTATGTGAAATGAAATGAAAAATACATCATGTGAAATCAAAAACAGCTCAGTCTCTTCTTCCCTTTCTTGATTTGTCAGTTCACCGGCTCCATGGTGTCTGCTCTCTGTTATTACTGCTTTGACAGCGGGTTTTCTTTCTCTTATTTTAATGTATTTCGATTAGAATTTTTAGATAAATGGAACATGGTATATGTTGAGTTGTTTTATCTCCCTAAAGAAAAAGTTTGCTTCTATTACTATATCGAATGCATGTATATGACTTATTTCAACGAGCTTCAATTTCTCTTTAATAAGCAGTTTATTTTCAGGCGGTATGTGAATTTCATAAGTAACTTATTAAATTTCCTTAAGTTTATTTTATTGATATAAACAAACAAGGCGGCTTCAAATGTGTACTTTTTTTTCCATGTTTAACAAAGCTATATAGTTTTTATATTCTCCATTTAAATACATCTAGATTTGTCACACGAAAATATACTTTATACTGATAAATACACTATAAATTATAAAAAATTAATTATTCCTTTGCATGCTTTTCCAAAACCTTTTATTTTGTTTTAGTTTTTTCTGTTTTCAAACAGTAACATTATTTACACAGGTTTTTCTGTATTAGCTTTGAGTTTGTCGCCTGTTGGTATGCAGAAGTATAACTTCTACACTGGGTTTCATAATGATATGAACACCTAGTAATTTTGTGATATCTTGACAAAAGTTCATAAATAATAATCAAAAAACAAAATTCTGGAGACAAATACAATAATTTTATATAATACATAGCTGTAAAAGAGATATCAAATTTTGAATTAATTGAAAATATGAATTATCTAAAAAAATGGTGTTGCAAAATGATATGAACATTGATTGAAATTATCACTGAACGAGCATGGAAACTGTACAGGAATATTGAATGCCACTCCCAGAAGAAATCAAAATATGCAAATTAGTTTAGCATATAAAGATACTTCGCACATTAGAAATTTTCCAAACCATATAGCAAAGTGAGTTCTAGAAGTACGGGTCATAAAAGCGCTTTAAGTGGATTTGAAGAAGGGAAAATTATGACTTTTAAGGATCAAGGACTTTCACCCAGACCTATCGCAAAAAAATTGAAAAGATCTCCAGGTGTAATATTAAAATTTCTTCGATTAAAACAGGATTATGGAGCAAAGAAGCATCTGGGATGTCCGTCAAAGTTATCCCAAAGGGAAAAAGGAGCCATTATAAAAAGAATGAGCAATGGGAAAACAACTTTAGGCGAACTTTCAAGAGATCCATTGATAGCAGTGTCAAAAAGTACCTTGTCCAGAGTTGTCAAGAGCTCTAAGATGATGAGGTACAAGAAAAGAAAGCCCCAACCATGTATGACTAAAATGCATCAGCAGAATCGCCTCTTTTGGGCACGAAGTTAGAATATGAAAGAGTAATATTTTTTCTATGGAAAAAAATTCAATTTGTATGGTCCGGGCGGTTTTTCTTATTACTGCCATGATGTGCACAAGAAACCAGAAACGTTTTCAAAACAGCAACAGCGTGGAGGTTCACTCTTGGCCCGGTAGCAGAAAGTTCGAGACGGGAGATGGTCGTCACAGATTTTCTTTTCTCTTTTGCAGATTTCTTTTTCATCAAACTTTTATTTTGCTTCATATTAAATTTAGCTCTTTATTACTTAATACAAAAAGTTGAGATTATTATTAATAAAAATTTATAAAATACCTAAAAACACTACAGGTAAGTGATTGTTTGATTAATTAACACTTCAATTGTAAAAATATTTTACCTGCAGATTTTTTTTTGTCCCTGAAGTATCTGTCGCAAACACCTGGAGAATTTTATGCTACGGGGACTCTTGGTTTGGGCTGTATTTGGATTTCATGGTAACATTAACGTTGCATTTCTCTCTGGCAGAATGAGTGCATTAACCTGCCAAGATGTACTTGAAGAAAACTTTCTGACATTTGCTGAGGAAATTGCCTTTCTAGATGTACCAGCAAGACAATGCATCCATCCACACGGCAAACAGCACTTGGTAATGATTTTTTAATAATGGTGTACATGTAATTCCATGGCCATCTGTTTCTCTTGATTTAAATCCAATGGAAAGTGTATGGAGCCTACTGATTAGAGCTGGTTGCGCAAATTGAAAACAATATGCTACAATTTCAAAATTAAAAGCTGCTATCATCTTCCACTGGAATAAAATCGATCAAAATATATTAAAGCTTGGTCCACTTCATGCCTGATCGTGTTTTTACATTAATTAAAAGAACTGGTGCATACACTGGCTATTAATCCATATTTTTGGTCAATGTTCATATCATTATGAAACACCTCAAAATGGAAAACCGTAGTTTATTTTATGTATAATTCGCTGTTTCAATTATATTTTGTTATAGAATAAAACAATTTGTTCTATTTCTAACATTGATTTGACTTCAGTTTGTTTTGTAACTTTTTCTTCTTTTTTATGCTTGAAAAACTGGGTGTTCATATCATTTTGAAACCCAGTGTATTTAGTAGTATGTCAGCCTAAAAGTTTGGGAACCCCTGTCCTAAGTTAATATTTAATAACTTTTTTGTTTGACAGTGAAAGATAATAGAGCTTTAGTCTGAGTATGAACTAAAAGCTTGTGTTGATAAAGATAACAGGTCAAATTAGAAATGTAATACTGTAACGACCAGCAGTAGAATTTCTTCTATATATAAAAAAAAGTTTTGATTTGTAAATGGACCAATGAAGATCTGCGTAGATCATCCGGGTATACTCCTACTATCGGCATCCATATTTTTTATGACCGCCGGTCTTTCTTCGTTAATATTAAGAAAACTGTTTCATACAAAAATATGAAAATAGGTGGTATTATAGAGACATGTTTGATAAACACGCTGATGCAAACAGTTTTTAAATCGAATAATTATTTTAAGAGATATTTAATGTTAAAGATGGTCAAAATTGTTCAATTAAAATGTTTTATAGGAGAAAAACTATACATGGGAATTTAAACATTTTTAGATCATTTTATACATTAGAAGTTCCCGATGTGCAGACTGCAATTATCTTTTTAATTTGACTCATTTTTTGAGGACTTATTTCCATTTTAAATTCAAATTTTCAGCATTTCGAGAGATATTTTTTACACATTTTAGAAAGGGTAATTATTTTAAACTGTTGCCAATTTTAAAAACAGCGCAAAGAATAATATTTCCTTCAAATAAAAAAATTATTTACACGTGGCTATTATAAACAGAAAAAAAACTTTCAAATTAGAACTAAGTGATTACATGTTAAAAATCAGGAAAATATTGAAAATTACATCATAAAAACTACAGTTACACGTGAATTTTAAAAGAGAAAGAAATTTTTTAAATACTAAATTCATTAGCCGCCTATAGACTATAAATTCTGGAAATGCGATTTCAGTAGTTTTAAGAGTGATTTAGTTTGAATTAAAGTTTTGCTAAATAGTGGTGTGTAATAAAGGTACTAGGTAAACAACAGGGCTGAACAAAAGTATTCAAGTATGTTTCCATCTATTAGTATAAATTGCGGAAAGAGAAATTTCAACCTGTTATGCGTTTCCTTGCTAAACTAAATTTTCTACAGATCATAGCCTACAGATCAAATACAGGGTTGTTCGGAAGAATAGGAATAAATATTTGGCTATGGATGGTAACTGCTGAAATCAGTTTTTTAAATGTTTAGTTAGTTATCTTATTTACCTTATTTCCCTAAATAACGAAGTTTTGTTAAAGCTTTCAGGGAATGTTGGAAAGTGTTTCATAATCTATGCCGTATGCATGATTTTTCTTTCTTGTTTTTAATCAAAGACGAAAATAGTCCTTATATCTCTAGCAGCGGCTGATTTCGTCTTAAAAATCTCCAATCAAAGGAAAATGAATGAAAACCCGTTTACAGGGAGACCGTCACTGTTTTTTAAAATTATAATTCAATCTTTTTAAGGCCGATGAAATTAGCATGCTTTTAGAATCTGCGGTGTCTGAACGGGGGTTGGTGAGCGTAGCTCGTAGGGGGCAGAGCCCCCTAGTGATTAAAAAAAAAAAAAAAAGCCAATAGTCCCAAGGACCAGTAAGCATGAGAATTTACTGGTCCAAAGTCCTCATGACTGGCCCACTACATAAAATCTATTAAGTCCTTTTAACCCTTTGAGTGACACCCCACCTCCTAGTATATAAACCAAATTTCCTTTACAGTTATCCAAAATTTTCAGCATAATAAAATATAAAATTATAATTCACTAAAAATTAAATAAACAGTACATAAAAAAACTATAAAATTATTAGATATTTTATTTTTCATTTCAGCTGGCTAAGGTTTAATGCAATTTTTATTTATTATTGTGAGATTTGTGTTTGGTTGGGGTTTTCTCGGGAACGGGAAAATTTAGGTTTATTTGTGAGAGAGGGGAAAAAAGTTACGTATCCTGCAGACCACCAGGGTTCCTACACAACTGGAAATCAGGGAATTGTCAGGGAAAATGACAAGTGCTCAAAAAGTCAGGGAAAATGAAAAAAAAATTCTAAAACCTGGAAAAGTCAGGGATTTTCTTTTAATGCACTATCATGCGTCAACATTCTTCCGAGTTCACAGTGCGTCCACTAAAAAGTTCTGATTTTTCCCATAAAAGGAGAATTTTTGCTATATTCACATTTTTAACATAAAGATGTTTTAGCTATACAAATTTGTCGCCAAATAGTTGGTACTTAAGCGAAAGAAATGTTGAGCCTTGTTAAGGTGGCTAGGATGAGATATCATGAATAATTATATAAGAAAAAGAATAAAAATTATAAAGCAAGGCCAAAAAAAAAAAAAAAAAAAAAAAAAACCCAGATAAAAGAAAGCTGTAGCTGAAGTTAAAATGTTAAAAGAAAAAAAGTTGAAACTTTTACACAACAAACTGCTTCTGAAACAACACAAATAAATGACATGATAGTAGAAGTCTAAAAAAAGTTAAATGTTTAATATGTGTAAATTCAGTTATGTAAATAAAAAATTACTTTGAATCCATCTGAGCTGTATTTTAGTTTTGCTTGTTTTATTTATATATATACATTGTAAATGTCAAATGATATAGATTTTTAGTTTCAATTTTATACGTTATTTTGATTTTCAGATGTAAATTTAATCATTAAGATCTTGAATTGTAATTCGTATTTCTAAAAATGTCGTGAATTTTGGTCAGGGAATTGTAGGAAATATGGCCTGGAAAAGTCAGAAAATTTTGTTATTCAAATAGAGTATGAACCCTGACCACTTAATTTTTCAAATTAGTGGTCCGATTTGAATTTTTTATGGTCTCGGACTAGCAGACCACCAAGGATTTTGAACGCTAATAATGACTAAGTTTTTATAAGATGTAGCTAAATGATTTTCCTATATTTTAAAGGAAGAATAGACAAAACTAATGCTGAAATTTCAATGCAATCACCAGTAAAATTAAGGTGGTTCTCAAATCCCCTGCTAAACAATGCAAAACTTTGACACATATTTTGACTCTTCTTTAAACGTAAAGCCATAAAATTGGCTAGTCTTATTATTGAGCCGATTTGGAATTGAAACGAGTTTTCCATTTTTTGATATATAAAGCACATCCGAGTTTCAAGTAGTTGTGGTCATATGATGACCAGTTTTTCTCCTGCCTCGTAGTTTCATGGTTCGTACGCTTTGGAAAAAATAGAAAAAGTGCTGGAAAAAAAAGTGTTCATTTTCAAGGAATGAAAAGTGCTGGAAAAAAAAAGCATTCATTTTCAAGGAATGAAAAGTGCTGGAAAATATTGCGAACTTCGACAAATGGTCGGAAAGTAACCCCTTTGGATTTGAGAACAGCCTTAGGTCTGAAAATGACATTTTGTAGCAGCATAATAAAGTGTTTCAAATTCATGATTTGAGCCCCCCCCCTTTTTTTTTACACAATACAATGTTTTTAGTTAAATATTTTCATCACAAAGCTTTTATTTTTTAAATATGGGATATTTAAACACAGACAGAAAGTAAAACTGAAAAAAAAGAATCTCAGTAAAATTAATGAAAATGGAACTATTGGAAACTTTTTGTCTTTATGAGATTAGAACCAATACTTTGTGTTATAGCTTGGAATTATAAAAAATCTGACACATTTCATAAAAACACGTTTATTGATGAAATGTAACAGTTTCAATCAGAATTTATTTATGAAATGACAAAGCTCAACATATATTTATTGGAATGTGCAACAAAAAATCTGTCATTCCATAATAAATTACAAATTAAAAAATATATTATTCCACATTATTCAATTGATGCATACATTAAAAAAATATTCTTGTAAATCATAAGTAATAAAGTTTAGTAGTTTTTCAATATCCATAATAATTTAAGTATTTTTGTGTAAATTAGATTTTGATTTTAGAAAAAAGAACTTTATTCATAATTTATTAACATAAGTATAATTTCTTTTGTGCAATGAAATTATTTTTTTATGGTAACAAAACATGAATGCAGCGATTTAGATTTATTTTAACACTATCAGAAATCCTTTACAAGATATTTGAATAGTCCAAAAGCAGTTTTGCATTCAGATAACAATACACTACAATCTCATTCAATAAATATTTGATATCAACAAAAACAGAACATGTAAAATCATATATAGCTGCTACAGACGCCTGTTTTTAGCCTTATATATATAGCTTTCCAAAAATGTAAGGTATCTTCATTCACTATTCAAAAGAAAGAATATCTATTTTATGAAATTTAGAAAAGCTAATATTTTAATACCTTTCAAATTTAATAAAAATTTTATTTTGTATAAAACTAAATAAGAACTAAATTTTCAACCATATCACATTTTTTATAACATCAAATATTTTTTTTTTAATAAAAACAAATATCTGATAAAACCAATATTAGAAAATATGTGTGAATTAATATTTTAAGAAACATTTATCACTTAAAAAGAAAAAGAAAAATTATACTATATACAAAATTTTTGACTGGCCAAAAGCAATAAAAAAAATTATAACTTTGTAGTAATGTTTTCCTAAATATATCACATTCTTGTGGACACATAATTACATTAACTATTTGATGACAATAAAATCTTTAATTTAAAATATTCATTTGTAGATGCTTACACATAAATGATAACATAAGCAAATAATTTTTAGAAAATTCCGTAGAAAAAAAACTACAGTTAAATTATATATGTAGTAAATAATTCTGTCTCAAGACTTACATAGCATTCACATGTTTCAGAAGGGTTTAATTAAAAATATGCATGAAATATAAATATACGTATATAAAAAACCATCAAAACTATTTATTAGAATAAAATGCTTCACCAAATCAAAGTCTGAAAGTACAAATGTCAATTAGTTAAATAAAAGCCATTTTTTTTTTCTTTTTATAAACAATGAACATTAATTTTACATCAGAAATGTTTTCATATTTGTCATTATTTTTCTTTGATACCTTATATTCTAAAGTACATGGAAAGTTAAATGAATCAATTTTAAACATCTTTAATATAAATTTTCCAAATAAAGCTTCCAAACTTAAACCTTTAATACATATATGTACATTTTTTTTTTCTTCTCACAACCAGGTGTGTTGGTTTACAAATAAAAGCTTTCTATCTTTAATTTTCATGTTTGATGCAAACTGCATAAAAATTGAAGGAACTACTTAGCTATTTACACAGAATTTACATATTCCATTTGAGTGGATTTGAAAGTTAACCTATAACTTCTGAAAATTACAGAAAATAATCAGATTATATGTACTCTATCATAATTTAACAAACTACCAAAGCTCTTATTTGATCTAAAAATTAAAAATAAAGCGCTGTTATAATTCTAAGTAAGCATGCACATTCTGCCTTTATTACTGCTATATTGGAGATGCTTAAATAAATCAAGTGTTTGTGCATCGGATAAAAGTACAAATCAAAATAAGGCTTTTATGAAAGATTGTATACAATAGCCTCAAAACATGTTTTGAATAGAATAGCTGTGTTAAAAAACAGTTTAACCTTTTCATGCATGGTAATTTTACATGAGGTTGTATTGTAAAATGAGAACTATGCATATTTTAACCCTTATTACACACAAGTCACCTATGAAGTTCAATAATGCTTGTGAAATATAGCAAAAGATGACAAAAGCATTTTGTTTTCAAATATTCAGGCATTCAGGTGGAAAATTTATCTTTGACAAATTTATTTCTGTTCTGCAAGAGAGAATATTTACTCAAAGGATTTCTGCTCTTGGATTTAAGTAAGAACATGACAGAAAATATTTTTTTACCTTCTATTTTATGTTAATATAGGACAATTCCACAGAAAATTATCATTTGGGGGGGGGGGGAATTTATAATATGTTTAACCCACTAAACGCCAATGCTCCCGTTGCGGGAACAACTATCTATTAATTTTTTTCTCAAAATATTTTTTAACTATTTAAAAAATACATTTTGTATTGAAAAGTTAATAGTATGGAGTCTAATATATATTTTTTTCAGAATGATATATTATTTTTTCGATTTTTTGCAGATTTTTTTTTAAAAGATAATTTTGGGGTTTTCGACTATCTCAAGTAAAAACAGTAAAAAGAAAGAAAAAAATTCTTTATTTTTTACAAGTAGAGTGAATATTTAAAGTCAACATTTCAACTAACAATTCATTCCTAACCCGAAGTAAATATACCCATTTAAAGTGATATTAGAGAGGTTTCTTTGAAATGTTCCCACAACGGGAACCTTGGCGGCTTGTGCTTACACTTCCGTCCCTTTGTCTGCAAGCACGCTTCCATAAAGAAAGAATGTGTTTCTAGGCAGTAAGTGAAAAGAAATTAGTTAAACTTTTTGAGGGAAAAAAAGGGGATTTATGGACCATATGACTATTAGATATAGTGATTATAAATTGTGTTCAAGGGCATTTTGTATTCATTTTTATAAACAGCAATATATTTCAGTTTGCTTGGGCATGGACGTGTAATATTAAATGAAAAAAAAAACCAGAACCTCTTGAACAAGATTAGATTTAATAAAAAGCATCACTAACACCTTAAAACAAATAAGTTATATTTATGATGTTTATATGTTTTAGAAATAAAAAAATATATTATTTAAAATATGAAAAAAAAAATAAAGGATTGTAAATTATTACTAAAACATTAAAATAAAAATTTTTGCAATTTCTTGTAACAAGATATTTGATCATAAATAAAGGTATAATAAAGTAGTACTTAGAAGCTACTTTTGAAATAGACTTCCATAGGCAGATTCATAAACCAAATACAAACAGAAAAATTAATTCAGAATTGTTTAATTTTATATTAATTTTACTAATGGCGATAATCTTGTAGATCAATTTTTAAATACCCGCAAGCCACTTATTACAGAAATAATAAAAAACAATGCATTTTATTAAATAATTTGAATAACGTAGCGTGGTAATAGTAGCGTGAAAACATTTTTTTTTTTTTTTTTTTTAATGAAAGATATATTAATTTCCATTTCTAAAACAATTGCTTTAGTTTAAACAGATAAAAGAGAAACTTTAATACATCATTTAGGAATATATATAGTTATAATTAACAGACAACGCGTGTCGATGCAATAAACTACTTTAATATAAGTACATAGAATAAACCTAAATGTAAAACATATAATATGTGTGTGTGTGTGTGTGTATGTGTGTCTGTGTAGTGCATAATGCAATATAATGTTAAATCAGAATTTTCCTTGAAGGTCTGTAGACAACGTGTAGGGAAATAATAAAAAAAAAGTAAGGGTGGCTTTATATATCTGATATTTTGACTAATTGTTCAAAAAAATTTAATGAAAGTGGTTTTCAGATATTAATATTAAATTTTTAATATATGTATTTTTAGTAATTATTTATATGTTTGTATAAAATTGTTTGCAACTTCCCAAAAATGAAGTTTCTATTAACTTTTTCTAACTGCAATTACATTGGGACAGGAGAAAATAACGTGCGGCTCGTTCCGATTCAGAGAGAGGTTCAACCCCCATTAGACGCCAATGCTCCCGCTACGGGAACATGCTATATATTCTAAACGGTTACAGTTATTCAAAAAATTTCAACTGATTTATCATATTGTCCTCTTATGTATACAAAAAAAAATATATAAACTTTATTTAGTTAATGCGCTTAATATAGCGGCACTTAATGGGTTAATTTAAGGGCATGATTGGAAAACTTGATATTTTTATATTCTATAATAAAATCCTAATAAAAAGGCATTGTAAATTATTGTTTACAAACTAGGTTAAATACCATTATTGTTTTTGTAAAGTCATAATATTATGTCAGTTACACAATAAAAGTTACGTCAGTTACATGTGTAAATGCCATTTTTTTCTTTTTTATTATTTATTATTCAAAAATTAATTAAAGAAGTTACTGTTATAATTTGGCATTACTTGGTGTTGTTGAGAACATTAAATCACTTTTTTCATTGGGATAGTTTTGATAATTTTAACACTTGAATGAAGCCAGAAAAAATGTTTGCATATTTTATGTTACGTCAGTTACAGAATTTTGAATTGCAATTTTTTGGTCTAAAAGAGAGATTGAAATAATCTGCAGATATTTGGGTATTAAGTCCTTAGTAAGAAATATTTTAAATTGTAAAAATTTGTTCTAGTTTTATTAGTAAATTTTCTACATAGTTTTGAAAACAAAATTCGATGATTAAACGTTACATCAGTTACTATGGAATTGCCGTATATCCAAGTTTAAATTATCAATGAAAGCTACTTAATATACATTTTTTAAAAATTTTATTGCCTGTAAATTCCATGAAGTTCGTTTAATTTGCGTTAGAGGGATAAAGTGTAAATATCAATAATGCAGTATTTATTTACTGTTATACCAGGGATCCTGCATTGGGTCAGGTAACTCAATTTTACATGAACATGTTTCAACCCACAGTTCTGGTTAATTTTAATTGTCTTGGGCTTGGACTGTGATTTGAATCATGTGGCTCAGGTTTGGGTTGATCAGATTTTTTCAGATTAAAAAACTATATTCAAACATTAATGAGTGGATATATGTTCATTTTCAACATAAAAGATAAAATTGGGTTTTTTCCATAATTGTATTAAAATATGTACAGGCATCCCCCCGACTTACATAAGTAATGCGTTCTGTAAACTTTTGCATAAGTCGAATTTGTAAATTCCTTAGGTAAAATTTCATCAGAAACTGCAATATTTATTATACTAGGGAGGCTCCGCCCTCCCTGCTCGCTAAGCTCACCAACTCCCTACAGAATCGCGAAGCAATCCCTATTTTCTAGCCAACCCCAGACGTAATTGTTTCGCATTTCCATTCTGGATCGCGAAGCGATCCCTTATTTTCTATGCAATCCATTTTTAGATTCCACTTGGTAAAAACGGGCTCCTCCCCAACCGCTGCCATCGAAATACTCAAGGCCAGAGGACACGAGTTGTGACGTCATCACTAATCGACCGACTTCTCACCAGAGTTGGAATTCACACCGGAAAATTTTGAATAGAAATTTTTTTTTTATTTTATTTGTAAAATATCTATCATCTTATAAAATTATAATAACTATTTAAACTTATTGGTGAGAATTTGGAATCTCTCAATAAAAAATCAGCCAGATGCAGCAAGACTGTGGCATTCCGCATCCGGCTGAATTTTTATTTAGGGATTCCAAATTCTCACCAGTAAGTTTAAATATTTATTAATGTTTCATAAGATGATAGATATTCAACAAATAAAATAGAAGAAAATTGCTATTCAAAATTTTCTGGTGCGAATTTCAACACTAGTAATAAGTCAATCGATTAGTGATGACGTCACAACTCGTGTCCTCTGGCCTTGAGTATTTCAATGGCAGCACCCCAACTCCTGACAATTTCCTTATCTCCAAGCACATGATCATTACAGCTTACAGAGTTTCATAATTATAAGAATTATTAAATATAAAATCATTAAAAAAAGGATAAAATTTATAATTTATTCGAATAATTACAAATTTATTAAAGTTATTTGGAACTTTTTCTCCTTATCTTTGTAATGAAGTCGTTAATTTGTAGTTACAGTAAATAACTTATCATATAAATCTCCTCTCCTCTGAAATTTTCACTTTGCCGCCTTTTCTCCACCAACATATATGTGTAAAATTATATATATAGTGTTTCGAATAAGCTAATACTAGTGTTTGTTGCATTGAAATATCTCAATTTGTTGATTTTCTGCAAGCAAGTAAACCCTATTGGATTTCAATGGGAGCCTATGGGAATTTGGAGAAACGCTGGAAATAGCACCAAGTTGGCGTCATTTTTGGCAAATAATTTTGGAAGCCAAGTTGGTGACAAACTTGGCGACAGAGCCGGGTCCCCCCCCCCCCCTATAGCATCAGAAAGCTCTGACCAATCAGATGCGTTTCGCAGTATCTACGCAGATTTTCATTGGTCCATTTCAAAAACGTTACTTTTTTTATATATAGTATATACATTATTTACACAGTATTATTTTATAAATAAAGCACCATGCAGCAGTATTTACTTGGATATAAACTATAAAAGTATGAAAAAATATAAAAACTGAAAGAACACTTTTCAAATAAAAAGTATCTTGTGGAATATGGGATTTATAAATTTAACATTGATGAATTAATTTATATCAATTTTGAATATACATCAAACGAACAGCTCTGAAGCTGGAAGAAAAAATATACTCATTCCTCTTCACCGAAACTTTAAAATTAGGTTTCGTTATGGACTGAATTCAGCTAAGAAAATTGTAACGGTTAAACAGTTTTTTTTTGGCTTATTTTAATCAGATTTGTGTCTGTTTTGTTAAAGATTTGATTGTATATCCCAATAAAAATATAACTATATCTAATATATAAAACTATATTATTATTGTGGTTTTAATCTGCATATTTTATTTATAAAACAATTATCAAAAGTATGCAAATGCATATCAAACGCACTAGTATGTCCATAAATGTAATTTTCGAAATTTCTTACGTAAGTCAGGGAATGCCTGTATTAATTTTCTTTCATTTTGGATTTACATTTTTTTTTTTTTTGGGGGGGGGGGGGGGGGTGTTGGATTAACTTGAAAGTTTTTTTTTTTTTTTTTTTTTACTCAACAGCTGCAGAAACCTAATTAAAGGTTATCAACTAATCACATAAAATTTCTGTATTAAATTATATTTTAAGCCTTTATTTACCGCTGATAGTTAAAAACATGTTCCAAAACTTTTATAGGCAATCTTCATCTTTCAGTGTATATTATGTGATGATGATGATGATATGAAATTATGTAAAGTAGCCAACAGCTGATATCTCAGTTATCATCATCCAAGAATGGTGATAAACATTGATAAACTTTTTGAAAACTTTGCCCAATAAATGATTGGGGTAAAAAGGGAATATTGAATTGGTAGAAGTTCATATTTAGAGCATTTCAAAGTTTCATAAATGTAATTTGTTAATTTTATAAAATGTTTAAAAAATAAATTAATTAATTAGTAACAAATAGGCAAAAAAAAAAAAAGACAAAAGTTTATATTGTCATTGAAAATAAGATTTAAGCATTATAAACATTGCACTTTAGGGACTACTTCAGTCATGTGAAAGACCTGCTCGCTAATGTTAGTCCAATGGGAGAAAATTTTTAAGAGCTCTCGTTAGCATTTCAATACTTTTAAATGATTTTTTTTAATACATACCTGGAATTGATGATCTATAAAGGCCATTGTTTACTTTTTCGATTTTGTTCATGGATATTTTTTATGAGGATGCTTTCACTTTCGAAATCTGCTCCAAAAGTGAAATTGTCCTAATTAAAAATAACTGTAAACAAAATTGAAAAAGTACAAAACAGCCTTTGTAGAGATTGACCTCAGCTATCAAATACAAAAAAAATTTTTTTTTTGTAAATATTGAAGTACAAATGAGAGATCTCAACTTTCTCCCATTGGATTAACATTAGCGAACAGATATTTTTGACTGAAGTAGCCTTTCAATGAGATTTAAAAAGCAAATGTTTTCAGATCATTGATATGATAATTTAAAGATAGTTTAAGAATACCTTACTGACTATGCAATATAAGATATAATTTCCATAAGCGTATCAAACAGTATTAAAAATTACTGTACCAAAAGAAATGAAAAGGAGATGATGTAGAGCAAAGAATTAAACATATAAGCAGATTGAATAAATTAAAAAATAACATACTAAATTGTTCTTGAATATAAATATGATACATTCACATTTTTAACAATAGTCATTTTATTTTTTACAATTAAAATAAATTTTAATTAATAATAATATAGTCATTAATCTGGATCAGATGGTCTGTCTTTTACTTTTTCCACAACAGGCTCTGAACTATTAACTTCGTTTTCACTAGAATCTTGTCCCTCTGTCACTGGAAAAAAAATGTAAATAGCCATATAGAAATGTAGCAATACAAAGCATAAATATATACAGTCGGACCTCTATTTAACAAACCTCTATTTTGCGAACTTTTCCTCGGAACCAACAACATTTTGAGAATTTCTTCGTAAAATAACCTCCAAATAGCAAAGTGTATTCTCTATTTAACGAACTTTTTCTCCTGATATAATTTTTTTTTCTCCTTATTTCTCAAAATATTTCTGGACACTTCAAACTGATTCTTTCTTTTACACATTTTATAATGCTCAATAACCTTGAATTAGTTTTACCAGGTGCTTAACTCAACGAGAACAGTAAAATCCCTGTCATTCTTTGCATTTCATCCAGGAAATGCAAACTTTCAATATCCCCCTTTCACACTCAAAAGGGCTGTTCTGTAGTAAATAAGTTTCAGTAATTAAATGCATGTAGTAATACAATGCTTAAAATTACTTGTTATAATAAGTACGATAATGTCATTAAAATTCATTAATTTTAATGTACTAAATATTTTCTTAAAACGAAAATACAGTGTATTTCCGGACAATATTTTTTAAAATTCTTGTTGTCCTTATAGATTTCTTTTTGATGGGTAAAATGAATAATAATAAAAAAAATAAATATGATTTACAAAAAAAAGTGTGATTAGTTAAGTTTTTTAATAATGTTTAGTGTTTATGAATTAAAAATCTGTTTTGTGTAGTTTAAAGTATTTAAAAAGGTTCATCTCTATTTAACGAATTTTCCACATACTGAACTTTTTTTCGGGATTTTGCGACTTCGCTAAATAGAGGTCCGGATGTATATGCATTTTAACAAATAAAATAATTTAGATCCAAAACCTACTGCATGATTTAAAAAGTTACTCCCCCCCCCCCCCCCACCTCCCCTTATCCTGTTAAGATTTACAATCTGCACATAAGAGATTTACAAGCGAACAATGACTAGGAAAAAAAAATACATTAAAACCAATGCTCAATTAGCCTACATTCGATATTCTGTGATGTACAATACAGTCTATTTATGAGAGCTAAAATCAGCTAATCTTGCCATGCAATTAAATTGCACATTATCTGATAGGTTTTTTAATCCCGTTAAATATGCTTGAATAAGAAATGTAAATTTGGACCTACCCTTTTTCAGGATACTTATTCGTTAATGGTGTAAATCCACGTTCTACCTTTATCCAAAATGTATTAGTTGAAAATATTATTCACTTTATATTTGGAGATCTAATTTATATTCTCCAATGACTTTTCATGCCTCCCTTAAGTAAAGGAATTGTAGATTATTTGTATTTTTCAAATGAGAAGCAGTAACATTTTAAGTTATTTAATTCACACTATCTAGGTTGTAAATAAGAGAGCTTTTTTATATGCTCTTTCCTGGTTAGCTCCATTTTTCAGAATGAAAGAAAATGTTTACAAGATACATAATAATAACAATAAATCAATTCACTGTAGTTTATGAGTATGATTTAGTCACTTAACAAGTCATTATCTTTACAGGAATTTCAAGGTTAAATGCATTAGCACTATAAAAAGATTTATGGCTAAGCTAAAATGTTATATTGTTTGTGTAACTGTAACTGAGGAAATTAGTTTATTTTTAGCACAGTTATTCATCTTGGTGATTTATGTCCATCATTATCAGCAGAAAAATGTCTTAGCCCGGTGCAGATATAAAATGCATAACTTTAAATTTAAAACTGAAGTCATTATCACATTTCAAATTCATGATTTTCAGAGTACTTAAGAGAAAAATAATAAGTTATACCATAAACCATCTAATTTCTACATCAAAGCATTGTTTTAATTAACTATATGAAAAATTAAAAATGCTACAGGCTAATTACAAAATGCTATTGGTGAGATTTGTGCCTAACTAATGCAAAAGTACCAAGAACTCTTTGCGATCATGACAACTTTTATAAAGTTTTATTCAAAAAAATTATTTTGATCAAAAATGGGCAGCTTGCATATCAAAAGCAAAGCGGTCAGCCCATAACTGTTTATGACAGTCACATGGCTTGGACTATTATAATATAGATAATAGAAATGCCCTTCAGGTTTGATTTATGAAACTACAAGAATCTTTGTCTTGTATTGTAAAATACTTAGAAAACACAACATTTAAAATAAATATTATCCACCTTTAGTAACTTTTTCTTCATTTGTATCTTCACCAAGAAATTCATCTAAAGCAGAGGCATCTTCACCTAAATCAATATCTTCTAAAGAAACAGATGCTTCAGCACTGCTGGTACTTGAAATTCCTAAGAAAGGTAATAATATTATCAGCAAAATCTAAACTTCCATGTTTCACTGGCGTAAATAACATTTCAAAGAGGCCATTAAATTAAATAACTGTTGTGCAACATAAAATGACAAAAAGTAATCATCTGCTAACATAAATCTTTTTATTTCTATAAAAATATTTAAGTACTTCCATTTGATAGGCACTTGGTGCTTTTGTGAAAACGTGACACTATTCAGACTCAAGAAAATGAAATTTGTTGCTAAATATTCTAAACAAGAAGGAAGCAAGAATTCTGCTTTTTCAGAATTTAGTGTCGCACCCAACAAGGAAAAGAAAAAAATATTATTATTATGAGGCAAAACCCGTCGAATTTCGATGAAAGAAAATGTCAAAGAAGAAATTGTTTCATTAATTTATAATAAACCTACAAAATTAGTTACAATAAAAAATACATCTTATATTAGTTAGTCTAATTCTCAAACAAATATTATTTTAAGGGGACAGTTTACCTCAAATTTGGTCAAAATGCTTTTTTTTTTAAATTTTCTTTTAATAAAATCTGAGTGCAGGAAATCATCGGAACCATGAAGGTGCGAACCACTCTGGTCTGCGAATCGACCGTAGCTAAACGCCATGTTAGGCTTAATGACAAACATATCCTAGCATATGACAGCTAAATGATAATTTTTTCTACTTGAAATCATGTCTGTTCAGAATATTTTCACATAAAACATGTGTATCATATCCATTTATAATGTATTAAGTTCTAAATTAAAATTAAGCTATTATAAACATAGAAATCAAATCTAAACAAACGATACTGTTACCATTCAGATTCAAATTCCAGCAAATCTACAAACAAATGAATGACTCTTTGAACGCTTCATTTAAAAAAATAAAGGTTGAAGCCGGTGCTGGTCATAAAATATTTGTAATAGTTTATTAAAACCTTTAAATATTTTACCTTTGTTTAAAACGTTCAAAAACTATTAAGTTATAAACAATTAAGTTCTAAATTTAAGGGCCAAATCATCAACAATAACAACAAGTTAATTAAAAATAACGGATAACTATCACCATCCGGTAGAGAAAAGATATAACTTTCGCTGTAAAAGGTTCCATTCAACCACATTGCAATACATGTATTTTTAATTTATTCAGAATGATTATTCTTTTGCACAATTTCATATTTCCTGTGACATTTGTTTTCTGTCTTATATGACAAAGTAAAAATTATCCGAATTTGAATTTCTAAAACTTTCAAATGCATTTACAATGAAGGATTATTTCAATGGCACTTTAGCATTATTTAAAGGGAAATTAACCCTTTATGTACTGAATTATGAATTCATGAAAATTTAATCTTCTAAAGCATTTTTCATGAATTTTTGAAACAAAATTAGAAGATTTACATAATCATTTAATAAATTTTAGAAGGATTGAAGGATTTAGAAGGTTTCATTAAATTTGAATTTATAGGGATTTTATGTAATATTTATAACCCCACTCAAATCTTTTATTTTAAATATTTTTTTTAGTATTTTGTAGGAATTAGGAAATCTACAAATATAATGTTCTTACAATAGAAATATTTCTGAATTGAAAAATCCCCCCCCCCCCCCTCCAATGCCAAGAAAGCTGAAAAGATGCAAAGGCCTAAGAAATCATCCTTTAAAAAATATTTTTGTTTTGTGTAACCCATAATGCTTTTGGAACATCATAAAGCAATGCATCTATAACTCATTCTAAATTGTATTACTACTAATCGATGTATTAAATTAATTTTATAACAAGTTATTTTAATGGTACTTATAAGTACCGTCAGTAGATAAAGGGTTAAAGGGACAATTTTTTCTGAACCGAAGGCTGCGAGCAGCGCCTCTGTAGGTCGTGTTAATTCCCAATAAATTAGGAGCTTATGTTTCTTGCTAATTCTTTTGGCGTCAACTATATGTTGTAATCGTACTTTATTTACAATGCATTTCATCAGATTTGAAGACATTGCAAATAAAATTAATATTTCTTATTGGTACAACATACTTTAATTATCTTGCAGATAAAATTATGAATTTTAACATAGTTTGTAGCGAAAAAAAAAGTCCCACTAAACAACAAATTTTTAATGTAGTGGGAACCTAAACAAGCATATTCATCATAGAATGTGTAGCTAGAAATGGCGCGTTTAAGCGCTGGTGACTAAATTGTAGTTTACATAATTTCTTTGTTCTAATCATAAAAAAAACAAAGGATAATACTTTTTGGTTAACAAAACGCATGAATCATCTTTTTTTTTCTTTTTTAAGTCAGAAAAACTTTTTTTAACTATTGTTTTGAAGATTTATCATTTACTTTCCATCATTTTTCGTCATAGAATGTGTAGCTGGAAATGGCACATTTAAGTGCTGGTGACTAAATTGTAGTTTACATAATTTCTTTGCTCTAATCATAAAAAATCAAAGAATAATACTTTTTGATTAACAAAATGCATAAGGAATCTTTTTTTTTTTTTTTTTTTTTTTTTTTTAAGTCAGAAAAATATTTTTTAAACTTTTATTTTGAAGATTTATCATTCACTTTCCGTCCTTTTTGACGGGGATTATATACTAGTATTAAATTAAATAAAAGCTTGTTTATTGTGAATATTTTGACACCTCATTTTTACCCATACAGTAATTATACCATGATATATTGTAAATTTTGTTAATACAACCGGTGCAATTCCCTACACAAATGAAAACTTTAAACGGCTTTTTCTCCATGTTCATATTTTCTTCACTTTCATGTTTTCAAAAGGCTAAGGTTTTTTTGTATTTGAGATAAAGATAAAATTTTCTTTATTATATATGGAATAAATCTGCGTATGGAATTAGCCTTCACGTTTGTTATTATTTTTTTTAAATAAAAGTATATGAAGATGTGTTAGATTTCATCATTTTACACTATATGTATCAGCAAAAAATTATGTTAAATGTATCTAAAAATCCATATGCAGTCTTGTGTAAGATACATTTGAAAATCTTAAAAAAAAATGAGGGCAAAAATATTAATATTTAAAAAAATACATGGTTCATACATTCAAGAACAAATAAAATTCAAGCACTTTTCAAGCACTATTCCAGTACTATTCAAGGACTGTTTAGATATATGCATAAAAATGGCGTAGAATAACACATAAGGAAAATAGCCACCCCATTGATTATCTATTTCAAAGAAATCTTATTGGATCTTTTAATTTTTATAAAAGGCATTTTCAAGACATTATATTATTAGAGAATTTTTAAAGAATAATGTGTTTTAACTTAGTAAGGTACAATGGAAAGAAATTTCACATATAATAAAAAGATAAGAAAACAGAGCTTGATTTTTTTTTTTTCTTTAAGTGCAAAATAAATAAAAGGTATGGTATCACTACAAGAGAAGAAGGCAGGAATAAACTAGTTAAATTTTAGGAATTCCGAAAACTCATCAGGGGTCAAATACTAGCATTTCTGAAGTTGTGCATAATTTTTTACAAGTTATACTTTAATATTTTTAATAAATATTATTATCTGAATTCTCAAACCTTACAACATTTGCGCTTATCCATACAAAAATAATTGGAATAAAGGTTAGATAATTTACTTTTACTTTTTAAAAACAAAATATTTTAAAAAGAGTTTATAAAAAGGAATAAAAATTTTATTATCAGTTACACAGTGAAAAATTTATAATTGATATAATTCTGTGACGTTTTTCCTGATTGACACCATTCGCGATTTTTATGAATGACCGATTGACAAATTTTACAATGTTTTTCTGCAACCGATTAACAAATTTAACAATTTTTTTTTTCAATGACCGATTGACTATATTAGGATGGGGGGGGGGGGGACATTAGATGAAATTGGCACCAAACTGACGAAATTCGCGATTTTTTTCGACAAATTGACAAAATTTGCATTTTTTATCGTGACCATTGGACGAATTTTGTGGTACTTTTTCCCGACGATTTTTTAGGGGTGATTCTGAGTAAAAAAAAAATCTGAAATTCACATAAAATTTTTTGAAAAGTTACAGCAGAGGGGACGGGGGAATCCATTCCTGGCACTAACTATGCGGTTTTTCGCGGCCCTTTGACGAAATTCGCCGTTTTTTCGCGATCTTTCGACGCAATTTGCCACTTTTTCGCGATCGTTCGTCGCAATTTGCCACTTTTTCGCGATCGTTCGTCGCAATTTGCCACTTTTTCGCGATCTTTCGTCGAAATTTTCCGTGATCTTTCGTCAAAATTTTCCGTTTTCTCGCGATCTTTCGACGCAATTTGCCGTTTTTTCGCGATCTTTCGACGCAATTTGCCGTTTTTTCGCGATCTTTCGACGCAATTTACCGTTTTTTCGCGATCTTACGTGGAAATCTTGTCGTTTTTTTCGCGATCTTTCGTCGAAATTTGCCATTTTCTCGCGATCTTCCGTGGAAATTTGCTGTTTTTTCGCGATCTTCCGTGGAAATTTGCGTTTTTTTCGCACTCTTTCGTCGAAATTTTCCGTTTTTTCGCGATCTTGTGACGAATTTTTCGGTTTTTCGCGATCTTTAGACGAAATTTTCGGTTTTTCGGTTTTTTTCTGAATCAGAAAAAAAGCACATTTTGAGTAATGAAATTAAATGATATACTTCTATGAGTTTTATTGCCACACATTTAAATTTAAAAATATGCTAATAGCTTATTTACCATACCACTTAAAATCAGAATTAACATTAAAATTTAATAAATAATTGAATAAATGCAAATTAAAGCCTGCGTTACGTGTGTGACACCCTCCACGGAATTGCCCTATTACTAATTTTTCTAATAAAAAATGTTTCTGAATCAGAAAAAATGCCTGGAATACATTTGTGTCTATTCATTATACAGTAGACTCCCTTAAGGCTGTTCTTAACTGTTTTGCTCAGCAAGTGCAAAACGTTTTGACACATTTACAAATTAATTTTTTAACAGAAAGGTATAAAATTGGAAAGTCTGGCCATTGAAGAGATTTGGAATTTATCTGTTTTTTCCATTTTTCATCCATCAATTACCTATTGAGTTATAAGCAATTTTGATCACGTGACAAACACATTTTTCGCCTGCTCTTGAGTGCTCTTTCTTCCTTCGTGTGGAAATTCCATTCAAAACACCCACTTTGACACTATTTTCTGAAAGATCTATTGAGTTTGCAAAAAAAAGGAAAAAGCAGCTCAATTACATAGTTTCTGAACAACAACACTAACTAATTTCATGCATTTCGAACAAAAATAAATTAAAACTTATGTCAGAAACTTGCCCTTTTGGATTTGAGAACACCCTTAAATCCTCGTATTTTATAAGATGTAAACAGTGAAATGTACAGTTAAGTTGTAGGAACAAAATTCAAGATGGCACTGAAATCAGCAGACAGAGCACTGTTTTCTTTCACTAACTTTTTGGTTTATCATGCTTTTTTGGCAATTACAGCTGATTAATCTATTATATATATAAAATTCAAACGGAAATTTTGTTCCAAACGCCTAGATTTCAAGTTCTACTGCATGGATTTTTACGGAACTTTAACCATTAGATAGGTATCGTTTCAGGGAAGGTTTTAAGTCATAACACATCATTCTACCTATATTAGTTATAGAATTATGATGGAAAGTTCTGTTATTTTAGGCGAAAGGGTTACCATTATTTTATTGGCGATGAATTTTTTTGATAAATGAATTGAAATGGCTGTACATCTCGGAAAAAACTTTTACTAATTTTATTTAAAAGAAAAAAAAGAGAAAATAAAAAACAGTTTTGACAAGTGGTAATATTATAAAAGGAAAATATCGAATTTAAACATGAAAGGAAATGTTCGTAATGCTTTAAAATTTATTCAATATGAAAGATTGCAGTTTTAAACTATATTTGGCAATTTATCACTTGCGTCAGGTTAAGAAAAATGCATCAGAAAATTTGATAAGATATTATCTGAGTGACAATTTTGTTTTTATTTTTTATTTTTTTTAATTTACTTTTTATTTTTATTTAACTGATC
The DNA here is from genome assembly GCA_963932465.1 of Maratus speciosus. NCBI lineage: Eukaryota > Metazoa > Arthropoda > Arachnida > Araneae > Salticidae > Maratus > Maratus speciosus. Next base: position 290,610,541 of record OZ010798.1, read on the forward strand.
CATCTTGTGACTTGCAGAAGAAACTAGCAGATGTAATTATAAAAATGACGGTACTTGTGAGTTACATATTGTATGTTTATTTACGATTTCATTTTATCGGCAAATGATTTAATTTTAAGCCAAAAATGCATGAGCGTGGTATCGGTTTGAGCGGCGTTCACAATATTGGTTATTTCTGAAGTAGACGACTGCATTTTTGGAAAAATCTAATTCTCTCTCTCTCTCTATATATATAATTCAAATGGAAATTTCATTCCGGCTGCTTAGAACTCGAGTTCTGCTGAACTTACACTGTTAAATAGGTAATTTTTCGGGTAAGGCTTTAGTGCATAACACGTCGTTGAATGTTGCTTGGTATTGAATTATGTTTTTTAATGAGATGAACTTGATAATGAAAAATTAGCCTTTTTAAAAGATTCTGCCGAATGTATTTCTATGGAACTTGGACTGTTAATTAGATAATTTTCCAGGGAAGGTTTCAGTATACAACATGTCCTTCTACATTACTCAGTCATACCGTTTTGGGGGAAATTCTGTAATTTGGTGAACTCAATTATCACAATAGCCTTTTTAAAAAGTTATAATAAACGGTTTTTGATAGAATTTGAATTGTTAGTTTGGCAATTTTCAGCGATAGTTTTAGTATATAATATATTGTTCGACATTGTTTAGTCATAGAGCAATGGGGCAAATTCTGTAATTTTCCAATATAGGGCCCTTTGTGATGTGGTTGTTGTATTTTATGTCGGCCAATTATCAGCACGTGGGATATAGGCCCTGAGAGGAGGGGTGCCTTCCGTGGAGGTCTTTCTAAGGGAACCTAACCCGTATTAACGCTTGGAGAACCAAGGTTCGAAGAAAACCACGAAAACTCCGAACGATTAGGCCGACGGGCGCGATTGGGATCGAACCCAGCACCTCCCGTCTCCCAGCTTCGAGAGCAGAACCTCTCGGCCACCTTTGCGATGTGGAAGAAATGGGATTGGCGAGAGAAGGAAATTTTTTATGCATATTTTCTGTTCAATAATTATATAATTTATTTACTATAAAGAAGACATTAATCTCTTTTTTATATAAAAACAGAAATATGAATATTCATAAATAAATGTTTATATATAGGAATACATATTTTAAAAAGCTTAAAGTTCATTTTATTTTCTTTTTGATAGCTGTTCATATCATTTGGCCACAAATCTCACTTTTTGAAGCCCGAATTGCGCCAAGCTTTTTAACATCTAACAGTACCCATTGGTCTTAAAATCAGGAAAATTGGAAAGTAGATGTAGTTTGTAAAGTATGCATTAATTAAGGACATAAATTACGTAATGATGTAATGACAAAAAGATGTAAGCGTGAATTGGGTTCAAGCGATGTTTACAATAAAGGTGATTTTGCAAGTGTACGAAAGCATTTTTTGAGTATTTTTTAAAATTCAAATGTACAATGTATAAATAGCAATTAATATTTTAAAAATGGAGTCAGATATTTTAATTTTAGTATAAATGTCTCCCAAACACGCACATACATACTGTAAAATAATTTAATTTTAGACATTTAAAAAATTTCTCATCATACTTTACTGCGAAAGCATGTCGTTTTGTTTCCCCAAATGTGTGACTTTTATAACCTCGAAGCCAGATTAGCTAATATTGTCCATTCTTTTTTTAATAAAAAAACATATCGCCAATTTCCCCCTTATACAAACATTCAATGCTTGCAATGTTAAGTAGTAAAGATTATTCTTAAGAAAATGTAAGCAATGATGTGTTATTTCTATCATGAAAAAAGACATTTTGCAATAAAAGTTGCTTTCTGAAATCACTTTTCGATATTCTATTCCATTCGTCATTTATTTGTTTTTCATATCTTCCCTTCTTTTAGAAATGTTATAAAAAGATATTGGATGAATCTTCCATAATCAGCCACCTTACAATTGGCGAATTTACTGTATAGTGTTGGAAGATTCGTTTATATTTGAAAGGAACCGTGAACGGTAAATCCGATTTCAGAAGATTACGCGAAATTTGTACTTTTAGTAATTAGCAATTAGTAAATGTTTTTTTAATATGGAGCAAACGGACAAAAGAAGATTTACTAATAGATATCTTTCATGTGCAGTTATTTTACTATCATTAAAAAAGCATTAATTTGAATGTACAAAAAAAGTTTTTCAAATGCCAAAGGTGGCCAATGGAACAATATTTGTTCATTTAACCTAAGTTTTTTAAAAAAAGTATCTCAAATTCAATTAAAATTTCAATCATTATAAAATTTTGGCTGATAAACAGCCCGAGCAGCTGATCATAGTGACAAATTTTAGGTTTATTTTGCTATCACTAAAAAAGCATTACTTTGAATGTACAAAAAAAAAAAAAAAAAAAAAACTTTCAAATGCCAAAGGTGGCCAATGGAACAATATTTGTTCATTTACTCTAGGTTTAAAAAAAAAAGTACCTCGGATTCAAATAAAATTTCAATCATTATAAAGAAATTTTGGCTGATGCACAGCCCGAGCAGCTGATCATAGTCACAAATTACCGTTTTAATTTTATTTAGGTAACAAACTGATGAATAATGACATCTTGAAAATAAAAGCATGCTTATTTCTCCGTCTAATTACGCTCATTAGAGAAATGCGAAAAAAATCTTCGGTTTGCCAAAAATATCACTACTAAAACTTTTGCATAACTAACTTTACTTATCATTTGCAAAGAGTTTTGTTAGTGAACGATCTAAAAATCAATCAACAGCAATTTGACATTATTTAATGGAATGTAGTTTGGAGCGTAATTAAACCTGTTTTGTAGCTAACTCTGGTACATTTTTAGCCATACCGTTATGAACATTTCTAACGTTTCACATCAAACTTGGTTGTAGATCCGATTACGGATGATTGGGAAGATTTTATTGAATGAAAACTAGAGGTTTAGTTTTCTATTTGAATTAGTTATCGAGGTTATTTTCCTAGGTTAATAGTTGCATGATTAAAACTGGTATGTAAAAAGAAACGGCAGTTAAAATGACATTATTTTAATTTTATTCACACAATTCTGCTTTAAATATCCACTTTTACTTGATTCACATATTTTAAAATATAAAAGTTAAATACTGTTTTGATTGTATTTACTCTACTGGAAATCGAAGATAAGAAACTGTAGAGTAAACCTGCCAAAAGAAGATGTATATTACCAAATATAATATAACGTAGAGAGAGATTGTATTTATGTTATCAAATCAGCACAAACTACCAAGCTGAGAAGCCCGAAGTAAAAGAACTAACAAACGAAAGTGAATAACCCGAACATTCTTTAAGTTAAATGGTCAATCTCTGCAGTCATTGTGATTCTCTCTTTTTTAGTAGTGTGGTGATATGATCGTAATGGTCGCATTTCCCTCCCAAACTCTACAAGATGTACTAAAGAGTTGCTTCTGAATTGCCCGTATTTCGTCTAACGCATCAGATAATATAATAGCACAATTTTGTCCAATGCTTATTCAGAAAATGCGGAAGGATCTTCCAAGTGAAGGTCCATATTAATTTAAAATACAGGGTCGGATTTTCCATTTCGTTTGATTCAAGGTTTATTTGAAAAATGGTCCAGCGCAGCTGGCTCAGCCTGCTAGTTAATAAATAAATTTACGCTACTTTTAAAGAGCCCACGGAAATTTAAAAGGCCATGTCTCTTAAAGATAAAGTCTACAGGTGGGGCTTTCTGTTTTAAAAAATGAAAGCAAGCCATCGGCAATTTGTAAAGGAGGAATATTTGTAAATAAGGAGGAAATGTATTCAGATTTGTTTTACTGGAAAGCTAACTAAAAAAAAAAAAAAAAAAACCCACAATTTATTAAAATTTAAATTTAAAAATCTATTTAGTAGTCTGAATATTTATTTTAATTTGCCTCATAAAAAAATAATTTTTCTGCTAAAAGATTATCAAAATATTAAGTTTGATATTAATGTGATGTTTTTTGATGACAGAAAAAAGAAATTATTAATGAAATTGAACTTTGGCTGAGCGTTTTCAAAACTGTTGCAATCAGTGATAGATTTCTTTTTAAAGCATGCAAATTACCACAATATTAAAACATTTATTTGTTTAAAAGACGTTATAAAATCTAAATAAAATCTAATATTTATAACGTCTTTTAAGCAAATAAATATTTTAATATTGTGATATGGTTATTAGTAGACGTAATTTTAGCTTATTACTCATACTTATTTACATGTAAATTGTTTATATTATCTATATATACATCATATTAACACCATTTCTTTTATTTATGGGTATATTTGGATGGTAGTTTATATGAGTTAAAATATTTTTTTTATTCCTGTGTGTGGAATGGTACCAAATAAAAACTATAATAGTACTTGTACTTTAAACAATGTATGAAATAAATAATTTGGGATATACAATACATAAGAAATTTAGTCCAAAAATTAAACTAAAAAACATAAAATATGTTGATTGAAAGACCAGAAGTTAATAAAAAACACACAAATCAAATTAATAAAATATTTGCACACGTAAAAACTGATGTACCTACTTTTACGCAATTCTTTAATCCCATGTGTTTTATATTCTTGTATTTCCTCTTCAAATGCTTCCTGGAAAATACATTGCCGTTCTTTAAGAATTGCTTCTTGTTTCTTTTCGTACTGGAACACTTTTTCTGCATGTTCTTCCCCTAATTTAGCTGCAACAATTAGTAGAATAAATATAAATCAAATCATTGGTAAAAGGCAGTGAATAAAGGAAAAAGAAAGTAATTATAATATTTTCATTAATCCCTCGACTACGTCCACGTACGATGTGTACGTTGTAGAAACCATTGAAACTAAAGTCGATTTTGTCGATGACATAGTCAAGGGGTTAATTTTTACCATAAATGATACCTACCACCCTCTGCAAGAGTTTACATAAATTCTAACAATATGAGTCATAAATAAAAAGAAAATACCAGAGTCCTCGCTAGCCATTCGCCAATATGTCAAATGCAAATAAATCTTAAAATGTTCAAAACAATGCATATTTTGGAAAAATATTTGGCACAACATATCTTTGGTGCATGAAAAATAAAATTTCTGTGCCCAAGATATTGTAAGGATAAGCATACTAATAAGAACCCAATAAAAATATAGTAATATTTGATTTTATTAAATCTCAATGTAAACAGAAATGCACTACTTATGCTCAGATATCAAAAGATAGAGCACCGAAGAATTTAATTTTCTTGTTGGAAACACTTGTCGATTTACTCATTATTAGGTTGCCATGTTTTAAACCAGGCTTCTTCATAGGTTTATTTATAGTTTGCATTTAGAGTTGCTTTTCTGTAATTTTCTAGATTATGTAATTAGACAGACAATTCATTATAATTAACTCTCAAGAGAATTTCAATACAGTTAACTGTGTTAAATAAAGGAATCTATTAGTAAATATATGAGTCAATGGTAATTTTATGTCCCAATGCAATACTTACTCTAAAAAAGTAAGTAAAATCTATGCATTGTATTGTTGTGTAAAAAAATGTTGTATAGAAGAATAACCCTTCATTATATCTCTCGTTCAGATATGGGCTATAAGCAGTGTTCTTGCTGACTTTTCACCAACTTCAGCAATTTAGTTAATCAGCTAAAAAAACTGCAACTAAGTAAAAACAAATGTTAGCAAAATAGATTCATCATAAAACACTAATACAAAAATATATAATAATTCTTTAAATTCCATTTCTTTTTAATCAGGCTTGGCGCCTGATGTCAGTACATGGTCCATACATCCATTTCTAAGGCTTTGGTTGTGCTAAAGTAAAGTGGTGTTAAGCAATGCATTCCTAAAGAGGAGTGAGAAACACCAAACTAATAAAGAAAAAAAAGAAATTTATAGTTTCTCCTGCACCCCACCCCCCCTCCCTCCTACTGTTTTTTGGGAAGAAGCAATATTAAAAAGCAGGATGATTTAAATGACTCAGTGATTCATTATTTATAGTTGAGTATTTATAATTGCTAGAACAAAACAAATGTGGGAGATTTAAAAAGAAAAAAAAATAGCAAGTTTCAAAAGTTTTAAATATTGTGTGCTTTTTTTTTTTTTTTTTTTTTTTTTTGAGAAAGAGTTAGAGTAGGAAATTTATATACATATATATATATATATATATATATATTTTATTGTTATAACATAGTAATAAATGTATCAAACATTATTTTTTTTAAGTACAGTTTTAAAGTTAGAAAACTGTGTGGGTGGAGAAGTGGAAAATTTGAAGGGAGGGGAATATTTAAATAACGAATTTATTTTTGTGTTGCTAGAAAGTAACACATAGAGCAGAAAAAAAATTAAATAATAAAGAATCTTAAAGATTTTAGACTGCATGTTATTGCAGTGTGTGAGACAGAGTGGAAAATAGGAAGTTTTTTTGTTTATTTTTATTTTTTAAGGGGAGGGGGATTTAGAAGATCGATTATTTATCGCTACAATAATGCAAAAAATAGAGCAGAAAAAGTTTGTGCTGGGGGTGGACAAAGAAAAAATTTGTGAGCAGGGGAGGACAATTTCCACAAACTTAAAACCAGAAATCTGGCAAAATAGTAAAAAAACCTCACACATAAAAAAATAATGTAAATTATACAATAATGCAATAAGCAACATAATCTTTCAGTAACATGAATGAGTGTGTTTGTTACCTGTGTGTGTAAACAAGAAAAAAAATATCAGCTTTTACAATATGGTGATTTTGATCGTCCCTGTTCTAGCCAAAAGCATTTTGTCATGATTTGGTGCAACGACGACTGGCAGCTTCAGTGTCTCCAAAAAAAAAAAAAAAAAAAAAAAAACCTCTAGTTTCATTTAATTTCTTATGCAACTAAATATAAATATTAAATGTATTATGTACAATATCTCTTAGTTTCGCTAAGAAAATTGTAACATATGAACAAAACATTTTCTTGTAAGTTATCTTTCTTCATTTTTTTAATGCCCTCAGTTATATTGCACTTATTTGATTGTATCTCGTCAGATACACAATAATGAAGGGTCACTGCATTATTTAATCCATATCCTCAATTTTGAGTATTAATTGAATGATCCTTTAGCAAAATCTGAAAATAGTGAAACAGTGACTACTTTTGAAAAATAGTTTGTAGTCGCTATTTTGCAAAAAAAGTAGTTGTACCTAGTTAACCACTTCAACATTTGCCCTGAGATAAGTCGGGGGTAAAAGCACTGTTTCCATATACCCATCAACGGTGAAGTGGTTAAGGCTGTTCTCAAAACCAAAAAGGCAACTTTATGGCATTAGTTTTAATTTATTTTTGATCGGAAGTGCATGAAACTAGCAGGTGTTGTTGTTCAGAAACTATGTAATCGAGCTGTTTTTTCCGTGTTTTTTCGCAAACACAATAGATCTTTCAGAAAATAGTGTCAAAGTGGACGTTTTGAACCAAAGTTCCTGAAGAAAGCAGAAAAACCAGTCAGCGAAAGGAGAAAAACGTCTTTGTCACAAGATCAAAATTGCTTGTAACTCAAATGGTAATTTATTTATCAAAAAATGGAAAACACAGTTCGATTCCATAGTCAAGCCTTCCAATTTTATATCTTTCTGTTAAAAATTGAATTTGTAAATGTGCCAAAATGTTTTGCGCTTGTTGAGCAGAGCAGTTGAAAACAGCCTTAACTACATTTTCGATAAAGTAGTTGTAGTTCACTACAATAAAAAAGTAGCTTTTCCAAAAACTGAGCCTAATCATACAAATACACTTAATATTTTCATACTGAACACATATAAGTACTGTTAATATTTTATGTCACTAGAACAAGAGCTAGGAAATGTGTGATGGAGAATGAAAAGGAGTAGAAAATGAGGAATAAGCTACTAGAGTGAAGTCAAAATACATTTAACTGTTGAAAAGTGTAATACAACAGAACAGCAGCTAGACAAGAATATTTCTCAAACAAATCTATTTGTGAATTACACAAAAGACATTGTATATGTTGCTGAATAATTAAAGATAACTTTGAAGTTAAGTAAAAATGCTTGATTTCTCAACTATTTTATTTAGTAACTCAGATGTATATGTTAAAAACACATAAACATGCTCAATGATACACAAAGAAAAACTTTTATATGAACTTTATACAAATAAAATTTATAATAAAGCATAATATTGGCATTTCAAACTGCTTCTGCAGTCGTCTTCAGGATAAATATGATGTTGAAATGCTTAAAAGCTAGACTTGACAAGAAGCTTTCACCCCTAGGCTTTTAAGCATTTCAACATAATATTTATTCTGAAGACGACTGCAGAAGCAACTCGAAACGTTGATTTATTTGTATAAGGTTCAAATAAAAGTTCTTGTTTATGTGTAACCATTGAGCAAGTTTGTGTTTTTAACATATACATCTTATTTATTTTATTTTATAAAGCATTTTATGGTTTATTGTGTACATTCATTAATCTCATGTTCTGCTATTTCTACCCATGTAATATGTATATGTATATGTATATGTGTATGTTATGTAATATGTATAGTTTTCAATACTAAGATAAAAAGGAACAAACACTACATAAAAGTTCATCTGGCCTGTATCAAGAGGAGAAGGTAGCTTCCCTCTTCCTTGTTTTTAAGAATTCAGCTAATTTTACTCAAACAACCGAAGCTAAAATGCATGGAACCCAATTATAGAAGATTCCTTGGTTTTGTCAATAGTAAATTTGAATGAAAATTTCGAAAATTTCTGAAATTTTCTAATCTACTTTTATCGCCAAATCTGCTGATATTTCACCAAGTATCGCCAAACTTGGCGAAAATTCGACACTAGCAGATATGACTATGTAGTTTTAAGCATATGAGATTAGCAACAATGGTTACAACAATGAAAGAAAAGACATTAAATCCAATTTCTAGCAAAAACAATAAAAGTTTTGTTTTTTAATTTTTACAAAAATTTAATTACTAGTATCCGTCAGGCCGAAATGTCAGAGCATGGAGTCGTATAAACTTAACACATAACATTTTAAAATTAAAAAAAAAAAAAGTTTAATTTTCATGATTACTGTTTAATAGTACAAAATTAAATTTGAAATAACACCCGTTGAATCCTCATTTTCTAGTGTTTAATTCAGTCATCAGTTGCCTCAGGTAATGCTCAAATCCTAATTTGTGGCATGATAATCAACAAAATGAACCATTATAGCCTGTGGCAAGCCTGGGGGTTGAAATTTTGGGTCATAGACAGTATCTCTTACTGTACTGTACTTATCAATCCCCACTCCATCCAGATATTGGTATGTAACATAACTCTGCATCCAACTGCTGAAAAAGTCCAGCCTGAAGTCCAAACACGTGATCATCTTCACTACATCTTACTTTTAATTATTGTGGTCTGCTAACATTCTTGTCATTGACCACTTTGATTTAAGAAGTCCTTCTTGATTATGTTCTTTCGCTTGCTTGTTTTTGGAAAAAAGACATACAGCATCTTGAAATCATTCAAGTTGAGCCGGAAGCAGTGTAGTTTTCCACCGTTGCATAAGGGATGAGAGTAGTCTGAAACTTGACCCACGCAAAGCGAATATAGAGTCTTTCGAAACTGTATTTGCTGATCGCCAATTTGTCTCAATGAGTTTGTTAATGTGAAGCAATTTTCAAAAGCTCTAAGCGTTTTTTGTCTACGAAGAGCCAAAATGTCTTTTATAGAATGTCTCTTATATAGAGGGATGTCTTTTACGCGATGTAACTACCTAATACCTCCAAGGATTTAAACAAAGTACCATTGCGACATCTTTGTTCAAGTTCAGCCATAAGACGACAATTGGAAATTCGTCAATAAAAATAAATAATAAATACTGTATCCATGCTGAGGTGTAGATTTCTTTCTACCTGACTTTTTAAATCAGCAAACTACTTAAAACACGGTGGTTTTTTAAGCACTGTGAATTAACTTTCCTTCGACATTAAGCGCAGCAGTACCTGTTAGTGCCAAAAGAATGACAGCTTCTGATCCCAACTGCTCTATGATTGTTTTACTAATTTCTTTGATTATCCTACTTTTTCCAGCTCTTGCTTTTCCAATAATAAAAGTTGATTTAGGGAAAATTATAACTTTTGTTTGCAATGACGAAAGCTGTTATGTGCATAACTAAACTACTTTTTGCTGCTCATCTGTAAATCTGATGTCAGAATTATCAAAATTTTCATGCAGCGTGATTTGTTGTTCTTTAAAATAATTCAGAAATGTTAAAAATAAAGAGAATTCATTGAATAAGAGAGTCTACGGTAAAGAGAAAGAATAACCACCAGGGATGAATTGAGCGATTTTGATTTGTTTAATGTAACTCCGATCTTTGAGACAATCAAAAATTGGAACTGGATCCGTCGAGCTAACGGCTGAAAACTTCAAAGCCCCTTTACAGATTTGCATGTCTGGCATAGCCCAAACTTATTTAATATGGTATAAGGGAAAGGTTTGTAACACGTATGTAACACGCATACATGGGTAATCTGCTATACTCCTCTATAAAACATGATACTTTTGTTCATCTGAGTTATTGTTATATCATTATTCGCGCAATTACTTGTAGGCAGCTGGATTATTTTTATGTCACTTTTCCACATAGAATTACGCTGAATAACTCTTTTCATCTCAATTGCTTTCTTTTAACCGGCATTTTCGAAACTTTTGTGTATAATGTTACGCATATCAAAATAAGTACATTTCTTAAAATGTACACTACATCTAGGCAACAGGTTAAAAAAAATCATGGAATGATTTATGACTTTTAGTGAAGTTGATTTCTCACGAATTTTCTTTCATTGTTGTATACATTTTTCGATTATAAGCATAAAACTATATAGTCTTATACATTAACGTCAAAATTTTCACCAAGCTTGGAGACATATCGCGAAATTTCGCCAAATTTGACGACCAAAAATATGTTGATATAAATGCAGTGAATTTGGCTGTAGCTGCCAAATTTGGCGAAATTCACACTGAAATTCAGCTGTGATGATTCTTCTCTAATCGGGTTCTTCGCACTTTAGCTTAGTGTTTTAACGTAAAATTAGCTAAAATCTTAAAATCAAGAAATAAGTAAGCAACCTTTTCTTTACGCTTTTAGGACTTTTTTATTTTGTTATCTACATATTTCTGTTTTCAAGTGTACATCTAGGCCAAAAATACTTATCTCATTCCCTTCAGAATGTTCACTCGCATTTCAGTTGCAACATATTCACTTACGGTGAATTTAAAAAAATGAGTAACCTTCTGTAATTGGGACCACTACTAAATGGTTATATTTGTGCATAAAATAGCGCTCACTAAATTATGAAATTTTCTACCAACCCGATTATGGAAATTTCCTAATACAAACATACATATCTCTGAATAAAAACATACATAAGAATCCATACATATAAGTAATACATACATAACATTATATTTTTCTCGACTTCTTTTATTATCATTCGTTGCCATGCGGTTAATACTGAATCTGTTATCATGCAACTAACATCCAAAATCGTATTCTCCGTATTCGATTTCTTTTTATTTCTCTTAATTTAAAATTCAAAGTGAATCGCATCGATTTGATAGGTTACGGAAAATGTTCACTTGCAGCACATTCACTTACGGTGAATTAAAAAGAAAAATTAATAACTTTCTGAAATTGCAGTGATGGAACAGCTGCGCCAATTGCTCCAATTGCGCCAAATCGATAATACTGCGCATTTCTGTGCCAAAACGATCATTTTTCAACAAAATTGCACCCAACTGCGCCAATTCAATAATGATTCTTGAGCCAAATCGATCATTTTCCACAAGAATTTCGCAAAAAAGATTGCGAACAACATGCGAATTTGGTCAAAAGATCGCGAAAAACACGCGATGTTTCTCAAATGATCACGAAAAAAAAAGTGAATTTTAACAAAGGACCGCTAATTTCGTCAAAAAACGAACAAAACGTGTCAAAAGATCGCGAATAAAACTCAAATTTTGTCAAAAGATCGCGAAAAACACGCGAATTTCGTCAAAAGATCGCGAAAAACACGCGAATTTCGTCAAAAGATCGCGAAAAACACGCGAATTTCGTCAAAAGATCGCGAAAAACACGCGAATTTCGTGAAAGGATCGCGAGAAAAACGTGAATTTTGTCTAAAGATCGCTAATTTCGTCAAAAAACGAACAAAACACGGTCAAAAGATCGTGAAAAAATGCTAATTTATTTTAAAAATGGAGAAAAAACCCGCAAATTTCATCAAAAGGCCTCAAATTTCGACAAAAGATCGTGAAATACACGAAATTTTCGTCAAAAGACCGCGAAAAACAGGCGAATTTCGTGAAAAGATCGTGAAAAACACGCGAATTTCGTCAAAAGATCGCGAATAACATGCGAATTTCGTCAAAGGATCGCGAAGAAAAACGTGAATTTTGTCAAAAGAGCGCTAACTTTATCAAAACACGGTCAAAAGATCGCGATAAAATGCTACTTTCGTTAAAAGGTCGCAAAAAACACGTGAATTTCGTCAAAAGATCACGTAAAACAAGCGAATTTTGTCAAAAGATCGCGAAAAACACGCAAGTTTCGTCAAAAGATCGTGAAAAACACGTGAGTTTCGTCAAAAGATCGCGAAAAACACGCGAGTTTCGTCAAAAGATCGCGAAAAACACGCGAGTTTCGTCAAAAGATCGCGAAAAACATGCGAATTTCGTCAAAGGATCGCGAATAACATGCGAATTTCGTCAAAGGATCGCGAATAACATGCGAATTTCGTCAAAGGATCGCGAAAACGTGAATTTTGTCAAAAGAGCGCTAACTTCATCAAAACACGGTCAAAAGATCGCGAAAAAATGCTACTTTCGTTAAAAGGTCGCAAAAAACACGCGAATTTCGTCAAAAGATCGCGAAAAACAAGCGAATTTTGTCAAAGAATCGCGAGAAAAAACGTGAATTTTGTCAAACGATCGCTAATTTCGTCAAAAAACGAAATAAACGGGGTCAAAACATCGTGAAAAAACGCTTTTTCGTTAAAATAACGCAAAAAAAAATCCCGCAAATTTCATCAAAAGAGCGCGAATAAAACGCAAGTTTCGTCAAAAGATCGCGAAAAACACGCGAATTTCGTCAAAGGATCACGAAAAAAAACGTGAATTTTGCCAAAGGATAGCTAACTTCGTCAAAAAACGAACAAAACACTGTCAAAAGATAGTGAAAAAACGCTACTTTCGTTAAAATATCGCTAAAAAAACCTGCAAATTTCATCAAAAGGTCGCAAAAAACACGCGAGTTACGTCAAAAGATCGCGAAAAAAACGTGAATTTTGTCAAAAAATCGCTAATTTCGTCAAAAAACGAACAAAACGGGGTCAAAAGATTGTGAAAAAACGCGAATTTCATTAAAAGATCGCAGGAAAAACCACAAACTTCCTCTAAAGGTCGCAAAAAACCGCAAATTTTGTCAAAAGATTTCGAAAAACACGCTGATTTCAACAAAGGGTCCGAAAAAAATACGAATTTCATCAAAGGATTGCGAAAGAATGCCAATTTTGTGAAAGAGTTGTGGAAAAAATGTGCCTTTCGTCAAAGAATCGCAGAAAAAAACGCGACTTTCGTCAAAGAATTGCAGAAAAAACGTGAATTTCGTCAAAGAATACCAAAATGATGTTTTGATGCTCCAAAATAGTTATTTTCTGCTCCAAAGTGAGCCTTTTTGCTGCTCTAAAATAGTTATTTTCTGCTCCAAAGTGGCTTTTTGCTGCTCCAAAATAGTTATTTTCTGCTCCAAAGTGGCTTTTTGCTGCTCCAAAATAGTTATTTTCTGCTCCAAAATGAGCGTTTTTGCTGCTCCAAAATGGCTTTTTTCTGCTCCAAAATGAGGTCCATGCTGGTCCATCACTGAAATTGGGACCGTTACCAAATAGTTAAATTTGCGCATCAAACAACCGTCGCTAAATTATGAAATTGTCTACAAACCCGATTGCGAAATTTCCCAATACAAACATGCTCATGTCTGAATATAAACATACATACATAAGAATACATACATATAGGTAATACACACATGACATTATATCAGGGTTCCTACGACTCCTGGAATTTTGTGACCAGGAAATTCTTCTGCACCGCTATTTTCTTACAGAAAATCCCTCCTTATAACAATGCGAAATTTCACCAGTTTAGCCTAGGTTTCTTTTTCTATAAAAAAAAATACTGGAAACTCTCCTGGAAAATACCCTGATCCGTACAAAACCCAGTTATATTTTTCTCGATTTCTTTGATTTATTACTCATAGCCATGCGGCTAATACGAAATCCGTTACCATGCGGCTAAGACCCAAAATCGTATTCCCCGTATTCGATTTCTTTTCATTTCTCTTAATTTAAAATTCAAAATGAATTGCATCAATTTGGTAGGTTATGGAGAATAAAAGGTTCGCACTGAAAAAAAAAGAAAAAGTGGTCGTTACGGATATACAAAGTAAAACTTCTGAAAGTCAATCTATATCTCAGGTCACAAACATTGACGACACCATAACGATTCGGATGAGGTTAAAATGCATAATTTACAACAATGGAGCTAATGTTTTGTTTAATAACGAGATGAAACCCATCGTATTTTGATGAAAGAAATTGTTTAAAAAGGAACTCATACATCAGTTAATACGTACTCTCAACAAATATTATTTTTAATTTAAAGTTACCAAAATACTAATTCCATAAACTTCGACTGTTCAATGTATTAAATTAAAATGTATTAGTATACCTAATTAAAATAAGTTATGATGAAATTAAACATTGAGGCTCTTATGTTTGAAATGACCGATTGAAAATCAGCAAAAATGATTTCACCATAAGCAAACCATAGAACCATAGAAACCATTTCGCGTGAAATCTAAACTTAACGTCATTTTCATCGTCTCAAAATTTACATGTACCATTTCAAAACTATTGCAGTAAGAGATTTTGAAAGAGGACATCGTATGTAGATATGGATAAAAAACATACAAACAAACAATGATTTATATATAGAGAGATTAAGCTTAATCAGAAATAAAAATTAAGATATTCTTTGAAATGAAATTTGTTTTAGCTATTTTCCAAACACATTAATGACTTTACTATTAGACATTGTTGCTGAAAAATAAAGTAATTCTAGTAATTAATAAGTTATTAATACATATATTTCCAAACTTGAAATCAAGTTTGTTAACTATGACTTTTCATGTGAACATTCGCACTCTTGACTTGTGATTCTAATCTCTGTATCGGCGAGTAAAATTCCAGAAATTTATGTCTTTTAGAGGCGTTCGTAGTAAAATATTTTGTTTTATCAGAGAAAATGATGGTTTTCATTTAAATATGATGTCACTTTGCCTCATTGAAGCATTTTACATAGCGTCTCAAACTCAGTGGAGTGAATAACTTTTTGAGGAAAAATTTAGTGTTTTTTTTAAAAGCGTGACGTCATTTTCTGTTCCCCTTTTTTACAAATTTAATTTTGAATTTTATTAGAAATTGGCATCAATAAATATAAGCATACTTTATTAATTTTCTTTTCTTTACAACAATGGAAGTAATCCAATTGCTACCATTTTGAAAAAAAAAAATCATAGAAAAATTTTAAATTTTAAATTTAAATATAAAAATGGGAATATTTGAAAAAAATAGCTAGTGCCGCAAATCTACAAAGAAACAGCTTTCATTTTAAAAAAGAATTATTAAAATTGGTACAGAAAAAAGATCAAGGTAGATGTCTAAAAAAAGCCTTATCTTTCAAATATACAGATTTAAACCCGTAATGTTATCTCTATGGGAAAAGTTTGAGCAGACATTTCATGCCGTTAGGGTTGACGAATATTTATGATTTTCAATACGTACCGAGATTTTGGCACTACCAACGTCCATTTAATTTTTTGTATCGATACGACAAATATTTTGGGCGCTATCACGTTAACAATAAGTGTAATTTTTGCAGGGCAGACGGAGCTGTGCTCCGACAATTATAAAATAAAAAAAACTGATAATCACATAACAAACTTGCAAATCTAGGATATAATAAGCACAAAAAGTTCTTACAAAATCTAACATTTGTGTGCAGCACAGTTTTTACTGATTCCTGAAAATTTTTAAATCTGTGACTTATGAAGTTTTTGAAATAAGTAATTCAATTAATACTGATAAAAGTAAAGACATAGTATCAATGTTTTTAAAGTACCTTTCATGTCTTCAAAATCTGCTAGTTTCTTTTCCTTATACATAGCGAGTTGGAATCTGTGATCAAGCTGCCGTTCTTGAAGCTCTTGAATCTCAATGACATCTTCTAAATTCATTAATGCATCTTCAACTTCCTCAAAAACTCCTTCTAATTCACCTGGAATAAATAATAAAAACAGAAGAGATAATTTATTTTAAACTGCAAAATAATAGATGCAAAATAGATGCAATAACAACAACAATAATCTGTGCATATGATAAAAGCTGAAAAAAAAAAAAAAAAAAAATCAGAAAAAATTCCAATGCCAATTAAATTAGACACTCAGTAGAATCAGGAGAATAGCGCTGCATCTGATACTGTTAAATTGGAGTATGAAATAAATTGAACTTTTGTCAAATTCCCTCTAAATCACAACATACAACGGGATTTCTATTTTTTCTAAAGATGTAAGTTTCTCACTGCCTCCTCTGTCCAGAATAGCATATTTCAAACATCTATTATGAACTGTTTGTTTTTCCTTCAAGAATTTAGCTTCTTTTACTTCATTTATTAAAAAAATATTATCTCTCACTTGCTAAATAAAAGCTGTTATGCTGCTTATTATTTACTGAATCATACAAAAAGTCAAAAATATTTCTGAATAATATTGCTCTTTTTGTAAAAAAAAAAATGAAAACTATAAGAAACTGATTTTAGATTGCAGCCGTTCATACCTGTCTATATTTTACCTGAAGTGAGGCTGCAACTAGCGTGAACAGATAAGAGTTACGGTGAAAGCTGCATCTTCAGATAAACGGGCAGGCTTATCCCTTATTTTGGCCTTTAACCAAAAGAAATTGGTAAATCCTAGCATTTACCGAAATTATTCAGAGAAGCCTTAAGTAGAAGTGTTTAAAAGTATATTTTCGTCTTTTACCAACTCACTTCAGTAAATGTTATGATTTAGCAGTAAAACCTAGGATTTACCAGACTTTGGTCTTTTTCAGTAACATATATATATATATATACTAGAAAGGTAGCCCGTCAAAAATGACGGAAATTTAGATATAAAGATATATACAACTCATGTGCAAGAATATGAGTTTTCTCGTTTGCTCCGCAGTGATAGATGAAAATGACACATTTTAAGAACGAAACACATTTATGAAAAACTGTGTACAGTAGAAGACCACTAATCTGCACAGTTTGGTTCCAAGTGTTCTGCAGATTTGAGGATTTTTGCGGTCATGTCTATTCAGTCTTTGTTTACATTTTTTTTTAAATTCATATATTGGACATTATAGATTGTTAAGCTTTAAAAATAAATAAGTTCCACACTTGAAGTAAGGTAAAAACTATTAAATTATCGTATACGATTTCATGAAATGGTATTATATGGTATTATATGTGTGTGCTTCACGATCTTGGTTACGACTTTGGCAAAATTGGCTACATCTTGTCATAATTCTAATAGTGTGGGTCTCTGTAACAAAAAAGCAGTGGCGCAGCCACGGGAGGGGTTTGGGGGTTAAAACACCCCCCAGAGCTAAGAAAAATTACTTTAATTGCCTCTTATATGAATCAAAACCAAAATTAACATTTAACGTTTTGGCGTTTTTCGAAATCCGCCGCTTTGAGAAATCAAACTCTATTCAACAAAGTGATTCAATTAAACGGCGAAAATTCCTTTTAAAACTGTGAAAGCGCATATTACATGTATTGGTTTTGTGAAAATTGGTTATTTGGACTAAGTCACTTTTTCGAGACGTCTTATGCTAAAAGAGTGGTCAATTCCTGCCACACAGACGCTTTGAGTTTAAGTATCATACAATGGGCATTTTTCTTCATTGCACTTCTGTCTTCGTTCCATGTTCGAAACAATAACAGACCATCGAATTTCAGAAAAAACATGAAACATACACTTTGCAGATCTCTCTCAGTTTCAAACGCCCTGTTTTACGCTTTTTGCTCCCAATTATATCTAAGCCCAAGCTTTTTACGTACCCAAGTAAAAATCTTTGTAAAATAAGAATTTAAAAAGTAGTAACTATAAAGTTGTAAAAAGCTATTTTTGATTGTGATTGAACAAATTATCGCAATCAGTGTGTCTTTCGAACCATTTGTTCCTTAGGAGATCTGTACACAAATTTAAAGAATGTATTCCATTAGTTAGTAATGTAGCAACGAGTAATGGTGCTTGCTCTCGGAGAAGCATTGCCACCCGTGTCACGTAGGAAAGAAGCATTTAATATAATTTCATTGAGTTATAGATAATATGTCTGTGAGTATGGATTTTAAAAAGAGAGGTGTTAAATGTAAAACATTTTCTTAGACTGTATAAAATATAATTATACACAATTTTATGCTAATCATGCATTAACTTAAATTAATAAGCACATTGTTAAAAATCTGCAGTTTTAGCTTTATAGTCGCTCGCTATTATAGAAAACGGTTACTTGAATATATTATGGAATATTCTCATTATTTTTTATTATTCTCATTATACCTTAAAGGTAACCACCATATCAAAAACCAAGCTTTTATACCAACTACACTAAATGGCCGAAGGTGACCGATCACTTGCAATTTTAGACGTTTTGTTAAATATCTAGAAAAATACATGAGGAATTAACCTGAAACTGCAGGTGCGTAAATTGTATAGTATAGGTCATATATTTCCGCGAAGATTTTTTCCCCGAAGTCCCATAGGGGACCGTCAACAAATTGAAAAAGAACGAATATCTTTTGGATAACCCTGTAAAAACTAATGTAGCAAAAGCGTTCAAACTCGAGATAATTAATAAGTGGCTTATTGTAATATACTGTGTTCATTTTTATGAGGATAGCATGTATACTCGTAGAGAAATTAAGGTTTTTATAAAATCAGTCGTAAATTTCACCAAGTTTTTTGCTTATAATGTGCAGAGTTCTTATTATAAAAAAAGTTCTTTTCAGAAAATATGACAAACAACATTGTACATAATACCCTGCAATCAGAATTAAAAAAATAGTAAAAATTGAATGAAAAATGAGCAGATTTACTAAAAAATGTTTCGCTGCGCATGCGCGAAAGCAATCAAAATATAATGTGCATAATGTATTAGCTAAGTATATATAGCAAGTTTTGTGAAAGTCTCACAATCATAGCTTGAAAATTCTGAAAATTATCGTCAATAGAATGAGCTCGAAATCCGTTGTTCCCAAAAGGAAGCAAAAAGATGAGGGGTTGTATCCAAATATAGTAGTACGTGCAATATTGTGTACGCTATCTTGGCACTAATCAACAGATATTTGATAATGCAGTTTCAGGTTAATTCCTTATGTATTTTTCTAGATATTTAACAAAACGTCTAAAATCGCAAGTGACCGGTCACCTTTGGCCATATAGTGTATATCGCACAAACCGCAGTTTTAGAACGTTTTTTGCTCTTGCATCCTTTTAGTTGCGAATTTTTGGAAAACAGTTCTTGGTGATCATTTACGTTTCTAGAGTAACAGCCATGCCAAACTTAATGTATCTAGCTCTAGCAATTCCTAATAAATCATAATTAAGGCTATATAATGCTGCTAGCATTGTGTAGGGATAATACGGAAGTAAAAAAGCGTGCAAAAAGACGTCCGTCAGACATAGCCTTAGATCGTATTCAGACCGTTTTTCGCTCATTTCATCCTTTTTAAATTGAATTTTTTTTTTTTTTTTAGGAACCGTTCTTGAGCATTTATACATCCCAAAAGTTATCACCATGCCAGATTCTAACCTTCCATACAAAATGTATCACACAAATCGTAATTTTAGAAAGTTTTTTTTTTGCTCTTGCACCCTTTAAAATTTCGAATTTTTAAAAAACTGTTCAGGGCGTGCATTTTAGTCTCTAAATTAACAACCATGCCAAATTCCATGTTTCTAGCCGTTGTTTTACCGATGTAAAATATAGCTTATGTTGAAACGGAGATAGTCACCATCATTTTGCCATTATTATTAAGGTTCCACTCTACGCTTAAAAAGTAAAATCAGAATTATTATAAGATCATTCGTGCGTCTTATTTTTCTGGCGGTCAGCGGGGGAGTTGAGGGCACTCAGTGTACCCAAGCGACGTACAATCTTCCAAGGATTGTCGGTAATGATTTTCGAAAAAATGTGTCCGTAATTTGCCGAGATATTAATTAAAAACCCAAGTAGAAAACAACGGTACGGATCAAAACAGTGTTGCTACTTTGTGACCTCCTTTCGAAGCGTGGCCGAGAGGTTCTGCTCTCGAAGCTGGTAGACGGGAAGTGCTGGGTTCGATCCCAATCGCGCCCGTCGGCCTAATCGTTCGGAGTTTTCGTGGTTTTCTTCGAGCCGTGGATCTTCCATGCGTTAATACGGATTAGGTTCCCTTAGAAAGATCCCCACGGAGGGCCCTCCCCCCGGGCCTATATCCCTCGTGTAGATAATTGGCCGTCAAAAATCAACCCAACCCAACCCTTTCGAAGCGTGCTTGGCAGAGTGCCAAGTTTAAACTTTGTATAAGATCTTTGTTTTAAATAAGGTTAAACATAGTGATAAGCACTTTTTATTCCAACTGAATTCAATTATTGAAGGCAAATATTAAAAAGATAATTCATATAATAATTCTAAGACATTAAATGTCAGTAATTTTGAGACAAAAATTGCTTATAATTCAATAAATAATTCATTTATAAGGAAAAAAAACTTTTCGATTAGAAATCATTTCAATAATTATGTCTGAATATGCTTTTATTCTTAAAAATGAATACAAAAGTTTTACGTTATTAAGCGTACTTTTTTTTTTTTATTCCTTTAAAATTGTCCACTATTACATGAAATATGATTTACAAGTGACTTTTCGTTAGAATCTCTGCGACCTCTTTCCGAAGCGTGGTTGGTTCTCTACCAAGTTTAAACTTTGTACAAAGTCTGTGTTTTAGAGGGAGAAATATTCATCGGTTTTCATTCCAGTAGAATTAAATTATGGCATGTCGTATTGTTATAAGTACGCAAGTAAATATTATCTTTGAACAGTTCTGATATTTTGTATGGAACCCTTTGTATGCGAGTTAAGTTCTCACACGACCGACCGACTATCTTTTTAAATCCGTTCGGTAGTTCCAAAAGTAGCCCCTACAAAATGTTACTACTTTATAATATTAGTACAGGTACGACTTCAGTATGAACCCGGATATTTTTAGAGAACTTTAACGATAATAAAGATGTTTTAACGAAATTTTCAACAGATTTACATTACTTAATGGCAAATTCGATGTCATGTATAGTACTGGAAGTGCACAATAAAAAAACAATAAAATACCATGTTTAATATAAACTACATTCCAAAATATGGATTACCTAACTAAGCACTAATTGGACGTAAATACTGATAAATTCCACCAACTTTCGTGATGTTACATTTGACAAAAGCACGGTAAGTATATTGAAAATTTTGTTAAAATGGCTTCATTATTATTAAAGTTAAAAACAAGAATTCGAGATTGTCTTGGAATGAAATCCTGTGTATTTTTAGTTGGACAAGTGGATTAGAATTCTGTTATTTTCTATGCAAAAATTATTTGCTGGACTGTTCACTTACAAATCTTAAAGTTTGTCTCATCATCTTTAAACACTTTTTATAAATCTAACCTAGTTTGGGGTTATTTCATTGGTGCATTTTATGTTTACTAATACTGTAAATGTTGTTTAAATTAAACACAACCAATGTAACTGAGGGTAAAAAGCATTATGATTTGATTCATTAAAAAGACAGATTATATTAACCGATGAGTCAAATAACCGGCGAACACCTTTATCAAAAGACTCAAATCCCCCCCCTAGAACCGAATTCTGGCTGCGCCACTGCAAAAAAGTAACCAGTTTTTAGTAAAATTTCTGATATAATGTAGTTTTCAAAAACTTGTGTAAAATTGCAGGCCGTTCTCATGTTATGCCAGTCCTGGGAATAATATTTCTAACACTGAAGAGTTTCCATGTATATGTGGAATTTAGAAAAGCTTCTCTAAAAGAAAGGTCCTGTCAAACTTTAATTGGGCCCTGATGTTGTTTACTGAAATCTAATAAATACAGTTATTTTGAATATTACAACAGAATTAAACAACTAAACTTATTTAACTTAAACTCGCTGTTACTTCCCGGTGTTATTTTTTAGTATTAAGAAAGAAAATTATTAAATTTTTCAAATCATGCACATTTATTATTTTTTCCGTCTTTAATAACTAAATAATGAAAAAATATGCTTTTGTTCTGATCTCATAAATATGACAATAAAATAATGTAACTGAGAGACATTGCGAAATTAAATCTTTGTGATTTCAAACCATAAACAAATGATACCGCCACCATTTTACCTACTATGACGCCATTAGAATATTGTCCATTGATTGTTAGAGAACTTACTTTGTAAATGATTACCTCAATGATTTAATATTTTCTACGGTTCACGATGAATGAATCACTTGTGTTTGTTTAGGTTTATGGAATGAGATATTAAGCCGTGAACCTAATTTCAACTAAAGTTATCCAAGGATATATGTATTTTTAATCGAAATTAAAAACAAAGCTTTGATCTCGAAATAAAAAGCTTTAGTTTGTATAATTGGTTATTTCTGTTAATTATTTATTTAGGTACTTTTCCATTAAAGCGCATTTTAAAAAAAAGCTTGGCGTAATTCTGGCATCAGAAAGTGAGATATGTTGCCAAAATATACAGCTATGAAAACAAATCTAATGAACTTTTACTTTTGTTTATATATGCACTTATATACATAAAAAAATCGTTTCTAAATATATATAATATTTTTTTATATACAAATTACGGCACAGATTTCAGATATAAACCGGGATACCTATGGCGCTAAAATGGTGTTATTTTGCCGGCTATTGTTTTTTATTTATTAATAAATTGTTTATTTACTTTTATTTTCTGTTTTTAAATTATATAAACTGTTTTGTTCTATAGTTATTATTCAAACTTTTATTTATTTATAGTTATTTCCTTTTCAAAATGATAGCAAATAATTTAAAAATGGTACTTTTCGGTTAGCCGGGCGCCAGTGTTTTATATACATATTTATATACATACATGTATGTAAATATACATATATTTACATATACAAATATTGTATATATACACACATATATATGTGTAAATATATATGGTTATTTACATACATGTATCTATATAAATATGTATATAAAACACTGGCGCCCGGCTAACCGAAAAGTACCTTAAAAATATATAAGTAACTGGTATTCGAAAGCGAGATTTCTGCCGAATTGGCGTCAGATAAAAATCACGCCAACTCCGATGCGTATATGACATCTGTGCAAAAATTACTTCTGTTTCTTTATAAAAATGGGTAAATAGCTTTTTTTTACATTAAATAAATTGTATACATGTGCAAAAAATTGCTTGTGAGTATGAAGCAGTAAATAGGTTGCCAGAAAATACGTTGGCAAATTTCTTTCTCGCCAAGAAACTTTTCTCGGCGCAGATGTCATATTCGCCCCATATTGGCGCAATTTGTTTCTGACGCCAATATCATATAGGCAACGGGTACTTAACTTGCGCCAAAGTGTAGTTATTTTGCTTGATGTGGTAACCCGGAATATGTTGTTTATACTGTTGATGTTTTCACCAAATTGGCAACCGATAAAAATCGCGCCAATATGGGGCGAATATGACATCTGTGCCCTTTTCTCCACAGTATTGTACGTACATAAGCAATGATTGCTAGAAATGCATTTTTAATTATGATATGCGCTTTTATGTTTCACTACATGTATGCATACTATACCGTATAAATGCTACAGTTCATATGCATGGCTACACAAAAGAATTCGTAAGGGTTACTGAGTATGAGAATAAATTGCTTAAAGGTGGTTTTTAAAGGAGTTATGCAGTTTTACGCTGAACTGCATTTAGATTACTAAGAAATGTTTGTAGAATATAGATAAAATGATATACAGGGTCACGCAAAGAATTGGATACATAACCGTCTATGGAAGATAATATCTGGAAATATGATTTCAGTAGCTTTAAAAGTAGTTTAAATAAAATGTTAGTTAAATAGTGGCATGTAATAACGGTACTATGGGCTATGGACGGTAACTGCTGAAATCAATTTTTAAAAATAATTATGCGTTTTCTAAAATGTTTACTTATTTACCTTATTTCCCTAAGGCACAGATGTCATATTCGGCCCATATTGGGGCGATTTTTTTCTGGCGCCAATGTCATATATACACCGGGTACTTAACTCTCGCCAAAGTGACGTTATTTTCCTTGATATGGTAACCCGGATGTTGTTGTTTATGCTGTTGATGTTTTCGCCAAATTGGCGTCGGAAAAAATCGCGCCAATATGGGGCGAATATGATATCTGTGACTTCCCTAAATAACGAAGTTTTGTTAATGCATTCAGGATGTGTTGGAAAGTGTTTCATATTCTATGCTTAACGCATGATTTTTCTTTCTTCTTTAGTCTTATTTTGCATTTATTTTATTCTTAATTTTTAGTCTTATACTGCTTTATAGAAACTCTGGCACAGTTGTCATATATACCCCATATTGGAGCGATTGGCACAAATGTCATATTCGCCCCATATTGGCGCGATTTTTTTTCGGTTGCCAATTTGGCGAAAACATCAACAGCATAAACAACATAATCCGGGTTACCACATCAAGCAAAATAACGACACTTTGGCGCCAGTTAAGTACCCATTGCGTATATGACATTGGCGTCAGAAAAAAATCGCGCCAATATGGGGCGAATATGATATCTGTGCCGAGCGCTTTTTTCCGATGCCAATTTGGAGAATGTTAGGAATTAACAAGCTAGTTTCTTTATTCTCAATGCCTCTAACAGTATTAAATACCTCTTTAACTTATTACAATATAATATGCAGTACTTTATTTATTGCACTTTATTTTTACCAAAGTAACTTTATTCAAATATAATTTATTCTGAAATAAAACTTACCTTTATTCTGTTCTAATTCATTTATTCTTTAATTATTTAAGAAGTCTTTTCAGTTTCTTTAAGTTACGTTCCTTTAAATACTCTGTTTACGTTTTTCAAACTTCCGATGGTGTAATTTGCCAGGCATCACTTTCAATGTTGTAGATCCTACTACGTGGTTTTTCTTTCGCCAGGTGGCGGTGGCTGTCTTCATGAATGAATTAGATGACGTAATCCACTCCGGCGAATCACTGCTCATCGAACGTTCCGGAAAGGGAATGAGTCGGCACATGCACCGCTAGCTATTGCATAAAAGGGTTTTTCCCTCCTCGGATCTTCATTCAGTCTTTTAGTTCTTCTCTTCGTTTGTATTGTGGAGTTTCGCCATTGGTCATGCAGTATAATAGAAAGCGATTTCATATTCTAGTTTTTAGACAACATAGCTTTTTAAATACATCGTAGTTTTTCATATCTTCATCGTATTCTTGTGGAATGGTTTCTGTCATCATTTAGTGTTAAGCTATTCTTCCCCAGTGTGCCTACGTAGCTGTTTACCGAGAAGTGAATTTCTTTCTGGTTGTAAGCTGATTCTTGGATGCTTGAATGTCCTGAAGGAATGTAGCTTGAGTGGGCTAAGTATTTGGAGGAGTTAGCGATGTGTCATCAAGACCTTTTCTCATTGACGATGTTGACCAGAAATATAATTCCTCGGTGATGTTGTTCTTAAATGAATTATGATTAATGTTTTTTTTATATGAAGCCTATTGTCTTTTGCACGATATGCCATGGAGTCCTGGGGTAAATATATTTAAATGCCATTACATATATTTTTATAGACATACATTTAATAGTTGTTATAATTTATGAAAGTTAAGTTTGTTGTTTGCTCTTGGTTTTTAATAAATACGTTTTTATTTATATATATTGGTATCTGTTTTACTTAATCCACCACAGTCATAGTTTAATTTTAGTTAAAATATATACAAGTTTATAGTAACATGTCTTTAAATCTTTTAACTAAATTTATTGATTAGATCGTGTCATGCTATGTCAGAAGTTAGCCATATACGCTCCATTGCTAGTGCATAACTCTGCTAATTTATATTTATAGCCATTTTCCTTGATATTGGCTATCAGAGAAAACATCAACAGCATAAACAACAACATCCGGGTTACCATATCAAGCAAAATAACGACACTTTGGCGACAGTTAAGTACCTGTCGTGTATATGACATCTGTGCCGAAACTTTAATATTTAATGTTTAAACTCTTCGCTCCACTCACCTTGCATATAGTATAAACTATAACACAGATAGCGCAAAATAATAGACAGTTTGATACTTTTCCACTGTAGGGGCTTTGGCGTTTTTTAAAAAAAGTTTGGTGTAATTTGGGCATCAGAAAGTGAGATTTGGGTACTTTTCCGTTATGCGGATACCATTGTCGCCAAGCGTAATAGTTTGCGCAAAATGAAAATCACGTGAATTGAGGAGGCATTTGAAAAATAAAGGAAAAAATATTGTCGTACTAAAGTGAGCATTTAAAAAATATAACATTTGAAAATTCCAAACTTTTACGAACTATTTCATTAAATCACAAATATATACTTAAAATAATTGAACAAATAACTGTTATAAAATAAAGCAATAAAATAAAACTCATATTAAACTGCTGGCATAAAATTACAAATATCTTTTAGCATTTTGAAATAATTGGCGCATTAGCATACGTTTTCCGTTATACGGACAACATGCCAAAATGTATGCTAATGCGCCAATTATTTCAACCCTGATCGTAGATTTTTATTGTAAACCATGCGAAACATTGTGATTTGTTATTTATGAAACGTGAATCGCGTGAATGATTATTGTTTAACCTTAACCTTGGAAAGCTTTTTAATCTGCTATTAATCGAATTAAAAATGCTTTTTTTTTTTATAAAGTTGTAGTTTACTTTTACTGCTGATGCTGAGATAGATTTTATCATTTGGCAATTACCAGATGATGAGAAAGTTGTAATAAAACTGTTTCAGGAATTTGGAATTCTGCATAATAAAAGATTGTGTTCAAAAAATCATGAAATGAAATTATGGATGAGTTCTGGAAATCCGAAATTGAGTTGTAGCTTACGATCATGCGAAGAAACCGTAGGAATACGACAAAAAAACTTGGTTTAAAGGATCGTGGGTGACTTTTCTTAATGCTTTGAGGTTTATATATTTATCATGCAAAGAGTTGACATCGATTGAGTTTGGTGAGCTGCAACTTGATATGAACCACAACACAACAGTGGAATGGAATAGTTATTCGAGAGATGTTTGTGCAAATCTTTATGCTCACGACCAAATAGAAAAATCGGTGGACCTAATAAAAATATAGAAGTAGATGAAAGTCTTGTATTATTTATACAGATTGCCGGAAAGGATATAAAACAGATGAACTGCTAAGTGCTGGTTATGATCATTTCACAGTAAATCACAAATACAATTTTGTCGACCCTAATACTGGATGTCATACTCCAAATGTTCAGAGAATATGGGGCATCGCAAAATGGCGCAATAAAAGACATCAGGGAGCTGTTCGTCATCATTTAGAGTCGTATCTCATAGATTTTATGTGGCGACGCCTTCGTTCAAAAAATGAAATGTTTACTGCAATGCTGAAAGATATTTATAATTTTATGGCAGCAGTTTAATATGATTTTTTATTTTATTACTTTATTGTATAACAGTTATTTGTTCACTTATTTTAAGTATATATTTGTGATTTAATAAAATAGTTCGTAAAAGTTTGTAAGGTACAGATGTCATATTCGCCCCATATTGGCGCGATTTTTTTCTATCGCCAATATCATATAGGCAACAGGTACTTAACTTGTGCCAAAGTGTCATTATTTTGCTTGATGTGGTAACCCGGATTATGTTGTTTATGCTGTTGAGGTTTTCGCCAAATTGGCCACCGAAAAAAATCGCGCCAATGTGGGGCGAATATGACATCTGTGCCGTTTCAATTCACGTGATTTTCATTTTGCGCCAACTATTGCACTTGGCGACAATGCTGTCCGTATAACGAAAAAGTACCGCATACATTTTGGCATGGTGTCCGTATAACGGAAAAATATTGAGATTTGTTGTCAGATCATATAAACAGCTATGAAAACAAACTTAATGAGCGTTTTTTTTATATGTTTATTTTATATGTATATTATTCATGTTTTTGTGTACAAATTACATCTCTTTCTGTATAAAAT
The DNA here is from genome assembly GCA_963932465.1 of Maratus speciosus. Taxonomy (NCBI): domain Eukaryota; kingdom Metazoa; phylum Arthropoda; class Arachnida; order Araneae; family Salticidae; genus Maratus; species Maratus speciosus. Next base: position 290,638,955 of record OZ010798.1, read on the forward strand.
TAGAGAAACGGCTTTTTTAATCGTATAAATAAATCGTATAAATGTCGAAAAAAAATGCGTATGTATATAAAATCAAGCAGTGGATAGGTTCCCGGAAAATGTTGCCAAATTTCCTTTTTCGCCAACGCACCTATACTGGAAAAGTACGTAAAGCACATTAAAATCGCGCAGTTAGGAGCTCATACAGTACAGCGTCGTCTATTGGCGGTTATTTTATTAGTAGCATCGGGAGGAAGATGTAAAGATGTACTTTAAATTCTCACCCATAGATTTTGAAAAAATATCTTAAAAGAGCGGAGTTTAAATTAAAATTTGGTGACCTCCTTTATGAAAATTGAATAGTTTTAAATGGGAATTTCACCAAATCAGCCAGCTATTGCCAAGTTGACCAACATTTGGCGCTACTATGGTAACCCTGCATTAGTATTTTTCAACAATTACTCATTTCAATGAGGTGGTCCTACCGGAATCGTGAGGGACACACAGAGACTTGGATTTTATATATATATATGAGGGGTTGGTTCATAACCATAGTAGACCAAGTCCATTTTGAAAAAAAAAAAAAAAATGAGATAGTCCATTTAGAAGGTGCATAAAATCTGTTTTATCTACTGTGGGAGTTAATAAAACAGATTTTATGCACCTTCTAAATGGACTATCTCATTTTTTTTCAAAATGGACTTGGTCTACTATGGTTGTGAGCCCCTCATATGTAGTACTTCTTATATGTAGAATGGACTTAAGGGGGCTGGTCACTCAGCTTTCGATTTCCCCTCACTAATGTAAAGTCTATGGGCATTGGATGCATTCGTATATTTAATCTCTTCGGGAAATTAATATTTTTAACTTCTATTTTTTGTGTACATTTTCTAAAAGCTGTTTCTTTTTTTCTTAGTTCTCAAAATATTTCTAAAATATAGACTTAATTTTATATGAAGTGTTAAAATCTTACTCACACTTCGCTCGCTTTTAACATATAAAATATTTAATTCAGCATAGATTACAGAAATATTTTGAAAACTAAGAAAAAAAGAGACTCCTTTAAGAAGAGTACACAGAAAAAAGACGTTAAAAATATGAATTTCCCGAGAAGATATTTTAAATATATGAATGTATCAAACGTCCATAGACTTAACATTATGGAGGAGAATTCCAAAGCTGAGTAACCAGACCCCTTAAGCATATGATGTTCAGGATGTTTTGAGATACATTTAAGTTAACTACGTATTATAGAGAGAAATTTTGTTTTCCCACAAACATATATGAAACTACAGAAAAGGTCTTAAATAAGCCTTAATCGAGACAAATTATTGATAATCAAAAACATATCCGTACTAAGAGTCAAAAAGTTTTAAGGATTCATGATTTGTAATGAATCTGAGAGTAGTTTATCACATAAAATACTATTGATCAATCATATTAAATAACAAATATGCTTGTGTTGAAGTTTTCAAAAAATAATAGAACATTGAAAAATATGTAAGAAATCAGGAGATAAATGGCAATAATCAAGCGTGTGGGAAAACATGTGAAAATCAGAAGATGTGGCAATTCTGCTCTATTAACAAAATTTGAAAAGACAATGCAAACCTTTTATGCTTTTTAAAATCATACAAATATGAAGTTATTTTATCATTTTATCAAATAAATGAAAGAATTACAATCAATATATTAAACATTATATTAAGAAATGAATTTTTCTTAACAGGAAGTATTTCTATTACAGAAGTCCTGATACTTCTGTGGCTTGCAGAGTTCTTTGATTTTTCATGCAATGATGTGATCAAATTGTAATAATGGTGTAACCAGTGCTACCAATTTAACCAAAAAATAAAAGTTAAGCCAACAATTTTATAAAAATAAATATTTCTACAGTAAATAACTAGTCATATCTCTCCTGAAATAATATTAAATAAAATTTACAAATAATTTTCTAATACAGCACACCTAAAAAAATTAAATGTATTAACCTTTACATGGAGGCTTGGGCAGCATCTGTCCAACTTTAGCATATGTATTTTCAGACATATGCTGTCTGATCCTCCATATAAAGGTTAAAATTAAGAATTTTCAATATTTCAAGAATATTATAACAGCGCTCGAAATCCTTGGTGGCCCGCTGGTCTGAGATCACAAAAAATTCAATTGGACCACTAATTTGAAAGATTTTGTGGTCCGCAGGACCAGTAACTTTTTTTCCCTCTCTGACAGGCAAACAAATTTTTCCGGCCCTAAGAAAACTGCAATCGGACACAAATTACAATTTTATTTTATTTAAAAACATAAAATTAAATAAATAAATAATAAAAAATATATATATTTGCACTAAACCTTACAGTCAGTTGAAATAAATAATTGCAAATAAAAAATCTAATTAATAATTTTATAGTTCTAATTTATGTACTGTTGTTTATTTAATTTTTAGCAAATTATAACTTTAGTTTATGAGGAAAATTTTGGATAACTACAAAGTAAGTTTGGTTTATGTTCTAGGTGTATGTGTGTATGTGAGGGGGGGGGGGGGGTCATTCAAAGGGCTGAAATGACTTGATAGAATTTTATGTCGTGGGCTAGTGATGATGCTTGCAAACCAGTAAATTTCTCATGGCCACTGGTCCTTTGGACTAATGGCTTTTTCTTTAATTCTAATGCTGTATAATGTATAAACATACATATAAAATAAAACTAAAACATAATAAAAGTACATTTAATAGTTGATTTTAAATAATAGGATAAAATAATTCATGCTCACAGATGTCCATTTTTATTAGAGCAATTGATTTCATTATACCTGTGATCTCGTGATTTTTGTTTACCAGTTTCATTTTTTTTTAAATTTTCGGAAATAAATTTTATCAATATAGATCTTGATAACATCGGTGTTTGTGTGCCGAAACATGTAAATCAGAATAAAATGTATTTATATGCCTTCAAATGTATTTTTATCACTTTTAGCTTTAGTTTAACGTTAAATGGTTTTCTTACATAATCTTATAACATACATGTAATAAGCAATATTAAAAATACAAACCTATTTTTCCCATAAGGTCCATAATGCTTGTTTGAAGCTGAGGTAGGGCCACAAGCTGTGTATTCATTTGACGAATCAAGGACAGATGCTCAAAACAATATGAATGTAGGTTGTTCAACATTGAGTCAACTTCCTGAAAAAAGAAAACAAAAGAATAAAATATTTATTAGCTAAAACATAATCTGAAAATCAAATAATGCCCTGTTATGGTCCTTAGAATAAAAATTACATTAAAACTTTTTTTTTACAGTTACTACATTTAAAAAGTAACTTCATTAATACATAATAACTTTTATCATTTATATACAGTAGATTTCTGTTACAACAAATTCCATTACAACGAAAAATCCCGTTACTACGAAATTTAACAAATCCCTTTTCAAATTGCATTAACCACTACATATTAAAAATTCAGATTTAACGAAGTGCATTTTTTAGGAATTCCGTTACAACGAAAAATTTTCTTTGACCTCTTTTTTTCTTTTTCAACTGCTTAACAGAAATTAAATATACTTTGACTAGAATGTCGAAGATATAAAAATAATATTGTTGTTTTGGAGACAGGTGCTATTTCAAATTTTTCTGCTCTTTGCTACTTTTTCTTTTGGCTACTTCTTTTCCCGATTCCTTTTCTTTCATTTGCCCATACGCTTCAAAATGATCACGTGACAGACAGCAGGTGAACTTCAATATGAAAGGAGTGTTTGTGCCTATTCTGAAATATCTCTATTGCCAGTACCTGTTGCAGTGTATTTCTTGCTTCGTTCATTGATAAAATGGCTTGTGTGAAATGAAAACTATTTTCGTTGGAAGAAAAGAAAGCCATAATTTTTTAGATTGATAAAGGATTGCGGAAAACTGATGTGGCCAAAAAACATGGAGTATAACACAATCGCCTTTATCTACATTTCTAAAAGGTAAAAAAAGGTTGAGAGACAATTCCAAAATGCAAGCATTGGTTCCCATAGAAAACGAATGTGACAGTCCCAATTTCAAGATATCGATAAAGCCATGTTCAAATGGTTCGAAGATGTTTGTTCACGCAATGTACCTTTAAGTAGTCCTCTGATAAGGCAGAAAGCTCAAGAGTTCGGAACAATGCTTGGTATCGAAAAATTCCAAGCTAGTGTCGGATGGCTCAATCGCTTTCGTACTCGCTATGGAATTGTAATGAAATCAATTTGTGGCAAAGCAAGTGATGTACCTAAAGAGACTGTAAATAAATGGAGAGCTGGAGAAGTAGCTGCCCTTATAAAGACATACAGCTCTGATGATGTTTTCATTGCTGACGAAGCTAGAATATTTTATCAACTTGAACCAAGAAAAACATTAACATTTAAAGGCGACAAATGCATTGGAGGAAAAATTTCAAAACAACGAATTACAGCATTCTTTTATTGTAACAAATCTGAAACTGAGAAGAGAAAAATATTAATTGTTGGTTGCTCTGGCAAGCCCATTGCTTTAAGGGTGTATTCAAATCCAAACTACTTATTTTGCGATTTATTTTTAAATTCATTTTTGCACTTAAACACATCAAACTGCCAAATTCTCTTATTTGGAAAGTACATAATATGCCGTGCTCGTCGATTTTTTGATAAATGCAGAAAATATTGTAAAAAATGCTGTCAAAGTTGGTGTTTTGAGCCGCATTTTCCGAAGCGGGAGATCTGGGGATGAAAAAAATGGTCATACTGAGAAAATAATTGTTTAAAAATCAAATTCTAATTAATTGAGCGAAAAATAAAATCACACGGCATCTTATACATCTCTTCAGAAATCACCTCAGCAAGTTTCACGTTTTTACTTTTAAAAATGAGTCTGAAAATGTCTCAGAAAATTTCGAGCTGTTGAGGGTGGAAAAATATTTTTTCGAATATACCCTTAAGAACTGTCATTCAGTGCCTTACGATTATAAATTCAATAAGAAGGCATGGATAACACAAGATATCCGTAATGATTGGCTTGTGCAATTTGACAAGGAAATGAAAGCTAAAAAACTAAAAATTCTTCTCCTGATTGATAATTGCATGCCTCATAATAATCCCCCCAAATTGGACTGCATCCAAGTTCAGTACTTTCCACCGAATTGCACTTCTGCTCTACAGCCTCTACAGCAGTGGTTCCCAACCTTTTATTGGCCACGCCCCACCAAAGCATCTGCAAAATCAGGATGCCCCCCCCCCTTTCCCAATATCGTTAGTTGTCTGCCTGTATAACTTGATTTTAAAGTTTAAAAAGTATATGTCATGATATAAATTTATTTGCTGTGTAGGATGCCTGCGCTAGAGCCATATATATTTACTACCTACCCCTTTCCTTTTCTAATGCTGTTTAAGATTCATATATTTTATAAATTTGATATTATTTTATTTAGATATTTCAAATATTTTTTATGTTAAATATGTTCAAGGCAGTCAGATTTATGTAAACTTTTAAGCAGTTTCTTCGTGTGACATATAGAGTGAATATAGAGTTGCAGAGCGAATAGAAATAGAAGGTTCACTCCATTCAATATGTAATCGAAAGTGTTACAAAAAATATAAAATACAGTAATAACCAGAAAATTTATAGAGATTTTTAGAAATAAAAAATAGATGTCAAAGCATTTTGAATGACTGTATCATTATCATATCGTAAAAGATCATATAATTATTTTGGCACAGATTCTATTTTAAACTTTTGATTAGGAACTTTTTTAATTTGTTTGTATTCCAGTTATTTTTTATCTACAACATTACTTTTTTTTTTTAATCGAAAGAAACAGTATGTTTGAGTAAAAAATTTGGAATTGCCCCCCTAAAAAGTCAAATTGCTCCCAGTGGGACGTACATCCCACGTTGGGAATCGCTGCTCTAGAGTCTAGACCAAGGCATCATACGTGCTGTAAAATCTCGATACAGAACTCTTGTGTTAAAAAAAATTTGTTGCAGCTTAGAGAATGACGAAAGGCCACAAATAAATCTCAAAGAAGCTACTGAAACGATCTCTGGTTCGTTGCAAGAAATTAGACATAAAACAGTTTCTAATTGTTTGAAATATGCCCGGTTAACTGACACCGAAGAATATGAATCAGAAATTTTAGATCTGGCTGAGTCCCCTGAGTTAAACACAGTTTGGAAGGCTGCCAAAAAATTAACATCAGTCCCTGATCAGGTGGATTTCAAGGATTTCTTATCTGTGGATGACAATATTCAAACACGCTCTGAAGTGTCTGATGAAGATATCCTTTTGTCTATTAAAACTACATTAGACGACAAAATAATGAAAGCAGTGTTGGCGATATTGATGTTGCCGACGATTCAAAAGTTACCACTTCTGAAGCTCTCCCATGCTTGGAGAAAATGTGTGCTTTTGTTTCTCATAAAAAGAATGTTCCAGAGGAGGTATTTTCTCACATTCATTCGTTGCACACATTTTTGTTATCAACTATACAGTCCTTTGTACAAACTAAAATCACAGATGTTCTGCAATAATGTACTACTAAATAAAGGTTAGTCCGTAATTTTGTATTTTTAATACTGAATTTTATTTTACTAAATTTTTCTATGTTAATTTAACTAGGCTTCCATTAAAATCTTCTATAATGAAAGGTAAATTTATCTTACATAATTAGTTTACGTGTATATGTAATTCATTAGATAAACTGAAGTAATTCTGTTACAATGAAATATTTTAGCGGTCCTGTGGAGTTCATTGTAATGAAAATCTACTGTATTAAAATATACTCAATTTTTTTTTAAATCTGCTTTCTTAGGAAATGGGAAAGAGTTGAATATATATTTTTTTAAATGCATAAACAGGTAAAGTATTTTAAATAAATGAAATTTAAAGGGAAAACTTTCCAAAATTTAATTGGCAATTAGAAATCAATAGAATTAAAAATGTTTAGTAATCATTTTTAAAAAGTTTATTAACATTCAAGTTAATTTTAAATTTGAGGTTATTCAAAAATAAGTATTACAGTAACATATTTCATAAAAACAACCATCTTATATTTCGAAACATCAGTTTTCTGAATAATATGAATCCATTCCAAATCTAGTTGATCTTGGTTATGGGGTGATGCAATCATACATTGCACATGGTATTAAAATAATGGAGCTTTATCTTTAAAATAGATTCCATACTACTAACCAAAAACAATGATAAATATTTGAATATCAAACTTATCCACTTCTTAAGAAATAGGTGAACACCATTAATCTCAGTAATTGAAGCTTTGCTGTATGGAACATAATTTATTATTATTATTAAAAGAATTAGATTTTTAAAAATTTAAATCCGATTTTTATGATTTTTCCTTCCAGCGTTAAAATACAGAACAGATACCAAGTATTTTTAAATCATTTTCAAATCCATTTAATTGGTAACATAATCTGTTTTTATGCTTTAATTAATTAAATTATAATTATTAGTTAGTAATTACAGAAATGATAAAAACTGGAAATTAGTAATTTTATTAGTTAGTAGCATACAATAGCATTACGTAATAATCAATATGGACATGTACAAATAAAGCAATTAAATAAGATAAGAGGAAATTTTACAAAATTATGTATGAAAAAGCAGAGATAATTTACTAGCAAAAACCAGCTTGTTGTTTGCCATCAAGCAATTAAGTGAAAGTTTGGGGAAGGTGAAATATGTATAACTTAACAGTACATTGTTTTTAATTTGCAGGTAATATATATGTGATGAATCTGTAAGCTAGTGTTGACTCTAAGCCGCCTTAGCAGGGAGCAGCGCCCGGCGGCTCTTTTAAACCCTTACGATGCAACCGGCTGCCCTTTTTAACACTTCCTATGCTCCCTGTGGCAATTGAATTGACCCCGGGAAAATATCGTAAATTATAGGGACTCTAAATAAACCAGTTCAAAATATTTTTTGGGAACAAGATACAAGTGAGCCTTTTTTTTTAGAATAGTGTTCCCTTTTTGAAAAAATGTACCTTTTTTTAGAATAGAGTTCCCTTTTTGAAAAAATGTACCCTTTTTTAGAATAGTATTCCCTTTTTGAAAAATTCCCGCCCTGTGGCCCTTTTTTTTCTAGAGTCAACACTATGTAAGCTATTCATAGTTTCATGGTTTTTGAATTCCTATTTTTATATTGTTTCCAATTTTATTTTTATATTTGTGATTTCATTTTTATTTTATGTATAATAATATTTAATATAGATGATAATTTGAAATCATTTTATAATGGTTATATATATATAAGCACAATTAAGGTTGTTTGTCACCCAAGACCTAACACCTTTTCGAAGCCCCCTCAAAATAAAAATAGTAGCTAGATTTTAAGTGTTTAGAGGTTATTATAAGACATTACAATACAGTTGCCAAGTTAACAAAAATCTTTTTTTGTTTCTGTTTTTGAGCAAATAATTGCAGAAAACTGCAATTGTGCTTTTAGAGATTTAAATTAAAATTAACAATATGAGATCATAATCTAATATTGCAAGGACAGTGAACCTATGGTACGCTGTAGATTATTTTTGACATGGCGTAGATTCAGGTTCTATACCAAAAAATAGTAGAATTTCACAAAATGAAATAATTAATCTTGATGTTGTCTCTGTTTATCTGAATTCGATTAGTTCGATTGGTTGTCATTGTCATACAGATTGAAGAAAGTGAAACATAACCTAATGTACCCCAATCTAGCTCAATACTTCAAAATTTTCTCTCAAAATTTCAAGAATAAAAGAGAATTAGGAGATTATCACAAAAGAAAGATTAAAAGGCATTATAAGCAAAAGTGTAGATGGTAAAATTATAACAACTTGAAATTCAATTTCAATCACTAAACGCTGTACATGCTGGTGCTTGCTATTTTGACAATTATTTCTACGAGACATTTTCCGAAATAAATAATATGAAAAATTCAAGTAAAATATCTTGTCAAATGAGTCCAATCCAGTTTGCATTCTCTTAAAAATAACTAAGTAGAAAGCTGATATAAATTATTTGGAATCTAAGATAAGACAAGAGAAATTATACTTTTAATTAAATTTTGAAAGTATAATATCAAGTATTACCCATATTTTTTAATGCTAAATTTTTTAAAAGTTATTTTGATTCATTATTATTTGATCCACTGAATTTTTTTTATTCTTGGCACGTCATGATCACGCAAAATATATTTTTGGAAATTTTGGCATGTGGATGTGAAAAAGGTTCATCGTCCCTGTAATATTGTATGTTGCAGATAAAATAACAGATTAGTAAATACACAATAAACACGTCCCATGAAAATTAGTACTTCAAAGATATATAAAAAAGCAAAAAGCTTACTTCAGCTTTTTTTGCATTTGTAGCATCATTTTCATGAATTTCAGCCCATAACTCCTGATAGCTGAAAACAAACATAAAATTCTAACAATTATTTAATAAAGATTAATTACAATAAAGCATGTATTTCCTTTGCATGACAAAACATTCTCAAATTTGAATCATATGAAATGATGAATATACAAATGTCAAATATAAAAAATATTACATAAGCAACGAGTAACTTTTTTTACATATTAAATATGTAACCTTCAAATAATGTAATTTTGCTATGCAATCTTTTTATAAACATAAAAATATTCTAACTTATATGATATAAAATTATATCAAAGAAATTAATAATCTGTCTGTCCATTATTCACAAAAAATTAGATTTTAAATTGAATAACAACATCACAGAAGACAGAGAAAATAAAATTTAACTTTGAAAAACATTATTTTCACAAGATTAAGAATATATTTATAATAAAATATTCTTTTACGAAATACCTAAGATGAAGGCATAAGCAAGATATTTTAGCACTAACTTGCTGAAAAAAAATAATAATAATCAAGGTTTGGTGATATATATATCAATGGATATATCGCACACTTGCTTCAAAAGTGTCATAACTCAAAAAACTCTGTTTTTCAGGAAATGCGAAAACTGTTTCCGGGTTATGGAAAGGTCAGTTGTCCATCTTCCAAACACAACTGCTACCTGGTAGCTAGATTTTCGGTATACTATCTAGTACTTTAGATCATTGGTAGAGGCATAAAAATAAAGTGGAATGGCAGTCATAACTAAAAAAAAAAAAAGCTAATTTTTGAGATGCAACACTTTTGAAGCAAGGATGCGATATGTTGTGATATATATTATGATATATATCAGATATTTATTTTCGAAATGTCATGATGTTTGATATTTTTTTTTTAATATACTTTCAAAATGGGCACAATATTATAGACATTTTCAGTGAAAACAAGTGTGAAGGATTTTTCAACTGTTACTGACTGTGTCCTTCTGTAGACAAAGAATTTTTGCCTCTGGCAGTGAACATTTTTAGCAACTATGGAAATAATTTTTATTTAAGTCTTTGTGTTTGAAGCTGAATTTTTAAATGTATCACCAATAATTATGTGGGATAATATTAACTTAAAACAGTCATTGAAACAAACTGTGCAATTTAGATAACAGTTATTTACAGCTTCATTAAAAGAATCTTTTTTGATTTTGGTTTAATTCAGTTTTAACAACACAACAGGTTAGAAAATGAAAAAGCAGATAAGCTTACATTTATGTTCAAATTTTTCTATTAAAAAAAATAATTTGTAATTTAAAATTTTGTTGTATAAACAAAGTTTCCTTGATGATTGATACTGAATCTTATAGTGTTATTTTTACTTTTTCTATGAGCATAAAAAGAAAATTGTTTCTGTTAAAAAAAAAAAAAAAAAAAAAAAAAAAAAATCAAAAAGATATTTAGAATATTTATTTATTAAGTTTTAATATTAAGTACAATATATTTTAGTTTCGTATTTATATTTAAACTGGAAACATTTATAATCAGCAATAAATTGACTACTTGAAAATATCTGATGTGTATCAAAATATGATGATATTTGCAAGCCCTGATAATAGTTAACCATATTTTTATAATAGTTTTATTGAAATATAATACTTGGAGAGTTACATTTAAAATGTTTTCCTTCTTTTTTTTTATGAGAAAAAAAAAATGTACTTTATTTTGAGCCATTTACATTGGAAAAACTATGCAAATCTCTGGTCAAAATTAATCTGATTAAATTACTCTAATTATTTTTCTGAATTTTTATACATATGCAAGTTGCAAGATAATTTATCTTTAGTAAATCTACATATCAGAAAACAGCAATTTTTTTTTTTTAACTGTGTCAAAATTTTAGGAACTTTAACGATGAAGGACGGGAGGGGGGTGTTAAGTATTTATCCTATTTGTTAGTCTGCTTTTTCTCTAAAATATAAATGAAAATAATTAGGAAATATAATCCTTAACACAATATAATTATCTCACAAATTTAATATGTTAACACAATTAAACTTCTATATACAGAATTTCTTTTTATCATTTATTTATAAGGGAAATAATTTTATTAAATATAACAAATATAAAAAAGGATGTAAATGAAATTCCAATACTGAGACTACTTTTAACTATCATCATTTACATCACTAAAAAATTCTAACAATAACTTTTGAAAATAGCAAGATTTTTTTTAAATTTGTGAGTGAAATGAGAAAATTGGACAGCTTACATTTAAAATATCTTTCTTTGAAATAGCAACATTGTGTTAGATTTTAGAAAATATATCCTTATGTATATGGTTTATGTACCAATAAAAATATTGATATTCAAACATTAATATCTATCCAGATAGAAATGTTAAAAGGTCTAGCCGGATAAGCATAGCAAAATGGCCCCCACAGCAGATGTTTGAAATAACATACGTGGTAATAAGGCTCACCACGATATATAGAGTGTTTTTAGCCCCTGACTATGAACTGTCCTTGAGATAATTGGGGAAGTATGCGCTGAAACTGCTATTTTTCAAATATGTTTTTCTCAAAAAGTACAAAAGTTAAAAAAATGAAACCAATGCCAATTACTGAAGAATATATTACTTCACATTATACATTTTTTTCACATTTTTACACAAATTTTAACATAGAAAAATAAACAAAAATATTTTTTTTTTAATTATTAATGTAGTAATTTAATATTTACACCAACCAAAAAATTACAGAATAATGCTCAATGTATGTACTTTTAAGAAAAAAAATTTCGTTAAAATCGAAGATGCACTTTTTGAGTTATAATAAAAATAATGCTAGCAACTTGCTAAATATATCCGTAACTTTCCCTGTTTGTATTTGAAGAAATATGCTGTTATCAATGCATTGTCGATTCGTGATGTTTCCACTGGAGCAGGATGCACAAGTCGCACAAAATAAGATAAAGCTTCCATACATAATACCACTTCTCAATAGTCTATAGGTTTTTTTCGTATTTGTAAATATTCTGTTATTTTGCCGTACTGTGCATCCTTCTAGCGAGAATAATATCAAGAACTGACAAACAAAATGGTAACATTTGGCTACCGTTATTTTCAGATAGAAGAAGGCTATAGGGCTGTACAGTGTACATCTATATAACGTATCACTTTATGGGAGAGTGTAAGGGTAGGGTCTGGAACTTGACATTGGAAGATATCTGTAGGGGGAGGGGGTTTGTCATTTGCTATCGTTATCATTTTTAATCACATAAAAATTTACTTTTTTGTTAACTTTTTTTAAAAATCAGTTATCTTAAATATTTTTAGTCTGTTTTCGTATTTTTATGAAAATACAAGTTTATTATTAAAACCATTGAATGATTATAAAGTCATTTCATTCCAGAATATGGAATAACCAACGTTCGTCATTAATATTCTCCTGCCGTATGTTTATATAATTCGTTGTTAGAGAAACCAGATTCGAAATGATACTTGTTATTTTTGCTAGTAAAAGATGGGGAAGAATGCTGTCCACCTGTTTTGTTTACAAGAAATTCTGCTTAGCCGCATGCAATTAGGAAGTGCAAGAAGACAATATTAATGTTCAATGCATTATGTAACAAAGAGCTATTATTAAAAACTTTTAAATAATATTTCTTTAAAATGTTATAAAGTTATATATAAAGTTATATCTTATATAACAGTGATATTTTATGAATTTCTTCTCTTCATTTAAATCAGTAAAATATGAGAATAAAAACTGTACAACCATATCTGTATACCATTGCAAATGTATAAAAAAAAAAAAAATTAAAAAAAAAAAAAAAAAATTAGACACTGATAACGATATTAGTAGCAGGGGGGGGGGGGGGGGTAAATATGATATCGGAAGGTTGGGAGGGGTCTGATATTGCCAAAAAGTTGATAACCTTATATATTTACAGCTCCTATTCAGTATTCCCTGGCACAATCGACTAGATCACCGACTTGCTATTATTACGCGAGAAGGATGGGTGGTACGCCAAAATAACAGAATGTTTACAAACGTAAAACAAACTTATAGAGAAGTGGTATGTATGGAAACATTCTCTTATTTTGGCGCGCTGCGCATCCTGCCTGACTGGAAATGACACAAATCGACCAATGTATTGATAGCAGCGTATTTCTTCAAATATAAACAGGGGAAATTACGAATATTTTAGCAAGCTGCTAGCATTATTTTTGTTATAACTCAAAAAGCACATTTTCGATTTTAACGAAATTTTTTTTCTTAAAAGTACATACATTGAGCTTTATTCTGTAATTTTTTGGTTGGTGTAAATATAAAATTACTACATTAATTATTTTTTTTTATTTTTCTATGTTAAAATTTGTGTAAAAATGTGAAAAAAAATATATACTGTAAAGTAATATATTCTTCAATAATTGGGGTTGGTTTCATTTTTTTAACTTTTGTACTTCTTGAGAAAAACGTATTTGAAAAATAGTAGCGCTGGCACATACTTCCCCGATTATCTCAAAGACAGTTCAAGGTCAGGGGCTAAAAACATTCTATATTTTATTCTCGTGGTGAACCTTATTACCACACATGTATTTCAAACATCGGCTGTGGGGGCCATTTTCCTATGCTTATCCGGCTAGACAGCAACAAATTTTTAAGAGTTATCTCTCAGACAGAAAAAAAAAGAGAGGGAGAGAAGAATTTTTTAAGATAGACATAAATTCTTCAACGCATAAACATTATAGAACTTAAAAAAATAATAATTCACTTTTATAAACAATATAAATAAACTGCATTTCTAAACAATAATGTATCACATTTTTATTTTTTTACATTTAATATATTTTTTCAGATTGCCAATTAACAACAGCAAAAAGTATTTTATATCAAAAGGGTATTCAAATAAACATTTGAAATTTATTAAAAGCAATACTTTTGTATTAGCCGCATGTCAGATATTAACAGACGAAGAAACAGCGAAAGATTTTGCTACTTATTGCAAGCCTTTTTGGGTATGACGATTAAGCATATAGTTCGATTACATGTCTGTTATATTTGTGGTTTCTTTATATTACATTATACTTCTTATTTATGTATGGATAAAGTTTTAATCTTGTTTTGGAATATTAGCTGAAAACAAACACTGAACTATTTATATTGTTTTAAACACAAATTAATTTTTCATATTTGAACTGCATGTTACATAGATTTAAAAATAATTCATGTTTGAAAATTATTTTTAAAACCATAAATAATCAATAAATAGATACTTTTTCAAACAAATTATATTTAAAAGTATACATTTTTATTCCTATTCAATAGTGTAAAATTCAAATTGCATGATTACATATGATAAATTTGTGTTTTATTTTATTTATTTATTGATGAAGTCTTAATTTCATTATGACTTAATTTCAAAGACAAATGCTGAACTACTGATATTTTTTTAAGTTCAAATGTATCATTATTCTTCCGTAATGAAGCCTGCATATGATAGATAGAGATTTAAAAAACTCCTTTTTGAAAGTTTATATTAGAGAAGACAAATATATCCGTATGTAATGCTGATGTCATTTTGAGGTTGGCAACATCTGACAGTCAAATTTCATTTTATTAATTTTTGCTACTGCAATTTTTTTAACTGCTAAACATCGTGCATTTTCAATCTTTATACTGCTGTATAGAAAAAAATATATACTACTTTCAAATGCAATTTGTTTGAAAACTATTTGGCAATTTATTCATTTATTGTGGTTTTAAAAATAATTTTAAAGCCTCATGATTACTAATCTTCCATAATGGAGCCTGCACA
Organism: Maratus speciosus; assembly: GCA_963932465.1. Lineage (NCBI taxonomy): Eukaryota > Metazoa > Arthropoda > Arachnida > Araneae > Salticidae > Maratus > Maratus speciosus. Next base: position 290,654,101 of record OZ010798.1, read on the forward strand.
TGATAAAGATGGATTAAAAAAATTCATACTTGAAAATTATTTTTTAAATTACAATAAATGAATAAATTGCAATGTTGTTTTCAAACAAATTGCATTTTAAAATAAATTTTTTCCTTTATACAACAGCACAAAAATTTTAAATGTGCGACGTTTAGAAGTTTAAAAAAATTGCAAAACCAAAATTTAATCAATGGCACTTTGCCAACCTCAAGATAATGTCAGCGTTATGCATGGACACTTTTGTCTTTTTAGTACTTTTCGATTAGCCAGGCGCCAGTGTTATATATACACACATATATGAAAGGATAAAAATCAAACCCTTTTTAAAACTTTTTATAAATATCTAACTTCTTTGACATTGATTGAGACATAATGAATATTTAAAACCATAAGTCACAATCAACTATCATTATGACAGTTATTGGGCTCATAAAATCCAATTAGAGTTAAAATAAACATTAAATGAATACTGAAAACCATAAATAGTAATTTATTTTTCCAAATATGACAGTTGATTACATTAGGGCTATAAATTCTAATTGCTTTTCCTCAAATTTGACAGTTATTAGATTTATGATTATGATTTAATAATAAATTATAATCAATGTCAAAATAAGGATTTGATAGGTCATAAATCATAATTAGTTTTCTTCTAGCTGACATTGATTAAAACATAAATAATCATTTTATTAAAACAATCATGAATGTCAAAGGTTGAAATTACCATTGGTGATGTCAAACCTGTTGCAACACCTATTAAAGAACACTGAGCCAATTAAATTAAAGTTTCCTCCCAAATTGATACTTTCATTCTCTGCTGGAAAATATCCAAACTTCATAACAAAACTCACATGCTCAGCCTAAGAGAGCAGACTTTTTTAGAGATTTAAGTATACTCTAATACCTGCATAATGTGAGCCAGGAAAAAGTATGGTATCTCGGGGCCTCTGGCAGACTCCGCCAATGAATGCTATGTACAGTCTAATGACTAAATAAAAAGAAATTTATTTCAATGAGCGAGGTCCCGAGTCAAATTGTTTCAATATTGTGGATTCACCCAAGTGCATTTATTGAATATACCTAAGATGAGACGGGAAAGAAAACCCGGAATCTGCCACGACTACATCCTCCATGAAATGGAGAGGGAAGTACAAGTGGAATTCATTTTATATATATACAGTAGAAGATCGTTATAATGCAATTCTCCATATAACACACAACTTCTCAGATGTAAACAATGATTTAAAGCACCTGCATTTTCACATTGTAAACTATTGCTACTCTCTAGAGGACTAAATTTGATACATTAGTTCAACTTTATCTTCTAATTTAAAACCTTTTTACAGAAAAAAATGCTATTATCACAATAAACATTTTTGAAATTTAACAATGCCTGACCTACATTATGCAAAAATTTATAATTTGGATAACTTTTGGTAACAAGGAATGCAGTATAAAGATATTCTAATGTATTTTTATATGTTTCAGACATATTTGGCCATGTTTACAAGGTGAATTTAATGATGTGATCCATATAATGCAAAATTCTATGTAACGCATAACCTTGCATTTTTAGGTTTGTGTTATAAAGATCTTCCACTGTATATATATATAAACTTTCTGTACAATAATACCATTGAAAGATAATGAAAATGACCAATAATATGAAAATACAAACACCACATTAAAAAGTATAGTCCCATGTACTACCTTATGAGGATTAGCAAACTATTGATTTAAAATGCAAACTGACTATATATGAATGACAGATAACACATAATGTCCATGGCCAAGATACCAAAATCATTTGTTATAACAATAGCAATACAAAAAGTTAATGACATGCAGCTTAGTAAAAAAATGTTATAAAAACAAAGAAAATACATCATATTATGCGCATTTGCAGCAGTAAAATAATGTATTTAAAAATTATGAAATTGTATATATGCCAAAACTTGGGTTGTTAATTAGTTAAATAAGTAGCATTCAGCTGCAATAACATTTTCCATGAGAATATATATTTAAAATAATACTATCTATATATATATATATATATACATATAAGTGTATAAATATGTATGTATATACATATATATAATACTGGCACCTGGCTAACCAAAAAGTACTTTTTTTTTATACAGATTTTGTGAAAGAACTATTTAAATATGAAATATACCAAAATTATACAACATAACAATAACATCCTTTAAAAAATAACGTAAGCACAAAATTTTTGTTATTAAGAAAAGGGATAATATTTAATAACATGTCATGATGTAACTTCATTATAAATCATTAACTATAAAAAACAAAACCAACATTAGGAGAATGACACATCTAAATGAATTTCATAAATTTACTAACTTGTTAATAAAACATAACATTAATATATAAAAAGTATCAAAATATACTGACATACTACAACTATACTGACATTGTCCTTCTACTAAAAAGGCATCTTTAAATATACATACAGTACACTCCCTCTAATCCACACAGGTTGGGACCAAGGGTTTTGCGGATTATAGGTCATTTTTTTGTTTACATTGTAATATTTGGAATTTATCAACAAATATAGTAACCACATTGTAAATAAATAACACAGAAATAAAAGAAACTGCTTATATATATATATACTATATATAAACTATACCCAATATTAGAAATACATTTAAATAATATAAAATAATATATTAATGCACAATTAATAGAAACATTTCTACTTATTTTTAGATCTCAAACATTGCAGTGATAATGATTTGCTTTATAACTTTTAATTTATACTCTGCAATTTAATCTTGAAGCCTTTTACAAGAGTCAGGATTTCTTGATAAATAACAAAAGTTTGTTTTCTAAAAGATTAAGACATTTATCCAAAAGAGCTAACCCCTCTTTTGAAAGTAATTTTACCTTTTATACAGTCAACAAATGCATTCAGAATATAGCAGTCTAATAGTTATTTATAAGATACACAGAATATTTCTTTCTATCTAATGCAGAAATGCATTAAAAATTTTTAGTGCATTTAAAATTAAAATTCTTAATAAATTCATCAGATTAGTCAATATTTATTACAGTCAAAATGTGACTTATCTTGCTTTAAAAAAGATTTTAACCCTTTGTATACATGTTTGTTTACATCTGAAATATAGTGTGAATTATAGAGTTGCGGATTAGAAGGAGTGGATTGTATATATGTATTTCATATGCAGCTGGGTGATTCATATGAAAAATGATAATTACGTATCTTTGCTTACATTTCCCTGTATTTGATAAGATAGATGAAAAATGTATGTATAAATATGCCTTGATTAGGCATGTAACAAATGTTTAATTCTTTTGCCAAGTATTTGGTTGGCTAAATATTAAATGCTAATTAGCCAAATGCTTTGGATATTTAGCCAAGTAGATTTCAGATTTTTTAAAAAATTTCCTTCCAAATTTAACAATTTCTGACACATTTGCGCAGTCATTTCCATGCTTAAATGAAAATAATTTGCAGGTATTCTCATTTATATACTAAGAAGTTGAATAGCCTTTCTCTATTTTATTTAAAGGCTAAGGATCTTTTTAGAAACCAGTGCCAACTTTGAGACTTAAGGCTTTTCTTAACTGCTCTGCTCAACAAGCAGAAAACGTTTTGACACATTTACAAATTCATTTTTTAACAGAAAGATATAAAATTGAAAAGCCTGGCCATGGAAGCGATTTGGAATTGGAATTGAACTGTGTTTTCCATTTTTTGATCAATCAATTACCTACTGAGTTATAAGCAATTTTGATCACGTGACAAACGTGTTTTTCACCCTTTCTTCGGTGATTATTATACTTTTGCGCGGAAATTCAGTTCAAAATGCCTATTTTGATGCTATTTTCTGAAAGATCTATTGCATTTGCAAAAAAAACGGAAAAAACAGCTTGATTACATAGTTTCTGAACAACAACAACTGCTAGTTTCATGAATTTTCGAACAAAAATAAATTAAAACTTATGTCATTAAATTGCCCTTTTGGATTTGAGAACACCTTTAAGCAGGTTTTAAAAACACAACTATTGGATAACAATTGATTTTAGATGTAATACATTTATGATAAGATGGAAAATGCCATATCTAAAGCACCAGAATATGAATGTCTGCAAATTTCATGCAATTAATGAAAATGACTGTTTTTGAGCCAAGAAGATTTACCTAATGTTCAACAACATTATTAATTTTTTCAAGAACAATTTTAAATAAACATATTTAATTCAACATAATGCAGAATAATAATTCGGTATATTACAAAATTTCTTAACGTTAATCCAATTTTTATATGTTTGTAGGTTTAAATTGTATTGTTAAATTGCTTAAGTTCAAAATAAGTGCAAATAATAATAATGTTACATAAATAAAAATATTTTTCATACTGCATGTTTGCATTGTGCAATTATTCCAGACAGGTATAATTTATTGGAGAACGGAATTAAGTTACAATAAAACTCCATGAATCAATACCTATTGTTTCATTTTTCAATGAAAATAAGAAAACAATACATACTGATGAAGCAAATCAGCTCCTGCATTTAGAGAAATTCCTTTATAAGTTTGTTTCCTATTTCTAAAAAGAAAAGAAAATTGTTAAATAAATTATAGTTACAATAAATGACAGAGTTTCCCCCAGTTTAAACAAGTTGGAAATTGTACATTAAATATGGCAAATGAAGTGTGTTTGTACTATAACTAATTTTATAAATATTCTTTGCACCGCAGTACTGAATGTATATTTTAGTGCACCTCATAAGTGCATATCAATTTTATTTTGTTTGAAAGGCTTTAATATCATTAAAATGCACTTGAAATAATTTTTTCCAATTGGCCGTAATGTAACGGAAAACTTTTGACTCACCCGGTACATCTGATTTTCATAAATTTGAATTGTCTTGACAAAATTTTGCAACAATTATATATTTAAAATTTCAGACCATTCAGTTAGGTAGTTTTTGTTCTGTTATGGACAGATGGACAGATAAACAAACCGAACGACAACTACAGGTGCTACGTATTTATATAACTATGAACGCACCTAAAAAGGTCAGGGTGCTGCTGATTTGAAGATTTATAACAGCATCAGTTTTAGGTGTGTTCGTAATTATACAAATACGTAGCACAAAGTCGTCATCATCTAGCCTGTGCATCTGTCTGCATATAACAGTGCAAAAACTACTCAACTGAACGGTTTGAAATTTAATATATAGAATCGTTGCAGAATTTAGTTGAACCATTTCAAATTTTATGAAAATCGAATGAAAACTTAAAAAGACATTAATAAAAGTTTTCTTCATTCTATTAAATCCTACCATATGTAATTAATTCAATGATATCCCAGTAACTAATGATTCTAGGTTGCGATGGAATATAGGTCCTATTATTTTTGCATTACTTAATTTAATTTATATAATCATAATAAATTGTGCATTTATAAAAATATAACAGCTATCGCACAAACATCTGAATATTTATAAAACTAGTTATAGTACGAATGCACCTCATTTGCCACATTTGATGTACAATTTCCTACTTGTTTACATTCTTAAGGGTCTGTTTTAGATTCTAAAGGGACCTTTAATTTTTAAATGTCAAGGCACTCTTTTTAAGTCATTACAATGAGCTAGTTTTTACTATACGAGCTAATTTTTTAATACAAAAGGCGAAAAGGGCACAATTTTTTTACCAGGGAGCAAGAAAGGCACTATTTTTGGATGAGAGATGAGAAGGATGTTTTTTTTTAAACCAAGAAGCAGGCAGGGTGCAGAACCCTCCTGACACTGTCTGGGGAAAAGTCTGTAATGAATAATGAAAGGCATAAAAACAGCAAATATTAAAAAAAGGAGAGAATATAGAAAAATTTAAAATATGAAAACAAAAGAGAAATTTACCAACAAAATGAAGAAAATATACTACATATTTTTAATTACTAACATTTTATTATTATAACATAATAAACACATGCCGAGGAAAAATTGTCATAAGTGAAGGAATATGAAACTTATTTTAGCTCTAATCCATGAAAGAAAATTGAAGTTAGCTTGAGCATTATAAGAATTTCGATAAAAATGTTGCAAGATTTGCATTTTATATATACAAATCAGAGAAAATTCATAAAACATGACTCGCAAATTTTACAACAGCTAATCAATAATTGATTCATAAACTTACTCTCAAACCCTTTTTCCAAAATATAAAATAATTTAAATTGCTATTTTTTTTAATATCTCACAGTTATCGCAATTTTAAATTTTACTTTAAATGATCTTTATATGGAAATTCCTTTAGATATTCCATTATGAAAATATGAAATTATTGATCTGGACAAGGCAAGAAATATTTTTGGTATTTCTATACACTAAGTGAGGTGGATGATCTAAAAAAAATATGTATGTCTCAAGCTTTTAAGGGTGTATTCGAAAAAATATTTTTCCACCCTCAACAGCTCGAAAATTTCTGAGACATTTTCAGACTCATTTTTAAAATTAAAAACGTGAAACTTGCTGAGGTGATTTCTGAAGAGATGTTTAAGAGGCCGTTTAATTTCATTTTTCGGTCAATTAATTAGAATTTGATTTATAAACAATTATTTTCTCAGTACGACCATTTTTTTTCATCCCCAAATCTCCCGCTTCGGAAAATCCGGTTCAAAACGCCAACTTCGACAGCATATTTTACAATATTTTCTGCATTTATCAAAAAATCGACGAGCACGGCACATTATGTACTTTCTAAATAAGAGAATTTGGCAGTTTGGTGCGTTTAAGGGTGTATTCCGATCCAAACTGCTTATTTTCTGATTCATTTTTAAATTCATTTTTGCCCTCAAACGCATCAAACTGAGAAATTCTCTTATTTAGAAACTGTATAATGTGCCGTGCTTCTTAATTTTTTGATAAATGCAGAAAATACTGTAAAAAACGCTGTCAAAGTTGGCGTTTTGAACCGAATTTTCCGAAGCGGGCGATCTGGGAATGAAAAAAATGGTCACACTGAGAAAATAATTGTTTAAAAATCAAATTCTAATTAATTGAGCTGAAAATGAAATCACACGGCATGTTAAACATGTCTTCAGAAATCACCCCAGCAAGTTTCATGTTTTTACTTTTAAAAATGAGTCTGAAAATGTCTCAGAAAATTTCGAGCTGTTGAGGGTGGAAAAATATTTTTTCGAATACACCCTTAAGAGCAAAAGTGAATTTAAAAATAAATCGCAAAATAAGCAGTTTGGATTGGAATACACCCTTAAGTTTGCAAAGAAAGAAATTTTTTTACAAATTTTAAGGAGGTTTTCAAATTTTCTTCTCACAAATCTTTATGATACATTTTTAAATGCAAGTACATAAAATTAGCCGGTCTGACTAATGAAGCAATTTTTAATTGGATGTTGTTTTTCCTTTAAAAAACTTTTTGAGTTATAAGCAGGGTTAGAAAAACCCCAGGTTTTTTCGAAAAAACCCAGCCCACTGGGCCTGCTAGCCTAAAACCTGCGTTTTTTCGGGGTTTTCTGAAAAATCCCAGGTTTTTTTAGGCTTTATTGAGTGTTTTGGAAAACACTTTTGTTATGTTGTAAAAGCTTTACATAACATTCCCCCTTCTTAAATTTACATAAATTTAATTTTGTATATTTTGTTAATTTTAATAATCTACTTCCTTTTACCATCTTTCAATTTTGACAGCAAATTTTATTAAGTTTTAAATATTAAATCCTAAATCTTTATTTTTAATTATTTCATTTAAAATTACATTTATTATATTCTGTTATCTTTTTCCATTTCTCTGATAAACTTTCATAACAATTGCTGAAATCGTTTGCCAGAGAAACGAAATTATAACTACTACAGTTTCCCTTAATTTTATTGCTTTCTATTCACTTCGCACTCCAAAAGATGCAACTTTTAAGAAAGATTTCTCTCTTATCTTAAAACAGACAGGAAATTCCTTTCGACGTCATAGGAACTCCCACATAGCGAACATTCCTTCTTTTACCGCTCGTGAGAGCGTTGCCATTCCACGGTGATTATTCTGCCGCTAAAACTTTTTCCCCCTGTTCACGTTCGACAGATCGTGCTCTTTGATTCAATGGATCGTCTTTTGGAATATTCTGATTGGCTGACGTTGCCGAGATCGTTTCCAGATTTCGGCAGGCATTTCAAAAAAGAGTTCAGTTCGTTATTTTTGTCTGAAGAGAAAACACCGGTTTGCAGATCGGCAATTTTTAAGTCGTCACCGTTGGGCCCAACGGGTGTTTCCCTGCAGTGATACAATAGTACCAAAGGGATATACTTTTACGAAATGAACGTTTGTTTTCTTCAGCATATCGTTAGCTTCCAATTTGCCCAGATCTCTCAGTAGAGACGTCATCGAAGTTATAATTCATTTCAGAGATGTTTGATATGAATTCCCTGCTTTATGCTATCACCGTTCATCCCTAGTTTCTTGACGTGGATCACTTAAGTTAAGGATAATCGCGTCTATCAGATCATAACAAATCATTTCCGCTTCTTATCCCTTTCATCGCCATTCACATATTATTTTGATTGAATGACAAGACGAAATAGTTAAATGCTTATAGTGTAAATCTGGACAGCACATGTTCAATCTGGATTTAGCCGATTTTCGATATTATGTTCACTATTCTTCAGACGTCTAAGAAGTACCTATTTAGAGCAAAGATTTACTTTTCTTCTCATTTAATTACTCGAACTCCGAAAACTCTTCTTTACAATGACATAAATACTAAAACTTTCAGAGTAATCCATCACTAAAGTATCTTTGTTATTTGTGTTAATAAAATACGCTCTAAAGCAGATTAATTGTTTAATGTGTCTTCAGTAAAGAATGCACTAATGTATTTCAAGACGTAGTGTTAACTACATAATAATATATAATATAAATATATTGCAATATTAATATGTATCTTCTGCAAGGATCCTTCGCAGCTCGCTATATTTTTCATATAAATAAAATAATTAGTTTGGCAATGTTGTTTCACTTTGTGTATCCATACTTACAGTGTCTCAAGGGGTGAGTTATTGTTTTGTTTTTCTTTTTCAGATTTAATTTAATCTAGTTACGACGCATACTAATTTACCACTATACGATCAAGGCCATAGTGTGATTTCGGGGAATGTGAATTGAATTTATTTCGATCAGATTTAAATATTTCTTTTCGAATTTTCTTTTCAATTTACATATCCCGGAATCTCACTTAACAACTTTAAACTTCTAATTTTCATATACATAATACCTTAATTCTCCATTTATAAGTGAACCTGGGCATAATTTTGCATTAATTAAGCATAAACTAACAAAAAATATATAAAAAGAAAAATAAAACAAATTAATTTAAAAGGTACATCTGTATCCCATGGGGCTAGTTTGCTGCACTAAGCAAATATTAAGTGAACCATAACTGGATTTCTTTATATAATTCTTACCTTAAGTTAAACATGCTAAATTTATATAGTTTCTTTCATTTACTTCAAATCAGAAATCAGTTGAAGACTTTTTTTTTTTTTTTAAGAAATGGGGTTTCGTAACAATATATTTGAAAATTTTAGCAAAATTTGCTACATATATATTCCAATAGTATTAAACGTTAAATTAGATTGTCATGGAAGTCAGTGTGTCAGTGATATTTGTAAATTTAGATCGCAAATGGCTATACACTTATTACTAGCTTTGCTGCTTTATCAACTCCAAAAGGATTACGTAACTTGTTCCAAACCAGACCAAATGTAGAAAAGTATTGTTTGATTGAAGCAGGGGTAGCTAATACTGAATGTAAAGAAAAGAAAAAATGACAAAATCCAGGAGGAAACTTGTTCATTGAAAACTCCTATATAACACTTTCATTGAACATTGAAGCAGGATTATAAATGGGATGATTAATCTTAAAAGCTATAACAATGCAAACAATCAGGATGGGGTTCAAGTGCCATCTTTTTTTCCTGCATTAAGGTTTAAAGCATTTGGATACATTTTAGATTACAGGCATGAAAATCTTCCTTCTTTTTTGGTCATTTTATCTATGCTTAGAAATTCCTTTAAATATGGTTCTTTTGAAATATATTTAAATTGGCAATTATCTTTGCATTCTCATACCTTAGATTAAATAATGATACAGTTATGAAAGCACAAGAAAATTTGAAAAACCCACAATGGGTTTTTTCAACGTCTGAAAAAAACTGGACGGATTTTTTTGGGCTGGGCCCACTTAGGCAAACCCTGCCTAACAGCCACTTACTATTAACCAGATTTTCCAGTTTTCACCTATTCTCATACCTTAGATTAAATAATGTTACAGTTATGAAAACATGAGAAAATTTGAAAAAATCCACAATGGGTTTTTTCAAGTGGACCCGCCTGAAAAAACCCGAAACCCTTGTTATAAGAGATAGTTGTCATGTGGCAGAATTGGCTCCTTTTTCACTTTGATTGCATCTAGAAATTTGGTTCAAAATGCCAGCTGTGACAGTGTTTTCTGAAAGATTTTCTGCTTTTATCAAAAAATGGAAAGCACCATTCAATTACATAGTTTATGATTAAGAACACCTGTCAATTTCATGAATTTCCAAACAAAAATTATTACAGAAATGAATCAGAATTTCTCTTTTTTTTTTTTTTTTTTTTTGTTTGTTTCTTTGTTTTAATTTAGATTCTAATGACAACATTCTTCCATTTGTTTATTGGGCATTAGAGTCTGGCAAATAGTTTGGAGATAATTTTCATTTATGGAAACTATGTTCACTCCTTTGGATTTGAAAACATCCTTGGTCCCAAATTTTCATATTTTAGACCAGCAGTTACCAAATTTTATTGTTCCGCGACATAAATTTTTGTTCTGTGACATAAATTTAACTTTTTTTATTTCCCTTATAAATTTAATATGTATATTATAACCTACACTGCTGCTGAATAGCCCTCTTTTCATGACTGTATATATTAAGAAAAGTAACTCAAAAGAAAAAAAAACATACAAATCTAACTTACTTGGATGATTGTCCTTCTCCTGTAGCCAGATTTCGAAAGCTATAAACAAACAAAAATAAAAGTTTTAATTTATATTGCAAAATTAAAACTACAGCTATTACTAAGATATACCTGAAAAATGAAAGTATTTGTTAATAGCCAGTGACTAGAAGACCCATTCAGATTACTAGCCACTATCTTTTAAATCTTGTTGAGCTGTTTGGTATTTCTCCATTATCCTGCTGACCACATTCTATAAATAAAAATTATTGCCATACATATAAAATGTGTAACACATCTGACATCAAGTGAATGTGACACTATAATCATGCAATTTTGGTGTTAAATTTTATAGTTTGCCCATAGTTTTTTTTATTGAAAGTGATTGACAGGATAATGGAGAAGTACCAAAACTTCTTTATATGGGTTAAAATAGCCAACCCTGTTTATAATAATTATATGCTAAAATATGATATAGGGGAAAGTACCCAGTGTATGATAATCTAAGCTGGATTTGCACTTCAACATTTAATGGTAACTCTGTTCTTCAACTTAGGAAAAAAAGGATTGCTGGAATATATCCCTTAGATCGTTTTCTTTTCAAAACTGTACTTTTTAAAAAATATAAAAATGTTTTTGTAAAAAAAAAATCTAAATTTAATATGTCACATCAATATACTCAGTTTTTGATAATCTGTATCCAGTGTTTGATAAGCATTTTAATATCTGTTAATTATCAGATTTTCTTTCAAAATAACCATTTTAAAAGTAAATAACCAGTATATTTAGGTTACACAGTTAAATGGAACTTCAAGAAAAAATTATTTTCAAAAATATTTCTGTTTATTAACTATTCAAACAATTATACACATAAGCCTATACATACTGGTAGTGTCGCCTACTTTGAGCTTATGGCTGCACAAAATTATGATATAAACGTAAAATCAATGTAATATGATAAAAAATAAAGAACTAATACTACGAGTATTTTAATGAAAAGTCAGATATTTTCTGATCATTCATCTTTCAAATCACTTCCAATTTCCAATTATTCTATGTTAGACTTAGAGTCAATACATATCAGTTGCACAAATGTGGCAGATAAACTGGAACTCATCTTCATCAAATCAATCCCAATTGCCTCCAAATGAGTTTTTAGAATGCATTTGTAGTGAAATATACTTTTACAATCATCACACTCTATCCAACGTCTCTGAATGTTTAAAATCAATTCAGAAGAATAACTCTTGCAGCAGATCTTACCGATCCACTCTCCTTCATCGTTAAACATAAGTTTCTTCTTATAGTTGTTTTTTCTGTGTATAACGGAAACTTGACTGAAATGGAAAATTTCGTGGTCTCTTCAAAAGAATGCACTTTCTAAGATGAAAACCTGTCTAAATCAGAATATTTCTGCTTCCTTTTGAATTTAATCTTGGCAGGTTTCCTTACATTTTACTAAACTTTCGTAATTAAACTTGTAATGCTATAATGATATATTTTCTACAAATTTCAGTGGTCGGGGGGAGGGCTGCAGCTGCACCCCCATCAGCCCACCAATTGGATACGCCACTGGGTTCAGCAGTGTATGACATAAACCAGAGGTGTTTGCAGCTCAACTTAAAGAATCCTAAATTTATATCAAAATTAAAAAAAAAAAAAAAATGCTTGGAGGTACAGTTAACATTTTTATGATTTTTTTTTTCATTGTAAACGAAAAAGATATAATTAAGAAATTTTTTAAATGCTGAAAATATTTTATAAATAGATACTCTCGATAGTTTCTACATTTTCATTACCCAACAATAATTTTCTAATAACAATTATTGAAACATAGTTCCAAAAATTCTCGAAATCAGAAAATTTCCTATGAGCAAACAGCCCCGGCAGGCCTATCACGAAACATAAAATTATGTTATTCTGTATTAATACTTTATCAGCTACAAAATTCTTTTATTTTAACAGTAAAATTAAAGGTCTCAATCACTGGAAAATTCATAAGCCAATGTTTCAAATATATTATCAAACATTAGTTAAATTGGAAGTTTTCTAAACCAGTAATTGAATGTGCCCTCTCTGCTTTTAGGTTAGGGTTAGAAAGCAGGAATTTGGTCCATAAGAACAAATAATTAAGGTTGTATTCGAAAAAATATTTTTCCACCCTCAACAGCTCGAAATTTTCTGAGACATTTTCAGACTCATTTTTAAAAGTAAAAACGTGAAACTTGGTGAGGTGATTTCTGAAGAGATGTACAAGAGGCCGTGTGATTTCATTTTTCGCTCAATTCATTAGAATTTGATTTTTAAACAATTAGTTTATCAGTATGACCATTTTTTTTCATACCCAGATCTCCTGCTTCAGAAAATTCGATTCAAAACGCCAACTTTGACAGCATTTTTTACCATATTTTCTGCATTTATCAAAACATCAACGAGCACGGCACATTATGTACTTTCTAAATAAGAGAATTTGGCAGTTTGATGCGTTTAAGAGCAAAAGTGAATTGATAAATAAATCGCAAAATAAGCAGTTTGGATTGGAATACACCCTTAAAGCTCTACATAATAGTATGCCACATTATTGCCCAGTGATTAAAATATCAAGGATAAAAATAGATATAACAAAATTTACTTCTCAGATTTCTTATAAGAACTGAGTATGGTGACTGCAAAACGCCAGACTAACTTTTCAGCAACTTAATTCCAAAACAATTGCTTAAAGAAGAAGAACAAAACTTAGTTGTAAATGAAGATAAAGGCATGAACTATCACAGGGAATCAAGAATATGTGACTCCATGGTCGGTAAACCTTATAATAAGTAATTTTGTTGAAAATTATCAAACACTGGGTGGCTATCAAACACTGGTTACTTTCCCCTACTTGTGTATTATTGATGCCAGCAATGGCACCACAAACAATAGGGCTTGTAATATGCATTCAGTAACTTTTTTTTTTTCTTCTACATTGCAGCCCTATAGTTAATACTATGTAATAGAAATATAGTAGACGCCCTCAAACCTGCAACACTAAAATCTGAAAATGCCTAAAATTTGCACATGTAAACAGTGAAACTTGCATTTAAGATGTAGGTAGAAAATTCAAGATTTTAAAATTGTTTATATCATTCTGTACACATTTTAATACGTAATTTTGGTCAGTATGATTGAACTTGTGCTTTCTCGTGAAGAAAGTATTTATTATCATAAAGTATTATACAAGATTATCAACAAAAAATTTACAACTTTATTTTGTTGAGTTTAGATTCAAGAAAGCAAAATATACATATCTTGCTTAGACAATAGTGTGCATGCAAAATAATAAAGCTTTGTATTCTTGTTACATTGAAGCAGTAGTACTGTGCTGCCGTATATATTTAAAAAATATAATTTATTAAAAGGAAGATATTTACAGTGTTCAAAGGTACCCCCCGTCTACCCTATATTTGTTTTCTTTTTCAACTACAATGTACAGTCGCGGAAAAAAAAAGTAAACACCTCCTACTAACTCCTCAACAAATTATCGTAGACGAAAGTTATTGGTACCGAACGATTGGAAATAATGTCTACTTTTAAATGACGTACATAAAATTTGCTTAGGGGGCCATCTACATATTAAAACGAATTCAAACTTCGTTTTTTTCAATAGCAATACCCAATTTTAACGAGATATTTCAAATCTTTGGTCCAAACTATGCCTATACACAAAATTTCAAGTCATTTGAATGATAAGTTTTTGAATTATAAACATTCAAAATTTAATGCTTCTAATGTTAAATTGCATCTTCATATGTTTATTTATAACTGCTGAAATTATACTCCTAATGTGCTAATTTTTTGTGTAGCAATAATACTAATATACCAAAACATAAATACATTGAATTTGCAATTTTAATAATTTCTGATATGAATTATGAAATTAATGGATTCAAATTTATTAAGTCCTGCTTTATGGAAATTCAAAATTTCACATTTTTCTTCCAAGTAGTTTTCAAATTATGCTTTAAAAACAGTAAAACAATGGTTTAAGGGGCCGTCTATTATAGAAGTGACTAAATATTTTAAAAAGTCTTATGCTATCCTGTAATCTAACAGGCGTAATTGACTGCTTAAGGTGCAAGAAGGGAGCTCTCTCGGTTAACAATCGAGTCCCAAACTTTAATTTGGATAAAGCCCTTAAAATACACTCGTTTTAAAATAATTTCTCGGAAACTTATGGTACGAATTGCATAAAAATTTGTTTTTAGACTAATTGAAGGGTGTAGAGTTCATTTATGCGGTCAGAATTGCGTACTGCTATTGAAAAAAACAAAGTTATGGTTCATTTTAATATGTAGATGGCCCCCTAAGCAAATTTTATATACATCATTTAAAAGTAGACTTTATTTCCAATCGTTTGGTATTAGTAACTTTCTTCTACGATAATTTGTTGAGGAGTTACTAGGGGGTGTTACCTTTTTTTTCCACGACTGTACAATGTACTACATTACATATACGTACATCTTCAGATTATGAGAATTGTATGTACACACATTTTATCAGTATCATATTTACTTATTTATATCATATTTAATTAATATGATGCAATACATTTTATTATACTAATGTAAAATAAAAATGTAACAAAATGCCAAATAATTTTTAAGTTTATGAAATTTATCAAATTATGTATAATAAAACCTGCTAAAACAAAATTGAAAGAAAAATTGTTTTAGAAAGGTTTCCAGGTATATTATCTTCTGATATTATATTGTATCCTTTACATAGAACTGTGGAATTTTACAGTGTTAATTTTTACCCATTTTGAGAGATTTTACTGCATTGACAAAACAAATCCAACAAGAAAACAAAACACAAATTAATTTTTAAGTGTACTACAAAAAATGTTACGTACCATGAGAAGTTTCTCAATATAAAAATTTGGCTGCTTCAAATATTAGGTATAATCTATTTTCTATCCTCTATTTTCAGCTTTTGTTTTAATCTTTTTTCAATCAAAAATCCCCTAGCATTAATCTGATAAATTTTCGATAAAAACCATTTAGAAATAGATAGGTAACAAATCACTGCTAATATGACACATACACTGAGCTTCCTCCAGACCTCAGGCAATTTCAGCAGGGTGCTGCACCCTTCTTATCCCTCAGTAAAGTAGTGAGAGGGGATTACCTTTTCTCTTAAAAAATTGCTCGCCTAATAAAAAACTGATCCATATCGTCTCTTGAAAACACAGTCCTTTAAATTTAATAAATTAGAATACAGATGTAGATATGTAATTTGTTTGTAGTACATTATGTTCGTATTATACCTGTCTATAAATATGTAATCAATAATCTTACATTTCAGACACTTCATCAACATTTAAAAAACTGTAAACAAAGTGCATACCTAGCAGATAGATCATGCTGCACATTCAGAATTTTATCCCGCAGGTTCTCCAACATGGTTCGGAGTTTTTGGTGAAATACGAAGAATTTGAAAAAAACTATATAATGCAATAAACTTTTATATCAATTAAATAACTTCAACAGGTAAAAGTTTATTCTGCGTTGAAAATCTATATTTGGATCGTCTCTTAACAGATGATTAAATAATTAAATTTCAAAACATTCGTGTCATCTGCCTATCGGCTACAGCTGACTAGAGAAATCCATAACCATAACCGAAACCAACATTCACTTCACTTCACTTTTCTTCTATAATAATGGCAGAGGGTCTGTTCACGGATGAAGGTCAGGCCACGCACGCGCCGAGGAGACAAGAAGATGGAGTGGGTCTTTAACATACAGTGCGTTCAAGATTTTTTTTTATTATTGTTGAACACATACAATAGACTTGTGTGCTTGACACCAAGGCCCGCTTATAAGTCATCGTCGATATACAGGGACCATGAAACGATGAAATTTACAACACAGGGAATTTACATTAAAGAGAACTCCACAAAAAGTGTGCAACGGAGTCAGCGGGAGTCGAACCCGACAATCTTCCTACGCTCTCAAGCGACTAGCGGCGAAGTGTCTTAACCACTCGGCCACAGAGGTCCCATGCGTCCAGGTTCAAATCAAGGGCATGTTTACAAACAAGCACATACTTCAACCAATCTATACTTGGGGAACGAGGAACTTGATTACAGCGCCTAGAAGATACAGTGTGGAAAACGGCTACAAAATAGTGCTAAAAAAATTGAATCCCATAAATGTACAACGATGCTGAATAACAAGATGTCGATCGTAGCTCCATCGTAGTGATTTAAAAACGATAGTCATTCTAAAAGAGACTCTTTAACCTATTTCACGTCATTCCTTAACTAAATTAGCTTATAACAGACCAAAATATCTAATATTTATAGTTTCCGATATTTAACATTCTATAATTTTTGAAAACACAGTCTTTATATTGAAAAGAGTTGCGAGATGGCGCTCGTATCAGCATATTGCCGCTGAGCATTGTTGGAGATTTATGGATACAAGTTTTTAGTACTTTTTAAAGCATTATAGGAATAGCCGTTTTCCACACTGTATCTTCTAGGTGCTGTAACTTGATAGTATTGAATATGCTGCGATCGTTATACTTCGCGATGCAGAAAATACTGTAAAAAACGCTGTCAAAGTTGGCGTTTTGAACCGAATTTTCAGAAGCGGGCGATCTGGGAATGAAAACAATGGTCATACTGAGAAAATAATTGTTTAAAAATCAAATTTTAATTAATTGAGCTGAAAATGAAATCACACGGCATGTTAAACATGTCTTCAGAAATCACCCCAGCAAGTTTCATGTTTTTACTTTTAAAAATGAGTCTGAAAATGTCTCAGAAAATTTCGAGCTGTTGAGGGTGGAAAAATATTTTTTCGAATACGATCAAAACTGCTTATTTTCTGATTTATTTTTAAATTCATTTTTGTTCTCAAACACATCAAACTGGCAAATTCTCTTATTTAGAAACTACATAATGTGCCGTGCTTGTCGATTTTTTGATAAATGCAGAAAATATTGCAAAAAATGCTGTCAAAGTTGGCGTTTTGAACCGAATATTCCGAAGCGAGAGATCTGAGAATGAAAAAAATGGTCACACTGAGAAAATAATTGTTTAAAAATCAAATTCTAATTAATTGAGTGAAAAATGAAATCACATGGCCTCTTATACATCTCTTCAAAAATCACCTCAGCAAGTTGTATGTTTTTATTTTAAAAAATGAGTCTGAAAATGTCTCAGAAAATTTCGAGCTGTTGAGGGTGAAAAAATATTTTTTCGAATACACAATTAACAGCTAACAAATATCATTCATGTACAAGTTAAATGAGCTTCATTACTTTCTTCTACCTTTACACAGGGGCGTAGCTACCGTGGAGCAGTTGGAGCAGACTGCTCCAGGCGCACGAATCCTAAGGGCGCAAAATTAGAAAAAGCGAAATAAAGATGTCTTAAATATTTGTATTTTTTTTCATTATTAATCAAACATTATAGATGAATCTTGTTACAATCAGCGTATTCCTATGATATTTTACCTTGTGTTTAATCTCAACTATTTCGATTTAAAATATGTTTTCATACACAGTTGAAAGAAATGACTTCTATTCAGGAAGCTTTAATTTTAATTCATACCACCATATTGCATTGAAGATTTTCGGATCTTAAAGTAATCAAAACTTATTTAACAGGGCTCTCATCGGTCACTTTACTGGCTACCACTATTTCCAAAAAATAATCTTTCTGGTACATTTCTATTAAAAATGTTTTAGAAATTTATCATGATGATTTGGCGGAAATAATTGTAGCCAAAGAATTCACCGTTGTGAAACCTATATGTACGATGTAACAGTAGTAATTTACGATAATTATTTTACGATTTGGAAAAAAATAGCTTGACAAGTTGAAGAAAATTATTGACCATTTTACAGACGAAATCCAAGAAAACGAAAATTTTGAAGGTTTTTTTTTTGTTTGGTTTGTGTAAACTAAACATGCATTTATACAGATTACAAAACAATAATAAGAGCTGGATTTAAACATATTCCACATCAGCTCACGGCGACAAAATTTAGATGGGAGGGGGGGGATCCGGGTAAGGGGAAGCAGCAACTTAAATTTTGTGAGTATTGTTTTTGAGATTATTGTAAATGTTGCAGAATCGATAAGCTTCAAAAAGACAGAAAAAGTTAAGTACCCAATTCAGTGTTCCTTAGGCCCTGATTATAGCCTATGCAAAATTACACCACTTTTTGGTAACAGTATTTTTCCGCATTAAACCTTATTTAATCGCATAATTTTAGGATTAAATAAGGCTGACTGGCCCGCCGGGCAACCGACCTGCAGGTCTGTGCGCCCTAAACCAGGTAAAGCTGCTCCCTCCTTTAGGGGTGAAGCTAATAGTTTTAAAATTTGCTATACGCATTGCATATGAAAAGTTTTAAATCATTTAATAATTTTTTAATCACTTTTTTGAATCATTTTTTATTAATGATTTTTATTTCTCTTTGCAAGGCAGAAGAATTGATTTTTTTTCTTGAAAGTTTCTTTGCTTCAGAGGACCATTTACATTTTTTAAAACCTAATGTGTATGTTCTGTAATTTTCTTTGTGACCATTAGCGACATGGTCTGCCCCAAGAATTCTCAGCCTGTCTGGTACCAAACAGCGCGGCCTTTCTTTAAATATATATATATATACGTATTTTATTTTATTTAGTTTTTTGTAAAATCATTTATCAAGTATTTGTTTGAAATGTGTAGGCTTCGTGTATTCGTACAATGCTGTGATTGTAATTTCCCTTATATATATGTGTATTATATTGATTTTTGCGCTTGATGTGCAAAAGTATTTATAAAGAATATTTTCGGCGAAGAAAATGTAATTCAAACATTCTTTTTTGTTAAAAATTACATTTTAATATGAAAACGGGACTGTTTCAATATTGTCTATAAAAGGATAATCAGAACGGCGGTCAGCTATTTTGTATATACGAGTATGTTAGAACAGGACTGTTTTTTTTTTTTTTTTTTTTTTTTTTTTTAATTTTTAAAACGATTTTTCACGCAGTCATCGAGCTCGTATTTCAGACAAAATCGTGTTAAAGATATATGACAAGACTTTTTTTTCCCCTTCGTTGACTGTTTTTTCTACTTTCGTCGGGAAATTCCGTTGAAAACGCCATCTTTGACAATGTTTTCAGTAAGATCTATTGTGTTTACAAAAAATCGGAAAACGTCTTTCGATTACAAAGTTTCTGAATAACAACACATGCCAGTTCTCGAGCAAAAATTAATTAAAATGCATGACATAAAATTGCCTCTTTGGATTTAAGAACAGCCTTAAGAAATAAAATCATAAAAATTTCAGGTTCATTTAAGAATATTATCACGGGCCCGGGCAACACCGGGTAGGTCAGTTAGTCTATACTAATACAAGGAAGTTTCGCTCTGTGTGTGGTGGCTAGTGAAATATATTACACGTAGAAGTCTGAAAATTTAGATGAGGGTAGTCCAAAGACAGGTCCTGATACATCTGGAGCTCAGATTTTTAATTTTTTATGACCGGCGCACCCTTAGCACCGTTCAGTTTGTATGCCCTGAATTGCTCAGAACTTGCCGCTTTTTATCCGATCTTCTTCGTTTTGGGGGCCCTTTTCTCTTTTAATTATTCTCCGTTTCTACATTCCAGTTAAGACACTGGACCCCTTGAAATTTTTCTGCGCCATGCATTTTCCCCACCTTAATATTGTCAACCAATCAATGAAGCTACCATCTTCGTCCGTAACCCTTTATTCTTCTACTCTACTCCGACTCCTTTGCGGGAGCAAGATAACTTTAAGATTGAGACTTGGACTCCTCTCCCTGGGCCAGCACCCTCATATTTTTATTGGCCGCTAGTGCCCTTTTTTAAGAATTTCCCCCATTTTTTTCGCGCTTCTTTAAGATTTTACTCGAATAAATAATAAATACCCTATGCTTAATTTCGACTTATTGAGATCTAAAGCGCTAAGTACTAGAACCTTTTAACATATTTCCATCTTAGGGTCCTGCTCTCAACTATCAGTTGGCCCCTTTTGGACCTCCTATTATATCTCCCTTAAAAATGGTCTGATTCACTAACTTTTTTTTTATAACAACATGATAGGAAATCCAGCTACTACGCGAACAACATAAAAATTTTTCAGACTTCAGCTACCACCAAATTTAAAAATTAATCGCCTTCTTGGGACCCTTGCCCAGCTACATTCCAGTTGAGACCCTGGACCCCTGGGGCTTGGTACAAGGCCACTTTAAGATTTTGTGCCCTAAATTGTTAATAAATCGCCCCTTTTAATCCGTACTTCGTTTTTGGGGCTCTTTTTCCATTTGGCTTTTTTTTTCGTTTCTGCATTTCAGTTCAGACACTAGCCCCCTAGGGTAACTTTTTGTGCGCCATGCATTTTTCACCCACTAATTCTGTTACATTCTCATTGCATAACTTCAAAATTGAGTCTTGGCCTTCTCTCCCCGAGCCAACACCTTTATATTTTTATTGGGATTCTAGAGCTCTTTTTCAAAGCATTTCTTTGAAATTTTTTTTCTAATGATTAATACTTATACCCTATACTTAATTTCGACTAATTGAAAATCTAAAGCGCTAAGTACTAGGACCTTTTATCGTGTTTTCATCTTAGGCCTTGCTCTCAATTATCAATAAGCTCCTTTTGGTCCCCTATAAAAATGGTCCGATTCACTAGGATTTTTTCCCTAACTATTTCTTAGGTGCCCCAGCTACTACATGAATAACAAAAAAATTACACTTCAGCTACCACCAATTTTGAATATTAATCGCCTTCTTAGGGTCCTTGGTGCAGTTTCATTAAAAATTATCTGATAGTATTGCAATTTTCTTTAGCATAGTTCTAGGGTCCTCTGGCAACTTTGGAAACCACTAAAAAATTTCTTTTACTCCAGCTACCACTTTTTTCGTATATTAATCTTCTTTTACGGCATCAACTTACGTTTACTCACTACAGCCGTGAATTAAAATTCGCGCTACTGTTAAAGGTAAGTTGTTAACTTTAGAGGGATGGGATTTCCTCCGTAAATTAAATATCACTTTAATGTTAAAGGTAATTCGTTAAATTTACAGGGGGTGGGGGCAACAAGCACCTTCCACTGCTTCGGGGTGGTTTCTTTCCTCGAATTCTAGGAGCCGATTTCAACGGGAATTGGTTAATTCAACCTAGATTACGATTCAGCTACTTACGATTCAGCTCTGTATTATGAAAATTTGTCTTAGACTTCATTCACTAACATTTTCGGACATTAATGGTGCATTCTTTTCTCGGGTTCAATATGTCCGATTTCAACGGTAAATGGATAATTAAGCTTAGCTTACTATTCAGCATTGTGAAAGTTTATCTTAGACTTCTGTTACCACCATTTTCGAACATTAACGGCGCATTCTTTTCTCGGCTGTTATGGGCTCTATTTCAACGGAAATTGGTCCATTCAACTTAGCTTACGATTGTTTTAAAGATTATAGTTCCACTGCCAAGATTCGCATTCTTATCTCGGGTTCAATAGGCTCGATTACTACAGGGTTTACTCATTCAATTTTCGATTGTCTCCGTCGCGTACGGAATACTCCTGGCATACACGGTCTTTGGTAGCGGGAAACCAGGCCAAAGTTTCGTTCTCAAAGAGGTTTGTCTGGAACACACTAGACTAGTGGGCCACCCCTACAACCATGTTCATTTTAATTACTTATGAATATATAAAATCATACAAACTTAATTTTTGTTTACATTATTATAACGGGCCCGGGCAACGCCGGGCGGGTTAGATAGTTACATATATATATATATATATATATATATATGCGTATGTGTGTGTGTGTGTGTGTAACTTCCATACAAAATTACTCAGAACTTTTTTGAGAGACAAGAGGGCGCACAAACTTTGCTTGCTCCAGGGCGCTGAATATGTAGCTACGCCACTGCCTTTACAAGAAGAAAGTACATTGTATTGGATTTGTGAAAAATTTCGACTTCCGGTTTTCGACGGATTTATACGTTTTAGAATGCCGAAGAACACGATTTGATGGTTTTTAGAAAATGTCTGTCTGTGAGTCTGTCTGTCACTCTGTGAGTCTGTATGTGACAAAAATTTTGTGGGCGCTCTATCTCAAGAACTACAGCACGGAATTTCACAAAACTTCATATTTAGTTAGACCTTGATATAAACTGGACGTGATTAGTTTTTGGTGAAAATCGCCCAACAGGTGGCGCTGCTATGTGGCATTTTTCACGATTTCTGCAATAGCTATGTCTCAAGAACTACTGCACGGATTTTCATAAAACTTCAGATTCAGTTAGTACAAGATATAGTTTGGTGCTGATTACTTTTTTGTGAAAATCGCCCAACAGGTGGCGCTGGTATGCTGCATTGTTCATGATTATCGCAATAGCTCTAACTGAAGAAAAAATGCACGAATTTTCATCAAACTTCAGATTCAGTTAGTCCCTGATATAAATTAGTGCTGTTTAATTTTTGGTGTAAATCGCCCAACAGGTGGCGCTGCTGTGCTGCATTTTTCACGATTTCCACAAGAGCTGTATCTCAAGAACTATTGCACGGGTTTCATCAAACTTCAGATTTAGTTAGTCCTTGACATGAATTGACGTATAAATTAGTGCTGTTTAATTTTTGGTGTAAATCGCTCAACAGGTGGCGCTGCTATGCTGTATTTTTGCGATTTCCGCAATAGCTTTATCTCAAGAACTAATGCTTGGATTTTCAACAAACTTCAGATTCAGGTATACTTTGATATCGTTTAGTGCTGTTTACTTTTGGTGTAAATCGCTCAACAGGTGGCACTGCTATGCTACATATTTTCAGAATTTCCGCTATAGCTCTATCTCAAGAACTAATGCACGAATTTTCATCCAACTTCAAATTCAGATATACTTTGATATGAATTGGTTCTAAATCGTTGTTATTTCTTGTACTATTTAAATGATTTAATTGACGTGATTTATATAGAAGAAAGTTTTGTGATGGCCACAACATACTAGTTTAAAAAAGGATTTAAATTGCTTAATATCATCATTTATTTGCATTATTATTTTTTTTTTAATCTGAATAAAATCAGTTTATTACTTTCTTCTATCTTTACAAGAAGAAAGTATTGAATTCATGAAAATTTTCACATTACGGTTTTACACGTTTTAGGGGTCAGAGAACCCGAAAAACATGTTTTTACAAAATGTCTGTCTGTCCGTCTGTGTGTATGTGACACAAATTTTGTGGGAGCTCTATCTCAAGAACTAATCAACGGAATTTAACAAAACTTCATATTCTGTTTGTCCCTGATATAAACTGGTGCTGATTAGTTTTTGGGGCAAATCGCCCTACAGGTGGCGCTGCTATGTTGCATTTTTCACGATTTCCGAAACAGCTATATCTCAAGAACTAATGCACGGATTTTTATAAAACATCAGATTGCATTAGTCCTTGATAAAATTTGGTGCTTATAACTTTTAGGTGTAAATCGCTCAATAGGTGGCGTTGCTATGCTGCATTATTCATGATTATCGCAATAGCTCTATCTCAAGAACTAATGCACGAATTTACATCAAACTTCAGATTCAGTTACTCCCTTATATAAATTAGTGTTGTTTAATTTTTAGTGTAAATTGCCCAATAGGTGGCGCTGCTAGGCTGCATTTATCACGATTTCCGCAATAACTGTATCTCATGGACTAATGCGTGAATTTTCATCAAACTTCAGATTCATTTAGTACCTGATATAAATTGGTCTTGATTAGTTTTTGGAGTAAATCGACTAACAGGTGGCGCTGCTATGAAGGTTTTTTTTGCGATTTCCACAATAGTTCTACCTCAGTAGTTAATGTACGGATTTTCATCAAACTTCAGATTCAGCTGCAACTTGACATAAGTTGTTGATGATTAGATTTTGGTGTAAATCATCTAACCGGTGGCACTGATATGCTCCATTTTTCAGAAAATATTAGCATTTATGAGATAGAAGAAAGTTTTGGGATTGCCACATCCGACTAGTTTTTTCTTTTGGATTGATTTTTACTGGAGACGGGATTTTTTACTTATTAATGTTCAATAAAGAGAAATTAAAACAATATTACAGATAACTTAAACATAATGTAAGAGATAACATTTTATAAAATCTCTATCTTACTACAGAAGAAAAAAAAAAAAAAAAAAAACCTCGCTATTATTTTATGAAACTAAATACTTGAATGTTTAAAAAAAAATTTGCCTTTTAAGTATTGATGCGAGATACAATCTCTCTATCTAAAAAAATCCCTGCCGGCTCGGGCCTACAGGCGGATGTAGATTTCGATGTTAAGTACTAAATTCTCCAACAAAACTTAAGTCAAGATTAGAGATAAAACCCAGTTTCTTCAGAAAGAATAAGCTCTAGGGATCTAAACATCTTGTGAAAATTATAATATACACGAATACACACACACACATGTATATGGGATAGGTTTAAAAAATGGCTACAAAAAATTCAGAGAACCTTAAATTGTTAAAATATGTTAATATTTCCATAGTCGGGTTTTTATCATGTTTTAATACGTTTCTTCAAACTCACATGACGTTACATATTCACCTGCTGAGGTCCATTATATTTCCAATATGACGCAATATACATATTTTTTAATTCGTCAAACTATTTATTTTATTTTGAGTTTTCATGCTAAAATCTAGCTCTAGAAAACTTATGACGTAATATTCAATTTGTTTTCAATTTGTCAAAATATTTAATTTTACACGTGAAAATTTTGCAAAAGAAAAGTAATTGTTGTGGTGAAAATTTTATTTATTTATTTTTTTTAATTGTTGGCAACTGGTATAACGAAAAACTTTCATTTTTTTCCTGCCATTGTTGTGTAAGAGCTGGTTTTATCAGATTCATGTTAAGGCAGTATTCAAAATTTTGAACTCTTCCCATTTCCAACCTCTTGGTCCGATTTCGCCCATTTTCAATCCCCGCCGAGATATTAGCCATATCAAAGTTGTTGGCGAGTTTGAGGACAATCCATACATAATTGCGACTTTTATCGTGCGGACAAAATTTAGTACATACATACATACATACACATATATATATATATATATATATATAAACTTTTCAGGTGGGGGTGGTTTTGGGTTCCTGGGGTCCTATAATGAAAAGTTATGAAGGAATTTTTCAAAAGTCGCACCATGGTAACGACTGCAATAGGTAGTATTTCTTAGGAAATCTACCTAAAAAAGTAACTACCGCTGTCACCGCCGCCGGTTTTGAATTTTTTGTGACCGGAGGTCTTTCTTCGTTAATATTAATAAAAATAATGCCTACAAAAATATGAAAATCGGTAGTATTATACAAAAATGTTTGATAAACACGCTGATGCAGACAGTTTTCAAATCGAAGAATTATTTTAAGAGATATTTAATGCTAAAGTTGGACAAAATCGTTCCACTAAAAAAGTGTTATAGGAGCAAAAACTATACATCGGAATTTAATAATTTTTAGATTATTTTATGCGTTAGAATTTCCCGGTGTGCAGAATTAATTTAATTTTTTAATTTGACTCATTTTTCGAGGTTTCATTTCTATTTTAAATTGAAATTTTCAGCATTTCGAGAGATACTTTTTTCTTATTTCAGAAAATTGTACTAATTTAACCTGTTGCCAACTTTATAAACAACGGAAACAATAATGTTTGCTTCAAATTAAAAATTTATTTACACGTGACTATTATAAACAGAAAAAAACTTTCAAATTAGAATTAAATAATTACTTATAAAAAGCAGGAACTTGTTGAAAATTACTTCATCTATAATTACACATGAATTTTAACAGAGAAAGGATATTGTAAAATAATAAATTTATTAACATGCGTTAGAAGTCTTAAATAGGAGAAATTACATCACATTTACGTCACATTACAGTTATTACATAAAATGAACACAAAATAATATTGCAAAACAGTATAAATTTAAAAATAGCGCGAGACATTTACTTGATATTTTGAGATGAATTTTTCAACTTTTTTTTTTTTTTTTTTTTTTTAGACAGCGCAAATAATATTTCATTTCTAATAAAAGCATTTTCACGTGAATATTAAAAAGGGAAAGAAAAGTTTGGTGAAAATTACGTCAGATTAAAAACGATATGTTTAAAATGTCTTATTTAAAAGGACTTTCTTTTCGCTTTGTTAAAAAATACCGGGAGACAAAGACTCTGTTTACTTAATTCATTTTATATTAGATGATTTTGAAATGCCATTGTATCTTTTAACAGCAGCTGATTTTTCCGTAAAATTCCCAAATCAAAGATAAATGAATAGAAACCCGTTTATAGGGAGATCGCTTTTGTTTTTTTAATTATAATTCAATCTTCCAAAATCTTTTTAAAGCCGATCAAATTAGCGTGCTTTTAGAGACTGCAGTGTCTGAACGGGGGTTGGTGAGCTTAGCTCGTAGGGGGCCGAGCTCCCTAGTTAAGAAAAATATTGCATACAAAAATATGAAAATCGGTGGAATTATAGAGAAATGTTTGATAAACACGCTGATGTAGACAGTTTTCAAATCGAAGAATTATTTTAAGATATATTTAATGCTAAAGTTGGACAAAATCGTTCCATTCAAAAAGTTTTATAGGAGCAAAAACTGTACATTAGAATTTAATCATTTATAGATCATTTTATGCTTCAGAATTTCCTGGTGTGCAGTGCAGACTGCACTCAGTTTATTAATTTGACTCATTTTTTGAGGTTTTATCTCTATTTTAAATTCCAATTTTCAGCATTTCGAGAGATATTTTTTACAAAATTTAGAAAATTGTATTAATTTAAACTGTTGCCAACTGTATAAACAGCGCAGATAATAATATTTGCTTCAAATTAAAAATTTATTTTACAGGTGACTATTATAAACAAGAAAATATAAAAAGCAGGAACTCATTAAGAATTATCATAAAAACCATATTACACGTGAATTTTAAAAGTGAAAGAATGTTGTAAAATAATAAATTCATTAACATGAGTTAGAAGTCTTAAATAGGAGAAATTACGTCACATTACACATTACGTAAAATGAACAAAAAATAATATTGCAAAACAGTTTAAATTTAAAGATTGCGCGAGACATTTATGTAATATTTTAAGATGATATTTTCAACTATTTTTATTAGGATAGTGCAAATAATATTTCATTTCTAACAAAATTATTTTCACGTGAATAGTAAAAGGAGAAAGAAAAGTTTAGTGAAAATTACGTCAGATTAAAAACGATACATTTAAAGTGTCATTAAAAAAAAAATTTCTTTTCGCTTTGCTAAAAAATACCGGGAGGCAAAGACTTTGTTTATTTAATTCATTTTATATTAGCTTATTTTGAAATGTCAACTGATTTTATTTAATCAAAGACGGAAACAGCCATTGTATCATTTAACAGCCGCTGATTTGGCTTTAAAATTCCCCAATCAAAGAGAAATGAATAGAAACCCATTTATAGGGAGATCGCCACTGTTTTTAAACTTATAATTCAATCTTCCGAAATATTTTTTAACCCTTAAATGCCGGGTGTTGCTTTTCGGCAACATACCCAATTCAGGCTCTAAAATACTATTAGAATAATATTGAAGCTATAATGCCTCATGTTGCCAATAAAATACATTCTGTAAATAATATTAAATCGATTTTTAACATGTAGATGGCAACACTTGTGCTGTTTAAGAATGAAGATAGATTTATTTTTTCAATTGTTGCTACTTGTTCTTTTTGTTTTGTTTGGAAGCTTGCGAAATACCCTATTTTGTTCTGCAGTGAGCAAGTAAAATTTATTTCTTATTATAGTTCCTAAAATTCTTGTTTGTTTAATATTATAGAATTTTATCAATGAGGGGTATTTTTTCAATTAAAGACCAGTATTGCCGATTAGTAACAAACTGTTTTTTAGCCATAAACCATACTTAAAACAAAATATGATTTTTTAAAGTATTTTTCCCATGATTTATTTAAAAAATGAAAGCCGAAAAACATTATTATAATGATTTTTGAAAAGTCAGGCATTTAAGGGTTAAGCCGATCAAATTAGCGTGCTTTTAAAGTCTGCGGTGTCTGAACGGGGGTTGACGAGCGTAGCTCGTAGGGGGCAGCGCCCCCTAGTATCCTAAAAATAAAAGTATTGATAAATATTCTTTTTTAAAAACTGCTTCAATTCCTAGTTATATGATCACTTTATATTTGCAAGAATATAACTAGAATGATGTGCCAATCAGGGCTTAATTTGTAACAAAAAAAGTACCGGAGCCATAATATTCTGCAGTACCAAAACCGCAGCGTGCCCCCCTCCCCCCACACCGTCACTCCAATCCGCATATTTATATTTCATTCATTATTTGCGAAACTTAAAGCCTCTTTTCTTCTTTAGCAAACTAAAACTTTAAATATATCTACCTGCATATATTTAACTGTCAACTATTCCACTTTTTAGTTTATCACTCCTTCCGAAGAGAAATCTTTGCCTAATTTTAATGTTAATTAATCACAGAATTCTGCAATTAAATAAGGTAAGGATTATGATTCAGAAATAGTGTTAACACAAAAATTGAATTCTTCGCAGCTATGCATATATATAATGAATGAACAACTAGCAAAAACATTTACAAGAAAAATTTTCAGAAAATCTTCCGCGCCGTTTCCTCTCCATCTCCTACGTGTGCGACAGGCTACGTCACATATGAGTGTTTCGATAGAAAAGAATGTAGAAACTTAGAGATGGGAGAGAAAGGAGACAAAGGAAAGGGCAATGGCTTCGGTTTTTCGGAATCGCTATTGCATAGCTGCCAACATCTTACGCTTTTTCAGACCACAAAAATTTTATGGAAAATTTTACCTTTTTAAATCGCCGTAATCTGCCGATTAAATAAGGCAAAATTTTCTATTAAATTTTTGTGGTCTGAAAAAGCGGAAGAGTTGGCAGCTATGCTATTGCACTGGGCTCCGGAGCCCTGTATTTATGAGCTCCGGTGAATTCCGACCAATATTTAAATATTTACTAAAAACTGGGAAGTACCGGAGCTGAGCTCCGGCGCAAATTAAGCCCTGCCCCTAAGACTTACACGTGACTATTTTACAAACTTACTGTTTATAAATCTAGGAAAGCTAACTTCATTCCTAATATTATATGAGACAAAGTATGGAAAAAAAAAAAAAAAAAAAAAAAGACCAGAAAACAGGAATTCTGCTTTTTCAGAATTTAGTGTCGCCCTCAATGAAAAAAAAAAAATACATATATATGTATATAAATATAGATAGTACAAAACATATTTCAGTTTTAAGACTTAAAACACACGCTTTTATTTTATATTAAATGACGTCTTTCGCATTTGCTGAATAATTCCTCATTTACGATCCAGTCTTAAACAACATCTACAGAAAAGTACTCATAGGACGTCACTATCGCTGAATAATGCACACACACACAGAAAAAAAAAAAAAAAAAACAGATGTCACTGAAGAAACTCGACAAAAAAATCGTCTATCTAATGATTCGTATGCCTTCATTTGTTTGTAATATAGATAATTAAATTAAATATAATTTATAATAGCTCCATTGTTTTGTCAGAAATCATTCATTTATATATTTTTTCAAAATAGCACGTGTTTTAATTAAATTTTTTTTCAGCAAGGATGCGAAAATGGCAGCAAAAAGATATAATTACCATTTTCCAACAATTTTTCTTTACTTTCTACAGAAATGGAGTACTTGAGTTGTCAAAATTAAACAAATGGCCCTAAAAACTACAAAACAATGTGTATCTCAAAAATAAATTGAGATATAGTTTTTAAACAAATTGCATTAGAAAGTACTTTTTTTTCCAAATACGGTGGTATAAAAAGTGTAAATGTGGGATGCTTAGAAGTTAGTAAAAAAAAAAAAAAAAAATCTGTAACATAGACTAAAAATCGAAAAAAATTCGGTTGACTTTTTACTGCAGTCAGATTTGAAAATAAGCGAAAACAGCAAACATAACGTAGGACGAGTTCTTTTTTTAAGAAACGCCCCACCTTTCGGCGGGATTCTAAAAATTAGTTTTAGGCTCATTGAGTTGTTCCTCTCCACGGTAATCTTTAGTAAAAGGCGAAAGATTAGCTCGTATTATGAAGAGAAACCAGAGCATACGCGATATTTGACGCGCGAAAATCATATTTATTTGTAGCTTCTTCGGATTACCGGTGTGCAAAGACTAAATTTCTTCATCGTTACACCGGCCTAGCAGTGCCCTCTTTTCTTGTACTTTATTTGTCGACAGTCAGTTGACCAGATGGAAGGAATGCAACAAGAGAATTAAGACGTACTCTGAATAGCCATTAATTGTTTTTTTATTATTAAAAAGGATGACGATGAAAAAGAAAAAATATTTACGTTCTAAAGAAATCCAGTTTTATGGACCTAATCATACAACATAATATTGAGAAGCTCGGAGATCCTCCGTCCACACTCTGCCGTCTCTGTAGTTCAAATTCCTCTTGGTGCAATTTTCCTATGTATTGGAATATCTTAATTATCCCATTATATTGATTATCCCATTACCTATAATATAAATATATAAATGTATAAAATATATATTGTACAAATGGATAATATAAATATAAATAATATACGTATGTAATTTAAAAATAATATAATATGAAATATAATGTATAAAAATATCGTCTTACGATTTTTTTACTTTTCGCAAAAAGTAGCAAGAATATGGGAAAAGTCATTTTTCAGAATTAACTGTGAATATACGATTCTCGAGAAAGCCACGAATGCGTTGCCGCATTAACTTTGCGTGAACTTGTTCCAGCGCCTACACCTCTATAGTAAAATAGAGGCGTATTTCAATTTAAAATCGCTTAAGGCTGTTCTAACTGCTCTGCTCAACAAGCGCAAAACCTTTTGACACATTTACAAATTCATTTTTTAACGGAAAAATGTAAAATTGGAAAACCTGGCCATGGAAGCGATTTCGAATTGAACTGTTTTTTCCATTTTTTGATCAATTACCTATTGAGTTACAAGCGATTTCGATCACGTGACAAACACGTTTTTCGCTCGCTCTTGAGTGCTCTTTCTTCCTTCGCGCGGAAATTCAGTTCAAAACGCCCACTTTGACACTATTTTCTGAAAGATCTATTGCGTTTGCAAAAACATGAAAAAAAAAAAGCTCAATTACATAGTTTCTGAACAACAACACCAGCTAGTTTCACGCATTTTCGAACAAAAATAAATTAAAATTTATGTCAGAAAGTTTCCCTTTTGGATTTGAGAACACCCATAAAGCTGTTCTTAACTGCTATGCTAAACAAGCGCAAAACGTTTTGACACATTTGGTTTTACAAATTCATTTTTTAACGGAAAGATATAAAATTGGAAAGTCTGGCCATGGAAGCATTTTGGAATTGAACTGTTTTTTCCATTTTTTGGTCAATCCATTATCTATTGAGTTACAAGCGATTTCGATCACGTGACAAACACGTTTTTCGCCCGCTCTTGAGTGCTGTTGCTTCCTTTGCGTGGAAATTCAGTTCAAAACGCTCACTTTGACACTATTTTCTGAAAGATCTATTGCGTTTGCAAAAACATGGGAAAAAAACAGCTCAATTACATAGTTTCTGAACAACAACACCAGCTAGTTTCATGCATTTTCGAACAAAAATAAATTAAAACTACTTATGTCAGAAGTTGCTCTTTTGGATTTGAGAACACCCTTAAGGCTGTTCCCAAATCCAAAGGGTCTACTTTCTGACCTATTTTTTAAATCATTTTTGTTCGAAAACGGATGAAATTGGCAGTTGTTATTCAGAAACTGTGTTATCGAAAGACCTTTTCCATTTTTTTTTTTTTGTAAGCTCAAAAGATCTTTCAGAAAACACTGTCAAAGTTAGGGTTTTGAACCGAATTCTCCACGAGGCAGCTCAAGAAAGGAGGAAAACCGGCCGCCGTGACCGCGATTGCCTATAACTCGATAAATAATTTATTTATCAAAAAATGGAAAACTCATTTCGATTCC
This sequence comes from Maratus speciosus, assembly GCA_963932465.1. Lineage (NCBI taxonomy): Eukaryota > Metazoa > Arthropoda > Arachnida > Araneae > Salticidae > Maratus > Maratus speciosus. The sequence goes on from OZ010798.1 coordinate 290,687,147, forward strand.
AAATCGCTTCAATAGTCAGGCCTGCCAATTTTATGCCTTTACGTTTAAAAATAAGTCAAAAATTGTGTCAGAAAGTTTCGCGTTGTTGAGCAGGGGATTTGAGATGAAAGCACTGCAGTTTTTTACGAGCACTGGTAAAATAATTTCGCTTGAGAAATAATAATTCATTCCGGATCATATATTTGTTATTGCTTCTTTAATATCGAGAATGTACCAACGCATCACTTGATTATTAGCAAATGGGGTCTTCGGTATTAAGAAAAACATGAATTATATATTTTTTTGCCTTTATTAAGAAAGTGCCGACGACGCGTTTACTTGAACAGTCAGAATACGCATAGCGTAGGGTTCATCGTTATCGTTGTTCTGCATACAGTTAGAATTATATTTCTTGGTAATTTCGAGTTGTACAGTCGTGGAAAAAAAAAAAGTAAATACCCCCTACTAACTCCACAGCAAATTACCGTAGAAGAAAGTTACTGGTACCGAATGATTGGAAATAAAGTCTACTTTTAAATGATGTTTGCTTAGGGGGTCATCTACATATTAAAACGAACCCAAACTTCATTTTTTTTCAATAGCAACACCCAATTTTAACAAGATATTTCAAATCTTCGGTTCAAACTATGCCTAGACACCAAATTTCTAGTCATTTGAATGATAAGTTTTTGAATTATAAAAATTCAAAATTTAATGCTTCTAATGTTAAATTACATCTTCATATGTTTATTTATAACTGCTGAAATTATACTCCTAATGTGCTAATTTTTTGTGTAGTAATAATACTAATATACCCAAACATAAATACCATGAATTTGCAATTTTTATAATTTTATGATATGAATTATGAAATTAATATTCGAAAAAATTATGAATTGCAACCTACAATGTTTTTGATGGATTTAGATTTATTAAATCTTGCTGTATGGAAATCCAAAATTTCACATTTTTCTTCCAAGTAGTTTTCAAATTATGCTTAAAAAACGGCAAAATGATGGTTTAGGGGGCCGTCTGTGATAGAAGTGGCTAGATATTTTGAAATTTCTTCTACTCTCCTGTAATCTAGCAGGCTTCATTGACTGCTTGAGTGGCTCTTAAGGTGCCTTGATCAAGAAGGGGCTCTCTCGCTTAACAATCGAATACCGAATTTCAATTTGGATACAGCCCTTAAAATACGCTCGTTTTAAAATAATTAATTTCTCGAAAACTTATGGTACGAATTGCATAAAAACTTGTTTTTGGGCTAATTGAAGGGTGTAGAGTTCATTTATGCTGTCAAAATTGGGCATTGCCATTGAAAAAAAAATGAAGTTTGGGTTCGTTTTAATATGTAGATGGCCCCCTAAGCAAATTTTATGTACATCATTTAAAAGTAGACTTTTTTCCCAATCGTTCGGTACCAGTAACTTTCTTCTACGATAATTTGTTGAGGAGTTAGTAGGGGGTGTTTACTTTTTATTTTTCCACGACTGTACATTTCACGCCAAGATCATACTTTATCTTTATAGGATCATTTCTATAGTCTGATTAACGTGTTTGCTCACTGAACATTGCAGTAAAGCCAACCACGGTGATCATGTGGAGTTTGGTTTCGCTCCGAGCGTGAAGCCAGTTCCGTCTACTATAAAATGTAGAAGGGACCATTGATGATCACGCCCGCTAGACTTCGTGTCTCTCGGGAAGGGCGGGGCTTGCTCTGGGTGGTTTCCATTTTAAACAAAAGCAGAAAATAGCCGCACATTTAGAATGCGCGTACTTTGTTTGATATAACGCTCCACAGTTTTTAAGATTCCTATAACGAGATCCATCTTCCTTTTCCGACACGACTGCGAAATATCAAAACGCGTAACTCTATGTGAAAGTACATTTGCAGTTGCTGATTTCGAGATTCATTATTTTCAAAGAGAGCTTTAAAATATGCTAATAGCCATTCCCTTGTGGCTCCAGCTCCAGAATGAGAATTCCAGGTCTTATCATCAGAGTAGACAGACATTCATTTCAGATTTTCGAAGTTGGGGCGAATAATATAAAACGAATTAGATAAAGATACGGTTGATCCGTTCTCGAAAAGAGTGCAATTTTTTGCGAAAAATTCAAACGATTTCATTTGGTTTTATTCAAACTACTCTTCTGAAATTTATCCCAGTAATATGAGAAGTAATATTTTAGAAACTCCAGGAACTGGCGAAATATCAGGCTGCTCCAAAAAAAAAAAAAAAAAATAATTAAGGGTGTATTCGAAAAAATATTTTTCCACCCTCAACAGCTCGAAATTTTCTGAGACATTTTCAGATTCATTTTTAAAAGTAAAAGCATGAAACTTGCTAGGGTGATTTCTGAAGACATGTTTAACATGCCGTGTGATTTCATTTTCAGCTCAAATTAGAATTTGATTTTTAAACAATTATTTTCGCAGTATGACCATTTTTTTCATTCCCAGATCGCCCGCTTCGGAAAATTCGGTTCAAAACGCCAACTTTGACAGCGTTTTTTACAGTATTTTCTGCATTTATCAAAAAATTAAGAAGCACGGCACATTATATAGTTTCTAAATAAGAGAATTTCCCAGTTTGACGCGTTTGAGAGAAAAAATGAATTTTAAAATGAATCAGAAAATAAGCAGTTTGGATCGGAATACATTCTTAAATGCAAAAAATGTGGAACGCTTCACGATTTTGCGTGTCATCCTTGCGCAGGGGCCATGCTAATCTTCTCTGTATCGTTCCAATTTTAGTATATGTACTGCCGAAGCAAGTACACATAAAGTAACTTGCTCAGACTATATATATGTTACGGCCAAAACCCGGAGTTTGGCCAGTTCGCGAATTGGCCGGCCAATTCGGGAACTGCCCGAGATTCCTGGCCAAAACCCGAAATACATGAAATTAAAAGCGTATTTCGGGTTTTGGCCGGCCATTTCGCGAACTGGCCGGGAAGACTTGGCCAATGTACGAAGTGGGGATTCAAGGCTGCCCGGTAGGTGGCAGTGACGTGCACACGTGATAGTAAGGAACGTTCCATGCTATGACGATTATATTCTGATATGCTGGATAATTTCCCGCTGGTTTGATATAATTCGATAAATTGGGTTTATTATGAACATTATATTCTAATCTGCTGGAGATTTCTGTCCTCTGTGACTAATATCTATATATCGGATTCATTGTCCAATCTAATAAACAAAGTATCTGAGTGACTCTGTAAATAAACGACAAATTCTACCTAGCGAATAAATTATAGAAAAAAGTTGTGGAGCATATTAGTAATGTATAACAATTTCATTATGTTTGAAGTAGTGTAACAGCATTAAAATACCCTATAAACGATTTTTCACATATATCATAAGTCTTTATCTTAATTCTTTTGGGCGTCCCTATAAACGAACTATAATGTTTATTTAATCAGTACTCTATAAAATAATATATTGCTCACCACATGAGTTAGGCATGTGAATTTTATTATGTTTGAAATAGTGTAACATCATTTAAGTGCACTAAAAATGATCTTTCACCATTCACTGAAATGTAACGAAATACTTTTGAGTGTCTCTGTAAACGAACTATAATTACTACATATTTCATATATTTTAGATAACAGTTTGTCGTCCATTTTGATGATGCATATCAATTTTATTATAATTGAGATAATGTAACAACATTAAAATGGACTGGAAAAATTTTACCCATTGATGATATTGTAATGAAATACTTTTGTGTGTACCTGTAAATTAACCAAAAATAGTACAACTTCACTTGCAATACCGAAATGTATTTATAAACCTAAATAATATAACAATTACAAGTCAATCGGAGTCTTTACTCGAGTTAGAGCACGGGCAGGCAGACGGCCAGGCAAATTCAATTCATAAACACTTTCAACTATGTTAGAAAGGGATAAAAAGTTAAAATTGGTTTCTGTGTAACAATTTCGCGAAATGGCCGGCAGCGTATGACCACTTCGCGAAGTGGCCGACCGCATCTGGCCAGTTCCGGAATTGGCCGATCGCCTCTGGCCAGTTCGCGTTTTGGCCGGCCAATTCCCGAATTGGCCTGTCAGTTAAAAACGTTGTTGGCCAATTCCCGAATTGGCCGGCCAGTTCGGGAATTGGCCGATTTCGGGTTTTGGCCGTAACATATACAAGCCGAAAAATTTCTCAAAGAAATATGTGGTGTGGTATTTCGAATATTTGAAAACACTACCGATTGTTGTGGAAAACTCTATCGATCTTTCTGGAATAGTGCAAATTACTCGCTGTGAAATGCCTAAAGGGGTTTCCTACAAAAGCAGATTGAATATTTGCAACGCTCATTCCGATTCAAAGATGTTATTTTTTGAAAACGAATTTTTCATACTCCGACTCTCTGCCCAGATTCTTATGTAAAAATGTTTGTCCATCAAATCACGCTTTCAGTACACCAAAATAACAGGACTCAGCTCTCAGTTCCATACAATTTAAGTTAGACGAAACACTTTCGAAATAAAAATCTTCCGCAAAAATATCAGTGTAGTACGGCTTGGTTAAAGATGCTATCCGTCTTCATAGAATTTTAAGATGGGCGGAGTCAGCGTTTCACATGGTCGCGGGCACAGATAAATAAATGAACAACTGAATAGATTTAAAAAGAAGCTTGTCCTTATTAGGAAAATGATATACTGACCTGTTTCGATTATTTAACGCTGTGTTAACCTTAATAGCCATCGTTTAGAACAGTTTCGGATAAGACCTGCAATATTTAAGTCTTACACGTGACTAATTTACAAACTTCCTGTTTTTAAATCTAGGAACGTTAATTTCATAACTAATATTATATGAGACAAAGTATTAAAAAAAAAAAAAAAGACTAGAAAATAGAAATTCTGCTTTTTCAGAATTTAGTGTAGCCCCCAATGAAAAAAAAAAACAAACAAAAACATACATGTATATAAATATAGATAATACAAAATATATTTCTGTTTTAAGACTTAAAACACTCTCTTTTATTTTATATAAAATGACGTCATTCGCATCCGTTGAAGAATTCCTCATTTACGATCCAGTCTTACACAATATCTACAGTAAACTATTTATAGGACGTCACTATCGCTGAATAATACACACACACACAAAATAGATGTCACAAAAGAAACTCGACAAAAAAATCGTCTATTTAATGATTCATATGCCTTCATTTGTTTGTAATATAAATAATTAAATTAAGTATAGTTTATAATAGCTCCATGTTTTATCAGAAACCATTCATTTTTATTTTTTTTCAAAATAGCACGTATTTTAATTCATTTTTAGGGTTCCGTACTAATAAAGTAAAAACGGAACCATTATAAGATCACTCCTGTGTCTGTCTGTCTGTCACAGCCATTTTACTCGTAAACTATGGAACGTGGAAAGTTCAAATTCGGGGAAATAATAAAGACCATTGACCCACATATTTTCAGATTAATAAACATTCATAAATATATTTAGTAAAAATGTAGAGGGGCTAATTATGGTACTTGAAAAAAAAAAAAAAAAACTCTTTTCTTTGTATATCGTGTGAAAGCTTTCGTAACGCTGAATTCAAAAATACATTCCTTTCAATTTTAGGTATTATATTTTCAAAGATAGTGTCGAAAATGTAGCGCAAAAAATATGTCCCCCCCCCCCCCATCTCATTCCGAATCTACTGAAACTAAAATTATGAAAAAATTAGAGGTAGTAGATGTTAATTTAAACCTTGCCGGAAAATTATAGCGATTACCCCGTCACATAGTTTTTGAGAAATTCGCATTTGTCTGTTACACACAAATTTCGATTTATTTACGGGCATTCAGAAAAATTGTTGAGCATCGCTGGATATACGTATCGTAGCAGAAGTATAAAAGCATTGTTGATAATGAATTTCGAAAAAAATCATCGGTAATTAGCCGCGATATTAACCGTTAAAGATACGGCCAGTTTGGACATACACACTGACAAGGGCGGCGCCTCTATGCCTAGTTAACAATTTTTAATGATATATATGTGTAATGTAATGACCAGTAACAGTATAAAAGCAAAAAATGTCAAATTGTTAAAAATATATTTATTTCAGGGGTCCAGGACTCTAAATTTGGAAAAAAAAAAAAAAAAAAAAAGAGACCATTTTCAATATTTAATGTCTTAAAATATGTATGATTTTAAAACACAATTTTAAGTGGGATGAAAGATATAAGTACTATGTTCTTTCATTTCATGTATTTGAAAAATTGCAAGATGCAGAAATAGTATTTATAGGGGCCTCGAAAATGTTAGACATTTGTCGAACAGAAAATTGGCATAACAGTTTGCAGGATTACAAAATAAATATTGCAACTAGAATTAAAATTTTAGTGCTTACTTATACTTCAGATTGTAATAATTATCCTGAACTTAAATAAATTTGTATTTAAAGCATTTTTATATTTTTAATGCGATGCTGCATTTGGCTAATACAAAATTTTCAAAATTTCAACAGTATAATCACCCCAAAAATATTTTTTGAACAATAAAAAGGAAATTATAGGTTCAGTTTATACAGAATAACATAAAATATATTTTGAAAATTTCATGAAAAAATATTCAGAAGTGTTTGAGATATCCTGCGCGTTATGCCGCAAAAACAACATTTGGAGAAAAATGAGTTCAAAGTTTTGGAATCGCCGCCTCAGCTATTGGGCGGGTATAATTCTAAAAGCCATAACTTCTGTTCTAATTGGAATTTCAAGGAAACAATTATATCAAAATGTTCAGAAAAGATAGGAGTTTAACATCTAAAAAAAATTAAATTTCTAAAATTTTGAAGCTTTAACAGTCCTGCGACCACTTAACCCTTTCCGGCGCGGAGTAATTCTATTTATAAAGTTATAAAATAATGGACCTACACCAGAATTTATAAACGAATTTATTAGAAAATATGAATTTGCTTATTTTCACGTACATAATAAAAGAAAAATTTTAATTAAATATTCTTGGTGCCGTTTGTCTATTTTGGAATTAAAATTAGGCGTCCTTTTTTTAAGGACACCGCCCTCGAAAGGTTTAATTAGAATGAATCGCATAAATACTGTGGGATTTGTGGCTAGTTTGCATTGAGTGTATCTCTCAATACGCCTCGAGTGACTTTAAAATTAATTAAAAACCTATCTGGAAAAACGTGACACGGACCAAGGCGGCGTTGCAACTTTGCGACCTCCTTTCGAAGCGCGCTTAGCACAACGCCAATTTTAAACTTTGAACAAAGGTTTTGTTTTAGCTACACTGTAGAAACAAAGGTTATTACTACGCTGAATTTAGTTTTATGAAATGCCAAATGAAGTTTAAATATGCACTGCTTTTATTCTCAGTACCGAATTAAGTTCATCATAAACAGATTAGGATAATATTAAAAAATGAGTTATACAGAATAGCTATATTTGATATTATTTAGGTTCCATATATCTTTGAACTTTCATGATATATCCTACGTTGTATTGTTTTTTACAAAGTCTTAGTATTCTTTTAGCAACGTTTTTTTTAATAACACAATTACAAATTCATATATTTATTCTACGGAACCCTCTGTGCGCGAGTAATACTCGCTCTTGATCGTTTATTTTTTTAGTAGTTATGGGAAAATGACAACAAAAAGATCATGGAAGACGGTAGTATTTCGAGTGACGCAGCCTTAAGCCTAGAATCGTATCGTATCGTATCGTTAAAATCGTATCGTATCGTATCATAGAATTCGTAGATGGCGGAACTCATATATACAGCTAACTCGACATCAAAGAAAATGCGAAAAGCCGCCTTTTAATAACTCAGCAGATATACGTCTTATTGTTCTGAATTTTCTAGAACAGTCTTATATCTGCAGTCTAATCGTATACTGAAATTTTTACATTTCTACGTGCAGTATATTTTGAGATCTAAATAGTCATTTTTAAAGTGAAAACAAAACGTTGGTATAATATCGAGGAAGTTCCTAATTTGAAAATCTCGAAAACGGTTCTAACGATTATTTTTAAATTGATACATAATATAAATGTGATTAAGGCGAGGTGAATAACACTTTTCTTTTTTCTGGGAAAACTCTCGTTCGTTAAATAATTCGATTTTTTTTCTCTCGAAAATGACACGGGCGATTTTTTAAAAATCAAATAAATATGTTTCAGATGAACCAAATAACAATTTACTTGTTTCCAGCAAGACTCTTGTTCGTTTTATAATGCGCATGAAAAATCGGACTATATTTCTTCGCCATTCTATGGAAATTTCACCGAAAATGCATGACACTGTATTCATACACATGCTTTCTTTTTAACCACTTTTGGGGAGAAAAATTTTGTCTTCCCACGGCTGAGTGGTTGAGGGCCATCGTCTACTGATCTTAACAGAGGCAGTTCGATACTCTCTAGTGCGTGTGAAGTTTTTTTTTTTGTTTTTTTTGTTTTTTTTTTTAAGTCTGTTAGTTGACCATTCTTCTCAGTTCCTTTGTAATTTTTTAATTGCTATTAAGTTAAATAAAATTACAATTATAATGACGCCAATTTGATGATGATTATTTCTTGGCAATTTTTCAACAATAAAAATATTACCATAAATTTTATAAATATATTTAATTTCAATCACTTTACAAAAAATATACATTAATAATTATTATTTGAATATAAATCACACGATCAGAAACGTAAAAAAATAATTCATTTCAGCTCTTCTTTTTATAATATCATTTTTTATTATTATGACGGTCAATCAATATATAATCACTGACATCCATAATATTATTATTATTATAATTATTATTTTCCTTGCATAAAAACTATTGTGATGTAATAATTATTTTATAATAAATAATTTAGTTGAAATGTTTTATTTATAAATAACAATGAAGTTTTACATAATAAGCATACCAGAATTTTGGTGTCGCCATCTTTTGACGCAATGAGGAATTTGCACACATGGGGGATTTGATCATTTATATATTTTTCTGATAGTTCCACATCCTCAGTTTTCAAAAATGTTCTCGAAAACGCGAAAAAAATATCTATACTATTAAATAATTAGTCCTAAAAGTAAGCTAAAATCACGTCGCTTCAAATCGGGGCATGACTTACTATGACGTCACAGTTCACGACAGCCAAGCGGAACGGAAAGAAAAGAGTTACTAAGCTTTGGAAATAAAGGTTCGAAATTTTTAAACTACTGATTTTACAAATTTGGTTCTTTCGCATCTGGATATTATTTTGTACGTTGATTTATAAAATGTCTATTTGAAAAAAAATGAACGCTAAGTTTATGAAAAAATCGATTTTTAAACTCATTAAAAGTCTTTTCACATAGAGAAAATTGACGGGATATTGTTAAAATTAGGAAAAATAAAGAACTGATCGCTTTTAAACTTTGACGTTGTTTTAACGCATAATAAAGATTTTATAAATTTAAGATGAGTTGATTTTTGGTGGTGGTGGTGTGTGTGTGTGTGTGTGGGGGGGGGGGGGGGGCGTTTTCTCTTTTTTCCTTCAGATGAACTATTTATTGCGTTTTAAATGCGATTTTTCATTTAACACTCAAATAAATATTATTTTTTAACATTAGATATTTGAAAGAGTGGGAAATGCAGAGGGAGGGAAGGGTCATCCGGGGAGGAGCTATTTTCTAAATTTTGAGTACGCGCCTCATGTGACATATCGTTAGAAAGGTGTATGAAAACTTATTCATATTATGCACATCCGGTGCCCCCCCCCCCCCCACACTTCGTCCCCTGGGGGCACTTTTGTAAATTTTTAGGTTTTTTACAAGAATTTGCAGTGCGTGCGCAGCACGTGGTGCTATACGATGCCGCAGACAGCGGGGATGTGGTTCGCGGTTTTTTTTCCAGATGATTTTTTTTTTTTTTTTTTTTTTTAAGATTATGCAGTACTGTCGAAGCACGCCTGCTACACGGTGTCATAGGCAGCGGGACCTAAAGTATTTTTATGTTGAAAAGTAAAAATTTAATATTAAAATTTTTTGAGTAGTTTCAATATTTTTACGTTTTATAATATCTATTAAGACATGACAAAATATTGTTTCGAAATAAATCCTTTATTTTTTAAACCTAGTCCCCAACTTAATAAAAATGTACACTTACGCAATAAAATTTTTATTTACTTCCTAAATAAAAACTAACATATTTATGTGTGTCATATCTTAGACGTTTCTACGTTTTACCTATTTAATCATCAATAAAACAGGGTTATTGCTTATTAATCTTTACAGATACAATATACGTATGAAATCTACTACAGAGTGTTTTGTTTGTTTTTAAATACGAATGAGTACATCATAAATATGAATGCCTTTTTTTTTCTCTTGAGTAACTATTTATCCAATCAATTAATGTTCTAAAATAGTAATATTTAAACAAAATCAAACATAAAGTTACTGAAAAATGATCTTCACAAGATCAAAGAGATGATGCATTAGATAAATTAGGATTTTTCTTGTCATCTCTCTTCATAGCTTTAGTCCATGATTTTCTAATGGCAGGGTCTTTTGGCACACTGAAAACCAACTTTTCGCTAGAAGTTACTGGTTGTATTAGTGCAGAGTGGTACAATACAGTACAGTAAAACCTCCTTAAAGCGACCATGTTTCATTCTAATAAAAATTGATCGTTTCAAGAGGTGGCCTCATAATGGAGGTCATGTTTAAATCTAGATTTTAATTGTTGAAAAAAAGTAGAAATAATGTTACTAGAATTTATTTTTCACATTAGGAAAAAATATAAAAATTTAAGTATCAAAATAAAAGTTAATTATATAAGTTAATTACTGCAGTGTTTAAAAATGAATATATTGACGATTGCTTTGGTTTTACGGTTTTATCTTTCATAACATTTATTTCCAAGTCCTTTCAAAATTCAGTAAATAAATACAATTTTTTTTTTTTTTTTTTGGACGGGAACAAATAAAGATATTTTCATTAATTTATCTATTTCTTTGAGAGTTTCCTAACTGAATAGGGTAGGGGAGTTTATTGATCGTCATTCTTAATTCGTCATCAGAGTTAACTTCATTGTCTAAAAAGGCATAAAGGGGTTTAAGCACTTAAAAGTTACCGGAATAATAATAATAAAAAAATCTAAACTTATTTAGAAGTTTAAAGCCCCTCGGAATTATTTTTCTAATAAAACCTTCTTCAAGTGACAGGAAAAAACGGAATTTGTTTCCTTTTCTTCAAAGAAATTGGTCGCTCATGGAGAGAGGTCAGCTGGGATGGTCTCTGAACGGAAGTAAAATTAGTATTGAGCCTATGGGAATAAATTTCGTTCAATGAAAAACTGATCGTTCAGGGAGGTGGTCGCTTAATGGAGGTGATCGCTTAATGTAGGTGGTCGCACAGAGAGGTTTCACTGTATTTATAATATGAGTTTGTGCTCTCAGTCATAATAATTTTAGAAACAGCAATATTTAAAATGAACAAGTTGAAAAGCGACACACGTAAAGAATAACAGTCGTTTGTTGTCATGAACTGTGACGTCAGATGTATTAGTATTATGGAGCGTTTTCGGGATACGGTAAATAGTGCGATATTAAAACAATCATAAATCAGTAATAAAAGCTCAAAATAAAAAACATATGCAGGGTATCCTTCTTATTTTTTCATGTACTATTGTTTCGTGATAAAGTTAGAAAACGTGCAAATTCTCCATTGCGTACTACATTTTGTCTCTTATTCGGAAAAAAAAGAAAAAACTAACGCTTTTCACCGCTTTGAAAGAATCTCTTGTGACTAGAGGTCTATTTCGCAAATATTAAGAAAATTACTGCATACAAAAATATTAAAATGGGTAGTATTATAGAGAAATGTTTGATAAAAACGTTGAAGTAGACAGTTTTTAAATCGAAGAATTATTTTAAGAGATATTTAATGTTAAATCTGGATAAAATTGTCTCATTAAAAAAGTCTCATAGGAAAAAAAATATACATGGGAATTTAATCATTTTCATTCAATTTAATCATTCAATAGAAACTCGAAGTTTGCAGAGTGCATTTATTATTTTTAACTTGCCTAATTTTTTGACGGTTTATTTCAATTTTAAATTAAAATTTTCAGAATTTCCAGAGATATTTTTTACATATTTTAGAAAAGGTTATTTTAAATTGTTGCCAATTGTTAAAACAGCGCAAAGAATAATATATCCTTTAAATTAAAAATTTATTCACACGTGACTATTATAAACAGAAAAAAATCCTTTTAAATTAGAATTAAATGATAGCGTGTTAAAAGCAGGAAAATATTAAACATTACGTCATAAAAATTGTTTTTACCCATGCTTACTTAAAATGAAAGAAAATTATAAAATAATCAATTATTTTCAAATTAGAATTAAATGATTACGCATTAAAAGCAGGAAAACATTGAAAATTACGTCATAAAAATTATATTTACACGTGAATATTAAAAGAAAAAGAAAATTTTTAAATAATAAATTCATTGATATGTGTTAAAAGTCGTAAATGGAGGAAATTACGTCATATTGGCCAAAGTGGCCAAATAATAATATTGCAAAACAGTTTAAATTAAAAAATATATTTATATGAGAGATTTATTTCAAATTTCGAGATGATATTTTAACTATAGTTGCCAATTTTAAGGTAGCGCAAATAATAATATTATCTTTCTAATAATAAAAATATTTTCAGTTGAATGTTACAAAGAGAAAGGAAAGTTTGGTGAAAATTATGTCAGATTTAAAACGTTACATTTAAAATCTCTTATTTAAAATCATTTTCTTATAGCGTTGTTAAAAAATACCATAAAGCAAAGACTCTGTTGACTTAGTTCCTTTTATATTTGGTAATTTTCAAATGTTTAACTAATCTTATTTAATCAAGCACGGAAACAGCAACTAACATCAGCTGATTCGGTCTTGAAATCCCTCAGTAAAAGGGAAACCCGTTTACAGTAAGATCGCCATTGATTTTTTAATTATACAGAGCAGCCTCGATTATCCGAGCTAATTGGGACTGTTAGTAAATCGGAATCGGAAATCTCGGTTAATAGAAACTGTGTGTAAAAACTCGCCGTGCTTGCGAATTTAACATCTCTTTTAAAAAAATATATAGAACGTTTTTTAAATAATAAAAATAAATATATGTAAAGTTCTGTTTCACAGCTTAACAAATTTAAAAAGAAAATCAACTACCAGTAGCAAATTTTAAAATGCAAATTGAAAAATTTACGAAAGTTCACACAGCCACTGGAAACAAAGCATTGTTCGCTATTGACTGCTCAGGGTCCAGTGTTTCTTTGGAGTTGAGTGCTTTTGGGGGCAGAAGGGCCTGTATAGCACGGACAGTGAGCTAAAGAGTGTGGTTATTTTTAAGGCTCATTCAAAAGGAAAAAAAAAATCAGACTTTGTTATCGGCTCGGTTAACAGAAACCTCGATTAATCGAAGCTCGGTTAATCCAGGTTCTACTATAATTCAATCTTCCGTAATCTTTTTAAAGCAGATCAAATTAATGGACTTTAGCACAAAGTCACATAGCTGATAACTGCCATGCTTGTTGGCCACCTTTTTTTCAAAAAGTTTGCTTCACCTTATTCAATTAATGAGATATCTCCGATAAAATAAGTCACATTTTCCCGTTCTAAAATACTGGTATCCAAAAATCGTAGCATGTAACTGACACTACAAGTACTCATGGAACTAGACTATTTTAAGTCTGATTTTTATTATAGACTATATAAAATTATTAAAAATATATATATTATGATAGGAACTACGGGCTTCGTCCGCTATTTACGTTACAGATATAAAAATCATGTTTTTTTTTTTTTTTTTTTTTAGGGAAAAAGAAATAAAAACCTATTTGACGATAGGTTTATAAAGACACATTTTGTATTTGTTATATTTCCGGGGATGAGGAGGGGGGGGGGGGACTATTTTGATTAAATATCGCAATTAGTCCACATGGCAGATATAATTATGATAGACACTAGTTTGCTTCGCCCCTCTATGGCGCCTTATGGGTCCAGCTTCCATAACTCAGAAACCACCTTTCGGACATCAATGCAACAAATTCCAAACGTTATAAGTAACTTAATAATCACCCTATATAGCATTAAAGTAAATTTATGAGTACTGCATACTATTTTTTTATCGTAATTTCTGAAGAGAAAAAATTATTTCGGTTCCATTCTTAGGTACTGGTCTGAAAAATTTTGAAAAAGGGGGGAAGGAGGGGACATGAGACTGCTGTTTGTGAAACAACACAACGGGGTCTGGCTTATTCAACTTGGTTTTTGGTGACTTCAATTGGAAGGTGGTTTGTTTAAAAGAATGCGTTCCCTGCCCCATGAAAATTGGAACTATTGGTGCACCATCTATGTAAGGATTTAATAATTATAAATTAACATTTTGGATTTATTAATTTAAGGATAAAGTGTTTTTAAAGGAATATCAAATGAAACCCTCTGTGCGGTCTGCGATTATACTTACCCACTTGTTTTTATATACAAACTGCTATAAGGAAAATTGTAATAAAATAGTAAAAATTAAATCTGCATTAAATTCCATAAGTATCTTTTTTTTAATAATTGTATCACTAACCTCAAAAAAGTAATGATATCAATGCAAAAACCCTTGACGGGTTAAAAGTTTCTGACGCAGCAATTTATCTTATGCTCTAAGAATTTTAAATATGGAACTTAAAAATACTGATATCAAATTTTGAGTGACGTTATGCTATTTCTTAAAAAATATATTTGTATTTATTTCATCATTTTATTTTTGTTTTATTTATAATCGCATGTGCAAAAGTTATGTTCAACATGAAAAGCTGCATAAAATTTTATTCGCTGTTGCTTTATCATTTACATCTCTCATAAATTCAAAATATGAGTTTTAAAAGATATGATATAAAATTTAAGTGACGCCTTGATGTGACTTTAAAAGGTTTGTTTTAAAATTCAATTTAAATTATTTTTGACTTGGTTAAAATATTTTTTTACATCTATACAATACTTTTAATTTTCCAATTCACTGTTAAATATATCACTTTCATTGAATCTATACTATGCATTGAAATGTATTTATTTCAATAAATTGATTTATCTTTTGTGTCACGCTATTCAAAATTGTGAGTAAGATTTATGTAAATAGTTTATTTGCGTCAAACTATCCTTTTTCATACATTTCATGTAGTTTGGACACAATGACGCAAAGAAACCATTTACATAAATCTTACTCACAATTTTGAATAGCGTGACACAAAAGATAAATCAATTTATTGAAATAAATACATTTCAATGCATAGTATAGATTCAATGAAAGTGATATATTTAACAGTGAATTGGAAAATTAAAAGTATTGTATAGATGTAAAAAAATATTTTAACCAAGTCAAAAATAATTTAAATTGAATTTTAAAACAAACCTTTTAAAGTCACATCAAGGCGTCACTTAAATTTTATATCATATCTTTTAAAACTCATATTTTGAATTTATGAGAGATGTAAATGATAAAGCAACAGCGAATAAAATTTTATGCAGCTTTTCATGTTGAACATAACTTTTGCACATGCGATTATAAATAAAACAAAAATAAAATGATGAAATAAATACAAATATATTTTTTAAGAAATAGCATAACGTCACTCAAAATTTGATATCAGTATTTTTAAGTTCCATATTTAAAATTCTTAGAGCATAAGATAAATTTCTGCGTCAGAAACTTTTAACCCGTCAAGGGTTTTTGCATTGATATATAATTACCATTTCCCAACTATTCTTTCTTTACTTTCTACAGACATGGAGTACTTTAGTAGCCAAAATTAAACAAATGGCACTAAAAACTACAAAAAAATGACTATCTCAAAAAATAAATTGAGATATAGTTTTCAAACAATTGTTTGAATTCAATTTAAATTGCTTTAAATGTACTTTTTTTTTTGTCAATACGGCGATATAAAAATTAAAAATGTGGGATCCTTAGAAGTAAAAAAAAAAAATGCAGTAGACAGTAGAGTATTTAAAAATACAATGATACAACTGCTTTGTTTTATGGCTGGCTTAAACAACACAACGTTATTTTTTGCAGACGACACTTTATTTGCTGGGAGAAAGAAATAGCATATCGGGGGCTAACAATATTGCTTACAATTTACCTTTGTATGTTATTAAAGTACAATTTTTGTAAATTAAGTGTACGCAGTATCTTTAGTTTCGAAATATTAATTTTTCTAACTTCCATGTTAACTGTTTGTAACTACTTTCTTACATATAATAATGAAACTAAGAACAATGGAAACAGACAGATTAAGAATTATCAAAATAAATATCAAACTTAATATTCAAATCACAAGAGAAATCAAAACTTACAAGAAAATTACCGCTAAAAATGCAATGCTACTGCACATTGGAGGTTGTGCGAACCGAAGGCTTTAAGCGAGGCGTCCCCCTGGTCTTCGTCTTTCCCGTTCCCGTCCGCATAAGCTTATTTTGAAGAGCCTTTCTCCGCTCGCACGTGCTATCAAGAAAAGATTGGGTGCGTTCGGTGTTGAAAACTTTCGAATTTTCTTCAGTAAGGGTTTGTGATGGATGCATTTAAAGAAAGGAAGAGAAAGAGAGGGGGGGGGGGGGTGGTCGTGAGTGAATGATACTCGTATATCGATTCGTATTGGAGATTGACTAAAAATTATAATTTTTTTTTATAATTATTTTATATTTAATTTGTTAAATTATTTCTTCAATTTCTTTTGGGAGTTCACGTGCGTCAATGGACGAGTCGCCACTGCAAATCGACTCCGAAAATCAAAATACACAAAAGAGAAAACATCAATAGCATATACAAGGTAGGGTGGTCATGAAAAAACTTCCCCGATATATGTAACACTAGCGACCTAACCGCTCAACCAATCGAAAGGAAATTTTATATTTAGTTATTTGAATGCATGCGCTCGGGATCGTGACGATTTAGAACAATAAAACTCTCACTTTTTCAATAGTACACTACTTTTTTTTCCGTGCACAAATTCATCAGTGCATTGAAAAATCATAAATGGCGTTGGAATGATACACGTATGACTAAAATTGCCGGTGTAATATCATGGCACTCAACCCTAATCAGTTCCTATGTAACGTAATATTCAGGACAGTAAAACAAATCATTACATTTTTATTTTTACTATGTGTACGCAAACACAAATCAAAAAACATTTTAAAACAAATCGTACAACATTACTGAGTTCACAAATGAGAAAAAAAATCGGCTACTGAAAAACATGTCTTGTAGCCACTCTCTTCGTTCCTCGCAATGGTCTTTTTTGCAAGCGTTTTACGGTGGCAATTTTCATCGTACGTGTATCATTCCAACGTCGTTTATGGTTTTTCAATGCGCTGATGAATTTGCGCATGAAAAAAAGGGTGTTGCCATTCTAAAATTTCGAATTTTTTTCACTGTAACCGTAACAATGAGAGCTCTATTGTTTTAAATCATCACGATCTCGAGTGCATACCTTCAAACAAGTATATCTAAAATTTCTTTTCGATTTGTTGAGCGGTTAGGCCTCTAGGGGTTCATATATCGGGGAAGTTTTTTTATGACCACCCTGTACTTTCAATTCCTTCTTCAACACCACAAACCATTTCAAAGGATTTGGACCACAAGAAATGCATATTTTAAACATTCAATCTCCTCCCCTTTTACCTCCCGCTGCAGCTATTTCGAGCGCTTTGACCGCTAAATATCAGTATATGTATACATATAATTTTTTAAACCGTTTTTTCACACAGTCATTGGACATGTATTTTATAACGCATAAAAGCTTCTAACTATAGGGAAAATTATTGGTTGTGAAATTTATTATCTTTTTGTGAAAAATAACATTTTATAACAAAAGATGAAATCCTATCACTCAAATGAAAAAGTTTTCTTGCGAGCGCTTTTACCACTAAAAATGAATATTTTTTCATAATTTTTTCATTAAAAAATATAAATTCAGACAAAATCGAGTTAAAGCTATAAAATCATATAAATTTGAGGTTCATTTAAGGTTATTACCACAGGCCCGAACAACGCCAGGCGGTGCACTTAGTAATGTAGTATAGAGGTCTGCACGGGCCCGGGCTTGGCCGGGCCGGCGGAATGGAGGAGAATTTTCAAACGGGCCGGGCCGGGCCGGCAGAATTAGGGCAATTTTTTCAACGGGCCGGGCCGGGCCGACAGACAAAATAAACGGGCCGGGCCGGGCCGGCAAAAAAATTGAACGGGCCTGAAAGGCCGGGCCCGGCCGATAAAAAAAATTAATCGGGCCTATCGGCCCGATAAAAGAATTTGAGAGGAGCAGATGAAATACGAGGTCATTTCCAATGAATATGACTTTTTCGAGAAGTATAAATGTGCGTTACGAGCCGATGCGAGTTTAACAACATCAATACAGAAATGTAACATGTCCATCGTAGAGATCGGCATCGTACAGTTACATGATGCCTGATCCAGGGTTTAATTTTTTTCGGCAGACATGTGCCGGGACGGAACTGGTCTTAATCGTTCTCAGGATGTGTAGGACAGGCATTATGTTTTGTAAAAGTATTAATAGCGATAATGAACTTCTGTTAACAGTATCTTTGGAAATGTACCTTAAGGTGGTTCTCATATTTACTGCTCAACAATGCGAAACTCTCAGACACATTTTCTGACTCATTTTTAACTATAAAGGCATAAAATTGACAGGCTGAGTATTGAAGGCAATTGGGATCGAATAGCGTTTCCATTTTTCATAAATTACGTACAGAGATAACAGAGACTCTTGTCACGCGACTGTACGTTTTCTCCTTTCCTGTGCTATCGCTTCCGGAAATTCGATTCAAAACGCTAACTTTGGCAGTATTTTCTGAAAGATATATTACTTTTATCTAAAAAAAACGGCATTTACATGGTTTCTGAATAAGAATACCTGCCAATCTCATGCGTTTCCGAAAAGAAATGAATTCATAAATGTATCAAAATGTAGCTCCTTTGGATTTGAGAAAAGCCTTAAAAATGACAGAAATATTTTCACAAATCTACCTTTTATTATAAGCTTCAAAAGTTATCATGTTTTTTAACCCTTTATTCTAAACTACAATAACCTTTTAATGAACCCTTATTTAAATTTTGAAACGTCTGTAGAGACGTTGACTGAAACACTGTAAGTAATCGTTAACGTTTACTATTGTGTGTTTTCTATTTTGCGAACACATAGTAATTTAAAATATACTGTAAAATGTTCCCATAAATATGCATGTAGTATTCATTAAAAGAATCTTAATTGTATGTCGAGAAAAAACGAAATTTTTGGTAGACATTTAGTCGGGCCGGGCCGGGCCGGGCCGGGCCTGTTTTCACTGATTTTTGTACGGGCCGGGCCGGGCCGAGAACGTTAAAAATGTAAACGGGCCGGGTCGGGCTCGGGCCGAACTTTCAATTTTTACACCGGGCCGTGCCGGGCCAAAATAGCTTTCCTTCGGGCCGGGCCGGGCCCGGGCCTGGAAATTCCGACCCGTGCAGACCTCTAATGTAGTATAAAAAGTATTTATTAAGGCTAATCTCAAATCCAAAAGGGCAACTTTCTGACATAAGTTTTAATTTATTTTTGTTCGGAAATGCATGAAACTAGCAGGTGTTGTTGTTCAGAAACTAAGTAATCAAACGCTTTAATCCGTTTTTTTTTTTTTTTTTTTTTTTTTTTTCAAATGCAATAGATCTTTCAGAAATTAGTGTCAAAGTGGACGTTATGAACCGAATTTCCGTGCGAAAGAAGAATAACCACCCAAGAAAGGGTGAAAAACGCATTTGTCACGTGATCAAAATCGCTTATAACTCAATAGGTAATTTATTTATCAAAACATGGAAAACACAGTTCGATTCCAAATTGCTTCCATAGTCAGGTCTCCAAAAAAGGGTGTTCTTAACTGCTGTACTCAACAAGCACAAAACGTTTTGACACATTTACAAATTCATTTTTTAACGAAAAGATATAAAACTGGAAAGCCTGACCATGGAAGCGTTTGGAATCGAACGGTGTTTTACATTTTTTGATCACTCAATTACCTATTGAGTTATAAGCAATTTTGATCACGTGACAAACACACGTTTTTCGTCCACACTTAGTGCTCTTTCTTCCTTCGCACGAAAATTCGGTTCAAAACGCCCACTTTGACACTATTTTGAAAAAGATCTATTGCGTTTGAAAAAAAAAAAAAAAAAAAAAAAAAAAAAAAACGGAAAAACAGCTTGATTACATAGCTTCTGAACAACAACAACAGCTAGTTTCACGCATTTCCGAACAAAAATAAATTAAAACTTATGTCATAAAGTTGCCCTCTTGTATTTGAGAACAGCCTTAAGGCTGTTCTTAACTGCTCTGCTCAACAAGCGCAAAACGTTTTGACACATTTACAAATTTGTTTTTTAACGGAAAGGTATAAAATTGGAAAGTCTGGCCATGGAAGCGATTTGAAATTGAACTATTTTTTCCATTTTTTAATCAACCAATGACCTATTGAGTTATAAACCATTTTGATCACGTGACAAACACGTTTTTCGTCCTTTCTTGAGTGCTCTTTCTTCTTTCGCGCGGAAATTTCGTTCAAAACGCCACTTTGACGCTGTTTTCTGAAAGATCTATTGCGTATTGCGTTTGCAAAAAAATTGAATACACAGCTCAATTACATAATTTCTGAACAACACCAGCTAGTTTCATGCATTTGCGAACAAAAAATAAATTAAAACTTATGTCAGAAAATTGCCCTTTTCGATTTGAAAACAGCCTTAAGGCTGTTCTCAAATCGAAAGCGTCAACTTTCTGACATAAGTTTTAATTCATTTTTGCTCGGAAACGCATGAAACTAGAAGGTGTTGTTATTCAGAAACTATGTTATCGAACTGTTTTTTTTCGTTTTCTTGTAAACGCAATAGATCTTTCAGAAAATACTGTTAAAGTTGGCATTTTGAACCGAATTTCCGAACGAAAGAAGAAAATCCAGTCAATAAGGGGAGAAAAATGCCGTGTCACTTGATCAAAATCGCTTATAACTCAGTAGGTAATTTATTGATCAAAAAATGGAAAAAACAGTTCGATTCCAAATCACTTCCATGGTCAGGCTTTCCAATTTTATATCTTTCCGTTAAAAAGTGAATTTGTAAATGTGTCAAAACGTTTTGCGCTTGTTGAGCAGAGCAGTTGAGAACAGCCTTAAGGGTGTATTCGAAAAAATATTTTTCCACGCTCAACAGCTCGAAATTTTCTGAGACATTTTCAGACTCATTTTTAAAAGTGAAAACATAAAACTTGCTGGGGTGATTTCTGAAGACATGTTTAACATACCGTGTGATTTCATTTTCAGCTCAATTAATTAGAATTTGATTTTTAAACAATTATTTTCTCAGTATGACCATTTTTTTCATTCCCAGATCGCCCGCTTCGGAAAATTCGGTTCAAAATGCCAACGTTGACAGCGTTTTTTACAGTATTTTCTGCATTTATCAAAAAATTAAGAAGCACGGCACATTATATAGTTTCTAAATAAGAGAATTTCCCAGTTTGATGCGTTTGAGAGCAAAAATGAATTTAAAAATGAATCAGAAAATAAAACAAGCGCAAAACGTTTTGACACATTTACAAATTCATTTTTTAACGGAAAGACATAAAATTAGAAAGCCTGGCTATGGAAGCGATTTGGAATTGAATTATTTTTTCCGTTTTTTGATCAATTAATTACCTATTGAGTTATAAGCGACTTTGATCTCGTGACAAACACGTTTTTCGGCCGCTCTTGAGTGATTATTCTACTTTCGCGTAACTTCGGTTCAAAACGTCCACTTTGACACTATTTTCTGAAAGATCTATTGCGTTTGCAAAAAATGGAAGAAATAGCTCCATTACATAATTTCTGAACAACAACACCAGCTAGTTTCAAAGGGTGTTCTCAAATAAAAAAGGGCAATTTTCTGACATAAGTTTTAATTTATTTTTGTTTGAAAATGCATGAAACTAGTTGGTGTTGTTGTTCAGAAACTATGTAATTGAGCTGTTTTTTCCTTTTTTTTTTTCCTTTTTTTTTTTTTAAACGCAATAGATCTTTCAGAAAACAGTGTCAAAGTGGGCGTTTTAAATCGAATTTCCGCGCGAAGGAAGAAAGATCCCTCAAGAGTCGGCGAAACACGTGTTTGTCACGTGATGGAAATTGCTTATAACTCAATAGGTAATTGATTGATCAAAAAATGAAAAAAAAAAAAAAACAGTTCAATTCCAAATCGCTTCCATGGCCAGACCTTCCAATTTTATATCTTTCCGTTAAAAAATGAATTTGTAGTTGTGTCAAAACTTTTTGCGCTTGTTGAGCAGAGCAGTTAAGAACAGCCTTAAGAGAAGTTACCATTTACTATCCAAGGAATACGATGGGTGGGAGAAAATTTAAATTTGTCCTAATGAAATTCCAGAGAATAATTGATATTTTATTTAGTAAATTCTTTTGTTTTCTGTTACACTGTTTTCAGGGCCGAACAAAGAGACCGGTAATTATCCCTCCCCCCCCCCCCCCTTACACACACAACATACACCATAAGTATAATACAATAAAACCTGCTTGGACGGAAACGCAAACGACCACTGAAAAATTCCGATTTCTAGAAGTTATTCTAATCTTAGAAGTTATTGATTCCATAATTTTTTTTTCTTTCGAGGTCTGGACCAGGATTCCCGCCCCCCCCACCCCCGTTTATTGCAGGATTCCGTTATAAACATGCTTTAACCAACCAGAAAATAAATTTGCTGGATAGTGCCTTTTTAAAAAATGTACATAGTATTTGCTTTCAATTTTATTATCTTTCCTTTAGAGCATTACAGAGTTTATGGTACATTTGTAACACTGAGAACATAATTAAATATTAATTGAATTCATCAACTAATTTTGAATACAAAAGTTTAAAGTAATGAAATAAATATAATTCGAAATGAAATAAATAAAATTCGATAAAATTTGTGACTTTACCGAATTTTCCACTTGATTCCAGTTCGCGTCTCTGAAATTAGCCCCGCCATTAAAACAGGAGAACCATTTCAAAACTCTCTTGCACTCTCTTGAACTTTCAAATACAGTAAAACCTCCCTGAAGCGACCACATTCTGTTCCAATAAAAATTGGTCGCTCCAAGAGGTGGTGTCTTAATGGCGGTCATGATGGTCACGTTTAAATCTAGATTTTAATTGTTGAAAAAAGGTAACAATTAATGTTACTAAAATTTATTTTTTATATTAGGAAAAAATATGAAAATTTAAGCATCAAAACAAAAGTTAGTTAAATTAGTTAATTAGTGCAGAATTAAAAAAATGAATACATTAATGTTTGCTTAGATTTTACGGTTTTATCTTCTATAACTTTAAGTGCAATTTTTTTTTTTTTTTTTTTTTTTTTTAGGACGGGAACAAATTATGTCGATTCATTAATTTTTCTATTTCTTTGAGAGTTTCCTGACAGAATAGGGCAGAGGAGTTTACTGACCGTCTCCTTACTTTGTCATCAGTGTTAAATTCATTGCCTATATAGGCACAAAGGGGTTTAAACACTTAAAAGTTACCGGAATAAATAAAATATCTAAATTTAGTTTAGAAGTTTGATGAATAATGCGCTCTCCAGAATTATTATTCTAATAAAACCTTCTTCAAGCGACCAGGAAAAAACGGAATTTGTTTCATTTTCTTAAAAAAAAAAAAATGGGTCGTTCATGGAGGGAGTTCAACTGGGCTGGTCTCTGAATAGAAGTAAAATTAATATCGAGCCTATGGGAATAAATTTCATTCCATGAAAAAATGGTCGTTCAGGGAGTTGGTCGCTTAATGGAGGTGGTCCACAGGATTGTTTCACTGTAATTGATATATACACAACAGGATTGCGGGTCCTGAAACCCGTAAAGGAATTCTAGCAAATTATGACTTTTGAATTTTATTATTTGTTAGTTATTTTAATTTAAAATTTTGACGTAAAAAGTACGAGTCTACTTTTCCTGGCATTAAGCAAGAAAAAAAAAAAAAAAAAAGGACCAAAGCCGGGCCCTTGAATTTTGTACCGGCCCTAATCCTCTCTATATGGGTCTGACTGCTTTACTCTAAGATAAAATAAATGTAGTGGATTTATCATCATGACCAACGTTCAAAGATAAAACGAAAAGTGAATAGTGATAATAAATTTTATTATTAGATAAGCAACGTTTGACTGTGTCAGGATGGCCGAGCGGTCTAAGGCGCCAGACTCAAGGATTTCCTTCCTCTCTAGGAGAGGGTTGAGTGTTCTGGTCCACGAATGTGGGCGTGGGTTCGAATCCCACTTCTGACAGTGTATTTTTTCGTTGTTTTTGTTTCATTTATGTTGATTTCACCCAATCTTTTATCATTTTGTTATTACATTTGCAAATAAAATATTTTGCGAATAAATATTTGATGATTTCTCTGTTTCTTTTCTTTTCTGTTTTTATTCAATTCCTACTATTTGTTCACACTCTCCCTATATTTATTTATTTATTTATTTATTTATTTATATATATATCTTGTTCAAATTTTTAATCGTTAATAAAATACTTATTATTCATCCTATCAAGTTGAAATTAATTTTTTAAAACTTGTACTGGATGACAATTGATGTTAATGCAGTTTTTTCAAATATTAATTCATTAATTAAATTTTAATTAATTAATTTTAGTTTTACATGAGAGACAAAATGGCGGCCATTGGTTATTGAAGCATTTAATGCATCTTCATATCTATAAGGGGGGTTACCATAGGGGAGAACCCTGTTCTGTCGCCAAATACCGCCAAGTTTGTCGCCAACTTGGCAATATACCGCCAAATTTGGCGGCCAAAATGAGTTGCCAAAAGTTACGACAACTTAGCGATATCTCTAATATTTCGCCAAATTCCCATAGACTTCCATTGTAAACCTACTTGCTTATAAAAAAATCAACAAATTGAGATATTTTAATGCAACAAAAACTAATATTAGCTTAAGGGTTATTCCAAGTAAAATGAGCAAAATTTAAATAGTCAGGTCTTCCAATTTTATATCTGTCCGTTAAAAAAATGAATTTGTAAATGTGTCAAAACGTTTTGCGCTAGTTGAGCAGAGCAGTTGAGAGCAGCCTTAAACTTTCTGTTTATCATTCCTATGTAAAATTTGTACAGTTCTATCTTCTTTCTATTTCATATACTCCTGATAATTGATTTGGTTCTATTGGATCGATTTTATAATTTTACGGAAGGTTTTGGAATAAGGAAAATTTTGTGCTATATACTAATTGAGAAAAAGGGACGTTGGCAACAGAAATAATATATACGATTTATTTTTTAACTGCTGAGACTAAACACTTCCCATGGCCATGTACTCCGCTGCACTGAAACTTCCCGATCGCGAAATCCCGTGTTAATGGTGTATTTGAAAAAATATTTTTCCACCCTCAACAGCTCGAAATTTTCTGAGACATTTTCGGACTCATTTTTAAAAGTAAAGACGTGAAACTCGCTGAGGTGATTTCTGAAGAGATGTATAAGAGGCCGTGTGATTTCCTTTTTCGCTCAATTAATTAGAATTTGATTTTTAAACAATTATTTTCTCAGTATGACCATGTTTTTCATCCCCAGATCTCTCGCTTCGGAAAATTCGGTTCAAAACGCCAACTTTGACAGCATATTTTACAATATTTTCTGCATTTATCAAAAAATCGACGAGCACGGCACATTGTGTACTTTCTAAATAAGAGAATTTGGCAGTTTGATGCATTTAAGAGCAAAAGTTAATTTAAAAATAAATCGCAAAATAAGCAGTTTGGATTGGAATACACCCTTAACCTACGGGAAAACTTTGAAGCGCGATTACTCATTACTCATTACTCATTACCTAATATAATTATTAAAATACCATTTTCACCATCAGAAAGTAAACGTCAGATGCCGATGATGTGCGTTCTTAAAAATTATCTCCGTAAATTTTAAGTGCATAAAAAATTCCTGTAATCTCTGAAATTTCCATTTGATTAAATTTTATCATCTTCTTAAAAATACTTAAAATTTTTATACAATCATATTATAAATTATTACAAACAATTTTAAAAAAAGCACATCATCGGAATCTGACATCTACTTTCTGATGGTGTAAACGGTATTTTAATAATTATATGAGTAATGAGTATAATTAGTAATGAGTAATCGCGTTTCAAAATTTTCCCCATTGGTTAACATGGGATTTCGCGATCGGGAAGTTTCGGTGCAGCGGCCCACTTTTATTAAGATATCATCATTAATAAACACATAATAATAATAATAATAATAATTACCAATTGAAATACGATAATACATACTGAATCGAATAGAATAAAATTCCACATAGGTCAAACTTCTAGCGGTAGGAAATTTTAAAAATAATTGAAAAGCGTTAATTATAGCATTTTGAAAATTGGAAGTAGATGTTTATAAGGAACGAACTTGTCAAGTCTGTGCAACGCCAGTTTTTATTTTCTTTTTCTTTCTTCTTTTTCATGGCCCGGCCTAACCCGGCAATGAATAAAACCAGGATCGACTTAAAAGAAAACGGGGCATTCTTATTTAAGCAAAAATACAGCCGAATTTTCATATTATATACCTGCACCTGCAAGTCCTGACACACTGGAGATCGATATTAAAGATCACTATTACACATACCATGAATACACGTTAACGCTGTTCTCAAATACTTTGCTCAACAAGCGGAAAACGTTTTGACTTATTTACAAATTCATTTTAACAGAAAGATATAAAATTGGAAGGCCTGACCATGAAAACGATTTGGAACCGAACTGTGTTTTCCATTTTTTGATCAATAAATTACCTATAGGGTTATAGGCGATTTTGATCACGCGACAAACCCGTTTTTCACCCTTTCTTGAGTGGTTATTCTTCTTTTGTGCGGAAATTCGGTTCAAAATGCCCACTTTGACATTATTTTCTGAAAAATCTATTGCGTTTTCAAAAAAAAAAAAAAAAAAAAAAAAAGAGTTTTATTTACATAGTTTCTGACACCTGTTTCTTACACCTGTTTGTTTCACGCATTTCCGGACAAAAATAAATTAAAACTTATATCATAAAGTTGCCCTTTTAGATTTAAGAACATTTTGGGGCTACCTCACTCACGCGAAAACATCCGTTGGCTAATGTTAAGAGGCTACTTTAGTCACCTGAAAAGATTAGCTCACTAATGCTAATCCTATGGAAGAAATTTTTAAAGATATCTCGGCTGCATTTCAGTATTTTTAAACAATTCTTTTGTATTGGCTAGCTGAGATCGATCTGTACGAAGGACGTTTTTTACTTTTTCGATTTTGTTTACAGATACTTTTAATGAGGACACTTTCATTTTCTTAACCGGTTTCGAATGTGAAAGCATCTTCTTGAAAAAAATTTGCAAACAAAATCGAAAAAGTAAAAAAAGGGCAGATGTAGAGATCAAGCTCAGCTATCCAATGCAAAAAAATTCATTAAAAGTATTAAAATGCAAACGAGATGCCTCAAAAAATTTCTTCCATAGGATTAGCATTAGGGAGCAAGTCTTTCCAGGTAACTGAAGTAGCCCGGGTGTATTCGAAAAAATATTTTTCCACCCTCAACAGCTCGAAATTTTCTGAGACATTTTCAGACTCATTTTTAAAAGTAAAGACGTGAAACTTGCTGAGGTGATTTTTGAAGAGATGTATAAGAGGCCGTGTGATTTCATTTTTCGCTCAATTAATTAGAATTCGTTTTTTAAACAATTATTTTCTCAATATGACCATTTTTTTCATCCCCAGATCTCCCGCTTCGGAAAATGCGGTTCAAAACGCCAAATTTGAATGCATTTTTTACAATATTTTCTGCATTTATTAAAAAATCGGCACATTATGTACTTTCCAAATAAGAGAATTTGGCAGTTTGATGCGTTTAAGAGCAAAAATGAATTTAAAAATAAATCGCAAAATAAGCAGTTTGGTTTGGAATACACCCTTAAGGCTGTTCTTAACTGCTCTGCTCAACAAGCGCAAAATGTTTTGACACATCTACAAATTCATTTTTTAACAGAGAGATATAAAATTGGAAAGCCTGGGCGTAGAAGCGATTTGGAATTGAACTGTTTTTTCCATTTTTTGATCAATCAATTATCTATTGAGTTATAAGCGCTTTCGATCACGTGACAAACACGTTTTTCGCCCTCTCTTGAGTGCTCTTTCTTCCTTCCGGCGGAAATTCGGTTAAAAACGCCCACTTTGACACTATTTCTGAAAAATCTATTGCGTTTGAAAAAAAAAAAAAAAAAAAAAAAAAAAAAAAAATGGAAAAAACAGCTTAATTACATAGTTTCTGAACAACAACACCAGCTAGTTTCAGGCATTTTCGAACAAAAATAAATTAAAACTTTTGTCAGAAAGTTGCTCTTTTGGATTTGAGAACACCCTTATTACGGTAATAAAATATGTAAGCATTTACGTCAATAGAGGTAGAATGTAGAAAAAAATATAGAAAGAGGATTAACTTTTTTTTCGGACGTTTTATGTTAAGAAAATTTTTGTTATAATAAATAAAAATTCTTTTTCTCTTAATCATACTTTATTTTTTCCTAAAATTAGTTACTTGACGTAACATATCCTGCAAAAATAGATAAAGAAATGAAAAAAAGAAACAGTAATTATGATATTCTTTTAACATTGACACTAGATGGCAGCAGCAAATGTAATTTGGAGAATTAATTATTATGCCTTATTTTCTTTTCAAAACTGAAAAAAATTGGATAAAGTTCAAATAATTTTTTTAATTCCACCAAGGAGGGCATAGTACATTTTGCACCCGTCTGCTGGCACCTACGGGGCCTTCGAAATGTTAGAGCCTAAGGAATTAATTGGCGTTGCACTTTGGAAATAATTGTTATATTATTCTTTTATAAATAAAAAATATACATACATAATGCATTACATTTCGTAATTATAACTTTTTTTATGTGTTTAATTGTATTAAATATTACATAATTGCGTTGAGATAAGACATAAGCAGTGGTGTAGTCGTAAGAAAAACAGAGGGTAATACGCTCTAAGCAGAGGGTATACTCTCAAGGCAGAGCGTATACCCTAGAGTGTATATACTATAGCTTTCTTGAGAAACAGAGGGTATACGGTGTTCCTTAAAAAAATCCAGAGGGTATACGGAGTATACCCCCGTATACCCTCCACTACATCCCTGGACATAAGACAAAGTTGTAATAAATTTTAATTTCAAATTACAGTATAAATCATTAATTCTACAATATAAAATTTGCTGCTGCCATCTGGTGTCGAATTTGAAAGGAAATCATAATCGGAAATTGACTCTTATATTTTTCCACCCCTTCTTTTACATAACAAAAAAGAAAAACTTTTACAATCTACTTTGATTTGGGCTAACTAAAAGCGTACGCGTTGTCGGCTTAGATGTATTATGATCCCGCATCCACCATCTTGGATTTTTTTCTTGCATGAAAACTCCTTTTTCGCCATGTAGTAAATGTCGCCAATGGTTAAATATTCTTGGTGGAATAATATAATATTAAAAAACTGGAATATAATAATTATAACTATTAATTGAAAAACAATTTTTAATTTACCCTTAAAAAACATCCAAGATGGCGGATGAGGGATTATAATACATCTGTTCCGCGTTGCCTAAATAGTTAAGAAAATGAGAAATAGATGATGCTCAAGAGCTCAATTTAGAAAATTTGGATATGCTGTGATTTTGTAATGCATAATTACGCGTGCTTTTCTAAAGGGGCAACTTCATTCACGCGAAAACACCCGCTTGCTAATGTTAAAATCCGGTACTTTTCGGTTAGCCGGGCGCCACTGTTATATATACATATTTATATACATACATATATGTAAATATACACATGTATACATATACATATATTGCATGTATACACACATATATATATGTAAATGTATATGTATATATACATACATTTATATTACATATATATGAATATATAACAGTGGCGCCCGGCTAACCGAAAAGTACCATTAATCCTAGGGAAGAAATTTTTAAAAATATCGCATTCTGATTGCAACATTTTTTAAATATATATATATATATATTTTTTTCATTGGATAGCCTAGTCTCTACAAAGAACCTTTTTTTACTTTTACGATTTTTTTTTTTTTTTTTTACTAGGCTATTTTTATTTTCGAAACCAGTTCGGAAAATCACAGTATTCTAATTAAAAAAACTATCAACAAAATTGAAAAAGTTAAAAGGAGTCTTTGTAGAGATCGACGTCAGCTATCCAAAAAAAAAAAAAAAAAAAAAAAAAAAAAAAAGAAAAAAATCATTTAAAAATGTTGAAAGACAAACGAGATATTTTTCAAAAAAATCTTCCATTGGATTAACACTAGCGAGCACGTGTTTTTGGGTGAGTGTTATAGTTCCTTAAGGCTGTTCTTAACTGCACTGCTCAACAAGTGCAAAACGTTTTGACCCATTTACAAATTCATTTTTTTTTAACGGAAAGATATAAAATTAGAAAGCCTGGTCATGGAAGCGATTTGGAATTTAACTGTTTTTTCCATTTTTTGATCAATCAATTACCGATTGAGTTATAAGCGATTTTGATCACGTGACAAACACGTTTTTCGCCCTCTCTTGAGTGCTCTTTCTTCCTTCGCGCGGATTTTCGATTCAAAAAGTCCACTTTCACGCTGTTTTCTGAAAGATCTATTGAGTTTGCAAAAAAACGGGTTATACAGTTCGATTACTTATTTTCTGAACAACAACACCCGCTAGTTTCATGCATTTCCGAACAAAAATAAATTGAAACTTATGTCCTAAAGTTGCCCTTTTGGATTTGAGAACAGCCTTTGGGAAAACACCCGCTCATTAATGTTAGTCCTATAAAATTTTTATTTTTAAATATGTCGTTTGCATTTCATATTTTTGAATTTTTTTTTCTTTAGATAGCTGAGGTCGATCTCTACAAAGGCTGTTTTTTACTTTACTTTCTTCTATCTTCAATAGAAGAAAGTATTGTAATAGAAATTTTTTTCGACTTCCGGTTTTCGACAGATTTACACGGTTTAGGTGTCAGAGATCCTCCAAAACATGTTTATACAAAATGTCTGTCTGCCCGTCCGTGTGTCCGTTATGTCACCATTGTACCATCGAAAAGTGTATGAAGTTATGCATAGAACTGAACCAAATTTGTTGTGCATGTTGTGGCAAGCAGGCCCTCTTTCAATTTAGAAATATTCTGCCGCGAGGGGGGGGGGGTGGGGGGCGCTGTAATAGCGATGGCTGTGTCATTTTCATTATTGTACCATAGATAAGTGTATGAAGTTATGCATAGAATTGAACCAAATTTTCTATGTATGTTTTTGGCTATGGCCAGCAGATCCTCCCGAATTTGAAAATATTCTGCCGTAAAGTGTTGCTGTAATAACGATTTTTGTGCCATTTTATTTATTTTACCATCGAAAAGTATATGAAGTTAAGAATAGAATTGAGCCAAATTTTTTGTTTATGTTTTTCACTATGGCCAGCAGGTCCTCTTTGAATTATTTGGAAATATTCCGTTGGAAAGGGGCACTGTGACAGCGGTTTTTGTATAATTTTCTTGGTTTTTCGTAGTTCTGCTGTACATCGGCGGCTCGTGCATCTACGGGAACTCCCGTCCTTCTAATCCGGCTATTCGCAAACAGCTGATGTCAACAAAATAAGGAAAAACTATTGATTTTAATAAATGTCATGATCGAGATTACCTCGTTTTTACCCCGATACATTGACTGAAGCAGAAATTTAAGATGAAAATCAAAGATGGTATAGTATTGAACTAATAATATTGCAGTATTAACATCTGTAACCACTTTTTGAAATATTAAGTTGTATGAGATAGAAGAAAGTTTTGGGATTGGCACATCCAACTAGTTCGATTTTCTTTGCAGTTTGTTTATGAGGGTACTTTCACTTTCAACTGGAACCGAAAGTGAAACTATTCTAGTAAAAAACCCTCACAAGTCACTTGTCTCTTACTAGACAACACATCTGAGTGCAACCACAGAGTAAGGAGATTTTAAATAGATCTCCATACTCTGTGAGTGCAACGAGAGAGTTAAAAGACTAAATCCTATGCCCTATATCGTAACTCTCAGTCTCACTACTTTCGAACAGCCAATATAATGTTAAATGACTCACTAAATTTTTTGTTGTATTTAATTTATTCAGTTAGAAATGTTGATTTATTCAATAAAGTTGATTTCTAAGTTAAATGGAAGGATTTGATTGTCACGCGCTACTAATCATTCATGACTGACATGCAATTGTTACAACCAATATAGTTGGCTACCAAATTATGAAAGTAAAAAATTGTGCTATCATTCGCGCATGCGCAGATAAAAATTATTTCGCGCAAATGTTCATATCTTATCAAATATTTAATATGTTCATTCTAATTGCAGCATAATGTTTCTCTGGCACTTTTTCAAATTTTCTCGAAATATCGCGAAATTTAACTAAAAATCTGGCATGTTATAAAAACAAACAAACAAAAAAAAACTTATGGAATTTTTTAAAATTTTTAATAGAATTTCCTTTAATTTTCATGAATATATGTGCTATTCTTATACAAATGTACAAACGTTGTGCAAGGCTCAAAAAAACATTTCTTACAGTTACAGATGATTTCAAGTTTTTGTTTTGTCATACATGTTTTTGATCACAAATATTTCTTTTTTATGCTTTCTTTTTTGTTGTTGGTCTCTTGATTGCCCTCGTGACTAAATCTCCGCCGAAAAAATGAGATCAAACATGTTCTATACACCCCTGAAGTTCTAGCACATTTCGTCTCTAGATATTCAACAAAATGTCTAAAAGAATACAGTGTATCAGGATTTTGGAAATTGGGTGCTTTAACGCTTTATCTACTTACAGTACTTATAAGTACCATTTAAATAACTTATTACAAAATTAATTTAATCCATCGATTAGTTATAATACGGTTTAGAATGAATTACAGATACATTATTTTTTTCCAAAAGCATTATTGGTTGCACAAAACAAAAATATTTTTGAAAGGATGATTTCTTTTGCCTTTGCATCTTTTGAGTAATCTTATAATGGTTCCGTTTTTACTTTTGAAGTACGGAACCCTAAAAAATGAGACAGTTCATTTAGAAGGTAAAATCTGTTCTATCTACTCCGACAGTGAGCCAAGCATGTTTTCACATACTTTCTCATATATGGTATCTGTTTCCAGACTTGGTTCATTGTGGGAGTGAATAAAACAGATTTTATGCACATTCAAAATGGACTATATCATTTTTCTTTTTTTCAAAATGGACTTGGTCTAGTATGGTTGTTAGCCCTCAATTAATACCTTGCAAATTTAATGGTCCATAAAATATATAACAATGTTTATGTTTTCAATTCTACCTCGCTTTAGCCAACTGGAGTTTCCGGCTCCTTTTTCAAGAAATTTTACGCAAATTTTAATACTGATTTTTTATAATTTAATACACAGCATAATAATTATGTTTCTCTATTGCATTATGTATATTTTTAAGCCCCATTTTGGCATTTTGCAATGAGATAGTATTTCTACTTAATTGTTCAGTCATATAGCGTGTCTTATCCTCGGAGCATTTACTGTTTTTATCCTTTACAACAATTACAGTTAAGGGTGTTTTTAACTGCTCTGCTCAAGAAGCGCAAAACGTTTTGGCACATTTACAAATTCATTTTTTAACGAAAAGATATAAAATTGGAAAGACTGGCCATGGAAGCGCTTTGGAATTGAACTGTTTTTTCCATTTTTTGATCAATCAATTACCTATTGAGTTATAAGCGATTTCGATCACGTGACAAACACGTTTTTCGCCCGCTCTTGAGTGCTCTTTCTTCCTTCGCGCGGAAATTCGGTCCAAAACGCCCACTTTGACACTATTTTCTGAAAGATCTACTGCGTTTGTAAAAAAAATGGAAAAAACAGCTCAATGACATTAGTTTCTGAACAACAACACCAGCTAGTTTCATGCATTTTCGAACAAAAATAAATTAAAACTTATGTCAGACAGTTGCCCTTTTGGATTCGAGAACACCCTTAAGGCTGTTCTTAACTGCTCTGCTCAACGAGCGCAAAACGTTCTGACACATTTATACAAATTCATTTTTTAACGGAAAGATATAAAATTAGAAAGCCTGATCATGAAAGCGATTTGGAATCGAACTGTTTTTTCCATTTTTTGATCAATCAATTACCCATTGAGTTATAAGCAATTTCGATCACGTGACAAACCCGTTTTTCGCTCGCTCTTGAGTGATTTTTCTACTTTCGCGCGGAAATTCGGTTCAAAACGTCCATTTTGACACTATTTTCTGAAAGATCTATTGGGTTTGCAAAAAAATGGAAAATACAGCCGGATGACCTAGTTTCTGAACAACAACACCAGCTAGTTTCATGCATTTTCGAACAAAAATAAATTAAAACGTATGTCAGGAAGTTGCCCTTTTACATTTGAGAACAGCCTTAAGGATGTTACTTTTCACTTATGGTTAAAAAAAAGTTGTAAGACAATAGTTTTTAGGGTGCACAGCTATAATACATAAAATACCAAGCATAAATATTGTAAAATTACATTATTAAGCACTGACAGAAATTACCATGCCCAATGCCCCACAAATATGGGCTTAGTTTGGCTTGCTGATATAAAAGTGTTTAATACAGTAATGGAAAATTTTATAATCACTAGGGGGTTCGGCACCCTACGAGCTACGCTCGCCAACCCCCGTCCAGACACCGCAGATTCTAAATGCACGCTAATTTGATCGGCTTTAAAAAGATTTCGGAAGATTGAATTATAATTTAAAAAACAGTGGCGATCTCCCTATAAACGAATTTCTATTCATTTCTCTTTGATTGGGGAATTTTAACGCCAAATCCGCTGCGGTAC
The DNA here is from genome assembly GCA_963932465.1 of Maratus speciosus. NCBI lineage: Eukaryota > Metazoa > Arthropoda > Arachnida > Araneae > Salticidae > Maratus > Maratus speciosus. The sequence goes on from OZ010798.1 coordinate 290,722,109, forward strand.
TACTTGATTATCCCGTCGACCCATTTCGTCAAATTATATAAATCGCCAAACCACTCGCCAAATTATACAAATTGACATAATTTTTATTTTAAATAACGAAAGAACAAATAAATTAGTACAACATTAATAAAAATACAAATAAAACGTCGAAATAAAAATAACTTGATGACGTAGACATGTGTAACAACATTTCAAAATAAGCTAATATAAAAGGAATTAAGTAAACAGAGTCTTTGTATCCTGGTATTTTTTAACAAAGCGAAAAGAAAGTTATTTTAAATGAGACATTTTAAATTAATCGTTTTTAATCTGACGTAATTTTTACCAAGCTATTCTTTCTCTGTTAAATATTCACGTGAAAATACCAATTGAAAAGTATCCTCTCAAAATATCAAATAAATGTCTAGCGCAATTTTTAAATTTAAACCGTTTTGCAATATTATTTTGCGTTCATTTTATGTAATAACTGTAATGTGACGTAAATATGACGTAATTTCTCCTATTTAATACTTCTAACGCATGTTAATAAATTTATTATTTTACAAATTTCTTTCTCTCTTAAAATTCACGTGTAATTATAGTTTTTATGACGTAATTTTTAATAAGTTCCTGCTTTTTGCACATAATTATTTAATTCTAATTCCAAATGTTTTTTTTTCTGTTTATAATAGTCACGTGTAAATAAATTAAAAATTTATTTACACGTATAAATATTTCTTTTTTTTTTTTTTAAGCAAACATTATTGCTTCCTCTGTTTATACAGTTGGCAACAGTTTAAATTAATATCACTTTCTAAAATTTGTAAAAAATATCTCTAGAAATGCTGAAAATTTGAATTTAAAATAGAAATAAAACCTCAAAAAATGAGTCAAAATAAAAAATTTAATGCAATCTGCACTCCGGCGAATTCTAACGCATAAAATGATCTAAAAATGATTACACTGCCATGTATAGTTTTTGCTGCTATAAAACTTTTTTAGTGGAACGATTTTGTCCAACTTTAGCATTAAATATCTCTTAAAATAATTCTTCGATTTGAAAACTGTCTGCTTCAGCGTATTTATCAAACATTTCTGTATAAAACCACCGATTTTTATATTTTTGTATGCATTATTTTTCTTAATATTAACGAAGAAAGACCTCCAGTCACAGAAAATTCAAAACCGGCGGCGGCGCCGGTGACAGCGGTAGTTACTTTTTTTTAGAATAGAGAGAAGAGATTTTTAAAAATTGTGATATGCAATAGTTGAAATAAAATAAAAATAAAATAATTAAAACTTTAAGATTGACACAGATCTTTGTAAAATGTGTAAAAATCAAGGTCAATGTTGTTTTGCAGAAATTTGAGTACCAGTTTTGATTTTTTTTTTTTTCAATATTAAATTTCAACTAAATGAATAATTAAGGCATACATTTCAAAGTAAAGGGTTCAAAGTGTCTTTAAGATTTTTTACAGTTTGGTAAATTGTTATTTTGATAATGAAAGTTAAAATGTCCAAGAATTACCCCAGAAACTCAGTGACCAGGAATTACCAATCCTACTTACTCGCATTTTGTTTAATTCGGTTTTTAAAGAAAGTTTATTCCCGTGTTCTCTTTTATCAATTTTGAAGCATAACAAACATCTTTTTAATCAGCGAATAATTTACGAATAACTCTGCTAATTACGTAATAGCATATAATGATTCCAACAATAGCATCCTTAATGAACCTTAATTAGGCAGATCCCTAAACATGAGCAGATTAAGGATAATCAGCGTGGAGACACGTTTAGGTAGCAGGTTATTTAGTGGATTATTTACTGCGAATTTCCCCTTTTCTCTTACCTTTTATTTCCATGAATTATTAGATAATCCCTTAGGTTAAAATAATAATTTGATTACCTAATTGGAAGTACAGATATTCAAAGTTCGACAACTGTTTAATGAATGAAAAATAGGTAGAAATAATTAACAAATCATCGTAGATAGAAATGATCTTTTATGAAAATAAAACGCCCGAGTAATTTGTTATACAAATATTATACAAGTTATTGATTAGACATAAATGATGTTTAATCTGCTCTATAAATATAGAGAGCAGATAAATTTTATAAAACTATATTTTTTTATTAACATTTTATAAAATGCAAATGGGAATTTCGTTCCGGCTGCTTATAACATGAGTACTGCTCTGTAAAAAAAACCTGTAATTTTTACAGAAACAAAATGTATTTTTTACAAAAATAAAACTGTTTTAAATAAAAAACATTTTTTTCTGTATAATCGATTTATCTTAAAAAATGTATTCCATAGGATTAACATTAGCGAAAGGGTGTTTTCGAGTGAGTGAAGTAGCCCCTTAAAATACAGGGTCAGATTCATAGGTATATATTTTGTTTGGCGAAACAGACAAGCGCAAAAAGTTTTGACACATTTACATATTCATTTTTTAACGGAAAGTTATAAAATTGGAAGACATGACTATGGAAGCGATTTGGAATCGAACTGTGATTTCCGTTTTTTGATCAGTACATTAGCTATTGAGTTATAAGCTATTTTGATCACGTGACAAACACGTTTTTGCGCCGTTTCTTGAGTGGTTATTCATCTTTCGCGCGAAAATTTGGTTCAAAACCCGCACTTTGACACTATTTTTTGTAAGATCAATTGAGTTTGCAAAAAAAAAAAAAAAAAAAAAACGGAAAAAACAGTTTACATAGTCTCTAAATAACGACACCTGTTAGTTTCATGTATTTCCGAACAAAAATAAATTCAAACTTATGTCATAAAGTTGCCCTTTAGGAAATTGCCATTAAGGGTGCATTCGAAAAAATATTTTTCCACCCTCAACAGCTCGAAAATTTCTGAGACATTTTCAGACTCATTTTTAAAATTAAAAACGTGAAACTTGCTGAGGTGATTTCTGTAGAGATGTAAGAGGCCGTGTAATTTCATTTTTCGCTCAATTAATTAAAATTTGATTTATAAACAATTATTTTCTCAGTACGACCATATTTTTCATCCCCAGATCTCCCGTTTCGGAAAATCCGGTTCAAAACGCCAACTTTGACAGCATATTTAACAATACTTTCTGCATTTATCAAAAAATCGACGAGCACGGCACATTATATACTTTCTAAATAAGAGAATTTGGTAGTTTGATGAGTTTAAGAGCAAAAGTGAATTTAAAAATAAATCGCAAAATAAGCAGTTTGGATTGGAATACACTCTTAATTGTCGAATACTTAGCACTAGGAGATCCTACCGGGGCTTCCAGGGTTACAGAACGTAGATTTTTTTTTTTTTTTTATTATTAAAATTGAAACTTGTAATAATTTTTTTACATTTAGTATTTTTTTTTTGTCCCACCAGTGGCCGGGAGGTTCTGCTCTCGAAGCTGGTAGACGGGAGGTGCTGGGTTTGAACCCAATTGCGCCCGTCGGCCTAATCGTTCGGAGTTTTCGTGGTTTTCTTTGAACCGTGGATTTCCATGCATAAATACGGGTTAGGTTCCCTTAGAAAGACGCCCATGGAGGGCACTCCCCCCCTTAGGGTCTATATCCCTCGTGTTAATAATTGGCCGTCATAAACAACCCATAGATTGCCCACTAATTATATCAAAAAGAACTTCTCTGTGAAAAATATCAATATTGTATCAAAATAAAATTTTAAAATTTATTAAAAGCGATACTTTCGTTTTAGCTGCATGCCAGGAGTTAAGAAGCTACTTCATTTCCGTGAAAACACCCGCTCGCGATACTGTTAATCCTCTGGAGGAAACTTTTTTTGTAGATTTCGTTCGCATTCCAATATTTTTAAATGATTTTTTTTTCAACTGTGCTATGAGTTTCCGACTTGAACTAAATTTTTGCATGCGTAGTATATAGACAAACCTATAGAACCCAGTGTTGATTTCAGGGGGTGGCCCGGGGGGGAATGTCCCCCCCGGAGCAATGAGATGTCCCCCCCGGAAGATTTGAGATTTTGTTATTTCAATGGTCAAAAAGTGCAATTTCTCCCCCGGAATTCTATAATGTCCCCCCCGGGGCCACAGAAATCCCTCCCGGAGAAACGTGTCTGAATTCAACACTGATAGAACCCATACAGGGTTGCACTAAAGAAGTCGCGTATTTTTCCAACTCTGGCAGTTCCTGAAATTGGCTTTTCAAATGGTGTTATGCGTTTTTCAAATTGTTTATTTAGACATCATCTTTCACTATACGGAATTATAAAGTTTTGTTAAGGCTGTTCTTAAATCGATAAGGGCAACTTTCTGACATAAGTTTTAATTTATTTTTGTTCGAAAGTGCATGAAACTAGCTGGTGTTGTTGTTCAGAAACTATGTAATTGAGTTGTTTTTTCCATTTTTTTTTTTTTTTTTTTTTTTTTTTTTGCAAACGCAATAGATCTTTCAGAAAATAGTATTAAAGTGGGCGTTTTGAACCGAATTTCCGCGCGAAGGAAAAAAGAGCACTCAAGAGGGGAGTGGAGGGTGGATATGTGTTTGTCACGTGATCGAAATCGCTTATAGCTCAATAGGTAATTGATTGATGAAAAAATGGAAAAAACAGTTCCAATTTCAAATCACTTCCATGGCCAGGTTTACCAATTTTATATCTTTCCGTTAAAAAATGAATTTGTAAATGTGTCAAAACGTTTTGCGCTTGTTGAGCAGAGCAGTTAAGAGGCTACTTCAGTCAAATGAAAAGACGCATTCGCTAATGCTAATCCTATGGAAGAAATTTATAAAGATATCTCGGTCGCATTTCAATATTTTTAAATGATTTCTTTTGCATTGAATAGTTAAGATCGATCTGTATGCAGGCCGTTTTTTACTTTTTCGATTTTGATTGCAGGTATTTTTTATGAGGAGGCTTTTACTTTCGAAACCGGTTCCGAAAATGAAAGTGTCCTTATAAGAAATACCTGTAAACAAAATCGAAAAAATAAACAACGGCCTTTGTACAGATCAATCTCAGCTATTCAATGCAAAAGAAATCATTTAAAAATATTGAAATGCGACCGAGATATCTTTATCAATTTCTTCCATAGGATTAGCATTAGCGAACGGGTCTTTTCGTTTGACTGAAGTAGCCTCTTAAGAACAGCCTTAAAGTATTCTGGAAGTTTTGGAAAGTATTTTCATAATCTAGGCTTGACGCATGATTTTTAGTTCTTTTTAAACATAAAAGCATGACACTTGCTGGTTGATTACGCTGGTTAACAAAATTGAAGTTTTACTCTGCCACAAAACCGAAATTAGTTGTTTCTTATTTCAGTGTTTTGTACTGATTCTGAATCTTGTTTTAGATTTTCTCCAGCATGTGTAGTAGACTGGGAGGTGGCAGCCCAGACAATCACCTCATGGAATTCTCAGCTGAAATTCCACAATTAGTTAAAACTCGATTCGCATATTAAAACGCAATCGGCCTGCCAAGTCGAATCTTGGTGGAAAACACCTGAAAATCCTATTTTAGACGTTGACTCGTAAGTTTACCATTGTGTTTTCCTGCCTCCCAGTCCTCCATGTTTGCATATGTTTGGGTGCAGGAAAACACAATGGCAAACCTACGAGCCAACAGCTAAAATCGGGTTTTCTGGTATTTTCCACCAAGATAGGACTTGGCAGACCGGTTGCGTTTTAATATGCGAATGGAGTTTTAACTAATTCTGGAATTTCAGCCATGAACTCGATGAGGTGATTCTCTGTGCTGTCACCTCCCGATCTGTAGCTTTTGAGATATTTGCATAGCTCGATTTATGCAAATTTTAGAATTTTTGTACTATTATATACTAATTTAGGGGATAAAGCATTATCAGACTTGCTTTTTTTGTTTCATGTTATGATTTACTGTCTAGCTTAATTTATAAAAATATTGTTTCTGAGATCATACTGACTTGAGACCGTGAAATAATGTGCCTGATTTGCATATTTTCATATTTTTTGAATAACGTATCTTGACATCCAAATTTTTCTGACACATGAGTTTGCTAATATGTTTCAAAACGAGATTTTTGCGCTGATTTTTACGCTGGTGTCCGTTCTATTTTATCACGTCTAGTGTTGAAAAAAAAGGTGAAATTGTAATTTTTGGTCAAAAAAGCCAGAAATCGCTTTTCATGATACTTTGTGATGTACTTCAGCAAGTTAGAACAAACTTTTACAATTTTTTTTAACCATTTGGAAAAATGGTTATTGTCCTCTTCAGCGTAGGAAATCAAAAGCATATCTGAAGCGTTTCATTGGTTTAATCCGCCTTTTATTCGTTTTCTGATTGGTCTATACAGTAATATGTATTTTCCCTTTACTTTCAACAGAGATGGATTCTTCAGTTGCCACTATGACAAAAAAGTAATAAAAACTACAAAAAAAAAAAAAATTAATAACTCAGAAACAAATTGAGATACAGCTTTCAAACAAATTGCATTTAAAAGTACATTTTTTTCTCTATACGACGGTGTAAAAAGTAATAGTGTGGGATGTTTAGAATTTTAAGAATGATATTTCATTTAAAATTGGCCGTCAGATTTCTTGGAAATCTGACGATGGAAAAGTCTTTTCCCGAACAGCCAATGAAATGCTTGGATAATACGTAAGTTTCTGGTGGATAATACTAAGTTTCAGGAAATTTGACGGGTCGCAGGCGATTTTTGTCGCATGAATTTTTACGTGTAATTAATAACACTATTAAGGGTGTTCTAAAATACAAAAGAGCAACTTTCTGACATAAGTTTTAATTTATTTTTGTTCAGAAATGCATGAAACTAGCAGGTGTTGTTGTTCAGAAACTATGTAATCGAGCTATTTTTTCCCTTTTTTTTTGCAAACCCAATAGATCTTTCAGAAAATTGTGTCAAAGTGGATGTTTTGAAACGAAGTTCCCGAAGAAAGCAGAAAAACCGGTCGCGGAGGGCGAAAATCATGCTTGTCACGTGATCAAATTCACTTATAACTCAATAGGTAATTGATTGATCAAAAAATGGAAAAAACAGTTCAATTCCAAATCGCTTCCTTGGCCAGGCTTTCCAATTTTATATCTTTCCGTTAAAAAATGAATTTGTAAATGTGTCAAAACGTTTTGCGCTTGTTGAGCAGAGCAGTTAAGAGCAGCCTTAATGTTTAATTCATGGCGTACGTAATGTATGATCAACTCCGTGCGATTTTTTATGTCTTAAATTTTAGTCTTTGAAAAAATCATTTTCCAAATGGTAGTTGTAATTTGTTAAATTGCTTTTTTTTTTGGTAAAAATTTTTCGATAATATAAATTGTTGTTTACGAGGGTGTATCAATAAGTTTTTGCCCTCACATAGAAATAAATGAGTGAAATTTATGATATTGCTACATTTTATGAGCCCTTTTCTATATAGTCACCGTGCACAGTAACACATTTGTGTAACCGGTATTTCAAAGAGATGGGGGAGGATGTATTCCAGGAGGCGCGATAATACACCCAAAGATGGGCACTTTTCTAACTTTTGCCGACCCCCGCATGCGACATATTGTTGGAAAGGCCTCTGAGCACATATTCATGTTATGCACTCCCGAGCACCTCCCCCAAATTTCCAACCGGGGGGGGGGACATGAATGATGTCCGCAAAACTTAGAAAAGTGAGCCCCCGGAGGTCAAATTTGGGGGAGGATATCAGGAGATGCATAGCATGAATAAGTAGTCACAGTCCTTTCCAATAATATGTCACAAGTGGGGGGTCGGTAAAAGCTAGAAATATCCCCCCCCCCCCTTTGGGTCTACTATCGCGCCTCCTGGAATGCATCCTCCCCTACCTCTTTGAAGTACCGGTTGCACAAATGTGTTACTGTGCACACTGACTATGTAGAAAAGGACTCATAAAATGCAGCAATTTCATAAATTTTACTCAATTATTTCTATGTGAGGGCAAAAACTTATTGATATTCCCTCGTATGTCCTTGAGAGGAATCTGAAACTGTTCACACTTTTGACAATGAGATACTTACCCATAAAAAGCATTTTATATCAAATTTGTGTCAATACCATACAAAAGTAAAAATTTACTTTACTCAAAAACTAGATGTGATAATAAGGAAACGGATATCAGGTTTGAAATCAGCGTAAAAATGTAGTTTAGAAAAATATTACGTTAATTCTCTACAACTACTTTAAAGTTGAAATTAATGTAAATGTTACATCATTGAAAAATGCACAAATTAGGCTTAATAACTGACAGATAAATGTTAAGAATATGAACATTGCCACATTTATCTGAAACAAATAGTCCATAGTCACTATATAGAAAAGTTAATTCAATCTGAAAATTGTTGTACTTGAAATTGGCATAAAATGGCACAAAAAAGCTTTAATTTGCATAAACTTTAGGTTGTTCTTAACTGCTCTACTCAACAACCGCAAAACGTTTTGACACATTTACAAATTTATTTTTTAACGGAAAGATATAAAATTGGAAAGCCTGACCATGAAGGCGATTTGGAATCGAACTGTGCTTTCCATTTTTTGATCAATCAATTACCCATTGAGTTATAAGCGATTTCGATCACGTGACAAACACGTTTTTCACCCTTTTCTGAGCGATTATTCTTCTTGCGCGCGGAAATTCAGTTCAAAACGTCCACTTTAACACTATTTTCTGAAAGATCTATTGCGTTTGCAAAAAAAACCCGGAAAAACAGCTTAATTACATAGTTTCTAATCAACAACACCCGCTAGTTTCATGCATTTCCGAACAAAAATAAATTAAAATTTATGTCATAAAGTTGCCCTTTTGGATTTGAGAACAGCCTTATATATGCAAATTTCTCAAAAATTGGACCCCCTATAGAAAAACGGAAAGCATATTATTAATCAGCGCAAGGAACTTATCTAGAATAAAACTAATTTCAGTCCTGTGGTAGAATCATTGTTGCCTAGTGTTATTGAAGAGATTTGCAATCGAATAGGTTTTAATTTTTCGCTAAATGAAAATGGGCAATTCAAAATGAACATTGGATGCTTGTTAAAGAGTGTTTTTTTAAAGTATTTTTACTTTTATACTATTTTTTTTTTTTTTTTTTTTTGCCTCGCAACAGTGCTAATATTGTTCAGTATAGACAGTTATTATGAGTAGCATGTGAAAAAGTCTGTCCTTTTAACGCCGGATGTTGGTTGACACATAGTATGTTGCTATTTAACAGGCGGACGTCAAGATAATTTCATTAATTACACTTATCAAATATCTTTGTATGTATTTGACAAGAAACAGATTTTGTTTGCTGTGAAATTTATTTGTTTGTTTATTTATATATAAAAAAAAGTTTCTTTTCTAGTAAATAAAAAAATATTTTCATCCGTTTGCTAGAATCAAAATTGTTTAGAGAAACTTTGAAATTTGAAACTGGAAGTTGACTTTCGTCGGATTTTTTCAAATGATTTACGACATGTGAAAACAGTCTAGGACAAGGGGAGTGTCACGGCGGGTCATGAACTCCTTACTGAATGAATAAAATTTTTATAAAATACAGTAAACTTCCGATTGTCCGTCAATCACGGGACCGACGGTGTGGCAAATAATCGAAATAGACGGATAACCGAAAGATATTACAAGATCGTTGTTAAAATTACATTTATTTTTGCCAGTTTATAAATAAGGATATTTAAACACTTTTTTATCTGTTGTGTATACATCCGTATCTTATCCTTTTTGCTCGGAAACGCATGAAATTGGCAGATATTCTTATTAGTTAACTAATGGAATGGCGTTTTCCCTTTTTTGGTAAAAGCAGATCTTTCGGAAAATACTGTCAAAGTGGGTGTTTTGAACCAAATTTTCGTACGCGGCAGCGTAAGAGAGGGGAAAATTTTGTCGCCAAGTGGCAAAATTCGTTTATAACGCGATAAGTAATTTATTTATTTTTAAAAAATGGAAAAAGTTGTTCGATTCCAAATCGCTTCAATGGTCAGGACTACCAATTTTGTGCCTTTAAGTTTAAAAATGAGTTAGAAAATGAATCAGAAAGTTTTGTTTGCTGAACAGGGAATTTGCGAACCGCTTAAACCCCTTGAGGAGCCCCACTTAAGTTTAATTAAGATTTGCACCAGAAACTTTTAACTAAGTTTTACATTTATAACTTTGGGGGAAAATAGTTGAAAAATTGCTTTTCCTTATTTAGAAATAAACTTTTTCAATATTTCCGGTGGGAATTCAGCATTACACAAGAGACAACAATTGACTTTAACTCACGACGTAATTCATTCATCGAAAATGAAGAAAACTATTCGATTCCAAAATACTTTAATAAACATGCCTATAAAAGTAACATGTTTTTACGTTTTAAAACGAGTGCGTAAATTAATCAGAAAATTTTGCATGAAAAAAAATATTTTTTGGTGAACATTTTTTGTCGTGACCCGATCCGCCGTGGAAAACAGTTCTAGTTGACAAAGTTTCAAACATAAGAAATTATGTAATTTTATAAAATTTTATTGTTTTTAATAGTTTTCAATAAAATATCACAAAATAATCAATAACTACTTAATTTGCGGAGGCGGCGGAATAGATTTAAAGAATTCTAATTTATAAAATTCAAATAAATTTTCTTTTGTAAGAATGTTATTTAGTTATAGCTAAAAAAGAAGGGTAGATTTTTGTTTTGCATTTACAGCAAAATACAAATATACTTTATGTCTTTAAAGTACACATAAGATAAGTAAATTTAATAAATAAAATAAATATAAGAAATTACATAATGTACACTCTAAATAAAAAAGAGTCACTATTCACTCTATCGCAGAGTTAAGATATGCCCAAACTCTTTAGAGTGAATATTCACTTTGAGCAAAAGTGGGAATTATTAACTGTCTGAAAGACTGAATAATCATTCCTGCAAAGTGAATAATCACTCTTTCAGAGGAGTGACTATTCACTCTTGCAAAAGAAGTGCGTTTCTTCACCCCTGATAGGAGTGAATAGATACTCTTTGATAGGAGGGGATGTTCACTTTTTATGGAGTGAATTATTTTTTATGTTGCTTTTATGGGCATTTTAAAAGAATTATATCTTTCAGAGCATGTAATGAAAATAGATACAAGCGTGGTAAAGATTGGAATCAAATACTTTATTGGCAATATTTATTTAATTCATAGTTTGTAACACTAATTGAACTTTTAAGGAAAAAATCAATTAAAGTTATATATGAATTAAATTAGATTACTGACTGAGATAAATTAAAATAATTTATTCCAATCTTATCCCTTGTGCTTGCTTTCATTGAATGCCTTATAAAGATATGTTTTAAAAGGCCCATAAGGGCAAGTAATTAACGAAAATCTTAATCAGTTAATATTATTTATTTATTTTCAGATATCCATTAAGTTGTATTTAGTATTTTAACAATTCCTATGATGTACGTTAATTATGTTTTTTTTTTCATGTGTAATTCAAATTTTAAATCTTTAGATTTCAGTATTCATTGCTGATTAATTTAAATCTAATCAAACGTTATTGTTTACTGTATTTTAGTTACTTTTAAAGTTTTTTTAATAACTATTTAATAGGTGGATTTTATATGATTGACAATGTGTGATTTCATTTTTATTTTTGTTTTAAATGTAAATTCTTATCTTTTTACCGTACTTTTCAGTAAATTATCGCTATTTTGCAAAGTCCTATTGTTCTAAAATATTTTTACCTTTTCCACTTAAAAAACAATGCTTATCAAAACGAATGCATATGATTATATGCATATCAATGCATATAAACATCACATCTTTTTTTAATAAGTTCTAAGCATGATCTAAATATCAAGAATGTGTAAGAATTTTTTTGTTTGTTGTGATTTGTCATTTTTTCATTAAATATGAACATGGAGTCTAAGTTTTTATGTTCTCTGGAATATGTATGAATTTTTCTTTTAAACATATTCATTAACTTAATCATGATTTCAAATTTTCTTCCGCTATTGCTGAAAAATGGGTATTAATATGCTTATTTATGGAACGACACGATAAGTCATATTTAATTTAAATTTTTTATTCCCGTATATATTGTTGTGATGTTGAATATAATATATCATCACATATCCTTATTTATCTTCTTTTTTAAAATTAAATTCCCCATTTTAAAATTTAATTTCTCCTTTCATAATTATAAATTGAATCAAAACTTCCTTTCCTTTCTAAAAAGAATATATCTATTTCTTCTTCTCTTGCGCTTTACTTTTCAGTTACTTAACTTTTCCAAGTTCACCCAACGCCGTTAATAAAATAAATCAAAAACAAATCTTTTTCTCATCCTAAAATCATTAACTGTTCGAGCATATTTTCCTTCGGTTAACGAATATATATATATAAAAGATATTCTTTGACCATATGTTCCAATTGTAGCAGTTATTTATACACTCAGTGTTAATTTTCCGTTTGATAGTCAATACAACTGTCTTTTCGGCCGCAAATATTATACTCTGTTTATATTAAAATCGGCGCCCTGCATCTCCGATGCTGCTTCTAAATGCATATTTCCCATCATTTAGCTTTGGCATTCGTATTTGTACGTTGAAATGTTTAAACGCCAATCAACGGTCCTTTTGGCCACTTTTTAATTCAAAGTTCCATTAAGTGATATATCTTTGGGGGTTATAATGGTCCAGGGTACCAAGATTTTTAGCTCGACACATTGGCAACAATTTCTGACAAATTAACAATTCCTTCTCTATACATCGTACTGTCAACAGCTAACTGAAAGGGTCCCTCTCTGGCATTTGCATATTTCATGTCCATATCCAATAAACTCATCCTGTCTTCAAATTTGCCGAGTTATTATTTTGTGCCTGTCTTTAACTATTCAAGGACTCATGAACCTGGATTTCCAAAAAGGTGATTATCTTAAAAATGCAATAGTTGTTTAAAATATTTTTCGCTACAGATCATGGTCTATAGCATAATTGTATTTTTTAATATGAGCTAAATAGATTTTATATGTTTTATAGGAAAAGATTGATCTAGGAAATAGAAGAAAAAAGGAAATATAAAAAGAAAACAGATGACTGCATATGCACTGTTCTTATTGTTTGAAAAACATTTTTTATGTAAAAAGTAGTTATTAATCTCTTTAAAAAATATTCAATCCTATATTATATAAGTGATAATATGAACTTAAACAAAATATACTAAAGCAGTTTTAGCCATAAACTTCATATCATGCATAAAAAAACATTTTATTTCGATGCTAAAATATCATGCTTTATTTTTTAATGCCAATAATTACGTGTATTATAAACGTAGAAAATGCGTTTACAATAGAAGAAAATTTAATAATTGATGCAGAATGTCTATAATTAAATGTTTTGATATTACTCAATCTCGAAAATTTAAAATAATAAACCGCTGAAAAATGCTTACACACAGTTTAAAAAAAAGGAATATACCAATTTGAAAAACACTAAAAATAATAATTAGTATTTTATAATTATGGTACTAAACAACAATACAAATTACAATAGATGAATAAAATGCATTATTAGAATTAACAACGTTTCAAAAATCTTGCAATACGATGTAAGATTTTCCAATTAATTTTAGAAATTTGGTAAATGTTAAATAAATCTGAAAACATTGCTATGAAGATTTAGGATTTTAAATAATAATTTAAAATATTATTAGTAGTAAAAAAAAATCTTTTAAAAGTTTCACTTCTTAAATTAAAAACTGTAATATTTAAAACGACATTTTCACCAGCATGATGCTATTTTTCAATCTGGAACCTTTTCGTAATATCATAATAATCAAATATCATACTTAGCTTCAAAATAACAATAATGATATATATTGTAAGTGTTTATAATCAGAAAACAGTAAAAAACCGAAAAAAATCCGACATCAATAAATACAATCTCTAGGCCTGGGCCTTAAATTGATTTAACTCTTAAATCGATTTAAAGCTTACATCGGAAATCCGATTTAACCATTGGTCTTAAATCGATTTAAGCTAAAATCGGAAATCGCGATTTAGCCAATGTCAAATCGCGATTTAGCCAATGTCTTAAATCGCGATTTAGCCATAATCTTAAATCGCGATTTAGCCATTGTCTTAAATCGCGATTTAGCCATTGGCTTTACATCGATTTAAAACAAAATACTGATTCAGAGATAACATCGGAAAATCGATTTATCTACTTTGATGTATCTACCACTTACATGCCAAGCTGGTGTTAAATCGATTTAGGAGGATCCGATTTAGGCATTCATTAGATTTTTCTGCAGATCTGCGATTTTTTTGCTTTTTTGACATTTTGTTATCATTAAAAAGAGATATATTTTAAGATTATATTTTATTACTAATCTTAAAGGATGGCAACAACCACGAAAAAAATCAGCAATTTCAGTGATGTGCTCCAAGGGCTTCAATCCTTCTCCATCCGCTATATAAATGTCAGCATTTATGTTAAACAAATCTTATTTTAATCTAAAAGTTAAAAAGATATAAAATTGCACCTTATTTCTCATATCTCCCCCCCCCCTTTTTTTACTACTTTTCTCATCATGATAAATGAATAGTTAAATTCATCATTGAAGTCTTTTAATATGCTTCTGTTTTACCTCAGTAACTTTTTAAATCTGTGTCTGTAAAAAGAAAAAAAAAAAAAAAAAAAAAAAAAAAAGGTGTATGTAGGCTGTTAGCAATGAAGTGCTATTTGGGTGGGCTAGGGGAAGCCCCCCCCCCCCCTTAAGGAATTTAGATTGTAGCATGCATAACAAGTCAGAGAACAACAACAACAAAAAAATAATTTTCTTTTATAATACTTCTTATAGAATGAGTTTATAAAATGTATTACAATAGGTCACTAATTTTTAAAATGGAAAAAAACAAAACAAAAAAAAACTAGTGTTTTGGGACATTCAAAGCTTTTTTATGTGTAAAATGTACCTCTTTTCAAAATTATTTGACAAATTAAAAGCTAAGTATACTAAATAATACAGGAGGGGGGGCACATAAAGATCGCATTTTGTTACTAGAAATTAAAAAATAGGCTTCCATATTCTAAAATGTAAAATCGGTGTTAAATCGCGATTTAGCACTAAATCGCGATGTTGGATGAATGATAAATCGATTTAAAAAATTTCTACATCGCCCAGTCCTAACAATCTCAAATAACTTCAAATGAATGTTTACATCCGCTATGAATGGAGCCATGAATCAAGATAACTCTATGCCAGCGTTTCAAACGTAACAGATGCCACGTCCCCCCCCCCCCCCCCCCACGAGCGATGGCAAATTAAAATATTTTACATCACAGTGTCGAATAGGAAGAATAATAATATTTACACACATTTTTTTATTCACAAAGGCCAAACCAATGAAGACCTGATTATTTTTTGCAAAGCATTGTTTGTCATTGAATTGTTAGAACAATTATATTTCAAACTGCTACATGAAGAAGTAATGTAATAGACAAAAGACAATCACTTCTGAAATCAGGAAAACAAATCCAGATCAATCTTTTTCTGTATAGCAAAACTATTTAACTCATAATCATAAGATACCGCTTCGTAATAACATTTTGAAATAACACCCCTGTTTGAAATTTTTATCTCCGTGGTCCAAGTTGGCTCTCTGTGCTTCTGACCAAAACTTTTTATTTTCATACAAAATAAAATGCAATTAATTCATCAACGTCACAGAACAATTGAACTTTCTCAACGAGCATTCAAAACACTTCTGCAGTTTTAAACTAAAAGTTTTCTATTACTCTTAAGTTTGAAGCTTTTAATGAGCACGTGAAAAGCATCTTTAAAGTTTAGTCACATATGCATTTCTTGCTTTATAATTTGCACTCACGTCTTGAGTCAGTCATGACTGATAATTATAAACAGTGAATTTCATAGCACTAAATAAAAGTGTCTCATTTGAGTCGGTACAGCTCAAAGCAATGAGTAACGTTGAAAATTTCCGACAGAAGAAACGAGAATTTTGGAATACCAGATAGTTTCTGTCTAGTTTATGTCTGGACGAATTTTCGGCAGCATTTTCGCCGAAAACGAATTTTCAGCGAAACTCAGATTTTGAACCGAAAACGAAACCGAATTTTCGACCGATCTCTAATTTCCAAGAGATCCGCCAAGAATAAAGTCCGGCGCAATCCTTTCCAGCTTTACCGGACAATCAAACGCTATAACAGAGAAAAATTTTGCAAGGAAAAATTTTTTTCTATCTATATTATAAAGGACAAACATATCTGTGCGTAACGCATACGTCATTCTGCGAATGGCAACACTTTCGAATTTGAAATGAAATTTCGGTTTTGCAATTTTCGCTACCGCAAATTTTTTAAATTCTAATCATTCCAAATTTTTAACTTTTACACCGTCGTATGCAGAAAAAAATGTACTTTTAAATGCAGTTTGTTTGAAAGCTGTATCTCAATTTATTTCCGAGATATTAATTTTTTTATAGTTTTTAATACCAATTTTCTAACCGTGGGAACTGAAGTACTCCGTTTCAGTAGAAAGTAAATGAAAAATATTTGGAAAACAGTAATTATACCTTTTTGTTGCCATTTTACATAAAATGAGCAATAAAATAAAAAAATTTAAAACAAAAACATCTATGTAATAGCAAAAATTTCACTGTCGTATATGAGAAAGGATGTGCTCCAAATATAATTTGTTTGAAAACTGCATATCATTTTACGTATTAGAAATCTTAAGCACTTTAAAAATTAGTGTTAGAATTTTTAAAAAGCTATAACCAAAATAAAAAGGAAAAAAAGAGAGAGAAAGGTAAACTTTTTTTTTATGAACTAAATAAAAATGGGGATTACTGGATTAGAGTAAATATATTTAAAGAAGGAATACCGATTTTCAAATAACTTTTTCTTAAACACGGCGCGCTTAAAATTTTTTACAAAGCCACTATATATGCAGAATGACTAAGAAAGAAAAATGTCATTTGGTGAGCATTTATTTTAATTCGCAAATCTGAAATGTTTCTTCTAGGTTCGCCAAATGACGTCATTTTTATCCAATTTCGTCAAAATGATTTCATGTGAGTTTCAGCAGTTTCGAAATAAAAATTCAAATTCTAAAAGAACGCAATACTTTTTACAAACGAATTTTGAAAAGGTGCATTTTAATTTAATAAATTTTTAACCTACTTTATTATATTATTTATTATTTGAAAACAGTATTCAATCAAATGAATGTTATAGTTTTATCTAAATGTATAATAAAACTTGATTTACTCTTCAAACAAAAAATAGGAAGATCTCATACTATTTAAATGCAACACGGCGGGTTGCTATGCCAAATAGTACTAATAAAAGAAAATTTCACTTTGTCTGTGCGTCTGTGTGTCTGCGATGGCTAGTAAGTCTAAAAATTTGGGTGAGGACAATCCAAGGCCGGTTCTGATACATCTAAAGCTCAGATTTTTAATTTTTTGATTTTAATTTTTTAATTTTTTGATCAGATTTTTAATTTTACTTTGCGCCTGACGGATACGATTTTTCTCTATGGTAAAAGTGACAAAACGTCCGTATTTCGACACAATCTTTTCAGGGCATCTCTGCAGACTAGAGGTCTGCACGGGCCCGGGCCGGCGAAATGAAGGCGCAGTTTCAAACGGGCCGGGCCGACTGACAAAATAAACGGGCCGATATAAAAATTTCGGCGAAACGGATAAAATATGAGCTTTTTGCTATGAACATGACTTTTGCGAGAATAAGTATAAATGTACATCATGAGCTGATGCTAGTTTGACAAGATCAATACAGAAATGTAACATGTCCAGTGTGGAGATCGGCATCGAACTGTTACATGGTGCCTCACTTGGGCTTCATTTTTTTTTTTTTTTTTTTCAGCAGATTCGTTTGTTCTCAGGATGTGTAGGGCAAGCGATATGTTTTGTAAAAATATTCATAGTGATAATGAACGTCTGTTAACTTGATCTTTGGAAATGTAACTTAAGGGTGTATTCGAAAAAATATTTTTCCACCCTCAACAGCTCGAAATTTTCTGAGACATTTTCAGACTCATTTTTAAAAGTAAAAACATGAAACTTGCTGGGGTGATTTCTGAAGACATGTTTGACATGCCGTGTGATTTCATTTTCAGCTCAATTAATTAGAATTTGACTTTTAAACAATTATTTTCTCAGTATGACCACTTTTTTCACTCCCAGATCGCCCACTTCGGAAAATTCGGTTCAAAACGCCAACTTTGACAGCGTTTAATACAGTATTTTCTGCATTTATCAAAAAATTAAGAAGCACGGCACATTATATAGTTTCTAAATAAGAGAATTTCCCAGTTTGACGCGTTTGAGAGCAAAAATGAATTTTAAAATGAATCAGAAAATAAGCAGTTTCGATCGGAATACACCCTTAAGGCTGTTCTCAACTGCTCTGCTCAACAAGCGCAAAACGTTTTGACACATTTACAAATTCATTTTTTAACGGAAAGGTATAAAATTGGAAAGCCTGGTCATGGAAGCGATTTGGAATTGAATTGTTTTTTCCATTTTTTGATCACTCAATTACCTATTGAGTTATAAGCAATTTTGATCACGTGACAAACGCATTTTTCACCCTTTCTTCGGTGATTATTATACTTTCGCGCGGAAATTCGGTTCAAAACGCCTATTTTGACGCTATTTTCTGAAAGATCTATTGCATTTGCAAAAAAAAAAAAAAAAAAAAAAAAAAGACGGAAAAAACAGCTTGATTACATAGTTTCTGAACAACAACAACTGCTAGTTTCATGAATTTTCGAACAAAAATAAATTAAAACTTATGTCATTAAATTGCCCTTTTGGATTTGAGAACACCTTTAAACAGGTTTTAAAAACACAACTATTGGATAACAATTGATTTTAGATGTAATACATTTATGATAAGATGGAAAATGCCATTTATATCTAAAGCACCAGAATATGAATGTCTGCAAATTTCATGCAAATAATAAAAATGACTGTTTTGAGCCAAGAAGATTTACCTAATGTTGAACAACATTATTAATTTTTTCAAGAACAATTTTAAATAAACATATTTAATTCAAAATAATGCAGAATAATAATTCGGTATATTACAAAATTTCTTAACGTTAATCCAATTTTTATATGTTTGTAGGTTTAAATTGTATTGTTAAATTGCTTTTTCGTCCACACTTGAGTGCTCTTTCTTCCTTCGCGCGAAAATTCGGTTCAAAACGCCCACTTTGACGCTATTTTCTGAAAGATATATTGCGTTTGCGAAAAAAGGGAAACAACTCAATTACATAGTTTCTGAACAACAACACCAGCTGGTTTCATGCATTTTCGAACAAAAATAAATTAAAACTTATGTCAGAGAGTTGCCCTTTTGGATTTGAGAACACCCTTAAGGGTGTATTCGAAAAAATATTTTTCCACCCCCAACAGCTCGAAATTTTCTGAGACATTTTCAGACTCATTTTTAAAAGTAAAAGCATGAAACTTGCTGCGGTGTTTTCTGAAGACATGTTTAACATGCCGTGTGATTTCATTTTCAGCTCAATTAATTAGAATTTGACTTTTAAACAATTATTTTCTCAGTATGACCATTTTTTTCATTCCCAGACAGCCCGCTTCGGAAAATTCGGTTCAAAACGTCAACTTTGACAGCGTTTTTTACAGCATTTTCTGCATTTATCAAAAAATTAAGAAGCACGGCACATTGTATAGTTTCTAAATAAGAGAGTTTCCCAGTTTGATGCGTTTGAGAGCAAAAATGAATTTTAAAATGAATCAGAAAATAAGCAGTTTGGATCGAAATACACCCTTAAGGTGGTTCTCAAATTCACTGCTCAACGACGTGAAACTTTGACGCATTTTCTGACTAATTTTTAACTGTAAAGGCATAAAATTGACAAGCCAGATTATGGAAGAGATTTGGAATCGAATAATGTTTTCCTTTTTTGATAAATAAATCGTCGAGTTATAAGAGATTCTTGTCACGTGACTGCACGTTTTTCTCCTTTCCCATGCCGTTACTTCGGGAAACTGGATTCGAAACGCTAACTTTGACAGTATTTTGTCAAAAATATATTGCCTTTATCAAAAAAGGGATAACGTCATTCTATTACATAGTTTCTGAATAAGAACTCCTGCCAGTTTTATACGTTTCCGAAAAGAAATGAATTTAGAAATGTGTCAGAAAGTAGTTCCAGAGAAAAGCATTAAGGGTGTTCTCAAATCCAAAAGGGCAACTTTCTGACATAAGTTTTAATTTCTTTTTGTTCGAAAATGCGTGAAACTAGCTGGTGTTGTTGTTCAAAAAGTATGTAATTGAGCTGTTTTTCCATTTTTTTGAAAACGCAATAGATCTTTCAGAAAATAATGTCAAAGTGGGCGTTTTGAACCGAATTTCCGCGCGAAGGAAGAGACTCAAGAGCAGGCGAAAAACGTGTTTGTCACGTGATCAAAATTCCTTATAGCTAAATAGGTAATTGATTGATCAAAAAAATGAAAAAAAACAGTTCAATTCCAAATCTCTTCCATGGCCAGGCTTTCCAATTTTATACCTTTCCGTTAAAAAATGAATTTGTGAATGTGTCAAAACGTTTTGCGCTTGTTGAGCAGAACAGTTAAGAACAGCCTTAATAAGTGACAGAGAAATATTTTCACAAATCTACTTTTTATTATACAACTTCAAAAGTTATGATGTTTTTAACCCTCCTTTCTTCCTTTTATTCTAAACTGCAGTAATCTTTTAATGAATCCTTATTTCAATGTTGAAACGTCTAAGAATCTAATTAGTCATTAAGGTTGCTACTGTGTATGTTTTGTATTGCGCAAACATCGTAATTTTAAAATATACTGTAAAATTATCCCATAAATATGTAAATTGTATTCTTCAAAGGAATTTTAATTATATATCGGGCCAGACCGGGCCGGTCCGGGTCTGTTTTCGATGATATATGTACGGGCCGGGCTGTGAACTGCGAAAATATAAACGGGTCCGGTCGGGCCAGGTCTGGAAATTCCGGCCCATGCAGACCTCTACTGCAGACCGGTATTACACCAACTGCAAAAATTTTGAAACGTTCGGACTAGTAGAAGTACTTTCAAGAAAATAAAATGTGTGAAAATTTCGATGAAAACACTAAAAACCGAGATGTTTCGGCAAGGTTTCACACGCCTTCGGCTAAAGTGTTAACTACTAAATATGCATATTTTTTTTTTACGAAATTTTAAAGAAGGCTCGGGTACAGTTACATTTATAACCTATTAAAATTTCAGAGAATTTGGACGATAAGAACTATTTTTTTTTCTTTTTCTGTTAACGGAACCAAGGAGAAAACAAGAAAAATCTAGATATCAATATTTTATCACGAAATTTTGTCACAGCCAAAAAGTCTATATATAACCTATATTCTATTTGGTTTAAGTCAGAATAAGTCAGGCCTGACTTAACCAGAGTTTTGTTTTTGTTAGACAAACTTCTGTTAAGGTTATAAAATCATACAAATTTGAGGTTCATTTAAGATTACTATCAGTGGCCCAGCGCCGACCGGGTCACCTAGTATATATAAAAAATAAGACATAATTATTATCAATTATGTATATTAACATCACAGCAGGAGTTAAGTTGATCACAATTATTTTATCCGTCAATACTTTGTCAAAAAAAAAAAAAAAAAAAACTATTTATTTTCAAAAGAAGGCGCTGAACACTGATTGTCAAATGAAAGGTGATTTTGCTTATCACATACTAAATCTATGTCTCAGCTTAACTAATTGGAACTAAATCGCTATAAATCTGATAAAAATGACGGCTGTTTTACTTAGTATATAATATTAGATCGTTAAAGTAAATTAGTTCATTTTAATAATCTAGTATATTACAAAACAAAAAGAAACCTATTTGAACATAAAATTTTATAATTAGATGTAACACGACCGTAGAAGGGCATTGGCTTAATTTCGAAAAACAAGGTCAATATTTCAGTTAAGTTTGCTTGACGATTGCTGCACAGCAAACATATTTTTTCTCAGCTGCCGTTATAATTTCTATATGTTAATGGGTTAATGTTATTCTGCTAACACTCAATATTTCGTATTTGGAATTGACGAAAGCAATTTTAATAAATGCTATTTATATCATCTATACACTGAAATTAAATCAATTAAATGGCACAAAAATTTAAATAAATATTCGAATTCATCAGATTTTATAATTAGATATAATATGACTGCAGACGAATATTAAATTAATTTCGAAAAACCTCAAAGCCTTTTTTTCAATTACACTTGTTTTTTTTTTTTTTTTTTTTTTTTTTCACCCGTTTGATATTGTATATTGCCTATTATATGAATTATATTTTCCAGATAGTTTTAGTTTTGTGCGCATACAATTTAATTTTATTCTGCAAACACTCAATATTTGGCATTCAGAAAGGGCTAAAAATTTTAATAAACGCTATTTATATTACATATATTCTGAAATAAAATAAATTAAATTACAAAAAAATTTAAAAAATATATCTTTGTTAGAAGTCATCAAATTTTACAATTATATCTAATATAACTGTAGAGAAATATTGAATTAATTTTCGAAAAACCTTAAAGACTTTTTTTTAGTTGCACTTGTTTGGGTGATTTTTTTCCCGTCTGATATTATATAAATTGACGAAAGTACTACTTTTAATAAGCGCTATTTATATCATGTATACACTAAGATTAAATAAATTAAACGGCATAAAAATTTAAATATATCGCTATTAGAACTTATCAAATTTTATAATTCGATCTAATATGACGTAGACGAATATTGAATTAATTTTCGAAAAACCTTAAAGCCCTTTTTAAAACTTGCCAACATAGTTGAAAAGTGTTTATAACTTCGGTTTGGGAGCTGTGCATATATAACGTTATCATTTTAGGGGGAGGGGGATCTGGCACATGATATCGTAAGATATCGCTAGGGGGAGCGGGGGATTGGTCTTTTGATATCGTTAACCATTTTTCACTCAACCAAAATTTTCTTTTTTTATTTGTAACTTGGCCTTTGCATCAAAATAATATGTTATTTTTTTTAGTCTGCTATCTACTTTTAAGAAAATACAAAGTAATATTAAGATCATTAAATGATTATAAAATTATTTAATTCCAAAATATGAAATACCCCAACGTTTGGCATTCCTATTCTTCTGTCATATGCGTATGCATATATCATCCGCTGTTCGAGAAACCATATGTGAAGTACGTTTGAAATGATACTTTGCGCTTAATAGTAAATAAAAGGGCGGTTTTCAAAAGGTGGGCACTGGACACACGTCATAACTTTAAGCTTTTCAAAAATAACTTTAATTATCATTGACTTAAAAATTTTTTTTACACTGAGTTTTTAATTCTATTCAGAGACAGAAAATGACATAATTTATTCTAAAAACTTTGTAGAAATATCTTAAAATTTTATTATTTTATGCTAAATAGGTCAATTTTGGACATTCATAACGTTAACTGTTCTAAAGTACCAACAAGAAAAAGAGTTTTATTTTATTTCCACGTTGTTCTAATGGTAAACAACGAATGCATAAAGGAAACGGATAATTTTTTGATAATTTCGCTAAGAGATGGCATTCTTATTTATTGCTTTTTGAAGATAGAAGGACTTCTCTAGATAGAATTTTTCAGTATTTTGTTATGTCCAAAAGTAACGATCGTAACAAAGCTGTCATTTCCACAAAAAATACATCAAGTAAGTACTTTAAACTCTTTTATATAACTTTAAAATCATTTAAATTTTTAAAAAGTATTTGTATATGTTTCTGTAAAATTTTTTTGCAATAAATGCACTTTTCTCTAATACGAAACTAGAATGTCAAAATCGCGTAACGATCGAAACACGATTTCTTTTTTCGGTAAATTTATTTTTAAAGATGATTCGTGCCCTGAAACCTATAAAAAGATATTTATTATAATGTTTTATCGTAAATAATTACCGTGTTTTGTATAAATAAAGCGTATTTAGTACGTGTAATAATAAAATTTGACTAGAAGCATGCTCAACTTACGTGTGTTAGATCAACACAAAATGGCGGCCGCTGCGATCGTTACGAAATTTCGGACATGCTTATTTATAAGTATGATTTAAAATTAATAATAAAACTTCTTTTATTTATTTCATAAGTAATTCTTCAGTGATCTTACGCGTTGTTATGTATTTCGCAAAGTTTTCTTTGCAGCAAATGTACCCAAAAAGATTATTTAATAACTATGTCCAAATCGTGGAATGATCTAAACACTAATAATTTTAATTTTCTAAATACATAAATAAATATATCATAACAGAGTTCATTGTTCTAAAATACATCTAATATATATATATATATATATATATATATATATATATGTGTGTGTGTGTGTGTGTGTGGTGACAGAGTTTGAACTCTGCAATGCAAAGCTAGCACATTCTTAGATGAGGCTCGGGATGATCCACCCCAACCTCTGAGTCAACGAAAAAAACTGCTGAACTTACACAAACTATCGTGAAACGATAGAGTTGACTGTTGGTTGCTCGTGAGAGCAGACGTGTTGAAACGTCGCTGTTCGACCGAATACCGGGTCAAGGCGGAATGTCGCCGTCCAGTTATAGTTATCATGTTTAATCTAAATGTAAATACCCCATCTGTAAATACTTCACCCACATAATCAAGATCATTAAAGTTTAAGATTCCATCAAGAATCGGCCTGGACTTTACTTCTAGACACCGACCAAAGTGTACACTTATTCGTTAAAAAAAAATGTGCATTAAACTTCTACAGATTGGGGACTGTCGACCGAGATATTTACATGCAAAGTGTGGAATTTAACTTGTATCAAAAATTATCTGATGTCCTAAAGAAATTCTCTGAAAAAGAAAAGAAAAAAAGTTGCTTTCATCGAATGTTCCGTGAATTGCTGGAAAGAGAAAAAAAAAGGGAAAATTCTCATGCAGGAGGAAAGATAAAAAGTCGTTTCTGTCTTGTGCGTCGATAAAGTCCGTTAATGAAGGAAGAAAGTCGGATTTTCAACTGGGTATTTATTTTATCGAAGGATAGAAGTGAGCGTGTTCTGTGAGATGAATCATTTGTGATCATCGTGAATTCTGAGTGCTGATAAAAAAGTGTGACAAAATTTTCGAGTCTCTGCGAGAAGAAAATATACGCTGACCTAAATAGTGAGCGGTGAAAGTTTTTTCCCGTCTTATATGACGAAAGATTTTCTTTTTTTTTCTTTTCTTGTGATAAAATGGGGAAGTGTTTTTCTTATTTTTCCCCATAAGTGCTTGAATTGTGTTAATAAAAGGTGTACGGTGATTTTTGGTGTACGCCAGAAGAAAAAGAATATTTAGTAATTTATGCAGAAGTGGATTTTTTTTTGTTCTGCACTTTTTTTTAATAAAAGAAATAAGGCACTTGCTTAGACGTGTCTGCGAAGAGGAAATATAGGAAGGTGGTTTTTTTTTTTTTTTTGCTTCCTAAGAAATACATATTTCTTTTGCTTCTTTGAAAGAAAAAAAGTATTAACGATATAATTTTTTTATCTTGTTATTTTTTTTATGTGAAAAGAAAGAAATATATATTATGTGAGAATATTTAGAGGGAAGCAAGTTTTTATAAAACAGGTGTTAAATAATTATTTTTTTTTGTATTGTTATATTGTGAAGAAAATATATATATTTATTTTTTTTGTGGAAATATCAGGTACAAAGTAAGTCTGTTTTAGAAAACTGTTAATATTATTATATATATATATATATTTGATTTATCGGGTGCTTATATATTATTGATTTATATTGAAATGTTTTATTTTATGTGTTAATTGGTTAGATATAATTATGGCACACTTATTAAGGTCTAAAAAGAAACGACCGCTACAATGTGAGTAAAGTTGGACACCATGAGGGTCCAAATACGACCTCAACGGCTACAGATCACATGAAGCCTTGGACTTCTACTGTCTAAGACGAAATATTTGATCTTTAAGTGATTTTTGTGTTTTTTTTATATATTTTTTTTTAAACTGTGTATTATTGATATCTTTTTTTTATTACTATTATGAATAAACTGTGGAAAAGAACTGCTTCCAAGTGACAAGCAGAAAAACTTTATTATTTTTCTAACTCTAAAAATATTGGTCAAGGACTGAAAACTTAAAAAAAAAGCAGTATTTAGTGACTGATTTTACTATTATTTTGTTTTATATATTGTTTGTGAATTTTTTTTGTATGTATATTATACGTTCTGGAAAAAGTAGTCCAGTACCAGTCAGGTATACAGAGTAGATGGGTGACTGGGAGGACACAGCTCTGTCAGGTAGGCCGAATTGTGGTGACAGAGTTTGAACTCTGCACTGCAAAGCCTAGCACATTCTTAGATGAGGCTCGGGATGATCCACCCCAACCTCTGAGTCAACGAAAAAAACTGCTGAACTTACACAAACTATCGTGAAAAGATAGAGTTGACTGTTGGTTGCTCGTGAGAGCAGACGTGTTGAAACGTCGCTGTTCGACCGAATACCGGGTCAAGGCGGAATGTCGCCGGCCAGTTATAGTTATCATGTTTAATCTAAATGTAAATACCTCATCTGTAAATACTTCACCCACATAATCAAGAGCATTAAAGTTTCAGATTCCATCAAGAATCGGCCTAAACTTTACTTCTAGACACCGACCACAGTGTACACTTATTCGTTAAAAAAATGGGCATTAAATTTCTACACACATATATATATATAACCATTAATTAAACATTACTGACCACCATCAATAATTGTGATAGTATGAATGAATTTACAACAAACAATACAGTTTCCCCAAACACACTGAATGGATACCAAAAACATAATAAACAAACTACTATGTATAAAATAAAGTCTCTTGTGCTATATAACAAGAATTAATAATAAAGAAAAAAGAAGAATATGGATTTCGATAAAAATAATTGAAAAGCTTATATATTGAATTACGTTATCAAGAGTACAGAATTCAATTATATAAGCAAAATCAGTCGTTTTCTGTGAGAAAAAAAGCTAAAAGCTGAAATTTTTTTTTCTCCTGTACTCAAACGACCAATATAACCAAAAGAATAGTTTGAAACTGAAAACAGAATAAAATTAAATGCTATGAAATGGAAAAAGCGATACAACCTTTTAAGGGTGTATTCCAATCCAAACTGCTTATTTTGCGATTTATTTTTAAATTAACTTTTGCTCTTAAACGCATTAAACTGCCAAATTCTCTTATTTAGAAAGTACACAATGTGCCGTGCTCATCGATTTTTTGATAAATGCAGAAAATATTGTAAAATATGCTGTCAAAGTTGACGTTTTGAACCGAATTTTCCGAAGCGAGAGATCTAGTGATGAAAAAAATGGTCATACTGAGAAAATAATTGTTTAAAATTCAAATTCTAATTAATTGAGCGAAAAAGGAAATCACACGGCCTTTTATTCATCTCTTCAGAAATCACCTCAGCGAATTTCACGTTTTTACTTTTAAAAATGAGTCTGAAAATGTCTCAGAAAATTTCGAGCTGTTGAGGGTGGAAAAATATTTTTTCGAATACACCCTTAAATAATTAATTTATAACAAGGAAAAATAGTAATATTACACTAAATACCTAATAAAATCCCAGTTATTTTATCCAAGTACACATCAGCACATGGTATCCAAAACACGATAAGTTTAAGGTTATTTTTACAGTTAAGTTAACACAGATTTTAAAACCTAATGTATACAGTTAATCTATTTTGAAATACCGTGATAAATGTAAATAAAATAATATAAATAGATAATAATTACATAATAAGTGAATTATCTCTTTACACTTTAAAATTTTTTTAAATTTATAATCAAGTAAAAATTACCAAAACTATAAGTTTACAAAATCGCAAATAGCCAACATTAAGCTCCACCTTGTGTTAAAAATTGATATTATTACTCTATTCGAAGCATCAGACAGAATCCAGTTGAAATTTTAGTGCTGCCATCTATGATATTAACTTGAAACTAATATGAACAAAATGTCAAAGATTATGCTATTATAAGTTAATTCATTCATAATATACCAACTCCTATATCCCAACAAATCTTAATATAAAAATATCATATTATATTTCATTATTTGTAAATATTAAATAAATACAAATGTTAATAGAATGATTACAATATATTCTACTACCATACCTAATTAAACTATACGGAAAATTTAAATAATATCAAAACAATAATAATATAATATAGCAATATGCTATAAAACTAGATAAATTATATATAAAAAATTATATATAATAAAAATATAAACTATAAGAAATACTTTTAAATATAAAAAAATGAATTAATAAAATGAACAGGAAGAAAAAAAAAATAAATAAAAAATAAATGGATGTTGATATAATTATGTCAGAATCTTCATTTCCCAATTGCCTAATGATAACAAATAAATTGTGTGGTTTATTTTCATATTAACCATAAAAAACTAAAGAATATGAATATGGGATTATATATATGTTAAATTATTGTATTTGAGGTCATTTTTTTAATTCAAGGTTTAATTATCCCCTCTCCTTAAAATTTCATTCTTCATCTTTCCACCCCCATCAAAATGCAAGGCAAATAAAGAGCTTAAGCCACTACGTGCTGTAATTTTGGTTAAAAAAACAAACAAACAAACAAACAAAACAAAAAAACAACAGAAATTAACAGTGCTCGAAGTACAGTAAGACAGCCAGCGAAAACTATTAAAGGTATACTCAAAAGATTCACTCCGTACAAACGACAAATAAATTTGGTACTATTCAAATTAGAAATAGATCTTGTTTTTGCAGTCTCTGTAAAAATAATAAAAAATGCATTATCAGTGAAGCTGGAGAAAAAGATTGTTTTTATAATTGACTCCTCACAGTTGAAAATAGATTGACATTGGTGACTGGTGCTTTGTAATGATGAAAACTTATGGCCAGGTATTATTGAAAAGATCAGGATTGATAATGGTGAACAAATAATTACTATAATTTTTTTTTACTCCTCAGGGAGACATTTATTTTAACAGGTTTCGTTATTCATCTAAAAAAAGACAGCACAAATTTAAAATATGAAGATATTTTGTTGAAATCACCATCGCCACCTCACCCTGTAACAGCAAGAGGAGGCTTTTTTTTTTTTTTTTAAAGAAATTATAGATATGCGTATTAAAAAATGGCAGTGTAACTTGTTTTCTGAGAAAATTAAAAGAATAAATTATATGTTGGATACTTCTAATATTGTGTAAAGGTATGTTTTTTGAATAATGTGTGATTCCTATAAATTTAAGATATTACTCCTAAAAAAGTAGTAAATATTTTAATATCAGAGTTTAACATTTGATTTTATTATTATTAAAAAGTTCATTATACATATATATGTATACACATACAATTATAGGACAAATTTACTACATTCTTAGTCTTAAGAATTTTTTAAATACTAAGCGCAACTTATTTATGGAAAGGTCAAAACTGTGTAACCTACATGTCAGCAATGTCCAAAATCTGTAGCCTACGTGCCAGAAATGTCCAAAATTTGTAACCTACAGAACTGCTAATTAAATGCTTTAATAATTAATTTTCCAGAATAGTTGCTGTCTTTTAATGTTTGCGTATAATTTTGTAGACTTATATACTGTACTAATAAAAAAATTGGCCTTAAATTTGAAAATTTTAAAAATAACATAATAGTTAACGTTTAATGATCCCACCTTTTGAGAATCTCCCAAAAAAGAAAGAATTTTGTCCTTCTGTTTTGTTGATAAGAAATTCTGTTTACCCCCACCTCCTCAAGTGCAAGAAGATATTATTACAGTTGAATGCATTATGTAAAAAAAAAGGTATTATTAAATTCTTTCAAATAGTAACTACCGTATATACTCGCGTATAAGTCGAGGAATTTCTGACAATTTTCGGTAAGCAAGTTTGGGGGTCGACTTATACGCGAGTCAGTTAAAAAAGCAAAAACAAAAGCTTCGAATATTGCAAAATTATGGATTTTTATGTGTATGAATAAAAAAAATAATATATAAAATATACATATAATAATAATTTATCATTTAAAAATTTTTAAATGATTTATTTTTGTTTACTTACTACCTTTTTGCATTGGCAAGTGAAATCTTTGGTTTGATTTTGTGCAAAATTGAAGTAAAAAGTTAGGGGGTCGACTTATACACGATTTTTTGATTTTTTCCAGAATTTGCATTCGAAAGTTAGGGGGTCGACTTATACGTGAGTATATACGGTATTTCTTTTAAGTGTTACAAAGTTTAAAGCGATACAAAGTTTTTCATATATAAAATGATATTTTATTGACTTCTCTTCATTTTGAATCAATAAAGTATGCTAAAAATAAATGTAACGATATTTTTATATCACTCGAAAAATCAAAAGAATTTTTAGACATTGATAACGTTATCTTTGCGGGGGGGGGGGGGGGGGTCAAGAGATGATAACGTATGATGCCGTAAGGGGGGGGGTGTCCAAAATTACCAAAAAGTTGGTAATGTTATATTAGTACAGCTCCTTGCCTGCCTGCTGTCTGTCACCCCGTGCTCTAACTCGCGTAAATATAGTCAGATCGAAATGAAATTGATATATGTTATTGATATTCTCTATATCATGTTCGGTATTGAAAATGAAGCTTGTAGCACCTACAGTTCCTTTACAGAGACATTCAAAAGAATTCCGTTGCATTACGGCTTATGAGAAAAAATCGTTTGCGATGATTTTTAATAATGTTTCACAATGACCATGTTCTCCCTTTTGGTTCGAGGCTATAAAAATTCGTCTGCTTGGAAATAACATTCATAACCGCGTCATTGAAAAGCATCGTGGTTTTAAAATTTATGCTTATATTTTATTTTTATATGAAGTTTTAGACTTTTTCAGGGACAGGTATGAGTTATACATGAATTCTTTTCTTTATTTTAAGGGTGTATTCGAAAAAATATTTTTCCACCCTCAACAGCTCGAAAATTTCTGAGACATTTTCAGACTCATTTTTAAAATTAAAAACGTGAAACTTGGTGAGGTGATTTCTGAAGAGATGTATAAGAGGCCGTGTAATTTCATTTTCCGCTCAGTTAATTAGAATTTGATTTATAAACAATTACTTTCTCAGTACGACCCTATTTTTCATCCCCAGATCTCCTGCTTCGGAAAATCCGGTTCAAAATGCCAACTTTGACAGCATATTTTACAATACTTTCTGCATTTATCAAAAAATCGACGAGCACGGCACATTATGTACTTTCTAAATAAGAGAATTTGGCAGTTGGATGCGTTTAAGAGCAAAAGTGAATTTAAAAATAAATCGCAAAATAAGCAGTTTGGATTGGAATACACCCTTAAAGCAATTGCATGCACATTCTTCCTTTTATTTATAAAAAAAAATGTTTATATTTTAATTAATAAGTGTATATGGATTTTAATTAGTATGTATATAAGTATTTATCGAAAATAATTCGTACAGAATAAATCAGCAGTATTTTACGCATCCATTTGTCTGTATTTATGCTGCATCAAATGACACGATACCGAAACAAACGCGCTAGCCGCTATTTTCTAATTGAACTAAATTTTAGCACACTATTTTAGCATGCATTTTAGCATACTATGCATTATATGATAAATCTATAATTTGTTGGCAAAAGAAGCCACCTCTTGTATACGCAGTAGTAATTGCGCGCTAATATTTAGATAAATAAATAAATATGATTCTGGCCAATTTATGATAAAACAATTGAATATAATAATATAGGTAATTTCTTACCTTTATCTTTCTTCAACAGCATTCCACGGTTCACAGCTTGGCACGAATTTAAATCCAGTACGGCGTATCCTTTTGCACTGAATTCTTAAAGATTTTTTCTGCACTATAGTATTAAAATAAGAAATTGTGGTTAATATATATGTTTTTTTTTCTGAATTAAATCCACTCCTGAGACTTGGTTTCTTTGCTTATACAAAAATTATATTAAAACATTATCTTATAGATTTAAGTTATACTTTTACATTCTTCTGCTTTTTGCAGCAACAGTTTTAAACATTACATGCTTTCTTATTGCAATATACAGAACAACTGAAATAATAAATAAAAATGTTTATGAGTCATTTTTGAGTTCTTTTTGATGATGATGATGGTGACGTCGGACTCTTGCTTCATGCTTGGGATAATCTATAAACGTATTTTATTTATGAATGTTATTGTTTATTTTGAATAGCATAATTTAGCAAATATAGGAAGAGTTTATTGATTTCACAATGATTCATTCCTACTTGATCTATTTAATCAAAATGCTTTTGTCCTTGAAGATTATTGATTTGGTTTCCTGTTTCGAAATCAATTTATTCGTATCTGAGAGGGTTATAAATCCATCATAATTCATATGCAGGGCTGCGTAAAAAATTCAGACTATTATTTTTCTTTTTTCAATTTTTACTTTTGATGAGAATTGATGAAATTGTGTTTTAAAATGTGTTGTGTGCGTTTTACAAATTGTTTATTTAGATATCTTTTTTCACCTTATTAATTTGTGAAGTTTTATTATAAAATTCTGCATATGTTGGGAAGTGTTTCATAATCCATAGTTAACGCATTATTTTACGTTCTTGGTTTTTTTTTTTTTTTTTTTTTTTTTTTTTTATATATATAGCACTTGGAAAGAAATTTGGAAGAAAAGTGGATTTTACGCAGCCATTTCCTTTGGAATTTTACATATGTACGCTTAAAAACATGTTTCAAGAAATGTTTCAAAACTTTTTCTCCAATCTCTATCATTTAAAGGGGATAATTTTCTTTTCGGAACTTTTTTTTTTATATCTGATCACTAAATTGGTCAATAATATTTTATGTTGAATTTTACCCTGACGAAGTTCATCACGAAACTACGAAAAAACTAGAATGCCTGATCGGGCTTAATCAATTTTTTATCCTAAATCATCTTTAATTATTCCGGAAAACACGCGGATAATATGCTTTCGGTCCATAAACAACCGGTCATAATCAAGGAGGTCGTCTTATAATCTACAAGCTAATAATTCTTAGCCGACAGTTCTTATCCCGAAGATATGCTATCACTGTCAGAAAAGTAGAATGCCTTGATAGATTTATGACATGCCTAACAGTATTTATGGTCGCAATTCATCATATTGTGTATGTATCTTCCTCCTAAAATCAAATAAAACACAGCATTTGTATTAAAATTATTAGCCTTACAAAGATTTAATGCAGTATTAACGGGCTATTAAGTTGTTTCGAGATCTTTTCTGGAATTGGATTTGAAGGCTTAATTGATTTTCTGCTGTATATAATAAAGAGAAAAAAAAAATATTTTGCATAGATTAAGGGAACGTTTACGTCAACTCGTCATACTTAAAGCTTGCTGTAACATAAAGCAGTTTTTCTTTTAAACTATATTTCAGTAACTTAGTGAAATTACATTTAAATAGTAATATATTAAAATTTTTCCAAAATACATTTGAAAAATTACTATTTTTTTTTTTCGAATTACTATATAAGGATCGAATTATGTATTGTGTTTAAAAAGATAGTCATCAGAACTTATTTTTTGTTATTTTTTTTTTTGGTTAAACTTTCATTCCCTGACAGATTTATTAATACCTAATTGTTTTTATGTGTGCAAGTTATCATATTGTGTATATATCTTCCTCCTAAAATAAAATCAAACACAGCATTTGTATTAAAATTATTAGCATTACCAAGATTTAATGCGGTATTAGCAGAGTGTTAAGATGTTTCTTTTCAGGAATTGGATTATAATAGAGAGAAAAAAATCCTCTTGCATATATTAACGGAACGTTTACTTCAACTCGTCACATTTCAAGCTTGCTTTACCATAAAGCAGTTTTTACTCGTTTTTCTTTTAAAGTGTACTTCAACTAAACCTAGTAAAACTTCTACCTAAACCTAGTAAAAATTACATTTAAATAGTAATTGATTAAAATCTTTCCAAAATACATTTGAAAAATTATTATTTTTTCTTCGAATTATATATTGTGCTTAAAATGACAGTTACCAGAACTTTTTTTTTTAAATTTAAGATATACTTTTTTTGAGTTAAACTTTCATTCCCTCACAGATTTATTAATCCCTAATTGTATTTATGTCCTCAATTCATCTAAAATCAAATCAAGCACAGCATTTGTATTAAAATTATTAGCATTACAAAGATTTAATGCGGTATTAGCAGACTGTTAAGATGTTCTTTTCTGGAATTGGGTTGGAAGGTTTAAGGCTGTTCTCAAATCTTAAAGGGCAACTTTCTGACATGAGTTTTAATTTATTTTTGTTCGAAAATGCATAAAACTAGCTGGTGTTGTTGTTCAGAAACTATGTAATTGAGCTGTTTTTTTCCGTTTTCTTGCAAACGCAATAGATCTTTCAGAAAATAATGTCAAAGTGGGTGTTTTGAACCGAATTTCCGCGCGAAGGAAGAAAGAGCACTCAATAGCGGGCAAAAATGTGTTTGTCACGTGATCGAAATTGCTTATAACTCAATAGGTAATTGATTGATCAAAAAATGGAAAAAACAGTTCAATTCCAAATCGCTTCCATGGGCAGGCCTTCCAATTTCATATCTTTCCGTTAAAAAATGAATTTGTAAATGTCCCAAAACGTTTTGCACTTGTTGAGCAGAGCAGTTAAGAACAGCCTTAATTGATCTTCAACTGTAAATAATAAAGAGAAAAAAATCCTCTTGCATATATTAATGGAACGTTTACTTCAACTCGTCACACAGCTAGCTTTACCATAAAGCAGTTTTTACTCATTTTTCATTTAAAGTATTTTTAAACAACCTATTAAAATTACATTTAAGGCCTTCGGGCCTATATCCCTCGTGTAGGTAATTGACCGTCAAAAACAACACCACACCACCCTATTTGTATTTATGGCCGCAAATCCTCATATTGGGTATGTATCTTCCTCATAAATCTAATCAAAACATAGCATTTGTATTAAAAAACGGACTATTAAGATGTTCCGAGATTTTTTCGGGAATTGGATTTGAAGGCTTAATTGATTTTCAACAGTAAATAATGAAGAGAAAAAAATCTTTTGCATGGATTAACGGAACTTTTAATTTAATTCGTCACACTTCAAATTTTCTTCATTATAAAGCATTTTCTACTCGTTTTTCTTTTAAAGTGTATGTCAATAACCCAGTATTTTAACAGTAATATATTAAAATATTTCCAATATACTTTTAAAAAATTATTTTTTTTTCTTCGAATTACGATGATTATCGAATTATGTAGTGTAATTAAAATTATATCCATGAGGACTTATTTTTTTTTTTGTTAAGTTTAAGATAAAAAAATTTTCAGTTAAACTTTCATTCACTCACAGATTTATTAATCCCTAATTGTATTTATGGCCGCAATTCCTCATATTGTGTGTGTATCTTCCTCCTAAAATCAAATCAAAACACAGCATTCGTATTAAAATTATTAGCATTACAAAGATTTATGCAGTATTAACGGGCTATTAAGGCTGTTCTTAACTGCTCTGCTCAATAAGCACAAAACGTTTTGACAAGTTTACAAATTCATTTTTTAACGCAAAGATATAAAAATGGAAAGCCTGGCCATGGAAACGATTTGGAATTGAACTGTGTTTTCTATTTGTTGATCAATAAATTACCTTTTGAGTTAAAAGTGATTTTAATCACGTGAAAAAACACGTTTTTCGCCCGCTCTTGAGTGTTATTCTACTTTCGCGTGGAAATTCGGTTCAAAACGTCCACTTTGACGCTATTTTCTGAAAGATCTATTGCGTTTGCAAAAAAAATCGGAAAAACATCTCGATTACATAGTTTCCGAACAACAACACCAGCTAAGGCAACCTTCTGACATAAGTTTTAATTTATTTTTGTTCGAAAGTGCAATGAAACTAGCTGGTGTTGTTGTTCAGAAACTATGTCATCGAGCTGTTTTTTTCATTTTTTTCCAAACGTAATAAATCTTTCAGAAAAAAGTGTGAAAGTAAGCGTTTTGAACAGAATTTCCGCGTGAAGGAATAAAAAGCACTCAAGAGCGGGCGAAAAACGGGTTTGTCACGTGATCCAAAACGCTTCTCACTCAATAGGCAATGGAATGATTAAAAAATGGAAAAAACAATTCAATTCCAAACCGCTTCCATGGCCACTGGGCAGGCTTTACAATTTTATATCTTTCCGTTAAAAAATGAATTTGTAAATGTGTAAAAACGTTTTGCGCTTGTTGAGCAGAGCAGTTAAGAGGCTACTTCAGTCAAATGAAAAGACGCATTCGCTAATGCTAATCGTATGGAAGAAATTTATAAAAATATCTCGGTCGCATTTCAATATTTTTAAATGATTTCTTTTGCATTGAATAGTTGAGATCAATCTGTATGCAGGCCGTTTTTTACTTTTTCGATTTTGATTGCAGGTATTTTTTATGAGGAGGCTTTTACTTTCGAAACCGGTTCCGAAAATGAAAGTATCCTCATAAGAAATACCTGTAAACAAAATCGAAAAAGTAAACAACGGCCTTTGTACAGATCAATCTCAGCTATTCAATGCAAAAGAAATCATTTAAAAATATTGAAATGCGACCGAGATATCTTTATAAATTTCTTCCATAGGATTAGCATTAGCGAACGGGTCTTTTCGTTTGACTGAAGTAGCCTCTTAAGAACAGCCTTAAGGCTGTTCTTTAGGGTGTTCTCAAATCTAAAAGGGTAACTTTCTGACATAAGTTTTAATTTATTTTTGTTCGAAAATGCATGAAATTAGCTGGTGTTGTTGTTCAGAAACTATGTAATTGAGCTTTTTTTCCCATTTTTTTTGCAAACGCAATAGATCTTAACATACTATTTAACATTACAGGCTTAACATACTATTTAAAGACAATATAAGACGAGTATCTGGAGATCGGACGGTCAGCTGGAACAAAGAAAAAGCTGTCACTGAAAAAGTTAAGGTGTCCATCCCTGGAACTAATGTGTATTTGGATATTGCAAAGCTGGACTTTAATAACAAGTGATATAATTTCAAAAGTTTTAAGGAGACATGGTATCTCCGACGCCTTATATATTTAGAAGCCCACCATTAGATGGACTCACGTCGATTCTGAAACCGTTGGACGTATCGGTTTGGCTTAACAAACTATTTAAAGACAATATAAGACGAGTATCTGGAGATCGGACGGTAAATTGGAATAAAGAAAAAACTGTCACTAAAAAAGTTAAGGCGTCCATCCCTGGAACTAATGTGTATTTGGATATTGTAAAGCTGGACTTTAATAACAAGTGATATAATTTCAAAAGTTTTAAGGAGACATGGTATCTCCGACGCCTTATATATTTAGAAGCCCACCATTAGATGGACTCACGTCGATTCTGAAACCGTTGGAGGTATCGGTTTGGCTTAACAAACTATTTAAAGACAATATAAGACGAGTATCTGGAGATCGGACGGTAAATTGGAATAAAGAAAAAACTGTCACTGAAAAAGTTAAGGCGTCCATCCCTGGAACTAATGTGTATTTGGATATTGCAAAGCTGAACTTTAATAACAAGCGATATAATTTCAAAAGTTTTAAGGAGACATGGTATATCCGACGCCTTATGTATTTAGAAGCACACCATTAGATGGACTCACGTCGATTCTGAAACCGTTGGACGTGTCGATTTGGCTTAACAAACTATTTAAAGACAATATAAAACGAGTATCTGAGATCGGACGGTCAGTTGGAACAAAGAAAAAACTGCCACTGAAAAAGTAAGGCGTCCATCCCTGGAACTAATGTGTAGTTGGATATTACAAAACAGGACTTTAATAACAAGCGATATAATTTTAAAAAGGTTTAAGGAGACATGGTATCTCCGACGCTTTGGACGGAAGCGAAGATGACATTTTATGGAATGACGGAGATTATTTAGACACCGATTCACATTATAATCGTAATACTGATACCTTCAGTGAACGTGATTTATTATGATAATTTTTTGTCAAAATTTTCACTAAGATTATTTGTAAATTTTATGTCTATAAAAATATTATCATACAAAGAAATATAGTATTTATTAAACAGCGCATAATCTGGAAGCATTTGGTAAGTTACTAATTTTATTATAATGTGTTTTTTTTTTTATACCAGTAATGTTTTAGCATTAGAGTATGCAATATTGTGTAGTAGATTTACCCGCATAATAGTCGCACCTAGACTACTTTCACAATGAAAAATTGGCAAAAAAGTGCGACTAATATGCGAGAGAACACGGTATTCTCTCTCTCTTCCCCCTCCCCCCCATTCACGGTAAATGCAACGGAATTCTTTTGATTGCCCCTGTAAATGAACTATTAATGCTACACACTTCAATCGTCGCCTCAGAGCAACACTATGATATCTAGCAATAATCAAAAATGAGATGTCTGACTTACTGCTACGAAAAATTGTGTCTGCATCTAGTGGAACAGTAGGGTATTTGTATAAAACGCATCTGAAATATAGTATTAAATACAACTTTGTGTTTTAGAAGTTGTTGCACTAGATGCAAACACAGTTATTCATAAGCAGTAAGTCAGATATCTTATTTTTTATTATTACTATATGTCCTATTGTTGCTCTCAGGCGACGAGCAATACCGAACATGCCATCCAAAAGGGCAACTTTCTGACATAAGTTTTAATTTATTTTTGTTCGAAAATGCATAAAACTAGCTGGTGTTGTTGTTCAGAAACAATGTAATTGAGCTGTTTTTTCCATTTTTTTTTTTTTTTCCAAACGCAATAGATTTTTCAGAAAATAGTGTCAAAGTGGACGTTTTGAACGGAATTTCCGCGCGAAGGAATAAAGAGCACTCAAGAGCGGTGAAAAACGTGTTTGTCACGTGATCGAAATTACTTATAACTCAATAGGTAATTGATTGATCAAAAAATGCAAAAAACAGTTCAATTCCAAATCGCTCCCATTGCCAGGCCTTCCAATTTTATATTTTTCCGTTAAAAAATGAATTTGTAAATGTGTGAAAACGTTTTGCGCTTGTTGAGCAGAGCAGTTAAGAACAGCCTTAAGATGTTTCGAGATCTTTTCTGGAATTTAATTTGAAGGTTTAATTGATTTTCGGCTGTGTATAATAAAGAGAAAAAACCCCCCCTCTTGCATAGATTACGGAACGTTTATTTCAATTCGTTGCACTTCAAGCTTGCTTTATGATAAAGCCGTTTTTACTCGTTTTTCTCTCAAAGTATATTTCAGTAATCTAGTAAAAATTACGATTACACACAGTCGCGCCCGTTTAAACGAATATTGACGGTTCCAGAAATAATATTCGATTAAGCTGGATATTTGATTAAACGGTAATATTTAAGGCGTAACAAAAAGGCAAAGTAACCATCTACGGTATATTTAATTAACAGCATAATAAATCGTTAATAGAATAACATACACTAAAATAAATACAAATGATAATATAAAGTAAATACGTATTAATTTAATGTCAGTACATATAATGGTTTACATCATACTTATGCCGCTCGTTTGAATTTGGTCAACACTTTACTACTTCTAATTTACGTTACTTATACTGCCTTAAAAAATCGTTTAAAGTGGTTTGTTTAAGTGGAATTTTAAAGGAGTAAATATCAAGTTATGTTTCGAATGAGTGCAAAATATCACAACTACCATCTGGAGTCTCGAAGTGACGGCGCATTGCCATTAAAGCCTGGTTAACAGAGAGAAGTGATGGTGTGGAGATCAAGGTAGGGAAATCATTTGACCTGTCCATTGTACACCTGCCGGCAGAAGTCATTGCAGGAAGAACTGAAAATTTGTTTTCAGCGTAAAGGAACCGAAAGTGACAAAAGGTGGAAGGAAATTCCAGCTGAAACGTGCTTTCCACGCCTATTTTCAAACATTGGTCACACAGTTGTTATTCGATTAAGCGGGGACGTTCGTAAAAGGTATTTGGTTTAAGCGGGGGAAAATAACATTAAACCAATAGGAATAAATTCGGTTCCGGGGGATTCTATTTGAATAAGCGGAGTATTCGATTATCCGTGACCCGATTAAGTGGGGAGGACTGTAGTACTATATTAATATCGTTCCAAAATATATTTAAAAAAAATATTTTCTCTCGAATTACTATGGTCATCGAGTTACGTACTGTGAAAAGATAATCATCAGAACTTATTTTTTGTTAAATTTAAGGCGATAATTACAAAAATATATTTTTCCACTCTCAACAACTCGAAATTTTCACACACATTTTCAGACTCATTTTTAAAAGTAAAAACATGAAACTTGCTGATGTGATTTTTGAAGAGATTTATGTGTACTTGTGTTTTTATTTTTCGTTCAATTAATTCAAACTTGATTTATAAACAATTATTTTCTCAGTGCGACCATTTTTTTTTTTCGTTTCCAGCACTGGCGCTTCGGGAAATTCGGTTCAAAATGCCAAATTTAACAACATTTATTGAAATATATTCTGCTCTTATTAATCAGTCGACCAATACGGTATATTATACAGGTTGTCCGGTCTCAACGGTGTCGAATGGCTAATTCCTAAACCTAAACCGTTAGTCATAGACATATAGTTCCAATTACAAAAATGTTTAAAATCAGGTAAAGAAATATTTTAAAAGCGATTTGGGTCAATATAAACATTTTTTTTAAAAATTACGAAATTTAAATTTTTATACGGTCCCCCTGTCTTATAAGTTATATTTAGTAAAATTTTCCTTTTACACTGACAAGTAATACACAAAAAGCCCCGTTATTCTACGATTAAAATTGACCGAGTAATAGCTGTTTAAAGTTGGAGCATATTTTTTGCTACAAATTGGGTGTCATTCACACATTTAGTCGAAATATAATTTTGTCAGATATATTAAAAAATTGTTGAGAGTAAAATTAGCATTGCAATATAAATTTGAAATCTTTAATCATTCTGACATATTAATGAATAATATACAATATGTAATAAACATTTAAGAAGAAAGAAAAAACAGAATTTTTGTTAAATAAAATGATACTAAATTAACAGCTTCAATTCTTTACAAAATGATACGTATTTTAAAATATTATTAGATTACACTAGCCTACGAAAGTTGGGTTATATCATGTGTTTTAGCTTTTGATAATTGATTCTTATGTATTCTGTACCGCTGAATCTGAAATTGACCTTCGTTTTTAATCATCACATCAGGATTTCTCGCAAATTTCAAAGTTAAAAAGTTCAAAGTTAAAATTAAATCTCCTCCCTCATCTCATTGTAACACACAGCTATTTAGCTGTAAGAATCCCAGGATAAGCAAAAATACCGAATAAATTAATGAATAAAATAAAATAAAATAAAATAAAACAAAAAAAGCTTTAGCATGTACTTGTTTTATAATATGAGATTTTCGCTATATTTTGACTTACACATTTACGATTTGCAAAAAAATTCTAACGTGATGGTTAAAAATGAAGGTCATTTTCAGATTCAGAGCTAAAAAGTACGTAAAAATCAATTATCAAAAGTTAAAAAACACAACCATCTCTTCTACTTTATAGTATCCGATTTTTGTTATTCTTTAAATTTGACAATTTATGATTTGCGAAATATCCTGACATGATGGTTAGAAATTAAAGCAATTTTCTTATTCAGTGCTAAAAAATACATAAAAGTTAAAAAACCCAACAATCTCCGTCTTGTATTATCTAATCTAAAACTTTTTCTTAAACTTCTTGGCGGTAATCTATCCGAAATTTTTTGTGTTATCCTGTAAAATAAGTATAAATGGTAACCACCGAAAATCATAATAATATTAGATTGTTATTGGATTTGTG
Source organism: Maratus speciosus (assembly GCA_963932465.1). NCBI lineage: Eukaryota > Metazoa > Arthropoda > Arachnida > Araneae > Salticidae > Maratus > Maratus speciosus. The sequence continues at coordinate 290,763,908 of OZ010798.1, forward strand.
CCAATATGTAAAATGTAATCTCGATCGGATATTTAAAAGTGAGTTAAAGTTCGAGTACAAATTTTGAACTGGAAAAACATACATACGATCGTTGAAGTAACATAAAAACTTATAAAAATAACATAATTTTTGTTAAAAGAAATCATAAGAAAAGAAAGAGTATTAAATCCGGACAAAATAAAAGATATGTTATTTTAGCCAATCTGAATCTTAATAAATGTTAACTTAATAGTAATACTTGTACGATTTTTTTCAAAGCGCAGATACACATGAAATAAGATCTTCGAATACTTTAAGCACTTGGTATGTGACCCCTCAAAACCAAGCCGAACTCATTTGTTTTCAGAGCAGAAAAGTGGCATAAGTCAAGCATTTTTAAAGTTTCATAACTCGCTCAATTTTAGTGTTATATGAATGGGACTTTTTTTTGTCCTACTTGTCAGTGTAAAACGAAAATTTTACTAAATATAAGTTATAGGACCGGGGGACCGTATAAAAATTTAAATTTCGTAATTTCTTAAGAAATGTTTTTATTGACCAAAATCGCTTTTAAAATATTTCTTTACCTGATTTAAAACATTTTTGTAACTGGAACTATATGTCTATGACTAACGGTTTAGGAATTAGCCATAGGACACCGTTGAGACCGGACACCCTGTATAGTTTCTGAATTAGAGAACCTTCCAATTGGGTGCGTTTGAGAGCAAAAAAAAAAAAAAAAATTAAATGAGTCAGAAAATAAGCAGTTTGAATTTGAGTACACTCTTAATATACAATTTTTTTTTTTTTTTTTTTTAGTTAAACTTTTGTTCCCTCGCTGATTTATTAATACTTAATTGTATTTATGACCGCAATTCCTCATGTTGTGTATGTATATTCCTCCTCAAATCAAATCAAAAACAGCACTTCACAGCATTTCTAGTACAATTATTAGCGTTGCTAAGATTGAATGCGGTATTAACGCACTATTAAGATGGTCTGAGATCTTTTCCGAAATTGGAATTGAAGGTTTAGTTGATTTTCAAATGTAAATAATAAAGTGAAAAAAATATCTTGCATAGATTACGCATAACTTTTACTTCAACTCGTTACGCTTCATAAGCTTGCTTTATCATAAAGCAGTTTTTACTCGTTTTCCTTTTAAAATATATTTCAATAATCTAATCAAAATTACAGTTAAATAATAGTATATTAACCCATTTAAGACGGAATCATTTTTTTTCTTTTTAAAATACAAAAATTGCATTTCGCACCACTTTTTTGGAAAAGAAAAATTTGTATTATTTTGCAGCAGAATTTCTGTCATTAAGGAAAATGAAAATTTTTGTTATAAATTACTGGTATTCAAACAGCAAAAGGGTTGAGAGTTATGCTGTGACCATATGGTAACGGTAGTCCTTAATGGGTTAAAATATTTCCGAAATACATTTGAAAAATTGTTTTTTTTTCTTCGAATTACTCGAAGATCGAAGTATATGGTCATTAGGGATGAACCGAATAGTGATTTTGGCCGAATATTCGGCTTGCAGGCAATCCGAATACTGAATATTCGGCCGAATATCGAATATTCGACTGGCCAAATACTTTTATATCTCAAAGTTTAACGGTATTAAAAAGTTTAATTTTAAACAATTTTACATAATATTTAGGTCAGATACTTTCATTTTGACAAACAAGACTATTTTAAGTAAATTTTGCAGTAAAAAATTCTATGTTTTGAGTTATTATTTAAGAAGAGGATTGTTTAAAACATTTTTAATTAACAAAATTTAAATTCCATGCCTTCTACAATGAAACTTATCTCAGAAAGTTGCCGTTTTGGATTTGAGAACACCCTTAAATGATGTATGTAAAATTTGCTTAGGGGGCCATCTAAATATCAAAACAAACCCAAACTTCGCTTTTTTTCAACAAAAATACCCAAATTTGACATCATAAACAAATTCTACACCTTTCAATCAGCCTAAATACGAATTTTCATGATATTCGTACGATTAGTTTCAGAGCAATTAATTATTTTAAAATGAGCCTATTTTAGGGGCGTTCTCCAAATTGAAGTTCGTTATTCGATTGTTGAAATGCTACAGAATGACTAAGTAATTTCTATTAAGGCTGTTCTCAACTGCTCTGCTCAACAAGCGCAAAACGTTTTGACACATTTACAAATTCATTTTTTAACGGAAGGATATAAAATTGGGAAGCCTGACAACTAATTGTAAAATTGGGAAGCTATTTGGAATCGAACTGTGTCTTCCATTTTTTGATCAACCAATTACCTATTGAGTTATGTGCGATTCTGACCACGTGACACGGCAGTTTTCTCCCCTTACTGACTGGATTTTCTTCTTTCGTTCGGAAGTTCGGTTCAAAATGCATAATTTGACAGTATTTTCTGAAAGATCTATTGCGTTTACAAGAAAACGGAAAAAATAGTTCGATAACCTAATTTCTGAATAACAACAAATCCTAGTTTCATGCGTTTCCGAGCAAAAATGAATTAAAACTTATGTCAGTAAGTTGACCCTTTGGATTTAAGAACAGCCTTAATGTATTATTTTTTACCATTTCACAGGCTTAATACGTTTCGACTATTGCCAGCCCAAATGTTTCAATAAAATGAGTAAAATATATATTTGTTTCAAATTATATTTTTCTGCACATCATGGACGGCCCCTTAAACCAGCGCCTTGACTTTTTTAAACCGTAATTTGAAAACTACTTGAACGAATAATTTTAAATTTTGGATTCGCATGAAGCAAGACATAATAAATACAAATCCATAAAAAAAATTGTAGGCTGCAATTCCTGATTTTTTCGATTATGAATTTCATAATTCGTATTATAAAATGATAACAATTACAAATTCAATATAATAATATAATATAATTCAATATTATAACTACACAAAAAAAAAAAACAAAAAAAAAACAGCACATTACGATTATAATTTCAGGAGATATTAATAAAAATATGAAAAATTAATTTAACATTAAAAACTCTAAAATTTGAATGTTTATAATTCAAAAATTTATCATACAAATGATTTGAAATTTTGTATCTACGCATAGTTTTATTTAAAATGTATTGTCAAAATTGTGTGTTGCCATTGAAAAAAAGATAGTTTGGGCTGCTTTTGATTTGCACATGGCCCCATAAACAAATTTTATGTACATCATTTAAAAATAGACTTTATTTCCAATTGTTTCGCACCAGTAACTTTCTTCTACTATAATTTGTTGAAGAGTTAGTAAGAAGTGTTTCATTTTTTTTTCACCCATGACTGTACCTCTATTAGCTTATATGGGTCATTCTAACAGAAAAGGCACTGTTAGCAAATAGAAAAAAAATATATTTGAATTTTTTTTTACTCTTGTTTAATTTATAGAATGTATATTTCTGAAAAACGATCTGCATCAGAATTTCATTACTTTTTAAATTTCTCTTTGCATTTGAGACCTCTGTATCCTGCACGCAATGTTTGAAAAATTACTGAAAATTTACACAATATCAGTAAAAATCGATATAGCTAGTTCACGGACGGAAATTCTATTTTTGTAACGAATATCTTATACTTAAAGATTATTACAATTGGTGGCAGCACTAGCCGACAGTCCTAATTCCCCGTCATTAGCTGCGGATATTATTTCCCCCCAAAGTTTTTCATGAGACCCGATTCCATGAGGTTGTGATATATACGCGTATTGCGTTATCCCCCCTACCTCCCGCGGAGTTGTCTATCAGACCCAGAAGGTGGAGGTGGTGATAATGTACAAGTGTAAATGTTTTCCCCGAGAGGATTTCTTCTATCATTCCTAATTTTGTAAATATATATATAGTGTAAATAGAAATGCGTCGTGTATAGTACAGAAGTTTCATTAAACATTCTTTTTACCCGACTGCCAAGAAGGGTTATGTGTTTCACGCGTATCTGGGTATGTGGATTTCTTTATACACTCGAAACATCGCAACTGCTGGATGGATTTTAATGAATGATGTCTCTATCGATTCGTCTTAACCGTCTGGGTTTTGTTCTTATAAATTCAAAATGGCGGCCGTAAAATACAAAATGGCGGTAGAGACGAAATTTTTTTTACCCGCCATATTGAGTGGCATATCATTGGATAGGTCTTTCAAAATGAAGACGATGTTTTATTGACTATTTTACAGTCAGAAGCTCCGTTTAAATTTTACACAACCTTGAAGTTTTGTACGTAGGATGTCTAGCTTTACTGCAACTCTAACCTTCATAGACATGTATAGGTCTCATCAAAACAGTGTTTATAGATAGGAACTAACAATTAAACACAACTTAAAAGTCATCAATACAAGTAAATATTAAAAAAATAGGTAAGTAATATACACTGGCCTCCAAAAGTTAAGGTACAGGGACTGGATGCTTTCGATTGCAAACGTTTTGTCGAATATCTACAAAAATTATTGGCGAATTGTTCTTGAACTTCTGGGATGAAAAGAAAATGTTTGATTTCATATTTCTTGGTGAAGATTTAGTCGGGCGGACAATTAGGGCGCTAATAATAAATCTATACTAATAAAAGAACAAATCGCTCTGTGTGTGTCTGTCTGTGTGCGATGGCTAGCAAAATCTACGGCACGTACGAGGTTCAAAATTTTTTGTGAGAATAGACCAAAGTCTCTCCTGATATACCTGGCTCGCAGAATTTTGATATTCTAATTATTAGTTGAGTAATTAATTTTCAGACATTACGCTCATCAAAAGTACGCCTTTTTTCCCTCAGATTACTTTCGGTTGGTTGGTTCATAAAGTATTGTTCATCAAAAATACGTTTCTTTCTTTCCCTCAGATTACTTTCGGTTGGTTGGTTCATAAAGTATTGTTCATCAAAAATACGTTTCTTTCTTTCTGCTTGCTTTCGGTTGGTTGATTGTATAAAGCTTTCTCAGAAATAATTAAGTAAACCGGGATACAATTAAATAAACCAATTTGAGTGGTTAATGTTTCAAGAGTGACTGTTTTTTCAACTAAACATTAAATTTTAGCATGAAGGTGAAACACGTGCTTTGAAAACATATTTAATAATAATGAACTTTAAGAGAATGGATTAGTTTCAAATGACGTCACAACCTAGCAACCAGCTTGACAACCTGGCAGGCATGTTTGCCACACTGTTTTCTGTTTTTTCTCTTCTTTGATTGGTTGAGCGATAATATCTGCTAAAAAATGGGCGATTTTGGTTGGTTTACGGAAAATTGGAGTCGCCTGTTTGATGCTGATCTATTTAGATAGCAAGAAATTTGTTTTTTAAAAGATTAGATAACTCCTTACTGGCTCTTTTACCACTAGAAATTAGAAATTGGCGACAATAAATCTTTGCATTCTAATGCTTTCTGCTGCTGTAGCGAGTAGCATCAGTTGTAATAGAATTTAAATTCTCATTTTTTGTATTGATAATGATTTTTTTTTTCAGTAGTGTTTTTTTAAAGACATTTTTAAACGCATTTTTAAGTGCTCTTTTTCATGTTTTAAATACAGAAAAATATTCCGAATTTATCGCCCGCCTGCTATACAGTGCCGCAGGCAGTGGGAACCCATGTCGGATGTTCGTACAGAACTTTTTGTACCCTTAATTTATGAGTAATGATTATTTCCGAATAGTAATTTTACGCAAATTTCTTAAATTTTTATATCATTCCCCTACCCCCCTCGACTAATATATCTACAAATAGGTTTAATAACGGAGTTTCGTTCGGATGTAGGTTTGTTAAGAACAGAGTGCGCCTCCTGGAGGCGGAAAGTGGAATTAACATATTTTACGGAGCATGCACAGAACGCCTGCTATAACGGTGAAGCAAAGCAAATATTCTAAATTCTTGGTTAAGACCCCCCCCCCCCATCCATGTATCTACGGCTAGGTTGCGTGAAGAGGTTTCGTTCATATACGCTTTTGCTAAGAATAGAGTCGCTCCCTGGTGGTGGAATGTAGAACTAACAGACCGCGATTTCATTTAAAGTAGGGAATCTAACAAGGCGATCTGTTTGAAACTTCAAGATAGTTTATAACACATTAGAAAAAGTTTATATAAGAATAGCGCGTGAAATTTTGGGGAGAGGGGGAGGGGAGATAGATTTCTTTATTTTTAACCTTTGCGTTTCTTACCGTTTACGGTACGGTTTTTTGACGGAGTCCTGAGATAAATGTGTCTTATTAAATATAAAAATGTCAAAAGTTTGTTACCACTATTTCCGAATAGTAATTTCAAAAATATCTTAATTTCTTGCTTAAGACCGCCACCTCCTCGAGTAACATATCTACTGATAGGTTGTTTAACGGAGTTGCGTTCAGATACAATTTTGTTAAAAATACAGTGCGCTCCTTGGTGGTGGAAAGTGGAACTAAGAGACCGCGATTTCATTTAAAGTAGGAAATCTCGCAAAACAATCTGCTTGAAACTTTAAGATAGTTTATAACACATAAGAAAAAGTTTATAAAAAATGGCGCGTGAAATTTCCGGCAGGTGGGGGGGGGAGGGGAGGGGCGAAATATTTCCTTTTTTTTTTACCTTTGCGTTTCATGCTGTTACAGGTGCGGTTTTTTGACTGAGTCCTCAGATTACATGCTACTTACCCTCATAGCATGCATGGTCACGGTGACGTCTTTGTGACGTCACTGTAAGTCACTGTGGTCACGTCACATCTGTGACCAAAATGCCACCCCTCAGTGATGTCACATTGTGACTGAGATGTGAACTTCTTAGAAAACTTTAAAAAATTACGAAAATTCTTTAAAACATGTTATTTACTGTAAAATTATGTTTTCCTGGCAATTAAAAAAAAATTGTGAGGTCACTGTTATATCACTGCTATGTAACGTACGTCACGTCACATATGTGACAAAAAAATCACCATATTGTAAGTCACAGTGTGACAAAAATATGAACTTCAAAAATCTTTGAAAATGAAGAGAAATATTTTAAACAGTCACGAGTTACATGGCATAAGGAATAAAATATATTAGTGGATAGCAAATGGTAAATTCTCTCACTAAAGGGGAGAGGGGGGCGGGGGGGGCATAATAAATAAAGTGCACGATACAATCATTAATAAACTACATTTTCAGGCTATATTTTATCAATTTGATATCTAAGATAGTGAATGTATACTATTTTATGATTTAAATTTTATCTAGCATTTGGATAATATAATTAGAATTAGGAATATTAAATTTATACACTTTACATATTTAGTTTGCTGGGAGGAAATTTATTTATTTATTTCTTTTTTTACCGACCAGGATTATTCGAAACACTTCTGTGGTTTCAAAATAAAAATTTTCTATTACAGTTAAATCTGCACCTTTTAATGAGCACGTAGAAAGAGTCTTCAGAGTTTAGTCATCTGTGCATTTATTGCTTTAGAATATTTTTATAATTTGTATTCAAGTCATAAATTCTACTTCTTTCAGACTTTTTAAATAAAATTAGCATTTTCCGAAAATAAAAGAAATATACAAAATTTGTGCAAAACAAACTTTACTTAAAAAAAAAAAAAAAAAAAAAAGAAAGAAAAAATACGGGGGGGGCTCGTTATTACCATTAAATTTATTTTTACACCTTTTGAAAATTTAAACAATGGTATATCTAATAAACTCTAATTATGAATATTATTATTATAATTATTTAGAAAAAATGAACTTTACAATACATTTTAACTTGTATTATTAGGTACGGATAAAAAGAAAAGGTTAAATACATTGGACATTTCTTCAAATACAAAATTTTAATTAACCATACTTTCAGAAAATTACTGCGCATTCAAGTTTCATATCTCTTGCATGCAAAAACAAATAATCTGTACCAGACCATCTGCTTGAAAATCGTCTGCCCACAAAAAAATAAACATGAGAAGACGCGGGAAATAAATAGTTCACTGTTTTTAGAACATCACCTTCACCACGTCTACAACACTTTAAGATAAGGAAATGACCATTTTTGGATACACGGATATTAATAGAACGTATATGTAAGTTTTATTTAATTTAAATATTTTATTCCTGATTTGTACATATGAGTTAAATAGTTTTATGTTATATTTGTAAGAGACTGATCTTTAAACTGTTAGAAGCGATATTTTAAAATTCGATAACTGTAAAGAAAAATATCTTAATCTGCCATCGCTTGAAAAAAAAACTGCGCAGAGACTGTGCATGCCTACATTCATACTGGAATTAATATAAACATTAATTTACTCTTACTTGAGATTGAAAATGTATGGAACGACAATGATTTGGAATTATTTTATCGGCTTCTTACTATTTTTTGATTACTAACACTTATAGTTATTATTATTTTGGGGTTAAATATGATGTTCGATTATCATAAGATTACGAAACTGTTTCAGATTAGAAATTAACATTATACTGGGAGAATGTATCTTTACATATTACAGTAGTGAAACATTTGAAAGAATTTTCTTTTAGTGCTAATAATATTTTAAATTATCTTTCAAAATCCTAAATCTTCAAACCAATGTTTTCAGATTTAACATTTGCCGAAATTATAAAATAATAGGAATTCCTTATACCATATCGAAATATTTTTGAGATATTGTTAAATCTAATAAGGCATTTAATTTATCTATTGAGTTTGCTGTTGTTTAATAGTACAATTATAAATCCTAATTATTATTTTTAGTATTTTTCAAATTGGTATATTTATTTTTTTAAATTGTATGTAAGCATTTTTTCTTTTCTGTTTGTGATTTTAATCAAACATTTAATTATAGACATTCTGAATTGGTTATTAAATTTTCTTCTATTGTAAATTCATTTTCTACGTTTATGATACGCGTAATTATTGGCACTAAAAAGTAAAATATGATACTTAAGCATTGAAACAAAGTGTTTTTCATGCCTGATGGGAAGTTATAGATTAAACTGCTTTAGTATATATTTTTAAAAGTTCATATAATACAGGATACATATTATAGGACACAAGTTGAAAAGTGCTTATGACTTCGGTTTGTCTGTCCGTCTAGCAGTCTGTCCGCACTCTAACTCTCGAAAATATACTCGGATTGCCCTGAAATTTTTGGATGTTATTGACGTTTACCATAGCACGGTACCTATTTGTAATGAAGTTTGTAGCATGCTTTGTTCATTTACAGGGACAGCCAAAAGTTTTCCGTTACATTACAGCCTATGGAAAAAAATCGTTTCAAATGATTTTTTATGATTTTACGCACGCTTTCAAACAGAATAAAATTTATATGCATTTATGAAGTGCACTAAAATATGCATTCTGTTGACTATGCGATGCAAAGAATAGTTATTGTTCATTTACAGGGCTAAAAAAGGAATTCAAATACATAATGATATAGGGGTGGAGGGAATTGTTTGCGGCATACTTTAATTATGTTAATCTATTTCATATATAATGAAATTGATATATGTCGCTGAGGTTTACATACTATAAATTATTTCATGTATAATACGAATAATACGTATATAGCATTTACAGGGACACACAAAATATTTCAGATGCTATATTGTATCCGAAGTACTGTTAATTAGCGATGATTGCTGGAAATGTATTTTTAATTATGATATGCGCTTTTATGATTCACTATATTTATGCATAGTATATGGTGTATATAAATGCTATAGTTCCTATACAAGGCTACACAAAAGTATTCGTAAGGATTACTGGGTATGGGCGCAAATTGCTTAAAGGTGGTTTTTAAATGAGTTATGCTCTTTTTTGCTGAACTGCATTTAATTTACCAAGAAATGTTTGTAGAATATAGATAAAACGATATACAGGATCACGTAAAGAATTGGATACATGACCGTCTATAAATTATAATTTCTGGAAATGTGATTTCAGCAGTTTTAAGAGCGTCTTAGTTTGAATTAAATTTTAACTAAATAGTGGCGTGTAATAAAGATTCTAGGTAAACTACAGGGTTGTACAAAAGTATTCAAGTATGTTTCCATACATTAGTATAAATTGCTGAAAAAGAATTTCAACCTGTTAGGCGTTTTCTTGCTAAACTAAATTTTCCCATTATATAGTATATATGCACTTAAAAAAATGGGAAGTCAAAATTGAGTAAAAAGTACTCAAATTTAAATGCGTCACATACTCAAAATAGCTCCGATCCAAATGTACTCAAAGTTGAGAAACACATGTACTCATTTTTTATTCATTGGTTGTGATCAAATATGAATCATTATGTACTGCCCCCCCCCCAAAAAAAAAAAGAAAAACCTAAAATTTAAAGTAAAAATGTACTGACATTTATTTCCCGTTCAAAGTTCTTAACAAGAAATGTTTAATTGATTATTTATTAAGAAAAATAGCAAAATTCTTAACAAGATACTCAAATCGAATATTTTTATGACAAGAGCATTATTTCCAAGCACTTTTAAATTATTTTTAAAATGCTGTGCATAATTTAATATTTACATTAATAAACATCATTTATGCCGCCATAAATGAAATGAACCATTACAGGGTACAAAACTATTCGTTTGTTTGGGTTTGATAACATGTGATGTTTCAAAATAGAGAAAGCGTGGGTTCATTTTTGATCCAAAAATATTCAATTCGATATGAGTACGTCGGTTTACTTATTTTTGAGTACTTCATTTTTCTCAGTGTATCAACCTACAGATCAAATACAGGGTTGTTCAAAAGAATTGGAAAACATATTTGGCTATGGACGGTAACTGCTGAAATCAATTTTTCAAATGTTTACTTAGTTATCTTATTTACGTCATTTCCCTAAATTACGATGTCTTGTTAAAGCATTCAGAAAGTATTGGAAAGTATTTTATAATCTATGATTAACGCATGATTTTTCTTACTCGTTTTTTTTCTATTTCCCAGATCAGTCTTTTCCTATAAAACATACCAAATCTATTTAGCTCATATTCACAAAATACAATATACACGGGAATAAAAAATTTAAATAAATATCGCTTATCATGCCGCTCTATAAATAATAGTTGTATTAATATCCGTGAGTCTCCATGTTCGTATTTAATAAAGCAATGACAAATCACAACAAATTAAAAAATTTACACATTCTAAATATCAAGCTTGAACTCAATATCAAGCATAGAACTTAATATCAAGCATAGAACTTAATATCAAGCATAGAACTGAATAAAAAAATATGTCAGTTGATAAGCATTGTTTTTTAAGTGGAAAAATTTAAAATGATTTAGAAGAATAGGACTCCAAAATAGCGATATTTTGCTAAAAAGTACGGTAAAAAGATAAGATTTTATATTTACAGCAAAAGGTTATTTCAAAATTCATCGCTGTATTAATACTTAGAAATTTTTCCAGAGAGAATCCTTCGCCTTATATACAATGTTTCAAATGAAAATCAAATATCAAATTAATTGGTTAAAAGGCGCAAATAGTGAAAAAGATTCCAAGCCGGGACTCGAACCCGGGCCATCAGTATAGCACACTGATATTCTACCGACTAAACCACATGGAACGACGCCCAGTCTGTAAAATTTCTCACTATTACAGGTTGGCAAGGCTACAAACGCAGCACAAGATGGAATATTTATCGTGAGCCACCGACATACGGTAAACACGAAACTTAATGAAATCCAGCATCGAAACTATATTAATAATTGGAAATTTTTCCAGGGAGAAACATTCGCCTTCCATACAACATTTCAAATTAAAATTGCCTTTTAAGCAATTAATTTGAAATTTGATTTTCATTTGAAATATTGTATGGCAAGGCGAATGGTTCTCTCAGGAAAAATTTCCAAGTATTAATATAATTTCAATCGATACTGGATTTAATTAAGTTTCGTGTTTGCATTATGTTGGTGGCTCACGCTAAATATTCCATCTTGTGCTGAGTTTGTAGCCTCGCCATCATGTAATAGTGAGAAATTTTCCAGCCTGGGTATCGTTCCATGTGATTTAGTCGGTAGAATGTCAGTGCGCTGTACTAATGGCCCGGGTTCGAGTCCCAGCATGGAATCTTTTTCACTATTTGCGTCTTTTAAGCAATTAATTTGAAATTTGATTTTCATTTGAAATCACAGTGTTTATGACAAGTTCGTCACAAATGACCCATATTTCACAAATTGGTCACAGTGTGACGTCAAAGCATTGTCGCTTTCGTCACAGGTTCGTCACAAAGTTAATGCCAAAATAGTCACAAATGACACACTTTTCACAAATTTGTCACACCGTGACTTCACAGAGTGGTCACAATGTGACGTCACAAACGACCTCTAAAACGGCCATAACGACCTCGCATTCTAGTCACTGTGACGTCACATCGACGTCACGTGACGTCACATCGACGGTCACAAAATCACAGTGTGACTTCACAACGACGTCGCCGTGACGTCACCATGCCTTACGGGTAGTACATATAAATGTGACAAAAGTTAAGTTACACTATTTCCGAATAGTAATTTCAACAAATATCTTAAATTCTTGCTGAAGACCGCCACCTCCTCGAGTAACATATCTGCTGATAGGTTGTGTAAAGGAGCTTTTGTTAATAATAGAGTGCGCTCCCTCGTGGTGGAATGTGGAACTAACAGACCGCGATTTTATTTAAAGTAGGAAGTCTGACAAAACGATCTGCTTGAAACTTTAAGATAGTTTATAACACATAAGAAAAAGTTTATAAAAAATGGCGCGTGAAATTTCGGGCAGGTGGGGGGGGGAGGGGCGAAATATTTCTTTTTTTTACCTTTGTGTTTCATACCGTTTCAGGTGTGGTTTTTTGACGGAGTCCTCAGATACATGCTACTTAGTACATATAAATGTGACAAAAGTTAAGTACACTATTTTCGAATAGTAATTTCAACAAATATCTTAAATTCTTGCTGAAGACCGCCACCTCCTCGAGTAACATATATACTAATAGGTTGTGTAAATGAGCTTTTGTTAAGAATAGAGTGCGCTCCCTCGTGGTGGAGTGTGGAACTAACATAACGCGATTTTGTTAAAATTAGGAAATCTAACAAGGCGATCTGTTTGAAACTTTAAGAACGTTTTTAACACAAAAGATAAAGTGTAAAAAAGAATGGTGCGTGAAATTCCGGGGAGGGGCTCTAGATTTCTTTTTAAAAAATTAGCGTTTCTGACTTTTTATGTGCCGTTTTTTGAGGGAGTCGTGTGATATATGCTACTTATTAAAAGTTGCAGACATTATGTCTGCTTTGAAAACACCTACTTTTATTTTGGAGAGTAGATAAAAACCATAGAGTAAAATTTTAACGGGAGTTCAAATTTAAATCAAAATTTTACAAATACAGCCTTTACAGATTTTAAACTTTAGCATCTCGGCCTATATTTATACACTAATTAAGAGTATGTAAATTGAAAAAAATTGATTCAGAACTTTTTGTTCGAAATTGAAAAAAATCGACTTTTAAAAAGAAAAATATACGCTTTTTTTAATAGAGAATGACCGCGAATTTGTTAAAATTTGGAAAACGAACTAAATGATTGACTTGAAATTTTCACGTAAGTTATAACAGCCGTTTGACCACTGTTTCGTAGAGTAATATTTGTTTAGAACATATTGCGCTCTCTGTCGGTAGAAGGATGAACTACCCACTATTTTCGAATAGTAATTTAAGCATATTTCTTAATTTCTCATTTTAGTCAACGTCCTTATTTTAACACAATGTTTATCGAAGCATCTAAATAGACCAGATTTACATCTCCTATAAAAATTTTGAAACGTTCGGACGAGTAGAAATATTTTTTACAAAATAAAATGTCTGAAAATGTCCACGAAATCGGTAAAAACTTGAGTGTTTTGTAGCAGTTTCGCTCGCTTTCGGTGCGCATAGACTCCAAAAATCAACTTACGCAAAATAGAACGTATCTTCAATTTAATATTTTTCTTGCGATTTTTTATATTTAAAAATATAAATTCAGACAAAAGGAATTAAAGGTACAAAATCATGCAAATTTGAGGTTCATTCATCACGGGCCCGGGCAACGCCGGGTGAGTCTGCTAGTTTAATAATAGAATAATATTTACGATCACCTATGTAACAGGAGATGCTGGAAATGATTTGTCACTGCGTTAAATGACTATTTGGGTCCTGTTCAACGTTTATGTGCATTTGTGTAAGCATACCACTCATATTCATGAAGATGTTATTGTGTCTGTGAAAAATTCAAAAGTTTTTTGTTTATAGCATACACAGTTTTCAACCAAATTTAACACAACTTTCCGAAAACTTGACAAAGAATAGTAGCAACAGTATACTGCAATTAAAACATGAATATATTGAATGTTTGATAAGATATGGGCATTTTTATGAAATGATTTTTAAGTGCGCATTCATGGAAGATTGCAAAATTTTTATTTTATAATTTGGTAGTCAGTATTGATAGCAATATTTAAACTTTGCTATCAGTGTAATTGCGTGATGTTCAGTTTTATACTAAAAAAAAAAAATAAATTATCTATTTCTCAATATAAAACAAAACATAGGTAAGATAAATTGGGCTTACCTTGTATTTATGTATATCCGTATATCATCTGGTAACAGTTTGATGCGTTTAAGAGCAAAAGTGAATTTAAAAATAAATCGCAAAATAAGCAGTTTGGATTGGAACACACCCTTAAATGCATCAAACTGCCAAATTCTCTTATTTAGAAAGTACACAATGTGCCGTGCTCGTCGATTTTTTGATAAATGCAGAAAATATTGTAAAATATGCAGTCAAAGTTGGCGTTTTGAACCGAATTTTCCGAAGCGAGAGAACTGGGGATGAAAACAATGGTCATACTGAAAAAATAATTGTTTAAAAATCAAATTCTAATTAATTGAGCGAAAAAGGAAATCACACGGCCTTTTATACATCTCTTCAGAAATCACCTCAGCGAGTTTCATGTTTTTACTTTTAAAAATGAGTCTGAAAATGTCTCAGAAAATTTCGAGCTGTTGAGGGTGGAAAAATATTTTTTCGAATACCCCCTTAAGGAGACTCTTATTCACTCACTTGGAAAACCCCCGTTCCGTAATGTTAAACCTATGGGTAGGTTGTTTTCGAATTTCTCGTTAAATTTAAATATTTTTAAACGATTTTTCTTTTTTTGCATAGAATAGTTGAGATCGTTCTCTTAATAGGGGCATTTTATACTGTTTTCGATTTTGGTTAAACATTTTTTTAATAAAGATACTTTCACTTTCGAAACCGGTTCCGAAAGTGAAAGTACCTTTATTAAAAAAATCTGCAATCGAAATCGAAAAAGTAAAAAATAGCTACACTGGAAATCGACCTCAGCTATCCTATGCAAAAAAAAAAAAGAAAAAAAAAGGAAAAAAAAAATTTAAATATTCAACTTTAAACGAGAAATTCGAAAACAACCTGCCCATAGGTTTAACATTACCAAACGGGTGTTTTCAAGTGAGTGAAGACTCTCAACTGCTCTATGCTCAATAAGCGAAAACGTTTTGACACATTTACAAATTCATTTTTTAACGAAAAGGTATAAAATTGGAAAGCCTGACAATGGAGGAAGCGATTTGGAATCGAACTGTGTTTTGCCTTTTTGATCAATAAATTACCTATTGAGTTATATGAGATTTTGATCACGTGAGACGGCATTTTTCTCCCCTTACTGACTGGATTTTCTTCTTTCGTTCGGAAGTTCAGTTCCAAATGCCAAATTTGACAGTATTTTCTCAAAGATCTATTGCGTTTACAAGAAAACGGAAAAAACAGTTCGATGACATAGTTTCTGAATAACAACAAATTCTAGTTTCATGCGTTTCTGAACAAAAATGAATTAAAACTTATGTCAGAAAGTTGATCCTGTGGATTTGAGAACAGCCCTTAAGGCTGTTCTTAACTGCTCTGCTCAACAAGCGCAAAATGTTTTTACACATTTACAAATTCATTTTTTAACGGAAAGCTATAAAATTGGAAAGCGTGGCCATGGAAGCGATTTGGAATTGAACTGTTTTTTCCATTTTTGGATCCATCAATTAACTGTTGAGTTAGAAGCATTTTGGATCACGTGACAAACCCGTTTTTCGCCCGCTCTTGAGGGCTTTTTCTTCCTTCGCTCGGAAATTCGGTTCAAAACGCTTATTTTGACACTCTTTTCTGAAAGATCTATTGCGTTTGCAAAAAAATGGAAAAAACAGCTCAATGACATAGTTTATGAACAACAACACCAGCTAGTTTCATGCATTTTCGAACAAAAATAAATTAAAACTTATGTCAGAAAGTTGCCCTTTTGAATTTGAGAACACCCTTAAGGCTGTTCTTAAATCCAAAGGGTCAACTTACTGACATAAGTTTTAATTCATTTTTGCTCGGAAACGCATGAAACTAGGATTTGTTGTTATTCAGAAACTAGGTTATCGAACTGTTTTTTCCGTTTTCTTGTAAACGCAATAGATCTTTCAGAAAATACTGTCAAAGTATGCATTTTTAATCGAACTTCCGAACGAAAGAAGAAAATCCAGTCAGTAAGGGGTGAAAACTTCCGTGTCACGTGGTCAGAATCGCACATAACTCAATAGGTAATTGGTTGATCAAAAAATGGAAGACACAGTTCGATTCCAAATAGCTACCATAGTCAGGCTTCCCAATTTTATATCCTTCCGTTAAAAAATGAATCTGTAAATGTGTCAAAACGTTTTGCGCTTGTTGAGCAGAGCAGTTGAGAACAGCCTTAAGGGACTACTTCGGGGACTCTTCACTCAAGTGAAAACACCTGCTAGCTAAATTTAATCTAATGGAAGAAATTTTTTTAACAATCTCGTTTACATTTCAGTATTTTCAAATGATTTTTTTTTTTTTTTTTGCATTGGCTAGCTAACGTTGATCTCAAGAAGACCGTTTTTAACTTTTTCGATTTTGTTTTGAGATATTTTTTTTTATTAAGATACTTTGAATTTCGGAACCGGTTTGAAAATAAAAGTATCCTCATAAAATATATATATATATATATATATATATATAAATATCTATAAAAAATTAAAAATTGTAAAATAATATAAAAAAATATTATAGGTTGGTTGGGTGGGTAGATGTTAGAGTACGGAGGAGGATGGTGTTGTCTGGATAATACGCAATGGTTAATTATTTAAAAAAAAAAAAAAAAAAAAAAAAAAGGGGGGGGGGGGCTCTTGTATTATTACTATATTTTTGTTATGTATTTTATATAGATGTTGATTTGATATTTTATATGTAAATTGGAGAATTTCATTAATAATTAGCTTAATTATTCATTAATCTAATTTACAATTATTTGTTATTAAATTTTAATTTACTAAGGACAATATCATATTAATTACTAATAGTATGCCATTCTTATAGTGAATAATATACATATAAGTATGTTTAATATAAATATAGTTATACTGTATGCATTAAAATTGGGTAATTATTTTTATTATTATTCCTCTATTCTTTTTAATATTTATCATCGGTTTAATGTTTTTGAATGTCCCACATTCATACTTTATGGATTTTTATGGATGTCTGAAAATAATCCACATTCTATATTTGTGCTTTTTAAGTAATGGGAATTTAAGTATCATTTAACCTTCTATATACTTCCACATGTTTTTTATTTCCTGTTCATTTTATAAATATCTTATATATAATTCATTAAAAAATAATTTTTATATTATTTTTAATAATTATTTATATTAATTATTACTGAATTTATTTTGTTTTATAGCATATAGCTATAAAATATATTATCAATGTTCTAGAATTATTTAAACTCTTAGTTTAGTTTAAATAAGTTAGCTAATAGAATATATTGTATGCTTTTAAATTTTATTAACAATAGTTTTTAAATACATTGTGTGATTTATATTAGGTTTATAATTCTCTATATATAAGGATTTGTTTGGTTTTGCTGTTTAAACAGTTATTTACATTCAAATGCTTACAAATATTTATCTTGCGATAGATGTTTAATATAAGTAATAATAGATGGCAGCACCAAATTTGTCTCTTTCAGATTTCTCTAATTTTTAATTTTTCTAGCTCCATTTCAGTTATAATTTATACACCAGGGGGTATTTTTAGCTAAATTTTGACGATATTGTTAAACTGTTATATATTAATTTAATAGTGCATTTTAAATAATGTAATTAATATCTATTTATTTTATATTAGATTAAATGTGTTTTACAAAGTATTTCAAATTTTATTTCAAAATGTATTAACTGCATCCTTTGGTATCATTTACTGTGATTTCTTAACTGTTTTATTCACCTTAATCTTTTTGATATACTGGTAGACATGTGCACATGGATTTTTGTAAAATACTGAAATATTAATCGGTAAGGTGTTTATTATTTATATTTTATATCCTATAAATATTTAAATACGTTTTATTGATTCTTCCATTTCATATTATTTGTTTCTATTCTGCTTTCATTTTTAATCAATTTTCTTGATTTTAGTGGTTGTTCGGGCACAGGGGAAAATAATTTTTAGCTTTAGCTTATTTTTTCCCACAGAAAACAACCATTTTGCTTATATCATTGAATTCTGTGCCCTTGATAACGTAATTCAATGTATAAGCTTTTCAATTTTTGTCGGTGTCCACTTTTTTCTTTTTTCTTCCATAATAATTCTTATAATATATATTTTTTTTAATAATTACAGCTTTAATTCATAATAATTGACGGTGGTAGGTTATGTTTAATTAATGGTAATATATATATATATGCTAACAAAATCGAAAAAGTAAAAAACGACCTTTGTAAAGACTTCAGCTCGACTAAGACTCGACTTCAGCTATCCAATGCAAAAAAAAAAAAAAAAATCATTTAAATAATATATTCAAATGCAAATGTGATATTAAAAAAAAATCTTTCATAGGATTAGCATTAGCAAGCGTATGTTTTCGCATGAGTGAACTAGCCTCGTAAGGCAGTTCTCAAATGCCTTGATCAACAACGAGAAACTTTCTGACATATTTTTTGACACATTTTTAAATGTAAATGTACAAAATTGGCAGTGTGACGACTATTGAAGCGATCTGGAATCGAAATGAGTTTTTTGATAAAACCTTTTTTTTTTTGATAAATAAATTATCTATCGAGTTATAATCAATTTTGATCACGTGACAACATGTTTTTCTCCTTTTATCTGGAAGTTCGGTTCAAAACGCCAAAATTGACATTATATTCTGAAAGGTCATTTACGTTTTTTTGTTTTCCATTTTTTTTTATATTAATAAATTACCTATCGAATTACAAACGATTCTGTTCACGTGACAAACCTCTCCTGTCTTCCTGTGTTGCGTGCGGAAATTCTCTTCGAAACGTCCACTTTGATAGTATTTTCTAAAAGTTCTTTTGCGGTTACCAAAAATTGGAAAACATCTTTCGATTACATAGTTTCTGATTAACAACACCTGCCAATTTCATGCGTTTCCGAACATAAATGAATTTTAAAATCTGCACAATAGCCCCTTTGGAGAACATCCTTAAGTGTGTATTCCAATCCAAACTGCTTATTTTCTGATTCATTTTTAAATTCATTTATGCTCTCAAACGCATCCAACTGGGACATTCTCTTATTTAGAAACTACATAATGTGCCGTGTTTCTCGATTTTTTGATAAATGCAGAATATAGTGTAAAAAGTCCTATTAAAGTTGGCGTTTTGAACCGAATTTTCCGAAGCAGGAGATCTGGGAATGAAAAAAACGGTTATACAGAGAAAATAATTGTTTAAAAATTGAATTATAATTAATTGGGCGAAAAAAGAAAACACGTGGGTTCTTATACATCTCTTCAAAAATCGCGTCAGTAAGTTTCATGTTTTTGCTTTCAAAAATGAGTCTGAAAATGTCTCAGAAAATTTCGAGCTGTTGAGGATGGAAAAATATTTTTTCGAATACGCCCTTAAGGGTGTATTCCAATCCAAACTGCTTATTTTGCGATTTATTTTTAAATTCACTTTTGGTCTTAAACGCACCAAACTGCCAAATTCTCTTATTTAGAAAGTACATAATGTGCCGTGCTCGTCTATTTTTTGATAAATGCAGAAAATATTATAAAATATGCTGTCAAAGTTGGCGTTTTGAACCGGATTTTCCGAAGCGGGAGATCTGGGGATGAAAAATAGGGTCGTACTGAGAAAATAATTGTTTATAAATCAAATTCTAATTGATTGAGCGAAAAACGAAATTACACGGCCTCTTATACATCTCTTCAGAAATCACCTCAGCAAGTTTCGTGTTTTTACTTTTAAAAATGAGTCTGAAAATGTCTCAGAAATTTTCGAGCTGTTGAGGGTGGAAAAATATTTTTTCGAATACACCCTTAAGAGGCTACTTCAGTCAAAGGAAAAGACCCGTTCGCTAATGCTAATCCTATGGAAGAAATTTATAAAGATATCTCGGCCGCATTTCAATATTTTTAAATAATTTCTTTTGCATTGAATAGTTGAGATTGATCTGTACAAAGGCCGTTGTTTACTTTTTCGATTTTGTTTACAGGTATTTCTTATGAGAACACTTTCATTTTCGGAACCGGTTTCGAAAGTAAAAGCATCCTCATAAAAAATATCTGCAGTCAAAATCGAAAAAGTAAAAAAACGGCCTGCATACAAATCGATCTCAACTATTCAATGCAAAAGAAATGATTTAAAAATATTGAAATGCGACCGAGATATCTTTATAAATTTCTTCCATAGGATTAGCATTAGCGAATGTGTCTTTTCATTTGACTGAAGTAGCCTCTTAAGGCTGTTCTCAAATCCAAAAGGGCAACTTTCTGACATAAGTTTAAATTTATTTTTCTTCGGAAATGCATGAAACTAGCCGGTGTTGTTGTTCCGAAACTATGTCATCGAGCTGGTTTTTTCCGTTTTTTTTGGAAACGCAAAAGATCTTTCAGAAAATAGTGTCAAAGTTGACGTTTTGAACCTAAGTTCCCGAAGAAAGCAGAAAAGCCGGTCAGCGAAGGAAGAAAACATCTTTGTCACGTGATCAAAATCGCTTCTAACTCAATAGGTAATTGATTGATCAAAAAATGGAAAAAACAGTTTGATTCCAAATCGCTTCCCTATAGTCACGCCTTCCAATTTTATATCTTTATGTTAAAAAATGAATCTGTAAATGTGTCAAAACGTTTTGGGCTTGTTGAGCAGAGCAGTTGAGAAAAGCTTTAAGAGTGTTCTCAAATCTAAAAGGGCAACTTTCTGACATAAGTTTTAATTTATTTTTGTTCGAAAATGCATGAAACTAGCGGGTGTTGTTGTTCAGAAACTATGTAATTGAGCTGTTTTTTCCCTTTTTTTGCAAATGCAATAGATCTTTCTGAAAATAGTGTCAAAGTGGGCGTTTTGTACCGAATTTTCCCGCGAAGGACGAAAGAGCACTCAAGAGAAGGCGAAAAACATGTTTTTCACGTGATCGAAATCGCTTATAGCTCAATAGGTAATTGATTGATCAAAAAATGGAAAAAACAGTTCAATTCCAAATCGCTTCCATGGCCAGGCTTTCTAGTTTTATATCTTTCCGTTAAAAAAAGAATTTGTAAATGTGTCAAAACGTTTTGCGCTTGTTGAGCAGAGCAAAGAACAACTGAAACTCTCCGATCGTGAAATCCCATGTTAGCCTACGGGAAAACTTTGAAGCGCGATTACTCATTACCTAATATAATTATTAAAATACCGTTTTCAGCATCAGAAAGTAGACGTCCAGATGCCGGTGATGTGCGTTTTTAAATTTATCTCCGTAAATTTTATGTACAGCCGTGGAAAAAAAAAGTAAACACCCCCTACTAACACCTCAACAAATCATCGTAGACGAAAGTTACTGGTACCAAACGATTGGAAATAAAGTCTACTATGATATATATAAAATTTGCTTAGGGGGCTATCTACATATTAAAACAAATCTAAACTTCATTTTTTTCAATAATAATACCCAATTTTAACCAGATATTTCAAATCTTTGGTTCAAACTATGCCTAGACATCGAATTTCAAGTCATTTGAATGATAAGTTTTTTAATTATAAACATTCAAAATGGAGGGCTTCTAATGTTAAATTACATTTTCATATTTTTATTTATAACTTCTGAAATTATGATCCTATTTTTTTGTGTAGCAATAATACTAACTACCACGAATGACCGAGCTAAGCTCGGTCAAAATGAGCTTTGTGTTTATCTCGATATATTATTCCCACTAAATCATTCTTGCTGTTTTAGATACAATTAGCTTAACCCTGAGACATAGTGACCCAAAATGACGCACTAATCGAATTTTTTCGAACATGCGACCTAATACAATGCTCTTCTCGAGCCTGAAAACGATGGAATAGAAAATTTAGTGAAAATCGTTAGTCATATTCTAGATAAAATAAGCTTGACCCACATTGATTCAAAAAACCACTAACCGAAATTTATCGAAAGTATGAGCTATTTCAATGGTATTTTTGTTCTGTGAAACGGTATAACAAAAAAAATTGTCAAAATTGTTTGAACATTTTTGAGATGGATGCCGTTAGCTTGACCCCGACCCATTATCACCAAACTGACCCACTAATAGAATTTTCTTGAGCATGCGACCCAGCCCACTGAATTTATATTGTCAGAAACGGTGTAGTACACAGTTTTGTCAAAATCTTTTGAGCCGTTTTTTAGATAAAGTTAGCTTGATCCTGATCCATTAGGACCCAAAATGACCCATTCATTGAATTTTCTCGTACATGCGACCCTGCCCAATGGTCTTATCATGCTCGGAAACGGTATTATACAAAATATTTTCAAAATGTTTTGAAGCGCTTTTTAAATACAATTAGCTTGACCCTGACCCATTGTGAGCCAAAATGACCCGCTAATCGAATTTCCTTGAACATGCGACCTAGCCCAATGGTCTTATCGAGCCCAAAAATGATAGAATACAAAATTTAGTCAAAATCGTTTAAGCCGTTTTTTAGATAAAGTTAGCTGGACCCTGACCCATTGTGACCCACTAATCGAATTTTCTCGAACATGTGACTTACCCCAATTCTCTTCTCATGCCCAGAAATGGTATAATATAAAATTTGGTCAAAATGTTTTGAGCATGTTTTTAGATTCAATTAGCTTGACTCTGTCCCATTGTGACCCAAAATGACCCACTAATTGAATTTTCTCGAATATGTAACTTAGCCCAAACGTCATCGCATGACCAGAAACGGCCGTATATTAAAAAAAATTGTAAAAATGTCTTGAGCCGTTTTTAGATGTAATTAGCTTGACCCTGACTCATAATGACCCACTAATCGAATTTTCTCAAACATTTGACCCATCCCAATGGTCTTTTTGTGCCCGGAAATGATAGCTTACAGAATTTTGTCAAAATAGTAGAGCCGTTATCTAGATAAACTTAGCTGGACCCACGGTGACCCCAAAATGACCCACTAATCAAATTTTCTTGAACACGTTATCCATACCAATGGCCTTTTCGTGCCCGAAAATTGTTAGATACAAAATTTAGTCAAAATTGATTGAGCCGTTCTCTAGATATAATTAGCTTGACCCTGACCCATTATGACCCAAAATGACCCACTAATCTAATTTTCTCGAACAAGAGACCCATCCCAATGGTCTTTTCGTGCCCGAAAACAGTAGGGTGCAAAATTTCGTCAAAATCGTTAGAGCCGTTATCTAGATAAATTGACCCACGGTGACCCAAAAATGACCCACTAATCGAATTTTCTTGAAAAGCCCTTAAAATACGCTAGTTTTAAAATAATTAATATCTCATAAACTTATGGTACGAATTGCATAAAAATTTGTTTTTAGAATAATTGAAGGGTGTAGAGTTCATTTATGCTGTCAGAATTGTGTACTGCTATTGAAAAAAACAAAGTTATGGTTCGTTTTAATATGTAGAGGGCCCCCTAAGCAAATTTTATATACATCATTTAAAAGTAGACTTTATTTTCAATCGTTCGGTACCAGTAACTTTCTTCTAAGATAATTTGTTGAGGAGTTAGTAGGGGGTGTTTACTTTTTTTTTCCACGACTGTACATAAAAAATCCCTATAAACTTTGAAATTTTCATTTGTTTAAATTTTATCATCTTCTTAAAAATACTTTAAACTTACGTAGACAATTTTTAAAAACGCACATCTTTGACCTCTGACGTCTACTACCTGATGGTGAAAACGGTATTTCAATAATTATATTATGTAATGAGTAATCGCTCTTCAAAATTTTCCCATATAGTTTAACATGGGATTTCGCGATCGTGGAGTTTCAGTGCAGCGGCTCCTAAAGGGTGTTCTCAAATCCAAAAGGACAACTTTCTGACATAAGTTTTAATTTATTTTTGTTGGAAAATGCGTGAAACTAGTTGGTGTTGTAGTTCAGAAACTATGCAATTCAGGTGTTTTTTTCATTTTTTTTTTTGCAAACGCAATAGATCTTTCAGAAAATAGTGTCAAAGTGGGTGCTTTGAACCAAATTTCTGCGCGAAGGAAGAAAGAGCACGCAAGAGCGGGCGAAAAACGTGTTGGTCACGTGATCGAAATCGCTTATAGCTCAATAGGTAATTGATTGATCAAAAAATGGAAAAAACAGTTCAATTCCAAATCGCTTCCATATGGCCTGGTTTTCCGATTTTATATCTTTCCGTTAAAAAATGAATTTGTAAATGTGTCAAAACGTTTTGCGCTTGTTCAGCAGAGCAGTTAAGAACAGCCTTAATTTAGTTCCAAAGAGTCAATTAATATTCTAGAGAAACAAAGTTTTGTCGTATGACAGTTCCCTTGATAAAGTGAATTTCAACCGGGAGAGTTTTATCTGGCATGGAGCGGTCCCCATGAAAGACTTTTCACTCAATCAGTGATTCCCACTGTTTCTTTAATTAACGGTGTCCATCCAAGTTTTGATAAAACTGTAACCATTAAAACAGACAGATAATGAAACACGCTTTTAAAGCACATCCTGTGATTTGTAAACTTCCTCTGTTTCAGACTAAATTTTCTATGTTTTAATGAGCCATGTCTAAATATTCCGATACATGGTTTCCGGTATCCCCCATGCTGCAGGGGTTTTCCGTTTAAGTCAAATGTCCATCACTCTGTCTGGGTAATTAAAGGGGATTTTTAACACTTCATTAACTGTTAGCATACAGATGAACTAAGGCTGTAATTTACTGATCCAGATCTAAATAAAACAGCGCAAAAAATCTTGTCCAAGTTAGCTCTGCTAGAAGGAAATGGAAGGTTTTGTGTGGAGTTTGGAATTCCCTTTTTTTTTTATTCTGTCTAATTTTTTTTACTTATACATCATCTTTCACAGAGGCTATTTCACTCAAGAAAAAACACCAAGCTCGCTAGTGTAAATCCCATGGAAGAAATTTTTCAAAATATATCATTTCCATTTCAATATTGATTATTTTTAATTATTATTTATTTATTTATTTTTTGCATCCGATAGCTGAGGTCAATCTCTACAAAGATCATTTTTTACTTTTTCGATTTTGTTCAGAAATGTTCTTTTTTTTTTTTTTTTTTTTTTTTCAATAGAATGCTTTTATTTTCGGAACCTGTTTCCAAAGTGAAAGCATCCTATTAAGAAAAAAGAAACCTTCTACACAAAATCGAAAAGGTAAAAAATCATCCAAGTTGGACAGGTGTCCAACATATAGAGGTTTGGCATAATGCTAATCATATGGAAGAATTTCGTTAACAGACAAAATGTCCAACTTAGGGAGGTGTACAGCTTGGGAGGTTTTAGAAATGTAAAACATTGTGAAATTAATTTAAACTTTACTAGATTAATCTTTCTTACTTTGTTTAGATTGTATTACTGTATTTTTATTTTCCTTTAGTTGTCTTTTTAATTAATTTTCATAATAAACAAAAATATTGTCAAAAATCATTGTAAGACTCATTTAAATAACCCAAAGTTACAACAAAAGATTTAAAAATTTTCATATCTACATTTCGGTTTTCCCCTTATCGTTTTTCTTATCATTTACAAAAACTGTAGACAAAATTCCACATGGAGTAAGTACACTGTGAAAATCGTTTCATTGTTGTCAAATAAAAAATTCTTAATTTAATTTATACTTTATTATTTTTTCATTTAATTGTTACAATAAAAAAAAATCGACTAAGATCGCTGTAAGGCACATTTAAAAGTCAATAGTTAACACAAAATAGCTGAAATATTTTAGTTATGCTTATCTTTATTATTTTCTTTATATTACCTTTTTATTCCATTCCAGAAATATAAATTGAATGTAGGGGAAGGTGGTCTAAAATGATCCCCTTAAGGGAAAAACTTGTGTAAAATAATATAACTGTTTAAAAAAAAAATTAGCCCTATGCTAATATGTTTTACACTATATTTTGCATTATAAACATATTTTAATAATATTTTAAACCCAAATTGACTAATGAAAAAAATAGATTTTTGAAAAAGTGTCCAAAGGATCATTTTACTCTCACCAAAAGGCAAAATGATCCTTTATTTAAAAATAATTGTAAATTGTTTATTATTGGCAAAATAAAGGATATAAAAGTAATTATGATAATACATAATGAAATAAAATAAGTTTTACAATCAAATATCATACATAATTTATTTTATGTAAATTTTAAAATAAAAAGTGTCACAAATAATTTTGATAAAACAATAAAATGGAATATTTGAAAATTATGATCCAAAAATAATAGGACTCAGAGAGAAAGATTTGGGGCAGTCGCACATTTGGCTCCCATGATGGCTTAGGACCTGGTACCGGATTTTCTTCAGCCTATGAAATTGTAGTCAAACGATCCACATAATGGATCATTTTACACGGCAGCATGGCCGTCTATTTTATGTCATATAATTGGATGACACCGAGAAACAAAACAAACTACACAAGTGTAATTCAAGTCTAAAAACATACTCTAAGTAAACCAAGTCATATTTCTGTACATGAAAGACTGTATATCTAAATAAATATAAACGTTAGTGCTTATCTTATATCAGATGTTATAAAACCCACTTTTCAAAGAATTTTAAATCAGACGCGTAATACTGCGATCGCTTGAATACCGCCATTGCTTCTTCTTCACTTGGCACAACTAGTTTACGATTTACCCTGTAGATAGAGTGACTGTCTGAAAGAAAACATATGTGGACCGTTTTGCCCGCTAGGATCATTTTAGGCCAACTTCCCCTACTTTGAAACTCTTTTACACTTTGCCAGATTAATCTTTTCCAATTTAAAATATAAGGCTCTTAAAATTTATATAGTTCACCCACTTCCTCTAACACTGTATCTTTAGAAATCAGATCAGATCGGAGGCCAAAATGCAATTTTTGCTCTGTGACTAACGTTTGGGATGAATCAATTCAAGTACAAAAGTTTTCCGTGCATGCATTACGTGTTGTTTTTCTTTTATTATATCATTTTCTATCATATCATTCTTTTATTATTTGTTTTATTTTATTTTATATAATTTATATTATATATTTTTAAAAAAATGTCCGTGAGAAACACTGACGTCATATTGACGATGGCAATAACTGAATAATTTCGCTTTAATAACTAAATTTCGTTTTTTGCTGCAATTTTCCTAACTTCTTAAGGCTGTTGTATTCCAATCCAAACTGCTTATTTTGCGATTTATTTTTAAATTCACTTTTGCTCTTAAACGCATCAAACTGCCAAATTCTCTTATCTAGAAAGTACATAATGTGCCGTGCTCGTCGATTTTTTGATAAATGCAGAAAATATTGTAAAATATGCTGTCAAAGTTGGCGTTTTGAACCGGATTTTCCAAAGCGGGAGATCTGGGGATGAAAAATAGGGTCGTACTGAGAAAATAATTGTTTATAAATCAAATTCTAATTAATTGAGCGAAAAATGAAATTACACGGCCTCTTATACATCTCTTCAGAAATCACCTCAGATAATTTCACGTTTTTAATTTTAAAAATGAGTCTGAAAATGTCTCAGAAATTTTCGAGCTGTTGAGGGTGGAAAAATATTTTTTCGAATACACCCTTAACAAGAGTAAGTTACCCTTTTGTATTTGAGAACACCCTTAAGGATGTTCTCAAATCCAAAAGGGCAAATTCATGACATAAGTTTTAATTTATTTTTGTTCGGAAAGGCATGAAACTAGCAGGTGTTGTTGCTCAGAAACTATGTGCAATCGAGCTGTTTTTTTCCGTTTTTTTGCAAACGCAATGCATCTTTCAGAAAATAGTGTCAAAGTGGGCGTTTTGAACCGAATTTCCGCACGAAAGAAGAATTCCACTCAAGAAAGGGTGAAAAACGTGTTTGTCACGTGATCAAAATCGCTTATAGCTCAATAGGTAATTTATTGATTAAAAAATGGAAAACGCAGTTCGATTCCAAATGGCTTCCATGGTCAGGCTTTCGAATTCTAAATCTTTCGGTTAAAAATGAATTTGCAAATGTGTCAAAACGTTTTGCACTTATTGAGCAGAGCAGTTGAGAACAGCCTTAATATCGCATAATTAAAATTTTTAAACCGTTGAAAAGAGGCAAAATGCACTTTAAAATGCAATTTGTTTGAAAATTATACCTCAATTTACTGATTTTTTTTAAGTTTTTAAAATAATTTCGAAGCATGAATTATTTAAAAAAATTACTTCTATCGCGTGCAGCTCGATTATGTAAAAATTTACCCGTTTGTAGATGAACAATATAAATAGTTCATTATTTACTCCATGCTAATAGTACATAGCAAAATCAAAGCAAAAGAAATTTAAGGAGTCTCAGGACTTTTAAAATTGGAAAAAATGAAAAAGAAAAAGATCATTTTCAACATTTAATATCTTAAAATATATTTAATTATAAGACACAATTTTAATTGGGATAAAAGGTTTAAGTATGTTCTTTCATTTCAAATATTTAAAAAATTGTAAGATGCAGAATCAGCATTTACAGGGGGCTCCAAACTGTCAGATATTTGACGAGCAGAAAATCGGCATAACAGATTACGCGCAGGATTATAAAATACATTTTGCAACTAGAATAAAATTTTGGTGCCTATACTTATACTTCAGATTCTAATAATAACCCTGAACCTAAATAAATTTGTATTTAAAGCATTTTTATATTTTTAATACAAAATTGTATTTAGCTAACGCAAAATTTAGATAATTTCAACAATATAATCACTTAAATAAATAAATATATATATATATATTTTTTTTTTTTTACAATAATTTTTTTTTTACAATAAATTACAATATTTTTACAAAATATTTTTTTTTTCATTTTTTTTTTTTTTTTTTACAAGGAAATTTTAGGTTCAGTTTATACAGGCTAACATGAAACATGTGTTTTGAACATGTCATGAAAAAATATTTATAAGTTTTTGAGATATCGTGCGCGTTATGCCCAGAAACGTCATTTGGAGAAAAATGACTTCAAAGTTTCGGAAACGCCGTTTCAGCTATTGGGCGGGTATAATTTTAAAAGCCGTATAACTTCTGTTCTAATGGGAATTTCAAGGAAACAACTATATCAAAATGTTCAGAAAAGATAGGAGTTTTAACACGTAAAAATAAATAAATAAATAAATAAATTTCGAAAATTTTTAAAGCTTTAAGAGTCTTGAGACCCCTTAATAGATAGTATGTAATTGAACTACACAAACACTGAAATAATCAAAAAAAAAAAAAAAAAAAAAAAAAAAAAAAAAGCTGCTGTAAATAGTGAAATCTTTGGCAATTTCATCAGCTTTTAACTCCTGGCATGCGGCTAATATATAAAAAAAAATTATCATTTTAAATACATTTCAAAATTTTATGTGAATTTATAATTGGTATTTTTCATATAAAAATATTCTTTTTTCGTGTCATTAGTGGAAATATAAAAACGTATATTAAATCTAAAAACAGTCTATTAGAGTTTAAAATTAATAGTGGTTTTCATATATGCTTTCTATCTGGTAATATATGTTCTGTAACATAGGAAGCCCGTTTCTTCTGGTTTGTAAATGAGACATATTATTAAATTTATTTAAACAGCCATAATAGTTAATGCATGATATTTAAAATTTTAATACATGTGTTATTTGTTGATTTTTATTTTAATCATTTTTATATAAATCCCGCAACAGCGAAAAGTGTAATTGGAAATTGCTTTAATCAAACGATATTGAACTCCTAGTCTTTAGAATTTTTCATATACGCTCCTTGTTTATTTTAATTATGTTATTTTTTTACATCAACTCTTTAATGTTTCGCCCCCTCACAGAAAAGTGTGTGTGGTCAGGGGGCGGGGGATACTGCAAAATTCATTGAACCAATCGGCAATTAACGCGTAATATTTAAAAATTGCCATATATACTTTCTTTCTTAATTTTATTTCATAATCTTTTTGAGGGCATGCTTAAATGGCTAAAAATATATGCGAAATGCATAACGAAACTTCTTTTTTAAAAGCAATCAATAGTTAGTACAAATAATTAAAAAAAATTCATATATACATTCCCTTTTTACTTTCTTTGAATTACTTTTATTTGCATTTTTTAACAGTCAAAAACATAACAGGAACAGACTGTGAAATTCATTTAAACAATCAGTAATTAACACATAGCATTAAAAATTGTCACATATGCATTCCTTCTTGATTTTCTTTTAATAATATTTTTTTATAGCAATACTTAAACAGCCAAAAATATAAAATGAATACAGAATAACAATTTTTTAAGGCAATCATAGTAAAAAGAAAATATGTTTGAAAATGAACTTTATTTTCTTTTCATTGCTTTTATGTATCATTCTTTTAAAAGTCAAAAATATAAAAAGAGCAGAGGATAAATCTTTTTTAAAGCAATAAATAATTAAAACAAAATATTTTTTAAATTCTTCTAGACATTTATTTATTACTTTCTTTTTATTACTTTTATGTATTTTTTATTATGTATTATTTACTTTTAAAAGTAAAAAATATATAAGTAACAGACTGTGAAATCCATTTAAACAATCAGTAATTAAGGCTGTTGTAACGCCAAATAAAACTAACTTAAGGAAAGATTCGTAACTAAAAATAAAAAGAACCTGGAGTTCATTTTCTACAGTTTTATTGACGGCACATGGACACACACACAGCAAGCACAAATTAGTCTTATACACATAATAAAAAAAATTATCCCTTTCGGAGCGGATCGCTCCATCAGCAGAGCCGAAAAAAAAAAGACTGCTTTCGGTCGCGTCCAAAAGGCATCTCATCACGGGGCCCATTTCGAGAGATCAGCCCATCTCCTAGCCAACCCACGTGGTATCTCCAGTCATCTTAGTCAAAAAAGTTTTCAGTTCTTACAAATTTCTACGCAGCACTTTTCAAGATATTTACATCATTAAATCTGTTTACACGTTCCATCTGGATTCTGTGAAACATTGACATGTGAATTTTATAGATAGACATTTGGAGGTCCCAATTAAAAATATTTATTACGCTATGGCCATCCGGTCTCTGAGTGATCTCAGATAAAACGTCACACTGTTCTCAATTGCTTTGCTCAACAACTGCAAAACGTTTTGACACTCATACAAATTTATTTTTTAACGGAAAGATATAAAATTGGAAGGCCTGACTATGGAAGCGATTTGGAATCGAACTGTGTTATCAATTTTTGATAAATAAATGGCCTATTGAGTTATAAACGATTTTGATCACTCGACAAAGACTTTTTTCATCCTTTCTTGAGTGGTTATTCTTCTTTCGCGCGGAAATTCGGTTCAAAACGCCCACTTTGATACTATTTCTGAAAGATCTATTGCGTTTGCAAAAAGCAAAACAACAGCAACAAAACAGTTTGATTACATAGTTTCTGAACAATAAGCCTGCTAGTTTCATGCATTTCCGAATAAAAATAAATTAAAACTTATGTCATAAAGTTGCCCTTTTGGATTTGAGAACAGCCTTAATATATAATATTTTAAAACTGACATACATGCATTCCTTCTTCATTTTTCTTTTATAATTATTTTACATGAATATTTAAATAGACAAAAGTGTAAATTAAAACACATAATGAAAAATTTTAAAAGCAAAATATCCTTTAAAATTCATATATATATTCCTTTATTACTTTATTTTATTACTTCTGTGATCACTCTCAAAGGACAGACTGTTAAATTCATATAAATAATCAGTAATTAAGACATAACATTTAAAAATTATCATATATGCATTTCTTTTTGGTTTTCAGTTTATAATCTTTTTTTTTTTTTTTTTTTTTTTTTTTTTTACAGCGAAACTTAAATAGCCAAAAATATAAATGGGACACGGAACAAAAAATTTTTTAAACAATGAATAGTCAAAACAAAATAATTTTTAAAATTCATATATACCGTCGAAACTCGTTATCCCGACACTCTAATGACCAGAAAAAAGTGTCGTCATAAGCGGCGTGTCGCGATAACCGGAGTTGGAGAAGAATATGTTTATAAAAAGCTGTATTTTTAATTAATTTAAGACAATTTTAAATTCATAACTGTTCTTGCGGTTTTAAGCAATAAAACATTATTATTAAACAAAATAAACACAAAAACAAAATTGAAAAGAATAAAAATCAGATTTATGATGACTTGTTTTTTTATTGTTTAATGAAATATTGATGAATTAAGGTTTGCTTATCCCTAGATGTGCTTCCTACAATTATTTTTTCAATATTATCCAATGAATTATAATCAATATTATATAATAAATTGTAATCAATGTTTGTTGTTTCAGAAATGGATGTTTGATAATTTCTGATCGTTTCAATGCAATGCAATGCTTCGGTTTTAGTCGGATGAAAGCGCCGCCTGACCAGAATTAAAAGACCCCAAGTAGACTGATACGTCTATCTGGAGCTTAAGTGGGTCATTCATAGTGTGTGGGTTTATTTATTCACATAAAGGATTGAAGTAAAATTTCACATTTATCTCAATGAGTATTTTAAACACTTTTGTGAAAAGTTTGGCTAAGACATTTCTTACTGCTTATTTTCCGTTCTTATAAGATGGATGATGAAAAATGGACAATTTTCCTATACCGTCGGGATATCCGGAGTTGAAAATTATTCAACGACGTTAAATCCGGAGTTTATTTACATTAAAATCATATAAAGAAAATCGGGACTTTGAAAAACTGACGTGATAAGCGGAGTGACGTGAAAACCGGGTGTCGAGATAAAGAGGTTCGACTGTACATTCCTTTATTCCTTTTATGTATCATTCTTTTTAAAAGTCAAAAATTTAAAGGAACAGACTGTGAAATTTATTTAAACCTTCAGAAAATAACACGTAATATTTAAAAATTGCTACAAAAGCATTCCTTCTGATTTTCTTTTAATAATCTTTTTTACAGCAGTATTCAACTAGACAAAATATAAAAGGAACACAGAATGAACTTTTTTAAAGCTTTTTTTCTTTTTTTTTAGTTAAAAGAAAACAAAATTACTTATACATTCCTTTCTTATTTTCTTTTCATTACTTTTATGTACCATTCTTTTAAAAGTCAAATATATAAAAGAAACCAACAGTGGTATCAATATAAGCAATCAGTAATTAACACGTGGTATTTAAAAACTGTCATACATGCATTCCTACTTGATTTTCTTTTTATAATCTTTATAGCAGAATACTTAAATATCTAAAAATATAAAATGGAACTGAAAAAAAAAAAGAAAAAAAAGAAATTAAGTCACTGAATAGTTTAATAAAATATTTTTGAAAATTAATATGTATGTTCCTTTTTTCCTTTCTTTTTATTACTTTTTAGCAATTAACACGTAATATTTAAAAATTCTCATATAGACATTCGTTTTTGATTTTTCGTTTATAATCGTTTTGAAAAATAGAACACGGAAGGAAATTTTTTTAAAGTAATCAATAGTTAAAAGAAAATGTTATTTTAAATTCACTTATACGCTCCTCTTTTTTTTTTTTTTATTAATTTTATGTATAATTCTTTTAATAGTTAAAAAATAAAAAGGAACTGACTGTAAATTTCATATAAACAATCAATAATGTAATTAACACGCAATATTTAAAAATTAGCATATAGGCATTCCTTCTTGATTTTCTTTTTATAATCTTTTGTATAACAATACTTAAATAGCCAAAAATATAAATGGGACACATAATGAACTTTTTTTAAATAAATCAATGATTTAAACATTTTTTTTAATTTATAGCTACATTCCTTTTTTACTTTTATGTATCATTCTTTTAAAAGTCAAAAATATAAAAGGAACAATGTGTGAAATTTATTTAAGGGTGTACTCAAAAAAATATTTTTCCACTCTCAATAGCTCGAAATTTTTTGACACATTTTCAGACTCGTTTTAAAAGAAAAAACATGAAAGCTGCTGGCGTGATTTTTGAAGAGATGTATAAGTGACCGTGTGTTTTCCTTTTTCGCTCAATTAATTAGAATTTGATTTATAAACAATTATTTTCTCAGTACGACCATATTTTTCATCCCCAGATCTCCCGCTTCGGAAAATCCGGTTCAAAACGCCAACTTTGACAGCATATTTTACAATATTTTCTGCATTTATCAAAAAATCGACGAGCACGGCACATTATGTACTTTCTAAATAAGAGAATTTGGAAGTTTGATGCGTTTAAGAGCAAAAGTGAATTTAAAAATAAATCGCAAAATAAGCAGTTTGGATTGGAATACACCCTTAATGAAACACAAATTCTTTGTAACGAATCATGTTAGTGTAAGGTTTGTAGTAGATAGTGTCATTTTTCATGGTTTTAACAAATTGTATTTGTTGAATGTCCTTCGCTGTTGGTATTTTCTCGCAAAGCAATGAAACTTTATTGTTTTATTTCTTTTGACAAAATAAGTAGTGTATCTTAGAATTGCTTTTTTAACACGTACTTCATTCCATATATATCATTATACAACAACACAAAATAAATCTACAGCATCTATACCAAGAGTATTTGAAAAGAAATGCCCAGTTAAGTTAATTGAGAAAGGAGACTGATTCATTGCAGGCATATTTGCATAGTTCTGTTTTTGTTTAAATTGGAAAGCACAACTATCATATAAAAAAGTAAAACAGGAGCATTTTAGGAAAATACAAATTCCCTTAAAGATGCAATGTTGAAATTTTACATACGAAAGCATTTACAAAAAATTGTTTATGAGTTACATTGTCTAAAATAATAGCATAAGATTTTACTTTATCGGGATCATACTAAATAAAAAGCTGAAAATACAGTCGCTTGTGGATTTGACAAGCAATGTAGTATTTTATACCAAAATTTCGTCTAGGCATGAAAATAAAACAGTTTCCAGAAAATCCACTGGCATAACTAATCTTTAAGAAATGGTTATTTTTTTTGGCATTACGAAAATAATCCCTTGTACAAGTTTCAATGAATGTGTGCTACAGAAATGGATTTAGTTGCTTTCGAAAATTTTTAAACAATCAGAAATGGTTTCTTTAACTGTTACTTTTTCAAAACGTTTATCAACGTTTTGAAAAAGTAGCAGTATTGAGAAGATGTTGATAAACTTTTTGTCAATAGCAAAACGTCTATCAACGTTTTGCTATTTACAATAACTTATAAGAAGTTCTGTATTATGGACTTCCGTTTCAAATAATTCTTCGATGTTATCTCCGCAAATTAGACGTTCTGAATTCCTAAATTTTAATTATCATGTATCTCGGCAGACAAAGTCATTAAATCCCTCACAGGAATGTTTAATGCATGAAATACACCAGTTACTACATTATGAATTGCTTGAATGTTTTAGTGACAGCAACAAATGGAGATATTCTGATGAGTAATTTTCTATTGTTTTATGAAAGTAGGCTTTAAAGCTGAAAAGGAATCTCCAATTTTTCAATTTAGGAAAGCTCCTTTAAACAAAAAACGTATTCTCTTATTAAATGTCCCACAGAATTGATGAAATTATGTGACCTTTTTCACTCTTAACTAACGTAGATTTAGCTGAAGAATGACCTCTTCTTAAATCTTCATCGACATAAAATTCTCCAAAGCTGTGGAGTTAGATTTTTTTCCGTTACAGTATCTGAGGTTAGCTAGTTCTCTACCTTTTCCTTTTCTTAATATTTCCATTTTCTTGCTGAAGTTTTTGCTGGTTCAAAGACTTTTCTTCACATTATCGTAATATATTTTGTTTCGTTTCTTTCTCACAACAACATATTCAATTTCATTCTTATTTTTTCTCTACAATTTTTGGCGCTTAGCAGAATTTTTCCTGCTCTTTAAAACAATGTCGTGTATAAGAAGCAATATTAAAATCTTTCCTTTAAAATATACAATCAGAGTCCTTTCCATAAGAGTTACTATAAGAACCTCTGTAGGTTATACAGCAGAATTTAGTAAACGAAGCTTTACAAAGCCTATAAAATATCTAATCAAAGACCGCGTGCTTCAAACCAAAAGAAAGCACACAAAAATGACAAGAGTTGAGTTGTTTTATTATATAGTTAATTACTTGTCATGATTATATTATAATCTTTTGTAATACCAAAAATGAATAAACATAAATCCACCCATTTAAAAAAAAAACACTAATAAAGGTAATTTATCTTCCTTAAAATTTTCAAAATAACCTTAGTTCTAGCTAAAACTATTTCAAAAACTGTTCTAATAACAGAGAAAAAACAACAAAGCATTCTGTTTGTTTTGGTTGTAACGCAGTTTATATCAAACTATCGACAAAAGTATTATGTGTTACTCTTGTGACAACTCGCTAGAGGGGCATTCCACGTCAAATCAGGCAGTAAAATATCAATATGTAACCCACCATCACAGATTTTAATGAAACTGCGTGTGTTTGTTCTTACTATTAAGATATGATCACCAGTAATTTTTTTTGCTCCTTGGTGAAATAGTTTCTGAGAAAAAAATTGTCAAAATTTTCAAAAACTGCCATCAGTTGGCATTCTTGACTGCTCGATTTTCAAATGTAGCATGACATAAATATGATCATATTTCAATATCTATTCCACAAATCATCTTCAAATAATTTATGCATAATATATAGGGTACGTATTTTATGAAAAAAATACTGTTACGCTTGTATAACATTTTAAGTGTGTCTAAAAAAATGTTTAATCTTTGAAGTCGTGATTTTTTTATGAAAAATAATGCATTAACTAAAATAGCATTATTAACAAAAGGCGGTATTTTTATTAAATTTATTTTTTATGGGAGATATACTTAAAGGTGTCCTTTACCTGATTCTGAAATAAAAATAGTGGGATTTTGGGGGTTTTTGGTAGTATTTCCTATTTAAAAATATTTTGAGGTGCATTTCATATCAAATCAAGCAGAGTCATTCCATGTCAGTTCCCCTAAGCCATTTAATCACTGTCACAAATTTCAATGAAATTGGGTTTGTTTATAGCTTATTTTAAGACGTAATCACCTTTAATTTTCTTGACCCTAAGTAAAATATTTTTTAAGATAAAAAATATCAAAATTTTGAAAAATTGTTTTAAATTTTTTTAATGACAGTTCGATATTCAAAGACTGCATTAAAAAAAAAAAAAAAAAAAAGTCATTTCAATATAAAATCACTAAATAGGTTTCAAATAATGTATATGTGACAAATAATGTAGGCTGATTATTATTTCTTGTTTTTTATCATGTTTAAACACTAAGAGTGTCTTTTATCTTATGAATTTCTAAAATCAAGAATTTTGTCAAAAATAATGTGTTAATCAAAAATTTATTATTAACCGAAGGCAGGGTGTTATTGCTTTTTTTTAATTGTACGTAAAAATATCTTTTAAATGGTTATAAAATAAAAATAGTGAACATATGAGAAAAAATTATCAAAATTTTGGAAAAATGCCACGAGTTGCCATTAATGATTGTTCAATTTTCAAAGGCCTCATTTTATATATAAAATCATATTTCAATAACTAATAAAGAAATCTTCTTCGAATAATTTATGCAAGGTAAATAAAGTATGTAGATTATGAAAAAAAATATTGCTGTAATGTTAAAAAATATTTAAATGTGTCTAAAAAATTGTATAATCTTTGAAATCAAAAATATTTTACAAAAAATAATGAAATTATTAAAAAATCTTTATCAATCAGAGGCGGAGTTTCTATGACTAATTTTTTAATTTTAAATTGTACATAATACTACATTATAACTGGATCTGAAATAAAAATAGTGGGATTTTGGTTGGTTTTAGTAGTATTTAAATCATATTTAAAATTATCAATATTTTCAAATGTAAAACCTATCCAAGGTATCATCCCTGGAAATATTTTTATTTATACATTTATTTTATTTTTCAAATTATCTTTTATGTTCGTTTCTTAAGGAAAAAAATAAACAATATTGTTTTTTAGTGAAACTTCTAGGGCGAAGAGCAATTATCCCTTTCCAAAAAAGAGAAAAATCACTAGCTCCTCACCGCCCAATAGAAATTTTCAAAATGACAGTCCTAATCTTTAAACTCATATTTGGCTGTTAATATTGAAAATTTAGCATTGAGCTGCTAATATTGGAAAAAAATACCAAATTTCACTCTTTTGAAGAAAATTTTGACGTATTGTGCTTTCAATATATGCAAAAAATGCATTATCCATTATATTTATATCTTTCAAATAACTATATCTAAAAAAATATTTAAAACTTAATGAGTTGCACTTTTGTAACTTTATTCAGTTTCTAATGATATGTACCGTAATTTCGGGTGTATAGCCCGCAGATCAAACAATTCAGTTTGGACACAGAAATTTTATTCAGTATTTGAAGACCAATATTTACTGTGATCTAAAAAGTTACATTTTATTTTTTAAAATTTCTGGGTCGAAACACGATTGTTTGATCCGCGGGCTATACACCGGAAATTACGGTAATTTGATTTATTTCATCACAATATTGCTGAAAGATGGATTTTCAACATATATATGTGTGTATATATATCCCTGTTCTCAAACAAATTATTTAAAAATTATTCATTTATGTTTAATAAAGAATATATATATTGTTTATACACTTATAGAAAATACATATAGTAAATTTTATGATATTATGTCAATAATGTCTAAAAGTAAAGAACTTATCTAATAGTATGTAACGAAAAATTTAACATCTGGTGTAATGACAACAAAATTTTATAATTGTTTTACTTAATTTGGATGAATGAAAGAAGCTTACATGTTTATATTTTATTGAAGTACAGGTGAAAATGTCACAAAGACATTCCTACCTCAACAACTACTGAGTATGTCACATTCACACTACAGATGATTTTTTTTTCTTTTTGATCTTTCGGGTTTGATTTCAGATGGTAATGAATTAATTAGTTTTGTTAGAAGTGTCATTGCAGTCAGCATATTAGGCTCACTATTTTTATTTATATAATTTGTTTTGATTGACTCGATGAACAACAATATTTAAAGGGACTGTTTCATGACTTTTCAATTAAAAGCTGATTTATAAATTCATCATGTAGTTTAGTTATTATTATCGTCTTAAGATAATAAGTTGATATTAAAATTTTTAGATGCAGTTTATTTATTATTTGAACAGTTGAAAGTATTTTTCAATAAGAGTGGGCTGTTGATTTTAAGTCGGCTGTTGAGCAATGTAGTGTTGGTAAAGGAACTGGTACTATTTAATTTAATTTTTATTGTTGTAAATAATATTTGTTATTTTATTATTGTATGTATTATATTTAAGCAAGAGTAGAAATACACGATATCGTAGTCATTTTAGGACATCTTAGCATGAAAAGCTTCAATATTTATCATTAAACATTGACATTTTATGAAAATTTTGTTAAAATTGCTCATATTTTTACTATTTTTATTTTATAACTATTGAAAGATATTTTTACGTACAATTAAAAAAAGTAATAACAGCCTGCCTTCGGTTAATAATAAATGTTTGATTAACACATTATTTTTCACAAAATTCTTGATTTTAAGAATTCACAAGATTAAACACACTCTTAGCATTTAAACATGACAAACAACAATAAATAATAATCTGCCTACATTATTTGTCACATATACATTATTTGAAACTTATTTAGTGATTTTATATTGAAATGACTTTTTTTTATGCAATCTTTAAATATAGATCTGTCATTAAAAACATTTTTAAAAAATTTCAAAATTTAGATATATTTTTTTTTTAATCTTAAAAAATATTTTACTTGTAATCACCTTTAATTTCCTTGATCCTGTCTTAAAATGAGCTATAAACATACCCAGTTTCATTGAAATTTGTGACAGTGAATTAAATGTCTTAGGCGAACTGACATGGAATGACTCTGCTTGATTTGATTTGAAATACGCCTCAAAATATTTTTAAATATGAAATACTACTAAAAACACCCAAAATCCCATTACTTTTATTTCAGAATCAGGTAAAGGACACCTTTAAGTATATCCCCCACAAAAAATAAATTTAATAAAAATACCGCCTTTTGTTAATAATGCTATTTTAGTTAATGCATTATTTTTCATAAAAAAATCACGACTTCAAAGATTAAACATTTTTTTAGACACACTTAAAATGTTATATAAGCGTAACAGTATTTTTTTCATAAAATACGTACACTATATATTATGCATAAATTATTTGAAGATGATTTGTGGAATAGATATTGAAATATGATCATATTTATGTCATGCTACATTTGAAAATCGAGCAGTCAAGAATGCCAACTGATGGCAGTTTTTCAAAATTTTGACATTTTTTTTCTCAGAAACTATTTGACCAAGAAGTAAAAAAAAATACTGGGAATCATATCTTAATAAAAGGAACAAACACACGCAGTTTCATCAAAATCTGTGATGGTGGGTTACATGCCTGCCTGAACTGACATGGAATGACCCTAGAGCCAATTCCATGCATAGCATAAACACAATATTTAATGTAAAATATGTCTTGTACCTCGAAATCAGAGAATTAGAAGTTTTGGGTAAAAATTTTAAGTACCGTATATACTCGCTTATAAGTCGAGGAATTTCTGACAATTTTCGGTAAGCAAATTTGGGGGGTCGACTTAGTCACAAAAAAAAGCAAGTCAGTTAAAAAAAAGCAAAAACAAAAACTTCGAATACGGCAAAATTATGGCTTTTTATGTGTATGAATTAAAAAAAAATACATAAAATATACAAATAATAATAATTTATCATTTAAAAAAAATTCAATGCTTTGTTTTTGTTTACTTGCTACCTTTACGCATTGGCAAGTGAAATCTTTGGTTTGATTTCGTGCAAAATTGAAGTAAAAAGTTAGGGGGTCGTCTTATACGTGGGTTTTTGATTTTTTCCAGAATTTGCATTCGAAAGTTAGGGGGTCAACTTATATGAGAGTCGACTTATATGCGAGTATATACGGTAGTTATTTTTTTTATTAAAACTTTTGTATGTTTTCCGTTACTCTTGTGACATTTAAGTATTAACGTTTAAATACAGCCAAAAATATATAAAAGACATTATCTAAAAGATTTTATCTATGTAGATCTTAAAGATATGATAATAGTTTGTTGATTTGAAAGCATTATAATTTTATTGAATTCTAAAAAGTAAAAAAATCATACATTTTAATAAGTTGTATTTTAAGTTCGAATGTAAAAATAGTTTTACACTGTTAGTATCCAGCTCATTTTCAGTAAACACTTGCTCTTATGAAAGTAAAACTTACAAATTCATATACTCCAACTCTTTAGCTTTAAATTGATCTATCACACTTATATTTCCATTTTAAAAAAAATTTCAGCAAAATTTTTTTTCTGCCATGGACGTTCCCTTAACACATAATATTAAGAAAAAAATCATACATGCATTCCATGTTGATTTTCCCTTTATTATATCATCTCCTTAATATCCAAAAATATTGATAGGACACACTGTAAAATTTATTAAAAACAGGAAAATTTAAGGCATAATATTTAAAATTTTTCACACATGCATTCCTTTTTTATTTTGCCTTTATTATACATCTCCCTAATAACGGCCAAGATTAATGGGACACATTGTGAAATTCCTTTAAGCAATGAACAATTGACATATAATATTTAAAAATTTTCCTACATGCATTCCTTGTTGATTTTTCTCTATTATATCATCTCCGTAATAGCCGAAAATATTAATGAGACAAGCTGTGAATTCATAATGAACAGTTAAGAGGCTACTTCACTCACGCAAAAACACCCGCTCGCTAATGTTAATCCTATGTAAGACATTTTTAAAAATATCTTGTTCATATTTTAATACTTTTAAATCATTTTTTTTTATTGGCTAGCTGAGGTAAGATCTTCAGAAAGACGCCTTTTTTACTATTTCCATTTCGTTTAGAGTTTACTAAGATACTTTCACTTTCGAAACCTGTTCCGAAAATCTAACTATTCCTAATTAAAACCTATAAACAAAATCGAAAAAGTCAAAACAAAATGGTCTTTGTAGAGATCGACCTCAACTATCCAATGTAAAAATAATAATTTGAAAATATGGAAATGCAAACGAGATTCTTAAAAAAATTTCTTCCACAGGATTAAGATTAGCGAGCGGGTTTTTTCGCGTGAGTGAAATAATCCCTTACGGGTGTACTAAAAGAAAAATATTTTTCCACCCTTAACAGCGCGAAATTTTATGACACATTTTCAGACTCATTTTTAAGGGTGTCCTCAAATCCAAAAGGGCAACTTTCTGACATAAGTTTTAATTTATTTTTGTTCGAAAATGCATGAAACAATCTGGTGTTACTGTTCAGAAACTATGTAATTGAGCTGTTTATTCCATTTGTTTTGCAAACGCAATAGATCTTTCAGAAAATGATGTCAAAATGGGCGTTTTGAACCGAATTTCCGCGCGAAGGAAGAAAGAGCACTCAAGAGCGGGCGAAAACGTGTTAGTCACGTGATCAGTGGCGTAGCCAGGATTTCGTTTCGGGGGGGGGGGGGTCCAAAATTTTTCCTTCAGGTTAGTGATGGGCGATAACGAGATGTTTTTCTCGATTTTCTCGATTGTATGGACATCTCGATAGTTTTCGATTGTATAAATTTTTTCTCGATGACTACAGTTTGCAAATTTCTTTTATAAATCATATATTATGTATTATATACGTCATACATTTATCAAGAATCGTCTGCGGGTGAACTGGAATGAGTCGATGTTAATAAAGACTAGGTGACTTCGACCGCTAGCGGGCCCCTCCTTTAATCGGGGCCCCTAATTTATACGTAATCTTGTAATATGAAATCACGAACAGGTTACCCGCTATATACGGCACTGATATATGATAGCAGGCGAGTGTGATGTGCACGCACTACAAAATCTTGTAAAAAATATAATATCGAAACGAATGAACGTCGGACTAGATCTCTTGGGGGAGGGGTCAAAGCGAGCGGAGGGGCACAGCAGCTGCATAATATGATTAAGTCGTCACAGGTCTTTAGGCCTTTCCAACCATATGTCACATGAGAAGTCTGGATCTGAATTTATAAAAATGCCCTCCCCGTGGGGGGAAAGGGAGGGAGGGGTGCGGGAGGTGGATAACATGAGTAAGTGGTCATAAGCCTTTCCAACAATATGTCACATGAGGGGTCTCGGGTAAATTTAGAAAAACACCCCCGTGGGGGAAAAGTGGGGGGGGGGGGCGGTCACCGGAGATGCATTACATCAATAAGTAGTCACAGACCTTTCCAACGATATCTCACATGTGGGGTCTTCGCTAAATTTGGAAAAGTGTCCCCGGGGGGGGGGGGGTTCAAAATGGGGGGATGGACACCGGAGGAGCATAACATCAATAAGTAGTCACAGACTTTTCCAACGATATCTCACATGAAGAGTCTTGGCTAAATTTGAAAAAGTGTCCCCCGGGAGGGGCAAATTGGGGGAGACTGTCACCGGAGGTGCATAACATCAATAAATAGTCACAGACCTTTCCAACGATATCTCACATGAGGGGTGTTGGCTAAATTTGGAAAAGTGCCCCCCAGGGGGGCAAAGTGGTGGTGGGGACACCGTAGGTACATAACATCAATAAGTAGTCACAGACCTTTCCAACGATATCTCACACGAGGGATCTTGACTAAATTTAAAAAAGTGTCCCCCAGGGGGGGCAAAGAGTGGGGGGACTGTCACCGGAAGTGCATAACATCAATAAGTAGTCACAGACCTTTTCAACGATATCTCATAAGAGGGGTACTGACTAAATTTGGAAAAGTGTCCTCCGGGGGGGGCAAAGTGGAGGGGGGCGGCCACCGGAAGTGCATAGCACTAATAAGTAGTC
The DNA here is from genome assembly GCA_963932465.1 of Maratus speciosus. Taxonomy (NCBI): domain Eukaryota; kingdom Metazoa; phylum Arthropoda; class Arachnida; order Araneae; family Salticidae; genus Maratus; species Maratus speciosus. The sequence continues at coordinate 290,808,122 of OZ010798.1, forward strand.
ACAAACCTTTCTAACGATATGTCACATGAGGGGTCTTGGCTAAATTTGGAAAAGTGTCCTGAAATTTCATATATTATAAATAATATTTAGCGAGGGCTCCATAAGAAAATCCAATCTAAAATGATAAAAGCGGAAAAAACTACCCTCGCAGTGGGGGCCAAATTGGGGAGGGGAGGAAGAAAGTCTCATAATATGAAAGAGTCATCCGAGAGCTTAACAATGACATATCACATGACTGGTCCAAAAAAAGTTTGAAAATTGCTCCCCCTCTCTCCCCCCGTGGGCCCACTCTTTCACCCCGGAATTCACACAGCCGCCACTTTAAAATTTTTATGTTCAATAAATAATATTTACCGGAAGACTGCATAAAAAACCCATATTTAAAGTGATATTTAAATTTATTATAGAAATCGGCTACGGTTTTAAAAATTTGTTCGCCCCTTCCCCACCCCCCTTTGAGCGAAGAAAGGTTCATAGTATGAAAGAGTGGTCAAAGGGCTTTTCTATTATATGCCACAGGAAGGGTTCGGTAAAATTTTTAAAATTGCACCCCATGAGTCCACTCTCACGTCCTCCTCCCTCGAAATCACCCGACCCACCTTCTTCTTTGAAAATTTTATATTTAATAAATAATTTTTATCGGAGGGTTCCAGGTATGTGACATCTTGGTAGGGCTAAAATAAGATAAACTTTGAAAATTAAAGCTTCATTTCACAGCTCATTGTCATGCCTTTTTCTCTATCTCGTCCCTTGGTACTCTCGATAAATTTTCTTACTTTTCTTCTCTGCCGAGGACGAGAGAAATCCTCGAAAAGCTTCTCATAGCGAAATGTGGCCTCACCAGTGGCCGAGAGGCTCTGCTCTCGAAGCTGGTAGACGGGAGGTGCTGGGTTCGATCCCAATCGCGCCCGTCGGCCTAATCGTTCGGAGTTTTCGTGGTTTTCTTCGAACCTTGGACTTCCAAGCGTTAATACGGGTTAGGTTCCCTTAGAAAGATCCCCACGAAGGGCACTCCCCCCCATAGGGCCCATATCCCTCGTGTTGATAATTGGCCGACATAAACACAACCAACATAGCGAAATGTTGAAAAGCGCGAGAGAAATCCTCGAAAGGCTTTTCATTGGTAGATTTCGAAAAGGACGAGAGGCTTCCCATCGGGAAAGGTTGAAAAGGGCGAGAGGAAACTCTCGAGAGACTTCCCATCCCGAAAGGTTTAAAACCGCGAGAGAACCAACCATCGAGCAGCTTGCCATCTGGAAGCCTCGAAATGCTGGAAAAATCATCGAGATGAGATTTGCCGAAATGCGAGATCGAAATGAAGCTTTCAGAGTCAAACTTACCGCATTTCTGGTTTAAGTCATAATTTCTCAAAGGAGTCCATCTGCTTATCCAATCTCTTTTTAGCTCACAGGCTATCTAAGCCTGAGAGCTAATGTACCCGTCGGTTCTGTGTGTATGCATGTACTGTACGTACGTACGTACGTATGTATATACGTAACGCGATAACTCTTGATTAAAATGTACGATTTGCTTCAATTTTTTTTATGTTCATTCTGATAAGGCGTTCCGCTGTTTAGTTTTGACGGTTCATTGGTTAAGGATAAAGGGAGAGAAGGGGGGCTGGTCCCCCCCCTCCTTAATTTAGATAAATAGGTTTTTCATGCAGAATTCTTCGATTTGCTCCAAATTTCGTATACCGGTTTATTATGTTAAGGAGCTTCCCTGATTAAACTTGGAGGTTCATTAGTTAAGTATGAAGGGGGGAAAGGGGGATAGACCCCATCCTTAAATTAGATAAAAGGGTTTTTCATGCAGAATTATTCGATTTGCTTCAAATTTGGTATACCGGTTCATTATGTTAAGAAGTTGCCTTGATTAGATTTGGAGGTTTACGGGTTAAGTATAAAGGGGGAGAAGGGGGCTAGACCCCCCCCCCCTTAATTTAGATAAATGGGCTGTTAATGCAGAATTATTTGATTTGCTCATAATTTGGTATACCGGTTTATTATGTTAAGGAGCTTCCCTGATTAAACTTGGAAGTTCATTGGTTAAGGATAGAGGGGGAGAAAGGAGGCTGGTCCCCCACTTAATTTAGATAAATGGGTTTTTCATGCAGAATTACTCGATTTGTTCCAAATTTGGTATACCGGTTTATTATGTTAAGGAGCTTCCCTGATTAAACTTGGAGGTTCATTAGTTAAGTATAAAGGGGGGAAAGGGGGGTAGACCCCCTCCTTAATTTAGATAAATGGGTTTTTCATGCAGAATTATTCGATTTGCTCCAAATTTGGGATACCGGTTTATTATGTTAAGAAGCTGCCTTGATTAGATTTGGAGGTTTATGGGTTAAGTATAAAGGGGAGGGGCTAGTCTCCCCTTAATTTAGATAAAAGGGTTTTTCATGCAGAATTATTGGATTTGCTTCAAATTTAATATACCGATTTATTCCGATATGGCGCTTCCTTCATTAGATTTGGAGGTTCATTGGTTAAGTATACAAGGGCGAAAAGGGGGCAAACCCCCTTAATTTAGATAAATGGATTTTCATGGAGAATTATTCAATTTACTTTAATTTTTTTTTTCTATGTTTGTTCTGATAAGGAGCTTTCCTGATTAGATTTGGAGGTTCATTAGTTAAGTATAAAAGGGTTAAAGGGGTTAGACCACCCTTAATTTAGCGATATGTTTCTTTTTTTCATGCAGAATTATCTGATTTGCTTCAAATTTGATATACTGATTTATTATAGTTAAGGAGTTTCCCTGATTAGATTTGGAGGTTCATTGGTTAAGTATAAAAGGGGCAAACGGGGGATATTTCCCTTCATTTATTTTTTGAGGGACATTATTCTTTGAAATAAGAGTATAATATACAGTTAGTGTTAATAACCTGTGAGCTCAATGCCATCAGTTTAACTGGCACTTATCATTTTATTGCTATTAACCGATGTGGGTTATGAAGCATAGTGGTTTATGTATTCAGTTCTGTATAGTTTTAGTTTCAAACTTTACTGTTAAATTTAGCGTCATTTTGCCACGAATTTTCAATGTTTCTCTTATTTTAGCTCTGCCAAGCTGCCCCATACCTGGAGACTCAGATAAATACTATTTATTAAATATAAAAAGTTCAAAGAGGAAGGTGAGTGAATTCTGGGGTGCGCGAGAGTGCACAAAGGGAGGGGTGGGGGCGGGTAATTTTCAAACTTTTACCGAACCTCTCCTTGACATATCATCGGAAAGTCCTTTCACCACCCTTTCATATTATGAACCTTTCTCCTCCCATAGTTGAATTCCGGAAGGGGTTCGGGGGGGGGAGCGGTGCGGGGGTGACTTTTTTTTTTAATTGTAGAGATTTCTACAATAAATATCATTAAATGAGGTTTTTTAATGGAGCTCTCCGATAAATATTATTTATTAAATATAAAATTTTAAAAGTGGGGCTGCGTGATTTCCGGGTATATTCTAGGATAAAAGAGGGAACCCACGTGGGAGGGGTAGGTTTCAAACTTTTTTTGGACCAGTCATTTGATCTATCATCGGAAAGTTTTCGGTTATCATCGCAAAGTTACTCTTTCATATTATGAACCTTTCTTCTTCCTTCCTTAGTTTGGCGCCCCGAGAGAGGCACTTTTCGAACTTTTTTGAAATCGTAGCGTTTTTAAACATTTTAGATCGGATTTTTTTACGGAGCCCTCCGATAAATAATTTTTAATATATGAAAATTTCAAAGAGAAGGATGGGCAGGGTATATTTCGGGGGGGGGGGGGGGGGGGGCACGATAATTGGAATCCTGGGAGTTGGGAATCTTTTCTATCTTTTGCTGACACCCCTCACGTGATATATCATTGGAAAGCTCTGTGACTACTATTTCATTTTATATATCGCCCGCGCCCCTCCCCTTACTTTGCCCCCGAGCGGGGGCACTTTACTAAATTTAGCCGACACCCCTTATGTGCCATATCGTTGGAAAGTCCTGTGACCACTTATTCATATTATGCACTTTTCTTGCTCCTCCCTCCTACTTTGCTCCCCGCGGGAGTTCCGTTTAATTTATTCCAGTCGAAGACTTTATAAAAATGGGGAAATTAAAGATCCAATCTCAAATGATGTAGAAAAATCAATAAAAATTTTTGATCCCTTTTATCATCCTTTAGTTCATATTTTTGTCACTAGGGGGTGCTTTTGATTCTTATTTCTTTGGCCATTTTGGTACTAATTGCCGAAAAATTCTGATTTTTGATACTTAAACTCCCCTTACCGCTTCATAGCTACTCGCGTTTTTTCAGCTTTTTTCAACCAGGTTGCACCCTTACAAGACTTTTATAGTCTTATGGCTCCTTTATAGTTTCCCTTTGGTTTGTTGTTTTTTTATTCCATCTGTTTTCAGTTACCCTATATTTAATAAAATCTGCCTTATATATATGTAAAAACAATGATTTCAATAATCGATTCTAGAACATCTCCTTTGTAGATTCTCGAAAGTAATCGATGACTGTAATGATTGTGTATTTTACGATAACGATTTTTTTCGATTGGTAAATTTTCGAGAATCGCCCATCACTAAGCCCTATCACTACTGTGAAATTGTCGGCCATAATAATAGCTAAGTTTTCCAATAACTGTTTTTAGCTTTTCTCGTTATAATCGATTGTAAAACATCTCGATTGTAGATTCTATGAATTAATCGATGGTTGTATCGATTGTGATTTTTTACGATGACGATTTTTCTCGATTGTCGAATTCTCGAGAATCGCCCATCACTACTTCAGGTTATATATAGTAAAACTTGCCAAGATAAAATCGCAAATATTGGTGAAAAATTCCGTTACATAGGTTTTTGTGTTTGCAGGTGTAATTGTATATAGCATTCTTTTCGATAGCACCGTGGAACATTTCCGTTTAAGACAGAATTCCGTTATAGGCAGGTTCCATTTTTACAAGTTTTGTGTATTTATATACATATACTTATTTATATTATATGAATAGTAAAACCTGTCAAAATAGTAATTATCTTTAATAGAATCCTGCCTTAAACGGAAGCGTTACATGGTCTTAATATGTATTGCCATACAGTTAAATTTGCTAAAAACCTGTCTGAAAGGGGATTTTTACCTCTCTTTAGTGAAACACAGTAAAACCTCTGAAAGCGGAATCTTTCTATAACGTAATCCTGTCTTAAACGGTAGAGTTTCAGGTTCCCGACGAAACGAGCAATAGATCTTATTGCGGTAGTGTATCTTAGAAGTATAATTAATTACACTTCTTTAACCGGAAGCCTGTCTAAAATGGAACTTTTTTCCAGTTCCTTCCGATCACGTCTTGACAGGATTGACTGTGTATGTATAATAGAAGTATTTCGAGTAACTTTAAGGGTGTATTCGAAAAAATATTTTTCCAACCTCAACAGCTCGAAAATTTCTGAGACATTTTCAGACTCATTTTTAAAATTAAAAACGCGAAACTTGCTGAGGTGATTTCTGAAGAGATGTGTAAGAGGCCGTGTGATTTCATTTTTCGCTCAATTAATTAGAATTTGTTTTTTAAACAATTATTTTCTCAGTATGACTATTTTTTTCATCCTCAGATCTCCCGCTTCGGAAAATTCGGCTCAAAACGGCAACTTTGACAGCATATTTTACAATATTTTCTGCATTTATCAAAAAATCGACGAGCACGGCGCATTATGTACTTTCTAAATAAGAGAATTTGGCAGTTTGATGCGTTTAAGAGCAAAAGTGAATTTAAAAATAAATCGCAAAATAAGCAGTTTGGATTGGAATATACCCTTAAGAATTTAGGTATATCCTTATTTAATTTCTTAATTTTAAAAGGATCATAGATAAAAAAAAAAAAAAGTAAGATCAATCTCTATAAATGCAGTTAATAATATAATTGGAGTTACATTAATATTTATCAGTGAAAAAGATTTTAGAAACATTATGATGTAAAAAACTGAGCGCATATGAAGAGTATTAATTTATTTAGCAATTATTTGTAATTTGCTTAAATCAAGTTTCATAATACATAACATTTGCCAACAATAAAGTTAGGATCAGCTGGTTAAGTTTCAAACAGCAATTTCCATGTTTGATTTCTTGCCATTGAAATATGAACTTGCACTGTAATAAACATTGGATAATGATTTTACATAAGTGTCAGTGAGTCGTTAGTTGCGAGTTTTTAAGATCAGGTTTTAATCTTTAAGAAAAAGATCTTGCAATTTCAGCTACACAAGCTAGTGATGTAAGAAGCACACACATCAAATATATAGTTCATGCCAGAGTTACCAGTTTGGCCTCTACTTTTAATTCAAAATTTCAAATTCACACCAGAAATTTTGGAAGAAGAATCTTTACTTTTTGTAATCGCACAATTTCTGTCAGAAAGCAAAAAATACTATTTTTATTTTCTGGTGCAAATTTGGATTATTTTAATAAAAATGGAGGCCAAACTGGCAACCCTGGTTCATGCTGGAAAAAATAGTTTTGTTACAATTATCTAAAACAGCCATAATTCTTTTTGGTTTCTATGTTTCGCCGATACCATATTCAATCTAATAGTTGCTTCCGATATCTGGTCGTATTTGGAAGTTAAATTTTTGTAAAAAATTTATTTGGGATGGATTAGCACGCTTATGAAAGTATCAGTGTGTAAAAAATAATGGGGGTTTCTGTTATTGTACTTCACAACCAATTTATTTTAGATATTTCGAAACAGTTTTAGAGCATTTTTCAAGTTCAGCAGTAAGCTCCAGACTTTGGTACGCGGATTAACTTCAATTCGATTTCTTATTGTTAAAGACAAAGTGTCACCCAAGACCTTCTCCATAGGCTAATTCCATGAAAACTTGTCATGTCTGTCACACAGCTGAAAATCGCTATGCTTGTTGGCCACCATTATTTTCCAAAAGTTTGCTTCACGTTATTCAATTGATGAGATATCTCCGATAAAATAAGTCACATTCTTCCGTCCTAAAATACTAGTAGACAACAAGCCTAGCGATTTTCAGCTGTGTGACAGACATGACAAGTTTTCATGGAATTAGCCCATACACAAAATTATTATTGCCACCATGAAATTTCTTGAAGCAATGTTAAACTGGGCGTTCAGAATTAGTAACTGAGTTCAAAGGAAATGTTGAATCCAGACATTCTGGACCCCCTGGACCCCTCGGCTACGCCACTGCACGTGATCGAAATCGCTTATAACTCAATAGAAAATGGATTGATCAAAAATGGAAAAAACAGTTCAATTCCAAATCGCTTCCATGACCAGGGTTTCCAATTTTATATCTTTCCGTTAAGAAATGAATTTGTAAATGTGTCAAAACGTTTTGCGCTTGTTGAGCAGAGCAATTAAGAACAGCCTTAAAAGTAAAAAAAATGAAACTTGCTGGCGTGATTTTTGAAGAGATGTATAAGCGGCCGTGTGTTTTCATTTTTCGCTCAATTAATTAGAACTTGATTTAGAAACAATAACTTTCTAAGTATGACCATTATTTTCATTCCTAGCTCTTTCGCCTTGGGAAATTTGGTTCAAAATGCCAACTTTGAAGAGCGATTTTTGCGATATATTCTGCTTTTATGAAAAAAATCGACAAGTACGGCATATTATATAGTTTCTGAATAAGAGAATCTGCCAATTTGATCCGTTTCATAACAAAAATGAATTTTAAAATGAATCAGAAAATCAGCAGTTTGGATTTGAATACACCCTTAAGGGTATCCCTCAAACCCAAAAGGGCAACTTTCTGACATAAGTTTTAATTTCTTTTTGTTCAAAAATGCATGAAACGTGCTGGTGTTGTTGTTCAGAAACATGTAATTGAGCTGTTTTTTTCCATTTTTTTGCAAACGCAATAGATCTTTCGGAAAATAGTGTCAAAGTGCGCGTTTTGAACCAAATTTCCCCGCGAAGGAAGAAAGAGCACTCAAGAGCAGGCGAAAAATGTGTATGTCACGTGATCGAAATCGCTTATAACTCAATAGGTCATCAAAAAATGGAAAAAAATGATAAAAAAATGATAAAAAAATGAAAAAAAAAGTTCAATTCGAAATCGCTTACATGGCCAGGCTTTCCAATTTTATATCTTTCCGTTAAAAAATGAATTTGCAAATGAGTCAAAAAGTTTTGCGCTTGTTGAGCAGAGCAGTTAAGAACAGCGTTAACACATAGTTAAAAATTTTCATAGATGCATTCTTTCTTGATTTTTCCTTTATTATATTATCTCCGTAATAGCCGAAAATATTAATTGGGCACACTGTGAAATTCACTTAAACTTCGTTAGAATTGTGCCCCCCGAACTTGAAAATTTAAGACTCTTCGAATGCATATAATTCACCCACATAACTCAAACATAGCGTCTTCAGAAATCAGATTACATCGGGGGCCAAAATGCAATTTTTGTCCTGTGACTAACGCATAGGGTGACTCAATTCAAACACTCACCCCTCAAGAAATGTCAATGAACGTTGCTTTTCCCTAGCTTATTCGCCTAATTTACTTCGCTCACCCTCCATCCCGTCTAGTCCATCAATCTAAATGTATCGAGAGGGGAAAAAAACGGAATCTTACTTTTGCGATAGATTTGTAAATAGAAGGGTAGAACGCCTACGGAAAATATCGGGTAAATGTTAATTTGCATTTTTATCCAATTCACCGAAAATTATATCAAGCCTCAGGCGCGTAGCTATTTTTTTTTTTTTTTTTTTTTTTTTTTTTTTTTTTTTTTTTTTGGGGGGGGGGGGTAGAGTTCAAAATTTTCCCAACTTATAATTCAAAAATTTCTCAACGTGAAACAAATTGCCCTATTTTCCAACTAAAATGATATGTTCAATGTGTGTTTAATAATAATAATACTTATACGCAAATAAATAAATAAATAAATAAATAAATAAAAACTAAATACATCTTTCCACAGAAAAATGCTGAAACTAAAAACATAAAAATTATAACTATTTGTTCATTTAATGAAAGTTTTTGTCTTCTATTGTGTAGGAGTCATAATCGTACTTCATATGAAAATAGCCTCATGGTATTTTGAGATTGAGAAAGGAGCCAAGTTTTGGAGGAAATAGATTACATACATTGTTGATGGACAACAGTAGGGAAATTCAGGTCTGGTATGATGTATGATATTTTCGTAGCACAGAGAAACATAATGAGAAATTGAGTCTAACTGCTTTTTGTATTTCTTTTGAAAGTTTAACTATTACAGAACTCAGAAAGGTAGTTAACAAAACAATAAATAATTATTTTTACTTTTTATATAAAAAAAAGAAAAAGTGTTTCAAAAATCTATAATTTCCCAACTCTAAGCTCAAATTTCCCAAGTTCACATATATAGGGGGGGGGGGGGCATAACCCCCATCGCGACGCCTCTGTCAAGCCTGTACCCAAATGCAAACTCAACACTTTCAGAAACATTCACAAAGACAATCTTATTCGTAAATACATGAAATTTGTAGATTGTCTTTCTAAAACTTTCCAAAAATGTGGAAAAGTATTTATTCACCTAATTTACTCCCCATCCCGTTTTTGTCCAGCAATCTAAATGTATCCAGAGTAAACAAAAAAAAAAAAGAAAAAAGAAAAAAAAAAAAAACAAAAAAAAAACGGAATCTTAGTACTTTTGCAATAGATTTGTAAATAGAAGGGTGGAACGCATATGGAATATCTCGAGCAAATGCTAATTTGCATTTTTATCCAATTCACTGAAAATTACATCAAAGCTGTATCCAAATCCAAACTCACCCTCATTCAGAAACATTCACAAAGACAATTTTATTCGTAAATGCATGAAATTTGGAGATTTCCTTTTACAAACTTTCCAAAAACGGTGAAAAAGTTTCTTTCGTCTAATTTACTTCGCTCGCCTTCCACCCTGTCAGTCCATCTCCGCCAATCTAAATCTATCCACAGAGGGGGACAAAAAACAGAATCTTACTTAATAAATTTGTATATAGAAGAGTGGAACACGTACGAAAAAGTTGAAGAAATGCTAATTTGCATGTTTATCCAGTTCACTGAAAATTATATCAAGGCTGTATCCAAATTAGAGGTCTGCACGGACACGGGCCGGGCCGGCGGAATGAAGGCGAATTTCCAAACGGGCCGAACCGGCAGAATTAGGACAATTTTTTCAACGGGCCGGGCCGGCAAAAAAATTAGTCGGGCCTGTCGGCCCGATATAAGAATTTAAGCGAAGCAGATAAAATATGAGCCATTTTCAATGAATATGATTTTCTCGAGAAGTATAAATGTGCGTCACGAGCCGATGCAAGTTTAACAACATCAATACAGAAATGTAACATGTCCATCGTCGGCATCGTACAGTTACAAGATGTCTGATTCCGAGTTTAATTTTTTTTTCAGCAGACTCGTGCCGGGACGGAACTGGTCTTAATCGATCTCAGGATGTGTAGAACAGTCATTGTGTTTTGTAGTATTAATAGTGATAATGAACTTCTCTTAACAGTATCTTTGGAAATATATCTTAAGGTGGTTCTCATATTCACTGCTCAACAATGCGAAGCTTTCAGACACATTTTCTGACAAAATGTTTTACTATAAAGGCATAAAATTGACAGGCCTGCCTATTGAAGGCATTTGGAAACGAATAGCTTTTTCCATACTTGATAAATTACAGAGATAACAGAGATCCCTGTCACGTGACTGTACGTTTTTTCCTTTCCTGTGCTATCGCTTCCGGGAATTCGATTCAAAACGCTAACTTTGACGGTATTTTTAGAAAGATATATTGCTTTTATCTATGAAAAAAACGACATTTACATAGCTTCTGAATAAGAATACCTGCCAATCTTACGCGTTTCCGAAAATAAAAGAATTCATAAATGTGTCGAAATGTAGCTCCTTTGGATTTGAGAAAAGCCTTAAAAATGAGAGAAATATTTTCACAAATATACTTTTTATTATAGAGCTTCAAACGTTATCATGTTTTTAATCCTTTATTCTGAACTACATTAATCTTTTAATGAATCCTTATTTCCATTTTGAAATGTCTGTAGACACGATGACTAAAACACTGTAAGTAATCTTTAATGTTTACTATTGTGTGTTTTCTGTTTTGCGAACATCATAGTAATGTAAAATATACTGTAAAATTTTCCCATAAATATGTATGTAGTATTCATGAAAAAAATTTTAATTGTATGTTGAGAAAAAACGGATTTTTTTTTTTTTTTTTTTTTTTTTGTAGAAATTGTGTCGGACCGGGCCTGTTTTCACTGATTTTTGTACGGGCCGGGCCGAGAACTGTAAAAATGCAAACGGGCCGGGCTCAGGCCGAACTTCCAATTTTTACACCGGGCCTGGCCAAGATAGCATTCGTTCGGGTCGGCCCCGGGCCTGGAAATTCCGGCCCGTGCAGACCTCTAATCCAAATCCAAACTCACCATATTTAGAAACATTCACAAAGACAATTTTATTCGTAAGTGCACAAAATTTGGAGATTTTTTCCCCCTAAAACTTTCCAAAAATGTTGAAAAGTGTTTATTCACCTAATTTACTTCTTTCACCCCCCCCCCCATCCCGTTTTCATCCATCAATCTAAATGTATCCAGAGTAAACAAAAAATGGAATCTTATAGTACTTTTGCAACAGATTTGTAAATAGAAAAGTGGAACGCATGCGAAATATCTCGGGCAAATGCTTATTTGCATTTTTATCCAATTTACTGAAAATTATATCAAGGCTGTATCCAAATCCAAACTCACCCCATTCAGAAACATTCACAAAGACTATTTTATTCGCAAATGCACGAAATTTGGAGATTTCCTTTTAAAAACTTTCCAAAAACGATGAAAAGTGTTCATTCGTCTAATTTACTTCGCTCACCTTCCACCCTGTCGCGTCCACCTCCATCAATATAAATGTACCGACAGAGGGAAAAAACAGAATGGACCACAAGCATTACTGACGTAATACAACGTCACGATAGATTATAACTTATCAGCTTCTTGATTTTTCCCACAAGCGCTCACCAAAAGCCAATCAAATATCAAAATGCTTGTGGTAAACATTGCAAGCTCCGCTCAGTGCGCGTGGTCAATTTGTATATAGAAGAGTGGGACACATACGAAAAAGTTGAAGAAATGCTAATTTGCATTTTTATCCGATTCACTGAAAATTATATCAAGGCTGTATCCAAATCCAAACTCACCATATTTAGAAACATTCACAAAGACAATTTTATTCGTAAGTGCAAGAAATTTGGTCCCCCCCCCCCCCCCAAAAAAAAAACTTTCCAAAAATGTTGAAAAGTGTTTATTCGCCTAATTTATTTCGCTCACCTTCCATCCCGTCTAGTCCATCAATCATGTATACAACGTGAAAAAAAAAAAAAAAAACAACAAAAAAAAAACAAAAAAAAAACAGAATCTTATTTTTGCGATAGATTTGTAAATAAAAGGGTGGAACGCATATGGAAAATCTCGAGTAAATGATAATTGGCATTTTTATCTAATTCGCTAAAAATGTTATCAAAGCTGTATCCAAATCCCATAAGTTTAACATTAAGGGTGTGCAACTATCTGACATAAGTTTTAATTTATTTTTGTTCGGAAATGCATGAAACTATCAGGTGTTGTTGTTCAGAAACTATGTAATCGAGCTATTTTTTCCTTTTTTTTCTGCAAACGCAATAGATCTTTCAGAAAATTGTGTCAAAGTGGACGCTTTGAACCGAAGTTACCGAAGAAAGCAGAAAAGCCGGTCGCGGAGGGCGAAAATCGAGCGTGTCACGTGATCAAATTCACTTATAACTCGATAGGTAATTGATTGATCAAAAAATGGAAAAAACAGTTCGATGCCAAATTTCTTCCATGGCCAGGCTTTCGAATTTTATATCTTTCCGTTAAAAAATGAGTTTGTAAATGTCAAATGTGTCAAAACGTTTTGCGCTTGTTGAGCAGAGCAGTTAAGAACAGCCTTAAAGAGAGGAATTTGTGTCCTGGCTGATAACAAGCCTTAATGTTTTTTTCTATTATTATTTGTAAGGTATTTTACAGCAGAACTTTATTTAATATACTAAGAGATGTTTATGGATTATAAATAAAATGATATACAGAGTTACGCAAAGTAACTGATGCATTGCCGTTTATGTATAATGATTGCTAGAAGATGTCGCAGGGTCTGAACGAGTGTTGGCGAGCTCTTTCGTAGAGGGCAAAGTCTCTAGTTAGATTTAAAAAAAAAAAAAAAAAAAAAAAAATAGAAAAAAAAAAAAAAAAGAAAAGCTGATATATACAAAAAATGGTTACTAGATCTAGCTGGCTCGTGAATCGCTTACTGATATAGCAGGATAATCAGGATCTAGAATTTTCATTTTACGCATTTTTTTTTTTTTAATTTTTATTTTAAATTCGTTTTCTTCGCTCATTCTCATTCAAAGTACTATTGTAGAGAGAAAAAAAAAGAACAGAAAGAAAATCTGATCCATTTAAAAACTGATTTATAGACCCAGTGAGCTTCTGAATCGTTTATTGATAGGTCAACACAATCAGCGGAGTCAAACGCGACTTTTCTTTTTTGATGTTTCTGGCCAAGTCCGACCTACCGAATCTGACCAATCAGAGAGCACCTACCGATGCGCGCTAAAGTTTCTTCTCTTCTCCATCCCTCATTCCAGCGCGTGAACCTCCAAACGTTCAGATGCAGACGATTTTCTCCTCTGCTGCCAGCCGCTCTGTTTACATTCGGACTTTTTTGTTGACGGTTTTTCGCGCCACGTGCAGTCGATCAAGATCGTGTTGCCAGATCGGATCGGAGTGATTGAAGTGGTGTGTGCGGTAATTTTTTAGCGGTGGATAACTTTGGAAATTCGAGTGGGAACAGAAATGTTCTTCCAGAGAGCACGAGCGGGGGGATTTCTTCCCCCCGCAAATTTTTAAGGATGGATGTTTTTGTGAGGAATAACATCGTTCTCCTTTTATTGTTGGTAAGCTCGATTCAACTTTTATTATTACTATTTATATTATTATTACTCGGGTCACATTATATACATGGTTATACAGTCAACTCTGTGAAATCCGCCGATGTATAATCCGCAATCATCTATTATCCGCACTACATGTTGGAATGAAAACAATGAAAATTATCATTAACAGTTAAACACATAAAGTTAAATTTGGTGTATATATATATATATTTTTTTTTTCAGTCATCAATTTTCCAGTGAATAAATAGTTAAATATAAATTGGATATAAATATTTAGATTTCCTCGAGTAATTTTTTTTTATTTCGGAGCAAGAATTAATGAGTGTTTATAGACTACAGAAAAAAATTATGGACAACAAACCAAAACTGAAACTACCATTGTGTTGTGTCAATGTTTAAAATAATGAATAATCAGTAAAGTGTGTTTTGTATGTAATTTAAATTTTCTTTAATCTTAGTTATTAAATATATCATACCAATGTTGCATTATGTTTTTCTTTTCCATTGTAATGGTAATTTTTGTGCAGTTATTCATAATTTATAGTTAGACTTTAAAAAATAAAATGTAAACAAAGGGATGATCTATAATGCAGAAAAATGTATAATCCGCAAATCCCTCGGTCCCTAAGTGTTCGGATTTCGCAGAGTTGACGTATATACAGTAGGAAGAAGATTTTACAGAAGTAGAAGATATTTATAAAGCAAACCTAAAAACGTGAGGTTGTACGTTACATGGAATTTTGCATTATATAAATTACATTTCGCACATCATTATACGTACGTTGTAAATATGGCCCAATATAATATGTCTGAAGCATATCAAAATACAGTAGAGTTCTTCTGAAAAACTTTTGATGTACCAGTTTACGTAGATTCGACACTTTTGCATTTACTATTTGTAAATGACACAGAATTCAGCGACGTATTTTTCGTAACTTTCTTCTCTCAATTAAAGTTACAAACTCTGCCTATCACCGCTAGGCTGCGCTGCGCTCGGTTCTCAGAACACCTAGTAGCCGGTATTTGGACCGTCTCCTCTATATATGAAAATATCAATTGTACCCTTCAACTAGATTCAACTATTAAGAATGAAGGTTCATGTAACTGTATATTGCATTCCTTGGGACAGAAGTTGTGCAGGTTATAAATTCCATTATTAATTAAATAATAAAACTTTATATAAATCGCCATAAAATTATATTATTATATCGCCATAAAATTATATTTTCCAGTTCGAACAGCGCCCTGTGATTGCTTTCATTTTATGGTGATTTATATCTGTACCTTGGAGCAAAAAGGGCCAATGTCCAAAATTGAGAAATTTGAGTTAAATGCATGAATGAATTCAGGATGCGATATAAAGTAATTGTTAAAAGGACCAAAGTCATACCAATATTAGATCATTGAAAACAAAATATTTTGTCGAGGCCAATGTTACTTACTGTTAATGTAAAAATGGCCAATTTAAAATGTAAAAAAAAAAAAAAGAAAAAAAAAAAAAACTAAATCAATGTAACATTAGATTATAGTGAGAAAAACATTACTGCATTGAAAGGTACAACTTTGAAAAATAATAGTACAGAAATCGTAGCAAGATTCTCAAAATTCCTCAAACTTAAATTGGGTTTCCTGCCATTTGAGAAAAATGGACATTGGCCCTTTTTGTTCCAAGGTACAGATATAAAATTTTATTATTTTAATTGTGATATTTATCGCCAGTGTTTGGTGCTGTTTCAATTATAAATTTCATTGCTAAATTTACTTTATACACGTGGTCCAAATATGCTTGGACCAAAGCATGCATTATATTACATAAAAAAAAAAAAAAATCTAATTACAGCAATTTTTTTATTAAAAATATCTGAATTAAGGAGATAAAGTTCGCCAAATTTCACTCTTTAGAGAATAGCATTTTTTTTTTCTCTGGGGGATATCGATGGTTCTTAACTGAAGAATTAATTGTTTATATCTGGGAATTTATGTATAAAGAATTGCGTTATAAAGATCTTCTATTATAATGATAAAATCAGGAATTTTGAATTATTATTAATGAAAGATACAGTAAACTCTTTCTAACACGGAATCGATCGGGACCAAGAAAATTTTCCGCAGTAGACAATATTCCGCCTTAGACAAATTTTACTCCATGACTATGGAGTCGCAGGGATTTGAAAATCTTTCCGAGTTAGATAGATTACCGTCTTACACAGAGTCCGCCTTACAGAGAATTTACTGTAATTAATACTCGCATAAAAATGTCATAAGACGTCAGAAACGAAATTCCCAATAAAATTTTAGATTTAAATAAGCAGCGTGAAAAATGCCAAATGTGTCAAAAATTGCAATAATATAAAAGTACAACATATTTGGAATAATTTCCATTTATTTAATATTTTATGTCCCGACTCTACTTTAAAGTACCATTAAAATGCCTTTTTATAAAATTCATTTAATACATCAATTAGTAGTAATATACAGTTTAAAATGAATTATAGATACTTTACTTTATTTTATTCCAAAAGCATTATTGGTTGAACAAAACAAAAATATTTTTAAAAGTATGATTTCTTTTTCATTTGCATCTCTTCACCATTCTTGACATTGAAAAATTCTGTGTGAAAAGTTTCAGTTCGGAATTATTCCTATATTTCTATTGTAAGTGCATTACTATAAGTGCAAATACTAAAAAAATATTTTAAATAAAAGATTTGAGTGAAACGATAAATATTGCACAAAATCCCTATAAATTCAAATTTAATTAATTAATTTTAATTGGCAAAATTCTTCTAAAATGTATTAAATGATTGTGTAAAATCTTTTAATGTAGTTACAAAAATTCAGGAAAAATGCTTTAGAAGATGAAAATTTCATGAATTCATAATTTGAGACGTAAAGGGTTAAATAATGTGTTAATTAATTTCAATTTATTTATTAAAAAATTCTCAATCATATAAATAAAAATGCAATAGAGTTCAAATAATAAAACAATAGTTCTCAGTTAAACCTTTATTATCATTATTTATATTAGTATTTCTGGCATCAGATTATGTGCATCGTTATATCTAATCATATAAACTCGTATTTTGACTTATTGTTAGAAAAATATTTTTAATTAATAATCATATATAAATATCATAAGACGTTAGAAAAGAAATTACGGTTTTTAATAAATTTTAAAGCTTTATTTGAATATATTATTGATATTTTCCCACATTAAAATGTTTTTAATGGCATATCAGATATAAAAAAAGAAACTATTTGAGATTAAAAAAAAAGAAGCGTTATATATAATCTGTAAGGCGGGAAGATATCCTATTGTGAATAAGCACACTAATAAAAGTTTCCCAAATAATTTTATATAAACTACACTGTATTGTAATTTTAAAATATGATTTTTCTTTCCACTGAAATTGTCGTCAACAGTTAAATCATTATCATTATTTATATCAGTATTTCTGGGATCAGATTATGTGCATCGTTATATCTAATCATATAAACGCGTATTTTGACTTAGTGTTAGAAAAATATTATTAATTAATAATCATATATAAATATCACAAGAAGTTAAAAAGAAATTACGGCTTTTAATAAATTTAAAAACTTTATTTGAATATATTATTGATATTTTTCCACATAAAAATGTTTTTAATGACAAGCTAAAAATATATATCAAGTTAAGAAAAAAACTACCGTATTTTATGGAAGAAACGCCGCGGCGTTTACGAGTTTAAAAGTTAATTTTTTTCCGAGTGCGGCGTTTACGCCATGTGTCGCGTTTACGATTTTTTTAAATACCAACTGAGTTTCCATAATTTAAAAATTCATAAAAATATTTAAAATCGGATTTAAATATTTTGAATAAAACTTTAGACATCCTATACACTGCTCAGAAAACTTCGATTAAAGTTAGGTCAATGTGACGCTGTCGACAAAAGTAGCGTTCCGATGGATGCAGCGTTTACAACGGGTGCGCGATTACGATATTTTTAAGCTTATTCAGGCCAATTTGAGGGGTGCGGCGTTTCTTCCATAAAATACGGTATTTGGGATTTAAAAAGAAGAAGTGTTATCTGTAATCTGTAACCCGGAAAGATATCCTAGTGGGAATAAGCACACGAATAAAAAGATTCCCAAATAATTTTATATAAACTACAAACTACAACTGTATTGTATTTTTAAGATATGATTTTTCTTTCCACTGAAATTATCGTCAACAGTTATATCCTTATCATTAATTATACCGGGTGTCCCAAAAAGGACTGACTGATTTTAAAATTCAATAACTTGCAAACGGTGACAGATATTTAAAAAATTCTTGCAAGAGGGTTATGCATAAGGTCAAAAGTTTTATTACAGTGATTTTCGATTTTAGTTCGAATTATAAACAATAGATGGCGCTGTAAGCAATAGTCGCTAAATACAGGCTCGATTTCTGGTCCTTTCTCTTGTTCCATGCTGAAAAAGGAGATGGAAATGTATTATCCGGGCCACGAAGTACCAAAAATCGAGCCTGAATTCAGCGTCTATTGATCGCAGCGCCATCTATTGTTTGTAATTCGAACTAAAATTGAAAATCACCGTAAAAAAACTTTTGACCTTATGCATAACCCTCCTGCAAGAATTTTTTAAATATCTGTAACCGTTTGCAAGTTATTGAATTTTAAAATCAGTCAGTCCTTTTTGGGACACCCGGTATATGTATTTTATGTGCATCGTTACATCTAATCATATAAACGCGCATTTTGACTTATTGTTAGAAAAATATTATTAATTAATAATCATATATAAATATCATAAGAAGTTAGAAAAGAAATTACGGCTTTTAATAAATTTAAAAACTTTATTTGAATATATTATTGATATTTTTCCACATAAAAATGTTTTTAATGACAAGCTAAAAATATATATCAAATGGAAAAAAAAAAAAAAAAAAAAAAAAAAAAAAAAAAAAAAAAAACTATTTGGGATTTAAAAAAAAGAAGAAGTATATAATCTGTTATATATAATCTGCAATCCGGGAAGATATCCTAGTGTGAATAAGCACACGAATAAATCATTATTTATATTAGTATTTCTGTTATCAGATTATGTGCATCGTTATATCTAATCATATAAACACGTGTTTTGACTTAGTGTTAGAAAAATATTATTAATTAATAATCATATATAAATATCATCAGAAGTTAGAAAAGAAATTACGGCTTTTAATAAATTTCAAAATTTTATTTAAATATATTATTGATATTTCCCAATCAAATTTTTGATTTAAATAAGCAGAGTGTAAAATTCCAAATGTGTCAAAATTTGCAATAATATGAAAGTGCAATATATTTAGAATAATCTCCATTTGTTTAAATAATGAGTTAATTAATTTAAATTTATTTATTAGAAAATTCTCAATCATATCATAAAAATGCAATACAGTTATTATAATAAACAAAAGTTGACAGTTTAACTTTTATTATCGTGATTTATGTTATTATTTCTGGGGTCAGATTATGTGTATCGTTAGATATAATCATAAAACACGTATTTTGACTTATTGTTAGAAAAATATTATCAATTAATAATCACATAAAAATATCATAAGAAGTTATAAAAATTCCCAGTAAAATTTTAGATTTAAATAAGGGGCGTATAAAATGTCAAGTGTGTCAAAAGTTGCAATATAAGGTACAGCATACTGAAATAATACACTTTTGTAAAAATGATGTGTTTAGTAATTTGAACATATTTAATAGAAAATTTTCAATCTTATCTTAAAAATACAATACAGTCTTAGTTTATATAAAATTATTTGGGAAACCTTTTTATTCGTGTGCTTATTCACACTAGGATATCTTCCCTGATTGTAGGTAACACTTCTTATATATTTGTATTAGTATTTCTGGGATCGGATTATAAGCATCGTTATATCTAATCATATAAACATGTATTATCAGTACCCTTTTGTAAAAATGATGCGTTAATTAATTTGAACATCTGTTGATTTAACTGTTGACGATAATTTCAGTGGAAAGAAAAATCATATCTTAAAAATACAATACAGTTGTAGTATAAAATTATTTGGGAAACTTTTTATTCGTGTGCTTATTGACACAAGGATATATATCTTCCCGCGTTACAGATTATAGGTAACATTTCTTCCTTCTTCTTTTTTTAAAAATTCCAAATAGTTTTGTTTTACATTTGATATATGTTTTTAGCTTGCCATTTAAAACATTTTTAGATGGAAAAATATCAATAATATATTCAAATAAAGTTTTTAAATTTATTAAAAACCGTACTTTCGTATTAGCTGCAAGTCGGAAGTTAATAGACGAAGAAATCGCTAAGGTTTTTCTACTTACATCAGCCTTTTTGATTAAGATAATTTCAGCAGTTTAACCGTGTTAGTTCGATTACATGTCTATTAAATATGTGTTTAGTTTATATTATTGTAATGCTTTATTTATTTATTAATGGTATTTTAATTTCGTTAAGGCTGTTCGAAAATCCAAAGCGGTAACTTTATGACACAAGTTTTAATTCATTTTTGTTTGAAAACGTATCTAGTCCAAGAGCTGTTAGACATTTTAGGGAAGGTATTTGAGGCACCCTGAAAATTTGTGCAACACTTCTTTTGTAATGCCTGAATACAAAATCGAATGTCTGGCTGAAGGATCGTGGCCCAAAACCTGTGCCAGACAAAAAATGGCACTTGACACGTGTGTGGCACAGTTTTTGTGCCGACTAAAGTGTCTGTCATTTTCAAAATATTTTTTTCTAAGCATAAATATTATTGTGCCTCAATCTCAGCGTGCCTCAAATACCTTTTTTGGGTAGTCAAAAAATGGCACTTGACACGTGTCTGGCACAGTTTTTGGGCCGACTAAAGTGTCTGTCATTTTCAAAATATTTTTTTCTAAGTATAAATATTATTCTGTTTCAATCTCAGCGTGCCTCAAATACTTTTTTGGGGTAGTGTCAAAAAATGGCACTTGACACGTGTCTGGCACAGGTTTTGTGCCACGATCCTTCAGCCAGACATTCGATTTTGTATTCAGGCATTACAAAAGAAGTGCTGCACAAATTTTCAGGGTGCCTCAAATACCTACTCAAAAATGTTCAACAGCTCTCCTACTAATCAATTTAGTAGGTGTTCCTATTCAGGAACTGTGTAATCGAAAGACTTTTCCATTTTTTGGTAAACGTAAAAGATTTTTCTGAAAGTACCGTCAAAGTTTGCGTTTTGTACCGAATTTCCGGGCGAAAGGAGAAAAAACAACGGAAGTGGGGAGGAAAACCGGTTGTCATTTGTTCAAAACTGATTATAAATCGATGAGTATAATTTATTTATCAAAAAAAAGAAAAAAAAAAGAAAGAAAACGAAAACGAAAACGCATTTAGTTTCCAAATCGCTTCAAATAGTCAGTCCTGCCAATTGCGTTCCTTTACTTTTGTTAAAATCAGTTTGTAAATGTGTTCGTAGTAAATATATTTACCTGTTGAGCAGTGCACTTGTGAAACAAATGCTGAACTATTTATATTATTTTAAGTGCGGACGGATTCACTTTTGTAATCCTTTGTACGCGATATACATTTTTATTATTATTATTGGTTGAAAATTATTTTAAAAACCATAAAAGAATGAGTCACTTGAGATACAGATTTTAAACTTATTGTATTTGAAAGAACATTTTTTCCTCTATTCGATGATGTAAAAATTAAAATTATGCGAGCGAAATTTAATCATTAAGGGTGTATTCCAATCCAAACTGCTTATTTTGCGATTTATTTTTTAATTCACTTTTTCTCTTAAACGCATCAAACTGCCAAATTCTCTTATTTAGAAAGTACATAATGTGCCGTGCTCGTCGATTTTTTGATAAATGTAGAAAATATTGTAAAACATGCTGTCAAAGTTGGCGTTTTGAACCGGATTTTCCGAAGCGGGAGATCTGGGGATGAAAAATAGGGTCGTACTGAGAAAATAATTGTTTATAAATCAAATTCTAATTAATTGAGCGAAAAATGAAATTACACGGCCTCTTATACATCTCTTCAGAAATCACCTCAGCAAGTTTCACGTTTTTAATTTTAAAAATGAGTCTGAAAATGTCTCAGAAATTTTCGAGCTGTTGAGGGTGGAAAAATATTTTTTTCGAATACACCCTTAAAGCTGTTCTCAACTGCTCTGCTCAACAAGCGCAAAACGTTCTGACACATTTACAAATCCATTTTTTAACGGAAAGCTATAAAATTGGAAGGCCTCACCATGGAAGCGATTTGGAGTCGAACTGTGTTTTCCATTTTTTGATCAATCAATTACCTATTGAGTTATGAGCGATTTCAATCACGTGACAAACACATTTTTTAGCCCGCTCTTGAGTACTCTTTCTTCCTTCGCGCGGAAATTCGGTTCAAAACGGCCTCTTTGACACTATTTTCTGAAGGATCTATTGTGTTTGCAAAAAAAAAAAAAAAAAAAAAAGGGATAAACAGCTCGATTACATAGTTTCTGAACAACAACTGCCGCTAGTTTCATGCATTTCCGAACGAAAATAAATTAAAACTTATGTCATAAAGTTGCCCTTTTAGATTTGAGAACAGCCTTAAGGAAAACTGATTTTCAAACGAGTCTGGCGGTCTATCGAATCCCTCTCGATTGGAAGTGTACACTCTAGGAAACCCCCTTACGCAAGTCGAGCCGCATAAAAAAAATATATATATTAAATATTTTTGAAATTTTTTTCAAATGATAATACATAACTTTCAAAAAAACTCTGAGCAACAGTCTTTATTCCTATTCCAGAAAAATAAATAAATAAATAAATGCTCTCTCTTTTCACACTCTCTTTTCGGTCTTCTAGAGGCACAATCATATTTTGTCTGTAAAACGTGTTTTCCTGCACGTATCCCTTTGCTGCCGAGAAAGTCAGTCTTGAGGGCGTTTCTAGTATTTTCGTTTGGGAGGAGCCAAAAATTAGAATAAAAGTTTCAAGGGTGTTTGCTTTATGATTAAATAATAATAGTTATTTTCGAATGTATGAAAAAAGCAACCCGAATTGATTGATACCCATTATATGAACAGGATGTGCCAGAAACGTTGCCTCAACTTTTAGGGGTGATATTACATGCAAATTCAAAAGGGATATATTGATGTAGATGACAGCAAATAGTAATGAAACGCCAGTAATATTTTCAAGGGCTTTGGCTGAAACAGGACTTACGCTGGTGCGTTTTTTTATACCAGTATTTCTTAAGAAACTTTTTCGCGCTAGGTTTTACAACGTTTGTAACAACAATTACGTTCCGATTGCTTTTCAACAAAATAAAAAAAAAAAAAAAAATCTAAAAAGAATTTTTTCTTTAGAAAGTATTTGTGTTTAAAAAAAAAAATAAAAACGGACCGATTGGGAGGCCTGTTGAAATGTAAGTTGGAAAATTTGAAAAACTCCTTTTTTTTTTTTTTTTTTTTTTTCGTAAATTATAATAAATTTGATTAAAAAAATACCAGAAATCGTCTGTATTATAATGGATAAATATTTTATTAACAGTTGTTATTGTTTTATAATTACGGACGTCAAAAACCGATCGGCATCAAAGACAACTAGAATACCGATTTTTAGACTTTCTTAGTCCATGGCAATTTTCCCCAGTGTGCATGCTTTGCATTCCTAAAGATAATGTAAGAGGCCTCTCTCAGTCAACAGCGGTAAACAGTCTACCCTTTAGTTTGTGAAGAACCTGGATAAGATGAAGAGGATTATCCGACGCCCCCCCGGAAAGACCTGAATAATTGAGAAGTACCGCCGACCGATATAACGAGGCACACAGTTTTAATCAATATAAATCTCACATTTTCCAAACCTTTCCTGTTTTTTTTTTTTTTTTTTTTTTTTTTTTTTGCCAGTTTGAAGGTAAAGACATGAACATCACTGAAAAAAATCTATAGGTGTCTGATCTGGTGATCGCGCCGGCTACATTAAATTTCTTTTCTTTATGTCACATGTAAACTTATAGCTTTTTATCCAATATTTTTAACTAGCCGTGCATTGTAGAAATACGTATCTTTTCATTCCATATAAAATGTATATATTTGAAAAAAAGTAAGTTAAATTTTTCTTACATAAATTATAATAATGACAATAAAAATACAAGACATCTCTTCACTTTTGATAGATTAAATATTTGATTGTAATTATTATTATTTTATAATACCTGACATCAAAAAACGATCGGATCAAACACAACTTAGAATACTGAATTTTAGACTGTCTTAAGCGTCCAATCTACATGCTTTGCATTCCTAAGGCTAATCTGACATTAGCCTAAAGATAATGTAAGCGGCCTTTCTATTTTGCAACAGTGAGACTCTCATCTCTCAGTAAACAACGGTAAACAGTCTACCCTTTAGTTTGTGAAGGGCCCGGGTAAGAAGATTATCCGAAAACCCTCCGGAAAGACCTGAATAATTGAGAAGTACCGCCAGTATATTGAGGCACACAAATCTAATCAATATAATTCTAACATTTTACGAACCTTTCCTTCGTTTTCGTCACTTTGAAGGTAAAGATATGAGCATCACTGAAAAAAAATCTATAGGTGTTTGATCTGGTGATTGCTACATATGCCACATGTAAACTTATAGCTTTTTATTCGATATTTTTATATAGCTGTGCGTCGTAAAAATATAGTTCTTTTCATTCTATATAAAATGTATATATTTGGAACAATTAAGTTAATTTTTTCTTACATAAATTATAATAACAGCGATAAAAATACAAGATATCTCTTCATTTTCGATAGAATAAATATTTGATTGTAATTATTATTATTTTATAATACCGGACGTCAAAAAGCGATCGGATCAAACTCAACTTACAATACGAAATTTTAGACTGTCTTAGGCACACATAACAATTTCTCCCAATCTGTATGCTTTACATTCCTAAAGATGATGTAAGCGGCCTTTCTATTTTGCAACAATGAGATTCTTATCTCTCAGTCAACAATGGTAAATAGTCTACCCTTTCGTTTGTGAAGGGCCAGGGTAATAGGATTATCCTACGACCCTCCGGAAAGACCTGAATAACTGAGACGTGCCGCTGATATTCTGAATCACAGTTTTAATCAATAGAAATCTAACATCCTTCAAACCTTTCCCGTGTTTTCGTCACTTTAAAAGTAAAGGCATGAACATAATTTTAAAAAATCAAAAGGTGCCTGATCTGGTGATCGCGCCGGCTATGTACGATTTATTTTCCTTATATAGGACGTAAAATTATAGCTTATTTTACCCATGTTTTGGATAACTATGTAAAATTATGTCTATTTTACCTTTTTAGAGTAAAGATTTACATCCTAAATATTTTATAAAATTCTTTGAATACACTTTCTATTTCTGTATATATCAAAAGAGAGAGGATATAGACATATATATTGATAAACAGTTCAAAATTCACACCGATAACTATATAGAGACATACCGGGTGTCCCAAAAAGGACTGACTGATTTTAAAATTCAATAACTTGCAAACGGTGACAGATATTAAAAAAATTCTTGCAGGAGGGTTATGAATAAGGTCAAAAGTTTTATTACAGTGATTTTCAATTTTAGTTCGATTTACAAACAATAGATGGCGCTGTAAGCAATAGTCGCTAAATACAGGCTCGATTTTCGCTCCTTTATCTTGTTCCATGCAGAAAAAGGAGATGGAAATGTATTATCCGGGCCACGAAGTACCAAAAATCGAGCCTGTATTTAGCGACTATTGCTTTCAGCGCCATCTATTGTTTGTAAATCGAACTAAAATTGAAAATCACTGTAATAAAACTTTTGACCTTATGCATAACCCTCATGCAAGAATTTTTTTAATATCTGTCACCGTTTGCAAGTTATTGAATTTTAAAATCAGTCAGTCCTTTTTGGGACACCCGGTATATACAAGTATAGATGATACCAAATTGTCATGAAACGCTAGCTAATATTTTCAAAGTTAAAGTGTCTCAAGTTGGATAATTTGCACAAACTCATTTATTATTATTTTTTCTTTTTTGCCTAAATTAGAATAATAACGACAAAAATTCAAGATATCTCCTTTATTTGGATAGAAAAATATTTTATTGTAGTTATTATCATTTTATAATACCGGACGTCGAAAAGCGATCGGATCAAACACAACTAGAATAACGAATTTAAAACTTTCTTAGTCCATGGCAATTTCCCCCAATCTGCATGCTTTGCATTCCTAAAGATAATGTAAGAGGCCTTTCTATTTTGCAACAGTGAGACTCTTATCTCTTCGTCAACAACGGTAAATAGTCTATCCTTTAATTTGTGAAGGTCCCGGGTAAGAGTATTATCCGACGACCCTCCGGAAAGACTTGAATAATTGAGAAGTACCGCAAATAGTCTGAAGCACACAGTTTTAATCAATAGAAATCTAACATCCTCCAAACCTTTTCTTGTGTTTTCGAAACTTTGGAAGTAAAGACATGAAAATAATGGGAAAAAATTTTAAAGGTGTCTGATCTGGTGATCGCGCTGGCTATATATAAAATTTATTTTTCTTATGTGAGATTTGAAATTATAACTTCTTTTCCTCATTTTTTTTTCTTGATAGCTGTGCATCGTAAAAATATGGCTCTTTATGTTATATATTTTTTGAGTAAACACTCGCATTTTAAATATTTTGTAAAGTCTTTTGCAGGTACTCTGTATTTTTTATATATCGGGAAAAGAAATAGACATGTGTACTGATAAATAGTTCAATATTCATACCGATAACTATATAGCGACATATATACAAGTATAGATGATACAGCATTTTCAAACGTTTTATTTAAAATGTCTCGGATTGGAAATTTTGCACAAATTCAGTTAATCTTTTTTTGCGTAAATTAAATAATAACGATGAAAATACAAGGTAATATCTCCTTCATTTTTATGGAATAAATATTTTGTTGTAGTTATTATCATTTTATAATACTGAACGTAAAAAAAAAAAAAAAAAAAAAAAAAAAAAAAAAAAAAACGATCGGATTAAACACAACTAGAATACCGAATTTTAGACTGTCTTAGTCCATGGCAATTTTCCCCAATCTGCATGCTTTGCATTCCTAAAGATAATGTAGGCGGCCTTTCTATTTTGCAACAGTGAGACTCTTATCTTTCAGTCAACAACGGTAAACAGTCTACCCTTTAGTTTGTAAAGGGTCTGGGTAAGAGGATTATCCGACGACCCTCCGGAAAGACCTGAATAATTGAGAAGTACCGCCAATAGTCTGAGGCACACAGTTTTAATCAATAGAAATCTAACATCCTCCGAATCTTTCCTGTGTTTTCGCCACTTTGAAGGTAAGGCCAGGAACGATACAACGAATTCATTATTCACGGCCTCAAGTTAATCCTCGGAGAAGCCCCTCAAAGCGAAATTTCGGCCAGAGGGTATATAGGCAAAGAGGCTTAAAGTATAACGTACACTTTCGTTTAAGGTGCTTTCATAGGTTTCGTTAACGCTGTGTGAATTTTGCCAGCTGAAGTCGGAAGCCTAATATTTAATTTTAAGCTTTAAAGTGGAAGAGGCTGTGTAATAACTGAGAAAAAAGCTGTCAACAAGAAAAGAAAATGACATCTAAGCTTTTCTCCGTTTTTTTTTTCTTTTGTAAACATCTTCATATCTTGCACATTCATTTTGTCGTCTTCATACAAGTATTTAGAACGTTTATCCCTCTCCTCTCCTTAAGTCTAAATACAATATTTTTTAAAGCACATGAACATGTACCGCAATTTCCGGCGTATAATATGCGGATCAAACAATTCTGTTTGGACCCAGAAATTTTATTTAGTTATTGAAGCCAAATATTTACCGCGATTTAAAAAGTTACATTTTATTGTAAAAACTTTCTGGATCGAAAAAGGATTGTTTGATCCGCGGATTATACGCCGGAAATTACGGTAATTAGTCGACTTTCGATGCTATTGATGCTTTATTTGTTTTTCAAAATTTGCGCCAAATTAAAAATAAATAAAATTAAAGATTAATTTTGAATAATTAACATCGTTTCTGGATAATAGAAAAAAAATTAATGGCATTTTTAAAAAAATATTGCCAAATAAAATACGATGTAATCTTTTTAAAAAAAGGAGAAATGTCTACTTATAGTAGGAAATCTTCCAATGTTAATTTCAATGATGGAATATCTGCGCAGCAGCGATCCAATTGCCACCACTAAATTTTATAGTATGCTTCACCTCATTTAATCGCAGAAATTCTGTGATTAAATAAGGCGAAAGATACTAATAAAAACCAGAGCTGACAATTGGCTCGCTGGTGCGCAGCTGTTCCATTACTGTAATGGCAATGATAGATGAAAAATTTTCATTAAGAGCGGTTGAATTTTCTACATACACCATAATATAATGGGATTCTTTTGTGCGTCCCTATAAACGAACTATAAATGCTGCATACTTCATTTTCGATACTGAACATTTTATACTAAACCTCAATGCGTCCTCAATAAAGTATTATAAAATACATGACAATCTGAGTAGATTTACGAGAGTTAGAGCACGAACAGACGGCCAAGTAGACAGACAAGCAAACCGAATTCATAAACACTTCCCAACTTCTTTGGAAATAATTTAACAAGTTAAAACAAGTGTGTAAATGTGATCGAAGATCGCACAGAGGATTTCGTTCAATATTCCTTCTAAGACACTTTATCCTTTAATTAATGAATCCAAATCGTTAATTTCTAACTATTAAATCCTTAACCCTTTTTCAATGAGAACATAGAGGGCAGCGCCATTAAATTTAATTTTAAAATTATACAATTGGGAGATATTTTTTTAAAACTACATTAAAAATATTCAGCAACTGCTTTTCAGACAATTGTAACAACATAAGTTTGTATATTTCAAAAGCATATTTAATTACATGGTGTAATTTTAGCTACCGCCCCCCCCCCTCCCCCGCAACCCTTAAAATGGCAAAAAAATACAAAAATTCTTTTAATTCGGACAATTAAAAGTAATCAATTTAAAATTTCGCAAATTTTTTTAAAAAGAATTTTTGAATTAAAAAAAATAATTGATAAAATATTTTACAACAATGTTTGGCCTTAAAATGGCAAAGAAAAAAAAATAATAATCTGTAAAATTTAATATCCATTCCGGGAAAAACTTTTTGAACTCCGACGCACAGCACCAAACCGGTCACCTTTCGATCAACAGGCAAACGCGCTACCACGGATCTATCTAGCCTGCTTGAAAAAAACTGAAATTAAGGTTCTGTTTTAAAATCTAAATCGCAAAAAGGGTCGGTTGTCATTAAATTAATTCACTTATTTAAAATAATATAAGACTTTTTTCAAAATTTTATGAGTTGTCGTGCGATCAGATATATTCAGCTATAAGTGTGCAAAATTTCAAGCCTGTATACAGTTTCTGAGAACGAACTCTGTGATGAACAGACAGACAGAGGAGTGAGACGAATAACTTTTTTTCAGCAGAGTTGGCCAAATTTGTAATTCCAATTATCTGCAATGTTTTTTTTTTTTTTTTTTTTTTTTTGAAAGACGTCAAATAAAACTATTACGAATATATAGGTTTCGTCTGTACCTACTAATTAAATATTTCATGTACCTTTAAATATTTGTTTAGACAAATGCATTACAAATAGCATTCAAGAAGAGTTGCCCTTCTTAAGGCTGTTCTCAACTGCTCTGCTCAACAAGCGCAAAACGTTTTGACACATTTACAAATTCATTTTTTAACAGAAAGATATAAAATTGGGAAGCCTGACTATGGAAGCTATTTGGAATCGAACTGTGGCTTCCATTTTTTGATCAACCAATTACCTATTGAGTTATGTGCGATTCTGACCACGTGACACGGCAGTTTTCTCTCCTTACTGACTGGATTTTCTTCT
The DNA here is from genome assembly GCA_963932465.1 of Maratus speciosus. Classification (NCBI taxonomy): domain Eukaryota; kingdom Metazoa; phylum Arthropoda; class Arachnida; order Araneae; family Salticidae; genus Maratus; species Maratus speciosus. The sequence continues at coordinate 290,837,993 of OZ010798.1, forward strand.
TTCGTTCGGAAGTTCGGTTCAAAATGCATACTTTGACAGTATTATCTGAAAGATCTATTGCGTTTACAAGAAAACGGAAAAAACAGTTCGATAACCTAGTTTCTGAATAACAACAAATCCCAGTTTCATGCGTTTCCGAGCAAAAATGAATTAAAACTTATGTCAGTAAGTTGACCCTTTGGATTTAAGAACAGCCTTAAAGAAATGTTAGTTTGCAGAACTTGTTTGTTTAATTCAGTTTAACCATAAACTAAGTACACTTTAGTCAAGTAATAAGCATTCTTCTCTTATAAGTCAGGCAAAACCGTTTTATCTCAAATTTTACGCTGAAATAAAAATTTATGCCTGATTACATTAAAGAATCTTTTAAAGGTTAAAAATCTTTTAAGGCTGTTCTTAACTGCTCTGCTCAACAAGCACAAAACGTTTTGACATATTTACAAATTCATTTTTTAACGGAAATATATAAAATTGGAAGGCCTGGCCATGGAAGCTATTTGGAATCGAACTGTGTTTTCCATTTTTTGATCAATCAATTACCCATTGAGTTATAAGCGATTTCGATCATGTGACAAACACGTTTTTGCCCGCTCTTGAGTTCTTCCTTCGTGCGAAAATTTGGTTCAAAACGCCCACTTTGACATTATTTTCTGAAAGATCTATTGCGTTTGCAAAGAAATGGAAAAAACAGCTCAATTACATAGTTTCTGAACAACAACACCAGCTATAGTTTCATGCATTTTCGAACAAAAATAAATTTCTTCTCTGATAAGTCAGGCAAAACTGTTTTATCTTAAATTTTACGCTGAAATAAAAAATTATGCCTGATTACATTAAAGAATCTTTTAAAGGTTAAGAATCTTTTAAGGCTGTTCTTAACTGCTCTGCTCAACAAGCGCAAAACGTTTTGACACATTTACAAATTCATTTTTTAACGGAAATATATAAAATTGAAAGGCCTGGCCATAAAAGCTATTTGGAATCGAAATGTGTTTTCTATTTTTTGATCAATCAATTACCCATTGAGTTATAAGCGATTTCGATCACGTGACAAACACGTTTTTGCCCGCTCTTGAGTTCTTCCTTCCTGCGGAAATTCGGTTCAAAACGCCCACTTTGACATTATTTTCTGAAAGATCTTTTGCGTTTGCAAATAAATGGAAAAAACAGCTCAATTACATAGTTTCTGAACAACAACACCAGCTATAGTTTCATACATTTTCGAACAAAAATAAATTAAAACTTATGTCAGAAAGTTGTCCTTTTGTATTTGAGAACAGCCTTAAGATTTTTGATAGTGCTGATCTATAATTTGTAAGCCAAATGAAAAGCAAACATCGGATAAATAATGAAATTCTTTAAATTTTATGTATAATTTTAACATAAGAAATGCAATTGCGTTTTAAATCTATACGTTTAATAAATCTTTTAAAGAAACTGTAATGTCTTCCGCGTGTGTTTTTATATTCTTTCAATGTACTTGTCGTATTTGGATATATTTCGAAAGAACTCAATCCTAAATAAAGATTTAAAAAGGAAAAACATGTATATTATATATTTGGATATATTTTAAAGCAAATTAATCGGAAACGAAATTCTAAACGAAAAGAAAAAAAATGTAATATTCGACAAGCTATTTTTCAATTCGGGTTTTAATTTCGTAATTTAAATTCGTGTACGGCGAAGGATATATATGAATATATATATTATATTTTTTTGACATGGTTTCGTCTGTACTAATTAAATGTGTCATGTATCCTTTAAATATATGTTTAGAAAAATACATTAGAAATATAGCATTCGAGAAAAGTTTTCCTCCTTAAACAAATGTTAGTTTGGAAAACAAGTTCGTTTAAGGGTGTATTCGAAAAAATATTTTTCCACCCTCAACACCTCGAAAATTTCTGAGGCATTTTCAGACTCATTTTTAAAATTAAAAACGTGAAACTTGCTGAGGTGATTTCTGAAGAGATGTATAAGAGGCTGTTTAATTTCATTTTTCGCTCAATTAATTAGAATTTGATTTATAAACAATTATTTTCTCAGTACGACCATTTTTTTCATCCCCTGATCTCCCGCTTCGGGAAATCCGGTTCAAAACGCCAACTTTGACAGCGTATTTTACAATATTTTCTGCATTTATCAAAAAATCGACGAGCACGGCACATTATGTACTTTCTAAATAAGAGAATTTGGCAGTTTGATGCGTTTAAGAGCAAAAGTGAATTTAAAAATAAATCGCAAAATAAGCAGCTTGGATTGGAATACACCCTTAATTCAGTTTAACTAAACTAAGTGCACTTTAGTCAAGTACTACTAGCTTTTTTTTTCTCATAAAGTCAGGTAAAATAGTTTTATCGCCAATTTTACTTTGAAATAAAGAATTATTGCTTGATTACATTAAAGAACCTTTTAAATGTTAAGAATATGCAATTGCATTTTAAATCTATTTGTTTAACAAACCTTAAAAAAAAAAAACTTCAATGTCTTCCGCGTATGTTTTTATATTCTTAGAATTTACTTGTCAGTTTTGGATATATATTTTGAAGCAAATTAACCGTAAATGAAATTTTAAAGGAAAAGAAAAAATGTATGTTCGACGAGCTATCTTTAAATTTACGTTTTAATAATAAGAAATTCGCTTTAAAAGGCTGAAAATCTTAAATAATGATCTTTTCTTTTTTTTTCCTTTTTTTGTGGATTTATCTACAAAAATAATATATATATATATATATATATATATATTTTTAAATAAGAAATATTCACTCCTCAGATTTCACTTAAGGCGGTTCTCAAACCCCCTGCAAACAAAGCAAAATTTTCTCAATGCATCAACACTCAAATGCATCAGCAGGAATATATAAAAGAAAGCATTGATTTATTTATTCAATTAATGAAATTTTTATATGTCTTTTATCTATTTTTTATTCTCTTTTAACTATTTGATATTGTAAAAAGAAAAAACATAGCTTAAGTAATTAGATCAAAATATTTTCATTTTTGTATAATATATGGCAGCACCAAAAATTAATTTGTATTATGTCTATAGCTTTTATTAGTGTAATATTCTTTCATTTTTCATTCAACACTAGGTGGCACTAATGATAGTTAATGGCGATAATGTAAAACAATAGTTTTGGGAATTTTTTACTTTAGTTAAGTAAATTTAAATGTGTTAATAGGTATTTTAAATAATAATATTGTAATGAATTTCTATTTATATTAATCAATTGCATTTATCAAGGTATTTCAAAATGGATTAGCTGCAACCATTAGGTGTTAATATTTGTGTTAACTTAACTGGAAAAATAACCTTAAAGTTATAGCGGTAATGAATAACATGTGCTGATGTGTATTTGGATTAAATTAAAAAAGGGGTTATATTAGGTAAGCTGTGTAATATTACTATATTTCATTGATATAAATTAATTATTTAAAAGGTTGTATTGATTTTTCCATTTCATGGCATTTAATATTATTCTGTATTCATATTGCATCTATTCTTTTGGTCATGTAGTCGTTTGGGTACAGGGGAAAAAAATTTCAGCTTTTAGCTTTTTTCTCTACAGAAAAAGACTATTTTGCTTATATATTTGAATTCTGTACCCTTGATAACGTAATTCAATATACAACCTTTTCAATTATTTTTATCGGTATCCATATTTTTCTTTTTTAATGTATATATCTTTTCTAATGTATATATCTTTTTTAATATTTTTAATGTATAAAAAAGAAATGGAAAACTTTGTTGATAAAGTAAATAAAAATGTACCTTGGAAACAGAATTAATTTAAAACCTTAGTGAAAACACAATAAAAAAATATTTTTAGTTGGGCCGCTATGCGATCCAAGCAAGCAACATATGAAATTTACAGATATTTTAATTCATTAAAAAGTAATTGAAAATTTGTTGAAAATATAAATAAAAATGCATTTATCAAAAGTTTGGTGCTATGACTCGTTGATCATCATTGAGAAAGCAAAGCGAATAAGAAATTGACGCCGTTTAAATTTAAATGGCATGTTAGTGTCAGGTGGGGTCCTTCTCCTTTCATTTTGCCTAAAGTATTGAAAATCACGGCTTAAATTAATTTAAAACTATAATAAGACGCTATGAAAGATGCTACGTAACATGCTATCGAACAGTAAACAAAACGTTTTCGCCTGTGTCAAAATACAACCTTGGATCAAAAAGCTGATTCGCTGAATTCCTCACGTCACTGTAAAACGGACCATTAGCAATTGTCATTCATGTATTGCGCAAACGGTTTGCGTTAAAAGAGAGATTCTGTCTGGATTTTGATTTGCTGAGTGGGTTGGGACATGTGACCTTAACTTAAGAGGCTACTTCAGTCAAACGAAAAGACGCGTTCGCTAATGCTAGTCCTATGGAAGAAATTTATAAAGATATCTCGGTCGCATTTCAATATTTTTAAATGATTTCTTTTGCATTGAATAGTTGAGATTGATCTGTACAAAGGCCGTTGTTTACTTTTTCGATTTTGTTTACATGTATTTCTTATGAGGACACTTTCATTTTCGGAACCGGTTTCGAAAGTAAAAGCCTCCTCATAAAAAATATCTGCAATCAAAATCGAAAAAGTAAAAAATGGCCTGCATATTAAAATTTTTGTGATATTTTATTGGTAATAAATAATTTGATACTTTTAAAATATAAGACAATAATATCATCTATATAACGGTACATTTTACAATCAACAATAGATAATTTACGTTCATAACAATAAAGATAGGAGTTCGATAAGAATTGATTATACGACCTCCCCCCCCCCCCCTGTGGGAGACCGCATCTTTGTTGATATATAGTATCATTAAAAATAATGCAATTATAATAAAGAATGAATCTAGTTAAGAGGCTACTTCAGTCAAATGAAAAGACGCATTCGCTAATGCTAATCCTATGGAAGAAATTTATAAAGATATCTCGGTCGCATTTCAATATTTTTAAATGATTTCTTTTGCATTGAATAGTTGACATCGATCTGTATGCAGGCCGTTTTTTACTTTTTCGATTTTGATTGCAGGTATTTTTTATGAGGAGGCTTTTACTTTCGAAACCGGTTCCGAAAATGAAAGTGTCCTCATAAGAAATACCTGTAAACAAAATCGAAAAAGTAAACAACGGCCTTTGTATAGATCAATCTCAACTATTCAATGCAAAAGAAATCATTTAAAAATATTGAAATGCGACCGAGATATCTTTATAAATTTCTTCCATAGGATTAGTATTAGCGAACGGGTCTTTTCGTTTGACTGAAGTAGCCTCTTAATGTTTTAAAGTAGGATATAGAAATATTATTTATTAAATTTAGAGAATTCCTATATTCTTTGAATAATATATATATTAGGGGTTAAAAAGCTTTTAAGAGCTTTGATAGTGCTGGGCGATAATTGATAAAAGAGGCAAACTACAAAGGTCGTATAACTTATGAAATAAATCTATTAAATATTGTATTAAATTTTCAAATAATGAATGCTGTAAATTGTTAAAATACTTTTGAAATGTTCTATTTCCTTAATTATTTTAAAGAAACTTCAGTGTTTTCCCGTTATGAACTAAGTTCTCTTAATTCAGTTTAACCATGAACTATAAATGCACTTTAGTTAGACAATAAGCAATTTCTCTAAAGCCAAGAAAAAAATAGATTCGTCGTACATTTTCTGCTGAAAAAAAAAAAAAAAAAAATCCTGATTTTATGTATATATAAACGAGTAAAGAAACTTCTAAGGAAGCACCGGCCGATATATAGTTTGTAAAATAATCGAAATATAAAAAATGCATAAGTAATGAAATTAATTAATTTATTTTATTACTTGTGCAATTTTTCTATTTCAATTCTTTCGAAATTAAATGCAAAATTTAATTAATTTTACATTTATTTTTTGTGTAAAAAATGCAACTAGTTATTAAAATTCATTTTAAATTCATCTACGTGAGTATTCCGCCCATATTTTTACAATCCTTTTCAGATCTGTAATTAAATTTGACATTTTAGAAGATGTTTTGAAGGCAAATTGAGAGTAAGTGAAGTTATCCTTATACAAGTTTGAAGAACTAAACTGCTTATTTTCTGATTCATTTTAAAATTCATTTTTGCTCTCAAACGCATCCAACTGGGAAATTCTCTTATTTAGAAACTGCATAATGTGCCGTGCTTCTCGACTTTTTGATAAATTCAGAAAATATTGTAAAAAATGCTGTCAAAGTTGGCGTTCTGAACCGAATTTTCCGAAGCGGGAGGTCTGGGAATGAAAAAAATAGTCATACTGAGAAAATAATTGTTTAAAATTCAAATTCTAATTAATTGAGCTAAAAACGCAATCACACGGCCTCTTCTACATCTCTTCAAAAATCCCCTCAGCAAGTTTCATGTTTTTACTTTTAAAAATGAGTCTGAAAATGTCTCAGAAAATTTCAAGCTGTTGAGGGTGGAAAAATATTTTTTCGAATACATCCGTAATTATTCAGTTTAGCCATGAACTCAGTGCACTTTAGTTAAGACATAAGCAGTTTCGATCACAAGTCAAAGAAAATAGTTTTATCGTACATTTTGTGCTGAAATAAGAAGTTATTACCTGATTACTATATATATATTTATATATATATATATAATATAACTTTTAATGGAAAAGAACCTTTTAAGATCTTTGATAGTATTGGCCGGTATCGTTTGAAAAAAAAATGGAAATAGAAAAATAAGTAATGAAATTAATTAATTTATTTTATTACTTATGCTATTTTTCTATTTCGATTCCTTCGAAATTAAATGCAAAATGTAATTAATTTTCCCTTTAATTTTTGTGTAAAAAATGCATCAAAATTCCTTTTAAATTCCTCCATTTTTGATGTCATTTAAAGAAACTTTAACAGGCATGAAAAAGTTCCTCCTAAAGGAGGAATTCCAACTTTTTAAAAGCAAATTTGGACATTCTTTAGATTGATGCAAAAATGCAAAGAAAATATTAGAAGCATATTGGGGGTGGTCCTAGAAAGCTTAATAATTAGACATTTTGTCTACTCAAATCATTAGAGTTTGTTTCTGAATTGTTGTACTATCAAATCAAAGGCAAGCTTTTATTATAAGCATCTGAAAGCCATGTAAATTAAGTTCTTTAATTAGAGAAAGGTAGTTTCCATAAGGTTCTTTTGGAATAGAATATTTTTTTCTATTTATATAAAACATTTCTGGGTAATTTCAGTGATGCATTTTTGGAAATGTAGGGTAGTCCGACCAGTAAATGAACACATAAGCACATTTGAAAAGAAAATGATTCATTATATTTTAATAAACAGTACCTATTGGTGTTTGACAGTGCAAATACATTTGTTAGTTTACAAATTATTAAAAAATAACAAAAGGAATTTTATATTTTACTTGCTTGGGATGCTAGAGATGTCTTAATAGAAATCGATACAAAAACCAAATAAATGAACAGTTGTTACCAGTGAATGAACGCAAAATTTCCCAGTGAATGAACAGGCAGCTATTTAAAAATACTTAAATTTCACAGTTCTTTATTTATTTTATAACTTGTACAAATAACTTATAGCATGTTTTTACTGCAGTACGGTTTTTTTAATTCCAGAAAGATAATTAATTAGCCTGAAAAATTGTCACTTTTAAGTTTTTAAATTACAGATTTAAGAAAAAAACTAATTCTATTTCCTGAAATCATTGACTCTATAGTTCTCTATTTCCGTAATAACTCCAGATGAACAGGTGGATGTTGCAGAAATAGGTTCTGGTGTTTTTATTGTACCTTTTCATATTATCCTTAAAATACCTGATCTTACACTTTACTGCAGGCCACTTCCAATTCCACCACATGTCGACCTGTGGTCCAAATATTGTCATGGTGCTTACTTCATATTTCCAACATTGGATGCTACTTTTTAAAAAGGGTAATCTATTTCGCCCCTGGATGTTTATCTATAAATGGATTTTTTCCTTCCTGTTTGTTTCATGACATTGTAAACATCACCTTTTACTGCATCCTTATGCATTGTAAATCCAATTTTCCCTTTCCAACTATCCAATGTTTAAGGAGTTTTTCTTCTTCAAAGGACAACATAGAGAATGTCCCATATGCTTACTTTCAATTGTTTTCCCTCGCAGTTTCACAGACAACGTTGTTTTTGGAATATTAAAATGAAGAGATTCCTTTTTCAAACTGAGCTGACCTGACCCTCATAGCTTGTAGAGCATTTTCAAGGTCCTCTGTAGAGTGCTTGAAACTCCAATATTTCCTTTTTGAGGAATCTTCTTGGACATCAGTAAGAATATTTCTATCAATCATCTAAAAACATAGAAAAAGCAGGATTTGAATGTCATCAATAATTATTACCCTTAAAAATGTGTGTGTATATGTTCTTTTGTTACGTTTTTATATCTCTTAACTTTTCATCTGTTACCATTGTTGAAAAATGACATAATTCAAACTATAGGTATAAAAGAAGCCACAAAAACATTAAGCCCAAAAATGTTCATTCACTAGGAAAAGTAGCCTAATGTATTCCTTCCAGTGAATGAACAGCTGTTCATTCATTGGATTTATACCATTTGCCTAACCAGTTATTAAACATCCCTATTCTCAAATTGTACATATTCTACAATGGTTAAAACAATTAGAAATGTGGCTATAATATATATATATAATGTAATATGTACGATAAAATTAGTGCATAAGGCAAATAAAAACAGTAAATTCTTATCAAACATATGAAATGACATTGCACTTACCTTATTATTTCAGCATAGAAACAATGTGTTTCTCAGACATGAAAAATACAACGTCTTCTCAAAGTAAAGTAATGTGACTTCAGTAACCAAACAGGAATGCAATATCTTCCTATTGAGTAGAATTAAGGCGATGTTGTATCCCCATCTAGTGGGGATGTTTTCAAACCTTATTCTATTAGAGTATATAAAAAATGTTCATTCACTGGGGTCTGTTCACTTATTGGTCGGACTACCCTATTTCTGGAGTAAAGATCAATTTGGCGTGCATATATTTAGCATAGAGATTTTTAGGTAGCTTTCATTACAAAAAACTACCTATTACAGCCGTTCGGAGGAAAGCGATTAAAAAAAATTTTGGTATATTTTCATCGATCATGACCCCCAGACCCCGAAACTACCCTCCGTTCAAAATTGACACACACACACACACACACATATATATATATATATATATATATATATATATATATATATATATAAGATACCTTAAGGAAAAAATTTAAGATAGCTCTAATTTTTAATTTTTCTAGCTCCATTTCTATTAGAATTTATACACCAGGGGGTATTTTTAGCTAAATTTTGACGATATTGTTAAACTGTTATTAATTAATTTAATAGTGCATTTTAAATAATGTAATTAATATCTATTTATTTTATATTAGATTAAATGTGTTTAACAAGGTATTTCAAATTTTATTTCAAAATGTATTAACTGCATCCTTTGGTATCATTTACTGTGATTTCTTAACTGTTTTATTCACCTTAATCTTTTTGATATACTGGTAGACATGTGCGCATGGATTTTTGTAAAATACTGAAATATTAATCGGTATGGTGTTTATTATTTATATTTTATATCCTATAAATATTTAAATACGTTTTATTGATTCTTCCATTTCATATTATTTGTTTCTATTTGCTTTCATTTTTAATCAATTCACTTGATTTTAATGGTTGCTCGGGCACAGGGGAAAATAACTTTTAGCTTTAGCTTATTTTTCCCACAGAAAACAACCATTTTGCTTATATCATTGAATTCTGTGCCCTTGATAACGTAATTCAATGTATAAGCTTTTCAATTTTTGTCGGTGTCCACTTTTTTCTTCTTTCTTCCATAATAATTCTTATAATAATTTTTTTTTTTAATACTTACAGCTTTAATTCATAATAATTGACGGTGGTAGGTTATGTTTAATTAATGGTTATATATATATATATATATATATATATATATATATATATATATCTGACCTTTGTCACACTGTAACTCTCGTATTTATGAACCGATTTGGATGTAATTCGGTATGTACTTAGTACATACCAATGTCTTGATCGAGTTCGTTGGCCAGCTTCATCCGCCATTTCGTTTCAAAATGGCGGCCATTTAAAATTTTTAAAAAAATTTAAAATTTGAAATGTGGTACCAAAAAATTGAAAATGGAAAAATATTTTTTTCTTATGTATTTGACATTTATACAAAGATTTCGGAGCAGTTTTTGTTTCATCTATATCTTAAAAAATGGCTGAGTTATAGCATTTTGAATTTCTAGCGTGGCTGACATTTTGAAACGTCCTGAATTTTGTCACGCGATAACGGGCGCATTTATGAACCGATTTGGATGTAACTTAGTTTATACATAGTACATACCAAAGTCTCGACCGAGTTCGTTGGCCAGTTTCATCCGCCATCTTGTTTAAAAATGGCGGCCATTTAAATTTTTAAGAAAAATTTAAATTTGAAATGTGGTACCAAAAAATTGAAAATTGAAAAAATATTTTTCCTTATGTGTTTGACCTTGATAAAAAGATTCGTGAGCAGTTTTTGTTTCGTCTATATCTTGAAAAATGGCTGAGTTATAGCATTTTGAATTTCTAGCGTGGCTGACATTTTGAAACGTCCTGATTTTTGTCACGTGATAACGGGCGCATTTATGAACCGATTTGGATGTACCTTGGTGTGTACATAGTACATACAAATATCTCGACCGAGTTCGTTGTCCAGCTTCATCCGCCATCTTGTTTCAAAATGGCGGCCATTTAAAAAATTTAAAAAAAATTTAAATTTAAAATGAGATACCAAAAAATTGAAAAATGAAAAAGATTTTTTTTGTATGTGTTTGACCTTAATACAAAGATTCAGGAACAGTTTTTGTTTCGTCTATATAAAAAAAAAATGGTTGAGTTATAGCATTTTGAATTTCTATTGAGGCTGACATTTTAAAACGACCTGATTTTTGTCACGCGATAACAGGCGTATTTATGAACCGATTTGGATGTAACTTGGTATGTACTATGTACATACCAATGTCTCGACCGAGTTTGTTGGCCAGCTTCATTCTCCATCTTGTTTCAAAAGGGTTGCCATTTAAAAAAAATTAAATTTAAAATGAGGTATTAAAAAATTGGAAAATGAAAAAGATTTTTTTTGTATGTGTTTGACCTTAATACAAAGATTCAGGAACAGTTTTTGTTTCGTCTATATAAAAAAAAAATGGTTGAGTTATAGCATTTTGAATTTCTATTGAGGCTGACATTTTAAAACGACCTGATTTTTGTCACGCGATAACAGGCGTATTTATGAACCGATTTGGATGTAACTTGGTCTGTACATAGTACATACCAATGTCTCGACCGAGTTTGTTGGCCAGCTTCATTCTCCATCTTGTTTCAAAAGGGTTGCCATTTAAAAAAAATTAAATTTAAAATGAGGTATTAAAAAATTGGAAAATGAAAAAGATTTTTTTATGTGTTTGGCCTTGACACAAATAATCCGGAGCAGTTTTTGTTTCTGAAAATTTGTTCTTTTGTTTATATCTTAAAAAATGGTTCAATTATAGCACTTTGAATTTCTAGCATGGCTAACATTTTGAAACGATCTTGTATTTGTCACGCGATAACACACGTATTCGCCTATTTCGATGTAAGAAGGCATGTGGATAGTATACATCAATATCTCGACCAAGTTCGCTGGCCAGCTTCATCAGCCATCTTGTTTCAAAATGGCGGCCATTAAATTAAAAAAAAAATTATATTTAAAGTGAGGTGAAAAAAAATTAGAAATTGAAAAAGATTTCTTTCTTAAGTATTTGACCTTGATATAAGGATTCAGGAGCATTTTTTGTTTGTCTTTATCTTAAAAAATGGCTCAGATATAGCAATTTCAATATCTAATGTGGGTGACATTTTGAAAAATCTGATTTTTTGCCTGCGACAGCACTCGTATATATCAATCGATTCCGATGTGAGTGATCATGTGCACAGCAATTACTAAGGTCTCGACCAAGTTCAATGGTTAGCCTCATTCACCCTGTTGTCTTAAAATGGCAGGCACTTTAAGAAATCGCCGAATTTGGCAGCCAAATATCGTTACTTTAAATAAAAGCAGCTTGGATAAAGCTGACTAATTTCGCGAAATTCTCATTCATAATGATTTAGTATTGATAAAAATTAATATTGAACCTCCTATATTCTGTTTCCACTAAATTGAGCTTCATGTGTTTGAATAATATAAGTTGGCTTTTTTAAAATAAGGAATATGAAAGCTACCTCTTCCTCCCGGCACTGGCCGGAAGGACTTTTTTCTTTTAAATAAAATCTTAAACATTCAAATCATTCAAAATAATACATTTATTTTTAAAAATTAATCCCTGTACTTCAGATAAGTTCAGCAGATACATTTGGATGGATTTATACTTTTAGCAAACTGTTTCCAATTTTCTTTTTTGATTTAATGAATTTATACATTTATTGTTATTTATATATTTTTCCCCATTAAATAATTTTTAAGTTACCCAAAAAAAAAAAAAAAAAAAAAATACACAGCTACAATTCATTTTATTATATGAATAACTGTTGAAATGCATCTAAATTATATAAGTTTGGCCTTATTGTAAAGATGAAAAAAAAATCCACCTTTTTTTCCCCCATTTCCTACTTTCATGCCTATGTTTAAACGCGAGTATTCCGTGTATATTTTTATAATAGCTATCAGATCTGTAATTAAATTCTTTTAACATTTTAGAAGATGTTTTCAAGTAAATTGAGACTAAATGAAGTTATTCTTACATAAGTTTTTCTTAATTCACTTTAGCGTGAACTAAGTGCACTTTAGTTAAGAAATAAGCAATTCCCCTCACAAGTCAAGAAAAAATAGTTTTATCGTACATTTTCTGCTGAAATAAGAAATTATTACCTGATTATATTAAAAAAAGAAACAAAAACCTTTTAAGGGTTAAGAACCTTTTAAGAGCTTTGATAGTGCTGGCCGATAATTTATGAAAGAGGAGAAATTCAACGGTAGCATAAATCATAAAATAAATCTATTAAATATTTTATTAAATTTTTTAATAATAAGTGCAGTAAATTGTTAAAATGCATTTTAAATCTATTTCCTTAATTGTATATATATATAAACTATGTTTTCCGCATGAATTTTTTAAACGCTTTCATGTTTCCTATCGCAAATTTGAATTATTTTATTGTATTTGGGAAAAACATATTTCAAAATGAAAATCAAACTTCAAAATTTTGTTTAAAAGGCGCAAAGGCCAACCTAGTGAAAAAGATTTCATGCCGGGATTCGGACCCGGGCCATCAGTGTAGCGCAGTGACGTTCTACCGACGTGGAACGATACCCAGCCTGGAACCTCTCACTATTGCAGGTTTGCAAGGCTACAAACGCAGCACAAGAAGGAATATTTTCCGTGAGCCACCGACATGGGGCAAACACAGAGACAGACACTTAATTAAATCCAGCATTGATTGAATCAATAGTATAGGTCGGTAGAACGTCAGTACGCTATACTGATGGCCCGGGTTCGAGTTCCGGCATGGAATCTTTTTCACTAGGTTGGCCTTTGCGCCTTTTAAGCAAAATAATTTGAAATTTAATTTTCCTTTTGAAATATTGTATGCAAGGCGAATATTTCTCGCTCTGGAAAAATTTCCAAATATTATTGGGAAAAACAGTCGAACTCGGTAAACCCTTTAAGTCCCAAATTATGAATTCGGGAAAATTTCATCATTTAAAGTATTTTTTGTGAATTTATGAAACTACATTAGAAGATTTACTCAATCATTTAATAAATTTTAGATAGATTTTGCCAATTAAAATTAATTAATGAAATTTGAAGTTATAGGGATTTTGTGCAGTATTTATAGCTTCACTCAAATCTTTTAGTTAAAATATTTTTTATTTAATATTTTATAGAATTAGGAAATGTACAAATATAATGCTCTTACAATAGAAATAGAGGAATAATTCCGAACTGAAACGTTTCACCCACTATCTTTGAACGTCAAGAAAGCTGGAGAGATCCAAATGAATAAGAAATCATCCTTTTAAAGATATTTTTGTTTTGTGCAACCAATAACGCCATTGGAACAAAATAAAGTACTGTAACTCATTCTAAACTGCATTGCTACTAATCGATGTATTAAATTAATCTTATAGCAAGTTATTTTAATGGTACTTTAAAGTACCATAGGGGCATAAAGGATTAAGGGACCGCTTCACTGAAACTCTTCGTTCGCGAAATCCCATGTTAATCCATGTTAATCTATTGTTCTATTTATATTATCTTATTTATTGATTGATATTGATTAATTACGTTTTAATTTCATCATGGAATGTTAACCCGAAACAAATGCTGAATTATACTATTTTAAGTGCTAACGTGTTGATTTTCCGTAATCGAGCTGCCCGCGAAAGAGATAGATGTTTTAAAAATTCATGCTTCAAAATTGTTTTTAAAAAAACATAAAAATTAGTAATTTGAGGTGCAGGAGTACAAACAAATTGCATTTTAAAGTAAATTTTTCTCCCTAATTGACGGTATAAAAATTTAAGTTACCTGATATTCAGAAGTAATCATATTTGCAGGGGGAAAAAAAATGGAAACAGATTCCTTCGATCGTAGACACTGTCGATATGACGTCAGTGTTACTAGTGGACATGTGTTTGCTTTAGTAGATAGATGTATCAATTGGCAAAATTAAAAAAAAAAAAAAAAAGAAAAGAAAGAAAACAAGTAACAGAATTGTTTAAAAATCGTTTCTATGTTTTCCGGTGTAACTTTTTATTCGTTCATTAACAAAATATAGAAATTTAAAGAATTATAAAAGACCTAGAATCCTAAATCCATTTCCACGTTTCCTGATTATAGCTTTTTATTCGGTCATTAACAAAATCTAAATGGTATCCCTTTAACCTTAAACTTGTATTTCAGTGTTACTTTTTTTGCTTAACACGTTCTACTTTTACGCGACGACGTTTTATAGCACACTTCCACGGTAATTAAGACTTCGAGGAATTTGTCATGCAAATCTCGAAAAATATCCTACGCATCTTCTCCTGTCCTGTCGTCTCATGGAAATCGTACAGGGAGTGGCGGAAAACTTCTCCAGTGTTCAATTTCATGGTACAAGGAAAGAGTCAAAACATTGCCTTGAAGAGGTCGATGTTAATTTCTTAATTTGTTACTTTTTTTCTAATAGTTTTTAGCGCAAGCAGAGTTTCTAGATCCTGTTCATTGATAACTGTTACTTCAGAGATCCGCTGTGTATAGGAAGGGGCTTCGAAGAGTTCGAGATTAATTTCTTTATTTATTTCCTTTTTTGCTATTACTGTTTAGAGAAAAAAGAGATTCTAGATCCTGTTTATTGACAGCTGTTTCTTCATGTACTATTAGATACTATTCTAATAATTGTTATTAAAAAAAGAAAAGAAAAAAGCCATGTAAATCTTGAAAAATATCCTAAGCATCTTCACTTGTCCTATCGTCTCACGGAAATCGTACAGAGAGTGGCGGAAAACTTTTCCAGTGTTCAATTTCCTTGGTACAAGGAAAAGGTCAAAACATTGCCTAGAAGAGGCCGATGTTAATTTCTTAATTTGTTACTTCTTTCTAATATTTTTTAGCGCAAGCAGAGTTTCTAGATCTTGTTCATTGATAATGATAACTGTTTCTTTAGAGATCGCTGTGTATAAGAAGGGGCTTCGAAGAGTTCGAGATTAATTTCTTTATTTATTTCCTTTTTTGCTATTAGTGTTTAGAGCAAAAAGAGTTTCCAGATCCTGTTTATTGACAGCTGTTTCTTCATATACTATTGGATATTATAATAATTGTTATATATGTAATATAAGGATGATATAAAGATAAGATCGTAGTTAATGAAAAAAGGAGTTTAATGATTCTAGGTTATAGTTTTACATATTAAATAGAAATTATATTTACAAGTACGGGAGGGTAGGGGGTTTTTCTGCAGCATACGCGCTCACAGAATCGTCGGGATTCCATATCGGCCTCTGCTCTCGTCTAGAGCGAGAAAGATACGTGTAACATCAACCGCGTCAGAATGAAATCTGCTCTCGGTTGTCACTTGTTTCCAAGCGAAGAGAATGCAAACTGCATATCAGCAAATTCAGTAACATCTGCTGTTCTGCGGTAACAAGTTCTCATGGAAAAGTGCTGACCATATCTGTTGCTATGAGTAGGGTTTTATGGGAATCTAAAACCACAACTCACACTCGGCCATCTTGTCCGCTTGTCGACCTCGACAGCGCGTTAAATAAGCAACAAGATATGGGTGTCAAACACAGAATATATAAAAACACAGTTAAAAAAATAGTAGTAATAATAAAAAACACATTTATGATAAATTCGTTGGTTGCACTAGTGACCTATATACGTGAAGCATATTTCTTTTTGGAAATTTAAGTCTACTTTTTCTCTTTCTCGTTGTTGACTTCACAAAATGTCGGCGTATAAAAAATAAACAAGAAATGATAAGGACACGCAGAATTTCGGTCCAATTAGTAACGTCACTCGAATCTTGAGATGGTTGGGATGTATGGAACGCCGAATGCTGATAAATGAGTCCGTCGGCAGACGTAAACAGTAATAAATAGATGGTCAATAAGACGAGCACAGTCATGAGCAGCTTGTAGGATAAGAAATTTAAATCGTAGGAAAAGCAGTCTGGCGATAATGTTGCGAGATGTTTCAGATGTGCTGAGTCAATCACTGGGTCAACTTCGATGTCAGTAGGAATATTTTCATTCGAAAAATCTTTATTTACTCTCGGCGGTTTTAGATCTTGGGGGAAAGAATTTGAAACAAATGTTTCCGTAGTGCATCTTGCGTCGGGAAATGAAGGTACATAGGATTTATCTTGAGATTTCGTTGCAGATACATTATCAGACACAGTAATGCAGCTTATAAAAACGCTTGTGGGTGGAGATTTAGTTAAAGTAGCGCCGTTTTTGTCGCATGTGAGAGTACCCTGAAATATGACATCTGTTCCTATGATAAGTGGCATGGGCATCTGAGAAGAATTAACTACGTAAACAGAAGTAGAAAAAGTATTATCGTCTATTTGTATATTGGTAAAAAACGATCCTATAGGTTGAATAACACGGTTACCGATGCCCGACAATTGTACAGGAGCTCCGATGAGGGGGGGAGACCCAATTTGTTCATAAATGTCTTCTCTCAGTATCGTCAGTGAGCTTCCAGTGTCCAAGATTGAATTGATTTGTAAATTAAAAATTTTTACAGGTTTCTGCATGCGTGGATGAGAATGACACATTTCTACTACGTGGATTTGTTCGTCTCTGCGTGGCGACGTCTTGTGTGAAGGGGGGGTGCCTTGAGTCGAACGCTTGCGTTCCGGCGTTTGCTCTGTACACTGGTTGGAAACGTGACCAAAACGTGCACATTTCATACACTTTTTTCCTTTATTTAAATGCACACAATGCGTAGATAGGTGCCCTGGGGCTAAACAATTCCAGCAAGTTAATTTTGCAGTTTTTTCCGTCTGGTTAATCTTAGGAGTGTTGGGTGTTGTCGGTGACTTTGATTGGTAAACTTTAGAACTCTGTTCACAAATTCGTTCGAAAATTTGGAGCTTGTTTTTAAATTCGGCAAGCGTGGCGCACCCGAATAATATAGCTTTATTATGTGGTGTATCGTTAATCCCATTAATTATATAGTGAATTAAAGATATATCATCGATGTTTCCTCTTTGTGCTATTTCTTTCATTTTCAAAAAATATTCCAATAGTTTTTCGTTTGGGCGGCAGCCTCTAGCGGCTAGTAATTGATGTATCTGGGCGGACGAAGCTGATTGTCCAAATTCGCGAAACAATGCTTCTTTGAGCGATGTATACGAAGAAATGTTATTTTCACTACGTACATACAATAATGCTAAACTTTTTAATGCCCGCTCAGCAAACACAAATTTCTGTATGTCGGACAGTTGAAATGAATGGGCCAGAGATTCAAATCTCTGAAACCATGTTTGAACGTTTTCCGTTTTATCAGCACTAAACGGTGTAATTAAATGATCAATGTCATGGAAAGAAATTGTCTGTTTGGGCGCGGAGTGTGTACAGTGTACACGCGCCTGGTCTGGCTGTACTGCCAAAGGGGAAGATAAACCAGTGCTTCCACTACTATTGTGGCTATCATCAAATTCTGTATCCGATTCGGAAACTGCCGTAAACGTGTCTTTAAAAGCCGAAATATCAACTAGTGCGCTTAAAATACGTTGCCCTATATCTTCCTTTGATCCATGGATGTCAATGGATAAGATATTAGCGATAGTAATCAATTGTATCTGATCGTAATCGTCCAAAATTACTTTGAGTTTATTTTCATACTCATCGCTTTTGTCAGTAAAAGAAAAACCTTTAAATTTCCTTAAATTAGCTCTATTCTGGCGATTTTTATCGCAACCAAATATAAATTCATGCAATAATTTGATTTTATCTGTTTTAGCCGATTTCAACTGGCTTTTAATAAAGTCAATTTCTTGTAATTCCATATTAAAAGGCAAGAAAGGAAAGAGAAAAAAATAAACTTACTTCAAAAGGAGTTATCCAATTGAAAAATAAATTCTTCGCCACGATATATTGAAGTAATCCAATTAATGATCCGTAGAAAAAAAATATACTTGCAGTTGAAGATTCATTTATTCATTTCTTGCAAAACCACGTCTATCTTGTAAAAATAAAAATAAACGGGAGATTGAGCTTCAAACAGATGGCTCACATCAGATGTAGATGAATCACATCAGCTGAAATGCAAGGGTTGATAACGGAACGAAACAGTTCTCTGATTTTAAACGTAAATCGGTAAGAAAGCCTAGGGGATTTTACTTTTTAAATTCGTTTTGGGATTCAAATCGGCCTAGAGCCCACATGTAATATAAGGATGATATAAAGATAAGATCGTAGTTAATGAAAAAAGGAGTTTAATGATTCTAGGTTATAGTTTTACATATTAAATAGAAATTATATTTACAAGTACGGGAGGGTAGGGGGTTTTTCTGCAGCATACGCGCTCACAGAATCGTCGAGATTCCATATCGGCCTCTGCTCTCGTCTAGAGCGAGAAAGATACGTGTAACATCAACCGCGTCAGAATGAAATCTGCTCTCGGTTGTCACTTGTTTCCAAGCGAAGAGAATGCAAACTGCATATCAGCAAATTCAGTAACATCTGCTGTTCTGCGGTAACAAGTTCTCATGGAAAAGTGCTGACCATATCTGTTGCTATGAGTAGGGTTTTATGGGAATCTAAAACCACAACTCACATATATATATATAAAAGCCATGTAAATCTCGAAAAATATCCTACACATCTTTAGTTACCCTGTCGTATCACGGAAATCGTACAGTGAGTGGCGGAAAACTTTTCCAGCGTTCAATTTCACGGGACAAGGAAAGAGTCAAAACATTGCCTTGAAGAGGCCGAAATTAATTTCTATATTTGTCACTTTTTTCTATTAGATTTTAGCGCAAACAGAGTTTTTAGATTCTGATCATTGATAACTGTTTCTTTTCAGAGATAACACTGTATAGGAAGGGGCTTCGAAAAGTACGATATTAATTTCTTTATTTCCTTTTTTGCTATTAGTGTTTAGAGCAAAAGAGCTTCTAGACCATGTTCGTTGGCAGTCGTTGCTTCATATATTGGTGTGTTGATAACATTTGATTATTTGGGAGGGTATTTAGTTTCTATGATTAGTTATTTATGTACGAACTTGGGTTCAGGTTAAGGATGCAGTAGAAAACATTTTTTTTTGCATAAACTTCGTCCAAAAATTGCAATGTAGTTTTCAACCATTTTTCGTAAAACATTTGGGTATTCTAATAATTATTATTGAAAAAAAATGACATGTAAATCTCGAAAAATATCTTACGCGTCTTTTCTTGCCCTGCCGTATCACGGAAATCGTACAGGAAGTATCGGAAAACTTTTCCAGCGTTCAATTTCCATGGTAAAAGGAAAGGGTCAAAACATCGTCTTTGAAGAGACCGAAATTAATGTCTTAATTTGTTACTTTTTTGTAATACTTTTTAGTGCAAGCAGAGTCTGTAGATCATATTCATTGATAAATGTTTCTTCAAAGATCGCTGTGTTGGGGAATGAGCTTCGAGGAGTCCGATATTAAGTTTTACATTTATTTCCTTTTTTGCTATTAGTGATATAGAAAAAAGTGTTTCTAGATTCTGTTCGTTGATAGCTGCTTCTTCAGGTACTGCTACGTCGGTAATATTTGATTATTTGGGAGGATATTTAGTTTGTACGATTAGTTATTTATGTAACGAACTTAGGTTCGTATTAACCCTTTGGGGACGAGCGACCGGTATTCGTGCCGCGTAAGATGCTCAGAATCGGGGATTATTCTCACCAGTAAATTTTTATTGTAAATTTTGCCTTATTTAATCCGAGCATTTTCCCGATTCAATTAGACAAAAATTTCTGTTTTAAAAAACCGGTGAATGAAGATTAAAAATTCTGTAAAAGACGCTCTTCCCGAAGGGGTTAAGGATTTAGTAGAAAATAGGTTTTTGCATAAACTTCGTCCGAAATTTGCAATGTAGTTTACAATGATTTATTCGTAAAGCATTTGGATATTCTAACAATTGTTATTAAAAAAATGTCATGTAAATCTCAAAAAATATCCTACGCGTGTTCACTTGCCCTGTCGCCTCGCGGAAATTGTACAAGGAGTGGCGAAAAAATTTTTCAGTGTTCAATTTCACAGTACAAGGACACAGTACAAGGCACAGTACAAAGGCAAAATATTGCCTTGAAAAGAGGCCAAAAATAATTTCTATATTTGTCACTTTTTTCTAATAGCTGTTAGCGCAAGAAGAGTTTCTAGATCCTGTTCATAACTGTTTCTTCAGAGATCGCTGTGTATAGGAAAGGGCTTCGAAGAGTTCGATATTTATCAATTTATTTATTTCCTTTTTTTGTTGTTAATGTT
Organism: Maratus speciosus; assembly: GCA_963932465.1. Classification (NCBI taxonomy): domain Eukaryota; kingdom Metazoa; phylum Arthropoda; class Arachnida; order Araneae; family Salticidae; genus Maratus; species Maratus speciosus. The sequence continues at coordinate 290,859,033 of OZ010798.1, forward strand.
TAGAGCAAAAAGAATTTCTACATGCTGTTCGTTTATAGCTATTTCTTCATGTACTGCCGTGCATGTAATATTTGATTATTTGGGAGGGTATTTAGTTTGTACAATTAGTTATTTGTTTGCGATGTCTTCATGTTAAGGATTTAGTAAAAAATATGTTTTTGGATAAACTTCGTCCAAAAATTGCAATTTAGTTTTCAACCGTTTTTCGTAAAACATTTCGATATTCTAATAATTGTTAATAAAAAAAATGTCATGTAAATCTCGAAAAATATCCTACGCACCTTCTCTTGCCATGTCGTCTCATGGAAATTGTACAAGGAGTGGCGGAAAACTTTTGAAATGATCATATTCAGGGTACAAGGAAAGGGTCAAAACATTGCCTTGAGCAGGTCGAAGTTAATTTATTAATTTGTTTCATTTTTTTTCTAATAATTTTTAGTGAAAACAGAGTTTCTAGATATTATTCTTTCAGTGCCGCTTGTCAGGGGTTCACAATCACTTTTCTGCTAGAATTTTAGTACAAAAGTTTGACTTTATTTAATTAATCGTGGCATGTCCTGTGATTAAACAAGAAGAAATTTAATTTACGAAACTAGCTGTTTAACAGGTTCTACACACGGGAGTTCATGTTCAATAACTATTCGGTTTAGAAAAATATTTTTCTACTACTGTGCATTTTTTAAAATGAAATTTAATTTATCATGTTGCTATGGCAGCAGACGATAAAACCATATCTTTGGAAATAATATTGGAATAAGGGAATAAAATAGAATAAAAAGTTTTATTGATGTTTGTGACAAAATGTTTTTTTTAAAGGTAATAATTAAGCGCAATTAAATATTCTCTAATTACTTGCATGCGAGGTGAAAGAATTATCGTCGTAATACCCTCTACAGTTTCTTAGTATTGCAGCGTGGCATACGTAATATGTATATCTCACATTGCAGTAAACATTTAGAACTGGTTAGAACTCGCACGACTACGGGTTGAACATAAAAAAGGCAAAAATTAGTCAAAAACATAAAAAAAATCTATTAAAAAATTTCGAATTTTTTTCCCCAGTCGTTCATGGCCCCCCTACAAGCAACCTGTGTGCCAATAATTTCGTAGCCCTGCGCCCTGATGTTTTTGAGGTTACATAGATATGCGCACGGATTTTAATAGGGTAGATTACTGGTAGTAAAATGACTGTGTACTCCCTGATGAGCCACCACTGTGTTCATTGATATCCACTTCTTCAGAAATTGCTGTGAAAATATTATAGGTAAAGATTTGATGACAATTTATATTGTTTGGAAATTCTGTTTGAAATGGAATACATTTTAATACTGTTCTTAAAAACATCATATTTTTTCATTGGAGAAAACATTTTGAACCTAAACTTTGGCAGAAAGTTACGAGATGCTTCATGCGTAAACTTTTATGTATACTTTCTTAGATAAAAAAAATGGCATTATTTATTTGTGTATTTATATAAGTGAAGCACGAAAAACACCCTACGCATCTTCACTTGCCTTGTCATCTCACGGAAATCGAACATGGAGTGGTGGAAAACTTTTGTAGCATACAATTCCACAGTGCAAGGAAACGGTCAAAATGTTGCTTCGAAAATATTTATTAATTTTTTAGTTTGTTTCCCTTTTTCTCTTACAGTTTAGAGCAAACAGAGTTTCTAGATCCTGTTCCTTGATAGATGTTTCTCCATATAGCGCGGTTTTGATGATATTTATTTATTGTTGGAGTTTAAGTGGCCTATCAAGCCAAAAGCACCCCATTCTCGATAGCAGGAATTCGCTGTCTCATATTTAAACAATTAGAAAAAATCTCTTGTGGTTATGCTGCTTTTGAAATGGAAATAGGTAAAATGCTCTTACCTGGGATTCATCAATATCGCGATGACGTATAACTTCATCGGTGTGGCGTGGTCAGGGATTTATCCAAAAGCTTCTTGAAGAAATTATTTTTATTTTATTTTGTGAAGCATTATTTATCCTTTGAAGTTTAATATGAATCCGCTAAATCCATGGGAAGATATAATGTAATATGAATTAGTATTGTGTGTTTTTACGATAAAGAAAGATTCAACTTTTAGCTTTAAATACTTATAATTAAACATATTACTGGAGTATAAGAAACTCCGTGTTAACAGAGAAGCTACATGATTAAGAGTGAGTATACATCAAGCTGCTAAAACACATATTCGCAGCGTAGAAAAAAATATATAATAATTAAAGGTGTCTGGCAAAAGTCAAAATGTTCAGATGTTCCTTTTAGTTACATATCAGTGGTGAAATCTTAGTTATTAGAACATATGCTTTAGAGAGTTACTCAAGTGGGCTGTAATAGCACTCATTATTAAATGCGGAAGTAAAGAAACAGTTCGTAAATTGGCTTGTTAAAAATGATCTGTGTTTAGTAACAAGTTCTTTCTTTTATTTTATTAATCACTTTTAGCAGTTGCCGAAGAACATCTGGGGAATTAAATTTAACACCCCTCCTTAATCTCCTCAGATGGATAAGGTAACAAGTTCATAGTCTTGATGTCACACAAAAGTTGAGGTTTGGGTGTGGGCTTCGTCAAGCAGTCAGCAATCATGTATTGCGTGGGACAATATTTTAATTCGATAATTTTATCTTCCTTTAATTGTCTTATGGCGTGAAAGCGGATATCAATGTGTTTTGTCCGCTTCGAAAATTTTTCATTTTCTATCATCTTTATACTGCTTTGGTTGTCATGGTAAAGTAAAATAGGTTTTACTTGATACAAGTTAAGATCTTCTAGCAGTTTTAATAGCCATAAAATTTCTTGTCCTGCGGTTGCTGCAGCAACATATTCCGCTTCAGCGGAAGAATATGCAATGCTTGACTGTAATTTTGTAGTCCATTGAATGGGATTATCACCCAGAAAAAAAATATTGCCGGTGGTTGATTTTCTATTTTTAGTGTCCCCAGCCCAATCAGCATCAGCATACGCGATGAGTATTGGTGGTTTATTTTTGCTTATTGTTAGGCATAGGTTTTTTGTGCAATTGAGGTAAATAATAATTCTTTTTGCCGCTTTCCAATCCTTCTCGCGTGGCGTTGCACTTCTCCTACTAAGTATATTTACTGGTGCCATAATGTCGGGTCGAGTGACTGTGGCAATATACAAGAGCGAACCGATCGCTTGCCTAAACTTTGTATTGTTCGGAAGTAAATTGTCGCTATCTTCTAATTTATAGAAACCTACTTCCATCGGTGTACCAATAGGTCTTGCATCTGTTAAATTTAACTTTCTAACCAAATCTTCTATTTTTGACCTTTGGTTTAATTTGTAACCATCATTCGTTTTGATTATGTTGGTTCCTAGGTACTGACTTATTTCGCCTAAGTCTTTTACTCCGTACTCATTTTGCAATTGTTTTATTACATCTTTAATTATTTCACTTTTACTCGCGATTAAAATATCGTCAACGTAGACGATGATATAAGTGAAATTTTCCTTTTCTTTTCTAGTAAACAAACATGAGTCAGCAGTGCTTTGCACAAAATTCATGTTTTTTAATGATTCTGCGATCTTTTTGTGCCAGGCTCTAGCTGCCTGCTTTAAGCAGTAGATTGTTTTATTCAGTTTACACACTTTGTTTTCACAATTTTTTTCTATAAAACTCTCTGGTTGTTTCATGAAAATTTCTTCTTCTATTTCGCCGTGAAGAAATGCAGTGTCGATGTCAATGTGTTGAACAGAAAGATTTTTGTATGCCGCTGAGGCTAAAAATGTGCGGATTGTTGTGTGTGAAACTACGGGTGCGAAGGTTTCATCATAATCTTCGCCGTACTTCTGATTATATCCTTTCGCTACTAAACGGGCCTTGTATTTTTGTACATTTCCTAAATTATCTAACTTTCTCTTAAAAATCCACTTGCAACCAATAATTTTCTTATTTGGTGGGGGATCCACTAAGTCCCAAGTTTTATTTTTCTTTAATGAGTTGATTTCTTGCTGAGCGGCTTTGAGCCAATTTTCTTTTTCTACTGGGTTGTTCATGTTTGCTATGTCATAAAAATCGGATGGTTCGAATGTGTCATTTGTTTTTACGTGACATACGTATCTGTCGGGTGGTACTCCTCTATTTGACCTCTGAGACCTTCTCGGTTCTACGTCGGGTTGTTTGGACGCGGTTGGTTCTTCGTCCGAATTACTTAACTCTGTTTGAATGTAGTTGTTGTCATTGTCTGAGTTTTCTACCTCTTCGCTTTCTTTTAAGTTGTTTTCACTATTTTCTATAAATTTAACTGTTCTCGCTATTATTATTTTGTTTTCTTTTGTAAATATACGGTAACCTTTTGATTTGTTGTCATACCCCACAAGTATTCCTTCCTGCGCTCTATCATCTAATTTGTTTCGCTGATGTTTTTGTATATAGGCATAAGCTTTACAGCCGAATGTACGCAGGTAGTGTAAGGTGGGTTTTCGGTTGAACCAAATTTCGAACGGTGTTTTGTTTGTTATTTTGGTTGGTAGCCTATTCTGCAGGTGATTGGCGGTATTTATGGCTTCTCCCCAGAATTTTTGAGGTAAGCCTGCTTCGGAGAGTAGACTCCTAGTCATATCTAATAATGACCTATTCTTTCTTTCCGCTACGCCGTTTTGGCTCGGACAAAATGGTACCGTAAACTGGTGTTGGATACCTCTTGCCCTTAGGTATTCTTCCGTTTGTTTACCTAAATATTCCCCTCCATTATCGGATCTAATAGCTTTAGGGAATCTGCCGAATTGGGTTTTCACCATGGCTACATAATCTTTTAACTTTTCGTGAACTTCATTTTTATGCGAAAGTAAGTAAATTACTGTGAACCTTGAATAGTCGTCTATAAAAGTGACGAACATTGTTTTTCCCCCGATAGTAGGTGTACCGATAGATGTGCACACGTCCGTGTGTATCAGATCGAGCACTTTGCCTGTTTTGGGACAGTTTGTTGATTTCGGATATGGGGCATCACTTATTTTTGTTTGGATACATATTTCACACAATGCATTATGATTACAGTTATTTATTTTTATACCGTCTGCTAAGTTTTTATTTATTAATTCTTTTATCGTATTATAGTTACGATGGCCAAGCCGTTTGTGCCAAACTTCTATGCAATTTTTATTTTTACATTCATGTGCAATGTTTACTTTATTAGTTTCAGCGCTTTCTAATAATTCGACTTGATATAAATTATTTTTCATTTTTGCTTCAAGATAAATATTCCCGTTTCGGGATAACGTGCATTTTTCTTTATCGAAAATTAATTTATAGCCATTCTGTGTTGCTTTGCTTACCGATATGAGGTTTGATTCTAATTCTGGTACGTATAATACTTCTTTTAATGTGATTGTGTTTATACCTCCATCGGATGTTTTTGTTTTAAATGTCGTTTCACCTGTACCGTGTGAATTCAGCGTTTTTCCATTGGCAATGATGACTGTCGTCTTTTCAGTGTCGTTAAACTTAGTGAATGCATCTTTACTGTTTAGAATGTGTGTCGATGAACCTGAGTCGATTATCCAGGTTTGTTTTCCTGGTTTCTGGACTAAAAAAGCTGCGTCGCTGCCTTTTCCTGAATTGCCCTGTGTTTTGTTAATTCGAATTGGTTCTGTTTCACGGTTTTTGTTTTCTCTATAATAGTTTGCGTCTCCATAACATAACGATGATGTGTAATACTTGGATTTGTGCGGCTGTTGTTTTTGTGACGGTGAGTAAGTGTTTCTGTTCTTAAGATGCCAGCACTCTCTGTATGTATGGTTTTTTAATTTACAGTATGTGCACTGTTTGTCCTTTTTATTATAGTGTTCAGCCGGAAACTTTTTATGCGTTTTAAACGCTTTTGAGGAATTCTCGCTCTGATCTGTGTTTTCTAAACGTCTTGTATATTCATCAGTGAGTTTTCCTTTTATAAACTCTGAATTAAGTTCATTTTCTGGACGGGCCTCGAGGGCTATAATTAAGGTGTTGTAGCTAGGTGGTAATGAACAAAGTAACAGAGCTGAAATGTGCGAGTCATTAATAGTTTCGCCTATGGCTGAAAGTTTATCAATTAGTTCTAAAATATGTGTAATGTGTTTTATTAGATTGCCGTTTTCTGGGAGTTTTGCTCCGTATAATTTTCTCAGCAAATATAACTTGCTTGAGAGATTGGCCCTTTCATGAATTGTTTTTAAAGCTTGCCAGGTTTCTCTGGCAGTGTTTAAGTGCTTTACATGCACGATTTGTGAGTCTTCAATACTCAAGTTGATAATTGCACGTGCTTTACGGTCCCTCTTCATCCAGTCCGTGTTAATTGGATCTGGGGGATTTTGTGTTATTACATCAAACAATTCTTCTTTTATTAAAATCATTTCTGCGCGAAATTTCCAATTTGCGTAGTTTGTCGAATTTAATTTTTCGACTATTTGAGATTCTTTTATCCCTGCCATGTTTATTTTTATTTGTTTATGCGACCAACCTATTTCCTTTTTATTTATTTATTTACTGTAAAATGTAAAATGAACGATTTCTTTTTTTTATTTTTCTTATTACTCACAACCAACAAATTGTTCATTCACTAATTATTTAAATGTTCATTACATAAAACATAAATATATAAATGTTTCTTTTTCATTCACCTTTATATTTCTCGTACAATAACATTCATTATTTTATTCAATGCAGCATCTTTTTATTTTTTTTTTATTCAGAACATGAATATTTTTAATATTTATAATCTAAGCCACTATATAAAATTTTTCTTCTTTTTCGCTAAACATGAGCACTTTATCTGTCTCATTAATCTATTTGTTGGAGTTTAAGTGGCCTATCAAGCCAAAAGCACCCCATTCTCGATAGCAGGAATTCGCTGTCTCATATTTAAACAATTAGAAAAAATCTCTTGTGGTTATGCTGCTTTTGAAATGGAAATAGGTAAAATGCTCTTACCTGGGATTCATCAATATCGCGATGACGTATAACTTCATCGGTGTGGCGTGGTCAGGGATTTATCCAAAAGCTTCTTGAAGAAATTATTTTTATTTTATTTTGTGAAGCATTATTTATCCTTTGAAGTTTAATATGAATCCGCTAAATCCATGGGAAGATATAATGTAATATGAATTAGTATTGTGTGTTTTTACGATAAAGAAAGATTCAACTTTTAGCTTTAAATACTTATAATTAAACATATTACTGGAGTATAAGAAACTCCGTGTTAACAGAGAAGCTACATGATTAAGAGTGAGTATACATCAAGCTGCTAAAACACATATTCGCAGCGTAGAAAAAAATATATAATAATTAAAGGTGTCTGGCAAAAGTCAAAATGTTCAGATGTTCCTTTTAGTTACATATCAGTGGTGAAATCTTAGTTATTAGAACATATGCTTTAGAGAGTTACTCAAGTGGGCTGTAATAGCACTCATTATTAAATGCGGAAGTAAAGAAACAGTTCGTAAATTGGCTTGTTAAAAATGATCTGTGTTTAGTAACAAGTTCTTTCTTTTATTTTATTAATCACTTTTAGCAGTTGCCGAAGAACATCTGGGGAATTAAATTTAACATTTATTTGTGTAGATATAGTTTGTACTTCAAAAGTCCTCACCGTTCGTTCTACGGAAATCTAAGAAATTCACTTTAGAAGACACTAAAGCCATAAAATGGAATTCTGTGGTTTCCGATGGTTCTTTATTCGAAGTAGAAAGCAAGGCTGCGGAGTCGGTGGGGAAAATGTACGACTCCGGGAATTTTAACAGATCCGAATCTGACACCGACTTCCGACTTCGACTCCACGATTCCGACTCGGACTCCGCAGCCCTACTTGTAAAATGAACGAGTCCTACTCCGACTCCGATTCCGGGAATTTTAACAGATCCGACTCCGACTCTTTTCCTCAAAAATGGGCCTGGCTCCGATTCCACGACTCCGACTCCGCAGCCCTACTTGTAAAAGGGACGAGTCCTACTCCGACTCCGATTCCGGGAATTTTAACAAATCCAACTCCAACTCTTTTGCTCAAAAATGGGTCTGACTCCGATTCCACGACTCCGACTACTACTCCGCAGCCCTGGTAGAAAACTCAAATTTTTATCAAATGGACGAATCCTTACCACCGATGACTCTATCTAAACCGCTGGCCGGAAAAAAATGTCCGTTTGAAGTTAACACTTGGCTGAATTTGCACAAGTTAACTAATTAATCCGGGGCGTTACAAATAAACTGAATCCAACTACTACTGTGCTATATATATATAGATATTACACAACCACAGTTATCTTATTAACATATCATTGCAAAATCAATCGTGACAACCAAATTGCCTGTGAGTAATTTGTGAAACTTAAAGAGATGGCAGAATTAGATCTTATCCACGAACAACTATTAGAATTCAGAGCACCACGATTGCTCGCAAAATCTCAAAACACACCCGTCCACTAGAATACCTTTATAAAAAAGTACATAGGCAATCTGCCCTTACATTTCTCTACTAATCAACAATACAAATAAAATCTAACAATCTTATGCAAAACTTGAGTATTGAAAACTTGAGTCTGCTGAGTCTGAGCAAAACTTGTGTCTGCTGAAGGCTTATTTAACCAAATATCAAATAGTTTTTTACGGAATATGGACGTAATTAATCATCAATCGCAAAACATTTAACGAATAAAGCTTCCCATTAAAAATATTAATTTTTATTTTATAAAATCTACAATCTTTTAAGAGCTTTGAACGAAATTTTATATAATTGTTGGTTATTTTTCGTTATTATACTTTACATGAAGTTCCATTCGAAGCAGACTAACGAATGGCAAGGACAATGTAGGAAAAAATAAAGAATTTGTGCATCGTGAAAAATGGGAACTTTTCATTAAATCCTGCGCAATATGTTCGCAGGAGATCTTGAACCCTTAATAAACGGGACATTCCACTTGAATAAAAACACTTGGCGTTAGCACCGGTAATTCCAATACATAATATATTAGGCAGGTGGAAAAAACTTGTATAACTATATTACACTTAAATGAACATTATACCACTGTATGACCAAAGGTGACCGGCTACTTGCGATTTTAGATGTTTTGTTAAATATCTAGAAAACTACATCAAGAATTATCTTGAAACTCCAGGTGTGTAAACAGAATAGTACAGGTCATACATTTCCGTGAGGATTTTTTCCCGAAACCTCATAGGGGACCGTCAACAAATTAAAAAAGAACGAATATCTTTTGGATAACCCTGTAAAAACTAATGTAGCAAAAGCGTTGAAAAAGTAGATTATGATTAAGTGTCTTATTGTAATAAACTGTGTTCATTTTTATGAGAATAGCATGTATACTCGTAGAAAAATTAATTTTTTTATAAAAACAGTACCAAATTTTTCCAAGTTTTTTTGCTTATAATTTGTAGAGTTCTTAATATAAAAAAAAGTTCTTTTCAGAAAATATGACAAATAACATTGTACACAACACCCTGCAATCAGAATTAAAAAATAATAAAAATTGTATGAAAAATGAGCACGTTTACTAAATAATGATTCACTGCGCATGCCCGAATGTAATCAAAATATAATTTGCATAATGTGTTAGCTAAATGTATAGAGCAACTTTTGTGAAAGTCTCAAAAATATAGTTTGAAAAGTCTGAAAATTATCATTGATAGAATAAGCTCAAAATCCGTTGTTCCCAAAATGAAGCAGTTTTCGTGGTTTTCTTCGAACCTTGGATTTTCCAAGTGTAAATACGGATTAGGTTCCCTTAGAAAGACACCCCACGGAGGGCACTCCCACCCTTTGGGCCTATATCCCTCGTGTTGATAATTGGCCGTCATAAACACTAGGGATGCACCGAATATTCGGTATGTATTCGGTATTCGGCCATGTTACCGAATATTCGGTATGTATTCGGTATTCGGCCATGTTACCGAACATTCGGCTTTGCCGAATATCAAACTATTCGGTATGCCGAATATTCGGCTTGGCTGAATAGCAAACTATTCGGTATGCCGAATATTCGGTTTGGCCGAATATCAAAATATTCGGTCAAACCGAATACTTAAAAAAACTTTTAAAACATATTTTTAAAAACCTTATACAACTTCTACGTTTAATAGTCAACTTATAAAGATATTCAGAATAATTAGAAACAGAATCATACTTAAATAAAAGGTAATGTTTTTACATTATTTATTTGCTGTTTGTTAAATATTATTTAAGAAAATTAACCAATCACGAGGATTTTCATAGGAATTAATTATGTGAAAATGCAAGTTCCTGAACATTGTCCAGTAAATAATCTGTTTCTTGCTAAAATTTTAAGAACAACGTTTACAACTTCTGAAAATGATTGCTCACTCCAGACACCGATCTAGGATGCATTTAAAAACTTCCTTGCTTAATTAAAGGGAGTAGAACAGTTATTCTTGCTGAGTTGCCATCATATAAAATTTGAATAGATTGTATTATTTATTTATTTTTACTTTAGTCTCTTCCTGACAAACAAATAATATAGGATACTGTACAATTTTTCTTCGAATTTTTTCACAATTTCTCTTTGATTTTAAAATGTTTCTTTTAGAATTTAAGAAAGTTTTATTCATTTGTTTTAATTCCCAGAAGAAGCCATGAAATTTAAAATTTTATTAATTAAAAAAATTTTTTTAACTATCCTCTTCTTAAATAACTCAAAGCAGATTTTTTATCAGCATAAAGTTTACTTGAAAAAAGCTCTTGTTTATTAGAATAAAAGTTTCTGTTTTCAATATTATGTGAAATTGTTTTAAAATTTAACATTTTAATACCTTTAAACTTTGAAATATAAAAGTATTCGACAAGCCGAATATTCGGTATTCGGCCGAATAGTTACTATTCGGCAGGCCGAATATTCGGTATTATATTCGGTATATATTCGGCCAAAATCACTATTCGGTGCATCCCTAATAAACACAACCAACCCAAAATTAAGCAAAAAGATGAGGGGCTGCATCCATATATCCATTGATTAGAGTCAATACAGCATACACAATATTGCACGTACTATTGTATTTGGATATAACCCCTCATCTTTTTGCTTCCTTTTTGGAATAACGGATTTTGAGCTTATTCTATAAACGATAATTTTCAGACTTTTCAAACTATTTTTTTGAGACTTTCACAAAAGTTGCTGTATACATTTAGCTAATACATTATGCAAATTATATTTTGATTACATTTGGGAATGCGCAGTGAATCATTATTTAGTAAACGTGCTCATTTTTCATACAATTTTTATTATTTTTTTTAATTCTGATTGCAGGATATTGTGTACAATGTTGTTTGTCATATTTTCTGAAAAGAACTTTTTTTATATTAAGAACTCTACAAATTATAAGCAAAAAACTTTGCAAAATTTGGGACTCTTTTTAATTTCTCTATGCTATCCTCATAAAAATGAACACAGTTTATTACAATAAGGCACTTAATCCTAATCTACAGTTTGAACGCTTTTGCTACATAAGTTTTTACAGGGTTATCCAAAAGATATTCGTTCTTTTTCAATTTGTTGACGGGCCCCTATGGGGTTTCGGGAAGAAATTCCACACGGAAATGTATGACCTGTACTATTCTATTTACACACCTGGACTTTCAGGATAATTAATTCTTCATGTAATTTTCTAGCTATTTAACAAAACATCTAAAATCGCAAGTGGCCGGTCACCTTTGGCCATTTTGTGTAGTCATTAGATAGAACACGAGTTCGAAAGGATTACAGAAAAAATATGTCATCATTAGTTAGTGATATCCTTTGTTTTACATAAAAAGTAACAAACAAATTATCCGGATCTTTAAGAGATTACACGAAAATTAATTAGTTTTTCTCAAATATGCCTGATAAATGACATCTTTCGCTTAATACTTTTAATTGATTGACATAAAAGGACACGTTTAAGTATTCGTCACTGTTTTTTTTTTTTCTTTTTAAATTTATTTCGACTCCGTGGCATCTAGTTAGATGTTATCGAATTATTATTATTATTTTTTTAATTTTCCAGAGAATGGCAACGCCCAGTCTCCATTTAATGACTGGAGGTTGTGTAAACACAAGAAAAATGTCGCCTGATGCGACAGAGATATTTATAGAACATGATGGAACTGTGTCGATGGGTTAATTGCGCTGGTCAGTGGGATTCAGAAACTCATTTCTATGTTTGTCTTTCTACACGCCTACAAAAAGGAAGAACAATGGAAAAAAATAGTAGTATACTGCTCTCAAATCCTGTTGACATAATGGATTTTCTATATATATATATATATATATATGTTTCATTAAAATAAGGAACATTACAAAAAAATTTCGATTTTTTATTTAAACAGAAAATTCAGAGGAATTGTGTTACGAAAAAAAAAAAAAAAAAAAAAATAGTATATTGCTCTCAAATTCGGTTGCCATAATGTATTGTCTAAAAAATATATACATGTATATTCCTTTATCTAAAATAAGGAACGTTAGAAAAATTTCTCCATTATTTATTTAATGACGAAATTTTAAAAGAATTATGTATAAGAAAAAGAAAAATAGTAGTATATTGCTCTCAAAGCCAATTGCTATAACGGATGTTCTAAAAAATATATGCATATATATATTCGTTTGATTAAAATAAAGACCATTGCAAAAATTTATCGATTTTTTTTATTTAATGAGGAAATTTAAAAGAATTATGTGTAAGAAAAAGAAAAAATAGTATTATATTGCTCTCAAATCTGGTTGACATAACGGATGTTCTAAGAAAATATGTTACATATATATTCGTTTGATTAAAATAAGGAACGTTACTAAAGTTTCTCGATTTTTTATTTAAAGAGGAAATTCAGAAGAATGTGAGATATGAAATCACATATACTTTTAAATTATTTAAGTTTATTTTATTAGATATCCTTTTCTATCCCTATTAATTTATCAAAAATATATTAGGGGCTGTGCATATATAACGTTATCAACTTTTTGGTAATTTTGGACCTCCTCCCCCCTTACGATGTCATACGTTATCATCCCCGAACCCACCCACCCCTTCGGTAATGATATCGTTATCAATGTATAAAAATTCTTTAGATTTTTGGAATATTTTTCTTATGATTGAAGTGAATGTACAAATATGGTTACATTTATTTTTCGCATACTTTATTAATTCAAAGAGAAGTCAATAAAATACCATTTTATATATGAAATAACAGTATCTCAAATAACACTTAAAAGAAAGTTATTGTTTAAACATATTTAATAATCGCTTTTTGTTACATAATGCAACAGTAATAATGTCTTTTTGCCCCGCACGGGGTGGGGCAGACAGAACTTCTTATCAACAAAACAGGTGGACAACATTCTCTTTTATTTACTTCTAAAACCACAAGTATCATTTCAAACATACTTCGCATATGGTTTGTCGAACAGCAGATTGTATATGCATACACGCATGACAGAAGAATAGGAAAGCCAAACATTGGGGTATTCCATTATTTGAATAATTTTGTAACCATTTAATGATTTTAATAATAACTTTGTATTTTCATAAAAATAGATAACATACTAAGAAAGATAACATATTATTTTTATGTAAAGAACAAGTTACAAATAAGAAGAGAAAATTTTGGTTGGATCAAAAATGATAACGATATCAAAAGACAAACTCCCCCTACCCCTAGAGATATTTTACGACATCATGTGCCAGACCCCCCCTCCCCCCTAAAATGATAGCGTTATATATGCATGGATAGCGTTATATATGCATGGCATATATATATAAGGGTGTATTCCGATCAAAACTGCTTATTTTCTGATTTATTTTTAAATTCATTTTTGCTCTCAAACACATCAAACTGGCAAATTCTCTTATTTAGAAACTACATAGTGTACCGTGCTTGTCGATTTTGTGATAAATGCAGAAAATATTGCAAAAAATGCTGTCAAAGTTGGCGTTTTGAACCGAATATTCCGAAGCGAGAGATCTGGGAATGAAAAAAATGGTCACACTGAGAAAATAAATCTTTAAAAATCAAATTCTAATTAATTGAGCGAAAAATGAAATCACACGGCCTCTTATACATCTCTGCAAAAATAACCTCAGCAAGTTGCATGTTTTTATTTTTAAAAATGAGTCTGAAAATGTCTCAGAAAATTTTGAGCTGTTGAGGGTGAAAAAATATTTTTTCGAATACACCCTTAAGACTTTTTTCAAATCCAAAGGGGTAACTTTATATGACATAAGTTTTAATTCATTTTTGTTCGGAATGCATGAAATTGGCAGGTGTTGTTACTTAGAAACTAAGTAATTGAAAGACGTTTTCCATTTTTTGGTGAACACAAATGATCTTTCAGAAAATACCGTCAAAGTTTGCGTTTTGAACCGATTTCCCGGACGAAAGAAGGAAAAGCAGCCAGAGACAACAATGTAAAAAAAATCTGTCAAATTGACAGGAAAAAACTGTTAATTTTGGCGCCAGTTGAAAACGGTTTAATTTACAGAAAAAAGCTGTAATTTTTCATTACAACAGTTCTTTTCTGTAAAAAATACAGATTTTTTTCTGCAAAACTTACGAAATTCAGTTTTTTTTTTTACAGAAAAAAACTGTTTTTCTTCAAAACAGTTTTTTTCTGTAATTTTTTTTTTTTAACGGAAGGATATAAAATTGAAGACCTGACTATGGAAGCGATTCGGAATCAAACTGTGTTATGTTATCTATTTTTTGATAAATAAATTATCTATTGAGTTATAAGCGATTTTGATCACGTGACAAAGACTTTTTCACCCTTTCTTGAGTGGTTATTGTTCTTTCGCGCGGAAATTTGGTCCGAAATGCCCACTTTGACACTATTTTCTGAAAGATCTATTGCGTTTGCAAAAAAAACGGAAAAAACAGCTCGATGACATAGCTTCTGATCAACAACACCTGATAGTTTCATGCATTTCCGAACAAAAATAAATTAAAACGCATGCCATAAAGTTGCCCTTTTGGATTTGAGAGCAACTTTAAAAATGAATTAGTAAATGTGTCAGAAAGTTTGGGCTTGAGAACCGATTTAAAGTTTTATTTAAATCTTATGCTTTCCGGGAGATGGTTAATATTAACAGAAATGCTTTTTAATGATTTTGGAATAAGGAACCGTCGGATGATAATTAATTAATGATTACTATTATTTATTCCTTTCAACAGAAAGTGAGTTACAGCGGGTGATTGCTTTTTAAAATGAAAAGAAATTTACCGAGCAATATGCAGTATCTTGCGTAATATGGAAAGAGTGTAATTATCCTTTATTTATTTATTTTATTATTTTGAAGGACAGGGGTGTGCGTTAACGCTAAAGGATATCTGATAAAATAACCGGAGATAATGTAAAATTATATGAGATTTCGCATCACATTAGGATTTATTTGTTGCCGTGGGTGGTACCAGATTTGATTATCACATGGAACACACGTGGTCTGTACCCTGGTTATGAAATTTCTAGGAGGCACTAAATTTTTCATAATATCATTTACTGTTTTAAATAATAATAATAATAATAATAATAATAATAATAATAATAATAATAATAATAATAATAATAATAATAATAAAAGATTAATGACAGACTTTTACTGGTTTAAAATGAGATGTAAGAAATTTACCATTTAGTCAGGGAATATAGTTTTACAGCTTTAAAGTTACTTTCACTTTCGAAACCGGTTCCGAAAATGAAAGTGTCATTCTAAAAAAATATCTGCAACAAAAATCGACAAAGTAAAAAAGGAACGATGGACTTCAGCTATTAAATGCAAAAAAAGTTTAAAAAAATTCGAAATGCAAACGAGGTATAGAAAATAACCTTCCCATAAGTTTAGCATTAGCTCGGGAGTGTCTTCGCGCGTGCAGGGACAAGAGCCTTAAGGCTGCTCGTCACCCAGCTTCCGAATTCCCCTCATTAAAGCTAAGTCCTTTTTTCTGTGTATTCTTCTTAAAAGATGTCTCTTTTTTTTAGTTCTGAAAATATGTCTAAAATCTATGATTAATTCAATATTTTATGCATTAAAAGCTGACGAACTGTGAGTAAGATTTTAACATTTTATATAAAATTAAATATATGTTTTAGAAATATATTGAGAACTGAGAAAAAAGAGAAATCTTTTACGAACAGTACACAGAGAAAAAAAGTTAACAAGTAAAAATTAACTTTAAAAAATCAAAAAACCCGACTGCGTAAAAAGCGAGCTAATTAATTATTTCTCATCAGTGTGAAACTATTTTTTACATTACTTACCTATTTATTTTATTTATTTGTATTGATAATTTTTAAGTTGTGTTTAATTGTTAGTTCCTATCTATAAACACTGTTTTGATAAGGCCAATAGATGTATATGAAGGTTACAGTTGCAGTACAGCTAGAGATCCTACCTGCACAACTTCCATGTTGTGTAATATTTAAACGGAGCTTCTGACTGTAAAATAGCCAATGAAACATCGTCTTCATTTTGAAAGACCTATCCAATGATATGACACTCAATAGGGTGCGTGAAATTTTTTTCGTCTCTACCGCCATTTCGTATTTTATGACCGCCATCTTGAATTTATAAAAATAAAATCTAGCCCATAACCATTTGAAGGTTAAGACGAATCGATAGAGACCTCAGTCATTAAAATGCATCCAGCCGTTGAGATGTTTCGAGGGTATAAAGAAATCCACATACCCAGATACGCGTCAAACACATAACCCTTCTTGGCAGTCGGGTAAAAATATTAGTTTTCCGACGAGATAGTTCAAATTACGAATGCATCAAATGCCCATAGACTTAGCAATAGTAAGGGGAATTCGGAAGCTGAGTGACGAGTAGCCTTAAGTAAGACGACAAATCCCCCCCCCCCCCTCCACCCTCTCTGAAAAAAAAAAAACTCTCTGGCGGTGCTGTATCATGTTTCAAAGAACATCTGAAATTTTCGCAGATGATGTCACACTACAATTACAACTAGTCTGTTGAACAAAATTCATGTTAATTAAGACAATGACATCTCAACTTAGCTCTTTTTGTCAAAGATTATCTACTTACAAAAAGATTTCATCAGCAATTAATCATTTGGTCTAACATGTTGAACACCTACTTTATCGATTCAAAAGAAACCTTTGAAATGTTGATTGCACATACGAAGATCGAACATTTTCACGACGGTTTTCATTGATTTACTTAATTTTATTAACGATATATTTGAGCTTTTTCTATCCGTTTCATTGATCCTTCAATTGCACTGATCAGTATCGAAAATAGCTCTGTAAAAATAATAATCGATTCCCTTAGATTTCCGGTTTCTAAATCAAAATATGTCCAGAAGAAAGAAACAAGAAAGAAAAATCATGCGTCAAGCGTAGATTATGAAATACTTTCCAACACTTCCAGAATTCTTTAAAGAAACTTCGCTGTTTAATTAGGTTATATATATACATCCATACACACACACACACACATATATATATATATAAGTAAACATTTTAGAAAATGCATAAAAATATTTGAACAGCAGATTTCAGCAATTACCGTCCATAGCCCGAAAAGTAGTCCCAATTCTTTTGTGCAGCTCTGTATTTAACCTACAGATTTGTAAATATTCAACATAGTACGCTAAAACTTAGTTAGTAGTAAAATGCACAATGGGTTCAATAATTAACTTTCAGCAATTTCTCAAGGAAAAAAAAGTACATAGTTTCTTAGTATGATAAATAAAGTGTCATTATTTTTAATAATTTTATGAATTACAAATTGAAAAATACAATTAAAGAACCATATATTGTAATTTTTCTTTAAAGAAACAAAGTTGTATCATTTTTGCAAGGTCTTAGGTACATAGATTTAGAAATTCTGTGGTACTTGGAATAAGTTTTTTTTTTACAAGAAATCTCTATCTACAACTACCGGTGAATTTCATTATTTTTTTTAAAAGGTAAGGTGCAAGCCAATTTCAAAAGAGGCAGGTTGTGGCGCCCTAAAAAAATTACTTTGAGTAAACAGTAAGTAATCACAGAATAATTAAAAACAGCAAATAAGTAATTTCATTAGTTAGTAACACAAATAACAAAACTAACAAATATTAATTGTAGCTCATTTTGCATTTGTACTATTAATCACCTAAATCTAAACTTACACACCATGTATGCATATGCTAACCCCCTCCCCCCCCCCACAAAAAAAATGCTTTGACTCATGTATATATACACACATACAGAGTAAATATATGGAATAGCCAGTTATATCTGAAATTCTCAAAACATTAAACATGCTATGCAAACAAAAGCAGCATCATTAGCACTCAGTGGGTATCCTTAGCATTCAGTGTTTCAAATAGTTTTGCCGCCTTTTTAATCCCTAACAATTTTTATTTGGTGTAAATGAGCAAAAAAACAAACAAAAATTTATTTAGCATTTACTGGAGAAGCTCTTGCTGTGCTTTTAACATTTTATACCAATTGGTTCTTTTTCTCTCATACATTCTTTTACAATAGCAGTTCAGTCGATATCATTCTTTAATTCTTCTTTATCATGTGCTATAAATTATATTATTGCAAAAGTAGAATGAGAAAATAAGATTTTGGCTATTTTATTCTTTTACATGCAGAAATTTATTATACTTGCTATACTTATTTTATATAAAAGGATGAATAATTTAATTACTAAAAGGAAATTATGACATTGCAAGTTATATTAGATTTAAATGTAATTTTAAATAAAATCCTTTATATGTTATGTTACATAAAAACTAGGCTTTTTACAAACTTACTGTACTTAAACTTTTTACAACAGTCAGGAATTAAGCTTAAAAACAATTATTTAAAGCTTGTTTTTGTGTATTCATAAGTCAAAATACATGTAGAAACTTTTCAAATTATGTTCATCTTAGATTTAATACTTTTTTATGTCGTTTTAAACACTTGGAAAATTTAGGATTTCAATCAATGATTTTAAAAAAAAATCAGTTGATTAAAATCACGATTTAATCGCTAATTTAAATCAACTGATTAAAATCGTTGACACTCTAATTAAAAGCCTCCTTTAAGCAATTCAGGTTGATACACCGACATGCTTACAAATTCTTTTGTGTAGCCCTATATATGATATATAGCATTTTTACACCCCAGATACTATGGAAAAAATTAGTTCAACTGAAAACACGTATACGTTATATGAAATCTCACTTCCTGCAATTATTGCTAATAAACAGTACTTGGAATACAATCTTTTGTGTGTCTGCTATGCAAATCTTTTGTGTGTCAATATAAATGAACGATAAATGTTATACAACATGTTATACAGCATGTCATGCACATCATGTTATACAACAAGTATCTTGTAGAATGACACATCATCTGTAATGTATATCAATTTTATTATATTTAAAATATTGCAACAGAACTATAATACGCTTAAAACAAGTTTTCCCCTCAGACAAGGGCTTAATTTCTAAGAAAAAAGTACTGGAGTCCTAATATTCTGCGGTACCGGTACTAACAAGTGTATCGTCCCCCTTCCCACTGCCCCGTCACTCCAGTATCCATATTTATATTTTGTACATTATTTTCAAAATTCAAAGCATTTTTTTTTTGTTAGCAAAATAAAAAATTTAAATATATCTATCAGCATATACTTGTCTGTCAACTATTCCACTTTTTAGTTATCACTCCTTCTGAATAATAATGTTTGCCTAATTTTAATGTTAATTAGGGTAACTTTAGGATAGATGGCCATAGTTTTTAAAGATTGAAATAAAAATTCTTAGAATGCAAATACAAGAAATATTGATGCATCTTTAAAATTTTTATACATATAATTATCATATTTTATGCAAAAAATAATTAAATATTGAAAACAAAAAGTGTTAAACAAAGTTGAAATTAAAATGGCAGATGGCCATCTCTCTTTCAAGTCGAGGAGAGATGACCATCCAATACAAGAAAGAAAAGGTGAAGTTAAATAGCAAAAAAATAACACATTTCATATAGTTAATTATGAAAAACATATAGCAATTTGTAAAGATGCAGTTATATGATGGAAAATGGGTGAATAAAACTCGAATAAACAAAATTTGAAGTATAATTTCAATACTTCACTTTTCGTAAAATCTTACCACATGTTTGGCGAAGGTCGTGATAATTTGTACACGTTTCATGGAACCACTTCAGGTATCTTATGCATTGTATCCAGACATCCTTTTTGGATGTGATATTATATTGTTTTGAACAACCAACACAGTGATCCTAATCCAATTCTATTTACTCGGATTCTGTTGAATCTGATAATTTTAATTGTATTTCGTTTTCTTCGCTACTGGAAGCGTCGTGTTTATTTTTTCTCGCGTTAATTTTATTACGTTAATTTAGTTTATTTATGAACTTTATCAGTTTCTGTTATGAAAGTTTCCGACGTTTTTCAGTATTTTCTGAAACAAATAAATCGTTAGGTCTTATTATATTATTATTAAAATATTTATATTAGTTAAAATGTAAACAATTATATCAAATAATATATTTATAAACATAAACGTTATATATTTATTTTAAATTTAATTATATTTAGTTAAAATCATCACTCCGTATAACTTTAAATATTGATTAAGGGTGTATTCCGATCAAAACTGCTTATTTTCTGATTTATTTTTAAATTCATTTTTGCTCTCAAACGCATCAAACTGGCAAATTCTCTTATTTAGAAACTACATAATGTGCCGTGCTTGTCGATTTTTTGATAAATGCAGGGAATATTGTAAAAAATGCTGTCAAAGTTGGCGTTTTGAACCGAATTTTCCGAAGCGGGAGATCTGGGAATGAAAAAAATGGTCGTACTGAGAAAATAATTGTTTAAAACTCAAATTCTAATTAATTGAGCGAAAAATGAAATCACACGGCCCCTTATACATCTCTTCAGAAATCACCTCAGCAAGTTTCATGTTTTTACTTTTAAAAATGAGTCTGAAAATGTCTCAGAAAATTTCGAGCTATTGAGGATGAAAAAATATTTTTTCGAATACACCCTTAATGGTGGCCATCTCTCCTGAAATTGAAGCACTGACGGTTGCCGAATTTAAAGCATCAATAGCCATTGTACGTCTTTGTTTTAGGCTTAGAAGTAAAGATTAGGCTATATACGTGCCTTAAAACTCCAATATAGTAATATATATATATAACAGACGTACTGCAGAACATTCAGATACTTAAGTGAGAGAAAATATTCAACCACTAAATTAAATAAACATTAAAATTACACTTACTTTTTATAATCGAAAAACACAACTGCACGTCGCAATAAACTCGTTGAACTATTTCATGCGAATAAAGTTTATGTTGCAACTATGATCAAGTTTTCGAAATATTTAGACTGGTCATCTCTCCTCTTATGGCTATCTATCCTAGAGTTACCCTAATTGCAGAATTCTGCGCTTAAATATGGTAAGGATTATTATTCGGAAATAGTGTTAACACAAAAAAGGGGTGGTTCGCAGCTGTGCATTTTTAAGAAAAAATGAATGACATTTACAGAAATTAATATGCATATGCTGAGAATGGAACAATGCTTTTTAATTTCCTATAAAAGATGCATATTTTAAACTATAATCGATTCCTTTCGCATAACAATCTTTTGTGGTGAGTCCCTGAAAATCAGATTAAATTAAAATTTTGACAGCGTTATCGAAAAGGTTCGATGCTTTTATAGAAAAAGAAAAAACACTGCTCGATTGCTTTCTATCAGAATAACAGTACATGGCAATTAGATCTGCTTACAAATGAAAGTGACTTCCTAAATGTGCAGAGCACAGCCTTTTCATGGGCAGCGCTCATGATACAAGATAAATAGAAAAATCACGGACGTGATTTTTATACTCGTACGCAATAGAAGACAAAAAAATTCAAACAAACAAAACCTCAAGCTGATGCTCGTTGGCTAAAAATAGAAAATATTCGTTTCAGGTTAGATATCTAAAAAAAAAAAAAAAAAAAAAAAAAAACAGCCAATTAAAAATCATCCTACTGCCACAAAAGAAAATCGAACTGAAAGCAAATTCATTGTTCAGTCTCTTGTGTGGCACCGTATCAACACGTCGCCAACATAAATTTGAAATAGAAAAACATGATTTCTGTTTTCCCTTCATTCTGATCAAAACAGCATTAAAATGATTTGAAATAGAATATACTTAATTTTGAATGAGCAAAAGTTTTTTTTTCTATACATGAATAAATAAAATTTTGCATGTAAGACAGATTGAGTTCGAGCCAGTCCAAGCCCCAAAACTGATATAAAAATTGAGTCCGTTTTATCTCCATCTCCTACGTGTGCGACACATTACGTCACATATAAGTGTTTTGATAAAAAAGAATGCAAAAGCTTACGGATGGAAAGGAAAGGAAAGAGTAATTTAGGCTTTAGCTTTTCGGATGCGCTATTGCACTGGGATCCGGAGCCCTGTATTTACGAGTTCCGGCGAATCCCGAACAATACTTAAATATTTATAAAAACAGAGAAGTACCGGATCTGGGCTCCGGTGGGCTCCGGCGCAAATTAATCCCTGCGGCGCAGACCATTATGTAACATAATTCTTTTGTGTGGCCCTCTAAGTGAATAGTAAATGTACCCCAGATTCTACAGAATGCATGTTTTAGTGCACTTCTTAAATGCATGTCTATTTCATTACGTTTGAAATGGTCTACTCGTAACATTTGCACTCGTAACAGATGCACTTGAAACGATTTTTGCCCATTGATCGTAATGTAAAGTAATACATTTGACCGCTTCTGTAAATTAACAATAAATGGTACATACTTCATTTTCAATAACGATCGTGTTAATAAACGTCAATATCATAGAAGAAATTCCGGGCAATCCGAATATATTTACGAGAGTTAGAATTCGGCCAGGCGGACAGACAAATCGAAGTCATAAACACTTTTCAACTATGTTGGAATATGTCAAATATGTAAATAATTGCACATAAATGATGGTAAAAAAATTAAATAAATAAAAATGCCAAAATAATAATAAAAAACATCAACGGATATATAGAGGGAATTAAAATTACAATGTGCTATAACGGATTACTGCTGGACGGGAGACAGCAAAAGAACAATTCGCAAAACAAAAATTAGTAATACGATTTTTCACGATAGATTTTATTATTAACTGTTAATTAAGGCTATTCTTAACTGCTCTGCTCAACAAGCCCAGAACGTTTTGACACATTAACAAATTCATTTTTTAACGGAAAGATATAAAATTGGAGAGCCTGACCATGGAAACGATTTGGAATCGAACTGTGTTTTCCATTTTTTTAATCAATAAATTACCTATTGAGTTAAGAGCGATTTTAATCACGTGACACGGCATTTTTCTCCTTTTACTGACTGGATTTTCTTCTTTCGTGCGGAAGTTCGGTTCAAAGTGCCTATTTTGACAGTATTTTCTGAAAAATCTATTGCTTTTACAAGAAACCGGAAAAAAAAGTTCGATGACATAGTTTCTGAATAGCAACACCTTCTAGTTTCATGCATTTCCGAACAAAAATGAATTAAAACTTATATCAGAAAGTTGGTCCTTTGGATTTGAGAACAGCCTTAAAACAGTGAAAAATTTTTTTTCACGTTTTTATTTTATTGTTATGTATAGCATTGTAAATGAATGTATTGGTATCAATCTTTCAGAGTTGATACAATTTGTTGTTGTTGTCGTTGTAAAATGGTACGTGATAGGATATGATACCATATTTAGATTTTTGAAAGTCAAATCTATAACGTTAACATATTTTTCCCGGTGTTAGTATTGAACTGCGGTTTCGTGATAATCAGCAAACTTTCATTATAAACTGTACTGTAACACGCATTTTCTTATAGTACAATCATACTTGGAGAAATATTGGGTTGGGTTTGAACCATGATAAAAAGACGAATGTAAATTAAATTTAACCTTTAATTGCTTTTAGCAGTTTCACAGACCGCAGGGGTCCCCCCCCCCCCCGCAGTTTTACTTGTAATTTTCAATCTAAGTATAGATAGTGAAATTTTGTTTCGTTCTTTAGAACACTAGTACTATTGCTAGAGACTTCTAAATAGATGAATTTTGATTATAATAGTCCCGTAAAAAGAGTTTAGTACAGAAAAAGTTTCCTACGAGAGGACTATAGAAAAAGAAAGAAATGATTAGAAAGAGACTAGCTTTTATTCACCAGAAAGAGACTACACTGTAAAAAAAGAAACCGTATTTTTTACAGAAAAAAATTGTATTTTTTACAGATAAAAACTATTTTAAAGAAAAATAGTTTTTTTCTGTAAAAAAAGTGAACTTTGTAACTTTTACAGAAAAAAATCTGTATTTTTTACAGAAAAAGCGGTTTTAATGACAAATTACAAATATTTTCTGTAAATTAAACAGTTTTTCACTGGCGCCAAAACTGACAGCTTTTTTCTGTTAATTTGAGGGACTCTTTTTTACAGTGTATCTTTTGATCAATAGGTCTGAGAGACCACTCACAGTAAGTATGCGACATTTTTTTCACATCAGTTAAGGGTTAACTATCGTGAGCAATATCACAAACCGCTACGTTTTAAATATACGTAGTTTAACCAGTATAATATATCAGTTGCATTTTAATATGAAAACTCTGGATTTTCAACCTTCAACTCGATGAGATGATGGTTTTTGCAGCTGCCTTCCTCTCTATTGTAGTGAAATCATACGTGGAGGAATATTGGGTTGTGTTGTGGTTGGTCCATGATAAAAAACCGAACGGAAACAAACTGGACTTTATGTACGCGACCTGATGTCGATTCTAAAATTCGTCTGCTAACGGTATTTAGCATAGCAATCTACGGAGTGTGAGTTATTAATAGGGATGCACAGAATAGTGATTTTGGCAGAATACCGAATATTTGGCCTGCAGGCGAACCGAATACCGAATATTCGGCTAGCCGAATAGTAACTGCTAGGCCGAATACCGAATATTCGGCTTGTCGAATACTTTTATATTTCAAAGTTTAAAGGCACTAAAATGCTACATTTTAAAACAATTTTACATACTATTTAAAACAGAAACTTTTATTCTAATAAACAAGAACTTTTTTGAAGTAAACTTTATGCTGAAAAAAATCTGCTTTGAGTTATTTAAGAAGAGGATAGTTATAAAACTTTTTTAATTAATAAAATTTTAAATTTTATGGCTTCTTCTGAGAATTAAAACAGATGAATAAAATTTTCTTAAATTCTAAAAGAAACATTTTAAAATCAAAGATAAATTGTGAAAAAATTGGAAGAAAAACTGGACAATGTTCAGGAACTTGCCTTTGTACATAATTAATTCCTATGAAAATCCTCGTGATTGGTTAATTTTCTTAAATAATACTTAAGAAACAGCAAATAAATAATGTAAAAACATTCTCTTTTATTTAAATATGATTTTGTTTCTAATTATTCTGAATATATTTATAAGTTGACTCTTAAACGTAGAAGTTGTATAAGGTTTTTAAAGATATGTTTAAAAAGTTTTTTTTTAAGTATTCGGCATACCGAATAGTTTGCTATTCGGTCAAACCGAATATTCGGTAACATGGCCGAATAGGCCGAATACCGAATAAATACCGAATATTCGGTGCATCCCTAGTTATTTAATGTTTATTTGTTAAAAATACTGCTAAAAAATTCTTTGTTGTAGCAGCATATTCTTAATATATTGTAATATAAATTCAAAATGTTCTTCTGTATGCCAGAAAATTCTCTAAGTTTGCTAATTTTCAGTTAAAATGTTTAAAAAAAAATATTTTTTCGAATACACTCTTATTCGAAAAAATATTTTTCCACCCTCAACTAGGGTTCGCAAAAACCCGGGTTTTTCTGAAAAAACCAAACACACATGGGTTTTTTCGGGTTTTTTCATGAAAAACCCAATTTTCCCCGGGGAAAATCGGGTTTTTTTTCAAAAGTATAATACATGCATAATTACATTATTGGGCGATTCCATGTGGAGAGTCACACACGTAACGCAGGCTTTAATTTGCATTTATTCAATTATTTATTATATTTTAATGTTAATTCTGATTTTAGGTGGTATGGTAAATAAGTTATTAACATATTTTTTAGTTTAAATGTGTGTAAGTAAAACTCACAGAAATATATCATTTAATTTCATACTCAAAATGTGCTTTTTTTCTGAAGTAGAAAAAAAGCACATTTTGAGTAATGAAATTAAATGATATACTTCTGTGAGTTTTATTGCCACACATTTAAATTTAAAAATATGCTAATAACTTATTTACCATACCACTTAAAATCAGAATTAACATTAAAATATAATAAATAATTGAATAAATGCAAATTAAAGCCTGCGTTACGTGTGTGACACTCTCCACGGAATCGCCCTATTGTATACTATATTTTCTATATATTATACACACTATGCATAAAAAAATACATTGTTCTCTTATATACAATATAATTGTAATGCTATTTTACAAGTTATAAATTGTATAAATTATATGAATTTAAATAAATTAAATGCCAGTGTTTCTCACAAATTAATTTTAAATATAATAGAAGATATAAAATTGTTAATTTTCTTTAAATCAAATAATGAATAGAATATTAAAATTTAAAATATATAAGTAGGAAGAAAAAAAAGGGTAAACTAGTCGGATGTGCCAATCCCAAAAGTTTCTTCTATCTCATACATGTTAATAATTCAAAATTCGCTATCACAGTGCCAAAATTAAATGGCAATTTATGCCCATCATGAGGATTGTAAAATATAGATTTGTTGAATTGGATGCATTTAACAAGGAGATATAAGTATCACCTGTTGTGCAATTTACAACAAAACCTGATCAGTAACAATTTATGTCAACATCTAACTGAATCTGAAGTTTGATGAAAATCCATGCATTATTAGTTCTTGAGATAAAGCTATTGCAAAAAGTGAGATAAATGCAGCACAACAGCGCCGCTTGGGCGATGTACACCAAAAACTAATCAGCACCAGTTTATATCAAGGTTTAACTGAATCTAAATTTTTATTCAAATCCGTACATCAGTTTTTGAGATTAGAGTTATTGCTGAAATCGCGAAAAATGCAGCATAGCAGCACTACCTGTTGGGCGATATGCACCAAAATTCAATAAGCAATATAGGTGTAAATTAGCGGTCGCCACTCGCCACGTGGCGATTAAAGTTGTAAAAGTGGCGATTAAAAAATCGGCCATCGATCGCCACTATAGTCGCCACTCGCCAAATGGCGATTAAAAAATCTGTTATCGATCGCCAACTGAAATACAACTTTTCTCATGAAAATATGCATCTCTACTTTGATTACATCTAATTAGCAAACTGGTTAATTTTTTTTCCTACCGGATGCAAGTAGATTTCAATGATTTAGCTGCATTTTCAATATTTCATTTTTTCGCCAAGTGCTTGCTCTTCAGTTGGATTATTTTTTTTTTTACAGTTTTATTCTGCAAAATATATTCATCAGCTTTGATTCCACATGCGTTTCAAATAATTTATTCCTTTTCTTTCACTGCCTTTTCCTTTTCTTTCACATTTAAAATTGCAAGTGCATTTTAACCCTTTCGGGTTTGGAGTACTGTTAATAGTACATGTCTTTTCATCGAGTATTGTTTTGTCTTAACAATTACTTTTGCTACTATTTACATATGGTAATGATAGTATATGGCTATGCCTCTCTTATTATGATTTCATTTATGTTTGGACATTTAGTAATAACAATAAAAGTTTGCTTAATTCTCTTTGCACCATTGGCGATTCCTTTATTTTATAAATATATATCACTCTTTAAATTTAAAATAGTATAGGTTACTTTTCTGAACAAATCATGTGTGATAAAACACAAAAAACATTAGAAAGTAGTAATATCTGTTAAACTCTGTTGTAATGATCGTCTCCAAAACGTCTCCAAACGTATCCAAAAACTTCCTTCCTATTATCATATGAATTGAATAGTACACAAAATAAGTTCATTCGTTAGAATTCAGACAATGAGATAATCTTTAAACTTCAGTAAATCTATTCAGATAACTACGATTAGCATTATTAAAATAAAAGTAATTTTATTATCAAAACTGAAGAATAAAAATCCGACATGAAAGGGTTAAGGACATTGCAATTTTAAAGCAATTTTCTTGAATTTCGACTGCTTCCCTATTCTTGTTGTAAATAGTTGTCTGGTATAAAACTCTGATTTATAGAAAAATATGTATATATACAACGATTATAGTTTATCTAGATGTCAAGAAAGTTTGAAACATTATAGTGGCCACTAACTTTAAAAAGTGGCCACTAATGAAACTGAGTCTACCAGCCACTGGCTACTAACTCAATTTCCCAGTTTTCACCTATAATAAGCAACAACTTAACTTGTAACTGAATCTGAAGTTCTATGAAAATCCGTGCATTAGTTCTTGAGATAAAGCTATTGCAAAAATTTAGATAAATGCAGCGTAGCAGCGCCACCTGTTGGGCAGTATACACCAAAAACTAATCAGCACCAGTTTACATCAAGGTCTAACTCAGTTTTGTGTTAGTAAAAGTTTTGTGAAATTCTGTGCATTAGTTATTGAGATACAGCACCCACAAAATTTTTTTCACATACAGACAGTCATTTTCTAAAAACTATCAAATTGTCTTCAGGACCTTTTTAAAACACATAAATCAATCATGAACTGGAAGTCGAAATTTTTCACGAATCCAATACTTTCTTATTGTAAAGATAGAAGAAAGTAAAAATACATATTTTTTATTTCCATGAATATAGTTGATTTGAATTTTTTATATAAAGACATACCTATAATTATGTACTATGTATGTTGCTTATTAGATTCTATGTTAGTAAAGTATTTCAATGTGCTGAAATACATTTTTATTTGTATTCAATGGCTTTTATATATTAATATTTTTTCAAAATTAACTGAAATGACTTAAATTCATTAAATTTATATGTTGTTTAAATTTTTAAATTATACCTGAAAATTGAAAAAACCCACTTTATGGGTTTTTCAGTGGGCTTTTTCAAGTGGGCCCATTCTGAAAAAACCCACCGGGTTTTTTCGAACTGGGCCCAGCTTTGCGAACCCTGCCCTCAACAGCTCGAAAATTTCTGAGACATTTTCAGACTCATTTTTAAAAGTAAAAACATGAAATTTGCTGAGCTGATTTTTGAAGAGATGTGTAAGAGGCCGTGTGATTTCATTTGTCGCTCAGTTAATTAGAATTTCATTTTTAAACAATTATTTTCTCAGTATGACCATTTTTTTCATTCCCAGATCTCCCGTTCGGAAAATTCTGTTCAAAACGTCAACTTTGACAGGATTTTTTACAATATTTTCTGCATGTACCAAAAAACCGAGAAGCACGGCACATTATGTAGTTTCTAAATAAGAAAATTTCCCAGTTTGATGCGTTTGAGAGCAAAAAGGAATTTAAAAATGAATCAGGAAATAAGCAGTTTGGATCAGAATACACCCTTAAGGGGCAAAAAACACATATTATTGTAATCGATTTTAAATTATCGTTGCCTAAGGCACTCTTGCAGCACATTTGTATATCGAGACAGACGGGTTGACAAACAACTGATCTGAGGCAACATTTCTGGAGCGACGGAATAATATGAACGTACCTCAAATTCTTTTACTGATATCCAAACCTTTTGTACAGTTGGTGTGAGAGACAATGTTTTACCGATAATAATATGGATTTACTTCCGCAAAGGAAGAGCAAAAGAGCATGATTTGAAAACTTGTTTTCGGAAGCATTAGGATTGTTGTAGTTTGTCACAAAATGGCATTTTTAGGAATTTTGGAAGATGTTTTACTCTTATTGCAAAATATCTTGCTCGACAGAAAGTAATCAATGAAAAAGAGAATGTTTGCATCATACATCTTAAGAAACCGTATATGTTTTCTTCTATTTCGAAACACTTGTGATAATAAAATTCCGTGAAATAATCTTTTACCTTTCACTGTGTAAGGATAAAATAAACAAACAAACAACAACAAAAAAAATGACGGTAAATCTATGAAGAGATATACGGTATATTCCGACGTACAATGCTCACTTTTGACACTAGAAAAGAATTTGCAAGCGCGCCTTATACCTCAGTTATAAAATGAAAGATTAGAATTAAGACAAAAAGCGGGCATGAGAAATGAGATTCCTATGCTAAAGAACATTCTATGTATTTATAAAAAGTTATAAGCGGTGTGAGATTAATAATGTTGACTATCGGCTATTTTTTAAGCTAAAAAAAAAAAAAAAAAAAAAAAAAAGAAAAGATATTCCAAGGTTTTGCACAGGCATTTTCAAAAATCATAAAAATCTTTTTCGAAGGTGTGTCGGATACCTTAAAGAAAAGATATTTAATCATTTCGTATCGAAAGTCTACGATAAAAGTGAATAGACAGGCCATAAAAAATTACTCACAATAACTTGCAAGTCAATTGTCTTGAACTGCACTTAATTTTCATTCTAGTTACGGTCACTACGAAACGGAAATTACTTACAGGCAATGCACGTCAAAGATCGAGAAATGTATACCATCCGATCACCAATCAATCAAGTTTGCAACCGCTTTTGCGCTGAAAAAAACACGTTACGATCGATCTTTAATCAATTTTTTGTTCATCATTCGTCCATTTGTCTCTATTTTTTATCTTTTATGAAACGTGCAGAAAATATTTTTCCGAAAACTGCGTCAAAATTGACGTTTTGAACCAGATTTCCGGGATAATGCAGTTAAGGGTGTATTCGAAAAAATGCTTTTCCACCCTCAACAGCTCGAAAGTTTCTGAGACATTTTCAGACTCATTTTTAAAAGTAAAAAGATGAAACTTGCTGGGGGTGATTTTTGAAGACATGTTACCATGCCGTGTGATTTCATTTTCAGCTCAATTAATTAGAATTTGATTTTTAAACAATTATTTTCTCAGTATGACCATTTTTTTCATACCCAGATCGCCCGCTTCGGAAAATTCGGTTCAAAACGCCAACTTTGACAGCGTTTAATACAGTATTTTCTGAATTTATCAAAAAATCGAGAAACACGGCACCTTATGTAGTTTCTAAATAAGAGAATTTCCCAGTTTGATGCGTTTGAGAGCAAAAACGAATTTTAAAATGAATCAGAAAATAAGCAGTTTGGATCGGAATACACCCTAATAAATAAATAAATAAATAAATAAATAAATAAAAATAAAATAAATACAACAACAATAACAAAAAAAAAAAACACTGTCGACTGAAATAAATCGCTTACTCAAGATGTTATTCATTTTTAAGAAAATTAAAAAACAGTTCGATAACAAATCAGTTTAATAATTATGCTTGCAAATATCATGTTTTTATGTTTAAAAATGAGACAAAAAATTTCGCGTTGTTGAGCAGGAGAAAATAATTCTTTGAGAACCGCCTTGGAAACGGGAAAAAAACGTGAAATTTTTAAGCTTAAAAGAAAAAAAAAAAAAAAGGGTTGTTTTCAAGTTTTTGCACCATCATCTTTCTAAAATCATAAAAATCTCCTCCAAAGGTGTGGGATACCTTAACGAGGCGTACTACAATCTTTCCCTATCGAATGCCTATAAGATAAAAATGAATAGACCAGCCATAAAAAATGACTCACAACAGCATGCAAGTCACTTGTCTTGAACTCACTTAATTTTCATTCTAATTACGATCACTGCTAAGCGGAAAGCACTGATTTTGACAGGCAATGCGCGTCAAAGAAGTGGAAATGTATGCCATCTGATCACGAATCAATCAAGTTTGCAACCATTTTCGCGCTGAAGGAAGCGTGTTACAATCGATCTCGTTAATCAATTTTTTGTTCAGAGTTCGTCCATCATTGTATCTACTTTTTAACTTTTATGAAGCATGCAGAAATTGTTTTAAAGAAGTGTATGGGGTTAGCTTACTATCCCACGGTTCTTCTGATCGGATTTTTATTTAAACACATTTAAAATTTCGGAAGAAGTGCTCAACCTTCGTTAAACGACGTAAAACAACAGAAACAACAAATGTAGGAGTGTAGATTTCGTAAGAAGACCTTAGCAAGGCGGCATTGGAAATGGAAAGAAACAGAATTTTTTAAGTAAAAAAATAAATAAATAAATAAATAAATAAATAATGCAATTTAACAAATTACAACGACCATTTGGAAAATGATTTTTTCAAAGACTAAAATTTAAGACATAAAAAATCGCACGGAGTTGATCATACATTACGTACGCCATGGATTAAACATTAATATTCCTGGACCAACTTTAAATGAAATTTCATTTTTAAACTTCTAAACATCCCACAATATTACTTTTTATACCGTCGTATAGAGAAAAAAAATGCACTTTTAATTGCAATTTGTTTGAAAGCTGTATCTCAATTTGTTTCTGAGTTATTAATTTTTTTTTTTAGTTTTTATTACTTTTTTGTCATAGTGGCAACAGAAGTATACATCTCTGTTGAAAGTAAAGGGGAAATACAGATTACTCTATAGACCAATCAGAAAACGAATAAAATGCGGATTCAACTAATAAAAAGCTTCAGATATGTTTTTGACTTCCTATCTTGACCGAGGACAATAACCATTTTTCCAAATGGTTAAAAAATCAACGTTTTGCACCGGCATTTTCTAAAATGACAAAAATCTTCTTCGAAGATGTCGGATACCTTAAGGGGACCAGGTAAGCAAATTTTGGGGGGGGGGGGGGGGATCGACTTTTACTTATTTATATCATTAAATAGTTTAAACTTTTATCTTTCCAACGATGTGTCACACATGTTTATATATTAAAAAAAGATGTGTCAGAATTATTCATTCTTTCTAAGAGTAGGTACTTCACAGCTTAATGGTCATTTAAATCTTTAATTGACTTTTTCTCAAAACTTGGATTTTTCATGTTTGTGTTCCTTTCCTTAAATATCTATTAAACTTAAGAACTCAATTTTTTTAAACACTTTTATTATGTTATATTGTATACTTTAACATAGGGATTTAAAGATTTGTTGAGAATTATTTATTTTATGCTGCAGTGAAATCTTACCAAAAAGGCTAATTTAAAAATGCCTTTCAATAAATAATTAATAATTAATTTTCAGATTCACTTAGAAAGAAAATGGTCTGTTAAAATACATAAAGCATGTTACTCAAACTACTCTAAAAATTCTAGACCTCTATCTTTCACCATTTCTGAGAAAAAGGTGCATAAAGTTGGTGTATTTTAAGATGGCGGAAATAGAGCTTATCCGGCCCCCTTAAGGGTGTATTCGAAAAAATATTTTTCCACCCTCAACAGCTCGAAATTTTCTGAGACATTTTCAGACTCATTTTTAAAAGTAAAAACGTGAAACTCGCTGAGGTGATTTCTGAAGAGATGTATAAAAGGCCGTGTGATTTCCTTTTTCGCTCAATTAATTAGAATTTGATTTTTTCATCCCCAGATCTCTCGCTTCGGAAAATTCGGTTCAAAATGCCAACTTTGACAGCATATTTTACAATATTTTCTGCATTTATCAAAATATCGACGAGCACGGCACGTTATGTACTTTCTAATTAAGAGAATTTGGCAGTTTGATGCGTTTAAGAGCAAAAGTTAATTTAAAAATAAATCGCAAAATAAGCAGTTTGGATTGGAATACACCCTTAAAGAGGAATTACGCGATCTTTCTGTATCGAATGCCTTCGATAAAAGTGAATAGACAGCTCATAAAAAATAATGGCTCACAATAGCCTGCAACCTGCAAGTGGCTTGTCATGAACTGCACTTAATTTTCATTCTAATTACGATCACTACGAAGCAGAAAGCTCTGATTTTGACAGACAATGTGCGTCAAAGAACTGGAAATGTAATGTATAGCTATCCGATCACGAATCAATCAAGTTTGCAACAGTTTTCGCGTTGAAGAAAACGCGTTACGATCGATCGTTATTTTTTGTTCATCGTTTATCCATCATTGTCTCTACTTTTTATCTTTTATGACACGTGCAGTGAATATTTTTTTCAGAAACCACTGTCAAAATTGTCGTTTTGAACTGAATTTCCGGATGCGAAAGCGCAAGAATGAAAAAAAAACCCTGCCAT
This sequence comes from Maratus speciosus, assembly GCA_963932465.1. Classification (NCBI taxonomy): domain Eukaryota; kingdom Metazoa; phylum Arthropoda; class Arachnida; order Araneae; family Salticidae; genus Maratus; species Maratus speciosus. Next base: position 290,893,129 of record OZ010798.1, read on the forward strand.
CCTAAACAAATCGCTTGTAATATAAGTTGAAATTCATTTATTAGAAAATGAAAAAACCGTTCTATTACAAATCACTTCAATAATCATGCCTGCAAATATCATGCTTTTGTGTTTAAAAATGAATCAGAAAATATGTCAGAAAATTTTGCCTTGTTGGGCGAAGAAAAATATTTCTTTGAGAACTAACTGCCTTGGAAACGGAAAAAAGACAAAAAAAAAAAAAAAAAAAAAAAATTAAAAAAAAAAAAAAAAAAAAAAAAAAAAAAAATTCAAGTTTTTGCGACGGCATCTTTCTAAATCATAAAAATCTCCTCCAAAGGTGTCGGATACCTTAAAGAGGCGTAATACTATCTTTCCCTATCGAATGTCTCCGATAAAAATGAATAGACAAGCCATAAAAAATGACTCACAACAACCAAAAGTGACTTGTCTCGAACTTCACTTAATTTTCATTCTAATTACGATCACTACGAAGCGGAAAGCACTGGTTCTGACAGGCAATGAGCGTCAAGGAACTGGAAATGTATGCCATCCGATCACGAATCAATCAAGTTTGCAACCGTTTTCGCGCTGAAGAAAACGTGTTACGATCGATCCTTAATCAATTTTTTGTTCATCCTTCGTCAATCATTGTCTCTACTTTTTATCTTTTATGAAGCGTGCAGAAATTGTTTTAAAGAGGTGTATGAGGTTAGGTTACTATTACACGCTTCTTCTGATCGGAATAGATCGTGAAAAGTTAGTGGGAAGAATTAAATATTCTAGGTAACTGGAACGGAGAATATGTTACACAACGTTATTTTTGATAAAATAAATGTATTTTAATTAATGCTAGATATTATTTTCGATTTGATCCTTTGGGATACATTTGCCTCCTAGGAAGTTTTAAAGGGACGCTTCAGCGAAGTTCTCTAATGAAGAAATTCAAAATTAATATGTGGTAAAATTTAACTTTAAAAAATTAAATTTAATTGCTGTTAGCGGTCGCACAAAGGACTACTGCATTTTAGGTGCGTTTGTAATTATATAAATATGTAGCACCTGTAGTCGTAGCCTAGTTCATCCGTCTGTCTGTCTGTGCGTCTGTCCGCATATAACAGCGCAAAAACCACCCAACAGAATGATTTGAAATTTTAACATAATTACATATAATCGTTTTAATTGACATATAATCGTTGCAGAATTTTGTCAAGTCATTCAAATTTTGTGAAAATTGAATCAAAACTTAAAAAAGTGTGAATAAAAGTTTTTTTCATTCTATTAAATCCTATCATACGTAATTAATTCAACGATATCCCATAATAGGTAATGATTCTAGGTTGCCATACTGGTTACATCCTATTTAAGATGGAGTCATATTACTATATCCGTGTCACTGAATTTAATATATATAATCGTAATAAATTTTGTATTCATGCATTTTTGCACAAGAGTGCAACAACTACTGCACCAAGATCTGAATATTTATAAATCTAATTATATAACGAACGCACCGCACCTCCTTTGCCACGAAGTAAATTTTCCGACTTGTTTCGATTTTGTAGTTTAACTTATAGTTTTCAGTTTAAAGAAAGAATAGAGATGAAGTGTGGTAACTGGGGATGACGCCAAAAATGTAACCCTAAAATCCGGTACGTTCGGCCCAAACACAACCACGTGCTTTCGCAAAAAAAAAAAAAAAAAGAAAACTTTTAGTAATACATTTTTTTAATTCATAATACAATGAAATGCTACTTTAGAATCCCTAAATATAAGCAGATAATTTTCACTTAGAGAAAAAATGCAGGGGTGATGTCAAAGAATTCAACGTCCGTTCCACGTGCTTGTTATGTTTGGGCCGAATGAGAGCAATTAAATTTGAGCGATAACGCCCATCATATTGCAAACCATTTTTACGGCATACTGCACCTTCATCTAGCTCTTTCCTCCATGACATATATTAGCGAAATTTTGCTTCGATACTCTACTACTATCGATAGGAACTTCTGCATAGGTGAGTTTTAATTATAATATCCTCTACATAAAGTTTATTTCAGAAACTATATCCTATGAGTTAATCGACCTTTTTATTTATATCCCCAATCAAACGGTCTCAAAGACAGCTTGCAATATCTATGCGACATTTTTTTTATCACAGCAATTAAGATTTAAGGCTGTTCTCAACTGCTCTGCTATAAAAGCACAAAACGTTTTGACACATTTACTAATTCATTTTTTAACGGCAAGATATAAAATTGGAAGGCCTGACTATGGAAGCGATTTTGAATCGAACTGTGTTTTCCATTTTTTTGGTCAATAAATTACCTATTGAGTTATAAGCGATTTTGATCATGTGGCAAACATATTTTTCATCCTTTCGTAATGGTTTTTCTCCTTTCGCGCGGAAATTCTTTTCAAAACGCCTACTTTGACGCTATTTTCTGAAAGATCTATTGCGTTTGCAAAATAACGGAAAAAACAGTTCGATTGCATAGTTTCTGAACAACAACACCTGCTAGTTTCATGCATTTTCGAACAAAAATAAATTAAAACTTGTGTCATAAAGTTGTCCTTTTGGATTTGACAACAGCCTTAAATAGGGGATTACTCATCATCTTAAGGTAATTATCAAAGCACGATTGTCAGCATCATCAGAAAGTGGCCGTGCGATGCCGAAGTACTGCGCTCCTAAAAATGTTCCTTAAAATTTTAAGTATTTTTATACAGATGATAAAATTTGAAAGTTTATAAGATTTTTTAAATACTTAAAATTTAAAGATACATTGTAATTTATAAGACGCACCGCGTCGGCATTTGACATCTACTTTATGTTGGTGAAGATCGTACTTTGATAATTATATCGAGTGTTGAGTAGTAATGTTTTTAAATTTTTCCATAGCTTAACCCAACTGCAGTTATAGTGGTTTTACAAACCGCTTCTTTCTTCAATTCTCAAAGTTCAAATAGTAAGTTTCAGTTTAAGTATAATAGATACTAGTGATATTTTGTTTCGTATGGAGTCCTATAGTACTATCGCTATAGGAACTTCTGAACAGGTGATTTTTAATTATAATAGTCCTGTACATAAATTTCAGTACAGAAACAGTGTCATATGTGTTAATCGAGTCTTTTATTCATCTGCACATTCAAGCGGTCTCAGAGAGCACTCACAGTAGCTATGCGCGATAATTGTCTGCCACAATAGTTTTAAAGGTTAACCGTCTACTTGAAGATCAGTCATTATGACTGCTATGGTTTTGAAATATAAGTTCGTTGTTTTTTTTTTTTTTTTACTTAAGGCTGTTCTCAAATCGAAGAGGGCAACTTTCTGGCATAAGTTTTAATTCATTTTTGCTCGAAAATGCATGAAACTAGCTGGTGTTGTTGTTCAGAAACTATGTAATTGAATCAGCTGTTTTTTTCATTTTTTTGCAAACGCAATAGATCTTTCAGAAAAAAGTGTCAAAGTGGACGTTTTGAACCGAATTTCCGCGCGAAGGAAGAAAGAGCACTCAAGAGCGGGCGAAAAACGCGTTTGTCACGTGATCAAAATGGCTTATAACTCAATAGGTAATTGATGGATCAAAAATTGGAAAAAGCAGTTCAATTCCAAATCGCTTCCATGGCCAGGCTTTCCAATTTTATACCTTTCCATTAAAAAATGAATTTGTAAATGCGTCAAAACGTTTTGCGTTTGTTGAGCAGAGCAGTTAAGAACAGCCTTAATTGTGGTCTGGATTATTCCATTCAGTTACCGAAGACAAAAAGTTTATTGAAGAGTATAGTCTACCCAATCCTCTAAAAAAAAAAAAAAAAAAATAAAAAAAAAAATAAAGGAAGAAAGAAAGAACGAAAGAAAGAAAGAAAGAAAAACGTCTTTTTTCTGGAATAGCAGCCATTAGCCACTTCGGCACTGGCGGCTCTTACGAAAATTTTATTCGATTGGCACCACTTTTTTTTAAAAAAAAGTTACCTTTACTTAACCCCTTTATTCTCGCTCCTGTGATATTCATGGGTTGTGTCTTTTATTCAGATTGTTTGATTCCCACCAGTTTTATAAAATAGTGTAATTGGCTTTATTATGGTATTATTATTATGGCAGCTTTCATTAAATAAGGTAAATATTTCTTTTTCAAGAAAGTGGTGCCAATGAGGAATTTGAATTTTGAAACCGTAGTTTAATGCGACCGTTCAGGTGTTAAAAACGATCGCGGAAATGCTCTAATTAAAGAAAGCAAATATTACTTTTAATTTTTACCGGTACCAAAAACAAATTCTGTATGCACATTTTAAGGATGCACCCGTGGTCCCGAAAGGGTTAAGACGGCTGTTCAGAGTAACCAGGTATCCAGGAATGTTCCGGGAGGAGGGGTTATACGCGATCGGCAAGGGAAAAACCTGTTTCGAGATAGTCTTCTTAAGCGATTTTTATAAATTTAGTCTGGTTTGTTATTTTTATTTTGTTTTTTGTCTTTGTAAGATGACGTTTTTTACGTTCTAAAGAATTTAGTACTTGAATCAAACGGAATTTAGGAGAGAACGTTGCTTGGAAGTTCAAAAGAGCTCGACGAAAATGATATCTTTGAAAGAGTTTGAAATTCGAATGTAGAACTAAATAACAGAGTAGCTTGCTTGTAAGTGGTTTTTTCTAAGCTGAAATAGTTCGAAAACAAAAAGTTGACCCCATTCCTTTACCATTTAAGTGATCTTGAAGGCTTCAAGAGCAATACTGTGATTTCCAATTCTTTGGATAAGGATATATATATATATATATATATATTTTTTTTTTTTTTTTTTCATTTTCCATATCAAAAAATGTAATGGTTTAACTGTGCATCTTTGTCGAAGACTTATTGTGAATTAAGTGAAGAATGATGTATAGCCTTGAGATCTTTGGAGAAATACGTTAAGTAGTCTTTTCCTTGGTGAATTTACGTAAATAAAATCTTTGTTAAGTAGTGTCTAATAGTTCTTTTTTTGCAATATATTGTGTCAAGTAGGTTGTAAACATGTAAACGAAAAAGTGCTTTGTTTAGACATTAACCTTTTATCTACTGAATTATGAATTCATGAAAATTTTATCTTCTAAAGCATTTTTCGGGAATTGTTTAAACTACATTAGGAGATTTACATAATGATTTAAGGCTGTTCTTAACTGCTCTGCTCAACAAGCGCAAAACGTTTTTACACATTTACAAATTCATTTTTTAACAGAAAGATATAAAATTGGAAAGCCTGGCCATGAAAGCGATTGGGAATTGAACTGTTTTTTCCATTTTTTGATCAATCAATTACCTATTGAGTTATAAGCATTTTGGATCACGTGACAAACTCTTGAGTGCTTTTTCTTCCTTCGCGCGGAAATTCGGTCCAAAACGCCTACTTTAACATTCTTTTCTGAAAGATCTATTGCGTTTGCAAAAAAAAAAAAAAAAAAAAAAAAAAAAAAAAAAAAAAAAAAAAGGAAAAAACAGCTTAATGACATAGTTTCTGAACAACAACACCAGCTAGTTTCATGCAATTTCGAACAAAAATAAATTAAAACTTATGTCAGAAAGTTCCCCTTTTGGATTTGAGAACAGCCTTAATAAATTTTAGAAGGATTTTAGAAGAATTGAAGGATTTAGAAGGATTAATTAAATTTGAATTATGAGAATGACAAAATGATAAAAAACAAAATGGAGGTTGCTATCCAATATATACTTATTCATAAAATCACACAAATAAACTAAAACTCAACGTTTCGATTTACTCTTCAAAACCATCTTCAGTAGTAAAATTTTCTAAAAACACAAATCGGCAGGAAACAATCTACATGCAACATCGTCAAAAATTATATTTGTGTTGCATTTTAATAGGAATATAATTTTTGACGATGTTGCATGTAGATTGTTTCCTGTCGATTTGTGTTTTATAAAATTTTACTCCTGAAGATGGATTTGGAGATTAAACCGTAACGTTGAGTTTTGTTTTATTTGTGAGATTTTATAAATAAAGTATACGTTGGATAACAACTTCTATTTTGTTTAGTATTCGGTTTTACAACGTAAAGTCCTTAATTATTAAAATGTATTTAATGTCAATCAATTTTCCTCCCCCCCCCCCTCCCGTTTTATGTGCATTATAATAAAAACTTCCCTTCAAAACATCCTTTTACTTATTATTTATTTCATAACTCATTGCTTTTTTATGCAGTTCGTAAAAATGATAAAAAATAATCACGTCTAATATTATAATATTTGCAGTGATTTCCTGCCGGTTATTCGGAATTTTCCTTGAAACATTCTTATACGTGTATGAATGGGAAATTATTTCGTTGATTGAGGTTGATATATTTATTTCAGCTTGAAAAAAAGCCTCAAGAGAAAAGAGCTTATCATTTATCATTTAACTTTATCATCAAACGATTATAAATCTGAGAAAATATATATTTAAAAATGAGTCTAATAGCTTCAGAAACATACGTAAAAAATTTTATTCCGGTGTCTAATACCTGAAGCCCTATACTTTCCTTTAACTCTCTTATTTTGAAAACCATTAGTGATCATTACAATGATAAATTGGAGAACAAACACCTGTCAAAGCACTTCTAATCTAAGTGTAAATCACTGAATAACATGTTCATTTCCATTTTCCCATCGCAAATGATTTGTACGCCTTAAATGTAAATCACAAATTTGTTCGCACATATTAATCATTGTCATCACAATTATCGCGATGAAGCGTGCAGTGATTGCAAATGACAGGAAAAGTGTGTAAAATCTATCATATCAACCATGAAAATAACCATAAACAGCGATATATCAGATGATATGCTGAAATTTGATTTATTGTATATGTACATTAATAATAACTGCAATTTTGTTCTAACCAAAAATTTAAAACTTTGAGATTTTTTATTGTTGTTTTAATAACTTCTGACGAAAATTACAGCCTAAATGATGCAAGATAAAATTCCAAAGATGCAACATGTTTTTAGTAGTAGAATAAACGCTTGAATGAATTTGACACAAGGAATAATTACAGCTTGCAAAAGTACAAGGTCAAATTCCGTAAATGTCCAACGATTTAACACTAGAATTCACGTGAATCCGTTTGTTCCACGGCAAATAAACACGTTTAAATAAAAAAAATTATTTAGTATGTAAAATAAAATAAGATTTAATATAATAAACATTTTATTAAATGAAAATTCTGATTTGAAAAATGTTTATTTCACCTAGGTGCATCAAGATTACTTGCTTAATCAATTGAATACCAACGGTATGCATGTAACCACATATGGTACCGAACTGACTTTTTTAAAATTAATTTTCTTACCACTAATTCCAACCAATAATTTTCGCGGTAAATTTCTACAAAAAATATATCAAGAAGATCATCGTATAAAAATAGTGAGACACAATAGTAAATAAGTATACAAGTAAAAATAGTTTTAAAGAAAAACACTCTTTTGTAATCATGCAATGTTTACCATAAAAATGACATCTAACTTAAACTTACACTATGTGCAAAACTACTTAAAAGATGACAGAATACTAAAAAGATGTTAAATTATTTTAATACCTTAGTACTTTCAACTATAAAAAACATAGTCTTCGTCTGAGGAATATAAGAAATACAACTGTTGTTGACGTCTAATTTTCAAAATTCACGTAGATGGTGACGAAAGGAGTGAAAGTTGAAGTTAATTTTTAGATCCGGAAAACATTAATAAATAAAACATGGATATAGGGAAGTGGCATATTACTCGTTTTATGATTACTTAATTAAACTGAGCCAAATTCTGGGTATGTTGTAGGATAAAACGTCATTGCAAACAGTATTTTCTTTAGCAATAATTTCTATTGATTCGCGGATGATTAAATCATGATAATTCTTTGAGGGATATATAATTTCTGCGTCTTCGAAATTAACTTGTATATTCATTCTGCTTCTGGTTAAGTCTTGACAGGGCTGTAGTAGGTCGGTTATACTTTAAATCTCTCAAATGTTCTTTAATACGGATTTTAAGTTTACGTGGAGTCATTCCTATGTATTCGAGATATATATTTTCTGTTTTCAGTGGAATTATATATACTCCAGAAATTTCATCTTCCGGGATCGGGTCTATTTTGGCACAAATTAGATTTTTCAGTTTTGCTGGAGGAGTGGCGATTAAGTTTACGTCAAAGCGGAAAAGTGCATGTCTGAGTTTTTCGAAAAGTCCTGGTATGTACTTCATCTTGCAATATCTCATATTACACCGTGGAGTTTTTTGTATTTTCACATGGTTCTTCTGTGAGTTGATTAGCTTATCAATAATGCTTATTGGGAAACCATTCTCAACTGCAATGTTTCTAATGGTATTTAATTCATTTTCAAGGTGATTAATAGAGCAAACACTAAAAGCTCGTCTTACATAAAAATTGAACGGAGCAAGTTTGTAGTTAAAAGGTGATGTACTTTCAAAAGGAATGGTGCTGTTAGACTTATTTACTTTTCTGTAGACTGTGCGCTCAATTGTTAAGTTGGATTAAAATAATTTAACATCTTTTTAATATTCTGTCATCTTTTAAGTAATTTTGCACATAGTGTAAGTTTAAGTTTAACTTTTTAAAGATGAATTAAGCACTTCTATGTATTTATTTAATGACATCTAACTTTTTGACTGCATTTCGTGTTTTTCCCCAAAAATGTCTGCTACAATACATTAACCCTTTATGTACTGAATTATGAATTCATGAAAATTTTATCTTCTAAAGCATTTTTCGTGAATTTTTGAAAATTAGAAGATTTACATAATCATTTAATACATTTTAGAATAATTTTAGAAAAAAATATTTCCGAATTGAACCCCCCCCCCCCCCCCCCGCCCAACGCTAAGAAAGCTGAAAAGATGCAAAGGCAAAAGAAATCATCCTTGTAAAAATATTTTTGTTTTGTGTAACCAATAAGCTTTTGGAACAAGATAAAGTAATGCATCTACAATTCCCTCTGAACTGTATTGCTACTAATCGATATATTAAATGAATTTTATAAGAAGTTATTTTAATGGTACCTACGTATAACTTAAAGTGTTAATTTGGAAGTGGGCACCAAACTTGATAATAATAATTAAATAAAAACTGTGCTTTTTTCTCCCCTTTCCATTTGGTAGAAAGCGTAAGCAAGTGAAATTTATTAGAAAATATATAAATTATATTAATTTTGCTTTCTTTCTTTTCAACAGAAAAAAGGAAACATTATTTAAAATATCTTTTTAGTATTTATAAATTGATTTCTAAATGTATAATCGTAAATTAATTAATATTATATTAATTTATAAAAGCGTATATATACATATTTTTAATTTTACAAGCTTATTTTCTTTTCGTTTATAATTTATTTCTGCTCTTTGTCTTTTAAAATGTTTCATTGTTGCATTTTTACAGCGATTTGGCCTATTTTGACGAACGTTTATTGGTGCATCATTGAATCTATAGTTTTTTTTTTCATCTTCTATACCACAGTACGACTTACAGAAAATATTGGGTGATTTATCATGTCTGGCAGGCTCATTGAAAATTGCCTTAAAATTTATGTATTAACTTATTATTAAGTTGTAAAAATATTAAAATGCTGTATTGTCATCGGAAACACTTTTTGTAAGGTTAGTTGGGGCAACTGGGCCATGATTTTACAATGTGACTGTGGAACTTCTGACAATTCAGTTTCAAAAAGCTAATGTTTTGAATTAAAGTCTGAACTTCTGTAAATGTGTTCAGTTAGGTTCCCTCTATCAGACAGAAATGCTCAAAATTACATTTTAATATCTAAAAATATAAAAATATGCATAATTCACTTTTCTTTCCTCATGGGTCCAGTTGCCCCATAAAAATGGGGTAAGTGAACCAGGAGGGTCTGTGTTCCACACGCGTTTATTTATTTATTTTTTTTTTTCATATGGGATATCAGGTCCTGTTTGAAAAAGTGTAAACAACTTTAAAAAATTAAACTAGGCATATCATGTAAATTATATGTCAATAAAGAGCGTTCTAAGGGAAATCTTTGCTGTCAATGTGTCTAAAAAAAGCACTAAAAGTGAAAATATTAGATTTATTTATACCAAAAACATAAAAATTAAGTAAGTACTTATGTACTTTAGTATAGGTAATAAGTATAAAAGTCACATGAGTGTTTTAAGGAAAAAAATAGCAAGGTGAATCTATGAACAAACGGCTACGTAAGTACCTAAGTACTTTAACTGTATCATCGTACAATTTCAAGGTTTGGCTATCTCGCTTTCCCGACACTGGAGAATAACTAAATGGAAAAATGGTTCCAAAAATGAAGATCGGATTAAGAGGGGCAATTTATTAATAATTTATTGTGCAAAAGCTTCAAGGGACCTTGTACCGGGCCCCAAGGGGGAAGGGACTTAAGTGACATGTAGTTTGGTATAAATACACTTTTTAGTAGTTTTCAATGTAATCGGAGGACTCTAAAACTATGGTAAAGAAAATTGCAAGGAATTCGGATCATTTTTAAAGAATATGATGGTTGGTTGGTTGGTTGTATTTATGTCGGCCAATTATCTGCACGTGGGATATAGGCCCTTAAAGAAGATGAACCAAGGGCCCTAAGAATACGATTTATATTCAAAATTGGTGGTAGTTGAAGCCTGAAATATATTTTTTTTTTGCCGTTCATGTAACAGCTGGAGAACCTCAGCTGGAGATGTTGTTGAAAAAAAAAGCTAGCGAATCGGACTATTTTTAAGGAAGTTATAATAGGGGGCCCAAAAGGCGCCAACTGATAGTTGAGAACAGGGCCCTAACATGAAAACATGTTACAACGTTTTAGTACTTAACGTTTTAGATCTTCGATTAGTCGAGATTAAGCATAGGATATGAATTAATCATTAGAATATAATTTAAAATAAATGTGCAAAAAATTGGGGAAATGCTTAAAAAAGGGCCTTAGGGCCCTAATAAAAATATGTGAGTTTTGGTCTAAGGAGAAGAGTTCAAGACTCAACTTTAAAATTACGCATTGCGAAGGTGAGAAAATTAGGGTGTGAAAAACGCATGGCACACGAAAAATTTAAGGGGCCCATGACCGGGCCCTACAGGACCCTAGACGGCCCCTAGGTCTTAACTGGAATGTAGATACGGGAGAGTAACTAAATGGAGAACGTATCCCAAAAATGAAGATCGGATTAAAAAGAAGCAATTTATTAACAATTTAGTGCACTAAAACTTAGAAGGGCCCTGTACCGGGCCCCTTGCAAGGGTGCCAGGGTCTTAACTAAAATGTAGAAATGGGGTAGAAAACTGAAAGGAGAATTCACCCCCAAAACGAAGAAGATCGGATAGAAAAGAGGCATGCTATTAACAATTTAGTGCACTAAAACTTCAAGGGGTCCTGTACAGGGCCCTTTGCAAGGGTGCCAGGGTCTTAACTGAAATGTAGAAATGGGGCAGAAACTAAAAGGAGAATTCACCCCAAAAACGAAGAAGATCGTATAGAAAAGAGGCATGTTATTAACAATTTAGTGCAATAAAACTTCAAGGGGCCCTGTACCGGGCCCCTTTCAAGGGTGCCAGGGTCTTAAGTGAAATGTAGAAATGGGGTAGAAACTGAAAGGAGAATTCACTCCTAAAACGAAGAAGATCGGATAGAAAAGAGGCATGTTATTAACGTTTTAGTGCATTAAAACTGAAAGGGGGCCCAGGGCCACGGCACTTAAAAATTTAAAAATCTGAGCCTCAGATGCATCAGGACCTGTCTTGAACTAATCGCACTTGAATTTTCAGACTTCTACGTGCGGTAGTTTTCGCTAGCCATCGCACACACACACACAGACAGACACACAGAGCGATCTGTTCTTTTATTAGCATAAATTGATTTATCGTTAAAAGCATTTCATTCTAATTTTACGCAAAAATCGAAAAAGAAAAACAATAATTTAAAATACTGATAACAGTAATTAAAAAAAAAAAAAAAAAATCAGGGAATGTTAAATTTTATTTTTAAAAAGAAAGATTTAAACTTTTTCATTTCCTGTAATGTTAACTTCCCCAATGCGGTTTTACAGCACCGATGGTGTAAGAATGGATGATTTGATTTTTTATAAAACCAATTTTTCGTCATATTTTAAGTGTAAAATCGTAACTAAAATATTGTTATATTGATTAATCGTTTCTTTAAAAAGCATTTCTTTCTATTTTACGCAAAAATCAAAACATAAAAAACAATAATTAAAAAATACTGATGACAGTGAGGTTTTTTTTTTTTTTAATTTAAATCAGGAAAATGTTAAATTTTATTTTCTTAAATAAATATCTAAACTTTTCCATTTCTTGTAATATTAATATCTCCATGCGGTTTTACAGCACCGATGGTGCAAGAGTGGATGATTTGACTTTTTATAACGCCATTTTTTTTGCCATATTTTACGTGTAAAGTCTTAACAAAAATATTGTATATTAATTTATCGTTACTTTAAAAAGCATGCCATTCTAATTTTACGCAAAAATAGAAATAGCAAAAACAATAATTAAAAAATATTGATGACACTGTTTTTTTTTTTTAAATTTTAATCAGGAAATGTTAAATTTTATTTTTAAGAAGAAAGATTTAAACTTTTTCATTTCCTGTGATATTAACTTCTCCCATGCGGTTTTACAGCACCGATGGTGTAAGAGTGGATGATTTGACTTTTCATAACACCAATTTGTCGACATATTTTAAGTGTAAAATCGTAACAAAAATATTTTTATATTGATTAATCGTTTTTTTTAAAGCATTTCTTTCTACTTTTACGGAAAAATCGAAACAGAAAAACAATAATTAAAAAATTCTGATGATAATTATCTAATTATTTATTATTATTATTATTATTATTTAAATCGTTACAAAAGAGAAAGAAAATAAAACATGACATTCGAATTGTCGAATATTATTTTTAAAATCTTACTGCTAATAAATAAAAAGTTTTTTTTTTTAAATTTTTAATTAAAATGATTTTTTCCCATTTTTTTTTCTTTTTAGGTTCAAATAATGACCCTTGTAAATGGACACCGGAGAAAACCGTCTTTCTGTGACGAAGCACAAATTGTTAGTATGTTATTCTCATTATAACTGATATTTTCCTTAATGTGTTTTAACTTATAATTTTTTTCAATGTTATACTTAGTTTTGTTGTGCATTTTTCCTATAAAAATCGCACCGTACTACTACTTGCCATACAATTATATTGTTTAGCTTTCTTGATTATATTTTAATGTATTTCTTATATAAATTCAAATACAATATTTATTAAATGTTATTGCGAATAATTTCGGATATTTTTTGCAGTACTACACTGTAAAACACTGCAGCAGTAAAATTACTGTGGCAGAGAGTCCACGCAAAGTTTAATAATAATAATAATAATAATAATAATAATAATAATAATAAACAAGCTTTGCCCTTAGATAATTTTATGATAGCTCTTTAATGACAAGAAATTCATTGAAAATTATGTCTTACCCAGATTATAGTGAACTTTAATAAAGTAAAAGATATTTCCTAGTAATAATAAGTAATAATAAATTTGAACCAAGTTTTCAATAATTATTATGATTTTTTTAATATGTTTTCAGAGTTCTTCTTTTCTTTGGACGTTGCCAAATCGAGAACCCCCTGTATATTTTTTTGGAACTATCCACGTGCCATATACTCGCGTCTGGGATTATGTTCCATGGTCCGCCAAAAGAGCTTTTGAAAGAGCCGACAGTGTTTTCTTTGAGCTCGACCTTACAGATCCTGAAACTGTCGCACAGTTAGCTAGCTGCCAGATGTTGCCTTCAGGTGAGATTGGATTTAGATTTTTCTTTTTCTTTTCAGTAAAGTAATATTATTACTGATATTAAAACTGGACACCGGTCGAAGAAGAAATGTCCATTTCTTCGAAACGCGTCACTCTTCCTATACACTCAGAGCGCATTTACTTCACTCACGCGAAAACACTCGCTCGCGTAAGTAGTAATATGCGTGAGTCTATCGCGTGAGTAATATGTGTGAATGGCGGACCATGGAGTCGCGTGAGTATTAAACATCCGCTCGCCCCGGTAATCATAAGGAAGAAAAATTATAAAATATCTCGTTCACACTTCAGTATTTTTAAAAGGTTTTTTTTTTTTTCTTTCTTTTTTTTTTTTTTTTTTTTTTTTTTGGCACTAGATAGCTGTGGTCGATCTCTACAAATATTCATTTTCAGGGTATCTACAGAATCTGGAAATCAGGGAATCATGGAAAAATCAGGAAGGTTTATCAATCTGGAAAAGTCAGGGAATTTTGTAAAAATATTCGAAAATCAGGGAAAATCATCTATATGCAAAAATATTTGCATTTTCACCTTGCCAACGAGACTGATTCGTCTATTTTATATACCATATTTTTTCACATACTGATTAGTTTTTCCCAACACTTTTTGAAAAGATGCACGTGGTATGAGTTTTTGATATTTAACGCAAATTAAGGTAATCAGATGTCCTCCTTTTCTGTGGATAGCGCTTATATAGAAGGCAATTTACCCCTTTTTGAAAATTCTAAATGATACATTAGCATAACCTAACCAGGTGGCCAGCTTAAGGGTGTATTCCAATCCAAACTGCTTATTTTGCGATTTATTTTTAAATTCACTTTTGCTCTTAAACGCATCAAACTGCCAAATTCTCTTATTTAGAAAGTACATAATGTGCCGTGCTCGTCGATTTTTTGCAGAAAATATTGTAAAATATGCTGTCAAAGTTGGCGTTTTGAACCGGATTTTCCGAAGCGGGAGATCTGGGTATGAAAAATATGGTCGTACTGAGAAAATAATTGTTTATAAATCAAATTCTAATTAATTGAGCGAAAAATGAAATTACACGGCCTCTTATACATCTCTTAGTTTCGCGTTTTTAATTTAAAAAAATGAGTGTGAAAATGTCTCAGAAATTTTCGAGCAGTTGAGGGTGGAAAAATATTTTTTCGAATACACCCTTAATCCAATTAGCTACCCCGTTAGATGTAGATATATCTTAGAATTGAAGGTTTTTCAAAAAATGAGGATATTTTCTGGTCACCCTATATCCATTGGCCACTATATGAAGTTATGATTTTGAGTTCGGATTTATAAAACTGTCAACCCATACTTTCTGAATATTAGGCAATATTTATGTTTTTCTCTTGTTTTTTCTCCCAAATGAGCAAGCTGGATAAGTGTTATATACGAGGAAGCAGAATACATGAAAAAATACCGTGTATGTAGTGTCAATAATGGGAATCAGGAAAGTCTGATAAAGATAGTC
The DNA here is from genome assembly GCA_963932465.1 of Maratus speciosus. Taxonomy (NCBI): domain Eukaryota; kingdom Metazoa; phylum Arthropoda; class Arachnida; order Araneae; family Salticidae; genus Maratus; species Maratus speciosus. The sequence continues at coordinate 290,908,407 of OZ010798.1, forward strand.
AGGGAAATCAGGGAACTTTTTTTTTTTTTTACAATTTCTGTAGACACCCTTTTTTTTTACTTTTTCAATTTTGTTTGCAGGTTTTTTTTTTTTTTTTTTTTTTTTTTAAATTATTATTAGGATACTTTGATTTTCGGAACCGATTTCGAAAATGAAAGTATCCCAGTAAAGGAAAGAAGTAAAAAAAACACCTCTAAATAAACTTAAAAAAGTAAAAATGGATCTTTACAGAGATCGATATCAACTATCCAATGAAAAAAAAAAATCATTTAAAAATATGTAAATGCGAATGAGACATTTAAAAAAAACTTCTTCCATAGGATTAACATAAGCGAGCGGGTATTTTTGCGTGAGTGAAGTAGCCTCTTAAGAAATCTATTAGTAGTGTTTCGTGTTATTTTTTACGAAGCGAGAAAAATGAAAAAAAATTTTTTTTTTGAGAATTTTGACCCCCAGACCTCCCTAAAAACGTATATTTCCTATAAACTCTTACAAAATTCTATTTACACAACGATATTTTCACCGGGCGTGAATCAGGTTCACGCCCAAATGACTCAGTTTTAACTCAAGATAATGAACTCAAGGAGCTAAGTCGAAGCCCAGATCAATTCACAGATCTTCAAAGCCCGTCATTTAATCTTCAAAATACAATAAATGTACTGTCAACCTGCGAAAGTATTCTTAACGCTTTAGTGCGCAGCTTTGCATATATACAAACAACAGTGTTTTGAATTTAATAAATTTTTTTATTCATATCGTATATACCTAATTCTCACCAGAAAATTAAAACAGCAATATGTGCTTTAATTAATAACAGACATTTCATTTTTAAGTAAAGCGAAATTAACCATTGAAACTTTCTGGTGTAAAATCAGATTCTCTGAACTACGTAATTTCTAGAACATATTCTGTCATGGTAATTAAAGTGTTAAATTTTTATAAAGTAAACAATAATATAAAATAAGGTATTTGGAGACATATTTATTAAAATATTTACTAATTTGCATTATTTTCGCGTAAAACAGCCACACGACAGTAGTTTTTACTTGTATTACAGAAGTGCAAAAGAAGAAAAGATTGACGTATTATATGAAAAATGTATGTCAGGTTCTGAGAAACATCTGCTATTAGAACTATGGTTCTATATTATTTTGTCTTACTATATTATATATTGTATGTTCTGTGTACTGGGAATTTCAAAGTAACATTCTTTCCTTGTCTGAAACTGGATCCGAGCTGGTGAATTGTACAGCATGGATGAAGGGATAAGTCATGGAAGGAGAGGGGTTTGTCCTACTTTTGAGATGTCTGCTGGAGATGGGCCGACAAAAGAATTACACGAAAGAGGGAAGGAGCTGAGAATGTGGTCAGAGTGGAAAAGTCCGGATTTATGTTGGAGGGAAGAGGAGGAGTTGAGAAAAAGCAGAGGGTTGCTAGGAGGCAGTCGTTTTTGCTCGGGGAGGGTTAGTTGACGCTTGGAGCGCAAGGTGCGAGGTTGTTCCTGTGGATAGCTCTTGCATAGAGAGTAGGGTTGAGTGAGGCTCGCAGAGCTTAGGCTTAGAGCCAACGTGTTGGGGGATTAAGAGTAATCTCCGGTAAAGCTAATTTAACGAGTGTAGAGTGAGAGTGATATAACGTAGTTTAACAGTACACAGCCAGCAATTACTGTATTTAATTTAATATTGAACCGGATCAGCTACATCCGAGTTTTTAAGTGTAAATAGTGTGTAAATAAATTGTTAATTTAGTTAATTGAAAGAGTTGGTTTTCATTTAAGCAATCCTCTCAGAGCGTGACCGATATCACGTAATCATATCGGTGGTGGCAGCATATAAATGGCAAAGGATTTCTTCAAAGTCGTGTGGACTAAGAGGAAACTCCGACAATGTATCTCTAATTTTTTTCATTATTTTTCCTGTGTAATAAACCTTTCAGAGAATCATATATAATTTTTTTTGAAATAAAATAAAAATTCGCGCATTTAAGGGTTAAAATTGTTACTTTATATAACTACACCACCCAAGGCCTGATTCCAAAGGGGCAAACTTCCTCCAGTAAATTTTATTAGAAATTCTCGTTTTATTTAAACGCCGTATTCGTGCAAAATTACTGCCATGAATAAAGCAAAATTTTCTATTCCTTTTTACTGGTGGAAGTTTTCCGGGTTGATGATCAGATCCTGACACCACCATAACATTCACATTCCTGCGGATTCGTATCCACCGGAAGTTAAAGTACGATAGTAAAATCCATTCGCTTCTAAACTTTATGTTAATAAGAAACTTAAGGCTGTTCTCAAATGCAAACAAGCTACTTTCTGACGCATTTCTGAATTCATCTTAGTTCGGAAACATAAGAAATTGGCAGTTGTTATTCAGAAGCTATGTAACCGAATGGCGTTTTCCAATTTTTTGGTAAGAGCAGAACATTTTTCAGAAAATGCTATCAAAGTGAGCGTTTTGATCCGAATTCCCGGATGCAGATGCAGGGTCGTCACGTGAAAAGAATCGCTTATGACTGTATAAAAAAAAATTACTTATCAAAAAATGGAAAAGCTATTTGATTCCAAATTGCTTTTATAGTCAGGCCTGCTAATTTTTAAGTTTAAAATTGAGTCTGAAAACGTATAAAAACGTATAAGATTCAATTGGTGTAAATCAAGACGTTTATGGAGCGAAGAAGATTGAAAAAATATATTATTTGGTGATGAAAGTACGTTTTGTATCTATACAACATAATTTCATCACTAACTAATATGTTTTGCCAATCTTCTTCGCTCCATAGACGTCTTGATTTCCACCAATTCAATCTCATACGCTTTTGTTTTGCAGTCATGAGAGGTCTTGTTTTCGATACACGAGATTCAAACTTAAATTTATGGAGACGTCTTAATGTTCTCTATGTAGAAACTTCAACTCCTTCTTCTTTCCATTTTCGGTGCAAGAATCGCACACTTTTAAAACAGTTTTTCCTAACTATACGCTTCAGTTTCCTGTCATCTCTAGCAGATGTTTTTAGTTTTCGGCCGCCATTTCGGCGATTATTTTGAAATTTTTCATTTTTTAAATATTGTTTTAGTATTTTATTAACGCTTGATTGCGAGCAGTGTAAAAAATTCGCTATATAACATTGATTTTTACCGTGCCAACACAAATCAGCCATCCTAAGTTTAATAGGTTCAGGAATATCACTCACACGACCCATTTTAAGACGAAAAAGCAAACATACTGTAAAAAGAACACCGATTTTAAATAAAATCGTCTGAATTTAATCAATGATGCCACCAGTTAGGAATTGGTGATAATTAAAGGAGAATTAATGCGAAATATTCTAATATTTTGAACCACTTGAATAAATATTCTAATATTTTGACTTTTCAAAATAATATTTATTCAATTAATCTTTTCAGAAATGATATTAATTTTAAGATAATAAATAAGTTTAATCAACAATAAGTTCTTAATAAAAATATCGTTTGCCTATTTGCATCATAAATACCAAAATTAAATTGTTAAATTACTAAACGATATTTCCAGTTTGTGAAAAAAATGTAATTATTCTAATATTTTGAATATGAGCTGTAGTACCCCGTCTATCAATACATAACCAGCTTCAACTCAAAAGATACAGTATGACCATGTTAAACCGCCAATTGCTTAAAACGTCACGTTTAAAACGCATATAAGGCTAGTTTCAGACAAAGAGATAAGGAAGTAGCTCCAAAAAATACTCATAAACTTTCATTCGAAGAATGTGAAACTCTGTTAAACCGTCACTTTCGACATACGATGATTCTTTTTTTTTTTTTTTTTTTTTACAAACGACAGCTCCAAAATGATAAAAAGAACCAACAACCACAAAAAATTAAGTGACCATCAAGACGTCGTAGTTGCCAATATGCACTAATTTATTATCCTTATTATTATTATTATTATTAATATTATTTTGAAAAAAAAAAAGAAGAAGAAGGGAATTTCGCAATGCTAATGAAATTAGAAAATAAAATTGAATCAATGAAACGAAAGAGAAAATATACTTCCTTGATATAATATTTTAAGGTAAATTCTTTTTATATGATAAATTTTTATTTTGTATTATATTTCAATAATCGTATAATTTTCTATTTAATAATAGTTGTAAAATAAATGTTTTGGGACGGTGATTTCTGAAAATAAAGTCTTCTTTACTTTTAAAGCATATAAATATATATATATGTATATGGATGGAGTGCTTTTGGGAGGAACAATATTATTATGAAGAGTAACATGCCTCTTTGTTTGAAAAGAAAGGTGTTTAATCAATGTGTTTTGCCTGCACTAACTTATGGAGCAGAAACATGGACGCTAACAAAACGGATGGTACAAAAGATTACAAACAACACAGAGAAGTATGGAAAGGTGTATGCTAGGTATAACTAGAAGAGACAAAAAGAGAATAACCTGGATAAGAAGTCAGACGAAAGTTTTTGACACCATTGAAAGAAGTAAACGGCTAAAATAGAAATGGGCTGGGCACGTTGCAAGAAGACAAGACTAGAGGTCGGCACGGGCCGAAATTTCCAGGCCCGGGTCCGGCTCGACTCATCGAAAAAAAAAATTCGGCCCGATAAAAAAATTAAAAGTTCGGCCCGAGTGAATTTTTACAAAACATTGATTTTTACGTCGATTTGGTTAAAAATTTGTCTCTTACGAGTAGGGTGTCAACCATTTTAATCAGTTGATTTAAATCAGTGATTAAATCATGATTTTAATCAACCGATTTTTTTAAAAAAAAATCATTGATTTAAATAAAAAAATCTCTAAATGTTTAAAATGTCAAAAAAAGTATTAAAATCTAACATGAACATAATTTGAAAGTTTCTACAAGTATTTTGACTTCTGAATAATAATAAAAAAAGAGCTTTAAATAATTGTTTCTAAGCTTAATTTATGAGTTATAAATTTAAAAGCAGCCTTAAAAACTCCAGAATAACGTTGCTTTTAAATTTATATCATTCTGTGCCAAGTAGCATCTTAATAATTATTAATTCATGAGTATTGTAAAAAATTAAAAACAGTTGAGTTTGTAAAAAGCATTGTTTTTAAGTTTTTATCCAAATTAAAACAGTTTCATTTAAAAATTATATTTAAATCTAATATAATTTTCAACGTCATAATTTCCTTTACGTAATCAATTTATACATTATGTTATAACAAATACACATAGCAAGTGTAATACATTTCTACAAGTAAAAGAATAAATAGTAATTAATAGCAATCTCAAGTTAACTAAGAATGAAATAATGACATTTGCTCAACAGCTAAATTGTAAATTGTAAATGAATGCATACGGGGAAAAAAATAATTGGTATAAAAATGCTAAGCACAGCAAAAGCTTCTTTGGTATAAGTTGAATAAATGTTTTTTTTTTTTCAACTCATATATTCAAATTAAAAAAATAAATTAGGAATTGAAAAGGTAGCAAAACTTTTCTTAAAAAAGAAAAAAAAATTGAACCATTGAAAGCTAACAATCCACACTGAGAGGTAATAATGGTGTTACTTAAATATTTTGAGGATTTCAGATATAAGTGGCTAGCTTATATTTATTCTATATGAATGGATTTAACTCATTTTCATAATTTTTTTGGTTAGCATACACATACATGTGTGTAAGTTTAGATTTTGGTAGTTTACAGTATTTTTTCCTAAATACAAATGCAAAACGAGCTGCAAATAATATTTGTTAGTTTTGTTATTTGTGCTACTAACTAATGAAATTACTTATTTGCAGTTTTTATTAATTCTGCTGCAGTTTTTATTATACTGTTTCTTCTAGGCCATTTTTTTAATGGTGCCTATGCGGAAACATTCCTTTTTGCCAACTCCCCTTTTGAAATTGGCAAAATGCAACCTGCCTTAAAAAAAAAAAAAAAAAAAAAAAAAAAAAAAAAAAAATGTTGAAATTCACTTGTAGTTGTAGCCAGAGATTTCTTGTAAAAAACTTCCCCATTCAACAATATTTCTAAATTCATGTGGCCAAGACCTTGCAAAAATAATAGAACTTTATTTCTTTAGAAAAAAACAGGATACTATTAAAATATGTTATTTAATTGTATTTTTCAATTTGTTATTGATAAAATTATTAAAAATTGAAGACACTTTAACATACTAAAAATGATTCTATTTTTTTCTTATATCATTACTAAACACATTACTAATATATTTCCTCATGAAATAGTCCCTTTGGAACTAGCACCCTGTCCCTTTTTCTTTCTAAAATGAATAATACTATATTATTACCATTTTAATAATTAAGGCTTAAAAATGTATAGTATGTTCTAATTAGAGAGTTAATTGTTTAATAATTATTAATTTGAAGTAGTGTTAACTATTTAATATAAAATGCAGTTAATAATTTTAATAAATGTTAAATATTACTAGTATTTATAAAGTTTTACATAATTATTACAATATTATTGTATATAACATTATTGTATGATACTACCTAATGAAACTACTAAATTTCAGTTTTTATACTTTCTGTAATTATTAACTAATAATTATAATTTTATTAATTAAAGTGTAAAAACATAGTTTATGTTAGCAGTTAGTAGTTTAATTGTTTTGGAAACCTAAAACTCTTGGTAGCTATTCAGTATTTGAACGTTGGGGAAAAAATCATAAAAATCCGATTTAGATAAAAAAAAAAAAAATCTGATTTAAATTTAAAAAAATCATGACTTTTTTACATCCTACTTACGAGGAAGCTCTGACCAAAAATATTTATCTGAACTTTTTTTTTCTCATGTTTATAATCTTTATTTTTATAGAAGTGCCGCAGTCTTCGATATTTATTTCTTTAACGAATCTCTGTTTCTTGTATGTAAATGTATCAGTTATCATTAATATTGTTAATCCATATTCCATGTATTAACATACATGTATTCCATGTTTGCTAAAAATCTGAAAAATGCTATACAGTAAAATTTTTTAAGACGGAATTGCATAGAAAAGAAAAAAAAAAATGCGTTATATAGACATGTTCCTTTCTTAGCAAGAGCAAATGTACCATATATTCTTTTCTTACACATTAGTATATTAATTTTGCATGGATCAACACATTTTTCAGTTTAAAACAGGGTTCCGTCATAGATAGGTTCCTTTTCACGTTTTACTATATTTTAATTTAGCTATATTATAAGCGTAGAAATCTACTATTCTTTTTAAATAATAAATTTTAATGTTTTTGAGTGTAGAATAATGGCAATTTAAAAATGTATGTATTTTTTGCAAAAATTTTTGGGCCAGGCCTTATTTAATTGATTTTTGAATGGATCTGGCCAAGCTGAGACAATGATTTTCATACTGGCTGGGTCAAAACTAGGACAGAAAATTTTGGGCCGTGAAAACTAAGAATGAAACCAGTCCCAACTCTGTACAGAAAAAATAAGTTAGGCCCAGCTCGGCCCGAGGCTTCAGAAATAAAGTACAGCCCGGCAAGAAAAGAGTAGAGACCAGGCCCGGCCCGAGTGCCGTGAATGAAGATCGACCCGAGCCCGGTCCGTGCAGATCTCTAGACAAGACAACAGATGGAGCACAAACATCTAACAGTGGTATCCCAGAGATGTAAAACGACGAAGAAGACGACCTCAAGTCAGATGGAGTGATGAAATCGGAAAAGTGGCCGGTGTTAATTGGGTGACTAAAGCACTAGACAGGAAACATTGAAAAATCTGGGGGAGACCTACATCCAGCAGTGGATTAAAAACGGTTGTTGTTGTTGTTGATGATGATGATATCATATTAGGTATATTATAAAATAGTATTAAATCTCATAAATAAGATTCAATATCATGCTTATTCAAAAATTAAATATAACTCCTTTAAAGTTGGTAAATTAAATAATTCTCTCGTACTGTCATCCCGCTTAAAGCGTCACAATTCACAATCATTGAGTGTTCCAATGAGGGGACGGATTAACGAGGTTTTGCTGTATTTATACGCAGATTAAAAAGTACTTAAATGTTTTCTATTGTTTCTTAACTAGTAAATGTGACCAGTGTTTGATTAGAATTGAATACTAGTTAACTTTTAGTGGCTTAATGATTAAAAAAAAAGATTTAAACTTCATTTTTTGCAATGATCATGAAAGACTTTTTCTAGACACATGCTTTTACAGATAAATCAAAAATCGTTTGCTTTGTCGGAATATGAACAGGAATAATTGGTAATTATGTGCAAATTATATAAAGTATGTCATGTTTATTGTAAAATAGTGTTTTTTAATTTAAAAACTACCTTAAATTTAAGCAAAGCTATTTTCAAATATATAGGCTTTTATAATTTTGAACTTTAATCTATGCTGTGCATTCGCGACGAACGTCATGGTCATGTATGCGTAATGCGTAAGGTGGCCAGAGTCCTTGATTATTCTTACCAATAATTTTCTATTGCAAATTTTGCCTTCTTCTGTCAGAGTATTTCTGCGACTCAACTAGGCTTTGTTATTCTTGTTTATTGCTTTGTAATCCTTGATTATTCCTACCAACAATTTTTAATTAAAAACCTGCGTTATTGAATTAGAGCATTTCTCCGTTTCAACTAGGTTTTGTTATTGATTTAAATCTTAATCTATTTTCTTGAACCATTTCTCGGTGAAGGTCACGTATATGTGACGCATAAAGTGCTCGGAATCCTTGATTTTTCCTAACAACAATTTTTAATTACAAATCTGCCTTATTGAATTAGAGCATTTATCCATCTCAACTAGGTTTTGTTATTGTTATGAAGCTTAATCTATTTTCGTGAACTATTTCTCGACGAACGTCACATATATGTGACACATAAAGTGCTCGGAATCCTTGATTATTCCTACCAACAATTTTTAATTACAAATCTGCCTTATTGAATTAGAGCATTTATCCATCTCAACTAGGTTTTGTTATTGTTATGAAGCTTAATCTATTTTCGTGAACTATTTCTCGACGAACGTCACATATATGTAACGCATAAAGTGCTCGGAATTCTTGATTATTCCTACCAACAATTTTTAATTGCAAATCTGCCTTATTGAATTAGAGCATTTCTCCGTTTCAACTAGGCTTTGTTATTGTTATGAAGCTTAATCTATCTTCTTGAACTATTTCTCGACGAACGTCACGTATATGTGACGCATAAAGTGCTCGGAATCCTTGATTATTCCTGCAAACAATTTTTAATTGCATATCTGTCTTATTGAATTAAAGCTTTTCTCCGTTTCAACTAGGTTTTGTTATTGTTTTGAAGCTTAAGGCTGTTCTTAACTGCTCTGCTCAACAAGCGCCAAACGTTTTGACGCATTTACAAATTCATTTTTTAACGGAAAGATATAAAATTGGAAAGCCTGGCCATGGAAGCGATTTGACATCTAACTGTTTTTCCATTTTTTGATCAATCAATTACCTATTGAGTTATAAGTGAATTTGATCACTTGACAAACACGATTTTCGTCCTTCGCGACCGGTTTTCTGCTTTCTTCGGGAACTTCGGTTCAAAACGTCCACTTTGACACAATTTTCTGAACGACCTATTGCATTTTCAAATAAAAAAGAAAAAATAGCTCGATTACATAGTTTCTGAACAACAACACCTGCTAGTTTCATGCATTTCCGAACAAAAATAAATTAAAACTTATGTCAGAAAGTTGCCCTTTTGGATTTGAGCACACCCTTAAATGCATGAAATTTGCAGACATTCTTATTCAAATATTAAGAAATCGAATAACATTTCTTTTTCCCAATAAAGGCAAATTATCTTTCTGGAAATGGTATGAAAGGTCGATTTTTTTGACACGATAGTCAGGAAAAGCTATCATCGGGAACAACTGATTATAATTCACGGTGTAATATATAAAAAAGAAAGTTCAATTCAAATTCTTTTCAGTACTGAATCATACAAATTTTATGCGTTTAACATATAACTCCTTAAATATGTCAAAAAATTCTGCTTTGCGTTTTAAAGTCAGATTTAATTAATCCGTTGTTTCAGACATTTTCTAAAACTGCAGTTTCCTTCCTATTTTATATGCAATATCAGTACCAATTTAAAAACTGCTCAGAGCAATAATTACCTACATATTAATTTTCAAATATTTGATTTTCTACAACTTCTTTTTATTCTGTTCACATTAATTTTATTAAAATCAGTGTTAATGAGTGTAATTTGAACTGTAATTTGGTATTATGCTCGTTTTCACTATCATTAGCTTACTGAATTATCTTTTCTTTTTCGTTATAATTTTTTTTTCTTTGTCTGCAGGAGAAACTTTATCAGATGTCTTGCCTGGGGACATATACAGACGACTAAAGCGCCATCTAGATTACGTCAAGTTAATGATGCCTAGTTGGATGAGGGATGAGCATAGAGGTCTTTATGCTGAATATCTCTTCAAAGCGATAGCGGGTAAGTCGGAACATTTAATCACAAAACCATTTTCCCCTTCATAAACGACTTTTATACCACATAATAGGTTGCCTTTGTTAGTTTCAAAGGAGAGAAGGAGTGTTACGAATGATTTTTCGTTCGTCTAAGTTTGAAACTTTGTAAATATCTTTATTTTGTTTCAAAACAAAATATAAAATTGTATTAAGACTGTTCTCAACTGCTCTGCTCAACAATCGCAAAACGTTTTGACACATTTACAAATTAATTTTTTAACGGAAAGATACAAAATTGGAAAGCCTGACTATGGAAGGGATTTGGAATCGAACTGTGTTTTCCATTTTTTGATAAGTAAATTATCTATCGAGTTATAAGCAAATTTGATCACGCGACACGACATTTTTCTCCCTTTACTGCCTGGATTTTCTTCTTTCGTTCGAAAATTCGGTTCAAAATGCCAACTTTGACAGTATTATCTGAAAGATCTATTGCGTTTACAAGAAAACGGAAAAAACAGTTCGATGACCTAGTTTCTGAATAACACTTTCTAGTTTTATGCGTTTCCGAACAAAAATGAATTAAAACTTATGTCAGAAAGTTGACAATTTGGATTTGAGAACAAGTTTAAGCTTTGGCTAATTTTGGCCGTTCTCAAATCTAAAGAGGATATTTTTTGTAACAAGACAAAGTCATTTCAACTAGCAAATCTACAAAATTTGCAGGTAATTTTATTTATATACGAGATATCGAATGAGATATCGATGATGATATGAGATATCGAGATATCGATGAGAACATTCTTAAGAGTGGTCTCAAATCCAAAAGGGCAACATCATGACATAAGTTTTAATTTATTTTTGTTCGAAAATGCATGAAACGAGCTGGTGTTGTTGTTCAGAAACTATGTCATTGAGCTGTTTTTTTCATTTTTTTGCAAACGCAATAGATCTTTCAGAAAAGAGTGTCAAAGTGGACGTTTTGAACCGAGTTTTCGCGAGTACGGAGAATAAACACTCAAGAGCGGGCGAAAACGTGTTTATCACTTGATCAAAAACGCTTATAACTCAATAGGTAATTGATTGATCAAAAATGAAAAAAAACAGTTCAATTCCAAATCGCTTCCATGGCCAAGCTTTCCAATTTTATATCTTTCCGTTAAAAAATGAATTTGTAAATGTGTCAAAACGTTTTGCGCTTGTTGAGCAGAGCAGTTAAGAACAGCCTTAGAAACTTATGGAAATGTGTTTTTTTTTTTTTTTTTTTCCAATAACGGCAGATTTTTTAGAAAATGCTGTCCATTTTGAACCGAATATCTGGATACAACAGCGCAGAAAAACAAAAAACTACCGTCATGTGACAACAATCGCTTATAACTCAAGATGTAATTCATTTATGGAAAATAACAAAACTTGTTCGATTTATGTATGATACAGCAAATTCACCTAGTGTGCAAATCCTTTTTTTTTCTTTTTTGCTCACAGTAAGTAGTGCCATAAGCATTTTTTTCCAAAGGTTTTGAGTAGGAGAGACCGGGGCTAGTTGGCTACAGGGGTAAGTAGGCGCAGTCCCCATAAATCGCCTGTTTGTGGATAGATTGTGCAACCAGTCACAGAGTACATTTCTTCTTGCGTTTTACAATCCTCATTGTAGTTTTGCAGCGTTACCTACGTGCAGTGGACATTTATTACGCGTTTTCTGTTTTTTGCGCTATTAAGTAATTTTTGTTGCTTCATTCTTTTTCTAATTTCTAATACTTATCTTAATAATTGCGATTTAACTTGTGCAATTTTTCTTAGTGTATGATTAACTATACCTACCCCATATGTGATTTACTTGGATTATTTATGCTTAGATGGTTACGTGTCCCTTTAGTGAAGAAATTTATTATGGGGCTAGTAGGCGCATTGAACACGGGACAAGTTGGCTCGGTGTCTGGTGTGTATGCTGGTAGCTTTAAAAACAGCAAACATCGAAAAAAGTGGTTGCAATGCAAGATTTTGGGCACACGGGGCTTGCCCAAACGGAGACACTCGATTTTTTATTTGTGACAACTGTAATTCTGATGATGTTATCGAGTAGGATAGAAGTTACTCATTGTTAATGTTTTATTCAATATTTTTATGTCTGTATAATTTAGAATTTACATTGTATACGGCGATAACGCCTTTAATATAACCTACCGGTAATAAGGAAATTAATTTCTCTTAACTGCGTGTCTTATTTAAATTTTTATAAAGCGTGTGCCAACTTACCCCATAGGTATAGGCAACTTGCCTCGTGACGGGGTAAGTTGGCGCACAATTTTCCTTTTACTTTAGGCTTCCGCTAAACATAAACTACGAAAGCTACGAACTCAAAACTCCGGGTATTTATAGCCCAATGCCTGTTCTTTAAAAGTACAGTTAAAGTTTCATAAAAAACTTAAACAAAAAATTAATAAAAATCAATAACTAAAAACTGCGCCTACTAGCCCCGGTCTCCCCTACGCGCTGTAAGCTGTCCTTCTTTGTGTTTCACCAAAACAATCCACCAATACGAGCAAATCTCGGCTACTTTATAAAAAAGAAAATTAAAAAAAAATCTTATCTCACTCAAACGCTTGATATCCAGTAGTTTATTGTTTTGTGATGCAAAATGCCATTTAGTGACGTCGAGTACACATATATAATTGGTAATGCACAATGCACACGGATAAATATTTAGCATTTATTGATATGTTAAAGGTATGACGTTACCCGATGCAGCAAAGGGTTAAGCAGACAATTATATGTTAATTTTTATTCTCATTCGATGATAATTATAAAAGAATTTCTTTAGTGGAAACCACAACCTCAGGCTTTAAAACAAGGGAAAGCGTATCTTGAACAAGATTTTCACTATGATTATATACGGTGTAAGAACTTTACTAATTACCCCTAAAGACTATTTATTCACGAACTATTAATTCGGGAGAAGATCCCCCTAGGGTCTTCTGAACTTTCCCACGCTAAGAGGAATCTCATAAACTCATAGTTCATCTCTGAACAAAGGTATGGTGCCGTCGAGTCTGCAAATATGAATGGAACTGGCAGTACATTTTCGTTCCGGCGCTAACTTAACATTCCATTGGATTGCACAGAGAGCAGGTGTTTCAGCCGTCCAGTAAGTGAGCGGTGGCAACAGCTGAGGGGGAGAAAAGACGATTTCTCCTAGGACGGCGAGCTTCAGCCTTCGAAAAACAGGCGGTGGCATCGGCTAAGAGGGAAAAAGCTAGTTTTCCCTAGGACCGGGAGTTTCAGCCTTGGAGAGAAGCGAGGTGGCAACGCGGGAGGAAGGGAGAAGCAGTTAGGAAGTGAGAGAGCGAGGACGCTGGCGAGGAGGTCTTGCTGGAGCTAGTGGTGAATGAGCGAAGCGAGGAGATGAGATAGATGGTCATCCGACCAGTCTTTTCTCCGATTGAAGCACTATATCTGTGGAAGCAGCCCGTTGATGGAACTTTTTATCCTGTAAAATTGACGAGAACCCAAACCAATATTGTTTAACTTGTAAATATTCAAAATATAATCGAGACTAAATAAAGGACTTAGATTTTGATAACTTATGCTACCATAGACTCTTGTCTAGTGATATCTAAGTCCCTACAGTGGTGGCAGCTAAAGAGGATTAAGAACTGGTGAAAATAAATTATCACAGTTCGTCAAAAAACAGGAAGGGCCGCAACCAGGCCGCAAGATAGAAGGACTCGTGATCACCAGACCAGAGTCTTCGGCAAATCCAGTAGGGATTCCAGAGCCAAGGCAATCCGTCGCCGTGCAAGAGGTTCCGGAGAGCTGAAATCGACAGACGGAGATTAGAAAGGAGACCTTGATCTCCAGACCAGAGTCTTCGGCAAATCCAGCAGGGATTCCAGAGCCAAAGCATTCCGACGCCGTGCAAGAGACGTAAGACGATCCGGAGATCCGAGATCGACAGACGGAGGGTAGAAAGGAGACCTTGATCCCCAGAGCAGAGTCTTCGGCGAATCCAGCAAGGATTCCAGACCCAAGGCAATCCGACGCCGTGCAAGAGACGAGAGACACCCGAATGCAGGGAAATCGAGCCCGCCGGATGGTTTAGCCTACAGATGACCGGAGCTGTACCAGTCTAAGACGGAAGTCAGAAGAGCAGTCAACAATATCTCAGGTTAGCACTCTTTATTTGATTCATTACAGAGGTTTAATCGAAATAGTATAGTTAATAACAAACATGTTTTTTTAAATCATTGTATATTTAATAGAGTTTAGGAAGTAAGGAATTTGATAATAACATTTTGTGAAATTTTTCCAACTGGATTATAAGAAATTTAAGTAAATATTAATTTTTTAAACTTCCTTAAAACTGTTTTAAATAAGTATTACTTGTACTAAAGGTTAATAATTCAGTGAGGATAATTTAAATTGCTTATGAGAGGTGGCGCATCGTTGGATGCACTGAATGCAAATAATTTAAATTCTGTTTTGTATGTGAATTTTATTCAGAATATATGTTTTCAAAATTTAAGAGACTTTTTGAGCAATTGATTTAAAAGAAATGATACCAAAGAATATATAAAGTTATATATGAAAACTTGGTTGGTTAATGATAAGGCTGTTTATCATATTAATATTATTGAAATTGTTGTGATATTTTTATGTCGCGAGAGTTTGTGATTATCCACAACTAGGGAAATATTTAGAGACTTCGAAGTGGATAATTGCATGATTGGCATAGCATTTTTTATAACTGTTAATTAGTAGGAAACATGTCAGTGTTTGCGGGTAAGAAAAAGTGCGATCTAAAAGAGTTAGCTATTGAATTCGGCGCGAGCATAGAAGAGTCGGATAATATAGCCAAAATTATTAAAAAACTCGAAGAAGCAGAGGCTATGACGAAACTTTAGCACTAGCCCAGCTAAAAATCTTAGAGAAAGATAGGGTTGAGAGAGAAAATGAAGAAAGGTTAGAACGAGAGCGGAATAAGGCCTTTGAGAGGGAAGAAAAGGCTAAGGCTTTGGAGCGGGAGCATGAATTGGCGAGAAATAGGTTAGAACGGGAATCAGAGGAGTTTAGTTTAGCTTCTAGCCAAAATGAGAGAGAGCCGAAAATATCTTTAAAATCAGTCCTGCCCAAATTCGACTCCGATAAGTCCGAAATATCAATCTATCTCAGTTTATTCGAAAGACAAGCGCAGAAAGCCCAAATCGAGAAAAGTCAATGGGTTACGCATTTACTAGGATTGTTACCGACGGAATTGGGGCAGCTTATCTTGAGAGAACCACCCGCATGTTCCGACGATTTTGATCATGTAAAAAAGATGTTACTAGAAAGGTTCCAACTTTCGGCAGAAGACTTTCGACTAAAATTTGTTACGACACAAAAGCCCGAAAACAAAACGTGGAAAGATTGCGTATATGAGGCTTCCAATTACTTTGATCAATGGTTAAGTGGTTTAGGAGTGGGAAATTTCGACCAACTGAGAGAGCTAATAATCACAGATCAGTTAAAAAGAAAGGTTAATCCGGAAACGAAGCATCATTTCATTGATGTTTGGGGCACGATAATCACTCCATTTGAGTTGGCAAAGAAATTAGATGCGTATGATTCGGCTAGGAAAACTATGAAACGGCTAGGGCCCTCGAAACTTCAAAACATTTCCCAACCTCTAGAGCGAAATAAATTCGCAGGGCAATCAAAAACGGAAAGTAGATCGGAAGAGAGTAGAACTAATTGGAGGGATAAAGACAACTCGAAAAATCGAGATGCAATTTTCGATAAAAGAAAGGAAATTACGTGTTTTACGTGCAAAAAAACAGGGCACTATAGTTACTCCTGTAACGAGTCAAAAAAGACTGAAAAGGCCGAAGCAGTTTACCATATCGCGGGCCTACAAGACTTAGAAAGTGCCTTTGAACCCTACGTCAGTCGCGGGTTAATTAATGGGAAAGAAATGACTATTCTTCGCGATAGCGGAACTAATTTGGACTTAATATCGGCTCACGATGTACATGAAGACCATTTTACGGGTGAAAGTGTATGGGTTAGACAGGCATTAGATAATAAACTTCGGTGTTTACCTATTGTAGAAATAGAAATTAATCTGGGTACCGGGGATACTATAAGGACAAAGGCGTCCGCAGTAGATAAAGAAACGGACATGGTTCATTATTTGTTAGGGAACAAAACGCAGCAATTAATTGACAGGCGGAGACGATACCCACGTTCAATCATCGCAGTTCGCACTGGGCCACGAGCGCACCCCGGAAACGCGGATACGAAAAGCGAAACTAAATCGCAGAGCTCGTCCATTCCTCCTACCGTAACGGAGAGTGAAAATGAAAAACCAGCCGGTTCACCTAAGCCGATGGACCAGCCAATTCTCCGCGCCGAGGTAGAAAGAGGAATTTTTAAGTGCGACCCCCCGAGGTCAGGGAGTAACCCAGAAGAGGGAATCTTTGTCGAAGAGAAAAGGGGAATTTTTCTACCTGTAGTTGAGAGAGCACAGTCCGTACCGAATTTGAATCCCGTTAATGAACAGGTTTTGAACTTGACTGAGAGAGGCGATTTAGCTGGAAGGGTGGGGAGAGTCGAGACTTTAAAATTCAACCCCCCGGACGCAGTGGGAGAAATAGGAGCCAGTTTAGTAACGGAGAAAAAGCAAGAGACTTTTCTACGTCTAAGCGAGACCGTACAGCGGGATGAAAACTTGACCCTAGGAAACAAAGAAAATGTGAGTGATGCGCAAGAGAATGTCAAGTTCGATTGTGTTAAGCAGAGAGCGGACGAGGTGAAATCACATTTTGAAATGAACGAGGGGTTAGGGATTAGGAAAATAAAAGACCCCAGGGAATCTGACCGAGAACAAATGGTAATCCCATTGAAAGTTAAAGGAGATATGTTATCCTTAGGTAAGGAGAGTGCAGGCAGACTTCTAAGTACGAAGAAGTCCGGTTATAAATTCTTGAATCGTTATTGTTGGCCAAAAACCGTAAACGAAATTAAAAAGTTATACGAGAGATGGAAAAGTGATGAATGTTCGAAAAAGTTAAAATTCATACCTAAATTGGATTTAATTAGACGCATCAGGCAATTTCGGGAATTATTAGTGGAAACGGGGACTAAAACTCGTGAGGTTAAGAAGAAGAGGGGTGTCTTCCAGATTGATCCGGGAGAAAACTATTCGAGTACGCACGACTTAGATTTAGGCGCTAGAAGGCCAGACAATTCGAATTATGATTCTCCTAAGATATTTGGTTTGTTGTATTTAAACAACGCGAAAAGGGGTTCCGATTATTGGAGTAATCATATGGGACAGAGAGGAGTTGCATTAAACCGCATCAGAGGAGTAAAAATGAAAGTGAAACTATCTAGCAGAAAATCAGCGCAGAGTACCAATAAATATTGGGTAAGGTTGATCCGAAACAACGCCGTGAATAGTCCAAGATTGATCTACTGGTCATTGATGCGGCAACCTTATCATTATACAATCAGGCACCGCCCGAAAAAAAAAGCGTGCACGATTGCTTAAGTAGGGCTGAATAAATTTAGGAAAATTGTATATAATTCTCACAAAAATTGCTTGCATCATAAGGTATAAATAATTTTCATTTTGTATATATTGTTGTAATACTCATAAGAATGTTCCTGGAAAAGTGTGTAAATTTATATGTGATTAGTACAAAAGAAAAAAATGAATAATGAACCTCTGTGGTGAACGAATTTTGAGTGTAACACTGACTTCACTATAGATTTTCCAGCTACGTGAAAAATCTCTCTTGGAGGGGGGATTGCTGTAAGAACTTTACTAATTACCCCTAAAGACTATTTATTCACGAACTATTAATTCGGGAGAAGATCCCCCTAGGGTCTTCTGAACTTTCCCACGCTAAGAGGAATCTCATAAACTCATAGTTCATCTCTGAACAAAGGTATGGTGCCGTCGAGTCTGCAAATATGAATGGAACTGGCAGTACATTTTCGTTCCGGCGCTAACTTAACATTCCATTGGATTGCACAGAGAGCAGGTGTTTCAGCCGTCCAGTAAGTGAGCGGTGGCAACAGCTGAGGGGGAGAAAAGACGATTTCTCCTAGGACGGCGAGCTTCAGCCTTCGAAAAACAGGCGGTGGCATCGGCTAAGAGGGAAAAAGCTAGTTTTCCCTAGGACCGGGAGTTTCAGCCTTGGAGAGAAGCGAGGTGGCAACGCGGGAGGAAGGGAGAAGCAGTTAGGAAGTGAGAGAGCGAGGACGCTGGCGAGGAGGTCTTGCTGGAGCTAGTGGTGAATGAGCGAAGCGAGGAGATGAGATAGATGGTCATCCGACCAGTCTTTTCTCCGATTGAAGCACTATATCTGTGGAAGCAGCCCGTTGATGGAACTTTTTATCCTGTAAAATTGACGAGAACCCAAACCAATATTGTTTAACTTGTAAATATTCAAAATATAATCGAGACTAAATAAAGGACTTAGATTTTGATAACTTACGCTACCATAGACTCTTGTCTAGTGATATCTAAGTCCCTAATTAAAATTAATGACTTATGACTATTCGATTCCAAATCGCTTCAATAGTCAGGCCTGCCAATTGTATGCATTTACGTTTAAAAATGAATTAGAAATGTGTCGTTGTTAAGCAATGAATTTCTGAACGGCTTTAAGCTCAAAGGAATGCACTTCGACGGAATGTTGTACATTTAACATTTCGTCATTATAATGAACGTAGATGGTTATCGCCATAACAATGCTTCTCAAAAAATTTAACGGCTGAACTGATAGAGCATAAAAAGTCATAAAATTCTTCAGAACTTCTTTATTATATATAAATGATTTAAAGTTCGAAGCAAAATATATTAACAATTACGAAATATGTATTTAACTTGGCGTTTCTCATATTTTTTCCGCTCAACAACGCTAAACTTTCTGACCCATTTTTAACACTTTCCAACATAGTTGAAAAGTGTTTATAAATTCGGTCTGTCTGTCCGTGCTCTAACTCTCTTAAATATACTCCGATTACCCTGAAATGGATATATTGGGTTTCGCTATGGCATGTTCGGTATTAATAATGAAGTGTGTAGCATTTTCGGCTCATTTACAGGGCCATTCAAAAGAATTTCGTTACATTACGGCCTATGGGGAAAAATCGTTTGCCGCGTATTTTAATCATATTACAGTATTTTAAACTTATTGAAATTGATATACATCACTAAGGTGTACTACAAGGTTCTTACTATAGAACAGGGTGTGCATACAACTTACCGTTTATTTACAGGGACACACAAAAGTATTTGGCTATAGAAGAAAATGAGCAATAATTGGACTATTGAAGCCTACGAATAATAATTGCTGAAAGTGCGTTTTCAGTTGTAGTATGTGTTTTTAAAATTAACTATTTTTTAAATATTACTCGGTGTGTATAAATTCTACAGATCATATACAGGGTCGCACAAAAGTTCTGAACAACATCCGTTTATTTCCTGAAATTGTTGAGTGAAAAATTTCAACTCTGCTATGCGTTTAAGGGTGTTCTTAAATCCTTAAGGGCAACTTTCTGACATAAGTTTTAATTTATTTTTGTTCGAAAATGCATGAAACTACCTGGTGTTGTTGTTCAGAAACTTTGTAATTGGGCTTTTTTTTTTCATTTTTTTGCAAACGCAATAGATCTTTCAGAAAATAGTGTCAAAGTTGGCGTTTAGAACCGAATTTCCGGGCGAAGAAAGAAAGAGACTCAAAAGTGGGCGAAAAACGCGTTTGTCACGTGATCAGAATTCCTTATAACTCAATAGGTAATTGATTGATCAAAAAATGGAAAAAACAGTTCAATTCCAAATCGTTTCCATGGCCAGGCTTTCCAATTTTATACCTTCCCGTTAAAAAATGAATTTGTAAATGCGTCAAAACGTTTTGCACTTGTTGAGCTGAGCAGTTAAGGCTGTTCTCAAATCGAAGAGGGCAACTTTCTGACATAAGTTTTAATTTATTTTTGTTCCAAAATGCATGAAACTAGCTGGTGTTGTTGTTCAGAAACTATGTAATTGAGCTGTTTTTTCCAATTTTTTTTTGCAAACGCAATAGATCTTTCATAAAATAGTGTGGAATTGGGGGTTTTGAACCGAATTTCTGCGCGAAGGAAGAAAGAGCAATCAAGAGCGGGCGAAAAATGTGTTTGTCACGTGATCAAATTGGCGTAAAACTCAATAGGTAATTGATTGATCAAAAAATGGAAAAAACAGTTCAATTCCAAATTGCTAGGCTGTTCTTAACTGCTCTGCTCAACAAGCGCAAAACGTTTTGACACAATTACAAATTCATTTTTTAACGGAAAGTTATAAAATTGGAAAGCCTGGCCATGGAAGCGATTTGAAATTGAACTGTTCTTGCCATTTTTTGATCAATCCATTACCTATTGAGTTATAAGCGTTTTGGATCAAGTGACAAACCCGTTTTTCGCCCGCTCTTGAGTGCTTTTTCTTCTTCGCGCGGAAATTCGGTTCAAAACGCCTACTTTGACACTCTTTTCTGAAAGATCTATTGCGTTTGCAAAAAAATGGAAAAAACAGCTCGATGATATACTTTCTGAACAACAACACCAGCTCGTTTCGTGCATTTTCGAACAAAAATAAATTAAAACTTATGTCAGAAAGTTGCCTTTTTGGATTTGAGAACACCCTTAAGAACAGCTTTAATTGAACTGTTGAAGGCCTACGAACAATAATGGCTGAAAGTGCGTTTTCAATTGTAGTATGCGTTTTTAAAATTAACCATTTTTTTAATATTACTTATTTATAAATTCTACAGATCATATACAGGGTCGTACAAAAGTTCTCAACAACATCCGTTTATTGCCTGAAATTGTTGAGTGGAAATTTTCAACTGTGCTATGCGTTTAACGGAACTAACTTTTAGGATGCATACATATCTGTAGGTCATATACAGGGCTGGAAAAAAATCGCATATTTTAACGACTAATCATGATAATAGCAGAAATTGGATTTTCAAATGCGTTATGCGTTTTCAAACTTGTTCATTTAGACGTCATCTTTCATAATAAACTGTGAAGTTTTGTTATATTCTACTGAATGTGTTGGAAAGTGTTTCATGATCTGTGCTTACGCATGATTTTTCGTTCTTGTTAAACATAAGTTCTGAATAACATCACCTGCCAATTTCATGTGGTTCCGAAGAAAAAAAAAGGAATTAAAAAATGCGTCAGAAAGTAGCTCCTTTGGATTTGAGCCGCCCTGAGGTATTCACATAAAAAGGATAATAACTTTAATATTATCAACATTTGAAATATTACAGATATAAAAAGGCTTGGGGAAGAGTAAGAAAGGAAAATTGTAAAAATACAAAAACAAACAAACAAACAACAAACAAAAATTTTAAAAAAGTATTCTGAGATTTCAGACAGTGAAATTGGATGCTGCTGAAAAAGAGGTAACAAAGATTAGACGACAAAAACGAACCCTTATAATCTTACAAATTAAGTTCAACGGAATGCAGATCGACGTAATGTTGTACATTTAACAATTTATCCTCAGAAGGAACATAAATGATTATCACCATAATAATGCTTTACTGAAAATTTAACGAAAACTCATGTTTTGGAATCCAATGAATATTTAGACAATATCACAGAATGAAGAGAAAAAAAAAAGTAAAAATAAAATTCTTTTAAAATGCACTTTTTTATAGCATTCAATGTGCATCTTGAAGATCATGCCTAATTTTTTGACTGCACTTCACGTTTTTACTTTCTTCTATCTTCAATAGAAGAAAGTATTATAATCGAAATTTTTTTCGACTTCCGGTTTTCGACGGATTTACACGTTTTAGGGGTCAGAGATCACAAAAAACATGTTTATACAAAATGTCTGTCTTCAAAAATTGTATGAAGTTAGAATTGAACTAATTTTTTTTTTAAAGTTTTTAGCTATGGCAAGCAGGTCCTCCATTAATTTGGAATAAATCCGCCGGTAGGGGTGCTCTAATAGCGATTTTTGTGCATTTTGAATATTTTACCATCGAAAAGTGTATGAAGTTATGCATAGAATTGTACCAAATTTTTTGTGCATGTTTTTGGCCATGGGAAGAAGGTCCTCCCTCAATTTGGAAAAATTTTGCCGGTAGGGGGCGTTGTAATAGCGAGTTTTGTGCGATTTTTTTGTATTTTGAATACTGTACCATCAAAAAGTGTATGAAGTTTAGCATAGAATTGAGCCTCATTTTTTGTGTATGTTTTCGGCCATGGCAAGAAGATCCTACCTGAATTTGAAAAAATTCCGCCGGAAGGGGCGCCGTAATAGCCATTTCTGTACCATTTTCAATATTATACCATCGAAGAAAGAGTGTATGAAGTTATGCACAGAATTGAACCAAATTTTTTGTGTATGCTTTTGACCATGGCAAGAAGGTTCACCCTGAATATTGAAAAATTCCGCCTGAAGGGTTTTGTGCAATTTTCAATATTGTACCATCGAAAAGTGTATGAAGTTATGCATAATTCTAATAAAAATACTAATAAAACTAATAAAAAATGAATTATTGGTATTTGTAACAACATTTTGAAATATTTATAGGCATGAGATAGAAGAAAGTTTTTGGATTGGCACATCCAACTAGTTTTCCAAAAAATTTTGTTACAATACTCGTACATTAAACTGCGGGCACCGAATTCGATTTTGAAAAAAAAATGACTTTTTTTTTTTTTTTTTTTTTTTTTTACGCGTGGTAGAAAGCGTAAACAAGTGAATTTAAAAATATATATAATTTATTTTCAGTTTCTAAGATAGGGCAACAGGAAAGAAAAAAAATGAAACATTAATTAAACTATTTTTTCAAAATTTCTAAACTGATTTCTGAACGTATAATATGGGGCAGGTAAGTGAAATTTGGGAAAAAAATCGATTTTTACTTTTTTATATCATTAAATAGTTTAAACTTTTATCTTTCTAACGATGTGTCACACATGTTTATATATATATAAAAAGAAGTGTTGGAATTATTCATTCTTTCTATGAGTGCTTCACAGCTTAATGGCCGTTTAAACCTTTGACTTTTTCTCATAACTTGGATTTTTCATGTTTGTGTTCCTTTTTTTCAATATCTGTTAAACTTAAGCGTGTATTCGAGAAAATATTTTTCCACCCTCAACAGCTTGAAATTTTCTGAGACATTTTCAGACTCATTTTTAAAAGCAACTTGCTGAGGTGATTTCTGAAGAGATGTACAAGAAGCCGTGTGGTTTCATTTTTCGCTCAATTAATTAGAATTTGATTTTTAAACAATTATTTCCTCAGTATGGCCATTTTTTTCATCCCCAGATCTCCCGCTTCGGAAAATTCGATTCAAAACGCCAACTTTGAGAGCATTTTTTACAATATTTTCTGCATTTATCAAAAAATCGACGAGCACGGCACATTGTGTACTTTCTAAATAAGAGAATTTGGCAGTTTGAAAAGTTTAAGAACAAAAGTGAACTTAGAAATAAATCGCAAAATAAGCAGTTTGGATTGGAATACACCCTTAAGAAACTCAGATTATTTTAAATACTTATATTATGTTATATTGTATACTTTAATACAGGGATTTGTTGAGAATTATTTATTTTACGCAGTGAAATTTTACCAAAAATGCTAATTTAAAAATGTCTTTCAATAAATAATTAATAATTAATTTTCAGTTTCACTTAGAAAGAAAATGGTCTGTTAAAATACGTAAAGCATTTTATTCTAACTACTCTAAAAAATCTAGACCTCTATGTTTCACCATTTTTGAGAAAAAGGTACATAAAGTTGGTGAATTTAACATGGCGGAGATAGAGCTTTCCGGTCCCCTTAAACTGTTAATTCGTAAAAGCGTACTTAAAAAAAAAATGTTGCACTCTTTTATTTAAAATTTTATTTTCTACTTTTAATTTTAATCCTTTAAAATGTTTCATTGTACCAGTTTCACAGGCATTTGTCATATTTGGCGAGCGTTTATTGACGTCTCATTAAATCCATTGTTGTTTTAACTCCTGTATATTAGTACGAATTACAAGGAATATCTGACGTTTATCGCCTGTGGCGGGATAACTGAAAAATGCCTTAAAACTAATGTAATTAATTTATAATTAAATATAAAAAAATATTTAAACGTTGCACTGTTATCGGAAGCACATCTGCGAACAAATTTTATATTAAATCCATTGTTGTTTTAACTCCTGTATATTAGTACGAATTACAAGGAATATCTGACGTTTATCGCCTGTGGCGGGATAACTGAAAAATGCCTTAAAACTAATGTAATTAATTTATAATTAAATATAAAAAAATATTTAAACGTTGCACTGTTATCGGAAGCACATCTGCGAACAAATTTTATAATTCTATCATATCAGGAAGTGCGTTAAAAATCGATTACAAAATCCCTTATTTACATATACCGAGAAAGAACAATCATGCGTCAATCATCGATTATGAAACACTTTCCAATGCATTCAGAATAATGTAGCACAACTTCACTGTTTGTTGAAATAGGATGCCTATCGGGTGTCCCAAAAACGACTGACTGATTTTAAAATTCAATAACTACCAAACGGTGACAGATATTAAAAAAATTCTTGCAGGAGGGTTATGCATAAAGTCAAATGTTTTTTTACAGTGATTTTCGATTTTAGTTCGAATTACAAACAATAGATGGCGCTGCGATCAATAGAGGCTAAATTCAGGCTCGATTTTGGTACTTCGTGGCCCGGATAATACATTTACATCTCCTTTTTCTGCATGGAATAACAGAAAGGACCAAAAATCGAGCCTGTATTTAGCGACTATTGCTTACAGCGCCATCTATTGTTTGTAATTCGAACTAAACTCGAAAATCACTGTAATAAAACTTTTGACTTTATGCATAACCCTCCCGCAAGAATTTTTTTAATATCTGTCACCGTTTGGAAGTTATTGAATTTTAAAATCAGTCAGTCCTTTTTGGGACACCCGGTAATTAAACCATTTAGAAATGCACTAACGCATTTGAAAACCAATTTCAGCAATTCCCATCTACAGTCCAAAAATTATCCGAATTCTTTGAGCAGTCCTGTATATGATATATAGATTTGCATCCTTAAACTACATGCATGCAAAAATTTATTTCGGTTAGGAAATAACATACCACAGTTAAAAATTCCCCTTCAGTAGTTTTCGCCAATAAGGAGAAATGTGGATGAATTCTTTTGTGCATTCCTGTATACGAGGTATAGAATTTATACACAAGGAATAGCATTAAAAAAATTAGTTAAATTTAAAATCGCATATTATTGCTCATGTAGAGTACTGAAATCGAATTCTAATATAATATATTAAATATGTAGGTTTCTCCTTAAGTCTGTTCTTAACTGCTAAGCTCAACAAGCGCAAAACGCTTTGACGCATTTACAAATTCATTTTTTGACGGAAAGATATAAAATTGGAAGGCCTGGCCATGGAAGCGATTTGGAATTGAAGTGCTTTTTCCATTTTTTGATCAATCAATTACCTATCGAGTTATAAGCAATTTCGATCAGGTGACAAACACGTTTTTCGCCCGCTCTTGAGTGCTCTTTCTTCCTTCGTGCGGAAATTCGGTTCAAAACGCCCACTTTGACACTATTTTCTGAAAGATCTATTGCGTTTGCCAAAAAATGGAAAAAACAGCTCAATGACATAGTTTCTGAACAACAACACCAGCTAGTTTATGCATTTTTTAACAAAAATAAATTAAAACTTACGTAATTTTTTCTGGAATTTACGAAAAAAAATTTCCGTTAATTTACGGAAATAGTTCTGGCGTCTTGATTGTCAGTACAATTTCCGTATTTTAACGGATTTTTTTTTTCTTCTTACAGTATATAATAATCATCTTGTAGTGAAATGTAGTGATTTGTATCAATTTCAGTACATTTGATATAGCGTAATGTCTTTAAAATACACTGGAAACGATTTTTCCCCACATTCACAATAATGTAACGGAATTATTGTGAGTGTGCTAGTTAATGAACTATTAATGTTATGCACTTCATATTGAATACCGAACATGCCACGGTAAACATCGTTAACATATATCAATTGCATGAAAATACGAGTATATTTATACGGGAATTAGCGCGTGGACAGGCGGACAGACAAACAAAATTCATAAACACTTTTCAATTACGTTATAAAGTGTTAAAAACGAGGTTGGGTTTATTAAAAGAGTGTAAAAAATAGACTATTTTGATATTTCCGACAATGAAATCGGACGCTGCTGAAAAGGCGGGAATACTTCTGGAAAAAACAAAGAATAAAAGAGGAAAATGAACCCTTATAATCTTACAGATTAAATTCAACGGAATGCGCGTCGACGGAATGTTGTACATTTAACATTTCGTCATCAGAATGATCGTAGATGATTATCATCATAATAAAAATAATGCTTCTCTGAAAATTTAATAAAAAGTCATACTTAGGAATCCAATGAATGTTTAGACAATGTCACAAAATGGAAAAAAAGGAAAAAAAGACAAAAAAAAAAAAAAAAAAAAAAAAAAAAAAAGAGAGAGAGAGTAAGAGAGAAACGTTAAGGTATCTTTAAAAGAGAAATTTTCAGTCGTTATATCTAAAAACTTATTAGAACATACATTTTGTCTAAAAAAATGTATCATATAAAAGATGCGCATAAAAGAACCATAACATTCTTTTTTCCTGTAAGTTAAGGCTAATGTCAGACGAACGTCTTTTTGACGCTTTTTTACTTACGTATTATCCCTACACAATGCTAGCGGCATTGTGTAGTGATAATACGTAAGTAAAGAAGCGTGCAAAAAGACGTCCGTCTGACATTGGCCTAAGGGTGTTCTCAAATCCAAAAGAGCAACTTTCTGACATAAGTTTTAATTTATTTTTGTTCGAAAATGCATGAAACGAGCTGGTGTTGTTGTACAGAAACTATGTCATTGAGCTGTTTTTTCCATTTTTTTTGCAAACGCAATAGATCTTTCAGAACAGAGTGTCAAAGTGGACGTTTTGAACCAAGTTTTCGCGCGAACGGGGAGTAAGCACTCAAGAGCGAGCGAAAACGTGTTTGTCACGTGATCAAAATTCTTTATAACTCAATAGGTAATTGATTGATCAAAAAAAAAAAAAAAAAAAAACGAAACAAAAAAAACCAGTTCAATTCCAAATCGCTTTCATGGCCAACCTTTCCAATTTTATATCTTTCCTTTAAAAAATGATTTGTAAATGTGTCAAAACGTTTTGCGCTTGTTTGGCAGAGCAGTTAAGAACAGCCTTAATACTACTGTACCGCGTTGCAACGCGGAATTTGAGCACTACCTGTGACTTCATGTGGTGGCAGCAGCTAATTTTATTTCTTTATTTATTTGTTTATTTTTTGTCAAATTTTTGAGTGACTGGCGATTTTTTATTTTTGACAGTAGAAAAAATAGTTGAAGAAAGAGTTTGACTTAAATTTTGTGTTTCAAACAAAATTTTGTGTGCCGAACAACTTGAAAATGTCCAAAATGTAGTGTGGGTTTTGCAAAACTACAATATATTCCCAGAAAACTATCGTTGCGCAAGAGTTTTTAGCCAAAAACACAACCAATGCCATTGACCAAGCACCGTACTCGCCTGATATGAGCCCTTGCGACTTTTTTCTGTTCCCAAAGATAAAGTTACAGTACAGCGTCGATTATCCGAACAAGTCGGGACCGACCATAGTTCGGATAAGCAAAAGATCGGATAAATGGACAGGCAGTTTAAGGGTGTATTCCAATCCAAACTGCTTATTTTGCGATTTATATTTAAATTAACTTTTGCTCTTAAACGCATCAAACTGCCAAATTCTCTTATTTAGAAAGTACACAATGTGCCGTGATCGTCGATTTTTTGATAAATGCAGAAAATATTGTAAAATATGCTGTCAAAGTTGGCGTTTTGAACCGAATTTTCCGAAGCGAGAGATCTGGGGATGAAAAAAATGATCATACTGAGAAAATAATTGTTTAAAAATCAAATTCTAATTAATTGAGCGAAAAAGGAAATCACACAGCCTTTTACACTCTTCACATCTTACATCTCTTCAGAATCCTATATCTCTTCAGAAACCACCTCAGCGAGCTTCACGTTTTTACTTTTAAAAATGAGTCTGAAAATGTCTCAGAAAATTTCGAACTGTTGAGGGTGGAAAAATATTTTTTCGAATACACCCTTAAGAGGCTACTTCAGTCAAACGAAAAGACCCGTTCGCTAATGCTAATCCTATGGAAGAAATTTATAAAGATATCTCGGTCGCATTTCAATATTTTTAAATGAATTCTTTTGCATTGAATAGTTGAGATTGATCTGTACAAAGACCGTTGTTTACTTTTTCGATTTTGTTTACAGGTATTTCTTATGATGACACTTTCATTTTCGGAACCGGTTTCGAAAGTAAAAGCCTCCTCATAAAAAATATCTGCAATCAAAATCGAAAAAGTAAAAAACGGCCTGCATACTGACCGATCTCAACTATTCAATGCAAAAGAAATCATTTAAAAATATTGAAATGCGACCGAGATATCTTTATAAATTTCTCCCATAGGATTAGCATTAGCGAATGCGTCTTTTCATTTGACTGAAGTAGCCTCTTAAGGGATGTTCCTGACTCTACTAAAACCTTCACACTTTATCCAGGCTTAGGAGTGTCAGCACCAGTTAGCGCAAGTGTGTTTTAAAAATGTTTATTTATTTATTTTTTTTTTACTTTTCTATTATTTAAATTTTTTTTTTCTCTTTTTAAAATTTTCTGAACTCCAAAGATTATAATTTAATCAAAAAAGCTTTTGATTGTTGCTTGCTTCAAAGAAGACGTTCTTTCCAATGCTGCCCTATCTCGAATTCTTCTTAAGGGTGTATTCGAGAAAATATTTTTTCACCCTCAACAGCTCGAAATTTTCTGAGACATTTTCAGACTCATTTTTAAAAGCAAAAAACGTTAAACTTGCTGAGGTGATTTCTGAAGAGATGTACAAGAAGCCGTGTGGTTTCAATTTTCGCTCAATTAATTAGAATTTGATTTTTAAACAGTTATTTCCTCAGTATGACCATTTTTTTCATCCCCAGATCTCCCGCTTCGGAAAATTCGATTCAAAACGCCAAATTTGACAGCATTTTTTACAATATTTTCTGCATTTATCAAAAAATCGACGAGCACGGTACATTGTGTACTTTCTAAATAAGAGAATTTGGCAGTTTGAAAAGTTTAAGAACAAAGGGGAATTTAAAAATAAATCGCAAAATAAGCAGTTTGGATAGAAAATATTTTTCCACCCTCAACAGCTCGAAATTTTCTGAGACATTTTCAGACTCATTTTTAAAAGCAAAAACGTTAAACTTGCTGAGGTGATTTCTGAAGAGGTGTACAAGCAGCCGTGTGGTTTCAATTTTCGCTCAATTAATTAGAATTTGATTTTTAAACAGTTATTTCCTCAGTATGACCATTTTTTTCATCACCAGATCTCCCGCTTCGGAAAATTCGATTCAAAACGCCAAATTTGACAGCATTTTTTACAATATTTTCTGCATTTATCAAAAAATCGACAAGCACGGCACATTATGTACTTTCTAAATAAGAGAATTTGGCAGTTTGAAAAGTTTAAGAACAAAAGTGAATTTAAAAATAAATCGCAAAATAAGCAGTTTGGATTGGAATACACCCTTCTTTTTAAGGGTGTATTCGAGAAAATATTTTTCCACCCTCAACAGCTCGAAATTTTCTGAGACATTTCCAGACTCATTTTTAAAAGCAAAAACGTTAAACTTGCTGAGGTGATTTCTGAAGAGATGTACAAGAAGCCGTGTGGTTTCATTTTTCGCTCAATTAATTAGAATTTGATTTTTAAGCAATTATTTCCTCAGTATGACCAGCCAGTAGTATAAGAACAGCCTTAATACTACTGTACCGAGTTGCAACGCGGAATTTTAGCACTACCTGTGACTTCATGTGGTGGCAGCAGCTAATTTTATTTATTTATTTATTTGTTTATTCTTTGTCCAATTTTTGAGTGACTGGCGATTTTTTTATTTTTGACAGTAGAAAAAAATAGTTGAAGAAAGAGTTTGACTTAAATTTTGTGTTTCAAACAAAATTTTGTGTGCCGAACAACTTGAAAATGTCCAAAATGTAGTGTGGGTTTTGCAAAACTACAATACATTCCCAGAATGCTATCGTTGCGCAAGAGTTTTTAGCCAAAAACACAACCAATGCCATTGACCAAGCACCGTACTCGCCTGATATGAGACCTTGCGACTTTTTTCTGTTCCCAAAGATAAAGTTGCAGTACAGCGTCGATTATCCGAACAAGTCGGGACCGACCATAGTTCGGATAAGCAAAAGATCGGATAAATGGACCGGCAGTTTAAGGGTGTATTCCAATCCAAACTGCTTATTTTGCGATTTATTTTTAAATTCACTTTTGCTCTTAAACGCACCAAACTGCCAAATTCTCTTATTTAGAAAGTACATAATGTGCCGTGTTCGTCGATTTTTTGATAAATGCAGAAAATATTGTAAAATATGCTGTCAAAGTTGGCGTTTTGAACCGGATTTTCCGAAGCGGGAGATCTGGGGAGGAAAAATCTGGCCGTACTGAGAAAATAATTGTTTATAAATCAAATTCTAATTAATTGAGTGAAAAATGAAATTACACGGTCTCTTATACATCTCTTCAGAAATCACCTCAGCAATCACGTTTTTAATTTTAAAAATGAGTCTGAAAATGTCTCAGAAATTTTTGAGCTGTTGAGGGTGGAAAAATATTTTTTCGAATACACCCTTAAGGGTGTATTCCGATCCAAACTGCTTATTTTCTGATTCATTTTAAAATTCATTTTTGCTCCCAAACGTATCAAACTGGGAAATTGTCTTATTTAGAAACTATATAATGTGCCGTGCTTCTTAATTTTTTGATAAATGCAGAAAATACTGTAAAAAACGCTGTCAAAGTTGGCGTTTTGAACCGAATTTTCCGAAGCGGGCGATCTGGGAATGAAAAAAATGGTCATACTGAGAAAATAACTGTTTAAAAATCAAATTCTAATTAATTGAGCTGAAAATGAAATCACACGGCATGTTAAACATGTCTTCAGAAATCACCCCAGCAAGTTTCATGTTTTTACTTTTAAAAATGAGTCTGAAAATGTCTCAGAAAATTTCGAGCTGTTGAGGGTAGAAAAATATTTTTTCGAATACACCCTTAACGGAAAGATATAAAACTGGAAAGCCTGGCCATAGAAGCGATTTGGAATTGAACTGTGTTTTTCTTTTTTTGATCAATCAATTACCTATTGAGTTATAACTGTTTTTGATCACGTGACAAACACGTTTTTCGCCCGCTTGAGTGCTTATTCTCCGTTCGCGCGGAAACTCGGTTCAAAACGTCCTCTTTGACACTATTTTCTGAAAAATCTATTGCGTTTGCAAAAAAAAAAAAAAAAAAAAAAAAAAAAAAGGGAAAAAACACCTCGATATGACATAGTTTCTAAACAACAACAGCAGCTAGTTTCATGCATTTTCGAACAAAAAAAAAAAATTAAAACTTATGTCAGAAAGTTGCCCATTTGGATTTGAGAACACCCTTAAGGGGACAGTTTACCTTTTCAACAATTAAAAAAAAAAAAAAATGATTCAAATGGTGATTTCACTGCAT
Organism: Maratus speciosus; assembly: GCA_963932465.1. Lineage (NCBI taxonomy): Eukaryota > Metazoa > Arthropoda > Arachnida > Araneae > Salticidae > Maratus > Maratus speciosus. The sequence continues at coordinate 290,940,480 of OZ010798.1, forward strand.
TTCAATGTTTTTTTTAACTGCATATTTAATTAAAAATTTTTTAAATGTTTAAAAACATTTGAATTTTCTATTTTTTTTTCTTTTATGATTTGTAATTGTGTATTACACAAGACTGCGCATGGATTTTTAGATGCATCTAATATTACATTTAATATAATTCTTTTACTGATATATTCAGTGAAAAACGATAAAATCTAACACATCTTCATATATTTTTACATAAAAAAACCCCTGAAGGCTAATTCTATGCGCATATTTATCACATATATAAAATAATAAAGAACATGCACAAAAAAGTTTAAATCTCTATCTCAAAAACAAAAAAGAAAAAAAAAATCTTTAGCATTTTTAAAACATGAAAGGGAAGAAAATATGAACAAGGAGAAAAAGCCATTTAAAGTTTTAATTTGTGTGAGTAATTCCGCTGTGTGTATTAACAAAATTTACAATATCTCGTTATATAATTGCCGTATATGGGGCATTCTCACAATCTTTTGACTTTCGGGAATAAAATTCTGGTGAAATTAAACTTGCTAAAATAACATTTTAATCTGATAGACGAATGCCTTAATGATTCAAAATAAAGAAATAATGGTCAGCAGCGAAATTTTTTTTTTATTTAACTGAGGTTTAAGTTAAACTTGCGAGTTTAATTTTCTTTACCATATTACCACTAAAACTTTTTATTTTCTTCTAAATTTTTACTTATAAGGAATTTGCATAGTATCCACAGGACATTCAAATAAGAAATAATAACAATGTAGTATTTTTAGTACAAAATTTTGGTATAACATTGTCTTCAAGGGGTGTTAAAGAAGGGACGGTAAGGTAAAAAATGGAGACGGTATAGGAAAAAAGGTACGAAATGGGAAAAAAAGGGACGGTAAGGATGGAAAGGTAAGGAAAATTACCACCTATTTTAGGCAAATCATATTAAGACTAAGTGGCAGCCACAATGTTCATTGATTTTTAGAAACAGTTATTCACATTGGATTAAATTAAAAAAAAAATTAATATACCTCGAAAAGTGCAGGAATAAACCTTGGGGACAGTATGACTACCAATAAATGATTTAAATTCTGCAGTAAATTTCCTGTCAAAGAATTTTAGACCTTCTTTTTCCAGCATACTTGTGCATGAGAAAAAACTTGAAAAAAATTCTGTGGCTGCATCTGAAGTGATTTTCTGTATAATTTTAGAACAGGGACGGTAAGGAATCTAAAACAGCAGGGACAGAGTTTAAAAAATAATAACAACCCTAAAAATGTGTGCAGGTTAATTTTTTGATACATATTTATATAAAACAATAGTTCTAGTTTCGGAAAAAAATTACATCGAATTACTTTTATTGAAACAATTTTATACAGACAGCTCCAAACTTAAAAATCAGCATCAGGGACACGGGACTGTATAGGTGTTTTCCTGGTATTTAGACCCCCCCCCCCCCCAACATCGTCCGAAACTTATTTATCTCGTTAATATTGTTATGCAATCATGCAATGGGATGTTCCCCAATATATGAAATAAAAAGAACACAAGAACATGTACTAAAATAAAAATTATACTTCAGGGACATAAAAGTCAAAAGATTGTGAGAATGCCCCATATGTGTAAAAATGAGGCGTCAAAATATTCACAATTAAACAGGCTTTTATTTAATATTTAAAAAAATAAAACGATTTTTTTTATCAATTTTGAGGTAAACTGTCCCGTTCAGTCACCTGGAAATGCTCGCTCGCTAATCTTATGAAAGAGATTTTTAAGGATATATCATTTGCATTTGAATACTTAAAAATAATTTTTTTTTTTTTTTTTTTTTTTTTTTTTTTTTTTTTTTTTTTTTTTGTATTAGATACATGAGATTGATATCTACATCTGCCCTTTTTTACTTTTTCGATTTTGTTTGCAGATTTTTTTCAAGGGGATGTTTCCTCTTTCGAAATCGGTTCTGAAAATTAAAGTGTCGTAATTAAAAATATCTGCAAACAAAATCTATAAAGTAAAAAAACGCTCTTTGTACAGATCGATCTCAGCTAGCCAGTGCAAAAAGAATTGTATAAAAATACTGAAATGCAAATGAGATATCTTTGAAAATTTCTTCCATAGGATTAGCATTAGTGAGGAGGTCTTTTCAGGTGACTGAAGTAGCCTTTTAACCCATTTATGCCAGCGTACCACTTTTGGGACGCTTCAAATTTTAATAAATTTGTATAATTTTCTTCTTCTTTATAACATGGAAATTGTATGAAATAATTATCTATAAAGTCTTTATCTGTTACCGAAAGAGGACAGCATAAGTTTATCTGCTTAAAATGAAGACTTTTTCGGAGTTTATAGATTTTTCATTTTTCAAGATGGCGAAATGTAAAAAGTTTATTTGAGTTTTTTCTACCAATTATTCAAATAAATGAGTCATAATCGTAGCTTGTAGACGTCTTTGTAATACGTATTTTTTTACATTGTGAAATAATACATTCAAGCCCATTATTTATGCATTTTTCTAACGTATAAAATATAGGACGCTAGGCACGAATGGGTACATATTTTTATTAGCCATTTATGGGTGAGTTATGTATGTAAAGTCCTTTTCAAGTTGATTATGAAACACATTGTTTTAAAGCCTCAAATACGATTATTCTTAGTTTATTATTACTAATACTTACAATGTTATTAGTCTCTGTAAAGAAATAAATATATTTTTTTAGTAACTCATAAAAAATACTAATTATAGTATATAATATACGATGTAAAAGCTTATTTATATATATATATATATATATATATATAGACAAAACATATAATTATGCATCTTATACTATTACAAATATTATGCATATTCCCATATACAGGGTGTCCGATCTCAACGGTCTCCAATGGCTAATTCCTAAACCGTTAGTCATAGACATGTAGTTCCAATTGCAAAAATGTTTAAAATCAGGCAAAAAAAAATATTTTCAAAGTGATTTGGGTCAATAAAAACATTTCTTAAAATATTACGAAATTTAAATTTTCATACGGTCCCCCGGTCCTATAAGTTATATTTAGTAAAATTTTCCTTTTACACTGACAAGTAATACACAAAAAGTCCCGTTATTCTACGATTAAAATTGACCGAGTTATAGCTGTTTAAAGTTGGAGCATATTTTTTACTGCAAATTGGGGGGTCATTCACAAATTTAGTTGAAATATAATTTTGTCAGATATATTAAAAAATGGTTGAGAGTAAAATTAACATTGCAATATAAATTTGAAATCTTTAATCATTCTGACATATTAATATAAAACATACAATTTGTAATAAACATTTAAGAAGAAAGAAAAAACAGAATTTTTGTTAAATAAAATGATGCTAAATTAAGGGTGTATTCGAAAAAATATTTTTCCACCCTCAACAGCTCGAAATTTTCTGAGACATTTTCAGACTCATTTTTAAAAGTAAAAACGTGAAACTCGCTCTGGTGATTTCTGAAGAGATGTATAAAAGGCCGTGTGATTTCCTTTTTCGCTCAATTAATTAGAATTTGATTTTTAAACAATTATTTTCTCAGCATGACCATGTTTTTCATCCCCAGATCTCTCGCTTCGGAAAATTCGGTTCAAAACGCCAACTTTGACAGCATATTTTACAATATTTTCTGCATTTATCAAAAAATCGACGAGCACGGCACATTGTGTACTTTCTAAATAAGAGAATTTGGCAGTTTGATGCGTTTAAGAGCAAAAATGAATTTAAAAATAAATCGCAAAATAAGCAGTTTGGATTGGAATACACCCTTAACAGCCTCAATTCTTTACAAAATGATACGTATTTTAAAAATATTATCAGATTACACTAGCCTGCAAAAGTTGGGTTATGTAATGTTTTTTAGCTTTTGATAATTGATTCTTACGTATTCTGTACCGCTGAATCTAAAATTGACCTTCATTTTTAACCATCACATCAGGATTTTTCGCAAATTTCAAAGTTAAAAAGTTCAAAATTAAAATTGACGTTTACATTATATCAAGTAAATGCAAAAAAAAAAAAAAAAAAAAAAAAAAAAATGTATCGTATTTTTTTTTTTTTTTTTTTCATTTTGCAACATATTAAAGTGATTTTACCAACGAATTTGAAATTCAGGTACAAATGGGTTAATGAATTGAAAAAGATGGATTTTATAAAAAATCATATATATACAGTATTTTAGTGCTCCTGTGCTTAAATTCAGTTAATTTTAATGTTTAGGTAATTGGGAAAAGAAAAGACCCGTCTGGGTGATGTTAATGGTCAATTCTCTGACCGAAAGCGACGTCAGGTCCAGAGGAATCCCCGTTTTGGACTTATTCCTTGCCAGAGAAGCAGCTAGGCTTGGCAAACGAGCCGGGGCTGTGGAAAGAGTTGAAGAACAGTGTTTACCTTTAAACGGATTAAACGTATCTCAGGTAAGAAACTTTATTTTGTATGCACGGGCCCGGCAGAAAGAAATCTAAAGGGGAGTAGGATTTTGGAATAGTTGTGCCTCTAGTCTTAACCTTCGTATCTCGAAGGTTACGCCCAAGTCTGCAATTCACAGAAACATTAAAATATTTTCAATAATATCTCTATTCTAAAAAAAAAAGTAACTAACGCTGTCACTGCCGCCGCCGCCGCCGCCGGTTTTAAATTTTTTGTGACCGGAGGTCTTTCTTCGTTAATATTAAGAAAAATATTGCATAATATGAAAATCGGTGGTGTTACAGAGACATGTTTGATAAACCCGCTAATGCAGACCGTTTTCAAATCGAAAAATTATTTTAATCCCTTGGCGACGAGCGACCGGTATTCGTGCCGCGTAAGATACTCAGAATTGGGGATTATTCTCACCAGTAAATTTTTATTGTAAATTTTGCCTTCTTTAATCCAAGCATTTTTGCGATTCAATTAGGCAAAAATTTCTGTTTGGAAAAACCGGTGATTAAAGATTAAAAATTTTGTAAAAGACGCTCGTCCCAAAAGGTTTAGGAATATTTAATGTTAAAGTTGGTCAAAATCGTTCCATTAAAAAAGTTCTATAGGAGCAAAAACTGTACATGGGAATTTAATAATTTTTAGATCATTTTATACATTAAAAGTGCCCGGTGTGCAATCTGCATCTATTTTTTTTTTAATTTGACTCAGTTTTTGAGGTTTTATTTCTATTTTAAATTCAATTTTTCAGCATTTCGAGAGGCATTTTTTACAACTTTTAGAAAGGGGTATTATTTTAAATCGTTGCCTAATTTAAAAACAGCGTAATGAATAATATTTCCTTCAAATTAAAAATTATTTACACGTGACTATAATAAACAGAATAAACTTTCAAATGAGAATTAAATGATTACATATTAAAAGCAGGAAGATATTTATAATTACGTCATAAAAACTATATTTACACGTGAATTTTAAAAGAGAAAGAAAATTGTAAAATAATCAATCCATTAATATGCGTTAAAAGTGTACATGGAGGAAATCACGCCATATTTAAAATTGCCAATTCATAATATTGCCAAACAGTTTAAATTTCAAAATATATTTGCGCGAGACATTTACTTGACATTTTGAGATAATCTTTTTAAACTATTGTTGAGAATTCTAAGATAGCGCAAATAATATTTCCTTTCTAACAACAAACGTATTTTCACGTGATTATTAAAAGTAAAAGTTTTAAAAGTAAAAATATCCTCATAGAAAAAACTTCCAAACAAAATTGAAAAAGTGAAAAGCGGCTTTTGTATAGATCAAGCTCAGCTTATCCAATGCAAAAAAAGAAGAAAAAAATCATTCAAAAATATTGAAATGCTTATGGAATATTTAAAAAAAAAAAAAAAAGATGTCCCATGGGATTAACATTAGTGAACGGGTGTTTTCGCGTGAGAGAAGTAGTTCCTTAACATCTTAAAAATTCTGTAATTATGTCTCCCTAGGATCAATCTAATCGCTATTTTTCTCTGAAGAAAATCCTACCTAAGCTATATCTGCATTCACAAAAATAAAGTAACATAAAAAAAAGTATGACTCAAACAAAAATTGAAGGCATGAAAAGCGACAAAAATAACCTTTAATTACATGGCCTCCAAAAACTTCGAGTGTCATCGCCGGGAAAATAATTATAACTGTTCACTACATAATAATCTTTAAAAATTGAGCAGAGGGAAAACAGTTGTTTTACTAAGAAGTGAATAAACAATTTTTGTCACGTGACCACAGGTTTTTCTTCTTTCCAGCACTGTCGCGTCCAGAAATTCGGTTCAAAACTACAGCACTTGACAGCATTTTCTAAAAGATCTTTTGCCTTTGCTAAAAATTGAAAAGTGCTGTGCAATTACATAGTTTCTGAATAAGAACACCTACCAATTTTATGCGTTTCCGAACAAAAATGAATTCAGAAATGCGTCAGAAAGTAGCTCCTACAACGGCCTTAAGGCTGTTCTCAAATCGAAAGCGTCAACTTTCTGACATAAGTTTTAATTCATTTTTGCTCGGAAACGCATGAAACTAAAAGGTGTTGTTATTCAGAAACTATGTTATCGAACTGTTTTTTTTCCGTTTTCTTGTAAACGCAATAGATTTTTCAGAAAATACTATCAAAGTTGGCATTTTGAACCGAATTTCCGAACGAAAGAAGAAAATCCAGTCAATAAGTGGAGAAAAATGCCGTGTCACTTGATCAAAATCGTTTATAACTCAGTTGGTAAGTTATTGATCAAAAAATGGAAAAAACAGTTCGATTCCAAATCGATTCCATGGTCAGGCTTTCCAATTTTATATCTTTCCGTTAAAAAAATGAATTTGTAAATGTGTCAAAACGTTTTGCGCTTGTTGAGCAGAGCAGTTGAAAACAGCCTTAAGGCGGTTCTCAAGTTCCCTGCTCAAGAAACGCGAAATTTTCTGACATATTTTCTGAGGCATTTTTAAACGTAAAGGCATGAAACTGGCAGGTTTGATTATTAAAGTGATTTGGAATCGAAATGAGTTTTCCATTTTTTGATAAATAAATCACTTATTGATTTATAAGAGATTTTGGCCACGTGACAAAATGTTTTTCTCCTTTCTCTGGCTGCTTTTTCTCCTTTCAACTGCAAATTCGGTTCAAAAAGCCAACTTTGACAGCATTTTCTGAAAGATCTTTTGCCTTTACCAAAAATTGGAAAGCGCTGTGCGATTACTCAGATTCTGAATAAGAACGCCTGCCAATTTCCTGAGTTCCAGAACAAAAATGAATCAAAATATTTGTGTCAGAAAATAGCCCCTTTGGATTTGAGAACATCAGCTTTTAAATCTTGAAAATTTTGTACTTATGGCCTCCTTAGGATCAATCTAATGACTATTTTTCTCTAAAGGAAATCCCACCTAAGCTATATCTGCATCCACAAAAATAAAGTAGCATAAAAAAAGTATGACTCAAACAAAAATTGAAGGCGTGAAAGGCGACAAAAATAACCTTTAATTACATGGCCTCCAAAAACTTCGAGTGTCATCGCCGGGAAAATAATTATAACTGTTCACTACATAATAATCTTTAAAAATTGAGCAGAGGGTAAAACAATTGTTTTACTAAGAAGTGAAAACGTCAAGAGAAGAGGACGTCGGGTCTAATATTAAACAAAATGCTTTCAGCGTTCATGTAAATTATTTTATTACTCTTTTCAAGCTGTTTTCGTTTAGAGCCTTTTTTTTTTTTTTTTTTTTTTTTTACAAATTGGCTTATCTGCGACGAAATAGTGGAATTTATGAGACTATTAATGAGAATGTGTATTTTTTTTAAATGGCAAAATTGACTTCAGGCATTGGTTTGGTGCCAAGAACCACATTGTTTTTGTGCACTGTCTGTGAAATAAGTTTTGGAGATTGTAGTGAAAATCTGTTGTGCTTAAACAGGCTGTGAAAAGATATAAAATCTCTCTTGGAAAGATGTCAATTTCCTAATATAGGACATACCTTTATTAAAAAACTGCACCAAAGAACATTTTGTTTGAGCTTTTGCTTTTTTTATATGTCTTTAAAACTAGAGTTCGACCGAATATTTGGTTTTGTTTTTGTTTTCGGTACAAAATCTTAAATTCGGCGAAAATACTGTGAAATATTCGGCTGGACCGAAACTATCTGTATATGTTTCTTCCTTCTGGAATTTTCAACATAACTCATCGATTTAAGAGCTGTATTGGTTTGAACGAGAGGCTGTTTGTTTATTGCTATGAACTTCACTGTTTATAATTGAGCCGTTCAGTGCACAAATCGATTAACTACATCAAATGAAAATGTTCAGTATAAACAATTAAAGTTATTGTAACTATAAAAATATCGTATCTATATAATATTTTCTCTCGGGATATCTTGATTGAATTCATTAATTTTCTTTTAATCAAGAGTAACTTTTTATCACTGTATAAATATACAGACAATTTTCAATGTTCCTTTGTTTAAAAAAAAACGCTACTTAAAATTGAGTTAGTCAGATTGCCTTCTGAACACCCCAATTATCAATTATCAATGACTCAATAAATTCATATTTAAATACACTGTTAATCAATTGTTGATTATTATAAAGTAGGGGTGCACAACCTTTTTAAGAGAAGGGCCACTTACAAAATAATCTGTGTTGTCGAGGGCCACCTCAGTAACACGGAGAGAATTCTATTTCTGGGAGGTGATATGTGGCCTATAATCACATAAAAATATGGTTTCAGAGGTGGGGGGTTACCCCTCTAAGTTCCCCTATCCAGTCAACATATCCAATTCAGTTGGCAAGGATATATCAGCAGTTTTCATTTGTATATATAACATACATATAGCAAGGATTATTTAGAAGGAGTGATAATATTCCTTGACTTATTCGCGGGAGTAAATTTTGTTTTATTAAAAGTGCTAAAAAAGAAACCTAAACATGAAAGTGGCTTAGTGCCGAAAAAAATGTAAACTTTGCGAATGGAGGAGGGGGGTGGGGGTGGAGACGATCAACGAAATTTGCGATTTTTCTGCGCCTGACTGACAAAATGCGCAATTTTTCCGAAGACGGTCGACAAAATTGGCGATTTTTCAGCACCTGATCGACGAAATTTGCTATGTTTCCGCCCCTGATCGAAGAATTTCGCGATTTTTCCGCATCAGATCAACGAAATTCGCGATCCTTAACTGACTCTGACGAAATTGGCAATTTTTATCCATGGCAAATTGTCGAAATTCGCGATTTTTTCTGGCGATAAACTGATGAAACTCGCGATTTTTTCGCAGCCGATCAACGAAATTTTCCGTTTTTCCGGGCATCATCAAGAAAATTCGAGATTTTTCCTAACCTGACCAACAGAATTTGCAATTTCTCCGCGCTTGATCGACAAAATTCGCGATTTTTCCTCACCTGATCGACGAAATCCTCTATCTTTCCGCTCTCGATAGACGAAATTTGCGATTTTCTAGCTCTTGATGGACGAAATTTGCGATTTTTTTGTACCAGACCAACGAAATTTTGCGATTTTTCGGAGACTGATCAACAAAACTTGAGATTTTTCCGTGCCGGATCGACGAAATTTGCAATTTTTGCGCCCCTGACCTACGAAATTTGTGATTTTTCTCGTCCAATCTACGAAATTTGCGATTCTTAACTGATTCTGACGAAATTGTCCATTTTCACGCGGCAAATTGACGAAATTCGCTATTTTTTTCTCGTGATAAACTGACGAAACTTGCGATTTTTCCACGGCCGATCAACCAAATTTTCAATTCCTCGCATCACATCATTGGGAAAATTCGCGATTTCTCCGTGCCTGATCAACGAAATTTGCGATTTTTCGAAACCCGATCGACAACACCCGTGATTTTTCCGTGACCGATGACGAAATTTACGATTTTTCCGCGCCTGATCACAAAATTTGCGATTTTCCCGTACCCGACCAACGAAATTCGCGATTTTTCCTAGCTCGATCGACAAAACTCGCGATTTTTCAGTGCCTGATCGGCAAAATTTGCAATTTTTTCCGCGCCTCATCAACAAAATTGGCGATTTTTCAGCATCCGATCAACGAAATTCACGATTGTTAACTGACTGATGAAATTTTCAATTTTTCCCGCGGCAAATTGACGAAATTCACGAATTTTTCCTGCGACCTATATTCAAAAATTAAAATTTTTTCCAGTTATAAATTGACGATGTTCGCGGGCCACACGTTAACCCTTCGCGGGCCACAGGTTATGCATCCCTATTATAAAGTAATAAAATATCTTCTTCTTCAGGAGTTTCCACTAACAGTGGGTTTCTTCGATTCATAAAAATAGTTCTGAGAGATCCTTTCCACCTCTCTCTATCCAGAGTAATCTTATCATTTAACCTATATATGTTCATTGGCTCTCGAGTAGAACTTTGCCAAGTCATCCTCGGTCTGCCCTCATACGTTTGCTGTCCGGACAACTTTCAAAGATAATATTGGGAAGGCGTTCCGCTTTCATCCTGCGGACATGATCATACCATCTTGACTTGCATTCATTATTTCACGTATTCTCGAATTTCTAATTTTATCCAGCCTAGACTTTCTCACTGATCTTCGCCAGAAGTCCATTTCGGTAGAGAGGAGAATAAAATATAAAAGTTGCATTATTTTATTTTATGTTTAGTTTTTACTTGAAACCTACGCACGCTCATATACATACGTATATCATACTTATGTATATATGTGCAGTGTTGAATTCAGGGGGTAACCCGGGGGAGACATCCCCCCCCCCGGAGCAATGAGATATCTCCCCGGAAGATTTGTGGTTTTCTGTTTTCAATGGTCAAAAAGTACAATTCCCCCAACGGAGCTCTATAATCCCCCCCCCCTCCCGGAGCCACAGAAATCCCTCCCGGATAAAAGTGTCTGAATTCAACACTGTATATGTGCGTTTGTTAGAAATGTGTTTCTTTGTACGTATAATTAATTAATAATTATATATGTGTGTGTGTATGCATTAACTACTTTAAAATAGGAAGATAACCGAAATTCGGTTCCGGTCGAATACTATTTAAAACATTAAAATAACCTTTTAACACCAATAAAGTTAGGGCAATTTTAATGCATTTGTAGACCCGGGACCAACTGATTTTTTGAAAAAAACCTTACAAATTTACTTATATTAATTTAAGGCGGTTCTCAAGCGCACTGCTTAACAAGTGCAAAACTTTCTGACTCATTTACCAACTCATTTTCAAACGTAAAGGCGCAAAATTGGCAAGACTGACTACTGAAGCGATTTGGAATCGAATTGAGTTTTCCTTTTATTGATAAATAAATTACTTATCAAGTTATAAGCAGACTTGATCGCGTGACAACTGATTTTTCTTCTCTCTCTGACTGTTTTTTCTACTCTCGTTCGGAAATTCGGTTCAAAACGCCAACTTTGAGAGTGTTTTCTGAAAGTCTTTCACGTTTACCAAAAAATGAAAAACGTCTTTCGATTGCCCAGTTTCTGAATAACAACATCTGACAAATTTCATGCGTTCCCGAACAAAAATGAATTAAAACTTGTGTCATAAACTTTCCCTTTTGAATTTGAGAACAACCTTAACTTAGAATGGATATATGAACATAAAACTTATGCTAAAATGATCTTTAAACTAAATTTTATAGAATGAATTATTATAATGAATTTGGAAAGTGTTTCATAATCTCTGCTTGACGCATGATTTCTCGTTCTTGTTTTTAGCAATAAAATTATTTTAGATAACTGATTTCTTTGTGTGCTTCTAAGTGCCTCCTTTGTATGCGCTTGTGAGTTTTTTTTAAGAGAAATGCATGCAAAAAACCCTGATGGCGCATATTAAGTTACTAATGTTTGCATAGTTGGCATTTTTCCTCCCCACAAAAAAAATTTATTACTTTTGACTGATTTTTCTCCTGTTACCGAGTTATAGTGGAAGATGAGATGCTTTCAACAAATAAAAATACTTCCGCATTAGAAGAAAAGGAGGGAGGGGGGGGGGCTGAATTAAGGCTTTAAAATGAGAGTAATCAGAAGACATTTTGTTGGCAACGTTATTGAATAAAGGCTGTATTATATTGAGCATCACATAGCAGAAATACAGAAGTTATAGTAACTTTTTAAACTGAGTAATATACAGTAAAACCTCTGAATAGCGGCCACCACTGGGAGTACGATAAAGTGATCCTACTTCGGAGGTTGTCGTTATTCAGAGGTTCCATATTTTAAGAACTTAAAATTACGTTACATTAAAATCAAAATAACTGACTAAAATTATTTTATTATTATTTTACACTAAAGAAATTACTTATTCGTAATCGTTTTGTTTTTTAAAGCATATCTCTTTCTATAAATCCATAATCATTTCCACAGATTTATTGTACAATTCGTTATGATTATGACTAAGCTCAAAATTTTTAATTTATCTGAAGCTAAAAAGAAAATCAGAATACTGTTTTATGCTGCAATTTTGTAATAATTCCATACTATCATCCGCTTCATTTTCATCATCACTTTTATTGTCATTGATCTTGCTTTCTATCAGTACTTCTATCGTATTAAAAGTACAAAAAACTGCCAAATCATTATCTACATTCACGTACTTGCTGGACTTTCATGGTCATCCCGGCTGTATTTAGTAATTAAATTTCAATTTTATACAGAATGGCAGTCAAAATTAACAAAAAAACTGTCAACTGTATAAAAATGTGAGAATAAGGAATACAAGGTCAAACAAGTAAATCATGCGCCGCATTCTTCGCAATATCAGTTATAGTTGAAAGGTAACGTAAAACAAATGTTATGAGGTGGCCGTTGTTCAGAATTTGTTGTTCGGAGGTTTGGTATAATATTATTTCTATGAAAGAGATTCTGTAACACTAAAGCATGACCGGTATTCGGAGGTTACCATTGTTCAGAATGACCGTTGTAGGAGGTTTCAATATACTTCTAATAATTCTAATTCGTGATAGTTCGTGAAAATTCTAAGGTTATACTGTATTTTCTCTCAGATATTCTACTCTCTTGAGGTCGATTTCTTCAGATACCGACATCTGAAATCATATAAATTTTCTCTCAGGTATGCCATATTTCCTCTCATTTATATGGTGCTAAATTTAATTTGTCACTAATCTTTCAGTTTCTGTGGAAATAGATTATTGAAAATTTCAAGTTAAATACGAAAAAAGTTTAATCCGCAGTTTTAATTGGTATCATGAATATAACAAGGAAACATTGATTTCTGTTTTGTATACTTTACATTTCATCAACTGCTTTGAAAAAAAAGGCACCTGTCGGCACTGAGGACGTTTTAAGAAAAGCGGTTTAAGAAATCATATAAATTTTCTCTCAGGTTTGCCACGTTTTCTCTCATTAATATGGTAGTCACTAATCTTTCAGTTTTTGTGGGATTTGAAGGTTATTGAAAATTTCAAATTAAATTACGGAAAAAGTTTAATCCACAGCTTTAATCGGTATCATGAATATAACATGGAAACATTGATTTCCGTTTTGTATACTTTACATTTCATCAGCTGCATAGAAAAAAAAAGGCACCTGTCGCCATTGAGGACGTTTAAGAAAAGCGGTTTAAGAAATCACATAAATTTTCTCTCAGGTATGCTACGTTTTCTCTCATTTATGTGGCGCTAAATTTAATTTGTCACTAATCTTTCAGTTTCTGTGGGATTTGAAGAGTACTGAAAATTTCAAGTTAAATTGCGGAATAAGTTTAATCCACAGTTTTAATCGGTATCATGAATATAACATGGAAACATTGATTTCCGTTTTGTGTACTTTACATTTCATCAACTGCATAGAAAAAAAAGGCACCTGTCGCCATTGAGGACGTTTAAGAAAAGCGGTTTAAGAAATCACATAAATTTTCTCTCAGGTATGCCACGTTTTCTCTCATTTATGTGGCGCTAAATTTAATTTGTCACTAATCTTTCAGTTTCTGTGGGATTTGAAGAGTACTGAAAATTTTAAGCTAAATTGCGGAATAAGTTTAATTCACAGTTTTAATCGGTATCATGAATATAACATGGAAACATTGATTTCCGTTTTGTATACTTTACATTTCATCAACTGCATAGAAAAAAAAGGCACCTGTCGCCATTGAGGACGTTTTAAGAAAAGCGGTTTAAGAAATCATATAAATTTTCTCTCAGGTATGCCACGTTTTCTCTCATTTATGTGGCGCTAAATTTAATTTGTCACTAATCTTTCAGTTTCTGTGGGATTTGAAGAATACTGAAAATTTTAAGTTAAATTGCGGAATAAGTTTGATTCACAGTTTTAATCGGTATCATGAATATAACATGGAAACATTGATTTCCGTTTTGTATACTTTACATTTCATCAACTGCTTTGAAAAATAAGGCATCTGTCGCCATTGAGGACGTTTTAAGAAAAGCGGTTTAAGAAATCATATAAATTTTCTCTCAGGTATGCCACGTTTTCTCTCATTTATGTGGCGCTAAATTTAATTTGTCACTAATCTTTCAGTTTCTGTGTGATTTGAAGAGTACTGAAAATTTCAAGTTAAATTGCGGAATAAGTTTAATCCACAGTTTTAATCGGTATCATGATGAATATAACAAGGAAACATAGATTTATTTTTTGTATGCTTTACATTTCATCAACAGCTTAGAAAAATAAGGCATCTGTCGCCATTGAGGATGTTTTAAGAAAAGCGGTTTTTCTTTCATTTTTTTCTACGAAAAAAACTGAAAGGGAAAATGAACCAGATTTGAGGATGTTCGGCCAATGAACTGTTTTCTGGCGAAAGAAAAACTTCGAAGAATATGTAAAAATGTGTTGAGAACCTTATTCTATGATAAATGAGAAATCTTTAAAAAATGATATTCAAGAAGAGATGAGCAAAAATAATGATAACGCTGTTCATGAAATGATAAGTTTTTATGAAACAAGATGCAATATGTTCTTCGAAAATTAGTGTAACAAACTATTTTTCCTAAAGGGGTTTAAAAACACTGCCAGGTATAGAACAAACAGGGGCAGTGCCTAATAGGGATACCGACCCCACCTGCACGTCACGTTTAATTCCTTCAAATTCTAATTATTCTTATTAAAATTCTTCTTTTAAAAAATCTTCTGCCTTTACTGAAAAAAAGAAAAAAACAGCTCTATTACATAGTTAAGTGTGCCTGCCAATTTGGTACGTTAGTGAACAAAAATTAATTTAAAAAAAAATTGTGTCAGAAAGTAGCGAATTTGGATTTGAGAACAGCCTTAAGGGTGTTCTTAAATCCAAAAGGGCAACTTTCTGACATGAGTTTTAATTTATTTTTGCTCAAAAATGCAGGAAACTAGCTGATGTTGTTGTTTAGAAACTATGTAATTGAGCTGTTTTTTCCATTTTTTTTTTTTTTTTTGCAAACGCAATAAATCTTTCAGAAAATAGTGTCAAAGTGGTCGTTTTGAACCGAATTTCCGCGCGAAAGTAGAAAAATCACTCAAGAACGGGTGAAAAACGTGTTTGTCACGTGATCGACATTGCTTATAACTCAATGGGTAATTGATGGATCAAAAAATGGAAAAAACAGTTCAATTCCAAATCGCTTCCATGACCAGGCTTTCCGATTTTATATCCTTCCATTAAAAAATGAATTTATAAATGTGTCAAAACGTTTTGCGCTTGTTGAGCAGAGCAGTTAAGAACAGCCTTAACGGCCTACTTCAGTCACGCGAAAAGACCCGTTCGCTAATACTATTCCTATGGAAGAAATTTATAAAGATATCTCGGTCGCATTTCAATATTTTTAGATGATTTTTTTTGCAGTGGCTAGCTGAGGTAGATCTGTAAAAAGGTCGTTTTTTACTTTTTTGATTTTCAGTGGGGATTTTTTTCAAGAGGATGCTTTCATTTTAGGAACCGGTTCTGAAAATGAAAGTTTACTGATTAAAAATACTTGTAAGCGAAATTGAAAAAGTAGAAAACGTCCTGCATACAGATCGACCTCAGCTAGCCACTGCAAAAAAAATCATCTAAAAATATTGAAATGCGACCGAGATATCTTTATAAATTTCTTCCATAGGAATAGCATTAGCGAACGGGTCTTTTCGCGTGACTGAAGTAGTGCCTTAAGAGGTCAATTCAGTCAGGCGAAAACACCCGTTCGCTAATGCTAATCCAGAAATTTCTTAAGATTCCGAGTATTTTTAATTAGGACACTTTCATATTTGGAACTGGTTTCGAAAATGAAAGCATCCTCATTAAAAAAACCTGCAAACAAAATGGAAAAAAAAAAAAAAAAAAAAAAAAAAAAAAAGGCCTTTGTACAGATTTACCTCAGCTATCCAATGCAAAAGTAATCATTAAAAAATATTAAAATTCAAGCGAAATGTATAAAAAAAATTTCTTCCATTGGATTAGCATTAGCCGACGGGTGTTTTCGCCTGACTGAAGTAGCCCCTTAACACAATGTATGACGTTTAACAAAACTTAAGGTGGTTCTTAAATGCCCTGCTCAACAACGTGAAACTTTCTGACACAGTTTCTGACTCAATTTTAAACTATGCATAACACTGGCGGGCCTGACTATTCTAGCAATTACTGATTGAAATGAGTTTTCCATTTTTTCTTTTTAATAAATAAATTACTTATCCAGTTATAAGCACTTGTGATCACATGGCAACCAGTTTTTCGTCTTTCTCGCGGTGTCGCATGCAGAAATTCGGTTCAAAACGAAAAGTTTGACGGTATTTTCTAAAAGATGTTTTGCGTTTACCAAACAATGGAAAACGTCTTTGGATTACATTGTTTCTGAATAACAATACTTGCCCATTTCATGCGTTTCCGAACAAAAATGAACATAAAAATGTGTCAGAAAGTAGCTTCTCTTTGGATTTGAGGGTGTACTCAAATCCAAACTACTTATTTTCTGACTCATTTTTAAACTCATTTTTGCTCTCGAACACATCCAATTGGCAGGTTCTCTTATTCAGAAACTATATAATGTGCCGTATTTATCGATTTTTTGATGAAGGCAGAATATGTTTCAAAAAATGCTGTCAAGGTGGGTATTTTCAACCAAATTTGCCGAAACGTGCTGAAACCGAAAAAAAAAGTCGTACTGAGAAAATAATTGTTTATAAATCAAGTTCTAATTAATTGAGCCAAAAATAAATTACAGAGGTCACATATAAACCTTTTGAAAAATCACGCCAGCAACTTTTATGTTTTTACTTTTAAAAATGAGTCTGAAAATGTGTCGTAAAATTTCGATTTGTTGAGCGTAGAAAAATATTTTTTTGAATACCGCCTTAAGGGTGTATTCCGATCAAAACTGTTTATTTTCTGATTTATTTTTAAATTCATTTTTGCTCTCAAACACATTAAGGGTGTATTCCGATCCAAACTGCTTATTTTCTGATTCATTTTAAAATTCATTTTTGCTCTCAAACGCATCAAACTGGGAAATTCTCTTATTTAGAAACTATATAATGTGCCGTGCTTCTTAATTTTTTGATAAATGCAGAAAATACTGTAAAAAACGCTGTCAAAGTTGGCGTTTTGATTCGAATTTTCCGAAGCGGGCGATCTGGGAATGAAAAAAATGGTCATACTGAGAAAATAATTGTTTAAAAATCAAATTCTAATTAATTGAGCTGAAAATGAAATCACACGGCATGTTAAACATGTCTTCAGAAATCACCCCAGCAAGTTTCATGTTTTTACTTTTAAAAATGAGTCTGAAAATGTCTCAGAAAATTTCGAGCTGTTGAGGGTGGAAAAATATTTTTCGAATACACCCTTAAACTGGCAAATTCTCACATTTAGAAACTACATAATGTGCCGTGCTTGTCGATTTTTTGATAAATGCAGAAAATATTGCAGAAAATGCTGTCAAAGTTGGCGTTTTGAACCAAATTTGCCGAAGCGAGAGATCTGGGAATGAAAAAAATGGTCGTACTGAGAAAATAATTGTTTATAAATCAAATTCTAATTAATTGAGCGAAAAATGAAATCACACGGCCTCTTATACATCTCTTCAAAAATCACCTCAGCAAGTTTCATGTTTTTATTTTTAAAAATGGGTCTGAAAATGTCTCAGAAAATTTCAAGCTGTTGAGGGTGAAAAAATATTTTTTCTAATACACCCTTAAGGTGGCCGAGAGGTTCTGCTCTCGAAGCTGGTAGACGGGAAGTGCTGGGTTCGATCCCAATCGCGCCCGTCGGCCTAATCGTTCGGAGTTTTCGTGGTTTTCTTCGAACCTTGGTTCTCCAAGCGTTAATACGGGTTAGGTTCCCTTAGAAAGACCCCCCACGAAGGGCACTCTTCCCCCTTAGGGCCCATATCCCTAGTGTTGATAATTGGCCGTCACAAACAAACAAACTTAAGAGTATACACTAGTCACTCAAA
Organism: Maratus speciosus; assembly: GCA_963932465.1. Classification (NCBI taxonomy): domain Eukaryota; kingdom Metazoa; phylum Arthropoda; class Arachnida; order Araneae; family Salticidae; genus Maratus; species Maratus speciosus. The sequence continues at coordinate 290,958,813 of OZ010798.1, forward strand.
AAGACCCGGATGATAATGTTAATCCTATGGGGAAGTTATTTTCAAATGTCTCGCTTGAATTTTGATATTTTTGAATCATGTTTTTTTTTTTTTTTTTTTTTTTTTTTGCATAGGAAAGTTGAGGACGATCTACAACCGGGCTAGTTTTTACTTTTTTGGTTTTGGTTTCAGATATTTTTTTAAAAATTACTTTTATTTTCGGAACCGGTTTGAACTGGTTCTGAAATTGAAACTACCTTTATATTAAAAAAAAATTATAACCAAAATCTAAAAAGTAAAACTAGCCCGGTTGTTGATCGTCCAGAGCATCCTAGGCAAAAAAAAAAAAAAAAATGATTCAAAAATATAATCAAAGCGAGAAATTTGAAAATAACGCCCCCCATAGACTTTAGCGTTTTGCTTTTTTGCCGTCACTGAAGTGGGCTCTTAAAGGAGGCATTCAAATTCATCTTTAGTTGCAGCTGCAGCACACGAATGAAACACGATAGAAAATTGATTTTTGAACAATAATATTTTATTAATATTTAATTAATAACAAGATAATGTTTATATGTACCTACTAGCAAAAACTGCCCTCTCATATATTACAAAAAAGCAAGTTTCATCTGGGCAGTGTTTTTATCGGCGAAAAGAATTGATTACTTGCGGGTGACTTTTCTCGTGTTACTGATTACGGTGGCTGATAAGTTGGGATGAGAATGTTGGCAGTTGAGGAAGTTAGATTGAAATCAGCGTTAATGAGCTAACCTATTGCTAGAGAAAGATTTAATCAAGGGAAGGAGTAGGGGAAAAAAATGAAAAGAAAAGACAGGGGGTGTGGGTTTTGATAAGCTCATCCAGAACTTGTACCTGTCATCACCTGCACCTGATGAAGACTGAGATTTGAAAAATATTATATGGTAGGGCTATTTTTCAAATGGTCCATTTATTTATTTTTTATTTTTTTGCCCTGACCTTGTTTTATGTTGGAGATAAACTGGAAGAATACGTGCTTTAACGTTGTGGCTTGGTTTTGAAAAGATTTTCCGTAAGTGTATTTTTATAATATATATGTATTCGTTTTTTTTTTTTTTTTTTTTTTTTGACAGTGTCTTATTACCGTACTTTCAAACCGGGTGTTTGACTAGGGCCTCCAAATTATATAATAAAGATGTGTAACTGATCATTAATTTAATTAGTTATTATAAATATAAAGAACACCGAAAATTCCGTTCATACGCCAGGACCTCGGCTTTTCCTTATTGGCGCCTGATTTTTTTGCAATAAGTGACATAAATCATGTTCATCACTTGTAGAACAGATGATTTTCTAAATTTGGGGGATTCCTCGAACGCGCTAAGCACATTAATATCTTTACTCCCTGAGTGCACATACGTGGACCTCCATTCTTTACTGTTTTATTAATGATACTCAAACGTAATTGCAATTTCGATCTCAGAATGATATGCTTCGATCTCTAAAATTCAAAATAATGCAAATAGATTAAAACTCTTGCTCTAAAGTGAAATTGGAGATGAAATAATTCAGTAATCAAAACTATTTCACTGATACTCAGTGGCGAAAAGAATAAGGCACATCATCAGTGAGTTCAGGAATTCTTTTCTCCAATGTTCAGGCTCCTATCCCCGTCAGGGGAAGCGCTCGCGATCTAATCCTAATCCTATGAGGAGGCTATTTGCTAATATCTCGTTTATATTTCAACATTTTAAATATATGTATATTTTTTCATTGGATAGCTGAGGTGCATCTCTACATCGCTCCTTTTTTACTTTTTCGATTTTGGTTGCAGATATTTTTTATAATGACACTTTCATTTTCGGAACCGGTTTCGAAAGTGAAACTAACTTTATAAAAAATACCTGCGAACAAAATCGAAAAAGTAAAAAAGGTGTGTTGTAGAGACGGACCTCGGCTATCCAATGCAAATAAAATTATTTAAAAATGTTCAAATGTAAACGAGATATTAGCAAATAGCCTCCCCGTAGGATTAACATTTGCTCGCGAGCGCTTCGCCTGACTGCGACAAGAGCCTTAAGGCTGTTCTTAACTGTTCTGCTCAACAAGCGCAAAACGTTCTGACACATTTACAACTTCATTTTTTAACGGAAAGATATAAAATTGGAAAGCCTGGCCATGGATGCGATTTGGAATTGAACTGTTTTTTCCATTTTTCGATTAATCAATTACCCATTGAGTTATAAGCAATTTCGATCACGTGACAAACCCGTTTTTCACCCGCTCTTGAGTGATTTTTCTACTTTCGCGCGAAAATTCGGTTCAAAACGTCCACTTTGACACGATTTTCTAAAAGATCTATTGCGTTTGCAAAAAAAAAAACGGAAAAAACAGCTCGATGACATAGTTTCTGAACAACAACACCAGCTAGTTTCATGCATTTTCGAACAAAAATAAATTAAAACTTATGTCAGGAAGTTGCCCTTTTGGATTTGAGAACAGCCTTAAGGGTCTACTTCAGTCAGACGAAATCACCCGTTTGCTAATGTTAATTCAATGGGAGACATCTTTAAAGATATTTCGTTTGCATTTGAATATTTTTAAATGATTTTTTTTTCTAATTGGATAGCTGAAGTAGCTCTGTACGAAGGCTGTTTTGCACTTTTTTGATTTTGTTTGCAGGTTTATTTTATGAGGATGCTTTCACTTTCGAAACCGGTTCCGAAATTGAAAGTGTCCTAGTTAAAAATACCTGTAAACAAAATCAATAAAGTGCAACACGACATTCGTTCAGATCTACCTTAGCTATCCAATGCAAAAACGAAAATCATTTAAAATTATTCAAATGCAAACGAAATATCCTTAAAGCATTGGATTAACGTTAGCGAACGGGTGATTTCGTCTGACTGAAGTAGCCTCTTAAACCACTACCCCCTTAATACTAATAATCATTAAGGGTGTATTCCGATCAAAACTGCTTATTTTCTGATTTATTTTTAAATTCATTTTTGCTCTCAAACGCATTAAACTGGCAAATTCTCTTATTTAGAAACTACATAATGTGCCGTGCTTGTCGATTTTTTGATAAATGCAGAAAATATTGCAAAAAAGGCTGTCAAAGTTGACGTTTTGAACCCAATTTTCCGAAGCGAGAGATCTGGGAATGAAAAAAATGGTCACACTGCGAAAATAATTGTTTAAAAATCAAATTCTAATTAATTGACCTAAAAATGAAATCACACTGCCTCTTATACAGTCGGACCTCGTTACCCCGACACCCGGTTTTCACGTCACTCCGCTTATCACGTCAGTTTTTCAAAATCCTGATTTTCTGTATATGATTTTAATGTAAATAAACTCCGGATTTTACGTCGTTGAATAATTTTCAACTCCGGATATCTCGACGGTTTAGGAAAATTGTTCATTTTTCATAATCCATCTTATAAGCGCAGAAATTAAGCGGTAAGAAATGTCTTAGCCAAACTTTTCACAATAGTGTCTAAAATACCCATTGAGGTAAATGAGAAATTGTACTTCAATCCTTTATCTGAATAAATAAACCCACACTCTATGAATTATCCACTTAAGTTCCAGATAAATGTATCATTCCACTCACGGTCTTTTTGGTCTGATCAGGCGGTTCTTTCTTGTGGTTACATGGCGTTTTTCACCCGACTAAAATCGAAGCATTGCATTGCATTGAAATAATCAGAAATTCTCTAACATCCATTTCTGAAGCAACGAATATTGATTACAAATCATTGAATAATATAAAAAAAATTATAGGAAGCACATCTAGGGATAAGAAGACCTTAATTCATCAATATTTCATGTAACAATTAAAAAAAAAAAGTCATCATAAATCTGACTTTTATACTTTTCAATTTTCTTTTTATGTTTATTTTGTTTAATAATAACGTTTGATTGCTTAAAACTCCAAGAACAGTTATGAATTTAAAATTGTCTTAAATTAATTAAAAATACAGCTTTTCACAAACATATTTTTCTCCAACTCCGGTTATCGCGACACTCCGCTTATGACGACATTTTTTTCTGGTCATTAAAGTGTCGGGATAAAGAGGTTCAACTGTATAACTCTTCAAAAATCCCCTCAGCAAGGTGCATGTTTTTATTTTTAAAAATGAGTCTGAAAATGTCTCAGAAAATTTCGAGCTGTTGCAGGTGAAAAAATATTTTTTCGAATACACCCTTAAGGTAGTATTAAGGCTATTCTTAACTGCTTTGCTCAACAAGCGCAAAACGTTTTGACACATTTACAAATTCATTTTTTAACGGAAAGATATAAAATTGGAAAGCCTAGTAGTTCATTAAAAAAATGAATTTGTAAATGTGTCAAAAAGTTTTGCCCTTGTTCAGCAGAGCAGTTAAGAATAGCCTTAAAGGACATCCTGTAATTCGTAAACTTCCTCTGTTTCGTACTAAGTTTTCGATGTTTTAATGAGCCATGTCTGAACATTCCGATACATGACTTCCGGTATCCCTCCCCCCCCCCCCCCCCCATGCTGCAGGGGTTTTCCTTTTAAGTACGTCCATCACTTCTGTCTGTTTGGGTAACGGAAAAATATAAAATTGGAAGGTCTGACTGTGGAAGCGATTTGGAATCGAACTATGTTTTCCATTTTTTTTTTTTTTTAAATAAATTACCTATTGAGTTATAAACGATTTTGATCACGTGACAAACGCGTTTTTCATCTTTTTGGGGTGGTTATTGTTCTATCACGTGGGAATTTGGTTCAAAACTTCCACTTTGACACCATTTTCTGAAAAATGTATTGCGTTTGCCAAAAAAAAAAAAAAAAAAAAAAAAAAAAAAAAAAGGAAAAAACAATTTTATTACATAGTTTCTGACAGCAACACGTGTTAGTTTCATGCATTTTCGAACAAAAATAAATTAAAACTTAAGTCATGAAGTTGCCCTTCACCCCTGCCAAATTGTTTTTGTAAATTTTAAAAATAAAACATCTTCTTTACGTGTAATATATGCATTCATTCTCCTAGAGAATTGAAACTCATTTATGGGTTTTGCGAGAACTTTTTCGTATTAACTATGTACAACCTGGCGTGATTCATCGCCGGTAATGTATTCAATTGAAAGTATTGGTTTCCCCCCTCATATTCTCATAAGAAAGTTAACATTTTAAACTTATTTTTTCTGCGTACGCCTGTTAAATTATGTTGCTTTTTTTTTACTTTGAGAGAAAAGTCTTAAATATGTTTTTAATTTTCTATTTTAAGATTAAAATCCAAGGGAAGCTGGCGAGTTCGAATAAAAGAATTTAACACTGAAAATTAAAATTATTATCTATTTTATAAATACTTTTTCAAATAGAAAATAATGAAGAATTCTTCAAGAAGAATATACAGAGGAAAAAAAAGAAGTTAATTTTTTTAATTTTCTGATGAGGAATTAAAACTAATCGGATGTCGCAATTCCAAAACTTTCTTCTATCTCATACATGTTAATACTTCCTGAAAAAATCAGCATAGCAGAGCCACCGTTTAAGAGGCTACTTCAGTCAAGTGAAAACACCCGTTCGCTAATGCTAATCCAATGGCAGAAATTTATAAAGATATCTCGGTTGCATTTTAATATTTTTAAATGATTTTTTTTTTTTTTGCATTGGATAGCTGAGATCGATCTGAATGCAGGCCGTTTTTTACTTTTTCGATTTCGATTGCAGATTTTTTTTACGAGGATGCTTTCAGTTTCGAAACCGGTTCCGAAAATGAAAGTGCCCTCATTAAAAATATCTGTAAAAAAAATCGAAAAAGCAAAAAACGGCCTTTGTTCAAATCGATCTCAGCTATTCAATGCAAAAAAAGTCATTTTAAAATATTAAAATGCAACCGAGATATTTTTATAAATTTCTTCCATAGGATTAGCATTAGCGAACGGGTCTTTTTATTTGACTGAAGTAGGCTCTTAAGTGATTTACACCAAAATGTAATCAGCAACAACTTATGTTAACTTCTAACTGAATCTGAAGTTTCATGAAAATCCTTGCATTAGTTTTTGAGATAAAGCTAATGCGAAAATCGTAAAAAATTCTGCATAGCAGCGCCACCTCTTGGGCGATTTACATCAAAAACTAATCAGAACCAATTTATATCAGGGATTAACTGAATTTTAAATTGGATGAAAATTCGTGCATTAGTTCTTGAGATAGAGCTATTGCAATAATTATGAATAATGGAGCATAGCAGCGCCACCTGTTGGGAGATTTACACCAAAAAGTAATCAACTCCAAATTATATCAAGGACAAAGTGAATCTGAAGTTTTATGAAAATCCCTCCATTAGTTCTTGAGATGTAGGTAATGCGAAAATCGTGAAAAATGTAGCATGGCAGTGCCACCTGTTGGGAGATTTACACCAAACAGTAATCAGCACCAATTCATATCAGGGACTAACTAAATCTAAAGTTTTATTAAATTTTGTTCATTAGTTCTTGAAATACAGCGCCCACAAAATTTGTGTCACATACAGACAGACCACAGACAGACATTTTGTAAAAACATATTTTTCGAGATCTCTGACCCCTAAAACGTGTAAATCCGTCAAAAAATTTCACGAATCCAATACTTTCTTCTTGTAAAGATAGAAGAAATTAAAAATTCGGAGGCATTAACAATTATTATATGTGACATTAACTGCACCGACTAATTTGATTAAATAATTCAGTCACTAATGAAACTAATTTTATGTTAAATCTATTTTTGAACAGGGAAATGTATAGTGGATATAACATAACACTACTTTAAATTAAATTAATTTAATTATCTCTAGCATTAAGTCACCAAAAGTAAATACTTTAGTAAATAATCTATCTCCCTTTAACCGATACAATAACAAATTAAACTTACCTTATGAATGGCCTTGATGGTTATGCCCTTTCCGGTGATTTTACAGGAATTATTATTACAGTTATAATAATTATTAAGTCTATAATAATTAGTAATATTTGTGTTTTTCACCGTTTGTGCCCCAGTTCTTCCTGTTAAACCAATTCTACACCATTATTACAAACGTTTATTTATCAAACTTTTAAGAAAAATATCTGGCCAGAAAAACAACTTCTTCGAAAACAAAATCTCTTAAACCACCCTAAAAAATCTAACCTGAAAACTGCATTACAAGTGCTAACAAATTCGATTCCCTTGAAAACTTTCTTTTTAAAAATCTTATGAAACACAGCACTCTAATCCCTAAAACATCCCCTCTAAAAAGACATATCTCTTCATAAAAAAAAAGTGAAAACTCATAGAGATGTACATTTAATCTTGTAATACCTAGAATAAAGTGATGGATAAGGTGGCAAACGTGTGCACAAAAACTGCCAGATCATTTGATCGTGCTACTCGGGATTGAACTGTGAATAAGGGTGGTGCAAGAAATAAAATAGTAGTAATAATAATAATAGTAATAATAATCAGGGATCATTTTAGAAAAAAATTACGTCCCTTTAAAGGACCCTTTATAATTTGTGCAAGTATAAAGTGTATGTCACGCAGATCGATATTTCGATGGTGTAGGGATTTTTGTAATGGAAAAAGACCACATGCGCTGTCGTCAGTACTGTTTCTTCCACTACGAAAATTCTTACACCATCGGAATACCGATCTGCGTGACATATACTCCGTTCCATACACATTTTGCATTCGACGATAGACTTCACTAGCACTCACATTTTCCGCTGTTAAAAATTGCACGACCATGCGTTGACACCGTTTGGAGGCATCCATGATCGAACGATGCCCTTTAACGTTCTCCTACACTATCACACACGCATCTGGTGGAATCTGACGATATCGCACGCATTCCCAGCACTCTGCGCCCTCTATAGTAGCATGCGCAGTCATCTTTCTCTTCAAATGGCGGAGTTACTACAGCAATACCGCTTTCATTTGGGCGACCCTTATATATTACATTTCAAATCATTCGATTACGTAGATTTTGCTCTGTTACATGCGGATAGACGGACAGACCAGACAACGACTATAGGTGCTACGTACTTATATAATTATGAACGCCCCTACTACTAATAATAATGATAATAATAAATATATAAAACTCCACGATAAGTGAAACTCTCGTAAAAAGAATTTTCCGTTATAGATCCCCCCCCCCCTCTCCCACCTTTAAAAAAAGCAGAAATTATAATTATTATACTCTATTATTATACTACTCTATCACAAACCTGTTCTGTCCCACACTTATACTCTTTCACTTATGAAATATATTCTAAGAGAAATATGTTAGAAAAGAATCTCTCCAAAAACAAAATCTTCTAAACCATCATAATAGCATAACAAGAAAAATGAATTACAAATGCTTCCCTTTCGAAGCTTTCTTCTTTTCCAATTCCAAAAGAAGCTCATCCACGTATCTTCACAGAAAAGCAAATAAAAAAATGATAGAGAAATATATTTAGCAGCATAATTTCTCAAATAAAATGATGGATTGGGTATCAAACGTGTGCAAAAAAACTGTCAGAGGATTTGATGGTGCTGCCATCAGTGAAGTGAGAATTAGGAGGATGCAAAAAGCAGAAAAATAATCACAAACGTATAAAAACGTCACCTTAGCTGGCAATATTGAAGACAGGGATCGAAATGGAAAGATTCACGAATTGGAACACTATTTTAAAATTATTGCTGACAAAATTTTTGTTTTCAAATACCGGCAAATTTATTTCTAACTATACAAAAACAATATAAAATATGCATACAAGATTATTAATAATTATCAAGGGCTATTAATTCTGATTTCTTTCAAAACATTCTACTTATTCAACATCTAAAGGATCTCATCTAAAGTGATCTAAACCTCATCTAAAAAACCCGTCTCTTCACAGATAATAAACTCTACAACGGCTATCAATTCCGATTTCTTTCAAAACATTCTACTCATGTAACTCCTAAAGGAGCTCATCTAAAGAGAGACGTCTCTTCACAGAAAAGAAAACTGCATTACGAAGTCTATTATTTCTGATTTTTTTCAAAACATTCTACTTATTCAACTTCTAAAGGACCCCCATCTAAAGAGACACGTCTCTTCACAGAAAAGAAAACTCCATTACAAGGGCTATCAATTCTTATTTCTTTGAAAATATTCTGCCTATTTAACTCCCAAAGGAGCTCGTCAAAAGCGGAGATGTCTCTTCACAGAAAAGAAAACTACATTACAAGGGCTATCAATTCTGATTTCTTTCAAAACATTCTACTATTCAACTTCTAAAGGACCCCATCTAAAGAGACACGTCTCTTCACAGAAAAGAAAACTCCATTACAAGGGCTATCAATTCTTATTTCTTTGAAAATATTCTGCCTATTTAACTCCCAAAGGAGCTCGTCAAAAGCGGAGATGTCTCTTCACAGAAAAGAAAACTACATTACAAGGGCTATCAATTCTGATTTCTTTGAAAACATTCTACTTATTGAACTTCTAAAACATTTCATCTAAAGACAGACGTCTCTTCACAGAAAAGAAAATAGTATTGCAAGGGCTATCAATTCTGATTTCTTTGAAAACATTCTTACTTATTCAACTTCTAAAACATTTCATCTAAAGACAGACGTCTCTTCACAGAAAAGAAAATTGCATTGCAAGGGCTATCAATTCTGATTTCTTTCAAAACATTCTACTTATTCGACTTTTAAAGGACCTCATCCAAAGATATACATCTCTTCACACAAAAGAAAACTGTATTACATGGACTATCAGTTATGATTTCTTTGAAAACATTCTATTTATTTAACTCTTAAAAGAGCTCATCTAAACAGGAGACGTCTCTTCACAGAAAAGAAAACAGCATTACTACAAGGGCTTTCAATTCTGATTTCTTTCAAAACATTCTACTTTTTTAACTCCTAAAGGAGCTCATCTAAAGAGACACGTCCCTTCACTGAAAAGAAAGGTAATCCAAAAAGTAACAGATTGAACTTGCTGAATACTTGTAAAACGTTATACAGGGTGTCCGGTCTCAACGGTGTCCGATGGCTAATTCCTAAACCGTTAGTGATAGACATATAGTTCCAATTACAAAAATGTTTTAAATCAGGTAAAGAAACATTTTAAAAGCGATTTGGGTCAATAAAAACATTTCTTAAAAAATTACGAAATTTAAATTTTTATACGGCCCCCCGCTCCTATAAGTTATATTTAGTAATTTTTTCCTATTACACTGACAAGTAAGACAAAAAAAGTCCCATTCATATAACGCTAAAATTGAGCGAGTTATGAAACTTTAAAAATGCATGACTTATGCCACTTTCCTACTCTGAAAACAAATAAGTTCGGCTTGACTTTGAGGGATCATATTCCAAGTGTTTAAAGTATTCGAAGATCTTACTTCATGTGTATCTGCGCTTTGAAAAAAAATCCTACAAGTATTATGATTAAGTCTCAAATTGGCTAAAATAGTATATGTTTTATTTTGTCAGGATTTGAGACTGTTTCTCTTATGATTTCTTTTAACAAAAATTATGTTTTTTTATAAGTTTTTATATTACTTCAACAATCGTATGTATGTTTTTCCAGTTCAAAATTTGTACTCGAACTTTAACCCACTTTTAAATATCCGATCGAGATTGCATTTTACATACTGGCGCAAATCCGATAACAATCTAATATTATTAAGATTTTCGGTGGTTACCATTTATACTTATTTTACAGGATAACACAAAAAATTTCGGATAGATTTCTGCCAAGGAGGTTAAGAAAATTTTTAGATTAGGTAATACAAGACTGCGATTGTTGGGTTTTTTAACTTTTATGTATTTTTTAGCACTGAATCCGAAAATTACCTTAATTTTTAACCATCATGTCAGGATATTTCGCAAATCATAAATTTTCAAATTTAAAGAATAACAAAAATCAAATACTATAAAGTAGAGGAGATGGTTGTGTTTTTTAACTTTTGATAATTGTTTTTTACGCACTTTTTAGCACTGAATCTGAAAATGACCTTCATTTTTAACCATCACGTTAGAATTTTTTTGCAAATCGCAAATGTGTAAGTTAAAATATAGCGAAAATCTCATACTATAAAACATATGTAAAACATTTTTCATTTTATTTTATTTTATTTTATTTTATTTTATTTTATTAAAAAATTTATTCAATATTTTTGCTTATCCTGGGATTCTGACAGCTAAACAGCTGAGTGGTCCGATGAGATGGGGAGGAAATTCAATTTTAACATTGAACTTCTTAACTTTGAAATTTGCAATTTGCGAAAAATCCTGATATGATAGTTAAAAATGAAGGTCAATTTCGGATTCAGCGGTACAGAATATATAAGAATCAATTATCAAAAACTAAAAAAACATGACATAACCCAACTTTTGCAGGCTTGTGCAATCTAACAATATTTTAAAATACGTATCATTTTGTAAAGAATTGAGGCTGTTAATTTAGAATCATTTTATTTAACAAAAATTCTGTTTTTTCTTTCTTCTTAAATGTTTATTACAAATTGTATATTTTCCATTAATATGCCAGAATGATTAAAGATTTCAAATTTATATTGCAATGTTATTTTTACTCCCAAACATTTTTTATATCTGACGAAATTATATTTCGACTAAATTTGTGTGTGTAAATGACCCCCAATTTGCAGCAAAAAATATGCTCCAACTTTAAACAGCTATTGCTCGGTCAATTTTAATCGTAGAATAACGGGACTTTTTTTGTATTACTTGTCAGTGTAAAAGGAAAATTTCACTAAATATAACTTATAGGACCGGGGGACCGTATAAAAATTTAAATTTCGTAATTTTTTAAGAAATGTTTTTATTGACCCAAATCGCTTTTAATATATTTCTTTACCTGATTTAAAACATTTTTGTAATTGGAACTATATGTCTATGACTAACGGTTTAGGAATTAGCCATTGGACACCGTTGAGACCGGACACCCTGTATATTGGCTTTGATGCTTATGCTTCTTCTGGTAATTTTACAGGAATTATTATTATAATTATTATTACGTATATAATAATTATTAGTATTAGTATTATTATCCTTTTACGTCATAGTCGCTCATATGAAACCAATTCTATTCTATTATGGCACACGTTTACTTATCAAACTTATATATATGTATTTCATGTAACCCTGATGAAGTGAAATACACTATAAGCTTCCTTCTACATCCATCCAATTGATCTTTCATTTATTTTCTCATACGTTCAGCATTATTTAGCTGGATTTTTGTATCTATGTCTATAATTGGTTTTTGCATCAAATTTGGTAAATTTTCATGTGTTTAAATGGTTTAATTATAAAAAAAGTTTATATAGATATGTGTGTTAGATTATTCTAACATTGGAAGGTTTTACTAGTGAACGAAATAACTGGTTGTTATGTTACCAGTAGTGCAATGTTGAAATAATAGAAACACAGGTAGAGTTGAATTCTCGTCGACAAATATAACGAATTTTGAATTTTAACGAAGAGAATGTTTCGTAGTAAATCAACATGGATATTGGAAAGTAGTTGCAGTCATCGAGTGGTAGGCCAGGTAACACATTTATTCAGTGTAGGTTTCTCCGGAATAACTGAGACAATGCAACTCAGGATTTTATTGAAAGAGCTTTCGGCGGTGCAGTTTCCACCAATTCATTTAATCAAGCCATCGCTACGTAGTATTTAATTATGGGTAAGCAAATTATAGATAATAGAAAATATCAGACGGTGACCAGGAGAAGTTATCAAAGTAGAAATACGACAAATTCTGCTGAAACACAGCGAGTATCGAAATTTTGTTCCTCAAGTGTAAGAATACAAATATGACGTAGATCGCGCTCTCAACCAATGAATAATTAAGAATATCACGTCATGAAAAAAGTGCGGACAGAGCAAGCGGATGAATTTGAAGGGAAAAAGGATAACCTCAGATATGCGCGGGAATGTAAAAATGGAAGCTAAAAGAATATTCTAGAAAGAAAAAAGCGCGGAAATGGAACATTTAATTTAAGAATACTAAAAGCGTAATGTTTAAGCAATTTAGACTAGTGAGACATTAAATTAAAGGGAATTTAACAGAGTTAACGATAGAGATTATTTAACGATAAGGATTTAGTGAATATAAAGTAGTAATTTAGAATAAGATAAGGAAATCGCGGAATTAGATCTAATAATGTAACATATGTATATATATATATATTATAAATTATTTAATAGATTATATTGTTTTCTCCATTTCAAGGCATTTAATATTATTCTGTTTTCATTTTTCTTCTATTATTTTGGTCAAGTCGTCGTTCGGGTACAGGGAGAAAAAAAAATTCAGCTTTTAGCTTTTTTCTCTACAGAAAACGACTGCCTTGCTTATATATGTAAATTCTGTACCCTTGATAAAGTAATTCAATATATAAGCATTTCATTTATTTTTATCGGTATCCATATTTTTCTCTTTTTTTTCTTCCATTTTAATACTCCTAAGATAGTACAAGGGACTATACTTTTTACATAACATCTGGTATATATATTTTTTCACTTCTGTTATTCAATTTCTGCTGTTTTTTACTATGATTTTGGAATCTATGTTAAGTGTGTTTGGGGGGGGGGGGGGGGGCTGTATTTGTTAATGTCATTTTATTCATAATTTCACAGTTTTTGTTGGTGGTCGGTAATGTTTATTTAATGGTTTTATATATATACATATATATATATATACACACACAGGGTTTGAAAAACAATTTCACCTAAAGCAAAATATCTTAAACCAACCTAACAGTCTAACAAGAAAATTGCATATCAAGTATCAGCATCCTTGATTTATTTCTAAACTTTCTTCTTTAAAGACTTATGAAACACAACACTCCAATTCTTAAAAGAGCTTCAGCTCATCTGAAGAGACACCTCTCATCACAAAAAAGGAGAGCGAAAAATGATTAAGAATGATATTCAGATGTCATTTAATAAAAATAAATATACGTGTAAATAAAAAAAAAAATAGTCAAATTAAAAAGAGCATTAGTTAAAAATAAAGGATTACAATATTAAAAATATATAACTGCAATGTGGAGAGTTTCAAGATATTAAATTTTCGCAAACAATAGAACACTCCTGTGTAGTTAAAACAAATTCCTGTTAAATAACATTATAATTATTACATATTTCGTAATTGGAATTGTCACTAATTTATTCTGTTCCAATATTCCACACTTCAACATATCAAACATATTTTGAGGAAGACAAAACAGGTAAAAAAAAAAAAAAAGTTTTCCTAAAAGAAAACAGGGCAAGAAAACCATCTTAATACTATAATAGCCTAACAAGAAAACTGCATTACAAGTGCTAACAACTAAAATATCTTTGATACCTGTCTTCTTTAAAGACTTAAGAAATACAACACTCCAATCCCTAAAGGAGTTCATCTAAAGAGACATGTCTGTTCATAGAAAGAAAGAGAAAAAAAATGATAGAGAAAGACGTTTATGCCCCATAATTCCTCAAATAAAATGATGGATGAGGTAGCAAACGTGTACACAAAAACTGCCAGATCCTTTGTTCGTGCTATCTGTGAGTGAAGTGAGAATAAAGGTGGTGCAAGCACAAAACAGAAAAAAAATAATAAATATATAAAAATTCCACCCTGAATGGCACCCCCGCAAGAAGAGCTTTCCGTAAATAGATGTCACTTCCTTTACGCTAAATCTCCTTTTTTCCACAATGTCCTGATTCCATGTATTTTTTTTTTCTGTCGTTTTTAAGTGAGCATGCCATATGGTCGAAAAATGTTTTGCTTTATAAATACGTGAGGGGATTGTTTCAGGGATGTGTGTTTTTCAGAAGAATTCCAAGGGGGGAATAGTAAAGAAAAATTTGTTATGATGGGCTTAACATACTGAAGGATGATGTTTTTAAACAGTTTACCAGGGCATGATCAACTCTAAGTGGAGCCCGATGCACACAGACTGTGCCCCCCCCCCCCCGCCCCTTTCTCAAGTAAATCCCATTACTAGAAAACTGTTATTCTGCTTTTTCAGAATTTAGTGTCGCCCCCGATGAAAAAAAAAATACATATATGTAAATACAGATAATACAAAACATATTTCAGTTTTAAGATTTAAAACACACGCTTTTATTTTATGTAAAATCACGCCATTCGCATCCTCTGAAGAATTCCTCATTTACGATCCAGTCTTAAACAACATCTACAGTAAAGTATTCATATGACGTCACTATCGCTGAATAACACACACACACACACACAAAAAAAAAAAACAGATGTCACTTAAGAAACTCGACAAAAAAAAAAAAAAAAAAAAAAAAAAAAAAAAAAACAGTCGGCTATCTAATGATTCATATGCCTTCATTTGTTTGTAATACAAATAATTAAATTAAATATAATTTATAATAGTTCCTTGTTTTATCGGAAATTTTTCATTTATAATTTTTTCAAAATAGCACGTATTTAATTTTTTTTTTTTTTTTTTTTTTTTTCAGTAGTTTTGGGAAAATGACAACAAAAAGATATAATTACTATTTTCCAGCTATTTTTTTCTTTACTTTCTACAGAAATGGAGTACTTGAGTTGCCAAAATTAAACAAATGCCGTTAAAAACTACAGCAAAAATGAATATCTCTAAAATAAATTGAGATGCAGTTTTCAAACAAATTGCATTAAAAAGTACTTTTTTTTCCCCGATACGACGGTATAAAAATTGGAAATGTGCTATGCTTAGAAGTTAAAAAAATTGCAGTAGAGTAATTATGAGTACAATGATACATCGGCTTTGTTTTACGGCTGACTTATACAACGGAACGTTATTTTTTTGAGCCGACACTTTATTTGCTGGGAGAAAGAAATGGCATATCAGGGTCTAAAAAACATGACTAGCAGCTTTATGTGCGGTTCAAAATTTTAACCATAGTTATATATATATATATCTAAAGAATATATGATAGACGCATGTAAAAATACATTTAAAAATTATAGGAAAGTAAAATCTACATGCTATTTAGAGTGAGTAAAACTGTAGGTCTAAGGGACGGGGGGGGGGAAACATGTTTGATGTAATAAATACCCTTTCTAATCTGGATTTGAAATTTATATTGAATTTTATTATCGTTAGTGAAGAACACGGCGATAGTTTAGTTCCATAAATGGTAAAAATATTTTTTTTTTTTTTTTTTTTTTGTGTGAATTATAAATGGAAATTTGCATTAATTTGTACCTTAAGGGTGTATTCGAAAAAATATTTTTCCACCCTCAACAGCTCGAAAATTTCTGAGACATTTTCAGACTCATTTTTAAAAGTAAAAACGTGAAACTTGCTAAGGTGATTTCTGAAGAGATGTATAAGAGGCCGTGTAATTTCATTTTTCGCTCAATTAATTAGAATTTGATTTATAAACAATTATTTTCTCAGTACGACCCTATTTTTCATCCCCAGATCTCCCGCTTCGGAAAATCCGGTTCAAAACGCCAACTTTGACAGCATATTTTACAATATTTTCTGCATTTATCAAAAAATCGACGAGCACGGCACATTATGTACTTTCTAAATAAGAGAATTTGGCAGTTTGATGCGTTTAAGAGCAAAAGTGAATTTAAAAATAAATTGCAAAATAAGCAGTTTGGATTGGAATACACCCTTAAGGCTGTTCTTAATTGCTCTGCCCAACGTTTTGACACGTTTACAAATTCATTTTTTAACGAAAAGATACAAAATTGGAAGGCCTGGCCATGGAAGCGATTTGGAAATGAACTGTTTTTTCCATTTTTTGATCCATCAATTACCTATTGAGTTATAAGCATTTTCGATTACGTGACAAACACGTTAAAGGGTTAAAGAACAAAAACACAACTGTTGATAAGACGTCAATGAAAGTTATCATGAAATGCCTAAGGACAGTTATCATGAAATATATCTAGCTGAAGACTGATCACTAGGTCAGCTTTCTTCTTATCTGTTGCTTCTCCAGCTTAAAGGCTACTTCAGTCAAATGAAAAGACCCGTTCGCTAATGCTAATCCTATGGAAGAAATTTATAACGATATCTCGGTTGCATTTCAATATTTTTAAATAATTTTTTTTGCATTCGATAGCTGAGATCGATCTGTAATGCAGGCCGTTTTTTACTTGTTCGATTTTGATTACAGATTTTTTTTATGAGCATGCTTTCAGTTTCGAAACTGGGTCCTGTCCCTGCCGGCGAAGACACTCACGAGCTAATGCTAATCCTATGGGGAGGGATTTTTCTAATATCTCGTTTGCATTTCGACATTTTCAAATAATTTTTTTTTGCATTGGATAGCCGAGGTCCGTCACTACAGCGCACCTTGGTTACTTTTTCGATTATGGTCGCAGATATTTTTAATAAAGTTACTTTCATTTTCAAAGCCGGTTCTGAAAATGAAAGTGTCATTCTAAAAAATATCTGCAACCAAAATTTGCGCGATTTCATAGTATACACTATATGGCCATTAATGACAGGCACTTTCAATTTTAGACATTTTGTCGAATATTTAGAAATATACTTGACAGATTCTTCTGGAATTTCAGGATTAAAAAGAGCAGGTATGACCTCATATTTAGCAATGTCGATTTGATAAGGGGGACAATTAGGTTGCCAACAAAAAATAAAAAATAATAATACTTGGGATCACCCTGTAAAATAAAATACACGAAATGATCTATCGCTACCGAATATAAATAAACAGATATTGTGCAATATGTGTATTCTTTTGTGTAAGAATAGCACGTATATGAATAGAGATATAGCGATTTATTTAAAAAAAAAAAAATTTGCATGTTTTTTGTTTATAACATGCAGGGTTTTCAGCTAAATTTAACTAGAGTTTCAGAAAAATTGACAAACTATAGTAGAAGCAATATAGTGCCATTGGAATATAAATATATTAAATATCTTAGGAAATATGAGCAGTTGTATGAAATAATTTTTATCTACGCATGCGCGAACGATAACAAGGATCATTTTACATAATTTAATATTCAACTCTATGGAGCAACTTATTAAAATAAAATCTAGTCAAATATCGTAGAAATTCAGAAAGATGTCAGCGTTAGAGTGAGCAAATTTTTAGTTGTTCTCTAAAAGCAGCTGAATGATAAGGATTTTAAACAAATTGTCATTTTTTATTAACTGACTTTCAGAAAAAAGTATTTAATGACTATCAACGAGTAGATTTAGAAAAAATGCTTCGATTTTGATACTTCTTTTGATCATGGCATAGGCTCGTTCTGGTGGTTATCCAAGAACTAAAGCACCAATAAAAAATTAAAATTAAAAAAAAAAATTAAATTAAAAATGACAATTTGTGGAAAATCCCTTATCATTCAGCTGCTTTTAGAGAACAACTAAAAATTTGCTCACTCTAACGCTGACATCTTTCTGAATTTTTTCGATATTTGACTAGATTTTTTTTTAATAAGTTGCTCCATAGAGTTGAATATTAAGTTATGTAAAATGATCCTTGTTATCGTTCGCGCATGCGTAGATAAAAATTATTTCATCCAACTGCTCATATTTCCTAAGATATTTAATATATTTATATTCCAATGGCACTATATATTGCTTCTACTATAGTTTGTCAATTTTTCTGAAACCGGAGTTAAATTTAGCTGAAAACCCTGCATGTTATAAACAAAAAACATGCAAGATTTTTTTATTTTTTTAAATAAATCGCTATATCTCTATTAATATACGTGCTATTCTTACACAAAAGAATACACATATTGCACAATGTCTGTTTATTTATATTCGGTAGCGATAGATCATTTCGTGCATTTTATTTTACAGGGTGATCCCAAGTATTATTTTTTTTCTTTGATTTTTTGTTGGCCCCCTAATTGCCCCCCTTAACAAAACGACATTGCTAAATACAGCATTTTTTACAATATTTTCTGCATTTATCAAAAAATCGACGAGCACGGCACATTACGTACTTTCTAAATAAGACAATTTGGCAGTTTGAAAAGTTTAAGAACAAAAGTGAATTTTAAAATAAATCGCAAAATAAGCAGTTCGAATTGGAATACACCCTTAACTGTTTATGTTTAACATAATTATTTAACATTAAAATATACTGGGTACTCTGAGTCGAAAAGTACTGTATAATTATTTAACTGTTAATGTTTAACATAATTATTTAACATTAAAATATACTGGGTACACTGAGTCAAAAAGTACCCAGACCAGGATTAACCAGGGAACTTTTTGGCTGAAGCTGCCAGTACTTTGCCAACTGAGATATCCTGGACAAATCTGGTGGGAACAATAAATGAAAATTAAAATTCTAGTGCTATATTCACATTGAGTTAAATAATTAAAATATACATAAAACACAAATAATTGTACAAAAATACAAGGCATACCCTTTTAAATATGATGTAAAATAATTCACAGCCCCTCCCACAAAGTTAAAAGATCTGTTAAATAGTAGAATTGATCCTGTCCAAGCAATCAAGAGATTCGGAGTATACATTATACCTTTCCAAAAAGATAGTAAATATTTTATTTATGTTGGTATGACGATGAGGATATTTCGTGATAGAATTAAACACCATGAAGCAGATCTCAGATTAAATACACCCCACATTTACATTATCAAGAGTAGCTCAAACTCAACCTATAAAAGTAGATTTTAAGGGTGTTCTCAAATCCAAAAGGACAAGTTTCTGACATAAGTTTTAATTTATTTTTGTTCGAAAATGCATGAAACTAGCTGGTGTTGTTGTTCAGAAACTATGTAATCGAGCTGTTTTTTCCATTTTATTGCAAACACAATAGATCTTTCGAAAAATAATTTGAAAGTGGGCGTTTTGAACCGAATTCCCGAAAGGAAGAAAGAAAGGACACTCAAGAGCGGGCGAAAAACGGGTTTGTCACGTGATCGAATTTGCTTATAACTCAATAGGTAATTGATTGATCAAAAAATGGAAAAAATAGTTCCATTCCAAATCGCTTCCAGGGCCAGGCTTTCCAATTTTATATTTTTCCGTTAAAAAATGAATTTGTAAATATGTCAAAACGTTTTTCGCTTGTTGAGCAGAGCAGTTAAGAACAGCCTTAATAAATCAAAAATTATCTTTCGTACAATTAATTACCATTAAACCATCATAAGAGAATCAATTGAAATAATTGCTAATAAAGATACAGCTTGTAACGATGCACTGCCATATGATATCCATGGTGTATGGCGATATTTGCTGCATAAAAACTGAAAGCTCGTTTTGTTGAAAATTTGAATAACTTTATCTGGCATCTCATCTTACGTATAACATTTAAATTTAAATTACAATGTTTTCTTCTGGACAATTCTCGAATAAGCGCAAAGAAAATAATAACGGCGTTTAAATCCTACTGAAGACGGCCTTGTAACGGTTGAAAATGTTCTATATTTTTCTGATGTATTTTGAGATAGTTTAAATTTGTATTTTAAATATCTTTATATTATATTTATGCACCTGAAAGTAACTTTTGTACAATTATTTGTACTGGTGGGAACATTTCCCCCAGTTAACCTCATTGATAACATCTGGAATTTTATTTGAAACAGCACAGCAGAATAAATCGCAGGTAAAGGAACTCGAAACATCGTTATACAGTACAACCTCGATATCTCGAATCTGTGGGGAAGAGAAAAAAAATCGAGATATAGAGGTTTCGAGTTATCAAGGTTTTGACATAGTTTAAAAATCTAATCCCACAAACTGCCTTTTGCTGCAAAAAATTACATTCGTTAAAAACTACACATAATCTACTAATAATTAAAAAATTACACTTCTCAAAGTTTTAATAATTTCAAAATTGGGTTATACACAAACTTGTTTTGTTTAAATAATATCCAATTCGTCATTCAGAAATGACGAATTGGATATTATTTATAAGTTTCTCACAATTTGGGCTCAATTATCAACTTTGAAGTTACGGATTATCTCTTAGTTGAATGGTTGTCGATGGTTGTCCTGGTCGAAACTTCGAAGTCGTGTGTGGCGGCAAAAATTTAACAGCAATATTTTTTAGCGTTGGAAGATTAGAGTGGGCTTTACAATTGCCTATGAAGAGGAGAACGTGTATTTTACTTTTAGCCAATGTTTTGCCGATTCCTATCAGCCAATCAGCAAAAATTTCGTTTGTCATCGAAGCGTTTATATTTCACCTGTACAACATGAGAAATGATTTAATTTTAGCAAAGCGCCTCGGCTCTTTAGATCGTCCTATCATAAGAGGAGGAAGATTTTCTTTACCACTTTAATTTGCTGCCAAAAGCACAATTACACGAAGTTTACTTGGTTTGCTACGTCGGATTTCTTCACCTTTAAATGCAGACGTTTTGTCGGGAAAACTATTGTACAATAATACAGTTTCATCTACGTTAAACACATCATCTGCTTCATAGTCTTTTAAAAGAGAAGGAAGTTCTGAGAGCCACTCTTCACAGGTAGCTGAATCACCCGGTGCACTTTCACTGCAAAGTTTCCAAAAAACGATGCTGTCCCTTTTTAGGTGCGTTCGTAATTATATAAATACGTAGCACCTATAGTCGTCGTTCAGTCCGTCCGTCTGTCCGTCTGTCCGTCCGTCTGTCCGTCCGTCTGTCTGTCCGTCTGTCCGCATGTAACAGAGCAAAAACTACCCAACCGAATGGTCTGAAATTTCAAATATATGATTGTTGCAAAATTTTGTCGAGCCATTTCAAATTTTATGAAAATCGGATGTATAGTTTAATTACAGGGACAGTCAAAAGTTTTTCTTTACATTACGGCCAATGGGAAAAATTATTGCAAGTGCATTTTAATAATATTAGAGCCTTCCGAATGATCTGAAATTTTAAAGATATAATTGTTGCAAAATTTTGTCGAGCCATTTCAAATTTTATGAAAATCGGATGTATAATTTAATTACAGGGACAGTCAAAAGTTTTTCTTTACATTACGGCCAATGGGAAAAATTATTGCAAGTGCATTTTAATGATATTAGAGCCTTCCGAATGATCTAAAATTTTAAAGATATAATTGTTGCAAAATTTTGTCGAGCCATTTCAAATTTTATGAAAATCGGATGTATAGTTTAATTACAGGGACAGTCAAAAGTTTTTCTTTACATTACGGCCAATGGGAAAAATTATTGCAAGTGCATTTTAATGATATTAGAGCCTTCCGAATGATCTGAAATTTTAAAGATATAATTGTTGCAAAATTTTGTCGAGCCATTTCAAATTTTAGGAAAATCGGATGTATAGTTTAATTACAGGGACAGTCAAAAGTTTTTCTTTACATTACGGCCAATGGGAAAAATTATTGCAAGTGCATTTTAATGATATTACAGCCTTCCGAATGGTCTGAAATTTTAAAGATATAGTTGTTGCAAAATTTTGTTGAGCTATTTCAAATTTTAGGAAAATCGGATGTATAGTTTAATTACAGGGACAGTCAAAAGTGTTCCGTTACATTACGGGAATGGGAAAAAATTATTGGATGTGCCTTTTAATGATGTATCAGACTATGCACTTTATGAAGTGCAAAAAATTATACATTCAGTACAATATGGGGTGCAAAAAATAATTATAAAACTAGTTATAGTACGAACGCACCTCATTTGCCACGTTTGACGAGCAATTTCCAACTTGTTTCGGTTTCAAAAGCCTTACTTTCTTACCCTTTAAGTTCTTTGTATCAACAAAGGGATATAAGAATGTGAAACCAGCATCCAGATCAAACTAGTTCAACAGCTGACAATAGCCGAAAGTAAAAAGTCAAACTAATTTCTGTGGAAAATATTTCGACATATCAAGGGTTTTGGAAAATATATTTCGAGATAACTATGGAAAATACATAAGAATTTTGATGGAAATGCAGGGGAAATTTCTTTTTTCGAGATATCAAGGGTTTCAAGATAAGGAGGTCCGATTGTATACGTAATTACATTTCATTATGCAACGGAGGCCGATGTTGTACATGAAGTGGTGGTGTAAGCAGTAATAATTGAAGAAGGTGGTCCAGCCGGCACACAGCTGAATTTGCGTCGCATCAAAGTCAATAACGGTTTCTCTGTCAAAGTTTTTCTCGTAAGAGAAGAATAGCTTTCTCTTCTATTCAATTTCGCAGTAGGATCTTCTTCTCACCTCAGGGTGAAATCACTGTTGTATTCGAATGGAAGTCGTTTCTCTTTATTCACTGCTAATCTGGACTAAAAGCGTTCGTTTTCCCTTCCTTGACAGAAAGTATATAGCGTTGCCGCCGGCTTTCCTAGAACTAAATCTTCGGAATCCTATATGATTGCCCGAACAAAAACCCAGAGTTATGATTCTGAGCCTCAAAGTAAACTGAAATCCTAATCACAATTCCATACCAAAAGCTGCCTAGAATGCCCTTGCATTCCCTTATATCATCTCGACTTTTTTGCTCAGAACAATGGTTATTTTTCCTAGCCACTTAGATCGCTAGTACATGATGTCACTAACAAAGTTAACTCTCACAGGATGTAAGGGAATATTGTGACGTTTCGATTCAAACTAATGAGTACCTCTTTCTGATCGTTGGCAAGTTGAAGGAAGAGTTTCTCCGCCCTACACAATGAGGTAGTCTTCACTATAGTGTCTACTGTGATGATTGGTGATGACCGATCGAATCTTTTAAAGTTTTGCGGCATATGAAGTAACTAAGAGACGAAATAATAATAATAATATTAAAATAACAATAAAAATCATTAAATTTTATTCTTTTTTCTAAACCTATTTTGAATCTTACTTGAATTTTGTCTGCCTCCTCTTAGGGTTCAAGACCTCTGTAATAGAATCGAATTGCGCATAAGAAAAGAATTCAGTGATTCCGATAGCGAAACACCGAGAAACAAAAAGGGCACTTCGTTTAGGAATTAACGACATATTTATAGAAACTTGTCAACAGAGAACTGCTATTTTACGAGCTAGCAGAAGAAACTTCAAAGGCTTCGTGGGAGTGCTTGGAAAACTAGCAGTTGAAGATAAGAAATTCTCTCTCTGAATTCTTTCTAGGCAGTTACTGGATTATAAAACAAAACAAGAGAACGGAAGAAAGTCTGTCTATTAAACATAGTTACAAACCAGGCATTCTCATGTAAAGAAAAAGAGAAAAAGAAGAGAGAGAAGGGGGAGGGGTAAGAACATGTATTTTTAATGAATTGTTATTCAGAGAGGCATGCCGTTAAACTTCTGTTTAAAAATAATCGCGAAAAAAAAAATCTCTTTTCTAAAATAACTTCCAACAGTTATCTTGCCGTATGTTTGAAAAAATACAAGCTACACATTCCTGGTATGCTCTATTTAAAAAGGTAATGATTTGTTATTGAAAAAAAATCTTTACCACCCTATTGGAATTCGTAAAAGAAGCCGCACAGACAAATGTTGCTGTAAATGAACTCAGCAAAGCGAGATAAAAAAGATTTTTATTTATTTATTTTTTTTTAAAAACATTCCTCTTCAACTGTTTGCAGCAAATTTCCATAATATTTCAAGCTCAACAGATCACGGCTGTCATCAAAGTAGTCTATCTGTATTGATACTATACTGGATATTTTTTATTACATTTACATAGGGAATAGAGACAATATGAGAGGAGTGTTAAAAATATCAACATTTAGATGGATGCATATGAAAAATTTTAAATCGCAAGAAGTTTCCAGCTTTCTTGCTAACATCAAAAATGCAAATATTGAAAACAAGTTGGAAATTGCTCGTTAAACGTGGCAAATGAGGTGCGTTCGTACTATAACTAGTTTTATAAATATATTTTGCACCGCATATTGTACTGAATGTATATTTTAGTGCACTTCAATAAGTGCATATCAATTTCATTCGGTTCGAAAGGCTGTAATATCATTAAAATGCATTTGAAATAATTTTTTCCCATTGGCCGTAATGTAACGGAAAACTTTTGACATATACATCCGATTTTCATAAAATTTGAAATGACTCGACAAAATATTGCAAAAATTATATATTTAAAATTTGAGATCATTCAGTTGGGTAGTTTTCGCTCTGTTATATGTTGTCGGACGGACAGACGGACGGACAGACTCGACTACGGCTATAGGTGCTACGTATTTATATAAATACGAACGCACCTAAAAAGGAAAATAATCTTCAATGTGAATGAGTCTTTCGGTAATTTTTTTTCCCCATCACTTTAAAGAACGTATAAATTGAGAACCTTTTTTTCTCCCCTTTCATCAAAATCTGTTAAGGGTGTATTCCAATCCAAACTGCTTATTTTGCGATTTATTTTTAAATTAACTTTTGCTCTTAAACGCACTAAACTGCCAAATTCTCTTATTTAGAAAGTACATAATGTGCCGTGCTCGTCGATTTTTTGATAAATGCAGGAAATATTGTAAAATATGCTGTCAAAGTTCGCGTTTTGAACCGGATTTTCCGAAGCGGGAGATCTGGGGATGAAAAAAATGGTCGTACTGAGAAAATAATTGTTTATAAATCAAATTCTAATTAATTGAGCGAAAAATGAAATTACACGGCCTCTTATACATCTCTTCAGAAATCACCTCAGCAAGTTTCACGTTTTTAATTTTAAAAATGAGTCTGAAAATGTCTCAGAAATTTTCGAGGTGTTGAGGGTGGAAAAATATTTTTTCGAATACACCCTTAAGGGTGTATTCCGATTCAAACTGCTTATTTTCTGATTCATTTTAAAATTCATTTTTGCTCTCAAACGCATCAAACTGGGAAATTCTCTTATTTAGAAACTATATAATGTGCCGTGCTTCTTAATTTTTTGATAAATGCAGAAAATACTGTAAAAAACGGTGTCAAAGTTGGCGTTTTGAACCGAATTTTCCGAAGCGGGCGATCTGGGAATGAAAAAAATGGTCATACTGAGAAAATAATTGTTTAAAAATCAAATTCTAATTAACTGAGCTGAAAATGAAATCACACGGCATGTTAAACATGTCTTCAGAAATCACCCCAGCAAGTTTCATGTTTTTACTTTTAAAAATGAGTCTGAAAATGTCTCAGAAAATTTCGAGCTGTTGAGGGTGGAAAAATATTTTTTCGAATACACCCTTAATATATTTTTCTTTTTTAATTTACGTTTCAATTTGTGTTACTCTAATTTATGTTTCTTTTTTTTTCTTTTTTTCCTGTTTGGGGACCGATATTGTAAGTAGTGGTATTTAATAAACTTTTTTGTGGGTCCAAATTCCTTGTTGTATTTGCATAAAATTTAAAAAAAAAAAAAAAAAAAAAAAAAAAAAAACAGTCTCAAGGTTCTATTGGCCTCCTTTGTAATTGCCACTACACAATAAATTAATATATGGGTGATGAGAAATTTCTGTCTTTTAACGAAAATTTTGTTTGCAAATCGTACATTTTCCCGTAATAAACTGAAAATTTCCCTTTTATTCTTATTCGCTGAATATTAAAAGCGGACTCTGCTCAACAAGCGCAAAACGTTTTGACACATTTACAAATTCATTTTTTAACGGAAAGACCTAAAATTGGAAAGCCTGGTCATGGAAGCGATTAGGAATTGAACTGTTTTTTTTTTTCATTTTTTGATCAATCAATTACCTATTGAGTTATAAGCGATTTCGATCACGTGACAAACACATTTTTTGCCCGCTCTTAGGTGCTCTTTCTTCCTTCGCGCTGAAATTCGGTTCAAAACGTCCACTTTGACATTATTTTTTGAAAGATCTATTGCGTTTGCAAAAAAATGGAAAAAACAGCTCAATTACATTGTTTCTGAACATCATCGACTAGCTAGTTTCATGAATTTTCGAACAAAAATAAATTAAAACTTATGTCAGAATGTTGCCCTTTTGCATTTGAGAACACCCTTAAGGGTGTATTCCAATCCAAACTGCTTATTTTGCGATTTATTTTTAAATTCACTTTTGCTCTTAAACGCACCAAACTGCCAAATTCTCTTATTTAGAAAGTAACATAATGTGCCGTGCTCGTCGATTTTTTGATAAATGCAGAAAATATTGTAAAATATGCTGTCAAAGTTGGCGTTTTGAATCGGATTTTCCGAAGCGGGAGATCAGGGGATGAAAAAAATGGTCGTACTGAGAAAATAATTGTTTAAAAATCAAATTCTAATTAATTGAGCTGAAAATGAAATCACACGGCATGTTAAACATGTCTTCAGAAATCACCTCAGCAAGTTTCACGTTTTTAATT
The DNA here is from genome assembly GCA_963932465.1 of Maratus speciosus. Taxonomy (NCBI): domain Eukaryota; kingdom Metazoa; phylum Arthropoda; class Arachnida; order Araneae; family Salticidae; genus Maratus; species Maratus speciosus. The sequence goes on from OZ010798.1 coordinate 290,985,947, forward strand.
TTAAAAATGAGTCTGAAAATGTCTCAGAAATTTTCGAGGTGTTGAAGGTGGAAAAATATTTTTTCGAATACACCCTTAAGGCTGTTCTCAAATCCAAAGGGTCAACTTCCTGACATAAGTTTTAATTCATTTTTGTTCGTAAACGCACGAAACTAGAAGGTGATGTTATTCAGAAACTATGTCAACGAACTGTTTTTTCCGTTTTCTTGTAAACGCAATAGATCTTTCAGAAAATACTGTCAAAGTTGGCATTTTGAACTGAACGTCCGAGCGAAAGAAGAAAATCCAGTCAGTAAGGGGCGAAAAATACCGTGTCACGTGATCAAAATCGCTTATAACTCAATAGGTAATTGATTGATCAAAAAATGGAAAACATAGTTCGATTCCAAATCGCTTCCGTGGTCAGGCTTTCTAATTTTATATCTTTCCGTTAAAAAAGGAATTTGTAAATGTGTTAAAATGTTTTGCGCGTGTTGAGCAGAGCAGTTGAGAACAGCCTTAACTGAGAGAAAACGAAAAAAATCCAAAATTTTCGTAACAACCCGACGTTTAGGTCTATAACCAATTCGTGTGATGCGGCCAATTGGTGTAGGAGACACAACCCTCCTCTTCTAATGGCAAGTACAGAGTTTGAATGCAGGGGAACGCAAATTCAATAATAATAATAATGATAATAATGAAATAGGTGTGGTAATATTCAATACAAATATCTGTAAATGTGCATCAGTTTTTATGCATATTTTTACATTTGTGCTATTTAACGTTGTCTATTCTTTCTTATAACTGATGCATATTTACAGGTAATTGTATTGAATATTACCACACCTATTTTATTATTATCATTATTATTATTATTGAATTTGCCTTCTTCTTCATTAGAACCTCGGCACTCGCCATTAGAAGAAGAAGGCTGGGTCTCCTACACCAATTGGCCACTTGAAACGACTTTGTTATATCGGCACAAAGTTCAATTTTTAGTATCAATATATACAATTTAGATTTTTTTTTAATATTGCGCAATTGCTCACATTTATTTCTAAAAACAGAAATTTCCATCTTGAAACGGATAAATACAGAAATGAAAGTTTTGTGAAGAAACGGAGAATAGATGGCAACTTTGCAGCAATCCATTTTTGTTTACATTATACAGTGAAACCTCCCTGTGCGACAACCTCCCTGAACGACCATTTTTTCATAAAACGAAATTTATTCCCATCGGCTGAATACTAATTTTACCTCCATTCAGAGACCATACCAGTTGAACTCCCTCCATGAGCGACTTTGAAAAAAATAAAAAAAATTCCGTTTTTACCTGGTTGCTTGAAGAAGGTTTTATTAGAAAAATAATTCCGTAGAGCGCATTATTCATCAAATTTCTAAACTAAGTTTAGATTTTTTTTAAATTATTATTCAGGTAACTTTTAAGTGTTTAAACCCCTTTGTGCCTTTTTAGGAAATGAATTTAACTCTGATGACAAATTAAGAATGACGGTCAATAAACCCTTCTGCCCTATTCTGTCAGGAAACTCTCAAAGAAATAGATAAATTAATGAAATCGCCCTTATTAGTTCCCGTCCAAAAAAAAAAAATTGCATTTATTTATTGAACTTCTAAAGGACTTGGAAATAAAAGTTTTAAAAGATAAAACCATAAAACCAAAGCAAACGTCAATGTATTCATTTTTTTAAACTCTGCAGTAATTAACTTTTGTAATTAACTTTTGTTTTGATACTTAAATTTTCTTATTTTTTTCCTAATGTGAAAAATAAATTTTAGTAACATTAATTGTTACCTTTTTTCAACAATTAAAATCTAGATTTAAACATGACCTCCATTAAGAGACCACCTCTCGGAGCGACCAATTTTTATTGGTACGGAACGTGGTCGCTTTAGGGAGGTTTTACTGTATTTCCAAAAAAAAAAAAAAACATCTTTGGTATACCTTTCTATATCAACTATTGTTGAAACCTGTATAATGTTTATTTTTTGGAAATAAAACAGACCAGTGGGAGTTTTGCAGCCTCCTCTTGTCTCATCTATGTTCGGCAGAGTTTTATCTGTTACAACATCTGTTTATATTTTAACTCTGTCAAGGGATGGTAACATTCTCTCTTGGGGCTCAATAAACTTTTCAAGCGGAAGCGTAACTATGTAGAATTTGTCATCGGAGGACTCATAAGTGATGAAGGGAGGCCACAGAGCAATGACAGGATGGGTTTTACTCCGGCATGAAATGGCTTCAAGACTGAAAGAAAGAAAGTGAAATCCTGGGGCCCCTGCCCCTTAATAAGGCTTCGCTTCCGTGTTCTGTGACCAGTCTTTCAAAATGGCCATTTATTTCGATTTCTTCTTCGTGCCATGTTTTTGTAACATAGATCATAGAAAAAAAATCTTCCCAGAATATGAATCATATCTTTTTTGGGGGGTTGTCTTGATGTAACGTAAAATTCCTTGGATTTTTATGAAGTATTTGCAGCCATATTACGTTTCCTAGTAGTAGTGGTATAGTGTTCGGTTATGTGTAAAGCCATTGGAAAATCTAGTAGCCCTAACGGTGTGAGATATAATCAATTATATAGGTTAGATATATTACCATTTCTGTTCCTGTCTGATTGTATATTTCTATACTAACTCTGTAATAGTTTTCCCGGGATTCTGCTGGATTGTCATTATGTTGCTGATATGCATTACTGAAAATAATAACGATAATTTTATAAAATATAATTTATATAAGTTCTATATTTCTACTCCAGTATGAAAATGGTTTCAGACTGAAAAGAAAGAGAATGAAATGCTGAGGCCTTTTAATAAGGTTTATCATCCGGGTTCTGAGGCATTTCTTTCAAAAAGGCCATTTATTTTGATTTCCTATTCCGTACTATGTTTTTGTGACATACATCATAAAAAGAATCTTCCCAGGAATATGAATCTTTTTTTATTTTATTTATTTATTTATTTATTTTTTTTGTGGGGGGGGGGGGGAGGAGGGTCTTGATGTAACGCAAAATTCCTTGGATTTTTATAAAACATATGCAGCATTTTTTAGTTTCCTACATAGTGGCGGGTGTAGAGTTCGGTTACGTGTAAAGCCATTTAGGAAAATTTAGTAGCCGTACGATGTGAGATATAATCAATTATAGGTTAGATTTATAAACTATTTTTTTTTCCTGTCTAATTGTACATTTCTACACTAACTCTGTAGTAATAGTATTCCCGGGATTCTGCCGAATTGTCATTACGTTGCTGATATGCCTTACTGAAAATAATTACCATAATTTTATAAATATATAATTTATATAAATTCTACATTCTTACTCCAGCATGAAGTGGTTTCAGACTGAAAGAAATAGAGTGGAAATCCTGGGGCCCTGCCCCTTAATAAGGCTTCGCTTCCGTGCTCTGTGGCTAGACTTTCAAAAGGGCCATTTATTTCGATTTCTTCTTCGTACCATATTTTGTAACATAGATCACAGAAAATTTTTTTTCCAGAATATGAATCATATCTTTTTTTGAAGGTTGTCTTGATGTAAAGCAAAATTCCTTGGATCATTTGCAGCCATTATTTGTTTCCTACATAATGTTCGATTATGTGTAAAAACCATTAGAAAATCTAGTAGCCCTACGAATTGATATATAATCAATTATAGGTTAGATTTATTACTATTCCTTTTTCTGTTTAAGGCTGTTCTCAAATCCAAAGGGTCAACTTTCTGACATAAGTTTTAATTCATTTTTGTTCGGAAACGCATTGAAACTAGAAGGTGTTGTTATTCAGAAACTATGTCATCGAACTGTTTTTTCTGTTTTCTTGTAAACGCAATAGATTTTCAGAAAATACTGTCAAAGTGGGCATTTTAAACCGAACTTCCGAGAAGAAAATCCAGTCAGTAAAGGGGGAGGGTAAATTCCGTGTCACGTGATCAAAATCGCTTATAACTCAATAGGTAATTTATTTATCAAAAAATTGAAAACATAGTTCGATTCCAAATCGCTTCCATAGTCAGGCTTTCCAATTTTACATCTTTCCGTTAAAAAATGAATTTGTAAATGTGTAAAAACGTTTTTCGCTTGTTGAGCAGAGCAGTTGAGAACAGCCTTAATTCTACATTTCTACACAAACCCTGTAATAGTATTCCCGGAATTCTGCCGAATTGTCATTATTTTGTTGGTGTGCCTTACTGAAAATAACCACCATAATTATGTAAAATTTAATTTATATAAATTCTCTGCTCATACTCCAGCATGAAATGGTTTCAGATTGAAAGAAAGAGAGTGAAATCCTGGGGCCCCTGCCCCTTAATAAGGCTTCGCTTCCATGTTCTGTGGCCAGTCTTTCAAAGGGGCTATTTATTTCGATTTCTTCTTCGTACCATGTTTTTGTAACATAGATCATAGAAAGAAATCTTCCCAAGAATATGAAACATATCTTTTTTTTTTTTTTTTTTTTTTTTTTTTGGGGGGGGGGGGGGGGTTGTCTTGATGTAATGCAAAATTCCTTGGATTTTTATAAAGTATTTGCAGCCATATTACGTTTCCTACGTATTAGTGGCATAGTGTTCGGTTATGTGTAAAGCCATTAGAAAATCTAGTAACGCTAACGATGTGAGATATAATCAATTATAGGTTAGATGTATTACCATTTCTGTCCCTGTCTGATTGTATATTTCTACACCTACTCTGTGATAGTATTCCCGGAATTCTGCTGAATTGTCATTATTTTGTTGGTGTGCCTTACTGAAAATAATCCCCATAATTAATTGAAATTTAATTTATATAAATTCCATATCCTTACTCCATTATGAAATGGTTTCAAGACTGAAGGAAATAGAGTGAAATCCTACGGCACCTGCCCCTTCCGGGTTCTGTGGCTAGTCTTTCAAAGGGGCCATTTATTTCGATTTCTTCTTCGTACCATGTTATTGTAACATAGATCATAGAAAGAAATCTTCCCAGGGGAAGGGGTCGTATTTGGGGTGTTTGTCTTCTTGTAACGCAAAATTTCTTGAATTTTTATAAAAAAAATTGTAGATCTGTGGTAAGGATTACTAAATTTTCCAGTGAATTTACACATAACCGAACGTTGCTCAAATGGCTGAAAATGTTTTATAAAAATCAAAGCGTTACGTCCAATTTTGTGTTGCATCAAGAGAACCACCCCCCCCTCCCCCCCCAAAAAAATATATATATATATATATATACTAGGGGGCTCTGCCCCCTACGAGCTATGCTCGTCAACCGTTCAGACACCGCAGACTCTAAAAGTACGCTAATTTGATCGGCTTCAAAAAGATTTCGGAAGATTGAATAATAATTTAAAAAACAGTGGCGATCTCCCTATAAACGGATTTCTATTCATTTCTCTTTGAATGGAGAATTTTAAAGCCAAATCCGCTGCGGTACTACTTGATGAACCCGTCGACCAATTTCGCCAAATTATATAAATCGCCAAAGCACTCGCTAATTATATAAATTGACATAATTTTTATTTTAAATAACGAAAGAACAAATAAATTAGTGCAACATTCATAAAAATACAAATAAAACGTCGAAATAAAAATAACTTGATGACGTAGACACGTGTAACTTGCTTAAAGTCAAGTTAATGTGACATTTACGATCAACCATTATTGGCATTTAATCTTATAGTTTGGCGAATGATAGATTTTTGGTCGACGGGATAACTAAGTAGTACCAAAAATACATATGTCAATCGCTGTTTTCGTCTTTGACGTAGACACGTGTAACAACATTTCAAAATAAGCTAATATAAAAGGAATTAAGTAAACAGAGTCTTTGTCTCCCGGTATTTTTTAACAAAGCGAAAAGAAAGTTCTTTTAAATAAGACTTTTTAAATTAATCGTTTTTAATCTGACGTAATTTTGACCAAACTATTCTTTCTCTTTTTTCACGTGAAAATGCTTGTGTTAGAAATGAAATATTATTTGCGCTTTCCTAACAAAAATAGTTGAAAAGTATCCGCTCAAAATATCAAATAAATGTCTAGCGCAATTTCTGAATTTAAACCGTGACTTAAATATGACGTAATTTCTCCTATTTAAGACTTCTAACGCATGTTAATAAATTTATTATTTTACAAATTCCTTTCTCTCTTAAAATTCACGTGTAATTATAGTTTTTATGACGTAATTTTTAATAAGTTCCTGCTTTTTGTACATAATTATTTAATTCTAATTCAAAATGTTTTTTTCTGATTATAATAGTCACGTGTAAATAAATTTTTAATTTATTTACAAGTATAAATATTTTTTTTGAAGCAAACATTATTGTTTCCACTGTTTATACAGTTGGCAACAGTTTAAATTAATATCACTTTCTAAAATCTGTAAAAAATATCTCTAGAAATGCTGAAAATTTGAATTTAAAATAGAAATAAAACCTCAAAAAATTAGTCAAATTAAAAAAAGAAAAACAATCTGCACACCGGGAACTTCAAACGTATAAAATGATCTAAAAATGATTAAATTCCTATGAATAATTTTTGCTCCTATAAAACTTTTTTAGTGAACGATTTTGTCCAACTTTAGCATTAAATATCTCTTAAAATAATTCTTTGATTTGAAAACTGTCTGCCTCAGCGTGTTTATCAAACATTTCGGTATCATACTACCGATTTTCATATTTTTGTATGCATTATTTTTTTTAATATTAACGAAGAAAGACTTCTTGTCACAAAAAATTCAAAACCGGCGGCGGCGGCGGTGACAGCGGTAGTTACTTTTTTTTTTTTTTAGAATAGAGAGATACCGTGTTTACTCGCGTAATAGTCGCACCACCGTTTTGAAGCAAAAAAAAAAAAAAAAAAAAAACTTGAAAATATTTCCTTCGCATAAAAGTCGCAGTCGCGTATTTGACTTTCAACTAGAAAATAGAAAATTATTAGCTGTACTCTTCCCAGAACTCATAATGGATTCATCTGTTCTGTCACTCCTATTGACATACCCAATGGTCACTCCATTTTTCAGACACCGACTCACATTACAATAGTGATACTAATACCTTCAGTGAAAGTGATTTATTATGAGAATTTTTTGTCAAAATTTTACAAAGATTATTTGTAAATTTTATGTATAGAAAAATATTACCATAAAAAGGAAAATGGTATTTAATAAATAGCACATAATCTGGAAACATTTGGTAAATTGCTAATTGTATTATAATGTGATCTTTTTACACCAGTAATATTTTAGCATTAGAGTGCACAATATTGTGTATTAGATTTCCTCGCATAATAGTAGCACCTAGATTTTCACAATGAAGAATTGTGAAAAAAAAGTGCGACTATATTACGCGAGTAAACACGGTATATGATTCAGATTTCTTTCTGTGATCTACCTTACAAAAATATGGTACGAGGAGAGAAAATCGTAATAAATGGCCCTTTTGAAAGACTGACCGATCACAGAGAAGTCATATTAAGGCTGTTCTCAAATCCAAAGAGTCAACTTTCTGACATAAGTTTTAATTCATTTTTGTCCGGAAACGCATGAAACTAGAAGGTGTTGTTATTCAGAAACTATGTCATCGAGCTGTTTTTTCCGTTTTCTTATAAACGCAATAGATCTTTAAGAAAATACTGTCAAAGTTGGCATTTTAAACCGAACTTCCGAATGAAGGAAGAAAATCCAGTCAGTAAGGGGAGAAAAATGCCGTGTCACGTGATCAAATTTGCTTATAACTCGATAGGTAATTGATTGATCAAAAAATGGCAAACACAGTTCCATTCCAAATCGCTTCCATAGTCAGGAATTTCAGTTTTATATCTTTCCGTTAAAAAATTAATTTGGCAATGTGTCAAAACGTTTTGCGCTTGTTGAGCAGAGCAGTTGAGAACAGCCTTAAGGAGCAGAAGCCTCAGCATTTCATTTTCTTTCTATCAGTCTGAAACCATTTCATGCTGGAGTAAGAATATAGAATTTTAAAAAATTATGTTTCATAAAATTATGGTGATTATTTTCAGTAAGGTATCAGTAAGTATTAACAACATAATGACAATTCGGCCGATTACCGGGAATATTATTATAGAATTAGTGTAAAAATGTACAATTAGACAGGAAAAGAAATAGTAATAAATCTAACCTATAACTGATTATATCTCACGTCGTTTAGGGCTACTAGATTTTCTATCAGCTTTACACATAAACGAACTCTACTCAACTACGTAGAAAACATATTATGGGTCTAAATGTTTTATAAAAATTCAAGGAATTTTGCGTTACATCAAGAAAACCCCCAACAAGATATGATTCATATTCCTGCGAAAATTTCTTTTTGTGATCTATGTTAGAAAAACTTGGTACGAAGAGGAAATCGAAATAAATTGAGAAAAAAAAATGTAGCCAGCAAAAATATCAGAGACATTATAATGATACTGTTATGGCGGAATGTAAATAATTTCGTACCATCCTATATAATTATGTCTTCCAAAATAAGAACAATAAACAGTAAAACGTATGGTACATAAACCTTTTGAGTATTTTCTAACAATACACTGAAGAAAATAAGTACCTTGAGGATTTAAGCCTTGTGTTTAAAATCAAATTAAGGTGATCTCTGTGTATATATCGAGTGAAAACAACAAACAGAAAAGCTAATTTCCTAAAACCACTTCGAAGACCAAAAAGTTGCTTTAAAATACAGTTTTTTCTACCTCATTAGTGCAAGTGCATGTGGCAAGCGCACCTTGCATTTTCCGTGGAACAGGATCTGCTTCAGTGAACACTCCCGTTACATTCCATCTCCGGTTTCCTGTTTTCAGGAAGATGCGAGCGATGACACGGAGAACATCTCCCATCTCCTCTACGGAAGTGAAGACCGGAAGTCTGTCATTTTCTCGTCACTGTGTCCGAAAAAGGAGAAAAATTTCCGGGAGCCATTTCGGGAAGGGATGGGCGGAAATTTTCGGGGAGATGGCATCAGGAAGACGTTTTTGATTGGTATTCCGTTTGAAGTATCAAATTATAGTTCTCATTTGTTTTGTACCAGTGAAGAAACCCTATTTATATATCTGTAAATAGCTTGAGGCAAACAAGATAATTTTGTGCTATAGGGTCGAAAGTAGCCTTTTTTGCGACCGGGGCAAACTTGGATTTTGGCGCCCCCCACCCCCTTCTCCGGAAAGTATATTTACAAAGAGAATTTTACTAATTTTTTTATTAATTTTACTTATTTTAAAATTTAAAATATGTAATCATAAAATATGTAATACTGAACTACGTAATCTGCTTTGTCAAATATTGATTCATTAAAATCCTGAAAACAGAATCGAAAAAAAAATTTCGTTTTATACAGGATCCTTATGCCATATCATCTTTAGATTCTTCTTTGCTTTGGCATACTTTAGACTTTTTTTCCTTCAGTGTAAGGCTTCTCTGTATAGCCAGTCTTTCAAAGGGGCCATTTATTACGATTTTCTTTTTGCACCATGTTTTTGTATCATAGATCATAGAAAGAAATCTTCCCAGGAATATGAATCATATCTTTTTTTGGTTTTGTCTTTATGTAACGCAAAAATCCTTGGATTTTTGTAAAATACTTTCAGCCATTCGAGCGGCCTTTTTTTTTTTTTTTTAACAATGCCGTGCTAGACATAGATTGAGTAAAATCGACGAACAAAACCTCCATTTGGCGCCCCTTCGTTCCGGCGCCCGGGGCACGTGCCTCCTTTGCCCCCCCCCCCCCCGTCCTTACTTTCGGCCCTGTGTGCTACACCTATATAGTTTCATAGCCTTTCAAAATGTATTAAGGCTGTTCTTAACTGTTCTGCTACATTTACAAATTCATTTTTTAACGGAAAGGTATAAAACTGGAAAGCCTGGCCATGGAAGCGATTTGGAATCGAACTGTTTTTCCATTTTTGGATCAACCAATTACCTATTGGGTTATAAGCAATTTTGCTCACGTGACAAACACGTTTTTTGCCCGTTCTTGAGGGCTCTTTCTTCCTTCGCGCGGAAATTTGGTTCGAAACGCCCACTTTGACACTATTTTCTGAAAGATCTATTGCGTTTGCAAAAAAATGGGAAAAAAAAACCCAGCTCAATTATATAGTTTCTGAACAACAACACCAGCTAGTTTCATGCATTTTCGAACAAAAATAAATTAAAACGTATGTCGGAAAGTTGCCCTTTTGGATTTGAGAACACCCTTAAGGCTGTTATCAACTGTTTTGCTCAACAAGCGCGAAACGTTTTGACACATTTACAAATTCATTTTTTAATGGAAAGATATAAAATTGGAAGACCTGACCTCACACATTTACTAACTCATTTTTAAATGTAAAGATACAAAATTCGCAGGGTTGACATGGAAGCGATTTGGAATCGAAATGAGTTTTCCGTCTTTTGATAAATAAATTACTTATAGAGTTATAAGCGATTTTGAGTCACGTGACAATCAGTTTTTCTCCTTTGGCTGGCTGATTTCTCTCCTTTCGTCCGGAAATTCGGTTCAAAACGCCAACTTAGACGATACTTTCTGAACGATCGTTTTACATTTACTATAAAATGGAAAACGTCTTTCGATTACTTAGTTTCTGAATAACAACACTTGCCAATTTCATGCGTTTCTGAACAAAAATGAATTAAAACTTGTGTCATAATGTTTCCACTTTGGATTTGAGAAAACCATTATGGCTGCTCGTTAGTCAGTTTTCGAATTCCCCTCGGTAATGTTAAGTCTACGGGCATTTGATAACTTCTTTTTTTCTGTGTACTCGTCTTAAGGGTGTATTCCAATCCAAACTGCTTATTTTGCGATTTATTTTTAAATTCATTTTTGCTCTTAAACGCATTAAACTGCCAAATTCTCTTATTTGGAAAGTACATAATGTGCCGTGCTCGTCGATTTTTTTAATAAATGCAGAAAATGTTGTCAAAAATGCATTCAAATTTGGCGTTTTGAACCGCATTTTCCGAAGCGGGAGATCTGGGGATGAAAAAAATGGTCATACTGAGAAAATAATTGTTTAAAAAACAAATTCTAATCAATTGAGCGAAAAATGAAATCACACGGCCTCTTATACATCTCTTCAAAAATCACCTCAGGAAGTTTCACGTTTTTACTTTTAAAAATGAGTCTGAAAATGTCTCAGAAAATTTCGAGCTGTTGAGGGTGGAAAAATATTTTTTCGAATACACCCTTAAAGGGTGTCTCTTTTTCTTCTTAGTTCTCAAAATATTTCTAAAATCTATGCTTAATTTTATATGAAATGTTAAAATTTTACTCCCAGTTCGTCCACTTTTAACGCATAAAATACTAAATTAAGGGTGTATTCGAAAAAATATTTTTCCACCCTCAACAGCTCGAAATTTTCTGAGACATTTTCAGGCTCATTTTTAAAAGTAAAAAAAAAAAAAAAAAAAAAAAAAAATTAAACTTGCTGAGGTGATTTTTGAAGAGATGTATAAGAGGCCGTGTGACTTCATTTTTCGCTCAATTAATTAGAATTTGAGTTTTAAACAATTATTTTCTCGGTATGACTCTTTTTTTATTCCCAGATCTCCCGCTTCGGAAAATTCGGTTCAAAACGCCAACTTTGACAACATTTTTTAAAAATATTTTCTGCATTTATCAAAATATCGAGAAGCACAGCACATTATGTAGTCTCTAAATAAGAGAATTTGCCAGTTTGATGCGTTTGAGAGCAAAAACGAATTTAAAAATAAATAAAAAAATAAGCAGTTTGGATTGGAATACACCCGTAAGCATAGATTTTAGAAATATTTTGACAACTAAGGAAGAAAGAGACATCCTTTAAGACTGTTCTTAACTTCTCTGCTCAACAAGCGCAAAACGTTTTGACATATTTACAAATTAATTTTTTAACGTGAAGATATAAAATTGGAAAGCTTCGCCATGGAAGCGATTTGGAATTGAACTGTTTTTTCCATTTTTTGATCAATCAATTACCTACTGAATTATAAGCGATTTCGATCACGTGACAAACACGTTTTTTCTCTCGCTGTTGAGTGCTCTTTCTTCCTTCGCGCGGATATTCGATTCAGAATGCCCACTTTCACACTATCTTCTGAAAGATCTATTGCGTTTGCAAAAAAAAAAATGGAAAAAACAGCTCAATTACATAGTTTCTGAACAACAACACCTGCTAGCTTCATGCATTTCCGAACAAAAATAAATTAAAACTTATGTTATAAAGTTGCCCTTTTGGGTTTGAAAACAGCCTTAAATATTAAAAAAAAAAAAAAAAAAAAAACTTGAAAAAATTTTTTTTGTGTGAAAGTTTCCTGATGAAATACATTTATTACATATTTTAAAGTGCATAAAAGATGTGAAAAACATTACCTGTAAGTCTAATCATTCAACGACACAACGAATACGATCATCAAGATTTCTCTCTCCCCCCCCCCGAAAAAGTTTATTATTACATTTCTCCATTTCAACAACACACCTCCCATTCCATTGTCTCATCTCTGCTCCGATGTTGTTTATTAAAACTTAACTGCCCACAGCTATCTAAATACAAAGCAATAATATGCATCATTAATTCAAAGCATCATTTGTTATCTCGCACGAGGTAACAAGAAGTTACAAGAAGTACGAGATGTAAAAAGAAGAAAAAAAAAAAAAAAAGAAAGAAAGAAAGAGCCCGAGGAAAAAGGAGAAATCGTTCACTGTCAACAACTCCCGATGAAAGCGTTCATATTTCCTCCTGAATATCCCGCATTTGGAACTTCTTTTAATTACCCAGTTCCAGTTTTTTTCCGCTCTTGACTCCACTATTAATTACTTACCTTTTGTTTTGAGAGTTCATATGTTTTTTGTTACATCACGCGGAGTTGTTTTAGAAGTGCCGTTTTTTCCCGCAGATCTATGTCTTATTGCATATGTATGTTGGCAGCTGCAGGAGATGGGTTTGGTTTTATGGCATATTTACGTGTTTATTTTATTCAGCAGTTAGGTTTAAATGTTTTGAATGTTTGATTTTTTTTTTTTTCTAGCATCGTGACCGATGTAAATATGAAAGGCGTTTCTAAGTTTATAAATAGAATGTTAACTGATCGGTTGTTATAATCAATTTGCATAGTTAACATATGCCATTTTAAATATAATCTTCAGTAATTTCTTATTCCTGGAAGTAAAAGATGTACAAATGCCAATAATTCAAAGCTATTTTTAGATCTAGAAATTAACTCAGAAATAAATTTTAGTAATTTATGCAATTATTCTGTCAGGTTTCTGACGTTAATGAAACATATTTAATGTAAATTACTATTTAGTTAATTTTATTTTCTTTATTTATCTGTGTTTTATTATCAAATACTTATAAAAAATGAGTGAAAGGTATGAAAGGAAATTCCAGAAAAGGGATTATTGTCTACAGGAATGTGGGTAGTACAGCAGGAAGGTGTGTAGCAGTAGAAGGAAGAGTTTATGAGCAGATGATAATCTTATTGGTGATCTGTCACCGGACAAGTGCTCAACAGCAACACGTGGGATTCCCGTGAAAATAGAGCCCCCCAGCCCCCCCCCCCCACACACACAGATTGAAAGAGAGGCGGAGTAAGGGAGGAGGAATGAAGAGAGCAGGAGAATCTTGTGGAAGAGGAACAGATGTTAGTCGTGCTGTGAGCACAGTGTATTTTCTTTGAGATGTGTCTGATAAGAGAAGCCTACGTGTGTGTCGAGATTTCGGACAGACCTGTGCGGTCGTAACATTGGATAAGCCTTGCTGTGTACGTTCAAGAGAGACGGGGATAGTATTTTATAGTGTTATAACCTAGTGCGTAGATAATACCCTAAAGTGTAATTTAACATAGGGCAGGATCTGCTAAATCCTTGCTTGTAAACATAAATATCGTGGTAAATGTTAAAGTGTGTCGTAAGTAAATGTTCAATTTAATATTCATTTGAAGTGTCCTAGTGAAGTGATTCGCGTACTTGCATCATGTTCTGTATGACGCATCTACATCGGTGGTGGCAGCATATCAACCAACTATATAAAGAATATACAGTGTGTTCCAATCTTTACAACTTTGATCCTCCACAAAACGTAAACGAAATTAGATAACAAAAATCTGCTTATTCTATAATGAACTGCAAGTTCCAAAGTTTTATTCTCTATTCTTTATCTCTTCTATACATTCTGTATCCTCTTGACTTGTACTTGGCCGGCCAGCGCCTTTTTTATGAAGCAAACTACCAGTCTCCATAAACGCCTTGTGCCAAGCACGTATTCAGGGGCTGGATAGTGGGTGGTGTCCGTATTTTGGTCGGAAATTCCTTTGGATTTGTGTATCTGACTTCCACTCTATGAACCAGGCCATATAGTAGGCATTTTCCTGTGGAGTAGCCATTACCAGTTATTGATGTTACTGGGTCATAAATGAAAGCAAAAATATTATTTTTAGTATAATTGAAGCTTTATCAGTTGCTGTTATACGCACATAAAACCGAACTTCGCTACCTTATTTCGTTTAGGTTTTACGGACGATCAAAGTTTTAAAGATAAATTTGGGACACCCTGTATATATTTTTACGTGTATCGGATTGAAAGTGTGGAGTAATATATACCATGTATTATATCAGTGAGTTACTATTTGTATGTAAATAAATAATAAATATACTCTACAGTTAAAATTTATTAAAATTTAGAGTTATGCTGCTAAAATCAGTAACAAATCTGGTACATTTCAACACAGTTTGGAATTTGTAGGTACCATTATTTTACGTTTTAATAAACTATTGTAGTTTCAAATTGTTATAACATAAATTAGTACCGATTGCAATATTCATGGAATATTATTTACCAATTGTAATAAGGTACTTCAACCAAATTAGGCCTTGTTCTTAATAAGGCCATCACCCTATATCTTGTAGGTAACGGGCCTACACACGGGCCTACTGTCAAAAAATGATTTATGTGTCTTTGACATGTGCGGATAGTTTCGACCACAACCGATACCGGCTTCGTCGTCATTTTCCGACCACTGAATCTTTTAACACGGCGCGTTAAAAACAGTACAAGTAACTTTTACATAAAATCATCGTAAATTATTGATTGAACTTTACAACCTTTGCATGATGTTCGAGACTAAGTTGACGATATTTTGGAATGTATGTTGAAACATTCTGTGTGTTTAACTCCGTCTGTGTTTGAAAAACAGAAATCCCCTAATAAGGTCAGGCAATATAAAGCCTGGTCTTTTTAACCCTTGGGGACGACCGTCACGTATACGTGACGCATAAGGTGTCCAGATCCCGTGATTATTCCCGCCAGTTATTTTTTATTGTAAATTTTGCCTTATTTATTCGGGACATTTTCCCGATTTAATTAGGCAAAAATTTTCTGTTTTGAAAAACCGCTGATAAAAGATTAAAAATTCTCTAAAAGACGCTCGTCGCGAAGGTGTTAAGAGACACTTCATTTTCATCATATATTATTATTTTCCAAAGCTAAATAAACTCTTTCTGTGCCAATATTTACAGAAAACTATTGAATCTATAAAAGTGGCGGTAAAGAGAGCTCAATAGACAGGGCCTGATTACCGCACAGGCCAACTAGGCCATGTCCTTAGGCCCACTGGGGGCACAAATTTAATAAACTTATTTAGAAAAAAAAATCTTAAAATTGCAATTTCCTGAAATTATTTTCTCAAAAACCAATTACCGCAGAAACGATTTTGGTTAACTTGGCAACGATATAATAATTTAATGATAACCCCTCGTATAAACACAGGGGGGAAATGTAGCTACTATTTAGGTGTGAGGGAGACCCGAAAAGGTACTGGGCCTTGGGCCCACTACAACCTTAATCGGGCTCTGTCAATAGAATGAACGGTACATTTTGGCTTTTCAAAAGAGTCTTTCCGTAAATAGAGCAGACACAGAATATTGTGTTACAAGAAGAATTCTTTATTTTGTTCTATTTTGGTGTAATAAAATACCTGGAAAACATCTGTTAAATCACGAATTTAGAAAATTATGGCCTTATTTAGAAACATGCGCCTAATAAAGTCACTTTAAAGTGTTTTGTTTTTAATTCTCCTGGCACAGCTAAACAGTGATAGGAATACCCATGATTAATTTTTGTAGAAATATGTATAATTTTTACATCCTATAACATTTAAAATATCAATTCCCATTTAGCATTGTTTATTGTGATCTCAAACTTTAATGTGCCTTATTTGGTTCAGGTACCTTATAAATATTAACATTTTGTAGACGGCGGTATTTTCAGTGTTTTTGAACGCGTAGTGGGTAAATCCAGTTATTGCGCATGTAAATCACCTTAATAACCTGCCTATGAATCACTGCTAGGCAAATGATAAGTATCAGGGCGTTTTTACATTGAAAAAATGTCACTATCTTCTGAATAATTAGTGTCAACGTCTGAAAGTTCGCGATTGCTACAAGAATAATCTGATAAATAACACTAGCTTGCAAAATTGTCACTTTTATAGCTTTTGATAGTTGATTCCTATGTATTTTACAGCGCTGAATAAGGAAATGACCTTCAGTTTTAACCATCACATCAGGTTTTTTCGCAAATTGCAAATTGCAAAGTTAAAAAGTAAAAAAAATAGTAAAAAATTTATACTATAACAGTGGCGCCAACTTTTGAAAAACATTGGGTGGGCTCAACCATTTTAGGGTATAATGACATGGGCATTTTTTCTTGGAAAAAAATAGAATATAAAGTTGTGATTTTATTAAATTATGTTCTCATATGAGGTCTTCATTTTATGGACTCTGATATTTACTATAAGAGTCCATAATATTTATAAGACTCCATAAGAGAGGATAAAGATAATATTTATAGAGTTCATAATATAAATATTTATATCAGTTATAAATATAAACTGCAAACTAAAACTCAAAGGACTAAAAAATGACTCATGTCAAAAATCAATTCAAAAGTCTTTAACAGCATGTTCCAAAAAATCCTTTAATCTTATAAAAAAAAAAATGGAAACTCTATTTGATTTCTTGGTTTTTGAACACCGGCGATTTTCGTGCATTTACGGTGAAAAATTAATTCGGAAATGCAGGGATGAAAAGTGCATGCACTGAAGGCATTTTGGAGCACCTTTGGAGCAGCAAAAAATCTGATTTTGGATGAGTAAAATCCATTTTTGGAGCAGCAAAAATCTGATTTTGTAGCAGTAAAATCCATTTTTGGAGCAGCTAAAATCTAATTTTGTAGCAATAAAAGCTGTTTTTGGAACAGGTTGAAATTCTAATGCTAATAAACTCCTAAAAACTATTATCTTGAAAATATTTTGACATTTGAAAGTATATTACCCGTATAAAATTTCTCCACACATTTTGCTAATTCTGGACATTATAAATGACAATTGGGTACAGACTGCAAAAATGAAAAATTAGCAGCAGGAAGAAAAAAAAATCTGTTTATTTGGCTTTAAAAAATATTATTTTAGAGCAGTAATTTTAACTAATCAAAAAAAGCATATGAATACAACATACAGGAATCCCACTCAACTTTTGTAGTAAAAAATGCTAAAAGGGGACCTTTTTTTTTTTAAAGGGACCAGAAAAGACCATATATTTTGTATAAAAAGGAACTTTTAGGGACCTATTTCAGTAAATCACAAAATAAAATAAGCACAAAATCTCCGCAACCATTTCACGAAATTAGCTTGTTTTTGCGATCCTTTGACGAATTCGGGTGATTTCACGATATCTTACCAAAATTTGAGTGTTTTTTAAGATCTCTTACCAAAGTTGAGTGTTTTTTTTTGTTTTTTTTTTATCTTTTACTGAAATTCGAATACTTGAATCATTTGAAGAAATTTGCTTATTTTTCGCGATCTTTTGACTAAGTTCACATATATTTTGCTATCTTTTGACGAAATTCGCGTATTTTTGCGATCTTTTGATGAAATTCGGGTATTTTTGCGATCTTTTTGGTGAAATTTGCGCTTTTTCGCGAATTTCTGACAAAACTTGCGCTTTTAGGAAGACATTTACGGATTTTTTTAACCACGTTTTGTTCGATTTTTCAAGAAACTAGCGATCCTTTAACAAAATGCACGTATTTTTCTTGATCTTTTGACAGAATTCGTGTATTTTTCGCGATCTTTCGACGAAATTTTCGTGTTTTTAGCAGTATTTTGACCAATTTTGCGTGTTTTTAGCGGTATTTTGACGAAACTTGCCGTTTCTTCGCGATCTTTTGTCGAAATTCGCGTTTTTTCGCGATCTTTTGACCGCGCTTTGTTTGTTTTTTGACGAAATTTAACGATTTTGTCACAAAATTCCCATTTTATCGCGATGCTTTGACGAACATGGCTTGTTTTTTGTGATCTTTTTTATAAACTTTGCATGTTTTTCGCGATTTTTTGACAAAATTAGCGTATTTTTTGTGATTTTTTGACAAAATTTGCGTTTTTTCGCAATCTTTTGATTAAATTCGAATTGGGATCTTTTGGCAAAATTTGCGTTTTTCGGGATTTTCTGGCAAAACTTGCGCTTTTTTGCGATCTTTTGAAGAAATTTACCTTTAATTTTTTTTAACCGCATTTTGTCCGTTTTTTCAATAAACTAGCGATCCTTTGACAATTTTCATGTTTTTTTTTTGCGATCTTTTGACAGAATTCGTGTATTTTTTTCGATATTTCGACGAAATTTGCGTGTTTTTAGCGGTATTTTGATGAAATTTGCTGTTTGTTTCGCAATCTTTTGACAAAATTCGCGCTTTTTCGCGATCTTTTGACCGCGGTTTGTTTGTTTTTTGACGAAATTAACGATTTTGTGACAAAATCCCCATTTTTTTCGTGATCCTTTGACGAACATGGCGTGTTTTTCGCGATTTTTTGATAAAATTCGCACGTTTTTCGCGATCTTTTGACGAAATTCGCCATAATCTGATCGTGGTTTTTTTCATTTATTGACGAAATTAGCGGTCTGAAAAAAGTTAAAAATGGAATTTTTCTTTGTTTCTCGGATCGACGAAATCGTACTAAGAACATTTTGGCGCAGGTTTGGCGCAAATTTAAGGAAAAACGCCATTTCTGCTCAGATATGCGCAGCAATTGTATTTCTCCGCAGATATGCGCGCAAAATGCGCAGCACTTGCAACCCTGGAAATGTGTCCGAAAATAGCCAATCTTTATTTGAAAACAGCCCAACATTACTACTTTTATATGCATTTATTTGCTAATATTGACTATAAAGTTAGACTATAACACATAAAAAAATGAGTGTGAATGTAGTCACAGAGAATTTCTTTGCGAAGTACATCTATACATTGTAACCATTCATTACCATCTCTAGAGACAGTAACATTTTAACTGGAATATTTGGGTTAGGTTATATTAGTTGGGTTAGGTGTTCTGTGTATTTGTTACCGCTTTCCTGTGTTTTCAAACAAAATGATTTTCAATGGAAGAATTATTTTTCCAGCGATTAAAAAATAAACAAGTAACAAAATAGATTAATGGGAATCGGGTGGGCTAAGAGCAAATTATTGGGTGGGCTCGAGCCCCATGGGCCCATATAAGTTGGCGCCACTGTACTATAAATTAGTTGTGATGGTTGGTTTTTTTAGCTTTGGATAATTGATTCTTATGTATTTTGTAGTGGTGAATCCAAAAATGATCTTCATTTTTTACCATCACGTCAGGATTTTTCGCAAATAGCAAATTAATAATTTTTTGAAGAGTCGAAATATTGCGTAAATCTGACACTATAAAATAGCGTTAAAAAATAAATAAAAATCCCTTATCAAAATATTAAAAACAGAAACATCGCAGGTTTGTGTTATCAGTAGTGTTACCAAATATGGCGTATTTTTATTCAGAAATTCCAAATTCTCACCAGAAAGTTTGAATAGATATTTTTTCTTTATATAATGATTAGATGTGATAAAGTGATTCATTGAATATTTTTTTAATAGTTAAAAAGGAATTACAATTCAAAATTTTCTGGTATGGATTCTGAATAATAATCACGCAACTGTAAATTACATAGTCTCCCGCTTTCAACGTGTGTTCTATTCACGACTGTTCACAGTCTCCCAGCTGCAAAATGTTAATTTAGATTCTAGGAAACATATCATTTATGTCATGTTTAATGGACCCATTGTTACAATGCTATAATTAATATGGACCATATACTAATCCTAATTGTTTTTAAATATAAGCTTAATTAATTTCATATTGCTTAAAGCGGAAGATATGCTATTAATAATAATCAAAATTATTTTTAGTTCTAGAAACTAGTTCACAAATAATTAGTATTGGAGTAAAACAATGATTCGGTCCGTAAATTATTATTTGTACTTGAGCGACAAATGTTTTCTATAATTAAAATTATGTCATTAAAAATGTAAATAATAATAAGAAGAAGAAATTAAAGAACATCTGGCATATTTCCACAACTTTTTGAATACCTGATTGTCATTTAAGAAACTATTCTACAGCTTCAAACTACTAAAACGCAAAATATTATGAATTCCAATTCAGTGAAAGATTATTTTCTAATTGTGTGAAATATTAACTAATAAAGTGGAATCCTGGAAAGGAATAAATTTTTGTCCCATTTAGTAGATCAATTGTTATAATCGTATCATTAATACGCACCATACATAAATCATAATTGCTTTTAGCTAGTAATAATTGATAGTGGATCAATTGTGATAATCATATCATTAATACGCACCATACACAAATCATAATTGCTTTTAAATACTATATCCTTTATTGATTTCCTACTGCTTAAAGCGGGAGATATGCAGTTATAATTACTAATAATTAAAATTATTGTTAGTTCTAGGAAGTAGTTCTTAAACAAGCATTATTTGAGTAAAGCAATGATTCGAATAGTAAAATGGTATTGTATTTGAGCAACAAATATTTTCTACAACAAAAATTCCTCATTTCAAAATTTTGACAATAAAAAAAGTAAAAAAAAAAATATAATAAATAAATAAACCTAAAATTGGAATATTTCCACAACTTCTGGGATATCTTGTTGTCATTATTTTGACTTTAAATGAACTATTATTCAGCTTCGAACTACTACAACGCAAAATGTTATCAATTTCAATTCGGTGAAAAGTTATTTTCTAATTGTGAGAACTATAAATAACAAAGTAGAATTCCAGGTAATATATGCATTTTTATGTCCTACTTAGTAGATCCATGGTAATGATTATATAATTAATACGCACTATATGCAAATCATAATTGCTTTTAAATGCTATATCATTTAATTTCATACTGTTTAAAGCGGGAGATATGCAGTTAGAATTACTAATAATTAAAAATTATTTTTAGTTCTAGAAAGTAGTTCACAAATAAGTATTATTGGGGTAAATTAGTGATTCCATATGTAGATTATTGTCTGTATTTGAGCAACAAAAATTTTCCTCAATTAAAATTCCTCATTTCAAAATTATGTCAATAATAATAAAAAAAACCAAAAAAACATTTGACATATTTCTACAAGTTCTTGGAGTATCTGGTTGTCATTAGTATGCCTTTTAATGAACTATTATACAGCTTCAAACTACTAAAACGCAAAATATTATGAATTCCAATTCAGTGAAAGATTATTTTCTAATTGTGTGAAATGTAAATAATAAAGTGGAATCCTAGGAAAGGAATAAATTTTTGTCCCATTTAGTAGGTCAATTGTTATAATCGTATCATTAATACGCACCATACACAAATCATAATTGCTTTTAAATACTATAACCTTTATTGATTTCCTACTGCTTAAAGTGGGAAATATGCAGTTAGAATTACTAATAATTAAAATTATTTTTAGTTCTAGGAAGTATAGGAAATTCTAGGATGCATTTTTATGTCCCATTTAGTAGATCCACTTCCAATAATCGTATAATTAATACGCACCATATGCAAATCATAACTACTTTTAAATACTATATCATTCATTAATTTCATACTATTTAAAGCGGGAGATATGCAGTTAGAATTACTAATGATTAAAAATTATTTTTAGTTCTAGAAAGTAGTTCAGAAATAAATATTGTTAGGGTAAATCAGTGATTCGATCAGTAAATTATTGTCTGTATTTGAGCAACTAAAATTTTCCTCAATTAAAATTCCTCATTTCAAAATTATGTCAATAAAAAAAAAAAAAAAAAAAAAAAAAAAAAAACAGCATTTGACATATTTCTACAAGTTTTTGGAGTATCTGGTTGTCATTAGTATACCTTTTAACCCTTAAATGCATAGTGTATCGAATTTGCAACACTTTTTATTCAACTTTTAATAAATAAACCAAGTTCTTTGCAACCACTATATTTATATAGAAATATTAATCCTGTAAAAATCACATAAATATGCTACTAAATAAAGTTAAAAGTTCTTCTAAAAAATTTCTGGTGTCTAATCCTTAATATAAGTATAACTAAACACAATTCTAAATGAAAAATTCATGCATTTAAGGGTTAATGAACTATTATACAGCTTCAAACTACTAAAACGCAAAATATTATGAATTCCAATTCAGTGAAAGATTATTTTCTAATTGTGTGAAATGTAAATAATAAAGTGGAATCCTAGGAAAGGAATAAATTTTTGTCCCATTTAGTAGGTAAATTGTTATAATCGTATCATTAATACGCACCATACACAAATCATAATTGCTTTTAAATACTATACCCTTTATTGATTTCCTACTGCTTAAAGTGGGAAATATGCAGTTAGAATTACTAATAATTAAAAGTATTTTTAGTTCTAGGAAGTATAGGAAATTCTAGGATGCATTTTTATGCCCCATTTAGTAGATCCACATCCAATAATCGTATAATTAATACGCACCATATACAAATCATAATTGCTTTTAAATACTATATCATTCATTAATTTCATACTATTTAAAGCGGGAGATATGCAGTTAGAATTACTAATGATTAAACATTATTTTTAGTTCTAGAAAGTAGTTCAGAAATAAATATTGTTGGGAAAATCAGTGATTCGATCAGTAAATTATTGTCTGTATTTGAGCAACTAAAATTTTCCTCAATAAAAATTCCTCATTTCAAAATTATGTCAATAAAAAATGTAAAAAAATACAACAACGTTTAACATATTTCAACAACTTCTTGGAGTATCTGGTTGTCATTAGTATGCCTTGTAATGAACTATTATACAACTTCAAACGACTAAAATGCAAAATCTTATTAATTTCAATTCAATAAAAGATTGTTTTGTAAATGTGTGAATTATAAATAATAAAGCAGAATTCCAGGAAATGTATAATTTTTTTTTGTCTCATTTACTAGATTTTGTTTATAATCGTATAATTAAAATTATTCATATAATAACCGTAATTGATTTTAAGTGTAACATTTATTAATTTCTAACTGTGTAAAGAGGAAGATGTATAAGTACCAATAATTAAAAGCCACTTTTAACTTACACTATTTAAAAAAAAAAAAAAAAAAAAAAAAAAAAAAAACATAAAAATACCATTACGGAGGGTTGAGGTCGGGAATGCTAAAAAAAGTTTAAAACCTTATATGTTTATATATGTGTGAGCCTGTATATGTGTATGAATTTATGCTTATATATGGTATGAATATATATATATATATATAAAACACAGGGTATCATGCATTTAACATCATAAATTCCTCAATAATTTTCACATATCGATTCATAATACAAGGATATATTTCACTATCTCAATATTCCTCATTGTTCTTTAAATTTTCACATTTAGTTACATATTACAAGGCTATATTTTACTATCTCAAAATATTCCTCACTGTTTTTTAAATGTTATTTATATTCTCATTTTTTATATTATAATATTTTATCTTTAAATTAGTTAATTTAATCGATTGCCCTTCTATTTATTTATTTTTATATAATTCTTTATTTTATTTTTTATTAATTTATTCCTATCCTTTATTTTATTTTTGTATTTACTCAGTTATTATCAAGTTTATTCCTATGTTTTCATTCTACTTTAACTAAATGTTAATCTAAGTCATTTCTTTATTTCTTCAATCAATTTCATTCTTTTTTTTGGGGGGGGGGGGGGGGGTAAAGATGTCAGCACCAAACATTATTGTTAATAATCCAGTTCCAATTTACATTTTTTCCTTTCTCACACCAGATGGCAGCAAAGTTATGGGTTTCAGTCAGATAATCAACTGTAGGCCCACATGTTAAAATAGTCCTAACTCTGTTTTACCATCCAGACATGCTGCAGATATGCTTCTTAGTATGTAATTTAGGTATTTTCTTCTATTAATTTTTAATATCCTGTGTGAGATGTATCTTTTTTAGATCTCTTGGATTTTTATTAACTATTTTCTGTTATTTTTGCGTTAAGGAGCTAAATTTTGTCATTTTAGGCTTAATGCTCACAAAATTGGATGAAATAACGCATCTTCTATGAATGAACTCACAAGCTCCTCTGAAGATTCTGTGGGTTATTCATAGTTTCTTATTTTACATACTAGTTTCCTATGTTCATTTCTAATTCATCTTTAGAACTTTACCAATTTATTCATATATTTGTGATTTCAAATTTATTATATATATATATGTAATATAAGGACGATATAAAGATAAGATCGTAGTTAATGAAAAAAGGAGTTTAATGATTCTAGGTTATAGTTTCACATATTAAATAGAAATTATATTTACAAGTACGGGAGGGTAGGGGTTTTTTCTGCGGCATACGCATTCACAGAATCGTCGGAGATCAGCCTCTGTTCTCGTCTAGAGCGAGATATGCCTACCATCGGCCGCGTCAGAATGCAATCTGCTCTCGGTTGTTACTTGTTTCTAGGTGAAGAGAATGCAAACTGCATATCAGCAAATTCAATACATTTGCTATTCTGCGGTTACAAGTTCTCATGGAAAAGTGCTGACAATATCCTGTTGCTATGAGTAGGGTTTTATGGGAATCTAAAACCACAACTCACACTCGGCCATCTTGTCCGCTTGTCGACCTCGACAGCGCGTTAAATAAGCAACAAGATATGTCAAAAAAAAAAAACTATCTAAAAATAATTAAAATCCAAAGGAGAAAAAAAAACTGTCATTAAATAATTAAGAAAATTGAGCTAAATAGAAAAAAAATTAATTCTAAATTTTATGTAAATTAATGCTCCAAAAAATAGGATAAAACCAAAAAAACAAAAGAATAAAATTAAAAAAAACTCAGATAATATCAATTTGCGTCATGAGACCGTCTTTCTCATGAGCCATCATCAGGGATGAAAAATATAATCTGAAAGCTCGTCTGCCCATTATATTACCATCACGAAAACATACTAAAATCTGCCTCATCTTAGGTAGAATTTCGTAAAAAAAACATCTTTATCCCAACGTCATTCGGGAATAAAATATAAAAAAAAAGAGGTTTGCCTCGTCTAAGCAAAAAAAAAAAAAAAAAAAAAAGGATTTCCCACCAAAAGGGTTTTTTTTCGACAGCTAGCTCTTACTTCTGTAAAAAAAAATATGCGAGGTGGGGTGGGGGGAACATAATAATAATATACTTATACATATAACATATAAAATTATAAAAATACAGGTAAAAAATTTCAAATATATATATAAAACAGGTACATAATAATAAAATAATAATATTGCTGGCACAGTTCTAAATAGTCAAAAGTGTTTTATGCAAAATGAAAAAAAAGGAATCACTGCCTGGCAGTCTGGAAAAAAGTTTTGTGCAAAACTAAAAAAAAAAGCATTGTTTTGCACTTGTAATAAAAAGTTTTAAGCAAAACTACAAAAAAAGCACTGTTTTGCTGATTTACTAAAAAGTTTTAAGCAAAACTACAAAAAAAAGCACTGTTTTGCTGATTTACTAAAAAGTTTTAAGCAAAACTACAAAAAAAGCACTGTTTTGCTGATTTTATAAAAAGTTTTAAGCAAAACTACAAAAAAAAAACACTGTTTTGCTGATTTAATAATAAAAAAATGGATTTGCCATGCGAAAAAAAAAATCACAGCATGGACTGCACAACTGTTTAAGTTGAAGGCCACTGTTTCATGTGATCAACGGATGTCGTTGTGATAATGGGACCTTCGTGGTTTCCTATTTTTGTAACTGCATACCTGTCATTAGGGTTCACGGCTGTAACCTTATATGGTCCAAAATATTTGGATCAAAGTTTTAACCCAGTTCCAAACTGTGTACGTTGTATTGCTACTAGATCATTGACCTTGTATACCGTGGTGGGTTTTCTTTTCTTATTATATTGGGCGCGGCTGAGTTCCTGATGTTTTAAAATGTTGGCTTTTGCACTATGCTGTAATGTTTGTTTATGATCCATGTGTAATTCGATATATTCCGTTTCCAAAAGTTGTTTTATCATTAAGTCGCCTTTATTTTTCATCTTGACACTCGTTAACAGCTCGAACGGGGAGAATTTCGTGACAGATGAAGTCGAGCTATTTATTATCCTTTGTACCGCTGGTACGTGTTTGTACCATTTCGTTGGATCATCTAAAGATAATTTCGTCAAAATAGGGATAAGCGTTTTATGCTGTCTTTCGATTTGTCCATTTCCTCGTATTACTCCGGTAGTAATGGTGTTCTATATTTTCTTGTTCGCAATACTTTTTAAATTCTGAAGAAGTGAATGCGGGTCCTTTATCCGTGATTATTCTTCGGGGATTTCCAAATGTAATTTGTTGTAATTTAAGTTTATCTAGTGCATCTTGCGCCGCCACAGATTTGACTGGATATAACCAAAAAAATTTAGTGAAAGCATCCACTACTGTAAAGAGGTGATTATAATTTTTATTTGTGGAATGTAATTGGCCTAAAAAATCACAATGCTAAGTGTCGAGCGGCTTGTCACCTTTAGGGATCGAGTGCAAAAAACCTTCCTGTTTTCCCAACTTTCGAGAAGCTAAAATGCATGGAACGCAGTTTGTTACGACTGTGCGTGTCAACTCCGGTAGGTTAGGAATGAAAAAATTTTGGGATGCAATTTCTTCTGTCTTTTTAGAAGAACAGTGTTTTTTAGTGTGTATATCTTGGAGTATGCTAATTTGCATTGCTTCTGGAATCACTAATAAATCTCGACCCTGTTGGAGTTTATATAAAATGTTGTTGCGCACCGTGAAGTCGGCTACTGGTGCTTCCGACGCTGCTGTTTTAATGCTGGAAATAAAGGGATCATTTGCTTGGGCTTTCATGATTTTTAGTGTCAGTTCATCGTATTTAATGTGCATAACTGGGTACCTGCTTAGCGCGTCCACGTGATTCATTTTCGTCGCCGGTCTATGTTTTGTTTCAAAATCGAATTCCTGGAGGAATAGAGCCCAACGCGCAATTTTCGGCGTAAGATCCTTTTTGTCGAGAGTTTTTTGAAATGCTTGACAGTCGGTAATGACACGGAATCGAGTGCCGTGGAGGTAGACGCGGAATTTTTTGAGAGCTTCGATGACTGCCAATACTTCCAATTCGTAGCTACTTAACTTTTCCTCTTGTGATGTTTTTTGCTCATATATTGAACCGGATGGAAGTGTCCGTCGGTGGATTTCTGCATGAGAACTGCGCCGAAGCCCATTTTACTGCCGTCAGTGTGCACTTCGAGGTGCGAACCCGGTATAAAAATGTGTAAAACTGGAGCACTTGTGAGTAGATTACGTAACGTGTACAGCGCTTCCCTCTGCGCTGGTCCAAACTCGAAAGTTGATGTTTTTCGCAAGAGATCGCTCAGGGGCCGTGCGATAGAGGCATACTTGGGAATAAACTTCCGAAAATATCCTGTTAAACCTAGGAGTGATTGCAACTGTTTAACGTTTTTGGGTTCCGGAAAATGTTGGACGGCCTTAATTTTCGTTGGGGAGGGCGCTATAATATTATTTTCCATGACGTGGCCCAAAAATTCAATTTTTCGTTGGAGAAACTGACATTTTTTAAAATTAATATCGAGTCCGTAATCAGCAGCAGTTTCTAACACTCGTTTGAGTTTTTCGAGACCCTCGGCTTCGGTACGGGCGGGGATGATGAGGTCGTCCATATATAAAATCAACACACCTTCTAGTAGTAATTCGTGAAAAATACAGGCTAGATACCTTGAGAATGTCGCGGGGCTGGACGTGAGTCCGAAAGGGACTTTTAAAAACTCGAATTGTCCATCGTGTGTAATAAAACCTGTGTATTTAGTGCTATGTGGGTCCACATCGACATGGAAAACCCATTTTTTAGGTCGAGAGATGTAAAGACCTGCGCTTGTTGTAACTGGTCAAGAATATCATCAATAAGGGGTAGAGGGAACCTATCTTTTATAATTTTTTTATTAAGCTTACGAAAATCTATACATAATCGCATAGAGTTATCCTTTTTCTTAGCTAATACTACTGGGCTTGCGTAATCGCTACAAGAAGGTTTTATTACGCCGTCCTGTAGCCATTGTTTAATTTGGTCGCTGACAATCTTTTTTTCAGCCATGGACATTCGTCGCGGTCGTTGGTAAACTGGTTGGTCATCAGACAATACTATGGACATTTTAAGTCGGTAGATTTCGATTTATGGGGCGATAATTTGCAATCAGTTGAGCCACTTCTTCGCGACACGTTCTGTCGGTGATATGAGTTAAATCGACTTCGGACATGTCATCGAAAATATTGATAAGGTTAATAAAAATATCAGCCGGGGGATGTTTCGACAAAGTAATGCCAGTCTTGTTACATGTTAGCGTGTCTTGGCATATGATGTCTGTTCCGAGGATAACAGGGTGCGACATGTGAGCGAAATCAATAACATAAGCAATGGTAGAAAAAGTGGATTTGTCGATATCGATATCTGTTAAAAAAGGAACCTTTTGGCTGAACGTTACCGCTGCCGAACCCCGAGAGCCATAGGGGTACTGGTGTCAGAGGAGGGGACCCGAGCAGACGGTAAATGTCCTCACGGAGGAGGGTCACTTGACTTCCGGTATCAACGAGAGAATGCACTTCCATGTCTGCAATTGGGACTACTTTTTGCATGTGTTGTTGGGTGCGAGATCGCTCGACCGTGTGAACTGGTCTGCCTTTTCCGGCAGTGGCAGCTTGAGAAGGGGGGCTGAGTGCAGTTGCTGCCTTTGGCTTTGAATCGCGGGCTGTGCAATTTAATGATATGTGGCCGTAACGAGAACAATTAAAACACTTAGGACCTTGTCTTTTACGCGTACAATCAATGGATTTATGGCCCCTGGCCCCACAGGAAAAGCAAGTAATTTTTTGAGGTTTTTCGCTGGGAAATGATTTTTGGGTACCCAAAGGGACGTGTGTCGCCTTAGGTTTGAAATGTGTAACCGAACCACAGACTTCTTCATAGATTAAAAGTTTTTTCTTAAATTCCTCTAATTCAGAGATTCCATATAATATTGCTTTATTATGTGGTGTATCGTTAATCCCATTAATTATATAGTGAATTAAAGATATATCATCGATGTTTCCTCTTTGTGCTATTTCTTTCATTTTCAAAAAATATTCCAATAGTTTTTCGTTTGGGCGGCAGCCTCTAGCGGCTAGTAATTGATGTATCTGGGCGGGCGAAGCTGATTGTCCGAATTCGCGAAACAATGCCTCTTTGAGTGATGCATATGAAGAAATGTTATTTTCACTACGTACATACAATAATGCTAAACTTTTTAATGCCCGCTCAGCAAACACAAATTTCTGTATGTCGGACAGTTGAAATGAATGGGCCAGAGATTCAAATCTCTGAAACCATGTTTGAACGTTTTCCGTTTTATCACCACTAAACGGTGTAATTAAATGATCAATGTCATGGAAAGAAATTGTCTGTTTGGGCGCGGAGTGTGTACAGTGTACACGCGCCTGGTCTGGCTGTACTGCCATAGGGGAAGATAAACCAGTGCTTCCACTACTATTGTGGCTATCATCAAATTCTGTATCCGATTCGGAAACTGTCGTAAACGTGTCTTTAAAAGCCGAAATATCAGCTAGTGCGCTTAAAATACGTTGTCCTATATCTTCTTTTGATCCATGGATGTCAATGGATAAGATATTAGCGATAGTAATCAATTGTATCTGATCGTAATCGTGCAAAATTTCTTTGAGTTTATTCTCATACTCGTCGCTTTTATCGGTAAAAGAAAAACCTTTAAATTTCCTTAAATTCGCTCTATTCTGGCGATTTTTATCGCAACCAAATATAAATTCGTGCAATAGCTTGATTTTATCGGTCTTAGCCGATTTCAACTGGCTTTTAATGAATTCAATTTCTTGTAATTCCATATCAAAAGGCAAGAAAGGAAAGAGAGAAAAAAAACTTACTTCAAAGGAGTTATCCAATTGAAAAAAAAAATTCTTCGCCACGATATATTGAAGTAATCCAATTAATGATCCGTAGAAAAAAAATATACTTGCAGTCGAAGATTCATTTCTTGTACAGCGATAACTATCTTGCACAAATAAAAATAAACGGAAGATTGAGCTTCAACCAGATGGCTAAGGGGATGAATCACGTTTGCTGGAATACGAAGGTTGATAACGGGACGGGTTGTTCTCCAATTCTGATCGGTAAGAAAGCCTAGGGGATTTTACTTTTGTAATTCGTTTGGGATTCAAATAGGCAGAGTCCCCATGTAATATAAGGATGATATAAAGATAAGATCGTAGTTAATGAAAAAAGGAGTTTAATGATTCTAGGTTATAGTTTCACATATTAAATAGAAATTATATTTGCAAGTACGGGAGGGTAGGGGGTTTATCTGCCGCATACGCATTTACAGAATCGTCGGAGATCAGCCTCTGCTCTCGTCTAGAGCGAGATATGCCTACCATCGGCCGCGTCAGAATGCAATCTGCTCTCGGTTGTTACTTGTTTCTAGGCGAAGAGAATTATCAGCAAATTCAATACATCTGCTATTCTGCGGTTACAAGTTCTCATGGAAAAGTGCTGACCATATCCTGTTGCTATGAGTAGGGTTTTATGGGAATCTAAAACCACAACTCACACATATATATATACATATATAGATAGATGTATACATATACATACATATATATATATATACATAATTTTTATAAGCTATCTGCCTACTACTGCAATACTATTAGCATATGGACAATGAATATGCACTATAATTAAAGTTGAACATATTCCAGTCTTCAATCGCTAAAAAACTTTTAAAACTTCCTAACTTGTAAAAACTGTAAAAAAAAAAAAAATGTCTTTTATTTTATTTTATTTCTATCGTCATGAGCAATATAAAATTAAAGAATGTTTAAAGAATTTGAAATGCATGAAATCTGTATGTTAAGGCTGTTCTCAAATTCAAAGGAGCTACTTTTTGATACATTTATAAATTCGTTTTTGTTTGGAAACGCATAAAATTGGCTGTGTTATTCGGAAACTATGTAATCAAATGCAGTTTTTCATTTTGTAGTAAAGGCAGAATTTTGCGAATTTTAATTTTACTGATTTGTTTACATTTTTTAAACAGCAAATTTCAATGCAAAAATGCTTTCTAAATTATAAGGAATGCTTAGTAGTAAAATATTAAAATAATTCAGTAAAGTAATAAAGTAAAATAATAAGAATTTAAAAAATTTAAAAAGTTATTAAAATATTAAAAGTAAAGGCCAAGTAAATAATTAATAATGCATAATTAAATATTCAGAACAACGATGAGATTGCTCTTGAATTAGTCTTGAATTATTCAATGAAACTCGCCTCATAAAAATACACTAATTATTTACATTCAAATCGTGAAATAATGAAGTCTTATTTCATGTTTAGCCCGATTTAATAAAATAAAAAAAAAAGATTGATTAATACATGAATGTGTTTGGTAAAAAGTTTATTATCGCCACTGATATCAGCGCTATCTTAAATCTTTCCGGAAATTAATTTATACTTCCTTCATGATAAAGCAATTTAGTCATATTAATTAGAATTACATACTAAAATGTGTATGAATTGATATAAAATAAAAAAAAATCTGGACTTGTCCCCCCACATTTTAACTGACAGTTTCACTGTTTGCGCCCTTAAAGCTGTTCTTAACTGCTACGGTGAACAAGCGCAAAACGTTCTGACACATTTACAAATTCATTTTTTAACGAAAAGATATAAAATTGGAAAACCTGGCCACGGAAGCGATTTGGAATGCAACTGTTTTTTCCATTGTTGGATCCATCAATTACCTGTTGAGTTATAAACGTTTTCGATAACGTGACAAACCCGTTTTTCGCCCGCTCTAGAGTGCTTTTTCTCCGTTCGCGCGGAAACTCGGTTCAAAACGTCCACTTTGACACTCTTTTCTGAAAGATCTAGTGCGTTTGCAAAAAAACGAAAAAAACTACTCGATGACCTATAGTTTCTGAACAACAACACCAGCTAGTTTCATGCATTTCCGAACACAAATAAATTAAAACTTATGTCAGAAAGTTATCCTTTTGGATTTGAGAACACCCTTAAGGCTGTTCTTAACTGCTCTGCTCAACAAGCGCAAAATGTTTTGACACATTTACAAATTCATTTTTTAACAGAAAGATATAAAATTGGAAAGCCTGACCATGGAAGCGATTTGGAATCGAACCGTGTTTTCCATTTTTTGATAAATTACCTATTGAGTTATAAGCGATTTTGATCACGTGACAAACACGCTTTTCACCCTTTCTTGAGTGCTTATCCTTCTTTCGCGCGGGAATTCGGTTCAAAACGCTCACTTTGACACTATTTTCTAAAAGATCTGTTGCCTTTGCAAAAAAAAAAAAAAAAAAAAAAAAAAAAATGAAAAAACAGCTCAATTACATAGTTTCTGAACAACAACACCAGCTGGTTTCATGCATTTTCGAACAAAAATAAATTAAAACTTATGTCAGGAAGTTACCCTTTTGGATTTGAGAACACCCTTAATGAC
Organism: Maratus speciosus; assembly: GCA_963932465.1. NCBI lineage: Eukaryota > Metazoa > Arthropoda > Arachnida > Araneae > Salticidae > Maratus > Maratus speciosus. The sequence goes on from OZ010798.1 coordinate 291,018,778, forward strand.
GTGCGGATTTTAGGCGTTTGTGGATTTAAGGTTTGCGATTTGAGGCAGTCTCCTGTATATATTGTTTCATAACAACTCAATTTTACATGCAACTGTAAAAAAAAATCTGTCAAATTGACAGGAAAAAACTTTCAATTTTGGCGCCAGTGGAAAACCGTTTTATTTACAGAAAAAAACCTGTAATTTTTCATTAAAACAGTTTTTTTCTGTAAAAAATACAGATTTGTTCTGCAAAAATTACGAAATTCAGTTTCTTTTGCAGAAGAAAACTGTTTTTCTTCAAAACAGTTTTTTTCTGTAAAAAATACAATTATTTTCTCTAAAAATTACAGATTTTTTTTTACAGTGCGATCCGTTTCAACCACTTGATCACAATTTCTCAGTTTGTTCAAACCAACCGAATTCGTCAATTTATCAGGCAGTATTATCGTCTAACCAATCAAAATCAAGAAAATCCAATAATATAATATTTTCAGTATTGTTATTTGAATAATGCATTGGCGAGTTTCCGGGTATGTCGAATTCAGGAAACTCTTCTCGAATGAAAGAGCGCCCCGAAATGTCCACCGTGCTTCCCATAGCTTCAGAGGTTAATCAGGCCCTGCCTCTATACCTGTGACCCGGGTTACAGTCTCGGCTTGAAGACTTTTTTACTCTGTTGGCTTTACATTCTCAAAAAATTCGTGATTTAAAAGTTTATTTTCGTTGCTTTTATTTCGTTAAAACACAAAAATTTCTTTTTTGATTTGCTTATTTTCTACAAAAATACCGAAAATTCACGAATGTCTCGTAAAAGTTACCTAAAATCCTCCAATTTAAATCTCATTTTCATCAAATCTCAGAGGTGTTTCAGTAACGTACTACATTGTACTTTTTAGTATTACTAAATTTTTACGCAAGTCCTTTTTCCTTCAAAACTCGAAAAAGTCGTGAACCGACGCTCAAAAGTTCCTGAAATTCTTCAGTCAAAAGATGGAATTTTTTTCAAATAAGAGAAAAAAATCTCATCTAATCATACGTGTCTTCCGGCAACTTGCTGCCTGTACTTTTTGCGTTTTTGACGAATTTTTTTTCTGAGAGTGTGCGGTTAGTTAGTAATGCAAAAATTCATGCAACTAAAATGTAACTAACTGAATATTATTAAGGAATTTTATTTTCCCATACAGTCAAATGAGATAACTAAATAAGTAATACACTATATGGCCAAAGGTGACCGGTCACTTGCGATTTTAGACGTTTTCTTAAATATCTAGAAAAATACATGAGGAATTATCTTGAAACTCCAGGTGTGTGAACAGAATAGTACAGGTCATACATTTCCGTGAAGATGTTTTCCCGAAGCCCCATAGGGGATCGACAACAAATTGAAAAAGAAAGAATATCTTTTGGATAATCCTGTAAAAACTAACGTAGCAAACGCGTTCAACACAGTAGATTATGATTAAGTGCCTTATTGCAATAAATTGTGCTCATTTTTATGAGAATAGCATCATGTATATTCGTAGAGAAATTAATGTTTTTATAAAAATATTCCCAAACTTTGCCACGTTCCCAAAATGAAGCAAAAAGGATGAGGGGTTGTATCCATATATCCATTAATTAGTGCCAATATAGCATACACAATATTGCACGTACTATTATATTTGGATACAGCCCCTCATATTTTTGCTTCATTTTAGGAACAACGGATTTCGAGCTTATTCTATCAACGAATATTTTCAGACTTTTCAAGCTATGTTTTTGAGATTTTCACAAAAGTTGCTCTATACACTTAGCAAATACATTATGCACATTATATTTTTATTGCATTCGCGCATGCGCATGTAAACATTTTTTAGTAAACCTGCTCATTTTTCATCCAATTTTTTTTAAATTCTGATTGCAGGGTATTCTGTACAATGTTGTTTGTCATATTTTCTGAAAAGAACTTTTTTTTATATTAAGAACTCTACAAAACCTGGACAAAATTTGGGGCTCATTTTATAAAAACTTTAATTTCTCTACGAATATACATGCTATTCTCATAAAAATGAACACAGTTTATTGCAATAAGACACTTAATCATAATCTACTGTGTTGAACGCTTTTGCTACGTTAGTTTTTACAGGGTTATCCAAAAGATATTCGTTGTTTTTCAATTTGCTGACCGTCCCTTATGGGGTTTCGGGGGAAAATCTTCACGGAAATATATGACCTGTACTATTCTGTTTACACACCCGGAGTTTTAAAACAATTCCTCATGTATTTTTCTAGATATTTAACAAAACGTCTAAAATCGCAAGTAACCGGTCACCTTTGGCCATATAGTGTATAAATAAAATGCATCGCAACACTTTTTCACCATAGGCCATACTGTAATGAAATCCTTTGGTGTTTCCCTGTAAACGAACTATGTACGGACGACCCTTCATTTTCAATAAAGAACATTCTACAGTGAACTTCATTAACATATAAAAATTTCATGTCAATCCGATTATATTTACTTGAGTTATAAGCACGGCCAGACAAACATGCAAACCAAATTCATAAACACTTTTAAACTTTGTTGGAAAATGTTAAAAATCACATCCATGAAGATAATTTTTATCTGTATAAATGACATTTTTATCAAGTTTTTGACAGTTTCCGACATTTTTTGACATGGCAGTAAAAACCATACTTAAAACTGGTACAAATCGTCATGTGTCAAAAACTTGCCAAACCTGCTTATAACGGACACGGCTCTTAAATGCTTTACTCGAAATACTTTTACACCACTTCGCCTCCTAGATTAAAGATTCATAAGTGGTGATGAAAGATAATTTATTAACAACGATGCTGTCTTATCATTACCGAGAAAATTTTTATCTCGGGTTTTTCTCCACCCATTTCATCGCAATAAATAACAGCATTGTTATCTTTATAGGTTACTTCGAGGGCTTAAATTAATTGGTTTGTTATTGATTTTAGGTAATGCCAATGAAAATTGGAATAACCTTCATTTAAATTGTTCAAAATTTAAATGCTTTGTACCTAAATTGCTCCGCTGCACTGAAACTCCCCAATCGCGAAATTCCATGTTAGCCTATGGGATGTTTGCCTATATTTACTCATTACCTAATATCATTATTAAAATACCGTTTTTACTATCAGAAAGTAGATGTCGGATGGCGATGATGTGCGTTTTTAAAAATTATCTCCGTAAATTTTAAGTACATAAAAAAATCCCTATAAACTTTGAAATTTCCATTGATTAAATTTTATTATCTCCTTAAAAATACTTAAAATTTACGTAGACAATTTTAAAAAACGCACATCATCGGTGTCTGATGTCTACTTTCTGATGGTGAAAACGGTATTTTAATAATTATATTGGTATTGAATAATCGCGCTTCAAAGTTTTCCCGTAGGCTAACATGAAATTTCGCGATCGGGGAGTTTCAGTGTCACGAACTTAACTAATTACCAAAGCGTGTTTTAATTTTTAATAATGCTAATTAATAGCTAGTCGGATATGCCAATCCCACAACTTTCTTCTATCTCATACATGTTAATACTTCAAAATTCGCTAGCACAGTGCCAAAATTAAATCGCAATCTATGCACATCATGAAGATTCTAAAGACATAAAATTCCGTGCATTAGTTCTTGAGATATGACTATCTTTAAAATCATGTAAATCATGCAAAATGCAGCATAGCAGTGCCACCTGATGGGGGATTTACACCCGAACCTAATCTGCAACAACTTATGCCAACGTCTAACTGAATCTGAAGTTTGATGAAAATCCGTGCATTAGTTTTTGAGATAGAGCTATTGCAAAAATCCAGCATATCAGCGCAACCTATTGAGCGATTGGCACCAAAACATAACCAGCACTTATATTTAACAAGGTATACCTGAATCTGAAGTTTAATGAAAATCCGTGCATTTGTTCTTGAGATAGAGTTGTTGCGAAAATGGTGAAAAATGCAGCATAGCAGCGCCACCTGTTGGGCGATTTACATCAAAACTTGATCAGCCCCAACTCATATAACTGAATCTGAAGTTTGATGAAAATCCTTGCATTAGATAGAGCTATTGCGGAAATCGTACAAAATGCAGCACAGAGCGCCACAAGATTTTCGTCACGTTACAGAGAGACTCATAGAGTGACAGACAGACATTTTCTAAAAACCATCAAATCGTTTTCAGGACGTTCTAAAACGTATAAATCCATCGAAAACCGGGAGTCTAAATTGTTAACGAATCCAACACTTTCTTGTAAAGATAGAAGAAAGTAAAAATGATAATCACCTAATCAAAATATCACCTAAATATCACCAAAATATCACCTAATAATAATCACCTAATCAAAATTAGGTGAAACTTCTTTTCAATTTTGAACGCTATTATTTTTCGCTTTTTTTTCTTTTTTTTTTTTTTTTTTCACTTTTTCATAATTTTTCGTTATCTATACTCCATTTCTGTTCCCATTTTATTATTTAAATTGTAATTTGCTTCATTTATTGTTTCGTATCACCTACCTTCAAAATACGTTTTGAAATATACGTATAGTAGAATTAACCGATATAATCTTATACGGATCCGGATATGTTTAACCCTTTATCTACTGACGGTTCTTATAAGTACCATTACAATAACTCGTTAGAAAATTCATTTAATACATCGAAAAGTTGTTATACAGTTTAGAATGAGTTATAGATACATTACTTTATCTTATTCCAAAGGTATTATTGGTTACAGGAAACAAAAATATTTTTAAAAGGATTTCTTTTGCCTTTGCATCTTTTCAGCTTTCTTGGCGTTTGGGGGAGGGGGAATTTTTCAATTCGGAAATATTTCCATATTTCTATTGTAAGAACATTATATTTGTACATTTCCTAATTCTATAAAATACCAAGAAAAATATTTAAAATAAAAGATTTGAGTGGGGTTATAAATATTGTACAAAATCCCTATAAATTTAAATTTAATTAATACTTCTGAATCCTTCAATCCTTTTCTAAAATTTGTTAAATGATTACGTAAATCTTTTAATATAGTTTAAACAATTCACAAAAAATGCTGTAGAAGATAAAATTTTTATGAATTCATAATTCAGTACATAAAGGGTTAAACGTATCGTTTAAGGTATACGTATTTCATATAGACGCATTATGCGTATATGTGTATATCGGTTAAACGCATAACTGAAATAGTATCGCATCGAGAGCACTAAATCATATTAAAATTCTAAATTGGAAATTTCGTTGAATTCTGTTCATATAACCTTTTGCATAATATAACTCGAACCAAATCTTGGATTTGCGGCATCTCCTCTTTGAAGATTTTGCCCAAAAACTAAGCAGCAACCGTTAACATAAGGCTATAGAACTTCATATGAAATGTCGTCCTATTTTAAGCAGTAGTTCGTGAGTTAGAGTGCCCACAAAATTTTTGTTACATTCATACAGACCGGAAGATGGACACTCAGGCTCATGGACAGACAGTTTCTAAAACAGACAAATCGTGTTCTGGATCTTCTCACTGGAAGTCGAAAATTTTCACGAATCCAGTACTTTCTTCTTGTAGAGATAAGTGTTAGGTGTTATTTATGACGGCCGATTATCTGCATGAGGGTTATGGGCCCGAGGGAGAGTGCCCTCCGCGGGTGTCTTTCTAAGGGAACTTAACCCGTATTTACGCATGGAAATTCAAGCTTCTAAGAAAACCACGGAAATCTCCGAACGGTTAGGCCGACGGGCGCGATTGGGTTCGAACCCAGCACCTACTGGCTACCAGCTTCGAGAGCAGAACCTCTCAGCCACTGGTGGGGCTGTTGTATAGATAGAAGAAAGTACAGTCGAACCTCGTTAACATGAACCTCAAGGGGAATCAAAATTTTGTTCATGTTAACAGTAATTCATGTTATCAGTATCAAATCTTTGTATTCGTTTTTATAGTGAACTGTGAAAACAATTCATGTTAAAAGTAATTCACGTTAAGCGTGTTCATGTTAACGAGGTTTGACTGTAGTAAGTAGTGAGTAAGTGGGATCGAAAATCGCACAGAGGATTTCGTTTTATATTCCTTTCTAAACACTTTATCCTTTAATTAATGAATCCAGATCGTTAATTTATAATTATTAAATCCTTAACTCTTTTCAATAATAATATAGATGGCAGCACTAATTGATTTAATTTTTAAATTAGTACAATTGGGAAATACAAATATTTTTTAAATCAAATTAAACATATTCAAATACTGTTTTTCGGACAATTGTAATAGCAATATGTTTGTATATTTGAAAAGCATGTTTAATTAAATTACATGATTAATTTTAACTAAACAAAAAACGAAATCTTTAAAATGGGAGAAAAATACGAAAGTTATTTTAATTAGGTCCATCGGACAATGAAATGTAATCAATTTAAAATTTCGAAAATTAAATAAAAAAAATAATTTATATAACATTTTACAAAAACTTTTGGCTTAAAATGATAAGAAAAAAAATACAAAAACTCTGTAAAATTGTGTACCTATTAGATAATGAAGTCTATAAAGGGGAAAATTTACCAACTTCAACGCTAGGATTTGAACCGCGTACCTTTTGGAAATACTTTAATACTAGCCCATGATCGAAAGAGACAGAAATTAAGGTTATGTTTTAAATCACAAAAATGGTCGGGTGTCGTTAAATTAACTCATTTAATTTAATATAAGACTCTTTCAAAATTTTATGATTTGTCTTGTGATCGGAGGTATTCAGCTATAAGTGTGCAAAATTTCAAGTCTCTAATTAATACAGTTTCTGAGAACGAACAGACAGAAGAGTGAGAGGAATAGGATTTTTTCAGACGAATGAAACTCTAAAAACTATGAATGTGTTAACGATAACGAATCTCAAGAGCTTCATATCCACAATTCAAGTGAAGAAATGTTATTTCATCGAATATTTGCGGCATAAGTTCTAAAGATGACAATATTATATGAAAATTGTCATGATACTTTCCCGGAAACGATGACAACAACAACTGTAGTTAAATTGTTAGAACGTATAATGAATATTTTTAGCATTTCTTAAGGCTGTTCTCAAATCCAAAGGGTCAACTTTCTGACATAAGTTTTAATTCATTTTTGCTCGGAAACGCATGAAACTAGAAGGTTTGTTATTCAGAAACTATGTCATCGAACTGTTCTTTCTGTTTTCTTGTAAACGCAGTGATCTTTCAGAAAATACTCTCAGAATGGGCATTTTGAACCGAGCTTCCGAACGAAAGAGGAAATCCAGTCAGTACGGGGGAAGAGGGGGGGGGGGGGGCGTGTCACGTGATCAAAATCGCTTATAACTCAATAGGTAATTTATTGATCCAAAAATGGAAAACACAGTTCGATTCCAAATCGCTTCCATGGTCAGGCTTTCAAATTTTATATCTTTCCGCTCAAAAATGAAATTGTAAATGTGTAAAAACGTTTTGCGCTTGTTGAGCAGAGCAGTTGAGAACAACCTTTCTCATTTTCCTTCTTATACAAAAATCGTACATTTTAAAAATATTTAATATTGAAATTTTATTAACTGTTCTACAAAACAGCTATAAATAAATAAATGAATGAATGAATGAATGAATGAATAAAAAACAAAGTTTTCAATTTTAATGCCAGTGCTTTTCTTTGCAGGTTCTCTTTGCTCTGAATCAGTCCTTACTCCTTCAAGAAAGCCTTAGGCATGGTAGATCTTCACCATCTTACGGTACTGAAGATCTGGTAAGGCATTACAATTGTGGTGATCTTGGATCCGTAGGCTTTGGACAAGATCCTTCATCGGTAAGTTGAGTTATTTTATATTTACTTATAGATCAGGCAGCATAGACAATCACCTCATCGAGTTCACGGCTGAAATTTTAGAATTAGTAAAAACTCGATTAGCACATTAAAAGGCAATCGTTCTGCCAAGTCATATCTTGGTGGAAAACACCTGAAAACCCATTTCAGCGGTTGACTCATAGGTTTACCATTGTGTTTTCCTGCACCCAAAGGTATGAAAACGTGGAGGACTGGAAGCAGGAAAGCACAATGGTAAACCTACGAATCAACCGTTATAATCGGGTTTTCAGGTGTTTTCCAACAAGATATGACTTGGCAGATCGATTGCCTTTTAATATGCGAATCCAGTTTTAACTAATTCTGGAATTTCAGCCGTGAACTCGGGTGATTGTTTGTGCTGCCTGCCCCCCTACCTCCTCGTTCTATTAGCAGGAGTGGGTAAATTTTTTCAACTGTATGATATACACGGAAAAAAAGATTTTGTTAATATAGCCCCAGCTAAAATGTTTGGTTGGACTGACCAAATGTTGGTTCGACTGATCAAATGATTTTGTTCTTTCAATAAAATTTTATTGAACTAACAAAAGGATTTTGTCAGTCCAACAAAAAATATTTGGTGGGGGCAAAATTTGGTTGGCACAACCATTTTTTTTGTTGTTTTAACAAAATCGTTCTTTCCGTGTATAACTATAGATGGAAGTAAAGGGCAAGTCTCCCCTCTCATAAATTCTAAAATGAAATCCAGATATATTAATATCGATTATAAAGTCTAGAGAGGGCTCGAGAAATTTCTAGGATGGACCCAGTCCGCTCTGTCCCCGTTTAGAGCTCTACATCGGGTCGATCGATTTTACCCGTAAATCCAAGTAGTAGCGGCAAAAGTAAAAGTAACCTAACCCGCGGCTTGAAACGGGTTGCCGCAACTGTTTTCGTTGTGGGTCGGGTGTTTCGAATTAGGTTTTGACTCTTTTGAGTCGTCTTCGGATTGACCGAATTAAAAAAAAAAAAAAAAAAAAAAAAAAATCTGAATATTTTTTAAATGAAAAAAAAATATATTTAAATATTAATAAATGTATATGTGTTCATTTTTAACATAAAAGATAAAATTGATATTAGAGAATTAATTGTAGATTATTTTTACAATGCTGTGTCAAAATATGTATTGATTTTCTTTCATTTGAAGGTCGGATTAGGTTAAAGTGTGTATCGTGTTCAGGTTCTGGTTAGCTACATTCTTTAGCCGGCTTTTGGGTTTAATTTAAGGGGGAAAAAAATTGGCGTTTGGTCGGGTACAATCCGTTCCATTCAGGACTGTACCCCGTCTGTTTAGGTCCTGGAATTGTGTGTTTTATTTTTTAAATTAAGCTTTCGACTTCTGATACATATTAGACTCTCGACACTGATTAATTCTGAATCAGATTACTTAAATTAATAACGAATCAAACAATTTCTGAGTAACAATAAAGATGTGTGCTACAACTAACATAAAAAATAATCTTTATCTAAAAATATCTGTGACAATCAGTCTCTAAGAATTCCTAAATATATTCTAATATTTATTAATACCTGCAAAATTTTTCTATTAGTGATTTTGTCCTACATGAGGCATTCTCACATAAGTTTGACTTTTAAGTTCCTGAATAATAATAAATAATTTTTATTTTTGTACATATTCTTGTTTTTTTTTTTTTATCTTATGTTGGAAAACATCACATTGCATCACTGTATAACAATATTAATGATATAAATAAGTTTTGGACGATGTTGGCGGTCCAAACATACCACGAAATTCCTTACCGTCCCGTGTCCTTGATGCTGATTTTTAAGTTTGGAGCTGTCTGTATAAAATTGTTTCAATAAAAGTAATCCGATGTAATTTGTTTCCGAAACTGAGACTATTGTTTTATATAAATACTAGGGGGCTCTGCCCCCTGCAAGCTACGCTCGCCAACCTCCGTTCAGACACCGCAGAATCTAAAAATCTAATGGGTTTTAAAAATATTAGAGAAGATTAAATTATACTGAAAAAGGTGTGCAGATCTCCCTGTAAACGGGTTTCCATTCAATTCCCTTTGATTGCAAAAATTTAACGGAGAATCAGTTGCTGTTAAGACATCCAATGGTTGTTTTCGTTTTTGATTAAAGAGGATCAGTTAAACATTTGAAAAGAAGCTAAAATTAAAATGAATTAAGTATTCAGAGTCTTTGTCAACCGATATTTTAAAACAATCTCTATAACAATAGCCCAAATCATGTGACTATCATCAACAGTTCCGGGCGGAACACTTTGCTTTTTATACTCTAGGTGCCATTTTGATACTTTAATGTTATCCAGGCACAGGTGATAAGTCGCCAAATATTATTCTATCCCCATCATTTCATCTATATTATAATATTTCAAGTCATCAAATGCCATAAACAAATACGATATGATCCCTTCGCCTTTCATATGAAGGTTTGGAACAAATGTCATATACGCCCCATATTGGCGCGATTTTTTTCCAACGCCAATTTGGGGAACGCATTAACAGCATAAACAACAACACCCGGCTTAACATATCAAGAAAAATAACGATACTTTGGCGCCAGTTAAGTACCCGTTGCGTACATGACATTGGCGTCAGAAAAAAATCGCGCCAATATGGGGCCGTATGTGACATCTGTGCCGAAAGAAAAAAAAGCCGGGTGCAAATCTCGCCAATATCTTTTTTTCAATTCGCCAGTTAGCATTTTTTTTTATTGTTCGAGTGGTAAATTAAAACATTGATTTGAAGTTGAAATTAGATGTCATGGTTTGTTACATAATTTAATATTTCGCCAGATGTCATATACGCACCGCATGTTTGGCATGATTTTTTTTTTTTTTTTTTTTTTTTTTTTACGAAAATTTGACGAAAACCTCGTTTTCGAATACCAGTTACATATGTATTTTTGGTACTACTTAGTTATCCCGTCGACAAAAAATCTATCACCAAACTATAAGATTAAATGCCAATAATGGTTGATGGTAAATGTCACATTCACTTGACTTTTAGCAAGTTACACGTGTTTACGTCATCAAGTGATTTTTATTTCGACGTTTTATTTTTATATTTATTAATGTTATACTAATTTATTTGTTCTTTCGTTATTTAAAATAAAAATTTTGTCAATCTGTACAATTTGGCGAGTGGTTTGGCGATTTATATAATTTGAGAAATTGGGTGATGGAATAACTACTACATTGTACCGTATTTTTTAATTATTTTCTATTATTTCCAAAAGGAAATAGCAAAAAAAAAAAAAAAAAAATTAATTACTATAGAACAAAATAATTTATATAAATTTAAAAAAGAAATAAAAGTAAATATACATTTATTATTAAATAAACAACAATAGCCGGGTTATCATGTCTATCAAAAGAATGCCATTTGTGCTCCAATTAGGTACCTCGGTGCGTATATGACATCTGTGCCTAATATTTTTCTTTTCGTGTTTTTTTTTTTTTTTTTTTTTTTTTTTTTTTTTTTTTTTTTTTTTAAGAAGTGAAAGCCATCAATTTAAATGTTTCATTTTTAAAAGAAAGTTTTGTATTTAATAAAATGATAACGAAATACAAAAAAAGCATTGTTCTTAGCATAGATTTAAAGGAGGCCAAACTGTCGCCAAATTTATTTAAAATAGTAACCTTTTCTGAATTATGAAAAAAAAATTTCTGTTATCATTAAAATTTGAGTTGCCATCATTAGAAAAAAATGTATTTAAAATTAGAAAAAAAAATAATATTTCGAAAACTAATTCGAATTTAAAAATTCTAATACCAGTTTTGAGATCTGTGGATCAACACGGATTTTTGGTGTTAATTTCATCGCAAAGTATTCCATATTTTAGGAGAAATCACCGTGAAACAAAGTCAGTTGTTTAATCAGTCGATTCAAAGAATCGATACATTTCAGGCGTTTCATATATTCGTTTCACAAATTCCTTTCATTAGGATTTTGTATATACGAGTTGGAACCCGTCGAAATTTGACGAACTAAAATGTTAGAAAGGAACTGTCAGATCGAATTTATAATAAACCTACAAAAATAATTACAATAAAAAATTCATCTAACATTGGTTCTCTCGCTCTTAAAACAAATAATATTTTTAACCGAAAATAACCAAAATATTATTTCCACAAACTTCAACTGCTTAAATTATTGAAAAATTAAAGTCTATTAGTATACGTAATCAAGATGAGTAATTATGATAAAGTTATCGATTGAGACTTTTATGTTTGTTTTTATGGGATGAAAAATCAGTAAAAAGGATTTCGCTTTGTCACATCATAAAATTTCCTCCCATGAAATCTAAATTGTACGTTATTTTCACATTCCCATAATTTACATACGCACCACTCAAATTCGCAATTTGAAAGTATTTTAACTCGCAATAGATTATTAATTAATGTATTTCCAAACTTAAAATCCCGTTTGTCCGGTTCAACTTTTCATGTGAACATTCACACAAACTTTAAGTTCTAATCTCAATACCCGCGAAGAAAAAAAATCAGAAATTTGCCTTTGTCATAGTATTGGCCATTTAGTATTGATCGAATATTTAGTTTTATCAAAATAAATGATCGTTTTGTTTTAAATATGACATAATTTTTACTCACTGAATCATTTTGCCTAGCGTCTCAAACTCAGTATCAGCGTAATGTAAAAATATTAAAATGTAACTGATTTATGAAGAATGCATGGTTTTTTTTTTTTTTTTTTTAAATGTCTGACATCAATTTCTGTTCAAAAATTATACAAAAGGTTACTTTAATTTGTATTGTGAAAATGGCATCACTAAGGATATAATCAATAAAAATAATAAACCATGACTATTTTCCCTTTACTTTCAATATAAATGGAGTACTTCAGTTGCCACGATTACAAAATTTGTATTAAAAACTACAAAAAATTAATATTTCAAAAATAAATTGAGATACAGCTTTCAAACAAATTGCATTTAAAAGAGCATTTTTTTCCTTATAAGATGGTGTTAAAATTTAAAGTGTGCGATGTTTAGAAGTTTAAAAATTTAAAAATTTGCCGTAGATATAATTGCAAAACCGAAATTTTATTTCAAATTTGAAAGTGTTGCCATTCGCAAAATGACGTATGCGTTACGCACAGATATGTTTGTCCTTTATAATATAGATAGGGTAGATGTAGCAAAAAATTAACCTGCACACATTTTTACGGTTGTTATTACTTTTTTAACTCTGTCCCTGGATTTTAGATTCCTTACAGTCCCTCTTGCTAAAATTATACCGAAAATCACTTCAGAAGCAGCCACAGAATTTTTTCCAACTTTTTTCTCATGTAGAGTAGATTTGGTATGCTAGAGAAAGAATGTCTAAAATTCTTTGACAGGAAATTTACTGCAGAATTTAAATCGCATTTAAATATCAATTTCAAGCATCGTGGCTTTATTGATAATCTTAACGTCCTGCTATTTTATTATTGGTTTATTCCTGCACTTTTCGAGGTAAATTAATTTTTTTTAATTTAATTCAATGTAAATAACTGTTGCTAAAACTCAATGAACATTATGGCTATCACTTAGTCTTAACATGATTTGCTTAAAAATAGATGGTAAATTTCCTTACCATCTCATCCTTACCATCCCTTCCTTAACATCCCATTAAGACAATGTTATACCTAAATTTTGTACTAAAAATACTACATTATTATTATTTCTTATTTTAATATTCTGTGGGTACATGCAAATTCATTATAAGTAAAAATGTAGAAGAAAGTAAAAAGTTTTATTGGTAAAATGGTAAGGAAAATTAAACTCGCAAGTTTAACTTAAACCTCAGTTAAGTAAAAAAATCGTCGCTGCTTACCCCTTTTTTCTTTATTTTGAATCATTAAGGCATTCGTCTATAAGTTTAAAATGTTATTTTATTAAGTTTAATTTCGCCAGATTTTTGTTCCTGAATGTTAAAATTTTGTGAGAATGCCTCATCTGAATTCGATTGTATTTTTAGAAACATGCCAATTGATTTTGTTCTATATGCTTAACTTTGTTGCATTTTTTACAAACAGTACAATGATTTAAATAGTGTTTATATACCTTTCGCTGTGGGCAATTAAAAAAATAAATATATAGATGCGGGTGAAACGAAATTGGTTCACTTAAGGTGACTGGAAATAAATGTTCGAAGTTACGTTCCACTTACCTTTTTTTTCTGAAGTTGACTACAAAGGCATATTGTTACGTTACAACTTATAAAATCTTAATATGTAAGAAGAGAGAAAAGGGATCACGCAAAAAATTATTCAACAAAAGTCTAGAGGCCGAAACAAAAGCATTCAATAAAAGAATGAAAAAGAAATAAAGAAATAGGGTTATCTTAAGACTTTAAGAGAACGTCTTTAAAACTTCTTCTTTTTTTTTTCTTAAACGCAGATATTGGGAACAAGTACTTCAAAATCTAAACACTGAAGTGCAACAATTTATTTACATCTTTTTGCTTGTGAATCGTGATGCGTGGTATTTTTTTTTTAATCCTTTATGTACTGAATTAGGAATTCATGAAAATTTTACATTCTAAAGCATTTTTCGTGAATTGTTTAAACTACATTAGAAGATTTACATAATCTTTTAATAAATTTTAGAAGGATTGAAGGATTTAGAAGGCTTAATTAAATTTGAATTTATAGAGATTTTATGCAATATTTATATATAATTCCATTCAAATTATTGAAAATATTTTTCTTAGTATTTTGTAGAATTAGGAATTGTACAAATATAATGTTCTTACAATAGAAATATAGAAATATTTCCGAATTGAAAAATCCCCCCCCCCCCCCTCCCAACGCCAAGAAAGCTGGAAAGATGCGAAGGATAAAGAAATCTTCCTTTTAAAGATATTTTTGTTTTGTGTAATCCATAATGCTTTTTGGAACACGATAAAGTAATGTATATGTAACTCATTCTAATCTGTATTACAACTAGTCGATGTATTAAGTGAATTTTATAACAAGAGTTTTTAATGGTACTTATAACCACTGTCTGTAGTTAAAGGGTTAAGGCGGTTCTCAAGTGCACTGCTCAACAAGCGCGAAACTTTCTGGCACATTTAGTAACTCATTTTTAAACGGAAAGTCACAAAATTTGTAGGACTGTCTATTGAAGCGATTTGGAATCGAAATGCGTTTTCCGTTTTTTGATAAATAAATTACTTATCGAGTTTTCATCAATTGTGATCATGTGACAATTCGGTTTTTTGCTCGCTCTGGCTGATTTTTCTGCTTTCGTCCAAAAATTCGGTTCAAAACATCAACTTTGACGGTGTTTTCTGAAAGATCTTTTACGTTTACCAAAAAAGGGAAAACGTCTTTCGATTACACTTTTTCTGAGCAGCAATACCTGAAATTTTCATGCGTTTTCGAACAACAGTGAATTAAAACTTATCTCATAAAGTTGCTCCTTTGGATTTGAGAACAACAGTAAGTTGTCTGATGAAGGAAAAATGTGTTGCTACGAATTTCGATAAGTGCGCAATTTTTTTCCAGTCGATAGACCTTTTTAGCCCTTTCCAACATAATTGAAAAGTGTTTATGAATTAGTTTTGTCTTTCTGCCACCTGTCCGTGCTCTAATTCTCTAACTCTCTTAAATACACTCGGATTGCCATGTAATTGATAGATGTTAATGAAATTTATAATAGCATGTTCGCTGTTGAAAATGAAGAGTGTAGCTTTTATAGTTGTTTTACAGGGACACGCAAAAGAAATCCGCTATATTTTGATCGATGCAGAAAAACCCTTTGCGATGTATTTTAATCATGTTATTCTATTACAAACACAATAAAATTTATATTTTAGTTATATTATTTGTGAGGTGCACTAACAAATTCTCTGTAGAATGTGGAATGTGCAGAATTTATAGTTCGTGTACAGGAACACTCAAAAGAAATCCGCTACATTTGGATCTATGAAGAAAAATCATTTGCGATGCATTTTAATCTTGTTATTCTATTACAAACGCAATGAAATTTTTATTTTATTTATATTATTTGTGAGGTGCACTAAAAAATGCTCTGTAGAATGTGGAGTGTGCAGCATTTATAGTTCGTGTACAGGAACAGTCAAAAGAAATCCGTTACATTTTGATCGATGCAGAAAAAACTTGCGATGCATTTTAATCATGTTACTCTATTACAAATATAATGAAATTTATACAAATTTCTTAGGTGCACTCAAACATGCTTTCTGTAAAGTACGGAGTGTAAAGCATTTATCGTTCATTTACAAGGTCACACAAAAGCATTCGGTTACATAATGATCTATGAGGAAAAACTCTTTGCAGCTTATAAAATCGTGGTATGGCAGAAGTAAAAAAGATATTAACTTGTAGACTATCGCCCAAAGCATTGACCAACAAAGATCAGGAAGCAATACTTAAAAAAAAAAAAGAATAAAAACAAATAAGGTCATTGTGAAGACTTTAGTAAAACTTATTTAAAATCCTTTTATAACCCAGATATCCGTGTACTATTATTATTATTATTATTATTATTATTATTATTATTATTATTATTATTATTATAATGAAGGGAAGAAAACATTATTTAAAATTCGGATAACTACATAGAGATTTCATTTGGGTGAGAATTATTTCCAAAGGAAAAAAAAAATAATAATGAAATCAAATGTCTCAAATGCATAAACTTGAAAACTACTTGAAAATCTAAACACCGAAGTGCAGTAATTTATTATGTGCACATTTTTTGCAAATGAATCGTGACTTATGGCATTTTGTTGTACTTTTAAAAAAGTTATCTGATGAAGGAAAACACGTTGTTGAAAATCCCGACAACTTCGAGCCAGATTTCTTAAGGCAGCACATTAAAATAAATAAAAATAAAATAAAATAAAATAAAAGTGTCACAAATGCATAATTAAAAAAATGTTTGTCAGAAGAAATTCACAATTTTTTTTTAAATTTTTAATAAGCAGTTTTATTTAAAAGGCTTTTTTTTATCATTTGTTGTTTAGTAGAATTTTCATTAATTAATTCATTACAAGGGTTTTGTACATTCATTATTTTTTACTTGAAATGAACTTCGTACTAGAGTTAAATGCTTAATTCAGTAACAAATTATGTTACACTTATTTTGTTTGCGTTAAGTTACTGCAAAGACGTATTGTTATCTTACACCTAACCTAATAAAATCTTGATATTGACGAGGAAAAAAAAAACCCAACTCAACAAGTGTTAAGCTATAGGCTGTCACTCAAAGCATTGTCCACAAAAGTTAAGAGGTAGTTCTTAAAAAAAGAAATAAAATTAATCTAATATATATAAATGAAAATTTGTCTTGTCTGTAATTCTATACAAATCCACAGCTTGGAATTGTGAAGCGTTATATACACGTGTATTAAAACACGACCGAGGCAACCAAAGTAATCCGGAATCGAGATAATTTATAGTTAATTTTCAATTAATAAAAAACCACTCATTTAACAGCAATTTCCTATCAAATTCAAACATTTTTTGTTATAGCAGTTGCAACAATTAAAAATCTACAATAAAATTCTTACCACGACAATTACTATTCTATTGCAAGATTTCCACATGAAAAATGAAAATGAAATAAATAGTTTGACGAATTTAAAAAAAAGTGAATATTACGTCATAACTTTTCTGTTGAAAGATTTCCACGTGAAAAATGAAAAGGAAATAAATAGTTTGACGAATTTAAAAAAAAATGAAAATTGTGTCATATTGGAAATATAATGGACGTCGGCATATATAACGTCATATGAGTTTGAAGAGACGCACTGAAACATGATAAAAACCCGATGATTGAAATATTGGCATATTTTAACATTTTGAGGTTCTCTGAATTTGTTTTCGCCATTGTTAAATCTATTCCATATATATACGTTTGTGTATGCGTGTATATTAGAATTTCCACTAAACTTTAGGTCCCTAGATCTCATATTTAGTGAAGAACTGAAATAAAGATTTCAGATTAAAAAAAAAAAATAATAAAATTCATAGCATTTTTATACCGGCTATTTTTATTTATTTATTTTTTTTTTTTTTATCAAGAAAATTTTATTTAAATAACAAAATACTCGGAAACAATTTTTCATCAAAAGGTTTTAATCTCTGTCTCAATACAGATCACAGATTATATTTACGAAGTAAATAGGTAATCTGTCGTCTGGATTAAATAAATAAAAAACAAGTTGGAAATTGCTCGCCAAACGTGGCAAATGAGGTGCGTTCGTACTATAACTAGTCTTATAATTATTTTTTGCACCCCATATTGTACTGAATGTATATTTTTTTGCGCTTCATAAGTGCATAGTCTGTAACATCATTAAAATGCACTTACAATAATTTTTTCCCCATTCCCCGTAATGTAACGGAAAACTTTTGACTGTCCCTGTAATTAAACTATACATTCGATTTTCATAAAATTTGAAATGGGTCGACAAAATTTTGCAGCAATTATATATTTAAAATTTCAGACCATTCGGAAGGCTGTAAAATCATTAAAATGCATTTGCAATAATTTTTTCCCATTGGCCATAATGTAACGGAAAACTTTTGGGTGTCCCTGTAATTAAACTATACATCCGATTTTCATAAAATTGGAAATGGCTCAACAAAATTTTGCAGCAATTATATACTAAAAATTTCAGACCATTCGGAAGGCTGTAAAATCATTAAAATGCATTTGCTATAATTTTTTCCCATTGGCCGTAATGTAACGGAAAACTTTTGGGTGTCCCTGTAATTAAACTATACATCCGATTTTCATAAAATTGGAAATGGCTCGACAAAATTTTGCAGTAATTATATATTAAAAATTTCAGACCATTCGGAAGTCTGTAACATCATTAAAATTCCCTTGCAATAATTTTTCCCATTGGCCGTAATGTAAAGAAAAACTTTTGACTGTCCCTGTAATTAAACTATACATCCGATTTTCATAAAATTGGAAATGGCTCGACAAAATTTTGCAGTAATTATATATTAAAAATTTCAGACCATTCGGAAGTCTGTAACATCATTAAAATTCACTTGCAATAATTTTTCCCATTGGCCGTAATGTAAAGAAAAACTTTTGACTGTCCCTGTAATTAAACTATACATCCGATTTTCATAAAATTGGAAATGGCTCGACAAAATTTTGCAGCAATTATATATTAAAAATTTCAGATCATTCGGTCGGGTAGTTTTTGCTCTGTTATATGCGGACGGACAGACAGACGGACTGAACGACGACTATAGGTGCTACGTATTTATATAATTACGAACGCACCTAAAAAGAGTGAAAATTACGTAAATTAACACGCAATCGTTGATTTTTCAAAACAAACTTTCTAAAAATTCCGGGCAACGCCAGGTACTTTAGCTAGTAATAAATTAAAACAAGGTCATCATAAATTACTATCCAGTTATGCTTGAAAAATACTTGAAAATCTAAACACTATGCAGTACAATTTTTCTTACATTCATCGTTTTACATCTGAATCGTTATTTTTGGTTTTTTCTTTTTCTTTTTCTTTTCTTTTTTTTTTTTTTTTTTTTTTTTTTGTATTTTTTGCGAAAAAGGTGAAAGATGGGAACCTCCTCCACCCCCTTGAACTTTATTAAAATCCCAATTATTAACCCCTTGAGGGGGCAAGCAATTACGTTTGTGTAATGCTGAATTCCCACCGGAAATTTAGAAAAAAAAATTCAAAATAAGGAAACGCAATTTTCCGTCTTTTTCCCCATCAAAGTTAGAAAAGTAAAATTTCATAAAATTTTTCTGGTGTAAATCTTCATTAATCGTAGGTGGGATAAAATATATCCCACCGCCCCTCAAGGAGTTAAGAAAAAATATTTCTTGTGGCTATACATTTTTTAATATTTAGAAAATTTCTTTTACTAGCATATGAAGTACTATAACAAATTCTGAATGTAAAGAATGCTTTTAAAAAATATTATTTTTCATCAATTAATGCATTTTAAATTGGTTTGTAGCACTTTTTCTTATGTAAATAAATACATTATTAACGCCTACAAAATCTATTAATCAGTTATTAAATTACTACAAAATCTATTAATTAATTGACATTATATATCTTCCATTAATCAGTTTGTGCTACATCCGAAACCTTTGCTCTAATTTTTAACACAAAAAATATTTTCCCAACGCTCAACAACTCAAAATTTTCGGACACATTTTCAGACTCATTTTTAAAGGTGAAAACATGAAACTTGCGGACATGATTTTTGAAGATATGTACAAGCGGCCGTGTGTTTTCCTTTTTCGCTCAATTAATTAGAACTTGATTTATAAACAATTATTTTCTCAGTCTGACTCTTTTTAAGTGCGTTCGTAATTATATAAATACGTAGCAGCTATAGTCGGATGTATAGTTTAATTACAGGGACAGTCAAAAGGTTTTCTTTACATTACGGCCAATGGGAAAAATTATTGCAAGTGCATTTTAATGGTGTTACAGCCTTCCGAATGGTCTGAAATTTTAAATATATAATTGTTGCAAAATTTTGTCGAGTCATTTCAAATTTTATGAAAATCAGATGTATAGTTTAATTACAGGGACAGTCAAAAGTGTTCTGTTACATTATGGGGAATGGGAAAAAAATATTGCAAGTGCATTTTAATGATGTTACAGACAATGCACTTATGAAGTGCAAAAAAATAAACATTCAGTACAATATGGGGTGCAAAAAATAATTATAAAACTAGTTATAGTACGAACGCACCCCATCTGCCACGTTTGACGAGCAATTTCCAACTTGTTTTCGTTGCCAGCTTTCTCGTTTCGGAAAATTCGGTTCAAAACGCCAACTTTGACAGCATGTTTTGAAATATATTCTGCCTGTATCAAAAAATTGACTAGCACGGCACATTATACAGGGTGTCCGGTCTCAACGGTGTCCAATGGCTAATTCCTAAACCGTTAGCCATAGACATATAGTTCCAATTGCAAAAATGTTTTAAATGAGATAAAGAAGTATTTTTAAAGCGATTTGGGTCAAGAAAAACATTTATTAAAAAATTACGAAATTAAAATTTTTATACGGTCCCCAGGTCCTATAAGTGATATTTAGGAAAAATATCCTGTTGTACTGACAAGTAATACAAAAAAAGTCCCATTCCTCTGCGATTAAAACTGACCGAGTTATAGATGTTTAAAGTTGGAGTGTCTTTTTTGCTGCAAAATAGGGGTCAGTCACAAATTTACTAGAAATAAAAATAATCGTCAGATATAAAATTTAACATTAAACATTGAGAGTAAATTAACATTACAATTATATTTTGAGATTTTTGTTCATTCTGACATATTAAAACAAAATATACAACTTGTACTAAAAATATAAGTAAAAAAAAAACAGAAATTTTGTTAAATGATTATAAAAGCAACAGTCACAACTCTTTAGAAAATGATACATAGTTAGATTACCTAATCTAAAACTTTTTTGTTGCTTTTTATGCGTATATTTTTATACATAACTTTTGAATGGCTGCTCTGAATATGTTAAGGAAATTAAAATGTCCCTTTTTGAAAATGATCCTCATATCACTTTTATTTTCTTTTACATTAAACATCAATTATTTGAATTATATGATTCTACCTGTGCGATTACTTCGATGATTTAAATAAACATACAAAAATTGTTACAATATTTTAATATTTTGTTCTAACAGAGCACAGATTTATCCATTAAAGGTCGGACATCATATAACCACCCACATTCTCTCTTTTTAATTAACTTTTCTTTTTTTAAGATCTTGTTCCATTTGTCCTTTTATTGTAATGATAAAAAAATAATAATTATTATTATTTTTACATTACCCCTTCTGAAAATTTCACTGTCTCTCCCCTCAGCAAATATTCATTAGAGCAGTATTTTTTTTTTAATTAAAAATTAGGGGAAAAATACTGTTAAATCAAAACATATGTTAAATTATTAAATTTTAACATTTAACAATTTATAATTTTTTTTGCCGTACTTCTCGCTAAGCAAGTTTCAAAAGCATATAAATCACTTTTGCCATCAAACACTTGCCTTTGCACTTGCCAAGCAATTGGTAAAACATGGTTGGGAAAAAAATATGCATTTTAAACCTTAGAAAATATTTGTATGTGCATGATTTGAGGCCGCAAGTGTTTTGGCACATCTATTGTACAAATAAAGTTGTTTACCTCATTTTCCTTGTCCAACAGGAAAAATTTTCACTCCATTTAATATTTATTTTTTGTTTAGCAAATATAAATTGCATTTTAATTTTGGTCACTAAAATATTTTTTTCAAACAAGTTATTATAAAGAACTAAAAAGTTGAATTTGAAAAAAGCATAATATCATCAAAATGTATAATAAGCAATCCCTGCTCATACATCGTAATGTATCTGACATCTTTTGTGCGGCACTGTATAAAAAATATAAACGCAACGCACTTTCATTTGGAAAAATTACATTGTGAATCTTAGTGCCTTACATAAATGTTACTGATTTTTATTTTAAAATTTCTGTTTGTAGGTAATAATGTATACGAAATTTTTGCAGTGGTCCTGTAAAATAAATATAAATGGTACGTACCTAAAATCATATTAATATTACATTGTCATTGGATTTACATAATTATGCAAAATTTAATCTTGATCGGACATATGGAAGTGAGTTAAAATTGGAATACAAATTTTGAATTAGGAAGATATACATACGAACGTCGTAAGTTAAAAGCTTATAAAAATAATACAACTTTTTAAAATAAAATCATCAAAAGAAACACACTCATTTCCTTACCAAAAAAAAAAAAAAAAAAAAAAAAAAAAAATGTCAAATTTCAATTGAGGACATCAGTTTCGAAACTCGCCTTATCCGAAATTTAAAAAATCGTGTTTCTCTATCAATCTATTCTATTGGTATAAATGTACCAATCAAGCACTACAATCTCCAAATTTTCAATGAATACCAATGGACGCATTTAAATGTTTTACGCGATTTCCCAAAATTTGATTTTCTCGATAAGGCGAGTTTTGAAACTCACTTCTTCAATTATTTTAACCAATCTGAAAGTTAATTACTAAAAATTAACACTACCGTAATATTTATACTGGGGCAGCACCTTCAGTTAAATCGCTTTAAAAATACTTCTTTACATTATTTAAAACCTTTTTGTAATTGGAACTATATGTCTTTGACTAACGGTTTAGGAATTAGCCATTGAACATCGTTTGGAGTGGACGCCCTTTATAATACTTTAAGCACTTCGTGTACGACCCCTGAAAGCTTGGTCCAACTCATCCGTTTTCAGTTACAGAAAAGTGGTTTAAGTCATAAAATTGAAAATGTCATAACTCGGTCAAATTTAGTACTAGATAAATGGGACTTTTTTTGCCGTACTTGTTAGAGAAATGGAAAAAGTTTACTAAATATCACTTATAGGACCGGGGGACCGTATAAAAATTTAAATTTCGTAATTTTTAAATAAATGTTTTTCTTGACCTAAATCGCTTTAAAAATAATTCTTTACCTCATTTAAAACATTTTTGTAATTGGAACTATATGTCTATGACTAATGGTTTAGGAATTAGCCATTGGACACCGTTGAGACCGGACACCCTGTATAGTTTCTGAATAAGAGAATCTGCCAATTTGATGCGTTTCAGAACAAAAGTGACTTTAATAATGAGTCAGAAAATAAGCAGTTTGGATTTGGATACACCCTTAAAAGCGTGTCTTGCGAAATTTATATAGATCCTCGCATTTTAAAGGGAATTATAATAAATTCTGAATATATTGAAAATGTTAAAAAAACTCATCATTTCTCTTCAATTAATACATTTTAAGTGGGTTTTTACACTTTTTCTTGATTAAATAAATAAATTATTATCGCCTACAAAATCTATTAATCAGTTATTAAATTATTAAAAAATTATTAATCAATTAACATTATCTATCTTCTGTTAATTAGTTTGTTCTATACAAGAAATTTTTGCTCTAATTTTTCAACAAACATTTAGAATTCAGTGATTAAAAGCGTGTCTTACGAAATTTCTATAGATCCTTGCATTTTAAAGGGAAAACTATAATAAATTCTGAATATATTGAAAACATCATTTCTCCTGTATTAATGCATTTTAAGTGGGTTTTTACACTTTTATTTATCTAAATAAATAAATTATTAACGCCTACAAAATCTATTAAGGCTGTTCTTAACTGCTCTGCTCAACAAGCACAAAACGTTTTTGGAATCGAACTGTGTTTTCCTTTTTTTGATAAATAAATTACCTATCGAGTTATAAGCAAATTTGATGACGTGACGCGGCATTTTTCTCCCTTTACTGACTGGATTTTCTTCTTTCGTTCGGAAATTCAGTTCAAAAATGCCAACTTTGACAGTATTTTCTGAAAAATCTATTGCGTTTACAAGAAAACGGAAAAAACAGTTCGATGTCCACCCTTAATCAAAGATTAAATTACTACAAAATCTATTAATTAGTTAACATTATATATCTTATATTAATCAGCTTGTGTTACATACGAAACCTTTGCTCTAATTTTTAAACAAACATCTAGAATTCAGCGACTAAAATCGTGCCATTGTACATTTTGCATTGAGTAAAAAAAAGAAAAGAAAAACGAGGAAGACATAAAGAAATATGGTTGCAGGTGAAAAGACCCCTTGATCGTAGAATGAATAAAAGGGTTGACTGACTCATTCATAATATACTGTTTTTGCGCTAAACTTTATCTAAAGGCCTATTATAATAAACGTTCTCCTCATTTAGAAGTATTTAGCGATACTATTAAGTTTCCAAACGAATCAAAATTAAACTAACATCAATAGTTAAATTGAAATTTACAAGTTAAGCTATGAAAAATGAATATAGCAGCAGTCTGTGAGACCGTTAACAGGAGTTAAGGGTTAAGACTTTAAAACAAAATCGTTTTATGAAACAAGAATATTGATTTTTAAAAGTAGGTAGGTAGATACCTACGTTCTATATTAAAAAAAAAAAAAAAAAAAAAAAAAAACTTAACTAGAAAAAGGAAAATGTAGTTAACTAGCTTACATTAGTTAAGTATGATGGATATAAATCAAGCTAATTAGCCGTGATAAGGATAATTTCCTCAGTTACATAAACAATGTGTCATTTCAACTCAGCCATAAATCTTTTCAAATGTGAAAAATGTATTTAACCTTGAAAACCTTGATAAAGATAATGACTTGTTGAGTGACTCATAGACATTAAACTGATTTATTGTTATTATTCTGATATTGCTATTACAATTATTATTACTGATTTATTATCTTATAATGTAAATATTTTTTCATTCTGAAAATGTAGTTGTTCAAGAGAAGAGGGATGAAAAATGCTCTCTCTTTTTCACAATTTAAAGAAAGTGAATTAAATAGCTTAAAGTGTTACCACTGCTTATTCATTTGATATAATAGTCTACAATTTTTTCTCAAAGGAGGTTATAAAAAGTGGTTGATTAAAATTATGACAACTAACACATTACATTGGGAAACCATTATATTGGATTACACAAAATGTGGATTTACACCGAAATAAAAAGTATCCTGAAGAACGGGTAAGTCCCAATTTTATCTAACTTACTCACGCCTTTTTTTCATTGGAATTCAAATACTAATAAGATTATGATTACTGATCACTGAATAAAAATAAATAAATTAAATAGCCTCCACTGAAATCTGAAATATCAGATATTTGATAAATAAACTTTTAAACTTTCAAACAGAAAAGTTGGAAGAACTTTTTACGGTAACACGTAAGTAATCAAAAGTTAAGAAAATGGCAGCTTCTAAAGATAATTTAGCAATTGAAAAACTTACAGCTACAAACTACTCAATTTGGAAATTCAAGGCCGAAATGATGTTAACTAAAGAAGACTTATTTCATGTAATTACGGAAGAACCGCCTAATCCAATTACGGACGCTTGGTCCAAAAGTGATAAGAAAGCCCGTGCTCTAATTAATCTAACAATTGATGATAGTCAGATTACTCATGTTAAAAATTTACAGACAGCCAGACATACTTGGCAAGCTTTGCGTGAAATCCATGAGCGACATAATTTGTCTAGCAAACTTTATCTCTTAAGAAAACTTTACGGGATTAAATTAGCGGAAGGTGGCAACGTTGTTAATCATATTACAAAAATAATGGAATTAGTAGATAAATTAGCGGCCATAGGAGAAGTTATAAATGATAACCACATTTCTGCACTGTTATTATGCTCCCTACCCCAATCTTATGATACTCTTATTACTGCCCTTGAATCAAGAGAAGAAAATCAACTCACACCATCATTTATTAAGTCTAAACTTATTGACGAATATAACCGACGATATGATAATAATGAGAGAACAGAAAATCCTGCCAGAGCATTTAAAGCACAGAAAAATTACAACAACAAAACAAGTAATAAATACTGCTCCAATTGTCGGATGAGAAACCATTATACCCAGGAATGTTGGCATAATAAAGCCAAAAAACAAAATACACCACAAAATCAACACATTAGATCAAACAAAAAACATTACTCTACATCACTAGTTTTTCAAAAGAGTGAAAACAATTTTAGAAGTGAACAAACACCAGAATCAAACCGTAGGTACAGTCACTCTGAAAATGAAAACAATACATGGAGGGCGAGCGAAAATAAAAATTACGCCTTTATAACACAAGGAATAGAAAACAAAACATTTATAGTAGACAGTGGCAGCTCAAGCCATATTGTGTGTTCAGAATCAATGTTTACAGAAATAAAATCACGCGAAAAAACAAATGTAACCATCGCAAACGGAAAAAAGCTTATCAGTTACGGGTCAGGTGACGTAAATATAAACATGCGAACATCAGACAACAAAGTTCATGAAATAATACTTAAAAATGTATTACTAGTACCTGAAATCGAAACAAATTTATTATCGGTTAGCAAAGCGACGCAAAATGGATGTGAAATTATGTTCAGAAATGATAGATGTATGTTCAAACTTAACGGAGAAATATGCTTAGAAGCGCGAAAAGTAAATAACCTATACGAAGTTCAGTTGGCATTCCAAAGCTATGCAAACATAGCACAAAGCTGCAACAACAAAAATTGCCTAGAATTATGGCATCGTAGGTTAGGACATAGAAATCTGACATCAATTAAAGAAATTACGCAAAAGGAATTAGCTACAGGAATCCAAATAAACAACTGTAAGCATAACATAGATTGCGAACCGTGCATTAAGGCAAAATTAACTGATGAACCCTATCCAAAAATTGCAGAGTATAGAGCAACTAAAAGGCTCCAGCTCATTCACTCCGACGTGTGCGGATCTTTTCAAACACCGACAATAGGGGGGAAATCATACTTTTTGACTTTTATTGATGACTACTCACGATTTACGATCATATACCTATTGTCTAGAAAAAGTGAAGTTTACGAAAAACTTAAAGAATTCATCGCGTTAATTAACAACAAATTTGGAGAAAAATCGAAAGCAATTAGAACAGATAACGGAGGGGAATTCACATCAGATGAAATAGAAAATTACCTCAGGGCTAATGGGATAAAACATCAACACACAGTTCCATATTGCGCAAGCCAGAACGGTGTGGCAGAGAGGAAAACAGATCGTTAGTTGAAATGGCAAGGACAATGTTAAGTGAATCAAATTTACCATTAAAGTTCTGGGGGGAAGCAATTTTCACAGCAAATCATTTGCAAAACAGACTACCGACAAAAGCAAATGAAAAGACGCCATACGAGTTATGGACAAACAGACAGCCAAACTTAAGTTACGTTAGGGTATTTGGCTGAAAAGCCTTCGCATATATCAGTAAAGCCAGAAGACAAAAATTAGACGATAAAGCTATAGAGGGAATTTTCGTCGGATATGATAATGAATCCAAAGAATATAGAATATATGTAGGAGGAAATGAAATAAAGATCGCGAGAACCGTTAAATTTCTCGAAAACAAATTTAAATATAGAAACGAGAAAGTAGAAAACAAACCAAAACAAGATGAAAATCGGGTTAACGAAAATTTTGTAGAAATAGAAATTTCAAATAGCAATGAGACACCATCCACGTCCAATCAACCAGTAGCAGAACTTAGACGATCAGAAAGAATTAATAAAGGTGTACCTCCTGATAGGTTAATATACATGGTTAAGAACGAAAACGCTACTGAACCAAAAAATTATGAGGAAATCGAAAACATGGAAAATTTTAAGGATAAACAAAATTGGATAGATGCAATGAAAAGCGAAATGAACTCCCTTATGAAAAACAAAACTTGGTCAATTGTAGAACCTCCACCAAATAGGAGAATAATAGGTTGCAAATGGACCTACAAACTAAAACGCGACAACACAGGAAAAATCCAAAAATATAAAGCACGTTTAGTTGCAAAAGGATATTCACAAAAATTCGGGGAGGATTATGATGAAACTTATGCACCAGTCGTGTCATATACAACAATAAGAGCATTATTAATAACAGCATTGCATCAAAATTTAAATGTAAAACATATCGATATTAACACCGCCTTCTTACATGGAGAGCTTGAGGAGGAGATATATATGTCACAACCAGAAGGTTTCGCTAAACCAAATGAAGAAAATAAAGTATGTAGGCTAAACAAAGCCATATACGGACTTAAACAAGCCGCGAGAGCGTGGCATAATAAAATCACAGAAACACTAAAAAAGATGAATTTCAGTCAGAGCAAATTTGACTCATGCCTTTTTACGCGAAATAGGGGCGATAACACAACATACATAATAACATACGTAGATGACATTTTAATTGCTGGAAAAGACGAAATAATAGAGGAAGTAATCGCGAGCTTAAATAAAGAATACGAGCTAAAAGATTTAGGTGACATCAGTAACTACCTATCTATGAACATTAAAAAAGTAAATAAAAGCTACATGATAAATCAAACTCAGAAAATAGAAGAATTAATCAATAAATTTAATTTGCAAGACGCAAAACCGTGTAGCACACCCATGGAAACAAATTACACACGCTTTAATGATGAGGATAACATTTTACCAAACAACACATATTACAGACAAGCCATAGGAGCACTTCTATATCTAGCAACTATAAGCAGACCTGACATCTGTGCAGCAGTAAACATTCTTAGCAGAAGAAATGAATCACCAAGAATGAAAGACTGGAATGCAGTAAAGAGAGTGATAAGATATTTAAAGACTACAAAAAATTATAGTCTAGTTCTGAGCGGAGAAAAGAAACCGATACTTGAAGTTTATGCGGATGCAGATTGGGGAGGAGATGTAGATTCACGAAAATCAACGAGTGGGAACCTATACATGTTAGGAAGAAATCCAATACAATGGTCGACCAAGAAACAATCCTGCATTGCATTATCATCGGCAGAGGCCGAGTATGTGTCAGCAGCAAATGCAGCAATTGAAATAAAGTGGCTAGTCAATCTACTGGAAGAATTAAACCTAAAGCAAACCTTACCTATAGACCTATATGAAGACAACCAGTCCACGATCAAGATGATAGAATTAGAAAAGCACTCAAGCAAGACTAAACATATTGAAATTAGGCTCCACCTGATAAAACAACTAAAGCAAGAAGGGACTATCAACCTAAAGTACTGCCCAACCAAATTGATGATAGCAGACCTGTTTACGAAACCAGTTCCCAAACCTGTTTTTCAAACCCATAGAAGGAACTTAAATTTGTGTGAGAATGAAACTTCAGAAATTAAGGAGGAGTTGATGGATATAAATCAAGCTAATTAGCCGTGATAAGGATAATTTCCTCAGTTACATAAACAATGTGTCTTTCAACTCAGCCATAAATCTTTTCAAATGTGAAAAATGTATTTAACCTTGAAAACCTTGATAAAGATAATGACTTGTTGAGTGACTCATAGACATTAAACTGATTTATTATTATTATTATGATATTGCTATTACAATTATTATTACTGATTTATTATCTTATAATGTAAATATTTTTTCATTCTGAAAATGTAGTTGTTCAAGAGAAGAGGGATGAAAAATGCTCTCTCTTTTTCACAATTTAAAGAAAGTGAATTAAATAGCTTAAAGTGTTACCACTGCTTATTCATTTGATATAATAGTCTACATTTTTTTCTCAAAGGAGGTTATAAAAAGTGGTTGATTAAAATTATGACAACTAACACATTACATTGGGAAACCATTATATTGGATTACACAAAATGTGGATTTACACCGAAATAAAAAGTATCCTGAAGAACGGGTAAGTCCCAATTTTATCTAACTTACTCACGCCTTTTTTTCATTGGAATTCAAATACTAACAAAGTAGCTATTATATTTTATTATAAAAAATAAAACTTACCACAACGTAATTGTGGAAAGCTTTGCATCTAGCTAAAACGATAAGGCAAAGCTCCGAATCTTAAACTTGTGCGTATCTTTGCCCCAAGACGGATGCGTACTTTTACCCCATTCTGCAGTATTTTACTTAAACGGCTACCTACAAGTTTAAACAAATGCGATCGGGATAAACTATACGGCATTTAGAAGCTATAGAGCTTCCGTTCTCCACTGACTTTTTGGATTTGTAAAAATTCGAAGTAATGTTAGCCAAACAATAAAGTGAAATTTTAAAAATATTAGATCAAAATTCGAAAATTTAAACTTACCTCATTTTTTTGGCACGGAGTGCTACTTTTCTCATAAGGTTTGAACACACAACTACTACACATGAGACCAAACTACTACCTAGCGGTCATGCTTGTAGAGATGTTTTTTCATATTAAATCAGGCAGTGCGTATCTTTGCCCCCACCTACAGTATTTTTTACATTCGTCGTTTTACATGAGAATGATTATTTTTAGTATTTTGATGTATTATTTGCTAAAAAAAAATGTACCTAATGGGAGCTCCCCCCTTCCTCAACTTTATTAAAAATCGGAACTATTACGAAAAATATTTCTAGTGGTACTCATGTTTTAATATTGAAAAGAGTTAGAAATTTACTTATATCCTTGCATTCAAAGGAAACTATAACAAATTCTGAATATAATGAATGGCTTTAAAAATACACCCTTTTTCATCCGTTACTGAATTTTAAGTTGGTTTTTACACTTTTCCTTGAGTAAATAAATAAATTATTAAGGGTGTATTCCAATCCAAACTGCTTATTTTGCGATTTATTTTTACATTCACTTTTGCTCTTAAACGCACCAAACTGCCAAATTCTCTTATTTAGAAAGTACATAGTGTGCCGTGCTCGTCGATTTTTTTATAAATGCAGAAAATATTGTAAAATATGCTGTCAAAGTTGGCGTTTTGAACCGTATTTTCCTAAGCGGGAGATCTGGGGATGAAAAAAAGGGTCGTACTGAGAAAATAATTGTTTATAAATCAAATTCTAATTAATTGAGCGAAAAATGAAATTACACAGCCTCTTATACATCTCTTCAGAAATCACCTCAGAAAGTTTCACGTTTTTAATTTTAAAAATTAGTCTGAAAATGTCTCAGAAATTTTCGAGGTGTTGAGGGTGGAAAAATATATTTTCGGATACACCCTTAACGCCTACAAAATCTATTAATCAGTTATTAAATTACTACAAAATATATTTATTAGTTATAATTATATATCTTCTATTAATCAGTTTGTGATACATACGAAACTTTTGCTCTAATTTTTAAACAAACATTTAGGATTCGCTGACTAAAATGTGCAATGGCACATTGACCATTTTTCAATGAATAATAATAAAAAAAAAAAAAAAATAGGAGGGCATAAAGAAGTATGGTTGCCGGTGAAAAGAATTTCGTTCGTGTAAGGTAATACCGTGTTTACTCGCGTAATAGTCGCCCTCACGTAACAGTCGCACCCCTGTTTTGAAGCAGAAAAAATCGCCAAAATTAACTTTAATAACATGCGATATAATTTCAAAATGTTTTAAGAAGACAGGTATCTCCAACGTTTGGACGGAAGCGAAGATGACATTTTATGGAATGACCGAGATTCTTCAGACACCGTTCCCATTACAATAGTGATACTTATGCCTTCCGTGAAAGTGATTTATTATGAGAATTTTTTGTCAAAATTTTCACAAAGATTATTTGTAAATTTTATGTCTATAAAAATATTACCAAAAAGAGAAAAATGGTATTTAATAATTAGCACATAATCTGGAAACATTTGGTAAGTTACTAACTTTATAATAATCTGTTTTCTATACCGGCAAGGTTTTAGCATTAGAGTGTACAATGTTGTGTAGTAGATTTCCCCGCATAATAGTCGCACCTAGACTTTCACAATGAAAAATTGGTAAAAAGGGTGCGACTATTACGCGAGTAAACACGGTAATAACTAGAATTAACCACTTAATTTAGTTAGAAATTTTGTTCCATTTGTTCCATTTACGTTCTTTGTAGAGTTACTGGCTACAAAGAGGCATTGTTATCTTACAGCTTATAAAATCTTGATGCTAAAACGGATATATAAAAAAAAAAAAAAAAAAAAAAAAAAAAAAAAAAAAAAAGCAATTTATCAAATTACAACGACCATTTGGAAAATGATTTTTCCAAAGACTAAAATTTAAGACATAAAAAATAGCACGGAGTTGATCATACATTACGTACGCCATGAATTAAACATTAATAGTGTTGTTACACGTAAAAATTCCAAGCGACAAAAATCGTCTGCGACTCGTACGTATTATCCACAAACTTATGTATTATCCAAGCATTTCATTGGCTGTTAAGAAAAAGGCATTTCCATCGTCAGATTTCCAAGAAATCTGACGGCCCATTTTAAGGGTAAAAAATATTTTTCCACCCTCAACAGCTCGAAAATTTCTGAGACATTTTCAGACTCATTTTTGAAATTAAAAACGTGAAACTTGCTGAGGTGATTTCTGAAGAGATGTATAAGAGGCCGTGTAATTTCATTTTTCGCTCAATTAATTAGAATTTGGTTTATAAACAATTATTTTCTCAGTACGACCATATTTTTCATCCCCAGATCTCCCGCTTCGGAAAATCCGGTCCAAAACGCCAACTTTGACAGCATATTTTACAATATTTTCTGCATTTATCAAAAAATCGACGAGCACGGCACACTATGTACTTTCTAAATAAGAGAATTTGGCAGTTTGATGCGTTTAAGAGCAAAAGTGAATTTAAAAATAAATCGCAAAATAAGCAGTTTGGATTGGAATACACCCTTAAATAAAATTTCATTCTTAAACTTCTAAACATCCCACAATACTACTATTTGCACCGTCGTATAGGGAAAAAAAATGTACTTTTAAATGCAATTTGTTTGAAAGCTGTATCTCAATTTGTTTCTGAGTTATTAATTTTTTTTTTGTAGTTTTTATTACTTTTTTGTCATAGTGGCAACACGCTGTTGTCCATCTCTGTTGAAAGTAAAGGGAAATACATATTACTGTATAGACCAATCAGAAAACGAATAAAATGATGATTAAACCAATAAAAACCTTCAGATATGCTTTTGATTTCCTACCCTGACGCTATTGCTCAAAGCATTGTCCAACAAAAGTAAAAAAAGGGGGTTTTATTTGTTCTTAAGGTGTTCTCAAATCCAAAAGGGTGACTTTCTGACATAAGTTTTAATTTATTTTTGTTCGAAAATGCATGAAACTAGCTGGTGTTGTTGTTCAGAAACTATGTCATTGAGCTGTTTTTTCCATTTTTTTGCAAACGCAATAGATCTTTCAAAAATTAGTGTCAAAATGGGCGTTTTGAACCGAATTTCCGAGCGAAGGAAGAAAGAGCACTCAAGAGCGGACGAAAAACGTGTTTGTCACGTGATCGAGATTGCTTATAACCCAATAGGTAATTGATTGATCAAAAAATGAAAAAAACAGTTCAATTCCAAATCGCTTCCATGGCCAGGCTTTCCAATTTTATATCTTCCCGTTAAAAAATGAATTTGTAAATGTGTCAAAACGTTTTGCGCTTGTTGAGCAGAGCAGTTAAGAACAGCCTTAAGGGTTTTCTCAAATCCAAAAGGGCAACTTTCTGACATAAGTTTTAGTCTATTTTTGTTCGAAAATGCATTAAACGAGCTGGTGTTGTTGTTCAGAAACTATGCCATTGAGCTGTTTTTTCCTTTTTTTTTTTTTTTTTTTTTTTTTTTTTTTTTGCAACCGCAATAGATCTTTCAGAAAAGAGTGTCAAAATGGAAGTTTTGAACAGAGTTTCCGCGCGAACGGAGAATAAGCACTCAAGAGAGGGCGAAAACGTGTTTGTCACCTGATCAAAAACACTTATAACTCAATAGGTAATTAATTGATCAAAAAATGGAAAAAACAGCTCAATTCCAAATCGCTTCCATGGCCAGGCTTTCCAATTTTATATCTTTCCGTTAAAAAATGAATTTGTAAATGTGTCAAAACGTTTTGCGCTTGTTGGACAGAGCAGTTACTGATCTGCTCCACAAACGTAAAAAGTTTTGACACATTTACAAATTCATTTTTTAACGGAAAGACATAAAATTGGATGGCCTGACTATAGAAGCGATTTGGAATCGAACTGTTTTTTTCCATTTTTTGATAAATAAATTACCTATTGAGTTATAAGCGATTTTGATCACGTGACAAGACAAAGACGTTTTTCTCCCTTCGCTAACTGGTTTCTTAATACAAAATCTATTAATTAGTTAAAATTATATGTCTTCTATTAATCTGTTTGTGCCACATACGAAATCTTTCCTCTAATTTTTAAACAAACATTTAGGATTAGGTGACTAAAATCGTGCTATTGTACATTTTGCACTGAATTTAAAAAAATTAGAGACACATAAAGAAATATGGTTCCGGTGAAAAGAATTTCGTTCATGTAAGGCAATAATAACTAAAATTAACTCCTTAATTCAATTAGAAATTTTGTTCCATTTACCTTTCTTTGTATAGTGACTGGCTACAAAGAAGCATTGTTATCTTACAGCTTATAAAATCTTGAAGTTGAAGCGGTAAAAAAAAAAATGAACCTGTAGGCTATCGACCAAAGCATTGTCCAACAAAAGTCAGAAGGCAGTTCTTAAAAAGGGGGAGTTATTTGTTCTCAATAAAGAACAAATAAGGTCATTATTAAAAGTTAAAAAGAACCTCTTTAAAACATATTTTTTAACCCAGATATTCGTGATAAATACTTGAAAATCTAAACACTAAAGTATGATAATTTATTAGGTGCATGTTTTTTGCATGTGAATCGTGACTTTTAGTATTTTGTTGTACTTTTGAAAAGCTATCTGATGCAAGAAAACACGTTGTTGAAAATCCCGACAATTTCGAGCAAAATTGCTTAAGACAACATCTTTTTAGAAAAGAAAAGAAAAAACATTGAGTGTTACAAATGCATAGCCCTAAAAAGATAGCAAGAAATCTTTGTAATTTGAAGGAATTTAGAACAAAATTTTGTATTTGTACTGAAGCAACTTGAACATTTATTTTTGAACTGGATTTTACTTGAATATTTACCTTTCTTTTACGTTAGCTCATCTGAACAATTTTCTTTCAGATTAATACGCTGAAGTTTGTCCTAAATATTAGGATATAATAAGTTAATGAAACATTATGGGATTAAATAAATATTAAGGAATATAAATTAATAAAATATTAAACACACGTTTCCAACTCGGCAAATTATTAAGCATCTGTAATTTCCATTTATCTTAAAACATTAGGTAGAAATATTTGTATTTGGAAGGAATCTACGACAAAATTTTGTATTTATTGAGCAATTTTGAACTGAATTTTATTCAGTTCGAAGCAACTTGAACATTTATTTTTAAAAGGGATTTTACGTGGATATTTACTATTCTTTATCGTTAGTTCAACTGAAATATTTTATTTATCATTAAAAAGTTAGATTTTGTTCTAAATGCTGTGATATATTAAGTTAATAAAATGTTATGAGATTAAGAAAATAGTAAGGAATATAAATTAATGGAATATTAAATATATGTTACAAAATCGATAGATTATTAAGCCTCTGTTATTTCCTTTTATCTAAAAATATTAGGTAAAAGTATTTGGAAGTAATCTTGAACAAAATTGTGTATTTAAATAATATTTTCGAACTGAATTTTATTTAAGGGTGGTATTCGAAAAAATATTTTTCCACCTTCAACAGCTCGAAATTTTCTGAGACATTTTCAGACTCATTTTTAAAAGTAAAAACGTGAAACTCGCTGAGGTGATTTCTGAAGAGATGTATAAAAGGCCATGTGATTTCCTTTTTAGCTCAATTAATTAGAATTTGATTTTTAAACAATTATTTTCTCAGTATGACCATTTTTTTCATCCCCAGATCTCTCGCTTCGGAAAATTCGGTTCAAAATGCCAAATTTGACAGCATATTTTACAATATTTTCTGCATTTATCAAAAAATCGACGAGCACGGCCCATTGTGTACTTTCTAAATAAGAGAATTTGGCAGTTTGATGCGTTTAAGAGCAAAAATGAATTTAAAAATAAATCGCAAAATAAGCAGTTTGGATTGGAATACACCCTTAACTGAAGCAACTTCAACATCTATTTTTGAAGTGGATTTTAGATGGATGTTTATTTTATTTTACATTAGCTCAACTGAAATACTTTCTTTCTGATTAATGAGGTGATGTTTGTTCTAAATACTATGATATTTAAAGTTAATAAAATATTAAGCCATTAATGAAGTAGTAAGGAATATAAATTAATTAAATACTATAGATCAAATCATCTGTTATTTCCTTTTATCTAGAAATATTGGTTTAGAAATACTTGTATTTAGAAAGAATGTAGAACAAAATTTTACATTTAATGAGTAATTTTTAATTAAATTTTATTCAAATTGAAGTAACTTTAACATTTATTTTTTAATTGGATTTTACGTGGATGTTTATTTTTCTTTTACGTTAGCTCAATTGAAATATATTCTTTTTGATTAATACGTTAAATTTTGTCCTAAATACTACGATATAATAAGTTGATGGAATAGTAAGGAATATAAATTAATAAAATATTAAATATGTATTACAAACTCGGCAAATTATTAACTATGGGTGATTCTGTTCTGAATTTTCCAAAAAATTAAGGCAGTCATTTCCGAAAATTGAAAAAAATCGGTCATAAATCCGAAAATTCGGACATAAAATGTATCGCATTTTTCGACAAATGGTCGCCGAATAAAATCAATTTCGTCAATCGTTCGAAGAGAAATCGTCAATTTCGTCAACGGATCGCGGGAAAAACACAGATTTCGTCAGAAGATCCCCCCCAAAAAATCCACAAACTTCGTCAAAGGATTGCGAAAAAACGCTTATTTCGTCCAGGGATTACGAAAAAACTCCAATTTCGTCAAAGAATCGCGGAAAACACGTAAATTTCGTCAAGGGATCGCGAAAAGCGTACATTTCGTGAAAGGATCACGAAAAAAATGGTAAATTTCGTCAAAAGATCGCGAAAAAACGCAAATTTCGTCAGAAGATCGCGAAAAAACGGCAAATTTCGTTCAAAGATCGCAAAAAAACGGCAAATTTCGTCCAAAGATTGCGGAAAAACCGCAAATTTCGTCCAAAGATCGCGAAAAAACGCAAATATAGTCAAAGGGGCGCGAAAAAAAAAACACATAGTTAGTGCTGGGAGTGGATTTCCCCCCCCCCCCCTTCACCCCTCCCTCTGTTGTAATCTTTCAGAAAATTTGTTGTGAATTTCAGAATTTTTTTTTTACTCAGAATCACCCCTGTTATTAGCATCTATTATTTCCATATATCTAAAAATATTAGGTAAAAATATTTGCATTTGGAAGGAAACTAGGACAAAATTTTGTATTTAATGAGCAATTTTGAATAAAAATGTATTCAATTTGAAGCAACTTGAATATTTATTTTTAAATTGGGTTTTACATGGATATTTACTTTCCTTTATCATTAGTTCAATTGAAATATTTTCTTTCTCATTAATAAGTTCAATTTTGTTCTAAATACTATGATATATTAAGTTCATGAAATATTATGAGATTAATGAAATAGTAAGGAATACAAAATTAATAAAATATTAAATATCCGGTATAAACACTGCAAATTTTAAGCATCTGTTATTTCCATTTATCTAAAAATATTAGGTAGATATATTTGTATTTGGAAGGAATCTAAAACAAAATCGAGTATTTAAATAATAATTTCGAATTGAATTTTATTTAACTGAAGCAACTTCAACATTTATTTTTGAAATGGATATTTATTTTCTTTTATGTTAGCTCAACTGAAATATTTTCTTTCTGATTAATACGTTGTGTTTTGTATAGTGTTGTATCAACATTGAATTCTTACATTTTAGGGTTGTAAAGTTAATATTGTTTACCAATAACTGAAAAGAATTGTTGGTAGATTTTGAATAAATAGGAAATATTTTCCCGTAAACTAATAAGTGTTTTCTCAATATTGCTGTGACATTGTAAATTTTAGTATTGTCAACATTGTATCAATAGTATTTACTGTTGCTACATCTTAAATATTCTAATGTCATGTCAATGTTTCAACAATATAGATATTGCATTATAAATAGTTAAAGCCAGTAATTAAAATATTGGCACAATATTGAAGCAACATTGGTTTGCCAATAGTTAGGGGAGGTAGGGGATGTTTGATACATAGGGAGGGTTGATACATTGACAATTTTTCTCAACAAATGGCATTAACAGCCATTGTAACATATGTAAAGTCTTCTTTTATAAGCAGAGGCCATCATTAGCTGGACTCGGCAGTGAAGAACTGGCAACGTTTTTTCTCTTTTAATTTTGAAAACTTTTGGATTGTCAGTGTAACTTTTTTTTAAGTACTGATTTTCTTTCATAACTCTTATTATTGTGAAGATAATATCTTGTAATTTTTTTTATTTGTAAAGCACATTGTTAGGATGAATTTTACCAGAAAGCAGAATGGCCTTTTGCAACTGCATTTATACAAAGGGATTGAAAATCCAATAAGGCATGATATGTAGAAATGATACATTAGTGCTGGGGAGAAATGATACACTTGTATATTTGAAATTTAATAGTTTTTTTAAAGTTGTAAACTAATATAGGACTGTGATATTCATTATTGTTTTACAGCAACAGCTACTGAAATTGGTAAGGAAGAACAAGGAGACTATTCATAGATATTATGTAGGTTACATAGAAAAGCAGTGCGATGATAGATGGTTAGTTCGCTTTGCTCGTCATGTAGAAAGAAAAAAGTTTAAATGGCCTGAAAGGGAAAATGTTTGTATAATTCACGAAGGGCAAATTGAAAAAACATTAAATCTACCCGATTTTACTTATCCAAATGATAGAGTTATTAGTTTTTCTTTTAACCATTTCAGGGGTGGTGGTATGTTTATTAAACCACTTAATTTTAATTCCCA
Source organism: Maratus speciosus (assembly GCA_963932465.1). Taxonomy (NCBI): domain Eukaryota; kingdom Metazoa; phylum Arthropoda; class Arachnida; order Araneae; family Salticidae; genus Maratus; species Maratus speciosus. Next base: position 291,057,992 of record OZ010798.1, read on the forward strand.
AACGCCACATTGGCACCAGTATTTTCGTAACATATTTTCCATTTAATATGAAAGTGAAATATAGCCCTTTTCTTATTTCCAATTAAATTTGTTGGTAAATTCCGGTGCCATTCATTTATTCAGCACTTTAGCATTGAAAATGTTTTGCCTGAAAGGGTTAAAGAAATCTTAAATTGCTAAATTTATGTTAAATTGTTTGCAAATCAGCAATGTTCACTTCATTTTTCCTTGCAGCAAGATCTCTTGCGTTTTTTTTTTTTTTCATTATTTATTTTCTAAAAAGTGTGTTAATAAAATTGTTTAAATAATAGCAATTGTTTAAATATTTTTGTAAAAAAAAAAAAAAAAAAAAAATTCTGAAACAAAAATATGTCAATGTCATTTCTTTTTAAATTTTACTTAAATATTTCAAGATTCATCATAAAAAATTGTATGACACATAAATTGAATTGTCTGCATTTTTTTTTCAATTTGCATAACAATGTATCAAATCTCCCTTGCTAGTGTATCAATCCTCCCCGGCAATGGGAAGATTTGATACAGTAGTAATCATTCACAATAATTGGGATCTATTTTTTGAATGATTATTTTTTAAATTCACAATATTTTTAATAAATGAATAAAAGGTCACTTTATAAGAAAACACGAAAAATTTGTTTAAAAATAAGTTTCTAAGGGTAGCAAAAAATTAGTAAAAAAAAAGTGTATCATGCCTCCCCTATGTATTATGACGTTTCTAGTAGCAGTGATTATAACATTTACGATCCATCCTTACCCATGATTCACAATACTTTCTTGCAAATCATTCAAATACGAAGATGAGTTGTAGATTATTTTCACTGTAAAAAAAAATCTGTGAAGTTACTAAAGTTTTTCTAGGAAACAGGGATTCCTAGAACTTTTCATGTAACGGCAACAACAAAATTTCATGTAACAGACATTCTTTTGCGGCGAAAATCAAAAAATCTGTAAGGTTACTAAGAATTTTTTTGGAAACTGAGATTCCGAGAACTTTTCATGTAACTGCAGCCAGGGTTACAAATAAAAGTTTAGTAAGATTACCGAAATTTTAGCAGATTCATTTGTAAAGTTACAGATTTTTGTAGCTTTACAAAAACTAGTTTTGTAGATTTGCAGCTTTTTTCGTACAGTTACAGTTGAAAGTTTAGTAAGCATGTAACTTTACATCTGTAGAACTACAGATTTTTTTTTACAGTGTTGTGGATAGATTTTTGAGTTCTTAGTTGTGTCATCACACAATCTGTCTCCAAAGACAATCCGGACTAAATAAAATTAATGGGGTCACTTGCTTCCTAATGCTTATCTTTATCTTTTATCATCTGACAAAATGTCCAAGATAAATTTATGAAATTTAGACATTAAAAGCTAATAATTCATAGAAGAAATTTTTTTGTTCATAAACCAAGATTTTTTAATACCTTGTAAAAAGGTAAAAAACTTGTTATCAGCTGTGATAACATTGTCATTTTTCTAGATTAGTCTACTTTTTTTTTGTCACAATTAAGTTTAAATTCTTTGTCCTGAAACCAAAGCCAATAGAATACTTGAAATCTACACAGTAAAATCTCGTAATTCATAGGATGAACCGTTTTGTTCACAAATCAGATTTATTTTTGAATATAAATAATTTTCTATAAGGAAGGGAAAACTTGTTACCAGCAGTTTCTTATTCTCATTTTTCTAGATTAGTCTACTTTTGTGGTTTTCCTCCCAGTTGTAATTAAGTTATTTTTTTTTTCTTTTTTGTCGCAATTAAGTTTAAATTCTTTGTCCAGAAGCCAAAGCAAATAAATTAAATTCTTGAAATCTACACAGTAAAATCTCGTAATTAATAGGGTGAATCGTTTTGTTCACAAATTAAATTAATTTTTAAACATAAATCAATTTTTATAAGGAAGGGAAAACTTGTTACCAGCAGTTTCTTATTCTCATTTTTCTAGATTAGTCTACTTTTGTGGTTTTCCTCCCAGTTGTATTTAAGGGTGTATTCGAAAAAATATTTTTCCACCCTCAACAGCGCGAAAATTTCTGAGACATTTTCAGACTCATTTTTAAAATTAAAAACGTGAAATTTGCTGAGGTGATTTCTGAAGAGATGTATAAGAGGCCGTGTAATTTCATTTTTCACTCAATTAATTAGAATTTGATTTATAAACAATTATTTTCTCAGTACGACCATTTTTTTTTCATCCCCAGATCTCCCGCTTCGAAAAATCCGGTTCAAAACGCCAACTTTGACAGCATATTTTACAATATTTTCTGCATTTATCAAAAAATCGACGAGCACGGCACATTATGTACTTTCTAAATAAGATAATTTGGCAGTTTGATGCGTTTAAGATCAAAAGTGAATTTAAAAATAAATCGCAAAATAAGCAGTTTGGATTGGAATACACCCTTAAGTTATTATTTTTTTCTTTTTTGTCGCAATTAAGTTTAAATTCTTTGTCCAGAAGCCAAAGCCAATAAGTTAAATTCTTGAAATCTACACAGTAAAATCTCATAATTCATAGGATGAACCGTTTTGCTCACAAATCAGATTTATTTTTAAATATAAATCAATTTCTAAAAGGAAGGGAAAAGTTGTTACCAGCACACTGTAAAAAGAAAATCTGTAATTGTACAGATGTAAAGTTACAGAAATCTGTAACCGTACTAAAATTTTATCTGAACACTGTATAAAAAAAGATGTAAATCTATAAAATTAGTTTCTGTAGCTTTACAAAAGAATCCACTAAAATTACAGTAATATTACTAAAATTTTATGTATAACCCGGGTTGCAGTTACATGAAAAGTTTTAGGCATCCCAGTTTCCTAAAAAATTCTTAGTAACCGTACAGATTTTTTGATTTATGGTGCAAAAGTGTATCTGTTACATGAAGTTTTGTTGTTGCCGTTTCATAAAAAGTTCTAGAAATCTCAGTTTCCAAGAAACATTTTAGTAACTTTACAGATTTTTTTTTTTTTTTTTTTTTACAGTGCAGATTCTTTTTTTCATTTTTCTAGATTAGTCTACTTTTGTGCTTTTTTCCCCCTGTTGTAATTAAGTCATTATTTTTTTCTTTTTTGTCACAATTAAGTTTAAACTCATTGCCCAGAAGCCAAAGCCAATAAATTAAATTCTTGAAATTTACACAGTATAAAATCTCGTAATTCATAGGATGAACCGTTTTGTTAACAAATCAGATTTACTTTTAAATATAAATCAATTTCTAAAAAGGAAGGGAAAACTTGTTACCAGCAGTTTCTTATTCTCATTTTTCTAGATTAGTTTACTTTTGTGCTTTTTCTCCCTGTTGTAATTAAGTTATTATTTTTCCTTTTTTGTCAGAATTATGTTTAAATTCTTTGTCCAGAAGCCAAAGAAAATAAATTAAATTCTTGAAATCTACACAGTAAAATATCGTAATTCATAGGATGAACCGTTTTGTTTACAAATCAGATTTACTTTTAAATATAAATCAACTTCTAAAAGGAAGGGAAAACTTGTTACCAGCAGTTTCTTATTACGATTTTTCTAGATTAGTCTACTTTTGTGCTTTTTCCTCCTATTGTAATTAAGTATTTTTTTTTTCTTTTTTGTCTACAGATTAAATCCGATAGTTTAGCGATACTTTTTGTAATAGAATAATATAATCTCTATATAATAAAACACAGTGTAACGAGCCCGGGGCGAACTCATCCTCGAGAAAAGCAATTATCGCGGCCGAAAACTTTCGATATCGATTGAAATTAGAGTTTCCATAGGCGTAACCAGCCTTCTGAACGGGGGGGGGGGGGGGGGTGCCCAGACTTCTTAACCTGAACATGTTGGTTGGTTGGTTGGTTTGGTTTTTGACGGCCGATTATCTACACTAGGGATATAGGCCCGAGGGGGGAATGCCCTTCGTGGGGGTCTTTCTAAGGGAACCTAACCCGTATTTACGCATGGAAATCCATGGCTCGAAGAAAACCACGAAAACTCCGAACGATTAGGCCGACGGGCGCGATTGGGATCGAACCCAGCACCTCCCGTCTACCAGTTTCGAGAGCAGAACCTATCGGCCACTCCTGAACATGTTGGATACAAACAATATCTTATATGGTAAAACCTGCTGAAACGATACCTCATAAAACCGGTCGAATTTCCCTTTTAGACAGGTTTTCATCTTAGAAGATATGGTTGTGTGGTATTTGTTTTAAAAAGGGCTCAAACACGATTTTTGTTTGCATGAGGAGGGATCAGAAGGGATCCAAAGCATCAAAACTAGATCTAATGGTAAAAAAGAAAAAATATATATATATATAAATCTCTTTGTAGCAGTGACATAAGACAGTGACTAAGAGTGGTCACAACTGTAAAATCTTTTGCCACCCTAACTTCTTATAAAGATTAAAAAAGGACTTTAATCATTCTGGAAACTTCTATATGCACAGGGGAACACTGCATGAGATCTAAAATTATCTCAGTCAATGTCTTGTAGATGAAATTTTGCGGGATGATAAATCTCAGATAATACATGCGGTACATACGCACGAAAGTTTTTCAGAATGTGACTCCACGACTTCTTAAGGAATCAGTGGAGGGCCCCAAGAAATTTTGGAGGAAAGTCTATACAAATAATAATTTTATTATTATAAATATTTATAATATTCATTAATATCGTAATTTCCTGCCTATCCGTGGATCAAACAATCATGTTTCGATCCAGAAATTTTATTTCATTATTGAAGTTAAATATTTATTACGATTTAACAAGTTACGTTTTATGGAACAAGATTTCTGGGTTCGAACGTAATTGTTTGGTCCGCGGATTATAGACCGGGAATTACGGTAATTCATGTATTAATACAAAATGTGTCGAAGATATTAAGTAGGCCATTATAATATATACTAAATTTTATCAAGATAAAAATTATACTATCATGATATGACTGTAATAATAAAGATAGGTTCTTGTCTGTCTGTGTGTGTGTATGCGCGAGCGCTGAACTCTGTAAAAACAATGCATCCCACACAGCCGTAAGATTTGACAGGATCTGTATGCCTGAAGTCATGCATATCGAAGACAATTTCTGGAATTTTTCAATTGTTTTATGCGATTTTTTTCACATTTTGCGGCACTTTTTTTTTCAGATTAGTAAAGAAGAATCCAATTTCAATATTTTATCCAGTATAAACTTTGTCTTCTTTCCAATAAAGTGTTTTCGAGATTCTTACAGCGATTTTTCAATTTTTAACAATTTTTGAATGTTATTTTTAGAGGGATTTTTTGCATTTCGTGGTGATTTTTTTTTAACATTCCTAACAGGAATCCGGTTTAAATCTTTTACCCAACTTAGTTAATTTCGTTCCCTGTAGTTTTTTTTTTATCTTTTCCGAATTTTTAATGCGATTCTTATAGGTGGTTTTCGTGCTATGAGGCGATTTTTTTACTTTTTTGAAACAGAAAAAACTCTACGGTAATTTTTTCAATTGCCGTGATTAAATTCGAATTGGGAGAATGTCAAATCAGTTCTTATAAGGAAGCTGAAAATTTAATTTGGCTCGAAATAAAAAACGAATAATTCAAGATTAACTTCTTTCGAGACAGAAGAGGTTGTACGGGAGTACGTTGCCGAAGGCAGTCCCCACCCTCAATCCTAGAATTGTTTAATTCAACGTTCGTTAAAAAAAGCAACCCACGAAACTAAACTAGTCATGAAATTTTCTTTGAGGGATAGGGTTTGAAATACCGAGCGGGATCGTGCGATTTGCGCACAAAAAAGGAAAGTCCCGCATAATAAAAAATGTTGTGCAGTATTTCCCCGCTCCAAATTCTTTCACAGATCAGTGATTCTTCAGTGAGTATTTTAATTTTTTTTTTTAAATCCACGATTTTTATTTCTTTTATGGAATTTTTCAAAGTCAATTCGTGAATCGGCCCGGAAAAATTTGAGAATTTCTTCAAACAATCATGGAAAAATATCGGGAATTTCGATAAAAGAGTGCAGAAATAATCTCGAATTTCGTTAAAAGATTGCGCAAAAAATTACGAATTTCGATAAACAATTGACGAAAAATTTTTGTAAATTTCCTCAAAATGTCGCGGAAAAGAGTAGAGAATTTTGTTAATTGGTACAGAAAGATATCGAGAATTTTCCCAATCGGTCGCGCAAAACTATCGCGACTTTTGACAACTGACCCCTGTAAAAAAAATCAGTTTCGTCAATCGGCCGCAACAGAAAATAAATTTCATCAAAGGATCGCGGTAAAAGCGAGAATTTCGTCAAAGGTTCGCAGAAAGAAAAAACGAATTTCGTCAAAATTTTCGTAGAAAGAGAACGCGAATTTCATCAAAGGATCGTGCTAACGAAATGCCAATTTCGTCAAACTATTGCGGTAAAAAATACGAATTCTGTCAAAGGTTAGTGGTGAAAAGTGCAGATTTCGACAAAAAATCGCGTAGAAAGGCGTCAATTTCGTCAAACGATTTTAGGAAAAAATTGTAAGTATCATGAAATGATCGCAGAAGAAAATTGCGAATTTGGTCAAAATTTACTGCACTGGGCTAAAAGATTGAAACAGGGTTCCCTTTTCTTACTTCCAAAAGGACGCCGCGAAACGAGAGAAACTTTAAAAATCGTATAAAAATTTTCAGAGGAAAAAAACTACTATATTGCTTGAAAGACTGCAACCATATTCCTTTCATGAATATCAAAAAACCGTGAAAAAAATATCACCATGTTGTTTGAACCTGGTTCGGAATATTTGGGTCACATGACACCTCGTTCCTTCCGCGGAAAAGAAAAAGCAAAATCCTTATATAATTTTCTATGTCAGAACAAAGTGGACATTTTTGAACTGATAGCACTCGGGTGTGATGGCACCCCTGTTAATACAGGAAAACGCAATGGTGTTATTGCCTGTCTTGAAAAAATTTTAAGAAGAGAGCTGCAACATTTGATATGTATTCTTCATACGAACGAATTTCCACTCCGACATCTACTGTCTAAACTTGATGGCGGAACCACGGGACCTAAGTCCTTTGCCGGCCCAATCGGTTCTAGACTAAAAGGGTGCGAAAATCTACGTGTCACTTTGTTCGAACCTATTGCTGTTTCATGGACATCAGAAATGGAAAAGACTGAAGATCTGAGTACTGATCAAAAATATTTATTTGATATTTGTGCAGCAGTTTCAAGCGGACAGTGTCCTCGAGGGCTGAAAAACAGAAAACCTGGACCAATTGTGCAATCGAGATGGATCACAACTCCTGCAGAATTTTACGCTTGTACGTTAGTAGTACAAATCCTGATTAAGCGCTTAAATATCTCGCGCAGTACGTGATAAAAGTTTATGCACCAGTGTGGTTTTCTGTAAGGAAAAGGCCAGGTTGCACGGACGGGCCTAGACATCTGTGGAAGATTATTCAACTTTCGACGTTTCTACCAGATGAGCTAAAAGAGACAGTCCATTCAGTCGTACAGACAAAGGCCATCCCGAGAATTTACTGATAGCAATGGCAACCGATGATAGCATAGAAATTAGAAGAATGGCATGGGAAAGAATAAAAAAAATGCCGCAATTTAAAAAAAGATAAAAATCAACAAAATGCGAGAATTTCAGATTCCAAAGCTGAACTTTAAAGCAACGGAATACTATGATTCCATCGACTGGGTAGCCACCGAAATCAGCGAGCCTCCTATAACAAAAACTCTTTCATTAGAAGAAATTAAAGGAAATATAATTTCAGGATCCATGTTGAATAAAGCATTAATCTGCTTTCCAAGTCACTCCCAGGCTGTGGAAAGAGTCGTTAAAATTGTGACAGAAGCTGCATCAAAGAAATGTGGGAGTGAAGGAAGAGATGCCTTCATTAGAGTAAAACTGCAAGCGCAGAAAAAGATGCCAAAATTCATTTCTAAGAAGGACTTCGTAACCTAAAAAGCTATGCACTTTGAATATAATATTCTGTGGGTAGGAGGGCGGGTGGAACTCGCAGTACAGCTACCTCCTCGCGGTGAGTTCCGCGTAGTTTCGCGTTGGTACCGAACGCAAAACAAGCTAAAAGCTGTACATTTTAATAGCACGTAGCACAAAAATAGTGCATAATCAGAGTATATTTAAACATTTGGCACATTAAATATGCCTTTTCAAGTAAATACAATTAAAATAAATTTAATTTAACATTTTTTTAATTTTTGCTAAAAAAGTTCAAAAATCAGCATTTTAGCAAAACTTCAAGCCAAAAGCGGCAAATATAGAAATTGTCCTAAAAATCTCAAATTTTTTGTGTGAACTTAGTCCCACTAGTGGCCACTTTTCCGCACTACCCATCATCGAAAATAAAAAAAAAAGTTTTTTTCGGCCCACCCTACTGTACACTCCCTCCTATTTCCCCCCGGCTAATCGCATTTTAGAATATCGTTTCACATCTGCATTTCCTTTCAAATTTTTTTGCTTCTTTCTAGATTTTAAACTACGAACGCAAAGAGACAAATAGTTTCTATCCTCGTCAAGAACTTGCGTTAAGGCTGTTCTCAAATCCAAAAGGGCAAGTTTGTGACATAAGTTTTAATTTATTTTTGTTCGGAAATGCATGAATCTAGCTGGTGTTATTGTTCAGAAACTATGTCATCGATCTGGTTTTTTTTTTTTTTTTTCCTCAAACGCAATAAATCTTTCAGAAAATAGTGTCAAAGTGGGCGTTTTGAACGAATTTCCGTGCGAAAGGAGACAAAGCAATCAAGAAAGGGCAAAAAACGTGCTTATTACGTGATCCAAATTGCTTCTAACTCAATACATAATTGATTGATCAAAAAATGGAAAACACAGTTCGATATCTGGTCAGGCTTTCCAATTTTATATCTTTCCGTTAAAAAATGAATTTGTAAATGTGTCAGAACGTTTTGAGCTTGCTGAGCAGAGCAGTTTTGAGAACAGCCTTAATTTCTCATGAAATTGCAGAAACATGCATTAGAAAGAACGGCGTTAAAAAAAAAAATCTCCCCCAAACAAAAGACGTCAAAGTGGGTTATAAAGCCACCTTTTTGACTGACTATGACTAATACGGATTCTTGTAAATATTCTAGTTTTAAAAAAGATAAACAACATAATTTTCTTAAAAAAGGAAAGAAAGAAAAAAAGAACGTGGGTTTCTTTTTTTATCACATTTCAAAACTTAGGCTGTTTGTTTTCTGAACTAAGCTAATTTGCTAAACTAATTAAACTCTGCTTTCAGTTCTTTTTTTTCTTTTGTAGATTTCGATTTTTAAAAATAATTGTGCTTGAGTCTGCGCAAGCGGGGGGGATGCCCGGGCACCCAGGGCACCCCCCCCCCCCTGGTTACGCCTATGGTTTCTTATAAGAAAAGAAAAAAAAATGCAGACGTAATGATGTAATTCGAGATCAATTTTTTAAAGCTTCATTTATATAATTTTAAAATTTCATTCAATATAAATAAAATGAATATTATTTTTATTATGAGGATGATTTTGATATAATTTTAATTTAGTTTAATTTAGCTTAACATTTAGGAGAGAGTAGCCGAATTTGGACCACTTTACTTATTTTCAAGTGTAACTCACTTAATTTTTGGAGTATCTGAAAAAGATCATTACACAGGGTCAACCTATCCATCTACTAACTAAATAAATATTTAGATCAATTTCTTTTTGAAAATCTAAACTTCTATTTTAATTTGAAAAATTTGTCAAATGTGGTCCAAATTCAGCAACTGGTCGCCTAAGTTGGACCCCCAGTCTCCTAAATTGGACCAAATAATATTAGGTTGTTTTAATGACTAGGATATATAACTAATTTTATTAAAAGCAAAGTTTGCGATTAATGAAACAATCAAACAAAATAATAGCAAATGAAATATAATGAAATCAAATATTGAAATCAAATAATGAAATCAAATAATGAAATCAAATATGAAAGTAATTGTTTTAAATCAAATTGTATTCAAAATGTAAATCAAAGTTACCAGTAATAAAGAATAGAAATTATGGAACTAATTGTCAGTTACTTGAATATCATGTAAGGAGTGATGCGAAGCTTATACTTGAATTTTGTTTATTGTTTTTGTTTTCCAGCGCACACAACATGGAACCGTATATGGCAATCTGAACACTGAATCATTTCTGCTATTTTATTTTTCTTACAAATTAGGCAAAACCAATCATCACTGTCTAGATTTTTCTTTTTAAATTCTGAATTATCGGACTTTTTTTTTTTTTTTTCAACAGAAGTTTTCTTTACATTATGTTTGTAGTTCCTCTTTTCCATCCTTTTCTTGCTAATTGCATTACGCCTATTTTTTAAAATTCGATGTTTCAATTGCTTTTGTGCTGTGAAAGCTTCCTTTTTGTCTTTTTTTCCCCTGATTTCAAGGTTTAGTTTATATGGTGATGATGTTAACACAACTGTTTTCTGGCTCCTTCTGCACTTTGATTTAACTGAATTTAGCAAGGCAATAACATTTCTAATGATTTTTTTTGCTTTTGGGGAGGATTTGTAGCTGCAGTCTTGTTGCAGGTCAATTTCTTCATTACTTACTACTTGCTTTTTGTTTCCTATATCTTTAACAGCTTTTGCTGTCAGGGGTGTTTTTCTTCCAGATAGTTTGTCTCTGTCATTTTCAACATTTTCATCAAGATTTGAGATTTTATGCGTTTTAATGGCAAAAAAGTATAATTCCACCCTCCAGAACTGTAAAAAGTCTTCCATCACAAATATCCTGCAGGAGCAAAATATTTGAATTCAACTCTGTAAATCAAATATGCCGTAGGAATAAAGAACTCAAAGAAAATAAATACAATTACATACAAGATATAAGACATTGCAAACAAAATTCATTGCATAGACATGTAAAAATATTTTTATGTTTATATAGGCCTAAACTGTATAAAAAAATTAATCCAGATATACAAACAAAAACATGCATGGAGATAGTAATCCATTATAAAATATTAAAAAAAAAATAGTGCACAAAGAGTACGTCCTCGAAATTTATTACTTACTTTTCAAATTTATGATCGCATATCTGGTCCAATTTAAGCAACTTAAATTGGCCCAATTACGTCAACTGCGACATTTTTTAAAACAGTTAATTTCAAGACTAAGAACAAAAACGAAATCAAACAAATCCGCGTGAAAAATTTGTGCAATAAACAGATGAATTTATATATGTATATGAAAACATAACAACTTACCTTAGTTTTAAAATATTCACTTAAGTTTAGTAGGAAAAAATTAGATCAAAACAGCTAACTTTAGGTTTTTTTAAGTTGTTTGAAAACAGCACGTGGTAGGCGGCTGCTTCTTCTAATCATGAGTGGCGTCATTCTGATGAGTAGGATTTCAGCGGCAGATAGAGTCTATTCTTGTAATTAACGGCAGAATGGCAACGGTCCAATTAAAGCGGCGGTCCAAATATGGCTACTCTCCCCTAGCTGTTTTTAATTTTGTTTGCATTGTAAATGTTTTTTTCCCCCAGATGTAACTGAAATGTAAGATGTTATGATTGCATTAGTATGGCTGAAAATTATCTTTTCACTTATTAAATTATAATTTTATTTATTCAAATGTTATTATGTTAAAAATCGAAATTTTATCTGCATTGGTATAATTAATATATGTAGTACATAACATGGCATTGTGTATTCCTTACATTTTAATTACATTTGATATAAAATATAAAATTTACTTACAATGCAAGTCAATTTCAAATGGCTATAAGCTAAGTTCTTAAAAATTGATAAAATTAAATTAAAATTTTACGAAAGAAATAATAATAATAATAATAATTTTTTATTTTATTTATACCAAATGAAATTTTAAAGTTATATAGCTGAAGATTTCAAAAATTTATCTTTAATTAAATGAATGTGTCCTGCGTATTTTCTATACAAAAAAAAACCCCCCTACAAATTTTAACAAACGTTCCTTTGTTTATATTGATGATAAATGACGTCAAGTCCATATTTAGAAATGAAACGTAAAGCTCCATAGATGAATGAAACCCGTTGTCTTGATCCCACAGAGTTCTAATACAGTATCTCTATCTACGTGCCGTTATCCACACCTAAAGAAAAGCGGTGTGACATTCATTATTCAGATTCATTCATTTTTATAAAAATAATATATTAAAAAAAAAAAAAAAAAAAAACCCTACAAATTTTAACAAACGTTCCTTTGTTTATATTGATGATAAATGACGTCAAGTCCATACTTAGAAATGAAACGTAAAACTCCATAGATGAGTGAAACTCGTTGACTTGATCCCACAGAGTTCTAATACAGTATCTCTATCTTCGTGCCTTTATCCACACCTAAAGAAAAGCGGTGTGACATTCATTATTCAGATTCATTCATTTTTATAAAAATAATATATTAAAAAAAAAAACCTACAAATTTTAACAAACGTTCCTTTGTTTATATTGATGATAAATGACGTCAAGTCCATACTTAGAAATGAAACGTAAAGCTCCATAAATGAGTGAAACCCGTTGACTTGATCCCACACAGTTCTAATACAGTATCTCTATCTCCGTGCCTTTATCCACACCTAAAGAAAAGCGGTGTGACATTCATTATTCAGATTCATTCTTTTTTATAAAAATAATATGTTTAAAAAAAACAAAAAAAAACCCAAAAAACTTACAAATTTTAACAAACGTTCCTTTGTTTATATTGATGATAAATGACGTCAAGTCCATACTTAGAAATGAAACGTAAAGTTCCATAGATGAGTGAAACCCGTTGACTTGATCCCACAGAGTTCTAATACAGTATCTCTATCTCCGTGCCTTTATCCACACCTAAAGAAAAGCGGTGTGACATTCATTATTCAGATTCATTCATTTTTATAAAAATAATATATTTAAAAAAAACAAAAACAAAAAAAACCCAACAAATTTTAACAAACGTTCCTTTGTTTATATTGATGATAAATGACGTCAAGTCCATACTTAGAAATGAAACGTAAAGCTCCATAGATGAGTGAAACCCGTTGACTTGATCCCACAGAGTTCTAATACAGTATCTCTATCTCCGTGCCTTTATCCACACCTAAAGAAAAGCGGTGTGACATTCATTATTCAGATTCATTCATTTTTATAAAAATAATATATTAAAAAAAAAAAACCTACAAATTTTAACAAACGTTCCTTTGTTTATATTGATGATAAATGACGTCAAGTCCATACTTAGAAATGAAACGTAAAGCTCCATAGATGAGTGAAACCCGGTGACTTGATCCCACAGAGTTCTAATACAGTATCTCTATCTCCGTGCCTTTATCCACACCTAAAGAAAAGCGGTGTGACATTCATTATTCAGATTCATTCATTTTTATAAAAATAATATATTTAAAAAAAACAAAAAAAAAACCCTACAAATTTTAACAAACGTTCCTTTGTTTATATTGATGATAAATGACGTCAAGTCCATACTTAGAAATGAAACGTAAAGCTCCATAAATGAGTGAAACCCGTTGACTTGATCCCACACAGTTCTAATACAGTATCTCTATCTCCGTGCCTTTATCCACACCTAAAGAAAAGCGGTGTGACATTCATTATTCAGATTCATTCTTTTTTATAAAAATAATATGTTTAAAAAAAACAAAAAAAAACCCAAAAAACTTACAAATTTTAACAAACGTTCCTTTGTTTATATTGATGATAAATGACGTCAAGTCCATACTTAGAAATGAAACGTAAAGTTCCATAGATGAGTGAAACCCGTTGACTTGATCCCACAGAGTTCTAATACAGTATCTCTATCTCCGTGCCTTTATCCACACCTAAAGAAAAGCGGTGTGACATTCATTATTCAGATTCATTCATTTTTATAAAAATAATATATTTAAAAAAAACAAAAACAAAAAAAACCCAACAAATTTTAACAAACGTTCCTTTGTTTATATTGATGATAAATGACGTCAAGTCCATACTTAGAAATGAAACGTAAAGCTCCATAGATGAGTGAAACCCGTTGACTTGATCCCACAGAGTTCTAATACAGTATCTCTATCTCCGTGCCTTTATCCACACCTAAAGAAAAGCGGTGTGACATTCATTATTCAGATTCATTCATTTTTATAAAAATAATATATTAAAAAAAAAAAAAATACTTTAACGCATTGAATATTTAATTTTAATATTTTGTAAAATCTTCAAAAATTGTGTTTCCCTTTGCTAATTATTATTATTGTTGCAAAAAATACTGTTGTTTGTTTTGTCTAATTGTTAACGAAGGTCAACATTCCATCATTTTTGACGGGGTTATACACTAACCATTATGTAATTACAATTTATAATCTTTTTATGTTATTAAAAATAAAATTAATAAATTGAGCATAAATTGAGCATCAATACATTACAATGACATTATACAAAATAAAACTAGAACTAATGACTGATAACTAATTACCATGGGCAATATTACAAAATTATTAGTAAATTGGGGACGATTAAACTATAAAAACATGAAAATTTACCAAATTTGATGCAATAACCATTTAAAGATAAAAGATAGAAAAATCCATCTACAAAATATCGAACTAATAAAAGACGTATAATAAACAAATAAAAGATCAATTGTATGGATGTAGAAGGAAGCTTATATTGTATTTCACTTCATCAGGGGTATATGAAGTACAAATATAAGCAATACATAGTCGATTTCTGTTATCGAATCAAGCTATAATATATATATATGCATACATACATACATATATAGATATATATATAGATATAGATATTATAATCCAATACAAATTTTCAACAATTAATGTGAATGTATAAATAATAAAGGAATTTATTCAAATTAAAAATGATGTATAAACCATTATAAAATCCTTTAAACATATTCTTATAACAAGAGAAACATTGAATTGAAAATACAGTAAACAATAAAAAAAATGGAAATATTTGTGGAACCAAGGCAGAATCTTCTGGCCTTAATTACCTTGATCACCACAAATAGCATGTACGGTTTCATCTTTGCATTAGCCATAAAAAACTAAAGGAAGCAAAAAAAGGGTTACCGTACATATTAAATCCAGGAAATATTAAATCAGAAATAATTTAAGATATAAAAAATTTGGATTGAAATGGATAAAAAAAAAAAAAAAAAAAAAAAAAAAAAAAAGCAAGTATTACTATTTGAATATATATAATTAAAATGAAGTCACAGATGTAAAAATAAATTGGAGAGATAGTTCAAAAGATGAACACGGGAAATCAGAAATGCAAAAATTGAGCAACTATAAATAGTTTATGGATTCGTTAGAAGAGCTACATAAACTTAATTTATAGTAAAGATATGTTATTTCGTCGAATATTGTCGGCATTAGGACTAAAATGACAATATTCAGCTCATTATAACATATAGGAAGTTCTCAAAACATTGAAAGAAATTAAGAGATCCAAAAAATAAATTATAATACAGCTAAGATAGATAAAAGCCTAAAAAAGAAATATACAAACTCACTAGGAAATAAAACATGGCAAAGATGGAAATGGAACAAGATACAAATTTTGTACCCTGTCACAAGTAATAGCACTATGTAAAGTTATAACAAAGCAATCAGTGAATGATAATAAAAATAGGATCTAGTACTGCCATCTAGTGTTAAAAAAAGAAAAGAAATGCTGGTGCTGCCATCTAGCGGTAAAAGAAAGAGTGTTTATAACTATAATTGTTTGTCTCTTTCTTGATTTTTTTCATACTCTAATTTGAAAACAAAGAGAGTCAATCTTTTTTTTATTATTAATAGAAGAATTTAAAGTATATTTAACACTTTACGCTATAAGCATAGGAAACTCGAACGGCTCCCAAAAGTTTTTTCACTTACAAATTTCTTAATAAATCGTTTTGAAGGCTGTTCTTAACTGCTCTGCTCAACAAGCGCAAAACGTTTTGACAGATTTACAAATTCATTTTTTAACGGAAAGACATAAAATTCGAAAGCCTGGTCATGGAAGCGATTTGGAATTGAACTGTTTTTTTCATTTTTTGATCTATCAATTACCTATTGATTTATAAGCGATTTCGATCACGTGACAAACACGTTTTTCGCCCGCTCTTGAGTGCTCTTTCTTCCTTCGCTCGGAAATTTGGTTCAAAACGTCCACTTTGACATTATTTTCTGAAAGATCTATTGCGTTTGCAAAAAATGGAAAAAACAGCTCAATTACATGGTTTCTGAACTACAACACCTGCTAGTTTAATGCATTTTCGAACAAAAGTAAATTAAAACTTATGTCAGAAAGTTACACCTCTTGGATTTGAGAACACCCTTAATGAAGTTCAAAAATAATTTTTTTTAACGAATAAGGAATATACTAATTTATGCTATTCAGAGTACTAACAACCCAGTATACTGTTACAAGAAGTCAAATCTAAATATGCATATATTCAGAATTACTAAAGAAACACAAAGAAATAAAACATAAATCATTTAAAGAAACTTGTTTTTACCACATTTGACCAACTAAGTGATTGCAGAAATGTGTAACATTTCTTCCTTGTGCACAACCATTCTTCATGATTTGACCCGGTGACGAGAAAGACGACTAAAGAATATTAAAATTTTCGATTTTCTTGATAATTGTTTTTAAGTTTTAAATACATCACAATGCTCCATTATCTCAAATCAGTATTGGCCCAGTAATTGTACTAATCTTTTATTTACCTTAACATTGAAAATACATGTTATTGTGGTATTTTCCACAGTGCAATAGTTTGCAGCGTGATACTAATATTATTATTAAATGAACAAACTCGTTTTTACCCCATTTTACATGTAATTGGAAGAGTATTTTCGCCTTTGATAAAATCTTACCTCGTACAGAGTCCAGAATAAATACAACCGAAAACAACTATCAAAGTAGTAAAGCTAAAATTTGTATTTTCCTTGCGACTGTTTTTCATTCAACTAATATTAGATTTTCATTTCAGTTTTACATAAATTACCATATTCCGTAATACATAACGAATATTGCATGAATATTTCACTTCATCTTTACATTGGAAAAACATACAATTCAAACATAAATATTATGGCAAATTATAAAATTAGCAAATAAAGCCTTTGTGCAACAATATTAAAAAGCAGAAAAACCAACGTTTAAAAATGCACAAAAAATACATGAAAAGCAGCAAACAGCTGTTTCGAATCTACTAGAGAGATTCTTCTTCAGTGCAAGATAGGGATAAAGGAACAGCGTGCTAGAAAAAACAAGGCTGAGCTTGTTTTTTCTAGCACGCTGTTCCTTTTTCCCTATCTTGCACTGAAGAAGAATCTCTCTAGTAGATTCGAAACAGCTGTTTGCTGCTTTTCATGTATTTTTTGTGCATTTTTAAAAGTTGGTTTTTCTGCTTTTTAATATGGCAATGTAATTGTATGCAATGGTATCATATGGATTAATTGCAAATTTGATTTGTTTATTTGCCTCTTTGTGCAGTTATAAGCGATTCTTGTCAAGTGGTGATGTTTTTGTTATTTCTCCCGTTGCTGCTTTAGGAATTCGGTTTAAAACGCCCAATTTGACAGTATTTTCTAAAGATCTTCGACATTTGAAGCTGTTCTCAAATCCAAAAGGTGAATTTATGATACAAGTTTTAAGTCTTTCTTGTTCGAAAACGCATCACATTGGTAGATGTTCCTATTCAGAAACTGTGTAATCGAAAGAGGTTTTCCATTTTTTGGTAAACGTGAAGGATCTTTCAGACAATACCGTCAAAATCTGGATTTTGAACCGAATTTCCCGACGAAAAAGGAGAAAAATCAGCCAGAGAGAAGAGAAAAATCGGTTGTTACGTGATAAAAATTAATTACAACTCGATAAGTAATTTATTTAGGAAAGGAAACGCATTTTGATTCCAAATCACTTCAGTAGTCAGTCTTGACAATTTTGTGCCTTCTATTATGGTCTGGAAGAAGGCTGTGAGGTCCTATGGACGCCGTGGCGGCCCCTTTCTGGTCCACCCTGTAATAGCCAGTAGCGGCTGCATGTACGTACATACTCGTCTTATATTTAAAAATGAGTTAGTAAATGCAGAACTGCCACTTGCGACTGTTTTTTAATTCTATTGGCACCACTATTTTTCTTAAATAAATTTTTAGTATATTTCTATTGCACATTTTGCCAAAGTGTGTGAAAAGATTTTTATTTTAAGAAAGCTGGCGCGAGATAGAATAATAAAAATAGTAGCGAGTGACAAACCTGTACTAGCTTTTTTTAGCAGATGTGTCAGAAAGTTTCGCGCTTGTTGAGAATCGCCTAAACAAAATATGAAAAGCGCTGTTCAGTTGCATAGTTTTTGAATAAAGACACCTGCCAATTTCATGCGTTTCGGAACAAAAATGAATTCAAAAATGTGTCAAAAAGTAGCTCCTTTGAATTTGAGAACAGCCTTAAAGAAAATTGTTAATAACAAAATAATATTTGTTTTGAAGCGTATGTAATAACTACAACTCTCAAATTTATCTTTCAATTTGTGTATTGACGACCTAATAAACGTTTGTTAGATGCTCAACCAAGTGTATTAAACACTTGAAAATAAAGAGAAAAATGCATTACATTAGTTTAAGGGTGTATTCAAAAAAATATTTTTCACCCTCAACAGCTCGAAATTTTCCGCGACATTTTCAGGCTCATTTTTAAAAATAAAAACATTCAACTTGCTGAGGTGATTTTTGAAGAGATGTATAAGAGGCCATGTTATTTCATTTTTCGCTCAATTAATTAGAATTTGATTTTTAAACAATTATTTTCTCAGTGTGACCATTTTTTTCATTCCCAGATCTCTCGCTTCGGAATATTCGGTTCAAAACGCCAACTTTGACAGCATTTTTTGCAATATTTTCTGCATTTCTCAAAAAATCGACAAGCACGGAACATTATGTAGTTTCTAAATAAGAGAATTTGCCAGTTTGATGTGTTTGAGAACAAAAAGGAATTTAAAAATAAATCAGAAAATAAGCAGTTTTGATTGGAATACACCCTTAATAGAATCATTCACTTCACTCACATCTGACCATCCGAGAATCATAGACGAAAATATTCAGAATCCCTTCAAGTATAATGAATTTCTGCCCTGACCTATAACTGAAAGCATAATCACAACCATTAGCGGCTGGACAAAACGGTGATTATTAGAATACGATCCTCCCATTTAATGAATGAAGTATGAAATTATAACATTCTTTTTTATTTTTTAAATAACACGGTAAATTTCTTTATATTTCATAGCAAGCACTTTTTTAATATTAGATGAAATTTTCTTTTTTCATAGAGGTTAACAGAAATATTCAAAATTCTCAAATCCGCGAAACCTTGATCTTAAGCTGCAGAGATTTCAGAAAGTATGATATCAGAAATATGAAAATAAAGAGAAACTAGAACGAAAAATCGTGCGTACAGAATTGATTATGAAACACTTTCCGGCACATTCAGAATACTGTAATAAAACATCACAGTTTACTAAAGTGAAAGGTGACTTCTAAATGCAAAATGACGTCTAAAACGCAATTTGGAAAACGCATAACGCATTTGAAAACCGCTATTACCATGAATAGTCGTTAAAATATTCGATTATTTTCATCCCTGTATGTGTATATGATCTACAGATATGTATGCAATCTATACAGCATGCTAAACGTTAATTCAGTTATATGCATAGCACACGAAAATTTCCACTTAGCAATTTCCACCAATTAACGGATGTTGCTGAGAACTTTTGTGCGACCCTGTATATGATCTATAGAATTTATACACACCACGCAATATTTAAACAAGTTGGAAATTGCGCGTCAAACGTGGCAAATGAGGTGTGTTCGTACTGTAACTAGTTTTATAACTATTTTTTGACCGCATATTTTACTGAATGTATATTTTAGTGCACGTCAATAAGTGCATATCCATTTTATTCTGTTTCGAAAGGCTGTAACATCCTAAAATGCACTTGAAATCGTTTTTTTTTTTTTTTTTTTTTTTTTTTTTTTTTCACATTGGCCGTCCTGTAACGGAAATTTTTGACTGTTCCTGTAATTAAACTATGCATCCGATTTTCATAAAATTTGAAATGACTCGACAACATTTTGCAACAATTATATATTTAAAATTTCAGACCATTCGGAAGGCTGTAACATCATTAAAACGCACTTACAATAATTTATTCCCAACGGCCGTAATGTAACGGAAAACTTTTGACTGTCCCTGTAATTAAACTATGCATCCGATTTTCATAAAATTTGAAATGACTTGACAACATTTTGCAACAATTATATATTTAAAATTTCAGACCATTCGGAAGGCTGTAACATCATTAAAACGCACTTGCAATAATTTATTCCCATTGGCCGTCATGTAACGGAAAACTTTTGACTGTCCCTGTAATAAAACTATACATCCGATTTTCATAAAATTTGAAATGACTCGACAACATTTTGCAACAATTATATATTTAAAATTTCAGACTATTCGGTCGGGTAGTTTTTGCTCTGTTATATGCGGACAGACGGACAGACAGGCGTACTGAACGATGACTATAGGTGCTACGTATTTATATAAGTACGAACGCACCTAAAAAGCAAGCCACAAATGAAAACTCATTTCCAGCAAATTATTTTTCGTAGGCTTCAATAGTTATATTATTGCTCATTTTCTTCAATAGCCAAATTATTTTGTGTGTCCCTGTAAATAAACGATAAGTTCTATGCACACCATATTCTATAGTAAAAACCTCGTGGTACACCTCAGTGATGTATATTAATTTCAATATGTTTAAAATACTGTAATATCTTTAAAATACACGGCAAACGATTTTTCCCTATAGACCATAATGTAACGGAATTCTTTTGAGTGGCCCTGTAAATGAACCAAAAAAGCTACACACTTTATTTTCATTACCGAATATGCCATAGTAAACCCCAATAACATATATATCCATTTCATGGCAATCGGACTATATTTATGTGAATTAGAGCACGGACAGGCAGATAGACGGACAGACAAACCGAATTCATAAACACTTTTCAACTGTGTTAGAAATTGTTAAAAAGTGAACGTAACCTTACGGAAAATCGTATACTTCAATCCTAAATCATGCACAGGTCGGGTTTGTTGTTTTTTAAGTCAACCCGTGACTCGACCCGAATCTTAATTCAATTAAATTAACGAGTTTCAAATGATTTAAAAAAATATCACATTTCCATCATAATATCATAGCTGCAAAACTTTTTTCTTTTTTATTCCAAATCAAATAAAACCAGAAATTTTATTGTATAATAAAAGCTAATTAAGAATCGTATAGTCTGTTGTTTTTCTTGTTTGTTTTTTTCTTTTCTTCTTTTGTTTAACGTGCATTTTTTAACTTCTTGCATGGGGAAAGTGGGGGCAAAATCGGGTACCATAAATGTTTGTTGTTCTCAGTCAAGTTGGAAAGTAAACTCTGAACACCGTTTTTAATATTAAATGATTCGGCTGTAATAAAATATATTCTTTTCGATAAAAAAAAATATAATTGATTATATAAAAAATACTTTTTTTCAGACATATGCAAAAGACTGGTTTTACCCCACTTTCTGGGTAAAGCCGGATATCTATTTAAAACTCATGGAAAACTCATTTTGGTAAAAAAAAAAAAAATCTTGTTTAATACAGCAAAAAATTATTTTTTTTGTTATTTTTAACAAAACGAAATTGTACATGTGTTCTTCCATGTGTCAAAAATAAATCTGTGGCAAATTTTCTACATTGTTTATGCCTACCTATTTTACACTGGAAGTCATAGAGTTATTTTAACTGCAAAAATCACAAATGAATTTGTTATCATATTCTTCTTCATACTACATGCTTTGTGTCCCATCCGTAGTATTTCAAATATTGTATCCAACCTTCTTCGGATTTAGAATTGGTATAAAGTTCATTACAAAACATCCAGGTTTCATTATCGTCTTCATCTTCTCCTCAAACTTTTTTGGTTTCATTTTCGGTTGATTCTTAATTTCCTTTTTCTTTGTAAGTTTCGTTTTCCAGGCTGTTTGGCTTCTATCTCCTTAAGAGGCTATTTCAGTCAAATGAAAAGACCCGTTCGCTAATGCTAATCCTATGGAAGAAATTTATAACCATATCTCGGTTGCATTTCAATATTTTTAAATGATATTTTTTTTTTTTTTTTTTTTTTTTTGCATTCGATAGCCGAGATCGATCTGTATGCAGGCCGTTTTTTACTTGTTCGATTTTGATTACAGATTTTTTTTATGAGTATGCTTTCAGTTTCGAAACCCGTTCCGAAAATGAAAGCGTCCTCATTAAAAATATCTGTAAACAAAATCGAAAAATTAAAAAACGGCCTATGTACAGATCGATCTCAGCTATCCGATGCAAGAAAAAAAAAATCATTTAAAAATATTGAAATGTAACCGAGATATCGTTATAAATTTCTTCCGTAGGATTAGCATTAGCGAACGGGTCTTTTCACTTGACTGAAGTAGCCTCTCAATATCTGTGTGTAATTTGGCAGTTTGATGCGTTTAAGAGCAAAAGTGAATTTAAAAATAAATCGCAAAATAAGCAGCTCTGCCAAATAACTGCCAAATTCTATTATTTAGAAAGTACACAATGTGCCGTGCTCGTCGATTTTTTGATAAATGCAGAAAATATTGTAAAATATGCTGTCAAATTTGGCGTTTTGAACCGAATTATCCGAATCGAGAGATCTGGGGATGAAAAAAATGGTCATACTGAGAAAATAATTGTTTAAAAATCAAATTCTAATTAATTGAGCGAAAAATGAAATCACACGGCCTTTTATACATCTCTTCAGAAATCACTTCAGCGAGTTTCACGTTTTTACTTTTAAAAATGAGTCTGAAAATGTCTCAGAAAATTTCGAGCTGTTGAGGGTGGAAAAATATTTTTTCGAATACACCCTTAAGAGGCTACTTCAGTCAGGCGAAAAGACCCGTTCGCTAATGCTAATCCTATGGAAGAAAATTATAAAGATAACTCGGTTGCATTTCAGTATTTTAAAATGATTTCTTTTGCATTGGATAGCTGAGATCGATCTGTATGTAGGCCGTTTTTTACTTTTTCTATTTTCATTACAGATTTTTTTTATGAGGATGTTTTCACTTTCGAAACCGGTTCCGAAAACGAAAGTGTCCCCACAAAAAATATCTGTAAACAAAATCGAAAAAGTAAAAAACAACTTTTGTACAGATCGATCTCAGCCGTCTAATGCAAAAAAATCGTTTAAAACTATTGAAATGCAACCGAGATATCTTTATAAATTTCTTCCATAGGATTAGCATTAGCGAACGGGTCTTTTCGCCTGACTGAAGTAGCCTCTTAATAGAGAGAACGTCAAAATAACAATTTTCTTCTCCTCTTGCTTCTCTCAATCCGAAAACCTTCCTGGAGAGAGGGTAATAACATTTTAGGTGAAATTTGAAATGCAGATTGCTGGGCTACACAGTCTGAGATGTCGATAGAAGAGGCTGGATGTGTGATGTCAACTCTTTTAGATGTGGAAGGATGAGCTTCATTATCCTGTGGTATTTAGAAATATTTATTGCTGCAGCTGTGCTAACCTATGGCTGCGTAGACCATAAAAGTGTGTATTCACTGAATTTTATGGGTTTCACTGTCGTTTCAGAAGGAGCAAAATGATGGTCTGGAAAACCATCATTGTTGTAGGTAAAATCCCTGTTTTCTCAAAATTTCTGGTTGGAGTATTTGCAACTGCTGCTCTAAACAAGTTGGAAATGGCTCGTCAAACGTGGCAAATGAGGTGCGTTCGTACTATAGCTAGTTTTATATTAATTTTTTGCACCCCATATTGTACTGAATGTATATATATTTTTTTTGCATTTCATAAGTGCATAGTCTCTAACATCATTAAAATGCACTTGCAATAATTTTTTTCCCATTCCCCGTTATGAAACGGAAAACTTTTGACAGTCCCTGTCATTAAGGGTGTATTCGAAAAAATATTTTTCCACCCTCAACAGCTCGAAATTTTCTGAGACATTTTCAGACTCATTTTTAAAAGTAAAAACGTGAAACTCGCTCAGGTGATTTCTGAAGAGATGTATAAAAGGCCGTGTGATTTCCTTTTTCGCTCAATTCATTAGAATTTGATTTTTAAACAATTATTTTCTCAGTATGACCATTTTTTTCATCCCCAGATCTCTCGCTTCGGAAAATTCGGTTCAAAACGCCAACTTTGACAGCATATTTTACAATATTTTCTGCATTTATCAAAAAATCAATGAGCACGGCACATTGTGTACTTTCTAAATAAGAGAATTTGGTAGTTTGATGCGTTTAAGAGCAAAAGTTAATTTAAAAATAAATCGCAAAATAAGCAGTTTGGATTGGAATACACCCTTAAACTATACATCCGATTTCATAAAATTTGAAATGGCTCGACAAAATTTTGCATCAATTATATATTTAAAATTTCAGACCATTTGGAAGGCTGTAACATCATTAAAATGCATTTGCAATAATTTTTGCCATTGGCCGTAATGTAAAGAAAAACTGTTCATTGTCCCTTTCATTAAACTATACATCCGATTTTCATAAAATTTGAAATAGCTTGACAAAATTTTGCAACAAACATAGATTTAAAATTTCAGACCATTTGGAAGGCTGTAATATCCTTAAAATGCATTTGCAATAATTTTTCCCATTGGCCGTAATGTAAAGAAAAACTTTTGACTGTCCCTGTAATTTAACTATACATCCGATTTTCATAAAATTCGAAATGGCTCGACAAAATTTTGCAACAATCATATATTTAAAATTTCAGACCATTCTGTTGGGTAGTTTTTGCTCTGTTATATGCGGACGGACGGACGGACTGAACGACGACTATAGGTGCTACGTATTTATATAATTACGAACGCACCTAAAAATGCAGCTTTGAATAATTTTCCAATTTAGTAAATCGTTAAGGCTGTTCTCAACTGCTCTGCTCAACTAGCGCAAAACGTTTTGACACATTTACAAATTCATTTTTTAACGGAAACATATAAAATTGGAAAACCTGACTATGGAAGCGATTTTGAATCGAACTGTGTTTTCCATTTTTTTATCAATAAATTACTCATTGAGTAATAAGTGATTTTGATCACATGACACGGCAATTTTCTCCCCTTACTGACTGGATTTTCTTCTTTCTTTCGGAAGTTCAGTTCAAAAGGCCAATTTTGACAGTATTTTCTGAAAGATCTATTGCGTTTACAAGAAAACAGAAAAAACAGTTCGATGACATAGTTTCTGAATAACAATACCTTCTAGTTTCATGCGTTTCCGAACAAAAATGAATTAAAACTTATGTCAGAAAGTTGACCTTTTGGATTTGAGAACAGCCTTAAAGATCGCCCAGGATTGGAAAGTAACCACTTCCTCACCTCTTGTATATAGTATGCGTTTAGAGGTGCCATGAATGACACATCGTCGGGGGGTTAACAGTACTAAACAGCATTAAATTGCAATTTAAAGCGTCATGCTAAATTATTAATTGTCCTAAAAGAATCATCCCATGAGTGTAAGACAAAAACGGCATACGCGGTTTTGATTCACTCTTAAGTACCTGGTTTTACCCCAACATGATGCAGATTTTAAAACATGGCGTCACTACTCTCAATCCTGCAGTAAAACTGTTACAATACTAGCAAGAAAGCAAATAATTATACAGGGTGTCCGGTCTCAACGGTGTCCAATGGCTAATTCCTAAACCGTTAATCATAGACATACAGTTCCAATTAGAAAACTGTTTTAAATGAGGTAAAGAAGTATTTTTAAAGCGATTTAGGTCAAGAAAAACATTTATTTAAAAATTACGAAATTTAAATTTTTATATGGTCCCCCCGTCCTATAAATGATATTTAGTAAACTTTTCCTATTTCTCTAACAAGTACGGTAAAAAGTCCCATTCATCTAACACTAAAATTGACTGAGTTATGACATTTTCAATTTTATGACTTAAACCATTTTTCTGTAACCGAAAACAGATGAGTTGGACCAAGCTTTCAGGGGTCGTACACGAAGTGCTTAAAGTATTATAAAGCGCGTCCACTCCAAACGATGTTCAATGGCTAATTCCTAAACCGTTAGTAAAAGACATATAGTTCCTATTACAAGTTTTTAAGTTGCCATGTATTTCCTTCACTTTAAAAAAAATTTAGAAACTTTAAAAAAATGACAAAATCGTAATTTTTCCTCTTATTGATAGGCAAAAAAGATAATGAAGGAAAGGTCAGATATTACCGTTATTGCACAGACATAAAGATCAATAAGTCTATGATATGCTAAAAAAAAAAAATTCGAGATTGCCTTTTGATTCCTAACGTCACAAAATTGGGTTTAAAAAAGTAATATTTGTTGCATTCCTCTTAGAATCCGGCGAGTTTTTTACAATATTGCACGATTTCAAAGGAAAAAAAATATAGTGCTGCCATCTATGGATTTAGAGGATAAATATATAAGTTTTTGTTCAACGTAATATATATATATATATATATATATTACTGTAGTTTAAAATAAATATATTAATAGCCAAAAATAAACTGAAAGCAAGAATAAAAGTTTCTATATTTAAAATATACACTTTTATCTAAAATATCATATAATTTAAAAGTTTAATAAAGCTTTCCTTCACTTTCAAAGAAGTGATAGAAATGTTGCATTTTACACTCAACATTTTTTACTATTTATTTTTTTCTCATTAATGAATAAAAAGGCAAGAATGAAATTTTCGATATTTAAAATATATACTTTTAGCTATCACGTCAAAAAAAAAATGTAAACTTGTCAGGGCTGTCCTTCTTGCTTAAATGAGCGGTAGAAATATTGCATTTTGCCCTCAAAATTTTTGAAAAATATTTTTTTTCTCATTACGAAATAAAAATACAATTACTAACTTACGCCAATCCGTTACTTATTATTCATTCCTAATTATAAATAATTTTTAATATAGTCTTTCCATTCCTAAGGCTAATAATCGAAATTGAAATTTTAAGCTTGTAGACAAAACCTCGATTTTCCATCCGCTTTTAATGTAAATTTTAATACTTAAATAAACAGTCCTGAAATCTATTATTTTACATTTACTTATAAATAGATATGATCTACTTATATACCGATTTTCATTAAAATCTCTGACATGTCTGCCACAGCTGACTTGCTCATTTTGCATGGAATGACCCTATATTTTTCATTTTTAATCCTAAATGCTTTTCCATCTTTAATTTTAATAATACTCACGCTTGTCTGGTTTAGACTACAGTTAGGCATCTTCTCTTTTATGGCTTCCTATGTTTTAAAAATACAGCTACTATTAAACGGGATAGGGCCTAGTTGACGTCAACTCGGAAGATCAAGACAGGTCTGAAATTTTCAACAGTTCAGGATTTCGTCAAAAAAATTCATAGATAAATTAAATTAATTTGATATGAAAAAAGGGAAGGTTGTTGGTTATGTAATATAAATTAAGATCTGTCAGAAAACTAGCCATTTTTTTAGGCTTGTCCCTATTGAAACTGAGACATTTGATCAGCATCTCTAAAATTACAGCGTATAAAAATTTCAGCCACGTGCACTGGGGCCAAATTTCTATGTGATTTGTGCACAGTCCTTTAATTTCTAAATATTTTCTATTTGCAATTCATATAATAATGATCCAGTAAATTTCTTCTGAATACTAAACATTAACATACATATTCAGATGTATATAAATAAAGAGAAAAATACATTTTAAGAAATGCGCATGCACCTTTTTGAAATTTAATGACAGGGCTATTTTATTAATATAATTTTATTGTCTACCTTATTTTGAGTATTTTTGTAATTTACATTGCCTACTTATCGCCAACAGATAAAAAATAAAAACGTGTTTCAGTCTTTTTGAAACACCCTGTATTAGGCGTAAGATAATAAAGAGAAAAGGCATAAAAAGCTTTTATAATATATGTATGAAAGGATAAAAACCCTTTTAAAATTAAAAATTCAAATTCAAAAATTTAAATTAAAATCCGAAGTCTCTTTCTTCTAACTTTAATTCTAAAAAAATTGTAATTGCAATTGCAATCTAAATCTAATTGTAATTTTGTTTCCCAGCAATACATCTTATTACTTTCAGATATCATTCTCGGTCGATCGTTAAGAGTAAAAATGCTGACGTTCGGAAAATTCTCCTTCAGTTGTGGTTAGGTCATCCCCTGGCGAACCAAACCCGGTTCTGGCATCTGAGCCCGGACAATCAATCAAAAGCTAATCGACCAATTAAATAAATGTGCCTCCGATGTTTACAACTGTGCCCTCTGCTGGAAAATATGACAAGATATTAGCCAAAACCCGCGCCAAAAAGAAGAGATCTCTCAGATTTGAGAAGCCTGCCTAACCTACGGCCCTGTAACTCTCCTACAAGCATCAACGTAAGTGGCTCGTAGAACCTACAATCGGACTCGCGAATCCGGACTGTAAGATGGGACATTCAAATAAATGAGTTCGATCCACCAAAAGGTTCCCGAGTCCAAATTATTTATCCCACAAGATATCTCACCACCAGTCGTCCTTATATATGAAAAGTCGGCTGTACGGTCACATGCCGGGAAGTAAATGAGTTGCGATCCCTTACAGATCCGGGTCGTCGATACATTCCACACACACACTCATATATATATATATATATATATATATATATATATATATATATATATATATATATATATATTCATCATACCTGAACATCATCAATGAAGAAAATATTCAGAATTCCTTCAAGTCCAATTTCAAATTCCTGTGACCCAACTGTAGCATAGGCACGAGCTTTCGCGTCGTTTTCGTATACAAACAGCGATTATTACAATCCGAATGATTCTGAAATATGGGGAAAACCAAGTATTAATGATAAAATTCTTATTCTTATTTTGCAGGAATCAAAATTTATTGTAAGTACTTTCTTCTCTAATTTGTGCATTAACGAATCAATAAAAAAGTTTTGGTTAAAAACTTATGCATATATGTTTAATTATGTGAAAATAAATGGGAAAAAATGCATACATAACTTTAAGGGTGTATTCCAATCCAAACTGCTTATTTTGCGATTTATTTTTAAATTCATTTTTGCTCTTAAACGCATCAAACGGCCAAATTCTCTTATTTGGAAAGTACATAATGTGCCGTGCTCGTCGATTTTTTAATAAATGCAGAAAATGTTGTAAAAAATGCATTCAAATTTGGCGTTTTCAACCGCATTTTCCGAAGCGGGAGATCTGGGGACGAAAATAATGGTCGTAATGAGAAAATAATTGTTTAAAAAACAAATTCTAATCAATTGAGCGAAAAATGAAATCACACGGCCTTTTATACATCTCTTCAAAAATCACCTCAGTCACCAAGTTTCACGTTTTTACTTTTAAAAATGAGTCTGAAAATGTCTCAGAAAATTTCGAGCTGTTGAGGGTGGAAAAATATTTTTTCGAATACACCCTTAAAAGAATCATTCGTGTACCATCATTGAAGAAAATATTCAGAATTCTTTCAAGCATAATATATTTTTGCTCTGGCCTAACTATTGCATAAATACGACCATTAAGGGTGTATTCCAATCCAAACTGCTTAGTTTGCGATTTATTTTTAAATTCACTTTTGCTCTTAAACGCATCAAACTACCAAATTCTCTTATTTAGAAAGTACATAATGTGCCGTGCTCGTCGATTTTTTGATAAATGCAGAAAATATTGTAAAATATGCTGTCAAAGTTGGCGTTTTGAACCGGATTTTCCGAAGCGGGAGATCTGGGGATGAAAAATATGGTCGTACTGAGAAAATAATTGTTTATAAATCAAATTCTAATGAATTGAGCGAAAAATGAAATTACACGGCCTCTTATACATCTCTTCAGAAATCACCTTAGCAAGTTTCACGTTTTTAATTTTAAAAATGAGTGTGAAAATGTCTCAGAAATTTTCGAGCTGTTGAGGGTGGAAAAATATTTTTTCGAATACACCCTTAATGGCAGGCCAAAACTGTGATTATTAGATTATAATCCTCCCTATTTAATTGTAAAATGTGTGAAGAATAAAGTGTGCAATTATGACATTCTTCTTTTTCCGATCCGTTCTCGAACATCTAGAATACGTATATGTGCTCCTGGAAGGACTTCTCAATATTTCTGGACTAAACCAACAATAAAGACAAGATAAATCTATGCTTTTTGGATCTCATGTGATCAAGAAGGGCTGGTTTCCTCCAATACCATGTGATCAAGATAATGATGTGAAAAGCAGTCGTAATCAGTAGAGAGCCATGCCCTCTCTCTTCCGATGGTTGCGTTCTGGATTCGACTGGAGCCGCGGATAGGGTGTGATATGGTCAAAATCGTTTACCCGACCCGATGCCGAACTCTAATCTGATCATATGAATCAGAGAAGAAAATTGCCTGAATATCTTTAAAATTTCCGTCAAGGGAGGAATATATAATTTTTTAATATATAGAGCTCTTAAAAACTTCATATTTAATTTTTGGATGCTATATTTTTCAATTTGTGCGCAAACAATTCAACGAGTCAATAAAATAGTTTTGGATAAAAATCGAAGCAGATATGCTTAGACATATGAAAATAAAGAGGGTAAATGCATACATAACTTTAAAAGAGCTTTATCCTCTGAGAAGAAAATATTCATAATTCCTTGAATTATGCTGTATATTTGCTCTAACCCAACTAGACATAAACACGACCATTAGCGTGTGATCAAAAACAGTGATTATTTGAATCCGATCCTCCCATTAAAACGTGTTAAGTTAAGATTGAAGTGTGTAATTCTAGCAGTTCTTCTTTTTCCAGGCATCATCCAAGAACGGATTGTCGGCCAACGAACTCCTTTTTAATAGGAATATGGATATGCTCTCATGGAAGGAGGACCTATCCGTATTTTTGGACTGAGCCAACGATAGAGGAAAAACGCGATACTGCTACGCATTTTGGGTGTCACGTGATCAAGATAGGCTGGTTTCCTTTTCCTCCAATTGCCGAACTGCCATGTGATAAAGCAGGCTGAAGAGCAGCCGAAATCGGTTGAGTGCCACGTCTAGTTTTTTTCTTCGTTTAGGTTCTGGATCCGACCCGAGCCGCTCGATGATCGGGTAGGGTTTAGCCAAAATCGGTTTATCCAACCCGCTGCAGGAGTCTAATCTGATCAGTGGAGAAAACTGTCAGAAAATCTTTAAAATTGTCACCAAAGAGAATAGATGTCTCTTTAAACATATAGAGCAATTAAAAATTTCACGCTTAATCTTTGGATACTTTCTTTTCTAATTCGCGCATTAACTGGCCAATAAAATAGTTTTGGATAAAAACCTAAATATGTATATTTAGGCATAGTAAAATAAAGAGGGATAATGCATGCATAACTTTAAAGGAATCATTACCATCGGAGAAGAAAATGTTCAGAATTCTTTCAATTATAATGTATACTTGACCTGACCCAACCTGGCATAAACACGACCATTAGCGGCTGACCAAAACAGCGATTATAAGAATCCGATCCTCCCATTTAATTGTAAAATGTGTGAATAATGAAGTATATGCAATTATAACATTCTTCTTCTATTTTTCCAGGCGTCGTCCGAGAATGGATCGTCGGCCGACGAACTTCTCCTATCCAGAAATATGGATAAATACTTCCGGAAGGAGTTGATCGAGAAAAGGAACGCCAGGATGGCCGATAGGGTCCTGCAGCTCATCAGAAAATATCCCGATGAAAGCTTCTTCTTTGCCTTCGGTGCAGGTACATAATTTCTTTTTCTAAGACTGAAATATTTGACTAGACACAGTAATTAAAGACGTAAATATCTTGCCATTTATTTAAGGCTGTTCTCAAATCCAAAGGATCATCTTTCTGACATAAGTTTTAATTCATTTTTGTTCGGAAACGCATGAAACTAGAAGGTGGTGTTATTCAGAAACTATGTCATCGAACTGTTTTTTTTTTTCGTTTTCTTGTAAACGCAATATATCTTTCAGAAAATACTGTAAAAATTGGCATTTTGAACCGAACTTCCGAACAAAAGAAGAAATTCCAGTCAGTAAGGGGAGAAAAATGCCGTGTCACGCGCTTAAAATCGCTTATAACTCAATAGGTAATTGATTGATCAAAAAATGGAAAACACAGTTCGATTCCAAATCGGTCCCATGGTCAGGCTTTCCAATTTTATATCTTTCCGTTAAAAAATGAATTTGTAAATATGTCAACACTTTTTGCGCTTGATGATCAGAGCAGTTGAGAACAGCCTTAAGGTGGTATTAAAAAAAAATATTTTTCCACGCTCAACAACTCGAAATTTTCTGACACATTTTCAGACTCATTTTTAAAAGTAAAAACATGAAACTTGCTGACGTGATTTTTGAAGTGACCTGTGTTCTTAATTTTCGTTCAATTAATTAGAACTTGATTTATAAACAATTATTTTCTCAGTACGATCATTTTTTTCATTTCTAGCCCTATCATTTCGGGAAATTCGGTTCAAAATGCCCACTTTGGCCGTATTTTTTGAAATATGTTCTACCTTTATAAAAAAATCGACACATACGGCACATTATATAGTTTCTGAATAAGAGAACCTGCCAACTGGATGCGTTTGAGAGCAAAAATGAAGTTAAAAATTAGTTAGAAAATAAGCAGTTTGAATTGGAGTACACCCTTAAAGACGTAAATATTTCGAAAAATATTTAAGGCTGTTCTCAAATCCAAAGGGGCTACTTTCTGATATATTTTTCATTCATTTTTGTTCGGAAAAGCATGAAATTGGCAGCTGTTGTTTTTCAGAAACTGTGTAATTGAATGACGTATTCCATTTTTTGGTAAATACAAAAAATCCTATTTATGATCCTAAAAACGTTCTAGTGATTAAACGATTATATGATATACTTTCGAGATCAAAATCACAATATCTTTCATTTATTTGCCTGTAAAAGTGTTTTTACGTTCAATACATTAATCTTGTTGGTAAACTTTCTACATTCGACGTCGAGTTTAGTATTGCTATTTAAAGCAAAAATTAGGTGACTGATATCATTAATGCTCGTATTTGCCATCTATCTCAAGTAAGAGTTGGCTGTTCTCAAATCCAATGGGGCTACTTTCTGACACATTTTTAGGTGTGATCGTAATTATATAAATACGTAGCACCTATAGTCGTCGTTCAGTCCGTCCATCCGTCCGCATATAACAGAGCAAAAACTACCCAACCGAACGGTCTGAAATTTTAAATATATAATTGTTGAAATATTTTGTCAAGTCATTTCGAATTTTATGAAAATCGAATGTATAGTTTAACTACAGGAACAGTCAAAAGATTTCCATTACATTACGGCCAATGGGAAAAAATATATTTCAAGTGCATTTTAATGATGTTACAGACTTTCGAACAGATTGAAATTGATATGCACTTATGGAAGTGAACTGAAATATACATTCAGTACAATATGCGGCGGTGCAAAAAATATTTATAAAACTAGCTATAGTACGAACGCACCTCATTTGCCACATTTGACGTGCAATTTCCAACTTATTTAATTAATTATTGTTCGGAAGCGCATGAAATTGGGAGGTGTTGTTATTCAGAAACTATGCAATTAAATGGTACTTTCCCTTTTTTTGGTAACACTGTAACTAATGCTATTTATTGTTTATGTCAAGCTGGGTCAGAGCAGATATACATTGTAATTGCAGGAATTCTGAATATCTTCTTCTCAGATTGAAAAAGATGTTTTAAAGTTTTGCAGTCATTTTCTCTCTTTATACATATATGCTTTGATTTTTATCTAAATCTATTTAATTCACTCAGTAAGGCTATTCTTAACTGCTCTGCTCAACAAGCGCAAAACGTTTTGACACATTTACAAATTCATTTTTTAACGGAAAGTAATATAAAATTGGAAAGCTTGACTATGGAAGCGATTTGAGATGGAACTGTGTTTTCCATTTTTTGAAAAATAAATTACCTATTGAGTTAGAAGGGATTTTGATCACGCGACAAACACGTTATTTATCCTTTCTTGGGCGGTTATTCTTCTTTTCAGCGGAAATTCAATTCAAAACGCCCACTTTGACACTAATTTATGAAAGATTTACTGCGTTTGCAAAAAAAGGGAAAAAATAGCTCGATTACATAGTTTCTGAACAACAACACTTGCTAGATTCATGGATTTCCGAACAAAAATAAATTAAAACTTATGTCAGAAAGTTGCCCTTTTAGATTTGAAAACATTTTTCCAAGCTCAATAACTCGAAATGTTCTGACACATTTTCAGACTCATTTTTAAAAGTACAAACATGAAACTTGCTGACGTGATTTTTAAAGAGATTTTTGAAGCGACCTGTGTTCTTATTTTTCGTTCAATTAATTAGAACTTGATTTATAAACAATTATTTTCTCAGTACGACCATTTTCTTCCCGTTTCCAGTACTGTCGCTTCGGAAAATTCGGTTAAAAATGCCCATTTTGGCAGTATTTTTTTTTTTTACTAGGGGGCTCGGCCCCCTACGAGCTACGCTCGCAAACCCCCGTCCAGACACCGCAGACTCTAAATGCACGCTAATTTGATCGGCTTTAAAAAGATTTCGAAAGATTAAATTATAATTTATAAAACAGTGGCGATCTCCCTATAAACGGATTTCTATTCATTTCTCTTTGATTGGGGAATTTTAACGCCAAATCCGCTGCGGTACTACTTGATTATCCAGTCGACCAATTTCGCCAAATTATATAAATCGCCAAACCACTCGCCAAATAATACAAATTGACATAATTTTTATTTTAAATAACGAAAGAACAAATAAATTAGTACAACATTAATAAAAATACAAATAAAACGTCGAAATAAAAATAACTTGATGACGTAGACACGTGTAACAACATTTCAAAATAAGCTAATATAAAATGAATTAAGTAAACAGAGTCAGACTTTTTGTCTCATGGTATATTTTAACAAAGCGAAACGAAAGGTCTTTTAAATGAGACATTTTAAATTAATCGTTTTTAATATGACGTAATTTTGACCAAGCTATTCTTTCTCTCTTAAAAATTCACGTGAAAATACTTTTGTTAGAAATGAAATATTATTTGCGCTTCCCTAACAAAAATAGTTGAAAAGATCCTCTCAAAATATCAAATAAATGTCTAGCGCAATTTCTAAATTTAAGGGTGTATTCGAAAAAAATATTTTTCCACCCTCAACAGCTCGAAAATTTCTGAGACATTTTCAGACTCATTTTTAAAATTAAAAACGTGAAACTTGCTGAGGTGATTTCTGAAGAGATGTATAAGAGGCCGTGTAATTTCATTTTTCGCTCAATTAATTAGAATTTGATTTATAAACAATTATTTTCTCAGTACGACCATTTTTTTCATCCCCAGATCTCCCGCTTCGGAAAATCCGGTTCAAAACGCCAACTTTGACAGCATATTTTACAATATTTTCTGCATTTATCAAAAAATCGACGAGCACGTCACATTATGTACTTTCTAAATAAGAGAATTTGGCAGTTAGATGCGTTTAAGAGCAAAAGTGAATTTAAAAATAAATCGCAAAGTAAGCAGTTTGGATAGGAATACACCCTTAAACTCTTTTGCAATATTATTTTGTGTTCATTTTATGTAATAACTGTAATGTGGCGTAATTATGACGTAATTTCTCCTATTTAAGACTTCTAACGCATGTTAATGAATTTATTATTTTATAATACTAGGGGGCTCTGCCCCCTATGAGCAACGCTCGTCAACCCCCGTTCAAACACCGCAGACTCTAAAAATACGCTAAATTGATCGGCTTTAAAAAGATTTTGGAAGATTGAATTATAATTTAAAAAACAATGGCGATCTCCCTATAAACGGATTTCTATTCATTTCTCTTTGACTGGGGAATTTTAAGGCCAAATCCGCTGCGGTACTACTTGATTAACCCGTCGAGCAATTTCGCCAAATTATATAAATCGCCAAAGCACTCGCCAAATTATACAAATTGACATCATTTTTATTTTAAATAACGAAAGAACAAATCAATTAGTGCAACATTAATAAAAATACAAATAAAACGTCGAAATAAAAATAACTTGATGACGTAGACACGTGTAACTTGCTTAAAGTCAAGTTAATGTGACATTTACGATCAACCATTATTGACATTTAATCTTATAGTTTGGCGAATGATAGATTTTTGGTCGACGGGATAACTAAGTAGTGCCAAAAATACATATGTCAATCGCTGTTTTCGTCTTTGATTAAGTAAAATAAGATATACATTTCAAAATAAGCTAATATAAAATGAGTTAAGTAAACAGAATCTTTGTCTCCCGGTATTTTTTAACAAAGCGAAAAGAAAGTTCTTTTAAATAAGACATTTTAAATTAATCGTTTTTAATCTGACTTAATTTTGACGAAACTATTCTTTCTCTTTTTAATATTCACGTGAAAATACTTGTGTTAAAAATGAAATATTATTTGCGCTTTCCTAAAAAAAATAGTTGAAAAGTATCCTCTCAAAATATCAAATAAATGTCTAGCGCAATTTCTAAATTTAAACCGTTTTGCAATATTATTTGGTGTTCATTTTATGTAATAACTGTAATGTAACGTAAATATGACGTAATTTCTCCTATTTAAGACTTATAACGCATGTTAATAAATTTATTATTTTACAAATTCCTTTCACTCTTAAAATTCACGTGTAATTATAGTTTTTATGACGTAATTTTTAATAAGTTCCTGCTTTTTGTACATAATTATTTAATTCTAATTCCAAATATTTTTTTCTGTTTATAATAGTCACGTGTAAATAAATTTTTAATTTATTACACGTATAAATATATATATATATATATATATATATATATATATATATATTTTTTTTTTTTTTTTTTTTGAAGCAAACATTATTGTTTCCGCTGTTTATACAGTTGGCAACAGTTTAAATTAATATCACTTTCTAAAATCTGTAAAAAAATATCTCTAGAAATCCTGAAAATTTGAATTTAAAATAGAAATAAAACCTCAAAAAAAATTAGCCAAATTAAAAAAAAGAAAACAGTCTGCACACCGGGAACTTCAAACGTATAAAATGATCTAAAAATGATTAAATTCCTATGTACAGTTTTTGCTCCTATAAAACTTTTTTAATGGAACGATTTTGTCCAACTTTGGCATTAAATATCTCTTAAAATAATTCTTCGATTTGAAAACTGTCTGCATCAGCGTGTTTATCAAACATTTCTGTATAATACTACCGATTTTCATATTTTTGTATGCATTATTTTTCTTAATATTAACGAAGAAAGACCTCCGGTCACAAAAAATTCAAAACCGGTGGCGGTGACAGCGGTAGTTACTTTTTTTTAGAATAGAGAGATCCTTTCTCTTTTAAAATTCACGAGTATACTTCTTATGACGTAATTTTCAATAAGTTCCTGCTTTTTATACATAATTATTTAATTCTAATTCCAAATGATTTTTTCTGTTTATAATAGTCACGTGTAAATAAATTTTTAATTTGAAGCAAACATTATTGTTTCCGTTTTTTAAACAGTTGGCAACAGATTAAATTAGTACAATTTTCTAAAATAAGTAAAAAATATCTCTCGAAATGCTGAAAATTTGAATTTAAAATAGAAATAAAACCTCAAAAAATGAGTCAAATTAAAAAAATAAATTACTTCTGCACACCGGGAAATTATAAGATATAAAAGGATCTAAAAATGATTAAATTCCCATGAATAGTTTTTGCTCCTATAAAACTTTTTTAGTGGAACGATTTTGTCCAACTTTAGCATTAAATGTCTCTTAAAATAATTCTTCGATTTGAAAACTGTCTGCATCAGCGTGTTTATCAAACATTTCTGTATAATACTATCGATTTTCATATTTTTGTATGCATTATTTTCCTTAATATTAACAATGAAAGACCTCCGGTCACAAAAAATTCAAAACCGGCGGCGGCGGTGACAGCGGTAGTTACTTTTTTTTAGAATAGAGAGAGATATATATATTCTGCCTTTATCAAAAAATCAAACCATACGCACATTAATTTCTGAATGAGAGAAACTGCCAATTGGATGCGTTTGAGAGCAAAAATGAATTTAAAAATGTGTCAGAAAATAAGCAGTTTGAATTTGAGTACATTCTTAAGGCTATTCTTAACTGCTCTGCTCAACAAGCGCAAAACTTTTTGACACATTTGCAAATTCATTTTTTAACGGAAACATATAAAATTGGAAAGCCTGGCCATGGAAGCGATTTGGAATTGAACTGTTTTTTTCATTTTTTGATCAATCAATTATCTATTGAGTTATAAGTGAATTTGATCACGTGGTAAGCACGATTTTCGCCCTCCGCGACTGGTTTTTTTGTTTTCTTCGGGAACTTTGGTTCAAAACGTACACTTTGATACAATTTTCTGAAAGATCTATTGCGTTTGCAAAAAAAAGGAAAAAATAGCTCGATTACATAGTTTCTGAACAACAACACCTCCTAGTTTCATACATTTCCGAACAAAAATAAATTAAAACTTATGTCAGAAAGTTGCCTTTTTGGATTTGAGAACACCCTTAAGGGTGTATTATAAGGATGTATTCTACTTCCTGTGATATATTTTTTACTTACTTTTTTAAAGCATGAAATTGGCAGGTGTTGTTTTTCAGAAACTATGTAATTGAATGACGTATTCCATTTTTTGGTAAATACAGAAGATCTTATTTATGATCCCTGAAACGTTTTAGGGATTAAACGATTATATGATAAACTTTGGAAATCAAAATGAAAATATCTTTCATTTATTTGACTGTAAAACTGTTTTTACCTTCAATGCATTAATCTTGTTGGGAAACTGTTCACTTTCCACATCAAGTTTATTACTATTTTTTTAAAGCAAAAATTAGGTCCATGATATCATTGCTCGTTTTTGCCATCTCTTTCAAATAATAGTTAAGGGTGTTCTAAAATCTAAAAGGGCAACTTTATGACATAAGTTTTAATTTATTTTTTTGTCGAAAATGCATGAAACTAGCAGTTGTTGTTGTTCAGAAACTATGTAATCAAGCTGTTTTTTCCATTTTTTTTTTTTTTGCAAACGCGATAGATCTTTCAGAAAATAGTGTCAAAATGGGCGTTTTGAATAGAATTCCCGCTTGTGAAATAACCACTCAAAAGCTGGCGAAAAAGTGTTTGTCACGTGATCAAAATATCTTATAACTCAATAGGTAATTTATTGATCAAAAAATGGAAAACACAGTTCAATTCCAAATCGCTTCCATGACCAGGATTTCCAATTTTATATCTTTCCGTTAAAAAATGAATTTGTAAATGTGTCAAAACGCTTTGTGCTTGTTGAGCAGAGCAGTTAAGAACAGCCTTAAGGGTGTATTCGAAAAAATATTTTTCCACCCTCAACAGCTCGAAATTTTCTGAGACATTTTCAGGCTCATTTTTAAAAGTAAAAACGTGAAACTCGCTGAGGTGATTTCTGAAGAGATGTATAAAAGGCCGTGTGATTTCATTTTTCGCTCAATTAATTAGAATTTGATTTTTAAACAATTATTTTCTCAGTATGACCATTTTTTTCCTCCCCAGATCTCTCGATTCGGAAAATTCGGTTCAAAACGCCAACTTTGACAGCATATTTTACAATATTTTCTGCATTTATCAAAAAATCGACGAGCACGGCACATTGTGTACTTTCTAAATAAGAGAATTTGGCAGTTTGATGCGTTTAAGAGCAAAAGTTAATTTAAAAATAAATCGCAAAATAAGCAGTTTGGATTGGAATACACCCTTAAGACTTCATTCAAAATAAGGCAAATTCAAAAGGGCTACTTTCTGACACATTTTTTTACTGGAATTTTGTTTGGAAACACATGAAATTGGTAGGTGTTGTTATTCAGAAACTATGTGCAAATAGCGTGCAAATAGACGTTCTTCTGACATTAGCCTAAAAGCGATATTTTCATATTGGTCTCGAATCTTTCGCAGTCGTCTGCAGACGATAGAGATGACAAAAGTTCACGCTTGAAAATTATTTAAACAAGTTGGAAATTGCTCGTCAAACGTGGCAAATGTGGTGCGTTCGTACTCTAACTAGTTTTATAATTATTTTTCGCACCCCATATTGTACTGAATGTTTATTTTTTTTGCGCTTCATAAGTGCATAGTTTGTAAAATGCACTTGCAATAATTTTTCCCCATTCCCCGTAGTGTAACGGAAAACTTTTGACTGTCCCTGTAATTAAACTATACATCCGATTTTAATAAAATTTGAAATGGCTCGACAAAATTTTGCAAAAATTATATATTTAAAATTTCAGACCATTCGGAAGGCTGTAACATCATTAAAATGCACTGGCAATAATTTTTTCCCATTGGCCGTAATGTAACGGAAAACTTTTGACTGTCCCTGTGATTAAAATATGCATCCGATTTTCATAAAATTGGAAATGTGTCGACAAAATTTTGAAACAATTATATATTTAAAATTCAGACCATTCAGAAGGCTGTAACATCATTAAAATTCACTTGCAATAATTTTTGCCATTGGCCGTAATGTAAAGAAAAACTTTTGATTGTTCCTGTAATTAAAGTATACATCCGATTTTCATAAAATTTGAAATGGCTCGACAAAATTTTGCAACAATCATATATTTAAAATTTCAGACCATTCAGTTGGGTAGTTTTTGCTCTGTTATATGCGGACAGACAGACAGACAGACAGACGGACAGACAGACAGACGGACTGAACGACGACTATAGGTGCTACGTATTTATATAACTAGTAAATCTGTAGATCAGGAGCCTCAACGTCATCTTTGCAAGTCATTGTTTTTTAACACTCATTGCGTAATATTCATATTCCTACAAATCGCTTTTTAAAGTTTTCAAATTACATAAATATTTATAAGAATACAAAATACTTCGTAAAGTTTCAGAAATTAAATGTGTTAAACAAGTGGTTATACACTGATGTTCTGAAATTCTGATGAGCTGCTTATTCTGGTAATTTTTTAAATCAAAAATTGCATTTCTTCAGGGTGACTCTGCCCCCCTGAACCCCCCGTACTCTATTTAAATTTACATTCACAATTTTTTATTGATTGTGCGGATGGTTATAGTATATCATAGATTTTTTTTTTTACGCTGTGATTTATAAGGATAAGCATAAGTTTTTTTAATAAATTAATAAATTTAAAATAAAATCCTCATGTTAACCGTTCGCAAACTATAAATCTTGAAGTGACGCCAAAAATGTAACCTTAAAATCCGCTACATTCTACCCAAACACAACGGCGTGCTTAAAAAAAGAAAGAAAGAAAAGAAAAATATTTTAGTAATACAGTTTTTAATTCATAATACGATGAAATGCTACTTT
This sequence comes from Maratus speciosus, assembly GCA_963932465.1. Taxonomy (NCBI): domain Eukaryota; kingdom Metazoa; phylum Arthropoda; class Arachnida; order Araneae; family Salticidae; genus Maratus; species Maratus speciosus. The sequence goes on from OZ010798.1 coordinate 291,099,419, forward strand.
AGAATGCTTAAATATAAGCAGATCATTTTCATTTTACAGAAAAAATGCACGGATGAAGTCTAAGAATTCGGTCCCCGTTCCACGTGCTTGTTTTGTTTGGGCCGAATGAGGGCATTTAAATCTGAGCGATAACGCACATCATATTGCAAACTGTTTTTACAGCATACTGCATCTCCATCTATCTCTTTCCTCCGTGAATAATAGTTAATTTTATTTTAGCCAAGATCTTTTTATTCCAACATCTTTTTTTTGATAAATGACGTCTAATTCACCTGCTATTCGTACTTACTCAAAACCTTTCATCTTGTTATATAAAGAAATACTTAAGAGTTTTCTTTTTATTTCCAATATGTCGCCATATTAATTTTTTTATTCTTAATTTTTTTTTCCTTTTCCTATTTCACGTCAAAATCTTTGAATTGAAAATTGTTTAAGAGAAAATATTATTCAGGGTTTTGATTTTCTTGGCAAAGATTAAAGGAACATTGATAAATTTTATGAAAAAATGTCACATTATTCTCTATGAAAATAATGAACTTTTGTATTTTTAAGCAAAATATTTGAATAAAATAAATAAAATATTGCTCATTTTTATTTCTGGGGCTAAAATCTATCTATATGCAAAAATACAAATGCATTAATTCATCCGTTTTGACGTTGGCTTTACTGAAACAGTATAGACGCATTTATACTAATATTATTAAGACCAAATACGTTGCTAGGCAACTGATGAAAGAAAAGGTAAAAAATGAAATATGTATTATGTCAAATTGATAAAACAAAATGCGTTATATTATTGGAAAACATGCATAAAGTTCCCCCAAAAATTATAAACCTAATTTAAAAAATCTCGCAAATATATTGACATAATTTCAAACTAATTAATATAATAGTAATAATAATCTTATTTAAAAATTTCAGCATCCAAAATTTACCATTTAAATCCATTTTTTATATGAGCCATTTCTTTCAACAAATGAAAATTTGAAAATCGTCTGACTTGCCATAGAAAAGCATTACAGAGCAAAATAAGATGTTCTATATTTCCCGAACGAATGAACCAAATTTAACCAAAAACTATACAGCTTAGTCCGAGTACCTCATCAACATGCCCAATAGATTTCAAGCCGATCGGATGCTTTTTGCGGTAGTTATCGCGGAACAGACAGACAGACAGACAAACGGAAATCAAAACTTTTCGTGTCTCCACAGTAAGCCTTCACTGACGTTTCGGCAATTACGAACGCACCTAAAAACAATAAAAATTGAGTAAATTGCGATACACTTTTAAAATAAATTGTGATATTTTTTTCAAACAAATTTAATTTGAAATTGCATTTTTCCCCTATTAACCCACATTGGACCACACCGATTAAATATTTTTGAAAATTTTTAAAACTTCGATTATATCATTAATATGGTGTAATTAAGTAGATACAAGCAATATTTTGAAAAAAAAATTTAATAAAATTAAAAGGGTTTTTAATTTTTTAAGTAACTAGCTGTCCTATAAACAGGACATATTAGTAGGACACATAGTAAGGACATATAAAATGCATACCTAAACTAATTTTATAAGCAAATATTTTATTTTACTTTAAAAATACTGTTTATGTTGTACAAAAATACTCTATGATTTCTCCAATAAAAAGACAATAACAACGGTAAAATTCTAGATTATAAGATCACAATTTTTAAAGGATTTTTTAAATAGATTTTTTTTCAATTAAATTTTAATTGGTTACTTGTATTTTTGTTTATATGTTATACTTTCATGTATTTTAAAGACGTCATAATAAAATGCATCCAGAAAATCTTTAACAATTTTATTTAAAAAAATGTTTTATTAGCTGTCCTATTTATAGGACAGCGGTCCAATATGGGTTAGACAGTGTCAAATTTCGAAATGTGCAATGCTTAGAAGTTAAAAGAAAAAAAAATATATTGCAGTAAAAGTGAAATTTGGTTGGCTGCTGTTACCATTCGCAAAATAACATCAACGTTATACGCACAGACACGTTTGTCCTATATAATATAGATAGATTATACCAAATAAAATTCTTGTAAAAAAAAAATTATAAACTATTAACTTCAGCGTTGAAATTTCCAGTCAATATTTTGAAATTCCATTTCAATCTTGAAACGGCAAATGTTCGCAAATTTGAAATATTGCCTTATCTTTTCCATACTTCCGTAAACCAAATAAATTTGAAGACAGACGAGGGTGTGAAAAAGAAAAACAACTTATCACGTGATAACGTATCGTGTCAAAGCCATCTGACTGATAGGACTCAAAATCCTGGAAGTTGTTAACGCATTCCTAATATCGGAGTAAACAACAAGAAAAAGTGAAATATTTCTACGGAAATTTCTAAGTTAGATGAATAATTCATCTGAGTGTTGTTTGATAGATTGCAAAGTTATGATAAACTTTGGCTTTAATTTTTTTTTTTCTCTGGAGAAAATATTCTGGTTAAAGATCCATTTAAAAAAATTAATCAGTCTCATATTGGGGGTGTTTTAGTAAAATTTCAATTTCTTGAATTAGAAATTTCAGTTCGTTATGGTCCCATGTACTTTATTTTTGTAAGCATTTTACTCACGGTTTAATTTCCAGCAACAACAAGAAAATGAACCAGTGCTCTAATATACTGAAATACTACCTATATAGAGAATCTCTGATATATGATGAAACTGAATCTGAAATACTACCTATACAACCATAGTAGACCAAGTCCATTTTCAAAAAAAAAAAAAAAAACAGTTAGTCCATGTCCATTTAGAGGGTGCATAACATCTGTTTTATCCAAGTCTGCTCTAAGGCAGTTCTTAACTGCCCTGCTCAACAAGCGCAAAACGTTTTGACACATTTACAAATTCATTTTTATTCGGAAAGATATAAAATTGGAAGGCCTGGCCATAGAAGCGATTTGGAATCGAACTGTTTTTTCCATTTTTCGATCAAACCTATTCAATGTCACCTCCTTTCATGTCATTCCTTCAATGTCACCTATTGAGTTATAAGCGAATTTGATCACGTGACAAACACGTTTTTCGCCCGCTCTTGAGTGCTATTTCTTCCTTCGCGCGGAAATTCGTTTCAAAACACCCACTTTGATACTATTTTCTGAAAAATCTATTGCGTTTGCAAAAAAAAAAAAAAAAAAAAAAAAAAAAAAAAAAAGGAAAAAACAGCTCAATTACATAGTTTCTGAACAACAACACTAGCTAGTTTCATGCCTTTTCGAACAAAAATAAATTAAAACTTATGTCAGAAAGTTGCCCTTTGGATTTGAGAACACCCTTAACATATTTTCTCATCTATGTCATTTGTTTACAGACTTGGTTTACTGTGGGAGTGGATAAAACAGATTATGTGCATCTTCTAAATTAAATGGACTAACACTTTTTTTTTTTTTTTCAAAATGAATTTGGTCTACTATGGTTGTGACTCCCTCCTATAATATACTGTGTTTACTCGCGTAATAGTAACACTTTTTTTTTGCCAATTTTTCATTGTGAAAGTCTAGGTGCGACTATTATGCGGGGAAATCTACTACACAACAACATTGTACACTCTAATGCTAAAACATTACTGGTATAAAAAGAAACATTATAATAAAATTAGTAACTTACCAAATGTTTCCAGATTATGTGCTGTTTATTAAATACCTTTTTTCTTTTTATGGTAATTTTTTTATAACTCCGTCATTACATAAAATGTCATCTTCGCTTCCGCCCGCGTTGGAGATACCTGTCTTCTTAAAATTTTTGAAATTATATCGCTTGTTATTAAAGTCCAGCTTTGTAATATCCAACTTCACATTAGTTTCAGCCTTACTTTTCCACTGGCAGTTTTTTCTTTGTTCCCATTGACCAACCATTCTGCATAACTCGTCTTATATTGTCTTGAAATGTTTTTTTAACCGATACGTCCAATGGTTGCAGTATCGATGCGAGTTCCTCTAATGGAGTGCTTCTAACAATATTTTTTTTTATATAAAAATATTGAAAATGTTCCAAGCTCCAATAAATTATATAACCATTAATTTAAGAAAAAAAAAAAAAAATAGAAGATCAGTTTAATTGTTTTTGCGTTCTGATCCCGCCCGGTTTGAAAAACGAGACTGCGACTTTTATGCGAAGAAAATATTTTGACGATTTTTTCTGCTTCAAAACGGGGGTGCGACTATTACGCGAGTAAACACGGTATACATAAAGCCGTTATATAAGACTGTACAAACCTCATATACATCATACACAAAAGGGGTAATAAAAATCATATATCAAAATATGAAGTCATACCTGTTTTGAATAAAATCCAAAAAACGAACACTGTAAAAAAAAAAAAATCCGACTAGCTTTCCTGTAGGAATCGTAAAAATAGTTACCCTTATCGTACCGAAAAATTTTCCTACCCAGCTCGGAAGAAAATCCGTAAAATCGGAATAAAATCCAAAGAATACCGTTTTAATTAATGTTTCCTTTTTTTTACGGATTTTATTCCGAGCTGCGTCGGAAAATTTTCCGGTACGATAAGGGCAACTATTTTTCCGATTCCTACTGGAAAACTCCTCGATTTTTTTTTACAGTGAAGAAGAGAAATATATATATATAACCATTAAATAAATATTACCATATATATATATATATATATATATATATATATATATATATATATATATATATATATAACAAAGAAACGATAAATTAAGTATGTTGCATTACTGAAATATTTGTGGATCTATGGCAGAATCCGCTACTGATTTTTAGTACTTTTACCGAGTACTTTTTGTATTGTTTTTAGGCTGTTCTCAACTTCTCTGCTCAACAAGCGCAAAACGTTTTGACACATTTACAAATTCATTTTTTAACGGAAAGATATAAAATTGGAAAGCCTGACCATGGGCGCGATTTGCAATCGAACTATGTTTTCCATTTTTTGATAAATAAATTACCTATATTGAGTTACAAGCGATTTTGATTACGTGACAAAGATGTTTTTCATTCTCCATTGAGAGGTTATTCTTCTTCTACGCAGAAATTCGGTTCAAAACACCCACTTTGACACTATTTTCTGAAAGATCTATTGCATTTGCAAAAAAAAGGAAAAAATAGCTCGATTACGTAGTTTCTGAACAACAACACCTGCTAGTTTCATGCATTGCCAAACGAAAGTAAATTAAAATTTATGTCATAAAGTCACCCTTTTGGATTTGAGAACAACCTTATATCTTTATAAATTTCTTCCATAGGATTAGCATTACCGAATGCGTCTTTTCATTTGACTGAAGTAGCCTCTTAATCAGTTTTTTCAAACCGTAATATAGGTTTTAGAATGCTATCTATTCTCAAGCAAGCATTTTCATGTTCAATAAACATATTTTACACACAAGCATGATAAATTAACAAACTTAACATTAACATTAATACAGTCGTCCCCGTTTAAACGAATATTGACGGTTCCAGAAGTAATATTCGATTAAGAAGGTAATTTGATTAAACGGGAAATCTTCCCTTTAATATTTAATGTGTAATAAAAAGGCAAAATAACCATCTACGATATATTTAATTAACAGCATAATAAATCGTTAATAGAATAACATAAACTAAAATAAATACAAATGCTAATATAAAGTAAATACGTATTAATTTAATGTCAGTATATGATTTACATCACACTTAATGCAGCTCGTTTGAATTTGGTCAAAACTTTGCTGTTTCTAATTTACGTTACTTATACTACTGTCTTAAAGCTGCCCTTCGTTCGAAAATCGTTTAAAGTGGTTTGTTTAAGTGGAATTTTAAATGAGTAAATATCGAGTTATTTTTTAAATGAGCGCAAAATATCACAACTACCATCTTGAGTCTCGAAGTGATGACGCATTGCCATTAAAGCCTGGTTAACAGCAGGAAGTGATGGTGGGGAAATCATTTGACCTGTCCATTATATACTTGCTGGCCGAAATCATTGTAGGAAGAACTGAAAATTTGTTTTCAGCGTAAAGGAACCGAAAATGACAAAAGATGGAAGGAAATTGCAGCTGAAACGTGCTTTCCGAGCCTATTTTCAAACGTCGGTCACACAGTTGTTATTCGATAGCGGGGACGTTCGTAAAAGGTATTTGGTTTAAGCAGGGAAAAATAACATAGAACCAATAGGAATAAATTCGGTTCCGGGGGATTCTATTCGAATAAGCGGGGTATTCGATTATCCGTGACCCGATTGTAGGACTGTATTATGTTGTTACTCTTGCATGTTTAAATTCAGTTGCGTAGCTGAAAATGTTTAATTGAGAATGGATAGCATGCGAAAAATTGATATTCCGGTTTGGGAAACTGATTAATGCAGTATAAAAATCACTTAGAAAAGTTTTCGAAAATTCGTGGCAGCAAAAGAAATCTTATTTTTAGAAATGCTTTGTAACATTAGCAATAATATAGCATTTTTCACATAAAAGGAAATCCCTTCCTTTGTGATAGAATAAAAGAGGGAGAAGCCTTGGGATGCCCGGAGTGGTGACGAGTTTTGTCCGAACCCCGCTAGGGTGAAAGGTGGAGAAGAGACTCAGTCAGTGCTCCGAAGGGCTACGTGAAGGTTGCTCTGTAAGGCATATCACACACTGAACAGACAAGCGACGAAAAAGCGTCAGTGAAGAGACATTTCACCCTGATAACAAAGAAGAAACCCAAACTGGTTTGAACGCTACAATTTGTCGCCTGTCTGACATTTTTGTCTGCTTGTCTGTTCAGTGTATGATCTGTCTAAGAGCTAAGAACTTGACGAAGATAGGTATTTTTTGAGTTGTGAGCACGTGGCAAGTGCTAAGTTATGCTGAATCCAGAATTGTTGCTTGTTGAGTTCTCGTGTTTAGAACAGATGTAATTGATTTAATTGTACATAATCTACTTCTTGTTTTTTTAATTAAATTTATTTTGTTTTTAAGGTGAATTGAGTTTTAACTCCATTGTTTTACGAGCTGTAGTGATCTTTTCAATAATCTTCACTATCCAGTCGAATGCTGATAATACAGAGTCTTTAAATCACGAAAACATATTAGTTTCAAGGGTTTCGAAAGATAAAGAATGCTTTCAAGAATCGTGGGTAACTCGGAAGAAGTTATTGTATAGTTTCGTTTGCAGGGACGAAACTAAAGGGGGGGGGGTCGGGGGCATGTGCCCCGGGCGCCAGAACGAAAGGCGTCAAATGAAGGATTATACCTTTGGAATGGATAATTTTCTTCTGATGGACTGATGGCTTCCATTATTATGAAGCAGTCATTATGAATGAAGTGTTAGGTGAAGATGAAAGTGTATCATAAAAAGTTAGAACTCTGACTTTCCGGTTAGAATGGGGGGAAAAAATAGCCATAAAAAAAAAAAAAAAAAAAAAAAAAAAGATACTATTTTTTTTTTCCAATTCTGACCGGAAAATCAGAGTTCTATCATTTTACGGATGCTCTTTCATCTTCACCTAACACTTCATTTATAATGGCTGTTTCATAATAATAGAAGCCATCAGTCCATCAGAAGAAAATAACTCGGTTAAAGCGGAAACTCGGTTAAGCGGGACTCTACTGTATATTTCATTTTAAAAACCTCCCCCTTGGATCCGCCATTGTATATTACGTTGTTCAGTATTAAATATTTTATGATTACATATTTTAAATTTTAAAATAAGTCGGCTATTAGAGAATTAGTAAAATTCTCTTTATAAATATATTTTGCGGAAAAAGGGGGGGGGGGCGCCAAAATCCATGTTTGCCCTGGGTGAAAAAAAGGCTAGTTTCGGCCCTGTAAGAAGCTACTATACACTCACGCGAAAATACTTGCTTGCTAATATTTAAAATATCTCGTTTGCATTTCAATGTTTTTTAATGACTTTTTTGCATTAGATAGCTGAGGTCGATGTCTATAAAAGCTGTCATGTCACGGCAACCGGTGATGGCACCAGAAATTTAACATGAAAAGTTTATTAAACACAAAATCCTATATTTACAATATGTACACTTTCCGAGACTATATGTACTTTTCTAAAATTTATCAACAACAATACTTCCACTAAAACCAGACATATTATATCTCAAAATGAAACCAATATTAACTCGGATGCCTTCCCGCATCCCACACATCCTCGAAAAACCACCACTACTGCCGGTCTTCTCTTTTCACTTTTATTCACTTACCGTTGGGGGAGACAGTCTCTTCACTTCACTTTACTTAAGAAAAAGGTTAAAAAGAGATTGGTTACATGACAAAGGCCATATTTTCTTTTCAGTTTTGTTTACATGTCTTTTTTTATAAGGATATTTTCACTATCGGAACCGGTTTCGAAAATGGCAGTATCCTCATACAAAAAAACATGGAAATAAAATTGAAAAAGGTAGAAAACGACTTTTGTAGAGATCGACCTTGGTTATCCAATTTAAAAAAATCATTTAAAAATATGGAAATGCAAACGAGATATTTAAAAAATTGCTCCCATAGGATTAACATTAGCGAGCGGGTTTGTTTGGGTGAGTGAAGTAGCCCTTAAGGCTGTTCGCAAATCCAAAAAGGCAACTTTATGACATATGTTTTAATTTATTTTTGTTCGGAAATACATGAAACTAGCAGGTGTTGTTGTTCAAAAACTATGTAATATCAAGCTGGTTTTTTTTTTTCATTTTTTTGCAAACGCAACAGATCTTTCAGAAAATAGTGTCAAAGTGGGCGTTTTGAACCGAATTTCCTCGCGAAGGAAGAAAGAGCACTCAAGAGCGGGCGAAAAACGTGTTTGCCACGTGATCGAAATCGCTTATAACTCAATAGGTAATTGATTCATCAAAAAAAAAAAAAAAAAAAAAACAGTTCAATTCCAAATCGCTGTCATGGCCAGGCTTTTCAATTTTATATCTTTCCGTTAAAAAATGAATTTGTAAATGTGTCAAAACGTTTTGCGCTTTTTGAGCAGAGCAGTTAGGAGCAGCCTTAAGAAACATTTGTCCTTTTTTACAGAGTATCTCCAAAGCGTATACTTCAACAGATAAAAAGAAAAAAAATGAGCTCGCCCCTAATTTAATAAGTTTTTTTTAAATGTTTTTTTCTTATCAATATATAGAAGATTTTTTGTCATTTTGCCGTAGAATGGAAGAGTATGTGAAAATTGTCTTACGTACACTTTCTTTTATAGCGTGTTAAAGAATCAAAACGAAGCCAAAAAAATTTAAGGCTCAAATACAGAACTTCATTTTTTCTAGCAAATTGATATGATATCTTGATAAGGAAAAAAAAAAAAAATAAATAATGCCCATCAAAATTGTTTTTAACTCTCGATTCTACCTTAATCCATAAATCAATGGTAGTTGTATACTACTTCAAGTTCTTAACTTTTATCCTAAATTGTTTGATGGTAAATAAATTTCTTCCTCACATTTTAGGTAATACTAAGCACAATATATGAGATGTAATTAATTACTCGTTTTAAATTGCATTACTCATATTAAATACCATTTTCAAACATATATAGTAATACATATTCAGTATTTATAGACAAATAGCCGTTTGGAGGAGCAGAATAAATTATCCAAAAATAAATAAACATAGAAACAACATTAGTATTATGTTTTATTATTTAATAAGTAATTCGTTCAAATAAGATCAAATAAAATAATTAAATTAAACGAAATGCGAATTTAATTGCACGCATATAAATAATGAATATCAAGCAAAAGAAATAATGAAATCAAGCGAAAAGTAAGTACATTTTTAAGCTAATAAATAAATGGATTTTAATAGAATCAAATAAAGTAATTAAATAAAATAAATGATGATTTAACTGCATGAAAATTTTGAAAAATTCCTTATTTATTTGCAGTTTACAAAACGGTTTTTGCTAAGCTTTTTTTTTTTTTTTTTTTTTTTTTTTTTTTTAGGGTTCGGTATTTAAAAAGTAAAAACGGAACCATTATAAGATCACTCCTGTGTCTGTCCGTCCGTCTGTCTGTCTGTCTGTCACAGCCATTTTACTCGCAAACTATGTCACGTGGAAAGCTCAAATTCGGGGAAGTAATAAAGACCATTGACCCACATATTTTCAGATTAATAAACATTCATAAATAGATTTTGTAAAAAAGTAGAGGGGCTAATTATGCTACTTGAAAAAAAATATATTTTCTTTGTAGATCATGTGGGGTATCCTGTGAAAGCTTTTGTAACGCTGAACTCAAAAATACATCCCTTTTAATTTTAGGTATTATAATTTCAATTATATTGTTGAAAATGTAGCGCAAAAATATGTCCCCCCCCCCCCATCTAATTCAAATCTACTGAAACTAAAATTATGAAAAAATTAGAGGTAGTAGACGTTAATATAAACCTTGCCGGAAAATTATAGCGATTACCCTAGGTCACATAGTTTTTGAGTAATTAGCATTTTTCTGTTATACACAAATTTCGATTTACGGGCATTCAGAAAAATTGTTGAGCAATGCTGGATATACCTGTCGTTGCAGAAGAATAAAAGCATTGTTGATAATGATTTTCGAAAAAAATTATCGGTAATTAGCCGAGATATTAACCCTTAAATGTACGGTCAGTTTGGACATACACAAGGACAGGGGCGGCATACTCTATGCCTAGTTAACAACTTTTAATGATATATATGTGTAATGTAATGTCCAGTAACAGTATAAAAGCAACAAACGTCAAATTGTTAAAAACATACTAATTTAAGGGGTCTCGGAACTTTAAAGTGGAAAAATGAAAAAAAGACCATTTTCAACATTTAATGTCTTAAAATGTATATGATTTTAAAACACAATTTTAATTGTGATGAAAGACATAAGTATGTTCTCTCGTTTCATGTATTTAAAAAATTGCAAGATACAGAATTAGTATTTATAGGGGGCTCGAAACTGTTAGACATTTGTCAAACAAAAAATTGGCATAACAGTTTACGCGCAGGATTACAAAATAAATATTGCAACTAGAATGAAAATTTTGGTGCTTACTTATACTTCAGATTGTAATAATTTCCCTGAACTTAAATAAATTTGTATTTAAAGCATTTTTATATTTTTAATGCAATGTTGCATTTAGCTAATACAAAATTTTGAAAATTTCAACAGTAAAATCACCTAAAAAAATATTTTTTTCAACATTAAAAAAGAAATTTTAGGTTCAGTTTATACAGGCTAACATGAAATATATGTTTTGAAAATTTCATGAAAAAATATTCAGAAGTTTTGGAGGTATCCTCCGCGTTATGCCCAAAAAACGCCATTTGGAAAATAATGACTTTAAAGTTTCGGAAACGCCGCTTCAGCTATTGAGCGGGTATAATTCTAAAAGCCAAAACTTCTGTTCTAATGGGAATTTCAAGGAAACAATTATATCAAAATATTCAGAAAAGATAGGAGTTTAACATCTAAAAAATTAAAATTTCTTAAAATTTTTGAAGCTTTAAGAGTCCTGCGATCACTTAATCCTTTCCGCCACGGAGTAATTCTATTTATAAACTTATGAAATAATGAACTGACACCAGAATTGATAAACGAATTTATTAGAAAATGCGAACTTGCTTATTTTCACGTAAATGATAAAAGGAAAATTTTAATTAAATATTCTTGGTGCCGTTTGTCTGTTTTGGAATTAAAATTAGGTGTCCGTTTTTTAAGGGCATCGCCCTCGAAAGATTTAATTAGAATGAATCGCATAAATATTGTGGGATTCACGATAGTTTGCATTGATTGTATCTCTCAATACGCCTCGAGTGACTTTAAAAGTTAATTAAACACCTATCTGGATAAACGTGGTACTGACCAAGGCGGCGTTGCAACTTTGAGACCTGAATTCGAAGCGCGCTTAGCACAATGCCAAATTTAAACTTTATACACTGTAGAAATAAAGGTTATTACTACGCTGAATTTAGTTTCACGAAATGCCAAATGAAGTTTAACTATGCACTGCTTTTATTGTCAGTACCGAATTAAGTTCAGCATAAACAGATTAGGATAATATTAGCCCCTTAACCTACGATTTACTTTCAACAGCTCCACGGTTTGGCAAATCCATAGCTACCACTAAAATATTTCAGAGATTTTCACCTTGTTTAATTTGGAATTTCGACGATTAAATTAAACTATATTTACTGTGAAATTTTAGTGGTAAGAAGAATTTTCATTTGGCTCGATCTTCGTACGCGGGCTATGCCCGTCATTGTAGGTTAAGGGGTTAAAAATAGAGTTATACGAATAGCTATATTTGATATTATTTAGGTGCCATATCTCTTTGAACTTTCATGGTATACCCATTTACACTTTTCTAATATATACAGTTATACCAAACACTACGTTGTATAGTTTTTTACAAAGTCTTAGTATTCTTTTAGCAACTTTTTTTTTTTTTTAAATACAATTACAAATTCATATATTTATTCTACGGAACCCTCTGTGCGCGAGTAATGCTCGCACTTGACCGTTTATTTTTTAATAAGGTACTCTAATCAATGTTGCCAATTTAGCGCGTTTTCTTAATCTAAAATATATCTAACAAAATTTCCCAATAATTATCTTTGCCTTATTTAATGACAAATATTCTGTGGTTAAATAAACCTGTTATTACTATTCGTAAATTATGTTTTTTTTTTTTTTTTTTTTTTTTTTTTTTTTAATTTAAAAATGCTAAATTGGCAACACAGATTCTAATTTGGTCATTTTTGTTTTTCCTTTTTAAAACAAGGTACTCTAATTTTGTTAATATTTTCTTTTCTTTATTGCTTTGTTCATTTTTATGTAATATATTTTGTTTTATCGGCATTCATTTCATTAAAATATCGAAAAAAATATATAGTTTTTTAATTCGTAAAGAAGAATTAGATGACATTATGTGTAAAAATACATATAAAATAAATCTTGTCTGGGATGAAATTTCCATATAACCAGTAGCGATAACTATTTTCAGCAGCTGTAAATGGCTGTTTTCCTGTTTACAATAAACTGTTTGCATTCTAAACTAAATGTTTATGTTCTGGATGATCCCGCTCTTTATTTACAAATCATCGGCGCCAGGCTGTGCCGCTTAAAGGGGGGAAAAAATTCTAACTCTTCTTTTCTAAGAATATTAGTTAATATTGCGGAACATAACAACGCTTTCATTGTTGCCAAATACAGTGCGAGACTTGTTCGAGATATCGTCTGCGTTTATCATTCTCTCAAAGTTGAGTAAATCGGTCCTAACGAGGAATCGGAAGGCTGTAGCTTACAAAAACGTGTGTATACGAGGCAATCGATCAGAGATTTATTTTATCCCCCCTCGTTTGTGTCCTCTTCCCTAATGAAGGGTTGTGTTTAGCGGTACGTTTGTTGCTGTGCTTAATAACAGAGAACGAAATGCCGGTTCCTTTTTATTGTTGAGTTTTTATCTTCTTCGGAATGGCCACGCGACTAGCGACGCTTCTTTTGCGTCATGTGGAGGTTACGGTGCGTTATCATTGACTGATAGGATCGCCCGTGAACGTAATGGGGAGGTTTCAGGCGCTTGATTCACCTGACCGCGAATTAAGGCTTTGAAGTTCTATAGAAATGATAGACCACACTTAATAATATGTGGCGAAATTGATACATGTACAAGATACTTTGTAAATTCAAGAGTTGGTGTGTCTAATTTCGGGTTCGCTGAGACAGTTAGAGAAAGGTTGAAAAGGGTTAAATGACTTCGTATTACGGATTATGCATGGTCAGGTTTCTCAAGGTCAAGAAACTGACTCATCTATGACTTCAAATTGATGTTTTAAGCTGTCGATGTGTTTCTTGAAAGATGCAAGGAGATTCGAAAGATTTCATTAATAGTTTAAGGTTAAATTGTAAAATCAGAATACATAAAAGTTAGATACGATGAACAAGTTGGGTGCTAATGTTATCAGGTTAAGTTTAATAACCCTCTAAAAAGATTTCAGGTTTTAATTGAAGCAGATTTAAAAATCTTTGAAATATTTTATCCACGGTTATGAATACTTATTACTTGAAATTTCAATTTACTCGTTAATATAAAAATTAGATTTAAAAAAGTTATGTATATATCAGTGCCTCACTTTCATAAACGCAAAGAATGCTTCTGTTGCATCTGGAGAGAACGTGGCACTAGAAACAATCCTGCGTTCGTTCAAGGAAGTATCAGATTTGGCGGTGGGGAAGTGATGATCTATGCGGGCATCTCCATTGATGGGTGTACCGACCATTCATTCGAAATGGAGCTAGATCCTCACACCTATTGTAGTATCTTATGCTGCAACAATTGGAGATGACTTCATGTTAATGGATGACAATTGCAGGCCACATCGTGCTTACTTGATGGATGATTTCTTTTCGAGGAAGAAATCATTCGAATGGAGTTGCCAGCGTGTTCTTCGGATATGAACCAAATAGAGTATGTTTAAGACATTCTAGGCAGATGAGTTGCTGGCCGCTTATTACCCCAACAAACTCTACAAGAACTGGAAAGAGCTCTTCTAGAGAAGTGGGACAGCATCCTCATTAATAGCCGTATTGACTCGATGTCTCAAAGGTGTTCACCGTTGTTGGCCGTCCGGGGAAACCATACCCTCTGCTAAAAAAGATTTTCTTTGAAGAGAACATCTTTTTTTCGTTTTTTTCATTTGCACAAATTGTGTTTTGTTTCCTTTTGTACCCAAATGCTCAATACAATGCATTTTTTTCTGCCAAACATGTGTAATTTTGTTCTCATATAGCCTACCATGTCTTTCGATCATGTATCAGTCATCTAAATGATTCCCCAGCAGCAAGATTGATCCACAACCTCAATATCCTTTAATTGTTTTGAGCAGTGTAGTTATTTGAGTGCCAGAACGTTAAGAACTTTGAAAACACTAGTAACTCTCCAAATGCCATGTTGATGTGAAATCAAAATATTTTACAATACTGACTGACAATGACAAATGAAGCATTAAAAATGTATTGCTTGCTAATATGGAGTTCATTTTGTGCGTTTAGGATAGTTATCATGCGGACTTTTTAGGTCACTCTTCAAAAATTTAATCGAACAACTGTTCTCATGCAAGCTATGTTGAGAAGAACACGATTTTTAAATTGATTTATTTTCTTGGCATGTTGCTATGAGATCAAAATAAATTTTTGCAATTGTTTGCAGACAGGGTCAATCTTTGTAAATGTGCTTGCTGATAAGGAGTTGGTTTCATGCCTTTTAGGCAATTATTATGCCGGACTCTTTAAATCATTCTTCAAACATTTAATCCGACATTACTTCTCATGCAGGTTGAATTTAGAAGAACCTTATTTTCATACTGTTTTATCTTCTACTGGTCATTTAAAATGATAATTATTACAATTATTTCCAGGAATTATATAAACATGAAATTTACATTTAAATGTGCATTAATAGAATAAATTATGGTACTCGTGCTACGTAAAATCCAGTGATGTAATTTTCGATCTTAACTATGTCTTTTATGATTTTTCAATTGCCTCTTTTTTTTTCTTTGATAACGCCGCATCTAAACTCTATGACCCATACCTTAATCTTTATGTGTCAGCACGATTTGGGTGCTTGGGTACTATGACACTGTAAACTTCGAAAACATTAGTGATGTGATTTTCAATTGTCATGTTGTCACGAGATCAAAATCTGTTTTTGTAATATTTGCCGACAAAGACGCCGACGCGTGACAACATTACAAATGCTTTGTTCTCTTATATAAATTTCGTCGTATGCCTATAGAACACGTCTTATGCCTACAGAACAATTACCTTGTCGGAACTTTAAATCATCCTTCAAACGTTTAATCCAACATCATTTCTCATGCAGGTTGCATTGAATAGAACATGATTTTCATATTGATTTATCTTATTCAGGTCACTTAAATTAATATCGATAAAATAGCTTCAGATAAGTATAAACAGGAAATTTATGTTTAATTATACATTAATAGAATAAATTCTAATACTTGTACCACACAAAAAATTGTACTATTATCTACAACCGTTTCTTTTAAATGTTTTGTAACTTTTTTATAGCGTTCTATCATATTACTTCACTAGCCGCCCTTGGCAACCAGTTTGATCTCCCTTAAACATATGCTAATCATTGTATCACGTTACTTTTATACAAAATTTAATTTACTTGCTCAATCCTTCGCCAAATCCGAAGATTCTGATACAGAAATCCTGAATTCGGCATTTTTATGTTAGCCGGGCGCAGGCATTGTTCCAGTCGTATTTTTTCGTATTTCATTTAAAATATAGTACTTTCACCCATAATGCATAACTTTAATAAAACTTAAATAAAACTGAAATATTTAAAATTTATAACTCTCAATTATTGATTTAAAAAAAGAAAAGTAATAAATAATACCATAAACCATGACATTTAATTTCAATATCAAAGCTTTGTTTTAATTTACCACGTGAAAAATTGTTTATGACAGTCGCATGAAATGGACTATTATAATACTGATGACCTTATATTTACAATATTTGGCGAAGGAACAATATTTGGCGATTTATCAACTGCTCCCTGCTAACATTAAATTACCAAATTGGCTGCTTGGCATACAAAAAGTGAAGCGGTCAACCCGGAACTGTTGATGACAGTCACATGACTTAGGCTTTTATTATACAGATGACCCGCACTTTAATCTTTGTGTGCAAGTACAACTTAAGCCTTTGAGTCTCAAACACTGTAAATTTTGAAAACATTATATAATTATGCAGTTACAAGTTCTCAAAATGCTGTTTTGCCATGACTTTAAAATACATTTTTGGAATGGCATGACAAGTAACAGCATTACAAATGTATTGCTTACTGAAATGGAGCGCGTCTCATTGCTTCAGGACAATTACCATGTCAGTCTATTTAGATTACTCTTCAAATTTTTAACCCAAAATCACTTCTCATGCAGGTTACTTTGGAAAGAACATGATTTTCATCTTTATTTATCCTCTTTGGGTCTCTTAAAATAATATTTATAATTACTTTGAGTGAGTCAAAACATAAATTAAAACTGCTGATTTAAAACACTTTTTTTGTTTTGGAATCCCAGGCAATGGCGGCTTGCGGATAGTTATTGTGGGACTGCCAACACACCCCCGCCCCCTATTTGTCTTCTATATTATTGATAATATTAATTTATAATGAGTCTTTTCTCGTTAATCCTTTTTTTTTTTATCCCTGTACATTAATAATCCCAAAGTTCATGAAAAATAAGTTATAACAATACTGCATCGCTGCTAAACTTCCGGTTCCTTTCAAGGCGTTTAAATCAGGTTAAATAAATAAATGTTTTTCGCAACAAAGATTATTTTATTTCCTATTTCACTCACATTATGTCTTTGTTCAACATTTCCGAGATTTAGGTAAATTTTACATTTGTTGTAACGGTAATTTTGAGTTCCGAAAAATTTTAAGCATCTTAAATTTTGTCCGAAATTGTATAAAATAATTAAAATTCAACAAAAATTTAAATCAAAATCAACTTTGGCAATTTCTTATAGACAGTAACAAGCGACAGCATTATAAATGTCTAGCTTTTTGGTATAGAGTTGGTTTCATGCTTTTCGCGCAACTATTATATCGGGCTCTTTAGAACATTCTTCAAAAATTTAATGCAACATCACTTCTCATGCAGGTTGCATTGAGAAGAACCTTATGTTCGTATTGGTTTATCTACTTCAGGTCACTTAAAATGATAATTATGACAATTATTTCAAGAGAGTACAACTATGAAATATTTGTGTTATGTAAAATCTCGTAATATAATTTTCGTAACTACATATTTTATGATTTTTCCATTTACCAATTTTTTTCTTTGGTAACACCATTCCTAAATTGCAAGTCTTTATGTGTCATCACGATTTAGGTCTTTGAGTACAAAAACACAGAAGGCTTCGAAAAGAATTAGTAATGTCATTTACAATTGTCATGTATGTTGTCACGAGGTAAAATCTGTTTTCGCAATATTTACTGACAAAAACACGTGACAGCATTACAAATGTTTTGCTCATTTATATGAATTTAATCTTATGCCTAGAACACGTGTTATGCTAGTGTTGCCAGATTGGGGACTTTTTTAATTCAGATTATTTGACTGTCACCACTTTTTAAAATAGTATAATTCACCTTATTTTTTAGAATTTTTAATCTATTTTTAAATAGGCTGAATATTTCTATTTCAAAAAAGCGGTGAGAATCAACAATCTGAGGACAAAAAAGTCCCCAATCTGGCAACACTGTGTTATGCCTATAGAACAATTTCCTTCTCTAGATTTTTAAATCATTCTTCAAATAATCCAACATTATTTCTTGTGTAGGTTGCTTTGGATAGAACATGATTTTCGTATTAATTTATCTTCTTCAGGCCACTTAAATTAATATCTATGAAATAACTGCAGATAAGAATAAACATGAAATAGATGTTTAATTATACGTTAATAGCGTAAATTCTAATACTAGGACCGCGTAAAACATCATAATTAATGTTCTAAAACCATTTCTTTATAGAGATTTTATAATGTTTGGTAACACTAACATCATATTGCTCTATTGATCCATACTTTAATCTTTATGTGTCAGCATGATTTAGGTCTTTGAGTACTAAAACACTGCAAACTTTGGAAACATTACTAATGTCATTTACATTTGTCATGTATGATGTATATTGTCACGAGGTCAAAATCTGTTTTCACAATATTTACTAACAAGGACACGTCCACGCGACAACATTACAAATATTTTGCTCACTTATATGAATTTCGTCCTTATGCCTATAGAAGACGTCTTATATGACTATAATACAATTACCATCTTTAAATCATTCTTCAAACGTATAATCCAATCCAATATTATTTCTCATGTAGGTTGCATTGAATAGAACATGATTTTCATATTAATTTATCTTCCTCAGGTCGCTTAAATTAATATCCATAAAATAACTGTAGATAAGCCTAAACATAAAATAGATGTTTAATTATACGTTAATAGTGTTAATTCTAATACTTGTAACACACAAAAAATTGTAATAGATGATCTATTCTCGTTTCTTCTAGAAGTTTTGTAAAGTTTGGTAACGCTGCATCATATTGCTGTATTGATCCATACTTTAACCTTTATGTGTGAACACGATTTATTTTTTTGTGTACTAAAAAAATTTTAAACTTCGAAAACATTAATAATATTGTGAAGAATCCAATGGGATTCACAAAAAAGGTCCCACATATTTTCAAATGAGAACTCTAGATAGGAAAAGCAATGTATAAGCATAACAGCTCAAAATATTTCTAAGTCTCAAGGTTCTGCCGGAAATGATAAAAAGAATCAATCCATCTAAACCAATCTTAAAGGTTGACGGAAAAGTAGAACGGCATAAAAAAAAGAGGAGTTATGGAATTCCTTTTAAGTGGCAAGTTTGCCGATATTTTCCCAGGACAATTTAAAAATGAAACTAAATGGAAAATTTTCTCACGCTAGCAGAGAGGGTCTCTCTTGGCCAATGATATCGAAGTTTGTTAGTGATATCATTCAACCTAGGCTCTGAGTGGGCCGACAGATAGCCTTTGTTTTAGGAAGGTGAATTCGAACGAACAGAGAAAAGGGAGAGAGGCGTTTTTGAATCCCAAGGAGAGAGCTGCTCTCTGAGTTGGGAGTTGAGTTTTCGGAAAGATCCGAAGGTATAGAAGAATCCGCCGTTTCGGGCTGGGTAAGATTTCTCCAGTGTAAACCGCGAGATATTGTGTAGTTGACAAGGACTGATATACACCAGAAAACAGAGGCAGCTGTTTCTTACCAGACTATCGTGACAAGATTTTGGATTTGTATCGAGAAAGAAGCTAATAGAAATTGAATGTTAATCTTATACACTGAACATTAAGTCTTTAATGAACATTGTCATCAGCTGAAAGTACCCATAAATATAATGTAGTTGTAAATACAAGAAATTGATCAAGAAATATTCATTTATCTTATGCATTTAAATAAATTGTTTGATTTAATTATTACTTGGGCCTCCGCTTGACTGAAGTTCCACGCTACCACTTCCACATGTTAGTCGAAGGTTTTACAACTTGGTGGCAGAAGGTGGTATGCACAGCAAGGACTCTGAACATTAAAATACTAGCTTAAGAGAAAGAGCTCCAGACACAAGACCGTGTGTAGAAAAAGCGACACCAGTATCATGCCGGACAGTTC
This sequence comes from Maratus speciosus, assembly GCA_963932465.1. NCBI lineage: Eukaryota > Metazoa > Arthropoda > Arachnida > Araneae > Salticidae > Maratus > Maratus speciosus. The sequence continues at coordinate 291,119,615 of OZ010798.1, forward strand.
CTCTAAAAAAGAGCTCCAGATGCAAGACCGTGTGCATAGGAAAACGACACCAGTATAGTGCCGGACAGTTCCCCTAAGAAAGTGCTCCAGACGCAAGACTGTGTAGAGAAAAGCGACATCAGTATCGTACCGGACAGTTCCCCTAAGAACAGTTCCCCCAGACGCAAGACTGTGCGTAGAGAAAAGTGACACCAGTATCGTGCCGGACAGTTCCCCAAAAAGGTGCTTTAGACGACATCCAGATGCAAGACTGTGCAGTGAAAGGAGACTACAGTGCAGTGCAGTGCCGTGCAGTACAGTTCCCGAGAGAAAATGCCCCAGCAAAACAAAAGGTAAGCTCATTATTTTGAGTGGCTCTTAATTTATTAATTAATTGAAATGTTGATAAGAAATTAATATTTTAAAGGAAAACTTTTGTTTTGAGGTAAATGAAAATTTTAAAATTGAAAAATTGGTTAGTTAAAATAGAAAATTATTAACTTATTAATTAATTATAGTACAAGGAAGCTGATACCCTTTGTCATTGGCTTTAAATTTTGAAATTTTTTTTAAAATTAAGAATACAGAAAACTAAAATCAAACTAGATTCTTAAAAAAAAAAAAAAAAAAAAGAAAAAGAAAAGAAATTAGATGTCATGTAAGAAAAGTACCATTGTGAGGAAAGTTTGTTTGAAAAATATTTTAGAATCAATTTGGATTATTTAATGATTGATTTTCCTAAATATATACTTGTATTCAAAATAGAAAAAGCATATGAAAAGGTTGCAAGGAATGTTCAATTCTGAGTAAAATAGGGAAAATTGTTTACCTATAGCATTTGGAAATATATTTTTTTTTTTTTATGTTCTATATTTTGTGTGTGTAGGGAATGTAAAAAGTGGGAAAGTTATACTTCTTTTTCGAAACTAACACTAAAACGTAGAATGTCTGAAATTTATTATAGTATTTCTAATTTATTTATGTATAGTGTGAATACGTTTGAAAACATTTTATAACGGTAGATAAGGTTAGAATATTCTCGGTGAAGTGTCAAATTCACATCTTCTGAGGTAGTTGAAAAAAGAAATATATAAATAAATATATGAAGAGGGAAATCGTTAGGTTATCTTTGTAGTATCGGTAGGAATATAAAATCGATAGATAATGGCGAAAATAACGGCATTGAAATATTGCCGAAAGGCTGATCTGCAAAATTTAGCAGAGGTATTAGGAGTTCAGATAGAAGAAAGTGACATAATCGCGACGATTATCCAAAAGATAGAGGGCGCGGACGATTATGATGCCGACTTTGCATTAACGCAAGTGGGATATATAGTGAAAGATAGGGAAGATCTACTTCTTTTAGAAAGAGAGAAAAAAGAAAAAGAAGAGAAAGAAATAGAGAGAAATTTTCAATTAGAGCAATTAAAATTAACGCAAAATACAGGGAGGCGTAACTCGATTTCCAGTAACGGATCGGAAAGACCTAAATTAGCGCTAAAAACTATAATGCATCGTTTTGATCCAGAGCGTTCGGACATAACTCTATTTTTAAACTTGTTTGAACGACAGGCATTAAGGTCTGGGATAGAAAATGAGGATCTGGTCACGCATTTATTAGCTTTGTTGCCCGTACAGATAGCTGAATTGATCTTGCGCGAACCGACAGACCGAGTTGACAACTTTCAGCATGTGAAGTCAATCCTGTTAGCTCGTTTTAGATTGAGTGGCGAGGCTTATAGACAAAAATTAGATAAACATTTGCGAGACCAGAATAGCCCGTGGAAAGACCTCATTTTTGAACTAAATAGCTTTCTAGAAGGGTGGTTAACTGATCTTGAGGTTACTAATTTTAAAGAGTTAAAAGATTTGCTAATCACCGAACAGATTAAGAGGCGTGCTCCAGCAGAATTAAGGGAGCACTTTATAGATTCGTGGGCCAAATATAAAGATCCAGGAACACTAGCTAAGGATCTGCATGAATACGAAACTATAAAAGGGGCGTCAAAAAAATCGTGGAACAAAAAGCTAAAATTCGAAGAAAATTCGCGGGATGAGAAAATGGAAAATGAAGACGAAACGAGAGGGGGGCATTCCGAAACCAGAACTAACTGGAGAGAACGAAATATAGAGAAAGAAAGGGAAAAAATCTTTGAGCGCAAAAGGGCTATTAGGTGTTTCATTTGCTCGAGCCCAAACCATTTGAAGGTTAATTGTCCCGAAAACAAAAGAAATGGAGAGCAAATTACCAGCGTTCATCATATTAGCGGAAGTACAAATTTTGAAGAAAGTTTTAAGCCTTATCTAAGCCGCGCGCTAATCAACGGAAGGGAATGCACAACATTAAGAGATAGTGGAAGTCAATATGATGTAATTTCGAGGAGATTTATTAAACGCAATCAATTAGACGGTGGCAGCATTCGAGTTAGACAGCCGTTAATGAACAATACTCGTCGCTTACCGACCGCCGAAGTTGTTTTAAAAATTGAAGGACTCGGGAGACTAAAAACAAAAGCTATCGTGACGGACAGAAAGACGAATTTGTCTTACTATATTTTGGGTAACAAAACTCAAAAATTAATTGATGATATTAAAAGGAAAAAAATGCAGATTTCAGATGCAGTGGTCATCCATAACATAGCGAAAAACGAAAACGGGAATCCATCCCGAAGGGAAGAGAATAAGTTGAGAGAGGACTACTCAAAATTGACGAGCGTGAACTTGGGAGAAAGGAAGGAAATGGGAGGTACCCGGTCAAAAACGAGATATGAGAATTGGGAGGGAAGGAAGGATAATACTGTATCACCCACGAAAAAGGAAGATCAGGTTTTAGGATCGAATAAAAGAAAAAAGAAAGATGTCAAAGGGGATCATGAGATGGGTTGCCCCATACGAGAAGTCAAACTGAAAAAGGGGTTAGAAAAATCGCATCATGAGTGTGAGGATTTAACACAAGCAAATAGGGCGTGTCAAAGTATAGATAGATCGGATAATCAAAGGGATACGTCGGTGAAAATAACACTGAGAAGGAACAAAAGAGAATTTTGGTTTAGAAATAACGAGAACAAAAAGTATCTCAGGTCAGAAAATCTAGTAAAGGATTTGGACGGGAATAAAGAGCGCGAAAGTGTTATGAGACAGATTAGTCGGAGGACGGGCGACTCTAAAATGTCCCCGGCTTATTGTGTGGCGAGCGCCACAGGTAGACACGAAAAGTTGCAAAATTATCGTGTAAATAAACAAAAACCACAAGAAAAAAACGCGGAGAAAATAAATAGGTTGACAAGCGAAGATTCACGTCCGAGACACTATCCTAAATATAGAAATAGGCCTTCACATGACAGGCTCTAGCAGTTAGAAATTTAGCGCCGGATCAAGTGAGTCGAAATCGATTTAACTAAGTGTACATAAGTGAGTCGAATTCGATTTAACTAGGTGTACATATTAAATTTATCTTATTTTGTGTAAATGTCATAGTGTAAAATTTTAAATGTGTTTTGTCTTTTAAAAGTGAAATTTCATAATCAAAGGTACTCAGCATTAGTAAGTTAAATGTAAATTGTATGAAAAGTTTTTTGTGAAAAAGGTGAGTGAGATATATAAAGGAGGGCCACTCTAATATATGAGCTAACCTTTTCTTTGCAGATATTACGTCTTGCAGCCGAAATATCATTTAAAGGCGGGGGGTATTGTGAAGAATCCAATGGGATTCACAAAAAAGGTCCCATATATTTTCAAATGAGAACTCTAGATAGGAAAAGCAATGTATAAGCATAACAGCTCAAAATATTTCTAAGTCTCAAGGTTCTGCCGGAAATGATAAAAAGAATCAATCCATCTAAACCAATCTTAAAGGTTGACGGAAAAGTAGAACGGCATAAAAAAAAGAGGAGTTATGGAATTCCTTTTAAGTGGCAAGTTTGCCGATATTTTCCCAGGACAATTTAAAAATGAAACTAAATGGAAAATTTTCTCACGCTAGCAGAGAGGGTCTCTCTTGGCCAATGATATCGAAGTTTGTTAGTGATATCATTCAACCTAGGCTCTGAGTGGGCCGACAGATAGCCTTTGTTTTAGGAAGGTGAATTCGAACGAACAGAGAAAAGGGAGAGAGGCGTTTTTGAATCCCAAGGAGAGAGCTGCTCTCTGAGTTGGGAGTTGAGTTTTCGGAAAGATCCGAAGGGATAGAAGAATCCGCCGTTTCGGGCTGGGTAAGATTTCTCCAGTGTAAACCGCGAGATATTGTGTAGTTGACAAGGACTGATATACACCAGAAAACAGAGGCAGCTGTTTCTTACCAGACTATCGTGACAAGATTTTGGATTTGTATCGAGAAAGAAGCTAATAGAAATTGAATGTTAATCTTATACACTGAACATTAAGTCTTTAATGAACATTGTCATCAGCTGAAAGTACCCATAAATATAATGTAGTTGTAAATACAAGAAATTGATCAAGAAATATTCATTTATCTTATGCATTTAAATAAATTGTTTGATTTAATTATTACTTGGGCCTCCGCTTGACTGAAGTTCCACGCTACCACTTCCACATGTTAGTCGAAGGTTTTACAATATCATTTACGATTACTGTCTTGTCTTGAGGCTAAAATCTGTTTCTGCAATGTCTACTAATAATGACAAATGACAATGTTGAAAATTTATTGATAATTTATATAAAATTCGTCTTTTATGTTCAGGACAATTACCATGTCGAGCCCTTTAAATCACTTTTCAAATATTTAAGTGTGTATTCCAATCCAAACTGCTTATTTTGCGATTTATTTTTAAATTAACTTTTGCTCTTAAACGCATCAAACTGCCAAATTCTCTTATTTAGAAAGTACACAATGTGCCGTGCTCGTCGATTTTTTGATAAATACAGAAAATATTGTAAAATATGCTGTCAAAGTTGGCGTTTTGAACCGAATTTTCCGAAGCGAGAGATCTGGGGATGAAAAAAACGGCCATACTGAGAAAATAGTTGTTTAAAAATCAAATTCTAATTAATTGAGCGAAAAAGGAAATCACACGGCCTTTTATACATCTCTTCAGAAATCACCTCAGCGAGTTTCACGTTTTTACTTTTAAAAATGAGCCTGAAAATGTCTCAGAAAATTTCGAGCTGTTGAGGGTGGAAAAATATTTTTTCGAATACACCCTTAATCCAATATCACTTGTCATAATCGTAGCATGGTAGAACTTTATTTTTATATTGATTCATTTTTTTCAGGTCACATAAATTTATTTTTCTGCAAGGATTCGGCGATTTATGTTTTGCGTATTTTTTCGTTCATAACTGTGTATCTAAGTTATGTTTATCCATACCTTAATCTTTGTGTGTCAGTACAACTCAAGTCGCTGATTATTAAAAGAAAGGAAAACTTCGAGAACATTATTATTGTCATTAACAAATGTCATGTTGCCACAAATTCAAAATCTGCCTTTGAAATACTTATTAACAGTCTCACAGTGACAAGTGACACAGTTAAAAATTAAATCGATGGTGTCCAGTCGATTTATGCCTTCGGGACAATTAATTACCATGTCGGCCTCTTTAAATCACTCTTTATTTAATCCAGTGTCCATTGTCATGCTGGTAACATGGAGTAGAACTTGATTTTCATATTGATTTATTTTCTTCAGGTCTCATAAATTGATTTTTCTGCAAGAATTCGGCGATTTCTGTTTTTCGTTTTTTCCTTGATAACACCGTATATAAGTTATGTTTATCCACACCTTAATCTTTGTGTGTCAATACGACTTAAGTAGTTGATTATTAAAAGAAAGGAAAACTTCGAGAACATTATTATTGTCATTAACAAATGTCATGTTGCCACAAATTCAAAATCTGCTTTTGAAATACTTATTAACAGTATAACAATTTCAGAACAATTACCAAGTCGGCCTTTCTTTTAGATCACTTTTCAAACATTTAATCCAACATCACTTCTCATGAAGATTGCAATGAGAAGAACCCGATTTTCATATTGATTAATCTTTGTGTGTCAATACAACTCAAGTCGCTAATTATTAAAAGAAAGGAAAACTTCGAAAACAATATTACTGTTATTTACAAATGTCATGTTGCCACAAATTCAAAATCTGCTTTTGAAATACTTATTAACAGTCTAACAGTGACAAGTGACACAGTTACAAATTAAATTGCTGACGTGGAGTCGATTATGTCTTCAGGACAATTACCATGTCGGACTCTTTAAATCACTCTTCAAACATTTAATCCAACATCACTTCTCATGAAGATTGCAATGAGAAGAACATGATTTTCATATTCATTTATCTTTTGCAGGTCACTTCTTGGGCAACAGCAGCGTCCTTGAGTACGTGGAGGAGGGAGGCTTCAAAGTTGAACAGGTGGCACCTGACGCCAAAATAAGAAGGTAAGTGGCTTCTCTTTTCCCTGTGATATGAAACGTGTCATTTAGGCAGCTTCAAATCTATGTCTTTCTTTACTCTGAGACCGAAGTCTCCCCTATAAAGAGTTCCCCGTGTCATTAATGATCTGAAAATTGGTTTTGCCACTATAGGTTTGAGATAAAAAGGCTTGAGGCAGCTCATTAGCCATATTCTCGTTAAGGATGTAAGTTAGATACGTCAAAGAAATGAAAAATCCATAATAACTTAGGATGCAATCAGCAGTGTTGAATTCAGGCATTTTTTCCTCCGAGAGGGATTTCTGCGGCTTCGGAGGGTGGGGGGAAGGGGGGCGGGGGGGGAGGAAGGTTGCACATTTGTCCATTAAAAGTCCGAGCCTTACACTGAATTCAACACTGGCAATCAGGATGAACATTCAGGATAAAGATTGTAAAACTCTAATACATTACTTATATGGAATTGATTTATAATATTAATTATCAGATAAAATCTTACTGTTTAGATTAAGAAGGTGATATTCCTAAAACATGTGTGAAATCAGAAAAAGTAATACGTGATTAAATATATATATATATATTTCTAAAATTGAATCATTACCATTGGCAATAATGAAGCTGGTATCCAATAAGAATTGCTCAATTACACAAGTAGATAAATCTGCTACAACCAATTAAACCTAATTTCATTCTACATTTAGAAAAGATTTACAATATTACTTTTATTAAATTTCTTATTATGAGCAAGAAATCATGTTTAACAATGTAAATGAATTGCAAATTACAAAAATGACATTTTGGAAAGTTACGTGATTTTGGTGCAATTACAGCAGAACGCCTTTGCGCATCTTAAGATTCATGAAGTTTTGGGATGAAAATTTGAAGAGCTTGCAATTAATGCCAAGCTGCATGTTTTGTTGTCTAACTGGTTTAAGTTAATTCGTCCAGGTGAGTATCGCCAAATTCTGTGGTTGCTAGCTACGATTTGGACAAAAACTTTTTATATGAGCATATGCCCCGATGTTCAGACTCCTTGCTCAAAACTCCATGTTTTATCACAATACATTCATTTACATTTACAAATACGGACATATTATTTCATACATTTCATACAAATCAATAATATTAAAATGTTTCGGATTTTCGATAATAATTTTAGTAAATATGAAAGTAAGTCATATGGATACTCTTTATCTTTACTTATTTTTATGAGAATGTAAACTAAAAACCATTAAATTTTTTAATTCAAACAAAAGAAAAGTAAAGATATTTGCTCGTTATTTCGGATAGCAGATGATATCATCTATTTATTTCCATTTTTTTTTTTTCACAAAAATGGAGTAATTTAGTTGCCATCTTCAAAGAAACTTTACAAAAACGTTACAAAAAATAATACATCGGAAAGTAATTCAAATTTTAAAATTCTTAAATTCCCAGATCTATGCGGATAATTGGTGTTACTTTCATCGCGCTGCGCTTCATATTATAGGAAGAGTGGTTATGAAATACAAACAGATAGTCAGAATTTAATATAATAAATTAATTCGGGAATTTAAAAAAATCGTCAATTAATGGTGGCTAATGTAATATATGGGATGATAGTTAATAATAAATTGTCTGTATCCCTGCTTGTAAAAAAAGAGCGGTATTATGCCTAAATATTTAAAATAAACAGATATGAACGGAACGAGAAGATTTTGTTCAATATATTACAAACTACTGATTGAATCGAAAGTGTTATAATCAACGTATTAAAAGATAACTTCAATCCTATTATTTAAAACCACTACGATGTTGTTACGTATTTTACTAAACAGCGGCCATAAATTGAAGAAAAAGATTATCTAGGCATGGTAAATTAATAACCTGTTTATCATTAAAATAAACTTGGTAGAAAAACACAAGAATGTTTGGCTCAAGGAACAGTGAACTAAACTCAGTTAAGGGGTTACACACGTTCTCATCTTTTAAAAAATCGATTTTTTTTTTCTTTTACGGAAATTAAATACTTATAGTGTGTAGAAATGCGGACAAAAAGATTTAAAGTGGTATCTCAATTATTAAGAAAGATATGAGCAAAAATGTGAGTGCGCGCACGATTGAGGAAACTGACCTCGCCGAACAATATAAAGCCAACTGTAGCGTCCAGGTAGAAACTCACAAATACATGTTTTCGTTCCTGTTCTTTATGTATGTGAAAATGTATTGAGCTATTTAAAAGATTCTACTCTCTTATTCAACGCTAACGAGAGTTTGAGTCCTAAAAATTTGGAAAAGTTGTCCAAAAGTCACAACCGGAAGTCGTTCTGTTGTAAAAATTGCCACCGATATTGTTTCTGCCGCATATAATGATGGTGCAGAAATTTACTTGCAGATACTAAAAGGCGATGGGATGCAAAGGAGGACGCCAATCGCCTGTGACATGCTAGAATCAAAGCTGCACACGAGAAGAAAGTGCTTGTACTGCTCGTCAGTGTAACAAAAAACAAGGCTGTTCTCAACTGCTCTGCTCATCAAGCGCAAAACGTTATGACACATTTACAAATTCATTTTTTTAACGAAAATATATAAAATTTGAAAGCCTGACCATGGAAGCGATTTGGAATCGAACTATGTTTTCCCTTTTTTGATAAATAAATTAACTATTGAGTTATAAGCGATTTTGATCACGTGACAAACACCTTTTTCGCCTTTTCTCGAGTAGTTATTCTTCTTTCGCGCGGGAATTCGGTTCAAAACGGCCACTTTGACACTATTTTCTGAAAGATCTATTGCGTTTGCAAAATAACGGAAGAAACAGCTCGATTACATAGTTTCTGTACAACAACACCTGTTTGTTTCACGTATTTTCGAACAAAAATAAATTAAAACTTATGTCATAAAGTTGCCCTCTTGAATTTGAGAACAGCCTTAAGGCACAGGAGTGCCCACAATATGGCACAGGAATGAGACATTAAGTGTAAGTTGAAAGGAAAAAATCATCAGTATATTTTTTTTCTTCTAAAACTTTAAACGCGATTTTCTTAGAAACTACATTTTTCAACATGGGCAGCATGATAACTTGAACAATTTTTTACATCTTTGGATAACGCTTTTACGCTCACCTACGCATAATTAAATTATCTAAGGACCATCGAGCTATTTTTTCAAAATTTTAATTTTTTATATTTTTCCAATAAAGGTCAAAATTTTAGACGAAAACTGAAAAATCTATTCAAAATAGAGCGCAATTTTCTTCAAAAATTTGAGCCGATGGCCCTTAGCTACAAACTTATTTTACAAGAAAAAACTGAGATTTTAATAATATTTTATTTCTACAGGAATTTACGATGCTGCCCATCGAGACCAGATATTTTGGTACAGTGCACTGCCAGAAAAACTCGTCAATATACACTAAATTATTCCTCATTTTTTAACAAATAATTTCCGTACTCTTAGAAAACATATTTTATTCGTGAATTCCCCCGAACGTCTACAAAAAAAAAAAAAAAAAAAAAAAAAAAAAGTCGAAATTTCGTTCATTTCTAGCATGCATGTGTATTGGGTCTATTAATAATAAATTCGAATTATTTTTAAAATGAAAAACCAAGAATTCTATAAATTAAGATTTTTAATTTAATTAAAAAAGACAAAAAAGTTTTCGAATTTCAAAATAAATAACAATTACTTTTCTCATCCCTTCAAAAGTACTCACAATTCATTTTTTAAAGATGAATAAGTTGAATAAAGTTAAATAAAGCTGAATTTACAAAGTTGTTTATAAATAAATATTCGCATTTAAAATATACTTTAAATGAACACATTTAAAAGATATTTTAATTAACAAAATTAAATGGAAAAAAAATCGATATTACTCAAAAAAAAAAAAAAAAAAAAAAAAAAAGAATCTTATGGAATAAAAATATAATATTCGTATTTTAACTCTAGCAATCTACTTAAAAATATTTATAATTCATATTTTTATACTATATTAATATTAAAATATAAAAACCCCAAACACAATCTCATTAAAGACGAAATCTTCCCGAAATGAACTTCAAAATTAAAAGCTTTTTAAAGAAATTGATCAAACCATACCCATCTGAAGCAAAGATATTTATTTCAAAGCATTTGGCTGCTGTACAATTATAATTGAGTGCTAGCGTGCGCATCTCGTAACGTTGAGATGGCTGGTTCGAAACTAATGTCATCCACTTTTTCTCAACTTTCTTCAATTGACGGATATTTTACCTCCTGTAACGGAGAAAAAAAAAAAAAACAACACGGATATTCGCTAATTCACGGAAATATACCGGCAGCACTGCTGCCAATAGAATTTCTATGAATTGAAGAAAGTTTTTTTTTTTTTAGATTGTGGGAAACGCGGCTGCATGTTTCCGACATAATATGTGACCTAGTTTACCAAAAATTTATTTTAAATACTTGTTAGCAATAAACAACAATGTGGATTTTTTAAAATTTTAATTAATTTTACATTCTTCCAAAAAATTTTTTTCCAAAATATGTCAGTTTTTCACCGCCGAGGACGTATGTAACCCCTTAAAGCTGTTCTTAAGGGTGTATTCCGATCTAAACTGCTTATTTTCTGATTCATTTTAAAATTCGTTTCTGCTCTCAAACGCATCAAACTGGGAAATTCTCTTATTTAGAAACTACATAATGTGCCGTTGCCGTGTTTCTCGATTTTTTGATAAATGCAGAAAATGCTGTATTAAACGCTGTCAAAGTTGTCGTTTTGAACCGAATTTTCCGAAGCGGGCGCTCTGGGAATGAAAAAAATGGTCATACTGAGAAAATAATTGTTTAAAAATCAAATTCTAATTAATTGAGTTGAAAATGAAATCACACGGCATGTTAAACCTGTCTTCAAAAATCACCCCCAGCAAGTTTCATCTTTTTACTTTTAAAAATGAGTCTGAAAATGTCTCAGAAAATTTCGAGCAGTTGAGGGTGGAAAAACATTTTTTTCGAATACACCCTTAACTGCTCTGCTCAACAAGTGCACTTTTTGACACATTTACAAATTCATTTTTTAACGGAAAGGTATATTGGAAAGCCTGGCCATGGGAGCGATTTGGAATTGAATTGTTTCTTCCATTTTTTGATCAATCAATTACCTATTGAGTTATAAGCGATTTCGATCACGTAACAAACATGTTTTTCGCCCGCTCTTGGGTGCTCTTTCTTCCTTTGCGCAGAAATTCGGTTCAAAACGCCACCTTTGACGCTATTTTCTGAAAGATCTATTGCGTTTGCAAAAAGAAATGGAAAAAACAACTCAATACATAGTTTCTGAACAACAACACCAGCTAGTTTCATGCATTTTCGAACAAAAATAAATTAAAACTTATGTCAGTTGCCCTTTTGGATTTGAGAACACCATTAACCACTTCACCGGCGACAGGTATGGGGAAACAGTGTTTTTACCCCCGACTTAACTCGGGGCAGCCGCTGAAGTGGTTAATATAAATATAATTCAATGAGTGCTTCGCAATATTCTGCGACTCTCTGATTGGATTAACAATGTGAGTCAAGCGCGGTTTAACTGCGAACGTGTCTTCAAGTAAGGTTTGTTGGGGTAACTGGAACCACGAGGTAACTGGGCCATAGTCTATTTTATATAAAACGATTGGTGTTTTTTAAGTTTTAGCTTTTGTGAGCAATGCCCCTTTATCTCTACTTCCTAAAACAACGTGATCAACTCAATCATAACTCTCACTTTGCTGTGATAGGTTGTCAAAAATTTACGTTTCTTTTTTTAAAAACAACGTCAAATATGGTTGAACTTCCTCGGATTTTTATTAAAATACTGTACTTTTATTAAATAATCTTTTTTTTTTTAAAGATTAGACATATAACTACATTAATATTATTAGGCATCTATACATATTTACTTCATGTTTTAAATGTAAGCCCGGTGTCCCAGTTACCCCATAAATGTTTCAAGAATGGGGTAACTGGGACATGTATCCGGGGTAACTGAGCCATGCTGGATCCAGTTACCCCAATAGTTATAAATAATTTTTTTGTGTTTCTCTTACTACGGGAAGTAAATTTCTCCATTGGTTTTTGCTCACAATAAAGAAAATGATAGAATACCTTATTAAAATAACATAATGAAATTTAAAAAAAAGCATATTGAGTGGTATCAAACCAAATTTCTTGACCCCTTGAGAGGCGGTGATGCCGTTATGGCATCATTTAATTTTAATTCCTAATTGCCACATTTGCACCTGAATTTTATAATTAAAATTTAACCTTTATTAAGTACCCGAAAATATACTTTTACATGTTTTCAGACAGATTCTCTTGTAAATATTGGTATCATTAAATTATTTCAACATTTTACGAATGCAAGTACCTTGCCCCTGAAAGCCAGACCTTGAAATTGTACTATACACAGTGGTCGCATTCTATAGGCATAGCTGCCAATTTTTACGCTTTCTTGCTACCACTAAAATTTAATAGAGATTTTCGTTTTGTTTAATCATAAGATTTCGACGATTAAATAAGACAACATTTACTATAATATTTTAGTGGTAAGAGGAAAGCGTAAAAGTTGGCAGCTATGCTATAGGGAATCTTTTATTGTCCCTACCACTATTTTGAAAATAATATCTTCATCGCACCTTTCTTTAAGGAATAAAATTTTCCGTATATAATGCGACCCCTGGATAAAGATAAAGTACTTATGTACTTACGTAGCCTTTTGTTCAGAGATTTACCTTGCTATTTTTTCCTTAAAATACCCATGTGACTTTTATACTTATTATCTATACTAAAGTACTTAAGTTTTATATTTTTGGTATAAATAAATCTAATATTTTCACTTTTAGTGCTTTTTTTAGGCACACTGACAGCAAAGGTTTCCCTTACAATGCTGTTTATTGACATATAATTTACATGATCTGCCTGGTTTAAATTTTTTTAAAGTTGTTTACACTTTTTCAAACAGGACCTGATATCCGATATGAAAAAATATGAACGCGTGTGGAACATAGACCCCCCTGGTCCAGTTACCATATTTTGGGGGGCAACTGGACCCATGAGGAAAGAAAGATGAAATATGCATATTTTTATATTTTTAAATATTAAAATGTAATTTTGAGCATTTCTGTCTGATAGAGGGAACTTAACTGAACACATTTACAGAAGTTCAGAATTTAATTGAAATGAACATTAGCTTTTTGAAACTGAATTGTCAGAAGCTCCAGAGTCACATTGTAAAATCATGTCCCAGTTGCCCCAACTAACCTTAATTGATTTACACAACATTGAATGTAATAATTACTTAAAACCATTTTCCCCAGATTGATACAGTATTTACTACATAATTATAATTGTACGAAGTTAATGAGGGGTTGTGTTTTTGCTGACTACAAATAAAGTATTTTTAACCGCTTCAAAAGATAATTTATTTAATATTTTCGATATAATGTCTTTATTTCTGGATGTAAAAATTTGTTTAAAAGTTAATTGCAATATACAGTCAGATCTCGTTATCCCGAAAGCTGGTTTTCATGTCACCCCACCTATCCCGTCAGTTTTTCAAAGTCCCGATTTTATGTATATCAGTTTAATGTAAATAAACTCTGGATTTTAAGTCGTTAAATGATTTACAACTCCGGATATCCCGACGGTTTTGTAAAGTTGTCCATTTTTCATAATCCATCTTATAAGCACGGAAATTAAGCGGTAAGAAATATCTTAGCCAAACTTTTCACAAAAGTGTCTAAAATACCCATTGAGATAAATGAGAAATTTTACTTCAATCCTTTATCTGAATAAATAAAGTCACACACTATGAATGACCCACTTAAGGGTGTATTCCAATGCAAACTGCTTATTTTGAGATTTATTTTTAAATTAACTTTTGCTCTTAAACGCATCAAACTGCCAAATTCTCTTATTTAGAAAGTACACAATGTGCCGTGCTCGTTGATTTTTTGATAAATGCAGAAAATATTGTAAAATATGCTGTCAAAGTTGGCGTTTTGAACCGAATTTTCCGAAGCGAGAGATCTGGGGATGAAAAAAATGGTCATACTGAGAAAATAATTGTTTAAAAATCAAATTCTAATTAATTGAGCGAAAAAGGAAATCACACGGCCTTTTATACATCTCTTCAGAAATCACCTCAGCGAGTTTCACGTTTTTACTTTTAAAAATGAGTCTGAAAATGTCTCAGAAAATTTCGAGCTGTTGAGGGTGGAAAAATATTTTTTCGAATACACCCTTAAGGCTGTTCTCAAATCCAAAAGGGCAACTTCCTGACATAAGTTTTAATTTATTTTTGTTCGAAAATGCATGAAACTAGGTGGTGTTGTTGTTCAGAAACTATGTCATCGAGCTGTTTTTTTCCGTTTTTTTGCAAACGCAATAGATCTTTCAGAAAATCGTGTCAAAGTGGACGTTTTGAACCGAATTTCCGCGCGAAAGTAGAAAAATCACTCAAGAGCAGGTGAAAAACGTGTTTGTCACGTGATCGAAATTGCTTATAACTCAATGGGTAATTGATTAATCGAAAAATGGAAAAAACAGTTGAATTCCAAATCGCATCCATGGCCAGGCTTTCCAATTTTATATCTTTCCGTTAAAAAATGAATTTGTAAATGTGTCAGAACGTTTTGCGCTTGTTGAGCAGAACAGTTAAGAACAGCCTTAAGCTTCAGATAGACGTATCAGTCTACTCGCAGTCTTTTTGTTTTGCTCAGGCGGAGCTTTCTTGTAGTTACACGGCGTTTTGCATCCGACTAAATCCGATATATTGCATTGCATTGAAACGATAAGAAATTATCTAACATCCATTTCTGAAACAGCGAATATTAATTACAATTCGTTGTATAATATTGAAAAAAGAATTGTAGGAAGCACAGCTAGGGATAAGCAAACCCTAATTCATCAATGTTTCATGTAAAAATAAAAAAACAAGTCATCATAAATCTGATTTTTATTCTTGTCAATTTTGTTTTTGTGTTTATATTGTTTAATAATAATATTTTATTGCTTAAAACTGATAGAACAGTCATGAATTTAAAATTGTCTTAAATTAATTAAAAATACAGCTTTTTATAAACATACTTTTCTTCAACTCCGGTTACCGCGACACTCCGTTTATGGCGACACTTTTTCTGACCATTAGAGTGTCGGATAACGAGGTTCGACTGTATTTGTCATTTCTAAAGTATTATGTTTTTTTGTTCGATGTTCCTATTGTAGAAAACCATTAGTTCACAAAAATTAAATAAGTTAAGTTTGAAACTAAGTTAATATTTGCTAAAAGTGATAAAAATACACTTTTACACTTATTTTTATCACTTTTAGCAAATATTAACTTAGTTTGAAGATTTCAAGTGATTTTCATATATAATTTTAAGTTAAGTTTGTTTTCAAATCCAAACTGGCTACTTTCTGTTAGCATTTGCTAATACTTTTTTGTTCTCAAATGCGTCAAATTGGCAGCTCAGCTTCTCTTATTGAAAAACTAGGTCATCGAACAGTTTTTTTAAATTTTTTTGTTACAGAAAATCTTTCAGAAAATTCTGTCAAAGTTGGCATTTTGAACAAAATTGAAAAAAACAAACAAACAAAAAACAAACAAACAACAAAAAAAAAAACTTCCATCCTGAGACAATTAATTGTTTATAACTCAAGTTGTAATTCTTTTATCGTAAAATGGTAAAATTCGATTATTGTATATCGCTTCAATAATCAGTGCATCATTTTTACCCTTAAATATGAGTCATAAAATGTGTCGGAAAATTTTACGTTGATAAGCGGGTTTTTTTTTTTTTTTTTTTTTTTTTTTTGAGATGCTTCCTCGGGGTATACGTGTTATAATCTCTATGCTTTTACTTGATTACAATAATGATGTCTTTCAATAAAGTGATATTTTAAAAATGAAATAAAAAAATAGCACAGTCAGTTTCTAAAACAACAGCAATGTGCAGGGCCGAAACAAGGGGGGGGGGGTCAGAGGGGGCATGTGCCCCGGGCGCCAGAACGAAGCGGTGCCAAATGAAGGATTATACCTTTGGAATGGATCATTTTCTTCTGATGGACTGATGTCTTCCATTATTATTAAACAGTCATCATAAATGAAGTGTTAGGTGAAGGTAAAAGAGCAGCCGTAAAAAGTTAGAACTCTGATTTTCTGGTCAGAATGGGGGGGAAAAATGGCCATAATTTTTTTTTTCAAAAAAAATTATGGCCATTTTTTCCCTCATTCTGACCAGAAAATCAGAGTTCTAACAAAAAAAAATTATGGCCATTTTTTCCCCCCATTCTGACCAGAAAATCATAGTTCTAACTTTTTACGGCTGCTCTTTCACCATCACCTAACAGTTCATTTATAATGGCTGTTTCCTAATAATGGAAGACATCAGTCCATCAGAAGAAAATAACTCGATTAAAGCGGAAACCCGGTTAAGCAGGACTCGGATAATCGGGACTCAACTTTATATTTCATTTAAAAAATGATCTTTAGAATATTTTTGTTGGTGTTCAGAGGCGGGGGGGGGGGGGGGGGTATGATCTCCGTGACCTCCCCCTTGGATCCGCCATTGTAGATTACGTAGTTCAGTATTATACATATTTTATGATTACATATTTTAAATTTTAAAGTAAGTCGGTTATTAGAAAATTAGTAAAATTCTCTTTGTAAAGATACTTTGCGGAAGACAGGGGGGGGGGGGGGGGTTGCCAAAATCCATCTTTGCCTCGGGTGCAAAAAAGGCTAGTTTCGACCCTGGCAATGTGCCTAAGTATTTTATTAAGGATGGGTATATATTGAAGCAAAAGAATCTGTAGATGTAGTTGATTATTAAACACATTCATCATTAAAAAAAAACTTGGTAGAAAAGACACAGGGATGTTTTGTTCTCAAGTTCACTGCTCAACAAGCGCGAAACTTTCCCACACAGTTTAGTAACTCATTTTTAAATGTAAAGGCGCGAAAAATTGACTAAGGAAGCGATTCGGAACGAAATGAATTTTTCCTTTTTTTGGTAAATAAATTACTTATCGAGGTATAGGCGATCCTTGCCACGTAACATTTTTTTTTCTTGTCTTCCTCGCATTGCTGCGACTGGAATTCGGTTCAAAACGCCGACTTTGATAGTATTTTCTGAAAGACCTTTTGCCAAAAATTGGAAAATGTCTTTCCATTACATAGTTTCTTATTAACAACGCCTGCCAATTTCATACGTTTCCAAACAGAAATTAATTTAAAAATGTGTCAGAGAGTAACCCCTTTGGATTTGAAAACAACCGTGAGGCATCGTGTTACACAACAGCTCTAAAATGAATATGATTTATTTCGTTATTTATTATATTCTGCGGCTCTCCGATTGGATTAACAAAGTTAATCAAGCACGTTTTAATTATACGATTGTGCCCTCGTATATAATTGTATTACACAACGTGAATGTGCAATTATACTTACAAACCTTTTCCTCGTTCCGATCCAATATTTACAACATAATTATAGTTGTTAGATGCTAATGAGAGGTTGTTCTTTTGCTGACCACACGTAAGGCCTTTTTTTCTGGCCAATGTATTAACTGTTTTCAAAGATAATTACTTAATATTTTCCATGTGATGCGATGTCTCTATTTCAATGCTAAAATCTATTTAAAAGTCAATTAGCGCGGACCAGTTACCATTTTTGAACTATTAAGTTTTTTATTCAACGTTGCAATTACACAAATCCATTAGTTTATGGAAATAAAGCCAGCTAAATGGTTTGACAGATATCTTAGAACTTTTCTATATTTATGCCATACGGTAATGAAGTCTTTCTAAAATGGTTATAAATTAGAATTTTTTGTTAGTTTATTTTTCAAAGTTACCTAGCATTCTGGAAAATTTTTTTATCTATAGAAACCTCAGAAAGCAATATATTTTCGAGATTTAAGGTGTACTCAAATCCAAACTGCTTATTTTCTGACTCATTTTTTAATTCATTTTTGCTCTCAAACGCATCCAACTGGCCGGTTCTATTATTCAGAAACTATATAATGTGTCGTATGGGTCAATTTTTTGATAAAGGCAGAATATATTTCAAAAAATTCTGTCAAAGTGGGCATTTTGAACCAAATTTCCCGAAAGTACAGTGCTGGAAACGAAAACAAATGGCCGTACTGAGAAAATAATTGTTTATAAACCAATTTGTAATTAATTGAACGAAAAATAAATTACGCAGGTCTCTTATAAATCTCTTCAAAAAACATGTCAGCAAGTTTCATGTTTTTACTTTTATAAATGAGTCTGAAAATGTGTCAGAAAATTTCGAGTTGCTGAGAGTGGAAAAATATTTTTTTAAGGCGGTTCTCAATTCCCCTGCTCAACAACCTGAAACTTTCTGACAGATTCTCTGACTCATTTTTAAACGTAAAGGCGTAAAATGGGCAAGTCTGACTATTGAAGCGATTTGGAAATGAAATGAGTTTTGATAAATAAATTATTTATCGAGTTATCGATATAGCAACCTCAAGCTATTGTGGTGACGTGACGACAGGTTTTTCTCCTCTCTTAGGTGCCGCAGGCAGAATTTTGTTCAAAACGCCCACTTTGACAGTATTTTCAGAAAGATCTTTTGCATTTACCAAACAATGGTAAACGTCTTTAGATTATATAGTTTCTGAATAATAAAACCTGCCACTATCATGCGTTTATAAACAAAAATGGTTTTAAAAATGTGTCAAAAAGTAGTCCTTTTGGATTTGAGAACAAACAGCCTTAATTGTATGCTCAATTTTTTTATTGGCTGATCATTCATTTCATTAATTTAGCTATCCAATTTCTTCCTTTTCTTCTCTATATAATTTAGTAATCATCCGTTATCACTCTTTCAAAATTCATACAAGTTAATTTAGTGTTATAATTATTTTCCAATATCGTTGTAAAATTAGCTATTGAATTTCATTCCAATAATTGCTTGTTACATGATTTTTTTTATTACATCCCGACGTTTATCTTATCTGTAAAATATAAAATACATGTCTTCCGAAAATCTACTGATATAATTAAACTGCCACACGTAATCTGTAAAAAGGATATTCTCTATTATCTCGTCACTTTTTTTTCATGAAATGTTCACTGCATTAATTAAGTTTTTATCTTTATTTAATCATTTATTGATTATTATTTAAAAATGACTGGTAATCACCCCTTCAAAATTTAAACAACCCGTCAATTTATTATTATTACTTTCTCTGAATGTTATTCGAGAATCATCAGCTATCAAATTTCAGCTATCAATGGAATGATTATACGTTATAAGAGTCATTTCTCTCAAGTCGCCAATTTTTTTTCTTAATTTCATTGACTAAATCTGTTCATTTAGTTTTTTGCTTAATTCCTTTTCACTTTCTGTCCTTTAAAACTGCATCATCACATACCTTTCAGAAATTCATAGAATAGATTAATTTTTTGCTATTATCTTTATTATTATTATTATTATTATTATTTATAAATCAGCTATTAAATTTCATCGAAAAGTTCCTTGTTGCGTTGAGTTATTTTTCTATCCTAATATTTACATTCACAAAATGCTAATTTTCAAGTACGCGAATACTCAAAAGGAAATAATATAATTCGAATAATTACTATCTCTACAGCACAGCTAGTCTATATAACATCTCATTCATGTCACACATGGTCACAAGTATCACAGTCACTACGGTGAAGCAAAAATATAAGAAATTCCATACATCTCATTATGAGTCTCAAATGATCACTATATGTGACTCCACTGAGACGTCACTGTGACTGCTGCTTTGTGACGAGTCACCAGGTGACTTTACAATGTCGTTACATTCTGACTCTCATGTGACTGTCATCTGCAGACTCAATTTCAAAGTCATTGTGAACGTTGCATTGTGATAAGTTACCAAATAATGTCACATTAAAGTCACATGATGACTTTCAGGTGACAGAGAGACTACTGTGAAGTCATCATTGTGTTCTTTTGTGAAAAGTCACAATGTGACTATAATGTGATATTATTTGGGGACTTATCATAATGCAATGTTCATGATGTCTTTGAAATTGAATCTAAAAATGACAGTCACATGAGAGTCACTATGTAACTACATTGTAAAATCACCTGGTGACTCGTCACAAAGCAGCAGTCACAGTGACGTCTCAGTGGAGTCACGTATAGTGATCATTTGAGACTCATAATGAGACGTGTGGAATTTCCTATTTTTTGTTTCACCATAGTGACTGTGACACTTGTGACCATGTGTGACATAAATGAGATGCTATATGAACTAGCTGTACTGTAGGAATAGTAAATATTTTAATTATATCATTTCCTTTTGAGTATTCGCTTACTTAAAAATTAGCATTTTGTGACTGGTCTTTAATTTTGGACATCAGTGTATGTGAAAACAGACTTGGTTCGCTGTGGAAGTTAAAACAGATTTTATGCAACTTCTACATGGACTATCACATTTTTACTTTCTTCTATCTTCAATAGAAGAAAGTATTGTAATCGAAATTTTTTTCGACTTCCGGTTTTCGACGGATTTGCATGTTTTAGGGGTCAGAGATTCCAAAAAACATGTTTATAGAAAATGTCTGTCTGTCTGTGTGTCCGTCTGTCCGTCCGTCCGTCTGTCCGTCCGTCCGTCTGTCCGTCTGTCTGTCGCCATTGTACCATCAAAAAGTGTATGAAGTTATGTATAGAATTAAACCAAAATTTTATTATAAGTTTTTGGCTATGGCAAGCAGGTCCTCCCGGAATTTGGAAAAAATTCGCCGGTAGGGGGCGCTGATATAACAATTTTTGTGCGATTTTGAATATTGTACCATCCAAAAGTGTATGGAGTTATGCATAGAATTGAACCAAATTTTTAGTTTAAGTTTTTGGATATGACAAGCAGGTCCTCCCTGAATTTGGAAAAAATTCGCCGGTAGGGGGCGCTGTAAATGCGTTTTTTGTGCGATTTTGAATATTGTACCATCGAAAAGTGTATGAAGTTATGCATAGAATTAAACCAAATTTTTATTTTAAGTTTTTGGCTATGGCAAGCAGGTCCTCCCTGAATATGGAAAAAATTCGCCGGTAGGGGGCGCTGTAGTAGCGATTTTTGTGCGATTTTGAATATTGTACCGTCCAAAAGTGTATGAAGTTATGCATAGAATTAAACCAAATTTTTATTTTAAGTTTTTGGATATGGCAAGCAGGTGCTCCATGAATTTGCAAAAAATTCGCCGTTAGGGGGCGCTGTAATAGCGATTTTTGTGCGATTTTGAATATTGCACCATCGAAAAGTGTATGAAGTTATGCATAGAATTGAACCAAAAAAAATTTTTAAGTTCTTGGCTATGGCAAGGAGGTCCTCCCTTAATTTGTAAAAAAATCGCTCGTAGAGGGCGCTGTAATAGCGATTTTTGTACAATTTTTTTGCCATTTTGAATATTGTACCGCCGAAAAGTGTATGAAGTTATGCATAGAATTGAACCAAATTTTATGTGTTTATTTTTGGTCATGTCACGAAGGTCCTCCCTGAATTTGGAAAAATTCTGCCGGAAGGGGGCACTATAATTGCGATGTCTGTACCATTTTCATTATTGTACCATCGAAAAGTGTATGAAGTTATCCATATAATTGAACCAAATTTTTTGTGCATGTTTCTGGCTATGGCAAACAAGTCCTCCCTGAATTTGAAAAAATTCCGAAAGAAGGGGGCGCTATAATTCCGATCTCTGTGCATTTTCATTATTGTACCATCGAACAGCGTATAAAATTATGCATACAATTGAACTAAAATGTTTGTGCTTGTTTTTGGCTTTGGCCAACAGGTTCTCCTTGAATTTGGAAATATTGCGCAGTAAAGGGGCTCCGTGCTAGCGATTTTTGTATACTTTTCTTGATTTTTTGTAGTTCTATTGTGCATCGGCGGCTCATGCAGCGGCGGGACCTCGCTTCCTGCTATGCCGGCTATTCGCAAACAGCTGATAACGGCAGAATAAGGAAAAATTAATAATTTTAACAAATATCATGATATAGATTAACTCGTTTTTAGTCCGTTTAATTGACTTGAGCAGAAATTTAAGATGAAAATCAAAGTTGGTATAATATTGAACTAATAATATTGAAGTATTAACATGTGTAACTAGGTTTTGAAATATTAAGATGTATAAGATAGAAGAAAGTTTTGGGATTGGCACATCCAACTAGTTTTTTTTTTCAAAATGGACTTGGCCTATGGTTGTGAACTCCTCTTATAATTAACATTACAGTCTTATTGCTAACACAATTGTTGAAACACATAATGTGCGTAAAATCATTTGGAACATTTCGGCATGTTTTTATTTATTTATTTTTTTTTAATCCACGAAATCTACATTTCATTATAATTTTATATTAATTTCCTTCAGGGTTTTGGTGATATATATCAATGGATATGAGGCATTCTCACAAAATTTTAAACTTTCAGGAACAAAAATCTGATGAAATTAAATTTAATAAAATAAAATTTTAAACTGATAGACGAATACTTTAATGACTCAAAATAAAGAAATAAATGGTTAGCAGCGAATTTTTTTTTTTTAAACTGAGGTCTAAGTTAAACTTGCGAGTTTAATTTTCCTTACTATTTTACCACTATAACTTTTTATTTTCTTCTAAATTTTTACTTATAATGAATTTGCATAGTACCCACAGGACATTCAAATAAGAAATAATAACAATGTAATATCTTGAGTACAAAATTTTGGTATAACATTGTCTTAAAGGGTTGTTAAAGAAGGGACGGTAAGGAAAAAAAACGGAACGGTATAGGAAAAAAGGGACGGTAAAGGAGAAAAAAAAGAATGGTAAGAATGGGACGGTAAGGAAAATGACCACCTATTTTTAGGCAAATCATTTTAAGACTAAAGTGATAGCCACAGTCCACAGTGCTCAATGATTTTTAGCAACAGTTTTTTACATTTGATAAAAAAAAATATATCAATTTACCTCGAAAAGTACAGAAATAAACCTTGGAAACGGTAAGATTACCAATAAAGTCACGATGCTTGAAATTGATATTTAAATGTTGATTTAATTTCTGCAGTAAATTTTCTGTGAAAGAATTTTAGCCATTCTTTCTCTAGCATTCTTTTGCATGAGAAAAAAGTTGAAGAAAAATTCTCTGGCTGCATCTGAACTGATTTTCTGTATAATTTTAGCAAGAGGGACGGTGAGGAATCTTAACTTATGGGGCAGAGTTAAAAAAATAATAACAACCGTAAAAATGTGTGCAGGTTAATTTTTTGCTACAAATTTATATAAAACAATAGTCCCAGTTTCGAAAAAAAACTACATCGAATTACTTTTATTGAAGCAATTTTATATGGACAGCTCCAAACTTAAAAATCAGCATCGGGGACACGGGATGGTATAGGAATTTCGTGGTATATTTCGACCCCAATCGTCCCCCAATAACATCGTCCAAAACTTATTTATCTCGTTAATAGTGTTATGCAGTCATGCAATAGGATGTTTTCCAGTATAAGAAAAAAATAAATAAAAAATAAAAAAACAAGAATATGTACTAAAATAAAAATTATTGTTCAAGGACTGAAAAATATATAAGTCAAAAATATCTGAGAATGCCTCATATATATCGTGATATATATCATGATATATATCCGATATTTATTTTCAAAATGTCAAGATGTTTGTTATTTTCGATATTTATTTATATTTGATATTTATTTTCAAAATATCATTGTGCGCAATATTTTTGATATTTTCAGTCAAAACAAGTGTAAATGAAATAAACTTTCAATTGTTATCGACTGTATCGTTCTGTAGGCAGAGAACTTTTATTTTTGAACTGCGCCTTTTTTGCCGTAGAATAAGAATACAAATATCTTTTTCAAGCTTTTACATTTGAAGCTGAATTTTTAAATATATTGAATGGTTGGAAAAGTTCCTGCCCTATTTCATAGATGGCAGAAACTTGCAATTTTGACTGCGCTGATATTTCTTTTATAACCATATTATTAAGGCTGTTCTCAAATCCAAAAGGGCAACTTTCTGACTAACTTTTAATTTATTTTTGTTCGAAAATGCATGAAACTAGCAGGTGTTGTTGTTCAGAAACTATGTCATCGGGCTGTTTTTTCCATTTTTTTGCAAACGCAATAGATCTTTCAGAAAATAGTGTCAAAGTCGGCGTTTTGAACCGAATTTCCACGCGAAGGGAGAAAGAGCACTCAAGAGCGGGAGAAAAACGTGTTTGTCACGTGATCAAAATGGCTTATCAATAGGTAATTGATTGATCAAAAAATAGAAAAAACAGTTCAACTGTAAATCGCTTCCATGGCCAGGCTTTCCAATTTTATACCTTTCCGTCAAAAAATGAATTTGTAAATGTGTCAAAATGTTTTGCGCTTGTTGAGCAGAGCAGTTAAGAACAGCCTTAATTGACAGTTATCTATCTACATGCGTCCTGATCCTGAGCGAACATAACGTTAGAAAAAAGTTTTGAAATTATTTTGTGTGCAAGGTTAATATTTAAAATGGAAAATGGAAAGTTACATTTTCATCTTGTTATGTTATATGTGTTTAAAAAAAGGAGTGAGTGTTGGACGTGCTACAAAAAATATTAAGGCTGTTCTCAAATCCAAAAGGGTAACTTTATGACATAAGTTTAAATTTATTTTTGGTCGGAAATGCCTGAAACTAGTAGTTCTTGTTGTTCAGAAACTATGTAATCGAGCTGTTTTTCCGTTTTTTGGCAAACACAATAGATCTTTCAGAAAATAGTGTCATAGTTGACGTTTTGAAACGAAGTTCCCGAAGAAAGCAGAAAAACCAGTCAGCGAAGGGGGGAAAAAAGTCTTTGTCACGTGATCAAAATCGCTTATAACTCAATAAGGTAAATTATGTATAAGAAAAAAAAAAAAAAAAAAAAGGAACACCGTTCGATTTCAAATCGCTTCCATAGTCAGGTCTTCCAATTTTATGTCTTTCCGTTAAAAAAGGAATTTGTAAATGTGTCAAAACGTTTTACGCTTTTTTGCGTTGTTGAGCAGAGCAGTTGAGAACAGCCTTAATATTCAAAATGCAAAATGCAAAATTACGTTTTCGTCATGTTATGTTATATAAGTTTTTTTAAAAATCCCTACCGGCTCGGCCTACAGGCGAGGGTAGATTTCGAAGTTAAGTACTAATTCCATCAACAAAACTAAATCAAGATTAGAGATAAATCCAGTTTAACAATTTTATCTTGGCCTCTTTTGATTAAGGCGGTATTCAAAAAATATTTTTCTACGCTCAGCAACTCGAAATTTTCTGACACATTTTCAAGCTCATTTTTAAAAGTAAAAACTTGAAACTTGCTGACGTGATTTTTGAAGAGATTTATGAGCGATCTGTATAATTTATTTTTCATTAAATTAATTAGAACTTGATTTATAAACAATATTTTCTCAGCACGATCTTTTTCTTTTGCGTTTCCAGCACTATTGCTTCGGGAAATTCTTTTCAAAATATCCACTTTGACAGCATTATTCAAGAATATACTCTGCCTTTATCAAAAAATCGACCAATACGGCACATTATATAGTTTCTGAATAAGAGAACCTGCCAACTGGATGCGTTTGAGAGCAAAAATGAATTTAAAAATGAGTCAGAAAGTAAGCAGTTTGGATTCGAGTACACCCTTAAACTATAAAACTAATATAGGATAATATTCATCGACATAAACTTAATTCCTTTAATTAAAGCGTCTTTTAATCCCTGTATCTATAAAGTTGTTTTTATCAACTCATCATTCATTTTTTTCATCTATTAAATTTTAATTCCATTAATGTCTGCTTCTGCTTCATTTGATTTTACTTGCTATTATTTAAAAAGTGAGAGATTGTACGTCAAACGTGGCAAATGAGGTGCATTCGTACTATAACTAGTTTTATAAATATTCAGATCTTGCTGCAATAGCTGTTGCACGCTTATGCAGTAATACATGAAAACAAAATTTATTGCAATTATATATGTTAAATTCAGTAATACGGACATAGAATCATTACCTTTCATGGGCATTGAATTAATTACGCATGATAGGATTTAATAGAATGAAGAACACTTTTATTAATATCTTTTAAAGTTTTGATTCGATTTTTATAAAATTTGAAATGACTTGACAAAATTCTGCAAACTAAATTTCAAACCATTCGGTTGAGTAGTTTATGTTCTGCTATATGCTGACAGACGGATGGACAAGACGACGACTATATGCTACATATTTATATAATAAAGAACGCACCTGAAAAGGTCACCGCTATATCACCATTTCAAGTTTCACAAAATTTATTTTACATTAGTGTACTTTCACGATATACACTTAAAATTTATTTATTAGATGGCAAAAAAATATGTATAAAATTTATTTTTAAAAAAATCTCTGTCTTAACTAGAATATTAATCATAATTTATATCTATGAAATAGGATATGCATTTCTCTTTACAGTCTTAAATAAATTGTCAGAAATGCTGTATATAGAACAGTCGAATGGAATTAATCCCTTTATCGCTATTATCTTTTCCTACTATTTACTCAGAATCGGTTATTAAATTCGCTAATGTATTCTATGGATGTTTTAAAAATTGTAATATTTATCTTAGCTATGAAACATGATATACACTTCTATTACTTTCTTTATTTCTAACATAATTAACTTGTCATAAATATTATGCATTAAAAAGTCATAATTTATAGAATTCGTCAGTTAATTGATGTTGTATATTATCAATTATCATTAAGAATTTAATATTAAGTTTCACGAGAAAATTTATGCGTTGTACATCGCTTTAAAAAAAGTTGTAATCTTTATCTTATCTGTGAAATATGACATACTTTTCTCTTACACTGCAAATCTTTATACACTTTTCAGAGCACTTATTTTTTTACCTTTATTAGAACACTTTGAAGAACACCTTTTAGAACAATTTTTAGAATACTTCCGATAACACTCATTTTTTTCAGCACACTTTCTAGAACACATTTTGAACACTTTTGGGAACACGTGATTTCACAAATGTATTCTCATAATCTGTTCTCAAATATGTTCCCAAGTTTAGATTTAACAAATTTCCTGAGCCGAACACATTCGGTATACTTTAGAAACACTTTCTTTATTAGTGGAGTATATTCGGAACACATTTCAGTATACATTAAGGTAACTGGAAAACTTTTTTTTGAATAAACGTATTCCAAGTGTATTCTCAATGTGTGCTGGGAATTTGCAGTGTACGCTTGTATTACTTATTGAATTAAATTGTCAGAAATATTCTAAAAGGAAATAGTCTGATATCCAACAGTATTAGTATTATTATACCGCAGACCAGGCCCATACTTTCTGGGCAATATGCCTTGCTTAACGAGTTTTTGTACCTAGTCGCAAGGGAAAGTCGCCTGATCGCCTCATGACGGAGATCTACCTTATAGTGCCTTGGCTTTCGTGGCTATATCGCTATTTATTTTATTACTTCTGTTACTGTGTTGAGCGGTTGCTATTAATTATGCTGTCTGGATTTGTTTGCACGTTGTCGAAAATGGAAGGGGGGAAAAAGAAAAGAGGGGGAGGGCATCTCACTATTCTACAGAACTCATACGAGCCGCCTATAAAGAGCGGCCATCGCTACTCGAGTTTGATCTCGTAATTTAGAACCCTAATCAGGTGACGAGATCTTTACCTGGCTAGGCACCTCCTGAGGTATTATAATTCATTAGGAAATCTGAAGACTTTGCACCCACGACGGATTTTACATGCACCAGGTGCCATTAGCGTACATGGCGGGATTTTAGCTGGCGATCGCCTCGAACCTTCAACCTTTGGGCTTCGAGCGGTACGCTCTGCCAACTCGGTCACGCCTGCCGTATATAGCGATTTGCCAGCCTTTGATGTTGGTTTAAAGTTCGTCATTTTCATTTGATTTTTGGTCACGTTTCTTAGTTTGTTCTCGCTAAAGTTTTTCTTTCACTTTTTTTTTTTTTTTTTTTTTTTTTTTTTTGTCACTAATGCTTGAATAGATCGCCGCAATATTTTTCACTTTGTCATATTTCTTTGGTGATTTTCTTGTGGAATCTGCATTAGTGTTCGATTACATCGCCGCAATATTTATCACTTATACTCTGTCACATTTCTTAGGTGGTTGTCTTATGGAATCTGCTACTAGTGCTTGATTATATCTCCGGAATATTTATCACTTATACTCTGACACATTTCTTTGGTGATTTTCCTGTGGAATTTGTCACTAGTGCTTGATTACATCGCCATAATATTTATCACTTATACTCTATCACATTTTCTTTGATCGTTTTCCTATTCCTATGGAATCTGCCACTAGTGCTTGATTACATCGTTGCAATATTTATCACTTATACTCTGTCACATTTCTTTGGCGATTTTCTTATAGAACCTGCCACTTTTTCGTTAACTTCTAAATGAATTGGTGATTGTTGAAAGGAACTAAGTCCATATTTTAACATATAACATTTTAACATGGTTTCGATGTTTTATATGTTTATTCTTGAAGAAAAGAACTCAGGCTGGGTACTATCTTATGCATGTTTGGGAGAGAAGAATTGGGGAAAGTTGGGTGATTTTATTAAAATACATTAAAATAAAATACTAACAAATATTTTCTTATGTAAAATCCTATTTTTAGGTTAATATATTTTTATTATTAACCTTATTTTGTTCTTAAATATCCTCATATATTTTACCTTAAAAGCTAAATTGTTATTTTTTCTTTGTAGATAAAAAATTCCATTATATATATATATAAAAAAAATCAAGTCAACAAAAATGTCACTGAAGTTATGCATGTAGGACCTTGATATCTCGAACCTCCTTATCTCGAAACCCTTGATATCTCGAAAAAACAAATTTCCCTGCATTTCCATCAAAATCCTTATGTATTTTCCATAGTTATCTCGACATATATATTTTCCAAAACCCTTGATATACGGGGCATTCTCACAATCTTTTGACTTTCATGTCCCTGAATAATAATTTTTTATTTAATACACATTTTTGTGTTTTTTTTTAATTTTATATAAAGAGGAACATCTCATTACATGATTTCATAACAATATTAACGAGATAAATAAGTTTTGGACGATGTTGGGGTTCCAAATACCAGGAAAACTCATCTACCGTCCCGTGTCCCTGATGCTGATTTTTAAGTTTGGAGCTGTCTGTATAAAATTGCTTCAATAAAAATAATTCAATGTAATTTTTTTCAGAAACTCGGACAATTGTTTTATATAAATATGTAGCAAAAAATTAACCTGCACACATTTTTACGGTGGATATTATTTTTTAAACTCTGTCCCTGGGTTTTTCATCCTTACCGTTCCTCTTGCTAAACTTATACAGAAAATCACTTCAGATGCAGCCACAGATTTTTTTTTCAAGTTTTTTCTCATGCAGAAGTATGCTAGAGAAAGAACGTCTAAAATTCTTTGACAGGAAATTAACTGCAGAATTTTAATCTGCATTTAAATACCAATTTCAAGATCGTGCCTTTATTGGTAGTCTTACCGCCCCCAAGGTTTATTCCTGCATTTTTCAAGGTAAATTTAAAAATAATAATAATAATTTATCCAGTGTTAACAACTGTTTCTAAAAATCAATGAACATTGTGGCTATCACTTATTCTTAACATGATTTTCCTAACAATAGGTGGAAATTTTCCTTACCGTTCCATCCTTATAGTCCCTTTTTTTACCATTTCGTCCCTTTTTTCCTATACCATCCCCTTTTTTACCTTACCGTCCCTTCTTTAACACCATTTTAAGACAATGTTATACAAAAATTTTGTATTAAAAGTACTACATTTTTATTATTTCATATTTTAATGTCGTGTGGGTACTATGCAAATTCATTATAAGTAAAAATTGAGAAGAAAATAAAAAGTTATAGGGGTAAAACGGTAAGGAAAATTAAACTCGCAAGTTTAACTTAAACCTCAGTTAAATAAAAAAAATTTCGCTGCTGACCATTTTTTCTTTATTTTGAACCATTAAGGCATTCGTCCTTCAGATTAAAATGTTATTTTAGCAAGTTTAAATTCGTCAGATTTTTTTCCCATAAGTTGAAAGATTGTGAGAATGCCCCATACCTTGACATATGTGTATTCTTTCCACAGAATTTAGTTTGACTTTTTACTTTTGGCTAATATTAGCTGTAGAATGTAGAACCAATTTGATCTGGATGCTGGTTTCACATTCTTTCATCCCTTTGTACTCCGCTGTACTGAAATTCCCCGATCACGAAATCCCATGTTAGCCTATGGGAAAACTTTGAAGCGCGATGACTTATTACCTAATATAATTGTTAAAATACCGTTTTCACCATCAGAAAGTAGACGTCAGATGCAGATGATGTGTGTTTTTAAAAATTGTCTCCGTAAATTTTAAGTACATAAAAAATGACTATAAACTTTGAATTATATGACTATAAACTTTGAAATTTCCATTTGATTAAATTTTATCATCTTTTTAAAAATACTTAACATTTACGTAGACATTTTTTAAAAACGCACATCATTGGCATCTGACGTCTACTTTCTGATGGTGAAAACGGTATTTTAATAATTATATTAGGTAATAAGTCATCGCGCTTCAAAGTTTTCCTATAGGCTAACATGGGATTTCGCGTTCGGGGAGTTTCAGTGCATGAAACTGTAACTGAAACAGTGCAAATAGCTACACTGGAAAGTACACTCAAAGGAGAGATCCAAACACGCGCTTGCTTCCTTATATCCACAAATTTGCCAAATTCTCGTGAGTAAACCTAAAATAACACCAAAGCGCCCTCCATTCCCGCGAAAGTTTAAAACGATATTCGTTTCACCGAAGATCGTTCACGTGATCGACCAATAATTAGATTTTTTAATTCTTCAAAATCTTGATAACTCGAAACCTCTGTATCTCGAATTTCTTTCTCTTCCCGGAGATTCGAGATTGTACTGTATATACATTTCAAGTTGCGTATGTGTGTATAAACAGCGCAATTTAATGCATTAAGGGTGTATTCCAATCCAAACTGGTTATTTTGCGATTTATTTTTAAATTCACTTTTGCTCTTAAACGCATCAAATTGCCAAATTCTCTTATTTAGAAAGTACATAATGTGCCGTGCTCGTTGATTTTTTGATAAATGCAGAAAATATGGTAAAAAATGCTGTCAAAGTTGGCGTTATGAACCGAATTTTCCGAAGCTGGGTATGAAAAAAAATGGTCATACTGAGAAAATAATTGTTTAAAAATCAAATTCTAATGAATTGAGCGAAAAATGAAATCACACGGCCTCTTGTACATCTCTTCAGAAATCACTTCAGCAAGTTTCACATTTTTAATTTTAAAAATGAGCCTGAAAATGTCTCAGAAAATTTCGAGCTGTTGAGGGTGGAAAAATATTTTTTCGAATACACCCTTAATAGAGGCCCTGGGATCGATGGATTTTGAGGGACTATAAATAATTCTAAAAATTTGTAACTTATCTTGTAGTTATAAAATGGAATCTGTTGATGTTTACATTCCATTCTTACGGAGCTTCAAACGAATTATTGCAAAACATAATTACATAAAAAAAAATACCCCCCCCCCCCCCAAAAAAAAAAAAAAAAAAAAAAATAGAAAAAAAAGAAAGGAAAAAAGTTGGTTTCTATTACAATATCACGATTATTATTGTTTCTAACGGCAAAAGTTTAAGTATTTACAGGGTAAAACCTGCCACAAAAAGTTCGTAACCGTATAATCTTTTCAGATAGACTCAGAATTCGCTGCGCTTGTTAGCGTCAAAAAAAAAAAAAAAAAAAAAAAACTTTGCCATTTTATTATAGAGGGGTGCTGGAGCCTTTCACTGCGGTAGAAGGTGTCAGCCACTAATTGGGGGTCAAAAAAGAATGTGTGAAAATCCCATGTGAAGCTATTCGTCAAGTTTTAACGAGATGCCCAAAGACGGGGAGGCATTGGGTTTAGTTTTCCCTCCCTGCCCTTTCAAGGTTTCCCTGGGAAAAAACTCTGTTCTCCGATAAATTCCCGAGCTGGGGCGATATGGGGAATTCTTGAATATTTATGCCAAATGTCAGTGAGAAAGGCCGTGACTCTGGTTACAAATCATTCCTATAACTTAAAAAGCGTGGTTTGTGCATAAGAAATAGTTTAAGGGTGTATTCGAAAAAATATTTTTCCACCCTCAACAGCTCGAAATTTTCCGAGACATTTTCGGGCTCATTTTTAAAAGTAAAAACGTGAAACTCGCTGAGGTGATTTCTGAAGAGATGTATAAAAGGCCGTGTGATTTCCTTTTTCGCTCAATTAATTAGAATTTGATTTTTAAACAATTATTTTCTCAGTATGACCATTTTTTTTCATCCCCAGATCTCTCACTTCGGAAAATTCGGTTAAAAACGCCAACTTTGACAGCATATTTTACAATATTTTCTGCATTTATCAAAAAATCGACGAGCACGGCACATTGTGGACTTTCTAAATAAGAGAATTTGGCAGTTTGGTGCATTTAAGTGCAAAAGTTAATTTAAAAATAAATCGCAAAAAAGCAGTTTGGATTGGAATACACCCTTAACAGGGATGGCGAACCTATGGCACGCGTACCGAACTTGGCACGTAAGAAAACTTTTCTGGCACGCGAAAAAGCTTATAGATTATATTTAGTTTATGGAGAACAATCCATTTTATGTTTTTTTTTACAAAAAGTATAGTTTTGTGTAACAGATATATAATTTACTTTAAAATAATCCGTTACCTTTGAATAAATTACGGTATTATAAATCTCAACGAAAGCGCCCTGTAGCGTCATTTCCTCGCCAAACCATTCAACATAGAATGTTTTCCAAATCATTTTGCTTCTCTATCAAATTTCAAAGG
This sequence comes from Maratus speciosus, assembly GCA_963932465.1. NCBI lineage: Eukaryota > Metazoa > Arthropoda > Arachnida > Araneae > Salticidae > Maratus > Maratus speciosus. Next base: position 291,152,888 of record OZ010798.1, read on the forward strand.
TTTCATTTTTGAAAATTGAATTTTAAGAGATAGTTTGCACAGTAATATACCTTTGACATTCTTCTGCTTCAGATTAGATTTTATTTTATTAGGGTTTAGTTTTATTATATTTAGGTTTTAATTTTAAAAATTCAATTATATTTTTTAGCGTAAATAATTATGTATCTGTTGAACATGAAAAACTAAAAATGACCTGATTGGGAAGTATACAATAAAAGAAAAACTCAGTGATAAATTATTAATACAGACTTCGATCCAACATGGCTATATTTTTGAGTAAATACAGCATAATAAATAAATTAGGAATCGAATTTAATATAAGTGTAAAAATATTTGAGTAAAAATTATATCAAAATTAATTATTGGTTTTATATAAGCTAAAATCTTTCTGGCACGTTAGAATATTGGTATATAAAAATTTTGAAATTTGTGGCACGCATACTCAAATAAATTCGCCATCCCTGGTTTAATAGATTATCATTTTTAATACTTTCCACTATAGGGAAAAATTGTTTATGAATTCGATTTGTCTGTCTGTCTACCATCTGTCCGTGCTCTGCTTCTTGTAAATATACTCGAATTGCCATGAAATTTCTATACATTTTTATGCATTTTTAGGTGCGTTCGTAATTATATAAATGCATACGTACACTGTTAAAACTGGATACTTAAAAATAAGCAAAATGTACTCATTTTTGAGTACTTTCCGATCTTATAATAGCTCCGAGTACTTAACTCTTAAATTTGAGAAACGCGTGTACTCATTTCTTTTTAGTACATACAGGGACTCGAAAATAAGTATGTATAGAAACACACATACGCTATAAGAAAAAAAAAAGCGAAATTACAAAGAACCGGCAAACCACCATTTTTAATTGCGAAGAACTACAATTTTTGGAGTAAATACAACGAATTTACTATTGTAATTCTTGAAATTTTGTGTATGAGCCGCCCCGTGATTTGAACTCGAGTCCTCTAGGTGGGAGATCAGTACTGTACTGACTGTGCTATAAGAGCAGTTACCAGCTTCTTCCAAATGACACCTTTTATGAATCAGCGACGGAAGATCGTTAGCAGCAGAGATGAATTTTCCCTTTCTTAAATATTCTAATTTCTAATAAAAAAAAAATTAAACTAAATTTTCTTCTTTAACATTTCTAATGAAATTGTAAATAAATTTGAAAAGTGTGTATTATAAATTAAAAATTATAACAAAGATAGACATATCTTTAAATAAAAGCTTGGAAATCCCTACTGTCAATTCGGTATAAGAAAAGGGTTTATCAGAAAACTCATATTTTTGAGCACATAGGATTTAAACATGAATATTAAGAATTTAAAATACAAAATATATTTATTCATTTCTGCATACATTTATAAATCAAGTATAAGTATACACAACTTCAAAATATCATGTACTCGTTTCTGAATTAATTGTACTACTCAAAAAAATCGAGTACAAAGAAATTTTCATTTTTAAGTAGATTAATGCTCCTTTTTGAAGCAATTGTACTCAAAAAATATGAGTACATAGAAATGCTCATTTTTAAGCAAATTATTTTTGACAGTGCAGTACCTTATACCCTGTTCACACTGCGTTATCGGAACTCTCTTAAACCTCCGAACTCTCTGAGGGAGTTCCACAAACTCTCTGAGAGAGTTTCAACTTTCTTCGGGCTAGAGACAGTCACAACCATTCACTCTCGCTGGCTGTAAAGCTTCGCATTAACTGATTGGGTGTTGCGGGCGGTTTCATCTTAAGCGCATGCGCAAACAACACAGTGACGTTCCCTGAGTTATCTTAAGTGAGTTTTTCCATGTGAACAGGTTCCAATTCCGGGAGGGTACCACCTCAAAATTAAGAGAGTTCGGCGGCCTAAGATATCTTAAGTATAAAAAATCATATTTTGTTTTAAGTATGGTTTACGGCTAAAAACAGTTTGTTACTAATCGGCAATACTGGTCTTTAAGGGTGTATTCGAAAAAACATTTTTCCTCCCTCAACAGCTCGAAATTTTCTGAGACATTTTCAGATTCATTTTTAAAAGTTTACTCTTAAATGCATCAAACTGCCAAATTCTCTTATTTAGAAAGTACACAATGTGCCGCGCTCGTCGATTTTTTGATAAATGCAGAAAATATTGTAAAATATGCTGTCAAAGTTGGCGTTTTGAACCGAATTTTCCGAAGCGAGAGATCTGGGGATGAAAAAAATGGTCATACTGAGAAAATAATTGCTTAAAAATCAAATTCTAATTAATTGAGCGAAAAGTGAAATCACACGGCCTTTTATACATCTCTTCAGAAATCACCTCAGCGAGTTTCACTTTTTTACTTTTAAAAATGAGTCCGAAAATGTCTCAGAAAATTTCGAGCTGTTGAGGGTGGAAAAATATTTTTTCGAATATGGAAAATGTCCTCCGCGATTTTATTAGTGGATTGAAATAAAATAAAGCCAGGGTGAGAAAAAAGAGCAGAACAATTCACTAGACGATGATTAAGGGTGTACTCAAATCCAAACTGCTTATTTTCTGACTCATTTTTAAATTCATTTTTGCTCTCAAACGCATGTAGTTGGCACGTTTTCTTATCCAGAAACTATATAATGTGTCGTATGGGTCGATTTTTTGATAAAGCAGAATATATTTTTAAAAATGCTATCAAAGTAGGCATTTTGAACCGAATTTCCCGAAGTACCGTATTTTATAGAAGAAACGCCGCGGCGTTTACGAGTTTAAAAGTAAATTTTTTTCCAAGTGCGGCGTTTACGCCATGTGTGGCGCTTACGATTTTTTTAAAATACCAACTGAGTTTCCTTAATTTAAAAATTCATAAAAGTATTTAACATCGAATTTAAATATTTGAAATAAAACTTCAGACATCTTAAGATATTAAAAACGAGGCATCCTGCACTGCTCAGAAAACTTTGATTAAAGTTAGGTCAATGTGACGCTGTCGACAAAAGTAGCGTTCCGATGGATGCGGCGTTTACAACGGTTGCGGCGATTGCGATATTTTTAAGCTTATTCAGGTCAATTTGAGGAGTGCGGCGTTTCTTCCATAAAATACGGTACTAGAAACGAAAAGAAAAATGGTCGTACTGAGAAAATAATTGTTTATAAATCAAGTTCTAATTAATTAAACTAAGAATAAATTACACGGGTCGCTTATAAATCTCTTCAAAAATCACGTCAGCAAGTTTCATGTTTTATCTTTTAAAAATGAATCTGAAAATGTGTCATAAAATTTCGAGTTGTTGAGCGTGGAAAAATATGTTTTTGAACACCGCCTTACGGGTGTTCTCAAATCCAAAAGGGCAACTTTCTGACATAAGTTTTAATTTATTTTTGTTCGAAAATGCATGAAACGAGCTGGTGCTGTTGTTCAGAAACTATGTCATTGAGCTGTTTTTTCCATTTTTTTTGCAAACGCAATAGATCTTTCAGAAAAGAGTGTTAAAGTGGACGTTTTGAACCGAGTTTCCGCGCGAACGGAGAATAAGCACTCAAGAGCGTGAGAAAAAACGCAATAGGTAATTGATTGATCAAAAAATGGAAAAACAGGTCAATTCTAAATCGCTTCCATGGCCAGGCTTTTCAATTTTATATCTTTCCGTTAAAAAATCAATTTGTAAATGTGTCAAAACATTTTGCGCTTGTTGGGCAGAGCAGTTAAGTAAAGTAGAACAGATTATTTCCCTCTTTTCCATTCGTTAATTTCGCACATTTCGATTTTCAATAGTGAATTACCATGGTATCTAAAACAAAATTACTTTTGTGATGGTATCAGTTATGTTTCACACACACTATCAAATACATCTGTGATGGGTTTTTTAGATCTTACTGTTAGGAATAATAGTAAATTAAAGAAGAGCATTTTAATAAAAAAGAGTTCACCACGCTCAATAATGCAGTAAAAGACAATGGGAAATGTCCTCCGCGATTTTATTACTGGACTGAAATAAAATAAAACCAGGGTGAAAAAAAAAGAGCAGAACAATTCACTTGACGATGATTAAAGGGCAGATGGTTCTTGTTGCATACGTGCAACAGACCTTATCGTCGTCCCTTTAGTACCTCCACACAAGTAAGTATCTCTTCGTTTTACAGAGTACGTGGGTGGTTGAGAGGGCCACCAACATAGCAATCTTCTATAAAAGTAGCGTCCAGATTGTTATCTGGGGGGCCCCTTCACTGGCCCGCCCTCTCTCACGGACAGGAGGCCTTTTCCGGGGTGTGCGCCCTTCCTTCCAAGCGATTATATGTCTCTTCAGGAATTCAGTGACTAAGTTTGCAGATGAATTATGTACGGCAAAAGTGATCATCGTTGAATTAACGCACGCTTGGGGGCGGGCTGAACTATAATATTCCAACCCTAACCAGGCGACATTACGGAAGGTTGACAGGCGAAAAGATGAGTTGAGCGATTCCTTTCCTGGTCCTGTTTCATGCATATTTTTATTCGCAGTGTAGACTTGTCGGTAGCAGAAATCTGTCAGGTCGGGTAACACAAATTTATCACTGATTACCTGCTTGTCAGGTGCCATGTGTGACATTTTTTTACATCCAGACAAGCTCTATGTAAAGGAAAAAATATAATTTTGTGTTTCAATCAACTCTATATTGTAGGAAATATATTTTAATAACACAACTTTCTTTAAACAAGTTACTTTATTTTTAAAAACATAATTCAACTTAATTTTATTGTTATATATTAGCAATATTATTAATTAAATATTAATATAATGCATCGTTAAAAAAGTAAATAAAGATTCTGTGATGGTGAAGGGTAGTTTTGAGGTAGCTTTTTTATTGACAAAAGAAGAAAAGCAATACTCATTTATGAGCATTATTTTAACTTATAATAACTCTGAGCTATAAAGGCAGCTCAAATCCAAAGGGGCTTCTTTTTGACACATTTTTTAATTTATTTTATTTTCGTAAACGCATGAAACTGGCAAACCTTGTAATTAAAAAACTTTGTAATCGAAATACGTTTTCCCTTTTTTTGGTAAATGCAAAAGATGTGTCGGAAAATATTGTCAAATGTGGCATTTTGAATTGAATTTCCGAACGTGACACCGCAAGAAAGGAGAAAAACCGGTCTTCTCGTGACCACGATTGCTTATAACTCGATAAGTAATTTATTTATATATATATTAAAAAAAAAAAAAAAAAAAAAAAAAAAAAAAAAAAACGGAAAACTCATTTCGATTTGAAGTCGCTTTAAGGCTGTTCTCAAATCCAAAAGAGCAACTTTATGATACGTTTTAATTCATTTTTGTTCGGAAATGCATGAAACTAGCAGGCGTTGTTGTTCAGAAACTATGTAACCGAACTGTTTTTTCCATTTTTTTGCAAACGCAATAGATCTTTCAGAAAATGGTGTCAAAGTCGGCGTTTTGAACCAAATGTCCGCGCGAAACAAGAATAAGCATTCAAGAAAAGGTGAAAAGCGTCTTTGTCACGAAATCAAAATAGCTTATAACTCAATAGATAATTTATTTATCAAAAAGTGGAAAACACAGTTCGATTCAAATCGCTTCCGTAGTCAGGTCTTCCAATTTTATATCTTTCCGTTAAAAAATGAATTTGTAAATGTGTCAAAACGTTTTGCGCTTGTTGAGCAGAGCAGTTGAGAACAGCCTTAAGGGTGTATTCGAAAAAATATTTTTCCACCCTCAACAGCTCGAAAATTTCTGAGACATTTTAAGACTCATTTTTAAAATTAAAAACGTGAAACTTGCTGAGGTGATTTCTGAAGAGATTTATAAGAGGCCGTGTAATTTCCTTTTTCGCTCAATTAATTAGAATTTTATTTATAAACAATTATTTTCTCAGTAGGACCATATTTTTCATCCCCAGATCTCCCGCTTCGGAAAATCCGGTTCAAAACGCCAACTTTGACAGCATATTTTACAATATTTTCTGCATTTATCAAAAAATCGACGAGCACGGCACATTATGTACTTTCTAAATAAGAGAATTTGGCAGTTTGATGCGTTTAAGAGCAAAAGTGAATTTAAAAATAAATCGCAAAATAAGCAGTTTGGATTGGAATACACCCTTAATAGTCAGGTGCTGCAATTTTATGTCTTTACGTTTAAAAATGAGCAGAAAATATGTCCGAAATTTCGCGTCGTTGAGCAGCCGATTTAAAAACCGCTTCAAGAAAAAAAAAAAAAAAAAAAAAAAAAAAAATGAAAAATGTACTTATTCGTGAGCATTATTTTAACAACACCGAAATAACACCGGGTATTCAAATCTCAAATTTTAGAACAATCTCCTTTTTTCCCCAAACATACAGTGTAAAGAAAGCATCGTAATCATGATTAGTGTGTGTATTCACATCACAACTCCCTAACGGTACTTTCGACTGAGCCCGCATTTCACGAATTCGTTATTGACCAGTCTCAAGAATTGTATAGATTTTCGTGAACATTGGCCGACAATTATGTAGTTAATCTTTTTTTTTAAAAACCATTTTGAGAGCGATTCTATAGGGAAATCACCAAAGAAATGTGACAGAGTATAAGTGATAAATATTATTCTATAGGAAAGCCCTCAAAGAAATGTGACAGAGTATAATTGATAAATATTGCGGCCGGCGACGTAATCAAGCACTTGCAGGCCCTTATTATCGCATGGGCAAATCGGGACTTTGCGTAGGGGCTCTGGACCTCAACCCCCCCCCCCCCCCAAATCCATATATTAAATGATAAAACACGCACTTTTATCCCCAATTCCAACTCTTCTATAAGTTGAAGTTATTAAATTCATCTCACAGTAATATAACAAGTTGCTAAAGTTATGTAAAAGAGTTTTGTTCTGTACTAAGAAAAAAAAAGCGTCCTTTTATTAATTAAGGTACTTTAGAATTGACGGAACTAAGAATTTTCTTGTATTTAAAACCCAAGGTGCAAAAATATTGTTTGTGCATTACACATACACATATGACATGACCATCAGTTCTACTTGAATGCATGATGTTGCTACGATTTGAATGGGGCCCCCTAATTTATCTTTGCCCTGGGCCCCAATTTGCCATGATCGGGGCCTGAGCACTTGTGGCAAATTCCGTGGGAAATTCACCAAAGAAATCTGACAGAGTATAATTGATAAATATTGCGGCGATGTAATCAAGCACTAACGCTGTTCAATTCACTGACACTCATATTAAAAAAATGTCATGTTTTCACGTATAAAATGACTTCCTAAATACATCATAAAAATTCCGTTGTTGAGCCATCAATTACTAAAATGTAACAGGATAGTTTCCGATTAGTTTTTCCGATTAGTTAGTCCGATTAGGCCGGATTAGTTTCTTTCTCAATTAAAAAGAAACATTTCCGTTCCTTTGTCTTAGAAAGAACGTTTTTGTTTGTAACATTCAACGAATAAAGATAAAAAGGAAATTTTCCATTTATTCCGGGAAACTGTACGATTTCCACTCAGAATTAAGCACACAAAATCACCCGTATATATACGAATTTTTACTTTATTCTATCTTTACAAGAAGAAAGTATAGGATTCGTGAAAATTTTCGACTTTCGGTTTTCGACAGATTTACACGTTTTAGGGGTCAGAGATTCCGAAAAACATGTTTTTACAAAATATCTGTCTGTGAGTCTCTCTGTCTGTATGTGACACAAATTTTGTGGGCGCTCTATCTCAAGAACTAATGCACGGAATTTAATAAAAATTTATATTTAGTTAGTCCCTGATATAAATTAGAGCTGATTAGTTTTTGGTGTAAATCGCTCAACAGGTGGCGCTGCTATGCAGTATTTTTCACGATTTCCACAATAGCTCAATCTCCAGAACTAATGCACGGATTTTCATTAAACTTTAGATTTAGTTAGTCCTTGACATGAATTGACGTTTTATACATTTTGGTGTAAATCGCTCAACAGTTGGCGCTACTATGCTGCATTTTTTGTAATATCCGCAATAGCTCTATCTAATAAGAACTAATGCTTGGATTTTCAACAAACTTCAGATTCAAGTATACCTGGATATGAATTAGTGCTGTTTAGTTTTTGGTGTAAATCGCTCTACAGGTGGCGCTGCTATACAGCATCTTTCAGAATTTACACCATAGCTCTATCTCAATTACGAATTTTCATCAAACTTCAGATTCAGGTATACCTTTTTATCAATTAGTGCTGTATGTTTTGGTGTAAATCGCTCAACAGGTGGATCTGCTATATGCTACATTTTTCAGAATTGCCGCTATAGCTGTATCTCAAGAACTAATGTACGAATTTTCATCAAACTTCAAATTCAGATATACTTTGATATGAATTGGTGCTAAATTGATGTAATTTCTTGTACTATTTAAAGGATTTAATTGACGTGATTTATATAGAAGAAAGTTTTGTGATGGCCACAACATACTAGTTTTACAGTGTATATTGTACAATTTATGCACGCTATTATAAAGTTTAATGGTAAAAAACAATCATGATATTGTTCATATTTATCTCCATTTTTTAAGAATTATCTAAATGCAGCTTGCATTGCTACAAGTACATGGGGCATTCTCACAATCTTTTGACTTTTGGGAAAAAAATCTGACAAAATTAAACTTGCTAAAATAACATTTTAATCTGATAGACGAATGCCTTAATGATTCAAAAGAAAGAAAAAATGGTCAGCAGCGCTAATTTTTTTTATTTAACTGAGGTTTAAGTTAAACTTGCGAGTTTAATTTTCCTTACCATTTTACCCCTATAACTTTTTATTTTCTTCTAAATTTTTACTTATAATGAATTTGCATAGAACCCACAGAATATTCAAATAAGAAATAATAACAATGTAGTACTTTTAATGCAGAATTTTTGTATAACATTCTCTTAAAGGGGTCTTAAAGAAGGGATGGTAAGGTAAAAAAAGGGGATGGTATTGGAAAAAAGGGACGGTAAGGATGGAACGTTAAGGAAAATTACCACCTATTTTTAGGAAAATCATGTTAAGACTAAGTGTTAGCCACAATGATCATTTATTTTTAGAAACAGTTGTTAACATTGGATTAAATTACATTTTTTTTTTTTTTTTAATTTACTTCGAAAAGTGCAGGAATAAACCTTGGGGACGGTGAGACTTATACCAATAAAGCCACGATGCTTGAAATTGATATTTAAATGATGATTTAAATTCTAAAGTAAATTTCCTGCCAAAGAATTTTAGACATTATTTCTCTAGCATACTTCTGCATGAGAAAAAACTTGAAAAAAATTCTGTGGCTGCATCTGAAATGATTTTCTGTATAATTTTAGAAGAGTGGTGGTAAGGAATCTAAAACCCAGGGACAGAATTTAAAAAATAATAACAACCCTAAAAATGTGTGCAGGTTAATTTTTAGCTACAAATTTATATAAAACACTAGTTCCAGTTTCTGAAAAAAATTACATCGAATTATTTTTGTTGAAATAATTTTATCCAGATAGCTCCAAACTTAAAAATCAGCATCAGGGAGGCGGGACGGTATAGGAGTTTTCCAGGTGTTTGGACCCCCAACATCGTCCAAAACGTATTTATCGCGTTAATATTGTTGTGCAATCATACAATGGGATGTTCCCCAGTATATGAAATAATAATAATAAAAAAAAACACAAAAAAGTGTATTAAAATAAAAATGATTATTCAGGGACATGAAAGTCAAAAGATTGTGAGAATGCCCCATATCTAATATTTTGACATAAGAACTAACTATTAGAGAATAAAATTTCACAAGAAAAAAAGAAAAAAGTTGAGAACAGCAAACAGAAAAATTTTTTACGACCGCGAAGAAATAGAAACTTCGAGAAGATATCATTCCATAAAAGAAGTTCGCCGCCTCCACACCTATAATATATAACTATATCTATATATACCTATTATAATCGTCTGACTTGATGGACTTCTGAATCTTTTCTTTCCCAAAGATTTCACCGTGTGAGTCCAAGTTTCCGGCTGTTCTTTCTGACTTTGGACAACCCCCTACTGCTTGACATAAAGCCCCAATTTTATAGTCGGTCATCTTTGATACCTGTGTGGCATAGCGGATGATTTCTCGGTCACCGATTTTACCTTTCACCTATCATTCGTACAAGCTGGGTTTTATGCTCGAACAAAAAGGCTCGGAACCTGCCCCTTTACGATCGTTTTTATTGTGGTTTCGTCTTTGTTGAAAAATTGCTTCTGTGAGAAAGACTTTTCCCGTGCTATCAGGTGAATAAACGAGCGTTAAAACGATATGTTAAAAAGATGTATAGCAGGGTTAGCCCACAAGTGGATCGCGAAGTTACTTTTGGTAGGTCATGGAATTTTGTACGCAACAGCTGATTACTTCGAATGTGACGTTTGTAAGACGTGAAGCGACACAAGAAATTATTTGCAGAATATTTCGTGGTCGAGACTCAAGAGGTTCTGCTCTCAAAGCTGGTAGACAGGAGGTGCTGGGTTCGAGCTCAATCGCGTCCGTCGGCCGGAGTTTTCCGTGATTTTCTTCGAATATTGGATTCCCATGCTTAGACTAGAGAAACGCCTAAGTTCTCTAGCTTAGACGGGTTAGATTCCCTTAGAAAGACCCCCACGGAGGGAACTCCCCGCCCTTTGGGCTCATATCCCTCGTGTAGATAATTGGCCGTCGTAGACAACATCACCTAGTTTTTATGGTAACTTTCAAAAATATATTGGGGGGGGGGGGGGACCGTGAAAAAACGGAAGATGGGCTGGGCGTAAAGTTGCTGTCTATTCTCCGTTTCAGTATTGAATTCAGGGGGGTACCCCTAGAGCAATGAGATGTCCGGAGCCGGAAGATTTGAGATTTTGTGTTTTCAATGATCAAAAAGTGCAATCCTTCCCCTCCCGGAACTCTATAATATCCCCCTCCCAGAGCCACAGAAATCTGCTCCGGCGAAAAGCGTCTTGGGAAATTTAACACTACTACGTTTTTTCACAAAACTTTTTTTTTTTCTTGTGGGAGGTGGGAGGGGGGGGGGGTGAAGCACTCCTGTTACTACACAGGTGAATAATAATAGTAATGGTAATAAAAACGCTTTTATTATATTAGGAGAGAAAAAAAAAATAGTACATTTTTTGGCCTGCTAAAACTTTAAATTTTAAATTGAGTTCAGAGCTTCATTATACATGAGACAAAACTGGAGATTTTGTTCAAAATTTTGGGGTTCCGCAGGGTTCGGGGGCCCTGGTACCGGTCTAAATTAAATTCAGTCTAATCTAGATCCACAAGAAAAACTTAAACTAGTTTTTAAAATGTAGATCGTGAGATAATATATCATTGAGTCAGAGCACTCTTCAACACTTTATTAAATGCGTGAAGGTACACCCTTACAAAGCTTACATCACATGATGACTCCATGATCATTACAGCAGCCGAAAATGATCTCAACCCCACTCCGTCCTATTTATTTATCATCTACAACGTTTTCGGCTAGATTGGGTTGTCGGTAGGAGATTATAAAGCCAGAGGATTAAAACATTTTCATAGAGCGTTTTTCGCTTTTGCACCCGGGGTGAAATTGCGGGTGGTCACCGCCCCCACAGGAAAACCTCCCGCGGGGTACGTCAGCCCGAATCTCTCTCGTGGCATGTGAAGAATTCCGGATCGTTTCGATGATTCAGTGGTACGAGAGCCAAAATCGTTCAATCATGAGTGTGAGTTTTTAGGAGTAATTAGGAATGAATAATGATATGTGCTGAAAAATACGGAAGTGCGAAACGCGAAAAACCAGACCGTTAAATACTCCATTTTCGGGCGGGCATTTGAGGATTTTCACCCCTCGAAACACATGTCATCCTCTATCTTGAAAAACTCATTAAGATTTCTGCTTCGGTGCAATGAAAAATAAATTGACATACGTTCCCTGACTATTGTACGATTCCACAGCGAATACCTTTCTTATCTTGTTTTAAAGATTGTTTAGTCAGTTCTAGTTCTAGGGATAAATACAGGAGTCTTTTTCAGTGTATCATCGTGTTGTATTCACAGATGTGTAGAATAATAGTAAGCAATGAAACACGATTATTTTTCTGTAAAATTAATCTTTAGTAAACAATATATTAGCTATTTTAAGATAGATGAAAAAGTGTATGCAACACGTGCTGCATACACAGATGTGTAGAATAATAGTAAGCAAGGAAACACGATTATTTTTCTGTAAAATTAATATTTAGTAAACAATATATTAGCTATTTTAAGATAGATGAAAGAGAATTTCTAAATAGTATTATTTCTCTTATCATTGGAGAGCTGAATCAAAGTAATTAAAAGCATAAAAATTTAAACAATACTAAAACAAGTAAACAATATTTTAGCCATCTTAAGATAGATGAAAGAGAATTTCTAAATAGGATTATTTCTCTTATTATTGGAGATCTAAATCAAAATAATTTTAAAAAGTATAAAAATTGCAACAATACTTAAAACAAGTAAACAATATATTAGCCCTCTTAAGATAGATGAAAGATAATTTCTGAATAGTATTATTTCTCTTATTATTGGGGAGCTGAATCAAAGTAATTTTAAAAAGCACAAAAATTACAACAATACTAAAGCAATTTTTTTTTTTTTTTTTTTTTTTTTGTTAATGATGATTATGAGTTACGATGAATTTAATTTAGTGTTTCAGCATTTATAGAAGTACTTTTTAAAACTAATTTTTATATCTATTATACAAAAATCTGCTTGTGTTTCCGACATAGTATAGGAAAGGCAACACGGTGAAATTAACATCTGTTATTCAGATGAATCCGGGGATGTCTTAATGAATACCAGAACTTTAAATTTTTAATTAGTGTCCGATATATTAATTTTATTTTGCAATTGTAATTTTTAACTGAAATTCTGAAAAATACAACTAAAATACCTTAAATTCTACGAAGGAAAAAGGAAAGAAATGTAAATACTATCCGAAATTCTGAATAAATATCATTTTTGTTTTGTTGAAATATGTCGATTTTACGGTTTTTAGTTTACGCTTTCCGAAAAAAATGTAATGCCAGCATGATGTGATTTAATTCTACATTTACAAAAAATTTTATCAAAAAGCGGATATATTTTCATATTATTAATCCGTATGAAATAATATTTTCCGAATTTGTTTAAAATGTAAGTAAATGTAGAACTGTGAATATCATGAAATGTAAATAACTTGAAATTTTAAGCATGGATTGAACATACGTACAGACACAAGTTTTTGAACAATAGTACCTAGTTTTTAATCAACAGTAGATCAGCCCCCTATAGAACATGACGATACTCATATGATCGATTTCAAAAAATATTTTTCTTCGCTCAACTATGCGCAATTGTAAAATAAAAGACATCTTCTGGTTCACTTTTAAATATAAAAGCATGTTACTTGCAGGCACAACTATTGAAATTTTTTGTAATCGAACAGTTTTCTTCTTTTTTCCGATAAGTGACTAACATCTGGGGTTATAAGCAATTATTCTCTCAGGATGATGATTTTTTCTCCTTTCCTGCGCTTTCGTCTCTAGAAATTAGGTTCAAAACGCCAAATTTGACTGTATGTTTGTTTCCAAAAAAAGAAAAAACAGTTCGATTGCATCGTTTCTAAATAAGGTCATCTGCCAATTTGATATGCTTGCGAACAAAAATGAATTTAAAACTTTGTCAGAAAATAGCCAGTTTGCATTTGAGAAAAGCCTTAAACGAGTTAGGCAAATAAACAAACATTAGTTTGATAATAATGCCAAGCTCTCGAAATTTTTATCGAAAATCATGTAGATCAATGATGCCTGCATGTCTTCATTTTACAATAATTGCTCCAAAATCAGGTAACTTTCAATGTGTATTTTTCAGTTAATTTATATTATAAATTCTTAATATGATTACATGTTTATAATAAGAATTTAATAAAATTAATATTTTATAGCTTTTCGAAATGTAGAATTGAACTACTTTCTACACATTTAAAAACAAGAAAGATCTCATGCCATACAATGAGTCGCTACGCCCGCTAGCATAACTTTGAAACATGTAAAAATATTTATTTTCTTATGTAGTATGAGCAAGTGTTATGTAATGTAAATGCATTTAATTAGTGGACTTTAAATTTACAATGCTTCCAGCTCACGCAATAATCAAAACACTACTAAAAATTACATTTTTAGATTTTAAAAAAATATATATTATTATTATTATTATTGGTAGTAGTAGTAATATTTACTATTCGATGAGCTGAGCTAACACAATTACACTTCACAACAGAAAGCAAAAAGTTATATTCATTGCAATTTTCATTTGTCAACAACAGACATCAATATCTCACAAATAATATATTTGAATTTTATGAAAATCGGAGAAATCTTCTAAATGTTAGGCGATATATAAATCCGGAGAAAAAAATTAAGGGTGTAATAATAATGCATTAGACGAAAAATAGACAATTGAAAATGGTTTGTTTGTATAACTTATAGATTTGTCTACAGACCTCAAAATCCCGTTTTTCAAAAATCATTTTATTCATTGCCTGGTTTTCTTAACATTGCAATTAATTGGAATTATTAATAAATTTTTGAAGTGAAAATTCTATATTAAAAAGAAAAAAAGAAAAAAAAATCACTGGTGTTTTTAGAAATTGCAAATGCAAATACAGTAAACTCTATGTAAGGGAAATTCTGTGTAAGACGGAAATCTGTCTAACTCGAAAAGATTTTCAAGCTCCCGCGAATCCATAGGCATAGAGTAAAAATTGTCTAAGGCGGAATATTGTCTACTACGGAAAATTTTTTCGGTCTCGATCGATCCGCCTTAGACATAATTTATTGTATTTAAAATCAAAAGTTAAAGTTTAGATAGATTTTCAAAAAACAAATGGCAACTTAAGAACTAAATATATAAGAAATTATGACTAAATTCTATACATCTATCTAAACTATACTAAATTCTAAAAAAACTATACTAAAAAAACTATACTAAAAAAAACTATACTAAATTCTATACAAATAATTAGGCAATTCGCTCACGAACCCCCCCCGCCCCTCCCCCAAACGTTTCCGAATGCTGTTACACTTAAAAAATTTACAAACTTAATTGGCAAATTTGTTTAAAACTTTAATAAAAGCTATAATACACATTCAATTTCCGATAGACTTGGCAAAATTTTTAAATACAATTGAGAATATTATTAATTTTCTTACATATAAGAACTATATTACAATTTCTAATTGTGGTAACGTGGCAAAATTATAAAAGTCCCCGTTTAAACGAATATTGACGGTTCCACAAACAATATTCAATTAAGCGGGGTATTTGATTAAACGGGGGATCAAAACTGTAATATTTAATGCGTAGTAAAAAGGCAAAATAACCCTCTACGGCATACTTAATTAACAGCACAATAAATCGTTAATAGAATAACATAACATAAACTAACATAAATACAAATGCTAATATAAAGTAAATATACATATTAATTTAATATGTCAGTACATACAATTATATGGCTTACATCACACTTAATGCAGCTCGTTTGAATTTGGTAAAAAACTTTGCTACTTCTAACTTACGTTATTTATACTGCCTTAAAAAATCGTTTAAAGGGGTTTGTTTAAGTGGAATTTTAAAGGAGTAAATATAGAATTATTTTTCGAATGAATGCAAAATATCACAACTACCATCTCGAGTCTCGAAGTGATGGTACATTGCAAGTTAACAGAAAGAAGTGATGGCGGGGGGGGGGGAGGGGGGGATCGAGGTGGGGAAATCATTTGACCTGCCCATTATACACCAGCCGGCCGAAATTATTGCAGGAAGAAGTGAAAATTTGTTTTCAGCGTAAAGGAACCGAAAATGACAAAAGATGGAAGGAAATTCCAGTTGAAACGTGCTTTCCGCGACCATTTTCAAACATCGGTCACACAGTTGTTATTTGATTAAGCGGAGACGTTCGTAAAAGGTATTTGGTTTAAGCGGTGAAAACTAACATAGAACCAATAGGAATAAATTCGGTTCCGGAGGATTCCATTCGAATAAGCGGGGTATTCGATTATCCGTGACTTGGTTAAGTGGGGAGGACTGTAATTACATTCTGGTGTCGTCACGGTAAATAAAAAATTAATTTTTATTGGCTTATAAAATCCACGTCTTTAAATATATTTACAGAAATTTAACAAGTCACGTGTCTGAGTATCTCATTAATCGAAAATTAATTTTTATTGGCTTATAAAGTACACGTCTTTAAATATTTTTACAGAAATTTAAGAAGTCACTTGTCTGACTATCTCATTTCTTTTTTCTCTGTAGACGTATGGATTGCCACCATTTTGAAGATGTTTTCTTAAAAACACTTAAAAAAGTAAAATGTAAAAAATGAAATATTTTCAAAAACATGTAGCACAGGCTCATCTACAAATGAATAACTTTCACTTAAGGCTGTTCTCAAATCCAAAGGGTCAACTTTCTGACATAAGTTTTAATTCATTTTTGTCCGGAAATGCACGAAACTAAAAGGTTTCGAACTGTTTTTTCCGTTTTCTTTTAAACGCAATAGATTTTTCAGAAAATACTGTCAAAGTTGGCATTTTAAACCGAACTTCCGAACGAAAGAAGAAAATCCAGTCAATAAGGGGAGAAAAATACCGTGTCACGTGATTAAAATCGCTTATAACTCAATAGCTAATTTATTGATTAAAAAATGGAAAAAACAGTTCGATTCCAAATCGCTTCCGCGGTCAGGCTTTCCAATTTTATATCTTTCCGTTAAAAAATGAATGTGTAAATGTGTCAAAACGTTTTGCGCTTCTTGAGCAGAGCAGTTGAGAACAGCCTTAATGAGATACAAAAAATAACAGTTAAAAATAGTCGTTCGTTACTCCAAAGTCTAAAGCGCCCTCTATCGGCATTTTTTGAACTTTATCTTTAAAATTTATTTTCAAGAAAATACTGACATAAAGAATAGTTTTAGCAAAAACCTCAAACGAATCCACCAATTTTTCCGTTTTTTCTAATCTTTTGAAATTTTGAGCCGTAAACTGTAATCTCGCCCATCTCCTTCGGAAGACGAACCCTTAGTTTCCTATTTAATATTGTTTGTCTTAATGTGTACTATCACCTCTTATAGTTTTGCCCAAGAGTTTAGATTCACCCTGTATATGCATAACTTTTTTATGGACACGATAATTTCCATAATTCTGCATAAGCCTCTTCCAAACTGATACATAAAATCAAGGGGCAGAAAATCTCGGTCAAGTTCGTTAATGGTCAAAATCGAACCAAGGTGGTGGAAATAGGGAGGGGTTTTGGGAAAAACGAAAAAACCCCATAACTTCTTAATTGTAATACGTATTGAGTCGGTTTAAAGTTATTAGTACTTTTAAAAACAAAACCAAAAATTTAGGGATGACAAGTTTTTGATAAAATTAAAAATGGGCTAAAGGGGCGAAAAAAATTGGTTTTTGGGAAGAAAAAAATTCATAACTTCGTCAATTCTTAAGATATCAAATCCAATTAAATTAATTATAAATCTTCTTAATATTATCTACAACTTTTATACTGACAAGTTTTTGATAGGACCAATTCTTACAGAAAAAAATGGGGGGAGTTGAAGAAGAAAAAAATCCATAACTTCGTCAATTCACAAGGAATTTATGGATGGAATTTATGGCGCATGGAATTTATTATATATATTCTTAATACTATCTATAACTTTTATATAGACAAGTTTTTGAGGGGACCCATCCTTACAGCAAAAACAAATTATAAATACATACAGGTTGAAGAAAAAAATATCGTATTAAGGATGTACTCAAATCCAAACTGCTTATTTTCTAACTCATTTTTGAATTCATTTTTGCTGTTAAACGCATCCAGTTGGTAGGTTCTCTTAATCAGAAACTATATAATGTGCCATAATGGTCGATTTTTTAATAGGGGCAAAATATATTTCAAAAAATGATGTCAAAGTGGGCATTTTGAACCGAATTTCACGAAGCGATTGGGTTGGAAACGAAAAATATGGTCCTTCTGAGAAAATAATTGTTTATAAATCAAGTTCTGATTAATTGAACAAAAAATAAAAATACAAGCCGCTTATAAATCTCTTCAAAAATCACGTCAGCAAGTGTCATATTTTTTCTTTTAAAAATAAATCTGAAAATGTGTCAGAAAATTTCGAGTTGTTGAGCATGGAAAAATATTTTTTGAAAACTGCCTTAACATGATTCTGATAAAACTAGCTCTTATATAAAAATGAAATTAAAAACTCGTCAAAAGAGGCAAGATAAAATTTTTAAAGAAGATTTATTTCTAATCATGATTTAGTTTTTGTTGGTGAAATTAGTACTTAACTTCGAAATCTACCTGCGGCTGTAGGCCGAGCCGGCAGGGATTTTTTGTTATTTTAGTTCATTTTTGTTTTTAACACTTTATCTACTGACGATGCATATAAGTATCATTAAAATAACTTGTTATAAAATTCATTTAATACATCGATTAGTTGTAATACAGTTTGGAATAAGTTATAGATACATTATTTTATCTTGTTCTAAAAGCATTATGGGTTACACAAAACAAAAATATTTTTTAAAGGATGATTTGTTTTGCCTTTGCATCTTTTCAGCTTTCTTGGCGTTGGGGTTGGAGGGGGTGGGGGGTGGGGGGGGGGCGTGATTTTTCAATCCGGATATATTTCTATTGTAAGAACGTTATATTTGTACATTTCCTAATTCTACAAAATACTAAGAAAAAGATTTAAAATAACAGATTTGAGTGGGGGTTATAAATATACTGCAAAAAATCCTTATAAATTCAAGTTTAATTAATTCTTCTAAATCCTTCAATCCTTCTAAAATAATTCTAAAATTTACTAAATGATTATATCAATCTTCTAATGCAATGTAAACAATTCACGAAAAATGCTTTAGAAGATAAAATTTTCCTGATTTCATAATTCACGTTAATGGTCCAAACTGCTTATTTTCTGATTCATTTTAAAATTCATTTTTGCTCTCAAACGCATCAAACTTGGAAATTCTCTTATTTAGAAACTATATAATGTGCGGTGCTTCTTAATTTTTTGATAAATGCAGAAAATACTGTAAAAAACGCTGTCAAAGTTGGCGTTTTGAACCGAATTTTCCGAAGCGGGCGATCTGGGAATGAAAAAAATGGCCATACTGAGAAAATAATTGTTTAAAAATCAAATTCTAATTAATTGAGCTGAAAATGAAATCACACGGCATGTTAAACATGTCTTCAGAAATCACCCCAGCATGTTTCATGTTTTTACTTTTAAAAATGAGTCTGAAAATGTCTCAGAAAATTTCAAGCTGTTGAGGGTGGAAAAATATTTTTTCGAATACACGATACTGATAAAATGCGCAACATATAAATACTGCATTTCCTGTTTTAAACTGCGAGTGAAATTCCCTCTTACAAAGTCCTTGGAAAAATATGACTGGATAGTAAAAATAAAGAATATTCTTTATGTTTTAATTGAAATAACATACTATTCCGAGTTACAGGAAATCGACTCGATCTATCTGAGTACATTATATAAAAGTATAAAATATAAATTCTTAAAATTTTCTATAAAAGTTATTTTTTTAAAATAAAAAACAGATTTTTTATAAGGTATTTTTTTTAAATAAAAACCTTTATTAATTCCTGTATTGAAACCTATATTATCTGTAAATATTAATACTAATTGAAGCCAAAATCATTATTTTTTTTATGTCTGAACTTCCTTTCTGTAAAAGAAATTTGGTCAAAATGAAACAATTCTACAGCAGAGTGATGGGATTTTGTTCACATGCTAGTGGAAGCTAGTAGTTCCTTACATTTTTCGAAATATGCTCTTAAAATACGTTTATATACAGGGTGTCCGGTCTCAACGGTGTCCAATGGCTAATTCCTAAACCGTTAGTCATAGACATATAGTTCCAATTACAACTAGTATGTTGTGGCCATCACAAAACTTTCTTCTATATAAATCACGTCAATTAAATCATTTAAATAGTATAAGAAATTACATCAATTTAGAACCAATTCGTATCAAAGTATACCTGAATTCGAAGTTTGATGAAAATTCGTGCATTAGTTATTTAGATAGAGCTGTAGGGGAAATTCTGAAAAATTCAGCATAGCAGCGCCACCTGTTGGGCGATTTGCACCAAAACACAAACAGCACTAATTCATATTAAGGTATACCGGAATCTGAAGTTTGATGAAAATCGGTGCATTAGTTCTGGAGCTAGAGCTATTGTGGAAATCACAAAAAATGCACCACAGCAGCGCCACCTGTTGAGCGATTTAAACGAAAAGGTACAAAACATCATTTCATGTCAAGGACTAACTGAATCTAAAGTTTGATGAAAATCCGTGCATCAGTTCTGGACATTGAGCTATTGTGGAAATCGTGAAAAATGCTGCATAGCAGCGCCTCCTGTTGAGCGATTTACACCAAAACATAAAAAGCACTAATTCATATCCAGGTATACCTGAATCTGAAATTTGTTGAAAACCCAAGTATTAGTTCTTGAGATAGAGCTATTGCGGAAATCTCAAAAAATGCAGCATAGCAGCGCCACCTGTTGAGCGATTTACACCACAAGAGGCAAAACGTCAATTCATGTCACGCACTAGCTGAATCTGAAGTTTGATGAAAATCCATGCATTATTTCTTGAGATTGAGCTATTACGAAAATCGTGTAAATGCTTCAAAATGCAGCATAGCAGCGCCATCTGTTGGGCGATTTGCACCAAAACGTTACCAGCACCAATTCATATCAAGGATTAACGGAATCTGAAGTTTTATAAAAATCCGTGCATTAGTTCTTGAGATAGAGCTTTTGCGGAAATCCTGAAAAATGCTACATAGCAGCGCCACCTGCAGGGCGATTTACACCAAAAACTAATCAGCACCAATCTATATCAGGGACTACCTGAATATAATTTTTTATTAAATTCCGTGCATTAGTTCTTGAGATAGAGCGCCCACAAAATTTGTGTCACATACAGACAGACAGACGGACGGACAGACAGATAGACAGACAGACTCACAGACAGACATTTTGTAAAAACATGTTTTTTGGAATCTCTGACCCCTAAAACGTATAAATCCATCGAAAACTGGAATTCGAAAATTTTCATGAAACCAATACTTTCTTTTTGTCAAGATAGAAGAAAGTAAAAATGTTTTAAATCAGGTAAAGAAACATTTTAAAAGCGATTTTGGTCAATAAAAACATTTCTTAAAAAATTACGAAATTTAATTTTTTATACGGTCCCTAGGTCCTATAAGTTATATTTAGTAATTTTTTCGTATTGCACTGACAAGTAAGACAAAAAAAGTCCCATTCATATAACGCTAAAATTGAGCGAGTTATGAAACTTTGAAAATGCATGACTTATGCCACTTTTCTACACTGAAAACAAATGAGTTCGGCTTGGCTTTAAGGGATCATATACCAAGTGTTTAAAGTATTCGAAGATCTTACTTCATGTGTATCTGCGCTTTGAAAAAAAATCCTACAAGTATTATGATTAAGTCTCAAATTGGCTAAAATAACATATGTTTTATTTTGTCACGATTTGAGACTGTTTCTCTTATGATTTTTTTAACAAAAATTATGTTTTTTTATAAGTTTTTATGTTACTTCAACAATTGTATGTATGTTTTTCCAGTTCAAAATTTGCACTCGAACTTTAACCCACTTTTAAATATCCGATCGAGATCGCATTTTACATACTGGCGTAACAATCTAATATTATAATCCGATAACAATCTAATATTATTAAGATTTTCGGTGGTTACCATTTATACTTATTTTACAGGATAACACAAAAAATTTCGGATAGATTTCTGCCAAGGAGTTTAAGAAAAAGTTTTAGATTAGATAATACAAGACTGCGATTGTTGGGTTTTTTAACTTTTATGTAGTTTTTAGCACTGAATCCGAAAATTACCTTAATTTTTAACCATCATGTCAGGATATTTCGCAAATCATAAATTTTCAAATTTAAGAATAACAAAAATCGAATACTACAAAATAGAGGAGATGGTTGTGTTTTAACTTTTGATAATTGATTTTTAAGTACTTTTTAGCACTGAATCTGAAAATGACCTTCATTTTTAACCATCACGTTAGAATTTTTTTGCAAATTGCAAATATGTAGGTTAAAATATAGCGAAAATCTCATACTATAAAACATATGTAAAACGTTTTTTATTTTATTTTATTTTATTTTATTAAAAAATGTATTCGATATTTTTGCTTATCCTGGGATTCATACAGCTAAACAGGTGAGTGGTTCGATGAGATGGGGGAGGAAATTCAATTTTAACATTGAACTTCTTAACTTTGAAATTTGCAATTTGCGAAAATTCCTGATAATTCCTGATTAGTTAAAAATGAAGGTCAATTTCGGATTCAGCGGTACAGAATATATAATAATCAATTATCAAAAGCTAAAAAACATGACATAACTCAACTTTTGCAGGCTTGTGCAATCTAATCATATTTTTAAATACGTATCATTTTGTAAAGAATTGAGGCTGTTAATTTAGAATCATTTTATTTAACAAAAATTCTGTTTTTTCTTTCTTCTTAAATGTTTATTATAAATTGTATATTTTCCATTAATATGCCAGAATGATTAAAGATTTCAAATTTATATTGCAATGTTAATTTTACTCCCAAAGATTTTTTATATATGACGAAATTATATTTCGACTAAATTTGTGAATGAGCCCAATTTGCAGCAAAAAATATGCTCCAACTTTAAACAGCTATTACTCGGTCAATTTTAATCGTAGAACAACGGGACGTTTTTTGTATTACTTGTCAGTGTAAAAGGAAAATTTCACTAAATATAACTTATAGGACCGGGGGACCGTATAAAAATTTAAATTTCGTAATTTTTTAAGAAATGTTTTTATTGACCCAAATCGCTTTTAAAATATTTCTTTACCTGATTTAAAACATTTTTGTAATTGGAACTATATGTCTAAGACTAACGGTTTAGGAATTAACCATTGGACACCGTTGAGACCGGACACCCTGTATATATTTTTAATGCTATTCAATACTAAAGAGTTCAAATACTATTACCAACAATGTCTACAAACTTCATGCACATATAAAAATGGCTTTGTTAATGTGGGAAGAAGTTTCACGCTATTCAGCAGTATTATTATTATTATTATTTTCAAAAACAGCCTTAAATAAATTTTATTCAAAATATTGCAGAATAATAATTCAGTATATGAAATAGTTTCCTACCACTGTTTCATTTTTAAATTCTACATAAAAATCCTTTTTAGTTTAAGCTTGAAATAACTGCAGATAATTACGCTATATAATTTAAAGTATTTTTCTTTCTGTACTGTTGTATGACGTATTTAAAGAAACATTGTAACGTTAATTGATAAAATGCGCAATATATATGCTGCATTTCATGTTTTTTCATTCGCTGCATTTCATGTCACTGCGAGTGAAATTTTTACTTACAAAGTCCTTGGAAAAACATGACTGGATAGTAAAAATAAAGAATATTCTTTATGTTTTAATTGAAATAACATACCATTCCGAGTTACAGGAAATCGATTTGATCTATGAGTACATTATATAAAATTATAAAATCTAAATTCTTAAAAATTTCTATAAAAGTTTTTTTTTTTTTTTTTTAAATAAAAAACAGAATTTTTATATGGTTTTATAATGATGTAATATTACTATAATGAGTTCCTATTTTAGCTAAAATATGTATAAATTATGTGTGTTTAAAGATAAAATTATGCTATTTGTAAGTCTTGTTTTATTAATTAGCATCGAAGTGTTTGAAATATTACAAACAGCTGTTAAATCTTAAACTCAAAAACTAGAAAGTTTCGCGTTATTGTAGAAATATTTGTTTCAGAACCGCTTGTTTTTCCTAAAACATTCTAAAACCAAGTAAGTACTCAAAAGTACAGAGGTGATTAAGCATCTGGTTTCTTGAAACCACATGTTCCCAAGGCAAGTCTTTCTTAAGGGGTTGGTCATTTAATAAATAATGTAAAAACGAAGGCCGTATTGCGTGCTTTCCAAAGAAGTAATCGGTTATCCTGAAACGACGCATTTCCGCTGATAAAAAGAAAACGGAACAAAATGGCGTTGATTTTGCTTTTATGAAAAACGGAAGAAGAGGAGTTTCCTTTCAATCTCAACTGCAGAAGAGGCGTTTCGTGACTGTCTCATTTATATTGAGATTAATGATGTTTGGCTCTGGCGGGAAGACATGCGTTTCGATGGGGACCCGTGCGTTCTATACATGCGATGAATGATTCACGTAAATGTACAGCAAGAACGGAAGGATAAAGTAATTGAAATTATATCTGATGGAGTGACGAACACAATAGAATCAACACACACAAAAGCATTCATTATTTATGCAATCATAGGAGGATCTGAATTCTGAATACATCGATAGTCACCCATATATTACGTAGGCTGAGACGTAGTGGAATTGGAAATGCTATTACAAGTAAATTAGTTTAGTTGGGATATTCAAGTGTATCAATAACTAATTTACATATGAACAGTTACTATTTGATTTAATTTGATTGTTGCTTTGAGACCTGTAGAATTGAGATTGTTGTCTCGATTTGTTCACTCGGGGCTCGAAATGGAAAAATCCACGAACAGGAACGCTGTTTCATAATTATTGTTGACTAAAAATTTTTTGTAAGTATAGAGAAATTTATGTCTAAACATACAAAAACAATTTAAAAAATGCACTGAAGATTTTAAATAATAACGATAATTTCACAAACCGAGGCAATGTTTATCATAATTTCACGAACCAGAATATCTTCCGGTTTGCTCCGGTACATTTCGAACCTTGGCACATATTTAATCGATCCATATATACTACAATCGAACGTCGTTAACGCGAACACGCTTAACGTGAATTACTTTTAACATGAACAGTCCCCACTATCCCCGTCAAAATAAATACGGATTCTAGTGTTTTTCTCCTTTTAAGGGTGTATTCGAAAAAATATTTTTCCACCCTCAACAGCTCGAAAATTTCTGAGACATTTTCAGACTCATTTTTAAAATTAAAAACGTGAAACTTGCTGAGGTGATTTCTGAAGAGATGTATAAGAGGCCGTGTAATTTCATTTTTCGCTCAATTAATTAGAATTTGATTTATAAACAATTATTTTCTCAGTACGACCATTTTTTTCATCCCCAGATCTCCCGCTTCGGAAAATCCGGTTCAAAACGCCAACTTTGACAGCATATTTTACAATATTTTCTGCATTTATCAAAAAATCGACGAGCACGGCACATAATGTACTTTCTAAATAAGAGAATTTGGCAGTTTGATGCGTTTAAGGGTGTATTCCGATCCAAACTGCTTATTTTCTGATTCATTTTAAAATTCATTTTTGCTCTCAAACGCATCAAACTGGGAAATTCTCTTATTTAGAAACTATATAATGTGCCGTGCTTCTTAACTTTTTGATAAATGCAGAAAATACTGTAAAAAACGCTGTCAAAGTTGGCGTTTTGAACCGAATTTTCCGAAGCGGGCGATCTGGGAATGAAAAAAATGGTCATACTCAGAAAATAATTGTTTAAAAATCAAATTCTAATTAATTGAGCTGAAAATGAAATCACACGGCATGTTAAACATGTCTTCAGAAATCACCCCAGCAAGTTTCATGCTTTTACTTTTAAAAATGAGTCTGAAAATGTCTCAGAAAATTTCGAGCTGTTGAGGGTGGAAAAATATTTTTTCGAATACACCCTTAATATGAACAATTCTCGATACATGCATATACTCTGTATGCATATTTCTTAATCTTCAAAAATATAATACAATCACAAACGAAAATATTCAGTCACCTTTCCCTTAATTAAAATTATTCATGGTTCCAAAAAAAAAAAAAAAAAAAAATGTGCTTTGTCTTTATAAACCTTAGAAACCAATATATTTTCAAGATTTAAAGAAGCATTTGTAAAAACAAAGTTTCTTTTGCTGCCACTGATTTTCGGAAACATTTCCGAATGGTTTCTACACTGTATTCTTACTGTCACTTAAACTGGAATGTCGGTTTTTAAGATTCTATCCATCTCAATTGAACATTTTCAACTCGAAATTGAATTTATGCATGCAAGATAAACAAATTCATATTAATTAATTTTAAGGGTAATGTTACGTTGGTATTTGATTATGTTTGTCTGTAACACACGTGTTTGATGAACATCATAAAAATGTTTACTTGAGAAATCATACACTGTAAAAAAAAACGGAAATACTACTGGCAATCTAGACGCCAGTACTATTTCCATTTTTTTACGGAAATTTTTACCCATAAATTACAGAAAAATTTCCGTTTTTAATCAGAAAAATGGAAAAATTTCTGTAATTTATGGGTAAAAATTCCCGTAGAAAAACGGAAATAGTACTGGCGTCTAGATTGCCAGTAACATTTCCGTTTTTTGGTAAGTTTTTTTTTTTTTTTTTTTACAGTGAGCATCCGAAAAAATTTATATCCCGGGCTAACAAAACTACTTTATACACCATAAAAGTTACTCGAAAACGTTTCCAAAAATCAGTACCAGCTAAAGAAATTTAGTTTTTTAAAATTTTCATTTAAATATTGAAAATATGGTGGTTTCGGAAGTTTCTAAAAACAAAGAACGGGTTTTTTTTTAATCGCAAGCAACTCGAAAGAAGTTATTAGCTCGTAGTTACTTTTATTTCCAGTGACAATAAAATCCAACTGGAAACTAAATGTTGGTGTAGGGGGCCGAAATTCATGGCGTACCTTAGGCTCTAAAATGTGTAAGTCGGTCTCTGACCTATAACAGCTTAATATCAATGATTAAAGGGTAATGCAAAAGCCCTTGAAAAATTTTAAAATTGAATATAAATTCAAGTAATTTTCGTATACGGGAGTGTTGTTTGGACTAAAATGCTCCTTACGAAGAAACGTTTTCTTCGAGCGAATAATAATAATAAAAATAGTTCAAAACTTCGCCCATAGGTAGCGCTGTACCTTTAATTAAGGGTGTTCTCAAATCCAAAAGGGCAACATTCTGACATAAGTTTTAATTTATTTTTGTTCCAAAATGCATGAAACTAGCTGGTGTTGTTGTTCAGAAACTATGTAATTGAGCTGTTTTTTCCATTTTTTTGCAAACGCAATAGATCTTTCAGAAAATAGTGTCAAAGTGGGAGTTTCGAACAGAATTTTCGCGCGAAAAAAGAAACAGCACTCAAGAGCGGACGAAAAACCTGTTTGTCACGTGATCGAAATCGCTTATAACTCAATAGGTAATTGATTGATCAAAAAATGGAAAACCATTTTAATTCCAAATAGCTTCCATGGCCAGGTTTTCCAATCTTATATCTTTCCGTTAAAAAATGAATTTGTAAATGTGTCAAAACGTTTTGCACTTGTTGAACAGCAACTCTTCACTGTATTCACAATTTTACACATTTTCGAGTGTCTTTTGATATCGACATCATTTTTGATCCAGTCAAAATATTTTCCTTTTATTTGTAACATGGTCTTTACATGAAAATAGTAAGTTACCTTTTTTTTTACTATGTTATCTATTTTTATGAAAATAATAAAGTTATTATAAAAATCACTAAATTATTATAAAATTATTTAATTCCAAAATATATAATACCCCAACGTTTGGCATTCTTCTTCTTCTTCATATGTTCGAGAAACAATATGCGAAGTATATTTGAAATGAAACTTATGTTTACTACGAAATAAAAGAGAAAGAATGCTGTCCACCTGTTTTGTTGATAAGAATTTCTTTCTGCCCCCCCCCCCCCCCCATCCGTGAGGTGCAAGTACAAGAAGACATTATTACTGTTGAATGGATTATGTAACAAAAAGCAATTATAAAATACTTTTAAATAGTAACTATTTCTTTTAAGTGTTATTTGATATAAAGTTATTTCATATATAAAGCGATATTTTATTGACTTCTCTTCATTTGAATCAGTAAAGTATGCGAAAAATAAATGTAACCCTTTTTGTATATCACTCCAAACAAAAGAAATGAATTCCAAAAATAAAAGAATTATTAGACATTGATAACGATATCATTACGGGGGGTCCAAAATTACCAAAAAGTTGGTAACGTTATATATACACTGCCCTAAAAATAAATCACACAATAGGAAGTTGCTTCAAAACAGTGGCGATAAAGATCAGACACCTATAGCAAAATATCATTAGAGAATCTCCTGCTATGCTTGTTACACAAACATTTTGTACTATTAGATTTGGACTTAGAAATTATATCTAATAGAGGGAAGAACACAATAGAATCGACACACAAAAGCATTCATTATTTATCCAATCAACGGAGGATCCGAAATCTGAACCCATTGATAAGTCGCCCTATACAATGAAGAATGAGCCGTATATTGGAATTGGATTTGGAATTGTTATAAATAAATTAGTTTAGCTGGTATATTCAAATGAATCAATGACTAATTAATGTGTGATGATTCGATATCAAATATTAGTTGCTAAATTATATTAATATTATTATCTGGGAAATATTAAAAGCAATTTTAGATTAGGAAAATGTTTCAAGTGAGAAACCAACGGCGGATCCAAGATGGAGGTCACGGGAGTCATCACCCCCCCCCCCCGCCCCCCGCTGTACAAAAAAAATTTCTAAGGGATCTTTTAAAAATGAAATACAGTAGAACCTCTTTTAACCGAAACTCTCGGTCAACCGAAAACCAAAATCCACTTTTAAAGCCTTTTTTTTTTTTTTTTTTTTTTTTTTTGCTATGACATTCCGTGCGTGCAAAATCCATTTTGAAAGCTTTTTTTTTTTTTTTTTTTTTTTTTTTTCTTAACTATTAAATTTTTTTTGTGCAAGCGTTGCTTTACAAACTAATGAGTACATATAAATATTTTCAATCCCCTTTCTTAGAGTTCTTTTGAATTTAACTTCAGCTCCCGTAAGCTGCGGAGTGGAACGAAGAAAACAAACAAATTAGCAATTCTGAAGCTTTTACAAAAGGTTTGGCATGCCAGGAGCAGCAGAAAGACTGTGGTACTGGTGACTAATAATATTAAAAAACTCCGTGATAGAGCTTCAAAGTAAAGGCAATCGAAACTGTGACAAAAAAAAACTTTTTTTTCAAACCGTTGTGATATATGTAAAAGGTACTTAATTTCAAAATTAAAATTCAGATAATTTCTTCTTGTTTCTATTTTGCTATCACTTTATTTTTATTAAGCACTTGTTACCATAATAAGAAATATTGCACATATTTCTCCTTAATCTTAAATTTGAGGCATTCTCGATTATCCGAAAATCTCAATTTTCCGAAAGAGGGTCGGTCCCGATTACTTCGGATAATCGACGTTCTACTGTATATATTAAATTCTTTCAAATTTACCCTTACTCAACAATGAGATTCTTTCTGTCTCTTTAAAACTTTACTTAAATCCAAAGTAAGTAATTTATGACACATTCATGATGTCATTTTTAATCTCAGATGCAAGACATTTGCAAGTGCACTTATTTAGAACAAATGTGATTGATTAAAGTTTTCTATTTTTCGATAAAGGCAAAGAATCTTTCGCGAAATTTCCGTAAAATGTGGGGTATTAAACTTAATTTCAGGCCGTGACAGCCAATTGCTCCCTCATGACTGCATTTTTGTAACTGTAAAGTACTAAAAATTTGCTTAAAATGCTCAATTTTTTAAATGACCTTAAAATTTAAAAAAAAATGGGAAATTCTTCAATTTTTTGGTATGTGAATAAAATGTGTAAATTTTATATTTTTACGAATATTAAGGGTGTATTCCAATCCAAACTGCTTATTTTGCGATTTATTTTTAAATTAACTTTTGCTCTTAAACACGTCAAACTGCCAAATTCTCTTATTTAGAAAGTACACAATATGCCGTGCTCGTCGATTTTTTGATAAATGCAGAAAATATTGTAAAACATGCTGTCAAAGTTGGCATTTTGAACCGAATTTTCCGAAGCGAGAGATCTGGGGATGAAAAAAATGGTCATACTGAGAAAATAATTGTTTAAAAATCAAATTCTAATTAATTGAGCGAAAAGGGAAATCACGCGGCCTTTTATACATCGCTTCAGAAATCACCTCAGCGAGTTTCACGTTTTTACTTTTAAAAATGAGTCTGAAAATGTCTCAGAAAATTTCGAGCTGTTGAGGGTGGAAAAATATTTTTTCGAATACACCCTTAATGCATTTTTTTTTTTTTTTTTTTGTATTCACAATTGAATTCACAATGACTTCCTAAAATTATCAGAAAAGTAGCCATTTTGGATATGTTAACAGCCTTCAATATAAAAATCGCTTATTAAGAGATATGAATGTGACACCCCCCCCCCTTCCGTAAAAAACGAAGCCATGACCCCCCCTCCCCCCTTCCAAATGGAGGGCTGGATCCGCCCTTGTGAGAAACTACAAGTATCTAAATATCTTTAGCAAAATATTGTTATATCATCTGCATGTCATCCAGCTAACAGAAAACAGGAGACGGGAGATATATGTCACAGATTTTTTATTCATGCTGCAGAATATTTTTAGAGAAATTTTTTTTTTTTTATTATTCATTATCTTTTCTGGGTAATGGTAATTTTTTTTTTTTTTTTTTAAGTTTTGGAGTGTTAAAAAAATTACAGTAAAACCGGAGAAAACAGAATTTCAAGGAACCGGAAGAAAAATTCGCTTTAGACATGTTTTCTCCTTGATTTTGTCTAACGTTTTTGTACATAACATTAGTTTTTTTTTTTTTTTTTTTTTTTTTCATTAAAATCCGTCCTAAGTATAAAATTTTATTAAAAAA
Source organism: Maratus speciosus (assembly GCA_963932465.1). Lineage (NCBI taxonomy): Eukaryota > Metazoa > Arthropoda > Arachnida > Araneae > Salticidae > Maratus > Maratus speciosus. The sequence continues at coordinate 291,183,725 of OZ010798.1, forward strand.
AAAAAAAAAAAAAAAAAAAAAAACGAAACATCGCATCGCATACAAGACTATGGTTTCTGAATCGCGACTTGGCAACTGCATATCCATTGCTGAATTGATATGCATTATACCAATTTATTTATGTTTAAGGGTGTATTCGAAAAAATATTTTTCCACCCTCAACAGCTCGAAATTTTCTGAGACATTTTCAGACTCATTTTTAAGGGTGTATTCGAAAAAATATTTTTCCACCCTCAACAGCTCGAAATTTTCTGAGACATTTTCAGACTCATTTTTAAAAGTAAAAACGTGAAACTTGCTGAGGTGATTTCTGAAGAGATGTATAACAGGCCGTGTAATTTCATTTTTCGCTCAATTAATTAGAATTTGGTTTATAAACAATTATTTTCTCAGTATGACCATTTTTTTCATCCCCAGATCTCCCGCTTCGGAAAATGCGGCTCAAAACGCCAACTTTGACAGCATTTTTTACAATATTTTCTGCGTTTATCAAAAAATCGACGAGCACGGCACATTATGTACTTTCCAAATAAGAGAATTTGGCAGTTTGATGTGTTTAAGTGCAAAAATGAATTTAAAAATAAATCGCAAAATAAGTAGTTTGGATTTGAATACACCCTTAAAAGTAAAAACGTGAAACTCGCTGAGGTGATTTCTGAAGATGTATAAAAGGCCGTGTGATTTCCTTTTTCGCTCAATTAATTGGAATTTGATTTTTAAACAACTATTTTCTCAGTATGACCATTTTTTTCATCCCCAGATCTCTCGCTTCGGAAAATTCGGTTCAAAACGCCAACTTTGACAGCATATTTTACAATATTTTCTGCATTTACCAAAAAATCGACGAGCACGGCACATTGTGTACTTTCTAAATAAGAGAATTTGGCAGTTTGATGCGTTTAAGAGCAAAAGTTAATTTATAAATAAATTGCAAAATAAGCAGTTTGGATTGGGATACACGGCTATTCTAAAATTCAAACTAAGTTTTGACATATTTTTTAATTTATTTGTGCTCGCAAACGTAACAAGTTGGCAGGTGCTCTTATTAAGGAACTCTGGACTCGAACTATTTTGACATTTTTTGGTAAAGGCAGGAGAATTTTCAGAAAATGCTGTCAAATTTGGAGTTTGAACCGGAAATTTCCGGTAAAACCTTTTCGATTATACACCACCATAATCATGTCTGTAAGTATCATCCATGTTTAAAATTGAGTAGGTGAACGTGTCAGAAAGATTCGCATTGTTGAGTGGGAAAAAAAAAACATTTTTTTGAGAATCGCCTTAACCCCTCCCCAAAAAATTTCATATTTTTAAACTTTTTAGCCTTAGTTAATTGCAGTAGAGTGTTTAATTCTTCTAGTCTTCTAATTTAATACAAAATATGCAGTTTAAAGGAAACGTGAATTTTCGTTTCCAAGAAATAAAATTTTTATAGATATGAAGCAACAGATTATGCAAGCATTTCCAATGAATTCGAATGGAGCGAAATAATATTTAAACTAGAGATCGACCGAAAATTCGTTTTCTTTTTTGGCCCAAAATCAGAGTTTCGCCGAAAATTTGTTTTCGGCAGGACCGAAACTGTCTGTATTCCAAAACCTCGTTTCTTCCTTCGGAATTTTTGAACATAGCTCATTGTTTTTTTTGAGCTGTATCGATTATCGGCTCAAATGAGACGCTCTTTATTTATTGCTATGAACTTCACTGTTTATATTTATCAGCCGTGACTGACTCAAGACGGGAGTGCAAATTATAAAACAAGCAATGCCTATATGACTAAATTTTGAAGACGCTTTTCACATGCTCATTAAAAGTAATAGAAATTTAAAACTTAAAAGTAATAGAAATTTTTTTGTTTGAAAGCGCAGAAGTGTTTCGAATACTCTTTGAGAAAGTTCTAGTATAACATATGATCGTTTACAAAAATCCCTGTAAAAGATAAAGCGTGGTATGTATACTAAAACATTTTTTAATTAGATAAAATTCGTATAATTAGAAAATCATTCTACGTCGTCGATGATTTAATTACATTTTATTTTACATGAAAATTAAAAGTTTTGGTCAGAGGTACAAAGAGTCAACATGGTCTACAAGTATAATTAATTAATAATTATGTAATATTTATGTATGTGTTTTAAGGGTGTATTCGAAAAAATATTTTTCCACCCTCAACAGCTCGAAAACTTCTGAGACATTTTCAGACTCATTTTTAAAATTAAAAACGTGAAACTTGCTAAGGTGATTTCTGAAGAGATGTATAAGAGGTCGTGTAATTTCATTTTTCGCTCAATTAATTAGAATTTGATTTATAAACAATTATTTTCTCAGTACGACCATATTTTTCATCCCCAGATCTCCCGCTTCGGAAAATCTGGTTCAAAACGCCAACTTTGACAGCATATTTTACAATATTTTCTGCATTTATCAAAAACTCGACGAGCACGGCGCATTATGTACTTTCTAAATAAGAGAGTTTGGCAGTTTGATGCGTTTAAGAGCAAAAGTGAATTTAAAAATAAATCGCAAAATAAGCAGTTTGGATTGGAATACACCCTTAATTACTTAAAAAAAAATGGACGTTTTCGTTTTCGACCAAAAATATGAAGATTACCGAAATTCTGTTGGTTTTGATTTTGGTCTTAAAAACCTGTTTCTGTCGATCCTTAATTTAAACTACAAAATAATAAGATTTTCTTCTTCCGCATTGTTTCGATTGTAAACGTTTATCACAACTTGGGATCTTTTATTCATTTGAAGAAACTTTGATGAATCTATCTTTACTAGTCTCGACAGACGTGATGAACTGTATAGGAGGGGTCACGGCAAACTACTACTAACCACCTGTTTTATGAAGGTTTATTGTTGGGTAAAGGGCAGGTGATGAAAAGTTAGATTTTACACTTATTATTTAAAAAGGAAGATTTATTTGTAATGAAATGTAAAGATTTTTAAAAGCAATGCAAACGTATTAAAGGTGCAACAAATAAGTTTTAAAAAGTTTTAAGCATGCATGTCCAAAGTGTGTACAAAAGCGATTAAGTTTAAGGGTGTATTCGAAAAAATATTTTTCCACCCTCAACAGCTCGAAAATTTCTGACACATTTTCAGACTCATTTTTAAAATTAAAAACGTGAAACTTGCTGAAGTGATTTCTGAAGAGATGTATAAGAGGCCGTGTAATTTCATTTTCCGCTCAATTAATTAGAATTTGATTTATAAACAATTATTTTCTCAGTACGACCCTATTTTTCATCCCCAGATCTCCGGCTTCGGAAAATCCGGTTCAAAACGCCAACTTTGACAGCATATTTTACAATATTTTCTGCATTTATCAAAAAATCGATGAGCACGGTATTATGTACTTTCTAAATAAGAGAATTTGGCAGTTTGATGCGTTTAAGAGCAAAAGTGAATTTAAAAATAAATCGCAAAATAAGCAGTTTGGATTGGAATACACCCTTAAAATTACTTTGCCTCAGATTTCACTTGCAAATATGTAAAATGAGTGTTATAATAAATTATAAAATAATTTCGTGTAACATAATCAAATTACCCTCTTCTGTTATTATATATATGTTACCGTGAAAGACCGAAATTGGAGAACGATAGGTTTTTAAAATAGGTGCACTGTTAGAAAACCTCATATACACTTTATTATTCCTCATTTTTAGGGTTTCGTTCATCTCACGAAACCCTTATCTCGCTTCGTTGTCTGTCTGTCCGTCTCAGCGCTCGTACTCGGAAACTATTTAAGTTACAGACTTGAATCTTTTTTTGTTACATAGAGCTGAATATCCGCCCCGCTGTCATACCCAAAATTATAAAATTTTGTAAAAGCCTTATATTATTTTAATTAAATGAACGCTTTCTTTTTCGATTTCAAAGCATAATCTTAATGTCAGCAAGTTTCTCAGCGTGTCCATAACACAGTGGCAAAGCGTTCATCTTCCACGCGAAAGATTGTGGGTTCGAATCTGTCAGGCAGAACTTTAAAATTTGTATTATTATTACACTTTTTTTCCAAATGGATTTAATTAAAAGAAAATTCCTTATTTTTTACCAGTTTAAAGGTTTGTTTTACTTTTTTGCGCAGCGGTAATTTTTAAAATATCTTTTTTTGCAGACTGGAAAATCTGGAATTTCAATCTCGAATGAATATTTTCGTTTCCTGCTGCCATCTACTGGCCATTTTTTGAAATAATAGACTTCTATGGTCAATTTTTTTTCAGCTTATCATTATAAGAATTATTCAGGAATTGAAAGTTTTTTTTTTTTTCGAATTTTAATAAATGTTAACATTTTTTTTCTGCGCCATCTAGTGAGTGTTTGGAAAGTCAAAGAATTAATATGGACTTTTTTCAGAATTATTTGAGCATTTTTAATATGTTTTAAACAATTTTTTGCTTTTAAAAATTTTATATGTTATTTATACCTGCGGTAAAATTTTGAAATTGCTGAATTTAAAAATATTCGCATTTTTTAATTTTATTAAAAAATAAATTCTTGAATATTTTTAATTTTATTTAAAACATTTTCTAATTATTTTAAAATTAAATATAATGGTGCTGCAATTTATGTAAGGATATAATAATTATAAATTAAGAATTTTGATTTATTAATTTAAGGATAAAGTGTTTAAAACCGATTAAACGAAACCCTCTGTGCGATCTGCAATCAAACTTACCCACTTGTTCAAATAATCTTCGTACTCCTAGAAAACATGTTTTATCCATGAATTCTTCCCGTAAATCTGAAAAAGAGGGGGGTTCATATTAAATTTAACTTATTTAATCAAATTCAATATTAACTTATTTTTAATTTAGTCTACTCAGGACAATGTCATATAATTTAATAATAGTATACCAACTTTTTAGTGACTATTATGCATATTGGTTTATTTGATTAACTAATGTTATACTGTATGTATTAAAATTGGGTAAATAGTTTTTATTATTATTATTCCTCTATACTATATAATAGTGTTTTATTTTCAACATTGTATTCCATGATTAATTATCGGTTTATATGTTTGATGGCACAATCATATTTTTTTTTTTTTTTTTAGCTTTTTTATGACTAATATAAGGATAATTCACACACTATATATTTGATCTTTAGGCTATTTGGAATTTTAGTATCTGACAATCTTATATAAACATCCATTTTTATTCCTTTATTTTATAATTTAATAATTTATTTATTTATTTATTTAAATTTTTTTCTTTCCTGTTCATTTTTTTATATGTAAAGCTAAATATTACGACTATATTTTTATAATATATAATTTATTTTATTTTATAACATATAGCCTATATTCTATATATTATCAAGTTAAAAAAGTTTTTTAATTTCTCAGTGTAGATTTAATGGTATGGTAATAGAATATATTGTATTAACATTTAATTTATTAAAAAAAAAAAATCTGAATAATGAAATACAGTATGGTATTGTTTATATTGGGATGTGTGTAGGAATGCAGTTGATACATTTTAATTCATTAGCATGTATTAGGTTCTACTTACTGTGACATTTGAATAAAATAATAATAGATGGCAGCACCATAAATTTTGTATTTTTAAATAGCCTCTTTAAAGTCATAATTTTAATTTTTTACACTAGGTGGTAATTAACGTTGGATATTGGCAATGTTGTAAAATTGTTATTATACAATTTGAAATTGTTTTTAGGTACAGTCGAACCTCGTTAACAAGAACCTCAAGGGGAATCAAAATTTTGTTCATGTTAACAGTAATTCATGTTATCAGTATCAAATCTTTGTATTCGTTTTTATAAGGGACTGTGAAAACAATTCATGTTAAAAGTAATTCACGTTAAGCGTGTTCATGTTAACGAGGTTTGACTGTATTATAAATAATGTAATTATTTTTTATTTATATTATATTAATTATATTTATCACAATATTTCAACATGAATTAACTGACTCCATAGCTTTTAATTTCTGTGTTAACTTAACTGTTTTATTCACCTTGATCTTATCATGCTTTTTGGATTCCATGTGCGGGAATATATTTTGAAAATCTACTGGGAATTAATACGGTATGTTTTGTGGGATTTCTATTGCTATAAATTAGATATTTAATGGGTTGTAGTTTTTTTTTTCTTTTTTTTTTCTTTATCGTTTCAGGCCATTTGATAATGTTCTGTATTCATCTTGAAACTATTATTTTGATTATATTGGTTGTTTGAGTACATTGAAAAAAAATTTCAGCTTATAGCTTTTTTCCCACAGAAAACAACCGATTTGCTTATATCATTGAATTCTGTACTCTTGAAAACGTAATTCAATGTATAAGTTTTTCAATTTTTTCGGAATCCACATTCTTCTGTTTTTCTTCCATGTTCATTCTTGTAATTAGGTATACGGTACTTTATTTTACACATGGAGTTCTATGTTGTTGGTTTATTGGCGTGTAGTCAATCATTCACAATATTGCAGTTTTTGATGATGGTCGATGATGTTAATGGTTATATATATATATATATACAGGGTGCAATATGTTATCTATCGCCGACCTTTAATTTTTCAATCGTTGGTCGTAGACATATAGTTCCAATTACAAAAACGTTTCAAATGTGGTAAATATTCATGTTATGGCATTATTTAAAGTAAAAAATCAATTTTATAAAAAATACAAAAAATAACTTTTTATACGGTCCCCAGTCCCTATAGTTATATTTAGTAAAAGTTTACACATATCATAACAGATATAACACAAAAAAATTTGATATCTGTACTACAAAAATTGACACAGTTATTAAATTTCAAAGTTTGAAATTTTTGCACATGATTTTGTCTTTCATTGAGGGATCAGTTAAAACATGAATTAAAGTAATTCGAGATCAAAATCGGGGTGCAATGTCCTTTTTACGGGGAAACCACTTTTAGCCGGTTTCGTCGGTACTTTTGAATGTTGTTCGACCCATAAAAGTTAGCTCAAAATTTTAGATGAAATAACACTATTTGGTGGTTCCCCGATTTGGCGATACCGGCTAAAGCTGGTTTCGCCGTAAAAAGTACATTGCACCCTGATTTTGATCTCGAATTACTTTAATTAATCTTTTAACTGATCTCTTAATGAAAGACAAAATCATGTGCAAAAATTTCAAACTTTAAAATTTAATAACTGGGTCAATTTTTGTAGTACAGATGTCAAACTTTTTGTCTTATATCTGTTATGATATGATTAAACTTTTACTAAATGTAACTATAGGGACTGGGGGACCGTATAAAAAGTTAGATTTCGTAATTTTTATAAAATTGATTTTTTACTTTAAATAACGCCACAACATGAATATTTACCTCATTTGAAACGTTTTTGTGATTGGAACTATATGTCTACGACCAACGGTTGAGAAATTAAAGGTCGGCGATAGATAACATATTGCACCATGTATATATATATATATAAAAATCGCATTTAAAATATATTCTAAATGAACATATTTAAAATAGGTATATTAATTAAAATGAAAATATTAAATGAAAAAAAAATCGATTTCACACAAAAAACCAAACATTTCTTCTCGAATAAATATATCATATTCATATTTTACATGACAATCTACTTAAAAATATTTATAATTTAGATTTTTATCTTGTATTATTGCTAAAGTGTTAAAACCCCAACCACAATTTCCTTAACGGCAGTCTGAAGGAAACATCATATATTTACTTCAAACTATTTCAATACCAAAGAACTTTAACCGAACAGTTAAGCCGCATGGCTCATAACACCAAGGTACCTGGTTCGACTCCAATGTCAGCGACATATTTTTCTTTGAACTATTATTTTAACACAATCAAACTGATTGGTAAAGTTATCATACGAATTGAATATTTCCAACTGAGCGAAAAAATGCCCAGGCTGAGAATCGAACCCAGATCCTTGGCTTACAAGGCCAATGCTTTTCCGTTTAAGCTAACTGGGCCGACAACCAGCCAGCATATTTCGCTCAGATAACCTTATTGGTAGAAACATCTGGTCTGTCATGTAGACAGCTCAACAGAATAAACCGCAGGAAAAGGAACTCCATATAAACGATGGATACGTAGATGAACTATTATTTTAACACAATCAAACTGATTGGTAAAGTTACCATACGAATTGAATATTTCCAACTGAGCGAAAAAATGCCCAGGCTGAGAATCGAACCCAGATCCTTGGCTTACAAGGCCAATGCTTTTTCGTTTAAGCTAACTGGGCCGACAACCAGTCAGCATATTTCGCTCAGATAACCTTATTGGTAGAAACATCTGGTCTGTCATGTAGACAGCTCAACAGAATAAACCGCAGGAAAAGGAACTCCATATAAACGATGGATACGTAGATGAACTATTATTTTAACACAATCAAACTGATTGGTTTTCTTTGTCCCAACTTTCTTCAATTGACGTATATTTTGAGAAAAAACAAACGGAGGTTCTTCAAATAAAGGAAATTCGCTGGTAGCACTGCTGCCCGTATAATTTCAGCGAATTGAAGAACGTGTTTCTGAGAGCGCGCTTAAAACGCCTTAAAACGTATTTACACACTTAATACTAATAATAATAATAATAATAAACTTGTTTTAAAATATTTCTTAAGGTTAGGCTGTTCTCAAATCCAAAAGGGCAACTTCACGACATAAGTTTTAATTAATTTTTGTTCGGAAATGCATGAAACTAGCAGGTGTTGTTGTTCAGAAACTATGTAATCGAAATGTGTTTTCCGTCCTTTTGCAATCTTTCAGAAAATAGTGTCAAAGTGGGCGTTTTGAACCGAATTTCCGCGCGAAAGAAGAATAACCACTCAAGGAATTGTAAAAAACGTCTTTGTCACGTGATCAAAATCGCTTATAACTCAATAGGTATTTATTGATCAAAAAATGGAAAACACAGTTCGATTTCAATTCGCTTCCATGGCCAGGTCTTCCAATTTTATATCTTTCCGGTAAAAAATGAATTTGTAAATGTGCCAAAACGTTTCGCGCTTGTTGAGCAAAACAGTTGAGAACAGCCTTAAGGCTGTTCTCAAATCCAAAAGGGCAAATTTGCGACATAAGTTTTAATTTATTTTTGTTCAGAAATGCATGAAACTAGCAAATGTTGTTGTTCAGAAACTTATGTAATCGAGCTGTTTTTTAACCCAATAGATTTTTTAGAAAATAGTGTCAAAGTGGGCGTTTTGAACCAAATTTCCGCGTGAAAGAAGAATAACCTCTCGAAGAGGGGTGAAAAACGTGTTTGTTACGAGATCAAAATCGCTTATAACTCAATAGGTAATTTATTTATCAAAAAATGGAAAACACAGTTCGATTCCAAATCGCTTCCTTGGTCAGGTTTTCCAATTTTATATCTTTCCGTTAAAAAATGAATTTGTAAATGTGTCAAAACGTTTTGCGCTTGTTGAGCAGCAACTCTTCACCGTATTCACAATTTTACACATTTTCGAATTTCTTTCTTAGATAAACCAAGCTATAACTTGCTAGAAATTCTGATTGCTGCTTTTTAGTCCTAGAAAATCATTCCCGAAACTTCTAATCTTGAGTTTCGATCACTCCCATGAGACATCATTCCAAAGATTCTAAACTCCATGGTGAAAGACTCACCCTTTTAGCAATGATAAAAAACCACTAAGAAATTGCCTCACTTGCCACTTTTCCAACGATATTTTTTTTTTCTGATTTGGCAACACGCCTTTGCCGGCCATCCGTCATTATATTTTTCCGGCACCTCCTGTCACTTTTTGCGTCCTCCTTGGCTCGTTTGTGCTCTATTTTTTTTTTTTTTTTTTTTTTTTTTTTTTTTTTTTTTTTCTCGCCATTCTTGGCTTAAAGTTAGTTACAAAGAGTTTGTTTTAAGTTCAGCGGATATAACTGACATTTTATTTCATTCAGTAAATATTAGCTTATGTGAGAAATTCCAGAGCGTGTTAAATTTGAAAACATTTACAAACTGTTTAGTAAGATAAATTAAAAAAAAATCGAAAAACCCGACTGCATAAAAAGCGAACTAATTAATTATTTCTCATCAATGTTAAACATTTTTTTTTATAATACTTACCTATTTTTTTATTTACTTGTATTGATGACTTTTAAGTTGTGTTTAATTGTTAGTTCCTATCTATAAACACTGTTTTGATGAGGCCTATAGATGTCTATGAAGGTTAGAGTTGCAGTAAAGCTAGAGATCCTGCCTACACAACTTCCAGGTTGTTGTGTAATATTTAAACGGAGCTTCTGACTGTACAATAGTCAATGAAACATCGTCTTCATTTTGAAAGACCTATCCAATGATATGCCACTCAATAGGGTGCGTAAATTTTTTTTCGTGTCTACCGCCATTTTGCATTTTACGGCCGCCATCTTGAATTTATAAAAACAAAATCTAGCCTATAACCATCGGACGGTTAAGACGAATCCTTAGAGACCTCATTCATTAAAATCCATCCAGCCGTTGGGATGTTTCGCGGGTATAAAGAAATCCACATACCCAGATACGCGTGAAACACATAACCCTTCTTGGCAGTCGGGCAAAAAGGTTCCACTTTTAAACAAATCGGAAATTGTACGTCAAACGTAGCAAATGAGATGCGTTCGTACTATATAACTAGTTTTAAAAATATTGAGCTCTTGGTGGAATAGCTGTTGCACTCTAATGCAAAGATGCATGAATACAAAATTTATTATGATTCTATATATTAAATTCAGTAATACGGAAATAATATGACTTCATCTTAAATAGAACGTAATTATACAGTGGCAACCTAGAATCATTACCTATCATGGGATATCACTGAATTTATTACATATGATAGGTAAGAATGAAGAAAACTTTTATTAATATCTTTTTAAGTTTTGATTCCATTTTCATAAAATTTGAAATGACACGACAAAATTCTGCAACGATTATATATATTAAATTTCAAAACATTTGGTTGGGTAGTTATATGCGGACAGATATAGATGCATGGACCAGACGACGATTATACGTGCTGCATATTTGTATAATTACGAACGCACCGAGAAATCTTTCTAAGCCAATCCGACTTTTTAATTTGTCCTATAATCCCCTTTTTCTTTTTCTCAGAAATGCGTTTGGGGGCAAATTTAGGGGAAGTCAGTTTTTAATTATAGAAATGTATGTTCTTTTTACCTTTAAGCACAAAAACAAACAAGCAAGAACAACAAAAAAAATATATATAAAGAAAATTTCTCCAACGTCACCTTAGAAGTCAGAAACAAGAAAGAAAAAAGTCACGCGTCAAGCATAGATTATGAAACACTTTCCAACATATTCAAAAGGGTGTATTCCAATCCAAACTGCTTATTTTGCGATTTATTTTTAAATTCACTTTTGCTCTTAAACGCATCAAACTGCCAAATTCTCTTATTTAGAAAGTACATAATGTGCCGTGCTCGTCGATTTTTTGATAAATGCAGAAAATATTGTAAAATATGTTGTCAAAGTTGGCGTTTTGAACCAGATTTTCCGAAGCGGGAGATCTGGGGATGAAAAAAATGGTCGTACTGAGAAAATAATTGTTTATAAATCAAATTCTAATTAATTGAGCGGAAAATGAAATTACACGGCCTCTTATACATCTCTTCAGAAATCACCTTAGCAAGTTTCACGTTTTTAATTTTAAAAATGAGTCTGAAAATGTCTTAGAAATTTTCGAGCTGTTGAGGGTGGAAAAATATTTTTTCGAATACACCCTTAAGCACAAAAACAAACAAACAAGAACAACAAAAAATATATATATGAAGAAAATTTCTCCAACGTCACCTTAGAAGTCAGAAACAAGAATGAAAAATCACGCGTCAAGCATAGATTATGAAACACTTTCCAACATATTCAAAATAATGCAACAAAACTTCATCGTTTAATAAGTTGAAATATGATGTAAAATTTTAACCATTTGGAAACGCATGACACATTTGAAATCCCAATTTTAGCAATTTCCGTCTGCAGTCGGGAAAATTATCCGAAATCATTGAGCAGCTCTTATATAGATTTGAATCTACATGCACAATCTACATGCATGAAAAAATTTAGTTCAGTTACCTCAGTTGAAAATTCCCTTTCGGCAATCTCCGCTAATAAGGAGAACGGTACGTGAATTTTTTTGTGCAGCCCTGTATATGAGGTATAGAATTTATACACAATGGGTAACATGAAAAAAAAACTGTTAAATTTAAAAGCGCATACCGAAATTCAAAACACAATTCCAGCAATTATTGCTCAAAGACAGTACTGTAACCGAATTCTTTTGTGTGTCCCTGTAAATGAGCGAAAAATGCCATGAATGTCCTATTCTATACAGTAATAATCTTGTAGTGAAATACAGGGATTTATACTAATTTCAATACATTTGAAATAGCGTAATGTCATTAAAATACTCTGCAAACTACCGTGTTTACTCGCATAATAGTCGCATACCCGTTTTGAAGCAGAAAAAATCGTCAAAATATTTTCTTCGCATAAAAGTCGCAGTCGCGTTTTTCAAACCCGGCGGGATCGGAACGCAAAAACGATTAAACTGATCTTCTATTTTTTTTTAATTAACGGTGATATAATTTATTGGAGCTTGGACCATTTTTAACATTTTTATAAAAATATTATATATTTAGAAGCAAACCATTAGATGAACTCACGTCGATTCTGAAACCGTTGGACGTATCGGTTTGGCTTAACAAACTATTTAAAGACAATATAAGACGAGTATCTGGAGATCGGGCGGTCAATTGGAACAAAGAAAAAACTGTCACTGAAAAAGTTAAGGCGTCCATCCCTGGAACTAATGTGTATTTGGATATTGCAAAGCTGGACTTTAATAACAAGCGATATAATTTCAAAAGTTTTAAGGAGACATGGTATCTCCGACGCCTTATGTATTTAGAAGCCCACCATTAGATGGACTCACGTCGATTCTGAAACCGTTGGACGTATCGGTTTGGCTTAACAAACTATTTAAAGACAATATAAGACGAGTATCTGGAGATCGGACGGTCAATTGGAACAAAGAAAAAACTGTCACTGAAAAAGTTAAGGCGTCCATCCCTGGAACTAATGTGTATTTGGATATTGCAAAGCTGAACTTTAATAACAAGCGATATAATTTCAAAAGTTTTAAGGAGACATGGTATCTCCGACGCCTTATGTATTTAGAAGCCCACCATTAGATGGACTCACGTCGATTCTGAAACTGTTGGACGTATCGATTTGGCTTAACAAACTATTTAAAGACAATATAAAACGAGTATCTGGAGATCGGACGGTCAATTGGAACAAAGAAAAAACTGTCACTGAAAAAGTAAGGCGTCCATCCGTGGAACTAATGTGTAGTTGGATATTACAAAACTGGACTTTTAATAACAAGCGATATAATTTTAAAAAGGTTTAAGGAGACATGGTATCTCCGACGCTTTGGACGGAAGCGAAGATGGCATTTTATGGAATGACGGAGATTATTCAGACACCGATTCACATTATAATCGTAATACTGATACCTTCAGTGAAAGTGATTTATTATGAGAATTTTTTGTCAAAATTTTCACTAAGATTATTTGTAAATTTTATGCCTATAAAAATATTATCATAGAAAGAAAAATAGTATTTAATAAACAACGCATAATCTGGAAGCATTTGGTAAGTTACTAATTTTATTATAATGTGTTTTTTTTTATACCAGTAATGTTTTAGCATTAGAGTATGCAATATTGTGTAGTAGATTTCCCCGCATAATAGTCGCACCTAGACTACTTTCACAATGAAAAATTGGCAAAAAAGTGCGACTAATATGCGAGAGAACACGGTATTCTCTCTCCCTCTCCTCCCCCCCCCCCCATCACTGTAAATGCAACGGAATTCTTTTGATTGCCCCTGTAAATGAACTATTAATGCTATACACTTCAATCGTCGCCTCAGAGAAACAGTATGATATCTAGCAATAATCAAAAATGAGATGTCTGACTTACTGCTACGAAAAATTGTGTCTGCATCTAGTGGAACAGTAGGGAATTTGTATAAAACACATCTGAAATATAGTATTAAATATAACTTTGTGTTTTAGAAGTTGTTGCACTAGATGCAAACACAGTTATTCATAAGCAGTAAGTCAGATATCTTATTTTTTATTATTACTATATGTCCTATTGTTGCTCTCAGACGACGAGCAATACCGAACATGCCATGGTCAACTTTCTGACATAAATATTCCATCTTGTGCTGCGTTTGTAGCCTTGCCAACATATAATAGTAAGAAATTTTCCGAGCTATGTATCGTTCCAAGTGGTTTAGTCGGTAGAACATCAGTGCGCTATACTGATGGCCCGGGTTCGAGTCCCGGCTTGGAATCTTTTTCACTATGTTGGCCTTTGCGCCTTTTAAGCAATTACTTTGAAATTTGAAATTTGATTTTCATTTGAAATATTGTTTGCAAGGCGAATGTTTCTCTCTGGAATAATTTCCATGTATTAATATAATTTCTATCGATGCTGGATTTAATTATGTTTCGTGTTTGTCGCAGGTCGGTGACTCACGATAAATATTCCATCTTGTGCTGCGTTTGTAGCCTTGCCAACATATAATAGTGAGAAATTTTCCGAGCTAGGTATCATTCCAAGTGGTTTAGTCGGTAGAACGTCAGTGCGCTATACTGATGTCCCGGGTTCGAGTCCCGGCTTGGAATCTTTTTCACTATGTTGGCCTTTGCGCCTTTTAAGCAATTACTTTGAAATTTGAAATTTGATTTTCATTTGAAATATTGTATGCAAGGCGAATGTTTCTCTCTGGAATAATTTCCATGTATTAATTCTGACATAAGTTTTAATTTATTTTCGTTCGAAAATGCATAAAACTAGCTGGAGTTGTTGTTCAGAAACAATGTAATTGAGCTGTTTTATCCATTTTTTTTTTTTTTTTTTTTTTTTTTTTTTTTTTTTGCAAACGCAATAGATCTTTCAGAAAATAGTGTCAAAGTGGGCGTTTTGAACGGAATTTCCGCGCGAAGGAATAAAGAGCACTCAAGAGCGGGCGAAAAACGTGATCAAAATAGCTTATAACTCAATAGGTAATTGATTGATCGAAAAATGGAAAAAACAGTTCATATCTAAATCGCTTCCATGGCCAGGTTTTCCAATTTTATACCATTTTATACCTTTCCGTTAAATAAAATGAATTTGTAAATGTGTCAAAACGTTTTGCGCTTGTTGAGCAGAGCAGTTAAGAACAGCCTTAATGATTAACATATATTAATTGCATGAAATTCCAAGTATATTTAGGCGAGTTAGAACGTGGACAGAGAGACAACCAGACAAACCGAATTCATAAACACTTTTCAACTTTGTTGGAAATGATGAAAAGTATATAAATATATCTTACAGATACGAGGATTATAATCGAGTGTCAATATGCAGTTTTAATCAAAGTCATAATACGTTTGAAATGTATTATTTATTTTACACGATACAACTTGCATGGATGACGTAAATTTTGGTTTCGAGCCATAAAAATGCGGTCTTACTTTTTAATGATGTTAGACTGTAATTATTTCAAAACATATATATATCTATTATATATATAAAATCCAAACGGAAATTTCGTTCCGAACGCCGAGATTTCGAGTTCTACCGCATGGATTTTTACGGAACTTATACCGTTAGATAGGTATCGTTCCAGGGGAGGTTTTAAGCTGTAACACATCATTCTACCTAGATTAGTTATAGAATTATTACGGAAAATTCTATTATTTTGGACTCTGTTACTTCATATTTCCTTAAATATCTGGGCTCCTATTGGTCGTAGAGCTTAGATCTCGCGCCAAAAGTAGCTCCGAAGCACCCAAACAAACTTTTCCCCGCGATTATTTTGCCGTCTTCCGATTTCCTCTAACTCTATTAGGGGCCCGCGTAGAGCCCCTTTAAAATATTTTTCGTAGTAATTTCAGCAATTATCTTAAATTATTGGTTAAGACCGCCACCCTCCCGATTCATGTATCTACGGAAAGGTTGCATGAAAGAGTTTCATTCAGATACGCTTTCGTTAAGAATAGAGTGCGCTCCCTGGTGGTGGAATGTGGAACTAACATAACGCGATATTGTTAAAATTAGGAAATCTAACAATGCGATCTGTTTTAAACTTTGAGATAGTTCATAACACATAATCTATTATCTATTCTATTATATATATATAAAATCTATTATCTATTCTATTATCTATTATCTATCATATATATAAAATCCAAACGGAAATTTCGTTCCGAACGCCGAGATTTCGAGTTCTACAGCATGGATTTTTACGGAACTTATACCGTTAGATAGGTATCGTTCCAGGGAAGGTTTTAAGCTATAACACATTATTCTACCTATATTAGTTTTAGAATTATGACGGAAAATTCTGTTATTTTGGGCGATAAGGTTACCATTTTATTTCTTGGCGAAATTCATCGTTAATAAAAAAAATTGAAACGGCTATTAAACCTCGAAAAATAAAAGAAAAACTGTTACTAATTTTATTTAAATGAAAAAAAAAAGAAAAAAAGAAGAAGAAAATCCGTTTTAATGAGTGATAATATTAAAAAACGGAAACATTTAATCAAAACCTGAAAGAAATATTTGTAATGCTTAAAAATTAATTTAATAAGAAATATTACACTTGATACGCAATATTTGGCTCTTTATCGCTTGCGTTAGATATGGAAACGAATCTGAAAATTTGATTAGATGAAATTTTAACGACATTTTCTTTCTGTTCTGTTCTTTTCTTTTTTTTTTATATCTAATTGTCCCATCACGTGACTTATAGAAGAAACAAGCAGATGTAATTGTGAGTCATATGTGTAATTACTATTTGTTTCTTTACAATTTTTTCTTTTTCCTTTGTCGCCAAACAATGTGATTTTAAGCCAAAAATGCATAAGCGTGACATTAGCTTGAGGATGTTCTCACAAATGGTGTTTTATTAGGTGAAAGAGATCATTTTTTGAGTACATTTTCATATTCAATTGTAACTTATATAGATATCAGTTAATATTTTAAAAATGGAATCGAATACTTAAATTTCAGTGTGAATTTCTGCCACACATACATATTGTAAAATAATTTCATACTTTTTAAAATGTTTTTCGCCGTAATTCCGAAAGCATGTGATATTTATAAACTCGAACTCAGATCAACGAATATTACCCATTTTATTTAAGCAAATATTATCTATTTTCTCAAGTCATTTCGCCAATTTCATTTATAGGAAAATTCACAGATTCGAAATCTAGGAAATAAAGATAATTTTTAAGGAAATTTATGTTTTAATACGTTATTACTATGGAAAAATTCAACATTTTGAAAAAAAAAAATTACAAGTCTTTTGTAATTCGTCATTTCTTCTTCGTCTTTCTTCGTACTTTCTCCTCTGCTATGTAATATTTCAAATGATATTGGACTAATTTTCGATCATCGATTCACCGCAAAATCGCATATCTAATATAGTATATAAAATAAAGTCTGGATTAGGGGACTAATTAACGCACAGCGCAAACTACTGAACCTAAAATCTTGAAAATCGTGGTAAAAATACTTCTTATGACATAAACTTCTGCTAAGAAAGGATTTTCTAAAGTGTCACCCCTAATGGTTTTTGCACGGGGAGGGGAAAAAAATCGAATATCAAAATTATGCGTCAAATGATAGCATATTTTAATGTAGTTTTGTATGCTGAATCGAATGCTACCAAATAAATTTTTATAAGTCCAACAGTTCATGACACATTTCATATTTTTCTAATTTGGCGGTGTCTTTGGCATCTAAACCTCAAAATATCTATCATTACATCCGTTACTCTAGCAACGGAAAAAATTCAAATCAACCCTTTTGGCTAAAAAATAAAAACGGCTCTATGAGTTTGAAATAAAAATGCAAGCATCTTAATTTTTTAAAAAAATAGTGATTTTATGTAAAATAAAAGGGGAAAAAAATACTGAGAATTTAGCGTTATAAAACAAAAATGGAAAAGGTACTACTTAGATATTCCGTCGATCAAAAATCTATCGTCAAACTATAAGATTAAATGCCAATAATTGTTGATCGTAAATATCAAATTCACTTGAACTTAAACAAACTATACGTGTTTACGTCATCAAGTGATTTTAATTTCGACGTTTTATTTGTATTTTTATTAATGTTATACTAATTTATTTGTTATTTCGTTATTTAAAATAAAGATTATGTCAATTTATATAATTTGGCGAATGGTTTGGCGATTTATATAATTTGGCGAAATTGGTCGACGGGATAACAAGTAGTACCAATGAAAATATTTAAGTATGAAAGCAATGTTTGTAACGACTTAAAAATTATTTTCATATATATAAACTCGGTTTATGGCGAAAGATGCCGTCATCCGAAGAATCTACAAGAGTCTTTTTCTATTTTTTCCGGTCATAGGTTCCTCAATGAAAGAAATTGGAATTGGAATAATATTGTGCGATTTATAAATTGCTCCTCGATAAGAAGAAAAAATGGGTACATTTATAACAACCGTGCGCATATCTCGCTGATAGCATTTTTAAAATTCCCAGTAGCAGTAGTTACATTTTGCGTATGTAAATTAAAAATATTTTTTTTGCTTTTATTTATGACATTATTTCCTGTTATTGTTTATCTTTTCAGTTTTTTAAATGAAATTAGTATAAGGCATGCATTTTAAATTAAATGAGTGAAAGGTTTGTGTTTTAAATGAAAATAATAAAATAAGAATATGCTATGAAAACAATCTTTATTGATTTATTACCTGCGCCCGGCTGACATAAAAGTATCACAAAAGCCACATATTTACTTTTCTTTGAGTAGTTGCTCATGAGAATTCAAGTTAACCTTCCGTAATCGGATACTTCACATATTGGTGTATTAGCTTTAATGTTGAAAGCATCGTTTTTGTTTGAAGCGAAAACTTTACTATGAATTCTATTACACAAAATCGCATCATCATCATCTACTATATATTTACAACGGAAATTTGTATTTCATTCCGATTGTTTATAATGCTTTCGTAGGATATACCACAATTAGTTAGGTAATAATTTTGGAAAGGTTTTAGTGTATACATATTGTTCAAGGGTACTTAGTTATAGAGCAACAGTAAAAGTTCAAAAATTAAGTGAACCTGATTATGAAAGTTTAGCCTTTTTAAAAAAATCTACAGAACATATTTTGTTACAAGTGGCCCTGTTGCATGACTTTTAGGAATGGTGTTAGTATATACGATTTCATTATATGTTGATTAGTTACAGAGGTATTAATTCCTGTTGTCATAACGGTCTCATTACCCGACCATAAGTGCGCTGTTTATAATCAACTAAAACAATTACTTCTTAATTGCTAAATTTTGTCCAACGCTTAAGATAACATTATATCGCAATGGCGTTCGCATCGTTTTCAGTAATGTGCAAGGTCAAGCTGAAGATCCATATTGTTTAAAATACAAGTTCAAATTCACCATTTAGTTTAATCCAAGGTTCATTTGGAAATATTGACCAGCGCAGCGGGCATAGCCTGCTAGTATATATATATATAAAAGAAAGTATGAAAAATATTATTTATATCTCTTTATATAATCTGGGGCGGATACAGCCCTCGAGTTCTCAAATCCATAGGAGCTACTTTCTGGCACATTTCTGAATTATTTTTTTTCAGAAACGTGTGAAAATGGCTGTTGTTCTTATTTAGAAATTGTGTAATCGCACCGCGTTTTCGATTTTTCGGTAAAGACAAAATATGTTCCAGAAAACACTCTCAAAGTGGGCATTTTGAATCGAATTTCTGAACGCGACAGTACTGGAAAGGTGAAAAACCCGTGGTCACGTGAAAAATATCTTTAAACTCAATAAGGAATTTATTTATCAAAAAATGGAAAACTCCATTCGATTCCAAATTCCTTCAGTAATGCCTGCCAATTTTATGCTTTTACGTTTAACCCCTTCAAGGGCAAGCCCAGTAGCAGAAAATTCGAGACGGGAGACGGTCGTCGCAGATTTTCTTTTCTCTTTTGAAGATTCTTTTTCATCGAACCTTTATTTTGCTTCATATTATGTTTATTTCTTTATTACTTAATACAAAATGTTAAGATTATTATTAAGATGCTTATTTTGCGATTTATTTTTAAATTAACTTTTGCTGTTAAACGCATCAAACTGCCAAATTCTCTTATTTAGAAAGTACACAATGTGCCGTGCTCGTCGATTTTTTGATAAATGCAGAAAATATTGTAAAATATGCTGTCAAAGTTGGCGTTTTGAACAGAATTTTCCGAAGCGAGAGATCTGGGGATGAAAAAAATGGTCATACTGAGAAAATAATTGTTTAAAAATCAAATTCTAATTAATTGAGCGAAAAAGGAAATCACACGGCCTTTTATACATCTCTTCAGAAATCACCTCAGCGAGTTTCACGTTTTTACTTTTAAAAATGAGTCTGAAAATGTCTCAGAAAATTTCGAGCTGTTGAGGGTGGAAAAATATTTTTTTGCCTAAAGGTAAGTGATTGTTTGATTAATTAACGCTTCAGTTGTAAAAATATTTGCCTCTGCAGATTATTTTTTGCGTCTCCAGACACTTGGAGAAATTTCTGTTACGGGGGGGGGGGGGGGGGCAAGCACTTGTGTTTCTGTAATATTGAATTCACACAGGAATTTTCGAAAAGTGTTATTTCAAAACATAAGGAAAAACAATTTTACAACTTTTTTTCAAGCAAAATTAAAAATAATAATAATAATAAATTTCTGGTGGAAATCTTGATTCAAATTAGATGAGGTATAATATATTTCACCGCCCCTCAAGGGGTTAAAAATGAGTCAGAAAATGTGTAAGAAAATTTCGCATTTGTTGATAAGGGAATTTGGGTACCTCCTTAAGGGTGTATTCCAATCCAAACTGCTTATTTTGCCATTTATTTTTAAATTCACTTTTGCTCTTTAACACATCAAACTGCCAAATTCTCTTATTTAGAAAGTACATAATGCGCCGTGCCGTGCTCGTCGATTTTTTGATAAATGCAGAAAATATTGTAAAATATGCTGTCAAAGTTGGCGTTTTGAACCGGATTTTCCGAAGCGGGAGATCTGGGGACGAAAAATAGGGTCGTACTGAGAAAATAATTGTTTATAAATCAAATTCTAATTAATTGAGCGAAAAATGAAATTACACGGCCTGTTATACATCTCTTCAGAAATCACCTCAGCAAGTTTCACATTTTTAATTTTAAAAATGAGTCTGAAAATGTCTCAGAAATTTTCGAGCTGTTGAGGGTGGAAAAATATTTTTTCGAATACACCCTTAAAGAAACTTTTTGCAATGTAATGTAATGTCCATATCTAATTTCCATATCTAAAAATCAGTGTTTTTAGAAAAAAAAATGTTGCTTATTTCAAAATTTTGTTTGTTCGTGTGGAGGGGTGGCGACAGATGTAAGTCATAATCACCGTCATTCTACCCTTGGGTTTGCTTTTGTATTTTATTTTTAAGAAAAAGGGGGTAAATGAACATATCTTTCTTGGCACCAACATGGCGTAATTATAATTCTATAATGGAGTAGTTTTAGGTATCCAAGAGTCATTAGTGCGGCGCGGCTTCGGTCTGTTGTTTTGGTTTTTTGGCATTCCAGAAGTCAAAAACTTGGCTCCTTTGTTACGCGCTGTAGTTGCTGATAAGACTAATGAGATCAATTCCAGGAAGGGGTGGTGCCGAAATACCTCTAAATTCTTCTTCAACTTGACTTCGAAAAAAATACGCTCGTTTTCTTCGGTCATGCTGTCAGCATTTCCGTTTGGAAGTAGACAAATTAACTCGAAAGAGCGAATCACTTCCGAAGCTATTGTTTTCGGGATCCACAAACAGCGACAATGATGTATAAGACAATTATCAGTCACTACTTGCAAGTGAAGCCTGGGATTCCGGAACTTTCATGAATATTATTATAAACAAACGAGTATGGGCCATTTACCTTTGTGTGTTAAAATATAAATGTATGCTGAGAGGGATTAAATTTTAATTTATGTAGACATGAGGTACCTGTACCAATTCCGTGATTAATTCTTGAGATAGTGCGCTAACAAAATTTGTGTCACACTTAGACAGGCAGACAGACTCACAGACAGACATTTTATAAAAGCTTGTTCTTCGACATCTCTGACCGCTAAAACGTGTAAATCCGTCGAAAACCGGAAGCCGAAAATTTTCCGGAATCCAATACAGTAAACTCTGTCTAAGGCGGAATCGGTTGGAACTGAGAAAATTTTCCGTGGTAGACAATATTCCGGCTTATGCAAAAAAGCTCCCACCTCCCCCTATAATAATAATAATAATAATAATAATAATAATAAAATAAAATCTCAATTTTTGATTATTTTCCTGACTCGAAAATCGATTGAAAACTGAAGTTCTGATTATTTTCCTGACTCGAAAATCGATTGAAAACTGAAGTTCTGAAAGATCCTTTGTCTTTATAGGTAAATGAGAAACGCTATTCAATTTCTTAGTACTGCTGTAATACATGCGAATTGGATGATTACACACACAAAAAGTAATAAACTTCGAGAATGAGACAGAACGCTATAATTTTGAATTTGAGTACAATCTTAAAATATAATATATTGTACTTTAGAAAATGTGTATTTTCATAAATTTGCATTGTACTAGAAATGTTAACTTTTAAATGCAATTTTGTATAGGAAAAAATATCATAAGCAAGAATTCCTTAAAATTTAAACAGTTTCTTCTCTTTTGAATTAACTTTTTCAAAGTGTTACGGAATTTAACTGACATCCTCGACATTGAGTACATAACAGTTTTAAAGTTTGAAAATCGAAATGCCTTTCATTTTTAAAATATCCTTTTTTTCCGCCTTATGCAAAATTTTGGTTTCGGTGGTATCTTAAAATCCTTTCCGTTTCCGAGTTAGACAGATTCCGCCTTATGCAGCATGAGTTAATGTAATTTTTTATGGGTTCGCCGGGACTTGAAGAATTTTCCGCGGTAGACAAATTTCCGGCTTACACAGAGTCCGCCTTATGCAGAATTTACTGTACTTTCTTCTTGTAAAGATAGATATGATGATGCATCATATATTGTCCTTTTTATTCTATTTTTAAATTAATGTTTACTCTTTTTTTCTTTTTATTCAATCAGTCATATCTGGATTCGTTAAAATGTAATCTCATGGTGAAATATATTTTCGTGTTTCTTGCGGAAGTAAAGTATTATATAATAAACATTAAATTATCATTTTTCTTTTCGCTAACCTATATCTCTATTTCAACAACTTAAATTAAATGTAAAGATTTACGATAATTGCATTCCTGTCATTTCGATATTAATTTTATACTAATTTATTTTATTTACATGATTTATGTGGGTAATTTTATTACTTTGTTTATAAAAGAAAGCGATCATTTTTATTAACAAGGGGATTTTATCCATTTTTTGCATTATAACTCAGGCAATAAATTTAATCATAAAATATATATGTCATCTGTAATATATATAGATTTTAACGTATTGTAAATGTTTCGGTAGGGTTGCTTGAGGTAATTTCGCGATTTTGTCTGTATCTTTTTATTCGCCAATAATTTAAATTCGCTCCCATTGCTTTTCTATGCAACGGATAATTTTGGCGTTTGTTTAAACTCTCATATTGGCTTGGTATTCTAGTGGATGTTGGCGTGCGATTGATATGTAAGTGTATCATACGGCCTGATACTCTGAGTCTGTAAAGACACATGCTTGTCTAATGGACCACCCCATCAATTTATTTTGTTCACGAAGTTCAATAAAAATTACATCTTAACCTTTAAAATCTGTTTGCAGTTAATTTGTTGGGATTGGAACCAAATAAAATGGGTTCTTGCGCAAAACGTATGTACTCATCCTGTACGACCCGGCTAATTTAAAATCAGATGTATGGCCACCTAATACATCCACCTAATACATCATAATAGAAGAAAGTAAAAATCAAACATTATTTAAACTACCTTTTTAGGATTTCTAAATTGATTTCGCAATGTATAATTGTAAATTAATTATAATTAAATGTAACCCCTTGGGGACGAGCGTCATGTACACATGTCGCATAAGAGGCTCAAAATCCTTCATTATTCTCGAAAGAGCGAATCACTTCCGAAGCTATTGTTTTCGGGATCCACAAACAGCGACAATGACGTATAAGACAATTATCAGTCACTACTTACAAGTAGTGCTGCCAGGTGTCCCGATTTACGTGGGATGTCCTGATTTTAAGTGTCTCCGAGACCTGTCCCATCACACATTGGTTACGCGGTACGCCCAGAAACCCCGATTTTTCACGATGCACAAATTTCTTTTTGGACCATGCAATTCATTAGTCTATATCAAGGGGAACTTAATACAGTAAAACCTCACAATCTGCCTAAAACGGAATTTATTTACAGTCCCTTTCAAAGGAATATCTTAAAATACACCTGTCTAGGCGGAAACCTGCCTAAATCGGAATGTTATGTGGGGCCCTAGCGATTTTATTTTTTGCCAGTTTTACTGTCAGTAAAACCTGTGTAAACGGAACCTGTTTATAATGAAATTTTCCACTCTACTATAGGAATACTATAAAATTATACCTTCTAAATTGGAATTTTGTTTATCCCAAGCGAGTTCGCTTTTACGGGTTTTACTTTATAAGATTTTTGTGTTGTTTTAATATAATAAAATTTGCTGAGATGGAGTCGCAAGTGACGAGAAAAATTTCGTTTTAAACAGGATTTCGTCTTAGCATGTAAAATTGTATGGTAGTCCTACCGTAGGGACAATAAAATATTTAGTGTAAGACAACGAGATTCCGTTATAGACAGGTTTCGTTTCCATATAGCTTACCGTAATTTTATGTCCCGATTCAGAAGCCACTGTCCCGCTTTTGTTCACACCCTATCCCGTTTTTTTTTTTTTTTTTGTCACAGTGCACCTGACAACACTACATACAAGTGAAGCCAGGGATTCCGAAACTTTCATGAATATTATTATAAACAAACGATTATGGCCCACTTACTTTTGTGTGTTAGAATAGGAATTTAGGCTGAGAGTTAATATGAGATTTTAATGTACGTTGGTGTTGGTATAATGTACCTCTACCTATCATAAAAGGCCGTGTTATAGTTTCAGGTCACAATCAACGGTGTTATACCAGAATTAACATTTCCAATGTTGTTGGATGTAATATTTATACATATTTTTACAGTATTAGTTCATGCATATTCTTGTTGCTGTTTAAGGCTGTTCTCAACTGCTCTGCTCAACAAGCGCAAAACGTTTTGATACATTTACAAATTCATTTTTTAACGGAAAGGTATAAAATTGGAAAGCCGGGCCATGGAAGCGATTTGGAATTGAACTGTTTTTTTCATATTTTGGTCAATCAAATACCTATTGAGTTATAAGGAATTTTGATCACGTGACAAACATGTTTTTCGTCCGCTTTTGAGTATCTCCCTTGGCGCGGAAATTCGCTTCAAAATGCCCACTTTGACATTATTTTCTGAAAGATCTATTGCGTTTGCAAAAAAAATGGAAAAAACAGCTCAATTACATAGTTTCTGAACAACAACACCAGCTAGTTTCACTCATTTTCGAACAAAAATAAATTAAATCTTATGTCAGAAAGTTGCCTTTTTGGATTTGAACACCCTTCAGGGTGTATTCAAATCCAAACTGCTTATTTTGCGATTTATTTTTAAATTTACTTTTGTTCTTAAGGCTGTTCTTAACTGCTCTGCTCAACAGGCGCAAAACGTTTTGACACATTTACAAATTCATTTTTTAACGGAAAGATATAAAATTGGAAAGCCTGGCCGTGGAAGCGATTTGGCATCGAACTGTTTTTTTCCATTTTTTGATCAATCAATTACCTATTGAGTTATAAGTGAATTTGATCACGTGACAAACACGATCTTTGCCCTCCGCGACCGGTTTTTATGCTTTCTTCGGGAACTTCGGTTCAAAACGTCCACTTTGACACAATTTTCTGAAAGATCTATTGCGTTTGCAAAAAAAAAAAAAAAAAAAAAAAGGGAAAAAATAGCTCGATTACATAGTTTCTGAACAACAACACCTGCTAGTTTCATGCATTTCCAAACAAAAATAAATTAAAACTTATGTCAGAAAGTTGACCTTTTGGATTTGAGCACACCCTTAAACACATCAAACTGCCAAATTCTCTGATTTAGAAAGTACATGTGCATGCTCGTCGATTTTTTGATAAATGCAGAAAATATTGTAAAAAATGCTGTCAAAGTTGGTGTTTTGAACCGAATTTTCCGAAGCAGGAGATCTGGGGATGAAAAAAATGGTCATACTGAGAAAATAATTGCTTAAAAATCAAATTCTAATTAAGTGAGCGAAAAATGAAATCACACGGCCTCTTATACATTATACATCTCTTCAGAAATCATCTCAGCAAGTTTCACGTTTTTACTTTTAAAAATGAGTCTGAAAATGTCTCAGAAAATTTCGAGCTGTTGAGGGTGGAAAAATATTTTTTCGATACCCGCTCGCTAATGTTAGTCCAATGAAAGAAATAAAAAAAAAATATCTCGTTCGTATTTAAATATTTTCGTATTTAAATATATAAAATCGATCTATACAACAGCCCCGTAACAACGTGTTAGTGAAACAGCACTTATCGGAGATAAGGAAATTCCTTTCGTTTGAGAGGGAACAAAGTAGCCCACCCCTTAGGGAATAAGCTGTGGAACAAAGAGGAGTTTGGTCCAGACCCCGCTAGAGGAAATGTGAAAAAAAGGCAGTCCGTAATTTTTTTACCCGATTGCCAAGAAGCGTTATGTGTTTGACGCGTATCTGGCTATGTGGATTTCTTTATACCCTCAAAGCATCCCAACGTCTGGATAGATTTTGATGAATGAGGTCTTTATCGATTCGACTGTCCGATGGTTATAGGCTAGGTTTATTTTTTTATAAATTTAAAATGGCGGCCGTAAAATACAAAATGGCGGTAGAGAAGAAAAATGTTTTTGACGTACCATAATGAGTGATGTATCATTGGATAGGTCTTTCAAAATGAAGACGATGTTTCATTGACTATTTTACAGTCAGAAACTCCGTTTAAATATTACACAAGCTGGAAGTTGTATAGGTAGGTTCTCTATCTTTACTGCAATTCTAACCATCATAGACATCGATAGGCCTCATTAAAACAGTGTTCATAGATAGGAACTAACAATTAAACAATATTTAAAAGTCATCAATACAAGTAAATAAAAAAAAATAGATCCGTACCTAATATAAAAAATAATTTCACATTGATGAGAAATAATTAATTAGTTCGCTTTTTACGCAGTCGGGTGTTTTGATTTTTTAAATTTAATTTTTACTTGTTTTAGTTTGTGAGCATGTGGCAAGTGCTATGTTATGCTAAAGGTAGGATTTTGGCTTATGGAGTTCTCTTACCGAGACTGATGTAATTCATTCATTTGTACATAATCTACTCTTTGTTTTCAATTAAATTTGTTTTGTTTTAAATGGAATTGAGTTTTAATTCAGTAATTTTATGAGCTGTAGTGATAATTTCGATAATCTTCACTAGCAGGGTTCATTGATATATATCAATGGATATATCTTGATATGATATATATCCGATATTTATTTTCAAAATATCAAGATTTTTGATATTTTCGATATTTTCATATTACTTGATATTTATTTTCAAAATATCAACATGTGTGATATTTTCTATATTTCTCTATACTTGATATTTATTTTCAAAATATCACTCTGCAAGATATTTTCGATATTTTTAGTCAAAACAAGTGTAAATGAAATTTCCAACCAGCTCTTGGACTATATCAGTAGAAGGAAAATGGGGGTTCTGCCCCAGCAGGAGGAGTGATGATGAGTGACAGGTTGGCGGAGTCGAATGATTGACAGGTGGGCGGAGTCGAATGATTGACAGGTGAGGGGAGATAAGAAAGTGATAGACAGGTGGGCGGAGTCGAGACAGACTGGCGCCCGCGCGTCATGCTATAGTAGAGGGGTTAAAACAAAGAAGCGATAATGAAAAGTGTACTGTAAGAGAGGGGTTAGAACAAAGGATAATGTTAATGAATCAATTAAAGTATAATGAATTAATAAAAGTCTACTGAAAGAGAGGGATTAGAACAAAGGAAAATGTTAATGAGGATGATTAATGAAGGAAAGTCTGTTGTAGGACTGAGGAAGGTAGAACAAAGAAAAGATAATGATGAGGTGATTAGAAAAGATCGCATGCAATTAAAAAAATACTTACCACGGAGTAGCGTCGAGACACGTCCTACCTGTATGACATCCACCGGGCTAATGAACGAAGAAGCGTGCAACAACCGGCTTCATCAAGATAAGGAGCTTGCTTCTGATTGGACGAGAGACGAACCTAGGGGGCAGCACAATCGCTTTCACCCGAGGGCATGAACACGAGCGCCCTCTCTTGAGAGGATGATTCACTTACCTGTGATGACATCATCATCCTATTTGAACTGACATAAAGAGGTAATACATTTTTTTTTTCTGAGTTTTAACGAAATAAGTTATAATTATTTTTTAGACATTTGTTAATTTTCAAATCATGTTTTTTTTATTTAGTTATTACAAATAAAGTTTTAAATAAATTGGTTAATATTTTTTATAATCATTTGTTCATTTCGATACAAGTTTTTTTTCAGATAAAGCTTTTTTTAATAAACAAGTTTAATTTTTTTTATTTAGT
Source organism: Maratus speciosus (assembly GCA_963932465.1). Classification (NCBI taxonomy): domain Eukaryota; kingdom Metazoa; phylum Arthropoda; class Arachnida; order Araneae; family Salticidae; genus Maratus; species Maratus speciosus. Next base: position 291,212,493 of record OZ010798.1, read on the forward strand.
TATTACAAATAAAGTTTTAAATAAATTAGTTAATATTTTTTATAATAATTTGTTCATTTCGATACAAGTTTTTTTTTTTTTTTTTTTTTTTTTTTTTTTTTTTTCAGATAAAGCTTTTTTAATAAACAAGTTTAATTTTTTTCATTAAGTAATTTTTTTAGTACATTTTTTTTTTAAATCTAAAGAGCGTGAATAAGTTTTTGATAATAATGTTTTCTGTTTAATTAACCAAGGGTGGATGTTTATCGAAACACAAGCTGAAAATTAGTTTACCCTTAAACTAAACTCTTTAATTTAGTTATTTCAGTGACTGATGAAGTAAAGTATAATTTTCCAGAAAAAGTGGTGTGAATTGAATATATATTTTTTTTTAACATGTTAGTTGTTTTAGAATTTTTTTTTTTTTTTTTTTGAATTATAAAAAACAATTATTTACTTACTTTTATCAATTAGTATAGTTAAAGATTTTTTTTTTCTTAAGATCAACAGAATTCATTGATTTCAAGACAAGATCTGCTGAATAAATATAGTTAATATTGTCGTTGACATACCGCATAGACTATAGAGAGGTTAAGTGAAAACGTTAACATATTCAAGTTTTTATAGAAATGTCTTTAGAATTACTCATAGGTTTCAAACAGATTAACATATAACTATTTTTAGCTTTCACCTAATTTAACGATTAACAAAAATAACATGCATAAATATTGGATAATAAAAATTTTCCTAACTAGTTTAACGTTTTAGAAAAAAAGACTTTCACACATTGAAAACACTTATAAAAATTATTTTAGCAATCTCTCAAAAAATATATATAAATAACGTTTAAAAACTTACCTTTTTAAAATCCTGTATATTAGTTCAAGTCACAAGGTATATCACAACAAATATTACATTTCAAAGTTCGATATCATAAACAAAATAAATATATAACTTAGGGCGAACAACACTTTATAAAAAATAATCAGAAAATGACATGACTATTTTCTAGAACCTTTAATATTTCTTTTAAGAAAGCAATATTCTAGTTTACCCTGCAACACACTCCCCTTGAAGTAAATAGATTATATCAGTATATCTTCGGAATTTTTTTTTTTCCTGCCCAAGTGAAAACTTGATCATTATCAGATCTCTCTCTCGGAGAGGATACATTTTACACAGATTTGCTGAAATAGGTTATTATTGCAAAAGCATAAAGAAATGTGCTTATTTCAATTGCGTTAGACAACACAAAGAATAATATTTTGAACAACTGTTTATATTAAAAGAAAATAATTTGAAATGTGTGAGCTACTGAACTCTTTTCAAATGGAATGAACAAGTTCTTTCAATAGTTTGAATCTTATACCAAAAAGGTTAATGATAATATATTTTATCATATAGCAATGTAGACAATTAGATAATTGTTTTTTAACTAGTAAAATAAATATTTTAAAAACAGAAATTTTAATCTTTAATTCTTAGTAATATATGTTTTAAAACAAAATTTCTCAACATCTGTAAACAAAATCTTACTTCTTCAAATTGAAAATCCTCATTTAATATCCTGATCTTGAAAACACACTAGCAAACAATTTAGAAGATAGCAGTCCGAATGAATGTTTTCAGTGTTGTCATATTATTTTGTTTTCAATGACATCATTTTTAGAACCTCTGATTTGCTGAAACTAACATTGCTTTGAACGAATGAGAGTCTTGGAAAATGAAGTATAGTTTTCTGTTTACCTTATATATAAGTTTAAATAAGTAACTTTCTAAGAATTTCGATTGCACGCGCATTATCGAGTCACGAGATCTCCCTTGCGTTTCTTTTGCAAGGCAATTTTTTTTTTCATATAGGGGATCTTTATCTCACGGTTTCAGACACCCCTTTGATATGCATCTACCCTTAACTTAATTGGTTGGGGATAGATGTCGTACAATAAGCAAGCATTTCCTTATCGAAGGAAATATCTGTTATCTACCTCTCTTTCATACAATCTATATTGCAACTCAAGAAATAGTCAGCTGAAACAATTCATAACTTCTGTTTGCTTAAGGTTAAAAATATAATTTCATGTAATTTACCTAATTAGAGATTATTAATTTACTTTTTAATTAGGAAAAGGAATTTTCACAATTTATTAAGTAAAATATTTTCTCCGATAAATATTTTACTTAAATAGATTTTTAAATCTAATTTTTTTTAAACAGAAAAATATTATTTAAGCATGACTAATCATGCTTAGATCATGCTAAAACATGACTAAATTCGTCGGAACAATAAACTTGTTCAACAACTTGTTAAGTGGATATTTCTAATTGTGATAATTTAAGTAGTGTGTTATTCGATAAAGTTAAACTTGATATTCGAAAAAGTGATGAAAGACACTTGTTATTTTAAACAAAATGTCTTTTTTTGTTATTTTTTATACATAAAAATATTACTAACAAAAAAACTTAAAATTTAAATGGTGTTACTTACTGTGAAGCACCTGCTCAGGACATCAACTGAAGGGGAAATGGTTGATGACAAAGCACAAAACAAGTGATGACGTCGTACTTGAAGACAACACGAGCACCCTCTACCATCTAATACTTGTATTTGATTGGATGCGAAGATCACCTGACATGTGAAAGGAGTAGGCGGTGGAGGAGGGCGCCATTGTGTCTACATTCCTTGCATTCCCCCGCCCACCTGTCAATCATCTGGCGCCAGTCAGTCGCTGCATGCTTCGACATGATCGTTTCTTGCAGATGGTGGCGCCACTCTGTCTGCATTCCTGACATTTCACCACGCCTCCTGTCAATCAAATGGTGCCAGGTTGTCTACAGGTATTGCCGTACGATGTCATCATCCTCGTTTGCGATGGGGGAAGGCAGCACAGTCGATGACGTCACACCTACAAGCTCACTTCTGATTGGTTGATAGCGGTCACGTGATCTCTTATCAGTAACCTTCATCTACGGGTGTAGACCCCACACACATCATTCGTGTCTTGGATTTCGTAGGTGAAGGTCGTCTGTTTCGTAGCTCCCGTTTACCGGACATTTGGCTTTAAGCTCTGCGGCATCTATTCCTACTATTTTCGGCATCCTGCTGAGTAAAATCACCGTCGAATTTAAGCTTCTTGCTACTTTTCAATGAGTCTGCTTGTTCGAATCATCAAAAGCTTAGGGAAACTTCTTTCCAAAAGGTATGTACATTTTTTTGTCTAATATAGTGTTTAATACAACAACAGTTTTAACAAACTTATAACGATCCTTTCAAAATGTGTCTTTCAATTTAGTAATTTGCTTTACTTTTCTTCATTTAACCTAACTATAAATTTCAAAGTTCGCGTTTTCAGCATACTATGAATTCACGATTTCATTCAAAACATGTTCTGACATCAAATGTATTATTATACTCTAAGTAGTATATGTACTCTAAGAGTATTATCATACTCTATTATTTCCAAAAATTTGTTAAACCCATTCATCAGTTTCTAACAAAGTGTTTAAAAAAAACTTATAACAGTTCTTCCAAATTAAGTTAATCAGTTGCTTTTTAAAAGTTGGAACTGGCTTGTGATTACTAAATTCATGAGTTTGTCTTTCTTAATGAATTTTGTTCGGTAGCTCGCACTTTCTTCAGGATATGTTTAACCATGACCAAAGTTATGTTCGAACATGTTTAACCATGTTCGGATATGCTCAAAGATAGTTCGAGTATATTTAAACATGCTCAAAGTTAGTTGGGATATATTTAACAATGTTCGTATATGCTCAAAGTTTGTTCAAACATGTTTAACCATGTTTGGATAGGTTCAAATATTGTCAGGATATATGTTTAATCGTGTCTAAAGTTATGTTCGAACATGTTTAATCATATTCTGAGATGGTTAACTATGCTTAAATTTATGTTTAACCATGGCCAGAGACATGCTCTGAAACATTCTTTTTCACTTGCATGAGAAAAGTATGTTATTTCAAAAATATTAACAGTTTAAGAAAAATAATGTTTTTTGCATGAACGTAAATTTAATGGTAGTATTTATCTATATAAATGTTTAAGTAAAAGCATACATCCACGACTACGTGTCTCTAAATAATTGAAAGTTAAATGTTTATGTATGGGTTCTTGTGTAAAATATATATGTATATATATATATATATATATATATATATATATATGATGTATGTATATATATATAAAACATACGTATGTATGTATATGCATATATGTATATGTATATATATGTATATTTATATATATATGTATGTATATGCATATATGTATATGTATATATATATGTATATATATATATATATATATATATATACATATGTATGTATGTATAAAATTTATTAGTTTTAAAAATTATACAAAGTTTACAAAGATGATAAAAAGTTTTACAAAGTTTTAACAAATATAAAAAAAAATTTAACAAAATTTAAAAAAATTTAACAAAAAAGTTTTACAAAAAATATATAAAAAAGTTTTAACAGAAATTTTTTTAACAAAAGTAAAACAAAATGTTTTAACAAAGTAAAAAAGTTTTAACAAAAGTAAAAAAAGTTTTAAAAAAAGTTTTAACAAAAAAAAAGTTTTAAGAAAAAAAAAGTTTTAAGAAAAAAAATGTTTTATAAAAAAAGTTTTATAAAAAAAGTTTTAACAAAAGTAAAAAAAAAGTTTTAACAAAAAAAAAGTTTGTAAAAAATTTTTTTTAACAAAAGTAAAAAAAAAAGTTTTAACAAAATTTAAAAAAAATGTTTAACTACAAAAAGTTAAAAAAAGTTTTGACAAAAAGTTAAAAAAGTTTAAACAAAAAAAAGTTTAAAAAATTTTTAACAAAAAAAGTTAAAACGTTAAAAAAAGTTTTAACAAAAAAAAGTTAAAACCTTAAAAAAAATTATAAATTAAAATTTTTACAAAAATTTTTAAAATAAAATAGTTTTAAATATGTTTTTTTTTTAATTCTGAAAGATTAAAAACTGTCAAAGTTATGAATGAACATGTTCGGATATGTTCAAATATAGTTCGGATTGGTTAAACATGCCCAAAGTTATGTTCGAATTTGTTTAATCATACTCTGAGATGGTTAACTATGCTTAAAGTTATGTTTAATCATGATAAGAGACATGTTCTGAAACATTCTTTTTTCGTTTGTATGAGAAAAGTATGTTATTTCAAAATTATTAACAGTTAGTTTAAAAAATAATGTCTTTTACATCAACGTAATATATATATTTTTCCCTAAAATACTATGATGTAGAAGGTAGGCGCCACTCTGTCTGCATTCCTGACATTCCACCACGCCTCCTGTCAATCAAATGGTGCCAGGTTGTCTATAGGTATTGCCATACGATGTCATCATCCTCGTTTGCGATGGGGGTGGACAGCACAGTCGATGACGTCACACCTGCAAGTTCGCTTCTGATTGGTTGATAGCGGTCACGTGATCTCTTATCAGTAACCTTCATCTACGGGTGTAGACCCCGCACACGTCAGTCGTGTCTTGGATTTCGTCGATGAAGGTCGTATGTTCCTTAGCTCTCGTTTACCGTACATTTAGCTTAGTGCTCTGCGGTACCATATCGAACATTTTACGGTATCTGGTTAGCTAAAGTTACCGTCGATTTTTCAGTTTCATGCTATTTTCAATGATTCTGCTTGCTTCAATCAACAAAAGGTATGTATAATTATTTTGTCTTTTAAGTGTAATGTTTGTCTAGTATTTCTTAAAACAAAAAAGTTTTAACAAACTTTTAACAATCCTTTTTAAATGTATCTTTCAATTTAATTATTTGCTTTATTAAACTGAACTTAAAATTTCACACTTTCTGTTACTGTGAATGAATGAATTCAAAAGTTTGCACATTCTACATTACTTAATTCAAAACATGTTCTGTCATTCTCGATATTCAACTTATGTTTCACAAGTTTAGCTTTCCTTAGTTTTATATGTGATTTCATTTAAAAAACAATTGTTGAAAATAAACTCGAAAAAATATATTTTCAAACAGTGTGATTTGTTTAACATATTATTTCTAACAACAAAACTAAAAATATGTCATTAAAGTTAACCATTTACTTTTTTCTAAATTAAAACTGACTCAAAATTCACTGTTAAAGGCGATTTTTGTCACGTAGCAATCCTCACTCATATGTTTGATAATTTAGTTTAAAGACATCTACTTTGGATACATCACAACCATCGTATATATCATTTTCAATATATAATCACATCTATTATATACATCACAACCAGTGCAACATAAATCAGTCGATTCCTATGTATGTATGTTAGTTTTCATCCTTTCAACAGCATAGATGTTCATTATATGTTTTCAATAACTTAAATGTAAGTGTGACTACTAATTTATCTTTTGCTAATAGGTAATAAACCCTTTATTATCAGTTGAAACTAATACACGTTCTTTGATTAGAAAAATTGATAAAACAATGCAACATAAATTATTTTTTAGTTAAATATAAATTTGAAACGAGATATGGAAAAAATATCCTAAATTAGTAAAGTATTTTATCTTCAGTTCGAATCAAAGTAAAAAAAACTTTCCTAAGAAAGTTTTTTAACATCTACGATTAGGAAAACAAAGTGTCCAATTAGTTCTGACATTAAAACTTATTTGTAAACTGAGTTTATGTTTCATATAGTTGTCTTCATTGGTATTTGTTAAACTAAATTACTATTAATCTTTTTGGTTTAATATTCAAACTATCGTAAGATCTTGTTCATTCTAATTGAAAAGAATACAGTACCTCGTGCATTACAAATAAATGTCTTGTAAACAATATCTATTTTTGCTTAAAAAATTGAAACTATTTTTTATAAATGTTTATCCAAACATATTTCTTTAAATAAAAAATTGCTAGTTTAAAAATAAATTAAATGAGCTGTTTTTAAGTTATAAAAATAAAATAAATTGTGAAAATTCCTTTTCCTAATTAAAAAGTAAATTAATAATCTCTAATTAGGTAAATTACATGAAATTATATTTTTAACCTTAAGCAAACAGAAGTTATGAATTGTTTCAGCTGACTATTTCTTGAGTTGCAATATAGATTGTATGAAAGAGAGGTAGATAACAGATATTTCCTTCGATAAGGAAATGCTTGCTTATTGTACGACATCTATCCCCAACCAATTAAGTTAAGGGTAGATGCATATCAAAGGGGTGTCTGAAACCGTGAGATAAAGATCCCCTATATGAAAAAAAAAATTGCCTTGCAAAAGAAACGCAAGGGAGATCTCGTGACTCGATAATGCGCGTGCAATCGAAATTCTTAGAAAGTTACTTATTTAAACTTATATATAAGGTAAACAGAAAACTATACGTCATTTTCCAAGACTCTCATTCGTTCAAAGCAATGTTAGTTTCAGCAAATCAGAGGTTCTAAAAATGATGTCATTGAAAACAAAATAATATGACAACACTGAAAACATTCATTCGGACTGCTATCTTCTAAATTGTTTGCTAGTGTGTTTTCAAGATCAGGATATTAAATGAGGATTTTCAATTTGAAGAAGTAAGATTTTGTTTACAGTTGTTGAGAAATTTTGTTTTAAAACATATATTACTAAGAATTAAAGATTAAAATTTCTGTTTTTAAAATATTTATTTTACTAGTTAAAAAACAATTATCTAATTGTCTACATTGCTATATGATAAAATATATTATCATTAATCTTTTTGGTATAAGATTCAAACTATTGAAAGAACTTGTTCATTCCATTTGAAAAGAGTTCAGTAGCTCACACATTTCAAATTATTTTCTTTTAATATAAACAGTTGTTCAAAATATTATTCTTTGTGTTGTCTAACGCAATTGAAATAAGCACATTTCTTTATGCTTTTGCAATAATAACCTATTTCAGCAAATCTGTGTAAAATGTATCCTCTCCGAGAGAGAGATCTGATAATGATCAAGTTTTCACCTGGGCAGGAAAAAAAAAAATTCCGAAGATATACTGATATAATCTATTTACTTCAAGGGGAGTGTGTTGCAGGGTAAACTAGAATATTGCTTTCTTAAAAGAAATATTAAAGGTTCTAGAAAATAGTCATGTCATTTTCTGATTATTTTTTATAAAGTGTTGTTCGCCCTAAGTTATATATTTATTTTGTTTATGATATCGAACTTTGAAATGTAATATTTGTTGTGATATACCTTGTGACTTGAACTAATATACAGGATTTTAAAAAGGTAAGTTTTTAAACGTTATTTATATATATTTTTTGAGAGATTGCTAAAATAATTTTTATAAGTGTTTTCAATGTGTGAAAGTCTTTTTTTCTAAAACGTTAAACTAGTTAGGAAAATTTTTATTATCCAATATTTATGCATGTTATTTTTCTTAATCGTTAAATTAGGTGAAAGCTAAAAATAGTTATATGTTAATCTGTTTGAAACCTATGAGTAATTCTAAAGACATTTCTATAAAAACTTGAATATGTTAACGTTTTCACTTAACCTCTCTATAGTCTATGCGGTATGTCAACGACAATATTAACTATATTTATTCAGCAGATCTTGTCTTGAAATCAATGAATTCTGTTGATCTTAAGAAAAAAAAATCTTTAACTATACTAATTGATAAAAGTAAGTAAATAATTGTTTTTTATAATTCAAAAAAAAAAAAAAAAAAATTCTAAAACAACTAACATGTTAAAAAAAAAAAAAAATATTCAATTCACACCACTTTTTCTGGAAAATTATACTTTACTTCATCAGTCACTGAAATAACTAAATTAAAGAGTTTAGTTTAAGGGTAAACTAATTTTCAGCTTGTGTTTCGATAAACATCCACCCTTGGTTAATTAAACAGAAAACATTATTATCAAAAACTTATTCACGCTCTTTAGATTAAAAAAAAAATGTATTAAAAAAATTACTTAATGAAAAAAATTAAACTTGTTTATTAAAAAAAGCTTTATCTGAAAAAAAAAAAAAAAAAAAAAAAAAAAAAAAAACTTGTATCGAAATGAACAAATTATTATAAAAAATATTAACTAATTTATTTAAAACTTTATTTGTAATAACTAAATAAAAAAAAATTAAACTTGTTTATTAAAAAAAGCTTTATCTGAAAAAAAAAACTTGTATCGAAATGAACAAATGATTATAAAAAATATTAACCAATTTATTTAAAACTTTATTTGTAATAACTAAATAAAAAAAACATGATTTGAAAATTAACAAATGTCTAAAAAATAATTATAACTTATTTCGTTAAAACTCAGAAAAAAAAAATGTATTACCTCTTTATGTCAGTTCAAATAGGATGATGATGTCATCACAGGTAAGTGAATCATCCTCTCAAGAGAGGGCGCTCGTGTTCATGCCCTCGGGTGAAAGCGATTGTGCTGCCCCCTAGGTTCGTCTCTCGTCCAATCAGAAGCAAGCTCCTTATCTTGATGAAGCCGGTTGTTGCACGCTTCTTCGTTCATTAGCCCGGTGGATGTCATACAGGTAGGACGTGTCTCGACGCTGCTCCGTGGTAAGTATTTTTTCAATTGCATGCAATCTTTTCTAATCACCTCATCATTATCTTTTCTTTGTTCTACCTTCCTCTTACAACAGACTTTCCTTCATTAATCATCCTCATTAACATTTTCCTTTGTTCTAATCCCTCTCTTACAGTAGACTTTTATTAATTCATTATACTTTAATTGATTCATTAACATTATCCTTTGTTCTAACCCCTCTCTTACAGTACACTTTTCATTACCGCTTCTTTGTTTTAACCCCTCTACTATAGCATGACGCGCGGGCGCCAGTCTGTCTCGACTCCGCCCACCTGTCTATCACTTTCTTATCTCCCCTCACCTGTCAATCATTCGACTCCGCCCACCTGTCACTCATCATCCCTCCTCACTCCTCCTGCTGGGGCAAAACCCCCATTTTCCTTCTACTTATATCGAAAATATCGGATATATATCAAAATATCGGATATTTTTTATATTTTTGAAAATATTATTGATATTTACGAACCCTGTTCGCTACCCAGTCGAGCACCGTTACTACAACACTTTTTTACTTTTTCGATTTTGTTTACAGGTTCTTTTTATTAGGATTAGGATACTTTGATTTTAGGAATCGGTTTCGAAAGTTCTGGTCACAAAATTTTCTTTATTTCCATTAGTAAATTTTGCGGGTTATTTTGTGCTTTTATATTTATTGCTTTAGAAGTTGTACAGTCGGGGGAAAAAAAAGTAAACACCCCCTACTAACTCCTCAACAAATTATCGTAGAAGAAAGTTACTGGTACCGAACGATTGGAAATAAAGTCTACTTTTAAATGATATAGATAAAATTTGCTTAGGGGGCTATCTACATATTAAAACGAACCGTAACTTTGTTTTTTCAATAGCAGTACACAATAATGCATAAATGAACTCTACACCCTTCAATTAGCCTAAAAACAAAATTTTATGCAATTCGTACCATAAGTTTCTGAGAAAGTAATTATTTTAAAATGAACGTATTTTAAGGGCTGTATCCAAATTGAAGTTCGGAACTCGATTGTTAACCGAGAGAGCCCTCATCTTGATCAAGGCACCTTAAGAAGTCAATGAAGCCTGTTAGATTACACGACAGCAAAAGAAATTTCAAAATATCTAGTCACTCCTATTATAGACGGCCCCTTAAACCATCGTTTTGCCGTTTTTTAAGCATAATCTGAAAACTACTTGGAAGAAAAATGTGAAATTTTGGATTTCCATAAAGCAGGACTTAATAAATCTAATTCCATCAAAAAAATTGTAGGTTGCAATTCATAATTTTTTCGAGTATTAATTTCATAAATCATAATTCATATCATAAAGTTATGATAATTTCAATTTCAGCATATTTATGTTTGGGTATATTAGTATTATTGTTACACAAAAAATAAGCACATTAGGAGCATAATTTCTGGAGATATAAATAAAAATATTAAAATGTAATTTAACATTAGAAACAGTAAATTTTGAATGTTTATAATTCAAAAACTTATCATTCAAATGACTTGAAATTCGGTGTCTAGGCATAGTTTGAACCGAAGATTTGAAATATCTCGTTAAAATTGGATTTTTTCATTGAAAAAAATGAAGTTTGCATTCGTTTTAACATGTATATGGCCCCCTAAGCAAATTTTATATACATCATTTAAAAGTAGACTTTATTTCCAATCGTTCGGTACCAGTAACTTTCTTCTACGATAATTTGTTGAGGAGTTAGTAGGGGGTGTTTACTTTTTTTTTTCACGACTGTACATCCCGCTTAGCAACCATTTCCAACCCAAACGCTATATAATACCACATTTCTTTACTATTTAAATATCTTTCTAAAGGCATTTTTGGAAAAATGAAAATAGGGCATCTTTACAACATCTTAATATCGTATTTAATTGTTTGCTTCTATGAAATTTCAAATACAATTAGTTGCACCTGAATTTACTGGCCCATTAGATCCAAGAAATAACCCACGCGTATTTAATTATGTATAGCGGTGCTAAATTGTTACTGTGAACAAAATTATCGAACGAAATTAGTGCTACTTGAATTAACTGATTCGTTAGATACAAGATATAATTCAGACATATCTTATAATTGAGTATAGCGGTACAAAATGTTTTATGGTTTTACTTTTACATGCTTTGTTATCGTCATTAAATAATTATAGTGAGATATTTAGGGAAAGTCGTAGGCCATCATACAATTGACAATGATAGACCACATTAAAGGTGTATTCGAAAAAATATTTTTTCACCCTCAACAGTTCCAAATTTTCTGAGACATTTTCAGACTCATTTTTAAAAGTAAAAAGTGAAACTACTGAGGTGATTTCTGAAGAGATGTATAAAAGGCCGTGTAATTTCATTTTTCGATCAATTAATTAGAATTTGATTTATAAACAATTATTTTCTCAATACGACCATTTTTTTTCATCCCCAGATCTCCCGCTTCGGAAAATTCGGTTCAAAATGCCAACTTTGACAGCATATTTTACAATATTTTCTGCATTTATCAAAAAATCGACGAGCACGGCACATATTGTACTTTCTAAATAAGAGAATTTGGCAGTTTGGTGCGTTTAAGAGCAAAAGTTAATTTAAAAATAAATCGCAAAATAAGCAGTTTGGATTGGAATACACCCTTAATTTCACTAGCCTGCAAAATTTGAGTTGTGTCATGTTTTTTTTTTTTAGCTTTTGATAATTTATTCTTATGTATCTTGTAAGCGCTGAATCCGAAAATGACCTTCATTTTTAACCATTACGTCAAATTTTTACGCAAATCGTAAATTTTAAAGTTATAAAAGTTAAAAAAATATACTGTAAAATAGATGTCATGGTTGTATTGTTTTAGCTTTTGATAATTGATTCTTATGTATTTTCTCGCGCTGAATCCGAAAATAACCTTCAATTTTTACGTCAAGATTTTTCACAAATCTCAGATTATTAAATTCTTAAAATGCCGAAATATTGCGAAAATCTCATACTATAAAATAGATGTAAACTTTTTTATTTTCATAAAACGTTATTCATCTTTTGGCTTATACTATGCTTTTTTACAGGTATACATGTAAAATATTGTGTATTTAAAATCCTTACAATTTTATTCCACGTGTGGAAGTTTCTTTGAACAGTTCATGCTCTGCCTTGCCCTTTTCCTTTTACATTCTCTACGGGGTTCATATTGGTGTCCTCTTTTGTTTTGGCGGTTCATAAGGCTGGAAATTTGTCGCAGATGTATTTAAAACATTTGCCTTCTTTTGGTAAGGCTTTGACAAATTGCTTTGACAAACGTTCACTATTTTTTGACTTTTTAACTTCGAAATTTATGATTTTAGAAAAATTCTGACGTGATGGTTAAACTAGTCGGATGTACCAATCCCAAAACTTTCTTCTATCTCATGCATGTTAATACTTCAAAATTCGTTATGACTTTGCCAAAATTAAATGGCAATCTATGCTCATCATAAGGATTCTAAAAATGTGAAATTCCGTGCATTAGGTTTTGAGATATGACTATCGCTGGAATCGTGTAAATCCAGCAAAATGCAGCATAGCAGTGCCACTTATAAGAGGATTTACACCAGAACCTAATCCTCATCAACGTATGTCAACGTCTAACTGAATATGAAATTTGGAGAAAATTCGTCCATTAGTTCTTGAGATAGAGCTATTGTGGAAATCGTTCTAAATGCAGCACAGCAGCGTCATCTTTTGAGCGATTTACACCAGCACGTAGTCAGCAGAATTTAATATCAAGGACTAACTAAATCCGAAGTTTGTTGAAAATGTGTGTATTAGTTCTTGAGATAGAGCTACTGCGAAAATAGTGTAAATCCTGCAAAATGCAGCATAGAAGCGCCACCTGTTGGGCGATTTACACCAAAATGTAAACAGTGCCAACTCATATCAAGGAGTAACAGAATCTGAAGTTTTATAAAAATCCGTGCAGTAGTTCTTGAGATAGAGCTATTGCGGAAATCCTGCAAAATGCAGCATAGGGGGCTCGCCACCTGCAGGGCGATTTACACCAAAAACAAATTAGCACCAATCTATATCAGATACTACCTGAATATAAATTTTTATTAAATTCCGTGCATTAGTTCTTGAGATAGAGCGCCCACAAAATTTGTGTCACATACAGACAGACGGACGGACAGACAGACATTTTGCAAAAATATGTTTTTTGGAATCTCTGACCCCTAAAACGTGTAAATCCGTCAAAAACCGGTAGTCGAAAATATTCATGAATCCAATTCTTTCTTCTTGTAAAGATAGAAGAAAGTAAAAAGTAAGACGCAAGGAGCATGTTAAAATTTCGTTTTAAAATTTTAAATTTTTTAAAAGATCTTAAAATTATAACAAGATTGGAAATTTCTTTTAAGGTGTTCTATATACTTATGGTGAAATGTATATTTGTATAAAATTTCAAATATCTATCATAAAAATTAGAAGAATTTTTTTAAAACATCCACCATCACCTTAAGGGTGTATTCCAATCCAAACTGCTTATTTTGCGATTTATTTTTAAATTCACTTTTGCTCTTAAACGCATCAAACTGCCAAATTCTCTTATTTAGAAAGTACATAATGTGCCGTGCTCGTCGATTTTTTGATAAATGCAGAAAATATTGTAAAATATGCTGTCAAAGTTGGCGTTTTGAACCGGATTTTCCGAAGCGGGAGATCTGGGGATGAAAAATATGGTCCTACTGAGAAAATAATTGTTTATAAATAAAATTCTAATTAATTGAGCGAAAAAGGAAATTACACGGCCTCTTATAAATCTCTTCAGAAATCACCTCAGCAAGTTTCACGTTTTTAATTTTAAAAATGAGTCTTAAAATGTCTCAGAAATTTTCGAGCTGTTGAGGGTGGAAAAATATTTTTTCGAATACACCCTTAACGAAAATTATGTTATTTTTATAAGCTCTGATTTAACTTGAAACGATCGTATGTCTTTCCAGTTCAAAATTTGTACTCAAAATTTAACTCACTTTAAAATATCCGATCGCGATTAAATTTTACATATTGACGTAATACCGATGACAATGTAATATTATTATGATTTTCAGTGCTTAATATTTATACTTAGTTTACAGGATAACACACAAAATTTCGGATAGATTACTACTTACACGTTTACGAAAAAGTTTTAGATTAGATAACACAATCCTGCGTTAGTTGTATTTTTACTTTCTTCTATTTTAACAAGAAGAAAGTATTGGATTCGTGAAAATTTTTGACTTTCGGTTTTCGACGGATTTACACGTTTTAGGGGTCAGAGATTCCGAAAAACATGTTTTTACAAAATGTCTGTCTGTGAGTCTGTGCATCTGTGCATCTGTGAGTCTGTCTGTCTGTATGTGACACAAATTTTGTGGGCGCTCTATCTCGAGAACTAATGCATGGAGTTTAATAAAAACTTATATTCAGTTAGTCCCTGATATAAATTGGTGCTGATTAGTTTTTGGTGTAAATCACTCAACAGGTGGCGCTGCTATGCAGCCTTTTTCACGATTTCAGCAATAGCTGAATCTCCAGAACTACTGCACGGATTTTCATAAAACTTCAGATTCAGTTAGTCCTTGACATGAATTGAAATTTTGTACATTTTGGTGTAAATCACTCAACAGGTGGCGCTGCTATACTGCATTTTTTACGATTACCGCAATAGCTCTATCTCAACAACTAATGCTTGAATTTTCATCAAACTTCAGATTCAAGTATACTTTGATATCAATTAGTGCTTTTTGTGTTTTGGTGCAAATTGCACAACAGGTGGCGCTGCTATGCAGCATTTTTCAGAATTTCCAGCATAGCTCTATCTCAATAACTAATGCACAAATTTTCATCAAACTTCAGATTGAGGTATACCTTGACATGAATTGATGTTTTATAGATTTTGGTGTAAATCGCTCAACAGGTGGCGCTGCTATGCTGCATTTTTTGCAATTTCCGCACTAGCTCTATCTCAAGAACTAATGCTTGGATTTTCAACAAACTTTAGATTCAGGCAGGACCTTGATATGAATTAGTGCTGTTTATGTTTTGGTGCAAATCGCTCAACAGGTGGCGCTGCTATGCTGCATTTTCCAGAATTTCCACCATAGCTCTATCTCAATAATTAATGCACGAATTTTCATCAAACTTCAGATTCAGGTATACCTTGATGTAATTTAGTGTTATCTGTGTTTTGGTGTAAATCGCTCAACAGGTAGCGCTGCTATGCTATCTTTTTTCCGTATTTCCGCTATAGTTCTATCTCTAGAACTAATGCACGATTTTTCATCAAACTTCAAATTCAGATATAATATGAATTGATGCTAAATTGATGTAACTTTTCGTACTATTTAAATGATTTAATTAACGTGATTTATATAGAAGAAAGTTTTGTGATGGCCACAACATACTAGTTAACTTTTATAATTGATTTTTATGTACTTTTTAGCACTGAATCTGAAAATTACTTTCATTTTAAACCACCAGGTTAGACTTTCTTGCACATTGTAAATTTCGAAGTTAGAAACTAGCAAAAATCTGATACTATAAAATAGATGTAAAACTTCATTTATTTAATTTAATTTTATTCAATTCAATAATTTATTCAATTTTTCGCCTTAAATTGGGATTCTTACAGCTAAACACCTCAAGGATACGATGAGGTAGGAGGGGAAGAGGTTTAATTATAACTTTGAACTGTTAAACTTTGAAATTTACGATTTACGAAAAATCCTGACGTGATGATTAAACTAGTATGTTGTGGCCATCACAAAACTTTCTTCTATATAAATCACGTCAATTAAATCATTTAAATAGTATAAGAAATTACATCAATTTAGAACCAATTCGTATCAAAGTATACCTGAATTCGAAGTTTGATGAAAATTCGTGCATTAGTTATTGAGATAGAGCTGTAGGGGAAATTCTGAGAAATTCAGCATAGCAGCGCCACCTGTTGAGCGATTTGCACCAAAACACAAACAGCGCTAATTCATATTAAGGTATACCGGAATCTGAAGTTTGATGAAAATCGGTGCATTAGTTCTGGAGCTAGATCTATTGTGGAAATCACAAAAAATGAAGCACAGCAGCGCCACCTGTTGAGCGATTTACACGAAAAGGTACAAAACATCATTTCATGTCAAGGACTAACTGAATCTGAAGTTTGATGAAAATCCGTACATTAGTTCTGGACATTGAGCTATTGTGGAAATCGTGAATAATGCTGCATAGCAGCGCCACCTGTTGAGCGATTTACACCAAAACATAAACAGCACTAATTCATATCCAGGTATACCTGATTCTGAAGTTTGTTGAAAACCCAAGTATTAGTTCTTGAGATAGAGCTATTGCGGGAATCTCAAAAAATGCAGCATAGCAGCGCCACCTGTTGAGCGATTTACATCACAAGAGGCAAAACGTCAATTCATGTCAAGCACTAACTGAATCTGAAGTTTGATGAAAATCCGTGCATTATTTCTTGAGATTGAGCTATTACGAAAATCGTGTAAATTCTACAAAATGCAGCATAGCAGCGCCATCTGTTGGGCGATTTGCACCAAAGCGTTACCAGCACCAATTCATATCAAGGATTAACGGAATCTGAAGTTTTATAAAAATCCCTGCATTAGTTCTTGAGATAGAGCTTTTGCGGAAATCCTGAAAAATGTTACATAGCAGCGCCACCTGCAGGGCGATTTACACCAAAAACTCATCAGCACTAATCTATATCAGGGACTACCTGAATATAAATTTTTATTAAATTCCGTGCATTAGTTCTTGAGATAGAGTGCCCACAAAATTTGTGTCACATACAGACAGACAGACGGACGGACAGACAGACAGACAGACAAACAGGCAGACAGACAGACAGACAGACTCACAGACAGACATTTTGTAAAAAGATGTTTTTTGGAATCTCTGACCCATAAAACGTATAAATCCGTCGAAAACTGGAATTCGAAAATTTTCATGAAACCAATACTTTCTTCTTGTCAAGATAGAAGAAAGTAAAATGAAGGTCATTTTCGTTTTCAGCGCTAAAAAATACGGAAAAAGCAATTATGAAAAGTTAAAAAACACAACCATCACATCTATTTTAAAGTATCGGATTTTAGCTATTTTTTTCTTTTTATCTTTGAAATGTGCAATTTGCGAAAAATACTGACGTGATAGTTGAAAATGAAGGTCATTTTAGGATTCAGCGCCAAAAATTATATAAAAATCAATTATCAAAAGTTAAAAAGCACAATCATCGCAAACTTGTGTTTCCCGCCTCAAGCACTTGTTATAAAATCATGTAATTTCGACGACAGGAATTTTTTATTACGTAAGTACCCACAAAGAAAGATTTTGAAGTGTACCTAAATTATAATTAATTTAAAAATAAGGAATAGTTACGTCTCCTAATGATATCCGTAGCTTAACACTACTAAAATGCACATTTTTTTTTTTTTTTAAATCTTTCTTTTTAAAAACTTAAATCATTTAAATTTGGAAACGCACAGATTATCTTATCAATCTACTACAAAATAATCGATATCATGTATTTTTTTCACCATTTTGCTTGAACAATGATGAAGAAGACTATATTGCAATAAATCAAAATTGCAGACGATTTTCGGAATTTTAGAATGACAACAATGTCAAGATTGAAAATGGTTGTTCTATCAGTTGTATACATTGAACCCCGATCATGAAAAAGAGACACAACTTAATATCTACTGAATGGATTTTAAAGGTACTTGCACAGTTAAGTAATTTTACAAGGATGGTTTTAGTAGGTTGAACGTTTTTAAATGGTGTTTGTTTATAGAATTGCAGTGAGATATTTCAGGCCAAGTCGTAGGAAAATCTTACAATTGACAAATAAATTACTACACATTACTTTCCCGCCTCAAGCACTTGCAATTTCGACGACAGGTTTTTTTTTTTTTTATTACGTAAGTACAAACAAAAAACGATTTTGAAGAGTACGTGTCTCAAAATAGAAATGTGCAGTAACAAAATTAAATTCTATTAAGGGTGTATTCGAAAAAATATTTTTCCACCCTCAACAGCTCGAAATTTTCTAAGACATTTTCGGACTAATTTTTAAAGGTAAAAACATGAAACTTGCTGAGGTGATTTCTGAAGAGATGTATAAGAGGCCGAGTGATTTCATTTTTCGCTCAATTAATTAGAATTTGATTTATAAACAATTATTTTCTCAGTACGACCATATTTTTCATCCCCAGATCTCCCGCTTCGGAAAATCTGGTTCAAAACGCCAACTTTGACAGCATATTTTACAATATATTCTGCATTTATCAAAAAATCGACGATCACGGCACATTATGTACTTCCTAAATAAGAGAATTTGGCAGTTTGATGCGTTTAAGAGCAAAAGTGAATTTAAAAATAAATCGCAAAATAAGCAGTTTGGATTGGAATACACCCTTAAGAGCAAAAATGAATTTAAAAATAAATCGCAAAATAAGCAGTTTGGATTGAAATACACCCTTAAATTAAAGTTAATTTAAAAATCAAAAATATTTACATATCCTAATGATATCCGTAGCTTAAAACTTCTAATAAGTTACATATAGGGAAATGAATCACATCTCAACTAGGAAACGTACACTTTATCTTAGCGATGTACTACAAAATAATCGATATCATGTATATTTTTTTCTCATTCTGCCTGAACAATGGTGAAGAAGACTATATTGCAATAAATCAAAATTCTAGACGATTTTCGGAATGTTTCGGATGACAAAAATGTCAAGAACATTTCATGACACGTTCCCTCCTAAACCTCCTTTTTAACAGTATCAAAAGGACTATTAATACATCGCCCTGTCAAACACTAGACGCATATTTGATGAAGTGCTTATCCTTCTATATCGAATGAGAGAGAAAAGGGTGCCCCCAGTGGGTCACCAGAGAGATCCCTCCTTGTATGTGACATGTGCCCTAATGGAATTGGAAAACTCTCCCCTTTTTCCATTTGGACGAGAAATCATTTGTCACGAACCATTTCCATCGCATGCTTGTTCAGGTTGAGGAAAAGGGTGTTTACAGGCATTGTTATGAACCGCTAATTACGATACTGTTGACGATGGAATATGTTCATCAGCCATTATTGGTGCTCTAAAATTCTCTTTGTTACTTATCAAGTCTTAAAATAAAAAGAACGAAAAATCATGTACCTATAGTTTAGGTTTTGAAACCCTTTTCATTTCCAGACCATCCTTGTTCATTCTGAGGAAAAAGGTGTTTACAGGCGTTGTTATGAACCGCTAATTAGAATGCTGTTGACGATTGAATATTTCCATGACCATGAGCCATGATTTCTGCTCAATATTTAGCTGCTTATCAATTCTTAAATTTAACACGAACGAAACATCAGGTATCAGGTATAGATTATGAAAAACTTTCCAGTCCATGCTTATTCGGGTTCGGGCTGAGGGAAAAGGTGTTTACTCGTACATGTGTTGTTATGAACCGCTAATTAGAAGCTGAGAACGATGGAATATTTTAATCAGCCATGATTTATGATCTAAAATTTGGTTACACATCAAGTCTTAAAATAAACAAGGATGAAACATCATGTATCAGGCATAGATTATGAAACACGTTCCATTCCATACTTATTCAGGATGAGGAAAATGGTGTTTACAGGTGTTGTTATGAACCGCTAATTAAAATGCTGTTGACGATGGAATATTTTCATGAGCCATGATTTGTGCTATAAGATTTGGTTACTTATCAATTCTTAAAATTATCAAGAACGAAACACCCATGTATGAGGTATAGATTATGAACATTTTCCATTCCACGCTTATTCAGGCAGAGAAAAATGTGTTTACAAATGTTGTTATGAACCGCTAATTAGGATGCTGTGGATGACGGAATATTTTCATAAGCCATGATTTATGATCTAAAATTTGGTTACACATCAAGTCTTAAAATAAACAAGGACGAAACATCACGTATCAGGCAAAGATTATGAAACACTTGTCGTTCCATATTTATTCAGGATGAGGAAAAAGGTGTTTACAAGTGTTGTTATGAACCGCTAATTAGAATGCTGTTGACGATGGAATATTTTCATGAGTCACGATTTGTCCTCTAAGATTTGGTTGGTTACTTATCAATTCTTAAAATGATCAAGAACGAAACACCATGTATGAGGTCTAGATTATGAAGCATTTTCAATTCCATGCTTATTCAGGGTGAGAAAAAAAGTGTTTGCAAATTTTGTTATAAACCGCTAATTAGGATGCTGAGGAGGATGAAATGTTTTCATCAGCCATGATTTTTGCTCTAAGAATTGGTTACATATATCAAATCTTAAAATAAACAAGAAAGAAACAGCATGTATCAAGCATAGATTATGAAACACTTTCCCCCACTATCGGGATGGTATTAGGACATTTCTTTTCTCGTACAATCAAATGAGATATGTACATAAATGATTTAAAAAATACATAAAGCAGTAAAAATTCCTTTTCAATAATTGCTATGTATAGCCAGTAATGGGTTCGAATTCTTTTGTGCAGCTTTTCATTTAATCAATAAAATTATACACATCATAGAATTTATATATTTACAGGATACCCTTGTCAGTCACAGTAGATATCCTGTATGTAGCATGTGCCTTAAAGGTGTACTCAAATCCAAACTGCTTATTTTATGACTCATTTTTCAATTCATGTTTGCTCTCAAACGCGTCAAGCATAGATTATGAAACACTTTTCAACACATTCAAAATAATGTAACAAAACTTCATCGTTTAAGGGTGTATTCCAATCCAAACTGCTTATTTTGCGATTTATTTTTAAATTCACTTTTGCTCTTAAACGCATCAAACTGCCGAATTCTCTTATTTAGAAAGTACACAATGTGCCGTGCTCGTCGATTTTTTGATAAATGCAGAAAATATTGTAAAATATGCTGTCAAAGTTGGCATTTTGAACCGAATTTTCCGATAATTTTTTGCAATCTTTCAGAAAATAGTGTTAAAGTGGGAGCTTTGAACCGAATTTCCACGCGAAAGTAGAATAACCACTCAAGGAAGGGTGAAAAACGACTTTGTCATGTGATCAAAATCGCTTATAACTCAATAGATAATTTATTTATCAAAAAATGGAAAACACAGTTGGATTCCAAATCATTTCCAGTCAGGCCTTCCAAGTTTATATCTTTACGTTAAAAAATGAATTTGTAAATGTGTCAAAACGTTTTGAGCTTGTTGAGCAGAGCAGTTGAGAAGAGCCTTAAGGGTGTATTCGAAAAAATATTTTTTCACCCTCAACAGCTCAAAAATTTCTGAGACATTTTAAGACTCATTTTTAAAATTAAAAACGTGAAACTTGCTGAGGTGATTTCTGAAGAGATATTTAAGAGGCCGTGTAATTTCCTTTTTCGCTCAATTAATTAGAATTTTATTTATAAACAATTATTTTCTCAGTACGACCCTATTTTTCATCCCCAGATCTCCCGCTTCGGAAAATCCGGTTCAAAACGCCAACTTTGACAGCATATTTTACAATATTTTCTGCATTTATCAAAAAATCGACGAGCACGGCACATTATGTACTTTCTAAATAAGAGAATTTGGCAGTTTGATGCGTTTAAGAGCAAAAATGAATTTAAAAATAAATCGCAAAATAAGCAGTTTGGATTGGAATACACCCTTAAGAAATTTCTTTTTCACATACAATGGACATCTAAGTAAACAATTTAAAAACACATGATGCAGTACAAATCCATTTTTAGCATTGTTGTCTATAGTCGGTAATGTTTGCGAATTCCGTCGTGCTGTCTTCTAAATGATCCATGCAATATATATACGGGTAATCAACCATTAATCAGATTTACAACCTTTAAAATTAATGCTGTTTCTACCAGATTTTAGATGAATGTAACGATTGTGTATAAATCTGGTTGAATATTTGAAAAAATGTGTTCCAGAAAATTACAGTAAAAGGACTGTTTTTTTTTACATGGATTTCTTTTTTCTGTATATCGTAACATTTGCCAATTTCCTATTTCTCAGAAGAGATTTTACTTCTATACTTTGTATAAAAAATAATGAACATAAATTAAATTATCCTTAAGCAGACGCTGGAGATCGTCTTAATTTGTTTGGCACTTGGCGGAAGAGAGGATTTTAATATAAAATTACGTTGCCATTTTCGATTATTTATTATTATTTTTTTTTTTTACTTATATATATTCTTGGCGAGCATTGCCAGCTGCACAGTGTCTCGTTATTAATTGAATTTTCAGAAGAAATTCAAAACATCAATTTATGTCACTGAAGATAATAATAATACAGATGAAGAAAAATGATTTCAATAAAAACACCACGTGGCTGTAACAATTTTCTGAAAAGAATCTTTCGACATTTGATTGTAAGTTTACTTAAGTCATTCTTTTGTACATATGTAGAGTATTTGTAAGAATGAAGAATCGTATTGTAATTTAACCTTGCCGTCTACTTAAGAATCATTTCAAAATTACTTCTTGACTGTTGCCAGAGTTTTCTTTGTCTGGATTAATAAGATTATTTGCAAAGGTTTGGCAAATAATGAGCACCAGACCGCCATGGCGTCTGAAAATTCAATACGACGCCATGAATTTTCGGCGAGCACTCTATTAATATCCATAATGCAGTTTATCAATAAACACTCACTCTCAATTTAAATAATTCTCGTTTTAAGTTTTGCTATTTAGCCTTTCACTTATTTTTAAGGGTGTATTCCAATCCAAACTGCTTATTTTGCGATTTATTTTTAAATTCACTTTTCCTCTTAAACGCATCAAACTGCCAAATTATCTTATTTAGAAAGTACACAATGTGCCGTGCTCGTTGATTTTTTGATAAATGCAGAAAATATTGTAAAATATACTGTCAAAGTTGGCGTTTTGAACCGAATTTTCCGAAGCGAGAGATCTGGGGATGAAAAAAACGGTCATACTGAGAAAATAATTGTTTAAAAATCAAATTCTAATTAATTGAGCGAAAAAGGAAATCACACGGCCTTTTATACATCTCTTCAGAAATCACCTCAGCGAGTTTCACGTTTTTACTTTTAAAAATGAGCCTGAAAATGTCTCAGAAAATTTCGAGCTGTTGAGGGTGGAAAAATATTTTTTCGAATACACCCTTAATGTAGCATTGTAGAAATAACTTTAGATTTCCTTTTAACCCCTTAATTCCCGCGCCCGTGTCTGTAGTCACGGGCGCCAAATTTCTGAATTTCCGTGTTCTCTACACGGCCGCGGCCAGCGTAGGCCTACTTTTTTTTTTAACCATTTGGAAAAATGGTTATTCTCCTCAGTCAGGGTAGGAAATCAAAAGCATATCTGAAGCTATTTATTAGTTGAATCCGCATTTTATTCTTTTTCTGATTGGTCTATACAGTAATCTGTATTTTCCCCTTACTCTCAACAGAGATGGATATTTCTGTTGCCACTATGACAAAAAAGTAATAAAAACTACAAAAAAAAAATTAATAACTCAGAAAAAAATTGAGATACAGCTTTCAAACAAATTGCATTTAAAAGTACATTTTTTTCTCTATACGGCGGTGTAAAAAGTAATATTGTGGGATGTTTAGAAGTTTAAGAACGAAATTTCATTTAAAATTGGTCCAGGAATATTAATGTTTAATCCATAGCGTACGTAATGTATGACCAGCTCCGTAGAAGTTTAAAAATTTACAGTACCGAAAATTGTAAAACTGAAATATTTTTTTTAATTTGTTCATGATGGGTCCAGGAATGTTAATGTTTAATTCATGGCGTACGTAATGTATGATCAACTCCGTGCGATTTTTTATTTCTTAAATTTTAGTCTTGAAAAAATCATTTTTCAAAAGGTCATTGTAATTTGTTAAATTCCTTTTTTTTAGGTGCGTTCGTAATTGCCGAAACGTCAGTGAAGGCTTACTGTGGAGACACGAAAAGTTTTGATTTCCGTTTGTCTGTCTGTCCGTCTGTCTGTCTGTCTGTCTGT
Source organism: Maratus speciosus (assembly GCA_963932465.1). Lineage (NCBI taxonomy): Eukaryota > Metazoa > Arthropoda > Arachnida > Araneae > Salticidae > Maratus > Maratus speciosus. The sequence continues at coordinate 291,236,985 of OZ010798.1, forward strand.
CTGTTCCGCGATAACTGCCACAAAAAGCACCCGATCAGCTTGAAATTAATTGGGCATATTCGTGAGATACCCGGACGTAGCTGTATAGTTTTTGGTTAAATTTGGTTCATTCGTTCGGAAAATATGGAAGATTTTATTTTTCTTTATAATGCTTTTCTACGGCAAGTCAGACGATTTTCAAATTTCGATTAGTTGAAAGAAAATGGCACGTTTGATTAATGGATTTAAATGTCAAATTATGGATACTAAAATTCCAAATAAGGGTTTTAAATTATTCCTATTATATTGAAGTTTTATCAATATATCTATCAGATTTTTTTATTTACGTGTATAATGTTTTGAGGACATTTATACATGTATTCCAATAATATAAAGAATTTTTAAATTAATTTTCTTGTTTTACATGATACACATTTCTTTTTTTTTTTTTTTTCTTCGTTGCCTAGCGACTGTTATTCGTAGCCTATCATTGCGTCAAATATGAATGAAGTTAGTAAATTACGTTAATTTTGTTGCAGGTACTATTAAAAGGCTATCACAAAAAATATTTTATCGCGCCAAATCGATGCAATTTATGCAATTAACAGTGGACACGATAATGAATTATTTTCCAGTAGATTTATAGATCTCCAGATATGCATATTTTGGGGGGCTTTTAATATGTTATTGCTATCGCATGGATTAGGATGTTTAAACTAATGTTTAACCATGCTGAAAAAAAAGTACAGTTAAAGGCATGTAAATCCTTTTTAACACTTTCCAACATGGATGAAAAGTATTTATGACTTCAGTTTTTCTATCTGTCGCCTGCCGTGTTTCTCTACGTGCTCTAACTCGCGTAAATACAGTCGGGATTACATGTAATTGATATACGTTATCGAGGTTTGCCAAAGTATGTTTGGTATTAAAAATGAAAAGTGTAGCATTCATAGCTTAATTACAGGGGCACTCAAAACTATTCCGTTACATTATAGTCTTTGGGAAAAATCGTCTGCGGTGTATTTTAATAATGTTACACAATTTTAAACGTTATGAAATTTATATACTTTATTAAGGTGCACGAGAACCTGGTTACTATAAAATATGTTATGTGTAGCACTTACAGCATGCGTACAGGGAACTCAAAAGTATTCATAATATTACAATCTTTGAAGAAAATCCTTTTGTGACGTTTTTTAATGATGTTACTCTGTTACAAAATAATAAAATTGATATGTATTTTTGAAACATTTTTGTAGTATATGGGGTGCAAAGCATATGTTTTTTTCAGGGTCACACAAAAGTGGTCAATTAAAATGTGGTCTACGGGGGGAAAAAAACTCTTCACAGCTTATTTTAACACATTAGCGACGGGAAACGAGAATTCTCGTTTTTATTCAGAATACATCATTGGCTAAGGGAGTGACTTCTACCTTACAGAAAAGACATTTATATTGTGTTGTCCATATTTTTTATGGATTGTAAGACATTATATATTACATCCGTACATTGAAAGATATTTACTGCTGCATAAACATGAAAAACATATCTCAGAAACCAATTTCCGAGACACTTTCAGAAGAGGGAGGAGCTTCTACTGTTATTAAACCCAGATTTAATTAAATTGCCTGTCGTCAGTGTGTAAATTGTGTTGCACTAATTCAAACATTATGAAATTAAATTACATTACTGTGTTTGACTACAAGAAGCTTGAATATGATTTGTATCGTATTTATCGTTCATTTATAGGGTCACATAAAAAATTTCGGATACAGTTCTGGTCTATTAGGGATGTTTGCTGAAGAGCATTTTCGATTATGGTGAGCGTTTTAACGTTAAGTAAATTTGTGCTTAATAAGTAGTGCTTAAATATTGTATAGACCATGTACAGGGATACACAAATGAATTCGTAAGTATAAATGAAAATGAGCGCAAATTGCAGTGTGATTTTTTTTTTTTTTTTTTTTTTTTTTTTTTTTTTTTTTTTTTTTTTTTTTAGTTATGTATTTCCCAGCCCAATTACATTTAGTATACTAACAAATGTTTGCAGAATTTAAATAGAACCATATACAGGACTCCGCAGAAACTGGATATATGGTGCACACTATGCATACTAATCCTTGGAAATGTGATATGAGCAGTTTTAAGAGGGTTTTTTGTCTGCATTAAATTTAAATGTTATAGACGATGCGTAAAAATCTTCACGTAATATGCAGGGCTGTAGAAAAGAATTCATGTACGTTTCCGTCTATTGGTAGAATTTACTAAAGGACATTAACACAATTAATTGATAATTACAAATGTAAATTAAATTACACTACGAAGGGGTTCAGGGGGGCAGAGCCCCCCTGAAGAAATCTACTTTATTATCTAAAAATTACCAGAATAAGTAGCTCATGAGATTTTCAGAATACCATTACATAACAAGGGGTTTAATTTAACGTTTCTAATGTCAGAAACCTTCGAAATATTTTTTCGTTTTATAAATGTTTATGTAATTTCAAAACTTTAAATTTCGTTTTTTGTAGAAAGATTAATATTACTCAAAGGGTGCTAAACACAATGAATTGTAGAGCTGACGTTGAGGCTCCTGATCTGCAGATTTACTAGTTGCCGAAACGTCAGTGAAGGCTTACTGTGGAGACACGAAAAGTTTTGGTTTCTGTTAGTCTGTCTGTCTGTTCCGCGATAACTGCCGCAAAAAGCATCCGATCGGCTTGAAATTCACTGGGAATGTTGATGAGGTACCCGGACTTAGCTGTATAGTTTTTGATTAAATTTGGTTCATTCGTTCGGGAAATATGGAACATTTTATTTTGCTCTATAATGCTTTTCAATGGCAAGTCAGACGATTTTCAGATTTTCATTTGTTGAAAGAAATGGCTCATATGAAAAATGGATTTAAATGGTAAATTTTTGATGCTGAAATTTTTAAATAACATTAAATTATTCCAATAAATTATGTCAATATATTTGCGAGATTTTTTTAATTAGGTTTATAATATTGGGGGGGGCGGGGGAGGAATTTTATGCATGTTTTCCAATAATATAAAGGATTTTGTTTTATCAAATTGACATAATGCATATTTCATTTTTTTTTCCTTTTCTTTCTCTGTTGCCTAGCAACGAATTTGGTCCTAATAATATTAGTATAATTGCGTGTATAATGCTTGAGTAAAGCCAACGTCAAAACAGATGAATTAATGCATTTGTATCTTTGCATATAGAAGGATTTTAGCCCAGAAATAATAATAGGCAATATTTCATTTATTTTATTGAAATATTTTGCTTAAAAATACAAAAGTTCATTATTTTCATAGAGAATAACGTAACATTTTCCCATAACATTTACCAATATTTCTTTAATTGTTGCCAAGAGAATCAAAACCCGGAATAATATTTTCTTTTAAACAATTTTCAATTGAAATGTTTTGTCGTGAAACAGGAAAATGAAAAATAAAATCAAGAATAGAAAAATTAATATGGCGGCATATTAAAAATAAAAAGAAAACTCTCGAGTATTTCTTAATATCAATGCAAAAACCCTTGACGGGTTAAAAGTTTTTGACGCAGCACTTTATCTTATGCTCTAAGAATTTTAAATATGGAACTTAAAAATACTGATATCAAATTTTGAGTGACGTTATGCTATTTCTTAAAAAATATATTTGTATTTATTTCATCATTTTATTTTTGTTTTATTTATAATCGCATGTGCAAAAGTTATGTTCAACATGAAAAGCTGCATAAAATTTTATTCGCTGTTGCTTTATCATTTACATCTCTCATAAATTCAAAATATGAGTTTTAAAAGATATGATATAAAATTTAAGTGACGCCTTGATGTGACTTTAAAAGGTTTGTTTTAAAATTCAATTTAAATTATTTTTGACTTGGTTAAAATATTTTTTTACATCTACACAATACTTTTAATTTTCCAATTCACTGTTAAATATATCACTTTCATTGAATCTATACTATGCATTGAAATGTATTTATTTCAATAAATTGATTTATCTTTTGTGTCACGCTATTCAAAATTGTGAGTAAGATTTATGTAAATGGTTTCTTTGCGTCATTGTATCCAAACTACATGAAATGTATGAAAAAGGATAGTTTGACGCAAATAAACCATTTACATAAATCTTACTCACAATTTTGAATAGCGTGACACAAAAGATAAATCAATTTATTGAAATAAATACATTTCAATGCATAGTATAGATTCAATGAAAGTGATATATTTAACAGCGAATTGGAAAATTAAAAGTATTGTGTAGATGTAAAAAAATATTTTAACCAAGTCAAAAATAATTTAAATTGAATTTTAAAACAAACCTTTTAAAGTCACATCAAGGCGTCACTTAAATTTTATATCATATCTTTTAAAACTCATATTTTGAATTTATGAGAGATGTAAATGATAAAGCAACAGCGAATAAAATTTTATGCAGCTTTTCATGTTGAACATAACTTTTGCACATGCGATTATAAATAAAACAAAAATAAAATGATGAAATAAATACAAATATATTTTTTAAGAAATAGCATAACGTCACTCAAAATTTGATATCAGTATTTTTAAGTTCCATATTTAAAATTCTTAGAGCATAAGATAAAGCGCTGCGTCAAAAACTTTTAACCCGTCAAGGGTTTTTGCATTGATATCATTACTTTTTTGAGGTTAGTGATAAAATGATTAAAAAAAAGATACATATGGAATTTAATGCAGATTTAATTTTTACTATTTTATTACAATTTTCCTTATAGCAGTTTGTATATAAAAACAGGTGGGTAAGTATAATCGCAGATCGCACAGAGGGTTTCATTTGATATTCCTTTAAAAACACTTTATCCTTAAATTAATAAATCCAAAATGTTAATTTATAATTATTAAATCCTTACATAGATGGTGCACCAATAGTTCCAATTTTCATGGGGCAGGGAACGCATTCTTTTAAACAAACCACCTTCAAACTGAAGTCATCAAAAACCAAGTTGAATAAGCCAGACCCCGTTGTGTTGTTTGACAAACAGCAGTCTCATGTCCCCTCCTTCCCCCCTTTTTCAAAATTTTTCAGACCAGTACCTAAGAATGGAACCGAAATAATTTTTTCTCTTCAGAAATTACGATAAAAAAATAGTATGCAGTACTCATAAATTTACTTTAATGCTATATAGGGTGATTATTAAGTTAATTATAACGTTTGGAATCTGTTGCATTGATGTCCGAAAGGTAATTTCTGAGTTATGGAAGCTGGATCCATAAGGCGCCATAGAGGGGCGAAGCCCACTTGTGTTTATCATAATTATATCTGCCATGTGGACTAATTGCGATATTTAATCAAAATAGTCCCCCCCCCTCCTCATCCCCGGAAATATAACAAATACAAAATGTGTCTTTATAAACCTATCGTCAAATAGGTTTTTATTTCTTTTTCCCTAAAAAAAAAAAAAAAACATGATTTTTATATCCGTAACGTAAATAGCGGACGAAGCCCGCTAGTTCCTATCATAATATATATTTTTAATAATTTTATATAGTCTATAATAAAAATCAGACTTAAAATAGTCTAGTTCCATGAGTACTTGTAGTGTCAGTTACATGTTACGATTTTTGGAGACCAGTATTTTAGAACGGGAAAATGTGACTTATTTTATCGGAGATATCTCATTAATTGAATAAGGTGAAGCAAACTTTTTGAAAAAAAGGTGGCCAACAAGCATGGCAGTTATCAGCTATGTGACTTTGTGCTAAAGTCCATTAATTTGATCTGCTTTAAAAAGATTACGGAAGATTGAATGATAGTAGAACCTGGATTAACCGAGCTTCGATTAATCGAGGTTTCTGTTAACCGAGCCGATAACAAAGTCTGATTTTTTTTTCCCTTTTGAATGAGCCTTAAAAATAACCACACTCTTTAGCTCACTGTCCGTGCTATACAGGCCCTTCTGCCCCCAAAAGCACTCAACTCCAAAGAAACATTGGACCCTGAGAAGTCAATAGCGAACAATGCTTTGTTTCCAGTGGCTGTGTGAACTTTCGTAAATTTTTCAATTTGCATTTTAAAATTTACTACTGGTAGTTGATTTTCTTTTTAAATTTGTTAAGCTGTTAAACAGAACTTTACATATATTTATTTTTATTATTTAAAAAACGTTCTATATATTTTTTTAAAAGAGATGTTAAATTCGCAAGCACGGCGAGTTTTTACACACAGTTTCTATTAACCGAGATTTCCAATTCCGATTTACTAACAGTCCCAATTAGCTCGGATAATCGAGGCTGCTCTGTATAATTAAAAAATCAATGGCGATCTTACTGTAAACGGGTTTCCCTTTTACTGAGGGATTTCAAGACCGAATCAGCTGATGTTAGTTGCTGTTTCCGTGCTTGATTAAATAAGATTAGTTAAACATTTGAAAATTACCAAATATAAAAGGAACTAAGTCAACAGAGTCTTTGCTTTATGGTATTTTTTAACAACGCTATAAGAAAATGATTTTAAGTAAGAGATTTTAAATGTAACGTTTTAAATCTGACATAATTTTCACCCTTTCTCTTTGTAACATTCAACTGAAAATATTTTTATTATTAGAAAGATAATATTATTATTTGCGCTACCTTAAAATTGGCAACTATAGTTAAAAATATCATCTCGAAATTTGAAATAAATCTCTCATATAAATATATTTTTTAATTTAAACTGTTTTGCAATATTATTATTTGGCCACTTTGGCCAATATGACGTAATTTCCTCCATTTACGACTTTTAACACATATCAATGAATTTATTATTTAAAAATGTTTTTTCTTTTAATATTCACGTGTAAATATAATTTTTATGGCGTAATTTTCAATGTTTTCCTGCTTTTAATGCGTAATCATTTAATTCTAATTTGAAAATAATTGATTATTTTATAATTTTCTTTCATTTTAAGTAAGCATGTGTAAAAACAATTTTTATGACGTAATGTTTAATATTTTCCTGCTTTTAACACATTATCATTTAATTCTAATTTAAAAGGATTTTTTTCTGTTTATAATAGTCACGTGTGAATAAATTTTTAATTTAAAGGATATATTATTCTTTGCTCTGTTTTAACAATTGGCAACAATTTAAAATAACCTTTTCTAAAATATGTAAAAAATATCTCTGGAAATTCTGAAAATTTTAATTTAAAATTGAAATAAACCGTCAAAAAATTAGGCAAGTTAAAAATAATAAATGCACTCTGCAAACTTCGAGTTTCTATTGAATGATTAAATTGAATGAAAATGATTAAATTCCCATGTATATTTTTTTTCCTATGAGACAATTTTATCCAGATTTAACATTAAATATCTCTTAAAATAATTCTTCGATTTAAAAACTGTCTACTTCAACGTTTTTATCAAACATTTCTTTATAATACTACCCAATTTAATATTTTTGTATGCAGTAATTTTCTTAATATTTGCGAAATAGACCTCTAGTCACAAGAGATTCTTTCAAAGCGGTGAACAGCGTTAGTTTTTTTCTTTTTTTTTCCGAATAAGAGACAAAATGTAGTGCGCAATTGCGTCAAAAGATGGCGACACCAGAATTCTGATATGCTTATTATGTAAAACTTCATTGTTATGTATAAATAAAACATTTCAACTAAATTATTTATTATAAAATAATTATTACATCACAATAGTTTTTATGCAAGGAAAATAATAATTATAATAATAATAATAATAATATGGATGTCAGTGATTATATACAGTAGAAAGCCTCTAATCCGCAAAGCTTTGTTCCAAGGGTTCTGCGGATGAGAGACTTTTTGCGGATTACAGGTCATGCCTATTTAATCTTTGTTTACATTTTTTTAAATTCATCTTTTGAACAAATTTAGATTGTTAATTCTTTAAAATAAATAAATTACACATTTTAATGTATAAATAAAGTAAAAACTATTTAATAAAAATAATTTTTTTTTTTTTTTTTTTTTTTTTTTTTTTTTTTTAACATGGCATCAATAATTGTTTGTTTTAAGACATTTTATTTATATTGTTGAATTTTATCTTGAAGTTTATGTGTAGCAATAAGTTCTTGTTGAGTAACAAAGCTTTGTTGCTTTTTAAAAATCAAATAATTCTGGTCTGATGAAATGAGCAATAACTTTCATAGGATTTTTTTTTAATTCCATTTTCTTTCTAAAATAATATAACTATAATATAATTGCAGTGTATTATTTTGTTATAATATATGAATAATTTTAAATAATCTATTTATGAATAATACTTGAAAAAATATTAAATACAAGACCACAAAATTTTTATTGTCAATTTTGTCTACAAGAAAATTCGTGTAGTAGATGCCTGGTGTCGCCGTCTATTATTACCAATGAGTACTAAAAAGTTTTAATTTTGGTATTTCCTATGAAAATAATCCTAATAATATTAGCTTTCAAATTTCTATTCATAATTTTTTAGGGTTGAAGGATAGGAATTAAAATCCTTAGTAAATTAAGATTAAAGAATCTGGTAACTTTTATTGACAAAAGAATTGGGATTTTTTAAAAATAGTCTAAAAAGCAAACATCAGAAATAAGCAAATTAAAAATCAGTAATCATAATAATGTCATGAAGATAGTAAAAAAAAAAATCTTGATTTTATAATTTTAGTTACCATTTAAATACTACTTTCATAATTACTTTGCAAAAAAGATCGATATTATAGCATTATTATTATTTGATACATATCTGGTTGCGCCATCTATTGGAGAAAAACAGTAACAGATGTTTAAGATTTTTTTACATTGTAATACATCATTAATAAGAGTTCAAATGTAAGAAATACATTATTTTTTTTATGTGTTTTCCTATCTTATAATTACGATTTACTGAAATAAATAAATAAATTAGGAAATTCATTGTCTATGAAAGCATTTTCTATCATTAAAAGTAAATACTTTTTCATAAGAGTTCAAATTGTATTTTTCAAGTATTGCATGAATAAATATAAATAAATAATATAATAAAATAATTAAATGCACTATTAATTTAATCTTTCAAGAAGAATGTTATATAGTAAATAATATCAAATACAGAGGCAAGGAAAATGTGAAATTTGATGTAAAAAAAATTTCAAATTTGAAAATTTTGTCACTACTGAAACACTTTACAAGAATTCAATTTTTTTGTTTACATTCATAAATTGTTCGCGGATTACAGGCCTTCGCGGACTACAGGTTCGCGGATTAGCGGCGCTCTACTATATTATTGACCGTCATAATAATAAAAAATGATATTATAAAAAGAAGAGCTGAAATGAATTATTTTTTTACGTTTCTGATCGTGTGATTTATATTCAAATAATAATTATTAATGTATATTTTTTGTAAAGTGATTGAAATTAAATATATTTATAAAATTTATGGTAATATTTTTATTGTTGAAAAATTGCCAAGAAATAATCATCATCAAATTGGCGTCATTATAATTGTAATTTTATTTAACTTAATAGCAATTAAAAAATTACAAAGGAACTGAAAATAATGGTCAACTAACAGACTTTAAAAGAAAAAAAAAACTTCACATGTGAAAACATGTATCAGTGAGTATCGAACTGCCTATGTTAAGATCAGTAGACGATGGCCCTCAACCACTCAGCCAGCGGGAAGACAAAATTTTTCTCCCCAAACGTGGTTAAAAAGAAAGCATGTGTATGAATACAGTGTCATGCATTTTCGGTGAAATTTCCATAGAATGGCGAAGAAATATAGTCGCGACATTTCTATTTCCACTAGACTTCTGTTCTAACGTTCTTCAGAACCTGTTCTAGCGTCCTCAGAGCCGTTCTGATTGGCTGGCCCGATTCAGATGAAGTGGCTAAACGTCCGAGCACCGTTTGCATATATTCGGATGTTTGTTTTTAGCTATTTCGTTTCTGATGCTACGTAAGTTTGATTTGAATAAATTATTTTCCATTTTTAAATGATGAAACTGCTATTTTCTACTTGAAAGTATTCAAAAATAACTGCATAAAACAAACCTCCATCATTTCCAAACTAAAACTGTTTTTTTTTTTTTTTTTTTTTTTTTTTTTTTCAAACCTTTTAAGATTAAGACTGTTTCATAATTTTAAAATGTTATTTCTATTAAAAATTATAAAATAAAATATATAATTTATATTAAAAACGCTTGTCACTTATAAAACACTGCAATTGCAAGGGAATTTGCATATCTAAACCATGAAAAAAATATAAAACCAGGGTTATTTTTGTAACCCTGATACTAAAATAATCCTGAAAAGTATTCTTTTTTTAGCACTGAATATGGAATTTTTAAATATGTTTCATGGAGGTATAGGAAAATTCAGTTGCAAATTCAGGGGACAGTTAGTATCCCCCCCCCCCCCCAAAAAAAAGAAAAAGTTTCTGATTTTATATTTTTTCATGATTTAGATATGCAAATTCTCCCTGCAACTGCAACGTTTTATAAGTGAAAATGCGTTTTTATTATAAATTATAATTTTTTTTAATAATTTTTAATATAAATAACATTCAAAATTTATGAAACAGTCTTTATGACTCTATCTTAAAAGGTTTGGGAAAAAAAAAGGTTTTAGTATGGAAATGACGGAGGTTTGTTTTATACGGGTATTTTTGAATACTTTCAAGTAGAAAATAGCAGTTTCATCATCTAAAAATGAAAAATAATTTATTCAAATCAAACTTATCTAGCATCAGAAACGAAATAGCTGAAAACAAATATCCGAATATGTGCAAACGATGCTCGGGCGTATGGACACTTCATCTGGAGCTGACCAGCCAATCAGAACGGCTCTGAAGGACGCTAGAACAGAAGTCTAGTGGAATTAGAAATGTCGCAATATAGTCCGATTTTTCATGCGCATTATAAAACGAACAAGAGTCTTGCTGGAAACAAGTAAATTGTTATTTGGTTCATCTGAAACATATTTATTTGATTTTTAAAAAATCGCCCGTGTCATTTTCGAGAGAAAAAAAATCGAATTATTTAACGAACGAGAGTTTTCCCAGAAAAAAGAAAAGTGTTATTCACCTCGCCTTAATCACATTTATATTATGTATCAATCTAAAAATAATCGTTAGAACCGTTTTCGAGATTTTCAAATTAGGAACTTCCTCGATATTATACCAACGTTTTCACTTTAAAAACGGCTATTTAGATCTCAAAATATACTGCACGTAGAAATGCAAAAATTTCAGTATACGATTAGACTGCAGATATAAGACTGTTCTAGAAAATTCAGAACAATAAGACATATATCTGCTGAGTTATTAAAAGGCGGCTTTTCGCGTTTTCTTTTATGTCGAGTTAGCTGTATATATGAGTTCCGCCATCTACGAATTCTATGATACGATACGATACGATTTTAACGATACGATACGATACGATTTTAGGCTTAAGGCTGCGTCACTCGAAATACTACCGTCTTCCATGATAACAAGATGAAAAGTTTTGAGTAAGTACGCATAGCAGGTGAATTAGACGTCATTTATCGAAAACAAAGATGCTGGAATAAAAAGATCTTGGGTAAAATAAAATTAACTATTATTCACGAAGGAAAGAGATAGATGGAGATGCAGTATGCCGTAAAAACAGTTTGTAATACGATGTGCGTTATCGCTCAGATTTAAATGCCCTCATTTGGCCCAAACAAAACAAGCACGTGGAACAGGGACCAAATTCTTTGACTTCATCCGTTTAAGCACGTCGTTGTGTTGTGCCGAATGTAGCGGATTTTAGGGTTACATTTTTGGCGTCACTTCAAGATTTATTGTCTGTGTACGGTTAACATGAATATTTTATTTTAAATTTAAATTTTATTAATTTATAAAAAAAACTTATGCTTATCCTTATAAATCACAGCGTAAAAAAAATCTAAGATATACTATAACCATCCGCACAATCAATAAAAATTACGAATGTAAATTTAAATAGACTACGGGGGGTTCAGGGGGGCAGAGACCCCCTGAAGAAATGCAATTTTTGATTTAAAAAGTTACCAGAATAAGTAGCTTATCAGAATTTCAGAACATCAATGTACAACCACTTGTTTAACACTTTTAATTTCTGAAACTTTACGAAGTATCTTGTATGATCAGAAATATTTATGTAACTTGAAAACTTTAAAAAGCGATTTGTAGGAAGTTGAATATTATGCAATGAGTGTTAAAAAACAATGACTTGCAAAGATGACGTTGAGGCTCCTGATCTGCAGATTTACTAGTTATATAAATACGTAGCACCTATAGTCGTCGTTCAGTCCGTCCGTCTGCCCATCCGTCTGTCCGTCTGTCCGTCCGTCTGTCCGCATATAACAGAGCAAAAACTACCCAACCGAATGGTCTGAAATTTGAAATATAAGATTGCTGCAAAATTTTGTCGAGCCATTTCAAATTTTATGAAAATCGGATGTATAGTTTAATTACAGGGACAGTCAAAAGTTTTTCTTTACATTACGGCCAATGGGAAAAATTACTGCAAGTGCATTTTAATGATGTTACAGCCTTCCGAATGGTCTGAAATTTTAAAGATATAATTGTTGCAAAATTTTGTCGAGCCATTTCAAATTTTAGGAAAATCAGATGTATAGTTTAATTACAGGGACAGTCAAAAGTTTTTCTTTACATTACGGCCAATGGGAAAAATTATTGCAAGTGCATTTTAATGATGTTACAGCCTTCCAAATGGTCTGAAATTTTAAATATATAATTGTTACAAAATTTTGTAGAGCCATTGCAAATTTTAGGAAAATCGGATGTATAGTTTAATTACAGGGACAGTCAAAAGTGTTCGGGGAATGGGAAAAAATTATTGGGAGTGCATTTTAATGATGTTAAAGACTATGGACTTTATGAAGTGCAAAAAATTATACATTCAGTACAATATGGGGTGCAAAAAATAATTATAAAACTTGTTATAGTACGAACGCACCTCATTTGCCACGTTTGACGAGCAATTTCCAACTTGTTGTTTTTTTTTTTTTTTTTTTTTTATTATTATTCAGCTTGTTTGATTCCCACCAGTTTTTTTAAATAGTATCATTGGCTTTATCCTCGCATCATTTTATCTGCCATTAAATAAGATTAATATTTCAACTTCAAAAGATTAATATTCATAAGATTACTTCATAAGATTAATATTTCAACTCCAAGCATTTCATTGGCTGTTCGGGAAAAGGCTTTTCCAGCGTCAGATTTCTAAGAAATCTGACGACCCATTTTAAATGAAATTTCATTCTTAAACTTCTAAACATCCCACAATATTACTTTTTACACCGTCGTATAGAGAAAAAAATGTACTTTTAAATGCAATTTGTTTGAAAGCTGTATCTCAATTTGTTTCTGAGTTATTAATTTTTTTGTTGTTGTTTTTATTACTTTTTTGTCATAGTGGCAACAGAAGTATCCATCTCTGTTGAAAGTAAAGGGAAATGACAGATTACTGTATAGACCAATCAGAAAACGAATAAAATGCGGATTAAACCAATAAAAAGCTTCAGATATGCTTTTGATTTCCTACCCTGACGAGGAGAATAACTATTTCTCCAAATGGTTAAAAACTCGGAAATTGTACGTTAAAGGGGGCAAATTAGGTGCGTTCGCACTATAACTAGTTTTATAAATATTCAGAACTTGGCGCAATATAATTTTTACAACTCTCTTCATGCATTCTTATAAAAAAATGCATGAACAGGGTTGTAAAAATGTAGGCGGCAGCGACCAGTCTCTCGCCACTAAATTTTATTAGTTCTCCTCACTTGAATTTTATTAGGATTCTGACAAAAAATTTAGACGAAATATTAGATTAAAAAAAAAAGAAAAAAAACGAATAGAATTTAGTGGTGAGAGACTGCGACGCCTAAATTATTATATCCCTGTACAGGAATACAAAGTTTATTACGATTATATGTATTAAATTCAGTAATACGGAAATAATTTTATTCCATCTTAAATAGGACGTAATCACCATGGCAACCTAGAATCATTACCTATCATGGGATACCATTGAATTAATTACGTATGATAGGATTTAATAGAATGAAGAAAACTTTTATTAATATCTTTTTAAGTTTTGATTCAATTTTCATAAAATTTGAAATGACTCGACAAAATTTTGCAACTATTATTTATTTAAAATTCGGTTGGGTAGTTTTTGCGCTGTTATATGCAAACAGACAGCGGACGGACCAGAGACGAATATAGGTGCTACATATTTATATAATTATGAATGCACCAAAAACAGGAAGTGGAATAACGATTGAAATAAAAATTAAGCCACGAAATAAACGCTATAAAAATTACCCTTCCCTTCCTCATTTTAATAAATCCACTGTATTAAAGAAATATGCTAAATATACAACAAACCAAAATCCTCCTAACAAGATTTGTTCCAATGAATTCAAGAGACAGGTTGCTTGGAAATAAAATGAGATTTTATTGAAGCGAATTAAAACTGAAAATAAAAGGACTAACTGAACATATTCATCGACAAACGACAAAAATTACGCTTCATTTTCTGAAAAATGTTCATTTTAATTTATAATACGAACAGTTGTGGGAAAAAAAAAACACCCCCTACTAACTAACTCCTCAACAAATCATCGTAGACGAAAGTTACTTGTACCGAACGATTGGAAATAAAGCCTACTTGTAAATGATGTGTATAAAATTTTCTTAGGGGGTCATCTGCACATTAAAACGAATCCAAACTTAATTTTTTTTCAATGGCAATACCTAATTTTAACGAGATATTTCAAATCTTTGGTTCAAACTACGCCTAGACACCAAATTTCAAGTCATTTAAATGATAAGTTTTTGAATTATAAACATTCAAAATTTAGTGCTTCTAATGTTAAATTACATTTTCATATTTTTATTTATATATCTCCTGAAATTATGCTCCTAATGTGCTATTTTTTTTGTAGCAATAATACTAATATATCCAAACATAAATACGCTGAATTTGCAATTTTTATAATTTTATGATATGAATTATGAATTATGAAATTAATGTTCGAAAAAATTATGAATTGACACCTACAATTTTTTTTGATGGATTTAGATTTATTATGTCCTGCTTTATGGAAAACCGAAATTTCACCTTTTTTTCCCAAGTAGTTTTCAAATTATACTTAAAAAACAGCAAAATGATGATTTAAGGGGCCGTCTATGTTGGAAGTGAGTAGACATTTTGAAATTAATTCTGCTGTACTGTAATTTAACAGGCTTCATTGACTCCTTGAATGGCGCTTAAGGGTGTATTCCGATCAAAACTGCTTATTTTCTGATTTATTTTTAAATTCATTTTTGCTCTCAAACGCATCAAACTGGCAAATTCTCTTATTTAGAAACTACATAATGTGCCGTGCTTGTCGACTTTTTGATAAATTCAGAAAATATCGTAAAAAATGCTGTCAAACTTGGCGTTTTGAACCGGATTTTCCGAAGCGAGAGATCTGAGAATGAAAAAAATGGTCACACTGAGAAAATAATTGTTTAAAAATCAGATTCTTACAAATTGAGCGAAAAATGAAATCACACGGCCTCTTATACATCTCTTCAAAAATCACCTCAGCAAGTTGTATGTTTTTATTTTTAAAAATGAGTCTGAAAATGTCTCAGAAAATTTCGAGATGTTGAGGGTGAAAAAGTATTTTTTCGAATACACCCTTAAGGTGCCTTGATCAAGAAAGGGGCTCTCTCGGTTAACAATCGAGTACGGAACATCAATTTGGATACAGCCCTTAAAATACGGTCGTTTTAAAATAATTAATTTATCGGAAACTTATGGTACGAATAGAATAAAAATTCGTTTTTAGGCTAATTGAAGGATGTAGAGTTCATTTATACTGTCAGAATTGTGTACTGTCATTGAAAAACACAAAGTTTGGGTTCGTTTTAATATGTAGATGGCCCCCTAAGCAAATTTTATATACATCATTTAAAAGTAGACTTTATTTCCAATCGTTCGGTACCAGTAACTTTCTTCTACGATAATTTGTTGAAGAGTTAGTAGGGGGTGTTTACTTTTTTTCCCCCACGACTGTACATATTATTTTTAGTGAAATTGCAAGCCGATGCCGTACTTTTCTCTCAATTTCGTTTCATCGGTAAAGATTGAGATTAGGGTCCATATTTTACGAACTGAATTGTTTCAAATTATTTTTAAAATGTTGTTAGATTACTTAGAATTTTTTTTTTTTAATAATTATTTAGTCATTTTATTTCACTTTCGGACAAATAGCCTTGTGTGGGACAGCTGATTTTACAACTTGTCTTGCTGTTTAAAAGTTCTTTTTTCATTAACGCTTTCCGACGAAGTTGAAAAGTGTTTATGAATTCGGTTTGTCTGTCCGTCTGTCTGTTACGCCCGTTTCTAACTCGCGTAAATATACTCGGATTTTCATACAATTGATATGTGTTAATGATGCTTACCATTGCCATGGCATGTTCGGTATTGAATATGCAGTGTGTAGCGTTAAGGCTGTTCTCAAACCCAAAGGGTCAACTTTCTGACATAAGTTTTCATTCATTTTTGATCGGAAACGCATGAAACTAGAAGGTATTGTTATTCAGAAACTATGTCATCGAACTGTTTTTTCTGTTTTCTTGTAAACGCAATAGATCTTTCAGAAAATACTGTCAAAATTGGCATTTTGAACTGAACTTCCGAACGAAAGAAGAAAATCCTGTCAGTAAGGGGAGAAAATTGCCGTGTCACATGATCAAAATCACTTATTACTCAATGAGTAATTTATTGATCAAAAAATGGAAAACACAGTTCGATTCCAAATCGTTTCCATGGTCAGGCTTTCCAATTTTATATGTTTCCTTTAAAAAATGAATTTGTAAATGTGTCAAAACGTTTTGCGCTAGTTGAGCAAAGCAGTTGAGAACAGCTTTAATAGTTTATTTACAGGGGCGCTCAAATGAATTCCATTACAGTATGGTCAATGGGGAAAAATCGTTTGCATTGTATTTTATTGACAGTACGCTATTTCAAACATATTTAAATTGGTATAAATCGCTGAATTTTCCTACAAGATGATTACTATAGAGTAGGGCATTCATAGCATTTGTCGTCATTTACAGGGCCACAAAAGAAAACATTTACAGTAACTGTGTTTGTGCAATAACGGCTGGTTTTCAATTTCGGTATGCGCTTTTAAATTTAAATAATTTTTTGCGTGTTACTTACTCGTTGTGTATGAATTCTATTCCTCGTATACAGGGCTGTGCAAAAAAAAAAAAAAAAATCATATACCATTCTCCTTACTAGCGGAAACTGCTGAAGGAGGATTTTCAACTGTGGTATGTATTTCCTAACTGAACTAAATTTTTGCATGCATGTAGTTCATAGATACAAATCTATGAACATATCTATGAATCATAGATATATATCTCTACAGAGCATAATTTTCCGACTGTAGATGAGAATTGTTGAAATTGAGTTTTCAAATCTGTTATACGTTTCCAAAGGGTTCAATTAGGCATCCTATTCAACTTAATAAACGGTGAAGTTTTATTACATTATTCTGAATGTGTTGGAAAGTGTTTCATAATCTATGCTTGACGCATGATTTTTTTCTTTCTTGTTTCTTATATTTATTTTCTTTTCAGTTTTCTTTTTATCCTTTTAATATTAGCTTCACTAAAAAAACGATTTTTACTAAACATCATTATTTCTTAAGCCCCGTTGGCAACGACGACATATCTCAGCGGGAACCTTTCACATAAGCTCATTAACTAATGCTCTTGGGTAGAAACCATTAGTCTGGTATTAGCGCTCTCATTAAAAACAAATGTAGCAAAAGCAGGAGAATTTCTAAAGTTGTCGCCTTCATGTTAATGACGTTAATAAAGAAAACTGTTGCAATACGGAATTTAGAATTTCATGCTTGTTACAAGAGGAGAATAAAATTAATAACATGTAGTGGAATTTTATTAAGTAATTGATTTTAATAAGCCCTTTAGTTTTAGTTATCAAGTTTAATGAATTACTAGAAATGTACTGTAGTAGAAACTAATTGGGAAAAGGTAGGGTAACTTTTGATAGCTTTATAACTACTTTGTCTTGTTAAATGCAATAATTCTAAGCATTTTCTTAACAATAGCTGGTTTATATTCACGAATACAATATATGGCCAAAGGTGACCGGTCACTTACGATTTTAAACGTTTTCTTAAATATCTAGAAAAATACATGTCTTGAAATTCCAGGTGTGTAAACAGAATAGTACAGGTCATATATTTCCGTGAAGATTTTTTTCCCGAAACCCCATAGGGAACCGTCAAAAAATTGAAAAAGAACGAATATCTTTTGGACAACCCTGTAAAAACTAATGTAGCAAAAGCGTCTAACACAGTAGATTATGATTAAGTGTCTTATTGCAATAAACTGTGTTCATTTTTATGACAATAGCATGTATATTCGTAGAGAAATTAAAGTTTTTATAAAAAAAGGCCCAAATTTTGGCAAGTTTTTTGCTCATAATTTGTAGAGTTCTTAATATAAAAAAAAGTTCTTTTCAGAAAATATCACAAACAATATTGTACACAATACCCTGCAATCAGAATAATAATAAAAAAAAAATTGGATGAAAAATGAGCAGGTTTACTAAAAAATGTTTCACTGCGCATGCGCGAATGCAATCAAAATATAATGTGCATAATGTATTGACTAAGTGTATAGAGCAACTTTTGTGAAAGTTTCAAAAACATAGCTTGAAAATTCTGAAAATATTCGTTGATAGAATAAGCTCTAAATCCGTTGTTCCCAAAAAGAAGCAAAAATATGAGGGGCTGTATCCAAATACAGTAGTACGTGCAATATTGTGTATGCTATATTGGCACTACTTAATGGATATATGGATACAACCCCTCGTCTTTTTGCTTCATTTTGGGAACAACGGATTTCGAGCTTATTCTATCAACGAATATTTCCAAAATTTTCAAGCTATGTTTTTGAGACTCACAAAAGTGGCTCTATATATTTAGCTAATACGTTATGCACATTATATTTTGATTGCATTCGCACATGCGCAGTGAAACAATTTTTAGTAAACCTGCTCATTTTTCATCCAATTTGTAATATTTTTAAATTCTAATTGCAGGGTATTCTGTACAATGTTGTTTGTCATATTTTCTGAAAAGAACTTTTTTTTATATTAAGAACTCTACAAATTATTAGCAAAAAACTTGGAAAAATTTGGGACTATTTTTATAAAAACTTTAATTTCTCCACGAATATACATGCTATTCTCACAAAAATGAACACAGTCATTGCAATAAAGCACTTAATCATAATCTATTGTGTTGAACTCTTTTGCTACGTTAGTTTTTACAGGGTTATTCAAAAGATGTTCTTCTTCAATTTGTTGTCGGTCCCCTATGGGATTTCGGAAAAAAAACCTCACGGAAATATATGACCTGTACTATTCTGTTTACACACCAGGAGTTTCAAGATAATTCCTCATGTATTTTTCTAGATATTTAAGAAAACGTCTAAAATCGCAAGTGACCGGTCACCTTTGGCCATATAGTGTATGTACCAGGAGCGGCGCGACGGTTAAGGGTGTATTCGAAAAAATACTTTTTCACCCTCAACAGATCGAAATTTTCTGAGACATTTTCAGACTCATTTTTAAAAATAAAAACATGCAACTTGCTGAGGTGATTTTTGAAGGGATGTATAAGAGGCCGTGTGATTTCATTTTTCGGCCAATTAATTAGAATCTGATTTTTAAACAATTATTTTCTCAGTGTGACCATTTTTTTCATTCCCAGATCTCTCGCTTGTGAAAATCCGGTTCAAAACGCCAAGTTTGACAGCATTTTTTACAATATTTTCTGAATTTATCAAAAAGTCGACAAGCACGGCACATTATGTAGTTTCTAAATAAGAGAATTTGTCAGTTTGATGCGTTTGAGAGCAAAAATGAATTTAAAAGTAAATCAGAAAAAAAGTAGTTTTGATCGGAATACACCCTTAAGAATTCTTAATTTTTTCAAGAGATGGCCTGGAAAAAAGGATTGGTTCACAGTCTAACTTCTTTTATGTCATTTTATAAGATATGACAATACTTTTCAAAATACTATTGATGTTTAAATGTGCAGTTGGCGGCATTTTTTTTTTCTTTTTTTCATGTCAAGTTTCCATCTTAATGAAGAGCATGTGCGGAACGTAATATTTTTTTTCTTCAATCAAAGGAAAAACGTGAGTGAAAACCATCTTATAATTGTGGAAACTTACTTTGACAATGTCCTAACGCAAGATCAAGGGTTGACCAAGGACAACCATCAACATCGACAGCAAAAATCAATTCGCTTGGAAAGAAAACAATGGACCTTATGAACGCAACCTGAGGTCGAGGCTAAAATTCGTCTGCTGGAGGTATTTACCGGCGGTATTTTGCATAGCAGTCTATGTAGTGTGAGTTATTAATGCTTGTTTGTTATAAATGCCGCAAAAAAATTCTTTGTTGTAGCAGCATATACTTAATATATTATAATATAAATTCAATATGTTGTTCTGTATCTGTATGTAAGAAAATTTCTTAAGTTTGAAAGTTTTCAGTAAAAATGTATGCACTCAACCTGGGTCAAGGCTAAAGTCGTCTGCTAGCGGTGTTTGCGCCTGCGCATACTGGCATTCTGGCGGTGCAGTGGCTAGAATAACAGATCAACATACCGCCAGCTCTGGCGTCTGACGTCACCTGCATAGGGTCCATTCTGTGCATTTCCTGGGATCAGAAGGGTGTCGTGTACCATGAGCCTGCAAAATCAGGTGAAACAGTTAATATCGTTTCCTACCCTCAACGAATGATCAATTTCAACCATTCATTGATTAAAAAGCAACCAGAGTGTGCTACAAGACATGAAAAGTGATTCTGCTGCACGCCCATCCCCTCAGACACAACGAAAACGGCTATAGACACCATTTTTATACTTGGCTTGGAAATTTTGCTCACCTCCGTACTCACCAAACTTGGCTCAATCCGACTCTCCTTCTTTTCATCGATGTCTCATGCACTCTCCATGAAACACTTCAGCAATTACGGATGTGTTAAAAAATGGCTTGATGACTGTATGACATTAAAGCTGTTCTCAACTGCTCTGCTCAACAAGCGCAAAACGTTTTGACACACTTACAAATTCATTTTTTAACGGAAAGATATAAAATTGAAAGGCCTGACTATGGAAGTCGAACTGTGTTTTCTATTTTTTTTATCAATAAATTACCTATTGAGTTATGAGCGATTTTGATCACATGACAAAGACGTTTTTCACTTTTCCTCAAGTGGTTATTCTTCTCCCGCGTGGAAATTCGGTTCAAAGCGCCCTTGACACTATTTTCTGAAAGATCTATTACGTTTGCAAAAAAAAAAAAAAAAAAAAAGTAAAGAAAAAAAAAAAAAAAAGAAAAGAAAAGAAAAAACCGGAAAAAAAAACAGTCTGATCACACAGTTTCTAAACAACAACACCTGCTATGTTTCATGCATTTACGAACAAAAATAAATTAAAACTTATGTCACAAAGTTTCCCTTTTAGATTTGAAAACAGACTTAAAAGATGCACGGTTTTTCTGGGAAGGCATTCTCAACTTTGCCAGAGAAATGGGGAAAATCTGTAGCCAGAAATGCCACAAATAAACCATTTTTTACCTTTCTCCCAAATTATATGCGTTTTTGCAATGAAAAAATGAAGAATTATTAACCGCCACACCTAGTAAATATTTAAAAAATATTCTTTTCACATGCCTTTTAACACTTTCCAACGCGTTCTGTCCGTACTACGGTCTGTTTGTTCGTATTCTATAACTCTTCTAAATTTATTCGAATAGCCATGTAATCTTTTTATGTTATAAGGTTTACTATAGACTGTTCGGTATTGAAAGTGAAATATGTAGTATTTTAATTCGTTTATAGGTACACACAAAAAAATGATACTACATTATGGTCTATGGGGGAAAATCGTTTGCGGTGCATTTTATTGATATAATGATATTTAAACCATACTGACGTCATACGCATCACTGAGGAATATTGTCCAGAAATATGAAGCAAGTAGCATTTACAGTTCGTTTACAAGGACACGCTAACGAATTCTATTACATTATCGTCTATGGGGAAAATGCTTGCGACGCATTTTACACTCTAAAACTGGAAGGAGTGAAAAGCTCACTCTTTGAAAGAGCGACAGGCCTTTTCACTCTTTTTGGAGTAAATTTTGTAAATATACACTCCTTAAAGAGTGGAATTTCCCACTCTCTAGAAAGGAGTGCAATATCTCACTCCGTTATCGAGAGTGAAGTTTTCACTCCCGAAAGAGTGGCTTGCGTATGCATTGCTTATCAGCCAATCAGAACAGCAAGGCGACAGCGCCCTCGTAAGATAAGAAAAATGATCACATTTTCGTCTGGTCCGCCATCTTAGGATTAACAGATAAGGATATCATTAAAATTATTCTTAATGGAATACATAAAATAAAGGTAAGTCTTACTTAATTTTAACCATTTATTCGTGTAGATATGTTAAGATTATGCACTAAATAGTTGTATGTTGTATAGAAAAAGATTGATCGTTAGAGTGTTCAAAAGTGATTGTCTGTTATATTTCTTCATGTAGCGGTTTGAAATATAGTTCTTTTAACAATTGAATACGCACTAGAGATCTGCACGGGCCGGCTCGTGCTCAGGCCGATTTTCACTCACGGAACTCGGGCCGGTCCCGGGCCACACTTTTTTCTGAAGGCTCTGGCCGGGCCTAGCTTTTTTTTTCTGTACAAAGCCGGGACTGGCTCATTCCGAGTCTTCACGACCCAAAATTTTCAGCCCTAATTTTGACCCAGCCCGTATGAAAATCATTGTCTCACCGTGGCCTGGTCTATTCAAAGGTCAGTAAAATTAGGTCTGGCCCAAAAATGTTTGCAAAAAATGCATACATTTTTAAATCGTCATTATTCTACCCTTAAACATTAAAATTTATTATTTTTAAAGAACACTAGATTTCTGCGCTTATTAAAATATAGCTAAATTAAAACATAGTAAAACGTGTGAAAAGAACCTGCGTATGACGGAACCCAGTTTTAAACTCTCTAACGTATTGATCCATGCATAATTAATATACTAATACATAAGAAAAGAATACATAATACATTTACACTCGCTAAGAAGGGAACTTGTCTATAACGCATTTTTTTTTTCTTTTCTATACAATTCCATCTTACTGTATAGCATTTTCCAGATTTTTAATACTTCAAAAAAATAAAAAATCAATGTTTTGTTGAAATTCACTCGGGCAGAACTTTTAAGTTTTTTACCGGGCCGGGCCGAATTTTTTTTTCTATGAGTCGGGCCGGGTCCTTGGAAATTTCGGCCCGTGCAGACATCTAAGCTCACAATGCTTAGCAAAAAAACAATTCAAACTTCATTAGTTCGGGAAATGTGAATAAAAAAAAATGAGTGAAAATATTTTTTTATTCTCTTTTAATGCTGTGTTTGCAAATTATAAAACTTTTACCAACGACCAAAACAAAGAAGTTTTATCTCTTTCGTTTGAAAGGGTGACTGACTCATAAGAGAAGATAGATTTTCTCAATCGTAGGACACACGTCATTCGAAAACATTGATTTGCCGTTTTATGAGATTTTTTTTTTTTTGATTTAATTTTGATTTCGGATTATATACAGTTAAGAGTATTTATTATTGTTTCGGAGTTAAATATGATATTTGATGTTTATGATATTACGAAAAGATTGGTACAGTGAAACCTCCCTCTGCGACCAACTCTATTAGGCGATCACCTCCCTCAACGACCATTTTTTCATGGAACGAAATTTATTCCCATAGGCTCAATACTAATTTGACCTCCATTCAGTGACCATCCCAGTTGAACCCCCTCCATGAGAGACCGATTTCTTTGAAGAAAATGAAATAAATTCCGTTTTTTCCTGGTCGTTTGAAGAAGGTTTTATTAAAAAAATAATTCCGGAGAGTGCATTATTCATCAAACTTCTAAACTAAGTTTAGATTTTTTTTTTTTTTCTATCCCGGTAACTTTTGAATGTTTAAACCCCTTTGTGCCTTTTTAGGCAATGAATTTAACTCTGATTAAAAATTAAGACTGACGGTTAATAAACTCCTCTGCCCTGTTGTGTTGGAAAACTCTCAAAGAAATAGATAAAGTAATGAAATCGTCATTATTTGTTCCTGTCCACAAAAAAATGTATTTATTTACTGAACTTCGAAAGGACTTGGAAATAAAAATTATAAAATATAAAACTGTAAAATTAAAGCAAAGCTCAATGTGTTCATTTTTTAAACTCTGCAGTAATTAACGTATGTACTTAACTTTTATTTTGATACTTAAATTTTTATATTTTTTCCTAGTGTGAAAAATAAATTTAAGTAACATTGTTACTATTTTTCAACAATTAAAATCTAGATTTAAACATGACCTCCATTAAGAGACCACCTCTCGGAGAGACAAATTTTTATTGGAACAGTACGTGGTCGTTTTAGGGAGGTTTTACTGTATATTAATTTTTAAAATTGTATCTAAACATTTTTCTGCGGGTTATGATTTTAAAATTTCGAGACTGAGTAATATAAAAAAAATAATTATAGACATTCTGCATCAGTTATTAAATTTCCTTCAATTTAAACGCATTTTCTACGTTTTTGATGCACGTAATTTTTGGCACTAAAAAATAAAACATGATAAAGCATTGAAATAAAATGTTTTTTATGCCTGTTTTTAAGTTTATCGATAAGACAGCTTTAGTATATTTTTTAATAAGTTCATATTTTCTTACATGATTTAGGACTGAATATCTTTTAAAGAGATTAATATGACTTTTTTACATTAAAATGTTTTTCAAACAATAAGAACTTTTATATGCAGTCATTCACTTTATTTTTATTAAAATTCATACAGATACAAATAAATGTAATGTGTTTATTTTTATATTTATTTTTTTCTATTTCCTAGGTCAATCTTTTCCTATAAAACATATCAAATCTATTTTGCTCATATTCCCAAAATACAATATCTACGGGAATAAAAAATTTAAATTAAATATGACTTACCGTGTCGTTTCATTAATAAGTATTGTTTTCAACAATAATGGGCCAAAATTAGAAATCATGATTAAGTTAAGGAATATGTTTAAAAGACATATATATATACATATTCCAGAGAACTTAAAATTTAGACTACATGATCATATTAAATAAAACAAAAGCAAATCACAGCGGAAAAAAATACACATTCTTAATATTTAAATCATACTTAGAACTCATTTTTAAAAAAATATGTAAGTTTATAAGCATTGTTTTTAAGTAAAAAAATGAAAAATATTTTAGAACAATAGGACTTTGCAAAATAGCAATAGTTTACGGAAAAAGTACGGTAAAAAGATAGGAATTTATATTTAAAACCAAAAATTAAAATGACATCAAACATTGTTAAACATATAATATCCACCTATTAAAAAGTTATTTATAAAACGTTAAAAGTAATATTTTTATAGGGTATGCAATAAAAGAAAACGCAAAGGATAAAATTGGAATAAAATATATTAGTTTATTTCTGTCAGTAATCTAAATTAAATTCATATGTAACTTTAACTGATTTTTTCCTTAAAAGTTCAATTAGTGTTACAAACTATGAATTAAATAAATATTGCTGATAAAGTATTTTATTCCAATCTTTACCACGCTTGTATCTATTTTCATTGCATGCTGTAAAAGATGCGATTCTTTTAAAATTTCCCATAAAAGCAAAATAAAAAAAAGAATTGACTCCATAAAAAATGAACATTCACTTCTATGAAAGAGTGACTATTCACTCCTACCAGGGGTGAAAAACCACACTCCTTTAGCAAGAGTGAATAGTCAATCCTCCGAAAGAGTGATTATCCACCCCTGTTTAGAGTGAATATTCACTTCCCAGGAGTGACTATTCACTCTTTCAGAGAGTCAAAAATTTCACTTTTGCTCAGAGTGAATAGTCACTCTAAAGAGGTTGGGCATATTTTGACTGCGATAGAGTGACTATTCTCTCCTCTGGAGTGAATAGTCTCTCCTTTTTATTTAGAGTGTACTGGCGTTATAACATATCAAACATAATGAAATTAACAAGTTGGAAATTGCACGTCAAACGTGGAAATGAGATGCATTCGTACTATAACTAGTTTTATAAATATTTTTTTTGCACTGCATATTGTACTGAATGTATATTTAGTGCACTTCATAAGTGCATATCAATTTCATTGTAGCGGCAAACTTTTGACTGTCCCTGTCATTAAACTATACATCCGATTTTCATAAAATTTGAAATGACTCGAAAAAATTTCGCAACAATTATATATTTAAAATTTTAGTTCATTCGGTTGGGTAGATTTTGCTCTACAACTCAGATTCAAAATATTAGAATAATTACTTTTTTTTCACAAACTGGAAATATCCTTTGGTAATTTAACATCTTTTAATGCAAATATGCAAACAATATTTTTATTAAGAACTTATTGTTGATTAAAATTATTTATTATCTTAAAATTAATATCATTTCTGAAAAGAATAATTGAAAAAAAAAAATATTTTGAAAAGTCAAAATATTAGAATATTTATTCAAGTGGTTCAAAATATTAGAATATTTCACATTAATTCTCCTTTAATTATCACCAATTCATAACTGGTGGCATCATTGATTAAATTCAGACGATTTTATTTAAAATCGGTGTTCTTTTTACAGCTTGTTTGCTTTTTCGTCTTAAAATGGATCGTGTGGGTGATATTCCTGAATCTATTAAACTTCGTATGTTTGATTTCTATCGGCACGGTAAAAATCAATGTTATATGGGGATTTTTTACATTGTTCGCAATCAAGCGTTAATAAAATACTAACACAATATTCAAAAAAGGGAAAAATTCAGAATAATCGCCGAAATGGCGGCCGAAAACTAAACGCATCTGCTAGAGCTGACAGGAAACTGAAGCGTATAGTTAAGAAAAACCGATTTAAAAGCGTGCATTTCTTGCACCGAAAATGGAAAGAAGAAGGAGTTGAAGTTTCTACATCGAGAACATTAAGACGTCTCCATAAATTTAAGTTTGAATTTCGTGAACCGAAAACAAAACCTCTCATGACTGTAAAACAAAAACGTATAAGATTCAATTGGTGTAAATCAAGACGTTTATGGAGCGAAGAAAATTGGGAAAATATATTATTTAGCGATGAAAGTATGTTTTGTATCTATACAAGATAATTTCATCATAACTAATATGTTTTTCCAATCTTCTTTGCTCCATAAACGTCTTGATTTACACCAATTGAATCTCATACATTTTTGTTTTACAGTCATGAGAGATTCTGTTTTCGGTATACCAGATTCAAACTTAAATTTATGGAGACGTCTTAATGTTCTCGATGTAGAAACTTCAACTCCTTCTTCTTTCCATTTTCGGTGCAAGAATTGCATGCTTTTAAATCAGTTTTTCTTAACTATACGCTTCAGTTTCCTGTCAGCTTTAGCAGATGCGTTTGGTTTTTGGCCGCCATTTCGGCGATTATTCTGAAATTTCCCATTTTTTGAATATTGTGTTAGTATTTTACTAACGCTTCATTGCGAAAAATGTAAATAATTTCCTATATAACATTGATTTTTACCGTGCCGATACAAATCAAACATGCGAAGTTTAATAGATTCAGGAATATCACCCACGCGACCCATTTTAAGACGAAAAAGCAAACAAACTATAAAAAGAACACCGATTTTAAATAAAATCGTCTGAATTTAATCAATGGTGCCACCAGTTATGAATTGGTGATAATTAAAGGAGAATTAATGCGAAATATTCTAATATTTTGAACCACTTGAATAAATATTCTAATATTTTGACTTTTCAAAATAATTTTTTTTTCAATTATTCTTTTCAGAAATGATATTAATTTTAAGATAATAAATAAGTTTAATCAACAATAAGTTCTTAATAAAAATATAGTTTGAATATTTGCATTAAAAGATGTTAAATTACCAAAGGATATTTCCAGTTTGTGAAAAAAAAGTAATTATTCTAATATTTTGAATCTGAGTTGTATTATATGCGGACGGACGTTCCGACATATGGACCGAACGACGACTATAGGTGCTACGTATTAATATAATTACGAACGCACCTATAAAATATAGCTGAGGTTCACAATAATATAGATTATGGAGTGTGTAGCACTTATCGTTCATTTACTATGAAGACACACAAAATAATTCGGCTGCATGAGTGACCGTGCTCGATAATTTCTGGAAGTGAGTTTTCCGCTGTCATGCATTTTTAAACTTATCTAATTTATTGTGTAATACGAGGTGTCCTTAAATTCTACAGAGCTGCACGAAAAAAATTTAACGCGGTACCGAATATGTACAGCAATTTGTGAAAATGAGTTTTTACTATATATATATATAATTTTTTTTAGTTGCGTATTTAGATAGTATTCATTTTATTGAGTAAACAATTGAATTCTAATAATCTTCTAAATATCGACGGTATAATAAAAATTTCAACGATATAATGAGTTGAATTATAGTTGAATTATACTTTCTAAAATATTTTTTTATTCTTTTTTTTGTTCGTCTCCTAATTGTATTCGGACTGAATTTACACTGGAAAGTGTTAGTTCAAGTATGTTCTTCATATCGCCGAAGATAAAGAACAATTCTGTAACATAAAACCATCGAATCAGTTTTATGCTAGTAATAGAGGAAATACTAACATAACCCGTTGCATTCCTGAACAATAGTTGCGGCAGAGATCTGGCATAGTACGTTACAGGATTAAGGGTGTATTCGAAAAAATATTTTTCCATCCTCAACAGCTCGAAATTTTCTGAGACATTTTCAGACTCATTTTTAAAAGTAAAAACATGAAACTTACTGACGCGATTTTTGAAGAGACCGAAGAGAGATGTATAAGAGAAACATGTCCAATAATGTTTTCATTTTTCGCCCAATTAATTAGAACTTGATTTATAAACAATTATTTTCTCAGTATGACCGTTTTATTCATTCCCAGATCTCCGGCTTCGGAAAATTCGGTTCAAAACGCCAACTGACAGGATTTTTTTACAATATTTTCTGCATTTATCAAAAAATCGAGAAGCACCGCACATTATGTAGTTTCTAAGTAAGAGAATTTCCCAGTTTGATGCGTTTGAGAGCAAAAATGAATTTAAAAATAAATCAGAAAATAAGCAGTTTGGATTGGAATACACCCTTAAAGCATTTTCTCTTTATGCCTTTTCAAATAACAAAAATTAAATTTACTTAGTTTATTATATCTCCCAATTTATAATCGCATTCATTAATATCCATTCACTTAACACGTTCGGCCTCGTATACATCTCTTCAGAAATCACCTCAGCAAGTTTCACGTTTTTAATTTTAAAAATGAGTCTGAAAATGTCTCAGAAATTTTCGAGCTGTTGAGGATGGAAAAATATTTTTTCGAATACACCCTTAAAAGGCGAAAACTTTTTTCACTAGGTTGGCCTTTGCGCCTTTTAAGCAAGTTAATTTGAAATTTGATTTTCATTTGAAAATTCCTAATAATATTCTAAATATCGACGGTATAATAAAAAATTCGACGATATAATGAGTTGAATTATAGTTACTTTCTATAATATGTTTTTATTAATTCTTTGTTCGTCTCTTAAATGCATTCGAGACTGAATTAGCACTGGAAAGTGTCAGTTTGAGCATGTTCTTTAAATCGCCGAAGATAAAGAACAATTCTATAACATAAAACTATCAAATCAGTTTTATGCTAGTAATAGAGGAAATACTAACATAGCTCGTTGCATTCCTGAACAATAGTGGCGGCAGTGATCTGGCAAGTATGTTATGATGCGCCTTTTAAGCAAGTTAATTTGAAATTTGATTTTCATTTGAAAATTCCTAATAATATTCTAAATATCGACGGTATAATAATAATTTCGACGATATAATGAGTTGAATTATAGTTACTTTCTATAATATGTTTTTATTAATTCTTTGTTCGTCTCCTAAATGCATTCGAGACTGAATTAGCATATCATAACATTACGTTAATAAAAACATATTATAGAAAGTAACTATAATTCAACTCATTATATCGTCGAAATTTTCCTAATAATATTAATATATGGAAATTTTTTCCAGAGAGAATAGCATTGATTAATATCATCCATTCACTTAAAGTTTATGATAATAAACTGGAACATATACAGACTAAACACATAAAATTTATGATATCACAGAGTTTCATATTATTTTTTCATATTGACTTAAACTAGATTGAATATCCTTTTTATTAATCAAAACTGGTTTTCAGTTTATTCATTCAAAGCTTTTCTTTTTATAACAGGATTCAAGGCACTTTTACTAAAATCAATTACTGTAGCAATAATTAATTTTGTAAGATAAAGATTTTGTTTTTCTTCATAACAAGCATGAAATTTTTGAGCTATCATATTACAACAGGATAATAGTCTTCATTAACTTTATTTAACGAAGGTGACAACTTTAGAGCTTTCACTGCTTTTCTATTTTTAATGAGATCACCAATGCCAGACTAATGGTGTCTGCCCAGGAGCATTTGTTAATGAGCTTACGTGAGAAATTCTGCTGAGATGCGTCGCTATTATTGCCAACGGGATTTGAGAAATAACGGTGTTTAGTAAAAGATATTTTTTTAGCGAGACTGATATAAAAATTAATGTAAATAACAAATCATATATATTATAAAATAAAAAAATGTCCATCACTATCGCTGATGTTATAACCGGTAACGACCTATGTGCTAATCCCTTTTTCTCTTATTTGAAACAAACCACAATGCAAAAGTTTAGACAACGAATGAATTCCAAATACTGTTTGAAATGTTCCATAAATGCTTCCGTACATTAAATATTCTTTACATTTTATAGAGGAGAAGAAATATTTGTCATATATTTCGTAAATTATGTTTTAATAATATAAGAGCATAATTACATTGTCTCAAAAGGTTAAACAAAATGTCTTAAGGGTGTATTCCAACCCAAACTGCTTATTTTGCGATTTATTTTTAAATTCACTTTTGCTCTTAAACGCATCAAACTGCAAAATTGTCTTATTTAGAAAATACATAATGCACCGTGCTCGTCGATTTTTTGATAAATGCAGAAAATATTGTAAAATATGCGTTTGAACCGGAGTTGGCGTTTTGAACCGGATTTTCCGAAGCGGGAGATCTGGGGATGAAAAAAATGGTCGTACTGAGAAAATAATTGTCTATTATCTATATTATAAAGGACAAACATATCTGTGCGTAACGCATACGTCATTTTGCGAATGGCAACACTTTGAAATTTAAAATAAAATTTTGGTTTTGCAATTTTCTTTACTGCAAATTTTTATACTTCTAACCGTCGCACATTTTAAATTTTTACACCGTTGTATGAGGAAAAAAATGTTCTTTTAAATGCAATTAGTTTGAAAGCTGTATCTCAATTTATTTTTGAGATATTAATTTTTTTGTAGTTTTTAATATAATTTTTCTAATCGTGGCAACAAAAGAACCCCATTTCTATTGAAAGTCATTGAAAGTAAACGGAAAATAGTCGAAAATAGGAGATACTGTATATTTTGTTGTCATTTTCCCATAAAACCTGAAAAGAAAAATTAAATTAAAATGCTTGCTATGTCAGCGATTTTTTAAATTTCTAAATATCGCGCATTTTCAATTTTTACGCCGTCAAATAGAGAAAAAAACCTACTTTCAAATGCAATTTGTTTGAAAATTGTATCTTAATTGACTGAGTTATTATTGTTTTTAAAATAACTATTCGCCCGTGGCGACCAGTTTGGTCTCCCTTAAATGTATCCTATGCATTGTATTATGTTACTTTTATTCATAATTTAATTTACTTGCTCGATCCTTCGCCAAAGAGGAAGATTCTGATAGAGAAATCAAGAACTCGGTATTTTTATGTTAGTCGGGCACAGGCGATAAATCGCTAACATTGTACCCGTTTTTCATATTTCATGATTAAAATATAATCCTTTCACTCATTTTATTTAAAATGGATAGCTTTAATTTAAAACTGAAGCGTTTAAAATTCATGACTTTCACTTAAAAAGAAAATCTTTAAAAAAGAAAAAGAATAAATAATACCATAAACTATTTAATTTCAACATCAAAGCATTGTTTTAATTTACCCCTCGAAAAATAAAAAAATGTACTGGCGAGTTAAAAAATGACATTGGCGAGAATTGCGCCTAGCTAACATTAAAGTACAAACTCTTTGTGATCATGGCAACTTTTATGTAGTTTTATTCGAAAAAAAATATTTTGATTAAATAGGTTGCCAGAAAGTACGTTGCCAAATTTCTTTCCTCGCCATGGACCTTTTCTCTATTTCGCCAAGTACCTATACTGGAAAAGTACCTTTATTTATTTATTTATTTATTTATTGTATTTTAAATGAGATGAAGTCGTATGTTTGTTGTTCGATAAATAAATAAATAAAAGACGGCACAGATGTCATATACGCACCACGTTGGCGCGATTTTTTCTGACGCCAATGTCATATACACACCGGGGTACTTAACAGGCGCCAAAGTGTCGTTATTTTGCTTGATATGGTAACCCGTATGTTGTTGTTTATTTATTAATAAATTGTTTATCTACTTTTATTTTTTTATTATATAAATTGTTTTTTCTATAGTTATTAATTAAACTTTTTTTTATTTATTGTTATTCCCTTTTGAAAACTATTACACAATAACCAATGAGATGCGTTTCATTCGGGGGTTGCCATTAAACAATTAACAAATAATTGAGATTTCTGTGCCACGTGCGATAGCGTAATATATATATATATATAGAGAGAGAGATTTTCAAGCATGAATTATTTTTAAATGCATCTCTATCACGTGTAGCTCGATTATGAAATATTAATCCGTTTGCCTTTAAAACAATGTAAAAATGTCAGCATTTGTTTCCGTCTGATGTCCCATAACAAAATTAAAACTTCCTCTATAGAAAAATAAATAAAATAATGTAAATAAGAAACAAATTTAACAAAAATGGGATTGAACTACGCGCTTAAAGCACTGAAATGATCGGAAAGACTGCCTTAAGTCGCAAAATCTTGGGCTAAGAACTCCTGGCATGTGAAAGTAACGCTTTTAATAAATTTTAAAACTTTATTTGATTGCATAATTGATATTTTTCATATAAAAATTCTTTTTTGTGTTAGTGGACAATCTAAAATATATTATACATGTAAAAAAATAATAATTAGAGTTAAAAAAAAAGAAAAAAAAGAATTGTTTTTACCTATACTCTGTAACCCTAGGAGCTCGGGTTCGATCCCCTAGTATATATAAAATCCAAACGGAAATTTCGTTCCGAACGCCGAGATTTCGAGTTCTACCGCATGGATTTTTACGCAACTTATACCGTTAGATAGGTATCGTTCCAGGGAAGGTTTTAAGCTATAAAACATCATTCTACCTAGATTAGTTATATAATTATTACGGAAAATTCTATTATTTTGGACTTTGTTACTTCATATTTCCCTAAATATCTGGGCTCCTATTGGTCGTAGAGCTTAGATCTCGCGCCAAAAGTAGCTACAAAGCACCCAAGCAAACTTTTCCCCGCGATTATTTTGCCGTCTTCCGATTTCCTCTAACTCTATTAGGGGCCTTGTAGAGCCCCTTTAAAATATTTTTCGTAGTAATTTCAGCAATTATCTTAAATTATTGGTTAAGACCGCCACCCTCCCGATTCATGTATCTACGGAAAGGTTGCATGAAGGAGTTTCGTTCAGATACTCTTTCGTTAAGAATAAAGTGCGCTCCCTGGTGGTGGAATGTGGAACTAACATAACGCGATATTGTTAAAATTAGGAAATCTAACAATGCGATCTGTTTTAAACTTTGAGATAGTTCATAACACATAATCTATTATCTATTCCATTATATATATATATAAAATCTATTATCTATTCTATTATCTATTATATATATAAAATCAAAACGGAAATTTCGTTCCGAACGCCTAGATTTCGAGTTCTACTGCATGGATTTTTGCGGAACCTATACCGTTAGATAAGTATTGTTTCAGGGAAGGTTTTAATCTATAACACATTATTCTACCTATATTAGTTTTAGAATTATGACGGAAAACTCTGTTATTTTGGGCGATAAGGTTACCATTTTATTTCTTGGCGAAATTCATCGTTGATAAAAAAAAAATTGAAACGGCTATTAAACCTCGAAAAATAAAAGAAAAACTGTTACTGATTTTATTTAAATGAAAAAAAAAGAAGAAGAAAATCCGTTTTAATGAGTGATAATATTAAAAAACGGAAACATTTAATCAAAACCTGAAAGAAATATTTGTAATGCTTAAAAATTAATTTAATAAGAAATATTACACTTGATACGCAATATTTGGCTCTTTATCGCTTGCGTTAGATATGGAAACGAATCTGAAAATTTGATTAGATGAAATTTTAACGACATTTTCTTTCTGTTCTGTTCTTTTCTTTTTTTATATATCTAATTGTCCCATCACGTGACTTATAGAAGAAACAAGCAGATGTAATTGTGAGTCACATGTGTAATTACTATTTGTTTCTTTACAATTTTTTATTTTTCTTTTGTCGCCAAACAATGTGATTTTAAGCCAAAAATGCATAAGCGTGACATTAGCTTGAGGATGTTCTCACAAATGGTGTTTTTTTAGGTGAAAGAGATCATTTTTTGAGTACATTTTCATATTCAATTGTAACTTGTATAGATATCAGTTAATATTTTAAAAATGGAATCGAATACTTAAATTTCAGTGTGAATTTCTGCCACACATACATATTGTAAAATAATTTCATACTTTTTAAAATGTTTTTCGCCGTAATTCCGAAAGCATGTGATATTTATAAACTCCAACTCAGATCAACGAATATTACCCATTTTATTTAAGCAAATATTATTTATTTTCTCAAGTCATATCGCCAATTTCATTTATAGGAAAATTCACAGATTCGAAATCTAGGAAATAAAGATAATTTTTAAGGAAATTTATGTTTTAATACGTTATTACTATGGAAAAATTCAACATTTTGAAAAAAAAAATTACAAGTCTTTTGTAATTCGTCATTTCTTCTTCGTCTTTCTTCGTACTTTCTCCTCTGTTATGTAATATTTCAAATGATATTGGACTAATTTTCGATGATCGATTCACCGCAAAATCGCATATCTAATATAGTATATAAAATAAAGTCTAGATTAGGGGACTAATAAACGCACAGCGCAAACTACTGAACCTAAAATCTTGAAAATCGTGGTAAAAATACTTCTTATGACATAAACTTCTGCTTAGAAAGGATTTTCTAAAGTGTCACCCCTAATGGTTTTTGCACGGGGAGGGGGGAAAAAATACAATATCAAAATTATGCGTCAAACGATAGCATATTTTAATGTAGTTTTGTATGCTGAATCGAATGCTACCAAATAAATTTTTATAAGTCCAACAGTTCATGACACATTTCATATTTTTCTAATTTGGCGGTGTCTTTGGCATCTAAACCTCAAAATATCTATCATTACATCCGTTACTCTAGCAACGGAAAAAATTCAAATCAACCCTTTTGGCTAAAAAATAAAAACGGCTCTATGAGTTTGAAATAAAAATGCAAGCATCTTAATTTTTTTTAAAAAAATAGTGATTTTATGTAAAATAAAATGGAAAAAATTACTGAGAATTTAGCGTTATAAAACAAAAATGGAAAAGGTACTACTTAGATATTCCGTCGTCCAAAAATCTATCGTCAAACTATAAGATTAAATGCCAATAATGGTTGATCGTAAATATCAGATTCACTTGAATTTAAACAAACAACACGTGTTTACGGCAACAAGTGATTTTAATTTCGACGTTTTATTTGTATTTTTATTAATGTTATACTAATTTATTTGTTATTTCGTTATTTAAAATAAAGATTATGTCAATTTATATAATTTGGCGAATGGTTTGGCGATTTATATAATTTGGCGAAATTGGTCGATGGGATAACAAGTAGTACCAATGAAAATATTTAAGTATGAAAGCAATGTTTGTAACGACTTAAAAATTATTTTCATATATATAAACTCGGTTTATGGCGTCAGATGCCGTCATCCGAAGAATCTACAAGAGTCTTTTTCCATTTTTTCCGGTCATAGGTTCCTCTATGAAAGAAATTGGAATTGGAATAATATTGTGCGATTTATAAATTGCTCCTCGATAAGAAGAAAAAATGGTTACATTTATAACAACCGTGCGCACATATCGCTGATAGCATTTTTAAAATTCCCAGTAGCAGTAGTTACATTTTGCGTATGTAAATTAAAAATATTTTTTTGCTTTTAATTATGGCATTATTTCCTGTTATTGTTTATCTTTTCAGTTTGTTAAATGAAATTAGTATAAGGCATGCATTTTAAATGAAATGAGTGAAAGGTTTGTGTTTTAAATGAAAATAATAAAAGAAGAATATGCTATGAAAACAATCTTTATTGATTTATTACCTGCGCCCGGCTGACATAAAAGTATCACAAAAGCCACATATTCACTTTTCTTTGAGTAGTTGCTCATGAGAATTCAAGTTAACCTTCCGAAATCGGATACTTCACATATTGGTGTATTAGCTTTAATGTTGAAAGCATTGTTTTTGTTCGAAGTGAAAACTTTACTATGAATTCTATTACACAAAATCGCATCATCATCATCTACTATATATTTACAACGGAAATTTGTATTTCATTCCGATTGTTAATAATACTTTCGTAGGATATACCACAATTAGTTAGGTAATAATTTTGGAAAGGTTTTAGTGTATACATATTGTTCAAGGGTACTTAGTTATAGAGCAACAGTAAAAGTTCAAAAATTAAGTGAACCTGATTAGGAAAGTTTAGCCTTTTTAAAAAAATCTACAGAACATATTTTGTTACAAGTGGCCCTGTTGCATGACTTTTAGGAATGGTGTTAGTATATACGATTTCATTATACGTTGATTAGTTACAGAGGTATTAATTCCTGTTGTCATAACGGTCTCATTACCCAACCATAAGTGCGCTGTTTATAATCAACTAAAACAATTACTTCTAATCGCTAAATTTTGTCCAACGCTTAAGATAACATTATATCGCAATGGCGTTCGCATCGTTTTCAGTAATGTGCAAGGTCAAGCTGAAGATCCATATTATTTAAAATACAATTTCAAATTCACCATTTAGTTTAATCCAAGGTTCATTTGGAAATATTGACCAGCGCAGCGGGCATAGCCTGCTAGTTTATAAATAAAATTCTAATTAATTGAGCGAAAAATGAAATTACACGGCCTCTTATACATCTCTTCCGAAATCACCTCAGCAAGTTTCACGTTTTTAATTTTAAAAATGAGTCTGAAAATGTCTCAGAAATTTTCGAGCTGTTGAGGGTGGAAAAATATTTTTTCGAATACACCCTTAATTAAAAAGAATTAAACAAAATGTTAAATCTAATGGGGTTTTTATTCTCTTTAAATAGTTCAAATATGTGAGTTTCCATTGAAAAGATGAAATTTTTTATAATTTATGAGTCAATTTTGTATCAAGCATTCTCTATTGAAGCTTTGAATTCATCTCGATAGAATATTGCCGATTACTTTCGAAAACCTTACGAGTCATAAAGGCCCTATAGGTTCTTTGTTGGGTTATGATCAGGGCTACAAGATGGCGTCAAGAACTTTAATAAGCGGCGAATTAACACTGGAAATGTGATTCAAGTTTTATAAAAATATTTCACACCAGAATTTTGATTTAAAACACTTTAACCTTATTATTTAACGTTTTTTCTTCTTTGTATCTTTTAAACCTATTTCATAATCAAATTTCTGGTTTGAACTGAATCATATTCATATGGTAGCCATCAAAATGACGGCTCACAGTAGTTCTAGTGTTAAGTGTGTTGTGATGCGCACCTTATGTATCTGGGTTGAGCATTATCTTGCTAAAATACCGATTGTCTACTTGCTAAAAGTTTTGCAAAAGGTAGTAGATTATGCTCCAATGTCTATATGCTTGGCTGTTTGGCGTCCATCAATAGGAGATACCTGTCCATTAAATCAAAATCCAGCTGAAACCATCACTGAACCTTTTGAACGTACAGACTGTCCATAATTAAATGACCCGACTTTCAAATTGTTTACAGACAAAACTATTGTTCATAAATTTGTGAAATTTTGTGAAAGACATAATAAAGGAACTAGATAGTGCCCGTCAAGATTTGACGGTAAATAACTTAAATGTTTCATTAGAAAAATTCTTGATTTTTTAATTAGTTGCTTTTAAATTAATTATTGAAATCGTGGCAAATTTCTATGTTGCATAAGTGATTCATATTTCTTTAAGGCGATAATAGGTAGAAGGTGCTGTCAGTCTAACCTATTCAATGAAGTGAAAGAATTTTAAGTTTATAATTTACAACCAATTACGCTTGCTTTTTATCAGAAATTTACCTGAAAATACTGGCTAAAGCATTTATTTTTACTTACTACGGTATTTTTTTTTTTTTTTTTTTTTTTTTTTTTTAACTGCACAGCCATTAAGCTGCCATGAATTTTATTTTTATCAGTCTCATTCTCTAAAACCTAAATTTGAAACTTTATGCAGCTAACGATTTATAATATATATATATATTTTTACTTGAATTTTATTTTACATTTTTATTTATTTTTTAAATATTAATCCATAGATATCAAGGTAATTTTTTTTTATAATTCTTATATGAATATTTTTTTCTTTCTTTCAGTTTTCTTTTTTACGGAAAAGAATGGCAAACTTTTCTTTCTGCCACACATATATATATATATATTCTTGATAATGATCAGAAAATATAACAAAAATTATAGATCAGCTCAATTTATTTAATTGATAATTTATATGCACAATATTTCAAATAAACAATTATTATTATTTAAAAATATTATTGCGTATCAAATTTAATTTACCCTATTTTATGGAAGAAACGCCGCACTCTTCAAATTGGCCTGAATAAGCTTAAAAATATCGTAATCGCCGCACGCGTTGTAAACGCCGCATCCATCGGAACGCTACCCTTGCCGACACCGTCACATTGGCCTAAATTTAATCAAAGTTTTCTGAGCATTGTAGGATGCCTCGATTTTAATATCTTAAGATGTCTGAAGTTTTATTTAAAATATTTAAATCCGATTTTAAATATTTTCATGAATTTTTAAATTAAGGAAACTCAGTTGGTATTTAAAAAAAAATCGGAAACGCCGCACATGGCGTAAATGCCGCACTTGAAAAAAAATTAACTTTTAATCTCGTAAATGCCGCGGCGTTTCTTCCATAAAATACGGTAATTATAAAGCATTCGTATAATAATAATAACAAAATAAAAATCATACGATTTCTCCTGCTAATAAAACATGTCATTATTGAAGAGAATCATCGCCAAAAATATTGCAGAAATAATTTTTCCGGGCATTGGGCTCGAACCCACGTCCTCTACAAAAATTCAGAGCTTTAAACTGCTGCTTTTGACCACTGTGCTAGCAGGGACTCCCCCAATATTCCTCTAAGTTAAAAAGGTTCGATAAAGAGTTGACGCATGCGCAGATCTGTCAATATTGGTCTTACTGATCGTGATCTTACAGAATACTCTTTACGTTTTAATATATATGATGGGAATTTGTTTAAGCAAATAAATAAATAAATAAGTTCAAAATTTCGCCACCAGAGGACGATTTTAATAAATTACACATTTAGCATTACGATTGTTTAGAGATTTTATTGTGTCCATAATTAAACGACCCTATTTTAAAGTTGTCTGCAGACGAAACTAATGTTCAGAATGTTGTGAAATTTTGTGGAGGATATAATAAAGGTATGGGAATTTGTTTGGGGGAAAAAACATTAGGAGACCGTTTTTTAACGAATTACACATTTAGCATACATTTACGATAGTTTAAACAAATTTTGTTACAGCCAAACATGTTCCGCATTACGATCATCATTTTCAGATACGATCTGGAGTCGTAAGATAGCACGTTCCACAGTTGATCGCAGTGTGTTCTGGGAAATGCTAGGAACATGTCCTGAAATGCTGTCTTTAGAATCAGGTTAAGGGTGTATTCGAAAAAATATTTTTCCACCCTCAACAGCTCAAAATTTTCTGAGACATTTTCAGACTCATTTTTAAAAGTAAAAACGTGAAACTTGCTGGGGTGATTTCTGAAGACATGTTTAACATGCCGTGTGATTTCATTTTCAGCTCAATTAATTAGAATTTGATTTTTAAACAATTATTTTCTCAGTATGACCATTTTTTTTCATTCCCAGATCGCCCGCTTCGGAAAATTCGGTTCAAAACGCCAACTTTGACAGCGTTTTTTACAGTATTTTCTGCATTTATCAAAAAATTAAGAAGCACGGCACATTATATAGTTTCTAAATAAGAGAATTTCCCAGTTTAATGCGTTTGAGAGCAAAAATGAATCAGAAAATAAGCAGTTTGGATCGGAATACACCCTTAAGGGTGTATTCCAATCCAAACTGCTTATTTTGCGATTTATTTTTAAATTAACTTTTGCTCTTAAACGCATTAAACTGCCAAATTCTCTTATTTGGAAAGTACATAATGTGCCGTGCTCGTCGATTTTTTGATAAATGCAGAAAATATTGTAAAAAATGCTGTCAAAGTTGGCGTTTTGAGCCGCATTTTCGAAGCGGGAGATCTGGGGATGAAAAAAATGGTCATACTCAGAAAACAATTGTTTAAAAATCAAATTCTAATTAATTGAGCGAAAAATGAAATCACACGGCATCTTATACATCTCTTCAGAAATCACGTCAGCAAGTTTCACGTTTTTACTTTTAAAAATGAGTCTGAAAATGTCTCAGAAAATTTCGAGCTGTTGAGGGTGGAAAATGTTTTTTTCGAATACACCCTTAAGTTAATAAATAAAATTTCTAAACTATCGTAATGCTAAATGTGTTGTGTAATTTATTAAAAATCACCCTGTGGTGATGAAATTTTGAATTTCACAACTTTATGAATAACTTACTTTAAATACTTTTGTCTGTAGGCAACTTTAAAGTAGGGTCGTTTAATTATGGACATCCTACACATTGAGTACATTTATTTGACTATAATTTTGTTTTTACCTTCAATACATAAATCATGTTGAAAGATCTTTAATACAGTATAAGTATAAATTTAATATGAGACGATAATAAGTCAGTACAGATTTAAATTGTAAAAAGTGTGTAGATGGGAACTTTTCGAAAATGCATTTGGGCATACATCTCTAAGAAACTTATAAAGACTAAATGAATGTTTCATCTTTTTGAAACTGAAACCAAAATCTTTCCCATTTACTTGACTATAAAACTGTATAAAACTGAATGTAAAAATTCAAAGCATTAATCCTGTTGAGAGATTTTTAATATGGTAGACGTATAAATTTAACATAGGACGCTAACTCAGTAGATTTTTAAATTGTAATGTGTATGTAGGTTAACAGTACATTGTTACATATTATATCATCCAAATAGTTTGTGTGGATTCAAAAAATATTATATCTTTTTGAAAACAAAATCAAAATCACTTCCGTTTATCTGTCTGTAAAACTGTTTCCCCCTTAAATAATTAATCTTGTTCGGAAACTTTCCACTTTCCATATGAAGTATATTTTTAATTTGTTTTAAAGTAAAAATTAGGTTAGGGATGCTAATTTGGACTTTAAACGTATTTAGTAGACATTTAAAAATTTTTCATGCGGTAGATGTATAAATTTAACATGGGATCCTAGCAATTCAAGAGATTTTTAAATTAGGACTTATATATTTGTGAGAATTTTCTGCAAATGCATTGAAACATGCATCATCGGAAAAACTTATAAGAGGAAAACGAGTATTTCATCCTTTTGAAACTAAAATCAAAATCCCTCCTGTTTATTTACCTGTTAAGGGTGTATTCCAATCCAAACTGCTTATTTTGCAATTTATTTTTAAATTCATTTTTGCTCTTAAACGCATCAAACTGCCAAATTCTCTTATTTAGAAAGTACACAATGTGCTGTGCTCGTCGATTTTTTGATAAATGCACAAAATATTGTAAAATATGCTGTCAAAGTTGGCGTTTTGAGCCGCATTTTCCGAAGCGGGAGATCTAAGGATGAAAAAAAGGGTCATACTGAGAAAATAATTGTTTAAAAATCTAATTCTAATTAATTGAGCGAAAAATAAAATCACACGGCCTCTTATACATCTCTTCAGAAGTTCTCAGCAAGTTTCATGTTTTTACTTTTAAAAATGAGTCTGAAAATGTCTCAGAAAATTTCGAGCTGTTGAGGGTAGAAAAATATTTTTTCAAATACACCCTTAAACTACGCTACTATTGTTGAGAAATATAAAAATGCATTTCGGCATGCATCCCGAAAAAACTTGTAAGGATTAAACAAATATTTCTTTTTTTTTTATCACTGAAACCAAAATCTTTGTTATTTAGTTGCATTAAAACCGTTTTTACATTCAATAAATTAATCACGTTGAGAGATTTCTAATACAGTATATATGTAATATAAGGATGATATAAGGATAAGGCCTTAGTTAATGAAAAAAGGAGTTTAATGATTCTAGGTTATAGTTTACATATTAAATAGAAATTATATTAACAGGTACGGGAGGGTAGGGGTTTTCTCTGCAGCATACGCGCCCGCAGAATCATCGGAGTTCGGCCTCTGCTCTCGTCTAGAGCGAGATATGCCTACCATCGGCCGCGTCAGAATGCAATCTGCTCTCGGTTGTTACTTGTTTCCAGGCGAAGATAATGCAAACTGCATATCAGCAAATTCAAATATCTGCTATTCTGCGGTAACAAGTTCTCATGGAAAAGAGCTGACAATATCTGTTGCTATGAGTAGGGTTTTATGGGAATCTAAAACCACAACTCACACTCGGCCATCTTGTCCGCTTGTCGACCTCGACAGCGCGTTAAATAAGCAACAAGATATGTCAAAAAACAAAAACAAACTATCTAAAAATAATTAAGATCCAAAGGAAAAAAAAACTGTCATTAAATAATTAAGAAAACTGAGCTAAATAATAATTTAAAAAAAAAATTAAGTCTAAATTTTATGTAAATTAATGCTGAGCTGCCGTGGGATATCTCCAAAAAAACAAACAAAAGAATAAAAAAAAACTCAGGATAACATCAATTTGCGTCATGAGGCCGTCTTTCTCATGAGCCATCATCAGGGATGAAAAATATAATCTGAAAGGCCGTCTGCCCATTATATTATCATCACGAAAACATACTGAAATCTGCCTCATCTTAGGTACAATTTCGTAAAAAAACATCTTTATCCCAACGTCATTCGAGAATAAAAAAAGTAAAAAAAAGAGGTTTGCCTCGTCTAAGCAAAAAAAAAAAAAAAAAGGATTTCCCACCAAAAGGTTTTTTTTTTTTTCGACAGCCAGCTCTTGCTTCTGTAAAAAAAAATATGCGAGGGGGGGGGGGGGACACATACATATATATAGCAATTCAACAAAAAGTTTACACATAAAATACAGTTTTAAAAATATAAATGCAGTTTTAAAAGTATAAATACAACAATATTCTTTTTCTTCTTGTCAAAAGTGAGTGTTCAAAAAAAAAATAATAAAGTCCTGTGTAGATAGTCATCTTAAATAAAGTTGTTGTTTACGCAACATAAAAAAAAAACACGTGTTGCGAAACAGGCAAATGAAAAAAATAATGCACCATTTGCAATCCGAGAGAAAGATAACTTGCCATGCGCAAAAAAAAAAATCACCGCATGGGTTCAATAAAAAAGTTTTGAACAGATATATATCGCTCAGATTTAAAAAAATGTTGAACAGGACTTCGGAAAAAAA
The DNA here is from genome assembly GCA_963932465.1 of Maratus speciosus. Classification (NCBI taxonomy): domain Eukaryota; kingdom Metazoa; phylum Arthropoda; class Arachnida; order Araneae; family Salticidae; genus Maratus; species Maratus speciosus. The sequence continues at coordinate 291,280,952 of OZ010798.1, forward strand.
GGCACATAAATTCTGTTAATATGAGCTGAAAAAATAAAGAATCTGTTGCATATTCCACAAACTAAGGATAATTTTAAAATAAACACTGTTGATAAAAATGCTTGGTACGCGATAACTTCTTAAAAAAAAAAACACTTGAAGTTTATCGCACTGAAGAATGGCATGACACACAAAAATACGAAGAAGAAAAAAAACGTTCTGTGTTGCAGATTTTCATCAATGATTGGACTCTTGAAATGGTGAGTTACACTGGTAAACACCTCATTCTAATGTTTCGTCCAGAAAAAAAATGATCGTGGATGCTTGCTGCGATCGTAAAAAAAAACGAAGATATTGAAATAAAGTTACTAAGAAAGTCACAGATAGTAGCTGTCTATAGTCTGTACGATATAAATGTTCTCTTAAATAAGCAGATATATGGGTGTCAAACACAGAATATATAAACACAGTTTTAAAAAAAATAGTAGTAATAATAAAAAAAACACATTTATGATAAATCCGTTGGTTGCACTTGTGACCTATATACGTGAAGCATATTTCTTTTTGGAAATTTAAGTCTACTTTTTCTCTTTCTCGTTGTTGACTTCACAAAATGTCGGCGTATAGAAAATAAACAAGAAATGATAAGGAAACGCAGAATTTCGGTGCAATTAGTAACGTCACTCGAATCTGGAGATGGTTGGGATGTATGGAACGCTGAATGCTGATAAATGAGTCCGTTGGCAGACGTAAACAGTAATAAATAGATGGTCAATAAGACGAGCACAGTCATGCACAGCTTGTAGGATAAGAAATTTAAATCGTAGGAAAAACAGTCTGGCGATAATGTTGCGAGATGTTTCAGATGTGCTGAGTCAATCACTGGGTCGATTTCTATGTCAGTAGGAATATTTTCATTCGAAAAATCTTTATTTACTCTTGGCGGTTTTAGATCTTGGGGAAAAGAATCCGAAACAAATGTTTCCGTAGTGCATCTTGCGTCGGGAAATGAAGGTACATAGGATTTATCCTCAGATTTCGTTGCAGATACATTATCAGACACAGTAATGCAGCTTATAAAAATGCTTGTGGGTGGAGATTTAGTTAAAGTAGCGCCGTTTTTGTCGCATGTGAGAGTACCCTGAAATATGACATCTGTTCCTATGATAAGTGGCATGGGCATCTGAGAAGAATTAACTACGTAAACAGAAGTAGAGAAAGTATTATCGTCTATTTGTATATTGGTAAAAAACGATCCTATAGGTTGAATAACACGGTTACCGATACCCGACAATTGTACAGTTGCTCCGGTGAGGGGGGGAGACCCAATTTGTTCATAAATGTCTTCTCTCAGTATCGTCAGTGAGCTTCCAGTGTCCAAGATTGAATTGATTTGTAAATTAAAAATTTTTACAGGTTTCTGCATGCGCGGAGGAGAATGACACATTTCGACTACGTTAATTTGTTCGTCTCTGCGCGGCGACGTCTTGCGTGAAGGGGAGGTGCCTTGAGTCGAACGCTTGCGTTCCGGCGTTTGCTCTGTACACTGGCTGGAAACATGACCAAAACGTGCACATTTCATACACTTTTTCCCTTTATTTAAATGCACACAATGGGTAGACAGGTGACCTGGGGCCAAACAATTCCAGCAAGTTAATTTTGCAGTTTTCTCCTTCTGGTTAATCTTAGGAGTGTTGGGTGTAGTCGGTGACATTGATTGATAAAATTTAGAACTCTGTTCACAAATTCGTTCGAAAATTTGGAGCTTGTTTTTAAATTCGGCAAGCGTGGCGCACCCGAATAATATAGCTTTATTATGTGGTGTATCGTTAATCCCATTAATTATATAGTGAATTAAAGATATATCATCTATGTTTCCTCTTTGTGCTATTTCTTTCATTTTCAGAAAATATTCCAATAATTTTTCGTTTGGGCGGCAGCCTCTAGCGGCTAGTAATTGATGTATCTGGGCGGACGAAGCTGATTGTCCAAATTCGCGAAACAATGCTTCTTTGAGTGATGTATATGAAGAAATGTTGTTTTCACTACGTACATACAATAATGCTAAACTTTTTAATGCCCGCTCAGCAAACACAAATTTCTGTATGTCGGACAGTTGAAATGAATGGGCCAGAGATTCAAATCTCTGAAACCATGTTTGAACGTTTTCAGTTTTATCACCACTAAACGGTGTAATTAAATGATCAATGTCATGGAAAGAAATTGTCTGTTTGGGCGCGGAGTGTGTACAGTGTACACGCGCCTGGTCTGGCTGTACTGCCAAAGGGGAAGATAAACCAGTGCTTCCACTACTATTGTGGCTATCATCAAATTCGGTATCCGATTCGGAAACTGCCGTAAACGTGTCTTTAAAAGCCGAAATATCAACTAGTGCACTTAAAATACGTTGCCCTATATCTTGTTTTGATCCATGGATGTCAATGGATAAGATATTAGCAATAGTAATCAATTGTATCTGATCGTAATCGTTCAAAATTACTTTGAGTTTATTTTCATACTCATCGCTTTTGTCAGTAAAAGAAAAACCTTTAAATTTCCTTAAATTCGCTCTATTCTGGCGATTTTTATCGCAACCAAATATAAATTCATGCAATAATTTGATTTTATCTGTTTTAGCCGATTTCAACTGGCTTTTAATAAAGTCAATTTCTTGTAATTCCATATTAAAAGGCAAGAAAGGAAAGAGAAAAAAAATGAACTTACTTCAAAAGGAGTTATCCAATTGAAAAATAAATTCCTCGCCACGATATATTGAAGTAATCCAATTAATGATCCGTAGAAAAAAAATATGCAGTCGAAGATTCATTCCTTGTACAGCGATAACTATCTTGCACAAATAAAAATAAACGGGAGATTGAGCTTCACACAGATGGCTCACATCAGATGTAGATGAATCACATCAGCTGAAATGCAAGGGTTGATAACGGAACGAAACAGTTCTCTGATTTTAAACGTAGATCGGTAAGAAAGCCTAGGGGATTTTACTTTTTAAATTCGTTTTGGATTCAAATCGGCCTAGAGCACCCATGTAATATAAGGATGATATAAGGATAAGGCCTTAGTTAATGAAAAAAGGAGTTTAATGATTCTAGGTTATAGTTTACATATTAAATAGAAATTATATTTACAGGTACGGGAGGGTAGGGGTTTTCTCTGCAGCATACGCGCCCGCAGAATCATCGGAGTTCGGCCTCTGCTCTCGTCTAGAGCGAGATATGCCTACCATCGGCCGCGTCAGAATGCAATCTGCTCTCGGTTGTTACTTGTTTCCAGGCGAAGATAATGCAAACTGCATATCAGCAAATTCAAATATCTGCTATTCTGCGGTAACAAGTTCTCATGGAAAAGAGCTGACAATATCTGTTGCTATGAGTAGGGTTTTATGGGAATCTAAAACCACAACTCACATATATGTATGTACAAATTTAACATGTGACGTTAATAACTCAGTAGAGTTTTAAATTTGAACGAATCTGTTGGCGGGGGGACTTTTTGAAAATGCATTTGGGCATAAATTCCCAAGAAACTTCTAAGGTCATCCTTTTTAGAAAGAAGCCAAAATCTTTCTTATTTGCTTGACTATAAAACTGTTTTTACTTTCAATAAATTAATCATGTTGAAATATTTTTAATACAGTGGAAACTTAAATTTGACGTGGGACGTTAATAACTCAACAGAGTTTTAAATTTGAACCAATATGTCGGCGGGAACTTTTAGAAAATGCATTCGGGCATAAATTCCTAAGAAGCTTGTGAGGATTAAACGAATATTTCTTCCTTTTTAAAAAGAAGTCAAAATCTTTCTCATTTACTTGACTACAAAACTGTTTTTGCATTCAATACATTAATCATGTTCAGAGATTTTTTTAATACAGTATAGATGTATAAATTTAACATGGGACGCTAACTCAGTAGATTTCTTAAGGGTGTATTAGAAAAAATATTTTTTCACCCCAACAGCTTGAAATTTTCTGAGACATTTTCAGACCCATTTTTTAAAAATAAAAACATGAAACTTGCTGAGGTGATTTTTGAAGAGATGTATAAGAGGCCGTGTGATTTCATTTTTCGCTCAATTAATTAGAATTTGATTTTTAAACAATTATTTTCTCAGTGTGACCATTTTTTTTATTCCCAGATCTCTCGCTTCGGCAAATTTGGTTCAAAACACCAACTTTGACAGAATTTTCTGCAATATTTTCTGCATTTATCAAAAAATCGACGAGCACGGCACATTATGTTGTTTCTAAATGAGAGAATTTGCCAGTTTAATGCGTTTGAGAGCAAAAATGAATTTAAAAATAAATCAGAAAATAAACAGTTTTGATCGGAATACACCCTTAAGGGTGTATTCAAATCCAAACTACTTATTTTGCGATTTATTTTTAAATTCATTTTTGCACTTAAACACATCAAACTGCCAAATTCTCTTATTTGGAAAGTACATAATGTGCCGTGCTCGTCGATTTTTTGATAAATGCAGAAAATATTGTAAAAAATGCTGTCAAAGTTGGCGTTTTGAGCCGCATTTTCCGAAGCGGGAGATCTGGGGATGAAAAAAAATGGTCATACTGAGAAAATAATTGTTTAAAAATCAAATTCTAATTAATTGAGCGAAAAATGAAATCACACGGCATCTTATACATCTCTTCAGAAATCACCTCAGCAAGTTTCACGTTTTTACTTTTAAAAATGAGTCTGAAAATATCTCAGAAAATTTAGAGCTGTTGAGGGTGGAAAAATATTTTTTCGAATACACCCTTAAGTCGTATTGTGTATGTAAACATTTTCCGTAAGTACATTGTTACATATATCATCCAGTAACTTGCGTGGATTTAAAGAATGTTTTATCTTTTTGAAAATAAAATCAAAACCACTTCCCTTTATTTGCCTATAAAACTGTTTTCTCATTTTCAATAAATAATCTTGTGGAGAAACTTTCCTCTTCAAGTAGATAAAAAAAGAAATTAAAGCAAAAATTATGTTCGGGATATTATTTTTAGTCTTTAAAAAGTATTTAGTAGATATTTAAAAAATTTCCTTACCGCAAGTCAATAGACGTTTGAATTAGGATGTAAAAATTTCTGAGATTTTTTTGAAAATACATTGAAACATACATCCAAAAAATAATAAGGATTAAACGGATATTTCATTCTTTTGAAACTGAAATCAAAATCACTGCCTGTCTTTCTTTTTCTGAAAAACTACTCCAATCTTGCTGAGAAGCTTGAAAATGCATTAGGATATACATACCTAAAAAACTTTTTAGGATTAAATGAATATTTCATCCTTTTGATACTAAAAATCAAAATCCTTCACGTTTATTTCTCTCTAAAACTACGCTAATCTTGTTGGGAAACTTAAAAATACATTCGGGAATACATTTCTACAAAACTGAAAGGATTAGACAAATATTTCGTCCTTTTAATACTGAAACCAAAATCTTTCTCATTTACTTGCCTTTAAGGTTTTTCTCATCTGCTCTTCTCAACAAGCGCAAAATGTTTTGACACATTTACAAATTCATTTTTTAATGGAAACACATAAAATTGGAAAGCCTGGCCATGGAAGCAATTTGGAATCGAACTATCTTTTCCATTTTTTTATCAATAAATTACCTATTGAATTATAAGCGATTTTGATCACGTGACAAACCCTTTTTTCACCTTTTTTTGAGTAGATATTCTTCTTTCGCGCGGAAATTCGGCGCAAAGCGTCCACTTTGATAGAAAAATTTATTGCGTGTGCAAAAAAAAAAAACAAAAAAACGGAGAAACAGCTTGATTACATAGTTTCTGAGCAACTACACCTGCCAGTTTCATGCATTTCCGAACAAAAATAAATTAAAACTTATGTCAGAAAGTTGCCCTTTTGGATTGTCCTTTAGATTGCCCTTAGCCCTTATGCCCTTTTGCCCTTAACTACTTTGCTCAACAAGCGCAAAAAGGTTTGACACATTTAAAATGCATTAGGACATAAATTATTCTCATGCTAAAGGATGAAAAAATTAAACGAATAATTTATCCTTTCGAAACTAAAATCAAAATTCCTCCCATTTACTTGCCTGTAAAACTGTTTTTACCTTCAGTACATTAACCTTGTTGGGAAAGTTTCAACTTTTATCAATGCAAACTTGTGCGGAAGTTTGGCATCTTTTATGACAATTTCGATAAAAAAAAAAATAAGTAGATTTTCCACAATGTATATGATGAATCTATTTTATGTGTGTATTTCTTTTTCTTTCGTCTAAATTTTACTTAAGGCGGTTCTCAAATCCAAGGGGTCAACTTTCTGACATAAATTTTGATTCATTTTTGTTCGGAAACGCATGAAACAAGAAGGTGTTGTTATTCAGAAACTATGTCATCGAACTGGTTTTTCTGTTTTCTTGTAAACGCAATAGATCTTTCAGAAAATACTGTCAAAATTGGCATACTTTCAAAGTTTGGCATTTTGAACCGAACTTCCAAACGAAAGAAGAAAATCCAGTCAGTAAGGGAAGAAAAATGCAGTGTCACGTGATCAAAATCGCTTATAAATCAATGGGTAATTTATTGATCAAAAAATGGAAAACACAGTTGGATTCCAAATCGCTTCCATGGCCAGGCTTTCCAATTTTATATGTTTCCATTAAAAAATGAATTTGTAAATGTGTCAAAACGTTTTGCGCTTGTTGAGCCGAGCAGTTAAGAACAGCCTTAAGGAGATAACTCTTTAAGTTGATCTGAATGTTGATAAGTAAAGTTTTTGTAATTTTCTTCCACTTCGGTTTCGGGTTTTATTATTTTGGGTTCGAGTTTAAGTGTGCCGGATTTGGATCAGGTTCCAAGTTGAATTTAAGCACAATTTCCGCTTTTGGGTCAGATAGAACCCGATCTATGCACGGCTGTACGCGTACACCCGGAGACGTTCTGCTATGTATGACGGAATGAAAGAAAAATTGAGCTCACCATCTTGCCCTTCGTCATTTTTACCGCACTCTCTTTTTTGTTTTCAAGCAGCTGCAAATTTACACAAAAAATTAATAATGTGGGATAATTTGAGTAACTTATGACTCTTCCTTTTCAATATTTACGTCGTAAACGAAAAGTATATTTGTCTAAATTCTCTACAAATACAAATCACTCTAAATTGTGTAGTCTTTGCTCTGCGGGAAATTCTCACGTGAGAGGAATATTAAAATACCGCCAATAGCTACAAAGGATTTCGAAGACGAAAAAGAAAAGCTTATTGCATGCTGTTTTCAAATAAAGAAACAAATAAAAAATGAAATGAAATAATAAATAATAAATGAAAAAAATATATATATAAAATGCTGAAAATCTTTTTAGATTCTATAAACACCAAAATGTTTCATTTTCCTAGTTTTGTTTTTCATTTTGGTCAATAGTTCTAATTTGTATATCAATCGTAACTGATATTTTTAGGGGATGTTCCACTTCTTTAGCGTAAAATTTACGCGATTTCTACGGGTTTTTTCGGTTACAAAGAAAACCTTATCATCTTCGGACTTTTTTCATTATATTTATTGACGTTTCGCTTATATATTTAAATTTTTTTGTGTAAATACAGTGGAACTACCATTTAACGAAGCCTCGTCGTTACACTTATACACTTCGTTATGAAGAAAATTATTAAAGAGAAATAAACTCAAATTCACAAAATTTGTATATAGCCCAGTGGTAGGGGAGCAAAAAAAAGGCCGAATTCGGAATTAATTAGGGGAAAGCTGGAAATTGTTTTAATCCATTCTGTTTAGGTTTAGAATGAATATGCTATGTTTTACCCCTCGTACTAGGTGAGCGCTAGGAAATATGTATAGAATTATAGTCAAAAAACACGTTTTTTTGCATACCATAACAATATCTCAAAACAGCTAACTCTGTCAAAAACATTGTCAACACAAATGTTGTAGAGCTTAAAATTCTAAGTAAAATGAGTACCTACACTCAATACTTATGTTGAATATTAAGGTCACAATTCTACTTCAAAGTTTTAGACCCATCATCAGGGGGATGACCTCAGAATTAATTAGGAGAAAACTGGAAATTGTTTTAATCCCTTCAGTTTAGGACTAAAATGAACGTACTGTGAATTACAATGAACGTACTGTGTTTTCTTCATCGTACTTGGGTGAATGTTAGAAAATATGTACATATTTATTTTCGAAAAACACGTTTTTTTTTAGTTTCCTTAACAATATCTCAAAACATCTAACTCTATAAAAAACATTGTCAATACAAATGTTGTAGAGCTTAAAATTCTGAATAAAATGAGTACCATCATTAATATTTTTGTTCAACATTAAGGTCGCAATTCTATTTCAAAATTTTGCCTTAATCGCTAATCAATAGCTTGAAGCCAGGAGAGATCAAGCTAACTCTATCAAAAACATTGTTAGTACAAAAGTTATAGAGCCTAAAATTCTGAGTAAAAAGAGTACCTACACTTAATATTTTTGTTCAATATTAAGGCCGCAATTTGAGATATTGTTAAGTTAACTTGTTCTCTCCTGGCTTCAAGCTCTTGATTTGAAAAATTTTGAAATAGAATTGTGACCTTAACGTTGAACAAAATATTAAAGATGGTACTCATTTTATTCAGAATTTTAAGCTCTACAACATTTGTATTGACAATGTGTTTTATAGAGTTAGCCGTTTTGAGATATTGTTAAGGAAATAAAAAAAAAAACGTGTTTTTCGAAAATAAATATGTACATATTTTCTAACATTCACCCAAGTACGAGGAAGAAAACATAGTACGTTCATTTTAGACCTAAACTGAAGGGATTAAAACAATTTCCAGTTTTCTCCTAATTAATTCTGAGGTCATTCTCCTGATGATGCGTCTAAAACTTTGAAGTAGAATTGTGACCTTAATATTCAACATAAGTATTGAGTGTAGGTACTCATTTTACTCAGAATTTTAAGCTCTACAACATTTGTATTGACAACGTTTTTGACAGAGTTGGTTATTTTGAGATATTATGGTATGCAAAAAAACGTGTTTTTTGACTATAATGCTACATATATTTCCTAACGCTCACCTAGTACGAGGGGGAAAACATAGCATATTCATTCTAGACCTAAACAGAAGGGATTAAAACAATTTCCAGCTTTCTCCTAATTAATTCCGAATTCAACCCCCTAACCACTGGGCTAATAATAAAATACACATGCTTAAAATGAAAAATACACACAAGACGGAAATATTGGAAAAATGTATTTTGATTCGAGCAGTAACTTTTTTTATGCAATTTAGATATACGAGAAAAATTTAATGACAATAATGTCTAAAAAAAAAACAGATAATAAAGAGAGGTAAACAAAAACTTAAGCGTGGCGTACGTTTTCTCTTTTTTCTTAGTATTCCAAATCCTTAACTTAAAAAAAGTCTAACATTACTTTGTATAGGTTTCTTATAAAAAAAAAAAAATACACGGTTCATAAAAATTTTCGCACTTTAGTAAGTATCTGAACAATTCACCTGTTACATTTTTGTAAAACTGGCATCCCCTTCTTATTATATCGAAGGCTTTTAGCATTTCTTCTTTTGAATGCAAATGATTAAATAAATAAGTTCATTTTCATATACAATCCACTGAAATAAATTCATGCATCCATCTCAATAGCAACCTCTCCGTTTGAATGTTGTACACGCACGAAAGGGGAATAAACTTCGTTATAGAATATATTTTTCGTAATATGGAGACTAATTTACATGTTAATGGTGTTCAAAGTCAAGGTTCAGCAGAAAATTTCGTTAAGTAGAAAACTTCGCTAAATAGGGACTTCGTTAAAGGGAAATTTTACTGTGTGTATATATACACATGTATATATATATATATATATGTATGTATAAACCATTAAATAAACATTACCGACCACCAACAAAAACTGTGAAATTATGCATAAAATGACATTAACAAATTGACAAAAATACAGTTCCCCCAACACACTTAACAAAGATTCCAAAAACATAGTAAAAAACATCAAAAATTGAAAAACAGAAATAGAATAATGGAAATTTTTAGATCTTACAAGGAAGGTCTCCATACGGGCATATTCAGAAAAATCCGAAACAATTACAGAGTGTTCTTCTCATGTGGATATATATGTTTATAAAATTTTTTTGGCGGAACCTCGATAGAACGTTCGTGAAAATTTCGTTTATTTGGCGATTTATCATCGGTTGGCGATGAAATGAAATTTCGAAAAATGTTTTTTTTTATGTCGAATACTGTTTAAGATGAAAATGTTTCATATTGAACTTGTTTAAATAAATTTAATGTAAATAATTTTAGTTCTGTCAGTTTTAGTTTGATTTAAATATAGTTTTGTCATGTATATATATATATATTTAAAATGAAAGTTAAATATCAAATTTTATCAATTAAAACAAAATTAAAATAAATTAAAATTGTTTCAATATCTCAAAATTAAGTCCAATTGAGCACTGTCAAGTCAATTCAATTTTGTTGCTATGGAAACGACGAATTCTTTGGTATTGAAATAAATAACTGATAAATGAATCTTGACTTTATTTTGGAATACACTTAAATATATGAAAGTATTTTTTATGTATGAAAATTTTTTAAAGTAATGAAATTAAATAACAAGCAACATAAATATGTAATACGAAAAAATGTATTTATTAAACTCTCTCATTGTTTATGTTTAAATTCATTAAATAATTTTTACACGCATTCTAAAAATCAATTAACAAACAATTTTCAGGTGCATTAAAATCGTTTGCTTTTGCCGAGGAAAAGTGCTGCTCGCCAAATCGTATGACGCTTTCGTCGCCAAATACTCAAAAGTATTTTATTTTTTACAGACTATCTACTGTAATTCCGCCGCTAAATTTGAGTGATCCTTTATTACATACATAAGTAGTTTAATTGGTATTTTTTTTTTTAATTTTCTGAGTATGCCCAGTAAGGAGACCTTCCTTGTTAGACAGAATCGTCGGGTCTCAAATGCCTATAGTTCCACAAATAAAATGTGTGGTTTCATCTTCATATTAGCCATAAATTAGCTAAAGAATAAGAATTTGGGACTACCACACACATAAAACAGATAAATAAACCATTGAACAGGAAAAATAAAAAACAAATTACCAAATTGAAAGCCATACTGTCTTAGCACGAGGCATAATATAATACAATCATTGGAGACCACCATCACATGTTGCCAAAAAAGTTTTTTATATGATGGTGTACCAAGGATCAACAGTATACAACATAGCCAAGAACACTCCCATTATATATAACCAGCGTCCTCTATAGGTAATTTAGAATTGAGAATAAACTGCTCCATGTATTCAAATGAATCAGCGGTGTGCTGCCATCTATTGACTTATTAATAAAATAAAACTGTTATATCATAAAAACTTATTTAAAACTATTAATAGATTAAGTTTTACAGCAAATACTGTTTAGAGACACATAGATGATAATTAAATAATAATTAAAAATATGTTAATAAATATATACAATTGTATTAGAAAAAATTAGTAATTAATATATTAAATCAAAATGATATGTAAAATGGTGAAGTTGATGATTATTAATGTTTCACATCAAAATTTGTACCTGGCTATATCATATCACAATTTAAATTTGTGTGACAACATTGCATCATCACTTAAATTAATTTATAATAAAAAAATATATTAAAATTAAGATGCTAAGGATTTAATATTAATAATAATTAAATTTTGAAATTAATTAGTTACATTAAATGTGTCTACAAACTTTCTTACAAATTAAGTACACATAATTTAAGGGGAGAGGGAAGAACAAATATATATATATGCTTCTGTGACTGCAAGTGCGCGTCCTAGACTTCCAATCTGGAGGCCGTTTTTCTCCGGTCGCAAGCATTTCAAATAAATTTGGTCACCCATATATGAAAGGGCCTTAAATTCTCTAGAGCATCCATCAACATTTATTTTTAAAAATTGATTTTCGACAAAATGGTGGTTATTTGAACAAAAAGTTCACTTTTTTGCCTTTTTCTTGCGTTTTGTAATTTCTAAAAAATATTTAAGGCTGTTTTCAAATCTTAAGGGGCAACTTTATGACACAAATTTTAACTCATTTTTGTTCGGAAACTCTTGAAATTGGCAAATGTTGTAGAAACTTTGTAATCGAAAGACGTTTTCCATTTTTTGGTAAATGTAAAAGATCTTTCAGTAGGTACCATCAAAGTTAGCGTTTTGAATCGAATTTCCGGACGAAAGGAAGAAAATAAGCCAGAGAAAAGTGAAAAACCGATTGTCGCGCGAGTCAAAATCGCTTATAACTCGATAAGTAATTTATTTATCAAAAAACGGAAATCACATTTCGATTCCAAAACGCTCCCATAGTAAACCCTGCAAATTTTGTGCCTTTACGTTTAAAAATGAGTTGGTATAAATGTGTCAGAAAGTTTCGCGCTTGTTGAGCACTGAAGTTTAGAACAGTCTTAATAAATGAAAATTATATTTTTCAGTGGTATAAGCTCCAAAAAAAAAAAAAAAAAAAAAAAAAAAACAATTATACTTTTTTTAAATAAAAAATGCAAGAAATCGGTTCAATAGTTCCCCAGAAGAACGGTCGCCCATTTTAAAAACAGGGTTTCGAGAAAACTAAGTTTCAAATTTTATAACAGAGTCATGTTCAACAAGCGGCGTTGCATTCAGTGAGTAAAAAATACTGTAACTTATTGAAATATCACGAAACAGCTTTAGGGATTTTGAGGGATGCAAAAAATACAAAATAAAAAAAAAATCGAAAATTTCCATCCAAAGAAATAGATGTTCTTCTTAAATGTATTAAGCGTGCTTGCATGCTCCAATTTGTACAATAAAGTTGTTTGATTTTATCACAAGCAATAACACACTATAGCCTGCAAAATTTGGGTTGTGTCATGTTTTTTATAGCTTTTGTGAGTTGATTCTTATGCATTTTGTAGCGCTGAATCCGCAAATGACCTTCGTTTTTAAACATCACGTCAGGTTTTTTCGCAAATCGTAAATTTCAAAGTTAAAAAGTAAAAAATTAGCAGAAATCTGATACTATAAAATAGATGTGATGGTTGTGTTTTTTAGCTTTTGATAATCGATTCTTATGTATTTTGTAGAATTGAATCCGAAAAGACCTTCATTTTGTACCATCACGTCAGAATTTTTCGCAAATCGTAAATTTTAAAAGGTCGAAATATTACGAAAATCTGATACTATAATATAGAAGTAAAACTTTTTATTCATAATAATTTATTCATCTTATGGCTTATATTCGTATTATGCTTTTTTATTGCTAAAATATTGTGTATTTAAATTCCTTACAATCTTATTCCACGTGCCGAAGTTTCTTTGAACCGTCCATGCTCTGTCTCGCACTTTTCCTTTTACATTCTCTCTGGGGTTCATCTCGGTGTCCTCTTTTATTTTAGTGGTTGATAAGGCTGAGAATTTGTCGCTGATGTATTAAAAACATTTGTCTTCATTTGATAAGGCTTTGATAAATTGCTTTAACAGATTTTCGCTTTTTTAAAACTTACTTTGAAATTTACGATTTGCAAAAAATCCTTACTGGATGGTTAAAAATGAAGATCATTTTCGGATTCAGCATCAAAAAATACATAAAAAATCAATTATCAAAAGTTAAAAAACACAACCGTCTCATATATATTATAGCATCAGGTTTTCGATATCTTTTCACTTTTTCACCTTCAAATGTACGATTTGCGAAAAATCCTGACGTGATGGATAAAAATGAAGTTCATTTTCGGATTCAGGGCTAAAGAATACATAAAAATCAATTATCAAAAGTTAAAAAACACAGCCATCGCAGGCTTGTGTACTGCCTTTTACGATTGTGAAAAAGAAAACAACCACGAAAAGTAAATATATGAAAATAATAAATTGTAAACTAGAAAGTAAAAACAAAAACGAAAAAAAAAAACCTTTTATATATTCTATATACAGCAATGTTTTATTTATTAGATATTTTGCTGAAATTCTAAGTGTGTGTATAAACAGTCACAGTCGCTTTAACAAATTATAAATTCAAATTCATACCCAAATTTAAACACTAAAGTTGCCTGATTCAATCACATGGCAATAATAAATTTTAAATAAAGAAGGAGAAAAAAAAAATCTCTTTCGATATTTTTAAAAACTTTGAGATATTTTATTTCCTAGGTATTTTCTTTTGCAGAGATTCTAGTGTGAAAATAAACAGTAATTGTCAGAAGGAGATTTGAGAACCGCCTTAAGGGTGTATTCGAAAAAATATTTTTCCACCCTCAACAGCTCGAAAATTTCTGAGACATTTTCAGACTCATTTTTAAAATTAAAAACGTGAAACTTGCTGAGGTGATTTCTGAAGAGATGTATAAGAGGCCGTGTAATTTCATTTTTCGCTCAATTAATTAGAATTTGATTTATAAACAATTATTTTCTCAGTACGACCCTATTTTCCATCCCAGATCTCCCGCTTCGGAAAATCCGGTTCAAAACGCCAACTTTGACAGCATATTTTACAATATTTTCTGCATTTATCAAAAAATCGATGAGCACGGCGCATTATGAACTTTCTAAATAAGCGAACTTGGCAGTTTGATGCGTTTAAGAGCAAAAGTGAATTTAAAAATAAATCGCAAAATAAGCAGTTTGGATTGGAATACACCCTTAAGGCAGTTCTCAAATTCCCTATTCCACAACATGAGGTTTTCTGAAGCAGTTTCTAATTCATTCTTAAACAAAAACTAGCAAAATTCGCATGCCCGACTATTGATTTGGAATCGGATGACGTTTTCCATTTTTTTTAAATAAATAAATAAATTATGGATAAGCGATTGTTGTCACGTGGCGGCGTTTTTTTCCTTTCCTGCGGTGTCACGTCCAGGTATTCGGTTTAAAACGCCAAATTTTACAGTATTTTCTGAAAAATATTTTGCCTTTACCAAAAAACGGAAAACGCCATTCAATTACATAGTTTTTGAATAAAAGCACCTGCCAATTTCATGCGTTTTCAAGCAAAAGTGGATTCAGAAATATATCTTATAAAAAATATCTTATGGTATGTTTATAATCTAAAAAGAAAGAGCATATTCTCTGACTCATAACACGTACAACTAACTCATTCACAAATTGCTGCTATTACCTCCAAGTCATTTATCTTGGCGAGATAGGGTTTGAGAACTGTTGCCACCAGGTAATTAAGAATTATGACTGGAACTTTCCTTCACGGTAGCTAGCCTAGATATCTGCGTATCGGGCTGGCTTTGTACTACGGAATAATAATAGAAAAATAAAGGGCCAAATTTTAAAAAAGCATAAAAATAAATATAAATTAAGGCAAGGACTTGAATTCATATCCCGTCGTGAGCACTTTTTCACTCGGAAAATTACAAGCCCTATGATTTATTTACCACCTAAGAATAATTGTATTGCATTATTAGTGAAGATAATAGCTTCCTATACGTGTTATATAGCTTATTTAAAATTCTCGGAACTCTAAATAGAAAGCTTTCTAGACGTGTTTGAGACGCGCGGAAAAATATCCTATGCAATGTTTACAATCTAAAAAGAAATAGAATGCTCTCTGACCCATAACATGTACAACTAACTCATTCACAAATTGCTCCTTTTTTTCTATACCTCCAGTCACTTATCTTGGCGAGATAGGATTTGAGAACTGTTGCCACCAGGTAATTAAGAATTATGACTGAAACTTTCCTTCACAGTAGATGTCAATCTAGCCTAGATATCTGCGTATCGGGCTGGCTTTGTACTACGAAATAATAATAGAAAAATAAAGTGCCAAATTTTAAAAAAAGCATAAAAATAAATATAAATTAAGGCAAGGACTTGAATTCATATCCCGGCGTGAGCACTTTTTCACTCGGAAAATTACAAGTCCTATGATTTATTTACCACCTAAGAATAATTGTATTGCATTATTACTGAAGATAATAGCTTGCTATACGTCTTATATAGCTTATTTAAAATTCTCGGAACTCTAAATAGAAAGCTTTCTAGACGCGTTTGAGACGCGCGGAAAAATATCGTATGCAATGTTTACAATCTAAAAAGAAAGAGAATGCTCTCTGACTCATAACACGTACAACTAACTCATTCACAAATTGCTCCTTTTTTTCTATATACCTCCAGTCACTTATCTTGGCGAGATAGGGTTTGAGAACTGTTGCCACCAGGTAATTAAGAATTATGACTGAAAATTTCCTTCACGGTAGATGTCAATCTAGCCTAGATATCTGCGTATCGGGCTCGCTTTGTACTACGGAATAATAATACAAAAAAAAAGTGCCAAATATAAAAAGCATAAAAGTGAATAGAAATCAAAAAGAAAAGGCAAATGCAAAAAGCCTTGGAAGTTACTAAATGATGCAATAGAGGCGGTAAAGATCAAAGGGATTTTCATCTTTCTTTCTTTATTTTTTGATTTATACCTTCGTTCTCTCTAGCAGATGACCCCCTGCTTTGACCTGCAGAAAAGTATCGAAAAGTTGCCAGGTAACTCGGTGCGGCCCGCTTCAAAGCGTATTGTGAAAGCATCGTATATATTTTTCTTTTATGTTTTTCTTCTCTTTTTTTTGTTCCAAACCCCTGAAGATTCGAAACGCAGATTAACTTTTTATATACATACATATAAATTTATTTATCAGATACCCCTAGCTTTATTCTCAGCAGTTTTATTGAAGTTTTCCGAAAGTCACCACAATATAGAAGGTATAGGTGATCTTTTTAAAAGTTTTCCTCTACGTACTCTGTTGGAAGCTTTTATTTGATGAAATACGTTTACGGCATGATATAAAAGTCTCCGTGCTTCAAATAAGAAAAAGATGAAAGAAATTTGACCTTCTTTTAAGCCCGTTTTCAAATTTCAATTCACTACTATCTAATCTAAACATTTTCATCCGTGATCGCATAAAATTTTTAGATGCATTTATTAAAATTTTATCATTTTTATCAAAAAGTTATTTAGGTTTCTATATTACTTCGGAACAAACTTTTTGAATTTTTGTAAATTTTAAGTTCAAGGGTGTATTCGAAAAAATATTTTTCCTCCCTCAACAGCTCGAAGTTTTCTGAGACATTTTCGGACTCATTTTTAAAAGTAAAAACATGAAACTTCCTGAGGTGATTGTTAAAGAGATGTGTATATGAGGCCGTGTGATTTCATTTTTAGCTCAATTAATTAGAATTTCATTTTTAAACAATTATTTTTTCAGTATGACCATTTTTTTTTCATTCCCAGATCTCTCGCTTCGGAAAATTCGGTTCAAAACGTCAACTTTGACAGCAATTTTTCAATATTTTCTGCATTTATCGAAAAATTGACATTATGCACTTTGTAAATAAGAGAATTTGCGAGCTTGATGCGTTTGCATAGTTGCCAACCTCCCGATTATTTTAATACCAGTAAAATCTTACAAATATGTACGCTCTATTTAATTGCAGAAATTGTACGATTGTTTAAGGCTGTTCTCAACTGCGGAAAACGTTTTGACACATTTACAAATTCATTTTTTAACGCAAAGATATAAAACTGGAAAGCTTGACCATGGAAGCGATTTAGAATCGAACTGTTTTTTCCATTTTTTGATCAATCAATTACCTATTGAGTTATAAGTGAGTTTGATCACGTGACACGGCATTTTTTACCCTTACTGACTGGATTTTCTTCTTTCGTTTGGAAGTTCAGTTCAAAATGCCAACTTTGACAGTATTTTCTGAAAGATCTATTGCGTTTACAAGAAAGATATGACATAGTTTCTGAATAACAACACCTTATAGTTTCGTGCGTTACAGAACAAAAATGAATTAAAACTTATATCAGAAAGTTGACCCTTTGGATTTGAGAGCCTTAAAACATAAGTAATTAAGTATTTCTGGATAAAATTACTGGTATTAAAAAAATCGGGAGTTTGACAACTATGCGTTTGAGAGCAAAAATGAATTAAAAATTAATCAGAAAATAAGCAGTTTGGATTGGAATTACACCCTTAAAATTGCAAATTAATATTAACAATTCGGAAATTATACGTCAAACTTGGCAAATCAGGTGCGCTCGTACTATAACTAGTTTTATAAATATTCTGATCTTGTTGCAATAGCTGTTGCACTCTTACGCAAAAATGCATGAATACAAAATTTATTGCGATTAGATATATTAAATTCAGTAATATGGAAATAATAGGACTTCACCTTAAATAGAAAGTCATTACCATGGCAACATAGATGGAAATCAAGGGATATCTCTGAATTAATGACGTATGAAATTATTTAAGGCTGTTCTCAAATCCAAAAGGGCAACTTCCTGACATAAGTTTTAATTTATTTTTGTTCGAAAATGCATGAAACTAGCTGGTGTTGTTGTTCAGAAACTATGTCATCGAGCTGTTTTTTCCGTTTTTTTTGCAAACGCAATAGATCTTTCAGAAAATCCTGTCAAAGTGGACGTTTTGAACCGAATTTCCGCGCGAAAGTAGAAAAATCACTCAAGAGCGGGTGAAAAACGGGTTTGTCACGTGATCGAAATTGCTTACAACTCAATGGGTAATTGATTAATCGAAAAATGGAAAAAACAGTTGAATTCCAAATCGCATCCATCGCCAGGCTTTCCAATTTTATATCTTTCCGTTAAAAAATGAACTTGTAAATGTGTCAGAACGTTTTGCGCTTGTTGAGCAGAAGACTTTTTACTTTCTTCTATCTTTACAAGAAGAAAGTATTGGATTCGTGAAAATTTTCGACTTTCAGTTTTCGACGGATTTACACGTTTTAGGGGTCAGAGAACCCGAAAAACATGTTTTTACAAAATGTCTGTCTGTGAGTCTGTGAATCTGTAAGTCTGTGAGTCTGTGATCTGTTAGTCTGTGGGCGCTCTACCTCAAGAACTAATGCACGGAATTTAATAAAAATTGATATTCAGTTAGTCCCTGATATAAATTGGTGCTGATTAGTTTTTGGTGTAAATCGCTTAACAGGTGACGCTGCTATGCAGCCTTTTTCACGTTTTCCGCAGTAGCTCAATCTCCAGAACTAATGCACGGATTTTCATCAAACTTCAGATTCAGTTAGTCCTTGACATGAATTGATGTTTTGTACATTTTGGTGTAACTCGCTCAACAGGTGGCGCTGCTATGCTGCACTTTTCAGAATTTCCATTATAGCTGTATCTCAAGAACTAATGCAACAATTTTCAGCAAACTTCAGAATCAGTTAATCCTTGATATGAATTGACATTTTATACATTTTGGTGTAAATAGCTCAACAGATGGCGCTGCTATACAGCATTTTTCATGATTTCTGCAATAGCTCTCTCTCAAGAACTAATGGATACATTTTCATCAAACTTCAGATTCAGTTACTCTCTGAAATGAAATGATGCTGACTATGTGTTGGTGAATATCGCCCAATAGGTGGCGCTGCTGTGCTGCATTTTGCACTATTTCCTCAATAGCTCTATCTCAAGAACTAATGCACGAATTTTCATCAAAGTTCAGATTCAAGTACACCTTGATAAATGTTGATGCTGATTATGTGGTTGTGTAAATTGCTCAACAGGTGGCGCTGTTATGTTGCATTTGTCATGATTTGCGCAATAGCTCTATCTCAAGAACTAATGCACGGATTTTCCCCAAACTTCATATTCAGTTAGACATTGACATAAGTTGATGATAATTAGGTTCTGGTGTAAATCACCCAATAGGTGGCGCTGCTATGCTGCATTTTTATGATTTACACGATTTCAGAGACAGTAATATGTCAAGAACTAATGCACGGAATTTCATCTTTTTAGAATCCTCATGATGAGCATAGATGCACTGTGATAATGAATTTTGAAGTATTGACAAGTATGAGATAGAAGAAAGTTTTGTGATGGCCACAACATACTAGTTAAGTTTGGATTCGATTTTCATAAAATCTGAAATGACTCGACAAAATTCTGACACGGTTCTAAATATTAAATTTCAAACCATACGGTTGGGTAATTTTTGCGCTGTTATATGCGAACAGACTGACAGACAAATGGACGGACCAAAAGACGACTATAGGTGCTATATATTTATACAATTGCGAACGCACCAAATAAATACATTTTATGAATTCCATAATAAATATAATAATGCTATACAGACTATTGAATTAGATTATTTTTATGACAATAACATGAACATTTTAAAAGTTGCAGGTATATAGAAAAACAAACAACACTGAAAATCTCAGAAAAATGTTAATAATTCGTAAATTAAAACTGTGTAACTCAAAACATTTCCAATAAATCAGCATAAGAATAGTGTACTTCCTTTTGAGTATATATTTAAAACATAATTTAAAAAAATTGTGGTAACTTAATTATTATTTATTGCGTTATGATGCTTTTTAACACGATTTTACCAAAAATTCACTTTTGGAAAAAAAAAAAAAAAAAAAAAAACTTTAAACTTAGTTTGGTATTTTTCGGTTAGCCGGACGCCAGTGTTATATTTACATTCATATATACATATATATGCACATATATGTACATATATATATACATATGTATGTATATATTTATGTGTGTGTGTGTGTACATATATATATGTACATATATGTGCATATATATGTATATATGAATGTAAATATAACACTGGTGCCCGGCTAACCGAAAAGTACCCTTAGTTTTTTAAAAAGTTTGCAAGAAATGTGAATATTTAAAAAGCTCCTGGATTATAAATTTTACCTTTTTTTAGGTGCGTTCGTAATTATATAAATACGTAGCACTTATAGTCGTCGTCTGGTTCATCCATCTGTCCGCAAATAACAGCGCAAAAACTACCCAACCGAATGGTTTGAAATGGAATATACATATTAATCGTTGCAGAGTTTTGTCGAGTCATTTCAAATTTTATGAAAATCGAGTCAAAACTTAAAATGATATAATTAAAAGTTTCCTTCATTCTATTAAATCCTATCATACGTAATTAATTCAATGATATTCCATGATAGGTAATGATTCTAGGTTGCCATGGTGATGATGTTCTATTTAAGATGGAGTCCTATTATTTCCGTATTACCGATGAATTTAATATATAGAATCGTAATTAATGCTGTATTCATGCATTTTTGCATAAAAGTGCAACAGCTATTGCACCAAGATCAGAATATTTATAAAACCAGTTATAGCACGAACATTTGCCTCGCTTGATGTACAATTTTTGACTTTTTTTTTTCTAAAACAGTAAGTTTTTGAATTGAAATGATATTCGAACTTGACGTTTTAAAGGCATACAGTATACAGATACTTTAATGACTTACGAACACAAAATTAGATAGATACATATTACACAATTCATTAATAACTTTTTGATAAACTAGATAAAATTTTACTATTAATTGTCGTTTGAGTATAAAATTTTTTTGATTAATAAAGTTTTCCGCTGCAACTTTACGCTTATATAATTTTGTTTGTGTTATTAAAAAAACTTTTTGAGTTGTATTTTATAAGTATGTAAAAGTATTTTTCGTCATGTTTTTAAGGCTGTTCTCAAATCCAAAGGGCAACTTTATGATATAAGTTTTAATTGATTTTTGTTCGGAATTGCATAAAACTAGCAGATGTTGTTGTTCAGATGCTATATAATCGAGCTTTTTTTTTTTTTTTTGCAAACGCAATAAATCTTTCAGAAAATAGTGTCAAAGTGGGCGTTTTGAATCGAATTTCTGCGCGCAAGGAGAAAATCCAGTCAAGAAAGGATGAAAAACACGTTTGTCACGTGATCCAAATCGCTTGTAACTCAATAGGTAATTGATGGATCAAAAAATGGAAAACACAGTTCGATTCCAAACCGCTTCCATGGTCAAGATTTCCAATTTTATATCTTTCCGTTAAAAAATGAATTTGTAAATGTGTCAAAACGTTTTGTGCTTGTTGAGCAGAGCATGGATTTGAGTATACCCTATCAAAAGTTACAAGGTAAGGAAATCTATACATTAATTTATGGAACAGTCAGTACTTTGTCTAATCAAATCAATGCAGCCGTAACTTTCATCACTAAGCCAGAAAAATTAATGGTCCACAAGGGAATCTTAATTGGCCGCATCCTTTTTAATTAAATCTTTTGATGTCCAACATCCCTTTGTACACCTTTGATTTAGGACCGCTGTGATTTATTATTCAATCTCACCAAAGGTTGGCAAAGAGTCATGGGGATTTACCAGAACCTTTGTTAAGATTAGAAGTAGAGCTTCACCTTTCTGTCAAACCGACAAATTAGTTGATAGGTGATATATTTTCTTCATTCCGAAATATTTTATTGCCACAAAAGAATTATTATATTACATTTTTTGTATGTGCGTGTGTTAATGGTATTATTTTATCGTTAATGAGTACTTTTTCATAAACTCGATTAAATTAAAACTAAATAAAAATACTTTTAGGGGTGTACTCAAATCCAAATTGTTTATTTTTTGACTAATTCTTAAGGCTGTTCTCAAATCCAAAGGGTCAACTTTCTGACATAAATTTTCATTCATTTTTGTTCGGAAACGCATGAAACTAGAAGGTATTGTTATTCAGAAACTATGTCATCGAGCTGTTTTTTCTGTTTTCTTGTAAACGCAATAGATCTTTCAGAAAATACTGTCAAAATTGGCATTTTGAACTGAACTCAAAACGAAAGAAGATAAATCCAGTCAGTAAGGGGAGAAAATTGCCGTGTCACGTGATCAAAATCACTTATTACTCAATGAGTAATTTATTGATCAAAAAATGGAAAACACAGTTCGATTCCAAATCGCTTCCATGGTCAGGCTTTCCAATTTCATATGTTTCCGTTAAAAAATGAATTTGTAAATGTGTCAAAACGTTTTGCGCTAGTTGAGCAGAGCAGTTGAGAACAGCCTTAAATTAATTTTTGCTCTCAAACGCATCCAATTGGCAGGTTCTCTTATTCAGAAACTATATAATGTGCAGTATGGGTCGATGTTTTAGGGTTTCGTTCATCTGACGAAACCCTAACTTCGTCTCGTTCCTCTGTCTGTCTGTCTGTCCGTCACAGAGCCCGTTCTCAGAAACTATATATGTTAGAGACTTGAAATTTTGTATACTTATAGCTGAACACCTCACATCAAACGACAAATCATGAAATTTTGAAAAAGTCTTATATTTACCCCTCTGAGTTTTAACTTGTGTATTTTAATCTTTTTGTTCTAACTGACCCCCTAATTAAGTTGAAGACTTGAAATTTTGCATACTTATAGCTGAACACCTCACATCAAACGACAAATCATAACATTTTGAAAAAGTTTTATATTTACCCGTCTGGGCTCTAACTTGTTTTAAGCTTTTTTTCTAACTGAGCCCCTATTTAAGTTGAAGACTTGAAATTTTTCATACTTATAGCAGAACACTTGCGATCACACAAAAAATCATAAAATTTTCAAAAAGTCCTATATTATTTACCCCTCCGGGCTCTAACTTGTGCATTTTAAGCAATTTTTCTAACCTCCCCCCATTGCACCCAGTGGGTACTTTTCTAACTTTTGCCGACACCTCTTTGACCATTCTTTTATATTATGCACATAGCCTTACATCTTTCAGTTCCACTTTTTATCGCCAGGGGGCGCCTACTTATCTCGAGTGCTATGGGACCGATCGCCTCGACTAATATATCTACCGATAGGTTGTAAAACGAAGTTTCGCTCGGATAGAGGTTTGTGTAGAATAGAGTGCGCCCCCTGGTCTCGAAATGTTGAATTAACAGATTTTGCAAAAGGATAAAGTATTTTGAAAGGAATATTAAACGAAACCCTCTTTACGATCTTTTATCATACTTACCAACTTTTTTTTTTTTTTTTTTTTATATATATATAAAGGTGAGATATATTTCAAAAAAATGCTGTCAAAATGTGCATTTTGAACCGAATTTCTCCGGAAATTACTAGTGAAAACGAAAAAAAAAAAAAAAAGGTCGCCCTGAGAAAAATAATTGTTTTAAAATAAAATTCTAATTAATTAAGCTAAAAATAAATTACCCAGGTTGCTTATAAATCTCTTCAAAAATCACGACAGCAAGTCTCATGTTTTTACTTTTAAAAATGTGTCAGGAAATTTCGAGTTGTTGAGCATGGAAAAATATTCTTTTTAATACCGCCTTAAGTTGAGGAATCTTTCATAATTCAGATTCAATTAAAATTTTACATATTTTACATATATACATATTACATACATACATTTTGATTGGAGAATCTTACATAAACGAGATTCAACTAAGACTTAATAGCTGTACATTTAGATTGAGAATCCTTTCTTTAATCCGAATTCAACTAAAACATATAATAAATATAACATTCAGATTAGGAATCTTTCATAATTCATATTAAATTCAAACTTAACAACTATACATTTAGATGGTGAATCTTACATAAACCTGATTCAACCAAGAATTCATAAACAGACATTGAGATAAATTTTTCTTAATCCCGATTCAACTAAATCGTAATAAAGATACATTTAAATTGGGAATCTTTCATGATTCAGATCAATTTAAAACTTAACAACTATACATTTAAATTAGGCAAGCTTAAACCAGATTGAACTAAGACTGAGAAATCTTCCTTAATCCCGATTCATCTGAAACGAAATAAATATACACATTAAAACTTAACAAATATACATTTAGATGGATGAATCTCACATAAACTAGATTAAACCAAGAATTAATAAATATACATTAAGATTGAGATGAATTTTTCTTAACCCCGATTCAACTAAAACGTAATAAATATGCATTTAACTTAGGGAATCTTTCATAATTCAAATTAAGTTAATACTTAAGGGTGATGTATTACAATCCAAACAGCTTATTTTGCGATTTATTTTTAAATTCACTTTTGCTCTTAAACGCATCAAACTGCCAAATTCTCTTATTTAGAAAGTACATAATGTGCCGTGCTCGTCGATTTTTTGATAAATGCAGAAAATATTGTAAAATATGCTGTCAAAATTGGCGTTTTGAACTGGATTTTCCGAAGCCGGAGATCTGGGGATGAAAAAAATGGTCGTACTGAGAAAATAATTGTTTATAAATCAAATTCTAATTAATTGAGCGAAAAATGAAATTACACGGCCTCTTATACATCTCTTCAGAAATCACCTCAGCAAGTTTCACGTTTTTAATTTTAAAAATGAGTCTGAAAATGTCTCAGAAATTTTCGAGCTGTTGAGGGTGGAAAAATATTTTTTCGAATACACCCTTAACGAATGAAGACATCATTTTCAAAACACGCCTTCTCAAAATAATAAATAAATAAATAAATAAATAAATAAATAAATAAATAATCGTGTTTTCTCTATGAATCTGTTCTGCTAGTAAATCTGCACAAAAGAACGAATAAAAAACTAGTTTTATCTCGTATTTCTGCCACTATAAAATTTTTGTTAAACCAATGGACGCAGTTAAAGCTTATTCGCGATTTCCCAATATTTGATTTTCTGAAAGTGAGTTTTGAAACTCACGTCATCATATGTACATTTAGATTAGGGAATCTTACATGAACCAGATTCAACCAAGAATTAATAAATATACATTGAGATTGCGCAATTTTTCTTAATCCCAATTCAACTAAAACATAATAAATATACATTTAAATTCCGGAAACTTCCATAACGCGTTCATAATTCGTTACGCGTTCATTCCATAACAGTGTTCAATTCTATCTCTATCTATTTTTATAACAAAGCTTTTTAAACAACCAAAAATATAGTAAACTATTTATTGAGGAACGATTTTAACATCCTGCTGAACGGTTTTCAAGGTTGTAAGCTGTCTAAGGTGCAATACTGTTGTAGCGATCGCATCTCACTTGATCAGTATAAAGCGAGTTACTAGCTTAGAGTAACTGGCTTGACCTTTTGCTCGACGCTAACGTTCTCGCCTCCTGTTCATGAGATCCCGGTTCAAATCCCATTGGCGCCAATCCACCCTCTCCTCATTGGTGACCCGGACAAACACGCAACTTTCATCAACTTTCAACAACAATAATCTCATAACAACAGATGGCAGCACTAAAAAAAATCATCCCCTGCATCCAAAGCCTGCGAAACGCTCACAGCACAAAGCCTGTCATCCCACGCATCGCACATGCGTACGACAGCGTCATTCACGAGTGCATATCGCTCGTCAGACGTCAACAATACGTCTTTCTCACTGGGGATGGAGTGTGTAGCAATCTCATCTCACTTGATCCGTGTAAAGCGAGTTACTAGCTTAGAGTAACTGGCTTGGCCTTTTGCTCAACACTAACGTTCTCGCCTCCTGATCATGAGATTCCCTAGTTCAAATCCCATCGACGCCAGTTCACCCCTCTCCTCATTAAGGAGCCGGCGCCAAGGTATAGTGAATTGGCGCCGATGGGATTTGAACCAGGAATCTCATGATCAGGAGGCGAGAACGTTAGCGCCGAGCAAAAGGCAAGCCAGTTACTCTAAGCTTAGTAACTCGCTTTATACGGATCAAGTGAGATGAGATCGCTACACTGTCTACAACAGAAACTTTTCTTACTCCCGGTCGATCTGTCTAAGGTATAGCTTACTGTATTAGACACTCTGTCGCTAATAATAAATTATTGAATTAAAAAAAAAAAAAATGTTTAAGGAGTATCTCAAATCCCCTGCTCAACAACGTGGAATTTTCGAACTCATTTTAAGCGTAAAGGCATAAAATCGGCAGACCTGCGAATATAGAAGCGATTTCGAATGGAAATGAGTTTTGCCTTTTTTTGATAACTAAATTACTTATCGAGTTATAACGCAATTGTAGTCAGGTAACTACCGGTTTTCTCATTTTTTTTGGTCCTGACCGATACGCCTTTGCCATAGTTTACTGTATTTGCCACCCTGTCGCTAATAATAAGTTATGTGATAAATAAAATTTTGTTTAAGGCAAGGCTGTTCTCAAATTCCGTACTCAGAAACGCGAAACTTTCTGACATATTTCCTGACTCATTTTTAAAAGTAAAAGCATAAAATCGGCTGACCCGACTAATGGAGCGTTTTTAGGCAAAGCGATTGAAGGTTTTTTTTTTTTTTTTTTTTTTGATAAATAAATTAAATATTGAGTTAAAAGCAATTCTGGCCACGTGACGGCTGGTTTTTCTTCTTTCTCATGGTGTCACGTTCGAAAATTTGGTTCAAAACGCCAATTTTGACAATATTTTCTGGCAGATTTTTTGTGCTTGCCAAAAAATGAAAAGTCTTTCGATTACAAAGTTTCCGAATAACAACACCCGCCAATTTCATCCTTTTCCGAACAAAAATTAATTAAGGCTGTTCTTAACTACTCTGCTCAACAAGCGCAAAACTTTTAGACATATTTACAAATTTATTTTTAACGGAAAGATATAAAATTGGAAAGCCTGGCCAAGGAAGCGATTTGGAATCGAACTGTGTTTTCCTTTTTTTGATCAATAAATTATCTATTGAGTTATAAGCGATTTTGATCACGTGACAAACATGTTTTTCACCCATTCTTGAGCGGTTATTCTTTTTTCGCGCGGAAAATTGGTTCAAAACCCCCATTTTGACGCTATTTTCCGAAAGATCTATCACGTTTGCAAAAAAAAAAAAAAAAAAAAAAAAACGGAAAAATTGCTCGATTACATAGTTCCCAAACAACAACACCTGCTAGTTTCATGCATTTCCGAACAAAAATAAATTAAAATTTATGTCATAAAGTTGCCCTTTTGGATTTGAGTACAGCCTTAAGTAAGAACAGAAATTGTACGTCAAACGTGGTAAACGAGGTACGTTCGTACTTGGGTTGACGGCCGATTATCTACTCGAGGCATATGGGCCCAAGGGGAGTGTCCTCCGTGGGGGTCTTTCTAAGGGAACCTAACCCGTATTTACGCGTGGAAAATCCAAGGTTTTGAAGAAAACCACGAAAACTCAGAAACGGTTAGGCCGACGGGCGCGATTGGGTTCGAGCCCAGCACCTCCTGTCTTAACAGCTTCGAAAGCAGAACCTCTTAGCCACTGGTGGGGCTGGTACGTTCGTACTATACTTAGATTTTTAAATATTGAGATCTTTTTGCAATAACTGTTGCACTCTTATGCAAAAACGCATGAATACAAAATTTATTACGATTCTATATATTAAATTTAGTAATACTGAAATAATATCACTCCATCTCAAATAGGATGTAATCACCATGGCAACCAAGTAATCGTTACCTATATAGGATATCATTGAATTAATTACGTATGATAGGATTTAATAGAATGAAGAAAACTTTTATTAATATCTTTTAAAGTTTTGATTCGATTTTCATAAAATTTGAAATGACAAAATTCTGCAACGATTATATATATTAAATTTCAAACCATTCGGTTGGGTAGTTTTTGCGCTGTTTTATGTGGACGGACGGACACACAGACGGGCGGACCAGACGACGACTATAGGTGCTACGTAATTATATAATTAGGAACGCAACTAAAAAAAAAAAAAAAAAAAAAAAAAAAACCCGAAAGTAGCTCCTTTGGATTTGAGAACAGCTGTAAATTACTTTATTATTAGGTGGAATTAGTGTGAAGTTAATCAAAATTCAGTAAAATGGAAAGTTTTACTTTTAATTGTGTGAAGTTAATCATAAATCAATAAAATGGAATGTTTTACTTTTAATTGTGTGAAGTTAATCATAATCCAATAAACTGGAACCTTTACTTTTAATTGTGTGAAGTTAATTATAATCCAATAAAATGGAATGTTTTACTTTTAATTGTGTGAAGTTAATTATACTCCAATGAACGGAATGTTTTACTTTTAATTGTGGGAAGTTAATCATAGTCCAATAAAATGGAATGTTTTACTTTTAATTGCGTGAAGTTAATCATAATCCAATAAACTGGAATGCTTTACTTTTAATTGTGTGAAATTAATCATAATCCAATAAAATAGAATGTTTTATTTTTAATTGTGTGAAGTTAATCATAATCTAATAAACTGGAACGTTTTGCTTTTAATTGTGTGAAGTTAATCATAATCCAATAAAATGAAATGTTTTACTTTTCATTTAAAGCTAATATTTGATTTATTTGGTTTTGTGAGGAGAAAGACAAGCCTGTAAAATGCTATTTGGACGAATCCTTTCAAGTAATATATAAGCATTGAAAAAGTATCCTTGAGCGATATTTTTTTTCTTTCTTTTATGAAATGGTCAATGCCGACTTCTCACGTTTCTTATCGACATCATACGAAGATGATAACTTAGTTTTCAACACGCAAGGACGCTATTGCTGAACTTTTTTTTCCCACCTTCCTTTTAAATTATTATTTAAAGACTTTTCTTCTACAAAAAAGTAGAAGAAAAAAGTCTTGAAAAAATAAGTTATTATTTGATTTTGTTTTCGCATTTCTTTAATATTTCTGTATTTTTTCTTTTGTAAGTAATACAGTTTTATTTCATCGTTATTAAGTAACCATTAGAAATGGTAATAATAATAATAATGATAACAATAACGTTACATTATAAATATATAACAGAGCTATGTGTATAACTCTTCCGAAGTGAACTCATATGGATCCCGATAATCTTTCATTAAAAGCAGCCGTTTTATTTTAATTTTCAGAGATTTAATTTTTTCAACAAAGCTGCATAATAATTAACCTTTTTCGAAAGATTGTGTAAAACAAAACAACTCTAGTGATGAACTACATTTAAATATGCATGTTTTTCAATATAGCTTGGGTTGAAAATCGTGTCACCCAACAATCAAAGATGGTAAACAATATGCGAATCATTCTTTTGAGATTCATTAAAATATAGACCATGGAGGCAATAATTTTGTTCAATGGCAATATAAAATATACAAAACTAAAAATATTTTACTGCTTATTGCAATCATTCCACGATTTCAAAAGCAATGTTTAAATATGAATGTTTCCAAATTAAAATATAGACCATTGGCAATATAGCGATCTGAACGAACTTCATGCATTAAAACTTTCTTTAAAAATGCCAATTTAAGGCAAGCTAAGGTGTGTATTAAATGCAATATTGTTAGAATTTTTATATTCGGGCTGTTTTATATTTTGTTCGCAGCCGTGAATGACTGTTGAGAGTGACTCCGCTGTTATTCCTACTCTTTCAAGCGGCATCGCAAGTGAATATTTACTGTTTAGATATGATTTTTCAATCTTATAACGTGTGTTCATTTTTACTATTAGCTAACAATTTTTGAAGTCTTACAGTTATTTTTTTATTTACTAGGGGGGCTCCGCCCCTCTGCTCGCTACGCCCACCAACCCCCCGCGTAATCGCTTTGCGATTCCATTCGGTATCGTGAAGGAATCTCTATTTTCGAGCCAACCCCAGATTATGGTTTGTGCTTAAAAATAATGTAAATAGTTCAATTAAGTGCTTTCATAAGTTAATGTTAGTTATTGTTGCATTAAAATATCTCAATTTGTTGATTTTCTGCAAGCAAGTAAACCCTATTGTATCTCAATGGGAATCTATGGAAATTTGGCGAAATACCAAATATAGCGCCTAGATGGCGTCACTTTTGGTGACGTTTGGTGACAGAGCCGGGTCCCCCACCACTTGGTAAATCCTCTTATAGCGTCATAAAGCTCTGACCAATCAGATGCGTTTCGCGGTATCTACGCAGATTTTCATTGGTCCATTTCCAAAGCGTTACTTTTTACTTTCTTCTATCTTTACAAGAAGAAAGTATTGGATTCGCAAAAATTTTTAAAATCCGGTTTTCGACGGATTTACACGTTTTTGAGTCAGAGATCCTGAAAAACATGTTTTTACAAAATGTCTGTCTGCGAGTCTGTCTGTCTGTATGCGACACAAATTTTGTGGGTGCTCTATCTCAAAAACTAATGAACGGAATTTGATAAAACTTTAGATTCAGTTAGTCCCTGATATCAATTGGTGCTGATTATTTTTTGGTTTAAATCGCCCAGCAGGTGGCGCTGCTATGCTGCATTATTCATCATTTCTACAATAGCTGTATCTCAAGTACTAAAGCGTGACTTTCAGAAAACCTCAGATTCAGTTAGTCTTTGATATAATTTGGTGCTGATAGCTTTTTAGTGTAAATCGCTGAATAGGTGGCGCTGTTATGCTGCATTATTCATGATTATCGCAATAGCTCTATTTCAAGAACTGATGCACGGATTTACATCAAACTTCAGGTTCAGTTAGTCCCTGATATAAATTAGAGTTGTTTAGTTTTCGGTGTAAATTGCCCAACAGGTGGCGCTACTATGCTGCATTGTTCACGATTTCCGCAATAGCCGTATCTCAAGAACTAATCCATGAATTTTCATCAAAATTTAGATTCAGTTAGTCCCTGATATAATTTGATCTTGTTAAGTTTTTGGTGTAAATTGCCCAGCAGGTGCTACTGTTATGCAGAACTGTTCACGATTTCCCCAATAGCTCTATCTCAAAAACTAATGCACGGATTTTCATCAAATTTCAAATTCAATTATAAGTTGTTGCTGATTGGATTTTGGTGTAAATCACCTAACCGGTGCCGCTGTTATAATGCATTTTTCAGGAAACATTAACATGTATGAGATAGAAGAAAGTTTTGGAATTGCCACATCCGACTTTTTTATATATATAGAAGGATAAAAAATTGAAGGTTATAGATTTTTTTTAAATGCAATGAACGAAAACGAAAGTCCCATTGCATTATAATGCAATGCTATATCATTCTTTAAAAAGTGGAAACTCGTCATCCTGATGGGCTATCTTCTAATCTATAATGAATGATTATGTCACATCTAAGATATGAACCAGGAGCGAGACAATCCGTTGCACACATTCGAAATTGAAAAATACAAATATTACTGCGATTGCTTGTTTAATTTTCAAATGTAATTACAGTAAACTCTATTTAAGGGTGTATTCCAATCCAAACTGCTTATTTTGCGATTTATTTTTAAATTCACTTTTGCTCTTAAACGCATCAAACTGCCAAATTCTCTTATTTAGAAAGTACATAATGTGCCGTGCTCGTCGATTTTTTGATAAATGCAGAAAATATTGTAAAACATGCTGTCAAAGTTGACGTTTTGAACCGGATTTTCCGAAGCGGGAGATCTGGGGATGAAAAATAGGGTCGTCCTGGGAAAATGATTGTTTATAAATCAAATTCTAATGAATTGAGCGAAAAATGAAATTACACGGCCTCTTATACATCTCTTCAGAAATCACCTCAGCAAGTTTCACGTTTTTAATTTTAAAAATGAGTCTGAAAATGTCTCAGAAATTTTCCAGCTGTTGAGGGTGGAAAAATATTTTTTCGAATACACCCTTAAGATGGAATCGATCGGCACTGAGGAATTTTTCCGTTGCCGACAGTATTCCTTCTTAGTACACTGTAAATGGAAATGTCCGAAATTCAGACACTTATGTGTCTTAAGAGGCTACTTCAGTCAAGCGAAAAGACTCTTTTGCTAATGCTAATCCTATGAAAGAAATTTATAAAGATATCTCGGTTGCATTTCAATATTTTTAGATGATTTTTTTTTTTTTTTTTTTTGCCTTTGGATAGCTGAGGTCGATCTGTACAAAGGACGTCTTTACTTTTTCGATTTTGTTTGTAGATTTTTTTCAAGAGGATGCTTTCACTTTCGAAACCGATTCCGAAAGTGAAAGTGTCCCCATTAAAAATAGCTGTAAACAAAATCGAAAAAGTAAAAAACGGCCTTTGTACAGATCGACCACAGCTATCCAATGTAACAAAAAATCATTTAAAAATATTGAAATGCAACCGAGATATCTTTATAAATTTCTTCCATAAGATTAATTTTAGCGAACGGGTCTTTTCGCTTGTCTGAAGTAGCCTCTTAAACGGTTTTTTCATAAATATGGTCAATAACTCCAATAACTGACACCATCCCTATTTGAAAAACCAATAACTGAAGTATAAGTTATGACAGTTAAGACTAACAGGTTACACCTAGATGGTATTGCTTTGCAAAATTTTACAAGAAAATCCTTATTTAAGTTAGATTATTGCTGAAGTATCAGTCACTAGTTAGGCATCAATACCTGGAGGTTTCACCCTAATATAAAGTTTGCCTTTCTAGGGGATGCCTACAACTGCCAGACTTTGTCTAGAGTAGAGCCGTTGGAAAGCTCTTAACTTGTGAATCAAGGAAATATATACAACTACCCGTTTGAATGCAACTGGTGAAGAGTTATAGACTGATGTATTTCTGTTGTTTATTGATTTCTTCAGGTAGCTAGCTATGCAAGAAAGACACTCTGTGTGGTAGAAAAGAGAGTGGACTTATTACAGAGAAGACAGTTTATGCTTGGTGGAAAAAGTAACTTCACGGATGGTAATGCATTTCTGAACAGAAATGGCTGAAGCACGAGTGTTACCAACACCAGGAACACACAATGAAATGGGATGTTTCGCAGTTGTCACATGTGTTATTAGTTAAGTTAAAGCATGCCTGTTTAACTGATCGAAAGACGGGATCCGTGTTTCTAATTAAGGCATTTTTAAAGGCATACCAACGCATGTCATCTAAGATGGAAGAGGAGAATTGGTAACAGGCCAACTTATGCAATTTTATTATGCTTTCTCTAGTAGTCATGTCGACATCTCCACAAACACTCTGATGAGTTTTTGAATACTCCACTATTCTCTTTATTAAGTACTTGTATTGTTGAAAGAAATAAACTTCTAACGGCTGAAGAAATTTTGTCGTGCCCGGTGGGAGAAAAGCAGGCTCGACATTGAATCCAAATTTCTCAATGCATAAACGTAGATCCGTTTGGCTACTCTAACTATCCAGCGCCATGATTGTTTCCTGATCACCAATCGATTCTTTTAGTTTATCGAAGTATGCCACAGTTATTTATTTTGTGCTCTTTCCTGACTTGGAGAATGTAATGAGCAAATTTGAGGATGAAATTCGTTGTACATTTTCCATAACTTTGGGACAAAATTCCCCCTGACATTCCCGTGTTACAAGTATTAAAGATCCTATAAATTTTCCAGCGGCGTTAATACACATTTGTACGGTATAGGAATGAGTCGTTTTGTTTCTACTGATTACCGATGCACCCACGTCTTTAGACCCCTTCTTATCGAGAGCTCTGTCAGATACAATCTCGTATTGGAAGCCACTTTGATCGGTGTTCAGGACGCTGCACAGTGGACACTTTCGCTGCTCAATCATTTTTTTTTCACGTAATTCATCGACCACAGGTTTTAAAGTCACTTCCGGAAACAAATCTCTTTTTGTTGCGATTTGTGTCACCTTTCGACTTATTCTTTTATATGCCTCTTTGAAATTCTTGATTAAGTGTGAGCTTTTTATGAATCCGGGAATTCCAAGCTCCAGTGATTTGTCAATGGTCCACATTTTGAGGTCCTTGTCATGAACGGTGGCTTTTATCTGTCTGCGATGATGATAAAATGGCGACCACACGTGTTTGGAAATTAATTTTACTTTGCTCTGCATGTTCCCACCTTTCCCTACGTATTGTGCCCACCGTTGAATCATCTTGTGGTCTTTTACAGGCTACATATATGTTGCATAGCCTTTAGTTTATTTTTCTTTGTCTTCTTATATGTTTCTACTGCTGTCGCCATTATTTCTACGGATATTCCTTCACTTCCTGTCCGTTTATTTTCACAGGTTTTTCATATTCAAAAGTGAGGTCCGTATTTATTTCCAAATTACTTGTCAGTTCATTTTCGTCGATGCTGCTCGCATACACAATATCGAGCGACTGGAAAAATTCGTTTTCGATCATCCCCTTCACTGTCTTGAATGGTCGCTGACTAATGGCCTTCTCTTCAGTCGTTGGATCCACCAAAATACTCTAGCAGTTGCAAATTAAGAGATTTGCTATCTTCGCTTTGTCGGCGATAGCATTACAGCTTGAAGACTCGCCGACGACGCCTTCAGAACTGGGACCGACTTCGAATGTCACAGGGGTGCGTGCCCCCCCCCCCCCCCCCTGAACCAGCGCGCCTGGAACGCGAGACACAGATGCTGCTAAAATTCTCCATGGTTTTGTGCTCGGGAACTGCCCCCATAGGCTCTGCCCATGCCCTCTTTTCATCCCGTAGGATCAGGTAAGGAGTTAGTTCCTGATGTTCTTTAAAGCATACTCCAAGTCAGTGCAGTCCAATTAGTTATATATGATTGTGAAAATGTGGTCACAATCTTCTGTTTCTTACTAGAGAAGATGTTTAACCTTCACCAACTTCACACTGGCAACAACAGGTTACATAACTGTACTGTGTGCTGTTTTTTCTACCACACAGAGTGTCTTTCCTGCATAGCGACCTGGAGAAAACAATAAATGACAGAAATACAACGGCCTATAACTCTTCACCAGTTGCATTCTGACGGGTAGTTGTATACATTTCCCTGATCCTCACGGTAAGAGCTTTCCAACGACACCATTCTCGACAAAATTCCGATCTGCCGAGTGGGAACCATCCCTATAGTTAGATAATATCTTAAAGCATTCAGAAATATATATTTTGTATTTTTATTTTTAGTTACCGAAGGCCACATCATCATCCACGTCCAAGGGGTCCAGCAGAAGACGGATTCACCAATGATCTGAGTGGTACCCGGGGATCCTGGGATGACGGGTCCCGCAGACGATACCGAAAAAGGGGTCATCATCATCATGGAGTGCAATTATTACGGACTGTTTCGACACCACCGCCTACTCGTGGAAAGCAACAGAGACAGTTCAACGATCTGTGGATCAAACTTGATAGCAAAGACAGGTAAAACAGTGGATCAAATACAATTAACTCTCCTTAATTTAAATTAAGATAATTTTAAAAAATTGTCAAATGGAACTTATGTTTATTTTTCTGAAAAACCGTCATCATAGAATGCACTTGTTACGAAGGTTTCGTGGAAAGTAAAAGAGAGTGTTCAAAGATCCCTGGATCAAACTCTATAGCAAAGGCAGGTAAAAATACTGAATTAAATAGAGTTACCTCTGCTTAATTCGAACTCAAATGATTCGAAAACCTGGGGAATTCGAACTTATGTTTATTTTCCTTAAAAACTTAATATAGGGTAAATGCACCAATAATCGGCCACATTAAGATAAAATACGTTATGAATAGCTTATTTTTGGTTCCAAGTGAAATATTATAATTTCTCTATAAGCAGCCATCCTTTGTACGTCATAAGTCATCAGCAAAGAATTGTGGGTATTTTTAACTGATTAGTAATCAGCAATTTGTTTTCCGGTTGCGATCAAATAGCCGTTTTTCCTTTTTTTTTTTTTTTTTTTTTTTTGTTAACCGATGACAACATTTTTAAAAACCTAGTATTAATTTATCTTTTATTATTTTCTAAATTTATACGACTCTACTATTAAAAGAATAAATAACAAATGTTTTTAAGTATAAAAATTAAATAAGTTTGTTTGTATTAATTATTTGTAATCGGGCCAAATATTGGGTATTATATTTATTTACATGTTCAGTAATTGGCCGCCCCGGTTGACTACTGGATAAAAGCCCATTTCCCTTTTTGAGTTTATTTTTCATAATTTGATTTATTTTTCTTAATTTGAGGTTTATGTAGTCTTTTACTTGCATTTTATTCATACTGTATGTATAAAATGCAAATGGGAGTTTCGTTCCTGCCACTTGTACCTTTCGTTTTGTTGAATGGATTTCAATAGAACTTACATCGTTATTTTTCAGGGAAGGTTTCAATATATTGTTTATCATTCTACATTTCTTAGTTATAGAATCATGGGGGGAAATTCTATAATCAGAAGAACTCGATTATGAAATATTAGCCTTAAAATACTAATTAAAAAAATACTAGACGATTTTGATGAGATTTACATTGTTAATTACACTGCTCAAAAAAATTAGGGGAGCAAGCAAAAAAGTGAAGAGAACAGTGCGAGACAGCCAGGCATGGGCATAAAATGAAGAATACATACGTATCAATTCGCAATACAGAAAAAAAACGTAAAAAATTTTGCAAGAGAGCTTTAATTCCTTGAAACGATGGATAGAACATGAAAAGATGGTTTTGGACAATAATTTGGTTACACGTAAATGACAAAAAAAAGTACTGTTTAGGAATGATGCAAGATATTTAATATGGCGTTTGGTCCCCTCGAATAGATAAAACTGTCGCACACATGTTTTCCATGGATTCCATGATATTATCGATAACACTTTAGGGAGTACTGTTCCACTCCTCAAGAATTGCAATCTCCAAGTTCCGGACAATAAAAGGAGTACTTAGTCTTCCTGCAATGCGTCGTCCGAGTGTGTCCCAAATATGCTCGATTGGATTCAGGTCAGTAGAGCATATTGGCTGTTCAATATGCTGTATTGTTTCAGCTTTAAGCATGTTCTGAACGAGATACCTGTATGAGGTCTGGCATTATCATGCATGGAATAAAAGGAATTACCAATTGCAGCAGCGTAAAGTACGACATGTGGTCTCAGTATCTCGTCTGTATAACTTTGGGTTGTCAAAATGTCATTTCGAATGATATGCTGTCCCGAACGTCCACCTATGCTGATTTCAGCTAATATCATCAACCCACCTCGCCTGTAATGTGTCCTTTCACGAACGAATGTGGAGTTATTTCGAGCGCCCCTTTCCCTCTATACCAAAATACATCGGATGCCCCATCCAGACTGAATCGGGACTCATCAGTAAACTGAACTTGACTCCAACCACGTTGCCTATAATCTCGATGTTCAGTTGCCCACCTTCTTTGGGCCACACAGTTGCTTGAGGTCAACGGAATACATACTATTGATTTACGTCCATAAAGATCACCCTAATGAAGCTTATTTTGGGCTGTTTGGCTGGACACTCTTCGTCCTGTGGCCAAGTACAATTGTGTTTGCAGCTGATTAACATTAGATCTTCTTTCTCGACGAGCTATTAACAGGCTATATCGGTCATCAGTTTCTGTTGTAACACAAGACCGACCTTGCCCTGTCGACGTCTAACATTCTGTGTCTTGGAATCGATTATACAGCCTTGCATTGACACTTCTTGCGGCTTCAACAGCGTCCGCTACATTTCTTTGTGTTTGCCCGTATTTAACTGTCCTGATAATATGACAAGCCACTGATTCCGATAAATCACGTTCTTGTGACATTTTCAAGTCACCTTTTCCCAAAACACAAGATGAGCAATTGAATTTTACAAATAAGACAGTGAAACAGACGTTTCTGCAAAATCCCGATTTCTGCACTTTTCTCTTTTTTCTAGTTTTTGACGTCATAAACATTGATTTGCATGTGAAGTTTCCTTCATCTGTTTTCTATTACGTTTTAAATTATGGATGTTTTATTTTATGTTACTTATCGGTGTAAGTATTTTCTTAATTTTGTTAAAACCACGTGGTCCCTAATTGTTTTGAGTAGTGTAGTTCAACTTGAAAGGGCATAACTCGATTAAAAGCCCCTTTAAGCCATTCATGATGATACTGCACAAGGCTTACTAACTTCTGTGCAGCCTTGTATGTTAGCAGTTATAAACGCAACATACTAAACAAAGATTTAATTAAACTTAAAAACGCATACCATAAACGAAATCGCACTTCCAGCAATTATCACTATTAGGCAGATACAGTACTGTATTCGAAATTTTTGTGTGTCCCTGTAAATGAACGACAAATGCTATGTTCATCATGTTATACAACAAGAATCTTGTAGTAAGCCTCCGAAATGCATATCAATTTCATTATGTTTGAAATAGCGTAACAGAAATAAAATTCTCTGTAAACTGTTTTTTTCCTGACACTGTTATGTAAAAGAATTTTTTTGTGTGGTCCAGTAAATGAATAATAAGTACTTTGCACCCCATATTCTACAGAATGCATATTTTAGTGCACTTCATAAATGCATATCAATTTCATTATGTTTGAAATGGACAACTTGATTAAAGTGAACTTGAAGCAAGGGCCTTGAAGCCCTAAAATCATGTATTAACCTTTATAAAATTCTTTGAAACAGATCATCATAACAAGTGATACAAAGAATTGAAAATATAGTAAACATTGCCAAAAATGGAAATATTTGTGGAACCAAGGCAAATCAGGTCCAAATTACTTTGAGTTCCACAAATAACATGTACGGATTCACCCTTGCATAAGCTATAACAAGTTAAAAATGCAAAATTTGGGCTACCGTACGCAATAAATCAAGAAAAAGAAATCAGAAATAGCATAAGATAAAAAATTAAATGGATTAAAATGGATTAAAAATAGAAGCATATTACCAATTGAAGATTCAACCATGTCGTGAATGATACAGCATGTTGAAAAGGTTATAAGAAATGGTTTGCACATGTTGCTAAAAATACTTAAGTAAAATACTAATAGTACAACCAAGGAGCTAAGGTAAAAGTGTAATAAAGTTTATATTTATATATTTAAATACTCACCTACTTTAATTCTTATTCCTATTTTACAGATCTTCAAGTCGGAATACACAAGCTTCCGATGATCATTTCCAAAGAAACTCAAGAAAAAATTCAAAGTTATGGTACGGCGGCTCAAGCAGCGGCGGAGTGGTTCTTGCAATACAATTGACAATTTTTCACACATTCATCTTAACAATAAGTGTTGCCATTTTCTCGCAAAGACATTTTATAGTGTTATAATATTTTACCTAAAGCGAAGTTTTGTCCACTCAGTCTACTACTTCTTACGAGATTTGTAGCTGTTTCCAAGCAACTTACATTTTGTACATTTATATGTTTACCAGTAACTTATAAAATCTCGCAACATGAAATAAAAGGTACTTTTATGTTAGCCAGGAACATGTGATGAATCGCCAAATGTTATTCGCCAAATGTTATATGACTTTCACCCATTTTATTTAAAATACATAACTTTTACACATACATTTAAAATACATACATTTCTCTCATTTCATTTCAAAAAGAAAAAAGAAAAGAAAAGAGACGAAAACAAAGATGGAAAATAATCAGAAGTAATATCTTAAACTAAGACATTTTATTTCAAAGTATTATTTTTATATACCACGTGAAAATTAAAGACTGCTACTGGATAATAAAATTTGAAATGATATTAATATTCAGGGGTCAATCTATAGGCAAAATTTGTGGTCTATTTAGGGATCCTTCACAAAAATTCATTTATTGAAATCCCTTCTCAAAACTCCTTTTAATTAAATAGACTTCTTCACGTAAATAATTTTAAAGAAAATAACGAAAATAATTTTAAAGTGTATTTTTTGTAATATCTGTTTAAACTACACTGCAAATGCAATTAAAAACTTATTATAAGAAATGTAATGATATTAATATTCAGTGGGTCAATCTAGGTAAAATTTGGGGCCTCGCAAAATTCCATTGCATTAAAATATTATCTTCGTTAACAATTTCTAATTTGTTTTTATTCAAAATGTGTAATTTGCCAAACAAAACAAATTCACCAGAAAAGAAAACTTTAGCAGAAGGACTTAAAGAAGTTATTATTAATAAATATTTAGTTCGAATTTGAGTTAGATTTGGCTTTCGTTTTTCAATGCAAAATGTTATTTTTTACAAAAATATAATGAATGAATAAATAAAAATAACGTTTACTTTTCACAAATTGAGCCACAAGAAAAAAAAAAACCTATATTGATCCCTGAATTATATATATTTTTTAAATGCAGAATAAAGTTTTCTTTTTTATTCACCCCAAAATCAAAAGATCTCGTGTAATTCAAAAGTAACACTTCGGATTAGACTCACAAGGGTCACTTTTGGTGATAGCACCTAACATTCAGATCTGGTGCGTTTTATAGCCCTATAGGCCAAATATAAATATTGATGATAAATATTGATAAAATCTGTCTGCAAAAATCGTATTCATTGTTTTTACAGCAGCATAACTTTCTGAAAATATAATTTTTGAGACCACTTATAGCGGGCTGTTACCATAAAAGATATTAAAAAAAGAAAAAAAGTGCTTTAAAATACAAATTAGTTAATAATAAGAATAAAATATTTTAAAAAGTTTTAAAAAATTCCTTCAAGTATGTGTGAAACCATACAATAATTTCAAGTGAATTTTTTGGCGGTGCGGAATTGGCTTTATTCGTTACCGTATAATTTTTCTCTGCAAACCTGGCCAAGTTGTTTGCATGGAACAAGGAAGGTAGATACGTATTCTCTGGTTTTCTGTTATGTATGCGTAGAAGGTTTGGATATACGTAGCCCAAGAAGTGGCGACTTAACACGCTTTTCGTGAAATTAACAATTAAAAGTTCATTACTTTGAAATTAAATGCATACAAAAATATATCCCTTTAAGACTGGAAGATTTTTGGTAGAAATGGAAAATTTTGGTGGTTTCACCTAATTAACAGGATCATATTTGATTGCAAAAAAGGTCCCGATGTCAGGTTATACCAATGGAGGATCCACGCAGCACCGTGCGAAGGGAAATCTGCACCTGGGCAATGTTAACACATGTTTTTTTCTTCACACGTGTCTCAAAATAGAAATGTGCAGCAACAGAAATAAATTCTATTAAAGGTGTATTCGAAAAAATATTTTCCCACCCTCAACAGCTCGAAATTTTCTGAGACACTTTCAGACTAATTTTTAAAGGTAAAAACATGAAACTTGCTGAGGTGATTTCTGAAGAGATGTGTAAGAGGCCGTGTGATTTCATTTTTCGCTCAATTAATTAGAATTTGATTTTTAAGCAATTATTTTCTCAGTATGACATTTTTTTCATCCCCAGATCTCCTGCTTCGAAAAATCCGGTTCAAAACGCCAACTTTGACAGCATATTTTACAATATTTTCTGCATTTATCAAAAAATCGACGAGCACGGCACATTATGTACTTTCTAAATAAGAGAATTTGGCAGTTAGATGCGTTTAAGAGCAAAAGTGGATTTAAAAATAAATCGCAAAATAAGCAGTTTGAATTGGAATACACCCTTAAATTCATATTTCGCGTTTATCTGAGAACTTTATGTGTAATTTGAATTCAGAAACTCTAAGCAACATAAATAACATAAGAGAAAATTACATTTATATTTCGGCAAAGGGAATCTGGGAAGTAGGTGTCGAAAAAATGTATCTAGTAGTACAAGTATGGAAGTTTACAACCTTTTTGTATTCCCAGAAGGAAACTCCATGCGATTTCGAGAGTTATATATTTTTGTCACAAGCACAGAAAGAAAATTAGACTCAGGAATGTGAAAATTAACGAAAGAGACTAAGACAAAGAACTAAAATAAATTTTAAAAAGAAAGAAGTCCTTATTCAGGTTGCAGGGTAAGGGACAATGTAATAACTTTGAAACAAAAAATGATCGTACTTTTCTTGGGGAAAGAGTCCCAATATGTAAATATACATCGTTTTTAATACAAAAAGAGGAAAAACGAGGTTGTAGTATAAATTTTGCGCCCCCTCGAATCCACGCCCGGGGCGACTGCCCCCTTCGCTCCCTGCTTCGCGCGGCCTTGGATCCACGCAATGCTATGGGTGCAGGCACGACATTAAATCACACAAAAAAGAGGAAATTGTTTTTCCATTTTCTTTAGGATCAATTACACAATTGTGTAGGTCAGGTCTTAAAGGGCTAAATACGATTTTTGCCGACAAATTTTATTGGTTATCTAACTTTGGACTATAGGGTTATAGAATCCACCAGTTCTCAATGCTCGAGGTAGGTGGCTTTGGTGCGAGATTCACCAAAAGTATACTGAGAATTGTTTTTCGAACTTTTGCTTTATATGAATATGTTGCGTGATTTTATAAATACTTGTGATGATTCTTCAAAGTACAAAAACGTTTTCGAAAACTTTCATAAGAATTTCAAATTACTATAGAACGTGAGATGTTGTGTGTAAAAAAATGTGTTTATTTTTTGTTGTGATAGCTTCAACTTTTTTGTACAGATCTAAATCATTTTTTGTGGAATGATGTTAATTTAGAGCTTCTTATATTGTAAAAAGTTATCTTTAATTTTTTTTTCCTTCAGGAAATTAGAGTGACAAATTATTACTTTTTTATTTCGTTTTCTTTAATTTATTGTTTTGTAATAAAATTACATTTCTTGTATTATTGTTCTTTCTTTTGTGATATTTTAGTCATTGGGATAAATTGTGTTACAAGAACGTCATATTAAGGCTTTTCTCAAGTTCATTGCTCAAGAATACGAAAAGTTCTAATACATTTGTAAACGTAAAGGCGGATTTAATGGCGGGCCTAACTATTGAAGCGATTTGGAAATGTGTTTTCCATTTTTCGATAAATAAATTACTTAGGTGGTATTTTCTGAAAGACCTTCTACCTTTACCAAACTAGTATGTTGTGGCCATCACAAAACTTTCTTCTATATAAATCACGTCAATTAAATCATTTAAATAGTACAAGAAATAACGATTTAGCACCAATTCATATCAAAGTATATCTGAATTTGAAGTTGGATGAAAATTCGCGCATTAGTTCTTGAGATAGAGCTATAGCGGAAATTCTGAAAAAATGTAGCATAGCAGCGCCATCTGTTGAGCGATTTACACCAAAAGTAAACAGCACTAAACGATATCAAGGTATACCTGAATCTGAAGTTTGTTGAAAATCCAAGCATTAGTTCTTGAGATAAAGCTATTGTGGAAATCGCAAAAAATACAGCATAGAAGCGCCACCTGTTGAGCGATTTACACCAAAAATTAAACAGCACTAATTAATACATCAATTCATGTCAAGGACTAACTAAATCTGAAGTTTGATGAAAATCCGTGCAATAGTTCTTGAGATACAGCTCTTGTGGAAATCGTGAAAAATGCAGCACAGAAGCGCCACCTGTTGAGCGATTTACACTAAAAATTAAACGGCACTAATTTATACATCAATTCATGTCAAGGACTAACTAAATCTGAAGTTTGATGAAAATCCGTGCAATAGTTCTTGAGATACACCATTTTGTGGAAATCGTGAAAAATGCAGCACAGCAGCGCCACCTGTTGGGCGATTTGCACCAAAAATTAAGCAGCACTAATTTATATCAGGGACTAACTGAATCTGAAGTTTGATGAAAATCCGTGCATTTTTTCTTGAGTTAGAGCTATTGCGATAATCATGAACAATGCAGCATACCAGCGCCACCTGTTGGGCGATTTTCACAAAAAAGTAATCAGCACCAAACTATATCCTGGACCAACTGAATCTGAAGTTTTATGAAAATCCGTGCAGTAGTTCTTGAGATACAGCTATTGCAGAAATCGTTAAAAATGCCGCATAGCAGTTTCGATTTTCACCAAAAACTAATCAGTTCCAGTTTATATCAAGGTCTAACTAAATATGAAGTTTTGTGAAATTTCGCCCATTAGTTCTTGAGATAGAGCGCCCACAAAATTTGTGTCACATACAGACAGACGGACGGACAGACAGACAGACAGACTCACAGACAGACATTTTGTAAAAACATGTTTTTTGGAATCTCTGACTCATAAAACGTGTAAATCCGTCGAAAACTGGAATTCGAAAATTTTCATGAAACCAATACTTTCTTCTTGTAAAGATAGAAGAAAGTAAAAATGGAAAACGTCTTTTGACTACATAGTTTTTTAATAAAAACACCTACCAATTTCATGCTTTTCCGAACAAAAATGAATCAAAACTTTTGTCATAAAGTTGCTCCTTTGGGTTTGAGATAATAACAACCTTAAGGCTATTCCCGAATCAAATCTGCCTATTTGCTCACACATTTTTGAATTCATTTTTGCTCGTAAACTTTTGGAATTGGCAGGTGCTCTTATTCAGA
This sequence comes from Maratus speciosus, assembly GCA_963932465.1. Taxonomy (NCBI): domain Eukaryota; kingdom Metazoa; phylum Arthropoda; class Arachnida; order Araneae; family Salticidae; genus Maratus; species Maratus speciosus. Next base: position 291,325,751 of record OZ010798.1, read on the forward strand.
AACTTTTTATAAACGCTAAAACATACATATACTAGTATTAAAAAATGCTCTCACGAGCACCAAAAAAGGCTAATATGTTTCTAAGTATGAAAAAGGGTTTGACAAGTGCTTCTAACTGAGCATGAAAAAGGACAAGGGGTCCCTTCTTGGCTGCAGCTCAGTGTCAATGCCAACTTTGAAAAAATCATATTTGCGCATTTTCCATATAAAATAAATACGCGGTACTTTAGTCAAACTTTCCGTCTTGCTTTACATGTTAACTGTACTGTTCCACTGTTGTACTGCGCATGCGTCTGCAATGCAACTTTGTACAGTGCATTGTGTACCATTATTTCTCTACAAAATATACTACATTCTATAATATACTACGCACACAATATGTACATTCCTATTATGCTTTTGAACCTCAGCGCACACTCACGCTGTGCTTTTGTACTTCCGTATTAAAGGTGTATGCGTCTAATGTTCGTTTATAATTTACATATGCATTGATGTACTGCATAGTACATTGTACAGCCACAGCCACTTGCATATAATTTCAACAATCAATGAATGCATTATACTGTTATGCGTGCACATGTGGAAATGTTCCTGTGCAGATTGCTGCAACAGTCTGCGCTGCACTACAAATCAGTTTTCTGTACAGTTCTACACTACGGGCGTGCTTGGTGGTACTGCATGAGTGTGATATGCTGCAGGAACTGAGATTTTTGGTACTATGTCGCCTTACATTCATGTTTAATCAGTCTGCGTCTTTATTGGCTGTGTCTTTACACTACACATTTTTATCGTAACTGTGGCTGATTTTTTTTATATGGAAAAAGCGCAAATATGATTTTTTCAAAGTTGGCATTGACAGTGAGCTGCAGCCAAGAAGGGACCCCTTGTCCTTTTTCATGCTCAGTTAGAAGCACTTGTCAAACCCTTTTTCATACTTAGAAACATATTAGCCTTTTTTGGTGCTCGTGAGAGCATTTTTTAATACTAGTCATTTAAATTTTTTGATAATTATATGTTGAATATAAATAAACCTGAGTTGCTCTTAAATATTCCCAATACTTTTTTCTTATTTCGCACAATAATGCTCTATTTAACCAAGTAATGCACACTGTTTTAAGAGGTTCAAGGTTTTTTAATCAAATTCACATTATTTTTATTCATAATTTAAATTTCTTGGGCTCCCTTAAATATAATTAATATAATTCCTTAAATTGATATTGGTTTTTGTTGCATTAAAATATCTCAATTTGTTGATTCTCTCTAAACAAGTAAACCCTATTGGTTTACAATGGAAGTCTATAGGAATTTGGCGATATATCGCCAAGTTGCGACAAAGTTGTCGGAATTTGGCGATAGAACAGTGTGCCGCCTATGGTAACCCCCCTTATAGGTGTGGAGATGCATTAAATGCTGTTCTAAAACCAATGAGATGCGTTTCATTCGAGCATTGCCATTAAACAATTAAGGCTGTTCTCAACTGCTCTGCTCAACAAGCGCAAAACGTTTTGACACATTTACAAATTCATTTTTTAACGGAAATATATAAAATTGGAAAGTCTGTCCATGGAAGCGATTTGGAATCGAACTATTTTTTCCATTTTTTGATTAATCAATTACCTGTTGAGTTAAAAGCGATTTTGATCACGTGACACTGCATTTTACTCCCCTTACTAACTGGATTTTCTTCTTTTGTTCGGAAGTTCAGTTCAAAATACCAACTTTGACAGTATTTTCTGAAAGATCTATTGCGCTTACAGGAAAACGGAAATAACAATTCGATGACATAGTTTCTGAATAACAACACTTTCTAGTTTCATGCATTTCCGGAAAAAAAATGAATTAAAACTTATGTCAGAAAGTTGACCCTTTGGATTTGAGAACAGCCTTAACAAAATCACGATTTCTGTGACACATATGATAGCGTAATATATATATATAGATTATCGTGGAAATAGAAGGACATCGAGACATCATACAATAGAAGCCACATCGTATTGTTTAGCTAGACCTGTTATACTAACATCTTTCTCATGCATTGCTACAATTTCTTTTATTGAACAATAATTCGCTTAAGTTTCTTATTACTGCTATCACTGAGCACTTTTTCATTCTTAGAAGCCATAATGAGAGCTAAAATTAGCGCAAACCTGAGTAAAAGTAAAACAAAAAGTTAATTTTTTTACAATAATAAAGGTACACAAAGCACTCTGATATGCACATCTTACTCCAAAATTGACTAATAACAAGAGTTTTCTAAGGGTTGCCAACTGAATTATTTGGCAGCCTTGGTCGTGAACCGAGATATTGCACGCCAACCGAGTCAAATTTTGATCACCGAAGTTGGACATAAACCAAACTGATCATAAACAGAGACGGTCGTGAACCAAGGTTCCACTTATATTTTGATCTATATAAGTTTGCAAATATGGCATTATTTATATATTCAATGGCGATGATCATTCAGTATCTTGGCGATTTTGGCGATGAAACTCACCGATTTCAAAGTAACGTTCCGAAGTATACTTGAATCGCCACAGATGTCATATACGCATCACGTTGACGCGATATTTTTCTGACGCCAATGTCATATACGCAGGGCTACTTAACTGGCACCAAAGTTTTGTTATTTTGCTTGATATGGTAACCCGAATGTTGTTGTTTATTTATTAAAAAAATGTTTATTTACTTTTACTTTCTTTTTTAAAATTATATAAATTGTTTTGTTCTATTGTTATTAATTAAACTTTTTAAATTTATTGTTAATCCCTTTTTAAAAATATATATGTAACTGGTATTCGAAAACGAGGTTTTCGCCAAATTGGCGTCAGAAAAAATATCGCGCCAACGTGGCGTATATGACATCTGTACCATACTTAGTACAACTTGATTATCCTGTCAACCAAAAAATTATCGCCAAATTATAAGATTAAATGACAATAATGGATGATAGTAAATGTTACATTCACTTGACATTAAACACGATATACGTGTTTGTTACGTCATCAAGTGATTTCTAATTCAAGTTTTGGCACAAATGTCATATACGCGTCAAACGTACGATTTGTTTTGACACCGCCAATGTCATATACGCACCGGGTACTGAACTGGCGCTAAAGTGTCGTTATTTTACTTGATATGGTAACTCGGATATAGATGATATATTAACAAGGTTTTCGCTAAATTGGTGTCGGAAAAATATGCCCAATATGGAGCGTATATGACATCTGAGCCCAAGTTTTTATTAGTATTTTTATTAATGTTTTACTAATTTATTTATTCTTCCGTTATTTAAAATAAAAATTATGTCAGTTTGTATCATTTGGCGAATAGTTTGGCGAAATTGGTCGACGGGATAATCAAGTAGTACCGTATATTTTTGCTGTACATTTTCGACAATGTCTCAAGCAAAAGTACCTAAAGTTAAACGAAACCCTAATCATTTAAGGCACAGATGTCATATACACAACGGGTTTGGCGTAGGTTTTTTTTTCTGATGCCAATTTGACGAAAACCTTGTTTTCGAATAGCAGTTACATATGTATTTTTAAATTACTTTCTATTATTTTAAAAAGTAAATAACAATAAATAATGAAAAGTTTAATTAATAACTATAGAACAAAACAATTTATATAATTTAAAAAAATAAAATAAAAGTAAATAAAAAAATAGTGGTACTTCTTAGTTATCCCGTCGACCAATTTCGCCAAATTATATAAATACCCAAATCACTCGCGAAATTATACAAATTGACATAATTTTTATTTTAAACAAAGAAAAAGCGAATAAATTAGTATAACATTAATAAAAATACAAATAAAACGTCGAAATAAAAATCATTTGATGACGTAAACAGGTTTTGTCAAGTGAATGTGACATTTACGATCAACCATTATTGGCATTTAATCTTACAATTTGGCGACAGTAATTTGGTCGACGGGATAACTAAGAAGTTCCAAAATAATAAATAAACAACAATAGCTCAGTTATCGTATCAGGCAAAATAACGCCATTATCGCGCAAACTATGTACTCTGGTGCGTATATGACATCTCTTCCTTATTTAAAATAGATGGAATGCTATTTTCTAAGGTATGCTTAGTATGTGAAGTATTTATATTACTGCATACCTATCACTTGTCAGGATGTTATGATGATAATAAAAAAAAAAACTTATATTTAGCGCCTAAACAGAAGCTTGGGATTTACCCTGTTTTTTTTCCTATCAACTCGTTTTTGCTCCATTGTCTATTACTCCAGTTCAAAATATTAATCAAGAAAGTTTATATATATATTTACGAAAATTATGCATTATCTGCTTAGGTTGACGTCGGTTTCGAAAATACAAAAACCTATCAGTTGAATTTCAATTTGTATTGACTTATTAAAACAAAAGTACCCGTGTTATCCTTTTTTTTTTTTTTTTTAATTATTGTACTGCTTTTTAGGGAGTGGCAACGCGAAAGAAATTATTGAATTAGAAAATTAGAAAATGAAAAGGAGAGATTTCTATAATTTTATGGAGATATTATAAAAGACAAATTCGATTTTCTCAGCGACCGTCAAACATACAAAGATGAAAAAAAAATCTATTTTAAGTTTTAACAAGAGGATCAAAATAAAGCAAAAACGGAGTTAATCCACCCACTGGAACGCTAGCTACACTTTGTTCAATTTTGTGTCTTCATTTTTTCGTTTAAAGTTAAATAAAAAACTACTGAAAGCTACAGTAATTTTTTTAATGCTATCAGTTTATTCGTCTCGTCGAGTTCTATCTTTCAAAGGAAAAATCATTGTCGTATGTCAACTGGTTCGCCAGAAATTTAAGAAAGTTGTTTGCATTTTCTATTTCTTGATCATATTATAGCTTAACGCTACCGCGTTTGCTATGATTTAATTAAAAGGTGTTACAAACATATAAAGATATTAATTAATATAACCCTGAGATCTTTCAAACGCACACGCATTCATTTTGAAGGTTTCACGCATTCAAGGGGAAAGATGACTGACTAGAATAGAAAATTATACGTAAAAACAAAACAAAATACTACGCATGCGCAATGAAAGAACTGATTCACAATAAAATTTATCCAATTTCAGATTATAAAAAAGCAAGAGCTTACATAAGCATTTACATAATACATTCAGCACAGAACAGCAAAAAAGTTTAAAGAAAATAAGTTGCAACTAGTGTGAATCAATAAGAACTAAAAGACGTGCTTCTACTATGAAAGCAGCAGCAAAACTGAAATGAGAGGTAAGGGAAAGGAAACAAGATGAAGAAACAGCCAATAGGAAAGTAGCAATCAACAGCCAATAGGAAAGTAGAAATCGACAGCCAATAGGAAAACAGAAGACAACAGCCAATCACAGAAAATCATAATCAAAACAAAAGAACACAGAATAATAGGGGAATAAGGAAGCAAGTTGAAAAAAAAAAACAAACATGAAAATAAAATTAAATTAAATTAAAAATAGATTATAATAAAATGAAAATATATACATATATTAAAATGTGGGAATACATGATATTAAAAAATAAATAAATAAATAAAATATAAAAAAAAACCAGACTAATATTAATTAATACAAAATAAAATTAAATTATGTGGTTGCAATTGAAAAGGTTTTTGCAAGCTGTTGAGACCATTGTAGAAATCAAGATTAAGATGAATAGCTAAATTTTCAAGAAAGTCCAATTCAGAGATACTATTGGCATTAAAGAAATTTTAGCATTTTGAAAATTAAAACTATGGCCGGAATCCCAAGAGTGCTTGGCAATAGAAGATTTAGAAATTTCTTGATTAATTACATAGCAGATTTCTTTTAGTTTGACCAATATAAGACAAATCACAGCCATTACAAGGAACATTATAAATTCCCCTTTTACGAAGATCAGGAATAGGAGATTTAGTGGAGGGGATTTTAATTTATTGAGAGGTTTAAAAGATAACGTTAAAATTGAAACACATTAAAACTTTAGCTAATTTGAAACATAAAGGAGGATAACAGGGGAGGACAAACAAATTATCAGGTTTGCTTTTGACAGATTTGGAAAGAGTAGATTTATTAAACGGTCTATTGAATTTCTTCACAGCATTATTGTTAACAGAAGGATTGAAAGCTCTTTTGACGGCAACAGTTTTTAAGTAATTAAGTTTACCCGTAGACCAATGTCAGACGCGCGTCTTTTTTGCTGCTTTTTTGCTTAGGTATTATCCATCCACAATGCTATAGCATTGTTGCAAAAAAGACGCCCGTTCTTGACATTGGTCTTAAGGGATGCAACGAATAAGATTTTGTGCCATGGGATTAACATTAGGGAACATGTATTTTCGCTTGAATGAAAAGTAGCATGTGTTTACGAAGGCTACAGATTACTTTTTTCTGCGACTTGGATAGTTATAAATACCATATGGTGTTGCTTTTCAATAAATAAATTAATAATAAAATTTTACATTCATCTTAAAACTTAATTAAAATTGAATAAACGTCATTTCAGGGCACAAATGACTGATTTTCACTACTAAATTTTAATAGTATTCTTCGCCTTATTAAATCTCAGAAATTCTGTCATTAAATAAGGTGATAAATACCATACAAATTTAGTGATAGCATTCAGTCATTTTTGCGCAGCGCTTGCATCCCTATCTTTAACCACGTCAGTCATTTCGCAGTGTTCGGGAATAGTGCTTACAATTATTTAATTTTATTATACTAAGCACATTCTTACAAGTGCGGCGTTTACGATGCATTTATTTTCTTATTAGACTGAATATTGTGGTTATGGCGTTTATTTCGTAAATTGCGGTAATTTTCTGAAAAATGTAATGACGTCATTTGCATTTAAAAAACATCTTTTGCTGCCGAAATTCAGAATATATTTGACATACACGGTGTCACTGGCCAAATTAGAAGCATTTTTCAGGTATTTCCCGTGATGTCATTACATTTTACACAAAACAAAAGTTATTAACTCTCTATTTTAAAAAAAAAGGTAACAAACCCTGCTACGTTGTCTCTGCCGCTAACGTAATTGAATTTATTGCGACCGGGACACTTTCTTGGCTTATATTAAAAAGAAAAAAAAAAACTGTAATGTAAAAAAATATGAAAACTGGTAATTTTATAGAGAAATGTATGATAAACCCGTTGAAGTAGACGGTTTTCACTACGAGGAATTATTTTAAGGGTGTATTCGAAAAAATATTTTTCCACCATCAACAGCTCGAAATTTTCTGAGACATTTTCAGACTCATTTTTAAAAGTAAAAACATGAAACTTGCTGGGGTGATTTCTGAAGACATGTTTAACATGCCGTGTGATTTCATTTTCAGCTCAATTAATTAGAATTTGATTTTTAAACAATTATTTTCTCAGTATGACAATTTTTTTCATTCCCAGATCGCCCGCTTCGGAAAATTCGGTTCAAAACGCCAACTTTGACAGCGTTTTTTACAGTATTTTCTGCATTTATCAAAAAATTATGAAGCACAGCACATTATATAGTTTCTAAATAAGAGAATTTCCCAGTTTGATGCGTTTGAGAGCAAAAATGAATTTTAAAATGAATCAGAAAATAAGCAGTTTGGATCGGAATACACCCTTAAGAGCTTTTCAATGTCGAAATCGGTCAAAATATTTCAGTTAAAAAAAAATTTATAGTATCAAAAAAATATGCATAGCAATTTAACCGTCTTTTAACCGTCTTTAACCGTCTTTCTACTGGACTATTTTGCGCTGCGCCGTGCCCAATAATTTTTCCAAAAGTTTTTCTTCCATATTTTTATTTAAATTTCATTTTCTGACTATAGATTTATTTCATATATCGAAAAAGTCACTATTGCCATTTTTTTTTTTTTTTAAAGCCAAAAAAATAAAATTTCTAAACATTTTACAAATATATTTACACGTGAATAACAGTGGAGAACCACAAACAGAAAGCCATTTTTTAATATAATATATGCATGTATGATAGCATAAAATTACTGTCATTTTTATAGCTAATTTTTAAAGACATTTCAGATAAAAAGTTCTTCATTTAAAAGTTCATTTCAAAAGTTCATTTCAAAATTCTTCATTTAAAGCATGTTTAATCTTCATTCAAATAAATCTCACTCGGAAATGAAACGTATTAAATGCCTTATACCTTACAACAACAAAGAGAACTACATACTTAAGCTCACGAATACCTTTGTTTTTACTCAAGGCGGAGCAAGTAAATCGAATAATAAATGAAAAAACCATTCCGCGAAATGAATGAACCAGGAAAAATTCTCGTTTTTCTGAAAACTAGATTACCTCATTCATAAATAATGATCTTTCAGAATAAAATTCAAGATCTGCCACAGAGAAGATGATGACGGTGTATTTTTAGAACAAAATAGGATGGGTTAAAATGGAGCGTATATAGAATGACGCTTTTTCATAAGGTTCCTTTAATAATTAAGGCTGTTCTCAAATCCAAAAGGGCAACTTTATGACATAAGTTTTAATTTATTTTTGTTCGGAAATGCATGAAACTAGCAGGTGTTGTTGTTCAGTAGAACCTCGATTAACCGAGCTTCGATTAATCGAGGTTTCCATTAACAGAGCCAATAACGAAGTCTGTTTTTTCTTTTTCTTTCTTCTTTTCTTTTCTTTTTTCTTTTTTTTTTTTGTGTGTGTGTGTTAATGAGAGTTGAAAAAGATCACACTTTTTAGTTCACTGTCTGTGCTACAGGTTCTTGTGGATTCAAGAACTATTAAGTCCTACTCAAGTTGTTCAAGCAATAACAACTGCCCTAAAATTGGCGTGATCGGACAGCCACTCATAGAAAATCTAGACTTTTTTAATGAAAGGTAACAGACTTTTTTCTTTTTGTACAAAATAATGGGAATTTAACAAATTAATGTAATTAAATTAAAAAAAATTCTTGAGATCTGTTTTATTTTTGAAAATACATCTTTTAATAATTAACTTAGTATAGTTAAAAAAATTTCAATTTGCTTTTTAAAATTTACTACTACTAGTTGATTTCCTTTTTAAACTTGTTAAATTATGAAACATAACTTTATATATGTTTATTTTTATCATTTAAAAAACATTTATTGTCTTTTATTCTTAGAGATGTTAAATTCGCGAGCACAGCGAGTTTTTATTCACAATTTCTATTAACCGAGGTACTAGCGGTCCCAATTAGCTCGGATAATCGAGATTGCACTGTAATTGAAGTTTTTTTTATTATTGTTATTTTTTTTCAAACGAAATAGATCTTTCAGAAAATTGTGTCAAAAAGGATGTTTTGAACCGAATATCCGTGCAAAAGAAGATTAACTACTCAAGGAAGGTTGAAAAACATGTTTGTCACGGGATCAAAATCACTTATAACTCAATAGGTAATTGATGGATCAAAAAATGGAAAAAACAGTTCAATTCCAAATCGCTTCCATAGCCAGGCTTTCCAATTTTATATCTTTCCGTTAAAAAATGAATTTGCAAATGTATCAAAACGTTTTGCGCTTGTTGAGCAGAGCTGTTAAGAATAGCCTTAAAAAATGAATTTACAAATGTGTCAAAACGTTTTGCGTTTGTTGAGCAGAGCAGTTGAGAACAGCCTTAAAAAATGATTTTCCTAATGTGTCAAAATGCTTTGCGCTTGTTCAGCAGAACAATTGAGAACAACCTTAAAAAATAAATTTGCAAATGTGTCAAAACGTTTTGTGCTTGTTGAGCAGAGCAGTTGAGAACAGCATTAAAGATACAAGGGGATCAAACCCGGACTTCTTGGTTAGTGCTGTTAGGTCCAGTGCCACAAAAAGTGGGACAAGAAGACAAAGAAAAAAAATCGGGACAAGGGCATCTAAATAGCAACATAAAAATAGAGAAAACCTTATGAAAACAAAACCTCTCTAAAACGGAATACTGTAGGACAGTGACATTTTAAATCAGAATTCCGTTATAAGCAGGTTGCGTTTACACAAAATTTACTGAACAAAGTAGAGTAAAACTCGTGAAAACAAAATCGCCAGGAACAGCAAACAAGTCGGAAATTGTACGTCAAAGCATGGCAAATGAGGTGAGTTCGTACTACAACTAGTTTTAGAAATATTCAGATCTTGGTGCAATAGCTGTTGCACTCTTTTTCAAAAATGCATGAATACAAAATTTATTACGATTCTATATGTTAAATTCAGTAATACGGAAATAATAGAACTCCACTCTAAATAGGACGTAATCACCATTGGCAACCTAGAATAATTACCTCTCATGATATATCATTGGATTAATCACATATGAAAGGATTTAAAGCTGTTCTCAAATCGGAAAAGGCAACTTTCTGACATAAGTTTTAATTTATTTTTGTTCGAAAATGCATGAAACTAGCTGTTGTTGTTGCTCAGAAACTATGTAATTGAGCTGTTTTTAAAAGGTTTTTGCAAACGCAATAGATCTTTCAGAAAATAGTGTTAAAGTGGGCGTTTTGAACCGAATTTCCGTGTGAAGGAAGAAAGAGCACTCAACACTGTAAAAAAAAAAAAAAAAAAAAAAAAAAAAAAAAAAAAAAAAAAAAAAAAAAACCGGACTAAAATACGGAAGTACTACTGGCAATCTAGACGCCCAGTACTATTTCCGTATTTTAAGGGTGTATTCGAAAAAATATTTTTCCACCCTCAACAGCTCGAAATTTTCTGAGACATTTTCAGACTCATTTTTAAAAGTAAAAACATGAAACTTGCTGAGGTGATTTCTGAAGAGATGTGTAAGAGGCCGTGTGATTTCATTTTTCGCTCAATTAATTATAATTTGATTTTTAAGCAATTATTTTCTCAGTATGACCATTTTTTTCATCCCCAGATCTCCCGCTTCGGAAAATCCGGTTCAAAACGCCAACTTTGACAGCATATTTTACAATATTTTCTGCATTTATCAAAAAATCGACGAGCACGGCACATTATGTACTTTCTAAATAAGAGAATTTGGCAGTTGGATGCGTTTAAGATCAAAAGTTGATTTAAAAATAAATCACAAAATAAGCAGTTTGAATTGGAATACACCCTTTTAACGGAACTTTTTGCAGGTAAATTACAGAAAATGTTCCGTTTTTCTGGAATTTAACGGAACTTTCTCTGTAATTTACAGGGAAAAAGTTCCGTTAAAATACGGAAATAGTACTGGCGTCTAGATTGCCAGAAGTATTTCCATATTTTAGTCCGTTTTTTTTACAGTGAAGAGTGGGCGAAAAACGTGTTTGTCACATGATCAAAATCTCTTATAACTCAAAAGGTAATTGATTGATCAACAAATAGAAAAAAACATTTTAATTCCAAATCATTTCTATGGCCAGGCTTTCCAGTCTCATATCCACCTCATTTTCCACGTTTGACGTACAATTTTCGACTTGTTAAAATCTATATGTCGTCGTTTCAGAGCAACAGTATAGGACATCTAGTAATAATCGAAAATGTGATGTCTGACTTACTGCTGTGAAAAATTGTGCCTGCATCTGGTGGAACAGTAGGGAATTTTTATGAAACACATCTGAGATATAGTATTAAACATAACTTTGTGTTTCAGAAGTTGTTCCACTGGATGCAAACACAGTTTCTCATAGCAGTAAGTCAGACATCTCATTTTTTATTATTACTAGATGTCCTACGGTTGCTCTGAGACGACGATATTTGGCAGCTTTGGGATTTGATCCTAGGACTTCAATGGAAACTGTTCCATTATCGTTGTGTTATTATATCTCTTCCAATTTTAAATGAAAAAAAAAAAGGTTTAATTTACTACGTTTTAAGGGGGTCCGGGACACATTTTAAAATAATTTTTATTTATTGAGTTAAAATTCTGATTTTTTTTTGTGATGGTTAAACTTATCATTTGTGAACAAAATCACATGATAACACTTTTCAGATTTTTTTCTTTTAATTTAAATTTAAAATTTATTAAAAAAGTGGGGTAATTTAAAATCGTTATAACTCGAAATATTATTTATAGAATTTAATTTTTTTTCATTTAAATGAACAGAAATATATAAGTTTTAATTTTGATTCAGCATTTTTAAAAATATTAATTTATAAAAAAAAATAAAATATTTAATGAAAAAAAAAAGTGGTGCAACTTTTTTTTTTATAAAAATCATATTTTCAAAAGTAAATATTTTTTTCAAATATACTGAATCCAAATTAAAGTAAAACAATTGAAACAGGAGATTGAATTCCAAGTTTTAACCCTTTATCTTTAACGGTTCTCAAGTTGAAAAAATTTAAATTCGAAAAATGGTGAAAAAAACCTATCATGAAGAGAAACGCATTTTTACAAGAAGTCGTTTCCATGACAGCCATTGATTGCTTGAAAGCTAGATTTTGAAATCAAACCAAAACGGAAAAAATAATATTTTTTGTTCTAATTCAGATAGAAACATGATTTAAATCTCATTTTAAGCAGGAAAAAACAAGGAAATTTTTAAAGAAATAAAATGTTTTTGCAAAATTTGAAGATTTTTGTGTCCCGGATCCCCTTAAAAAAATGTTGATTCTACGGAGAAAAAAAGGGCATAGACGACGATAGTAAAAATACTGTTAAAAAGGTTAAAATTTGTAATTTATTAAGAAGTTTTCGTTATTTTAACAGATTTTGCCCGTAAAATAAACAGTTTAGAAATTTTTTCAATTTACGGAAAATAAACAGTTTCTAACCGGACAGTTCTTTTACCTAAAATCGAAAGATTTTTTTGCAATATACATTTAAGTTAATCTACTAATAATCGCACGAAAAATATTTCACCCTACCCCCTTTTTTTAAAAGGAAAAAAAAAACAAAACGTCTTATAATCCTTTGCTGACATGGTGATGTGTCTAAAGATTAACTTCATAATGGTGTCCATTCTTGTCTTCAGCTTGTAGAATCCTTTGTTAGATTCAAAATGGTCCTTTAAAAAATGTCGAGGACGAGTGCTTTTAAAAGCAAGTAGATAATCACTTCTTTCATTGGAATTGCAACGCGATCTTTCTGTTTGCACCGGCCTAATTTTCAAAGGCGCGTTACAAGCTTTTTCTGTGATAATCTGCCGCCTCAGTTGTTTCATCTAAAAATATTCTAGCATGGGAAAGACAAACGATATGAAGTAGGATTTAATGACTAGATATCGTTAAGGAACTAGGCGTAAAAAAACTTCTTCAATGATGAATCTTCAGAGATAGATCCTCGTTCTTCTTAGAACACCTGCTGTTAGTCGAAAGTAAAAGAATAGCTGTATTAGAAGATAAAATAGCTGTACTCTTGCTGTTTGTTAAATTGGTAATAACTTTTTTGATTATAATGAAGCGGCTTCAATAATTAAATATGCTTCTACTCTCAAAAATACCATTCGACAAGTGCTACCATTAAGGGTGTTCTAAAATACAAAAGGGCAAATTTCTGACTTAAGTTTTAATTTATTTTTGTTCAGAAATGCATGAAACTAGCAGGTGTTGTTGTTCAGAAACTATGTAATCGAGCTATTTTTTTCCTTTTTTTTTTTTTGCAAACACAATAGATCTTACAGAAAATTGTGTCAAAGTGGGCGTTTTGAACCGAAGTTCCCGAATAAAGCAGAAAAACCGGTCGCGGAGGGCGAAAATCGTGCTTGTCACGAGATCAAATTCACTTATAACTCAATAGGTAATTGATTGATCAAAAAATGGAAAAAACAGTTCAATTCCAAATCGCTTCCATGGCCAGGCTTTCCAATTTTATATCTTTCCGTTAAAAAATGAATTTGTAAATGTGTCAAAACGTTTTGCGCTTGTTGAGCAGAGCAGTTAAGAACAGCCTTAAGGTTGTCGTCGCGCATCGCACACGTTTTTGTTAGCTTGTTTATTTTCCTTTAAGGGTGTATTCCAATCCAAACTGCTTATTTTGCGATTTATTTTTAAATTAACTTTTGCTCTTAAACTCATCAAACTGCCAAATTCTCTTATTTAGAAAGTACACAATGTGCCGTGCTCGTCGATTTTTTGATAAACGCAGAAAATAATGTAAAATATGCTCTCAAACTTGGCGTTTTGAACCGAATTTTCCGAAGCGAGAGATCTGGGGATGAAAAAAATGGTCATACTGAGAAAATAATTGTTTTAAAATCAAATTCTAATTAATTGAGCGAAAAAGGAAATCACACGGCCTTTTATACATCTCTTCAGAAATCACCTCAGCGAGTTTCACGTTTTTTCTTTTAAAAATGAGTCTGAAAATGTATCAGAAAATTCGAGCTGTTGAGGGTGGAAAAATATTTTTTCGAATATACCCTTAAGGCTGTTCTCAAATCCAAAAGGGCAACTTTACGACATAAGTTTTAATTTATTTTTGCTCGGAAATGCACAAAACTAGTAGGTGTTGTTGTTTAGAAAAGTATGTAATCGAGCTGAATTTTCCGTTTTATTGCAAACGCAATAGATCTTTCAGAAAATAGTATCAAAGTGGGTGTTTGGAACCGAATTTCTCCGCGAAAGTAGAATAACAACTCAAGAAAGGGGAGATTAGGGAGGGTTGACCCACTTTTTACAAAATGATTTTTTTTTTTAAATGTTGAACGTAGAATAAAGTTTTATATATCATTTTATTCGTTATACAATCAGTTATCAAAACAAAATTGCTAAATAAGTGTAATATAGAAGAAATTTAAAAAATGATTGATATTAATCATGAGAAAATAATGTGTCAAGGCTCTCCACAAATGGGAGAGATGACCCACTATGTGGGAGGCTTGACCCACTTTGTTTTATATTGAAATATTTGTGAAGAGAAATAAAATCAGTTTAAAAAAAGCAACATAACATTATGCTACATGCTTTAATTATTGTAACAAAAATATTTTTGAAAATATGACGCTTAAACAAACCTGTTTAGACGCAGTCGCAAGTCAGAGCAGAAAAAATTTGTTTTTAGCAGAATTTTGTCTGAGCAGGTATAACTGTACAGCATGGAAAATGAAATTTTAACATTTAACACAGTATTCCGTTAGAGACAGATTCCGTTTTCATAGGGTTTCATGTATTATTATGTCCGGATTTAGGAGCCGCTGTCCCGCCTTTTTTTTTTTCTTGTATCCTTGTCCTATTTTTTGTGACACTCGACCTGATAACTCCAGTTGTCACATACTTTGGCTTCATCTCACTGTATTCCTCTTGGTGAAATTTGTCTACATACCTTCCTAAAGTTTTTCGATCAATGCTATGTTCATTTGCAGCCGCATGAGCACTTAACTTATCATTAATATCTTTTAACCCTTTCAGGGATTAATTAGTACTTTCAGTACTAAAATATTGAAATAAATGACTGGCACCGGAATTTACGAACAAATTTATTTGGAAATAAGAAAAAGGATATATTTCACATACATGTTTAATGGAAAAGATTTTAGCAAAATTCTGGTGCCATTGTAGCGTTTAGGAATTAAAATTAAGTAGTTTCATAAACCTACCGCTGCCCCTGAAAGGGTTAAGACTGCTGCGATATTAGTAAGAAAAGGAGAGTTCTCGCTCAGGAGGGTGCACGGGTGCACCGTGCACCCTCACGCAGCACGCAGGTCCCTCCTCTCGTGCACCCTCCCATCTCTCTTCAACTGTCCGTGTCGCCTCTGAAACCAATTTAGACGCCCCCTAGCGAGGAAAATGACGTTTTTAGAGTATTTTTTCTATTATAACATGAGAGTTGAACGTTAGATCGACTAGATTATCATGCTATAAGATGAAGATTAAATTTACATTTGAATTTTGAACAATATTTACCTTAATGAGTATAATTAATTAAGGAAAATAATGGAAAATAACAATTTTTAAGGAAAAAAGCTGATTTCTGTAGATTTTCGTTTTTCGAAAAAATATTTTTCCACCCTCAAATGCTCGAAATTTTCTGAGACATTTTCAGACTCATTTTTAAAAGTAAAAACATGAAACTTGCTGGGGTGATTTCTGAAGATATGTTTAACATGCCGTGTGATTTCATTTTCAGCTCAATTAATTATAATTTGATTTTTAAACAATTATTTTCTCCGTATGACCATTTTTTTCATTCCCAGATCGTCCGCTTCGGAAAATTCGGTTCAAAACGCCCACTTTGACAGCGTTTTTCACAGTATTTTCTGCATTTATCAAAAAATTAAGAAGCACCGCACATTATATAGTTTCTAAATAAGAGAATTTCCACGTTTGATGCGTTTGAGAGCAAAAATGAATTTTAAAATGAATCAGAAAATAAGCAGTTTGGATCGGAATACACCTGAACAATCTTTACCTTAATGAGCATTATTAATTAAGCAAAATAACAAAAATATCAATTTTTAATGGAAAAAAGAAGATTTCTTAGGATTTTTTCTAATATAAGATCAGAATATCAACTTAAAAGATAAAAGTTAATCATATATATTTAATTTTGAACAACCTTTACCTTAATGAGTAATATTCATTCGGCAAAACAATGGAAAATATCAATTTTAAAGGAAAAAAGCTAATTTCTGTAGATTTTTCTCAAATACAAGATTGGATTATCAACTTAAATGAGGAAAGTTAAAAATGCATTTGAATTTTGAATGAACAGCACCGTGATGAGTATTATCAATTAAACAAAACAATGAAAATATAAATTTTTAATAAAAAAAAGCAGATTCATTTTAGAGTTTTCTTTTTTAACTATAAGATAGAGATATCATCTTAATAGGAAAATTTAAACATATAATTTAGTTATTGACCAAACATTACCTTAATGAAATTTGATAATTGAATAAATAACAAAGAATAATATCGATTTTTTAAAGAAAAAAGACTAATTTTATTAATCCAATAATGATTTTTAAATCTTTATATAAGACTTCGAACCCATTCAACGTTTTTATTCGTTATTGGCTTTAAATTTTATCATTTTCATATAAAATTTCGAGTTTTCAAACCAATTACTTAATTTTACTACATTTTAAAAGTGGATATTCCAGGTAAACAAACAATTTTATCTTCACTTAGTAATTTTACACCAACCTAATTGATTTTACCATGTTTAAACCACTGTAGGATTATATTCAACATCACAGTTCCTCTAAAAGTAAATACTATAACCAGATTTGTCCCCCTTTCATGAAATACATCTACCCCCTCTTCAAATTCATAAGAAAATCCTGCGTTTCTCCCCCCTTGAAGGGTGGCGGATACAATAGCGTTACGTCACTTGTTTACAAAATGTCGATACGTTGACTATTTGATCTTTTTTCGAGGTTTATAAAAGAAAGTCAGTTTAATGAATAATTATTTATTTATTATTGGATACCCAATTTTATTAACAGATGAATTAACTATGCCTTTGCTTATATTTCACATACTTAGGCACATTTTATGAAATTTCAGTTCAATATGTAAATATTAAGTATATTTTTAACATAACACATGTTTTTCAACACAAGTTCCTACACGAGAATTTTGTTTATTAAATAGTATGTATTCACTTTCAAATTGCTTTTACTTGAAATTATACGAACCTTTTTAACAGAAAATTTGTTTATTCACAGATCAAATTGTATTTAATACGTTCAACACCAATATCAATAATTAAACAAAACAATAGAAAATATGAATTTTTAAGACGAAGAAAAAAAAACTGATTTCTGTAGATTTTTTTCAATAAAAAGATAAGAATAACAACTTAAATGAGAAACGTTAAACATATATTTTAGTTTTTGGATAACCATTGCCTTAATGAATTTTAATAATTGAACAAATAACAAAAGGAAAATATGATTTTTAATGAAAAAGACGAATTTAAAAGAATTTGATTAACTTTTACACTAGTTTGAGATTTTATTATACTTTTAGATGCTAGCTATGTAGAATTTTAACCCTTGAACGAGGTACACTTCAAGAAATACACATTACTAAACAAAAATAAATTAATTTTAATCTAATCAATAACTGAAAATTTCACATTTTAAAAATATTTTCATGAATGTGCATAAAAACACGAGTTTACAAACTAATATCCTTATTTTTATTACATTTAACTACATTTTTCTACATTCAAGCTTAATTTTTATACACACAGCATTGTTTAAGAAGCATCGAAGATTTCTGAATTATTGCAGTACTTATCTGCATCAAACTCGATTCTTGCTCCCATATATTTTACCATTACATATTTTTTTTTCCATTTATCAGAAAATTATTAAATCACAGAACGATCACACATCAAGTTGTTTGAAATATGAATACTATCTTTACAGTTTTTTAATGATACAGGGGATACATGAATACAAACTTTAATTTTCAAGCATTTCATATTTCAAATAGTTTATATTTCAAACCAAACTATTTGAAATTTTCACACGTAAGAGCAAATATTACTTAGATCTTTTCACTATTACCTTTTAAAAAATAGCAGATAACTACTTTTGAATTAATTTTCCAAGAACTGTAACTGAAATTACATCAACTCCTTATAGAAAATCCTGTTTTCACTAAATTTCTTGAAATTCAACAACGAATTGACCTTTACAGCAATACTTATCTACATCAAACTCGATTCTTGCTCCAATATATTTTAACATTACATAATTTTAACAAATTTACATCGAATTTGTAAGATTTTAACACTTTGATGACATACACCTCAAGAAATATTCATAATTAAACAAACAAACAAACAAAAAATTAATCTTATCAATAACTGGAAATTTCCCATTAAAAAAAAATTCCGTGATTGTACATATAAAAATAAGAGTTTACAAACAAATTTCCACAATTTTATCACATTCGAACTTAATTTTTATACACAAAACATTATTTAATCAAATTCTATACTTTACGATTCAGTGAAATTCGGACTTATCTAGGTTATTCTGCTCATATTATTAATCAAATTGGCTTATGTTTCACCTTGCATTTCGGAGATTTCCGAATTATCATCCATCAAGTTATGTAAAATATAAATACTGTCTTTATAGTTTAATGATACATAGTATACACATAATGATATATAACTAGTCTGAGTTATACTATCCCTATTATTAATCAAATTATCATATGTTTCATCTTACACATCGAAGATTTCTGAATTTATTATATTCCTGAATTATATATATATATATATATATATATAATAAATTTGAAATCACAAATATATGAAGAAATTGACAAAGCTCTAAAGATGATTTAGAAATGAAGATATGAAACCAGTATGTAAACAAGAAACTATGAATAACTCACAGAATCATCAGAGGAGCTTGTGAGTTCATTCGTAGAATATACGTTATTTCATCCAATTTTGTCGGCATTAAGCCTAAAATGACAAAATTTAGCTCCTTATAACGCAAACATTACAGAATATAGATTGGATCTGGATTAATAAATTGGAACTGGATTAATAACAATAATGTTTAGAGTTGCAATCTTAAGTCCAAATAAATAAATAAATAAATAAAAGGAATGAAAATTATTGAAGAAATCAAGAAAATACTTAGATTAACTTTTAGTTAAACTAGAATGAAAAAAAAAAGGAATAAACTTAATAAGTACTCAGTGAATACGAAATAAAATAAAGAAAAGGAATAAATTAATACAAATAAATAAAGAAATAAATAAAGAATTATATAAAAATAAATAAAAGGGCAATTGATATATATATATATATATTAAATAACCTCATACACGAAAAGTATCACAGAAGGAAAATACTAATAATCAATTAAAATAATTAACTATTGCATAAAATTCCATCTATTACATATAACGCTTCAATTGATGAAGGAAAAATATGTAAATTAGCAAAAAAAAAAAAAAAAAAAAAAAAAATTACAAGTTATTGAAAAATTAAAAAAAAAAGCTTTTAAAAATTCTAAGTTTAACTCCTACCTTAAATGTCATTACCACTTTCTCTTCTCAGAATATAATAATCTATGGTTTGCTATAACAGAATTTCTTAATAACATTTATTATACTACTCATTTGTACGCATGCGTGACTTGTCACGTGATCAAAACGTTTGAGAATAATATAAATTTTCGAAAAGCAGCGCAGCATTTCTCATTTCAATTGTTAGACTTGAGGGAGAAGGTAACTTTAGTGCACAACTCTGATAAATTTCCAGATTTTAATTCAAGTGGGGAATCGATTTCTTTGTTAGTGAATAAAGTAAGTTTTAGTATATCATTGCAATATATAATAATAAAAATAAACAATAAATATATGATTATTTATGTATTAAACCTTTCCTAAGTATATAAATATATTTCTTTTATTGTACAGATGTTGCAACAAGATGAATCAAAACAGCAGCAATCCTCTTTATCAGAAATGAATAATCTGAATGATTCGCCCTCAACACATGAAGAGTTAAAGAATAATAAATATGTGAGTACTTATATATGAAATACTATAATTCATATATGATACGTAATTAGAGTAAATTTAAAATCAAATATTTTGCTGTTTATACTTTAACAAGTTTTTTTTATCTATATCGATGAAGAAAATTCTAATTGTTTACATTTATTTCCCTTACAGATGTGTTCTATATGCTATGAACAATTTTTAAGTAAATGGAATTTAAAAGAACATATACAGATCTATACAGATGAAAAAGCCTATACTTGCGATGATTGCCAAAAACCGTTTTCAAGAAAACATGCATCTGAAATACCTACTACATCATATAGTGTATCACCTGTTGTATGTAAACTTTGTGAAGATATTCAAAAAATAACCAGACGTTTGAAGAATTTAACAATCAAGGAAGAGATTTAGACTATGTACCAAACCTAATTGCATAAGATTTACTACAATATCCCAAAATTAAAATTTGGAAGGCATAAACACTGTATGTAAAGAAATGCTTGTTATCCGTGATTCTTCTAACTAACATGAATGTAGATATTATTCACAATGTATTCCTTAAATGGTCATAATAAATATTTTTTTTATCTACACATATCAACGTGTTTATTTTTCTACAGTCCATTTCATTATTGGAATATATCTCCTAACATTTTAAACGAAAAAACGCTTTCTCATCTTAAAAAAATTTATAAGAAGAGACAAAAATTAACAGATGAATGAAAAATATACAAGTTTACAAAATAATTTCAAAATTTTCTAGATATATTTACAAAATAAAAAAATTTCAAAAGTAAAAAAAAAAAATCCCAAATGTGAAAAAAAAAAAAAAAATACAACATAAGTTTTTTTTTTTTCCAAATGTGATTTTTTAGAAAAGTGAAAAAAAATTACAGCTAGATTTTTTTTTTTTCAAAACTGAAAAAAATATTTTTACATTTTTTTTCAAAACTGAAAAAAACATTAATTTTTTTTTTCAAAAGTGAAAAAAATATTTTTAGAATTTTTTTTTCTTCAAAAGTGAAAAAAAAATTTTTTTTATAAATGTAAAAAAAAAAAAAAAATTACAAATTTTTTTTTTTTTTTTTTTACAAATGTGAAAAAAAATTTACAACATAAAAAAATAATAAAAAAATTGCAAAAAAAACGTACAAAATGTTTGAAAAAATGTACAACAAAAGTTATGAAAAAGTGTAAAAAAAGATAGTATTTTAAATATAGTGTATAATGGTAACCATTATACACTATATTTAAAATACCATTTCCTAAAAAAAAAGAATTATAATAATTAAGGAAAAATTGCAAAATTGAATACTAAACAAAACAGAGGTTGCTATCCAACGTATACTTTATTCATAAATTTAAAGACGGTGTAAAAATAAAAACACATGCATAAATTAAAACTCAACGTTTCGGTCTAATCTTCAAAACCATCTCCAGGAGTAAAATTTTCCAAAACACATATCGGTAGAACAATCTATATGCTACATCGTCTAAAATTATATACAAACTTTGAGTCTAAAACTATCGACTATCGTCTAAAACTATCGTCAAAAATTGTCTTAATCTATATTCAAAGTTTGAATATAATTTTAGACGATGTAGCATGTAGATTGTTCTGCCGATTTGCGTTTTTGGAAAATTTGATTCCTGAAGATGGTTTTAAAGATTAAACCAAACGACTGAGTTTTATTTTATTCATGTGTTTTTCTTTTTGCATCATCTTTAAATTTATAAAGTACTATACGTTGGATAGCATAACCTCTATTTTGCTTAGGACATTTTGTGTTTACCAAAAAAATGGAAAACGTCTTTCGATTACAAAGTTATATTTACTACAACACCTGCCAATTTTCACACGTTTCGTAACAAAAATGAATTATTATGTCAGAAAGTAGTAGCTCTTTTGGACTTGAGAAAAGCCTTAAGAGGCTACTTCAGTCAAGTGAAAAGACCCATTCGCTCATGCTAATCCTATGGAAGAAATTTATAACGATATCTCGGTTGCATTTCAATATTTTTAAATGATTTTTTTTTTTTTTTTTTTTGCATTGAATAGCTGAGATCGATCTGTACAAAGGCCGTATTTTAATTTTGCGATTTTGTTTACAGATACTTTTAATGAGGACGCTTTCATTTTCGGAACCGGTTTCGAAACTGAAAGCATCCTTATAAAAAAAATCTGTAATCAAAATCGAACAAGTAAAAAACGGCCTGTATACAGATCGATCTCAGCTATCCAATGCAAAAAAAAATCATTTAAAAATATTGAAATGCAACCGAGATATCTTTATAAATTTCTTCCATAGGATTAGCATTAGCGAACGGGTCTTTTCATTTGACTGAAGTAGTCACTTAAGGGTGTATTCCAATCCAAACTGCTTATTTTGCGATTTATTTTTAAATTAACTTTTGCTCTTAAACGCATCAAACTGGCAAATTATCTTATTTAGAAAGTACACAATGTGCCGTGCTCGTCGATTTTTTGATAAATGCAGAAAATATTGTAAAATATGCTGTCAAAGTTGGCGTTTTGAGCCGAATTTTCCGAAGCGAGAGATCTGGAGATGAAAAAGATGGTCATACTGAGAAAATAATTGTTTAAAAATCAAATTCTAATTAATTGAGCGAAAAAGGAAATCACACGGCCTTTTATACATCTCTTCAGAAATCACCTTAGCGAGTTTCACGTTTTTACTTTTAAAAATGAGTCTGAAAATGTCTCAGAAAATTTCGAGCTGTTGAGGGTGGAAAAATATTTCGAATACACACTTAAAAAATGAATTTGTAAATGTAAACGTTTTGCGCTTGTTGAGCAGAGCAGTTGAGAATATCCTTAAGAAGTCTTAAAAAATGAGATTTATTATCATATCTGTTTGTGTAATTGTTAGAGCATTGCCTATTACTTTGTAAATTTGTATTCTAGTTGCCTATATTGGTTTGAAATCTATATAAAATCATCAATACACTACGTATATTATAATGCATCGACAGAATTGGATAGAGATTCATGAAGGAAAATGAAAAAGATTACCACACTTTTCGATTAACAACAGCCAGTTTTGCATATTTTTTTTCTTTCTTTTTTTTTTTTTTTTTTTTTTTTTTGGTGTTTTACAAGGTACGGATAATATAATTTTTTGATGCTTTGAGCCAGTTTTTGTGTGGCTGAAAATTTCTTTATCGGGTTCGGTTTGGGTTAACTTGGAAAGAAATCGCCAGGTCTGGTATTCTCTGACCTGTACAGGACGATAACTCATAGAAGGTTTTCTTGACGTGCAATCTTGATTCATAACTAGTAAATCTGCAAACCAGAAGACTCAACGTTAGCTCTATAAATTATTGATTTTAAGCACACTCTGCGTAATATTCAACATCATACAATCCTCAATTTAAAAATTTAAATTATATAAATATTTATAAGCATATAAAATACTTCGAATGTTCCAGAAATTAAAAGCGTTGAATTAAACAAAGTGTTCTGCAATGATATTCTGAAGAACTGCTAATTCTTTTAATCTTTTTTAGTTTGGTGTTTCGATAATCGAAAATTACAAGGCTCGGAGAACAAAATTTTTTTGAAGCTTTGAGCCAGGTTTGTGTCGCTGAAAATTTCGTTATCGGGTTCGGTTTGGGTTAACTTGGAAAGAAATCACCAGGTCTGGTATTCCCTGACCTGTACAGGACGATAACTCATAGAAGGTTTTCTTGACATGCTATCTTGATTCATAACTAGTAAATCTGCAAACCAGAAGACTGAACGTTAGCCCAATAAATCATTGATTTTAAGCACACTCTGCGTAATATTCAACATCATACAATCCGCAATTTAAAAATTTAAATTATATAAATATTTATAGGCATATAAAATACTTCGAATGTTCCAGAAATTAAAAGCGTTGAATTAAACAAAGTGTTCTGCAATGATATTCTGAAGAACTGCTAATTCTTGTAATCTTTTTTAGTTTGGTGTTTCGATAATCGAAAATTACAAGGAACGGAGAACATAATTTTTTTGAAGCTTTGAGCCAGGTTTGTGTCGCTGAAAATTTCGTTATTGGGTTCGGTTTGGGTTAACTTGGAAAGAAATCACCAGGTCTCGTATTCCCTGACCTGTACAGGGAGTCCTGTACAACTCATAGAAGGTTTTCTTGACATGCTATCTTGATTCATAACTAGTAAATCTGCAAACCAGAAGACTCAACGTTAGCTCTATAAATCATTGATTTTAAGCACACTCTGCGTAATATTCAACATCATACAATCCACAATTTAAAATTTTAAATTATATAAATATTTATAAGCATATAAAATACTTCGAAGGTTCCAGAAATTAAAAGCGTTGAATTAAACAAAGAGCTTGTTCAGCAACCACGACCACTTCGCCCGGTCGCGAAGGAGACAGATGCATATGGAGGGGGTTATGTTTTAAGCGGTGAACTTGGGAGCTAAATACTCAGCAGCTTTGTGTTACCCTCAGAGTAAAGATAATAAGAGATTATATGATAAGTCTGTGGTATTACCTAACGTTTTTATTAGATAAAAATAAGGCAGTGTTCCGTAGAGTGTTTTTAAAAGAGAATAGCAATATATGCACAGAACGAATGTTCAGTTCCAAAGTTTTTGTCCAATCTATGGCAGCCTGGCAGAGTTTGGTGATAGCCTAGTCTTTTCCTTCGCTTGAAAAATAGTGCTTTTTTACAATTATAACTTTCAATTTGATGCATTTTCTGATAAAAATTTTGATGAGTACTTTGTAAT
The DNA here is from genome assembly GCA_963932465.1 of Maratus speciosus. Lineage (NCBI taxonomy): Eukaryota > Metazoa > Arthropoda > Arachnida > Araneae > Salticidae > Maratus > Maratus speciosus. Next base: position 291,350,839 of record OZ010798.1, read on the forward strand.
TGTTTATTCATTATTTTATAACGTTGGAAATTATTTTTTAAATCTATGTGTTGCACATTATTTTTCTTGAAACTTGAGAAAAAAGTCTTTAGGGAGTACAACTGCTTGTTAAGTTATTTGAATCCCACCACTGTTTTTTTTATGATGTAGTTTGTTTTTTTTGTCGAGCTGTTCAAGCGAATCAGTCAACCCACCAAAACGAGTGAAAACATAAACAAAAAAAGCCCAAGCACGTGATCATAACGACCACAGATTTTTTGTGGGCTAGGTGAGCGAAGACCGGGCGTAAAATTTGCTGCTGATCGGATTTATATCAGATCACGTGATACTTTTCATGAATGTTTTGGATTTTGTCGGAGTGCGTATAGACATGTATTCCTATTACGAGAGACATTGTTTGGAAAGATAAGAAGATTTAATCATTGGTTTCACCTGTTTCGAACCATAAAATTACAAAATAATTAAATTATTTCGAAATTCCTTACTTTTTTTAGAACACTCCATGAGGTATATCTTCCTGCGTCCGGTCGGCCCGATTTGCGTCGCTGAACAAGCTCAAAGTGTTCTGCAATGATATTCTGAAGAACTGCTAATTCTTTTAATATTTTAGATAAAAAAGTACATTTCGCTCACCCGAAAGAAAAGTGACACATCTCGACAAAATTAAATTTTACAGGAGAGGCAAAAGAAAATTTCCATGATGTCGCATGAAATTATAGCACTTAGCTCTGCATGCAGGAATGAAAACGTGCATAAAAGCATAAAATCCTTAAAAATGAAGACGTAGGATAAGATTTGGAGGGTTGGGTAATTTTACCTCCCTACAGAATACACTCCTCTTTTCTGGTCACAAATGGACATATACCGTAATAAATTGATTTTCCGCATACCTACACTTATGAAACTGTTTTTTCCGAGTTGTGTCACTTTTCTTGCAGATGCGCGATTTCTTCAGAGGGCATTGCTCCCCTGTAATTTCCTATTAATTGTGTGAATGATTACAGTATATTTTGGATTTTGTTTTACGCTGTGGTTTTATTAGGATAAGGGTGTATTCCAATCCAAGCTGCTTATTTTGCGATTTATTTTTAAATTCACTTTTGCTCTTAAACGCATCAAACTACCAAATTCTCTTATTTAGAAAGTATATAATGTGCCGTGCTTGTCGATTTTTTGATAAATGCAGAAAGTATTGTAAAATATGCTGTCAAAGTTGGCGTTTTGAACCGGATTTTCCGAAGCGGGAGATCTGGGGATGAAAAATAGGGTCGTACTGGGAAAATAATTGTTTATAAATCAAATTCTAATTAATTGAGTGAAAAATGAAATTACACGGCCTCTTATACATCTCTTCAGAAATCACCTCAGCAAGTTTCACGTTTTTAATTTTAAAAATGAGTCTGAAAATGTCTCAGAAATTTTCGAGTTGTTGAGGGTGGAAAAATATTTTTTCGAATACACCCATAAAACAACAGTTTGACAAACATTTTATGTTATTTTAATATAGAAACATCAATATTTATTTACCTGCCAACCACGGAACACCTGCATCTGATGGATAAGATGAATAAAACCTCATGTACGAAAGGAACTTACGGAAATGTAAACTGATAAACTGAATCTACAACAACTTTTACCTAATTTAGAAATGTAATTAAAAAAAAAAGACTGTTTTAATGGTCAATCTATAATATTTAGATCTAAGATCTGATCTAAATACACCCCAATGTACCCGATAGTAATAGCATGATAATATCACCAGAAAATAGGCATATTTGGTGAATTTTAAACCTATTGGGTAACCATTCAAAATCGTGTTCATTTTTAATTGACTAAATAGCAAACGCGAAGTTGACGTAATAAAGTATTTTTGTTATAGCGTTTTAATAGTATCCACATTCAATTTTATTTAATTAATGTTACTAACATCGTTCATATTTGAGGTAGACCTAGGTTGCAGACCACACTACGAAAGATTAATTAACCTTTTAGTTGGTAATTATATAAATACGTAGCACCTGTAGTCTTCATCTGGTCCATTAGTCTGTCTGTATGCATATATCAGCGCAAAAACTACCCAACCGGATGGTTTGAAATTTAATAGGGGAGATGGGGGCACATGTGAACATGGGGCAGATGTGAACATCGCAATTTTTCGATAGTTATTATAAGTTTTTTTATTTGAAAAAAATTACTAAAGGTGATAGTACCTGTAGACATATGGCAAAAATTTTTTGAAGCTCTTTGACATTTTGTTTGTCCTCTGTCCTTAGATCTTAAAAGTAAAATGTTTGTTCCAAGTAAATAACTTTAAGCGAATAACTTTATTTATTTATTCATTTATTTGAATTTGAGTATTTTAACATATACTATGAATACTAATGAATGTTTTTGATTAAAATCTTTTTCTTCTAAAATTGAGAAATTTTAATGGTTAATCAATTTAACAGAAGCAGCAATGTGGGGCACATGTGAACAGACTAGTTGGGGCAGATATGAACAGTAGATAAGTGCCTCAATAATTATTCTGTGATTCTGTTCATTTCAGTTAACTTCATGAGAAATAATGTCAGATCCAATATGTATAATTTTCTTGAAATAGAAGACATTTCCGTCATACAAAGTTGATTTTGTATTGAAACTTCCTCAAACACACCTGTCAGCAAGTACATAAAGAGCAACAAACTTGTTCATGTTCAATTGTAATTTAAATAAATTTAATGTTTTCTAAAATGCAATAAGTGTTATGTATTATTTTACTAAACGGTTTACAACAATATTTTTAAAGCATTGTTAAAACAAATGTATTACCTTGAACAACTTTGAAAATTTTTCTATTTTATTTGTTCTAAACTTGCAATGATGGCTTAATACATCTCTAAAACAGTTATGTATATGATGCTTTGAATGGAGATAGATATCAGTAGTATTTTAAGAAAGTAAAATTTTTAAACTGATAACTACCATAAAATCTCGATTGTACCCCCCCCCCCCCCCTTTCTTTCAAAAGCAAAAGAAGTTAGGGGTGAGGGAAAGTCGAGATTTGTTTTTAAATCATTAAAAAACCCTTCTTTATCTATAATTTACAAGTAAATAAGGCAAATACAGGAGTGAGAATCTTTCGTATTTAGGCAAATTTCAAACAAATGGTATGTAAATGCCCCTCCCTAAAATTTTCCCCAAACAAAAACTCTTAAGCAAAATTTAAAAGTTTTAATTTCTTTTTTAAAATTACTTCTTTATTTGTTTTTTTTATTACAACAATACTCAATGAATCATCTAAGCCTCACCCCCCCCCCCAAAAAAAAAATAAATAAATAAATAAATAAAATAAAATAAATAAATAAATAAATAAATAAATAAAAAATCTACTTATTTTCATTTTATAAACTTTTGCTTAAACATATCACCCAGAAAGTAGAGAAATGTATATATATATTTTTCTTTATGGTGAATTTAACAGGTAATATAACTAATGATTACGATGACAAATGAATAACAGTATAAAAAGTGTGTCAAAGGATATTTTCCCCTTGTATTCACATGTGCCCCACGCGTGTTCACAACTGCCCCGCCGATGGGGCACATATGAACAATTTTTTGTTTTTATAAAACTATTAAAAATGTAAGAAGAACTACACAGGTGATTAAAAAAAAAAATTACCATGTGTAAAAGAAAGTTTTGTTTACTATATTAAGTAGTTATTGTTTATAGAAATTAATCCAGTTATGATAAAAGCTATATTTATGCGAACTGCACAAATGCCTCCATCTCCCCTATATGCAATCGTTGCAGAATTTTGTTGAGCCATCTCAAATTTTATGAAAATCGAATCAAAACTTAAAATGATATTAATAAAAGTTTTTCCCATTCTATTAAATTTTATCATACTTAATTGATTCAATGATATCCCATGACAAGTAATGATTCCAGGTTGTCATGGTGATGACGTCCTACTACTTCCGTATTAATGAATTTAATATATATATAATCGTAATAAATTGTGAATTCATTGCATTTTTTCAAGAGTGCAACAGCTATTGATCTGAATATTTATAAAATTGCTTATAGTACGAACGCACCTCATTTGCCACGTTTGACGTACAATTTACGACTTGTTTCTTTGAGCCAGACTTTGTACATAAGGCTGTTCTTAACTGCTCTGCTCAACAAGCGTAAAATGTCTTGACACATTTACAAATTTACTTTTTAATGGAAAGATATAAAAGTACGTGAGCCTGACTATGGCAGCGATTTGGAATCGAGCTGTGTTTTCCATTTTTTGATCAATCAACTATCTATTGAGTTCTAAGCGATTTCTATCACGTGACACGGCATTTTTCTCCTCTTACTGACTGGATTTTCTTCTTTTGCTCGGAAGTTCAGTTCAAAAGGCCAACTTTGACAGTATTTTCTCAAAGATCTATTGCGTTTACAAGAAAACGGAAAAAACAGTTTGATGACACAGTTTCTGAATAACAACACATTCTAGTTTCATGCGTTTCCGAACAAAAATGAATTAAAACTAATGTCAGAAAATTGACAGGCTGTTCTCAAATCCAAAAGGCCAACTTTATGGCATACGTTTTGACTTATTTTTGTTCGGAACTAGCAGTTGTTATTGTTCCGAAACTGTGTAATCGAGCTGTTTTTTCCGTTTTTTTTTTTTTTTTTTTTTTTTTTTTTGCAAACGCAATAGATCTATGAGAAAATAGTGTCAAAGTGGCCGTTTTGAACCAAATTTTCGCGCGAAGGAAGAATATCCACTCCAGAAAGTGTTGAAAAACGTGTTTGTCTTGTGATCAAAATCGCTTATAACTCAATAGATAATTTATTTATCAAAAAATGGAAAATGTAGTTCGATTCCAAATCGCTTCCATAGTCAGGCTTTCAAATTTTATAAATGTGTCAAAATGTTTTGCGCTTGTTGAGCAGAGCAGCTGAGTACAGCCTTAATATTTCATAATTATTATTTCATTTCTAAAATAAATCGAATACTTTATCTTAAATAATCTAAAGACCCTAAGTAACTAAGCTAAGCTAAAGTAAAAAGCTAAGTGGTAATTTTATTTTTGCGGTGGTATTTTTCAATCACTATTTTTAACCAAGCAGTACTTTACATGTTGCTCTGCTGCTCACATGAAAGTGTAATGGCAATTGATACGTGACAAGTATGAGCCAATTATTTAATTCATGTATGAAAATGTCTTTTTTAAGACATTTGTATGAACTTTTCATTATTTTTTATGCGAATTTATAAATAACCTAAGCCTTACTGATGTTATCATATATGACGAAAATATGTGTGCTTCGAATTTTGAAACTAATTAGATTTGTCGACTATAAAGTTGGCTACAAACTGAACTAAAAGAGGAAACTAATTCTGGCTATTGCCCCAGTGAGTTCAAATTAGCTATATCAAAATAACAGTCTTCAAAATATTTTAGCGAAAAGTGTACAGATTACTAAATATTGGTAATTAGCTATATTTTTCGAATTTATTTTCCTACTAAGTAATATTTTCATCACAGTTTTATGTTTCGAAATATTTAGAAATTCTTAAAATCATATGATTTGTAAGCATAAATCTTCTTCACACAAAAATGAAATTAGTAACTGTAGCCGAGGGTAATCGCAAACCAATATGTACTGAAAATACACCACGATAAATAATAAATGTTTTCTCTCTCGATGCATAAAATTTTCAAGTAAAATATCATTTGGAATATGAATTTACAAAGTAGCATTAACACCCGCCCCCCCCCCCCCCCCCTCCTTAGTTAGTTAATATTAGATGCTTTTTTATTGATATAAAATTTATTAAAATATTTTATTTTTTGAGGAAGGAAAAAAAAAATAAAAAGGGGAAAACGCGCCCCCCCCCCCCCCCCCCCCTCAAAACAGTAAACTTGGAAACACTATAAATAACATAAGAACAATAAATAATCTTATTCAAGGCTTATAGATGGCAGCACCAGCGACATAAATTGAAACTAACGGTTCTGAAAATTACTTTTTATTATTCCTGTCAGATGGCAGCACTAAAGCATTCCGAAAAAGCTCAAAAAATTACTAAAAAGATGCTAAGAAGCTAATCTGATAAATAAATATAAACCTGAAAGATAAAAAACAACAGATTATTCAAATATAAAGTATTTTTATATGAGAATTAAAGTTATTTGATTTTATTTAATTTCTTACTTTTTAAAAAAAGTTCCTTTGTTTTTCTCCTTTTATTTTTCGGCGGATGTGACGCATTCTTTGTTCGTTTTTGTAAAAACAAAGAAAAAGTACTTTATTTGCTATCCTCAAAACAAACAAGAGGAATTCATTATTCGCAAAAAAGAAAAAAGAATCAGCGGGATTTTTTTATTTGGAAATTTAATCCATCCTGCCAAGGTGATTCCAAGCGGAATTACAAATTTCCTTGATTTTGACAATTCATAGAAAGAGGTAAATTAATCTAATTTTCATCGTATGTTAGAGTTCCGCTCTTTGTTGTTAAATTAAAACTATTTACTATCTTCCTTTTCTTAAAGCTTTTCTCTCTCAAATCCAAGGGGGCAACTTTATGACACATTTTTAAATTCATTTTTGTTCGGAAACGCATGAAACTGACAGGTATAGTTATTTGGAAACTATGTAATCGAAATAAGTTTTCCAGTTTATGGTAAATGCAAAAGTTCTTTCAGAAAATAGTGACGTTTTGAACCGAATTTCCGTACGAAAAGAGGAAAAAAAAGTTAGAAAAAGAAAAAAAAGAGGAAAACATGTTGTCACGTGACCAAAATCGCTTAAAACTCAATAAGTAATTTATTTATCAAGCAATGGAAAACTCATTCCGTTTCCAAATCGCTTCAATAGTCAAGCCTGCCAATTTTATACCTTTACGTTAAAAATGAGTAGGAAAATGTGTCAGATAGTTTCGCGTTTGTTGGACAAGGAGCTTGAGAACCGCCTTAAGGGTGTATTCGAAAAAATATTTTTTCACCCTCAACAGCTCGAAATTTTCTGAGACATTTTCAGACTCATATTTAAAAATGAAAGCATGCAACTTGCTGAGGTGATTTTTGAAAAGATCTATAAGAGGCCGTGTGATTTCATTTTTCACTCAATTAATTAGAATTTGATTTTTAAACAATTATTTTCTCAGTGTGACCATTTTTTTTTCATTCCCAGATCTCTCGCTTCGGAAAATTCGGTTCAAAACGCCAACTTTGACAGCATTTTTACAATATTTTCTGAATTTATGAAAAAGTCGACAAGCACGGCACATTATGTAGTTTCTAAATAAGAGAATTTGCCAGTCTGATGCGTTTGAGAGCAAAAACGAATTTAAAAATAAATCAGAAAATAAGCAGTTTTGATCGGAATACACCCTTAAGGATGTTCTCAAATCCAAAAGGGCAACTTTCTGACATAAGTTTTAATTTATTTTTGTTCGAAAATACATGAAACGAGCTGGTGTTGTTGTTCAGAAACTATATCATTGAGCTGTTTTTTCCATTTTTTTGCAAACGCAATAGATCTTCGAGAAAACAGTGTCAAAGTGGACGCTTTGAACAGAGTTTCCGCGCGAACGGAGAATAAGCACGCAAGAGCTGGCGAAAACGTGTTTGTCACGTGATCACAAACGCTTATAACTCAATAGGTAATTTATTGATCAAAAAATGAAAAAAAAAAACAGTTCAAGTCCAAATCGCTTCCATGGCCTTCCAATTTTATATCTTTCCGTTAAAAAATGAATTCGTAAATGTGTCAAAACGTTTTGCGCTTGTTGGGCAGAGCAGTTAAGAACACCCTTAAGGGTGTTCTCAAATCCAAAAGGACAACTTTCTGACATAAGTTTTAATTTATTTTTGTTCGAAAATGCATGAAACGAGCTGGTGTTGTTGTTCAGAAACTATGTTATCGATCTATTTTTTCAATTCTTTTGCAAACGCAATAGATCTTTCAGAAAATGGTGTCAAAGTAGACGTTTTGAACCGAATTTCCGAGCGAAGGAAGAAAGAGCACTCAATGGCGGGCGAAAAACGTGTTTGTCACGTGATCAAAAAGGCTTATAACTCAATAGGTAATAAATTGATCAAAAATTGGAAAAAACAGTTGCAATTCCAAATCGTTTCCATGGCAAAGCTTTCCAATTTTATACCTTTCCGTTAAAAAATTAATTTGGAAATGTGTCTAAAAGTTTTGCGCTTGTTGAGCAGAGCAGTTACGAACATCCTTAAGGGTTCACTCATCTTCGGAATTCTCCTCCGTAATGTATTGCGTATGGACTTTTGATGCATTCGTATATTTAAAATACCTTCTTGGAAATTCATATTTTTAACATCTTTTTCTGTGCGCTCTTCTGAAAGGATGTCGCTTTTCTTCTTAGTTTTCAAAATATTTCTAAAATCTATGCTGAATTTAATAATTTATGTGTTAAAAGCGGGTGAACTGCGAGTAAGTTTTTAACACTTCCTATAAAATTAAGTCTACACTTTAGAAATATTTTGAGAACTAAGAAAAAAAAGAGACATCTTTTAGGAAGTGTACACAAAAAATAGAAGTTAAAAATATGAATTTCCCGAGGAGATATTTTAAATATAAGAATGCATCAAATGCCCTTAAACTTTACATTAGTGAGAGGAAATCGGAAGCTGAGTGACCAGCCCCCTTAAGGCTGTTCTTAAATCCAAAGGGTCAACTTACTGACATAAGTTTTAATTCATTTTTGCTCGGAAACGCATGAAACTAAGATTTGTTGTTATTCAGAAACTAGGTTATCGAACTGTTTTTTCCGTTTTCTTGTAAACGCAATAGATCTTTCAGAAAATACTGTCAAAGTATGCATTTTGAACCGAACTTCCGAACGAAAGAAGAAAATCCAGTCAGTAAGGGGAGAAAACTGCCGTGTCACGTGGTCAGAATCGCACATAACTCAATAGGTAATTGGTTGATCAAAAAATGGAAGACACAGTTCGATTCCAAATAGCTACCATAGTCAGGCTTCCCAATTTTATATCCTTCCGTTAAAAAATGAATCTGTAAATGTGTCAAAACGTTTTGCGCTTGTTGAGCAGAGCAGTTGAGAACAGCCTTAAGGGGCTACTTCAGCCGGACGAAAACACCCGTTCGCTAATGTTAATCCCTTGGAAGAAATTTTTTAAGATACCTCGATTGCATTTCAATATTTTTAAGGCTGTTCTCAAATCCAAAAGGGCAACCTTATGACATAAGTTTAAATTAATTTTTGTCTGAAATGCATGAAACTAGCAGTTGTTGTGGTTCAGAAACTATGTAATCGATCTGTTTTGCAAACGCAATACATCTTTCAGAAAAAACTGTCTAAGTTGACGTTTTGAACCGGAGTTCCCGAAGAAAGCAGAAAAAACAGTGAAAGAAGGGAGAAAAACGTCTTTGTCACGTGATCGAAATTGCTTATAACTCAATAGGTAATTTATTGATCAAAAAATGGAAAACACAGTTCGATTCCAAATCGCTTCCATAGCCATGTCTTCCAATTTTATATCTTTCCGTTAAAAAATGAATTTGTAAATGTGTCAAAATGTTTTAAGCTTGTTGAGCGAGTAGATGAGGCCGATTAGCTCGAAGGCAGGTTTTTAGCTTTGCAATTTTCTTTGCAGGTTTTTTTTTTAATGAGAATATTTTCACTTTCGAAACCGGTTCCGAAAACAAAAGCATCCTAATAAAAAAAAAAAAAAACCTGTATACAAATCGAAATCGTCAATGTGTCAAAACGTTTTGCGCTTGTTGAGCAGAGCAGTTATGAACAGCCTCAAGGGTGTTCTCAAATCCAAAAGAGCAACTTTCTGACATGTTTTAATATATTTTTGTTCGAAACTGCATAAAGCTAGCTGGTGTTGTTGTTCAGAAACTATGTAATCGAGCTGTTTTTTCCATTTTTTTGAAAACGCAATAGATCTTTCAGAAAATAGTGTCAAAGTGGACGTTTTGAACCGAATTTCCGCGCGAAAGTAGAATGACCACTCAAGAGCGGGCGAAAAACGCGTTTGTCACGTGGTCGAAATCACTTATAACTTAATAGGTGATTGATTGATGAAACAATGGAAAAAAACAGTTGAATTCCAAATCGGTTCCATGGCCAGACTTTCCAATTCTATATCTTTCCGTTACAAAATGAATTTTTAAATGTGTCAAAACGTTTTGCACTTGTTGAGCAGAGCAGTTAAGGGTGTATTCCAATCCAAACTGCTTATTTTGGGATTTATTTTTAAATTCATTTTTGCTCTTAAACGCATCAAACTGCCAAATTCTCTTATTTAGAAAGCACACAATGTGCCGTGCTCGTCGATTTTTTGATAAATGCAGAAAATATTGTAAAATAAGCTGTCAAAGTTCCGAAGCGAGAGATCTGGGGATGAAAAAAATGGTCATACTGAGAAAATAATTGTTTAAAAACCAAATTCTAATTAATTGAGCGAAAAAGGAAATCACACGGCCTTTTATACATCTCTTCAGAAATCACCTCAGCGAGTTTCGCGTTTTTACTTTTAAAAATGAGTCTGAAAATGTCTCAGAAAATTTCGAGCTGTTGAGGGTGGAAAAATATTTTTTCGAATACACACTTAAGAACAGCCTTAAAACTATTTTTTACTTTTCCATTTATAGTAATCCGTAGAAAACACTCTCGTCAGGCTTGGGTAATAAATAGAGGTTATCATTATAGGTCTTATATCTGCTACACTACATAAATTACAGTGAAAATTTTCCGAACTGGATCCTTCTGTAACAGGATATAGTACAAAGTTGGTTGTGCTTTATACGAGTTATATTTTGTGTTAAATTTGCCTATATTTCTCTAAGTATATCAAATTTTGACTTATTTTTAAGACATGTGTACGCACGAGAGCATGTGTCTGTGTGCTAGTGTGTAGGCATGTGTCTATAAACAAGCAAGTATACAGGGTGTACACTCCCAACGGTGTCCAATGGCTAATTCCTAAAGTCATAGACCGATTTGGGTCAATAAAAACATTTCTTAAAAAATTACGAAATTTAAATTTTTATACGGTCCCCGGTCCTATAAGTTATATTTAGTAAAATTTTCCTATTACACTTACAAATAAGACAAAAAAGTCCCGTTCATATTATACTAAAATTGACCGAGTTATGAAACTTTAAAAATGCATGACTTATACCATTTTTCTGCATATGAACACAAATGAGTTCGGCCGTGCTTTGAGGGGTCATATACCAAGTGCTTAAAGTATTCGAAGAACTTATTTCATGTGTATCTGCGCTTTGAAAAAAATCGTACAAGTATTACGATTGAGTTAACTTTTATTAAGTTTCAGATTGGCTAAAATTATTCTATTTTAACATATGTATGTTTTAATTTGTAAGGATTTGAGACTGTTCCTTTTCATGATTTCTTTTAACAAAAATTATGTTAATTTTATAAGCTTTTAGTTAGCTTCAACGATCGCATGTATGTTTTTCCACTTCAAAATTCACAATCGAACTTCAACTCGATTTGAAATATCCAATAAAGATTAAATTTTACATACTGACGTAAATCCGATGACAATCTTATACGAGGGCTGTATGATAAGTACCTGGCCTTGACAAGAAAAATGCATTTTTATGTCTAAAATGGGATTTATTTTTCAACATAATCTCCTTTTAGTTCGATACACTTAGCCCAACGCTTATCTATTTTTTGTATCCCCTCTAAAAATACGATTTCTCTAACCCTTCAAAACAAGCGTTTGTTTCAGCAATAACCTCATCGTTAGAGCCAAATTTTTCTCCACCAAGCCATTTTTTTCAGATTTGGAAATAGAAAACAATCGCTAGGGGCTAAATCTGGCGAATATGGTGGATGCAGCAGCAGTTCGTATCCTAATTCATGGAATTTTGCCATGGCGACGACACAGGTGTGCACGCGTGCATTGTCTTGATGAAAGAGAATTTTTTTCTTCGCCAAATGCGGACGTTTTTTTTTCCATAGCATGGTCGAAACGATCCAATTCCCTGGCATACTATTCTCCATTGATCATTTTGCCCTTTTCAAGGTAATCGACAAGAATTATGCCGCGTGCATCCCAAAACACTGTAGCCATGACTTTGTTCGCAGATAAAGTCGCCTTAGCCTTTTTTGGCGCAGGTTGTCCACGATAAACCCACTATTTGGACTGTTCTTTAGTCTCTGGGGTACTGTGATGAATCCATGTTTCGTCAACTGTTATAAACCGACGCCAAAAATCATTTGGATTGTGCTTTAATTTCGCCAGACATTCTTTTGAAATTGACACACGAGTGTGTTTAATGTCAATAGTGAGCAATCGCGGCACCCATCTTGCCGAAAGCTTTTTCATATCCAAATGAGTTGTTAAAATATTTTGCACCCGTTCAATTGAGATACCCACAGTCTCAGCAATCTCGCGTACTTTCACTCTCCGATCATTTATCACAATATCGTGGATTTTTTCGATCGTTTCTGATGTCGTAACCTCAGTTGGACGACCTGGACGTTCTTCATTAAAAATGCTTGTACGGCCGCATTTGAATTCAGCTGTCCAATATTTCATGGCTGATAACGAAGGTGCAGAGTCCTCACAAACTTCGCTGAGTTCCGCTTCAATCTCGTCATTAGTTTTCTGTTTCAAAAACTGGTATTTTATCACTGCTCGATATTCAATTTTTTCCATTGTTGAAATATCACCAGAATTGTTCTATTGAAATGGCTACCACTCACAAAATAAACCACGTAGCGACTTGGCGATTAGCCAAGTTTGTTGTAAAAGGTCACCATTGCGAAATAAATCATTTTTTAAACTCTAGTAGCGCCATCTCTGACCGAGGCCAGGTACTTATCATACAGCCCTCGTATTATTATCATTTTCGGTGGTTACAATTTATATTTATTTTACAGGATAACACAAAACATTTCGGATAGATTACCGCCAAGAAGTTTAAGAAAAAGTTTTAGATTAGATAACATAAGACTGAAATGATTGTGTTTTTTAACTTTTATGTATTTTTTAGCACTGAGTCCGAAAATTACCTTAATTTTTAACTATCATGTCAAGATTTTTGCAAATCATAACTTGTCAAAGATAAAAATAACAAAAATCGGATAATATAAAACAGATTAGATGGCTGTGTTTTTTAACTTTTGATACTTGATTTTATGTACTTTTTAGCACTGAATCTGAAAATGAGCTTCATTTTCAACCATTACGTTATAAAAATTTTTTGCAAATCGTAAATGTCAAAATTAAAATATAGCGAAAATCTGATACTTAAAAACAGATGTAAAACTTTTTAATTTAATTTAATTTTATTTTATTCAATAATTTATTAAATTTTTTGGCTTATACTGGGATTTTTACAGCTAAACAGCTGAGGGATCCGATGAGGTGGGGTAGGAGGTTATATTTTAACTTTGAACTTTTTAATTTTCAAATTTACAATTTGCAAAAAATCCTGACGTGATGGTTAAAAATGAAGGTCATTTTCGTATTTAATGGTAAAGAATACATAAAAATCAACTATCAAAAGTTAAAAACACAACAATCATATCTATTTTATAGTATCAAATTTTCGCTATTTTTTCTTTTTTTAACTTTAAAATTTACGATTTGCAAAAAATCTTTACGTGATGGTAAAAAAATGAAGGTCAATTTCGGATTCAGTGGTACAGAATACATAAGAATCAATTATCGAAAGCTAAAAAACATGACATAACCGAACTTTTGTAATCTAATGTAATCTTATAAAATTTTAAAATATGTATCATTTTGAGAAGAACTGAGGCTGTTAATTTTAGTCATTTTATTTTTAAAAAATTCTGTTTTTTTTTAATATGTTTATTACAAAATGTATATTTTGAATTAATATGTCAGAATATTTAAAGATTTCAAATTTATATTGCAATGTTAATTTTACTCTCAACCATACTAAGTTTGTGAATGTCCCCTAATTTGAGGCAAAAATATGCTCTAACTTTAAACAGCTATTACTCGGTCAATTTTAAGCGTAGAATAACGTTTTTTGTCTTACTTGTCAGTGTATCAGGAAAATTTTACTAAATATAACCTATAGGATCGGGGGACCGTATAAAAATTTAAATTTCGTAATTTTTTAAAGAAATGTTTTTATTGACCCAAATCGCTTTTAAAATATTTCTTTTCCTCATTTAAAACATTTTTGTAATTGGAACTATATGTCTATGGCTAACGCTTTAGGAATTAGCCATTGGACACCGTTGAGAGTGGACATCAGGTATAGAAACATAAACCGCAACATGTTATTGAGGTCCTTTGCTTTTCCGTTTTAACATCATGACAATAGCATTTTTTGTTGTAAGATCATGACGTCATCATTATTGATCAAAGGACACGATTCTGCTTTTAACATATTTAGTAACAATAATCATCCTTCCTTATTTTTGCATTTCCCCTAAAACAAATTTTAATATTAATAATATACTAAACAATAGGGAAAAAACGCCATTCATTTATTTAAATAATTTAACAATGCTTCAACAATGATTTCAACAATATTCTACTTTTCATTTAAAAATAACTTCTTCACGTTTCTGCAAAACTACAATGAAAATCATTGTTGGAAATATTACACACGTCTCAACAATCGTTTCAGCATACTTGCAGTCATCAATTGTCGATAATAATCTTCACCATTCATAAAATGCAATTAAGAGATAAACAGCCGTAAATATGTATCAATCAAATATTTTAATTTTCACGAGTATTTTCATAGTTTTTTGCAGTTTAATTGACCCCAACTTCGCTCGAGGCTACGAAAGTGATGTCAATAGTCTAAATGCGCAACATGGTAACAGATTTTACAATGCCAGACGATTAAATAATGAAAAGAAGGCTTTTCTGCATATTAATCCAATGAACAGTAATGTTGCAACGAACTGGAATACAAAAGTTATAGCTAAGCGATGGTTTGAATCTAACCCAGTTATTAAGAATAATGCTCCAAATGCAATACTTAGTCTTAAAACAACACCTTCTTCAGTTCAAGACATTAACGAAAATGGAAATAATCTCGTCATTAGTGGGCATTCAGTTACTTATATAGATGACGCATTTGACGGAAACGATGAAGAATATTTTGACTTTGAATCAAGACCCCGGAATACACAGTTTCATGTTTCAAGTGCAACATTAAAACGAGATGAAAAAAAATCGCTGACAAGAAGATCATTTGACTCAAGTGGTAAGAATAGGAAATTGGAAATAAAACCGATAAATCATGCTGAATTGAGTGAATCTTCTACGTCATCATCCGAATTTTTGACTTTGTCTAACCTCCCAAAAGCAATCAGAGGGAAAGAAAATGATGATCACACAGATGTAACAGAGAACAAAAGAGTTCCTAAAAAAATTCGTAAAAAGATGATGATTGAAATTGATTACCTAACAGATGATGAAACTCCTTTGAGTGATTTAAAAACATTTGTAAAAGATGAAAAAAAGTATATAAGAGCTTCTACTAATAATATAACTGAATCAAGTAACAATATCAACAACGATTTAGTATATAAAGAAGTAAATGTTTCAAAAATAGAAAATAGGGTTGATATATATTCCAAAGTTGAAGTTCTTACGACAACAAAAAGACCAGAAGCATCTGTAATTGATGATGATAATCAAATAGTCGTAAATAATACAAAAAGTTCTTCTAGAACGAAAAATGATGCTGCCACTTATAACTCTAACCAGAAAGACAGTTTAGGCAGAAATGCACTTCGTGATATATCTAAATCTCCTATTTTTCCCCTTATAGTTAAGCATATTACTACTGAAGTTGCTGCTCTTGAAAAAATCCGTCATAATTTCAACAAAACTTTACAGGCTCATAATCAACATAAGGGGAAATCGAAAAGTGATTCTGGAATGCTGAAATCTAGAAAAATGGAATCAAATAAGTTGGGAAAGCCAAAGTTAAAAAATAAATCTCATAAAGTAATTAATTATAATAGATATACTTCGCCTGAAGTTGATATCATCCCAGTCCATTTGAAAAGCTCATCTGACAAGACGATACAGAAAGTAAAAACAATGTATAAACCAACAAAAAAGTTTTTTAAAGAAAAATATTTCCCCGTAAAAAAGTTTAAAAATAAAGCTGGCATCATTAAGAAATTTAAGAAAGGTAATGAAGTGGTCAATCAAGGGAGGAAAAACTCTAATAACGGAAGAGGCTATAGAAATGGCCATAAAGGAGAAAAAGTTAAAGCAACAAAATATAAGGATTTTGTAGTTCAAAAATCAGACAAAAGCGAAAATTATCTCTTATCGACCTTGCGTGATGATCTGGAAACTTTTGAAGCAACTACAATGATAACTGAAGAAGACACGTCTTCGACAGATTTACCCCCGGTTTTAACCACGAGAAATAAGATTCAGAATAAAAAGTCATTGAGTAATCAGTTGAAAGCAGAAAGAAAAAATCGTTATGATAATTCTGCAGGAAAAGCTTCCAAATACAAAACCTCGATTCACCACATTCAAGATCTTGGGGAAAGCTACGGCTCATCAACATTGGATATAGATTTAGAAACATTTGAAGAAACTTCAATGACGCCTGAAGACGTAACATCTTTAGCAATTTTAACCACACGGCAGATGAAAAATAAATTTCAAAATAAGAAAAGAGCCAGAATAATACCTCCTAAGTCTCCAAAGAAATTGGATAATCAACTTAAAGCACATGTTACAAATTCTCATGATAATTATGCAAGAAAAAAACCTGTATTCAAAACTTCGATTCACTACAATCAAGAAAAGGCTATTACAGATGAAATGTTAAAAACTACGCACCCACATAAGGAAATTACATCAAAAATAATCAAGTCGATGATTTTTCCAGAAAATAAACACAAAAAACGAAAGAGCAAATATAAAAATGTTCATAAATTTGAAAAAGATTTTGATGTGATAAAAACAACCATGAGCACATCTATTCTCCCTGTTACATCTGCAGAATTTGAAACTACTTCTAGCTCTCATGAGTTTGAAAAAGATGAAGAACATGGTAACGATATAACCAACAGCCATTATGATTCGTCATGGCCTCCTGAAAAAGCAACTACTGCTTTGAATTTAAAGGAAAAAAGAAAGATGAATGAAAATACGGATTCTAAACTTCCGTTAACAAAGTCTGGATTTAAAACTGTAACTGCATATGCTGGATTAACGGATGCATTCACTGATACCTGGATCACAGAGTCTAGTAAAATAAAGTTAGATACTACAAATTTCGAAGAAATCTATTCTGATTATTATGATGTTTATAAAAATACCAACGCATATCGAACCGACACGGTCGACAGTATTTTATTAGATGATCTTGGACTAACGACTAAAAAACCAAAAAAACCTAATGATTCAATTGATGCAAAGAGGAAAATGCTCAAAAAATTGAAAAATCTTTTAACTGTCCTAAGATTAAAAAAGATGATAGCAAAAGTCTCGAGCGAAGAGAATCCAGGAACCATGCGCTATAAGCGAAGAATCTTAAGCGATGATTCAGAAGTGAATCCCACAATGAGTGATTTAGAAGTGAATCACACAAGTGTTTGGAAAGGGTTTATTGGAATCTTCATAGTGTGTTTGGGTGTGATAGTAATCACTTTTGTCGTGCGTCTGCTGTTCTTCATCACTGAACGTCTGAAGCTACTCCGGAAGAATATTTCTGATGACTGCGATGAAGTTCTGTTTGATCGTGGAATAATGCTTAGCGCATTGACAAAGAAAGATGAAGAATTTGGGAGATTGTCTAGCCCACTGCTTATGAGGCAAGACGAAGAGAATGTTTTAAATACATATGTGTGAATTTCTACTCCGAATCGAACATTATCATTTTTGGCTGCCAACAAAATGTTAAAATTCTGTGACAAAAGACGGACTCTTATTCATAATCTCATATATGTAAAGTTATTTTAAGTCAAAAAATATTTATACTACTCACTACACTGTGAAAATTTGCGAATATTTTCATTCTTATTATTCTAATAGAAAATGTCATAAAAATGAATAAATCTTCAAAACTGTACTGTTATTTGTTTTCTTTGTAACATAATATATGTACCTCAATATAAACCATACGTACTTTTAGAAAAAAAAAAATAAATGGTGTGAAACCCCCAGTAATTGACACCTTAATCCCTTAACGGCCGCGTTAAATTACGGTTTAAAAATTCAAATTGCTCATTGGCACCACTTTTTTGAAAAAGAAATATTCACCTTATTTAATGACAGGGAATGATATCATAATAAAGCCAATTACACTATTAGATGTAAATTTCCAAATGGGCGAAAAATGTCCGGACCAGGATTCGAACCAGGGACCTCCTGGCTGAAGCCGCCAGTGCTCTGCCATCTGAGCTATCCCGGACGAATCTGGTGGAACTTTTTCACCCAGCAAACCTTAATGATTATAACATCTGGTCTGAAACCTGGTTCAGCTCAACAGAATAAATCTCAGGTAAAGGAACTCCAGAAATCGCTCGATACGAAATTACAGTAGATTAATTTTAACACAATTATTCTAATTGGTAAACAAATCATATTAGATGTAAATTTCCAACTGGGCGAAAAATGTCCGGACCATTTTTTCGCCCAGTTGGAAATTTACATCTAATATGATTTGTTTACCAATTAGAATAATTGTGTTAAAATTAATCTACTCCAATAACACTATTTGAAAAAACTGGTGGGAATCAAGCAACCTGAGTAAAAGGCACAGCCCGTGAATATCACGGGAGCGAGAATTAAGGGGTTAAAGATTCTTTCTTTTTCAAATCACTATTACACATTTTAAAATCTGTTTTATACTTATCTTTGTTTTTGAAAGTATAGTAAAGATAAATTAAAAAATAATTGTTAAAAAAAATTATGATTTTTATTACTAAAAATTATTTATTTTTCATAAATATGGCCAATAAGTCCAGTAACTGACACCATCCCTATCTTGAAAAAACATAACTCACACATGTTATAACAGTTAAGACAAATATAGACCGGCAGGCGGTTGCACAAACTATCACCTCATCGAGTTGATGGCTGAAATTCGAGGATTAGTTAAAACTCGATGTGCATATTAAAATGCAACTGGTCTGCCAAGTCATATCTTGGTGGAAAACACCTGCAAACCCGATTTTAACAGTTGACCCGTAGGTTTACCACTGTATTTTCCTGTTCCCAATCCACCATGTTTTCATACCTTTGGGTGAAGGAAAACACAATGATAAACCTATCGATTAACTACTAAAACCGGGTCTGAAGGTGGTTTCCACCAAGATATGACTTGGCAAACCAGTTGCACTTTAATATGTTAAGGGGGTCCGGGACACATTTTCAAAAAACATTTATTTATTGAGTTAAAATTTTGAATTTTTTTGTGATGATTACCATATCATTTGTAAGCAAAATCAAATGATAAAACTTCTCATAGCTTTTTAAAAAAAATTTTTAATTAAAAATTTATGAAAAAAGTGGTATAACTTAAAATCGTTATAACTCGAAATATTATTTGTAGAATTTAAATTGTTTTTCATTTAAATAAACAGAAATATATATTTTTTAATTTAGAGCCAACATTTTAAAATATATTAATTTTTAAAAAAATTAAAAATATTTAACGAAAAAATTACAAAAAAAGTGGTGCAACTTTTTAAAAAAAAATCATATTTTCAAAAGTAAATATTTTTTTCAAATATGCTGGCTCAAAAGTAAAGTAAAATAATTGAAAAAGATAAGTTCCGAGTTTCAACCCTGTATCTTTAACGGTTCTCGAGTTATAAGAATTTAAATATGAGAAATGGTGAAAAAACCTATGATGAAGAAAAACGCAATTTCACAAGAACTCGTTTCCTTGACAACCATAGCTTGAAAGGCAGATTTTGAAAACAAACCAAAACGAAAAAATTAATATTTCCTGTTCAAATTAAGATAGAAACATGATTTAAACATCATTTTAAGCAGAAAACGGCAGAGAAATTTTTAATCCAATAAAAAAAAAATTGAAAATTTGAAGATTTTTGTGTCCCGGACCCCCTTAGTCGAGTTCTGTCTAATCCTGAAATTTCAGCCGTCAACTCGATGAGGTGATGGTCTGTGTAGCCAAATTGCCGGTGTGATACTGATCTTGATAAAGTCTCCCTTTTATGAGTACGAAACATGTAGATCAGATTAAAATGTATACTTATATGCCTATAAATGTATATATATATATATTTTCGTTTTAAGCGTGCTATAAGTTTAGTTTAATAGTAATAAGGTAAGCTAAATAATGCTATAAAAAGTGATAAAATATCTTTATTTAGATTGACGAACGTTTCATCGCACAAACGGCGACATTTCCAAAATCATTCATGATAGAAATACTTTCACAAAATTTAAAAACAGTAACTTGGTAAACAGTGTCACGAAACATCATGCATAATGAAAAACAGTGCAAGCATAAATTAAACTAAAATGAAATCGGATATTTGTGAGCGTGGATTAATTTTTACTATTGTTACTAAAATTGCATATCTTCTCTTTCCAAATTTTAAGGTAAATCAACGGACAATGATTGCAGTGATTCAGCGTCCGTTGATTTACCTAAAATTTGGAAAGAGATGATATGCAATTTTAGTAACAATAGTAAAAATTAATCCACGCTCACAAATATCCGATTTCATTTTAGTTTATTTTATGTTTGCACTGTTTTTCATTATGCATGATGTTTCGTGACACTGTTTACCAAGTTACTGTTTTTAAATTTAGTGAAAGTATTTCTATCATGAATGATTTTGAAAATGTCGCCGTTTATGAGATGAAAGTCCGTTAATCTAAATAAAGATATTTTATAACTTTTTATAACATTATTTAGCTTAATCTGTTTATAAGTGATTATTATATGTGTTCTTATAGGAATAAGTTATTTTCTTACATAATTTCATACTATCTTCTATAAAAGTTACTCGATCCGCATATTAAAATGCGACTGGTCTACCAAGTCATATCTTGGTCGAAAACACATGCAAACCCGTTAGTGGTTGACTGGTAGGTTTACCATTGTATTTTTCTGTTCCCAACCCTCCATGTTTTCATAGCTTTGGGTGCAGGTAAACACAATGATAAACCTACAGATCAGCCACTAAAACTGGGTCTGCAAGTGGTTTCCACCAAGATATGACTTGGCAAACCAGTTGCACTTTAATATATTAATCGAATTCTGTCTAATCCTGGAATTTCAGCCATCAACTCGATGAGGTGATGGTCTGTGCAGTCATCTCCCGGTATAATAAGTTGACACTAGATGACATTATATTGGAGAATTTTGCAAGAAAATGCTTATTTGACTTAGATTTTTGCTGAAATGCCAGTTACTGGTTAGGTGTAAGTAAATGGGGGTTTCACTCTGTATAAGTGTGCGAGTATAGTTCAAGTAAACCATTACGAGCGATTAAAAAAAAAATCTTTAAAAGTGTTAGAAAACACTAGTAATGTTAGAAAACTTTAGCAGTGTTAGAAAGATCCATTATAACAAGGGTTGGCAAGTTTTTGACGCATGACGGTTTTTAACAGATTTTACCATGGTTTCTACCATCATGTCAAAAACCTCTTTGTCAAAAATGTCAAAAATTGTCAAAACCCATTTTTTAGTAGTTTGTTTTTGCATTATTTTCTTTTTATTCTATCTTTAGTATTAAGTTAAAACGACTACAGTATATTTATCCATCCGAGAGATATTGTTTTGTTTTGCTAAATTTTGTCTAAGAGATTTCACTTGAAATCAGGTCCTACAGGTTTGTATAAAAATTTTATTAATTTAAAATTTTAAGATTCTGCTAATTGAAGTGAAACTGAAAATCGCCATAATTGCATTTATGAAATACATGAGATATACATTTTAAAATATCATATCTAAAAATATTCAAATTTATTCAATGACCACAGTCCATGCTTGACATCTATTGTCACACCATATAACAGCATTTTTGAATCTCTAAAATAATTTTAACGTATGTTATTAAAAATGTATATTGAATATTATTTTATAATTATAATAACCTTTTATTATCATTTAATATTAATGTTCATTGCAGTTAGTAGAATCTATATTAGTGGAGGTTATGACAAATATTGTTCTTTCCTTTTATTCTTGTATTTTTAAATTTTTCCCATTTAGGAAATGCTTTTCTTTTTAATAAATTTAACAAAGTAATTGTGAATAATAATAACAAGAGCAACAAGGAAAATTCAAATACAAATGTATTGTATGCTACACTTACACTATAAATTGGAGGAAAATCGAAAATGATCGGTTTTTGACGGAATAAACCGGTAAAAACACGGTTTTTACCACTGTTATGTTAGAAACCACTTTTTGACGTCAAAAGCCCAACAAAATAACCACTAACTGTAATAATGGAGTCCAATATTGCATCAAGATTGCATTCATTGGAAATATCTCCAGTTGGAATTCCAATATTGGTTAAGTTAGGCTTTTCACTAGGAATATTTGCAAAGAAAAGGTAACATTATACACATCTTGGCTCTAAATCGTCACTGCACTAATAAAGTTATTTTAAGTAAAAAAATATTTATACTACTTTTTGCAATGTGAAAATTTGTGAAGATTTTCATTCTTATTATTCTAATAGAAAATGTTATAAAAATGAATGAAGTACAAAACTTGAATGGTATTAATTTTCTTCGTAACATGATATATTTATATGACACCGGAATTCGAAAACAAATTTATTTGTAAATAAGAAAAAGCTATATTTCATATAATAAACTTAAACATTTTTTAACCAAAATTCTGGTTCTAATGTGCCATTTGGGAATTAAAATTAAGTGGTTTCATAACCATACCACTGAAATAAATGTTTTCTCCCGCTCAACAGCGCGAAACTTTCTGATACATTTTTTGACTTATTTTTAAACATAAGAGCAAGATACTTGAAAACATGATTATTGAAGTGATTTGTAATCGAACAGTTTTTTTCCTTGTCTGATAAATGATTTACACCTTGAGTTATAAGTTATAAGCGACTGTTGTTTCAGGGCAGCGGTGTTTTCCTCCCCTGTATTCTCGCATTTAGAAATTCGGTTCAAAACGCCAACTTTGACAACATTTTCAAAAAAAAAATATTTTGCATTTACCGAAAAAGGGAAAAAACAGTTCGATTACATAGTTTTTTAATAAGAATATTTAAGAATATTTGCCAGTTTGATACGTTTGCGAACAAAAATTAATTTAAAAATATGTCAGAAAGTAGACAGTTTGGATTTGAGAAAAGCCCTATTAAAACTATTTGCATCATCATGTTAAAAAAAAAAAGACCAGTTGCATTTTAATATGCTAGTTGAGTTCTGTCTAATGCTGGAATTTCAGTCGTCAACTCGATGAGATGATAGTCTGTGCAGTCACCTCCTCCCTGTGCAAAAGTTTAGGGAATAAAAAACAGACCAGCCTACATTTATGTTCGAATTTTTCAATATAAGGGGCATTCTCACAATCTTTTAACTTTCATGTCCCTGAATAATAATTTTTTATTTAATACACTTTTTTGTGCTTTTTTTTAAATTTCATATACTTGGGAACATCCCATTGCATGATTGCACAACAATATTAACGAGATAAATAAGTTTTGGACGATGTTGTGGGTCCAAACACATGGAAAACTCATCTACCGTCCCATGTCCCTGATGCTGATTTTGAAGTTTGGAGCTGTCTGGATGAAATTGTTTCAATAAAAATAATTCGATGTAATTTTTTTCTGAAACTGGAACTATTGTTCTATATAAATAAGTAGCTAAAAATTAGCCTGCACACATTTTTAGGGTTGATACTATTTTTTGAACTCTGTCCCTGGGTTTTAGATTTGTCTACCATCCCTCTTCTAAAATTATACAGAAAATCACTTCAGATGCAGCGACAGAATTTTTTCAAGTTTTTGCTCATGCAGAAGTATGCTAGAGAAAGAATATCTAAAATTCTTAGGAAAAAAAAATAGTATTTCCTAAAAAAATAGGAAATTTACTGCAGAATATAAATCAGCATTTAAATATCAATTTCAAGCACCGTGGCTTTATTGGTAGTCTTACCGTCCCCAAGGTTTATTCCTGAACTTTTCGAGGTAAATTAAAAAAATATTTAATTTAATCCAATGTTAACAACTATTTCGAAAAATCAATGAACATTGTGGCTATCACTTAGTCTTAACATGATTTTCCAAAAAATATGTGGTAATTTTCCTTACCGTTCCATCCTTACCGTCTCTTTTTTTACCATTTCGTCCCTTTTTTTACCTTACCGTCCCTTCTTTAACACCCCTTTAAGACAATGTTATACAAAAATTTTGTATTAAAAGTACTACATTTGTATTATTTCATATTTGAATGTCCTGTTGCTACTATGAAAATTCATTATAAGTAAAAATTTAGAAGAAAATAAAAAGTTATAGGGGTAAAATGGTAAGGAAAATTAAACTCGCAAGTTTAACCTAAGCCTCAGTTAAATAAAAAAAAATTTTCGCTGCTGACCATTTTTTCTTTATTTTGAATCATTAAGGCATTCGTCTATCAGATTAAAATGGTATTTTAGCAAGTTTAATTTCGCCAGATTTTTTCCCCCAAAAGTCAAAAGATGGTGAGAATGCCCCATAAGCAAATTATTTAGTATTTAAAATTTTGTTGGATAAAACATAAAATTTTCTGGGTACTAAACCTTATAGTTTTTTTATTGTGTGTGAGTGTAAAAAATAATTGCATCTGTTTTCAATTAGTTGAGTATATAATATGTGATTTATCACATTGCTAACGAAGCGTAGAACCAACAATGCGAAAAAAAAGTCCAAGCTGGGAATCGAACCCCGAACCCTTGGAATAGCACTCCAAGTGCTCTACCATTTAAGCTACAAAGACGATGCCCAGCTTAGCATTTCTCACATATGTTGGTAAGGCTGCAACTGCAACACAAGATGGAATAATCTTCATGAGCACACAATCCTGCGGTGAAGCATGAGACAAAAACAATCACAGCATCGACGAACATATATACAATTTTTAATTACAGCTGTCTTACTTTCCATAAGTAGGCGCCACAATATTTAACAATGGACTCATCACTCGAATTAGATGATTACCACTTTAAGATTTGACAAAATGTTTAATGAAACTCTGTACTACAAGACATATTTCTATTTACATGATGACTGTACATATTTACATAATTAGGAACTACAGAAGATATCCTGTCGGGGAAATACATTTTTACACTTCTTCCCTCCGCTTCTTATAAACAAACCTGCGAGGAAATCTTAACGCAAGACCGCGTGCATTTCACAACCTCTTTGAATCGTGTTTCGCAGAATTCTGCGGAAAACTTATCGCAGGGAATCAGGGGAGAAATCTATTTGATAGCAGCTAAAGTTGGGACTGTCGTTTAGTGCTGCTATCTAGCGAAATAATATTTAAATATATTTGTACATAATTAATTTTTCAATTAATTTTCAGCATTGAAATTACAAACAACATATGTGAGAAATGCTAAGCTGGGCATCGCCCTCGTAGCATAAATGGTAGAGCACTTGGAACGCTATTCCAAGGGTTCCGGGTTCGATTCCCAGCTTGGACATTTTTTCGCATTGTTGGTTCTGCGCTTCGTTAGCAATATGACAAATCCCGTATAATCTATTCAATAATTTCAGGCGTAATTTCACTGCTGAAAAATTAATTAAAAATTGTATATCATAAAATTAATAATGTGAACTAGTGATGGACGATTTTGATTTTTTTAATCGATTTAATCGATACTATGGCCAACTCGATTTAATCGATACTATGAATTTTTTAATCGATGTCTCTAAGACAAAATAAGGTAATATCATTTTCATTTTCCTTCAAAAATTGAAGATAAAATGGTTGGATGTGCCAATCCCAAAACTTTCATCTGCCTCATAAATGTTAAAACTTCAAAATTCGCTATCACAGTGTCAAATTTAAATAACCTACGCGCATCATGAGGATTCAAAAAGGATAGGTTCGTTGAAGTATGTACATTTAAAAAGAAAATATAAGCATTGCATTTTCCTAACAAATCATTGAATTTCGGCCCACATCCTCTTAGGCTAATGTCAGACAAACGTCTTTTTGCACGCTTTTTTCGATCTTACGCCATCCCTACACCTTCGCTAGCATGTGTTAAGGACTGTGTAAGAGCGAAAAAAAAGCGTGCAAAAAGACGTTCGTCTGATATTAGCCTAGATATCCGCAACGGAAAATCCCAATTCAAAGAGCATAAAAGCGACAGCTGTTGGGCAGTATACACCCAAGCCTAATAAGGATCTATTTATCTGAAAGTGTAACAGAATATGAAGTTTGATTAAATTCCGTGCATTAGTTTTGAGATATGGCTAACACGAAAATCATGCAAAAAAACAGTTACATGATTAGCAGCGCAGCCTGTTACATGATTAACACGAAATACTCAGGAACAACTTATGTCAATGGCACAGAATATTAAGTTTGAGGAAATTCCGGTCATTACTTCTTGAGATATTATCGCTAATATCGTGTAAATTCTGAAAAACAGTGTTAAATTCAGGGGTTGGTACGGGTGGACAACCCCTCCCCTCCCCGGAACATTGAAATGTCCCTCATGAAGATTTGAGATTTTATGCTTAATGGACAAAAGTCCAATCTCCCCCCCCCCCCCTCCGAAACTCTAGAATGTCCCTCTCCTGAACCATAGAAATCCCTCCCGGAGAAAAATGTCTGAATTCAACAGTGCTTTAAAAAAAGCAGCAAGGCAGCACAGCCTGTTATATCATTTACACGAAAAACTAATCATGAACAACTTATGACAGAATATTAAGTTAGATGAAATTCCGTTCATTAGTTCTTGAGATATGATCCCTAAAATCGTTTAAATCCAGAAAAACGTCTTGAATTCCGGGGGTAGCCCGGTGGGACATGCCGCCCCCCCCCCGTGCAACATTCAAATGTCCCCCCAGACGGTTTGAGATTTTATGCTTAATGTACAAAAGTCCAATCCCCTTCCCCTCTGAACTGTCCCTCTCTGGATCCGCAGAAATCCCTCCCGGAGAAAATTGTCTGAATTCAACACTGCTGATAAAATCTGCATAACAACGCCCCCTGTTGGGTGATTTACACCGAAATCCAATATGCAACAATTTATGCCAACGTCTAACTGAATGTGAAGTTTGATTAAAATCCGTGCATTAGTTCTTGAGATAGAGCTATTGCGAAAATCGGGAAAAATGCAGCATAGCAGCGCCACCTGCCGGTAGATTTACATCAAAAAGTAATCAGCACCAATTTATATGAAAGTCTAATTGAATCTAAAATTTCAACAGATTCCATGCATTAGTTCTTGAAATAGACCGCCCACAATTTTTTTGTCAGAGGCAGACAAATAGACAGACTAACAGACAGACAATGTATAAAAATAGTCAAATCGTATTCCAGACAAGATCTTCTAAAACTATAAATCTTTCGAAAACCGGAAATCGAAATTTTTCACGAATCCAACGCTTTCTTTTCTAAAGATAAAAGAAAGCAAGAAAAAATTAACGCATCGATTCTGCTCGTAAATTAAGATCAGAAATGGCGAATCGATTCAGTTTAAATTCGATGTCGATGTCGATCTTTAGATGCGGGCAGAATCGCTATTTTTTGATTTACTTCAATTCTTTAGATTCGGTTCAGATTCGATGCCGATTTTTAGATGCGGGTGAAATTGTTATTTTTTGATTTGCTTCAATTCAAATCGCATCGCGCATGATCCACGATTCGGGTTGAATAGATTCCTCCAATTTTACTGTTTTAGTAGCAGAATTGCTGTAAAATTTTGTATAAGAGCCTTTTTTTTTTCCTTTCTAGGTTCAGTGTTGAATGGCGGGTTGATTTCTTGACTGCTCCGGTCGAGATGGGGGGGGGGGGGAAGGGGGAGATTTTAGAGTTCCGTAAGGGGGGATGCACATTTGTCCATTAAAAAGCATGAAATCTGAAAACTTTCGGGAGGGACATTCCAATGTTCCCCCTGGTCACTCCCTGAATTCAATACTAGGTTAAATCGTTATATTTTTGTTTAGAAGCCTAGTTATTTGGGTTACTAGTTTATTATGTTGTATTTTTCAAGTTCGTCCCTTCTAATCCTTTCCGCCCCTCCCCGCCTTCCTCGCCAATCTTAATTTACAGGGCCGTTCAAAATATGCATGCTATTTTAAAAATGCCCAATTCTCGTTCTATTTTATTATAAATCCACATTTTGAAACCTTGACCAAAGATACATTTGAGGTCACCCCTCCCACCGTTTGAGACTTACCTGTCCCCAGTGGATCATATTTATTATTTCTTCCAAACCATCTCGTGTAACATATTGTCGGAAAGCTTTTAATGTCCTCTTTTAGTTTCTGTCCCCCCCCCCCTCCCATTAGTTACACGCTCTTGGCACTTTTTAGCTCACAGGCTATCAAAGGCCTGAGATCTAATGTGCCCGTCGGTTTTGTATGTATGTATGTACGTACGTAACGCGATAACTCTTGATAGAATAATCCGATTTGCTTCAATTTTTTTTATGTTCATTCTGCTAAGGCGCTTCCCTGATTAGTTTTGGGGGTTCATTGGTTAAGTGTAAAGGGGAAACGGGGGCTAATCCCCCCTTAGTTTAGATAAATGGGTTTTTCATGCAGAATTATCAGATTTTCTTCAAATTTTGGTATACCGGTTAATTTTGATAACAAGTTTCTCTGATTATATTTGAAGGTTCATTGTTATAGTCTAAAGGGGGTGGAGGGGGACGAGGGGATAATACCCTCCCTAATTTAGATAGATGGGTTTTGCTATCCCATTTACTTCAAATTTGGTATGCCAGTTTATTTTGATAAGGCGCTTCCCTAATTAGATTTGGAAGTTCATTGGTTAAATATAAAGGGGGAACAGGGGGCTAATACCCCCTTAATTTAGATAAATGGGTTTTCTATCCGATTTGCTTCAAATTTGGTATGCCGATTTATTTCGATTAGGCGCTTCCCTGATGACATTTGGAGGGTCATTGGTTAAGTATAAAGAGGGGAAACGGGGAGGGGAAATTCCCCCACCCCTTAGTTTATTTTTCGAGGGGCATTATTCTTTGAAATAACAGCATAATATACAGTTAGTGTGAATAGCCTGTGAGCTCAATGCCATCAGTTTAACAGGGCACTTTTCTTTTTAGATCACAGGGTATCAAAGCCTGAGAGCTAATGTGCCCGCAGTTTCTGTATGTATGTATGTACGTACATACGTACAGAAACTGACGTACATGCGATACATACGTAACGCGATAACTCTCGATAGAAATATCCGATTTGCTTCAATTTTTTTTTCTAGGTTCATTCTCATAAGGCGCTTCCTTGATTAGTTTTGGGGGTTCATTGGTTAAGCATAAAGGACGGGGATACGGGGGCTATTACCCCCCCCCCCCCACTTAGATAAATGTGTTTTTCATGCAGAAATATCAGATTTGCTTCAATTTTGGTATACCGGTTAATTCTGATAAGACGCTTCCCTGATTAAATTTGGAGGTTCATTGTTTAAGTATAAAGGGAGGAACAGGGGCTAACCCCCCTTAATTTAGATAGATGGGTTTTTCCATCTGATTTGCTTCAAATTTGGTAACCAGTTTATTCTGATAAAGCGCTTCCCTGATGAGATTTGGAGTCTTATTGTTTAAGTATAGCGATGTGACGGTGGGGGGGGGGGCTGATTCCCCCTTAATTTATTTTTCGAAAGGCATTCTTTGAAGTAAGAGTATAAAATACAATTAGTATGAATAGACTGTGAACTCAATGCCATCAGTTTAACTCGATACTTTTCTTTTTTATTTATTACGAGTTGGAACCCGTCGAAATTCGACGAACTAAAATGTTAGAAAGGGACTATGTCAGATCGAATTTATAATAAACCTACAAAAATAATTACAATAAAAAATTCATCTTACATTGATTGTCTAACTCTTAAAACGTATAATATATTTAACCTAAAATTACCAAAATATTATTTCCACAAACTTCAACTGCTTAATTTAGTTTTATCAAAAAAAAAAAAAAAAAAAAAAAAAAAAAAAAAATGATCGTTTTGTTTTTAATATGACATCATTTTTACCCACTGAATCATTTTGCCTAGCGTCTCAAACTCGTAACGTAAAAATATTGAAATGTAACTGATTTATGAAGAAGAATGCGTGTTTTTTTAATGTCTGACGTCATTTTCTGTTCAAATATTATGAAAAAGTTACTTTCAAATAAAGGCTACTTAATAAATATAATAAAGTTACTTTTATTTGTAATGTGAAAATGGCATCAATAAGGATGTAATCAATAAAAATAATAAATCATGACTATTTTCCCTTTACTTTTAAATATAAATGGAGTACTTCAGTTGGCACAATTACAAAATTTGTATTAAAAACTACAAAAAAATTAATATCTCAAAAATAAATTGAGATACAGCTTTCAAACAAATTGCATTTAAAAGCACATTTTTTTCCCTGTACGAAGGTGTAAAAATTGAAACTGTGCGATGTTTAGAAGTTTAAAAATTTGCAGTAGCAAAAATTGCAAAACCGAAATTTCATTTCAAATATCAAAGTGTTGCCATTCACAAAATGACGTATGCGTTACACACAGATATGTTTGTCCTTTATAATATAGATTGTTTCAGTGAGTTCACTCTGCATGTCAGCGAATGAGTCAATAACTGTTTATAGGTTTTAGATTACTGCTGTGGAAAGATAAAAAACAAAAACAAACAAACAAAAAAACCCATATAATCAAGGAATATACTTTTATTTATTTGTTAACCAGAGAAAAGTATGTTATTTCATTGTTAATGGCTCTAGGATGAGAACATTTTTTTTTTTAATTCTTCAACAGCTGAAAATTTCGTAAACATTAAAAAGAAAGATATTTATAAACTGTAAATGAGATAAGGAGATATATATTTTAAAAAGGGAAAGACATTTTAGTTAAATATATTATTAAAAGGAGAATTTTGATTATTAACTGGGGGATAATTAGTATGTGATGATTGGTTAATTACATTCATCACAGCTATTTTAAAAGAAGATTTGCAATATTTGCATTTCCCCCACGCTTATAGGAGACCCTAAAAAGACGGAAAAACCATTTAACTTTTTAAATAAATTTAGAGCCTTCAAAATTTCGCCCATCCGCGCATTTTTAAGAAGAATGAAGTTTATAGGAAGTAAATCCCCATCTGTTTGGTTGAAGGAAATAAGAGTTATAGTAGAAAGTACATCTTTTCCGGATGAAAAAAAAAATCATTTCTTTCTTTTTTTTTTATCTGACCGAGATCTTTTTTAAAGATAAATTTAAATATAATATAAATTATTATCAAAATTACATCTTAAAAATAATAATTTTAAAAGTTAAAAAACCTTATTATTTGACTCAAAGGTCTGTAGTAGCTTACTTCTGGGCCGCTAACGTTGTCTAGGGCCCCCATAAATGGAGGTGAGGGGTAAGAGATAGTCGTTACGGCCCTGTTGATTCGCTACGTTTTGGAATTACTATTTTTCAGCTTATCTGTGTGAATCTGTGAACATCGAAATATCGATTCAAGTATGGATTCTAGAATTTGGGAATCGATTCTTATTGCGACCAATTCTGTTTTATACGATGTCGATTTTAATCGATTCTCAAAATTTCCATAATCGCCCATCACTAATGTGAACATTAAAAAGGTTCACAGTCTTACTTAAAAGGCGACTAATGTAATGAAAAAGATTGTTACAATTTTTATCTTTTTTATTACATTAGTCGCCTTTTAAGTAAGATTGTTGATCTTTCTAATGTTCACATTATTAATTTCACGTTGAATCAAGGTGAAAAATTGCGTTTCGTCTTATGATAATAATTGTATATTCAATTAGTTGATCTTTAATTTTATTATTTAAGCAAAAGAAGAAAAAAAAGAGAGAGAGGAAAAGAAGAAGAAAAAGACATTTAGAATATTGTATAATTTAGAATATTGTATGAATATATATATTAAGTTTTCATGATAAATGCAATATGTTTTAGTTTCGAACTTATATTCCAAAATTCCTTGACACATTTTGAAACTCAATATATCAAGTAATTGGACTAAAATGCTTCTCACGATGACAAGTTTTCTTCAAGCGAATCAAAAGTATTAGTTCCAAACTTTGATCATAGATGGCGCCACTTGTCTGTACGTTTGGTTTCAAACATGTGTTTTTTCTGATTTTCAGATTAGTTTTGACGCTGTGACACAGAAATGGCGATTCCCATTCTTATTCCCTTTCTCGGTCATCATTTCTGTGTCACAGTATTAAAACTAATCTGAAAATGAGAAAAAAAACACATGTTTGAAACCAAGTATACGAACAAGTGGCACCATCTATGATCAAAGTAACTAATTATTTTCATTCGCTTAAAGGAAACTTTTCATCGTGAGAAGCATTTTAGTCCAAATCGCTCTCCTGTACGACAATTACTTGATTTTATATAGTATTTTAAAATGTGTCATAGATTTCTTGGGACACCCTGTATGGATAAGTCAAGTATTTTGAAAATATCGGATAGATATAAAAAAAATCTCGGGTGCATATGAAAATATTGGATTATTTGATATTTTCAAAATATCATGATATTTACGAATCCTGAGTCGACATTATTTGGTGTGTGCCGCGGGATTATTGTTATATTCTTTAGTGCAGTTAGAATCTTCACCTGAGTAATTTATGTTTTAAAACATCATTACTAATAAAACGAAGAATTTAATGGTTTCCATATTCATAAAGTAGATTTCAGTAAATACACTGTAAATAAACGACATTTTTACAGTACAAGGTACTGTTCATCTCGCGCACAAACTCGATCACAGTGAATGTGCTGTATCTTTATTTGGTTTACTGACTATATTAACATGGAAAATACAGTAGTTGCGTAAAATTAACAGCACAATGTGCTGGGAATTTGGACGACAGCAGTTTGTGTTGTAAAAAAATGAGTCCAAATTGCCAGCTGTTGTGCTGTTATTGTTATTGTTGTAATTGTGCTGTTAATTTTACTACTGTATTTTCCATGTTAATATGGTCAGGAAACCAAAGAAAGATACAGCACATTCACTGTGATCGAGTTTGTTCTGGAAAATCTACAGTGGTTTTTTTACAGTGTACATTGTTTCTAAAAACCGACGTAATGAAAAGCACAAGCAGTCAAAATACATTTAGCATTCAGTTGTTTCACAGCATCCTAAAACAAGCCCTTTCTTCAGTCTTCAGAGCAAAATCGAAGAAAAGAGAGAGTTAGAACAGAAGTAAGAGTAACAACTGAATTTTGTTATTATTATTTCAAACTCTTTCTTTCTATTTTTGACAGAAGAAGAGATTTCTATTATGAATCCGTGAAACAGTTGCCTGTACAAAATTTGCTGTCTTTTTATGCTTCTCTTTAAGTTGGTTTCTGAACAATACATGTTTAACTTAATGCAAGAGTTTTGTTTTATGTACCTTATCAGTTTTTAAGGGTGTCCTCAAATCCAAAAAGGTTAAGGGCTAAGGACATAAGTTTTAATTTATTTTTGTTCGAAAATGCATGAAACTAGCTGGTGTTGTTGTTCAGAAACTATGTAATTGAGCTGTTTTTTCCCCCTTTTTTGTAAACGAAATAGAGTTTTCGGAAAATAGAGTCAAAGTGGCCGTTTTGAACCGAATTTCGCGCGAAGGAAGAAAGAGCACTCAAGAATGGGCGAAAAACGTGTTTGTCACGTGATCGAAATTGCTTATAATGCAATAGGTAATTAATTGATCAAAAAATGAAAAAAAAACAGTTTAATTCCAAATCGCTTCCATGTACAGGCCTTCCAATTTTATATCTTTCATTTAAAAAATGAATTTGTAAATGTGTCAGAACGTTTTGCGCTTGTTGAGCAGAGCAGTTAAGAACAGCCTTAAGTGCTCAGGGAAGGGCTTTCATTTAAGAGACTACTTCACTCAAGCGAAAACACCCGCTAGCTAATATTACTCCTACAGAAGAAAAATTTTAAAAATATCTCGTTTGCATTTCAAAAATTTTAAATGATTTTTTTGCATTGGATAGCCAAGGTCGATATCTACAAAGATCCTTTTTACTTTTTCGATTTTGTTCAGATGTTTTTTTACTGTGATACTTTCACTTTCGAAACCGTTTCAGAAAATCAAAATATCTTAAAAAAATTACATAAAATTGAAAAAGTAAAAGCAGTTCCTTCTAGAGATCGACCTCAGCTATACAATGCAATAAACATATGTATAGATATAGTATTTAAAAATATTAAAATGCGAATGAGATGTTTTTAAAAAATTCTTCCATAGGATTAACATTAACGAGCGGGTGTTTTTTGCATGAATGAACTACTTTGCATGAATCAAGATGCTCTGGACCTCCTTAAGGCTGCTAGTCGCTCAGCTTTCGAATTCCCTTTGCTAATGCTAAGTCCATGGGTGTGTGATGCATTCGTATATTTAAAATATCTCCCCTCTTCTGAAAGGATGTCTCTTTTTTCGTTAGTTGTCAAAATATTTCTAAAATATATATTTAATTTTCTGTTAAGTGTTAAAATTTTACTTACAATTCGTCCGCTTTTAACGCATAAAATATTAAATTTAGCCTTTAGAAATAATTTGAAAACAAACGAAAAAAGAGACATCCTTTGAGAAGAGTACACAGAAAAATAGGTTAAAAATATTGATTTCCTGGGAAGATATTTTAAATATACGAATGCACCACACGTCCAGGGTAAGATTTGGTTTAGCGTAAATTCAATGATTGACTAGACTCGAAAACGAATTTTATTTTCATCCTGTTGAGAACCATCATGTAGACTTCTAAAAACAATGAAGTAGACCTCTAAAAATAGACAGATATAAACTTTAACAGATTTATTTACTTAAAACACAACACGATTAAATTAAACGCGATAATTCATTAACTACATTAAGGGTGTATTCCAATCCAAACTGCTTATTTTGCGATTTATTTTTAAATTCACTTTTGCTCTTAAACGCATCAAACTGCCAAATTCTCTTATTTAGAAAGTACATAATGTGCCGTGCTCGTCGATTTTTTGATAAATGCAGAAAATATTGTAAAATATGCTGTCAAAGTTGGCGTTTTGAACCGGATTTTCCGAAGCGGGAGATCTGGGGATGAAAAATAGGGTCGTACTGAGAAAATAATTGTTTATAAATCAAATTCTAATTAATTGAGCGAAAAATGAAATGACACGGCCTCTTATACATCTCTTCAGAAATCACTTCAGCAAGTTTCACGTTTTTAATTTTAAAAATGAGTCTGAAAATGTCTCAGAAATTTTCGAGCTGTTGAGGGTGGAAAAATATTTTTTCGAATACACCCTTTACAAAGTATAAAATCCACCACACTACGCTTCATTTCTCTCTTGCACATCGTTCAGTCTTTTTCCAACTGTGCTACGATCGTTCTTTCGTTGCCATTTTTACTTGCTTAAAGTTCAGTGGCAAACGTTGGATTCAAAAGGTTTTGTCCGCTCCATTCACGACTCTTAGATATAGACTTAACATTAGCGAGGGGAATTTGGAACCTGAGTGACTAGCAGCCTTAAGAGGCTAGTTCAGTCAAGTGAAAAGAACCGTTCGCTAATGCTAATCCTATGGAAGAAATTTATAACGATATCTCGGTTGCATTTCAATATTTTTAAATGATTCTTTTTGCATTGACTAGCTGAGATCGATCTGTACAAACGCCGTTTTTTACTTTTTCGATTTCGATTGCAAATTTTTTTCAAGAGGATGCTTTCACTTTCGAAACCGGTTCCGAAAATGAAAGTATCCTCATTAAAAATATCTGTAAACAAAATCGAAAAAGTAAGAAATGGCCTTTGTACAGATCGATCTCAGCTATCCAATGCAAAAAAAATCATTTAAAAATATTGAAATGCAACCGAGATATCTTTATAAATTTCCTCCATGGGATTAGCTTTAGCGAGCGGGTCTATTCTCATGACTGAAGTATACCCATAGCACTGCTGATTTGCATTCCAACAAAATATGCTTATTATTTAATCAAAATGTTTATAATAAATTTAAAAATTATTCGATTGCCTTTCAGAAGGGAAAAAATAAAATAAAAGCAAAACAACATATACACTAAGCAGAAATATATCATCTGTGTATGCTGATTTCACCGAAACAGAATTTGCTATTTGTAAATTAGCCGACATTTTCGGGTTGGGTTGGGTTGATTTTTGACGGTCGATTATCTGTTCGAGGGATATGGACCCGAAGTGGGAGTGCCCTTCGTGGGGGTCTTTCTAAGGGAACCCAACTCGTATTAACGCATGCAAATCCAAGGTTCGAAGAAAACCACGAAAACTCCGAACGATTAGGCCGACGGGTGCGATTGGGGTCGAACCCAGCATTTCCCGTCTACCAGCTTCGACAGCACAACCTCTCGGCCCTGGTGGGGCCGAGATTTTCGGTAAAACACTCAAAGAAATCTTTCTTAAAAGTTTCAGAAACACATTTCTTTTACACAGTTTTAAACTAGTGTAATTTAATAATGAATCTGTACTGTAGTTATCTTTTAGTATACTATATAAAACAAATGTTTAATATTTGTGAAAGAAACAAATTCCGCAAGAATTAGATTATCAATTATATTATATATATATATATATAAAGATATAGAAAATTTAAATACAAATATATTTTTTCGCCGCATATATCTATTCATTTTTAATGACATTAGTCAATTATTATTATTTTCTTTCTCTCTCTCTCCCCCCCCCCCCCCCTCTGCCGAGTGCGAATGACATATTTCTATTGAATGAGAGACTTTTGCTTTTTGACGTTTACGAAATAAAAAAATTCCATCCGGCATTATACTTCAGAAGTGAGAAAGAAAAAAAAAGATTATAAATCTGTTTTAATTCCAAATCAATGATACTTTTAAAATTAATTTTTGGAACAAATTTCGAAAGTGAAAACACCCCCATAAAATATTCTGCAGTCAGGATCGAAAAAGGAAGAAGCGATCTTTGTACAACTTGATCTCAGCTATCAATGCAAAAAAATCATTTAAAAATATTGAAATGCAACAGATATCTTTATAAATTTCTTCTACAGGATTAGCATTAGCGAACGGGTCTTTTCGGTAGATTAAATTAGCCTCTTCTCTGTTGCATTTCAATATTTTTATTGAAATTCAATTAAAAATATTAAAATGCAAACGAGATATCTTTATAAATTTCTTTCATGGGACTAGCTTTAGCTAGCGGGTCTTTTCGCGTGACTGACGTAGCCTGTTCCCGGTTGCATTTCAATAAAATTTTTAAATGATTTTTTTTGCTTTGGATAGCTGAGATTGGTCTGTACAAAGGCCTTTCTTGCTGTTTCGATTTTGTTGACAGATATTTTTAGTGAGGACACTTTAATTTTCAGAACCGGTTTCGAAAGTAAAAGCATCCCCATAATAAATTCTGCAATCAAGATCGAAAAAGTAAAAAATGGCCTTTGTACAGATTGATCTCAGCTATCCAATGCAAAAAAAAAATAAAAAAAATAAAAAAAAAAAAATAAATAAATAAATAAATAAAATAAATAAAAATACTGAAATGCAACCGAGATAACTTTATAAATTTCTTCTATAGGATTATCATTAGCGAATGGGTCTTTCCGGTAGACTAAAGTAGCCTCTTCTCGGTTGCATTTCAATGTTTTTAAATGATTTTTTTTTTTTTTGCATTGGATAGCTGA
Source organism: Maratus speciosus (assembly GCA_963932465.1). Lineage (NCBI taxonomy): Eukaryota > Metazoa > Arthropoda > Arachnida > Araneae > Salticidae > Maratus > Maratus speciosus. The sequence goes on from OZ010798.1 coordinate 291,388,670, forward strand.
GATCGATCTGTACAAAGGTCGTTTCTTGCTTTTTCGATTTTGTTTACAGATATTTTTAGTGAGGACACTTTAATTTTCGGAACCTGTTTCGAATGTGAAAACACCCCATAAAATATTCTGCAGTCAGGATCGAAAAAGTAAAAAGCTGCCTTTGTACAGGTTGATCTCAGCTATCCAATGCAAAAAAATCATTTAAAAATATTGAAATGCAACCGATATAACCGATATATCTTTATAAATTTCTTCTACAGGATTAGCATTAGCGAACGGGTCTTTTCGGTAGACTAAAGTAGCCTCTTCTCTGTTGCATTTCAATATTTTTAAATGATTTTTTTTTGCATTGGATAGCTGAGATTGATCTACACAAAGGCAGTTTTTGTTTTTTCAATTTTCTTTACAGATATTTTTAGTCAGGACACTTTCATTTTCGGAACAGGTGCGAAAGTGAAAACACCCCATAAAAAATTCTGAAATCAAGATCAAAAAAGTAAAAAACGGCCTTTGTACAGATCCATCTCAGCTATCTAATGCAAAAAAAAAAAAAAAAAAAAATATCACTTAAAAATATTGAAATGCAACCGAGATATCTTTATAATTTTCTTCTATAAGGATAGCGAACGGGTATTTTCGCTTGACTAAAGTAGCCTCTCTGCAAAACATTCTGCAATCGAGATCGAAAATGTAAAAAACGGACTTTGTACAGATTCATCTTAGCTATCGAATGCAAAATAAAATAAAAAATAATTTAAAAATATTGAAATGCAACCGAGATATCTTTATATGTTTCTTCTATAGGATAGCGAACGGGTATTTTCGCTTGACTAAAATAACCTCCTTGTAAAAAATTCTGAAATCGAGATCGAAAATGTAAAAAACGGTCTTTGTACAGTTTCATCTCAGCTATCGAATGAAAAAAAAAATCATTTAAAATTATTGAAATGCAACCGAGATATCTTTATAAGTTTCTTCTATAGGATTAGCATTATAGCGAACGGGTCATTTCGCTTGACTAAAGTAGCCTCCCTATAAAAAATTCTGCAATCAAGATCGGAAATGTAAAAAACGGCCTTTGTACAGATCGATCTCAGCTATCCAATGCAATAAAAATCATTTAAAAATATTGAAATGCAACCAAGATATCTTTATAATCTTCAACCATAGGATTAGCGTTAGCGAGCGGGTATATTCGCGCGACTGAAATAGCCTCTTAGCATCATTCACTGCTGATTTGAATTGCAACAAAATATGCTTATTATTAAATCAAAATGTTTAGAATAACCTTAAAAATTATTCGATTGCTTTTCAGAAGGGAAAAAAGAAAAAAAAAACATATACACTAAGCATAAATATATCATCTGTGTATGCGGATTTCGCCGCAAGGGAATGTATTTGCTAAATGATTGAAAATAAGCTGAAATTTTCGGTGAAACAGCGAAAAGAAATCTTTATTTAAAGTTTGAGAAACACATTTCTAAGTTTTAAATTAGTGTAATCCAATTCAATAATGAATTGTACAATAGTTATCTTTTAGTTTGCTGTATAGCACAAATGTTTAATTTTTATGAAAAAAACATTTAAACTAATTCAGCAAGAATTACCTAATAAATGATAGAAAAAAAAAGTATTATAGAAAATTTAAATACAAATGTATTTATTCTCCGCATATATCTATTAATTTGTAAAGACACTAGTAACCATTGTTATTTTCTTTCTCTCTCTCTCTCTCTCTCCCCCCCCCCCCCCCCCCCTGTCGAGTGCGGATGACAAAATGATAATTCTAGTATCTTTTGAGAATAAGCGACTTCTTCATTTTGATGTTGTACGCAATTAAAAAATCTTTCAAAAATTAAACTTCAAAAGTAAGAAAGAAAACTAATAACAATGATAAATTTGTTTTAATTCCAAATCAATATTGCTTTTTAAAAATCTTTATGATTAGAACAGCCCCCACAAATTAAAACAAATTGTCTGAAATCAGTATCTGTTTACGGCATTTATTTAAACTTTCCTCTCTGCTTCGGAAAAGAAATTTGTAGTTTACTATCCTACAAGCTGCTTCCAGCATATAGCCAAAGGCGAGACTCCCCGTTGAGGTGAGGTAATCGGTGTCGTTTGTCTTTTGCGATCTCCCCTCTTTTTGTAAGAAGGCGTTTCTTGGCTAAGGCGGGGATCTTAGTCTTTCTGACTGTTAAAAATGAAAGTGTCTCAACTTTTTATAAATGCAGCATAGATTTAATTAAAAAAAAAAATCAAACTAAAAAGCATTTTCAGAAAGCTAAATGATTAAACTATGCATACCGCTTTACCAAATTTTAAAATGTCCAACAGATTTTTCGCGATAAGGTACTAAAGACAATTTTTACAAAATCTAAAATAACGCATCTAGAACGCCTTAAAAATTAAAAAATAATAATAATTAAAGTGGCGTGCATAGTTTAAGAGTACAGCTTTTGAAAGCTACAAAAAATACCAAATTCGAGCAAAATGCAAAAAAATGTCAGTTATAAATTTCTCCCATTGAAATAACATTAGCCGCTCTATCTCGGAGCGTTAGTGAAGTAGGCTCTTAACGCTTTATCTTCACCGCTTCAGTGTATAGTAGTTTTCTGCATAAGTATAATAAGTAAGGCATAAGAAACAAATAAAAAATAAGCAATAATTTTTATCATTTACAGTTTATTAACACATTACAAACAATACTCACAAAACAATTACTTGAGATTAAAAACAATCTCAAAATAATTAAATACATCAAAAATCAATTCAATGATTGTTTATTTTTTGATAAGGAAATAAACAAGTGAATGAATGACAATCTTAAAAAAATAAAAAAAAATGTTTCAATATATCAATCAGTCTTAAAGAGTTTTCGAAAAGCTTTTTAAATAAAGTTTTAAACGTAAACATTCGTTCCAGTTACAGACATTAACATCACATGCTCACTTAAAATAGTACTTTACGAAAATACTTCATACTGACGGAGGCAGTCTTTAAAAAATGGAATAACTGTATCACATTTGGCACAAGAATAGTGTTCTAAAATGGAAGAACACGGCACTGCCGTCTCATGGCACATGCCAAATCCCAAACACAACACAGATGTATGAGAAATCGCTGCCTTGACGAAATTGGGTTTTTAAAACATTATAGACATATATACAAATTAGTGAACGGAATTACAATGAAAAAGTTGATGAAGCATTAAAATCGGAGGAAGTCCAAAATCATGTATCGACTTGAAAAATACAAGTCCACAATTAAAACTGAATTTTTATATTCATTTTTTAATTAATGAAATCGATTACTCTTCGTTTAACCCTTTCGGACATCAGGTATTTTTCAGCGTGCTCGACTTTTGACAAAACGACAACCATCCAAAATGGTTGATTGGTTGGCGTTGGGTGGTGGTGGGGGATTCTTGCAGCCATTTTTAGCACACAGGTTTTAGTTAGAATCGATTTACAGTTTAAAGGGGATTACGAACAACTGTGAACTTTCAAGGCGATTTGAATCATTTTTACAAGATTCGAATTACGCTAATAGCCAATGTCCTAACGTTAAACATAGTGGTGAGGCATCCGGAAATGAAAAAATTCATCACTTCCGTCGTTTGGCGAATTCTAAATTACAAATTGGTGTATGTTTATCTTCAAATCACAACAGCAGTTAACATCAAAACCGTAGAGACAGCGGTGGACTGTTCGAAAATAGAGATATACATTAACACCACCATTTAGAAAATGGAACATTGCAAATTGGCACATTGTTGTCTTCAAACCACGCTAGTAGCGGATATTCTAATCCAAGACAGAGGAGTAAGCCGTTTAAAAATCGCAGAACACGTTACTGCTGTTTTCTGGCACATGCCAACCTTAAAATTGCACATCGCTTTCTTCGAATGACAAAGTTCCAAAGGCCTCGGCCACTTTTTTTTTTTTTTGAGAAAACATTGCATCAAAGTTTTTCCATTGACAACACTGCAGTTAGAATATTTTTAACTTTACTAACTTTAGAAATTCTAGCTAGAATGTTAGAATGTTATTTATTGTTAGTTATTTCCTAGCTAGAATGTTATACGAATTTGTACGCCTATAATTTGAGCTGCATACAATGCGTTATATCAAATATTTTTCAGAATTAAGTCGCGTATTTCTAGAGCGTTTATTAAGAATCTTTGGTTTTGTCTACAAGACCAAAGATACTCAGTAAATGGCGTCATTTCATTGTAGTCGATTTATCAGAACCTTGTCATTCTAGAGCAATAATATACTTTTTATTTTACAGTCATTGAAATACATAGCATTCAGTGATGATATTCATGCCAAATTAGCAAAACAATGTCCGAGGTGGTACATATGATATTAGTTTTTGGAAATCAGAAAATGCTGACCAATAAAGCAATGTTCCATGCTAATACAGATAAGAATTTAATTAATACATATAAATTCGTGTAACCGCTTTGAAAATAACGTTATTTTACATTTCTATAATTATTTAACAAAAGTTTAAGCTCAAACTAAAACACAAAATATGGGCCACATTTCTTTTATGGGTGTTAAACAAATATACATATTTGAAATATAAATTTAAATACTATGCTAATGATTTGTTTTTGAACAATAACTAACATTATTCAACATAAATATTAATAGAAGTTTGTTTTAATTTTGTTTAATTTCATCCAATTTATATCCCGAAAGGGTTAAAATAAGGTTACAAGTGACTCACAGAAATTACACTTATCTAAACGAGAATTTCCTACAGAATTTCCATTTTTAAAGGCAAAAGAGAAAAATTTGCACCTCTTTGTGCACATGCTTTTTAGGCGTCGTTCTTTTTAGTTCAAAATTCCAAGAGAGCAATGGATTACTTATTCCGCGAAAGTATTACAAAATGAAAAAAAATGTCAATTAAACTACTTTTATTTTTTGCTTTAAATTTTGTGAAAATATCTATATTAGATGTATAAGCTAGTTTTCGGAAGACAGTTTCGAAATTATATTTTTGAATCAAAGATTTTTACAGTTTTGAAAACAGCTTGAGCATTTTTACAATTTCAGGAAGCGCAGCGTTATCTATTCTTTAACATTATCTGTTAGTCTATAGTTTTGATGGCATAGTTACGGATTTTGTCATTCGAATGTATCATTCGGGCATGCGCAAAAGCATAGTTGCCAACCTTTGTATTTTTTAAAATAAATTATTGCAAGAAATAATAATAATAAAAAAGCAAAAGCATAGTTGCCAATCTTTGTATTTATTTAAATTAATTATTACAAGAAATAAAAAAAAGCAAAAGCATAGTTCTCAACCTTTGTATTTTTTTTAAAATTGATTATTACAAGAAATAACAAAAAGCAAAAGCATAGTTGCCAACCTTTTTATTTTTTAAAAGAAAAAAACAAAACAAAAGAGCAGCTGCCAACCTTTATGTTTTGCGTATTTTTTTTTTTAAATCAATTTATCTCCAGAAATTTTGTAAAAAAAAACGAAGTTTTTATGTGATTCTTAATTTTATTTTGATTGAAATAAACTTTTTTTTTTTTTTTTTTTTTTTTTGACAAATCTTGTGGTAGAAATTGATTAAAAAAAAAAAAAAAAAAAAAACACGAAGGTTGACCGCTATGTATCCTCAAATGATTCATTCGAATATGAAAATCATTAATTCTGCCCTTTACTAGTCCATTGACATTTCACTTATTTCATGTTTACATATATTATAGTTAATGGGTTAACTTTTTGGGATACCCTGTATAAAACTATTCATTGCAATTTTTAAAATATCAAACAGGGTAGGTCTTCAGAAAATACTGTAGGAATTCTCGTCACTCCACATCTAGTCACACTACCTTTAATTTTGATTAATACTGCTTGTATAAAAATAAACTCTGATATTCAGGGTTTACTTTTTGGAAGACACATTCACAGAATGTTTTGTTCTTCACGGCGTATTGCATAGAGCATAGATTTCTTTCTTTTTTTTTTTTTTTTGTATAAAAATTGTTTCTATGTATGTTTACACATTGAGTTATTCACAATAAGCACCCTTCACCGTTGTTTCATTAAAAATGCAACAATTTAAAAGAAATGCCAATAACAACTAATATCCTAAGAGAAAATAAACAGCTAAGTTTAAAAAAAAAATGCTTTCATCATCAGTTTCTCAAAAAAGAGATGCCCATACAATGCGAGAATACTGGAAGCGACTTCTTAAATATGAAGTAAAATAGTAAATAGGGACCTGGAATTCTATGATACTTCAGAATAGTTGTACAAAGGCATGGAATTTGTAAAATGTAGTTAAGCAATAAATCTTTTTTTAAAGAATTTCATGATACTTCAGAATGTTTATACAAAGGCATGTTATTCAGAAAATTTAATCACAAAGTTTATACAATGTCATGGAATTCAGAAAACCTAATCATACAATAAAATTTTTCCTGAATTGAAATACTGCAAAATGTTTATGCAAAGGTATGAATTCTGAAAACGTAACTAAACAATAAATATTTCTAAAGAATTCCATGGTGATTTGTATTTTTTAAACAAAGACTTGGAATTCAGAATGCTTATACAAATGCATTCAAAGTATTTTGTTAAACGATAAATATTTTTTTATGAATTCAGCGATACATCATAATGTTTACAAAAGTCTTGAAATTCAGAATATTTTGTTAAACAACAAAATTTTTCATGAATTGAAATGCTGCAAAATGTTTATGCAAAGGTATAAATTCTGAAAACGTAACTAAACAATAAACATTTCTAAAGAATTCCATGATGATTCGTATTTTTTAAACAAAGGCTTGGAATTCAGAATGTTTATACAAATGCATTCAAAGTATTTAGTTAAACAATAAATATTTTTTATGAATTCCGCGATACATCATAATGTTTACAAAAGTCTTGAAATTCAGAATATTTTGTTAAACAACAAATATTTTTTAGGAATTCCACCATACATCATAATGTTTATAAAAGGCTTGGAATTCATAAAATTTAGTTAAATAATACTGACTTTTTAAAAAAGAATTTCATAATACTTCAGAATATTTATGCAAAGACATGGAATTCAGAAAATTTAGTTAATAAACACTTTTTAAAAAATTTCTTGTATACAATCTCTGAAAGTTTAAAGATTTGGTTTCATCTGCGTCTTCAAATTAAAACTTGCCATTTAATAGTTTTAGCAGACTGCTCAGTTAAAATGTATTATCCATCATATCATTTGTGAATTCTAACAAAATTCTTCAAACAAGTTTGATTAAAACATAATAATTTTAATGCAGCCATTTTAATGCTGTTTTCTGTATTCAGATTTTGTTGGAATACTATTATGGTATTTTATGTAATGTATCACTGAATGATTGCAATAATTTAAACGGAATAAGAATTAAGACTTAAATTAATATCAGTTAAGGTGTTTCATTCAAAAAGACATTTGTGACTTAGTGTGAAGAAACATTAATCAATCAAAACTAATTTAAAAATCTATTTTTAAAATTTGTGCAAAATTTTATCGTCTAATGTTATTTTAACTGCAACCAAATCTGCCTTTCTATATAAAATATATAAATAATTATACGCCAGCGTAACTCTAAATCACAAATAAATCACCCAGAAATTTATACAGAGATGAGATCTGTTCCCACTTCTATATAAATAATAATTTATGTTATCATATTCTATATAATAATAACCATCACAAACTTTAATTTAATCCAAATGAGGCAATATCAAAAATCAATACGATGAACATAACCATTGCATGAACCAGCAGCATATGGTAATGAGAATTTTTAGAAATCGTTTAAAATTTCAACTTGAGAAAACTAATTTATAGTTAAATACGTAAACCGAATACTAACGTAAGAAAAGCATAAGAAACAAAGATAAAAGATTACATACAATTATTTAAAGGTTTCAGAAGAAACCACCATATTTTGTGCAAGTAAGGAAAGAGAATGGTGCACGCTGAAAATAAAATAAAAATAAAATAAATAAAACACAGACAAACTATTGGCAGCCCTATTGATGAAAATCTAGAGCGATTTCATGGCCTTTTTTGTGAAATTATGCAACTTAATTTGCAAACTTTTCCGTGATATAAAGCAAAACAAAAAAGTCAGAAATTCCGCCAAGAGACAGAAAGAAAAAAAAAACTACTGGAAGTCAAATTTTCGTTAATGCTATGCGATTTCACAGCAACCTATCTCAGATTGGATAATTCTGAACAATTTTTAGCTTAAATTAGAGAATTTTCCGAGATTTGAAAGAAAAAATATAAATAAAAAGGAAACATTTTTCTAGTATAATATAGAAAGAAAAAAAGGCCGTTACGTGTTACTTTTATTTTTCGAAAGCATGTATTATTGCTGCAGTTATTTGCTTTTTGCAGTAAACGTATGTGTTGTTAATGCAGCTTTTATTTTTTTCTCTCTTTCTTTTCCTTTATACTGATAAAAGAAAAGGAGTTCTTTTCTTAAAACTTGCAAGAGAGGTAAATTGTATTTTTATCCTGTTTTATGCGTTTTTCTTACGATGGTTTTCGATTAACATATTTTACGCAGCCCATTTGATTTATAATTATTATTTGTAAATTCGCAGGTCCCTATTTGAAAATAGAACCCAGTTATGAATTATGACGAATCTCCTTCCAGTTGAGTGAAATCTTGCAACACTGAAGCTGCATACTGGAGGCTGGAGCGAATGCAAGACTTGCAACCTTGCTGACTGAGTGCTGCCAAGGTGTAGGTCGCAGGCTTGCGCTCCTGGTCAATGTACATAACTGTTCCGTCTCCACTTATCACAATCTTCGTATGATCCTTGAAGAAATTGATCTGGAAAATATAGTAAGAATAAATCAGTATTGTTAGTGTGGATGAAATAGGTATAATGAAATGATTAAAAAATACAGGCTATCCCAAAAAGATCTATTCAAATTCAAAATTTTAATTTAAAAAAATAAAGAATAAGTCTACAGAAAAAAATTAGTTACAACAATAGATAGAATAACTCAAAAAGTTTTTTTTACTGCCTTACTAAACTTCAACATCAGATCCTTTCGTAGAACGAAGAATATCAAGACGATATTCCAATTCAATCCACACCCACCATAGTTAGCAATAGTTTTAACACTAACATTAACAGTAGCTACAGCTGTTTGGATCTTTTGTTTCAATTCCATGAATGGATTTTGTAGAGCTCCTAGAAAATGTTTCACACATTCTTCACTAGTGCTAGGGCGACCATTTTGAATAACTGAATTCTTCAATAATCGTTTAAGTGTTGTGCAGCGCCATCTATGACCAGAAACATACTATAGATAAAAAACATTTTGAGTTGTTCAATCTATTGTTGTAACTAGTTTTGCTGTAGGAATATTCTTTTTTTAAAAATAAAATTTTGAAGTTGTACGGACCTTTTTGGGACACATTGTATACATACCGGGAGTCCTAAAATGGACTAACTATTTTTAAAGTTCAATAATTTGCAAATGGTGACATAAAAAATTCTTGCAGGAAGTTTAAGAAAGATGTCAGGAGTTTTTTTTACTGCGATTCCTGGATAGAGGGCGCTGCAAGCAATAGGTTCTCAGTCAAGCGTCAAAATCCTAATCACCCAGCATTGATGTGAACGAAGGAAGTTAAACATATGGAGTGGGCCTCATTCTGACTAAGTTCAGAATCAGCCCCTAAGAAGAAGATTATGTAGGCGAATGAGACCCACTCCATATGTTTAACTTCCTTCCATGTTGAGTGATTTCGGTTTTGGCCCTGGTTTGGGAGCCTATTGCTTTCAGCACCATCTACCGTTGCTATTTGGAACTAAAACAAGGAATCACAGTAAAAAACTCCTGACATCTTACATAACCCTTCTGCAAGAATCTTTTTAATAGTTTTAATAGTTCTTTCCGTTTCAAAAAACTCTAATAAAAAATCGCCGTGAAAGGAATTAAAAAAAAAAGCTAAAATGCATTAAAAATCGGCAACAATTCAAAAATAGCAGATAGAAAAATTTACTATATTGGACTAAAAGATTGAGACCGGATTACTTTTACGAATGTTAAAAAATTGCTGCGGACAGCGGAAAAACACTAAAAATCGCATAAAAAATCCATAAATATTCAAAAATCGCTGAGAACAAAATTTGTTATAAATAATAGGCTAAAAATTTGAAACAGAATTTTTTTAATAATGTCAAAAAACATAAAACGCAAAAAAACTTTAAAAATCTTATAAAAAATTCGCGAAAAATTTAATAATCGTTGCTCGAATTCCGAATAAGCTTAGTTGAAAAGAGGAGAAAGTTACTATATCCCGCTAAAAGATTGAAATCGGATTTCTTTTACTAATCTAGAAAAATTGCTCGAAAAATCGTATAAAAAAAGTAGCTGTAAGAATTTCCAATAAACTTAGTTGAAAAAGGAACACAATTTACTACAATATGCTAAAAACTTGAAACTGGATTTTTTTCTCCTCGAAACTTTAAAAAACGCTAAAATTCGCGCAAAAAATTAAATAAAAAAATTCTAATCAAAATATCCAAAAACTGGCGTCGAAACGCATGACTATACAGGTATTTTCCTGCCAAATGCTATATCTCTGCGCGCGCAGTTGTCTGGTCAGAAAGTACACAAATACACACATGCACACAGACAAACATCTATCTTTATTACCCGACTGCCAAGAACGGTTATGTGTTTCACGCGTATCTGGGTAGGTGGATTTCTTTATACCCTCGAAACATCCCAACGGCTGGATGGATTTTAATGAATGAGGTCTCTATTGATTCATCTTAACCGTTCGATGGTTATAGGGTAAGTTTTTGTTTTTATAAATTCAAAATGGCGGCCGTAAAATACAAAATGGTGGTACAGACAAAAATTTTTTTTACGCACCCTATTGAGTGGCATATCATTGGATAGATCTTTCAAAATGAAGACGATGTTTTATTGACTATTTTATAGTCAGAAGCTCCGTTTAAATATTACACAACCTGGAAGTTGTGTAAGTAGGATCTCTAGCTTTACTGCAACTCTAACCTTCATAGACCTTCATAGGCCTCATCAAAACTGTGTTTATAGATAGGAACTAACAATTAAACACAACTTAAAAATCATAAATACAAGTAAATAAAAAAAAATAGTTAAGTAACATAAAAAATAGTTTCACATTGATGAGAAATAATTAATTAGTTCGCTCATTACGCAGTCGTTTTTTTATTTTTTATTTTTAAATTTAATTTTTACTTGTTATTATAGAATATGTGCCTTACATGGTTACATGTCTGTTAATCGCAATTGAATGTTATCTAGCAATTGTGCAGGAACTTAATTATTTTGTTAATGAGACACACTGTAAGAAAACAACAACAACAAAAAAAAAAACTATAAAGTTACTAACAATTTTCTAGGAAACTGGGATGCCTAGAACTTTTTATATAACGAAAAAAAAAACAAACAAACATATAACATAGATACACGTTTCCGCTGTAAATCAAAAAATCTGTAAGGTTACTAAGTATTTTTTAGGAAACTGGGATGCCTAGACCTTTTTATGTGGTAACTGCAGCAAAAAAATTCATCTAATTATCCCCGGGTTACAGATAAATTTTCGATAAGCATAAAGATTTCTGTAGCTTTACAAAAACTAGTTTTGTAGATTTACATATTTTTTTTTTTGTTGTTGTTGTTTTACAGTGTACTGATAAAATTTTAGTAAGATTTCTCTAGTTTTACATCAGGACAATTACATATAGGGTTACTCTAGGCTAGATAGCCGTAGAGGAGAGATGGCCAGTCTAAATATTTCCAAAACTTGATCATAGATTGCAACATAAACTTTGTTTGAATGAAATAGATCGACAAGATTATTTAACTCAACCTTCAGTTTTGTTTTTCGATTATAAAAAGTAAGTGTAATTTTAATGTTTATTTAATCTAGTGGTTGAATAATTTTTTTTTGACTTCGGTATCTGAATGTTTTGCAGTACGTACGTTACATATATTTTTTCTCTATATGGACTTTTAAGGCACTTATATAGTCTAATCTTTACTTCTAAGCCTCAAACGAAGACGTACAATGGCTATTGATGCTTTAAATTGGGCGACCATCAGTCCTTCAATTTCAGGAGAGATGACCACATGAAATCTAGGAGAGATGGTCACCTTTAATCAATATTTCAAAATTATACAGAGTGATTATTTTAACTAAACATAATAAAATTTAAAATGAATATATAACGTTTATGTTTATAAATGTATTAATTGATATAATTATTTAAATTTTAACTAATATAAATATTTTAATAATAATAATAATAATCTAATAAGACCTAATGATTTATTTGTTTCAGAAAATACTGAAAAATGTCGGAAACTTTCAAAACAGAGACTGATAAAGTTGATAAACAAACTAAATTAACGTAATAAGCCTAAAATTACGCGAAAAAAGAACACGACATTTCCAGTAGCGAAGAAAATGAAATACATTTTAATTATCAGATTCTACAGATTCCGAGTAAATAGAATTGGATCACTGTGTTGGATGTGCAAAACAATATAATATCACATCCATAAAGGATGTCTGGATACAATGCATAAGGTACCTGAAGTGGTTCCATGAAACGTGATTGCATCTTTACAAATTTCTATATGATTTTCATGATTAAATATATGAAATGTGTTATTTTTTTTCAATTCCTACTATTAGCTCACACTCTCCCTATATTTATTTATATATTTATATATTTATCTTGTACAAATTTTCAATCGTTAATAAAATACTCATTATTCATCCTATCAGGTTGAAATAATTTTTTTAAAACTTGTACTGGATGACAATTGATGTTAATAAAGTTTTTTCAAATATTAATTAATTAATTGAATTTTAATTAATTAATTTTAGTTTTGCATAGGAAACAAAATGGCCGCCATTGGTTATTGAATTTCAATGAAAGTATTTTCAATAAGGGTTACCATAGGGGGGGGCCCTGTTCTGTCGCCCAATACCGCCAAGTTTGCCGCCAACTTGGCGATATATCGCCAAATTTGGCGGCCAAAATGAGTCGCCAAAAGTGACGCCAACTTGGCGATATCTGTAATATTTCGCCAAATTCCCATAGAGTTCCATTGTAAACCTACTTGCTTATAGAAAATCAACAAATTGAGATATTTTAATGCAACAAAAACTCATATTAGCTTGATTGTGTTAAATTTTTCTTTGATGGCCTAAGTAGGAATTGACTTTAAAAACAAAATTTTTATATTACTTGTTTATATTTAACTTCACTTTTTCTTTCTTGTATTGGATGGCCATCTCTCCCCGGCTTTAAGGAGAGATGGCCATCTGCCATTTTAATTTAAATGTCGTTTCCCACTTTTTGTTTTCAATATTTAATTATTTTTTGCAAAATATATGATGAGTATATGTATAAGAATTTTAAATATGCATCAATATTTCTTGTATTTGCATTCTAAGAATTTTTATTTCAATCTTTAAAAAGTATGGCCATCCATCCTAAAGTTACCCTATATATATATTTGTACAGTATTTGTCTGACAGGAGGTGTACATAATGAATAAGTATGAAGATTCGAAATATTATTTTTTGTTTGAATGAAAACTAGAACCCACCTGTAGAGTGCCGGAACTGAGTTGCATAATGATAGCATCTGAAGATCGCAACCATCTCTTCATGTAGGGAATCTTTTTTCTGACTAGATCCTCTGACGAAAGCTCTCCGCCCTATGTTAAACATAAAGTAGCATACATTGAAATACCAAATATTTTAACTGTTATATAGAATAAGATTCATTTCACTAAATATATATAGTCATTTAAACCAATCAGGGAATAATGATAATAATTTTGGACCCTACGCAAAGAAAATGTGCCCCAATCGCGGATTTGCATGTTTTAAGGGGCTGCTTCAGTCACACGAAAAGACCCACTATCCCTATGGAAGAATTTTTTTAGGATATTTCGTATGCATTTCAATATTTTTTATTACACACACACACACACACACACATATATATATATATATATATATTTTGCATTGGATAGCTGAGGTCGATTTCTACAAAGGTTGTTTTTTAATTTTTCGGTTTTGTTTGCAGATTTTTTTTTTTTTTTTTTTTTTTTTTTTTTTTTTTTTTTTTTTAATGAGGATACTTTTAATTTCGAAACCGGTTCCGAAAGTGAAAGTGTCCTAAATAAAAATAGCTGTAAACAAAATCGAAAAATTAAAAAACTACCTTTGTACAGATCGATCTCAGCTATCCAATGCAAAAATAATAAATTAAAATATTGAAATACAAACGAGATATCCTAAAAAAAATTCTACCATTGGATTAACTTAGCTGTGATGTCTGGAGGCGTCTGGATAGTTTTCCTTTAATTTCTCTGGCGCCATTGACACGTGACGTGTGGGTGCGCGGAGAGGTAGGGTGGACCCTGTTTATTCAGAGTGTGGAAGGTAGAAGTATTGTATAAGCCGGCATGTGAGCGTGCGCGAGTATTTTTTATGAGAAACCGAAAGATTGTAATAAAAACGGAAGTATTATAATTTGAGTTTTTTGTGAAATAATTTAGCAATATAGTGAAGTGTTGTTTTGGAGTGAAATGTGAAGTGGTTCTGCATCTTAACAAACCTATTATTTCATTGTACATAGTTTTATCATCATTTGTGTCGTCATATAATGTCATTTTGTGTTTTGTAAATAAACTAAATATTCTGTGTTAGAAAAAAAAGGAGTGCTACTTTTAACGAGGAATACACACCTGGGATGGTTAGCGATTTCGAGCGTATATCACACGCTCTCTTTCGAGAACCAGAGCTGTTATTAGAAGTAAGCTGCACGTTTATTTATTTTTAATTGAAGTAATCTGAATAAGAAATATTTGAATATAGAATGTGATTTATTAGTATGAGTTTGTATATTTATATAGATGATTTAAGGAGACGAAAGAAAAGTATATAATTTATTTTTATGATTGTTTTAAGCATGTCAGAGAAAAGATGCTATTTATAGTATGTATTTGTATAGTATTGTATGTATATGTATAGTATTTGTTGCTTGATTTATTTATTTAAGATGGTAGTAACTGGTATATGTAGAATTTATTATAAAAGTGTTTGAAATTGAAAAAGAAAAATGTTTAGCATTAAAGGGCTGAGGAAAGAAGATTTAGTTGTAGTCGCAACTGAGTTAGGCTTAAAAGTAGGATCTGAATACAGGATTATAGATTTGAAAATACTCATTGAGGGGAGCGACCAATATGCTAAGGATACCAAATTTATAAAAGAATTTTTAATTACTACGGTATCAGATAGAATAGAAAAAGGAAAATGTGAAGCCGAGTTACTCAAAATTGAAAAAGAAAATGTGAAATCGGAACAGAACACTGCACTAGAATTAGAGAGAACAAAATTAGAAGTCATAAAAGCCCAATTAGAAATGGCGAAGATCCAAACTGAGGATAAGAATTCGGATTCGGGGTGGGGGATCGACAGCAATCTTATACTAATTCTTTAGAATCTTTAATTAAAAGTGTTAGGACTCTGAGTATGCCAGTTCCTTCTAAACCGGAAGCGTGGAATTTATTTTTTAGTTCGCTCGAAAAAGCATTCGAAATGAAAAATATTGCGGAGGAGTTAAAAGTTGAAATTTTACTAAATTTAGTAGATGAACGCGCGGCACATTTATCAGTTTATGTAAATACAAATGAAATGAAGAGTTATCCGAAGGTTAAGGCTTTAATTTTAAAAGAATTTCAACCTACCCCGGAAGCTTGTCTAGAAAATTTCCTTACGGCAAAAAGAATGAAAAATGAAAACCATTTACAATTTGCAAGAAAAATCCGAGTTAATTGGGAATTTTATTGTGAGCTTAGAAAAGTAAATGATTTCGATACGCTTAATGAATGAATTAATTGTTACCGATAGATTATTAAGTTCATTAGATTCAGAAACGCGGAGTTACGTTAAATTAAAGCAAATGGATGACTGGCTAAAACCACGCGAGATCGCGGAATTATGAGATAATTGGTTTACTTCAAAAGGTAGAACTTTTTCGGAATTATATGATAGACCGATAAAATCCTTTCGGAACTATGATGAACCCGGAAGTGTGAATCATGGGAAATATATCCCACCTCATATCAGAAATACTGTTCTTTCTCGCGATAGGAAAATTAATGACATTTGTAGGCTGTGTAAACAAACAATTCATTTGCGTTTCTGTCCGAATAATAAAGAAAAAAATAAAATGAGGAATTTCCGCTATCAAACAAAAAAGGAATTGGGTATTGAGAAAAATAAACATGATGAAAAGTTAGTTGCTAAAGTGACAGCTTTATGTTCTGAGAATGACGCAATAAATACGCAAACTTTGCAATACCAGGATGTGTGGTTAGGGGGGGGAAATGAATACATTAATCGATAATGCGGCCGAAATTCCAGTATTAATTCAAATCAAATATCGGTTTCATTTAGAAATAATGAAAATCCAAAAATTCAGTTGATATCTGCTTTTGGAGAAAAAATAACCGATGACCTTATAACTTTACCCATAGCTTTAGATTCCGGAGAGTCGAATAGTGTAGTTAATAGCGTAGATGTTTAGTTCGCAGCAACAGATAAATTACATGGGTCATGTATTATCACTCCAGCAATTTATGAGTTATTACGATCAGCTCAGAGTGGAGGGGAAGAAAATAGATTAGGTGATGTGTCTACGGAGGAGATGCAGTCAGAAATGGGGGGAAATTAAATATCAAAAGGCAGGGGGTAGTGAAATGGAACACCAAAGTATCAATGATGAGAATTTATGTTTATTAAGTCAAAATGAAACTCCAGAAAAAGAGTTAATGATTAGCTGTATTGAAAGGAAAATAATAGCGAAGGTTTAAATGTGGGTCATGAATCAGATGCGAGCATTTACAGAGCGCAACAGAAATGTTGCGAATCGTTACAGGGAGCTCTAAAAGATGCAGAAAAAGAGAAAAACGGTTTGTTATGGTAGACAATTTGCTTTATCATAGGGAAAGAGTTTCGGGAGATCAAGTTATGCAATTAGTGGTACCAAAGGTGAGGAGGGAGGAAATTAAAAAAATTGCGCACGAATCGAATTTTCGCTAATCATCTCGGCATGAAAAAAAAAAAAAGAGAGAATTCGTTACTCATTTTTTTGGCCAGGTATCTCGCGGGATGTGGAAGCATATTGTGTGTCGTGTAAGGGTTGCCAACTACGGAGCAGGGAGAGGGCCAGCGATCAGATACCCATTGTCCCAATTGAGAGACCGGAACTTCCGTTCGACGTTGTAAATATTGACATAATTGGAAAAATTGAACCTCCTTCAGCGCGTAGGCATGAATACGTACTTACTTTGGTAGACCAACATTCAAGATGGCCAGAGGCAGTTCCGTTACGGACAATTACGGCTAAAGCTACGTGCGATGCATTGTTAGAGATATTTATGCGAACAGGAATAGACCGCGTAATAGTGAGTGATCAGGGTAGAAATTTTGTATCAGGGTTAATACAAGAGTTTCATGCTAGGCTGGGGGTGGCTCCTAGGTTTGCTACGCCGGGCACCCACAGAGCTCAGGACTTGTTGAACGATATAATCAGGTACTGAAACATATGTTGCACCATATAATTCGTAGCGATCCTAAAAATTGGGATAACACATCCCCTATCTATTATTTGCGTACAGAGAAATTCCGAATAGCACTACGGGCGTATCGCCATTCAAATGAATGTACGGAAGGGAGGCCAGAGGGCCACTGCTGTATTAAAATCAACATGGGCAGGCGAAATCCCACTACCTATAAATCTAGGAAAGAGCGCGACCGAATACCTCCAGAAGTTAAAAATTAATTTAGAAAGGGCGGCGGAACAAGCGGCAATAGTATCGGAGGTTAAACAAACCTCGTATGCGAAGTACGCTAATCGAAGAGCGATTTACAAGGGATTTAGATCGGGGGATCAGGTATATTTATTAATTCCGGACTCCATGAACAAACTTTACGCGAGGTGGACAGGGCCAGCCGAAATAGTGGCGCGCTGTAACCCTGATTCTTACAAAGTGAAATTAATGAACGGGAATGTTAGAAATGACCACGTAAATAAGATTAGAAAATTTACTCCTAGGGTACAGGCGGTAAGGGTGATCTTTGAAAATGAGGAAGAAATAGGGGAGGTCCATCCCACCCTCAGTACGAAAGATTACTCCGACCTATTCAATATAGAGGAAAGGTGGAGAAAGCAAAAATGTTAGATTTATTGTATAAATATAAAGAATTATTTTCTAGAAAAGTGCAAATAGCCAAGGTAGGAGAGCATAAAATAAGAATAAGTGACGCAGAAAAGAAAAAGCCCTATGTTTACAGAATCCCAGAGGCCTTGAAACCTCAAATAGATAAACAAATTGAGGAGTTATTGGAACTAGGTCTGATTGAAGAAAGTGAGGCAGAGGCGCACACCCAGTAGTGTGCGTGATGAAGAAGGATGGGACCTTGCGCTTATGCGTAGATTTTCGAGTGATAAATACTATTACAAAAAATTATGATTTCCCGATGGAAAATGCCACCGATCTGTTGGCAGTATGTGATATACATTGGCCAGGGCCAATGTGATAACCACGATAGACTTACTCAAAGGGTATTGGGCCATACCACTAGAAGAAGAGAGTCAAAATTTAGCATGTTTTAAAACTCACAGGACTCAGTATCGCTTTAAAGTAATGGCCTTCGGGCTCAAAAACGCAGCTGCGACTTTTCAAAGAGAAAGGAACAAAGCACTGTTCGATTACAAGGAGTTCGTTAGAGCATATATCGACGACATAGCCGTCTTTTCTGAAACATTTTCTGAACACCTGATGCATCTAGAAAAGATATTTTCTAAATTATCACAATTAAGGTTCTCAGTGAACTTGAAAAAATGTGAATTCGCAAAACCGCAGATCAAGTACTTAGGACATATCATCGGGTCCGGCAGCCATCGGACCGACCCCGGAAAAGTGGAGGCTATTCGAAGGCTAGCAGTGCCTCAAACGAAAAAACAGTTGAAAAGTGTTCTTGGTTTGTGTAATTATTATAGAGATTACATTCCCAAATATGCTGAAGAAGTAGCATATCCTGTAACAGAACTGACGAAGAAGAACAGTCCAGAACAGTTGTGTTGGTCAGAAGACCATGATCGGGCGTTTAATGAGTTGAAAAGAGGTCTTATCGAAGC
The DNA here is from genome assembly GCA_963932465.1 of Maratus speciosus. Classification (NCBI taxonomy): domain Eukaryota; kingdom Metazoa; phylum Arthropoda; class Arachnida; order Araneae; family Salticidae; genus Maratus; species Maratus speciosus. The sequence continues at coordinate 291,407,915 of OZ010798.1, forward strand.
ACTTAGTCTACATACTCCCGTTATAGGAGTGCCATTTGTCATCGAGTGCGACGCATCTGCAGTCGGCATCGGCGTGTGTTTATCGCAGCGAAAAGACGGAGTACTGTACCCAGTGAGCTATGCCAGTCAAAAGCTCACCAAAACTCCACAGGCTTGGCCGACGATTGAAAGGGAGGCCTATGCGGTCATCTGGAGTCTAAAGAAATTCGAAACGTGGATTTTTGGTTCACCTGTGGAACTTATCACCGATCACAACCCACTAACTTTCATCACCAAAAATGCCCCCCAATCTTCCAAACTGCAGCGATGGGCATTAGCACTGCAGAAATATGACATTAAGATTTCGCACCGACCTGGTGCTAAGTTGATAACTGCTGACGCACTGTCTAGACTTGAGACTATTGGATAAGAAAACAAACTGTGAAAAACTTTCCAAACTGTATAGACTTTAAAAAAAAAAAAAAAAGACTTTAACGTGTTTGTTCAACAGTAATTTAATTTGTTTCTGCAGCTATATCTTTTATATGATCTTTTTTGGTTTATTGCATTTATTATTGTTATTATTAAATATTAATTCTGTTTTGTATTAGTAAGTAAGAAGAGTTTTAGTCGGTGTGCCCTGACTACTTCAAACATTTAGTTTGTATATTTTTATATATATTTATAAATTTATATTTTTATTTGGGTAATTTGTTTAAAAAAAAAAGAAGTATGAGGACGTCTCCAGACTAAATTTCAGATAGAAAATGAGGGACCCCCTCCCCTATTTTCAATCTTGGGTGGGGGGGGGTGATGTCTGGATAGTTTTCCTTTGATTTCTCTGGCGCCACTGACACGTGACTTGTGGGTGCGCGGAGAGGTAGGGTGGACCCTGTTTATTCACAGTGTGGAAGGTAGAAGTATCGTGTAAGCCGGCATGTGAGCGTGCGCGGGTATTTTTTATGAGAAACCGAAAGATTGTAATAAAAACGGAAGTATTATAATTTGAGTTTTTTGTGAAATAATTTAGCAATATAGTGAAGTGTTGTTTTGGAGTAAAATGTGAAGTGGTTCTGCATCTTAACAAACCTATTCATTGTACATAGTTTTATTATCATTTGTGTCGTCATATAATGTCATTTTGTGTTTTGTAAATAAACTAAATATTCTGTGTTCAAAAAAAGGAGTGCTACATTTAACGAGGAATACACACCTGGGATGGTTAGCGGTTTCGAGCGTATATCACATTAGCGAACGATTGCTTTCGAGTAACTGAAGTAGTCTCAAATGAGAGCTGCATGAGTAAACTACTATGAGAAAATGTAAATGAAAAAAAAATATTACGAGTTGTGTTATTATTAGCATTAAAATTTCTTTATTTGGAAAACTGCAATGTATAACAAAAATAATATGCTGTTAGTCAGTCAATTTCCAAATTTAGCGAGGTGAAATTGGCCTCGCTCATGTTAATTTTTAACTTTTTTTTCTTTGTACTCTTCTTAAAATATGTTTATTTTTTTCTTAGTTCTCAAAATATTTTTTAAAAATAATATGCTAAAAAATTGAAACAGATTTTTTTAAAAATGTCAAAAAATATAAAACGCAAAAACCTTTAAAAATCTTATATTTCAATTAATATTTTATGTGTTTAAAGCTGACGAACTGTGAGTAAGATTTTAGCACTTCACATAAAACTAAGAATATAAAAAAAGATCATGTTCTAAAATAATAAAATTACTAAATAATAATAATAATAATAATAATAAAAACAGGCTTTGAAATAATCATTTAAGTACTAAAATGCAGAGATACTTATAGTTTTTACTGATTAAAAAAAAAAAAAAAAAAAAAAAAAAAAAAAAAAAAAAAAAACGTGATCTAAAATAGACATTAAAAAATTATTTTTTTTAAAAAACCATGTTCTATAAAACATCCATTAAATCACTAAAATATAAGACAATTTTTAGATTTTACTTATTAGAAAAAAAAAAAAGAAAAAAAAAACATGCTCTAAAATAATCATTAAAATACTAAATTATAATTTTTTACATTTGCTTATTAAAAAAATCTAGCATAATCATTAAATTACTAAAAGAAAGATCTAAAAATCATTAAACTACTAAATTAAAAGAATGTTTTTAGATTTCGTTTATTAGAAGAAAAAAAATGCCCTCTAAAATAACCTTAAAATTACTAAATTATCAGAATGGTATTTCAAATGAAAATCAAAATTTCAAAGTAATTGCTTAAGAGGCGCAAAGGCCAACATAGTGAAAAAGATTTGCGCCTCTTAAGCAATTACTTTGAAATTTGATTTTCATTTGAAATATTGTATGCAAGGCGAATGTTTCTCTCAGGAATAATTTCCATGTATTAATATATCAGAATGGTCTTCAGATTTTGCTTATGTTTGAAAAATAATATGTTCTAAAATAACCATTAAGCTACTAAAATAAAGATAATGTATTTAGATTTTTTCTTTTTTTTAAAGTTAAATATTAAAAAAATAATACGAACCTCTGTAAGATTTTCGTCCATGAATTTGGCAAAATACTTTAGAAGAGTAAAAGATTTCTGCAAACTATTGGGAACATTGGAAACACCGTAAGAGGTGGTTTTACCGTTGTTTTCGTGGAATTCCACATGTCTAAAGAAGATGGAAATAAAATATTTTAAGCACATATTTTATCAAATTATAAAAATTGATGCAAAATATTCATGTTAAGTATAAAGGAGTGCCATAAAAATAAAATTAATATAAACAATAATAATAAATCACTTCTTTATAAGCATTCAATGTTTAAAAGACTAAATAAAGTATATAAAATAAGACAGACTTGAATACAGTTTTACTAAAAACATAAAAAATACATTCAGTAAAAGTTTCGCCTAGCAACCGCAAGGCCTCATCAGTACAATTTAACCATTGTAAAAACAAACAACAGAACAAACCAAGTACAGTTAAAGTTAAAGTTAATATATTTTTTTTTAAACAAACAATATTCAGCAGGAATGGAAGAGACTTCATTCAATGTTGGCGAATGCGATTGAGTAAACCAGCTTTCTAGAAACAATCTACCATGATAACTGTTACAACCTGATTTCAAAATACAAGCGTTCGCAAATAGCGGGATGTGATCCATTTCAAGAGAATGCTGGACTATTTTTGAATTTAGATATCTTCTTTTAAAAGCACTAATACGTTCCTTCAGGCAAATTTCCGCTGATCTACCCGTTTCACCAATGTAAATGCTATCGCAATCTTTACAGGGAATGGCATAAACAGCACCGGTTAATTTTGACTTATCATATTTAAACTTATGCTTATTAAAAATTGAACTCACCTTATTAATTCTTACGTATTAAAACTGATTGTATTTTTAATGTTTTTAGTAAAGCTGTATTCAAGTCTGTTTTATTTTATATATTTTATTTAATCTTTTAAAAGTTTCAAATTCAGACGGTAAATGTATGTATATTACAAATTCAATGTTCATCTTTAAAAATCACACCTAATTTGATGACTGAAATGCATGTACAGTGTGAATTCGGAAACCCGGCAAATTCAAAAATCCTTCATCAAAATCATCTCCACCCCCTCCTTTTTTTTACACTTCCAACTTACGGGAGAAAGAAAAATAGCAATTGTTTACAAAATTAAAAATTCAAGATAGACAGGTTGTCGGAGACCGCGAGATCGCTGACGCAGTGCTAAATAGAGGACCGCCGATACTGCTAGTAGCAGCTTAGAGGGACGAGGACGAGAAGCTAGCAGAAAAAAAGGTGTCACTGGACAAATGCATAAGTACGATTGAATAATTAATTATGATTCAGACAGACAAAAACTGTATTTCAGAAACAGATATTCTTCACTTGTATAAATCCAAGAAAAGCGTGTTAAAGAACAGCCAAAAAAATTGACATCGATGTTTCGGAAATAACATTAGGAGAAATCACTGTTTATTAAAAAAAAAAAAAAAATGTAACATAAAAAATATTAATTAAAGTACGTTATTTTTTTTATTATCTTTTTTTTTACATAAATATCCCTTGGCTATAAATTAAATTATGACTGAACGGACCATTAAGAATATCGGAAATACGTTTGACATTCTTTCAGAAATCCGGAATTTTCAAAAATCCGGCTTAGTCTCACCCCAGCGATGCCGGATTTTCGAGGTTCCAATAAATTTCCATTACAATACGTTCAATAAGCATGGGCCCAGTTATCGAAAATTTACCTTTTTGTTTTACGATTGATAAAAGCACGAACCCGTGAATTTAAGGAAAAAATGTAACTTTTGCCCTGTTTCCTTTTTACGATACGGCAACAAGAACAACAACAAAAGCATTATTTAAACTACATATTCAGGATTTCTAAATTGCTTTCTCAACGTATAATCGTAATTTAATTAATATGAAGCTATCAAATGAGAAATATTAAAAGAATGATATTAGTCTGTCCAAATGAAATTATTATGAAAATCAATCCAAACGAATTGATCGCCCCCACTGCCATAGGACACTCTCGAATTTCCATGATTTTACATTTTTAAATGAAAATTTATCCAATCTAACTACGGATTCCTCGTTATAGTGATTTTCGATTTAATGTCTGACACTTAGATATATTAAACTGTCAATCTGATCAAAGTTCCTAAGAAAATTTAAATAATATAACCACCTGTTGAAATTTTTATGTTTCCCAGCGCATGCGTAGAACCGAAAATGTTCTAAAGAAGAACGGGAAACTATCTTCAAAGCCACTGAGACAGAGAGAAAAGTGAATCTCGGAAAATAACTTTTTCGAAAGATTTAACATTATTTTTTTTTAAACCGAAGGCATCGTTTTAAAAGGTAAATAATATATGCGGGTTAATTTGGTATATATATATATTTCGTATTTTGATATGCGGAACGGATGCATATTTTTAAATATTGCAGAAAAACTGCGCTCTCCGAAAAAATAATATATATATTTTTTTTTTGAAAGGATTCATATTCATGTTCGTTTAAACGGATTAGAACCGTTAGAAAGGTAAAAGTACGTGGATATATCTAGGTATTTTTCGCTTTCTCGTATTTCGAATAGTTAACCAGTAGCGAGCTTCGAAAAACGAAGGAAAAAACACACACAAAAGAAAATTTAAAAATATTTTTTTGAAAGAGTTAATATGTATTGATATTTTTTGACGGATTGCACCGTTAGAAATGTTAAAGTACGAAATTTAAGCATGTATTTTTTATTTTATCGTATTTAGAATGTATTTTCCAGGTCATTTTGCAATGTTCATTATGAATTTTAATCAATATCTCGGTTAATTAATAAAAAATGAAAATTCTGAGCCACAGGTGCATTAGGACCTGCCTTGGACAATCTTCACCAAATTTTCAGATCTCTACAGGCGGTAGATTTTTCTAGCCATTGCACCCACACAGACACACACTAACACACAAATAAAATCTTTTCCTTTATTAGTATCAGGGATGAGATTTCCGCTTTTTGCACACCAGTATATTCTTAGAGAAAATGTTGTTCTGTTTAATCGCAAAAATGTTCCCATTAAATGAAATATCATCTCCTCTGCGCAAAAACGCGGAAATCTCATCCATGTAGTATAGATATGAGTTGATGCAAGTACCAAACACATTTTCCTATTATTTTAAGGATTATTCAATAACTTATAAGCAACCAAAACACTTTTCTCTCACATCATGATTCTTAAATAGTTCTCGAATTGGACATCCAAATTACATACACACGGACGTTAAGGGTGTATTCGAAAAAATATTTTTCCACCCTCAACAGCTTGAAATTTTCTGAGACATTTTCAGACTCATTTTTAAAAGTAAAAACGTGAAACTTGCTGAGGTGATTTTTGAAGAGATGTATAAGAGGCCGTGTGATTTCATTTTTCGCTCAATTGATTAGAATTTGTTTTTTAAACAATTATTTTCTCAGTATGACCATTTTTTTCATCCCCAGATCTCCCGCTTCGGAAAATGCGGTTCAAAACGCCAAATTTGAATGCATTTTTTACAATATTTTCTGCATTTATTAAAAAATCGACGAGCACGGCACATTATGTACTTTCCAAATAAGAGAATTTGGCAGTTTGATGCGTTTAAGAGCAAAAATGAGTTTAAAAATAAATCGCAAAATAAGCAGTTTGGATTGGAATACACCCTTAAACAGACGCTGTTTCAATTATTTGACATATTAACTATCTGATCTTTCACTGCTAATCATTCGTATTTGACAAAGTCTGATATCGCGACTTCAAAAGGAAATTTCATGAATGGCCTTCGGGTATGAAGTATCACTTACGTTCGATTGGCTGACAGGCTCATTCGAGTAGAATCGTTGAAGAGTACTCCAATAGAGTGGTCAGACAGCTGGAAGCCGAAGCCATATTTATTGGAGTAGTCGATCCATTTGGTGATGAAAGGACAGAGGTTATGACTTAGGGAGGATGGATTGTTATCACAGTCTGTGGAAAGAAAAAAACATACTTATTAATAATTATCAGTAAAAATAAACATAAACAGTACAAAAAAAAAAAAAAAAAAAAAAAAAAAAAAAAAAAAAATACCCCGCTTAACAATGCGAAATTTTCTGATGCATCTTCTGAATGTGCATGTTATTTCCAGACATGATTATTGAAGTAATCTGTAATTGAACAGTTTTTTTCCTATTAATAAATTACATCTTGAGTTATAAGGGACAAGGGACTGTTGTCGCAGTATGGCAGTTTTTTTCCTTTCCTATGCAATCGTGTACGGAAATTCGGTTCAAAACGCCGATTTTTGAAAAAAAAAATTGCCTTTACAAAAGCAAAAAAAAAAGTAAAACACAGTTAGATTAAACAGTTTCTTAATAAGAACATCTGTCAATTTGATACGTTTGCTAACAAAAAATAAATAAATAATTAAAATAAAATAAGAATGTGTCAGAAAGGGGATAGTTTGAATTTGAGAACAATCTTATTGGCCTAATCCAAATTCGTTGCTTTTTTACACATTTTTAAATTCATTTTTTTTTCTCAAACGCACGAAATTAACAGATGCTCTTATTTAGAAACTATGTAATCCAAAGGTTTTTTTTTCTTTTTTCGTTAAATGCAGAAGATCTTGCAAAAAATGCTGTCAAAGTTGGCGTTTTGCGCTGTATATCCGGACTCGAGAATAAGGAAAAAAACTGCCGTTATAAAACAACAATAGCTTATAACTCAAGGTGCAATTCAGTTATCGAAAATTGAAAAAACTGTTCGATGAGAAATTACTTCAATAATCATGCCTGCAAGTGTCATACTTTTACGTTTAAAAATGAGACAGAAAATTTGCAAAAAAAGTTTCGCGTTATTGAGCAGGGAAAACTATTTTTCGAGAACCGCCTGAAAAAAAGTGAATAGAAATATAACTCAGACTAAAAACAGGAAATATTAATTGAGTCAGCAACAGTAAGATTCTGTTTAATTTATCTACACTGCTCAAAAAAATTAGGGGAGCAAGCAAAAAAGTGAAGAGAACAGTGCGAGACAGCCATGCATGGGCATAAAATGGAGAGTACACGTGTATCAATGCGTGATACAGAAAAAAAAGACAAAAAAATTGCAATAGAGCAATTCTTTAATTTAATTGCAATTCTTTAAAACGATAGACAGAACATAAAAGATAGTTTAGGGCAGCAATTTGGTTACATGTAAATGACAAAAAAAAAAAAGTACTGTTTAGGAACGATGCATGGTATTTAATATGGCATGTGGTCCCCTCGAATACTGTCGCACACATGTTTTCCATGAATTCGATAACATTATCGATAGCACCTTGGAGAGTACTGTTCCACTCCTCAAGAATTGTAATCTCCAAGTCCCGGATAATAAAAGGAGTCCTTAGTCTCGCTGCAATGCGTCGACCGAGTGTGTCCCAAACATGCTCGATTGGATTCAGGTCAGGAGAGCATGTTGGCTATTCAATATGCTGTATTGTTTCAGCTTTAAGCATGTTCTGCACGAGATGAGCTTTATGAAGTCTGGCATTATCATGCATGCGATAAAAGGAATCATCAATTGCTGCAGCGTAAAATACGACATGAGGTCTCAGTATCTCGTTTGTATAACTTTGGGTCGTCAAAGTGCCATTCCGAATGATATGCAGTTACGTGCATCCAGCTATGCTGAATCCAGCCCATATCATCAACCCACCTCATCTGTAATGTGATGTTTCACGAACGAATGTGGGATTATTTCGATTGTACCTTTCCCGCCGCACCAAAGCACATTCGATGTCACATCCAGGCTGAATCGGGACTCGTCTGTAAACAAAATTTGACTCCAAACACGATGCCTCCAATCTCGATGTTCAGTTGTCCACCTTCTTTGGGCAACACAGTTGCTTGAGGTGAACGGAATACAAACCATTGACTTACGTGCATAAAGACCACCCTAATGAAGCTTTTTTGGGGGGCTGTTTGGTTGGACACCCTTCGTTCTGTGTCCAAAAACTACAACTGTGTTTGCAGCTGAGTAGCACTGCCTGTTCTGTCTCGACGAGCTGTTAACAGGATAGTAGCACATGACCGACTTTGCCTTACTCGACGTCTAACATTCCCTGTGTCTTGGAATCGATTATACAGCCTTGCATTGGCACTTCTTTCGACTCCAACAGAATGCGCTACACTTCGTTGTGCTTGCTCGGATTCAACATTTTGTTAAAATGATGTGCTCCCCTAATTGTTTGAGCAGTGTATATCTAATAAACAAAATGATCTGCATGAAATTTAGCAACTAAGAAATGTGTAATACCTTCGGGCATTGATTCCAGGACATTTTGTACCATGCTATACATATTGGCTGACGTACAAGGCTCTTTTGGTTTCTTGATAACTGAAAAAATAAAATAAAATTAGTACAACTTTAACAGACTATATCACGCAGTGATAGAGGTTAACTTTCAGTATTAGAAAAAATAAAATTGTGGTAGCTGTATCACTATAAATTGCGATGACCATTAAAATAATATATTGTTAATACTATTCTAATGTCAAAACACTGTATAAATTAGTTGTGTTCCTGTTTTCTGTGAAATTACATAATTAAGCTTATCTTAAATTACATATTGAAAATTGAATTAGAAATAATTAACAATAAATGATTAACAAGCAGATCTATGACAATATTAGCAGACAAATGCTAAATTTAATTAATATCAGAACGATAGAAAAGATCAAGTCTGCTTAACCCTTTATGTCCCAAATTATGAAATAATGAAAATTTCATCTTCTAAGGTATTTTTCCTGTATTTTTGAAAATTCGTTAGAAGATTTACACAATCAATCAATAAATTTTAGATTGATATTACCAATTAAAACTAACGAACGAAATACTTATTTATTGGGATTTTGTAGGATATTTATAACTCTACTCAAATTTTTTATATAAAATACTTTTTAAAGTATTTTATAGAATTAGGAAATGTGCACATACCCTGTGTGTTCTCTTACAATAGAAATAAAGAAATATTTAAGAACTGAAACTTTGCATCCCCCAAACTTCCGACATCAAGAAAACTAAACAGGTGCATATGAACGATAAATTTTAAAACCATTTTTTGACGCCTTTATTAAACGCCTTTTAGTTTAACGCTTATTACACGCTCATTAACGCTCATTAAACGCCTTTTAAAACCATTTTTTGTTTTGTACAAGAAATAAAGCTTTTAAAACAAGAAAAAGTAAAGCATCTACAACTCATTGTAAATGGTATTACTGCTGATGGATGTACTAAATTAATTTTATAACAAGTTTTTCTTTTAATGGTGCACTTTAAAATACCACTGGGACATAAAGAGTTAAAGAGCGTAAGAATAATTAATATATACTCAACATACTAATATTCTAAATGCAAACCAACATTGGCCCATTAATCTGCTACCAACAATACATTAGTTTTCTACAATATCACAGAACTATTTGAATGCTTAACTTTCGGAAACCTATATACGGGGTGTTTCTAAATGAATATCGGGGTTTTAATGCTTGGTGGTATTTATTATACAAAACTTAAAATTATAATTAAGGGTGTATTCCAATCCAAACTGCTTATTTTCTGATTCATTTTAAAATTCATTTTTGCTCTCAAACGCATCAAACTGGGAAATTCTCTTATTTAGAAACTATATAATGTGCCGTGCTTCTTAATTTTTTGATAAATGCAGAAAATACTGTAAAAAACGCTGTCAAAGTTGGCGTTTTGAACCGAATTTTCCGAAGCGGGCGATCTGGGAATGAAAAAAATGGTCATACTGAGAAAATAATTGTTTAAAAATCAAATTCTAATTAATTGAGCTGAAAATGAAATCACACGGCATGTTAAACATGTCTTCAGAAATCACCCCAGCAAGTTTCATGTTTTTACTTTTAAAAATGAGTCTGAAAATGTCTCAGAAAATTTCGAGCTGTTGAGGGTGGAAAAATATTTTTTCGAATACACCCTTAATACATAAAATGAAAGATAAACTCAAACAGTTTTACCTACAAGGTTACAAGTGTTCAATGCCAGCACCTTTCATCACACGACACACATCAATTCGATAGCTCAGTTGTTCCCAAACGTTGATTAGTATTTGTGGGCCATTGTTGCAACAGCTGCAATGGTCAACTGGTAGAGGAGGCACATACACACGATTATTTATGAACCCCCACAGGTAGAAATCACATGGCGTCAGATCGGGTGAGCGTCTGAACAGAACTTCTTTGCTAATCAACGTTTGGGAAGAATTGAGCTATCGACTTGATGTGTGCCGTGGGACGAAAGGTGCTCACATTGAACACTTGTAAGCTTGTAGGTAAAACTGTTTGAGTTGCTCTTGCATTTTATGTATTAATTATAATTTTAAATTTTATGTAATAAATACTATCAACCAAGCGTTAAAACCCCGATTTTTATTTAGAAACACCCGGTATATTAATATTTACTCATTAATGCTGTAATGCCGCTAACAATGGAAATACACTGGTGTTCATAAATAAGGGACGCAGGAAGTTTTAATTTAGTTGATTGAAGTTAATTGTGAATGCCTAAAAGAAACTGATATAAATGGCAGATGTATAAAATAGCACAGTTAGTTGATGGTATATTAATGTTTGTCACAAACGGTCTTACGAATCACAGTTACAACGATGAAACAGTCAGGGATATATATCTATTATTCGTCTCATTATTACTCTAAAGTTACTGTGATTTGGTGGCTTCATTGTGGTGTCACCGGGGCAGTTGCTTTGTCAAGCTGCAATTGCCGAATCACAAGCTTCCGTTATAATCATGCTACCTGGTAATTTCGATTAGAAACTTGGGAATTTACGCAGAGCTATGCTTTGGGATGGGTCACTAAATAGCTACACAGTGAAGTCATCTGGAGAGTCGTTTGGAGACTATACTGTAATCTCTAATGACCGTTGCTTTGTGAAAAGTCACAAACGGTCACACGAATCACAGTCACCATGGTGAAACACTGAGGAATATCTATTATACGCATCATTACTCTAAAGTGGCTGTCATTTGGTGGATTCATTGTGGTGTCACCGGCGCTGTTACATATTACCTGTGTTGACTTCAATTAGAGAGTTGTGAATTTACCATGAGCTATGCATTGCGACGGGTCACTAAATGACGGCGCAGTGAAGTCATCTGGAGAGTCGTTTGGAGATTACACTGTAATCACTATGATCGTTGCTATTGGAAAAAAGTCACCAAGTGACTTCATTGAGATGCCAGGTGTTGCCATTTCAGCACTTTTTTAGGTAGCTTTCATTAAAAAAGCTACCTATTGCAGCCGTTCGGAGGAAAGCGATTTCAAAACATTTTGGTATATTTTCATCGATCATGACCCCCAGACCCCGAAACCACCCTCCGTTCAAAATTGATATATATATATATATATATATATATATATCTATCTGACCTATGTCACACTGTAACTCTCGTATTTATGAACCGATTTGGATGTAATTCGGTGTGTACATAGTACATACCAATGTCTCGACCGAGTTCGTTGGCCAGCTTCATCCGCCATTTTGTTTCAAAATGGCGGCCATTTAAAATTTTAAAAAAATTTTTAAATTTGAAATGTGGTACCAAAAAATTAAAAATGGACAAATATTTTTTCTGATATATTTGACCTTTATACAAAGATTCCGGAGCAGTTTTTGTTTCGTCTATATCTTAAAAAATGGCTGAGTTATAGCATTTTGAATTTCTAGCGTGGCTGACATTTTGAAACGTCCTGAATTTTGTCAAGCGATAAAAGGCGTATTTATGAACCGATTTGGATGTAACTTCGTTTATACATAGTACATACCAATGTCTCGACCGAGTTCGTTGGCCAGCTTCATCCGCCGTCTTGTTTAAAAATGGCGGCCATTTAAATTTAAAAAAAAATTAATTTGAAATGTGGTACCAAAAAATTCAAAATTTAAAAAATATTTTTTTCTTATGTGTTTGACCTTGATAAAAAGATTCGGGAGCAGTTTTTGTTTCGCCTATATCTTAAAAAATGGCTGAGTTATAGCATTTTGAATTTCTAGCGTGGCTGACATTTTGAAACGTCCTGATTTTTGTCACGGGATAACGGGCGTATTTATGAACCGATTTGGATGTACCTTGGTGTGTGCATAGTACATACAAATGTCTCAACCGAGTTCGTTGTCCAGCTTCATCCGCCATCTTGTTTCAAAATGGCGGTCATTTAAAAAATTTTAAAAAAATTAAATTTAAAATGAGATACCAAAAAATTGGAAAATGAAAATGATTTTTTTTGTATGTGTTTGACCTTAATACAAAGATTCCGGAACAGTTTTTGTTTCGTCTGTATCTAAAAAAATGGCTGAGTTATAGCATTTTGAATTTCTATTGTGGCTGATATTTTAAATCGACCTGATTTTTGTCACGCGACAACAGGCGTATTTATGAACCGGTTTGGATGGAACTTGGTCTGTACATAGTACATACCAATGTCTCGACCGAGTTCGTTGGCCAGCTTCATTCGCCATCTTGTTTCAAAAGGGTTGCCATTAAAAAAAAATTAATTTAAAATGAGTTATTAAAAAATTGGAAAATGAAAAAGATTTTTTTTTATGTGTTTGGCCTTGATACAAAGATTCCATAGCAGTTTTTGTTTCTGAAAATTTGTTCTTTTGATTATATCTTAAAAAATGGTTGAATTATCGCACTTTGAATTTCTAGCATGGCTAACATTTTGAAACGATCTTGTATTTGTCACGCGATAACACTCGTATTCGCCTATTTCGATGTAAGAAGGCATGTGGATTGTATACATCAATATCTCGACCAAGTTCGCTGGCCAGCTTCATCAGCCGTCTTGTTTCAAAATGGCGGCCATTAAATTAAAAAAAAAATTATAATTAAAGTGAGGTGCAAAAAAATTAGAAAGTGAAAAAGGTTTCTTTCTTAAGTATTTGACCTTGATATAAGGATTCAGGAGCATTTTTTGTTTGTCTTTATCTTAAAAAATGGCTCAGATATAGCTATTTCAATATCTAATGTGGGTGACATTTTGAAAAATCTGATTTTTTGCCTGCGGCAGCACTCGAATATATCAATCGATTCCGATGTGAGTGAGCATGTGCACAGCAATTACTAAGGTCTCGACCAAGTTCACTGGTTAGCCTCATCCACCCTGTTGTCTTAAAATGGCAGGCACTTCAAGATATCGCCGAATTTGGCAGCCAAATATAAGTTACTTTAAATAAAAGCAGCTTGGATAAAGCTGACTAATTTCGCGAAATTCTCATTCATAATGATTTAGTATTGATAAAAATTAGTATTGAATCTCCTATATTCGGTTTCCACTAAATTGAGCTTCGTGTGCTTGAATAATATAAGTTGGCTTTTTTAAAATAAGGAATATAAAAGCTACCTCTTCCTCCCGGCACTGGCCGGAAGGACTTTTTAAAATTCAAAATACGCACTAGAATGTCTGGTATTGTAATGTTGGTTTTATTCAATTACGAAATGTCTGTCAGTAATGCAGAAATTCTTTTAGATATTTTAATTAAAAAAGGGGGCTAAAATTTTCAATACTGGTGATGTCATTTGAGGATTCGTCACAAGCGTTTCACAGTTCGATCTCCGAATGACGGTCACACGAGAATCACAAAGTGATTTGATTGTAACGACATCTGGTGATTCGTTGCAAAGTAACAGTCACGCTGACTTCATAGTGAAGTCACCAAATGACGGTCACTTGAGAGTAATAATAAGATGAATAAAATGTGTCACATTTTGGTTCATAGTAGCGTCTGTGACCTTTGTAATTATTTGTGACGCCAAGGTTATGTCAGATAGACTAGCGTTACTATTAACGTAGTTCCTACTTGCTAGACCTGCTGTTTATATTAGTATCTTTTGACCACTTACGATTAACTTTTGTGTTCTAAAATTAACATTTTGTGTTTGTTTCTCAATTTATGGTCACCAATGTATTTTCAATTATTTTTTTAATATTGATATGAAATAAATTGCATTGTTAAGACTTTAGTCGAAAGGTCAATATTTTCGTAACACCGATATTCTAAGGTGAATTCTCAAGTTATTGCCAGTGTTTCTGCAATTTTGGTACACATTATTCATTTCCAATTTAAAATAATTACAATAAAGGCTTTATAATGGGCTACTATTAGCTTTTTGCCTAAATATTTCTGGGACATTCTTTTCACAGCACTTCTTCCGCAGAAATTTAAATGATGTCGGTAGCTTTTATTTACATTTTTCATTTATTGACAACATTACCAAACAATTTATGGAGGAATGAACTCACTTTTATCTGGACATAGGACATTTGTAAGTTTTTGCCTGATATTTGTAGGGAAACAGTGATCTTTTTGAGGTGACGATTCCACGGACTTTACGTGAATCTGAAATGAAACAAAATTCGTTAAAAAATGAAGGAAGGATTATTATATATATATTTATACAAGTCAAAACCTGTCGAATTCGATGAATGAAAGGGTTTAAAAGAATTGATTGAGTGAATTTATAAAAAAAAAATCATAAAAATAATTACAATTAATGTAATTTATATTGACTGGTCTAACTCTTAAAAACAAATATTATTTTAAAATAAAGTTTATCTTCAACTTTTGAAATTATTGAAAAATTAAACTTTATTCCTATACGTAAGCTGTAAAATGTAATTAAGAGAAGGATTGAATTTATTAATTGAGACTTTGATCTTCGGTATTACGAATGAAAAATCAACTAAAATTGCGCCACTATGACGCAATTGTAATTTTTGTTTTAACTAAATCTAAAAACAAGTAATATAAAAATTTATTTTTTAAAGTCAATTCCTACTTAGGTCATGAAAGAAAAATTTAATATAATCCCTTAAGCTAATATTAGTTTTTGTTGCATTAAAATCCTATTGGTTTATAATGAAAGTCTATGGGAATTTGGTGAAATATTAGAGGTATCGCCAAGTTGGCGTCACTTTAGGCGACTCATTTTGGGCGCCAAGTTGGCGATAAATTTGGCGGTATTTTGCGACAGAACAGGGTCTCCCCTATGGTAATCACCCTTATAGGTATGAAGACGCATTAAATGCTGTTCAATAACCAATGGCCGCTATTTTGTCTCCCATATAAAACTAAAATTAATAAATTAAAATTTAATTAATGAATTAATATTTGAAAAAAACTGCATTAACATCAAGTGTCATCCACTACAAGTTAAAAAAAATTATTTGAACTTGATTGGATGAATAATAAGTATTTTATTAACGATTGAAACTTTGAACAAGATATATACAGGGAGAAAGTGAACTAATAGTAGGAATTGAACAACGTCGTTTTCACCGTCGCAAAATTTACATGCATACTTTTCATATTCATATTCACTATTTAAAAAATATTTTAAAGTGTCATAGGTTATCAATATATATATTCCCAATCTTGATGCCATGTTTGGCAGTTGCAATTTTGAATGGAATCATTCGCATTCTTGACTTGAGGGTCTAATCTGAGCGCCGATGAAATCCAGAAATTTACTTTTAGATGAATTCGTAGTAAAATATTTAGTTTTATTAAAGAAAATACTCATTTAATTTTTACTGTGACGTTATTTTCACTCACTGAAGTTCTGTGCGGTTAGCGTCTCAATCTCAGTATCAGTGGAATAAAAAAAATTGAAATGTAACAGCTTTATGAGTAAAAGTGTGTTATTTTAAATCGCGACGTCATTTTCTGTTCAAAAGTTTTAAAAATGTTATTTTTAATTCTAATACGAAAATGACATCCGTAATGATATGGTAATACTCACAGTTTCCCTTCTCTCTTCAACAATGGAAGAAACTCGCTTGTCACCAATGTGAAGAAATTTCATAAAAGACTTTTAAAATTAAAATTAAAATATAAAAATTGGATTATTTTAAAAAATAGCGATTGCGGGCACATATATAAATAAAGTGCTTTCGCTCAAAAAAATAATTATCAAAATCGGTTCAGTAGAAATGTCAGGCCAGATGACTAAATAAACAGCCTTATGTTTTATAAAGCAAAAACATGTCAACCGACGTCATAGTGACGGTAGCAACGGCCTAACCAATAAATTTAGCTTTTTTGCGTTCTAACATTGCACAATTTGAATTTTTACACCGCCGAATAGAAATAAAAATTACTTTCAAATATTAATTCATCATTTATTTGTTTCCGTGACGTATTCTGTATCTAAATTGCCAAATGAAATTTAAACTTCACAAATAACAAATTTGACACGAATTTAACAGATATATAATCAAACTACACACTTCAACATTGAAATAATCAGAATGGTAATGGTTTGTATAAATAGTAAAATGCTTCACAGCTGGCATGCGATTTATACAAAAGTACCAAACATGCCTTTTGTTGTAGTTGGTACTTGGTAAGCTATCTCAAAAGTGTACTAAATTTAAAAAAAATCTATTAGAGTTTACAATTAAAAGCGATTTTCATCTACGTTCTTTTACCCGGATAGTATATCGGGCATCTTTAACATAGCTGGTAAATACTAACAAACGGATATGTTCATCATAGGGAGCTTAGATATGAGAGAGCGGGCACACCGGGCATAGCATTTGACTGGTTGAGACGATTCTGGGCAAAACAAATTGCCAAGCATCTTGGCAAGGCTGCCATTATCGCCAAGCTAACGCTTTTTAACTTGTCTCACTCCTATAATCGAACTCGTCCAGGCGAGCATAGCCAAGTTCTGGAATAGACACTTTCAATCGTGACGTCAGTTATGACGTTTTGCTCGGAAACTGACTCCAAACAAATGGTTGCTATGCTGTATTTTCTATTTTGTTTGTACATTATAGATATATCTTATAACTATATCTCACAGATAAGTATTTTAATGCTTTATATGCAGTAGTAATATGTTCTACCATTTATATTTAGTAAGAAATGAAACATAGCAACCGTTAGTTTGGAGTCCAAGCAAAACCTCATGACAGACACCACACTAAAAGATTCTGTAGAAAATGTCCATGTTTGCTATTTTGGACAAACGTGTCTGTCTAAGCACCAGCTCAGCAGAATATGTCATCAATCTCATATCGGGGCACACTTGTTTATCATGCTTTCATTGTGGCGTCATGTTGTTACATCCGAGGCTAACGAAAAAGAAAGGCTACCGCGGTGCTTTACGCGAATCTCGTTTTGCAGACCGTTGTAGTCATGTGATGCTCGAATGCACCAATGCAGATGTACGAAAAGAGCATCACGTCACTCTAGCGATCTGTAAAAAAAGACATGTGGAATGCACAGCGGTAGCCTGTCTTTTTCGTTAGCCTCGGTCACATCTTATACTTGATTTTGAAAAGATGGCAAAAACATGGAAATCGACATTTAGTTGAGGATGTCATTTATGTACAGTAATATATTTATTTGCGTGTCAATATGTACTTGCACTCACGCACATACATTCACACTTATGCTAAGTAGTGTATGTATTGCCACATCTGGCATAAAAAATAAGTTACCAAAAATAGTACCAAATTAGCGTTAAGTCGCGAAATAATAAAATGGATACATCAATTTAATGTTTATTATTAATATGACAAATTAGAAAATAGTCGGTGTTTGTGAAGAACCGTAATGGCGTCTCAATTGTGCCGTTATTTTATTATAGTAGATAAATATAGGAATAATTTTATGTTATAGATCAATTAATAATTTGCAACGAAAAACATCATTCAGTTTTACTAAAAGTTGCGATCAGAATCAAACAGAGTACACGAACAAAGTAAAATTACTGATAATGCTAAATTTTTATAGTTGGAATTATGAGTTATTATTAAACAGAAACTGAAATTGCTGTTTAATAACATGTTTTCTTTTTTATTATTTCAACAATTTCGCGATCTAAGTGCTAAAAAGGATTCTTCAAAAGTAATAAAAAGGCTAATTCTTCAGTGAAGTTGCAAGATGACACGGTGAAGGCATACTATTTCAGAATTTCTGCACTTCATTCTTGATTACTATTCAGGAAATAAATTCTAATATATCTTTAAAGCGTATTGTATCTTCTAAAGAAGTTTTGTTCACGAAAAAGATATATAGTTACAACATAGCAACAACAACAAAAGAAAGCAACTAAATTTGAAACAATAAATTATATTAAAAATTATTTAAAAAATGTAAAAAATGATAAAAAAAAAATCACTAAAATCAACTCTTATGTTTTCGAAAACTTGAATTCCGTTGGAGAAAAGTTACACTAACCTTTGGTACTTCTGTTTTTGGACTGAGCTGTAAGTCAAGAAGGTTATTGGATAGCTTGTCCACAGTTTGTTCACTGACAGACCTAGAACAAATAAATAGAATTTAATTAATTTCTATAGCAATTTCTATTAAATAATAAAATAAAACGAACATCAAAAGTATGAAAAGATAAGATTAAATAACTACGGAATTGTCCATGTTTCTCATTTGTAGTACAACTAATCACGACCCCTTTTCAGTTAATTATTCAAACTTAATAAAACCTTTTATTAATACAAGTAAGACAATTGCACTATAAAATATAATAAATAAGATGCATACGTTTAAAACACGTAACTTGCTCAATGGTACACATAAACAAGAACTTTTATACGAACTTGAACAAATAAAATAAATGATAAAGCATAATATCGACGTTTCGAACTGATTCTACAGTCGTCTCCAGGATAAATATGACGTTGAAATGTTTAAAAGTCTAAAGACGACAGCTTCCTATCTAGTTCTTATTAAATAATATGAATGTAAAATTGCAGTGAGTACACATGGAAATTTTAAAATGAAATGAGTTGAGATGGATCCAAAATTCGCTTGAAGACCATGAAGTGTCACCAGCTATGACGGGGAATGGATTACATTCAAACTGATGGAGATAAATCATCAAGGTGAATAACTGTGCTAAAAATAAACTAATTTCCTCAATTACATAAACAATATAACTTTTCAACTTAGCCATAAATACCTTTATAGTGCTAATGGATTTAACCTTAAAATCCCTGTAAAGATAATGATTTGTTGAATGGCAAAATTATACTCATAAAGTACAGTGAACTGATTTATTGTTATTATTATGTATCTTGTAATGTAAACATTTTCTTTCATTCTGAAAAATGTAGCTCATTAGGAAAGAGGCATATAAAAATGCTCTCTTATTACAATTTAAATAGTGTTAATTAAACATCTAAATGTCACTGCATCTTCATTTAATATTGAAATAATCTAGAATTTCTTTACTTAAGGGAGGCATAAAATGTGGTGCACTGGAGAATACAATTTTCTTCAAATATAAAGTTAATAATATCGTCAACTAATACGCTTTGGGATAAAGGTAAAATGTGGATTTACAGCATCAACTGATAAGTATCCTGAAAAAGGGTAAGTCCCAATTTACATTACTTACTCACGCCTATTTAATGGGATTCAAAATCCTATCACAAACAAGGTCATGGCAAAAGAGAGAAAATTAAAATATTGCAAACAGGTAAACAATTAGGACTTTTTTTTATAATATTCAGCCAGATTTTTGTTATATTATAAAATAGATTATCAATACAGGCATTATGCTCACGTGCAATGATTTCGACTGATTCTCTGATCATGCTTTCAAATGGGTTTTAACTGGAACTATGACTTTCGCCTCCTGAAAACTAACCAAACGTCGATATATGCTTTATCATTTATTTAATTTATTCAAGTTCATATAAAAGTTCTTGTTTAAGCGTATCATTGAGCAAGTTTATGTGTTTTAAACGCATACATAGTATTTATTAAAAAAAAAAAAAAAAACACTATCTGAACTTTTTTTACATGGACAAAGGTCTGCTTTCCCGCATTATACATTAAATTGCCATCTAACCTCTACATTACACATAAAGAAGTGTATCAGAGTTATCAGAGCAGGAGTTAGATATCCCATTGGTTTCAAAATATCGCATATTTGTTTCTAAAATGATACAAGGTCAAAAATGATATTTTGGTGCAAAATATGAATGAATCACAAACATATTGTCATATCTGTTATGAGAGTCTCGTTTAAATATCTTTAAAAATTACCAAATTAGAACAGTTTCATCATTTTTCCCTTATCCCCACTTTCTATAAATCTTCAGATAATTGAGTGTAAAGTGATATTAACCCTCTCGCTGCACAACCCGAGATTTTCTTGGGCATGTATTTTCCCGTCTAATTAATCCTCCTTGATTATTCCCACCAGTTATTTATTTATTTATTTATTTTTTTTTTGTAAATTTTGCCTTATTTAATCCGAGCATTTTCCCGATTAAATTAGACTAAAAGTTTTTGTTTTGAAAAACCGGTGATAAAGGAAGCTATTTTAATTATTTTGAAGCTATTTTAATAAAAGAATTACGCAGCGAGAGGGTTAATCCATTAGGTGGACATACGCCAATTTCTCTCGCACGCGATTTGCTACTCATTATATATATATATAAAATTATTTTGATTATTGTAATGATAAATAAAACTTTGTTAATACGCAAATAATCACAAACTGTGCGTTTTTTTTTTTTTTTTTTTTTTTTTTAACGATTTACCACATTAGATTTTCTTTGTGATGCCATTATGCAGCGTTTTCGACTTGTCAATATTTTGTATTTCCATATAAATTACAAAAGCTTTTTTTTTCTAATGGATTTCATAAAACAATAAATGCGATAAATTACAAACGGAGTCAAAAATGCTATGTACAAGATAGCCATAATTAAATCGACGGTGTTCTGTAGCATTATCTAACTAGGAGAATGGAGAAAAATTTCGTAGGATGATACACAAAACGGAGAATAAAGGACTCCGCAAGGGGAAAAAAAGAGCCACATATCACCCTCGTGGTGACTTTTGGAATTAATTTTTTTTCCGCGGAATTATTCGTCCCCAGTCTTGTTTAATCATCCTACAAAATTTGGCTCCATTCTCGCAATTAGAACGCGCTACAGAACATGCTGAGTACTGATAGTTTAATTATGGCCACCTTTTACACAGGGTGTCCTTCAAAAATATATGCACAATTAAACTTATTACAGCGTATTTTTCTATTAACACACAGCTAGTTAAATAAAATAGGCGCTGACAGGTTTCATCGGCGCCATTACTGGTGGGTCGACTACCGGGTAAAAAAAAAACAAAATGTTTTACACTAGCCTCCAAATACAGTTTGCTGCGGTTCTGAATTCCAACACATAATTGATTATACTCGTGTTTAATGTTTTTCACAATTTATACATACCTTTTAATTTGGTCGGCTAAAGGGAACTTTGGAGGAGTGAAACAACAGGTGGTAGGAAGGGACTTTGGCATGTAACCGGACACGAAAAAATCATGCCTGATAATCTCTTCAAGCGAAGGCCTGTCAGAAGGCTTTAGTTGGAGCATTCTAGCAACGAGCCGACGAGCATGGTCTGATATGGAATTTGGAATGGAATATTTGTTCGTAGTGATTCTGTAGTACGTCTCACTGAGAGTGGCTGTTTCGAATGGAGGTTGTCCAACTAGCATCGCATACCTAGAATAAGATAGAATTATGATTAAATAAATCAAATAGCAATATCTTAAAAATAGGCGCGTCTAAATTAAATAAACTACATATGAATTAGATAAAATATATAGTTCAAGATTTATCTGTCAGCACCTTATAGCTTTATGTGCTGTTTGCACACATCTGAAACATTTGCCTAAAAATTGACTTAGAAATTTTATGAAATATTTTTTTACTAATGTTTGTTTACAAATTAATGTTAAAATTAGAAGCAAAAGTTTAAACTGAGAATCATTAATATAAATAATCGTATTGAGCATACTGAAAGGAAAACAAAATGATATTTTTCTGATTGTTGTCGATTACTTTATAATTTCTGATCGAAGACAACACTAACAAATAATTCTATAATTTGACTAAAAAATTATTAATGAAAAAATATGTCCATTTCTCTGATGGCAAGCATATGCCTTCATTAGTTAAGTTCAGTAGAAGAATATAAAACACGAAACAATTTAAAATCATATAGACACCTTTTGAACAACCTGAACAGGTCTCACCTTTAGTGTATACACACGTGAAACTAAACAGAACAGAGAATAAATAACTAGAACCATTTAATAACATATTTATATACTAATAAGATAAAGAAATTCAAAGATTGTGCTGATATCTCTAACTGAGTTTAGAGGACAGGGGAACTATCTTATCATGACGTAAAGGCATATGTGACGTGAGACGTGGTGAGGAATAAGTACTTTTTTGTCTAGGAGGGTAGAAAAGAGAGGAGTAGACATATCAATTTTCCTTGTGGAAAGTTTTGAAGCCAGCAAATACGTTCTTCGCCTTTTCCTGCGTTCACCATATTTGGCTTTGAACGAAAGCAGTCCAGAGTTCAAGACGCGTCTAAATTTGGTGGACGCAGGAGGAGGATAGGAACGGCTTCAAGGGACGTTATTTATGACTACTCCATCTATTGGATCCTTCTTGTTTGCAGTCTAGCGTTTATGAGACAATGCGTGTCAATGAACTTTAGTCGTTGGCGTCCTTCAAAAGCTGTAGTAGCGCTTGAAGATTAATGTGCGAATTTCAAATTCTGTAGCATTTGGGGAAATTGCCAACAGAAACATTGCATATGCACATGTTGCAGCAGGAGAGAAAATGTGTCATCCGAAAGTATTTTCAAAAGACACTGACTTCAAGAAAGCATCTAAGGTTGTGGAAGCTGCCACTGTTGTAACAAAGACCATCTCGTCTAAAAGACTTCAAGGAAATGTGTTCAGCAACTGCATAAATGCAGAAGAGGGGAAATTTTAAAATGGTTGTTTGTAACACATGATATCGATAAATCATATAATACTATTGGTTTAGCCCATGATCGTAATATAAGAGCTACACAGAGTTCAATAGAAATTTAGCAGCTTGTAGACACAGACAAATCCTTTTATTAAATATGTCAACATTTCATAAAATACAGACACAACGCAAACGTCTTAGAATTAACAGTGAGTACAGTTTATTATCCCATATACTCTCATATTATAACATTACATGTACACACACATACATTTATATACTTATATATGTAGCCTATAGTTTATCTAATTATATCGATTACATATGACTTATACCGATTAACATCAGAGTTGGATAAAGAGAGAGAAGCAGGTAATCTAGGCATAACAGATAGGAATGTCAGTCTCCGAATTATTTTTATCCTAATAATAAATAAAGAATTCGATATTGAAAATGATGTATATTAAAATAGATATGATGTGTTTCACTTACATGATACAACCCATCGCCCAGACATCAGATGCAAAACAATGACCCTGCATGTTTAATACTTCTGGAGCAATGTAATTGGGAGTGCCACAAAAAGAGCTACATAAAAGTAAATGAATATTAGTAAAGACAGCCAGTTATTTTGAATGTAATGCAAACAAACGAAAATCAAAATATAGAGGATGATTCTAAAACATCCAGTAAAAACGAATGGTGAAATTAGGTGTACAGAAATAAACAAAAACATTGGTTCGCAATTCATTTATTTAGTTGAAAAGGTGGTGGGTTTACCATAAAGTTGAACCTGATTTTTAGTTCAGAACTTTAATTATAGTAAAGACTGTAATGATATTTACACCAGATTGTTCTTTAATTTGTGTGAAATATGATGGCTTCAAAAGACATGCTGGAAGCAAACAGTTATTCCGTCAGTGCTATTATACGTACTGCCAGCTAGATACCGAAATATGGAGAGTCTTATCGATTGTTGCTCAAGTATGGGTGGCGTCGCCACACTTTTTACAAATCAGTGTAAGTCATTAAAGAATTCGTTAATGTTAAAGTTATGAATGAATATTCTGTTTCGGCTTAGAATAAGAACCCCTGTATTTTTGACTAAACAAGTAAATTGGCCCAATATTTTCATGTGATTTATGATTGTTTGCGTATGCTTTATTTGTCCTTTCATTCTTTCCGGATATTTTAGAATCACCCCGTATTTGACTCAGTGAGACGATTTCAGTACTTACAAATTTTTGCCTAATTTGTCTTGATGAGGATAGTTTTTCTTGACGCAGGTCGCTAACCCAAAGTCGCCGATCTTCACTTCCATTTCTTCGGAGAGAAACATATTGCCAAGTTTAAGATCCCTGTGAATGATGCCCCTGGAATGCGTGTACTGTACCCCTTCGGCAAGTTGTAGCATGAAGTACCTTACTTCTGACTCGGTCAGAAACTTACGATTCTTCAAGACGTGATAGAGGGACTGAAAAGAAAGTACGGATTAAATTTTAGATATTTCGAAACGTTACACCACAAAATTTGTGACTAATGGTGGGTAATAATACATTGTAATGTTATATGGTAATATACAAGGTGTTTCAAAACTCCACATATAAGCTATGAGAACAGATAGATAACATTGATATCAAGCATATTTATGAGGAAAGCTTGACCAGAAATGCACCATGAAGGTAGGTGCTATCTTCCTGGTACCTATCTCTAAGAGCCATTAAGATAGGTGACACTTGGATTTGGCATAGTGGACGCTTCATAAGGTCCTCCCAGATTCACTTGATTTATTTAACCCTTTGCACTCGAGGGCTCCGGAACGGAGCCATTTAAAATTTGTCTTCAAACTCGAGGGCTCCGCTACGGAGACAATGCAAATAATTTTGTGATACCTGTCTAGAAAAGCAAAGATTACATATTGGCAATTGCTTCGAGAGGTATCATATTTTGGACGATTACGAGATGTAATAATTTTATAATTTTTTGTTTTTTTTATATATCATAACATTTGTATTCATAAAGAATTAAAAAAACAATAAGATATAACTAAAATCGCTTCAAATTGCTGGTAATACGAAGGAAAAAGAACTTCGAGTGCAAAGGGTTAATTATGATTATCTTATCTTCCTATATTGTACCTTAGAAAGACACTATGTACAAAACTCTTATGACTTTTGACACGGACTTCATGGCAAGAATTGCTTGCCATCGAGGTTGCTAATATCGACGTAGCCCCAGATATATTTGAAAGCATTTGGCAATCGCAGACTGTGTCGGCTTTGCGAATGATTATAAATTCGAAGACCTTGTGAAACCCTATTCTAAATGTACCGGTTATAGTTATTGTACTGATAAAGTTCCTCTAATGGCACATTAATAACACAATGCAGAAAACACTATACGCTGCTTTCTATATTGTGTTATACGTGCAAATTTCGGCGATGTCTAGTGAATATTTTTCTTATGGATGTTTTATACCCCCACTCAGTAGCGCCAACTTTTGAAAGATATTGGGTGGGCACAAAAAAGTTTGAGTAAAACAACACATACAATTTTTTCCCAGTACGTGGGTGTGGAGAGAGGGACGGGGGAGGAGCGAATAACTAAAGATGATAATTCGAAGTCAAATTATGGTTTTTCTAGGTAAAATATAAAATTATTTTAATTTAATTATAATTTAATAAATAATATTATTACAAGTACTTCCTTATAAAAACAATAGGTACTATTTATTATAAATTACGTAAAAATTGATAACTATTGAGAAACAAGTAAAAATTAAATTAAAAAAAATCAAAAAACCCGACTGCGTAAAAAGCGAACTAATTAATTATTTCTCATCAATATGAACCTACTTTTTATATTACTTACCAATTTTTTTATTTACTTGCATTGGTGACTTTTAAGTTGTGTTTAAATGTTAGTTCCTATCTATAAACACTGTTTTGATGAGGCCTATAGATGTCTATGATAGTTGGAGTTGGAGTAAAGCTAGAGATCCTACCTACACAACTTCCAGGTTGTGTAATATTTAAACAGAGCTTCTGACTGTAAAATAGTCAATGAAACTTCGTCTTCATTTTGAAAGACCTATCCAATGATACGCCACTCAATAGGGTGCGTAAATATATTTTTTCGTCTCTACCACCATTTTGTATTTTACGGCCGCCATTTTGAATTTATAAAAACGAAAATTTGCCTATAACCATCGGACGGTTAAGACGAATCGATAGAGACCTCATTCATTAAAGTCCATCCAGCCGTTGGAATGTTTGGAGGGTATAAAGAAATCCACATACCCACATACACGTGAAACACATAACCCTTCTTGGCAGCCGAGTAAAAAAAACTAAATATCAAGAAAAATTAAGAATCATTTTAACCACTTTCCTCGATTTTTCAGGACATTAAAACTGATGGCAAAACAGGAATTTTGTTTTAGATTTTTACATCCAGTTTTTACATCCAGTGAAGGGGCTTTCGGTGTTCCTGTAAGTGTAATTGATGTCCTTACTATTTTTCAAATAAAATTATTTTGAGAACTTCAATAAAACTAAATTTTATTTCAGCGATTAAATAAATAACAAAATAAATCAGTGGAAATTGGGTGGGAGGAGAGATCAAATCATTAGGCGAGCTCGCGCCCCACGAGCCCATATAAGTTGGCACCAACTCCTCCACTAAAAGTTTGTATTTGGAGGTTTTAGAAACCTCGTATCCTGTATATATTGGAATTTGAATATGTACAGTCGTGGAAAAAAAAAGTAAACATACTAACTCCTCCACAAATTATCTTAGAAGAAAGTTACTGGTACCGAACGATTGGTAATAAAGTCTAATTTTACATGATGTATCAAAAATTTGCTTAAGGGGCCATCTACATATTAAAATGAACCATAACTTTGTTTTTTTTTTCAATAGCATTATACAATTCTGACAGCATAAATGATCTCTACACCCTTCAATTAGCTTGAAAACAAATTTTTATGCAATTCGTACGACAAGTTTCTGAGATATTAATTATTTTAAAACGATCTCATTTTAGGGGCTGTATGCAAGTTCAAATTCGGTACTGGATTGTTGATAGAGAAAGCCCCCTTCTTGATCAAGGCATCTAAAGCGCCACTGAAGCAGTCATTGAAGACTGTTTGATTACAGGATAGCATAAGAAATTTCAAAATATCTAGTCACTTCTATGATAGACCATCATTTTGCCGTTTTTTAAGCATCATTTGAAAACTACTTGGAAGAAAAATGTGAAATTTTGGATTTCCATAAAGCAGGACATAATAAATCTAAATTCATGAAAAAAAATTGTAGGTTGCAATTCATAATTTTTTCTAGTATTAATTTCATAAATCATAATTCATATCATAAAATTATAAAAATTTCAAATTCATCGTATTTATGTTTGGGTATTTTAGTATTATTGCTACAGAAAAAATTAGCACATTAGGAGTATAATTTCAGGAGATATTAATAAAAATATGAAAATGTAATTTAACATTAGAAGACCTAAATTTTGAATGTTTATGATTCAAAAACTTATCATTCAAATGACTTGAAATTTGGCGTCTAGGCATAGTTTGAACCGAAGATTTGAAATATCTCATTAAAATTGGGTATTGCCATTGAAAAAAATATGAAGTTTGGGTTCGTTTTAATATGTAGATGCCCCCCTAAGCAAATTTTATATGCATAATTTAAAAGTAGACTTCATTTCCAGTCGTTCGGTACCAGTAACTTTATTCTAGGATAATTTGTTGAGGAGTTAGTAGGGGGTGTTTACTTTTTTTTTCCGCGACTGCACATTATGTTTAAGTGTGGGACGGCAATTTTCAGATAAGACGAGATATTTCGGCCAAAATATTACAGTTTCACTTATATCAGCTTTTATCACTTATATCACTTATATCTGCTAAATACGAGAATCCTCGAAACTATCAACAACTACGAATAAGTTTGAGGAGAGGTTCTACTTGTACGGTTAAAAATCCACGTGATTTTTAGGATTTTTTTTTTCTGTTGAAAAGGAAAGAGATACCATTTTCGGACTTTTTGTAATCGGAATGTGACCAATTTAATAAGCAATTTATATTATACTAGGGGGCTCTGCCCCCTGCAAGCTACGCTCGCCAACACTGCAACACGCCAACACTGCTCGCTTCAGACACTGCAGAATCTAAAAGCACGCTAATCTGATCGCTTTAAAAAAGATTAGACGAGATTGAATTATACTGAAAAAACCTGTAGTGATCTCCCTGTAAATGGGTTTCCATTCAATTCCATTTGATTGCAAAAATTTACGTCAGAATCAGTTGCTGTTAAGACATCCAATGGTTGTTTTCAAGTTTGATTCACAATCTTTTGCCGGTTATATCTAAAATCTATCGCCAAACTATAAGATTAAATGCCAATAATGGTTGATCGTAAATGTCATATTCACTTGAGTTTAAGGAAGTTACACGTGTTTACGCCATCAAGGGATTTTTAGTTCGACGTTTTATTTGTATTTTTATTAATGTTATACAAATTTATAGTACTTCTTAGTTATCCCGTCGACCAGGTTCGCTAAATTATATAAATCGCCAAACAACTCGCCAAATTATATACATTGACATAATTTTTAGTTTAAAAAACGAAAAAACAAATAAATTAGTAAAGGCACAGAATTGCTAATATTAATGTTTTAATAAGGCACAGATGTCATATACGAGAAGATGTCATATATAAGAAATATCGGCCCCAATATCGATAATCGGCCAATAACCCAATCGGTATCAATAATAGGCCCCATATTGGCCCGATTTTTTTTCGACGCCAATTTGGCGAAAACATCAACAGCATAAATAACAACATCCGGTTTACCATATCAAGCAAAATACAACACTTTGGCGCTAGTTAATTACCCATTGCGTATAATACATTGGCGTCAGAAAAAAATCGCGCCAATATATGACATCTGTGCCTTAGTAAAACATTAATAAAAATACAAAAAAAAAAAACGTCGAATTAATGGTTTTATTGGTCATTATTGGCATTTAATCTTAAAATTAATTAATTAATGGCAACCATTATTGGCATTTAATCTTACAATTTGGCGACAATAATTTGGTCGACGGGATAACTAAGAAGTACCAAATTTATTTGTTCTTTCGTTATTTAAAATAAAAAATTATGTCATTTGTATAATTTGGCGAGTGATTTGCCTATTTATATAATTCGGCGAAATTGGTCGACGGGAGAAGTTGTACCATTAAAACATTGCTTTGAAGTTGAAATTAAATGTCATGATTTGTTGTATTGTCATATACGCACCGGATTTGGCGCGCATTTTTTTACGACAATTTGGCGAAAGCCTCGTTTTCGAATACCAGTTACATATATATTTTTAAATTATTTTCTGTTTTTTTTTTTTTTTTTTTTTTTTTTAATGAAATAACAATAAACAAATAAAAGTTTAATTAATAACCGTAGAACAAAACAATTTACAACATTTTTTATAAATAAAAAGAAAATAAATTCAAATGAACAATTATTAATAAATAAACAACAATAGCCGGTTTACCATGTGAGACAAAATAACGCCGTTTTGGCGCCAATTAGGTTCAGCGTTGCGTATGTAATATCTGTGCCTAATATTGTTCTTTTCGTTTCGTTTAAAAAAAAGAAAGAGGTGAAAGCCATTTATTTCAAATGTTTTAGTTTTAAATGAAAGTTTTGTATTAAATAAAATTATAATGAAATACAAATTGAATTTATGAATAAAAGTAACATGATACATTTCTTAGCATATACTTAAGGGATGCCAAACTAGTTGCCAGATTAGTTTAAAATAATACAACCTTTTCTAAAATATGAAGAAAAAAAATATCTGTTATGATTAAAATTTGAGTTGCCATCATTAGAGAAAAGTATATAAAATTAGAAAAAAAAAATAATATTTCGAAAACTAATTCGAATTTAAAAATTCTAATACCAGTTTTGAGATCGGTGAATCAATACGGATTTTCGGCGTTAATTTCATTGCAAAGTATTCCGTATTTTAGGAGAAATCGCCGTGAAACATAATCAGTTGTTTAATCAGTCGTTTCATATATTCGTTTCATTAGGATTTTATATATATAGGGTAGATTAGAAATTTTTTTGTTAGTGTATCTCTAAAAAATGCCTTTTTTCCATTTCTTTAATAGGACAATGGTCCCTATTTTTAGTGTGTGCGGATTTTTTTTTATTTTTATGTATTCATCTGTCTTCTTATCCGGCGAAACATACTGTGTACAATATTTTGGTATAATTTTGTATACATTTTTTTTTTTTTTTTTTTTTTTTTTTTTAAGAACATTTGAATGACAAATTTAATTTTTTATAATATATCATATCATTAAAAAATTGTGGCATTTACGATTAAACTCAACTTTTGAGGTTTGTAAATGAGATTCGAAAATACTTTGCTCCATGATGAAAGGATAATGAAAAATAAAAGTGCAAAAATGCGTAGTTTTATCCTAATCAGTTATCATACATCATAATCTAAAATTAAATCTATTCCAGGAAAGTTTTTATTTTAAGTTTTTATTCATAATTTAACAATGTGAAAGCATGCATTTAAAAATTTTATTTTGAACTTTCTGAAATTACTATTTTATTTTAAATGTTTGGGAATCTCGATCTATGATTTTCAGTATTGCCAATTTAGCGTGATTTTTTAATCTATAATAGCTACTACAGTTACCGAATAGTAATTTTTCACTTATGTAAATTTGGATTTACTCTCATTAAACAAAGCAAATCTATCTGGGAAATTTTGGTTGATTTTCTGAATAAATTGGCAACACTGATAACATACATAATTTTTAAAGAATCCGAATATTTCTAATAGATGGCAGCACTAAAAGTATTATTGCATTTAAAAAGTTATTTTCTACGTTCACTTTTTCTAATTTCAAAAGGAACTTAAATTAAAAAATCTATCTATCTATCTATTTTTCCAAAAACAATTTTATATGTCATCATATAATAGGCATATGCAAAATCTAAATTTTAAAGTCTTACGAAAACAATTAAAGAAAATGTGTTCGGATAACTATGGTGCTGCCATCTGATAAATTCTGCTGAAATTCAAAACAAAAAAGAAAACAATTTATTTCAAACAAGATAATATAAAAATAAAACTAATCATTTTTATTGTTTTCTTAATGGATAATTCAACTAAATGACGTAAATAAAAATAAATATCAAGAATGACTATACAATTCTATGCATATGGTTTGTTAATACATTTACCTTTTATTCGATTTTTTTTTCTTTTCTCTTTTTCATGTGAAACAATCCTGGTTTATTTTAGGTATTAAATTTATTTATTTATTTAAAACATATAAAATTCAAACTGACAATAAATTACAAAGTCAAAGTAAGTTAAAAAGTAGGAAAAACGTTTAAAGTAAAATTTTAGCTTACTGATTAAATAAGAAAAAGTCTGTTAATATGAGATATGGAAATATCTGTTGTCGAAACAGACAATTAACACAATATTAATGAGATATATTAAAAATTTTAAAGGTACAGTGATAGGATTTTATAACAATAATTGGAAATAATATTCTACGCATTTATTGATTTTAACTTATAGATTTTTATAAAGCTTTATGTGTTTCACCATTGCAGTTTTATGCAATTTTAAGAATTTCAGAGAAAAAAAAAAACCAAAAAAAAACCTAACAATATTTTCAATAATTTTTAAATATTTAAAACGTATCAAATTATTAAGCACAGTGAGTTACAGCTGTAAAGTGATCAAATTAAGGATTTTGTAAATATGAAATACGGAAAAATATGTTATTAACAAAACCTGATTCAAATTACAAGGATATTTACAAACATTAACATTTACAAAATTCAAAATTATGCTTATCGGAAATTCTACTAAAAACTGGAAATAGTACTTTACAAATATGTTAATCTATATTTACAGGTTTTTCATAAAAATTTCGATTCACCAATACACTTTGAACCAAAACTAGAAACAATATTTAGAATGCGCTTAAAAAATTTATAAGAAAATATATTAAGGAAGAAGCGACTATTAATTCAAAAGTTTTATTTCTTATAAAAATGAAACAGAGGAAACTTTAGAATTAGTGCACGCACAAACTTTTGTGCTGTTTAATTCCATGTTATCAGTATAAAATAGAATGTATTTGCGCAAAAATGATAAACTCAAATGCATAAAAAATACAGAACATATCTTATCTTTTTTTAAAACTAAGCACAATGCATTCCTTGTAAATATTATGATTATAATAATTACTGTGGTTCATTGAAGAAAAAATATGCAACTTAAAAAGTAGAAATTATTGCAAATCAGGTTTTAAAAAACAATAAAAACTTTTACAATAAACATGCAACATTTACTACTTCGTTAGAAACAAACCAATATATCACAATATTGTCCACATATTCGCAAAACATTTGATTAATTTTGTATGATATTGCACAGAGTACAATATTGAGTACATATAGTTTTATGCCAAAACTGAAAACTGTGTTTGGAAGTGCCTTACTAATGTCATCAACCCAATTTTTCCCATATTGATGAAATGATTTCTTTCTGTACTTAATGTAACTACTAGTGCTTTCTTAATAAAATATTATATTAAATGGAAACTATTTTGAAAAAAAAAGAAAAAAAAAACATTTACATTTAAATAGCAAATAGCTATACATACTCCTTATTGAAATCGACACAATAATATCCAAATCTATTAAATATTGTGCAAATATTTAAGAAATATTTTGCCAGTTTTGTTTTGTTTCTAACGATAACAAACATTGCATGTTCATGATAAAAGTAGCATTGCTATTGTAAAGTATTTCTGCTGTTTTATTTTGAATTTTAAGTAATATCTAGCCTAACGCAAATATTATCGCAAAAGTAGTATTGTATTGCACACATTTTCATTGTAAAGTAAATACATAAAATGTTGCAGCAATAAAATATGTAATATGAACTTTAAAAAGTTCACTGTTTTACTTAAAAGGCGACTAAAATAATAAAAGAGATGTTACAAGTTAAAAATATACATTTTAATTAAAAACTTCTTAGTACTTTCGGGGTTTCCCAAGCACTTCTTTAGAGAATATTATTATAACTAATTGTTGTTTATTATTACAAATACGTCACTTCGTTTTGAAAATGAGAGAGCCAATAATTATTAGAGTTGAACGTAGAAGTAGTAGTTTCTTGATTTGAACTTAATTAGAGAAAACATATATTATTATTAACTGCAGTTCCATTCATTTTGTTATATCACACTGTTCTCACACGTCACTTTCATAAATGGAACTGCAGCTAATAAACATCAATTAGTTATTCTGGTTATGTATTAGTTATTATGTATTAGTTATAATTCTCTGATGGATGGCTTGGGAAAGCCCCAAAGTACTACGAACTTAAAATATATAAAATATATAATGTGAACTTTAAAAAGTCCACAGTCTGACATAAAAGGCGGCTAAAGTAATGAAAAAGATGTTACAAGTTTAAAAATATAAATTTTATTTAAAACTTCTTAGTACTTTCAAGCTTTCCAAGATCATCATCAGAGAATATTTTAATAACTAAATGTTGTTTATTTATACAAATACGTCACTTTGTTTTGAAAATGAGAGAGCCAATAATTACTAGAGTTGAAAGTAGAAGTAGCAGTAGCAGTTTCTTGGATTGAATTTAATTAGAGGAAATATATATTATTATTAATTGCAGTTCTGTTTTATCTTTATGACATCACTCTGTTCTCACACGTCACTTTTCATGGGTAGCAAAAAATATTTAACTGCCGTACTTTAAATTTTTATACGTCACTTTGCTCAAGTTTTCAGGATTTATTTTCAGGATATTGAACCATAAACTGGGGATATTGTACGATAGGGTGTCGTTACATACTTGATTGTTTTTACCAGGATTTAAAGTATGGCAGTTAAATATTTTCTTCTACCCATGAAAAGTGAGGATGAGAACAGAGTGATGTCATAAAAATAAAATGGAACTGCAATTAACCCTTAAATGACTGATTTTTCAAAAATCATTGTAATAATGTTTTTCGGCTTTCATTTTTTAAATAAATCATGGGAAAAATACTTAAAAAAACCATATGTTGTTTTAAGTATAGTTTACGGCTAAAAAAAGTTTGTTACTAATCGGCAATAGTGGTGTTTAATTGAAAAAATAATTTCCCTTGATAAAGTTCTACAATATTAAACACACAAGAATTTTAGGAACTTTAATAAGAAATAAATTTTACTTGCTCACTGCAGGTCAAAATAGGATATTTCGCAAGCTTCCAAACAAAACAAAAAGAACAGGTAGAAACATTTGAAAAAATAAATTTATTTTTATTGTTAAACAGCACAAGTGTTGCCATCTAAATGTTGAAAATCGATTTAATAATATTTTCAGACTGCATTTTATCGGCAACATTAGGCATTATAGCTTCAATATTATTCTAATAGTATTTTAGAGCCTAAATTGGGTATGTTGCCGAAAAGCAACACCAGGCATTTTAGGGTTAATAATAATATAACATTTCCTCTAATTAAATTCAATGCAAGAAACTGCTACTGCTACTTCTACTTTCAATTCCAGTAATTATTGGCTCGCTCTTTTTCAAAAGAAAGTGACGTATTTGTATAAATAAACAACATTTAGTTATTAAAATATTCTCTGATGACGAGCTTAAAAAACTTGAAAATACTAAGAAGTTTTAAATAAAATGTATATTTTTAAACTTGTAACATCTTTTTCATTACTTTAGTAGCCTTTTAAATAAGACTGTGGAATTTTTAAAGTTCACATTATATATTTTATGTTGAATCAAGGTGAAAAATTGCGTTTCGTCTTATGATTTTATTTGTACTGAGAAGTTTTTAAATAAAATGTATATTTTTTAACTTGTGGCATCTCTTTTATTATTTTAGTCGCAATTTACGTAAAACAGTGAACTTTTTAAAGTTCACATTACATATTTTATGTTTGAATCAAGGTGAAATATTTTCGTCTTATGATATTTTATTTTATTGCAGCAATACTCGGGCAATATTAACTTACGTTAATTTCTTTTTTAACTTCCAACTGTGTTTAATTTTCGAGTATTCTTATTTACTAACCCTACGTCTTTTTCTTTTTCTAAAATAATAATAATAAAAAAAACTGACCACAATTCGTGAGAAGCGACTACGCTAAGCGGAAATGCTTTGTGGTTTCGTTTCCCTTGAAATTCCAGGTAGAAAAACGAAAATGGGATTCTGCCTACGATATGATTAGTGTTGCCAGTCCATTGTCACAAAAAGCGTGACAGAGAGGCAATAAATGCGGGACAGCGACTTCTAAATCTGAACATAAGAATACAATAAACCCTATAGC
This sequence comes from Maratus speciosus, assembly GCA_963932465.1. Lineage (NCBI taxonomy): Eukaryota > Metazoa > Arthropoda > Arachnida > Araneae > Salticidae > Maratus > Maratus speciosus. The sequence continues at coordinate 291,443,660 of OZ010798.1, forward strand.
AAATAACACCTTATAATAATACATTAATTTCAAATGCTAAAAGTATAAATTAAAACTTTAAAACCAGTAATAATGCATGTATTTCGACTGTTGAGATGTTTCGACTCACCTCGTGTCATTTTCAAAAATAAATAAAACTATTCTAAATTTGCACGGTCTATGACACGCCATCATTCGGTGCCCCCACACCCCCCCCCCCTTTACGGAAAGAATTCTATACATACAAATATACTTGCTAAGACGAAAACCTCTCTAAAAAGGAAACCTCTAAACCTCTCTAATAGGGTACAAAAAGAAAAAAAACAAAACAAACTGTATATCACGAAAAATCCGGACTTTTGATGTCCTACGAGAAGGGTCTCAAAACGTCCAAAAATCGGGACGCCCAGCGTAGATCGGGACACCTGACAACACTAGAAATGATAGAGGCTAACAATTATCTATATTAAACGCAATATTACGTCACATTGAAATTTCCTCTATGAATAATACTATAAATGCATTTTAAGTCAATACATTCTGCACATGAATTTTGAATGACATTGTGCAAAATACCCATAATAAACATAGAAGTATCGTAATTTTAAAATTCAAATTTTACTCTCCAGCCTAGAGTTGTGTGGCCTATATATAAAAAACAATATAGACTTTTAAAAATTTGCTTGATTGGTGCAATTTTTAAGCTTTGCATTGCATATTTAGAAAGAATCGTGATGAAAAATCTCAGAAATTTTTACCCCCTCCCCCAAAATCTAAGGGTTGAAGAACATGCCAGGTATCGTTAAAATACGACGTTAAACAAACCTTTTTTTATTTACCTATCTTTATTACATTTTTTTAAAGCAATAAAAGTAATACAACAAATAAAACTTTTAATTTGTTTAAAAAAGCATTAATAATTATTTATTAAAATCTCTAAACAAGAAGAATAATTATTTTAAGTTCTTTCCCTTTTTAATTAATGAGCTCACAGCTTGAATGTTTTACATCATCTGTTCTTTTTCTTTTGTGAAATCATTCAACAATATTATTATACAAAAATGTCAACATTTTTCTTCTTATACCTAATTCTTTTTTTATTAATTAGATTTCTTTACAGCTACTTTTTAATGTTTTCAAAAGTTCATTAAAAACATTTAAAAACAGAATGCGAAAATTATTAAAAAATTATTAATATTATACTTTCAGTTCAATATTTTAGAATAATGAATCAGTTTAGTCCAATAAAAAGCCTAAATTAAAATAACTCACATATTTATTAACCAATGATCTATATCATTTCTGACGTCAACATCCTTTTTCCTCAACTTATATGTAGCGTGCAACGATGGATTTTTGCCCACATCTGACATCGCAACTGATATGTAGCGTGCAAAGATGAGTAAGGTATCACTGAATATGTTTTTTTTTTTTTTTTTTTTTTTTTCCCCACGTTCTGAATTTTTGTTAAAAGACTTTGTTTGTTTCAAATTTTACTTACATTAAATTTCATTTTCCCAATGTTTTTCGGATCTAAAAATTGACTTTCACTTTCACTTCTTTCGACGCCAACTACGTGGAATTTAAAAAATAAGACGTTAATAACAGTACTATTGTATTATCTGACGAAGGCTGTGTTTATAGCTGAAAGTACTAGGAAGTATTAAAGTAATTTAACACCTTTTTAAATATTTTTGTCATCTTTTAGGTATTTTGCACACAGTGTAATTTTAAGTTTAACTTTTTAAAGATGAATTTAGCATTCTATTTATTTATTTGCTGATTATACTTCCAGTTCAATATTTTAGAATAATGACTCAGTTTAGTCCAATAAAAAGCTTAAATTAAAATAATTAACATATTTATCAACTAATCATATATATTATTTCTGACGTCAACGTCCTTTTTTCTCAACTTATATGTAGCGTACAACGATGGATTTTTGTCCACATCTGACATCGCTACTGAATTCAACTGATATGTAGCGTGCAAAGATGTGTAAGGTATCACTGAATATGTTTTTTTTTCTTTCCCACGTATATACATTCTGAATTTTTGTTAAAAGACTTTGTTTGCTTCAAATTTTACTTAAATTAACAAGTAGGAAATTGCTCGTCAAACGTGGCAAATGAGGTGCGTTCGTACTATAACTAGTTTTATAAATATATTTTGCACCCCATATTGTACTGAATGTATATTTTTTTGCACTTCATAAGTGCATAGTCTGTAACATTATTAAAATGCACTTGCAATAATTTTTTTCCCATTGCCCGTAATGTAACGGAAATTTTTTGACGGTCCCTGTAATTAAACTATACATCCAATTTTGATAAAATATGAAATGGCTCGACAAAATTTTGCAACAATTATACATTTAAAATTTCAGATCATTCGGAAGACTGTAACATCGTTAAAATGCACTTGCAATAATTTTTTCCCATTGGCCGTACTGTAAAGAAAAACTTTTGAATGTCCCTGTAATTAAACTATACATCCGATTTTCATAAAATTTGAAATGGCTCGACAAAATTTTGCAACAATCATTTATTTAAAATTTCAGACCATTCGGTTAGGTAGTTTTTGCTCTGTTATATGCGGACGGACAGACGGACGGACGGACTGACAGACGGACTGAACGACGACTATAGGTGCTACGTATTTATATAATTACGAACGCACCTAAAAATTGGGGACACGCGGGGATGCGGTAGGGAACAACGGAGGGGTGGAACGCAGGACCTGACTATTGCACAGGCACCCGGGGCCCGTGCCCTTGTCACGCAATTTCTTGCGGGCACAGAATTTTTCATAATTACATCAAAATTTCCATTAAAAAAATCATAATTGTGAAAAAAAAATGTGATATTTGAGATATTCATACGATGGAATGACAAAAATATATCTCAATATATGGTTAAAAGCACATTTCAATAAATAATAAAAAAAAAAATATTTAATTTCATTCCTGGAACCGTTTTTAAATTTTCCGGAAAATTTAATTTTTTGAGTTGACACTTTTCGAATAAGTGAGTAATATGTAAACAAAAAAAGTAGTATCAGTAAATCAACCAATTTAAGGTGGCCCGAAAAATTGAAATTTCCCTGGGCACAGAAACATGCTAGTCGGGCCCTGGGTGGGAGGGGATAACGGGGACGGGGGGAGGGATAATGGAGGGGGCAGGACAGCTAAGTGCGAATTGGGTCCAATGGTTTTACATGGCATTTTATTCTTTCATTTTTAGATTTTTTAGATAGAAACATCTTTTAACCACAAGATTATTTTGAAAATAAGGCTAGAAAAAGTAAAAATATTGCATTGAATCATACACAAGCTAAAACATTCCTTGGTGCAACATTAAAAGAGGTAAATAAGGCAGAAACACCCACAATTCACCAAAACCACGATCGACGTAAAAGCAGAGCAGCTGCAACATCTGCTCGTCTCAAAACGGTACAATTATTTTGACTCACAACAACAAGCATAAAAAAAAATTTGATAGCTGACCTCTGACCTTAATAGAACGGCCATATACTAACAATATGAAGCCACATAAGAGGACTATATTTATTCCTCTACTTACGATCAAATCATCTGAAAAAAGAAAAATAAATGATAATGATATTGCACCTCAGGCCAGAAATTCTCCCAGCTGCTTTTTCTCCAAGCTTGCGCAGTGAATAATAACAGCAAAAACAACAACAACAAAAATATATTAAAGAATCGAGGAAAATCTTCAAAAAATATAGCAAAAGAAAAAAGAAAAGGAAAGAAAAAAAGAAAAATAGAAGGAAGAAAAAGAACGAAGGTTAGGGTCAGTTGACGGGTTTGGTAGACCAGCTGCTAGATATTCATTCACAAAAATTCCCCCTATAAATTGTATTTCCAGCTATTATGAATACTTGAACTTGCGCGTATTTTTTTTATCTTTTTCTTTTATATATTTATTTATCTATTTTTTTTTTTTCAACATGGTCAATCCATATGACAACAAGTAAAAATTAAATTTAAAAAACAGAAAACCCGACTGTGTAAAAAGCGAACTAATTAATTATTTCTCATCAATGTGAAACTATTTTTTATATTACTTACCTATTTTTTTTTTTTATTTACTTGTATTGATGACTTTTCAGTTGTGTTTAATTGTTAGTTCCTATTATAAACACTGTTTTGATGAGGCCTATAGATGTCTACGAAGGTAGTGTTGCAGTAAAGCTAGAGATCCTACCTACACATATTCCAGGATGTGTAACATTTAAACGGAGCTTCTGGCTGTAAAATAGTCAATGAAACATCGTCTTCATTTTGAAAGACCTATCCAATATTATGCCACTCAATAGGATGCATAAATTTTTTTTCGTCTCTACCGCCATTTTGTATTTTACGACCGCCATTTTAAATTTATAAAAACAAAACCTGGTCTATAACCATAGGACAGTTAAGACAAATCGCTAGAGACCCCATTCATTAAAATGCATCCAGCCGTTGGGATGTTTCGAGGGTATAAAGAAATCCACATACCCAGATACGCGTGCAACACATAACCCTTCTTGGCAGTCGGGAAAAAAAGGTTTTAATGTAATGTTACAAGTAAGTTCAGGGAATAAAATCATAACACGAAATGCAATATTCCACCTCGATTCACTCACAAAATACACAATATGAAGTTTAAAAAGCTCACCCGTTTCATTTAAAAGGCGACAAAAATATTAAAATAGATGTTACAAGTTAAAGATGTGCATTTTATTTAAATTTCCTAGTACTTTCGGCCTGCAATCCCGCGGCCATCGTCAGGGAATATTTTTATTAAATGCTGTTCCATTCACTCAAATACTACATAAGTTCAATCCAAGGCACTGCTACTTCTACTTCCAGCTACCCTAATAATTATAGGCTCGCCCATTTCAAACGATGTGACGTATTTGAATGAATGGAACAGCAATAAATAAAAATATTCCCTGACGATGGCCGCGAGATTGCAGGCCGAAAGTACTAGGAAATTTAAATAAAATGTATATTTTTAACTTGTAGCATCTATATTATTATTATCTTTGTCGCCTTTTAAGGGTGTATTCCAATCCAAACTGCTTATTTTGCGATTTATTTTTAAATTCATTTTTGCTCTTAAACGCATCAAACTGCCAAATTCTCTTATTTGGAAAGTACATAATGTGCCGTGCTCGTCGATTTTTTAATAAATACAGAATTGTAAAAAATGCATTCAAATTTGGCGTTTTGAACCGCATTTTCCGAAGCTGGAGATATGGGGATGAAAAAAATGGTCATACTGAGAAAATAATTGTTTCAAAAACAAATTCTAATCAATTGAGCGAAAAATGAAATCACACGGCCTCTTATACATCTCTTCAAAAATCACCTCAGCAAGTTTCACGTTTTTACTTTTAAAAATGAGTCTGAAAATGTCTCAGAAAATTTCAAGATGTTGAGGGTAGAAAAATATTTTTTCGAATACACCCTTAAGTAAAACTGTGAGCTTTATAAAGCTCATATTGTGTATTTTGTAAGTTCAGGGAATTAATAATTTATTTCACATGGAAAATTTTAAATTGTATCTCTCTATTCTAAAAAAAAGTAATTACCGCTGTCACCGCCGCCGCCGGTTTTGAGTTTTTTGTGACCGGAGGTCTTTCTTCGTTAATATTAAGAAAAATAATGCATACAAAAATATGAAAATCGGTAGTGTTATACAGAAATGTTTGATAAACACGCTGATGCAGACAGTTTTCAAATCGAAGAATTATTTTAAGAGATATTTAATGCTAAATTTGGACAAAATCGTTCCACTAAAAAAGTTTTATAGTAGCAAAAACTATACATCGGAATTTAATAATTTTTAGTTCATTTTATACGTTATAATTTTTCGGTGTGCAGAATTGATTTATTTTTTTAATTTGACTCCTTTTTCGAGGTTTTATATCTATTTTAAATTCAAATTTTCAGCATTTCGAGAGATATTTTTTACAGATTTTAGAAAGTGATATTAATTTAAACTGTTGCCAACTGTATAAACAGCGGAAACAATAACGTTTGCTTAAAAAAAAAAAAAAAAAAAAAAAAAAATATTTATACGTGTAATAAATTAAAAATTTATTTACACGTGACTATTATAAACAGAAAAAACATTTGGAATTAGAATTAAATAATTATGTACAAAAAGCAGGAATTTATTAAAATTTTTATAAAAACTATAATTACACGTGAATTTTAAGAGAGAAAGGAATTTGTAAAATAATAAATTTATTAACATGCGTTAGAAGTCTTAAATAGGAGAAATTACGTCATATTTACGTCACATTACAGTTATTACATAAAATGAACACAAAATAATATTGCAAAACGGTTTAAATTTACAAATTGCGATAGACATTTATTTGATATTTTGAGAGGATACTTTTTAACTATTTTTCTTAGGAAAGCGCAAATAATATTTTATTTCTAACACAAGTATTTTCACGTGAATATTAAAAAGAGAAAGAATAGTTTGGTCAAAATTACGTCAGATTAAAAACGATTAATTTAAAATGTCTCATTTAAAAGAACTTTCTTTTCGCTTTGTTAAAAAATACCGGGAGACAAAGATTCTGTTTACTTAATTCCTTTTATATTAGTTTATTTTGAAATGTTGTTACACGTGTCTACGTCATCAAGTTATTTTTATTTCGACGTTTTATTTGTATTTTTATTAATGTTGTACTAATTTATTTGTTCTTTCGTTATTTAAAATAAAAATTATGTCAATTTGTATAATTTCGCGAGTGGTTTGGCGATTTATATAATTTGGCGAAATTAGTCGACGGGATAATCAAGTAGTACCGCAGCGGATTTGGCGTTAAAATTTCCCCAATCAAAGAGAAATGAATAGAAATCCGTTTATAGGGAGATCGCCACTGTTTTTTAAATTATAATTCAATCTTTCGAAATCTTTTTAAAGCCGGTCACATTAGCGTGCATTTAGAGTCTGCGATGTCTGGACGGGGGTTGGCGAGCGTAGCTCGTAGGGGGCCGAGCCCCCTAGTGAATTATAAAAATGAATATACATGTATACACGAACTGTTTGCGTCAATACACTAATAGTTATAACTCTAAAAAATGAAAAATAAATAAATTAATTAATCTGAATATATTATAAAACAATTTTTTTCAATTTTTATTTTATTTATTTTTTCATTCCTGAAATGTCTAAAAATATTAAAGAAACAAAAGTTAAAGCATTGTCATTGTACAATGATAGAAATAATGTTAAATGAAGGAATCAAGATATATTTTAGTAAAACTTTTTAAAAGTATTAAGTAGAAAATAGCAGGGAAATTTGGAAAGTAAAGAAAGATGAAATGGTCATACGTTAATAGTTTTTTACATCCCCTGGCAACAATAAAAAAAGTTTAAAATCGAGGAAAAATTGAAAAAAAAAAAAAAGATTTTTAGTTAATCGACGGGTTTATTAGACCAGATGAAACTAGATACTCAATCACAAAATTCGCGCTATCAATTGTATTTCCAGCTCTTCTGAATTCTTGAACTTGTACAGAAGTGCGTGATACCCGACTGAAAAGAAGGGCTATGTGTTTCACGCGTATCTGGGTATGTGGATTTCTTTATACCCTCGAAACAGCCCAACAGCTGGATGGATTTTAATGAATGAGGTCTCTATCGATTCGTCTTAATTGTTCGATGGTTATAAATAGGTTTTGTTTTTATTAATTCAAAATGGCGGCCAAAAAATACAAAATGGTGGTAGAGACGGGGGAAAAAAATTACGCACCATATTGAGTGGCATATTATTGGATAGGTCTTTCCAAATGAAGACGATGTTTCATTGACTATTTTACAGTCAGAATCTCCGTTTAAATATTACACAACCTAGAAGTTGTGTATGTAGGATCTCTAGTTTTACTGCAACTCTAACCATCATACACATCTATAAGCTTTATCAAAACAGTGTTTACAGATAGGAACTAACAATTAAACGCAACTTAAAAGTTATCAATACAAGTAAACAAAAAAAAAAAAATAGGTACGTAATATAAAAAAAATAATGAGAAATAATTAATTAGTTCGCTTTTTACGCAGTCGGGTTTTTTGATTTTTCAAATTTAATTTTTATTATTTATTTATTCTTTTTTTCAGAGTGGTCAGGACATATGAGACAAAGGTTTTAATCTCATGTTAGAAGTAAGTTCACAGAATTAATATTTAATTTCGCATTCAAAATTTCAAATTATAAAATTAAATATACATACATACACAAACTGTTTGCTCCAATGCGCTAATAGTAATAACTTTTTAAAGAAATTATCTGAAGACATTATGAATTTTTTTTTTCAGTTTTTATTTTTATTTCGTTTCTGAAATAGTTAAACACATTTACGAAACAAAAGATAATTCTATTTTTCGTAGCATTGTCAGAATGCACAAATATTGTTAAAATAAGGAATCAACTAACAGTTTAATAAAATGTTCTTGAAAAAGTTTAAGAACAGAATTGCAGAGAAAATCCAAAAAACTTTAAGGATGTTCTCAAATCCAAAAGGGCAACTTTATGATATAAGTTTTATTTATTTTGTTCGGAAATTCATGAGACTAGCAGGTGTTGTTGTTCAGAAATTGTGCAATCGAACTGTTTTTTCCGTTTTCTTTTTGCAAATGGAATAGATCTTTCAGAAAACAAAGTGGGCGTTTTGAACCAAATTTCAGCGCGAAAGCAGAATATTCACTCAAGAAAGGGTGAAAAACATCTTTGTCATGTGATCAAAATCGCTTATAACTCAATAGGTAATTTATCAAAAAAGGGAAAACACAGTTCGATTTCAAATCGCTTCCATAGTCAAGCCTTCCAACTTTATATCTTTCCGTTAAAAAATGAATTTGTAAATGTTTCAAAATGTTTTACGCTTGTTGAGCAGGGCAGTTGAGAACAGCCTTAAAGAATCGAGGAAAATCTTGAAGAAATATAATAAAAAAAGGAAAAAAAATAAAGAAAAAATAAAGACGAGAAAAAGGAAGGTCTAGGGTCAGTCGACGGGTTTTGCAGACCAGCTGTTAGACATTCATTCACAAAAGTTCCTCTATAGGTTATGTTTCAGCTTTTCTAAATCCTTGAACTTGAACATAAGGGGGTAGTTATATGAGGGTTAGCATCCACATAGGTCATATAATATGATTTAACAAAAGATTTACTAAAATGCTAAAAGCAAATTAACGGGTTAATAATTAATCTCAGATGTAAATTTTCAGCTAGTGTAAAGGGATGATTAAAGTGAGTTATTGCCGAAGAAAAGTAATTCTATGCCAAGAGACGCATGTTTATAATTACACAATTAATTATTTTTATACGAAGATTTCAGCTTGTGGAAATAAAGATGATGTTACATATTTTGCATTTAAGAGGAGTTATAAAAGTTATTAATTGTTAAAATCAAATCATTCCATGTTAATGTTATGAAAATATATGATTAATAAAAATCAGAAATTGACTCTGTTATGTAAACATATGATTTTTAATAATTAGAAATTGAAATAACAGACTCTTAAAAAAAGAATGAAAGAAAGAAAGAAAAAACAGAAATAGAAAAGGAGAATAAGATTTATTCGATAATTTGCAGGGTAGTTGCTTGTTATTCAATAAATACTATTAGTGTTGCGAGGTCCATTGTCACAAAAAAAAAGCGGGACAGGGATTAATTGTTAAAATTAAATCATTCCATGTTAATGATATGTAAAAATATGATTAATAATAATTAGAACTTAAAACAACTTACTCTTAAAAAACAAACAAACAGAAAAAGAAAGGGAGATTAAGATTTACTCGACAGTTTGCAGGGTAGTTGCTTGTTGTTCATTTATATACTATTAGTGTTGCGAGGTTGACTGTTACAGAAAGTGGGACAAGGATTAAATGTTAAAATTAAATCATTCCATGTTAATGTTATGTAAACATATGATTTATGATTAATAATAATCAGAAATTAAAATAACGGACTCTTAAAAGAAAATCAGAAATATAATAGGAGATAAAGGTTTACTCGACAATGTGCAGGGTAGTTGCTTGTTATTCATTTATATTATTAGTAGTGTTGCCAGTTCGACTGTGACAAAAAAGCGGAACAGGGAGACAATTAAATTTAGAAAACCAAAAAACCCGACTGCATAAAAAGCGAACTAATTAATTATTACTCATCAATGTGAAACTATTTTTTATATTACTTACCTATTTTTTATTTACTTGTATTGATGACTTTTAAGTTGTGTTTAATTGTTATAAACACAGTTTTGATGAGGCCTATAGATGTTTATGAAGGTTAGAGTTGCAGTAAAGCTAGAGATCCAAATACACAACTTCCAGGTTGTGTAATATTTAAACGAAGCTTCTGGCTTTAAAATTGTCAATGAAACATCGTCTTCATTTTGAAAGACCTATCCAATGATATGCCACTCAATATGGTGCGTAATTTTTTTTTTTTCGTCTCTACCGCTATTTTGTATTTTACGGCCGCCATTTCGAATTTATACAAACAAAACATAGCCTATACCCATCGGACATTTAAGACAAATCGATAGAGACCTCATTCATTAAAATCCATCCAGCCGTTGGATGTTTCGAGGGTATAAAGAAATCTACATACCCAGATATGCGTGAAACACACAACCTTTCTTGGCAGTCGGGTAAAAAAAAACAGGACAGCAGTTTCTCAATCGGGACATAAAATACAGTAAACTCTATGAAAAAGGAACCCTGTCTTAAACGAAAAAAAAATCACTTTTCCTACGCTAGGAAAGCTATACAAATCGCTACGGACGGAAAGAAAAATCCAATATAGTGACTTTCATTCTATAGTATGCATTACTATCGTAGGGACAATGGAAATTTTACCTTTCAAACAGGCTCCATTTACTCAGGATTTACTGAAAAAAGTACACCAAAACTTGTGAAAACCGAAACACTATAATACGTGAAAAATGTCGTTTTAGACAGTTTTCCCGTTTAGGTAGGTACTTTTGTAAGGTATTTCTTTGGAAGGGACTATAAAAATATTCGATTATAGATATGTACTGTCACAGGTTTTGCAGTATTACATTACACTTGATGCAGACTATAATGAAAAGCACGATAATACGAGGAAAAGTCAGTAAGTAGGTCACAAACTGATATGAGAGGTCGGAAATTAGTAGTAAATTGTTTCCAAATATGCCAATAGGTGGAAGCATAATCAGACTATAACATGTTATTTTCGAATTTATGAGACAGCAGTTGTACAAGACGAGCAGGGTCATTCAAAAGTTGTTGACGAAGAGCAAAGTGGTTGTCCAGTTGAGATTGCGACAGAAAATTCAGTTCGGAAGTTTGAGGGAAAGGTTGCTATGCTGTCTATTGTTGTTTGCATGTCAGCTCTGACCATTTAAGGCTGTTCTCAAATCCAAAAGGGCAACTTTATGACATAAGTTTTAATTTATTTTTGTTCGGAAATGCATGAAACTAGCAAGTGTTGTTGTTCAGAAACTTTGTAATCGAGCTGTTTTATAAGAATTGATAAATTTTGTTTTGTTTTTTCATAATCTTGCTATTATGTATTACTGTTCGTTCAAAGAAAATTAATTCCAACCAGCATGATGTATAAATATGACCGCAAAAGGTTAATGCAAAATAACAAATCTTTTATTTATTTATTTATTTATTTACTATTTATCTTAACAAAGATTTAAGGCTGTTCTTAACTGCTCTGCTCAACAAGCGCAAAACGTTTTGACACATTTACAAATTCATTTTTTAACGGAAAGATATAAAATTGGAAAGTCTGGCCATGGAAGCAATTTGGAATTGAACTGTTTTTTCCATTTTTTGATCAATCAATTACCTATTGAGTTATAAGCATTTTCGATCACGTGACAAACACGTTTTTTGCCCGCTCTTGAGTTCTCTTTCTTCTTTCGTGCGAAAATTCGGTTCAAAACGCCCACTTTGATACTATTTTCTGAAAGATTTATTGCGTTTGCAAAAAAAAAAAAAAAAAAAAAAAAAAAAAAAACCGCTGAATTACATAGTTTCTGAACAACAACACCAGCTAGTTTCATGCAATTTCGAACAAATATAAATTAAAATTTATGTCAGAAAGTTGCCCTTTTGGATATGAGAAAACCCTTAAAAAATGTGCGTCTTAAAACTTAACAATCATTATGGAACGTTTGTTATATAAATATTAGTTTCCTTTTCAAAAATTATACGAAGACGCTTTTCTGAATGCTTGAACTTCAGAAGAAGCATCTTGTAACAACAGGGCAGCTCCCCCAGAGGTAATATGAAACAGCGCGTTAGGCCCAATGTTAAAAGAAAACTCTAGGGATTAATAACTAATTACAACAGAAATTTTCAGCTATGTAGATTAAGTTTAAGTCACGAAGTTGAATTTTAACGCATTACAGTGTGATTTATTACCGTGCGGTGATTCTATGCGAAAACATGAATATGGTATGAAGAAAGTTGAATAAAGGAATTAAGTTCCATTTATGATGCATAATATTAGTTTTAGGTATCTTTAGAATATTAAAATTTAGCAAGAATTTTAAAGCTTGTTATCTTAAAGCTATTAGACCTACCTGTATGGAACTTCAAAGAAACATTTAAAGTAAATTACCCTCCTCTTTTGAATTTTTCTTTTCATTTATAAAATTACAAAATTAAGTAAAAAAAACATATTATATAATAATATATGTATATAAAAACATACATTTATTTTACTTAAATAGGTGTCACAAATAAAAATCAAAATATATTGACATGTTTCGGTTTAATCGTAAAAACCGTAATCATAACACACACATAATCAATAGAAATGAATGACACTGGGTACCAAAAGATAATCTAAAAACCAAAAACATAAAACTGCAAACATGGTTTGGGTTTTTTGTTTTTTGCTTTTTAAATTATCTTTTGGTACCCAGTGTCATTCATTTCTATTGATTATGTGTGTGTTATGATTACGGTTTTTACGATTAAACCGAAACATGTCAATATATTTTGATTTTTATTTGTGACACCTATTTAAGTAAAATAAATGTATGTTTTTATTTATATGATAAGAAAGGGTGAAGTAAAATTTGTTTGAGTTTTTACGAAAACTTACAACGGTTTTTGACATTAATATATGTATATTTATATACATTTTATAAAATTAAATATAGTAGAATGGTAATAATACAAATCCAGTTAAATCGAAAAAAAAAATTCCTTTCAAATAGCAACATGTTGTAAAGAAACTGGTCATAACGAAGTCCGCACATATCGAAAACTGTTCACGCTTTCCTCCGCTTTTTAAAAGAGGCTTCCACTGAATATTGAACTTTAGAGTGTAAAATTTTAAGTAACATCTTGTTGGTTAATTTCATTAATGTCGCTCTTGGTTATTGATCATGTTCTTTAAACTGGAACTAATGTTAATAGTTAAGACTACATTGAATGTTAAATCTAATGTTAGAACAATATTAGGAAAATATTAATTCACTATAATGATGTAATGGACAGATAACAATTACCTCAAATAGACTGTAACCGTTCGTCGCCGATATGTCGCCTATCACTCAAATTTTAGTTCACCACCCGTAAACATGCAAATAAACACCGGTATAGGCGTGTGATACCGGACACGACATAAGAAGGTTGGGAATTATTAACTTGGACTATTAAAATAATATTCAATGGAAGATTTATTTACAAAATATTTACATTAAAACACACTATTTACAGTTATAGGCACGGATATAACAGATCTGCCCAACATTAAATTACGTTAAGATTTGATCTACGCACTAGGCTATCTTATTACAAATACACTATTCTCATCTCTATTGACTGAACTCGGCTAGGTTTATCCAACGCGATAAACACACGTGTATCTTGAAAATACACGTACATACGTACACTTCACTAGAAAAATGCTACATATACTACACTGCAGTCGTAGTTACTTTCGCAATAACTACACATTTCACGTCCAACCTAAGACTGACTCTGTTCCCCTTTCTTACTCCGAATTCTCTCAGGCTCTGGTATTTTCACCTGCAAAATCAAAAACAACACACGGGCCTTCTCCCCGCTTGTTCATTGACCAGTCATCACAAAAGTTTATCTTTTGTTAATCTTCCTTGCTTCTCCCTATTCCACATTCCGATATATAAAAGACCCTTCTTCTGGTATTTCCTTTTATACGATACACTGTAAACTGAAATGTCTGAAATTCAGACACTTAAGTGTCTGAAACGCAGTGTTCAATTTTCAGACGTTTTAAAATGTCTGAAAATTTTCAGACACTTCTTGCGTCTGAATTTCAAACACATAAGTGACTGAAACTGGAGTGCTCGATTTTCAGACGTTTTAAAGTGTCTTAAAATTTTTAGACACTTCTTGCGTCTGAATTTCAGACATTTCAAGTGTCTTAATTGCGGCCATCTTTGAACCTTTTTTTTTTTTTTGCCAATATGAAGCCATCTTTGACCACTTTTCTTTCTAAGTCATATACGCAGCCATATTTGACCACATTGAATCATTTTTTATAAATGAGAATAATTTGTTGCCATAAAGCAGAGCTAATTGCAGCGTGGTAAAACTAGGATGCTTCTCTGCCCCCTGATTTTAGGGTACCCCAAATTGGGTACAAAATTTTTATAAAGCTGATATTTTATATCAGTTTTGACTTTATTATGATCGTAATCAGTATTTTGTAGTTTTAGAATAGGATAATATCTATAAATATATTCACCTAAATATGTATTTATGTGATTTCATATATGCCCTACGGCATCAAAAAGGTTTATTAAATTAATTCCAGCCCAAAGACCTAGTATTTATTCGCCCCCCCCCCCCCCACCACCGCCACCTTCATATATTGCTACAAAAAAAATTTAAGACTGCTCGATGCCATCAAATACATATTTGGATAAATATATCCTTTTCTTTAACCTAATCATAATCTAAAAGTACAAAATATTTATTAAAATAAGTATAAGATCAAAACAATTTAAAATATCAGCTTTATGGAAATTTCATACCAAATTTGTGGGCCCGTAAAGCTAACGTCCCATAGAAAAAGCCCAGTTTGTCCACGCTGCAATCAGCTCTGCTTTATGGTAACAAATTATTCCCATTTATAAAAAATGATTCACTTCTTCGGAAAGAATTCCATCCCTTCTTTGTTGTACAATTTTTTTCTATTTAAATTAGATATTCCCAGTCAATTAGTTTAAGCATTTTTTGGATTTTTATTTCTGTGTTAAATAAAATCTAGCACTAGATTTCACAAAATTATCAGCATATGAGATCCGAACATTAAAAAAAAATTGAGCACAAAACGCTTACTTTTCTTTATCCCCCTTCGTTTTTATTATTATGCTATTTATCATTACCAAGAAATGCTTAAACATTTGACAACCGCACATCGGCGCCTGAGACGAGCAGTAGTTATAAGATTCTGGATGGACTTCTTGTTTATTTGGCTCTTTTCAAACGATAAATAATATAGTAAATATCATTGGACACAGAAATCCTTCATTATGATTTGAGTACCCTTCATTTCTGCTCCCCACGTTGCTTGCGATCACACAAGCAGTATCAGTCGCAAAAGCGATTTCTTATCCACATGATTGGAACAGTCGTCGAAAAAAAAATAAACACCTCCTACTAACTCTGCAACTAGAAGACAACAATAATAGAAGAAAGTTACTGGTACCAATCGTCTGGAAATAAAGTCTACTTTTAAATGATGTATTTAAAATTTGCATAGGGGCCATCTACAAATCAAAATTAGACCAAACTTTGTTTTTTTTTCCCAATGGATGCACCCAATTTTGACACCATATTTTAAATCTTCGGTTCAAATTATGCCTAGAAACGAAATTTCTAGTCATTTGAATGATAAGTTTTTGAATTATAAGCATTCAAAATTTAGAGCTTCTAATGTTAAATTGCATTTTCATATTTTTATTAATATCTCCTGAAATTATAATCCTAATATGATAATTTTGTATGTGGTTATAATACTAAAAAACCTAAACATATATAAAAAAATTGAATTCGTAAAATTGCATACCAAATTTGGGGCCACAAAAATCGATGGGAAGGTGAGGGGGCAGGGCCGCGGATCAGTTTCCATGTTTTAATCAGGTCCTGCTTCTAGAAGAAACACTACCCCGCTTTATATTTTTCTAAATAGAGCTGTCCGCTATTCGGGAGTGACCGGCTATAGAAGTTTTACTGTATGCTTCAGTAATAACGGGCATTCTCGAATAGCAGACACCTATATAGCGATCACTTTTTTCAATCCACAACATTTGTGAATTGAAAAGCAGATTAATAATATATTGAAGCATATTTTGTGTAATTTGTACTCAGTATGCTGGGTATTTGTACACTCTGGACTTTTTTTACATATGAAAATAAAACCTCTAAATAGCGGGCAAATTCTACGGTCCTAGGGTGTCTGCTATTGAGAGGTTTTATTTAATATATACAGTTATAAATATATTCTAAAAAAGTTAGAAAATGTTTTGTTTTTTTTGACAGTATAGGAAATGTGGTTCTAATAAGTTCCAGTACCAGCGGCTTACATTTATTACCCCCCCCCTTCCCCCTACTACATATACAGCAACAAAAATTTAAACACATTGATGACTTAATATATATATATATATATATATATATATATATATGAACATGTAAATATATGTTTGGATAAATATATCCTTTGTCATTAATTCATTACACTTCATCCTAATCTAAAAGTATGCAATGTGATATATAATAAGTACAATAAATTGCTTTGCGCAAATGGATGCATTCTCCGATTATAATAAAAAATAATCCTATAATAAATCAGAATAATTTTGACGTTGAAAGTTGTCAGAAAATTTCTGTGTCTTAAAATTTAAATATGTTATACAGATGAAACACAGGAAATACATATAAATGTAGTTATTTTACTTTGAACAAGTTTCCATAGTCTAAAAAAAAATTCTTTCATCGTGCAATTAAATACTGTAGAAATTTCGAACTTTTTAATAAAGTTTTACAAAGGAACAATTTAAAATGTATTTATAAAACATTAAAAATTTCACGATAGCTCCAATTCTGATACTTTTATAATTATTTTTCAAGTTTTATGCCCTCCACTTGAAGCAAAAATGTTCATAGCATTTCCTATACATAAATTTAATTTTGTTACATGAAAACATTAATTTCGAAAATGTAAAAGAATTAAATGATCTGTCATTAAACATAAAAATTCATATACGAAATCATGTTAATATTATCTGTAACTAGAAATTACAACGGAAGGGTTTATTAATAACAATATCATTTAATAACTTGATCTTTTTAATTATATTTTGCCATGTAGGCAATTTCTTTTACATATAGCATATGGTAATCACCAGAGATACTAAGCTATCTTTAAAAAGTTAAACATATATATATTTTTAATAACATGCAAGAGAAATAACATCTAATTTCAAAACTTATTTTGCATTAAAAATACATATTTAATTGTTATTTCTGTATCTTTTATAAAAATGAACAAACGTTGAAAAAAAATCCCCCCAATTTTATGTGAAAAATGCAGTAAAATATGAAAATAAAGTCTTTTTTCCGTTCTAAATCTGTAATTTCT
This sequence comes from Maratus speciosus, assembly GCA_963932465.1. NCBI lineage: Eukaryota > Metazoa > Arthropoda > Arachnida > Araneae > Salticidae > Maratus > Maratus speciosus. The sequence goes on from OZ010798.1 coordinate 291,461,310, forward strand.
TTTTAACAATCAATAAATCAATATTAATAAATTTTTCAATATCTGAAGTTGTACAAAACTTAAATATAATTTTAAGCAATTAAACAAAGTAAATAATGATTTTTTTCCTTACTTATTTTATTGTAAATCATTATATAGCTATTATAGAAAAATATTTTTAATAAAATTAACTATTAAAAAAATGGCATTATATTAAATGGCTAATATTTACTGACATTTTTATAGTCAGATTAATAGCTTGTATCCACAACAAAAACTATATAGTGCTGCAACTGCTTTTTTTTTTTTTTTTTTTTTTTTTTTTTTTTTTTTTTTTTTTTTTGACAAAAATATAATACTAAAAATGTTGACAAATTTGGGTGTCAATGTACACAAGCAATAACTTTTAATGCTTAAGCAATGATTTAAGCAATGATGATATTATTTTATATGAAAAACATTTATTTATAAATCGAATGCTTTAAGAATTATCAAGCAAGTTAGATAATTAATCCTGAAAATGAAATAAATTTAGTCGAAAATAATAAAAAACACTGTAATACTGAAAAATATTTATTCTATATAGAAAGATACAAATATGATAAACACATGTATTCTTTAAAAAGTGATTTAAATAATTAATATCACATAATTAATATTGTTCAAGGAAAATTTCTATTTCCAAATAAAAATTATATTTTTGTAAATAATCACATTCTTACCTTTTTAGTATTTCCTTAAATGTAATAAAATAAATCCATGTAATATAAACGGTAACACAAAAATATAGACACTTTCTTCTTACATATTTCACTAAATATTCAGATGAATGCTGATAATTGAAAAATATATAATGAGGACATTTTTCTTTTCATTATTCAACATATTTTTTTCATAATGATATAATTTAATATAAAGCAGAATTTAATTCAATTCGCTTTTTCGAATCACATTTCACACGCACTTTCTTATTCTCCAATCTCTCAAGAACAATTATTGAAATTCCAAAAATGCACTTTATAAGCTGTGTATTAGTAAGCTGCATATACATCTATGTGGATGGCACACATTACTCAACGTATCATTTTTATAATAATCGCATATATTATTCCATAAAATGAATTATTCCAAAAAACTGTTCCAGCTATGTATATGACACAGTCACAGAATATAAATAATGTTACACATAAAAAAATTGCGGGCAACTTTGTTAAACAGATTACTACCTCATTGAAAGAATCGTTTTAACGTGCCAGTTGCCAACGGACGTATTTGAAATTTGAACAAAGAGAAAATGGCGAAATCAGCATTTTAATTACCACTGCAGTCGCTGATCTCAGCCTACTGTTTATAAACCGTTATAAAAGGCTTGATGACCTCATTTGAACTTTTTATCAGCGAGAAATAAATCGCTGAATAAGAAGAAATAACAAAAGTTTTATTTTCTTTATTAGGTATTTTTCTTAATGTGTTACATTTATTTGAGTATTGTTTTTGCAGTTTTTTTTTTTTTTTACACATATAGAAAACATACTTTAAATAAAGATTTTATTGTAAAACTAGAAAATAACATATCGAATTTTCGGTGGTCATGAAGAGAGCAATTGTCCATCCCTGAAATTTAATTAATTATGTTTTCTATACGTTTGATTATTTAAAAAATACTTTTTCCTCTTCCAAATAGCAATATATTAATTAAACGCTAAGAGAAAATGCTGCTAAGAATTTTTCTCCAGAGGAGCCCCTCCCCCCCCCCCCCCCCACCTTAACTTCTCGTAGAAGACGATTTAAATTCTGTTCTTCTGTTAGTGTTCATATATATCAAATTTATCTTAAATGAGGAGGGGCAGTTCAGAAAAAAAAAAAAAAAAAAGACAGAGAGAGGAGAGAGAAAAAGAAATCAGTTCTCCATTGTGAAAAATATCGTTAGAAACTTATTTTTAAACGATTAATATTTCTTAATTTTTAAATTTCTTAAAAATTATTATTTTAACACAATCAAACTGATTGGTAAAGTTATCATACGAATTGAATATTTCCAAGTGAGCGAAAAAATGCCCAGGCTGGGAATCTTAAAAATTCTTAATTCTTAAAAATTGTCTTACACGAGGAGTTCTGGCATAAATTCTTAGTTTAGCCTACTTCATGTTTATATTCTGCATTTTACAAAAGCGGACTGGGCTGTGGACCCCAGGCATATACAGTGAAATCTCTCTGTGCGACCACCTCCATTAAGCGACCACCTCCACTAAGCGACCACCTCCATTAAGCGACCACCTCTCTGAACGACCATTTTTTTCATGGAACGAAATTTATTCCCACAGGCTCAATACTAATTATACCTCCATTCAGAGACCATCCCAGTTGAACTCCCTCCATGAGCGACCCATTTCTTTGAAGAAAATGAAACAAATCCCGTTTTTTCCTGGTCGCTTGAAGAAGATTTTATTAGAAAAATAGTTCCGGAGTGCGCATTATTCATCAAACTTCTAAACTAAGTTTAGATTTTTTTTTTTATTCCGGTAACTTTTAAATATTTAAACCCCTTTGTGCCTTTTTAGGTAATAAATTGAACTCTGATGACAAATTAAGAATGACGGTCGATAAACTCTCCTGCCCTATTTTGCCGGGAAACTCTCGAAGAAATACATAATTTAATCAAATCGTCTTTATTTGTTCCCGTCAAAAAAAAAAAAAAACGCATTTATTGACGTGACTTCGAAAAGACTTGGAAACAAAAGTTATAAAATATTAAACCGTAAAATCAAAGCAAACGTCAATGTATTCATTTTTTAAACTCTGCAGTAATTAATTTATATAATTAACTTTAGTTTTGATACTTAAATTTTTATAATTTCTTATACTAACGTGAAAAATAAATTTTAGTAACATTAATTGTTACCTTTTTTCAAAAATTAAAATCTAGATTTAAACATGACCTCCATTAAGAGATCACCTCTCGGAGCGATCACTTTTCATTGGAACGAACGTGGTCGCTTTAGAGAGGTTTTACTGTATGTTCTAAAATCTTGCTCCTCAGTACGTTTCTTTCTCCCTCTACTCATAACTCTTAGTATTTAGGTGAGCGATTCTGTATACGATCATGATAACAAGTAATTTTTGGAAAATTTTATATTTTGTGAAAAGCAATTATTTAATTATTATTGCGCCAAAAATAACTTAGCTCCAAACCTTAGTAAGCGAACTTTTCTAATTTTCTCAGATGTCCCATGATTTCTTCATTTATAAATAAATACTAAATTAAATGGATGAAAGAGTATTTTAAATATCTTTCATCCATTCGGAAATATTTTCTGATAGCGCTGATATACATATTGCAATACAATTGTACGTACAGTCATCACTCATATGATACAATTGTATCGCATTCAGACACTTAAGTGTCTGAATTTCTAAATGTCTTAATTTCAGACATGTCACTATTATTCAGACATTTTTCTCCGTTCATTTATAACATGCTCATAGTAAGACACTTATGTGTCTTAAATTTAGACATCTATGATGTCTGAAATTTCACATTTAGACACTTAAATGTCTGAATTACTTTTTCAGTCACATATGTGTCTGAATTTAAGACGCCTCCATTTGCAGTGTAGAACTTTTCATACAATACAATTATGAACACAACGGAACTCATTCTAACACCATCCATAAGAAACATGTGTCCATAACTCCAGTACATAGATAATGAATGATATATAGATAAATACAATACATAAAGAAAATAAAACTACATAATAGCAATTTTCATTAACATACATCTCATTAACGTCACAGACCTGACATAGATTTAAGTATCTTTACAAATTTTAATGTAGTATTAATATATTTTACTTACTTTTCTAGAACAGTTTTCTAAGACGATGTACACATTGTGGTCATCTTTGAAGGAACGATGGAATCGGACGATGTTTTTGTGTTGTAGCTGGCGGTGAAGATCTATTTCTCGAAACATCTGTATAAATAATGAAAGTGACATAAGTATCAAAAGTAGAATTTCTTAAAACCACAAAACTATAAATCCTTATAAAACGATATTTATAATACTAAGTGAAAATGATATAAACTATATCAAGTTTCTTGAATCCTTAATTGACCTTATTTTGACAAGTCATAAATTATTTCGTAAAAAAGAAAAAAAAAATCATTTCTCAAGGCTGTTTTTAACTGCTCTGCTCAACAAGCGCAAAACGTTTTGACACATTTACAAATTAATTTTTTAACGGAAATATATAAAATTGGAAGGCCTGGCCATGGAAGCCATTTGGAATTGAACTGTTTTTTCCCTGTTTTGATCAATCAATTACCTATCGAGTTATAAGCAATTTCGATCACGTGACAAACACGTTTTTCGCCCGCTCTTGAGTGCTCTTTCTTCCTTTTGCGGAAATTTGGTTCAAAACGCCCACTTTGACACTATTTTCTAAAAGATCTATTGTGTTTGCAAAAAAATGAAAAAAAAAAACAGCTCAATTACATAGTTTCTGAACAACAACACCAGTTAGTTTCATGCATTTTCGAACAAAAATAAATTTAAACTTATGTCAGAAAGTTGCTCTTTTGCATTTGAGAAAACCCTTAAAAGGTTTTTTTTTAAATATATACGTTGTTCAAATTAAGTATCAAAACCAAAAACGTTCGAGGATCTAAGGTGATCATCATCTGGGCTAAAGTACATTCATTTATACTTTATGGTTGTTCCAAAATTCAAACTGAAAATGAGGGAAGATTATGTTGTTTGGACTGTTCCAAAATTCAAACTGAAGTGCGGAGGAAGTTCATGTTATTCCTGGTAAACTATAAAAAAAATCTCGGGAATGGTGTATGATAATGGTGTATGATAATCATTACAGCTATAAGGGTCAATATCTGAAAATTGGACAATTTGCCTCCACTGCTAATAATATTTTATTAATTATACTAAAACCAAAACTGAAAAACGTAATATATTGTAACATTTGTTATATCAATTACCAATGATAAATGGACATATAATGATGCATAAATAATTAGTTTTAAGATTTAAACAAGCGAAATCATCATTTCAGTCCCTGTCCCCAGGTACAAATATCCAACATTAAATGTATGCTGTAAACATTCCTATAAATATTATTAACTTTTGCTATTATATATTTATACCTATATATATAAAGTATGGTAAAATATAATTATCCTTTCTTAGTATAGATTGTATAGTAAAATATTGTAGTAAATATATTTGTCCCTGATGTTGACCATCATCTCAGTCCCTCTAAACAAACATTTAGGTTAACAGGTACTAGGTGGCGCTGGGAGAATAATTTCCATTGCAACAGCAAAAGTTCAACTAGCCATCATGGATGAAGGTAAGTTGTTTTTCTCTTTGTTTCATATTTAGAAATATTTAGTTTTTGTTCGGAATAGAGATGAGTATTTTTTATAGCATCATTCATGTCCCCCTATTTAACTTTTTATTTATAAATAAAAAGTTTATTGCAACTTTATTTACGTAACATACAAATGTCACATGGCATATTTAATAATTGACATGTGGGCAAAATGATTCAACAAAATGGCTGTGCAGCTTTTAAGACAAAAACATCAACTCAGTCCCAATTATTAGACACTGATTATGGTGTTAACAGACACTTTCTTCCATAAAAGTTTATCCTACGCATAAAATATACATTCTCGATCTCAAAAGACTACAGCATTCAAATGACAAAACATGTATCATAGTATATAATTGTATTTGGAAGTTGTACTTTCCTTCTATATATAAAAAAATGTTTTGATTTGGAAATGGACCAATGAGAATCTGCGTAGATCATCCGAGTATACTCCTACTAGATCATCATCCATATTTTTTATGACCGGGGGTCTTTCTTCGTTAATATTAAGAAAACTGTTTCATACAAAAATATGAAAATCAGTGGTATTATAGAGACATGTTTGATAAACACGCTGACGCAGACAGTTTTTAAATCGAATAATTATTTAAAGAGATATTTAAATGTTAGAGATGGTCAAAATCGTTCCATTAAAAAAGTTATATAAGAGAAAAACTATACATAGGAATTTAAACATTTTTAGATCATTTTATACATTGGAAGTTCCAGATGTGCAGACTGCAATTATCTTTTTAATTTGACTCATTTTTTGAGGATTTATTTCCATTTTAAATTCAAATTTTCAGCATTTCGAGAGATATTTTTTACACATTTTAGAAAAGGCAATTATTTTAAACTGTTGCCAATTTTAAAAACAGCGCAAAGAATAATATTTCCTTCAAATAAAAAATTTATTTACACGTAGCTATTATAAACAGAAAAAAACTTTCAAATTAGAATAAAGTGATTACGTGTTAAAAATCGGAAAAATATTGAAAATTACATCATAAAAACTACAGTTACACGTGAATTTTAAAAGGGAAAGAAAATTTTTAAATACGAAATTCATTATTATGCGTTAAAAGTCAGAAATGAAGGAAATTACATCATATTTAAAAAGGCCAAATAAATAAAAATTGGCAAAACACTTTAAATTAAAAAATATATTTGCACGAGACATTTATTTCATATTTTGCGATAATCTTTTCAACTATTATCGTGAATTCTAAGACAGCGCAAATAATATTTCCTTTCTAAACAACAAAAGTATTTTCATGTGAAAATTAAAAAGAGAAAAGAAACTTTGGTGAAAATTACGTCAGATTTAAAACGATACATTTAAAAGAACTTTCTCATAGCGTTGTTAAAAAGTACCAAGAGACAAAGACTCTGTGTACTTAATTCATTTTACATTAGCTTCCTTTCAAATTTTTAACTAATTTTTAACACTTTCCAAAAAAGTTGAAACGTGTTATTGATTTCGGTTTGTCTGTTCGCGCTCTAACTCTCGTAAATATACTTGGATCGCACTGAAACTTTTGGTTATTGACGTTTAGCCTAGCACGAACCCTATTTCAAATGAAGTTTGTAGCATGTTTAGTTCATTTACAGGGACAGTAAAATGTATTCCTTTACATTACGGCCAATGGGAAAAAATAATTTCAAATGAATTTTAAAGATGTTACACCTTTTCAAACATAATAAAAAATATATGCATTTACGAAGCGCACTAAAATATGCAGAATGTTCTGTAGCATATGCGGTGCAACGAATAGTTATTATTCTTTTACAGGGCTACACAAAAGAATTCCATTACAAATGATATAGGGGGAAATTGTTTGCGGCATATTTTAACTATACAGATTCATATATATTAAAATTGATAAACGTCGGTGAGGCTTACTTAAGTTATTTCATGCATAATACGAAGAGCATAGCATTTGCAGGAACATACAAAACATTTCAGTCAAGTATTTTCTATCCGAAGTTCTGTATACTAGCGGCGATGGCAGGGAATGCATTTTTATTATGATATGCGCTTTTAAGTTTCACTATATTTATGAATACTATATGGTGTGTGTAAATGTTATAGTTTATATACAGGGCTACGCAAAAGAATTTGTAAAGGTTACTGAGTATGGCCGTAAATTGCTGAAAGGTGGGTTTAAAATATGTTATGCTGAACTGCATTTAGTTTTCTATGAAATGTTTGTAGAATATAGATAAAATGATATACAGGGCCACGCAAAGAATTGGATACATGGTCGCCTATAGATGATAAATTCTGGAAATGCGATTTCAGTAGTTTTAAGAGTGATTTAGTTTGAATTAAAGTTTAGCTAAATAGTGGCGTGTAATAAAGGTACTAGGTAAACAACAGGGCTGAACAAAAGTATTCAAGTATGTTTCCATCTATTAGTATAAATTGCTGAAAGAGAAATTTCAACCTGTTATGCGTTTTCTTGCTAAACTAAATGTTCTATTATATAGTATCTATATCAGCCTACAGATCAAATACAGGGTTGTTCGGAAGAATTGGAATAAATATTTGGCTATGGATAGTAACTGCTGACATCAGTTTTTTAAATGTTTAGTTAGTTATCTTATTTACCTTATCTCCCTAAATAACGAAGTTTTGTTAAAGCTTTCAGGGAGCGTTGGAAAGTGTTTCATAATCTATGCCGTACGCATGATTTTTCTTTCTTGTTTTTAATCAAAGACGAAAACAGACATTGTATCTCTTAGCAGCGGCTGATTTCGTCTTAAAAATCTCCAATCAAAGGAAATTGAATGAAAAACCCGTTTACAGGGAGACCGTCACTGTTCTTTTAAATTATAATTCAATCTTTTTAAGGCCGATGAAATTAATATGCTTTTAGAATCTGGTCTGTCTGAACGGGGGTTGGCGAGCGTAGTTCGTAGGGGGCAGAGCCCCCTAGTAATTAAAAAAAAATAAATAATAAAAATTCTGGAGTGAAAGTGTCCGGTTTTCAGGTATTGACCCATAAGTAGTTCGACATAGAATTTCATTTGATTCCATAATTAATAACTTTTGATATCCTGATAACTTCCTCATGATCTTAATTCCCTTAAAATCAATCATAATCTCCTGCTCTTGATTCAAAGAGCATTTGACAGAACACATTGCAGATATTAAACTAAAACGAAGTTGAACAGCAATTTCTAGGCTGCATCAAGAGCAGGCTATAATTGATTGCAAAAGAGCTAAAATCATAAAGAAGTTATCAGGCTATCAAAAATTATTAATTATGGAATCAATTGAAATTGTCGAACTACTTACATGTTTAATGATGCATTATCATACACCATTCCCGAGATTTGGTATAATTTACTATGAATAACACGAACTGCCTCCCGACTTCAGCTTGAATTTTGGAACAGTCCAAACAACATAATCTTCCCCATTTTCAGCTTCAATTTTAGAATAGCACATCAAGTATAAATGAATGAATTCGACCTCAGTTATTTAACGATTTTAACCCAGGTGATGAGCACGTAAGATGGGCGCAAGTACTAGGTTTTGATATTTTAGTTGTACAGTGTATATCCTCTTCAGTTCCGAAGCTAAAATAAAAATACAAATGTTTATTCATTGGATTTTTCCAAACAAAATGACATAAATGACAGAAAAAATATATTTTCTGAAATTGATCCTTTAGGCGCTTAGTAATTTAAGTTCGAAAATATGGATCTAAAACTACAAACCCCTGAAAAACATCAATTTAATAACCATTAACTTAAAATAAGTAAATAATCTACAAATCCTGAAAAATTTTTAATGAAAAAGATTTAAGTTATATGTGAAAATTTCTCACTTTCTTGGTCATACTGTCTTTTGGGCATTTTTAGGCATTTTGCAAACTCAGATGAAAATAAAATTTATTTTATGTAGGAATCAGCTTAGATGCTGCCATTTATTCGTTTGCTTTGAACGCAAAAAACATTCAGCTATTAAGTAGTGATGTGAGAATGTAAAAAAATCGGACATTTTAGTTTTTATAAGGAAAAGAACAGAGATCCCCGTATGGGAACCCAGGGACCGAAGAGGTTAAAGTTTAATAAAACACCTTTAGGTAATTTAAATGAATTTTTGTTTTTACGAAATAATTTCTATGAGATTTATAATTTCATAGATAAGAACTTTGATCACATTTAAATATTTTAATTCCATAATCACTTTATTTTCTGTAGTCATGACAATTCATACACTATAAATAAATGAGCCTGTAAGGATATGGAATGTACGTATTTAAGGGTGTATTCCAATCCAAACTGCTTATTTTGCGATTTATTTTTAAATTCATTTTTGCTCTTAAACGCATCAAACTGCCAAATCCTCTTATTTGGAAAGTACATAATGTGCCGTGCTCGTCGATTTTTTAATAAATGCAGAAAATATTGTAAAAAAATGCATTCAAATTTGGCGTTTTGAACCGCATTTTCCGAAGCGGGAGATCTGAGGATGAAAAAAATAGTCATTCTGAGAAAATAATTGTTTAAAAAACAAATTCTAATTAATTGAGCGAAAAATGAAATCACACGGCCTCTTATACATCTCTTCAAAAATCACCTCAGCAAGTTTCACGTTTTTACTTTTAAAAATGAGTCTGAAAATGTCTCAGAAAATTTCGAGCTGTTGAGGGTGGAAAAATATTTTTTCGAATACACCCTTAAGCACAGAGTGAATAAAATAATAAACAAGAATGAAAAAAACATGCATCAGGCTTAGATTATGAATCATTTTTTAACCCTAATAGAATATTTTCATAAAACGCAGATAATATAACTCCAGAAAAACACTGAATACGTATTTACAATTACGAATTATTATTTATTTTCTCCCGTTCAATTTGTCATTCCGAGAACTATCGCAGACTTTTATGTTCTTCTGCTCCTGCAGACAAAGTTCCTTCCCTACAAGTTTTGGAACCTTCGAAAGCAGGAAACCTACTCAGGGTTTTTCTTGTCTCAGCCACACAGTACTACGCGCTCCATAATCTACAGAAAACAAGTTGTAGTGCACCTCTGTGATTGTTTTTAATTTTATCATGTTTGAAGTACTATAACATCATTAGAATGCATCACAAACGATTTCTTCCCAATATCATAATGTAATGGAATTCTTTTGTGCGACCCTGTAAACCAACTATAATTTCTATTCATTCTATACTCCTACAAGCATGTTTTAGTTCACCTCTGTGATGCATATAAATTCCATTATGTTTGAAATATTGTAACACCACTAATCTCTTCACTTCCGAAGCTAAAATAATAATGCAAATGCTTATTCATTGGTTTTTTCCAAACAAAATGACATCGTAAACGACAGAAAAAAATATCTTTTCTGAAATTGATTCTTTAGGCGTTTAGTAATTTAGGTTAAAAAATATGGATCTAAAACTACAAACCCCCTTAAAACATCAATTTAATAACCATTAACCTAAATTAACGCAATCACAAATTTCAGAGCTTTACACAAGTAAATAATCTACAAATTCTCAAAATTTTTTAATGAAAAAGATTTAAGTTAAATACTTAAATTTCTCACTTTCTTGGTCATATTGTCTTTTGGGAATTTTTAAGCATTTTTCAAACTCAGATGAAAATAACGTTAATTTTATGTGGGAATCAGCTTAGATGTTGCCATTTATTCGTTTGCTTTGGACGTAAAAAACATTCAGCTATTAAGAAGAGATGTGAAAATGTAAAAAAATCGGACATTTTAGTTTTTATAAGGAAATGAACAGAGGTCCTCGTTTGGGGACTTGGGACCGAAGAGGTTAAAAGACATCGGAAATGATTTTTTCCCATAGACTATAATGTAACGGATTCTTTGTGTCTCCCTGTAAACGAACTATAAATGCTACACATTTAATTTTCAGTACCGAAAATTCTTTGGTAAACATCAATAACATACGAAAATTACATGGCAATCCGATATATTTAAGAGAGGTAGAGTACGTATAGACGGACAGACAGGCAGACAGACAAAACGAATTCATAAACACACGTGTTAAAAGTGCGAAAAATCTGTCATTAAAACCTGTTATATTTTACACAGAAAAACATATAAGTGAATTATAAATAATTTTAAAGTCCAAAAGAATATGATAACGTAAAATTACAAAATAAAAAACATGTTACGTCAATTTTTTTTAATTTTCCACTGGTTAATTCTGTTTTTTTTTTGAGTTGTTCTTTTTTTTAACAAAAATTTTAAAACAATGTTGTCATTTTATAAAAGTGAAACATTTTCGATTCTATGCAAAATTGTCATTGAAATGAACCATAATGTAATAAATTTGGATTTGAAAATGTTTGAAGAGGTATATTACACAAATTCTCTTCCAAGCGCTGTGATGTATTTAATGTTGCACGTGACAATTTAACGGATACAGGCAAATTAGTTTCTCAGTTACTGATATAAACTGGAAATAATTTAGCATAAATGCATAACCTCCGAACATTTCCCATTATTGTGCACGATAAACTAATATATTAGGATATTTCGAATTAATGGTCTATAGATATCGATATAATTCAAGGGCATATGTGATATCTCGATGCCTAAAATAAAGCAATTTTAACGTAAAGTTTAAGGGTAATTAAGTATGTAATTCATAAAAAAGTAAATCTGTAAACTTTGAACTTTTGCCTTAAAGTATACATATTGTAGTGTATATAGCATATAATATTAAAATAATTATTGTTTAGGTATGGGTATTAAATACAGTTGTTTAACTTCTATACATACTTTTGATTAATTGATTTTCATGCTGTGTTTATGTGATACACTTTATCCAGAAATTGACAAACTCATCAGTTTCATATTTTTTATTGTCATTAGATAATACCAATTAATAATAACTAGGATATCCAACCCGGAACTCCCAGGTTACAGAATAAAAGAAAAAACATTTAAAAAATATTAATATATATATTTTTTTAATTGGCCATTAACCTAACTAAAAAGTATTTTTATTTGAAAAGAATCAATTTTGCATTCAAACAAAATTTTGGAATGTATTAAAAGCGAAACTTTCTTATGAGTTATAAGCCGAAGAAATCGCCAAAGATTTCGTTACTTACAGCAGTCTTTTTCAATTCTGATTACTTCAGTGTTTAAGCGCGTAGTTCGATTACATGCGTCTTAAATTTCTGTTTTATTTATATTATTTTATTTAATTGAGGAAGTTTTAACTTCGTTATGGAATATTAGCCGGAAACAAATGCTGAACTATTTATATTAACTGCAAACGGATTAAACAAATGCTGAACTATTTACATTTTAACTGCAAACGGATTAAACAAATGCTGAACTATTTATATTAACTGCAAACGGATTAAACAAATGCTGAACTATTTACATTTTAACTGCAAACAGATTAAACAAATGCTGAACTATTTATATTAACTGCAAACGGATTTATCTTTCTACATGCTATAGAGACAGATTATAAAAAAAATATGCTTTAAAATTATATTAATAACCATCAAAAATGAATAAATTGCAATACAGTTTTGAAACGAATTGCATTTGTAAGTACATTTTTTTTCCTATTCGACGGTATAAAAATTGAAAATGTGCGACGTTTAGAAATTAAAAAAATTGCAGTAAAGGCGAAATTTAATTGTCTGTTGTTGTCAAAAGGACGTCAGCGTTTTGGACTGACTGTTTATCCTTTATAATATAGATAATTAAAATAATTAGATGTCATTACATTAATATTAAAATTATAAAAGGATATACGTATTATGTATTTTTCTACGATTTTCAAAATATGTTTAACATTTAAAAAATCTTTTATTTAGTTTTAAACGAAACGTAAGCTTTTTGCTAATATTATTACACGACATATTTCTAATTTCCATAAAAAAATTTAAAGTGATAGGTTCTAGAAGGGGTGGGGTACACATAGATGACTCGGAATCACATAGCAATGCAGGGTCGGAAATGCAATTCTAACGGGATAGGGGGGTTGTTAGGAGCTGAATCATTGTGATAGCAAATTGACATTCAAAGACCATAAACTTAAAATAAGTCATGACCTTTTAAACCTTTATAAACCTTTTTTTCTTAATTCAAAATTCCTAACTTCTTTTCCTAACTTTAAATCTAATGCGTAAAACTAATTTACCTTCATAAGCATCTTTGCCATTGATTGCTGTTAAAAAAAGAAAAAAAACGCAAATGAGTACTCAAAATCCTAAATCGTAATGAACTTCAGTTAAAATAATCATTAAATGATTTTTCAAGGCCATAAATAGCAATTTATCTTTTCCAAATTTGACAGTTATTAGATTTAGAATATATAAATCAAAATATATCATTATGTTTGAAGGTAAATTCACATTAATGTCAAAATAAGTATGTTATATGGCATAAATCTTAATTTTCCTCTAACTACAATTGCAATAAGTGTTGCAATCAGGCTGAAGCAAGACTTGTGTTACCTCAGAAAACCAATCATTAAAAAGAGATGTGGCCAATCAGGGTTAAAGAAACCACCCACTTTGGTACTAAGGCCCCCTGCTGTGAATAATCCAAATTACTTTCATATATACCGGGACAGGATGAAATCCATGTTTGTTATCAGCCCTAACTGTTTTTGCTAAGAATTCGGAGATAACCTTCTATTTGAAATAATAGAACCATAGACGGTGATACATCGGCTAATGAATGATTCTGTCTAACGAATGATTCTGCTAACGAATGTTTCGGTTCACTAAGATTTTTTTCGATGTTTCTATGACTCGGCTAACAAATAAATAGTCGAAACTAACAAATAATTTATTGAATGCGCGCGCTAACATAATTTACTAAAACCAATAATTGAATATACACCTATGGTGGGATTTATTTGTGTCCGATGATTCACCGCAGTGTTATGTGCTCATGAAGACTTCACCATCTTGTGCTGCGGTTACAGCCATACCGACATATGCGAGTGAGAGATGTTTAGCTACGTATTGTCCTCGTAGCTCAAATGGCAAAGCATTGGAGCGTTATTCCAAGGATCCGGGTTCGATTCCCGGCTTGGACATTTTTCACTCTGTTGGTTTTACGCTTAGTTAACAAGGTGATAATTCACGTATTTGATATTCAACCACTAACTCTCTTGTTAATTAAATAACAGCATCAATACCAATTATATATCATAACGTTCCTTTCAAGTTTGCTTTTTTATGATTATTTTATCGATATTCCTAGAAGCTAAGCGGATAAAATCGATATAGAAAATGGGTTATTCCCAAGAAAGTTTTCAAACACTGTTTTAGATAGCATCTCTAACTACTACTTTAATGGTTTTGGAACTGTGCGAAATGAAACATGTTTACATTATTGATAAACTCTAAACGATTTTGCTGCTAACCATTTTAATTCAATTACATCTGCCCCTGCTGTTGCCCTAAATATTTTTAATGTCTTAAAAGAATTGTTATCCAGTGAACAATAATATTGATTTCCTATAATGTTGCTTCTTAAGACATTGGACACCCGAATTGCATTTTTCAGTCAGTTGTAGCAGACAGTTTTGATCGATTTTTTTACGCCTTGAATAAAGCTAATGACCCTATTATATGTATACATTTGTTTTTATCTCATTTATTTGAATTTATTTAATTTAGTTTATTTGTTTTCTATGTTAGAATGATTCAAGAGGTTTGTGTTCAGCGATAAAAATTTATTTTAATGTATGGGATGTTATGTAGCTGTTCCTTATAATACAACTGTGTGTAACAACGCGCATATGTATATAAGTGGATGAAGTATTTTAGCTTGACCATACAATATTATTTTTTAAAAACTGTTTTTAAGCTGCGTATTCCAGATCAGAGATAAATATATAAAAAACTTTTAAGCATATCATCATAGTACTAAGGTTTTACACTTCAATTTTTTTTTTTCATGTGTAGTAAGACTAAAAAAATAAATAAATAAATAAATAAAAAATCGGCTTATTTCACAGAAAAAAAAACTGGCGGCCAGGACGCCGATATTTAAAACTGAATCTTATACATTCTAAAAAATATTTAGGTGGAATCTTCCATGGTTTTGCGACAGCTAGATTTATTTTTAAAAACAATATCTACAAATTTCCTCATCAGGGAAAAAGAAAGTAAATTAATGGCCTTTTTCTCCATACATAAAAACTCTTTATTTTACGAAAAAAACCTATATTTATTAGAAATTTCTCTTATTTTAACAGATTTTGCCCGTGAAATAAGCAGCTCACAAATTTCCTCCGAAATAAAATCTGTATTTATTATGAAATTTCTATTATTTTAACAGATTTTTGCCGTGAAATAAGCAGTTCACAAATTTCTTCCGAAATAAAATATGTTTTATTACGAAATTTCTGTTATTTTAACAGATTTTTCCCGTGAAATAAGCAGTTCACAAATTTCTTCCGAAAAAAAATCTGTATTTATTACGAAATTTCTGTTATTTTAACAGATTTTGCCCGTGAAATAAGCAGTTCACAAATTTCTTCCGAAATAAAATCTATATTTATTACGAAATTTCTATTATTTTAACAGATTTTTCCATAAAATAAACGTTTTGCCCCACTTTTTTGTTGTAAAAGAACCAGTTTTTTGCTGGCGTCCTAGTTGACAGTGTTTTACTATAAAATGAACATTAAAAAAAAAAAAAAAACCATGCGCTATCTTACCGTTTTGACGGCATGTGCAAAAAATTCACAAATAATATCTATCAACATTGTAAATTGCCAAAACTTTTACATAATATGGCATTGCAGGATATTTTACTTATACAATGTAGCTTTTTTAGTATTTCGCTTATGCAATGTTTGCTTAAGCAGTATTTTGTAAAACTGCTTTCATGTATTAAGTAATCAAGAACTGGATCAAAATGCGATTTTTCTATATACTGGAAACAGCCATTAATTAAATGAAATTTTGATTCGGAAATACGAATGATTATATGAAAAAAATTATTTTTTAATAATTTTTTCATTTATAATTAATAGAACATCTAACATATGGTAATTCGAATTGCATGAAAATATATTAATAATTTATTAATGAGAATTTTTGCTGTTGCACATACAATTGAGAATTCTTTATACCTAGTTAATATTATTTAATTTTTAGCAGTTACTAGAGATAATATCGGTCTTCCTGGGATTCACAGTATATGTAAAAATCACCTTAAAAAAAAGAAAAAAAATTGAAGACTAATACATTATTATTTTTATATTGCAAACTAACAACACCAAAAAGAATTTTTATATGAAACAAATCGATTATATATACAAATAGAGTTTTAAAATTCATTAAAAGCAATACTTTCGTATTAGCTGCATGTCAGGATTTAATAGCAGTAGATATATATATATATATATATATATCATTTTATTATTTTAGTTATTGATTGATGAAGTTTTAATTTCGCTATTGAATATTAGCCGGAAACAAACGCTGACCTATTTATATTGTAGGCTGGCGATAGAGATAGTTTTTTTAAATCGTGCTTGAAAATTATTTTAAAATCCATAAAAAATAAGTAAATTTAGATAGACCTTTTTTAAACAAACTGCACTTGAAAATACATTCTTTTTCATTGCATGCATTCATCATGCATTCTTTTTCATCATGTATTCTTTTTCATTCTTGCACATTGAAATTGTGCAATGTTGAGAAGTTAAAAAAAAACTGCAGTAAAAACGAAATTTGCTGGTTAGGCATTGCCACTGTCAATCTGACGTCAGATTTACTCACAGACATTGTTTTTGCTTTAAAATATAATTACCTACCGAAATTGAGCCTATTTGTCATTTTATTGCAGTGACTGTTTTTAAAATTTACTTGAAGAAACAAAACTTTTAAATTTTATATAGAAAAGCAAAAAAGTCACATGTCAAAAACGTTGCATAGTATCAATGAAAATAAATTCTAATGTGTTAATTACAGTAAACTCTCTGTAAGGAAGACTCTGTGTAAGACGGAAATCTGTCTAACTCGGAAAGATTTTCAAGTTCCTTCGAATCCATAGACATAGAGTAAAATTTATCTAAGGCGGAATATTGTCTACTACGGAAAATTTTCTCGGTTCCGATCGATTCCGCCTTAGACAGAGTTTACTGTAATACAAAAATAATTGCATTATTCCTGATAGTCTATGCGAGTTAAACTTTTTTTTTATATTATTGTTACAAAAAGGTAAAATAAAAAGGGTGTTTGCACACCAATATTTATAACGATTTTGACTTTCTTTATGATTTAGATTTAAACAAAGAAATAAATAAATAAATAAAAATAAAAATAAAACCTATATGGATCAATAAAGGAATAGAGCATAATTATCGTTTGAATTATTAAAAAGATTCTTTGCTTTTAAATGTCGCTGATAAATAAACAATAGATCGAAGACTATGTATTTGCTAGTGTATTCAGGTATGTTATATTTATTTTAGTTAAGTATACCAGATCACTTAGTGCCTATTGCCCACAATTTTCAAGATATTTTGAAAGTAGATATTTTGATATGAAGTAGATATTTTGATATTTTGAATTTTCGCTTTAAATCAAGTAAGATTATTAAAATTTATTTTAATTTTGAGTTTAGTCTCCTGTTAGATATTCAAGAGAACAGCGCCTTCTTTTTTCAAAACAGCGGATAATACAAAAAAAAGCAGCCATCCGCTAATTAATCATCAGTTTAATAATTAGCTTCTGTGAGGAAATTTTAGTTGCCAGAAAATATAGTGTATATAGTAAGTGAATAATAAGGGATTTTTTGTGACACAGTTTTCTAAATATTTCGAAAGCAACACTCAATTTTCATAGTTCAGATAGTGGTTATTACAATTCATCGTAATCTTCGAGTTTAGTCTTCATTTAAGGATAACAGGGAACAACCTTTTGTCAAAACAGCATATAGCATAAAAAATACTTCTTCAACTGATGACATCTCTAATTAATCATCAGCTTAAGGGTGTATTCCAATCCAAACTGCTTATTTTTTGATTCATTTTTAAATTCATTTTTGTTCTCAAACGCATCAAACTGGGAAATTCTCTTATTTAGAAACTACATAATATGGCGTGCTTGTCGATTTTATGATAAATGCAGAAAATATTGTAAAAAATGCTGTCAAAGTTGGCGTTTTGAACGGAATTTTCTGAAGTGGGAGATCTGGGAATGAAAAAAAAAATGGCCATAACTGAGAAAATAATTGTTTAAAAAATAAATTCTAATTAATAGAGCGAAAAATGAAATCACACGGCCTCTTATACATCTCTTCAAAAATCACCTCAGCAAGTTTCATGTTTTTACTATTAAAAATGAGTCTGAAAATGTATCAAAATTTCGAGCTGTTGAGGATGGAAAAATAATTTTCTCGAATACACCTTTAATGACTAATTTCTGGGATGAAATTTTAGTTCGAAAAAATCTAACAATTTTTCTCTAGCCCAGGTAACTTGTGTTCATATATCAAAATACTTTGCTTACTTAAGCATTATTTATTCTTCATCCAAACAAAGTTATTTGATAGTGGAATTGTGGTATTGTTCCACTCACCATTTCAGCTCTAGAAGAACTTCCTTGGTCATATTTCCAAGGTTAGGAGTAGGAAAGGGTTACTTATTTTTTAAAAAATTTCTTTGTTTTGAATCATAAATTTCACCTTTTACACTTTCTTTTAAGAATATAATATTTCTAAATT
Source organism: Maratus speciosus (assembly GCA_963932465.1). Classification (NCBI taxonomy): domain Eukaryota; kingdom Metazoa; phylum Arthropoda; class Arachnida; order Araneae; family Salticidae; genus Maratus; species Maratus speciosus. The sequence continues at coordinate 291,480,393 of OZ010798.1, forward strand.
TTCAAACGATTTATTTTTTGAAAATTTTGGATAAGTTCTACTCAAATTCTGCTGTGCTAACTTACCCTTTTAGATAAATTTTCAATTTTTTTTTTTTTCAGAAATCGATTGCGCATTAATATTTAGCACACTTTCTCAAGAAAACAAAATGTACTGTGCATAAGCAAAATTCCGCTGAAACTATATGGTGCTAGCTTACTTCTTTAGAGAAATTTTTAAGATAAGCTTAGTGGGACAAAGTAATGCAGGGTGGAAAAGCACATACATAAATTAGTTGGACAAAATTAATGGTTTATTTTGCATAACTATACAGTTAAGCATGGGGAGTATACATGATGATAAGATCAATGATAGAAATTGGAGAATAAAAGATAGGCATCTATCGATGCCTACTATAAATATCTTAGGCTCCAAATTAAAATTTTTAGCTGCTATTTCTAAATTTTATTTTTAACATAGCTGTATGATATATTAATATATATTATTTGTTACTTTTTTGAAAAGCACGAATATTTTGTTTTATTGAAAGTTGTTGAAGTTATTAATCTCCAAGAATATAACAACTGAAGGAAGTCTAAACTGATGTAAAGCATTTTTAATTATTATTATATTTAAAAATTAATAGAAAATGCAATTAATCTTGTAAAGCAAAATTAAAACTAGATAACTTCCTAGCAAATAAAAAACAAAATTTTATCAATTCAATTAAATTTCGTAAATAAACAAACAAGCCAAAAAATATATAATGCATCTATCTATATTTGAATCTCGTTAACATGAAATGAAAAGGTTTAGTAATTTTTCTCGTGCGTTAATCATTAAAAAATAGTTAATAAATGTAAAAAAAAAAAAAAAAAAAAAAAACGTTAGTCGTCAAATTTGACGATCGAGAATAATTGTGCAGTCGTCAAATACAATAGTTTAGCTACATTTGACGACTAACGACCGCTGATTTCAAACACTGGATAAGATGGTGGAACACTCAGAGTTTGCGCTTTATACTGCGTGGTTCAAAATTGATAGGAGCAACAAAAAACAAACAAAGAAATCAGTTCTCGTTTGTTCTGTAAATGCGCAAATCTTTGTGTTAAAATTAAATACATGATATTCATGAACAAATCGTTTATAAAAATTGTATATAAATTTTTAAATCTATTTTTAAGTATCTATTTTGCTAAATTTACGCAGGAGCAAAACGATAAGAACACCGTAAATATTTCGAAACTGAGGAACGTGATTGGCGAATATTTTCTCATATCATTTAAAACCGCATTTAAGGGTGTATTCTAATCCAAACTGCTTATTTTCTGATTAATTTTTAAATTCATTTTTGCTCTCAAACGCATCACACTGAGAAATTCTCTTATTTAGAAACTACATAATGTGCCGTGCTTCTCGATTTTTTGATAAATGCAGAAAATATTGTAAAAATTGCTGTCAAAGTTAGCGTTTTGAACCGAATTTTCCAAAGCAAGAGATCTGGGAATGAAAAAAAATGTCATACTGAGAAAATAATTGTTTAAAAATCAAATTCTACTTAATTAAGCGTAAAATGAAATCCCACGGCCTCTTAAACATCTTTTCAAAAATCACCTCAGCAAGTTTCATGTTTTTACTTTTAAAAAGGCGTAAGAAAATGTCTCGGAGAATTTTGAGCTGTTGAGGGAGGAAAACTATTTTTTCGAACACACCCTTAAGGCTGTTCTCAACTTCTCTGCTCAACAAGCGCAAAATGTTTTGACACATTTAAAAATTAATTTTTTAACAGAAAGATATAAAATTGGAAAGCTTGACCATGAAAGCGATTTGGAATCGAACTGTTTTTTCCATTTTTTGATCAATAAATTACTTATTGAAATATAAGGGATTTTGATCACGTGACACGGCATTTTTCTGCCCTTACCGACTGGATTTTCTTCTTTCGTTCGGAAGTTCAGTTCAAAATGCCAGCTTTGACAGTATTTTCTGAAAGACCTATTGCGTTTACAAGAAAACGGAAAAAACAGTTCAATGACATAGTTTCTGAATAACAACACCTTCTATTTTCAAGCGTTTCCGAACAAAAATGAATTAAAACTTATGTCGGAAAGTTGCCCTTTGGATTTGAGAACAGCCTTAAATGAAATTCTGAGCACATTCGTTTAGTTCACAAAACATTTGGACGGCAGGGTGCGGAAAAATGTTTTCCGACTTCGAAAGAGAGCAAATTCTTGCTCATAACAACATCGGAATGTCACTTTAAAGAATTGTTGATAAAATTAAACGTTTAAAGACTGTCATTTTAAATTTCTTACAGAATCCATTTATGGTACTACAAAATATACAGGGAGGCCGAAAATTACTTCGAAACGATCCGAAAGTTTGATTCTTCGCGCGGTACATTGGAAACCAGATAAAGACACCAGCATCAGTATTGGCTGTAAGAAAAACAATAAAAATGTCGGGAGTTCTTAAAAATGTAAAACCACATTGGTGTCCGCGTTTAATATCTGGCAATAAAAAAACCAGCATTCAGTTTGCAGAGAAACACTCGGAGCAACAAACGAATTGATCTAAAATTATCTTAGTGCTGAAAAAAAGTTTAATTTCGAAGTTCTGGATGGTATTAATTCATATTGGCACGACCTTCAAAAGGAAAAGAACGTATTTTCCACTCGTCAATTAGGTGGAGGCTCCCTAATAGTTCAGGCTGCTTTTTTCACCTGCATGCTTAAATTTGTACAATTGTAACAAAATTCTAACAAAAAACCTAGCAATTCTAACAAAATAATGCTAATTTTAATGTTAATATTAATGCTGTTGATTTTGTATGTTTGTCTGTCAAACATGTTTTCTAAACATGAAAATATTTACACGAGAATTGATAGAATCCGAAAAACCGATTTTCGGAGTAGAGTACTGATTAACCCATTATAAAAGCTATTTGGAAACGTGCCCGAAATTTTCTGATAGTTAATAAAAAAATATTTTTCATAAATTCTTCCTTAAATTTCGAAAATAAAGTGTTTTCTGAGGTTTCTAAAGATAAAGGAATGCTTTTCAGATTCTTGGGTGACACAATAGATGTTATTGTATATTTTCGTTCGTGATTATAGTACATTTTTGTAGATTAAGAAACATTTGTCTATTTTTACAGTCTACCCTTTGGAATAAAAAATCTTCCCAGAACTGTGTAATTTATTTTGATGGAAAAATTTTAAATCTTTTATAATTGTAATCGATTTGTTTATCTTATACAAAGATAATACTTATGTTTAAAATTTTTAAAGATGTAATTTCTTTTTAAAAATTCATTTTACACAAATCTTTATTTTAAATAAAAATACTGAAATTTATAGTTAATCTTGTTTACACTGATTTATTGATTCAGTTTTTCAGGTACATCAATCTTCTGTGTGAAGTACAGAATTTTCTAAAGTTAAATATTTGAGTTTAAAGAAGATAAAACTTTTTTTTTTTTTAAGACGGATGACAAATTTTTTTAATATTGTTAATATTAAATATTATACATATAATATCAAAATTAATTCAAAAGTCTGTGTTTTAACTACTAATAGTTAAGAAATTACTAAAGTACATAAGAAAATATTGCAGAAAGTTATAGTTAAATTTTTTAAGAATAATTCATGCTAAAAAATATATTAGAGAGAGAAGCAGGCATTTTGATATAATGTCGACGATGTAATTATTAGAGTTAACTGTAGTTTATTTAGTTGTGATATACTAATAATTCAAATACATGGTACCTTAAAAATTCTCAGTACAGGCAATTAGGGTTGATAACAAACAACTTTTTTTTTTTTTTTTTTTTTTTTTTTTTTTTTTTTTTTTTAAATAGGAAACTATGGTTGACTAGGGAAACTTTTGTGGAAGTGGCAACACTAGTAACAATGCTTCCACAGAACATCATCATAAGTTGAAAACCGCAGCTCAAGCCAAAGGTTTCATATTCGTCACTTCTTTTTCCGATATAGAAATATCCTAATAGCACCGTAAAAAAATACAACTTTTAAACTGTGATCAGATCGAGGTTTACTGTAGTGGTTCCTTTGTTGTGTTTTTTGCTGTGGCCAGTCTTTAGAAGCACTGCGAGAGAGGAGAGAATCATGCAAGAGACTCCCTGACACGTTTATCACCACCACTTTGTTTTGCTAATGACCACGGAACCTTTGTAAAATAAAGACCAGACAAATTATTTATGAATTTCTGAAGGTGGTTTTTAAAAATAAGGTCAGAACGGATCCTTGCTCGCCACATTGCTATCAAATGGAGTGAAAAAGGATTCACTGTCAAACTGAACTGTCACTCTGAAGCCGATATGTCCCTATTTGTGAAGAGTTACAAAAGAATCAAATATAAGTTGCGGTGATTTCATAGTGGAATCCCCGAGGCTGACAAAAAAGACAGGCTGCCGCTGTGCGTTAAACGTGTCTCTTATTTTCGGACTGCTTGAGTCACGTGGTGCTCAAATGGACGAATGCAAGTGCACGAAAAGAGTATAATGTGATTCTAGGGTGGTAGCCTGTTTCTTTCTTTCTGGAATTACGGAGTCATAGTATGATGAAATAAAGATGCAACATTTCGGTCATAGTTACGAACATAGTAGTGGCTGAAACGATTTGTGACGATTGTGACGTCACAGTGATGTCATATCAACTGGCTGTGCTATTAAAATATTTCACACCCGTCTTGATGGGGTCTTCTTTACAGGTTGGAAACCGTTTGTCTAAAAATGTATGTTCTTTCTCGAAATTGCACGTCAAACGTGGCAAATGAGATGCGTCCGTACTATAACTAGTTTTATAAATACTTTTTGCACAACATATTGTACTGTATGTATATTTTAGTGAACTTCTTAAGTGCATATCCATTTCATTCTGTTCCAAAGGCTGTAACATCATTAAAATGCACTTGAAATTATTTTTTCCCATTGGCCGTAATGCAACGGAAAACTTTTGACTGTCCCTGTAATTAAACTATACATCCAATTTTTATAAAATTTGAAATGACGCGACAAAATTTTGCAAAAATTATATATTTTAAATTTCAGACCATTCGTTTGGGTAGTTTCTGCTCTGTTATATGCGGACGGACGGACCGAACGACGACTATAGGTGCTACGTACAGTCACCTCTCACTTATACACGTTTGAAGGGCTTGATTTAAAATCGCGCATAACTGAGAGCTGCGCATAATTGAGAGGATGTTGTATGTAGTAATTCTTTATACACATTATGGGAATTCTTTTTAAATATAAGAATTATGATTAATAATATTTTACAAAATAAAAGAGGTGTAATACACTATGACGCAAAAGTTTAGACAATGAAGAAATTCTTACATACTTTGAAAAATATTTATTCAATTTTCAAATCACTGCTTGAAATTAATGTGCTGTACATATAAACAATATTTATAACAAAGAAAAGTGGAATTGTGCATATTGCAATAAATTAAATGGTAACAAAAATAAACTGCTGTCTCAAAAGTTTAGACACAAATTAAATAAAATCGAAATAAACAATTTTTAAAACCTGGTTGCGCATCCATGCTTATGTATTACGTCATATACACGAGATTGCATGGAAGAAACTAAATCTTGCATAGTTTGTGGATCGATATCGTACCATGCATTCTCAATAGATGTCTTAAGTTCCTTTTCAGAAGAGTATTGTCTAGCGTTGCTATAAACTTTGCGACACATGATGCTCCAAAGGTTTTCTATAGGGTTAAGATCTGGGCTACATGCTGGCCAGTCGAGAACTCTTATATTATGGGAATTAAACCAAGATTTTGAATGTTTTGCAGTGTGAATTGAAGCATTGTCTTGCTGAAATTCCCACTGAGGACCCCCTAGAAGCTCAGCAAATGGCAGTAGGTTTTCTTCTAATGTCTGTGTATAATGCTGTGAAGTTTGACGACCACTGGTGAAGGTCGGAGATACTTGTCCATTATAGCAAAAGGCTGCCCAAACCATCACCGAGCCCCCTCCTTGTCTGCGACTAAAAAAACGTCGAGGTTCCTTCCGCAAGTCATGCCAATACGATAAACAACCATCTGGACCATCCAGATTCCACTTTTTTTCATCGCTAAATATGACTGACTGCCATTTCTCTCCATATGACATATGCTTTCGAGCCCACATAAGTCTTTGTAACTTATGATATGGTTTCAGAGCTGGTTTCTTCTGCATTTTGCTATAAACGATTGTTCCTTTTTCCAAAATTCGTCTACGAATCGTATCCTTTGATACAGAGAGTCCCGATGAGCTTTGAACTCCACGTACGCTCATTTGTTGAGTACTCGCTAGTCTTTGTATCAGGCGATCCTCTCGTACATTTGTCACACGTGGCCTCCCAGACCGACATTTTGCTTTATATTCGGAACCACTCAATAAAACTCGATAAATAGATTTTTTTGACCTATTAATAATAGCAGAAATTTCAGAAACGCTCTTCCCTTCACCTTTCAACTGCCAAATCCTTGAAACCTCATTCACTTGAATTTCTTTAGCTCTCGGCATGTCGACTATGAAGCGCAATCGTTTGCAGAACTTAAGTACTCCAAATTTGTGACATCATCGATTCTAAATTTGCATATGCCAGCGAATATTCAAAGAAATTTAGAATAGTGTCTAAATTTTTGCGACAAGCACATTTGAATTTTTATGAAAAAAATTTGTATTATAGCAAATAAAACGACTGTCTTTTGTACATAGCATTTTAAATCAGTTTTTGAATATATTTACAGGTTTTTGTAATTCTGACGTCAAAATTCTACATTTTAAAGCTGAATGACGTCAATGTCTAAACTTTTGCGTCATAGTGTATTAGTATAGAGTATTTAATATCCTTAAACTTTTCCTATAAAATTTAGTTTAAAAAATACAATAAACGTAAAATTTCATTTTTACATAGAAGAAGATAACCTCTTTTAAGAAATCATGGGTGCTAGTTTATTTTTGCTTATGCCGCGTTTGTAGAACGACCTTTTCTAATGCATTAAGGTGCGTCATTGTACTTGATGCTACATCAGCATATTGAACGTAACATCTCAAAGCGTACAGGGCTCCTAAAGCAGTAGCATAAGATGGGACAGTTACAATATCAATTATCAGTTTCATCTTTATCCTCGTCTTCTCCTTCTTTTTCAGCTGTCATGCCACCAAAAACAGTTTCAATATCTCTTATTGCCTTTAATATCAACATTGATGAAATCTTGAAAAGAAAGAGAATCTTGGCTTATGCTGTTCCATTCTTCCCGTCTATTTTAAAATCATTGCTGTTGTTTTCCTTTTCGTGTAATGGAATAGCTTCAGCATTATTTTAATGAACAAAATTCGCTTTTTTAAAGCAGTTTAGAAGTTGTTGTGGCTGTTACGTTATTCCAAGAGGAAACAAACATTTGCATAGCATCCAGAATCCAAATTTTTTTGAATTCCTTTTTCTTCTCTGGGATATAAACATTCTTTGCACCAAATCTTTACTATACTGCGCTTTAACTAATCTTATTATAAATAGATCTAATGGCTGGAGTCTGCTAGTACAATTTACAGGGGGAAAGTATAACTCGTGTATGTGTCAGCATTAGTAGATATGAATTATGGGCGGGACACTGATCCATAAACCTTTCTTTTTTTTAGCCATTTTCATATCAAATTTCTTCAAAAAGTCTAAAAATAGTCTGTTATTTCCACGTATGACTGAGAGGGACAATTCAAAGTGGCGCTTATAAGTGAGAAATCTACAGTATTATTTTCCTATTACTCGTGACGGGACCTTACGAAAATCGCGTATAACTGAGAGACGCGTATAAATGAGAGGCGCATAAGTGAGAGGTGACTGTATTTATATAATTACGAACGCACCTAAAAACAGACAAATAATTCTTAGTCTAGGAAAATATAATATATCCACGAACAAAAATATACAATAACCTCTTCCGAGTATGTAAATCACGATTAAGAAAAACTATCTTCATTTTTAGTAACCCCAGAAACCAATATATTTTCAAGATTTTAATAAGCATTTAGAAAAACAGTTTCTTTTGTCTGCCACATACTTTTCGGAAACATATCCGTATAGATTTTGTAGTGTATCAATCTGTTTCTTCAAACCGGAATATAGGTTATTTAGATGTTATCAATTCTCAAATAGACATTTTCCTGTTCAACAAACATGTTTTACAGGTAAAGATGACAAATTAACAGCATTATCTTTAAAATTGATATTATTTTGTTGCTCTTGCATACATAAATACAATTACGCAGCTGAAAATGTTTGATTAAGAAATAATAGCATCCTAAATATCCATATTGCGGGTTCAGAAAAGCCACGATAAAAACTATTAGGAAATGCAGCTATCAAAACGTAAGTTATCAGTAAAAGGATTACAGAGCATCGCAGAGACATTAAACATCGTAAACAGAATACAGCTCTCTCTAGGTTCTACTTAGCTAATGAAGTCTGCCATATTAACTTTGCTGAAGCAAAAATTATAGTTCCCTGCAATAACGCCTTTGAGAGTAAAATTAGAGAATCAGTTGAAATCATTGCACGTTTGAAGGTAAACCTTGTAATGATAATTTATCCTATAATATACCAAAAATCTGGCACAATATCATAAAGCCATAATTCTGCATCTAATTACAATATTTCAGATTAAACTTGTATTATGTTGCCAAAGAATGAAAACTCAGTTGAACGTGGTTTTGTCCCTCATGTGTAGATGGCGGCAATCGTGGTCGACCTTTTGATTCATTTGATCTCAGTTCAATAATAATTATTTATTTTCACTAGATGGCAACACTACATTTTTGTATTCAAATCATTGGTCAAGTTTTGCCTAATTATCTCTTGCACAGGAAGCTTTGGTCTCTGAACTTTGAGCCATTTTACCATCACATTTTCCTGAAGACGACTGTAGAAACAGCTCGAAACGTAGAAGTTAACTTTTAGCTTATTAAAGTTCGTGTTTTGTGTACCATTAAGAAAGATTGTGTCTTTATTTATTATTAGGAAACGCTTCCGTCACAGCAAAATAAACTTAGTTTTTAAAAAGGGTTCTTTAAATCTCGAAAATATATTGGTTTTTGAGGTTTCTAAAGATAAATAATGTTTTTCGGATTCATGGGCAAAACGAAGTGGTTATTGTTTATTTCCCCTCGTGATTATGTTATATTTTCCTAATTATCCCTTTGGCTACTGGCATCCTTGATCAAGGACATACATTTTACAATATTTAAAAGACTTAATTTAATTTAAAAGAACTTTAAAAATTTTGTCGGCATTTGTAATCATTTCTCTATCAAAAATGTTTATAAATCAAAGTAACAGATGAGAGAAAATTTTTGAAGAGAAATTTCTAAGAGAAATTTTAGAATCAAAATGGCGTGATTCGTCCAGGAAAAAAATTTCAAATTCGTATAATTTTGATGTAATTTAATGTCATAAGTAACTACATATGAGACTTATTTTTTTAAGCAAACTAGAAAAATTGATTTAAACTTATAGTGATAATTCTAAGTAATTATAATTTTGTTATAGAATTATTTTAAAACGTGTGTCCATGACGTTTGTCCATTCTCCAACCACAAAAAAAAAAAAAAAAAAAAAAAAAATATATATATATATATATATATATCGTTAAGAATTTTTTATTAGATTTTTTTAGCTTATTGAGGAGTTATTAACAATGTGCGAAAACTTCATAATTTTTTTTTTAATTCGTAGAATTTTGATGTAATTTAATGTTAGAAATAACTACATATATTAGTTATTTTGTTATGGGGTCTCAGGACTCTTAAAGCTTCAGAATTTTCGAAATTTAATTTTTTTTTTTTTTTTTTTTTTGAAGTCAAACTTCTATCTTTTCTGAACATTTTGGTATGATTGTTTCCTTGAAATTCGCATTAAAATAGATGTTATGGCCATTAGAATGATAAACGTTCAATAGCTAATGCGGCGTTTCTAAAACTTTGATGTCATTTTTCTCCAAATGACATTTTTGGGTATAACGCGCAGGATATCTCAAAAATTTTTGAATATTTTTTCCTGAAATTTTCAAAACATATGTTTTATGATAGTCTGTATAAACTAAATCTAAAATTTCATTTTTATTGTTAAAAAAAATATTTTTTTAGGTGATTATACTGTTGAAATTTTCAAAATTTTGTATTAGCTAAGTACAACTTCGCATTAAAAATATAAAAATGCTTTAAATAGAAAATTATTTAGGTTCAGGAATACCATATTCATACAATCTGAAGTATAATTAGGCACAAAAAATTTCTTTCTAGTTGTAAAATTTATTTTGTTATCCTCCACGTAATCTGTTATACCAATTTTCTGTTGGACAAATGTCCGACAGTTTAGAGACATGAACATACTTATATCATTTAATCCAAATAAAATTTGTGTTTGTAAATTATATACATTTTAAGAAATTAAATGTTGAAAAGTCTTTTTTTTTTCCTTTTTGCCAATTGTAGGAGTCTTGAGACCCCTTAAGCAAATTTGAAACTTTGATTTAAACTTATCGTGAATAGTTCCAAGTAATTATAATTTTGTTATAGAATTATTTTTAAACGCGTGTCCTTGACGTCTATCCATTCTCAAAAAAAAAAAAAAACGTTAACAATTTTTTATTAGGTTTTTTTTTAGCTTATTGGGAGAATTATTAATGTGCGAAAACATCATAATTTTTATTTCATTTTTAAATATTGGTAGTGAAAAAGTTAAGTATATAGATTAAGAAACATTTGTACTTATTTACAGCGTACAGTTTAATTCTGTAATCAACAAAAACCTTTTCTCTACCTAAACCCTTCAATGATGGCAAGATAGATAATAAAGGAATGAAAAAAAAAATAGAATCATAAATACCTTTCACCTCTTTTGGCAAGAGTTTGCAAAACTAATTCTTCACAACGTTATAGGACATAGATAATGCTACTTCTACTGTACGAGATGATGAAATATTTACAGTTATTTTTGTGACACAAAGACGAAAAAGGTTGACATTTTTATACAAATCCTTTTGGCAACAACAATAACAAGAAATCTACAATATCAAATAACCCTAAGTGACACTAACCCAGTAAAGAACAATACCTCTTTTTCATCAAAGAATGTTTGGTGTCAACATTTAAGCTATAGAAATGCCTTGGCGAATCATTAAATGGGGCATGTTCCGTTTTTCAGAGTCCTGTATTATTTGTTACTTGAATAATAACTTAAATAGACTTAATGTAATGCTGAATATTTTCTTAATGTGTGGTTTTTTTACTTTACTTTATGTTGAAAAAGAAAGATTTACTTATTAACACTATTTATAAATTCTTGAAAAGTTTAATTACTTCAGCATCAAATATTCAGGTGCTACGTTTTTTTTCATCATTTTGTTTTGCAAAGAAAACATTTAAATATCGACTTTACTTATACATTTTTTGAAAAGTTTTTGACCTGTTCCTTTTTTTTCAAAGTCAAAGAAATCAAAGTCTAAGTAAAAATTAACTTAAAGAGACTTAATGCAATGCTGAATATTTCCTTAAGGTGATGATTTTTTACTATATATTGTGTTGAAAAGAAGGATTTAATTATTAACATTAATTGTATATTTTTAAAAAGTTTAATTACCCCTGTATCATGTATCAATTTGTTAGATTTTTCTTTATTTTCATTTGTATAGAAAACATTTAAATATTGGCATTACTTATACATTTTTGAAAGTTTTTGTTGACATGTTCTGTTTTTCAATTTTCAATGTGCTATGCTTTCTTTAACTAAGTGAATATTAACTTAAAGCAACTTAATCTAATGCTGAATATTGCCTTAAGTGATGATTTTTAACTTTATTTTCTGTGGAAATGAAGGATTTAAATATTAAAATAAATTAATTATATATTCTTAAAAATATTAATTATTTCTGTATTAAATATTCAAGTGATAAGTTTTTTCTTCTTATATATATATATATATATATATATATATATATATATATATATTAAAGGAAATAATATTGAAATTACTTATACATTTTTTGAAAAATTGTTGTTGACATGTTCAGTTTTTCAAAGTCCTATATTATCTGTTAATAAGTTAGTATTAACTTAAAGAGACTTAATGTAATGCTGAATATTTTCTTAAAATTATTATATTTTACTTTATTTTGTATTGAAAAGAAGGATTACTTCTGTATCATATATTCAGGTGATACGTTTTTCTTTTCTCATTTTATTTTGCAAAGAAAACATTTAAATATTGGCATTACTTATACATTTTTTGATAAGTTTAATTACTTTTATATCATTTTTGATTCATTTGTGCAAAAACTCAGATAGAAGTATTCAAAATAAATTACAAAGTTATAATTTTTCAGAATTAATAAAATTATAAAATCGGAGTCATAATAATGAAAATGAATATCGAAAATCTGAGCACTGTATCTATAATAACGATTTTTATGCATTTTCAGTGAAAAAAAAAATGAAAAGGATCATGTGAAAAGCTATTCGCTTAGATATATATATATATATATATATATATATATATATGTACAGGATGCAATATGTTATCTATCGCCGACCTTTAATTTCTCAACCGTTGATCATAGACATATAGTTCCAATTACAAAAACGTTTCAAATAAGGTAATTATTCATGTTGTGGCATTATTTAAAGTCAAAAATCAATTGGATAAAAATTACGAAAACTAACTTTTTATAGGGTCCTCCAGTCCCTATAGTTATATTTAGCAAAATTTTATACATATCATAAGAGATATAACACAAAAAGTTTGACATCTGTACTACAAAAATTGACACAGTTATTAAATTTCAAAGTTTGAGATTTTTGCACATGATTTTGCCTTTCATTGAGGGATCAGTTAAAAGATGAATTAAAGTAATTCGAGATCAAAATCAGGGTGCAATGTCCTTTTTACGGTGAAGTCACTTTTAGCCGGTATCGTCGATACTTTTGAATGTTGTTCGACCCTTAAAAGTTAGCTCAAATTTTCAGATGAAATAACCTTAGTTGGTGAATCCCCAATTTGGTGATACCGGCTAAAGCTGGTTTCGCCGTAAAAAGGACATTGCATTCTGATTTTGATTTCGAATTACTTTAATTCATCTTTTAACTGATCCCTTAATGAAAGACAAAATCATGTGCAAAAATCTCAAACTTTGAAATTTAATAACTCTGTCAATTTTCGTAGTACAGATGTCAAACTTTTTGTGTTATATCTGTTATGATATGAGTAAACATTTACTAAATATAACTATAGGGACTGGGGGACCGTATAAAAAGTTAGTTATCGTAATTTTTATAAAATTGATTTTTTACTTTAAATAATGCCACAACATGAATATTTAGCTCATTTGAAACGTTTTTGTAATTGAAACTATCTGCCTACGATCAACGGTTGGGAAATTAATGGTCGGCGATAGATAACATATTGCACCCTGTATATACTGACTTATACAAAATTGTAATTACATTATAATGTAATAATTTTTTTAGACATAATTCTATTGAACGGGTATTAAAAGTATGAAATATAAAAACAGTTGCATAGTTTAATAATAATATTAATTAAAAAAAACCTTGAAAGAATTATTGTCTTCTTTTTTTAATGTGTAAAAAGCGGACGTTTTATATAATAATAATGATTTGTTTATACAAAATATTCGCAAATGAACTTTTCTTTTGTTAAATATTTTAGGAGCAATATTTATTTTAAATGTGAAGATTTATCCTGCTGTCACAAAAATAGCTCACGATGGGTAAAAAAAAAAAAAAAAAAAAAAAAAAAAAAAAAAATAAAAATAAATAAATAAATAAATAAGAAGGAAATCTTGTTAAGTGAAAATGGCCTTGCATCCGTAGTTCAGATCTTAGTCTGTTTAGTAACCTCCATTTAAGCATAAAAAATTATATGAAATTTCGTAACAGAAACTACTGTTAACACATCATTATTATTTTTATTTCATTATTATAAATGAAGTCTTGCAACACCATTTCATCATAGGAATGCATTATTTTTCAATAATTATGAAATAAATATTATTAGTCTGTGATGAATTTATTGCATAAAAGATTTTGCCATTTTCACCATTTTTTTGCAATTTAATTTTTAAAATAAAGACAAAAGAAGAAAAAATCTGTCGCATATTAAGTAACTTGGACCTTAACAATTCTTCATTTGAGATAGATTGCTCGATGAAGTATTTTAATTGCAATTTCATATTGTAACTTGAAATTGATGTCATAATACGGCTTTTTGAATTGTTTTAAAATGCAATAATGTTCCGATTATTAAAAAATAATATGCACTAAGTACTACTACTACTAAAAAAAAAAAAAAAAAGTAGGAAATTGACGAACAGAAAAAAAAAAGAATTAATTATCTACACATTACCATGCATGTGCAATTAAATAAATAATGAAGTCACCAAAACTTTACGAAATAATTGTGCTATCAAAACTATCAAGCATTGAAAATGATATATTTAGTTGAAATTGGTGCGAAAATTAAATTTTATATATTGTACAAAGAATTCAGTGGAAAAAATAGAAAATTCGAGAACGCCCCCCCCCTTTTTTTTGATATTTTCAGATACACTGTAAAAAAAAAAAAAAATCTATAAGGTTACTAAGAATTTTCTAGGAAACTGGGATACCTAGAACTTTTACGTAACTGCAAAAAAAAAAAAAAAAAAAAAATCATGTAACAGATTCCCGTTTACACTGTAAAAATAAATAAATCTGTAAGGTTTCCAAGCCTTTTCTAGGAACTGGGATGCCTAGAACATTTTGCGTAAAAAAAAAAAAAAAAAAAAAAAAAAATCATGTAATTATCCCGGGTTACCGGTAAAATTTTAGTAAGTATACAGAATTCTGTAGCTTTACAAAAATAGTTTTGTAGATTTACATCTTTTTTCTTTACAGTGTACAGATAAAATTTTAGCAAGCATGCAGATTTCTGTAGCTTTTACAAAAACTAGTCTTGTAGATTTACATTTTTTTTATTTTTTTTTATTTTTACAGTGTACTGGTATTAAACCGCAAAAACTGAATGAACGCTGCTATATGGCTTTCGGCAATGACACAGTCAACAGTTTAATTATTAAAGAATAAAACATTTATTTGAACCCTTTTACTTCTAACGCCAAATGTGTTGCGAATAAAATAACAGCATCAATGTTATCTATCAGAGAAGAACTAAGTTGCTGTTTTAATCTCTTTTATCCCAACACCTGATGATAATCGGAGACGCTGGAGATCTTCCAGATGTGTGAAGAATGAGGCTGATGGAAAAAAGATGTTGACGAACAGATGAATGGAGTATTTTTTTTTCTCAACTTACCTTTTCTTTCTGGTGCGGCTTGGTGAGGGTGCTTTTTGAGATGATTTTGCAGGCATAGACTTGGCCCGTCGTCAGGTCTGTCAACTCGTAGGCACGAGCGAACCCACCCTATGAAAGAAACGGATGGTTAGAATCAGCTGGGGAGCTAGACAGGTATGTGTTGACAAAGAACTGAGAAATGTAAACAGTGGAAGTGATAGGTGTTCTCGAAGAGTTAAGTATGTTAGCGGAAAAGTGTTTTCAAATAGAATTTAGATTCTACAGCAAACAACAACAAACAAAACAACACTGTCATTTAATATTTGGAAATGATTTCGTAGGAGCATCGTATCAGAAAACACATATAGATCAACATCCTTTTGAAAACGACATCTAAATAATGTGTGCGATATTTTGATATTATATTGAAATGTGAACCGTGGAAGTGATGAGTGTTCTGGAAGAGAAAGGTGTTATCGAAGCTTTAAGTTTTTTAGCGGAAAAGTATTTTCAAATAGAATTTGGGTTATACAGAAAATAACACATAACCGAAATAGTACTCTCGTCCAATACGTGGAAGTGATTTTGTAGGAGCATCATATTAGAAAAAAAAATACATATAGAACAAGACTCTTTTGAAAACAAACACTAAATAATTTGCGGGATTTTTTTTATATTATATGAAATATGAACAGTGTTCTCGATGAGTTAAGTATACTAGTAAAAAAACGTTTTGAAATAGAATTTAGATTATACAGTACACAACGCATAACCAAAATATTACTCTTATTTAATACTTCGAAAGGATTTTGTAGGAGCACCGTATCAATAAACACATATACGATAACACTCTTTTGAAAATAATATCTAAATAATTTGTATGATATTTTTATGTTATATTGAAATGAGAAAGCGGAAATGAAAAATGTTCTCGAAGAGTTAAATATGTTAGCAGAAAAGTGTTTTGAAATAGAACTTGGATTATACAGAACACAAAAACAAAATAGCACTCTCATTTAATATATGGAAATGATTTTGTAGGAGCATTGTATCAGAAAGTACACATAGAACAACGTCCTTTTGAAAACATCTAAATAATTTGTGTTTCTTTTTTTTTTTTTTTTTTTTTTTGATATTATATTAAGAAATGAACAGTGGAAGTGATAAGCGTTCTCGAAAAATTAAGTACGTTAGCGGGAAAGTGTTTTGAAATAGAATTTGGATTATACAGTACACAGCACATAAACAAAATATCTCATTCAATACTGTAAAATGACTTGGTAAGAAGTATTGTATCGTAAAACACATACAGAACAACATACTTTTGAAAACAATATCTAATTAGTTAGTGTGATATTTTGATGTTATGTTGAAATGTAAAATCCGTGGAAGTGATAAGTGTTCTGGAAGAGTTGTAATTGTATAATGTATGTTAGCGGAAGAATGTTTCCAAATAGAATTTGTATTATACAGTACACAACAAATAGGTATAATAGAACTTTCGTTCAACACTTGGAAATGAATTTGTAGCAGCATTATATCAGAAAATACTTACAGAACAACGTTTCTTTAAAAAACAACATCTAAGTTTTTGTGTGTTATTTTGAAATGTAAACATTGGAAGTGACAGGTGTTCTCGAAGAGTTAAGTATGTTAGCAGGAAAGTGTTTTGAAATAGAACTTGGATTACAAAGTACACAACAAATATACAAAATAGCACTCTCGTTCAATACGTGGAAATGATTTTATAGGAGCATCATATCGGAAAACACACATTAATCAATATCGTTTTAAAAAGAACATCTAAATCATTTCTGTGATATTTTGATGTTATATTGAAATGTGAACAGTGGAAGTGCAAAATTTTCACTTAGAGTTAAAAATGTTAGCATAAAAGAGTTTTGAAACAGAATTCGGATTGTACAGTACACAACAACAAAACAGCACTCTCATTTAATACTTGGAAATGATTTGGTAGGAGTATAGTATCAGAAAATACTTATACACAAGGCTCGCACGGTTCATTGAATTTTTCAGGACAAATATCAGTATTTTTATATATAATATATAGTTAAACGCGCGAAATTTCACCTTATTTAAAAAGAGATTTTGTAGAAGAAAATACTGGCATTGAAGATTTTCCTGGTCTTGAAATTTCAGGACCCGTACGACCCCTGATGTAGAACAATACCATTTTAAAAGTAATATCTCAATAATTTGTGTGATATTGTGATATTATACTGTAATTAATAAAGTAATTCCTTGGTGGTTTAGATTTAATGCATCTTTAATTGTCTTTCCTTTTTGACCAAGTGACTGTCATGACATTTGATTAGAGCTCAAAATATGTCTTCTAAAAATTTTATTACAATATCTTTAATATTGTTACTGTCATTAATGAAAACCCGGATTCAGCTTGTATTTTATATTTTAAAAATATCATTGTAATCTCGGACTCTGCAGTAAAATTGATTTGTTTTAACGTGTATAATTATTTATCTTATTTTCTCTAAAATAGTCTTTAGTAAAATTCTGGATTACACTATCAGTAGCGTATGTTGCTGTTTGAACCTTTGTATGCTACAGAAGTCATTCGCAGGAACGTTAGTCCCCCTGAAGTCATTATCATTATAGCTAATTTTAATCATTCTTATGTATCTTTTAATTGAAATTGTACTCATCATACATTTTGTCAATGATGCAATCAATATTTTGGTATAAAATAGTTTGAATTCATTCCATTCCGTTACCAAAATTTTTTTCAGTTGTGATTCTAAAGAAGTATCTTGGTTTATCTTGAGTTTATTTTGAATTTTAATCCAAAGGCATTGAAAAATAAAAAATAGTTTTAATTAATTAATTTACATGTTTTTTTTTTCTTTACTTTAAAAATCGTTGAATACCAAACCCAATTTTTTTTCCAACATAAAATTTAATAATCCGGAAAAAGATATACTTGTCAATTTCTGAAGAGATATTAACTCGCAGTTAATACATTTCTTAAACGTAAAATAACATATTTCTCCTCGTTGCATTCTCGCTATTTTCTGTCAAAATAGAACATATTCTTAGTCTAAGCTTGAAGCTACATACAATAAAATTAAAAGTTGATCGATAAATTTTTATTAAAAATTAAATGATTATTTTTGTTAAATGAAACAAATCCTGTTAGGTTTGCCTCGTTGACTACCATACCCGAATAAAAGTAACGTAGATAATTAATACTTAATTCGTTATCAATATACATTGAATATATTTACATTAAAATACCAATATTTGTTAAATAATTTAGCTTAATTGGAAATAATTTCAATAAGAGGCTAGTGTTTCTACGATATTAGAATTACATTATAAATATTTCCGTAGAATGTATGGTTGCCATAAAAGTGATATCATATAATAAATATTTTCAATGTAAAGGCAGCAAATTAAATATTTGTTCAATATTCGAGATTGGGTGATCCAATATTAGCTTCTATTAGGGATGTTTCCACCATATGCTAGAAGAACAAAACATCGAATATTTACTCTATATTTACTATATATCGATTATTTACTCTAATACTTCCATTAGAGAAAGAATGTACCGCATTCAATTATTCTCTAACACCACGAAAAATAAATTATCTGTCAGCAAAACACCAAAATTCTCAAACTTTAACATGGAGTATAATTCTTCGAACATCAATTTATCTAATTTTATCTTTCATTGAATCTATCACATATTAGCTTCAACTTGACATGGAAAGCTTTATTCCTTATAAAATTATTGCCATTTGACAGCGATAATATATTGATGTTAAATTACACGTATTAATATCAAATCAATTAATGCTAAATGACTAATGTATTAATGCATAGCTAAATTAGTGTGTAGCTAAGTAGTAATAAAGTATTGGCAAAAAATATTAATTCACATTCATTCCTGCTTGGTGCATCTTGGTGATTAATGATCAGGAACTCTTTCAATAGAAAGATAAAACAAATATTAAGTAATTCTTAATATTTCTATTAGCGAAATAATGTATAACATTTATTTATTCTTTAATACCCCCACAAAACATTTACCTATAAGTAAAAAAAAAAAAAAAAAAAAAAAAAAAAGAAAATGTCTTTCGTAACACGGACATAATTTTTCGAACATAAATTTATCTAATTTCGCCTTCTTTCACGAATAAGCTTATACTCTATATTGAAACTTTATTCCTAACAAATTATATATACTTTATAGTAATAATGTATTAACTTTAAATGCAACGTATTAATGTTAAGGGATTTCATACCTTTTAAAATCTCAGTCGCCAGTGCAAAAGTGATGTAAATTCATGTTCTCATAACCTTCTAAATAGGTATTGAAATTACATAAATCTCTGTAATATATTTAAGCATATTTAAGGATTTATAAAATGTAAAACTATACACTTATAATAATATGAACTAATAAAAGATATGGTTCAGTTAACATTTCAAATATTTTTCATATGGTATATCACAATCCTCACGATAACTTAACTTAAAGTAGATTTATAAAAATAAAACTAATGTTAAAATGAGCTTTAATCTCTATTTTATAGAATGAATTAATATTATTGAGGTAAGTAAATATTTTCTTTATTTTTTTATCATTAATTAATTATATTTTTCTTTTTTTTCTCAAGTTCAATTTAATTTTTAAAATAGTTTCAGTCAAAAAATTTATATATAGGTTTTTTGTTGCAATATGTATCTAAGTTACTTTATCATGCGGATTGTGAAATACCATGTGAAAAAATTGCAATGATAATTGAACTGTACCTTTTATTATTTTACACTATAAGTGTTTATTTTTATATTTTATAAAATCTTCAATATGGCTTAAATATATTAAAAAGTTTTATGCAATTTCAATAAGTATATAGAAAGTTATGAGAACTCGAAACCACGCCAATTTTTCACTGGTAACTAATATTTTAAAAGGTATGAATAATGTTAAATGTTCCTTAAATGCATTAGTGTTAAATATTTTATGTATTAATGTGCAATAATAAATATTTTTAGTGCAAAGACAATAAATATTAGATATGCTCAGTACTGGCCAATACTGGCAATCAGGAAATCTTTATTATAAACCAGAAAGATAAAACATATATTAAATAATTCTTAGAGCTGCTATTAGAAGAATAGTGTACCACATTAATTTATTCCTCAATAGCAAGGCAAAAGTCTATCTGTCTGTGAAAATAACAAAAAGACATTGTGGTGCTGTAACACACGGAAACATAAATCTTCTAACACGAACTTATCCAATTTTATCTTTCCTTGAATATGTTACAGATAAGTTTCATAGAAAATTCTATTACCCATCAAAGTATACGTATTTAGTAGTAATAATGTATTAATGCTAAAAGTGTTAATATTAACAGTATAATGTATCCATGTACAACAATAAATAGCTTTAGTGCATCGACAACAAATATAATATTGGCGCACTGCAGGTCAATCCTAACAAATAGTGATCAGGAAATATTTAATACATACAAGAAATATAAAACATATATTAAATGATTCTTAGTACTCCTCTAAGAGGAATTGGGTATCACATTCATTTATTCGCTAATCTCACATCAAATACATTTATCGATCAGTAAAAAACAAAAAAGAAATTGTCATGATGTAATACGGAAACACAATTCTTCGAATATCAATTTATAAAATTTTATCTTTCCTTGAATCTATCACAGATAAGCTTCCACTTGACATGGAAAAATTTATTACCCATCAAATTATAAGTATTTAGTAGAAATAATGAATAAATATTAAAAGGGATATCGTTAAAGTATAATGTATTAATGCGTAATAAGAAATAGCATTAATGCATATAGATAAAATATTGGCTCACTGCTGGTCAACTTTGGTAATTAGTAATAAAGAATAAGTGTTTCAATATAAAATAGAAAGATAAAACATGTATAAAATAATCTTTAATGCTCCTTTTATAGAAATACTATAATTTTCCAAAAACATGGCAAATACGTTTATCTATCAGTAAAGAAACAATTTTTTCCCCCTGCTGTAACACGGAAATTTAATTCTTCCGAACATCAATTTATCCGATTTTGTCTTTCCTCGAATCTATCAAAAGTAAGCTTCCCTCGAGGTGCAAAAATTAATTACCCATTAAATTATAGGAACTTTGTAGTAATAATGTATTAATGCCAAAAGAATAATGAATGTTTAATAATAAATAGTAATAATGCATAAACAATAGATGAAATATTGTCGCACTGGTGGTCAATACTGTTAATTAGTGATCAAGAATAAGTTTTTCAACATATGCTAGAAATATAGAACATATATTAAATAATCTTTAACAACCCCTATTATCGAAATACTATATCACATTCATTTACTCGCTAATAGCACGGAAAATACATTTTTACATCAGTAAAAAAAAAAAAAAAAAAAAAAAAAGAAATAGTCATGCTGTAACTCTGAAACATAATTCTTCCGAACATCAATTTAACCAATTTTGTCTTTCCTTGAATCTATCACAGATAAGCTTCCAGTCGACATGGAAAATTTTATTACTCATCAAATTATAGGTACTTAGTATGTATTAATGTATTAATGTTAACTAAAAAAAAAACTAACTAAACTCTGTGGCTATACAATCCAAGAAGGATCTGGACCGACAGTGCCCATCTCTGTTTTCTTGACCCTGGGCCCCGAGGTGCTATGCAGCATGCGTCCCGGCCAGGTGGTCAACCTAACGCGAGACCCTCGGTGTTTTTTAGTTCCCAAGCAAGCTTGGTACTCATTTTATCGACCTCAAAGGGATGAAAGGCTGAGTGAACCTTGCCCAGTCGGGAGTCGAACTCTCGACCTGCGGTGCGGCAGACAGGCGTGCTGACCACTACACCGCTGGGCTTATTAATGTTAACTGTATGTTAAAATATAATGTATTAATACTTAATAATAATAGTGTAAGTGCGTAGATAACAGCTGAAATACTGGGACACTGCGTTGTCAATATGGCAATTAGTGAACAGGAATACGTTTTCAACATATATTAGAGCGATAAGAAATATATTAAATAAGCTTTAATTCTTCTATTACAGAAATAATGTACCACATCTATTTGTCCTCTGATACCACGGCAAACATACTTATCTACCAGTATCCAGTAAAAAAAAAAAAAAAAAGGGGGGGGGGGGGGGAATGTCAACCCATAACACTGGAAAATAATTCTTCGAGCACCAATTTATCTAGTTTTGTTTTTCCCTGAATTTATCACCGAAAAGCTTCAACTCAACATGAAAAGTTTTATTCTTCTTAAAAGTACACGTATTTAATAATGATCATAATAACATGGTAAAAACATGTTCAATATAATATATTAATGTTAAATGTTTGATGTATCAATGCATATCGATATATAGACAATTAATATTGATATATAGCCATATAGTACAAATGAAAGACAATAGATAAAATATTGGCGCACTGCTGGGCCAATATTAGCAATTAGGGATAAAGAACTCTC
Source organism: Maratus speciosus (assembly GCA_963932465.1). NCBI lineage: Eukaryota > Metazoa > Arthropoda > Arachnida > Araneae > Salticidae > Maratus > Maratus speciosus. The sequence goes on from OZ010798.1 coordinate 291,503,259, forward strand.
TCAATATATATATTAGAAAAAATAAAACATATGTTCAATAATCTTTAGTCCTTCTATTAAATAAATGATGTACCACATTCATTTATTCTCTAATACTACGAAATATATATTTATCTGTCAGTAAAAAAAAAACAAAAAGAAAATGCCGTAACACAAGAACATAATTCTTCGAACATCAATTTATCTAATTTTGTCTTTCCCTAAATCTATCACAGAAAAGGTTCAACTCAACATGGAAAGTCTTATTCTTCATAAAATAATGTATTTGGTAATAATAATATAAATTAAATGCAATATATTAATGTTAAATGTTTAATGTATTAATACGTAACGATACATAGATAATTAATATTAATGTATAGCCATATAGTATTAAGGAATAGCCAATAGATAAAATATTAACGCTTTGCTAGGCCAATATTAGCAATTAGGGACCAAGAACTCTATCAATATACATATTAGAAAATGAAACATACGTTCAATAATCTTTAGTACTCCTATTAGAGAAATAATGTACGACATTCATTTATTCTCTAATACCGCGACATATACAGTGGCAGTCAAAAGTTTCCGGCCAGCATAAAATTTTTGGTTAATTTGTAAGTATACCCATATGAAGAGGAATCTCAAAGTGATATATACTTTATTGACATAATATTTAGGAATATTTTTATTGAATGAAAAATAAATATTAATAAAGTTATTTGGCAAAATTATTTACAAAAGAAAACGCATGTTCTCAAAAGTTCCCGGCCATCTTGGCAAATTTGGAAAAAAATGGTATTATAATAGAAAATAACAATGATCAACAACATTTAATATCAGTATTTTGTCTTCATACATTTAACAACAAGTACTGCGGCGCAGCGACGTGGCATCGATTCAATGAACAGTTGAAAATCGTCTATGGTAAGTTTTTCCCACGGTTCTCGCAATTTTTGGGAAAATTCGGCTGAATTGGAATATTTATAATTCCTCCAAGTTCATTCTAAAGATTTTTTATTGGATTCTGATCGGGTGATTGAGCTGTCCATTTCAAAAGCGGAATTTTTTTTGTGCTAAAGCCACTGCTTGACGAGCCTGCATGCATAATTTTGGTTGTTATCATGCTGTAAAAAATAGTTGCGATCATAATTTTTCCTCCAGTAAAGCAGCAAATGATCTTGCAAGATATCGTTATACATTGCACCATTCATCTTGAAGCGAATTTCAACTATAGGACCGACACATTTTCCAGAAAATTCTCTCCACAACATAACGTGTCCTCCGCCATGCTTTATTGTAGGAAAAACATATTTCAAATCTTATCTTTTGTTTTTAGGTCGTAGGACGTAGTGTCTGTCATCATTTTGAACTTCGATTCATCGGAAAATAATAATTTATTTCCAGTTTACACTTGACCAGTCTCTGTGTTCCTTGGCAAACGCCAGTTGGTTCTTCTGATTGTTTTTACTTATGATGAAAGATTTTTTAATACCGACTCATCCATGAAGTTCCACGTCATACCAGCGTCTTGGCACGTCAGACCGACTTATTTCAGCTATATTTTCACACCGTAAATCGAGGGGGATTGTAGCGGCATTTTTATGCAGGTCATCAACTGCTTTTCTTCTGATAATTCTGTCCACACGAAAAGTCGTTTTCTGGTGTCTCCCAGACCGTGGTAAGTCCTGAAGGCCATGGCCATCTTTATATATTTTTTAAATATCGTTCACAGTAAATTTTCGATCGATAACTTTGCTGTAATCTCACGAGAGGATTGACCCTTTAGCGACAGACCAATTACTCGTTTACGTACAATAATTGTTGAACTTTTCATTTTTGAATTTCAACTAAGTTATTTACGTTGATTAATAAACAAACACGGTTACAAAACCACTTTACCGATAGCTAAAACTAACGAATGACGAATGGCCGGAAACTTTTGCACACGCGGATTTCGAATTCCTCCCCTTTACATCAAGTATCTTCAGTATCCAATGAAAATGATCACGTGGTCAGAGGTCCTTTGCTTATCCCTAACTTTTTGAACAACTGTACTTCTTCTTCGCTGAAACTTTCTGGCAAACAAATCAAAGAAACTAACTGGCCGGAAACTTTTGACCGCCACTGTACATTTATCTGCCGGTAAAAAAACAAAACAAACATATGCCGTAACACGGCAACATAATTCTTCGAACATCAATTTACCTAATTTTGTCTTTCCTGACTCTATCACAGAAAAGCTCCAACTCGACATGAAAAGCTTTATTTCTCATAAAAATAAAGGTATTTGGTAATAATAATATATTAATGTTAAATGTTTATTGCATTAATGCATATCTATATATAGACAAGTAATATTAATGTATAGCCATATATATTAATGAATAGCCAATAGATAAAATATTGGTTCACTGCTGAGCCAATATTGGCAATTAAGGATCAAGAATTCTCTCAATATACATATTAGAAAATAAAGCATATGTTCAATAATCTTTAGTACTCCTATTAGAGAAATAATGTACCACATTCATTTCTTCTCTAATTGCATGACATATACATTTATCTGTCAGTAAAAAATAAAATGCCGTAACACGGGAACATAATTCTTCGAACACCAATTCGTCTAATTTTGTCTTTCCTTGAATCTATCATAGGAAAGCTACAACTCAACATGGATATCTTTATTCTAATAAAGGTATATGTATTTGGTAATAATAATATGTTAATGTTAAATGTAATATATAGCCATAAAATGAAAGGCAATAGATAAAATATTGGCGCGCTGCTGTGCCAGAATTGGCAATTAGAGATCAAGAACTCTCTCAATATACATATCAGAAAATAAAACATATGTTCAATAATTTATAGTACTCCTATAAGAGAAATAATGTACCACATTCATTTTTTCTCTAACACCATGACATACATTTCTCTGTCAGCAAAAAATCAAAAAGAAAATGCTGTAACACGGGAAAATAATTTTTCGAACATCAATTTATATAATTTTGTCTTTCCCTGAATCTATCACAGGAAAGCTACAACTCGAGAGGAAAAGTTTTATTCTTCATAAAATTACAGGTGTTTGGCTATATTAATGTTAAATTTAATGCAGTGTGATTAAATGGCTCATGTATTAATGTATATAGATGCACAGACAAGCAGTATTGATGTACAACGAAATAGTATTAACGAATATAGCCAATAGATAAAAAGTACAATGGATTAATGTGTAATAATAAGTAGTGTTAGTGCATAGACAAGAAATAAAATTTTGGCAGACTACTGGGTCAATATTGATAATTAGTGATAGAGAATTCTCTCAATATGATAGAACGATAAAACTTGTATGATTAATCCTTAATATTCCTATTAGAGAAATAATGTTACTACATTCATTTGTTCTATAATGCCACGACATATACATTTATCTGTCAGTATATAACCAAAAAGAAAATGCTGTAAAACAGGAACATAATTCGTCGAACATCAATTTATCTAATTTGTCTTTCCCTGAATCTATCACAGATAAGCTTCCACTCGACATGAAAAGCTTTATTCTTCATAAATGTATAGGTAATAATATATCACTGTTAAATGTAATATAATAAAGTCAAATTTTTCATGTATTAATGCATATCGATATGTAGGCAAATTAATATTAATATATAGTATAAATGAATAGCCAATAGATAAAATATTGGCACACAGAAGAGCGAATAATTTGCAATTAGGGATTACGAACTCTCTCAATATACATATTAGAAAGATAAAACGTATGTTCAACAATCTTTAGTACTCCTATTAGAGAAATAATGTATCCTCTAATACCACGACATATACATTTATCTGGCAGTAAAAAACCAAAAAGAAAATACCGTAACACAGGAACGTAATTCTTCGAACATCAATTTATCTAATTTTGTCTTTCCCTGAATCTATCATAGATAAGCTTCCACTCGACATCGAATGCTTTATTCCCCATCAAATTATATTTTCCAGAATCCTTTTCTGTACCTATTACTTAGCTTTTACGATAAATGAAGCCTCAAGGGTACAGCAGGAAAGTAGCACTTCACGTATATATGAAGAGTCGCAGCTGTGGATTACAGCATTCTCCGAATCACGAAATCTGCGATGTAAAAAGTAAAGGCTTATCTGCTGAATTCCTCATTAAAATTGGGTTTGGTAAAAATGCGCAAAGAGACAGTATGATGATGGTGAGAAATGAATTCGCGATATGCTTGTTTAAGATTTTTGTAAATTTGTTTGAGAGTTACTAAGGAAATATGAATTAGAAACGCAGAGTTGTATCATAATATTTCTAATAAACATGTGTCTTTTTACAAATATGAGAGAAATAATATAGAAGAGAGAGAGCGCAAGTATGGTGATGGTGACAAATGGATTCGCGATATGGTTAAGGTTTTTGTGAATTTGTTTGATAGTTATTAAGGAAATATGAAGTAGAAAGGCAGAGTTGGACCATAATATTTCTAATCAAAGAGAGTCTTTACAAATATGAGAAAGGTAATATAGAAGAGAGAGAGCTTCATGAGAGAGCGCAAGGACTCAGTATGATAGTGGTGAGAAATGATTTCGCGATATGGTTAAGATTTTCGTGAATTTGTTTGATACTTGCTAAAGAAATATGAATTAGGAAAGCTGAGTTCAGCATAATACTTCTAATCAAATTGAGTATTTTTACAAATATGAGAGAGATAATGAAGAAGAGAGAGAGTTTCATTTAGAGTAACGGAAAAAATCGAAAAAACGGAAAAAGTCCCAAAAATGACCGATGATTTTAAAATTCAATAACTTGCAAACGATGATAGATATTAAAAGAATTCTTGCAGGAGTGTTATGCAAGATGACAGGAGTTTTTATGATGCGATTCTGAGTTTTAGTTACAAATAGCGTCGATAGATGGTGCTGCAAGCAATAACTGCTAAATCGAGGCTCGCTTTTTTCGGCCTTTCTCTTCTTTTAAACGAAAAAAGGAGATTAAAATATATTGAATGGATCCCGAAGTACCAAAAATCGGGTCTGGACTGAGCACCATTGCTCTCAGCGCCATCTATTGTTTGAAATTCGAACTAAAATAAAGAATAACAGTAAAAAAATCTCCTGACATCATACATAACGCTCTTGCAAGAATTGTTTTAATATCTGTCACCGTTTTCAAGTTATTGAATTTTAAAATCTTCGGTCATTTTTGGCACACCCGGTAAAAACAAAGCTAATGAGTTCAATAATTCGTGAAGCCACAAAAATATACATTTAAACGTAATTAAACTTAATGACAAAGTTGAAATGCAGCAATAAACCAAAAACTCTTCAACTCTGTCAGATATGACTTATGCTTCTTAAAGAGACATAGATCGATGCACCAGTTAGTCAGCTATTAAAAAATATGTTTTTTGCAGTTGTTGAGCAAATTTAAATTTTTGCCTTTTTAGCCATGTTTTTCAGGAAAATACCAGCTAGTAAATATATAAAAGGTTTGTAAACTAAAAGGAATAAATTTAAACATTCTATCAACCACGAAGTCTGTGATGTAAAAAGTAAAAACGTATCTGATAAGTTTCTCATTAAAATTGGACTTTATAAAAGTGCATAAAATGATTGTGGTAAAAAATGATATCAAATAAAATATGATTGTTTCATTTTGCTTAAAATTTGTTTGCAATCGCAAGGGTATAAACGCTGTCTATGAGATAAAATAATATCATAATGTTGTAGTATCATAGAAGAGAGTTTTTTAACAATAATTTCTTTTCTACAAATACATAGACGTCATGGACGTCATAAAAGACGTCATAAAGAGTAAAGACAGGATTCAAGAACCACTTACACAGTTAAACTTTCTTCGGAATTCTTTTGTTTTTGACAGAAAAAAATATTGTACTTAAACAAAAGCAATTTATTTTCTTTAAACAGCGTAAAAACTCTGATTAAAATTGAAGTTGATAAAAATACATACAATGATAGTGGTAAAAATTGATATAAAATAAAACATCTCTGTTTAACTTTGTTAAAAGAATTGTTTGGAATCTCAAGGGCTTAAACGGTGTCAATGAGATAAAAAAAAAATAGAATCATAATTTTGTAGTATCATAGAATAGTTTTTTACAAAAATTTATTCTCTCTACAAATACACGAGAGAGGTTATATAGAGTAAAGACATGATTCAAGAACCACTTACACAGTTCAACCTTCTTCGGGATTCTTTTGTATTTGACAGAAAATAAATTGTACATAAACGAAAACAATGTACTTTCTTTAACCCTCCGACTGTCTTGGAAAAGGGCAAAATTGTAATGTGGTTTTTTCTGCATTTTGTTTTAAATGATAAAAAAAAAAAAAAAAAAAAAAAAAAAAGATTCTTTGAACATTTTATAAAAAAACTTAATAACGAATATGATTGCAATCCTTGGAAGTATTAATCATTGTTCAATGTATTAAAAATACATTAAATCAATAGAATTATATTACTTTAAATATTGCTTGTATTGCAGTGAAACCTGGAGCTTAGTGAACGTATTAACACGGGCTTGTCAGTGAGGGGGTTTTAAACAGCGTAAGAACTCTGATTAAAATTGAAGTTCATAAAAGTGCATACAAGGATATTGATATCAAATAAAATATCTTTGTTTAATTTTGTTAAAAAAAATTGTTTTGGAATCGCAAGGGCATAAAACGGTGCTTCTGAGATACGAGGAGGTATCAATAAGTTTTTGCTCTCACATAGAAAAAATTGAGTAAAATCTATGAAATTGCTACATTGTATGAGTCCTTTTCTATATAGTCACCGTGCACAGTAACACATTTCTGCAAACGGTATTTCAAAAAGAGGGGGGGAGGAGTATTCTTGGAGGCTCGAAAGTAGACGCAAAGTGGGGGCATTTTTCTAATTTTTACCGGTCCCCACATGTGACAAATTGTAGGAAAGGCCTGTGGCCACTTATTCATGTTATGAACATCCTCATCCCCTCACCCAATTTGCCTCCGGGGAAAGCACTTTTCTAAATTTTGCGGACACCATTCATGCCCCCCCCCCGCGGGGAAATTTTGGGGGGAAGGGGGAGAGGGCATAACATGAATAAGTGGTCACAAGCCTTTCCAACAATATGTCACATGGTGTGGGGGTCGGCAAAAGTTAGAAAAATGTCCCCCTTTGGCCTACTATCGCACCTCCTGGAATACATGCCCCCCCCCCCCCTCTTTTTGAAATATCGTTTGCAGAATTGTGTTACTGTGCACGGTGACTATATAGAAAAGGACTCATACAATGTAGCTATTTCATAAATTTCACTCAATTATTTCTATGTGAGGGCAAAAACTTATTGATACCCCGTCATAAAACAAAAATAGAATCATAATATTGTAGTACCATAGAAGAGTTTTTTTTAACAATAATTTATTTTCTCTACAAATACACGAGAGACGTCATACAGAGTAAAGACATGATTCGAGAACCACTTACAGAGTTCAACTTTCTTCAAGAAAATAAATTGTACATAAACGAAAACAATCTATTCCCTTTATACAGCATAAGAACTCTTAATCAAAATGGACTACGGACTAAATGAAAAGATGTCTGAAGAGGAGGTTTAAAAAAAAAAAAACTAAAGTTGCGTTCAATTGGGAAAATGGTGTTTAAATTTAAATAAAATGAATTTTCTAAATTATAAAAGTTTCATTATAAAATACACTCTCAGTTAAAAAGGAGTTTTATGTAATTATTTGAGAGATTTTACGAAATGGAGGAAATGTTGTCATAAGCTCTTGAAATTTGAAATATTCTTATTTTTCTTTCTAAAATTCAAAATGACTTTGCCCTTAATTAAAGAAATCAAATTCAAATAAAATAATTATGTCATTATATGACATAAAAATTTTCAATCGAAATGGAAATATATTTTTGTTCATTTCTTAGAACATAAACTAGTATTTACTCATAATAATAATAATAATAATAATAATAATAATAATAAGATTGTTGGTATTACCATTATTGCTATTTTTTGACATAATTAATAATAAATAACTGTTTTATGTTTAAAATTTACTTGTTCTTTAGCCAGAGTAAACAATTAATGGAGAATACAGTTCCAAATCTACTTTAAAATAATAATAATAATAATAATAATAGCAACAATTCTTTCTATTATTATTATTATTATTATTATTATTATTATTATTATTGCTATTATCATTGCTGTTATTATTGTTGTTGTTGCTAATTTATTCATTATTCTCATCATTATCACTAATATTAAATGAAATTTTTTATGTTCAACAATTTATTTTCTGTTCCACCGTAAAATACAAGTTGTTGCAAATTATAAATCCTAGATGTAGATTCACAATTTGCAGCAAATTACAAATCAGCATATAACACTGAAACGTAGTATTTGTGAAACGGTTTTCCTTTGATGTTTGTATCCATACGATGTGTGTTTTCCAACATAGCCTTTGAATACCCACCACCTGCCCGAAACGTACGGGGCATATCCATTATATCTAACGGCTTGAAACTGCATGAATAAAATATAAATCGTGCATATTTCAAGGTGATTGTGGAATAACGAACTTCACCCGGCTCACACGAGAAATTTGCTAGCTAAAAGCCTGCAGAATTATTGATTACATTTGCTAAACTAATGAGAATTTCCCGAAATAGTTCGAAACATAAGTATACTATTGTTCGGGAATTAGAGAGGATTTTGTAGATGCATTAGTTTGAGCATCAAATGTTCTTAGAAGTAGGAAAGTATATCATTCGTAAATTCCTCATTTGATTTTATTGATATTTTATAAATCAGATAATCAAAGTTTTAAAATTGGGTTCATTCAAAATAAAAATAAAAATATAAACAAAAATTAAATAATATTCACCGTGTTTCAATTACTAGCTAACTGAATGTAGAATTATCGATCACGATTTTCGGAGCTAGTAAGAATATTGCAAAATATTTCAAAGATGCAGTGTGTTAGTTTTCATGAATTGGTGGTGACTTTTTAGTGACATTATTCAATTTTCTTATAAGTAGGAAAATATATCATTTGCAAGTTCTTTGCCTATATTTTATAGATATTTTTAAAATTAGACAATCAATGTTTTAAAACTGGGCTTATTAAATATAAAATTAAATAAATAAATAAATAAAAATTTTATAACATTCATCATATTTGAATTGCTAGCTAACTTAATGTAGAATTATCGATTACGATTTTGGTACTAGTAAGAAAATTGCAAAATATTTCAAAGATACAGTGTGTTAGTTTTCAGGAATTGATGGCGATTTTTTAGTGACATTATTCAATTTTCTTATAAGTAGGAAAATATATTATTTGCAAGTTCTTTGTCTATATTTTATAACTATTTTTTAAATCAGATATTCAAAGTTTTAAAATTGGGTTTATTCAAAAAAAAAAAAAATATATAATCAAAAATTAAATAATATTCACCCTATTTCAATTGCTAGATAACTGAATGTAGAGTTATCGATTACGATTTTCGGAACTAGTAAGAATATTGCAAAATATTACAAAGATTCAGTGTATTAGTTTTAACAGGAATTGATTGTGTTTTCTTAGTGACATTATTCAATTTTCTTATAAGTAGGAAAATATACCATTTACAAATACGTTGTCTGATTTTATAGATATTTTTTAAATCAGATAATCAATGTTTTAAAATTGATTGGTTTTAGTCAAGATAAAAAATAAAATAAAAATTTAATAACATTCATCATATTTGAATTACTAGCTAACTTAATGTAGAATTATCGATTACGATTTTCGAAACTAGTAAAAATATTGCAAAATATTTCAAAGATACAGTGTGTTAGTATTCAGGAATTGATGGTGATTTTTTAGTGATATTAATACATTTTTTTTTGTAAGTACGAAAATACATCATTTGCAAATATCTTGTCTCATTTTATAGATATTTTTTAAATCAGATAATCAATGTTTTAAAATTTGTCTTGTTCAAAATATATTAACTATATATATATATATATATATATGTGTGTGTGTATATATACAAATTAAATGATATTCACCAATAAAAAATACCATACATTTTTGGTCTTATTTATGACTGAAATTCTGCATGAATGCGGCGGTTAAATGAGACGAAAATTTTTATCAAAATTTACTGGTGGAAGTCTACTCCGGCGGTAATGAGACACCCCCACCCCCCCTGATACATATATATGACTAACAGTTTTATTTCTAACAAATACTAAAAGATTTTTATCGGAAGTTCGAGAATTATGCCTTATGTTGTGCGAACAAGACGATCGTATATGTCTCCCTTGTTTTTAATAATACGAAAAGGTATTTCGGCAGCTTTCCGTTATAAAGTTCACCTTAAAGACACATACCTTATTGAAGTATTAGGGTGAAATATGTTTGATGTACAACAAAACTGCATTACAACAGTTACGAAAGGTTCATGGACACATACACACGCTCTGTAACTAAAATAACTATAAAATTTATTATAAATGTGAGATAAACTAAATGGAATATTGCTAAAACGGATATTGCAAAACTAATATTAATTTTCCTTATTATATTCTCTCATACATCTATCATATGTTTATGATAATCATTTGAAAATAATACTATGGCATATTGTCTGTTTATAATAATACTTTCAGCCGTCATATTAAAATTAGAATCATTATATAAACAGTATTTAATTTGCAAAGGAAAAGACTAAATGTCATTAAATTACATAAAAGTACTTGTTACTTACACTAGTTCTAGGAAAGATTTAACTTTTGCAGTTCCGTAACTTGTCATGAATATATTTGTTTCATTAGATTTTGAACAAACTGAGGAATGGATTTTGACAAAGAGATTATGCTTTGAGAATGGGTATGTTTAATAAAAATATTCGCCTAATTTAAGACTGTTCTCAACTGCTCTGCTCAAGAAACGCAAAACGTTTTGACACATTTACAAATTCATTTGTTAACGGAAATATATAAAATTGGAAAACCTGGCCATGGAAGCGATTTGGAATTGAACTGTTTTATTCCTTTTTTGATCAATCAATTACCTACTGAGTTATAAGCGATTTCGATCACGTGACAAACACGTTTTTCGTCCGCTCTTGAGTGCTCTTTCTTCCTTGGCACGAAAATTCGGTTCAAAACGCCCACTTTGACACTATTTTCTGAAAGATCTATTGCAAAAAAAACGGAAAAAACAGTTCAAATTAAGTTAAATAATGCTATAAAAAGTGATAAAATATCTTTATTAAGATTGACGATCGTTTCGTCGCACAAACGGCGACATTTTCAAAATCATTCACTATAGAAAATATTTTCACATAATTTAAAAACAATAAACATAGTAAACAATGTCACGAGACTTGATGCATAATGAAAAACATTGCAAACATAAAATTAAATTAAAATTAAATTAGCTATTTGCGAGCATGGATTAATTTTCATATAATTTAAAAAACAATAACATGGTAAACAATGTCACGAGACAACATGCATAATGAAAAACATTGCAAAACATAAAATAAAAATAAAATTATTTTGGCTATTTGTGAGCGTGGATTAATTTTTACTATTGTTATTAAAATTACATAGCATCTCTTTCCAAATTTTAGGTAAATCAAGGGACACTGAATCATTGCAAATATTCTTGTTGCGTAAAGATATCTCTATTGATTCACGGATTATGGATTTTAAATAAAATCTTGATGTATAAATTAAGTTGCTATTTTTAAAATCGATCTGTAAAGGTTCTTCGCTGCATAATCTGGCCAAAGCTGTGGTTCTTCTGTTGTATTTGATGTCTGCTATATATTCTTTGATTCTAGTTTTAAGTTTTCTACTTGTCATACCTATATAAAACTGCTTTGTTCCATCTTCTTTGGTGAAAGGTATTTTGTATACTCCTGATATTAAATTATATGAAAATTAGTCCACGCTCGCAAATAGCTAATTTAATTTTAATTTAATTTTATGTTTGCAATGTTTTTCATTATGCATCATGTCTCGTGACATTGTTTACTATATGTTCATTGTTTTTAAATTATGTGAAAATATTTTCTGTCGTGAATGATTTTGAAAATGTCACCGTTTGTGCGACAAAACGATCGACAATCTTAATAAAGATATTTCATCACTTTTTATAGCATTATTTAAGTTAATTTATTTATATGTGATTATTATACATGTTTTTATAAAAATAGCTCAATTACATAGTTTCTGAACAACAACACCAGCTAGTTTCATGCATTTTCGAACAAAAATAAATTAAAACTTATGTCAGAAAGTTGCCCTTTTGGATTTGAGAACACCCTTAACGATACATTAATGACACAATAATCAAGGGGAATAATAGATTTTGAAAACAGTAGTAGAAATCAAGAAATCTGATTAAAGATGTAGGTTCAATGGCGACACTGTTTAATTAGAATATAATTAAGGAACATTGAAAACGAAGAGTGCTTTAACATATTCTAGTTAGAGTGATCAATGTGATAAAAAATTCTGTTTTCTGTTAAGTGAGCGAGGCGATTGTATTAACATTACTATGATTACACAAAATCTGACTATGATCGCGACTAAGATTATACAAAATGCGCACGCATACCTCATTTCCGAAATAACTTAATCAAATTTAATTAACATCTGCTATAAACTTTGCTATCATAAATTATTTCGAACTGTTGCCAAAATGAATATTTTAATATTCTTATTAGTTTTCTTCCGTTTTATTATATACTCTCATCTATATATTATTCGATTACTGTAGTCGTTCATAAAACAAAGAATGCCATTGTTGACTTACTGTAATATTTGCAGCTATCACACTCAAATAATAATAATAATAATAATAATAATAATAAAAACATTATCACAACAGTATTTCGCTTATAAAGTAAGAGGGTAAATCTCATTGAATTACATAAAAGGATTTGTTACTTTCGGTAGTCCTTAGAAAGGTTTAAGTTCCACAGCTTTGTAAATCCGCACGAATATACTTGCCAAATTAGATTTTGTGCAACCAAAGCCATGCAGTTCCACAAACAGATTATACTGCGGGAGTGTATATTTTAATCAGGAGATAATTAAGGACAAAGATAGTGAAAATGACGTTCCTTAACGGACTGTAGAGATAGAGAGATTAGTGTAACTAACGTATTCTATAATTGAACTAAAAAAAATAAATAAATAAATATGTCACTGAAGCGGAATTCATTTTGAAGATTTGTGTTATCAAGTACAAATGTTTTTCACAGGCATAGCGTTAACATGGATTAATATGATCTGAATTTCACTTTAACTTCAAGACAAAGGCATCTATTTATTTAACCAATACTTTTTAGATTTACATTCTATTGGATGATCTTCAGATTATCTTCAAATAAGTAAATACAGACTTTTTACTTTGCTTATACGTTGCTTTTACGTTGAGACGTAAGCGACTTATTAAACTTTTATTTGTTTGGAAATTTTCCATGCTTTAATCTCATGAAAACACTGAATGAAACATGTTTTTGGAACTCTTTAAAAATGTTTATATACCACATCTTAGTCGACTCGAATATACTTGTTGTATTAGAATTTACATAACCAGATACATGAAGTCGGACAGATAGAAAATGTGCAGTATTAAGTTCAAAGGCGGTATGACGAGTAGGTTGTAATTTTCCAACTGAGAGAAAAGTGTCTAGGCCAAGATTAAAACTAGGGGCATTTTGGCTTAAGGGTGTTTTCAAATCAAAAAGGGCAACTTTCTAACATAAGTTTTAATTTATTTTTGTTCGAAAATGCATGAAACTAGCTCGTGTTGTTGTTCAGAAGCTATATAATAGAGCTGTTTTTTCCAATTTTTTGCAAACGCAATAGATCTTTCAGAAAATAGTGTCAAAGTGGGTGTTTTAAGCCGAATTTTCGCGCGAAAGAAGAATAACCATTCAAAGAAGGGAGAAAAACATCTTTGTCACGTAATCAAAATCGCTTATAACTCAATAAAAATTTTACTTACAATACTCAATAAAAATTACTATACAACTACTTTTTGAATAAAAACAATAATACAACTAATAGAATGCAGCTCATTCACTTACAATATTTATACCAGCTACTTTGAAGTCATTCATTTTTTGCGAGATGGGAAGTGGGGGGCGAAGAACTTTTCGGAAAAAAGGAAGTTTCTTAAATTGCTTTATGCAAAAGGGGTTCTATTTAGGTAGTTTCGGAATTTTTCAACTTTTCGGTTCAATTCATATAAAATTCGCGAAATTTTCAACTCGCGAAATCACCGATATCTTCATTTTCGCGAAAATTAGGACTCGCGAAAATAAGTGCTTTTACAGTACCTTATTTTATGTAAATTTTTATTTTGTAAAACATAACTCAAAGTACAAATTAAACTACGCAAAACATAAGCGAATTTTGAATATCTGATGTTCTTTGTTACTTCCCGCGAAATTGACTAAATATTAGCCCTACTGCCGTCTATTGGAGGAAAGGTGCAATGATTCTCCTGAAAACATAATGTAGCAGATATGAAACATAGATTAGTTTAAGGAAACTCCACCAGATGTCATAAAAGGACATTTTTTTTAGATTGAAAATATGCTACACGATGCATTTAAGGGTTAAACAATGTTTTTTACATTATCTTTCAAGCAGAAATGTAGTAGAGGATATACGATGGTATACGACGTATACCTTGATTTTTTTTTTTTTTAGGAACACCGCGTACTCCCTGTTTCTCAAAAAAAAAAAAAAAAAAAAAAAAAAAAGCTGTAGTTCTTTAGGACTACACCGCTCCTTTCGAATAAATAACAATTTTCTTAGAATAAAGGCAGATCCTTATAGGATTATATAGGATTATAGGCATAATCCTATTTCAACCCACCATTTGGTGCTTTTGAAAAAATATGCCAAAAGGGCGATTTTTTAATTGTTTATTTGCATTTAACGTAATGTAACCCCAATAAATAAAAGTTAGAATGTGCCCATCCTTAACTTTTAAATGTAGTTACCCATAGGTAAAAAAATTATTTTAGAGATAAAAACTTCACTGGAAAGTAAATTGCTTTTACATGAGCGTAGAAACATACCGGATGTGAAATCGGATTCGTTCAGAATATTTTGGACAAAAAATGGAAATACAAAATTATCAGATTAAACCATAATCAAACGGATATTTTATTTAGATGTCACATTTATGAGTTAAATATAAATATTTTATTCACAAATTTAATAAGATAGATATAGAAAAGATTATACGAGTGGCAAGAAATATTTTTTTATACACATTTTAGGAAAATTACAGAAAGTTTAACGATTGATGTGAAGATTTAAAGCAAGCTAAAGTACACAAAAAATTTTAATGCAGCGGTCACTACATCGCACTTACATCGCACGCTTCGCGCACAGGAAAACTAAGAAAACATCACTGGACGCAACAACCTCGTTGCATTGGAATCGAAAAATACACGAACATTTTTAATACAGCGATCATTTTACCGCGCGTTTGAGTGCTTCGCGCACATGAAAACTAAACAAAAAACATCACTGGACGCAGCAACCTCGTTGTGTTGAAATCGAAAAATACACGAAAATTGTTAATGGAGCTATCACTTTACCGCACACATGAGCGCTTCGTGCACATGAAAACTAAAATAAGTCATCTATGAACGCAGAACCGTGTAGTATTGAAATCGAAAAATACACGAAAATTGTTAATGTAGCGATCACTTCATCGCACGTATGAAAGCTTAGCGCATATGATAACTAAGAAAACATCACCGGATGCAGCAACCTCGTTGTAATTGAATCGAGAAATAAACAAAAATTGTTGATGCAGCTATCACTTTACCGCACGTATAAGCGCTTTGCGCACATAAAAACTAAAACTAAAAAAAAAAAAAAAAAAAAAAACATTACCGGACGCAGAAACCTTGTTGTAAAGGAATTGAAAAATACACGAACATTGTTAATGCAGCCATCACTTTACCACAAGTATGAGAGATTCGCGCACACGAAAACTAAAGAAACATCACTGGACGCAGCAATCTCGTTGTATTGGAATCGAAAAATACACGAAAATTGTTAATGCAGCGATCTCTTTACCGCGTGTATGAGCGCTTCCCGCACGTGAAAACTAGAAAAAAACATCACAGGACACAGCAACCTCCATGTATCGGAATCCCAAAAACCTACCAAAATTGTTAATGCAACTATCACTTTACCGCATGTATGAGCACTTCGCGCACATGAAAACAAACAAACAAACAAACAACAACAACAACAAAAAAAATCACTGGAAGCAGCAACTTCTATGTATCAGAATCCCTAAAATATCTGAAAGTCGTTAATGTAGTGATCACTAAAACTTCGACTATCGGTAACTTTTATAAGTAAAAAAAGAAAAAGAAAACGTGTTTTAAATAAACAAGCAGACGATGACATTTTTTCAATGCTTTTCCTCTTTTAATATCATGAGGTAACCAATTAATGATGTAATTAATTATTTATTTGTATAACAAAAGAAAGCCAAAACAATGTTTTAAATAAAAAAAGCAGATGATGACATTTTTCAATGTCTTTTATATTTTAATATCATGACGTCACCATTTAGTGACGTAATTGTTAAATTGTTATTTTAATTAACGCAAATACTAATAAATCATTAAAATTCACTAAAAATACAAATAAAATTATGAATCACTTTGACGTAATAAACGTTAAATCACAAAAATATCATTGCTCAAACTTTCCAACAATAAAAGAGCAACATCTGGCTGACTATCGACAGTTTGGAAAGATTTCTCCAAATGGTGGGTTGAAATAGGATCCAACTCAGATTATATTTTTATGTTAATGATCTGATTTGCAACGTGTAGGTAACTCATTGAATTGACTCAGTTTAACATATTCTCATTCCAGAAAATACAATTAGATCTATCAAATTAGAAGCATTAGCTCAGGAATGTTTCATTTGCAAATGAGGAGAGTAAATCTTATTGAACTAAATAAAAGGATTTGTTAGTTTGGACAGTCTTTGAAAAGGTTTAACTTCCACATCTTCGTAACTCGTCGCGAATATATTTTCCAAATTATGTTTTGCGCAACCAAACCACACGGAGTTCCACAAACAGATTATGCTTCGTGAGTGGGTAGTTTAATAACAAGATAATTAAAGACAGTGAAAACGAAAATTTTAACATACTGTGAACATAGAGAGATTAGTATAATTAACGAATCCTGTGATAAAAATGGAAGGAACTAAATAAACATGCTGCCGAAGTTGAATTTAAAAGATTTGCATCAGTGAATATAAATTTAAATGGTGTTTTTCGACGAAAAAAAAGATTTTTTTTTCATTTCGTTATTTAGCAGTTTAAACCTTAAAAGTCTGAATTTTTCTTCGTTCCAGAAATTGCGTAATTCAAAAAATCGGAATTCGTACGAGAAAAATCTAAATAGTAAATTTCGGTTATTTTAATAACGAAATATCTGTTATTAATAAAACAAAAATTTCCATTTTAAATTTCTGATGTGAATACGGAATATGTGAATAAAAAAATCCACTGAATCGGGAACACTGATGATATCATAGATGATACCACAGGGGCTTTTAAGGGTTAAGCTTCTTACATTTAGAGTTACCCTGGATGATAATGTGAGTTTTCCTTTTTTTTTCTTTTACGAAAAACAGTATTAATATTTTAAACAATATTTTTTACATTATCTTTCGAGTAAATAACAGTTATGTTAGAAAAAAAGAAGTTTTTTTTTATGCAGAAGTTTTGATTAACAAGACGTAGACGAACTTATTGAAATGATTCAGTTTAACATATTTCTCATCCCAGAAAATTCAATTACATCAATCAAATTAGAAGCATTAGCTCAATAATGTTTCATTTGCAAAGGAAGAGAATAAATCTCATTGAATTACATAAAAGGATTTGTTAGTTTGGACAGTCTTTGGAAAGGTTTTACTTCGTGACTCGTCGCGAATATATTTTCCAAATTAGGTTTTGCGCAACTAAAACATACGGAGGTCCACAAAGAGATTATGCTTCGAGAGTGAGCAGTTTAATTAGAAGATAATTAAACACAGTGAAAACGAAAATTTTAACATACTGTAAAGATAGAGAGATTAGTATAATTAACGAATCCCGTGATCAAAATGGAAGAAACTAAGTAAACATGCTGCTAAAGTTGAATTTGAAAGATTTGCCTCAGTGAATATAAATTTAAATGGTGTTTCACAATGAAAAAGAAAATGTTTTTCATATTCACTACAACCTAATTTAAGCTTCTTATATTTAAAGTTATCATTGATTATTGTAATAGGAATTCCCTTTTTTCTAAAGGAGACAGTTTAACTTTTCGACAATTTTTTTAATATTAAAACATACGGTTCAAATGGTGAAATCACTGCATTTCAATGTTCAACTAAAAGAACATTTTGAAAAAAATTTTAAACTACATTTTTAATTACATTTAAAAAAAGTTTAACCCTTAAATGCCAGATTTTTCAAAAATCATTGTAATAATATTTTTCGGATTTCATTTTTTAAATTAATCATGGGAAAAATACTTTAAAAAATCATATTTTGTTTTAAGTATAGTTTACGGCTAAAAAACAGTTTGTTACTAATCGGCCGGTGTTTCATTGAAAAAATAATTTCCCTTGAAAAAATTCTATAATATTAAACACACAAGAATTTTAGGAACTATAATAAGAAATAAATTTTACTTGCTCACTGCATGTTAAAATAGGGTATTTCGCAAGCTTCCAAACAGAACAAAAAGAACTAGTAGGAACAATTGAAAAAATAAATCTATCTTTATTCTTAAACAGCACAAGCGTTGCCATCTACATGTTGAAAATCGATTTAATAATATTTTCAGAATGTATTTTATTGGCAACATTAGGCATTATAGCTTCAACATTATTTTAATAGTATTTTAGAGCCTAAATTGGGTATGTTGCCGAAAAGCAACACCAGGCATTTAAGGGTTAAGAAAATATGAATTTCGTAAAATTCCCTACTACTTTTTTAAATATTGATATTTTCCCCCAATTTTTTAAAGATTTTCAAATGTGTATTACACAAGACTGCGCATAGATTCTTAGTTCTAATATTGCATTTAATGTAATTTTTTACTGATATATATAGTGTAAAACGATGAAATCTAACACATATACTTCTATTCATATACTTTTATTAAATAAATTTTAAAAAAAATGTCCTGAAGGCTAATTTCGTGCACAGATTTATCACATATATAATAAAAGACATGCACAAAAAAGTTTAAATCTGTATCTCAAATGCAAAAAAAAAAGCCTTAGTATTTTTAAAACGTGAAAGCTATGAAAATATGAATATGGAGAAAACGCTATTTAAAGTTTCCATTTGTGTGGATAATTGCGCTGGGTGTATTAATAAAATTTACAATATCTCGCGATGTAATTGCCGTATGGGTAAAAATGAGGTTTCAAAATACTTACAATTAAACACGCTTTCATTTAATATATTTTTTAAAAAATCGATTTTTTGACCAATTTTGAAATAAACTGTCACCTTAAAAAACAGAATTATTAGTTTAAACAACACTTTTTAGATAATCTTTTAAAGTGAGTAGGGGAGACCGGGGCTACTAGGCGCAGTTTTTAGTTATAGATTTTTATTAATTTTTTTGTTTAAGTTTTTTAACAAACTTTCACTGCACTTTTAAAGAACAGGCATTTGGCTATAAATACCCGGAGTTTTGAGTTTGTAGCTTTTGCAGTTTATGTTTAGCGGAAGCCTAAAGTAAAAGGAAAATTGTGTGTCAATCTACCCCGTCACGGGTCAACTTGCCTACACCTATAGGGTAAGTTGGCTGTCTCTTTATAAAAATTTAAATGAAACTCAAATAAGACACGCAGTCAAGAGAAATCAATTTAATTATTACCAGTAAGTATAAGCAAAGGCGTTATCGCAGTAGAATGTAAATTCTAAATTATACAGACATAAAAATAATGAATAAAACATTAACATTGAGTAACTTCTATCCTACTCGATATCATCATCAGCGCTACAGTTCTCACAAATAAAAAATCGAGTGTCTCCGTTTGGGCAAGCCTCATGTGCCCAAAATCTTGCATTGAAACCACTTTTCTCTTTGTTTGCTGTATTTCAAGCTACCAGCACACACCAGACACCGAGCCAACTTGCCCCGTGTTCAATGCGCCTACTTGCCCCATAACACCTTTCTTCACAAAAGGGAGGCGTAACCTTCTAAACATAAATAATCCAAGTAAATCACATATGGGGTAGGTACAGTTAATCATACACTAAGAAAAAATGCACAAGTTAAATCGCAATTATTAAGATAAGTATTAGAAATTAGAAAAAGAATGAAGCAACAAAAAATTACTTATGAGTGCAAAAAACAGAAAATTCGTAATAAATGTCCACTGCAAGTAGGTAACGGAGCAAAACTATAATGAAGATTGTAAAAAGCAGGAAAAAAGGTACTCTGTGACTGGTTGCACAATCTATCCACAAACAGGGGATTTATGAGGACTGTGCCTACTTACCCCTGTAGCCAACTAGCCCCGGTCTCTCGACTATGTTAGAAGAAAGAAAGACTTTTTTAATGTAAAGGTATCTGATTTGCGAGGCATAGACGTCTTTTTGATTCAGTTTAGTATATTCTCATGACAGAACATTAAATTAGAATAATCAAATTAGAAGCATTATCTCAACAATGTTTAATTTGTAAAAAAAAAATAGAGTAAGTCACATCTAATTATATAAAAAGATTTGTTTCTTTCTGTTGTTCTTGGAATGGTTTAATTTCCATACCTTTCGAAATCTCTACGAATACACTTGTCAAATTGAACTTTGTGCAACCAAAGGCATGGAGTTCAGTTCGACAAAGAGATTATACTGCGGAAGTGTATAGTTTAATCAGAAGATAATTAAGGACAAAGACAGTGTAAAGGAAGAGCGCTTTAATAGACAGTACAGATAGAGAGATTAGTGTAACTAAATAATTCTGTAACAGAATTGGAAGGAAATACCTAAATAAATATGTCACTAAAGTGGAATTTATTTCAAAGATTTGTCTCAGTTAATGTAAACTGTGTTTGTGAAAAAAAATGAAAAATAATGTTTCAAAGGCGTCACAGGACAATATAAGCTCCTTTAGATTTAGCCTGGATGAATGTGATATGAACTTTGCTTTTACATCAAGAAAAAGACACTTATTACTTTACCCATTGGTTTTTTGTATTTTCTTTGCATTATATCGCCATATACGATAATGGCGCCTGGTGCATGTAAATTCCGTCGTGGTGCAAAGTACTCCAAGTTACCTATGAATTATACCTCTGGGGGTGCCTTGCCAGGTGAAGGTCTCGTCACCTGACCAAGGTTCTAAATTAAGAGATCAACTTGAGTAGCATTGTGAAGGTGCCGAACAACAAGATATAAATGTTAAGTAACCGCGGAATAACAAAGTTCAAAACTAAACAGTAGGCACTGCCGATAGGGTGACAATCTAGGCCAGGCTCGGCGAACCTTTTCACGTGCGCGTGCCGAAAATTAACAAACGATATCTATCAACAATGAAACGTGCCAAACTTATACAAAAAATAATTTTGAAGAGTACGATGTTTATACGAAACACTGGTTATAAATTCAGTTGCTATCATGCATTAATAATTCAAAAAATATGAAAAATCAAAATGCGATTTTTCTGTATATTGGAATCAACCATTAAATACAGTAAATTCTGTCTAAGGCGGACTCTGTGCAAGCCGGAAATCTGTCTAACGCGGAAAATTTTTCTAGTCGTGGCGAACCCATAGAAAATAACATTAGTTCATGCTGTGTAAGCCGGAATCTGCCTAACGCGGAAACGGAAAGGTTTATAATGTCCCACCGAGCCCGAAATTTTGCATAAGGCGGAAAAAATCATCTTTTAAAAATGAAATGCATTTAATTTGTAAAACTTTAAAACTGATATATGTATATAAAATACTTTCGAACTTTTTGATAAATTGCGTAATAGAGTATATAATAAAGTTAACTAAAGAACCTTATTTATCTTTAAGATTAAATATTTTTAAATGATCATTTTTAACCATAAAAATCAGTAGTACAATGTGACTTGAAATGTGTTACTGAAGAAGGCTTGGTAAACCGAAAGGGAAAAAAAAGCATTGATAGAAGATTATTTTCCGACTCTCTAAACTACTATGTTAAAGATGAGGTTTGAATTCGTTAAGGCTGTTCTCAAATCAAGAATTGCAACTTTATGACATAAGTTTTAATTTATTTTTGTTCGGAAGTGCATGAAACTAACAGGTGTTGTTGTTCAGCAACTATATAATCAAGCTGTTTTTTACTTTTTTTTTTTTCCTTTTTTTTAGCAAACGCAATAGATTTTTCGGAAAATAGTGTCAAAGTGGGCGTTTTGAACCGAATTTCCTCGCGAAAGAAGAATAACCGCTCAAGAAAGGGTGAAAAACGTATTTGTCAAGTGATCAAAATCGCTTATAACTCAATAGGTAATCTATTTTTCAAAAAATGGAAAACAATTCGATTCCAAATCGCTTCCATGGTCAGGCTTTCCAATTTTATGTCTTTCCGTTAAAAAATGAATTTGTAAATGTGTCAAAACGTTTTGCGCTTGTTAAGCAGAGCAGTTAAGAACAACCTTAAAGTTTTTCATTAAATTCTAGAACTGAAGTAATTTTATATCGATGTCATTTATTTCAGTTTTCAAATAAAGTTTTTCAAGATTATGAAAGACAATAAATTTAATAAAAAGTTTAATTTCATTAAAATCTTAATTTTAAAGACCGATACTAAAGGTTGCGAACTTAAAAAAATATACAATTTGTTCAATTTTTTTAATGTTTTAAATTTTATTTTTCGGGTATTTTGCATAAGGCGGAATATTGTCTACGGCGGAAAATTTCTTCGGTCCCGATCGATTCCGCCTTAGACAGAGTTTATTGTAAATGAATTTTTAATTCGTAAATAGGATTCATTCATGCGGTATGTATTGTAAAAAGGGAAAAAATACGAGTTTTTATTTCATTTATTTTTTCTTATTACTAATGCAACATCTCGGGTATAATTTTCCAAGTTGTATTAAACAATGTACTATGGCGTATTGATGAAATTTTCGCTGTTGCACTTTCGATGAAAAATGATTTGTATCTGGTTCATATTTTGTTATTTTCACAAATATACATAGCTGAATTGGATCCATTTGCTATTTTAGTGCAGTGACTGTTTGACTGTTAAAAGAATTTCAGTTGAAAATCACAGCTTTTTAAATTCATATAGAAAGGCAAAATACATGTCGAAAACGCTGCATAGCATGACAGGAAAAAAAATTATTCTGATGTGTTAATTGAGGCAAAACACAATTACATTATTTGTGATGTGCCCGTACGGAACAAAAGTTTATTGGTTATAACAGAAATAAAAAATAGATTTTATCCGCATACCGAATACCAAATTAAAATTTTTCGTGTGCCAGGAACATTAGCTTACGTGCCAACTCTGGCACGCGTGCCATAGGTTCGCCAACCCTGATCTAGATGTTCGTCGGGTTTATTACGGATACCAGGTTTAAACCCGTTCAGTTGGGTCTACCCGGCAGATAGGGGCTTGGTCATCGGTTAGAAAAAAATAAATTTTCAGATTATATCCAAATATGGAAAAACGATTTTTTTATGTTGATTTGCAAGGCGTAGGCGACTTATTGAACTTTTTTGTTTGAAATTTTCTTATGCTAGAAAATTCAAAGCACAATCATCTGATGAGAAAGCTGAATGAACGACATTCTGGGTATTTTAAAAAAAAGTTCGCACTCCACATCTTAGTATGTGGATGTGAATATTATGGCCAAATCTGATTTTACATAACTACGGATGAAGTGTCACAAAGGGAGAATGATTAGTTTTAAGTATAAGATAATTAAGGACAGAGGCAACGAAGAAGAATGTTTTCAATGATTATAGTGAGGTACGAAGATCGTTGTGACTAGCAACTTTTGCAGCAGCATTAGATGAAAGTAAATAAGTAAATATGTCACTCAAGTGGAATTTATCTCAAAGGTTTGTGTCAGTGACTATAAGTTTAAACTGCGTTTCTCGTCGAAAGAAAAATTATGTTCTTCGAACTTGATTTAAGCTTCTTATACTTAGAGTTATCCTGGATTAGTGTGACGTAAAAATTTTCTTTTATGTTAAGAAAAAGAGAGTTGGTACTTTAAACAATCTTTTTCAGATTATCTTTTGAGAGACGTCTTAAGATTAGGACGGTCGAATAAAAATGTTATTTTTTTTTGTTGAAGATTTGTTTTGTGATTTCTAGACATCTAATTAAACTTACTCAATTTACTATTTTCTCATGCCAGAACATTAAAAGTATTGTAGGGAGACCAAAACATTACCTGAGCCAATGTTGCCTCTCTACACTGTAAAAAAAATGCGACCAGTTTTCCTGTAGGAATCGGAAAAATAGTTGCCCTTATCGTACCGGAAAAATTTCCGACCCAGCTTGGAATAAAATCCGTAAAATCGGAATAAAATCCGTAAAATACAGTTTTATTGTCTATTTCCTTTTTTTTTACGGATTTTATTCCGAGCTGGGTCGGAAATTTTTCCGGTACGATAAGGGCAACTATTTTTCCGATTCCTACCAGAAAACTGGTCGGATTTCTTTTACAGTGTATATAAACTTTACTTCATAACAGTTGGAGAATTTTGGGTATGAAGCTTTTTGTATTTTAAAAAATGAGTTTTAGTTCTACGTTTTTGAAAAATTTTGAAAATATCAAATCCAAACTGTTTATTTTCTGATTCATTTTTAATTTCATTTTTGTTCTGAAACGCATATAATTGGAAGATTCTCTTATTCAGAAAATATGTAATGTGCCGTACTTGTCGATTTTTTTGATAAGGGCAGAATATATTTTTAAAAATGCTGCCAAAGTTGGCGTTTTGAATCAAATTTCTAGAAGTGAGAGAGCTCGGGACGAAAATAATGGTCATACTGAGGAAATAATTATTTATAAATGAAGTTCTAATTAATTGAGCGAAAAATGAAAACACACGGCCTCTTATACACCTCTTTCAAAAATAATGTCAGCAAGTTTCATGTTTTTAGTTTTAAAAATGTACACCCTTAAGCATGTTAATGTGATATATATATACGGCACCCATAAATTAATGTTGGGATTTCCTTACTTCACAACTTTTGATTATAAAACACGACAAAAAATATTATTCCATATTCATAAAGTAAAACTCAAAAAGTTTTTTCCAAAGTTATATATGCGTAAAATTGCAGCTCAAAACGTTATTAATCTAACAGCAATTATAATAAAATAATAATTATTATTAAAATTTTAACAAATTTATCAAAAAGCTATTAAGGAATTACAAGCACAAAGTTAGTTTCCAGATGATAGTTTCCACCATCCCCTTCTTATAAATTTGATAACATTTTAATACAAATTATTATTTAATTATAATTGATATTTGATTAATAACATTCTGAAGTGCAACTTTATTCATATGTAACTTTTTTTGAATTAATTAAAAAAAATTTTGTATTGTCCTTTGAGAATATGTAATAATATTTTTCGTCAGTAATACTTGCATGTAGGTATAAAAAGACACATACATATACGCCATATACATTATTTTATTTTTATAAATGGTTAATTCTTAGAACACCCCCCCCCCCCCTCCCCCGAAATAGTAATAGGTAATCTTGGCGACTCAAACCTTCAATTGAACATGATGAGCAATGTAAAAAAAAATTAATGATAATATGTCATGAATACTTTTATAACATGAAATAAATTCAATTTTCTCTTTATAAAATAAGTGGCATTTTTTTAAGCACTTAATTCTTCTTTATCAATGAAAAGAAACAAAAAAAAAACAAAAAAAAAAAACAGACACTTAATGCTTCAAGTCCTTCAGTGACCTTCCGACTTTTCAACTTTGTTTTATCTAACAGGGAAGATTACCATGCTTCTGTTTAGAGCTTGACCATTACAGGTTACATAATTCGAAACGGAAAGGGAAAAAAAAAGTCACAAGGTCACAAAAACTGAAAACCACAATTCACGTGGTGGCGAACAAGGAACCGACTGTCAATCCAACGCCCCAGACAATAATGGGGCGCAACAGAGAGGAGAAAGATCCTCAAAAAGAAACAAAATCCGTCCATTCAGGATGAATGCATTGAGTTCTGCCTGCTTGTTTCCTGCTATAGTCTATTCTCTAAACTTTTTTTCCGTGGCATATATCCAAAACATTGAAACTGACAGTTTTGGAGATTTTTATCAGTAAATATTAAGTAATATTTAATTATATTAGATAAAAAGACATGAATATTCAAGTAACGTATAATTAATTGTCTGTTCCGGATATTAAAAGTATTGCTTCAAAGCTCAGTAACTTTAAAATGAAACCTAAGAAAAGGAAGAGAAAAAGGTGTTATGAGACTGTGGTGTAAAATGAATGCCTACACCAGAACTTTTGAAGAGAAAGTGATTTTCATCTATAGGAAATCATATTAATCTTTCGCAGGTGGCAGGTTACGTTATCAATGAAGAGTAAGAAAGGTTAGAGAAGAGGTCGTTAGGTATCAACTTTGCGATAAAATTAATGTAAATCAAAGAATTTTAGGAATAGAAATTATCAGTAATCTCATTTTCCTTCAAGAAAACTGCTGTAAATCTTATTGCTTGCTTGAACGAACTAGGTTCACAGTATTTTTACTTTCTTTTGTCTTCACAAGAAGAAAGTACTGGTTTCATGAAAATTTTCGACTTCCGGTTTTCAACGGATTTACATGTTTTAAGGGTAAGAGATTCCGAAAAACATGTCCTACAACATTTCTGTCCGTGAGTTTAAGACTCTGCCTGTAGTTGTCTGCATATGTATGTGACACAAATTTTGTGGACGCTCTATCTCAAGAACGAATGCAAAGAATTTAATAAAAAATTATATTTAATTAATCACTGATATAAATTGATGCTGATTAATTTTTTGGCGTATATAACCTAACAGGTGGTGCTGTGATGCTGCATTTTTCACGATTTCCGCAATAGCTTTACCTAAAGAACTAATGCGCGGATTTTCACCAAACTTCAGATTCAGTTAGAAATTGACATAAGTTATTCCTGATTAGATGTTGCTGTAAATCACCTAACCTGTTGCGCTGCTATGCTGCATTTTTCAGGAAGTATTAAAGTGCATGAGATAGAAGAACGTTTTGGGATTGCCACATCGACTAATTAAACTGAATATCCGTGAAGAACATGCCAAGAGAAAATTATTAGCAGCCCCATTTTCATGTATGGGAAATCGTGTTAATAGCTCACTGATTCTTTTATTAATGAAGGGTAAAAGAAGACATTTTTAGGCATAAAAAAAAGGCAAAATAAATTCCGATCAAAATTAGCAGTAATTTCGGTTACTTTCAAGAAAAATCTTGCAAATCTTTTAGCTTGCTTGAAAAGTGAAGAGACAGAAAGGTAACAAAAGGTGTTATTACGTATAGCTTACTCGGCCCACAGTATTTTTAAAACGAAAGCTTCAGGAAAAACTTAAAAAAAAAAAAAAAAAAAAAAAAAAAACAGACTATACGCTAATTCTAACAAAAATACTGCAAAAAGAATTTCTACAGCAGAATTTTTTGAAGCGAAAACGACGGGTTTCTCATTCGTATGGAAGAATATCCGAAAAATCGTACACAGTTAACATGAAAAACCTGAAAAAGCAACCCTGTCTCTAAAAATGGAGTGTAAACCCTGTAAATAAACCCTCTTTTGGGAATGCTCTTTATAATCAATAAATTTACAACAAATTTCTTTTGCAGAAGCCCGTTGAAACCATCGAATATGTTATCTTCTGTTTGATCGTTGTTCTACTAACTCGTGCAGCATTCGTGTTAAGGCTGTTCTTAACTGCTCTGCTCAACAAGCGCAAAACGTTTTGACACATTTACAAATTCATTTTTTAACAGAAAGATATAAAATTGGAAAGCCGGGCCATGGAAGCGATTTGGAATTGAACTGTTTTTTCCATTTTTTGGTCAATCCATTACTTATTGAGTTAGAAGCGTTTTCGATCACGTGACAAACCCGTTTTTCGCCGCTCTCGAGTCCTCTTTCTTCCTTCGCGCGGAAATTCGGTTCAAAATGCCTACTTTGACACTCTTTTCTGAAAGATCTATTGGGTTTGCAAAAAAATGGAAAAAACAGCTCGATGACATAGTTTCTGAACCATCAACTAGTTTCATGCATTTTCGAACAAAAATAAATTAAAATTTATGTCAGAAAGTTGCTTTTTCGGATTTGAGAACACCCTTAAGATTCCCTTTGTTACAAGATATAAATAAATAAAAAAGATCAATTAATAAAAGAGAAATAGCTTAAAAATCTAAAATTGTTCCACCACTGTAAAAAAATAAAATAAAAATAAAAATAAAAATCCGTAAATAAACGGAAAATGCACTGGCAACAAAGTATACGTATATTCACAGTTTTTTCTTTCTTTTGTTACAAAATTTCCGTCTTGGTATTCGTCCGTTTTCAAGAAGGAAATTTTCCGGTATTCCAGACGGGGAATTTCTGTGTTTAGGAATAAATGTGAGCAATAGCTCAATATTAACGACAACCAACAACAATAACAACAAAATATATATATATATAAATAATAATTATACAGGGTGTTTCAGCACAGCGGTTACAAAGTTCCAGGAGAGATAGATTACACCTAGACGCTGGGAAATCATATAGCATGATCAGAAACGCTTTCCTGCCGTGGTAGTGACGACACAAAACACAAGAAAGGAAGACACGAACAACGTGTTTATTATTCTTAATGCAGCAAAAAACTAAGAAATAAGAACAAACAAGTCAAAAAATTAAATTTAAAAAATAAAAAAACCCGACTGCGTAAAAAGCGAACTAATTAATTATTTCTCATCAATGTTAAACTATTTTTTATATTACTTACTTATTTTTTTATTTACTTGTATCGATGACTTTTAAGTTGTTTTTAATTGTTAGTTCCTATCTATAAACACTGTTTTAATGAGGCCTATAGATGTCTATGAAGGTTAGAGTTGCACTAAAACTAGAGATCCTACCTACACAATTTCCAGCTTGTGTAATATTTAAACGGAGCTTCTGACTGTAAAATAGTCAGTGAAACATCGTCTTCATTTTGAAAGACCTATCAAATGATATGCCACTCGATAGGGTGCGTAAAAAAATTTTTTCGTCTCTACCGCCATTTTGTATTTTACGGCCGCCATTTCGGATTTATAAAAACAAAACCTAGCCTATAACCATCTAATGGTTAAGACGAATCGATAGTGTTTGGAGGGTATAAAGAAATCGACATACCCAGATACGCGTGAAACACATAACCCTTCTTGGCAGTCGGGTAAAAAGAGAGATAACCATCGTTGTCAAAGTAAGTGTTCGAAATTACGACTTCGGGCCGTGATGCAAACCTCAGATCTTCGGCGGATGGAAGATCTAATGTTTTCTCACCCTGTTTGTGTCCTTCCTTTCTTTTGTTTTGTCATCACTGCTGCGCCAGGAAAGCGTTTATGACCATGCATTGCTATGTGTTTTCCCATCCTTCCCCATTACTCTGTCTCCCCTGAAATTTGTAACCACTGTGCTGAAACACCCTGTATGTACTGATGCATATTTACATGGGGGTATTTGCATTGAATATCGCCACACATGTATTTTATAGCCTTGCCTTCCTCCGGATCCGAAACTCGGCACTCGTCATTAGAGGATAAATGCGCTGTCACCTATACCGACTATATACAACCTATATCACCGATACCGAATATACATAGCCGGCCATATACAACGATATGGTTATAGGACAAAACATCAATTACGAAACTTTAACTGGAATTTTTTCATCTTCTCTCAAACGAAAAGAAACATTTCCGTTTGTCCGTCTTGGAAAGAACATTTCCGTTTGTAACCCCTTCGGGACCGGCGGCTATTGCACAAATTTTATTCGGTTGGCAACATTTTTTTTTACCTTTATCAAAAGTTACCTTTACTTAAATAATCACGAAAATGCTCTAATTTAAGAAAGCAAACATTACTTTTCTTTTTTGCTGTTGACAAGAACAAATTCTGTATGCTCTTTTTGGAAGGTGCATAGATGCACCCATGGTCCCGAATAGGTTAATATTCAACGATTAAGGATAAAAAAGGAAACTTTTGATTTATTCTGGGAGAATTTGACATTTTCACTCAAAATGGAAATTTTCTGTTAAAAAAAAGAAAATTCCCATAAAATACAGGGTGTTTCAGAAAAGATGGGCAAAAGTTTGAGAGGTGATAGTACACATCCAAACAAACAATTTTCAAATTTTAATCAAAGAATGTATGGTCGGAAATAAAACGAAAAGCTGCTGACGCATTTGGAAACTTGGTCCATGCAAACGTTAAAGCTCCATTCCTGTTGCGAGTTACCGGGAGAAGAGCGACTCTAATAGCATGCAGATGTGAAATGATGGAGAAGAAAAACGCGTAGCAAAATTTCATCTCGATTAATACATAAAAACCACTGATCCGAGTGTGCAACTGCCAATCGCAGTAGGAACGTATTGGAAGATGTTGCCCTTCACTTATAGGGAAAAGGCTGATATGCATTTTATCTACGGAACTGCAAACGGAAATGGCTCAGAGGCCCAACGATTAATTGCTTGTTATAATCACATCATTAAACTTGTTTTTATCACTTAATCGTTCTTTGTGTGTATTTGCCTCGTATAACTACATCACCTTTAGTGCCATCTAGCACGTGTGCGTTTTTAATTCCGACCATGCATTCTTTGATGAGAGTTCTTACTCTGAATGCGTACTATCACATCTTAAAGTTTTGACCATCTTTTACGAAACACCCTGAATATATACTTTTTTTTTTATTGAATGGTATATAGAAATCGTTAAAAAGGAATTGATAAACTGTACGCCCGTTATGAATAATGGGAAGTGAAACATCCTATCATATTAATTGAAAACATTTACCAGCTTATGAGTAATTTCACGTGACCAATTATTTGTCTGTAGTGGGCGAATGTGAAGAAGATAAATGAAAATATCGTTGCTTTCTTTCGCACCCTGCATCACACATTGAAAAGTATTTTCAAGCAGATTGCATCGTCACACGCTCTCGTTGAAAACGTGAGTCACGATCATCGATATGAGTGAAGTGATTTTGCTGTTCGTTACTCATTACAGAATACACATAACTATCCCGTTATTTCTCGATTTACACGGATATGTGACGGTAATTCATCAAATGTCAACATAAAAAATTATATATAAAGTTTACACATGGTTATAGATGTTATTTATTTAGATATTTTAAAACTGATACAAAATATGAGATTTTAATATCTGATTTTTTTTTTTTTTTTTTTTTTTTTGGTGTGAATTCTTATGAAAATTTAAAGATCATGTTTGTTAAACTATTGCTCGTCGTATATTTTATAATGTCTAAGCAATCATAGAAGTAATATGAACATTTTGAAACCTATAACTGATTCTGTTTCCATTTAATTTTTATAAATAAAATGCTATTCATCAAATCTATGTACCAAAATATTCACACACACATAAACACATACGAATAAAATATGTGTCTGTATGTAGTGCACCAATTTGACTTTTTTTTCGACATGAAGCTCTCATAACACCATCATACTTTTTACACATATACCGTCTATGCAAAAACCGGGAGATAATGCGACTTGTGATGAGCACTAGGCTTGACTATCAAAATTTTAGTGAGCTATATGGCCCTTTTTTTTTGAGTTCTTAGAGTTAGTTAAGGGCCTTTGGTTTTCCTGGATGTGAGGCTTAGCTGTGCTTCCTGGCACCCCCTCCCTCTTCATTATCTGTTTTTGCCGGGTCAGATATTCCGTCTGTCAACGAATAGTCCAGGGGAAATGTACATTTTACCTTGCAAAAGGTCGCGTAGAAGATTTTTTTTTCTAAATTGTTTATAATGATGCCAACATGGAAAAACCAAGTTTTCTAACAAAATTTCTTAAGGCGAAATTTTCTGTGGCCGAAAATCAACAAAATTTTGGGACATGTTTTGATTTTTTGGAAATATCTCGGAGATTCGTTGCCGTAGCATATTATTTGTCAATTACAATATTAAAGAAGATAAAATTCTCTACAACATTCATATTCACAACTTTTTTATAAACTCAATAGCAAGCGCAGTACGCTATTTCAAAAATGGGACAATTTTTTCAATATTCTTAAAAACCCTGAAAAAAGAAGTTTTGTCGCGATTATTCAAATGTTCCCCACGGATTTAATTGTGTATGTCGACTTCTAAAAATTGGTAGCAGTAAATTATCTATTATCTGTATACTCACGTCTTTATTTCCAAACTCAACAGACATTTTATATTCAATAAATTTATATAATTTTAAAAGTAGGGCAAAGTGTAGATGAATGAGACAATTTTCATATTTAGACAGTAACTTTAAGTGTATACATTGTTAACTTCAAAGGATTGTTTAAAGGAATTTTTCAATATATAGTAACTTATTGGCACGATAGTTTCAATTAAAAAAGATTTCTTGCTTAATTTTAATAAATTTTATAATTTTTATAATTTTTATAGTGATGCATACATATTTTCCCAGGTATCAATGGAATAGGTGGGTCATTTTCAAAATCTGTCCATGTTTTGGAATAACAAAATCAAATTTTTAGAAATAATCAGAAAGTTTTAATTGTTTGTAAAGAATTACCTTACCTCATAAGAATTAATACACAAGCATCAGCAGAGACCAAATTACTAATTTAATATTTTAAAACTAATATTTAAATTTTAATGCACTTGGTATAATGACATAAGTGAGCACGTTAATGACAGCTACGGTAATGACAAATTAAGCAAAATATTTTTATTTTTCCCCAGGCATAAATGGCAGCCATTATATCTTCTGGCCCATACAATGATTTTGTATTTCTCATATAATAAAAGCAGATTAAGAAATAAAAGTTAATTTAATTATCAATTAGAATTTGGTACGCTAATGACTTACAAAAGAATACTCACCAAAACATTCAAAGTCTTT
The DNA here is from genome assembly GCA_963932465.1 of Maratus speciosus. Taxonomy (NCBI): domain Eukaryota; kingdom Metazoa; phylum Arthropoda; class Arachnida; order Araneae; family Salticidae; genus Maratus; species Maratus speciosus. The sequence goes on from OZ010798.1 coordinate 291,536,434, forward strand.
GCTTGTTTTATTGAAACTATAAAACTATTTACTCTATTCACCTAAACATGATAACAAGTTGACTTTTAAGGAGTACATTTGCCTTGATAAAAAAGCATGCGCAGTCCTCTAAAATAATCCAGAGGATCTTTTTGTCAGAAGCATGGCAATGACACTCTTTCTTGGGACACGGTTTAAAAAAATTGTTAAGAATTATAGATAAGTTTAATTGATGAAAATAAATATTTTTTTAATTAGTAGCATCTTAATAAATAAAAATATATAAAAGAGTTATAACCATCTGTTTTAAATAGAACTTTGTCAAATCTTTACCTAATAAATCGCTTGTTGGGACAACCTACGGTAATGACATTTTGACTGCAAAAGAATATATTTCTTATTTTTAATTTTTTATAAATAATAATATATCTGTAAATTATCATTCAAAACATGATAGTTAAAATGCAATAATGAAAATTATGATATTTAATTATTTTTCTGTGCAAATGTGAAAGGACAGTAAAACACGACACTTTTTTTGAAAATCACCCAGGTATGAAAATTTGCGAAAAACATATTTTATTGCCCACTACAATGGTATATTTTATTTACCAATTATTGGTAACATATGTTTTAATGTTTTACGGTTTTAAAGATAGCAAACATTGAATTGTAGTTCCATATAAAAGGAGGACTCAAAAGATAAAAATATCTTTTATGTAAGAAATACTTTTACCTTATAAAATAGCTACAATAAAAATGACACCAGATTATTTCACTAACTAATGTTATGCATTTATATCTTGTAAAATTTATAAATTCTGTTAATAAAATATTTGAGATCACTAGTTTTATAAAAAAATATTTAAAAGATTAGTTTTAAAACATATTGTCAATTTTGTCAATAAATATAACAAGAGATTATATCATTTTAGCATGCAAAAATATATAAAACTTTAAGATTATCTATTAACTGCTTTAAAGCTCAAACAGAATACTTTAAATTTCAGAACGGGTTCCAAACAGTTTTCCAAAAATGAAAGTGTCTAAAGGTAGAAAAGCACAACATTAGATATTGATCTCAGATGTCCCATGAAAACAAAAAAAAATATTTAAAAGTAACAAAATGGGAGCGAGATATTTGTCAAGAACGCTCCCAAAAGTTTAATATTACCTTGCGAATGTCTTCGTGTGACTAATTTAGTCCCATGATTCATATAACTGTGACTTTAAACGCCTCAATACGACAACTACCGTGAAATCTTTGAAAATGAAATCTGTATATACGGAATTCGGTCTTTAAAGAAAAAGTATATATTTTTTGAAGAGAAAGAATATGAACAATTATACCTGCTAAGATGGAAACCTGTTTAAAGCGGAATATATTTCGGTTCCTTTCGGTACGGTTTTCAAGGTTTTAATGAATCAATATTTGGCAAAGCTGATTACGTAGTTCAGCATTACGTATTTAATACTTACACACTTAAAATTTTCAAAATCCGGCTATTAGAGATTTATTAAAATTCCCGTGGTAATTTTTTTAAGAGGGGGGGGGGAGGGGGTGCCAAAATCCATGTTTGCCACGGGTGCAAAAAAGGCTAGTTTTAGCCCTGAAACACATAATTTACTGCTACTAATATATGTAAGTTGACATACACGATTAAATCCGTGGGAAACATTTGAATAATTGGGGCAGAACTGTGTTTTCCACGGTTTTTAAGAAAATTGAAAAAATTATCCCATTTTTAAAATGGCGTACTGCACTTGCTATTGAGTGTATAAAAAAGTTGTAAATATAAAAGTTGTAGAGAGTTTTATTCTCTTTAATATTGTAATTGACAAATAATATGCTACGGTAACGGGTCTCGAGATATTTCGAAAAAACCAAAAAAGGTCCCAAACTTTTCTTCTTTTTTGGCCACAGAAAATTTAGCCTTGAGAAATTTTGTTAGAAAACTTGGTTTTTCCATGTTGGCATCATTATAAACAATTCAGAAAAAAAAATCTTCTACCCGACCTTTTGCAAGGTAACCCCCTTTTTTTGGTACATTTCCCCTGGACTAGAAGTGTGGGCACCCAAATTTATTTAGATGCTCTATGCGCCATTTTATTTGGAAACAGAATTGTGCCTCTGGTGCTTCAAAACGCTGAAATGGCCCTTAAGGGTTCTCCACCAAAGTTTTCAAAATTCTTAGTTGTTTGTAAACCGTTTTTTCTAAATTTAAATTTATGTCCATTTTTCAATTTCGTTGGAGGTTTCGCGTGGCGGTAATACGATCCACGTCGGTACTCCTTAAGCACCGCGTTGACTTGACTTACACATATTAATATAAGAAAAATAAAGTAAAACCTATGTTAAAACTGTGATAGTGTTTTGAGCACTTCATATTAAAACATATCGATATAATTCAAATAAATTTAAATTAGCTAAATAATTCTATATTTTAGATCTTTTAAAACAAGTAATTAATGAGTGATATCAAAACCCAAATAAATGAAATGGGCATTAAATTTAGATCCCAAATTATATTAAAACAATTAAACCATCTTAGAAAAAAGAAGAAAGTAATACTTTCGGAGGCACATGTATAATTAAGGACCGACAGAAACCGAATATCGGTAATGTTTCTATTTTTGGCCGAAAACGAAAATTCCCCAAAATTTTCTTTAAAGAAATTAATACATACATAAATATACATAATTATTAATTAGTTTCACGTGTTTATCAATTATGCGCAATTTAATTAATTATACACGTAGCCCAAGTTAGCTCTCTGTGTCTCTGACCAAAACTTTTTACTTTCATATAAAATAAAATGTGATTAATTCATCAAAGACACAGAATGATTTTCTAATCTTACGAATTTCATCTAAATGAAAACTATTTTACGCATACATACCCTGATTTAACTTTTATGAAGATTTTTGTAAATGATCACCTGATATACTAGAACATTCTCAAAGAATATTCGAAACACATCTGCAGTTTCAAACTAAAACTTTTTTATTACTGTTAAGTATGAAGCTTTTAATGAGCATGTGAAAAGCGTCTTTTTCGTTTACGTCAAAGTTTAGTTTTATATGAATTGTTTGCTTTATAATGCGCACTTACGCCTTGAGTTAGTCGTGACTCATAATCATAAACAGTGAAGTTCATACCAATAAATAAAGAGTGTCTCATTTGAGCCCAAACAGCTCAAATCAATGAGTAATGTTGAAAATTTCCGAAGGAAGAAATGAGATTTTTGGAATACAGATAGTTTCGGACGAGAATCAGTCCGGTGAAATTTTCAGCAGACTTTTCGCCGAAAACGAATTTTAGGCGAAACAGATTTTGGGCCAAAAACGAAAACCAAACCGAATTTTCGGTCGATCTCTGTGTATAGTTGTAATTGCTTCAAAATTTCAATCAGTAGAAATATTCAATAGGGCAGGAATCAGCCATATTTAAAGAATAATTTGTCGAAATTATGTATAAATAATTTAATAAGATAATCAAAAGACGATAACTGAAACACTTTAATCTCATTTTCTAAAATAAAGTGTATGAATATATATGTATAAGTGTATGCAACATATGCAACATATGCATAATTATGTTTGCTTCAAAATTTCAATCAGTAGGAAGGATTGATTCATATTTAAAGAAACATAAGTCGAAATTTAGTGCAAACAGACTGTAAATTGTACTGAATAAAATAATCAAAAGAAATGAACTGAAACACTTGACCTCATTTTCTAAAAGAAAGTGTATCAATACATATGTATAAATGTATGTAACACATATATATATATAATTATGTTTGCTTCAAACTTTCAATAAATAGGAAGGATTCGATTCATATTAAAGAATCATACGGCCAAGTTTTGCATCAAAAGAAATGAACTGAGACACTTGCCCTCATTTTCTAAAATAAAGTGTATGGATAAACATGCATAATAGTATGTAAAATATGTATAATTATGTTTGGTTCAAAATTTCAATCGGTAGGAAGAATTTGATTGAGCAGGAAATCATTCACATTTAAAGAATCATGTGTCGACATTATGTATAAATAATGTGCTTAGTAAGATAATCAAAAGTAGTAAACTGAAACACTTGTCTCTATTTTCTATAATATAATAATACAGGCACAAACTCGACATCTGTTGCGTCAAAATAAACTGAATACATATGTTTTCGATGGATGCAACAAACTGCGTTCAGTTTTTATTTTTACGGAAGTCTACAACAGAATTTTTTTTATGATAATACTGAAAAATTCAGTTACATTTATGACAAAAATACAATATGTGTATATGATGCTTTATGTCAAGTACATGCATAAAAATTTTAACGTTTACTAATAATGAATTAAATTTTTCAAAAGCATTAGAATTTTACAAAAAATAATAATTCTCAGTATCAATAGATGTTTTTTTTTAGGGTTTTGTACTTAAAAAGTGAAAACGGAACCATTAAGAAGTCACTTTTGTGTCTGTCTGTCTGTCATAGCCATTTTTTCGTAAACTAAGCGACGTGGAAAGTTTAAATTTGGCAGAAGTAATAAAGGCTATTGACTCACATATTTATAGATTATTAATCATTCACAACTATATTTAGGAAAAATGTAGGGGGACTAATTAAGTTACTACTTGAAAATAAAAATATTTTGTCAGTATATCGTTTGGGGTATCGTCTGAAAGTCGAATTCAAAAATACGTTTATTTTAATTTTATGTATTATATTTTCAGAGATATTGTCGAAAGTGTGATGCAAAAATATGCCCTCCCCCCCTCCCCCTCTATTTCCGAATCTACTGAAACTAAAGTTATGAAAAAATTAGGGAGAGTAGAAATTAATTTAAACCTTGCAGGAAAACTATAGCGATTACCCGAGGTCATATTTTTTTTGAGAAAATCGCATTTTTACGTTACACGCAAATTTCGATTTGCATCCGTTCAGCAAAGAAGTTGCGGAGCTCTGAAGGTACCTATCGCTGCAGAAGTATAAAAGGATTGTTGATAATGATTTTCGAAAAGAAAAAATGTCGTTAATTAGCCGATATGTTAACCCTAAAAGACACGGACAGTTTAGACATACAGAAAGACACGGCGGCGGTGAACTCTATGTGCCATCGGCTTTTAAAGCCTAGATAATGATATATTTGTGTAATGCAAACTAACAAGGAAGGTCTCCATATGGGCATATTCAGAAAAATCTGAAAAAAATACAGAGTGTTCTTCTCATGTGGATATATATGTTTATAAAATTTTTTTTTGGCGGAACCTCGATAGAACGTTCGTAAAAAAATATTGAAAATTTCGTTTTTTTTTGGCGATTTATCTTTGGTTGGCAATGAAATGAAATTTCGAAAATGCTTTTTTATATCGAATACTCTTTAAGATAAAAATGTTTCATATTGAACTTGTTTCAATAAATTTAATGTAAATAACTTTAGTTCTGTCAGTTTTAGTTTGATTTAACTATAGTTTTGTCTTATATACATTTATAATGAAAGTTAAATATCAAATTTTATGAATTAAAACAAAATTAAAATAAATTAAAATTGTTTGAATATCTAAAAATTAAGTCCAATTGAGCGCTGTCGATTCAATTTTGTTGCTATGGAAACGACGAATTCTTTGATATTGAAATGAATAGCTGGTAAATGAATCTTGCCTTTATTTTGGAATGCGCTTAAATAGAGGAAAGAATTTTTTATTTATGAAATTGTTTTTAAAGTAATAAAATTAAATAACAAGCAACATAAATATATAATACGAAAAAATTTATTTATTAAATTCTCTCATTGTTTATGTTTAAATTCCTTTAATACTTTTACACGCATTCTAAAAATCAATTAACAAGTAATTTACAGGTGCATTAAAATCGTTTGCTTCTGGCAAGGAAAAGTACTGCTTGCCAAATCGCGTGACGCTTTTGTCTTTTCGCGCCAAATACTCGAAAGTATTTTATTTTTTTACAGACTTTCTACTGTAATTCCGCCGCTAAATTTGACTGATCCTTTATTACATACATAAATAGTTTAATTAGTATTTTTTTCAAAATATTCTGAGTATGCCCTGTAAGGAGACCTTCCTTGTAAGTAATATATTTATTGTACGGAACCCTTTTTACGCGAGTAATACTCTCACTTGACTGGTTATTAATAAAATTGCTATGCTTATCATTTCCACTTTCTCGGATTTCATAGAATAAGATTATGGAGTTCATTTATTCCTGTAAAGCCTACTAAACTGAAAAGTCATAAAAAAAAATTCCGTTTTAGACAGATTTTTGTTTTAAGAGGTATAATTGTGGTATTCCTTCCATATTCCCATGAATATTTTATTAGTTTCAGACGGGATTCGATAACAGACAGGTTCCCTTTAAATGTGATTTGCTGTATTTTTATGTCCCAATTTAAAATCAACTGTCCCGCTTTCTGGGACAGTGGATTTGGCAACACTGGTCCATAGTGAAAAAAATTGGACCCTGTCGCTAATAATGATGTATTCAAAATAGGCTACGAAAGGATTATTTTTCACATTACAGCAATTTATCGTTGTTTATAATCTGTACAAGCGAAATATTACTGTAACGCCTACAAAACTAAAAATTCATAAAAAAATTCCCTTTTAGACAGATTTTTGTTTTAACAGGTATAACTATATGGTATTCCTTCCGTAGACACCATGAATTGTTTTAAATTACTCACAGGATTCCGTTATAGACAAGTCCCGCTTTAATAGGATGCATTGTTTTTTATGTCCCGATTTAGAAGCAACTGTCCCGCTTTTTTATCTTCCTGTCCCGCTTTTTGGGGGCAGTGAACTTGGAAACACTAGTCTGTAGTGGAAAAAAATAGAACTTTGTCGCTAATAATGTCGGTTTCAAAATAGGTTACAAAAGAGTAATTTTTACCATTACAACAATTTATTATTATTTATAATTTATACAAAGAAAATATTACTGTAAAGCCTGTAAACGGGAAATCATACAAAAATTTCGTTTTAAACAGATTTTTATCTTAACCGTTATAAATGTATGGTATTCCTTCCGTAGAAACCATCATTTTTTAAAGTTTCACACAGGATTCCGTTATAGACACGTTCAGTTTAAAAATGATTTGCTTTATTATTATGTCCCGATTTAGAAATAACTCTTTTGTTTTTTTATGTTCCTGTCTCGGTCTTTGGGACAGTGGCAACACTGGTAAGTAGTGAAAAAACTGGGAGTTTGCCTCTAATATAATGATGGTTTCAAAATAGGTTACAAAAGAGTAATTTTTTTCCATTACAACAATTTATTGTTGTTTATAATTTATACAAGAGAAATTTTATTACCAATTCGATTATATACATTTTTAAAACTTACACTGTAAAAAAAAAAAAAAAAAAACGGACTAAAAAACGGAAATACTACTGGCAATCTAGACGCCGGTACTATTTCCATATTTTTACGGGAATTTTTACCCATAAATTACAGAAAATTTTCCGTTTTTAATCAGAAAAACGGAAAATGCTCTGTAATTTATGGGTAAAAATTCCCGTAAAAATATGGAAATAGTACCGGCGTCTAGATTGCCAGTAGTATTTCCGTTTTTTAGTCCGTTTTTTTTTACAGTTTTTATATACTGTTTATTATGTAATGTTTACGTATAATTCTTACTTAATATTTATATACAAGTGTTTCTAGCATTGTTGCTATTTTTTTTTTCAAAAGCGAGTGCAATTTTAAAATTTTCATGTTTTCTAAATGATATACAATTGAGAGATGATTGTTTGTAAATTAAAATTACGTTTTTATTTTACGGATAATTTTATAGTAATGATAGATTTTTTTCGCTTTTGCTCTTAATACTTACATATCGTAACAAAATCACATTCATCGAGATTTTATTTTCATAAAAAATAATAACTTTAGTATTTTGTAATTACTATTCCAGATTTATCACATAAATTACGGCGTCAATGTACAAGTTGTCATTATTTTCCTGTTTCTAATAATGATATCTTTAGTATTAGATGGAGTAGTTTTCTGGCAACGAGATTAATAATGGGGAGAGAACATAAATTATAGGGTGAGATAATCTCTTCATGGTCGAAAAGGTCCCACTGGCTATCTGCCACTATAATGATCCATATATTATATTAATGTCTCTGTGAGCAATTAATTCCTCATAATCAGTGTTAGATAATTTAGTTGGGATTAATTATCACAGTTTCCATGAGTTAACATGAGGACAATTATTTCTATTATTTATAGGAAAAGTTAGTATGGCATGTCTTAAAGCATTTTTACATCTTCCATTAATGGCTAATCCTCTTTAGAGTTACATATATAAGGGATTAAATTTAATTGATAACACTTGACTAAACACCTGTTTTACATTTTCTGTACATGAACAATTAGTTATCGATTTTTCTTGCTTATGGACTAGAAAGAAATTCACTAGATTAATTTTAACACAATTATTCTATTCTAATTGGTAAATAAATCATATTAGATGTAAATTTCCAACTGGGCGAAAAATGTCCGGACCAGGATTCGAACCAGGGATCTCCTGGCTGAAGCCGCCAGTGCTCTACCATCTGGGCTATCCCGGAAGAATCTGGTGGAACTTTTTCACCCAGCTAACCTTAATGATTATATAGCATCTGGTCTGAAACCTGGTTCAGCTCAACAGAATAAATCACAGGTAATGGAACTCAAGAAATCGCTGGATACGTAATTACACTAGATTAATTTTAACGTCTAAAGGTAGGGTAAAGTGCCCATATTTCGTCCCCCTTAACTTCTCCGCTTCTGCGAAAGTGGTGCTACTTATGACGCAAGGCACAGGGGACGGGAGGTAAAAAGGGTCAGTGTTGAAAGTTTCGTTCACCAAGACGCATACGAGATAAAAGACGGCGAATTTCCTATTTTTAGAAGACCCGAGTTCTTATTACGTCGTTTGCAGAACGTTATATACTGTACTGTAAGTATTTATTTCTTATTCATTGCAAGTATTTTACGTTGGTAAGATACTGACAGTAGCATACAGTGAGTTTTAGGACGCTCAGTTTATCTTACGGGAACTGAAGCTCCATCATATTGGGAAGTAGAGTGGTCCCAATATCGTCCCCCTTGCAGTTCTTATTTTCGTCCCGGGGACAAAATAAAGAATGCTTTTTCATGACATTTTTTTCAATTTTTTCCTCATGTTTGGATGGCTAATGTTTCGTTATGTTATTATTCCACTGATAATTAGTACATTTCTTTGCGCGTTACTTTAATGTAAATTAAATTACTTATCATTTAGAACTAAATTTTGATTTAGTTATAAGTTAACCCTCGGCGTATTGGAATTTTTGGGGGGACGAAATTGGGACCATTTTTTTTTCTTTTGCATTTTTTAGATACTTAAAAAAAAAAACAATTTTTCGTATTGTTAAAAATTTTTTTGTACGACATTTGCCTATGCTTCTATGTGCGTGGGTAGTTAGTCTATGTAAAATCCAAATTTGGAAGATTTTCACTGAAAATTACAACTTCCAAGGGCCTAAAAGTGACTGGGGGACGATAATAGGGCACCTTACTCTGTTTAATTTCAAATTTTAAATTCAGGTATTTTTTTCTTGTTTCTATATTACTATTGCTTTATTTTTTATTAAGCACTTGTCACCATAATAAGAAATATTGCATAGATTCCTCCTTAATCTTAAAATTGAAGCATTCTCGATTATCCGAAAATTCGATTCCGAAAGAGGGTCGGTCCCAATTCTTCGGATAATCGACGTTTTACTGTACTTAACTTTTTTATATTAAATTTTTAAACTTGCCATTATCAATCTATACATTTTTTAAACTTGCAAGAATTTAAATTACATTCTTAATTTCATTTTAATACCACCTTTTTATAACTAACTAATAATTAACTTTTATTTTAAATAAAATTTATTACATAGTTTCTATACTAGAGTTAGACTTTCTTCTCCGAATGGCTCATTTATTATAAGACAATCATCTATAGACTGGGCGTAAAGTTGATGACAACTTGGAAGCCCCAAAAAATATTCACACTGTTAAGCACTGCGCTATTTATGCTTAACTTATTTTATAAAGATATTTCTGATTCGAATCGACATCTGTTCTTTAGGTAGTATCAAAATGACCCCTCATCGCGGTTCTAGTGTTAATCAGTTTTTACTACAATTTTATTAATTTTATTCTCTTTCGTTAGTTATTTTTCTATTCCGCTTCACCAAGATGAAGAAAATGAAAGTTGTTAAGTTTCAGTACAGCTGTATAACTTAACTGTGTATCGCATTATTGAGTTTAACTGCGGACATAAAAACACTCAGGGTCACATCTAAACCTCAAGTTTTTATGGGTGATTTTTTATGAGACTTTAAAACATCTAACAAGCAGATTGACGCCTTCAAGTAATTCAAAAGGGAAAAGTATTAACAACAATAAAATGATGTGTTTTCACATAAAAACTCAAACGAAGACAGCTTGAGGAATATAACACAATAAAGCAAATCCAAAAAGTAAAAAAGGTGCGTTATGTAGAGACCGATCTCGGCTATCCAATGCAAAAAAATAAAAAGTAAAATAAAAATAAATAAATAAATAAATAAAATAAAAATTTAAAAATGTCGAAATGCAAACGAGATATTAGAAAAATCCCGCCCCTTAGGATTAGCATTAGCTCGTGAGTGCCTTCGCCGGCAGGGACAGGAGCCTTAAGGGTGTTCTCCAATCCAAAGGGGCAACTTTCTGATATGAATTTTAATTTATTTTTGTTCGAAAATGCATGAAACTAGCTGGTGCTGTTGTTCAGACACTATGTAATTGAGCTGTTTCCCCCCCCCCCTTTTTTTTTTTTTTTTTTTTTTTTTTGCAAACGCAATAGATCTTTCAGAAAAAAGTGTCAAAGTGGGCGTTTTGAACCGAATTTCCGCGCGAAGGAAGAAAGAGCACTCAAGAGCGAGCGAAAAACGTGTTTGCCACGTGATCGAAATCACTTATAATTCAATAGGTAATTGATTGATCAAAAAAATGGAAAAAACAGTTCAATTCCATATCGCTTCCATGGCCGGGCTTTCTAATTTTTTGTCTTTCCGTTAAAAAATGAATTTGTCAATGTGTCAAAACGTTTTGCGCTTTTTGAGCAGAGCAGTTAAGAACCAGCCTTAAGGTGGAATACATTTAAGAGATTGCTGATGGCGATGCTAAGATTGGACGATTTTGTTTAAACTATCACTGTTAAAAAAAAAACGGAAATACTACTGGCAATCTAGACGTCAGTACTTTCCGTTTTTTTTACAGAAATTTTCCCCCATAAATTACAGAAAAATTTCCGTTTTTAATCAGAAAAACGGAAAATTTTCTGTAATTTATGGGGAAAAATTTCCGTAAAAATACGGAAATAGTACTGGCGTTTAGATTGCCAGTAGTATTTCCGTTTTTTAGTTCGTTTTTTCTTTTACAGTGTGGCAACATGTTTATAAGACAGTAAGAATGTTTCATTGTAGTATCTGTAATTCAATATACATTCCAAGGATTGCCTATACGAATGGCCAGTCGGAATTAATTATGCCGAGAAGTTCTACATTAAACCTGTAAATATGTGGTACTCGTCCTCTCGTCCTTACGTTAGTAAGATTTCTAAAGAAATTAAATCAACACTTCTTTCCGTTTTAAAATCTAAAAAAAGTTGACAATTCACAAAAATATCATAATTCGGTAAACTCTGTAGAACAACGAGTATCCCATTTTAAATATTATTTATAGCACACAAAGAACATAAAAAAATTCGTAACTTGTAAACTATTCCCTTCTGAACTATTACCCTTCTGAAATATTCACTAGAAATTAGGCCTTGACAAAGATTTTACTAAAACAAAACAATTTATTTATAACAGTAAACACAAAATTAGCAGATGAGCGGGTAGATTTTAATGCATCTCAATTACATAAGAGACTGAAAGGTTTGAAATCCTTTCCCAAAACTTATTAAATTTAACTCCCTTAATTTGGTTCTAAATGATCCACCGACCGTTCTGCAGAAATCTGAGAGAGTCTTTTTACCCGACTGAAAAGAAGAGTTATGTATTTCACGCGTACCTGCGTATGTGGATTTCTTTATACCCTCGAAACATCCCAACGGCTGGGTGGATTTTAATGAATGAGGTCTCTATCAATTCGTCTTAACGGCCCGATGGTTATAGGGTAGGTTTTGTTTTTATAAATTCAAAATGGCGGCCGTAAAATACAAAATAGCGGTAGAGACGAAAAAAAAATTACGCACCCTATTGAATGGCATATCATTGGGTAAGTCTTTCAAAATAAAGACGATGTTTCATTGACTATTCTACAGTCAGAAACTCCGTTAAAATATTGTACAACCTGGAAGTTGTGTATGTAGAATCTCTAGCTTTACTGCAACTCTAACAATCATAGACATCTATAGACCATGAAAACAGTGTTTATAGATAGGAACTAACAATTAAAAATAACTTAAAAGTCATTAATACACTTAAATAAAAAAAAATAGGTATGTAACATAAACAAGAAATATAAAAAAAAATATTTTAAGTCAATTACTACTTAGGTCAATAAGAGAAAGATAAAATTCTCCCATCCTCTTGAGTGGCGCTTAAAATGCCTTGATCAAGAAGAGGGCTCTCTTGATTATTGAAAATTAATTAATTTAAATTAATTAATGAATTAATATTTGAAAAAAACTGGATTAACATCAAGTGTCATCCACTACAAGTTTAAAAATTTTTATTTGAGCTTGATTGGATGAATAATAAGTATTTTATTAACGATTGAAAATTTGAACAAGATATATATAGCGAGAGTGTGAGCTAATAGTAGGAATTGAAAAAAAAAAAAAATAGTTTCACATTGATGAGAAATAATTTATTAGTTCGGTTTTTACGCAGTTGGGTTTTTTTGATTTTTTAAATTTAATTGTTTATTAGCAGATAATATCGCTATAAAATAAAATACCGTGGGCTCCGATGTCTTTTTATTCGTAGCTTGAAATCTCAAATTACTGGTGAAAATCGGCCGGTTTTTAACTGGTGAAAACTCACAACTGAAGACGCTCTCAAAAACTGCTAATTGTAAACTCCACTGGAAATCAACACGTTGTACGAAGTTCATGAGAGGACTCTAATATCTGAAGGTAAGATTCGCACAAAATCCATCGATTCTATCTCCTACCACATTATATATGGAAACAACACAACCATAGTTACCTAATTAACACATAACTGCCAAAATAACCGTAATAATCAGATGCGTGGCGATACATATCTGTTTTGCGAAACTTAAGGCTATTCTCAATTGCTCTGCCCAACTAGCGCAAACCGTTTTGACGCATTTACAAATTCATTTTTTAACGGAAAGATATAAAATTGGAAAGCCTGACTATAAAAGCGATTTAGAACTGAACTGTATTTTTTATTTTTTGATAAATAAATTACCTATTGAGTTATAAGCGATTTTGATCACGTGACAAACACGTTTTTCGCCCTTCCTTGAGTGGTTATTCTCTTTTCGCGCGGAAATTCGGTTCAAAACGCCCACTTTGACACTATTTTCTGAAAAACCTATTGCGTTTGAAAAAAAAAGAAAAAAAAAGAGGTAAAAACAGTTCTATTACATAGTTTCTGAACAACAACACCTGTTAGTTTCATGCATTTCCGAACAAAAATAAATTAAAACTTATTTCATAAAGTTGTCCTGTTGGATTTGAGAATAACCTTAAAGAAATAACGGAATAGGTCTCATTCACGTACAAATGTTAGAATTCGGGGCATTACGATCGCAGCCAAAATCTCAAAACTTATTTGCACCCGAGAGTACCCTTATAAAAGAGTAGTTAGGCAATCTGCTACACAAAAATAACTATTTTGACATAAATTTCTTTTAAAATGATGAAGAAATTTGAAACATTTTTGCAATTCGAAATATACCTCTAGAAACTATCAATTTAGGAATAAACTATTAAGTAAAGATACCTGTGCGATAAGTAAAGTGCGATAACGATAGTGGCGCCCTGTATTTTTTTTTGCATTCTGGTATTTTCCTTTTAAAATAACATTGAAAAGTCATTAAAAGTATATTTTGTGCGCTACAATTTTGAAGAAATGTTTTATATAAACAAAAAAATAATATTGAAAATCGATGTATGGCTTTCTGCTGTCCCTTTTACAAAAAAAAAAAAAAAAAGTTTTCCAAGTAAAACCGAAAATCGATTGCTTTTAATGAAAAAAATGCAAATCTAATACAGTTTTTTTTTCAAAACGGCAGCGTCGCATCAATGTATCTTGAAAACCTTCTTTGAATTTTTTAAGCAGCAAAAATGTATGCCTATAGAAAGATGAAACAAGATGTAGAATTTTTATTTAACCTTAACTTTTACTTTTTTTTTTAATACTACACACACACAAAAAAAAAAAAAAAAAAAAAAAAAAAAAAAAATAATTTTCTCACCAGAATTTTATATTTCATTATAATAATAATATATATATATTTTTTTTTAAATGTTTAACTTACATTTAATTTAAACTTAATAACTTTTATTTTATAAAATAAATAAAAATACAAAATAATTAAACTTTATTTTTTACTTTTATACTACTTCTGCATACAATTTTATTTTGTATTTTAATATGTATACATCCTTTTGTAATACAAATGCCATACCTAAAAACTGTTTTTGTTTTTTATATTTTTATAATTGGAAGTACAATGAAACCTCCCTGTGCGACCATCTCCCTGAACGACCATTTTTTCATGGAACGAAATTTATTTCCATAGGCTCAATGCTAACTTTACCTCCATTCAGAGACCACCCCAGTTGAACTCCCTCTATGAGCGACTAATTTCTTTGAAGAAAATGAAACAAATTCCGTTTTTCCTGGTCGATTGAAGAAGGTTTTATTAGATAAATAATTCAGTAGAGCGCATTATTCATCAAACTTCTAAACTAATAAGTACAGAACTTGTGTGAAAATATAAATTATTTGAAAACAACGTTTAAACACACAATAAAAACAAGCAGATTTGACCATACGTATACGTTTCGTGAGTCCTAGTACGTATGGTCAAATCTGCTTGTTTTTATTGTGTGTTTAAACGTTGTTTTCAAATAATTCTAAACTAGGTTTAGATTTTTTTAAATTATTATTCCGGTAATTTTTAAGTATTTAAACCCCTTGGTGCCTTTTTAGGCAATGGATTTAACTCTGATGACAAAGTAAGATTGACGGTCATTAAACTCCCCTGCCCTATTCTGTCAGGAAACTCTCAAAGAAATAGATAAATTAATGAAATAGTCATTATTTGTTCCCGTCCAAAGAAAATTGCATTTATTACTGAACTTTGAAAGGACTTGGAAATTAAAGTTATAAAAGGTAAAACCGAAAAATCAAAGCAAATGTCAATTTCAAAAGGTCAATTTTTATTCATTTTTTAAACTGTGCAATAATTAACTTATGTAATTAACTTTTGTTTTGATACTTAAATTTTCATGTTTTTTCCTAATGTGAAAAGTAAATTTTGGTAACATTAATTGTTACCTTTTTTTAACAATTAAAATCTAGATTTAAACATGACCTTCATTAAGAGACCACCTCTCGGAGCGGCCAATTTTTATTGGAACGGAACGTGGTCGCTTTAGGGAGGTTTTACTGTATGTTTCTTTCATCAGCAGTTTATAAGAAGACATCTATTTTGAAATACCTGATATAATATAGTTGCTTTTACGCAACATTAAATAATTCTTTTACACTCATCTGTTCGATATTTTTTTGCATTAAATATTTTGAGAATAAGATTTAAAAGGTAATGACATTTTTTGGACTCATTAGGTATTTATTGAAACAGCAGAAGAAATCTGAAGTTTTATACTACTATTACCTTTATAGCTTCTTTTAAAAAGTAACATTATTTTACAAACATATTTTTAAATATTTATTGTCTCTATTTTTTCGCGAATAACTATTAAAAGATAACAGTAGAAATTGCCTTTTTTCATGCATTTGTTACATTTTTCTTCATGTTACTTTCCATTAGTTTAAGATATTCTTAGACTAGTTTAAAAAAAATTTAAATACGATTATTTGAAATCATATTATTTATTAGAATACAAGATAATAGCTGCAGCTATGAAACTCAATTATTCAAGAATACTTTCATAAACATAGCAATTATTATATGACATTTTTCAATTTTTCAACCATAAAAATATAGGAGGGCGTATCAATAAGTTTTTGCCCTCACATAGAAATAATTGTGTAAAATTTATGTAATTGCTACATTTCATTAGTCCTTTACTATATAGTCACCGTGCACAGTAACACATTTCTGCAAACGATATTTCAAAAGGAAGGGGGAGGATGTATTCCATAAGGCGCGATAGTAGATCCAAAGAAGGGCATTTTTCTAAATTTTACCGACGCGCACATGTGACACATTGTTGGAAAGACCCGTGGCCACTTATTCATGTTATGCAATACCCAAGCCTCTTCTTCGAAATTTGCTCCCCGTCGGCATGAATGGTTTCCGCAAAATTTAGAAAAGTGCCCCCGCGGAGAGCAAATTGGGGGGGAGGGGCTCAGGATGTGCATAACATGAATAAATGATCACAGGGCTTTCCAACAGTATGTCACATACGGGGGTCGGTAAAAGTTAGAAAAATGACCTTCTTTGGATATATTATCGCGCCTCATGGAATACATCCTCCCCCCTCTCTTTGAAATACCATTTACAGAAATGTGTTACTGTGCACGGTGACTATACAGAAAAGGACTAATACAATGTAGCAATTTCATAAATTTTACTCAATTATTTCTATGTGAGGGCAAAAACTTATTGACACACCCTCGTATTTATTTTAAGTTTATATTAAAAGATCAATATTTGATTTTTTGTGATTATTTCGTGTATTTTGTAAGCAATAAAATTACATTTATTTTAATATTTTTATGTTAATTTTTTGTAGTTTGAGATATTCTTAGAATAGTTTTTAAAATCCAAAATAAGATTATTTGAAATCATATTACTTATTAAAATGCTACATATTACCTGTAGCTATAGTCCAAGAGCTGTTAAACATTTTAGGGAAGGTACTTGAGGCACCCTGAAAATGTGTGCAACACTTCTTTTGTAATACCTGAATACAAAATCGAATGTCTGGCTGAAGGATCGTGGCCCAAAACATGTGCCAGACAAAAAATGGCACTTGACACGTGTCTGGCACAGTTTTTGTGCCGAGTAAAGCGTCTGTCATTTTCAAAATATTTTTTTCTAAGCAAAAATATTATTATGCCTCAAATACCTTTTTTGGGTAGTCAAAAAATGGCACTTGACACGTGTCTGGCACAGTTTTTGGGCCGACTAAAGTGTCTGTCATTTTCAAAATATTTTTTTCTAAGTATAAATATTATTCTGTTTCAATCTCAGCGTGCCTCAAATACCTTTTTTGGGTAGTGTCAAAAAATGGCACTTGACACGTGTCTGGCACAGGTTTCGGGCCACGATCCTTCAGCCAGACATTCGATTTTGTATTCAGGCATTACAAAAGAAGTGTTGCACAAATTTTCAGGGTGCCTCAAATACCTACTCAAAAATGTTCAACATTTTTGAGTAGTTCCTCTCCTACTACTATGAAACTCCTACTACTCCTACTACTATATACGAAGTATATAGTAGTAACTCCTAGTACTATACGAACTCTCCTACTACTATGAAACTTAATAATTCAAGAATAATTTTATAAACATTGCAATTATTATATTTCGCAATTTTTTACCCATAAGTACGTATTTATTTTAAGTTTATATTAAATATCAATATTTATTTTCTGGATTATTTCGCGTATTTTGTAAAGAATAAAAATTATATTTATTTTTTTCCAGCTTCCAGAATTTGCAAGAAATTTATCTCTTGCACCAGAATTTAAACGAAACATTTCATAAAAACAAAAATTAATATTGAATTCCTGAATATTGATTTTCTTTTGCCACTTTTATAAAATGTTTTGACCAAAACTAAAATTCGGTTAGCTTTAATGAAAAAGGTAAAAAAAAAGTTTTTAATCTATTTTTCAAAATGCCCGCATTCGCATCAATTCTTTTTAAAAACTTTCTTTCAAATTTCTAAGCATAAAAAGAGAGACACTTTCAAAAGATGAAACAGGGTGTGAACTATTTATACATCTTGATTCTGATATTTTCTTTTTTACAAAATTTTTCCTTTATAAAAAATCTAAGACGTTCATAACACATTTATAGCGATTTTTTAGAAAAATTATACACGAGATAAGAAAAGGATTTTGCAGCATATATTTTTTTGAATAATTTAAACAGATATATACAAGGTTTAGTGAAGGATTTTTGTGAGTGATGGTTTTTTTTCTTATTTTTTGGATGGTCATATAAATAAAGCTGTTCCTACATATAAAAAAAGTTCTAATATATCATAACATTAAAAAACTCTTATTTTCTTCGATTTTTTTTTTCTTGACGTATTAGATTTTTTTTAGAATTATTGTTTATTTAAAAAGAAATGAAAACCTTTAAAATCTGTATCGGTATTAAATGAAATAACACATGAAATCTGAAGCTTTGTAAGATTTTTGTTAGACTTCCATTTAAAAAATAATATTTTATGCCTTTTTTTGTCTTTTGTGCTTTTTTTAACAGCAGCTATTTCGGTATAACTATTATTTGCAATGAAAAACATACGCAGAGCGGAATTTCCTTCGACTATTTTCATCATTTTTTAAAATTTTTCTCTTTTTATTTCTTTTCTAATTTCTTAGAACAGTATCTAAAAAACTAAGATATTCAGATATTTGAAATCATAATCAGATATTTTGAAATCATATTTAAATAATAGACAATGCCTGAAGCTATGCAAGATAAATATTTAAGTTTATTTTTACAAAATGATACTTTTACAAGCGATTGTTATGGATTGTTGTGTGATATATTGCTACTTGTAACTGTAAAAATATATTTATCTTCAAAAAATAACAATCTATATATATTTCAAATTTATTATTAAAGATTAAAATTTGATTTATCGTGAGTATTTTGCATATTTTATTTAATATCCGGATTAAAAAAATACGATAAATACATATTTTAAATTTTTATTAAAGATCAACGTTGAATTTATTTGTGCTTATATTCAGCGACCGGAATAAAAAATATAATCAATATATATTTTACAAGATTTTTTTTAAATTAAAAATAAAAACTGGAACAAAGTGAAACCTTAAAAAAAAAATCTTGTATAAAAGGGAAATTAAAAATAACTGGTTTAAGCTGTTTGCATTATCATTTTAATAAATATCTTTGATGGCTGAACGAATAGAATCCCGTGCTTTTAAAAATAAAGCCTTATGTTCTTACCATAGCCCTATACATAATAATTTATTAAGTTCAAATAAAATCTATGGAATCCAATCGGTTAGTTAGAGGAAAAACTACGAGGGTAAGTCATTAAGTAGGTCACAAACTGATATGAGTACTCGGAAATTAGCAGTAAATTGTTTCTAAATATGCCAATAGGTGGCAGCATAATTCAGCTGTAAGATGTTAATTTCGAATTTATGAGACAGCAGTTGTACAAGATGAGCAGGGGCGTTCAAAAGTTGTTGACGACGAGCGAAGTGGTCATCTAGTTGAGATTGTTGAAGAAGAAGTTAAGGAGTCTGGAGTTGAAGAATCAGTGCGGAAGGCTGAGGAAATAGTTAGAGCTGACATGCGAACAACAATAGACGCTTTCAGTCGTGTCGTCATATATGACGTTTTGCTTGGATACTGACTCCAAACAAACCGTTGCTATGCTGTGTTTTATATATATATATATATATATATAGGGTAGATTTTATAGCTATATTTCGAAGCTATATCTCATACATATATGTTTTAATATTTTATATGCAGTTGGTAACATTTTCTACAATTTATATTTAATAAGATATGGAACATAGCAACCGTTTGTTTGGAGTCAGTTTCCAAGCAAAATGTCATGATTGACGTCACACTGAAAGCATCTATAGACAGCATAGCAACCATTTCCTCAACTTTCCGAACTGATTCTTCTGTTGCAATTGAGAGCGAAGCATAGATATCGCAAAAATAATTTTACTAATACTAATTTTACTAAAGTTTATTTTACTAAATTTAGGGGTTCTCGGACCTCCAAGTGATCTCGAATCAATCCGGCCTTGGCGCGGAAGGATGACCGAGAGCTTGGCCGAGGTCGCCGTGGCGGTCCCTTTCCATTTTCGGAGAGAAGACCAAAGCGGGGGCCCAGATGGGTCCAGGTGGCCGATGGAGTTCTACGTCCAGCGACCGGACTACGTCCGAGGGCGCAACGTGAACCCTGGTTAACTTGTCGCCGGCTTGTCATCGTGTGGATGCAACCGCTTTGGGGACTGACGAGCAGTTACCGGCTCGACCAAGGCGAATGGGGCGAAAGCGGTCCAGCTTCTTTGAGCGAGCAAGTGGGTGGGGCTCGGAGCTGCCTTGATGTGAATTTTCGAGGCTGCCGAGTGCTGTGGTGTCTCAAAGGAGCTCGACTTAGCGTCGTCCCCCTCTACCTTGGAAGACAAAGGGCTTGCGAGTCGGGAACCAAAGTACCGTGAGGTCTCGGGTTGCGGAAGCAGGTGGGCTTGTCGGAGGCGAGCGAGCGAACAGAACACAGGCGGTCACCAAAGGGTCCGGTCGGACCAAAACTTTTTTGCTTTCTTCTTCTAGTTCGACACCTGGAAGTTGATTGTCCACTGGGTGGGGCGTCATCCCTGGGCGTCCAGGGAATGGCGTTCCTAGGGGAGTTAGCGACCCCTTGTGGACGATCCGATCGGGTGTTGAACTTTTAATTTTCCTTTTTTTTATAACTATCTACTAACAATGTAAGTGTGGTGTTGTCCTCGGGCTCGGATGTTGAGCTAAGAGTGCCTTAAACATCTGGGAGGTTTTGTTAGACGGCCTCCGCAGCGCTCTGGTTCCGATCGAGTCCGAAATCCTTTTTGCTTTTTATTTCTAATCTACAGCCCGATGTTGAGCTATGAAGCCACCATGTATATACGCGTCGAGGATTATCATATACACTCCTCCGTGTGGTGGATGGTTCCTGCCTTTTTCAAGGCGGTCCGATGGGTTGTGGATTTAACTTTCCTATTTTTTTATTCTATCTTTTTACTAACCCTCGAGCAGCCTGGCGTTGACTAGGAGGTGGAGAGAGTCCCATAGGGGACGCGAAGCCTCCGGGTCCGTAGGGGGTCTCGAACTGGGTCCGGACCTAGCCTTTGACTAGTGGGTGGCGGAGTCCCCCACGGGACGCGCAGCTCGCGGGTCCTCATAGGTACGGATCTACTTTGTAAATATTTTGTATATATTTTTTGTAGTGTATTATTATGTTGTCTTCCTGTGGGTCTGGGTCTTCCTCGGTGGAGTCGAGGGGTGGGCTGGGCATGTGCGTCGTGTGTGGTTCGTCCCCTACGCATGCAGTCTCGGCATTCTGTCTCGACTCCGCTTGGGACTTCCTGGGCTCTAAGGCCTATCATCGCACCGAAATTGACCTCGTCCGGGGTCGTGAGGTATTGCCCCTACTTCCGTTCTTGGTCCGATGGTGCGATGACGTGTTTATGTTTAGGTTAGTTGTCTTGATTGCTCGCTGTTGGCTCGCTGCGTTCCATAGGGCGTTCTGTAGGATTGCACTCCCTCCTCAGAATAATCCGTCCGTAGCGTGGTGGGTCTAAATGGCGGGTAATGTGTTTATGTTAGGTTAAGTTTGTGTTTCTTTTCTTCTGCCTCATGGCTTTGGCCTGCCGGCTGTTCTGATTTGGTCGGGATTCGGGTGGGGTCCTGACCGGGTCGGCGCAGGTGGCTGCCGGGGCTGCGGGGAACTAACTTTCCTTTTGTTTTGTCTTTCTACTAACCTTTCATCCGCGGGCTGAAATCGCAGAGATAACCTTTATAGGAGTTTCTCAGTTTCGGCACGCGGTAAAGCAAGCTGGTGTGGAGTCCCCCTCGCTAGTTTCCGAGCACGGGCTCTTCTTATGAAGTGTCCCGCGATTAGGAATCGATGATGCGACGGTGGCTCTGCATCAGGTCGAACCTGTTCCGACCCCTCTTTAGAGTTATATTGAGCCGGGTTGCTTAGTCAGTGATCGGACGTTGGTGTAACGGGATTCTCGGTGGACCGTCATTGACCAACACGAGTGTTGGTCCGTGGTTCCCCGAATTGTGCAATGCTCCAGAGGAGACCAAAGCGGGACAATCCTGCTTGGGGCCCTTTGAGGAATTCTGGTGCCGGTCTGAATGGCTGGTCCGTCCTCCTAGGTCATTCCCTTGCAGTGGGTGCCGTGGCGGTCCTTTTGGAGGGCACCGTGTGATAATCAGAAGTGATTAAGTACACGTACATAGATTGCTTTACTAAATTTATGGAGCGAAGTTATCGTCCAATTGAGATTACGACGCTGTTTATTGTTGTTTGTATGTAAGCTCTAACCATTTTCTCAGCCTTCCGCACTGATTCTTCAATCCAAGACTCCTCAACTCAACAACCAATCCTCTTCAACAATCTCAACTGGGTGACCACTTCGCTCTTCGTCAACAACTTTTGAACGACCCTGCTCATCGTGTACAACTGCTGTCTTGTAAATTCGAAATTAACATCTTATAGTTGGATTATGCTGTCTGCCACCTATTGGCATATTTGGAAACAATTAACTGCTAATTTCCGACCTCTCATATCAGTTTGTGACCTACTTAATGACTTACCATGGTATACAGAAGCCACCACGAATTTTATGGAGCCATTTTATGGATTGTGAATTTTTTATTATATATTTTTACATTAAAAAAAAAAATTGTTTTTGCTTCAGGTATAATCGAGAAACAAAAAAGGGAAAATAAAAATAGCTAGTTTAAACTGTTTGCTTTATATTTTTAATGAATAACTGCAATTGCTGAACAGTTAGAACCCCGAGCTTCCAAAAATTAAGTCTTATGTTCGTCCACAGCCACTATACATCATCATTTACTGTGTTCAAATAAAATATATAGAATCCAAACGGTTGATTAGAGAAAAAAACTGTACAAAAGTCGTTATGGATTTTATGAAGTCATATTTTGGATTTTGAATTTTTCATTGTATGTATAGAATTTTTCATTGTATTTTCATTTTTAATTTTTCACAATTTTGTTTTTGCTTCAGGTATAATCGAGAAACCAAAAAGGGAAAATGAAAATAGCTAGTTTAAACTGTTTGATAATATTTTTAATGAATGTCTGCAATTGCTGAACGGTTAGAACTCCAAGCTTTCAAAAATTAAGTCTTATGTTCATTCCACAGCGACTATACATCATCATTTACTGTGTTCAAATAAAATCTATGGATCCAATCGGTTTATTACGGAAAAAGACTATACAGAAGTCATTATGGATTTTATGGAGTCATATTATAGATTTTGAATTTTTCATTGCATATACTTTTTAATTTTTCACAATTTTGTTTTTGATTCAGGTCTAATCAAGAAACAATGCAACAAGTAGTACACAGAAGAACTGGCAAATCAAAATATGTAGCCTGGATTTCGAAACAGGTTTAAAACTAGTTTTGAAAGTTAAATTTTGTCATACAACATTTAAACTTTTCTTTTTGTTTTTTACAATTTAACAAATATTTATTTTTTCTGAAAAACACAAATAAATAAATGCAAACAGAAATAATAGATTAAATAAATAAAAATTAATTAATTACAAGCTTTGTCCTTCATGATGAAACTTTAAACAATTTCCGTCATTCAAACCTTTGTTGTCCTATTAAGAATTTTTATTACGCTGAGGTAAAGTATAAAAATGAAAATATTACAGAATTTTACAGTTTAAATTATTTGCTATCAATAAGAAATCCGTATCAACATATTGTCTAATTTTTGAGAAAATAACCTATGAGATGATTTTTTTCATTGTATTTTAAGTTTTTGAATAAATGAAAAATTGCTAATGTAACTAATGTCTATTTTAACTAGGACTTCCCTGAGAGGGATTAGTCTGAGCGATATTGCTGAGAACATAGATTTAATAATAACATGTGGAAGCAAAGAAAATGAGATGTTATCTTTAATTGTCCATATACTGCGATAAATTGAAATGATGAAAATAAACGAATGGTAGAATTACAAAATTTTATATATAAATTCGTATACACTGTTTAAAAAAATGGGAAGTCAAACCATGCAAGACAGCCATGCATGGATATAAAATTGAAAGTACGCAATATATTAAAAGTAAAATAGAAAATGAAACACTAAATTATCTTATATCGGAATTTTAACTGTATAAAATGATGTCAAGAGCATAATCAGACGCTCCGCACCAATTTGAATAACTTTAAATGACAAATATATAATGTTTATAAAGAATGGACTATACTTTATACGGCAACATAAAGTATGACACAAGATCTGAATATATCGTCTGCATAACTTTTGAGCTGTCAAAGTGTCATTTGAAGTAATTTACAAATCCATACTTATTTATTCAGCAAATCATGCAAGCTAACATACGCCAATATGAACCCGATTATGAAATTTCACCAGAATAAATTAATATATAAAAAATCTACTAATGATAATTGAGAATATGACCTTATGATAAAATGTCTAGAAAAATGAATCAGATAAAAAATTCATATCACATTTAAAACGGCACTTCCCTCTGTTAGTGGCCTTGGAGAGAGAGAGAAAAGCCTAGAGAAGGAACACTTTAACAAGTACTTTCGGGCAACCTACTCACTGTTTCATACAGGTCTTTATTCAATATTTACACAATTTATTTAATGCTAGGTGGGTATCTTTCAGTTTTGTTGCATTTAAATTGCAAGTTTTGCGGGGGAAATGCAGCATTATGAAATATTTAGAGTTGCTATACCTAATAATACCAAATTAATGGTAATTGAGATCGCTTTCCGTTAATTTCATCTTTTTAAATTTTAAATTTTTTAGAAACCATTCATAGGGACAATTGTATATTTTAAAACTAACCCGAAGCAAAATTTCAAGATTTTGGGCTCAGCAGTAACACAGAAATAGAAA
Source organism: Maratus speciosus (assembly GCA_963932465.1). Lineage (NCBI taxonomy): Eukaryota > Metazoa > Arthropoda > Arachnida > Araneae > Salticidae > Maratus > Maratus speciosus. The sequence continues at coordinate 291,561,519 of OZ010798.1, forward strand.
ATTTTCGAAAGTTTTTTGTTTCTGCACTGTTTTATATAGCGACATTTTCAGAAATTGTTCTATTGCGAGAATTTACGTCATGATAAATACAGCCATGTAAATTTTCATGTTTATATTCCTAACAATTCCATGTACTTCGTTACTTAGATCATCTTTAGATCTTTTTGCGCTTTGTATAGTCTTTCGATTTTTTAGAGTTCGTTCTACAAAGAGCATTTACATCTTATAAATTACTACCATGCCAAAGTTCTAGTTTCTAACCCCAACAGTATCCCAAAAATTTCAGTATTCCAAATAAATCATAGTCTAGAACCTTTCTAGAAATTTTTACGTTTATCCGTCAAATTGAACCTTTTAGAGAGCGTTCATTACGAGTATTTATATCTTAAAAGTAACTACCACACCAAATTTAAAGTTTCTAACCCAATCAATATCGCAGAAATCGCAATTTTAGAACTTTTTTGCTCCTGCAGCGATGTAGGTTCTTGCACTGACATAAAATAGTCTTTTTTTCGGAGCAGAGATGGCCACCAACATTTTTTTAATGTTGCCTATGTAGTTTCAGGGATAACACCTCGCAAACGTACAAGCATTAATAATATTATACACTTTATAATATTCGCATTAGATGTACAGATACAAAAGCCATTTATCTGTTACAAACTAAAGTGCCCGGCGTTGCCCAGAATTTGAAGGATGTTTGTTCTGAAAAATCAATTTCAAAATTTAAAATACAACACAAAACAAACATTAAAAAAAAAGCAGTCGAAATGTTGTATGAATGAATCATATGAAAACGCTACATAAAAATGTATACATGTATATAACAGACGCAAAAGAATACAGCTATAAATGAACTTATTTCAATTTATAATTGGAGCAATAATGTTAAAATACGCCAGTATTTCCCTAATCCAGGGGCCTCGGTAAGGGGGGGACGGGGGGAGCCTCCCCCCCAAACATTTGCGAATGTTATTACACTTGGCAAATTTACAAACTTAGTTGGCAAATTTGTTTAAAATTTTAATAAAAACTATAATATATTTTCTATTTCTGATAGACTTGGCAAAAATTACAAAACTAATTGGAAATATTATTAAACTTTTAACAAATAAGAACTATGTTACATTTTCTAACTGTGGTAAGTTGGAAAAATTATAAAACGAGTTGGCAAATGCTGAAATTTGACTTGGCAATTTAAGGTTCTCGCCCCCACCAATAATAAGTCTTAGCGATGGCACTGCCCTAATCGGGTTTTTATCATGCTTCAATACATTTTTCACACTCATATGACGTTATACTATATCCACCACGTCCTTTATATTTCCAATATGACGTAATATTTTCCTCTTTCACGTGGAAACCTTGAAATAGAAAAGTTATGAAGTTATATTCACTTTTTTTTTTAAATTCGGCAAACTATTTATTTCATTTTCATTTTTCACGTGGAAATCTTGCAGTAGAAAATTAATTGTTGTAGTAATAATTTTATTGTGTATTTTAATTGTTGGCAACTGCTATAACGAAAAATGTTTAAATTTGATAAGAAATTGCTGTTAAATTGGTGGTTTTTTTATTAATTAAAAATTAACTATAAATTATTTCGATTCTGGAATACTTTAGTTGACTCGGCTATGTTTTAATACACATGTACGTATCTTTTCACAATTTTGGCTTTCAAATTGTGGACTTTTATAGAATTACAAACAGACAGATAGACAAGTTTTCATTTTTATATATCTCTCTATTCTAAAAAAAGTAACTAACGCTGTCACCGCCGCTGCCGGTTTTGAATTTTTTGTGACCGGAGGTCTTTCTTCGTTAATATTAAGAAAACTATTGCATACAAAAATATGAAAATCGGTGGTATTATAGAGAAATGTTTGATGAACACGCTGATGTACACAGTTTTCAAAAAGAAGAATTATGTTAAGAGATATTTAATGCTAAATTTGGACAAAATCGTTCCATTAAAAAAAGTTTTATAGGAGCAAAAACTATACATGGGAATTTAATCATTTTTATATCATTTTATTCAATAAAAGATCCCGGTGTGCAGATTCCATTAATTTTTTTTTTTTTAATTTGACTCATTTTTTGAGGTTTTATTTCTATTTTAAATTCAAATAGTCAGCATTTCGACAGATATTTTTTTACATATTTTAGAAAATGGTATTAATTTAAACTGTTGCCAACTGTATAAACAGCGCAAACAATAATGTTTGCATCAAATAAAAAAAAAATTATTTACACGTTACTATTATAAACAGAAAAAAACCTTCAAATTAGAATGAAATAATTAGGTATAAAAAGCAGGCACTTATTGGAAATTACGCCATAAAAACTATATTTACATGTTAATTTTAAAAGAGAAAGTATATTGTAAAATAAATTCATTAACATGTGTTAGAAGTCTTAAATAGAAGAAATTACGTCACATTACACTTATTATCAAAATGAACAAACAATAATACTGCAAAACAGTTTAAATTTAAAAATTGCGCTAGACAAAATATTAGAGTTAAATATTAGACTTTTTCAAAATTTTATTATTTGTTCTTTGATGTGAGGTGTTCAGCTATAAGTATGCAAAATTTCACGGATCCATATTAATTAGGGGCTGAGTTAGAAAAATTACTTAAAATACGCAAGTTAGAGCCCAGAGGGTTAAATATTAGACCTTTTTCAAAATTTTATTATTTGCCGTTTGATGTGAGGTGTTCAGCTATAAGTATGCAAAATTTCATGTCTCCAACTTAATTAGGGGCTGAGTTAGAAAAATTGCTTAAAATACGCAAGTTAGAGACCAGGGGGTTAAATATTAGACTTTTTCAAAATTTTATTATTTTTCGTTTGATGTGAGGTGTTCAGATATAAGTATGCAAAATTTCGTGTCTCCAACTTAATTAGGGGCTGAGTTAGAAAAAATGCTTAAAATACAGAAGTTAGAGACCGGAGGGTTAAATATCACTTTTTCAAAATTTTATGATTTATCGTGTTATCGCAAGTGTTCAGCTATATGTATGCAAACTTTCATGTCTCCAACTTATTTAGGGACTGAGTTAGAAAAATTGCTTAAATTACACAAGTTAGAGCCCAGAGGGTTAAATAATAGACATTTTCAAAATTTATTATTTGTCGTTTGATGTGATGTGTTCAGCTATAAGTATGCAAAATTACATGTCTCCAACTTAATTAGGGGCTGAGGTAGAAAAATTGCTTAAAATACAAAAGTTAGAGAGTGGACGGTTAAATATGACTTTTTCAAAATTTTATGATTTATCGTGTTATCGCAAGAGTTCAGCTATAAGTATGCAAACTTTCAAGTCTCGAACTTAATTAGGGGATGAGTTAGAAAAATTGCTTAAAATACATAAGTTAGATCCCAGAGGGTTAAATATTAGACCTTTTTCAAAATTTTATTATTTGCCGTTTGATGTTAAGTGTTCAGCTATAAGTATGCAAAATTTCATGTCTCGAACTTAATTAAGGGCTGAGTTAGAATAATTGTTTAAAATACACAAGTTAGAACCCAGAAGGCTAAATATTAGACCTTTTTCAAAATTTTATTATTTGTCATTTGATGTGAGGTTTTCAGCTATAAGTATGCAAAATTTCATGTCTCCAACTTAATTAGGGTCTGAGTTAGAAAAACTGCTTAAAATACACAAGTTAGAGCCCAGAGGGTTAAATATTAGACTTTTTCAAAATTTTATTATTTGCCGTTTGATGTGTGGTGTTCAGCTATAAGCATGCAAATTTTCAAGTCTCCGACATATATAGTTTCTGAGAACGGGCTCTGTGACAGACGGACAGACAAAGGAGTGAGACAGGTAGTGTTTCGTTAGATGAACGAAACTCTGAAAACATGCTGCAGATGACTGTAACAACATCCTAAAATTACGTTACCATCAGCGATCTACCAATCCCGAATTTAGTTTATATTCGTTTCATATATTCTTATTCTTTTGTGCGGCTCTGTAAAATAACTATCAATAATATATACATACAGTAAAACCTCTGAATAGCGGACACCTCGAGAATGCAGAATTTGTCCTCTATTTGGAGGTGTCCGCTACTGAGAGTAAAACATGTACAGTTATTTAAGTGTTGTTAATCGAAAAAATGTCCGCTAAATAGAGGTATCCACTAATCGGGTGTGTCCGTTATGGAGGTTTTACCAGTAAAACCTCTGAATAGCGAATACCTCGGGAGGGCAGAATTTGTCCTCTATTTGGAGGTGTCGGCTACTGAGATTAAAAAATGTACAGTTATTTAAGGGTTGGTAATCGAAAATAATGCCCGCTAAATAGAGGTGCCCACTAATCGGGTGTGTCTGTTATGGAGGTTTTACTGCATAATAATATCATCCTTTACAAGAAAATTGAATGCTGTATGATAAACAGACAGACATCCAGAGAAAGATAACCTCCCGGAGCAATAAACACTCATGTCATTTGTTTTAATCATCCACAATCGTTTCTAAATTTCGTTATACGCGCATTAAAAAAATCTGTTAATTTCCAGTCGATAGACTGACAACTATCTTTTAACCTGAGTTTTTAGCCGGATTTAGCCCGTACTGTATTATTAATTGTTTGCCCACCAAAACTGGTTGCCACGGGTTGTTGTAAGGTTTGTGATTACGTGGTTGAAACTGATCTATTCAATATTACTGCGTGCATATTTTTTTTTTATTTGCTCCGTGTTCAAACCAGTTGTCTACGAAAACATCCACCGGTGAAAGTGACGCACACCAAATTTCTGTGACGTATGCAGATATCTTGTGCTTTTTTATCAGTTTTTTTTTATATAATTTTTAAACGGTTTGGAACATGTTTTTCATAGTAGGTGCATTCAGTAGGTGGCCCTCATAGGTACCTTCTGGTGCAATCAGAAAAGAAATCCGACAAATATTTTTTGAGTTATGCTTGACGAAAGGTTTTTATTAAGCTTTTTTTTAAGTAGGACATGGCGTTAATATCAATCGTAGTAGTAATGTGTCCGGACAGTAATATTTCGCTGAGTATTAGCCTTCGCTTCGCTCAGACAATTAAATTATTAATTTATTAATTATTATCAATTATTATTTATTATTAATTGTGACCAATTATTGTTATAATCAATTACAGTCGAACTCCGATTTAACGAATCGTTCGGGAGTTAGAGGTCTTCACGGGCTGGAATTTCCAGGCCCGGGCCCGACCCAAACGAAAGCTATCTTGGCCCGGCCAGGTGTAAAAATTGAAAGTTCGGCCCGAGCCCGGCCCGGCCTCTACAAAAATCACTTTAAACAGACCCGGCCCGACACAATTTCTACAAAAAAATCCGTTTTTTCTCAACATACAATTAAGATTCTTTTAATGAATACTACATACATATTTATGTGAACATTTTACAGTATGCTTTAGATTACTATGATGCTATCTATTCGCAAAACAGAAAACACACAATAGTAAACATTAACGATTACTTACAGTGTTTTAGTCATTGTGTCTACAGACATTTCAAAATTCAAATAACAATTCATTAAAAGATTAATGTAGTTCAGAATAAAAGATTAAACACATGATAACTTTTGAAGCTGTATAATAAAAAGTAGATTTGTGAAAATATTTTTATCATTTTTAAGGCTTTTCTCGAATCCAAAGGAGCTGCATTTCGACACATTTATGAATTCATTTCTTTTCGGAAACGCGTAAGATTGGCAGGTATTCTTAATCAGAAGCTATGTAAATGTAGTTTTTTTTTTTCATAGTTAAAAGCAATATATCTTTCTGAAAATACTGACAAAGTTAGCATTTTGAATCGAATTTCCGGAAGCGATAGCACAGGAAAAGAGAAGAACGTACAGTCATGTGACAAGAATCTCTGTTATCTCTGCAAGTAATTTATCAAGTATGGAAAAAGCTATTCGTTTCCAAATGCCTTTAATAGTCAGGCCTGTCAATTTTATGCCTTTATAGTTAAAAATGAGTCAGAAAATGTGTCTGAAAGTTTCGCATTGTTGAGCAGTGAATATGAGAACCACCTTAAGGTATATTTCCAAAGATACTGTTAAGAGAAGTTCATTATCACTTCTAATACTACAAAACATAATGACTGTCCTATACATTCTGAGATCGATTAAGACCAGTTCCGTCCCGGCACGAGTCTGCTGAAAAAAATTAAACTCGGAATCAGACATCTTGTAACTGTACGATGCCGATCTCTACGATGGACATGTTACATTTCTGTATTGATGTTGTTAAACTCGCATCGGCTCGTGACGCATGTTTATACGTCTCGTGAAAATCATATTCATTGAAAATGGCTCGTATTTTATCTGCTTCGCTTGAATTCTTATATCGGGCCGATAGGCCCGATTAATTTTTTTATCGGCCCGGCCCGGTCCTGCAGGCCCGTTCAATCTTTTCGCTGGCCCGGTCCGTTGAAAAAATTGTCCTAATTCTGCCGGCCCGGCCCGTGCAGATCTCTATCGGGTGTAGCAACTTTGTTCGTTAAATCGAGATTATTTGTTAAATCGGGATAATCAAAATAATATTTTTATACAACAAAACAAGATAAAAGATCGTAATAAATAAGAAGAACAATGCTCACTTACCTTAATAAGGATGTTAAACATTCATTGCTTTAAGAAGATACAAATACCCTGTATAAAAATTGATTATTTTTTATGCACTACTATAAATCACAAGAATTGAATTTAAGAAAAAAATCTAATTTGTTCAAATTTCATAGCCAAATTATAAGATAATTTTTATAAATGTTTTTTTGCTGTGTTTCGATTTCGTATTTCAAACTTTTTTATAATTTTTTTTTTCTGAAGTTGCGTAAACAGTGTCACCAATATAATGAGCCACCGAATACCGTTTCAAAGTAACCAAACTGCAAACTGCTTCTTTGAACGTTGCAATGCTTTCTTTTTAATTCATCTACTTCAACAGATCTACAACTGTTGCTATTAATAACCTCGGCGTATAATGTACATTTTTGCATATAGATATTTCTGTGTCAAAAGATACATATTTAGAAAATTAACAATCAGGGACATTGAAAATTCTTAGTAAATATTAGAAAATTTCTTCAATTTTTCATTTTTTTGACATCGAAAGTTATTCGTTAAATCGGGATTATAAATTCGCTAAATCGAAGTATTTTTGTTCCATTTCCGTTGGGACCATAGAAAAATTCGCTAAATCGAGAAATTCGTTAAATTGGGGTTCGACTGTTTTACTATTTCCCAACTTTTTTATTTTGTAAATTTAGGACATTTTACACAAAAAAATAAATGAAAAAAAGAAGTCTAAATTAATTGCAGGATTCGTAATACACTATCAAACTTAAGTCAATCTTCGTCATTTCAAACCTTTCTGGTACCGTTAACCGTTCCTTCAATAAACATTCAACGTTTCATGCACAGACTGGCACACAACAACAATAATTTCAGTATCAATTGGCTCAACTCAAAATCTAACAATACAACAGACAAATATCACAAATGAAATCGAAAACATTCTGTCAAAAGAACCTATTAGCTACTCAATAGCGAAAAATAAAATAAAATAAGGCTAAGTTAACAAAGTCATAAGTGTGAAAAACGTTGCAGCACAATTAAAGCAATGGCAATTTGAGTTAACGGTCATTTGATCAGCTCAATCATGCGTAAAAGCTGTAACTTTCTCTGCACTATCACGATCTCATTCGTGGGGATAAATTAGAACTAATCATCCCCGGGCGTAACTATGCGCATCCAGTTGTTAGATCTTATGGAGCGTTTTTATATTAAAACCTGTTATTTTTTAATAGGGCAAATAATATACAATAATTAACACTTTCGATACAGAGTATTACTGAAATATTTCTTCTCCGCTTGACTTGAGAGCAAAAGTTTTAATCTATTTGCATTATTGCGAATCTTTGACAACGAAGTATACCATTCTGAGATTGGGATTGCAATTGTGTTAGAGTTTCATTAATAAATGGAGACAGAATGGAGGTCCACATATGTGGACCAATGGAGTGAAGAGGATAAACCAATTATATAATCTTTAAAACACCTTTACTTGGTGTTACTGAATTATTTCATCTCCAGTTTGACTTAAAAGCAATCTATTTGCATCATTGCGAATCGTTATCTATTTGCATCATTGCGAATCATAGACAACGAAGTACATCATTCTGAGATTGGGATTACAATTATGTTAGAGTATCATTAATAAAACGAGAAAGAATGGTGGTCCACATATGTGGACTTACGGAGTGAACAGGATAAACCAATTATATAATCTTTAAAACACCTTTATTGAGTATTATTGAAATATTTCTCTTCTAATTTGACTTCAGAGCAAGATTAATCTATTTGCATCATATCGAATCTTAGACATCGAAGTATATCGTTTTGAGATCGGGATTGGAATTATGTTAGAGTATCAGTGGAGATTCACATATGCGGGCTAACGGAGTGAAGAGGATAAACCAATTATATAACCCCTTTATTGAGTTATTTAAAACATCTTTATTGAGTATTACTGAATTATTTCATCTCCAATTTGACTTTAGAGCATGAGTTTTAACCTATTTGTATTATTGTGAATCATAAACAACGAAGTATATCATTCTGAGATTGGGATTGCAATTATGTTAGAGTATCGTTAAAAAAAGACGGGAATGAACGGAGGTCCAAATATGTGGACTTACGGAGTGAAGAGTATAAATCAATTATATGACCTTTAAAACACCTTTATTGATTATTGCTGAATTATTTCTTCTCTAATTTGACTTTAAAGCAAGAATTTTAGTGTATTAGCATTATTTTGAATCTTAGAGAACGAAGTATATCACTCTGAGATTGGGATTGTAATTATGTTAGAGCATCATTTATAAAACGACAGAGAAATGAGGTCCAAATATGTGGACTTAGAGTGAACAGGATAAACCAATTATATAATCTTTAAAACACCTTTATTGAGTATTACTGAATTTATTATCTAATTTGACTTTAGAGTAAGATTTATCTATTTGCATTATATCGAATATTAGACATAGAAGTATATCGCTCTAAGATCGGGATTGGAATTATGTTAGAGTATCATTATAAAACAGGAAACAACGGGAGCCACGTATGTGAATCAACGAATTGATGAGGATAAACTAAATATATAACCTTTAAAGGCACGAGACAAATTGCCTCGAGGAATGTAAAGTTAAGGTGTCATATTAAAATGAATGCTACGACTGTTAAGATATTTTCCTCAACACAAATTTAATCCGAAACACTCTGATACTTCTATTACTGTTCAGCCACGCAATTAAAAAGAAAGTGACGTATGTCAGCAAAACGACGTATTAAAATAAAATAAACGGAATGGCAGTTAAATATATTTTTCTTTACATAAGTTCAATCCAAGGCATTGCTACTTCTACTTTCAGCTACCTTAATAATTATAGACTCTCCCAATTCAAACGAAGTGACGTATTTGTATGAATAGAACAGCGGTTAATAATAAAAATATTCTCTGACGATGGCCTCGGAAATTGCAGGCCGAAAGTACAAAGAAATTTTAAATAAAATGTATATTTTTTTAACTTGTGACATCTATATTATTGTTTTTGTTGCCTTTTAAGTAAAACATTGAGCTTTTTTAAAGTTCATTTTGTGTATTTTATGAAATTTAATTCAATTCTGTACCTAACTTCATACACTTTTCGACGATACAATAATGAAAATGGCACAGAAATTGCTATTACAGAGCCCCCTTCCGGCGGAATATTTCCAACTTCAATTTCCAACTGCAAGGACCTGCTGTCTATAGCCAAAAACACATATATGCAATTACATTCAATTTTATGTATAACTTCATACACTTTTCGACGATACAATAATGAAAATGGCACAGAAATCGCTATTACAGCGCCCCCTTCCGGCGGAATATTTCCAACTTCAAGGACCTACTGTCTATAGCCAAAAACACATATATGCAATTACATTCAATTCTATGCATAACTTCATACACTTTTCGACGATACAATAATGAAAATGGCACAGAAATTGCTATTACAGCGCCCCTTTCCGGCGAAGTATTTCCAACTTCAAGTGAACCTGCTGTCCATAGCCAAAAACATATATATGAAATTTCATTCAATTCTATGCACAACTTCATACAGTTTTCAACGATACAACAATGAAAATCGCGCAGAAATGGCTATTATAACTCCCGCTTCGGGCGAAATATTTCCAACTTCAAGTGGGACCTGCTGCCTATAGCCAAAAACATATGTATGAAATTTGGTTCAGTTCTATGCATAACTTCATACACTTTTCGATGATACGATGACGACACACGGACACACTTACGGGCAGGCAGACATTTTGTATACACATGTTTTTGGGGATCTCTGAACCCTAAAATGTGTACATCTCTCAAAAACCGGAAGTTGAAAAAACCTTTCGATTACAATACTTTCTTTCTTAGAAAGAAGAAAGTAAAAAAATATTAAATGCAATAAAATAATAAAAATGAATATTATATCAATTTTATTAGAGTAATTTGATACTTTTAATTTACTAATGTTTCAAGAACTGCAGCAAGTTATTTTAGTGAACATTTAATGTTCCATACACAAACTGGTAGATAATAGCAATGTGATTTCAGTTTCAATTGGCTCAACTCAAAAACCCAACAATATAACCGAAAATATCGCAAATGAAACGGAAAACATTCCATCAGCTATTTAATAGCAAAAAATAAAATAAAATAAGAGTGGGAAAACAAAGTCACAAGTGTAACAAACGTATCAGCACTATTAAATCCATGGGAGTTAACGGTCAGTTGATCAGCTTGATCGTGCGTAAAAGTTGTAACTTTCACTTCACTATTACGGCCTCATTCACGCAATTAAATTGGAGCTAATCACCTGCTCTGGACGTAACTATGTATATTTAATTGTTAGTGTTACGTGAATAGAGTAAGATTCAAATATGTTATAATTTACTGTTATAACATTTAGTTATTTACTAGGACTTCCCTCAGAGGGATTAGTCTGAGCGATATTTCTGAGAATGTAGATTTAATAATAACATTTGGAAGCAAAGAAAATGAGACGTTATCTTTAATTGTCCATATACTGCGGTAAATTGAAATGATGAAAATAAATGAATCGTAGAATTACAAAATCTTATATATAAATTCGTATACACTGTTTAAAAAAATGGGAAATAAAACCATGCAAGACAGCCATGCATGGATATAAAATTGAAAGTACGCAATATATTAAAAGTAAAATAGAAAATGAAATTATAAATTATCTTATATCGGAATTTTAACTGTATAAAATGATGTCAAGAGACGCTTCGCACCAATTTGAGTAACTTTAAATTATAAATATATGATGTTTAAAAAGAATGGACTATACTTTATATGGCGTGTGCTCCTTAGTTAATTATAATAGGCACTAAGTTAATAATAGGCACTTAGTTAATACTGTACAATATCTGTTTACCACTGATGCAATGAGGTTGTCGATAACAGTTAAGGAATTCTCTCCTCAAAATCTGATATAATATCAAAGTACCGAATACATCAACAGTGGCATGCAATGTTTCCTTAGAGTGTGTTTTAGATATGCTCGATCGGATTTAAATGATGAGTGTATGCTGGCCACTACATACGCTGTATTGTTTTGTTTTCAAACATATTCTGCACAAGTTGAGCTGTATTTAGCATGTATTAAATAAAAGAAATCGGCAATGAATGCAACATAAAGTATGACACAAGATCTGAATATATCGTCTGCATAACTTTTGAGCTGCCAAAGTGTCATTTGAAGTAATTTACAAATCCATACATATTTATTCAGCAAATCATGCAAGCTAACATATGCCAATATGAACCCGATTATGAAATTTCACCAGAATAAGTTAATATATAAAAAATTTACTAATGATAATTGAGAATATGACCTTATGATAAAATGTCTAGAAAAATGAATCAGATAAAAAATTCATATCACATTTAAAACGGCACTTCCCTCTGTTAGTGGCCTTGGCGAGAGAGAGAAAAGCCTAGAGAAGGAAAACTTTAACAAGTACTTTCGGACAGCCACTCACCGTTTCATACAGGTCTTTATTCAATATTTACACAATTTATTTAATGCTAGGTGGGTATCTATAAGTTTTGTTGCATTTAAATTGAACTATTGCATACAAAAATATGAAAATCGGTGGTATTATAGAGAAATGTTTGATCAACACGCTGATGCATACAGTTTTCAAATCGAAGAATTATTTTAAGAGATATTTAATGCTAAAGTTGGACAAAATCGTTCCATTAAAAAAGTTTTATAGGAGCAAAAACTATACATGGGAGTTAATTCATTTTTAGATCATTTTATTCAATAGAAGGTCCCGATGTGCAGATTCCATTATTTTTTTTTTAATTTGACTCCTTTTTTGAGGTTTCATTTCTATTTTAAATTCAAATATTCAGCATTTCGACACATATTTTTTACATATTTTAGAAAATGGTATTAATTTTAACTGTAGCCAACTGTATAAACAGGGCAAACAATAATGTTTGCTTCAAATAAAAAAAAAAAGTATTTACACTTTACGATTGATACGATTACGATTTAATAAACACGAAAAACCTTCAAATTAGAATTAAATAATTAGGTATAAAAAGCAGGCACTTATTGGAAATTACGCCATAAATACTATATTTACATGTGAATTTTAAAAGAGAAAGGATATTGTAAAATAAATTCATTAACATGTGTTAGAAGTCTTAAATAGAAGAAATTACGTCACATTACACTTATTATGCAAAATGAACAAAAAATAATATTGCAAAACAGTTTAAATTTAAAAATTGCGCGAGACAAAATATTAGAGGTTAAATAATAGACTTTTTCAAAATTTTATTATTTGGCGTTTGATGTGCGGTGTTCAGCTTTAAGTATGCAAAATTTCATGTCTCCAACTTAATTAGGGGCTGAGTTAGAAAAATTGTTTAAAATACAGAAGTTAGAGACCGGAGGGTTAAATATGACTTTTCCAAAATTTTATGATTTATCGTGTTATCGCAAGTGTTCAGCTATAAGTATGCAAAAATTCATGTCTCCAACTTAATTAGGGGCTGAGTTAGAAAAATTGTTTAAAATACATAAGTTAGAGTCCAGAGGGTTAAATATTAGACCTTTTTCAACATTTTATTATTTGTCGTTTGATGTGAGGTGTTCAGCTATAAGCATGCAAAATTTCATGTCTCCAACTTAATTAGGGGCTGAGTTAGAAAAATTGCTTAAAATACGCAAGTTAGAGCCCAGAAGGTTAAATATTAGACTTTTTCAAAATTTTATTATTTGTCGTTTGATGTGAGGTGTTCAGCTATAAGTATGCAAAAATTCATGTCTCCAACTTAATTAGGGGCTGAGTTAAAAAAATTGTTTAAAATACATAAGTTAGAGTCCAGAGGGTTAAATATTAGACCTTTTTCAAAATTTTATTATTTGTCGTTTGATGTGAGGTGTTCAGCTATAAGCATGCAAAATTTCATGTATCCAACTTAATTAGGGGCTGAGTTAGAAAAATTGCTTAAAATACGCAAGTTAGAGCCCAAAGGGTTAAATATTAGACTTTTTCAAAATTTTATTATTTGTCGTTTGATGTGAGGTGTTCAGCTGTAAGTATGCAAAATTTCATGTCTCCAACTTAATTAGGGGCTGAGTTAGAAAAATTGCTTAATACAGAAGTTAGAGACCGGAGGGTTAAATATGACTTTTCCAAAATTTTATGATTTATCGTGTTATCGCAAGTGTTCAGCTATAAGTATGCAAACTTTCAAGTCTCCAACTTAATTAGGGGATGAGTTAGAAAAATTGCTTAAAATACATAAGTTAGAGCCCAGAGGGTTAAATATTAGACCCTTTTCAAAATTTTATTATTTGTTGTTTGATGTGAGGTGTTCAGCTATAAGTATGCAAAATTTCATGTCTCCAACTTAATTAGGGGCTGAATTAGAAAAATTGCTTAAAATACACAAGTTAGAGCCCAGAGGGTTAAATATTATACTTTGCCAAAATTTTATTATTTACCGTTTGATGTGTGGTGTTCAGCTATAAGTATGCAAATTTTCAAGTCTCCGACATATATAGTTTCTGAGAACGAGCTCTGTGGCAGACGGACAGACAGACAGACAGACAGACAAAGGAGTGAGACAGGTAGGGTTTCGTTAGATGAACGAAACTCTAAAAACATGCTGCGGATGACTGTAACAACATCCTAAAATTACATTACCATCAGCGACCTACCAATCCCGAATTTAGTTTATATTCGTTTCATATAATCTTATTCTTTGGTGCGGCCCTGTAAAATAACTATCAATAATATATACAGTAAAACCTCTGAATAGCGGACATCTCGAGAATGCAGAATTTATTCTCTATTTGGAGGTGTATTCTACTGAGAGTAAAACATGTACAGTTATTTAAGTGTTGGCAATCGAGAAAATGTCCGCTAAATAGAGGTATCCGCTAATCGGGTGTGTCCGTTATGGAAGTTTTACCAGTAAAACCTCTGAATGGCGGACACCTCGGGAGGGCAGAATTTGTCCTCTATTTGGAGGTGTCCGCTACTGAGAGTAAAAAATGTACAGTTATTTAAGGGTTGTTAATCGAATAAATGCCCGCTAAATAGAGGTGTCCACTAATCGGGTGTGTCCGTTATGGAGGTTTTACTGCATAATAATATCATGCTTTACAAGAAAATTGCATGCTGTATGATAGACAGACAGACATTCAGAGGAAGATAACCTCCCGGAGCAATAAACACTCATGTCTTTTGTTTTAATCATCCACAATCATTCCTAAATTTCATTATACGAGTATTAAAAAAATCTGTTAATTTCCAGTCGATAGACTGACAACTATCTTTTAGCCTGAGTTTTTAGCCGGATTTAGCCTGTTGTATCTCATACAACAGGCCAGATTTTATACAACAGGCTAAAAACGGTCACCGTGGTACGGAGTACTACCGGTGAAAGTGACGCACACCAAATTTCTGTGACGTATGCAGACAAATTGTGCTTTTTTATCAGTTTTTTTAATATAATTTTTAAACGGTTTGGAACTTATTTTTCATAGTAGTTTTTCATTCAGTAGGTGGCTCTCATAGGTACCTTCTGGTGCAATCAAAAACGAAATCCGACAAATATTTTTTGAGTTATGCTTGACGAAAGGTTTTTATTAGGCTTTTTTTATAGTAGGACATGGCGTTAATATCCATCGTAGTTGTAATGTTTCCGGATCGTAATATTTCGCTGAGTATTAGTCTTCGCTTCGCTCAGACAATTAGTATCTTTTTTTGTGTGAGGTTAGCGCAGAAGCGTGTTTTTTACGTAGATTTTTGTTCAATAAAACATCGCTAACTGTCAAAGTTGAATCTGAGTTCAGGTAAATCTCAACATATTCCACTTGTCAAATGTCTTTAGAAGAGGAGTTTACCTAGATATTTTTTTCCAAGATATAGTAGGATCTTGATTTTGCAAAGATTAAAGCCGGCGACCTGAAAAACTTACTCGGCAGCAGTTATCTGGCTAATAGTAGCATATATCTTAGTAGTCGGTAATACTGGAACACAAGAACAACGACAATATAGCAGTTCTGAAACCTAATTTTCCCAATACTCCGCGCTTAACCCTTTAAGAACTGGCCTACACAATTGTGTAGGTGATAACAAAAGAAAAAGGAAAAACATTTTCCTCTTTTTGTGCGACTTCAAGTCGAACATGCACTCACTGAATTGCGTGGATTCTTCCTTGGTATAACCCGACACCGGGTATTTTTTTCAATCAAGAAGATCCTATTAATTAAGGGAAAACACCAAAACTTTTCATTTCTATCAAAAATCTTCCTGTCTGAAAGGGTTAAAGAATCTTGTTATACCGAGTCTGTATTGCACTAATATTAGTTCGTTGTTAAGTTTTAACTTTATTAAAAATTTCCAATGCTCATTAAAGATATTTGTTGCCCAAATGTTTTTAGAATTCACAAATGAACATTCTTAGATATACTAATACTAGTAGCAATACTAACGCTGTAGAACTAATATTATTTTACTAATAGTGTATTTTTAAAGTTATAGTATAATTTTACTAATGTTGTAATAATACAACATATTAAATTCCGAAATTTTAGGTAAAATTATAACCTCTCTAAAAAACTGAAAGAAAATAAAGAAAGGCAAAAAGTTTCCACAGTTATTATATTTGATCATTTCTTAGTTCGCAAACAACGCAAGAAAAGTTCATTAAACTTTGCAAAGCTTACACAAAGCTCGAAAATGACACAGCTAAAAAAGTGACAGCAACGTTTGATAAATTGTTCAATCAACGATTTAACCTCTATCTTTTAGTGTTTCCCTTTCTGACTCTCGGATTGAAGTTGGTGTCACTAAATGTCATCTTTTTAGAATCCATGATTTAAGGCTAAATTGATAAAAATATCCAACTGTCCAGCTTTGCATTTGTGTCATAAATGTAAAATCGACATAAATTGTTTTATTTTGCAAACATTTACAAGGTAATACCAATTTTGCTTAAATATACCTATTTTGTTTGAAATATCTTTCATTTCTTCAAAATATTTCATTAACAATTGCATTACTGTAAAAATATTTTGAATATTCAGAAAATATATTATGATACTAGCAGACCCGCCTGGCGTTGCCCTGGCCCGTGATGAATGACCCTTTAAATGAACCTCAAATTTGTATGATTTTATATCTTTAACTCCATTTTATCTGAATTTATATTTTTAAATGAAAAAATATTGAATTGAAAGTATATGCTATTTGGTATTTTATGTTTTGCGTAATTTGATTTTTGGAGTCTATGCGTACTGAAAGCGAGCGAAACCGCAACGAAACACTCAGGTTTTTATTGATTTCGTCGAAATTTTCACAGATTTTATTTTATAAAAAATATTTCTATTCGTCTGAACTTTTAAAAATTTTTTGTAGGTCATATAAATCTGGACTATTGATATGCTCTAAAAAGACTGTGATAAAATACGGACGTTTAATTACTTTTATCGTAGAAAAAATATCGTCTCCGTAAGGCGGGAAGTGACCCGAGTTCACCGGTGTATTTGAAAGGGTTAAAATTCATATATTTTACAACCGATTACACCATCGATTAGAAGAGAGTTTCAGCTTTAAGAATATATTTTTGGTATGGCGGTCCTTCTCAAATTGCGCCCTGGAGGGTTGTTGCAATAAGGGAGGAAAACATTTTTCGGAAAAACGACCTTTTTGAAATTTTTTTAAAGGGTTAACTGCGATATTTTTTGAATTGATTGTGGCATTTGAGGCGTAAGAGTTCACTATTTCAGAATATGTTTCCGGTTTTTAACTTTAATAAGCGGTTTGGCCAATGTAAGTTAATAAATAATGAATAAATACCTCCTGAAATACCTTCTTTTCGATCTTCATCTTCTTCCGACGTGTAAATAATGCTTCTTCACGTGAGCCAGAGCGTTTTCCCTCTCGCAAGGACCGAGATAAGTTTTTAATGAGAGTGAGTTGCGATTTTTAATTAAAAGCTCAACTTATTATTAGAATTTTAAAATTCTGAGTCTCAGTTGAATCAGGAGAGACTTTGGGCTACCCTCGCAAAAATTTTCAGCTTTGTACGTCCGGTAGATTTTGCTAGCCATCGCAGGCAGATAGACAGACACATACAGAGTGAAACTTTCTTTTATTGGTAAAATATTGAAACACAGTATGGACATGGACAGCATATTTTTGAAATCTAAACTTCCACATGTTGCATTAATATTAAACGCAAGGTGCACAATAATGTATAAATGAGAATGCTTAAAGTCTCTTCTAGATATTAAACCCCAACATTTTAGCCTAAACTATAACTTAAAAAATGAAATTACCGAAAAAAATTCTACATTTATTGTATTTGCACACTTTTACAGTTCTGAAATATCCCAAGGAAAGTTCATTAAACTTTGCAAAGCTTACACAAAGCCCGAAAATGACACAGCTAAATAAGTGACAGCAACGTAACTAGCCGTTTGATAAATTGTTCAAGCATCAATGATTTAACCTCTATCTCTACTCTTACCCGTTTTGACTGTCGGATTGAAACAGGATAAGTGTCATCTTTTCAAACCATGATTCTAGCTTAATGCAAAGACCAAGATTTAGCGAGATTTACTTGCTGGAGATTTTTCCCGGTTCTAATACAGTAAAAGTTTAAAAAAAAATCAGTTATCCAAAAAGAGAAAACAGTTTGACATTTAAGGGTGAAAATAATCAAATGAAGGAAAATTTCTTTTGGAAACTTCGACATATTGTGATATTCGATATAATCTTGCTATATTCGATTAAATATGACATACTTTATGAGTTCTTTTGAATGTCTCGTTGATTACATTTGGGTATATTAATTTTATTTATACATTTTGGTTAGAATTTTTAGTATTTATTTATAATGGGTATTGTTTTGAAGAAGTATTTAATATGAAAAAAAAAAAAAAAAAGTACAGAAGAAACCACTTTTCGAATATATATTTTCTTTGTTTTTTGAAAACGAATCAATATTTTCATATGGATGATTTAACATACTTCATACAGAGTCTGCTATATTTCTCAAGAAGTATTTTATAGCCTCTTTTGCATGTGCCATTGTTAATGATTTTGAATACTTATTTAGGTTAGAATTCTTGGCATTTATTGATGTTGTATATTGGTCTGAAGTGGTCCATAATATAAAAGAAATTTGAGTTTCCGTTATACTTATCTTTCAAAGGCAATTCAATACATTGTGAAAGATGTTTCATCTTAGTTTATGACATTATCGAGACAGTTTATAACCTTTTTCGAAAGTATCATTGTTTGCATTTGTGCGTATTTATTTAATAATATTAATATTACTTAATTAAATATATAATTTCAAATTAATATACAAGAGGATCATTAATTAAACTGAAACACGATTTAATTGCGAGAATTTTGTAGGATGATTAAATAATACAGGGGATGAACACGAAGGCTGCGGCAAAAAAGCGCCACATAACCCTAGCGGTGAGTTTTGGAACTATTTTTTTCACGACATACTTCGCCCCCTATTTTGTTTAATTATGCTACAAAATTTGACTCCATTCCCGCAATTAAATCGCACTTCAGAATATGTTGAATATTCTTGTATACATAATTTATGATGTAAGTTATTTTTAAATAACTTACGTATAAACTAGGACTTCCCTCAGAGGGATTAGTCTGAGCGATATTACTGAGAACATAGATTTAATAATAACATGTGGAAGCAAAGAAAATGAGATGTTATCTTTAATTGTTCATATACTGCGAAAAATTGAAATGATGAAAATAAACGAATTGTAGAATTACAAAATCTTATATATAAATTCGTATACACTGTTTAAAAAAATGGGAAATCAAACCATTCAAGACAGCCATGCATGGATATAAAATTGAAAGTACGCAATATATTAAAAGTAAAATAGAAAATGAAACACTAATTTACTTATATCGGAATTTTAACTGTATAAAATGATGTCAAGAGCATAATCAGTCGCTCCGCACCAATTTGAGTAACATTAAATGACAAATATATGATGTTTAAAAAGAATGGACTATACTTTATATGGTGTGTGCTCCCCCGGAATAGTTAATATTGTACAATATCTGTTTTTCACGGATGCAATGAGGTTGTCGATAACATTTAAGGAATTTTCTTCTCAAAATCTAATATAGTATCAAAGTACCGAATACATCAAAAGTGGCATGCAATGCTTCGTTAGAGTGTGTTTTAGATATGTTCGATCGGATTTAAATGATGAGTGTATGCTGGCCACTACATACGCTGTATTGTTTTGTTTTCAAACATATTCTGCACAAATTGAGCTGTATTTAGCATGTATTAAATAAAAGAAATCGGCAATGATTACAATATAAATTATGACACAAGATCTGAATATATCGTCTGCATAACTTTTGAGCTGTCAAAGTGTCATTTGAAGTAATTTACAAATCCATACATATTTATTCAGCAAATCATGCAAGCTAACATACGACAATATGAACCCGATTACAAAATTTCATCAGAATAAGTTAATATATAAAAAAATCTACTAATGATAATTGAGAATATGACCTTATGATAAAATGTCTAGAAAAATGAATCGGATAAAAAATTCATATCACTTTTAAAACGGCACTTCCCTCTGTTAGTGGCCTTGGCGAGAGAGAGAAAAGACTGGAGAAGGAACACTTTAACAAGTACTTTCGGGCAACCTACTCACAGTTTCATACAGGTCTTTATTCAATATTTACACAATTTATTTAATGCTAGGTGGGTATCTATCAGTTTTGTTGCATTTAAATCGCATGTTTTGCGGAGGAAATGCAGTATTATGAAATATTTAAAGTTGCTGTACCTAATAATTCCAAATTAATGGTAATTGAGATCGCTTTCCGTTAATTTCATCTTTTTAAATTTTAAATTTTTTAGAAACCATTCATAGAGACAATTGTATATTTTAAAACTAACCCGAAGCAAAATTTCAAGATTTTGGCTCAGCAGTAACAGAGAAATAGAAAATTTTTGAAAGTTTTTTGTTTCTGCACTGTTTTATATAGCGACATTTTTAGAAATTGTTCTATTGCAAGAATTTACGTCATGATAAATACAGCCATGTCAATTTTCATGTTTATATTCGTAACAGTTCCATGTTCTTCGTTACTTAGATCATCTTTAGATCTTTTTCCGCTTTGTTTAGTCTTTCTATTTTTTAGAATTCGTTCTACAACGAGCATTTACATCTTATTAATTACTACCATGCCAAAGTTCTAGTTTCTAACCCCAACAGTATCCCAAAAATTTCAGTATTCCAAATAAATCATAGTTTAGAACCTTTCTAGAAATTTTTACGTTTATCCGTCAAATTGAACCTTTTAGAGAGCGTTCATTACGAGTATTTACATCTTAAAAGTAACTACCGCACCAAATTTAAAGTTTCAAACCCAATCAATATCGCAGAAATCACAATTTTAGAACTTTTTTGCTCCTGCAGCGATGTAGGTTCTTGCACTGACATAAAATAGTCTTTTTTTCGGAGCAGAGATGGCCACCAACATTTTTTTAAGTTGGCTATGTAGTTTCAGAGATAACACCTCACAAACGCACAAGCATTAATAATATTATATACTTTATAATATTATAACGCTTTATAATATTAGCATTAGATGTACAGATACAAAAGCCATTTATCTGTTACAAACTAAAGTGCCGGCGTTGCCCAGAATTTGAAGGATGTTTGTTCTGAAAAATCAATTTCAAAATTTAACATACAACACAAAACAAACATAAAAAAAAGTCGAAATGTTGTTGAATAACGTTGTTGAACGCTATATAAAAATGTATAAATGTATATAACAGACGCAAAAGAATACAGCTATAAATGAACTTATTTCAATTTATAATTGGAGCAATAATGTTAAAATAATCCAATATTTCCCTAATCGGGTTTTTATCATGCTTCAATACATTTTTCACACTCATATGACGTTATACTATATCCACCATGCCCTTTATATTTCGAATATGACGTAATATTTTCCTCTTTCACGTGGAAACCTTGAAATAGAAAAGTTATGAAGTTATATTCACTTTCATTTAAATTCGTCAAACCATTTATTTCATTTTCATATTTCACGTGAATATCTTGCAATAGAAAAGTTATGACGTAATATTCACCTTTTTTTTTAAATTCGGCAAACTATTTATTTCATTTTCATTTTTCACGTGGAAATCTTGCAGTAGAAAATTAATTGTTGTAGTAATAATTTTATTGTGTTTTTTAATTGTTGGCAACTGATATAACGAAAAATGTTTAAATTTGATAAGAAATTGCTGTTAAATTTGTGGGTTTTTATTAATTAAAAATTAACTATAAGTTATTTCGATTCCGGATTACTTTAGTTGTCTCGGCCATGTTTTAATACACATGTACGTATCTCTTCACAATTTTGGCTTCTAAATTGGGGATTTTTTATAGAATTACACACAGACAGATAGACAAGTTTTCATTTTTATATATCTCTCTATTCTATAAAAAGTAACTAACGCTGTCACCGCCGCCGTCGCCGCCGGTTTTGAAAGTTTTGTGACCGGAGGTCTTTCTTCGTTAATATTAAGAAAACTATGGCATACAAATATATGAAAATCGGTGGTATTATAGCGAAATGTTTGATCAATACACTAATGCATACAGTTTTCAAATCGAAGAATTATTTTAAGAGATATTTAATGCTAAAGTTGGACGAAATCGTTCCATTAAAAAGAATTTATAAGAGCAAAAGCTATACATGGGAATTTAATCAATTTTAGATCATTTTATTCAATAGAAGATCCCGGTCTGCAGATTTCATTAATTTTTTTAATTTGACTCATTTTTTGAGGTTTTATTTCTATTTTAAATTCAAATATTCAGCATTTTGAGAGATATTTTTTACATATTTTAGAAAATGGTATTAATTTAAACTGTTGCCAACTGTATAAGCAGCGCAAACAATAATGTTTGCTTCAAGTAAAAAAATTATTTACACGTTACTATTATAAACAGAAAAAAACCTTCAAATTAGAATTAAATAATTAGGTATAAAAAGCAGACACTTATTGGAAATTACGCCATGAAAACTATATTTACATGTGAATTTTAAAAGAGAAAGGATATTGTAAAATAAATTCATTAACATGCGTTAGAAATCTGAAATAGAACAAATTACGTCACATTACACTTATTATGCAAAATGAACAAAAAATAGTATTGTAAAACAGTTTAAATTTAAAAATTGAGCGAGACAAAATATTAGAGGTTAAATATTAGATTTTTTCAAAATTTT
This sequence comes from Maratus speciosus, assembly GCA_963932465.1. Taxonomy (NCBI): domain Eukaryota; kingdom Metazoa; phylum Arthropoda; class Arachnida; order Araneae; family Salticidae; genus Maratus; species Maratus speciosus. The sequence goes on from OZ010798.1 coordinate 291,584,452, forward strand.
ATTATTTGTCGTTTGATGTGAGGTGTTCAGCTATAAGTATGCAAATTTTTATGTTTCCAACATAATTAGGGGCTGAGTTAGGAAAATTGCTTTAAATACACAAATTAGAGCCCAGGGGTTTAAATATTAGACTTTTTCAAAATTTTATTATTTGCTGTTTGATGTGAGGTGTTCAGCTATAAGTATGCAAAATTTCATGTCTCCAACTTAATTAGGGGCTAAGTTAGAAAAATTGCTTAAAATACACAAGTTAGAGCCCAGAGGGTTAAATAATAGACTTTTTCAAAATTTTATTATTTGTCGTTTGATCTGAGGTGTTCAGCTATAAGTATGCAAACTTTCATGTCTCCAACTTAATTAAGGGCCGAGTTAGAAAAATTGCTTAAAATACACAAGTTAGAGCCCAGAGGGTTAAATATTAGACCTTTTTCAAAATTTTATTATTTGTCGTTTGATGTGAGGTGTTCAGCTATAAGTATGCAAAATTTCATGTCTCCAACTTAATTAGGGGCTGAGTTAGAAAAATTGCTTAAAATACAGAAGTTAGAGACTGGATGGTTAAATATGACTTTTTTCAAAATTTTATGATTTATCGTGTTATCGCAAGTGTTCAGCTATAAGTATGCAAACTTTCAAGTCTCCAACTTAATTAGGGGATGAGTTAGAAAAATTGCTTAAAATGCATAAGTTAGAGCCCAGAGGGTTAAATATCAGACATTTTTCAAAATTTTATTATTTGTCGTTTGATGTGAGGATTTCAGCTATAAGTATGCGAAATTTCATGTCTCCAACTTAATTAGGGGCTGAGTTAGAAAAATTGTTTAAAATACATAAGTTAGAACCCAGAGGGTTAAAGATTAGGCTTTTTAAAATTTTTATTATTTGTCGTTTGATGCGAGGTGTTCAGCTACAAGAATGCAAAATGTCATGTCTCCAACTTAATTAGGGGCTGAGTTAGAAAAATTGCTTAAAATACAGAAGTTAGAGACCGGAGGGTTAAATATGACTTTTTCAAAATTTTATGATTTATCGTGTTATCACAAGTGTTCAGCTATAAGTATGCAAACTTTCATGTCTCCAACTTAATTAGGGGCTGAGTTAGAAAAATTGCTTTAAATACACAAGTTAGAGCCCAAAGGGTTAAATATTAAGCCTTTTTCAAAATTTTATTATTTGTCGTTTGATGTGAGATGTTCAGCTATAAGTATGCAAAATTTCATGTCTCCAACTTAATTAAATTAGGGGCTGAGTTAGAAAAATTGCTTAAAATACACAAGTTAGAGCCCAGAGGGTTAAATATTAGACTTTTTCAAAATTTTATTATTTGCCATTTGATGTGTGGTGTTCAGCTATAAGTATGCAAATTTTCAAGTCTCCGACATATATAGTTTCTGAGAACGGTCTCTGTGACAGACGGAAAAACAGACAGACAAAGGAGTGAGACAGGTAGGGTTTCGTTAGATGAACGAAACTCTAAAAACATGCTGCGGATGACTGTAACAACATCCTAAAATTTCATTACCATCAGCGATCTACCAATCCCAAATTTAGTTTATATTCCTTTCATATATTCTTATTCTTTTGTGCGGCCCTGTAAAATAATTATCAATATTATATACAGTAAAACCTCTGAATAGCGGGCACCCCGAGAATGCAGAATTTGTCCTCTATTTAGAGGTGACCGCTACTGAGAGTAAAACATGTACAGTTATTTAAGAGTTGGTAATCGAAAAAATGTCCGTTAAATAGAGGTATCCGCTAATCGGGTGTGTCCGCTATGGAGGTTTTACCAGTAAAACTTCTGAATAGCGAACACCTCGGGAGGGCAGAATTTGTCCTCTATTTGGAGGTGTCCTCTACTGAGAGTAAAAAATGTACAGTTATTTAAGAGTTGGTAATCGAAAAAAATGCCCGCTAAATAGAGGTGTCCCCTAATCGGGTGGGTCCGTTATGGAGGTTTTACTGCATAATAATATCATCCTTTACAAGAAAATTGCATGCTGTATGATAGACAGACAGACTTCCAGAGAAAGATAACCTCCGGATCAATAAACACTCATGTCTTTTGTTTTAATCATCCACAATTGTATGTCATACAACATGCCAGATTTTATACAACAGGCTGAAAACGGTCACCGTGGTACGGAATACTGTATTATTATTTGTTTGCCCACCAAAACTGGTTGCCACGGGTTGTTGCAAGGTTTGTGATCACGTGGTTGAAACTGATCTATTCAATATTACTGCGTGCGTATTTTTTTTTTATTTGCTCCATGTGTTCAAACCAGTTGTCTACGAAAACATCAACCGGTGAAAGTGACGCACACCAAATTTTTGTGACGAATGCAGATAAATTGTGCTTTTTTAAGAGTTTTTTCTACATAATTTTTAAACGGTTTGGAACTTATTTTCCATAGTATGTGCATTCAGTAGGCGACCCTCATAGGTACCTTCAGGTGCAATCAGAAACGAAATCCGACAAATATTTTTTGAGTTATGCTTGACGAAAGGTTTTTATTAGGCTTTTTTTTTTCAGTAGGACATGGCGTTAATATCCATCGTAGTAGTAAAGTGTCCGGACAGTAATATTTCGCTGAGTATTAGCCTTCGCTTCGCTCAGACAATTACGAGGCAATAAATCAATGCTTACAAATTTTATAATGAAAAATATTTATTTCACACTATATGGAAAAAAAAGTTCTTCGAATTAAATTAATCAAAAATAAATTTATTATAAATAAAAACTCAATTAAACTGAGAAATTAATTAAATTTAATGAACATTTTTGTTTCGTCAAACATCGCTAGCTTAATTATATTTAGTCTTATGGCTTATGTTTCGCGAAAAGTTTTAAAACTTCTCAAAATAATAGCGTCTAACAACATTCTCAAAGAAGCCTTAGGAAATCTTCCAAATGCATCGAAGTTATGATTTTTGTTCGATAAAACTCAGTTGCTTTTAATTAATAATTAATCCTAAGGCTTAAATTCCTTCGAAAGTTTTGAAGCTTTCCAAAATAATGATCTGTTATGGTCGTTCTCGAAAAAGATTAAGGTGGATTTTTAAACATTCAGAGTCGGCTAATGTTTCATAAATATACCCGCCTTTTTGTTGTTTACAAACTTTAGAGAATATCAGAGGAACCGTTATTCTATTTAACCCTTTATGCACTGACAGTTATGTTATTAAATATATTTATTTCATACAATATGAAAATAGAAGTTCTTCAAATTAAATATATCAAAAATAAATTTATTATAAATAAAAACTCAATTAAACAGAACGATTACATTTAATGAACATTTTTGTTTTGTAAAACATAGCTATATCTTAAATATATGTAGTCTTAGGCCTTACATTTCGCCAAAAGTTTTGAAACTTCTCAAAATATTAGCGTCTATCAACATTCACAAAGAAGCCTTATGAAATCTTCCAAATTCATTGAACTTATGATTTTTGTTCTATAAAACTCAGTTGTTTTAATTGATAATCAATCCTAAGGCTTAAATTCCTTCCCTCCATTCTCGCAATTAGATTGCACTGCAGCAGAACACGTTGCATACTGCCAGTTTAATTATAGACACCTTGTATATATAATGTGTGATATAAGTTATTTTTAAATAACTTAAGTATAAATTACGAGGCAATATTTCAATGCTTTCAAATTTTATAATAAAAAACATTTATTTCATACCATATGAAAAAAGTTGTTTAAATTAAATTAATTTAAAATAAATTTATTATTAATTAAAAACTAATTCAACAGAGAAATCAATTACATTTAATGAACATTTTTGTTTTGTAAAACATAGCTATCTTAATTATATTTAGTCTTATGGCTTACGTTTCGCGAAAAGTTTTGAAACTTCTCAGAATAATACCGTCTATCAACATTCTCAAAGAAGCCTTAGGAAATCTTCCAAATGCATCAAAGTTATGACTTTTGTTCGATAAAACTCAGTTGCTTTTAATTAATCATTCTAAATCTAAATCATATAAATCTAAATCTAAACAATTCTAATAAATAATCCTAATCCTAAATAATATAAATCTAAATAATTCTAATAAATAATCCTAAGGCTTAAATTCTTTCGAAAGTTTTGAAGCTTTCCAAAATAATGATCTGTTATGGTCGTTCTCAAAAAAGATTAATGTGGATTTTTAAACATTGAGAGTCGGCTAATGTTTCATACCCGCATTTTTTGCTGTTTACAAATTTTAGATAATTTCAGAGGAACCGTTATTCTCTTTAACCCTTTATGCACTGACGGTTATTAAATATATTTATTTCATACAACATGAAAATAGAAGTCCTTCAAATTAAATATATCAAAAATAAATGTATTATAAATAAAAACTCAATTAAACAGAGAAATCGATTACATTTAATGAACATATTTGTTTTGTAAAACATAGCTAAATCTTAAATATGTGTAGTCTTATGCCTTATATTTCGCCAAAAGTTTTGAAACTTCTCAAAATAATAGCGCCTATCAACATTCACAAAGAAGCCTTAGGAAATCTTCCAAATTCATTGAACTTATGATTTTTGTTCGATAAAACTCAGTTGTTTTAGTTGAAAATTAATCCTAAGGCTTAAATTCCTTCCCTCCATTCTTGCAATTAGATTGCACTGCAGAACACGTTGAATACTGTCAGTTTAATTATAGACACCGTGTATATATAATTTGTGATATAAGTTATTTTTAAATAACTTAAGTGTAAATTACGAGGCAATATTTCAATGCTTACAAATTTTATAATAAAAAGTATTTATTTCATACTATATGAAAAAATTTGTTTAAATTAAATTAATTTAAAATAAATTTATTATTAATTAAAAACTAATTCAACAGAGAAATCAATTACATTTAATGAACATTTTTGTTTTGTAAAACATAGCTATCTTAATTATATTTAGTCTTATGGCTTACGTTTCGCGAAAAGTTTTGCAACTTCTCAAAATAATACCGTCTATCAACATTCTCAAAGAAGCCTTAGGAAATCTTCCAAATGCATCAAAGTTATGCCTTTTGTTCGATAAAACTCAGTTGCTTTTAATTAATAATTAATCCTAAGGCTTAAATTCCTTCGAAAGTTTTGAAGCTTTCCAAAATAATGATCTGTTATGGTCGTTCTCGAAAAAGATTAATGTGGATTTTTAAACATTGAGAGTCGGCTAATGTTTCATACCCGCATTTTTTGTTGTTTACAAACTTTAGATAATTTCAGAGGAACCGTTATTCTCTTTAAACCTTTATGCACTGACGGTTATTAAATATATTTATTTCATACAATATGAAAATAGAAGTTCTTCAAATTAAATATATCAAAAATAAATGTATTATAAATAAAAACTCAATTAAACAGAGAAATCGATTACATTTAATGAAAATATTTGTTTTGTAAAACATAGCTATATCTTAAATATGTGTAGTCTTATGCCTTACATTTCGCCAAAAGTTTTGAAACTTCTCAAAATAATAGCGCCTATCAACATTCACAAAGAAGCCTTAGGAAATCTTCCAAATTCATTGAACTTATGATTTTTGTTCGATAAAACTCAGTTGTTTTAGTTGATAATTAATCCTAAGGCTTAAATTCCTTCCCTCCATTCTTGCAATTAGATTGCACTGCAAAACACGTTGAATACTGTTAGTTTAATTATAGACACCATGTATATATAATTTGTGATATAAGTTATTTTTAAATAACTTAAGTGTAAATTACGAGGCAATATTTCAATGCTTACAAATTTTATAATAAAAAGTATTTATTTCATACTATATGAAAAAAGTTGTTTAAATTAAATTAATTTAAAATAAATTTATCATTAATTAAAAACTAATTAAACAGAGAAATCAATTACATTTAATGAACATTTTTGTTTTGTAAAACATAGCTATCTTAATTATATTTAGTCTTATGGCTTACGTTTCGCGAAAAGTTTTGAAACTTCTCAAAATAATATCGTCTATCAACATTCAAAGAAGCCTTAGGAAATCTTCCAAATGTATCGAAGTTATGATTTTTGTTCGATAAAACTCAGTTGCTTTTAATTAATAATTAATCCTAAGGCTTAAATTCCTTCGAAAGTTTTGAAGCTTTCCAAAATAATGATTTGTTATGGTCGTTCTCGAAAAAGATTAAGGTGGGTTTTTAAAGATTGAGAGTCGGCTAATGTTTCTTAAATATACTCGCATTTTTGCTGTTTACAAACTTTAGAGAATTTCAGAGGAATCGTTAGCTCTTTATGCAGTCACGGTACTTTTAAGTACCATTGAAGAAAATTTAATATAAAATTTATTTACTCTGTCTTTAAATAAAAGTATATTTTTCCTTCAACACAAAATACTCTGCTCGATCAAATTTAGAAAGCGTAGAGAAACAGGCGTAGCTAAATATTTTCAAAAAGTGGTAATTTTCTTAATCATTTAAATTGGTATAGCTTTTCTTTTTCTAAAAAAAGTTATGTGAAAAATTTTCAACCGCAAAAGCCTTTCCATTTACAGAGAGGATCATAATATATTTAAATATATTGTTTTTATAAGAATTGTGATATTTCCATAAGAGTATTTTTGGTTAATTAACCTGACTATTCTTGTAAATATTTTACAAAAAAGAGTTATAACTACCGATTTATATAATCAGTTTTAAAGAAAAATCTAAATTTCACATTATTTTTATATAAAGGTTCCAGTATATATTCAGATATTAAAGAAGATAATTATCGAGGTGAAGAAATTTCTTGATAAATAATTCCGTAAATAAAGTGTTAAATGATTGTGATATTATTATTTTTTCATGAAAATGATGATGCTTTAATATTTTGTAAAACAAATTTAATATTCTATGCCTCATGAGGTCACGAACTGGTGGTCCGTGAACCACCAATGGTCCACGGCAAAGTTTTGGTGCTCCGCTACGTATTTATATAATTACGAACGCACCTAAAAAACACATTTCTACTCATAAAGCTGTTAAATTTCAATATTTTTGTCATTCCGCTGATACCGAGTCTCAGACGTTCATTTCCGAGGGCTTCAGTGAGCGAAAATGGCGTCATAGTAAAAATGAAATGAGTATTTACTTTGATGAAACTTAATATTTTATTACGAATGCGTTTAAAGAAGCATAAATTTCTAAATTTCTCCGGCTCTCAGATTAGAACATCAAGTCAAGAATGCGAATGTTCAAATGCAAAATTGTAAATGGCAAACGTGACATCAAGTTTGGGAATATATTTATTAATAATCTATGGCACGTTAAAATATTTTTAAAATAGTGAATATGAATATGAAAAGTATGCATGTAAATTTTGATATTGTGAAAAGGACGTCATTTTTAGATTTTCTTGAAAAAAAATTATGATTGTATTCAGCGTTCGTACAAGTCCTTGAATTTTCAGACTATGAAATTCTTCGGTACCAGTATTTTCTTATAGAAAATCTCTCCTTCAGTAAGGTGAAATTTCGCACGTTTAAACAAGATTTACTTTTCTAAAAAAAATACTGATGTAGTGCCTTGAAAATAACGGTACCCGTACGTACTCTGTTGTATTATAGTGGCGCAATTTTTGTTGATTTTCATTACTTAATAACAAAGATCAAACTCCATAATCTTTTATCTAAATTGCATGTTACTGATTACGTAATACGAATGAAATTTAATTTTTCAATAATTTAAAAAGTTGAAATTAAACTTTAGTTAAAAATAATATTTGTTTTAAGAGTTTTAGGCTAGCCAGTATAGGATTGATTTATTAATCGTAATTTTTTTGTAATTTTTTTTATAAATTCAATCAAACAGTTCTTTTAAAATTTTCATTCGTCGAATTTTGCGGGTTTCGACTCGTAATAATATAATAATAATAAAACACTGCATATTTAATTTACTAAATTGCCATCAAAATCCCACAAATACCCTTCTCTACTTATAACTAAACATTTAAATTTAGCTAATTCTACATGAAAAAATATCATATGCAAATTGCATAACATTACTTACAAAGGTCAAATTACACAATTAGTTAAGCTTGGTAAACAACCACAAATGCTTTAAAATGACCATTTGAACAAAAATATAGTTGTTGATGTCACAAAACTATTTTAAATTGAAATGAATTGAATGAAAAAGAAATAAAACTAAAAAGAAAATAAAAAGCCAACAATAGAATAAAATAAGTAAAGAAAAAAGTATAAACTGCTAGGTTACAATTAAATTATAAAAACTTTTGCAAGTTTCATTAGCCAAATTGCTGAGAAAACACCATAAACAACTGTATTTATTTAAAATACATAATCATACATTTTAATTTAAACAAATTCTTGAACTAAACGTTGTTTGTACATTCTTAAAAGGTATTTGAAATTAAAATAATCCATAAAAAAAAACAGTTAGACCGGTAATACTAAAAACCAGACAGCAAAATTACCTTAAAAAGTAAATATATTAAATTGTTTTCTCGCAAAAATTCAAATATAAAATAAAAAATCCTGCATGAACAATTTAGAAAATCGCTATGCTAATTTCATGAACTACCAGCCAGCTCTAGTTATTATCCAAAGACAAACATTATACTTTAACAAATTCTACAGCAAAAATATCATTTGAGAATTCCATAAAATTATTTGCATTTAAAATAATAAATGGGAAACAAATGGAGAACAAGCAAAACCTGAATCATCTCAGAAATTAATACCTTAAAAAGTAATAAACATTCTTAAAGTCTAAAACTTAAAACATTCTGAGTGAAATAGTAAAAAAATACACCATTTTTTAGTTTATTTACACCCTTAACGAAACCAACGATGCGATAAAATAATAAAGAAGCCATTTAGATTTATTTACGAAGTTCTATTTTTCTACTACTGTTTTCTTTAAAAATTCTTTATTTAAGGATGTTCAAGGATACACCTGTATATACTTTTTGTAGTTGTAAAGAAAAGTAAACTTTTATATTCTGGAAAATAAAGCCAATAAAAAAAGTATGAAATTTACATAATAATATGCGGCATGATTACGAATAATGATTCTTGTTAAAACATATGATCAGATAAATTAGTTTACAATAAGATAAGATAAATTTACAACACAATTATTCTTATTTTTGTAAGCAACGTTATTTAAATATTATTTAAATTAAATAAAATTCTAAATAATTATATGTATGTCTTTTATGCTTGGAAAAGTTATTAAACGCATGCGTTTTGTTCCGTAAAGCGTTATTTATATTATTTTTACAGTAGGTATTGCATAAAAAATAATACTTTAGATTTATAAAAATATTCTGGTAGGTACACTGTAAAAAACGGACTAAAATACGGAAATTGTATTGGCAATCGAGATGCCAGTACTATTTCCGTATTTTAACGGAAAATTTCCCCCGTAAATTCCAGAAAAACGGAAATTTTTCTGTAATTTATGGGGGGGAAATTTTTCGTTAAAATACGGAAATAGTACTGACGTCTCGATTGCCAGTACAATTTCCGTATTTTAGTCCATTTTGTTTTCAGTGTACAACCGACTTAGAATTAGGTAATTTGAAAATGTCTGAACAAATTATTTTAATTTAATACTAAATTCTGTTAACTTTCCTTCGAAATTTGATTAGTAGAAGATGTTCAAAGATACGCTAGTATGCTTTTTGTAGTAGTAAAGAAAAGTTAACTTTTACGTTCTGGAAAATATAACGAATAAAAAAGTATAAATTTTACCTAACACTAGGCGGCATGATCATGAGTGATGATTCTCGTTAAAACACATGATCAGGTAAATTGTTTAAAAATAAGCTAAGATAAATTTATAACACAATTATTTGGCGCAAGTTTTATTTTTGTAACCAACATTAGTTAAACACTAGCCAAATTAAGCAAAATTCTAAATAATTATATTTTTGTCTTTTATGTCTGGAAAAGTTATTGAACGCAAGCGCTTTGTTCCGTAAAGCGTTATTTATATTATTTTATAGTATAGTAGTAGTATTTTTATAGTAGGTATTGCATAAAAAAGAATGCTTTAGATTTACAAAAATATTCTGGTAGGTTAAACGAACTTAGAATTAGGTAATTTGAAAACACGTGAACGAATTATTTTAATTTAATACGAAGTTCAGTTTTTATATTAAATTTTCTTCAAGAATTCGATTATTTGAAGATGTTCAAGGATAAATTAGTATACTTTTTTGTAGTAGTTAGAGGAAAGTATAGATTTATACTCTGAAAAAAATAATGAATAAAAAATTTAAAATATTATATTAACACTATGTGGTATGCTTACAAATAATGATTCTCGTTAAAACATATGATTAGATAAATTATTTTAAAAGAAGCTAAGATAAATTATGCGAACGAATTATTTTAATTTAATAGGAAGTTATATTTTTTTATTAACTTTTCTTCCGAAATTCGATTATTCGAAGATGTTCAAGGATACACCAGTATAACTTTTATAGCAGTAAAGAAAAGTATATAGTATTTATGTTCTGAAAAATATAATGAATAAGAAAGAATAAAATGTACATAATACATGTGGCATGATTACAGCTAATGATTCTCGTTATAATATATGATCAAATGAGTTATTTTAAAATAATCTTAAATAAATTTATAACATAATTTGAGCAAGCTTTATTTTTGTAAGTAACGTAGTTTAAATATTATTCAAATTAAGTAAAATTCCAAAATATTATATTTATGACTTTTATGCCTAGAAAAGTAATTGAACGCATGTGCTTTGTTCAATAAAGCGTATTTAAGTTATTTTTATAGTAGGTACTGCGTAAAAAATTATACTTTAGATTTATAAAAAATATTCTAGTAGGTAAAACTAATTTAGAAGGAGGTAATTTGAAAATATCCGAATGAATTATTTTAATTTAATACAAAATTCTATTTTTCTATTAACATTTTTTTTTCGAAATTCGATTATTCGAAGATGTTCAAGGATACCCCGTATACTTTTTGTAGCAGTAAAGAAAAGTATATATACTCGAAAATGTTTCCTTTTTTTTTAAGTGTGCTTAATCCCATTTACTTATTTTGTCGAACTTAAATTCAGGTAAAAAATTTACACATGACCTTTACTGTTTACTTCTGAATAAAATATGCTCAAGAAATCTCTTAAAATTGCCGAATCAGTAAAAGTATGGTACTAGACAATTTACAATTAGCTTCGGGTATGAATAACTTTTTTCAAATAAATTCAAAATAAATCTGTGTCCGAAATAGGAAAATAGGCATCCGCATACATGTAAACTTCAAAATTCAAAGGAAATTCAAATTTAACGCTTATTTCTTATTTAATATACGGTGTTTAATATCCGAGAATAGCTTTAGTAAAGCTATTCTCGTCGAAATATTCCAACCAACATTAATTAGTTGACATAAAAGAATATTTTGGTCATCATTTACTTACAGATTATATCTATGTCATTATCGTTTAATGCTATGTTAGTAAACATGCGCTCATTTAATCATCTTTATAATATAACCTTCCCAAGACAAGGATTCCGAAAATATTTTGATGAGAAACAGGAATAATCTTTATTCAGAAAATATTCCTAGCGTTCCAGTAGAAGAAGTAAATATATTAAATTTTATTAATATTACACCAATTTTATTATACCGCTTTACATTTATTACACCCGTTTTAAATTGTCACTCTTTCATTCAATATGATTAGAAAACTTTGTGTAATCACGATTACTCAGAAACAATCGGGGATAGAAATTTTTAATTTGATGCAATAGTTCCTATTAGGGCGTAATTCCATCAAACGGAATAATAATAATAATAAAATGAAATTAAAAAATGAGGGGAATAGCGGAAAACGTTCTAAATTTTCAGTATGATTTCTCTGAAACTGTCAGTCTAGAAACTTTAAATTATGCATACAAGTAACTTAGATACAGATGCGCACACGAACAAACTTTTTAAAATTAAATTTAAACATTTAAAAAATCAAAAGTGGAGAAATACCAATAATTTGCCACGTGAGTGTAAGACAATTTTTTTGAGATAACCAATAAGAAAAAAAATGCAAGCATGAGTAACTTTTATAATGAAATAAAATGACAGTAATAAAAAAATTTAAATGCGAACTTCGTAAAAAACTGCTGCATATTTAGCCAAACAAAAATGACGGCTAAATATACTAACCCATTGTTTTCCATCTTATTACTTAACTTTATTTTAATTTTTAGGATGATTAAAGTTATACTAACACTTTAAAAATAAACAAACGTTTGTTTGCATGAAATAGATGCTGAAACAACTGAACTAACTTTCAAAATTCTTTCACCCTATGATAGATGATAAACAGAGTTCCCAAGTACACGGCATTGTATTTGTTTTTCGGAAGGGTGTAGCTGTAAATGAGTTGGAATTAAGGTTTTTTCATTAATTCAAGTATCACGTTCACTCAATGCAGTACAAAAATGAGGTTTCCATAAAATGTGACTTACTGCAGTACAAGAAGTGAGGCTTCCACAAAATGTGACTTACTGCAGTGCAAAAATGAGGTTTCCAACAAATGTGACTTAATGCAGTAGAAAAATGGGGTTTCCAAAAATCTGATTAAATGCAGAAGAAAAATGAGGTTTCCACAAAATGTGACTTAAATTTAAATTATCCGTAGCAGTATAATTTTCCTTAATGTACGTGCATAGGCACAAAAATACTACTTAGCATATTTGAACACTTTGGGCAAAATTCCTGCAGCTCTCCAGTAATGCATGCATTTTGTGTTTTTAACCATATCTTAAAAAATGAGAACTCAAGTAACAACATAGCTGTTAATATTGTGAATATGATAATAATAAACGCGTTCTTCGCCATCTTAGAATCGAATAGGATTTATAAATTTAAAAAAGTATGAAGAAAATAAATTTCTGACCTGAAGGCTTGAAAAATATTTCAAACATTCTTACCTGAAAGAAAAAAAAAACATTTATTTTCTAAGGAACATTAAAAACACAACAACATCAATAACAAAATCTTAGGACTAGTAAAATAATAAATTTAGAAATTAATATTACAGTGTTTAAAAGCAGAAAATTCATATTTAGTTAAGAAAACTTTTACGATAAAATATAGTATTTAAAATAGCTATCTAAAAATAGTTACATTAAAAAAGTATATGCGAAAGGTAATATTCTTTAAAAAAAAAAGAGTGATAAAATCAACATAGCTTTAGGAGAATAAATAAAACTACAAAAACATAAACTTTTTAAAAGAAAAGAGAATTGAAAAGTAGCAAAATAATAACATTTATTTAACAGACGTAACGATAAAGTATTTCAATCTTGTTAAAAAGGAAAAAAAATATATAGACAAAATGTGATGTTCTTAAAAAATAAAAGAGTGATAAAAGAAACATAGCTTTAGGCGAAAAAAAAAAAAACTACAAAAACAAAAATTTAAACTTATTAAAACTTTTTAAAAGAAAAGACAATCACAAACTAATGCTGCAGAAACTAAAAAAAATATATAAACGTATAAGATAGAAGAAACTTGTGTATAAATATTATTAAGCTGAACGTGCGACGATTTTATGTGTTTGCTCAATGGTTTCTTTGCTACACCTCTCCTCCCAAACCAGGCATACTCAAGCGGCGACCTTTTATGTGTGGCCCGAGACACATAATTATTTATACATATATTTTAAAAATTATTTGAGCTGGACATTTACAAATTCATTTTTTAAAGGAAAGACATAAAATTGGAAAGCCTGGTCATGGAAGCGATTTGGAATCGAACTGTGTTTTCCATTTTTTGATCAATAAATTACCTATTGAGTTATAAAAAGTATTTAAGGCATAAAAAGTATTTAAGGCTGTTCTCAACTGCTTTGCTCAACAAGCGCAAAACGTTTTGACACATTTACAAATTCATTTTTTAAAGGAAAGACATAGAATTGGAAAGCCTGGTCATGGAAGCGATTTGGAATCGAACTGTGTTTTCCATTTTTTGATCAATAAATTACCTATTGAGTTATAAACGATTTTGATCACGTGACACGGCCTTTTTCTCCCCTTACTGACTGGATTTTCTTCTTTCGTTCGGAAGTTCGGTTCAAAATGCCAACTTTGACAGTATTTTCTGAAAGATCTATTGCGTTTACAAGAAAACGGAAAAAACAGTTCGATGGCATAGTTTCTGAATAACAGCACCTTCTCGTTTCACGAGTTTCCGAACAAAAATGAATTCAAACTTATGTCAGAAAGTTGACCCTTTGGATTTGCGAACAGCTTTAAGACCTTCACTGTTGTTTTTTATATTTTCATTTGGAAGACAAAATCTGTTTTGTTTATAATTAATTTATAATGAACTATGTTAAAATATCTTAAGTGCCGTTTTATTAGTCGAACGGTATTTTTACATGTTAGTCGTGTTTGTGCTACAGTGATGGATATATTTCTTAAACTTTAACACTAATCAAACTTTATACCAAACTAAGTTTACATTATATATTTCTAAAATTAAAAAATATGCACAGTTTTTGAATTGAGCAAAATTACTAATTAATTAGAGAAAACCTCCTAATTTTTTTTTTTAACTTTGAAATTCTGGATTTTTATATTATCATATTTTAAACTTATTTTATAACTAACGCTGCATTTTAGGGTTGAACGTTTGTCGTGGAAAAAAATTGGCACAGAAAATTTACACAACAAACTTCATGACCTATTTTTACAATATTTGGAATAGATATCTACCACGAAATTTATTACCGCATATACCGTATATTATTCAGGGTAATTATTCAGATGAAGCAATTTTTTTATTCATAATTAGGGGCATAAAAGGTTAAATAACTGACATTTTAATAAATGCTTTGAGCTGTTACAAAATATAAAATGTACAGTCGTGGAAAAAAAAGTAAACACCCCCTATTAACTCCTCAAAAAATTATCGTAGACGAAATTTACTGATACCGAACGATTGGAAATAAAGTCTACTTTTAAATGACGTATATAAAATTTGCTTAGGGGGCCATCTACATATTAAAACGAATCCAAACTTAATTTATTTCAATAGCAATACCCAATTTTAACGAGATATTTCAAATCTTTGGTTCAAACTATGCCTAGACACGAAATTTCAAGTCATTTGAATTATAAGTTTTTGAATTATAAACATTCAAAATTTAGTGCTTCTAATGTTAAATTACATTTTCATATTTTTATTTATAACTTCTGAAATTATGATCCTAATGTTCTAATTTTTTGTGTAGCAATAATACTAATATACCCAAACATAAATACGTTGAATTTGCAATTTTTATAATTTTCTGATATGAATTATGAATTGTGAAATTAATATTCAAAAAAATTATGAACTGCAACCTACAATTTTTTTGATGGATTCAGATTTATTAAGTCCTGCTTTATGGAAATACAAAATTTCACATTTTTCTTCCAAGTAGTTTTCAAATTATGCTTAAAAAACGGCAAAATGATGGTTTAAGGGGCCGTCTATGATAGAAGTGACTAAATATTTTGAAATTTCTTATGCTATCCTGTAATCTAACAGGCTTAATTGACTGCTTAAGGTGCTTTGATCAAGAAGGGAGCTCTCTCGGTTAGCAATTGAGTACCGAACTTCAATTTGGATACAGCCCTTAAAATACGCTCGTTTTAAAATAATTAATTTCTCGGAAACTTATGGTACGAATTGCATAAAAATTTGTTTTTAGACTAATTGAAGTGTGTAGAGTTCATTTATGCTGCCAGAATTGTGTACTGCTATTGAAAAAAACAAAGTTATGGTTCGTTTTAATATGTAGATGGCCCCCTAAGCAAATTTTATATACATCATTTAAAAGTTGACTTTATTTCAAATCGTTCGGTACCAGTAACTTTCTTTTACGATAATTTGTTGAGGAGTTAGTAGGGGGTGTCTACTTTTTTTTCCACGACTGTACATTAGTATTATATAACTTTAAGCTATTAGTAAAAATAGGTTCAATTTAGAAAAATGAAACAGTAACTCAAAAATAAATATGTAGAAAAGTGAATTTGAATCCATTAACGTTTAAAATCCATTTAACTGTATTTTTCTAATACTGTAAACAAAACCAGACCACTATTTTGCGTCAAAAAAGGCTTATTAACGCACTTACGCTTAAGTTTTTCATTTCAACTATGCTTTTCAAAAAATTATGACTGTAAAAGAAAACAATTAAAATGCATTCGCAATAAATTTCCTTTTGCATTTGTTCAAAAAGTTGAAGTCGCTTCATATTTTTCAGCACGTTCGTCCATTAAAATTTATGATTAATAAAAGTCATTTATGAACAATAGCAAAAAGTACAAGTGCTAAAACATTAGAAGGACATTTTAGTATCAATAAGAATTTAGTTTTATAGATGAGAAATCGTAAAATATTAAAAAAAGCTCGTAAAGTATCGAATTTTTACTCTTTTGCTATCGTAAATCTTCGGCATTGTTCGGGAAAATGTAAGCGATTAAATGGGAAAAGATTGTGTTTGTAAACCTGATACAATCTGAAGCTGCTATTGTACAGATGATTATTTTTTTTTTATATAAACAATAAAGATAAATTTTATATGAGGCAAGTATTATGTTCTTAGAAGTTTTATTGAATCTTAGTTAGAAATACGAAATTAATCGAGAGAAGAAAAAGGAAAAGATGTATTGAACAATATTAAATTAAAATATTCATTTTTTGCCATGCATGTTACGACGTAAGTTAAAAGTATTCGTTTTGTCTGGATAATTCATAAGAGAGAAATTTTATTACTGCGATAAGATGCTTTGAATAAATGACTGTGACATATCTTTCCGGGATTTTCATTTGAAATGAGTACATAACATAAATTAAACCAAACATGATAATTTATTTATAACAGTAAACAAGAAATGAGCAGAGTGAAGCTGGTAGATTTCAATGCAGACGCTCAAAAATAAACTTTATTTTATAAAAGACTAAGAGGGGGAGGGGGGATATCCTTTCCCAAAACTTATTACATTTAACTTACTTAATTCTGCTCCAAATGACCTGATCTACAGGAACCTAAGAAATTCATTTAGCAAGTAATACAACTATAAAATGGAATAATCCTCAACATATCACTCATCCGCGAGAAAAGTGACACATCTCGACAAAAGTAAATTTCACAGGAGAGACAAAAGAAAATTTGCATGATTTTACTGTAACATGAAATTATAGCTCTTAGTTCTGCATGCAAGAATAAAAACGTGCGTAAAAGTATAGAATCCTTAAGGGGATTCTTCACGCACTTGAAAACACACGCTCCATAATGTTAATCATATGGACAGGTTATTTTCGAATTTCTCGCTTCAATTTGAATATTTTTAAAGATTTTTTTTTTTTTTTTTTTTTTTTTTTTTTTTTTTTTGCATAGGAGAGTTGAGCTTAATCTTTAATATGACACTTTTTTACTTTTTCGATTTTGGCTGCAGAGTTTTTTTTTAAAAGGTACTTTCTGTTTCGGAACCGGTTTCGAAACTGAAAGCACCTTCTTAAAGAAAAACTGCACCCAAAATCGAAAAAGTAAAAAAGAGTCATATTAAAGATTGAGCTGAACTATCCTATGCAAAAAAAAAAAAAAAAAAAAAAAAAAAGTTTAAAATATTCAAATTGAAACGAGAAATTCGAAAATAACCTGCCCATAGGATTAACATTACGGAGCGTGTGTTTTCAAGTGCGTGAAGAATCCCCTTAAGGGGTCTCAGGACTCTTAAAAGTGGAAAAAATGAAAAAAAAGGACCATTTTCAACATTTAATATCTTAAAACGTATTTGATATTAAGACACAATTTTAAATGGGAATGAAAGATACAAGTATATTCTTTCATTTCAAATATTTGAAAAATTGCAAGATGCAGAATTAGCATTTACAGGGGACTCAAAACTGTCAGACATTTGACGAGCAGAAAATCGGTATAACAGCTTATGCGCACGATTACAAAATACATTTTGCAACTAGAATGAAAATTTAGGTGCCTACTTATACCTCAGATTATAATAATGACACTGAACCTAAATAAATTTGTATTGAAATCAGTTTTATATTTTTAATACAAAGTTGTATTTAGCTAATGCAAAATTTAGAAAATTTCAACAATATAAACCCCCCCCCCCCCCCCCAAAAAAAAAAAAAAAAAAAAAAAAAAATATTTTTTTTTACAATAAAAAGGAAATTTTAGGTTCAGTATATACAGACTAACATGAAACATATGTTTTGAAAATTTCATGAAAAAATATTCAGAAGTATTTGAGATATCGTGCGTGTTATGCTCAAAAACGTCATATGGAGAAAAATGACTTCAAAAGTTTTGGAAACACCGCTTCAGCTATTGAGCGAGTATAATTCTAAATGCCATAACTTCTGTTCTAATGGGAATTTCAAGATAACAATTATATAAAAATTTTCAGAAAACATTGAAGTTTAACATCTAAAAAAATAAAATTTTCGAAAATTTTAGATCTTTAAGAGTCCTGAGACCCCTTAAGAATGTAGACGTAGGATGAGGTTTAGAAGGTTGGGTAACTTTACCTCCTTACATAATCCACCCCTCATCTCTGGTCACAAATGGACATAACGCGTAACAAAGTGAATTTCGTTATAACTACACTTATGAAACTTTTTGTGTAGCAAGACGCAGCTATGACAGACCTATTGGTGTAATAAAATTTAAAATGAATTTTTGCGAGATGTGTCACTTTTCTTGCGGGTGAGCGATATATCCTAATTGGCAAAAACTCACAGAGGAAGATTCTGTCCAAACTGCTAACCAGAAACATCACTTTAAGTTAACACGTGCCTTGAATTTCATGCAAGTATTCACAGATCTGATGGCGAGATGGGTTCAAAATTCGTTGATTCCATCTCCTACCGCACTAAATGTATGTACTACTCACCCACAGTCACCTAATTAACGTATCATTACAAAAATATCAACCAGATTCCCGTAGTATCCATACGTATTTTCCGAAACTGAAAGAAATGTCAGAATAGATCTCACTCACGCACAAATATTAGTACCCAGGATTTCGCGATCGCACGCAAAACCTCAAAACCCACTCGTCTGCTACAGTACCCATATAAAAGAGTAGCTTTCTCATTGACATACAAGATTTTCAGCAATAGAATGTAATCCAATTCATATGCAGATACCTAGATTAATTATCGAAAAAAAATATTTAAATACTCTGATAACGCAAAGGCATTTTACATACGTAGGTGGTTCAACAATTATTGTCCCTAGTGTATATAAAATATTTGTACTGCGATGGTTGATGTGGAATATCGAAGCCTAATGTCTTAAATGCCTATATGCTCAATTTGAGAACCGTAGCTGCTATATTAACATAGTTTTAGAGGGAGGGGTGAAGTTTTAAAGACTTATTTTTGAGGGAGTTTTTAAGGAGGGGGTTGAGGGCTAAATGTTGGTTTGGAGCTTTATGAGGCTACATTTGTGACAGTGGATGAGATGTGGCTCCAACACTATGATCCAGAGTCCAAACGACAATAGTTACGTTTCATCCACTGTCACAAATCCAGCATCATTAGCTAAAAATCAGCCTTTCACCCCCACTCCCCCCCTTTCACTCCTCCCTCCAAAACTATGTGAATATAGCAGCTGCGGTTCTGAAATTGATCATATAGGCATATAAGACATTAGGCTTCCATATTCCAGAACGACCATCTGAGTACAAATATTTAATATATACTAGGGATAATAATTATTGAACCACCAACGTACTTATTCATGACATTGAATCTCGTCCAACTTAATGCATAGTTGTGCAACGTTACAAATTTTCTGAATTTTTAAAAAATTTTAATCCTTCTGTTACAAAAATATCACGCATATTATTGCAATTGTATACTTACCCCATTTATGCCTAGCGTCCCATTTTTGGGACGTTTCAAATTTTAATGCATTTGTATAATTTTCTTCTTCTTTATAACATGAAAATTGCATGAAATCATTATTTATAAATGTCTTTATCTATAACCGAGAGATGACAGCACAAGGTGGATATTTATTTGCTTAAATTAAGTCTTTTTTCGGTGTTTGTAGATTTTAAATTTTTCAAGAGGGCGAAATGTAAAAAGTAAGTTTATTTGTATTTTTTCTATCATGGACCCAAAATCGCAAGTTATAATCTTAGATTGTGGACTTTTTTGAAATACGTATTTTTTTCAATTGCGAAATTAAATGTTCAAGCGTATTTTTTATGCATTTTTGTAATGTACAAAATACAGGTTTCTAGGAACAAATGGGCACATATTTTTGTTAGAAATTTAGGAGACAGTTATTTATGCAATCTCCTTTCGAAGATATTTATGAAATAAATTGTTATTAAGTCTGCAATACGATTATTCTTATTTTATTATTAATGATAGTTATAACGTTATTAGTCTCTGCAAAGAAATAAATATATTTTTTTGTAGTTCATTAAAATACTAATTATAGTACATAATATACAATTTAAAAACATTTTAAATATAAATATAGGCAAAATATATAATTATGCATATTATTCTACTAGAAATACTCATATTTAGTTCTTTTACATTTTACCAAATAAATACAAAAAAAAAAAAAAAAAAAAAAAAAAAAAAAAAAAAAAAAAAAGCTTATTTTTTTTTTAGTATTTTTCCAGTTCATTTTGCAACATTTTAAAATGATTTTACCAAAAATTTTGAGAAAACAAAAATTCAGGCACAAATGGGTTAAACAAGCATTTTTAAAAGTGTTTGCATTTATATATCCTGAAAAAAAAAAAGGATAAACTCCAGATATTGTGCATGAAATTTGTAAAAAATTCTCGTATAACGAATTCTGATTGATATATAAGATTCATTTTCAGCAGTGGAATATGGAAATCTCATTTATATGCAACAGATACGCTCGATCAGGTATCGATAGCTGGATTTTATTCCTTTGCATTCGATCTTCATAAACTGAAAATTCCTATACTATATCAGCATTTTCTAAAATTTTAAAAATTTAACCATTTAGCTACTATGATAATACGAAGACATTTTACATACTTATGCATGCACATGCAATCTCACAAATTTAATACCTAGCTGAGTGACGTTAGAATTTTTGTGGAAATTTTTGAAATTTTAATCCTTCCGTTACAAAGATATTACACATACTATTGAAATTACACACTGAAAAAAGCATAATATCAGCATTTTAAAACTAAAAGAACTAAAACTGTTAGCATTATATACTGATAAAAAAAGGATAAATTCTAGTTATTGCATATGAATTTCTTAAAAAATTCTGGTTTAACAAATTCTTATTGATATATAAGACACATTTTCGGTAATGAAATATTGAAATTCAATTCGCCTGCGAAATATACGCTTGATCAGGTATCGATAGCTGAATTTTTTTCCTTTGCGTGCGATCTTCATAAATAGAAGAATAATCTTATGCAATCTGAGCGTTACTTCCGTGTTGAATTGGCATATCTTTTCTAAATCAGGTTTTTCAACTCAATTCGTCTGTAAAAAAGACTTTTAAAGAAGAATATCTTTATACTGTGCTCTTGAACTCATATTAATAGAATTCTTTTAGTTAAACATGATTAGAATTTTGAAGGTCTCTAATTTGGTTTTTGAATTTTGTTGTGCAGTTTTAAGGAACTGTAAGTGCACAATAACATAAAAAATAATCGGTCCCATGCGAGTATTACTAGCGTACAGAGGGTTCCGTACAATAAATATATTAATTAGTGACTGTAATATTACAAAAAATCGTTGATAATAGAACAATAAGTTGTTATCTAGGCTTTAAAAGCACATGTTGCATAGAATATGCCACCCATGTCTTTATGTATGTCCGAACCAACCGGGCTTTTAAAGGTTAATATCTCGGCTAATTACCCACTTTTTAAAAAAAATCATTATCAACAATCCTTTCATACTTCTGCGACGATAGGTATTTCCTGAGCGACCGGAACGTGAAATTTGTGCGCAACGGAAAAAACGTGATTTTCTCAAAAAGTATGCGACCTAGGGTAATCGCTATAGATTTTCTGCAAGGTCTAAACAAACGTTCTACTAACTCTAATTTTTTCATAATTTTAGTTTCAGTAGATTTGGAAATGGAGTGGAAGAAACTTATTTTATTACATTTTCTATGATAATACCTAAAATTAAAACAAATGTATTTTTGAGTTCGGCGTTACGAGAGTTTTCACACGATACCCTACACCAGGGACGGCGAACCTATGGGACGCGTGCCACATCTAATTAATTGTGGTCTCAAAAACTTTTCAAGCGAAGATGATATTTGAAAACTATCGACAAGAATTGGTTATTAGACATTTCTAAATTCCGATGGTAAAGCTATAGCAGTTTTAATTTATTTCAGAGATATTCAAAGAAATTGGCGTTTGCCATTTTAACAGTTTTTTCTGCCTATGTGTACTTTCGAGTCACTGTTTACACAAATGAATAACACCAAAACTCAAACTGAAAGCACTTGTCAGATAAATCCAGTTCAGTTTGCATTAAAATTAACCTGATATTAAAATGCAACAGCAGAAATAAAATTGCATAGCTTTAATTTTTTTTTATTAATTTCATTAAATATTTTTGTTTTCGTAATTATTACACTGTAATAACGGAACATATGTCTTATAATCCCGCATCCGCCATATTGGATTATTTTTCTAGGCGTAAATTAAAAATTGTTCTTTAATTAATAGTTATACTTATTATATTCAGGTTTTTTTCAATATTATATTAATCTATCAACAATATTTAACCATTGGCGACAATGGGCAAAAAAGGAGTTTTCATACAAGAAAAAAATCCAAGATGGTGGATGCGGGATTATAATACATCTAAGCCACAATAACTACATGCATGCTCCTCCTATTTTTAAAATCTTAAGTAATTTTAATCCATAATTTTTCCACCTATTAAATTTGTTTGTTAGTTGGCACGTCATGGTCACATAAAATATTTTTTATATCAAATTTGGCACGCGGCAGCAAAAAGGTTCGCCCCGCCCTGCCCTACACGATATATATATAAAATATTTTTATTTTCAAGTAACTAAATTAGCCCTCCTCCATTTTTTCCAAATATATTTGGGAATGGTTAATAATCAGTATAAAAAAAGCCTAAGTCATGTGACTGTCATCAACAGTTCCGGGTTGACCGCTTCACTTTTTGTATGCTAAGCGGCCAATATGGTAATTTAATGTTAGCCGGGAGCAGGTGATAAATCGCCAAATATTGTAAATATCATGTCATCAGTAGTATAATAGTCTATTTCATGCGACTGTCATAAACAATTTTTCGCGTGTGAAATTAAAACAAAACTTTGATGTTGAAATTTAATGTCATGGTTTATGATATTATTTATTACTTTTCTTTTTTTCTTCTTTTTTTTAAGCAATAACTGAGAGTCACAAATTTTAAATATTTCATTTTTAAATTAAAACTATGCATTTTAAATAAAAAGAGTGAAAGTACTATATTTTAAATGAAATTAATGAAATACGAAAAAATACGACTGAAACAATGTTTGGCGATTTATCACCTGCGTCCGGCTAACAAAAAAAGGCCGAGTTCAGGATTTCTGTAAGAGAATATTCGGATTTGGCGAAGGATTGAGCAAGTAAATTAAATTATGTATAAAAGTAATGTGATACAATGCTTAGCATATGTTTAAGGGAGACCAAACTGGTCGCCAAGGGCGGCTAGTCTATAAATAGGTGGATCAATAGCCTTTATTACTTCTGCCAAATTTGAACTTTTTACTTTCCATACTTCACAAGAAAATCGGCTGTGACAGACGGACAAACAGACAGGCACACGAATGATCTTATAATGGTTCCGTTTTTCTTTTTAAGTACAGACTCCTAAAAACAAACAATCACACGCAGGACGAATTTTAATTTAGCTAGGTTGACCCATCTGCCAACAATAAATTTAGAATAAAACATACTTTCCTTGAAACTTGTTGTTAAGAAATTTCTGAATATATATTCTCATCATCTAATCATTTCAGTCAACCTTAGTTACAATTTTGAATATTACTAATTTGTGTTTTGAACATTTTGTAGTTTTTATGGAAGTATAGGCGTGCATTAAGGGTGTATTCGAAAAAATATTTTTCCACCCTCAACAGCTCGAAATTTTCTGAGACATTTTCAGACTCATTTTTAAAAGTAAAAACGTGAAACTTGCTGAGGTGATTTTTGAAGAGATGTATAAGAGGCCGTGTGATTTCATTTTTCGCTCAATTGATTAGAATTTGTTTTACAATTATTTTCTCAGTATAACCATTTTTTTCATCCCCAGATCTCTCGCTTCGGAAAATGCGGTTCAAAACGCCAAATTTGAATGCATTTTTTACAATATTTTCTGCATTTATTAAAAAATCAACGGGTACGGCACATTATGTACTTTCCAAATAAGAGAATTCGTCAGTTTTATGCGTTTAAGAGCAAAAATGAATTTAAAAATAAATCACAAAATAAGCAGTTTGGATTGGAATACACCCTTAACAGGAATACTCAAACAAGGAATGCCATGTTGAGAATTATAGTTTCAGGAAAGTTTGCCAATTAAGATTAAATTTTGAACAAATATATTCATTTATTTGTTTAAAATTTTCAAGTGAAGTTTAAAAGTATTCATATTTTGACTATCTAAAATAAACAATCCAAGGTAAAAGCAAGAAAGAAAATCATGCGCCAAGCATGATTATAAAACAATTTCTGACACATTCAGAATACTGTAACTAAATTTCACCCATTTAATAAGGTGAAAAAAAATGTCTAAGTAAATAATTTACAAAACGCATTACACATTTGAACATGCAATTTAAGCAATTACCATCTATAGACGTAAAAATATCAGAGCTGTTTTGTGCAGTTCGGTATATGCAGTTTGTATATATACAGTGAATTACGTTTAACACGAAAACGCTTAACATGAAAAATCGGTTAACACGAAATGATATAACGGTCTGGACAGTATACTATGCAATTTAATACATTTTTTTTTCTTTTAACACGAAACAAAAATCGTTTAACACGAAAAAATTTCGCTTTCGATCTAGTTAGTTTGAGTTGAAATTGGTGAATTTTGTGTTAAAACCACTGAATTTTGGGTGAAAACCGGTGAATTTCGGGTTTTTTTTTTAAAAATTAGCTTATGTTTTATGAGCATAATGGCTGAGAAATCGCTCTGAAAACAAATTGCTATTTCGCTTCAAATGAAGATGAAGCTGGTTAAATGCAGTTGATGAAACAGAAGGTCGAAAACAGAAATCTGCAAAGAGTTTGGCATTGCCAATTCTACTTTATCTTTATCAACGATAATAAAAAAACGGGATCCCATTACGTTAATGTTTAAGCGCAGTATGTTTAAGCCAGAGAGAAAACGTATGAGAACCGCTAAGCACGAAGATTTAGAGAAAGTTTTGCTCATTTGATTCAAACAAGCTATATCTCAGAATACTGAAAAAGACACTTCAAAAACAGATATCTGATTCCCCCCTCCCGCCCCAAGGAAAAACAATATTTTTTTTTACCTGCTTTTTATCCTAATGGATTCAACCTACTAGTACTTTAACAGGAAATCAAAATAAAATTTGACGACGTCGAAAATATCGTGAGTTTTGTGCTTTTTTTTAACGAATCTTTTACCGCGAAATTCTTTTAACACGAAAAAAAAAATTAGGTCCCCTCAATTTCGTGTTAAACGTATTTCACTGTACTACATAAGTATGCAAAAATTTAGTTCAGTTAGGAAACCCATAACACAGTTGAAAATTTGCCTTCGGCAATTTCCGCCAATTAGCAAATACGTACTCGAATTGTTTTGTGCAGCCCTGTACAGGATCTATAAATTTTACACACTAAGTAATATGCAAAAAAATAGTTAAATTTAAAAACGCATACCAAAATTGAAAACGCATTGCCAGCAATTATTGCTCGTAGACAATACTGTAATCAAAATTCTTTTGTGTACCTCTGTAAATGAACGATAAATTCTATGCACACCATATTCTACTGTAAGTATCTTGCAGTTCATCTAAGTGATGCATATAAAATTTTATTATGTTTGAAATAGTGTAACATCATTAAAACACACTGCAAACGAGTTTTTCCATAGACCTTAATGTAATGGGATTATTTTGAGTGAATATGTAAACGAACTATACAAGTTTACGCACTCCGTTTTAAATAGCGAACATGCCACAGTAAATATCAATAACATACATAAATTACATGCGAATCCCAGGATATTTAGGCGTTAGAGCACGGACAGACAGACAAACCGAATTCGTGAACACTTTTCAACTATGTTGAAAAGTGTTAAAAAATAGTTTAATGCACACATCAAGGTTTAGAAAATGAATACAATATGACCAGATTTTGCAATAAAATTTTAGTTACCGCTCTCAAAAATAATTTGAATAATATTTTCAAGTAATTGGACATTAAATCTGCATTATCTATTATATATATAAAATCCAAACAGAAATTTCGTTCCGAACGCCGAGATTTCGAGTTCTACCGCATGGATTTTTACGGAACTTATACCGTTAGATAGGTATCGTTTCAGGGAAGGTTTTAAGCTATAACACATCATTCTACCTGGATTAGTTATAGAAGTATGACGGAAAGTTCTGTTATTTTGGACTTTGTTACTTCATATTTCCTTAAATATCTGGTCTCCTATTGGTCGTAGAGCTTAGATCTCGCGCCAAAAGTAGCTCCACAGCACCCAAGCAAACTTTTCCCCGCAATTATTTTGCCGTCTTCCGATTTCCTCTAACTCTATTAGGGGCCCGCGTAGGGCCCCTTTAAAATATTTTTCGTAGTAATTTCAGCAATTATCTTAAATTATTGGTTAAGACCGCCACCCTCCCGATTCATGTATCTACGGAAATGTTGCATGAAGGAGTTTCGTTCAGATACGCTTTCGTTAAGAATAGAGTGCGCTCCCTGGTGGTGGAATGTGGAACTAACATAACGCGATATTGTTAAAATTAGGAAATCTAACAATGCGATCTGTTTTAAACTTTGAGATAGTTCATAACACATAATCTATTATCTATTCTATTATATATATATAAAATCTATTATCTATTCTATTATCTATTATATATATAAAATCCAAACGGAAATTTCGTTCCGAACGCCTAGATTTCGAATTCTACTGCATGGATTTTTACGGAACCTATACCGTTAGATAGGTATCGTTTCAGGGTAGGTTTTAAGCTATAACACATCATTCTACCTAGATTAGTTATAGAAGTATGACGGAAAGTTCTGTTATTTTGGACGATAAGGTTACCATTTTATTTCTTGGCGAAGTTTTTTGTTGTTGGAAAAATTGAAACGGCTATTACACCTAGAAAAATAAAAGACAAAAAACTGTTACTAATTTTATTTAAAATCTTTAAAAAAGAAAAAAAAAAAGAAATCCATTTTAATGAGTGATAATATTAAAAAACGAATATATTTCATGAAAGAGAAGGTTCGTAATACTTAAAGAATTACTCAGTTGAAATATTGCAATTGAAATAATATTTGGCGATTTATCTTTTGCATCAGGTTAAGAAAAATGCATCAGAAAATTGATAAAATGATATCAAGGAAGTTCCCCATAAGCGCATGCTCAGCATTATTTGAAAAAAAGTTATAGAATATTCTATAGAACTATAGAATCTCCTTGTCAGATCAACAAATATTGTCCACTCTCTTTTTTTTTTTTTTTAAACATATATCGCCAATTTTTCTTTCAGAAAAATCTACTGTTTCAAATGTTAAGTACTAAAGATTATTCTTAAGAAAATTTATGCAATTTTGCGTTATTAATACCACAAAAGAAAATATTTTGCAATAAAAATTGCTTACTGAAATACATTTTCGATTGTCTTTTTAATTCGTCATCCCATTTTCAGTTTTTTTTTAAGGTTTTTGATATTGGATTAATCTTCCGTAATCAGGTTACCTGCTAATTAGTGTATTTACTGAACTATTTAGATATTTCTTTTATATTTGAATGAGTCAGATCAGTGATCAGACAGTGACTGTCAGACAGTGATCGCGATTGTAGCAGATTACATGAAATTTGTACTTAGCTATTAGTAAATTTATGGTTTTTCATTATGAAGCAAACGGAGAACAGAAGATTTAGTATTATATATATTTTTATTTGCAGTTATTTTACTGTCACTAAAAAATAAATACTTGGGAAAAAAATTTGAAATTTCAATGGTGGCTGGTGGAACAATATTTGTTGATTTATCATTTTAGCCTAGATAAGAAAAGAGGTACCTGAAATGCAGATAAAATGAAAATAAAAATCATTATAAAGCAAGTTCTTCTGACGTACAATCCTATTCGCTAAACTGAGGAAAAAATTAACGATTTTAGGTTTATTTAGGCAGCAGACTGAAGAATAATGTAATTTTGAAAATAAAAAGTGTATTTATTTCTCCGTGTTATTGCACTCTTTAGAGAAATGAAAAAAGGTCTTCGGTGCATCAAAAAGATTATTTCGTTATATTATAACGTGTTAGGTTATTAAGTTTTGTATAACTGACATTATTTGTCATTCACAAAGAGTATTTTTGGCGAAAGATCTATAATTCAGCCAACAGCAATTTGACTTTATTTAATGGGATGTAGTCTGGCGCATAATTACGTATGTTTTACGTGTGTTAACTCTGGTAAATTTGTAACCATATAATTTGAAAACACGTCTAATGTTTGCCGTAAAACTTAGCTGTGCACCCGATTATGGACGATTTATGAAGATTTTGATTGGATGAAAACAAGAGGTTTATTTTTCTATCATAATGAGTTATCGAGTTTTTTTTTTTTTTTTTTTTTTTTTTCAGGTTAACAGTTACATAATTGCAAGTGGTATATATATAAAAAGGAAATGGTAATGGAAATGACATTATTTTAATTTTATTCAAACACTTCATTTATGTGATCACTTTTATGTGATTCACATTTCTTTTAATGAAAGTTAAAGACTTTTTGTGTGCAAACAATTTATTACATTTTTTTTTTTTTTACCGTATTTACTCTGCTGTAATCCGAAGATAGAAAACTGCAGTAGGCCTGCTAGAAGACGTGTATTACAAAGTATAATGCAACGTAGAGAGAAATTGTATTTAAGCTACCAGAACCACACATAGCACCAAGCTGAGAAGCCCGGAGTTCGGATTATTCACTTTCGTTTGATAGTTCTTGAACACAAGTAATGTTCAGTGGTCACTCTCTGCAATCATTGTAATTATCTCTCCTTTTAGTAGTGTGGTGACTAGAGAACATTTTAACATTTATGATTATCACAACGGCCGTATTTTCTTCCCAACCTCTACTTTAAATATATACTGTAAAAAGAATTTCTTCTGAATAGTCCGAATTTTACCTAACCCGTAAGATATTATAATAGCTAAATAGCGTTCGCATAGTATTCAGCAAATGCGGAAAGATTTTCCCGGTGAAGGTCCATATTAATTTAAAATACAAGGTCGAATTCATAATTTTATTTGATCAATGATCATTTGAAAAATGGACCAGCGAAGCGGGTGTAGCCTGCTAGTTTATGATAAAGCCAGGAAATTAACTTTAACTGAAACTGTCGTTATTTATTTAAACGTATTTGGAAACAGAATCAACTTCACAGCAATTTCCGAGAGACAGCTTTCAAACAGAACATTACACAAACGATATTTTATTAAAGTGCAACTTGAAACTATATATTAAGGAAATAATTTTAACCCTTAAATGCCTGAGTTATTAATACATGGAAATTATTCCAGAGAGAAACATTCGCCTTGCATACAATATTTCAAATGAAAATCAAATTTCAAAGTAATTGCTTAAGAGGCGCAAAGACCAACATAGTGAAAAAGATTCCATGCTGGGACTCGAACCCGGGCCATCAGTATAGCGCACTGACGTTCTACCGACTAAACCACATGGAACGATACCCAGCCTGGAAAATTTCCCACTATTACATGTTGGCAAGGCTACAAACGCAGCACAAGATGGAATATTTATCGTGAGCCACTTTCACTATGTTGGTCTTTGCGACTCTTAAGGAATTACTTTGAAATTTGATTTTCATTTGAAATATGCCTGAGTTTTCAAAAATCATTTAAGAAATGTTTTTCCGCTTTCTTTTTTTTTAAATAAATCACGGGAAAAATACTTTAAAAAATCATATTTTGCTTTAAGTATGGTTTACGGCTAAAAAACTGTTTGTTACTAATCGGCAATACTGGTGTTTAATTGAAAAAATAATTTTTCTTGATAAAATTCTATAATATTAAACACACAAGAATTTTGAGAACTATGATAAGAAATAAATTTTACTTGCTCACTGCAGAACAAAATAGGGTATTTCGCAAGCTTCCAAACAAAACAAAAAGAACATGTATCAACAATTGAAAAAATAAATCTATCTTTATTCATAAACAGCACACGTGTTGCCATCTAAATGTTGAAAATCAATTTAGTAATATTTTCAGAATGTATTTTATTGGCAACATTAGGCATTATAGCTTCAATATTATTCTAATAGTATTTATGAGCCTAAATTGGGTATGTTGTCGAAAGGCGACACCCGGCATTTAAGGGTTAAATTACTTTATGTAAATATCAACGATAATAATCCAAGGAATTCATTTTGTCTACAGAAATTACATTTGTGTACGAAAATATTTTGTTGTTCAGTTTCAGAAAATTGAATCAAATTCCGAAAAATGCGATTATTCGCAGATATATTTCAATTTTATTTTTAATTTAAAGCTAAATAAAGAATTTTCAATTTAACTTTAGTTTAAAATTTATTTGAAAAATAAATATGTTTCAAAATAGTATTTAAACAAAACTTATTTTAAATGAATGTATGATACACAACAATTAACGTTTTCACAAATCATTTAGATAATATTTTCAACTAACTGTAAGTTTTCATTAGTTATGCACAAAGCCAGAAATAGAAATTTTAAATGAAGCTAATGATATTTAAGGAAACATATTTGTAAAATGTACAACAATTTCTGTGAAACAGTTCTTTCAAACATACTCTGACATAAATGATATTCTATTAAAATGCAAGTTGAAACAATATATTAAGGAAATAATTTTAAATTCCTTTACGTAAATATCAACGATAATAATCCAAGGAACACATTTTGCCTACAGAAATTACATTTGTGTACGAAAATGTTTTATTAACTTCTGAAAATTGAATCAAATTCAGGAAAATGTGACTATTTGCAGATATATTTCAATTTAATTTTAAAACAAAATAAAGAGGATTCAAATTATTTTCAGTTTAAATTTATTTTAAGAATAAATAAGTTTCAATTTAAACGAAACTTCTTTAAAACAGATGAATGATGCACACAATTAACATTTTCACAAATCATTTAAATAATATTTTCCACTAACTGGAAATAATATTTTAAAAGAATGTTTTCATTAATTATGCACAAAGCCAGAAATACAAATTTTAAATAAAACTATCGATATTTAACGAAACCTATTTAAAAACTGCAGAACAACTTTTGTAAAACCTTTTTTTTCAAATACAATTTTACATGAATGATATTTTATTAAAATGCAAGTTGTAACTATATATTAAGGAATTGTTTTAAATTACTTTACGTAAATATCAACGATAATAATACAAGGAATTCATTTGCTCTACAGAAATTACGTTTGTGCACGAAAATATTTTGCTGTTTAGTTTCATAAAATTGAATCAAATTCAGGAAAATGTGACTATTAGCATATATATTCCAATTTAATTTTAAATTTGAAGCATAATGAAATTTCAATTTATTTATTTAAAGAATAAATATGGTTACAAATGATATTTAAGCAAAACTCATTTTAAATGGATGAATGATACACACAATTAACGCTTTCACAAACCTTTCAAATAATGTTTTCCAGTAACTGGAAATAATACTTTAACATTAAGTTTTCATTAAATATGCACAAAGCCGGAAATGAACGATATTATCGATATTTAAGGAAATATATTTGTAAGCTGTATAACAAATTCTGTGAAACGATTCTTTCAAACATAATCTTACATAAATGATGTTTTATTAAAAAACAAGCTGAAATCGTATATTAAACAATGACTTTTAAATGACTTTGCGTAAAAATATGCAATTGATAATTCAAAACATTTCATTTACTACTAAAAGGATATTTGTCTACGGAAGTATTTTTTATTTAATTCTGTAAAATTGTATCAAACACAAGAAAATGTAATTATTCATAAATAAATTTAAGTTTCTCTGAAACTTTAACCCTTTATGCTTTAAATTATGAATCTTGAAATTCCTTTACCTCAATAATTATCTTCCTTGATGTATGGAGATAAATTAGAAAATTTATATAATAATAATAATGAAATTTAGATAAATGTTTTTATTAAAAATGATTTAACAAATCAGTATTTATGATCCCTTTTAGTAAAGTACTTACATGGATAATTTGATTAATTAACAAAAAATACTATTATGGAAATTTTGAAATTATTATAAAAAGGATGTAATAAATGTATTGTAATCCCCATCTGTAAATGGAAAGGTTTTTGTCGTTGTAATTTTTTCATATAACATTTTTTTTTAGAAATCATTTAAATTTAAAAAATAAAAAAACCCGACTGCGTAAAAAGCGAACTAATTAATTATTTCTCATCAGTGTGAAACTATTTTTTATATTACTTACATATTTTTTTTCTATTTACTTGTATTGATGACTTTTAAATTGTGTTTAAGAGTCTACTTCAGACAAAAGAAAAGACCCGTTCGCCAGTGCTAATCCTATGGAAGAAATTTATAAAGATATCTCGGTCGCATTTAAATATTTTTAAATGATTTCTTTTGCATTGAATAGTTGAGTTCAATCTGTACAAATGCCGTTATTTACTTTTTCGATTTTGTTTATAGGTATTTCTTATGAAGAAACTTTCATTTTCGGAACCGGTTTCGAAAGTAAAAGCATCCTCACAAAAAATATCTGCATTCAAAATCGAAAAAGTAAAAAACGGCCTGCATACAGATCGATCTCAACTATTCATTGCAAAAGAAATCATTTTAAAATATTGAAATGCGACTGAGATATCTTTATAAATTTCTTCCATAGCATTGGCGAACGGGTCTTTTCATTTGACTGAAGTAGCCTCTTAATTGTTAGTTCCTATCTATAAACACTGTTTTCATGGTCTATAGATGTCTATGATGGTTAGAGTTGCAGTAAAGCTAGAGATCCTACCTACACAACTTCCATGTTGTGTAATATTTAAATGGAGCTTCTGACTGTAAAATAGTCAATGAAACATCGTCTTTTTTTTTTTTCAAAACATATCTAATGATATGCCACTCAATAGGGTGCGTAAAAAAATTTTTTCCGTCTCTATCGCCATTTTGAATTTATAAAAACAAAACCTAGCCTATAATCATCGGACGGTTAAGACGAATCGATAGAGACCTCATTCATTAAAATCCATCCAGCCGTTTGGATGTTTCGAGGGTATAAAGAAATCCATATACCCAGATACGCGTGAAACACGCAACCTTTCTTTTGAGTCGGGTAATAAGAAAAAAAAATACACCTACGAAAATGTTTGCGAAAACAACCACTTACAAAATAATATTTAATTTTGACTATTTCACTGTTCTTTCTAAATGTGATCTAGTAAAGTATGTTGTATAAAAAGTAAAATCTGCAAAGACAGATCTGTAAAATCTATAAAATAAATGTAATTTTTTCGTTTTCTTTATCTTTTCCATGTAAAGCATTCATTTTATTTATTAAACTTGTGTATTTATTTAATAAAATAAATTACACCAAATTCAGAGAAATTTGATTATTTTTAGGTAAATTACTGTAACTTTTAATGTCTAGTCAAAAGAAAAACTTTTCAGTTTATCTTAATTATTAAATAACGACTTAGGAAATATTTAACTTCAACTGTTTCACTTTACTTTCAAAGTGGGATTGAGAAAAATATTTTATGTGAAAAGCAAAATCTGAATACACTGTGCTTTTATTAAGAGACGGTTTAAATAAATCTTATATTACATATTCTTTAATGGTACTTAAAAGTTCCATTGGAGCATAAAAATTTAAGGAAAAAAACCCGGTTTCAATTTACCTTTTGTTCAAATTTCCATAAAGTTATAAAATAAAAATATATTTTTCTTTTTTCTGTATATCTTTCATCACATTTATTTCTTTTTAAAAAGAAATAATAATAAAAATAATAATAAAATCGCAAAACAAGAATATGCGGGTAGTCAGGTCAGTACCATGGCTATGATTTCACCCGCTATGAGTTACCGAGTCATATATTTTGAATTTTATAAATTTTCGGCACCAAAAGCACGTTTTTCTGTTTTTAATGTCAGAAAACTCCGAAAATTAATAAAATTCAGAGTATCACAACTCGGTAAAGTTTAATGGTAAGAAGGACACTCATATATAAACACACACACACACATATATACAATTTATTTCATTCTGAAAAATAAATCTAAAAATATCAAGTTACCAGATCATCAATCTATATCAATATCACCTAAGATTTCATTTCCACAATTAGTAATAATTTGTATAATAATTTTTATTAAAGCATTTAATATGGTTCCAATGTCGTCATTATTCATATACAAAAGTTAACAAATAATTTTTGTAACTGAAATAGCCGATATTTACTCCAAAGAAAATATATTTGAGATTACAGAAAATATATTTGAAAAGAAAACGAAACAAAGTTTCTGTAATACAATACAGAAATAGCCTGAAATAAATTATACTTTCTAAAAATACAAATTGAAACAACACACAGAAAAATTTTAAACGACTTTATCAATCCACCCACGATATTAAACCAAGCCATCCGTTTTATTTACTGAAATATCTGTTTGCTAAAACATTTCGTTATTTGATTTTACAAAATTGAATTAAATTTAGCGAAATGTGATTATTTGCAAGTAAAGTTTGATTTCTTTGTGACTGTAAGGAAAAAGAAATAGGTTTGTTTAATTCCAGTTCGAGAACAAATATATTTTAGAATTATTTTCCCAGATTTCATTTTTAAGAGATGAAGGATGAATACAATAACGAAAAAGAATGCAATTCAATTTGTTCTTATTTACCTTCGGTTGAAAAGAACTCAAGCTATCCTTTAATATATAGTATTTTAGACACTATATATATATATATATATATATATATATATATATATATTATTCTGAAAAAAACCTAAATAACAAGTTATCAGTTCACTAATCTGTATCAATATAAATTAAAATTTCATTTCCACAAACCATTTAAATAATAATTTTTACTAAAGCATTTAATATGAGTTCAATGTTGTCATTATTTCTATACAAAATTTAAAAAATAAATTTTTAACTGAAACATTCGATATTTACTCCAGAGGAAATATATTTGAGATTACACAAAATACATTTGAAAAGAGAACCACGAATAGTTTCTGTAATACAATACTGACACAGCCTGAAATAAATGATACTTTCTAAAAATACAAATTGGAACAACACACAGAGGAATTTTAAACGACTTTATCTATCCACCCACTATACTAAACCAAGACATCCGTTTTATTTGCTGCAATATCTGTTTGTGAAAACATTTCATTATTTGATTTTACAAAATTGAATTAAATATAGCGAAATGTGATTATTTGCAAGTAAAATTTGATTTATTTGTGACTGTAAGGAAAAAGAAATAGGTTTGTTTAATTCCAGTTCGAGAACAAATGTATTTTAGAATTATTTTCCCAGATTTCATTTTAAAAAGATGAATGATGAATACAATAACGAAAAAGAATGCAATTAAATTTGTTCTTATTTACCTTAGCTCGAAGCTGGTAGACGGAAGTGCTGGGTTTGAACCCAATCGCGGCCGTCGGCCTAACCGTTGGGGAGTTTTCGTGGTTTTCTTCAAAACCTTTGATTTCCATGCGTAAATACGTGTTAAGTTCCCTTAGAAAGACCCCCACGGAGAACACTCTCCCTAGGGCCTATATACCTCGAGTAGATAATCGGCCGTTAAAAATCAATTCAACTTAACTTATTCACCTTCGGTTGAAAAGAACTCAAGCTATCCTTTAATATATAGTATTTTAGACACTATATATATATATATATATATATATATATATATATATATTTCATTCTGAAAAACAAAATCTAAATAACAAGTTACCAGTTCATTAATCTGTATCAATATCAATTAAAATTTAATTTCCACAAAAGATTTAAATAATAATTTTTACTAAAGCATTTAAAATATGAGTTCAATGTTGTCATTATTTCTATACAAAGTTTAAAAAATAAAATTTTAACTGAAACGTTCGATATTTACTCCAGAGGAAATATATTTGAGATTACACAAAATATATTCGAAAAGAGAACCAAATATAGTTTCTGTAATACAATATCGAAAACAGCCTGAAATAAATGATACTTTCTAAAAATACAAATTGAAACAACACACAGAAGAATTTCAAACGACTTTATCTATCCACCCACGATACTAAACCAAGCCATCCGTTTTATTTACTGAAATATCTGTTTGTGAAAACAATTCATTATTTGATTTTACAAAATTGAATTAAATTTAAAGAAATGTGATTATTTGCAAGTAAAATTTGATTTCTATGTAACTCTAAGGAAAAAGAAGGAGGTTTGCTTAATTCTAGTTCGAGAACAAATATATTTTAGAATAATGTTATTTACCCAGATTTCATTTCAAAATTTCGCTATGGTACAATACAATGAATGGTGAATACAATAGCGAAAAAGAATGTAGTTCAATTTTTTCTTATCTACCTACGGTTGAAAAGAACTCAAGCTGTCCTTTAATATGAGTAGGGGAAGGTCATGTACCTGGTCCTATTTCGACATTTAAATTTTTAATTTAATTAAAATAAGTAAAGTAAATATAAAGATATTCTCTAATTATTTATCGTGTTATGCGTTCCCCAATATTTTCTTGAACTCTAATTTTAGGCCTATTATACTTTTTCTTTTAATTAAAAAAATATTAATTTTAGAACCTGGGTAGAACAATCATGTTGTACCTTGGTCCTAGGCATGTTGTGCCATAGAGCCTGTATCATTTTTCTATAAAAAATAAAAATAAATTGACGAAAGATTTTTATGATGTATTTGAAATAAATTTTTAAAATATATTTAATAACAGTTTTGTCATAGATATTTATTTAAAGCTTTTTAAAATTAATATAAAAGAGAAGGTGTAATTAGAGGGAAAAGGGGGGATGATTCCAAACACAGTAAATATCAATTGCGTATTTTCCTCAAGTATGAATTCTATCCTAATGCTATTAAAACGGTTCAATGGCCTAACAATAGGGTAAAGTGCTCATATTTTGTCCCCCTTAACTTCTCCGCTTCTGCGAAAGTGGTGCCACTTATGACTCAAGGCACAGGGGACGGAAGGTAAAAGGGGTCAGTATCGAAAGTTTCGTTCGCCAAGAAGCATACATAAATTAAAGACGTCGAATTTCCTATTTTTAGAAGACCTGAGTTCTTATTACGTCGTTTATAGAACGTTATTTACCGTACTTTAATGATTTATTTCTTATTCATTGCATGTATTTTACGTAGGTAAGATGCTGATAGTAGCATACAGGGAGTTTTAGGACGCTCGGAAATTGAAGCTGCGCCATATTGGGAAGTAGCGTCCCTCATAGCATGCATGGTCACAGTGACGTCATTGTGACGTCACTGTAAGTCACTGTGGTCACGTCACATCTGTGACCAAAATGCCACCACTCAGTGATATCACATTGTGACTGAGATGTGAACTTCTTAGAAAACTTTAAAAAATTACAAAAATTCTTTAAAACATGTTATTTACTGTAAAATTATATTTTTCTGGCAATTAAGAAAAAATGTGATGTCACTGTTATGTCACTGCTATGTAACGTACGTCACGTCACATATGTGACAAAAAAAATCACTATATTGTAAGTCACAGTGTGACAAAAATATGAACTTCAAAAATCTTTGAAAATGAAGAGAAATATTTTAAGCAGTCACGAGTTATAGCCGCATAAGGAATGAAAATATATTAGTGGATAGCAAATGGTAAATTCTGTCACTAAAGGGGAGAGGGGGGGGGGGGGCATAATAAATAAAGTGCACGATACAAGCATTAATAAACTAAATTTTCAGGCTATATTTTATCCATTTGATATCTAAGACAGTGAATGTATACTTTTTCATGATTTCAATTTTATCTAGCATTTGGATTATATATTTAGAATTAGGATTATTAAATTTATACACTTTACATATTTAGTTTGCTGGGAGGAAATTTCTTTCTTTCTTTCTTTTTTTACCGACCAGGATTATTCAAAACACTTCTGTGGTTTCAAACTAAAAATTTTCTATTACAGTTAAATCTGCACCTTTTAATGAGCACGTAGAAAGAGTCTTCAGAGTTTAGTCATCTATGCATTTCTTGCTTTAGAATATTTTTATAATTTGTATTCAAGTCATAAATTCTACTTCTTTCAGACTTTTTAAATAAAATTAGCATTTTCCGAAAATAAAAGAAATATACAAAATTTGTGCAAAACAAACTTTACTTTAAAAAAAAGAAGAAGAAAAAGGGGGGGGGGGGTGGTCGTTAATACCATTAAATTTATTTTTACACCTTTTAAAAATTTAAACAATGTTTTATCAAATAAACTCTAATTAAGAATATTATTATTATAATTATTTAGAAAAAAGGAACTTTACAATACATTTAACTTGAATTATTTGGTACGGATAAAAAGAAAAGGTTAAATATATAGGACATGTCTTCAAATACAAAATTTTAATTAACGATAGTTTCAGAAAATTACTGCGCATTCAAGTTCAATATTTCTTGTATACAAAAACAAATAATCTGTAACAGAACACCTGCTTGAAAATCGTCTGCCCACAGAAAAATAAATATGAGAAGACGCGGGAAATTGTTCACTGTTTTTAGAACATCACCAAGTCTACAACACTTTAAGATAAGGAAATGACCATTTTAGGATACACGGATATTAATGGAACGTATATGTAAGTGTTATTTAATTTAAATATTTTGTTCCTGATTTGTATATTATGAGTTAAATAGTTTTATGTTATATTTGTAAGAGACTGATCTTTATGTCAGAGGCGATATTTTTCAATTCGATAACTGTAAAGAAAAATATCTTAATCTGCCATCGCTTGAAAAAAAAAAAAAAATCTGCACAGAGATTGATTCAGGCTTAAGTTCATACTGGAATTAATATAAACATTAATTTACTCTTACTTGAGATTGAAAATGTATGGAACGACAATGATTTGGAATTATTTTATCGGCTTCTTACTATTTTTTGATTACTAACACTTATAGTTATTATTATTTTGGGGTTAAATATGATGTTCGATTATCATGAGATTACGAAACTGTTTCAGATTAGAAATTAACATTATACTGGGAAAATATATTTTTACATATTACAGTAGTGAAACATTTGAAAGAATTTTCTTTTAGTGCTAATAATATTTTAAATTATCTTTTAAAATCCTAAATCTTCAAACCAATGTTTTCAGATTTAACATTTGCCAAAATTATAAAATAATAGTAATTCCTTATACCATACGGAAATATTTTTGAGATATTGTTAAATCTAATAGTGCATTTAATTTATTTATTGTATTTTGCTGTTGTTTAATAGTACAATTATAAATACTAATTATTATTTTTAGTGTTTTTCAAATTGGTATATTTATTTTTTTAAATTGTATGTAAGAATTTTTGTGCTTGTGATTTTAATCAAACATTTAATTATAGACATTCTGAATCGGTTATTAAATTTTCTTCTATTGTAAATTCATTTTCTACGTTTATGATACCCGTAATTATTGGCACTAAAAAGTAAAATATGATATTTAAGCATTGAAATAAAGTGTTTTTCATGCCTGATAGGAAGTTATAGATTAAACTGCTTTAGTATATATTTTTTAAAAGTTCATATAATACAGGATACATAAGGACATAAGTTGAAAAGTGCTTATGACTTAGGTTTGTCTCTCCGTCTAGCAGTCTGTCCGCACTCTAACTCCCGAAAATATACTCGGATTGCCCTGAAATTTTTGGATGTTATTGACGTTTACCATAGCACGGTACCTATTTGTAATGAAGTTTGTAGCATGCTTTGTTCATTTACAGGGCCAGCCAAAAGTTTTCCGTTACATTACGGCCTATGGGAAAAAATCGTTTCAAATGATTTTTAATGATTTTACGCACGCTTTCAAACATAATAAAATTTATATGCATTTATGAAGGGCACTAAAATATGCATTCTGTTGACTATGCGATGCACAGAATAGAGCTATTGTTCATTTACAGGGCTAAAAAGGGAATTCAAATACATAATGATATAGGGGTGGAGGGAATTGTTTGCAGCATACTTTAATTATGTTAATCTATTTCATATATAATGAAATTGATGTATGTCGCTTAGGTTTACATACTATAAATTATTTCATTTATAATACGAATAATACGTATATAGCATTTACAGGGACACCCAAAATATTTCAGATACTATATTGTATCCGAAGTACTGTTCATTAGCGATGTTTGCTGGAAATGTATTTTTAATTATGATATGCGCTTTTATGATTCACTATATTTATGCATAGTATCGTGTATATAAATGCTATAATTCCTATACAAGGCTACAACACAAAAGTATTCGTAAGGATTACTGGGTATGGGCGCAAATTGCTTAAAGGTGGTTTTTAAATGAGTTATGTTTTTTTTCGCTGAACTGCATTTAATTTACCAATAAATGTTTGTAGAATATGGATAAAATGATACACAGGGTCACGCAAGGAAATGGATACAAGGCCGTCTATAAATGATAATTTCTGGAAATGTGATTTCAGCAGTTTTAAGAGTGTCTTAGTTTGAATTAAATTTTAACTAAATAGTAGCGTGTAATAAAGATTCTAGGTAAACTACAGGGTTGTACAAAAGTATTCAAGTATCTTTCCTTACATTAGTATAAATTGCTGAAAAAGAATTTCAACCTGTTAGGCGTTTTCTTGCTAAATTAAATTTTCCCATTATATAGTATATATACACTTAAAAAATGGGTACTCAAAATTGAGTAAGAAGTACCCAATTTTAAATGCGTCACATACTCAAAATAGCTCCGATCCAAATGTACTCAAAGTTGAGAAACACATGTATTCATTTTTTATTCCATGGTTGTGATGAAATATGAATCGTTATGCACTGCCCCCCCCCCCCCAAAAAAAAAAAAAAAACCTAAAATTTAAAGTAAAAATGTACTGACATTTATTTCCCGTTCAAAGTTCTTAACAAGAAATGTTTAATTGATTACTTATTAAGAAAAATAGCAAAATTCTTAGCAAGATACTCAAATAGAATATTTTTATGACAAGAGCATTATTTCCAAGTACTTTTAAATTATTTTTAAAATGCTGTGCATAATTTAATATTTACATTAATAAACATCATTTATGCCGCTATAAATGAAATGAACCATTACAGGGTACAAAACTATTCGTTTGTTTGGGTTTTATAACATGTGATGTTTCAAAATAGAGAAAGCATAGGTTCATTTTTGATCCAAAAATATTCAATTCGATATGAGTACGTCGGTTTACTCATTTTTGAGTACTTCATTTTTTTTTCAGTGTATCAACCTACAGATCAAATACAGGGCTGTTCAAAAGAATTGGAAAACATATTTGGCTATGGACGGTAACTGTTGAAATCAGTTTTTCAAATGTTTTATGCGTTTTCTGAAATGTTTACTTAGTTATCTTATTTACGTCATTTCCCTAAATTACGATGTCTTGTTAAAGCATTCAGAAAGTGTTGGAAAGTATTTTATAATCTATGCTTAACGCATGATTTTTCTAAATCGTTTTTTTTTTCTATTTCCTAGATCAGTCTTTTCCTATAAAACATACCAAATCTATTTAGCTCATATTCACAAAATACAATATACACGGGAATAAAAAATTTAAATAAATATCGCTTATCATGCCGCTCTATAAATAATAGTTGTATTAATATCCGTTAGTCTCCATGTTCATATTTAATAAAGCAATGACAAATAACAACAAATTAAAAAAACTTACACATTCTAAATATCAAGCTTGAACTCAATATCAAGCATAGAGCTTAATAAAAAAATATGGCAGTTGATAAGCATTGTTTTTTAAGTGGAAAAAATTAAAATGTTTTAGAAGAATAGGACTCCAAAATAGCGATATTTTGCTAAAAAGTACGGTAAAAAGATAAGATTTTATATTTACAGCAAAAGTTTATTTTAAAATTCATCGCTGTATTAATACTTAGAAATTTTTCCAGAGAGAATCATTAGCCTTATATACAATATTTCAAATGAAAATCAAATATCAAATTAATTGCTTAAAAGGCGCAAAGGAGTGAAAAAGATTCCATGCCGGGACTCGAACCCGGGCCATCAGTATAGCACACTGACATTCTACCGACTAAACCACATGGAACGACGCCCAGCCTGTAAAATTTCTCACTATTACATGTTGGCAAGGCTACAAACGCAGCACAAGGTGGAATATTTATCGTGAGCCACCGACATGGGGTAAACACGAAACTTAATTAAATCCAGCATCGATTGAAACTATATTAATAATTGGAAATTTTTCCAGGGAGAAACATTCGCCTTGCATACAACATTTCAAATTAAAATTGACTTTTAAGCAATTAATTTGAAATTTGATTTTCATTTGAAATATTGTATGCAAAGCGAATGGTTCTCGCTGGAAAAATTTCCAAGTATTAATATAATTTTAATCGATGCTGGATTTAATTAAGTTTCGTGTTTGCATCATGTTGGTGGCTCACGCTAAATATTCCATCTTGTGCTCGGTTTGTAGCCTTGCCAACATGTAATAGTGAGAAATTTTTCAGCCTGGGTATCGTTCCATGTGATTTAGTCGGTAGAATGTCAGTGCACTGTACTGATGGCCCGGGTTCGAGTCCCAGCATGGAATCATTTTCACTATTTGCGTCTTTTAAGCAATTAATTTGAAATTTGATTTTCATTTGAAATCACAGTGTTTATGACAAGTTCGTCACAAATGACACATATTTCACAAATTGGTCACAGTGTGACTTCAAAGCATTGTCGCTTTCGTCACAGGTTCGTCACAAAGTTAATGCCAAAATAGTCACAAATGACACACTTTTCACAAATTTGTCACACCGTGACTTCACAGAGTGGTCACAATGTGACGTCACAAACGACCTCTAAAACGGCCATAACGACCTC
This sequence comes from Maratus speciosus, assembly GCA_963932465.1. NCBI lineage: Eukaryota > Metazoa > Arthropoda > Arachnida > Araneae > Salticidae > Maratus > Maratus speciosus. Next base: position 291,627,861 of record OZ010798.1, read on the forward strand.
GCATTCTAGTCACTATGACGTCACATCGACGTCACGTGACGTCACATCGACGGTCACAAAGTCACAGTGTGACTTCACAACGACGTCGCCGTGACGTCACCATGCCTTACGGGGTGGTCTCAATTTCGTCCCCCTTGCAGTACTTGTTTTCGTCCCGGGGACGAAATTAGGAATGCTTTTTCATGACATTTATTTCAATTTTTTCCTCATGTTTGGGTGGCTAATTTTTCGTTATGTTATTCTTCCACTGATATAATTAGTACATTTCTTTGTGCCTTACTTTAATGTAAATTAAATTATTTACTCATTTAGAAATAAATTTTGATTTAGTTATAAGTTAAGCCTCGGCGTATTGGATTTTTTTTGGGGGGTGGGGGGTGGGGGGGGGGAGATATTGGGACCATTTTTTTTATTTTTTATTTTTTAGATACTTTTGAAAAACAATTTTTCGCATTGTTAAAATTTTTTGAACGATATTTGCCTGTGTTTCTATGTGCGTGGGTAGTTAGTCTATGTAAAATCCAAATTAGGTAGATTTTTCACTGAAAATTACAACATTTAGGGCCTAAAAGTGACTGGGGGGGGGGACGAAATATGGGCACTTTACCCTGATATCTTCTTTACCATTGTCATCATTTATGCATATTTTCTGAACACAAGTGGTGTACATATAGAGTTGAGTTTTCAATTCCTTCCATTAATGATACAGGGACAAACTTTCGTGAAATAACATTTTCATTTGTTGGCCTTTTAAAAGAATAATATATAATATGCAACTGTGTTGTACTTTGGTCATGTTCAAGATACAACACTATTGCTAGGTTCAATGTTCAACACTTGGTGACTTGAAAAATAATGACTTCTTAACCATTGTCATCATTTATGCATATTTTCTGTACACAAGTGGTGTACATATAGAGGTGAGTTTTCAATTCCTTCCATTAATGATGTAAGGACAAACTTTCGCGAAATAACATTTTCATTTGTTGGCCTTTTAATAGAATAATATATAATATGCAACTGTGTTGTACTTTGGTCATGTTCAAGATACAACACTATTGCTAGGTTCAAGGTACAATACTTGGTGACTTGAAAAATAATGACTTCTTAACCATTGTCATCATTTATGCATATTTTCTGTACACAAGTGGTGTACATATAGAGTTGAGTTTTCAATTTCTTCCATTAATGACACAAGGGCAAACTTTCGCGGAATAATATTATCATTTGTTGGCCTTTTAATAGAATAATATATAATATGCAATTGTGTTTTACTTTGGTCCTGTTCAAGATACAACACTATTGCTAGATTCAAAGTACAACACTTGGTGACTTGAAAAATAATGACTTCTTACCATTTTCGAATTGGGCTTTACATGATTTGAAACTCTTGTTCATAAATGCACTATAAATACTCTTTTAAGTATAACTTTGAATTTAAAACAAATAGCTGGTAATAACGAGATATAATGAGAAGTTGTAACATTAAAAATTTTCCTTTTTGATGATCAAATCATTTTTTTAACAATTGTCTGCAACATGTGCTGACTATATCAAAGTGACCAACTGCAAAGTGACATCTAGCAGTATATCCCAAAACTACATTGATTAGTTTTATCCAATAGATAGAGCTAAGATTTATATAGCTAAGATAATAGAGCTAAAAACTGTGTAGGTTCAAGGTACATATGTTCAAGGTACAAGACTTTTCCTTATATTGTAATGTTAGACACCATTTGAAAAAGGAAACAGGCTTCTTCTTTGGGTATAAGGGCTAGGCTGAAACATAAATGTATAAAGGTTATTAAAAGAAGATTGAACAAGTTTTATAGGATGGTAGTGAAAACTACAGTAAACAATTTTTGTGTGGAAAACTAGAGTTAAAATTAGTATTGTTAGGTGTTCCGCTTTATGTTGTCTCGATTATATTATGTTGTCTTGTGAGTTGTCTCGATTTTTAAGGCTTTTAAGACCCGTTCCGTGGAATCAGTGCGCGGGACATTAAAAGTCTCAATTTTTCATAATGTAATTCTTTAAAATTGCTTTTAGAATCATGCTATTCGTTAGTCTGAATTGAGTAGACCTTTACGAAGTAAACCTGTTAAAACACTGTAACATTAATAAAATTAAACTTAAAGAACTAATCTTAAAACGAAATGAGGAGAACTTTGAGTTCAATTTCTACACATTTATCAGACGATACGGACAGCCCACACATAGCACATATACAATCACAGGACATATAAAAACTTAAACTTTAAATTCTGACGGAGCTGGCTTGCTCCTCGCTGGTCCAAACGAACACGACCGTCCTCGGTCGCTTCAAAAACGCATATCCTCTCCACGGCCCCTCTTCGAGAGTTCACTCTATTTTAATTGGCAACCACGTGGTACGCTGATTCATCTTAAAAAGTTTTAGTTCTCCCAAGTGCCAGTCAGCAATTCTCAATTTATTTACATCATTAAAATCAGTTTACAACGTGACATATGATTTCGTGAAGGCATTGACATGTGAATTTATAGTTTAGGCATCTGGAGGGCCAATTAAAAGTTTTATTACGTTACGTGGTCATCTGGGTTTTGCATGAGCTTACGTTACGTGGTCATCTGGGTTTTGCATGAGCTCAGATGAAACGTCACAACACAAGTTGCATATTACGAAAAGAAAAAGGAAATGTAGTCTCGCCGAAAGGACGGAAATCTGCCTAAAACAGGATATTTTTCCTCTGGCGATTGTGTTTTTAAAGGTTTTACTTTACTTAATTCAGTAAATCATGTAAAAGTGTAACCTCACTATAACAAATCCCTACTTATACGTAAAACAATCATCGGCCCTACAGAGGATACAATACAATTATAAGGAATACGATACAATTATAACTCTTCAATCGAGAGCCTCTGCAGTACGGGATTTTGTTTCGGTCACTAGTATTCCGCTTTCACATATTTTACTCTCTAAAATTATAGTGTTTATTTAATACAGTAAACGCCTACTAAAACGTAATCTCAAAAGGCTATATATATATATTCCGTTTTAAACAGATTCCGTCTTAACGGTTTGATTTGTTCGGTACACTTTCAGTCTGGACCATGAACTTTTTACGTTTGAAACAGGTTATATTAGAAGGTTTCGTTTTCATAGAATTTACTGCATTTTTATATCTCCCTATACAAGTCACTGTCCTCTTTTTTTTCTGACACCGTGTCTAGATTTTTTGTAATGGTGGATCTACGAACATTAGCCACAATCCATTTATCAGTTAAAAACATATAATGTCTCATGTGTTTGAATTCGAATTTTTGTTCATAAGTTTAGCAATAATAAAGATAAGCAAAATTTGATATAAAATTATCCTTTTTTGTGTGAAATGTAATAGTCCGGGAAGGTGCAGCGTCATATTTTGGGAACCAATTTTAGTGTCGATGATTTTGGTATACATGGTAGATTACGAATTAGAAGATACACATAACGAAATTGTCAGTCAGCTGGCTCACAAGGGGGGTATGTTTCAATAGTAGCATCACATAGTTTCCTACAATGGGAAATGAATGACAACTCGATTACTGAGTAATCAAGTTGCCATTTATTTCATGTTACGGCGGGTATGGGATGTTTCTATGCCCCGTCCGCCCGCTATTTCTGTATCATCATTGACCTTACAAATTGCGTTCGACTGCCATCCAAATAATCTAAATATTTTTGTTTAAACATTCTTGTTCTTCATCGATTTGTTATTTCTTTTGTCAAGCGCTTTGGGGTATTTATTATCTTTTACATTTGTTATTATATTTATATTTATCATTCAATTATTTCAACATTTTAGCAACAAAAATACTTTGCTGTCCCTGTAAGGGACTTCGAATTGTTATTCGAAGGAATGTTTAGTATCACGAAATCAATATCAAACATAAACATCATAGCGTGAAATATAATAATGAGTAATGAAGGTCACTGCTTCCGAAGCCTTATTGAAGAAGAGTTAAACAAACAACTGCTGATTATTTTCAATCTCATTTCGAAAGTTTTACGGCTGCTCTTATGTTGTTATCCACCCAGAATCTGGTAATCCCCAATTAATGACCACAATACCACATGCATCGACAATAAAGAAACCACAAGTAATAAATGTCAAAGCGCTTGACAAAGAAAATAACAAATCGATGAAGAACAAAGATGTTTAAACAACAATATTTCGATTATTTGGATCAGAGTCGAACGCATTTTGTAAGGTTAATGATGATATCAAAATTTGAGATTGGTTTTTTTGAGACGCAGATTTAACAGTTCCTTCTATTTTTTTTAATGAATTGGTTCTTTAAGAAATTAGGTTCAATGGATATTTTTCAATGCTTCATCACATGTTTGTCTTAATAATATTTCAAACACATCCATTGCGTTTTGAACTACCGTTGCCTTTTTAACACTTTCTAACATACACTGTAAAAAAAATTCTGTAATTCTACAGATGTAAAGTTAGAGAAATCTGTGTGCTTACTAAAATATTATCTGTACACTGTACAGAAAAAGATGTAAATCTACAAAACTAGTTTTGTAAACTACAGAAATCCGTAGCTTTACAAAAGAATCTGTTAAAATTACAGCAATCTTATTAAAATTTTATCTGTAACACGGGTTGCAGTTACATAAAAAGTTCTAGGAATCCCAGTTTCCTAAAAAATTCTTAGTAACCTTACATATTTTTTGATTTACGGAGCAAAAGTGCATTTCTTACATGAATTTTTGTTGTTGTCGTTACATAAAAAGTTCTAGGAATCCGAGTTTCCTAGAAAAATTTTAGTAACTTTATAGATTTTTTTTTACAGTGTAGTTGAAAAGTATTTATGTCTTCTATTTGTCTGTCTACTATCTGCTCGAACATTAACTCTTTACTCTGACATGTTACTATGACTTGTAGGAATTTACTATGTCACGTGTCCTATTGAAAATGGAGTACGTAGCATTTATAGTTCATTTACAGGGCACTCAAAAGAATCCCGTTGCACCTTGGTCAATGTGAAAAAATCGTTTACCATTAATTACGATTAATCTAACATTATTAAAATACAATTACACTTTTTCAAACATAATAAAATTTTTATGCATCTGTAAAGTGCAATAAAACATGTTGTCTGTGAAGCATGGCAGACAAAGCATTTACGGAGTCAATCAAAAGAATTTGGTTATATAATGGATTTATGGAGAAAATGTTTGCAGCGTATTTTAATAACGTTACACTATTTGAAACACAATGAATTTATATACATTATGGAGATGCACTATAGGTGGATTAGCGTAGGATATGAAGTGCGTAACAGTTACCATTCATTTGCAGGGACGCACAAAAGATTTCGATTACAGCACTGTATATGAGAGATAAAAGCTTGAGGCTTCGGAAATTCCTGAATAAAATAATGTGCTAAATTGACAATACTGATGACGAGTCCCAGTCGTCAAATGCAGTAGCGGCAACTTTTCAAAAATATTGGGTGGCTCAAACATTTTGAGTAAAATAACGAATCCCGTTGCACCTCGATTAATGAGAAAAAATCGTTTGCGATTAATTACGATTAATCTAACATTATTAAAATACAATTACACTTTTTCAAACATAATAAAAATTTTATGCATCTGTAAAGTGCAATAAAACATGTTGCCTGTGAAGCATGGCAGCCAAAGCATTTACGGTGTCGATCAAAAGAATTTGGTTATATAATGGATTTATGCAGAAAATGTTTGCAGAGTATTTTAATAACGTTACACTATTTGAAACACAATGAAATTTATATACATTATGGAGATGCACTATAGGAGGATTAGCGTAGGATATGAAGTACGTAACAGTTACCATTCATTTACAGGGACGCACAGAAGATTTCGATTAGAGCACTGTCTATGAGAGATAAAAGCTTGAGGCTTCGGAAATTCCTGAATAAAATAATGTGCTAAATTGACAATACTGATGACGAGTCCCAGTCGTCAAATGCAGTAGCGCAAACTTTTCAAAAATATTGGGTGGGCTCAAAAATTTTGAGTAAAATAACGCATATAATTTTCCCCCCTTAGTGTGTATGCGTGTTGAGAGAGAGAGAGAGAGGGGGGAGGAACGAATGACTAAAGATAATTCGAAATAACATTGTTTTTTCGAAGCAAATTTTTAAATTATTATAATTTAATTACAATTTTATAAATAATTTTATAAAATTATAATCTTATAAGTTCTTTATTATAAATACATTAATATTTATTTTAAATAACATTGGAATTGCTAAATATTGAAAGTGCAAAAACCTAAATGTGAAAAAAGCGTATATTTTCGCCACCTAAGTGCTTTATCAATACAAGACATCAAAACAGATGGCAAAATAGGCAAGAAATTTGTTTTCGTGAGATATTTCCACTGAAGGAGTTTTCAGTGCTCTTTTATGTCGAATTTATGTCCTTACTATTTTTCAAACAAAACTATTTTCAGAACGTTAATAAAACCAGATTTCATTTCAGCGATTAAATAATTAAAAAAATAAATTACGAATTAAATCAATTGAAATTGGGTAGGCGAAAAGATCTAATTATTGGGTGGGCTCGCGCTCCATGGGCCGATATAAGTTGGCGCCACTGGTCAAATGTATAAAAGGTATTAATAGCACAAAAATGAATGAACTAAAGAGCAGTCTTATATCAGAAATCTCCAATCATAGAAGCAATTGAATTTTAGTATTTTCCACTCCTATTTTATCATTTGGAAAAAAAAAATCCTTTCCGCTTGCACTACCTGATCAAAAGTATTCAAACACTTTCGAATTTAAACGTTTTATGGAAATCTAGAGAAATACTTGACGAATTGTTTCTGATCTTCGGGAGTGTAAAAAAGTTCTTTTGCCTTATAATTTTAAGTAATGATTTAGCGCAACAAAAGAATTATTTGTGCGATCAACCTTTTTCAGAACCCCCCCCCACCCCCCCCCCCCCCCAAAAAAAAAGGATCTGTAACTGTAGCACATGAGTATGTGAGGACTATACAACACTTGTGTTCATTTGCGTAAGAATAGCACGCATATTCATGGAGATATAAAGGTTTTTTTTTATTTTATTATTATTTAAGAAATTTCCAAATGTTTTTTGTTTATATAGCATGCAAGGTTTCGACCAAGTTACGTCACTGTCAAGAAACTTAGCAAAGTGCAGTAGAAACAATATACTGCAATTAGAATGAAAATATATTAGATATTTAATAACACATGAGCATTTGTATGAAAGAATTTTTTACTGCGCATGTACGAACGATAACGAAAATATTTTTGTATAACTTAAAAGTCAACAATAGTTGAATTTATGTCTTTATATATGACTTTATGTTATGACTTTATTTTACTATAGTTGTCCCTATATATGGCAACTTATATAAAAGGGCTAGTACAATATGGTAAAAATTCAGTAAGATACCGGCGATATACTGAACTGAACTTCAGTTGCTTTCTGAAAGAAGTTAGATGATCAGGGATTTTTTAAAAAAGCCGTTTCTCATTTGTATTTATTTATTTTTGTTCATATTATGTTGAAGTTTTATTTTTTCTTGGAAGAATCCTCAGAACGAGCCCATTCAAATAAATAAATAAAATAAAATAATAAATTAAAAAAAGCATTAATAAATAAAAAATCTAAACTTTAAACATTTGTTCAAAAGTCACTCCAGTAGTATGGACTGGACATGCGTTAAATGCATACTCTTTGTTGGAAGTCAGTTAATAAAAAATGAAAATTTATGGAAAATCCCTTATCATCTAACTACTTTTAACTCCAGATCTTTGACATATTTTTTTTCTTCTTCATCTTATAAACTAGTCGTATGTACCAATCCCAAAACTTTCTTCTATCTCATACATGTTAATACTTCAAAATTCGCTATCACACTGCCAAAATTAAATGGCAATCTATGCATCTCATGAGGATTCTAACGATATGAAATTCCGTGCATTAGTTCTTGAGATATGACTATCGCTGAAATCGTCTAAATTCAGCAAAATGCTGCCTAGCAGCGCCACCTATTGGGTGATTTATACCAAATCCTAATCAGCAACAATTTATGTCAACGTCTGACTGAATCTGAAGTTTGGAGAAAATCCGTACGTTAGTTTTTGAGATAGAGCAATAGCGAAAATCGTGAAAATTTCTGCATAGCAGCGCCGCCTATTGGGTGATTAACACCAAAACCTAATTAACAACAACTTGTGTCAACATACAACTAAATCTGAAGTTAGATGAAAATTGGCCCATTAGTTCTATTGATAGAGCTATTGAGGCAATCGTGGAAAAGGCAGCAGAGAAGCGCCACCTGTTGGGCGATTTACACCAACACCTAATCAGTAGCAAGTCATATCAAGGACTAACTTAATCTGAAGTTTGATGAAAATCCGTGCGTTAGTTCTTAAGATAGAGCTATTGGGGAAATCGTGTAAATCCTGCAAAATTCATCATAACAGCGCCACCTGTTGGGCGATTTACACCAAAACGTAATCATCATCAATTCATATCAAGGACTAAGTAAATCTGAAGTTTGATCAAAATCCGTGCATTAGTTCTTGAGATAGAGCTATTGCGAAAATCGTGAAAAATGCAGCATTGCAGCGCCACCTGTTGAGCGATTTACACCAAAAACTAATCAGCATCAATTTGTATTAGGCACTAACTGAATATCAATTTTTATTAAATTCCGTTCATTAGTTCTTGAGATAGAGCGCCCACAAAATTTGTGTCACATACACACAGGCAGACAGACAGACAGACAGACAGACAGACAGACTCACAGAGTCACAGACAGACATTTTGTAAAAACATGTTTTTTGGAATCTCTGACCCCTAAAACGTGTAAATCCGTCGAAAACCGGAATTCGAAAATTTTCATGAATCCAATACTTTCTTCTTGTAAAGATAGAAGAAAGTAAAAATGAAAACATGGGTAATAAAAAACAGAATAACAAAGAAAAAACCAATTCATGAATTGTTTATTGATTCTTGCATAAAAAATAATTTTAAGCACTTCGATTTAAAATATTTCTTGGAAATATAATAAGCTGTTAAAATTTAAGAAAATAGCTTTGTTCCTAAGCATTAGATACTTATTTCGAGAAGCATATGCATAAAAATATACTTCTTTCATTTAATAAGAATAAACATCGATAATAAAATGCATAATTAAAATATAAAAACAACTTTTTTAAATAAAATGTTTGTAGATTCTTCTACAAGGAAAAGCATTTGCACTTCAATTTAATAAAACCTACATCAGCAAAAGAATTCAGCAGTATGGCTATTTCGGAAATAAGAAAAAGAAAAGAAAATGCCAGCTTCTTTTTAACAGTGAATGGAAATCATCGAAATAAAAAGCATATCAATGTTTTTCTAGATGCCATTATAATATTTCTTCTCATTTATTTATTTTTCCTGTAACAAGATTATGTATGAATGTTTGACCATTTTATTACAGCCTGTTATTTCAGAAATTAGATTGTGTTTTTTTTATATTATTATTTATTTATTGTTATATATATATATACGAAAAATGCTTTTTACATGTATTTTTAAACCAGAATATATGTTTTAAAAATGGAGGTATTCAAGACAGGAGAAGAGATTATTATTTTTTTAATGAACTTAACCCTTTAATGCATGATTTTTTATTTTGTTCGGAAAAACTATATTTGAGTCCATTTTTGTTAATTATCCCTAGATAAATAGTGAAAAAAAATATTTATGTTTCTGTACAACATAATAATTTCATTCCGAGTTACCCAACAAAAATGGCTCAAAAATGACGATTTTAAATTATATCCTCACTTTAAAATCTTTACTCTGCACAATAACTATTCAACGATATAATAATTTTTATAATGCTTTTAATAGTTTGCAGATTTAACAATGAGTATCTTATAAAGAGAGAAGAAACGCTAGTCGATCCCGATGCAAGCAGTATCAACAAAAGATGCTCTAAACTCCCCGTGATAACAAATTAGAACAAAAACAGACTTCACGACCTTAAATGCAGGTTACCACATGCAAGTAACACATAATAGATCACCAAAAGATCACTAAAAAGCGCCAAATGGCAAAAAAAGAAAAAAAAAAAGATCACGTAGCTCCTCAGTTACACAACGCATTTAAGGGTTAATTGTACATTTATTTAAATTTAGAATATGGTAAAAATCAGTACTTGTCCAATTCTCCAGATGAATGGTTATTTAGATATTCCATACATAATTTTGAAATTAACTGGCGAATATTTTGAAAATTTTCCCACCATTTCAATGAATATGTCAAAAAATTGTTTTATTGACAAAATTTTTCATCCGTTTTCTAACAAGGGAACCACTTTTGGTGTTGCTCGCATCTAGCATTGAGACCTGGTGCATTTTAAACCCCTATATTATGAAGTTTGAGAATCGATAAAATTTTTCTGTTAAAATACTTCTTGATTATACAGCAGCATAACTTTCTGAAAATGCAATTTTCGAGACCACTTATCGGACTATTAACATAGAATTTTTTTAAGGAAAAGCGTTTAAAAATAAAAATTAGTTAATAATAAGTATAAAATATTGAAAAAAGTTTGAAAATTCCTTCAAAAACCCACGAATTTGATTTTGAAAAATTGCAACTTTATATTCATATTTTTGGCGGGGAAACAGTTAGCGTTTATTTTCAAAAGTACAGCTTTCCTGCAACCCTAGCCAAATGTCACAGCTGAATTTGTAATAGCTAGAAGTTGCAATGTCCGACCTATTTCGCCACCGTAATTTTTCTAAATTGTGTAAAAATATTAATTTACTTTATGATTACTTTTACCGAAGGACCATTTAATACAGCGACATTTCATTTTAAACATTCGAAATTTTATTTCATTCGATTTCAAAAGAAAATCGTTTGCTTATTTTGTATTTCACTATAAAATAGTTTTCAATGATCTTCGAAGCTTTTATAGAATTATATTTATTACATATATATTTATCGTCTACATAGAAAAAAAAAAATAAAAACCTAATATTTGTTTCTTATGCTATCAATTATTAAGAAAAAATCGCAATCTGATACAATTCTAGTAATATGTTCTGTACATTTTCTCTTTTGATAAAGCGGGCGGAAAAATTGTAGCGCCATATTTGACGACTTAACTCACTTTTGGCGTGAAATAAACAAATAAATATGTAATAATAAAAAATTAAAAGTATAAAAAAGTATATAAAATATTATTTTAACAGAGAAATTTTTTCGGTTCTCTAACTTTTATGTATAAGACTACAAAACGCACCAGGTTTCGATGCTAGGTGCGAGCAACACCAAAATTGGTTCCCTGTTAAGTAAATATGCAAAGTTGAATACTAGGACTGGTATGTAAAATCAATAATTTTAGTGGAGATGTTTATCTTAACAACTTATGAATAAATATTAAGCATCGAAAACGAAACGGAAAATATTAGTTCAATTTGATTTAAAAATGGTTTCTGCACAGTAAAAAATATAGATGTTTCCTAATGTTGAAAAATATAATAAAATCGCGAACGAAAATGTGCAATGCATATCTTCGAGGTACTATTTCGAAAAGCATTCTTTATCTTTAGACACCTCGGAAACCAATCTGTTTTCAAAATTTAAAGACGTATTTATAAAATCAAAGTTTCTTTTGTTGCCACTGATTTTCGGAAACGTTTTTCGAGTAGTTTTTATAATGCATTAATCAGTTTTTTTCAACCGGAAATACAGATTTTTCAGAAACTATAAATTTTCAAGCATACATTTTCATGTTCAACAAACATGTTTTACAGACAAACATGATAAGTCAATAGCATTAACATTAACATTAATATTTATATTATTTTGATACACTTGGACGCGTAAATTTAGTTACGCAGCTGAAAATGTTTAATTGAGAAAACCTATATTCGGGTTTGAGAAAACGAATTAATACATAAATAACTCCCCCCCCCCCCCAGAAAAAAAATCGAGATTTAAAAAGTTATCCTTCTATATATATATGTATAAAAAGTAACGCTTTGGAAATGGACCAATGAAAATCTGCGTAAATACCGCGAAACGCACCTGATTGGTCAGAACTTTCTGACGCTATAAGGGGGATTACCAAGGTTGGGGGGGGGGGGGGGTGCGGAACCCGGCTCTGACGCCAAACGTCGTCAAGTTTGTCGCCAAATTGGCGATATATAGCCAAATTTGGCGACCAAAATTAGTCGCCAACTTGGCGCTATCTCCAGTATTTCGCCAAATTTCAATAGACTCTCATTGAAATCCAATAGGGCTTACTTGCGTGCAGAAAATGAACAAATTGAGATATTTCAATGCAACAAAAACTAATATTAGCTTATGTTTAGAACTTAATTGAGCTATTTACATTATTTTTAAACACAAACACTATTATTTACAATATTCGTAACACTATATAAATAATTTTACACACAAATGTTGGCGGAGAAAAGACGGCGAAGTGAAAATTTCAGAGGAGAGGAGATTTATATGATAAGATTATTTACTGTAACTACAAATTAGAAACTTCATTGCAAAGATAAGGGGGAAAAAATCCAGATAACTTTAATAAATTTGTAATTATTCAAATAAATTCTAAATTTTACCTTTTTTTAATGATTTTATATTTAATAATTCTTATAATTATGCAACTCTGTACGCTCTAATGATTACGGGCTTGGAGATAAGGAAATAAAATTGTCAGGAGTTGGGGAGGATCGCGTTTTTACCAAGTGGAATCTAAAAATTGAAAGGATAAAAAAAACGGGATCGCGAAGCGATCAAGAATGGAAACGCGAAACAATTACGTTTGGGATTGGCTAGAAAATAGTGATTGCTTCCCGATACCGAATGGAGTCGCGAAGTGATTACGCGGGGGGGGGGGGGGGGTGAGCGTAGCGAGCAGGGGTCGGAGCCCTCCTAGTTTATATATATATAAAAAAAATGTTTCCTTTGCTTCCAGATTTTCGGAAACGATTCCGATTAGTTTTTATAGCAGATATGGAGACGGCTGCACAGACCATCTCCTCATTGAGTTTATGGCTGAAATTCCACGATTACACAGAACTCGATTAACATATTAAAATGCAACTGATCTGCCAAATCATATCTTGGTGTAAACTAACTGCACCCGATTTTCGTGGTTGATCGGTGGGTTTATCATTGTGCTTTCCTGCACTCAGAGGTATGTAAACATGGAGGACTGTGAGCAGGAAAACACAATGGTAAACCTACCAATCAACCATTAAAATCGGCTTTGAAGGTGTTTACCATCAACATATGGCTTGGCAGACCAGTTGCACTTTAATATACGAATCCTGTTTTAACTAATCCTGGAATTTCAGCATGATGAGATGATGGTTTGTACAGCCGCTTCCAGATCTGCTATAAAAAATAATCGGAATCGTTTCCGAAAATCTGGGAACAAAATAAACTTTATTTTTATAAATAACTTTTTAAATCTCGATTTTTTTTCTGGGGGTGGGGGTGGGGGTGGGGGGGGGTATCTAAAGATAAGGAACGATTTTCGGAATGATGGATATCTTGAAAGGGGTTATTGTATATTTTCGTGAGTGGTTATATTACACTTTCATAAATTAAGAAACATTTGACTTGTTGTACAGCGTGGTATATATTATAAACTATACTAAAGGCTAATAAAATATATCTAACATGTAAATTTAAAAGCAACGTTAAAAACGCCAGAATAAGCAAACATTCAGCAGACTAGTTTCGGTAGCGTTTAGCGTACCGTCCTCAGTGCTTTTAAATTTATATAATTCTGCGCCAAGTAGCATCTTAATAATTATACATCTAAAATATATTTGGTACTTAAAGCATTTGATATTTCGGCATGAGCATGAGACGATATTTTTTTCTTATTTTACAAAAAAAAAAAAAAAAAAAAAATGAAGCGTTGGTAACATAAACAATATAACGATTGCATATATTATATATTTTTTCTTATATGAAAAAACAAACGAACAAACAAACAAAAAAATGCTTCAATTCAATCAAAGCGTGAGTTATAAGTTATCCTATTAATGTCCTGTTAAGATGTGCTATGTAAATGCTTTTTGAACTCATATTTATTTTCTAACTCTCTACCTTTTCTTTTTTTATAAGGATAAATTATTTTATAAAATTGAAATAAGATTTGATATATATAAAAAAAAAGATTTATATCTAAAAAAACTGCTTTTGTAATGGAAGTGATTATTTCATCGTTTGACAGTTTGAGAATTTTTTTTTTTCATTTTCTGTAAAAAAAAAAAAAAAAAAAATAATAATAATAGTAAAAAGAAATATAATGATTCTACGAATTACTTAATGTTTGCACAAATAAAAATATTTATGCTTCAATTAAATCTAATCTAGAGAAATAAAATGTTAAGCTTTACACTTAAGCCATATACAAATAAAGTTCTCTTATCAGTGATAATGAACAGTCGTATTTTGCAATCGTTAAAATAAAAATATACATATGTTTTTAATGTGATTATACTTTTTTTTTATTACTTTACAACTTTACCCTGGTAGGTAATATTATTATCTATGAATGTCTCATTAATTTATTGCAGTCTGTGACTTCAGAAATAGGATTAGGTTTTCCTTACGACGTTATATTTAGGAGAAAATGCTTTAAAATTAATTTTCCCTTTTTTATAGCTAGATTATATATATAGATAACGTGCTTTATAAAAATTGAGGTAATTAAGACTACGAACATATTCAACTGTTTTTAAAAGATTTTATGATACGCCATTTAAAAAATGCAGTATAGTAAAAAATTGCGTAATTTTCTTTTGTACTTTCTAGACGAGAAATAGAAGATTTCGCAATCTAAAAAGTACATTTTTACAGGCAGATTCATATAAAAGTGTAGCATTACTGCACCAATTTTGATGACTTTTTAAAACTAGTCGTTGGGGGCCACCGTAATGCTTACCCACCATGGATATGCATAATATAAAATATGAAAATAAAACATGTGTAAACTATTTATAAAATGCATTGAAATTCCAAAATAAAATTTAGCTGTAAATCTAAATATATTTAATACATAGTAATCCTTTATTACTGAATTGCGGGTATTATTTGATTATGCCGTCGACCAATTTCGACAAATTATATAAATCGCCAAACTACTCACAAAATTATACAAATTGACATAATTTTTATTTTAAATAACGAAAGAACAAATAAATTAGTAGAAGATTATAAAATTACAATTAAAACGTCGAATTAAAAATCACTTGATGACGTAACAAACACGTGTAACGTGTTTAATGTCAAGTGAATGTGACATTTACTATAAGCCATTATTGGCATTTAATCTTATAGTTTGGCGATAGTTTTGGGGTCGACGGAATAATCACATAGTACCGAATTACGTAAAATAAACATCCTTATAACTTCAAAAATTATAACCATATTAACCAACAGTTTACTGCGTCGGATTAAGCGTCTCATTTCCAATTAAAATATATCTTTGAATTGAAATTTGAAATGAAATACATAGTCATGAAAAATCGAAGAGTGCCGAAAATAGGACTACACATATCTCGGCAACTAATAATCCGATTTACTTCATTCTTTATTCAAAATTTATGTTTTTATATTGTCTTTTATATTCATTACTTAAAATAAACAATTTCGAAAATATTTATATACCTTTTATCAGAACGAAAATTTCAAGAGTCTGAAAAAAATAGTTCCGGATAATCTAGGTTACTGATATTCATTGGGCTTCTTTCCATTCTTACATACTAAGTACACACCAAATTTCAAGTCTCTATCTCAATATGTTCGGAAGATAGAGCGTTTACACACGCACACACAGACGGACGGAAATTCTTTTTCTAAAATATGTTTTCGGAATCTCAAGTATCTGAAACGTGTAAATCCGTCAATTTTTTTTTCCGATTTTTAAAACGATTACGACTTACCCTACACTATGCGTATGGTGGGTTTGTTCAATTTTAGCATACAGCATCAATTTTCTGCTATACTTTCTGAAGAAGAAATAAAAGCTTTCTTAAACGAAAAGGTACATTTTTACAAGTAGATTCATGTAAAATTTTAGTACTACTTCATCAATAAGCATTACTGCATAAATTTTGATGACTTAAAAAAAAAAGAAAAAAAACGATTCATTTGTTTAATTTTAGCATTGCTGCACCAATTTTAGGATTACTGCAAGAGTTTTAGCATTACTGCACCAATTAGGATTACTGCACAAATTAGCATTGCTGCACCGATTAGAATTATTGTACTAATTTACTGTTGTACTTTCTAAAGGAAAATTAAAAGATTTCCTAAACCGAAAAGTATATTTTTACAAACAGATTAACAAATCTTAGCATTACTTAGCGTTTTTACTTCTTAAGTACGGAATCCTAAAAATAAAAATATTTAATCTGAATTTATAGCATTGAAATGGAAAATTGAAAACTGAAATAACTTCTGAAAACTTATCACAATACAAATTATTAATGCATTCTACTTTCCGCGAAACAATACGGGAGTAATTTTGCAACAAGTGTAATAAAATGGAAAATACTGTATACAATGATACATTTTCGAATACTAAAATTTATAAAGGAAATTTATTTGCATAGAATTAATTCTTCATTGTATTGCAGTTGTTTTCGAGTACTTTCATATAAAATTAAAATAAATAATTCAACTAAATCGGTTTCAAAGCAACCTTATTAAAATTTCTTTTATTTGATGCGAATATGGTAGATTTAACACTTTCAGGGGCAAGTATTTGTAAACTGTTGAAATAATTGAGTAACACCAGGATTTACAAGAAAATGTATTTGTAAAGAAGTAAATGTATATATTTTCGCTTATTTAATAAAAGTGAAGTTTTCATTAAAAAAAATCTGGTTGCAATGTAGCAATTACGGATTAAAATTATGTGATGCCGTGACGGCATCACCGCCCATCAAGCAAAGGGTTAAATCTTAAAAAAAAAAAAAAAAAAAAAAAACAGTGAAATTAATCATATATACAATCTGTTATACAGATAAATATGCACAGCAAATTTTAAGAAATAAAAACTTGTTTAGATGGAAATAAATTTTAGAAATTTTTTTTCAGAATGTAGTTTATTACGTTCTAGAAATTGCTTTAATGCCATTTTAATTAACACTAATTAGTTCTATACAAGGAAAAAAAATATTGAATGTAAATTTTTAGCCCAAGGTAAATCCTTTTAATTATTTTTTTTTTTTAATTTTTACTTTAAATTCGTTATCGCAATAAATACACTTCAAATAATTCAGAAATTTTAATGAAACTCGAAATAAAAAAAATAAACATTTTTTCTGTTTTTTAATTGAAATAAATGTAACTGCTAATTACTTTGAATATAAATTAGACTAAGCTGTAATTTAAAATAATTAAATGTTATAAAATAATAATACGTATTTTGCAACAAAAGTTACTTTAATAAAGCTGTTAGGAAACTAATTTTGAGTTCTTTATTATCTTATATCTATAATGATAAAAGTCAGTTTCGCTCTGTGTGTGTGTGTCTTTTCGCTATGGCTAGGAAAATCTACGGCATGTGCGAGGCTGAAAATTTGTGAGAGGTTAGTCCAAGGCCTCTCCTGGTGCAACTGAGACTCAGAATTTTAAATTTCTAATAATTAACTGAGTTATTAATTAAAAAGGACAAAGAACTTTCATTAAAAACTCATCTCCGTTCTTCCGAGAGATAAAAATGCACTCGCACATGCGCAGATACCCTATTTAAGCATAGGGAGGAAATAAAGATTGGAAAGAAGGAATTTTTTTTTTTTTTTTGGGGGGGGGGGGGGGATTTTCTCGTTATTTATTAACTTTCATCGGCCTAACCGCTTAGTAAAGTTAAAAACGGAAGACATATTCTAAAAGATGATACTCTTACATCTCAAATGCAACAATCAAGTAAAAAAAAATATCGCAGTTAACCCTTTAAAAATTTTTCAAAAAGGTCGTTTTTCCCAAAAAACGTTTTTTCCCCTTGTGGCAAAGCATCTCCAGGGCGCAATTTTAAATGTACCGACAAACCAAAAAATATGACCTTAAAGCTGAAACCCTCATCTAATCGATGGTAAAATGGGTTTTAAAAAATATGAATTTTAACTCTTTGAAATATACTGGCGAACGAAGGTCACTTTGCGCATCAGGGAGACGATATTTTTTCTACGCTATAGGTAACTAAACGTCCGTATTTTAATACATTCTTTTAAGAACATCTCAATAGAACAGATTTACATCAACTACAAAAATTTTGAAACGTTTGGACGGATTGAAATAAATTTTCAAAATAAAATGTGTGAAAACGGTTTCAGTACGCATAGGCTCCAAAATTCAAATTATGCAGAAAATAAAATAAAATACCAAATAGCATATACTTTCAATTCAATATTTTTTCGCAATTTTTTTTTATTTAAAAATATAAATTCCGATAAAATAGAGTTAAAGATATAAAATCATGCAAATTTGAGGTCCATTTAAAGTTATTATCACGGCCGGATCAGCTAGTACCTCAGAGCAAGAAGTCTATGGCTTGTACATACACATTACACAACCACACATTTATATATAAGTTATTTATAAATAAGCAAAAATTAAAAAATAATAATTCATTGACTTAAAAATCCATAATTTTGATGATATCGTTATACCCATTTTCTAATTTTTTAATGACAGTTTAAAAAAAATGAATGCCACAATTGAAAAGCAATAAAAACAATCTATAAATAGAAACATTTAATATGAACATTTTTTACACTTTGAAAAACAATAGCTAAAAAGTCCTGGTACAACAATTCATGAATATATATTAGAAATCTGAATTATTAATTCCTTCTACGTTTCGTAGTCAGTTATCAAACAAATATGTGGAATTAATTTTGGAACAAATTTAATAAGACAGAAAATGTAGTTATTAAATGCTCAATTTAGAATATTGGAATTTAAAAACTTTTTATTAGCTTAAACTTCTTCATTGTATTTAGGTATAATGATTTCATATAAAATTGGAATAAGTAATTCCACTAAAATTGTTACAATGTTAGAAATTTATTAATATTTCACGATAAGCACTATGTATTATTCATGTCATCATAAAAGTATTGAGAGTGTGAATTATTAAAAGCTAGAAGGCAAACTTCAATATTAAAAATTACTACATTTATGATTATGAAAAAATAAAGCATTTCGAAAGAAAGAAAAAGAAGAAAAAAAATAACAATGTAGTGTATACAATATATAAAATTCAAAACAAAACAAAACAAAAATTACAAAATACCAAATGTTAAATAGAAAAAAAAAACAAGAAATTATCCCTTTATCTACGGACGGTACTTATAAGTACCATTAAAATTACTTGTTATAAAATTCAATACATCGATGAGTTGTAATATAGTTTAGAATGAGTTATAGATACATTACTTTATCTTGTTCCAAAAGCATTATTGGTTACACAAAACAAAAATAGTTTTTAAAGGATGATTTCTTTTGCCTTTGCATCTTTTCAGCTTTCTTGGCGTTTGGGGAAGGGGGGGGTGGGGTGGATTTTCAATTCGGAACTATTTCTATATTTCTATTGTAAGAACATTATATTTTTACATTTCCTAATTCTACAAAATACCAAGAAAAACATTTAAAATAAAAGATTTCAGTGGAGTAGATATAAATATTGCACAAAATCCCTATAAATGCAAATTTAATGAATCCTTCTAAATCCTTCAATCCTTCTAAAATTTATTAAATGATTATGTAAATGTGCTAAGGTAGTTTAAACAATTCGCGAAAAATGCTTTAGAAGATAAAATTTGCATGAATTCATAATTTAATACATAAAGGGTTAATCTGGAAAATCCTCATCAATATGAGAGGCTATAGAAGATGAAGAGTCGGGTGCGTTTTCTGAACTATCTGATATATTAGGTAAATTACGGATATGGAAATGAGATGTTAGGGGATAAAATGTAATCTACACTGCACGCAAAAAAGGAAATACCATCCCCCCCCCCCCCCCCACACACACGCACACACACTTGTTCCAATATTTCGGAGCTCGCATACGCTAAACTGTTGGTTCAGTTAGACAGATTTTCGTTTAAAATTATAAAATCCATCAACACTGATTTTTGGTACATTTAAGGTTATTATCGCGGACCCAAGCAATATGTTAGTCCCCTAGCATTCAAATAAATTACAGCTCGATTGAATAGTCTATTTTTCCTTGAGAAAAGATTCGATGATTCTATAATTTTTAATAAAATATATATTAATTACATGCAATGAAATATATAATGTAGTACAATGAAATATATAATGTATTACAAATACCTATTATATTACAATGCTATTTCACAATGAATAGACTGATTATATGATTTTTACAAACTTTCAGTTATATGTGAAGATTAAATAATAAGCTTTGGTACTTGTTAGTTATCCAGTCGACCAGGGTTCGATTTAAGCGGTATCGCATCGCAATTTGCGATTCAAATTTAACTAAAATGCGATCCAAGAAATGCATTAAATCGCAATCATTGCGATGCATATTTCCCACACCCTTTGTTATGTCATGTACACTTAAAGCAGGGATGCCGCGGACGCGCTATAGCGCGTAAATTACGCGAAAAATCGGATACGGAACGCAAAAAAATAGCTCTTACGCGTCCCGTGGTACGCGTAATTTCGTAAAAAAATCGCGGAAAACAGACGATTTTCGTCAAAGAATCGCGAAAAAAGCGTAAATCTCATCAAAATATCGCGCAAAAGCAGCGATTTTCGTAAAAGGGCCGCGAAAAAATAGCGTATTTCGTCAAAGCATCGCGCAATAAAAAGCGAATTTCGTCAAAAAATCGCGGAAATAAGCGCAAATTTCATAAAAATATCGCTGAAATAAGCGCAAATTTCATCAAAATATTGCGAAAAACGCGATTTTCGTAAAAGGGCCGCGACAAATTAGCGTATTTCGTTAAAAGATCGCGAAAAAATAGCGAATTTCGTCAAAAAATCGCGGAAAAAAGCCGAATTTTGTCAAAGGATCGCGAAAAAAGCCGGATTTTGTCAAAGGATCGCGAAAAAAGTGCAAATTTCATCAAAAAATCGCGGAAAAAAGCCGATTTTTGTCAAAGGATTGCGAAAAAATAGTTGTTTTTCATCAAAGGATCTTCCAAAAATAGCAAATGTCGTCAAAAAATAACGTAAAAAAGCTGATTTTCGTTAAAGGATCGCGAAAAAAGCACAAATTTCGTGAAAATATAGCGGAATAAACGCTATTTTCGTAAAAGGGCTGAGACAAAATAGTGTATTTCGACAAAAGATTGCGAAAAAATAGCAAATTTCGTCAAAAAATCGCGGAATAAAGCCGAATTTTGTCAAAGTATCGCGGAAAAAAACACGATTTTCGTGACAGACTCGCGAAAAAATAGCGAATTTCAACAAAAGGATCGCGGAAAAACGCGAATTTCGTCAAAGTAACGCGGAAGAAACGTGAATTTAGTCAAAGCACCAAAAAAGATGTGCAAACTAAACTTCTAGGTAGAAAATTCATAAAATGGGATTTAATTTCTTTTTTATGAGATTCTTAAAAATACAGCATGATTTCAGTGTACTTTGATAATATTTATATTCATTAGGTGGACCAGTAAAAATCCCCCCCCCCCCCTCGTTCTTACTGCATTGAAATGTCTCCCGCCTTCAGAACATTTAAGATTTGATGCTTATTAGTAATTTAGATATAAATTTCCCTTCCAAGGAAAATGTCTGATTCCAACACAGATCTATGCTGACAAATAATTCAATGGGAAGTATAATAATGAAAGCACCCATTCATTCAACAAAAAGTACACCTTTACTTAACATAAGTGTTCTTTTTTTCAGCAAAAATATCTTTTTCAATAAACCCGCCTTGCCTCTTTTTAAAAGAATGCGAACATTAGTGATACTTGTTAGTGGAACTTGGTATCTTC
Organism: Maratus speciosus; assembly: GCA_963932465.1. NCBI lineage: Eukaryota > Metazoa > Arthropoda > Arachnida > Araneae > Salticidae > Maratus > Maratus speciosus. The sequence continues at coordinate 291,649,875 of OZ010798.1, forward strand.
TACTCTCAAATAAACATTATTTTACAATTAAAATTGTATCTTGCATTTTTACTTTTAAAAAAGTAAAGAAAATTTCTCTTAATATTTTTTAAAAATATCTTATTTGAGTGCAAATAATGCTGGTTTTAATTCATTATTTAATTATTGTTAAAACAATAATTAATGCATTTCATTTATCTTAATAAACAACTTTCATTTATTCCTTTAAAATATAAATTATTATTGATGGGGACCCGCTTTTATAAAAAAGGGACCCAGATTTTTGGAAATCCTGGGTCCCAGGGACCCAGGTTTTTTCAAGGACAGCGGCATCACTGCTTAAAGTTAAAATTTAAAAGTGTTTTTACACGACATACGTTGTGTTTTCACCCTCCCCAAGTGTTTATTTACAATGGAAGTACAGCGAGGAAGTACGCTTTTTAAAAAAAAAAAAAAATTGTTGTAAATTTTCAAGATTTAAAAGTTACGTTAGCTATTTTTTACTTGCTATACAAAAGTGTCTAACTGCTATTCAAAACTGACTTTGTATAGCAGTTACTGCTATGCAACTTTCTTTTTCTAAATCGACCCCTGCAGTCGACCAATTTCGCCAAATTATATAAATCACCAAACCACTCGCCAAATTACACAAATTGACATAATTTTTACTTTAAATAACGAAATAATAAATAAATTAGTATAACATTAATAAAAATACAAATAAAACGTCCAAATAAAAACAACTTGATGACGTAAATTCGTGTAACTTGCTTAAAGTCAAGTTAATGTGACATTTACGATAAACTATTATTGACATTTAATCTTACAATTTGGCGACAGTAATTTGGTCGATGGGATAACTATTAAGTACCTAAGCTTTTTATAAGGAATCTCTGGGTATATAACTTGAGATGTATTACACTATTTTTTTTTTTTAAGTGGAATACATTTTTATTTTAAAAGAGCACGGCACTGCGCCCTTAAATAATGGCCTAGTAAGAACACAATGTCTTAGTACTTATCGTGTTTTAATCAGCAGCTGCCTTTCGTTTATTATCTTGCTATTTCACAATGGAATGCAAGTGTATTGAAAAATTCGTAAAAATATTTTCATTAACATTAAAGTTGGAAATGAAAAAACAGGTTCAACTTGAACTGTGACACCCTGTATTTTTGAATAAAGAAGTGAATTACAGCTATATTTTTCTGTGTAGTTTCCCCCTTGTATTACTGATTTGGCCTTTCGTATTTTCAAGTAATTTCATTAGAATCATGCTCTAGAAAATTAGTAACATAAATCCGCAAAAAATTTAAATTTGCAAAAAAAAAAAAAAAAAAAAAAAAAAAAAAAAAAAAAAATCAAAATTATGGTTTATTAAGAACATGTGCCGGGAATTGCTTCAATAACTATTTTAATTTACATTTATTAGTGCTACATAACGAAAAGAAAAATCCAATTGCAGTTATTTTCATCTTATGCTGAAATCTTTTAATTAACGCTTTAAATTATTTTAAATTACTGGCCATAATAAGTACGGAAAATATTCAGAAAATTTAATTAAATGTGACATGAAAAATTACACAGTTGCTATTTTCAAAATTAAAAGTATTCATTATGAGGTGTAATTTATATTAAGATATGATTCAAATTTTCAAATTTTAATAAACTGATATTGTATATACAGCTGTCACTTTTGTTAAAATATACGTTTTAATTTTAATTTTGAAATCTATATTAGATAAAACAAAAAGATGCAACGCTAACGTCATATTAACGATGGCAACACCTGAGCAGTAAATTTCACCTTTATTGCAATTTTTTTAACATCTAAAGTTTGCACAATTTCAAATTTTATAAAGTCTGATAGGGGGGGGGGGGATTTATTTTCAAATGCAATTTTTTGAAAACTGCACTGCAATTTACTGATTTTTTTATGGTTTTTAAAATAATTTTCACGCATGAATTTTTAGAAATCTACATTTAGCGTGTGCAGCCCGATTACGAAAGATTAATCCATTTGCACTCAAACCAATACATATAATCTAGAATTTATTGACGGCTAATATTATATAACAAAATTAAGATTTCATAAATAAAATAATAAAATAATACAAATAAAACGCAAACTTAACAAACATGTAATCGCCAAATAGGCTGCCAAACTTCTGAAGTTTTCTTCGCAGTCAATTCCCGACATGCGGCTAATACGATACTATCACTTTTAATAAATTTTAATAGTTTGAAATGTAATGCGCTACATTTAAAAAAATGTAATGCAGCGAGTAACGCGATACAAAAAAACCCTTATTTTGTATGGAGCACTGACGTTATTTTTAATGCTACTTCAGGAAAAGAAAATGTTAGATTCTTCAAATCACGTAACTTGCCTCTTTTGTGCAAAATGTGTTCTGCGAGACAAACACAAAACATTTTATTGTACGTTATCTTTGTTAAATTTTTAAAGCCCTCGGTTATATTGCATTTATTTGATCGTATACCGGCAGGCAAGATGTAACGCTTGTCTACTATATATATACGTGTCTTTAATTTCAAATGTAGACCGAATCCAGTGTTGCCAGTGGGCTATTTTTTTTTTCCCTTGATAGGCATCACTTTTTTTTTGAAATGGTAAAACTTGCCATATTTAAGGCTGTACTTAACTGCTCTGCTCAACAAGCTCAAAATGTTTTGACACATTTACAAATTCATTTTTTAATGGAAAGATATAAAATTGGAAAGCCTGGTCATGGCAGCGATTTGGAATTGAACTGTTTTTTCCATTTTTTATCAATAAATTACCTATTGAGTTATAATCGATTTTAATCACGTGACAAACACATTTTTCGTCCGCTCTTGAGTGCTTATTCTACTTTCGCGCGGAAAATCGGTTCAAAACGTCAACTTTGACACTATTTTTTGAAAGATCTATTGCGTTTGCATGAAAATGGAAAAAACAGCTCGATTACATAGTTTCTGAACAACAACACCAGCTAGTTTCATGCATTTCCGAACGAAAATAAATTAAAACTTGTGTCAGAAAGTTTGCCTTTTGGATTTGAGAACAGCCTTAATGACATATTAATAAAAGACGAAAGCAAGGGGAATTTTATCATTTTAAAAAAGTGGTGTCAATCAAGAAATCTGAATTTTAAAAAAGGAGCCTACTGGCAACGCTGATTGAATCCTTTGACACAAAATCTGAAAGTAACAAAGTACTGATTTATTGAGAAAGGTCACTGGTTTTTAGAACGAGTGGTTCTAGTTAACTACATTTTCGATAAAGCAGTTGTATTTTGCTACAATAAAAAAGTAGTTTTTCCAATCACTGTCTGAACCCAAAGAAGTTCAATGAAGTAATTAGGCTGGAAAAATAATGGTAGAACAATGAAAATCAGCTTGTAGACAATCTGCAAGCCTTGTGTGTGATATTAACAAGTTCATTAAATTGTTAGTAAATGCAATTAAATGCATATTACGTGCATAATATAACATAAAAAATACCCAAAATAATCATGGAAAAAACTGATAAATAAAAATAGCTATTAATTTAACAAATTAAAAGTTTTCATAGTTTTTACTTAGGCTAAAACATGCAATGATTTTTCTTCAAAATATGTCTATTATACTCTAATGTATTTAATTTAAATTAAAATTAGAATAATAAGTATCCCTAAAATGTTTGCCTTATTCAGTTCTTAAAAAACCATTATTATTATAGTCATAATAAAAACAGTTAACTTAGTTTTACTTCGACTAAAAATTTTCAGTAATTCTTCTTCGAAATAAGCCCATTATATTCTACATAGTTAACTAAAAGTAGAATAATAGATATCTCTAAAATGTTAGCCTTATTCACATCTTAAAACACCAAAAATAATCGTGGAAAAAAATTATAAATAAAAATAGCTATTAGTTTAAGAAATTAAAAGTTTTGATAGTTTTACTTAGGGCTAAAACATGCAGCGATTTTTCTTCAAAATATGTCTGTTATACTCTAATATATTTAATTTAAATTAAAATTAGAATAGTAAGTATCCCTAAAATGTTTGCCTTATTCACATCTTAAAAAACCATTATTATTATAGTCATAACAAAAAAAGTTAACTAAGTTTTACTTCGACTGAAAATATTCAGTAATTCTTCTTCAAAATATGTCCATTATATTCTACATAGTTAACTAAAATTAGAATAATAGGTATACCTAAAATGTTTGCCTTATTCACCTCTTTAAAAAAACAACATTATCATTATAGTCATAATAAAAACCGTTATGTTTTACTTCGACTGAAAATATTCAGTAATTCTTCTTCAAAATATGTCCATTATATTCTATGTAATTAACTAAAATTAGAATAATAGGTATCCCTAAAATGTTTGCCTTATTCACCTCTTAAAAAACCATTAATATTATAGTCATAATAAAAACAGTTAACTAATGGCACTTTTTATGTCGACGTCGCAAAGGATTACGAGGGATTTATCAGCATATGACATTTTCGAAATAGATGTGACATCATCTTTAGGCATTATTACCTGAATTGATGTTGATTCATTCTTTCGCTATTCCATTAAGATTATTAAGAAACTTTTCGGTCAGGAAATTTAATTTTGTGTGTATATTCTGCAGAGATAATAGCACGAGGAAGAAGCGAAATAGTATATTATGTCATGAGTAATTTCGAAAATAATCGTAAATAGTCAAGCAGCATGATGTAAACTGGCTGTAACTATTAAACAAGATAAAAATGAGAGGTACATTTCGGTCTTATTACGCAAGAAGGAAGATTCATATCTCTATATATTGATGTAAAATGCTTGACTGGTTAAAAAAAGAGAAGATTAATATATTACGCCATGGGTGACTTTAAACAAGTCGGAAATTTTACGTCAAGCGTGGCAAACGAGGTGCGTTCGCACTATAACTAGTTTTATAAATATTCAGATATTGGTGCAATAGCTGTTGCACTCTTATGAAAAAATGCATGAGTACAAAATTTATTACGATTCTATACATTAAATTCAGTAATACGGAAATACTGCCGGACCTCGTTTTCTCAACACCCGATTTTCACGTCACTCCGCTTATCACGACAGTTTTTCAAAGTGTCGATTTTCTGTATATGATTTTAATGTAAATAAACTCCGGATTTTACGTCGTTGAATAATTTCCAACTCCGGATATCCCGACGGTTTAGGAAAATTGTCTATTTTTCATATTCCATCTTATAAGCACGGAATGTAAGCGGCAAGAAATGTCTTAGTCAAACTTTTCACAAAAGAGTCTAAAATATCCATTGAGATAAATGAGAAATTTTACTTCAATCCTTTATCTGAATAAATAAACCTACACATGAATTACACACTTCACTCCAGATAGACATATCAATCTACTTGTGATTTTTTTGTTCTGGTCAGGCGGAGCTTTCTTGTGGTTACGCGGCGTTTTTAATCCGACTAAAACGGAATCATTGCATTGTATTGAAACGATCAGAAATTATCTAACATCCATTTCTGAAACAACGAATATTGATTACAATTTATTGTATAATATTGAAAAAAGAATTATAGGAAGCACATCCACGGATAAGCAAACCTTAATTCATCAATATTTCATGTAACAATAGGAAGAAAAAAAAAAGTGATAATAAATATCTGATTTTTATTCTTTTCAGTTTTGTTTTTGTGTTTATTTTTTTAATAATAATGTTTTATTGCTTAAAACTGCAAGAACAGTTATTAATTTAAAATTCTTTTAAATTAATTAAAAATATAACTTTTTATAAACATATTTTTCTCCAACTCCGGTTACCGCGACACTCCGATAATGACGACACTTTTTTCTGGTCATTAGAGTGTCGGGATAACGAGGTTCGACTGTAATAGGACTCCATCTGAAGTAGGACGTAATCACCATGGAAACCTAGAATCATTACCTATCATGGGACAACATTGAAATAATTACGTATGATAGGATTTAATAGCATAATCACCATGGCAACCTAAAATAATTACCTATCAGGGATAGTATGATAGGATTTAATAGAATGGAGTAAACTTTTATTAATATCTTTTAAGTTTTGACTCGATTTTCATAAAATTTGAAATGATTCGACAAAATTCTGCAACGCTTATATTACATTCCAAGCCTGTCGGTTGGGTAGTTTTTGCGCTGTTATATGCGGACAGACAGACGGATGGATCAGACGACGACTATAGGCGTGCTTCGTATTTATACAATTACGAACGCCCTTAAAAAGTGATTATCCACTAATTACGTAAGTTGTATATTTATATAGCTGAAATGGAATGAACATTTGGGCGAATTTTTTTAGACGAAGATATATCCACAAAAAATTAAAATTGAGATAGTAACTATAAAAAAAGAATCCACTAACAATAATCATTTTTAACGCTTTCCAACATAGTTGAAAAGTATTTATCAATTCGGTTTGGCTGGCCGTTTGTCCATGCTTTAACTCAAGTAGATGTACTCGGATTGCTATGTGGATTGATATGTGTTATTGAGATTTACTATGGCATGTTCGATATTGAAAATAAAATGTGTAGCTTTTATAATTCGTTTACAGGAGCAGTCAAAAGAATTTCGTTACATTATGGTCCATAAGGAAAAATCATTTGCAGTTCCTTTTAATGAAGTTACACAATTTCAAAAACTTATTGAAATTGATATACATCTCTAAGTTTCCCTACAAGATTATTACTGTAGAATATTGCGTGCGCATAGCATTTATCGCTCATTTACAGGGATACACAAAATAATTCGGTTACAGTGCTGTCTATGAGTGGTAATTAATTGCTGGAAGTACGTTTTTCATTGTGGTATGCCTATTTAAATATAGCTATTTTTGGCATTTTATCTGGCATGCACAAATTCTATAGATCATATACAAGGCTGCACAAAAGAATTCTCCCTCAGCTGCAATTCTCAATGCCGAACTTCTCAATCTCTGCCGCCTGCCGCGTTCAGGGATCTTCCTTGGCAGAGCCCGGTAGGCGATCTGGTCTTTGACAATAGTTTGTAATTAATATTTGTTTTCTTCAGCCAACTTATTTTCAAACCCGCTCTTTGTCGCGTTTAACGGCAAGTACAGCTCCGGCTGAACAATGTATTTTTTTAAAAACCTTAATAAAGGTGACCGGGAGGGATACTATGCTCTACAGACTAGGTTCTGGTCTGAGCAGTCCCTCTTAGACTATCAAATAAAATGAAATCAAATAATTTCCACTTTACTGAGCGTAATTGCTGAATGGGCATTTCCACGGCCCAAGAAAAATGCTGAAAAATGACTAAAACTGCGGGAAAAAACAAACAACAACAACAAAATAAAAAGAAAAAAAAATCAAATGATTGATCATGCATTGATTACGTAAAATTCTACCTTCATACAATTATAAAAACTTATATAAAAACTGAGCGCGATACTGCAAAGGTAAAGTTACATTCAGAAAAAAAAAAAAAAAAAAAAAAAAATCAAAAATCACATATTAACTAATAAGATTTATCACTTAATAAAAATTATTATTATTGTTACAAAGACAAAAAAATTTCAGGAAAAAAAAGATATATTAACAAGTAAGATTTATCCTTCTAGAAAAAATCGTTATTTAACAAATAGATAAAAAAATCAGAAAAAAATCAAAAATGAGATATTAGTTAGTAAAATTAATCATTTTACTAAAATTCATATGATTATAACAAAGACAAATAAATAAATAAATGATACATTTTTATACATTGTCGTCGCAAAAGATTAAGAGGGATTTATCAGCATGACATTTTCGGAATGGGGAAAAATATGATATTTTTTTCCTCATTATTATATAAATTGCAATAATTTTATTCTTTTTATTTCATTAACTTTATTAAGAAACTTTTTGGGCAGGAAATTTAGTTTCGTTTATATATTCTGCAGACATAATATAACAAACGGAAGAAGTGGGATTCTCCATTCCATTAAGATTATTAAGAATCTTTTTAGACAGAAAATTTAATTGTCTTATACATTCTTCATATTATTAGCAAATGGAAGAAGTGAAATAGGTATATGTCATATGGGTAATTCCATAAATCATATAAAATTGTCAAAGAAGATGCTATAATAAGACTAAAACTATTAAAAGTGATAAAGAAAAAACCATAGATTCTGGACTTTAGTGTAAGGTAAAAGATTCTGATCTCTTAACCCATTTACGCCTGGTGTCCCATTTTTTGGGACGCTTCGAATTTTAATAAATTTGTATAATTTTCTTCTTCTTAATAACATTCTTCTAATAACTTCTTAATAACTTCTTCTTAATAAAATTATATGAAATAGTTATCTATACATGTCTTTATCTGTTACCGAGAGATAATAGAATACGATGGATATTTATTTGCTAAAATGAAGGCATTTTTCGGTTTTTATAGATATAGCATTTTTCAAGATGGCGAAATGTAAAAAGTAAGCTTATTTGTATATTTTTCTATCAAGGATCCAGATAAATACGAGGGTGGTTCAATAATTGTTGTCCCTAGTGTATATAAAATATTTGTACTGCGATGGTTGTTGTGGAATATCGAAGCCTAAATGTCTTAGATGCCTATATGTTCAATTTCAGAATCGTAGCTGCTATATTCACATATTTTTGGAGGGAGGACTAAAAGTGGGGGAGTGGGGGTGAAAGGCTGATTTTTAGCTTATGGGGCTAGATTTGTGACAGTGGATGAGACGTAACTACTGTCGTTTGGATTCGGGATAATAGTGATGTAGCCACATCTCATCCACTGTCCAAATGTAGCCCAATAAGCTCCGAACCAGCATTTCACTCTCACCCCCTTTCTTAAAAACTCCCCCAAAAATAGGTCTTTAAAACTTCACCCCTCCCTCCAAAACTATGTTAATATAGCAGCTACGGTTCTGAAATTGAGCATATAGGCATTTAAGAGATTAGGCTTCGATATTCCACATCAACCATCGCAGTACAAAGATTTTACATACATTAGGGACAATAATTATTGAACCACCCACGTAAGTCATAATCCTAGCTTGTAGACTTTTTTGAAATACAAATTTTTATAAATTGTGAAATTATATGTTCAAACCTTTTATGCATGTTTTATGCATGTTTGTAACTTACAAAATACAGGGCGCTTGGCACAAATGGGTACATATTTTTATTGGCCATTTAAGGGAACAGTTATTTATGTAAAGTCTTTTTCAAGATGATTATAAAATAAATTGTTTTTAAACCTCAAAAACGATTATTCTTAGTTTATTAATAATAATACTCCTAATGTTATTAGTCTCTGAAAAGAAATGAATATAATTTTTAGCAGTTCATAAACATACTAATTATAGTATATAATATAAATTTTAAAAGCTTATTTTATATAAATTTAGACAAAACATATAATTATGCATATTATGTTATGCATATTTTCATATTTAGTACATTTATATTTAGTATTTCATATTTAGTATATTAGTAAAAAATTAGCATTTTTTTTTTAGTATTTTTCCAGTTCATTTTGTAACATTTTAAAGTAAATACAATTTTTAGCAGTTCATAAACATACTAATTATAGTATATAATATACAATTTAAAAGCTTATTTTATATAAATTTAGACAAAACATATAATTATGCATATTATGTTATGCATAATTTCATATTTAGTACATTTATATTTAGTATTTCATATTTAGTATATTAGTAAAAAATTAGCATTTTTTTTTTAGTATTTTTCCAGTTCATTTTGTAACATTTTGAAGTAAATATAATTTTTAGCAGTTCATAAACATACTAATTATAGTATATAATATACAATTTAAAAGCTTATTTTATATAAATTTAGACAAAACATATAATTATGCATATTATGTTATGCATATTTTCATATTTAGTACATTTATATTTAGTATTTCATATTTAGTATATTAGTAAAAAATTAGCATATTTTTTTTAGTATTTTTCCAGTTCATTTTGTAACATTTTAAAGTAAATATAATTTTTAGCAGTTCATAAATATACTAATTATAGTATATAATATACAATTTAAAAGCTTATTATATATAAATTTAGGCAAAACATATAATTATGCATATTATGTTATGCATATTTTCATATTTAGTACATTTATATTTAGTATTTCATATTTAGTATATTAGTAAAAAATTAGCATATTTTTTTTAGTATTTTTCCAGTTCATTTTGTAACATTTTAAAGTGATTTTACAAAAAAATTTGAGAAAAACATTCAGGCATAAATGGGTTAATAATTTTTATATAAAATGCTTGAAATTCTAATAAAATTTCAAAAAAATACTACACTGTAAAAAAACCACTGTAGATTTGCCAGAACAAACTCGATCACAGTGAATGTGCTGTATCTTTCTTTGGTTTCCTGACTATATTAACATGGAAAATACAGTAGTTGCGTAAAATTAACAGTACAATGTGCTGGCAATTTGGACGCATTTTTTTACAGCACAAACTGCTGGCGACCAAATTGCCAGCACATTGTGCTGTTAATTTTACGCAACTACTGTATTTTTCATGTTAATATAGTCAGGAAACCAAAGAAAGATACAGCACATTCACTGTGATCGAGTTTGTTGCGCGAGATGAACAGTACTTTGTACTGTAAAAATGTCGTTTTTTTTTTTTTTTTTTTTTTTTTTTTTTACAGTGTACGTATTATTATGCAAAATGTTTCAAATTCTAATAAAAGTATATTACGTATTATGTCATGGACAATTTTATAAATATTTTATAACAGCTTCAGAATGCTATAAAAGGTCTGTCATTGATATTGAGAATTGATGTTAAGAATATTAATTGCGTTTAAAAAGTGAGACAGAAAATTTATTTTTGCTAATATATTTTCCAGGCAAAAAGAACAAGCGGAAGAAAGGAGATAGTACATTATGTCATGAGCAAATTCATAAATAATATAAAATATTCAAGCAGAATGCTGAAAATTCAAATTCGTTTTTTCATAATATTTTAACATTGCTTTTAAGTTGAATTTCAAAGGTTAATATTTTATTTTCGAAATATTTTATGCTTCAAATTTTTAAATTTCAGAAAATGAAATTCTATTGTACATATAGCTTTGTGAATTCTTAAAGCATAACACGAAAATGAAGAGCTTTTGGATTTAAATATAGCTGGTAGTGTTTAAACATCTTTAGTAGAAAATGTTTTCTACATTTTTACTTTTATTCAGAAACAATAATTAAGAGTTATTTATTTGGTAAAAATTTCGTGAATTGAAACAAAATAGCTTTATCAAGTAGTACTGATGAATAAAAAATAGCTCATTAAGATGTTATACCGTATTTTTCCAAGAAAAATCTTTCTTTCTTTAAAAAAAAAAAAAAAGAAAAAAAAAACTCATAGCATTGCATATACTTTTCTAAAAACCTATCCTTTAAATAAATGACGCATTTCTTGAATTCTGAGGAAAAAAACATTTAACTCCGTCAATTTATAGGGCGCCATCGCAAATGTATATATAAATTATTCCGTTTATTTTCTAAGAATTAATTAAATTAAAATAATTTTGCGTTTTATAGAATAAATTCGTATTTTCTTTTCACTAAAAACTTGACTTTCAATTTTTTGGTTAGTACGGGTGCTCAATTTTTGATTCCAGTATTTTCTAAAATTATTCCTTATTTAATTACAAGATTACAAATTTGCCTTATTTAATTAGAAGATTTGGCGATTAAATATAACGAAATTTTCTGCAAAACGACATCCAAAAGTAAGCAACTGTACGAACCCTGAATTTACGATATTTTTCTTAAAGTATAGTTCCCAAATTTCCCACTCAACAACGCGAAACTTTCTGATACATTTTCTGACTCACTTTTAAACTTACAGGCATAAAATTGGCAGATTGACTATTGAAGGAACTGGGAATCGAATGGAGTTTTCCATTTTTACCTTCTTCTATCTTTACAAGAAGAAAGTATTGCATTCGTGGAAATTTTCGACTTCCGGTTTTCGACGGATTTACACGTTTAGGTGTCAGAGATCCCCCAAAACATGTTTTACAAAATGTCTGTCTGTGAGTTTGTCTGTATGTGACACAAATTTTGTGGGCACTCTATCTCAAGAACTAATGCACGCATTTTCATCAAACTTCTGATTTAGTTAATCCTTGATATGAAATGACGCTGATTTCCTGTTGGTGTAAATCGCCCAATAGGTGGCGCTGCTGTGGTGCATTTTGCACGATTTTCTCAATAGCTATATCTCAAGAACTAATGCACGAATTTTCATCAAACTTCAGATTCAAGTATACCTTAATTAATACTGCAGCTGATTACGTTTTGGTGTAAACCTCTCAACAGGTGACGCTGCTTTGCTGCATTTGTCATAACTTCCGCAATAGCTCTATCTCAAAAACTAATGCACGAATTTTCCTCAAACTTCATATTCAGATAGACGTTGACATAAGTTGTTGATGGTTAGATTCTGGTGTAAATCGCCCAATAGGTGGCGCTGCTATGTTGCATTTTGCTGGATATAGATGATTTCAGCGATACTCATATCTCAAGGACTAATGCACGGAATTTCATCTTTTTAGACTCCTCATGATGTGCATAGATTACCATTTTATTTTGGCACTGTGATAGCGAATTTTGAAGTATTAATATATATGAGATAGAAGAAAGTTTTGGGATTGATGCATCCGGCTAGTTTGATAAAGATATTATGTATCGAGTTATGAGCAATTCTTGCCTTTAACGACAAGTTTTTCCCCCTATCTCGTGATTCCGTATCGGGGATTCGATTCAAAACGCTCACTTCGATAGTATTTTCTGAAAGATCTTCTGCCTTAATCAAACTAGTCGTAATTTGGAGTCCCAAAACTTTCTTCTATCTCATACATGTTAATATTTCCTTTAAAATGAAGCATATCAGCGCCACCGGCTAGATGGTGTACACCAAAATCTAATCAGCAACAACTTATGTCAAGTTCTAACTGAATCTCAAGTTTAATGAAAATCCGTGCATTAGTTTTTGAGATAGAACTATTGCGGAAATCGTAAAAAAATCTGTATAGCATCTCCACCTGTTGGGCTGTTTACTCCAAAAACTAATTATGACCAATTTGTATCAGAGACTAACTGAATCTGGAGTTTGATGAAAATTCATGCATTAGTTCTTGAGATACAGTTATTGCAGAAATCGTGATAAATGCAGCCTAGCACTGCCAACTGTTGGGAGATTTACACCAAAAACTAAACAGCATTAATTTATATCAGGGACTAACGGAACCTGAAGTTTGATGAAAATTCGTGCATTAGTTCTTGAGAAAGAGCTATTACGATAATCATGAATAATGCCGCATAGCAGCGCTACCTGTTGGGCTATTTACACCAAAAAGTAATCAGCACCAAATTATATCAATGCCTAACAGAATCGGAAGTTTTATAAGAATCCGTGCGTTAGTTCTTGAGATACAGCCATTGCAAAAATCGTGAAAAATGCAGCATAGTAGCGCTAATAGTTGGGCGGTTTACACCAAAAAGTAATCAGCACCACTTTATATCAGGGACCAACTGAATCTAAAGTTTTATTAAATTCCGTTCATAAGTTCTTGGGATAGAGCGCCCACAAAATTTGTGCTACATACATACAGACAGACTCACAGACAGACATTTTGTAAAAGCGTGTTTTTCGGGTTCTCAGACCCCTAAGACGTATAAATCCGTTAAAAAGTGGAATTCTAAAAATTTTTACGAATCCAATACTTTCTTCTTGTAAAGATAGAAGAAAGTAAAATGGGAAACGCCAGTCGATTACATGCTTTTTAAACAAGAACACCGGCCAATTTCATGCGTTTCCGAACAAAAATGAATTCAGAAATGAGTCAGAAAATAATAGAGTTTGGATTTGAGAACAGCCTTAATTTGATTACAACAGCGAACAATTATTAATTGTATAAACAGACAATAATAGAAATTATCCTTGAATATTTGGTGCCATTGAAAATGCTTTTATTTTAAAATGTTTTTACTTTATGCATAAAAAACTGTTTTCTAATAATTCAAAACACAGGTGATATTTATATCAGAAACCATTATGCTCTGTTAATTGTATTCATTAGTAATGCATATTTCCTAAATTATACATTCCCTGTTTTGAAATAATTGCTCATTATTTCAAAAGAAAGCTTTCCTTTCCTTTCCTTTATTACAACAAAATGAGATAATTAAGTAATTGAGTATCAACATATCATTATTTAGGAAATTATCTCAATTAAAATTTTCGAGTTACTTTTTGCAAAATTCTTTTAAAACCAATTTTTAAAGCGTGCAGTTATTATTTTTATCTAGTTAATAAGAAATATATAAAAGTTTTTTTTAATGGCTTTTAATAATGCTGTAAACAATCTGTCAATAATTACCTTTAGTTTTTTTTTCGAAGCTTTTGGGGAATCAATTATTTTAATCACTCTTATTTAAAAATCTTGCTGTTTTATAATTAATGTCGTTAAAAGTTCATAAATTAATTTAAACACCTGACTCAAATAATTTTGTTTGTTGTTATTAAAACCACCTATTGCACGGTTGCCTATTTTTTATTACTTTATTTTATCTTCACAAGAGAAGAAGAAAGCATTGGATTCTTGAAAAAATTCGACTTCGGATTTTGGACGGATTTATACGTTTTAGAAGGTCTTGAACACGGATTTGACTTTTTTTTAGAAAATGTCTGGCTATGAGTCTGTCTGTCTGTATGTTACACACATTTTCTGAGCGCTCTATCTCAAAAACTTTTAGGTGTAAATCGCCAAACAGGTGGCGCTGCTATGCTGCATTTTTCACTATTTCCGCAATTGTTCTATCTAGAAAACTAATGCAGGAATTTTCTTCAAATTTCAGATTTAGTTAGTCACTAATATAAATTGCTGCTGATTAGTTTTTTGGTGTAAATTGTCTAACAGGTAGCGTTACTATGCAGAATTTTTCACGATTCCCGCAATAGCTGTATCTCAAAAATTAATGTATAGATTTTCACGAAACTTCACATTCAGTTATACGTTGACATGAGTTGTTGCTGATTAGGTTTTGGTGTAAATCACCCATCAGAGGGCGCTGATATGCGCATTTTTCAGGATTTATACGATTTTAGTGATAGTGATATCGCAAGAACTAATGCACGGAATTTCATATCTTTAGAATCTTCATGATGGGCATAGATTGTCATTTAATTTTGACATTGTGATAGCGAATTTTAAAGTATGACATGTATGAGGTAGAAGAAAGGTTTGTGATTGGTACATCCGACTAGTTTTTAAAATTGTGCTACTCACAATCAGAAATGTCAGTTAATTAATCTGTAATTTTTGCTTTGCTTAAATTTTTACTGTTCGAAAGTTTCAATTAGGCTGATTGTTTTTAGCATCAGTATAAAAAATGAAGTTGTTTTGAATTCGTAGAAAAATTTGGATTAAAACTGATTTATGCATTACGAGAAAAATCAACGCTGCTTTTATTCGTAATTTGCAAATATTGATATTCTGAGGAGGAGAAAACCATTTTCAACTTTCGAATCAAACAAAAGAATCTATCAAGAACTGATGTCAAAAATTGATGTTTTAAAGCAATTTCCGAGGCATAACAATAAACAAACAAACAAAATATATTCAAATTTTTCAGCACCTGGATATAATGAAAAATAAATAAATATATATATAAATATTTTTTAAACAATTCAGAAAAATTTGCATTGTCAAATCCTCCCCACCTCCCCATAACGCAATATTGAACTAAATAATACTAATGTAATGGTATAATATTATAGATTAGTGGTTCTCAAACTTTTATGCCCTTGAGGAATCATAGGTACTTGCATTCCTCTCTCTTACCCCCTTTTTACTTTCTTCTGTCTTTACAAGAAGAAAGTATTGGATTCATGAAAATGTTCGAATTCCGGTTTTCGACGGATTTACACGTTTTAGGGGTCAGAGATTCAAAAAACATGTTTTTACAAAATGTCTTTCTGCGAGTCTGTGATTCTTTGTCTGTATGTATGTGACACAAATTTTGTGAGCGCTCATCTCAAGAACTAATGCACGGACTTTAATAAAAAATTATATCCAGTTAGTCCCTGATATAAATTGATGCTGATTAGTTTTTGGTGTAAATCGCTCAACAGGTGGCATTGCTATGCAGCATTTTTCACGATTTCTACAATAGCTCAATCTCCAGAACTAACGCACGGAATTTTCATCAAAATCGAGATTCAGTTAGTCCTCGACATGAATTGACGTTTTATACATTTTCGTGTAAATCGCTCAACAGGTCGCGTTGCTATGCTTCTTTTTTCGCGATTTCCGCAATAGCTCTATCTAAAGAACTAATGCTTGGATTTTCAACAAACTTCAGATTCAGGTATACCTTAATATCAGTTAGTGCTGTTTATGCTTTGGTGTAAATCGCTCAACAGGTGTCGCTGCTATGCTACATTTTTCAGAATTTCCGCTATAGTTCTATCTCAAGAACTAATGCACGAATTTCCATGAAACTTCAAATTCAGATATAATTTGATATGAATTAGTGCTGTAATGATGTTATTGATGTAATTTCTTGTACTGTTTCAATGATCTAATTGACGTAATTTAAATAGAAGAAAGTTTTGTGATGGCCACAACATACTAGTTTTATTTCTTGAATTAAAAAGAAAAAAATGGATAGAACTAAACATAGAATTTATTTATCATTTAATATAAACGTTATAAGTTAGCAAGTTTTCTTTTCCAACATAACATGTGAGCTTGTTTACCTTGACATATTTCTAAAATGTTAGGTTTTAATTTGTTGCTGTAGACAGAGCCTGGCTAATGCAGGGGCGTGTGTGGCAGCCCCGGGTCCACTATTCGAGGGGGGTCTCATAGGAGTAATCAGGATTTTCGTTAGGAGGGTGTCAAATTGTTAGAACAGGCCAAAAGTGATGAAAACTAATTTTGACCAAAACCAATTTCAAAGACTGAGGGAGGAAATGCTATCCTCCTATCTCCCCGTCTGCTCACGCCCTCTCCCCACAATAAATAAACAAAAAAATAAATAAAAATAACAAGCTATATCATCCGAAAATTAATGATTAAAATTTTATTATAAACAACTTAGTAACTCATTGTTTTAAAAAGAATTTCATTATTGATATTTTCCACATAATGAGAGAAGTTAAAACCATTTAGGACGACCAGTTGAATGCATTTTTCTTTCAGACATTTTATGAAATACATAGGGAAAGGGGAAGTTTGCAAACATAATCCCATCATCCAATACACCATTTTTTCTACTAGTTTCCAAACTCATTTCCCTGTGATCCCCTATACAAATATGAATAGTACTTGGTACAAAATTTATGAATATATACAATATATATGAAGTTTATTACTTAACCACTCCAGCATAATTCAAGAACAATTTCTATGGATATATAGAAAGAGTCCCCCCCCCCCACCCCACCAGAATGATGCTTGCACTGGGGCCATAGATTAGGCACTAATTAAATTATATTTAATAACTGACTAGTCTGTTTTTATCTACATTTTTTAAACAGACAAATATCTTTTGTGAGTAAATAATTACTAGTAAAAGCCTACATCAACTCAATTCTTTTCGCGGTTCTTAGTTTGAACTAGGCTCACTGATTTAGCTTATACCATGTCATATGTTGGTAGTCGACATAAACTCGTTGTGTACCGCTTAGAACTTCTTACCCTGAAAGGGGTACGCGTACTTCACTTTGAGAAGCAGATAGCTTGTAGATAATCAGTTTATTTAAATTTGTATCAGAAATTCTAGTTCTATATCGTCGTAAAAGCTAGTGTATTAGCGGTTAGGCTTATTGAAACTTCTAAACGGAAAATTGAAATAACAACTCTTCAAATTTATCTAGAAAATCTGTTTATTTAAATATGTGTCAGAAATTCTACTTCTCTATCGTTGTAAACGATAGTATAGTAGCGGCTAGGCTTATTGAAACCTCTAAACGTAATACTGAAATAACAACTCCTGAAATTTATCTAGAAAATCTGTTTATTTAAATTTGCATCCGAAATTCTAGTTCTCTATGGTCGTATGCCCCACCAGTGGCTGAGAGGTTCTGCTCTCGAAGCTGGTAGACGGGAGGTGCTGGGTTCGAACCCAATCGCGCCCGTCGGCCTAACCGTTTCCGAGTTTTCGCGGTTTTCTTCGAAACCGTGGATTCCCATGCGTAAATACGGGTTAGGTTCCCATAGAAAGACCACCACGAAGGGCACTCCTCCCAGGGCCTATATCCCACGTGTTGATAATTGGCCATCATAAATACAAACCAAACCAAACTCTATGGTCGTAAACGATAGTATAGTAGCGGCTAGGCTTATTGAAACCTCTAAACGAACTCTAAACGTAAAATTGAAATAACAACTCTCGAAATTTATCTAGATAATCCATTTATTTCAGTTTGAGCCATGCTGCATTTTCATGCTTCTGTATCACTGTGTATCTACTGATCTTAAAAGCAAGTTTAAAAGCAATTGTTTTCAAAATAGGCGGTTACAGGAGGTTACAGGAAGAGGTGGGTATCTCTGACGCCCACGTGTTAAAAGTGTTACATGGTATTTAACGTATTAAAAGGGTGGATGGCTTAGGTATAATGATATAGCATGATGTATGATTATGATGTATTGAGGTTTACATCTGTAGTTGCATGTAATTATCTAATTGGAACAATCGTTCTCGATCAGACAGTTCTGAGAATTAAACAAAACACACTGAATGAGTTAGCGTTTGATAAGAAAACGTGATCTGAAAGACGTTAAACCAAGTAAAATAATTTCTAATGGTTGGATAAAACAAGAAAAAAAAATCATACGTCAAGCATAGATCATGAAACACTTTCCAATACATTAGGAATAATGTAACGAAACCTCACCGTTTAATAACTTGAAATATGATGTCTAATTGAACTATATGGAAACGCAAAACAAATTTGAAATCCCAATTTCAGCAATTCCAACAATTGGAAAATCATTCCCATTCTTTGAGCAGCCCTGTACATGATATATATATATATATATATATATATATGTGTGTGTGTGTGTGTGTGTATCTATTAACTACATGCATGGAGAAATTTAGTTCAGTTTGGAAGTAAATACCCCAGTTGAAATCAGCAATTTCCGTTAATAAGAAGAATGATACGTGAATTCTTTTGTGCATACGACGTATAGAATTTATACACAACGCAAATAATGCAAAAAAAAAATTGTTCAGTTTAAAAGCACATACCGAAATTGAAAACGCACTTCCAGCAATTATTGTTCAAATCACAAAGACAGTACTGTAACTGATTTCTTTTGTGTGTTCCTGTAAATGAACGATAAATGCTATGAATGCCCTATTCTATAGTAATCATCTTGTAGTGAAATTTCGTGATTTACACCAATTTCAGAGCAATGTCATTATAATACACTGCAAACTATTTTTCCACGAATTGATCATAATGTAACAGAATTCTTTTGAGTGCCCCTGTAAATGAACTATCAATACTTTTATTGCCCAAGAAAGTCTGCTCAGAATAGGAATGAAATCTGTAGAGAATAAATGTCCCTACCGGTCCCCTTTATTGAGATATTATAAATGTTATAGTAGCAAAGATTGTAAAACGACAATAAAACATTAACTAATACAATATTATACAAAATAACACAATATTATACAAAGCTGCTGCCACCTAACATTGGGCACTGAATAAGGGGGATGGAGTAAAATTGAAAGGTCGCATGGGTAGTTGAAGATGTTTTTAAGCTTTGAGAGCAAAATCGGACGCGATAAAATATTTGCTAGCCAAACATCTGGAAGAACAGGTGGACGGCGAATATGCCAGCGAACACACTTCATATTTAATACTGAATATCCCATCATTAACATATATCAATTGCATGAAAATCGAAGTATATTTACGCGAGTTAGAGCGCCGACAGACAGACGGACAGACAAACCAAATGTTGGAAAGTGTTAAAAACAGCTATTATTATTATCGTTATTTTACTTTACACGATGAGTAAAATAAATTAATACTTATTTCGTAATAAATAAACAAAATAAAAATGAATCTATTATTTTTTTAAGGCAGGTTAAGAAAAGGAAAACAACAAAAAAGGGCAAAAGTTTTACTGTGCTCTTTATATCTAGAAATCTGCCCCTCCCCTTCTTAAATGAAGCATTCTTCAAAAATGTAAAATCTCATAAATTTTATGTATTCTTAAAAATATATCTACTTTTCCTCAAAAACATTGCATAATCTACATGTTTCAATATGCCACCATCATGTATCCCTTTCCAAATAATATATGTTAAACCAAGAGAATAGAAAATAAATTAAAATTTCAAAGTTCTTAATCTTTCTATAAAAAGTATTTGAACTAAAATGTTTGCAAGATCCGCAAGGCCGGAACAAAATGTTTCATATTGGCTGAAAATTTATGAACTTTATCGAGTATCTATTTTTTTTTTTTAAATCTTTTAAATGTTAAATAAAACGACAAACAACAACAACAACAACATCATCATTTTAATATTTCGAAGAGTCTCTGCTAGTATTTCGAATTAATTCATTTGCATCATAATTTCATATTTGCGTGCATTTCAAGATTTTTTTTTAATTCAGGAATTCTGAATCCATACCATAAATTCTGAATAGTAATTTTTCTTTCTTTAATGACAGACATTTCTTGTTTCTTTCAAGGTAAAAAATCTTCTTCTGGAATTTCAGGAATTTCTGAATAAAAATTAAATTACTGAAATGTACGCATATGCACGCTAATTATGCAAATAAGTTAATCAACCAAAGGTTGAAGAGAAAAAAAGATCTAAGTATTGT
Organism: Maratus speciosus; assembly: GCA_963932465.1. Lineage (NCBI taxonomy): Eukaryota > Metazoa > Arthropoda > Arachnida > Araneae > Salticidae > Maratus > Maratus speciosus. Next base: position 291,670,751 of record OZ010798.1, read on the forward strand.
GATTGGAAGAAAACAAAAATGTTATTACGAAACGTTAAAAAAAGAAAAGAAAAAAAGTACTATTGCAAAATCCATTTGACCAGGGAAAAAAAAAACACAATTTCGGATACTGGTAAAAAGTTTTTATTCTTATGAGTGATGCACCCTTGCAACTGGAAATGCACTAACAATGCAGTAAAATTTGTGAAAATTGAAACATGAATGAAATAGAAAAATTTCATGATCTTGTCTAAATGGAGATAATTTATTTATAGGAGACTTGCTAAGTGTCTTTGCTGATATGTACTTGCTAAGACGGAAAACTGTCTCTGACAAAAATAATACATAAATCTGTCCATTGCAATTCGATATTAGCAGGATTTACTGTATGAAAAAATACAGCAAATAATATAATTTTGCGAAATTTCGTATCAAAGAAATACTAAAACATAATACTTTAGTTTATTAAATTATAATCCAGATTTTGCATATCTTCATCGCAGAAAATTTATTAATATAATTATTTACATTTAGCTTCATACTCTTAAATCTACAGCTATAAATGCTTTTGTTATCCCAAAGGCAATTTTTTTGTTTCAAGGTGATGCAGCTCCCTAAGGGTGGTGATAAAGAAACGTTTAGACGCAAAGACGCATGAAAGTCAAGGTCACGCATTATAGAAAGAAATGTATCTACCAGATGTTTGAAATAATTAGTCACACACCTTTCTGCAGTCGAATGACTTCTCTAGCAGGTTTGAAATAAAAGTGAACAAAGAAAACTTCATTGTTAGCTCAAAAGCAGTATTTCAGTATGGGGAGGAGATGCAATTTTTGAAAAGATATTTCGATGAAATTGAATGTTGTCTTAGCTTCATAAGAGCACATTAAATATAATAGAAATGCCCGAACTAGTTTCTTCTCTGCTTTGTATATCTTCACCGCAGAAAATTTCTAAATGTAATGATTTTAAAATCGAGTTTAATTTACTATTCGTAAATATAGTATAAAGATTCAGCTTTGTACTGCTAAGTGTACAATTAATAAAGATTTTCTTCTTCCGAAGGCAATTTTTTTTTGTTACAAGGTGATACAGCACAATCCCCTAAGGGTGGTGATAAAGAAACGTTTAGATGCAAAGATGCATGAAAGTCAAGGCCAAGTATTATAGAAAGAAATGTATTTACCAGATGTTTGAAATAATTAGACACACACCTTTGTGCAGTCGAATGACTTCTCTAGCAGGTTTGAAATAAAAGTCAACAAAGAAAACTTCATTGTTAGAACAAAAGCAGTGTTTCAGTAGGGGGAGGAGAAGTAATTTTTTTAAAGATATTTCTTTGATATTAAAGGTGGTCTTATGAATATAAAAGGAAAATGTGTTTCACGAATAAGTAAAAAAAAAAAAGAAAATTCTTATGATGATTTACATAGAATTAAAGTTAACGAAATTAATTTTCCATTCTAAAGCAAACAATAACAAAAGATCACACGTCTAACATAGATTATAAAACACATTTCAGCACATTCTGAATACTGTAACAAAACTTTACCATTTTATAAGTTGAAAGATGATGATGTCTTAGTAAATAATTTGAAAAACGTATAACTTATTTGAAAACCCAATTTCGGCTATTACTATCTATGGACTAAAAATAACCCAATTCTTTTGTGTAGCCCTGTATGTTATATATAGATTTGTACATGCACTGCACAGTATGCAAAAAATTAATTCAGTTAGGAAATGCATAACACAGATGAAAGTTCCTCCTTAGCAATTTCCGCAAATAAGCTGAAATTAACTCGAATTATTTTGTTCAGCTCTGTATAGGATCTATAATGTATAAACACTAAGTAATATGCAAACAATTAGTGAAATTTAAAAACTTTCAGCACTTCCAACAGTTATTGCTCATAAACTGTACTGTGGTACATTTCTGATAGACTGTACAGTACGAATTATTTTCTCTGTCCCTGTTAATTGAACGATAAATATTATACACACCATATTCTATAGTAAGCATATTGTTGCGAACCTCAGTGATATATATCAATTTCAATATGTTTGAAATAGTGTAACATCATTAAAATACTATGCAAATGATTTTCTCCCATACACCCTAATGTAACGGAATTCTTTTGAGTGCTCTTATAAACGAAATATAAATGCTACACAATCGTAGACTCTTCTTAAAGAATGTCTTTCTTTTTTACTTGATAAAATATATTGAGTATATATATATATAAAATATATATATATATATATAATATATATATATATACACTCAATGTTATTTAGTGTTCGACTCGTCTTTCCATCTGTCCACGCTCTAAATCTCGTAAATATACTCGAATTTTAATGCAATTGATAAACATTATTTAGGGTCACCAAAGCATGTTTGGTATTGTAAATGAAGTATGTAGGATTAATAGTTCATTTACAGGGGCGCTCAAAAGAATTCCATTACATTATGGTATACGGGGAAAAATCGTTTGAGAGAGTATTTTAATGAGATTACGCTATTTCGAATGTACTGAAGCTGATATAAAACTCTGAATTTCACTAAGATTACGTTAGAACAGGGCATTTATAGCATTTTTTAGTCATTTACAGGGACACACAAAAGAAATCTGTTACAATACTGTCTTTGAGTAATAATTGCTGGAGTGTGCGTTTTAAAATTCGGTATGGGGTCATTCCATGTCAGTTCAGGCAGGCATGTAACCCACCATCACAGATTTTGATGAAACTGCGTGTGTTTGTTCCTTTTATTAAGATATGATTCTCAGTATTTTTTTTTCACTCCTTGGTCAAATAGTTTCTGAGAAAAAAATTGTCAAAATTTTGAAAACTGCCATCAGTTGGCATTCTTGACTGCTCGATTTTCAAATGTAGCATGACATAAATATGATCATATTTCAATATCTATTCCACAAATCATCTTCAAATAATTTATGCATAATATATAAGGTACGTATTTTATGAAAAAAAATACTGTTACGCTTATATAACATTTTAAGTGTGTCTAAAAAAATGTTTAATCTTTGAAGTCGTGATTTTTTTATGAAAAATAATGCATTACCTAAAATAGCATTATTAACAAAAGGCGGTATTTTTATTAAATTTATTTTTTGTGGGGGATATACTTAAAGGTGTCCTTTACCTGATTCTGAAATAAAAGTAGTGGGATTTTGGGTGTTTTTAGTAGTATTTCATATTTAAAAATATTTTGAGGCGTATTTCAAATCAAATCAAGCAGAGTCATTCCATGTCAGTTCGCCTAAGATATTTAATTCACTGTCACAAATTTCAATGAAACTGGGTATGTTTATAGCTCATTTTAAGACAGGATCAAGGAAATTAAAGGTGATTACAAGTAAAATATTTTTTAAGATAAAAAAATATCTAAATTTTGAAATTTTTTTAAAAATGTTTTTAATGGCAGATTTATATTCAAAGACTGCATAAAAAAAAAGTCATTTCAATATAAAATCACTAAATAAGTTTCAAATAATGTATATGTGACAAATAATGTAGGCAGATTATTATTTATTGTTGTTTGTCATGTTTAAATGCTAAGAGTGTGTTTAATCTTGTGAATTCTTAAAATCAAGAATTTTGTGAAAAATAATGTGTTAATCAAAAATTTATTATTAACCGAAGGCAGGCTGTTATTACTTTTTTTAATTGTACGTAAAAATATCTTTTCAATAGTTATAAAATAAAAAAAGTGAAAATATGAGCAATTTTAACAAAATTTTCATAAAATGTGAATGTTTAATGATAAATATTGAAGCTTTTCATGCTAAGATGTACTAAAATGACTACGATATCGTGTATTTCTACTCTTGCTTAAATATAATACATACAATAATAAAATAACAAATATTATTTACAGCAATAAAAATTAAATTAAATAGTACCAGCTCCTTTACCAACACTACATTGCTCAACAGCCGACTTAAAATCAACAGCTCGCACTCTTATTGAAAAATACTTTCAACTGTTCAAATAATAAATAAACTGCATTTAAAAATTTTAATATCAACTTATTATCTTAAGACGATAATAATAACTAAACAGCATGATGAATTTATAAATCAGCTTTTAATTGAAAAGTCATGAAATGGTCCCTTTAAATATTGTTGTTCATCGAGTCAATCAAAACAAATTATATAAAAAAAAAATAGTGAGCCTAATATGCTGACTGCAATGACACTTCTAACAAAACTAATTAATTCATTACCATCTGAAATCAAACCCGAAAGATCAAAAGAAAAAAAAATCATCTGTAGTGTGAATGTGACATACTCAGTGGTTGTTGAGGTATGTCTTTGTGACATTTTCACCTGTACTTCAATAAAATATAAACATGTAAGCTTTTTTCATTCATCCAAATTAAGTAAAACAATTATAAAATTTTGTTGTCATTACACCAGATGTTAAATTTTTTGTTACATACTATTAGATAAGTTCTTTACTTTTAGACATTATTGACATAATATCATAAAATTTGCTATATGTATTTTCTGTAAGTGTATAAACAATATATATATGCTTTATTAAACATAAATGAATAATTTTTAAATAATTTGTTTGAGAACAGGGATATATATACACACATATATATGTTGAAAATCCATCTTTCAGCAATATTGTGATGAAATAAATCAAATTACCGTAATTTCCGGTGTATAGCCCGCGGATCATACAATCGTGTTTCGACCCAGAAATTTTTAAAAATAAAATGTAACTTTTTAGATCACAGTAATTATTGGTCTTCAAATACTGAATAAAATTTCTGGGTCCAAACTGAATTGTTTGATCTGCGGGCTATACACCCGAAATTACGGTACATATCATTAGAAACTGAATAAAGTTACAAAAGTGCAACTCATTAAGTTTTAAATATTTTTTTAGATATAGTTATTTGAAAGATATAAATATAATGGATTATACATTTTTTTGCATATATTTAAAGCACAATACGTCAAAATTTTCTTCAACAGAGTGAAATTTGGTTTTTTTTTCAATATTAGCAGTTCAATGCTAAATTTTCAATATTAACAGCCAAATATGAGTTTAAAGATTAGGACTGTCATTTTGAAAATTTCTATTGGGCGGTGAGGAGCTAGTGATTTTTCTCTTTTTTGGAAAGGGATAATTGCTCTTCGCCCTAGAAGTTTTACTAAAAAACAATATTGTTTATTTTTTTCCTTAAGAAAGGAACATAAAAGATAATTTGAAAAATAAAATAAATGTATAAATAAAAATATCTCCAGGGATGATACATTGGATAGGTTTTACATTTGAAAATATTGATAATTTTAAATATGATTTAAATACTACTAAAACCAACCAAAATCCCACTATTTTTATTTCAGATCCAGTTATAATGTAGTATTATGTACGATTTAAAATTAAAAAAATAGTCATAGAAACTCCGCCTCTGATTGATAAAGATTTTTTAATAATTTCATTATTTTTTGTAAAATATTTTTGATTTCAAAGATTATACAATTTTTTAGACACATTTAAATATTTTTTAACATTACAGCAATATTTGTTTCATAATCTACATACTTTATTTACCTTGCTTAAATTATTCGAAGAAGATTTCTTTATTAGTTATTGAAATATGATTTTATATATAAAATGAGGCCTTTGAAAATTGAACAATCATTAATGGCAACTCGTGGCATTTTTCCAAAATTTTGATAATTTTTTCTCATATGTTCACTATTTTTATTTTATAACCATTTAAAAGATATTTTTACGTACAATTAAAAAAAAGCAATAACACCCTGCCTTCGGTTAATAATAAATTTTTGATTAACACATTATTTTTGACAAAATTCTTGATTTTAAAAATTCATAAGATAAAAGACACTCTTAGTGTTTAAACATGATAAAAAACAAGAAATAATAATCAGCCTACATTATTTGTCACATATACATTATTTGAAACCTATTTAGTGATTTTATATTGAAATGACTTTTTTTTTTTTTTTTTTTTTTTTTTTTTTTTAATGTAGTCTTTGAATATCGAACTGTCATTAAAAAAATTTAAAACAATTTTTCAGAATTTTGATATTTTTTATCTTAAAAAATATTTTACTTAGGATCAAGAAAATTAAAGGTGATTACGTCTTAAAATAAGCTATAAACAAACCCAATTTCATTGAAATTTGTGACAGTGATTAAATGGCTTAGGGGAACTGACATGGAATGACTCTGCTTGATTTGATATGAAATGCACCTCAAAATATTTTTAAGTAGGAAATACTACCAAAAACACCCAAAATCCCACTATTTTTATTTCAGAATCAGGTAAAGGACACCTTTAAGTATATCTCCCATAAAAAATAAATTTAATAAAAATACCGCCTTTTGTTGATAATGCTTTTTTTGTTAATGCATTATTTTTCATAAAAAATTCACGACTTCAAAGTTTAAATATTTTTTTAGACACACTTAAAATGTTATAAGCTTAACAATATATTTTTTTCATAAGCTGCGTACCCTAAATATTGTGCATAAATTATTTGAAGATGATTTGTAGAGTAGATATTGAAATATGATTATATATATGACATGCTACATTTGAAAACCGAGCTATCAAGAATGCCAACTGACGACAGTTTTTCAAAATTTTGACAATTTTTTTCTCAGAAACTATTTTACCAAGGAGCAAAAAAAATTACTGGTGATCATATCTTAATAGTAAGAACAAACACACGCAGTTTCATTAAAATCTGTGATGGTGGGTTACATATTGATATTTTACTGCCTGATTTGACGTGGAATGCCCCTATGTACTTTTAAATTTAACTAATTTTTCGCATGTTACTCGTTATATATATATAATATAAACTCAAATATACACTGCACAAAAGTATTCACGTACCATTCTTCTCATTGGATGAGGAAGCTGCTGAAGGGGAATTTTCAACTGAGGTATATGTATTTCTTAAGTGAACTAAAGTTTGACATGCATGCAGTTAGTAGATATAAATCTATATATCATATGTTTGAATTAGACATAACGTTTTAATTTATTGAACGGTACAGTTTTGTTACATTCAGGGGCGCGCCGACCTATTGTGCAATGTGTGCGGCGCACACAGGCGCCAGAACAGTAAAGGCGCTAAGCATTTCAAGCGATAATAAATATTTCAAAATACATATTTTTAATTTTATTAAAATTATTCTTCAAATTTTAATTATATTTTATAGGTTTACCTCATATAAATAAATTACTTAGACTAACTTAAATGTTATTAATCTTTAAAATGAGTGTGATATATTAATCAATTTAAATTCAGAACGTAATTAACTTGAAATTTAAATTGAAACATTACAAAAAACTTGAGCATTTTTTAGCATTCCATCCAATTTTAGATTCCACAGAGGGCACTATTTCAGGTACGCTATTTTTAGCTGTTTTATTGGGAAAAAAAGTAATTTAGACATAAATATACAAGAGATCGGAATACTAGGATGAATCTAATATGCGCGGCAAAAAATATACTTAAAAAAAGAAGAGTTTTAGTTTTAAGTTTTCGTGCATTTTATGTGCCATGTTTAAATAGTAGTCTAAGCTTGATAGTCAATGACGTTAATCATGAAGCATGAAGATACTGATTTTTATTATATCCTGATGAGAAATATTCTATTTCTTTTCTGTTTATCAGCGAAATATTTTAACTGCTCATTTAGCTGTAAACTAGCATGAAGCCACTTTATGAAATCTGAAATATGGTTTTCGATTTTTTGGTTTTTTTATACACGACATAAATTGTTTTATTTTCTAACCTTTGTATTACCCTGTATGTATTTTTTCTCATAGATATTCGTTTTATAATTTCTTTATATGTATTTTTAATTAATATATTTTGTAATATTTCATTTCTACTCGCTGATAAGTTTTTTATAAAACGATAGATTTTTGGGGAGGAGCATAGGGCGCAAGTTGAAGTTTTGCACACAGGCGCCGAACACCACTGGCGCGCCCCTGGTTACATTATTCTGAATGTGTTGGAAAGTGTTTCATAATCTATGCTTGACGGATGATTTTATCTTTCTTGTTATGTTTACTGATGAAATTATTTTTGAGATGCGCAAAAATGTCACTGTATATTACAATAGCAATCATGCTTAATAAGCTAAAATCGTGTATATTACAATAGCAATCATGCTTAATAAGTTAAAATCAGATTTTAATCTTTTGAAGTATCTAGCTACAATAATTTCCAAAATATTATACTTCATGTTAGAGTCTTGCATCGGGTTCGGTTGCATCACCCGATATTCTCGAATCCGACCCGTGGTTCTAGTCAGGTCAGGTTGAGGAGAATTTTTTTTTCGCTGCGGGTCGAATTAAATTTAAATGTTTTTGGTTCGGGTCGATTTCGAATTAGGTTTTGAATTTTTTGGGTTGGGTTGGGGTTTACCCGATTTTTAAAAAGAAATTCCGAATATTTTTCAAATGACAAAAGTATATATTCGACTATTACTGTATAAGTGTTAATTTTTATACAATAAACATAAAATTGATATAAGAGACATAAGTGTTTTTCCATAATGGAATTATACAGTAGACTCCTTCAAATCCGCAATCCTAAAATCAGCAAACGACTAAAATCCCGCACATTATCGCAGATGTAAACAATGAAACTTTCAGTTCAGATGCAGGGGCAAAATTGCAGAATTTTTTGTTTTATATCATTCCGTATGTATTTTAATATGCAATTCACAATGATATGACTGAACTCGTGGTGTTTCATGAAGTATAAATTTATTTTTGAAAAAGATCAATATATTGCTGATATCACTGGTAATCACAATCTTTTTACCAAATATATTTATGTATTAAACAAGCTATTTTGATTATTAATACTGGCTAAAACTGAAATAAAACTTCCTTACTTTATGACTTTGATGTGAATTAGTAGAGTACCTTTATGAGGAAAGTTTCATTGCATAATTCAAGGAAAATGTATATCTCATCTTTATTATGCATATTTAAGTATGCATTATTAATTGTTTACTTGACCATTACTTTTAATAATTTATTCTTTTTTAAAATTCTTACTTCTTATTATTTTAGTTTATTACTTTATATAATTATTTTAATATTTCAATATATTGCAAGCATTCATTATAATTTTGATTGCATTATTACTTCAAATTACAGTTTAAAAAATGTAAACACAGCAATGACCAGAAATCCGCAAAATTTTAAAATCCGCACAACTTCTGGTCCCAGGCTATGCAGATTTGAGGGACTCTACTGTATTATGGATTAAAAGTCTTTCACTTTGGGTTAAGTGCCGGGTTTCCGATTGACGATTTTTTTTTTTTTCATGTTTGAGTTGGTTTCGGGTTGGCTTAGTATAAATTTCAGGTTCGTATCGAATACTATTTCGTATTACATGAGTGATAAAAAAAAAAATCAAGTTCCTGCAATTAAAACTGTTTTTAATTTTATTGAAAAAATTTCAAAACTTTAATGTTGTTTGTTTTAACTTTGCAATTTATTTTTCGATACACTGCAATTCAAATAAATGCAGAAACTTTTCACGCAATCGAAGTTATCACCATAGAGTGAGAAACCATAACCATTTTTCATCGAAATGATCCTCTGCAAATCTAACGCCTTTTTCATTCTGTAATAATACTTGTATGCAAGGAAAAGTACAGAAAATCTCACCGTTAAATCGGGACAGGAAATGATGATGAACAGGAAAACCACTATGATACATCCCAAAACATATTTCAAAAGTAATGAGGCGTCGAAAAAGACGGTTATAAATGTAGGAGTTGTAAACCTCCCACGAAGGAGTAATCTTGCAGAATGTATATGTGCGCAATAACATTCGGAATAGTGCATTATAGGAAAAAAAAACGTATGAAGAGAAGCTAATAAAAATATGCATGTGCAGACATTTATTTACATTGCAAATATCACAAATTTGGACACCACTAAAAATGAATAGTTGGATTTGAGAATGCCAATTTTAAAAAGTATTACTCAAACAATAATGTATTTATTACACATAAGCAGTAGGGGGGGAAAATATATTTCACAAACAGTATCTGTCAACCTGCTTATCCAAAAAGTGGTTTTAACATTCAATAACGGGTAAACGGTTACAGCTATTGAAATCATATTTGCAAGAGAACAAACTGCGAGTTCAGGAATTGTTTTCTTGTTTTAGTTCCAAAAACTATCGGTAGATGGTGCTACATTTCCTCAAATCATTATACTTCTCTAAATAACTTTGCAATTTCAAAACTCACACCATTTTTTTCCTTTTTTAATAAACAGAATAATGATTAAAAGATGAGTGAAATTTAATCCATTTTTATTACTTTAGTTTGAGTGTACCAGCAGTTTGAGATAGCACAGCGCTATCTATCAGTTACCATTTGGAACTAAAACAAGGTAGCATAGTAAAGAAATTCTGGATTTCAAACATTACTCTCTCGCCAGTAACTTCAATAGGTCACCATTCACTTGTTAAGGCTGTTCTTAACTGCTTTGCTCAACAAGCGCAAAACGTTTTGACACATTTAAAAATTCATTTTTTAACAGAAAGGTATAAAATTGGAAAGCCTGGCCATGGAGACGATTTTGAATTGAACTGTTTTTTCCATTTTTGGATAAATCAATTACCTATTGAGTTATAAGCGATTTCGATCACGTGACAAACACGTTTTTCGCCCCCTCTTCAGTGCTCTTTCTTCCTTCACGCGGAAATTCAATTCAAAACACCCACTTTGACACTATTTTCTGAAAGATCTGTTGCGTTTTCAATAAAAATGGAAAAAACAGTTCGATGACATAGTTTCTGAACAACAACACCAGCTAGTTTCATGTATTTTCGAAAAAATAAATTAAAACTTACGTCAGAAAGTTGCCCTTTTGGATTTGAGAACACCCTTAATGAAATTAAAAAATTTCTGACTATTTTACTTACCCTGCTATGTGTATGTACTGTATTTTTAAATGTTTCATGTAGATGGAAAATGAAACATGGAAGATAAATTTCTGACCTGAATGCTTGAAAAATCTTTTAAAAGTTTCTTACCTAAAAAGAAAAAAATATAAATTACAAAACTATAAATTTTGGAAAAAAAATATGTTATCATGATTACCTTTACAAATGGAAATATGCACAGAAAGGAAAAAATATAAATCATTGAACTATAGATCGGGAGCCGGCAGTACAGACAATCACCTCATCGAGTTCACGGATGATATTCTAGGATTAGTTAAATCTTGATTCGCATATTAAACAGCAGTCGGTCTGCCAAGTCATACCTTGGTAGAAAACACCTGAAAACTCGATTTTAGCGGCTGACTCGTAGGTTTACCATTGTGTTTTCCTGCATCAAAAGGTATGAAAACATGGGGGAATGGGAGCAGGAAAACACAATGGTAAACCTACGAGACAGCCGATAAAATCGGGTTTTCAGGTATTTTCCACCAAGATATGACTTGACAGACCGATTGTATTTTAATATGCGAATCAAGATTTAACTAATCCTAGAATTTCATCCGATGAGGTGACTGTCTGTCCTGCCGACTCCCGTCTACTATTAATATTGGGAAAAAATACATCACATATACAGGGTGTCCCCAAATTCATAGAGCCAAACTGAAAGGTAAGGTAAAGTACACAACGAAGTAATTTTGGTATAGAAATGTGGGGTCAGAAATGAAAAGTTTTTGCGAAAAACAAGACATGCGGAGGAACATTTTATTGACGTAACAATTACAGTAAATGCTCAAATGTGCCACCACCAACATCGATACAATCCTGGCAGTGTCCAGTAAGTGATTGGTATACCTTTCGAAAATTCCAGATATCTCATCTATGACATCAGTTGACTGTGATGAGGACCTCGTTTCAAGACTTTTAGTCGTTTCTCCAAATGTTCGTGAAACTCTTACAATCTAAGAAAAGATATACCAATCAATTGCTAGACGCTGTCAGTGGCAAATTTGAGCACTTAGGGGAGACCGGAGCTAGTTGGCTATAGGGGTAAGTAGGCGCAGTCCTTATAAATCGGCTGTTTGTGGATAGATTGCGCAACCAGTCACAGAATACCTTTCTTCTTGCTTTTTACAATCCTCATTGTAGTTTTGCAGCGTTACCTACGTGCAGTGGACATTTATTACGATTTTTCTGTTTTTTGCACTCATAAGTAATTTATTTGTTGCTTCATTCTTTTTCTAATTTCTAATACTTATCTTAATAATTGCGATTTAACTTGTGCAGTTTTTCTTAGTCAATGATTAACTGTACCTACCCCATATGTGATATACTTGGATTATTTATGCTTAGATGGTTACGTGTCCCTTTTGTGAAGAAATTTATTATGGGGCTAGTAGGCGCTTTGAACGAACACGGGGTATGTTGGCTCGGTGTCTGGCGTGTGCTGGTAGCTTGAAAAACAGCAAACACCGAGAAAAGTGGTTGCAATGCAAGATTTTGGGCACATAGTCTTGCCTAAACGGAGAAACTCGATTTTTTATTTGTGACAACTGTAACTCTGATGATGATATCGAGTAGGATAGAAGTTACTCAACGTTAATGTTTTATTCATTATTTTTATGTCTGCATAATTTAGAATTTACATTGTTCGGCGATAATGCCTTTGTTTAAACTTACTGGTAATAATGAAATTGATTTCTTTTAACTGCGTGTCTTATTTGAGTTTCATTTAAATTTTTATAAAGCTTGTGCCAACTTACCCCATAGGTATAGGCAACTTGCCCTGTGACGGGGTAGGTTAGCGCACAATTTTCCTTTTACTTTAGGCTTCCGCTAAACATAAACTGCAAAAACTACAAACTCAAAACTCCGGGTATTTATAGCCCAATGCCTGTTCTTTAAAAGTACAGTTAAAGTTTGATAAAAAACTTAAACAAAAAATTGATAAAAATCAATAACTAAAAACTGCGCCTACTAGCCCCGGTCTCCCGTACTGTAATTGTTATGTGAATAAAACCCTCGTTTTCATTTCATTCCGCATTTCTTACTTTTCGCCAAACCTTTCCACTTCCAACTCCCATCGCTGTACCAAAATTGCTTCTTTATGTGTACTTTACCTTGCCTTACAGTTTGGCCCATGAATTCGAGGACACCCTGTATATTGAGGTAATTTCATGCAGGAAAATACACATATAAACAGTACAAACAGAAATTCAAGCATGAACATTATAGGGGAAGGTGGCCTAAAATGATCCCCTTAAGTGAAAAACTTGTGTAAAATAACATAACTGTTTAAATAAAACTTTAGCTCTATGGTAACATGTTTTACACTATATTTTGCATTATAAACACATTTTAATAATATTTTAAACCCAAATTAAGTAATGAAAAAAATAGATTTTTGAAAAAGTGTCCAAAGGATCATTTTACCCTCACCAAAGGGCAAAATGATCCCTCATTTAAAAATAATTGTAAATTGTTTTTTTATCTGCAAAATAAAGGATATGAAAGTAATTATGACAATACATAATGAAATAAAATAAGTTTTACAATCAAAGAGCATACATAATTTATTTTATGTAAATTTTAAAATAAAAATGTCACAAATAATTTTGAAAAAACCATAAAATGAAATATTTGAAAATTATGATCCAAAAATAATAGGTTAACACGTGGTCTCAAAGAGAAAGGTTTTGGGCAGTCGTACATTTGGCTCCCATGATGGCTAGGACCTGGTACCGGATTTTCTTTAGCCTATGAAATTGTAGTAAAACGATCCACATAATGGATCATTTTACCCGCCAATACGGCAGTCCATTTTAGGTCATATAACTGAATGACACCGAGAAACATAACAAACTACACTAGTGTAATTCAAATCTAAAAACATACGCTATTAAGTAAACCAAGTCATATTTCTGTACATGAAAGACGGTATATCTAAATAAATATAAAAGTTAGCGCTTATCTTATAACAGATGTTATAAAAAGCACTTTTTCAAAGAATTCTATTCCGACGCGTAATACTACGATTGCTTGAATACCGCCAATGCTTCTTCTTCACTTGGCACAACTAGTTTACGTGTTACCCTGTAGATAGCGTGACCTGTCTGGAAGAAAACATATGTGGACCGTTTTGCCCAGTAGGATCATTTTAGGCCACCTTCCCCTAGTTAAAATATTACATATTATATTATTATTCATTTTTTTTCCGTCTCAGTCATACTGAGTGGTAATGACATCATACTAAGTGAAATTTTCCAGCTGAGCGAAATGTGCCCAAACTGGAATTCGAACCCAGGGTCTTTGACTCAATTTGCCAATGCACTAGCGATTGGGTCGACAACAGTCCGGCATATCATGCTCAGATAACATTATTGAAAATAGCATCTAGTCTGTAATTACACAGATCAACAGAAAATACCGCACAAGACGGAATGATTAGGGTAACAGATCCCTAAAGAGCCAAATATTTTGTCAGAAGTAGTCTTTCCTATAGAAAATGTCAGATTTTTGTGAAAATTCAATATGAAGATGACCCCTAAGATTATATAAAATAAAACAAGAGTGAAAAATCATGTGCCAGGCATACATTATGAAACACTTTTTAACACATTCAGAAAAAATTAACAAAATTGCAGCGTTTAATAAGTTGAAATATGATGTCTAATTGAACAAGTTCGACTAGTTTACCAATGGGGCTAAAGATCTACTAGCCCCAACGATGCCTAATTGAGCAATTTTGAAAAAAGCATAACACATGTGGAAACCCAATTTCAGCAATTCCTATCTACAGTCAAAAAATTATACGAACCCTTCTGAGCAGCCCTGTATATGATATATAGATTTGTCTCTATAAACTACATACGTACAGAAATTTAGTTCAGTTAAGAAATACATTTCACAGTTGAAAATTCCAATTTTTCACTAATAGGGAGACATGTCTGTGACAGCCTTTTGTGCAGCCCTGTATATGATCTATAGAATTTATACACAATGAGTAACATGCAAAAAGTTTGTCACATTTAAAAGAGCATAGCAAAATTGAAAACGCACTTTCAGCAATTATCGTGCAAAGAGAGTACTGTAACCGTACTCTTTTGAGCGGCTCTTTAAATGAACGATAAATGCTATGAAGACCCTATTCTATAATAAGCATTTTGTAACAACTTCAGAGATTTATATGAATTTTAATATATTTGAAATAACGTAATTTCATTAACACATACTGCAAACAATTTTTCCCCATTGACCATAATGTACCCGATTTCTTTCGAGTGTCCCTGTAAATGAACTATTAAAGCTACACACTTCATTTTCAATACAGAACATGCCATGGTAAACAACATATACCGGGTGTCCCAAAAAGGACTGACTGATTTTAAAATTCAATAACTTGTAAACGGTGACAGATATTTAAAAAATTCTTGTAGGAGGGTTATGCATAAAGTCAAAAGTTTTTTTACAGTGATTTTCGATTTTAGTTCGAATTACAAACAATAAATGGCGCTGCGATCGATAGATGCTAAATTCAGGCTCGATTTTTGGTACTTTCGTGGCCCGGATAATACATTTCCCTCTCCTTTTTACGCATAGAACAAGAGAAAGGACCAAAAATCGAGGCTGTATTCAGCGACTATTGCTTACAGCGCCATCTATTGTTTGTAATTCGAACTAAAATCGAAAATTACTGTAATAAAACTTTTGACCTTATGCATAAACCTCTGCAAGAATTTTTTAAATATCTGTCACCGTTTGCAACTTATCGAATTTTAAAATCAGTCAGTCCTTTTTGGGACACCCGGTATCAATTACATGAAAATCCGAGTATATTTTCGCGAGTTAGAGATTGGACAGACAGACAAACGACCAGACAAACCGAATTTATAAACACTTTTCAGCTATGAGTTAAAACGACGCAATTTTCCGTCGAACGAATAGCTTCCTTTTTTGCGACAATTTTAAGATTAAAATCTATAGGGGCCAACAAAAAATAAATAATGAGGGTCTAAAATCTAATATAAATCTTTTTTTTTTTTTTTTTGTCCGATGTTTCATTAAATTTCTTAATAAACATATTTATCTATTAAAATAATTGACAGATACCGTTACCATTTCAAAACTAATTTGCAAACGCTTAACCAATTCCTTATGGATTAGAAAATAATAGATAATCAGAATTAATTAACGAGCAATTAGGCAACAAATCCCATACCGATGGGAAGAATAATCAGATATCTAATAAAATCGAAAATGGACAAGTACAATACCGGAAAAGGAAACATTTTACAGATTAAAGAATTAATTACAGAATTAGATTACAGAATAGGCTTTCTGTAGAATTCCTGAAAACCAATATTAACTAAAAAAATATCGACTATAAAAAAAGTTTTTATTTTGAAAAAAGTTGATTTTTTCTTCATAAATCAAAAGTTTTTCGTTAATATGGATGTATTCATTTTTCTTTTGCTGCTAATAAATGAAAGAAAAAATAAATAAAATGCCTTAACAATGTTTTCAATTTTTCTTTAGATTTGCTAATAGTACGCCGAAAAAAAAAATTATAGAAAGTAAATATATAGTTTTTATTTTACATAAAATTAATATAAAAAATGAAATTTGTTTGTCATTTTTAGAACAAATGTTCGACTTCTAATATTTTATTTTAAAATTCCGATATACTAGCAGACTCTAGTTAATCAACTACAAAAATAAGTAAATTGGAATATAAGAAAATTTCTATCTTATTATTACATATTTACTTTTACTTTAATATTTTGCAATATAAACTCGCTGTTTTACCGGATCTTTTAAAAAATAAATACAGTTACTATAAGTAAGTTACTATAAGTAAGTACAGTTCATAAGTTATTACTAACTATTTAATTTAACGGTAAATAATAATTTCGAACTTAATGGATTTATATCTAATTTAATGCCTCATTTACATGTTTAATAATCATAAAGATATTAGAACAGATTTATTAAACTCCTTGACAAATTTTATCGATAACAGTGCTCAGATAAATATGATATTTATCGACAAATAGCATTTATATCACATTTCTATTAAGTTTATTTAATATTAGTATTTCTGTAAATTTAATAATTTTTAAAAGATTCTATAAATGTTTCATTAAACTTCTTAATAAACATATAATGAACAATACGAACAATCGATAAAAATAACTGACGGATACTGCTACTATTTCAAAGCTAATTAAGAAACACTTAACCTTATGGATTAAAGAACACTCGATAATCAAAATTAATTAACGTACAAATATGGAACAACTACCAATACGATGCGAAGAATAATCAGATATCTAGTGAAATCGAAAACTGGATAAGAAAAATTCCGGAAAATGAATTCTTTTCCAGATTCCTGAATTTATTGACTGTCTGCACAAATTCTTTGACCCTTGGAAAACGAATATCGATGACGGTCAAGTCTAATAACATAGCTAAGTACAGAACGAAATAGAATAGAGGGAAAAATATTACCCTTGCACCTATAAATGGAAATATCTTTATAGATTACGAGAATGTTGTGTGCAATGCTTAAATTATTGATTATAATAAAAAGGATTAATAACTTTATTTCATTTTTTTTTTTTTTTTTTTTTTTTTTTTATGAGTTAAAAGCTTTTCATACATATGGCGGGCATTTTTCTTTTTCTGTACATCAATGAAAGAAAAACAAACAAAATGCCTTAATTACGTTTTCAGTTTCTTTTAAAATATTGCTATTCGCTGAAAAAAGTTATAGAAAAGTATTATATAGCATATATTTTACACAAAAGTAATATAAACAAGTAATATAAAAATTTTGTTTTTAAAGTCAATTCCTACTGGGTCATCAAAGAAAAATTTAATATAATCCCTTAAGCTAATATTAGTTTTTGTTGCATTAAAATATCTCAATTTGTTGATTTTCTATAAGCAAGTAGGTTTACAATGAAACTCTATAAAAATTTGGCGAAATATTAGAGATATAGCCAAGTTGACGTCACTTTTGGCGACTCATTTTGGCCGCCAAATTGGGCGATATATCGCCAAGTTGGCGACAAACTTGGCGGTATTTGGCGACAGAACAGGGTCCCCCTATGGTAACCCCTTTCCGCCGGAGCGTTGAACCTATGCCAAATTTGGTGGGTGCTCCGGTTGGGTGATCCTATGGTAAACCCTTATTGAAAATACTTTAATTGATCTTCAACAACCAATGGCCACCATTTTGTTTCCCATGCAAAACTAAATTTAATTAATTAATTAATATTTGAAAAAACTGTATTAACATCAATTGTCATCCAGTACAAGTTTTAAAAAATTTATTTCAACTTGATAGGATGAATAATGAGTATCTATCTATATTATAAAGGACAAACATATCTGTGCGTAACGCATACGTCCTTTTGCGAATGGCAACACTTTGAAATTTGAAATAAAATTTTGGTTTTACAATTTTCTCTACTGCAAATTTTTAAACTTCTAAACATCGCACATTTTAAATTTTTACACCGTCGTATAAGAAAAAAAATCCTCTTTTAAATGCAATTTCTTTGAAAGCTGTATCTCAATTTATTTTTGAGATATTAATTTTTTTGTAGTTTTTAATACCATTTTTCCAATCGTGGCAACAAAAGTACCCCATTTCTATTGAAAGTCATTGAAAGTAAACGGAAAATAGTCGAAAATAAGAGATCACTGTATCTTTTTGTTGCCAATTTCTCAAAAAACCAGAAAAAAGAAGTTGAAATTAAAATACGGGCTATGTCAAGAATATTAATTGTCTGTTATTCCGCGATAATGATGTCATATACATACTTTTCTATAAACGAAGTTTAAGATTGGATTGTAAAAGTGAATTGCTTTTTAGAGGATGCAAATGACGTCAGTTTATAAAACAGCGTGTAATTTAATTTTTAAAACTGATTTATGCTTTGTAGAAGTGCGTCATTTTCACAGCCCAGCTGCTTTCAAATTCTTCACAGGTGAAAATGCTTCACTTTTGAAAATAATGTAATCGAAATCACACACTGATAAAACGCAATCTCTCTATTCTAAAAAAAAGTAACTACCGCTGTCACCGCCGCCGCCGCCGCCGCCGCCGGTTTTGAATTTTTTGTGACAGGAGGTCTTTCTTAGTTAATATTAAGACAAATAATGCATACAAAAATATGAAAATCGGTAGTATGATACAGAAATGTTTGATAAACACGCTGAGGCAGACAGTTTTCAAATCGAAGAATTATTTTAAGAGATATTTAATGCTAAAGTTGGACAAAATCGTTCCACTAAAAAAGTTTTATAGGAGCAAAAACTATTCATAGGAATTTAATCATTTTTAGATCATTTTATACGTTTGAAGTTCCCGGTGTGCAGACTGTTTTTCTTTTTTTAATTTGACTAATTTTTTGAGGTTTTATTTCTATTTTAAATTCAAATTTTCAGCATTTCTAGAGATGTTTTTTACAGATTTTAGAAAGTGATATTAATTTAAACTGTTGCCAACTGTATAAACAGTGGAAACAATAATGTTTGCTTCAAAAAAAAAATATTTATACTTGTAAATAAATTAAAAAATTATTTACACGTGACTATTATAAACAGAAAAAAACATTTGGAAATAGAATTAAAAGCAGGAACTTATTAAAAATTACGTCATAAAAACTATAATTACACGTGAATTTTAAGAGAGAAAGGAATTTGTAAAGTAATAAATTTATTAACATGCGTTAGAAGTCTTAAATAGGAGAAATTACGTCATATTTACGTCACATTACAATTATTACATAAAATGAATACAAAATAATATTGCAAAAAGGTTTAAATTCAGAAATTGCGCTAGACATTTATTTGATATTTTGAGCGGATACTTTTCAACTATTTTTGTTAGGAAAGCGCAAATAATATTTCATTTCTAACACAAGCATTTTCACGTGAATATTAAAAAGAGAAAGAATAGTTTGGTCAAAATTACGTCAGATTAAAAACGATTAATTTAAAAAGTCTTATTTAAAAGAACTTTCTTTTCGCTTTGTTAAAAAATACCGGGAGACAAAGACTCTGTTTACTTAATTCCTTTTATATTAGCTTATTTTGAAATGTTGTTACACGTTTCTACGTCAATGACGAAAACAGCGATTGACATATGTATTTTTGGTACTACTTAGTTATCCCGTCTAAAATCCCGACCAAAAATCTATCATTCGCCAAACTATAAGATTAAATGCCAATAATGGTTGATCGTAAATGTCACATTAACTTGACTTTAAGCAAGTTACACGTGTCTACGTCATCAAGTTATTTTTATTTCGACGTTTTATTTGTATTTTTATTAATGTTGCACTAATTTATTTGTTCTTTCGTTATTTAAAATAAAAATTATGTCAGTTTATATAATTGGCGAGTGCTTTGGCGATTTATATAATTTGGCGAAATTGGTCGACGGGTTCATCAAGTAGTACCGCAACGGATTTGGCCTTAAAATTCCACATTCAAAGAGAAATGAATAGAAATCCGTTTATAGGGAGATCGCCACTTTTTTTTAAAATTATAATTCAATCTTCCGAAATCTTTTTAAAACCGATCAAATTAGCGTACTTTTAGAGTCTGCGGTGTCTGAACGGGGGTTGACGAGCGTAGCTCATAGGGGGCAGAGCCCCCTAGTGATTTAAAAAACAGTGGCGATCTCCCTATAAACGAATTCCTATTCATTTCTCTTTGATTGGGGAATTTTAACGCCAAATCCGCTGCGGTACTACTTGATTATCCTGTCGACCAATTTCGCCAAATTATATAAATCGCCAAATTATACAAATTGATATAATTTTTATTTTAAATAACGAAAGAACAAATAAATTCGTACAACATTAATAAAAACACAAAAAAATAACTTGATGACGTATACACGTGTAACAACATTTCAAAATAAGCTAATATAAAAGGAATTAAGTAAAGAGAGTCTTTGTCTCCTGGTATATTTTAACAAAGCGAAAAGAAAGTTCTTTTAAATGAGACATTTTAAATTAATTCTCAAAATATCAAATAAATGTCTAGCGCAATTTCTAAATTTAAACTTTTTTGCAATATTATTTTGTGTTCATTTTATGTAATAACTATAATGTGACGTAAATATGACGTAATTTCTCCTAAGACTTCTAACGCATGTTAATGAATTTATTATTTTACAATATCCTTTCTCTTTTAAAATTCACGTGTATACTTTTTATGACGTAATTTTTAATGAGTTCCTGCTTTTTATACGTAATTATTTAATTCTAATTTGAAAGTTTTTTCCTGTTTATAATAGTCACGTGTAAATAAATTTTTAATTTGAAGCAAACATTATTGCTTGCGCTTTTTATACAGTTGGCAACAGTTTAAATTAGTACAATTTTCTGAAATCTGTAAAAAATATCTCTAGAAATGCTGAAAATTTCAATTTAAAATAGAAATAAAACCTGAAAAAATGAGTCAAAATAAAAAAATTAATGCAATCTGCACTCCGGCAAATTCTATTGCATAAAATGATCTAAAAATGATTACACTGCCATGTATAGTTTTTGCTGCTATAAAACGTTTTTAGTGGAACGATTTTGTCCAACTTTAGCATTAAATAACTCTTAAAATAATTCTTCGATTTGAAAACTGTCTGCATCAGCGTGTTTATCAAACATTTCTGTATAAAACCACCGATTTTCATATTTTTGTATGCATTATTTTACTTAATATTAACGAAGAAAGGCCTCCGGTCACAAAAAAATCAAAACCGGCGGCGGCGGTGACAGCGGTAGTTACTTTTTTTTAGAATAGAGAGATATTTAATGCTAAAGTTGGACAAAATCGTTCCACTAAAAAAGTTTTATAGGAGCAAAAACTATACATCGGAATTTAATAATTTTTAGATCATTTTATACCTTATAATTTCCCGGTGTGCAGAATTAATTTATTTTTTTAACTTGACTGATTTTTCGAGGTTTCATTTCTATTTTAAATTCAAATTTTCAGCATTTCGAGAGATATTTTTTACTTATTTCAGAAAATTGTACTAATTTAACCTGTTGCCAACTGTATAAACAACGGAAACAATAATGTTTGCTTCAAATTAAAAATTTATTTACACGTGACTATTATAAACAGAAAAAAAAAACTTTCAAATTAGAATTAAATAATTACGTATAAAAAGCAGGAACTTATTGAAAATTACTTCATCAATAATTACACGTGAATTTTAACAGAGAAAGGATATTGTAAAATAATAAATTCATTAACATGCGTTAGATGTCTTAAATAGGAGAAATTACATCACATTTACGTCACATTACACTCATTACGTAAAATGAACAAAAAATAATATTGCAAAACAGTTTAAATTTAAAAATAGCGCCAGACATTTACTTGATATTTTGAGATGAACTTTTCAACTTTTTTTTTTTGGACAGCGCAAATAATATTTCATTTCTAATAAAAGTACTTTCACGTGAATATTAAAAAGGGAAAGAAAAGTTTGGTGAAAATTACGTCAGATTAAAAACGATATATTTCAAATGTCTTATTTAAAAGGACTTTCTTTTCGCTTTGTTAAAAAATACCGGGAGACAAAGACTCTGTTTACTTAATTCATTTTATATTAGATGATTTTGAAATGCCATTGTATCTTTTAACAGCAGCTGTTTTTTCCGTAAAATTCCCCAATCAAAGAGAAATGAATAGAAACCCGTTCATAGGGAGATCGCCTTTGTTTTTTTAATTATAACTAGGGGGCTCTGCCCCCTACGAGCTACGCTCGTCAACCCCCGTACAGACACCGCAGACTCTAACAGCACGCTAATTTGATCGCCTTTAAAAAGATTTCGGAAGATTGAATTATAATTTGAATCTGACAATTATAATCTGACGTAATTTTCACCAAACTTTTCTTTCTCTTTTTAATATTCACGTCAAAATACTTTTGTTAGAAATGAAATATTATGATCATCTTAAAATGTCAAGTAAATGTCTCGCGCAATTTTTAAATTAAAACTGTTTTGCAATATTATTTTTTGTTCATTTTACGTAATAAGTGTAACATGACGTAAATTCTCCTATTTAGGACTTCTAACGCATGTTGCTGAATTTATTATTTTACAATGTTCTTTCTCATTTAAAATTCACGTGTAACTATAGTTTTTATGACGTAATTTTCAATGAGTTCCTGCTTTTTATATTTTTTGTTTATAATAGTCACGTGTAAAATAAATTTTTAATTTGAAGCAAACATTACTGTTTGAGATGTTTATACTGTTGGCAACAGTTTAAATTAATACAATTTTCTAAATTTGTAAAAAATATCTCTCGAAATGCTGAAAATTTGAATTTAAAATAGAAATAAAACCTCGAAAAATTATTCAAATTAAAAAACTAACTGCAATCTGCACACCGGGAAATTCTGACGCATAAAATGATCTAAAAATGATTAAATTCCTATGTACAGTTTTTGCTCCTATAAAACTTTTTTAATGGAACGATTTTGTTCAACTTTGGCATTAAATATCTCTTAAAATAATTCTTCGATTTGAAAACTGTCTGCATCAGCGTGTTTATCAAACATTTCTCTATAATACTACCGATTTTCATATTTTTGTATGCAACAGTTTTTTTAATATTAACGAAGAAACACCCCCGGTCACAAAAAATTCAAAACCGGCGGCGGCGGTGACAGCGGTAGTTACTTTTTTTTAGAATAGAGAGATTCAATCTTCCAAAATCTTTTTAAAGCCGATCAAATTAGCTTGCTTTTAGAGACTGCAGTGTCTGAACGGGGGTTGGCGAGCGTAGCTCGTAGGGGGCCGAGCCCCCTAGTGTTTTTAAAAAATATAGTGTGTTTTTATAAAAGAGAGGTGGCATGCAAATAATAGTGATTTATATTACAGAAATTGATGATTCTCGCCTGGATAGATTTGCTTCGCCGAGTTAGACAAGCAAACAAATAACTCGAGGTTTAAAATAATATCATGTTCCTGAAGTTATTGTCCAAAGTTCTCTCGAATAATAAAACTTTAATGCTATTCTTTAGGACATTGTACTATAATTTTATCAAAATAACATAATTTGCTTAATTTAATTTTTCACAGTTTTATATAATCTATGTATTTCAAACACAAGTGTGTTTTTTAGTCATCTGCCCTGATCTTTCTGCTGAACCAATTTTACTAATATTTATTTTTCAACTGAAAGCTGTTCATTTGTAGATGTGATCGCACTATCTTTTATTTTTCTTATGTCCCTACTTTTATATTTTAATTTTAAAAGCATTTTATGAAATTTCTCCAAAATGATGAAAATTAGATACCTTTCATTATCGCAGACAAGAGAGAAAAAAAAAATGAGGTATTTTTCTCTTTATTCAAGACATTTTCTGATAAAAATTCAAAATTTTTTATAAAAATTGTTGTATAGGGTTTAGTAGCGCAAAATCCTATTAGGAGCATAATATTATACTAGGGGAATAATAACGGAACATGACATACTGCTTTTGAAAACACGCATTTTTCCTCATAAATTTTCTATATTGTTTTTCCTTCAGAATGTGTACTAAGTTTCAGACACTAGGCGAAATGCTTATTTAAGTGAAAATGAAGTCATATTTAAAAGAAAACGATCATTTTCATAGATAAAACTAAATATTTTAACACAAATTCGTCTAAAAAACATAAATTACGGAAATTTTTACTCTCCGGAATTGAGATTAGAATCTCAAGTAAAGAGTGCGTATATTCACATAAAAGCTGGCAATGGTGACTTCAAGTTTTGAGTTTAAATGATTTTAAAATGATCAAACAAAACACAATTTTTTTAAAAATGATGAATATGGATATGAGAAGTGCGTATGCAAATTTTGAAAAGGTAAAAATTGCTGTTTTTCATTCCGGAATACCAAGCATAAGAGCTTCAATTGATAACCACATCGTGATCTTTATTATATTTTACTGATTACGTATCTATATTATGAAGGACAAACGTACCTGTGCGTAACGCTGACGTCATTTTGCGAATGGCAACACTTCACGATCAAATGTCCGTCTTGAAATTTTCGCTACTGCATTTTTTTAATCTTCTGACCATCGTACATTTTCAATTTTCGTCGCATAGGGAAAAAATTTACTTTCAAATGCAATTTGTTTAAAAACTGTATCTTGATTGACTGATGTATTATGTTTTTAAAAATATTTTTTAAGCATGATTTTTTTTTAAAGTTTATCCTATCACGTGCCGGTTTCAATACATAATAATAATCAACATTTTGCACATAAAGCAAAAACATTGTTCAGCATTTGTTTCTGACTATTTTTGCATAACGAAATTAATACTTCCTTTATAAACAAATAAAAGAATAATATTAAAATAAAACCTAATCTAACATATTTGTGAAAGACAAATTAACGAAATCAATACTTCTTCTATAAACAAATAAAAGAATAATATTAAAAAAAAAGCACATCTAACATATTTGTAATCATACAATTTAAATTTTTAGATCGTCAAATAGGATTTTTTTTATCAAATGGAATTTGTTTGCAAAGTTCATCTCAGTTTACTGATTGTCTATGGTTTTAAAAACAATTTTAATGCATGAAATATTTTTTTATTTATCTATATCGCGCTGAGCTCGATTACGAAAGATTAATCCGTTTGCCCTTTAAACGAAATAAAGAGTTCATTTTCTTACGGCTAATATCCTTAAAAAAAAAAAAAAAACTTCCCTATGAATAAATAAATAAAATAATATAAATAAAATAATATAAATAAAACACAAATTTAACAGACATATATAAGCTCTGAAATTATCAGAATATAAAAGGATGCCGTAATTAGCAAAATCTTGGTCAGATAACTCTTAGCATGCGGCTAATAAGAAAATAACGCTTTTAATAAATTTCAAAAATTTATTTGATTGTATAATTTGTATTTTTCATATGAAAAATGCTTTTTTAATTTAAGTGGGCAATCGAAAAAAGTTATTGCATATAAAAAAAAATATTAGTTTTCAATTAAAAAAAAATGTTTTCACCTATATTCTGTAACCCGGGAAGCCCGGATACGATCCCCTAGTTTTATTAACGATTGAAAATTTGAACAAGATAAATAAATAAATAAATATAGGGAGAGTGTGAGCTAATAGTAAGAATTGAACAAATGAAATGTCTTTGTCATTTTTAGGTTTTCGTTCATCTGACGAAACCCTATTCGTCTCGCTCCTCTGTCTGTCTGTCCGTCACAGAGCCCGTTCTCAGAAACTATACATGTTGGAGACTTCAAATTTTGCATACTTATAGATGAACACCACACATCATACGAAAAATCATAAAATTTTAAAAAGTCGTACATTTAACCTTTTGGGCTCCCACATGTGTATTTTAAACAATTCTTTCTATGTGAGCCTCTAATTAGGTTGGAAGCGTGAAATTAAACATAATTATAGCTGAACACCCCACATCAAACGACAAACTATAAAATTTAGAAAAAGTCGTATATTTAACTCTTTGGGCTCGCATATGAGTATTTTTAGAAATTCTTTCTAAGTGAGCTACTAATTAGGTTGGAAGAGTGAAATTTTGCATACTTATAGCTGAATACCTCATATCAAACGACAAATCATAAAATTTTGGAAAAGTCGTACATTTAACCCTTTGGACTCCCACGTGTGTATTTTAAGCAATTCTTTCTATGTGAACCCTAATTAGGTTGGAGGCGTGAAATTTTGCATACTTATAGCTGAACCCCTCACATCAAACGACAAGTCATAAAATTTTGAAAAAGTCGTACATTTAACCCTTTGGGCTTCCTCATGTGTATTTTTAACAATTCTTTCAAAGTGAGGCCCTAATTAGGTTGGAGGCGTGAAATTTTGCATACTTATAGCTGAATACCTCGCATCAAACGACAAATCATACAATTTTCAAAAAGTCGTACATTTAACCCTTTGGGCTCCCACATGTGTATTTTAAACAATTCTTTCTAAGTGAGTCCCTAATTAGGTTGGAGGCGTGAAATTTTGCATATAGCTGAACACCATCACACGACAAATCATAAAAATTTCAAAAAGTCGTACATTTAACCCTTTGGACTCCCACATGCGTATTTTAAGCAATTCTTTCTAAATGAGCCCCTTATTAAATTAGAGATTTGAAATTTTGCATGCTTATAGCAGAACACCTGAGGCCAGGCGACAAATCATAAAATCTTGAAAAAGTCTTACGTCTAACTTTTTGAGCTACCACATATGTATTTTAAGCAATTCTTTCTGAGAGAGCCCCTAATTAAGTTGGAGACATGAATTTTTGCATATGTATAGCTGAATACCTCAGACCACACGACAAATCATAAACCTTTCAAAAAGTCTTATATTATTTACTCCTCCATGCTCTAATTTGTATATTTTTAGCAATTTTTCTAACCTCTGTCCTTTTCACTCGGGGAGCACTTTTCCAACTTTTGCCGACACCCCTTTGACCATTCTTTCATATTATGCACCATAGCTTTACATATTTTAGTTCCACTTTTTACCGCCAGGGGCGCCTACTTATCTCGGGTGCTATGTGCCGAATCCCTTCGACTAATATATATACGGATAGTATGTAAAACGGAGTTTCGTTCGGATAGAGGTTTGTTTAGAATAGAGTGCGCCCCTGGTTGCGAAACGTGGAACTAACAGATTTTTCAAAAGGATAAAGTGTTTTGAAAGGAATATTAAACGAAACCTTCTGTGCGATCTGTGATCACACTTACCCACTTGTTTAAACATCAATTGACTTTAATACTGCACTTTAAAATTCTGATACACTAATTGACTTCCGCCATGTCATTGAAAAATACGTAAATTAGAATATAAGAAGATTCCTATCTTATTATTACATATTTACTTTTACTTAAACATTTTGCAATAAAAACTCACTGTTTTACCCGAGCTCTTTTAATATAAATACAGTTGTTGCAATAAGTTATAATTTATAATTTATTGTTCATTTTTTTTTTAATTTAACAGCTACTGATAATTTCTAACTTAATATATTTACGTACATTTTAATGCATTATTTTATATATTTAACATCATGAACATACTAGAACATATTTATTAAATTTCTTGACAAATTTTATCGATGAAATGATCAAATATGTATGACATTTATCGACAAATAGTATTTATATTATATTTCTATTTAGCTTATTTAATATTAGTATTCCAGCATATTTAATAACTATAAAATGTTGTATAAATGCTTTAATAAACTTTTAACAAATATATCAGGTTGTAACGAAAGTTTTCCGCTCAGCTAATATCGTCTGCGTAAATAGTTGGCATTGACATGTTTGTTCATAATTTGACAAACGATTTTTGGAATTTGAAAGAGTGAAATTTGTAAAAGAAATATCGTTATCATTAAGTAAAAGACGTCTGAAATAGAACTATCAGGCTACCAGATTAGAACCATTGTTAACTTCCAGTTCTGTTGCAAAAAGTCAGCTACAGAATGTCACCGAATCATGTGTACAGCTTTAGACATTACTGTTGAATCATATGACACTGTGAAGGTTTGGCGGAATGGTGGTTATTTATAATACTACAGTATAATTATATATATTATAATAATTACGTAATGGTGGTTTGGCGGAAAACTTTCGTTACAACCTACTATTTACTGACAAAAATAATCGACGGATACTGCTATCATTTCAAAAATAATTAATAAACACTTAACCAATCTCTTATGGATTATCAAAATTAATTAACATTGAATTATGCAACAGATACCATTCAAAGTGAAGAATAATCAGAAATCTAGTGAAATCGAAAACGGAAATATATTATAATAATTACGTAATGGTGGTTTGGCGGAAAACTTTCGTTACAACCTACTATTTACTGACAAAAATAATCGACGGATACTGCTATCATTTCAAAAATAATTAATAAACACTTAACCAATCTCTTATGGATTATCAAAATTAATTAACATTGAATTATGCAACAGATACCATTCAAAGTGAAGAATAATCAGAAATCTAGTGAAATCGAAAACGGAACAAGAACAATTCTGGAAAATGAATTATTTTCCATATTCTTGAATTTATTGATTCTCTGCAGAAATTCTTTGACACTTGGAAAACGAATATCGATTATGGTCAGGTCTTATAATATAGCTACGTACGGAACTAAATAGAATCGAGGAAAAGATATTCGTTTGCGCCTATGAATTGCAAGATCTTTATAAGTTCCGAGAATGTAGTGTGCAAAGCTTAAAATAGTGACTATAATAAAGAATATTAATAACTTTATTTCGAAAACATTTTCTGTTTTTTTTTTTTTTATGAATCAGAAACTTTCCATACATATAAGAGGCGTTTTCCTTTTCCTGTAAATAAATGAAAGAAAAACAAAGAAAATGCCTTAACTATGTTTTGAATTTCTTCTAAGAAGTTGCTATTCGCAGCAAAAAATTATAGAAAAATTCTATAAATGATATATGAAAAAGTATTACATAGCTTTTATTTTACACAAAATTAATATAAATAAATGAAATTTCTTTGTCACTTCTGGAACAAAATTTTCGACTTGTAATAATGTAGCTTAAAATTCCAATATACTAGTAGACCTCAGTTAAGCGACAGAAGAAATAAGTAAGTTAGAATATAATTTTTTTTATAACGTTTTATTGTTATATATATAATCTTATTACTGCATATTTACTTTTACTTTAATATTTTGTGATATAAATTCGATGTTTTGTCAGACATCTTTTAATAAAGAAGCATTAAAGTTGTTATTGATATTATAATTTAACAGTAAGTAAATTAATGTAAATGATAATTTCAAATTTAATAGATTTACGTCTATATCAAGGCGATATTTTATGTATGACTAGTTCCATGAGTACTTGTAGGGTAAGTCACATGCTACGGTCATTGGCTACTAGTATTTTTAAACGGAAAATGTGACTTATTTTATGGGAGATATCTCATTAATTGAATAAGGCGACGCAAACTTTTCAAAAATAATGGTGGCCAACAAGCACAACAGTTATCAACTATGTGACTTACACTAGAAAAACCCATGGAGGTAGCCATATTTAATATCATGAAGACATTAGAACATATTTATTAAACTCCTTGACAAATTTTATTAGTAAAAATGATAAAATATGTATGAAATTTATCTACAAGTAGTATTTCTATTGTATTTCTATTAAGTTTACTTAATATTTATATTCCAGTATAATTATTAACAACAAAATACTGTATAAATGTTTCCTTAACCTTCTTAATAAACGTATTTATCAATAAAAATAATTGACGGATACTGCTATCATTTCAAAAATAATTAAAAAACACTTAACCAATTCCTTATGGATTATAAAATAACCGATAATCAAAATTAATTAACATACAATTATGCAACGAATACCATACGATGTGAAGAATAAACAGAAATCTAGTGAAATCGAAAACTGGACAAGTTTAATTCCGGAAAAGGAATTCTTTTCCAGATTCCTGAATTTATTGACTCTTTGCACCAATCCCTTTTGCACCTGTATTTATCAATCCTCTTTGCACCTGTATTTATCATTAAAAATAATTGACGGATACTGCTATCATTTCAAAAATAATTAAAAAATACTTAACCAATTCCTTATGGATTATAAAATAACCGATAATCAAAATTAATTAACATACAATTATGCAACGAATACCATACGATGTGAAGAATAAACAGAAATCTAGTGAAATCGAAAACTAGACAAGTTCAATTCCGGAAAAGGAATTCTTTTCCAGATTCCTGAATTTATTGACTCTTTGCATCAATCCCATTGACCCATGGAAAACCAATATCGGTTATGGTCAGGTCTGATAACAATTACATACAGAGCTAAATAAAATAGAGGAAAAAACGTCTCCCTTTGTGCCCATGAATTGAAAGATCTTTATAGATTCTGAGAATGCGGTGTGTAAAGCGTAAAATATTGACTACAAAAAAGAAGATTAATAACTTTATTTCGAAAAAAAATTTCTTTTTTTTCTTATGAATCAAAAACTTTCCATAAATATGGGTGCGTTCATTTTTTTTTCTTCTGTAAATAAATAAAAGAAAAACAAACAAAATGCCTCAACTATGTTTTCACATTGCTATCTGTTGCAAAAAATTATAGAAAGTATTGTATAGCTTTTATTTTACACAAAATTAATATAAAATATGAAATTTCTTTGTCACTTCTGGAACAAACTTTCGACTTGTAATATTGTAGCTTAAAATTCCAATATAAGCAGACTTCAATTAAGTAACTGAAGAAATAAGTAAATTAGAATATAACTTTTTTTATTATTACGTTTTATTATTATGTATATAATCTTATTATTACATATTTACTTTTACTTTCATATTTTCGATATAAACTCGATGTTTTATCAGACTTCTTTTCAAATAAAAAATAAAGTTGTTGTTGATATTTTAATTTAACAGCAAGAAAATTATTGTAAACAATAATTTCAAACTTAATAGACATAGGTTTATGTTAATGTGATATTTTATATATTTAATATCATGGAAATATTAGAACATATTTATTAAACTCCTTGACAAATTTGATTAGTAAAAATGCTCAAATAAGTGTAAAATGTATCAACAAATACTATTTCTATTATATTTCTATTAAGTTTATTTAATATTAGTATTCCAGTATATTTAATAACTATAAAATGTTTAAACTATAACTATAAATTTTTCACTATAAATGTTAACTATAAATGTTTCAATAATTTTTTAATAAACATATTTATCAATAAAAATAATTGACGGATATTGCCATCATTTCAAAAATAATTAAAAAATATTTAAACAATCCCTTATGGATTAAAAAATACTTAAACAATCCCTTATGGATTAGAAAATAGCCAATAATTAAAATTATTTAACGTACAATTATTCAATGAATCCCATACGAGAGAAAAATAATCAGACATCTAGTGAAATCGAAAACTGGACAAGAACAATGCCGGAAAAATAATTCTTTTCCAGATTCTCGAATTTATTGACTCTCTGCACAATCCCATTGACCCCTGAAAAACCAATATCGATTATGATCAGGTCTGGTAACAACTACGTACAGAACTAAATAGAATAGAGGGAAAAAAACATCCCACTTGCGCCCATGAATTGAAAGATCTTTATAGATTCCGAGAATGTGGTGTTTAAAGCTTAAAATATTGACTATAATAAAGAAAATTAATAGCTTTAGTTTGAAAAAAAAGGTGGTTTTTGTAACGAATTAAAAAGTTTTCTTTTATTATGGAAGAGTTAATTTTGTTTACACTTTCTGTAAATAATTAAAAGAGAAAATGTACCAAACGAAATTCATTAACTACGCTATGTTTTCCCATTTTCCTAAAAGATTGCTATGCGCTGTTAAAAAGTATCAGAAATTATTTGCTTGGTTGTAATTTTACACATATTTAATACGGATAATTAAAGATTTTTTTCAAGCATAACAAAAAATACGATAAATTTTTATGGATTTTGAATGTTTTATTATATATATATATATATATATAGATAAATAGATAAAATTGCACATTATTATTTTTTGTTTCAAGTAGAAGAAGTTCGGGTATTATAGAATGGGCAGGCAATAATGAATGCTTCAATAACTGGTCCGAACGGCGCTCCAGCTTAGCGTAAAACTTCCTAGCATTCCCACGAAGCACTGCGGCGAGTTCTGTCTGGATACCTGTTGCTTTGTTAGAGTGACGCGGTAAAATCAAATCTTATTCCCAATTGTTGTAGTTTTTTTCCAGGTAAGTTTTACAAAATTCGTTTTAATTATAAAATCTCATTGTCAGTGATGTTAACTAAGTTCAGTATTAAGTTAATCAGTTATAATTATTGCTGTGTTAGACAGTTTACCTCTATGCTAGCTTGTTGACGAGAGAATAGGTTATTTTTTTCAAGATGGAGTGTCGGGTAATGTGGAATATCAGCTAGACAACTGTTTTAAGACGATTCTGGTGAAGATGAACGATCATTCGATTCCAACCTATCGTCTGATATAGGGTTTTTAAGGGTTCAAATCCAAAAGGGCAACTTTCTGACATAGGTTTTAATTTATTTTTGTGCGAAATTTGTATGAAACTAGCTGGTGTTGTAGTTCAGAAACTATGTCATCGAGCTGTTTTTCCATTTTTTTGCAAACGCAACAGATCTTTCAGAAAATAGAGTTAAAGTGGACGTTTTGAACCGAGTTTCCGCGCGAACGGAGAATAAGCACTCGAGAGTGGGCGAAAAACGTGTTTGTCACGTGATCAAATACGCTTATAACTCAATAAGTAATTGATTGATAAAAAAAAATGGGAAAAACAGTTCCATTTCAAATCGCTTCCATGGCCAGGCTTTCCAATTTTATATCTTTCCGTTAAAAAATAAATTTGTAAATATGTCAAAACGTTTTGTGCTTGTTGAGCAGAGCAGTTAAGAACAGCCTTAACCAATTGCACACCAGATAAGAAGATGCAAAGTGCCTCTTTTCCTATGTAAAATATTCAGAGTCGATAGAATACATGATGTGTTTGATGAAGGCCCATATGGACTGTGGTGGGGCCGAAAAAACATACTATATTTCTGATTTTTGTAAAAGTTAAAACAATTTTTCAAAGAATCTGATGATATGTTCGTGATGTTCTGCTATTTGCTCATTAAATAATCTTGGTTATTCTTGTAAATCCTGTTTGTTTTCTTTCTTGCAATTTTAATTTTCTTTATAATCGTATTCTATAGATTTTTTAAAAAGGTAAATACGTATACTTTAAAATTCTGTATTAGAAGAATTGACACTATTTATGAGAAGTGTGCCATTTTCTGTTTATTGTAGATGTGGAAAAAGTACCTTTTATTTAATATATTTTTATTTTTATGATAGAAATTTTTTAAATTATTTTTTACAGGCTTAAAATGATATATTTTAACATGTGAGAAAATATTTTTTTTAAATCGGAGTTGTCGAGTCAAAAAGCACGAATATTAATTTTTCTGTGTCTCACTCGATTAAATTTCTTGCATCTATAAGACACAATGACTTCTTTTTCTTGTTGCAAAGACTTCTTTGGAGATGCCAATTTGTTATTACAGTAAAACCTCTCTAATCCGAACTGATTTTAATTTCGAAAATTATACGAGAACAGATTAATTGAAAAGACTAACTTACGAAATTTTCCGGATTAAAAGATGAATTTCGAGAAAAACGTTTAGAAGTTAGAATTAAACAAAAAATGTCAGTGAAGTATGTTTTTTATTCTTTAAACAGCTTCAATGGAATAAAAAAAATAATAATGTAACAGTAGAACATGCGTACACGAATATAAAATGAAAACGTGCGCTGTAGGTCTGCTTGTAGAAGACATCTTCAAAGAATCTCGAATATATCTTTGTTTGCCAGTCACTATAAAATTCTTTTTTAAACTGCAAAAAGTATTTCATTTGGATGATAAACATTTATTGTTCCTTTCAACAGTTAGATTTCACAAATTATCTACAGAAATGTTTTTTTCCTCTCCTCGTCGACATGGTGACTGAGATATTTATAGATTCCAGATTTTGAACCATTTGTAAAGGGTTCTTACGTGATTCCTCATTCCGAAGTTATATTGCATTATTATAAACATCAGGAGAGATTAAACAAGGAATACTATTTTTTTTGCGAAACTCCTGCCGGATTGTTCAGCATAACGGATCTGAGGAAGCCGGATTAGAGGATGTTTATTGTACTATTTAGTACTTATAGTACTACTTAGTACTTTAGCACCTATTTTTTTCTTTTCTATTTGTATCGGAATTTCGGATAATCCGATTTTTTTGTAATCTGAGCAGGTACCGGTGCCAATTAGTTCGGATTAGCGGGGTTGTTCTACTGTATATATTTTTTTTCATTTTTGTAATTAACGGCAATAGAGCATGCATTTCTAGTTAATAACTACCTTTCCCGAAATATCGCTGAATAAAGTGTATAAATATGAAAATTGCGTCATGTGATCTCGCAGATATAACAACTGCAATAACGTCTTTTGAGAATAGTAATCCTATGTTAATATTGAGAGGATATTATAGAAATGTTTCAGCAAATTACGTGAAAATCATATTTATCTATAAAAATAAATGCCAAATACTAATGCCGCTTTAGAATTAATTTATCAATAAACATTTAGGTAATCCTTATGGGTTGGAGAATAACCGATAACTAAAATTAATTAAAGTACAATTAGGTAATCAGTCCCATATGACCTTGATGAATTACCAGAAATCTGCGCCCAAATAGAAAACTGGTCTTAATATCCGGAAATGAATAATTTTCCCGATTGCAGGATTTATTGAATATCTGCACAACTTCTTTGGTCCTTGGAAAACTAATATCGATTATGTCCAGGACGAGTAATAACCACGCAGTGGACTAAATAGAATAAAGGAAATAAATATTCCCTTTGCATCCATGAATTAAAAGATCTTTATAGATTTCAAGATAGTGGTGTGCAAAGCCTCAAAGAAGAAGGAAAAAAAAACTACGAAAGATAAAGAAGATGAGTACGTTTTATTTTGAAAGAATGTTTGATTTATTTTAACGAATTTTAAGCTATTTATTATTACGAATGAATTAGTTTTTTTTACGTAAAATTAATTGATTAAAAATATGAAATCAAAGAGAATGAAACATCAAATAGCAACGAGGCTGACAAAAAAAGACAGGCTGCCGTGCTACGTTTCACGTTACTCTCCCTCCAGACCGCCAGAGTCATGTGATGCTTTGTCGCACACCTGCATTCGTGCTTTTCCATCATTTGCGTTCCGTGATCCAAGCTGCCCAAAAAACAGTCCATGTGTAACGCAGTGAGGTAGCCTGTCTTTTTCGCCAGTCTGGAAATAGCGAGACTAACGAAACAGACAGTCTGCCGTACTACCTTTTGCGTTAGGCCATCAGAGTCACCTAATGCTCTTTTCGTGCACCCTCATTCCTGTATTCGAGCTTCACGCGATTCAAACGTCCTGAAAAAAGAGACACGTGTAGAGCATTGCGGTAGCCCGTCTTTTCTGTTAGCCTCGGGAAATAGGAAGTGATGATATAGGACATCACTGAAGATTTAAAATATTTTCAATGAGTTGTATTCCCGATTCCAGGTTTTATTGACTATCTGTGCAAATTATTAGGTTGAGCAAAAAGTTCTGGGAAATTTTTAATCTAATAGTTACCAGAATTTGTATCGTATATAGTAGTACTAGTTGTATATCTATAGGAGTTCAGGAATTTCGGCTCCAAAATGCCTATTGAACAGTATGATTTGCATTTATTGTTCAGGCATTATTGGAGAAAAGGTCTAACGATTCTGAAAGCCGTCGATGAGATTAATGAGTGTGAAGGTGCTGGTACGGCGACAAAGTCGACTGTGGGCAGATGGTTTAAGCGATTCGAAGAAGGCAATTTTAATCTCAAAGACATCCCTCGCTCTGGCTGGCCATCTGTTTTGGATGAAAGTGACTTGGCAGCCACTGTGGAAGAAGCATGTCAACAGTTTTTCGATTCCTAGGAACCGCCATGGTACTTCCAGCAAATCCGGAATTTGGCAGAATAATGGCAGAAAGTCGCGGACTATGATGGTCTCTACTTTGAAGAATAGTCCTTGTTGCTTTTGTTGTTAAATTGCGCATATCAACGCAACTTTCACAAATTTCCCAGAACTTTTTGCTCAACCTAGTATTTGACTCTTGTAAAACTAATATCGATTATGTCTAGTCCGGGATAGTCGCATAAAGAAATAAATAGAATAAAGGAATTAAGTATTTCCCTTGCATCCATGAACTGAAAAAAGATCTTTATAGATTCCAAGATGGTGACTCAAAACAAAAAACAAAGCGTAAAATAAGATTGACAATAAAAGAAGATTAATACGTTTAACTTTGAAAGATTTTTTGAGTTATTTTAATGAATTTTAAGTTATTTATTATTGTAGATTAATT
This sequence comes from Maratus speciosus, assembly GCA_963932465.1. Classification (NCBI taxonomy): domain Eukaryota; kingdom Metazoa; phylum Arthropoda; class Arachnida; order Araneae; family Salticidae; genus Maratus; species Maratus speciosus. The sequence goes on from OZ010798.1 coordinate 291,707,762, forward strand.
AAGCCTTTTTTACGTAAATCTAATTAATTAAAAATATAAAATAAAAGATAATGAAACATTAAATAATAACGAAAGTGACAAAAAAAGACAGGCTGCCGCGCTACCTTTCACGTTCGTCTCCCTCCGGACCGCCAAATTCATGTGATGCTTTTTCGTACGCCTGCATTCGTGCTTTTCCAGTACTTGCGTCATGTGACTCAAGCTGTCCCAAAAACAGTCCACGTGTAACGCAGTGAGGTTCTGCATTCGACCATCACGTGACTCAAACGGTCTGAAAAAAAGAGAAACGTATAAAGCACCGCTGCAGCCTATCATTTCTGTAGCCTCGGGAAATAGCAAGTGATGACATAGGACATTACTAAAGATTTAAATGTTTTCAATGAGTTATTTTCCCGATTCCAGGGTTTATTGACTATCTGCATAAATTCTTTGACCCTTAGAAAACTAAGATCGATTATGGCCTGCCCGGGTACTAGCCACGTAGAGAAATAGAATAGAATAAAGGAAATAAATATTCCTTTTGCATCCATGAATTGAAAGATCTTTATAGATTCCAAGATAGTAAGTAGTGTGCAAAGCGTAAAAAGAGATCGGCTGTAATAAAGATTACTACGAAATACTTTGGAAGAACGTTTGATTTTTTGTAACGAATTTTAAGCTGTATATTATTACGGATGAATTAAGAGTTTATTTACTTATTTATTTTTTTAATAAACACAAAGAAAAATAAATAATACACACAGTACTTAGCTAGCAACACCTTTTGCTTAAAATGTGTTTAAAAAAAACTATGCAACAAAACGGCGATTTCTTTTAATTTTACACAAGTTTAGCATGAAACTGTTAATTCCTAATTGACTATAGAAGAATATCATGAGTAATTTTTTTTATCTATATTATAAAGCAAAAACATGTCCATGAATAATGCTGACGTCATATAGACAGTGGCAATCACCTGGGAAATTAATTTTGTTTTTATCACAAAATTATGAATTCTAAGCATCGTGTAATTTTATTTTTTTACGCCCTCGAATAGAAAAAAAAAATACATTGAAAAGCAAGTTGTAAGAAAACTGTAATCTCACTTAATGTAATTTTATGATTTAAAAAATATTGTGAAACGTCTCTAAGGAGACCACTCATTGGACCATAAAATATCGGTCTTTCAGAGAGGTGGCCTCTGAATAGAGGTGATGGGTAGAGCAAAGTTTCATGAAATGCTACAAAAAATTATTATTGAATTAGTTTATTGTATGTCATGTCTATACAACTTTAAAGAAGGAATTAATAGTAGTTTGCTTTGATTTTAACCATTTCTAAATAACAATTTTTGTTTCTAAACATTCTTTGACCTCTTTAAACAAATTATTTATCTTGGTATCATCTCTAACAGGTATAGAACTTTCTATCAATCTATTGATTTCAATTACTGTTTCTTGACATGAAATAGAACCTTTAACTGGCGGAAGCTCGCTCGTCTTTTAAATCAGAATGAGCTCCAAAAATAGATTTTAAAAAGATCTCGATTGTAGTATCATTCATTTTTATAAATGATTGTAGAATTTATTTTTTAAGAAATGACCTTGATTCGCCAAGTCTAAGAAAAAAGACTTAGCTGATTGTGTTTTCCGGAGAGAAGGGGGATTTCGAGATTTCACCATGCAAAGAAAAGTAATACTACTATTCGACTGAAAGGTTGAAAAGTGGTCTTTCCGGGAGGGTGACGGGAAATAGTGGTCCCTTAAGGGAGGAAAATTAACATTGAGCCTACAGCACAAAATTATAGACCATAAATAAACGGTCTTTATGAGAGGTGGTCACCTTATAGAGGTGGTCTTTCAGGGAGGTTTCACTGTATTTTTCAAACTTCAACTGGTCAATGCAGCAAATGAAATTCTTCTCCGCGAATTTTTTTTATGCATCAAAGTATATGTTTTCGCTGATTCATTTTATTTAGACATATCCGGAAAGATTTATGTGATCAATGAACGCTGAATTTTATGTGTAACGAAAAAGAAACTAGACACCTAGTAGTAATAGCAACACAGGTGGATGTATGCTGTTTGTAACGTTATAAATGCACCTGTTAGTTCATTACCCTTTCTTCAGCGTTTTCGCTGATACATTCAATTGCCAATCTCATATGACAGTCTAAAATATCAGTTACAGCTGCATTTATTGTGTCAGATCGATGATACATATAATTTCTATTCTACAATCCTGTGAAATCCTGTGATAGATGATGTTTTATGAGCAGTAAAATGTTTTATTGTACATATGCATTAAGAACAATAAATAAAAACACTTCCGGAAATATGCAGCTAGGATTGCAGACATCCGGATTTTCGAGGGACATCTCGAATTTTAGGCTCAATTTTAATGTCCCGCGTTGAATAGCTAATTTTACGATTTGTCATGAAAATCGTTTAGACTAGTCAGCCTCCCCCATAATTTAAGCAGCTGAAGAGTAGATTTTCAGATAGCACAGATTTTGACCCACTGACGATTTGTGGAAACCACCAGATTTTAGATTAAATTTTAAATGTACAGCGTGGGACAGTTAATTTTACGATTTCTCGCGTAAATCGTTTAGATCCGCAATAATATCATATAATTTAAGCAGCTAAAGAGTGGATTTTGAAAAAGAACAGATTATTGGTCTACTGTTGGCGGTTTGCGGAAATCGTTCATATTCCAGGTTCAATTTTAATATACCGCGCGAAACAGTTAATTTTACAATTTTTTATGTAAATCATTTAGGCCTGTAAGAATACCACATAATTTAAGCAGCTAAAGCGTGAGTTGTCAAACAGCACAGATTGTTGGCTCACTGTTAGCGATTTGTGCAAACCGCTCAAATTTTAATTTCAATTTTAGTGTCCCGCATGGGACAGTTAATTTTACACTTTTTCATGCAAATCATTTAGGCCCGTATGCATATCCCATAACTTAAACATATAAAGAGTGCATTTTCCAAATAGAACACATTGTTGTCCTACTGTTGTCAATTTGTGGAGACCGTTCAGATTTTAGGTTCAATCTTAATATACCCCGAGTGACAATTAATGTTACAATTATTTATGTAAATCGCTTATACATAATTTAAGCAGCTAAAAAGCGAATTTTCAAATAGTTTGGTCCGATTGTTGGGCCATTGTTGACGGTTTGTGGAAACCGTTCAGATACGGTAGGACTGGGTAGGGTTTGGGAATGGTAGTTATATGATCCTCTAATTTGATGCCTACCTCAGCAATTATGGTGGGCGGGGCTTGTAGAGGCCTGAACCTGAACCTGAGCAGCTAAAGAAGTTATCACTATTGGGCTTTTGTTGGCAATTTCAACGGCAAGACGATCATTTACTGTGGAGCAACATTTAGCCAACTTTGTCCTAACCAATTTGCATTACTTGGATTGCTATATGAGAAATTTGATTTTTAGAAATCACCTGTTTTATGACGCAAATATTCAGTAGATTTAACGGCACATATATAAAATCAATATTTCAAGACATACCCAGAAAAATACTCTAAAGATATATGTTTCTAACTGTTGTGGAATAGTTACTTCCTATGATAAATTTAACGTGTTGCAAAGAACAGTTTTTCAGTTTTGGTGATAAATTTGGAATTAGCCTGTTCCCAAATCAACTTATGGAGATATCGTTTTAAATTCTAAACATGTGACGAACAACGTCAAAATGGCACCATATTTTGTTTCTAGGAAAGGTTTTCTGCAACGTAAATAAGTAATGCTTTATTTGAGGAACACGGTTCTTATTACTTATTAAATGGAAATGCAGTAACAGCGGTTACATTTTTCTTGAACAAATGCTAAATTATCAGCGTAGAGTTAAAAAATAACTATTTTATGAACCAGGACAGATTTATAAAGTTATTAAACTGTTTATTAGATTAAAACGGATAATGATTATGTCACTCATGATGCTTAGAAATAGTGTCCATTTAAAGTTACGTCTAAAGTCAACTTAATTTGAGAGCTAAGAAAGGGAAAATTGATATTATCAAGAAAATATGATGAAATATAAGAGAAAGTTCATTTAAAATAAATATTTTTAGATGACTGGGAAAAAATGTTATTTTCACCTATGCACACAATTCAAAATAAATAAGCAATTAAGTAAAATAAAAATAAATAAAGTAAAATAAAGTAAATAAATAAAATAAAAATAAATAAATAACATAACTACCATAATATGAAATGAAAACATAATAAATTTGTGAACATGAAAATATTACATAAAATTAATTTTACCCATGTGATATCTCATCCCAAACAGCAAATTGAATATTTTAATTATCAATCTTTTTTTAGAATCAGTTTTGTAACTTTAAATGAAAAGGAGTATGAGGAAATAAACTCGGTAATTTTGAAACATCTTATTATAAAAGCGTATTAATTTAGTGAAGAATAATTGAAGAAAACCTGCAGGTTATAAAAATTATTTATTTTTTAATAAAAAAAAGTAATAAAAAAGTTTTATTTACGAAAAGGAAAACAAATTAATAGCGCTTTTTCAATGACTGAATTCAATTATTTTCAATAAGAATTATTGAAAACAGTTTCAGGCATTAAGAAAAAAATTACTCCTGTTGCAGTAATCCTGGTTTATGTAAATTTTTTTATTATCAAATAAGTCTGCTTCAATAAGTTTTTTGTAAAAGAAATATATCATTTCCTCTTTTATAAATTTTTCCAGTTATTTTAATATTAGTTCTAGTTATTTTTATAATAAATTAATTTAATAGCACTTCTTGGTATTTCTAAATATAATATTCTCCTTTCAATTTTTAAAATTAATTATCGCTTTTAACGGGGCTTCTTGATTCTTCTTTACAACCACAGATAACTATGTTTTCTTTTAATTTCCTTCAAGTTTCTGAATGAATCACTTTTTACTATTTTATGTGGGTCGATAAACTTGATATCGAGATAGTTTTTGTTAATAATAATTTTAATTAGTGTTGCTTTTAAGTCTTTTTGATGATCTTCTTAATAAACATTTTATGAAAAATAAGATAAAAAAAAGCATTTAAAAAAATTACCCAATGACTTTTAACATGTTTTACATTTTTCTAAGTTTATGCATTATATTTTATTTGTTATTTTGAGTAAAGAAATTGTTTCAAGAAATTTTGTTTAAAAGTTAAATAAGTGTGCATTTTTTATGAATTATTTGAGTGTATACAATCTTCTATAGATGGATGAAACGCAAAGTCTGATTCGACTAATTGTCAATAGTTGCGTCATAATAAAAATAAGAAGAAATAATAATAATAATAAAAAAATTCAATTCTCTATTTGGCTGCAAAATGTTTACATTATTTTTTGCTGTGAAATAGTTTTATAATTTTTCCGATATACGAATAACTGATTTCATTAAAACTATTTTAAAAGAACCTTAAATAAATAACATTTTTTAACCTGTTACTTAAAAGTGCCACAACATATTAAATCAATTACCATTTCTAATGCGGATTCTTGTTGTTTCTGTGTAATAAACAAAAAGTTACCATATCGCGTTTGTTAATACCCTTCTATTGTACGAATGAAACATATGTTATTTCTTTATGTGGGCAGATAAATTTGATACTGAGATAGTTTTTTACTAACATAAATTTTAACTAAGGACTTTTTTTCTTTTCTCTTTAGCTCTTTTTTTCTTTTATTATTTTATTTTTCACGATTATTTTCTTTACTCATATTTTATGAAGATGGAGAAAGAAAATATATATCAGGATTAAGAAGAAAAATTATTACTTTAAATTTCTTTTAAGATTTCAATAAATAGGATATACTTTTCCAAGCAAAAATTTAATTTTATGTACTATATTTCGTTGGCAATTTAGAGCTAAAGAATTGATTAAAATTTTGTTTTTGCAAGTATTTAGAGTCATTTGTGGAATCTTTATAAATTACTAGGCATATATAATCATCAAAGCCATAACTAGTGTTTCAAGGTATTCCGATTTACGAGAGATGTCCGGATTTTCAGGGGCTCCAAGACCTGTCCCACGTAACACTGAGCGGGACACCGTAAGTCCCGATTTTTCATGACGCACAAATTGTTTTAAATTTCTTTTAGTATCATGCTATTTATTGGTCTGCATCAAATGAAACTTAATACAGTTAATTTTGTGAAGAGACAGAACCTATCTATAACGGAAAATTTTTTTAGTTCCTTCCAACGAAAAAACTTACAAATCTACCTCCTTAGTCTGAAACTTGTATAAAACGGATTTTTTGCAGTTTTTAGCGATTCTGCTTTTACAAGTTTTACTGTACTTTGCTGAGTAAACGCCGTGAAAACAGAACCTGTTTATAACAGAATTCTGTTTTAAAAGTAACATTCGGAAATTGTACGTCAAACGTGGCAAATGAGGTGCTGTCGTACTATAACTAATTTTATAAATATTCAGATCTTGGTGCAATAACTGTTGCACTTTTATGCAAAAATGCATGAATACAAAATTTATTGTGTTTCTATATATTAAATTCAGTAATAACGAAGTAATAGGACTCCATCTTAAATAGGATGTATTAACTGTGGCAATCTAGAATCATTACCTATCATGGGATATCATTGAATTGATTACGTACGATAGGATTTAATAGAATAATCTCTACGGCAACCTAGAATCATTACTTATCATGGGATATCATTGAATTAATTACGTATGATATTATTTAATAGAATGAAGAAAACTTTCATTAATATCTTTTTAAGTTTTAATTAGATTTTCATAAAATTTTAAATGGCTCGAAAAAATTCTGAAACGATTATATATATCCAATTTCGAACCATTCGGTTGGATAGTTTTTGCTCTGTTATATGGGGACAGACGGATGGACCAAATGTAGATTATAGGTGCTACGTATTTATATAATTACGAACGCACCTAAAATTTCATTGTCTCTACCATTGGCATACTACACAATTATATCTGCTAAATTTGAATTTTATTTCAGTCCCTAGAGTTTCCTCTTTTGCAGGATTTACTCTATAATATTGTTGCTTTTATTTGCTATAACAAAACCTTTTAAGACGGAATCGCAAGGGACAAGAAAAAACTCCGCTTTAAAGTGGTTTTGTCTTAGTAAGTATAATTGTACTATTGTCCTACAGTAGGGACAGCAAAATTTTTACGTTTCTGACATATTTTGTTATAGACAGGTTCCGTTTTCATAGAATTTACTGTATTTTTCTGTCCCGATTTAGAAGCTCCTGTCCCATTTTTTTCGTCTACTTGTGCCGCTTAATGTGACACTGGACCTGGCAACGCTAGGCGTAACCGAATAGTTACCCTAGTAATAATAGGAAATATTACTCCTAGTAGCAAGAAAATATTTGATATATATTGACCCAATATTGAGTTTATCCGAAATCATATTATATTGTTCCAATATTGAGGTGTTAACAGTTTTACAATATTTCGCCAATATTAGCAAGAAATCTTTACCCAGTATAAAGGGAATAAAATCAGTATTGTGATATTATTGGCCTTTCATTGAAAATGTTTCTAGTGTAAAGTCAATGTTTGAACAATATTGGCAGTTAATTAGAAATATTTATAATGTAATGTTAATATAGCAAAAACATTGGCTTTACATAGGTAATATTTCTAAAGAAACACCAATAATGTACAAATTCTGACTTTATATAGTAAATATTAACAATTAAACGCCAATATTGTAGAAATATTGGCCTTACATAGGAAATATTGCCCATGAAACGTCAATATTAGGCAAACATTGGCTTCACGTTGAAAATATACTAAAGAAAACAAATATTGCATAAATACTGTTCTTATATTGGTAAAATCTCCAATGAAGTACCAATATAGATCCAATATTGGTTTTATTGACTAAATATTTCTTGCCAATAATGCACCAACATTGTCAAAAGGTCAATATCCCAATATTGGGTCAATTTTGAAGGTTAATCAGGGCAATATTGGGGCAAAATATAACAAATACTCTATATTATCCAGATAAAGCCAAGATACAGTCAATAATTTTGCCAAAAGAAATATAAAAAATAATAAGTTTTGTAAAATTTTACACCATCATAAATGTTTTGCAATGCATTCCTCTGATGAAATTAATAATTTATATTTTGTAAGTGAGAAAAATAAAAACTTTCCTTTATTTAATTTTGTATTAAAACCTATTTACGTTAAAAAAATTTAAAATGAAATACTATTTTCAAAGAGAAAATTATTTCTCAGACACTTTTAAAGATTTTTTTAAAATGAAATTCAGTTACGAACATAAGAAGAAATTTTTATTCATTAAGTACAATGTTTCAGTAGCATTTTGCTTTTATTTTTATTTTTACTTTGAGGCTGTTTTCCTCTTTTCGTCTTTTAGTTTTTAATTAAAAATTCAATAAAATTTTTACGAAAATCAATTATAAAGCTGCATATAATGAAATTGCTGTAGTTTTTTTTATTTAAACTTTTAATTCAAAAGCATATTTAAAAAATAAATTTAAATGAAAAGTTATGTTACTTAATAGATTAATATATATTTTTTAAATATGTCAAAAATACAAACGCCTTTCTTTCTTTTTCCCCCTTTTTATCAAAAATGATTACTGAAACTTCAAGTAATGAAAAAAATCTGTATGGTTTAAAATAATTATTTATTTAGCAAAATTTATTTAAAACGTTTCCTTGAAAAAATAATTGTGAATAGCCTTTTTAAGCTGACTTAATTAGGTTATTTTTTTATAAAGAATTATCAAAAATGTTTAAAGTTTTGAGCTGCAAAGTGCTTTAGTAACCTTTTTCATTTATTGAGTAAATCTCCTTTAATAATCTTTGGTAACGCCCAAAGAAATTATCATTTTTAATCAAAATTCAAATAAAAACATTGTACTTATAAAATTAAAAAAGATAATTGTACTTGTAATGAATCAACTTAGTGGAATTTTAAGATGTTCTAAATAATAAATAATTATTTTCACGTTATCTTCAGAAATGTCCTTTAATTTATTAATTTAATTACATTTTTATCACTGTTACTGAATATTCTTGATGCTTATGTATAATAAACTAATAATTATCATGTTCAGTCACTGAATTAATTACATTTTTATTACTTGATAAGAAATGATGAAATATGACACTTTAATAGCTTTTTACAAACATGAATTTTAATCACAAGTATATGTTCTCTCTTCATATAATTAATCTTTATCTCTAAACCATAAGTTAAATAGAAATAAAAAATCATGTGTCAAGCATAGTTTGTGAAACACTTTCTAACACATTCAGAAAAATGTAACAAAACGTCAAAGTTTCATAAGTTAAAATATGATGTGTAATTGAACCATTTCGAAACGCATGACATATTTGAAAAACGAATTTTAGCATTTCTCATCCACAGTGGGAAAATTATCCGAATTCTTTGAGAAGCCCTGTATATGATATATAACTCTATGAACTACATGCATTCAAAAATTTAGTTCAGTTAGGAAATGAAAATTCCCCTTCAGCAATTTCCACTAATAAGGAGAATGGTTCGTGAAATGTTTTGTGTAGCCCTGTATACGAGGTAAGAATTCATACACAACAAGTAACACATGCAAAAAATTAGTTAGATTTCAAAGCGCATGAAAACACATTTCCAACAATTATTGTTCAAAGACAATACTGCAAATGATTTATTTTGTGTGCCCCTGTAAATGAACAAGAAATGCTATGAATATTCTATTCTATAGTAATCCTCTTGCAGTGGAAGTCAGTGATTTATATCAATTTCAATACATTTGAAATTGCGTAATGTCATTAAAATACGCTGTAAACGATTTTTCCCCACTGACCATAATATAACGGAATTCTTTGAGTGCCCCAGTAGATGAACTATTAATGCTTCTGAACTATAAACACTTCAAATTCAGTACCGAACATGCCATGGTAAGCATCATTAACATATATCAACTGCATGGAAATCCGATGATATTTACGCCAGTTAGAGCATGGACAGACAGACGGTGAAACGGACACCCAAACCGAATTCATAGACACTTTTCAACGAGTTTGAAAAGTATTAAAAAGAAAGAAGGAAACAAATACCTTACATAGTAAGAAAAATGAAAAAAGAAGAAAAATTATTATATATTTAAATTTATTTACTCGGGCATTAATTAAAATTTTCTCTAAAAACACATTTCTCTGTATATCTCTATAGATTTTAACCGCGTACTATAATAAAGTTTCATTCATTCAATATAGAAATACTATTAAAATGAAAATTTATTCTTTTTAAATTTATTCTTTTTAATGTACTTTTTTTTTTTAGCAAAGATTACTTATTTTTGTCTTTGATTTAATCCAAGGTGAATGTGACATCGCAGTGATACATATGTCATATATTCATTTTGTGAAACAGAAAATGTAATCCAAAAAGCCTCTATCATGTCACTTTTCTAGTTGTATAACTTTAAAGATATCTATTATACTATTTTTGGCACCTAACGGAAAAAAAAATCTATCTTTAAAAAGGAAAGATTCACACGGGACCAATAAATAATGAGATCTTCTGCACGATAATTCTGACGATTCTAATAATCTTCCTGCACGTTAACCAATTAGACATGCTCGCAGAACCTATTTTAAATCACGCTTTCTGTCAGTGCATCTTAGAGGTCTGCACGGGCCGGAATTTCCAGGCCCGGGCCCGGCCCGGCCCGGTGTAAACATTGAAAGTTCGGCCCGAGCCCGGCCCGGCCCGTTTGCATTTTTACAGCTCTCGGCCCGGCCCGTACAAAAATCAGTGAAAACAGGCCCGGCCCGGCCCGGCCCGACTCAATTTCTGCAAAATAAATCCGTTTTTTCTTGACATACAATTAAGATTCTTTTAATGAATACTACATACATATTTATGGGAACACTTTACAGTATATTTTAGATTACTATGTGTTCGCAAAACATAAAACACACAATAGTAAACATTAACGATTACTTACAGTGTTTTAGTCATCGTCTCTACAGATATTTCAAAATTCAAATAAGGATTCATTAAAAGATTAATGCAGTAGAGAATAAAGGATTAAAACATGATAACTTTTGAAGCTGTATAATAAAAAGTAGATTTGTGAAAATATTTCTCTCATTTTCTCAAGTCGAAAGGACATTTTTTGACACATTTATGAATTCATTTCTTTTCGGAAACGCGTAAGATTGGCAGGTATTCTTATTCACAAACTATGTAAATGCCGTTTTTTCATAGATAAAAGCAATATATCTTTCTGAAAATACTGCCAAAGTTAGCGTTTTGAATCGAATTTCCGGAAGCGATAGCACAGGAAAGGAGAAAAACGTACAGTCACGTGACAAGAATCCCTGTTATCTCTGTAAGTAATTTATCAATTATGGAGAAAGCTATTCGTTTCCAAGTGTCTTCAATAGTCAGGCCTGCTTTTATACTTTTATAGTTAAAAATGAGTCAGAAAATGCGTCTGAAAGTTTCACATTGTTGAGCAGTGAATATGAGAACCACTTTAAGGTATATTTCCAAAGATACTGTTAACATAAGTTCATTATCACTATTAATACTTTGTTTTACGAAACGTAATGCCTGTCCTACACATCCTACGATCGATTAAGACCAGTTCCGTCCCGGTACGAGTCTTCTGACTCCAGGTTTAATTTTTTTCAGCAATCTAGTAACTGTCCGATGCCGATCTCTTACGATGGACATGTTACATTTCTGTATTGATGTTGTTAAACTCGCATCGGCTTGTGACGCACATTTATACTTCTCGAGAAAATCACATTCATTGAAAATAGCTCGTATTTTATCTGCTTCGCTTGAATTCTTATATCGGGCCGATATACCCGATTAATTTTTTTATCGGCCCGGCCCGGCCCGTTAATTTTGTCTGTCGGCCCGGCCCGTTCAAAAAATTGTCCTAATTCTGCCGGCCCGTTTGAAAATTAGCCTTCATTCCGCCGGCCCGGCCCGGCCCGGCCCGTGCAGACCTCTAGTGCATCTGTAGCCGTTAGCGGGTGTGGTTGTGTGCGATAATCCCTGTTCATTTCTGCAATTTCAGTATGTGTCTTATACTTCTTCTAGTTACGCAAGTTTCAATAATTTCATATATCAGTAAACTTTACACCCTTTGCAAATTCTATACTTTTCCAATACTTTCTCAAGGTAGCATAACAAAAACACGATGCGTGATGGATGAAAACTGGAGTTTATTTTCGAATTCAGCGTCAACAAAAACATAAAATTTGATTTTTGCAGTTTCTGTTTCAAAACTTTTGTTTTAATTGGTTCATTAGTTTTATCAGAATAATTTATGTTAAAATTTGATAATTTTAAAATTACGGAAAATTAATTAATTAACAATATAAACTCAAAGAGAATGAAACATTAAATAGTAACGAGGCGAGGCTGACGTAAAAAGCAGGGAGGTAGTGAAGGGTATACGGGGTTATACGCCGTATCCCTCTGGATTTTTTTAAGGAACACCGTATACCCTCCGTTTCTCAAGAAAGCTATAGTATATACAGTCGAACCTCTATTTAACGAAGTCGCTAAATCCCGGAAAAAAGTTTGTTATATGGAAAATTCGTTAAACAGAGATTCACCTTTTAAAATACTTTAAACTACATAAAATATATTTTAAATTCATAAACACTAAATATTTTTACTAAAAGTAATTAATCACATTTTTTATAAGTTACTATATCGATTTGTTTTATTTATTTTACCCACCAATATCCCTTATCAATTCATTTTTTTCTATGTGTTTAAATCTTTGAAATTTGCAAGGAAAACAAAACATTGTGCGTAATACACTGTATTTTCTGTTTAAAGTAAATAGTTTTACATTAAAATTAACGAATTTTAATGACATTATCGCATTTATTATTATTATGACAAATAATTTTAACCATACATTAACATATGCGTCCTTAAATTCAATTTCTGAAAAACTCTGTTAATTTTGCCTGAGTATTTTTTTTTAAGTGCTTTTTCTCATAATACGTCTCGCATCTTTGCAATACACCAAAAACCCCTTCATGCGTATTTTCTTCTAACTATAATCCGCGTCGGATTCTTTCAAATAATTTTAGCATTTCATCATTCGAAGTTTTGTTAATTCCTGCATCATGTTCATTCCCATCATCATCATATTCGTCTTCATCGCAATTCATTGCTGTATTGTTTTTATTTTTCACACTGTCGAAAATATCCAATTTGGATAGTGTTTCCGAGATCTCAATTTCAGAATTAAGTGAAATATAATCATCAATCAGCACATCATGGTTAATTTCTTCTTTTTTTCTCATCTGTATCCGCATTTTTTTTTTTTTTTAAGTTAAAGGGATTGTCGTCTTCGTCTTCCGCACTTACCGAATTCTCACTGCTGACGAAGAAGGCGCCTGGTAAAACCAGTTCAAGGCCATTGAACATCATAAAATGTGTTTAAACAAAGAATAAGTTTGAAATGTCCAGAAATATTTTGAGAAATGGGGAGAAAAAAAATTTAGATCACAAGAAAAAGTTCGTTAAATAGAGAATGCACTTCGCTATTTGGAGGTTATTTTACGAAGAAATTCGCAAAATGTTCTTGGTTCCAAGGAAAAGTTCGCAAAATAGAGAAATTCGTAAAATAGAGGTCCGACTGTATACACTAGGGTATACCCTCTGCTTAGAACGTATGCCTTCTGTTTTTTTTACGACTACACCACTGGTAAAAAGACAGGTTGCTGCCCTACATTTCGCGTTCGTTTCCTTTCGGACCGATAGAGTCATGTGATGTTTTTTCCGTACACCTTCATTCGTACTTTTCCAGCACTTGCGTCACGTGACTCAAGCTCAAGTCCCAAAAACAGTCCACGTGTACGTGTAACGCAGTGAGGAAGCCTGTCTTTTTTGTCAGTCCCGAAATAGTGAGGCTGACGAAACAGACAGGTTTCCGCAAAACCTTTCGCGTTAGACCGCTAGGGTCATGTGGTTCGCTTTGCATGCACCTGCATTCCTGTATTCGAGCATCACGTGACTCAAACGGGCTGAAAAAAGAGATACCCGCAAAAGAAACCGCAGCAGCCTGTCTTTTTCATTAGCCTCAGGAAATAGCAAATGATGACGTAGGACATCATTGAAGAGTTAAAACGTTTTCAAGGAATCCTAACCTTTCTCTTCAGCTATGTATAAACACAATCCAAGCTAACAAATATGTTATAAAAGTAAGTTTATTATTATAAGCTAAAAAGATACAAAATATTAAAACATGATTGCTATGCATTCCGATTCTGCAAAAAAGTCTAGGAAGATTACCCAATCTTGTACTACTATTGAATTTCTTTATCTATTAAGAAAATCTATAGTTTTTCAATGCAATTGATGTCACAGATACGCTGCAGTAATGTTAAAAACGAAAGTAACATTGTTTCGCATGAAAACGATACTGAAAGCGTCTAATGAAAGCGATACTGATGACTCAGTTTGATAAAACTTTCATTGTTTTCGGTTACAACGATGTATATTTTATTTTTATTATAAAATGAAGAGTATTTTATTTATTATAAGTGAATATTTTTCGCATTTGTACTATTATACAAACTGGTTAAGGAGACTAGAAAGGTTTGAAATTACGAAAAAATGTATTTTTCGTTTTTATTATTTTTATAAGGTTCGAACCTTCAAGAATCCCCTATACTTGGTCCAAAAGGAAAATTCCTAAAATTACTGTGGTATGAGTGTAATAGTTGAGTCGCGCAGACCGGGATTGTCAGTTTGGCTTTCTTTATTATTCAGAAATTACGCGATCATACTGGAAGTTCCGAAAGTATTTTTTTCTGAAGTAATTACGAAAAATCTGTCATTAAATAGAGTAAAAATTTCTGTTTGAAAGTTCTGATATGAATTCGGAATTTCTGAATAAAATATTGAACAAGTTAAAAGATTTACATGTTTCCTTTTTTAATAAGGATAATATAATTCTCTACTAACTATACCGGAAAAAAAATATTTTTCCAAGTTTTACAAAAAATATCACCAATTTTTATGGATTTTGAATTTTTTATTATAATTTTTTTAATATTTTACAAATTTTTGTTTCTTTTTCTGTTATACACGAGAGACAGCGTAACAAGGAGTATAAAAAAAGAAATGACGTCTCAAAAATATAAAACCCGTACTCTAAAATCACGGCGAACCTAATTTTGCCACGATTAATTTTGTTGTACAATACTAAAACTTTTGTTATTGTTTTGTTACATTTTAACATTTTTTTTTTTTATTTCTGTAAAGCACAAATAAGTAAATAAATAAAATCAGAAGACGAAATGCAATATTTCACCTTGATCCATCATAAACTACATAATATGAACTTTAAAAAGTTCACCGGTACTTTAAAAGGTGACAAATAATAATAATACAGATGTTACAAGTTAAAAAATATAAATTTTATTTAAATTTCCGAGTACTTTCGGTCTGCAATCCCGCAGCCATCGTCAGGGAATATTTTCATAATTGCCATAATATTCATTTAAATACATCACTTCGTTTGAAATGGGAGAGTCTATGATTCTTAGGATAGCTGGAAGGGAAACTATTAGTGCTTAGGATTAAACTTGTGTAGAGGAAAATATTTAACTGCCGTTTCACTGCCTGGTCTCACGTCAGAATTTAACAGCCGAAGAAATCGCCAAAGTTTGCTATTTACAATCAGCCTTTTGATTCTATTCATTTCAGTGATTTAAGCGCGAAATTCGATTAAATGTCTTAAATTTGTGTTTTATATACATATATTTTATTGTTTCATTTATTGATTGATGAATGTATTAATTTCGTTATACCGTATAAGCTGGAAACAAATGCTGAGTTATTTATATTAATTTAAGTACAAACGGATTTATCTTACGTAATCTTCTGCACGCGATAGACATAGATTTAAAAAAAAATCATGCCTGAAAATTATTTTAAAAACAATAAAAATTGAGTAAATAGCGATACATTTTTCAAACAAATTGCGATACAGTTTTCAAACAAATATCATTTAAAAGTACATTTCCCCCTCTATTCGACGGTGTAAAAATTTAAGATGTGTGATGTTTAGAAGTTTTAAAAAATTGCGTTAAATGTTAAATTTAATCATTTGGTGTTGCCACCGCCAAAATGACGTCAGCGTTACGCACGAACACCTTTATCGTTTTAATACAGATAGTAGTCACATTTTGGCTATATTATCAAAAATCAAAGAGAAAAGATTTTTGAAGATAAAGTGACCCACGTTCTCATTTTGATGCAAGCAAAACCTATAAATTAGACAATCACCTCATTCGGGGTTACACGGATTCGAACCTGCGCCTGTTGGTTTGCAGCTTTCCGCATTTGCGACCAATTAGCTGGCCTATGAACTAAGTGAGGTCATGCGTTAAGGCTGCTAGTCAGTCAACTTTCGAATTCACCTCACTAATGCTAAACCTATTGGCTTGGAATGCATTCGTATATTCATATTTCTCCTCAGAAAATTAACTTTTTTACCTTCTGTTTTCTGTATATTAATATAAATTTTAAGTGTTCAAATCTATGTGAAGCAAGTGAGTTGTAAGCTTTTAAGTGTATATAAGCATATGTAAGCTTTTAATACTTTAAATAAAACTAACAATGTATTTAAAAAATTTTTTGTCCAGTAAAAAAGTAGAAAACATTCTTCAAGAAGAGCATACAGAAAACAGAAGAAAAAACGTTAATTTTCCGAGGAGAAATTTGAAAAATACGGATGCATTCCCAACACATAAGTTTAGCATTAGAGAGCTGAATTTCCACCCTGACTAATGACTGATGAGGAGCCTTAAGGCTGCTAGTCAGTCAACTTTCAAATTCCCTTTGCTAATGCTAAGTTCAGGTGCGTGTGATGCATTCGTATATTTAAAATATCTCCTCAGGAAACCAATATTTTAAACTTATTTTTTCTGTGTACGCTTCTTAACGGATGTCTCTTTTTTCTTTAGTTATCAAAATATTTCTAAATATATACTTAATTTTACGTGAGGCGTTACGATTTTACTCAAAGTTTGACAGCTTTAAACACATACAATATTAAATTAAGCCTATATTTAAGAAATATTTTGAGAAACAAGAAAAAAATAAACATCTTTTAAGAAGAGTACAAAGAAAAAAGAAGTCAAAAATATTAATTTTCCGAGGAGATATTTTAAATATACGAATGCATTCTACGCCCATAAACTTAACATTAGGGTGGGAAATTCGGAAATTGACTGACTAGCAGCCTTAAACAGGAATAAGCCGCCGAAATGAATAAAATTTTGGATTCCAAAATGTGATTCTTTATAAAACGTACATGTTGCCTACATTTGCCGCTAGCATATAGAGCATTGATGTAACATTTATAGAGTTAGAGTTATTGAATATAGTTTCGTAAGCGAACAGTGTATATATTGTTTAAGTAAGTGCTTAGAATGCATAGCCTCAATACTCACAGGACATACAGATATCTATTAAATTAACATGACAACGAAACATTCAGATGGCAGCGAAGCAAACTATGTCAGCTATCTAAACACATATAATAGTAGCAGATTACAATCACTAATAATTCAGTTATAGGAAATGCTAAGAAAAATACATTTCACAGATTAAGTGATATCATAAAATAAATCCTTTTAACAATTTATATCAAAGTTTAAAAGTATTTATGAATTCGGTTTGTCTGTATGTCTACGCTCTAACTCGGGTAAATAAACTCGGATTTAGATGCAATTATTATATGTATACCATGGCATGTTTTGTATTGAATATGAAGTATGTAGCATTAATAGTTCACTTACAGGGACACTCAAAAGAATTCCGTTAAATTATGGTCAATGGGGAAAATCATTTGCAGAGTATTTTAATGACGTTACGATATTTCAAATGTATTGAAATTTTTTTAAATCAGTGAATTTCACTACAAGAGGATTAGTATAGAATAAGGAATTCATAGCATTTGTCGTTCATTTACAGGGACACACAAAAGAATTCGGTTACAGCATCGGTTACACTTTGAGCAATAATTGCTGGAAGTTCAATTTCGACATGCTCTTTTAAGTTGAACTAATCTTTTGCATGTTACTCGTCGTGTATAAATTCTATACTTCGTATACAGGGCTGCACAAAAGAATTCACGCGCCATTCCCCTTAATAGCGGAAATTGCTGTAGGGAAATTTCAACTGAGGTATGTATTTCCTAATTGAACTAAATTTTTGCATGCATGTAGTTAATAGATACAAATCTATATATCATATACAGGGCTTCTCAAACAATTCGGATAATTTTCCGATTATAGATGGGAATCGCTGAAATTGTGTTTTCAAATGCGTTGTGCGTTTCCAATTGGTTCAATTAGACATCCGATTTCAAGTTATTCAACGATGAAGTTTTGTTACACTATTGTGAATGTGTTAGAAAGTGTTTCATAACCCATGCTTGACGCATGATTTTTCTTTTGTTTTTCTCTTTTTTAAGCAAAAAAGAGATTCATATCTATTTTTGTACCTTAACTTGACAATGTTAATATTATAAAACTTTATTACTATTAAAACCTTCCGAATAGTAGGGGAAGGTGGCCTAATATGATCCTAGCGGCAAAACGATCTACATATGTTTTCTTACAGACAGGTCACGCTATCTACAGGTTAACACATAAATTAGTTGTGCCAAGTAAGAAAAAGCAATGGCGGTATTCAAACGATCGCAGTATTACGCGTCTGAATAAAATTCTTTGAAAAAGTGGGTTTTATAACATCTGTTATAAGATAAGCACTAACTTTCATATTTATTTATATATACAGTCTTTCATGCACAGAAATATGACTTGTTTCACTTAATAGAGTATGTTTTTAGATGTGAATTACACTTGCTAAGTTTGTTATGTTTCTCGGCGTCATCCAGTTACCTGATCTAAAATGGGCGACCATGTTGCCGGGTAAAATGATCCATTATGCGGATCGTTTTATTACCATTTCATTGGCTGAAGTAAATCGGGTACAGGGTCTTAGCCATCATGGGAGCCAAATGAGTGACTGTCCCAAATGTTTCTCTTTAGAGTCCACGTGTTATCCTACAGTTTCCAAAGAAAACAGAATCAAGCACTTCAAGAAAAAGAAAATCGATGGGAAGTGCCATTTTAAAGAGCAGTCCTTATAAGAATCAACTGAGCTTGGAAAATTATGTATGCTATTTGCTTGTAAAACTTATTTTATTTCATTATGTATTGTCATAATTATTTTAATATTCTTTACTTTGCCGATAAAAAACAATTTACAATTATTTTTAAATAAAGGATCATTTTACCCTTTGGTGAGGGTAAAACAATCCTTTGAACACTTTTTCAAAAATCTATTTTTTTTATTACTCAATTTGGGTTTAAAATATTATTAAAATATCTTTATAATGCAAAATATAGTGTAAAACATACTAGCATAGAGCCAAAGTTTTATTTGAACAGTTAGGAAGCTTAAGAGAGACTAAGAGAGGCTGCTCAGGGCCGGCTAGGCCTGCCCCTTAGAGCTTAACGTCTCTCCCGGTATGTTCCTCGACACATTGGGGCTCGTTAGTGAGTCCAGCCTGCCTGGCCATATGCAGACGGACATACACAGGAGGCGCAAGGGACGACGCCCACCCGCCAAGGGCGGCCACGCACCACCGACCACAGAGCCTGAATTTATTTGAAAAACAAAGTGAGTTTACAAAAAAAAAAAAAAAAAAAAATGGCTAATGCCTGCCCGTCAGGAAAGTTCCTACTCGCGACAGAGGGCGGGAGTATAAGAATATTTAAGATAAAAAGAAAAAAAAAGTTAATACATCACTGCTCCTGGCCGCCAGGGGATGAACCCCTCTCACGACATGGGACGGCAGGAAGGGAAAATAATGATTTGCGTGGCACAAGTAAGATGGCACGAGCAGATACTCAAGTGTCCATTGAAGATGTATCACTAGATGGAATGGTGGAAAGCACGAGCAGATGCTCCTGTGTTCGTAGGAGACCATACACTTGACGGATAAGAGAATTTATTCGAGACTACAAAGAGGACTGGATGCTGGTGCTGTTTGAAGCTTGATGTGGTGGCAGTGAGACTGGATAAGCAGAACCAGGACTTACGTTAAGTTTGTTAGGTAAGTAAGGAAATTGTGAATGTGTTTTAATTTGTTGAGTAGGAGGGTGCGTGAAAGGACGTTTTGGAGCCATTTGACTGACAGTATGTCTGGACGCCTCAAGTGCCAGCGTTGCGTGAGAGAACAACTGTAATAAGGGTGACTTGGAGATTTGAACAGTTATATTACTTTACACAAGTTTTCTCCTTAAGGAGACCATTTTAGGCCACCTTCCCCTACATATTTTCAAATCTAGTTTTTTAAAACGCCTCTACATTTTTGCGCAAAATATTCCAGTAATTCACACTCATAAATACTATTAAATAATGAAATAAAACGATAATGTGACACTTTAACAGCAGTAAAGAAAACCCAAGCAGCTAACTAAATACAGATAACAGCAGATTTCAATTACCGATAATTTAGTTACAGGGAATGACAGCAAGAAAAAAAAAAAAGACAAATTCTCCAATAGAGTTACATCACGCAATAAACTTCTTTTTAACAGTAAAGAAAGTTATATTCATTTTTATTCGATAACTAATAATATTAAAATGATAAAAATTATTACTATTAAAATAATGGAACATATTCGAATCTGGATTCAGATAACAACTGCTTATTTTTACTCAAACTTTCGAATACCACGACATAATTAGATAAATGAATTAAAATGACATGACATTCAAACAGTAGTAAACCAAACTATGGAAGCTTTTAAGCATATAAGAATAGCAAACAATTTCAATTACTAATACTTTAATTTAAGGAAATGACAACATGGAAGAAAAAACACAGATTCGGTTTTATTCTAAAACGCAAAATAAAACTCTTTTAAACAATAAAAAGAGTATATTTATTTCTGTTCTTTACCTAATAATAATGATGATAATAATATCATAAAAATTTTTAGTCTATTGAAATATCCGAAATATTAAAAGTTTTCAAAACTGATTTTAAAAGACACCTCCTCAGTTTTCGAGGTATTTCAACGTTACATATATTGATAACACAATCAGATATTTAATGAATTAAGGCTCCTGTCCCTGACGGCGAAGACACTCACGAGCTAATGCTAATCTTATGGGGAGGCATTTATCTAATATCTCGTTTGCATTTCGACATTTTAAAATAATTTTTATTGCATTGGATAGCCGAGGTCCGTCTCTACATCGCACCTTTTTTACTTTTTCGATTTTGGTCGCAGATACTTTTTATAAAGTTAATTTCACTTTCAAAACCGATTCTGAAAATAAAAGTGTCATTCTAAAAAATATCTGCAACCAAAATCGAAAAAGTAAAAAAAGTGCGATGTAGAGACGGATCTCGGCTATCCTATGCGAAAAATATTATTTAAAAATATCGAAATGTAAACGAGATATTAGAAAAATCCCTCCCCATAGGATTAACATTAGCTCGTGAGTGCCTTCGCCGGCAGGGACAGGAGCCTTAAACTGACAACGTCACACTGGAAAAGCATTAAAAGAAAAGCAGTTAACTAAACACATAACAGCAGGAGACATATTACCAATAATTTAGTTACAGGAAATGGCAACATGCAAGAAAAAAGACAAAACAACACATTGCACTACAGCACGAAATAACGATCAGTAAAGAGAGCGGTATTCATTTTTAAGTGCGTCCGTAATTATATAAATACGTATCACCTATAGTCGCCGTCTGGTCCGTCCGTACGCCCACTTATAACAACGCAAAAACTATCCAACCGAATGGTTTGAAATTTAATATACTACATAATTGCTACGGAATTTTGTCGAGTCATTTCAATTTTTATGAAAATCGAATCAAAACTTAAAAAAAACAAAAAACAATAAAAGTGTTCTTCATTCTATTAAGTCCTATCATTTATAATTAATTCATTGATATCCCATGATAGGTAATGATTCTAGTTTGCCATGGAGATTACGTCTTATTGAAGACGGAGTCCTATTATTTCCGTATTACTGAATTTAATGTTATAGAATAGTAATAAATTTTGTATTCATGCATTTTTGCATAAGACTGCAACAGCTATTGCACCAAGATCTGAATATTTATAAAATTAGTTATAATACGAAAGCATCTCATTTGCAACATTTGATAGTACAATTTCCAATTTGTTATTCTTTGACCCAATAACTTTTTCTGTTACAATAATTGAGATATTATACAAGATATTCGAATTTGGTTTAGGCGGCATCTCTTCATTTTCCAGAAAACATTAGAATAATTCACATACTCCAAACAAATTAAGTACTTATTGAATTAAAATGACAATGTGACATTCAAACAGCAGTAAAACAAACTAAAGCAACCAACTGAGCAAATATGACAGCAGAAGATTTCAGTTACCAATAACTTAGTTACAGGAAATGGCAACGCGAAAGAAACAAATGAATTTCCAAACTGCGTTACATCACGAAATAAAACACTTTTAAACAGTAAAGAGATATATATTCATTTTTGTTCTTTAACCAAATAATGTTAATGTGAAGAAGTATGCTTTTGAGTGTGTTGAAATTAATTAATTTTCATATTCTTGTCGCTATGATGTTGACGAGAAAGACATACATAATTAGAAAACAATGGCTCCATATAATGAAAGGTTTTCAATTTCGTTTTAAATTAACAGAATATCAAAATTGGTGTTTTGCGTAATTGCGTAAAAGGTTTTAATTAAAAATCATCATATTTATTAAATTATTTGCGACAATGATTAAACTAAATATTTAGAGATGACAGGAAGTGTTTGAGATCATATTTAGTAGTGGATTAATTAATTTATGGAGATCAAATTTATTTATGCGCAATTTATTTATTCTTTAATCCATCAACTTTTCCTATAACAGTCATTGAAATATTACAAGATATTCGAATTTGGTTTAGACGGCATTCCAATAATTCACATACTCCTAACAAATTAAGTACTTATTGAATTAAAATGACAATGTGACATTCAAACAGCAGTAAAACAAATTACAGCAGCTAACTAAACACATATAAACGCAGAAGATACCAGTCACCAATAATTTAGTTACAAGAAATGGCATCACAAAAGAAAGAATGATAAATTTCCAAACTGCGTTACATCACGAAATAACGTACTTTTAAACAGTAAAGAGAGATATAATAATTTTTGTTCTTTAACCTAATAATGTTATTGTGAAGAAGTATGCTTTCGGGTGTGTTGAAATTAATTAATTTTCATATTCTTGTCTCTATGATGTTGACCAGAAAGACATACATAATTAGAAAACAATGGCTCCACATAATGAAACGTTTCCAGTTTCGTTTTAAATTAACAGAATATCAAAATTGGTGTTTTGCGTAATTGCGTTAGAGTTTTTAATTAAAAATCATCATATTTATTAAATTATTTGTGACAATGATTGAACTAAATGTTTAGAGATGACAAAAAATGTTTGAGATCATATTTATTAGTGGATTAATTAATTTATGGGGATCAAATTTATTTATACGCAATTTATTTATGCTTTAACCAATTAACTTTTTCTATAATAATAATTGAAATATTACAAGATATTCGAATTTGGTTTAAACATCAGATCTCTTCATATTCCAGAAAACATTTCAATTCACGTAGTTCTAACAAATTAAGTACTTATTAAATTAAAATGACAATGTGACATTCGAACAACAGTAAAACAAATTCAGCTAACTAAACACATATACGCAGAAGATTTCAGTCACCAATAATTTAGTTACAGGAAATGGCAACACGAAAGAAACAAAGATAAATTTCCAAACTGCGTTACTTCACGAAATAAAGTACTTTTAAACAGTAAAGAAAGATATATTAATTTTTGTTCTTTAACCTAATAATGTTATGTGAAGAAGAATGCTTTCGGGTGTGTTGAAATTAATTAGTTTTCA
Source organism: Maratus speciosus (assembly GCA_963932465.1). Lineage (NCBI taxonomy): Eukaryota > Metazoa > Arthropoda > Arachnida > Araneae > Salticidae > Maratus > Maratus speciosus. The sequence goes on from OZ010798.1 coordinate 291,731,796, forward strand.
TATTCTTGTCTCTATGATGTTGACGAGAAAGACATACATAATTAGAAAACAATGGCTCCACATAATTAAACGTTTCCAGTTTCGTTTTAAATTAACAGAATATCAAAATTGGTGTTTTGCGTAATTGCATGAAAGTTTTTAATTAAAAATTATTATATTTATTAAATTATTTGTGGCAATGAATGAACTAAATATTTAGAAATGACAGGATGTGTTTGAGATCGTACTTATTAGGGGATTAATTAATTTATGGAGATCAAATTTATTTATTCGCATAGATGTAAGCATGCCAAGTTGCAAAATATGTTAGAAATGATTTAGAATTTGAATTCTAGCAATTTCCAACATGCCTTTAATATGCGTGTATATTTATCAATATATATTTATGTGTATATTTAAAATCTTGTTCTTGCACTCACTTAATTTACTACTTTTCTTTTTTTCAAAAAATTTGATATGGATTTTTAAGAATGCTTTAAAGAAGAAAAAGTATATATTTAAAATTAACACCATAAACAATACTATAATAAAAAAAATGAATGATTTTAATAATTTATAACAGTTAATATGTTAAATCTTTTTATTTAATAGAAAAAACCGAAAAATAACTATGTAAAACCCCATGTAACCATGTAAAACCTATGCAGTTGTAAAAGAAATGCGACACAAAAATATGAGTTTGAGTTCTTGCTATGTGTTTCAAAACAAGTGAAAATTAAATATATATTTATATATACACTATAAAGCCGTTAATTACCGGATGGTTTGTTGGTTGACTTTTGACGACCGATTATCTACACTAGGGATATAGGCCAGAGGGGGGAGTGCCCTTCGCGGGTGTCTTTCTAAGGGAACCTAATCCGTATTTACGCATGGAAATCCATGGCTCGAAGAAAACCACGAAAACTCCGAACGATTAGGCCGGCGGGCGCGATTGGGATCGAACCCAGCACCTCCCGTCTACCAGCTTCGAGAGCAGAACCTCTCAGCCACTGGTGGGGCGTTAATTACCGGATACTTTCGTTTTTAGAGATTTTGTCGAATATTTAAAGATATAGTTGTCGGATTTTTCTGGGACTTCAGAATTATGAAAAATAATGTTTGACTTCATACATATCAACGGCGATTTGATCAGAAGAGCAATTAGGGGCCAACAGAAAATCAAAGAAAATAATATTTGGGATCAACCTGTAAAATAAAATGCCCAAAATGCATTTACCTCTGTACCATACGAATATAGGCATATTATACAATATGTGTATTCTTTTGTGTAAGAACAGCACATATATTCAAGGGGATATAACATTTTTTTTAAGTTAAAAATATTCTTGCGTGTTTTTTGTTTATATCATGCAGGGTTTTCACCCAAATTTAACACCAGTTTCCGAAAATTTGACAAAATGTAGTAGAAATAATATAGTAGTGCAATCCGAATGTAAATATAGTTAACATTTGGTGAAATATGATCAGTTATATGAAATATTTTTTATCTGCGCATGCGCGAACGATAACGAAGATTTTTTTTTTCATGATTTAATAGTCAACACTAAGGAGCAACTCATATGTAAAAGCCAGTAGTCAAATATCTTGAAAATCCAGAAAGATATCGACGATAGAGTGAGCTTATTTTTAGTTGTTTTCTAAAAACAGCTAAATGATAAGGGGTTTTCCATAAATTGTTGTTTCTAATTTTTATTTATTTATTTATTTATTTTACATTTTTTATTGATGCTTTGCTATTTTTGGAAAACTACCAGAAAGACCCTGAGAAAAGGAGTATAAAAATCGAAGCATTTGTTCTAAATGTACTCGTTGACATTGATTAGTAAATACTAACTCTTTTGCTGAAAGACAATAGAAAATGACAATCTGTGGAAAATCCCTTATCACACAGGCTTATCCTTTCGCAGCTTTTAGAGAGCATCTAAAAATCAGTTTTTTTCTATACCTGATATCTTTTTCAATTTTCACGATATTTAAATGTTTTTTAGGTAGATTTCGTATGAAATACTACCTATTGGGATCGTTCCCATGTTGGAATTTCTGAAAAATTGTTGCAGATCTACACCGATCATGACCCCTAGAACCTTAAACCACTCTCAGTAAAAAACTTTATCTATCTATCTATCTATCTATCTATCTATCTATCTATCTATCTATATATATCACTTTCTTCTGGACACGATAACTTTCGTAATTCTGCACCAATCACTTCCAAACTGATACATAAAATCAATGGGCATAAAATCTCGGTCAAGTTCGTTAATGGGCAAAATCGGACCAAGGGGATGGAAATAGGGAGGGGTTTTGCGAAAACCGAAAACCCCTCATAACTTCTTAATTTTTATACATATCAAATCAGTTTAAAGTTTTTATTACTTCTAAAAATAGGGCCAAAATTTTATGTATCACAGATTTTTGATAAAGTTAAAAATGGGCTCAAGGGGCGCAAAAATAGGGTTTTTGGGAGAAAAAATTTATAACTTCGTCAATTCTTAAGATATCAATTCCAATTAATTTTATTATAAATCTCCTTAATATTATCTACAACTTTTATATTCACAAGTTTTTGATAAGACCAATTCGTACCGCAAAAAAAAAAAATTAAAAACGAAAACAAAAAGGGGGTTTGAAGAAGTAAAAAATCCATAACTCCGTCAATTCAAAAGATATAAAATACCCATGAATTTATCATATATCTTCTTAATATTGTCTACAACATCTGTATAGACAAGTTTTGGATAGGACCAATTCTTACAGAAAAAAAAAAAAAAAAAAAAAAAAAAATTAAAAATACATCGCGGTTGAAGAAAAAAATCATCTAAGTAAGGGTGTATTCAAATCCAAACTGCTTATTTTCTGACTCATTTTACAATTCATTTTTGCTCTCAAAGGCTTCCAATTGTTACGTTTTCTTACTCAGAAACAATATAATGTATCCGAAATGGTCGATTTTTTGATAGAGGCAGAATATATTTTAAAAAATGCTGTTAAAGTGGGCATTTTGAACCGAATTTCCCGAAGCGGATTGTGTTGGAAAAATCATTGCATTAAGGATGCACTCAAATCCAAACTGCTTATTTTGTTACTCATTTTTAAATTCATTTTTGCTCTCAAACCCATCCAATTGCTAGATTCTCTTATTCAGAAACTATATAATGTAAAGTAATGATCGATTTTTTGATAGAGGCAGAATATATTTCAAAAAATGATGTCAAAATTGGCATTTTGAACGGAATTTCCCGAAGCAATTGTGTTATCACTTTCTTCTGGACATGATAACTTCCGCAATTCTGCACAAATCTCTTTCAAACTGATACATAAAATCAAGGGACATAAAATCTCGCTCAAGTTCGTTAATGGACAAAAGCGGACAAAGGGGATGGAAATAGGGAGGGGTTTTGTGAAAACCGAAAAAAACCCCTTAATTTTTGTACATATCAAATCAGTTTAAAGTTTTTATTACTTCTAAATATAGCGCCAAAAATTCATGCATCACAAATTTTGATAAAATTTAAAATAGGCTCAAGGAGCGCAAAAAATAGGGTTTTTGGGAGAAAAAAATTTCTTACTTCGTCACTTCTCAAGATATTAAATCCAATAATTTTATTATACATCTCCTTAATATTATCTACAACTTTTATATTCACAAGTTTTTAATAGGACCAATTCGTACCGAAAAAAAAAATTAAAAACGAAAACATAAAAGCGGGATTGAAGAAGAAAAATTTTAATAACTCCGTCAATTCAGAAGATATAAAATCTCCATGAATTTATCATATATCTTGTTAATATTGTCTTCAATATTTATATAGAGAAGTTTTTGATATGGCCAATTCTTACAGCAAAAACAAATTAAAAATACATAGCGATTGAGGAAAAAAATAATCTTATTAAGGGTGCATTCAAATACAAACTGTCTATTTTCTTACTCATTTTTAAATTCATTTTTGCTCTCAAACGCATCCAATTGCTAGATTCTCTTATTCAGAAACTATATAATGTACAGTAATGATCGTTTTTTTTGATAGAGGCAGAACATATTTCAAAAAAGGATGTCAAAGTGGGCATTTTGAGCAGAATTTCCCGAAGCGATTGTTAGAAACGAAAAATATTGCCCTACTGAGAAAATAATTGTTTATTAATCAAGTTTTAATTAATAGAAAGAAAAATAAAAACACAGGTCGCTTATAAATCTTTTCAAAAATCACGTCAGCATGTTCCATATTTTTTTTTTTAATTAAAAATGAATCTGAAAATGTGCCAGAAAATTTCGAGTTGTTGAGTATGGAAAAATATTTTTTTTAATATCGCCTTAACATGATTCTGATAAAACCAGCTATTTTATAAAAAGGAAATAAAAACTCGTCAAAAGCAGACAGATAAAACTGTTAAAGTGGATTTATATCTAATAATGATTTTGTTTTTGTTGGTGAAATTAGTATACTTAACTTCGAAATCTACCTCTGCCTGTAGGCCGGGCCGGCAGGGATTTTTTTTACACGAGTTGTTCCATAGAGTTGATAATTAAATCATGAAAAAAAAAATTGTTATCGTGCGCGTATACACAGATGAAAAACCTTCCATACAACTGCACATACTTTATCAAATGTTTAATATATTTGTAATGCAATTGTACTATATTATTTCTACTACATTTTGTCAAATTTTCTGAAAATGACTTTAAATTTGGCGAAAACCTAGCATATTATAAAGAAAAAACACGCAGGAATTTTTTTAACTTAAAAAAAATCGCTACATCTCAATGAATATACGTGCTATTCTTACACAAAGGATTGCACATATTGCTTATTTATATATATCCTTTCATTGTCTGAAAAAAAGGAAATTTCTTAACAATATGCTGTTATTGCTGGAATGTGTCTTATAATTTATGGCTAACGTATGATTTTCTGTTCTTGTTTTAATATAAAACAATTTTATTGCGTAAAATAGATATTTAGATATGCACGAAAAATACAACACGAGTTCCAGCAATGAAAGAATTATAAATAAATTAAAACCTCTATAACGGACGTTTCCGAACAGCGGACATTTTTATTTAACTTTTCGGTAATTATTTAGCTATGACACTTTTTCGGACCCCAAAACTTACATATCTGTACACTTTTACCTCTCAATAGCAGAAAATTTGCGCTTTCCCGAGGAATCCGTTATTCAGACTGTTTACTGTAAAACTTTTTGCCTTTAAAATGTCCCACTAAGCAGGAACTTTCCCTTTTTTACACTTGTATCGATCCCTTGAATAAATTTCAAATAATTTTGTTGTAATAAGAAAAATTACATATGAAATGCTATGTGTAATATTAAAAATTCAGTTTCTTCCAACAGAAAATTTTCTTTCAAAATAGTTTTCATCGTGAGCATTATTTTCTTGCTGAACCTAGGTAAATTTCAATGAAAATTTGTTATTTTACCCCATTTTAAAAGTTTAAATTTAAATATAATATACATATTAATATTTTCCATAGGCTTGTAAATTGAATGCAGTTTCTAAAATGAAGAATGTTCATGAAATTTATAGAGGGGTCCAGGAAGGATTTTACAATTTACGAAGCGGGGCTATACAATCAAAAACCTATATTTTTCCAAAACCTGCGAGCATAAAAAAAAAGAAATCTGATTATTTAATTATGCTTCAGAAAATCGCGAAAATGTTTCTGGATACATGTTATTATCAAACATCTATATTAACTTCAGCATTTCTTTTCTGTATAATTTCGTGTTTATTAGTTACGAAATATTCAAATTATGCTTCTTACAAAAGATAAATAAACATCTTTAGCTACGCACATTTCCTATATTGTATAATTTCAGATATATAAATAGTTAATAAAGTCAACTTAGTATTCATAAAATGGCATAAATAAGAAAGACTTCATCAATAAACACTCATCTAAATAATAAATAATTCAGAAGACATATAATTTGGCAATTTAGAAACAAAAATATGAAGTTTTCAATAAATAATAAAATCTATAAAATCAGAAATTGTATTTTAAAAAGCGACAATGGCAAGTTTTGCATCTGTTTTTGAAACTAATCGCATTATTAAAATAAGTATACCCTTATTTGAGCTAGGCATTATTATGTGTTGCCACTGATGCACAACACAATTCTGGGGATTAGTCTAATTAAAATGCAGCGCAAGACACAGTTTCACACGTTGTATGAAGATTCGGCGATTGTCAAGCATGTAAGCTGTTTAATGTCAAAACCCAGTGAACTGAAATGAAGAAAATCCACGGTTAATTCCTATTACTCTCACATATATGTCCCTTATACGATGCGTCAAACAAAGCAAAGTTCTTATTTATTTAATAATCTCAGACAAAAGTCCAAAGAATTAACTTTTTTTAAAAAATTTATTTAAATTTAATGATAGAACTAAAGTAAGTATAACAGTGTTTGACCTTCGAAAATAATATGAAGTTTTGTATGTAGTTACACTCTTTTACTAATCGTATGGTTTTTGTATGCAAAGATTGTATTTTGAAACTGATTTTTCCCTCACTTGCTGATAGGCTAGAACATGTATGAATATTTGGCGATTGTCAAATATATAAGCTGGTTGATGTCAAAACCAGGGCTGCGGAGTCGGTGGGAAAAATGGACGACTCCGCTTTCAGAATTTTAACAGATCCGACTCCGACTCCGTCTCTTTCGCTCAAAAATGGGTCTGAGTCCGACTCCGACTTCGACAACGCAGTCCTGCTTGTAAAATGGACGACTCCGACTCCGGAAATTTTAACAGATCCAACTTCGAACCCGACTCTTTCGCTCAAAAATTAGCCTGACTCCGACTCCGACTCCGCAGCCCTGGTCCGCAGCCCAGTGAAGTGAAATGAAGAAAATTCACGGTTAATTCCTATTACTCTGACATCTATTTTCATCATACGATGCGTCAAACAAAGCGAAGTTCTTATATATTTAACAATCTCAGACAAAAGTCCAAAGGCTTATTTTTTTTTTTAGTTGTGTAAATTTAATGATAGAACTAAATGAACTATAACAGTGTTTCACTTTCCCAAATAATATGAAGTTTTGTATACTGTTACACTCTTTCATTTACCTCAATGTGGCTTTTGTATGCAAAGATTGAATTTTGTAACCGATTTTTTCCTTATTTGCTGATAAGCTAGAAAACAGTGTATGAAGATTTGGCGATTGCCAAGCATATAAGCTGTTTAATGTCAATAACCAGTGAACTGAAATGAAGACAATCCACGGTTAATTCATATTATGTTCACATATATTTCCCTCATACAATGCGTCAAACAAAGCGAAGTTCTTATTTATTTAATAATCTCAGACAAAAGTCTAAAGAATTAGCTAATCATTATTTTTTTAAGTTTTCTAAATTTTATGATGGAACTAAATGAAATATAACAGTGTTTCACCTTCACAAATAAGATGAAGTTTCGTATATTGTTACACTTTTTTATTTAACTATGGTTTTGTATGCAAAGAAGCTGACAAAATCTCAGACTAAAGTCCAAAGAATTAACTTATTTTTTCCAGTTGTTTAAAATGATAGAACTAAATTAAATATAACAGTGTATCAGTTTTACAAATAATATGAAGTTCAGCGTGTTGTTATACTCTTTTATGAGGTGCGTTTGTAATTATATAGCACCTATCAGCACCGTGCGAAGGGAAAACTGCGCCCGGGGCAAAGGTTCAAATTGGCGCCCCCCCCCCTTTCTCTTTGTGACAGGTGTCACAAAATTGAAAATTGTAGAAACACAAATAAATTCTGTTGAATACATATTTCGAGTTTATTTTGGAACTTTAAAAGGTTTAATTTTAACAACTAAATAATATAAGAGAAAATTTCACTAACTTGTTAAAGGGGATGTAAAAAACACATGTGGAAAATGTATCTAACAGTACAGTATAACAGTTTGCAACCCCTTTTGGATTCCAAGAAAGAAGCCGCATGCTATTTTGAGAATGTATTTTTTTGTCATAAAACAAATTCACAATAAATAATAAATTACCCCCCCCCCCACCAAAAAAAAGAAGAAACAAACGCATTTGGTAGTATAAATTTGGCGCCCCCTCAATTCCTGCGCCCGGGGCAACCACCCCCTTCGCCCCCCGCTTCGCACGGCCCTGGCACCTATAGTCGTCATCTAGTCCGTCCGTCTGTCTGTCCGCATATAACAGAGCAAAAACTACCCAACCGAATAGTTTGAAATTTAATATATATAATCGTTGCATAGTTTTGTCGAGTCATTTAAAATTCTATGAAAATCGAATCAAAACTTAAAAAGATATTAATAAAAGTTTTCTCTATTCTATTAAATCCTATCATACGTAATTAATTCAATGGTATCCCACGATAGGTAATGATTCTAGGTTGTAATGGTGATGACATCCTATTTAAGATAGAGTCCTATTGTTTCCGTATTACTGAATTTAATATATATAATCCTAATAAATTTTGTATTCATGCATTTTTGCGTAAGAGTGCAACAGCAATTGCGCCAAGATCTGAAGATTTGAAATATTTATAAAACTAGTTATAATACGAATGCACATCATTTGCCACGTTTCACGCACGATTTCCGACTTGTTTACCTTAAAGTGTTTTCTGTATACAAAGATTTAATTTTGTAACAGATTTTTCACTCTTTTGCTGATAGGTTAGAATTGAAAAAAAATATGCACACAGTTGTGTTTTCAATGATAACACAAAATTTTAATATTTTTAGAATTTAATTATAGTTTTGCAAATTAATTTAAAGGCATTTTTCTGTTAGCCGGACGCAGGTGATAAATCGCCAAATCATCTGTTTACGAGTTACAAAAAAAATAAAGTTTATTATACGCCAAAACATATCAACTGGCTGTCAAATTCCAACAACGAAATATTTTAAATACTGCAAAGTAGAAAATGTAACTAAAAATAGAGTACTGTTTTTACATATGCTAAGTATTACACTGATTTCTACCATTATCACTGCATCACGTATTTTCTAATAATATTAATTTATTAATAAATAAATATAGACACACAGTTTTAAAATTACCTAAAGTGGTTTTCAAAATGCAATTTGCAAAATGTATAAAAAGGCGATAAATGGCAACTATTGTCTTGTTAAATATAATTTAACAAAGAAATTACTTTAGTTACTTTAACTGTTAATGGAATAGAAAAAAATCAATAAAGAATACTCCCTGATAAACAATAATAAAATTATATCTATTATTCATAGCACTTTATTGAAAAATATCCTCCGGAAAATCGTGAATCTTTCATATTTATTCTTAATCTATTATAAGCCTGCAGCAAATAGGTTTTTTTTTCTGCCTCAAACGAAGGTACATTTCACCAGCCCGCACCAATTGAGTTAAGGAAATTCAATAATGGCATTCGTTAGTACTCCGTTAGTACCGGTAAGTACCGAGAGATTTTCGTTTGTACCGCTTCCGTTACGGAGTTATGGCCGATTCTTTAGTTGCGACGCGCGGGCTGGGGAAACATAGGATTTCCTATAGGGAAAAAATGAAGGTACTCCAATTTCGCTAAAATTTTGTGTGTCGTTAGTACTACGTTAGTACCGGTAAGTACCGAGAGATTTTCGTTTGTACCGCTTCCGTTACGGAGTTATGGCCGATTCTTTAGTTGCGACGCGCGGGCTGGGGAAACATAGGATTTCCTATAGGAAAAAAATGAAGGTACTCCGATTTCGCTAAAATTTTGTGTGTCGTTAGTACTACGTTAGTACCGGTAAGTACTGAGAGATTTTCGTTTGTACCGCTTCCGTTACGGAGTTATGGCCGATTCTTTAGTTGCGACGCGCGGGCTGGGGAAACATAGGATTTCCTATAGGAAAAAAATGAAGGTACTCCGATTTCGCTAAAATTTTGTGTGTCGTTAGTACTACGTTAGTACCGGTAAGTACCGAGAGGTTTTCGTTTGTACCGGTTCCGTTACACAGTTATGGCCGATTCTTTAGTTGCGACGCGCGGGCTGGGGAAACATAGGATTTCCTATAGGAAAAAAATGAAGGTACTCCGATTTCGCTAAAATTTTGTGTGTCGTTAGTACTTCGTTAGTACCGGTAAGTACCGAGAGATTTTCGTTTGTACCGCTTCCGTTACTGAGTTATGGCCGATTCTTTAGTTGCGACGCGCGGGCTGGGGAAACATAGGATTTCCTATAGGAAAAAAATGAAGGTACTCCGATTTCGCTAAAATTTTGTGTGTCGTTAGTACTACGTTAGTACCGGTAAGTACCGAGAGGTTTTCGTTTGTACCGGTTCCGTTACGCAGTTATGGCCGATTCTTTAGTTGCGACGCGCGGGCTGGGGAAACATAGGATTTCCTATAGGAAAAAAATGAAGGTACTCCGATTTCGCTAATATTTTGTGTGTCGTTAGTACTACGTTAGTACCGGTAAGTGCCGAGAGGTTTTCGTTTGTACCGGTTCCGTTACGCAGTTATGGCCGATTCTTTAGTTGCGACGCGCGGGCTGGGGAAACATAGGATTTCCTATAGGAAAAAAATGAAGGTACTCCGATTTCGCTAAAATTTTGTGTGTCGTTAGTACTACGTTAGTACCGGTAAGTACCGAGAGGTTTTCGTTTGTACCGGTTCCGTTACGCAGTTATGGCCGATTCTTTAGTTGCGACGCGCGGGCTGGGGAAACATAGGATTTCCTATAGGAAAAAAATGAAGGTACTCCGATTTCGCTAATATTTTGTGTGTCGTTAGTACTACGTTAGTACCGGTAAGTACCGAGAGGTTTTCGTTTGTACCGGTTCCGTTACGCAGTTATGGCCGATTCTTTAGTTGCGACGCGCGGGCTGGGGAAACATAGGATTTCCTATAGGAAAAAAATGAAGGTACTCCGATTTCTCTAAAATTTTGTGTGTCGTTAGTACTCCGTTAGTACCGGTTAGTACCGAGAGATTTTCGTTTGTACCGCTTCCGTTACTGAGTTATGGCCGATTCTTTAGTTGCGACGCGCGGACTGGGGAAACATAGGATTTCCTATAGGAAAAAAATGAAGTTACTCCGATTTCGCTAAAATTTTGTGTGTTGTTAGTACTATGTTAGTACCGGTAAGTACCTAGATATTTTCGTTTGTACCGCATCCTTTGCAGAGTCATGGCCGATTCTTTAGTTGCGGCGGACTGACTGGGGAAACATGGGATATCCTATAGGAAAATTATGAAGGTTCTCCGATTTCGCACAAATTGTGCATGTCGTTAGTAACGGCAACTACCGTGTGATTTTCAAATGCTTCTGTTTCTTCACCATGTAATATAAATTGCAGAAACGAACCTAACTGAAATATGGTATCCTCTCTTGTGCATGGAATGATAATTAATTTTTATTTGCATTAAATAGTCCTGGTGGGTTTAATCGCGCCGATTTATTTATTTGTGTATTATTATTATTATTTTGAATTACCAATAATATGTGTTACATTTGAAAAATTAGAAAAAAATCTTCTAACATAGGGAACATTTAGAGAGAACACTAAATCATTTCAAAGCATACTAAGCATAAATAAAGCTTTGTTCATTTTATTCGTCATATAAAACAAATATAAAAATTCTACACGTCTGATCTGTCAAAAACTGTTCTGAAATTAAACATTTTTTGTGAGCATAATTTTAGGACTGATTCTTTTGTAAACTGCTAAGTTTCGTGGTGCTGTCACCTGCAAGTTATGTTCGCCAAACCCCGTTCAAACTCGGTATTTTTTAAAAACACTAGGGGGCTCGGCCCCCTACGAGCTACGCTCGCCAACCCCCGTTCAGACACTGCTCTAAAAGCACGCTAATTTGATCGGGTTTAAAAAGATTTTGGAAGATTGATTTATAATTAAAAAAAACAAAAGCGATCTCCCTATAAACGGGTTTCTATTCATTTCTCTTTGATTGGGGAATTTTACGGAAAAATCAGCTGCTGTTAAAAGACACAATGGCATTTCAAAATCATCTAATATAAAATGAATTAAGTAAACAGAGTCTTTGTCTCCCGGTATTTTTTAACAAAGCGAAAAGAAAGTCCTTTTAAATAAGACATTTTAAATATATCGTTTTTAATCTGACGTAATTTCACCAAACTTTTCTTTCCCTTTTTAATATTCACGTGAAAATGCTTTTATTAGAAATGAAATATTATTTGCGCTGTCCAAAAAAAAAAAGAAAAAAAAATAGTTGAAAAATTCATCTCAAAATATCAAGTAAATGTCTCGCGCTATTTTTAAATTTATACTGTTTTGTAATATTATTTTGTGTTCATTTTATGTAATAACTGTAATGTGACGTAAATGTGATGTAATTTCTCCTATTTAAGACTTCTAACGCATGTTAATAAATTTATTATTTTACAATATCCTTTCTCTGTTAAAATTCATGTGTAATTATAGATGAAGTAATTTTCAATAAGTTCCTGCTTTTTATAAGTAAATATTTAATTCTAATTTGAAAGTTTTTTTTCTGTCTATAATAGTCACGTGTAAATAAATTTTTAATTTGAAGCAAACATTATTGTTTCCGTTGTTTATAAAGTTGGCAACAGGTTAAATTAGTACAATTTTCTGAAATAAGAAAAAAATATCTCTCGAAATGCTGAAAATTTAAATTTAAAATAGAAATGAAACCTCGAAAAATGAGTCAAATTAAGGAAATAAATTAATTCTGCACACCGGGAAATTATAACGTATAAAATGATCTAAAAATTATTAAATTCCGATGTATAGTTTTTGCTCCTATAAAACTTTTTTAGTGGAACGATTTTGTCCAACTTTAGCATTAAATATCTCTTAAAATAATTCTTCGATTTGAAAACTGCCTGCATCAGCGTGTTTATCAAACATTTCTGTATAAAACCACCGATTTTCATATTTTTGTATGCATTATTTTTCTTAATATTAACGAAGAAAGACCTCCGGTCATAAAAAATTCAAAACCGGCGGCGGCGGTGACAGCGGCAGTTACTTTTTTTTAGAATAGAGAGATTCTATTGTATCGTGTTTTAGAAGGATTATCCGGATATGGATGATTGAATTATATTATCACGGACGGCGACGATTTTCTGTTATGAGTTTGCATTGCTTTTTAGTTTGACTAGGTTATTTTTCAGTACCCATGTGACTGTTGCGAAAGCTGACGGCTGTTTTTGGAAATGAAAAGTAAGACGAATTACCCATTTGAGAATCAACTTGTATAAAATAGTTAAGTAAAAAGTGTCGTTGCCTCTTGTACTTTTATAACAATGCTAAGGACAATACTCTTCGTTTTGGGTTTGACGTTACGGAAATTCGTCTGCTTGGGAATAACATTTTGAATCAAGGCATCTAAAATCACCGTGCTTAGAAAGTTTATTCTTATGTTTTAGGTTTATATCGAGTTTTATATATTTTTAAGAACAGGTTACAAGAATTCTTTTTTTCTTAGTTTAATGCACCTTCATACTTATTTTCATATTATTTTTTAATTGTAAATTTTAATTAATGACTATATATACGAATTTTCTGAGTATTTTACTTATGCATTTTACGTTTTTATTCTGCACCAAAATATGATGAAATATGTAAAAAATACTTTCTATCCACGTTACTTTTACGCCATGGGATTTTCACATGTCATATGAGTATTGTCCATTAAAAAATCGTTTTTAATGTATCGTTTTAATATTTCACCTAATTTCATAACCTGATTTTACACGACTCCGACTCGACCCATTGTTCTATTCCGCTCAGTTTTACGCTAATATTAATACTTTCGAGTTGGGGTAGGTTTCGGATTGGGTATTGACTCTTTCGTGTCGGATTCGAGCTGATTCTTTTTGGCAAAGGGATCATTATTTGCAAAATTCAGAAAAAAAGTTTCACATGAAAATATATAAACAGTCGAATCCAGTTAACACGAACACGCTTAACGCGAATTACTTTAAACACGAACTCTTTCCAGTTCCCATCAAGTTGTATAGGCATTTACTGCGATTTCAGTCCGTTTAACAGGCACTCGCTTAACGCGAAATACTTTTTATCACAAATTGAAAAGGATCGGCCATTGAAACATTTCTTCTCATAGCACGAACGAAGTGAGTTTTCCCAGCTGTTCGATGCAATTTTACTGAATTCTATTTTTTTTAACTCCTAATTTTCAAAAGAATGTTATTATCGGAAGAGAAATGTCTTTTGTTTTGATAGCCGCAGACCAGCGATTGCAAAATTGTCAGACGATGCCTTCTTCTACCCACTCAACAGATAAAATTCTATAGTAATAACTGAATTGAGAGGTGAAAAAAAAGGACCTAACGCTAATTAAAATTGTTTACATAAGCTGATTAAAAAGATATATCACTGTCGCGTTGATGAATCAATCCTCTAAAATGAATCGAGATGACTGTTCGGAACTTTGGTGATTTTCTTTGAATGTAACGTAAATACCGGCCAGTTTCCCTTGAAAAGACCTCCACCGAGTTGTATCCCATGTGTTTTTCTATATTCTTGGTGGATAGATCTTAGAAAACCAAATCAATTTCAACAATGCAGTAGATTTTGAAGGTACGCATGCATATTAATTCTTGTAACATTGAATATATTATATTTTTAAAGTATGGATAATGCGAACTACTTTTAACACGAACAAGAAAAGTTTTCTCATGTGTGTTCTCGTTAACTGTATTTAAATATTAATGAGTATTCGTACATATATGAGGAAGTGGGTTTCAAAACTCACCTTATCCAGAAAATCAATTTTTGAGAAATCGCCAAAAACTTCCAACTGCGTCCATTGGTTTTTATTATAAATCAAGATACAGTAAACTATCTGTAAGGCGGACTCTGCGCAAGACAGAAATTTTTCTAACTCGGAAAGATTTTCAAGTGCCTGCGAATCGAGTAAAATTCGTCTAAGGCGGAATATTGTTTACTACGGAAAATTTTCTCGGTCCCGATTGATTCCGCCTTGAACAGAGTTTACTACAATTCCAAAATTACAAGATAAAACTATTTTTTTTTGCAATTTCTAGCATTTTTTCAGTGCAGGTTTACCAAAAGAATAGATTGATAGAGAAAATAAGATTTTTTTAAATATTGGACAAGGCGAGTTTTGAAACTCACGTCCTCGTTCATATATGTGTTCCTTTTTCTACTTAAAAACTAAAATTGAAACTATCTACACAGTTTTAGACTACTTTTCTATAATTACATTAAAATATTTATTGTAATGTAATGTTGTAATTTATTGTGTGTTTATTATTACTCCCATCCCCATATTTGAGGGTTTTTTTTTAAATTTCTGGTTCTGTCAAAGTTACTGGTCGATGATTTTTTTTTTTTTGTAGATCGGGTAGAAATAAATTGATGGGGAATTGAAATTAAATCAAGTAGAATTAATAGATCTCCCTTGTCAGGGAGAACATCCCCCCCCCTACCCGACGCAAATCTCACTTCTGCTAAAAACCTTATTTAAAATACTGTATGTTTATTATTACCCAGCAAAGAAAGAAACAGTAGGCCATCAGCTGGAAAGAAGATGGCAGCCAGCACTGCCATCAGCGGAAAAGTGCAATGGTGCCATTACTTAAACCAGTAAAAAAGTGTCCGTCCAGAATTCAGCTGGCCCGTCAGTGATGGCCAACAGCAGACCAGTATTGGTATGTCATCACATTACTTCAATCCGGCACTTTTCCTGCAGTGCTAGCACCTATCTCACTGCTATTCCTTTTCTGGCCCAGCACTTTCCCTTACAAAAATTTCTTATAGAATTCTATAAATAAACAAAGTATTATGGCTTTCTTTTCTATAAGCTAGTTTCACAAAGAGCTATAGAAATATCTGTAGAAATGTCTATAATAGAAATGTCTATTGCAATATTTGAACTTGCAGCGGCTTCCATGTGGTCACCCTCCTAAGTACTAACCACGCTCGATGCTGTTTGGTTTTCGTGATCGGACATGAACAAGTACTTTCAGCGTATGCTACGACCGCTCGTAGTTTTCAAGCTCTCATTACACTATTTCAAGTTTGTTTCTTTTGCGATTTACTTTCCCGATCATTAAACAGGTATAGAAATTATTGTATTGTATAGAAATCCTGTATATTTTATACGCTTTTTTTTTATTATTGATTCTGAACTGTGTAAATTATGAAAACCGAAATCCTTTGTAAAGTAGTAAAACCAGATTTAAGGAGAAAAAAGTGCGTTGAAATAAAGAATTTATTTATTTATTCATTTACTTATTTATTTTGTTGGTAGCAGTGGTGCTATATTATTTACAGTTTAAAAAAAAATTAGCTTCACAGCTTAAATTGTGTTAAGATATTCATTTCAGATTTGTGTTCAAATACTCAATGTCTTCGATATTCGCAACGCCACCTATCGTAAGGGTTCCCAACAATAATACTGCAAAAGTTCGTGCACTTCCATGTAGTGGTGGGCCAACGCAGGAGATAAAATGGAAGCCCTCCAGAATTTTATCTGATGATTTCCAACAGCAAAGTTGACCGAAGCTGTCCAACAGTGGTCAGGCAGTGGTAGACCATTAGCCAGCACTTCTCCATCATTGCCAGCACCTATCTTGCTGCTGGCCAGCAATTTCCTCTTTGCTAGGTAGAATCTGGCACGGCATCCTTGATGCCTCATAAAGCTTCATTACTGATAAATATCTCGGAAAATATTTAAAACTTTTGTTTATCAGCTGGTATACGCTTTAACTTTCATCAATATTCGGTATGAAAAGGAGAAACCTTCTGAAAGTAAATGGGCTCTCTTAAGAAACATGCTGTTAGATGTTCAGTTGAATTTATTGAAACTAAACTGTCATTATTAAGAGGTGCAGAGAGTTATGTCTGTCATTTACAACACTTTCGGTTAATGTGTGATCAACAGCATTGACCTCACTTTTACGTGAACCCGTGAGTGATACAGCGCTTGAAATTTCCACGATGCAGATTAGAGATTAAGGAAATAAAAAGATAGCAAGCTTTATATGAGAATCTTTAGGCACGTAAAAATTCCATCTCCTGACAAGTATATTGATATTATTAAATTATCGAGTAGAAAAAAGATGAATATTTTAAAAAGAAATAACTTTAATGTTTCTGAATAACTTACATATTATTTGTAGTTACGAAGGTATCCAAGAATTTTTTTTTTTCTATAGATAATTAGAGTTTTTTTCTGATAAATAAATGATTCAGTCTAAGATATTAATACTTAGACTGTGATGATGATAGTGAAACGATGAAAAAAATACATTTTATGAAATTAAAAACTTCTTATATGCCTAAAAAGTTTAAATATCTGGAATCGTTCATTTCTGAAGATTTCAAACATTTTTCACGATTTGAATTATTTATTGTATATTAAAGCTATAAGCTGTACTTCCTTTTCTAGAAAGGGATTCAAATCTCTCTATTTAAAAAAAAAAATCCCCGCCGGCTCGGCCAACAGGCGCAGGTAGATTTTGAAGTAACTAAACTTCGAAGATACTACTTTCACCAATAAAAACTAAATAAAGATTAGAGATAGATAATTTTTGGTCCTTTTCTCAGAAGTAATAAAATCTTGAAACAGATTCGATATGTTTTAGAAATAAGAAGTTATGTGGTTTGAATGTTTTTATAAATCCATCCATCCAAATTTTTTACTGTATAGTTCATCCTATCAAAAAATTTTCTACATAAGTTATAGATAATATTAAGAATATATATTAAATTACATAATTAGATAAGTAATTAGATATATTAAATATTAAGAAGATATTAAGATAATATTTAAACGTCTCTTTACACTTTTATTTAAGGCTAATTTTCTGACAAATTTTCTGACTGTTTTTAAAAGTAAAGGCATAAAAATCGCAAACTTGACTATTGGAGCGATTTGAAATCGAAATAAGTTTTCCATTTTTCGATAAATAAATTACTTATCAAGTTAGAAGTGATTCTGTTTCTCATATCTCGCAGTATCACGTGAGGAAATTGAATTCAAAACGCTCACTTTGACAGTGTTTCCTGAAAGATCTTCTGCTTTTACCAACAAAAATGGAAAACATCATTCGATTATATAGTTTCTGAATAATACCAGTCCATTTCATGCGCTTCCGAACAAAAATGCATTAAATTTTTGTCAGTAAGTAGCCCATTTGGATTTCAAAGAATCCGTAAATACTCCAAAAAAATTCAAAACAAAATTATCATACAAATTGCACATATGCAATAGTTAATTCAATTAAAAATTACCTTTTATATTAAAATATATTTCTGCTTTTTTAAAAATTATTATTTTTTTCACCCTTTAAAAAGGCGATGCTTTCACAGCCCCCCCCCCCCCCCCCCTGCCTGGGTACGCCACGTCTCTGTGTAAAAACGTATCTATGTTTGCATCTGAAACACTGTTCTTGTTGAGAGGGATTTTCCTGATTGTTTCTGTTTTTTAAGTAGGGGGATTTGCCTTATGTGCTCGAAACCCCTGTTCAGACTTTGCAGCCTCTAAAAACATGGTAATATACCCCGTTTTAAAAAGACTCTAAAAACATGATAATATACCCCTTTTTTAAAAAGATTACCGATTATGGATAACTGAATGATGTTACACGAACAGAAACTAATTATGTTATCAGGTTTCGATGATTTTCCGTGCTAATGGGACATTTTTCGGTTACCATGGCCTCATTAGGTTGTATCTCATATATGTCTCTGCCGGATAATGGCATCTGATCTTGAGAGACCTCCGTAAAGTAACTCCGGCTCGGAAAACCTCGTGTAGATCCGTGGGCCCGACTCCTCTATAGGTGTTCGGTTCTCGCGGGCTGTCGGGGCGTACTGGGTCGGGAACCAAGGGAAGGAACCATCTGTCTCTTCTGTCTGACTGGTGGGGACTGTCGTATACGACTATTTCATCTTATTTGGGGAATAACCGGCATGACGTGCGTTGGGCAGTGCGCCGGCTGATCGGAGTTTTTGTGAGGGGCGGCCCTGGCGGGCCATTCCTGGCGGCGACCTTCGGGTTTGGCCTCCGAGTCGCTCCGAGTAGGGACAAATGGGCCTGCAAGGGCCTGGGACCGGGAGATGGGACCACGTCTTACCATGGCCTCATTCACCGATTTCGTGATAGCTGTCGGCTGTTTTCTGGAATGATGAGTAATATCAAATACACATTTAAAAATCAGCTTGTAAAAATGGTTATGTTAAAAATGTCGCTGACTCCCGGACTTTTGTAACGATGATATTGTGTTGGCGTTCCTTTGGGTTCGAGTTTAAAAATCTCTTTCTCTTTGGGAATAACTTTCAGAACCACGGTATTGAAAAGCACTGTGTTTTGAAATTTTACGCTTATATTTTATGTTTGATTGAGTTTTAGATATTTTCTGGAACAGATTTAGCTTATGCGTGAATTCTTTTCTTTAATTTAATGCACCATCATGCATATTTGAATGTTTTTTGAAAATGTAAATTCTTTATTTTAATAATTAAGCATATCAGAATTTTGTAATATGTATTTATCGAATAGTGATTCGTTCAAAATAAATTGAAAGTATTTTGTTCATGCATTTACCTGAATGTATTCTGCATCAAATGATCAAATATGTTGACAAATTTGCTAGCCGTGTTAGCTTTACACCATTTCATTTCCAATGTGACGTCATGAATATTCCCCATACGAAAATCGTTTTAATATATAACGTAATTTTCATTTATCACGTGTAATAATTTAAAATTTTTAATTTAATTACTATTTTTTTCTTTTTTTACGTATAAATATATTAGTCAATTTTAAAGTGTTTGGCAATATTATTATTTGAGCTTTTTAAACATGACCTCATTTTCATCATTAAAAGTTTTTCACACGTAATAATGTAATTACTTTAGACAGTTTGCGTATGACGATATTTAATATTTAGGCATTTTACATATGACGTAATTGCTATTTTAGGCCTTTACTTTTTAAATATTCAATTGTAAATGCAATTTTCATGGCGTTATTTTCCTTATTTCCTACTATGATCATTTAAGTATTATTTTAAAGTTTCATTTCTGTTTTTAATAGTCACTTCTAAATACATTTTTTTTTTCTTTTTGAGGAAATATAATTCTTTGCGCTGTTTTACAAATTGGCATCAATATATAAAAAAAAAGACTGTTTTCTACATATGAAAAAAACACATGTTAAGATGATGGAAAATGAAAATTGTAAAAAAAAAAAAAAACTAAAAATAATTAGTTAAATAAAAAAAAAAACGCAGTCTACACACCATAAGTTTGTGAAGTATATCCCAAGAAAAAAATAATTAAATTTCTATGTATAGTTTTTGTTCCTATAAAACATTTTTAATGGGACGATTTTAACTGAATTTAGCATTAAATAGATATTAAAATAATTTATTGATTTAAAAATTGTCTGCTTCAGCGTGCATATCAAACATTCTTCTATAATACAACCTATTTTTATATTTTTGAATGCATTTTTTCATAATTATTAGCGGAGGAAGACCTCCGGTCACAAAAAAATTCATTTACGGCGTCGGCGACAGCGTCATTAATGTTTAAGAAGTTGTTGTCTCTATGACAGTTCTTATCTGAGTGTAGCTCCAGGCCAAATTTGGCAATATTTTCTCAGAGACTATTTGCTGTTATCAAAAATAGAAAACACTGTTTGGTTTCACAGTTTCTGAATAAGAGGACTATTTTTACTGCCCCCTTCCCAACTTAATTTCGAAAAAATCTAAGAGGTACATATATTCAAATAGTAACCAATACCAACATAGTACAAATGATAGTGAGCGTATAATGTATTTTTCTGGGTGTGGAAGACCAGTAAAATGTACCAAAACACAATCTTCAAATAACTAATGACAGAGGATAACAAAATATCTTTACACTGCCAAGTGAAAGAAAACGTTATGAACGTGTGCATCAAACTAATATGCAGGTACATCTACCTTTCATTATAATTTTAACCGCGAAAAAATCCCTGGCGGCTCGGCCTACAGGCGCAGGTAGATTTCAAAGTTAAGTACTAATTTCACCAAATAAAACTAAATCATGATTAGAGAAAAACCCAATTTAACAATTTTAACTTGTCGCTTTTGACGAGTTTTTAGTTTCATTTTTATATAAAGCTGGTTTTATCAGAATCAAGTTAAGGCGGTATTCAAAAAAATATTTTTCCACGCTCAACAACTAGAAATTTTCTGATACATTTTCAAATTCATTTTTAAAAGAAAAAAAACACGAAACTTTCTGACATGATTTTAAAGAGATTTATAAGCGACCTGTGTTTTTATTTTTTATTCCATTAATTAGAACTTGATTTATAAACAGTTATTTTTTCAGTATGACTATATTTTTCGTTTCCAACACTACCGCTTCGGGAAATTCGGTTCAAAATGCTCACTTTGACATCACTTTTTTAAAAATATATTATGCTTCTATCAAAAAATCGACCAATACGGCCCATTATATAGTTTCTGAATAAGAGAATCTGCCAAGTGGATGCGTTTGAGAGCAAAAATGAATTTAAAAATGAGTCAGTAAAAATGGTCCTCTTATTCAGAAACTGTGAAACTAAACAGTGTTTTCTATTTTTTGATAACAGCAAATATAGTCTTTGAGAAAATAGTGCCAAATTTGGTATTTTTAACCAAATTTCTGGAACTTCAGTCCGATAAGAACTGTCATAGAGACAACAACTTCTTAAAAATTATTGACGCTGTCGCCGCCGCCCGTAAATGAATTTTTTGTGACCGGAGGTCTTCCTTCGCTAATAATTATGAAAAAAAAATGCATTCAAAAATATAAAAATAGGTAGTATTATAGAAAAATGTTTGATAAGCACACTGAAGCAGATAATTTTTAAATCAAAGAATTATTTTAAAATCTATTTAATTCTAAATTTGGTTAAAATCGTCCCATTAAAAATGTTTTATAGGAACAAAAACTAAACATAGAAATTTAATTATTTTTTTCTAGGGATATACTTCATAAACTTATGCTGTGTAGAATGCGCTCATTTTTTTTTTTTTAATTTTACTAGCTTTTTTTTTCAATTTTCAATTTTTATCATCTTAACATATATGTTTTTCATATTTAGAAAACAGTCTTTTATTTTATATTGATGCCAATTTGTAAAACAGCACAAAGAATTATATTTCCTCAAAAAAAAAAAAAAAAAAAAAAAAAAAAAATGCATTTCCACGTGACTATGAAAAGCAGAAACAAAACTTCAAAATAATAATTAAATGATCATAGTAGGAAATCAGGAAAATAACGTCATGAAAAATTGCATTTACAATTGAATATTTAAAAAGTAAAGGCCTAAAATAGTTAAATTATTACACACGAAATCCATTTTATGCTAACAATTACGTCATATGTAAAATGCCTAAATATTAAATATTATCATACACAAAGTGTCTAAAGTAATTAAATTATCACATGTGAAAAACTTTTAATGATGAAAATGAGGTCATGTTTAACTAGTTGGATGTGCCAATCCCAAAACGTTCTTCTATCTTATGCATCTTAATATTTCAAAAACTAGTTACACATGTTAATACTTCAATATTATTAGTTCAATACAATATCAACTTTGATTTTCATCTTAAATTTCTGATTCAGTCGATTAAACGAGCTAAAAACCAGTTAATCTATATCATGATGTTTGTTAAAATTAATAGTTTTTCTTATTCTGTCGTTAACAGATGTTTGCGGATAGCCGGCTTAGCAGGAAGCGAGTTCTCGCCGCTGCACGAGTCGCCGATGGACAATAGAAGTACGAAAAATCAAGAAAATTATACAAAAATCGCTATCACAGAGCCCCTTTACCGCGCAATATTTCCAAATTCAAGTAGGACCCGTTGGCCAAAGCCAAAAACATGCACAAAAAATTTGGTTCAATTGTATGCATAAATTTATACACTTTTCGATGGTACAATAAAGAAAATGGCACAAACATCGCTATTACAGCGCCCCCCTTCCAGCAGATTTTTTTTCAAATTCAGGGAGAACTCGTTTGCCATAGCCAGAAACGTACACAAAAAATTTGGTTCAATGCTAGGCATAACTTCATACACTTTTCGATAGTACAATAATGAAAATGGCACAGAGATCGCAATTATAGCGTCCCCTTCTGGCGGATTTTTTTGAAGTTCAGGGAGGACTTGCTTGTCATAGCCAGAAACATACACAAAAAATTTGGTTCAATTATATACATAACTTCATACACATTTCGATGGTACAATAATGAAAATGGTACAGGCATCCCAATTATAGCGCCCCCCTCCGGCGGAATTTTTCCAAATTCAGGGAGGACCTTCGTTCCATAACCGAAAACAGACACAAAAAATTTGGATCAATTCTATGCATAACTTCATACACTTTTCGATGGTACAATATTCAAAATAGCACAAAAATCGTTATTACAGCGCCCCCTACAGGCGAATTTTTTCCAAATTAAGAAAGGACCTGCTTGCCATAGCCAAGAACTTAAATAATTTTTTTGGTTCAATTATATGCATAACTTCATACATCTTTCGATGGCGCAATATTCAAAATCGCACAAAAATCGCTATTACAGTGCCCCCTAGCGGAGAATTTTTTCCAAATTAAGAAAGGACCTGCTTGCTATAGCCAAAAACTTGAAATAAAAATTTGGTTCAATTCTATGCATAGTTTCATACACTTTTGGATGGTACAGTATTCCAAATCGCACAAAAATCGATGTTACAGCGCCCCCTACCGGCGATTTTTTTCCAAATTCAGGGAGGATCTGCTTGCCATAGCCAAAAGCTTAAAACAGAAATTTGGTTCAATTCTATGTATAACTTCATACACTTTTCGATGGTACATTATTCAAAATCGCACAAAAATCGTTATTACAGCGTCCCTTACAGGCGAATTTTTTCCAAATTCAGGGAGGACCTGCTTGCCATAGCCAAAAACTTAAAATAAAAATTTAGCATGTTCTAAATTTAGCTGGGTAGCATGTTCTCCCCGGCAAGGGAGATCTATTAATTTCAATTGATTTCATTTCAACTCCCCATCAATTTATTTCAACCCGATCTACAAAAAACATCACCGACCCAGTAACCCGGACAGAACCAAAAATGAAAAAAAAAAATCAATATTTTAATGTAATTATAGAAAAATAGTCTAAAACTATGTCGATAGTTTCAATTTTAATTTTTAAGCAGAAAAAGGAGCAAGCACATATATGAATGAGGGCGTGAGTTCCAAAACTCGCCTTTTCCAATATTAAAAAAAACCTGTTTTCTCTATCAATCTATTCTATTGGTAAACCTGCACCGAAAAAATACTAGAAATTGCAAAAAAAATTAGTTTTATCTTGTAATTTTGGAATTGCAATATCTTGATTTATAAGGAAAACCAATGGACGCAGTTGGAATTTTTTGGCCATTTCCCAAAATTTGATTTTCTGGATAAGGCGACTTTTGAAACCTACGTCCTAATATATGTACGTATACTCATTAATATTCAAATACAGTTGAACATCGTTAACGCGAACACTCATGAGGAAACTTTTCTTGTTCATGTTAAAAGTAGTTCGCATTATCCATACTTAAAAAATATTATATATTCCATGTTACAAGAATTAATATGCATGCGTACCTTCAAAATCTACTGCATTGTTGAAATTGAGTTTGTTTTCTAAGATCGATCCACCAAGAATATAGAAAAACACATGGGATACAACTCGGTGGAAGTCTTTTCAAGGGAAACTGGCTGGTATTTACGTTACATTCAAAGAAAATCACCAAAGTTCGGAACAGCCATCTCGATTCATTTTAGAGGATTGATTCATCAACACGACAGTGATATATCAGTTTAATCAGCTTATGTAAACAATTTTAATTAGCGTTAGGTCCTTTTTTTTCACCTCTCAGTGCAGTTATTACTATAGAATTTTATCTACTGAGTGGGTAGAAGAAGACATCGCCTGACAATTTTGCATTCGCTAGTCTGCGGCTATCAAAACAAAAGACATTTCTCTTCCGATAATAATATTCTTTTGAAATTTAGGAGTTAAAAAAAATAGAACTCAGTAAAATTGCATCGAAAAGCTGGGAAAACTCACTTCGTTCGTACTATGAGAAGAAATGTTTCAATGACCGATCCTTTTCAATTTGTGATAAACAGTATTTCGCGTTAAGCGAGTGCGTGTTATACGGACTAAAATCGCAGTAAATGCCTATACAACTTGATGGGAACTGGAAAGAGTTCGTGTTTAAAGTAATTCGCGTTAAGCGTGTTCTTGTTAACTAGATTAGACTGTTTATATATTTTCATGTGAAACTTTTTTTTTTCTGAATTTTGTAAATAATGTTCTCTTTGCCAAAAAGAATCAGCTCGAATCCGACACGAAAGAGTCAAAACCCAATCCGAAACCTACCCGAACTCGAAAGTATTAATATTAGCGTAAAACTGAGCGGAATAGAACAATGGGTCGAATTTGGGTCGTGTAAAATCACGTTACGAAATTTGGTGAAATATTAAAATGATACATTAAAAACGATCTTTTTATTTACAATACTCATGTGACGTGTGGAAATCACGTGGCGTAAAAGTAAGGTGGGTAGCAAGTTTTTTTAGGGGCTGTGCATATATAACGTTATCAACTTTTTGGTATTTTTGGACCCCCTTCCCCCCTTACGATATCACATATTATCATCCCTCGAACTCCCCCCCTCCCCCAGTAATGATATAGTTATCATAATAATAAATAATAAAAATGTATAAAAATTCTTTTGATTTTTGGAATTTTTTTCTTTTGTTTGAAGTGATATACAAATGTTACATTTATTTTTCGTAAACTTTACTGATTCAAATGAAGAGAAGTCAATAAAATATCAGTTTATATATGAAACAACATAATCTCAAATAACACTTAATAGAAACAGACTGTTTAAAAGTATTTAATAATAGCTTTTCGTAGCATAATGCATTCAACAGTAATAATGTCTTTTTGAACTTGAACCCTCACGGGGTGGGGCAGATAGAACTTCTTATCAACAAAACAGGCGGACAACATTCTCTTTTATTTACTTGTTAAATACAAGTATAATTTGAAACATACGTCGCATTATACTTTGTTGAACAGCGCATTATATATGCATACACGTTGGGGTATTCCATATTATGGAACTGAATAATTTTATAATCATTTAAGCATTTAAACAATAACTTTTGTATTTTCAGAAAAATAGATAACATACTAAGAAAGATAACATACTATTTTAATGTAAAGACCAAGTTACAAATAAGAACAGAAAATTTTGGTTGGATCAAAAATGATAACGATATCAAAGCACAACCCCCCCCCCCTCTCCCCGTACAGATATCTTACGATATCATGTGCCGGACACCCCCTCCCCCCTATCTATATTATAAAGGACAAACATATCTGTGCGTAACGCATACGTCATTTTGCGAATGGCAACACTTTGAAATTTGAAATAAAATTTCGGTTTTACAATTTTCTCTACTGCAAATTTTTAAACTTAAAAAATCGCATATTTTAAATTTTTGCACCGTCGTATGAAGAAAAAAATCCTCTTTTAAATGCAATTTGTTTGAAAGCTGTATCTCAATTTATTTTTGAGATATTAATTTTTTGTAATTTTTAATACCATTTTTCTAATCGTGGCAACAAAAGTACCCCAGTTCCATTAAAAGTAAAGGGAAAATAATCATTAAAAATAATTAAACCATGACTATATCCTTATTGATGCCATTTTCACATTACAAATAAAAGTAACTTTTTTCTAATTTTTTAACAGAAAATGACGTCAGCCATTAAAAAAAACACGCATTCTTCTTCATAAATCAAAATATTGAAGAAGTTATGTCAATATTTTTACATTACGCTGATACTGGGTTTGAGACGTTAGGCAAAATGATTCAGTGAGTAAAAATTATGTCATATTTAAAACAAAACAATCATTTTATTTGATAAAACTAAATATTTGACCAATTACTAAATGGACAAAACTATGGCAACTAAAGGCAAGTTTCTGAATGGTAAGTTTTCGCGGGTACTGAAATTGAAACTTAAATTTTATGCGAAAGTTCACACGAAAAGTTTTATCAGACAAACATGACTTTAAGTTTGGAAATACCTTAATTAATAATGTATTGTGCGTTAAAATACTTTTAAATTGTGAATTTGAGTGGGGCGTATGTAAATTTTGAGAATGTGAAAATAACGTATAGTTTAGATTTTAAGGGGGGAAATTTTATGATGTGACAAAGCGAAATCCTTTTACTGATTTTTCATCCCGTAAAAACAAATGTAAGAGCTTCAATCAATAACTTCAACATAATTACTTATCTTGATTACGTATTCTAATACAGTTTAATTTTTCAATAATTTAAGCAGTTGAAGTTTTTGGAAATAATATTTTGGTAATTTTAGGTTAAAAACATTATCTGTTTTAAGAGTTAGATAACCAATGCAAGATGAATTTTTTATCGTAATTATTTTTGTAGGTTTAAAAATTCGATCTAACAGATCCATACTAAACATTTTAATTCGTCGAATTTCGACGGGTTCCAACTCGTAATGATAACGTTATATATGCATATCCCCTTACATATTTCATC
Organism: Maratus speciosus; assembly: GCA_963932465.1. Lineage (NCBI taxonomy): Eukaryota > Metazoa > Arthropoda > Arachnida > Araneae > Salticidae > Maratus > Maratus speciosus. Next base: position 291,759,412 of record OZ010798.1, read on the forward strand.
ATATTTTGATGCAGCATAAAAACGTAAAATACTCAGAAAATTCGTATATATAGTCATTAATTAAAATTTACAATTAAAAAATAATATGAAAATAAACAATTAAATAAAAAAAATCCCCACTGAGTAAAAAGCGAACTAATTAATTATTTCTCATCAACGTAAAACTACTTTTTTTTCTCCAATTCCTACTATTAGCACACACTTTCGCTATGTATATCTTGTTCAAATTTTCAATCGTTAATAAAATACTTATTATTCATCCAATCAAGCTCAAATAATTTTTTTAAACCTGTAGTGGATGACACTTGATGTTAATACAGATTTTTTCAAATATTAATTCATTAATTAAATTAATTAAATTTCAAAAATCGAGAGAGCCCTCTTCTTGATCAAGGCATTTTAAGCGCCACTCAAGAGAAAAGAAGAATGGGAGAGAAAAATTATCTTATTGACCTAAGTAGGAATTGACTTAAAATATATATTTTTTTTATATTACTTACCTATTTTTTCTTTATTTACTTGTATTGATGACATTTAAGTTGTGTTTAATTGTTAGTTCCTATCTATAAACACTGTTTTGATGAGGTCTATAGATGTCTATGATGATTAGAGTTGCAGTGAAGCTAGAGATCCACAATACATGCACAACTTCCAGGTTGTATAATATTTTAATGGAGATTCTGACTGTAAAATAGTCAATGAAACATCGTCTTCATTTTGAAAGACCTATCCAATGATATGCCACTAAATAGGGTGCGTAAATTTTTTTTTAGTCTCTATCACCATTTTGTATTTTACGGCCGCCATTTTGAGTTTATAAAAACAAAACCTAGCCTATAACCATCGGGCCGTTAAGACGAATTGATAGAGACCTCATTCATTGAAATCCATCCAGCCGTTGTGATGTTTCGACGGTATAAAGAAATCCACATACACAGATACGCGTGAAACACATAACCCTTCTTTTCAGTAGGGTAATAATTATGAAGGTGCAGTAAAAAAAAAAAAAAAAAGTATTCTTGTAACCTGTTCCTGAAAATATCTAAAACTTGGTATAAACCTAAAATATGAGCATAAATTTTCTAAGCACGGTACTTTTAGATGCCTTGGTTCTAAATGTTACTCCCAAGCAGACGAATTCCCGTAACCACAAACCCAAAACGAAGAATATCGTCCTTAGCATTGTTATAAAAGTCCAAGAGACACCGACATTTTTTACTTAACTTTTTTATACAAGTTGATTTTCAAATGGGTAATTCGTCTTACTTATCATTTCCAAAAACAGCCGTCAGCTGTCGCAACAGCCATATGGGAACTGAAAAATAACCCAGTCAAACTAAAAAGCATGGCAAACTCATTACAGAAAATCGTCGCCGTCCGTGATAATATAATTCAATCTTCCATATCCGGGTAAATCTTCTAAAACACGATACAATAAAAAGTTTTAAAAAAATACCGAGTTTGAACGGGGTTTGGCGAACGTAACTTGCAGTTGACAGCACCACGAAACTTAACAGTTTACAAAAGAATCACTCCTAAAATTATGCTCACAAAAAATATGTTTAATTTCAGAACAGTTTTTGACAGATCAGACGTGTAGAATTTTTATATTTCTTTTATATGACGAATAAAATGAACAAAGCTTTATTTATGCTTAGTATGCTTTGAAATGATTTAGTGTTCTTTCTAAATGTTCCCTATGTTAGAAGAGATTTTCTAATTTTTCAAATGTAACACATATTTTTGGTAATTCAAAATAATAATAATAATAAACAAATTAATAAATCGGCGCGATTAAACCCACCAAGATTATTTAATACAAATAAAAATTAATTTATGATTGCATGCACAAGAGAGGAAATCATATTTCAGCTTGGTTCGTTTCTACCGTTTCTATTACATTTTGTCGAAGCAGAAACATCGGAGAACCTTCATAATTTTCCTATAGGATATCCCATGTTTCCCCAACCTTCCCACCTTAACTAAAGAATCAGAAAAATCTCCGCAACGGATGCGGTACAAACGAAAACCACTCGGTACTTACCAGTACTAACGTAGTACTAACGATACGCACAATTTGAGTGAAATCGGAGAACTTTCATTTTTTTCCTATATGAAATCCCAAGTTTTTTCAGCCCGCGAGCTGCAACTAAAGAATCGGCCATAACTCCATAATGAAAGTGGTACAAACGAAATTCTCTGGGTACTTACCGGTACTAACATAGTAACAAGTAGGAAATTGCTCGTCAAACGTGGCAAATGTGGTGCGTTCGTTCTATAACTAGTTTTATAAATATTTTTTGCTCTCCATGTTGTACTGAATGTATATTTTTTTACACTTCATAAGTGCATAGTCTGTAACATCATTAAAATGCACTTGCAATAATTGTAACGGAAAAATTTTGAGTGCCCCTGTAATTAAACTATACATCCAATTTTCATAAAATCTGAAATGGCTCGACAAAATTTTGCAACAATCATATATTTAAATTTTCAAACGATTCGGAAGACTGTAACATCATTAAAATGCACTTGCAATAATTTTTTCCCATTGGCCATAATGTAAAGAAAAACTTTTGAATGTCCCTGTAATTAAACTACACATCCGATTTTCATAAAAATTGAAATGGCTCGACAAAATTTTACAACAATCATATATTTAAAATTTCAGACCGTTCGGTCGAGTAGTTTTTGCTCTGTTATATGCGGACGGACAGACGGACTGAACGACGATTATAGGTGCTACGTATTTATATAATTACGAACGCACCTAATAACGATACGCAAAATTTGAGCGAAATCGAAGAACCTTCATTTTTTTCCTATAGGAAATCCTATGTTTCCCCAGTCTTCGCGCCGCAACTAAAGAATCGGCCGTAATTCCGTAACGAATGCGGAGGGCCCGACTTACGCAGGGGCATGCGGGGCAGCTGCCCCGGGCCCCCCTTCTTAGCCCCCCCCCCATAAGAGTAATCAGGATTTTCATTAAAAGGTGCCAAATGATTAAAATTAGCCAAAAGAGACCAAAATTCCTATATTTTCAAACATTTTGGAAGAAGGGCGGTCCCCCTTCCCTTCTCCACTTCTAGTACCCCCTGCACTCACGTAAAAAACAAACTATATGATTAAAATTTTATTACAACTTAGTATTCTATTGTTTTCAAAAGAAATTCTTTATTAATGTTTTCCTCGCAATGTGACAAGTTAAAACCATTCATTATGATCAATTTGGGGCATTTTCTTTTAAACATCTTATAACGTACGTAGATAAGCAAAGCAAAAAAAAAAAAAAAAAAAAAAAATACTCGTGTCAACCAATCTATCATTTTTTCTGTTATTATCCTACTAGTATTTTTTCTTAAAGTTGTGACCATCATTTTGTGATATCCTATTTACAGATGGGAGCAGTACCGTATACAAAATTTATGCATGCATACAATACGTATGAAGTTTAGTACTAGCCACTTCCACATTATTCCAAAAGAATTCTATAGATATATAGAAGGGGGGGGGGGGGGAAGGGCAGAATGATGCTTGCCCCGGGGCCCCCCATAGCCTTAGTCGGGCCCTGCGAATGCGGTACAAACGAAAATCTCTCGGTACTTACCGGTACTAACGTATTACTAACGACACACAAAATTTGAGCGAAATCGGAATACCTTCCTTTTTTCCTATTGGAAATCCTATGTTTCGCCAGCCCGCGAGCTGCAACTAAACAATCTGCCATAACTCCGTAACGGAAGCGTTACAAACGAAAATCTCTCGGTACTTACCGGTACTAACGTAGTACTAACGTAGTACTAACGACACACACAATTTTAGCGAAATCGGAGTACGTTCATTATTTTCCTATAGGAAATCCTATGTTTCTCCAGCCAACGCGTCGCAACTAAAGAATTGGCCATAACTCCGTAACGGAAGCGGTACAAACGAAATTCTCTCGGTACTTACCAGTACTAACATAGTAATAACGATACGCAAAATTTGAGCGAAATCGAAAAACCTTCATTTTTTTCCTATAGTAAATCCTATCTTTCCCCAGTCCTCGCGCCGCAACTAAAGAATCGGCCATAACTCCGTAACGAATACGGTACAAACAAACGTCTCTCGGTACTTACCTGTACTAACGTAGTACTAACGACACACAAAATTTTAGCGAAATCGGAGTACCATCATTTTTTTCCTATAGGAAATCCTGTGTTTCCCCAGCCCGCGCGTCGCAACTAAAGAATCGGCCATAACTCCGTAACGGAAGCGGTACAAACGAAAATCTCTCGGTACTTACCGGTACTAACGTAGTACTAACGACACACAAAATTTTAGCGAAATCGGAGTACCTTCATTTTTTTCCTATAGGAAATCCTATGTTTCCCCAGCCCGCGCGTCGCAACTAAAGAATCGGCCATAACTCCGTAACAGAAGCGGTACAAACGAAAATCTCTCGGTACTTACCGGTACTAACGTAGTACTAACGACACACAAAATTTTAGCGAAATCGGAGTACCTTCATTTTTTCCCTATAGGAAATCCTATGTTTCTCCAGCCCGCGCGCCGCAACTAAAGAATCGGCCATAACTCCTTAACGGAAGCGGTACAAACGAAAATCTCTCGGTACTTACCGGTACTAACGTAGTACTAACGACACACAAAATTTTAGCGAAATCGGAGTACCCTCATTTTTTTCCTATAGGAAATCCTATGTTTCCCCAGCCCGCGCGTCGCAACTAAGGAATCGGCCATATTTCCGTAACGGAAGCGGTACAAACGAAAATCTCTCGGTACTTACCAGTACTAACGTAGTACTAACGACACACAAAATTTTAGCGAAATCGGAGTACCTTCATTTTTTCCCTATAGGAAATCCTATGTTTCTCCAGCCCGCGCGCCGCAACTAAAGAATCGGCCATAACTCCTTAACGGAAGCGGTACAAACGAAAATCTCTCGGTACTTACCGGTACTAACGTAGTACTAACGACACACAAAATTTTAGCGAAATCGGAGTACCCTCATTTTTTTCCTATAGGAAATCCTATGTTTCCCCAGCCCGCGCGTCGCAACTAAGGAATCGGCCATATTTCCGTAACGGAAGCGGTACAAACGAAAATCTCTCGGTACTTACCGGTACTAACGTAGTACTAACGACACACAAAATTTTAGCGAAATCGGAGTACCTTCATTTTTTTTCCTATAGGAAATCCTATGTCTCCCCAGCCCGCGCGTCGCAACTAAGGAATCGGCCATATTTCCGTAACGGAAGCGGTACAAACGAAAATCTCTCGGTACTTACCGGTACTAACGTAGTACTAACGGCACACAAAATTTTAGCGAAATCGGAGTACCTTCATTTTTTTCCTATAGGAAATCCTATGTTTCCCCAGTCCTCGCGCCGCAACTAAAGAATCGGCCGTAATTCCGTAACGAATGCGCAGGGCCCGACTTAGGCAGGGGCATGCGGGGCAGCTGCCCCGGGCCCCCCTTCTTAGCCCCCCCCCATAAGAGTAATCAGGATTTTCATTAAAAGGTGCCAAATGATTAAAATTAGCCAAAAGAGACCAAAATTCCTATATTTTCAAACATTTTGGAAGAAGTGCGGTCCCCCTTCCCTTCTCTACTTCTAGTACCCCCTGCACTCACGTAAAAAACAAACTATATGATTAAAATTTTATTACAACTTAGTATTCTATTGTTTTCAAAAGAAATTCTTTATTAACGTTTTCCTCGCAATGTGACAAGTTAAAACCATTCATTATGATCAATTTGGGGCATTTTCTTTTAGACATCTTATAACGTACGTAGATAAGCAAAGCAAAAAAAAAAAAAAAAAAATACTCGTGTCAACCAATCTATCATTTTTTCTGTTATTATCCTACTAGTATTTTTTCTTAAAGTTGTGACCATCATTTTGTGATATCCTATTTACAGATGGGAGCAGTACCGTATACAAAATTTATGCATGCATACAATACGTATGAAGTTTAGTACTAGACACTTCCACATTATTCCAAAAAATTCTATAGATATATAGAAGGGGGGGGGGGCAGAATGATGCTTGCCCCGGGGCACCCCATAGCCTTAGTCGGGCCCTGAGAATGCGGTACAAACGAAAATCTCTCGGTACTTACCGGTACTAACGTATTACTAACGACACACAAAATTTGAGCGAAATCGGAAAACCTTCATTTTTTCCTATTGGAAATCCTATGTTTCCCCAGCCCGCGAGCTGCAACTAAAGAATCTGCCATAACTCCGTAACGGAAGCGTTACAAACTAAAATCTCTCGGTACTTACCGGTACTAACGTAGTACTAACGACACACACAATTTTAGCGAAATCGGAGTACGTTCATTATTTTCCTATAGGAAATCCTATGTTTCTCCAGCCAACGCGTCGCAACTAAAGAATTGGCCATAACTCCGTAACGGAAGCGGTACAAACGAAATTCTCTCGGTACTTACCAGTACTAACATAGTAATAACGATACGCAAAATTTGAGCGAAATCGAAAAACCTTCATTTTTTTCCTATAGGAAATCCTGTGTTTCCCCAGCCCGCGCGTCGCAACTAAAGCATCGGCCATAACTCCGTAACGGAAGCGGTACAAACGAAAATCTCTCGGTACTTACCGGTACTAACGTAGTACTAACGACACACAAAATTTTAGCGAAATCGGAGTACCTACATTTTTTCCCTATAGGAAATCCTATGTTTCTCCAGCCCGCGCGCCGCAACTAAAGAATCGGCCATATTTCCGTAACGGAAGCGGTACAAACGAAAATCTCTCGGTACTTACCGGTACTAACGTAGTACTAACGACACACAAAATTTTAGCGAAATCGGAGTACCTTCATTTTTTTCCTATAGGAAATCCTATGTTTCCCCAGCCCGCGCGTCGCAACTAAGGAATCGGCCAGATTTCCGTAACGGAAGCGGTACAAACGAAAATCTCTCGGTACTTACCGGTACTAACGTAGTACTAACGACACACAAAATTTTAGCGAAATCGAAGTACCTTCATTTTTTTCCTATAGGAAATCCCATGTTTCTCCAGCCCGCGCGCCGCAACTAAAGAATCGGCCATAACTCCTTAACGGAAGCGGTACAAACGAAAATCTCTCGGTACTTACCGGTACTAACGTAGTACTAACGACACACAAAATTTTAGCGAAATCGGAGTACCTTCATTTTTTTCCTATAGGAAATCCTATGTTTCTCCAGCCCGCGCGCCGCAACTAAAGAATCGGCCATAACTCCTTAACGGAAGCGGTACAAACGAAAATCTCTCGGTACTTACCGGTACTAACGTAGTACTAACGACACACAAAATTTTAGCGAAATCGGAGTACCCTCATTTTTTTCCTATAGGAAATCCTATGTTTCCCCAGCCCGCGCGTCGCAACTAAGGAATCGGCCATATTTCCGTAACGGAAGCGGTACAAACGAAAATCTCTCGGTACTTACCGGTACTAACGTAGTACTAACGACACACAAAATTTTAGCGAAATCGGAGTACCTTCATTTTTTTCCTATAGGAAATCCTATGTTCCCCAGCCCGCGCGTCGCAACTAAGGAATCGGCCAGATTTCCGTAACGGAAGCGGTACAAACGAAAATCTCTCGGTACTTACCGGTACTAACGTAGTACTAACGACACACAAAATTTTAGCGAAATCGGAGTACCTTCATTTTTTTCCTATAGGAAATCCTATGTTTCCCCAGCCCGCGCGTCGCAACTAAAGAATCGGCCATAACTCCGTAACGGAAGCGGTACAAACGAAAATCTCTCGGTACTTACCGGTACTAACGGAGTACTAACGAATGACATGATTGAATTTCCTTAACTCCATAGGTGCGGGCTGGTGAAATGTACCTCTCAAACGACGCGTTGAATATAACTTGCGGAAAATATAATCATGCACATCATAAATAAAGGGTTTTTTATACGATTAATTTATCTGTTTTTAAATTAGTGTAAATATACAATTTTTTTAAGTGAACGCGGTTATTTTCTAAATAAATAAAAACAAGTGGGTAAGTGTGATCACAGATCGAACAGAGGGTTTCGCTTAATATGTCTTTTAAAACACTTTATCCTTAAATTAATAAATCAAAATTGATAATTTATAATTATTAAATTCTTACATAAATGGCAGCACCATTATATATAATTATACAACGTCTCTTTAAATATAACGTTTACTATACGTTACATGTTTTCCCAATAGATTGCAGCACCAAAAAAAAAAAAAAAATGTCAAGGATATTGTATTTTGAAACTAGCAGACCCGCCCGGCGTTTGTAAATAATAACCTTAAACAAAACTCAAGTTCGCATGATTTTATATATTTTGCAATTGTTTTAAATGAAGTTTATTTCGTAATTCCCATTGCCTTCTGCAGCATCTAGTGTCTTCCCAACAAACTTCTTTCCGAACGAACCTTTAACCTGGGTCCCGGCTACGTATGACAGCATTTACCGGAAGTGTTCCACACGTGCCGGAAAAAATCGAAAACCAAGTTAAGTGAGCCAAATCTCGTAGTTATTAAACCGATAGAATAAAAAAAAGAATGCACCATTAATGTTAGAAAATGTTGGTAACTGAAGTCTAAGGATAAAATATCATAATACAGAGAGTAGCTGAATTGTAATCTAAGTTGAAAAAAAACAAATCGCGTTGAAATTGGGCCCTTAGAACCCGAGGAAAGAGTGCGTCCCCAAGCGGTGGAAGATTCCCTTTCCCCTTGTAAATTTCATGAATTAATTTTAACATTAACACGATATTTAATAAACTGATGAAATCCCTTATCTAAAATTATCTTTAAAGCAACGCGATTTTTAATTTACGACTGTAGTGAGTAGAATTAAGATGATGCTGAAAAAGGAGATTAATGTTCGAAAAATGTAGTAGCTGAGGTATAAAGAAAGACCGGGCCCTGGGGGCCAGGGTCTTAACTGGAATGTAGTTGGGTATAATAAAATTTTTAGTGGTTTTAAGGTAGCTGGAACACGCTAAAACTATGTTAAAGAAAATTGCAATAGAATCGGATAGTTTTTAAAGAAGCTGCAACAAAGCTGCCCCAAGAAGGGGATTAATATTCAAAATTGGTATAGGTGAAATCCGAAATTTTTTTTTTGTCGTTCATGTAGTAGCTGGAGAACCTAAGAAGTTGTTAGGAAAAAAAGTTTGTGAATCGGACAATTTTTAAGGGAGCTGTAACAGAGACCCAAAAGGGTCCAACTGATAACTGAGAGCAGAACCCTAACATGAAAACATGTTTAAACGTTTTAGTACTTAGCGTTTTAGATCTTCAAATAGTCAAAATTAAGCATAGGGTATGAATTAATCATTAGAACAATATTTTGCGAAAAAATTGGGGTAAATGCTTAAAAAGGGCCCTTAGGGCCCCAATAAAAATATGAGGGTGTTGGTCAAGGGAGGAGTCCCAAACTGAATTTTAAAATTATGCAATGAGAAGGTGATAAAATTAGGGGGTGAAAAATGCATGGCACACAAAAAGTTCAAGGGGCTCCGAATCAGGCCGTACGGGACCCTAGGTTGCCCCAAGATTTTAACTGGAATATAGAAACGAGATAATAACTAAATGGAAAAGTGGTTCCTAAGATGAAGATCGGATTAAGAGTGGCAAATTAGTGACAATTTATACTGCAAAAGCATCAAGGGGCCCTGTACCGGACCCCCAAGGGTCAGGGACTTTCGGGCATGTAGTTTGATTTAAAATACTTTTTAGTAGTTTTAAAATTAATCAGAAGACGCTAGAACTATGTTAAAGAAAATTCCAAGCAATTCGGATCATTTTTATAGAAGCTGCCCCAAGATCCCAAGAAGGCGATTAATATTCAAAATTGGTGGTAGCTGAAGGCTGAAATTTTTTTTGTTCTTCATGTAGTAGTTGGAGGATTTAAGAAGTTGTTAGAAGAAAAAGGCTAGTGAATCGGACCATGTTGTTAAGGGTGGCTATAATAGAGGGCCCATAAAGGGGTCGACTGATAGTTAAAAGCAGGGCCCTAACATGAAAACAATGTTAAAATGTCTTAGCACTTAACGCTTTAGATCTACAAATAGTCAAAATTAAGCATAAGATATTAATTATTCGTTAGAGTAATAATGTAATTAAATGCGTAAAAAATTGAATAAATGCTTTTAAAAAGGCCCAAGGGCCCCAATAAAAATATGAGGGTGTTAGTCCTGGAAGAAGAGTCCAAGACTCAACTTTAAAATTATGCACTGGGAAGGTGAGAAAATTAGTAGGTGCAATATGCATGGCACACAAAAAGTTCAAGGGCCCTGGACCGGGACCTACGTGACCATAGGGGCCGCAGTGTCTTAACTGGAATGTATAGACGTGAGAATAACTAAAGGGAAAAAGGGTTAGAAAAATGAAGAATGTATTAAGAGGGGGCAATTTACTAACAATTTATTATGCAAAAATTCCAAAGGGCCCGTCAGGGCCAGGGGCTTAACTGACATGTAGTTGGGTATAAAGATATTTGTAGTCGTTGTTAAAGTAATCAGAAGACTCTAGAACTATGTTAAAGAAAATTACAAGAAATTCGGATCATTTAAAAAAAATCCGCACCAAGGGCCTCAAGAAGGCAATTAATATTCAAAATTGGTGGTAGCTGAAGTCTGAGAAATTCTTTCGTCGTTCATTTAGTAGCTGGAGGACCTAAGAAGTTGTTAGAAAAAAAAACTAGTATATCGGACCATTTTTAAGGGAGCTAAAAAAGGGCCCTAACATGAAAATATGTTAAAATGTCTTAGTACTTAGCGCTTTGGAACTTCAACTAGTCAAAATTAAGCATAGGATATGATTTATTCGTTAGAATAATATTTTTAAGAAATGCACAAAAGATTGAGTAAATGTTTAAAAAACGGCCCTAGGACCCCAATAAAAATATGAGGATGTTGGTCCAGGAAAAAAAAAACAACCCAAGACTCAACTATAAAATTACACACTTAGAAGGTGAGAAAATTAGGGGGTGAAACATGCTTTGCCCTCAAAAAGTTCAAGGGGCCCTGGACCGGGCCCCGATTTCCTAGGGAGCCCCAGTGTTTTAACTGGAATGTAGAAACGTGAGAACAACTAAATGGAAAAAATAATCCCAAAAATGAAGATCGGATTAAAAGAATTTATTAACAATTTATTAGCACATAAACTTTAAGGGGCCCTGCATCGGGTCCCAATGGTCCAGGGTCGTAACTGGAAAGTAGAATGGCGAGAATAACTATATGGTGAAAGTTCCCCCAAAACACAGACGATTGGATAAAAAGGTGGCAAGTTATTAATAATTTTGTGCATAAACATTTAAAAAGGCCCAGTGGCCCTGGCCCTTAAAAAAAATGAAAAATCTGAGCCTCAGGTGCATTAGGACCTGTCTTGAACTACCCTCACCTAAATTTTCAGACCTCTATGTGCAGTAGATTTCTCTAGCCATCGCAAAGAGATACACACACAAGCACACACGCATGCGCACACAAAGAGACAGACAGACAGACAGAGCGATGTGTTCTTTTATTAGTATAGATAATATCTAAAAATACTCCAAAAACACATTTTAAAGAAATTTTTTTTCGTTAATTATTAAAAATGTTTTGAATTCCTCTTTCAATTATGAGAGTTATTTGAGAAACATAATAAAAATATAAGTATACAGGTAAAAATAGTTTAAAAAAAAATAAAATTATTATACAAGTAATTTATTTAAAAAACTAAAATATTTATAAGGTCGAAAAATGGTCATTAAATCATTATATGTTAAAGTCTGCAAAGGAAAAAAAATGAATAAATTAATAAACCCGTAAAATGGCTAAAAATACGAAATTTCTTTTAATAATATACATCGAACAATTATATGTAAATTTTGAAAATTTCAACTTCTGCCAACATGGTCGTTTCGGTTAGAAATAACACGCTCTACAGCAGGGCTAACAAACTCACGAAAAGGTGATTGAAGTCGCAAAAATGGTGGGATGTCATTGCATTAATTTATTTAATTAAAATAACAGAACTTTTCAAAAAAAATTTATCATTTTAGCGAGGTCAGAGGGTATTCAACTCTATGTAAAAAAAAAAAAAAAAAAAAAAAAAAAGTCTGTATCTTAAATAGTTTCCGAGTAAAAGGCTGTGACGGACGGACGAACAAGCAGAGACTACAAGGGTTTCGTGAGATGAACGAAACCCCCAAAATAATAATAATAATAATAATAATGAAACTCTAGAAACTTTGACTATCTACGCATTCAAATTCAGAGTCTCTATTTTCTGACACATTCATGAAGTCATTTTTATTCGCAAGTGCTTATAAAATGCGTATGTATTTTTATTCAAATAATGAACAGATATTTTTACGACTTAAAGAAGTACTAAAGAAGTACTCTTTTATAACTTAATATTGTAGTATTAAGTAAATTATCATTATACGTTGAAAAAACAATTTAGAAATCCTGAATATATAGTAATAATGTTTTTCTTTTCCTTTCTTGTTGTAACGTTAAAAAAAAAAGAAATATAGCAAAAAATTAAATATTTTTAATAAATTGATTGGTTTGTAAATCAGAGTGGTGAATTTTCAATAATCGGGGCTCAGTAATAATACTCCCTCCAAAGTAACGGAATTTTTTTGGAACTACATGAATTGCAGTCGTGAAATCAGGCGCGATGTTTAAGATAAAGAATCAGTGCTTATAAAGGAGTGGGATTTTTTAAAGCCAGATTTACTTTTATATTTATTGAAAATAAGCACTACAATAAAAGTGAATGAAAGCATATTTTACAGTTACGTGAAACTTGCGACAAAAATTGGCCTGATCTAATCCGTGCATTCATAGTATGATAATTGAATACAGTTTTTGTGTGTTTGTTTTCATTCTCTATTTCTTCTTTTCAACTTTTATGGCATATTTATGAAGATATTTTATGTAAAGCATTTTACATTTCTTATTCAAGTGCTTCGGAATCCAATAGCATTTTTCATTTTAAAATAAACGTAGTACATATTGTATTATAATCGGCTGCCTAAAAACCAGCCTTCAGATGTCAGCTTTGAGAACATTTTCTGAAAGATTCCTTTGACTTTATAGAAAAAAAAAGAAACTCTATAATATCTTTTAGTATTTGAATAAGAATACATACATATTTTATGCACTTACGAATAAATATGGTTTCACAAATGTGTCAAAAAATAGCGCCTCAGGATTTCAATGCGTAGACAATCAATTTTTCTAGAGTTTTTTTTTTTTTTTTAATAAATTAATCGTATAGAAAACACTTTATTTATGATGTAAAGTTAAGCATGATTATCTCTTCAGCGAGTTATATTCAACATGTACTTAGAGAATAAAAAAAAAACTATTTTCTGCAGGCATATAACGGATTAAGAATTAATAATGGAAGATTCACGATTTCCCGGAGGTATTTTCGATTAAAGTACCCTGGATTATAGATATCATTTGATTATTGTTTATCTGTGAGCTTTTTTTATTGATTTTTTTCCCTATTCCATTAACTGTTAAAGTAAGTAAAGTTATTTCTCTGTTAAATTATATTGAAAAGACAATAGCTGTCATTTATCGCATTTTTACACTATCTGAAGAATTGCATGTTGAAAGCCATCTTACATAATTTTAAAAAGTTTCTCTTTTTTAGCTATTAATAAATTAATAATAATTGAAAATACGTGATGACATTTTAATCACAGAAAACAGTTTAATAAGTAATACTTATCATATGCTGAAAAAAGAAATATTGTTTCAAGCTTATAACATATGAAGAATGAATAATGGAAGTTAATGGATTTTTGGGGATACAATTTTAAATAAAGAATATTTGATAATAGATTAAATTTAATATTTGATAAACCGAGAGCATTGTTTATTGAAATTTTTGCGGTTTCATTATTCGTTAAAATAACTAGAATTATTTCCTTGTTAAACAAAACTAAAAAGACATTTTTCATTTATTGCATTTTTTATTACAGTTAAATTTGTTTAGAAAAAAAAAAAACAGTGTACTTATTCTCAAAATTTATGTCTCTGTAATAAGTTGTCAATAAATAAATTAATAACAATAGAAAACATATCCGTGAAAGAAAAAAATATATATTTCAAGCTTATAGCGAATTAAGAATGAATAATAATGGAGGATTCACTATTTTCCGGGAGGCAATTTCAAATAAAGTACAGTTATAGATTCCATCTGATTATTGTTTTTCTTAGAGCATTATTTATTGAAAAATTTCGTGTTCCATTAACACTTAAAATAACCGAATTCTTTTTATTCTTACCTGGCATTGAAAAACATTTTTTATTTATCGCATTTACATTACAAATCAAAATTTCATTTGGGAAATAACAGTATTCTTTCTCAAAATGTGTGTACCTATAATTTGCGTGATAATTAAATTAATATCAATAGAAAATACGTGATTTTAGACGAAATATTAAGTATACCCAATTATATTCAGCAAAAGCTATATAATGAAAAAAAATTGCTGTAGACTTATAACATATTGAGAAAAGATATAAAAAGAACTCACGATTTTGCAAGATGCAATTTCAAATAAAGAACGGTTATAGATTTAATTTGACTGTTGTTTATCTTTGAGCATTATTTGTTGAAAATTTTCCTGTTCCATTAAAACTCTTAAAATAACTGAATTCTATTTATTCTTAACTGTCATTGAAATTTTTTTTTCTTTTACACCGCATTTGCATCATAGCTCAAAATTTCATTCTAAAACAACAATATTCTTTCTCAAATTTGTGTACGTGTAATTTGCTTGATAAATAAATTTATCTCAATAGAAAACACGCAATTTGAGACGAAAAATTAAGCACGTTTATCAGTTTCGCAAGCTATCAAAGTATAAAGAAAAAGCAAGTATTAAATACTTTTAAAAAGTAACTATCTCTTTTAAATTTTAATTGGTATAAAGTTATTTAATATATAATAGTAATATTATATTACTTGTTGTTCTTTGAAACAATAAAGTATGTGAATTTTAAATGTAAAACCATATCCATATATCAGTAGAAACGTATAAGAAGAGAACGAAAGAAAAGGATATCAAGATACGGGGCGGGGGTGTCCAAGAATGATAACGTATGACATCGTAATGGGGTAAGGAGTCCAAAATTACCATAAAGTTTAGAACGTTATATATGTACAGCCGCTTACAATTAATAAGTTTTAAAAAATTTCGTAATAAAAATATTTTTTTTTAATTAATTTTTTGAAAAACTATGAATTGTAACCTACGATGTTTTTTTTAAAACAGATATCAATTCCTAGAAGCTTCAAATATGCAACTAGCAAAATTGCTACTCGTTCCGTCAAGACGTTTTGGAGTTAAACTTCAAAAACTAATTGCATTTCAGTCTGTTTTGCAACGATTACAACTGATTTTAGTAATAGAAGTTTCAAACTTTAAACAAAGTTAAAATTTACCGAAAAATCTAAACATGAAGTCAAAATTAGGTGTCCCCATTGCCAGTTTGAGTTTGACACAACGCAGTATGAAAACGACACTCTCCCCACAAGCTTATTTTTTAACATAAACATAAATTGAAAGAAGGCAAAATTTTCATTCGAATGGCTATTTCCGTTATTTTATTTATGTCTTTATTTATTTTTCTACGACAATTTAGAGATTGAAACATATGAGGTGTTCGCTTTTTCTTTTCCTTTTTTGGCCCGCTGTACTTTAAAGACAATAACTAATTAAGAATGAATAATGGAGGATTCACGATTTTCCTGGTGACAATTTCAAATTAAGTACCGTTATAGATTTCATTTGATTATTGTTTTTCTTTGAGCATTATTTATTTAAAATTTTCCTATTTCATTAACTGTTAACGTGATTGAAGTTATTACTTTGATAAATGATTGTAAAAAACATTGTTTTTCATTTCGACCTTGTGGCTTGATTGTTCACTTCCTTGTAAATAAACAAAATACCAGACGAAAAGGAAGCTTTGTTCTTCTAACTCTTTTTGCTTAAGACATTATCTATAATTTTCTCTACCATTAATCATTATTAAATAAGCCAGACAGGTAATATGTGTTTGTGTACCTTGTACCTATTTCGTTGAAGATAAAATTGGCGTTGTTACACTGTCTGTTTTAAAAATTACCTATTTTCTAACAAATAATAATGGAACGTGACAAAATTTTACAAAAGCAGTATGTAATTTTAATGTCAGTGTAAAAAATATATTGTTTTTATAAAAATAAATTGTAAATTAAGACGTACGTCTGTACAATATTCACTATACAATTAACAGTGAAATACTGTAATTACCTCTCGGAAAATCCCGACTCACCATTACGTAAACTTAATTCTGTTATAAGACTGCAGAAAGCATTTTTTCTTGAAAGTATATTGTGAATATAAGTTAGTAAACTGAGTTTAATTCTGAATTTTGAATCACTTGTTATCCATTTAATTTGTTAATAATTGAAGAACACACAATTTGATGCACATATTTTGAAAAGAAATACAGTGATCTTCCAAATAATATTATTAGCAAGTATAGAAGAAAAAAAATTAAAATGGGAAAAAAGAGAAAAAAAAATGTTTTCACTCGAGAAATCTTTTGATATGTTGATGTTCAACTAAGGATGAACCGAAACCTTAATTGAGACTGTAACCGAAACCGAATTTCGATATTCTTCCTATTTTCGGCCGAAAACGAAAACGTCCAATTTTTTTAAAGTAATTAATATATACATAAATATACATAATTATTAATTAATTATACGTGTAATTATACGTCTGACCCAAGTTGATTCTTTGTGCCTCTGACAAAACTTTTCATTTCCATATAAAATAAAATGTAATTAATTCATCAACTACACAATATAGTTTTTTAATTACACGAATTTCACATACCTCATTGTATATGAAATATACCTTGCTTTATGTTTTATAATGAATTTGTAAATGATCATCTTTTATACTAGAACTTTCTCAAAGAATATTCGAAACACTTCTGCGGTTTCAAGCTAAAAATTTTTTGTTATTCTTAACACTGCAACTTTTAATGAGCACATGAAAAGCATCTTCAAAGTTTAGTCATATATGCATTGTTTGCTTTATAATTTGCACTCAAGTCTTGCTCAGTTATGAGTGATAGTTATAAACAGTGGAGTTCATAACGATAAATAGAGAGTGTTTCATTTGAGCCGATACGCTCAAATGAATGAGTAATGTTGAAAATTCAGGAAGGAAGAAACGAGATTTTTGGAATACAGATAGCTTCGGTCCGGCTGAATTTTCGGCAGCATTTTCTCCGAAAACGAATTTTGGACGAAACTCGGATTTTGATCCAAAAACGAAAACGAAACAAAATTTTCGGTCGATCTCTAGTTTTAACGAATAAAGAATTTTAAGAATTTCGCAAATTCAATATCCTAATTTATTATAAGTGCTCAACATTTGTGTAAACTTATAAAATGTATACGACTAAAAAATGCGCAAGCTCTTAAATCACTATTTATTTAAATCCATTTTCTGCAAAATTAGAAAAATAAATGTATTATTAGAAAAAAAAAAATAAGAAAAAAAAAAAAAAAAAAAAAAAACCTTAGACGAGGCGAACATT
Source organism: Maratus speciosus (assembly GCA_963932465.1). Taxonomy (NCBI): domain Eukaryota; kingdom Metazoa; phylum Arthropoda; class Arachnida; order Araneae; family Salticidae; genus Maratus; species Maratus speciosus. The sequence continues at coordinate 291,777,031 of OZ010798.1, forward strand.
TTTGTCTTTATATGCATTAACAGGATTTAAGCCCTAGTGTTTTTAAGTAACGTATTTTAGAAGGGGTTTTTTTCTAAACTGAATGAAGTTAAATTTTCCATCGAAATTTTTATTAATGTGTCCTCCAATGCTCCTCTTCCCCGTACACACACACACACAAAAAAAAAAAAAATACATATATAAAAATGCATAAATACATCAGCAAACAAGCAAAAACTATAAAATAAAATAGCAAAGTTCAAAATAAGTATTTTTTTTCAGAAATTATAATTAAATCATATGAACACAAAAATATGAAATATTAAAATGTAAAACGTGACTTTTAAAAATGAAACCACGAATTTTTGAAAAGTACGTTAAATAATTCAGTTTTCTATTTAACGGAATATTAAAAAACATCAACAAATATAATTTCCTAATTTACAGGTACTGTAGAATAGAAAAATCCCTTGCCCATAAATTGCTATTAAATTATGTCTGTTTTCATTAATCTTTTACACGCCTAGGTTCCCGGTTCGGAACATCAGATTGAAAAAATATTTAGAAATTAAATTTCATAGAAATTCACTTGAAAAAATTAGCAGATATATTAGAAAGATAACTTGATTTTTTGCAATAAAAATCACATTTCTACCATAAAAGGAGAAATGTACATAAAATCATGAAAATGACAGTTTTTATTATTTGTTGCAGCTGAAAAATGTCAACTCAATAAGTTTTTAAATTTAAAAATAAATCTTCCATTAATTCTTACTACTTTGCTTTTTATTTAATCTACTCATCGCTCTATTCCATCTTTGAATCCAGAGTAAAAGAATAGTCAGAAGTGCCAATATTCCTAATTAGAAACTGTTTTCAGATACAAAAGAACTACTTACTGACACATTTCTGAATTCATTTTGGTCCAGAAACGCATCAAATTGGCAGGCGTTCTTATTCAGAAACTATGTAATCGAAAAATGTTTTCCATTTTTTGATAAACGTGCAGTATCTTTCAGAAAATATTGTTAAAGAAACAGAGAGAGTAATGAAAAAAATTGGTCGTCACGTAGTCAAAATTGCTTATATCTCCATAACTAATACATTTATCAAAAAATGGAAAACCCATTCGATTCCAAATAGCTTCAATAGTTAGCCTTGCTAATTTTGTGCCTTTACTTTTATAAATGAGTCAGAACATGCGTTAGAAAATTTCATGTTTGTTGAGCAAGGAACTTAGAACAGTCTTTAAAAAATGACATGAAAGACAATCCATATTGCGATTTTTAAATCGCAGAACATTATAAATTTTATCTTAAAACGTTTTGATGCTGAACATAAACACAACAGTGTGGACTTAAAAAACATGCTCAGTGTTAAAACCATTAACCCGTAAATCACTATGTAATTACATTAACTTTTTACAAGATTAAAAAAAAAAAAGAAAAAAAAATCTATGAAGCTTAAGACGAAAAAAAAAAAAAAAAAAAAAAAAAAAGACCTAGGAAAGATCAACATTTATCTTTTCGCGAGCCATAAAAATCTTTAAGCCTTATCGGCTTTAAATAATTATATTTTAGAAGATTTTTTTAAAAAACTTGAATGAACATAAATTTTCCATTGAAATTTCAATTATCGCATTTATCAAACAGAAGAAAAAAGTATAGAACCCCCCCCCCCCCCCTCAAAATATACTATTTATTATTTTTTTTTGTTACTTGAGAAAATATAATTAAATCAAATCTTCAATATTAAAATGTAATAAATGATGTTCTTTAAAGTAAAATCACGAATTTTTAAAAATTACATTAAATAATTCAGTTTTCCTGTTTAACTAAATAAATATTAAAGAAAAACAAATCAACCAATATCGTAATATTTTTCTAATTCTTAATATTTTGCGAATTTAAAGAACATGCTAAAAGAGTTTGACCACAACTTGCTATTTAATTACATTATTTTCCTCAACATATACAATAAAAATTGAATTGTTATGTAAAAAAATAGAGGAGAAGACCTAGAGAGCGCCAACGTTTTTCTTTTCACACATTAAAAGCATTTAAGCCCCAACAGCTTTAAATACCCCATTTTAAAAGCCTATTTATTTGTGAAGAATAAACCAACATAAATCTTCCATGGAAATTTTAATTATCGTGTTCAGCAAGTCCAAGGAAAAGAGAAAAAATGCATCAGGCAAAAGCCAGGAAATAAAGGCGCGCAGTGGGGTGGGGTGGGGTAGGGATTCAGGCTATGTCGAAATTTCTTAGTCATATGAAAATTTAATTAAATAAAATACTCAGTGAGATTAGAATATAAAGCGTCAAAAAGATTTAAATGAAATACGAGTTTTGGAAAATTACATTAAATAATTCAGTTTCGCCATTATGGGTTTTTAATAAAAAAAAAAAAAGCATAAAAAATTTTCTTATTTCAAAGATAAAGTCCTTTGAAGCGTAAAGAAAATTTGACCACAAGTATTTAGTTTAGTCTCATTGGGTGTATTCGAAAAAATATTTTTCCAACCTCAACAGCTCGAAAATTTCTGAGACATTTTCAAGCTCATTTTTAAAAGTAAAGACATGAAACTTGCTGAGGTGATTTTTGAAGAGATGTATAAGATGACGTGTGATTTCATTTTTCGCTCAATTCATTAGAATTTGATTTTTAAACAATTATTTTCTCAGTATGACCATTTTTTTTCATTCCCAGGTCTCCTGCTTCCGAAAATTCGGTTAAAAACGCCCACTTTAACAGCATTTTTTTACAATATTTTCTGCATTTATCAAAAAATCGAGATGCACGGCACATTATCTATTTTCTAAATAAGATAATTTCACAGTTTGATGCGTTTGAGAGTAAAAATGAATTTAAAAATGAATCAGAAAATAAGCAGTTTGGATCGGAATACACCCTTAACAATTGTTGTTTTAAAACATACAATCCGCTTATGATACCCATGAGCTACTTAAAAAATATATATTATATTTTTTAAATGAAATGATATTTTGGTAAATACCTTAATAAGACATTTGATGCGCTTTTATCAGCTGAAATAGAAAGCCAGGAAATAAATAAATAAATAAATAAATAATAATAATAATAATAATAATAATAATAATAATAATAATAATAAGATAAAAACTGTCATTTCCGGAATTAAGCATTTTTTTTAAAAAGCTAACAAATTTAATATCCTGATTCATTATATGCTTATAACGGAATTTTGAATTTAAAGCAACAATATAAGTAAAGAAATTTGAATATTTATGTGAAAAAAAAAAAAAAAAAAAAAGAAAAATGAAAAAGAAAAATGTAATGTTAAAAGAAAAAAAAAACTTGACAATGTTAAAGTTTTTTGTTTTTACACATTAAAAGCACTAACATCTTTAAATACTATATTTTAAAAGCATTTTTAATTCTCAAGCCTAAATCCACATAAATCTCCAGTGGAAATTTTAATTATCGTGTTCAGAAAGCCCAAGGAAAGAAGCAGAAATGCATCAACAAAAACGAGGAAATAAAGGAATGGTTTTTTAATCGAGATTAAAATAAACTTATTTCAAAGACAAAGTACTCTGAAGCGTAAAGAGAATTTTCATACTGACTACAAGTATTAGTCTTCTCAAAAATTTGTTGTTTTAAAACATACAATCCTCTTATGTTACGCATGAGCTACTTAAAAGCATATGCATATATATACTCTAATAAAACATTTGATGCGCTTTTCAAAATAAAATTACCAGCTGAAATCAAGCGGAAAAAAAAATGAAAAATGTGATAAAAATTTTCATCTATAGAACTGAAAAACCTAGTAATCTATATATACAGATTTTTTTAAAAATCCACAAATTTAATATCCTGATTCATTATAAGTTTGTAACCGTTTTGCGATTTTAAAGCTACAACACTAAAAGGGTTAGGACATAAATTACTGTTTGATTGCTTTAATTTTCATCAAGGTAAATAAAGAGAATCCAATTGTTATATGGAAAAAAAAAAAAAAAAAAAGGAATAATGCAAAGAAAAAACTTAAAACAATCTTTGAAACAAACAAGTTTTTGTTTTTATACATTAAAAAAATGTAAGCACAAACATCTTTAAATACCACTGTTTAATAACCTTTTTAATTCTCAAGCATAAACCAACATAAGTCTTCCATAGAAATTTCAATTATCTTATTCAGAAAGCACAAGGAAAAAAGCAAAAATGCATTACCAAAAACGAGGGAATAAAGGCGTGAAGAGGGAGGGGGCGTCAGAATATGGCGAAATGTTCTTTAGCATATGAAAATGTAGTTAAGTAAAACACATAGTGAGATTAGAATATGAAGCGTCAAAAATATTTGAAGGAAATAACGAGTTTTGGAAAATTGCATTATATAATTCAATTTCCCCATTATGGTTATTTAATCGAATATATAAAATATTTTGATAAGTACATGCTCTAAAAAGACATTTGATGTGCTTTTTCAAAATAAAATTGCCAGCTGAAATAGAAAGTCAAGAAAAAAATGAAAAAAGAGATAAAAAGTTCCATATCTAGAATTAAGAAACGCCTTAATCTGCTTATAAATATTTTTTTAATTCACAAATTTAATATTCTGATTCATTATAAGTTTATAACACTTTTGTGAATTTAAAGCTACAACAGTAAAAGTGTTAGGCCATAAATTACTATTTAATTGCTTTCATTTTCCCCAAGATAAATAAAGAAAATTAAATTGTTATGTTAAAGAAAAAGGGAAAAATAAAATAAAATAAAAATAAAATGCTTAGACAATGCTAAAGTTTTTGTTTTTACACATTAAAAGCATTTAAGAAGTAACATTTTTAAATACAAAATTTTAAAAGTCTTTTTAATACTCACGCCTAAGCCAACATAAGTCTCCCGAGGAAATTTCAATTACCGTGTTCAGCAAACACAAGGAAAAAAGCAGAATGCATCAGCAAAAACGAAAAAAGAAAGAAAGAGAGTAGGGGAGGGGGGGGGGGGAGAAGTATGGCGAAATTTTCTTTAACGTATGAGAATATAATTAAATCAAATACATAATGAGTTTAAAACATAAAGCGTCAAAAATATTTGAATAAAATGACGAGTTTGAAAAAAAAAACGCATTATTTAATATAGTTTTCTCATTATGAATTTTTAAATTGAAAATAAATAAATAAATAAAGCGAGAAACTAAAAATTTAAGGAACTACGAGAAAACAGTATTATGTTATAATTTTGGAGATTAAAGCATTCTTTTTTAAAATATAAAGTATTTTGAAGAGTAATGAAAACTATCAAACTAATCATAAATGTTTAGTCTTCTTAAAAAGTGGTTGTTTTAAAATATATAACCCTATTATGAGGTTTCGGCTATTTTAAAAATCAATTTATTATGTATGTATATATATATATATATATATATATATATATATATAGCTTTAATTCATAATATTACGGTTTTTGATGGTGGAAGGTTATGTTTACTTAATGGTTATATATATATATATATAATAAATTTGAAATCACAAATATATGAAGAAATGGATAGTTTTAAAGATGATCCAGAAATGAACATATGAAACCAGTATGCAATATAAGAAACTATGAATGACTCACAGAATCATCAGAGGAGCTTGTGAGTTCATTCATAGAAGATGCATTATTTCATCCAATTTTGTCAGCATTAAGCCTAAAATGACAAAATTTAGCTTCTAATAACGCAAACATTACAAAAAACAGATAATAAAAAGCCAAGAGATCCAAAGAAAGATACACCTTACACAGGACATTAGAAATTATAAAAAAAAATAAAAATTATAAAATAAAAAAAAATAAAAAAAAGGAAAAGGGCAATTGATTATTTTAACGTTTTAAAAACAAAAAATTGTAATATAAATATATATATATATATATACAGGGTTTACATCCTCAACGGTGTCCAAATGCTAATTCCTAAATCGTTAGGCCTCGACGCAGCAGCAGTCGTTCGGTAGCTTCAGAGCGCCGAGCCCACCCTTCCCGCTTTTCGGTGTCTTCAATTTGTGTAATTTCCCTTCTAAATTTGTCCAGTTTTAATTTTAATTTTTTTTAACTGGCTTCTGCTACAGTGTCTTATACTCGGGACGTGGCTGGGGACCTGTGAACCTGGCTTCCGCAAAAGAGTCGGAACAAGAGAAGAAAAGCATAAAGTACCGCGGACGGAAAGAGGCCGCTCACGACGGCGGTCTATAGACATATAGTTCCAATTGAGAAAATGTTTTAAATGAGGTAAAGAAGTATTTTAAAAGCGATTTGGCTCAACAATAACATTTCTTTAAGAATGACGAAATTTAGCCATTGGACACCGTTGAGAGCGGACACCCTGTATATATATATATATAAAGAAACGAAATTTTGGTAAATACTCTAATAAGTGATATGATGTGTTTTTCAAAATAAAATTATCAGCAGAAATATAAAGTCAAGTGAATAATGAAAAAAAAAAAAAAAACAATGGATAAAAATTTCTATCTAAGTAATTAAGAAATATTTTACTCTGTTAATAAAGATTTTTTTAAAGTCAAAAAAATTTATTTCCTAGTTTATAAATATGTAAAAGCTGTGATAATTTAAAAAAAAAAAAAAAGTTCATAATGCTAAAAATGTTAGACCGTAAATTACTATTTACTTTCATTTTCATCAAGATAAAAAAATGAAAATATTGTTATGTGAAAGAAAAAAGATAAAGATAAAGAAGAAAAAAGAAAACGAAAAAATAATAATTTAGAAAATGCTAACGTTTTTCCTTCTCACATTTAAACCCCGTCTTTAAATACCACATTTGAAAAGCCCTTTTTAATTCTCAACCTAAGCCAACAAAAATCTTCCACAGAAATTTTTAATTATCGTGTTCAGCAAGTTCAAAGATGAAATGCATTTGCAAAAATGAGGAAATAACGAGGGAGGTCGGGGGAGGCGGGTGAGAGCAATCAAAATATGGCGAACTTTTCTTTAAAGTATAAAAATGAAATTAAATCAAAAACAAAGTGAGATTAAAATATTTAAAGCGTCAAAAATATTTAAATGAAATGACGAGTTTTAGAAAATTGCGTTACATTAATTAAATTTCTTCATTATAGTTCTTCAATTGAAAAATAAATAAATAAATAAAATAAAGCAAGTATATACAAATTTAAGAAACTATTTATATACAGTATTAAATTATAATTTTGGAGATTAAAACATTCTTATTTTAAAGATAAAGTACTTCGAAGCGTAATGAAAACTTTCAAACTAGACACAAATATTTAGTCTTCTTAAAAACCGGTTGTTTTAAAATATATAATCCTCTTATGAGGTATAAAAATCACTTTTTTCTTTCCTTTTTTATACATAAAAGAAATTTCGGTAAATACTTTTAATACTTAATAAGAGATTTGACGCGTTTTACAAATAAAATTATCAGTTGAAATAGAAGGTAGATAATAATGATCTATCAATGTAATTAATGATGTATCTATGTAAATAATGATCTATCCATGCAATGATATATCCATGTAATGATCTATCTATGTAATTAAGAAATATTTTAATCTTTTAATAAAGCAGAATAATAAAAAATAACTAATGTCTATAACAGCTGTGTTAATTTAAAGAAAGTTCATAATGCTAAAAGCGTCTTTCATTTTCTTAAAAATATAAATAAAATGTAAATTGGACTAAGTGAAAAAAAATTATATATATATAAAGAAAAAAAGAAAAGAAACCCCCCAAAGTGATGTGTTTTTCTTCTTACACATTAAAAGCAAGTAAGTTCTAATGTCTTTAAATATCGCGTATTAAAACCTTTTTTAATTCTCAACCTAAACAAACATAAATCTTCCATGGAAATTTTAATTATCGTGTTCAGCAAGTTCAAAGAGGAGGAAATGCATAAGCAAAAATGAGGAATTAAAGAGAAGGGGAAAGGGGGGGGGGGGGGGGGGTGCGGCATTCAAAATAAGGTGAAATTTTTTTTAACGTACGAAAATGAAATTAAATCAAAAACAAAGATTAAAATATTTAAAGCGTCAAAAATAGTTAAATGAAATGATGAGTTTTGTAAAATTGCATTATAGTAATGAAATTTCCTCATTGTGGTTTATTGGATAATAAATAAATAAATAAATAACGCAAAACAAATATATAAAAATTTAAGAAACTACGAAAAGACAGTATTATGTTATAATTTTGGAGATTAAAACATTCTTATTTTAAAGAAAAAGTACTTTGAACCAAAACGAAAATTTTCAAACTGACCACCAGTATAGTCTTCTAATATACTGCTTGTTTTAAAATATAGAATCCTCTTGTGATATGAATGAGCTATTTAATTTTTTTTTTAAATTAAAGATATTTCGGTAAATAGTCTAATAAAACATATGATGAGCTTTTCAAAATAAAATTATCAGGTTAAATAGAAAACAACGAAAAGAAAAAAAAATGGATACAAATTTCTATCTAAGGAATTCAAAAATCTTTCAATATATAAATAAAGTTAAAAAAATAAACAAATTTAATATCCTGATTTAGAATATGTTTGTAACAATTTCGCGAATTTTAAGGGTACAAAACGTTAAAAGGGATAGCTCATAAATTCAATCATAAAGAAGTAATTACTATTATTGTTATTTTAAAATTTTCTACTTTTTAGTGGTTAAAATATTTTGTTGTTGCAGTTTTACAGCCAGTTGACCTGTTTTGGCAAGAGTGGTTTGGCGCATAATTGTCTTCTAACAGTTGTAAACAAAAATATGATTTGGCGATTTATAACCTGCGCCGGGCTAATAGAAAAACGCCGTACAAGTAATTTATTAATTAATAATTAAGTTGTAAAACTATTAAGGGGATTCTTCACTCACTTGAAAACTCCCGCTCCGTAATGTTAAACTTATGGGCAGGTTGTTTTCAAGTTTCTCATTTAAATTTGGATATTTTTCAACTATTTTTTTGCATAGGATAGCTGAGGTCAATCTCTAATACGGTCATTTTGCACTTTTTCAATTTTGGTTGCAGATTTTTTTTTTTTTTTTTATATACGGGTACTTTCACTTTCGAAACCGGTACTTAAAGTGAAAGTACCTATATCTGACACCGAAATCAAAAAATTAAAAAATAGCCATATTAGAGATTCTATACAAAATTCTATTCATTCTATGGGGGAAAAAAAACCGTTTAAAAATATTCAAATTTAAACGAGAAACCCCAAAATAGCCTGACAACAGGTTTAGACCAATGTCAGACGGGCGTCTTTTTTGCTTAAGTATTATCCATTCACAACGCATTGTGAATGGAATTCCTCATTTTTGCTTATGCATTTCCTCCTCTTTGAACTTGCTGAACACGATAATTAAAATTTCCATTGAAGATTTATGTTGGTTTAGGTTGAGAATTAAAAAAGGTTTTAAAACGCGATATTTAAAGACATTAGAGCTTACTTGCTTTTAATGTGTAAGAAGAAAAACACATCACTTTATGGGGTTTTCTTTTCTTTTTTTCTTTATTTATATATCATTTTTTTTTCACTTAGTCCAATTTGCATTTTATTTATATTTTTAAGAAAATGAAAGACGCTTTTAGCATTATGAATTTTCTTTAAATTAACACAGCTGTTATAGACATTAGTTATTTTTTATTATTCTGCTTTATTAAAAGATTAAAATATTTCTTAATTACATAGATAGATCATTACATGGATATATCATTGCATGGATAGATCATTATTTACATAGATACATCATTAATTACATTGATGGATCATTATTATCTACCTTCTATTTCAACTGATAATTTTATTTGTAAAACGCGTCAAATCTCTTATTAAGTATTAAAAGTATTTACCGAAATTTCTTTTATGTATAAAAAAGGAAAGAAAAAAGTGATTTTTATACCTCATCAGAGGATTATATATTTTAAAACAACCGGTTTTTAAGAAGACTAAATATTTGTGTCTAGTTTGAAAGTTTTCATTACGCTTCGAAGTATTTTATCTTTAAAATAAGAATGTTTTAATCTCCAAAATTACAATTTAATACTGTATATAAATAGTTTCTTAAATTTGTATATACTTGCTTTATTTTATTTATTTATTTATTTTTCAATTGAAGAACCATAATGAGGAAATTTAATTAATGTAATGCAATTTTCTAAAACTCGTCATTTCATTTAAATATTTTTGACGCTTTAAATATTTTAATCTCACTTTGTTTTTGATTTGATTTAATTTTTATACTTTAAAGAAAAGTTCACCATATTTTGATTGCTCTCACCCGCCTCCCCCGACCTCCCTCGTTATTTCCTCATTTTTGCTAATGCATTTCATCTTTGAACTTGCTGAACACGATAATTAAAATTTCTATGGAAGATTTTTGTTGGCTTAGGTTGAGAATTAAAAAGGGCTTTTCAAATGTGGTATTTAAAGACGGGGTTTAAATGTGAGAAGGAAAAACGTTAGCATTTTCTAAATTATTATTTTTTCGTTTTCTTTTTTCTTCTTTATCTTTATCTTTTTTCTTTCACATAACAATATTTTCATTTTTTTATCGTGATGAAAATGAAAGTAAATAGTAATTTACGGTCTAACATTTTTAGCATTATGAACTTTTTTTTTAAAAAATTATTACAGCTTTTGCATATTTATAAACTAGGAAATAAAATTTTTTGACTTTAAAAAAATCTTTATTAACAGAGTAAAAGATTTCTTAATTACTTAGATAGAAATTTTTATCCACTGTTTTCTTTTCACTATTCACTTGACTTTATATTTCTGCTGATAATTTTATTTTGAAAAAAACATCATATCTTTTATTAGATTATTTACCAAAATTTCGTTTCTGTATATATATATATATATATATATACAGGGTGTCCGCTCTCAATGGTGTCCAATGGCTAAATTTCGTCATTCTTAAAGAAATGTTTTTGTTGAGCCAAATCGCTTTTAAAATACTTCTTTACCTCATTTAAAACATTTTCTCAATTGGAACTATATGTCTATAGACCGCCGTGGTGAGCGGCCTCTTTCCGTCCGCGGTACTTTATGCTTTTCTTCTCTTATTCCGACTCTTTTGCGGAAGCCAGGTTCACAGGTCCCCAGCCACGTCCCGAGTATAAGACACTGTAGCAGAAGCCAGTTTAAAAAAAAAAAATTAAATTAAAACCGGTCAAATTTAAAAGGGAAATTACACAAATTAAGCACACGGGAAGGGTGGGTTCGGCGCTCTGAATCTACCGAATGATTGCTGCTGCGTCGAGGCCTAACGATTTAGGAATTAGCATTTGGACACCGTTGAGAATGTATACCCTGTGTATATATACATATATATACATAATAAATTGATTTTTAAAATAGCAGAAACCTCATAATAGGGTTATATATTTTAAAACAATCACTTTTTAAGAAGACTAAACATTTATGTTTAGTTTGATAGTTTTCATTACTCTTCAAAATACTTTATATTTTAAAAAAGAATGCATTAATCTCCAATATTATAGCATAATACTGTTTTCTCGTAGTTCCTTAAATTTTTAGTTTCTTGCTTTATTTATTTATTTATTATTTATTTATTTATTTATAGCAGCAAAAGAGACGCCCGTCAGCATTGTGAATGGATAATACTTAAGCAAAAAAGCAGCAAAAGAGACGCCCGTCAGCATTGTAAATGGATAATACTTAAGCAAAAAAGCAGCAAAAGAGACGCCTGTCAGCATTGTGAATGGATAATACTTAAGCAAAATAGCAGCAAAAGAGACGCCCGTTAGCATTGTGAATGGATAATACTTAAAGCAAAAAAGCAGCAAAAGAGACGCCCGTCAGCATTGTAAATGGATAATACTTAAGCAAAAAAGCAGCAAAAGAGACGCCTGTCAGCATTGTGAATGGATAATACTTAAGCAAAATAGCAGCAAAAAAGACGCCTGTCAGCATTGTAAATGGATAATACTTAAGCAAAATAGCAGCAAAAGAGACGCCCGTCAGCATTGTGAATGGATAATACTTAAGCAAAATAGCAAAAGAGACTTCGTCAGCATTGTGAATGGATAATACTTAAGCAAAATAGCAGCAAAAGAGACGCCCGTCAGCATTGTGAATGGATAATACTTAAGCAAAATAGCAGCAAAAAAGACGCCTGTCAGCATTGTGAATGGATAATACTTAAGCAACAAAGCAGCAAAAGAGACGCCCGTCAGCATTGTGAATGGATAATACTTAAGCAAAATAGCAGCAAAAAAGACGCCTGTCAGCATTGTGAATGGATAATACTTAAGCAACAAAGCAGCAAAAGAGACGCCCGTCAGCATTGTGAATGGATAATACTTAAGCAAAATAGCAGCAAAATAGACGCCCTCAGCATCGTGAATGGATAATACTTAAGCAAAAAAGCAGCAAAAGAGACGCCCGTCAGCATTGTGAATGGATAATACTTAAGCAAAATAGCAGCAAAAGAGACGCCGTCAGCATCGTGAATGGATAATACTTAAGCAAAAAAGCAGCAAAAGAGACGCCCGTCAGCATTGTGAATGGATAATACTTAAAGCAAAAAAGCAGCAAAAGAGACGCCCGTCAGCATTGTAAATGGATAATACTTAAGCAAAAAAGCAGCAAAAGAGAAGCCTGTCAGCATTGTGAATGGATAATACTTAAGCAAAATAGCAGCAAAAAAGACGCCCGTCTGACATTGTGAATGGATAATACTTAAGCAAAAAAGCAGCAAAAGAGACGCCCGTCAGCATTGTGAATGGATAATACTTAAAGCAAAAAAGCAGCAAAAGAGACGCCCGTCAGCATTGTAAATGGATAATACTTAAGCAAAAAAGCAGCAAAAGAGACGCCCGTCAGCATTGTGAATGGATAATACTTAAAGCAAAAAAGCAGCAAAAGAGACGGCCGTCAGCATTGTGAATGGATAATACTTAAGCAAGAAAGCAGCAAAAGAGACGCCCGTCAGCATTGTGAATGGATAATACTTAAAGCAAAAAGCAGCAAAAGAGACGCCCGTCAGCATTGTGAATGGATAATACTTAAGCAAAAAAGCAGCAAAAGAGACGCCTGTCAGCATTGTAAATGGATAATACTTAAGCAAAAAAGCAGCAAAAAAGACGCTCGTCAGCATTGTGAATGGATAATACTTAAGCAAAATAGCAGCAAAAGAGACGCCGTCAGCATTGTGAATGGATAATACTTAAGCAAAAAAGCAGCAAAAGAGACGCCCGTCTGACATTGGTCTTAACATTACGGAACGGGTGTTTTCAAACGAGTGAAGAGTCCCCTTAAGGGGTCTCATGACTTTAAAATTTTAGAAATTTTAATTTTTTTAGATGTTAAACTCCTATCATTTCTGAACATTTTGATATAATTGTTTCCTTGAAATTCGCATTAGAACAGAAATTATGGCTTTTAGAATTGTACCCGCTCAGTAGCCGAAGCGGTGTTCTCGAAACTTTGAAGTCATTTTTCTCCAAATGACGTTCTTGGGCATAACGCGCGCGATATCTCAAAAACTTCTGAATATATTTTCATGAAATTTTCAAAACATATATTTCATTTTAGTTTGTATAAACTGAACCTAAAATTTCCTTTTTATTGTTAAAAAAAATATTCTTTTAGGTGATTATATTGTTGAAATTTCTAAATTTTGTATTAGATAATTACAACTTTGTATTAAAAATATAAAAATGCTTTAAATACAAATTTATTTAGGTTCAGAGTAATTATTATAATCTGATGTATAAATAGGCATCAAAATTTTCATTCTATTTGCAAAATTTATTTTGTAATCCTGCGCGTAATCTGTTATGCCGATTTTCTGCTCGGCAAATGTTTGTCAGTTTGGAGCCCCCTATAAATGCTAATTCAACATCTTACAATTTTTTTTAATATTTGGAATGTAAGAACACACTTATATCTTACATCCCAATTAAAATTGTCTCTTAAAATCAAATGCACTTTAACATATTAAATGTTGAAAATGGTCCTTTTTTTTTCATTTTTTACAATTTTAAGAGTCCTGAGACTCCTTAAAATGTTGCATTGCCATCGAAAACTTGTGAACATAATTTATAATTCTAATATATCAGAAAGTGAATGAAAAAGCGATTACAAATTTTCATTTTTACATAGAAAAACTAAGTTGTGTTAAATAAAAGAGATTCAGCATAATTTGAAGTTTTATTTCTTTTATTTTATTTTCTGATGTATTTCTTTTATTCTTCTAGTGTTTGCTAAACACAATAACTAAAATTTCCATGTAAGATTAATTTTGCCTTACGTTAGAAAATTTGAAAAAGCTTTTAAAATGCGTTATCTAAGTTCATTATTGCATAGACAGTGGTGTCTGCGAAAATAAATATTTCCTTATAATTATTTTCCTTTCCTTTCCTAAGAAATATTTTCCATTTTTCCTTATTAAATAACGATCGCAATTTTTTTTATATTTATTTTTTATCCTGGTGAAAATTTATGCAATTAAATACATTTCTCCCTACATTTTTTTATCACACATTAAAAACACTTAAACTCGAATTTCACTAAATACCAAATCTTTATTATAAACCAAAAACATGTCCGAGAGTAACGTTGAAGTCATATTTTGGGTAACAACAGCTGAGCAACAAATTTCGTAATTTTTTAACTCTTTATGTGCTGAATTATGAATTCATGAAAATTTTATCTTCTAAAGCATTTTTCTTGAATTGTTTAAACTACGTTAGAAGATTTACATAATCATTTAGTAAATTTTAGAAGGATTTTAGAAGGATTGAAGGATTTAAAAGGATTCATTAAATTTGAATTTAACGAATATTGTACAATATTTATAGCCCCACTCAAATCTTTTATTTTAAATATTTTTCTTAGTATTTTGTAGAATTAGGAAATGTACAAATATAATGTTCTTGCAATAGAAATATAGAAATATCCCCCCCCCACACACACACACACACACGCCTAGAAAGCTGGAAAAAAAAACCCATCGTTTTTAACTCATTCTAAACTGAATTACAACTAATCGATGTATTAAATGAATTTTATAACAAGTTATTTTAATGGTACTTATAAGTACCGTCAGTAGATAAAGGGTTAAACTTGTAAACATCACAAAATTTGAAATTTTTTACCGAAACAGGAAAAATTCTGTATTAAAACGTCTGTATTTAAAAAATATAAATTGTTTATCATTTGTTTCCGGCTAATACTCGTTAACGAAATTAAAACTTCATTGATAAGTAAATAAAATTATAAAATAATATAAATAAAACAAATTTAAAAGACATTTAATCGAACTACGTGCTTAAACCGCTGAAATAATCATAAGAAAAAAGTCTGCTGTAAGTAGCGATATCTTTGGCGATTTCTTCGGCTAATAACTCCTGGCAAGCGGCTAAATATTAAAGTATCGCTTTTACACTGGAAAAATTAAGTACTCAAAAATGAGTAAATCAATGTACTCATATCGAATTGAGTATGTTTGGATCAAAAACCAACCCATGTTTTTTTCAATTTTGAAACATCACATGTTATTAAACCCTAACAAAACAATAATTTTGTACTTTGTAATGGTTTATTTCTTTCATGGCGGCATAAAAGATGTTCATTAATGTAAATGTTAAATTATGCACAAGTATGTTAAAATAATTTAAATGTGCTTGAAATAATGCTCTTGCCATAAAAATATTTGATTTGGGTATCTTGATAATAATTTTGCTGTTTTTCCTTAATTAATAATCAATTAAATGCTCCTTGAGAGGAAAATAAATGTCAGTGCATTTTTATATTAATGTGTAGTAAACGGGGGTTCAGGGGGGCGGTACATAACGGTTCATATTTGAACATATCCATTGAATAAAATTTGAGCACACGTGTTTCTCAGTTTTGAATACATTTCGGATCGGAACTATTTTGGGTATGTGACGTGTTTAAAATTAAGTACTTTTTACTCAATTTTGAGAACCCATTTTTTTAACCATTTGGAAAAATGGTTATTGTTCTCGTCAGGGTAGGAAATGAAAAGCATATCTGAAGGTTTTTATTGGTTTAATCCGCATTTTATTCGTTTTGTGATTGGTCTATACAGTAATCTGTATTTCCCTTTAGTTTCAACAGAGATGGACAACAGAGTGTTGCCACTATGACATAAAAGTAATAAAAACTACAAAAAAAAAATTAATAACTCAGAAACAAATTGAGATACAGCTTTCAAACAAATTGCATTTAAAAGTACATTTTTTTTCTCTATACGACGATGTAAAAAGTAATATTGTGGGATGCTTAGAAGTTTAAGAATGAAATTTCATTTAAAATGTGTCATCAGATTTCTTGGAAATCTGACGACGGAAAAGCCTTTTCCCGAACAGCCAATGAAATGCTTGGATAATACGCAAGTTTCAGGCGGATAATAACTAATGAAAATGAAAGAAAATGAATAACAGTTTCTGCCAAAGAGTTAATTTTAATTTGTAAGATTTTCACGTGCAAAAGAAAAATGGAATAAGCCAATTAAAAATAACAAAAAAAAGATAAATAGGATAGGAATGAATACATATAAATATTTCACACCAAATACGAGTCGCAGACGATTTCCGTCGCTTGGAATTTTTACGTGTAATAACACTATTAATGTTCAGTCATGGCGTACGCAATGTATGATCAACTTCGTGCGATTTTTTTAGGTCTTAAATTTTAGTCTTTGAAAAAAAAAAATTTAAATGGTCGTTGTAATTTGTTAAACTGCCTTTTTTTTTTTTTTTTTTTTTTTTTTTTTTTAATAGTGTAATGAATGCCAAAACTTTATTTGAATACATACTTTTTCATATAAAAATGTTTTTTGCTGTTGTTAGTGGGCAATCTAAAAAAAAAAAATCTTTTGGAGTATTTACTACTACTAATAATAATAATAATAATAATTTTTTCTCTTATATTCCGTAATCCGAGATTCCCGGGTGCAATCGCTTATTGTCATTAAAACCACATTTTAATAAAAACCCTTTTTAATTTTCAAACCCAAATGAGCATAATTCTTTCATAGAAATTTTAATTATCGTGCTTAGCAATCGCAAGGAAAAGAGCATAAATGCGTCAGGAAAAAGAAAAAATAATGTTATTAAAATAAGGAAGTAAAAAGATTTCAAAATGTGACGAAATTTTATTTCATGTTTGAAAATGTAATTAAATAAAAATCATAGTGAGATTAAATACAAAACGTCAAAAATATTATGAAATGAGAAAGTTTACTTAGATTATATAATTCAGCTTTTCCATTATGGCTCTTTATATCGAGAAAAAAAGTAAATGCGTAAAAAACTATGAACAAACAGTATTATGTAATAATTTCGGAGATTAAATCACTCTTTTTTTTAAGCATAAAGTATTTTGAAAGGGAAAAAAAAATATATATATATATTTTATAACTAACCACAAATATTAGAAATTCTTCTAAAAAACTGGTTGCTTTAAAATTTACAATCCACTTACGTAACGCATGAGCTATTTTAAAGGACAAAATGCATTTTTAAAGAAAAATAAATATCTGCAAATATTATAATACGACATTTGAAGTTTATTTTTTATGAAAGTTTTATTATTTGAAAACTATTTCAAGTTCTATATTTTTTAATAAAAAAGATAAATATCAAAATATGCCGATTTTTATTTTAACTTGCGAAAATATAATTAAATCATATATAAACGTTAAAATGTAAGCAGTCAAATGTATTGAAATAAAATCACAAGTTTCAGAAAACAACTCTAAATAATTCAGTTTCTTCATTATGTTTTTGAAACTGTATAAATGTAATAAAATATATAAAAATGCTTTGTGAATAAACATTAGATTATAATTTCTGAGCCTTTGAGTATTTTTATTCCATATATAAAATACTTCAAAAGGCAAAATAAAGTTCCCAACTGAACAGAAATTTTTATAAAGTCTCCTGAAAAACCGTTTTCTTTTTTTTTCTAAATAAATTATAAAAAAGTTTAAAACTTATAATTCACGTGTGATACGTATGAGATATTTTGTAAAAATAAAATAAAATAAAAGCAGGTGGATAGATAATCATTAATTGTTGCCTTCTCCCTAATCTCATCTAAAAAAAATTCTTTTTTAACACTTTCCAGCATAGTTGAAAAATGTTTATAAATTCCTGGAAGAGTTCCGTATCCTGTTCTGGTTGGCGAAGAATCTAAAATGGCACCAAAAGGCCGTTTTAACTTATTACCACATTTGTAAAGACTGCAGAAAAATATGGTTTTTAAATATTTATAAACATATATTTATTTAATAAACGTTATATATGTGATATGTTAAAAAAATAAGTACATATTTATATAAATACGTATTATTTTCACGTGTATTATACTTATGCATGCAGATATACATATATAAATACATAACATAATATATACACCTGTAAATAAATACTACATACTTATATATATACTTATAATTTTATATATTTCATTTTTTATCTATTTGTATGTATGTCAAATTAAAACATAATATTACATTATACACATTAACTTTATATGCACCTTAAAACATATTAAAATTAACAAAAATTATATTTACATATATTACATCTACAGAAAAATACCGTTTACAAAAACGAAAAGTTATAATTTTTTCAAAAAAATATGTTAAATGGAAAAAAACACATAAAGTCAATTCCAGTAGTAAAAAAAAGCAATCCCATAGGCAATCAATCAATCGCAGCAACCACATCCAAAGATTTATCGACAAAAAAAAAAAAGGGGGCGCCAAAAAAAATAAAAAATAAAAAATAAAATAAAATAAAATAAAACCCAGAACAGGATATGGAACACTTCCCTTAATTCCTGCCTATTTGGCCCTCTGCCTGTCTGTTCGTGTTCTAACTTTTGTAAATATACTCGGAATTTCATGTTATTTTTATATGCTATGGAGGTTTACTGTAGAATGTTCGGTATTAAAAACGAAGTGTGTAGAATTAATGTTTCTTTTTCAGGCACAAAACTTTCTTAGCACAAAAGAATGCCATCCCATTAACATCTATATGATGGGAAAATAGTTTCCGAGGTATTTTAATGATGTTACAATACTTCAAATATAATGAAACCTTTATATATAACTAGGGTGTCAACGATTTAAATCAGTTGATTTAAATCAGCGATTTAAATCATGATTTTAATCAAGTGATTTAAAAAAAAATCATTGATTAAAATCAAAAATTTTCTAAATGTTTAAAATGACATAAAAGAGTATTCAAATCTAAGGTGAACATAATTTGGAAAATTTCTACAGGTATTGTGACTCATGAATACACAAAACAAAGCTTTAAATAATTGTTTCTAAGCGTAATTCCTGAATATTGTGAAAAATTTAAGTACCAGTAAGTTTATAAAAAGCATGGTTTTTATCTAACGAACACAAAAAGCATTTAATTTAAAAATGATATTTAAATCTAATATAACTTACCATGTCATAATTTCCTTTTAATAATCACGTTATTCATTCTTTTATATACAATAAACAAAGCAATAGGGTGTCAATGATTTTAATCAATTGATTTAAATCGGATGATAAAATCACATATTTTCTGATTTTATAAAATAGTGTGAAAAAACATTATAATCTGTAATGAAAATGATCACACTAAATCACTTGTAAAAAATGTATTATTTGTTATTGTTAATTATAACAATATTAAATTGTATAAAAAGAAGTATTATGCATTTAAAAAAACATCTAACTAATTGTTAAATAACTTCAAAACATTATAATATTTAGTAACTATTCAAATATTTTAATGTTGTGGGGGAAAAAACCTGATTTAAATTTCAAAATTACAATTTTTGTAATCTATTTACAAATTATGTGTGAGTTTGCTGAATACATTGCTACAATTTTTTATCAATTTGATATACATACGCTTTAGAACCTGTGTAAAATTACTGGCTGCTTTATGAATTTATCAAACTATTATTTATCACCAATTTCAAATATGTAGATTGTGTTCTTAATTAAACAGTTAATTATTTAATAATTACAAAATTTAATCTGTATCATCAATTTAAAATTAAATGCAATTTATCAATAAAATTAAAATGTAAGCAGTATTTAATATTGGTTTACATAATTATTACAATAAATCAATGCACATAATGTTGTATGTTACTAAAGAAATTTTTAATTTGCAGTTTTTTGTAATTTTTATAATTACATAATTAAATTTTTATTAATTAAAGCAGAAAAACATAGATTATGTTAGTAATTGGAGGGTTATTCATTTTTGAAATGCTTAATTCTTGGTAGATGTTTAATATTCTAACGCAGGGAAAAAATAAAAAAAATCTGATTTAAATAAAAAAAATCCGATTTTAATAAAAAAAATCCGATTAAAAAAAAAATCATGATTTTTTTACACTCTATATATAACTAAGGTGAGAAAAAAAATGTTTTTTCGGAAATATAGAAAATAGTGCATTAACAGGGACTCCCATTGCATTATGATATATTGTGAAAACCCGTCTGCGATGAATTTTAATAATGTTATGATACTTCAAGCTTTATGAAATGCTTTATGAAATTAAAAAGGATCCATGAGATGCACTGCAACATGTTTTCCACTGACTACGGAGTGCGTAGCATTCATCGTTCATTTACAGCGATACATAAAAGAATTCGGCCACAGGGCGGACTATGATCCATTTCAGTCTATGAAAAAATGAAATATCATAATAGTTCTGTTTGTCTTGGAAAATGTGCCCTAATCTATGCCTGGTTTTTATGGTTCTCGTTTCTAACAGGGTTCGTACGGGTCCTTGAATTTCCGAGCTAAGAAATTCTTCGGTACAAGTATTGTGTTATGGAAAATATCTCCTTAAACAAGTAAAAATTAAATTTAAAAAATCAAAAAAGCCGCCTGCGTAAAAAGCGAACTAATTAATTATTTCTCATTGTGAAACTATTTTTTATATTACTTACCTATTTTTTTTATTTACTTGTATTAATGACTTTTAAGTTGTGTTTAATTGTTGGTTCCTATCTATAAACACTGTTTTGATGAGGCCTATAGACGTCTATGAAGGTTAGAGTTGCAGTAAAGCTAGACATCCTACCTACACAACTTCCAAGTTGTGTAATATTTAAACGGAGCTTCTGACTGTAAAATAGTCAATGAAACACCGTCTTCATTTTGAAAGACCTATAAAATGATATGCCACTCAATAGGGTGCGTAAAAAAATTTTTCGTCTCTACCGTCAATTTGTATTTTACGGCCGCCATTTTGAATTTATAAGAACAAAACCTAGCCTATAACCATCGGACGGTTAAGATGAATCGATAGAGACCTCATTCATTAAAATACATCCAGCCGTTGGGATGTTTCGAGGGTATAAAGAAATCCGCATACACAGATACGCGTGAAACACACAACCCTTCTTGCCAGCCGGGTAATAAGGCGAAATTTCGTCCGTTTAAACTAAATTTATTTTTCTATTAAAAAATTCTGATATTTGGCCTTGAAAAAATCGTACGAACACTGTCTAAGATATGAATTGTTTTGATCTAATTTACTATGCAATATTTAGTGTCTCTTTGATTGATTTTTGTTTATTGACAAAATATATGTGAAAAACAAACAATTTTTTTAACCCTTTCTATCACCGCGTTGTACATTTACAACATACACAAAAGTCAATGTTACTTATACGGTGGGGTTTAAAAGACGATTTTATTTGTTGCTGCTATCTCACAACACAGCAGTTGTTATAAATTGTTCACAGAATTCCCAAAAGACAGCGATACTGAGTTAATTTTTCATACCGAAGTTTTATTTATCATTTGAGGAGTTTCACATCATTATTGCTAAAACGAACTTCTTAAATTTAGTCAAATTAAAAATGCTGGAGACGTTCAAAAGTAGATTTTTTTTATTATTTATTTATTTTTTTACAAGGATAAGTTCTATTTAACAATTTTGTGTTAAAAAAATTGACAATATTTATGTGGAGTATGTAATTTTCTGTTTATTGCATATGTGAAAAAAGTAACTTTTAGTCGATATATTTTTTTTAATTTTCAAATTCTAATTTTTTTAAATAAATTTTTACAATGATGTATTCTGACATCCGTGTAAATATTTTCTAAATCGGAGTTGTTGATTCACAAAAGGTTAATGCGGCATAGAAGTTCAGTAACACAGCCTTATTTCGCAAATTTTAATACATTTTAATTATCTCAATATAATTTTTTCTACATGAAACGGCGATACCATCATCGTAGTTTTTATATGTTTGAATAATAAAATAAAAAATATGATATGCGATAAGGCAAAAATACTATTAGGAAATAGTGGTATTCAAAGGAGGAATTCCATCCGTCAATTTGACAACGTTGATATTATATTTAATCCAATGTCGTTTATTACTTTAGAAATAGATAAAATTTTTCATACAAAAATAAGGTCTTATTTTTCGGAAAAACATTTATCCTGAGCATTTTCATGTTAAGACTTTCACAAAGAAACGCATTTTTTTTTAATGAAGAAATGAATAAGAAAAACGATTTGATCAATAATTCTCGCTCTTAAACATAAAGTAATGTAATATAAAATAGAGAAAAATAATGTTGTAAGAAAATGGCATTACTTAACTGCTTTTTATCTTAAACTTTTTTCGGGTAAAATAACATTGTATATAAAGATACATGTATCTCAGCAGGAAAAATCCATTAAGTTAAATACCTTGGGAAAGATTTAAGAATAAATATTTTTACTAAGTATCATTTATTTTAATAGTCACTACATATAGCGGAAATTCGATACCTAAGTTGTCTGTGTATCGACGTTCAAAAACCTTGCTATTAAGAGTTATAAGCTCTATTAAGAATTTTTATTTATATAAACTTTTATTGTTACTCTTCATAGAACAGAAATATAAATATAAAATTGTAAAATTATAATTACAAATTAAATTCAAAAGTAAACAAGCAGTAGATAAAATAGAATACAGTAGAAATTAAAGTAATAGGAAGATTAAAATTTGAGTTAAAGAAGAAGAACATTTCCACTTTTCTCCAACTCCATTCAAAAAGAACAGAAGCTTGGCTAAATATAAATAACACAATGATTTTAATAATTAAGGACTTTACGTTGTAAATTCGAATACTAAACAAAATTGAGGTTTATAGCCAACGTATACGTTATTCCTAAAGTCAAACATCACGAAAAATAAAATCACAAAAATAAAACTCTGCGTTTCGGTTTAATCTTCGAAACCATCCTCCGGAGTCAAACATTCTAAAAACACAAATCGGCAGGAAACAATTTACTTCCTACATTGTGTGAATATAGTTTTTAACAATGTAGCAAGT
This sequence comes from Maratus speciosus, assembly GCA_963932465.1. Lineage (NCBI taxonomy): Eukaryota > Metazoa > Arthropoda > Arachnida > Araneae > Salticidae > Maratus > Maratus speciosus. The sequence goes on from OZ010798.1 coordinate 291,800,365, forward strand.
AGATTGTTTCCTGTCTATTTGCGTTTTTAAAAAGTTTGACTCCTCAGGATGGTTTTGAAGATTAGACCGAAACACAGAGTTTTATTTTATTTTTGTGATTGAATATTTCCATGATGTTTAAATTTATCTCTATTTTGTCTGGTATATAATAATTTTAATACAAACTTTTCAAACCTGTTTTATAAAAGCGCATAATTTTTTTTTTCATCTGATTTGGTTGAAATAAATCTAAGTTTTAAGTTTTTTTCAAGAATGTATGTATTGAATTAAGTGCAAAAGAATTACATTTTGTAACGAGATAAACAACAGTTTTACATTTCTAAATTTTAAGAAATTTAGGAAAAATGAAGATTTTTTTTGGTGCTATTTTTTAACAATTCATAAATAAATTCCATTACAATACAATAGTTTTAAATTTTGAAAATCAAAAAATATTATTATGAAAATTGTAAATCCAGACTGATCTAATTTCAAAAACATTATTTCAATTAGATGGATGAGTATCATTCATATATAAAGAAAGATTATGTAGCTATAGAAATAAGTATATTTATTTATTATTAGTAGATTTAATTAAAATTTTTTCATAATTAAAAGTAAGAATTCATATTAAGAAAGCGGGAGTATACAAATTAAATGCAGTGAAAACGTACATTTTCTACTATAGAAAAGACGAAGAATGCTTATAGTGATCATAAATTTATTTTCGAAAATATTTATAATGCCTTAGCCCTACATATTCATATCTCCTCTAGGGTTATGATAATGTAAGTCTTTAAACTTTTAATTATCCCCATTAGATTGAAGAGCTGCAAAGAAAATTAAGTATAAATAGTAAAGGCTAAAATATAGTACAGATACAAAAGAAAGAGGATAAAAAAGGTTAAAAATTATGTTTAATTTCCGGAAGAAAATTACAAAAAAATATATCGTCTACGTCTACATTATTAAAATAAAAACAGGAGATTGGCCGATTTTATATTAAAATACGAAAAAGTTTAAAACGAACTTTTATTGCTATTTTCTAGAATTGTATCATTTGTTTTCCTACTAATGATAGAATAAATCTAAATATTAAATTTTCTGAAAGAATTCATTTAACGGATAAAGCATACTAACGTAACCATATTTTGTTACGGGGAAAATCTGCAAAATATTTATGTTTCTTTTTATATTCTAAAATTTTGACAACATAGGAAAAAAAAGGGTATAAAAAAGCTTATTTATGATGTTTTCATTGGTAGTATCATAAGTAAATTTTATTGCCATGCAATAATTTCTAATTTAAAGTGTATAATTAATATTATAATGGAACAAATTTAGTTCATTTGAAAGTTAGTCAAGTAATAGCAAATCTCCCACTAGGTTTTTTTTTTTTTTTTTTTTTTTTTTTTTTTTTAAATTTTAATATGAATTGAGGTTTTATTCATTCTCGATTCGTTTGGAAAAATCGACGGGCCTGGTCAGCGCCGGACGGGTCAGCTAGTTTCTAATAAATCTGTACACTGTAAAAATGGGGACTAAAATATTGAAATTGTACCGGTAATCGAGACGCCAGTACTATTTACGTATTTTTAACGGAAATTTTCCCCCGTAAATTCCAGGAAAACGGAATTTTTCTGTAATTTACGGGGAAAATTTCCGTTAAAATACGGAAATAGTACTGGCGTCTCGATTGTCAGCACAGTTTCCGTATTTTAGTCCTTTTTTTTTACAGTGTACCACAAAAATTATTTTAAAAAGTGATATTCAAAAGCAAGAGCAGTGGGATCTCTGCAATATTATTTAAAAGTATTGCATTCATGTATAAAAGGAATTATGTAGCTACTGAAATAGCCTTGTTTATTAAGTGACAGAGTTGGCTATTGCTTTTAATTGTAGGAAAAAAACGTCGTTTATAATATAAAAAAAGAAAGCTGATCATGAAAAAAAACATTGCTGTATTGTGGAAGAGAATAAATTACTCGTTCATTTCTCTGTGTTATTTATATGAAATAATAATTAAAGATGCCAACTTTAGCATATACCTGATATATTTATTAAGTTTTAGTTGAATCAGGATTAAGTAAGATTCCTCATTAATAACTATAACTTTCATTTGTTAAAACGAGCGTTGTTATATCAATTGAATGTGTTGAAATTTATTGTACCTATGTATGTTATAAGATGTACATAACAAAATGGATAACAGAGACAGATTTTATTCTGGATTACTAGTACTGATTTTTCTATATATTTTCCGCATTATAAATATCAAGAAAATGTAATTAATCAAGCTAAGATTATAAATCAAATAATGAAAAAAATCTTAATCTCATAAAGAACAAGAAAACTTAATAAACGTAAAAAAAAAAAAAAAAAAAAATAAATAAAAAAAATAAAAGCATTTATAAATACTCCAACCTAAATATTAAATATTCATATCTTGTCTAGCAATTTTTAATTACAACCCTTCAGCGAGTGGAAAAAAAAGATAAAAAAGAAAAGTAAGCTAAAGATAAGGGGGAGAAAAAGAGCAGAAAAAATAGAATATTTAATTTTCAAAAGAATGAAAAGAAAAAAATCCCCACCCCATCAACTTTATTAAAAATAAGAGCTGAAGCAAGGGTAAAACTGCACAAGCAACAATGGAATTTTAGTAGAAATCTTTATTACTGCTTTCTAAAAATTATATTAAAACTGTTGTTCTCACCTAACGTTATTACAGTAAAACAAAATATTAAACTTTTTCGAAGAATGTATTTAAGGGATTAAGCATATGAGAAACTCATTTCGTACTGGGATAAAGAGAAAATTATTTTCTTATCGATTCTTTTTTACAATAAAAGCATATTACATAACCTGAAAATATAAGAAATTTTTATGTTTCTTTTTCTGGATAGCATTATCGTATCAAATAATTTTTATTACAATACGTTCATATAAAGATTTCCAAATAGTGTTTTAAATTCTGAACTAGTTTATAAATATGGTAAATAGTACATATGATCACAAATGCTCGTGGATAAATAAGGTAATATTAATAAAAATAAAATACAGTAAGAGGGTTTTTTTTTTATATTATATATAATTATATTAAACTTGTTGTTCTCATCTAATGTTATTACAGTAAAACAAAATATTAAACTTTTTCGAAGAATGTAGTTAATGGATTAAGCATACAATAAACTCATTTCGTACTGCGATAAAGAGAAAATTATTTTCTTAGCTGTTCCTATTTATATCTTAAAATAAAAGCATCTTACAGAACATGAAAATAAGAAATTTTTATGTTTCTTTTCCTCGACAGTATTATCGTATTGAATAAATTTTATTACTATACGTTCATTTAAAGAAGATTTCCAAATAGTGTTTTAAATTTTGAACCAATATATAAATAAGGTAAATATCATAGTATAATTAACAGATTAAGCATACAACAAACTCATTTCATACTGGGATAAAGAGAAAATTATTTTCTTAGTTGTTCCTATTTATATCTTACGATAAAAGCATCTTACAGAACATGAAAATAAGAAATTTTTATGTTTCTTTTCCTCGGCAGTATTATCGTATTGAATAAATTTTATTACTATACGTTCATTTAAAGAAGATTTCCAAATAGTGTTTTAAATTTTGAACTAATATATAAATATAGTAAATATGATCACAAATGCCTGTGGATGAACAACATAATATTGATAAAAATAAAATACAGTAAAAGTTTACTATTTCTAATTTCTAAAAGGTGTAAGATTAAAACTTTAAAAACAGTAAAAATAGTTTTATTTGACTGTTTACATGTTTCCACTCCACCCGAGTCATTTTCAAAACAAAGAAATAAAGATATTCTGAAACTGCACACTGTAAAAAAAATTCCGCTAAAATACGGAAATTGTACTGGCAATCGAGACGCCAGTACTGTTTCCGTATTTTAACAGAAATTTTTTTCAGTAAATTCCGGAAATTTTCTGTTTTTCTGGAATTTACGGGAGACATTTTCCGTTAAAATACGAAGATAGTACTGGCGTCTCGATTGCAATTACAATTTCCGTATTTTAACAGAATTATTTTTTTACAGTGTACCCATAACGATGTACATGCTCGATGTATGACACAACGATTCGAAACGCCATCACTCATTTTTTGGCATATACTCTTCTATTTTACGCACGATATTTTTCCCCTTAATTATTTGGATATTTCTGTTTTCATAGCCACTGAGTAGAGAAGCTCGAGACATCATTTCGGTAAGTTAAATGATACTGCATTGTTACATATTGAATTTTTACTTGTTAGAGCCTCTATGGTTTCTCTTATACGCTGTAAAAAAAATCTGTAAAGTTACTAAAGTTTTTCAAGGAAACTGGGATTCCTACAACATTTTATGTAACGGCAACAACAAAAATTCCTGTAACAGACGCACTTTTGCGCCGAAAATCAAAAAATCTGTAAGGTTAGTAGAAATTTTTTCGGAAATTGGGATGCCTAGAACTTTTCATGTAACTGCAACCCAGGTTACAGATAAAATTTTAGTAAGATTACTGTAATTTTAGCAGATTCATTTGTACAGTTACAGATTTCTGTAGCTTTACAAAAACTAGTTTGGTAGATTTGCAGATTTTTTCGTACAGTTACAGATGAAAGTTTAGTAAGCATGTAACTTTACATCTGTAGAACTACAGATTTTTTTTTTTTTTTTTTTTTTTTTTTTTTTTTTTTTTTTTTACAGTGTAATGGATGGATAGTATAGACTGGAAAGAAAAAAATATCTTACTGTGACTGAACTTTGTTTCGATGATTTTTTCTTGATATCATCATAATCATGAATATTTTTATTTATTTGTTTTGAAAATGATTCGAGTAGAATCGAAACATGTAAACAGTCAAATAAAACTATTTTTACTGTTTTTAAAGTTTTAATCTTACACCTTTTAGCAATTAGGGTTGGGTTGATTTTTGACGGCCAATTATCTACACGAGGGATATAGGCCCGGGGGGAGTGCCCTCCTTGGGGGTCTTTCTAAGGGAACCTAATCCGTATTAACGCATGGAAGATCCACGGCTCGAAGAAAACCACGAAAACTCCGAACGATTAGGCCGACGGGCGCGATTGGGATCGAACCCAGCACTTCCCGTCTACCAGCTTCGAGAGCAGAACCTCTCGGCCACTGGTGGGGCTTTAGCAATTAGCAATAGTATATTATTACATGGTGTTAATTTATTACACATTTACAGAAAAAGTTTTTTTTTTTTTTTTAAACCTGTTGTTTCAAAAATTTATTTATTAAAATTGAGCAAAAAAAAAAAAAAAAAAAAACCACTTTACAGAAGCGAGGCAAAATTTATTTAATAAAATCTTTCATTCACTGAAAAAAATTAATCTGTTAAGTTACTAAGAATTTTCTAAGAAACTGGGATTCCTAGAACTTTTTATGTAACGGCAACAACAAAAATTCATGTGACAGATACAAGTTTGCACCGTAAATCAAAAAAACTGTAAGGTTACTAAGAATTTTTTAGGAAACTAGGACGCCTAGAACTTTTTATGTAACTCCAACTCGAGCTAAAGATAAAAGTTTAGTAAGATTACTGTAATTTTAGTATATATGTATATATATATATATATTTTGCAAAGCTACAGATCTTTGTAGTTTTACAAAAAATAGTTTTGCAAAATTACATATTTTTTTTGTACAGTGTACAAATAAAAGTTTAGTAAGTATACAGATTTTTATCACTTTACATCTGTAGAATTACATCTTTTTTTTCTACAGTGTTGAACTAAACTTTCCTAAATTTGTACATAAATTTTTGTTTACATTTATTTAGAATAAAACAAAATATTCAATTATTAACGGATTAAAAATACAGCAAATCCATTTTCAAACTGGGTAAACAAAAAATTTTCAGCTGTTTTATTTAATTTGTTTTTTTTTAAATATCTTAAAAGTAAAAAATCTCCTGTAAAATTTCCCGACGAATATATTTAACGCATTAAATATACAGCAAATTAATTTTTCAATAAGCAACAAAACATTTTTCAAAGTTTTCTTTTTAAATCTTAAAAACCTTATGCAGAATAAATATAAAATATTTTCTGCGATATTTTCTTCGACAGTATTACCCTACGAAAAATAAATCTGATTATCAAACATTTATTTACAGCAAATTTTAAATTTTAAATTATTACTATGTAAATATGGTAACTCAGATAAAATTAGTTTAATCAATAAAATCTCAATTGGTAGCTGCTAATATCAAAATTTATTTAACAAAATTTAAAATATTTTATGCATCTGAATTTAAATACATCTAAAAGTAAACTTTGTTACGCTTTTCTAAAATTGCATTAAAAATTTCTTGGCATCTTACGTTATTAGATTAATTCTAAACATTGAAGTTTCTCAAAGAATATATTTAGTAGATAAAATATTGAGAGAATTTATTTTTGGAGGGATTGAGCAACAACATATTTCATAAATAGTTTCTTTTTTAATGTTAAAAGAGCAGTAAATTAGGTAGTATAAAAAATACAGTTTTATAAGCCTATTGTCATCGCAAACAGAACACATTTGATTATAATACCCTCATTTTAAATAAAATTTAAAATGTAAATAGTTCCAGAAATGTGATTAGCTGAAAAATAAAATAGTTTAACGAAATTTGCTGGGATATGAGAGAAATAATAATTATAAAAGAGTATGTATTGTTTAAAAAACTAGTATTATCAATTTTTTTTTATTAAAATTATTAAAAGACATTCTTAGAAGTAAATAAAAATAAATTTTACCGAAAAGTTTATTACTGTTTTCCAAATTTTTATTTAATTTTAGTTATATGTAATTTTACTAGAGTGACTCTTTAAATGATGTATTAACAGGATTACAATGCAGCAAATTTATTTAGTAATGGGATAATCACCAATAATCATTGGGTTTTATTGTTTTTCAATATTAAAAATTCGGAATTTTAGATGACATAAAAAAGGTTATTTTTGACCAACTGTATATGCTTTTCTTTGGTGGTATGATCGAAGAATAGTAAATATATATATAGTTAGTTGAAACAAACTTAGTTTAAGCAAAATGATTAAAGTTGTTTGAAAATGTACGAAAAAATATTTCTATAAATGCCCATACTATCAAAATTTGATTAGGAAAATGGAAATAAAAATATAATTATTAAAATTCAAAAATTGTTTATAATACTAATAATATATTTAAACTACCAAAGGGAAAAATTTTATCCTCAATATTTTTATAATAGTTAGTAAAATTACAGAACAATTTTATGCTTTTACAATAGAAGTAGATTTACAAATTTTTAGGACGGCGGATAAAAATTACTAGAGAGAACTTTTAAATTTCTGAACTCAAGAGCTTTCGGCATATTGAAGGGTTAGTTTATATAGTGCGAGATTGTTAAACAATGACTGTATTTCGTATTTACATATATCCTTTAACATTCAAGTGTAACATTTCAGACAAGTTTAAACATATGGCATGATTAAAAGCTAACGGTTCAAAGAACTTTCAGCATAATTTTACATTTCATTACGGGGATATATGCTTAAACATCTTGATAACGATAACGATAAAGAACGGAAGCTAAGAAGAAAATATTTTTGAAAACTTACATTTTAAAATATCGATTTTCATAAAACATACAAAGCGATTTCTCATGTTTGATTTATTTTATGTAAAGGAATTGATCAAAAGTGGGAAACAAAGCATTATGCTTTATACAAGGTGTCTACTAACTCTTACAAGGATTTTATACTGATTGTTATACTCAATCTTATTTTCATAAAACATACAAAGCGATTCCTCATATTTGATTTATTTTATGCATAAGAATTGATCAAAAGTGGGAAACAAAGCATCATACTTTATACAAGGTGCCCACTAACTCTTGCAAAGATTTTACACTGATTATTATACTAATACTGATTTTCATAAAACATACAAAGTGATTCCTCATATTTCATTTATTTTACGTATAGGAATTGATCAAAAGTGGGAAACAAAGAATTATGCTCTATACAAAGTGTTCACTAACTCTTGCAAACATTTTATTACTTATTATTATACTAATACTGATTTTCATAAAACATACAGAGCGATTCCTCGTATTTGATTTAGTTTACGTATTGATCAAAAGTTGGAAACAAAGAATTATGCTCTATAAAAGGTGCTCACTAACTCTTGCAAGGATTTTAAACTGATTATTATACTAATATTGATTTTCATAAAACATACAAAGCAATTCCCCAGAATTGATCGAAAAAGGAAGAACAAAGCATTATCCACAAACTCTTGTAAGAATTTTATACTGATTATTATAGTAATACTGATTTTCATAAAACATGCAATTGATTTATTTTATGTATAGGAATTTTTCGAAAGGGGAAAAACAAAGCATTGTGGTCTATACAAAGTGTTCACTAACACTGAATCAAAAATCTGAAGTGGTTCCACTCGGATTTCAGAACACTAATGTTCGTGTACATAAATAAATAAATATGCATATATATATGTATATTTCTAACACGTTCAATCTAACAGGGAGGCCTGCGAAAAAGGTTTTAGCTTACATAGCCACAAACAAGTGGAAAAAAATCTCTGAAAACGAAGAACCCCCCCACGAAAACTTCGTCTGGTATTTCCAAGGGCGGAAACAATGAGAGATCCCCTAGCCCTGGATGAAATTAATTTTGACAAATTAACATTACGCTGACATTATGTTACAGAAACAATACCGAGATAGAGTATAAAGCAGAGTAATATACAATAATAATAATATTTCATATCTACTTGTACTGAACCTAAACATAGTTTGCTTAAACTTAATAACACAAATATAATCAAAAATACTATATTGCAATTTAAAAAATTTTGTGTAGTGCACACTTCATTTTCTCCATAAATTTAGTGATAAATTTAAGCAACATAATTTTATAACGAAAGAAGTAATTTCTACTGACCTTTACGATAAAAAATTTTCGAAAATTAATGAAGAATAAAACTTCCGGCTTACCTAAAAGAGAAGAAATAATATGTCAATATAAACATGATTTGTAATTTGAAATTCATATTTATAAAATAATATATAACTTCATTTAAAACAAAACAAGATATAAAACGTATTACAGTTAAATAAGTTTTGTGACTATTTATCACGATCGCCACTATTTTAGCATAAATATTACCTAGTTAAAAGACTAAACTCATTCTTAAATTCATATTCAAAGCACTTTGTCTCTTTAGACAGACGTTTATGAAATGATTTGCTTTAATAAAACAACCAGCAAAACATTTGAACCGAGTATTAAAATTAATATACTTTTAGGTATTTTTAGCAAATCATATACATTTTGAATATTTTAAAAGATGAAATGTCGAAAAAAAAAGGTGTATTCATTCAAAAATTTTATCCTCGAAAATGTCCAAAAAAGAAACATGTAATCAAAATAGTCCAAGCAAAGAATAATGAATTTTTTTAGCGATTGCGTACAAACATATGCATATCAGTAGGACCCTTTGTCAACATAAAACTGCCTATCTTTGTAAAATAAACATACGCTGAACTCTAAAATAAACAGCAGTTCACTTCATAACCTAAAGTAATACACGTTGTACCGTAAATAAAATTAAACTTAAATAACTAATCTTAAACTAAATGAGGAGAACTTTGAGTTCATTGTCTACACATTTATTATACGATACGGTCAGCACACACAACACACATAAAAAATCACAGGACATATAAAAACTTAAACTTTAAATTCAGTCGGAGCTTGCTCGCCCCTCCCTGGTCCAAACGACCGTCCTCGGTCACTTCAGAAACGCATATCTCTCCACGGGCCCCTCTTCGAGTTTTCAGTCCATCTTAATTGGCGACCACGTGGTAGTCTAATTCATCTTATTAAAAAAATTTAGTTCTCCAAGTGCCAGTCAGCACTTCTCACCGAGAATTTATTTACATCATTAAAATCAGTTTACAACTTTACATCTGGATGTCGTGAAGGCATTGACATGCGAATTTATAGTTTAGGCATCTGGAGGGCCCAATTAAAAGTGTTTACTACGTTAAGTGGTCATCTGGGTTTTGCATGAGCTCAGATGAAACGTCACAACGTATATAACATAAATGTCGAAAGGCACGAGAAAAAGTAAATTCCTTCACTTCGCCAAATATTTCAAATTCTGTCGCATACAAGTACATGACCTACATGCAAATGTAAGATCTGACTCCCAACAACATGTACTAATCTACAGGGTCGGACTGGCCAGGGAAAAGGGTGCAGACCTTGGATTTTCAGAGGGCGGAAAAATTTTAACAAACTGATGTTAATTTTACTTATTTGTGTTGGCTTAACAAGGTTTAATACATTCGCACAGTACCAAGTATGAAAATGGCTTGATATTATATCTCTGAGTCTAGATAAAAGACTTAGCTGTATTCTCCGTTCATGTTTAAAGTTCCGTTAAATCTACACAATGCTAAGTAATTTTCTAAAACGAATAATGTGATATCTAAAAGTTCCAGCAAGTTGAACACAGATTAGCTTGTAATAGATAGATAATATCGTATATTATTCTTTTGTCAATAGTTAGTTTATAAGAGTTATGGAATAAAATACTCTACCAATTCTGCAAATGGCCGTATAGCAGGGTTCGTACGCCTCCTGGAATTTTGCAAACCAAAAAATTTTTCGGCACCAGTATTTTCTTGTAGAAAATCTCTCCTTAAAAGAAGGCGAAATTTCGTGCATTGAAACTAGATTTTTTTTTTCTATAAAAAATACTGGTAGTCCTGGAAAAATTATCTGATCCGTACGAACCCTGGTATAAAAAGTCATATTTACCAATTGATTTGGAATAATATCTACTATTGAATGCTATTAATAAATTTTGCTTTGGGGTGTTGTCTACGTATTAAAAAATGCGCAAACGTTGATTTTTCAAATGGTAACATTCACGTTTGACATTCTATTTCAATTCCTTTGCAGCCGGTAAAGATATACAGTTTATATGTTTTTTCTTAAATCTTAATACAAAGAGTGCTAGGGGTTTACCCATAAATTTCGAAAAATAAAATGATCTTACAATAATAAGTACCGAAAAGAAAACACTCAATTAGTCACCAGTAAAATTACACAGAAATTTTAAATTTATAATAAACTTACTTTACAAATCTTTTAAAGTGTTTCTGGTACTTATCTACGGAATTTTTCTGTGGCTCTTTTGATAAAAGAAGACGGTCCTCTTAAATTATGGAAGGGCAAAATTTCTCTTTATGTCGAAAACTAATTATTCAAATGAGCTGTTAACTTACAAATTGATGTTTTTAATGATTGTGGTTTGTTGTATGCAAAAATTAATATAGGCCATAATTCACAATTTTTAACATGAATTTATTAATAGTTTTCATGATTAAAAATGTTTTTAAGTCGCGAAAAAGGTCTGTAGTATGTTTGGTTCTATTCAGTGTATCTCTTAAACAAATTGATAAAAAATCAATCAGATGACTTTTATGAAGATATAAATTAATTTTTCTCAAATTGGTTTCCTTTAGGATCCTCAAATTTAAACTCTTCAAACTCTATCAAGGTTTAAGATAATGTAAATAACCAATGTCTTTTTTCCGGGCTGTCCCGATCTAAGAAACTTAAATAAGATATCAAAAATGAGTGTTATTGTTGGAAAATTCAAAGTTGGTACAATTTTTAATATGTAGACTACTTCGGAAACATAATTTATACATAACAATAAGTACTAGACATTATTTCTAGTTGATTGGTCCCTATATATTTTGTTTGATTATTTTTAGTAGAATTAGTAATGGATAATCACTTTTATTTCTCTTATCATAACTGTTGCACAGACAATAGGTAGGTAAACTAACATGGCTTTTTGCGCCAGACGCCAAATAGAATTGCTGCAGTGCTGCTGAAGTGTTCATACTTTTCTTAAAGTACATTTCTTTAATATTATATGAATTAGTCATAAGTCAGTTAAAAATTTGATAAATTCAATTTCTGTTATCTAGCAGCAATTACTTTTTACCAGGTATTTTGTAGGAAGAGGTATTTTGTATCCTTAAAAAATGACTTTATGCATCCATAAAATGCTGAATTTATATTACACTATTATAGGGTTTCTACAGAAAAAGTACACAAAAAAAATCGTTTTGTTAGTATAAAATCCCCAAAATAATTGAGTAAATTTACTCTTCTCAGCACACTCTTCCCATGATTTGCAAAATTCTTATCACAATTAGAGATCTAGGGAAATATTTAAGTTTCCATATGCATGTTACAGGATCCTAGGGCCGGCGATTTTTTTCTTTCTCAAAAACCTATGATATTTTTTATTTTAAGCAATTACTTTTTACAGTTATTTTGTAGAAAGAAGCATTTGGTATCCTTAAAAAACGATTTTATGCATACATAAAATGCTAAATTCATATTGCACTATTAAAAATTTCTAAAGTGCACCAAAAAAAGTCTCTTTGTTAGACTAAAATCACTACAATTGAGTAAATTTACTCTTCTCAGCACAGCCATCCCGTGATTCGCAAAATTCTTATCACAATTAGAGATCAAGGAAATATTTAATGCAATTTACAGGATTCCTGAGCCAGAGTTTTTTACTCAAAAAAACTGTCAGATTTTTTTAATATTTTCTTTATTTGATAATAGATTTTTCGCGATTAGATTAAACAATTTTTTTTTAAAATAAATAAAAGTTTTTCTAATAAGTATTTAACCATGAAAAGTCTGTAATTAAATAAATAGAAGATTAGCATTAACCGAAAGTTGTGGTGTAAATTTTGTGAATGAAAAAGTGCTGGCTGCAGGATTTCACAGCTTGCAGGATTGCAATCTAGAAGTGTCATCAAGTTTGCATTCTTCAAAAAGAAAAATCATGTTTTCTAATCACCAATTAAATTCTCACAACAGGTTTTTTGCTTCTGATATAACTTACTTTCTTTTCTAAATTTATTTTCAAAAAACACGATTTCAATTATAGGTGCATTCAGGGCCGGCTTTAAAGGAAAGAGAAAGGCAAGGTACTAAAAGTTTTAGGAATGAAAATATGCAAAATATTTAGTTAAAATTAAAATCTATTATATATCATTCAAAGAAGTGATGGAAAAAAAACACTAGCCCAGGGCGCCATTGCTACTAAAACTTTTCCTGGATGCATGTTTTCTCTCTCAATCACATTCCCACTTTAATTTTCGATCCTAAAATTGTTTCAGTGTATCTTTAATTTCTTTGCGATAATGAAAAATACCTCTCTAGTGCTGTCTGTCTATTAATTGATGATTATTCCCTAAACGAATTCTCGAAATTTAGTACACTAATCAGAAAGTATAGTATATACAACGAGGGTAAAAATATTGGTGCGGCTTAGGCACTTATGGCTTATGGGGGCGCGAAGTTTTTTCTGGACGAGGGCGCACCGGCCCTCTGGCCGATGGGCCGGCGGGCCAGTCCGAGCCTGCTAATCTAAAAAGAAAAAAAAAATGAAAAAGAAACGGAAAGATTATCATAATAATCAAGAGTCCACTTGTCCCTAAGCATTCTCCTAAAAGCGCTATTATTTAGCTTTGTATTTCAATCCCAGAGAGAAAAAAAAGAAAGAAAAATTTTAAGCATTCATTAAGAGCAAAGGCAACATCAACCCATGATTTAAATTTTATGACAAATATTGCTCCTGTTCCATGTCAATTTTATTCTTGCAAGCCTTTATGGTCTATGGTCGTGTATGCACAAGAAAAAATAAAATGTATTTTGTCTCTTTAGAGATATCGGTCTGAAATTATTTGTTTTAAATAAAACAAACAACAAAGCAAACAAATAGTTAAAGAAATATAAATATAATTACTTTTAGGTATTTTGGCAAATCACATATATTTAAAAAATTTTTAAACATGAAAATTTAAAATATAACGTGTATTTATTTTGAAAATTTTAACCTCGAAAATTTCCAAAACAAGGAACACTTAACGAAAATAGTTAACCCTTAAATGCCGGAGTTTTCAAAAATCATTTTAAAAATGTTTTCGGCTTTCTTTTTCTAACTAAATCATGGGAAAAATACTTTAAAAAAATCATAGTTGGTTTTAAGTGTGGTTTACGGCTAAAAAACTGTTTGTTACTAATCGGCAATACTGATGTTTATTTGAAAAAATAATCTTATTTGATAAAATTCTATAATATTAAACACACAAGAATTTTGAGAACTATGATAAAAAAATAAATTTAACTTGCTCACTGCACAACAAATAGGGTATTTCGCAAGCTTCCAAACAAAACAAAAAGAACATGTATCAACAATTGAAAAAAATAAATCTATCTTTATTCTTAAACAGCACAAGTGTTGCCATCTAAATGTTGAAAATCGATTTAATAATATTTTAAGAATGTATTTTATTGGCAACATTAAGCATTATAGCTTCAATATTATTCTAATAGTATTTATAAGCTTAAATTGGATATGTTGCCGAAAAGCAACACCCGGCATTTAAGGGTTAAGGCGGTTGGAAGTCAAATTCGTGAAAAAAGTCGCATATATTGAATCCTTTATATCCCCCCTTTCGAAAGGTATATTACTTTTGTTTCTAAGGCAACAAGAAGTTAAAAAAATTTAAGTAATTCAGTTTGTTTGGATCATACATAAACATTACATACGTAAACTTTAAACTCAATTTTCTCAAATGTTGCTATTTGAACTTCGATATACTTTTTATAGTAAGTACTACATATTATTGTTTTCAATCTTGCCAGAATATTTCTCACATATCCCTGATCAATCTCAAGTGAATTTTTGTTACAGACATTTGTAAAAAAAAATTATAAAATGTTTTTTTGGAAAAATGTAAGTTTTTTTTTTTATTTAAAAGTGGTTTTTATTTCGAATTTATTTATAAAATAACTAAAAAATATCAGTTTATAAAGTTAACTTCATTTTATTAGGAATTATTCTTATTATGTATATAAAAAATTTCAAGTGAATATCTTTGGTAGTTTCTGAGAAAAAAGGCGTTAGTCTAACATGGTAGGTAAAGGAACTTCCAAACTGCCCTTAAATGGAGAATAATGAAATTAATTGCAATTGCGTAAAAGCATATGCATATAAGTAGGATGTGCTATTTGTCAGCATAAAATATGTCTATCTTTATAAAATAAACATTTGCTGCATTCTAAAGTAAACAGCATTTCAATTTATACCCTAAAGTAAATACTCGTATATCACATAAATATAAAAAATGCACGAGAAAAAGTAAATTCTTTGACTGCCACATATTTCAAATCCTGTCGCATACAAGCACATGACCAACATGTAAATGTAAGAACTGACTTCCAATAATATGTTCTAATCTTAAAAAAAAGAAAGGAAACGAAAGAAACGGAAAGAGTGCCATCATAAGCAAGAGTCCACATATCCCTAAGCCTTCTGCTAAAAACACTATTATGTAGCATTGTATTGCAATCCCGAAGAGAAAAAAAAGAAAAACAATTTTAAGCATTCATTAAGATATAAGACAACATCAACCCATGATTTAAATTTTATGACAAATATTAATCCTGTTCCATGTCAATTTTTATTCTTGCAAGCGTATATAGTCTGTGGTACATGCGCGAGAAAGAAAAAAACATTTTGTCTTTTTATAGACATATCTCTCTGAAAATATTTGTTTTAATAAAATAATAATAAAGTTAATACAAATATAACTACTTTTAGGTATTTTAGAAAATCATATACATTTTGAATATTTTAAAAGATGACATTTCGAAAAATAACGTGTATTTATTTGGAAAACTTTAACCTCGAAAATGTCCAAATAAAAAGAAACATGTAATGAAAATAGTTAAGCAGTGAACAATGAAGTTTTTTGCAATTGCATACGATCATATGCATATCAGTAAGATGTACCATTTGTCAACATAAAACATGTTTATCTTTCTAAAATAAACATACGCGGCATTCTAAAATAAATAGCTGTTCAATTTATACCCTAAAGTAATACTCGTATATCACATGAATATCAAAATGCACGAGAAAAAGTAAATTCATTCACTTCGTCACATATTTCAAATCCTGTCGCGTATAAAAACATGACCTACATGCAAATGTACGACTCCCAACAGCATGTTGTACTCTAAAAAAAAAAAAAGAAAAAAGAAAAGAAAAAAAGAAACGGAAAGAGTGCCATAATAATCAAGAGTCCAGTCCACATATGCCCCTAAGCCTTCTCCTAAAAACACTATTAAGTAGCATTGGATTCCAAACCCAAAGGGAAAAAAAAAAGAAAAAGAACTTTAAGCATCCATTAAGATATAAGACAACATAAACCCATGATTTAAATTTAAAAAAAATTAAAAACGTGTATTTATTTTGAAAATTTTAACCTCGAAAATTTCCCAAACAAGAAACACTTAACGAAAATAGTTAAGTAGAGAAAAGCACGTTGGTATTTTAAAAACATTTTTAATATTTTAACACCTTAAGCGCCACTCAGTTACCGGTGACTGACACTGAACTTTTCGTTTAAAACACGTCATTCACCGATGGCTGACGTCTAAAATATGATATAAAACTAAAAAATATATATATTGTTCTAAGTAATTACTGAAAATTTATTTAAAATTTACCTACCTTTTATTTATTACAGGATTATACTTAAAAATTACTTAAAACATTGTAAATTTTTCAGCGCTTCAGTGTCAGTCAAAGTGTTAAAAGATGAAATTTTGAAAAATAGCGTGTATTCATTTGAAAAATTTAAAACTCGAAATGTCAAAAAAAGAAACATGTAATGAAAATAGTTACGCAGAGAATAATTATTTTTTTTTCTACAATTGCATACAATCACATGTATATCAGTAGGATGTACACTTTATCAACCCGAAACTTGTCTATCTTTAATCCTTTATATCCCAAATTATGAATTAAAAAAACTACCTCCTTCAAACTTTTTGCCCTTGCATTACTATGATACATTAGAAAATATATGCGCTAAAAAAAAAAAAATAATTACGGCTAATTACTTAAAATGGTACTTCAAGATACCGTTGGGTACACTTAAAAAAATCGAGACTCGAAAAAAAACTATATCCAATTTTTTCTTATTATTTTAACGTAACTTATTATGAATATATCTAGATGCATTTATGATTATGATGTATATATGACTAAATGATGATGCTGTTGGTTGATCAACAGTGAGCATGCCATAGCTTTTCCTATTTTGTTTCAAAATCCATCTGTCTAGTACCCATGCATCCCTAGTAAATATATACGTGTTTAGGCACCATATATATTCAAATGATAAAAATCTAAGTAAAAGTCCTGTTCGACTAAATTCCGACGGTACTTAAAAGTACCGCTTCGAAAAGTGCTCTGTAAATTAAACAAACAGAACATTTATTTTTATTTCGCATAACATATTGTCAAGCAATCTATTTAAAACAAGAAAATAAAATATTACTTTTAATTACTTTCTTTCTAGTTACTTTTGAAATTTCATATGTTTCCAAACAAAAGTTAGCGATGCCTCGTCAGAAAACAACATTCAATGAGTGTGTTTCAATTGGAATTGAAAACTGTGGTACTTTAAAGTACCGGTTGATGCATAAAGGGTTAAAAAATAAACATACGCTGCATTCAAAAATAAACAGCAGTTCAATTTACACACGTAAAGTAATACACGTATATAATATAAATACCAAAAGGCACGGGAAAAGTAAATTCCTTCACTTCGTCACATATTTCAAATCCTGTCGCTATCAGAACATGACCTACATGCAATTATACGACTACCAACAACATGTTCTAATCTAAAGAAAAAAAAAGAAAGAAACGGAAAGCGTGCCATATTAATCAAAAGTCCACATGTCCCTAAGCCTTCTACTAAAAACACTATTATCTAGCATTGTATTCCAATCCCCCCCCCCCCCCTAAAAAAAAAAAACTTTAACATTCATTAAGATAAAAAAAAAACATCAACACATGATTTAAATTTTATGACAAATAATAATCCTGTTCCACGTCAATATTTATTCTTGAAGTGTAATGGTGTATGGTCGGCCTATGGTCCTCTTTAGACATATCTCTCTGAAATGATTTGTTTTAATAAAATAAACCACAAAACAATTGAACAAATAGTTAAGTAAATATAAATATAATTACTTTTTGGTATTTTGGTAAATCATATATACAGAGTGATTCTAAATTCATGATACAAACTTTAAGGGTTGATAAAGGACACTGTAATAATCATTTATTGTATAGGAATGTATAAGTGGCCGGTTGAGGTACAAACACCAGGGGGCCAATTTGGCCCTTTTTTTATTTCAAAATTTCAAATTCATACTCTTTCTATTTCTTTTCATGTATTTCCTGTGTTTGACAGCTTTGCCTGTTTTGCGTTTATTTTTAATTCAAAATTTCGATTTCATACGGAAAATTTTCAAAGAAGAATTTTTTCTATATGTAATCATGAAATGTCTGTCTTAAATAAATAAAAAAAAAGAATAGTCCAGGAATTTCTGGTATGAATGAGAAATTTTGAAATAAAAAAGGACCAAATTGGCCCCCTGGTGTTAGTACTACAACGCGTCACTTCCGTCCATACATTCTTATAAAATAAATGATTGTTACAGTGCCCTGTACCAACCCTTAAAGTTTGTACCATGAATTTAGAATCACCCTGTATTTTTAAAAATTTAAAATATGAAATTAAAAAAAATGATGTATATTATATATTGGAAATTTTGACCTCAAAATATTTCCAAAACAAGAAGCACTTCATTAAAATAGTTAAGGAGATAATAATGAAATTTATTGAAACTGCATAAAAGCATATACACATCACTAGGATGTACAATTTGTCAACAAAGTAATGTACGTACATCAAATAAATATCAAAAGGCACGAGAAAAAGTAAATTCCTTCACTTCGTCACATATTTTAAATCTTGTCGCATATAAGAACATGACCTACATGCAAATGTACGACTCCCAACAACATGTTTTAATCTAAAGAAAAAGAAAGAAACGGAAAGAGTGCCATGATAATCAAAAGTCCACATGTCCCTAAGCATTGTCCTAAAAACACTAATAACTATTATCGTAATCGAATCCCAGAGAGAAGAAAAAAAAAAAAAAAAAAAAAAAAACCTTAGGCATTCCTTAAGGTCAAAGGCAACCTCAACCTTGGCTTTCAAAATCTTTTTTTTTTTTTTTTTTTTTTCCTGTCTGAAGCTTGTTTCTAAAGGTAAATTTCAGATACTTCATTCAGAAAAGTTAATGAATAAATGAATAAAAAAAAAAGTGCAATCCGGTTTTTCAAGAAGGGAATTAAAGAGGGGGAAGCAGATGACATGAGAACCATTTTGCCGGCACGTGATTTCAGCGTGGAATGATGTTACGGGGTATAAGGGTGTGTAAAGTCGTGAAAAGCCGATGCTTCATTAACATGCTACTCAAGATTTGGAGTGGTCAGTAAACAAAATATGACAGAATGACGGCATTTGATCTGTAATAAAATACTGAAGCTCAGATTTTCTTTTCACAGCAGTACGCATAAGAAGCAGCGATGAAATTGAAGTATGAATGCTGCTAGAGCAAAAATACAGACCGGAGTAAAAGTATGAGGGGCCTCTAAAAGAGATCACGGTTGGGTTTAGTTGTGCAGCTGATGCTTTATGAAAATAAGGGATCCCATCCGTCGACACGTGGTCCACATGCAATTAAAAATGGGTTTTTCTTTTGAGACATGAAAAGTTTTGTAACCCCTCCCCCCCCCCCCATCTTACATTTGTTTAAATATCTTCTAGATCGCCCAGTTCTCATAATTTTAATCTCAAATTACACGAATTTTAATCATTTCATTCTGTGGCATTTTTAGGATCCTCATTTGGGAGGGGATTTTGAACCACTGTGACTCATAAAATGAACAATTCCGTTGTGTTACATCGTTCATAAGGCACTGTTCTAAATACGTGACACATAAAAAAACGACATAAGGAATAGCACAAACAAGCATAATAAATCTAGCATTTATGCCTTTAAAGGTTTCATATAAGAGCATCTGCTGCAGTTTTCAGTGAAAATAAAAGAAGCGAGGCAGAAAGAGAGTGTTGTAAGCTTAAAAACACCCAGAAGGTATACGGTAGAGGGCATACGTTATAGTTTTACTCGAGGAACAGAGGGTATGCAAAAGTTATTGAACACTTTCAGAAGGTACATACGGTATACCTCCAACTATTATCCTTTGAGAAAGAGCAGCAGCAGTAACATATTCTTCGTAGTACTTATGTGCTATCTCTACTAACTTTTCTTTCTTTAATTTTGTGTTGAAATAGAGGTTCCTATTATGAAACCTGGAAACAGTTGAATGGTAAAAATTTTATGCTTTTCTTTATTTTGGTTTTTACACATCATATTTTTTTTGCACCTTAACACAAGGAGTTTCGTATACATCTTATCAATTTTGAAAGTTGTGAAAAGGGTTTTAACTCCGAGCACCCCCCCCCCCCCCCCCCTTCGCTGTGGCAGTGGATTATAGAATTTGTTTTCAAAACCATTTTTCTACTTCTTTTCAACCCTTTAATGTATCATTTTTTTATTTCGTTCAGAAAATATTATACTTGAGTCTATTTTTGTTAATTATCCACTAGAAAAATAGTCAAAAATTTATGTTTCTGTTGTACATGTCATAATATCACTCCTGAGTTACATAACAAAAATTGCTCATTAAAGGATAATTTTAAATTATATACTTACTTTAAAGTGTTTACATTGCACAATAAAAACTATTCAGCGATATAATAATTTTATAACTCTTTTAATAATTTACAGAATTAATAATGACTACCTTATACAGATAGAGAAAAAACGCCAGTCGAGCCATTTGTAAGCAGTATCAACAAAAGATGTTATAACCTCTGCGTGATAACAAATCCAAACAAAATCAGACTTCACGATCTTAAAGGCTGTTATCAAATCCAAAAGGAAAGCTTTATGACATAAGTTTTAATTTATTTTTGTTCGGAAATGCATGACACTAGCAGGGGTTGTTGTTCAGAAACTATGTAATCGAACTGTGTTTTCCGTTTTTTTTTTTTTTTTTTTTTTTTTTTTTTTTTTTGCCAACGCAATAATCTTTCAGGAAATAGTGTCAAAGTGGGCGTTTTGAACCAAAATTTCCTCGGAAAAGAAGAATAACCACTCAAGAATGGGTGGAAAACGTCTTTGTCACGCGATCAAAATCACTTATAACTCAATAGGTAATTTATTGATCAAAAAAGGGAAATCACAGTTCGATTCCAAATCGCTTCCATAGTCATTCCTTCAAGTTTTATATCTTTCCGTAAAAAAATGAATTTGTAAATGTGTCAAAACGTTTTGCGCCTGTTGAGCAGAACAATTGAGAACAGTCTTAAATGCATGTTATATTATCACACGTAAGTAAAACATTACAGTTCACCAAAAGACCAATAGAAAACGCCAAATGGCAAAAAAAGACCATACACCTGAGTTACACTATGCATTTAAGGTCTAACTTTCTATTCCTTCATTACATTCTTCCACAGTGCGATGCTCTTTAATTGTAATAATTTTTTTCATGTATAAATTGGTAATTTCTCTTCTTATGTTGATTAGTTTTTGTTTTGTTTTTCTGTATATTATTTTAACTGCACAACTGTATAGAAATTTTATATTAGTTACGCGCGTTATCTTATCACACGTAAGTAAAACATAACAGTTCACCAAAAGACCAATAGAAAGCGCCAAATGGCAAAAAAAGACCGTGTAACTCCTGAGTTACACTATGCATTTAAGGGCTAACTTGCTCTACCTTCATTACATTCTTCCACAGTGTGATGCTCTTTAATAGTATTAATTTTTTCATGTATAAATAGGTAATTTCTCTTCTTATGTTGATTAATTTTTGTTTTTCTGTTTATCTTTTTCTGTATATTATTTTAACAGCACAACTGTTCAGAAATTTTATATTAGTTACGCAGGCATCTTATCACACATAAGTAAAATATAACAGTTCACCAAAAGACCAATAGAAAGAACCAAATGGCAAAAAAAGACCATGTAAGTCCTGGGTTACACTATGCATTTAAGGGCTAACTTGCTATTCCTTCATTATATTCTTCCACAGTGTGATGCTCTTTAATAGTAATAATTTTTTCATGCATAAATTGGTAATTTCTCTTCTTATGTTGATTAATTTTTGTTTTGCTGTGTATCTTTTTCTGTATATTATTTTAACTGCACAACTGTTCAGAAATTTTATATTAGTTACGCAGATAATCTTATCACACATAAGTAAAACATAGCAGTTCACCAAAAGACCAATAGAAAGAACCAAATGGCAAAAAAAGACCATGTAACTCCTGAGTTACACTATGCATTTAAGGGCTAACTTGCTCTTCTTTCATTACATTCTTCCACAGTGTGATGCTCTTTAATTTTAATAATTTTTTCCTGCATAAATTGGTAATTTCTTTTCTTATGTTGATTAGTTTTTGTTTTCTGTTTATCTTTTTCTGTATATTATTTTAACTGCACAACTGTATAGAAATTTTATATTAGTTGTCGTGGTGGAAATACATATGTGTAGATTTAATTCGCAATTATAATTTTAAATCGAAATTTGTTTAATTATAATGTTGTAAATTGTAACTTGCCTAAATGTGTACTGTAAAATTGTACGTATAAAGAGAAACATACAATTGTTATACATTTTATAAACGAACATTAAATTTAAGACAGCATGTATAATTGAATGCAATTGAATTGTATTTTGTGTGGCCCCCGACTTTGAACTAAAGCTATAAATCTGTAATGCTAAACTCTCAAGGGGTGTCTGTATTTTAATACTTTTCTAATAATGTTTAATTTTACTTGGAAAAGTTTCGAAATGGCTAATTGAATATATAGATTATCGTATTCTATTTTAATCACAGTAAATTGCATTTCCTTCCTTTGCAATATTCTATAAAATTAGTTTTACATGACGCGCAGTGGAAATATTAGTGATTAAATTGAGATAAAGTGTAGTTAAAAAAAGTAAAAAGAGACTTGGAACTTCTGTTACTTTAATTGGTAATGCTTATCGATATTACAGGATGTTCCAAAATTCAACCGACAAATTCAGAAGGGTGATAATAAGCATCATGAGGATGAAAAATTACTATAGAACATGGGGTCGCAAACCACGTATTTAATCAAAAATACAAGATGTTTCATCCTAACTCAATTTGTGTTGAGGGTAATAAGGTTCAGAAAACTGAAGTATATTTTAACAAAACATTTAACAGACAGTGGGATGACAGGGATGACCGGCCCGGGAAACCAGCTTTCGCTTTAGAGTATAAGTGCAATCCCGGGGGGATACTCAAATCCACTGCATATGGTAAGATACATTAACAATGACAATATTTTTAAAACAGTTAATAACATACAGAAAAATAAATTCAGTTTGCTGTTTTTGACTCTGAAACTCACAAGAAGTGTCATCAGTACATACATTGACAGCAATTGCACTATGTTGTATACATGCATAAACAATTACAAGACATGTTTTTTGAATACTAGAGCTGAAAAACTTTAAGTGAAAGGCATATGCTGATAAATATAATGAAAATACTAAATAAACAAACCAAAGAAAATAAGACAAATATTTACATTATGTACAAAACAGGGGCTCCTGTCTGAAATGGGAGCTGAAAACAATGAGATTGCTCAGCTAGCTCAGAAAGGGAGAGGATTGGTAAATATAAATTCGTTGTCTTCTAAAAATTTCATACAATCCGGTACACGTTGCAGGAGAACTGGACGGTCGAGCAGGTAAGTTAACCAGTCAGGCAGTGTCATCTGTTGTGGCTTTTTTACGTGATAGTGGGACGTTAATGTGCAATGTAAAATATACTGTAATGATGTTGATAAGGATCCTTAAATGCAAAGAGGTGAGTCTCGTTTATTTATGGTATATAAGTGTTGTTGGAAGGGTCCATGATTAGACATTTAACAGACATTCGCACCTTTGTTGTAAATGTTATAAACACCCAACAAAAGTGGTAGAAGTTTGCATTACACGAGCCAGCAGTATGCACCGGACGCCCCACATTTTGGACTGTGATTATCAGTTCATGCAGTATCATCGATTGCTTGAGCAACATGTTTTTTCCAGATCTTTTCGTGATGTTATAATATTTCACACAAAAAGAGGTACATATCGTTACATTTTCAATGCAATGTTTTTACTTTTCTCGAAATTATTACCGCCAATCCGAGTTCAGTTAGGATGAAACACACTGTATTTGTGACTAAATAAGGGGTTTGCGATCCTATGTCCTATGGCAGCTTTTCATCCTCTTGATGCCCCCTATCATTCATCTGAATCTTTCGGTCGAAAATCGGAACACCCTTTATATTGATTATTAACTGTGGTTGGTCTTCTGTTGCATTCAGCTTGAAAATTCATCATGGATGTAGGCTTTATTACAGATAAATTTCACATTTACTTCAGGAGAATCATTTTCCCACGTGATTTTAGCGTGGAATGATGTTATTGTGGGATGATGAGATATTAAAGAAAGAGAAACAACGTATAAAGAAATAAATATAAATAAATATAAAAAGCATACAGCTGTTTCGAAACCTCTAAGGTTTCATCATCAGTGCTTAAAAATCAATCGTAAAATTAAAACTCTGGGAAGGGGGTGGAGGGAGACAGAGAGCCAGAAAGGCGTACCTGACAGCTCTACTGTCAACGACGAAATGCGACATATGGCTGACAAATAGCCAAGGAGTCCATCTCAGGGAGATCAATCAAAATCGCCCAATTGCTCGGGAAGAGTTCAATCAGAGAGGAGAAAAAAAGGTGGGGGGGGGGGGAGTGAAAAGAACGAATTATAGAAAATTAAACCATATCTTTGAAAAATTGGGCGTACTGGACAAATCGATAACTAAACTGTTTGAATTTTTCCATCTGTGATAAGCTTCTCACAAGTCAAGATCATAAATTGATGAGCATTTCTGTATTATTGAGGCTTCGGAAAATTTAAAATTATGGTTGTTGGACCAGCAGTGGTTGGCAATAGCGGACGTTTGATATCACAGTTTTTGAAGTGAAAACTTCTTTAGGCGCGTTGAGCTTTTTTTGAGATGGGGAAAAACCACTGATTTCGAGACACTGTAAAGTAACGACATGCTAGCATTTTGACACATAGACACTAGCGCGCCAAGCGGTGAATGACAGGAACTTTTCCCTCTTCAGCTCAATCCGCAAAAGAAGAAGGAAGCTAAAACTCACTTTTTCTCCCGGCGTATTGCTAAAACAAATTATTATTTTGTTTTTCGTCAGTTAAAATGAATTATACCGTATTCGTGACCTACCTATTTCGTGTAACTAAAAACCGATAACGCTGTATTTTATCGTGTTGATGGTCTGGTCAATAACCAACAGTATTGGCGGGAATTTCGATTACGGAAGATAAAATACGGGGCACAGATGTCAGATACGCACTTGGGTACCTAATTGACAGCAAAATGGCGTTATTTTATTTTACAAGGTAACCCGGCTACTGTTGCTTATTTATTAATAAATTGTTCATTTACTTTTATTTTATTTTTTTTAAATTGTACAATTGTTTTGTTCTATAGTTATTAATGAAATTACCGTTTATTTATTGTTGTTTACTTTTTTAAAAAATAGAAAATAATTTAAAAATATATATTGTAACTGGTATTGGAAAACGGGCTTTCGCCAAATTGACGTTAAAAAATCGCGCTAAACCTGGTTCGTATATCACATCTCTGCCAAATTCTCGTTTTTTTGATTTTTCGACTTTTTATCCAAATTTTCCGGATTTTTTAAATTTTTCCTTTCATTGTATCCCAAACACTACCTTCATACCAAATTTCAAGATTCTAGGGATACAGGACGTACCTCTGAGTTTTGATGATCGGTGAATCAGTGTCGAAAAGGGGAAAGTTTAAGTTCATATATCTTCTGAAATAAAAAAGATAGAAACGTGAAATTTCAGCATTTAGTTCCATTTCCACATTACTTTAGATTTACGAAGTTTCAAGTTGCTGGGAATCACCAACACAAAGATATTGGGGGTCAAAAGTACCCTGAGTTGCTTCCAGAAAAAGATGCTTACGGCTGTGCTTTCAAGACTTGGCAGGGGCACTGCCGTGTCCCCAGATGCTTTCATTAGTGCTGCTACACAATTCAACGCATAAAACATTTCCTGACGATTAAAAAAACACACACGTAATTGTTGAAGTTTTCACTTCTATTGGCACTCCCGGAGTGCCACTGTTTTTTTTAACACAAGATTTCTCCTCTCTGATTGCACTCTTCCGGAGCAAATGGGCGATTTTGATTGGTCTCCCTGTGTGGGCGCGTGAGATCGATTCCGTGGCTGTTTGTCAGCCGTATGTCGCGTTTCGCCGTTGACAGTAGATCTGTAAGGTACGCCATTTCAGGCTTTCTGTCCCCCCCCCCCCTTCTTTACCCAGAATTTTAATTTTACCATTGATTTTTGAGCACTGGTGATAAAATCTTAGAGGTTTCGAAACAGCTGTATGCTTTTTATATGTATTTATATTTGTGCCTTTATACGTTGTTTCTCTTTCTTTAATATATTGGCACCAAGTACAATCCTTTCCCACTTTTTATGATGAGATATAACGGTGTGCAAAGTCGTGAAAAGTCAATGCTTTCAAGAAAAAGACTTGGTCAATAAAAAGAATAAGATAAAGTGACAGTAGTAGATCTGTAATAAAATAGATACACTGAAATTTATTTTTCTGCAATGTGCATAAGAAACCATTAACGGAATTTAAGTCTGAATATTGACATAGCAAATACTTAGCCTGGGGTAAAATATAAGGGGCCTCTGAAAGAGATGTTTTTAGCTCCGTTGCTGGTGATTATGTAGATTAGGTGTGTCAGGGGGCCCGAAGAAAGACATATGATTCGCAATTTTTTTTTAGTTTGTGTCATAGAAAGTTCTTCGACCAAAAATAATACCTTTTTTATAATGTTACTTTTCAAGTATGTAGTTCGTCTCGAAATTTTTTATACATTTTTTAATACATTTGTCATTTTCATACATTCGTATACATTATTATATAATGTATTAAAGGTATAATATTTACATATTGCGAAGCTAAGCACGTTTGTTTTATCATATTTTATATTTCCCGTTCAATTATATTATCTATCTTTGCATAATTTTATCTCACATATGACGCGTAGATGCATAGCTAGCGGTGAAAGGGACCAGTATAATTTTGGAAGACCAAAGGCATGTACGGAAGTTTGTTTTCATCATTGGTAATTTTTATCAATATTATACTTTATTAATACATGGAATTTATTCCAGAGAGAGAAACAGAGTTTCTCTGAAATAATTTCCATGTATTAATATAGTTTCTATCGATGCAGGATTTAATTAAGTTTCGTGTTTGCCCCATGTCGGTGGCTCACGATATATATTCCATCTTGTGCTGCGCTTGTAGCCTTGCCAACATGTAATAGTGAGAAATTTTCCATGCTGGTTATCGTTCTATGTGGTTTAGTCGGTAGAACGTCAGTGCGCTATACTGATGGCCCGGGTTCGAGTCCCGCAATGGAATATATTTCACTATGTTGGCCTTTGCGCCTCTTAAGCAATTACTTTGAAATTTGATTTTAATTTGAAATATTATACTTGGTTATCAATTTTGGTTATCGGTGGGATACAGCTTGGAAACCCGTGTCATGTATATGGACTTTATTACAGATAGTTCTATAGAAATTTAATGTAAAAAAGCTAAGAAAGAAATGAAAGAAAAGTACAATCGTAATTTTCAATAAGATAATTAAACAGAGGGAAGGACATGAGAACTATTTCATGAGAACTTGGTGCGTAGGATATGAGAACGTAATTAAACGTAATTAAAGCGTGAATGTTGTTACGGGGTATAAGGGCGTGTAAAGTCGTAAAGAGTGGAGGTTTTAATATTATGCGTATTAAGATTTGGAGTGATCAGTGCACCCAATATGACAGAATAACAGCAATTGATCTGTAATAAAATACAGACGTTGGGATTCATACTTACAGCAGTATGCATATGAAAGAGTGACTAAATAGTGGTAGAGCAAAAACATTGCCTGGGGTAAAATATAAGGGGCCACTAAAAAATATTTTTTTTTATCTTCGTTGCTGATGTGTTATGTAGATTAGGAGTGTTCGGGGGCCTATATAAGGAGATGAAACTCACAATTTATTTTCCTTTGCGTCATACAAAGTTCTTCGACCAAAAGGAGTCAATTTTTTTTACATTGTTGCTTTTCCGGAATGTAGCTCTTCTCGAATTTTGTTTTTCGAAATGGGTAACCAAGTACATTTATTTTATCACATTTTATATTTCACATTCAATTATATTATCTATCTTAGCATAACTTTAACTCAAGCATGACGCTTAGAAGTGGAAATGAATAGTATACTTTTGGAATGACCGAATGATTGGCGTATGAAATTTGGGTTTAATCATTTGTAATTTTTATCTATATTATACTCTGTTATCAATTATGGATTTTGATGGGAAACAGCTTTGAAATCAACCATGTATACAGGCTTTATTAAAGATAACTCCATAGAAGGCACTTCGTTCAGAGGGAAAAAATGAACAAAAAAATTCAACTCTAATTTTCAATAAGAGAATTAAAAAGAGGGAAAGATATGAGAACTATTTTGCCAACACCAGATTTCAGCGTGGAATAGTGTTTCGAAGTATATGGGTGTATAAAGTCACGAGGAGTGGATGTTTCATTAGCATCAGCATGCGAATCAAGATTTGGAGTGGTCAGTATATCGAATATGATAGAATGACGATAGCTGATCTGTAATAAAATACACGAAAGAATGAAAAAATACTGCTAGAGCAAAAACGTTTGCCTGGGGTAAAATTTAAGGGGGCTTCTATAAGGTTAGATTTAGTATAGCTGCTTATGCTTTTATGTAAATTAAGGACTTCTAAATCTAGGCTTAGGGGTTAATACAACTATTCGTAATATTTTTACTTTCTTCTATCTTTACAAGAAGAAAGTATTGGATTCGTGAAAATTTTCGACTTTCGGTTTTCGACGGATTCACATGTTTTAGGCGTCAGAGATTCCGAAAAACATGTTTTTACAAAATGTCTGTCTGTGAATCTGTGAGTCTGTTTGTCTGTCTGCCTGTATGTGACACAAATTTTGTGGGCGCTCTATCTCAAGAACTAACGCACGGAATTTAATAAAAATTTATATTCAGTTAGTCCCTGATATAAATTGGTGCTGATTAGTTTTTGGTGTGAATAGCTCAACAAGTGGCGCTGCTATGCAACATTTTCCACGATTTCCACAATAGTCCGTCTCCAGAACTAATGCACGGATTTTCATCAAATTTTAGATTCAGTTAGTTCTTGACATGAATTGATGTTTTAAACATTTTGGTGTAAATCGCTCAACAGGTGGCGCTGCTATGTTGCATTTTTTGTAATTTCTGAAATAGGTCTATCTCAAGAACTAGCTTGGATTTTCAAGAAACTTCAGATTCAGGTATACCTGGATATGATTTAGTGCTGTTTAGTTTTTGGTGTAAATCGCTCAGCAGGTGGCGCTGCTATGCAGCATTTTTCAGAATTTCCACCATAGCTCTATCTCGATAACTAATGTACGAATTTTTATCAAACTTCAGATTCAGGTATGCCTTGACATGAATTGATGTTTTGTAGATTTTGTAAATCGCTCAACAGGTAGCGCTGCTATGCTGAATTTTTTGCAATTTCCGCAATAGCTCAATCTCAAGAACTAATACTTGGATTTTCAACAAACTACAGATTCAGGCAGGACCTTCATATGAATTAGTGCTGTTTATGTTTTGGTGAAAATCGCTCAACAGGTGGCGCCGCTATGCTGCATTTTTCAGAATTTCCACCATAGCTCTATATCAATAACAAATGCATGAATTTTCATCAAACTTCAGATTCAGGTATGCCTTGATATCAATTAGTGTTATTTATATTTTGGTGTAAATCGCTCAACATGTGGTGCTGCTATGCTACATTTTTCCGTATTTCCGCTAAAGCTCTATCTCTAGAACTAATGTACGAATTTTCATCAAACTTCAAATTCAGAACTTTATAATATACTTATAACTACTTAAAAGGTGACAAAAACATATAAAAATTAACCCGAGATCTTTCGAATACACACGCGTTCATTTTCAAAGGGATAAAAGATGATTGATGAATCATCTTTTATCCCTTTGAAAATGAAAGCGTGTGTGTTTGAAAGATCTCGGGTTACATTAAATAATATTTTTATATGTTTTTATATGTTTTTGTCACCTTTTAAGTAGTTATAAGTATATTATAAAGTTTATTAATAACAAGGTGAAAATTTCCTTCACGACACTAGTGTTTAAAACAGAGTTTTGACTCTATTCAAATTCAGATATAATTTGATATGAATTGATGCTAAATTGATGTAATTTCTTGTACTATTTAAATGATTTAATTGACGTGATTTATATAGAAGAAAGTTTTGTGATGGCCAAAACATATTAGTTTTGTTGTTGTATGTAAAGATTTTTTTTAGCAAAACAATTTTTTTTACACGAAATACAGAATATGAACCATAAAAATGCTCATTGTTTCACTTAAAAGGCGACAAAAATAATAATAATGTAGATGTTACAAGTAAAAAATAGTTTTGTCTTATAATTTTATGTACATTTCTTTTCTTTCTTTCTTTTTTTTTTTTTTATAAAGAAGACTTTTATTTCTTGATGAGGATATATTGCACTATGTTTCCTTAAATCCTACTATTTTAAGTTAAATAATGCTATAAAAAGTGATAAAATATCTTTATTAAGATTGACGATCGTTTTGTCGTACATACGGCGACATTTTCAAAATCATTCACGATAAAAAATATTTTCACATAATTTAAAAACAGTAAATATAGTAAACAATGTCACGAGACATGATGCATAATGAAAAACATCGCAAACATAAAATTAAATTAAAATTAAATTAGCTATTTGGGAGGGTGGAAAAATTTTCATATAATTTAAAAAAACAATAACATGGTAAACAATGTCACGAGACAACATGCATAATGAAAATCATTGGAAAACATAAAATAAAAATAAAATTATCTTGGTTATTTGCGAGCGTGGATTAATTTTTACTATTGTTACTAAAATTACATAGCATCTCTTTCCAAATTTTAGGTAAATCAAAGGACACTGAATCATTGCAAACACTCTTGTTGCGTAAAAATATCTCTATTGATTCTCGGATTATGGATGGTAAATAAAATCTTGATGTAATTAACTTGCTATTTTTAAAATTGATCTGTAAAGGTCAGATTATGCAGCGAAGAACCTTTACAGATTGATTTTAAAAATAGCAAGTTAATTTATACATCAAGATTTTATTTACCATCTATAATCCGAGAATCAATAGAGATATTTTTACGCAACAAGAATATTTGCAATGATTCAGTGTCCCTTGATTTACCTAAAATTTGGAAAGAGATGCTATGTAATTTTAGTAACAATAGTAAAAATTAATCCACGTTCGCAAATAACCAAGATAATTTTATTTTTATTTTATGTTTTGCAACGTTTTTTATTATGCATGAAAGATGATTGATGAATCATCTTTTATCCCTTTGAAAATGAACGCGTGTGTGTTCGAAAGATCTCGGGTTACATTAAATAATATTTTTTATATGTTTTTATATGTTTTTGTCACCTTTTAAGTAGTTATAAGTATATTATAAAGTTTATTAATAACAAGGTGAAAATTTCCTTCACGACACTAGTGTTTAAAACAGTGTTTTGACTCTATTCAAATTCAGATATAATTTGATATCAATTGATGCTAAATTGATATAATTTCTTGTACTATTTAAATAATTTAATTGACGTGATTTATATAGAAGAAAGTTTTGTGATGGCCACAACATATTAGTTTTGTTGTTGTATGTAAAGATTTTTTTTAGCAAAACAATTTTTTTTACACGAAATACAGAATATGAACCATAAAAATGCTCATTGTTTCACTTAAAAAGCGACAAAAATAATAATAATGTAGATGCTACAAGTAAAAAATAGTTTTGTCTTATAATTTTATGTACATTTCTTTTATTTATTGTTTTTTTTTTTTTTTTTTTTTTTATAAAGAAGACTTTTATTTCTTGGTGAGAATATATTACAATATGTTTTCTTAAATCCTACTATTTTAAGTTAAATAATGCTATAAAAAGTGATAAAATATCTTTATTAAGATTGACGATCGTTTCGTCGCACATACGGCGACATTTTCAAAATCATTCACGATAAAAAATATTTTCACATAATTTAAAAACAGTAAATATAGTAAACAATGTCACGAGACATGATGCATAATGAAAAACATCGCAAACATAAAATTAAATTAAAATTAAATTAGCTATTTGCGAGGGTGGAAAAATTTTCATATAATTTAAAAAAACAATAACATGGTAAATAATGTCACGAGACAACATGCATAATGAAAAACATTGCAAAACATAAAATAAAAATAAAATTATCTTGGTTATTTGCGAGCGTGGATTAATTTTTACTATTGTTACTAAAATTACATAGCATCTCTTTCCAAATTTTAGGTAAATCAAAGGACACTGAATCATTGCAAATACTCTTGTTGCGTAAAAATATCTCTATTGATTCTCGGATTATGGATGGTAAATAAAATCTTGATGTAATTAACTTGCTATTTTTAAAATTGATCTGTAAAGGTCAGATTATGCAGCGATGAACCTTTACAGATTGATTTTAAAAACAGCAAGTTAATTTATACATCAAGATTTTATTTACCATCCATAATCCGAGAATCAATAGAGATATTTTTACACAACAAGAGTATTTGCAATGATTCAGTGTCCCTTGATTTACCTAAAATTTGGAAAGAGATGTTATGTAATTTTAGTAACAATAGTAAAAATTAATCCACGATCGCAAATAACCAAGATAATTTTATTTTTATTTTATGTTTTGCAATGTTTTTCATTATGCATGTTGTCTCGTGACATTGTTTACCATGTTATTGTTTCTTTTCTTTTCCTTTTTTTTTTCCTTTTTTATTTCTTTTTATTATTATACGAAAATTAATTCACGCTCGCAAATAGCTAATTTAATTTTAATTTAATTTTATGTTTGTAATGTTTTTCATTATGCATCATGTCTCGTGACATTTTTTACTATATTTATTGTTTTTAAATTATGTGAAAATATTTTCTATCGTGAATGATTTCGAAAATGTCGCCGTTTGTGCGACGAAACGATCGTCAATCATAATAAAGATATTTTATCACTTTTTAAAGCATTATTTAACTTAATCTGTAAGTGATCATTATTCATGTTCCTACTATTTTACTTTTCAATGCATTTCAACAATATATTAAAATCACATAAACATAGTCGCATACTTACATTATTAAAATTTTAACAGAGTTAATTGTATAATGTAGATGAAGTAACATATGTAACACGTGTAGAATTTCAAATATTCGATACGAACAGAAATAATTGCTTATAAAATACCTCAGCGGTAGGGAAATATCTTCAGTTTTGAATTTGAAAATAAAATCTAAAGCGAATAATGTCAACAAAAAACTGAAACAACAAATTCAAATATAAATAACACTTAATTTTACAATTCAAGCTAAAACTGCTGAGAATTAAAATTGTGCTAGTAATTTGTCCTATATAAATTTGCCCAAATTTCTTAGGTAATCAAACTCACCATTTAACAGATAAACACTAAATTTACTTCTTAGAATGAATCAACTCAACTACATAAGAATTTGCTTCTTACAATGAATTAATTCAACTACATAAGAATTCACTTTTTACAATGAATTAACTCAGATACATAAGAATTAACATTTTAGCATAAATTAACTTAACTACATAAGAATATACTTCTTACAATGAATTAACTCAAATACATAAGAATTTACTTCTCAGAATGAAATAGTTTAACTACATAGGAATTTACTTTTTAGAACAATTTCATTCAAGTACATAAAAATTTACTTCATAGCATGAATTGAGTGAACTACATAAGAACTTATTTGAATGAATAAACTCAGCTACATATGCACGCATTTCTATGAATTAGGAAAAAAAAATATTTATTCAAATTTTCAGAGATTGAAAACAAAAATGTATATATATATATATATATGTATGTATGTAGGATATCCCTTGCCCTGAGGCACCTGTGGTCACCACACGCTTCGTACTGAGCAATTTTAAATATAACATAAAAAACAAAACAAAACAATGAAAATCAAAATCAAAAAGGAATGTTGATCATAATTTAATATAGACAAGGCTTGTCAAAGCTTAATCTCTTTCTAAATACCCTATCGTACTACGCATTTAGTTAATTCAAAACTTTCTGTGGGAACCGGTCAAAACTTTATCCATTATTCATAGGAGCAGTTTTAATAGAAGTCATTTTCATATAGAAAGGTGTGTGAACAACACAGTTCCAGAATGGCTGAATTCTCGCAGCAATTTTGCATTGAGGTAAGTAGATTTTAATGCAACACAAATATTTAAATTATTACATGAGACGTTAATTTATCCTGTCTTTATTTGGCATTAAAAAGTGTGTTATTTATACTGATTTAAAATATGGTAAAACAAGTATAAATCGCGATATTTAAGATAATGATTAGCAAGTATGCTATGAATTTTTTTTTTTTTTCAAATTGAAGGGTTATTTCTTATGTAACCTCTTTTTTTTTCCCGATTTTAGTGAAAATATTGAAAAAAAAAAATCCTTCCACGTGCAGTTTAACAAGTGCATACAAATCATAAATATCCCTCTCATTAAATTTTTAATTTAGTCCAAAAATACGGACAAAAACCAACACAATTGTACACTGAAAAAAAAAATGCTAGCAAGGATGCTAATATTGAAAATGTAATTGAATCTTAAATGTTCTGAAAAATATTTTGGTGGAATCTTTCGTGATTATTAGATTGCTAGGTTTATTTTGTAAAGAATTATCTACAAATTTCTAGAGTGCAAAAGAAAGTAAATGAATAATTTGTTTATTAGTACACGACAAAAGACTGTTGAATTTAATTACCTGAATTTCCATTCACACTGCTAACAAGGCGTAAAATCATCGGCAACTTTTCCGGACAGTTTATGTATTTAATATGAACTTTCTGTTATTTTAAAAGATTTTGCAATAAAATAAACGATTTGCAGATTTTCTTTTGTAAAATAAACAGTTGTTTGCCAGAATCCTAGCTGACAGCTTTTAACTGCAAAATGAGCAGTTATTTTCTTTTATTATATATATATAATATATACTATATTAAATATTATATAGTAGCAGTTGCGAGCAGAGAAAAAAAAATATATATATAAATAAACGGAGCTTTGAAGGGAAGCAGAAACATTATAATGATTTTTTCTTTATTGCCAGCTATATCAGATGCAATATATATATATATATATATATATATATATATATAATCATTAAAACAATTACAACTTACCACAAAGAAACATAGTAAAAAAAAAAGTAGAATTAAAGGAATATAATAGAAATTTTTAGAACCAATAATCCTCAGGCCCTAAATACCTTGACACTACAAATAGTGTGAGATTTCATCTTCGTATTAGTCATAAAAAAGCTAAATAATACGAATTTAGGGTATATATATATATATATATATATATATACCGTATTCCCCCGCATTAGCCGGCATGCCGGAAAAAAACGAGGTACACCAACATGCCGGAAAAACTCGTATTTACCGGCATACCGGAAAATATGAGGTTTCGATACTGAAGGACGAACGGCTGATTTATTTTAGTTTTTATAACAACATTTTTCATTTTAAGGAAAAAACATCAATACTTATTTTTCCCTCTGTCTCTCTCTATATATATATATTCCTTTATATTTAAGTGATTATTAGATTCTATTTATCTTACTAGCTGAGCCGCCCGGCGTTGCCCGGTCCCGTAATAATATTCTAAAATGAACCTGAAATTTGTATTGCAAAATCTCATAAAAATACCCAATCTCGAACCGAACGAACCTCGAACCGGATCCCCACTGCTTACAGTACCGTGCAAAATCTTGCAAAAAAAAAAAAAAAAAAAAAAAAAAAAAAAAAAAAAAAGGAAAAAAAAAAACATAATTTCGAATCTTTTAGTTCCATATTCCGCCGCCAGGGGCGAACTATATTATTAACAAAATTGTTTTTGAACGAAATTCCGTTAAACAACCTACCTGTAGATATAAGGGGGTGGCGGACTTAAGCAAGAATTTAAAATATTTGTTATAATTACTATTCGAAATTAATGATAAGTACACTTTTGAAATTCTATATTAAATAAGTAATACCCAGGGCCTATCAAAAATCCGCATCTAAAACGGTACAGTTTTAAATATTTAATCGCGACCCTAAGAAAATTTTGTTAGGAAGTATTTAAGATATTTGTTGAAATTACTATGCTCGCTTTTTCCGGCATGCCGGGAAAGACCAGGGACTAATATTCGAAAATCTGGTCTCCCTCGAATTATCCGGCATGCCGGCTAATGCGGGGGAATACGGTATATATATATATATATATATATAAAATGTATATATATATATATACTATATATATATAAAATGTATATATATATAAAATGTATATATATATACTATATATATATATATATATATATAATATATATATATATATATATATATATATATATATATATATATATATATATATATATATATATATATATATATATATTACATGCAGAGTGCAATATGTTATCTATCGCCGACCTTTAATTTCTCAACCGTTGGCCGTAGACATACAGTTCCAATTGCAAAAACGTTTCAAATGAGCTAAATATTCATGTTGTGGCATTATTTAAAGTAAAAAATCAATTTTATAAAAATTATGAAATGTAACTTTTTATACGGTCCCAGTCCCTATAGTTATATTTAGTAAAATTGTACACATATCATAACAGATATCACACAAAAAGTTTGACATCTGTACAGCAAAAATTGACATAGTTATTAAATTTCTAGGTTTGAGATTTTTGCACATGATTTTGTCTTTCATTGAGGGATCAGTTAAAAGATGAATTAAAGTAATTCGAGATCAAAGTCAGGGTGCAATGTCCTTTTTACGGAGAAACCACCTTTAGCCGGTATTGCCAAATCAGGGAATCATCAAAGAGGGTTATTTCCTCTAAACATTTGAGCTAACTTTTATGGATCGAACAACATTCAAACGTCAAAGTAGGTAGAATAGACAACCGGAAAATAAAACATATTTCCTAAGGATTCGATAAATCGCAGCGGAATTGCACTCTGATTTTGATCTCGAATTACTTTAATTCATCTTTTAACTGATCCCTCAATGCAGCACAAAATCATGTGCAAAAATCTCAAACTTTGAAATTTAATAACTATGTCAATTTACGTAGTACAGATGTCAAACTTTTTGTGTTATATCTGTTATGATATGTGTAAACTTTTACTAAATATAACTATAGGGACTGGGGGACCGTATAAAAAGTTAGATTTCGTAATTTTTATAAAATTGATTTTTTACTTTAAATAATGCCACAACTTGAATATTTACCTCATTTGAAATGTTTTTCTAATTGGAACTATATGTCTATGACCAACGGTTGAGAAATTAAAGGTCGGCGATAGATAACATATTGCACCCTATATATATATAATATATAATTCATTTTCAAGTCTTTTTCTTTTAATTAAGTTATTTGATTTTTCGATTTTCTTGGATTTTTATCCTTACATTTTTTTATACAAAACTTTATGTGATCAAGAAAAAAGCTTACCATTTCTGAACTCAGCGCATTGAAAAACATTATAAGATACTTAAAATCGTGGCAATAAAAGGTATCTTTTCGTAGGCTTGTATTATGATTAATTTGGATGTTTATATAAAAAAATAATAATAAAAGATTTGTAAGAGTATATTTGCAAGACAAATTCATTAGAACTGAAATGAAGATGTAGAAAATTATTATTTGAAACAAATATAAAATAGACCTGTAGAAACCCTTTTTTTATTATTATTAAAAACATTATGGCGTACTAATAGTGGTTTTGCTTTTAAAAATCTAAATTTTAAAGAATTGAGACGTTTAAAGTGAATAATCTACCGCAATCAGAGTGTCACAACCTCTTCAGTTCCGCAGCTAAAATAATAATACAAATACTTATTCATTGGTTTTTTCCAAACAAAATGACATCGTAAATGACAGAAAAAGTATCTTTTGTGAAATTGATTCTTTAGGCGCTTAGTAATTTAGGTTCAAAAATATGAATCTAAAACTACAAACCTCATTAAAAAATCAATTAATAACCATTAACCTAAATTAACCCAATCACAAATTTAAGAGCTTTAAACGAGTAAATATTCTACAAATGCTCAAAATTCTTTCTTGAAAAAGAT
Source organism: Maratus speciosus (assembly GCA_963932465.1). Lineage (NCBI taxonomy): Eukaryota > Metazoa > Arthropoda > Arachnida > Araneae > Salticidae > Maratus > Maratus speciosus. The sequence goes on from OZ010798.1 coordinate 291,838,946, forward strand.
TCAAGTTAAATACTTATAAAAATTTCTCACTTTCTTGGTCATACTTTCTTTTGGGCATTTTTAGGCCTTTTGCAAACTCAGATGAAAATAACATTTATTTTATGTGGGAATCAGCTTAGATGCTGCCATTTATTCGTTTGCTTTGAACGCAAAAAACAATCATCTATTAAGAAGTGATGTGAAAATTTAAAAAAAATTGGGCATTTTAGTTTTTATAAGGAAAAGAACGGAAGTTCCCATATGGGGACCCAGGGGCCGAGAAGGTTACAATATTTTTTAACAATGTTTTTTTGACAAATGAAATTTATTGCTACTCCATCTACCCTAAACATTTTCGGAACTTTACGCTTAGTAAATTTAATCAAAAATTTGTAATCTAAATACACACCTTACATTACTCAAGCCTGATTTTTCGCATCGTTGCTATCTCTGATCATACATTTTACTAGTATTAAAAAATGCTCTGACGAGCACCAAAAAAGGCTAATATGTTTTTAAGTATGAAAAAGGGTTTGACAAGTGTTTCTAATTGACAATGAAAAAGGACAAGGGGTACCTTCTTGGCTGCAGCTCACTGTCAATGCCAACTTTGAAAAAATCATGTTTGCGCTTATTCCATACAAAAAAAAAATTCGCAGTACTTTAGTAAAATTTTCCGTCGTGCTTTACATGTTAACTGCACTGTTCCACTATTGTACTGCACATGCGTCTGCAATGCAACTTTGTACAGTGCACTGTGTACCATTATTTCTCTACAAATTATACTACACTGTACATTCCTATTATGCATTTGAACCTCAGTGCACACTCACATTGTGCTTTTGTACTTCCGTATTAAAGGTGTATGCGTCTAATGTTCGTTTATAATTTAGATATGCACTGTTGTACTGCATAGTACATCTTACAGCCATATCCACTTGGATATAATTTCAACAATCAATGAATGCATTATATTGTAATGCATGCACATGTGGAATTGTTCCTATGCAGAGTGCTGCATCAGTCTACACTGCACTACAAATCAGTTTTCTGTACAGTTCTACACTGCGGGAGTGCTTGGTGGCACTGCATGAGTGTGATACGCTGCAGGAACTAAGATTTTTGGTACTATGTCGCCTTACATTCATATTTAATCAGGCTGCGTCTTTACTGTCTGTGTCTTTACACTACACATTTTTATCGTAACTGTGGCTGATTATTTTTTATATGGAATAAGCGCAAATATGATTTTTTCAAAGTTGGCATTGACAGTGAGCTGCAGCCAAGAAGGTACCCCTTGTCCTTTTTCATTGTCAATTAGAAACACTTGTCAAACCCTTTTTCATACTTAAAAACATATTAGCCTTTTTTGGTGCTCGTCAGAGCATTTTTTAATACTAGTCTTTTAAATTTTTTGATAATTATATATTGAATATAAATAAACCTGAGTTCTTTTAAATATTCCCAATACTTTTATCTTATTTCGCACAATAACGCACTAGTTAACCAAGTAATGCACACTGTTTTAAGAGGTTCAAAGTTTTTACATCAAATTCAAGTTATTTTTATTCATAATTTAATTTACTTGGGCTCCCTTAAATATAATTAATATAATTCCTTAAACTGATATTAGTTTTTGGTGCATTAAAATATCTCAATTTGTTGATTCTCTCTAAACAAGTAAACCCTATTGGTTTACAATGGGAGTCTATAGGTAATTGGTGATATATCGCCAATTTGGCGATAAACTTGGCGTTATTTGGCGACAGAACAGGGGCCAGCCTATGGTAACCCCACTTATAGGTATGGAGATGCATTAAATGCTGTTCTATAAACAATGAGATACGTTTCATTGGAGCGTTGCCATTAAACATTTAACAAATAATCGTGATTTCTGTGACACATACGATAGCGTAATACATATATAGATTAGCGTGGAAATCGAAGATTTAGGCCACATCGTATTGCTTAGCTAGACCAGTTATACTAACGTCGTTCTCATGTTTTGCTACAATTTCTTTTATTGAACAGTAATTCGCTTAAGCTTCTTACTACTGCTATCACTAAGCACTTTTTCATTCTTAGAAGTCATAATGAGAGCTAATATTAGCGCAAACCTGAGTAAAAGTAAAACAAAAAGTTAAATTTTTTACAGTAATAAAGGTACACAAAGCACTCTGATATGCACACCTTACTCCAAACTTGACTAATAACAACAGTTATGTGAAGGTTGCCAACTGAACTATTCGGCAGCCTTGGTCGTGAACCGAGATATTGCACGCCAACCGAGTCAAATTTTGATCATCGAAGTTGGACATAAACCGAACTGGTCGTAAACAGAGGTGGTCGTGAACCGAGGTTCCACTTATATTTTGACCTATAAGTTTGCAAATATGACATCATTCATATATTCAGTGGCGATGATCATTAAGCATCTTGGCGATTTTGGCGATGAAACTCACCGATTTCAAAGTAACGTTCCGAAGTGTACTTGAACCGCCACAGATGTCATATGAACATCACGTTGACGCGATTTTTTTCTGACGCCAATGTCATATACGCACCGCACCGGGGTACTTAACTGGCGCCAAAGTTTTGTTATTTTGCTTGATATGGTAACCCGAATGTTGTTGTTTATTTATTAATAAAATGTTTATTTATTTTTATTTTATTTTTTAAAATTATATAAATTGTTTTGTTCTATTGTTATTAATTAAACTTTTATAAATTTATTGTTAATCCCTTTTTAAAAATATATATGTAACTGGTATTCGAAAACGAGGTTTTCGCCAAATTGGCGTCAGAAAAAATATCGCGCGAACGTGGTGCGTATATGACATCTGTACCATACTTGGTACAACTTGATTATCCTGTCGACCAAAAAATTATCGCCAAACTATAAGATTAAATGACAATAACGGATCATTGTAAATGTTACATTCACTTGACATTAAACACGATACACGTTTTTGTTACCTCATCAAGTGATTTTTAATTCAAGTTTTGGCACAGATGTCATATACGCATATTGGCGCGATTTTTTTGACGCCGCCAATGTCATATACGCACCGGGTACTTAGCTGGCGCCAAAGTGTCGTTATTTTACTTGATATGGTAACCCGGATATAGATGATATATTAACGATATTTTTGTCAAATTGGCGTCAGAAAAAATCGCGTCAATATGGAGCGTATATGACCAGTTTTTATTAGTATTTTTATTAATGTTTTACTTATTTATTTATTCTTCCGTTATATAAAATAAAAATTACGTCAGTTTGTATCATTTGGCGAATAGTTTGGCGAAATCGGTCGACGGGATAATCAAGTAGTACCGTATATTTTTGCTGTACTTTTCGACAATATCTCAAGCAAAAGTACCTAGAGTTAAACAAAACCCTAATCATTTAAGGCACAGATGTCGTATACACAACGGGTTTGGCGCGGTGGTTTTTTCTGACGCCAATTTAACGAAAACCGCGTTTTCGAATAGCAGTTACAGATATATTTTTAAATTACTTTCTATTATTTTAAAAAGGAAATAACAATAAATAAAGAAAAGTTTAATTAATAACTATAGAACAAAACAATTTATATAATTTTAAAAAATAAAATAAAAGTAAATAAAAAAATAATTGATAAATAAACAACAATAGCTCAGTTTCCGTATCAGGCAAAATAACGCCATTATCGCGCCAGTTATGCACACTGGTGCGTATACGACATATCTTCCTTATTTAAAATAGATGGGATGGTTTTTTTTAAGGTATGCTTAGTATGTGAAGTATTTATGATAATTAAAAACACTTACATTTACCTCCTGAACAGAAGCTTTGGATTTACCCTGTTTTTTTCCTATTAATTCATTTGTGCTCCATTCTGGCTATTACTGCAGTTCAAAATATTAATCAAGAAAGTTTATACATATATTTATGAAAATTATGCGTTATCTGCTTAGGTTGACGTCAGTTTCAAAAGTACAAAAATCTGTCAGTTGAATTTCAATTTTTATTGACTAATAAAAACAAAAGTACACGTGTTATCCCTTTTTTTAAATTATTGTACTGCTTTTTAGGGAGTGGCATCACGAAAGAAATTATTCAATTAGAAAATTAGAAAATGAAAAGGAGAGAATTTTATAATTTTATGGAGACATTATAAAAGACAAATTCGATTTTCTCAGCGACCGTCAAACATACAAAGATGAAAAAAAAACCTATTCTAAGTTTTAACAAGAGGATAAAAATAAAACAAAAACGAAGTTAATGCACTCACTGGAACGTTAGCTACACTTTGTTGAATTTTGTGTCTTCATTTTTTCGTTTAAGATTAAATAAAAAACTACTGAAAGCTACAGTAATTTTTTAAATGCTATCAGTTTATTCGTCTCGTCAAGTTCTATCTTTCAAAAGAAAAATCATTGTCGTATGTCAACTGGTTCGCCAGAAATTTAAGAAAGTCGTTTGCATTTTCTATTTCTTAATCATATTATAGCTTAACGCTGCCGCGTTTGCTATGATATCATTCAATCCCAAAATACTCAAACAAAATTCTCAGTACAATTTTCTAAAACAGCGGTTCAATGAACATTTAAATTTAAAATCAGTTTACATTTCTGAAAGGCAATGCATGTATCACGAACGAAATACTTTTAAATTCATTGAAATTCATGCAGGCAGATACGTGAAATAAGAATATTACAGATAATTACCGGAAGGTAAAATTCTGGAAGAGATATTTTTAATATATTTGCATATAAAATGGAGCTGTAGAGCAAGAAATGTCTGTAGCGCGTGTTAGTGTGTATTTTTAAATTTTTTAAAATTACATCTTGAAGATCAATGAGCCATTAATTTTCAAAATTTCAGCTTGTAAAAGAAAAATATTCTAATACCAATATTTAAACAGATGAAATCTATTGCCATTTTGGAAAATAAGTATGTACATTTTAGTGGGATGAACAGTCGTGGGAAAAAAAAATAAACACCCCCTACTAACTCTGCAACAAATTATTGTAGAAGAAAGTTACAGGTACTAAACGACTTGAAATAAAATCTAATTTTAAATAATGTATATAAAATTTGCTTAGGAGGTCATCTACGTATCAAAACAAACCCAAGCTTTTTTTTCTATAGAAATACCCAAGTTTGACACCATAAATAAATTTTACGCCCTTCAGTTAGCCTAAAACAAGTTTTCATAACATTCGTACGATTAGTTTCAGAGAAATTAATTATTTTAAAATGAGCCCATTTTAGGAAGTGAATCCAAATGGAAGTTCGGTACTCGATTGTTGAAATGCTACAAAATGACTTCATGAAGCTCATGAAACTCATGAAGTTACTTCTATTAACCCATTTGTGCCTGAATTTTCGGTTTCTCAAATTTGTTGGTAAAAACACTTTAAAATGTCGCAAAATGAACTGGAAAAATACTAAAAAAAAATTACGCTAAAAAATTGTGTATTTATTTGAATATATGTAAGCGTACTATATATGGAAATATGCATAACATTTATAATGGTATAAGATGCATAATTATATGTTTTGTCTAAATTTATATAAAATAAGTTTTTAAATTGTATATTTTTTATTATAATTAGTATTTTTATGAACTACTAAAAAATATTTTTTTTTCTTTAGAGAAACTAATAACACTAAAAATAATAATAAACTAAGAATCATCATATTTGAGGCTTAGAAACAATTTATTTTATAATCGTTCTGCAAAGTTCTTTACATAAATAACTGTCTCCAAAATTGCTAATAAAATGTGCACCCATTTGCGCCTAGCGCACTATATTTTGTAAGATACAAAAATGCATAAAAGATAGTCTTATAATTAATAAATACATATAATTTCACAATTTAAAAAAATACGTATTTCAAAGAAGTCTAAAAGCTAAAATTATGACCTATTTATTTGGATTCTTGTTAGAAAAAAAAAATTTAAAAATTAAAAAATCAAAAAACCTGACTGCGTAAAAAGCGAACTAATTATTTCTCATCAATGTTAAAATATTTTTTATTATACTTACCTATTTTTTTTATTTAATTGCATTGATGACTTTTAAGTTGTGTTTAATTGTTAGTTCCTATCTATAAACACTGTTTTGATGAAGCATACAGATGTCTATGATGGTTAGAGTTGCAGTAAAGCTAGAGATCCTACCTACACAACTTCCAGGTTGTGTAATATTTAAACGGAGATTCTGACTCTAAAATAGTCAATGGAACATCGTCTTTATTTTGAAAGACCTATCCAACGATATGCAACTCAATAGGGTGCATAATTTTTTTTTTTTTTTTTACGTGTCTACCGCCATTTTGTATTTTACGGCCGCCATTTTGAATTTATAAAAACAAAACCTAGCCTATAACCATCGGACGGTTAAGACGAATCGATAGAGACACCATTCCTTAAAATCCATCCAGCCGTTGGGATGTTTCGAGGGTATAAAGAAATCCACATACCCAGATACGCGTGATATTCATAACCCTTCTTGGCAGTCGGGTAAAAAACTGACTAATTACATTTCGCCATCTTGAAAATGAAAATTCTATAAACTCAAAAAAAAAACTTTCATTTTAAGCAAACAAATATCCATCTTATGCTGTTATCTCTCGGTAATAGATAAAGACATTTATAGATAATTATTTCATACAATTTTTATGTTATAAAGAACAAGAAATTTATAATCGAAGCGTTCCAAAAATGGGACGCTATGCACAAATGGGTTAATGTATGATTTCCTGTCAATATGACCATTTTTCTCATTTAATATGCTTCGGGTATTGCCAGCCCAAATGTTTGAATAAAATGAGTAAAATATGTTTTTTCAAATTATGCCTTTCTGCATATCATAGACGCTTAAGCCATCGTTTTGACGTTTTTTTTTTTTTTTAAGCGCAATTTGAAAACTACTTCGAAGACAGAATTGAAGCTTCGAATTCGCATAAAACAGGACATAATAAATAGAAATCTATCTATAAATTGTAGGTTGCAATTAATATTTTTTTCGAATATTATTTTCATAATTCATATCATAGTTTTTTAAATTACAAATTCGACGTATTTATTTTGGGGGTTTTTTAGCATTATATTCACACAAAAAATTATCACATAAGGATTATAATTTCAGGAGATAATAATAAAAATATGAAAATGTAATTTAACATTAGAAGCTCTAAATTTTGAATGTTTATAATTTAAAAACTTTTCATCCAAATGACTTGAAATTTCGTATTTAGGAATAGTTTGACCCGAAGATTTAAAATATATTGTTAAAATTGTGTGTTGCCATGGAAAACAAAGTTTGGTCTGGTTTTTGCTTGTAGATGGTCCCTAAGCAAAATTATATACATCATTTAAAAGCAGACTTTATTTCCAATCTATTGTACCAGCAACTTTCTTCTACTATAATTTATTGCAGTGTTAGTTAGGGGTGTTTACTCCCCCCCCCCCCCCCCCGACTGTACCATTTGTCCGTATAGAAACATATCTACCTTTATGAAAAGTTTACGCTGTATTATAAATCAAACAGACGTCTAATTTATACTATAAAAAATCTGTTAAAAATCATTGAAAAATATATCACCCAAACGCATAAGAAGAAATAAATTATTTGCGTCGCCTCATTATCCAAGCGCTAAGATCAGCACTGTTGCAATTTCTGATCAGAAATTTTATTTCATTCTATTCAAAAATACCGGACAAAAATCTCATTAGAATATTCTCCAAATAAAGAGCAGTTCAATAAATATTTAAATTTAAAATCAGTTTGCGACTTCGAAATGTAATGCTTATCCCACCAATGAAATACATTTTAAATCACAGCTATTTATGCAGTCAAACATATCGCATGCATGAAACAGGAATAGCAAAGGTCATTACCAAAGTATAAAAGTCCGGAAAAAGTTATTTGTAGTATATTTGCATATAAAATGCAGCTGCAGTGCAGGAAAAACAAAGCAAATGGTGAGAGAAGTTAGAAAAATGTTTGTTCAGCCGTTTTAAATCCAGACTGTCAAATATTTGTCAAAGAACTTGTCAAAAAAGAGAATGAGTAAATTTACTGTGTTAAATAGATACTATACAGGAAGTATGAAAAATGGGATGTGTTTGTAAATGTAAAAGAAGAATGAAAGATGAATATATAACTATAAAATAACAAGCTGATTTAACTTCATCATATAATAGCTGGAATATTTACGACGATTCCTTAAGCAGTATGAAAATTCTAATAAAATAAAAGAGGGTGTTCTCTCATTTTTGTAACGATAAAAAAAAGAAAAAAAAATGTATATATTTGTAGGATTTGAATTTAAACATCATATATTTATGTTATGACGTACATGATCATTAAAATAACTAACCCTCTAGTATTTTTATTATCCATGATTTGAAATCATGAGCTATGAAAATTCATTCGATGAAAATTCTGAAGGGTTTCAAAATTAGAAAAGAATCAGTGTATTAAAATTATATGGTTCATGAAGCATTGGCATATAAAATGCCAAGGAAGGCACTGTTAGGCCTAATTTGATTAATCGAAGGAAAGTGTATTATATGTTTAAGTGAAAAATGTAATATATTTGAAGAAGCTACCAACCAAGCATTGTAAAATTATCATTATAGAATTATATTAATATTCATGTGTTGTTATTTCAGCGTCTAGTTATTCGAATTGTCCAATAAATTAACTTTTCCTATATCATCAATCTACAAATTTGGGGGCTCGGCCGGGATCTGAAAAGGAAAAGTAACTAACATCGGAATAAGTAGTCAAATATAAATCGAAGCAAAAACTGTTGAAATCACCAGTATCAAAAGTTGGATTATGAATTAGCAAAGCAAGTGTAAAAAACTGTGATCGTATTTCTTTAAGTACAATATTGAAAGATAGATATGGGAACCCTAAACAAGATACCTACAAATTTCATCAAAAACATCACCCTACAAATTTATACAGGGTGGTTCTAAATTCATGGTACATACTTTAAGGGTTGGTACAGGACACTGTAACAATCAATTATTGTATAGGAATGAATGGTCGCAAGTGACGCGTTGAGGTACAAACACCAGGGGGCCAGTTTTGCCCTTTTTTTATTTCAAAATTTCTCACTCATACCAGAAAATCCCTATGCTATTCTTTTCTTTATTTAAGACAGACATTTCATGATTACACAAAGAAAAAATTCTTTTTTGAAAATTTCCGGTATGAAATCGAAATTTTTGAATAGAAAAAAAAAAAAAAAAACGCAAAACTCACAATAATATCTAATGTATATAAACTAATTATAGTATACTAGGGGGCTCAGTCCCCTGCTCGCTAACGCTCGCCAACCCCCACGAATTGCTACGCAATTCATATTGGGATTGCTACGCGATCCGAGCTCGCTTCGCTCACTCGCCACTATTTATGTCAACTCTAGCCAGAATAAGTGCAATCATAAATCATTACAACGTATTAAATTTACAAATATTTTTAATGTATAAAAATGTAATGGAAAACTGTTGAAAATGTAAATAAAAACGTACCTTGGAAACATAATTAATTAGTAACCTTGGTGAAAACACAATAAAAAATATTTTTAGTTGGGCCGCTATGAGATCCGAGCAAGCAACATATGAAATTTACAAATATTTTAATTCATAAAAAAGTAATTGAAAATTTTGTTGAAAATATAAATAAAAATGCATTTATCAAAAGTTTGGCGCTGTGACTTGTTGATCATTATTGAGAAAGCTAAGCGAACAGGAAATTGACGCCGTTTAAATTTAAATGGCATGTTAGTGTCAGATGGGGTCCTTCTCTTTTCATTTTACCTATAGTATTGAAAATCATGGCTTAAATTTATTTAAAACTATAATAAGACGCTATAAAACATGCTACGTATCACGCTATCGAAATGTAAAACAAAACGTTTTCGCCTGTGTCTAAATACAACCTTGGATGAAAAAGCCACGTCACCGTAAAACGGACCAATAGTAATTGTCATTCATGTATTTCTCAAACGGTTTCCGTTAAAAGAGAGATCCTGTCCGGATTTTGATTTGCTGGGTGTTTTGGGACATGTGACCGTAACTACCACTGAGAAACGTCGCTTTGGCTGTTGCCAAATAGTAAGCTACAAATACAGCCCTTTTTTAGCGCTACGTAAGAGAAATATATATATAGATAGTATACAAGTTAAAGGCTTAATTTATATACATTTAGACAAGACATATAATTATGCATTTTTTCACATATGGATATTCCCATATTTAGTACGTTTACATTTTATCAAATAAATACAAAAAAAAAAAAAAAAAAAAAAAATAGTGTACTTCATTTTGCAACATTTTAAAGTGATTTTACCAACAAATTTCAGAAAATAAACATTCAGGCATAAATGTGTTAAAAGTCCAAATGCACAGTAATTCATAAGTGACACGTCGCGGGACTTGGGTGGGACGCATTTAAATGGAATAGTCTCTACTCTGGTTTCATTTCTGATTTATTCTAGAAATATAGCAGTAGATTTAGATTTGAAGGTATGGCTGGCAGCTTTATCCTGATGAACTTAAAGGGTCTTATACCTTTTAAACTCGTCGAAAATCAACAAAAACATTGAAAGTTTTAATTAGTTTATCTTCATTAAGTTTGTATGTATAAACATGAAATTTTGACTACTGTTTAAACAGATTATGTCTTTTTAATATAATACCGCAAGAAATTGACTAGTCTTTTACAGAATTTGTGTATTGATGAAATTAAAATTGTTCTTTTTTTCACTCCGTAAGTCATTGCGCGCATGATATCTTCAGAACGTAGTATGTATGGATTGTTATGTAGTTTGATATACATGATAAGCACCTATGTATTTTTTAAATGATCTACTCTTAAGTCAAAACTATTTCATTAGCTATGTAACAGAAATATTTTTGTAAAAAAGTAATAAAATATTACCAATGTAAATACTTAATAGAAGATCATTTTAAACACACATATTTGCTTAGTATCTATGACAAATTTCACAATAATCCATACATACGTTCTCAAGATATCATGCGCGCAATGACTTATGGAATAAAAAAAAAAAAAAAAAAAAAAACTATTTAAATTTCAACAATACAAAAAATCCGCAAAAGGCTAATCAATTTTTAATGGTAGCATATTACAAAGCACTATCTGTTTAATCAATATTCAAAATTTTATGATTATACATAAAAAGGTTTGAAAGATAGACTAATTCAAACCTTGAATTTTTTTCGTTAATTTTCTTCGCGTTTAAAAGGTACATGACCCCTTAAGGGGGCTGGTCACTCAGCTTCGGAATTCTCCTCCGTAATGTTAAGTCTATGGACTTTTGATGCATTCGCATATTTAAAATATCTTCTCGGGAAGATCATATTTTTACATCATTTTTCTGTGTACACTTCTTAAAGGATGTCTCTTTGTTTCTTACTTTTCAAAATATTTCTAAAATCTATGATGAATTTAATATTTTATGTGTTAAAAGCGGGCGAACTGTGAGTAAGATTTTAACACTTCATATAAAATGAAGTCTATATTTTAGAAATATTTTGAGAACTAAGAAAAAAAGAGACCTTTCTTAGGAAGTGTACACAAAAAATAGAAGTTAAAAATATTAATTTCCCGAGGAAATATTTTAAATATACGAATGCATCAAATGTCCACAGACTTTACATTAGTGAGGGGAATATCGAAGCTGAGTGACCAACCGCCTAAAGGGGACCGGGTAAGCTCTATCTCCGCCATGTTAAAACACACCAACTTTATGTGCATTTTTCTCAGAAATTGTGAAAGATAGAGGTCTAGAATTTTTAGAGTAGTTTGAGTAACATGCTTTACGTATTTTAACAGATCATTTTCTTTCCAAGTGAACCTGAAAATTAATTATTAATTATATATTCAAAATCATTTTTAAATCAGCATTTTTGGTAAGATTTCACTGCATAAAATAAATAATTCTCAACAAATCATTAAATCCCTGTGTTAAAGTAAACAATATAACATAATAAAAGTATTTTTAAAACTCTCAGTTCTTAAGTTTAATAGATATCGAAAAAAGGAACGCAAACATGAAAAATCCAAGTTTAGAGAAAAAGTCAGTTAAAGATTTAAATGGCCATTAAGATGTGAAATACTCTCAGAAAGAATGAATAATTTCAACACTTCTTTTTAGGTGCGTTCGTAATTATATAAATACGTAGCACCTATAGTCGTCGTTCAGTCCGTCTGTCTGTCCGTCCGTCCGCATATAATAGAGCAAAAACTACCCAACCGAATGGTCTGAAATTTTAAATATATGATTGCTGTAAAATTTTGTCGAGCCATTTCAAATTTTATGAAAATCGGATGTATAGTTAAATTACAGGGACAGTCAAAAGTTTTTCTTTACATTACGGCCAATGGGAAAAATTATTGCACGTGCATTTTAATGATGTTAAAGCTTTCCGAATGGTCTCAAATTTTAAACATATAATTATTGCGACATTTTGTCGAGCCATTTCAAATTTTATGAAAATCGGATGTATAGTTTAATTACAGGGACAGTCAAAAATTTTTCTTTACATTAAAGCCAATGGGAAAAATTATTGCAAGTGCATTTTAATGATGTTACAGCTTCCCGAATGGGCTGAAATTTTAAATATATAATTGCTGCAAAATTTTGTCGAGCCATTTCAAATTTCATGAAAATCGGATGTATAGCTTAATTACAGGGACAGTCAAAATTTTTCCGTTTCATTACGGGGAATGGGAAAAAAATTATTGCAGTGCATTTAATGATGTTACAGACTATGCACTTATGAAGTGCAAAAAAATATACATTCAGTACAATATGGGGTGCAAAAAACAGTTATAAAACTAGCTATAGTACGAACGCACCTCATTTGCCACGTTTGACGAGCAATTTCCAACTTGTTTAAATATATAAACATGTGTGACACATCGTTGGAAAGATAAAAGGTTAACCAATTTAATGATATAAAAAAGTAAAAATCGATTTTTTCCCAAATTTCGCTTATTTGGTCCCCTTAAGGACAGATGGAACTCCCTATACTTACCATATTAAATTAATGTACAGCCATGAAAAAAAAAAGTAAACACCCCCTAATAACTCTGCAAAAAATTATCGCAGAAGAAAGTTACAGGTATTAAACAACTGGGAATAAAGTCTACTTTTTAAATGATGCATATAAAATTTCCTTAGGAGCTACCTATCTCCATTAAAAACGAACACAAACTTTTTTTTCAATAGCAATGCCCAAATTTGATACCATAAATAAATTCTACAATCTTCAATGAACCTAAATCCAAATTTGCATGTAATTCGTGTGCGATTACTTTCCGAGAAATTAATTATCTTAAAATGAGCCTATTTTAGGAGCTCTATCCAAACTGAAGTTCGGTATTCGAGCGCTGAAATGCTACAGAATGACTATGTCACTTCTATTAATGTATTATTTCTTGCCAATATGACCATTTCACTCGCTTAACCCTTTCCGGCGCAGACAAATTCTATTCGCAAAATGAGAAAATATTGACTGACACCGGAAATTGCAAACGATTTCTTTTAGAAAATAAAAACTCTTTAAATTAAGCTTTCACTGTAAAATCAAAATTTTGTTAAATATTCTTGGTGCCATTTGCAAGGTTGGAATTAAAATTAGGTGTGTTCAGACTGGACACACTGCGCCGGAAAGGGTTAATATGTCTCGGATATTTCCAGCCCAAATATCTCAATAAAATGAGTAACTATATTTTTTCAAATTATGCATTTCTGCACATCATAGACGGCCACTTAAACCATCATTTTGTAATGATAATTCGAAAACTACTTGAAAGACAAATTTGAAATTGAGAATTTGCATCAAGCAGGACATAATAAATATATATCTATCAAAAAAAAAATTGTAGGTTGCAATTCATATTTTTTTCGAACATAAATTTCATAATTCATATTATAAAATTTTTAAAATCACAAATTCAATGTATTTATGTTTGGGTTTTTTAGCATTATGACCGCAAGCAAAATTTCCGCATTAGGATTATAATTTCAGAAGATATTGATATGCAAATGTAATTTAACATTAAAAGCTCTAACCTTTGAATGTTTATAATTTAAAAACTTATCATCCAAATGACTTGAAATTTCATTTCTAGGCATAGTTTGGACAGAAGATTTAAAATAGAGGTCTGCACGGGCCGGAATTTCCGGGCCCGGCCCGAACGAAAGCTATCTTGGACCGGCCCGGCCCGGTGTAAAAATTTAAAGTTCGGCCCGAGCCCGACCCGGCCCGTTTGCATTTTTACAGTTGTCGGCCCGGTCCGTACAAAAATTAGTGAAAACAGGCCCGGCCCGATTCAATTTCTACAAAAAAAATCCGTTTTTTCTCGACATACAATTAAGATTTTTTTTAATGAATACTACGTACATATTTATGGGAAAATTTTACAGCATATTTTAGATTACAATGTGTTCGCAAAGCAGAAAACACACAAAAGTAAACATTAACGATTACACAGTGTTTTAGTCATCGTCTCTACAGAAATTTCGAAATTCCAATAAGGATTCATTAAAAAGTTAATGCAGTTCAGAATAAAGGATTAAAAACATGATACCTTTTGAAGCTGTATGATAAAAAGTAGATTTGCGAAAATACTTCTCTCATTTTTAAGGCTTTTCTCAAATCGAAAGAAGTTACATTTCGACACATTTGAGAATTCATTTCTTTTCGGAAACGCGTAAGATTGGCAGGTATTCTTATTCAGAAACTATGTAAATGCCGTCTTTTTCATAGATAAAAGCAATATATCTTTCTCTGAAAATACTGCCAAAGTTAGCGTTATGAGTCGAATTTCCGGAAGCGATAGCACAGGAAAGGAGAAAAACGTACAGTCACATGACAAGAATCTCTGTTATCTCTGTAAGTAATTTATCAAATATGGAGAAAGCTATTCGTTTCCAAATGCCTTCAATAGTCAGGCCTGTGAATTTTATGCCTTTATAGTTAAAAATGAGTCAGAAAATGTGTTTGAAAGTTTCGCATTGTTGAGCAGTGAATATGAGAACCCCTTAAGGTATATTTCCAAAGATACTGTTAACAGAAGTTTATTATCACTATTAATACTTTTACAAAACATAATACCTGTCCTACACATCCTGAGATCGATTAAGACCAGTTCCGTCCCGGCACGAGTCTGCTGAAAAAAAAATTAAACCCGTAATCAGACATCTTGTAACTGTACGATGCCGATCTCTACGATGGACACGTTACATATCTGTATTGATTTTGTTAAAATCGCATAAGCTCGTGACGCACATTTATACTTCTCGAGAAAATCATATTCATTGAAAATGGCTCTTATTTTAGATAAGGCCCGATTATTTTTTTTTTTTATCGGCCCGGCCCTGCAGGCCCGTTCAATTTTTTTGCCGGCCCGGCCCGTTGAAAAAATTGTCCTAATTCTGCCGGCTCTGCCCGTTGGAAAATTCGCCTTCATTCCGCCGGGCCGGGTACGGGCCTCGGGCCAAGCCCGGTCCCGTGCAAACCTCTAATTTAAAATACATTGTCAAAATTGGGTGTTGCATTAAAAAAAACAGTTTGTCTGGTTTTGATTTGTAGATGGCCCCTAAGTAAATTTTATATACACCAATTAAAAGAAGATCAATTGGTACCAGTATATTTCTTCTGTTATAATTAGTTGCAGAGTTAATCGGGGGATGTTTACTTTTTTTTCCACGACTGTACCTTTTCTCAGAAACTGACGAAGATATTCACTTAAATTTTTTTATATACATAATATGAATAATTTGTAATAAAGTGAAGTCACCTTTAGAAATATATATTCTTTAGTTATTTAAAAAAATGGAATAAAAACTGCTTTTACATAACAAAAAACGTGCATTTTTCTAAAGAAATTTTTTTTAAATAAAATTTTTGTACCAATGTTTGGATCAAAAGTTCACTTCAAATCGATGTGAAACATTTTGGCAAGAATGCAAACGAAGTCTTTCTTTACTACTGCAAGGGATTATTATTTTTTTAATTTATTTTTACGTTCAAAAGGAACAATTTCACCTTCTAATCAATGAATTTTTTCTTCTTAATTCCACATTTGAACCATTGTAAAACAAAGGTACGTATAAAATATAAATCTAATGAATATTCAGTTACAAAACTGTATTAACAGTTATAATTATATAAGGCTACATATGCCATTTCTTTCAAAGACTTTCCTTTGCAAAAATCTTCCTCAAATTTTTTATTTCACATATCCTGTCTCAGTATTTTACATTTGTAACATAACAAAACATACACTTAAACATACAAAAGAAAAAACTACGTTTATTTAAACCTAAGAAAAAAAACACCTAAGAAACTATTTTAAAACCTATGTAACCAAAATATAAGTTATCTTTTTTAATTACAATTTACATTCTTTAATTTCCGCATTTAACTGAAAAGTAATTGTGTTACTCTAAAGAATAACTAGAACAGATTATTTTAATTAAAAAAGAAGAAGAAGAATACATCCTGCCTTACACAAAATGGTTGGGATTTCGTTTTCTGAGTGTGATTTAAGGCACAATAGTCAAGCATTCGAAGCGGCAGAATTATACAGGTAAGCTAGATAATAAGAAAAAATTAATTTATATTTGAGCTTTTGTAAAATTCCATAATTCAGCAGCTTAACTGTGTTTCCTCTTAGTACTTTGAAAAGAAGAAAAATATCAAGCATTATTTAAAAATTACATAACATAGTTAATTGAATTTCAAACACAAAGTAGGGAAGCCAGAGTATCAGGCCTACTTCCTTCATTTCGTGCTTTTTAGAGACAATAGTCAAACACATGAAGCGAGAGAATTATGAAGGTTTTCTTATTATTGAAAAGGATTCAATTTAATTGTAAGCTTAAACAAATACCAAAGTTATGAAAGATTCCATTTACTTCTAAGCTTAAAATAATACCAAAGTTAAGAAGCTAAACTTGTTTCTTTTATTATTTTTAAAAGCAAAAATCCATCTTATTTTATCAAACATAACTTCTAAATGATATCCAAGAGAATATAGAATTCGCAATACAGGGTGTATCTGAAATACAGGGCAAAACTTTATGGGGTGATAGAAGGCAGATGTATGAGCAAATTTTGTCATTGAATGTATGGTCGGAACAATCGTTAGACCATAGAATGTATGGTCGGTAATCGTTTTCAATTTTATATATTTAAAAATGTATTTTCACTTACATTCTATAAAATGGAAAGCCCGCATCAATACCTTAGTTATATATAAAAGTACAAATATGCAAAACGGGTTCATCAGAAATTTTTAACTTTATAAAATGTGGTAAAGAATTAATCATAAAATATGTTATATGAACTTTAAAAAGTTCCCTGTTTTACTTTAAGATGACTAAAATAATAAAAGAGATGTTACAAATTAAAAAATATACATTTTATTTAAAACTTTTTAGTACTTTCAAGCTTTTCAAAGCTCATCAGAGAATATTTTAATAACTAATTGCTGTTTATTTATAGAAATACGTCACTTCGTTTAGAAAATGAGAGAGCCAATAATTATTAGAGTTGAAAGTAGCAGTAGCATTTTCTTGGACTGAACTTAATTAGAGCAAAAATATATTATTATTGATTGCAACTTTTAGTCACCTTTTTTGTAAAACAGTAAACTTTTTAAAGTTCATATAATATATTTGAAATTTGAATCAAGATGTAATATTGCGCTTCGTCTTATGATATTATACGAACTAATCATGTTTTAATAATCGAAAAGCAAATTTTTTTGTTTAATTAATTCATTAATTCGTCTCTAAATCTTACGTGAACGAAGTCACGGATAACAGCTAATTATTCTAAAATATCCTTACAACAGAGTTAAAAAAAAAAAAAAAAAAAAAAAAAAAAAAAAAAAAAAAAAAAAAAAAACCTTCAGCTATTTAACTGCTTTTTACAAAACTAGAAAATAATGTACATTTGTTTTCTGAGCTTTTTTTAAATACAACGGACGGATATGTGAAGCGAAAGAATTATGCAGCAAAATTTAATATTGAAAAAGATTCGATTTAATATCAAGTTTACGCACTATACCAAAGTTAAGCAGCTTTACTTTTTTTAAAAATATTTTTCTAAAAAAGTGAATATTAAGTCGCATTTATCAAACGAGTAAAATAGAAAGAAAAATGTTCATTTTGTACAAACTTTAAAGTTTGCATCTTATTAAAAATAATATTTTTTCTTTAATCTTTTCTTTAAAAACTTATAAGTAACACCAAAGAAGATTGAAACATTTTTAAGATAAAATATACACCAAGAATCTATTTCATTTAATGAACAATTTAGAACAGCAGTTACTTAAATGAGCTGTCATTAGGTAGGATTTCGTTCATAATTTATCACTTCAAAGAAATTGCTATGTTGACAAAGTCGGCGGAGAGCCTTTATGGAAACCTTTTACTTTTAGGAAATAACAGAGAGTATTCTCGTTTAACTGTCGAATGTAAGAGGTGAGAAAAACTCATTTTCTACTTATATTATTGGATATTTATTAAGGAGTTATAATGAGTGTGTAGCAGGACACACAAGTAGGGTTACAGTTAGGCCATCTTTTTTTATAATCCCAAATTCATACTAAAAATTCTGGAACAGATCTCTCAGACGCACCGGGGCTGGCGCGATTTTCTTTTTTATATCGAGTTTGGCGAGGAAACACCATTTTCGTGTACGGTAAAGAGTTAGCTTGCGAATACAGCATGTTACTTTTATTTTATTACTAAGCAATTCATTTTATAAAAAAACACAGAATTTTATCTAAAACGTACACTATTTTCATTATAAACACACACAAATTATTTTATGATAAAACACTCAATTTTTAATTTAATGTAAAACACATGCAATCGGTTCTACCGGGTTGCCATATGAAGCAAAATCTCGCCGAAATTACCGGATTGCCTAGGTATAAAATCGGCATTTTGGCGCAAAATAGGTACCCCGGTGCGTCTGAGACATCTGTACCGAAATTCTAAATAGTAATTTTGTAATTTTTTGCTTTACTTAATAACAGACATTTCGTTAAAAATTCTTCTTGCGAGATGTTTTTGGATCTAGCAAAACTTTACGAAACTTATAACCTTTTAAAATCATAAGATGAAACGCAATATTTCACCTTGATTTTAAACATAAAATATATTATATGAACTTTAAAAAGGTCCCTGTTTTACTTAAAAGGTGATTAAAATAATAAAAGAGATATTACAAGTTAAAAATATGCATTTTATGTAAAACTTCTCAGTAGTTTCAAACTTCTCCAAGCTCTTCATCTCAGAATATTTTAATGACTAATCGCTGTTTATTTATACAAATACGTCACTTCGTTTTGAAAATGAGAGAGCCAATAACTATTGGAGTAGAAAGTAGAAGTAGCAGATCAGAGTGATGTATTAAAATAAATGGAACTGCAGTTACTGCTAAACCAGCGTGGTTTAAACCAAACAACCCTGGATATCTTATTTCATTGAATGAAAAAAAAAAAAAAAAAAAAATCTAAACCGCACGATTTTTTCTATTTTTATGAAAAAAATTATTTGAAATCTATATATCGGACTAATAAAGGGAAAAATAGTAAAAGAAAATTAAATTTCAAATTTTCAGCTAAAATTTGGTATTTTATGGTGTGCACCACATGCACACAATTAGGGTTTTAAAAAATTGTATTGCTATATTTTGCAACTAAAGGAGATTAAATTATTCAATTCTATCTGCTTAACACTGTGCCACTTTTTTTTATATATATATTTTTAATTATTCAGTAAATATAATTAAAGTAAATTTTACCTTAACAACTTGATCGAATTTTTTTTTTTTGTTTTTGTTTCCGAAGAACAAATTCTAATTTTTTGTCTAATGCAGCCCTCTGAGATGGACAAAATAAGTGTTATTCCATTCTTTGGATTGTTTCTGATCAGCTATAGTGATCACATTAGCAAAATTCATGGCACATAATGAAAATTATATTTTTTTTTAGGTATGTGCCAGATATGGCACGTGGTGCAGTTTCATTCTTGTTTTAAAATAAAATTTGAGAAAGCATAAGAAAACAGCATTAGTCTTAGAATAAAGTGTGTAGTTTATTTATTTAACTAGACCAATTTAGAATAACTTTTATTAAAGAGAAAATCTGACATTAGGTTAGAATTTCAGTCTCAAAGGGCAATTTTGTCAATTACGGTGGATAGCTTTTAAGGAATTTTTTTTATCTAAACTGGAAAAGCGTGTTCCCGCTTCACTGTGAAATATAAGCTGTAAAAAAGGTATTATTTCTTATAGTCACATAATATGGAATGGAAAAATAACTATAATAAGTGCATAGTAATATTTAAGAGGCTTAAATATGATATTTTGGTAAAAGCTTATTACAATTTAAAAGAAGTTATTTATTTATTTATTTATTCATCATTGATTTCGAAAATTTCTGGGATGTTACAGAACAATCTTAGTACTTTTTACTTCTTTTTTATGTTATCTTTCAGTAATAGGAACAGAGATATTTTTTTCTTCTTCAGAAACCTCGGAAACTAATGCATTTCCGTGAATTAAAGCAGCATTTCTCACACAAATACTTTTTTTGCTGCTCCTCCCTCCTCCCAAAAAATCGAAACGTTTCCGAGTACCTTTTATAATAGATTAAGGGTGCATTCCAATCCAAACTGCTTATTTTGCGATTTATTTTTAAATTCACTTTTGCTCTTAAACGCATCAAACTGCCAAATTCTCTTATTTAGAAAGTACATAATGTGCCGTGCTCGTCGATTTTTTGATAAATGCAGAAAATATTGTAAAATATGCTGTCAAAGCTGGCGTTTTGAACCGGATTTTCCGAAGTGGGAGATCTGGGGATGAAAAAAATGGTCGTACTGAGAAAATAATTGTTTATAAATCAAATTCTAATTAATTGAGCGAAAAATGAAATTACACGGTCTCTTATACATCTCTTCAGAAATCACCTCAGCAAGTTTCACGTTTTTAATTTTAAAAATGAGTCTGAAAATGTCTCAGAAATTTTCGAGCTGTTGAGGGTGGAAAAATATTTTTTCGAATACACCCTTAATTGGTCTTCGCAACACAAAATATCGATACATATCGATAAATATCCCTTTATTGTCTGATAAACGAAACGGGGTTTGTAAACATTCTATTACTTGATTTATGTATATTTTTGTGTAATTTTAATATTTTTAACGTAGTACATTATTTAGCAATGTGTATTTTATCACATTTTATCTAGTTATTTAAATTTGAAATATCGATATTTTGGATGCTATAAATTCTCAATAGAGGACTGACTATGATGGATAACTGCAGGCTGGAAATGTGTTTTCCCCTGTCGAATGCATTTTAAAATTTATTTCATGTATATTACATGGTGGATGATGCATGTAATCTGTATAGATAATAAATAAACAGGGCTGTACGGAATAGTTCGTACAATTCAACGAATATGGACAGCAATTGCCGAAAAAGAATTCTTCCTGAGGTTTTTTTCTTTTGTTGTTGTTTATTTAGATATCAGATTCCATTGTATAAATAAATCCCTTTAAGGCCGGAAGAGTTTTGTAAAATGAAAAATTTCGGTTATTTCCTTTAATTAACAGCATTATATTTGATTAAAATGAAAAATCCGATGTCAGGCTATGCTAAGGGAGGATCCACGCATCTCTGTGGATGCAGCCTCTATTTTAATACTAGAACGCCCGGAAATTTTACTTAAATTTCATAAAAATATTTTATACCAGAATTTTTATTTAAAATTATTTGGTTGATTTATTTAACGTAAATCTGCGTTGCTTAAATTTAACTTTTTTTAATTAAATAATTTCTGGTTCCAGTTGACATTTAATCATATGGTCGGTTTCGGATCGACCCCTTCCAGACGTTCTAGTATTAAATCGCATAAAAAGCAGGGTTGTCCCGTTTTTTTTTCTGGAAAAGAATTGCCGAAAAAGATATTTTCCTGAATTATTTTTCTTAAATTGCTTATTTAGATATCTTATTTCATTGAATGAAAAAAAAATCTTAACTGCACTATTTTTTCTATTTTTATGAAAAAAATTATTTGAAATCTATATATCAGTCTAATAAAGGGAAAAATAGTAAAAAAAAAAAAAAAAATTAAATTTCAAAATTTCTGCTGAAATTTGATATTTTAGGGTGTGTACCACATGTACTCAATTAGGGTTTTAAAAAATTGTATTGCTATATTTTTCAACTAAATGAGCTTAAATTAATCAATTTTATCTGCTTAACACTGTGCAACTTTTTTTATATTTATATTTTTAAGTATTCAATAAAAATAATGAAAGTAAATTTTACCTTAATAGCTTGATCGATTTTTTTTTTTGTTTCCGAAGAACAAATTCTAATTTTTTGTCTAATGCAGCCGTCTGACATGGGCAAAATAAGTGTTATTCCATTCATTGGATTGCTTTTGATGAGTTATAGTGATCACATTAGCAAAATTCATGGCACATAATGAAAATTATAATTTTTTTTAGGTATGTGTCAGATATGGCACGTGGTGCAGTGAATGGTTAATAATATTCTGTTACTGTTTGAAAGCGTTTCATAATCTATTTCTGATGCATGATTTTTCGTTCTTGATTTAAAATAAAATTTGAGACGTAGCATAAGAAAACAGCATTAGTCTTAGACTAAAATGTGTAGTTTATTTCTTTAACTAGACAAATTTAGAATAACTTTTCTTAAAGAGAAAATCAGACATTAGGTTGAGAATTTCAGTCTCAAAGGGCAATTTTGTCAATTACGGTGGACAGCTTTTAAGGAAATTTTTTGTCTAAACTAACTGGAAAAGCGTGTTCCCGCTTGATTGTGAAACATAAGCAAACTGTCAAACAGATACTTTTTCTTACATTCAGAGAAGATGGGATGGAAAAATAATTATAATAAGTGTACATAGTAATATTCAAGCCGGATAGATCTTGAAGTTTTTCCTGATATTTTGGTAAAAACTAATTATAATTTAAAAGAATGTGTAAATTTATTTTGATGATTGTGATATATAAGCTGTAAAACAGATACTTTTTCTTATATTCACACAAAATGGAATGGAAAAATAATTATAATAAGTGCATAGTAATATTCAAGCGGGGTAAATCTTGTAGTTATTCCTGATATTATGGTAAAAGCTAATTATAATCTAAAAGAAGTTACATATATGTATATTTATTTTGATAATTGTGAAATATAAGTATTAAAAAAGGTACTTTTTATTATATTCTCACAAGATGGAATGGAAAAATAATTATAATAAGTGCACATAGTAATAATAAAGCGGGGTAAATCTTGAAGTTATTCCCGATATTTTTGGCAAAAGCTAATTATAATCTAAAAGAAGTTATATATATATATATATATATATATATATATATATATATATTTATTTATTTATTTATCATTGAATTCTAAAATCTCTGGTATGTTAATAACCTTAGTACTTTTTATTTATTTTTTATTTTTTATTTTTTTTTCGTCTGTTATCTTTCAGTAATAGGGAGAAAAGTAAATCATTTTGAAACATTTTACAATTTTTGTATAGCATTAATTCTTCTTCTCTTTTTTTTCGAATTTTCATGTGAAGCAAAAGAAGACAAGATAACTTATAGCATAAAATATGCAGTATTTTATTTAATGAGAAATTTAGAACAGCAATTACAAAAAAGAAGGTGATATTAGGCAAAATTTTGTTCTCCAACCAGTCATTAAAAGAAATTGCAATCATGACAAAAACTGCAGTTACATTTTAACGAGATCCTTTTTCTTTTAAAAATGGAAGAGAATATTCACATTTAACTGAGAAACGTAAAAGATGAGAAAGGTTATTTTTTTTTTTTTTTACAGATAATCGAAAATGGTCTAGAAAGATATATAAATACTTATAAGGAGTATACAGGGTGTCCGGTCTCAACGGTGTCCAATGGCTAATTCCTCAACCGTTAGTCATAGAGATATAGTTCCAATTGCAAAAATGTTTTAAATGAGGTAAAGAAGTATTTTTAAAGCGATTTGGGTCAAGAAAAACATTTTTTAAAAAATTACGAAATTTAAATTTTTATACGGTCCCCAGGTCCTATAAGTGATATTTTGTAAAAATATTCTATTGCACCGACAAGTAAGACAAAAAAAGTCTCATTCCTCTACGATTAAAAGTGACCGAGTAATAGATGTTTAAAGTTGGGGTATCTTTTTTGCTGCAAAATAGGGGTCAGTCACAAATTTACTAGAAATGAAAATAATCGTCAGATATAAAATTTATCATTAAACATTGAGAGTAAATTAACATTACAATTATATTTTGAGATTTTTGTTCATTCTGACATGTTAAAACAAAATATACAACTTGTACTAAAAATATAATTAAGAAAAATAACAGAAATTTTTTTAAATGATTATAAAAGCAACAGTCACAACTCTTTAGAAAATGATACATAGTTAGATTACCTAATTTAAAACTTAATTAATAAAAATTAAGGTCATCTTAAAAGGTGCTCGAAGTGACTCCATTCGGCTGCAATGCAGAAATGTACACGTGAAATAAATTCTTCTTCTACTTTTTTCAACATTGTAGGTGTTACAGATCTGCACGCCATAGCAATACGATTCCACAAATCTGCTAGACTATTTGATTCTCTTTCATATACCTTATTTTTCAGAAAACCCCAAATGAAAAAATCGAAAGGATTCAAATCTGGCGACCTGGAAGGCCACTCAATACGACCTCCATATCCGATAATATTATTTCCAAAAGTACTGGTTAAGACAGTGCGTGGCTTTAGCGATCTATGTGCTGGCGCGCCATCATGCTGAAACCACATATTAGACAAATCTTGTAAATAAACGTACTCTTCTAAAAAATTGGATACTGATCCAGATAAAATATCCGCGTATTTTGATGTTAAAGTGTCATCGAAGAGAAATGGCCCAATTAAGGACGTCTTCCTGATACCACACCAAACATTTATGGACCAACGTATTTGATGTTTGTTAGGACGAATAATGTGTGGATTTTCCAGGGATCAATAGTGAAAGTTTTGAGTATTTACGACCCCTTGTCTTGTAAACTGACATTCATCCGTCCACATAATTTCATTCACAAAAAATGGACTTTCATCTTGTTTGTTTAAAATAAAATTACAAAAATTAACTAATTACTTGTATAATTACCTGTTTAGCAAGTAGAATTTGCATTTTGATTTTGGTCTCTAAAATATTTTTTTTTCAAACAAGTTTTTATAAAGAACTAAAAAGTTGAAATTGAAAAAGCATAATATCATCAAAATGTATATTAAGCAATCCCTGCTCATACATCGTAATGTATCTGACTTCTTTTGTGCGAAACTAAATAAAAAATATAAACGCAACGCACTTTCATTTGGAAAAATTACATTGTGAATCTCAATGTCTTACATAAATGTTACTGACATTGATTTTAAAAGTTCTGTTTGTAGACAATAATGTATATGAAATTTTTGGAGTGGTCCTGTAAAATAAATATAAATGGTACGTACCTAAAATCATATTAATATTACATTGTCATTGGATTTACATGATTATGTAGAATTTAATCTTGATCGGATATTTGGAAGTGAGTTAAAATTGGAATATAAATTTTGAATTAGGAAAGTATACATACGAACGTCGTAAGTTAAAAGCTTATAAAAATAATGCAACTTTTTAAAATAAAATCATCAAAAGAAACACACTCATTTCCTTACAAAAAAAGATGTCAAAATACATTTGAGGACGTCAGTTTCGAAACTCATCTTATCCGAAATTTAAAAAATCGTGTTTCTCTATCAATCTATTCTATTGGTATAACTGTACCAATCAAACACTACAATCTCCAAATTTTTAATGAATACCAATGGGCGCATTTAAAGGTTTTACGCAATTGCCCAAAATTTGATTTTCTCGATAAGGCGAGTTTTGAAACTCACTTCTTCAATTATTTTAACCAATCTGAAAGTTAATTACTAAAAATTAACACTACCGTAATATTTATACGGGGACAGTACCTTCAATTAAATCGCTTTAAAAATACTTCTTTACATTATTTAAAACCTTTTTGTAATTGGAACTATATGTCTTTGACTAACGGTTTAGGAATTAGCCGTCGAACATCGTTTGGAGTGGACACCCTTTATAATACTTTAAGCACTTCGTGTACGACCCCTGAAAACTTGGTCCAACTCATCTGTTTTCAGTTACAGAAAAGTGGTTTAAGTCATAAAATTGAAAATATCATAACTCGGTCAATTTTAGTGTTAGTTGAATGGGACTTTTTTTGCCGTACTTTTTAGAGAAATAGGAAAAAGTTTACTAAATATCACTTATAGGACCGGGGGCCCGTATAAAAATTTAAATTTCGTAATTTTTAAATAAAAATTTTTCTTGAGCTAAATCGCTTTAAAAATACTTCTTTACTTCATGTAAAACATTTTTGTAATTGGAACTATATGTCTATGACTAACGGTTTAGGAATTAGCCATTGGACACCGTTGAGACCGGACACCCTGTATAATATATTCATGAAATATTTTTTGAAGTTAATTTCCTGGTATTTATGTTATTGCTTTACAATAATGAAGATGAAAAGGTTTAATAAAATAGGCAATATTTTATTTTCGAAAGATTTAAATATTTCATAACACACGTGGATATTTCAGAACGTTGATATAATGTTCAAATATTCTTATTAAAAAGTTAACTTTTTTATTCTTAAAATATAGAAAAAAAAATCAAAAAAAGAAAAAAAACAGTAAAAATGTTATTGTGCTTTTGAATTTTGCTTTTGGTTAAAATTGAATGGTTTTTGTTGAACCATTTCTTTAAAAAAAAATTAAAGCAAAGCTAGAGCGATTCTTCAGATAAAATATTCCGAAAAAATGCTTCACTTAATGGCCAATCTAAAACACCTCTTACTAAAAAAAAAAAAAGTGTCATTAGACAGAGTTTCGTTCTTTTAATTCATCACTTTAAATATAGTAATCTTGACAAAGACAAGTGATGTTAAATCAAGATTTTTTTTTTCATTATTACAAAATATTTACTTTCTTCCCACTCTAAAATAAAATAAAATTGATTTTTTTCTTCATTTTCGTTTTAGAATAAAACAAAGTAAATTCTCATCTAACAAAATGTTAATTTTGTTTAGTGTCTGTACCCAATTTAAACTACTTTCAAACATATTTTAAGTGATTATTTTCATATTGACCACTTACCAGTCCCTGCCGGCATTACCGTTCCCAGGTCACTGACAAAAGAAACAGGGCAGGAAGACATTTATACAGAGTGTTCCAAAATTCGACGGACAAATTAAGAGGGATGGTAGAAAGCATCAAGAGAACGAAAAATTACCATAGAACATGAGGTCGCCAACCACGTATTTAAGGCTGTTCTCAAATCTAAAAGGGCAACTTCTTGACATACGTTTTACTTCATTTTTGTTCGAAAATGCATGAAACTAGCTGGTGTTGTTATTTAGAAAGAATGTTATTGAGCTGTTTTTTCCATTTTTTTGCACATGCAATAGATCTTTCAGAAAATGATGTCAAAGTGGACGTTTTGAACCGAATTTCCGCGCGAAAGTAGAAAAATCACTCAAGAGCGGGCGAAAAACGGGTGTTTGTCACGTGATCGAAATTGCTTATAACTCAATGGGTAATTGATTGATCAAAAAATGGAAAAAACAGTTCAATTCCAAATCGCTTCCATGTCCAGGCTTTCGAATTTTATATCTTTCCGTTAAAAAGTAAATTTGTAAATGTATCAGAACGTTTTGCGTTTATTGAGGAGTGCAGTTAAGAACAGCCTTAATCAAAAATACGAGGTGTTCTCCCCTAATTAAATTTGTGTTGACGGCAATAACTTTCAGAAAACTGAAGTATATTATAATAAAACTTTTAATAGACATTCTCACTTTTATTGTAAATGTGATAATATCAAAAAGTGGTAGAAGTTTCCATTATACACGCAAGTAGTATGCACTTGACGCTTCACATGCGATTGCCAGCTCATACAATATCATAGATTGCTTGAGAACCTTGTTTTTCCAAACCTTTCCGTGATGTTATAACATTTCACACAAAATAAGGTACATATTGTTGCATTTTCATTGCATTGTTTTGACTTTTCTCAAAATTATTACCGTCAACGCAAGTTCAATTAGGATGAAAAATTGTCTGTATTTGTGACTAAAAAAGGGGTTTTGCGATCCCATGTTATATGGTAATTTTTCATCCTCTTGATGCTTTCTATCCTCCTCTTTTAATTAGTCGGTCGATTTTTGGAACACGAGCGAGAGAGTGAATTCAGAATTAATTTTTTATAAAAATTGTAGAACACTCAAATATTAATTGTCGTTTTTAAGGACAGACGGATTGACGAAACAAGTGGGTACGTGTAATTGCACAGAGGGTTTCATTTAAT
This sequence comes from Maratus speciosus, assembly GCA_963932465.1. Taxonomy (NCBI): domain Eukaryota; kingdom Metazoa; phylum Arthropoda; class Arachnida; order Araneae; family Salticidae; genus Maratus; species Maratus speciosus. Next base: position 291,867,457 of record OZ010798.1, read on the forward strand.
ATATCTTTTAAAACACTTTATCCTTAAATTAATAAATCGCAGCCAGCTTGACAAAACTGAGCCGAACGGTTTCGGAACGCAGATAATTTGAGAGTTTTTCGCTTGTCTTAAAATGGTATAAAAACTATCTGGTGCTTCTGACTTCGCAGAATGCGAGAATTACTTAATCACCAGCTTGAAAATATCAGCGTGCTGCATCGCGCATCGTAAGGCGTTTTGGCCGACTATAGTACATGGGAATTGTTGATATGTTCTGTTTGCCAATAAATAACTGTTCACGCTTAAGGATGTCGTTTTATTCTTTTGGAGAAATTAGCAATGGTGATTCTTGCCTGACACTCTACCTACTTTCGACTGCATAACTTCTCATTAGAAATCATTGCTGATTACTCTAACAGGAGCTTCGACTGCATATAATTTTCGATTGTGTTGTTCCTACAGATGACGCATCTAAACGGCGGATTATTCATTCAGTCATACGACAATCTACCCAGAACCTGACAAATCGCCATATATATATTCATATATATATATACGAGGGTAAGTCATTAAGTAGGTCACAAACTGATATGAGAGGTCGGAAATTAGTTGTAAATTGTTTCCAAATATGTCAATAGGTGACAGCATAATCCAATTATAAGATGTTAATTTCTAACTTATAAAACAGCAGTCGTACAAGATGAGCATTCTCTTTCAAAAATTGTTGACGAAGAGCGAAGTAGTCATCCAGTTGAGATTATTGAAGAGGGAGTTAAGGAGTCTTGTGTTGAAGAATCAGTGCGGAAGGTTGAGGAAATGGTTAGAGCTGACATTCGAACAATAATAGACAGCAAAGCAATCATTTCCTCAACCTTCCACGCTGATTCTTCTATCGCATTCTCAACTGAACGACCACTTCGCTCTCAATTGCGACAGAAGAATCAGTTCGGAAGGTTGAGGAAATGCTTGCTATGCTGTCTATTGTTCTTCGAATGTCAGCTGCAATCATTTCCTCAACCTTCCGCACTGATTCTTCAACTCAAGACTCCTCAATTCCTTCTTCAACTCTCTCAACTGGATGACCAATTCGCTCTTCGTCAACAACTTTTGAACGACCCTGCTCCTCTTGTACAACTGCTGTCTCATAAATTCGAAATTAACATCTTATAGTTGGATTATGCTGCCACCTATTGGCATATTTGGAAACAATTTACTACTAATTTCCGACTTCTCATATCAGTTTGTGACCTACTTAATGATTTACCCTCGTATATTAGGGCTACCGGAAACTTATGCCCGATAATGTTATTTCACGACTACTTTTTTGAAATTCAGATTTCTTCATTGACACCACTTTTTTGAAATGGTAAAATTCCGACTGTTTTCACGTTTCACATTAAGATAAAAACAATGAGAATTTTATCATTTCAAAAAAGTGGTGCCAATGCAGAAATCTGAATTAAAAAAAAATTAGGCGGGAAATAACATTATCGGACAGATCTTTCCGGTAGACCTAATATACAGGGTAAGTCAAAATGAATATAGCGATTACAAACGGCAATAACTATTTAATGGAAAAGAATTTATCAATAAGATTAACACAGAATGGAGACGGAACTTCAAAATTTCTTTACGTAAAGCAAGTGCAGTGAAGCGGAAGCCTACGCATGCGCGATTTGAAACTTTGCAACGACAAGAAACCTGTTCATTGCGGCCGTCTCATTAGTAAAAATGGCCAATTATGACGGTAAAAATGGCCGATTTTTTTTTGTGGGGTTATGTGAAAGACAAGGTTCCTCCCATGCCCAAATTAATTGAAAAACTCACAGTACACATTTGTAATGCGCTTGCGTTGGTGATTGAACAAATACAAATGCTTCAGAATGTATGGCGTGAAATGGACTACCGCCTAGATGTTGTCCATGTGACCAAGGGAAATCACAAAGAACATCTATGACGTATGCATACAAAATTTTGAAGTTCCTTCTACATTCTGTGTTAATCTTATCGATAAATTCTTTTCCATTAAATAGTTATAGCCGTTTGTAATCGCTACATCATTTTGACTAACCCTGTATATCAGGTGTATTTCTTCAAGGCAAAACTCACCAAATAATTTACATAATCCTTTTACCCTTTTTCGATTTTACACTTTTTCAATACCGACTGCTAAAGAAATAAAAGGTGAAAGGTAGATAAATTCCTTAAAGGACATGCCCAAACAAACTATTTCAATTACAGATAAGATAAATATTCACTAACAAACTAAAAGTATCCATTACATTGTATTTCGGGAATCATACAAAGTAGAAGATCGGAGAATTATTTCCTGAAACATCTTTAAGAGTAAAGGATAAAGACAGATTTCTAAAGAAATAAAAGTTAAGAGGCAGATAAATTCTTTAAATGAAATGCACAAACTATTTCAATTACAGATTAAATAGATATAATGTAGCAAATATTACTTTGTATTTCTAGATACATATAAAATAGAAGAACGGAAGATTAGTTTCTGTAGCTTTTCTAATAAAATAAAGAGTAAAAGTGAAAAAAAAAGCTGAAATACCAGCCATACAAAAATTAGTTAAGGTAATAATGTCAGATCATTAGAATAATGAGATAGATTTTGTAAAAGAAAAATAAAATTGGGTAGTTTAATTCTTAAATAAGTTTAACAAGAGCGTAAGAAATTTTATCCATACAAATATATCTTTTTTATGTTACTTTAAATGTAGTTAAAAATGCAATTTGAGAAAAGAAGAATAAAATATTATTCCTTTTTAAATATAAAATTTACGAAATCGTCCGAAATTGCGTACCAACGCTGAAGATCAGTGAAATAATTATTATTTCTATCTTTACTATAATAGTAAATAATGCTGATACAGATAATAAATATTCGTATATAAAAGTTTAATAATGAAAAATTCCCAAAATCCTAGCATAATAAATTCCCCATATTTTGTTACTGTGTTATTTCTCCCTTATTAAATAGAATATCTAACTAAATCAGAACTAAGAGGTAGATACATTTCTAAAAGGAACTATTAACTATCGAAATTAATTAAACATGAAATAAATCTAAATAAATAAGAATTCAGAGGCATATAAATTCCTTTAAGGGACTATTAAACAATCTAAATTATTTAAACATAGTATAATCTAAATAAATAAGAACTAAGAAGCAGACAAATTCCACAAATGAACAATTCAAACAATCTAAATTAATTAAACATAAAGTTGATAAGAACTGAAAGAATGAAAAATTCGTCAAAGTAACTATTAAAAGAATCTAAATTAATTAAACATAAAATAAATCTAAATAAATTAGAACTAAGTGGCAGACAGATTATACAAAGGAGCTATTAAAACAATCTAAATTAATTAAACATAAAATAAATATTCATCAGCAAACTAAGTAGTCATTACATTTTAATTTCATGATTCACGCAAAATAGAACAATGGAGAATTATTTTCTGTAACTTCTGAAAAAGGAAAACGAAAAGGCTGAAATATCAGTCAATACCAGAACGAAAGGCGATTAGTTAAGGTAATATGCAGATCATTACATTAGTGAAATGGCTTCTACATTAGAAAGATAAACTTGCTGAATATGATGTTTCCTGGGGAACACATTTAACACCACGTTCATATGGTAAAGAAATAAACTCAATAAGTTAAAATTTAATTTAAAAAATAAAAAAACACGACTGCGTAAAAAGCGAGCTAATTAATTATTTCTCAGCCATGTGAAACTATTTTTTATATTACTTACCTATTTTTTTTTTTACTTGTATTGATGACTTTTAAATTGTGTTTAATTGTTAGTTCCCATCTATAAATACTGTTTTGATGAGGACTATAGATGTCTATGAAGGTTAGAGTAACAGTAAAGCTAGAGATCCTACTTACACAACTTCCAGGTTGTGTAATATTTAAACGGAGCTTCTGACTGTAAAATAGTCAATGAAACATCGTCTTCATTTTGAAAGACCTACCCAATGATATGTCACTCAATAGGGTGCGTAAATTTTTTTTTCGTTTCTACCGCCATTTTTTATTTTATGGCCGCCATTTTGAATTTATAAAAACAAAACCTAGCCTATAACAATCGGACTGTTAAGACGAATCGATAGAGACCTCATTCATTAAAATCCATCCAGCCGTTGGGCTGTTTCAAGGGTATAAAGAAATCCACATACCCAGATACGCGTGAAACACATAACCCTTCTTGGCAGTCGGGTAAAAAAGGAGCTGAAGTTAACTTATCTCAGTTCTTGGTAGCTTCATTTCAAAAGTATCGAACATACAGTTCGCCATTTTTGTTATCAGTGTGAGTAAAACTGTGTTCATTGCGTATAGTGATCTACAAATAATGTCCATTCGTGTGCGTTATATTAAAAAATACCAAATTGCAATGTCAATTGTTTTAGATAGCGACGGGTATACTTAGTTATTTTGATATTCGCATGAATCATTCGGGAATTCGCATAAGCATAGCTGCCAACCTTCGTATTCTATTTAATTAACTACTTCCAGAAATTTTATACCCCCACCCCCCTCTACAAGCACAAAAAAAAAGTGTGTAGGCTTTATTTTATTTCATTTTACAAAAATTCTGGTTTAAATTAATTAAAACGAATGCGAAGATTGGCTGCAATGCTTTTGCACATGCCCGAATTGCACCTTTGTTTTATAGTTAAACTATTTTTCAAATACATGGAAGCTGGGAGAATCAGTTTTCTTTCTTAAGGGTGTTCTTAAATCCAAAAGGGCAACTTTCTGACATAAGTTTCAATTTATTTTTGTTCGAAAATGCGTGAAACTAGCTGGTGTTGTTGCCCAGAAACTATGTCATCGAGCTGTTTATTCCATTTTTTTTGCAAGCGCAATAGTTCTTTCAGAAAATAGTGTAAAAGTGGACGTTTTGAACCGAATTTCCCCGCGAAAGTAGAATAACCACTCAAGAGCAGGCGAAAAACGTGTTTTTCACGTGATCAAGATCGCTTATAACTCAATAGGTAATTTATTGATCAAAAAATAGAAAACACAGTTCAATTCAAAATCGCTTCCATGGCCAGGCTTTCCAATTTTATATATTTCCGTTAAAAAATGAATTTGTAAATGCGTCAAAACGTTTTGCGCTTGTTGAGCAGATCAGTTAAGAACAGCCTTAACAACAACAAAAAACGAACACGGAAGTTTCTGCCTATAGGCCTATTTCACTATTACCAATATCTAGCAAAATAGTATTGAAAAATTATTCCTCACTAGAATAAACTACTTCATTAAAAACTCGCAAGAATTAAATTCGTCTCAGCATTGTTTTATGCAATCTAAATCGACAGAATCGGCATTTCAAGAAGTGTATTCTTTAACCGATTTAAATGTTGATAAAAATAAATATATTTCATTATTACCAAAAGATTTCAAAAACTTGTTTGGTACTCTTCTCTGGAATGCAACCATAGAGGAATTGAAAATGCTGATAGATAATCAAACCTCCTTAGTCAAGTCCTACTTAGAGGAGCTTTAATCAACTGACAGTTCTCAAATTTTATACTTACAAGGAAGGTCTGCATAAGTGCATACTCCGAAAAATCTGAAAAAAATTACAGAATGTTCTTCTCATGAGGATATATATGTTTATAAAAGAAATTTCGGCGGAACCTCGATAGAGAGTCGTAAAAAAATAATGAAAATTTCGTTATTTAGCGATTTTCCTTCGGTTGGCGATGGAATGCAATTTCAAAAAATACTTTTTTATGTCAAATACTCTTTAAGGTAAAAATGTTACATGTTGAACTTGTTTAAATAAATTTAACTTAAATAATTTTAGTTTCGTCAGTTTTAGTTTGTCTTAAGCATAATTTTGTTACATCGATATTTATGTCTATTTGTATCGAAATTTAATTATAAAAAATCACGATTTAAAACGAAATTCAAAATTTAAATTAATTAAAATAGTTTCAAGCTCAAAATTAAGTCCAATTGAGCATTGTCGATTCAATTTTGTTGTTATGGAAACGACTTTGGCTTTTATTTTTGAATACCCTTAAATGAATGAAAATATTTTTTTAAATGTGAATTTTTTTATATATATGAAAATATTTGTTTCAGTGATAAATTAAATAACTGCAACAACAAGCAATATATATATGTAATACAATATATATATATATGCATATATATATATATATATATATATATTAAATTCTCTCATTGTTTAAGTTTAAATTCATTAAATACCATTTTTCACGCATTCTAAAAATCCATTAACAAACAATTTTCAGTTATATTAAAATCGTTTGCTTTGTGATGCTTTCGTCTTTTCACGCCAAATATCCGAAAGTATTTTATTTGTTTACAGACTTTCTACTGGAATTCCACCGCTAAATATGACTGATCCTTTATTACATACATAAGTAGTTTAATTAGTATTTATTACAAAATATTCTGAGTATGCCCAGTAAGGAGACCTTTCTTGTTAGTTTGCACGGGGCTGTCAGGAAGGATAGTCATTTGGATCCTTCCCGTGGAGAGTCTTCGTGTACTACACTCTGCTTAAAATACTTAAGGCTGTTCTTAAATCCTAGAGGTCAACTTTCTGACATAAGTTTTAATTCATTTTTGTTCGGAAACGCACGAAACTAGAAGGTGTTGTTATTCAGAAACTATGTCATCGAACTGTTTTTTCTGTTTTCTTGTAAACGCAATAGATCTTTCAGAAAATACTGTCAAAGTGGCATTTTGAACTGAACTTCTGAACGAAAGAAAAAAATCCAGTCGGTAAGGGGAGAAAAACGCCGTGTCACGTGATCAAAATCGCTTATAACTCAATGGGTAATTTATTGATCAAAAAATGGAAAACATAGTTCGATTTCAAATCGCTTCCGTGGCCAGGCTTTCCAATTTTATACCTTTCCGTTAAAAAATGAATTTGTAAATTCATGGAAGCGATTTGAAAAAGCTGTTCTCAACTGTTCTGCTCAACAAGCGCAAAACGTTTTGACACATTTACAAATTCATTTTTTAACGGAAAGTTATAAAATTGGAAGGCCTGGCCATGGAAGCGATTTGGAATTGAACTTTTTTTCATTTTTTGATCAATGAATTACTTATTGAGTTATAAGCAATTTCGATCACGTGACAAGCACATTTTTCGCCCGATCTTGAGTGCTCTTTCTTTCACTATTTTCTGAAAGATATATTGCGTTTGCAAAAAAAAAAAAAAAAAAAAAAAAAGAAAGGAAATGGAAAAAACAGCTTAATTACATAGTTTCTGAACAACAGTATCAGCTAGTTTCATGCATTTCCGAACAAAAATAAATTATAACTTATGTCAGAAAGTTGCCCTTTTGGATTTATGGGTGTATTCCAATCCAAACTGCTTATTTTCTGATTAATTTTTACATCAAGTTTTGCTCTCAAACTCATCAAACGGGCGAATTCTGTTATTTATAAAGAACATAATGTACCGTGCTTGTCGAGTTTTTGATAAATGCAAAAAATATTGCAAAAAATGCGGTCAAAGTTGGCGTTTTGAACCGAATTTTCCGAAGCGGGAGATCTGGGAATGAAAAAAAAAAATGGTCATACTGAGAAAGTAATTGTTTAAAAATCAAATTCTAATTAATTGAGCGAAAATTGAAATCACACGGCCTCTTACGCATCTCTCCAAAAATCACCTCGGTAAGTTTCATGTTTTTACTTTTAAAAATGAGCCTGAAAATGTCTCAGAAAATTTTGAGATGTGGAGGGTGGAAAAGTATTTTTTCGAATACACCCTTAAGAGGAGCTCGGAAAATCGAGTGAAGGCATCTCAGATTTGTTTTTGTATTTTTAATAGTAACATGCTAAAATTTTACATATAGGATAATCTATTGCGGATCAAAATAAGCAATATTCGCAAATGGGATTTAAAGTGAATGTTCATAACTGTTCCCTCCAATACTACAACTTCAACTTAAATTGTTTGCACCGGAAACAACTACAACTTCAACTTAAATTGTCTGCACCGGAAACAACTACAACTTCAACTTAAATTGTTTGCACCGGAAACAACTACAACTTCTGCGGTTAAAAAATGTACTTCAACTTTCACTTCTGGAACACATTCCCGAGATCCATGAAGTACACCAAATTCGCTAACACATCAGTGTTTTATTTACTGCTTACAACGTTTTTTACAGCAAGTGATTTACTTATTTGTTAAGTATCACAAAGTTGTGCATACTGCAAATTAATACGATATTCTTGTATGTTTTTGTGAAGTTCAACCTGGTCATAATTCAGAGTATTATTCAAAACAGCACAATCAAGAACACTAACAAAAAAGTGTTGCCCCCCCCCCCCCCCCAAAAAAAAAAAACTCCACCGTGCCAAATAACTTCTAATAAATTACGTAAACTGAAGTGCAGTAAATAAATATCAGTACAATAAGGCAAGGAACAACCCTTTGAACTCGACTTTTTTTTTTTTTTTATTGTTTCACGAATTCTTTGTATTTCTCCTAATACAAAGAATTGATACAATCGATTGAATAAAATATATTTATGCATTTAGTCACTCCTCGAAAATTCTTAGCGTAAAATGAGACTAAATTTCTAATAAATAAATCCAATAATTTGACCAAACAATGATAAAAAAGAAAAATCCCTTTTCCAAAAAAATTCCTGTTCTCATTTTATTTCCACCTATTTGTCAAACGGAACTCGAATATATCTTTCTGCAAATCCACTTAATACGTACAATTGAAAACTAACGCAATTATCTCCGGTCCACTTTTAATGGATTTTTCCCTTAACAAATTTCATGAACAGTTCATAATAGTTATTTCCGAATATTCCTGTTGTTAACAAAAGAAAGCGGATTGTAATAGCTTACCTTGAAAGAGGGTTAGTATCATGAACATTGAATTTAATGCTATTGTAATGGTTGGTTTGGATAGTATCTGAGTTATTACATCCCTAAGGCACTTTGCATTGTGCATCGTGTGCGCATGTTTTAGTAAAGAAAAAATGCGTCTGAATAACAGCTACAATTTTCGAATCAGACGGTTTTTCAATTGGGATTTGAAACAGATGAATAAGAAGACATGAAAACTATTTTTTCTGACTTGAAGGTGATTTTTTTTTACTAGAAAAAACGCTTCAATTAAAAAAAAATAATTCAGAAATTTAGAAATGGGATATTTCAAGTGCATTGTAAATAAATAAATAAATAAATAAATAATAATAAAAAAAAGAACCTGCTCTAACACAGCAGAAAGATTTACGAATAATCATTGTAACCGTAACATTATATGCGGAAAATTTCCTATTATTTCCAAAAACCATTTGTGAAAGGAACAGTCAGAAAAATAAAAAAAATCAAGACATTTTTCGCTGTTTACGCGAAAAATTCTGAAATAAAGACCCTTTTGCTGTTTATAAAGAAGATGGGTTATTAAGCATTCGTTTTTGAATTCCCGATTGTGTTGATTTTTCTTTCTTTTTCCAAGAAGTTTTGGCTATTTTAAAGTAATTCAGGATCTGTAATTATTGCTTCTCCGTTTGATTTTTGTTTAAAAATTGTTTAAAAGTATTAAGATGAGAAACACAGATTGGTTTATGAAATTTATTGGATTTAAATTATATAGCCATTTAATATATATATATATATATATATATATATATATATATATATATTTGGCATGGAATTTTCATAACGCTATCGTCGATTTTACATATGTTAATATGTGAATAGCAAGGTATTTCTTAAAATATATATTACACTCTTTATTTTTATTTTATTTTCTCCTTTTTGGTTTTATTTCATATTGCAGTTTCATAACTGGCCTAAATTTCAGCAAACGTAGTCTGCTGCTTATCATTAACTCCGTTGTTGTAGTAACCATAGAGAATATTTGGTAATTTATCACTTGCGCTAGACTAACGTAAAAATGTCTTTAAGTGATTTATTCTTTTATAATTAAGTTTAAAAACATTTAATGTTGTATTGTAATATATAATAGTTCACACTATAATTTTCGGACGTCATGTTCGCATTGATTATTAAATGAAAAATATACCAATTGAAACTACTGATTTATTTCACTATAAGAGGTGCTAAAATACATAAAAGAGGTTTTTAGTACATAAAAACCGTCAAATGATGTTAAAACTAAAGGGCTTTAAACTGTTACAAAACAGCCATCATCGGGGGAAATTTCAGAAGTGCATGAAAAATGTACGAATGGAAACTTCTGATTTATTTTACTAAAAAAGGTTGTAAAGTACATAAAAAAGTTTTTAGAACATAAAAACAGTCAAATGATGCTAAAACTTAAGATGTTTTCAACTGTTATAAAACAGCCATCATCAGAGGAAATTTCAGAAGTGCATGAAAGATATACGAATAGAAACTTCTGATTTATTTTATTAAAAAAGGTTCTAAAATACATAAAAATGTTTTTAGAACATGAAAACCATCAAATGATGTTAAAACTTAAGCGTTTTCAACTGTTATAAAACAGCCATCATCAGGGAAAATTTTTGAAGTTGTATTGGTTATTGAAAACACACCTGTGTACACGTTTTTTAAAGAATATTAGGAAGTGAGTGAAAAATCCATTGCAAAATTCCATCTTTACATACATAAACCAAGTTAAGTTAAATATAAAAGAGTGTAAAATAAAAATTAAAAATATGTAAAAACTAACCAAAAAATACAAATAAAAGTCACCAATTCACACTGAATTTCATATTTTGCTAATATTCACCGTCAAATCTTTTTGCACGTTTTCGGGAGAGAATCAGGTTTTTTTCCATCTTGAAAAATACGTTTTAGAAAATTATTCTCCTTTTATTAAAACTATTTATACAGATGTTGACACCTTTTAAAAGACTTCGATTTATAGTTTTTCATTTGGAATTTTTAGCTAGAAACAATTACAAATATTTTTTAATACACTGAAGACATTTTTATGATTATTACATTCAAAAACGAGCAAAATAAACATAAATCAAAACTTTTAAAAGGTGTCATTTGACACTAATAGAAATAGTCTTAAAGTCGTGGCTTAAATCGCATTTCGTTGCGACGTTTTCTTAATTGAATTATGTTTGTTGGAATAGCTCAGCTTACGGTGATACTTCACGCTAATGTTAATTCGATGAGCGAATGTTTTTTAAATGTGACGTTTGCATTTCAATATTTTTAACTGATATTTTTGGCATTGGATAGCTGAGGTCAAACTCTACAATGGTCGGTTTTTACCTATTCGATTTTGTTTCCTAGTTTTTTTTTTTTTTTTTTTTTTTAATGAGGATACTTTCACTTTCCTAACCGATTCCGAAAATGAAAGTATCTAAATAAAGAAAAACGAAAAAGTTAAAAACGGCCGTCGTAGACATAGAGCTCAGCTATCCAATGAAAAAAATAAAAAATATTGAAATGCAAACGAAATTTAAAAAAAGAGAATTCTCCATAGGATTAACGTTAGCAAGATGGCGCTTTCACATGAGTGAAGTAGCCCTTAATACACTACGCTTCATTTTCCTAAAACGATAAATTTTTTTTTTTTTTTTTTTTTTGGGGGGGGGGGGGAGTGCTTCAAAATAGGAAACAAACACTAGCCATTGATTTTTTTGTGGAATTTTCAAATTCTATTTTTAAATTGTGAATTGAAACAGAAGAATAAGCACAAATTAATGTATTTATCTTATTATTTAAATATCAATTTCTGAACTAGAACATCAGTTTTTATTTCAATTACATTTTGCAGGCGTATAACTAACTCATTTCACGACAATCCGAAATATTATTACATGAAAATAGATAAACAATAATTACGACTCACATAGAAAGTGTGTCAAAAAATTCTATTTTTATTTTATTTCTAAAGATAAATTAAAAAATTCAAATTTAAAACTTTGAGAAATTGTTAAAGTCTTTAACTGTCATCTATTTTTACCAACAATCAGAGAAAAACAAATCATCATACAAAATAGTTCATAGAATTTAAACCGAATATTTTAATTAATTGTAATAATAAAAAAATAAGATCAAACATAATTCTTTCTCTTTAAAAAAATAGCGCGCATGAATGATATATTTTAATATATTGACTTGAAGGTAAGTTTTCGGGAAATTGTGGCAACATACTTATGTTTTTCTTGGGCTACAACTGTTTAAATAAATTAAAACACAAAACAAAGAAATGTATTCTTTGTTTTATTTTTATGAATTCATAAAGACATGACAAAAACATGAAGGTTGAAAATTTTTGTTTACAGGAAAGAAAGAAAATTATGTCAAATTACAATACTTGGAATTGCAAATATAATTCTCAAACATGTTCTAATTTAAATTAGAATAGAAATAGAAAAATAAACATACGTTAATACAAATTTTGTTGTTATTTTTTGAAATAACTTTTCAAATCAGAGCATATGCTTTTATTAAGAAATAATTCAAAAAATTATAAATCTACAGTTTTACGATTGTGAATTATATTATTTATAAACTGTGCTTAGAATTTAATCAAAAAGTGTGTCAAGAAGGAATAAGGTTTTTTTTCTCTTTTGCTGAAAATAAATATAAAAAATTCTAATTGCATTTTAAAGCATTTGGTGTCTTAAGATTTTTAAGGACATTATTTACGCTTTTTTGTTTTACTACTAGTTCTAGAAAAATGAATTATCATCAATGGACACGCTTCAAAAGACCTAGTTAAATGTTTTAAAAGAAATAACAAATAATAAATAATAATAATCTTATGTAGATGTTCTCAAATCAAAACTAGAAACTTTCTGAGCTATTTAAGGTCATTTACGGAGTAATTTTAATTTATAAATGCATAACATCTGAAGCTATTTTTATCAAAGCACTAAGAAGTCCAACTGCTTTTTCTATGCTTCAAAAACAAACTATACATTTTAAACTACCATAGATAGTTGATGCACAGTTAATGCATGATAATGCATGTTGATAGTTAATGCATATAGTTGATGTAATCACCATTTTACAAAACATACTACCGTATTCATGGAAATAATTTTATTTTATTATCAAGTGTTTCTGCAAAGTCTTAAATCTTCTTACATCTTTCATTTTTCTGCAATAAGACAAATATCTTTTTTTTTTCAAGAGTAGCTCCAGACATGAAGACAGAATTGATGTAACCACGATAAAATTCAGTGACAACTAATCGGTTTTTATAGTTTCACTTCCAAACGGATATATAGAAAATATTGCACACTGGAAGTGTGATATGGAACAGTTTATTTACTTATTAATTTTTACAATTCCTTTTATTTTTAAATTATATAATTACAGGATGTATTTATCAAAAAGTAACAAATAGAAAAGTAGAAAAATAATCTTATCACCATTTTACTAAATGAACGACCGAGTTCGTGGAAATAATTTTATTTTATTATCAAGTATTTCTGCCAAGTCTTAAGTTTTCTTGCATCTTTCATTTTCCTGAAATAAGACAAATCTCCACTTTTCTAAGAGTAGCTCCAGACATGAAGGATACCGATAGAATTAATGTAATCATGACAAACGACAGCGACAAATAATCGATTTTTCTGGTTTCTCTTCCAAACCGATACATAGAAAATATTGCACATTGGAAGTGTGATACGGAACAGTTTACTTAATTTTTAATTTTTAAATTTCTTTTCATTTTCAGATAAGAGATATGATAATCTATGATACATATATTAAAAAAATAATAATAAATAGAAAAGTTGAAAAACAATCTTATCATCATTTCATAAAATGTACTACCGAATGCATGGAAATAATTTTATTTTTTATCAAGTATTATTGCCAAGTCTTAAGTCTTCTCACATCTTTCATTTTTCTGCAATATGACAAATCTCTTCTTTTAAAAGAGTAGTCCCAGACATGAAGGATACCGACAGAATTAATGTAAGCATGACAAGCGACAGCAACTAATAATCGATTTTCTGGTTTCATTTTTAAATAGATAGATAGGAAATATTGCACATTGGAAGTGTGATACGGAACAGTTCCTTTACTTATTAATTTTTGAACTTCCTTTCATTTTCAAATAAGAGAGTTACATGATATATTTATGAAAAAAAAACAACAAATAGAAAAGTGGAAAATAATTTTATCACCATTTTACAAAACGTACTACTGAATTCAGGAAAATAATTTTATTTTTTTATCAAGTATTTCTACCAGGCCAGTATTCTTCCTACTTCTGGCCGAAAACAAAAACGAAAATGTCCGAATTTTTTTAAAGTAATTAATAGATACAGAAATATACATGGGGCATTATCACACTTTTGACTTTTATGTCCCTGAATAATAATTTTTATATTAATACATTTTTTGTGTGTTTTTTATTTCATACACTGGGGAACATCCCATTGCATGATTGCATAACAATATTAACGAGATAAATAAGTTTTGGACGATGTCGGGTGTCCAAATACCAGGAAAACTCCTATACCGTCCCGTATCCCTGATGCTGATTTTTAAGTTTGGAGCTGTCTGTATCAAATTGTTTCAATAAAAGTAATTCGATGTAATTTTTTTCCGAAACTGGGACGATTGTTTTATATAAATATGTAGCAAAAAATGAACCTGCACACATTTTTACGGTTGATATTATTTTTTGAAGTCTGTCCCTGGGTTTTTCAACCTTACCGTCCCTCTTGCTAAACTTATACAGAAAATCATTTCAGATGCAGCCACAGATTTTTTTTCAAGTTTTTTCTCATGCAGAAGTATGCTAGAGAAAGATGTCTAGAATTCTTTGACAGGAAATTTACTGCAGAATTTAAATCAGCATTTAAATATCAATTTCAAGATCATGGCTTTATTGGTAGTCTTACCGTCCCCAAGGTTTATTCCTGCACTTTTCGAGGTAAATAAATAAATAAATAAATAAATAAATAATCCAGTGTTAACAACTGTTTTTAAAAATCAATGAAAATTGTGGCTAACACTTAGTCTTATCATGATTTGCCTAAAAATAGTGGTAATTTTCCTTACCGCCCCATCCTTACCGTCCCTTTTTATCCAATTTCGTCCCTTTTTCCTATACCGCCCACTTTTTTTTGCCTTACCGTCCCTTCTTTAACACCCCTTTAAGACAATGTTATACAAAAATTCTGTATTAAAAATACTACATTTTTATTATTTCTTATTTGAATGTCCTGTGGGTACTATGCAAATTCATTATAAGTAAAAATTTAGAAGAAAATAAAAAGTTATAGTGGTAAAATGGTAATGAAAATTAAACTCGCAAGATTAACTTAAACCTCAGTTAAATAAAAAAAAAATTCGCTGCTGACCATTTTTTAAAATTTTGAATCATTAAGGCATTCGTCTACCAGATTAAAATGTTATTTTAGCAAGTTTAATTTCACCAGATTTTTATTCCCGAAAGTCAAAAGATTGTGAGAATGTTCTATATACTTATTAATTAATTGTACTTGTCGCCCAAGTTGCATCTCTGAGCCTCTAAACAAAACGTTTTACCATATAAAATAAAATGTTATTAATTCATGAACGACATAAAATGATTTTCTAATCATACGAATTTCATCTCATTAAAAAATGTTTTAGGTATACATACCTCGATTTATCTTTTGTAATGATTTTTGTAAATGATCGTCCGTTATACTAGAACTTTCCCAAAGAGTATTAGAAACTTTTCTGCAGTTTCAAGCTAAAAAGTTTCTGTTACTGCTAACTTTGCATCTTTTAATGATCAAGTGAAAAGCATCTTCAAAGTTTAGTCATATAGGCATTGATTGCTTTATAATTTGTACTCACGTCTTGAGTCAGTCATGACTGATAATTATAAATAGTGAAGTTCAGAGCAATAAATAAAGAGTGTCTCATGTGAGTGGATAGCTCAAATGAATGAGTAATGTTGAAAATTCCCGAAGGAAAAAGCGGATATTTGGATTACAGATAATTTCGGTCCCACCGAATTTTCGGCAGCATTTTTACTGAAAAAGAATTTTTGACGAAAATCAGATTTTGGGCCAAAAACGAAAATTAAATCAAATTTTTGGTCGATCTTACTTCTTAAATCATTCATTTTTCTGCAATAAGACAAATATCTTCTTTTACAAAAGTAGCTCCAGACATAAATGATAGCGACAGAATTAATGTAACTATGACAAACGAGAGCGATAAATAATCGATTATTCTAGTTTCAATACAAACTGATGCATAAGGAAATATTGCACTTTGGAAGTGATTGATATGAAAACAGTCCTACAGCTTAAAAGCACATTAGAAAGGATTTAAGCTCGTCGCAAGATAGAGGTAAGACTTAATTTCATATGCTTATCTCGAAAATTCCATTAGACATTGTAAGATTTTAAAAAGAGCTTTTAAAAATAGCATTACTTTAATACCATCAAGGAAATTAAGTTGTCACATATAATATGCAAATTGATACAAAAGATGCAATGTTTGGCCAGCGGTTTTCCGCAGAAATAGAAAAGTTAAAGATTATTTTCTTTAATAGGCAATCTTATCACAATTTTATGAAAAATGTTACTGAATCTCAATGAATAATTTTAGTCTGTTTTCAGGTAATTTTTTTTTAAAGTTTATTTTTCTTTTGGGATTAAATCTCTGTGAATGCCTACCGTTTTTGAACAACAAAGCAAAATTTTTCTTTTGCAAGAGCAGAGAAAGACAAGAATACTGACATAGTTAATGTAATCATGACAATCGACGGCGACAAATAATCGAATTATTCTGGTTTCACTCCAGACTGATGTATTTATATAGGAAACATCGCAAATTTAAAAGAGATTGATTTGAAAATAAATCTCGATTAAAATCACATTACAAAGAATTAAGGATATTCACAAGATAAGGAAAAAACTAATTTAAGATGTTTATCTGAATAGTTTCATTCCATATAGTAAGAATTTAAATACGACAGTTAAAAATAGCGTTGTTTTAACTCTTTACGTTTAAGGAATTTGATTTATCATATTTGCATATACAGGATGTTTATTAAAGAGTGTCCCAGTTATAAATTTAAAGAGCATCAACTGTAAGCATTGTAGAGTATTGGTTTAGAGTCACTCAAACAGTTTTAGATAAGCACATACGCGAGACTGCTTTGTTATTGAGTGGCTTGCAGTTCCACCTACGCAAAATGGCGAGTCCTGAGCGTAAAGCGTAATTGCTAGAATGAAGATTTAAAAGCCGTTAGAGACATGCGACTTTTTCCTTTGGGGCTTTATAAAAGATCGCGTCTACGTTCCGCCGCTATCTAATGGTTTGCCAGAGTTGAGACACAGAATTGAAGAGGCTATTGCTTCCATGACTCCGGACTTGTTAACCGAAGTGTGGGAAGAATTGGACTTTAGGTTGGATGAGTAACGTATCACTAAAGGTGCGCATATTGAACTTTTGTAAGAAAGACTAGGTCAGTTTACCTTCAATTTGATGTACGATTTGTTATAAATAGTCTAAATTGAACTGTTATAATATACCATTGAAACTGGGACATTCTTTATGGGCACCCTGTATATTATGGGAATGATAATATATTTGGCCAAGGGATACCTTAGAAAGCGAAGGATTAGCTTGTATATTAAAATGAAACGGGAACGTCTTTCAATACAATAAGAAGCTGTTTATCTGTGGCAATAATCTTTATACAAAGTTTTTTAAAGAAATATATGGACTGTATCATGGGAAATGATATAATAGGTATTTTTCTGGTTGATGTTTTTTCAGTAACATTAGGAACCGCAATACTTACGTAGATGATTTTGACCCACATAAAAATGTAATAGTAATATTTTAATCTTTATTCTCTGTTTTAGATAACGATAGTGCTTTGAAGAAAATTAATTTAGCTGATATATATAATGTAAATTTGTGATACATATTTGTTTCTGCTTGCTTGATAGTCCTTTCTTTCTATTCATTATTTTACAAATTGCATATTTTACAAATAAGTAATGCTTAGAAACGAATGATTTTATTTAGCATTAAAAACTGCACTGTAAAAAAAGTGATTTTTCCTGTACTTTTTCTTTTAATTTTTTAAGCACCGATGCTGTGAAATTGAATTCAAGCAACAAGTGAAGAGAAAATCGTATTGTTTCTGTCACGTGCACCACGCAGTCAATAACAACGCGATTTTACCCAAACTTGAGAAATTTTACAGCACTCTTAGAGAACAGCTTGTAAATTTTACGGTAATTGTGTTGGCAGCCGGGGTACCAGCGCCTTTTGTGGTAAAATACGGATTTTTTTTTTTTTTTTTTTTTTTTTTTTTTGTGTGTGTGTGTGTGTGTGTGTGTTCAATCTTTATGAAGAATAATGATGCAGAAAAAAATACTACTAAACATAAAAAAAAATTAAATATGGGCTTTTAACGGATAGAAAATAATGCGAATTAAATCTCGCAAAGGGAAAATAATATTAAAAAATCTAAACTGAATTTAAAAATTATTCATCTAAATACAATATATTAAATCTATTATTATACAAACTTAGGTCATATAACGAGACATTTCTGTTTTGAGCTCTTTACCAAACATTCCTAATGATACCAGATTTAGAAGATTTCCAAGAGTCGGTTTAATTATCAAATACTGTGTGTTTTCACAGTTGAGCTGTGCTAACAGACGAAAACGTAAATTATAGAGAATTTCTCAGTTTAAAAACATGCCGAATGATAATCAACCCGTGGAGTTATTATAAATTAAATTTAATTTTAAGTATCTATATTAATATTACGAACAAATGAAGTAAAAGCGTGTGTTTTAAGTCTTAAAGCTGAAATATATTTTCTACTACAGTAGAGTCCCGATTATCCGAGTCCCGCTTAACCGAGTTATTTTCTTCTAATGGTGTGATGGATCCCATTATTATAAAACAGCTATTATAAATGAAGTGTTAGGTGAAAATGAAAAAGCAGTTATAAAATGTTAGAACTCTAATTTTCTGGTCGGAATGGGAAAAAATGGCCATATTTAAAAAAAAAAACAAACAATTGCCCCTTTTTTCCCCGATTCTGACCAGAAAATCAGAGTTCTAACTTTTTACGGCTGCTCTTTCATCTTCACCTAACACTTCATTTATAATAGCTGTTTCATAATAATGGAAGCCATCAGACCATCAGAAGAAAATAATCCATTCCAAAGGTATAAGTTCGATTGAAAAAAAACTATGAACTAATTAATAAATTAAGTTAAAATTTATATTTCATCTCCTTAGATGGCTCCGATTTACGTAAATCCGGTTTATCCGAGTGTTTTGCTTATCCGAGGTGAGCGTGGTCCATATTAACACGGATAATCGGGCTCTATTGTATCTATATTTATATACATATATATATATATATATATTTCACCGGGGGCGACACTAAATTCTGAAAAAGCAGAATTCCTGTATTCTAGTTTTATTTAGTTTTTAAAACTGCAATCTTTATGAAGAATAATAATACGAAAAAAAAAACCCCACTACTAAACATAAAATTTTAAATATGGCCTTTTAACGGATAGAAAATAATGCGAATTAAATCTCGCAAATGGAAACCAATATTGAAAAATTTAAACTGAAACTAATAATTATTCATCAAAATACCATATATTAAAGCTATTATTATGCAAACTTAGGTCATATAACGGGACATTTCTTTTTGAGCTGTTTACCAAACATTCCTAATAATACCAGATTTAGAATATTTCCAAGAGTCGGTTTAATTATCAAATACTGTGTGTTTTCACAGTTGAGCTGTGCTAACAGACGAAAATGTAAATTATAGAGAATTTCTCAATTTAGAAACATGCCGAATGATAATCAACCCGTGAGATTTAGCATAACTGCCGCTAGAAATACGAGCTTAATGCTTAATGTTAGAGTGGGAAATTACAAACACTTTAGATAAGAGAGGGATTGAAGCTTACTTAAACTGGCAACTAACTTAAGTTTCTAATGTTCAACTTGGAATGATAGAGATAAGTACTAATGTCAGATTCATGAAAAGTAAACCCATCTATACAGTTTACTTAGGTATATGATATTATTATTTTTTTTTTTAAGTAAGTTATGTAAAATATTTTCTGGATTTAATTTCTCAATTATTGTAGGAAAATTACAAATTCTAATTTGCTCTTAGAAAGAATAATCTTGTGTAAATGTATGTATTTCATATAATTCAAGTCAATAAGCTAATTTGAAAATGTTTCGCACAGAAATTGGGGAAAATATACTGAGCTATAGCGAGAAGTGTGTGCCAAGTCTCTCGTACAAATTGGGTCTTCAAATGCTGTGAACACTACTATTTTAAAGTAATTTTCTTCTCCTTATCCAGTGGCAGAATTATCTGCAATTAAACGGAGCGAAATAAACAGTTAAAATTAGTGATATCCAGAGCCTTTGGAGAGCCGATTTGTACGGGAGACCTGGCAACACTAAATGTGTGAGATGTCAAAGTGCTTATGTCAAAAAATCTTATACATATACATACTGTATTACATGCATAGATTAGGCAAATTGATATTTTTGAGAAAGATCAACTACTTAGATGCATAACAAAAACGAAAAATCATGCATAAGGCACAGATTATTAAACACCAAAGGAGTAAAGGAGTATTATTTTTTTATTTTTTCACGTAATAAAATATTCAACTGAGCAATTTAAAAAACAAATAACTCAGAAAAACTCTATCTTCCGCTATTGCTGTCAAGATTCGGTAATGTGTGCGACTTCTTTTGTGTAGCGGTACACATGATCTATGCACACGACGTAATACAATAAAATTTTAATAAGATTACTATTGCATACCGCAGCAGAAAACGCACTTCTACCAATGATTGATCATTTTCAGTCCTTTAACTGACATATTTTGTGCATCTCTGTAAATGAACGATAAATGTTACGCATCTAATGATCTATGGAAAACATGTTGTAATGCATATCTGAGATCTATTTGAAATGTCATAAAACCATTAAAAAATTCACGGTTTTCCCCCGTAGGATCGGAAATACCCAAAGTAATGGAAATCCTTTGTATGTCCCTGTAAACGAACTATAAATGCTCCCTTCATTTTCAATACCAAACATTCTATAGTAAATCTTAATAACATATAAATATTACATTCGAGTATATTTACGAATGTTAGAGCATGGTCAGATGACCAGGCAGACAAACTGAATTGATAAATACTTTTATATGTTGGAAAGTACTGAAAAGGAAGATTACTATGGAAAAAACTTTTACTTCTTAAAGCAAAATTAATTCTTTCTCAAGGTTTTACGTCAATGTAAAAGGTGGCCATAATTAAACTGACAGTGTTCAGAGTGTTCTGCAGCGCTATCTAATTGAGAGAAGGACGTCAAATTTTGTAAAAAAGATTAAACAAAACGGGGGACGAAGGAATTCCGCGAAAAAAAAATAGTTCTAAAAGTAACCGCTAGGGGAATATGTGGAGCTGTGTGATACCAAAAAGAATTAAAAAAAAAAAAGCAGAATCAATACGGAAATAAAATTACATTTTATTTAGCACATTTAACGATTGTAGTATTGATTCTGTATTTTTTAAACCTGTCTTTTCTTTTACACAGCGCACATATTCTCCTAGCAGTGACTATTGGAACAACTTTTTTTTCGCGGAATCTTCGTCCCCCGTCTTTTTCAATCTTCTTACAAAATTTGGTGTCTCAATTAGATCGCGTTACATAACACTCTGAGTACTGAAAGTTTAATTATGGCCACCTTGTATTTTCCTTACACCAATGCATTCCCCCCGCATATGCAATAAAGTACATTGACTTTAATTTTGTCTTTAGGTTCTGCAGCTCATATTTTTTCGTCCCGTAGAAAAGATGCACATTTGTAACGCTTTTCTGATGTGAAATTTCGCAAACCTCTTCTTTTCTCAGCCAGACTGATTAGGCGCCAGTGATCCCAGGTCACGTGGTCTGACTAGAGAATTAATATTAAAAAACATTTTTTCTTTCTTGTTCCTTTTTTTAGTTAGTTTTGTGAAAGTGAATCTTGAACGCAGCAGGTAATAAGCTGCGTATAGGTTTTTTATCGTGGTCTTCTATTAGAAGAAATGATGTTTAATCTAAAAAAAAGGGGAAATTTATTTCCGAATATTAAATTGTGCTATTTTCGTGGCTTCTTTTATAGAAGAACATAATTGGTGAAATTTTAATATGATTAACTTGAATTCCCAGTGTGGAATATTTACATGTTTTTAAAGAAATAGTATCCAAATGTTTTAATTGTAAATACTGTAAATATTTATAAGTGTAAATAGAATTAACAAAGTTTTTAATCATCCTGTGCTTGACTTGGACTTATACTGAACAACACCAGCGCCATTTTCAGTTGTGAAATATGTTTTATTATTTTAATGTGATTTTACATGAATCGTGAAGTTTTAATCTAATAAGCTCTCCCAAATATGATTTAAAACGAATCGTGAAGTCTATAACTAGGCTCTCCCAATAAAAATATCTTGAATTGTGATAACGTGAAATTTCGTGGACTATATGAAGATTATTCTTCATGGTTTTGGTGCCTCAACAACCCGGAAAAAGGTAAGAAATACCTTTATTATTCTGCATGACTGTTGATTTCTTGAAAATATACATTTTTCATGATAATTTATTTTAAAAATTGAATTTAATTTTAAACATGGATAAGACAGATAAACTTAAAAGTAAAAGAGCTACTGTTCGTGCAGCAGTTACAAAATTAATCACAAAATGTGATACATTATTATCTGTTGATATTGATAAAACTGATTGCGATTATTTAATGGAATCATTAGAGCTCGTAAATGAAAAGGAAGCTCAACTAAAGGAATTAGATTCCGAAATAGATGAGCTAATTCAGGAAAAAACTGAATATGAAAAAGAATTAAAATCGGTAGAAGAATACTCTGAAAAAATATCAAGTTTGGAATTTAAAATTAAGATGAGGCTTAAAAAACGTAAAATCGAAACTGAACCAAAAGTTTTACTAGAATCAAGTAACGGTTCAAAAATCGGAAGTAAATCAGTTTCGGCAGTGAAGCTTCCTAAACTTAACATAGAAAAATTTTCTGGTGATGCAAGCCAGTTCTTAGAATTTTTTAATTTACTTAATAGTGCGATAGATTCAAACGAATCGTTAACAAAAATTGAAAAATTCCAATATCTCAAATCCTTGTTGTCTGGACCTGCATATAATATTGTAGCTGGTTTTGAACTGACAGATCAAAATTATTCAACGTGTTTGAAGTTGTTAGAAGAGAGGTATGGTAAGGGGGAAAATATCATAAACTGTTATATGAACAAAATCCTGAATCTTGAGCCAGTAAAAACCTCTAACAATGTTACTTCTTTAAGGAGGTTGTACGATAATATTGAAACTTCTATGAGACATCTTGATGCGTTAGGAGTAACATCAGGCTCCTATGGCCATTTATTACTGCCCTTATTATTACGATTATTACCCGGAAATTTGATACTAGATTTCCATCGAAAACGTGACCCCGATAAGGACTGTGAAGTCACCGATTTAATAAATTTTATTAAAACGGAATTAAGATGTCGTGAAGCTACTAATTTAGTAAATAATTCCCAAAGCAAGGCTTATGAAAATTCTAAAACTAAATATGAAAATTCTTCAAGTAAATATCAAAATTTTCCTCAAAAGAAAAATATACCTTCAGCTGCTGCTTTAAATACATCTACAAAACAGTTTTGCATATTTTGCAAGTCTTCTGATCATGTAGGACTAAATTGTTCGAAATTCACTGATGAACAAAAACGATATAAATTAAAGAAAGAAGGCCGCTGTTACAAATGCACAAATAAGTCACATTTATCAATTAACTGTAGAACAAAAATTAACCCTTGTTCCAAATGTGGTAACACTACCCATAGTCCTTTGTTTTGTTTTAAAGAAACAGCAAAAGAAAATCCTGAAAAAGAAATGAAAGGTGCAATTGTATCTATGATGTCGGAACAAAAATATAAACAAAATAAAGCAACATTATTGCAGACTTGTACAGTTTCTGTGTCTGCTGGTAAACAATGCTTGTTGGCTCGCGTTTTATGTGATAGTGGTTCAGAAAAATGCTTCGTGAAGAGATCGCTAGTACAAAAATAAAAATTGAAGCCATTGCGAAGAGAAAATTTATTAGTTTATCCTTTTGGGCGGAGACGCCCTTATGAATCTTGTTATGAAGTAGTTTCTCTTGAATTATCCAGTGTTGTGCAACCTATTAACTCGATAAATATCGAAGCACTTGTGGTTGATAATATAACTGAAGTTTCTTTGAAAACACTAGAACCAGAACTTCTAGACATAATGAGAGCAAGAGGCTTTAAGCCTGCTGATACAGGTCTTGAACAGGAAATAAATATTTTGCTAGGGTCTGACTTTTTGTGGAAAATATTAAAGGGAATCGAGGGAAAATTGACAAAAGAATTATACGTTGCAGAAACTATTTTCGGTCATACGGTGCAAGGGCAGATAGAGTCGAATAAAAAAGAAGTAGCTTGTTTGCGTGTTTCAGTTGAAAATATAAATACACAGCTAAAAGCATTTTGGGATCTTGAATCAATTGGCATTGCTGAAAGCAATGAAAAGAACATTACCGATCATGAGGTAATAAAAGAATTTAAAGAAAATTTAAAATTCGTAAATGGACGTTATGAAGCAAAATTATTGTGGAAAAATTCTCGTGAATTGCTTAGAAATAATCTTGAAGTAGCAAAGAAGCGGTTTTGTAGTTTAGAAAATAAATTCTTGAAAAACGATTCTTTAATTAAGGAATATAACTCCATGTTGCTAGAGCAGTTTAATGAGAGTGTGATAGAATTGTACATCGAGAAACATTTTAATAATTCCTATTACATGCCCCACAGACCTGTAATCCGTGACGATAAAACTACAACAAAAATGCGCATAGTCTATGATGCTTTTTCCAAATATGATGTTTCTCTATCATTAAACGAATGTTTGTGTCATGTCCCTAACTTGAATTCTAATGTTTTAGATGATGAAAACATTCCTGTTTCGAGTTTCGAACCCCCAAATACTTCCTTGAAAATTTTAGAACTGATCTGGAACAATACAGAAGATAAATTAGGACTAGAATTACGACCCTTGTTAGAAAAATTAAATAATGATTCTTCTATTAAACGCAATGTTTTGAAAATTGCAACTATGTTCTTTGATTCAGCCGGATTTATTGCTTCTTTTGTTTCTGGTGAACTAGAAAATGATTGGCAAAATTGGCTTACAGAAATCCCTGATCTCGCTCACTTGAAAATTCCCTGGCAGTATTTTAGCAACCTGATCATGGAAAAGGAGCATCTCCAATTGCATGTTTTTCCTGATGCTAACCCTAATGTGTATGTTCCTGAATTTCTTTCCTTGCCTGAAAATCAGTGGCCTAGTGTTAAAATTGCTGCATCTCGATTACCTGATGTTTCTGAAGAGAAATTCCCATTTTTAATCTTGAAAAGTATAGCTCGCTAAAGCAATTGTATCGAGTAACTGCATGGATGTTTAGATTTATTTCTAATATAAAATTAAAGGTAGAGAAAAGAAAATTTTCAGAATTATCAGCTGAGGAAATGTTACATGCTGAAAATTTTTGGTTAAAGCTGGTGCAAGAAGAAAGTTTCCCTGAAGTTATAAAATCCATGAAATGTAACAAGAGTATCCCTAAAGAATCAAATCTTCTACAGTTAAATCCTATGTTGTCAGATGAAGTTTTTCTGTTGGTACGAGGACGGTTACAAAAGTTTGATTCCTCATGTTATGAAAAACATCCCCTTGTGATTCCTGCAAAACATAAATTGACTGAAATAATCGTGAAAGATGCACATGAAAAAGTTTTTCATTCAGGAGTGTCCAGTACATTAGTACAAACTAGTGAAAAGCTTTGGATTTTAAGATCCAGACAGTGTATAAAATCAGTCCTGAACAAACGTGCTATCTCCAACAAATTTAGCGTTCGCCCTGGTCAACTAGTTATAGCAACTCTAAAGCATATCTTGTGCTTACCTGCAACCAAGGAATCCTTAGTGAAACGCTTCCGTTTGCGCGAGACTCTTCTGAATCATTTTTGGAAGCGCTTGAAAAATGAGTATCTTCTCAACTTACAATCTGCTCACTACACGGACCAGAATAAAACTTCTGACTTTGAAATATATGATGTGATTTTTATGCATATGAACATGTATCAAGAACTTTCTGGAAGTTAGGTATTTGTGGACAGAGATTTAAAAAAAATGAGGTCTTATGAACTGAAGGCAAATAATTCCATCATTAAAAGACCTATTGATTCTTGTGTATAATTTAGAAGTGAAAAAACTCTGAACTTTTTTATTAATAGAACTGAAAAAAAAACTCTGATATTATTAGAGACTCAAAAACTCTCATTTGACATTTGACTTTAAAAAAAAATTATTTTTTTTCACTTAAAAAAAAAAAAGTTTCTTGTTTGATAATATTTCTAATTTTTAGTTTAATTTTTTTTTGTATTGAATATTCCAGAAAAGGTTGTATAGATTTAAATTGTTCTTTCTATTTTTAGTAGCAGAAACCTGTTGGCAAATTTTTAAATTGTTTATTATTTTATTTGAAGTCCAGTATGTAAGTATATATTTTGATTTTGTATTGTATTTACGTATAGTGTAACTGAAAATTTTTTAGAATAATTTTATTTCTACTTTAATTATTTTGAATCCCCATCTTGATGAACCCTTGTTCATCTGGGGGGAGTTTGTGAAATTTCGCAAACCTCTTCTTTTCTCAGCCAGACTGATTAGGCGCCAGTGATCCCAGGTCACGTGGTCTGACTAGAGAATTAATATTAAAAAACATTTTTTCTTTCTTGTTCCTTTTTTTAGTTAGTTTTGTGAAAGAGAATCTTGAACGCAGCAGGTAATAAGCTGCGTATAGGTTTTTTATCGTGGTCTTCTATTAGAAGAAATGATGTTTAATCTAAAAAAAGGGGGAAATTTATTTCCGAATATTAAATTATGCTATTTTCGTGGCTTCTTTTATAGAAGAACATAATTGGTGAAATTTTAATATGATTAACTTGAATTCCCAGATTCTTTGTTAATTCTATTTACACTTATAAATATTTACAGTATTTACAATGAAAACATTTGGATACTATTTCTTTAAAAACATGTAAATATTCCACATCTGAAACTAAATAAAAGGCATACAGTGTGTCCACGTATAACCTGACCGACCTTTATTTTCGCAACCGTTGGTCTTAGATGCATACTTCCAATTACAAAAATGGTTTAAATAAGGTAATGAATTATTTTTAAAGCAATTTGGGCCAAGAAAAACATTTATTAAAAAATTACGAAATTTAAATTTTTATACGGTCCCCCGGTCCTATAAGTGATATTTAGTAAAAATTCACTGTGACACTAACAAGTAAGACAAAAAAAGTCCCATTCATTTAACATTAAAATTGACCGAGTTATGAAACTTTAAAATGCATGACTTATACCACTTTTTTGCATATCAAAAGTGATGATTTCGCCGATGCTTTCAGGGGTCGTATATAAAGTAGTTAAACTTATTTCAAGGTATCTGTACTTTGAAAGAAATCGTACAACTATTACGATTGAGTTAAATTTTATTAGTTCAGTTTCAGATTAGTTAAAATAATTGTATTTTAACATATGTTTCATTTTGTAAGGATTTGATTTCTTTTAACAAAAATTATGTTATTTCCATAAGGTTTTATTTAACTTGCAACGATCGTCTTTCCAGTTTAAAATTTGTAGTCGAACTTTAACTCAATTTCAAATGTTCGATCGAAGTTAAATTTTACATATTGACTTAAATCCGATGACAATGTAATATTATTATTATTTTCTACGCTTACCATCTAATACATACTTGCACTAGAGGATAACACAAAAAAAATCGGATAGATTATCATCAACAAGTTTAAGAAAGAGTTTTAGATTAGATAACATAAACCTGCGATGGTTGTGTTTTTTAACTTTTATAATTACGTTTTATGTATTTTTTAACGCTGAAAAAAAAGTTACCTTGTCAGGATTTTTCGCAAATCGTAAATTTCAAGATTAAAAAATAGCGAAAAATGTGATACTAGAAAATAGATGTACGACTTTTTTTATTCAGTTTAATTTTATTTAATTCAATAATTTATTCAATTTGTTAGCTTTTACTGGGTTTCTTACAGCTGAACAGCTCAGGGGTCTGATGAGGTTGGGAGGGGAGAGGGGAGCAATTTTAACTTTAAGCTTTTTTAACTTTGAAATTTGCGATTTGAGAAAAATCCTGACTTGATGGTTTAAAATAAAGGTCATTTTCGAGTTCTGCGCTAAAAAATACGTAAGAATCAATTTTCAAAAGCTAAAAAAAAAACCTGGCAGAACCCAAAATTTAAAAGACAGTGTAATCTAACAGTATTTTAAAATATGTATCATTCTGTAAAGAATTGAGACTCTTGTTTTTCATCCTTTTACTTAACAAAAATTCTGTTATTTTTATCCTCTTATATGTTCAGTACAATTTGTATATTTTGCAGTAATATGTCAGAATGATTAAAGATTTCAAATTTATGTTGCAATGCTAATTTTACTCTCAACAATTTTTTTAGTATATCTGAAGAAATGATATTTCTACTAAATTTGTGAATGACCCATAATTTGCAGCAAAAATTATGCTCCAACTTTAAACAGCAATTACTCGGTCAATTTTAATCGCAGAATAACGGGTTTTTTTTTGCCTTACTTGTCAAGGTAACAGGAAAATTTTACTAAATATAACTTATAGGACCGGGGAACCGTATAAAAATTTAGATTCTGTAATTCTTCACTAAATTGAGTTTGTGCTTCAAACTTTTTTTTTATCTTAACTCTACACCTAATTTTGACCACTTTTGAAATTGGAAGTATGCATCTAGGACCAACGGTTGCGAAAATAAAGGTCAGTCAGGTTATACGTGGACACACTGCATAATTTCATAGATCTGCAGAAGCAAACATTTTATTTTGATTTATTATATCGTCAAAAAATGTTGATGGTTTTAACTGATACCAAATGAATGGGAAACCAAAATTGCATAAGAGTAAAATTTATTAACTATACATGTGGTAATATCTTGGGATTTCAGCATAATTTAAATAAATCACCTATGTTAAAAGGATTCTAAATGATATAATTTCACAAAAAACTGTCACAATAATGTTTCGCTTCATCTAAATGCATAAAATAAATAATCGCATGCGAATTACTGCAATGTATTTATTCTAACACCAATATTCACCAATATTCGTTATCAGCCAGATAACGTTTTATTCTAACTTATTACATCTACAGTGGAACTTCCATTTAGCGACGTCCCTATATAACGAAGTTTTCTACTTAACGAAATTCTCTCCAGAATTTTGACGTTGAACATCATTAACCTGTAAATTAATCTCCATATTACTTAAACTCTCGAAGCTGGTAGACGGGAGGTGCTGGGTTCGAACCCAATCGCGCCCGTCGTCTCTTACCGTTTCGGAGTTTTCGTGGTTTTCTTCGAAACCGTGGATCCCCATGCGTAAATACGGGTTAGGTTCCCTTAAAAAGACCCCCACGGTGGGAACTCCCCCTAGGGCCTATGTCCCTCGAGTTGATAATCGGCCGTCAAAAATAAACCCAACCCAACCCATATTACGAAACATATATTCTATATAATGAAGTTTATTCCACTTATCAGAACTGAACCACTTAAGACAACTGAATATCCTACTAACAATGACATATTGCAAAGTGTAATAAAATGTTTTGAAGAAACTACAATGAGCGTTAAAGATGATAATGAAGAAGAAATTGAAAGACCTTCAAAAGAAGAAATGCTAAAAGCCTTCTATACAATAGCCGAGAGGTTCTGCTCTCGAAGCTGGTAGATGGGAGGTGCTGGGTTCGATCCCAATCGTGCTCGTCGGCCATATCGTTCGGAGTTTTCGTGGTTTTTTTCGAACCTTGATTTTCCAAGCGTAAATACGGGTTAGTTTCCCTTAGAAAGACCCCACAGAAGGCACTCTCCTCCTTAGGGCCTATATCTCTCATGCTGATAATTGGCCGTCATAAACACAACCCACCAACCAACCTTCTATACAATAAGAAGGGGATTCCAGTTTTAAAAAAAATGTTACATATGAATTGTTTGAATACTTACAAAAATGAGAAAATTTTATGAATAGTGTATTTTTTTTTTTTTTTTTTTTTTTTTTTTTTTTTTTATAAGAAACCAGTGAAAAGTAATATTAAAGAATTTTTTTTAAGTTAAGGGTTTGTTATACTGAGAAAAAAGATGAAAGGTATGCTACGCTTCAGTTTTTGTTTACCTCTCTTTATTGTGTGTTTTTTTTTAGACATTATTCTAATTTTTTCTCATATTTCTATATTTCATAAAAAAAGTTGCTGCCCGAATTAAAATACATTTTTCCAATATTTCCATTTTATATGTATTTTCCATTTTATGAATTCTTATTTTATTAAACAAATTTCATGAATTTAAGTGGATTTCTATTTAACGAATTTTCTTCATAACGAAGTGTATAAGTGTAACGATGAGACTTCGTTAAATGGAAGTTTTACTGTATTTTGAGAAAAGGAAAACAAATTATCTTGCTGTATATTGGCACTAAAATGTGAGAAATACCATTAGAATTTCCCTACATTTTAAATCAATCGTGATGTCAATGTTCTAAGTGATATAATTTAATAAAGACACCCATTAAAATTTATCTTTCCTTTCTACTAATAGCAAAGGTTTATTAGAATAAATGAACCCATCAGAGTTACTTCAATTTATTCTAATACTACTCACATTTGAAAGAGAGACAATTCATTTTCACTCATAGAAAAACTCTCTCGTCTCAAAGATTCAATTCTAGAAATAAAGAAAACTGCCATCGTTATCATCAAATTTTTTTAAAGTAAGCCGCTTAACATATTTATAGCCAGCAAATAAATAAAATACAAAATTTCATGCGTCAATAAGAGTCAGATAACGTTTCATTTCGATTAATCACATCTATTTCAAAACAATGAAAACAAATTATGTTGGTTTATATTGACATTGATTTATTTATAGTGAGATTTCACTACATTTTAAATATATCATCATGGCAATGATTTAAGTGATACAATTTAAATGAAGCACTCTTGAAAAACCTTTATTTCATTTCTTCTAATCGCAAAAGTTGATTAGAATAAATGTCTTCATGCGAGTAATTACAATTTATTCTAATAGTATTACTCACGTTTGAAAGAGATACACTTCATTTTATTATATAGATAAAAAAAAAATTGTCATCTCAAAGGTTCATTTTGATAGACAAAGGACATTGCCATCGTAACATAGCATTTATTTTAAAGTAACCCTCACAGACTATTTGTAGCAAACAATTACAAAACAAATAAGTGAAAAGTCTAAAATGCCATGCGTCAATAGCAGTCAGATAACATTTTCTTTCGACTAATCACATATTTATTTTGAAATAATCAAAACAAATTATGTTTGTGTATATTAAAATTAAACTTGTATCAGTAACAAATAATGCAATAGAGACAAATTCATTAAATTTACCGTGAGGAATATCGTGACATTTCATTACATTTCAAATAAATCACTATGCCAGTGTTCTAGTTAATACAATTTAACGAAGACATTCTTGAAAAATGTTTATTTTCTTCTTTCTAATCACAAATTTTGATTAGAATAAATGACGTGATGCAAGTTGCTCCAATTTATTCTAATTATATTACTCACATTTGAAAGAGAGACAGCGCCTCTCTGGAGGCGAAGAATATTGTCTCGTAATCTTTATTTTATTTTTTTAATGAGCTGCACAGCATATTTACAGTCATCAAATAAACAGAAGCATCAATAACAGTCAGATAACATTTTATTTGGATTCATTATATCTATTTTGAAATAATGAAAAAAAAATATATTGGCGTTGACACTAAACAGTAACAAACAGTGCAAGAAAGAAACATTCAATAAAATTACAGTGATGAATACCGTAAGATTTCACGACATTTAAACTATATCATCGTGCCAATGTTCTAAGTGATAAAATTTAACAAAGCCACTCTTTAAAATGTTTATTTCCTTTTCTACTAATCGCAAAGGTTGCTTAGAATAAATGGCCGCATGAGAGTGACGTCAATTTATTCTAATACTATTACTCACATTTGAAAGAGAGATTCTTCATTTTCACACATAGAAAAAAAAAAACTCTAGTATCAAAGGCGCATTTCTAGAAACAAAGGAAATTGTCATTGTAATTTTGGATTTTTTTTTTTTTTTTTTTAAGTAAGCCGCTTAATATACTTATAGTCAGCAAGTAAATAAAAGACTTGACATTTCACACGCCAATAACAATCAGATAACGTTTCGTTTCGAGTAATCTCATCTATTTTAAAATAATGAAAACAAATTATGTTGGTGTGTATTGACACTAAATTTGTATAGTGACAAATAATGCAACAGAGAGATATTCATTAAAATTACAGTGAGGAATATCGTGCGATTTCACTGCATTTCAAATAAATCACCATGCCAGTGTTCTAAGTGACACAATTTAAATAAGGCACTTTTGAAAAATGTTTATTTCTTTTCTTCTAAAAGCAAAAGTTGATTAGAATAAATGACTTCATGTGTGTTATTGCAATTTATTCTAATACTCACGTAATAAAGAGAGACACTCCAGTTTCTTGTATAGATAAAAGTTTGTCATCTCGAAGGCGTATTTCTAGAGATAAAGAATATCGCCATCGTAACCATGCATTTATTTTAAAGTAAGTCGCACAAAATATTTATAGCAAGCAATTAAGAAGAAATAAGTGAATAACCTAAAATATCATGCACCCATAACAGTCAGATAACGTTTTATTTCAATTCATCACATCTATTTTGAAATAATGAAAATAAATTATGCTGACATTAAACTTGTACTAGTAACAAATTTTCAACAATTCAACATTGAAAAATTCATTAAAATTACAGTGAGGAATTACGTGAAATTTCACTACACTTTGAATAAATCACCATGCCAATGTTCTAAGTGATACAATTTAACAAAGACACTTTTGAAAAACGTTTATTTTCCTCCATCTACTCAAAAAGGTTGATTAGAATAAATAACGTCATGCAAGTTATCCCAATTTATTCTAATAATATTACTCACACTTGAAAATGAGACACTTCACTTTCTCATATAGGGGTGATATGGATAATTAGGATCACATTTTGACAATTTGAAGTTTGACAATTAATTGCCAGATAATGAAGTGGACTACATACTAATGTAATGTGTAATTTTAGCCAGTAGGTATATGTCTCTTGAAATGTGTAAAGAATTATTTGCAATGTACTATGTTACCCGGCACAAGTGTATTTTTCAAAAAATACCTCTTTGATCACAATTACCCCATGAAATGGGGTAATTGGGTTCAGTGGTATTTTTTCCCATGCCTTACAAGATACACAGTCATGAGTAAATGGGATTAAAAGATCTTGGTGTGGGATTAACAGCGAGATATTTTTAGTTTTACAATTACAACTTTTCTCAGAGATACAGTATTGGAATGATAAGTACGCTGGAAATTTTTTTAAAGGTATTTTCAATATTCATATATTTTACACTCTGCCTACAAAACAAACTCAAACGCAAAATTTTCTATTGGAAATTAATAGAGCTGTTGTATTACTGAAGAACTATTTTTTAAAGTTTATAAAAAATAATTTTTTTCAAAATAACATTAAATGCAAGCAAGGGGGGGGGGGGGGGAGGATCAGTTTAAGCTCATACGTTGTGAAGGAGGAAAATTTCATTTACATTGAAAGTTTTTAGGCCTAATTAGGTTTAAAACATGCAGTCGAGGCTAAAATTTGAAATAAATGCAAAATAAAATTGTAAAATAAATGTTTTGCTAACACAAAATGTGCAGTAATGTAAAACAAACTAGGGTAATTCACAGGATCTAAAAACTGAAAGATTAAAAAATGCATTCAAAACCACAATTTGATTTGAATAGAAAATAAAATTAGCGATCCCAATTTATCCTTAACCCAAAAACTCTATGATCCTATTTACTCCAAAAAGGCTATTTCTGGAGTATTTAGGATCATGCAGATTATTAAATTTATGCTTCGTCTGTTGCAAAACGTAACCATTTCCTCTTAAAAATAACCTTTTTCTAGATTTAACTCCATAGTTATTGCCATGCAATCAACCTTTTTCTAAAGGTAAGTAAAGTGAAGTGAAGAGACTGAGTCCCCAACGGTAAGCGATGGAAGTGAAGAGAAGTAGCGGATGGGGACAGCTTAATGCAGCAATGTTAAAAAAGCGGGTGCATGATAGAAGAAGGGAGAAGGAAATCTCATAGGGATTTTTTCAAACCTGGTTCGAAGTACAGGGAAAATACTAATAATCTTTTGTATTTTTTACTGGCGCCACCTACCAAAAATATTTGAAAATAATATTAAAAACAAAATCTTTAGAACATAATCTTTCCAACATTGTAGTAAGAAATGTTTAAATAAGTAAACAAATATCTACAACTTTTACTTTTAAAATTTAAAAGCAGTTCATCTTTTATGTCATAATATGTTATTTAGTAATTAACTCATTTCATATAAATAAATTGATAGGGATGTGTATGTGGCGTTCTAACAGCTTTAAGAAAATTATTTTCCAAGGGATACAATAAAATTATTATTTCTTAAGCTAAATCTTTTGACTTCACTGTCAGTCAAGGCTTTAGAAAACAGTAAATATGATTTAAGTAACATACACTTCTATAATTAAAATATACATAATGTAATACTTGTTCCCTAAGTATTATTGTGTATATGAAACTATTATTATATATAATACGTCAATGTGGCTTAAATTTTTTTTCTTACTTTTGAAAGATTTAAAAGCTATTAGTATTTGTTTTCTCTTTGTTCCTAATTTAACATGTTTCTATGTTTAAAAAAAAAAAAAAAAAAAAAAAAAAAAAAAAAATCCCAATTGAGAGTGCATAGTTCAATTTTTTTTTTATAAATTATTACGCTGAACTAAACATATTTTAATTTTATGATTCTTTCAGTTCCTATTTTATAGCAAATGTATAATGAGAGCATCTCATAAACTTTTTAACATTAGAATATTAATCATTATAATGCATTCTCTTCAAGTATTAACATCTTAAAGTATAATAAAAATATGAGAAAAATAAAATATAAACGCACAATAAAATATAAAACACATGGATAATTAAAGTACCAAGTACAAACGAACACCAACACAATCAAAACAACGTGCCAAAGCTGGCTAGGGATTTTTGGATTTTTCCCCCCATATCGTTATGCAGTCGAAGTTTTAACATTGTTGCATTAAGCTGTCCCTATCCGCTACTGTGAAGAAGAGGAGTCAGTAGCGGTGGTTTTTGGTTATGTGTAGGATGTGGGAATGCATCCGAGGAAATATTGGTTTCGTTTTGGAAGTACAGTAGAACCTCGGTTATCTGAAGTAATTGGGACCGTCTCTCTTTCGGAAAATCGAAATTTTCGGTTAATCGAGAATGCTTCAATTTTAAGATCAAGAATAAATAAATGCAATATTTCTTATTATGGTAGCAAGTGCTTAATACAAATAAAGCAATAGCAAAATAGAAACAAAAATAAATTATCTGAATTTAAATTTTGAAATGAAGTACCTTTTACATTTATCACAACACAAGGGTTTGGAAAAACGTTTTGTTTTTCGCAGTTTCGATTGCCTTTACTTTGAAGCTCTATCACGAAATATTTTAATATTATTAGTTCACCAGTATCACAGTCTTTCTGCAGCTCCAGCCATGCCAAACCTTTTGAAAACATTCAAAAGCTTCAAAGTTGCTAATTTATTCGTTTTCTTCGTTCCACTTCGCAGCTTACGGGAGCTCAAGTTAAATTCGAAGTAACTCTGAGAAAGGCGATTGTAAATATTTATATGTACTCGTAGTTCGGAAAGGACCGCTTTCACAGAAGTAATATGATAGTTAAAAAAAAAAAAAGCTTTCAAAATGGATTTTGCACATAGGGAATGTAATAGTAAAAAAAAAAAAAAAAAAAAAAAAAAAAACCTTTCAAAATGGATTTCGGTTAACCGAGAGTTTCGGATAAAAGGGGTTCTACTGTATTTGAAATTAAACTTGTGTTTACTAATAAATAAAAGAGAAAGAGAAAGAATGATTAGTTTAGTGGAAAGATTGTGTTCATAAATTATAGTAATGTTGTACATAGTTCTCTCGAAGTGTAAATATTGTGTATGTATCATTTTGTGTTAAATAAGCTTCGTATATTTTGCTTCAAGAGAGATTGGTGCCTTTAGTGGTTTTCAGGACATTACAGTTATATTTCAATATTCCTACAATTTTTTTACACAGGAACTTTTTAACTAAAACATTCTCACTTTGACGGATGACTTTTTTTTTTTTTTTTGTGTGTGTGTGTGTGTGTGTGTTCTGGGAAAACAGCGATTACTTCTACAGGAACATACATTCTCACTCCAAAAAAATTGCACATGTAGAATATTAGTCAGACTTCAAAATTAGCATGGTCATTTTTTTAATCTGTTACAGATTGCCCATCAAATGCCTCTGATCCCAATTACCCCAACCTACCCTAGATAACAAAATAAACTACCATCTCAAAGTCGAATCACTAGAGACAAAGAATATTGATATCGTAATTATTATTATTTTTTTTTTTTTTTAAGTAAGCCACAAAACATAGTTAAAGTCAACAAATAAATAAAAGACCTAATATTTCAGGCGTCCGTAACTGATAGATACAGTTTTATTTTGATGTATCGTATCTATTTAAAAGAAAAAAATTAAAAAAAATATATTTGTGCTTATTGTCATTAAACTTATCTGAGTAACAAATAATGCAACAAAGAAAAATTCTGTGATGAATACCGCTAGATTTCTCTACATTTTAAATAAATCGCTATGCTGATGTTTTAAGGGATACATTTGAAAAAAAAAAAGCCACTCTTAAAAATGTTTATTTTCTTCCTTCTAATCACAAAGGTTGATTAGAATAAATGACCTCATGCACGTTGCTCCAATTTATTCTAATAACATTACTCACATTTCAAAGTGAGATGTTTTATTTCCTCATACAGATAAAAATCTGTCGTCTCAAAGGCGCGTCACTAGACACAAAGAATACGGTTATCGTTAATCTAGACAATGGAAATGACAGTGATATATTGTGACTAAACTTGTGAATCTAACAAATAGTTCAACAGTGAAATATTCATTAACATAATAGTTGGAAATATCATGAGATTTTGATAAATTTTAAATAAATTCCAGGGCCAATGTTAGAGGCAGTTATAATTTATATAATTTAACAAAAACAGTCAGAAGAACATTTATTTCGTTTCTTTCTCATGCAAAACATCACTACAGTAGAACAAAAGGTCTCACACGAGTTTCTTCCTTTTATTCTAATATTTACCGTAATAATGATCTCAAGCTTAACCAGAAACTCTTGTTGCAAGAGTAAGAAATAATTCAACAATGCACAATTTGTTAATAGAACAATTTTCAACATAGTGAGATATCAGTATACAGTATAAACCCGCTAATCCGAGCCTCGCTGATCCGAAATTCCGGTTAATTCGAATCGATATTATTTTCGAAAATTATACTTGAATAGATTAAAAAAACAGAATTAAAAAAAATATACTCAATAATGTAAAAGTAGAACATATGTACACGAATATAAAATGAAAACGTTCACTGTAGGCCTATTCCTAGAAGCCATCTTAAAAAATCTGGAATATCTGTTTGCTTGCCAGTCACTATAAAATTCTTTTCTAAAATGCAAAAAGTATTTAACTCGGATGATAAAAATTTATTTTTCCTTTCAACAGTTTGATTTCGGAAATTATCTACAAAAATGTTTTTTTCTTCACCTCTCGTCGATATGGTGATTAAGCTATTTATAGATTCGCGATTTTGAACCGTTTGTAATGGGTTGTTACGTAATTCCTCATTCTGAAGTTCCATTGGATTATTATAAACACCAGGAGTGATAAAACAGGAATACTATTTTTTCCGAATGTCGTGCCGGATTATCCAACATGCCGGACCTTAGGATGCCGTATTACAGGATATTTACTACACTACTGAGTACTTATAGCATATTTTTTATAGCACGCATCTTTTTCTTTTCTATTTTTATTAGAATTTCGGATAATCCGAATTTTTTGTAATCCGAACTGGCAGCGGTCCCAATTAGTTCGGATTAGCGGGGTTCAACTGTAGTTTGCATAAATTACCGGGCTAATGTCAATAATTGAAGAGCATAGTGGAAGAACGTGTTATGATACATTTTCTCAAAAATTGTTTTATTTTATGGATAAAAGCGTTATGAGGTATTATATCATATTAGTAGGAGAGCTGTTGAACATTTTTGAGTAAGTATTTGAGGCACCCTGAAAATTTGT
Source organism: Maratus speciosus (assembly GCA_963932465.1). Taxonomy (NCBI): domain Eukaryota; kingdom Metazoa; phylum Arthropoda; class Arachnida; order Araneae; family Salticidae; genus Maratus; species Maratus speciosus. The sequence goes on from OZ010798.1 coordinate 291,905,964, forward strand.
GTAACGCTTCTTTTGTAATGCCTGAATACAAAATCGAATGTCTGGCTGAAGGATCGTGGCCCAAAAACTGTGCCAGACACGTGTCAGGTGCCATTTTTTGCAAAATGGCACTTGACACGTGTCTGGCACAGTTTTTGTGCCAACTAAAGTGTCTGTCATTTTCAAAATATTTTTTTCTGAGTATAAATATTATTCTGTCTCAATCTCAGCGTGCCTCAAATACCTTTTTTGGGTAGTCAAAAAATGGCACTTGACACGTGTCTGGCACAGTTTTTGGGCCACGATCCTTCAGCCAGACATTCGATTTTGTATTCAGGCATTACAAAAGAAGTGTTGCACAAATTTTCAGGGTGCCTCAAATACCTTCCCTAAAATATTTAACAGCTCTTGGACTATATAGCTCACCCACAAGAAAAGTGACACATCTCGCAAAAATTTATTTTGTGTTTTATTTCACTAATAGGTCTGTCATAGGTTCGTTTTGCTGCACAAACATATTCATAAGTGTAGTTGTGCGGAAAATCACTTTATTACACTGTATGTCCATTTGTGAGCACAGAAGAGGGGTGGATTGTGTGGGAAGGTAAAAATACCCAACCCTCCAAACCTCAACCTACGTCTTCATTTTTAAGGGTTTTATGCTTTTATGGACGTTTTCATTCTTGCATGCAGAGTTAAGTGCTATAATTTCATGATACAGTAAAATCATTCAAATTTTATTTTCCCTGTTCTGTGAAATTTACTTTTGCCGAGATGTGTCACTTTTCTTACGTGTGAGCGATATGGTAAAACTTTAAAAAATAAAAACTTATATCATATGGTGAAATTTAAAAACTTTGAAATTCTTAAATAAAAATTCTGCTTAGATATTAGAAGGTATGAGACAGTATCTTTTAATATTTTTATATAGTAAAGTGGGGACAGATGCCGCAGTTTTACTTTTCTTCTTTTAAAGTGTACAATAAAGCAAAAAACAACAAATTAAGTTCCAGAACCCATTAATCAAACCCTTTAGAATATAATTTCTGTGTTAAACAAGTTTAAACCTTCTTAATAAAGTAGGCATAGTTATTTTCCGAAACGTCCTTTTTTTAACAGCATTTTTTATGTGCTGGGTAAGATGCCGCATTGACCGTAAGACAGATGCCGCATGAAGAAAAAAGGTAGACTGTTTAATTTTTGTTCAAACAAATCCCATTGTTATTTTCTAAAAGTGCTTAAAATGAAAATAAAAAAAACAGTAAACTTAAAAAAATTATACATATCACTAAATTGTGAAAAAGTTTAACGAACATGCAAAAGTGTGATCTCTATAAATAAAACTTAAGACAAAAAAATGTAAATGAAAAGAAAAACATTTGAATTTACATGAATGCATTGCATAATGACTGGAAACAATAGACAGCATGGTTACAAAAAAGATATAAATCAGTGGTTTGCATCCAGGCGAACATTGCAGTTTGCTCTTAATGTAAGTAATAATTCTATTCTATTTAGGATCTAGTCTGTTTATTTTTGGCCTTTCTTCTCATATTTTGATTTTGTATTTGCATCCGCCCACAATCACACCACACTTCCCGTTGCAAAAGTAAAGGGAACCTTTTTCATGCAGCTATCGATTGAATTTGATACGCTGAATCCTGTCCGCTTTAGACTCTGTATCATGATAAGACTCCAGACACTCAGCACATTCAGCCATCAAATTCCAATCCAATACTACCATCAGAATCCATAAGAGGAGAAATTTACTCATTGTCGGAAGATGACTCATATTTTAGTTTCTTCCTCAAGCAAGGTTTTTCATGTTGATTTTCCCTTCCTTTTTTTACGCATTTTACTTTTTTGACGCTTTCTAGTTTCTTTTGCTTTTTATTTACTTCTTTTTTCTTGCTTATAAACTCTGTGCTTGTAATATTTGCACTCTTTTGCTTTCTGTTACTTGGCTGTATATGTATTTTGACCATTGGAGTAGGAGATATTTTGTTTAACAGTTTAGATAGTGAGAATTATAAATGGCCTACGTTTTCCTTATTCAGATTCACACGTAGTGAACCAACATTCTTGCTGAGAATATTTTGATAAGTAGCTGAATGCGCTTATATACGTTCGTTTAAATGTAAGTTTACTTAAATCGCAGTGATGAATTTATTGAACCGAAAAATAAAAATATATTCTGCGGCATCTGTCCCCCAACCTCGGTGCGTCATCTGTCCCATAATGGCTGGTAAGATGCTTCGACACAATTTTGTGTCATGTGAGCGACGCGAGAGAAAGGCAAGCATGTATCTGTATTCTACGAGGATCTAGTTTACAGTTTCAATCGGTTTTGGGATGAAATCTCTGTTTATTTGGCTTAAAATATGTAATAAAAAGAATAATTTTAGCAACTTATCACGCAGGTTCGAACCATAAAAACCGGCATAAATATGTAAATGCGGACAATTAACCGGTGGAAACGCATACAACACAGCACACAGGAACTCTATGAACTTCTTAATTTGACCTAGGGAGCTCTAGTGTCACCAATACAAGCTCTGCGGCATCTGTCCCACCGCAGCGTCTGTCCTCACTTTACTATAGTTAATAATTTAAATGGTGAAAATAATTTTTAATATTTAATAATTAAATGTTAATATTATTTTCTAGGAGTGTTTAGTATCACCTTATTAACATTCAAACACATCTTACTAAGAAGGAATTAAATAAATAACTTAATTATAACAAAAAACTTTCATTTCAAATAAAATCATAAGACGAAACGCAATTTTTCACCTTGATTCAACATAAAATATACTTAAAAAGCGACTAAAGTAATGAAAAAGATGTTACAAGTTCAAAATATACATTTTTGTTTAAAACTTCTTAGTACTTTCAAACCTTCCAAGCTCATCATCAGAGAATATCTTAATAACTAAAAGTTGTTTATTTATACAAATACGTCACTTTGTTTTGAAAATGAGAGAGCCAATAATTACTAGAGTTGAAAGTAGCAGTAGCAGTTTCTTGGATTGAATTTAATTAGAGGAAATATATATTCAATCCAAGAAACTGCTACTTACAAATCCAAAGCATAATTAGACTTGATTATCACATGATCATTATTCCAATTTATTCTAATATTATTATTCACATTTCAACGAGGAACACCTGACATTCCAAAACTACCTAATTATTCAAAGGAGATTTTTTTTTATTATTCTCACAGGCGGAAAGATTGTGAGATTTTAGTGCTATTTCAATAAACCACCAATGTTAAACAGAGTTCTCAGTGATATAATTTAACACAAACAACCACAAAAATGTTTATGTCATTTATTCCAATTGCAAAGCATGATTAGAATAAATAATCTCATAGGAGTTAACTCCATTTATTCTAATAACATTATTCACGTTTGAAACAGAAACACTTCAATTTCATTTTCACATATAGATAGAAATCTGTCGCCTCAAAGACGCTTCCCTAGACACAAAGAATACTGCCATCGTTAATCTAGTATATGAAAGTGACAGTGATACACAATCGATTATTCTATCAGCATTTCAAGCAGGTAAACTTACAATACTACAAGTGAAACGTGATTGAAATAGAAGAAAGACAAGATTAAAAGTCTAGAAGATGGATTATTTGAGAATACATAAAAGAAAAAGAGATAAACTATTGTATCTGAGGCGCTTCATTAATTTTTGGAAGATCTACACCGTAAAAAAGATAAATGTTTCTTAACTCTCTCGCTGCTTAATTTTTTTAAACATCAAAATAGGTTAAAAAAATTTTGCATTTTTAAAATTACACATTTGGAATCCATATATATTTTCGAATTAAAATATGTAAAAATTAAGCTTAAAATTATACTATGTGCAAATTACTTAAAAGATGACAAAATGTTTAAAAAGGTGTTACATTACTTTAATCTTATAGTACTTTCAATTATTTACATAGCCTTCGTCATAGAAAACAAAATGTTTTGTATTCTCTGACGAAGGCTATGTATACAGTTGAAAGTACTAAAAGGTATTAAAGTAATTTAACACCTTTTTAAATATTTTGTCATCTTTTAAGTAATCTGCTCATGGTGTAATTTTAAGTTTAACTTTTTAAAGATGAATTTAGCATTCTATTTATTTATTTGCTTGTGTAAAAATTGTTTGTAAAAGATGTTTTTTTTTTGTTTTAATATAGAATTAGATCATAAAAAAGGGTTGCCAAAAAACTGAATTTGAAGAATAATCATATTAACGCGAAATTCTGAAAATTAATCTTTGATAAATTATGATTTATTTTATGAAATACAAAGGTAAAACATATACTATACTAATGAAAGTATGCAAAATACAAAAATTGTACTAGAAATGAAGTTTTGCGTCATAAATTTCGAAACAAGGTTCGAGGCAAATCCCTGTTTGCAATCTTTGCCCCAAATCCTCGTTTCTTTGCTAATTTTTTTTTTTTTGACAGTTTCAGTTTTTTTAACATCAAACAACACATTCTACGAGATTCTTTTTTGATGGAATTATCGGATATATGGCTAAATGTCGAGCTTTTAGTCTCATGGAGTGGGGACATCTTTGAGCTTTCAAAAGAGCGCTCAGAAGGCTTGCAAAACAAGCTTGTGAACTTCACAGAAATATGGACAACTAACGACATTAGTTAACACAGTCCTGAATCAACGATGGACCTTATACATGCAACCTAAAATCGAGGCTAAAATTCGTCTGCTGGCAATATTTACTGGCGGTATTTAGCATAGCAGTCTATGGAGTGTAAGTTATTAATGCGTATTTGTTAAAAATACTGGAAAAAATTTTTTTTGTTGCAGCAGCATATACTTAATATATTGTAATATAAATTCAAAATGTTATTCTGTATGCGAGAAAATTCCCTAAATTAGCAAATTTTCCGTAAAAATGTATGCACTTAACCGGGGCGGCTAAAGTCGTCTGCTAGTGGCGTTTGCGCCTGCGCATACTGCCGCTGCAGTGGCTGGAATAACAGATCAACATGCCGCCAACTCTGGCGTCTGACGTCACGTGCATAAGGTCCATTAAACATCGCAGAAAAGCCGAAATAAACTATTGAATGGGAAAAGAGCGGGTTCTGCTTTTAAATAGACGGAACAAATGCATCCCCGCGGAAATCGTGGGTTTGCAAATTTGCTACTTCTATACTGCACGTGGAAATCGCGGGATGCGCAGCGAGAGGGTTTAGCATACGAAAATATAACTTAACCACCAAACAAAATATACAATAACCTCTTTCGAATTACGTTTGATTTAGAAAAGCGTTTTTATATTTAGAAACTTTAGAAAACATTGTAATTTAGAGATCTAAAGATGTATTTATGAAAACAAAGTTTCTTTTGCTACCATTGACTTTTGGAAACGCTTCAGAGTAGTTTTTATCGTTTATTAATACGTATTCTCAATAAAAACTGCTCTGAAAAGTTTCGGAAAATTAGTGGCAGAAACGACAACTTTGTTTTTATAAACACTTCTTTACATCTCGAAATTATACTAGTTTTTGAGGTTTATAATGATAAAGAAAGCTTTTCAGAATAATGGGTAACTCTCAAAACGTTATTGAATATATTTATTTTTCTTCTTAGTCATATTATAATTCCCTAGATTTGTCTTTTTTTTTTTTTTTTTTTTTACAGTGTATGTTTCTAACAGAGTAAATAATCGATCCCATGATCCTCGGTGCAATTAGCAAGCTAAATGTACAGAATAGACAAGAATAAAGGAAGAAATTGAACGTTTAAATTAAAAAAATGGCAAAATAAAGCTAATTACTACAAATTTTCTTCTTTATTAATTTCTAACAGAAAGAAAAAAACAGAACATACGGTAAAATTACGGAAACAATTCAATTTAAATATGCAAAACTGGCTATGTTAAAAGAAGACTAAGTAACTAGATTTCTTACAAATTTATTACCATATTACTATTTATTATTCCTATTTGAAGATGGATAAGCTCTCTACAAGTTTTCCATCAATTGAATTTAAATATTCTAAACTGCCTATGTTAAAAATAGACTAAGACTAATGTAAGTAATTTTATTTAAGACAAATACACTGCCAAATATATTGCCATATTACTTTTTATTATTCCCTTTTCAAGATTAATAATCTCTCTACAAGTTTTCCAACTTAGTCTAACTGTATTGTTCACGTTTGTGAAGAAAAATTCCTTACTTGAATGTAGATTTATCTTTTCCAAACCATATCTGCAGAGAAAAAAACTTATTATTATTCTGGTTAAGGCAAGCGAAAATACGAATAATCTTCTAGTCCCACTTCGTCAAGATTGATTGAGAAAATCACAAATAAAATATGTTACATAAGATGAAGCTCAGGATTAAAAGTGCATCAGAAGAATTAAAGATAAATGTATAGAAGAAAATAACATAGCGTAGATTGTATCAGGAGAGCTTAATTACATTGTAGAACTTTATTTTTAACCAAGTGAGTTATCCATCACACTGTTTTAGTGAGAAACTAGAAGTAATTGCTCCTGTAACATGAATATATTATAAATACTAGTTGCAAGGCAACACGGTGCGTTGCTTTTGAATTGCATGAGATAATTTGATTCTTTTGAGGAAAATGAAATCTAACTTTATTGTAAATTTAGAAGGCAATTTCAATATTAATTTTATTAAATAGAATGTTTCAAATAATAAATTATGTTTTCAATTTAAGTCAAAAGCTTTCTCAATAAAATTGCACATATTCTATTACTTTATTCGGCAAAATCTTTTCGTTTTCCCTAGATTTGGCTTCTAATTTCGGAGCTGGTGAAATGGCGTCATTTGGGTGAACTTATACAAAAATGACTTAGTTTTGGCGAATTTATTCAAAAGAATTTTATATTTATGAAATAAAATAAATGCTCAAAGAAAGAGAATTTTTTTTCACTAAAACATTTTATTTTTAACGTCGTTGTGAAAAGTTTTAATCGCAATTTTAAAGATATAGTTGAAAATCTGTTTTTCTACTTTAAATTAAATTAAAAAAGCTAGATGGATTTTTTTTCTTTTTACGGATATTGTCTCAATGTTCCTGTCGACAAACGATTTTTTCTTTCTAAAATAAACTGATTCCTGAATGTTGAATATGTAAAAATAAGTTTGCATTTCTTGAAATTTTCTTGAATTATTAAAAAAGCCATAATAAATCAGCCAATTAACATGCAGTTTTCAAACAAATTGAATTTAAAAATAGATTTTTTTTCTATATGACGGTATAAAGATTGAAAATGCGCGATGCTTAGAAATTAAAAAAAATTCCAGTAGCAAAAATTGCAAAACCGAAATTTCGTCGCCAAGTATTGCCATTCACAAAATGACGTCAGCGTTGCGCACGGACACGTTTGTCCTTTATAATATAGATAGATAGATAGATATTACCTTTATTCTTTAAAAGCAGTAATCGCAAAAATACTTTTAAATTATAATTGCTGGTTCTAATATCAACTCATAAAGACTTTTTTATGTCTGTGTTTGTTAAATCAATTTCCTCAAATAAAAACACAGAAAAGTTAAGATTATCTACAACAAACATATTCTGTACTTAAACTTTCGAAACAATTCCGCGTTATGGCAAAAGGATATAAAATACCGTAGGTAACTGAAATAAGATTACAAATTTTATATTGCCGGGAAGAAACAGCAGCAGTCATTCTTACGGATAAAATGTAATATTAACATTCAAATTCAAAATTTTACAGCTAAAATAAAAAAAAATTCGTACGAAATATATGCAGTCACACACATTTACACACTATACAATTTCAATATTTGATTAGTATTGTCGTTGTACACTTAGAAAAGAAAAGTTCATTTTATAAAAAATATACAATTTGCTGACTTTTACTTTACGAATCTAAATAAGAAATAAATATTTTTATTGGTAAAACAACTTTTTAGTCTTCTGGTTGTTTTTCTGGTAGGTTTAGTCTTTTGGCAGTCTATAAATGCTGCTGCACTATAAAAAAAAAATGTAAATCTACTAAACTAATTTTTGCAAAAGCTACGGAAATCTGTAAGCTTACTAAAATTTTACATGTACGCTGTACAGAAAATAAGATGTAAATCTACAAAACTAGTTTTTGAAAGCTACAAAAATCTGTTACTAGAATTTTACTTGTTACCAGTGATAATTACATGATTTCTTTTTGTTGTTGTTGTTGCACTTACATATAAAGTTCTAGGCATCCCAGTTTCTTAGAAAATTCTTTGAAACCTTATATATATATATATATATATATATTTCCACAGTATGCTTATTCTAACGATGTTATTTACTTTTCGAGAGATTTATCTTCTTTTTCCCACATGCATACAAAACAACTTCTCAGAGGCGCCATTTCTAAATACAAAAGAACTTTGCCACCATTAATCTGTCCATAGCGAGTGGGAGTGATAAATAAGCAATTATTCCAGTCTCATTCCTTGCAGATAAATGACGAATACTGCCAATGAAATGAAATGTATGTGGCACGTGAACGAAGAAAAATGTGTTTGGTGGATTAAAGGCAGAAAATACAGAATATACAGTGACCTCTCACACATAAGCAATGCAAAAAAAATTACTTTTAATACCACTATTTCTGAATAGAGATTTTCTTCTTCACAGAATTTATGAGGCGAATATTACTATTCAGAAACAGAGGTGCTAAAAGTATCTACTGTACATTGCGTATGCGTGGGAGGCCAATGTACCAAAGCTAACACGTTTGTGACATCATAATGACCCACATGCGAGTTTGGTTAGTGGACTAGACATGCGTGATCACGCATGGGTTATGGCCATAGCTGCCAACTGCTACGATTTTCTTATATCATTAAATTCTAAAAACAATATTCGCCTTATTTAATCGGTGAATTCTCAGATTACATAAGGAGATGAATTCTATTTGGAATTACTGGGGCCCGAACTACTAGAAGTTAGCAGCTATGGTTAGTGGATATTATTCTCACTGTATCAGTTATTATTTAATTTGAACAAAAGCATTTTTGTGTTTTATTTTTCAATGTAAAATCTTTTATATATGTATGCATAGTTGGGTCACGTAGATGAAAAGGAAAATTATAGCTAAAGTCCTTAAGCATCCAAAGAAAAAAGGATCCCTCATACAACTAAAAAATAAATTATAAAAATAAACTATAGTTTTTCTATGCTAAAAATATCAAGATTACAGTTCTGCGTCGGGGCGTGTAACCCGATTTTACATGAACCGACCGGACCGAGGTTCGGGTCGGGTCGGGTGAATTAGTTAACTCATAACGCAGATGGAATTCCCCTTCAACAATCCCAGCCAGTAAGCGAAAGTGCACTTGAATTCTTTTGAGAAGTGCTGTAAAAGATACGTAGAATTTATAAACTCCAGGTAATGCAAAAAAAAAAAAAAAAATAAAAATAAAAATAAAAATAAAAAAATAAATAAATAAATAAAATTTAAAAACGCGTACCACAGTTGAAAACGTACTTCCACCATCTATTTCTCAAAGAGAATGGTGCAATCGAATTTTTTTTAGTGTCTCTGTAAATTAACTTTAAATACTATTTCACAGTATTTTAAAGACAGCATCTTGTAGTACATCTAAATGATTTATATCAATTTCAACATGTTTTAAATAGCGTAACGTCAGTAAAATACTCTGCAATGCTTTTTTCTTCCCTCGCTGAATTCTTCTTAAATGAACTATAAAAGCTGACCGAACATGCCATGGTAAACCTCAATAACATATCAATTACATGACATATTACATATGTCATACATCAATTACATATGTTAGAGCATGACCAGTCAAACTGCCAAACAAACTGAATTCTCAGGCACTTTTCAACTATGTTGAAATGTGCTAAAAAGAAAAAATAAATTTCTTGAGTTTATTTAATGCATGCAGCTACTATAAAAAAAAAATCAACACAATATAAATACACCAATAATCAACGTAAAACATAAGAAAAAATAGTCTCTACAAGGAGATATGGCATATCTCGAGATAAAAACAAATCGGAAATATGTAAAAAACAATACCAGTGTCAACCAGAAATGAACTGGAATGTTTCACACAAGTCGTATTACTCTTATTGTTTTTCATCCGAACGTATTATTAGAGCAGCTGATGCTTTCCTGATAAAAACTCTAACTCAGGCTAATGATATTACTTACATTTGGAAAGAAAGTTCCCCATTTTCATTTTTTCCAGATGAATACAAATGTAGCTTCTCAAAGACGCATATAATTGGACAAGTGATTTTAGCCTTCATTTACCTGGTCATAATACTCGACAATGTTAGATAATCGATTATTTTAGTGACAGTCTGAATACATAAATCAGGAATATTGTAAATTAAACGAGAATAATAAGGAAGGAGCACAGGGTTTAAAAGTGCATTACCTATACGCAGATTAGTAACTATCTGGTAAAATTTTAAAGGGTGGTACAAGGGACCAAATTAAGCGTTTTTCGATCGGAGATGACGCGTATGCTTTCTATTTGCACTCATACTGGAAAGTTTCATTGCACCTTCCACTTTTTTCTTCGCCACCAGTGCTTATACCGGCCATTTCCGGACACACTTTCTAGAACGAAATATGCTTGTTCCCAATTTCAATAATTATTACGCACAATAGGAAAATTATTTCAATTCTTTTGTGAAGCCCTGTATATGGTATAAAGATTTCTGTATACACTACATAGTATGCTAAAATTTAGTTGACTTAGGAAACGCATGCCACAGCTGAAAATTTTCTGTCAGCAATTCCACCCCCCTCCCCAATAAACGGATATGTACTAGGATATATTTGATCATCCTTGTATGCTATCTAATTGAATTTATATATACCACGTAATATGAAAAACATTAGTTTTATTAATAAATAAGGAATATTACTAGGTTGAGCAAAAAGTTCTGGGAAATTTGTGAAAGTTGCGTTGTTATGCGCAAATTAACAACAAAAACAACAAGGACTATTCTTCAAAGTAGAGACCATCATATTACACGACTTTCTGCCACCGTTCTGCCAGATTTCGGATTCGCTAGAAGTACCATGGCGGCTTCTTGGAATCGAAAAACTGTTGACATGCTTCTTCAACTTCATTATAGGATTCAAATCGACGGCCCTTGAAAAAGTGTTGTATTGATCGAAAAAGGCCAGAATCGGATGGAGCCACGTCTGAAATATAGGCGGGGTGTGGGAGAATTTTGACGCTGTCCAACTGTGCAAACTTGTCCTTGGTCCTCTGGGCCACGTGCCGTTTGGCATTGTCCTGCTGAAACAAAACACGCTTTCGGTGGACCAATCTTGGGTACTTCTGTACCAGACGCGATCTATCTGCTGGCAACAGAGCTCGGCATTGATGGCACGACCATCATATTCGATAAAAATTCTAGTAACTATTAGATTAAAAATTTCCCAGAACTTTTTGCTCAACCTAATAATTTAAAAAAAAAACATTTAAATTCTTTTGGAAAACCCTGTATATGATCTATAGATTTGTATGTATACTACATAGCATGCTAAAATTAAGTTCAGTTAGGAAACGTATAAACAGAGTTTAAAAGTCATCTTCAGCAATTTCCGTCTTTAAATGGAAATAATTCTTTTGTGCAACCCTGTATATGATCCATAGAATTTAAGTACAAAAATTAATATCCAAATAATTAGTTAAATTTCTTTTGAAAAATTACACAAAATTAGTTAAACGATCGTCACAAATGAAACCGCAATTTCAGCAATTAGCCCTTATAAACAGTACTGCAACCGAATTCTTTTGTGTGGCCCTGTAAATGAACGATCAGTGCTATGCACACCATATTCCACAGTAAGGGTTTTTGTAGTGCCCCCAGAGATATATATAGATTTCAATATGCTTGAAATAGTCTCATATCATTAAAATACATTGTAAACGATTTTCCCCCATAAACCATATCTTAACGAAATTCTTATGAGTGTCTCTGTAAATTACTGTAAATGTTACGCACTTTATTTTCAATACCAAACATGCCATAGTAACCCTCAATAACATACATAAATTACGTAACAATCCGAGTATCTTTACGCAAATTAGAGAACAGACGAAAGGCAGAGAACCCAAATTCATAAAGGTTTTGAACTATGTTGGAAAGTTAAAAATAAAATAATTTTTTTTTATTTGAATGTACAATGTTTAAGATCTTCAAGGAGCTCAAATGCTTTAACGTTAAATGACATTATTTATATAGATTGAAATTGGATGGTTAAAGTAAAATAAATGATCTAAGAAACGCCGTTCGTCTTTGTTAGGTCTACTTTTAGCGAAGAAAAGTAATCCATCACTTTATATCAAGATGCCATAAAAAAAATCGCCTCTGAAACATTAGTGTAAAAGCATTTCGGTAATTTTTTTTTCGATAAAACTATTTTTGCAGCTATTTTAATATTGATAATATTCTTAAAATTTAAAATTGTTTTTTAAAAATCTTCCTTTTTGTTGGTTTTTTTAGGTCCCGTCCTCGGTTAGTTTCTCTGGTCTGTTGGTGGATTACTGGCCACCGTGGTAACACTAATCCCAGAAAGCTAACGCTTTACTTGTGTACCTTTACTTGTTTGCTTTTTAAATTAATATAAAAGAAAACAAAAAAGAAAAATCATGCGTCAAGCAAAGATTATTAAACACTTCCAGAATACTTCACTGTTTAGTGGCTAATAGGTAATATTATAACCGAAATCTCTTGTGTGTACATGGACGATTAATGATATGCACATCATATTCTGCAGAAAGTATCTTGTAGTAAACCTAAGTAATGTATATAAATTTCAGTATGTTTGAAATTGTGAAACATCATTAAAATAGGTTGCAAACAAATTTTCTTCGTATATCCTTATGTAATCGAATTCTTTTGAATGACCCTGTGAATGAATGATAAATGCTTTGCCCATATTCTACAGGAAGCATGTTTTAGAGCACCAGAAAAATTCATATAAATTTGATTATTTTTGTAATAAGGTGCCATGATTAAAATACACCGCAAACGATTTTTTCCCATTGACCGTAAAGTATCGGAATTATTTTGAGTGTCCCTGTAAACGAACTATAAATGCTACACATTTTATTTTCAACAACGAACATGCTATAGTGGACTTCAAGAACATATATCAATTACATGGCAATCCGAGTTTACGAGACGACATTACGAGCCTAATGCTCGTATTTACCATTTACCTCAACGTAAAAAAAAACCTAGTTTGAACGCTCAAATGATATTTCCGATTAACCTGATTGGACCTAATACCGGCGGAAGCTCAACCAAATTAATGATGAATACAATTTTAGCGTTCGACCCAGGTTTTCTAGGTTGGGGTAAATGTTGAATACGAGCACTTGAGTATGGACATATGACAGACGACAGACATACAGACAGACAGAAAAACGGTAGACAGACTATCAGATGGCTGACAGCAGACAGACAAACCGAATGCACAAACACTTTTGAACTGTGTGGAAAGTGTTAAAAAGTAGACAACAATACCACTTTCTATAAAAAAAAAAACGTGTTCTATAGACATGAAGTTTCCAAGCACTTCCGAAAAATTGCCCCATAATATCAAACGTTATAGGTAAACTAAAAAGAAAAACAATAACAAGTATTTTCATGCTCAATAAATACTATATGGAAGATACAGATAAACAATGCCTATAGTTTATTTCATGTAGTGAGGTTTCAATATAAAGTAAATTCCTATGTGAAACAGAGAATTAAATGATATCAGCACCCAGGTTTCAAAACTAGCCTTATCCAAAATTTAAAAAAAAAACAAGTTTTCTCTGTCAATCTATTCCATTGGCAAACCTGCATAAAAAAAACACTTACAGTCTGCAAAAAAACTAGTTTTATAGCCTATTTCTGGCACTGTAAAATCTTGTTTTACAATAAAAACCAATGGATGCAGTCAGGGTATTTTCACGGTTTCCCAAAATTTTATTTTCTGGATAAGGCGAAGTTTAAAACTCACGTCCTCATATGTTTAATTCAGCATCTTATTAATTGCATTATATTTATTTTTTAAGTATGATTTGTGGAAAAGGGCTTTTTGCAAATTCACCAACTCCCTCTAATACTTATTCATGTTTGAAAAAAAAAGTAAAAAAAACCTGTTCCCTTTTATTTTTTTTCACATGAATAAGCCTTTTCAAAGGCGCATATCAACAGACAAAAGAGTTACGTCTTCATGAATCTGAATGAATGGTAAGTGACAATGACATATAATCGATTACTCTTTCCCCATTCGAAGTAGATAATTGAGGAATCCTGATATGAGATTGATTTGGAGGGAGTTAAATATTAAAAGTGCATTAGATGGATTAAAGGTAGAATGGGTGATAAATAATAGAATGGATAAATGGATTAAAGGTAGAATGGATGATAAATAATAGAATGGATAAATGGATTAAAGGTAGATTTTATTGGATGAGCATCATTCTTTTCAAGTAGAATAACGTTCCTTGCATGAGACGTTATCAATCACAAAATTTCATGGACCGAGTAGAAAAAGAAATGTACTTTATATCAATATAAATATAAATCTATCGAAAAAATTGTAGGTTGAAATTCATATTTTTTTTTCGAATATTAATTTCATAATTCAAAGTATGAAATTTTTAAAATTACAAATTCAATGTATTTATGTTTGGGTTTTTTAGTATTAGAACCAGACAAAAATTTCGGTCCATGAAATTTTGTGATTGATAACGTCTCTGCAAGGAACGTTATTCTACATGAAAAGAATGAAGCTTATTCAATAAAATCTACCTTTAATCCATCTACCCATTCTATTATTTATCCATCCATTCTACCGTTAATCCATCTAATGCACTTTTAATATTTATAACAATATACAACTTTTGTATAAAATTTCTCATAAGCATCTTCTACAAAAAACATAATCTACAGTTGTAAAGTTTCGAATCATTTTTAATGATATATAATAAAACATGAAATTAAGCATAAATTGAATATTCAAGATATATTATTCAAAAAATGTAGGAAAACAAGTTCAGGTTAATTTCATGTAAAGAGAAATTATGAGTTGTCAACACATTGTCCAGTGGTGAAAAAAAAAAAAAAAAAAGAAACAGAAATAAACATCCCCTACTAATTCTGTAACAAATTATTGTAGAAGAAAGATACTGGTACCAAACGATTGGAAATAATGTTTACTTTTAAGTGATGTATATAAAATTTGTATAGGGGCCATCTATAAATCAAAACGAACCCAAAATTTGGTTTTTTCAATAGCAATACCGAAGTTTGACACCGTAAATAAATATTCTACTATTAAGAAAAAGAAACAACGTATAAATGCACAAATAAATTCTACACCTTCAATTAGCCTAAAAACAAATTTCCATGAATATCGTAAGATTACTTTAAGATAAATTAATTATTTAAAAATGAGCCTATTTTAGGGGCTGTATCAAAACTGAAGTTTGGTACTCCATTCTTGCAAGGCTACAGAATGACTATGTCACTACTATTAATGTATTATTTCTTTCCAATATCACCAATTCACTCAATGAATATGATTAGACTATAGCCAACCCGAATGTATCAATAAAACGAGTAATATATATATATATATATATTTCAAAGTATGCTTTTCTGCAACCATCATTCTTAGGCCATCCTTTTGACGTTTTTTAATCATAAATCAAAAGTACTTGGAAGAAAAATTTGAAATTGAGAATTCGCGTAAAACAGTACATACTAAATATAAATCTGTCAAAAAAAATTTTGTAAATTGCAATTCATATCATTTCGAATATTAATTTCATAATTCATAACATGAAATTTTTTAAATTACAAATTCAATGTATTTATGTTTGGTTTTTTTAGTATTAGAACCTCACAAAAATTATCACATTAGGATTATAATTTCACGAAATATTAATAAAAATATGAAAATGTAATTTAACATTAGAAGTTTTGATTGTTTATAATTCAAAAACTTATCATCCAAATGACTTGAAATTTCGTTTCTAGGCATACTTTGAACCGAAGATTTGCAATGTATTGTCGAAATTGGATGTTGTCATTGAAAAAAACAAAGTTTGGTCTCGATTTTGATTTGTAGATGGCCACCTAAGCAAATTTCATATACATCATTTAAAAGTAGACTTTAATTCCAATCGTTTGGTCCAGTAATATTCTACTATTATAATTTTTTGCAGAGTTAGTAGGGGTTGTTTACTTTTTTTTCCACGAATGTACATATGCCACAACTATAATATTAAGGGTGTATTCGAAAAAATATTTTTCCACCCTCAACAGCTCGAAAATTTCTGAGACATTTTCAGACTCATTTTTAAAAGTAAAAACATGAAAATTGCTGAGGTGATTTTTGAAGAGATGTATAAAATGCCCGTGTGATTTCATTTTTCGCTCAATTCATTAGAATTTGATTTTTAAACAATTATTTTTTCAGTATTACCATTTTTTTCATTCCCAGATCTTCCGCTTCCAAAAAAGCGGTTCAAAACGCCTACTTTGACAGCATTTTTTACAATATTTTATGAATTTATTAAAAAATCGAGAAGCACGGCACATTATGTAGTTTCTAAATAAGAGAATTTCCCAGTTTGATGCGTTTGAGAGTAAAAATGAATCAGAAAATGAATCAGAAAATAACCAGTTTGGATCGGAATACACCCTTAAATAAAGAGAAACTTCAAATTTTAACGTAAAATGGTACACTTATGTCATTTTTTTTTCTTTTGCATGTTCAGAACACGAAGACAGGCTCCCGTATAATGATCGTTTCACTCTAATGGTATTCTTCAACGTTTGAAAAGAAAGTTTTTACCATATGAATTCAAATCTATATTTGTAAAGACGCATCTCTACATAAAAGAGTTTTCCATCATCATTAATCTGGCCATGACATTGCGACAATGACAAATAATCGATTATTCCTTTTTCACTCCTAACACATCAAAATAAATATGATTGATATGGAATAGTCATATGATTAAAAGTGCATTCAATGGATTAAAGTTGAATGCATGAATAAAATAAAATAAAGAAAGGAGCTAAGATTGAATACTAAACAAAATAGAGATTGCTATCCAAAGTATACTTCATTCATAAATTTAAAGATGATGAAAAAATGAAAACACATGAATAAAATAAAACTCAACTTTTCGGTTTAATCTTCAAAACCATCTTAAGGAGAAAAATTTTCTAAAAACACAAATCGGCAGGAAATCATCTACACGCCATATCGGCAGGAAATCATCTACACGCCATATCGTCAAAAATTTTATCTTTAAATTTATGAATAAAGCATACGTTGGATAGCAACTTCTATTTTGTTTAGTATTTGATTTTACAATGTAAAGTCCTTAATTATTATGAAGCTAAGATTTATTTAAATACAGTGTAAAAAAAAGACAAATGTTTCTTGATCTTGAAAGGTTTACGAAAGCATAGTCTTTTGTGTTTTACCCACGGTTCTGAAAAGCATTCCTTTGCTTCCAGAAACATCAGAAGTCAACAAATTTCCAAGATTTAAGGAAGCATTTTTGAAACAAAAGTTTCTTTCCCTGCCCGTAATTTTCGGAAACGTTGCAAAGTAATTTTTTCAAGCAAGCAGTTTAATTAACTTTCTCAACCAGATATGACAACGAAATATCTTTTTTTTTATGCTATCGATTCTCAAACGTACATTTTCATGTTCGACAAACATGACAAATTAGCAGCGTAAAATGAACATTATCTTGTTACTCTTTCATGTAGAAATTCTGTTTAAACTGCTTACATGTGAATTGATAGCATCCGGAAAACCGATATTTTTTAATGATACCGAGTTCAGAAAACTGATTAATATGCCATAAAAACTGCTTCGTAACATTACGGGCAGCGAAAGACACATCTATACATTTTTATACTAATATGCAAATAAGGAAGTTTTATTGGATTTGCAAATAAAATGCGTTTTTTGTAACTGCCGGTCACCTGCACTGTAAAAAAATGACAAGAGTTTTCTTATTTGAAATGAAAACCAAATTTCAAAAAAGATTCCATGCCGGGACTCGAACCCGGGCCTTCAGTATAGCGCACTGACATTTTACCGACTAAACCACATGGAACGATACCCAGCCTGGAACTTCTCAGTATTACATGTTGGCAAGGCTACAAACACAGAACAAGATGGAATATTTTCACGGTGACTCCCTGAAAATATTCTATTTTGTGCTGCGTTTGTAAGTTTGCCAACATGTAATAGTGAGAAGTTCCAGGCTGGGTATCGTTCCATGTGGTTTAGTTGGTAAAATGTCAGTACGCTATACTTATGGCCCGGGTTCGAGTCCCGGCATGGAATCTTTTTCACTATGTTGGCCTTTGCGCCTTTTAAGCATTTGATTTTCATTTGAAATATTGTATGCAAGGCGAAATTTTCTCTCTGAAAAAATTTCCAGTTGTTAATAAGAGTTTCTTAGGCTATGAAAATATAATACAACCTTGAATGAAAATATAGAATAACTACATCACAGTTACTCATGATTCCGAAAAGCGTCCTTTATCTCTTGAAACTTCGGAAAACAATATATTTTTGAAATTTAAAGAAGCATTTATAAAAGCAAAGTTTCCTTTGCTGTGCTGGTGATTTTCGAAAACGTTTCCCAGTTGTTTTTATAGTGTCTTAATCAGTTTTCTCATCCGAAATGTTGTTTTTTCGAATGCTATCAATTCTCAAGAAAACACTTTTATGCTCAACAAACATGTTTTACAAAGAAACATGATAGATTAACAGCAGTAACATTAACTTTTATAGAAAAATTTCACCGCACACAACATTTTACAACTTTCACAACAAGCATTTATATAAACAAAGTTTCTTTTGCTATGCCGCTGATTTTCGAAAACGTTTCCTAGTTGTTTTTATAGTGTCTTAATCAGTTTTCTCATCCCGAAATGTAGGTTTTTCGGATGCTATCAATTCTCAAGAAAAATTTTTATGTTCAACAAACATGTTTTTCAGAGACAGACATGGCAGATTAACAGCATTAACATTAACTTTTATTAAAAAAATTTACAACATTTTACAACTTTTATAACACGCATTTATATAAATAAAGTTTCTTTTGCTGTGTTGCTGATTTTCGGGAACGTTTCAGAGTTGTTTTTATAGTATATTAATCAGTTTTCCCATCCGAGATATAGGTTTTACAGATAGTATCAATTCACGAGTGGACATTTTCATGTTGAACAAACATTTTTTTTTTTTTTTTTCAGACAAACAAGATATATTAGCAGCATTAACATTAACATTAAAATTAATATTTTTTTGATACACTTCCATGTATAAAATCAATTACGCAGCTGAAAATATTTTATTGAGAATTGATAGCATTCAAAAAGCTAATATTCTGATTTGAGGAAACTGATTAATATACTAAAATGTTCCCGAAAATCAGTTGCAGCAAAAGAGACTTTGTTTTTACAAATGCTTCTTTAAATCTCGAAAATATATTAGTTTTCGAGGTCTATAAATATAAAGAACGTATTTCGATATTACGGGTGAGTCGGAAGAGATTATTGCAATTTTTCCTTCGTGGTTTTACTGTATTCTCGTAGATTACAAAACATTTATCTTTTTCTATAGAGTGTTTATATGCTACTGTTCAACATCTCACGTTACGGGTTTATTAAATATATTCATTAGCATGTATGCTACTTTGTATTGAAGTAAATATATATATATATATATATATATATATTACATGAAATTTATTAAATTTATCTACAGTTACATAGATTTTTTTATTTCTCTTATGCAAAACGTATAATTAGAATAGATAGGCTACCGATAAATCTGCTAGCTTACACTAATGATATTATTCAACATCTCATGTTACCAGTTTATTAAATATATTCATTAAAATTTATGCTACTTTATATATATGAAATAAATATATATGTACTAAATGACATTTATTAAATTTATTCGAAAAGCTAGATTTCTTTTTTTATTTCTCTTATGCAAAACGT
Source organism: Maratus speciosus (assembly GCA_963932465.1). Taxonomy (NCBI): domain Eukaryota; kingdom Metazoa; phylum Arthropoda; class Arachnida; order Araneae; family Salticidae; genus Maratus; species Maratus speciosus. The sequence goes on from OZ010798.1 coordinate 291,926,006, forward strand.
ATAATTAGAATAGATAGGCTACCGATAAATCTGCTGTCTTACACTAACGATATTATTCAACATCTAATGGTAAGAGTTTATTAAATGAATAAATTAAAATTTATGCTACTTTGTATGGAACTAAATATGTATGTACTACATGACATTTATTAAATTTATTCGTAAAATTATATATTCCTTTTTTCATTTCTCTTTTGCAAAACGTATAATTAGAATAGATAGGCTCCCGATAAATATGCTAGCTAACACTAATGATATTATTCTGCTTGGAAGAAAAATCCACTTTCTTTCATCAATATGAATAAGAATATATCACTTCAAACACGCATCTCCACATACAAAAGAATTCTATCGTCATTAGTCTTTTCACGGCAAGCGACAATGACAAATAATCGATTATTCCAGTCTCGCACTTAGCGAATGAATGTGGAATACTGCAAATGAATCGTGATTGATATGGAAGGAGCACGGGATTAAAAGTGAATTAGATGGATTAAATTGGGATGCCTAACAGCAAATAAAGAAGTCAAGATTGTATCTAGAAGCTTCATTAGCTTTTGGAAGATATACACGTGTCCAGTAGAGTAAATGGATGTACATACTTGCTGAAGTTAACGAATTGCACATGTAAATGAGATTAATTAAATGTACTTGTTAAAATGTATGCAGTTTTGAGTTGAACTCAATAATATATATGTGTATAATACATGAGTTTAATTAAATTTAATCATAAATTCATGTTAATCTTCTATTTTTTATTTCTGGAACGGCAATCGACAATGACAAATAATCGATTAATCCAGTCTCATTCTTAGTTGATGAATGAGGAATACTTGAAATGGATCGTGAATAATATGGAAGAAGAACAGGATTAAAAGTACATTAGATGGATTAAACTGGGATTGATAAATGCAATTAAAGAAGCCACAAAGCTTCATTAGTATTTGGAAGATATAACTCTTCAGCACAATGGCTGGATGTTTACATAATACACGCCGAAGTTAACGAATTAAATATGCATGTAAATGAGGTTATTTAAATGTATATATTTGCTAAAATGTAATAAGTTTTGAGTTAAACTAAATATATATGTAGTACAGGACTTTAATTAAATTTATTCCTAAAGTTATGTTGTTTTTCTACTTATTTTCTTCGAAACGTATAATTAGAAGAGATAGAGGTTCCCAACATATGTTCTAATCCACTTTAATAATATTATTAAGTTTGGAATAGTATAAAAAATACCTCTTCCCTTTTCTCCATGTAAATACAAATTCAACAGGTGTATCTTTGCATGCAAAAGAATTCAATCATTATTAATCTGGACATAATAATAAATAATCGATTATTCCAATCTCATTCTTAGCAGGTAAATGAGGAATACTGCAAATGAATCGTGATTGATATGAAAGGAGCATAGATTAAAAGGGAATCAGAGGGATTAGATTCGGATGCTTGAAAGAAAATAAGGAAGGCAAGATTGTATCTAATGAGCTTCATCAGGTTTTGAACGATATAAGTCTCCTGCATAGAGTGAGCGAATGTTTACATCATTCTTTCTAAAGTTAAAGAATTAGTTAAATATGGGTAAATGAGATTATTATTATGTTTGGAATTTAAAAAAAACTCTTCTTTTTCTTTTTTCCACATAAATACAAATTCAAAGGCGTATATCTGCATGTAAAAGAATTCAGTCATCATTAATCCGGCCACAATGATAGACAATCGATTATTCCAATCTCATTCTTAGCAGATAACTGGGGAATACTGCAAATGAATCGTGATTGGTATGAAAGGAGTATGGATTAAAAGTGCATTAGACGGATTAAATTCGGATGCGTAAAAGAAAATATAAGGCAGCCAAATTTTATGTAATGAGCTTCATCAGGTTTTGTAAGATATAAGTCTCCATGTGTATAGTGCGCGAAAGTTTACATCATTCTCGCTAAAGTTAACGAATTAGATAAATATGGGTAATTAAGATTAATTAAGTGTATTAATATAAATTTATATTATTTTATGTTAACTTATTCTATAACACATATGTGATATATATATATAGTACAGTGGACTTATAATAATTCGAACTAATCAGAAAGTTTTGAAAATCTTTTTAAAACTAATTTATTAATTTGAACTTCGTTTTATCACATCGGTTAATATCGAACACAAAAACAGGAAAAAATAATATCTTCAAAAAATTTTTTTGAAAAGAGAGAAAACCGGTGATATTGGTAGAGAATTGTGAATAGCTTTTTTTTTTACATAGAAAAACTACCTAATTTCTTTAGTAACGTATAAAGAAAAATTATATTGCAAAATTCTAAAATTATCGCATTATCTATACATAAGACCCCAAAACAGAGAAAAACATAGCCGATATTGCTAGAGGACTATGAACAGATTTTTTATTTTCTTACATATCAAAACTACTACCAAATTTCTTTAATACCATATGAGAAAAATAATTCAAAATTCTAAAATTACCACATGATCAGCACATAAGAATCCTTAATTTTTTTAGAGTCTGGTCCCCAGCAAATTTATAATTACGGACTAGCGTTTAAAATCTACAACAGAAGGTTATGATAACATGAATATGATGTAAGAACTGTGAAAATGTAACATTATCTGAATATAAAGCAGTATGTAATGATTTCGAAATTTGTGAGAAATTAAGTAATGAAAAAATCAAAAGGTATTGCAGGTAAAGTGCACGAAAGATAACTGATTCAAAAGAGGACTCTTTGTCAGATGAAGAGTTTAAGAAAACCCTTAAACGCTCTAATGAACAATTAGTATTTGATGCAATTAATATTTTATTATTTTTATTTAGTTAAAACTCTCAGCAGACAAATAACTTAAAGGTTTATTCGAAATAGACTGACTGAAAAAAAATAGAAACAGCAAATTGCAACAAGCATCACCTTGACCATTTCTTTTTCAAAAAAGTATTTTTTTCCCCTTAAACTTTGTAGTTCATTATATAAGTCCTCCAACAGTTAGTAGTCGGCTATAATGAGATAAAATGCTTTAAAAATAGTTTATTTTTTTGTTCCAAATGAAATATTAAACTTTCAATATGAGCAGACATCTTTCATACAAGTCATCAATCATCAGCAAAGTATTGTGTTTGTTTTATGCGTTAATAATCAGCCATTTGTTTAATAGTCGACTACTAAAATTCAGTGACCGACTACTGGTTCTTTTACGCTATTTCAGCTACTTCTGCTTTATTTTTATATGCATAATGCTGGTTATGACAAAACTGCGATTTTTTGGCACTTTACAATTAATATGCTTTAACCCTCTATGTACTGAATTATGAATTCTTGGCAATTTTATCTTCTAAAGTATTTTTCGTGAATTGTTTAAACTACATTAGAAGATTCACATAATTATTTAATAAAATTTAGAAGGATTTTAGAAGGATTGGAAAATTTAGAAGGATTAATTAAATTTGAATTTATAGAGATTTGTGGAATATTTATAAAACCACTTAAATCTTTTATTTTAAATATTTTTCTTAGTATTTTGTAGAATTAGGAAATGTACAAATATAATGTTTTTACAATAGAGATACAGAAATATTTCCGAATTGAAAAATTCAACCCCCCCCCCTCCACCAACGCCAAGAAAGCTGAAAAGATGCAAAGACAAAAGAAATCATCCTTTTGGAAATATTTTTGTTTTGTGTAACCAATAATGCTTTGGAACAAGATAAAGCAATGTATCTATAATTCCTTCTAAACTGTATTACAGTTTATCGATGTATTAAATGAATTTTATAACAAGTTATTCTTGGTGGTACTTATACTTAAAGGGTTAAATAGTTTATAATTTCAGAATATGATATATTTTTTACTAATTTTTATTCTTTAATAACAGCACTGAATGTCATTTTAGTTTTAAAAATCTGATAATTCGAAATTTTTTCTCAGAATTTCCGTGTTTGAATTAACGAGCGTCGACTAACGAGCTTAATTAGATTTTTTTTTTCATAAAATCATGTTAACTTTTTCATTTTCCTTCTGAGCAGATAACGAGCTTAATTAATTTTTTTCGTAAAACCATGTAACCGTTTTCATTTTGTTTCTTCACACGATACAATAGGAACAAATAAGCTACCGATATAAATTCTAACTTACGCTAATGATATTATTCCATTAAAAATAAATAAATAAATAATAAAACCTCTCCACTTTCTTTTTTCCATATGAATACAAATCTATTTTTTCAAAAGCGCATCTCTACAGAGAAAAGAATTCTGTCGTCATTAATCTTAGCACAGCAAGCGACAATGACAAATAATCAATTATTCCAGTCTCACAACTAACAGATAAATGAGGAATGCTGCAAATGAATCGTGATTGATATGGAAGGAGCACGGGATTAAAAGTGGCTCAGTTTAGATGGATTAAACTGAGATACTTAAAAGTAAATAAAATAGCCAAGATTGTATCTCGGAAGCTTTATTAGCTTTTGTAAGATAGTCTATAATGGAACGAGTGAATGTTTACATCGTTCCCACTCGAATAAACGAGGAATGCTGCAAATGAATCGTGATTGATATGGAAGGAGCACAGGATGAAAGTGCATTAGATGGATTAAACTGAAAAACTTAAAATAAAAGAAAATAGCCAAGTATTGTATCTCGAAAGCTTCATTAGCTTTTGGAAGATAGTCCATAATGGAGCGAATGAATGTTTACATCGTTCCCGCTAAAGTTAACGACGAAAAACATGGTACTGTTTTCATTTTCTTCTTCACACGATACGTTTGGAACAAACAAGCTACCGATATAAATTCTAACTCACACTAATAATATTATTCCATTAGGAAGAAAAAATGTTCACTTTCTTTTTTTCCACATGAATACGAATCTATTTCTTCAAAGGCACATCTCTACATATAAAAGAATTCTATCGTCATTAATCTTAGCACGGGGACCTACAATGACAAATAATCAATTATTCCGGACTCAATACTAACAGATAAATGAGGAATGCTGCAAAGGAATCGTGATTGATATGGAAGGAGCACGGGATTAAAACTGCATTAGATGGATTAAACGGAGTTACTTAAAAGAAAAGAAAATAACCAAGATTGTTTCTCGGAAGCTTCATTAGCTTTCGAAGATAGTCTATAATGGAGCGAGTGAATGTTTATATCGTTCCCGCTAAAGTTAAGCCTCCCCCCCCCCCTCTCCCCTAATGAGATCCCTGAGATTTTTAGCTGTAAGAATCCCCAGTATAAGCCAAAAAATTAAATAAATTAAATAAATAAAATTATTATTATCACACTTTATTGATAAAAAAATATATATCTATTTTATTGTATTAGATTTTTGTCATTTTTTGATTTTAAGCATTGAAATTTTCGATTTGTGAAAAATCCCGACATGGTGGTTAAAATTTAAGGTCATTTTCAGATTCAACGCTAAAAAATACATAAAAATCTAATATCAAAAGTTAAAAAACACAATCATCACATCTATTTTACAGTATCAGATTTTCGCTGTTTTGTTACTTTTCGACTTTGAAATTTACGATTTGCGAAAAATCCTGACGTGATGGCTAAAAATGAAGGTAATTTTCGAATTCGGCGCTAAAAAATACATAAAAATAAATTATCAAAATCTGTAAAACACAAACATAGCAGGCTTGTGTACTTCGAAATTTTTTCTCAGAAGTTACGTGTTGGAATTAACGAGCGTCGACTAACTAGTTTAATTAAATTTTTTCCTAAAACCATGTTAACTTTTTAATTTTGATTCTGAGAAGATAACGAGCTTAATTAATTTTTTTCGTAAAATGATGTTACCGTTTCATTTTGCTTTTTCACAGGATACAACTGGAACAAACAAGTTACCGATATAAATTCTAAATTACACTAATGATATTATTCCATTTCGAAGAAAAAAAAAAGCCTCTTCACTTTCTTTTTTCCAAATGAACACCGATCTACTTCTTCAATGATGCATCTCTACCTATAAAAGAATTCTGTCATCATTAATCTTAGCACGGCAAGCGACAATGACAAACAATTAATTATTCCAATCTCACTTCTAACAGATAAATGAGAAATGCTGCAAATGAATCGTATTGATATGGAAGGAGCACAGGATTAAAAGTGCATTAGATGGATTAAACTGAGATACTTAAAATAAAATAAAATAGCCAAGATTGTAACTCGGAAGCTTCATTAGCTTTTGGAAGATAGTCTATAATGGAGAGAGAGGATATTTACATCATTAATATTAAAGTTAACGAATTAAATATGCATGCAGATATGGTTAATTAAATGTTATCGTAAAGATCTACACAGTAAAAAAAAAGACAGATGTTTCTTAAATTAAGAAAATATTACTATATTCAGGAACGAAAACGATTTTAATCCAGATGATGAGAACGTCAGATGCTCGAAAGTACTTGGTTTTAGATGTATATATGTTAATAAAACATCTTTAAGTAATTTAAAATGGTATTTTGCTTTTACGAAATTAGCTCTATAATTCGTTATAATAAGGTGAATTAAAGATTTTACAAAATTGATATAATTTCTATAATTTTCACTTAGTATTTAAAGAAGCACTTACAAAAACAAAGTTTCTTTGCTGTCACTGATATTCGAAAACGTTTCCGAGTAGATTTTTTTTATTTAATAAGTTTCCCAAACCGGTATATTGGATTTTATGATGCTATGGATTCTCAATTAAACGCTTTCAACTGCATAATTGAATTCATACATTGCAAGTGTAACAAAATAATATTAATTTTAATGTTAAAATTAATACTGTTAACGTTTCCGACGATTAGTCGCAGCAGAAAAACGTTTTTTTTTAGAAATGCATCTTTAAATCTCTAAAATTATTGATTTCTAAAAGTGCTATTACACGAGGCGTCAAAGTTGCCTCTAATTCTGACCGGCACAATGTTAACCTATGTCTTCAAGAGAGTCTCTCGGAAAGCAAGCAACTATCTTTTGTCGGAGCAATTTTGACAGCTGTAAACGAAATGAGTCGCCAGTAACAGCCAATCAAATACTTGGAAAACTGACGATTGAAAAGCCTTTTTCCGAACAGCCAGTGAAATGCTTGGAAAACGAAAAAAGTGTTACGTTAAAGTCTTAAGCGCTTATTGTAAAAATTGCAAGCGACAAAAATCGTCTGCGACTCGTCAGTTTTCCTGCAACGTACGTACCAGTTCGGGACAAGGCCGGGTGGCCGTTCGGGAAAAGGCTTTTCCATCGTCAGTTTTTCAAGCATTTGATTGGTTGTTACGGGCGACTCGCTTCATTTCAGGCGTCAAAATCGCTCCGACACAAAATAGTTGCTTTCTTTCTATGCGACTCCCTTGAAGGCATAGGAAAACATTGAGACGCCTGAAATTTGAAGCAACTTTGGCGCCTCGTACAAGCAACAAAAATCGCCTGCGACTGGTCAGTTTTCCTGAAACATACGTACCACGTTTTTCGTTTTCCAAGCATTTCACTGGCCGTTCGGGAAAAGGCTTTTCCATCGTCAGTTTTTCAAGCATTTGATTGGTTGTTACGGGCGACTCGCTTCATTTCAGGCGTCAAAATCGCTCCGACACGAAATAGTTGGTTTCTTTCTACGGGACTCCTTTGAAGACATAGGAAAACATTGAGACGCCTGAAATTTGAAGTAACTTTGGCGCCTCGTGCAAGCAACAAAAATCGCCTGCAACTCGCCAGTTTTCCTGCAACATACGTACCACTTTTTTAATTTTACAGGCATTCCATTGGCTGTTCGGGAAAACGCTTTTCCATCGTCCGTTTTCCAAGCATTTCATTGGCTGTTCAGGAAAAGGCTTTTCCATTATCAGTATTCCAACCATTTGATTGGCTGTTACTGGCGACTCGTCCAGGCGTCAAAATCGCTCCGACATAAAACAGTTGCTTGCTTTCCAAGAGACTCCCCTGCAGACGCCTGGTATCTGACGCAACTTTGACGCCTCGTGTAATAGCACCTTTAGTTGCGGGAAAACTGACGAGCCGCAGGCAATTTTTGTCGCTTGAAATTTTTCCGTGTAATACCACTTTTAGGCTTCTAAAGATAAAGAACGCTCTTAGGAATTGTTGGTAAATTCGGAGAATATTGTAAATAGTTATTGCACATTTCCGTTTGTGGTTAAATTTTAGTTTCCAAGAATAAGAAACATTTGTCCTTTTTTAAGTATAATTTTTCTATTTATTTTTTGTGTTGCGTTGCGTTTGATTAAAATAGAGATTATTAAAATACTAGCTAACTTGCCCGGCGTTGCCCGGGTACATAAAAAAACTGCACGAATCGCGAAAAACCTCTGAAAATCACAATAAGATATTGCGAAAAAATTTTAAATTGCTGCACAAATTTCGAAAAGAGAAAGAAAAATTATATATTATGCTGGAAGATTGAAAGTTGGCACAGATGTCATATTCGCCCCATATTGGCGCGATTTTTTTCTGTCGCCAATATCATATAGGCAACAGGTACTTAACTGACGCTAAAGTGTCGTTATTTTGCTTGATGTGGTAACCCGGATTATGTTGTTTATGCTGTTGATTTCGCCAAATTGGCAACCGAAAAAAATTGCGCCAATATGGGACGAATATGACATCTGTACCTGAAAGTTGATTCAACTTCTATCAACGTCTTTCACTAATGTGGAAAATTGGTAGAAAATCGCTAAAATACACTAAAAATCACATACAAAATACCCGAAAAATTCGAAAATTGTTATACGAAATCTGAATAAACTTTATTGAAATGAAGGTAGAAATTACTTTAGTATTATAGGTCAAAAATGGAATGTCAAAAAATTGCAGCAGATCGCGAAGAAACGTAAATATCGAATTAAAAATCACCAACAAACATGTATAAAGTGTTTAATGTCAAGTAAATTTGACATTTACGATCACCCATTATTAGCATTTAATCTTATAGTTTGGCGATATTTTTTTTTGGTCTATGGGATAATCAGGTAGAACCACAAATTATTTCTGTTCGTATTTAAAGGTAGATAAATAGCTCTTCTTTACATAAATAAATAAAATAAATATTGAAAAAAAATGCTTATATGTATATGAAAAATAAATAGTTTGCCAGTATATATACGTATATAAAATATATTAATACAAAATAAAAAATATACGTAAAATTCACTTCACTCACCAAGGCCATTTTCTCTAACTCACCAAAGCCCATATATCAAAAATATACCAAATACTCTTCAATCTGTTGCCTGATACTAAGTAATCACAATAATGTAAATAACTATTAGGCATAGATACGTACCGGGTTTGGCGCGATTTTTTTTTTCACGCCAATTTGGTGAAAACATCGTTTTTGAATACCAGTTACACATATATATTTAAATTATTTTCTATTATTTTAAAAGGAAATAGCAATAAATAATAAAAAGTTTAATTAATGTCTATAGAACAAAACAGTTTATATAACTGTAAAAAAGAAAATAAAAGTAAATAAACAACTTATTAATAAATAAACAACAATAGCCGAGTTACCATGTCAGGCAAAATAACGCCATTTTGGAGCCCATTTTGTACTATGGAGCGTATATGACACCTGTGCCAACAAAACTTTCAATAATATAGTAAATATGTCATTTGGTGGTGGCTTGATTATCGAAGATTATAAAATATGTGTGTATATGGCACATTTTTACATTAAAATTTAAATACTTGACTACATAATTATAATTTTAACTCTTTTTTATATAATTTACATTTGAATATAAAGATTTACTCCAACATGTTCTCCTATACTTAAAAAAAAATTATTGCGACCTTCGCCTGGCTTATTTCACGTTTCTGCCTTTGTGGCTTAAAATTGCATTGTTTGGCGACCAAGGTAATAATTAATTAGCATGTAACTCACAAATAAAGCCTTTCTCCTGTAAGACATACGATGGGGGAAATTACATAAAAATGATAATTAAATTGAATAAAAAAATAAAGAAGGACTAAAAGACTGTTACTTAAATTTTATTTCTTCAAGTTTTTTCAGGCACATTTTTATTAACCTGGCGAAGCGAAAAATCGCCAAATAATCTATCAATATCTTCTTTCATACTAATTTATTTTTTAAGTTTTATAAACATTCCTTTCATATTTAAATTAAATATTTTCATTTTATAAATTTTATCTCGCATTAAAAAGGTTTTTGATTTTTTTTAAATTAAACAAATAACAGTTATTTTCTTTTAATTTGCGAGTTGTTTACATTATTTTCTAACGGATATAGCCATTTCAATTCATTTATCTAGCCATTTCAATTCATTTATCAACTATAATTTTCACCAAAATGACCACTGGCAACCCTTTCGTCGAAAATATCAATAAAATACAATAATCTAAGCATTGTATCATGTTACTTTTATTCACAATTTAATTTACTTGGATTCCCTTAAATATAATTAATATAATCTCTTAAGTTAATATTAGTTTTTGTTGCATTAAAATATTTCAATTTGTTCATTTTCTGTAAGCAAGTAATCCATATTGGTTTACAATGGAAGTCTATGGGAATTTGGCGAAATATTAGAGATATCACCAAGTTGGCGTCACTTTTGGCGACTCATTTTGGTCGCCAAATTTGGCGATATACCGCCAAGTTGGCGATAAACTTGGCGGCGTTTGGCGACAGAACTGTGTCCCTCTACGGTAACCTCCTTATTAAATGCATTAAATGCTGTTCAATAATTGCATAAAAAATTCGCTAAAAATTCAAAAATCGCTGCACGAATTCCGAATAAACTTTTTTGAAAAGAGAACAAAATTCACTACATTGGGTTAAAAGAAAGAAACCATATTCTTCTCACTTATATGGTAAAATCGCCTCGAACCATAAAAAACGCTAAAAATCGCATAAAAAATTAATTAAAAAAAATCTAATCAAAAAATCGAAAATCGGGCTTCGAGGTGCAAAACTTCATATATAGACGTACCTTTTCCCCAAATTTTGTAGCTCTACGTGCAGTGGTCTCTTCAGAACATCGTCGACACACTCACTCACTCACACACAAACTTCTTTCTTTATTATTATAGATAGAAGCAAAAATTTAAAGAACCCACAGAAAGAATACGTAATTTTATACATAATGTAGTTTCAAACGAAATTTTTTGGTTTGAAAATCAAATTTAAAATAGGAAAATCATGATCTATCTGATAGAAAACAAAGTATCATTTATTCTAATTTGCATTTAATGCACTTCAATTTCAAAAGTACTTATTTTAACATTTTCACTGACACATGTATACGATAAATAAACCTTCTTGCATCTGATAAGATATCAAGATAATTAAAAGTGTTTTCAAGAGTTTTAGATACTTCGCATTTGACTGATTAATGTTAAGATATTTATAAAATTTTAAGAATTTTTAGAAAAGTGATAAAGCGTAAATTTGGGATAAAGATATCGGAATTTCAAAAAGCAATTAATGCAAAATAAAACCTTCAAATGAAAATAGTTTAATTAAAACTTAAAGCCTGCATAGTGATTACAGAAAATTTTTTATTTTTCATTTTGTTGTTCAAGAAAGATTTTACATTTCAATGTATAGTAGAATATCGTTACAACGAAAATTGGGGGAACACAGTTCGCTATACTGAGAAATTCGTTAAATGGAATATTTTTATAATGAAATAGATAATAGGATTTTTTTTAACAATCCATATAATATTCTTTGAACTGAAAATTTCGTCAAAGTGATATTCGTTATAACAAGATTCTCCTGTATTTATAAATAATGCGTGAACAATAAATGTAGTAATGTTCTAATAGCGCAATTATATGTAAATTTGCTACATAGTATTGTACATGTCTAAAAAAACTCTAAAACTGAATTTAGCTTCATGTGGAAAAAAGAAACGTAATTCGCATTACCATGTTAAATGTAGCGGAAAGTTATCTTCACTTTTATATTTTGAAGTAGAGTAAAAATTTAAAATAAGGATTTTAAAATACATTCAAAATTTGTACTGAAAACTATAATGAGCACAATTAGATTAATAATTAACTTTCAGATTAATTTTGAAAATGCATATTAAATTGAAATTGTTAGAAACGGAAAGGTAATACTTAATCCCTAGGGATGAGCTTAGGATGCTGTAATACTTATTTACTTTCATTTTTCTATCCTAATTCTGTAGTTATTTACTTGCGATTTATCTAGGGTAATAGCGATTGACTGCAAATGTTGGGATTTGGACATAATGCCTTTTTCTAAAGTGAACTAGTGCTCTTTTTCGCAGCTAGCACCAGGTTCCTTTTCTGTCTAGAATGGACTCTATTTAAGGTGCTAAATTACTTATTTACTTGCCTTTTGCTATCCTAACTACTGCAATTATTTTGTTGCATTCCATCTATACTAATAAAGATTAATTGCAGCTGTCCGGATTTGGACATAATGTCCTTTTCTACAGTGAATTTGTGCTATTTTTCGTGACTAGAACCATGTCTCTTTTCTTTCTTGAAGGAACACAAGGTGCTTGATTACTTATTTACTTGCCCTTTTCTGTCCTGATGCTACAATTATTTTGTTGCAGTGATGCAGTATAGGGTAATAACGATGGACTACAACTGTACTGATTTGGTTGTGCTATTGTCCTTTTATAGTAAACTAGTGCTCTTTGTCGTGACTAGAACATCATTTCTCTTTTCTTTCTATAATGAACACTACTTAAAGTGCTGTATTATTTATTTATTTGCCTTTTTTCTTTCCCAATTCTGCAGTTCTTTTCTTTCATTCTACTTAGGATAATAGCGATTGACTGAAACTGTTTGAATTTAGACATAATGCACTTTTCTAGTGAACTAGTGTCTTTTTCAGTGGCTAGTACTCTGTCCTTTATCTTTCTAAACTGAAAATTACGGATGGTCGTGGGCTTTTTTATTAATATTTTATGCTTCTTGTGCTTGAAAACCATTTTTACACTTTTCATACTTTAACCTCTTCGGTCCCTGGGACCTCTGTTCTTATAAAAACTGAAATGTCCGATTTTTTTGCATTTTCTCATCACTTCTTAATAGCTGAATGTTTTTTGTGTTCAAAGCAAACGAACAAATGGCAGCATCTAAGCTGATTCAAACATAAAATAAATGTTATTTTCATCTGAGTTTGCAAAATGCCTAAAAATGCCCAAAAGACAGTATGACCAAGAAAGTGAGAGATTTTCATAAGTATTCAACTTAAATCTTTTTCAATAAAAAAAATTGAGGATTTGTAGATTATTTATTTGTTTAAAAGCTCTTAAATTTGTGATTGCGTTAACTTAGGTTAATGGTTATTAAATTGATGTTTTTAAGGGGTTTTGTAGTTTTAGATCCATGTTTTTGAACCTAAATTACTAAGCGCCTAACGGATCAATTTCAGAAAAGATTTTTTTCCCTATAATTTACGATGTCATTTTGTTTGGAAAAACCAACTAATAAGCATTTGTATTATTATTTTAGCTTCGGAACTGAAGAGGTTAAATCACATATGTATAGATAAATTGTATGTATAGGTAAATTGCATGCATATTTTCAGAAGTTAACTGACAAGGAACAATTCAGTTTCGACTGCCAGTCCTAATATAAGTACACCTAGTTTTATCCTTTCATATATAAAATAATTATTCTTCGCCTTATTTAACTTAACATAAACTGATTTTGAATTATTTTTTCTCACTATATTAGATGCATATATTTAATTTTCGTTTTAAACTAATTTATTTCAATACTAATTTTAAATTTAGCTACAATTTGAGTTCGCTTCCTATTTTTATAACATAAATCTTTACAAAAAGTTTTCTTTTTTATTTATATCAATGTTCCTATAAAAATTAGACGTCAATATTTTTTTTCAAAAACAATACTAACAAAAATTTATTATGTTTTCTAAATTATTTAAGCTATTTTTTACTTGCATATCAATTGCAAATGCATATAGATATATTGTAAATCTGAGGTGTATTAAATTTAGAAAACAGAAAACTCTAATATTTAGTTTTAATAGCATGATAAATAATAAGTATTTTTACTTGTTGCATATATTTCTATATCCAGCAACTCCAAGTCACATTACCACATCTAAACAATAATATTTTTTAACTACAGCTTACTTTAAATAAAACTTCTTTGGAAACTGTTTTTACTGAGTAACTTTCTACGTTATTAAAGAGGAAATGTTTATTAGGAAAGAGAAAGTACAACTTTAAAAATAAAAACTTATTTTTCACGCGACGCTGTTTTCGTTTTCAATTGGAGCACTGTGTAGAATTACAACACGGTGCTTATTTTCTATGTAAATAAAAATTCATTTAGCCAAACGAGCGATAAAATTCCTAACACAGTAACTCATAGAGCAATAACCCTTTGGGTTTCTGAGTTGAGGGAAAATTTAGAATGGGGGTATCGTGGCCCGCGCTGGATGATCTTACCCCTTTGTAATTATGTACTGATAAAAATCGCACTAAATGCAGAACAGTCATTAAAGTATGTCCCCATAAAAACAGATCACCAGGTCGTAATGCTTACATTCTTATTAAAATTAATTACATTTTCATCAACGAAATTCTTAGATGCCGTGATATAAACTAGTTTATTCCACATACTATGTGTCACGATAACACATTTCTCGTATGCATTAAAATGAAAGATTTCGAAGACGATCTCTACTCATCACAATGCCGTTATTTATGAATAGAAGAAGAATCCACCTTCCACGTGCTGTTTTCAGACAATTTTTAAAAACCTAAAATTAGCTGTTTTGATCAATTTTTTGCTACTAAACGTAAGAGAATGCTTTAAAACTAAAGTTAGTTGTCATGTTTTCATATACATATCTAAATTCATGTGTTTCTTGCGCATATTTTCCACGCGTATTTGCTTGCTTTCGTTTTTGTTCTTAATATTGAGATTATCTGTTTTAAAGAAAATGGCGTGGCTACCTTAATTGGAGCAATTTGATTTGCTTAAATTGGACCAGATATATGATCATAAATTTGAAAGCAAGTAATGAATCACGAGGGCTGTACGCTTTGGACACTATTTTTTTACTTTTAAATATTTATAATGTATTATTATATCCATCCAATTTTTTCTATATTTTAATTTTTTTGTATATCTGGATCCATTTCTTTGTACAGTTTATGCCTATATAAACATAAAAAATATGTTTCACATGTTTATACAAAAAATTTGCTTGCAATTTCTTTTATTGTGTATGAGTAAGACAAAGAATCATTAGAAATGTTAACTCCCGTGCCAAATTCAGTTAATTTAAAGTACAGAGGAAGCCTAAAAACATCTGTGTTAGCATCTTCGCCATATTAAGTAAACCTTGAAATGAAAAAACAAAAAAAAAAGAATCTCTCAAAGCCCGAAAGCAATTGAAACATCAAGTTTCAGAAAATAGGCGCAATTCAATTTGAAAGAAAATGATGGAAGAAAAGAACTACAGACATAAGGTGATGAAAACTTCCGTTGAAAAAAATGTCTAATGTTTCGGAATCTAAAAAGAAAAATCAAGACAGTGATGATTGGTTTTGCTTAATTTGTAACAACAATAAAATAGCAGAAATGATTCAGTGTTCAAATTGCCATAAATGGTTCCATTTTGGCTATAAAAAATGAACAAACAATTCATGTTTAAGCCTTGTGTCACTTCTTATATGATATTCAAGTAACTTGCATTTAGTTCCAATATTTCTATTCTTAATTACTTATAACTTTGATTTATATTTTAAATACATTTTTATTTAAAACACGTACTTACAGAGATTTGATTTCCCTATATTTCATTGCTGTTGTTTGTTTGATTGTTTCATTAATCGCAAACTTAGCTTATAAAGAAATTAGTTATATTCCCTACTCATTAAACGGCCTAATATTGTTTGGTCCAATTTAGGAGAATGGGGATCCAATTTAGGCGACCAGTCGCTAAATTTGGTCCCCTATTGACATGTTTTTTAAATTAAAATAAAACTTAAGATTTTCAAAACCAAATTGTTCTAAATATTTATTTAGTTTTTAGATGAACAGATTGATCACGTGTAGTGATATTTTGCAGATATTCCAAACAGGAAGTGAGTTGTACCCGAAAATGAGTGAATTGGTCCAAATTCGGCTACTCTCCCCTATAGTTAATTATCTCTAAATATCACCTTTTTTTAAAAACGAACTTTCCGTATTCTAACAGTCAAATACTATATTTGAATGCTAAAGGCAATTTTTTTTTAGTGTATTTAACAAATACGATCTAAGACTTTATTATATTTATTTATCTATAAAGCATGTTACTGTAAATTGTTTAGTGAAAGAGCATTTTTTATTGAATATATCACAAACATATACTTGTTTAAAGGAATTTTATTTTGCTTTTAAATTGTATTCGATATGATTTATGATCATTTTTAAATTCATGTACTTGGTTAGACTATTTGTCAACTGTTGATGCTGTATTTTTAATAAAAAATGCTCGGATTAGATAAATTTGAATTGTTCGAAATCTGTTTGAAATATTTTTCATAGAATACAGTAATTTTATAATAATTTCGTGACATTAACAATCTTCAACAGCATATGAAAGTTTGGAAGGAATTGATTTTGGCGATTTGAATAGCAGTAATGTTTAATATATCACCAATCTTTAAAAAATATATATACGAGAAAGAACGGATATAAAACATCTAACCTGATTTGATAGAAAACATCCAAATAATTCTTACCTGAAAAAAAAAATAAAAATGGTTAGTAAAATAAAGTATATTTATTATTCATTTAAAAAATATATATGACAACATTATATAAATTATACTATTCTGATACAGTAAATCTCAATTTTATTACCGTAAATTTTATTTAATAATTAGCTTAAAAAATACATATTTACATTTCCACTTATATGTTTCAACATCTCATTTCAAAACATGCCCATTTTTAAAGAAAAAATTGGTACAGTAAAACCTCCCTAAAGCGACCACTTCCGTTCCAATAAAAATTGGTCGCTCCGAGAGGTGGTCTCTTAATGGAGGTCATGTTTAAATCTAGGTTTTAATTGTTGAAAAAAGGTAACAATTAATGCTACTAAAATTTATTTTTCACATAAGGAAAAAATAGGAAAATATAAGTATCAAAACAAAAGTTAATTACATAAGTTAATTATTGCAGAGTTTAAAAAATGAATACATTGCCGTTTGCTTTGATGGTGCGGCTTTTTTCTTTTATAACTTTTATTTCCAAGTCCTTCGAAGTTCAATAAATAAATGCAATTTTTTTGGACGGAAACAAATAATGACGATTTCATTAATTTATCTATTTCTTTGAGAGTTTCCTCTCAGAATAGGGCAGGGGAGTTTATTGACCGTCATTCTTAATGTGTTATCAAAGTTAAATTCATTGCCTAAAAAGGCACAAAGGGGTTTAAACACTTAAAAGTTACCGGAATAATAATAATAAAAAAAATTCTAAACTTAGTTTAGAAGTTTCATGAATAATGCGCTCTCCGGAATTATTTTTCTAATAAAACCTTCTTCAAGCAACCAGGAAAAAACGAAATTTGTTTCATTTTCTTCAGAGTCACTCATGGAGAGAGTTCATCTGGGATGGTCTCTGAATGGAGGTAAAATTAGTATTGAGCCTATGGGAATAAATTTCGTTCCATGAAAAAATGGTCATTCAGGGAGGTTACACTGTATATTTATTTTCAATTAATAATAAATATTATACAGGTACTTTTTATTTCTTTAATCATTTTTATTCTTTAAAAATAATAAGCTAAAAACAGAAGCATGTGTTATACGTATTTTCAATATACTAAATATTAAGTTTGAATGACAGTAAGATCTCAGAGTGAAGTTTAAAGTTTTAAAATTAAGCAGTTGGCACAATTATTTCTATTATTAAAATGAAATTCAAAATAATAACAAATTTATACAGGTATAAAACAATGAAATATTTAAAAGCAAAATTTTAAGTATTTGTCTTTTAAACATAGAAATTAAAAAATATATCCAATTGACATGTGCGGAATTTTATACACTCTAAAAAAATTTCGCTGATTACTAGTATAATTTCCGTATTTTTACGGATTATGTTTTTAAACTGTTTTCGTGAATATGTTTAAAATTTTGGTTTTGAGACTATCTTCTACAAATAATGTTAAATTTTCATTTCACTAATGATGTGGGATTTATTTTTATTATTACACTGGAAAAAAAAAAGAAAAAAAAACCCATCTAAAAATACGGAAATTGTACTGGAAAAATACTAAAATTGTTTTCGGAGTATAAATTGAAAAAAAAAAAAAAGTCTTAGCGACAATGACAAATTAATCATGCGTTTAACACTTCATTAATTTTAACATAATTATTCTAATTGGTAAATAAATCACGAGTTGTAGTTTTCCAACCGTGAGTGAAAAATTGTCCAGGCCAGGATTCGAAACAGGAACCGGGTGTATTCTAATCCGAACTGCTTATATTCTGATTAATTTTAAATTCATTTTTATTCTCAAACGTATCAAACTGGGAAATTCTGTTAATCAGAAACTACATAATATGCCGTGCTTCTCGGTTTTTTGATAAATGCAGAAAATATTGTAAAAAATGCTGCTAAAGTTAGCGTTTTGTACCGAATTTTCCGAACCCGGAGATCTGGGAATGAAAAAAATGGTCATTCTGAGAAAATAATTGTTTAAAAATCAAATTCTAATTAATTGAGTGAAAAAGTGAAATCACACGGCCTCTTATACATCTCTTCAGAAAACTCCTCAGCAAGTTTCATGTTTTTACTTTTAAAAATGAGTCTGAAAATATCTCAGAAAATTTCGAGCTGTTGAAGGTGGAATTTTTTTTTTTTTTTCGAATACACCTTTAACACTAGAACGACCGGAAGGAGTCGACCCAACTCCGACCATATGACTAAATGTCGACTGGAATCGGAAATTCTTTCATAAAATAAGTTAACTTTAAACCACGCGTTAATTACGTTAAATAAATCAGTCAAATAATTTTAAATCAAAATTCTGGTGTCAAATATTTTTATGAAACTTGAGTAAAATTTCCGGACGTTTTAATGTTAAGCTGCCCGTGCTCTGCCAACTGAGCTATCCAAAATGAATCTGGTGGACAGAATTCCCCCAGCTAACCTTATATTAAATGTAAAAAATATATCCGAGTTTTCAATTTAAAAAAATGGTTAAGTATATACTGTAACCCGGAAGCCCGGGTTAGATCCCCTAGGAACAACAATATTAAAAAACGAGCTAACACGACCCAATACAAAAGTCTGTATATCTCAACATAAAAGAGTAGTCATAAAGCAGTATGCGTGCACCAAGATTAAAAGTACAAACATTGATTCTCAAAAACAAAGACGCATAAGTTGAGCTTTTATTGTTATTTTATTTTAAATGAAACTAAACAGAAGAAGTCATCTTGTATGCGGTAACATTTTTTATAAGAGCTTTTTTAAAAAAATCACTTCTGACTTTTTAAAGGCTTAAGTTAACAGATAAAATACAAAAGCACATTATTGTATCTTCAATTGCATCAACCTAGATTCCAGGCCAAAAAATCAAAAAGCCATCCGATCTTAAAACAACGTTATAACAAAAGAAATGATAAAACGTTCAAAGACCTGGAAAAGTACACTTGAACAACAAAACTGTCTTATCTTTCAGTGCAGATAAAAATGTATATTCGACAATGCTTTAGGGTATCTTCTTTTTGAAGAAGATGTACTTCATCTTATTCCATCTTTAAAGAATCATTCTCATTATAAATCGTCACAAGTAAAAGTCGCTTATTCCTATATTTTATTCAAGATATGGAGCTAAGAATGATACTGGAAAAATAGTTAATCTATTAAGCTGAAAAAATCATTCTTCTAAAAATTTGGTACAATAATAGTTATTGATTAGACACGTATACACACATATACATGAAGGGGCTTGTCTAAGCGAAATATATCTGTCGTCTTTCTGACATTCACTAGCATCATTGTGTATCCCTGAATCTGAGCTTCAATGTTATTTTGTACGATTATATGCTAATTAGCTTACTGTGGTCAGCTGGCGAGTATAAATACGCTTATTGAAATTTAAATTAGCAGATTGGGTCGAGTCTTTTTAAGGAAATCTAGACTAGAGCTTCTCGTTTTGAGACTTGGAGTTTGCATTGAAGTTAATCTATGTATTTGAATAAAATTAATTTCAGTGTCCACGGGATTTCGTTTGGTTAGAAACATTTAAAGTACTTTGAAGTGCCAGTGATAGCAATGTTTTCAGCGACAATAATCTCCAACGTATTAGTTTTCTTGGAATAAAATTTAGAACAGCCGTTTTCCTTAGTCTTAGAGTTAGTAACTTTGCATTTAATTAATTTGATAATTATCTTAATCTAAATTTGAACATCGTAGTTAATTTTTGCCCACTCCACTGAAAACCTCATATATTATTTATGTTAAATAAACTTGTTTACCTTATATATTGTCTTAATGACTATTTTCTTAAGCTACGTGTCGACGGTCACACCACAAACCTACAGAGAAGTTTTTAAATGACTGACAACTTGAGTCCTGCAAGAGGCGAGTTAATCCGATCCGATACCGAAAGTTCCATTTGAAGTCAACCCGAAACTGGACTGGAACTCGACAAAAATATTTTCGTCTACTGCACATCCGACCTTAATATTACAAACTTCAATCAAAATCCGCAATAAAAGAAAATGAATGCAGATTTCAATGAAATTATGAAAAAAAAAAAAAAAAAAAAAAAAAAAAAAAAACTCTATGACTACACCTCTAAATAAATTTTATCTGATACATGGAGAAATGAGTATAAGTTAATATAATCATTTATATTCAAATATTTCGTTTTTTCAATTAAAACACTATTCTGGATTTGTGAAAGATCGGGTTAAACTGAATCTGACCCAAATTCCTACCCGAACACGAAACAATTTGAATTTACCCAACCAGAAGCAGACAAACAAATAAAAATAAAACACATCCAATCGGGCTAGAGCCGAAACGTGGTTTCAATAAAACCGATTTTTCCGACCCGAACACGACAAAAAAATAAAAATAAAACAGAACCAACCTGACTAGAACTGAACCAATAAAACCGATTTATCCGACCCGAAACCCAGAAACAAATAAAAATAAAACAGAACCAACCTGACTAGAACTGAAACGTGGTTTTAATTAAACCGATTTATCTAACCCGAACCCGGCAAACAAATAAAAATAAAACAGAACCAACCTCACTAAAATAAGATGTACAGTTAAAAAAAAAAAAAAAAAAAAAAAAAAAACGATTTATCCGACCCGAACCCAACAAACAAATAAAGCTAAAACAGAACAAATCTGACTAAAACCGAAACGTAGTTCCAATAAAACCGATTTATCCGACCCGAAACCCAGAAACAAATAAGAATAAAACAGAACCAACCTGACTACAACCGAAACGTAGTTTCAATAAAACCGACACCTTTCTATTCAAAAGTTTTGGCGCCTTTATACTGTAATATTGATTGTGATATTGTGCGTAGGATTACTAACAACTACTTTATGACTTTATTATGTGTTTTAAAAAACTGCCAGAAGTCATAAATATTACACTTGCCTATAGAATGGCATTCTTAGAAAACTAGAATGTAAGGAGACTTAAGAATGACAAAGTGGAATCAAGAAAATCTTTCGACCACGCAAGAAAGCTTTCAAATATTAACATGGGAAATGCACAATCTAACATGCGTAGAAAAGTTTAATCCTCAAGAGCGTTGCTGATAAAAATGCACTCTAGACGCCGCTTTAGGGTATCTTTTGACTAAAGTAAATGCCATGACTTATTTCATTGTTAGAAACTCTTTCGATTTAAAACATACTAATAAATATCGCTTTATCGAATAATTTACTTAAATAGTATAAATTAAAAAAAATATTATTAATTAAAAAATAGGAATACTATTAGCAGTAAAGTTGAAGTTTGTAGTAAAGATAATGCTTTATAACGTACATTGATGGACGAATTATACAGAATAAGTAATAAAATATTAAAGAACGTGTATTTTATTACTTATAAAACATTTAGGGTGGTGTATTTTATTAATTTTTAAAGGGCGATTTCATGCGGTGAACTTAAACTTATGAAATTAATATTTTATTTTTAAGAAAAATATTTTTTATTTATGATAATTTATGGCAAATGTCTCCCTTTCTGTTAAGTACGTGCAGTGTTGTCTCAGATTAGACACGTGTAAATAGATAAAGAATCTGGCTAATTTTGTCAGCAATTCAACAAACAAAAACGTATTGCACAGAAAATCTGTATAACTACCAAAAAAATTCAAATAAATTTTGAATAAAATGACACAACTACATTGTCTGTTTTCACCAAAAAATTTAAAAAGTTGAGGGATAATCATGGAATATTTTACTTTATTTGTAATTTATAGAAATACATTCCGGCTTGCTATATTTATCGAGTAGTGTAGATAGACTAAGAGATAATAACCGCAACAATTTGTGATAATGTAATAATTTTAATGTGAAAAAAGACAATGCCGTTAAATATCCAACTGTGAATTTTATGCCAGCGGAGATGACCGAACTACGCTCGGTTAAAATTAGCATTGTGTTCAACTTGATATAACAATAAATTTTCGCTGCATTATTGCTACAGTTTTTGCCAAATTTCGCCAAATTTAATGACTCTTTTATTTGGCACCAGGAATGTGTTGAGAAAGTTCTATATACTCTGATTGGTTGCATTCTGCTTTCGAGAACTTCTATGGTCTCTGATTTGTTGAGTCATACATCTTGTTACGCTTCCATTGGGAATTTCTAGAAAATTCCTTCAGATTCTAAAAGCCTTTTTGTCGCCAAATATCACCAAATTTGGCGACATTCTTTCATTTGGCGCTAAACACGTGGTTTGGCATTCGTAATCTTGAAAGTCAGTTTTTTCCGAAAATCTCGGCAATGTTGCAAATATTTCTCTAAATATCACCAAATTTGGCGAAATGTTGAAGCTTCAATTTGCAGCTTCAAGAACTTAATAACGGTTTCAACTTTCATTTCCATTGAAATACATTAACCCATAGTGACCCCAAAATAACCCACTAACTGAATTTTCTAGAGCATATGACCAAAGCCCAATGGTGTAGCCCTTGTACCCCAAAACGGTAGGATACAAAATTTCATCAAAATCGTTAGAGCAATTTTTTATATAAAATTTGCATACACACGCGATTGCACACACACATAGACACAAGATTTAATCTATTACTATAATATATAATATTTCTATTTATTGCTTTCAACGTTTTTATTTTACTTGTATGCCTGCTCTTTATTGCAGCTACTAATCAAGAACATTCTCAAGAACATCATGTGTGATAAGGCAGATATAGAACCGAAGTCATAATTCCCAACAAAATTCGAGAATGCCTGAAGATAAAATATCAGCAAGTGTAATAATCGAGTAATAATTCAGACTCGAAAGATTTGCTTTGGACCTGAATTTTTTTCTCTTTCGGCCCCTCTTCTTACAATAAAAATCTTTTCCGATATAGCTGAAGATAAAAACTAAAAGAAACTATCTTCAAATATAAAAGACTTTCATAAATATAGCACTAATCCAGCTTCTGAAGCATTAAAAAAAAAAGTCGATGTTAGGTAATATCGCTAAAACACATTTGCTGTAATCTCTTTATACTAAAAGAGGAAAAATAATAAAGATAATTTATGTCATTACCTTTTTTCTTCTTTATAGGAAACCTAAGAAATACTATGGTAATCATAGGAAATTTCATCTATTCTATTGTGATAAAAATTTATAGTTACGGCTCCCAGTACTATATAGTTTAAGTAAAAATGCTAAGCTCTTTGATTCGATAAAAGGTAGTTCTATCGAATTTATATGTGTCAGCTATCGAATTTGTATATGTCATATGAACCCATTCTCCTGTTTAATGTTACACCTACTCCTGTCCCTTCTCCTTGCTGAAATCGTACAGCATTAAAACTTTTATGGATGATGAGATAAAACGAAAGATGAAACCATAAATTCCCAATTAATTGAAAAACGCCAAAATATAAAATACCACAAATAAAATGAAACGTATTAAAATACATTGGAACGGCAGTTATATATTTTTCTCTACATAAGTTCAATTCGAGGCACTACTACTTCTTCTCCCAGCTACCCTAATAATTACACTTTTCTTTTTCAAACGAAGAATTTGAAGGAATGGAATATCAAATAATAAAAATATTCCCTGACAATGGCCGCGGTATTACAGGCCGAAAGTACTAGGAAGTTTAAATAAAATGTGTATTTTTAAGTTGTAAAATCTAAATTATTATTATCATTGTCCTCTTGTAAAACGGTTAGATATTCAAAGTTCATATTGTATTTTGTGATAAAATACCAGTTTGAGTAACAACCGAACCGTAATTGGAGCTTCTGAATGTGCGCAGACGATTTCAAAAATTGTCTAGTCAAATTGTTA
The DNA here is from genome assembly GCA_963932465.1 of Maratus speciosus. NCBI lineage: Eukaryota > Metazoa > Arthropoda > Arachnida > Araneae > Salticidae > Maratus > Maratus speciosus. The sequence goes on from OZ010798.1 coordinate 291,950,530, forward strand.
TTTAAGTTTAATAAATTAATACACATGGAATTATTTAAAATTTTCATCCTTCACCCGAACTTTCTATATATTTTTACAATGAACTTTCTGTATACTGTAACTTTCGATATATTTTTTCTACATTTTATATATTTTTAAAAAGGTTTAGAAATTTCAAAATTTGTGAAATATTTATTTTTTACTATTGAAATAATACGAATTTTCTCATGATAATAAGTTATTTTAATTAGATACGATTAGTCTAAGTATTTAAAAAAATATCTCATTCAGCAACTTAACTGTATTCAGTACTACATTGATTTTTGGAGAAAATAAGCATTTATTTATGATTTACAATTAATAAATATTTACTATATTTGGTTTCTTTAAAAGCAAAATTCAAAAGAGTATGGTAACTTTCCTTAATTTTTGACATTTAAAAAATATCTATCCTTAAAAAAAATAATAATAAATAAGTTATTTTAATTAGACAACATATGTCTAAGTATTTAAAAAAAAATCTCATACAGCAATTTAACTGCATTCGGTACTACATCGATTTTTGAAAAAAAATAAGCATTCATTTATGGCTTACAATTAATAAACATTTACCATATTTGGTTTCTTTAAAAACAAAATTTAAAAAAGTATGCTAACTCTCCTTCACTGTTGGTGTTAAATTGTCTATCTTTCAAAAAAAAAAAAAAAAAAAAATGTTGATATATCTCCAAATGCAGAGAAAAATAATCCACTAAGTATAAAAGACTTTCGTAAAGACATCGCTAATCCACCCAGTGGAACATCAAAGAAAAGTCAATGTGAGATAATATCGCTAAAATATATTTGTTGTAATCTCGTAATACCAGAGGAAATAGAAAGTAAAAAGATGATTTTTACTAGTATCGCTTTTCTTCATCTGAAATCTCGGAAATAGAAGAACGATCACAGAATATTTCATTTATTTGGGATAAAATTTATACCTAAGGGCTGACAGCGCTATTACCATGGAATGTAGTCAGTTTTAAAGCGAATTCTTAGTATTTTGGATGTGATAAAAGACAATTCGGAAGGCATTTTATGTGAAAAGTTTTGATTGAACTGACAACGTCTTAAAAGCCTTTTATTACAGTAAACAAAGTTGGAATTCTTCTGGAAAAAAAAGCAAAAAAAAAAAAAACAAAAAAAAACAGAGTTATTATTATTTTTAAAGAGGTAACATGTAATCAAGATGAAGTAATCACAGGGCTCGCAGCGTTCCTAAAATTTTCGCACTTTGCTGCCAGTATTTTAAACCAAAAATCCTTCGTGGTAGATTCCTTTAACATCTATAATAGAATTATTCAATAAAGATGATGGTTTTAAAATAGTGGTAGCAAACTGTGAAAATTTTAGGAACACTGCGAGCCCTGTAATCAATTATGTCTCCACTTCTAATCTTTCTAATTAAGAAATGAAAAATTGGTGAAAATTACGTCATGTTGACGCTATCATATAAAATTTTCTCTTACTTTTGTTAAGGTAAAAATACATTTTAGGCTAAGCATGAAGACATTTTCATCGGCGCAAACTTTTTACACGTATTTTGTATGCGTATTTTTATGCTTAACCACCATGTATTAAAATAAAAACATATTTTCTATTTCATTCAAATCAAAAGAATTGCATCAGTAAAATTATAATGCATAAAGATAAAATAAACCCAACAGACAATATTCTCGTGACATCACAGTAAATACGAATTCATTAAATATGCATTTTTATTTGCTTATCGAAATAAAGTACACGTGCATAAATTTTTTTTACCGAAATTCAACTTGCAAATTAAAAATACGGTCCGAAAACCCACGTTTCTGAAAATGTTTCATTATTTCGCTTTTCTCTGCAACATTGGGAGTAATCCGATTGCCACCATTTTGAAGAAATTTCATATAAAACTTTAAAAATTAAACTTAAAATATAAAAATGGGATTATTAAAAAAAAAAACAGTGAGTGCGGGCACATCTACAAATGAACTGCTTTCATTTAAAAAAAAAAATAATTATCAAATTTGATTCAGTCAAAGCTCAAGCCAGATGGCTAAAAAAACAGCCTTGTCTTTTAAATATATAAATATCGCTTTTCTTCATCTAAAATCTCGGAAATACAAGAATGATCACAGAATATTTCATTTATTTGGAATAAAATTTATACTTCTTAAGGGCTGAGAGTGCTATTACCATGGAATGAAGCCAGTTTTAGAGAGAATTCTAAGTATTTTGATGTGATAAAAGACAATTCGGAAGACATTTTCAGTGAAAAGTTTTGATTGAACTGACAATGTCTTAAAAGTCTTTTGTTTCAGTAAACAAAGTTGGAATTCTTCTGGAAAAAACAGAATTAAGAGTAAGGATCGACCGAAACTGAATTTCGGTAATCTTCCTATTTTCGGCCGAAAGTGAACTCGGCCGGAATGATGTCCAACAATTTTTTTTCAGTAATTAATGCATACATAAATATACATAATTATTAATTAATTATACGTGTTTATTAAATATACATAATTATTAATTATATGTTTTTATTAAATATGCATCATGAATAATTAATTGTACGTGTGGCTCAAGTTGGCTCTCTGTACCTCGGAGCAAAACTTTTCATTTTCGTGTAAAATAAAACGCAATTAATTCATCAACGACACGGAATGATTTTTTAAGTATACGAATTTCATCTAATTAAAAAATGTTTTAGGTATACATTGCTCTGTTTATCTTTTATAATGATTTTTGTAAATGATCATCTGTTATACTAGAACTTTCTCAAAGGTTAGTCGAAACATTTCTGCGGTTTCCAACCATAATTTTTCTATTACCGTTAAGTCTGCAGCTTTTAATGAGCACGTGAGAAGTGTCTTCAAAGTTCAGTCCTATATGTATTACTTGCTTTATAATTTGCATTCACGTCTTGAGTCAGTCATGACTGATAATCGAAAACAGTGAATTTCATAGCAATAAATAAACAGTGTCTCATTTGAGCCGATACACCACAAATCAATGAGTAATGTTGAAAATTTCCGAAAGAAACGAGATTTTTAGAATGCAGATAGTTTCGGTCGAGTTTCTGTCCGGCCGCAGTTTAAGCAGCATTTTCGCGAAAGCGAATTTTCGTCGAAACTCTGAATTGCGGGCGAAAACGAAACTGAATTTCCGGTCGATCTCTAGTTAACAGTAAATAGCAGGTTTAGCAAATAGACACTATCCTGACGACGTCACTTTGAAGTCACATATGGTCAGAAGTGTCACAGTCACTATGATAAAACAAAATGTGATATCTTTCATGTCTCTATTTATTACTTTCACATAATTGTCATTTATTCGTGATCACTGCTCAGAGAAGTCTTGTGACATTTCCTTTGTGAACGAATCAGCAGATGATGTTGCAATGAAGTGACCATCCTCCTAAGACTCCTCTGTGACGTCATCATGAGCACTGTTTTGTGATAAGATCCGAAATAACGTCACGGTGAAGTTACATGGTGACTCTGAGGTGACTCGCATTTGAAGACTCCATTCTGAAGTCACCATGCGTGCTGCTTCGTGACATGTTACCAGATGACTGACTTCATTTTGCTTAGGGATTTTTCACAAAACGACTATCATAGTGATTTTACAATGAAGTCTCCAAATGACGGTCAAATGAGAGTCTCTAGGAAACTTCAATGTAAAGTGAGTGATTCGTCACAAAGCAGCAGTCACGATGACATCTCAGTGGAGTAACAAAATGACGGTCACTTGAGAGTAACAATGAGACTACTGAAGGAATTTCAATTCCCTGTAGTGATTCTGACACTTGTAACCATTTGTAACGTTAAAGAGACTGATATCAACTGACTGTGCTGTTAGGGTAATACCTATTTTCTACACTTATAATTTTTTTCAGTATTCACAATTAACTTTTGTGCTCGAAAATGGACACCAGTGTAAATAGACACCAGTAATTACCTTTATTTTTAATAATAATAGTTGTGATAACGTTGCTAGCAATACTGAAATGGCTCTTCGAAGAAAATTAACCAACGCGTGCAAAATAAAAAAGATGCGAAAGATATAATTGGCTGCTAGCTTCTAAAAGTGCGCCGCATATAAAGTAGACCACAACCACTGTGATTTTACAATAACGTCTCCAAATGACGGTCAAATGAGAGTCACACGGCGACTTCCTTCTAAAGTCAGTGATTCGTCACAAAGCAGTAGTCACGATGACATCTCAGTGGTGAAACAAAATGACTGTCTCTTGAGAGTAATAATGAGACTATTGAAAGTATCACATTTCAGTTCCCTGTAGTGTCTGTGACACTTGTAACTATCTGTAACGTCGAGAAGACTCACATCGACTGGCTGTGATGTTATGGTAATACATTTTTGCTACACTTGTAATTTTTTTGAGAATTCACAGTTAACTTTTGTACTCGAAAATGGACACCAGCGTATTTACGTTATTTTTAATAATAACAGTTGTGATAAAGTTGCTAACAATACTGGATATGGCGCTTCTAAGAAAATTAACCAATGAGTACAAAATATAAAAGGCGTGAAAGATATAATTTGCTGCTAACTTCTAAAAATGCGCTACATATAAAGTGGGCTGTAGCCCGATTTAAAGAAAATTCTAAGTATTTCTATGTTTTATATAAAACAGAATTTGAAAGAGATTAGAAATTTTGATTGAACTGACAATGTGTTTCAGAAAAGCATTTTGACGTAATTTACCATTACGTCAGAGGACCATTTATTTTTTTAAATAGTAGTTATGAGAACTCTACTGATTATATGGTATATGTACTTAGAAAACAAGATCATTAAATATAAAATACTTTCATAAACACATCTCTAATCCTACGAACTGAAAAATTAAAAGAAGTCAAAGTTAGAAAATTTCGTTAAAATACATTTGTTGTAAGCTTTTAATACTAAGAGTGAGGAAAAATAAAAAAGATGATTTATCCGACTATCGTATTTCTTCATATAAAATTTAGGAAATACAATAAATATCACAGCCTATTTCATTTATTGTGTTAAAATTTATAGCTAAGGTTACATTCACCGTGGAATGAAGCCAGTTTTAAGGAGAATTCTATGCATTTTGATGTGATGAAAGATAATACAAAAGACATTTTATAGGCAAAGTTTTGACTGAAGTGGCAACGGTGATAAAAAAGTATTTTAGCATTAATAAACGAATATAGAGTTATTCAAGAAATGGAGAAAGTTAATGTATCTCTTATTTTAAACAGTAATAGTTATGGTACCACTACTGGTAATAATGGATATGATACTTGTAAGAAAATAAACGATAGGATACGAAATGTGAAAAGCCACAGTAATGGTATTAATATGAAGACGGGAGTTTCAAAATTCGCCTTATCCAAAATAAAAAAAAAATAGAGTTTTCTATATCAATCTATGCTATTGGTGAACCTGCATAAAAAAACCACTGCAAAAAAACTAGTTTTACCGCGTATTTCTGCATTATAAAAACTTGGTTTACTATGAAAACCAATGGACGCAATCAGAGGCTTTTCGCGATATATAAAACACAAATTGAAAGACATTTTATAAGACAAATTTTGATTGAACTGACAACATGTTTCAGAAAAGCATTTTGACGTAATAATCGAAGTTGGAAAACTTCGGGAGAAAACAAGGTTAGAGGACCATTTATTTTTTTAAATATTAGTTATCAGAACTTTACTGATTATATTGTATATGGTACTTTGAAAACAAAATCACTAAATGTAAAATACTTTCATAAACACATCTGAATCACCATTTTCTGTAATCCTACTACTGGAACATTAAAGAAAATCAAAGTTAGAAAATTTTGTTAAAATACATTTGTTGTAAGCTTTTGATACTACGAGAGAAGAAAAATAAAAAGGATTATTTATCTGAGTATCGCATTTCTTCATCTAAAATCTAGGAAATACAAGAATTATCACAGACTGTTTCATTTATTGTGATAAAATTTATAGCTTAAGGGCTACATTCACCGTGGAATGAAGCCAGTTTTAGGGAGAATTCTAAGTATTTTGATGTGATGATGGAGAATACAAAAGACATTTTATTGGAAAAGTTTTGACTGAAGTGTTAACGGTGATAAAAAGTATTTCAGCATTAATATACGAATATAGAGTCATTTGAGAAATCAAAGAAGTTAATGTGCCACTTATTTTAAATAGCAACCCTTCAAGGGGTTAAAAACGTTCAATATATTTTAGAACATTGTTTACTATAAAGGTATATATAAATATTATACAGACATACATACAATAAATACAATAAACACAACTGGAGTGAAAAATTAAGCAGAGCCAGGGATCGAACCCGGGACCAAAGTATACAAGACTGTTGCTCTAACCACTGAGCTAAATCGTTAATATCGTCGATCGATATGATAGTACAATCTATTCATGGTTGTCCGGTCATCCAAGGCTGTCGTATAGATAGCTGGTGACTTCCCCATCATGGTTTATTAGTGAGAAATTGCAGACCCAGGTATCGGCCGGAGTAGCTCAGTGGTTAGAGCAGCAGTCTTGTATACTGTGGTCTCGGGTTCGATTCCTGGCTCTGGCTATTTTTTCACTCCAGTTGGGCATATTATATTTATTGTATGTATGTCTGTACAATATTTATATATACCTTTAACTGTTGAATGCAGACGTTATTCATGTGTGTTTTAATATATTTTGTAGTATGTGTGTTTTATGACATTCTTTACTATACTTTTAAATTAACTTATTATCTAGTAAAATCACTTATGAAAATAACATTCTATGATTCAACAGAAATTTACAAAATGTTTTAATTGTAAAATAAACAGTAGAATAAGCGCCAAATGACATCTGTTATGTTTCGTTTTCTGTACATGAGTCAAAAATGGCAAGCGTTCATTACGTAACGTTCTCAAAAGACACTTACAAGTTCAGTTTATGTTCTAAATCTGTATTGTTGCATATTTTTAACCGGCTAACATTCCTTATCTCTAATATTCAAAGGGTAACTGCATTCCTGAACTTCGCATTTACCGAGAAAATATTTATGGATTTCCATATTTTTCAACGTAAAGTACTTTGCGAGAAAATTTTGGCATTAAATTTCATGGGTTCGAAGGGATAAAAATTCATGTGTACAAATATGCACAAATATTCTCTATGATTTATTTAACTTTAAAGGAATAATACTTATGAGAGTGTACTTTAAGTTTATATTGCGGGTAAAGATAATAAATAAATGCAAATATTTCACCAACTTAAGTGCTGGAAAATGTTACACAATATGGGAAGGTTTATATTAGTTGTTACATGTAAGATTTAGATACACTTCCATTAATCTCATTACGAAATGTTTTAATTGTAAAAGGGACAGTACAATATGCAAATGAACCCAATGACAGCTGTTATGTATAATTCTCTGTACATGAGTCCAAAATGACAAGCATTTTAACTTTTCTTGAAAAGTACGTACAAGTTCAGTTTATGTTCTTAACTCATACTTGTGAATATTTTAATTTAAAGACATTCCTTATCTGTAATATTCAAAGGTTTTAGTTGTATTCGTGAAGTTATCATGTACTTGAGAAAATATTTATAGATTTCCCATATTTTTCAACGTAAAGTACTTTCAGAGAAAACTCTGACATTAAATTTCATGGATTCGAAGACGTAATAAACCATGTGTATAGAGATAGTCTATGATTTATTTGACTTTAAAGGTATGATTCTTAGGAAAGTTAACTTTAAGTTTAAATTGCTAATAAAGATAACAAATAAAGGCAAATATTTCATCAACTTAAGTGCAGGAAAAATACAATATGGGAAGGTTTAGCTTAATCGTTACATGTAAGATTTAGATAAACTTCGATTAATCCGATTACAAAATATTTTACTTCTAAAATACAAAATAGACAGTAGAGAAGGAGAATGAGCCAAAAGACAACTGTTATGTTTAATTCTCTGTACATGAGTCTAAAATGACAAACACCTTAACTGTTCTTAAATTGTACATACAAGCTTAGTTTATGTTCTTAACAGATACAGTTGCATATTTAAACTTCATTACATTCCTTATCTGTAATATTTAAAGGGTAATTACATTCCTAAACTTCTCATTTACCTCAGAAAATATTGATAGATTTTCCATATTTTTCAACGTAAAGTACTTTGGGAGAAAACTCTGGAATTAAATTTCAAGGATTCGAAGGCATAAAAATTTATGTGTATAGAGATACTCTATGATTTATTTTACTTTAAAGGTATAGTTCTTTGAAAAGTGTCCTTTACGTTTATACTGAGAGTAAAGATAGAAGATAAAAGAAAATATTTCACCAACTTAAAGGCTGGAAAATGTTACACAATATGAGAGGGTTTAGATTAGTTGTTACCAGGCTTCATGGTTGTTACATATGAGGGGTTCACAACCATAGTAAACCAAGCCCATTTTGGAAAGAAAAATTAGCTAGTCCATTTAGAAGGTGTATAAAATCTGTTTTATTCACTCCCACAGTGAACTAAGTGTGTAAACAGATGCCATATATGAGAAAGTATAGAAAGCAGGATTGGTTCATTGCGGAAGTGGATAAAACAGATTTTATGTACCTTCTAAATCGACCATCGCATTTTTATTCAAAATGGACTTGGTCTACTATGGCTGTGAGCCCTTCATATAATATATGGATAAACTTCAATTGATCTGATTACAAAATATTTAATTGCAAAATAGACAGTAGAACGTGTGAATAAGCCAAAAGACAACTATTATTACTTTCTTCTATCTTTACAAGAAGAAAGTATTGGATTCATGAAAATTTTCGAATTCCGGTTTTCGACGGATATACACGTTTTAGAAGTCAGAGAACCCGAAAAACATGTTTTTACAAAATGTCTGTCTGTGAGTCTGTCTGTCTGTCTGTGTGTGACACAAATTTTGTGGGCGCTCTGTCTGAAGAACTAATGCACGGAATTTAATAAAAATTTATATCCAGTTAGTCCCTGATACAGATTGATGCTGATTAGTTTTTCGTGCAAATCGCTCAACAGGTGGCGCTGCTATGATGCATTTTTTACGATTTCCGCAATGGCTATATCTCAGGAACTAATGCACGGATTTTCATGAAACTTCATATTAAGTTAGTTCTTGATATGGCTTGATGCTGATTACGTGCTGGTGTAAATCGCTCAACAGGTGGCGTTGCTGTGCTGCATTTTGCACGATTCCCGCAATAGCTCTATCTCAAAAACTAATGCACGAATTTTCATCTAACTTCAGATTTAGTTAGATGTTAACTCAAGTTGTTGTCATTAAGTTTTGGTGTTAATCGTCCAATAGGTGGCGCTGCTATGCTGGAATTTTCATGATTTTCGCAATAGCTCTAACTCAAAATCTAATGCACGGATTTTCCCCAAACTTCAGATTCAGTTAGACTTTGACATAAGTGGTTGCTTGGTGGTTTTGATGTAACATAGGTTTTGGTGTAAAGCACCCAATAGGTGGCGCTGCAAGGCTGAATTTTGCTGGATTTACACGATTTCAGAGATAGCCATATCTCAAGAACTAATGCATGGAATTTCATATCTTTAGAATCCTCATGATGGGCATAGATTTCTGTTTAATTTTGGCAATGTGATAGCGAATTTTCAAGTATTAACATGTATGAGATAGAAGAAAGTTTTGGGATTGATACATCCAACTAGTTTTATGTTTAATTCTCACAAGGAAGGTCTCCATACTGGGCATACTCAAAATATGTTGAAAAAAATGCTAGTGAAACTACTCATGTATGTAATAAAGGATCAGTTAAAATTAGCGGCGGAATTCCAGTAGAAAATCTGTAAAAAAATAAAATACTTTCGAATAATATGCGCAAAAAGACGAAAGCGACATGCAATCTGGAGAGCCGAAAGCAAACGATTTTAATGAATCTGACAATTGCTTTTAATTTATTTTGAGAATGTGTGGTATTTAATGAATTTAAACGTAAACCATTTATTATTATTACATTTTTTATTATACATGTTGCTTGTTGCCGATTTGAATGAAATTTTGCCATTGTTTTATTCTCCAATCCACAATTTTTTAAAATTTAAATGGCTTTATCGGTTATAAAAATAACTTTTAAGACCAGATGAATAATGCTGCCGTTATAAATTTCCATATTGATGAAGTTGTTTCCATAGCAACAAAGTTGAATCGGCAGTGCTCAATGGGGCATATTTTTGAGTTTGGAACAATTTTAATCAATTTAAATGTTGTTTTTAAACGTAAAATATGATAGTTAAATTTCGTTATAAGTACATATAAATATATATGATAGAACTATAGTTAAAACAAATTAAAAATAACAAATCTAAAGTTTTTTAAATTAAACTTATTTAAACAAACTCAATTCGACAAGCGTATTTTTAAAAACCATTTTTTGAAATTTTATTTCCTTGCCAACCGGTGATAAGTCGCCAAATAAACGAAACTTTCATTATTTTTTTACGGACGTTCCATCGGGGTTCCGCCGAAATTTTTTATAAACACATATACCCACAGGAGAAGAACAATTTGTATTTTTTTTCACATTTTTCTGAGTATGCCCGTATGGAGACCTTCCTTGTCAGTACATAAGTCTAAAATAACAAGCATTTTAACTTTTCTTAAAAAATACGTATAAGTTCAGTTTATGTTCTTAACTGATACTATTGCATATTTTAATTTCATGACGTTCTTTATCTGTAACATTGAAATGATAATTGCTTTCCTAGACTTATAATTTACCTGAGAAAATTTTTATAGATTTTCCATATTTCACAACGTAAAGTACTTTGAGAGAAAATTCTAAGCATTAAATTTGATGGTTTCGAAAGCATAAAAATTTATGTGTATAGAGATACTCTGTGATTTTACTTACTTTAAATGCATAGTTCTTAGGAAAGTGTCCTTTAAGTTTATACTGAGAGTAAAGATAGGAGATATATGAAAATATTTCACCAACTTAAGGGCTGGAAAATGTTACACAATATGAGGTTTAGATTAATTGTTACACGTAAGATATGGATAAACTTCAATTGATCTGATTACAAAATATTTTAGTTGTAAAATAGGCAGTAGAACAGATGAATAAGCCAAGCATTTTAACTTTTCTTAAAAAGTACGTATAAGTTCAGTTTATGTTCTTAACTGATAATATTGCATATTTTAATTTCATGACGTTTCTTATCTGTAACATTGAAACGGTCATTACTTTCCTGAGCTTGGCATTTACCTTAGAAAATATTTATAGATTTTCCATATTTTACAAAGTACTTCCAGAGAAAATAGAGCATTAAATTTCATAGATTCGAAGGTATAAAAATTTATGGATATAGAGATACTCTGGATTAATTTAATTCAAAAGCATAAATCTTAGAAAAGTGTACTTTAAGTTTATATTGCGATTAAAGATAAAAAATAAATACAAATATTTCACCAACTTAAGTGCTGTAAAATGCTACACAATATGAGGAGATTTAGGTTAGTTGTTACATGTAAAATTTAGATAAACGATTGATTCGATTACAAAATATTTGATTTATAAAATAGACAGTAGAGATGGAGAATGGGCCAAAATACAACTGTTATGTTTAATTCTCTATACATGCGTCTAAAATGACAAGCAATTTAACTTTTCTTAAAAAGAACGTACAAGTTCAGTTTATGTTCTAAATTTATATTGCTGCATATTTAAACTTCATGACATTCTTTATCGGTAATATTCAAAGTGTAATTGCATTCCTGAACTTCTCATTTACCTGAGAAAATATTTATAGATTTTCCATGTTTTACAACGTAAAGTACTTTGAGAGAAAATTCCAGCATTATGTTTCATGGACTCGAAGGCATGAAAATTTATGTGTAGAGAGATACTCTAAGATTTATTTTACTTCAAAAGCATATTTCTTTGCAAAGTGTACTTTAAGTTCATATTGCGAGTACAGCTAAAAAGTAAATCCTAATATTTCACCAACTTAAGTGCTGGAAAATGTTACACAATATGGGATGATTTAGCTTAGTTGTTACATATAAGATTTAGATACAATTCGATTAATCCGTTATTTAAGATGATATAATAGCTATAAAATAGTTTACAAGTTAAGATGATAAATTTCGAACTCATTCTAATAAATTCGATTTAGAGATTTGATGGCAGAAAACATTTATGTAATTTCTAGAATTTGGCAGCAAGCGGTAATTTAAGGTGTTAGAGGTGTTTATTCTTTAAAAAAAAGTAAAATGGTCAAAATTGAAAAAAAAATTAAAATGCAAAATTAGAAAAAACAGCCTTTTTGGAAGATTTTTTTTTTTATTTTTTTTACACCCTATAATTGTTTAGAATAATAACTGAGTGTGCATAGTATTAATCGTTCATTTACAGGGACACACAAAAAAATCCGGTTATAATACTGCACATGAGCAATAACAGCTGGAAATGCGTTTTCAGTTTTGGTCTGCGTTTTTAAATTTAGCTGATTATTTGCATATTGTTTGGAGCGTATAAACTGTATAGTCATATACAGGGCTTAAAAATTTTAGCATATTATGTAAGTATATATACAAATCTTTAGACCATATACAGAGCTTCACAAAAAACGGCTATTGATATTCCTGGTAATTAATGAAATTAGATTTTCAAATGTGTTATGCATTTTTCACAATTCTCATTTATATATCATATTTAACCTTATTATCCGGCGAAGTTTTGTTTTAATCTTTGATTGTATCGAAAAGTGTTTTGCATAATCTGTGCTTAATGCATGATTATTTTTTTCTGACTTGCAAAGATTTTTATTTTTATTTTACGTACAGCAATTTACATTGATTAATATACACTTAACTATTTATTATTACCATTGCGTGAGTATAACCAGTAGCTCACGAGTCACCAAGCTACTGCTATTTTACTATATAATAATTTACTTCATTTAAAGAGATAATATTTTCGACTAAATAAGACGAAGATTACCTTTCGGAAATTGTGGTTACAGACGAATTTCCGGCAAAAGATTGTGCAGTCCCTACTTCCATGTTCATTTAACGGAATAGGAATCGTAAAAATAAAAAAAAATCATAAAAATAGGTTAGTTGAAAAAAATATATACGTGATGGTATTTTTTACTGTTTTGTACTTTATTAAAAGAAAAAGTCCTTCCGGCCAGTGCCGGGAGGAAGAGGTAGCTTTCATAATCCTTATTTAAAAAAAGCCAACTTATATCATGCAAACACACGAAGCTCAATTTAGTGGAAACCGAATATAGGAGATTCAATACTAATTTTTATCAATATAATGAATGAGAATTTCGCGAAATTAGTCAGCTTTATCCAAGCTGCTTTTCTTTAAAGTAACTTATATTTGGCTGCCAAATTCGGCAATTTCTTAAAGTGCCTGTCATTTTAAGACAACATGGTGGATGAGGCTAAGCAGTGAACTTGGTCGAGACCTTAGTAATTGCTGTGCACATGCTCACTCACATCGGAATCGGTTAATATATAGGAGTGCTGTCGCATGCAAAAAATCAGATTTTTCAAAATGTCACCCACAATAGAAAGTGAAACTGCTATATCTGAGCCATTTTTTAAGGTAAAGACAAACAAAAAATGCTCCTGAATCCTTATATCAAGATCAAATACTTAAGAAAGAAACCTTTTTCAATTTCTAATTTTTTTGCACCTCACTTTAAATATATATATATTTTTTAATTTAATGGCCGCCATTTTGAAACAAGATGGCTGATGAATCTGGCCAGCGAACTTGGTCGAGGTGTTGATGTATACTATCCACATGCCTTCTTACATCGAAATAGGCGAATACGTGTGTTATCGCGTGACAAATACAAGATCGTTTCAAAATGTTAGCCATGCTAGAAATTCAAAGTGCTATAAATCAACCATTTTTTAAGATATCAACAAAAGAGCAAATTTTCAGAAACAAAAACTGCTCCGGAATCTTTGTATCAAGGCCAAACACATAAAAAAAATCTTTTTCATTTTCCAATTTTTTAATACCTCATTTTGAATTTTAAATTTAATTTTTTTTAAATGGCAACCCTTTTCAAACAAGATGGCGAATGAAGCTGGCCAACGAACTCGGTCGAGACATTGGTATGTACTATGTACAGACCAAGTTACATCCAAATCGGTTCATAAATACGCCTGTTATCGCGTGACAAAAATCAGGTCGTTTTAAAATGTCAGCCACAAGAGAAATTCAAAATGCTATTACTCAGCCATTTTTTTTTTAGATATAGACGAAAGAAAAACTGTTCCGGAATCTTTGTATTAAGGTCAAACACATACAAAAAAAATCTTTTTCATTTTCCAATTTTTTGGTATCTCATTTAATTTTTTTTATTTTTTAATTTTTTTAAATGGCCGCCATTTTGAAACAAGATGGCGGATGAAGCTGGCCAACGAACTCGGTCGAGATATTTGTATGTACTATGTACACACCAAGGTACATCCATGTCGGTTCATAAATACGCCTGTTATTACGTGAGAAAAATCAGGACGTTTCAAAATGTCAGCCACGCTAGAAATTCAAAATGCTATAACTCAGCCATTTCTTAAGATATAGACGAAACAAAAACTGCTCCCGAATCTTTTTATCCAGGTCAAACACATAAGAAGAAAATATTTTTTCAATTTTCAATTTTTGGTACCACATTTCAAATTTAAATTTTTCTTAAAAATTTAAATGGCCGCCATTTTTAAACAAGATGGCGGGTGAAGCTGGCCAACGAACCCGGTCGAGACATTGGTATGTACTATGTATAAACGGAGTTACATCCAAATCGGTTCATAAATACGCCTTTTATCGCGTGACAAAATTCAGGACGTTTCAAAATGTCAGCCACGCTAGAAATTCAAAATGCTATAACTCAGCCATTTTTTAAGATATAGACGAAACAAAAACAGCTCCGAAATCTTTGTATAAAGGTCAAATACATAAGAAAAAAATATTTTTCCATTTTCAATTTTTTGGTACCACATTTCAAATTTTAAATTAAAAAAAATTTTTTAAATGGCCGCCATTTTGAAACAAAATGGCGGATGAAGCTGGCCAACGAACTCGGTCGAGAGATTGGTATGTACTATGTACACACCGAATTACATCCAAATCGGTTCATAAATACGCCTTTTATCGCGTGACAAAATTCAGGACGTTTCAAAATGTCAGCCACGCTAGAAATTCAAAATGCTATAACTCAGCAATTTTTTAAGATATAGACGAAACAAAAACTGCTCCCGAATCTTTTTATCCAGGTCAAACACATAAGAAGAAAATATTTTTTCAATTTTCAATTTTTGGTACCACATTTCAAATTTAAATTTTTCTTAAAAATTTAAATGGCCGCCATTTTTAAACAAGATGGCGGGTGAAGCTGGCCAACGAACCCGGTCGAGACATTGGTATGTACTATGTATAAACGAAGTTACATTCAAATCGGTTCATAAATACGCCTTTTATCGCGTGACAAAATTCAGGACGTTTCAAAATGTCAGCCACGCTAGAAATTCAAAATGCTATAACTCAGCCATTTTTTAAGATATAGACGAAACAAAAACTGCTCCGAAATCTTTGTATAAAGGTCAAATACATAAGAAAAAAATATTTTTCAATTTTCAATTTTTTGGTACCACATTTCAAATTTTAAATTAAAAAAAATTTAAATGGCCGCCATTTTGAAACAAAATGGCGAATGAAGCTGGCCAACGAACTCGGTCGAGAGATTGGTATGTACTATGTACACACCGAATTACATCCAAATCGGTTCATAAATACGCCTTTTATCGCGTGACAAAATGCAGGACGTTTCAAAATGTCAGCCACGCTAGAAATTCAAAATGCTATAACTCAGCCATTTTTTAAGATATAGACGAAACAAAAACTGCTCCGGAATCTTTGTATAAAGGTCAAATACATAAGAAAAAAATATTTTTCCATTTTTAATTTTTTGGTACCACATTTCAAGTTTTAAATTTTTTTTAAATTTTAAATGGCCGCCATTTTGAAACAAAACGGCGGATGAAGCTGGCCAACGAACTCGGTCGAGACATTGGTATGTACTATGTACAGACCAAGTTACATCCAAATCGGTTCATAAATACGCCTTTTATCGCGTGACAAAAATCAGGTCGTTTTAAAATGTCAGCCACAAGAGAAATTCAAAATGCTATTACTCAGCCATTTTTTTTTTAGATATAGACGAAAGAAAAACTGTTCCGGAATCTTTGTATTAAGGTCAAACACATACAAAAAAAATCTTTTTCATTTTCCAATTTTTTGGTATCTCATTTAATTTTTTTTATTTTTTAATTTTTTTAAATGGCCGCCATTTTGAAACAAGATGGCGGATGAAGCTGGCCAACGAACTCGGTCGAGATATTTGTATGTACTATGTACACACCAAGGTACATCCATGTCGGTTCATAAATACGCCTGTTATTACGTGAGAAAAATCAGGACGTTTCAAAATGTCAGCCACGCTAGAAATTCAAAATGCTATAACTCAGCCATTTCTTAAGATATAGACGAAACAAAAACTGCTCCCGAATCTTTTTATCCAGGTCAAACACATAAGAAGAAAATATTTTTTCAATTTTCAATTTTTGGTACCACATTTCAAATTTAAATTTTTCTTAAAAATTTAAATGGCCGCCATTTTTAAACAAGATGGCGGGTGAAGCTGGCCAACGAACCCGGTCGAGACATTGGTATGTACTATGTATAAACGGAGTTACATCCAAATCGGTTCATAAATACGCCTTTTATCGCGTGACAAAATTCAGGACGTTTCAAAATGTCAGCCACGCTAGAAATTCAAAATGCTATAACTCAGCCATTTTTTAAGATATAGACGAAACAAAAACAGCTCCGAAATCTTTGTATAAAGGTCAAATACATAAGAAAAAAATATTTTTCCATTTTCAATTTTTTGGTACCACATTTCAAATTTTAAATTAAAAAAAACTTTTTAAATGGCCGCCATTTTGAAACAAAATGGCGGATGAAGCTGGCCAACGAACTCGGTCGAGAGATTGGTATGTACTATGTACACACCGAATTACATCCAAATCGGTTCATAAATACGCCTTTTATCGCGTGACAAAATTCAGGACGTTTCAAAATGTCAGCCACGCTAGAAATTCAAAATGCTATAACTCAGCAATTTTTTAAGATATAGACGAAACAAAAACTGCTCCCGAATCTTTGTATAAAGGTCAAATACATAAGAAAAAAATATTTTTCCGTTTCTAATTTTTTGGTACCACATTTCAAGTTTTAAATTTTTTTAAAAATTTTAAATGGCCGCCATTTT
Source organism: Maratus speciosus (assembly GCA_963932465.1). Taxonomy (NCBI): domain Eukaryota; kingdom Metazoa; phylum Arthropoda; class Arachnida; order Araneae; family Salticidae; genus Maratus; species Maratus speciosus. The sequence continues at coordinate 291,967,881 of OZ010798.1, forward strand.
GAAACAAAATGGCGGATGAAGCTGGCCAACGAACTCGGTCGAGACATTGGTATGTACTATGTACAGACCAAGTTACATCCAAATAGGTTCATAAATACGCCTGTTATCGCGTGACAAAAATCAGGTCGTTTTAAAATGTCAGCCACAAGAGAAATTCAAAATGCTATTACTCAGCCATTTTTTTTTTTAGATATAGACGAAAGAAAAAATGTTTCGGAATCTTTGTATTAAGGTCAAACACATACAAAAAAAATCTTTTTCATTTTCCAATTTTTTGGTATCTCATTTAATTTTTTTTATTTTTTAATTTTTTTAAATGGCCGCCATTTTGAAACAAGATGGCGGATGAAGCTGGCCAACGAACTCGGTCGAGATATTTGTATGTACTATGTACACACCAAGGTACATCCATGTCGGTTCATAAATACGCCTGTTATTACGTGTGAAAAATCAGGACGTTTCAAAATGTCAGCCACGCTAGAAATTCAAAATGCTATAACTCAGCCATTTCTTAAGATATAGACGAAACAAAAACTGCTCCCGAATCTTTTTATCCAGGTCAAACACATAAGAAGAAAATATTTTTTCAATTTTCAATTTTTGGTACCACATTTCAAATTTAAATTTTTCTTAAAAATTTAAATGGCCGCCATTTTTAAACAAGATGGCGGGTGAAGCTGGCCAACGAACCCGGTCGAGACATTGGTATGTACTATGTATAAACGAAGTTACATTCAAATCGGTTCATAAATACGCCTTTTATCGCGTGACAAAATTCAGGACGTTTCAAAATGTCAGCCACGCTAGAAATTCAAAATGCTATAACTCAGCCATTTTTTAAGATATAGACGAAACAAAAACTGCTCCGAAATCTTTGTATAAAGGTCAAATACATAAGAAAAAAATATTTTTCAATTTTCAATTTTTTGGTACCACATTTCAAATTTTAAATTAAAAAAAAATTTAAATGGCCGCCATTTTGAAACAAAATGGCGAATGAAGCTGGCCAACGAACTCGGTCGAGAGATTGGTATGTACTATGTACACACCGAATTACATCCAAATCGGTTCATAAATACGCCTTTTATCGCGTGACAAAATGCAGGACGTTTCAAAATGTCAGCCACGCTAGAAATTCAAAATGCTATAACTCAGCCATTTTTTAAGATATAGACGAAACAAAAACTGCTCCGGAATCTTTGTATAAAGGTCAAATACATAAGAAAAAAATATTTTTCCATTTTTAATTTTTTGGTACCACATTTCAAGTTTTAAATTTTTTTTAAATTTTAAATGGCCGCCATTTTGAAACAAAACGGCGGATGAAGCTGGCCAACGAACTCGGTCGAGACATTGGTATGTACTATGTACACACCGAATTACATCGAAATCGGTTCATAATTACGGGAGTTACAGTGTGACATAGGTCAGATATATATATATATATATATATATATATTACCATTAATTAAACATAACCTACCACCGTCAATTATTATGAATTAAAGCTGTAAGTATTAAAAAAAAAATATATATATTATAAGAATTATAAGAATTATTATGGAAGAAAAAAGAAAAAAAGTGGACACCGACAAAAATTGAAAAGCTTATACATTGAATTACGTTATCAAGGGCACAGAATTCAATGATATAAGCGAAATGGTTGTTTTCTGTGGGAAAAATAAGCTAAAGCTAAAATTAATTTTCCCCTGTGCCCGAACAACCACTAAAATCAAGTGAATTGATTAAAAATGAAAGCAGAATAGAAACAAATAATATGAAATGGAATATATATATATATATCAATTTTGAACGGAGGGTGGTTTCGGGGTCTGGGGGTCATGATCGATGAAAATATACCAAAAATTTTTGAAATCGCTTTCCTCCGAACGGCTGCAATAGGTAACTTTTTTGTAAAGAAAGCTACCTAAAAGAATGTCTTTTTTATATTTTTTCATCTGCAGTAATTCCAAAATGAATTGGCGAAGCATACGTTTAGGATATATAGTAATGTTAATTAATTATGCAGGGAAATCAGAGATATTTTAGAGCAAAGGTCATATTTTTCGAAATTGCATATATATTCCATTTTCTCTAGAATCTCCATTCCCTGAAATCTCCATTTCATGAATCCTGAAATTTGCTTCAGCTCTTCCGTTATTGCATCTAGGATTTCTGGAAAAAAGAGCTAAAATGTAAATCCAGAAAATGTCTTTTAAAGCTTATTGGACATCTCATTCTTTACACTAGTTCAAATTTCAGGAAAATTTTGATAGGTTAGATCTTTCGTTTTCCCAGGAAAGAATTATATTACATTTTTCAAAATTTTCATGGTACAAGTATGTATGAAACTTTTTTCATTTTCTTCCTTTACTTGTCTTTTTTGTTAAATTTATTTTTTCAATTCACGTTTATTATTATTATTATTATTATTATTATTATTATTATTATTATTATTATTAATGTTATTATTATTATTATTATTATTATTATTATTATTATTATGGAATTTATATAAACTACGCAATATGAACTTTAAAAGTTCTTTGCTTATTTAAAAAGTGACAAATAATAAAACAGATGTTAAAAGTTTAATATATATATAGATATTATTTACATTTCTCTATTAAATTACAACTATAGACTCCCCCATTTCAAACGAAGTAACGCATTTGAATGAATGAAACGGCAGCTAATGAAAACAATCCTTGACGAAGGCTGCGGATGCAGGCCGAAAGTACTTTTTAAAATGTTTTTGGAAATTTAAATAAAATGTATATTTTAAACTTTTAACATCTGTTTTATTATTCGCCATCTTTTAAGTAGAAAAACATAACTTTTAAAGTTCATACTGTACAGTTTGTGATTGGATCAAGGCGGAATATTGCATTGTGTCTTACGATTTTTTTTTTTTTAATTTATGGGTCATTCCATGTCACGTGTGGGATAGATTTTCTGCATATTTCTGCTGTTTTAACAATGTTATTATATCCTCAAATAAAAACAACTATGCTAATATGAAAATATAGAGATTTTTGTTATTTTTAATGAATAGTTTATGTTTTTTTTTAACAACTTATAAATCAATAAATGTAGGTATTTATCAGGACATTTTGTCAGTTTTTCATGAAATGGCCCTGAAACGGGCAAATTACTTATGTCTAGGATTTAAAATATGGAGATTTTTATTATTTATTATTTTTATTATTTATTTATTATTAAAAACGGGCAGCTTACTAAAGTCTAGGATTTCAAATGTGGAAATTTTTAAACCTATTTTATTAAAGGGACATTCCATATCACGTGTGAAACAGCTTTTCTACATGTTACTGTGTTTTAATAATGCTATTATACCCTCAAATTAAAACAACTATGCTAATATGAAAATATCGTTTTTTTTTTAAATGTGTAGTTTATATTTTAATAACTTATAAGTTAATAAATATAGGTATTTATGTAAGCATCACTTGCGCAACATTTTGTTCGTTTCTGGACTGGAATAGCCTTTGTATATTTAGGAAATAATACGCTTTTGCGTACTACACCAACAAATATCAGTTTTCAAACGGATTTTCATTAGGGGTCCACTCAGCACCAAGGTCATCGCTAAGACATTTTCTTCGTGGGGGAGAGGACCTTAAATTGCCAAGTCAAATTTCAATATTTGCCAACTAGTTTTATAATTTTGCCAACTTACCACAATTAAAAATGTAATATACACTTCTTATTGGTAAAAAGTTTAATAATATTCTCAATTATATTTGAAACTTTTGCCAAGTCTATCAGAAATAGAAAATGTATTATAGTTTTCATTAAAGTTTTAAATAAATTTGCCAACTAAGTTTGTAAATTTGCCTAGTGTATTAGCATTCGCGAACGTTTCCAGGGGGAGGCTCCCCCCTGTCCCCCCCCCTTAGCGAGGCCCCTGCTCAGCACAATGATTAAAATGCTAGCAGAAATTGAGGAGCTTGGGCTGATATTTGTGGGTTCGATACCAGCGTGGTCTGGGCGGGGCGACGGTTCAAGGTTTTCAGAGTTTTCCTTGTATGAGAATGATAATTGAGATAATTTTCTCCTCAAAAGACACAAATGAAGGCAAACTTCCTTTAGCGATATAGCCAAAACTGGCGGACGCTTAATAAGATCTCACCCCCTTCCTAAATTTTCACTAAACTAATCACGACGTGTGAGAAATGTCATTAAAAATAGCCTATATGGAAAATTTGATGCGCGATTGTATTTTTTACTATTTTTCTAGTAGGGAGCAATAAAAGATTTTCAGGCTATGCGATATTTTTTGTTTAACAATCTGTATCTTTTATAATGACTCATAATGACTTTTATAATGACGAATCAGAATGACTTTTTGCATTTTTTTTTTTTTTTTATTGATGAATTCTTGAAAAAATATATTATTGTATACTTATCATATAAACGCATATTTATGGTTACATAAATATTATTAGACTTAATATTACGCGTATTAAACATATTAAACTTATTAAATATAAATTTTATTACATATATATATATATAAATGTTTTTATAAAATATCTAAATTAAAAATACCATTTAAAAAAAAATATATACTACGTTATGGAAATTCTTACTCTCTACCATTTAATAGACACAAAAAATGTATAATTTTATCGTTAAAATTCTAGACAATTCCACCATCGCAGGCGTGTGTGATTTATGTTTCGAAACATTTCACACTAGTTTAACGGTAGTTTGTTTCAAAAAGTTTTAAAAATAAATCAACTGTAATCTGTTATATTTATATGCTGTGTACTTAACATAAATAGTTAAGTGCAATCCGTTGTAATTATACGCATTGCTTAATATAATAACTTATTAAAAAGCACTTTTATACTCTGTTCTAATCTTATTTTTTTATTTTAGCATTACTCTTCAATAATTATTTGTTTAAATGAAATATAATTTGTGAAATATCGATATTAACAATAGTTTTTTTGGAAAGACATATGTGTGATGGGATTTTTGACTGTTTGCATTGCAATTAAACATTTTTATACCTTTGAAAAAGCATCGAAAATTGTCGATTAATGACAAATTAGAAGAATAAAACTTTCTTAAAATCACCAAAATACGAAATAACACACAGGACGAGTTTCGGATTGGAAATTTTAACAGCCCATTATCAGCTAAAGTAAACACGTGTCGGAAAGCGGACATGGTTCGAAAGCTGTTCATTTCTGTACTTGTCCGCTTTTGAACACGTGTTTACTTTAGCTGATGATGGGCTGTTAAAATTTCCAACCCGAAACGCGTCCTGTGTATTATTTTGTATTTTATGGTGATTTTAACAAAGCTTTCTTTAAAAAAGATATAAATATTTAGCATTGTTTTTTGTTTCACATACACCCACCCAAAAATTATTTCTTTACACAGTGAAAAAAATGAACTTAACTCTAATAACAAAATACATAAATAGTAAATAAATAGATAAAACTCTAACAAATTCCCAAAATACAAAAATGATATGATAATTTATTCTAATTCTAAAATATTCCTCCAATATTTAACATATAGTTCGCTGATATTATAAAAAGCAACTTTACGTCGCACATGCTTGCTGACTATACAAGAAAGGAAAGATCTGAGAAGCTAAACATTTATTTATAGACACTATAAATGCGTTCATATTCTTACACCAGTTTTACACTCATTTATTAGTACACTATAAAAAAAAATCCGACCAAGTTTCCAGTAGGAGACGGAAAAATAGTTGCCTTTATCGTACCGGAAAAATTTTCCGACTCAGCTCGGAATAAAATCCGAAAAATACCATTTTATTTACTATTTCCTTTTTTTATGGATTTTATTCCGAGCTGGGTCGGGAAATTTTCCAGTACGATAAGGGCAACTATTTTTCCGTCTCCTACTGGAAACTTGGTCGGATTTTTTTTCTACAGTGTACAGCTCGAGAAATTTCATAAAATATTTGTTACGTGCTCATACTTTATTTAAGCTATCTATTACACGCAGAGGTAGAAAGTTATGAAAAGTTTCCCTTTTTATACTAAAATTATTATTTTACATGATACATTACCATAAAATAAACCTATCAAGATCATGTGTATGAGTTTTTTTTTTTTTTTTTTTTTTTTTTTTTTTTTTTTTGAGAAGTGAATTTTAATAAATGTTATTTGGTACTAGAAATTAAAATTCCGTTATAATCTTAAAAGTAGTTTTAAGGCTATAATTTAAAAAATATATATTTTCTGATATCTGAAAGCAAATATATTATCTCATTACTATATGGAGGATTTAATATAAATATGCAAATAATAATTACTTTTATGCTCTAATTTAGGAAATTATCTTATATTTGGCTTTACATAATCACTAAAATATTTTAGAAATATCTAAAACACATCATAATTCATTCTAAGTCTGGAAAATTTTTACAATATTTATCATTAGTGAATGATATTATAAAGGAAAAAAAAAACAAAAACAACAACAAAAAAAAAAAAACAATTTTATTTCGCAAATGCTGAGAAGCCAGTTACAGTCACAGTCATTCGCGGACATATATACATAAATTGTACGAATGTATTAATATTTTAATAAATAAATTTATCCTCTATTGTAACTTGTAAATATATTTTACGTCTCATCTTCAATTGACATTATATACTTTATTCTAATTCTAAAATATTTCTCCCACATTTAACATATAGTTCGCTGACATTATAAAAAGCAACTTTACATCGCACATGCTTGCTGATTATAAATGAAAGGAAAGATCTGAGAAGCCAAACATTTATTTATAGACACTATAAATGCGTTCATATTCTTACACCAGTTTTACAATCATTTATTAGTATAGCTCGAGAAATTTCATAAAATATTTTGATACGTGCTCATTGCTCATACTTTATTTAAGCTATCTATTACACACAGAGGTAGAAAGTTATGAAGCATTAAGTCCAACGCTCTAAGTACATAAAATTTCGTAGCTTTAATAAAAGTTTCCCTTTTTATACTAAAATTATTATTTTACATGTTACATTACCATAAAATAAACCTATAAAAATTATGTGTATGATTTTTTATTTTTTATTTTTTGAGAAGTGAATTTTAATAAATGTTATTTGATACTAGGAATTAAAATTCCGTTATAACCTTAAAAGTAGTTTTAAGGCAATAATTAAAAAAATATGTATTTTTCTGATATCTGAAAGCAAATATATTATCTAATTACTATATGGAGGATTTAATATAAATATGCTAATAATAATTATTTTTATGTTCTAATGTAGAAAAATATCTTATATTTGGCTTTACTTAATCACTAAAATATTTTAGAAATATCTGAAACACAACAGAATTCATTCTAAGTCTGGAATATTTCTACAATATTTATCAATAGTGACTGATATTATAAAAAACAATTTTATTTCGCAAATGCTGAGAAGTCAGTTACAGTTACAGTCATACGCGGCCATATATATATATATATATATATAAATCGTACGATTGAAGTAATATTTTAATAAATAAATTTATCTTCTTTGTAACTTGCAAATATATTTTACGTCTCATCCCTAGTTGACATTATTATATTTTTAAAGGTATAAATATTCCCCATTGTTTTTTGTTTCAAATGCACCCACACACAAAAATAAATTTTTTACACAGTGACCAAAATGAAGACTCTGAAGATTTGACTCAGCATAACAAAATATACAAATAATAAATAAATAGATAGGTAGATAAAACACTAAAAAAATTCCCGATTTACAGAAAATATATGATAATTTATTTTAATCCTAAAATATTTTCCCCATATTTAATATAATTCGCTGATATTATGAAAAGCAACTTTATATCGCACGTGCTTACTGACTATAAACGATTATCAGATCTGAGAAGCCTGACATTTATTTATGGACACTATAAATGCGTTCATATACTTATACCTACCAGTTTCATATTCATTTATTAATATATCTCGACAATTTTCATGAAATATTTGGGACGTGTACAAACTTTATTTAAGCAATCTATTACACACAGTGGTAGGAAGTTATGAAGCATTAAGTCCACCGCTCTAATTACATAAGAATTCATGACTTCAATGAAAGTTTCCTTTTTAATACTAAAATTATCTTACATGAAGCATTATAGTAAATTAAACCTACTAGACGATGCGTAAGAAAAAAAAAATATTTTTGAAACGTGAATTTTAATAAATCTTATTTGATACCAGGAATTAAAATTCCGTTATAATCTTGGAAGTAGTTTTAAGGATATAATTTTAAAAATATTTTCTCACATCTGAAAGCAAATATTATACTATCTCCTTATTACACGAAGGTTTTAATATAAATATGCTAATAATAATTACTTTTATGCTCTAATTTAGAAAATTATCTTATATCTGGCTTTACTTGATCGCTAAAGTAATCTAAAAATATCTAAAACACATGACAATTTATTCTAAGTCGGGAATATTTCTACAACATTTAACATTAGTGTCTAGTGTTGCGATGCGTGCCGATTTACGCATGATGTCCCGATTTTTATGCGCTCCAAGACCTGTCCCGCATAACCACTGCGCGGGGCGCCAAAACTGTCGATTTTTAATGTTGCATAAGTTTTATTTATTTATTTATTTTATTATTATTATTTTTTTTTTGCACCATTTGTTATCCTGTGTGGTGTAAAAAACAGTAAAATACAATAAAACCTGTTCAGACAGAACGTATCAATATCGGGGAATTTTTATACGAAGGCAAATTTAAAAATAAGTTACACTTCCAAGTTATGACCATGTATTAAACCACTCAGTGGCGGCTCGTGACTGCCTTTATTTGGGGCACTAAATGCTTGGTTGCCAAATATATTCTTTGCTTATCACTATTATTTTAAAGAAATTTTTTCCTTGTTTACTAGCAGAATATCCCCCCCCCCCCCCCATTAAACAAGTAACAGATTTCTTTTAAAAAATACCGGTTAGAAAAGAATAAAAATTTCAGCCAAGTATTTGGTGACACAAAAATAGTCAGTCACGAGCCGCCACTGAAACCACGTATATGTAAGGCAACACGGCTATGACAACACACAATGTAAGTTCATTTTCCCACATAGTCCCCAAAAGACTGTAAACATTTCTCGTGACGATCAACCAGCTTTTCGATTCCGGATGTGTAGATATCTCCTCCAGAGTATGTAATCACCCGGAGACAGTGAAATCCAAAGTGCTCGGGAACAATGGAAAACACACTGCTGTACGAAATGTTTAGCATGCTGGCAATTTCCTGGAGTGTTAGGCCAGGGCTTTCTTGATATACCAAGATGTTATTGTTATATCAAGATGGCCTTGGTTAAGCGCCGATTCTGTCTAATAATCGCATCCACACGGTCATCATTTGCAACGGTACTGGACGTTGAAAGCCTGCCTTCGCGATCTTCGCCCGTGATATCCGTGCATGCTGAACATTTCGTATGACAGTGTGTACTCCATTGTTGACGAGCACCTTGGATTTCGCTGTCTCCGGGTGGTTACATAGTGCTGGAGGTGATTTCTACGCATCCAGAATCGAAAAGCTAGTTGACCGTTCCGAGAAATGTTTACAGTCTCATGGGGACTATGTGGAAAAGTGAACTTACATTGTATGTTGTCATAGCCGTTTTGCCTATATATATGTGGTTTAATAAATGACCATAACTTGGAAGTGTAACTTATTTTTTGATTTGCCCTCATAGTACCTCTCAAAGGAATACCATACAAATCTATCTGTTTTTGATGAAAATCTGTCTGAAATGGAATTTTTTGCGGTTCCTAGCGATTGTGTTTTCAATGTGTTGCTTCAGTAAACCGTGTGCAAACGGAATTCTGTTTTAAAAATTAAAAAAATTCCATTGTTCCTACGATAGGAGTACTATACAATTATACCTGCTAAATTGGAATTTTGTTTCGGTTCCTTGCGATTCCGTCGTCACAGGTTTTACTTTCAAAGGAATACCATACAAATCTATCTGTTTAAACGGAAATCTGTCTGAAATGGAATTTTTTGAGGTTCCTAGCGATGATGTTTTCAATGTGTTGCTTCAGTAAACTGTGTGCAAACGGAATTCTGTTTTAAAAATTAAAAAATTCTATTGTCCCTACGATAGAATTACTATACAATTATACCTGCTAAATTAGAATTTTGTTTCGGTTCTTGGCGATTCCGCCTTCACAGATTTTACTTTCAAATGAATACCATACAAATCTATCTGTTTTTGATGAAAATCTGTCTGAAATGGAATTTTTTGCGGTTCCTAGCGATTGTGTTTTCAATGTGTTGCTTCAGTAAACCGTGTGCAAACGGAATTCTGTTTTAAAAATTAAAAAAATTCCATTGTTCCTACGATAGGAGTACTATACAATTATACCTGCTAAATTGGAATTTTGTTTCGGTTCCTTGCGATTCCGTCGTCACAGGTTTTACTTTCAAAGGAATACCATACAAATCTATCTGTTTAAACGGAAATCTGTCTGAAATGGAATTTTTTGAGGTTCCTAGCGATGATGTTTTCAATGTGTTGCTTCAGTAAACTGTGTGCAAACGGAATTCTGTTTTAAAAATTAAAAAATTCTATTGTCCCTACGATAGAATTACTATACAATTATACCTGCTAAATTAGAATTTTGTTTCGGTTCTTGGCGATTCCGCCTTCACAGATTTTACTTTCAAATGAATACCATACAAATCTATCTGTTTAGATGGAAATCTGTCTGTAATGGAATTTTTTGAGGTTCCTAGCGATGATGTTTTCAATGTGTTGGTTCAGTAAATCGTGTGTAAACGGAATTCTGTTTTAAAAATTAAAAAGTTCTATTGTCCCTACGATAGGATTACTATACAGTTATACCTGCTAAATTGGAATTTTGTTTCGGTTCCTAGCGATTCCGCCTTTATAGGTTTTACTTTCAAAGGAATACTATACAAATCTATCTGTTTAGATAGAAATCTGTCTGAAATGGAATTTTTGCGGTTCCTAGCAATTGTGTTTTCAATGTGTTGCTTCAGTAAACCGTGTGCAAACGTAATTCTGTTTAAAAAATTAAAAAAATTCTATTGTCAGTACGATAGGATTACTATACAATTATACCTGCTAAATTGGAATTTTGGTTCGGTTCCTAGCGATTCCGCCTTCACAGGTTTTACTTTCAAAGAAATACCATACAAATCTATCTCGTTTAGATGGAAATCTGTCTGAAATGGGATTTTTTGCGGTTCCTAGCAATTGTGTTTTCAAACTGTTGCTTCAGTAAACTGTGTGCAAACGGAATTCTGTTTTAAAAATTAAAAAATTCTATTGTTCTTACGATATACAATTATACCTGCTAAATTGGAATTTTGTTTCGGTTCCTAGCGATTCCGCCTTCACAGGTTTTACTTAAAAAAAAAATACCATACAAATCTATCTGTCTAGATGGAAATCTGTCTGAAATGGAATTTTTTGAGGTTCCTATGCGATTATGTTTCTAATGTGTTGGGATCAGTAAATCTTGTGTAAACGGAATTCTGTTTTAAAAATAAAAAAATTACATTGTCCCGACTATAGGAATACTATACAACTATACCCTCTAAACTGGAATTTTGTTTCGGTTAATTTGCGATTTCGCCTTAACAGGTTTTACTGTATAAGACTGTTGTGTTTACTTAGTAATATTAAAGCTTGCTGAGACGGAATCGTAAGGGACATGAGGAAAATTCCGTTTTAAACAGGCTTTCGACTTCATAGGCATAATTGTATAAAATCCTAGAATACGGACAATGACATTTTTACGTTTCAGACAGGATTCCGTTATAAACAGATTCCGCTTTCATAGTGTTTATTGCATTTTTATGTCCCGATTTAAAAGCCGTTGTCATGCTTTATTTATCTCTTTACAACTTTATGTCGCAGATGTTGAGAAGACACAGTCACAGTCACACACATACACGCACACACACACATACATATATATATATATATATATATATATATATATATATATATATATAGTACGAATGAATTAATATTCTAATGCCAGTTTTATTATTCACTTAGTTATAATATGACACATGTCTTGGTAATATTCATCAAAGATTAGACGCGTGCCTGAACTTTATTTGCTCTACTACACATTGCGATAAAAGGCAAAGAAGCATAAGTATATCGCTTTAAATACATAAAAGTTTATAAGTAATATTTTTAAGGTTTATTTTTAGTTCTGCTAAAAGCGGAGATCTTAAAATAACGTTCTTAAACAGGCCCTTCAGAAAAAAATATTTTTGAGACGCGAAATTTAGTAAATATAAATTGATTATGCGTATTTATTCAAGTACGCTTGAATTTCTTAAAAACTATTTATAAATATTTATAAATGTTTGAAGATCAAATTAAATATTTTAAAAGATAAAATTTTGTAAATATCACTGTTTGTGGATAAAATTATTATAATCCAATAGTAAAAGTATCAAATAAATAAAAAAAAGAGAAGTTTTCAAAAATTATATAGACATTTCTAATATCTAATATATGTATAAATTATATTTATATAGTTTTTTATAATCAAATATATGTTTATCTCCCATATACAGTTTACTGTAAAAACTAAAAAAAATTCTTTAATGTCTTCGGACAAGTTTTTGCTGTATAATATAGATAGTATTAAAGTTTTATAAAACCAGAACAAGGAAATAGAGGAATATTTTAAAAGATTCCGACATGTTATTTGGATATTATAACTATTTACAGAATGACCTTTCACTTCCAACGTAGGGTCTACAGGCGAAAATTTCAATTTTCCAATTGTTTTGGTGATAATTGGTTCCCAATTGAACTGGTAGCACTAAACATATGGACCTGAACTTGCCTGTGGCAATTTTTTAAAGAATTATAGTTAAAAAACAGGAGCGATATGGAGCACATATATAATACATATCAGGAAGGTTTCACTCAGAAAACTTCCACATGTGTACGAGCCACTAATAATAATAATGCTGCTTAAGATAATAATAATAATAAAAATGATAAAAAAAAAATAATAATTGTCGATATCCTGATTGTAATTGCAAAATGTTAACCCAGGTGTAGTCAAATGACACTTCTCCGCCAGTTAGTGAAACGATGTGATGTAAGTAAACTCCTTCTATAAAACAAAAGTATAGTCACGATAAGAACATAATTGCCTTCCATTTTTCACTTTATTAAATTTAATTGAAAAGCAAAATCTTTTTCAATAAAAAAAAAAGTTTTCCTCACAAAAGAAAAAAAATATATATAGTATATATCATCATGTTTGAGTCCTATGTTGAAATATATTAGACATGATTATTCTTTATATTTTTCACTAATCCATCTAAAGACATCTTTCTAATATTTGTATACAAAATGCTTTAAAAGATTTCATATTCACGAAATCAGAGTTCATATTTAACCGATTCATATTTAACATGCTAAAAGAATTCAACTGGCAGTTATCTTCAAGACATATTTTCCTCTCATCAAAAGCAATATCTGTAAATATCATGGGAATGTCAAAGCTTAATATTATAGAATTGTGACAAAGCTTCGGAAAATAACAATGAATAGAAAGCAATAGTTCAACTACAGAAGAACAGAAAGCAATGGAACGATTCACTAATTTATTTCGCAAATAAAATTTTAATATATATACAGAATAAAGATAGGCATTTTATTTATTTAACTGCATAGAAGATACTTCAACGAATTTTTAATATTCTAGCTTTTAAGCTATTGTGTCATATTACTTGGACAAAAGAGATAGGCAAATGAATCATATTTAAGACGCTGAAAATAATTTGACCATCTCATGTCTCCAAGACACAATATTAATATTAATAGGAAGCCAATGTCTGTAAATATCATGGCAATGCTAAATCTTAATCTTTTAGAACTGTGATAAAGTTTCGGAAAATTACAATGTACAGAAAGCAATAGAAATATCTGCAAATATCAGGGAAATGCCAAATCTTAATATTTTAAAACTGTGACAAAGCTTCGGAAAATTACAATGCATAGAAAACAATAGATCAGCTACAGAAGAAGAGAAAGCAATGAAACGATTCACCAATTTATTTCTCATATAAAATTTTAGTACATATTCACAATCAACACAAAATTTTTATGTATTTAATTGCATATAAGGTGGTTCAACGATCTTCGAATATTCTAGGAGAAACTTTAAGCTATTTTGTCATATTACTTGAACAAAGGAGATAGGAAAATAAATCCTATTTATGACGCTGAAAATAATATGAGAGTCCCATGTCTTGAAGACATAATATTAATAGGCAGCAATACCTGCAAATATCAGGGGAATGCTAAATCTTAATCTTTTAGAACTGTGATAAAGCTTCGGAAAATTACAATGTATACAAAGCAATAGATCAAGTACAGAAGAACAGAAAGCAGTGAAACGATATTTACCAATTTATTACTCATATAAAATTTCAGTACATATTCACAATGAACAAAATTGTTCTATTTATTTAACTGCATATAAGTTATTTTAACGATTTTCTAATATTATAGGAGAAACTTTAAGCTATTCCGTCATATTACTTCAACAAAGGCGACAGGCAAGTAAATAATATTTAAAACGCTGAAAATAACATGAACGTCTGGTGTCTTGAAGACATAATATTAATAGGGAGAAATATCTGCAAGTATCGGGGAGATGCCAAATCTTAATCTTTTAGAACTGTGACAAAGCTTAGGAAAATTACAATGCATAGAAAGCAATATATCAACTATAGAACAGAAAACATGCATAGAAAGCAATAGATCAACTACAGAAGAACAGAAAACATGCATAGAAAGCAATAGATCAACTATAGAAGAACAGAAAACAATGAAAAGATTCGCCAATTTATTTCTCAAATAAAATTCAGTACATATTCACAATGAACATACAATTTTTATTTATTTAACTGCATAGAAGATACTTCAACAATTTTCGAATATTCTAGGAGAAACTTTAATCTATTGTGTTATATTACTCGAACAAAGTCAAAGGCAAATAAATCATCATATGTAAGACTCTGAAAATAATTTGACCGTCTGATGTCTCCAAGACATAATATTAATAGGAAGCAATGTCTGTAAATAGCATGGGGATGTCAAAAGTTAATCTTTTAGAGCTATGAAAAAGAAGAAAGTAAATAAGTAAAGAAAATATGGAAGCACAAAAAGCAATGAGTTAATTCAACACGCACTTTATCAAATAAGTTTTATTGTATATTCCCAGTGAGCCCAAAGACTTTATTTATTTAAGCACAGACAATTTGCTTCAACTATTTTCAAACATTACCGGAGAACCCCTAACCTATTGTGACATAATTCATCAAAGGTTAATATCTTCATCAAAATCTTAATTATATTTATGACTCTGAAAATAACTAGACCGTCCAATGTCTCCGGGATATAATTTTCTCATATGTCGGAAACAATATCTATAATTATCAGGAGAATATCAAAATTTAATCTTTTAAAAAGTTACAATAAAGCTTCAGAAGGACGGAAAATATGGTAAGCAAATACGAAAAAACAGAAAGCAATGATCAAATGAATCACGTAAATTTCAAGTTGTATTATATATTCACAATTAACTTAAAGACTTTATTTATTTAAGCGAAGGCAATTTGGTTCAACTATTTTCCAATATTCTTGGAGAAGCTTTCACCTATTGTGATATTAATCAAAAGTTGATATCTTGATCACAGTCTTAAATCATATTTATGACGCTGAAAATAATTCGACCGTCCAATGTCTCCAAGGCGTAATTTTCTCTTATATAGGAAAGAGTATCAGTAAATATCAGGAAATTCAATCTTTTAGAGTTAAGATTAAGCTTAAGAAGGACTCTAAACATTTAGAAAGCAAAAGCGAAAAAAACAAAAACAAAAAAAACCAGAAAGCAATGGAGTAATTTCTTCAATAATTTCTCAAATAAGTTTTATAATATTTCACAGGGAGCCTAAAGACTTTATTTATTTAACCGCAGGCAATTTGCTTCAATTGTTTGCAAACATCCTTAGAGAAGCCTAATTGTGACTTCATAAATACTTCATGAAAGGTTGATTATATCAATCTTGATCAAAATCTTGAATCATATTTAAAATGCTCAAAATAACTGGACCGTCTAATGTCTCTAAGGCATAATTTTCTCTTATAGAGGAAAGAATATCTGTAAATATGAGGAGAATATCAAAATTTAATCTTTTAGATCTACGATAATGCTTCAAACGAAGTGAGTATGTGGAAAGACAATACGAAAGAACAGAAAGCAATGAGTTAATTCGTCACATAATTTCTTAAATAAATTTTATTATAGGTTCAAAGCAATGGTTGGAAAAACTACTTCATTTTTATAGCGAACTTATAACTGCAACTACTTTATCGAGAATGTAGTTGACTACAACTTCTTGTTTTAAAAAATAGTGACTACAAACTACTTTTCAAAAGTAATCACTACTTCGATACTTTCCAATTTTGTCAAATGATGCTATCTACATTTGAAATTTCAGACATGCACTAAGGAAAACACTCATGTTAGTGAAAACTGCAACACCAGGAAGGAATCATCACAATTAAATGAAATTTAATACACAAACGATTGGCACTGATACAAACAAATTATTAAATTTTCAAAGCAAAAAAAAAAAAAACTATATTAAGTGTCCGAAATCAGTATTTGGTGTAGCCACCACACGCTGCAATAAGGACTGCTACTCGACGTGGCATGAAGTCAAACAGATTTTGAATGTCTACCTGGGGAAAAGCATTCCATATTCTTTGTATGCGTACCCAAAGTTCATCTGTAGAAGCTATAGGAGGAGGATAACGAGCGAGACGCCGATCAACGAAATCCCCACATGTTCAATGGGTGACATATCCGGAGAATACACAGGCCGCGGAAAAAGCTGTATGTGTTCTGCTGACAAGAAGTCTTAAACATTCCTTGCAACATGTGGACGGGCAATATCCTGTTGAAAGATAGCTCCAGGAATGCCTTGAAGGAAAGGAACGACTTCGGGCTCCAGCACTTCACTGATGTACCTGTTGCTGATCACATTACCCACAATTCGTAGCAACTGCGATCACCCATGATGCGCAATCGCATCTCAGACCATAACTCCCGGTGTTCGTCCACTATGACGTTCGATAATGCACTCCGGAAGGTACCGTTCACCGGCATAGCGTTTAACACGAATGCGGCCACGGTGGTACCACAAATTAGAGTGGTATTTTCAGGTAAAACAACTTGTTGCCAATCTGCATGCCAGTCTCTATGTTCATGAGCACATTGCAGCCGCAGGCATAGATGGTTTTGCTGGAGGGGATTCTGTATAAAGGAAGTCTTCTACGCAGTCTACGGTGCAGCAGACGTAGACGAATTGACGATGCAGACAGTGATACACCTGTAGCAGTTGACCAATATGCTGCCAAATGTCTAGATGAAGCTATACGGTCCGTCAGTGCCATGCAGACCATGTGTCCCTCATCGCGCGTTGACGTCACCGTTCGGGGTCCACTCTCAGATTCGTCCGATCCTCGTCGGTCCACTGCTTCCAAACTCTTATCACTCTGCTGCTGTTATGCTGCATACGAGCAGCTATTGTACCATAGAAAAATCCATCTTCACGCAAGCTGATGATGTTCCTCCATTCAAAATCCATCAGGTGTTGAAATGCCGCCCTCTTTAGTCGAAGAGACATAGTTACGCCTCACCTAACGTTTACCATTAGCAAATAACCATATACAATTCTCAATGCTACGCTAAGCCCTCATTTATACGGTTTTAGCAGCAGTCCTGAGGGCGCTGCTTATCCCACGCCTGGTGACTCTGAAATTGGAATCATTTGCATAACACACCATACTTTGCATTCTCCGAAATTTTCAGCTCAATCGCGTCATTCCTCCATGGTGTTTCCATTTTCACAAACATGAGTGTATAATGACCCTTCATTATATGGCATTTTCTGGGATACAATTAGATAAATGCGATAAAACCAAGAACATTAAAAAATAAAGAAAGATAACATACCTGAAAACTGTTTTGTGTTATACTCTAAAATGTTAGTTTAAGGTCGTCTTACTATTTATGCCGACCAGAGAAATTCAGTATTAATTTTATGTCATAATATCAAAAAGAATAAATCTGCAAGTAAAGCAACACTAAAAGAAGAAACATGGCATTAAAACATTAAGATCTAATAATGAGTAAGTAAACGTTTTCAGCAAAAAAAAAAAAAAATAATAATTTCTTTGAGTTGGATTATGCTACTTGGATTTGCCAGGAAATACCATTGGAAAAATTCATGATGTCACACGACAAGTCGCAAAAAAAGAAAATAAAATGCTGCAGATGAGATGCTGAAATTTGTAAAATTGTTGCGAAGGATACATTTTGCACAAAAGAAGCAACTTACGATCATGAGACTTCAAGAATGGCACACATTTTTTCATGAAGTAGCGTTAAAAGCAACGTCAGTATTCGCTACAATCTACTGATTATTTCTATCGTATTATTCCTTACATTACTTTGTTAAATTGTAGCGTGCTACCGGAAAAACTACAAACTACAAGAAAAAGTATCGGTTTCTGTAAATCCGCTACTTGTATCGCGCGACTTCCGACCACTGGTTCAAAGTGAACCTAAAGATTTCATTTATTTAACAGCAAACAATTTGCTTCAACTATTTTCAAACATTCTTAGAGAAGCCTTAAGCTATTATGGCATAATGTTAATGAAATGCCGATATTTTGATCACAATCTTAAGTCGTAATTAAGACACCGAAAATAACTCGATCGTCAATATTGCTAAGATATAATTCTCTCCTGTGTAGGAAACAGTATCTGTAAATATCAAAATAACTCGATCGTCAATATCGCTAAGATATAATTCTCTCCTGTGTAGGAAACAGTATCTGTAAATATCAAAATAACTCGATCGTCAATATCGCTAAGATATAATTCTCTCCTGTGTAGGAAACAGTATCTGTAAATATCAAAATAACTCGATCGTCAATATCGCTAAGATATAATTCTCTCCTGTGTAGGAAACAGTATCTGTAAATATCAAAATAACTCGATCGTCAATATCGCTAAGATATAATTCTCTCCTGTGTAGGAAACAGTATCTGTAAATATCAAAATAACTCGATCGTCAATATCGCTAAGATATAATTCTCTCCTGTGTAGGAAACAGTATCTGTAAATATCAAAATAATGTCAAATTTTAATCTCTTTTAGAGTTACGATAAAAATTCCGAAGGACACTGAATATAGAAAACAAACACGAAAAAACAGAAAGTAATAGACTAAGTAAGTTATTGAATAATTTCTCAAATAAGTTTTACTACATGTTTACATTGACGCAAAGATTTTATTTATGTAAGCGCAGACAACTTGCTTCAACTATTTAAAAAAAATTCTTATAAAAGCCTTAAAGTATTATGATATAATCTTAATGAAATGTCGATATCTTGATCACAATCTTAAATCCTAATTAAGACGTCGAAAATAACTCGACCTGCCAATGTCTCTAAGGCATAATTTTCCCTATGTAGAAAACAATATCTTTAAATATCATGAAAATGTCAAAATTTAATCTTTTAGAGATGCGATAAAGCTTCCGAATGACTTTAAATATATAGAAAGCAAATACGAAAAAACAGAAAGCAATAGACTAAGTTATTCAATAATTTCTCAAATAAGTTTTATTGCATGTTCACAGTGACTCACAGACTTTATTTATTTAAGTACAAACAACTTGCTTCAACTATTTTCGAACATTCTTATAAAAGCCTTACCCTTCTGAATCATAATACTTCATCAAAGATTGATCTCTTGATCTTAATCTCAATCATATTTAAGACGCCAAAAATAACTCCAGCGTCCAATGTCTCTGCAAAACTTAATTTTCTCCTATGCAGGAAACAATATCGTTAAATATAAGGAAAATGCCAAAATTTAGTCTTACGATAAAGGATCTTACAATAATAATTACGATAAAACTTCAGAATGACTGAATATATTGAAAACAAATACGAAAGAAAATGAAGCAATGGGCTAATTCATTCAGTAATCCCTCAAATAAATTTTAATATATGTTCTCAGTTAATCCAAATCGTTTTTTATTTAACTGAATATAATATTCTACGATAAACATTAAGCTATTGTGTTATTTTATCTTATCAATATCAACAAACAATTAAATACAGGGTGTCCGGGCTACAAAGTATCCAAAAGTTATGGCTTATATTTACGGAACTTCCTATTAGATTTTAAAAAAAATATATTTAAATAAAAATAGCATCTCAAAAAGTTTTAATATCAATAGACTTCGATGTATGCACCTTTGGTAGCGCGACAAACGCCTAAACGGCAATCCAGTTCTCCCGAAATGTTTCGTAGTATATCAGGAGTTATTAGACAAATTGCTTCTATGATACGTTTTTTCCACTCATTCACAGTTTCAGTTTTTTGTTTTGTTCAATGTTTTAAAATCTCAGAGGGGTTTCCAATCCCCGGAGGTGAAGTCTATTATATTTTAATGTGTAGTTCCGTAATAATAAGCCATAACTTTTGGATACTTATAGCCCGGACACCCTGTGTATAAGACACTGAAAATAATTCGTTCCTCTGATATTTCTAATACATAATTTTCCCTTCTGAGAAGTAATATTTGTAAATAACACCTCGTCTGATAAGTTCCCGGTCTGACACACAGATGGCGCCACAAATACAGAATTAATATTCTGTTTAGTAAGTACTAACCTTAAAAAGGTAGCTGTAAATTTTTTATGACGATCTGACGGTTACTTCAAAAGTTACAGTGATTTTAGTGAAACAACTTTTTGTATTTTCAAAACAATGGAAAAAAAGAATTTCGTGTTTTGATAAAACTTTGCTATTTCATGGGGAAAAACACCGTGGAAACAAAAGCTTGGCTTGATAAATGTTATCCGGACTCTGTACCAGGAAAATCGACCATTATTGACTGGTTTGCTGAATTTAAACGTGGTCGTACAAACATCGATGATGCGCAACGCTCTGGTCTCCCAAAAGAGGTTGTTATACCGGAAAACATAAATAAAGTACACAAAATCGTTTTAGAAAACTGCAAAGTGAAGTTGCAGGAGATAGCTGATATTCTAAACATATCAAAAGAACGTGTGGACTTTATTTTGCGTGCACATTTGTCTATGAGAAAGCTGTTTTCGAAGTGGGTGCCACGTCCTCCCCCCCCCCCTGCACCCTGTCACAGGTCTTTGGCTATAATGGCAAAATTGTTCTAATTACGCTTCGAATTGCTTTTGCACCCACCCTCTTCTCCAGATTTGGTTCCCAACGACTTTTACTTGTTCGCAGACAATGCTCGCCGGTAAGAGATTTGCCTCGAATGAGGAGGTGATCGCCGAAACAAACACCTATTTTGAGGCCAAAGCTAATTCGTTCTTCAAAAACGGTATTGAAATGTTAGAAAGGCACTGGAATGATTGTATGGTTCTTAAAGGAGACTATGTTGATGAATAAAATCGAATTTCCCCAAAAAAGTTGTGTTTTCTTCATTAGACCGGGAACTTATCAGCCGATGTGTTATCAAGGGAATGCGAAAACTTCATCTTACAGCATTTCGACAAAGATTCAGAAGATTTAGATGTTTGGAAAACAATAGTTGTTCAAATGCGAATGAACAGAAAGGACTGGATCAATTAATCAGGTTATTCCTCAAATACAATGCTAGCATATATTCACAATGAACCTAAAAACTGTATTTATATAAATGTACAAACAACTAAATATATAAGACACTGAAAATAATTCGTTCCTCTGATATTTCTAATACATAATTTCCCCTTGTCAGAAGTAATATTTGTAAATATCAGGGGAATGCGAAAACTTAATCTTTCAGAATTACGACAAAGCTTCAGAAGATTTAGTTGTTTGAAAACAATAGTTCAAATGCGAATGAACAGAAAGCAATGGATCAATTCATCAGGTTATTCCTCAAATAAAATGCTACCATATGTTTACAATGAGCCTAAAGACTTTACAGTCGAATCCCGATTTAACGAATCGTTCGGGAGTAACAACTTTGCTCGTTAAATCGAGATTATTCGTTAAATTGGGATAATCAAAGGAACTTTTTTATACAACAGGAAAATTTTAAAAATGGCTATAAATAAAAAGAAAATGCTCACTTACCTTAATAAGGATGCTAAACATTTGTTGCTTTAAGAAAATACACTGTGTAAAAAATTATCCTTTTATTATGTACTACTATAAATCACAAGCATTGTAATAAAGAAAAAATCACATTTATTCAAATTTTATAGATAAATTATAAACTATCTATGTTTGGTTTGTTTCGATTTTGTATTACAAACTTTTTTATTGATTTTTTATGAAACTGTGCAAACAATGTCATCAACAGCGTGAGCCATCAAATACAGTTTCAAAGTATCCAAACTGCTAACTGCTTCTTTGAATGTTGCATGTTTCATCTCTATTTCATCTTCTACATCCGATACGCTAATATTGATAATAGTAAGCAGTCTGTAATGTACATCTTTTGCATGTAAATATTCTGCACCACAAGATACAGATTCAAAAACTTGACAATAAGGGACAGCGAATTTTTTTTTTTTTTAATATTAGACAATTTCTTCAATTTTTCATTTTTTTAACATCGAAAGTTATTCGCTAAATCGGGATTATAAATTCGTTAAATTGAAGTATTTTTATTCCATTTTCTTTGAGACCATAAAAAAGTTCGTTATATCGAGAAATTCGTTAAATCGCAATTCGCTAAAATGGGGCTCGTATTTATATAAGTGTATACCCAGGTGTGGAAGCAAAGTTTTATTCCTTGGGGCCATTTTGTGAAATGTAAAAGTTACTTTTGTCAAATTTATTATATCTTTGTGAAAAATTACATTTTGTAATGAAAGATTAAATCCAGTTACTCAAATTTGAATCAGTTATAATAATTATTTCTTTAAGTCCTTCAGCTAAATTTTTCCTTTCTAGTGAGCTTGTGTTATTTGGAAATTACAACTTTTAAAACCCAACAAAATAAAAATAATTAATAAAAGAGTATGTTTTTATGGAATGGAATTTTGTGAAGGTTGGGTGTATTTATGTCGGCCAATTATCAGCACGTGGGATATAGACCCTAAGGGGGAGAGTGCCTTCCATGGAGGTCTTTCTAAGTGAACATAACCCGTATTAACGCTTGGAGAACCAAGGTTCGAAGAAAATCACGAAAACTCCGAATGATTAGGCCGGCGGCGCGATTGGGATCGAACCCAGCACCTCCCGTCTACCAGCTTCGAGAGCAGAACCTCTCGGCCACTGGTGGAATTTTGTGAAGGAACGTTTACTTTATTAAGAGGAATTTTGTGAAGGAGTATGTTTTATTAACAGGAATTTGTGAAGGGATCTGTTTTATTAATAGGAATTTTGTGAAGGGCCCTGTTTTACTGAATGGATTTTTTGAAGGGGCCCTAAATAGGCCTCAAATTTATCCTGAATTGACCCCTGATGCCTCAACTGTTTTCAAATGCTCTGCCTTTAAGATACTGTGCCATATCATCTGATCAACAGTAATAAATAGTAATCTATATATCTACTATCAATGGTCGAAGTAGTATGCTACAAGTAGCAAAACTATAGCAGTCACTACTTTTCCGGTAGTTTTCTGAGTGGCTACATTTTGAAGAATATAATGTAGCGAGTAGCGTGATACAAAAAAACAGCACTTTGCAGCAAGCACAGACTCTTCTTTTATAACGCTACTCTTGGGGAGGGAGATATTTTTTCAAGAAACACCTCAAATATTGACAGACTACAAATCTACAGAGTTAACTGTCGGAGACAAATGCACTAAAAGAATCACATGTTTTCTCGTGTATTTATGTGAAAATTGCATCGAGCTACTGTCTATATTTTTCGACCCATTGAATTTCTATTTATTGTGGGAGTAATGTGCAATATAATGTGTAATGAGTAATAGACACTGTAAAATAATATACACTTTTATACTTTTCGTTTTTTAATTTAAAGAAAGGATACATTGTTAATATGAGACAGTTTGAAAGACACAAGATTAGAGCCCCCCAGAAAAATGTATTTTTTCTCCAGCAAGGACACACGAGACAAATGGAAAGCGGTGGATATGCATTATTCAAAGGGTTTCTAAAAAGTCAAAACATTTTATGGACAAGAGTGGTAAAAAATGCGTTGTGGAAAAAAGAAAGTCTAGCTATCTCCTGGCATCTTAAATCTAATTTAACACAATATTCTAAAAATCAAACCCCGAAATAAAATATTTTTTAAGCTGTTTTTGATAAACTGAAGTATAATCTAAGATGAAACGATTATTTAAAAAAAAAAATTAAGGCTCCATTACATTAATTGCAATGATTCAGCTTCCATTGAGTTGCCTAAAATTTGAAAAGAGATGCTCTGCAGAATAAGAAACAATAGTAGAAGTTAATGCACGCTCACAATTTTATAAGCATATTATTTTATGTTATTTTATTTTATTTTATGTTTCACTTGTTTTTCATTATACATGTGGTCTCGTGATTTCATTTACCAATTTTTTGTTTTGAAAAATTTTTGAGAAAATATTTGTATCATCAAAGATTTTGAGAATGTCGCCGTTTAAACGATGAAACGTATGTAGATCTGAATAAAGACATTTATATGCCTTTTAAGTTTTTTTTTTATAAATTTTATCAATTTTTATCTTAGTTAAAAACATTAACGTATTTAAAAAATTAAAAACTCTATCATGCATAATATCTAGACCCATTTAAGGAAATTCTAAATCATCAGCATGTTTGGTAAAATTGGAAATACAAAACATGTTTTCAGTTTTTTTATACATGTATGCCATATTTTCCAAACGGTTTAATTATAATAATGTTAATAATTCTTCTACGTATATCAAAAACCTTTACAACTGCTTCCAATTTTATAACAAAGTTACAAATGAAAAAGAAAGAGACAGAAAAACTCGACATAAACAAAATATTCCTAAACTAATTCTAGTACTCTCATACTAAGCAAAAAGGAAAGTTTACCAGTAAATAACCCATTATTACTTAATAATATGAATGTGTTTATAAAACTAAAAACTCTATGCAGAATATCTAGACATAGTTAAAAAAATTCTAAATTATTAACATGCTTAGTAAAATTTGAATTCAAGCATAAAATATGCTTTAATTTTTACTATGCATGCGATTATTTCCAAGAGCTTTAATTACAATAATGTTAATAAATCTTCTAACTTATTAGAAAACTTTATAACCGCTTCAAGTTTTATAACAAAGTTTTTAAAAAAGCACAAGACAGAAAAAAATCAACATAAACAAAACATTCCTAAAATAATTCTAGTACTTTCACACTGAAGTAAAAGAAAAGTTTATCAATAAATAATCGATTTTTTAAAAATAATATTAATATGTTTATAATTCTATGCATAATATGTAGGCACATTTAAGAAAATTCTAAGTCATTAGCACGTTCAGTAAAATTTTAAACACAAAGTATGATTTAAAATTTACTATATATGCATGCGATCGTTTTCGTTTCTAAGAAGTTTGATTATGGCATTATCTAAATACTTTTTCTAACTGTATCAAAAACCCTTATAAACGCTGTAAGTTTTATAGCAAAGTTAAAAAGAAAAAGCGCAAACGAAAAAAAATTGACATAAACTGAACATTCCTAAAATAATTCTAGTATTTTCACACTGAGCAAAAAGAAAAGTTTACCAGTAAGTAACCGGTTATTTTTTTAAAAATAATATTAATGTGTTTATAAAATATAAACTCTGTGCATAATATGTAGGCGCATTTAAGAAAATGATAAATTATTAGTTTGTTTAGTAAAATTCAAAACACAAAATATCATTTAAATTTTACGACATATGCATCCGATCGTTTCTAAGAAGTTTATAATAATCTTAATATTTTATCTAACTATATCAAAAACCTTTATAACCGCTGTAAGTTTTATAGCAAAGTTTTAAAAAAATACAAGGCAGAAAAAAATCAACATAAACTAAACATTACTAAAATAATTCTAGTACTTTACACCGAGCAAAAAGAAAAGTCTACCAGTAAATAATCGGTTATTTTTTTAATAATATTAATGTGTTTATAAAATAAAAACTCTATGCATAATATGCAGACACATTTAAGAAAATTCTAAATCATTAGCATGTTTAGTAAAATTTAAAACACAAAACATGATTTAAATTTTACTTTATATGCATGTGATCGTTTCTAAAAAGTTTAATCATAATAATCTTAATATTTTTTTCTAACTGTATCAAAAATCTTTATATCAACTGCAAGTTTTATAGCTAAGTTAAAAAAAAAAAAAAAAAAAAAAAAAAAAGCGCAAAAGAGAAAATAAATTGACAGAAACTAAACATTCCTGAAATAAATCAAATACTTTCATACTCAAGAAAAAGAAAAGTTTACGAGTAAACACCAAAGGTGGTCAAAACAACTCACAAAAGAAGCAAAAATAACGGAGATAGATGGAAATGTAAAAGGAGTTATCTCACGGCCAAAAAATCTTTCGGAAGCTTATATATTATTCAAAGAAGTCGCTTCGTTTTCAAGAATGTATAACGTAATTTTAATTTCTTTTGTTGCTTGTTAACATAAAAATATTTCATTAAAATGCTTTTTAAATTACAAAAGAAATTTCATTTTGTTTCTGAATTAAGACACGTTTTTAAACGGAAGTTGTAAAAATATATTAAATTCTATTTTGATTATGCAAATTTGGAAACACTTCAACGTTTTTCTGTATCTCAATTATTTCATAAAGTTTTATTTATATATATTATTTTGTCTTCATAAACATTTACATTCATAGACGAGGGTGAATCAAAAAGTAATGCCTCCATTGCTCTACATTTTATTTCTTTCAGAGCTACTGGACTATCTATCGTATTATAGAGGTAACCTTACTCTACTCATATAGTATTTTCCTTTTTAGATTGACTAATTAAAACATTGAATCTAAAGCTAAAAGAAAGAGTCGTCATTAAAGTTCTGGCAAAATGTTGTGCACTTAAGAAAATATATAATCGCTGGAAATTTTTTTATGAGGACGCTTTAACGGACATCAGCAATGTGCGGCTTTGGGCGAAGAAGTTTGGAAACGGAGAGACGGAAATTGCAGATTAGCCGATAAATCGGCCGGCTGACAATATCAGTCACAGATGCAAATTGAGAACGTGCTGATGAACTGATTCGGGAAGATAGATCCGTTACAGTTCACAATGTTGCTGATGCATTGAACGTATGGTATGGCTCAGCCCAAAGAATAATTGCAAAACCCTGAAAAAAAAGGAAAAAAATGAAAAAAGAAAAACCCTGCTGAAAGCAAAACTCTGAATTTTTCCAAAATGGTTTTGATGTCTGGTTTAACCAATGGCGCAAATGTCTGCAAATGCATGGTGACTATTATGAACGGTAGTTTTGTGTAGCTGATAGTTAAGGATATGATCTATAATAACTTCTGTTGTTATATGTTCACTAATAAAGTTTTTAAGACACATGAGGGATTACTTATTGATCCACCCTTGTACGATTATTGAATAAATTTATTTATTTTATTTATTTTGCAATGAGTTTATTTTAAAAAAATAATAAAAAAACATCACCCTCATAAATAAACATTAGAAATTTGAAACTGAGAAATTAATTTTTTAAATAGTTATAATCATATTGATTTAGCTGATTGTACAACATTAATCAAACATAATAGGCTTATCTCCGTTAAACATTTTATTGAGTTTCCAAGCAGTTTAAAACCCAAAATTAATTATCTCGTAAAAACCCAAAACGTAAATAGATATAAAATATATCGAGCCCAAAAATAGCGCAACTTACGTACTGTAACGAATGAAAAGCAAACTTTATCACAAAGTAAAGTTTGTATAGTAAAGTAAAATAGCCCAAATAACTAATTAAATAAAAGAAAAGGAAAGGAAAGAATAGAAAAGAAATAATATACACAGAAGGAAAGGAAAAACGAATTAGCTCTAGAAAAACCTTTCGCTTTTCAGAAGCTTTATGCATTATTCACTAGACATCGCATCTCTTTCAAGAACGTAAAAGATATTTTTAATTTCTTTTGTTAGTCCTTTTCATCAAAAATAATTCCACTGAAATGCTTTTCGAATTACAGGAGAGACTTTCTTTGGCGGCTGAATTGAAACAGTTAGTTCATTAACGGGAAAATGCAGATAGTTTGAAATGCGACCGTAAATTATGTATGAGAGCAGATGTCCATTACCTTTTCGGTATTTTTCGTAAACTTTTATTTTTATATCCTCATTAAAGAGTTTTTATTTAATTATGCATTTTATTAGAATGTATTGTGAATGATCTATGGCTTTCAAAATTACTTTTTTCTATTTCAGAGAAGTAAAGTTAAAAAGAAACAAGAAGAATGTTGTTATAACGGAACTTATTTTTATTGCAGAAATTTAAAAATATCGTATTTTTTGTGACAGAATGTTCACTATTTTACTATGACATCATGTACCGTCCATAAAGGGCAAAAAGAACTTAAAGGAAAGCCTACGACATTATATATAAGATAAAATACACTTTTGGTAAAACAATAATAAGATAGGGCTTGCAAAGGAGAAGCAGGTTTTGGCTACGAAACTCAAATTTAGATTAATTAAGTCTCAAATCAGATAAATTCTAATCAGCTTATTTAAACTTAACTTAAACAATTGAAATAACTGCTCAAGATTGTACCCAAGATATCTCAAATGTAGAAGAAACACTAGTGCTGAAAACGCTTAAATTAAAAGCAATTTAAAAATGTTTTAAATGTCTCTGCAAATCACGTTGTTGAGATACAGTGTAAACCAAAAGCCAAACTCCTCAGCAAACACGAGGTAGCAATGTGAGCTTCAAATTTTAAAAAAAAGCGGGAACTGCAGTCTAGTTTTCATGGATAAGGCAGTACTATACCCAAAATCCGCTTTGTTCAACCTCTTACTCCCACATTTATACCCGCCAGCTGATCCTCACGAACTAATTATCATATAACAGCATAAAATAAGCGTAAAACTCAGATTCAGAAGGCCACAATCGCAATTGTGCAAATTAGAGAAACGATAGATAGTTGTCGCTTTACCGCGCACATGTTAGATATCGGACAAAACGCTAAGAATCAAACTAGGCTCCCTTTAAAAACAACTAGTTAGCTTCTTCTATAATCAGTCAAAGCATTTTTAGCTAAAGTAAGTAAATTTAAAAAAATAAAAAAAACTTTCTTTCCGCCACCCCCGCCCCCCTCCCGAAAAATAAACAAACAAAAAAACAAATGGAGCCGTTAAATTCATTTTAAAATGCTAGTATCTTATAGATTAAATTGTTTAACTGGCTGTATGAATAGTTTTAATTATTTTTTTTTTTTAAGTATCTCAATTACGTTAACGTTTTTAATGGTTTTCTTAAACGCTTTTAAGACAGGCGTCATTTAAAGACATTTAAATTTTTATTATCACTAATTCTGAACGCAATTTTCCACCTTATTTAATCCACAAGGCAAAGACACATTACGTACCCCATGAAGAAAGTATACCTGACACCCGTCCTGAAAGATATGTAGAGGAAGGTATTCGGTCGTATTACTTTTCAATAACACCTTATACCCTCCGTAAATATAGTGTCTATATACTCTCTAGTGTATACTCTATGCCTATAGCCTATAACCTATTTTTTTTACGAGTACACCATTGGTTCTGAAGGGGTTAAACGCGTTAGCCAAAAACCAGAATTATCTTATAAAAACTCACAACAGAAAATAATACGTGAATTACGTTATCCTAAAGAATGCAATTTAAACATTCTAACATTAAAAGAAAATTAATATTTACGACTAGATAAATAAAATGTTAAAAATAATTTACAAAAGGAAGGAAGAAAGAATGGATATGGAAAGAAAAAAATAATAATTTCCATACGAATACAAAAAATACACTCTTTTCAGAAGATTTATGCATAATTGACACACATAGCTTCCCTTTTAAGATTATATACAAGATATTTTTAGTTTTTTTTTATTCGTTCGTGTCTTTAAAAATATTCCATTGAAATACTTTTCGTGTTATAAGTGAAAATTTCTTTGGCGGCTGAATTCAAACACGGTTAGTTCATTAAAAGGAAAATGCGGAAAATTTGAAATGTGACCGTAAATTATGCATGCGAGCAGATGTTCAGTCATATCCCCTTGCGGTTTTTCCTGTAAAATCTATTTTCATACATTCACCAACAAGATTTTTAGTTAATTAAGTTTTTTATTAGGATGTACTACATATATATATATATTTTACTTTTCAAAAATATTTTTCTCGTACACAGGGCAAAATAGAAATAACGTAAAGCATTGTTATAATTAGAGATCTACCGAAAATTCGGTTTCGTTTTCGTTTTCGGCCCAAAATCTTAGTTTCGCCAAAAATTCGTTTTTGGCGAAAATGCGGCTGGCCGATCAATATTCCAAAAATCTCGTTTCTTTCTTCGGAAATTTTCAACATTGCTCATCGATTTGAGCTTTATCGGCTCAAATGACACTATTTATTGCTACGAACTTCGTTGTTTATAATTATCGGTCATGACTGACTCAAGACGTGAAAGTAAATTATAAAGCAAGCAATACATATATAACTAAACTTTTTCACGTGCTCATTAAAAGCTGCAGACATAACAGTAATAGAAAATTTTCAGTTTGAAAGCGCAGAAATGTTTCGAATACTCCTTGAGAAAGTTCTAGTATAAGAGACGACCATTTACAGAAATCACTATAAAAGATAAATCGAGGTGTGTATACATAAAAATAAAATAATTTTTAATTAAATGAAATTCGTTTAATTAGAAAATCTTTTTGTGTCGTTGATGAATTACTTTTTATTTTATATGAAAATAAAAAGTTTTGGGTCTAACAAGGAGAGGGCCAACCTTGTTAATCACAGATTTTGATTATTTTAATATATGTTGCAGGGTAGAGACCTCTTAGTGTCAGGTTCAACGGATTTTATCCAACGCTCCTTAGTTCTTGAGAAACCGAAAGGTCTTTAATAATAGTACACAACTTAAATACTTGCATTGCATTCTCAAAGATAGGTTGGTCGTAGCTCAGTTGGTAGGGCGTCCGCTGGCTGATCTGCAGGCCCGGATTCGGTACCCTAACGGGCTACATTTGTTTTTCTCATTTTTTGTTTTATAAATATACTTGTAATTATAATTTAATAATTTCAATTACAAATTTTAATATCATACATTAATTATAATGTTAAAAAACTTACATTTATCATTTTTTATTTTTAAACTATTATTTCTCATCCTTTAAAGAGGTTTAAAAAGAAATTGGATCTATTATTGAATGATGAAAATTCCAAAATCGTGACAAAATCTGTTGTGGTGCCATCTAGTTATAACAAAATAAAAGAATATTTAAATAAAATAAAAATAAAAGCAGAAAGAAGATAAGGGTGAAAGCAAAATAATTGAAAGCGCAAGCATACGTATTACAAATTTAAAAATCTTTAATATGCAAGAAATCGGTTGTAATTTAATTCTGATGCTAATTTTTAGTATAATTATGCTTGTTACTTTAAAAACAGAATAATAGTATTATCGCATTGACTTCCTTTGTTAAAGCAATGCGTAAATAATGTTTCATTAAAATCACGAATTGACACAATTGCTCAATATCATTGCATCGATAAAGAATATATGAAATACATTTTAACCCTTAACCGAAAACGTGAAAATCCCGTGTACAAAAGAACACTTAATAATTTACCAAATAGTGAACTTAACCATTTAATCTTTAATAGTAATGCATTAACAGGACCAATTTTTTAATATAACAGCATAAAAATACGTTTTGAATGTCGGAGAGAGAAAATATTAAGGACGGATACGTAAACGCAACCGTCTCACAGACGGCACGTTTCCAGTTAAGGGTTAAAAGTGATTTAAAAAAAAAATAACAGTTTTATGATGTTTTATACGACTATTTAGTTAAAAGTAAAAAATTAAATAGGTTAAAATTATAATTGATATACAATATTATAAATTTTAATTGACAATGAGATTATTAATTATACTTACAAGTATATTTATAAAACAAAAAATGAGAAAAACAAATATAGCCCATTCAGGTATCGAACCGGGGCCCACGGATCAGCCGGCAAACGCCATAGCAACTGAGCTACGGCCAACCTATCAACATAGCAGTTGCAAAGTAAGTATTTAAGTTGTGTACTATTATTAGACCCACCCGGATTCTCAAGAACTAAGGAGCGTTGGATAAAATCCGTTGAACCTGTCACTTAGGGGGTCTCTACCCTACAACATATAAAATAATCAAAATCTGTGATTAACAAGGTTGGCCCTCTCCTTGTAAGGCACAGAAAGCCAATTTGGGCCAGACGTATAATTAATTAATAATTATGTATATTTATGTATGTATTAATTACTTTAATACATACAATTTAATTACAAAATTTTGGACGTTTTCGTTTTTGTTTTAGGCCGAAAATAGGAAGATCCCCGTTCGGTTTCGATTTCCGCCTTAAAAATCTGTTTTAGTGGATTCTGAGTTATAATATTTTTGAAGCAAAAATTTAAAAATATCATAATTTTTGCAGTAGTGAGTTCGCTATTTTCGTCAGACGTAGTCGAATCGTTTTTAGAAAACAAACAAATAAATAGATAAGTAAAATCTTCCACATAACAAAAAAAAAAAAAAAAAAAATCCGCATAACTGAATGGTTAACCATACTTTCATAAGCTTAAATTTTATACAAGTAGATATTTTATAAAGTAAGGTAAAATTATACATAGATTCTTTTTGACAAATGAGAAATGTTTATTCAAATGAAATTAAACGAAAAATTTAATTACCACCAGAATAGAAAAAAAAATCCACTTTTCAGAAGCTTTACGCATAACTGACAGACATAGCTCCCCTTTCAAGAATACATCAGATGTTTAATTTCTTTTGTTCACTCGTTTCTTTAAAAATATTCCCCTGAAATGCTTTTCGAATTACAGAAGAATCCTCCTTTGACGGTTGAATTCAAACACGGTTAGTTCATTAACGGGGAAATATAGAAAAATTAAAATACGTCCAAAAATTATGCATATTAGTATGTTGCGTCGTTTTCCCTTTCGGCGTCCCTTCATTAAAATTTATTTTCATACAGTCATACATATATGATAAACTTTAGTAGGAACAACTACAAAGATGTGAACACAATGCGAATTTTAATATACAATTTTCAATACTATTAAATATTATTTTATAAAAGTAGGTAAAAGGATCATAAATTCTTTTTGACAAATGAGAAATGTTTATTCAGATGGAGTTAAACGAAAAATGTAATTACCACACGAATAGAAAAAAAAAAAAAAAAAAATTCACTTTTCAGAAACTTTATGCATAATTGACAGACATCGCCTCCCTTTCAAGAATACATCAGGTGTTTTTAATTTCTTTTGTTCGCTTGTTTCTTTAAAAATATTCTGCTGAAACGCTTTTCGAATTACAGGAGAATCCTCCTTTGACGGCTGAATTCAAAGACGGTTAGTTCGTTAATGGGAAAATGCAGAAAAATTAAAAGGCGTCCGCAAATTATGCATATTAGCAGATGTTGCGCCGTTTTCCCTTTCGGCGTTCCTTCCTAAAAATTTATTTTCATACACTCATTAATGAGTTTTTACCTAATTACACTTTTTTATTAGGGTGTACTGCATATGATCCTCCAGCTTTCAGAATTTTGTTTTATTCTTATGCAATATACAAAACGGAAATAACGGAGGGCATTGTTATTATCACAATTTTTATCTGACAGAAATTTAAAAGTATCCTATTTTTTATACTAGTCGGCTTTGCTGGTAACATTAACAAAAAATGAAATATAATAAAATAAAAAATTTAAATAAATAAAAGGAATGGACAACTTTTCTAAAAACAGCATCTAGATAATTGAATTTTTAAGATATTATAAATATGTCTACCCCTCCCTTTTTAATACCAAGTGGCACTTTAAAAATGTTCAAACTTTTTTGCTTCATAATAACATATTCAGTTCGTTAACTGCAAAAAGGAGAAAAGTTCTATTAATTTCCCTTTTTATATCTTTTTTTTACGTAATTTCAAATGAAAATAACGTAGTCATTGTTATTGCTAAAATTTTTATACGGCAGAAATTAGAAAAAAATCATATTTTTTATATTCCTCCACTTTGCAGTTTGTTGTCAAAAATACAGGGAACAAACTTTACCAGAAATAGCGTCTAGATAATTGAATTTTTCAGATATGATAAATATTTTCTCTCCTTTTTTTAAAAGTACTTAGTGCCTTTTTTTTTTTTAACATGATCAGTGTTTTCGGCTTCAGAATAACATATTTAGTTCATTAACTGAAAAATGCAGAAAAGTTCTATTAATTTCAGTTTTTATGTCAGTATTTTGTTTTGCTTTTACGTGTTTCAAAATTGAAATAATGTGAAAATTGTTACAAATTTTATACGACATAAGACTTTTTAACTTAAGTATCACATTTTTTTATACTCCACCGCTTTGCAGTTAGTAGTAAAAAAGACAAGGGACTATTTTAATAGGAATAGCATCTAGATAATTGAAATTTTCAAATAAGATAAAGATCTGCATTTTACTTTTCTAAATATTAGTACTTAGTGACATTTAAAAAAAATTCACAAACTCAATTAGAGACTGTTTTACCAAGGATATTAAATACATTGTTACACTTTTCAATTATGAAATAGATCTTTATGCTTTTTTAAAAAGTATTTATGCTAAGTGAAAATTTAAAACAAGTGGGTAAGCATGATGGAAGATCGCACAGAGGGTTTCGTTTAATATTCCTTTCAAAACACTTTATAAATTAATTAATAAATCCAAACTGTTACTTTATAATTATTAAATCTTTAACCTTTTTCAATAAGAACATAGGTAGCAGAAACATTAAACTTAATTTTTAAATTATTGCAATTGGAAGATATTTTTTTAATCAAAAAAAAAAAAAAAATAAATAAATAAGGTCTGCTTTTCCGACAATTGTAAGAGCATATGTTTGTATATCTGAAAAGCATGTTTAATTACATAATTTAATTTTAGCTAAAGAAAAAAAACGAAACTCTTATAATGGCCAAAAAGTATGAAAGTTCGTTTAATTAAATTCATCGGGCAAATGATATGCAATCAATTTAAAATTTCGCAATTTCTCGGGAAAAAAAAAAGAATTTTATATTTCAAAGAGTATTCAATACGTATGATTTTTACTGTAAAATATTAGTATGCTTTAAATTCTATTAAGATTAAAAAATATTTTTCAAATTGTGTTTTTCTTTTGTTCCAAAATTTAAAAATAATTAAATGTTCTTTTATTAAACTAGTAATTTTGCATTAGGTAATAGAACTTCAGAATATTTTGTGTCATTTGGTAAATATTTTTTTATCTTCTTTTTATTCCTTATAAAAATACTCCTTTTTCTAATATGGATATCTTATTTTCAGGGGAAAAATTATTAAAATTAATATTCTACTCACATAATACCCAGTAGTTGGAGGAAAATAATAAGTATTCAAAAGGAATAACAAATTCAAAAATGCGAAGAGGATGCACTCTTCATTAAATTAAGCAGTAATCAATACAACCTCAAAGGAAAATGAAAAGGGAATGATTAAAGAAAAAAAAAAGAAAAAAGGAGATAGATGTCTGAAAAAATCCCCTTTTACAAAGACGTAAAAGAAAACCATAAAAGCGGAGCTTAATATATTATTCACGTGCATCATTTTTCGTTTAAGAGGCGATAGGAATATCTATCTCTGATACTTTCCTTTCCAACTTTATTTTCAAATTAGGCGACAAGCATCTGTAGCATTGCTAACAAAGTTTTAACCTGTGAAGAATTTCTAAAAGTAATCTAACCATGAAATTTCTGTAATATGATATAAATTAGAATACACAAACGCAGATTTATCTTATTTGGATTTTAATAAAGAATTATTAATATGTTTAAATCATTTTAAGCATTTTTTATTTTATTTTCATTCTTTAGCAAAATTCCGCTTTTTGCCTAAGATGCATAGCTTATTCTGAAAATAAAATAAAATAAATAATATAATTAATATTCTATTCACAAAATATTCAATAGTGGGAGAAAAATAATGAAGGTTCAAAAGGAATAACAAATACAAAGACACAAAGCGGATAATCTCTTCATTAAATTAAGCAGTAATCAATACAGCCTCAAAAGAAAAAGAATAAAAAAGATTAAAAAAAAAAAAAAAAACGTTAGATGGCTGAAAAAATCCCTTTTCCCAGAGGTAAAAGAAAACCGTAAAAGCGGAGCTTAATATATTATTCACGTGGATCATTATTCGTTTAAGAGGCGATAGGAATGTGTTATTCTTTATTTCCAAACTAGGTGCCAAACGTCTGTAGCATTCTTCATTCTTGTAGCAAACTTCGTTTGCAAATGATGTTTTACCCGGTAGAGAAATTCTAAAAAATAGAAACAAGAAATTTATACATTATAGTATAAACTAAAATACACAAACTGAGATTCCTCTTGTTTAAATAAGTTTAAATACATGTTAACTATTTTTTAATTTTCTTTTAATTCCTCATATAAAATGACACTTTTTGTATAATATATATCTTATTTTTTTTTAGTACAAAAACTAGTATTCTAGTGGGAGAAAAATAATAAGTATTCGAAAGGAATAACAAATACAAAGATACAAAGCGGATATACTCTTGATTAAATTAAGCAGTAATCAATACAACCTCAAAGCAAAAACAAAGACGATAAATAAAAAAAAAGAGTTAAATGGCTGAAAAAATCCCTTTTCCCAGAGGTAAAATAAAACTGTAAAAGCGGAATTTAATATATTACTGACGTGCATCATTTTTGGTTTAAGAGGAGAGAGGGATATCTTCCTTTGCTATTTTCTTTTTCGTCTTTATTTACAAATTAGGCTCCAAGTATCTGTAGCATTGCTAAAGAAGTTTTATCCTGTAGAGAATGTCTAAAAGAAATTTAACCATGAAATTTCTATACTATGGTATAAACAAACACAGATGAATCTTGTTTAGATTTTAAAAAAAGAATAATTAATATGTTTAAATCATTTTAAATATTTTATATTTTCTTTTAATTCTTTTTAAAATATCTCTTTTTGTCTACTATGCATATCATATTTTCAACAATTAAATAAATACAAATAAAATTAATATTCTATTCATAAAATACCCAATAGTGGGAGAAAAATAATGATTATTCAAAAGGAATAACAAATACAAAGATGCAGAGCAGATACATTCTTCATCAAATTAAGCTGTAATCAATACAACCTCAAAGGAAAAAGAAAGAGGAATGATAAAAAAAGAGTTGGATGGCTGAAAAAATCCCTTTTCCCAGAGGTAAAAGCAGAGCTTAATAAAGTATTATTCACGTGCATCCTTTTTCGTTCAAGGGGCGATAGGAATATCTTCATCTGATATTTTTCACTTTCGTCTTATTTTCAAATTAGGCGCCAAGCGTCTGTAGCGTTGCTAACAAAGTTTTATCCTGTAGAGAAATTCTAAAAGAAATTTAATAATGAAATTTCTATGTTGTGGTATAAACTTGAACAAGCCCAGATTTATTTGTTTAGATTTAAATAAAGAATAACTAATATGTTTACATCACTTTAAGTAATTTTTATTTTCTTTTAATTCCTGTTAATAATACCGCTTTTTGTCTAATATGTATATCTTATTTAAAAATAAATAAATGAATAAAATTAATGCTCTATTAACAAAATACTCAATAGTGGAGAAAAAATAATAAGTGTTCAAAAGGAATAAGAAATACAAAGATACAAAGCGGATACACTCTTCATTAAATTAAGCAGTAATCAATACAACCTTAAAGGAAAAAGAAAGAGGAATGTAAAAAAAAAAAAAAAAGGAGTTGGCTGAAGAAAAAAAAATCCTTTTTCCCCCAGAGGTAAAAAAAAACCCATAAAAGCGGAGCTTAATATATTATTCACGCGCACCCTTTTTCATTTAAGAGGCAATAGGAATATCTTCCTCTGGCATTTTCCTTTTCGTCTTTATTTTGAAATTAGGCGCCAAGAACCTGTAAGCATTACTAACTAAAGTTTATCTTGTAAAAAAATTCTAAAAGAAATTTAACCATGAAATTTCTATATTACGGTATAAACTAGAATATACAAACGCATATTTATCTAGTTTAGATTTAAAAAAAGAATAATTAATATTTTAAAAATCATTTTAAGTATTTTTTATTATTTTTTAATTCCTCATAAAAATACAGCTTTTTGTCTAATATGTATACCTTATTAAAAATAAATAAATAAATAAATAATAAAATTAAAATTCTATTCACAAAACAGTCAGTAGTGGGAGAAAAATAATGAGTATTCAAAATGAATAACGAGTACAAAGATACAAAGCGGATACATTCTTCATTAAATTAAGCAGTAATCAATACAACCTCAAATGAAAAAGAAAGGGAAAAGATAGAAAAAGAGCTAAATGGCTGAAAAAAAAATCACTTTTCCCAGAGGTAAAAGAAAACCGTAAAAACGGGGCTTAATATATTAATTTACGTTCATCATTTTTCGTTTAAAAGACGATGGATATTTCCCCCTGATATTTTCCTTTTCGTCTTTAATTTCAAATTAGGCGCCAAGCGTCTGTAGCATTGCTAACGAAGTTTTATCTTGTAGAGAAAATCTGGAAGAAATTGAACCATGAAATTTCTGCGATATGCTATAAACTAGAATACACAAACACAGATTCATCTTGTTTACATTAAAATAAAATAATTAATAAGTTTAAATACTTTTTAAGTTTTTTTTTTTTTCATTTTCTTTTAATTCCTTATAAAAAAATACCACTTTTAAAAAAAAATCTCAGATGAATACGTTATTTTTTTAAAAGTAATAACAAATATAAAGATACAAAGCAGATACATTCTTCATTAAATTAAGCAGTAATCAATACAACCTCAAAGGAAAAACGAAAGAGGAAAGATAAAAAAAAAAAAGAAAAAAAAAAAGGAGTTAGATGGCTGAAAAAAAAAATCACTTTTCCCAGAGGTAAAAGAAAATCGTAAAAGCGGGGCTTAATATATTATTCACGTGCAGCATTTTCTGTTTAAGAGACGGTAGAAATGTCTTCGTCTGATATTTCCCTTTTCATCTTTATTTTCAAATTAGGCGCGAGATGTCTGTATCATTGCTAACAAAGTTTTATCCTGTAGAGAATTTCTAAATGAAATTTAACCACGGAATTTCTATGCTATGGCATAAACTAGAATGCAGAAAAGCAAATTTATCTTGTTTAGATTTTTTTTTAAAGAAAGATTTATTAATATGTATAAATCATTTTAAGGATTATTTTATTTTATTTTAATTACCCGACTGAAAAGAAGGGTTATGTGTTTCACGCGTATCTGTGTATGTGGATTTATTTATACCCTCGAAACATTCCAACAGCTGAATGGATTTTAATCAATGAGGTCTCTATAAATTCGTTTTAACGGCCTGATGGTTATAGGCTAGGTTTTGTTTTTATAAATTCAAAATGGCGGCCGTAAAATGCAAAATGGCGGTAGAGACGAAAAAAAAAATTCACGCACCCTATTGAGTGGCATATCATTGGATAGGGCCCCACCAGTGGCAGAGAGGTTCTGCTCTCGAAGCTGGTAGACGGGAAGTGCTGGGTTCGAACCCAATCGCGCCCGTCGGCCTAACCGTTTCGGAGTTTTCGTG
Organism: Maratus speciosus; assembly: GCA_963932465.1. Taxonomy (NCBI): domain Eukaryota; kingdom Metazoa; phylum Arthropoda; class Arachnida; order Araneae; family Salticidae; genus Maratus; species Maratus speciosus. Next base: position 292,007,799 of record OZ010798.1, read on the forward strand.
GTTTTCTTCGAAGCCGTGGGTTTCCATGCGTAAATACGGGTTAGGTTCCCTTAGAAAGACCCCCACGGAGGGCACTCCCCCTTGGGCCTATATCCCTCGTGTAGATAATCGGCCGTCAAAAACAAAACAAACAAACAACATTGGATAGGTCTTTCAAAATGAAGATGATGTTCCACTGACTATTTTACAGTCAGAATATATCATATTCAGATCCGTTAAAATATTATACAACCTGAAAGTTGTGTAGGTAGGATCTCTAGCTTTACTGCAACTCTAACCATCATAGACATCTATAGACCTCATTAAAATAGTGTTTATAGATAGGAACTGACAATTAAACACAACTTAAAAGTCATCAATACAAGTATAATAATAAAAAAAAATACGTAAGTAATAATAATAAAAAAAAAGTCAATTCCTACTTAGGTCAATAAGAGAATTTTTTTCCTCCCATTCTTCTTTCCTCTTGTGTGGCGCATAAAATACCTTGATCAAGAAGAGGGCTCTCTCGGTCTTATAATACCTTGATCAAGAAGACGGCTCTCTCGATTATTGAAAATTAATTAATTTAATTTAATTAATGAATTAATATTTGAAAAAACTGGATTAACATCAAGTATCTTCCATAACAAATTTAAAAAAAATATTTGAGCTTGATTGGATGAATAATAATTATTTTATTAACGATTGAAAATTTGAACAAGATATATATAGCGAGAGTGTGAGCTAATAGTAGGAATTGAAAAATAGTTTAACATCAATGAGAAATAATTAATTAGTTCGCTTTTTACGCAGTCGGGTTTTTTGATTTTTTAAATTTAATTGTTTATTCCTTAAAAAGAAAAAGGAAAAAAAGAGCTAGATGGCTAAAAAAAAAAAAAAAAAAAAAAAATCCCTTTTTCCAGAGGTAAAAGAAAACCGTAAAAGTCGAGCTTAGTATATTATTCACATACATCATTTTTCGTTTAAGAGGCGATGGGAAAATCTTCCTCTGATATTTTCCTTTTCGTTTTTATTTTCAAATTATGCGCCAAGTGTCTGTAGCATTGCTAACGAATTTTTATTCTGAAGAGAATTTCTAAAAGTAATTTAACCGTGAAGTTTTTATACCATGGCATAAACTAGCATACACAAACGTTGATTTATCATGTTTGGATTTAAATAAAGAACAATTAATAAGTTTAAATACACGAGCCTCTAGTTTTATATAGGAGGTCTTATTCGGTAGGTAATTACTAAAAGAAATTTTTAGGCAAGAAAATTCAATATTTTTATACATGTGAACATATAAATATAATTTATCTGTTTAATACATAGCTGCATTACATCTGTTTAACACATAGCTGTCTATGTATTGAACATATCTGCAGCTGCATTGGCATCTGTTTAATACATAGCTGCCAACTTTTACGCTCTTTTTTTGCCACTAATTTTTAAACGTAAAATTTGACTTAATTAATCAAGGAAATATACAAAGAAATGTCACATTTTTGTTTTTCAAAAATAGTAGTAAGAAAAAAGCGTAAAAGTTGGCAGTTATAAATATGTATCCTTTATATTTGTTTTGTGAGTAAAAGATAAAATAGAACAAACATACAACGGAAGAATTCAATTCCAGAAACACCCAGTAATGTGGGAGAAAAGTTGCATGTACAAGATACGCAATGAAAATAGAATATCTAGAGTAAATATCTTCATCATTATACCCCCTATGGGAAAAATTGGCTTTTCAAGGATAAACGTCCTCTTTTAATTATCCCTTCGTTGGTCACTTCTCGGCCCTTATCTTAGATCAGTAACTATGGCAACGAAGGTAAAATGAAAGGAGGACTTTTGACCTTGAAAAGCCGATTTTTCCTACAGGGAGTATAGAGTTCTGCATCGAGTCGGGTAACTGGATTTTACCCGATTCGACCCGATCTGCGGCTTGGCTCAAGTCCGATTCGGGTAATCATAATCGAGTATCGACGGTTCGGGTCGGATTTGGGTCCATCATGCTAGAAAAATCCTTTTACCCAGAGGTAAAACAAAACCCTAAAAACTAGCTTAATGCATTATTCACATGCATCACTTTTTGCTGAGGCGTCAGGAATTTTTTCATCTAATTTTTTTCTCTCTTCTTCTTCTTTTTTCAATCTGAGCACAAAATTTTTGTTGCATTACTAATGAAGCATATCCAGTAGAGTAAATGCAAAAGAAAGATGAAGCAAGAAAATTCAATACTGTTTGTTACAAAAGTTTTTATTTGATATGTTTCTTTTATATATATTTGTAGTGAAAAAAAAGTAAAATAGAATAAAATATACAACTAAAAAATAAAACCGCTTAAACGCAAAATAGTTAGAGAAAATATATGGAATGGAAAAAAAAAAAAAAAAAAAAGCAAACACAGAACAGATAACCTCTCATTAAATTAAACAATAATGATTTCTATGCGGTAATGAGTAAAAGAATGAGGAAACAAGAACAGAGCAATTAAGGTTAGATACGGGAAAAATCCTTTTTCCAGAGATGAGAAAAAAATCGTAAAAGTGAAACTTGATACACTATCCACGTCCATGATTTTCTGTTTATGAGGCGAGGAGCATTTTCATCTGATTTTTTCTTTCTTTCTTTTTCTTTATTATCAAACTAGGCGCCAAATTCTTTTATAATCCCATAGACAAATTCAGTGTTTTTTATACATTTAAATATATTTTTAAAATATGTATCTGGCATATTTACTTTGTGAGAAAAAAGTTACAGGAGTAAATTACGAATTACAAAATTAAATTTTAGTTATGCGATAGAAAGTGTGTCATTCAAAAGAAATAGCAAATGCCGAGCACATACCCTCTTCATAAAGATAAATAGTAATCATTTCAATCCTCCAAAAATAAAAAGAATCGGGAAACAAGAGTAGGTTAAAAGGGAGCTAGATACCGGAAAAATTATTTTTCCCGTAGTTGAAAAAGGACCGTACAAGCTTAATACATAAGTCATGAGCATCATTTTTTGTTGAAGAGTCAGGAATTTTTTCATCTGATTTTTCCCTATCTCTTCTTCATTTTCAATCTGGGCGCCAAATCTTTGTTGCTTTACTAATGAAGTATCATTCAGTAGCGTAAATGAAAAAGAAAGATTAAGCGGGGGAATTGAATATTATTTGTTACATAAATATAAGTTTTTATTTAATATGTAACCTGTATATGTTTTTTGTAGTAAAAAGGTCAAATTGGGTGAAATATACGGCGAAAAATATAATTCTTGAAAAACAAAGCAGTTAGAGAAAATATTTGGATTGAAAAAGAATAGAAAACACAGAACAGATAACCTCTACCATCAAATTAAGCAGTAGTGAATTCTAGCCGGTAAAAGAAAGGGGAAACAGGAATAAAGCAATTGAGGTTATATACTGGAAAAATCCTTTTCCCAGAGGTAAGAAAAACCTGTAAAAGTGGATAATAAGTATGTATAATTTTCTGTTTACGAGTTGTGAAGAACATTTTCATGTGATTTTTTTTTTCTTGATTTTTTTTTCATTATCAAACTAGGCGCCAAATGCTTGTACCATCCTATAGAGCAATTCAGTATTTTTTTATATGTTTACTGTAAATTTTTATTTAGTATGTGTTCTGTATGGGCAATTCCACAGAAAATTAAATTATCTTCTCTTTTTTTTGGGGGGTGGGGGGGGGGATAAAATTTATAATATGTTTAATTTAAGGGTATGATTGGAAAACTTGATTTCTATAAACTTTATATTCTATAATAAAATCCTAATAAAAAGGCAATGTAAATTACTGTTTACAAACTAAGTTAAGTACCATTATTGTCTTTGTAAAGTCATAATGTTACGTCAGTTACACGTGTAAATACCCTTTTTTAATTTAGAAATTAATTAAACAAGTTACTGTCATAATTTGGCATCACTTAGTGTTTTTGAGAACATTAAATCACTTTTTTTAACGGGATAGTTTTGATAATTTTTACACTTCAATGAAGGCAGAAAAAAAGTTTGTATATTTTATGTTACGTCAGTTAGAGATTTTGAATTGCAGTTATTGGGACTAAAAGAGCGATTGAAATAATCTGCAGGTATTTGGGTATTAAGTCCTTAGTAAGAAATATTTTAAAAATTGTAAAAATTTGTTCTAGCTTTATTAGTAAATTTTCTACATAGTTTTGAAAAGAAAATTCGATTATCAAATGTTACGTCAGTTGCGAGGGAATTGCCCGTATTTACCTTGTGAGAAAAAAAAATAAAAGGAAAAAATATGAATTAAAAATTATATTTTACTTAAGTGATGTGTGTATTCAAAAGAAATAGCAAATGCCGTGCATATACACTCCTCATTGAGATAAATAGCAATCATTGTAATCCTCCAAAAATAAAAATACTTTGGAAACAAGAGTAGACTAAAAGAAGGCTAGATACTGGAAAAGATGTAAAACAAAACCGTAAAAGCTATCTTAATACATTATTCACGTTCATCCTTTTCCGTTGAGGCGTCAGGAGTATTTAGATCTGATTTTTCCCCTTTTGTTCTACATTTTCAATCCAAATGCTTGTTATATTACAAATGAAGCATCATTCAGTAGAGAAAATGCAAAAGAAAGATTAAGCAAGGAAATTCAATATTATTTTTTACATAAGTTTTTATTTAATATGTAACTTTTATATACTTTTTGTGAAAAAAATAGAAAAAAAAATATAAAAATAAAAAATAAAATTTTTTAAACACAAAGTAATAAGAAAAAATATGTGGAATGCAAAAGAATAGCAAACACAGAACAGACAACTTCACATTAAATTAAACAGTAATGAATTCTACCTAACAAAAAGTAAAAGAATGACGAAACAAAAATAGAGCAATTGAGATTAGATACAGGAAAAATCCGTTTTCCAGAGGTAGGACAAAATTATAAAAGTGGAACTTGATATACTATTCACGTGCATGATTTTCTGTTTATGAGGCGTGAAGAATATTTTCATCTGATTTTTTTTCTTTTTTTCTTCTTTATCAATCTAGGCGCCAATGGCTTGTATCATTAATAACAATACAACATCCGATAGAGACATTAAATATTTTTTATGCATTTAAATGTAAAAATTTATTTAATATGCATCTTGCGTATTTACTTTGTGAGTAAAAAAAGGGATTAAAATACGCATTACAAAATTAAATTTTAGTTACGTGACGTGTGTATTCAAAAGAAATAGCAAATTCCGAGCAGATACACTGCTCTTTGAGATAAATAGCAATCATGGCAATTCTTCAAAAATAAAAATACTCAGAAAACAAGACAGCTGAATACGGGAAAAATCCTTTTTCCCAGAGGTAAAACAAAACCGTAAAAACTGGCTTAATACATAAACCACGTGTATCATTTTTCGTTGAGGCGTCAGGAATATTTTCATTTGATTTTTATCCTTTTTTCTTCGTTTTCATTCTGGGCGCCAAATGCTTGTTGCATTACTAACGAAGTATTATTCAGTAGCGTAAATTCAAATGAAAGACTAAGCAAAGAAATTCAATATTATTTGTTACATAAATATAAGTAAGGTAAAGCCAAGAGTGCGGTAGGAGAGATCGTGTACAAAGCGATTCGACGGGAAGGAGTAGCGTGCGCGCGCAGCGATTCCAAGTAGTTATACAGCAGCATTAGTACAGTGTCTACATGAATGTGCACATTGATTGTTCCAAGCGTCTTGGATAAAGCATCGCAATTTTTTTTGTTTTTCGAAAGTAAATGCTTGAATTTTCATAACTATTCGTCAGAATTTTTATAGAATGTCAGCAGTAGAAAATATTTTGAACTTAAACGATTTCTTATAAACTACTAACCTAGACTAAGGATGCGAACATCAGCAATCCATTTTAGAAGTGGCCATTTTTAAATAAAAGGCTGCGCAATCTCTCCTACCAAAATAGCAGACTTTGCGCATCTGCTACTTAGGAGAGATGACGCATTTCCACTTACCTTTCAGTGCTAGGAAAGATTACGCAGCATATTGATAAATTTTCATGAATTGCAAATTACGTGTAAAACATGTGAATGAATCAATTTTGAAATAATTTCGGAAAAACACAAAATTATCGAAACTAAATTTGGCAACAAATTAATTTGCAAAAAAATACTTTTGCAGATAAAAACTTTATTAATAAATTAATAATACAGTTGTTATTAAATTAATTTTATGTAATTGTTTTTGTTAATAAATTAATAATATAATTGTTAATAAATAAATTAAATATTTATATATATATTTTTTAATTTATGAAGAATTAATTTGCTAATAAATTAATTTTGTTAACTAAAATAAATTTTCTAATAACACCTACAATGTTTTGGAAATGCTTTCACCCATTCCAAATAGCTTAGTGCCATCGAAATCAATGGGAAACAGAGTGCAACTAATGTTACTGATACACAAAATATGCATGAAAAAAGACTTAAGAAGAATGCCACTGCAAAAAGAACAGCTGAAGATTAGGTGCTTCCAGAAAAAGAGGGATAAAAAAACTAAAGGGAAAAAACGAAGGTCAATGAGGATGCGTGCATTGAATGTCTGGAACTGTACCAGGAGACAACTTCGATTACTGACTAGATTCAATGCATTGCTTCTGGCAGGTGATTGTACGAAAGCTGCATGATTTACAACAATAAGTGCATGGATTGTGGACGACGGCAACTTCGGTTAGCAAACAAAATAATCGAAACTGTGGAAATGAAAATGATGTAATTTTCAAGTTAAACATGGTATCAAGTAGATTAATGTTATTTTGTAATCTTAGTAGGGCTTGCTTTTACTGATATTTCAATCTTCTTCTTAAATTAAAATTTCTTAACGCTTGTTAAAAAATTTTCTTTTTTTTTATTATTTAAACATTAGGTTGAAATATTCACTCCTAATACAATAATATTTACTCACAAAAACATTACAACAATGTCATTTAAGTGTAATTATTATTGTTAACAATTTAATTGTATTTATTATTAATAACAATCTCTTCTACCGATGTGCGCGGTCTCTCCTACCCATCTGCGCGATCTCCCCTACCCTGTAAGGAGAGATTGCGTAAAACAGTTTCTTTGGTTTTATTACTGCTGTTCCATTAAATTACAGCATAACAACAAAATAACAATGGAAATGCATGAAAAACAAATGAAGTAAAAAATATTCATGCATAGTTTAGCAAAAAATTAATATTTAGATTTTTTTATTATTGTTCTTTTAAAATGTGCGCAGACTCTCCTCCGTTATTTACTTAATATGTATCATTTATATATTTTTTTGTGTTAAAAAAAGTAAATTCGAATAAAATATATTACTAAGTAATAAAATTATTGAAACGCAAAATAGTTAGAGAAAAATGCAATACCTCTCCTTTAATGAAACGGTAATCAATTTTGCTCCGCAACAAGTAAAAGAATGAGAAAACAAGAATAGAACAAATGAGATAAGTTACTGGAAAAATGCTTTTTCCAGAGATAAAAGAAAACGGTAAAAGTAGAATTTGATATATTATCAAAGCGCATAATTTTCTGTTTATGAGGCGTGAGGAATATTTTCATTCAATCTTTTCTTCTTTTTTTCTTCATTCTCAAAATAGGCACCAAATGCTTGCATTATTCTATAGAGAAAAATCTTTGCAATGCTCCAAAGCTGAAAAGACTCAGGAAACAAGAGTGGAATAAAAGGGAGATAGATACTGGAAAAATGCTTTTTCCCAGAGGTGAAACAAAACCGTTAAGGGTCAATATCACAAAATACGAAAATTGCAGTCCGCACAATAAAATTTCTATTTAATGTCATATAATGCAATTTTCTTTTTTACATTCTAATAAAAAATATTCTTAGATGTATTTTCAAGAGATAATGTATTCATAATAACACAAAAATAAAGCAATTAAAAGACTTAAAATTTCAGATTGTCATTTTCCTGGCATGTCACAGTGTGATGCGTGCAAAATAAAAGGCTTTCTCCTATCATGTACAAATATCTTTTTCTAGTTCTTTTTAAATTTCTAAATAATAATTATACCTTATATAACACATATATGTGGTAGGTAAGAAGTTCTGTATTTTACAAATCATTTTCCATAATTAAAATATGATTGTCACTGAAAATGAATGTCATTGTCCCGTCCATTTTAGTTCTTTATGAGGTATAAAGACGGCGCTGCAGAGTAATTCTTCTTGTTCTTGACATAGTTCAAGTCAGAAGTAGTAAAATCATTACTACCAGCAAGATCTTTTATATTTTTCTTTGAAAATAATGTGTTTAAAGGCTCTGTAAAAATTGAGTAGAATTTTATTATGTCACTTTCCTGGCCTCTATAAATTACAAATAAAACGGAACATTACACTGAAATTCAGGTACTATAGAGGAAACATGTTCCTTTAAACAAAATTAAAATGTTAGATCTAAAAAATAAAAAATAAACAATAATGTGAAAAATGTTTTAGAGTGAAATTGTCATTATCCTGGCAGACATAAGCCAAGAAAATGACACATAATTATAATTACATAAAAATGAACTTAAGCTCGTCAAACTTAAACAATTTTACAAATAAATTCCTTTATTCCAGTTTTCAACCAACATTTTTTGAAAAATCAGAAGCTTTGAAACGATTTAAATTGTCAGAATTTTGGTTTTCAAAATATCACATTTTGTGATAGTCACCCTTAAAAGCAGTCCCACCAGTGGCCGAGAGGTTCTGCTCTCGAAGCTGGTAGACGGTAGGTGCTGGGTTCGATCCCAATCGTGCCCATCGGCCTAATCGTTCGGAGTTTTCGTGGTTTTCTTCGAACCATGAATTTCCACGAAAATACGGGTTAGGTTCCCTTAGAAAGACCCCCACGAAGGGCACTCCCCCCTCGACTATCCTTCGAGTAGATAATTGGCCGTTAAAAATCAACCCAAATCACCCTTAAAAACTAGCTTTGTACATTATTCACGTGCATCATTTTTCGTCGAGGCATCAGGAATATTTTCATCTGATTTTCTTCATTATCAAAATAAGCACCAAATGCTTGTTTCATTTTATTGAGAAATTCATCATTTTTTGTACATTTAAATTTAAATTCTTATTTAATATGCATCCAGCATATTTACTTTTGTGAGAAAAAAATAAATAATAAAAAAAAGAAGATTCAAATTATGCAAATAAATTTTAGTTATGTGATAAAAAAGGCATATTTAAAAGAATAGCAAATGTCCAGCACATAACCTCTTCACTGAGATAAATAGTAATCATTGCAATCCTACAAAAATGAAAAGACTCAGGAAATGAGATCGGGATAAAAGGGAGATAAATACTGTAAAAATGTTTTTTTCACAGAGGTGAAACAAAACCGCACATTATTCACGTGCATCATTTTTCGTTGAGGCGTCAGGAATATTTTCATCTGATTTTCCCATATTTTCTTCATTTTCATTCTGGGCGACAAATGCTTGTTGCATTACTAAAGAAGCATTATTCAGTAAATTTAGATGAAAGATTGAGCAAGGAAATTCGATATTACTTGTTACATAAGTATTTGATATGTATAATTTATATATATATATATTGTGTGTGTGTGTGTGTTAAAACGTAGAATAAAATATCCATCGAAAAAATAAAATTCTTGAAACACAAAGTAGTTAGAGAAAAAATGCGTGTTGAAAAATACTAGCAAACACGGAACAGATACACTTCTCATTAAATTAAACAATAATGAATTCTACTTGGCAACAAGTACAAGAATGAGAAAACAAGCGTAGAACAACGGAGAGTGGATACTGGAAAAATCCTTTTCCCCAGAGGTAAGAGAAAACCATAAAAGTGGAACTTAATATTTTATTCACATGCATTATTTTCTGTTTAAGAGGCAAAAGAAATATTTTCACTTGGTTTTTTATGTAAGTGTTCCGCAGCAGCGCAATACTTAATTATTTCCAGTGAGACTAGTCAATGTTAATTTAACATATTAAAACCTATAGACCTGATAACTTTTTTGACTTCTTCACACCGTTTTGTCCCTGATGCCACAAAATGTTTACTGTTTGCTAATTCTAATAATATATGTAAAGTGTGAAACTGTTTTCCTGACGTCAGGGTCAAAGCGGATGATAAAATGCCTTTGCATATGGGTGAATTAGAAACCAGAGAGTAACATAGCCTATGTTTCACTTGCGTTATTCAACTATATTTCTTAATAATTCCAAATTTCGGTATTTTCATTGCGAATCAGTGAACATTTTTGCAATAAAATTTAACATTTTTTCTTCATTGTTGCAAAAAATTCAAAAGCCGTAATAATAATCCTTCTATATATATAAAAAAGTAACGATTTGGAAATGGACCAATGAAAATCTGCGTAGATACCGCAAAACGCATCTAATTGATCAGAGCTTTCTGACGCTATAAGGCGGTTACCAAGGGGGTGTGGGTGGGTCTGCCGCCAAACGTCACCAAGTTTGGCAATATATTGCCAAATTTGGCGACCAAAATTAGACTCCCATTGAAATCCAATTATAGGGTTTACTGGCTTGCAGAAAATCAACAAATTGAGATATTTCAATGCAACAAAAACTAGTATTAGCTTATGAATAGAGCTTGATTTAACTATTTATATTATTTTTAAGCATAAAAAATAACTATTTAGAATATTCGTAACACTATATATCTATAATTTTATATTTAATAATTCTTATAATTATGAAATTCTGTAAGCTCTAATGATTATGTGCTTGGATATAAGGAAATAAAATTGTCAAGAGTTGGGGAGGAGTGCGTTTTTACCAAGTGGGATCTAAAAATGGAATGCATAGAAAATAAGGGATCGCGAAACGATCCTGAATGGAAACACGAAACAATTACGTCTGGGGTTGGCTGGAAAATAGGGATTGCTTCCAGATACTGAATGGAATCGTGAAGCGATTACGCGGGGGTTGGTGAGCGTAACGAGAAGGGGGGGGGGAGAGGGGGAAGCTCCCCCTCCTAGTTTGTCTACAACAATTAATTTTCAATAAAAGTTTTCCACATAAAATATGTTTTTGTTTAATCTATTTCTTTTTTATCATTTTCAAAATTTATTCTCCAAACTGTCACTAAAAAAAGGAAGTTTTAAAAAACGCTTATTGAAAAAGAATAGCAAATAGCTGTTACACTATTCATTAAATTAAAGAGTAATCAATGCAACGGGGGAGCAAGAAAAAAAAAGAGGAAAGTATGGTATAGTAATTAGGAATAGATACTGGAAATTTCTTTTTTTACGGAAGTAAAAAGGAAGCCGTAAAATCAGCGCTTAATATATTATTCACGTGCGTCAATTTTCGTTTATGAAACGTGAGGGATGTTTTCATCTGTTTTTTCCCCCATCTTCACTGTTCGCTATTTATAAACTAAACATTAAATGCTTGTAGCATTAATTTCGAACCATGACTTTGTTTTTTGGGAAATGCGATAACATTGTAAGAAGGACTGGAAATGTATACTATCCTTATTTAAACAACACTGAGCTTGACGCTCTACAATCCGGAAGTAACTGACGATATACGTATGGTGTCACCAGAGGCGTAGCGATGGGGATTATGGGGGGGGGGGATGCTCCCCCTCCAATGTATGTGATCTTGGGAAATTTGAGCTTAGAGTTGAAAAATTCTAGATTTTTGAAATACTTTTTTTTTTTTTTTTTTTTTTTTTTTAAATAATAGTAAAAAAAAAAAAAAAAAAAAAAAAAAAGTGAATTTTTATTGTTTTGCCGACTACTTTTCTGAGTTCCGTAACAGTAAACTAGTTAACCCATTTATGCCTAGCGTCCCATTTTTGGGACGTTTCAAATTTTAATGCATTTGTATAATTTTCTTCTTCTTTATAACATGAAAATTGCATGAAATCATTATTTATAAATGTCTTTATCTATAACCAAGAGATGACAGCACAAGGTGGATATCTATTTGCTTAAATTAAGGCTTTTTTCGGTGTTTATAGATTTTTTATTTTATTCAAGAGAGCGAAATGTAAAAAGTATGTTTATTTGTATTTTTTCTATCATGGACCCAAAATCGCAACTTGTAATCTTAGCTTGTGGACTTTTTTGAAATACGTATTTTTTAAATCGCGAAATTAAATGCTCAAGCCTATTTTTTGTGCATTTTTGTAATGTACTAAATATAGGGTTCTAGGCCCAAATGGGCACAAATTTTTGTTAGAAATTTAGGAGACAGTTATTTATGAAATCTCCTTTCGAAGATACTCGTATTTATGAAATAAATTGTTATTAAGTCTGCAATACGATTATTCTTATTTTATTATTAATAATAGTTATAACGTTATTAGTCTCTGCAAAGAAATATATATATATATATATATATATTTTTTTTTGGTGTTCATTAAAATACTAATTATAGTACATAATATACAATTTAAAAACATTTTAAATATAAATATAGGCAAAATATATAATTATGCATATTATTCTACTAGAAATACTCATATTTAGTTCTTTTACATTTTATCAAATAAATACAAAAAAAAAAAAAAAAAAAAAATTAAGCTTAATTTTTTTTTAGTATTTTTCCAGTTCATTTTGCAACATTTTAAAGTGATTTTGCCAAAAAATTTGAGAAAACAAAAATTTAGGCACAAATGGGTTAAAAAAAAAATACAAAATGCAGCCAGATTCAATTTGTCATTGTGTTTCTTTGTAATACGAAAATATCATACATCTATTAGACCTGAATTTCCCTACAGTTGTCCATCAACAATGTTTGTAATCTATTTCCTCCAAAACTTTGTTCCTTTCAATTCTGAAAAATCTCAAATTATCATGAGGCTATTTTCATATGAAGTACGATGACTCCTACACAATAGAAGACAAAAACTTCCATTAAATGAACCAATAATTATAATTTTAATATTTTTAGTTTCCGTATTTTTCTTTGGAAAGACATTTTTTTAAGTATAAGTATGATTATCATTAAACACACAGTGCACATATCATTTCAGTTGGAAAATAGAGCAACTTGTTTCCAGTTGGGAAATTTTTGAACGCTCCCCCCTGAAAAAATATCTGTAGCTACACCCCTGGGTGTCACCGACCAAAATATAGTGTGCTTCCAGACCTTCCCTTCGCGTTATAGCATTTTACGAAAATCATAGATTTTCTATTCAATATTTCCCCAATATATTCTTTGATAAATTTAGAGAATAAAAAGAATAACTTGGAATAAAGTGGAGAATAATCGAATAAGTGGTTTGCAAACCTCACTTATTATTCAAGAATTGTGAGACTTCCACGTGTTATTATCGCTTCTAAACGCCTCTGCAACGAACGCCTCGTATATATTATTTAAATTTTTGGCCATCATTTTTCTCGAATAGTAATTTTACTTTATTTAATCGCAGAAATTCTACGATTGAGCAAGCTAAGGTTATTTATCGAAAAAAAAACTATGTTCAAATTAAAGGATTTTGCGTACCATATGATACACATACGTAGTACTCGCATCCAAGTGGTTTTAAAGTTGTAATCATATTTTCTGTTAAACCAGGGTGGTTGCAATTCACTTTCTCTTTGTGTACCAGTATTTCCGAATGGTAATTGTCGCTTTATTTAAACGTTGAATTCTGGTTTCAGACAAATTCTAGAACAAGGTTATGTAATTTATCGAACACTAATGATATATAGCGTAGGCGTTAGAAAAATGGAACATAAGTAATTTGTTAAAATTACTGACTTCTTGAATAATATTAAACATTAAAGTGTATAATGTCATTCGTGTAGACAAATCTTTTAACTTGGATACAGTAAGTTGTTTATAGTTATTTACTGGCTAAATCTTTCATATATAAAGTTTAAACAGGATGGTCACAACGCCCACAAAATCGGAAAATACTTTTTAAATAGTAATATTAACTTTATGTAAATAAGATAAATCTATTATAATACACCTTAACATTTAATGTTTAATATTATTCTCGAAGTCAGTAATTTTACCGAATTACGTATATTCCAATATGATAACGCTTACGTTAAATATATCATCCATGTTCGATAAATTACATAACCTTATTTCCATGTAATCAAGTTTATGTCGAATAGTTGTAACACAGTGAATGTTCATGTAGACAATAAATCAAACCAGGCGCTTCTGGTTCTTAAGCTCTTTTACATGAAGGAATGTATAACCTATATAGATAGTGCAACAGACATAGATTACAAACATGACTTCATTTCCATGAATAATGAGAAAATTTGATTGATGAATAGGTATTTAGTCGGAAAATCATCAAAGGGAAGTTTTGAAAATCCAACAATTCTGAAACAAAATTAATTAATCGCAAATGCACGTCTTGCTGAAGTGTAGCAAAGACGTGAAAGGTTTAAAGGCTTTTAACGGAATTGTTTCAGATAGAATATGATGTCCTCTTAATTGAATGAAGTTGAGTTAATTATGGCTTTTTGAACTGTGAATTTTAATGAAGGATACACTGTAAAAAAAATTCCGTTAAAATACGGAAAATGTACTGGCAATCGAGACGCCAGAACAATTTCCGTATTTTAAGGAAATTTTTTTACAGTGTTTATGTTACAAACAATATGGGCCATTCCATGGAAAACGGACAAAATGTCCTACACGTGATACTTACATAAATACCTATATCTATTAACTTACAAGTTCTTAGAATATAGCATTAAAAATAACAAAAAAAACCCTTGATTTTTATGTTAGCGTCGTTGTTTTAATTTGAGGATACAATAGCATTGTTAAAACAGTGTAATATGTAGAAAAGCTGCCCCACACGTTATAATGAATTTCCCTTTAACAGGTTTAAAAATCTCCAAATTTTAAATCCTAGACCTAAGCAATCTGCCAGTTTCAGGGCCATTCCATGAAAAGTGGGCAAAATATCCTGCACGTGACACTTAAATAAATCCCTATATCTATTAACTTATATGTTGTTAAAGCATAAAATATGCATTCAAAATAATACAAAACCCTAGATTTTCATATCAACATAGTTGTTTTAATATGAGGATATAATAACATTGTTAAAACAGCAGTAATATATAGAAAAGCTGTCCCATACGAGACAAGGAATGGCCTACGGTGTCTAGAATACTAGATACCGTAGCCCATATAGTCCAATAAAGTACATATAGCATTTTCAACGAGAATAATATTTATTGTAAGCGATCGAAAAATGTAACATACATAAAACGGCAAAATTAAAGACTTCGTGAATGGCATTAGATGTTAAAGTGTACAATGTCATTCGTGTAGACAGATTCTTTCTCTTGGACACAGTAAATTGCTTTGAAATATAGTTATTTTTTCACTTAATTTTTCCTGTACAGAGTTTAATCAGTGTCGTCACAATACCTGTAAAATCGGAAAATACCCTTTTTTAATAATAATATTTTTATTTAATTATAACAATAATGTAAATTAACATTTAATGTTATTCACAAAGTCCGTAATTTTACCTAATTACGTACATTCCACTTTCCTAACGGTTGCGCTAAATATCATCCGTGTTCGATAAATTACACAAACTTGTTTCCCAGTAATCAGGTTTAAGTCAAACATTTGTAACACAGTGATTGAACATGTCGACAATAAATCAAATAATCGCTTCTGATTCTTAAACTATCACATGCTGGAATGTCTAACCTATATAGATAGTGCAACATACAAAGATTAAACACACGACTTTATTTCCATGAATAATGAAAAAATCTGATTGATGAATAGATAGTTACTCAGAAAATCATCAAATGGAGACCTCCAAATTACAATTCTAAAGCAAAATTATAATGTGAAGAATAACATTAAATGTTAATGTACATAATGTCATTCGTGCAAACAAATTCTTTCACTTGAAAAAAGTAAATTTTTTACAGCTATTTATTGTCTAATCTTTTCGTATACAGAGTTTAACAGGGGTGTACACAACAACTGTAAAATCTGGAAATCCTTTTTTTAATAATAATATTTACCTTATGTAAATAAGGTGTGTAGGTAAATTCTTTAACTTAGACTTAGTAAAATGTTTATAGTTATTTATTGACGAAACTTTTCTTATACAGATTTCAACTGGAGTGGTCACAACACCAGTAAAATCCAGAAATACTCTTTTAAATAATAATATTTACCTTATGTAAATCAGGCAAATATATTATTATACACTTTAACATTTAATGTTATTCTCGAAGTCAGTAATTTTACCGAATTACGTATGTTCCACTTTCCAAATCGCTTACGCTAAATATTGTCGTGTTCGATAAATTACACAACCTTGTTTTCCAGTAATCAAGTTTAAGTCAAACAGTTGTAACACAGTGATAAAACATGTCGACAATAAATCAAACCAGGCGCGCTTCTGGTTCTTAAACGCTTACATGGAGGAATGTCTAACCTATATAGATAGTGCAATATACAAAGATTAAACACATGACTTTATTATCATGAATAATGAAAAAATTTGATTGATGAGTAGGTATTTACTCGGAAAATCTTCAAAGGGATGCCTCGAAAATACAATTCTAAAGCAAAATTAATTAATCGCAAATGAACGTCTTGCTGATGTGAAGATGTGAAAGTTTAAAGGGTTCTAACGTAATTCATGGAGATAAAATATGACGTCATCTTAATAGAGTAAATTTGAGTAAATTATGGCACTTCGAACTTTGAATTAAAATAATGGACAGATATTAAAAACAATGTAATTACATAAAGTGCATGCACCTTGCAGCATTGTTTTAAAATGAAGTTATCAGGAATTAAACGCTAAATTAGCGCAATGGAAGCCTTTTTGTTAAAGATTTAAACATAAGGTATTTCTTGAAACATATCCTTTAAGTATTCACTTAAATAAGAAAAAAAGAAGACATTGCTCCATAAAGAAAAGGTCAAATATAATTAAAGTAGAACGTGGATAAACATTGCAGCATGAAAAAATTATAAATATGTCTTTATTTCTATGCCTATTTCCAAATATTAATCGATGAAAAATATACATATCAGTCTAATCCAAATCTAAAATACATCTAAAAAAAATCCTACTCTTATTAGAATTTAGTTTTTGTGATAAAAATTAGATCAATTGTGCCGAGTTTATAATAATCTTATTCTTGAATAGAAAATGGAGTAAAAAAAGAATTGATTTTGTTTCTACTGTTGCTCTTTAGAATTAATTTGTAATCTTGAAGCAAATAAAAACTAATATCGACTCCAAGAAAGCATTAACCTTTTAACTACTGTGACAAAAATTGTCACGTAGATACTGTGAGCAGTCTCTGAGACCGCGTAATCGAAGGATGAATAAAAGGATAAATTATCTCATGGAATACTATTTCTGTACTAAACTTTAAGTACAGAATAATTAAAGTCCGTCCACTATTATAATTAAAGTCCGTCCATTCATAAGTCTATATTGATAGTACTAGAGCTCCAAACGAAACAAAATTTCATTAGTATCTGTACACTGTTAAAAATTTGCAGCATTCTGGCAGGTCATTTGACCGTTTTTTTCCAAAAACGGTTACACAACCGTAATTTTAACACTATTCTGACCATATTATTGGCCATTTTATGGTCAGAATATAGTTAAATTATGGTTATGAAACCGTTTTTTCAAAAAACGGTCGAATGACCTGCCAGAATGCTGCAAAATTTTTAACAGTGTAGTTAAAATGAAAATTTAAAGTTAAACTGTGTAAATTTAGAAAGACAACGATCTGTGAGACTGCTAACAACAGTTACGGTTAAATCATGGCCAGGTGATTCTCATGTTCCTGCTCAATAACGGGAAACTTTCTGACACATTTTCTAACGCATTTTTCAACGTAAAGGCATACATTTGGCAGGCCTGCCTATTCAAGTGATTTGGAAACGAATAGCTTTTTCTTTTTTTGATAAAGTACACCGAGTTATAAGCTATTCTTGTCACGTGACAAATTTTTCCTCTTTCTCTAGTTGCCGCGTCTAGAATTCGGTTCAAAACGCTCACTTTGACATTTTTTTCTGAAAGATATTTCGCCTTTACCAAAAAATAGAAAATATAGTTTCTTAATAAGAGCGCCTGCAAATTTCATGCGTTTTCAAACAAAAATGAGTTCTAAAATGTGTCAGAAAATAGCTCTTTTGGATTTGAGAACAGCTTTATAAGATAAATTAATTAAGACGTCCACTGATGTTACATGAGATAAGCTCAAACTCAGTATCAATTGCAAACTTATAATAAAGGATAGAATAGCGTAAAGTCATTTCATAGAAGATTGTCTATTGTGTAAAATGCAGATAGTAAGAAGAGTTCAAAAACTCTATGCGCAGAGCTCAAAGACAGTTTAATGAGATCATACGTGGGTATATATAATGCAACATGCAAATGCTAAATTGTGGCTGTTGTAGTGCCGAATCACAAAGAATGATTAATGTATATCGGTAATGCTAATTTACGCTTCAAGTTTTCAGAGACGCCTTAGAAGAATCGAAGATACTACTAATGCATAATTAAGTAATCACAAATGCACGCTTCGCTTAATTAAGGACTTCAACATTTTAATTTTATTATTACAAATAAAATACAATGCAATGCATACAATAAAAAAAAGAATTGATTATTTCAATTTTCAGTTTTATTTTGTGAAATGGTTAGATAATGCTACAAATAGAGACTAGAAACATGAATTGATATCTTTAATACCTAGTGAATTAGAACTGATTGATGAATGCTGACAATTCATATTTACATAGAAATTTATCCGAAAAGATATAATGGTTGATTATAATCCAAAATTGATCAATCGTAAATGCATGATTTGCTTAGTTAAGAATTTCAACGCTTGGACTTAATTATTTCAAATAAAATATAATGTAATGTTTGTGGTAAAAAAAATTGATTATTTCAGTTTTAATTTTTACTTTATGCAATACTTAGATAATGCTACAAATAGAGATTACAAACATGATTTGATACCTGTAACATCTAATGGGTCAGACTTGATTGATGAAAGTTGACAATTCATATTTACATGAAAAGTTATCTAAAAAGATCCGAAAAGATCTAATGAATGATTCTAAATCAAAACTGGTTAATCGTAAATGCAGGATTTGCTTGATTTAGAATTTCAACGCTTGGGTTTAATTATTTCAAATAAAATATAATGTAGAGTTTGCGTTAAAAAAATTTTTGATTATATCAATTTAAAATTTTACTATGTGAAATGCATAGATAATGCCACAAATGAAAAACATGACTTGATATCTATAATACCTAATGGATCAGAATTGACTGATGAACGCTGACAATTCATATTTACATGAAAAGTTATCTAAAAAGATCCGAAAAGGTCTAATGAATGATTCTAAATCAAAACTGGTTAATCGTAAATGCATGATTTGCTTGATTTAGAATTTCAACGCTTGGTCTTAATTATTTCAAATAAAATATAATGTAGAGTTTGCGTTAAAAAAATAATTGATTATATCAATTTAAAATTTTACTATGTGAAATGTATAGATAATGCCGCAAATAAAAAACATGACTTGATATCTATAATACCTAATGGATCAGAATTGACTGATGAATGCTGACAATTCATATTTACATGAAAAATTATCTAAAACGATAGAAAAGATCTACTGAGCAATTCTAAAACAAAATTGATTAATTATACATGAACGTTTTCATGAAATGAGAAATGTTTTATAATTTAAATACATGGTGTCCATAATTAAACGACCCTATTTTAAAGTTGTCTGCAGGCTCAAACTATATTATTCAAAATTTTATGAAATTTTGTGGAGGACATAATAAAAGTATGGGAATTTGTTTGAGCGAAAAAATAGTTCAAACTTTCGCCGCCAGAGGGCGTTTTTTAATGAATTACACATTTAGCATACATTTACGATAGTTTAAAAATTTTATTGCAATCAAACATGTTCCACATGACGGTCATCATTTTCAGGCACCCCCTGAAAGCATAAAATAGCATATTCCACAGTTGACCGCAATGTGTTCTGGGAAATTCTAAAAACATGTCGTGAAATACTGTCTTTAAGATCCGGTAAAGTTAATAAATAAAATTTCTAAATTATAGTAAGTGCATGCTAAATGTGTAATTCATTAAAAAACGTCCTCTGGTAGGGAAATTTTTAACAATTTTTTGTTGTTGTTGTTGTTTAAAGAAACTCCCCAGCAAAGAGGAAATTGCTGGCTGATGGTCTACCACTGCATGACCACTGCATGACCACTGCTGGACCGCTTCAGTCAACTTTGCTGTTGGAAATCATCAGACAAAATTCTGGTGGGCATCCATTTTACCTCATGCGCTGGCCCACCACCTCATGGAAGTGCACGAACTTTTGCAGTATTATTGCTGGCAACCCTTACGCTAGGTGGCGCTGCGAATATCGAAGACATTGAGTATTTGAACACAAATCTGAAATTAATATCTTAACACAATTTAAGCTGTGAAGCTAATTTTCTGAAACTGTAAAAAATATAGCACCACTGCCACCAACAAAATAAATAAGTAAATGAATAAATAAATAAATTCTTTATTTGAACGCACTTTTTTTTTTCTCGTTAAACTGGCTTTACTAGGTTACAAAGGATTTCGGATTTCATAATTTACGCAGTTCAGAATCAATAATAAAAAAAAGCTTATAAAATACATAGGATTTCTATACAAAATAATAATTTCTATACCAGTTTAATGATCGGTAAAGTAAATCACAAAAGAAACAAACTTGAAATAGTGTAATGAGAGTTTGGCAACTACGAGCAGCAATCGTAGCGTACGCTGAAAGCACTTGTTCATGTCCGATCACAAAAACCAAGCAGCATCATGCGCGGTCAGTACTTGGGAGGGTGACCACATGCAGTTCAAATATTTCTATAGACATTTCTATTACAGACACTTCTACAGATGTTTCTATAACTCTTGGTGAATCTAGCTTATAGAAAAAAGAGCCATAATTATATAATACTTTGTTTTTTTTATAGAATTCTATAAGAAATTTTTGTAAGGAAATGTGCTGGGCTAGCAAAGGAATAGCAGTGGGATAGGTACTAGCACTGCAGGAAAAGTGCCAGATTGAAGTAATGTGATGGCATACGAATGCTGGCCTGCTGTTGACCATCACTGATGGGCCAGCTGCATTCGGCTTGGACACTTTTCGACAGGTTTAAGTAATGGCACCCTTGCACTTTACCGCTGATAGCACTGCTGGCTGCCATCTTTTTTCCAGCTGATGGACCACTTTCTTTCTTTGCTGGGTCCCATCTCTTTATTATGTCTTTCCCAAAATTTCACAACGTTATGAACAATAGCTTCATCTGTAGACAACTTTAACGCAGGGTCGTTTAATTATGGACACACTGTAGTTTAAAATAACTATTTCGTACGAAATATGACAACTTTGCGATTGGAATTGCATTAATGAAATCAAATCCAAATTGTGCTCGGTGATACTGAAAATATAAAATAGGAGTTGTAAAATATGACAAAGCTCTAATCTTTCTGAAAACTTATAATTAGTGTAAATAAAGTCTCTCCATACAGTATTCGTAATTTAACACGTAAACAGGAATCCACAGAGATGGGAGATTAAATGTAGCTTAATAAGATCATACAAAGGTATATGACGCAAAATAGGAAGATGCAAACATGACTATTTTGATGTCTAATAAGAAAGGTTGATTAATGAATACCGCCAATGCATATCTAATATCAAAAGTTATTAAACAGAAACCTTAAAAGATAAGAAGATGTTAATATAAATTAATTAATCGTAAATGCACGTTTTGCGGAATTAAAGATTTTAACAAGTACTACACAATTATTTCTGACACTATGTGATGTGATCTTTAAGTTTAAAAAGGAGGATAATTTTGCTAGTTGTGAAGGAAGAAAGTTTTCTAAAAGAAGTTTCAAAAGATCCAGTGTGTGATTTAAAAACAAAACTGATTAATCGTAAATGCACGCTTTCTTGAGATAGAGTTTTTAATGACTTAAAAAGTTTGAGTTATTTCTAATGCAATATGATGTTATCAATGCAATTCAAATTGAGTAAATCAAGATAAAATAGATTTACATGCTCCAAGAAAAGAAATGTTTCTTGAGAGGCTAGTTCAGTCACACGAAAACACCCGTTCGCTATTGTTAATCCATGGAATAAATGGTTTGAGATATAATGTTTGAATTTCAATATTTTAAATGATTTTTTTTTCACTGGATAGCTGTGATCGATCTCTACAAAGGCCGTTGTTTACTTTTTAGATTTTATTTACAGGTATTTTTAATAATGACACTTTCATTTTCGGGACCGGTTTCGAAAGTAAAATCCTCTTCATAAAAAAATTCTGCAAACAAAATCGAAAAAGTAAAAAACAGCCTTTGTAGAGGTCAACCTCAGCTATCCAGAGCAAAAAGAAAATCATTTAAAGATATTAAAATGCAAGCGAGATATCTTAAAAAAATCCTTCCATAGCATTAACATTAGCGAACGGGTCTTGACTGAAGTAGGCCTTTAATCTAGAAAAATATAATATAACCACGAGCGAAAATTTACAATTGCCTCTTCCGAATTCCTAACAATTCAGAAAAGCGTTCTTTATCTTTAGAAGCCTTAGAAAACAAAATAGTTTCGAAATTTAAAGAAACATTTATAAAAGCAAAATTTCTTTTGCTGCCCGAAATTTTCGGAAACGTTTCCAAGAACTTTTTATAGTGTATTAATCAGTTTTCTCTACCGAAAATTTAGATTTTACGTATGATATCAATTAACTAATGAAGTAAACATTTTCATGTTCAAAAAGCATGTTTTATTAACCCATGACAAATTAACAGTTTTAACTTTAACTTAAAAAAAATTATATATATATATATATGTATATGTATGTATATATATATATATATATATATATATATATATATATATATATATATATATATATATATATATATATATTTCTCTCACGTGGCGCGAAAATCAGGCTGAATTTATAGCTTGCCATTTTGCAACAACCACAGCGACAATTCTCAGTGATTAATTTACGGTTACATGACCCCGACCCATTTAGAAAATCAAAATTCAGAGAGAATCTCTTTTTAAAGACAAATCGTTTGATTGATGTATGAATAGCAATGCCATTGGTTCGTTTTACGGTGACGTGTGCATTCAGCGAATCAGCATTTTTATCAAGATTATCTTTTACACACAGCAGAAAACGTTTTGTTTACATTTCGTTAGTGACATACACAGCTCCTTCGTAGGTGTTTTCAAAGAGTTTTAAACGAATTTAAGCTATGCTGCGCAATATTATAGGCGAAAGAATGCATTTTCAACGAAGTTTTCCATTACAATTTTATACATTAAAAATATTTGTAAATTTCATATATTAAAATGATTTATGATAATATTGATTCTGGCTAGAATTGGTGCAAATAGTGGCAAGCGTGCGAAGCGGTCTGGGATCGCGTAGCACTCAAATGTGAATGTTAGCGATCAGAGGGATGAGGCCACTAGTTAATGTTATTTTGTTACATTTCCATGTATAAATTCGATTATGGAACTGAAAATGTTTAATTGAAAATAAATATTCTAAAAACCGACAGGTACTCAGGTTTAAGAAAACTGATTAATCTACCCTATGTATATAAAATCCTAATCAAACGAATTTATGAAACGGGAGTATGAAACAGAAGTATGAATCGACTGATTAAATAACTGATTAAGTTTCACGGCGGTTTCTCCTAAAATATGGAATACTTCGCGATGAAATTAACACAAAAAATCAATATTGATCTGCAGATTTCAAAACTGGTATTAGAATTTTTAAATTCGAACTACTTTTCAAAATATTAATTTTTTTCTAATTTTATATACATTTTTCTAATGATGGCAATTCAAATTTTAATCAAACATATTTTTTTTTTATATTTCAGAAAAGGTTGACATGGTAACCCGGCTACTGTTGTTTATTTGATAATAAATGTTTAGTTACTTTTATTTCTTTTTACAAATTATATAAATTATTTTGTTCTATGATTATTAATTATTTTTTTTTTATATTTCCTTTAGAAAATAATAGAAAATAATTAAGAAATACAGTACTACTTAGTTATTCCGTCGACCAATTTCGCCAAATTATATAAATCGCCAAAATACTCGCCAAATTATACAAATTGACATAATTTTTATTTTAAATAACGAAAGAACAAATAAATTAGTATAGCATTAATAAATATACGAATAAAACGTCGAAATAAAAATCACTTGATGACGTAAACACGTGTAACTTGCTTAAAGTCAAGTGAATGTGACATTCACGATCAACCATTATTGGCGTTTAATCTTATAGTTTGGCGATAGAGTTTTGGTCGTCGGGATATCTAAGGAATACCAAAAATGCATATGTAACTGGTATTTGAAAACGAAGTTTTCACCAAATTTTCGTAAAAAAATAAAAAACACGCCAAACCTGCGGTGCGTATCTGGCCAAATATTACCACTCGAAAAGAAAAAAAAATGCTGACTGGCGAGTTGAAAAAAAGCTATTGGAGAGATTTGCATCCTGCTAGCGTAACAGTACTAAAATTCTTTGCGACCATGGCAACTTTTATGTAGTTTTATTCGAAAAAAAAAATTGATTTTTTAATCAAAATGGAAAATTTACGGTCCCATATTGGCGCGATTTTTTTCTGACGCCAATGTCATATACGGAACGGGCACATAACTGGCGCCAAAGTATCGTTATTTTGCTTGATATGGTAAGCCGGATGTTGCTGTTTATGCTGTTGATGCGTTCCCCAAACTGACGTCGTTAAAAAATCACGCCAATATGGAACGTATATGACATCTTTGCCAAACTTTCGTATAAACGGCGAAGGGATCAGACCGTATTTGTTTGTGGCAGTTGACGACTTGAACTATTATAATACAGATGAAATGATGGCGATAGAATAATATTTGACGACTTATCACCTGTGCCTGGCTAACATTAAAGTACCAAAATGCCACCTAGAGTATAAAAAGCGAAGTGGTCCGCCTGGAACTGTTGATGATAGTCACATGACTTAGGCTATTGTTATAGAGATTGTTTTAAAATACCGGGAGACAAAGACTCTTATACTTAATTTATTTTATTTTAGCTTCTTTTCAAATGTTTAACTGATCCTCTTTAATCAAAAACGAAAACAACCATTGGATGTCTTAACAGCAACTGATTCGCCCTTAAATTTTTGCAATCAAAGGGAATTGGATGGAAACCCGTTTACAGGGAGATCTGCACAGCTTTTTTCAGTATAATTTAGTCTTCTCTAATATTTTTAAAACCCATCAGATTAGCGTGTTTTTAGATTCTGCGGTGTCTGAACGGGGGTTGGCTTGCAAAGTGTAAAAAAAAAAAAAAAAAAACTGTTTTTATAATTGATTCTTTAAATCTTGAAAATATATTGGGGGGGGGGGGGGGGGTTGTGTGTCCTAGTAAACAAGTGATAAATGATACACATTTCATTTTCAATAGCGGGCATTTTATAATGAACCTCATTAACATATAAAAATTGCACATGAATTTTAAATGTATGGGATGCATAACATTAGTTTTCAACATTTTTTATATATTTAAACAAAAAAAAAAAAAAAAAAAATTCCATATAAATATAATATTAAGACTTAAGCGATTTTTATTTTATTAAAAGATCAATTTTTTAAAATTAATATTAAAAACTAGTCAAACGTTTTACCAATGGCATTCAATTTGCATACGTCTGTAGGAATAAAACAAATAACGACTTAATTACATAAAAGTAAAAAAAAAAAAAAAAGACAGAGGGAGAGTGTGTGTGAGTTGAATAATAATAAAAAAAAAATTATGCTACTTTCATTTTTCGTTTTAAATTCTGGAGAAACTACTAAGTTATTAAAATGAGATGAACTGAAAGACATGAGATTAGTTTTTCAGAAAAATGTCTTTTCTTTTTCTGGTTCCTGGAAGAAAAACGGAAACAGACGGATATGAATTATGCAGAGACTTTCTTAAATGTCAACACATTTCGCGGTGGATATCATAAAACGAAGAAAAGAAATGCACTGTTCGAAAAAAATAAAAATGATGAAAATTTAGCTTTCTGTGCATCTAAACCCTGTCAATCATCATAAAAAGTTTAATCTACTGCCAATCCCAAGACTTTCTTATTTCTCATAACAATGAGTTTAAATGTGTCATGAGTTAAAAAACTTTAACTCATGAGTCAAAGTTCTAAAAGTAAAAACTCCTGAGTTAAACTCTATAACGCATAGAAGGGAATATCCTCCTACGTTCACATGGATTTTAAACCAACAGGATGCATAACATTGGCTTTTAACTTTTATTTGAAATAAAAAAAAATTAAGAAAAACTTGGACTTACGCTGTCAAAATTTAATAATTAAAAACTCTTATGATACTCATCAGCGTACATATAAATAAAAACTATATTAAAAACGCATTAAAAATTAATCCCAACGTTTCATGCTGTTTCTAATGAGCCATCATCAGGGGAGAGGGTTCTTGATCTCCACGAATCAAAGTTACAAACAGCACAGTCACTTTCACAACACCAAACTGAAAACTTCTTGACCTCCACGAAGCAAAGTTACAAACAGCACAGTCACTTTCTCAACATCAAACTGAAAACGTTTTCAGTTTGATGTTGTGAAAGTGACTGTGCTGTTTGTAACTTTGCTTCGTGGAGGTCAAGAGTTTTCAGTTTGATGTTGTGAAAGTGACTGTGCTGTTTGTAACTTTGCTTCGTGGAGGTCAAGAACCCTCTCCCCAGATGATCACTCATTAGAAAGAGCATGAAACGTTGGGATTAATTTTTAATGCGTTTTTAATATAATTTTTATTTATATGTACGATGATGAATATCATAAGAGTTTTTAATTATTTAAAAAATTAATTTGCATATAATTATAATATTAAGATCAAAAAGGTTTTTTATTTTATTAAAATATCAAAATTTTAATTAAAAAAATTTAATTTTTGTCAAACATTTTACCAATAGCATTCAATGACTTAATTACGTAAATGAGAGAGAAAGAGAGAGACAGAAAGAGTTGGACAATAAAAAGATATATGTTACTCTCATTTTTCGTTTTAAATTCTTGAGAAACTACTACGTTATTAAAATGAGATGAAGTGAAAGACATGAGATTAGTTTTTCAGAAAAATGTCTTTTCTTTTACTGGTTTCTGGAATAACAATGGAAACAGACGGATATGCATTATGCATCTTGAAACGGAGAAAGGAAATGCACTGTTAAAAATAAATAAATAAATAAAAAGAATGAAAATTTAGCTCTCTGCGCTTCTAAAACCCAGAAAATCATTATAAAAAGTTTAAACTAATGCTAATCCCAAGACTGTCTTCTTTCTCATAACAATCAGTTTAAATGTGTCATGAGTTAAAAAACTTTGAGGAAAACTATAACTCATAGAAGGGATTATTCTCCTACGTTCACATGGATTTTAAACGGATAGGATGCATAACATTTGCTTTTAACTTCTATTTGAAATTAAAAATAAATGAATTTGCATATAATTATAATATTAAGATGAAAAGATTTTTTATTTTATTAAAATATCAAAATTTTAATTAAAAAATTTTTAATTTTCGACAAACATTTTACCAATAGCATTCAATTTGTTCTTTCACTATCATGCGTAAAAAAAAATAACGACTTAATTACATAAAAGTTAAAAGAGAGAGAGAGAGAGAGAGAGTTGGATAATAAAAAAAAAAATATGTATGTTACTCGCATTTTTCGTTTTAAATTCCAGAAAAACTACTACATTATTAAAATGAGATGAACGGAAAGACATGAGATTAGTTTTTCAGAAAAATGTCATTTCTTTTTCTGGTTCCTGGAAGAAAAATGGAAAGAGATGGATATGCATTATTCAGAGACTTTCTTAAATGTCAACACATTTCGCGGCGGATATCATGAAACGGAGAAAGGAAATGCACTGTTCGAAAAAAAATAAAAGGGATGAAAATTTAGCTCCCTGCACATCTAAAACCCTGCCAATCATCAAAAAAAGTTTAAATTAGTGCCAATCCTAAGACTTTCTTCTTTCTCATACATGTTAACCCTTTGCGACCCAACAACTCCGATTTGAAAAATATTTACTGGAATGACAGAACACATCATTTTAAGCATGTAAAAAATATAGATAACGGCAGAAAATATCGAAGAATTTGAACAAGAATTTTCTAAACTACTAAAACCGACTAAGAGAGCAAAAATACTTCTTACAAGCCCTTTTACCGTTAAATATCAGTATTTTTTTTTTTCGCGATTTTTTCACCTAGGCTACGAAAACATCTTTTTTATTCCTAAAAATTTCAAAGAGTTTGGAACATAACGGCAATATTTTTAAGCATTTAAAACACCGGAAGAACCCCGCCCCTATACCCTTTTTCGGCATATTTCAAAATTACGCATGAACTCCAAAAATCAAATTACGCAGAAAAGAAAATACCAAATAGCATATACTTTCCATTCAATATTTTTCGCGATTGTTTCATTGAAAAAATACGACAAAATGGAGTTAAAGATAAAAAATGCTACAAATTTCAGTTTCATTTAACCCTTTATGTCCCAAATTATGCATTCATGAAAATTGCATTTTCTAAAGCATTTTTAGCGAATTTTTGAAACTACATTAGAATATTTAGACAATCATATAATAAATTTTAGAAGGATTTTGTCAATTAAAATTAATTAATTAAATTTGAAATTATAGGGACTTTGTGCAATATTTATAACTCCCGTCAAATCTTTTATTTAACCCTTTCGGGGGCAAGATACTTGTATTCATAAAATGTTGAAATAATTGAATGACACCAGTATTTACAAGAAATTTTATTTGTAAAGAAGTAGTAATTTTATTTGTAGTAAAGTATATTTTCACGTTCGTAATAACAGTGAAATTTTCTTTATAAAATTCGAGCGCAATGTGCCCATTAGGGATTAAATTTATGTTATGCCATACCGGAATCACCGCCCTTCAAGGAGTTAAAATATTTTTTGTTAGAATTTTATAAAATTAGGAAATGTAGAAATATAATGTTCTTATACGATAGAAATATAGAAATATTTCCTAACCAAAACTTTTCCTCCGCAATCTTTCAACGTCAAGAAAGCTGAAAAGATGCACACTGTAAAAAAAAAAAAATCTGTAAAGTTACTAAAGTGGTTCCCTAGAACTATTTAAGTAACGGCAACAACAAAACTTCATGTAAGAGACACACTTTTGCGCCGAAAATCATAAAATCTGTAAGGTTATTAAGAATTTTTGAGGAAACTGAGATGCCTAGGTCTTTACATGTAACTGCAACCCGGTTTACAGATAAAATTTTAGTAAGATTACTGTAATTTTAGCAGATTTATTTGTAAAGCTACAGATTTCTGTAGCTTTACAAAAACTAGTTTTGTAGATTTGCAGCTTTTTTTGTCAGTTACAGATGAAAGTTTAGTAAGCATATGTAACTTTACATTTGTAGAACTACAGATTTTTTTTACAGTGCAGAGGAAACAGAAACCATTCTTTTAAAAATATTTTTGCTTTGTACAACCAATAATGCTTTTGGAATAAGATAAAGTAAAGTATCTATAACTCATTCCAAACTCTATTACTATTAATTGATGTAATAATGGTGTATACGAAAAAACATTTTTCCCCTCTCAACAGCTCGAAATTTTCTGAGACATTTTTAGACTCATTTTTAAAAGTAAAAACATGAAACTTGCTGAGGTGATTTTTGAAGAGATGTATAAGAGGCCGTGTGATTTCATTTTTCGCTCAATCAATTAGAATTTGATTTTTAAACAATTATTTTCTCAGTATGACAATTTCTTTTCATCCCCAGATCTCCCGCTTCGGAAAATTCGGTTCAAAACGCCAACTTTGTCAGCATTTTTTTGCAATATTTTCTGCATTTATCAAAAAGTCGACAAGCACGGCACATTACGTAGTTTCTAAATAAGAGAATTCGCCCGTTTGATGTGTTTGAGAGCAAAAATAAATTAAAAAATAAATCGGAAAATAAGCAGTTTGAATTGGAATACACCCTTGAATGAATTTCATAACAAGCTATTTTAATGGTACTTTAAAGTACTGTACTAACATCAAGAGTTAAAGTAATTATCGCGGGCCCTGGAAACGACGGGCGGGTCAGCTAGTTAACAATATAATTGGAATTATTAGAATTAAAAATTAATATGCTGTTTAGGCTTTGATTACTCTAAATCATACAATGAAAAAGTCTAGCATTAAATTATAACTAGCAAAATCATAGAAAATCGTTTGTATCCTTTTGTAAAACTTTCTAACGAACCTGAAAAATATGTAGCACTATGTATAACACGCACGTTTACCACATTTTAGAAGATAAATTACATACAGAGGAAAAATCTGATATTCATTCATAATTGATAACTAAATTTCAATTTTCTTCATATTTTTATGGTAAAATTTCTTACGTAATGTAATTATTTTGTTTTGCAAAGGACGTTACTTAGCTTAATTGTTACATTAACAGAAAACCTGCGGATTCCTCCGTTTACTGAATGCGTGCTGCTCAAGTATATAATATCTCAGTTAATCAGATTAAGTTCTTAAATGGTTAACGATTTTAGAAATGATTCTTTTTGTCTTTTTTTTTTTTTTTTTAAGCGAATCGTGTAAATAGTAATGCTTTTAAAGATCTCTACATCAAGTCGAATTCTGCGCGTAATAGGATTTTAAATGTACAAGATTTATCTGAGGTCTACGTTCTTTCTTCAAGTGATCACTTGAGTGGGTGAGTGAGAGAGTGAGTATTATAAGTGAGACAGTCAGTGTTATGAGTGAGAGAGTGAGTGTTTTGAGTGAGACAGAGAGTGTTGTGAGTGTTATGAGTGAGAGAGTGAGTGTTATGAGTAAGTGAGTGAGAGAGTGAGTGTTATGAGTAAGTGAGTGAGAGAGTGAGTGTTATGAGTAAGTGAGTGAGAGAGTGAGTGTTATGAGTAAGTGAGTGAGAGAGTGAGTGTTATTCACTCAAGTGAGAGGTTGGGTGAGTGTTATTCACTCAAGTGAGAGAGTGAGTGTTATGAAAGAGTGATGTGAGTGAGATAGTGAGTGTTATTCACTCGAGTGAGTGAGAGATTTTAACAGGGCGTCAGATACATTTGGTCAACTTCTGTGGTGCACATAAAAAAAAAAAAGAGACAAATGTTTCTTCTTAATCGACAAAAATATAAGTCAATTTTCTAAAGACAGAATATCTCTCATTAGGATACTACGTATACTCAAGTAAACATTCTCACTTGTGTATTTTAATTTATACACGCAAGAGTAACAAAAAAATATGTATATTAATATAACGAGCTGGAACCCATCGAAATTCGACGTTAAAATTTAAATGCTTTAATAAAAAAGTTTTAAAATGCATCGTTCATTGTTCATTTAAAATTCCTATCTTCTGAAAGGCATCCATTCTTTTAAAAAATGGAGAAATTATGTTTTAATAATAATATACAATCTGAATATGAAACAGCTTTTTAATGCTTTCAAGCGATAATTTGTTATCACTATTCCCCACAGTACTGAATATTGCACACAGAAAAAAAATAACCTCTTTTTTATCTAATATATAAAAATGACAATTTGTCTGTCTGTCTGTAATGCTATACAAATCCACAGTTTGGAAGCCAGAATTGTGAAATGTTATATACATGTGTATTAAAACACGGCCGGGCAACTAAAGAAATCCAGAATCGAAATAATTTATACTTAACCACCATAATAACCACCAATTTAACAGCAATTTCCTATCAAATGTAAACATTTTTCGTTATAGCAGCTGCCAACAATTAAAAATTCACAATAAAATCCTTTTTTTTTTTAATGTTCAACCCGTAATCGCGCGAGTTCTTTAACCAAAGTAAGATATACATATTACGTAGGCCACACTGCAATACTAAAAAGCGGTAGCGGATATTACGATAATTCTTTCACCTCACATGCAAATAATTAGAGATATACATATTACGTACGCCACGATGCAATACTAAAAAGCTCCAGCGGGTATTACGATGATTCTTTTACCTCACATGCAAATAATTAGAGATTATTTTATTGCGCTTAATTATTACATTTTTTTTTTTTTTTTAAATAAGGAAAAACATTTTATCAGAAACATCAACAAAAACTTTTTATTCTATTTATTTCCTTATTCCAAATATATCGTTTTATCGTCTGCTGCCATAGTAACATGATAAATTAAATTTCATTTTTAAAAAATGCGCAGTAGTAGAAAAATATTTTACTAAATCAAATAGTTATTTTAAATTTTGGTTTTAGAATTAAATTCATGAACTCCTATGCGTAGAACGGGTTAAACGGCTAGTGTACAATAAAAGTAGCAAGAAACCATAATTCATCATTTTCTGCCACTCAAAGATATAGAAAAAATGGTACGCGCGCACATCTTCTTTTTGGAAAAAATAAAAAGAACAGCAGAACATGAATCCGTTATAAAGTAATAGCTCTACTTCCTGTGCCATGTGAATGCAACAAGCCGGGGGGCTGGTAAATCAGTCACGAAAACTTCATGCACGAAAGAGTACGAAATAGGAAGGCAAGAACTAAAACAATCGCCAGCTGTGCACCTTTCCGTATTACGGAAGGGGTGAAAAAAATATCGGAGGTAGAAAATCTCAGCCTCATCTCAAGAATTTTCAACGGTTTATGAGAAAGTTGAGATTGTGAAAAAGTAATTATTTTCAAACAATAAGCGAGCAAGTCTGTGAGTTAATAAGAAATAATTAAAATACTGCCTATATCGTAGTAAAATGAGCAATTTCGATAGAAAAACATTCATTGAAATTTATATTTACGCGTTATATGCTGGAAATGAAAAGAATAACAAGCCGGAAATTGTACGTCAAACGTGGAAAATGAGGTGGGTTCGTTCTATAACTAGTTTTATAAATATCCCGATCTTGGTGCAATAGCTGTTGCACTCTTATTCAAAAATGCATGAATACAAAATTTATTACGATTATATATATTAAATTCAGTATTATGGAAATAATAGGACTCCACTTAAATAGGACATCATTACCATGGCAACCTAGAATCCATTGACTATCGTGGGATATCATTGAGTTAAGGGTGTTCTCAAATCCAAAAGAGCAACTTTCTGACGTAAGTTTTAAATTATTTTTGTTCGAAAATGCATGAAACTAGCAGGTGTTGTTGTTCACAAACTATGTCATCGAGCTGTTTTTTCCATTTTTTTGCAAACGCAATAGATCTTTCAGAAAATAGTGTCAAAGTAGACGCTTTGAACCGAATTTCCGCGCGAAAGTAGAAAAATCACTCAAGAGCGGGCGAAAAGCGTGTTTGTCACGTGATCGAAATCGCTTCTAACTCAATGAGTAATTCATTGATCCAAAAATGGAAAAACAGTTCAATTCCAAATCGCTTCCATGGCCAGGCTTTCCAATTTTATATCTTTCCGTTGGAAAATGAATTTGTAAATGTGTCAAAACTTTTGCGCTTGTTGAAGAGAGCAGTTAAGAACAGCCTTAATTAATTATGATATGATTTAATAGAACGAAGAAAACTATTATTAATATCTTTTTAAGTTTTAATTCGATTATCATAAAATTTGAAATGACTCGACAAAATTCTGCGACGACTATATATTCAATTTCAAATCATTTGGTTGGGTAGTTTTTGCGCGGTTATATGCGGACATTCGCACAGACAGACGGATGGACCAGATAATGACTATAGGTGCTACGCATTTATATAATTACGAACGCACCTATAATAATTATGGGGTCTTGTACCTTTTAAACGCGTCGAAAATTAACGAGAAACTACAAAGTTTGAATTAGTCTATCTTCAAAGCCTTTTTATGTATAAACATGAAAATTTGGTTATTGATTAAACAGATTGTGCTTTGTAATATGCTACCATTAGAAATTTATTAACCCTTTAAAGAATTTGTGTATTGTCGAAATCAATATAGCTCTTTTTTTTACCCCATAAGTCATTGCGCGCGTGATATCTTGAGAAAGTATGTATGGATTTGCATGATATTCGGTAAAGATACTAATCATATATGTGTGTTTAAAATGATCTACTCTTAGGCTAAAATTATTTCATTAACTATATAAAAAAATATTTTCGTAAAAAAAAATAAAAATTTTGTATTTTTAACGAATAAAAATAGTCATAATTAAAAATATTACAATTGTAAATACTTAAAAGTAGATCATTTTAAACACACAAATTTGTTTAGTATATTTACCAAATTTCATGACAATCCATACATACTTTCTCAAGATATCATGCGCGCAATGACTTATGGGGAAAAAAAAGAGCTATTTTGATTTCAACCATACACAAATTCTGTAAAGGGTTAATAAATTTCTGTTGGTAGCATATTACAAAGCACAATCTGTTTAATCAATATCCAAAATTTCATGTTTATACATAAAAAGGTTTTGAAGATAGACTAATTCAAACTTTGAAGTTTTTCGTTAATTTTCGACGTGGTTAAAAGGCACAAGACCCCTTAAGAAAATATGAGCACAGGAATTGAAATTTCTACACACACGAAAATCATTTGTATCGTACACTTACATCGTACATTTCGCATTTGCTCTTTTGTAACACTTTCCAACAACGTTGAAAAGTGTTTACGAATTCGGTTTATCTGTCTGTCTGCCGTCTGTCTATCTGTCTGACCTTGCTTTAACTCGCATAAATATACCCGGAATGCCATGCAATTCATATATGCTATTGAAGTTTACTACGGCATGCTCGCTACTGAAAATGAAGCGTATAGCGTGAACTACAGGGACACTCAAAATAATTCCATTGCATTACAGTCTAAGGGGAGAAATCTTCTGCAATGCATTTTATGGATGTTACACTATTTCAAACAAATTGAAATTGATATATATCATTGAGGGATACTCCAAAATGCTTACTATAGAATATGGCGTGCGTAGAATTCATTGTTGTTTTACAGGGATACACAAAAGAATTCCATTACTGTACTGAATATGAACAATATAATTGCTAGAAGTGCGTTTTCTGTTGAGGTACGCGTTTTTAAATAGAACTATTTTTTTTTTTTTTTTTTTTTGCATATTACTTGGTGTGTATAAATTCTGTAAATCATATACAGAGCTGATAAATAATATGCAAGGCTTTCTCAAAATATATTCCTTTATTAAATATTTCTAATTGAGCTTAATTATTTGGGCATTACTGAAATTATATCGCAGGTTCCTCATTTTTTTTTTCATTTTTGAATCGATTTTTTTAAATTATAATAATTTATGCGTTTTATTTGATATTCAAATTTATTATCGGAAAATGTTTTTGAATAAACTAGATTCTAACATCATTAAAATTGCAGTAAAGAATCATATTTCAATAAAGAGAACATGATTATATGAAACGAAGCAGTTTTCAGTAACCAAAAACTGTCTTAATGGACTTATATGTTTACAAAGAAACCACTTTCAAAGTTTAGTAAGAAGATTTCTTTTGTGTTTTCCTTGACTTACATCTTACCTTAAAAATTTTAATCTTATTTATGTAACATGAATAATAACAACATTTATTTAATATGATTATATGAAAAGGTACTAGTCTTTAGTAACCAATGACTATCTTAATGAATTTATATGTTTACAAAGAAATCACTTTCAAACTTTACTAAGACGATTTCTTTTATGTTTTCCTTGACTTACACCTTACCTTAAAATTTTTAATCTTATTTATTTAACACGATTAATAACAACATTTATTTAACATGATTATATGAAAAGAACTGGCCTTTAGTAACCAAATCTGTCTCAATGAACTTATAAGTTTACAAAGAAACCACTTTCAAACCCTAGTAAGAAGATTTCTTTTGTGTTTTCATTGACTGATATCTTACCTTAAAAATTTTAATCTTATTTATTTAACTTTATTAATAACAACCTTTATTTAACATGATTATATGAAAAGAACTAGTCTTTAGTAACCAAAAACTGTCTTAATGAACTTATTTGCTTACAAAGAAACCACTTTCAAACTCTAGTAAGATTTCCTTTGTGTTTTCCTTGACTTACAGCTTATCTGAAAAATTTTAATCTCATTCTAGAAATTAGAACAGTACAATTTCTTAAATTACTGTTTCATGTGCCTTTATTCTCAAATACCTTAAATGTTTAATGAATTTCGAATTACAAATCCAAATGTTTCAAGAAAACACAACCGAAATGTTTTAAGAAAACAATTCTTCTTTGAGTAATTAAAATCATTTTCAATAGTACAAGTGAAATTTCTTAGAAGCTATTCGAAATAAAGCTAGCAAGACTTTTCTGGACTATTACATTACATAAGAGATTTCTTAAAATTTTAATCCCAAAACTAATGTTCAGAAACACATTGTTGTTTAAAAATATCTGTCGCATATTCAATTTTTCAGGAATGTTGTAACAGTTATATTTCTTTTTAATTATAAATCTGAGCTGAGTGCTTATAATAGCTAGAAATCTGAAGTTAAGTATTTTTAGAAAACAACGCCGCTAAAAATAATTATATACCATCCCCATAACTTATATAAATTTGCTTTAAAAAATGCATTGTGACTTATTTCAGGTTTATCTTTTCATTTAAATCATTCTTTAAATTTTTTATTTTGAAATTATCCGGTAGAATAAAAATTGTATTTAAAAGTCAGAATTAAAAAATTTTAAATTCAGTGTTTCAAATAAATGTTACATGAGCGTGCATTCAAAAATGCTAACATATATGTATTTATTACTTAAGAATTATAAATTCAAGTGTTCATGGAAAATTCAACTTAATCATACCAATATGTTATTCATTCTTTAAATAATTAGTAATCATAAACTGTAATATATACGATATCACTTTAAAACTATTTGAAATAATTTCAATAAGAATATAAAATTTCTGTTTCATCACTTAAATCATCCCTTAAAAGTACAATTCTCAGACAGTAGTACTATTGCATATTCATACAGTCAGGAATGCCTTATTTGGTTTATGACTCTAGAATTATAAATCTCAGGGTCTATGAACAATCGAAAGATTCAACTTAATCCTGCAGATATTTAATCTCTTCTAACAAAATGTCGTGTACCATCATGTGACGCAGTCCTAATGCAGTGCATCGTATCATCTTACATTTAAATCATTCCTTAAATTTTAGTCTTCAAATTATCCGGAATAAGATTAAATAGCATTAAAATTACTGCTTTAAGTTTTAAAATACATATTTATAATTAAGTATTTTAAGCAGCTGTTGCTGAGTATGCATTCAGAAATGTTATTGATTTATTAATTTAGAATTACAAATCCAAATGTTCAACTTAATTATTCTAAAAATTTACCCATTCTTCAAATAATTACAATCTCTCTTTGTAAAACGTATGATATTATTTTGGAACTGGCTGAAACAATTCCAATATTAAGAATTGACTTTGTTTCTTCACTTAAACTGTCCTTTAAATCTTTAATGCTAAAGAGACCAGACGGTAAAGCTGTTTCATGTGCAGAGAATTCGGAATACTTTATTTGATTTATGATTTTTGAATTACAAATCCCAGAGCCTACAGACAGCTGAGAAATTCAACATATTCTCTCAAATATTTAATTATTTTAACAAGCTTTCACGAACCGTCATGTAACACATTCCTTCGAAGCTACATCATCAGGAATAGAGGGACATCGTCAGGAATGCTTTATTTAAAATTTTAGTTTCCAAATTACCCGGAAGAACAGTAAATAGGATTAAAAATTTGGCCTTAACACTAGAACGCCCGTAAATTTTACTAAAGTTTCATAAAAGTATTTGACACCAGAATTTTTATTTAAAATTATTTGACTGATTTATTTAACGTAAATCTGCTTGGTTTAAATTCAACTTATTTTATGAAAGAATTTCTGGTTCCAGTTGACATTTAATCATATGGTCGGAGTCGGATCGACTACTTTCGGGCGTTCTAGTGTTAAAATGTTAAAATACTGACTTAAATTTAAAAGGAAGTGTTTCAAACTCCTGCTGTCTCTGCATACAACACAAACGCTTTAGTTGACTTATTACTTCATAATTACAAATACAAATACTTAAAGAAACTTTAACTTAAACATTTAAAAAAATGGCTATTTTGTAGATAATTAATTACAAGCTGTCACATATACACATAGGGTATTGCTTTGATATTTGCCGAAACTTGTTACCTCCTTATTGAAATCGCCCCTTGAAACTTTAATCCTAAAACAAGAGGGTAGCACTTCGGGTCAGGAATTCTTTATTTGATTTATGATTTTAGAATTGCAAATCCCAGGACCTTTGAACAGTCGAGAAATTCAACATATTCCCGCAAATATTTAATCTCTTTTAACAAACTTTCATGTATTATCATGTGACGCATTTCTCCCCTATCATCAGGGATACAGAAAGTAGGAGGTATTTCATCTCTCTCCCCTATTTCAAATAATTCTCTGATTCATTGCCTTTAACTCAGTAGTATGGTGGATACATAGCAGATGCGAAGGCGACAGCAAGTCTACCCGACTGGCAGAAATGGTGAATGTATAATGTGTTTAAAAAATTACATTATTAAGAATTTCCGTGTGCATTTATTCTATCTATGTCGACGTGAATTGGGAAAGAATGGATGGGATGAATCAGGATGTGGGAATACTTCGAACTAAATTAAAAAAAAAAAATTAAGAAGCTGGAATTATGTGAATGAAAAACGTTCTTGATGCTAACAGTATAATTACATATATATTTTAATTGTGTGGAAAACAACGTAAAAGAATATGGGATGGTGGATATGTAGCAGATGTGAAGACACCAAGTAGTCTAACCAACTGGCAGAAATGGTGAATGTATAATATATTTTAAGAATTACGTTATTAGAAATTTTTGTGTGCATTTAATCTGCATATCACGATGAAAATTGGAAACGAATAGACGGGATGAACCAGGACTTGGGAAGATACTGAATTAAAAAATCGGAAAAGCAAACTTAACAAACTGCAGTTGAATGGTTTAAAAACGTTCTTGGTGCGAGTAGAATAATTACAAATATATTTTAATTCTGTGTAAAACAACGTAAAAGAATATGGGATGGTGGATATTTAGCAGATGGGAAGACGACGAGTAGTCTAACCGACTGGCAGAAATGGTGAATGTATAATGTTATTTAAAAAGTTACATGGTTAGAAATTTCTGTGTGCATTTATTATCTATGTGACGATGAGAACTCAGAAAGAACAGATAGGATGAATGAGGACTTGGGAAGATGTCGCATTAAACATAAAAGAAAAAACAAAATTACGAAGCTACAATTATATGATTGAAAAACGCCTTTGATGCAACTAGAATAATTATAAATATATATTTAATTGTATGCAGAATGGTAAAGTAATTTTGAATAGGTAAAGTAATTGCATTTCGATCGGAAGAAACAAAACAAAACATCTATAATTGCCCATATTGGCTATAGAGTCCTATTTTCTACTATGTTACATACATATAAATTTTACTAAAGGAAACCGAAGTCTTTGCTTTGTTTTTACTTAAGTTCAAATAGCATTTTATACCACCGAAGCTCAGTTAGTTCTTTTAAATTTTTAATCAGCAAAAAAAAAAAAAAAAAAAAAAAAAAAACTGTTTTGTGATATTGAAAGGGTTTTTCACCGTTATAGAAAAATCACCGCTTTGTAAGCTGGCTTGTTTCTAACAAGGGATCATCACCCTGGGAGCTCTGCTGTTATGTGTTTTGTCTCTACGACACAAAAAATTGATGAATTCTGCAACTATTATTATTTTTTAATTTACTAAAACGAAAAAGTTCATTTGCCGCTCCCTGTTTTATAACTCATGTGGTCCATGTCTAAATTGTGTAGCTCAGGATATTTCAACAACTTCAATACGGCCAAATCTATTGACACTCGATCTATCATAAGAATCTATTTTTCTTAATCCCTTGGAGGGTGGCAGTACATATGCACCATGTAATTTTAATCAAAATTTGCACCAGAATTTGTGAATAAGATTTTACATTTATAACTTTTATGGGAAAGAAGTTGTAAAATTGCATTTTCTTATTAAAAAAGTTTTTTTTTAATATTCTGGTGTCAATTCAACTTTACACAAAATAACTTACCCCTGAAAGGGCTGAATATCAGCAAAGCATTTTTAATTAAAGCATGATTTTGAAAGTTTCATTTTTATTTTGGAAAATCCTAAAGCTTACAAATAATCATTATATATGTACTGATTTTAAAATAAAATTATGCCTTGATACAAATGATTGCCTTGGAAATTTTTTTTAAACTATAAATTACGATTTTAACAGGTCACCTATTTAAAGATCATTGATAAAAAGCAGTTGCTTATACGTTTTAAAAACTCTTTCACAACTTTTTATGAAGACTAGATTCTCATTCAAGAAAATAAACAAGTAGAAGAAACATAGTATAAATTCTAAGAAGGACAATGCAAAACCCTTTGAGTGACAGAATAAACCTAGCAAGACATAAGTATTCCATGAAACATTTCTGTTTAAAATGTACTCATTCAATTAAGAAATTGGACACGAAATGAACATTCACCTGCTTCCTGAATGCGTTATTTAAGAACATATTCCAAGAAATTCCACGTGCGTGACTTCAGCAACCAGACAGGGGCACGTATTAGTGTTGCCATTACTGGCACTTCGCGCTAAAAAGGCGAGGCCATCGACCAGAAAATGCGGGCTTAATACAAAAAGCAAAAATCAATAGTCGTCATCAAAGGGCAAGATACTATATTATTTCATTTTTTTCTGACAAATGAAAAAATTAATGTAAATAATAGCGGTACTTCGAAGGGCAATGTTATGCGGGGGATTATCATTTTTGATTAAGAGTGCATTGCTTAGTTTGAAAAAGAAACTACTCTTAAGCAATTCAGACACTCCAATTAAATTTTATGAATATGCAACTATGCCGAGTTGTTGCGCATTCCTACAAATGCAGTCAGACCCGGATGTTTTGACCTATATATAAAATACTGAGAAAATATGACACCAATAAATAAGACTATAAAAATAAAAATAAATAAACAGTCTTTAATTTAACCCTTTATGTATTGAATTATGAATTCATGAGAATTTTATCTTCTAAAGCATTTTTCGTGAATTGTTTAAACTGCATTAGAAGATTTACATAATCATTTAATAAATTTTAGAAGAATTTTAGAAGGATTGAAAGATTTAGAAGGATTAATTAAATTTGAATTTATAGGGATTTTGTGCAATATTTATAATCCCACTCAAATGTTTTATTTTAAATATTTTTTTAGTATTTTGTAGAATTAGGAAATGTACAAATGCAATTCTTACAATAGAAATATAGAACTATTTCCGAATTGAAAAATCCCCCCCCCCCCCCCTCAACGCCAAGAAAGCTGAAAAGATGCAAAGGCAAAATAAATCATCCTTTTAAAAATATTTTTGTTTTGTGTGACCAATAATGCTTTTGGAACATGATAAAATAATGTATCTATAACTCATTCTAAACTGTATTACAATTAATCGATGTATTAAATGAATTTTATAACAAGTTATTTTAATGGCACTTATAAGTACCGCCAGTAGATAAAGGGTTAAAAACACTAAACAGCATTAAGATACATTAAAATTAAAATCAAATAGACGTTTCGTGCTATAAACATAGCACCTCATCAGTAAACACATCAATATCATAAACAATTGCAAAAGTATCAGTAATTAATTTTAATTTTAATGTATCTTAATACAATTTTAGAGTTTTTAAATTAAAGACTAATTATTTATTTTTAACCGAAAATTAGGAGGTTTTCAATTTGACGGGTATGTATTTTTATTATATATGTTCATCGATTACGCGGCGGATTCATGTGATTTTTACTTTAAGGGGTCTCAGGTCTCTTAAAGGTGGAAATCGATAAACTCCATTCCTATATACAGACTAAAATAAGAAATGTGTTTTGAAAATTTCACGAAAAAATATTCAGGTAATTCAGGTTTTGAGGTATCGTGCGCGTTATGCCCCAAAATGTCATTTGGAGAAAAATAACTTCAAAGTTTCGGAAGCGCCGCTTTAGCTACTGAACGGGTATAATTCTAAAAGCCATAACTTCTGTTCTAATGGGAATTTTGCGGAAACAATGATATCAAAATGTTCAGAAAAGATAGGAGTTTAATAACTAAAAAAAATTAAATTTCGAAAATTTTAAAGCTTTAAGAGTCCTGAGACCCCTTAATTAAATATCATGAATATCAATCCAGCTGAGTTCTTCCTCACTTCGGAAAGGGCAGTTAAACCCGGATATTTCAAACTTTATAGAAGAGATTGGTAAAATAAGCATTTCGAGAAACATATGAATTATTTTCTAGTATTCAAAAATTGTGTCTAAACTTGCACAGATTGAAATCAAATATTGAATTAACTTATTGCACTATTGTTTAGTATATTGATGCCTCAAAAATTGTGTAGATTAAGCCTTTTGGCATTTAAAAGTACTTATAGCAAAATTAAAATATCAATCTGTTGTTAATTAATCTACTAGCAAATTGTTCGTGCGCAAAAATTGTAAATTCTTTTGGCGCAGAGAATATTTGTTGTATGCAACTGAATTTAACTTATTATCGTTGCACTCAGAATATAATTGTATTTTTTTTTTTTATTTATTGATGCCCTAAAATTGTTTGCAGTTTTCCAGAACTACTGATTAAGCTACCCTTTGTCAAACTACCGGCAGCCTGGCTTCGGCCACAGATTATAAATTAATTTTAACTTGAATAAGTTTTTTTTTTTAATGTTTTGTAAAAGATAGGTGCCTTCCCCTTCTGCCTGGGCTGGGTTTCTGCCTGCGAGCCCCTGCGTGTCGGGGAGACTCCCGGGTAAATAAGTCTAAGCTGGATCTCTGATCAAGCAATCTTGCTCCACTCAGGCCGACAAACATATGAATTTGACGAAAAGGAAAAAGAGAGTTAAGGAAGTCAGACATGCCAACAATATTCTATAAGATGCAGCTATGCCGAAGTGTTACTCACACCTAAAAATGTAATCGGATCAGTATATTTCTAAATGTATTTACGAGATTAAACCTCCAACGTGCATAACTAGACTTATATATATATTTTTTTCAAATTCATAGATCGTATTGAGTTGTTTTCACTAAAAAATAGCAATGAAGAAATTTTTTTATCAAAAGGCACATGTAGGACTGGTAATTTAGATTCTCACATATGCATGACACACAAGTTCCTGATCGCATCACAACAACAAAAATTATTCAAACTCTCAAAATCTAACAAATATTAATATAACATTTAGTTAACTTTAACATTCAGGCAAAAAAAAAAAAAAAAAGAGAGAGAGAGAGAGAGAGAGATTTTTAACATGTGTATTAATGTTACATAACATAACAGTTATAATTGACATAAGGTATTTTTAACAATTTTACCCCAAAAGAGAAGACCAAGTCAAGTCCTTACTCGTTTGGAGGCGGTGCAAAACTTTGGGAGGTTACAGTATCATATAAAAATTAGTATCATAAAGTATCATATAAAAATAATCTGTCACTCACAGATGGACTATCTTCTCTTTCTAATATAAATTAATCTTCTTTTCGAACATCTGTAGATTATAAAATTGCTAATCTTAAATAATTTCAGGAAATTATATCATTCGTTCTTTATGAAAAATCTTACTTCTCAACAAAAATTATCCCCTTCCAAGCTTTCTCTTCCATTTAAAATGAATTGAATGATATTTTTTTAAGTATGCAATGAAATTATGGCTATATGTTGGAAATTAAATATTTCCCTTTTTCCTTGGTTTATATCCAAACATAAATAAATTGTTTCTTTTTACGCGAAGATTGTAATAAATGTTTTGAATTTCTTCATCACTTTATTATAAAAAATCACAAAATACAAAGTAAATAAAAATCGGAAGGATATGAGGAATCAAACAAAACAGAAAAAGTCAAATCTGAAATATTTCAATTTTGCTCAATTTAAATAAATATACACACAACTGAATTGATATAGAAAAAAGAAAATCGATAAATTATTAATAAAAAAAGTCAAATTCTAAAATATTCCAAACATGCACATGACTGCATTAATACAGCTCTAATACAGCTCCATTTGCCATAACAGTCACGGCTATGCATATTTTCCTCTACATTCGCGAAATTCAAGAAATGCTTGAATGGCATTCGATTGCCACTTAACCACGAAAAATGCAACTCAGAAAAGACATGGAAATAGAAGTCTGTAAATTAAAAAAAGAAGAAAATAAGTAAAAAAAAAAAAAAAAAAAAAAAAAAAACAGCAAGATCCGAAAAAAAAAAAAAAAAAAAAAAAAAAAATCAATAGAGAACAGAGGGAAACGTAGAACACAGATATGGGGGTTCAGTAAGAAAGGTGACAGGGAATCATAACCGCATCCGACGCTCTGGAGATAACGGAGAATGATGCAGATGTGAATAGGGGATGTACTTAATACTCTCGCAACCATTCCTTTCACGTGCTAGAGATGAAGTAAAGAG
Organism: Maratus speciosus; assembly: GCA_963932465.1. Lineage (NCBI taxonomy): Eukaryota > Metazoa > Arthropoda > Arachnida > Araneae > Salticidae > Maratus > Maratus speciosus. The sequence goes on from OZ010798.1 coordinate 292,052,454, forward strand.
AGGGGGAAAATGAATACATTGAAGAATGTGGATGAGGTTATGCATTTTTATTTCCTTCTAAGAATGTAGGATGATATGCAATAAAAATTTAAAAAGGGCAGGTACATTTTTCATCTGGTAAAATGATGAAATGAAAAAATAATCAAAAACAGCAGGGGAATTTCTATAGGGAAAAAAACTTTAAAAATCTTAAAAAAAAAGAACATTTTTTTAAGTCTTTGTAATTTATACTTGTTTGAAAGGAATCTCAATTTTATATTTAAAACTATATTATTATATACAGAAAGGATGTCGGAAAATGACATCTTTTTTATTATATTCAGAAAGAATGTCGGAAGATGACATCTTTTTCTTTATAAATCGAGGAAGATCTTTGAATATATTTATATATATATATATATACATAAATGTCGCCTCAAAAGTATGAATAATAATTAGATAAATAAATAAATAAATATATATATAAGCAATGTTTTGGTTTTCAGTGACTAACTGCTGGCCACATGTTTTAATAGTATTAAATCTGATTGCACCCTCACATGTTATAATATAGTGGGTCAACTTTCTGAAGTTTTGGATTCTAGTATATAATTGAGGTTTTGTGCTCTAATCATTTTTCAATTTTTAATATGTTGTCTGAGGTGTATCTTTTTTTAGATCTCTTGGTTTTTTTATCATTTATTTTGTTTTATGATGCGCTATTAGGAGCTAAATTTTGTTATTTTAGGCTTAATGCCGACAAAATCGGATGAAATAACACATCTTCACTATGAATTGAACCTGCAAGCTCCTCTGATGATTCTGTGAGTTATTTATAGTTTCTTATTTTACATACTGTTTTCCTATGTTCATATCTTGTTCATCTTTAGAATTTTACCGATTTGTTCATATATTTGTGATTTCAGCTTTATTATATATATATATGATGTATGTTTGAAAAATTGTCTTTTTGTTCCATAAATATTGAAAAGGATTCATACGATAAATTTCTACGTAGATTTTGAAAATAGATATTTAGGACTGAAATAACTCTTAAATGATACATTAATTGCTTTTTTTTTTAGATCTTAAATTTTAATGTATAAAATTATAGTAAATAGCATAGTTTTACTTAAAATAAGATATATTTTTTCGTTGATTCTGTTGTAAATCATCAATAAACAAAGAAGCCAATCACTACCTCGTGATAATAAATAAGTGGATTATTAAAAAAATGATTAACAAAGCATAACAATAAAAAGCCCTCCTTAAATTTACAATTTTTTATACAATTAAAACTTTAAAAGCGAAAATAGTCACAAATTTTAAAGTTCCAATAACAAAAAAATGTATCATGTTCTAAATTAATTTACTTGAAATATAAAACCTTTTAACAGTCTTTTTTAGCATAAAAATATTACTTTGAATAATAGTAATACTTCGACTAATATTGATAACAATACATGGTGAGTTTTTTAAAAGGCTATTCAACAAAAGCTGTAATAACACCTATCAACAGCTTATGATAATTTTTAATAATAGAAGCATGTCATCATATGATTTTATTTTTTCATTTTATTCGGCTTAATTATTTTGTTTATCAAAAACACATTGTTTACAAAAGTTTATGGCAGATTTTAAATCTCTGGAGCAATATGATCATGTTTAGCTATGAGAAAATTTATTTACGCTTTTCAAGTTAATTTAAAAATAATCCCCAGACAAAAATGTTTATCTTTATAAAATTTAATTAACGCAGTCTAAAAGCTTTAATCATTTTCCCTGAAATTGCTGAGCACTTTAAAATACAACACACATATTATTTTCATGTATAAAAACTTCACTGAAGTTGTGAAGAAAAAATTTACTTGTTTTGCATAAAATTGGAAAGATAATATATAAACAGCACATAAATTCCGTAAAAGTATTATTTATATTTAAAAAACCTATTTTAATTTAATATTTAATCATTAATTTTTGAGGAAACTATTTTTAAATAGCTATTAAAATATTTTTAAGCAACAGGTTTGTTTATTGTTTCCATTACCAAAATAATAAGTATAAAGGTTCTGTGAAATAATTATTTATATTTCAAATAACAATTGCAATTTAATATTTAATTATTAATTTTAAAGAAACTTTCAAAATTTCTATTAAAATCTATATATATATTTCTCTTACGTAGAGCTAAAAAAGGGCTGTATTTGTAGCTTGCTATTTGGCAACAGCCAAAGCGACGATTCTAAGTGGTTAATTTACGGTCACATGCCCCAACCCACTCAGTAAATCAAAATCCAGACAGGATCTCTCTTTTAACGCAAACCGTTTGAGCAATACATGAATGACAATCGCTATTGGTCCGTTGTACGGTGACGTGAGGAATTCAGCGAATCAGTTTTTTGATCCAAGGTTGTATTTAGACACAGGCGAAAACGCTTTGTTTACAGTTCGATAGCGTGATATGTAGCGTCTTTTATAGCGTCTTATTATAGTTTTTAATTAATTTAGGCCGTGATTTTCAATACTATAGGCAAAATGAGAGGAGAAGGACCCCATCTGACATGCCATTTAAATTTAAACGGCGTCAATTTCCTGTTCGCTTAGCTTTCTCAATAATGATCAATCAGCGCCAAACTTTTGATAAATGCATTTTTATTTATATTTTCAACAAATTTTTCAATTACTTTTTATGAATTAAAATATTTGTAAATTTCATATGTTGCTTGCTCGGATCGCATAGCGGCCCAACTAAAACAATTTTTTATTGTGTTTTCACTAAGGTTTTAAATTAATTCTGTTTCCAAGGTACATTTTTATTTACATTCTCAAAGTTTTCCATTACTTTTTTACACATTAAAAATAGTTGTAAATTTAATACGTTGTAATGATTTATGATAGCACTCATTCTGGCTAGAGTTGATATAAATAGTGGCGAGCGAGCGAAGCGATCTGGGATCGCGTAGCCATTCCAATATGAATTGCGTAGCAATTCATGGGGGTTGGCGAGCGTTAGCGAGCAGGGGGCTTAGCCCCCTAATTTTAATTTTTTAATTGTTCAAAAAAAGTTATACTAAAAGTATGTAAGGAAATTTCTTTAAAATTTCATATTATGATAAAAGTTTTAAAATATGCAAATACTTAATAAAAGATTCACGTAAATTCGTGTTGTTTATTAATTTCTTGAAAACATACTCTATTTTTCTACATCCAACTATTCTTGGAAAATTAATAAGCACGTGATTTGGAGAAATATTTTTTTCCAATAACAATTTAAATTCAATATTTAATTACTAATTTTAAAGAGAAGCTTTCAAAATTTCTATTAAAACAATTTTTTAATTAAAAAAAAAAGTTATACTAAGTATATAAGGAAATTTGTTTAAAATTTCCTATCATGATAAAAGTCTTAAAATATACATATACTTAATAAAAGATTCTCCTAAATTCGTGTTGTTTAGTAATTTCTTTGAAACATACTATATCTCTCTCAATAACATCCATCTATTCTTGGCAAAGCGTACGATTTCTGAGAAGTAGTTTCTTACATTTCCAATAACAATTTAAATTCAATATATTTAATTATTAATTTTAAAGAGAAACTGCTTAAGTTTCTATCAATATTATTTTTATTTAAAAAAATCAAAAAGATTATAGTTTACAAGAAAAGTTCTTTAAATTTAGAAAACAAATTTAAATGCTCCATGAAAAAGGGAAGATTCGTATAAATTTATTTAATTACTAATTTCTTTAAAATATAAACCAAACTCTCCCTCGCGCTCTCTCATTCCATAATATCAAAGTAATAATTATATGAACAGCGATAAAAATTCCACAGTTCTTCATAAAATTCAAATAGCAGCTCTCAAAACATCTAAGAACTGCTTATAAATAATTTTAAATAACAAAAATTTCATCCTCACTTTTGAAAAACATGAATTATTATTATTTATTATTATTATTATTAATGTTATTATTACCATTATCCATTAAAAATATTATGCTAACTTCCTGTGCTAGATTTTCTTTCTGTGAAGTACGGTAAGGAGGTGCAGGAGTGTGCACTTTCGCTATTTCATTAAATAACAATAAATGAAGAGATTTGAGGGATGATGTTATACTTTATTTATACTTTTAGATTATTAAGCTAAGAAATAAAATTCCATTTATCAATTTACAAGAAGCACTTTCAGTATTATCTAAAAAAAAAGTAATCCTCCTGAATGCGATGCGCACTCTTGTACAACCATTGAGGCAAGAGTGCGCAGTCAAGTGCGCGAGAGTGCACAGTCTAGTATGCAAGAGTGCGCAATATAAAAAAGGAAGCGTTTCACTTACAAACGTCACATTTGCAGTGACCACGACTTGTGTAGTCTGTGCCATTGTTCGTGCCACCAGTCTCTGCAATAAATGCACTCGATCCAATCATCTACAACTGGTTCTCTATAGATTTCTGAGCAGCCTCAATATATCCACAATCTTTTCTTTGGTGCAGTTTTTGGCTTCTTGGGTTTACTTTTACTCTTTTTTTGGTAAAAGTTTTTGGATTTTTTTCCGCAGCGTCATCTTCAAGCTGTCTTTTGCGTTGTGAACTGCTTAAGGAAGGGGTCTCAGGACTCTTAAAGCTTCGAAATTTTAATTTTTTTAGATATTAAACTCTTATCTTTTATGAACATTTTCATATAATTGTTTCCTTGAAATTTCCATTAGAACAGAAGTTATTGCCTTTTCAATTATACTCGCTCAACAGCTGAAGAGGCGTTTCCCAAACTTTAAAGTAATTTTTCTCCAAATGATGTTTTTGGGCAGAACGCGCAGGATATCTCAAAAATTTCTTAATACTTTTTCATGAAATTTTCAAAACATATGTTTCACGTCATTCTGTATAAACTGAACCTAAAATTTCCTCTTTATTGCCCCCCAAAAAATATTTTTCTAGGTGATTTTACTGTTGAAATTTTCAAAATTTTGTATTAGCTAAATATAACATTGTATTAAAAATATAAAAATGCTTTACATACAAATTTATTTAGATTCAGGATAATTATTACAATCTGAAGTATAAGTAAGTAGCAAAATTTTCATTCTAGTTGCAATATTTACTTTGTAATCCTGCGCGTAAGCTGTTATACCACTTTTTTGCTCGTCAAGTATCTGGCAGTTTGGAGCCTACTATACATGCTAATTCTCCATCTTTCAATTTTTTAAAAACATGAAATGAAAGAATATACTTATATCTTTTATCGCAATGAAAATTGTTTTTTTAAATTATATACATTTTAAGATATTAAATGTTGAAAATGGTCTTTTTTATTCATTTTTTTTTCCAATTTTAAGAGTATTGAGACCCCTTAAAACTTCAGACTTTCTGCTCCCCTTATTTTAGTATCGCAACACAGGTGATTCTGGATACGGTGGCAACTCTGTTAATTTGACGTATGATGAGGTTGTTAAAGTCGAAGTTTTATCTTGCAAAACCGAAGATGGATTTATTTCACATAGAGCGTGCATTGAGCGTTCTTTACGTAGCTTTTCTGCCTTTTCTGAAATAGCGTCTACCCAATTAAAATCCGTGCGCGTATCTATGTAACCTTAAAAACTCGGAAATCCCAGGGAGCAGGGCTACAAAATTTGGCACACGAGTTACTGGTAGGTGGCCCATGAAAGATTGGGCAAAAAATTCAAAAACTTTAAATAGATATATTTTTTTATGTTTTTGACGAATTTTTGCACTTTTTTTGTTCAACAGTAATCGCGCGAGTTCTAACCGGTTCCAAATGTTTACTGCAATGTGAGATATAAATATTACGTACGCCACGCTGCAATACTAAGAAGCTGGAGCTGGTATTATGATAATTCTTTTACCTCACATGCAAATAATTACACGTTATTTAATTGCGCTTAATTACTACCTTTTAAAAAAAAATAAAGGAAAAAAAATTATCCCAAATATAAACAAAACTTTTTTTCCTATTTATTCCTATATCGTTTTATCGTCTGCTGCCATAGCAACATGACAAATAAAAATTCATTTAAAAAATACACAGTAGTATGAAATATATTTTTTAATCGAATAGTTATTTTTAATTTTTGTTTTAAAATTAAATTCATGAACTCCCGTACGCAGAACGAGTTAAACAGCTAGTATTATATTAAAAGGTGAAAGCAATTCTCTTTTCTCCTCATTTTCAGTGTTTTGTGGTTAAAAAGTTTAGTTTCTAATGGTCTTACAATGGCGCTGCTTGCTAAAAAGATCATTATATAAAAAAGGTAATTTTTGAAAAAATATAGAACCGTTACTTTTAATTCTGCTTTAACAACGGTCGCAGTTTTTCCAAAAACAGGTGTGCACTCTTGAACACTTTGGCACTGCAAACTCTTGCATTATCGTCACTAAATATCTTTGAAACATTATTAATGTCATCTATTGATAAACAAATCCAAATCCCTTAGATGATAGGTAGATAAAAATCTAATCCATAAAAATAAAAAATAAAGTAAAATAGTTTACTAATCTTTATTATAATCCTGTTTTCAAAAAACATAAATATTATAACTAGAAGGCCAAAACCACTTTTTCTCTTATAAATCCTTAAGAATTTCATGCAAATACGTAGTTTTTTTTCACCATAAACTTATCATGTCATTACATATTTTACAACTGTAGCTAAATGCAAAAGTCTGTTTTGGCTTTACATAAGCATACGATAAAGTGCCTATATTTCGTTCCCCCAGTCCCTTTTAGGCCCTAAACGTTGTAATTTTCAGTAAAAACCCACCAAATTTGGATTTTACATAGACTAACTACCCACGCACTTAGAAACATAGGCAAATATCGTAAAAAAAAATTTCAACAATGCGAAAAATTGTTTTTCCAAAAGTATCTAAAAAAGTTCAAAGAAAAAAATGGTTCCAATTCCGTCCCCCAAAAAAATCCAATACGCCGATGCTTGACTTATAACTAAATCAAAATTTATTTCTAAATGTGTAAGTAATTTAATTTGCTTTAAAGTAAGGCACAAAGAAATGTATTCATTATCAGTGGAAGAATAACATAACGAAACATTAGCTATCCAAACATGAGTAAAAAAAATTGTCATGAAAAAGCATTCCTAATTTCGACTCCGGGACGAAAGTAAGAACTTCAAAGGGGACGAAATTGGGACCACACTACTTCCCAACATGGCGGAGATTCAGTTCTCGTAAGATCAACTGAGCGTCCTAAAACTCGCTGTATGCTACTGTCAGCATCTTACCTAAGTAAAATGCATACACTGAATAAGAAATAAATACTTACAGTGCAGTAAATAACGTTCTACAAACGACGCAATAAGAACTCAGGTCTTCTAAAAATAGGAAATTCGGCGTTTTTAATTTATGTATGCGTCTTGTCGAACGAAACTTTCAATACTGACCCCTTTTACTTTCCGTCCCCTGTGCCTTGCGCCACTTTCGCAGAAGCGGAGATGTTAAGGGGGACGAAATTAGGAAAGGGGACGAAATATGGGCAGTTACCCTACTCTTATACACCATGCACTTTTGCACCACCTTACCTTACTATGATAAAACCAAATTATAAGACATTAATTCGAATTTCTTATTAATTTCTTTAAAAAAATAAACGGACTGTTTTTCTACAGTTTATAATATTCATCTGTTCATGGAAAATTACTAAAATAGGATAAAATTTTACAGTATGTATCTATACTTTTAAACAAATTCAGTAACAGCTCTTCTGGTATCTATCAAATGCTTATGAATAATTTTTATATGGAGAACACTAATCGCCAGCTTAAAAAAAAAAAAAAAATGCTTTTTAGGTCTTAATTTGTTTGTTTATTAAAAAGCATTATGATTAAAACGCTTTATGTTAGATTTATTATCTGTCAAGCAATAAAACACCAAATTATAAGACATAAAATTATTTACGCTGCGAACGCTAATTTAAAAAGATCATTCTCTAAGAAAAATATTTATCTTTCTAAAATTTAATTAACACAGGATCAAAGCCTCCACCCCCTTTTTTTTTCTTTTTTTGGCGAAGTACTTAAGGTAAATTGCTATGCATTTTACCGTAAAATTAAGAAGGTACTACAAAGAAGGATTGTTAGAAAAGTAGAAGAGATTATAAATTACCAAAGAAAAATTAGAATTTCGTATGAAATTTAAAACATGCATTATAACGGTTTTCTTAAGCCTATAATTTACAAAATTTAAGCCTAGCGTTTAATGTAGTTGTGAAAAGAAATTAATTTAATGTTGCTTAATTTCTCATTATATAAAAATAATTTAGAATTAAATGTAACAAAATTATACTAGCAAAAATTTGTATATAAAGTATTTGAGTAAATATGCTTAACCTAAGAACTGCTTATAAATAATTTTAAATAACAAAAGAATTATCCTCACTTAGGAAAAACATGTTTTATTACTATTATTATTAATGTTATTATTATTATCATTGTTCATTAAAAATATTATGCTTACCTTTTATGATAGAGTTTCTTTTGGTGAGGTAATATGATTAAAATAAATTATAAGACATAAATTCGAATTTCTCCTTAATTTCTTTTAAAAAAAAAATAAATAAACAGACTCTGTTTTTCCACTCTTTATAAAATTCATATGTTCATGGGAAATTACTAAAATATAATAAAATTTCACAGTATATTTATACTTTAAAAAAAAATCAGTAACAGCTCTAATAGCATCTATCAAATGCTTATGAATAATTTTTAGATGGAGCCAGCTAATTGCCAGCTTAAAAAAATGCTTTTTAGGTCTTAATTTGTTTGTTTATTAAAAAGCATTTTGCTTAAAACGCTTTATGTTAGATTTATTATCTGTCAAGCAATAAAACACCAAATTATAAGACATAAAATTATTTACGCTGCGAACGCTAATTTGAAAAGATCATTCTCTAAGAAAAATATTTATCTTTCTAAAATTTAATTAACACAGGATAAAAGCCTCTTCTTTTTTCTTTTTTTTTTTGGCGAAGTCCTCAAGGTAAATTGCTATGCATTTTACCGTAAAATTAAGAAGGTACTACAAAGAAAGTTTTTAGAAAAGAAGAAGAGAATATAAATTACCAGAGAAAAATAACTAGCATTTTCGTATGAAATTTAAAACAAGCATTATACGGTTTTCTTAAGCCTATAATTTACAAAATTTAAGCCTAGTGTTTAATGTAGCTGTGAAAAGAAATTAATTTAATGTTGCTTAATTCCTCATTAAATAAAAATTACTTAGTATTAAATGTAGCAAAATTATGCCAGCAAAAATTTCTATATAAAGAAATTGAGTAAATATGTTTAATTTTAATAAATATTATATTTAGTTATTTAATTATATGGAATGTTTCATCTTGTTTAGTATAGTTTATTATATTTTCAAAAACCGCATAGAAATATAGTATTATGAAAAGTAATATTACTCGTAATATCTGTTATTAAAAAAAGGAAGCAAATTCTTTATTATAAATCTTCTTAAAACACACTTTATTATATGGCCGGTTATTATATTATCTCTTTCTTAATGCAAATGTATAGGCATATATGCACGCGCATACACACACATGCGTATGCAAAATCCGTCTAGTAATAAGTAAAATATATATATATATATGTATATACTTAAAAATTAAAGAGGATAATTAAGAACTGGCTTTTTTACTGTCAAAAATACTGTGATTGTGGGATTTTACCCATAAAAAGAATATACTTTTTGTAAAATTAGATTTTACAGCTAAAATTACTTTTGAAATAATTTTGTTTTTGAAACTGTTAATTATAATTTATTAAAATAAATCCTATACTAAGATCAAATAATAGCTAAAGTTTCAATTTGAGATAAAGTGAAAAAAAATGGTCTAATAACATTCTGAAAATGTCACATTATTCACACATTTCGCAGACATATATAAAAAAAAATTCTTTAAAATATAAAATATTCTTCTCTTCCCTTCTCTAAAATGCTTCAAAAAGATAAACAACGAAACGAATTCATTTTAAAAAGACAGTTTTATATATTAAGCTTTTATGTCCATCAATGGCTTACGGATAATTTTTGAGTGCGAAAATATGCAATCCTTAGTATAAAAGAAATTATTTTAAAGTGCTTAATTGTTCTGCTTATTAAAAAACTATGACATTTATGACACGTTTTAAAATAAGATGATGCCTAATTATAAGACATAAAATTTTTAAGTTGTTTGTATGAGTTTAAAAAGACCAATACTTAAAAGTAACATCATTTTAAATGTTAATTAACCCTTTATCTAATGATGGTACTTATAAGTACCATTAAAATAACTTGTTATAAAATTCATTCAATACATCTCGATTAGTAGTAATACGTTTTAGAATGAGTGACAGATGCATTACTTTATCTTGTTCCAAAAGCATTATTGGTTACACAAACAAAAATATTTTTAAAAGGATGATTTCTTTTGCTTTTGCATCTTTTCACTTTCTTGACATTGGGGTGGGGTGGGGGATTTTTCAATTCGGAAATATTTCTATATTTCTATTGTACGAACATTATATTTGCACTATATTTGTTTCTAATTCTACAACATACTGAGAAAAATATTTAAAATAAAAGATTTGAGTGGGCTTATAAATATTGCACAAAATTCCTATAAATTCAAATTCAATGAATCCTTCTAGATCCTTCAATCTTTTAAAATCCTTCTAAAATTTATTAAATGGTTATGTAAAACTTCTAATGTCGTTTCAAAAATTCACGAAAAATGCTTTAGAAGATAAAGTTTTCATGAATTCCTAATTCAGTTCATAAAGGGTTAAGGTAAATTGAATGCTTTTGTGTTTTACGATAAGTATCTTAAAGTAAAATGGCGAGCGCTTAACGTTATAATTAAGATAACGATAATATATATACATTATTGAAACTGTACAAATTTTACGATAAAATACAGATTTTCTTTCCATAAACATAAACTAACAACCGACACAGGGTGTGATTTTGAAAGAATAGAGATTTATAAGTAAAGTAGCTACTATTGAAATATAATAACATTTATTTTTTAATAATTTCAAGAAATTTCTGATTATAAAAATATTTTTTGTATAAATGGTATTCCTAATAATGTTTTTTAATATTTAAAAATATTAAAAAACATTCTTGTGACAGGCAAAATATTATAAAAAGAAAAATAGAGTAATGAGAATTTTTAGTTGTAATATTTTTAACGTTAACATTTTATAGTACGAAAGTATAGCTTGATTTCGCAAAACATAATATAATACTATTTTTATAAATAACATGATAAGAAATATTTAGAATATAAATTCTCTGCTTTTAGCTTATAAATTGAACTATCTATACTGTAACGTAAAAACAGGAGTAACGGTGACGCCATATTGACCGTGGCAACATTTGAGATGAAATTTCACTTTTACTGCAATTTTGTAACTGCTGCGCATCATATGATTTCAATTTTTAGTGCATCGAATAGGAAAAAAAAGTCTTTCAACTGCAACTTGTTGGAAAATTGCATATCAATTTACGAATTTTATATGACTTTTAAAGTACTTTTCTGATATGATTGTTCTTAAATCTGTGTCTACAGCGTGCAGTGCGATTGCAAAATATTAACCCGGTTGCACTAAAAGCAACATAAATAGTTCAGAATTTGTGTTTAGCGAAATTAAAACTTCATAAATAATTAAAATACAGTAATATAAATAAGGCACAGATTTCACAAACATATAATCGAAGTACGCGCTTAAACAACTGCAATTATCAGAATCGAAAAGGTTACAGTAGCTACTTATAATACTCATAAATTTATATACTTTTCTCCTACTAATTTAAAATATTTTTTAAAAACATACTATGTTTTAAAATTTAATTCATACAGATTAAAAGGTTTTATGTTATTCCAAGGTTATTTTGTGAACAACAACAACTACAAGTTGAAAACTGCACGTCAAGCGTGCTAAATGTAGTGGCTTCGTAGTATAACAAGTTTTATAAATATTTTTTGCACCGCACATTGTACTGAATGTATGTTTTAGTGCACTTCATAAGTGCATATTAATTTCATTCTGTTCGAAAGGCTGTAACATCATTAAAATGCACTTGAAATAATTTTTTCCCATTGGCTGTAATGTAACGGAAAACTTTTGACTGTCCCTGTAATTAAACTATACATCCGATTTTCATAAAATTTGAAATGATTCGACAAAATTTTGCAACAATTATATATTTAGAATTTCAGACCAATCGGTTGGGTAGTTTTTGCTCTGTTATATGCAGATGGACGGACAGACGGACCGAACAACGGCTATAGGTACTACGTATTTATGTAAGTACGAATGTACCTAAAAGGCTAATTAAGAGAAAAACAATGTTTTGAAACGTAGAAAGATATTACACGAACGGCATTATGCTGCTATAATTAAAAACTGGCATTTATGGTAGTTGTGAAACAAAACATTAAATTCATAAATTATTATCAGTCATTTTTCATGGAAAATATTTAAATCATTCATTTAAAAATGCGACTGATATTCTTTAAAAAATTATGAATGTCCCAATAATGAGATAAAATGCTATGATTTTGCATAAAAATAAACGTCTAAACCATTGAAACATATTATTTTTAGATAGGAATTTATAATTTGAATTTAAATTGGATTTATTTAAATTGAAAAGTATATACTTCTTAATATTAAATAAAAACTATCTAATTTTCTACTAATAAAGATATATATTTTATAATTTATATCGGTAATTTACTAAACCACATATATTAATCATGCTGCCAAAACATTTCTTAAAAATTCAGCGTCACACAAAAACATGTGGTACTCTGCTTTTATAAATTAGTTTATGCAAAACACTATGTTTTGTTTATGACAGACTATGTTTTCTTCTAGAGGTAATGTCATGATAAATCTTATAAAACTCATAAATTTATTTACGTAACTCAAATTAATTTAAAAATATTCCCTAAAACACATTTATTTTTCTCAAATTTAATTTATGCAGCATAAAAGCTTTTATGTTTTTTTTCCGATAATCCTTCAGGTAAAACTAATTGTGTGCAATATGATGAAAATGGGAAAATGTAAAAAAGAAGGCTCTTTTGAAGAACAAAAAGAAAATGCTAATTATGAAGGAAAAATAATATTTTTTCTATGAAATTGAATGTTATATATAAGGGCTTTGTACTGTTATAATGGCATTAAGGCTAGTTATGAAACAAAATCGTAATTTCTTAGTGTATAGCTACTCATTTTTCCATAGAAAATGTTTGAATCATTTGTCTATATATAACATGGAGATATATGCATTAGAACCAGTTTAACTAGTTTATTACCACTTATTTATTTGTTTACTTTTTTGCCTCACGTTAATAGTCACTTTTTAAGTGAAAATACAAGGTGATTCGAAAATATTCAGAAAAACAGAAAGGTAAATCAGGCAAGCAAAAAAGACTTCTGAATCTAAATTTTAGTTCATAATTTCGATGAAAATGACAACGTTGTAACGATATTTTCAGCAGACTTTCTTCGCTTTGTCTGAAATGAGATAACATCAAAATAAGAGCTGCAAATACTCAGTGATTTCTTAAGAGAAAGGATTCACAAACTTTCAGATTGGTGTAAGCATTAATTAAATCGAAATTCATAATTTCTCCGTATAGTCCAGGCAATAAGGAATTTTACCTAGCAAAATTAATGGTAGTTCTGGAAATCGGCTTACTTTATGTTTTTTGGGTCGCTGAATCCAAATTTGTAACTTCCCACCAAAATTTCCCCCGGCAACCCCCCCAAATTTTGGTAAAAAGCCCCCCCAAAAAAGGTTTTTATTAAAAAAAAAATTTCTTGCTTTAGGGGGAAAGTATCTAGAAATTCAGAAAGAAAACAAAATTTGCAACAAATTTGATATATGACATTATGACTTAGGATGAAGGGGAAGGGGGGAACATGCCTCGGAACATGCGCGCGGTGTTGCGTGGACTAAGTTGTGCAATTCCACTTAACCACTCACACCTTTACATTCTCCCTCTCATCTCCCCTCTGAACTTTCCTTATAAGGTTTACTTTAAATATTTTGGGTCGCTGAATCCGAATTTTTAACGTCCCCCCAAAATTCCCCCCCCCGAAAACCCACCAAAATAGTTGTTATTAACTTAAATTTCTTATTGTTTTAGGAGAAAAGCATTACGAAATTCAGAAACTAGACAAAATTTGCAACAAATAGGATATATGACATTATGACGTAGGATAAACGGGGAGAGAGGGGGCTGCCTCGGAACATTCACCGCGCGCTTTTCTCAAAAACCAAATTTTTGGGGAGTTGCCGGGTGAAATTTTGGTGGGAAGTTACAAATTCGGATTCAGCGACCCAAAAAACATAAAGTGAGTCGAAATCCAGAACTAGTATTAATTTTGCCAGGTAAAATCCCCTATTGCCTGGGCTTCATAACTTAGTGCAAGTAGCATCGCAGTGCATGTTCAGAGGCAGCCCCCCCCCCCCCCCTCGCCGTTCTTCCTACGTCATAATGTCATATATTCTATTTGTTGCAAATTTTGGCTAGTTTCTGAATTTCGTAATGCATTTCCCCTAAAACAATAAGAAATTTAAGTTAAAAAGAACTATGGGGGGGGGGGGGGGGTTCGAGGGGGAAATTTTTGGGGGGAAGTTAAAAATTCGGATTCAGCGACCCAAAAAACTTAAAGTAAACCTTATAGAGAAAATTCGGAGGGGAGATGGGAGGGCGAATGTAAATGTGTGAGTGGTTAAGTGGAATTGCGCAACTTAGTTCACGCAGCACCGCGCGCATGTTCCGAGAAAGATCCCCCTCTTCCCCTTCATCCTAAGTCATAATGTCATGCATCTACTTTGTTGCAAATTTTATCTACTTTCTGAATTTCTAGATACTTTTTCGCTAAAACAATATAAAAATTGATTTTTTTAATAAAAACCTTTTTTGGGGGGCATTTTATTCAAATTTTGGGGGGTTGCCGGGGAAAATTTTGGTGGGAAGTTAAAAATTCGGATTCAGCGACCCAAAAAACATATAGTAAGCGTTTTTCTAGAACTACCATGAATTTTACTAGGTAGAGAACGTATACGGTCTCTATTGCCTGGACTAGTATCACTGTTAATAACGGTAAGGTTAACAATAAAAATGGTATTATTATATTACTAAACTGATACTCAGATTACTTGCTTTTGTCGATATTTAAATAAGAATAATTATTATACTTCATTAGAAGATTCTTATACATTCTATACAATATTTAATACATGATTTTATTTAATTACAAAATTCATTCAATATATAATCAGAAAAAAATGTACAATTTTTTAAGATCGAACACGAAAAATTGAGCAGATTATTTTATGATTGTTTATTAATTGTAAATTTGAGGATAAATTTATAAATACATGAGACTTTTATTGACTGGCATACCAGTGGGAACGTAGTAATATATAAATTTAAAACAAAACAGTTTTCCGTTCTATTATAATTTTTCATACAGCCTTCGCATACCAGTATCTGAAGGTTCGTGTACCAAAACTGGTATGCGTACGATAATTTGGGAACCCCTGGTTTAGAAAATCTTTATATATTTTCAGCTACATTACGAGAGACCGTCTGACTCAGTGCTACTTGTGCACGGATGGTGACCATTTGCATCACTTATTATGATATCATTAAATTAAGTGAAATTAAGCCTATTGAAAAAATAGTTAAAAATATGGACAGTTAAAGTTATGAATAATTTTTCATGTTCGGCTTCGAGATTTTACTAAATATGCGAATTTTAATCTATATTTACATGGAAAATGAATCACTAATCCGGGTGCCAGACACCTTAACCGGTGGTTTATTGAGGCCGAATTTTCTAAGCCGGAAAAGAAATTTATCTTTTAAAAAAATCTTTTTTATTACAGTTTAATTATTTCTGTGTTTTTTCTGCTCTTTCTTACGCCTAATTCGGTCTTTAATTTTTATCAGATATTTCGGAATGAAACAGTACATATTATCTATCTATCTATCTATATATATATATATATATATATATATATATATATATATATTACGGTATCTTACGTGGCACAGAAATCGCGATTATTTGCTAATTGTTTAATGGCAACGTCCAAATGAAACGCATCTCATTGGTTATTAAACAGCATTAAATGCATCTCCATACCTATAAGGGGGTTAACGTAGGAGGGACCCTGTTCTGTCGCCAACTTGGCGATATCGCAAACATTTCGCCAAATTCCGATAGACTTCCATTGTAAACCAATAGGACTTACTTACTGACAGAAAATCAACAAATTGACATATTTTAATGCAACAAAAACTAATATTAACTTAAGGGATTATATTAATTATATTTAAGGGCGTATAAGTAAATTAAATTATGAATAAAAGTAACATGATACAATGCTTAGCGTGCTTTCTCAAACATAAATTTTAAGGGAGACTAAACTGGTCGACAAGGGCGGCTAGTATTCTTTATTTCTGTAATTACAAAACTCAATAAAGTTTTATGCATATTACGTAATTCAGTAAAACATCACCCTAAAATAGTTTATGAATGAACGATTGCATCATGCATTGTATGGCAAAATGAACTACAGATGGTTTTACTCGCACAACATTTTCTCCGTTTTCTGAACGAAGTCACGAGATTTTGAAATTTGCATACATTGCGTGATTTATATTATGAATAAATTTAGATCACTTTTATAGCAATAGAAATGTTTTCTACTGACCTTTTAGATGAAAAATTCCAGAACATTAATGAGGAATAAAACAAGCTTACCTTTATTGAGGGCGAATTTTCTAGGTCGGAAAAGAAATTTATCTTTAAAAAAAATCCTTTTTATTACAATTTAATTATTTCTATGTTCTTTCTGTTCTTTCTTTTGCCTAATTCGGTCTTTAATTTTTATCAGGTATTTCGGAATGAAACAGTACATATTATATTCTTTATTTCAGTAATTCCAAAACTCAATAAAGTTTTATGCATATTACGTAATTCAGTAAAACATCATCCTAAAAAAGTTTATGAATGAATGATTGCGTCATGCATTGTAAGGCAAAATGAACTACAGATGGTTTTAATCGCACATTTTCTCCGTTTTCTGAAGGAAATCACGCGATTTGGAAATTTGCGTATATGCGTGATTTATATTATGAATAAAGTTAGATAACTTTTATAGCAATAGAAATGTTTTCTACTGACCTTTTAGATGAAAAATTCCAGAACATTAATGAGGAATAACACAAGCTTACCTGCAATAAAATAAACAATATGTTAATATAAAAGTAAATTTCATTTTAAATTTTATATTTGTAACAACATAACATAAATAAAAGTGAAATAGATGTAAAATGTGTTATGGTTAAACAAGTATTTAGATTATTTATATCTGTCACTACCATATAAACCTAAACATAATTTGATTTAAAACGTTAACTTTACATTTGCAAACTAATGTATTTCGTATGTATAACGATGGATTCGCATTATGTGTAATACAGTTGAACATACATTAAATATATACATAATGAAATAAAAACACCATACAGTGGCATCTCAGAGTTTTAACACGACCCAAAAGAAGACCTAGACGACGAAAGATGGAGCAACGAAATCAGAAAAGCGGCTGGAGTTAATTGGATGACCAAAGCATTAGACAAGAAACGATGTAAAAATCTGGCGGTGACCTACTTCCATCAGTGAATTGAAAAGGGTTGTTGTTGTTAATGGTGATGATACGCACATACCAGTGGCGTGGCGTCCGGTCATCGCTGGATGCGGCGATGACCAAGCAATATTTTAAAACTCTTAATAAGCTTTTAAAACTCTACGATCCAGTTTTAGCAGAACATTTGGAGTTCATGTATAAGTGAAGGTAAGATTTAAAGTTTCTTTTTTGATCATTCAACCATTGAATTTTAGAGTTAATAATTTTTCACCACAAACTTAAATAATTGCGATGACCACCGAAAATTTTCACGCCACGCCACTGGCACATACATATAGGTACATATTGGAAACTTTAAATTTCTATTTTCAAAACTAAACTTCCAGAAACAATAGCAGAAATAACAAAATAACTAATTATATAGTGAATGTAAAAGAATTATATTGTTTGCTGCCATAGCATTTTCTCTAAAAATTGTTCTTATCGTTCGAAACGAATTCTGAGGAAGATTCAACTTTCATATAAAAGAATATTTCAAACTACTTTTATAAATTTAATAAGTTTAACTATCATTTTAGAGTTTAATAGGAAAATTTTTAATTATAAAAATTATAAGTTGAACTTTAAAGTTAATCTTTTTTCTTTTTTAAGTTTTTGGTCTCTTTGAATTCATTTTTTAACAATGTTTCTTTTAACCTTCTTACCGCCGTGAACTGATATATCCGTTCACTAAGCTATAGGTTTCACTGCAATAGAGGCATTTTTTAAATTAATATAAACCTACAGATATAATCCAGTTTTGAAAGATTAAGTTATAATTAATACTCTCTAGGGTTATATTCTTATATACAATTAAAGTTTTTTTTTATATCATGTTAGAAAAATTTTCGTTTTTCAGCATTTTCAAAAATCAAGAGAAAACAACATTACAATTTTGCCCTTTTGCTCGGCGGTCAAGGGGCTTTAACAATATATTTTTTTTTATAACAATACATAAAATACATATTTTAATCTCTTCTTTTTAAATTGAAAAGTTAAAATATCATATGTATTTTTTCTTTTTCAAAATACAAGTAAATATTTGAAATGTTAAAATGGATTTAAGAAATAATAAGTTGAACTTAAAATTATTTATTCCAAATTCCATAATTAGAAATTTATTTTATAAAATATAAATTACACATTCCATAATAAATAAAAAAAATAAACATAATAATATGTTTTAATGAAAATTTATGTATTTATTTCAAATTCTAGCTCATGTTTTAATGAATTTCCGAATTTCAGACAAAATTATAAAGTGTATATATTCCCAAGAACTTGGAAACAGGAAACACTAAAAATTTGAAAAATTCAATAATACAAAACGATTTTAGCCATAGGCAACTATTCATTCATTATGTTATAAGAAAACAAGTAACCTCAATATGCCATATATTCAACAAAAATATTCCATTCTTTTATCTGCCTGTGAGAAAATTTTAATAAAATAAAATGACATTTTAGATTTTTTTTCTTTTTAAATTGAAATAACTCAAGAAATTGATAATTGTTTTAACTTAAAAATAATGTGTAGGATTTATTTCAATTTCAATTCGAGTTTGGAATAAGTTTTTTTATTTCACACACAATTGCATAGCGTATATACTCCCAAGGACTTTGACAGAAGATATTGCAAAAATTCTGTAATACAAAAGATTGTTTAGTCTTAGCTAACTCAAGCTTTCAATCATTATATGACAACAACAACAAAGAAAAAAAAAACAAAAAAAAAACAAAAAACAAAAAACAAAAAAACAAGTAACCTCAAAATACCAGATAGTCAATAAAAAATACTTTATTCTTTTATCTATCTCAAGCAATTTCAATGAACATTGAGCCATTTTGTTTACAAACTCAATGTTTGAAGTGCTATCTTCTAACTCTGAGCAAATAAATAGAATTTAGGTTACGGTCACCGCTATCTGTCTTTGTCATCCTTTGATTTTCCATCTGCAAATATTTCATGACAATTATTTGATCACATAGTATTTTAATCAAAAAATATTCTTTAACTTTGAAGCATTTGTGTGAGAAAAGTAAAACTTTTATTCAACTAATTAACTAAAAAAAAAAATAAGTAAATAACTGTTTGAAAAAGAAGAAGACCATATTCGTAAAAAATGAAAACAGAAATACATTTAAATAGCATTAAATAAATTTAAAAAAAATGAGAAGAAGAAAAATAATAAAAATTAAAAAAAAATACGTTGAACTAAAATCTATTTATCTATTTCAACTTTCAGCACAGTTTCGAATGGGTTTCTTAAATACTTACAATATTATAAAGTTTAATATATCTCCAAGGATTTGAAAGAGTAAAATTTTCAAAATTTCGATGATACAAAGGCATAGCCAACATAAGTTTTTCTTTCATTATATCACAAAGAAAACAAATAACCTTAAAATGCCATATAACCAACAAAAATATTCCATTATTTTATCTATCTGTGAATAAGTTAATAACATAAAATAACATTTCATATTTTTTTAAATCTAAAAAAAATGGAAATAACTCAAGAAATTGGCAGTTCCTTTAATTTAAAAATAATAAGCCGGATTTATTTCAATTTCAAGTCCAGTTTGAAATAACTTTCTTTATTTCACACACAATTGCACAGTGCATATATTCCCAAGGACTTTGACAGAAAAGATTGCAAAAATTCAGTAACACAAAAGGATATGTATTCTTTAAAGCTAACTCAATCTTTCAATCTTTATATCATAAAAAAAAAAGAACAAGTAACCTCAAAATACCAGACAGTCAACAAAAATATTCTATTCTTTTATCTATCTAAAAAAAAATTCAATGAACATTGAGCCATTTTGTTTACAAACTCAAAGTTTGAAGTGCTATCTTCTAACTCTAAGCAAATAAATAGAATTTAGGTTACGGTCACCGCTATTTGCTTTGTCATCCTTTGATTTTTCATCTGCAAATATTTCCTAACAATTATTTGGTCCCATAGCATTTTCATCAAAGAATATCCTTGCGTTTTAGAAGCATTTGAAAAATGTATTAATAATTAAAAAGTAAACTTGTATTCAATTAACTAAATAAATGAATAAATAAATAAATAAGAAATCTAACAATTTCTTAAATAAAAAATTAGAAAACAATATTTGAAAAATTAATTGAAAGCGGAAGTACGCTTAAAGAGTATTTAATAAAAAAATAAATAAATAAATAATGAAAATTGAAAAGTAATATGTTGAACATAAAATTTATTTATCTATTTCAACTTTCAGCCCAGTTTCAAATAGGTTTCTTAGTTTCATACAATATTATAAAGTTTATATATCTCCAAGGACTTAAAAGAGTAAAAATTTTAAAAATTCCATAATACAAAAGCAACTTTAGTCATAGCCAACTCAAGTTTTTCATTCATTATATCAGAAGAAAAACAAATAACCTTAAAATGCCATATATCCAACAAAAATATTCCATTCTTTTATCTAACTTGAGCAAGTGAACTATTTTGTTTACAAACTCAATGCCCGAAACACTTTCTTTTAACTCTGAGCAAATAGGTAGAATTTAGGTTACGGTCACCGCTATCTGTCTTTGTCATCATTTGATTTTTCATCTGCAAAGCCTGATTCTGCATCTCAACTATTCGGCCAAGGCAAGGGGAGATAGAAACAATGATCTAACTTCCATAAATAATGCTTTTGCACCAGTGAACTCCACAGGGACTCGACCTTGACGTACTGCAATTGTTGACGTAATAGCATTTTGCTTTGAAGTTCATTACATTTAAATAGCCTAATGAATGTGAGTTACTTATGAATGCAACTGTATCATTGATGTTAATGCGTTCTTGAATAGTTGAAGTTTCGTAGTTGATTGTTGTATGCAAATATTTACGAGTTTCTATTAAATCTCTTATTGTAATATCTTTCATGTAGATGGCATTTCTGTTTCAATGGTCTATATTAAATCGAGATAACATAATAAACTTTCAGTTACCATTTTAAAAGATTAGTTGAATTTAATTCAGTATGTTGTATATGTCTCAGTATATACAACATAACTTATGTTGTATATGTATTCAGTATATGTCTTACAGAAATTATAGTTAATCTGAACTCATACAACAAAATAAATGGAATGAATATTAAACAAAAGATTTCCACTAATGGAAAGATCTAGATACATTAATAATCTTATAATGGATACCGAATATAATGAAATGAAAGTTCTAATAGCATTAATAGCGAAATAATTGAACAATTGAAGAGCTAAGTGGAAGAACATGTTAAGTAACGAAAATTACATTTCAAGAAATTTGAGGTGAAAGTTTTTGCTGTAAATTTTAATGATTTATTTTCTGTTTGATACCATGTGTTTAAAATATTAATAGGTATGGTACGAAACTCTTTCAGAAAAACTTATTCATATTTAATTTTCAAATATTAAAAATTATTAATATTATTGGCATTATTAAATATTAAAATATTAAATATTAATGAATAATCTCTTAAATCTTCAAGACTAAATAGAATCTTAGTATTTTAGCTTACCATGTGATAGGATGCCTCATAACGCTTTCATTCAAATGATAAAGAAAAAAAAAAAAAAAAAAAAATGTAGCATAACATGTTCATCCACTCAGCTCTTCAATTCATTATACAGATCCAGAATCAGGCTTTAATGATGAAATTAGCCACTCCTCATTTTTCATTTTTATAACGTTCCTGAGTTCTTCTGTCACTCTGACAGTATTTTGTATAAGTATCTGCATCAGTATTCATAAGTATCTGAGTCTCGCATGTTCACACTCTGTTCAGATCCCGATCCGTTCTCATTGGCTCGCCAGATTTATATATATCCAGACCATATTGACTTTGAATGACTTGGAAGGGAAGGCTGGTGAATTAACATTTGGTTCTAAGCCATCTCACCGTCAATTCGCAGTAGGTATGTAGTATGTCATCTGTCTCCGGGCTGTAGAACCCCGGTTCGAATCCAAGCAGCGGGAAGTTTGAAAAAAAAAACGGAAATTTTTGTTTTCCAAAATTTTTATTAAGTTATAAAAATAATTTGAATGAAAAAATGGAAAGTTTCTATTTTTCAATATTTCATTAAGTTATAAAAATAATTTTAAACTATATTATTAATTTATATAATGCAATTGTTTTTAATATTAGTTAGAGGGATTGCAGTTTTAACGAATTTCATGCATTTTTGAGATTTCTAAGCAACGAGATTGATGCATCCAACGAATTTCTTTTCTTTCTTTCTTTCTTTCTTTCTTTCTTTTTTTTTTTTTTTTTTTTTTTTATGGCCGCAAAGCACCAATACATATTTACATATTTTTTAAATTATTCAGAATCATCATTAAATTGTATTACAATTAAATTATATACATTAAAAAGACGCGTTGCCAAGACATTGTTGTCCAAGATATTAAAAATCAGTATGGTCTGAATCTAGCGAGCCAATGAGAACAGCTCGGGATCTGAACCGAGTAGGTATTGTGAATATGCTTTACGGCTCCTGATTTTTCAACTGCAAAGTCCTATTTTGTATCACAACTATTCGTCCACGATGAACTGAGATATAGTAGAAACAACAACCCAACTTCCACAAATAATACTTTTGCATCAGTGGACTCCACGGGGATTCTAACTTGGCGTACTGGAATTGTTTCATGAAATAGTATTTTGCTTTGAAGTTAATAAGTTTAAATAGTCTAATGGACTGGAGTTACTTATGAATGCAACTGTAACATTAGTGCTACTGAGATAGTCATGAATGCAAATCATTAGAGTTTCGTGCATGATCGTTGTAGTGAAAATTTACGAAATTCTATAAAATACATTACTATATAGGCTCTTTTATTTAAATGGTTTCTCTGTTTATATGGCTATATTAACGCTTAAAGAATCAATGCCGCCATATAAGCGGCATTGGCACTCAATTTATTCGCTTGCACTACTTAAGAAAAAAAAAAACTTTTTTTTTTTTTTTTTTTCAATTTAACATGTGGAAGAGAAAGTTACTTAAAAAAATTTACTTTTAAAGTATAGTGGTGCGAATAGAATATAAAAATAAAATCATGTATTTAAAGCTACCGTCAGTTAAGAGTTAAATTACGATAGAATAACAATATAATCATTTCAGTTAAAAATTAAATAGTAGAAAAAGTTGAATGTAGCTGCCTTTGTTATCTTATAACATTGTTTTTGACATTTATAGTTCATATGAATATTCACAACAAAACACCATAAGTTAATAAACTTTACATTAATTTTTAAAAAATATTAATAACAGAAAAATCATTACAACAAATTTAATAATTTCGTTTTTCGCCAGTAAAGCTTGATTCTATCTCCCAATCTCGAACCGAACGAACCTCGAACTGGGTCCCCGCTGCCTCTGCACCATATAGCAGGCGTGCCGCGCACGCACTGCAAATTCCTGTAAATTGAAAATTTTCTAAAAAACCGATCTCTAATTGCACGAACCTTGAAGCGGTTCCGCGCTGTATGTATTAATGTAACTATAATGAACATTGTATTCAATTAAATGAATAATTTAATAATATATACAATAACCGAATAATTAAATAATTTGGTTTTTCATCTGTTAAGCTTGATTCTGATTCCCAGCTTTTCCGCCAAAGCAAAAAGAAATGCTGAAATAATGATCAAATTTAATAAATAATTTTTTTTTGTACCAGTGCATTCTACAGGGAGTCAATCTTGACGCATAGCAAATGTTAACGTAATAGCACATTTTCCTCTGAAATTCATAGCATTTAAATAGCCTTATGAATGTGAAATACTTATGACTGCAACTTCGGCATTATGGTAATAAGTTACAAACGGATGGAACTGTAGCAGATCATTCAAGTTTCGAATGCGATTGTTGTATTGCGAAAATCTATGAGTTTCTGCCAGATCCATTGCTGCAAGCGCTTATATATTACCTTCTCTATTTCTATAGATTATATTAAATTGAGGCAGTATAATAACAAAAAATTTCAGATAGTATTTTAAAATAAAAGATTAGTTGTTTAATTTCATTTGTTATTTTAAAAGATGGTTTTCAATAGTTATATTAGGTTTACAAATAATTTTAAATTGCGTTTGTTATCCTACACGATTATATTCGGTAGATTTATTAGGTTTACAAATAAGTTTTAAAGGGTTTTAAAACTATTCTCAAATCCGAATTTGCTACTTTCTGACTCATTTTAAAATTCATTTTTATTCGAAAACGTATCAAATTGGATGGTGCACTTGTTAAGTGCACATAACAACAAACATTTCAGATAGTATTTTAAAATAAAAGATTAGTTCTTTATTTGAATTTGTTATTTTAAAAGATTGTTTTCAATAGTTATATTAGGTTACAGATAAGTTTAAATTGCGTTTTGTTATTTTATAAGACTGTTTTCTGTAGTTTTATTAGGTTTACAAATAAGTTTTAAAGAGTTTTAAAACTGTTCCCAAATCTATACTTGCAGACCTATCAAATTCGAAGGTGCACTTATTAAGAAACTATGTAATAGAACTTTTTCCCCCGTTTTCGGTAAAGACAGACAATTTTTTAAGAAAATGCTGTCAAAGCTGGCGTTTTGAGCGAAAATTCCGGACGTGACAACACAGGAAAGGAAAAAACTGCCTTTCTGAGACGACATAATGGCTTATAACTCAAGATGTAGTTCATTTATCAGGAAAAAAACCTTTTCATTACAAATCACTTCAATAATCATGCCTGCAAATACCATGATGTTTGAAAATGAGTCAGAAAATGTGTCGAAAAGTTTCGCGTTGTTGAGCGGAAAAAAATATTTTTGATAACCGACTGAAACACTCATTTTAAAAGTGTGCATATAAATAATGATTTTAAAAAAGGACGGGGGGGGGGGGTGCTAATTTGACTATGCTGCACAAACTGAATTTGTTTTGAATTTATTACAACAACATTTTTTTTTTTTTTTTATGAAAGTGAATTCTGCAACAAACTTTTATATACACGTTCTTTAGGATGCGTGCTTAAAACGCTCTGAAACTTATTTGTAAACCTAATAGTTAATCTGAACATGTACAACAAAACAACGGAAGAGAATAAAAATCGAAAATTTTTTATAGGTAATATAAATAATTGAAGATCATTACCAAAAATAATAAGATCGAGATGCATTAACGTAACTATTATTAATATTAGACTAAATGAAATGAATACTCTATAACTGAACAATTAAATTTTTCCTCAATAAGCCTAATTCTGCATGTCATCTGATCGCAAAGAAAGATGCAGAAACAGTGATCCAACATCCAGAAATAATGCATTTGCACCAGTGAAACTCTACATGGACTCGACGTACCGCAGTTGTTCCCGTAACAGCGTGCTTTACTTTGAAGTTAATAATGTTAAAATTTCATAATGGATGTGAGTTACTTATAAATGCAACTGTAGCAGATCACCAAACTTTTGAAGATGATTGTTGCATGCGAATGCTTACGAGCGTATGTCTAATCTATTAGCGGAAGCTATTGTATAATTCTACGCTGTTAAAATCGGCAGCAAACTGTCCAGCCATTCGACCTTTTTTAAAGGTGACAGTTGCTTGACCATATTGTAAAGTTTATCTGACCATGTTTCTGTCCAGTTTATGGTCAGAATAGAGATAAATTACCGTTGTGAAACCGTTTTCTATAAAAGCGATGAAATGACTGGATAATTTACTGAAAAATTTTAACAGTGTACGGGCTACATTCAAAGGCAATTAATAAAATATATTATGAGAATTAATTAAAAAGGATTCACGAGTTTGACATTCTCGTCTGTTATTGTAGGATTATGTCGTACAGACAACCGCATTGAATGTTTAAAGCATGGAATGAAATTTTGGTTGGACTAACTAAATGATTTGTTGAATTAACAAAATAATTTGGTTAATCTAACCTAAATTTAATTATTTTAACCAAAATATTTTGTTGGAGCTATATTACTCATAATTTAGTTGTTTCAACAAAACAGTTTTTTCCGTGTAAAAATTTGCAGTAAACTATTCATTCGAACGTTTTTACAGAAAGCGGTTGCATAACCGTAATTTAACTCTATTCTGCAATATTATGGTTATAATAGAGTTAAATTACGGTTATGTAACCGTTTTCTGTAAAAAAGGTCGAATGACTGGACAGTTTACTCCAAATTTTTAATAGTGCTGTTAAAAATTTGCAGCAAACTGTCGAGTCATTCGACCGTTTTCATAAAAACGCTTACATAAACGTACATTAACGCTATCCTGACCATAATACTGGCATTATTATGGTCAGAATAATGTTAACTTACAGTTATGTAACAGTTTTATATAAAAACGGTTGAATGATTCGACAGTTTTCTGCAAACTTTTAACAGCGTACGGCCATTATTAGCATAATATTGGCCAGGATCTAGATAGATTTTGCGCTGTTAGCTAAACAAGATGGACCAATCAAAACACTGCATTTTAGCGTATATTTTCGCTGTTTTCAGAAAGCAAATTTTCTGACTGGTCAATCTCGTTTCGCTAACAACGCAAAATCTGCCTGGATCCCGGCCAATATTTTCTTTTGAAATTCTTTACTATTAAATTAGCGTAATGGATGTGATTTTCTTATGAATGCAACTGTAGCTGATCTCTGAAATTTCGAAGATGACTGTTGAATCGTACTATTTAAGAGATATACCGAGCCCATTAGTATAAGCTCTTAAATTTAGATGCTTCCTCTAATTCTATAGAATAGATTCAAAGAGAATTAACAAAAAAGATTATTTATGAATATGATACACTCATCAGCCATTTTAGAATTGTGTAAGACACAAAACATTATTATATGCTTAAAACACATATAACAAACATTTCAGATAACAATTTAAATCGGGAGATGAGTTGAATTTAATTGCGTTTGTTATCTTATAACATTGTTTTCGGCAATTATAATTAATCTGGGCACGTACAAGAAATAATCTAAAATGAAGAGTCTTCACATTATCCTTCAAAAGATCTGAACAATAGGAAGATGATTGCAACGAACAATAATATTCAAAATGATACCCTAATGAACGTAGCGTTTAATGAAATGAATAAATTAACATTTTTATGAATTAAATAATTGCTTATTATAAAGGTAATAAAACTAACAGACATTTTTATTATATGTTAATTATGAATATATATTAAAAGCTATAACAAACAAAAAATTAATTTACACTTAAGTATTCTTTTATATTAGAAAAATAAAAGAGTGGTGTATGTCAGCATTTAAAGCTTTAAAATTTGGCAACACTAACAGCAATAGTATACAGCACAGACGATACTTTTTAAAATTTAGATCAGTAAAATACGCGATAGGGTAGAAAATTCCTTTTTTATAACGTTGTTCTTGAATTGAAATTATTTAACCAAACATGGATTTAAGTCCAATAGATTTTTACATTATGATTTTTTTTTATAAAATATGACGTCTGTTGTTAAATAGAAGGATATAAATTAAAAAACACTCCAAGGTTACTTTTTTTTAATTTTTTTTATTTTTTACCTTTAGCAGATAAGCAACTTGAAGAAATGATCATCAGATAGCAATTGAACATAATTTAAGTGAAATCCCATTTACGAGAATGCTAAAAACATTTCTGGCACAAACTTTCAGACATGAGGAAATGAAAATTTGTCCGAAAAATTCGCGTTGTTCAAGGAAGATCATGAAAATTTTTAGAGCAACCTTAAAACACATTGTCATAAAATGGAATTTACAGCATAAAGCTTCAATTTAAAACAATATGCTTAATTTTAATATATTACAGATGCCTCTATTATCTCACATGTTGCGTTTTTTTCTTTTAAAAAAATACAAATGGCAATAAATATTTAGATAAAAACGTTATATCAGACAACATTAACTGTGATAAAAACTGTTGATAAATGTTGCGAGTTGTATTTCACGAGTTCAGATCGTGCAAAATTTCACTATTCTGCGCTATTTTTTCCTTTCTTTTTGTAAAAGATTGAAAGCAGAACAATGCGTTATCATGGGTAAATATTTGTAATGAAAGTTTGTTTCATGATATGGATAATATTTTTTCTCTATTTGTAGCTTTGATTGTTTAAGAAAGAAAGAAATCCTCGCGGAAAACACAATCCTGATTAAAAATTATAAAAACATACAACACAGCTTAAGGTGACAGTGGACTTTGAAAACTAATTTTGAAAATTTTTAATGTATTCACTTGAAATTTGAAATTAAAATATTAAATGTATATTTAGTTATTGCATTTTGAATATTTTAATATGAAAAAAATTGACATATTACAAAAAGATCTGCGTTCATTTCTTTTGCATAAAAACATGTGTCGACAGTGAAGATAAAGGTTAAAAAAGGGTTTTCAAATTAATTTGTGCGCATATTCAAAATAGAAAATAAAAAGTTACATTTTCGTCATGTTGTTTTATATAAGTTTAAAAAAGAAGTGAGTATTGAACGTGCTACGAAAAAATATTCCAGACGTTTATTTGGATCGTGCTGCCGCTCTTAGGACAGTTAAAAAGTGGTTTGTCGATTTCGAAATGGTGATTTTAACCTAAATGATATAATTCGCTCTGACCAAACTTCTGGCACAAACAATGACTTAATCCGTGATTTAGAGAATAATAATTCACGTTTTACTACTGAAGAAATCGCTGAGACTAAAAGTTGACAATTCGACTGCATTTCGCCATTTAAAATGACTTGGGTACACTTCGAAACTCGATGCATCGGAAATCGGGCACGAACTTTTGCAATCCTACAATATATGCATATAAATTTCAACACTAAAATTTCCCAGAAATGCAACTTTTTATGCTAACATTTATTTATTATTGTTAGAGCATATACAGTATAATTTTTAAAAGAATCTGATTTTTAGAAATGCGCATTAAATACGTCAAAATTCAGAAAAGTGTGAAATTTTCAATTTTGAGAAAACAGCATTTTAGTATAAACAACTGATGAAATGAGGACGTGACTTTCAAAACTCGCCTTATCCAAAAAATCAAATTTTGGGAAATCGCGAAAAACCTCGGACTGTGTCCATTGGTTTCCATTGTGAACCAAGATTTTACAGTGCCAGAAATACACGATAGAACTAATTTTTTTTCAGGTCGTAGCGTTTTTTTCATGCAGGTTCACCAATAGAATAGATTGATAGAGAAAGCTCGATTTTTTAAATTTTGGATAAGGCGAGGTTTGAAACTCACGTTCTCAAACATATACAGTAAAACCTGCCAAAAGCGACCACGTTCCGTTCCAATAAAAAATGGTCGCTTCGAGAGGTGGTATCTTAATAGAGGTCATGTTTAAATCTAGATTTAAATTGTTCGAAAATTGTAACAATTAACGTTATTAAAATTTATTTTCACGTTGGGAAAAAATATGAAAATTTAAGCATCAAAACAAAAGTTAATTACATAAGTTAATTACTGCAAACTTTAAAAAATGAATACATTGACGTTTGCTTTGATTTTACGGTTTTGTCTTTTATAACTTTTATTTCCAAGTCCTTTCGAAGTTCAGTAAATAAATACAATTTTTTTGAACGAGAACAAATAATGACGATTTCATTAATTTATCTATTTCTTTGAGAGTTTTCTGACAGAATAGGGCAGAGGAGTTTATCAACTGTTATTGTTAATTTGTCATCAAAGTTAAATTCATTGCCTAAAAAGGCACAAAGGGTTTTAAACACTTAAAAGTTACCGGAATAAAAAAAAAGATTCTACACTTAGTTTAGAAATTTGATTAATAATGCGCTCTCCGGAATTATTTTTCTAATAAAACCTTCTCCAAGCGACCAGGGAAAAACGGAATTTGTTTCATTTTCGTCAAAGAAATGGGTCGCTCATGGAGGGAGTTCAACTGGGATGGTCTCTGAATGGAGGTAAAATTAGTATTGGGCCTATGGGAATAAATTTCGTTCCATGAAAAAATGATCGTTCAGGGAGGTGGTCGCACAGGGAGGTTTCACTGTAGTTTGTTTACAAATATACAAGCTTATATCTCTGCGAAGAAGCTTCAAATTGAAAAATTCTTTGTACATGAGATGACTTTGAGGATTTAGTGTCATGATTCATCAAATTGAAGGGGGGAAAAAAGATTTTTCTCTCGATTTTCCTGATTTTGAAAGTATACTGTCCCTTTAACAACCAGTTTCTAAAATTGAACATAATACTCTTCAAGTCGGTTTAAATAACACATTTTTCTCAACTTATCAGCAATATAAAACTTATCTGCTGTATCTATAGATTTTAGATGAAATTTCTTACATATTTTCAAAAAATATTGCTAGAATTTAAAAGTCGAATTAACGACAGGTTTTTACCTTTTCTGCAAATGATATTTTTACTTTAAAAAATTTAGTGATTAAGAAGGATTCTCGGACATATTGATATATAAGAGGGGTTAGCAAAATTGTTTTTTAGTTGATCATACGTTGAGAGTATTTTCTTATTGTAAAGAAAATAAGATGAGTTGAAAAGAAATTCATTTCAATTATTTTACAATAGACAAAAATGCATTTAATGGTATTTAAATAGAAAATCAATATAATACTTAACTTCTTTTACTTTTTGTAGGTTTCAAGGTTAATGAAATTTAATTGTTTAATGTTGCAGAAAAGGTTAGATTTTGAATCGATGAAAATAATTTTCGAGTTGAATACATTTCAAGTAAAGTTTTCCGATTCAATTCTCTTTTGATTCAGTATGGCCTCAGCAGATTGATCTTGCACTATCTTTAGGGATATTTTTTCTGGGCGGAAATTCAAGACATATTCACAATATTCCTTTTCTCTGCGCTAGAATTCAAGCCATATTCATAATATTCAATCTTCACTCACTTTAGCTAATATGGTCAAAAATGAGTTTCGCATAGAAAACACCTTTTCCCAATATTACAAAAACATTTTGAGAGACAAAACGCTATTATTCACTTAGACTTAGATTATTCATTTCCATCCTATATCCACAACATGTGTGTTCAAGTGACTAAAACTTCAACAGAACTTCGAGGTTATGGCTACATATAAAACTTTGAATCAGGTGTACGAGTAGGTGCTTCCGGTGACCAACGTACAAAGATTTTTATATTTCACCTCAACGGGAATATGGGTGGCTTTTGATGATTTCATGCGGTTTTTCATCCCTAAATGTTTGAAAACTTTAGAACAAACATTAATATTGTTCTTCTTTCAAAACAACCACGCGACGCTAAAATCCTTTGCTAATTTGTAGGAGGAAATTTAAATGTCACCATTAAAAATAATATTGTGGTACACTAGACAAAACACTATTATTATTGACTTAGATAATACTCGTCCACCCAATATGCACAACATCTATGTTCAAGTGGCTAAACGTCCAACAGAACTTGGAGGTTATGACTACGTATAAAACTTTGAATTAGGTGCTTCCGTTGACCAACGTACAAAATTTTTATATTTCACCTCAACGGGGATATGAGTGTCTTTTGATGATTTCATGCCGTTTTTCATCACTATCCCGATCAAATGCTTGACAAATACAAATTTAGGACAAAAATAAATAATGTTCTTTTTTCAAAATAACCACGTGTTGCCAAAATCCTTTGCAAGCTTGTAGGAGTAAATTTAGGTGTGACCGTTAAATATAATATAGTAGCTTTCTGAATAACTTCAGTAAAGATAAATCTATGACAAAAACATGACATAATGCATTATATTTAAAAAATAATACTTTCTCCTTAAAGAAATAATAATTTATTTGAAAAAATACGTTTCCTGTCTTCTACGGAAATCCAATATAGATACGAGATAAATAAAAAAATAAGTAAATAGAAAAATAAATAGTAATACAGAAAAAAAAAAATAAATAAATAAAAATAGAGCTTGCGCATAAACTAAGAATTTTCAATACGCTTGTCATTTCAACATTTCCTGCACAATTGTTTTCTAATGACATATGATAAAAATCAGTTAAGGGCAGTGGAAGTCCCTATACCTACCATGTTAAATTAATATACCTTTTCACATATACAGTAGAACCTCTTTTATCTGAAACTCTTTTAACCGAAACTCTCGGTTAAGCGAAATCCATTTTTAAAGCTTTTTTTTTTAACTATCCTATTCCTTGTGTGCAAGCGGTCTATTCCGAACTACGAGTACATATAAATATTTTAGATCCCCTTTCTTGGAGTTCCTTTGAATTTAACTTGAGCTCCCGTAAGCTGCGGAGTGGAACGAAGAAAACAAACAAATTAGCAATTCTGAAGCTTTTGAATGTTTTGCAAAATGTTTGGAATGGCTGGAGCAACAGAAAGACTGTGATAGAATTGAACTAATAATATTTAAAAACTTCGTGATAGAGTTTCAAAGCAAAGGTAATCGAAAGTGCGAGAAACAAAACATTGTTTCAAACCCTTGCGAAATATGTAAAATATACTTAATTTCATAATTAAAATTCAGGTAATTTATTCTTGTTTCTATTTTGTTATTGCTTTATTTTTATTAAGCACTTTTTATCATAATAAAAAATAGCGCATATGTTTCTCCTTAATCTTAAAATTGAAGCATTCTCGATTATCCGAAAATTTCGATTTTCGGAAAGAGGGTCGGTCCCAATTACTTCGGATAATCGAGGTTCTACTGTACTACCAAAGATATTCACTTGAAATTTTGTATAAACATAATATGAATAATTCCTGATAAAGTAAAGTCAACTTTATGAACAGATATTCTTTAATTTTTCTTGTAAAAAATCTGGAATAGAAAGCTTTTATAAATAACAAAAAACTTGCATTTTTCCAAAGAGAAACTTTTATATAAAGTCCGTGCAAATGTTTGTAAAAAAAGTTCACTGCAGATTGATCAGGGGTATGTGTGAAATATTCTGGCAAGATTGCAAACAATAATATGCAGTAGTTTCTATAAAAATGCTCACCGAAGTTCTAGAGGATTCAAAATATTTAAAAAAAAAAAAAAAAAAAATACTTTTTTCACGAATTTGACTTCCAACTGCCCTTAAATTAAAACCTATATAGAATGTAATAAAACAATCATAATAAAAGAGAAGAAGTTTATTATATATATTTGTGAAAAATATTTAATTATTTTATTGATACTCTATTTTATTCATATTTTTGGTAGGTGAAATAATAGGATATACATTTAATACACAGATACAAGAAAAAAACACACAAAAAAACACCACAAATTATATATGTATAATAAAGCTTTTTGTAATTATATATTTAATAATAACTTTTTGTAATATAAACTATCAATACAAAAAAAAAAAAAAATGTATATAATTACAGATAACAGTAACAAAATTGCAGGATAGTATCAAACTGAAAAAAGCTACACAACTTAGTAAAATAGTTCTTGTGATGAGGGGCGGTCCATAAATGATGTCACACTGTTTTTTTAATATTTTTGACCCCCCTCCACACCTTTGTCACAAAGTGTCACACTTCATACCTCCTCTCCCCCCCCCCCTTGTCACATGTCACACGCTATATTACATAAACATATACTTGCAGTTCAGAAACAAAACACTACATTATAGATCATATTTCAAATTTTATTTTTAAACTTTAACTATGTGTTTTAACGACATTTGTGAGCATAACAATAAAAATGATTCATGACCTATTTTGTATGAAATAAGATTAAGGTTTATAACAACAACATAATTAATATTTAATAGTAATAAAATATTAATACGAAAAAGCAGTTGAAAAAAGTCGTATTTTGGAATTTGAAATGGAATTTAATATATTTGATTTAAATCTACTTTTTAAACACAAAATACTTTAATTTCAAAATAACTTCAAAATTTAATCTGCTGATTTTTATTGCTTTTATTTTAACCAAAATGTGTGATGTCACATTTCTTCTTACCCCCTCCCACCCCCTTGTCACAAACTGTCACAATTTCACGAACTCCCCCCCCCCACCCTCCAAGCGTGACATCATTTGTGGAAGGCCCCTGATGAAGTATAAGTTTCAGAAATGAACAAAAGACAAATTTCATCCTGAAGTATCTCAAGCAGAATTTAAAAGTAAATAGCGGCTTCTATCTGAAACTACAAGAAAACTATCTGATCATTTTAGAAGACAACACATTAGCAGTTAAACAACATCAGGTAGATTATTACATCAGGAGTATCTCCCATGAGGTCGTAAGTTTATCCTTACATCTTGTTTACGACAGTCCAATCTACCCGCATCTTTAAGAAAGGACGGCCAAATAGATCATTTCACCCACGTCTAAATAAAGTTCATTTTCTCAGGAACTTTATACAAAAACACAATACTAAAGACATTTTTTGTAATTTAAAGGGCAAATGGACTAGTCACAAAAACTTTTCTTATCCAAAGATAACATTTTCTTCAGGTTACTGGTAATGTGAGGCTATATTAACAAAGAGTTATGGGCATCAAGTTGAGGGATAAAGAATCAAAATAGGTAAAAATAATGGAAAAAATTGTTTGCAAAAATCAGTTATTTTATTTTTTTTTTTAAATTTTAGTTAGAATTTTCTTTTAACCCCTTAATAGTGTGGCCCGAACACTTTGCTTGCTTCGTTATTAAAGGCATTTTGATACCACTAATTTGTAACTGTAAATTTATCTTTATTGATTGTCAGATATTTTTCGATTAAGTAAGGTAAATATTTTAGTATGGAAAAAATGGTGTCCAGCCCCATTTTTAATTTTTTTTTTTTTTTTTTTTTTTTTTTTTGGTATGAAAACAAATGTCACTGTTAAGTGGTTAATGAATGACAAAGCAGGTTCGCAGTAAAACATGTCTGGCAATTCCGCTGACCAAATCTTAAAAAATTCCATGACCAAACGAGCATACAAGAAAATTTGCTATTTATTTCCGCAATCCTTTGAAAAAATTAGCGATTTTTTCTGTAATCGCTCTTTATTTATTTTATTTATTTATTTATTTATTTTGTTGGTCGTTTGATGAGTTTCGGGATTTTTTTCCCTCGAGACAATTTAATAAATTTAGAGTCATTTTTCATTTTTCCCCATTCTTTTAAAGAAAATATTTGTAAATTCCCTGAGTTTTCCTAAGTATTTTTAAATTTTCTTGACTTTACATGACTACTTTGAAATTCCCTGACTTTCCAGATTTTCCATGACGCTGAGAACCCTGTAAAGATTCTACATTCATTTTAATCTCATTGTAATTTGATGAAATTTCGATGAAATTTTAAACTAGTTATACACATGATTTTTTTTTTTTTTTAACTTTGTAAATTACTCCCTTTTATGTCATTTTCTCAGGAATTTTATAAAAATAGGGTACTTGAGCATTAATTTGTAAGTTAAAGCGCATATAGAATAATAAAAAAAAATATTCAGATATTCAAATATTGGTAACATGAGATCACATAAGCAAAAATTTATGAAGTTAGATTAAGGAAAAAGAAACATCGGAGACAATCAAAATAGATAAAATTTTTTCGGAAAATTGTTTACAAAAAACATATATCTTTTCTTGTTTAGAATTTGTTTTAATGAATGGTATAGATTCACTGTTAGTTTTAATTTCTTCATAATCTGATAAAGCCTCGATAAACTAGAAACTATTTCTTTTCACATCGCATTTTTATTTTTTTTTTCTGCAGGTATTTACATGATTTATTATTGCTGATAGTGAATTAACTACTGCAAAATTGGAAATTTCGTGTTTAAATACAATAAATTATGCATAAAATACTAAAAACTGAAAAAAAAGAAAGATAGATAAGAACGAAATGCGCAATTTTATTAATACGCAAATTTTCATAATCCTTTCGTAACGTAAGATTTTTTTTATGAAACCACACTTAAAATTCGAAAATACACAATATCTTATTACAAATTAAAATTTTTATTTTGTGTGTATGGTAGTAGCATATATTATAATTAATAAACATTGTGTAAACTATTTCTCTTTTACAAATTTTCCTTTCTTTTTCTTTCACTTTCACCAATAAATTCTGACACGTATATGTTCGGAAGGTTACTTTTGAAACACGAATTTGATTCTAAAATGTATTTAAATATTAATATATGACTGATGTTTTGATATCTATATAACAGCTATTCTGCATCGACACACAGCAATTTCCCCATTGCTATTCTATTTACACAAGTAAATTTTGATTTCCTTTCGTTGTATTTGATATATCATTCAAATGTCAGTTACCGGTGCATTGATATCATTGAATATATGTTTCTTAGCCTAAGAATAAAATAATTTTTTTTTTTGTATGTGTGTATAATGGTAGCATATGTTAGAATTGATAAAAACTGTACAATCATTTTGCATCTTAAATAATTTTCAGGGTTTTTTTTTTTCACATATAAATTCCCATTAGTATGTGATTCAGTAATGCCACTTTAAAAAACAAATTAGTTTTGTAAAATGTATCTATCTTCTAATACATCATAATGGCTATTGTACTTCTGTTTATTAGTTAATGCATTTATAATTTTACTTATAATTATTGACGACATTAATTTTTAACTTTCGTCTACAGCATTTCATATTATTATTTGAATAACAGTTATCACGTTATTAACGTTGTGAAATATTTAATTTGTATCCTGAGACTATTCTTACAATATCAAAATATGTCATAAATTAAAGAAATCAAATGGAAATATACTGGAAGATTACAAAAGAAGAAATTATTTCACGAGACATTTCTAATGATAAAATTCCCTTTATAACTTCAATTGCAGATAACAAGCAAACAAATGCAAATCAATCACTTGTGATTATCTAAATAATCAGACGAAATATTGTGGTTGCTTTTTATCATAATACGATTATATCAACTAAAATCCCACGCAAATGACTTTTTACTTGCATTGAATTCAATGTATTCAAAAGCACCTTCCCGCGTTTCATCAGTTTACCAAATCACGATTCCTACAACTTCCATTCCTATTTTAGTTCAATGTACAACGAACTTTTTAACAGTGTGTTTGTTCACATTAATTTTAAGACT
Source organism: Maratus speciosus (assembly GCA_963932465.1). Lineage (NCBI taxonomy): Eukaryota > Metazoa > Arthropoda > Arachnida > Araneae > Salticidae > Maratus > Maratus speciosus. The sequence goes on from OZ010798.1 coordinate 292,090,200, forward strand.
TCCGTCCAATAATATTTGATATATTTTTTAAAATAACAGTTATAAGGTTAATAAAGTTATAAGTTTAATATTATGGGATCTCTATCTTTTATCTTCAGAATTTTCTTATAATATAAAAACATAACTCTGAAATCAAAGCAATCAAATGCAAATCAGCAGAGAATTTACAAGAAATAAAGTTAGAAAACGAGACAATTCAAACAATAAAATTCACTTTATCACAAACACCAATTGCCGGTAATAGGCAAACACACATAAATCAATCACTTGCGTTTAAATGTTATCTAAATATTCAAGCGGAGTGGATTAATGGTTTCTTATAATAATACGATTATATCAACAGGTGAGCCCACGCTCAAAAAATTTTACTTTCACTTTAACCTGCAATGAATACAATACATCCTATTCATCAAACTAACCTTCCTGTGGTTCATCAATTTACCGAATCCAGGTTCAAACTACTTTCTGTCATTTTATAGTTCAAAGTACAACGAAATTTTTAGCAGCGTGCATACGATATTAATTTTTAGATTTCCGCCGCATAATATCTGATATATATATATTTAAATAATGGTTATAAGATCGTTAACATTATGGCATCTCAGTCTTTTATCCAAATGAATATTGTTACAATATCAAAAGGCTTCATAAACGAAAGTAATCCCATGAAAATTTATCAGTAATTTACATGAAATAAAGTTATAAAACCAAACAGTTGAACCAATAAAACTGACTTTATCACAAACGCCAATTGCAGATAACAGGCAAGCAAATACAAACCAATCACTTGCGATTAAATATTATCTAAATATCCAGACGAAATGGTTTAGTGGCTTCTTACAATAACACGATTATATCAACCATAAGCCCACGCTCAAAACCAATTTGACTTTCACTTTTATCATGCATTGAATTCAATACGTGACCTATTCATCAGTCGGTCACCTACACAATTCGCGGCAGATTAGTATTCAAGAGCAAATGCATTATGCAAGATTTCAGTGGTGATTTAACACTATTGAATCAGAATGTCGGATCTTAAGATCTGAATCGGTGGGAAGATAAAAATTTCAGTATTCATGTGTCAATTCATATTTTAAAAAAAGGTTAAAGATCATATCCTGCCTATACATATAATACCAATCAAAAGTTTTAATATTTTACAATTATTTATTTTTCAGCGGTGTTCTCACGATATTTTGCGTAGCAGCAAATTTTTTATTATTACTATGAATTAGTTAAGAATGAATTTTTAATTGTTTTGAGTTTTAATATAGTCAATAAATGATTTTTAATTATCAGATTTATTTGCTAGTAAAGAAAAATTATATTTGAAGGATAATTTGGGAGATATGTGTTTTAACACCAATAATTGAGAAACATCATTGAGAAATCAATCATTATAAGTGATTAAATTGTCCGGATATAGCCCGCTTTATTTCTGAGATTTAGATTTCCAATGCAATTTTCTCAGAATAACCTACCACTATGAGTAAAGAAAAGTTAAATTTTAAGGATAATTTGAGACATATGTGTTTAAACCCGAATCATTTGGAAACAACATTGAGAAATCAATCATTATAAGTGGTTAAATTGTCCGGATATATCGGAATTATTTTTGAGATTTAGATTTCAGATCCAATTTTCTCAGAATAACCTACCACTATGAGTAAAGAAAAATTATATTTGAAGGATAATTTGGGACATATGTGTTTTAACCTGAATCAATTGGAAACAACATTGAAAAATCAATCATTATAATTGTCCGGATTTTGCCCGGGTTATTTCTGAGATTTAGATTTCCCAGTGCAATTTTCTCAGAGTAATCTACCACCATGAGTAAATCCATTCAATTCAAATCAGACCTTTATGTCTGCATATAACCTTTAAGAAGCAAAGGTTACACATTAGACAGATGCATCAAGAAAACCTTCATTATTCTAAATCTAATAAATCAAACCTAACAAATGAAAAAATTATAGTTGATAAGTTGGGACGGCTTACAAACATGATTATATTTCTTCACGGGCAAAGAAGAGAAGATGACGGTAATTTTGAGTATGAGGTTGAAAGTACTTTTGTATGTGGGTAGTGAGGCGTCTTCACCAACTCCACACACACTTGGAAACTGGTTCCGACTGATAAGGTGATTTAAATGGCATTATTAAGGGTCAACCTCAAAAATTAGCGGCATGCATTGGAGGTAATTGCATATTATTAGTAATTTTCATTAAGAAATATTGAGACAGATGAATGCCAAAATAGGTCCGGTTAAACACATGTCACAATTTATCCTTAAGGCTGTTGTATTCAAATCCAAACTGCTTATTTTTTTACTCCTTTTTAAATTCATTTTTGCTTTCGAACGCATCCAATTGGCAGGTTCTTTTATTCAGAATCTATATAATGTGCCGTATTAGTCTATTTTTAAATAAAGGCAGACTATATTTTAAAAGTTTAGAAAAAAGTGTTTTGAACCGCATTTCACGAAGCGATAGCGCTGGAAGCGAAAAAAATGGTCGAACTGAGAAAATAATTGTTTATAAATCAAGTACTAATTAATTGAACGAAAAATAAAAGCACATGTCGCTATATAAATCTCTTCAAAAATCCCGTCAGTAAGTTTCATGTTTTTACTTTTAAAAGTAAGTCTGAAAATGGTCAGAAGATTCCGAGTTGTTGAACGTGGAAAAATATTTTTTTTAATTCCACCTTAAGTAATAATTTTTTGTTGTTGTTGTTAGAAAATAAATTTGACTTCGCAAAGTTATTTATTGTCTGGAATATGCATTTCTAGGCATAATCGAATTCCAGAATTCTCACGTGTGTTTACTTTTAAATGACAGTTTTCGGTTAGTAATATTTGTCTTATTTAATAAGAGAAATTTTATGATTAAATAAGATGAATAGCACTAATCAGATAAAGTGATTTTCAAAGGTAAGCACGAGTGGGAACCCTGGTATAAGTAAGATTTTATCGTTTCACAATGAAATTCTCATCTTCACTATTGATAACATAGGTCTGAAAAAAAAAATTAATTTTTCAGCTGTACGGGAAATTTTTGGTTAATTTTATGTTTTTAGAGTGCTGAATCTAAAAATTACCTCTATTTCCCTCCATCGCGTACAGTAATGCTGAAAACATGGCTAGTTTTATATTAAAAAAGCACAACTGCGATGAAAAAATCAATAATTTATTACAAGAAACTATGTTGAAATCTGTATTGCAACTTCAAAATTATACTTTCCCTCTTGCTTACACTTTGCATTTCAGGAGATGTTGTGTGAATCAAAATAGAAGCTATGTCTGTGTGTAACTGTTTTTGTTCTTTCCTCAAATTGTTCGCATTTTCTATTTATATTTTTCTTGAGTGTCACTCTTAGAAATATGAAATTAATATATGGAATCATTACTGGATATGGTTTTCTATTCAAGAACAGGATAAAAAGGATTTCAGGTTAAAAAGAGAAATTTTACGCTGAATTAAACTAAAAACATGAGTTTTGCAAGAAACCCTGGCATGATGGAATTTTTTAAATATTTTTCTCGGTTTCAGTGAGTAAAAATCTATAAGAAACAGTCAATAAATCCTATGCAGTTTTTTGGTTGCAGACCTGTGTAATTAATTATTATAAACGATAAAAAATATTTTTTTTTTGTCATTGATTGTCGATATTTGGTGCAAAGATGCTATTCTGTCATAGGTAAAGGCATTCACCGACATCTCTTCGTCTACAGCTAATCCATAACTCAAAGCTACACATCAGATTGGCATTCGAGACAATTTTCGTGATTGTGATATTTTTAAAAACGAAATTGAAGGCATTTTCGTATGTGAGTAAAGTGAAGTCTTCACTGATCAAAGTGTGAAAATAGATTCCGATTCACAAGGCAATTTAAACATTAGTGATGGTCAAACAGAAAAACTAACAGCATGCATCGGAAACGATTGCGTTTCGCTGATAACTTTAATTAAGGGTTAATGAGACAATCGGGTATCAAAACACAGGTTAAAACATATATCTTCCAAATTACCTCTTAAACATAACTTTTCTTTGGTAAAAAATAAATCTGATACTGAAAAAGTATTAATTGATTATATTAAAAACAAACAAAAATGCATTTCTGAGCTGATTCATAGTGAAAAAAATCTCCTCCCCAAAACATCGTGTGCGTAACATTGAAAAATACACTGTTATAGAAGATAAATACATTGGATTGGTTATTACTTGTTGGGATTCAAAACAAAAATGCAATTCTCTCAGATTAAACCACAACTGTTGGATATATGCATTTAATAAGTCGTTTCCCCCTGAAGGTAACCAATAACATAGAAAGGTTACGTATAAGATACATATTAAAGACGATATTCTTGATGCTTAACTTTATAAATCAAAAATTTACATTTGATAATTTGAGATGTCTTACACTGTAAAAAAAATACATGTAATTCTACAGATGTAAAGTTGAGGAAATCTGTATGCTTACTTTATCTGTACACTGCACTGTAAAAAAAAATCTGTAGTTCTACAGATGTAAAGTTACATGCTTACTAAACTTTCACCTGTAACTGTACGAAAAAAGCTGCAAATCTACAAAACTAGTTTTTGTAAAGCTACAAAAATCTGTAACTTTACAAATGAATCTGCTAAAATTTCAGTAATCTTACTTAACTTTTATTTGTAACCCTGGCTGCAGTTACATGAAAAGTTCTCGGAATCCCAGTTTCCAAAAAAATTCTTAGTAACCTTACAGATTTTTTGATTTTCGGCGCAAAAGTGTGTCTGTTACATGAAATTTTGTTGTTGCCGTTACATGAAAAGTTCTAGGAATCCCAGTTTCCTAGAAAAACTTTAGTAACTTCACAGATTTTTTTTTACAGTGTGTACACAAAAAGATGCAAAGCTACAAAACTAATTTTTGTAAATCTACAGAAATCTGTAGCCTTACAAAAGAATCTACTAAAATTACAGTAATCTTACTAAAATTTTATCTGTAACCCGGGTTGCAGTTACATAAAAAGTTCTACACATCACAGTTTTTAAAAAAAATTCTTAGTAAGCTTACAGGTTTTTTTATTTATAATGTAAACGCGTATCTGTTACATGAATTTTTGTTGTTGATGTTACATAAAAAGTTCTAGTCATCCCAGTTTCTTAGAAAATTCTTAGTAACTTTACAGATTTTTTTTTTTTTACAGACGCCCACAACAAAAGATCATGGTATTTTGGAATACGAAGTTGAGAGCATTTTTTGATATGTATGGTGCGAAGTCTTCACCATTCGCAAGCACTAGAGAGGTGGTATGAAATCTTAAACAGATTTAAATGGCATTATTAATTGTCGTAACCATAAAAATTAACGGTAGCAGGAGCAAGTGAGTATCATTAATAGCTTTAGTTATGAAGCATTACTGTGATAGTTTTGTGACGAAACATTGATTAAAACCCTTGTCACAATTTGTCGTTAAAATGTGATATTTGTTTGTTAGTAAAGGATTTGTTTCCGGAAATGTTACTTTGCCTATATTGTATGCAGTTTTAAATTGATTCAAAAGAAAAACATTCTAACAAATAAAATCTGCATGGTTGCTATTGAAAAATGATACATATTAATAGATTAAAATATTGTTTTGGTCTTTCCTTATCGAGGTTCAGAAGTAAGATCCTACTTTATTGGCGTAACACTATCATGGATAAATACATTCAAGGAATCCTTTTCCACAGATGATCCATAATCTACAAAGGTTGGAAATCAGATAGATATTAAAGAAAACTTTCATCATGCCAAATCGTATAAATAAAAAATTTGCATTTCACTAGTTTAAACTTCTTACAGAAATCCACAAAAAACCATGATATTTTTGAACACGAAGTGGAAAGAACTTATGTATGTAGGTAGAAAATACTTCCCAATCTTCATGCACATGAGTACCAATTCGTCACAAAAATTTAAATATTAAAGGCTAACTACGAAAAATAATGGCATATATCGGATGCAGTGACGTATTAGCTACATTTTCTGGTGAGGAATTATGAGAAGGTTTGCCTGACGAAACATCTGTCAATATTTGTATTTAAACAACGACTTTTCAATTCTAGAAAATGAATTCGATTCAGGAAAATTATCTTCAATTACAATAAAATTAATTGAACATGCATTTGCTTAGTTGATAAAAAAAAAAAATCTTCCAAAAAAAAATTCGCATTATCCCCCCCCCCCAAAAAAAAAAAAAAAAAATTAAAATATTCGTTTGATAACAGTTAAGAATAGGAACAAATATGCGATTCTTTCATCGTAATGCTCTATCATGGATAAATGCATTCAATGATACGTCTACACCTGCAAATGACCGATAATCAACAAAGATTAGATAGATAGATCTAGATCAGATAGATTTTCAAAACAAATTTCATGATTCCAAGCAGTATAAGTAAAAAAAAAATACAATTGATGAGTTCAGGCGTCTAAAAGTCACCCAAAATGGACATGGCATTTTTGAAAAGGAAGTTAAAAGCACTTTTGAATGAAAGTGAAGTCTTCACCAATCTCTATCACTTGAGAACTGGTTTTAATCCATAATCAGATATAATTGGCATTATTGGTGGTCAGACTCACAAATAAGCGGCAGCAGATGCAACTCATAGGTAACTTTGGTTAAGAAGTACTGAACTATATTTGTATAGCAAAATCCCTTCTCGCCAATTGGTAGGCCTCCCCACCTAGAACCTGAACCTGTTACAATTTGTGGTTAAAGTGTGATCTTACATTGATAGCAAATAAATTTGATTCCGGCAATATTACTTTTCGGATATGTTACAAAACAAAATTCTTAACTGAGTATCTTAATAAATCTTACAAAACAAAATTCGTACACTAACCATTCAAAAAACATGCATTATAATAGATTGACATATTGTTTTGGTCACTGATTGTCGAGGCTCAGGAAATAAATGCTATTTTCTTACAATAACACACTATCTTGTGTAAATACATTCAATGAGACCTCGTCAATTGCAGAAAACTTGCAACTCACAAAGGTTACACATGAGATTCAAGGCAACCGTCATGATACCAAACCGCATAAATCAAAAATTTACATTTGATAAATCGAGACGTCTCACAGACGCCGACAGTGGACAGAGGATCATGGTATTTTTGAATACGAAGTTGAAAGCACTTTCGGATGTGGGTAGTGTGAAGTCATCACCAATCTCAACCACGTAAGAACAGGTTCCAATTCATATAGATATTTAAATGAGATTTGTTATGGTCAAACACAAAAACTATGATCACACAGCATTTGAAGTTGCATAATCACTGATTAGTTTCATTAAAAAGTAACTGAAAAATTTGGATGTTTAAATACCTTTCAAAACACGACTCAAAATTTAAAGTATATATTTTATGTAAATATATAGCTACTCGATGAGTATGAAAATAAAATAAAATAAAATTATATTAGATGTAAATTTCCAACTGGGCGAAAAATGTCCGGACCAGGATTCGAACCCGGGACCTCCTGGCTGAAGCCGCCAGTGCTCTGCCATCTGAGCTATCTCGGACGATTCTGGTCGAACTTTTCCCCCCAGCTAACCTTGATGATTACAGCATCTGGTCTGAAACTTGGTTCAGCTCAACAGAATAAATCTCGGGTAATGGAACTCCAGAAATCGCTGGATACGAAATTACACTAGATTAATATTAACACAAGTTGTGTTAATATTAATCTAGTAAAATAAAATTGTAACGTTCTTAATATGAAACAAAACGTGGAAAACAAAATGATGGCGTGTCATAGATTGTGTAAATTTAGAATAGCTTTATTTATTTGTTTTTGAAAATGACTCAGGGTGAATCGAAACATGTCAACAGTCGAAATAAACGTATTTTTACTGATTTTAAAGTTTTAATTTACACCTTTTAGCATTTGAAATTAATATATATATATATTATGTTTAAAAAATAAATTTGATCCAAGTAAATTAATTTGTTTCTACAATAGAAACAACCAAACATTCCTTTCTTAACTGATTCCTCAGGAAAAATATTCTAGAAATAAAATTAGCATAAACGTTACTGGGAAATCCGTCATTATCAAATATTTGTTTGGTTACTGTGCGTAGAGATTCGGAACAAAGGTGGGATTCTGTCAGTGTAACTCTCTAACGTGGATAAAAGTAATCACTAAAATCTTTTCATGGACAGATAATGGCAAACCGTATGAATCATAAATTTACATTTGATAAGTTGAGACGTCTTACGGAAACACACAAATGATGATGGTATTTCTTAATACGAAGTTGAAAGCACTTTCGGATGTGGGTTGTGTGAAGTCATCAGCAATTTCAACCGCCTAAGAACTGGTTCCGATTTATATAGGTAATTAAATGAGATTTCTTATGGTCAAACACAAGAACTATGATCAAACAGAATTTGCAGTTGCATATCACTGATTAGCTTCATTAAAAAGTAACTGAGAAATTTGGATGTCCAAATACCTTTCAAAATACGAGTCACAATTTAAAGTACAATTTTTTATTTTTAAAAAACAAATTTGATCCCAGTAAATTACTTTGTGGCAACAATAGAAACAACCTAAACATGCATTTCTTAACTGAATCCTACACTGTAAAAAAAAAAAAAATCTGTAAAGTTACTAAATTTTTTCTAGGAAACTGGGATTCCAAGAACTTTTTATGTAACGGCAACAACAAAAATTCATGTAACAGACAAACTTTTGCGCCGAAAATCAAGAAATCTGTAAGGTTACTAAAAATTTTTTAGGAAACTGGGATGCCTAGAACTTTTCATGTAACTGCAGCCAGGGTTACAGATAACATTTTAGTAAAATTAATGCAATTTTAGCAGATTTATTTGTAAAGTTACAGATTTCTGCAGCTTTACAAAAACTAGTTTTGTAGATTTGTAGCTTTTTTCGTACAGTTACAGATGAAAGTTTAGTAAGCATGTAACTTTACATCTGTAGAACTACAGATATTTTTTTACAGTGTAAGAAAAAATATTCCTGAAATAAAAATAGCATGAACGTTATTGGGAAATCAGTCATTATCAAATATTGGACTGAGTGTAGAGATTCCGAATAAAGGTGGAATTCTCTCAGTGTAACTCTCTATCGTGGATAAAAGTAATCACTGAAATATTTTCACACACAGATGGTGACAAATCGTATAAATCATAAATTTACATTTGATAAGTTGAGACATCTCACGGAAACCTACAAAGGATCATGGTATTTCTTAATATGAAGTTGAAAGCACTTTCGATTGCGGTTAGTGCGGTTAGTAAAGTCTTCACCAATCTCAAACTGTGAGAACTTGTTCCGATTCACAAGGAGATTTCCTTTGCAATATTAATGAGTACAACTAGAGAAATTAACAGCACGCAGCGGATGCAATTGTATGTTATTGATAACTTCATTTAAGTTCTGAAACAGTCGTGTGTCTAAATACCAATGAAATACACTTAGACACGCAAAGTGGTTCTCGAAAGAATGAATGTAAAACAGCAGCAACAGGGATCACGCAAAGAAAAACTTCTTTAACGTATCGTACTTTCCTCTCTAAAATGTCGTTTGATATGCGTAACCCTTTGATTTCATAAAATGATATGCAACCTATATTTGTAAAAACCTCTAAGGTATTTGCATTGTTGAAAATAATGGCATGGAGAAAGGAACGTGCTCACAAATATGTGCCAGAATATTCTGCTGTGAAATATTTTACGAATTCAGACAACAAGAATGAATTTTCTCTAGATACAATTTTTAGAGCTGAATTTCAACTGAATTTATCAAAAATCTTCATTCGCTACATGCATATAATACAGAGGCCGTTCAATAGAAGCTAAGAACAAAACCATAAAATAAATCAAGAAGAATACGGACAATATTAAATAGTTTTTAAAAAAAAACAATATCGTCTCATAGATTACATGCAACGGTTCCATCATTCGGTTAACTTCTCAAAGCAAATAGTGAAGTACTTTGGGAAAGCAATCATTGGGCACACCATGTATGAATTGAACTAATAAGCAAAATAGCGTCTGAAAAACTTTTTTAATTAAAGAAGCGCAAAAATATAAATAAACGTCCTGATAAGTTGAAATTTTTTTAGATGGCACCTTGAATAAGCTAGAGGGGGAGGGGGGGGGGGGGAACTCAGTACAGATATTGGGACAATTAGTTTTGAGAGGAAGGTTTTAGCATGTTGTAGATCTATATAAGGTATTGGTTGAAGGATTATTGCAGTAATTATGAGAGAAGTCTTAATGAAAATATACAACTCTGACTTATCAATGGCTCTACAACGGCAGACATATTGACATCCAGTCCTACCAACTGTCCTGAAATCAGGAAATTTAGAGAATGTATTTCTTTCATTATGAGGGTACACCGAGACAGAAAAATATTGAAAATAAAGTTAAAAGTTAAAAAGTATTTATTTATCTTAAACACTCTAGTGCAAACAAACTGCCAATAAGGCAGTTTTGTGCAACACTTTCCAACATAGTTGAAAAGTGTTTATTTTGTTTAACACTATCAAACGTAGTTGAAAAGCACTTATGAATTCAGTTTGTCTGTCTAACTCTCTGGCCATCTGTCCATACTTACGTAAATATACTCAGATTTCCATGTATTTTTTATATGTTATTGATGTTTACTATAAAATGTTTGGTAATGAAAATTAAGTTGTAGCATTTATAGTTCATTTATACGCACAAAAAGTTAAGTTGGCCTGAGTGGAAAAATCGTTTTTCGATTTATCTGAATGATATTATGATATTTCAAACATAATCAAATAAATAAGAATCACTGAGGTGCACTATACAGGGTGTTGCCGAATTTGACCGACAAATTCAGAGTGATAATAGCAGGCATCAAGAGGATGAAAAATTGTCATAGAACGTGTGGTCGCAATTTAGTCGGCAATAATTGTGAGAAAAATAAAAACATTGCAATGAAAATGTAACGATATGTACAGTCGTGGGAAAAAAAAGTAAATACCCCCTACTACTAACTCTTCAACAAATTATCGTAGACGAAAGTTACAAGTACCGAACGACTGAAAATAAAGTCTACTTTTAAATGATGTATATAAAGTTTGCTTAGGGGGCCATCTACCTATTAAAACGAACCCAAACCTCGTTTTTTTCAATGGCAATACCCAATTTTAACAAGATATTTCAAATTTTCGGTTCAAACTATGCCTAGACACCAAATTTCAAGTAATTTGAATGATAGGTTTTTGAATTATGAACATTCAAAATTTAGTGCTTCTAATGTTAAATTACATTTTCATATTTTTTAATATATCTCCTGAAATTATGCTCCTAATTTGCTAATTTTTTTTGTGTAGCAATAATGCTAATGTGCCCAAACATAAATATGCTGAATTTGCAATTTTTATAATTTTATGATATGAAGTATGAATTATGAAATTAATATTCGAAAAAATTATGAATTGCAACCTACAATTTTTTTGATGGATTTAGATTTATTAAGTCCTGCTTTATGAAAATCGGAAATTTCACATTTTTCTTCCAAATAGTTTTCAAACTATGCTTAAAAAACGGAAAAATGATGGTTTAAGGGGCCGTCTATGATAGAAGTGAGTAGATATTTTGAAATTTCTTCTGCTGTCCTGTTATCTAACAGGCTTCATAAGGTGCCTTGATCAAGAAGAGGGCTCTCTCGGTTAACAACCGAGTAAGGAACTTCAATTTGGATACAGCCCTTAAAATACGCTCGTTTTAAAATAATTAATTTCGCGGAAACTTTTGGTACGGATTGCATAATAATTTGTTTTTAGGCTAATTGAAGGGCGTAGAGTTCATTTATGCTGTCAGAATTAGGTATTGCCATTGAAAAAATTGAAGTTATGGTTCGTTTTAAGATGTAGATGGCCCCCTAAGCAAATTTTATATACATTATTTAAAAGTAGACTTTATTTCCAATCATTCGGTATTAATAACTTTCTTCTACGATAATTTGTTGAGGAGTTAGTAGAGAGTGTTTACTTTTTTTTCCACGACAGTACCTTGTTGGGGGTGAAATGTGATAACATCACTAAAAGTTCTGGAAAAACAGGGTGCTCAAGCAATCGTTGATATTGTATGAAAACAGGTAATCGCAGTCCAAAATGTGGAGCGTCAAGTGCATACTGCTGGCGCGTATAATGGAAACTTCTACCACTTTTTTTATATTATCACATTTACAAAAAAGGTGAGAATATCTAGTAGAAGGTTTATTATAATATACTTAGTTTTCTGAAAGTTATTACAGCCAAACCAAATTGAGTTAGAGTAGAACACCCTGCATTTTGGATTCAGTACGTGGTTTGCGAACACCAAGTTCTATAGTATTTTTTCATCCTTTTGATGCCTATTATTCCCCCTTTGAATTTGTTGGTCCAATTCAGCAATACCCTGTATAATGTTTTCTATAGATTATAAAGTGCGTAGAATTTATCATTTATTTACAGAAAAGTACAAAAGAATTCGGTTACAGTACGGACTATGATTGATTTCATTAAATGAAAAAATAAAATTAATTCAATACTATTCTGTTTGTGTTGGAAAGTGTTTTATAATCTATGCATGAAGCATAAGTTTTCGTTATTGTTAAGTGTTTGTCTGATTTTTCTTATACATGAGGAAAAAACCGTAACAGAAACGCACAAAAAAGTGCAGGACAGACTATGATCCATTTCATTATATGAAAAAATAAAATTACTTAATAATGCTCTGTTTGTGTTGAAAATGTTTTATAATCCTTGCCTGAAGCATGAATTTTCGTTCTTGTTCAATTTTCGTCTGATTTTTTTTATACATAAGGAAAAAATTTTAACAGAGAAGCACAAAAGAATTCGGTTACAGGGCGGAATTTGATCGATTTCATTATATGAAAAAACAAAATTATTTAATAATATTCTGCTTGTGTTGGAAAGTGTTTTATAATCTATACATGAAGCATGAATTTTTCGTTTTTGTTCAGTTTTTGTGGGACTTTTTTTATATATAAGGAAAAAATCGCAACAGAGAAGCACAAAAGAATTCGGTTACAGGGCGGACTATGATTGATTTCCTTACATGAAAAAATAAAATTACTAAATAATGTTCTGTTTGTGTTGAAAAGTGTTTTATAATCTATGCCTAATAAAGCATGAATCTGCGTTCTTGTTCAGTTTTGTCTGATTTTTCTTATATATAAGGAAAAAATCTTAACAGAGAAGCACAAAAGAATTCGGTTACAGGGCGGACTATGATTGATTTCATTACATGAAAAAATAAAATTAGCTACTTAATAATGTTCTGTTTGTGTTGAAAAATGTTTTACAATCTATGCCTGAAGCATGAATTTTCGTTCTTGTGCAGTTTTTGTGTAATTTTTCTTATATGTAATGGAAATATCGTAATAGTAAAATATCATAAGATGCGCAAAGGAATTCATTTACAAGGCGGACTATGGTTAATTTCATTATATAAAAACATAAAATTACTTTATAATATTCTGCCTGTGTTGGAAAGAGTTTTATAATTTATGCCTGAAGCATGAATATTCGTTCTTATTCAGTTTTTGTCTGATTTTTCTTCTATATACGGAAAAAATCGTAAATCGAGAAAAGAAAAGTAATATGGGTTTGTAAAAAAAATTGCAAACTGATAGGGATCATCTTCTTTATTATTAAAATTTTATGAATATGATAAATAGATAAGAAAAGAGGAAACAAGCAAAACAAGCCGAAAATCTCCGATTGCCTGACGACTCGTGTTTGATTTTTGATTAATATTTTATATTTAATCAGTTTGCTTTGATTGTTGAATTTCATTTCGTTTTGATATTAAATTACTGAAAGACAAACTAGTATACCCTTATCTGCGATAGTTCATTCACCGAAAAAAACTAAAATAAAAATAACAAGGAAGCTCATCTTTCAAAATAGAAATCTTACAAAACTGATCAATCAGCATAAAATATACATAATGAATTCATAAAAAGATAGGATTATTATTTACTTTTTTGTTGTTTTTATTCAAAGGATAATAGTAAAAAGACTTTTTGCGATTGTTTTTCAATATGTATTTTTTTAGTGTGCTATATATACAATGCAGAGCACTCTTTTTCCAATCTTTGGAAACAGAAGTTTTATAAACTTTAGAATTTTCCAGATTTTAAATTATATGATTAAAAAATAATTTTGGTACTTTTGTGTTATAGCTCCCGAGGGTGAATCGCCAAGCGACGTAGATTTAGCGCCAAATTATAAAGCATATATGCCATTATAATAATATATGTTGCATATAAGGTTTCAAGACGTATATGGCCCACAATGGTATATGAAGCATGTCCAAACGACACGTGTGGTTATATCAGGTTATGAGGAGCAAGAATTACATAGGAACTGGGGGGGGGGGGGTCGAAAACGCGATCGTGACGGTGTAATTGCATCGTGACCGTGATGTAAAGAAAGACCTTTATTTTAGACCTTTATTTTAGTAAAAAGACCTTTATTTTACAAAAATACTTAATCAGAGTACAAAATACAAATGAAAAATATTACAAGTCAAATCAAGTGCTCAAATGTGTCCCATTAGCCGTGATACATGCTTCACCACCGCATGGAATCGCGAACACGTTCCAATCGGCCCGGTACCGTGGCCACCACGAACTCCGGTCCTAAACTCCGTGAATTCTACCTCTGGGGATATCTTAAGTCTCTGGTGCACGAGACACGCGTTCTATCGACCATGGATCTCACGCCACGAATCGCTGAAGCGGCGGCACGTGTCCGGGAGACTCCTGGCCAATTGGAACGTGTTTGCGATTCCATGCGGCGCCGATGTGAAGCATGCATCACGATTAATGGGGACCATTTTGAGCACAAGTTATGAGTTGTAACATTTTCCATTTGTATTTTGCACTCCGATTAAGTTTTTTTTTGTAAAATAAAGGTATTTTTACACACTTTGTTATATTTTCTTTGTGTCACGGTCATGAAACAATTTCACCGTCACGATCGCGTTTCCGACCCCTAGTTCCTATTTTACTCTTGCTCCTCATGATTTGACACACCCACACGTGCCGTTCGGACATGACCTTTTGTACCACCCTGTATATATATGGATTATAAGATGCGTATAAGAATTATATGATGCATGTATGGCACATAAGACATAAATAATATGTATATCAGTAGCGTGGCGTCCGGTCATCGCTGGATGCGGCGATGACCAAGCAATATTTTAAAACTCTTAATAAGCTTTTAAAACTCTACGATCCAGTTTTAGCAGAACATTTGGAGTTCATGTATAAGTGAAGATAAGATTTAAAGTTTCTTTTTTGAACATTCAACCATTGAATTTTAGAGTTAATAATTTTTCACCATAAACTTAAATAATTGCGATGACCACCGAAAACTTTCACGCCACGCCACTGGTGTATATAATGACATGCATGGCACACATATGAGAGTTTGGAATATATATATATATATATATATGCATATGTATGATGAATATATATGCTTTGCAAGAATTTTAGCGAAATCGTAACTGCAATCTAGGCATAATCGTAATTGTGGGGCCGCTATAACAAAGAAGTACACTAATTTTTACTCATTAACGTGTAAATTCGAAATAAAAAAAATCAACGTAACTTTCGCGCATTGAATGCGTGCAAAAATGTATCTTCAAAAGGTGCATACAGTATCGGTTTCTCAGTACCAGTAGTAAAGAAAAATAATACTTGTTCTATTTAATAAAGCTGAACTAAAGAGTGTGTGCAACAATAAGAGGCTTCACAGATTTCCCTGATTAAATAGGTAATGGTAACTGTTTAACCTTCCGCCTACCAGATGCGTCCAGTGGACTCGACAGGTACATTCAAATGATTTTTCTCATGAAAAAAAGAGACTCAAAATTCTGTAAATATGTGACTTTTTCACATATTTACAGAGAAAGTCTCATATTTACAAAAGTCACATATTTGAAAAAGTAACATATTTACGGAAGTTTCAGACTTCTTTTTATGAAAAAAATCACTTTGAATGTACCTGTCAGTTCCACTGGACCCATCTGGTAGGTGGAGGGTTAACAGAAAAAAGTTCGCGTGTGGTATTCTCGACTTGAAGAAGCTGAGTAATTATTTCTTAAGACACAATTTGCTGATAACTGTACAAAAAAAATAATAACAATAAATAAAACCTCGCATGTTATTAACATTGCTCATTTTTGTATTTTCATACTGATTGCCAGGTGGTGTAATTTAGAGAAAGTGGTTTGGCGCAAGAGAGTATTTTTTTGCGACAACCGCATGAAATTTAAGCTACGTTGTTGCCATTTGAGTGTCTTTTTAAATAAAAGAGTGGTGACATATCCACGGAGCCCATGCTGAGATTGGAAGTTTTGTCCAAACTGTTGCAACTTCCAATACATAACTTGGCAATACTCGCCTGGACATGTTCTATTAAAATAATGAAGCAATCGCCAAACAATAATTTAGTAATATTGCCAGACTCGCAAAGTTTTAGTAAAAAATCTTATCGACCAATGGAATTTTATTGATTCTATGTCTTCACTTTCTTATTTATAAAGGCACTGTAACTGCTTATCGCTCAAGATTTAGTCCAAAATATTTTTAATTGATTAAATTTTATTCCTCGTCTATTACGTCTCTCATATTTATAAAGGTTATCGTTCATCTCAATACGCAGTAGAAAATGATATATTAAAATATTTTATATATCCCTGTAAGTAACACTAACCGCTATACCGTGAGTTCTTTTAACTTAAACCCTTCCCTGGTGCACTAGAATTGTACCGTAAAAGTTACATTTAAATCTGTTCCGTGGTTGTTGAGAAATTGAGGACGTACATACATTTATACACATATATACATAACAACCAAAGCAGAAGTTTCTTTTTTTTTTTTAATCACCAACAAAATAATAAAAAAAATTATACAATTTAATATTTCATAAAATATACAAGCAAAACGGGGCAAAAAGATTCAAGTAACATACTCTTCGTATTTGGCCCGTGATTAATATTTTATATTTAATCAGTTTGCTTTAATTGTTGAATTTCCGTTTTGATATTAAATTACTGAAACAGAAACTAGTACACCTTTACCTCCGATAGTTCATTCACCGAAAAAATATGAAAGAAACATAACAGGAAGCTCATCTTTCATAATAGAAACCTTACAAAATTGATCAAACGGCATAAAATACGCATAATGAATTCACAAAAAGATACGAATATTATCCTTTTTTCTCTCTCTTTACTACTAAAAAAAAAAAGTCTCCCTGTGATAGTCTTTCAGTCCCTTTCTAAATTTCGCTTATAATATAATGTTGAAAATGAATTAATTCAGATTTTCATTAGAACTTTTTCTGTATAAAAATAACTTTCTGCCACGATCGAATGTTATAGCTGATTATACTTTCATATTTAATGATTAAATGTACTTGAAAAATTAAACAATTAAATTATAATACTTTGTTCTACTACGTTCATTTTACATTAGGAGTTTTTTCTTAACTTTTGTAAATTTTATAGATATATTTTTATATAGTGTGTACATAGTTTTTATTAATTTTTTCATATATATTAGGTTGAGCAAAAAGTTCTGGGAAATTTTTAATCTAATAGTTACCAGAATTAGTATCGTTTACAGGAGTACTAGTGGTATATCTTTAGGATTTCAGGAATTTCGGCTCCAAAATGCCTATTAACCATATGATTTGCATGTGTTGATCCGGCATTATGGGAGAAAAGGTCATCGATTTGAATCCTTTATTGAAGTTGAAGAAGCATGTCAAGAGTTTTTCGATTCCAAGGAGCCACCATGGTATTTCCAGCAAATCCGGAATCTGGCAGATTGATGGCAGAAAGGCGTGGACTATGATGGTCTCAACTTTGAAGAATGGTCCTTGTTGCTTGTTAATTTGCGCATAACAACGCAACTTTCACAAATTTCCCAGAACTTTTTGCTCAACCTAGTATTATTCATTTATGTTGGAATAACTTTTTTTAGGTCAGTAATAAACTCATCTGTCTTTAATAATGCTCAAACATTAAATTCTTACAAATAAGCGGTACTGGCCGATTACAAATGACTTCTGTAATTTTTTTTAAAGCAATTTTTTCTCATTTTTTAGTTTTTGCAGAAATATTCGAATGAAATTAGAATTTTATTTTAATATTTCTTGAAAGTGGATTATTGTTATAATCTCGACAGAACTTCTTAACGTTTGTTCTGTGGCATAGATCTGCTGCTATGTTTCGCAAGAGTTTGAGAAAGAAAAAAACCCCATAGATACCAAATGAGTCAAAATTGTGAAATCTATCTAGGTCTGCAGGATACTATAAGGGAAATAGTTTATTATTCTCCTGTCGGTCAGCTTTAAATGAAAATAAACAGATGGAAGATGAAGATCTGGGGATGGACCATACGGGTTAGATGATCTCTAACCCATCATCTAATGCTTTGCAAGATTTTTCAGACGTAAACGAAATTTGTTACTGGCTCACGATATTCTAACACAGAATGACCAAATTCTATAAGACCAAAAGGCACCAGATGCTTTCGATTTTAGAAGTTTCGTTGAATACTTAGAAAAACGGCGCATTCTTCTCGAACTTCAAGAATATAAAGAACATGTTTGACGTCATATTTTTCAGCAAAGGTTTGATAACATGGGTAATTAGGAAATCCCCTTTATGTATATTGTATATATATATATATATATATATATAACCATTAAATAAACATTACCGACCATCATCAAAAACCGCAATATTGTGAACGAAATGACAATAAAAATGGATACCACGAACCTATAATATACAACAGTATGTATAAAAAAGTGCCTTATACTTAATTATATATATATATATATATATATATATGTTACATGAAAATTTTTACATTTACTATTCATTTAAATTATTCTAAATTGCCGGCCTATTCATTATTTCCTTTTTTTTTAATACGCTCTATTATTTATTTCTAGTTAAACTCCTATAATTTTAAAACGCGTATCTTAATAATAGATTTATTCCAAAACATAATCTGAACTTTTAATCCCTTCATTAATCTTTATCGTCTACCAAACTGTAAAGTTCTGAACGCAGTTACTTATTTTTCGAATGTTTATCAAAGCCATTTTTACATTTTTATTCTGTTTCATCTCATTTTCCCGCCCGCGAGGCGTCAGCCTTTTCACATCGAAATCATTCCATTAGCGGCGCCGGGATTCTTTCCTGTGACGTTTCTTGATCGCTCTCCATTGGCTGAGTGTCGGATCCCAGTTTCACTTCGAGGCTCGTTCGTGATTTTGGTTGGTTTAGCCTGAAGTTTCCCTTTCAATCGGAATTCCTCCGCTCATTCTAATAAATAGCGAGAGCATGAGCTCAGAACCAGAGAATTTTGTGCTGTTTGATTGTTTACATAACCTGTTACCCGCTGTCCTTAGCCATGTAGAATATTCATTTCGTGAATTAACATCTATTTCGCATGAGTAACTAGTTTATGCTCGAGTGGAATGCTCTGATTTCTCATCCTGCGGGAATTGTTTAGTGTTGGTATGTTCTGATGGAATAAACAGTTTTCCTATGACTACCTTTCCGTGTGTTTAATCGGGAAAACCCCCGATTTCTTCATACGCCTGTTTTCACCACTCACGCGGCCTAACCTACCTTGTTTTCATAATGGAATAATAAGTGTTTGATTGGACTCTACAAATATTAACATCGCACTACAGCTGCTAAATTTTCACAGAGTTGACACCTTCACTAGCAATGCTTGTGCTAAGTGGTAGGATATCTTACAACATCACCAACGGCTGATTAATATGTGGTACGACTCCAGTAATATGTAATAAAAAGCACTACGTGATTGTTCGACTTAAGCTATTAAATTGTTTCGTAACATATATATATATATATATATATATATATATATATATATATATATATATATATATATATATATATATATATATATATATATATATATATATATATGTATATATATATATATATAATATCTTTGAATCAAAATTTATCTTGCACTATATATATATTTCGAATCTAAAGAATAGGAAAAGTTCTCTTTGACTTCAGGAGCATTTTCGCAAATATCGGAAGCTTGTTTTTGAAGTTTCTAATTGGTCCTTCTTGGTTCTTTCCTCTTTTTTTTCTGATAAAGGAAAGGCTTTTGGAATAGCGGATAATTACAAGGTATGTATAATTTAATTGTAATTGTCAGAGGTGCACAGTTACGAATTAACCGTTATTCGTTAGGATATCTTTATCTTAAAATTTGAAGTATGTTTTCATTAAAGTCTGAGAGCAGATTTTTTTTCCTATTAAGGCGGTTCGGGGCACATTTTAAAATAATTTTGATTTAATGAGTTAAAATTTTGAATTTTTTTGTGATGGTTAACCATATCATTTGTAAACAAAATCACATGATAAAACTTCTCATATTTTTTTTTAATTACAAATTTAAAACTTATTAAAAAAGTGGGGTAATTTAAAATCGTTATAACTCGAAATATTATTTATGGAATTTAAATTTTTTATCACTTAAATAAACTGAAATGTATAAATTTTAATTTAGATTCAGCATTTAAAAAAATATTAATTAAAAAAAATTAAAAATATTTAAAGTAAAAATTAACGAAAAAATGATGTAACTTTTTTCTAAAATCATATTTACAAAAGTAAATATTTTTTTCGAATTTGCTGAATCGGAATTAAAGACAACTAATTGAAAAAGACATTTTCCATGTTTAAACCATATATCTTTAATGGTTCTTGAGTTATAACAATTTAAATATGAGAAATGGTGAAAAACCCATCATGAAGAAAAACGCATTTTCACAAGAAGTCGTTTGCACGACAACCATTGCTTGAAAGCTAGATTTTGGAAACAAATCAAAACGAAAAAATTAATATGTTCTGTTCTAATAAGGATATAAAAATGATTTAAGCATCATTTTAAGCAGAAAAAAAAGAGAATCTTTTACAGCAATAAAATATTTTTAGAAAATTTGTAGATTTTTGTGTTCCGGACCCCCTTAAAAGCGATTTCTAGATTAATAAACGAAGTTTTCTAAAGTTATTATTATTATTATTATTATTATTATTATTATTATTATTATTATTCTTTTATTAGATTGTTTAGTACATATTAAATAATTTTCTATTCTGCCATTCTTTTACTTTTTATTTCTCTATTGAAAAATGATTTATTGCTTGATATATTTGCTCGAAACTAAAGAAAAAAATTCTAGAAGATATAAAAATTTCAATGCTCTATACTTCTTCATAAATCACGTGCTGTAAGAACTGCATAAAATATTTCAGAATGCTTTTGTCTATACAATATCATTTTTAAGACAATCCCAATATCGATACTTGTCTACATTTTCTCTCTTATCCATGGGCTTTCTTTTACCTTTTTCAATATCTTATCTGTTTTCTCATAAAAATATATTGTCTCCAGGTGGCAGTTTGACATTTTCCACTTTAATAAATATATGGCATCACATAGGAAGTTCGGCAGGAATATTTTTCCTCGTTTTTCTCGAAATTTATTCTTCAAAAAGAATTGAGTGTTATTTAGTGTTGAAATTGTATTATTTAGTGTTGTTCAGGAGGTGGGCCAGGAGGTATCCGACCCGGGAGCATCGAAACCCCGCCTCAACGATTTGGGCAATTTCCTCACCGATTTGGGCAAATCCACGGTACCTCCCCCCCCCCCCCCCTTCCATTGGAACTACAGAAATCACTCCCAGAAGAAATGTCTTAAGGGGACTGGGAAAGCCCTATCTCCCCCATGTTAAATCTACCAAATTTATGTACCTTTTTCTCACAAATGGCGAAAGACTGAGTTCTAGATTCTTTAGAGTAGTTAGAGTAACATGTTCTACGTATTTTAGCAGACCATTTTCTTTCTAAGTGAAACTGAAAATTAATTATTATTTATTTATTGAAAGTCATTTTTAAATTAGCGTTTTTGATAAGATTTCACTGCCTAAAATAAATAATTTTCAACAAATCATTAAATTCCTGTGTTAATGTATACAATATAACATAATATAAGTATTAAAAAAAATCAGAGTTCTTAAGTTTTATAGATATCGAAAAAAAGAAACACAAACATGAAAAATCCAAGTTTTAAAAAAGTCAATTAAAGATTTAAATGGCCATTAAGCTGTGAAGTACTCTTAAAAAAGAGAATAATTCCAACACTTCTCTTTTTAAATATATAAACATGTGTGACACACCGTTGAAAAGATAAAAGTTTAAACTATTTAATTATATAAAAAAGTAAAAATCAATTTTTTCCAAAAATTTCGCTTACCTGGTCCCCTTAACACCTTGAGAAATAATTTTAATCAAGATTTGCACCAGAAACTTACAATTAAATTATACTTTTGTAACTTAGGTGAAAAAAAAAAGTTGAAAAATTGTTCTTTATTTTGAAACAAAAGTTTTCGAAAATTCCGGTGTGAATTCAACATTACAGAAACACAATTACTTACCACTGAAATGGTTAATTAAACACTGCTCTTTTTTTTTTAATTGACAACTTAATTCAAAAATAAATACAAAGGTAAAAGTAGTTTTTAGAAACGCACTTTTATAAGCATTCAATGAAAATCGCCAATTTTTTTTTACTGCAATTCATGTTTTTTCCCAAAACTCTCCGTTACATTACTATGCACAATTAATTATTTTTTCTTTTTAGCCCCCGGTACGGTATGCTATTTCTTTCTCCCAGCTTATTTTGTGTCGTCTCCAAAAAATAACGTTACCTTACAGAAGACAGCTGTAAAACAAAGCAGTACGATTAAATACTCTATAGCAATTTTTTGAACTTCTAAACATTGCACTTTTTCAATTTTTATGCGTATTGGAAAAAAAGTACTTTTAAATGCAGTTTGTTTGAAAATTGCATCTCTATTTACTTTTGAAATATTAATTTCTTTGTAGTTTTTGGAGCCATTTGCTTAATGTTCGCAACGGAAGTATTCCATTTCTGTAGAAAGTAAAGGAAAAATAGTTGTAAAATATTAATTATATATTTTTGTTGCCATTTTTTCATAACAACCGAAAGAAAATGTAATTAAAATACGTGCTATTTTGAAAAAATATAAACAAATGATTTCTCTTAAAACATGGAGCTATTATAAACTATATTTAAGTTAATTGTCTATATTAATGTTACAAACAAATGAAGGCCTATGAATATTTTTTTTTCATCACAGTCTTTTTTTTTTTTTTCTTTTGGTCGAGTTTCTTTAATGACGGCATGTTTTTGCTGCATTTGTATTTTATTTCGCGATAGTGACGTCCTATGCCTACTTTACTGTAGATGTTTAAGAGTGGATCGTAAATGTGGAATTCTTAAGCGGATGCGAATGACGTCATTTTACATAAAATAAAAGCGTGTGCTGTAAGTCTTAAAATTGAAATATGTTTTGTACTATTCATATATACATTTTTTTTCATCGGGGGCAACACTAAATTCTGAAAAAGCAGATTTCCAGTTTTCTAGTTTTTTTTTTTCTTTTTTTTGTCGCCACTGAACTCGATTATGAAAAATTCATTGTTTTTTTTAACGCTTGGTAGCAAAAGCAGGCAAATGAATTTGTTAAAAAGCATAAAATTTTTACCATGTTTCTTTTATGAGGTATGGCATCAGGAAAGAAAAAATTAAACATTATTTAAACTATCTTTTTAGAATTTCTAAACTGGTTTCTCAACGTACGACCGTAATCATTGATAAAATCGCATTTTCTAAAATATTACACTCTTAATTTTTCTATAATAATTTATTTTCTACTTTTAAAAAAAGGGACGAAATGGGAAAAAAAGGGATGGTAAGGATGGAACGGTAAGGAAAATTACCATCTATTTTTAGGAAAATTTTGTTAAGACTAAGTGATAGCCAGAATGTTCACTGATTTTTAGAAACAGTTGTTAACATTGAATTATATTAATTTTTTTTTAAATTTACCTCGAAAAGTGCAGGAATAAACCTTCGGGAAGGAAAGACTGCTAATAAAGCCACGATCTTGAAATTGATATTTAAATGCTGATGTAAATTCTGCAGTAAATTTCCTGTCAAGGAATTTCAGACATTCTTTCTCTAGCATACTTCTGCATGAGAAAAAACTTGAAAAAAATTCTGTGGCTGCATCTGAAGTGATTTTCTGTATAAGTTTAGCAAGAGGGGCGGTAAGGATGAAAACCCCAGGGACAGAGTTCAAAAAATAATATCAACCGTAAAAATATGTGCAGGTTAATTTTTTGCTATATATTTATATACAACAATTGTCCCAGTTTCGGAAAAAGATTACATCGAATTACTTTTATTGAAACAATTTTATACAGACAGCTCCAAACTTAAAAATCAGCATCAGGGACACGGGACGGTATAGGAGTTTTCCTGGTATTTGGACCCCCAACATCGTCCAAAGTTTATTTATCTCGTTAATATTGTTATGCGATCATGCAGTGGGATGTTCCCCAGTATATGAAGTTAAAAAAAAAAAATGTATTAAAATAAAAATTATTCTTCAAGGACATAAAAGTCAAAAGATTGTGAGAATTCCCCATATAACGGGTGTCCTAAAAAGGACTGACTGATTTTAAAATTCAATAACTTGTAAACGGTGACAGATATTTAAAAAATTCTTGTAGGAGGGTTATGCATACGGTCAAAAGTTTTTTTTACAGGGATTTTCAATTTTAGTTCGAATTACAAAGAATAGATGGCGCTGCGATCAATAGAGGCTAAATTCAGGCTCGATTTTTGGTACTTCGTGGCCCGGATAATACATTTCCATCTCCTTTTTCTGCATGGAACAAGATAAAGGACCAAATATCGAGCCTGTATTTAGCGACTATTGCTTACAGCGCCATCTATTGTTTGTAAATCGAACTAAAATTGAAAATCACTGTAATAAAACTTTTGACCTTATTCATAACCCTGCTGCAAGAATTTTTTTAATATCTGTCACCGTTTGCAAGTTATTGAATTTTAAAATCAGTCAGTTCTTTTTGGGACACCCGGTATATATAGTTCAGGTGAAATGAATCAGATATGAAAAATCTTATGACGACCTTAAACTAATTAATTTGTCATGAAATAACTGTCGCGCTAAATTAACTGTATTTCATTAACACTCACATTGCTTCTTTTTTCTTTCCAATAAAGTTGAAAAGGTTTTATGAATTCGGTTTGACTGTTCATCAGTCTGCCTGTCTGTCCACGCTCTAACTCGCGTAAATATACTAAGATTTTCATATAATTGATATATGTTAATGATGTTTAGCATAACATGTTCGATATTGAATATGAATTGTGTAGTATGAGTATGAGTAGTTCATTTACAGGGGCACTCAAAAGAATTGAGTTACATTATGGTCATTGGGGAATAATGGTTTGCAGTTTATTTTAATGACATTTTGCTATTTTAAAAGTAGGGGAGACCGGGCTAGTTGGCTACAAGGGTAAGTAGGCACAGTCCTCATAAATCGTCTGTTTGTGGATAGATTGGGCAACCAGTCACAGACTACTTTTCTTCTTGCTTTTTACAATTCTCATTGTAGTTTTGCAGCGTTACATGCGTGCAGTGGACATTTATTACGATTATTCTGTTTTTTGCACTCATAAGTATTTTTTTGTTGCTTCATTCTTTTTCTAATTTCTAATACTTACCTTATTAATTTCGATTTAACTTGTGCAGTTTTTCTTAGTGTATGATTAACTGTACCTACCCGATATGCTGTTTACTTGGATTATTTATGTTTAGATAGTTACGTGTCCCTTTTGTGAAGAAATTTATTATGGGCTAGTAGGCACATTGAACACGGGGCAAGTTGGCACGGTGTCTGGTGTATGCTGGTAGCTTGAAAACAGCAAACACTGAGAAAAGCGGTTGCAATGCAAGATTTTGGGCACACGGGGCTTGCCCAAACGGAGACACTCGATTTTTATTTGTGACAACTGTAACTCTGATGATGATATCGAGTAGAATAGAAGTTACTCAATGTTTATGTTTTTTTCATTATTTTTATGCCTGTATAATTTAGAATTTAGATTGTACTGTGATAACGCCTTTGTTTAAACTTACTGGTAATAATGAAATTGATTTATCTCAACTGCTTGTCTTATTTGAGTTTCATTTAAATTTTTATAAAGCGTGTGCCATCTCACCCCATAGGTATAGGCAACTTGCCCCGTGACGGGTTAGGTTAGCGCACAATTTTCCTTTTACTTAAGGCTTCCGCTAAACATAAACTACAAAAGTTACAAACTTAAAACTCCTTGTATTTATAGCTTAATGCCTGTTCTTTAAAAGAACAGCTAAAGTTTAATAAAAAACTTAAACAAAAAATTAATAAAAATCAATAACTAAAAACTGCGCCCACTAGCCCCGGTCTTCCCTACTAAAATTGATATAAATGACTGAATTTCACCACGAGATGATTACTGTAGAATAGGGCATTCATAGCGTTAATCGTTCATTTACAATATAAAATAATTAAGTTTTTAATAGCATTTGGGTCTGTTGCTTTTATTGCTGTGAATTAATTGGAGAAATAGAAAGTTCATTATACTAAAAGGAAAAGTAGCATTAATGGAGGAGATTAAGATATTAATATAAATTAGTATAAAAGCTTGGCGTAACAACATCGATTTCTAAAGTGTGTATAAAGCATGAAATTAGTTTTAATAGAGGGAGTATAGCGATGAGAATAGTAATGTAGATCAGTATTATAGCTTACCATAATAACAGGAAGTGCAAGATAGTGTATAAAGCATGAAATTAGTATTAATAGGGAGAATATTGGGATTACTATATTAATGTAGATTGTGGATTAATATTATGGTTTACTACAATAACAGAGATTACAGGGTTATGCATAAAGCTTTTTTTTTTTTTTTTTTTTTTTTTTTTTTTTTTTTTTGTATACAGAACTAATGACCCTGGTCAAGAATATATACGTAAATAGGATACAAACACTGAATAAATTTAAATTAAATCGGGAAAAATTCATTGACTTTAAGAGCAAAACGAACACTTATTGGAAATATACATAAATAATAATAATAATAATAATAATAATAATAATAATAATAATGAGCATTTATTTCAAATGAAAATTAAATTTCAAAGTAATTGCTTAAGAGGCGCAAAAGCCAACATAGTGAAAAAGATTCCATACCGGGACTGGAACCCGGACCATTAGTATAGCGCACTGACGTTCTACCGACTAAACCCCATGGAACGGTACCCAGCCTGGAAAATTTCTCACTATTATATGTTGGCAAGGCTACAAACGCAGCACAAGATGGAATATTTAACATGAGACACCGACATGGGGCAATCACGAAACATAATTAAATCCAGCATCGATAGAAACTATATTAATAAATGGAAATTAATACAGAGAGAAACATTTGCCTTGTACATTCGGTTCGAGTCCCGGCATGGAATCTTTTTCACTGTTGGCCTTTGCGCCTCTTAAGCAATTACTTTGAAATTTGATTTTCATTTGAAATACTGTTTACAAGGCGAATGTGTCTCTGGATTAATTTCCATGTATTAATATGAGAATTTACATGTGACAAATCGAGGGAAAAGATTCTAAACAAATTGTTTACTTAACGACAAAGTAAAAAATAAAATGTATCATTTCGTATAACATTCATTACTAGGTTATCATGTGGTTAGCACGGTGGATACCATTTGGTACAATTTCCAAGTGTAGTTTCACTATTTCCGAACATTAACATTAGCCTTGTTTAATCGAAGAATTTGTTGTAATTTTTTCCAATTAAATAAGGCGAAATAAGAACTATTCTAAAATAGTTCTATTCAAATGTAAAGTCCGTGAGCATCTTGGGTAAAATTTTACAATAAAATATTTCCTTTTCTTATTATTTTAAATTTATTATATGTTATCAATGTTATTAAGAAAGGTTAATTTCGCTGTGTTTTAAATAATATTCTTAAATTGAGCAGAATGTCGAATGTTAGATGAACATCAAAGCACTCGATTTTATACATTTAGTGACAGATTTTACTCTTTAAATTTCTCCAAATTGATTTATTTACGCCTAAAAAAACATTACAATTCTTCTCCGAGAATTTCTGAAAACGCATTAAAAAGGTCCTGTATTGATATTTCAATTATTTTTAGCTATATAAGTTTTTTTTGTTCCTTTTTGATAAAAGCCTATTCTATCGACATTGAATTTTAGAAGATCAAAAAAGGGGAACAGTATATACCGGGTGTACCAAAAAGGATATACTCTTTTTAAAATTAAATAAATTGAAAACGGTTAACCATAGAAATGCCCTGCTTGTTGCATGTTTATTAGAAATGTAATAAATGTTTAACTTTTCTATTTCAAAATTAGTTTAAAATTTTGCCAATGGGTGAAGTAGTAAGATGAAAAAAACTAAATAACAATATTCTCGAGATTTGAATCCTTGCGATTTCTTTCTGTGGAGACACTTCAAAGACAGTGTTTACCTACAAAACCCACAAAGTTTAGCGGAACTGGTACATTACATCCGTAAAGCATCTCAGGTCATACCTGATGAGACCCCATATGGGTGTCGGCTAGTTTAGTTATGAGACGACGTTTTACTGCTATACATGGCTGATATTTCAGGAATATTGTCATTTCGTTCTTTTAGCTTACAGCGCTTCGTGCTGGCGATATTTTAAATTAAATCTGAAGTATGGTTAAAAAATTATTGCTTTCTAATAAAGATGCAAGAATCGGGCTATTTTCATCGCCAATCCTTTTCAAATTATTTAATTTTAAAAAAAGTCCTTCTTTTTGAACAATATGTATATATGTTCTATAGAGAATGCATTGAAAAGCAAAAAGAAAGATAGAAATGGGAAAGGGACTTCTTTTTACTATTCATTAGTCCATTGTGCTTACCAATACAATAAAAGATAACCCTTATATATAAATTAATGTAAGGTTATTAATTACAAATAAGTTAATAATGATTTTTATTTTATTTATTCCCTTATTTTTCAGATTAAGAAAACTGGGGGATTTTTCCCTATTACAAGTCCCTATTACGTTTTCCATATTACATAAAATAAAATTAAACCTTTCTTTCCTCGGACTTTCTTTTTATGTTTTAGTTAAAAAATTACCATATCAAATCGCTCTTCGTTCGCTATCAATTCTTCCCCCTAATAGTTAGCGTTACTATTCTAATGTTGGAGAAATCCTATTTTTACATCTAAATTGCATCCTGCTATGATGTAACTGGAGGTACATTGCGTGATAGGAAGATTTTCATTAAGAAACATCTAGAAAAAAAATACATGAGAATACACGTTTTTCTTCATGCACGTGGTAAAATTATGTTTTACTTTCTCAAGAAGCTTGTCAGCACGAATAAGGATTTTTATTATTTTTTTTTCAATTGCTGTTTATTTGTCTCATAGTAGATGCAATTATTACTTTTCATTATGCATTTCACTTTCATCAGATGCTGTTAAAAACTCAAGATCGCATGTTTTTCTTATTTATATTTGATGGCATAATGAATCTTTAGGATTCAAGACTGAAAGGAAAAAAATCTTTGTCTATAATGGCCGTCACTATTCCGGGAGATAAAACGCATAAACACTCAATGAGATTTCACTCTATTTATTAATTTATTGTTACAGAAAAAATTATATTTGATTTTCTATGCCGTCATCACGTGTGGGACAGCTTTTCTCTATATTACTGCTGTTTTAAAAATGTTATTATATCCTCATATTAAAACAACTATGTTAATATGAAAATCAACAACTTTTAAGTTAATATACATAGGTATTTATGTAAGTGTCAAGCGTAGGACATTTTGCCCGTGTTTCATGGAATGACCTTCATAGAATTAATAGGACCACAAATACGACAGAAATGCATACAAAATTATTCCTCTAAATAATCGCCCAAAATACCCAAATGCTACAAAGAGAAGATTTCTACATCCTTGTCCAAAAAACTAAACACTGGAGCACTACTGTCGGGCAAAAACCTTCTTACGAATTGAATATTTCCAACTGAGCGAAAAAATGTCCAATCTGGGAATCGAACCCAGATCCTTGGCTTACAGAGCCAATGCTCTACCGTTTAAGCTAACTGAACCGACAACCAGTGAGCATATTTCGTTCGGATAACCTAAAGACCTTCTTGTTACGATTTTCAACTGATTTTTTGTGCCTTGTGAAGATTGTCGATTTTAGAACAAAGTCGGCCAAATGCAGCAAAGAGAACACCATATAAAACTTCCTAATCATGAAAACACTCTGCTTCACAATATTTTTATGCAATCGGGCTAAAAAAATCGGTTGAAAAAATTGCATACCGTAAAATGAGTGGACAATTTGCTCACTATATAGCATCTTGATATTCAAAAAGTTATTTTCGTTAATTAAAATTACGCAATCTGTGGGGCATCAATTACATTATGAAAATTGAGTATAATTGTTTTTCATTGTTATTAACAGATAATAGTTATTAGAACATGTTTAGAGAAAAGTTACACATTTATCCTTTGTGATCTACGTGATAACCGTTGAACTAAAAAGTCTACGCTCGAGCTTAACCGAATTAGACCAGATGGTAAATTTATTTTGAATAAAAATGTTCATTCTATTGTTTTAAAACGCATGCTTTGTAACAGTAAATGGCGAAAGGCCTTCATTAAGGCAGAAGACATTTACGATGCTGCAGAAAATAATATAGTTATGGTTCAACTGTAACCGTTGATAATGACTAGCTATATGGGACAGTATAATGGACATTCGAACATCATTTTTCGTTAACTGCAATTATACAATACGTGGGGCATACATTACGTTTAAAACACGGATAATTTTTATTACGGTTATTACTTCAACGGTTATCAGAATGTATTTCGGTAAATGTCACATTTTATTGTCTTTAACTATAAGACAATTGATGTACTAAAAGCAATTTGTATCTGGACTTATTCGAGCTTCTAAGAATAAATTTAGATGGAAAATTACTTCGTGAAAAAATTGTTCTCATTTTAGTGTTCTAAAACACCTGTTTCACAACAGTAAATGGGCTACTACTTTCACGAAATCAGAAGGTAGTTACAACCTTAATGAAAATAATACAGATATTGTCAAGTATCAATCTTTGATGTAAAGACCCTTGTAGCTATATGGGACAGTAAAATCAAGTTATATATCACATCTGAACATGGATGATAATTTTTATCATTGTTATCATAAAGGGTTTAGATAAACGTTACACTTTATTTATTGTTGTACTAAAAACACTAACATGTATGCTCACCAGATTCTCCAAATATGTCCAGATGGCAAATCACGTCGTGAAAAAATGTACTCAATTTAGTGTTCTGAAACATCTGCTTTATAAAAGTAAATAGCTTATTACCTTCACGAAAGTAGACAACAACTATGATGATTTACAAAATAATCTAAGTATGTTTCAACAATAATCTATGATAAACACTCGTGAATATGTCCTTGTATCTATATAGGACAGTAAAATCTAGTTACGTAATGAAAGAAAAGAGAAGTAATTTGATAAAGATCCATTATAAAATGTTGTTTACATTTGGAACACGACAAGTTTTAAAGCATTCTGAAAGGATTAGGAAGATATACAAGCTAATACATGACTTTATGCTATAAAAAGAAATGTTTTTTTTTTCGGCTCTAAAGATAGCGAACGTAATTCAAGATTCAGGGTAATTAGCACTTCTAATATAAGGGATTCATTATGGAACTATGTGGTTATTAACTCAAAGATAGTGATACCATAGCGAGAAACAAAAGGTCATAAGGAACAAGAAGTAGAACGATGAGACAGAAGATAAAAATGATAACAATAATAGGAAATTAAGAATAAGGAATCAAGAAGGAAAAGTGAATATGGCATTCTTATCATCGCCGTTGATTAGGCAAGATACTTCCTTTCACGCTTTAAGTTTATAAACCATTAAATATCACAAAATCCATTAACATTACTATAAAAATAGAAATCTAAAAAGCGTATTACTTTTTTTGCTGTTGTTGTTATTATTATACTACGCATTAACATTAATGGCAAAAGTATAAATGCACTTGAATAATTCAAGCTTAAAAATAGGCAATCCATGATGGGTTTCTGCCGCATTTTAATACTATTAAACATTTTTTTAATCATTTTGCGTATGTCTTATAAAAAATGTTTTCTTCCTTTAAATTTAATGGCTAATTAAAAATACGTATATTTATGAAAATGGTGAATATTTGGATACCGATAACAACACAATGGCTTTAATAAAAATACTATCATATGTTTAATGAATAGGGGCTAAATGCATTCAGCGAATTTTTTTATAAAACAAGTTCCTCTAATTTTCTGCTTTGAGTTGAACCATAAATGACGTTTGAAGTCCATTAACTATTAACTAATCCATTAGCATTTCTATGAAATTATCAATCTGAAATTAATTTTAATATATATATATATTTGCTTAATTCCGCATCAAGACATGCATGAACTTTAATGGGAAAAGGGTAAATGTACTTAGTCATTGAAACTTAAAAATAGACATTATTTTATGAAATTATCTCTCGCAAATTATGTCATCTAATATATTTAGAAGCATTATGCTTAACTAAAAAAACACGATTCTATTCCATTAAATTTAATAATTAATTAATAAAAATATTTATCAAAATGGAGCTTTAATGGAAATGAAAGCATTGAAGATAAAATGTTATTCAGCTTTAAGAAAAATACTTCCGCATGCTGTTATTAATAAAAAGCCATCGCCGACATACGGACGCATATACATACAGAGGAGTATGTTTCTTTAATTAGAATAAATGTCTCAATATGTCCAACGAAATTTTCATAAAAGGAGTTTGAAAACATCTCCACTTTAACTCGAACCACAGCCCCCTCTATACTAGGCCTAAGCGCTGATTTAAAAAAGTCTTCAGCGTTTAAAGGATTTTTAAATTTCATTACCATTATATCCGAAAAGAAAACTTCATTTTATGTTCCGTGATTAAATAAGACGAAAAATACTACTCGAAAATACAGGTACGGAAATTCATGGGACCGCACAAACACTGAAAAAAGTCAGCCTAGAGACTACGACAGCCGCCACTTTTGAGTCAGCGCGTAGGCCTGGTAATCAGGGAGCTGCAATGGAACCCAAGAATTAATGATTATTATTAAGCCATTTGTTGAAATCATAGTTAATTCCAACTGATTACTGCATGAGCAAAACTTGCTTAAACTATTGTTTTCTCCAGCATCTTTTATTGCGAAGTTTTTTAAACAAAAACTCACCAAATCTGATTTTAAGGATAATAATGAGTAGAAAAGAATATAGAAACATGATTTCAGATATTTTGAACAGTAGAAATTTAAGTATAAGCAAGATAAAATTTTAACATGGAGATCCCATAAGCAGAATGCTTTAAACAAATTCTGGTATAACCAAGGAACTAATAAAGCTATTGAAGGCTCATTTTAAATAGTAAATATTCACAAAGAGTTTGCGGCACACGGTGAAGGTCTCGCGTACCTCGAAACTGGTAAAACCATTCCAAATTATAGCCGCCCAGAGGACGTTTATTTCAATTGGAATCTAGGTCAGTAGTTTACCATTTTCAAAAAAGAGAACTTAATTTTATGTTCCGCGAATAAATAAGGGGAAAACTAGTATTTGAAAATACGGGTACTGAAATTCACGGGAGTCCACAAACACTGAAAAAAGTCAGTCTACGGCAGCCGCTATTTTTGAGTCAGCACGTAGGCCCGGTATATAGGGGGGTCTGATGGAACCCAAGAATTAATTGTTATTATTAAGCCATTTGTTGAAGTCATAGTGAATTCCAAAATTCCAACTGATAATTGATTGAAAAAAAATTATTTAAACCATTATTTGACAACTAAGCGTAGAACGATATATTATATACGAGGCAGTATCAATAAGTTTTTGCCCTCACATAGAAATAATAAGAGTGAAATTTATAAAATTACTACATTTTATTAGTCCCATCGTGTACAGTAGCACATTTCTGCAAACGGTATTTCAAAGAGAGCGGGAGGGTGTATTCCAGGAGGCACGATAGTAGACCCAAAGGGGGACACTTTTCTAACTTTTGCCGACCCGCCTCATGTGACATTGTGTTGGAAAGGCCTATGACCATTTATTTATGTTATTCACCTCCCGAGACCGGCACCTCGCATCATGTGACATAGTCACATGAGGGGTGTCCGCAAGATTTAGAAAAGTGACCCGGGGCAATATAGGGGAATGGGCCCGGGAGGTGCATAACATGAATAAAATGGTCACAAGCCTTTCCAACAATATGTCACATGAGGGGGGTCGGCAGAAGTTAGAAAAGTGCCCCCATTTGGGTCTAGAATCGCGCCTCCTAGAATACACCACCCCTCTTTGAAATACCGTTTTCAGAAATGTGTTACTGTGCACGGTGACATTATAGAAAAGGACTAATACAATGTAGCAATTTCATAAATTTCACTCAATTATTTCTATGTGAGAGCAAAAATTTATTGATACCCCCTCGTATTAAAACCTTCTCTGAAAAATTATCTAACTAAAAATGCGCAATCCTCAACAAAATACATTCAGAAGAACTCAAGTTATAAGCGTCCCAAATGAAATTCCCATTTGCATTTTATAAACGTACCAGATAGCCGTTTGCTACCTAACGAATAGCCTTATTGCTACCTAACGGTTGATGCTCTTTGTAGTGACCTAAACAACCTCTATACATCTCAAGAACAAAAGGTGATTAGAACGATATTACTTGGAATTGTACCTTATTATTAGAGGACCTAATGTTAAAGGATTATTATAGTGAAGAGTGGTTCCTCAACATTAAAAAAAATGCATTCAGTAACATGTTATAAGTAATCTGGCGACTAACGGCAGGCACGTTCGTGGAACAGTTAGAACTTTGCAAGGTCATTTTGTAAAAGTAAAAAACTGAAGATTACTAAGGAGATGCATATGTAGAAGATAGATAACATCTATTTGATGATTCATTTGTTGTTGTTGTTGTTGGTACATCTTGGATGTTTAACATAGGTAAAGTAAGACTTGTAATACAACAATGAATTTGTTGTATTTTAAAATATGTAAAAATTTAGTATCCGGTAAAATATAATAACCTTTACAGAATTGTGCAGTAAATGTTTCCCACTTTATTAACCCCTTCGCGACGAGCATCCTTTACAGAATTTTTAATTTTTTTGCTGGTAGATCTTAGATGTTTAACATCGATAGAATAAGACTTGCATTACAACAATGAATTCGCCGTATTTTAAACTATGTAAAAATTTAGCATCGGGTAAAAAATAACAACGTTTACAGAATTATACATTAATTGTTTTCCACTCAAAATACAAACCCTTACGACCCTTACTTATTAAACCTTTACGACGAGCATCCTTTACAGAATTTTTAATTTTTTTGTTGATAGATCTTGGATGTTTAACATCGGTAAAATAAAACTTGCAATACAACAATGAATTTGTTGTATTTTAAAAACTATGTAAAAATTTAGAATCCGGTAAAAAATAATAATCTTTAAAGAATTTAACAGTAAATACTTCCCACTTTATTAACCCCTTCGCGACGAGCATCCTTTTAAAGAATTTTTAATTTTTTTGTTAGTAGATCTTAGATGTTTAATATCGGTAGAATAAGACTTGCATTACAACAAGGAATTCGTTGTATTTTAAACTATTAAAATCGGGTAAAATATTAGAACGTTTACAGAGTTGCACAGTAAATGTGTTTCAATTAAAACACAAACCCTTACGACCCTTACTTATTAACCTTTTATGTACTGAATTATGAATTCATGAAAATTTTATCTTCTAAAGCATTTTTCGTGAATTGTTGAAAAGAATTGTTGTTTAGAAGTATTGAAGGATTTAGAAGGATTAACTAATTTGAATTTATAGGGATTTTGTGCAATATTTATAAATCCACTCAAATCTATAACTGATTCTAAACTATATTACTACTAATCGATGTATTAAATGAATTTTATAATAAGTTATTTCAATGGTACCGTCAGTAGATAAAGGGTTAAACCCTTACGACGAGCATCCTTTACAGAATTTTTTATTTTTTTATTGATAGATCTTAGATGTTTAATATCGGTAAAATAAAACTTGCAATACAACAATGAATTTGTTGTATTTTAAGCTATGTAAAATTTTAACATCGGGTAAAAATTAACAACGTTTACAGAATTGTACAGTAAATGTTTTTCACTTTATTAACCCCTTCTCGACGAGCATCATTTACAGAATTTTTAATCTTTTATCATCGGTTTTCAAAAATAAAAATTTTTGGTCAATTGAAATCGCACAATTGCTTTGATTAAGGCGGGTTCTCAAGTGCGCTGCTCAAGATGTTCGAAACTTACACTAACTCATTTTTAAACGTAAGGAGCTCAAAATACGTTGTATACGTAATTACAGTTGATTAATTTTAACACCGATATTCTGAATGGTAAAACATTACTCGAGTTGTAATTTTCCAACTTGGTGAAAAAATCGCCAAGCAAGGTTTCGAACCAAGGACCGATCTGCCAACTGAACTATCCTGGACAAATCTGGTGGACATACAAGTACAGTAAACTTCCGATGATCTGTCACCCCTCTTTGCTATTTTAAAAAAAAAATCGGAAACGAACAACCGAAATTAAAATGCAGATAAATCAGAGTGAGACGGTGCTATTTTGAGTAAAATGCTTGTCTGGCGTCAGGAACAGCAGCTAGAAAATATTTCTGCGGATGAAATCACAGATTGGTTTAATTGTGAGAATGATGATATGAACGTGGTAACCGGAGTTTGAGAAAAGTATGTTTTATAAAAAGCGGCATTTTTAATTAATTTAAGACAATTTTAAATTCATAGCTGTTCTTGCAGTTTTAAGCAATAAAGCATTATTATTAAACAAAATAAACAAAAAAAAAAACAAAATTTAAAAGAATAAAAATCAGATTTATGATGACTTGTTTTTTATTGTTACATGAAATATTGGTGAATTAAGGTTTGCTTATCCCTAGATGTGCTTCCTACAATTCTTTTTTCAATATTGCACAATGCACAGTAATCAGTATTTGTTGTTTCAGAAAATGATGTTAGATAATTTCTGATCGTTTCAATGCAATGCAATACATCGGTTTTAGTCGGATGAAAAACGCCGTGTAACCACAAGCAAGCGCCGCCTGACCAAAACAAAAATAACGCGAGCAGACTGATACGTCTACCTGAAGCTTAAGTGGGTCATTCATAATGTGTGGCTTTATTTATTCAGAAAAAGGATTGAAGTAAAATTTCTCATTTATCTCAATAGTTATTTTAGACACTTTTGTGAAAAGTTTGGCTAAGATATTTATTACCGCTTAATTTCCGTGCTTATAAGATGGATTATGTAAAATGGACGACTTTCCTAAACCGTCGGGATATCCGGAGTGGTAAATTATTTAACGACTTAAAATCTGGAGTTTATTTACATTAAAATCATATACAGAATATCAGGACTTTGAAAAACTGACGTGATAAGAGGAGTAACGTGAAAACCAGGTGTCGGGATAACGAAGTCCGACTGTAGATTAAAAAAAAAAAAACATAATTAAAAGTAGACGTTTCGGTTACATTTCATAGCCCTCTTCAGTACTCGTACAGAATCACAAAACATGTAAGAACCACAATAATTAAAAACAGTTAAAATTACTGTTTAACAAGAATAGCATAATCCGCCAGAACCTGGGTAGCTTAGTTAATTGAAATTATTGCAGTCGTAAATCCAATTAACTAAGCTACCCAGGTTCCGGCGGATTATGTTATCCTACTTAAACCGTAATTTTAACTGTTTTTAATTGCTGTGGTTGTGGCATGTTTTGTGACTCTGTACGAGCATTAAAGAGGGCTATGGAAACTAGCCGAAACTTCTACTTTAAATTATGTTTTAATTGGTTTTAGTACTTTTATCTATGTATGCTTGTAGTCATATAATTTATGTAAAATTAGTGAAAATATAAAAAACACTTAAATTTTAATTAGAATATCCAAGTATCTGATACAAAACTACCCAGTGTTGATTGCAAGGGGTATCCCGGGGCGGACATCTCCCCCTGGAGCAATGAGATGACCCCCCACCGGAAGATTTGAGATTTTGTATTTTTAATAGTCAAAAAATGCAATCCCCCCCCCCCCCCCCCTCGGAGCCACAGAAATCCCTCTCGTAGAAATGTGTCTGAATTCAACACTGTGTTCTTTGTAAATGCTGATGAAGTGAATTAATGAAGAATTATAGTTGTCATTTAGGGTGAAGTAAATGATATCGTTCTCTCTGACAATATGAGTCATCTCGATCTTCCATGAATTCGCTAACAAGAACAAAATATGATTAAATTGTCATTACTATACGAACGCATCAAAAAAGAGGATTGAGGGATCTAATCAAAAGGTGATTAGCTATTACGAGGTCGACATAAATAGAAATAGCTGTCATTAATACGGATAGGTAATAACAATATCGTGTAGTTCTTAGAACTTTTAGCGGAAACATTTCAGAAAATAAAAACAATTAGAATTGCATAATGCGACGTCATCCAACGGCCAGACAAAACGAGAGTCTTGTTCTGTC
This sequence comes from Maratus speciosus, assembly GCA_963932465.1. Taxonomy (NCBI): domain Eukaryota; kingdom Metazoa; phylum Arthropoda; class Arachnida; order Araneae; family Salticidae; genus Maratus; species Maratus speciosus. Next base: position 292,128,970 of record OZ010798.1, read on the forward strand.
ATTAACACCGCCGAATGTGACAATTAACCTTACACTGAAAAGACTCTGTTATAATTTCTTCTTTTACAAGTCTGTGTTTCCTATCTTCATGTATGATTCAAAATTAATATCAATAATCTAAGCGGTTTTATTAAAAAAAATAAAAAAAAAAATCAGTAAGCATGTATGAAAATGGAATACATCTTTCTTAACACTCATTAAAAAAATATAACTAAGTACAAACGAACATAAAATTTATATAAAAATGTCTTGGTTGGTTTCTTTTGCAAAACACACATTCTCTATATATATACTAGCAAACACCGCGGCTTTGCTCGCGTAATATTTGAAATATACCAAGTGATATTTATATGTCTAATTTTTATTAAAAGGTACTAACAAAATTTTTATTTTATTAAAAGGTAATATTTTATTTTATTAAAAGGTACTTATTACTTTTAGGAATAATTCAAAAATTACTATTTAAAACACAGTTTGATTAAACATCATTATTACACTGCATTAGGCAGAAATGAGACTTAAATTAATAAAATGAAATAAAACTAAATAAAAGATAATTTAGAAAATATTTTGAAACTTTTATGCTCAATTAATACGCTCATTTCAGTATTCATTTGAAGTTTTTAATTTTTTAGAAACAATCTTCTTACATCTTAAAATTAACCATCATGTCAAATTCCAAATCCTACCACCTCTCTCAACATAAAGGGCTATGTTGAAACAGGAACTGTCACCATTAATTTGCCAACACTAATTTTGAAATCGGTTTGTTATTTCCTAATATTCCACAGAAACGTAATTTAAAAATCTTTTAAAGCCCTTTTTTAGAACGTTTGTTGTTCCTGTGAACCCCAGGTGGTAGAATCACCGGCATAAACTATAGCCTGTGCATTTATATTTTATAAGTAACTACCATGTAATATTTAAAGTTTCTAGCCTTTTCAGTATCACAGAGATCGCAATTTAGAAAGTTTTTAGCTTCTGCAACCCTCTGGTGGTAGTGGAACAGACATAAAATATAGCTTATGTTTGAGCAGGTTCTACCACCAAAATTTGTCATCATTATTTTTTTAATCGGTTTGGTAATTTATAAGTTTGCTTAAAAATTGTAATTTATAACGCTTTTCACTCACTTCATTTTTTTTTAATTTAGAATTTTCTTTCGACTGTTCTTAGAAAGCAGTTGCATCTTGTAAGTAAATACCATGCCGCACTTCAAAGTGTTAGACCCCTCAGTTGTGCAAAAAAACGCAAATTAGAACATGTTTTGCTTTTGCAACCCTCAGATGGTAGTGACAGCAACATAAAATATAACCTATGTTATAGCAGGGACTGTCACCATTGATTTGCAACCATTACTTTTGAAATAGCTTTGGTATTTCCTTAGATTAAGTAGAAATCGCAATTTAGAACGTTTTTAGGACGCTTTTCGCGCATATTCACCCGTTTTTAAATTTCCAATTTTTTCGAAACTGTTCTTAAAGATCATTTATATCTAATAAATATGTACCTTGCCTAATTTTAAGTTGTTAGCCCCTACCGATCACAAAAATCGAAATTTAGAACGCTTTTTTGCTCCTGCAACGTCTTGGTGATAGTGATACCGACATAAAATATCGTCTATGTTAGAGCAGAGGCTGTGAGCATCAATTTCCTACCATTACGTTTGAAATCATATTCATTCTTCCTGAGATATTGCCGACAAATCGGCATTTAGAACGTTTTTAGAACGCTTTTCGCTCATTTTGCTCCTGCATCTCCTCTGGGGTAGTGGAAACAGATATAAAATGTATCCTATCTTGGAGCAAGATCTAACACCATCATTTTTACACCATTATATTTGAAATCGGTTCAGTACTTCCTGAGATTGCATAGAAGTCGCAATTTAGAAAGTTTTTTACAACGCTTTTTGCGCCTTTTGACCCCCTTTTAAATTTCGATTTTTTTAGGAAATGTCCTTAGAGATCATTGATATCTTATAACTAACTACCATTCCAAATTTCACGATGCTAGGCCCTTCCGTAACGCAAAAGCCGCAGTTTAGAACGTTTTTCTCCTGCACCACCTTTGGGGTAGTGGCACCGACATAAAACATCGCCTATGTTGGAGCAAGGGTTGTCACCATCATTCTGACGCCATTATTTTTTAGATCGGTTTGGTATTTCCTGAGATTGTGTAGAAACCACCATTAGAACGTTTTTTAGAATGCTTTTCGCGCATTTTCACCCCTTTTAAATTTCGAATTGTTTAAGAACTGTTCTTAGAAATCCTTTATATCTAATAAGTAGATAATATTTCAAATTTCATATTTCTAGGCCCTTCGGTAACGCAAAAATCGCATTTTTAGAACGTTTTTTGCTCCTGCACCCCCTGTCGGGTAGTTGCACCGACATAAAACATAGCCTATCTTGGAGCAAGCGTTGTCACCACCATTTTGACACCATTATTTTTTAGATCGGTTTGGTATTTCCTGAGATTGTGTAGAAACTACCATTTAGAACGTTTCTTAGAACACTTTTTGTGCATTTTCACCCCTTTTAATTTTCGAATTGTTTAAGAACTGTTCTTAGACATCATTTATATCTTGTAAGTAACTAATATTCAAAATTTCATATTTCTAGACCCTTCAGTAACGCTAAAATCGCATTTTTAGAACGTTTTTTGCTCCTACACCCCCTTTGGGGTAGTGGCACCGACATAAGATATAGCCTATGTTCTATGTTGGTAAACATCATCATTTTGATACCATTACTTTTGGAATTGGTTCGGTAGTTCCAGAGCTTACCTCCTACAAATAAACAATTTTTTCTCTTTATAATAGGAGTATAGATAGATATTGTCAATTTTTTAATCTCATTTTATTCATAATTTCACAGTTTCTGTTGGTGATCGGTAATGTTTATTTAATGGTTATATATATATATATATATATATATAACCATTAATTAAACATTACCGACATATATATATATAATATTGTACTGCGGATATGTAATAAATATTACTGCGACTATATATATAATATATATATATATATATATATATATATGTATATATATAATATTCTACTGCGACGGCACACAACGGCGAGACAAAAGGAGAGTCTTGTTCTGTCCTTAATACCACAGAATGCGACAATTAACATTACGCAAAAAAGACTCTTTTATAATTTCTTCTTTGACGGGTCTGTGTTTTCTATCTTTAGGTATGATTAAAGATTAGTATCAATAACCTAAGCGGTTTTATTTTTCAAAAGCAAAAAAAAAAAAAAAAAAAAAATGCACTAATCATGTATGAAAAAGGAAACCTGTATATCTTTCTTAAAACTGATAAATAAAAAAAAAAAAATAAATAACTAAATATAAAAGCGCATAAAATGATTCGAAATTAGTGCCAATAATCTAAGCATTTTTATTTTTCTTTAAAAAAAATCATGAATCATTTATAACAATGGAAAAATGTATATCTTTCATAACATTGATTTAACCCTTTATGTTTCCAAATTATAAATTCATGAAAATTTCATCTTCTAAAGCATTTTTCGTGAATTTTTGAAACTACATTAGAAGATTTACGCAGTCATTTAATAAATTGTAGAAGGATTTTGTCAATTAAAATTAATTAATTAAATTTGTATTCATAGGGATTTTGTGCAATATTTATAACTTCACTCAAATCTTTTATTTGAAGTATTTTTTCAGTATTTTGTAGAATTAGAAAATGTACAAATAAAATGCCCTTACTATAGAAATATTCCGAACTGAAAATTTTCACCCACAATCTTACAATGTCAAGAAAGCTGAAGAGATGTAAATAAAAAAAAAAAAAAAAAAAAAAAAAAAAAAAAAAAAAAAAAAAAAAATCTTCTCTTTTAAAAATATTTTTGTTTTGTTCAATCAGTAATGCTTTTGGAATAAGATAAAGTATCTATAACTCATTCTAAAATGTATTACTACTAATCCATGTATTAACCCTTTATGTATTGAATTATGAATTCATGAAAATTTTATCTTCTAAAGCATTTTTCGTGAATTTTTGAAACTACATAAGAAGATTTACATAATCAAATAATAAATTTTAGAAGGATTCATTAAATTTGAATTTATAGGGATTTTGTACAATATTTATAACCCCACTCAAATCTTTTATTTTAAATATTTTTCTTAGCATTTTGAAGAATTATGAAATGTACAAATATAATGTTCTTGCAATAGAAATTATAGAAATATTTCCGAATTGAAAAATCCCCCCCCCCCCCCCACGCCAAGAAAGCTGAAAAGATGCAAACGCAAAAGAAATTATCCTTTTAAAAATATTTGTGTTTTTTGTAACCAATAATGCTTTTGGAACAAGATAAAGTAATGCATCTATAACTCATTCTAAACTATATTAATTCTAATCGATGTATTAAATAAATTTTATTACAAGTTATTTTAATGGTACTTATAAGTACCGTCAGTAGATAAAGGGTTAAATGGAATTTATAGCAAGTTATTCTAATGGTACTTTAATGTACCGTCTAGGCATAAAGGGCTAAAAAAAAATAACAAGGTATACACACGCATAAAATCTACTGTCTTGCTTGACCTTTTTTTCGTTTGCAAAACACTTTTGTTTATCCTTTCGATAACTTTGGGTTTAAAGCGAGGATTAAATATTAATCCACATTAATTCATAGCACAGACTATTACTGTAGTTACAAACTAGTACCAAAAGAGTCTAGCTATCACCTGTGTACTTGTGAACTTGTAAGATATTTATTTTTTCTTAGTTCTCAAAAACTATTTCTAAAACGAATGCTTAATTTAATATTTTATGTGTTAAAAGCTGACGAATTGTGAGCAAGCCTTTAACACTTCGAATAAAATTAAGTATCTATTTTAGAAATATTTTGGCAACTAAGAGGCATTATATATATAATAACACAAAGTGTATAACGCTTCCGGGGTTGAACTCATCCGGATTCCACTTCGCTTTATCGTATTTCATTCGGCCATTTTTATTGAAAATTATTTTTTCGAAGAAAACTTCATAAAAATTACAAATTTTAGAAAGATTATTCAAAATAAATTAACATTTGGGAGATGACTTACATTTAATTATGTACATATTCTGAGATAACTTCAGTTTAAATTAGTTTGGCCCTTTCCCTCCACAAGTAAACATTCATTTGTGTCGCATTCATTGTGAAATTTGAACTTTGTTGGCGCCATCTAGCGGTACTTAAAATAAATAAGAAGTTTTTTTTTTTTTTTGAAATTCTTTGAACTCGGAAGACATTTAGGGAAAAAATGAATAGTATTTCTTATAAAATATAATTTGACTATCAGGGATACTTAATGCCGTGTAGAATATATATATATATATGACAATGGAAATAAAATTTTGCATTTTTCTATTTTGTAGAGAAAATAAATTTGTAATTTAATAAAAGAATTTGAGAAAAAAAAAATCTGTTAATGCAATTAATAGTTACAATTTACTTAAGTGATAAAGGATCATTTTTAATGATCAATCAATACTGTAAAGAATACGAAATATTAAACATAGCATTGAACCGACAAATAACCAAAACATATAGAAGAATTATTTATCCAATCATAAATCACATTTAAGAAGCTTTTATACCTATGGAAAAGCCCAAAAATTGGATTAAGATCATAATGGAAACATATTTTATTTTTTAAATTTCTCACTCTTTAATCATCATTTCATGCATTAGACACACAAAAACAACACAATGACTTTAATTGCCTGTTTGAACAACTATCAAGAAGAATCCTAGTAAAAAAATTGACAAAAGTGACCTAAGAGGTAAAGTATAATCATCATTAAAACTAGAACTCTAAACTATGTGAATACTCAGCAACAAGTTTATCAAAATTCATAACCAAATCCATTAAGTCGTTCAAAAGAACAGGAAATTTTCAACACGGGAAACTCTGACAAGAAAATAATGGAAATAAGAAGAATTCACTACTGGAATTAATGTATACTGTTGACAAATTCATCAATAACTAATTGTCAAAATCTGCTATTTATAGGAAAGAATTATTCGAGATATCATAAGCAATACAGGAAGCAGACGCTGAATGGGGAAACAGTGACAGCTATTTTCTATGATTGGACAGAATACCAGACAGATAATTTGTTTTGTTAAAAATACGGTAAAAAAACCCGAAATAATAAACATAGAAGTGAACTGACAAATAACCAAGAAATATAGCAGAATTGTTTATCCAATCATAAATCATATTTAAGTAGCTTTTCTACCTATGAAAATAGACAAAAATGGATAAAATTTATAATGAAAATATATTTAATTTTTTTCACTAAAAACATCTTGATACTTTAGACATACAAAATACAACACAATGGCTTTAATTGCTTGTGTATTTTCTGAACAACTATTAAGTAAAAGCCCCCTAAAAATGACAGACGTGACCTAACCATGCAACGTACCATCATTATTAAAACTAGCACTCAAAACTATGTAAATACTCAGCAACAAATTTATCAACATTCATAACCGAATCCATTAAGTCATTCAAAAGAACAGGAAATTTTTAACACGGAAAACTCCGAGAAGAAAATAAAGAAAATATGAAGATTTCACAAATGAAGTTCAACGATAACTAATTGTTAAAATCTGCTACTTATAAGAATTATCCGGGATAACATAACGAATAGGAAGCAGATGTTGAATCGAGAAGCAGTGGCGGGCATTTTCTATGATTGGACAGGATATCGGACAGAAAATTCCTTTTTTTAAAATACTGTAAAGAATACGAAATAATAAGTAATAAATATAGTAATATCGTTTATCCAAACATAAATCACATTTGAAAAGCTTTTCTGCTTATAAAAAGGGACAAAAATGACTTAAGATTATAAAGAAAATATATTTTATTTTTTACATTTTTCATACAGTTCCTTAAGTATCATCTCATGCATTTGAATACAAAATACAACACAATGACTTTAATTGACTGTGCAAATTTTGAACAACTATCAAGAAAGACGACAGTAAAAAAATTGACAAACGTGACCTGACAAGTAAAATATAATCATCATTAAAACTAGAACTCAAAACTATGTAAATACTCAGCATTGATAAATTCAACAATAACTAATAGTCAAAATTGACTATTTAGGGAAAGAATTATCCGAGATATCATAGCCAATAGGATGCTAAGACTGGATAAGATACCTGACACATTTCTTTTATTAAAAATACTGTAAAGAATACGAATTAATTAATATAGTAAAATTATCCAAATATATATCACATTTGAGAAACTTTTCTACCGATAAAAAGGAACAAAAATGAAATAAGATTATAAAGAAAATATATTTCATTCTTTACATTTTTCATACAAAAACCTCCTTAAGTATCATCTCAAGTATTAGAATACAAAATACAACACAATGCCTTTAATCGCCTGTGCAAGTTTTGAACAAATATCAAGAAAAAGTCCAGTGAAAAAAAATGACAAACGTGACCCGACAAGTAAAATATTATCATCATTAAAACTAGCACTCAAAACCATGTAAATACCCAGCAACAACTCTATCAAAATTCATAACCGAACCCATTAAGTTATTCAAAAGAACAGGAAATTTTCAACACGGGAAACTCTGACAAGAAAACAAAGGAAACAAGAAGAATTCACAACCGGAATAAAGACCCACATTTGACACATTCGATTCTAACTAGCAGTCAAAAACTGCTATTTGCAGAAAGGAATTATTTGCGATGTCATAATCAATAGGATATTCTGAATCTGGAAACAGTGACAGGCGTTTTTTCTTTTCTACCTATAAAAAGGGACAAAAATGAATTAAGATTATGAAGAAAATATATTTTAATCTTTACGTTTTGCATACAAAAACCTCCTTAAGTATCATCTCATGCATTAGAATACAAAATACAACACAATGACTTTAATCGCCTGTGCAATTTTTGAACAACTATCAAGAAAAAGTCCAGTAAAAATAATTTACAAACGTGACCCAAGAAGTAAAATATTATCATCATTAAAACTAGCACTCAAAACCATGTAAATACCCACCAACAACTTTATCAAAATTCATAACCGAATCCATTAAATCATTCAAAAGAACAGGAAATTTTCAACACGGGAAACTCTGACAAGAAAACAAAGGAAACAAGAAGAATTCGCAACCGGAATAAAGACCCACAGTTGACACATTCTATTCTAACTAGCAGTCAAAAACTGCTATTTGCAGAAAGGAATTATTTGCGATGTCATAATCAATAGGAGAGTCTGAATCTGGAAACAGTGACAGACGTTTTCCAAAGTGGGGCGGCACATCTGACAGATAATTTCTTTTGTTAGAAATATTAAAAAAATAATACAAAATATTAAAACCGCGGTGACCTGACAAATAACCATGAAATATAACGAAACCGTTCACCCACATCAAAACACACATTTAAGAAGCTTTTCTAAATATGAAAAAAGATGGACATCATTTCCGCACAAACCAACAAAGAACACTTTTTCAGTGACTGTGTCCTCTAAAAAAAGTGTCACATGCACATAATGGTCCTTTCTGAGTCAAAAAAACTATGTTACAAGATGAGCATGAGCTTGGCCAAGATGTGCAACAAGCCTTGAATGAATGACGTCATTTAATTCATTCATAAAGTGGGAGATGCCTTCACGTCATATTTGCGTACAAGTGACGAAACCTTTACTAAAGACAGCTGTTGAGGATTGTTGCCGTTTAGCAAAGAAAAACTCTTATCAGATTTATGCCACGATAAAAGTTAACTGAAATAATAAATAACTAAAAGGTTGTATAAAGTCAAGAAAATAAAATATATAAGCTACCTTTCACATTCAACCTCAAAATCTTTTAATAATAAATGCAAATATATGTACGACGATTCAGGTTCCGAATTAACATAATTATTATCTAAAGTACATAATAACAGTAAGAAAATCCAGACAAAAAATTATTGACATAATAAGAACCACTTTCAAATTGGAAAAAAGATAGATCATATAAAAAATATTCCCGGTGTTACTACTTAATAATGAAAAAAAAAAAAAAAAAAAAAAAAAAAAACAGAAATTGTTATATATATCATAAAAGAATATTATAAAGTAAAAACGTGCCTGTGCGTAGCGCTGACGTCATTTTCACGGTGGCAGTAGCAGATGATTAAATTTCAATTTTACTGTAATTTTTTTTTATAAAGTAAAAACGTGCCTGTGCGTAGCGCTGACGTCATTTTCACGGTGGCAGTAGCAGATGATTAAATTTCAATTTTACTGTAATTTTTTTTAACTTCTAACCATGGAATATTTTCAATTTTTACGCCGTTGAATAAGTGAAAAAAATTACTTAGAAATGCAATTTGTATAAAAAAATGTATTGTAATTTATTTGAAAATTATATCGCAATTTACTCATTTTTTATGATTTTAAAAATGATTTTCAGGCATGAATTTTTTTTAATCTATCGCTGTAAGTCTGGAAAGCTGTAAGTCACAAAATCTTTGGCGATTTCTTCGGCTATTAACTCATATGAAAATAAAGCTTTTAATACATTTCAAAACTTTATTTGAATGCAAAATAGACACTTTTAAAATAAAAATACTTTTGAATGTTGTTAGTGGGCAAACTAAAAAATATATATAATATAAAAAAATGGTTATCCCGTATATTTAGTAACCCAGGAAGCCCGGGTTGTATATTCACTAGTATTAGTAAATACTAAATGCAATTATAGGGCAATTTACTAAATGCAATTTACAGGTCCGAATCTCGTCCGGCATGTTGGACGGGGTACGTCTGGCTTTAATTTTATTTTGTTAGACTCGGGTCGGGTCTGCAACACACTCATAGCGGGCCAGCAATATGCTTTTCAAAATAATAGTGGCATTATTGTACATTTATTTTACGGAATCTAGAAATTTACTTTCGTTTAATAAATTACAGGGATAAAAATAAATCATTTTTCTTTCTTTATAGAGCTTCAAAAATATAATTATTTTTATCTTTTTCTTTCATTATAAACGACTAATGAGCTTTTATTTGAATGTATTTGTTGAAATAATCAATAATGTTTTTATTCCGTATTCCATAGATTGCAGGCACATAAACTGAAAAATTTTGTAGTTTTTTCATAAAAAAGTACGTGAAATACTTAAAAAAGACATTTAAAAACTAAAAAAAAAAAAAAAAAAAAAACATTAAAATTACAAAATAAAACAAATTACAATAGACCTTTCAAGCTTATATATATTTCTCATCAGCACAAATGTCAAACAAAATGTCTTTTTTTAAATTTAAATTCTGATTCAGAAGTAATATGTTCAGTTATTTGTATGATATACAATCGAGCCCCAATTTAACGTATTTCTCGATTTAGTGAATTTTTGTATTGTCCCGACGAAAAGGGAACAAAAATTCTTCGATTTAGTGAATTTATAATCCCGATTTAACGAATAACTTTCGATGTCAAAAAATGAAAAATTGAAGAAATTTTCTAATATTTATTAAAAATTTTCAATGTCTCTGATTGTTAATTTTCTGAATATGTATTTTGTGACACAGAAATACCTACAGCGAAAATGTACATTACGCCGAGGTTATTAATAGCAGTAGTAGTGGATCGGATGAAGAAGATGAAATAGAAATGAAGCATGCAACGTTCAAAGAAGCAGTTTGCAGTTTGGATACTTTGAAACGGTGTTTGATGGCCCATAATGTTGGTGACACTGTTTTTTTTTTTTTTTTTTTTTTTATTGAACACATACATTAGACTTGTGTGCTTGACCCCAAGGCCTGCTGGTGACACTGTGTTCGCAGCTTCAGAAAAAATAAATATACAGAAGTTTGGAATACGAAATCGAAATGCTGCAAACAAACATCTATAAAAGTTATGTTATAAAATTTGATCAAACTTAAATTCAATACTTGTGATTTATAATAGTGCATAAAAAATAATCAATTTTTATAGAGGGTACTTGTATTTTCTTAAAGCGGCAAATGTTTAACATCGTTATTAAGGTAAATGAGCTTTGTTCTTATTTATTGCCATCTTTTAACTTGTTTTGTTGTATAAAAATATTATTTTGATTATCCCGATTTAACGAACAAAGTTGCTAGTCGCGAACGATTCGTTAAATCGGGGTTCGACTGTATTCTTTAAAAAGAATTTTAATTGTAGAATAATGTTGGTTAAGAAATATCGGCTAAATCTGAAATTTGTTTCGTGAATTTTAATTCAAATTGCTAACAAAACGTAGAACCAATTGAGTGAAATTATCCAGGCTAGGGTTCAATCCCGGGTCTTTGGTTCAGCGAAACAACACCCTTCCAACTGAGCTACCAGGATTTACCTAGCCTGGCATTTCCCACTCTTATGTTGATAAGGCTGCAACTACAGCCCAAGAGGAAATAACTTCATGAACTACAACCCTGGGGCTGCAGAGTGGTACAAAATGTGGTACGAACGTGGTACGAAAAATAATTTTGGAATAGCTAAAAAAGACTTTTCTTTTATAAAATAAAAATAAATTAAACTTTTTTTGGAACGATATAAATAATATAAAAAAGAGAGAAATAATCAAAATAGAACATAAAAGTAGGACATATCATTTATTTTTTAATACCACATACAAACAATTATTTTTAATATTTAATAAAAGCAAATACGACAAAGTTAAAAATGAGGTTATTATGTTAAACTAATGTGAAAGATAAATTTGTTGATAAAAACGGAAAAAAATGAATTTTTTTCAAATGCAGCATAAAAATAGAATGTTTAATTTATTTCTTCCAGTCCCTAAATAAACAATATTATCTTTAACGTTTGATACAAACAGACACAGATTTTTTGTTTTGAAAAGTGTAATTGAAAAGTGTAATTAAAGTGTGTTTCCTTAAATTAACATTACTCTAAAAAATTCTAGATAGATTAACTTTAATTGTAAAGCAACAATGAATATCAGTAACATTTCTCTATTCGAAGATTTAATTGCAATGAAAAGAGATCGTATGCAGTTTTCATTCATCTAACAGTAGGATGACATAATGTAAAACATTTTTTTTACAAAATAAAAGATACATATAATTTGCATGTAATTTTCAGAAGTAATTTTCATTAACTTACTGTCAGAAGCAATTATTTAATTCTCTAAGTTTCATTAGCTACCGATCAAAAATTATAAAATTCCCCGGAATGATTAATTTAGAGGTGTGCATAAGACACGTATGTGATTTTGTTCCACATCGTTATAAACACAATTTTCAAATAGCAATCTCCGCCTTATTTAAAAGCAGAATTTATAAGATATTTCTTATCGAAGATGTAAATATGTAAATATACAATTTAGGAAACACATACCCACTTGATGTAATTTTCTATTTATTGTAGGCGTCCAAACAGATGTATTAGAAAAACAATAAGTTGCATTCAAATAATAGAGAGAAATGAAAATATTTCACTAAAGAGAGCCCCGACTAAGCATATTTGGGAGCTGGGATACACATTCACCATTATTTCTGAATAGTAATATTTGCGTTAATTACGATAAAAATTTTATGTTTAAATAAGACGATAATTACTAATAGAAAATAGTGACACTCTCAGCTGGAGACCGGGCCCCGTGAGCCCTGCCTTAATCTGGCCCTGCGTAAAATTAATATTTTAGGAAAAGCAATTTCTAACGATACAAGATGAATAGTGTTTTTCATTCTTAAAAGACAATCAAAAGCAAACAATTGCTCTTAATTGTAAATAAAGGCAAATGCGTGTTTTTTTAATTTTACAAGAGAGTGTCTGTCAAGTATCTTGATGGCCAATGAAGGCATCGAATGCACACTCAGAAATGAATACTCAGATTTCACGAAATTTTCTTTGTTTTTGACGAAACGGTTTCCTGGAATATGCTCCGAGCGAATATTTCGTCAAATTGATGAAATTACTTTCTTCACTTGTTTGACGATATAAATTTCCTCAAAAGTTTCGTCAAAAAAGGGCTAGTGGCTCCATCTATTGAACAGTTTGGAAGCTCCTCTACCAAGGGAAGAAAAATATCACTTCTCGTTTTCCTCGGCGTGATTTGAACCCGCGGGCTTTGGGGTGGGAGACACTTCCTCTACCGATCAGGCTATTGGGAACTTATATGAATGTGCTTTTAGACTGATCTAATGAAAGCTGCCGAGTGATATATTTTTATAAGATAGATTGTAATTTTATCGGTGCTGAAAGTTTTAAGGAAGGCTAATTAATTATTATGTTTTTTCTCATGGTCAATGAATAATTATAATATGGCTTGATTAAATCATTTATTAGTGAAATTTTCTTTGCTCAATGAATGGTTAGAATATGGTCTGGTTAATTTGTTGCACACAAATAACGAACTGTGAAGTGCATATTGCGTGAGATTTTATCATTTTGAATAGGTGGATAAGATTTTAACACTTTACTGTTTATAAAAGGGAGAGGGATCAATTATGTTTATTTTTAATCTGATTGAAAACAGAATATACTTCTTAAATAAATTTTAAAAAAAGATATCCCGGATCTTTGAAATTTTATTGATTAAATTTTCTTTTTGGATGTTTTTGAACACAGGAAATATATTCTTTTCGAATTAAAACATAACGAACAACAACATAAGTAATAATAATAATAATAATAAGCATTCCTAAAAATTTTAACAGCTAAAAAAATAACTTATGAAGAAACAATAACTACCTATATTTCAGTATTTTCTGAAAAGCACTAAAAAGTGCTGTTTTAAAAATAAATTATTACGGGACTAATACAAACAAGCAAATACCTGCTTGCGCTCAAATCGCAGGATTTGAGGAGGTACAGCAACCGTTTCCTTAAAATGCATTGAGTCTGACCGTGATTGAAGAAAAAGAGAGTTTACCTTTTCTTAAAAGTCACGTGATGGTGATAGGAAATGATCATCAAGAACGACGAAATACAGCTTGAGGATTGCTAAATCGTCAAAAGTAAGAATTCTATTTCTGAGAGTGTAATGACGTCAGATCACGTGATCTCCACCGAGAAAGCCGCCCTAGGGAAAGAATAAACAAATAAGAGCTTTTTTAGCCTATTGGGCGGCGTTAAATCACGTGATCGGACGTCATGAACTCCGTCTGGAAGCAAATGAAAAAGACAGGCTTCTGCGCTGTCTGTCGCGTTAGACCACTAGAGTCACGTGATGCTCTTTTCGCGCATCTACATTCTAGCATTCGAGAATCGGGTGACACAAGCGGTCTGAAAAAAGAGAGACCGGAAACTCACCGAAGCAGGCTGTCTTTTTCCGTTAGCCTCGTGCTGTTATAAGTCGTAAGAAACAAACAACAACTTTCTCCTCCACTACTACAGTTGGCCGTGCTCTGATTTACAGGTGGTATCTTGACTTCATTTCACTTTCATAAAAACAAAGGCTGAAGGGTTATTGGTATGACAATGATTAACACTGAAATTCACTTAAACATGTTTTTAAATCCAAACTGGCTACTTTCTGACGCGTTTTTTAATTCATTTCCATTCGCAAACGTAACTAATTGGGAGATATTCGTTTGCAGAAAACCGGTGGCTGAGAGGTTCTGCCTCAAAGTTGGTAGACGGGTGGTGCTGGGTTTGAACCTAATCACATCCGTCGACCTAATCGTTTGGATTTTCCCGTAAATACGGGTTAGATTCCCTTAGAAAATCTTCCATGATGGGAACCCCCACACGAGCCTATATCTCTCGTGTAGAGAATCGGCTGTCATACACAACACCAATACCATTTTTCGGTGACGGCATAAAATGCTGTCAAAGTTGGCGGTTTGAACCGAATTTTGCTCCTCGACGGCACAGGAAAGGAGAAAAAAACTGCCGTCATAAGGCAAAAAACGCTTATTATCCGCGATTTATTTATCGGGAAAAGGAAAAAAAAGTGTTCAATCACAAATCACTTTAATAATCACACCTGCAAATGTCATACTTTTATGGTTAAAAATGATTCAGAAAATGTAGAAAATGTAAATTTCGCATTGTTTAGCGGGTAAAAATATATTTTTTAGAACTATTTTTATCTCAGAATACTCCAGATAAACGCTTATTTGAAAGCATGTAACAATGCATGCCTAAAAATATTTTTCTTATTTACAAATTTTAATTACATTGAAAAGAGCATATTTTGTATAGATTTCATTTTAGGATGAATTCATACAAAAGAATTTTTTTTTGTTTTTGAAAAATGAAAAAAAAAAAAATAAAGAAAGAAACAGTAATTTGCATTTATTTCAGTAACGTCAGCAGATAAGCAGCTCCTGTTTTGTAAATTATAAAATTTCGCGGAAGAATAAATTTAGAAATGCGCATAATTCTTGGAAAATTGGATTAGCTCAAAATAGATATACGTATCATAAAATCAATATGCAATGCACGAGAATTAAGGAATTAAAAAAGACTTGTTTATGCAAATTATTATTTAATGGAAAGCAATATCTCAGATTAAAAGGTGAATAACATTTTAAAATTTTAAATGAAAATTATGTTGGCAACATCAATTTTTCTCAAATAATATACATCGTACAAAATTGAATAAAGTATCATTGCACAGGATTTTCTGCAAACATCTCATATCGCATAAAGAATTTAACTAATGTATAGCGTACAACGACGATTAAGGTATCATTGAATAAGATTTTTTTGCCGAAAAAACTTAAAGATCATATTCAGTTTATGGAGAACAATCCACTTTAGGTTTGTTTTACAAAAGGTATAGTTTTGTGTAACAGCTATAGAATTTACTTTAAAATAATCCGTTACTTTTGAATGAATTAGGGCTTTGTAAATATCAATGAAAGCGCCTTGTAGAGTCATTTTCTTGCTAAACCATTCAACATATAGTGTTTTCTAAATCCTCTATCAAATTTCAAAGGTTTTATTTGTGAAAACTGAATTTTAAGAGATAGTTTGCATAGTACGCGCTGACTTACGCGCTTCTACTTCAGATTAGGTTTGATTTTATTTAGGTTTAGGGGTTTAAGTTACTTTAAGTTTTAATATATTTAGGTTTTATTTTTGATAATTGAATTTTAAGAGATAGTTTGCATAGTAATATACTTAACTGACAAGTTTCAACTAGAGATTAGGTTTGATTTTATTTAGATTTAGGGCTTTAAATTACTTTAGGTTTTAATATATTTAGGTTTTAATTTTGAAACTTGATTTTTAACTATTGTTGTACATAATTATGTATGTATTGAACCTGCTTCAACTTGAAGAGCTAAAAATGATCTGATTCGGAAGTATAGAATAAAAAAAACTCATTTATAGATCATTAATACGGAATTCGACGCGACATAGCTATATTATTGGTTAAAATGTTTCTGGCACGTTAGAAGGGTTATGTGTTTCATGCGTATCAGGGTATGTGTATGTCTTTATAACCACAGCAACTTCCCAACAGCTGGACGGATTTTAATGAATGAGGTCTCTATCGATTCGTCTTAACCGTCCGATGATTATAGGCTAGGTTTTGTTTTTATAAATTCAAAATGGCGGTCGTAAAATACAAAATGGCGGTAGAGACGAAAATTTCTTTTTACGTATCCTATTGAGTGGAATATCATTGGATAGGTCTTTCAAAATGAAGATGATGTTTCATTGACTATTTTACAGTCAGAAGCTCCGTTTAAATATTATACAACCTGGAAGTTGTGTAGGTAGGATCTCTAGCTTTACTGCAACTCTAATCATCATAGACATAGGCCTCGTCAAAACAATGTTTATAGATAGAAACTAACAATTAAACACAACTTAAAAGTCATCAATACAAGTAAATTAAAAAATAGGTAAGTAATATAAAAAATAGTTTCATTGATGAGAAATAATTAATTAGTTCGCAGTCGGATTTTTTGATTTTTTAAATTCAATTTCTACTTGTTATACGAAATGTTTTTGAACAGGCTTTTTACATACTACATTCATATTTCGTCAAACAAGTTGTTTTATTTTAAAAAAAATTACAGTTAATTATAACTTAATGAAAAATGTATCAGGAAATGCAAAATGCCTCGCACGGTTGTACTGGTTTTAAATGAAAACCAAAAATAAACAGTTATTTTTAATTCTTAATAAAAGTAAATGCTACTGGCGGCTGCACAAACTATCACCTCATCGAGTTGACGGATGAAATACCAGGATTAGTTAAAACTCGATTCGCATAATAAGATGCAACTGGTCTCCCAAGTCATATCTTGGTGGAAAATACCTGCAAACCCGAATTTAATGGCTGACTGGTAGGCTTATCATTGTGTTTTCCAGTCCTCCCATGTTTTCATACCTTTGGGTGCAGGAAAACACAATGGTAAACCTTCCGATCTACCACTAAAATCGGGTCTGCTGGTGGTTTCCACCAAGATATGACTTGGCAGACCAGTTGCATTTTAATATGCTACTCGAGTTCTGTCTAATCCGGGAATTTGAGCCGTCAACTCGATGAGGTGATAGTCTGTGCAGCCGCGTCCCGGTCAACTAGGTATTTAATTATAAAAACCAATCTATACAACACGGATTAACCCTTTATCTACCGACGGAATATATAAGTACCATTAAAATAACTTGTTATAAAATTCATTTAATACATCGATTAGTTGTAATACAGATTAAAATGAGTTATAGATACATTACCTTATCTTGTTCCAAAAGCATTATTGGTTACACAAAACAAAAATATTTTTAAAAGCATGATTTCTTTTGCCTTTTCTTCTTTTCAGTTTTCTTGACGTTGGGGGTGGGGGTGGGGGATTTTTCAATTCGGAAATATTTCTATATTTCTATTGTAAGAACATTATATTTGTACATTTCCTAATTCTGCAAAACACTAAGAAAAATATTTAAAATAAACGATTTGAGTGGGGTTATAAATATTGCACAAAATCCCTATAAATTCAAATTTAATGAATCCTTCTAAATCCTCCAATCCTTCTAAAATTTATTAAATGATTATGTAAACCTTCTAATGTAGTTTAAACAATTCACGAAAAATGCTTCAGAAGATCAAATTTTCATGAATTCATAATACAGTACATACAGGGTTAAAGATATCGGATGTACAGAACGTAGATGAAAATTGTTTTATTGTAAACTCTAATAGTTTTTTATATTTGGTGTATTTTCTTAAACTGACCACCAGCTGCACTAAAAAGCAGTTTTGGTACTTCCGTATTAGCCGCAGCGGTGAAACATTTTACTATTTATAGCAATTTTTGTGGTTCTGATTATTTCAGTATCGCCATACTGTTAAAATTTTGCAGCATTCTGGCAGGTCATTTGACAGTTTTTTCCGAAAACGGTTAAAACAACCGTAATTTAACACTATTCTGACCATATTATTGGCCATTTTATGGTCAGAATATAGTTAAATTATGGTTATGAAACCGTTTTTTTTCAAAAAACGGTCGAATGGCCTGCCAGAATGCTGAAAAATTTTTAACAGTGCATGGTTCAATTACATGTCTGTTAAATTCGTGTTTTATTTATTTCTGAAGTTTTAATTTCGTCTGCAATTTAGTTACGCTAATTTTTATTACGCGGATACTTACAAATACAGTAGAGCGCCGATTATCCGAATAAGTCGGGAACGACCCTAGTTCGGATAAGCAAAAGTTCGGATAAATGGACAGACAATTTAAGGGATGTTTCTGACTATACTAAAACCTTCACACGTTATCTAAGCTTAGGACTGGCAGCACCAGTTAGTGCTGGCATGTTTAAAAAAAAATCTATTTTTTTCTTTTTCTGAACTCTAGAGATTATAATTTAAGCAAAAAAGCTTTTGACTGTTGCTTGCCTCAACGAAGATATTCTTTTCAATGCCGCCATATCTCTAATTCTAGTTGAATAGGATCAACGTTCTTTTGCCGTTTGAGACATTTCATAGTTGTTTCCAAAGATTCAAAGGCGTCATTGTGTGGTGGAACTGGGTTATTTTCCGAGCATTTCGTTTTCATTTTCTTCAATTTCTCTTTCATCATTAATCTCATCCACAATCTCATCATATCATTTGAAATCTGATATTCAGGGTCATGTAATTCTTTATTTAAGGGGTCTCAGGACTCTTAAAGCTTTAAAATTTTCGAAATTTTAATTTTATTAGATATTAAACTACTATCTTTTCTGAACATTTTTGTATAAATGTTTCCTTGAAATTCCTATTAGAACAGAAGTTTTGGCTTTTAGAATTATACACGCTCAATAGTTAAAGCGGCGTTTCAGAAAGTTTGAAGTCAATTTTCTCCAAATGACGTTTTTGTACAAAACGCGCACGATATCTCAAAAACTTCTGAATTTTTTTTCATGAAATTTTCAAAACATAAATTTCATGTTAGTCTGTATAAACTGAACCTAAAATTTCCTTCTTATTGTTCAGAAATATATTCTTTATAGGTGATTATTTTGTTGAAAATGTCTAAATTTTGCATTAACTAAATACAACTTTGTATTAAAAATAGAAAAATGCTTTAAATACAAATTTATTTAGGTTCAGAGTAATTATCATAATGTGAAGCATAAGTAGGGCCCAAAAATTTTCCTTTTACTTGCAAAATTTATTTTGTAATCTTGCGCATAATCTGTTATGCCGATTTTCCGCTCGCCAAATGTCTGAGATTTTGGAGCCCTCTGTAAATTCTAATTCTGCATCTTGTAATTTTTCAAATACATGAAATGAAAGAAGATACTTATATGTTTCATCCCAATATAAAATTGTGTCTTAAAATTAATTACATTTTAAGATATTATATGTTGAAAATAGTCTTTTTTTTTCGATTTTTCCAATTTTAAGAGTCCTGAGACCCCTTAACCACTCGTTAATTTCATTTTCTTCATAGTTTAGGATTCTTCCCATCTCCTTTCTTGTTTTACATTCCTCATTTTTGGATCCACTATCAGTTTTTTCTTTATTTAAAATTCTATTCCAAGCCAATGGATGATTGGGATTTCGGTTAAAAATTTTTTTGGATGAAATACGCTGTTCGGATAACTGGAAGTTCGATTTAAAAAGTTTTTTTGAGAGAAATAGGCTGTTCGGAAAATTGGAAGTTCGGTTAATTGAAGTTCCGATATTCGACGCTCTACTGTACTGAATTTTATTCCGCGGACACTTACAAATACTGAATTCATTTACATTGTTTTGAGTGCAAACGTGCTGATCTTCTTTAATGGGGTTGCCTGCAAATTTAAAAATATTCTTGCTTAAAAATAATTGTGCAAGCTATAAAAAAGAGTGAATTGAGGTACAGTTTCAAACAAATTGCATTTGAAAGTACATTTATTTTTCTATTCGACCTTGTGAAAAAGTGAATTTGTGCGACATTTAGAAAAGAAAATAATTGCACAAAAAACACAATTTATTCACCAGGTCAAACCACCATGAATAGAATATGCGAATTGCTCTTGGACATGTTTATAATATAGTTAAAAGAAAACGCAAAATATGCCAATGAACTGGTATTGCTAAGTGAACGAAAAGAATGAGGGAACTTTATAAAAGTATTAAGGGGACCAGAAAGTTTTGAAATGATGGAAAAATGAAAATTTTATGATTATTTTCTTTATAACATTTGAACCTTTAATAATGTCGTACAGCTGGCCCGATAGATAAATTTCTAAATTTACGCCTATTATATACTAGCCGTAAAGGTTGAACCACGCAGACCTGCAAAGCCAAGACTTTAAACTCAATTATTTCTAAACCCTATTTTTCAGCGGTTTTCGTGACGATAACTTTTGAAAAAGTTAGCGAATTTACATGCTTCTATTTTTTTTTTTTTTTTTTTTTTAACATAAACAAAATTAAATTATTTTCAAATTTTATCTTAAAAACAATTTGTTTTTTCAATTTACAAGGTTCGTACGGGTGTTTGAATTTCCCGGCTAAGAAATTCTTCGGTACCAGTATTTTCTTATGGAAAATCTCTCCTGAAATAAGGCGAAATTTCGTGCGTTTAAACTAGATTTATTTTTCTGTAACAAAATTCTGATATTTGGCCTTGAAAATAACAGTACCCCTACGAACCTTGATTTATAATAAAATAATGCGATCAATGATTTGGATTTTATATATTTTTATAATTTAAAAAAAAATAGTTTACAAAATTTTGTGTATTTTTCAGGTATAATCGAGATACAAAGTAATGAGCAGTATAAATAAAAATTAAATTTAAAAAATCAAAAAACCCGCGAACTAATTAATTATTTCCCATCAATGTTAAACTATTTGTTATATTATTACTTACCTGTTTTTTTTTTTTAAATTAATGGTATTTATGACTTTTAAGCTGTGTTTAATTGTTAGTTCCTATCTATAAACACTGTTTTGAGGAGGCCTATAGATGTCTAGGATTGTTAGAGTTGCAGTAAAGCTAGAGATTATACCTACACAGCTTCCAGATAGTGTAATATTTAAACGGAGCTTCTGACTGTAAAATATTCAATGAAACGTCTTCATTTTCAAAACCTATATAATCATATGCCATTCAATAGGGTGCGTATTTTTTTTTTTTTTTTCGTGTCTACCGCCATTTTGTATTTTACGGCCGCCATTTTGAATTTATAAAAACAAAACCTAGCTTATAACCATCGGACGGTTAAGACGAATCGATAGAGACCTCATTCATTAAAATCCATCCATTAGTTGGGAGGTTTCGAGGGTATAAAGAAATCCACATACCCAGATACGCGTGAAACACATAATCTTTCTACGCAGTCGGGTAAAAAGAAATTAAGTCTCAAAACTATGGATCCTGGACTTCGAAAGCACGGCAAAACGAGTTTTGCAAGAATACATTTTTCGTGCCGTATTAAAACTTTTGTTATTATTCTTGCAATTTAACAGGTATTTTTTATTTATATAAAACATAAATAAATGAATTAAAAGGGAAGAAGTAGTCAAAATTACTTACACGTTTCCTAATCCACAACCAAAGTTCAGTAAATTTTCACATTTCATATATTTTTTGGCCCATTTAAATTTTAGGTGCGTTCGTAATTATATAAATACGTAGCACCTATAGTCGTCGTTCAGTCCGTCTGTCTGTCCGTCCGCATATAACAGAGCAAAAACTACCCAACTGAATGGTCTGTGATTTTAAATATACAATTATTGCAAAATTTTGTCGTGTCATTTCAAATTTTATGAAAATCGGATGTATAGTTTAATTACAGCGGCAGTCAACATTTTTTCGTTACATTACGGCCAATGGGAAAAAAATATTGCAAGTGCATTTTAATGATGTTACAGCCTTCCGAATGGTCTGAAATTTTAAAAGTATAATTGTTGCAAAATTTTGTCAACTCATTTCAAATTTTATGAAAATCGGATATGTAGTTTAATTACAGGGGCAGTCAAAAGTTTTCCGTTACATCAAGACCAATGGAAAAAAAATATTTCAAGTGCATTTTAATGATGTTACAGCCTTTAGAACAGAAAGAAATTGATATGCGCTTATGAAGTGTTCTAAAATATACATTCAGTACAATATACGGTGCAAAAAATTGTTATAAAACTAGTTATAGTACGAACGCACCTCATTTGCCCCGTTTGACAAGCAAATTCCAACTTGTTTTTTTTCGGTTAGTATTATAAGCAGTTATGCAACTCTCCAAGAATAATCTACAAAGTTTTTAATAAAAAATCCTTTATAAAATTTCCTGGAGGAATAACTTTAGCGCATTTCTTGGAACATTACGTTTGCATAAACAGATACATAATAAAATCAATTTGCAAAGCGCACATAGAATAAAAGAGTATAGGAAAATAGTCGGGTAAATAAGTATATGTGAATAGAAATTTTCAATTTTAACGAAAAATCACAAACAATTACTTTTAAGTCTGAATAGAAACAAACCCGAAGTTTTCAAATTTGAATAGCCAATTGTAAATGCAAAAAATCACTTTACTTCAAAACAAACCAGATTCAAAAGAGAGGGATAATGAATTTTCTCGATTTACTTACTTATTCAGAAATCTAAATTTTAGTGAAGTATTCTGAATTGTAGTGGGAGAGCGTGTGTGATTTTTATTTATCTAGCTATATAATAAACTCAAACAGAAGATTATTTTTTTTTTTTTAAATGAACAAAACTCTATAAAAGCAGTAATTTGCATTTCATTAAGTATCTCCAAGCTGGATTTGTAAATTATAGAATTTCCTAGAAGTATAAACTTAAAAATGTGTGTAATTTTTGGAATATTATATATTGTCACAAGTCACATCATAAAATCAATATGCCATGTCTACAGAATAAAAGAGTAAAAGAAATACTATCGAGTAAATAAGTATAAGTGCATTGAAATTTTCTATTTCAAAGAAATATCAGAAATAAGTACTTTTAACTCTTAATAGAAACAAAACCAAAGCTTTAAATTTGAAAAGCTAATGGTAAATGCTAAAATTCCCTTTATCTCAAAACAAACCAGGTGCGGTCAGTTTCAAAAGAGAGCGATAATGAATTTTCTCGATTACTTCCTTATTCAGAAACCTAAATTGTAATAAGAGAGCGTGTGTTTGTTTGTCTAACATTAGAATAAACTCAAACAGAAGATTTTTTTTTTTTTCACAAAATGAACAAAACTCTATAAAAACAGTAATTCGCTTTTTATTTGGTATAATCAACAATTAGCAAACCTCCAAGCAGAATCTGTAAATTATTCAATTTCCCAGAAGTATCACCAGTATAGTAAGAATTTCACCATTATATCGGCACACGCCATATAATAAAATCAATATGCCATGTCTACAGAATAAAAGAGTAAAATAAATACAATCGAGTAAATAAATATCAGTGATTAGAAGTTTTCAATTTAAAAAGAAAAATCAGAAAAAATTAATTTTAAGTCTAAATAGTAACAAACCCGAAGTTTTCAAATTTGAATATCCAATGGTAAATGGAAAAAAATCACTTTATCACAAAACAAACCAGATGAGGTCAAATCGAAAGAGAGCGTAAATGAATTTTCTCGATTACTTCCTTATTCAGAAATCTAAATTGTATTGAAGAGAGCGTGTGTGATCTATCCAGCAATAGAATAAACTCAAGCAAAATCTTTTAGTTTTTTTTTTTTACAAAATGAACAAAACTCTATAAAAGCAGTAAATGCATTTCATTTGTGGTATAATAAACAATTACGCAAATCCCCAAGCACGATCTGTAAATTATACAATTTTCCAGAAGTATAAACTTAGAAATGTGTGTAATTCGTGGACTATTATATCGGCACAAGTCGTATCATAAAATAAATAGGCCATGCTCACAGAATAAAAGAAATACAAGTGAGGAAATAAGTATAAGTGAATAGAAATTTTCCATTTTAAAGAAATATTAGAAATAATTAATTTTAACTCTTAATAGAAACAAAACCAAAGCTTTAAATTTCAATAGCGGATGGTAAATGTAAAAAATCATAATCAATCTCAAAACAAAGTAGGTGAGTTCAGATTACAAAGAGAGCAATGATGAATTTTCTTGATTACTTCCTTATTCAGAAATCTGAATTGTAGTAAAGAGAGCGTGTGTGATTTTCTTTATCTAGCAATAGAATAAACTCAAACAGTAGCATTTTTTTTACAAAATGAACAAAACTCTATAAAAGCAAAAATTAACACTTCATTTAGAATAATTAACAATTACGCAAATCTCCAAGCAGGATCTGTAAATTGTAAAATTTCCCAGAAGTATAAACTTCTGGTGTTCTGAAATGTGTCTAATTCGTGGACTACTATGTTGGCACAAGTCATATCATAAAATCAATATGCCATGTCCACAGAATAAAAGAATAAAATAAATACAACCGAGTAAACGAATATACGTGAATAGAAATTTTCAATAACACATACTGGACAATTGCACCATAAAATATAATAAATAAAGATACAACCTTGCTTAATGGTACACAAAACACCAACTTTAATAAGCTAAAAGTTAACTTCTACGTTTCGAGCTGTTTCTACAGCCGTCTTCAGGAAAATATGATGGTAAAAAGGCTCAAAGTTCAGAGACGAAAGCTTCCTGTGCAAGAGGTACTTAGTCGAAACTTGACCAATGATTTGAATACAAAAATTTAGTGTTGCCATCTAGTGAAAATAAATAATTATTAATGAAATGAGATCAAATGAATCAAAAAGGTCGATTTAAGGAACCACAAGTGCCGCCATCTATACATGAGGGACAAAACCACGTTCAACTGAGTTTTCATTCAAGTTTTGACAACATAATACAAGTTTAAGCTGAAATATTGTAATTAGATGTAGAATTATGACTTTATGATATTATACCAGATTTTTGGGATATTATAGGATAAATTATCGTTACAAAGTTTATCTTCACGTGCAATGATTTCAACTGATTCTCTAATTTTACTTTCGAAGGGGTTATTGCACGGAACTATATGTTTTGCTTCAGCAAAGTTAATATGGCAGACTTCATTAGCTAAGTAGAACCTGGAAAGAGCTGTATTCTGTTTATGATGATTAATGTCTCTGCGATGCTCCATAATCCTTACTGATAACTTACGTTTTGTCATTCCTAAGTAGATTTTTTCAACATTATTAGATAAAGTGATACAGATTTCATAGATACTAGATTTTTGATCTATTGGTATCCTATCGATCTTATTACTGACGATATCAATGAGGTAAGGAGGTGGAATAGCGACCAACTTTATATTATATTTCTATATGATCTTTTTCAGCTTTTCGAATATAGTGGAAAACTACATTCCCAGAGACATTAAACATCGTAAACAGAATACAGCTCTTTCTAGGTTCTACTTAGCTAATAAGGCCTGCCATATTAACTTTGCTGAAGCAAAAATTATAGTTCCTTGCAAAAACACCTTTGAAAGTAAAATTAGAGAATCAGTTGAAATCAATGCACGTGAAGATAAACTTTGTAACGATAATTTAACCTATAATATCCCAAAAATCTGGCATAATATCATAAAGTCATAATTCTACATCTAATTACAATACTTCAGCTTAAACTTATATTATGTTGCCAAAACTTGAATGAAAACTCAGTTGAACGTAGTTTTGTCCCTCATGTGTAGATGGCGGCACTCGTGGTTTCTTAAATCGACCTTTGATTCATTTGATCTCAGTTCATTAATAATTATTCATTTTCATTAGATGGCAACACTACATTTTTGTATTCAAATCATTGGTCAAGTTTCGACTAAATATCTCTTGCACAGGAAGCTTTCGTCTCTGAACTTTGAGCCTTTTTAGCGTCATATTTTCCTGAAGACGGCTGTAGAAACAGCTCGAAACGTAGAAGTTAACTTTTAGCTTATTAAAGTTCGTGTTTTGTGTACCATTAAGCAAGGTTGTGTCTTTATTTATTAGAAATTTTCAATTTTAAAGAAAAATCAGAAATAATTATTTTTAACTTTTAATAGAAACAAACCCAAAGTTTTTATTTTGAAAAGCCAATGGTAAATGCAAAAAATCACTTTTATCTCAAAACAAGCCACATGAGGTCAGATTCGAAGGTAAGCGATAATGAATTTTCGTGAGTACTTCCTTATTCAGAAACTTAAATTATAATGAAGAGAGCGTGTGTAATTTCTATTCATCTAGCAAAAGAATGAACTCAAACACAACAAATTTTTTACTAAATGAACAAAACTTTACGAAAGCAGTAATTTGCATGTTATTCAGTGTCATCAACAACTACGCAAATCTCCAAAAAGAATCTGTAAATTATAAAATTTCGTAGAAGGATAAACTTAGAAATGCATGTAATTCTTGGAATATTATATTTTCACAAGTACATATATTATAAAATCAATATACCATTAATATACCATTCTCAAAGAACAAAAGAGTAAAAAAATACATTCGAGTAAATAAGTATAAATGGATAGAAATTTTCAATTTTAAAGGAAATCAAAATTCGAAGGCAACCGATAATGAATTTTCGAGATTACTTCCTTATACAAAAATTTAAATTGTAGTTAAGACAGAGTGTGTGGTTTTTATTTATCCAGTAGAGAATGAACTGAAGCAAAAGAAAACTTTAAGAGAATGAAAAAATTTCATCATGTTATTATTTTATTTTGTCTCATCAGCAAGTAAACTGCATTTACAACTCACCAAGCATGATGTATATATTATAACTTTTCTCAGAAATGTGATTTTAGAAATGGGCGTAATTTCTTAAATATTGCTCTCATGCATATACTATAAAAAGTAAGCAACGCCCAGCGTAAGAATAAAACAAAAAAGAGAATACTTTCTTGTAAATATCTATTTAACCGAAGACAATTTTTCAGGCTAAAAGAGGAATGGAGTTTTTCAATTATAACACATTCGTGGCTGCTAGTTTTTAACAGGAAGATTTGGGCGTTATTAGCGTTATTATTACATGATGTATTATTTAACAAAAGATTTTCTTTGTTCATGTTAATATTACAAATGCATATATATGTAATAAAGACACTGCCTCTAATCGAAATATTTATATGCATTATACACTAATCGTGCAATTACGACTGCAGTATATGTTTTTGAGGAAAACAAATAACACATAAATACAAAGTTGATGCTCATGTGTGGAGTTACACAAGTCCAAAAGGCACTAATTATGTGTTTTATTTAAAGGTACTGTCGCTAATCGAAGTTTTTATATGCATAATACACTAATCGTACAATTACGACTGTAGTGTGTGATTTTGAGGAAAAAACATAACACATAAATACAAAGTTGATGCTCATGTGTGGAGTTACACAAGCCCAAAAGGCACTAATTCGCGTCAGCCATTACGAAGGTATTTTAAAAAACAGAAATAAACAATTACTTTTAACTGTTAACCAATTTGTTCCAAAATTTGTTTCATTTTTAACACTTTCCAACAAAGTTAAAAAGTGTTTATGCATTCGGTTTCTCTGGCCGTCTGTCTGTCAGTCCGTCTGCCCACGCTCTAATTCCCGTAAATATACTTGGATTTTCATGAAATTAATAACGGTTATTTAGGGTCACCAAAGCATGTTTGGTATTGTATATGAAATATCTAGGATTAATAGTTCATTTACAGGGGCACTCAAAAGTATTCCATTACATTATGGTATATGGGGGGAAATATTTTGCAGAGTATTTTAATTATATTACGCTATTTCAAATGTATTGAAACTGATATAAATCACTGAATTTCACTACGATCACGTTAGAACAGGGCATTCATGGCATCTTTTATTCATTCCAGGGACACACAAAAGAAATCGGTTACAGTACTGTCTTTGAGTAATAATCGCTGGAGTGTACGGTTTAAAATTCGGTATGCCCTTTAAAATGTAATTGATTTTTTGTAAGTTACTCGCTATATATAAATTCTATACCACATATACAGGGCTGCACAAAAGTATTCTCGAATCATTCTCCTTATTAGAGGAAATTGCTGAATGGAAATTTTTAACTGAAGTATATGTATCTCTTAAGTAAACTAAATTTTGGCATGTATGTAGTTAATAGATACAAATCTATATATCCTATGCAGGGCTTCTCAAAAAATCGGATAATTTTCGGATTGTAGATGGGGACAGCTGAAATTGGGTTTTCAAGAGTGTTATGCGTTTCTATATGGTTGAATTAAACATAACATTCTAACCTATTAATCGGTGCAGTTTTGTTACATTATCCTGAATGTGTTGGAAAGTGTTTCATAATCTATGTTTGACGCTCGATTGTTTCTTTCTTGTTTAAAATCAAATTGCTTGATTGCTACCACCAATTTTTAATAGTAATAATTATCTTATTCTGCCATTAAATACACTTTTGAAGCAATATGAACTTAAAAAACTCGTCCAACTAGCAACATTGCTTGCCAAAAAACCCTGCTATTCGAGTAATATGGATTAATAAAGGAATGCCTGAAGATTTTAATTTTAAAATTTAGTGATAAACACAAAACTAACTTAATATAGAAATATATAACATGAACTTTAATTTGAAGCCAAGAAATAACGAACTTCGGTGAATATTTCTTTATTAAGAAAAATTAATTTCATAATGAGAGGGACATGAAAAATCATTTATTCAAGATTAACAATAAAATCATTCAAAATTTTTACAAAACATAAACAACAGGAAGAACAAAAATACTTTAGCAGATATCATCAACAATCATATAACTCTCCAAGAAGGATTTGCTATTATTTGTAAGCTATAATTTTTCCCGGAATTATGGATTTAGAGATGTGCGTAATTCCTGGAATAGTGCACTCACGCAAACAGATATATCATAAAATCTATGCGTCTACAAAATAATGTAATACGTTTGTGTAAATATATGTTAAATAGATAGCAATTTCTAGGGCTAGTTTTTAGGGGGAGTTTTTTAACTCTGAAGCAAAATCAACTTTTTTCCTCACAAAAAGAGATGAAATATAGGGGTATTTATATCAGTGTTGCCAGATTGGGGGCTTATTTAATTCAGATTATTTGACTGTCACCACTTTTTTAAAATACAAGGTCCGGCTATTAATTTCCAGGACTCATGGATTAACTCAGAAGAAAAAAAAGGTTAAACACATAGCCATTTAATATGATTCGAAGTAATCCCCATCAGCCGTAATGCACGTCTGTGCTCGGCTGTACAAATTTCGGAAAGAAGTTTTAAAGTCCTCTTTTGGAATGCTCTTTAATAGTGACGTTACAGTTTTCTTGATGGCTTCGACATCCTGAAATCTTGTTCCCTTCAGAAGATTTTTCAGCTTAGGAAACAGGAAAAAGTCTGCGGGTGCCAGGTCTGGAGAGTATGGTGGATGTTGCATCTCAACGACACCATGCTGGGCTAAGAATCGCCTCACAGGCAACGCAATGTGATGAACGATTGTGGAACACATCTTGCGTTTGCCTAGGTCTTGCGTCAAAATTCGCCGAACCTTCCCTTTGTCCATGTTCAATTCATTGGCGAGTACTCGAATAGTCAATTGACGATCACATTTCACTATATCGCGAACTTTTTGAATTGCTTCCGGCGTGCTTACGTATTGCGGCCGACCTGTGTGGGGATCATCTTCGACGCTTTCGTGCCCGTCCCGAAAGCGTTTAAACCATTCAAAAGTTCTTGAGCGGGATAATGCTTCCTCGCCGTAAACTTGTTTTAACATTTCGTAGGTTTCCGAAGTTGTCTTGCCCAATTTTAAGCAAAATTGAATATTAATTCTTTGCAACATTCAATGCCAATGTGGTTTGTCCTACATTGGACAAACTAAGCGAAAACTCCGTTACAGAATCAATGAACACAGAAACTATGTAAAGAAAAAAGAATTACAGAGATCCTCTATCGCCTCTCATTGCTGGGGGGAGGGACATAATTTTAATTTTGACTCAGCTACCATTATCAAGAAATGTATTACTCCTCTGGATTTAGACTTTTATGAGGCTATTCATATCCATAAATTTAAAGACTCCTTGGTTAATGATTTATCTAGTACACCATACATCTCAACTTTCTGGATGGATTTGTTGCGTCACGACTCTTCACTTCAGCATTAATTTCATTGGCTGTTAGAACTTGATGGTCTTTTGGTATTATGTTTTGACATTTGGGTTTTTTTCACCGTACATGCAGTTGGGGGGGGATATTGTTTTTAGAGTTTTTAAAGTTTTTACACTGAAGATGTGAGTCCTAGTACTCACGAAACGTATACGTATGGTCAAATATGTTGTTTTATTGTGTGTTTAAACGTTGTTTTAAATAATTTATTAATTCTTTGCTTCATTTTCACTTCGACAACAGGAATTTAAAAAGCTACGTTTTAATGCGCGTTTCCACGAGAACCATACTTCAGAATGGCGCCGAGTGCACTGCACATGCGCACGAAAACGCTTTTCAATATGCAATCATTAGCGCCATCTTCCGGCTTTTCGTTCTCGCACAGTTACGTCGGTCCTGGAAATTAATAGCCAGACCTTGTAGTATAATTCTCTTATTTTTCAGAATTTTTATTCCATTTTTAAATAGGTCGAATATTTCTATTTAAAAAAGCGGTGACAATCAGCAATCTGGGGACAAAAAATTCCCCAATCTGGCAACTCTGATTTATATGAAAATGGAAAATCATTCAGTTTATTCATATTACAATTTTCCATTTTAAAATTCAGTTCAATGTTTATTTTTGTTTTATATTAATTTTATTTTTGTTCATTTATTTAATGAAAGCTGCAACATTTGATCTATTATTTCAATTATGAAATAAAATCAGCTTTACATTTTACAAAAGAAATGTTTCATCTTTATAAAAGAGTAAAAGATGGTGGTAATTTCATTTTTAAAAATATAAATTTTATATTTTGTTTTAAAATCTTGGTTAATGAAGCTTAGTATTATAAAAATTTAATTTTCAAGATCAAAATTTAATTAATCAAGAGAATGAAAAACTACCATAGAACAAAATATTTATTTAGTCAGAAATACAGGGTGTTTCATCTTAACTGAACTTAGGTTGACGGTAATAATTTTGAGAAAAATAAAAACATTACAATGAACATGCAACGATATGTGCCTTGATTTGTGGGAAATGCTTATAACTTCCCGAAAAGTTCTGGAAACACAGGGTGCTCAAGCAATCAATGATACCGTACGAGCTGGTAATCGCAGTCCAAAAGGTGGGGCGTCAAATGCATACTGCCAGCGCGTATAATAGAAACTTCTACTGCTTTTTTATATTATCACATTTTCAACAAAGGTGAGAATGTCTATTAAAAGTTTTACTATAATGTACTTCAGTTTTCTGAAAGTTATTACAGTCAGCCCAAATTGAGTTAGGTTAGAACATCCTGAATTTTTGATTAAATACGTGGTTAGCGATCCCATTTTCTATATTCTAAAGTAATTTTTCCTTATTTTGAAGCTCTCTATCACCCCTCTGAGTTTCTCGGTCAAATTCGGCAACACCCTGTGTATATACCATGAGTTTTATAATTACCCGACTGCCAAAAAAAGTTATGTGTTTGACGCATATCTGCGTATGTGGATTTCTTTATACCCTCGAAACATCCCAGCGGCTGAAAGGATTTTAATGAAGGAGGTCTCTATCAATTCGTCTTAACCGTCCGATGGTTATAGGCTAGGTTTTGTTTTTATAAATTCAAATGGCGGCCGTAAAATACAAAATGGCGGTAGAGAAGAAAAAATTGTTTTACGCACCCTATTGAGTGGCATATCATTGGATAGGTTTTTCAAAATGAAGACTATTTTTCAGTCAGAAGCTCCGTTTAAATATTACACAACGTGGAAGTTGTGTAGGTAGAATCTCTAGCTTTACTGCAACTCTAACTTTCACAAACATCTATAGGTCTCATCAAAACAGTGTTTACAGATAGGAACTAACAATTAAACACAACTTTACAATCATCAATACAAGGAAATAACAAAAATAGGTAAGTAATATAAAAAATAGTTTCACATTGATGAGAAATAATTAATTAGTTCACTTTTTACGCAGTTGGGTTTTTTGATTTTTTAAATTTAATTTTTACTTGTTTAGCTTAAACACTTAAAACAAATATTTAATTTTAAAAGAAATAAAATTAACATCGTTTCGACTTTTATCAAGTATATTTTAATGTATGGATAAAACCATTTTTTTAATCAGACACCGCTCCTGACACGGTGCGTGTTCAAAAACTTTATCCAGAAAACTTTAATGCATATTAAAACTGAATCTCTTATCACCACACTCCTCTCCTGGGACATAACATTCTGGCGAAAAAAGTTTTTTTTTCTTATATCCTGAACAATATACTATTAATTAAATTACACTTAGAAACACTAAACCTATATATCGTTTTACATTTTAATTCAGAATATTTAAATACATGGTTGAAACTAAATCTCTATATACAAAAGTTCTTTTCTAAAACATAAAATTTCTGAGGAACTGTTTTTGCTTGCAGTACAAACAGTATTAAATTATTTTATTACATTTAGAAAGACTAAACAAATAGTATAGTGTTTCAAATTTTTATTCAATTTACTTTAGTGCGTAGGTGAAACTAAATCTCCTCTTACACTAGTCCTTTTCCAAGACAGAAATTTTTGACGTATATATATATATTTTTTCCTTACATTACAAAGAATATTAGCGAGGCGTTTTCCTATTTTTCCCGGAATTTACTTTATTATAGTTATATTTCAAAAGATATTTTCGTTTTTCGTGAAAACATTATCCTGTGATAAAAGAAATTTAGAACACAATATTTGAAATTCTTCGTAGTAATGGGCAAAAATTTAATAATACATTTAGCCTTTTGAAGTATACATTTTCACAACAAATATATTTTAGCTCAATTTATTTTTCTTGAAAGATAATGAACATTATATAAGTTTTTAAAAAGTAATTTCAGTTCCGTTAAAATATTTATAAAATGGATTAGTAACTTAATTTTCATGCAATAACGAAGAATTTTATTTAATTTTATTTTAGATATTGGTGTTTGGTTACAAAATTTTCCGTTTATGCATTTTAGTTTCCTTAACTTTAAATTTTATCAGAAACAAATTTCGTTGCATTATAATATAAAAAAGTTCCTTGCATTATAATATAAAAAAAAACACTGCTGTACACATTGAGGTTATATTTCATAATATTTAATTTAATATATTTAACTTAAAAAAAAACCCTTTTACTAACTTCTGCAACCTTATAGAAACGAGACTGGGACCATCCAATTAGTAATAACATCTATTAATTAATGCCACATTTAAATTTTGCTTAGGGGTTGTCTACATATAGAAATTGCAATGAACTTTCAAATTTCAATATTAACACCTAATTTTGACATCATATCTGGATTAAGTTAAAAATGATATAACATGTCAATTTCATGAAATTCCCAAATTCACTTTACACTAACAAGTTTAAAAATTTGTAAACACAAAATACTATTTAAATTACTCAAATGAGTTCCTTTATTCACAATAAGATGCATTTAAAAACAAGTACTTTCAAGCATATTTATGCTCATCATCAGGGTTAAAAATAATAAAAGTCAGAGGTTGAGTTCTTTATACCAGATGGGTTGATCCAAACTTCAAGGTGAAAAAAAGATGCAGGGGGGGGGGGGGGGGTAGGGGGGTGATATGCTTGACAGTGTGTTCCAAATCGACAGCCCGACCTCTGTCGACTTTGAAACAATCCAACAGCATAGCCCCACCCCCCTTTCACTTTTTTCACCTTGAAGTTTGGATCAGCCCATCTGGTTTAAAGGACTCAACATCTGGCTTTTATTGTTTTTAATCCTGATGATGAGCATAAATATGTTTGAAAGTGCTTGATTTTAAATGTAACTTCTGTGAATAAAAATACATCTTTGAGTAATTTAAATAGTTTGTGTTTAAAATTTTTTTTATTATTATTTTTTAAATCATACTTAGATTCTTCTGTAAATTTTTCCTTAGGATAGACAATGAGAACTCGGAAGTTTCGAGATTTAAAGTTTGGAACGCCTAACGTTAAATTCCTTCTGTTCGCTGTAAAACATACTACAATGCGGGTAGTTTTTTTAATCAAAAACTACTAGACGGAATTAGCTGTACTTTTCAAGTCTCATATCGTTTAGAAATTTATTTCAGTTCAGAAATTCATTGGTTACAATTCATATTTTCATTTTAAATTAATTTTCAACAAACAATAACAAAAATTGATTTTCAACAAATATACATAATAATAATTGGGAGGATACTTATATTTCTTTATTTTTTGAAATTTAATTTTTTTTAAATCTTTTTGATAATTAAAGCAAAGGTTTTATCACTGTAATGCTAAGATACACCATTCATTCTAAAAATTAATTTTCAATAAATATACATATTAACTATTGGAAGAAATGCAATTTAATTTATCTCGTTATCTTTCTGATAATTGAAACAAAGATGTTATCACTGTAATGTTCAGATACGCCATTCATTCAAAAAACGAAAATCATACTTAAAATTACAAATATAATACTTAAACTAGATTTAGATAATTCTTTTTTTTTAAATAATACTTTTCGATGTTAAAAAATTATTCAGATGGATAATATTGTCCATAACATTAATTGCAAAAATAATTTTAAATGTCAGAAGTATTAGTAATTGATTTAAAAAAGCATAGATGATAAAATTCAATTACAAACTTTCCATATTACCGAAAGTTTCATGCCTATAAATTGGAATCTCATAAAGAAAACTAATACTAAAAATTCATGTAAACTTTCCCATCATCTAAAATTTTTATCATTAGCTGCATATCAAGATATACCATTACGAAGGTAAGTGGGTTCTTCGAAGTATTTTAAAAGGAGAGTGATTTTGGACGACATTCCGAAGGGATTGAAATCTTAGCAACCTCCAGTGAACATATCAAAATAAATAATTTAAGTAAGTGCGTCATTAAATATATTCTGATATACTATTTAACTGTAGATCTCTTATCTGAAGGATTTAAAAAAAATTGTGAATGTTAAAGGGGTTCATCATCATAAATATGCACTCAATTATAAGCAGTGATTTTATATATGATTTTTATTTCATCTTCTGTATTTTTCTCAAAATTCTTTATGCCAGGAAAACCTATCATAGTGCACAACTTTTTCGTTTTTGAGTCTTGGTATATTCATACTTCATTTTCAGGGCTGTTACTGGCAACTATTTTTTGTTACTTTCTTGCCACTTTTCCTATATAATAATATTCTATATCGGAGATTAGTAGAAATCTAATTAGAACATAATTAGCAAAAAATAAATAAAAGTGTAGTCAGCAGCGACAACCCTGCTCTTTTGTAGCTTGAGTATCGAGAATCAAATAATTCTGCTAAATATTTACTACTCGACCACGAAAAACAAAATAATAATTCAGTGTAACACATATCAATTACATTGCAGAAATTAATATACAAAACATGAATTAATTATTAATATATCTACATTTGAAGTTCTATGTAACAAATTTCTCTTTTATGAATTTCTCTATTTAGCGAAATGCCCTCTGGAATCTAGTTTTAGAACAAAATAATACCTAAAAAATACCCTAAATAATGAACAAACTTTCCTATTTAACGAATGCTATTAGAAAGGAAGTAGAAGTTTTGTCATACTATTTGTACTTAAATACATTGATCCTTGATATACTCTTATATAAAAGTGCTCAGCTCTAAAGTTTTAAAACAAACATATATTTTAATGATTTTAACACTGATTAGTTTAAAAAAGGTAACAGATTTTTATCAATGATTAGATTTAACATACCTGATGTCAGCAGTTTCAAAACAATTTCAGAAAATCAAACTTACCTGAAAAGAAAAGAAAAAGTATGTTAGAATTAAACTACACACACATACAAGCAACATAAATAAATATGAATTTTCGCATACATTGAAAATTTTCTTGCAATATAACATTATTGGAGCATTATTCATATTTATACATATTTCTTCTAAATACAGCAGTAGATTCAATATGAATAATAATAATAATCTATATATATATATATATGTATGTATATATACATATATGTATGTATGTATATATACATATACATATATATATACATACATATATATATATATATATATATATATATATATATATATATATATATATATATATATATATATATATATATATATATATACATATATGTATGTATATATACATATACATATATATATATATATATATATATATATATATATATATATATATACATATATATATACATATATGTAACCATTAATTAAACATAACCTTCCACCGTCAAATATTATGAATTAAAGCTGTAAGTATTTAAAAAAAAAAAAAAAAAAAATAATATAAGAATTATTATGGAAGAAAAAGAAAAAAGTGGACACCGACAAAAATTGAAAAGCTTATACATTATATATATACAATTCATAGCACTGACATTATGCAAAATAAAGATGGAACCTGTAATTAGTAATACAGAATCATGCTAAATTCCACTAATTCACTAGCACATTGCGGGCGATAAATCCATATAAAACATAAGAAAAAACCTCCAAATATTGATAAAATATCCTATAAAGACAAAAGATATATATATATATTATGCTATCGTACGTGACACAGAAATCGCGATTATTTGTCAATTATTTAATGGCAACGCCCAAATGAAACGCATCTCATTGCTTTGAACAGCATTTAATTCTCTCGCTGCGTAAGTAATTCTTCGCTATGAGCGTCTTTTACTGAACTTTTAATCTTTTATCACCGGTTCTTTAAAGCAGAAATTTTTAACTGTCGTAATCGGGGAAAATGTCCTGATTAAATCAAACAAAGTTTTCGCTAAAAAATAACTGGTGGGAATAACCAAATAGTATTAATTAGACAAAAAAATGCATCCCCAAGTATATCTCTGGTTGCGCAGCGAGAGGGTTAATGCATCACCATACCTATAAGGGAGATACCGTAGGGGGGGGGGGGGGGTGTTCTGTCACCAAGTTTGTCGCTAACTTGGCGATATATCGCCAAATTTGGCGATCAAAATTAGTAGCCAAAAGTTATGCCAACTTAGCGATAGCTCTAATATTGCGCCAAATTCCCATAGACTTCCATTGCAAACCAATAGGGTTTACTTGCTTACAGAAAATCAACAAATTGAGATATTTTAATGCAACAAAAACTAATATTAGCTTAAGGGATTATATTAATTATATTTAAGGGAGTCCAAGTAAATTAAATTATGAATAAAAGTAACATGATACAATGCTTAGCATGCTTTCCCTAACATAAATTTTAAGGGAGACCAAACTGGTCGCCAAGGGTGGCTTGTAAAATTATAATTTCTCTTCTTAGTACTGATTAGTACTTCTTATACTAAGGATCCCAAACATATAACTATCGACATGACTTCGACACTTACCATAGTGTGTTTATCACAAATCTTCATAAGAAAAAAAACAATAAGGAAAAGTAATACAGTAAGAATAGATAATGAAACACTTTCCAACACTTCCGGAATATTTTAAAAGAACTTCACCATTTAAATGGGAGAAAGCAAGATTTCGAATTATTTTGAGTCGGTCGAATACTTTTTTCATTTTTCGTTAAATGAATTATAACTTGAAAAGGAAAGCAATTGTTGTCACAAGACAACAGATTTTTTTTTTCGCGCTCGGAAATTAAGATCAAAACGCCATCTTTAACAGCATTTTCTTGAAAATCTGCCTTTACTAAAAAATGAGGAAAACTCTCCGATTACATAGTTTCTGAATAAAAGCATCTGACAATTCGTGCGTTTGAGAATAAAAATGAATTAAGAAATGTGTCAGAAAGTAGGTAGTTTGGATTAAATAGTATTCCCTTAAATGAAAATGGATCTGCAATAGAAAATGACTAAGGGAAAAAAGTAAAATACATCCTTTCGGAAAGAAAACAGATAAAAAATCGACTTAATGGAATGAAAAAAAAAAAAAAAAAAAAATTACATTGTAAAATATTTAGGGAAATCAAGATACACGAGCGAAAGAAAAACGTCCAATAATAAAATATTTAAACATTGTCATCAAAATGTTTGCTATACGGCATTAGCACAATCCTATTTGATCACACAGAGTAGAAACTAGCTAAATGAAAACATATCAGAAAACACTTAAACTCTGACATCATATTATTCATCAAATACTTTATATAAAATCTACTAAAAAGGAAAAAAGAAGAAGATTATCATTAACAGTATAAGCAAAACGTATATCTTATCTAAATTTAACATCGTACCGGACAATTATTAACATGTGAAAAGCAAGATTTGGAATCGCTAGAATTTTCCAACATTTCCCGGAAGAATAAATCTGGAAAATTACATTACAGGAGTTCAAAATAATATATAAGCGTAAACACATAAATCATAAAATCAATAGCAACTCCTTCGTGTAGGTATTTAAAGGTAAGCATTTAGGGATATATGGGAAAAGAAAAATGCTGCAGAGGAACGTGCTTAAGTGACCGACAGTGGAAGGGAAGAGTTTTTGTTTACTTGAAAAAATTCAGTTTTGAAGAAGATCTGAAATAAAAAAGGGTTTTATTGTTTATGAGTATATTTTCACTTATTAATTTTATTTATTTATTTAGCAATTCTTTGGATTTGATTTTTTTATTGATATTACATCCAAATATTATTTAAAAAGCTACATTTTTTTTTAATGCCATATAAGATATGAAAACTGAATTATTAGCCTTTTTTATTTACACACCACAATTGTTATCAATAAATAATTTCTCATAAAATACACAATGTGAACTTTATAAAGCTCATCGTTCTACTTAAAAGGCGATGAAAATAATAAAATATATGTTACAAGTTAAAAATATACATTTTATTTAAAATTTCTTAGTACTTTCGGTTTGGAATTCCCTCGCCCATCGTCAGAGAGTACTTTTATAATTAATTGTTGTTCCATTCATACAT
Source organism: Maratus speciosus (assembly GCA_963932465.1). Lineage (NCBI taxonomy): Eukaryota > Metazoa > Arthropoda > Arachnida > Araneae > Salticidae > Maratus > Maratus speciosus. The sequence continues at coordinate 292,168,440 of OZ010798.1, forward strand.
TGGTCATTCATCCTCCATTCAGTCTACTCCATTCAATCCAAGACACTGCTACTTCTACTTTCAACTACCCTAATAATTATTGACTCTCCCATTTCAAACGAAGTGGCGTATTTTTATGAATGGAACAGCAATTAATTATAAAAAAAAATATTCCTTGATAATGGCAGCGGAAATTGCAGGCTGAAAGTACCAAGAAATTTTAAATAAAATGTATATTTTTAACTTTTAATATCTATTTTATTATTTTCGTCGCCCTTTAAGTAAAACGGCGAGCTTCTTAAAATTCATTCTGTATTCTGTGTCATATTCATTTGTATTCTGTGATTGAATCAAGGTGGAATATTACATTTCGTCTTATGATTTTATTTAACCCTTTCCGGCGCGGACTAATTCTGTTTAAAAACCGATGAAATGATGGAATGACACCACAATTTATAAGCGAGTTTATTAGGAAATACAAACTTGCTTTTTTTCAAGTACATTATTAAAGAAAAAAAAATAATTAAATATCTCGGTAAAATAAAAATTAGGTGTTCTTTATTAAGGACAACGCCCGCGAAAGGGATAAATACTTTTTCATTTCTAAAAAATTTTCATGTCAAATTCTCAATACGTTACCTACTAATTTAGATAATGCTGCACACCTCTCATACTCTACAACTCTGTGGCAACGCCATCTTAAACTTTCAGTGTCTGTAAATTGAAAAATCGGGAAGATAAACTTCGTTAAAATGCAATACTTTTATAAAAAAAATATATAGAGTTTCACATGAGACTAAAATTAGCTTTTTTCAACTGCGATATAGCCGCTTAAGTTGCTAAAAATTAACTTATAAATATTATTCACTTTTATCCACGTGTTAGTCTCTTGTGTATCGCTGTGCTAGAAGCCACCATTTTCCCCTTGTAAATTTTGAACGAAGTAGATTCGGAACATGTGGTTCCCTACCCTTTACTTTCCTCCCACCAGTATCATTTTTGTATTCGTAGCAGTTACTCTCGAGCCGTCTAATACATTCAAAACTTACAAGAGAAAAATAGCGGCTTGCGTCACAGAGATATTCATGCGACTAACGCACGGTTAAACTCTTTTTTAACAACACACTTATTAATGAATGTATCTTCTTACCATGCACAGTAAAGTAGAGATTTTACGATTAGAAGGGATATACCAGGACTTTCCTGAAATACGGAATACAGATGAAAACCATTTATTTAATTGATAACTATATTAGAATTTTTTTTATTTTTTCATTAATTTTTTTTTTTTTTAGAATACGCACTAACAAGACAAAAATCATATTTAGCGGAGACTAGGGAGGGTTGACCCACTTTTTACAAATTGATGTTTTATTTTTTAAATATTGAACCTAGAATAAAGTTTTATATATCATTTTATTGGTTATACAATCAGTTATCAAAATAAAATTGCTACATAAGTGTAATATATAAGAAATTTGAAAAATCATTGATTTTAATCATGAGAAAATACGGGTCAAGGCTCCCCACATATGGGAGGGTTGACCCACTATATGTGAGGCTTGACCCACTTTGTTTATATTGAAATATTTGTGAAGAAGAATAAAATCAGTTTAAAAAAGGAAAATAACTTTATGCTATATGTTTTAATTATTATAAAAAAATACATTTTTTAAAATATGATGCTTAAATAAACCTGTTTAGACGCAATTGCAAGTCACGGGAGAAAAATTTTGTTTCAAACATGATTTTTTTCTGAGCAGATATAATTGTACAGCAGGGAAAATGAAATTTTGACATTTAAGACAGTATTGCGTTAGAGACAGGTTCTGATTTCATAGGGTTTCATGTATTATTATGACCCGTTTAGCAGCCCCTGTTTTTGTCTCCTTGTCCTACTTTTTGTGACACTCGATATGACAACTCTAGTTTTCACATAGTTTGGCTTCATCTCACTATACTCATCCTGGTGAGACTTGTCTATAGACCTTCCAAAAGTTTTTCGATCGATGCTACGTACTTTTGCAGCCGCATTGAGCACTTAACTTATCATTAACATCTTTTAATGCTTTAAGTGGCAAAGTTATTTCAGCACTAAAATGTTAAAATAAATGACTGGCCCGGAATTTAGGAACAAATTGATTTGGAAATAAGAAAAGGCTATATTTCACATACATATTAAATGGAAAATACTTTAGCAAAATTCTGGTGCCATTGTGGCGTTTTGGAATTAAAATTAAGTGGTTTCATAAACATACCACTGCCACTGAAAGGGTTAAAACTGCTGCTTTCATACTTTCTAATTTCCATTGTTTCTATTTACCTATTGTAAGTAATATTTAAATGGAAAAAAGTTCCTATCAACTTTCCCATTTATATTTCTTTAAATTTTTTCTTCCAGTGGATACTATAGCAATTTTTCACATCTTTCTTTAATCAATTTTAAACATTTTCTTTCCATCACCCCATTTTACTGTAGCTTTACACAATAAATGTACATTTTTTTATATAACAATAAACCTTTCATTTTGCACAGTGTATAATAAAAAGATTTCAAAACCGCTTAATTAAGGGAGACTTGAGCATCTGGTCAAGCCTCCCCACATATCTCTTTTCTAAAGAATAGCACATTTTTATGTTAAACCTAACTTACTGTACAATTTTTATGCCTGGAATGCAAGCTCGATATTTCTGCATTACTTAAAACCTACTTACTCAAATTTCTATGATATATTTTATCTAGGCTTACAAAATATTTCTAAAAAATACAACTTTTAGGGTAAAAACCCTTAACAATTGATTTTTTTCACAACTATTTCGATTATTTGTATGAAACAAAGATTGTTGTTTGAGCATTCTAGTAGTTTTGCTTGACACCTATTGATAAAACTCTGAAATTCTTTTAAATATGAAAACTGACGGGTGTGTCAAGCCTCCCGTATGGTCAACCCTCCCTAATCTCCCCTATATCAAAATACTAATTAGTTTCAATAAAGTTTTGTAATTTATTAAAAGCCATAGTTTTGTATTGGCCTCGAGCCAGGAGTGACCGAGGACCTTTATTTGAGAAGAAATCCCCCCCAAAATCGAAAAATATTTTTGTGCATATTATTATCCTCCAGTTTCTTCTGAACCATTTATGAAAAAACACACGCAAATGCGATTATTTTTCGCAAAGTTACAAGCGTTCGAAATTTGTGCACAAACAGTTTTTCGGCCTTTTAATATACTTTTTCCTCAAAACAGTTTTAGATTTTTGAAATGCTCCATGCGTCATAAATTTTATTAAAATTCATGAAACTGATAAGGAAGAATCCTGATATTGCTTACATAGAAACTGTACATGCATTTTAAAATTTGACTTCATTAAGATAGTTAAATTTGAATTTTAACTTATTAAAAACAAAATTTCGATGAAAATCGATATCGAAATCAGAAAAAAAAATCTCTAAAGAATTATCTATTCAAGGGATTAAAAAAATCGATGCACATATTTGTTTGTAATAGAGTTATAAGGGATTAAAATGCTAAATCGGCGAAATATCTAAAAAATTATAACGCATCGATCATTTTAAAATTCCCCTATAAAATTTTAATTTTTTTTTATTCTAAAATTATAACAAGATTTGGAATTTCTTTAAAGATGTTCTATATTATTATGGTAAAATGTATATTTTCCACAAAATTTCCTATCTCTATGATGAAAAAAAAAAAAAAAAAAAAATTAAAAGATCACTATAGTTAAAATCAGCCTTTTTTCCCCGACTGAAAAGAAGGGTTATGTGTTTCACGCGTATCTGTGTATGTGGATTTCTTTATACCCTCGAAACATCCCAACGGCTGGATGGATTTTTATGAATGAGGTCTCTATCGATTTGTCTTAATCTTCCGATGGTTATAGGATAGGTTTTGTTATTATAAATTCAAAATGGCGGAGGTAAAATACAAAATGGCGGTAGAGCCGAAAAAAAGAATTACGCACCCTATTGAGTGGCATATCACTGGATAGGTCTTTCAAAATGAAGACGATGTTTCATTGACCATTTTGTAGTCAGAAGCTCCGTTTAAATATTACACAACCTGGAAGTTGTGTACTTTGGATCGCTACCTTTACTGTAACTCTAACTTTCATAATAGACATCTATAGGCCTCATCAAAAGAGTATTTGTAGATAGGAACTAATAATTAAACACAACTTAAAAGTCATCAATACAAGTAAATAAAAAATAGGTAAGCAATATAAAAAATAGTTTCACATTGATGAGAAATAATTAATTAGTTGGCTTTTATTCAGTCGGGTTTTTTGATTTTATAAATTTAATATATTATTATTCAGATCATTTTAGTGGTTTAGTGGTTTGATCACATGTCTTAAATTTTTATTTTATTTATAATTTAATGTTTTATTTATCAATTGATAAATGTTTTAATTTCGTTATGTCACATAAGCTGGAAACATGAGAATTAAGCTATTTATATTAATTTAAGTACAAAAAGATTTACGTAATCGCACGCGATAGACATAGATTTTTAAAAAAAAAATCATACCTAAAAATCATTTTAAAAGCAATAAAAATTTGGTAAATACCTACACATTTTTTAAACAAATTGAAATACAGATTTCAAACAAATTGCATTTGAAAGTACACCTTTTCCCTATTCGACGGTGTAAAAATTTTAAAAAATGCGGTGTTTAGATGTTTAAAAAAAATTACAGTAAAAGTTAAATTTAATCGTTTGGTGTTATCACCGTCAAAATGGCGTCAGCGTTGCGCACGGACACGTTTATACAGTAGAACCCCGATTATCCGAAGTAATTGGGACCGACCCTCTTTCCGGAAATCGAGAATGCTTCAATTTTAAAATTAAGGAGAAATATATGCAATATTTCTTATTATAGTAACAAGTTCTTATTAAAAAGTAAAGCAATAGCAAAATAGAAACAAGAATAAATTACCTTAATTTTAATTTTGAAATTAAGTACCTTTCACATATATCACAAGGGTTTGAAAAAATGTTTTGTTTGTCGCAGTTTCGATTGCCTTTGCTTTGTAGCCCTATCACGGAGTTTTTAATATTATTAGTTTACCAGTATCACAGTCTTTCTGCTGCTCAAGCCATGCCAAACCTTTTGCAAAACATTCAAAAGCTTCAGAATTGCTAATTCGTTCGTTTTCTTCGTTCCACTCCGCAGCTTACGGGAGCTCAAGTCAAATTCAAAGGAACTATAAGAAAGGGGATCGAAAATATTTATATGTATCGTATATCGCATTTCGGAAATGACCGCTTGGACATAAGAAATATGATAGTTAAAAGCTTTCAAAATAGATATTGCACACAAGGAATGAATGTGATAGCAAATAAAAAATAAAAAAATAAAAAAAAAAGCTTTGAAAATGAATTTAGGTTAGCCGAGAGTTTCGGATAAAAGAGATTCTACTGTACTTTACAATATAGGTACCGCATTAGTACTTTTATGATTATTTATTTTATACAAACGCCACCGTTTACCTACATATTAGATGGGTAGCAAAGTTTGTGAACCGCTACTGTACAAAAAAAAAAAAAAAAAAAGAAAGAAATTGATGAATATTTATCATAAGCACACATCTAAATTTGTTTTCATTCCAGAAAATTATTTACATCCCAAAAGCGCGATCCGGAGTCGATAGAAATTCCCACCTTCCCCGGAAGAATAAATCGGGAAAATTACATTACAAGAGCGCAAACTAACATAAGAGCTATGAGCGTAAACAGGTAAACTATAAAATCAATCGTAACTCGTGCGTGCAGGTATTTAAAGGAAAGCGTTTATGAATATCTAGGGAAAAGGAGAAAGCGAGGGTGGAACGTGCCTAAGTGACCGACAGCGGAGGAGAATCTTTTTTGTTTACCTGAATAAATTCTTTCTTGGAGAAGAATTGGAATAAAGAAGAGTTGTATTATTTATGAATATATTTTTGCTCATTAAAAATGTTTGTATGGAGTTTTTTGTTTCGGTTATTTTAATTTATCGACATGACATTAATGTGTGTTATCAGTATGTTTTGTATTCAAAAGCCTCCGTTTGCCTACATGTTAGAAGGGTCGCATAACTACAAAGTTTTGGAACCACTAATGTACAACAAAAAAGAAAATCATGAATATTTATCATTAGCACACACCTAAATTTATTTTCATTCTAGAAAATTATTTACATCTCAAAAGCGCGATACGGAGTCGCTAGAAATTCCCACTTTTTCCGAAAAATAAATCGGGGAAATTACATTACAAGAGCTGGAACTAATATATGAGCTATGGGCGTAAACAGGTAAATCATAAAATCAATCGTAACTCGTGCGTGCAGGTATTTAAAGGAAAGCATTTATGAATATCTAGGGAAAAGGAGAAAGCGAGGGTGGAACGTGCCTAAGTGACCGACAGCGGAGGAGAATCTTTTTTGTTTACCTGAATAAATTCTTTCTTGGAGGAGAATTGGAATAAAGAAGAGTTGTATTATTTATGAATATATTTTTGCTCATTAAAAATGTTTGTATGGAGTTTTTTGTTTCGGTTATTTTAATTTATCGACATGACATTAATGTGTGTTATCAGTATGTTTTGTATTCAAAAGCCTCCGTTTGCCTACATGTTAGAAGGGTCGCATAACTACAAAGTTTTGGAACCACTAATGTACAACAAAAAAGAAAATCATGAATATTTATCATTAGCACACACCTAAATTTATTTTCATTCTAGAAAATTATTTACATCTCAAAAGCGCGATACGGAGTCGCTAGAAATTCCCACTTTTTCCGAAAAATAAATCGGGGAAATTACATTACAAGAGCTGGAACTAATATATGAGCTATGAGCGTAAACAGGTAAATCATAAAATCAATCGTAACTCGTGCGTGCAGGTATTTAAAGGAAAGCATTTATGAATATCTAGGGAAAAGGAGAAAGCGAGGGTGGAACGTGCCTAAGTGACCGACAGCGGAGGAGAATCTTTTTTGTTTACCTGAATAAATTCTTTCTTGGAGGAGAATTGGAATAAAGAAGAGTTGTATTATTTATGAATATATTTTTGCTCATTAAAAATGTTTGTATGGAGTTTTTTGTTTCGGTTATTTTAATTTATCGACATGACATTAATGTGTGTTATCAGTATGTTTTGTATTCAAAAGCCTCCGTTTGCCTACATGTTAGAACGGTCGCATAACTACAAAGTTTTGGAACCACTAATGTACAACAAAAAAGAAAATCATGAATATTTATCATTAGCACACACCTAAATTTATTTTCATTCTAGAAAATTATTTACATCTCAAAAGCGCGATACGGAGTCGCTAGAAATTCCCACTTTTGCCGGAAGAATAAATCGGGAAAATTACAGTACAAGAGCTCAAACTAATAGTATGAGCTATGAGCGTAAACAGGTAAATATTATGTAACAGGTATATATAAACAGGTATTATTTATGAATATATTTTTGCTCATTAAAAATATTTGTATGGAGTTTTTTGTTTCCGTTATTTTAATTTATCGACATGACATGGATGTGTGTTATTTGAGATATAATTATTTGTTGACATTCCATACACTGAACATTGAAGCAAAACAAATTAAAAAATTACATTATGGAAAGATTTTTTTTTAATTTTTCATTTGCGCTCTAGAAATCTTAAGATTATTACGGTTTTATTTTTTATTTTTAATGACCTTAATTCTAAATGCTCCTCACTTAATTCACTAACTTTTTACTGATGTACATCATTGTTTTAGATGGCTCTGTCAGTCGGGTGCAGGTGATAAATCGCCAAATATTGTTCCCGTTCTCCTAATTTTTGTTGCATTCGTTTATTATAAAATATAACATCTCACTCATTTCATTTGAAATATATAATATTCCTTTAAAATACATATGTTACATGCATTAAAACACAAGATTTTACTTCACTTACCTTTAAATGCAAAAAAAAAAAAAAAAAAAATATATATATACCATAAATCAAAACATTTTACTCCGAATCTTTGATGGGCCCCACTAGTGGCTGAGAGGTTCTGCTCTCAAAGCTGGTAGACGGGAGGTGCTGGGTTCGATCCCAATCGCGCCCGTCGGCCTAATCGTTCGGAGTTTTCGTGGTTTTCTTCGAGCCTTGGTTTTCCAAGGGTAAATACGGATTAGGTTCCTTAGAAAGACCCCCACGGAGGGCACCCCCCCCCCTTTGGGCCCATATCCCTCGTGATGATAATTAACCGTCATAAACCCAACCAACTCAACCAACCGAATCTTTGATGCTGGAATGTCATTACACTATACACACGCAAAAAAAATATGGTGTTGGCGGCGAAAAAAATGTTATTGCCGATATTTGAGCCCGGATAACATAAAAGTATCCGTTAATGTTATATACTTACACACATACCGTAGTTAATTGTGTATAATATGCGCTTTTTTCCAAAATTTTAAAGCTTAAAACAGGGGTGCGCATTATATACGGAATATCCCTAACACTGTTAAGAATTTGCAGCATCATGTCCAGTCGTTTGACCTTTTTTATCGAAAACGGTTACACAACCGTAATTTAACACTATTCTGACCATATAATTGGCCATTTTATAGTCAGAATATAGTTAAATTACGGTTATGAAACCTTTTTTTCAAAAAACGGTAAATGACTGGACAGGATGCTGAAAATTTTTAACAGTGATCTATATGAAGATATGCATGGGTTAACTGACTGTATACGACACGCAGATATTGTCATATAATTGTATGATTTCTAGAAAACTATGCAAGGTAATTCCCTTTTTGAATGCTGTAGCAGTTTATTATTAACAAATTGTGTGAAATATACACTGTTAAAAATTTTGCAGCATTCTGGCAGGTCATTCGACCGTTTTTTGAACAAACGGTTTCATAACCATAATTTTACTATATTCTGAGCAAAAAATGGCCAATAATATGGTCAGAATAGTGTTAAATTCACGGTTGTGTAACCGTTTTTGGAAAAAACGGTCAAATGACCTGCCAGAATGCTGCTAATTTTTAACAGTGTACAATACACTTTTGCGTTTTCTGGTCAAATGAACGGAAATAGAAATGATTTTTTCTGATCTTAATTTAGCCTAACGTGAAAGTAAATATATTTAAAACTCATGAATAAAAATACACCATATGAGGGTTGTATAAAAATACACCATAAACGGTTTTTAATCCTCCGTCAATTAGTGCGGAGAAAATATCAATTAGTGCGCTAAGTACAAAATTGAGATTCTTCCCACATTAATCGAAGGAGCATTTAAAAAACGTTTACCATACCAAATGAGGGACACATATATCGGATGCATAATAATTAGTGCTGATTAGTGCGCAAAGCACAAAATGGAGATCCTTGTTTCCTAGCAACATGGCGCCAAATCGTTGATCATGAAAATTACAGAAAATGTTGTAAAAGAAATAAGATTAATAGAATCCGAAGAAATTAGAGTTCGTCAAAGAGCATTTGATAAATCCAGATCCAGACATAAATAAAAGTATGTAAATGCACAAAAGTTTGGAAAACCGAATTTTGTGTTATCGCAAGATGTATTATAAAAAGAGAAATCTGTGAAATTAGAAATTGATAAGTTTTTGTTTAAATAAGTTAAATGTATACAAGATTGCAGCAAGCAAATTGCATTACAATGTTTTAAATCAAATTATGTAATTTAAAAAGAAAATAATTTAATCGCATGTAAACTAAAATAATTAACTTAAACAATTGTAGAAATGCAGAATTAAAATTACTGACTTTTAAATTTTAATTCTTCATTTTTGTTTCTTGATTGTTATTTATTTATTGTTATTATTTCTACAAATTTCATCCTTGATGAAGTTTGTAGAAATAAAGGTAAAGTTAGGTGATAACTTACAAGTATAAGGAATTATTATATTCAAACTTAAGGAGTTATTTTATCCAAACTTCAACGATAATTCATAGGTACTCAAGGTGGGTCAGACTCAACGGTGAGCTTTACAGGGTGACTAAATACTGTTACAAATATTCAGTCATTTTATTTTACAAATATAAAATGATAACTACACTAACATGATGAACATCAGAGATGAAAGTTTAACCGGAAATAATTTTTATCAAATTGACCGCCATCTTTATCGATTACCAAAGATAATCTCTTATGCCATTGTCCGACTGCGGCACGAATCATTTTAAGAGGTAGTCGGTACCATTCACGTAGTATGGAAGCTTTGAGAGAGTCCAAACTTCTGTGTTTGTTGCTATTTACTTTAGCCTCTAAAATCCCCAGACGCAATAATCTAAAGGATTTAGATCCGGTGAAGAAGGTGGCCAATCTTCTTGCATGATAAAGTTCGGACAGGTGACAGGGAGCCAAGCCTGTGTTGATTAATCTCGGTGCGAAGATGTAAAATCTTGCACAAATATCCAATTCTTTTTGGGATATAACCTGTCAGCATGTGGTAATAAATGTGTAGCCAATATGTCCTGTTTGTAATATTCGCATTCATTTTTATCCCTTTATCGACGAACTTCAAAGGCAATTTTCCATTGTTTGACACTGCAGCCCAAACCATAACAGAATTCTTGTTCTGAAAGCGTTTAACAATTCGAAAGGTTTCAGGTATATCTTCGAGGGTTGCTAAATATACGATATCATTTTTAGCATTATAACACTGTTAAGTGCAAAATAGCTTTCCATCAGAAAATATTATTCTGTCAACACTTTTCCTACCATGCCGCTTCATCGATTTCCTCCTTCTTTGTAATTTTTTTATACTTTGTGCAGCAGTCAATCCTTGAATTTTTCTATTGCGATAAGGGCAATAACCCAGATCTTCATTTATAATAACTTGCATAGTTTTGCAATTCACGTTCTCTTCTGCAGCCATTTTATTTGCAGAACGTTGTGGATTTCTTCACACCTTTTCGCGATTTCTTTTGATGCGCTCTATTGTGAGAACTGAGCGTGGACGACCAGACCTAGATCGATATTTACATAGCTATTAGTATCCAATAATCGATTTATAGTTTTATATATAAATGCTCCATAAAAACCAGGGCATTTTAATTGCTTAAAGGTTTTACCTGAGGAAAACCTGCGATCAAAGAGCTGTTTAATCATCATTCTTTTGACTTCCCTCTTTAAAATAATTTTAAATATTCGCTTTATAACCAAATTCGTCTGCACTAATAGAAGCTTGCCAAACTCTAAAATAGAGAAATAAATTGTTTTCCCAAACGATTAAAATTAATTCGTATTTTTTGGAGTGTAATAGTATTTAGTAGCCACCCTGTAGTTCGTCATTATTGATCCTTGATTCTGGGAACTACGTGGCTCATTTGTGAGGTGAAAGTTACCTGCACGAAATTTGCCGAACCAATTTGATACTGTCTGCTGCGTAGTAACACTAGAGCCAAATACACTATTAATGCTTTGCACGGTCTGCGATGCCGTATTTCCACGTATGAACTCATACTTCATAATAGTGTGAAAATCCGACCGTTCCATTTTCAACAAAATTAATTTTAAAAAGAAGGTTTTAATTTTTTTTTTTGTGCTTACAATACTTTTTTTAACCCTTTCAGGGGCAAGGTACTTGTATTCGTAAAATGTTGAAATAATTGAATGACAAATTAAATAAATATAGAAAAACTATATTTCAAAGAACGACAGATTCACCTTAATAAAATAAATGAGAAATATGAAATACCAAATTCACAATATATCTTTACTTAATAGGTGCTAAAATACAAATGTTAAAACATTTTGTTTTTAAAAACAATGCAGATGTTGAAACATTGGAGTCATATGATGTTTAAAATCCGAGAGCTTTCAACTGAACCATCAGTCGTCATCAGGGAAAGATCACTGTCGAATGAAAGATAAACAGCTGGTTAAATATCAAAGGGCGAAACTAAACGAACCACAAAATAGGAGGGTGGGAAGGATGGAAAAACAGAGAGGAGCAGCTAATCAGAAAAAGAGAGAGGGGGAAGGGTGGGACAGGGATGAGGGAAATGGTTAATCAAAACCAAATTCACCTGTTACACCTAGTATTTTAAACCGGATTCTTGGTATGTTATAGGATAGAACATCATTACAGGTACTCCTGCCTCTTGCCAAAACTTCCAACGACTCTCCAACTATACAAACATTATAAAATGAAGCATGTGCAATGATTTTAACTTCTTTGATGTCCTATTCAAAGATCAAAATGTTGATATCCGATTCAGCATTTGTATTTTAGCACCTATTAAGTAAAGATATATTGTGAATTTGATATTTGATATTTCTCATTTAATTGAATGACCACTGCATTTACACAAAAATTTAGTTGTGAACAAGTAAAAGTATATTTTCGTGTACTTAATAAAAGTTAAAAGTAATATTTTCATTGTAAAATTCTGGTGCCAATGTGGAAATTAGGGATTAAAATTAGGTGATGCCATAACGGCATCACCGGCCTTCAAGGGGTTAAACAGGCGAGATGTGTAACTTTCGAAAAAACAGAGCAGTAAAATATTAAGCCACTGTCAAATAATAAGGTGTTAAAGTTGGTAATTTTATTAACTAAAATTTTCATCCTTGATGACGTAATAAATGAGCTGACACGTTTATATAAAAGGGAAGTTCCTGAAAATTAGTTTAACCTAAAAAAAACTTTTTAAAAAGTTTCAAATCAAACTGCAACATGTACTTTCTAATAACGATACAGCAAAAACAATATCGTAGCACATTATTACATGGTATATTTGTGTATATTGGGTTTTTCAGAAAGTTGACAGCGGATGTATTACATTTCTCTTTCAATTATTGAGGTAACATTGCGAGATTAATTAACTGCACGAATCAAGGAATAGCTGTGTATCTTTATTAGATTAACGCGGTACAAATAAAACAGTATAAAAATAAAAATGCGCACATTTTCAAAATTCCCTACATATATTTCATAATTAACCAAAGCTGTCGCAAATACAGCGGTTATTGTCACTATTGCTACTATTGGTGGAATCGCCCCCCCCCCCTCCTATAAAAAAAAAAAATCGTATCTGTATCTTCAGTCTGTATCTTCATATATCATATCCTCTTCACTTTCATTCATCATGTTTGATATTTCTGTCGCATTGAAACTTTTAATAATAATCTCTACTTTTTTTTCAGTCAGGATGTCTATAGTTTTTATTTTTTCGAATTTCTAGATTTTCTGATATTGAAATACTATATGATATGCATTATAGATCAGACATAATTTTATTCTATTTTTCCTTATCGGAAATAGGGGTGCGCAATTTACGTGAGTAAATACGGTACACTGTACAAAAAAAAAAAAAAAAAAAAAAAAGGACTAAAAAAACGGAGATTCTTCTGGCAATCGAGACGTCCGTACTATTTCCATATTTTAACGAAAATTCGCTCCCATAAATTCCAGAAATCTGTATTTTTACGGAAATATTTCTCCATAAATTACAGAAAATTTTCCGTTTTTCTGGAATTTATGGGGAAGTTTTTCCGTTAAGATACGGAAATAGTACTGGCGTCTATTGCCAGTAGAATCTCCGTTTGTTAGTCCGTTTTTTTTTTTTTTTTTTTTTTTTTTTTTTTTACAGTGTATTTATATGCAACAATTCAACAAATAGAACAAATATAAAAGCTTCTGTTTTTCTAAACAATAAACGCAATAGTTGCTAATGAGGAATCTTCCATAATCCCATTCTATAAAACGCAATAATCCCTCCAATAATATTTTTCGCATGATCTCAGTACTCTCGTCATAAATAACATTTTTAGTGGACAAATGGGGGACAAACGGTGTATCAAAAACGGGGGTGTGCATAATTCACGAGTGTGAATTAAACATGAGTGAATACAGTATTTATATACAACAATTTTCAAAACTTAGAATAAATATAAAAACTTTTTTTTATAAAAAATAAATGCAATAGAGACTAAATGTGAAAATTTCCATTATCGTAATCCGCAAGAGAACAGTCGGTTCAACACTTTTTTCCACATGGTCGCGGTACTCTCGTCAAAAATGATACATTGTTTGTTTGTTTTTCTTTTTTTCAGTCAGAAGCAATAAACAACTTTATTGCTAAATCATTAAACTTTGGCTTCGTATTATGCAAAGGAGTATTAACAAAATCCTATTTGATCGCACAGAGAAATCTAACTATCTGAAAACGTTTAAGAAAATACTTAAACTCTGACATCGCAATATTTATGAAATGGCATTAACAAAATCCTCTAGAAACATAAAAATAAAATCATCATCGTAAACAAGAATAACATCATATCTAAATTTAGCATCATCATCCCGGACAATTATTTACATCTGAAAAGCGCGATTCGGAATCGCTAGAAATTGTTACTTTTCCCGGAAGAATAAATCTGGGAAAATTACATTACTGGATCTCAAAATAATATACGAGAGTAAACACGTAAATCATAAAATCAATAGCAATTCGTGCGTGCAGGTATTTAAACAAAAGCATTTATGAAAACCTGGGAAAAAAAAATAAAACTGAGGCGGAACGTGCTTAAGTGACCGACTGCGGAGGAGAATCATTTTTAGTTTACTTGAATGAATTCATTCTTGGAGAAGAACTGGAATAAAATAGAGTGTTATTATTATGTATATGAAGATATTTTTAGATTTTTAAATTTTGTTTGGTTTTATATTTATTTTTTATATTAGTAATATTACAGTAAAACCTCTCTAAAACGACCACGTTCCGTTCCAATAAAACTTGGTCTCTCCGAGAGGTGGTCTCTTAATGGAGGTCATGTTTAAATCTAGATTTTAATTGTTGGAAAAAGGTAACAATGAATGTTACTAAAATTTATTTTTCACATTAGAAAAAAATATGAAAATTTAAGTATCAAAACAAAAGTTAATTACATAAGTTAATCACTGCAGATTTTAAAAAATGAATACACTGACGTTTGCTTTGATTTTGCGGTTTTATCTTTTATAACTTTTATTTCCAAGTCCCTTCGAAGTTCAGTAAATAAAAGCAATTTTTTTTTTTTTTGGAAGGGATCAAATAATGACGATTTCATTAATTTATCTATTTCTTTGAGAGTTTCTTGACAGAATAGGGCAGAGGAGTTTATTGACCGTCATTATTAATTTGTCATCAGAGTTAAATTCATTGGCTAAAGAGGCACAAAAGGGTTTAAACACATAAAGTTACCGGAATAAAAAAAAATTCTAGACTTATAGAACCTTGATGAATAATGCACTTTCCGAAATTATTTTTGTAATAAAACCTTCTTCAAGCGACCAGAAAAAAAACGGAATTTGTTTCATTTTCTTCAAAGAAATTAGTCGCTCATGGAGGGAGTCCAACTATGATGGTAAAATTAGTATTGAGCGTATGGGAATAAATTTCGTTCCATGAAAAAATGGTCGTTGAGGGAGATGGTCGCACAGGGAGGTTTCACTGTACATTGTTGTGTATTTTATAAACCATAATTATATTTTGTTACTTCTTAACAAATATGAATAAAATTTATTGCAATACAGCTTTTTCCCAAAAAAGGCAAAATTATAATAAGGTTGTTAATCTGTCCGCTTCCGAATTCCTCTCGCTAATGCTAAGTCTATGGGCGCGTGATGCATTCGTATATTTAAAATATCTTCTCGGAAAATCGCTATTTTTAACTCCCTTTTTCTTTATACTCTTCTTAAAGGATGCCTCTTTTTTATGGCATTTACATTGTGCCTCTATTAGCCTGTCAGGTGACAAAGGTAAAAGCACTGGCTACATATCAAGTGGTGACAAATTCGATTCCAGTTTCAGACTTACATCAGGGTCCGATTATTAGCGAAGCTAATTTACGCTTTAAAAACGAACAGAAAATTTTGCCATATATCTGAGAGAAGTTCTGCATGAATAAGACGTTTAATTAAGGGGAAAATACCATTCAAATTTATTGGTGGAAGTTTACCCTACCAGTAATAAGGCCCAGACTTAGATAGTCTTTATACATAGACCCCGATCAGTTTAATTCTTACAAGGAAGGTCTCCATACGGGCATACTCAGAAAAATCTGAAAAAAATACAGAATGTTCTTCTCCCATGGGTATATACGTTTATAAAAAAAAAAATTGGCGGAACCTCTGTAAAACGTCCGTAAAAAAATAATGAAAATTTCGTTTATTTGGCGACTTATCACCGTTTGGCGAAGAAATAAATGAAAAAAAAATACGCTTGTCGAATACTCTTTAAGGAAAAAACTTTTTATGTTGAATTTGTTTAAATAAGTTTAAATAACTTTAGCTTTGTCATTTTTAGTTTGTTTTAACTATAGTTTTGTCATATATATTTATATGTACTTATAACGAATTTTAACTATCATATTTTACGATTTAAAACAAAATCTAAATTGATTAAAATTGTTCTAAACTCAAAAATATGCCCCATTGATCACTGTGGATTCAACATTGTTCCTATGGAAACAACTTCTTCGGTATGGAAATGTATTACGGCAGCATTATTCATCTGGCGTTAAAAGTTATTTTTATAACCGATAAAGCGGTTTAATTTTAAAAAATTGTGGATTGGAGAATAAAACAATCGCAAAATTTCATTGAAATCGGCAACAAGCAACATGTATAATACAAAATGTAATAATAATAATAAATTCTTTCATGTTTACGTTCAAATTCATTAAAAACTGCATATTCTCAAAATCAATTAACAAACAATTTTCAGATTCATTAAAATCGTTTGCTTTTGGCGAGGAAAAAGGCTGATCGCCAAATTGCGTGCCGCTTTCGTCTTTTCATGCCAATTATTAGAAAGTATTTTATTTTTTTTACAGATTTTCTACTGTAATTCCGCCGCTAATTTTAACTGATCCTTTATTACATACATGAGTACTTTCACTAGCATTTTTTTCAACACTAGGGGGCTCGGCCCCCTACGAGCTACGCTCGCCAACCCCCGTCCAGACACCGCGGACTCTAAATGCACGCTAATTTGATCGGCTTTAAAAAGATTTCGAAAGATTGAATTATAATTTAAAAAACAGTGGCAATCTCCCTATAAACGAATTTCTATTCATTTCTCTTTGATTGGGGAATTTTAACGCCAAATCTGCTGCGGTACTACTTGATTATCCTGTCGACCAATTTCGCCAAATTATATAAATCGCCAAACCACTCGCCAAATTATACAAATTGATATAATTTTTATTTTAAATAACGAAAGAACAGATAAATTCGTACAACATTAATAAAAACACAAATAAAACGTCGAAATAAAAATAACTTGATGACGTATACACGTGTAACAACATTTCAAAATAAGCTAATATAAAAGGAATTAAGTAAAGAGAGTCTTTTTCTCCTGGTATTTTTTAACAAAGCGAAAAGAAAGTTCTTTTAAATGAGACATTTTAAATTAATTCTCAAAATATCAAATAAATGTCTAGCGCAATTTCTAAATTTAAACTTTTTTGCAATATTATTTTGTGTTCATTTTATGTTATAACTATAATGTGACGTAAATATGACGTAATTTTTCCTAAGACTTCTAACGCATGTTAATGAATTTATTATGTTACAATATCCTTTCTATTTTAAAATTCACGTGTATACTTTTTATGACGTAATTTTTAATAAGTTCCTGCTTTTTATACGTAATTATTTAATTCTAATTTGAAAGTTTTTTCCTGTTTATAATAGTCACGTGTAAATATATTTTTAATTTGAAGCAAACATTATTCCTTGCGCTTTTTATACAGTTGGCAACAGTTTAAATTAGTACAATTTTCTGAAATCTGTAAAAAATATCTCTAGAAATGCTGAAAATTTGAATTTAAAATAGAAATAAAACCTGAAAAAATGAGTCAAAATAAAAAAATTAATGCAATCTGCACTCCGGCAAATTCTAACGCATAAAATGATCTAAAAATGATTACACTGCTATGTATAGTTTTTGCTGCTATAAAACCTTTTTAGTGTAACGATTTTGTCCAACTTTAGCATTAAATAACTCTTAAAATAATTCTTCGATTTGAAAACTGTCTGCATCAGCGTGTTTATCAAACATTTCTGTATAAAACCACCGATTTTCATATTTTTGTATGCATTATTTTTGTTAATATTAACGAAGAAAGGCCTCGGGTCACAAAAAAATACGTGCAAAACCGGCGGCGGCGGTGACAGCGGTAGTTACTTTTTTTTAGAATAGAGAGATATTCTGAGTATGTCCAGTATGGAGACGTTCCTTGTTAGATAAAAGTTAACTGTAGTTGGTCACAACTGACCGCATATGTCTCTTCTGTTTTAACATCTCTTAGTATATTAAATATATATTAGTACATAGTCGAACCTCCATTTAACGAACCTTTATTTTGTGAATTCCTTTATTTTATGAATTTTTCCGGGGAACAAGCATACTTTTCGAATTTACATGTAAAAAAAACCTGCAAATAGCGAAGTGCATTCTCTATTTAAAGGATATTGCTTAAAAATTTTGTATTCCACCAAACAGTTTAAAAAACATAATGCAAAATCTCGAAAAGGTATTAGAAAATTAGGATTCATTACATTATTCTCGTTCAGAACGTTTAAAAACATGCGTCTAAGAAGATGTGATGTGATAGCTTTGAAATAAATATACACAATGCGACATAAAATAGATTTAATTTATAAAAAAGAAGTGTAATTAATTACCTTTTTGTATAGCACTTAGCATTTATGAATTAAAAATTTGTCTTTATATAATTTAAAGTATTTTGAAAGATGAATCGCTATTTAATGAATTTTTCGCATAACGAATTTCTTTGCTGGATTTAGCGACTACGTCTGACGTATATGTGCTTTTTAAAACTGACACTTAAATACTTAGAACTATTAGAAAAAGAAAAAAAAAAAGAAAATAGAAACACCTTCTTTCCGCAGTGCAATAAAAAGTACGATCAATATTTAATTTTAGAATCATTTTTAACAATTATTTGCATTTTTGAGCGTGATCCAAAAATACAAGGAAATTACATTTTTCCTAGAAGGCAAATCATTTTTTTTTTACTTATTTTTTTGGATCAGAATAAAACTGTACGCAAATTACAAAATCAATAACACTTCGAATGTGTAAATATTTAAAAAAAAAAGGCTTTAATGTCTCTTGAAAAAAATTTATCTCTACAAGTAAAAAAAAAAAAAAAAAAATCATACATGCTTAAATAAGTAAAAAATGTTTTTTTTATACATTATGAAACTTAAAGGATCAGAAATATAAAAAAAGAATACAACTTATTGATTTATTAATGTCCCCAGTAAGATTCTACGTCGTTATTTATTATTCGTGATTTATTCGCTGTATAAAGTTATGATTTTCAGTTATCAAAAAAATATTAAGTATAAGCTAAAATGGAGTTATCAGGCATATAGTTGAGTTGAGATTTCAAGACAGAAAAGAAGTTGCGGTAGTTTCCTGATGATGGATTCGTGTGGAAACCTCATTGTTCATGATCGTGTTAAAATATTTTAAATTTAAAAATGCATACCACAAATGAAAACCTACTTTTAGCAACACTACACTGTAAAAAAACGGACTAAAATACGGAAATTGTGCTGACAATTGAGACGCCAGTACTATTTCCGTATTTTAACGGAAAATATCCCCCGTAAATTCCAGAAAAACGGAAAATTTTTCTGTAATTTACGGAATTTTCCGTTAAAATACGGAAATAGTACTGGCATCTCAATTGCCAGTACAATTTCCGTATTTTAGTCCGTTTTTTTATAGTGTACTGTAACAGTACATAGACAGTACAGTAACCGAAAACTTTTGTGTGTCCTTGTAAATGAACGATGAATGGTATGCACACCCTATGCTATAGTAAGCATCTTAAACTGCACCTCAGTTATGTACATCAATTTCGATATGTTTGAAATGGTGTAACATCCTTAAAATACACTGCAAATGAGTTATCACTATAGACCACAATGTCCATTACAGCATTAGTTTTAATGCCCTGTAAACGAACTATAAACTCTATACACTTCATTTTCAATGCTGAACATGCCATGGTAAACCTCAACTACATGGCAATCTGAGTATATTTATGTGAGTTTATAGATCACGGACAGACAGGCAGACAGACGAACAGACATGCCGAATTCATAAAAACGTTTAACAATGTTACAAAGTATTAAAAATGGGGGGAAAAAGTTCACCCATTTTTAGAAATGATTTACAAATAAATTACTAATTCAGCCTATAATTTTGAAACGTTACAAATATATATATATGATTATAATTGATCTATATATGGTTCATTATCTTTTAAAAACCTTTCTTAGGCAACAGTTGTATTTAATCTTACCCTTGTTTTTATTATACCTCATTGCTGGTTACAGAGAACCTCAATGTGGTAATAGATTTTTTTTCCAATTCATTTACATCCGAGTTTATTTTTTCATATAATTGTTTTTCGAATTTTTTCTGGTTTTATTGTGTGTTGGTAGCTCTAAATTCGTATTATTTAGCTTTTTTATTGCTAATACGAAGATAAAACCACACACTTTATTTGTAGTACCTAGCTATTTGGGGCCTGGGGATTCTACCCTGGTTCTACAATTTCCATTTTATTCCTTTAACACTAGAACGCCCGGAAGGAGTCAAATCGACTCCGACCAAAGGATTAAATGCCAATTGGAGCCAGAAATTTTTTCATATAATAAGTTAAATTTAAACTACGCAGAAATACGTTAAATAAATCAGTTAAATCATTTTGAATAAAAATTCTGGTGTGAAATATTTTTGTGAAGCTTGGGTAAAATTTCTGGGCGTTCTAGTGTTAATTCTTTTTCTTTTCTTTTTCTTTTCTTTTTTTTTTTTTTACTATGTTTCTTTGTGGTAATTCGTAAACGTTTTTAATGATTTGATATATATATATATATATATCTTAGGTACTCGTTTCTCTTAAATTATATTAATATTATGCAAAAAAAAAAAAAAAAAAAAATTGCAGAAATTTCCAATCTCTAAATTTGGAGCTCTTGTTTTACCTTCGCGTCGGAGAAATTTTCAAATGAGGGCGTAAAACAGAATCGTGTTGCAATTAGCATATCCCCACGAGAATCAAGAAAGGATATCGGCGGAAACACCAATTAGCATCACTAATTTTTGCATCATCGACAATAATTTGTTGCTTCGAGCGTGACCTGGAATCTCCAGAAATTTTCCACGTTTCCGGGAAGGAAGAATCGGTAAAAGTGCTTAAAGGCTGACAGAGACTAATTCATATGCGCGTAAATACATAAATCATAAAAATCAATATCAAAATCAACTGAAAATATCCGATATCTGTGTCATCTATCAATATCTTTTTTTCCGATAACAGAATTTAATAAGACGATAAGGAAAGTAATATAAGCTCTAGAGCAGTGGTTCCCAACCTTTTATTGGCCACACCCTACCAAAGCATCTCTAAAATTACTATGCCCCCCCCCACCCCACCCCTAATCTGTAAATTATGTCTCATTATTTAAAAAATGAACTCTATTCACACGGTGGAAGTGTAATAGAGCCTTAAGAATTATTCATTTCACATTTTTTAATTTATCAAAGAGGTGAATCTTCTACCACAAATGTGTTTTTAACGTAATTTTATAAATGCAATGAGATTATGCATCTTTGCCTATATGCCAAAACAAGTTTTGTTGTACTTTTCCAACTTAACTCAATGTTAAAGGAAAGTGTTATATGGCCTTCATTTTTATCTTCACAATCTTAATTAGACACTTACATTTAACGTTAAAATTGATAAATTCATACATTTTATAATGCATTGTTGAAAGTTTTTAAGAATTGGTGGAAAAGCTTTGGACACTGACTTTTCTTTCCATGGATAACACAATACAGAATAATTTCCATATTCTCATTTTTATCAAATTAAGTAGCCGTTATTCCGCATAACACATTCTCCTATTTCTCCTTTCCCAATATCGTTAATCGTCTTCCCGAATAGAAGTAGAAAAGGCATTCAATAAATAATCGTAAGCGTTACAAAAATTTTTTAATTCTCCAACAGAAAAATTATAGTGAGTTCTAATACTTTAAAATAATATTAAAATATTTTAAAAAATTAGTCGCATAATTATTCTGATGTTAAATTTATTTTAAGATTTTGATAGGGAACATTTTAAAAATTCCATAAAAAAACTGATTTCTTAAATTTCACTTGTATTCCATTTTTTTTTTTTTAGTCTACAACATTACTTCCCTCCAAAATACAAAAGAAATTAATAGTGAATGAGTGAGTAAGGAATTTGAAATTGCCCCCCTCTAAGGCCAAATTGCCCCCCGGCGGGGCGTACGCCCCACGTTGGAAACCACTGCTCTAGAGTCTAGAGCAACCACCCCCAAACTTTTTCCCCCATACCTCTTGTTTATATTGTTCATATATCGATAATCATTTCTATCACAACCCCCCCCCCCTCTTACTCATACCTCCACGCAGAAATGTTCAGCTAAATAATCAAACAGCTCAAACCAATTTAATAACATTTATAAACCGTTTTAGGTGCGTTCGCAATTATATAAATACGTAACACCTATGGTCGTTGTCTAGTCCGTCCGTCTGTCCGCATATAACAGCGCAAAACTACCCAACCGAATGGTTTGTAATTTAATATATAAATTCACTGTAAAATTCTGTCGAGTGATTTCAAATTTTATGAAAATCGAATCAAAACTAAAAAAAATATATTAACAAAAGTTTTCTTGTATTAAATCCTATCATATGTAATTAATTCAATGATATCCCATGATAGGTAATGATTCTTGGTTGCCATGGTGATCACATTCTATTTAAGATGGCGTCCTATTAGTTCCGTATTATACTGAATTTAATATGTATAACCGTAATGAATTTGGTATTCATGCATTTTTGCATAAGAGGGCTACAGCTATTGCACCAAGATCTGAATATTTATAAAACTAGTTATAGTACGAACGCATCTCATTTGACACGTTTGACGCTCAATTTCCGACTTGTTTTTTCTATCTTAGTTTCACAGTTTATTTATTTAATTTTTTTATACTAGCTGATTAATATGAAAATAAATTAGAACAGTATTAAAATAATTTTAAACACAATAAATTTATGATGAAAGTTTATATAAAATAATCATCTTGATATGCAAACGTTGAAACGTGGGTCGATGCATTGTTTAAGTCTTTTATGCTCCTTTTGCGAGTGGTTTATTGGATTTATAAGTAAGTCTGCCTTTTTAAATGAAAACTGTACAACTTTGTTTTTGTGTTTCAGTTTTGAGCTTTTACTTTTTGTGACTTCAGCTATTGTTAATATCATTTTTACGTAATTCCAAAAAGTCTGCTATCTAATCCCAGACACATGCATACACCAGATTGAGAATGTATGGAATACTTTAAAAAGTAAATCTCAAAAGTGAAGAATTAATGAAATTTTGAAAGTATGAATTTTCACATTATTTTCAGTATTTTAAAAGCAGAAATGACAAAAAGCGATGAGCAATTAACAGGAATATTGGAAGGAATATTGGAGCTTAAATTTCGGAATTGAAGAACTGATAGAAGCTAAACAGAAATGACTAGTAGATCTTTCAGTTGATTAAGAATAGAAATTATATCTTGAGAAGAACAGATGACTTTAGTATCACAAGAATTAAAATAGATACGAAAGCTTTAAATACAACAAAATCTCTATTATCCTGCAACCGGTTATATAAACCTCTGTACAGTGGCGTGGCGTCCGGTCATCGCTGGATGCGGCGATGACCAAGCAATATTTTAAAACTCTTAATAAGCTTTTAAAACTCTACGATCCAGTTTTAGCAGAACATTTGGAGTTCATGTATAAGTGAAGGTAAAATTTAAAGTTTCTTTTTTGAACATTCAACCATTGAATTTTAGAGTTAATAATTTTTCACCACAAACTTAAATAATTGCGATGACCACCGAAAATTTTCACGCCACGCCACTTCCTCTGTATTATCTTTCACTGACTACAAAATATTTAATTTCTGCCTTTGAAGGAAATTTGGAATTACCACATATGCTACAGATGATGGGATTATAAGAATAAAAGACGATAGCAGAATCAATTTTTTTCTTCAGGAACAAATTGTCACCAAGGATAAGCTTTCTATTTAACCATCGTTAATGGTGTTTAGCTTAGGCAGGAACCATTAATTGCTTCGGTCTTAACTTGTTGTCGATTTGTGACATCATCAAGCCATTCAGATTTACAAAAAGAGTAGGATGATATGCCGAAATAAATACACGAAACTAGAAACAATACATTAAATAAGTACATTGTGAAATGTTTTGTAATCTATGCTTTTATATGTTTTTTAGCTCACAGGCTATCAAAGCCTGAGAGCTAATGTGCCCGCAGGTTCTGTACATGTATGTATGTACGCAACGCGATAACTCTTGATAGAAATATCAGATTTGCTTCAATTTTTTTTTCTAGGTTCATTCTGATAAGGCGCTTCCCTGATTAGTTTTGGGGGTTCATTACTTAAGTATAAAGGGGATCGGAGGGCTAATCCCCTCCCCCCTTAACTTAGATAAATGGGTCTTTCATGCAGAATCATCAGATTAGCTTCAAATTTGCTATACCGGTTAATTCTGATAAAGCGCTTCCCTGATTAGGTTTGGAGGTTCATTGTTTAAGTCTAAACGGGGAACGGCGAGCTAATACACCTTAATTTAAATCAATAGTTTTTTCTATCCGATTTGCTTCAAATTTGTTATACCGGTTTATTCTGTTAAGGCGCTTCCCTGATGATATTTTGAGGCTCATTAATCAAGTATAATGATGGGAAACAGGGGAAGGCTAATCTCCTTTTAATTTATTTTTCGAGGGGCATTATTCTTTGAAATAAGAGCATAATATTCAATAAGTGTGAATAACCCAGTGAGCTCAATGCCATCAGTTTAACTAGGCACTTTTCTTTTTATTTCAATATTTAACCAGCGTTAATAATCTTTACCTCAAGGAGGAGCTATTCCCGCTATTATCCGTTGTTTCGATACTATTTGTCACCAAGTTGTAACATCATAAAAGCATTCAGATTTACAATAAGAACAAGATAAAATGTCAAAATATATTAATAAATCATTAACGATACTTTAAATAAATATTTTGTAGTCAATGAATAGCTTTTGTGTATTTTTTTTTCTTAATTTAACTTTTTTTTAAAGACAAACATGGTATTTTGCTCTAAATTAATAAACATAATTAACCTTAACTTCTGTGATAGATATTGTCGCATAACTATCGCGAGCGATCTATGAGAACGCTTGATCGAAAGATCAATAAAAAGCTCGATTAACCCTTTATACCCCGACGGTACTTTAAAGTACCATTAAAATAACGTGTTATAAAATTCATTTAATACATAAATTAGTAGTGATACAGCTTAGAATGAGTTATAGATACTTTACTTTTTCTTGCTCCAAAAGCATTATTGGTCGCACAAAACAAAAATATTTGTAAAAGGATAACTTTTTTTGCCTTTGCATCTTTTCAGCTTTCTTGACGTTGAAAGATTGGGGGGGGGGGGGGGGGGGGTTGTCAGTTCGGAAATATTTCTATTGTAAGAACATTATATTTGTACATTTCCTAATTCTACAAAATACTAAAAAACAATATTTTAAATAAAAGATGGAGTTATAAATATTGTGCAAAATCTCTATAAATTCAAATTTAATGAATTAATTTTAATTGGCAAAATCCTTCTAAAATTTATTAAATGATAAAATTTTTTTAATGATGAATGTGCAGAACTTCTAATTTAGTTTCAAAAATTCCCGAAAAAGGCTTTAGAAGATGAAATTTTCATGAATTCATAATTTGGGACATAAAGGGTTAACTCACGAGATACTGTTTCCGAATTAAACTTTATGTACGGAATATACATGAAAAAAAAAGTATCAAGATCGGATCAAAAATCTAAATTTCACACCTTAATCATATTGATAAATCATACTTCGAGTATTTCGAATTCGAATCGTAAATAATATATCAAAGGCATTCTAATATAGTTATCTGGTATGGAGAATAAATAAACAAAAAGAAACTGCCTATCAGTGTAAAATGGAAATTTAATGAATCTTCACGCCGAAATTCTTTCTAAACATTTAATTGAGAGTAAAACTATTTACAGTTGTATTATACATATTTACAAAACTTTAAAACATAATACTGGGACGAGCTTTCCACTTTCATTTTTATATGTTGACAATAAAGTCACATTTTCAATCGTAACAAATCATTCTATTCTATACCAAAGCAACATTCCGTTGCGTTCTGTTTACAAAAATACAAGGTGTTCTAGGAGTGAAAGTAGAAGTAGAAAGTACATAGCGCGTAGGGCCAATCTAACTATAATTTTTTTTCTACATTTATTATAGTTGAAACTCATCTATTCAGAATTCTCTAGAAGTAGGGCTCCAAACGAAATAAATGGTTCCCTTGTATATTCTTAAATTAAAAATTACCAGTAAAATTATCAAAATTAAACAAAAAAAAAAAAACAGCGATCTGTGAGACCGCTAATAGGATTCAATATGGGTTAATTCTCGTTAAAGATCATTAAGAAATATATATATAGGTCAAAATTAACCTCAAATGGGCATGGTTTATTAAAGATATAGATTTTGATATTACGTAATTATACAACATCATGCAGAAAACCAGCCCAACAGCTACAGTGAGACATTAACAATAATAGTTGTTGCTTGTGGCACAAACCAGCTTGTCGGCCATTTACATAACAGTTTTGATAAATGATGTCAAATTAAATAATTAAACCCTAGATTTACTTCCCCTTTTTTATATAAACATTGCCATAAATGTTGATTAATAGTGGGAAAAGGGGGGCAATGATGAATATCTTTATGTTTTCTCAGAGCTAACAAGGTAGATTATATACAAGAAGATAAGACCACCGCAAATTAGTCTGCACTATCAGGTGCTAGATTTATTCATTGAATTTAAAAGTAATAAGAAATACAAAAGTGGAAGTTCAAAGAGTTTTGACTATTAAAAATATTTTATATAGCTCAGAGCTGCATCATTAGGTATATATAATTGCTTAATTTAAATTTGATTTATTTTGCAGTTGGTTTTACATTTTTAATGATAATTGTAGAAATCGTCAGTATCATTCTGGAATACTATTTACTTTTAAGTTGCCATCAATAATCAATTTTAATTATTTAAAGAAAAAAATAGTGCAATAACAGTAAAAATAGAGGACGATAAAATATCAACGAAAAAAGGAAAATATATTCCGTAACTCGGGGTTACTTGGACCCTAACAAAAAATGTTTCAAGTCAGTCCTAGTCATACCGTGCTACTGGTTATCTATGTTACCAGTAGAGTATTTTCGAACCATATCAATACCCTCAGCACAATAATACAGATCTGATTTAAAATACAGGGTGTAAGTAAATTATTGTCAGGGATTCCTATTGCGATAAAGTAACTTTTTTATATAAAAACTGTAGAGTGCCTGAAGGGTTTGCTGCAAATTTTTAACAGTGTACCTCGTAAAATGAGACCAAATAAACCAAAATCTCACATTTTACACCATTTCATAATTTAAAATTTCCATATCACGCGTTGCCCTACATAAGCCACATCTCAATGCATACAAATGCCAAAATATAAACTTTTAAGATTCATCGTAGAAAATATCGGAAAACTAATTAATGTTATTCATCGTCTCGCTTATCAAATTTGGTGAAAATTCACCTAAAAAATCAGAAAAGAGAAAACAAAAGCCAACAGAATACCGGTGACAAAAAGAAAAAAAAAGAAACCCATACTCGTTTTTTATCCTTCCCTGCTATAGAAAAAATATCTTTCAATGAATCCACTATATATGATATAAAACCATTTTAACGAACAAATCGCAGATAGAAGGGGACTACGAGTATCAAATTAGAAACGAAATTTGTAACACAATTGTGTCACAACAAGTAAAAAAAAAAAATAACAAAAATAAATAAATAAATAAATAAACCTACAGAGTATGATTTTACTTCGTAAAATGAGGCTAGCGGAAAATAACCTAAAATCTCAGATTTTACATCATTTCCTAATGCAAAATTTTCATATCACGCGTTGCCCTACATTAGCCACGTCCCAATGCATACAAAATCCAAAATATAAACTTTAAAGATTCATCAAAGGAAATACCAGAACAACAATTATGTTATTCAGTGTCTCACTGATCAAACTTAGTGAAAACTCACGTAAACATTGTCAAAGAAATGAGGGGGGGGGGGGGGACAACAGAATATCGGTGACAAAAAGAAAAAGAGAACCCCTTATTCATTTTTTAGTCTTCCCGGGGTATAAAACGAGATTTCATACGACTATATACGATTCAAAACCATTTTAACAAACCTCAAGTAGAAGTGGACGACGAGTACCAAATTACAAACGAAATTTGCAATATAAATGCCTCACCACAAGTAAGAAAAAATCCCTTAGAGTGTGATCTTACTTCCTAGAATGAGGTTAATGGAAAAATAAACCAAAATCCCATATTTTGCATCATTTCCTAATATAAAATTTTTATATCACGAGTTGCCCTACATTAGCCATACCTCAATGCATACAAAATCCAAAATATGAACTTAAAAGATTCATCAAAGAAAATATCGGAACACTAATTATGTTATTCATTGTCTCATTGATCAAACTTAGTGCAAACTCACGTAAAATTTGTCAAACAAAAGGTGGGGGGGATGGCAACAGAATATCGGTGACAAAAAGAAAAAAAGAAACCCCTATTCATCTTTTAGTATTTTCCTGCTATAAAAAGGGATATCATACCACTATATACGAATCAAAACCATTTTAACAAACCTCAAGTAGAAGTGGCTCACGAGTACCAAATTACAAGCGAAATTTGCAATATAAATACCTCACCACAAGTAAGAAAAAATCCCATAGCCTTACCTCCTAGAATGGGGTTAACGGAAAAATAAATCAAAATCCCATATTTTGCATCATTTCCTAATATAAAATTTTCATATCACGAGTTGTCCTACATCAGCCACACCTTAATGCATACAAAATCCAAAATATAAACTTAAAAGATTCATCAAAGAAAATACCGGAACATTAGTTATGTTCTTCATTGTCTCACAAATCA
This sequence comes from Maratus speciosus, assembly GCA_963932465.1. Lineage (NCBI taxonomy): Eukaryota > Metazoa > Arthropoda > Arachnida > Araneae > Salticidae > Maratus > Maratus speciosus. Next base: position 292,197,605 of record OZ010798.1, read on the forward strand.
AACTTGGTGAAAGCTCACTTAAAAATTGTCAAACTAAAAGGGGGGGAGGAGAACAATAGAATACCTGTGACAAAAAGAAAAAGAGAATCCCTTATTAATTTTTTAGTCTTTCTGGGCTATAAAAAGGGTTATCATACCACTATATACGATTCAAAACCATTTTAACCAACCTCAAGTAGAAGTGGACCACGAGTACGAAATTACAAGCGAAATTTGCAATATAAATGCCTCACCACAAATAAGAAAAAATCCGATAGAGTGTAATCTTACCACGTAGAATGAAGTTAACGGAAAAATAAATAAACCAAAATCCCATATTTTGCATAATTTCCTAACATAAAATTTTCATATCACGAGTTGCCCTACATTAGCTATACCTCAATGAATACAAAATCCACAATATGAACTTAAAAGATTCATCAAAGAAAATACCGGAACACTAATTATGTTATTCATTGTTTCACTGATCAAACTTGGTGAAAACTCACGTAAAAAATTGTCAAACGGAAACAAAGGACAACAGAATATCGGAGAAAAAATGAAAAGGAGAACCCCTGTTCTTTTTTAATATTTCCCTGCTTTAAAAAGGGATACCATACTACTATATACGATTCAAAACCATTTTAACAATCCGCAAGTAGAAGTGGACCACGAGTACAAAATTACAAACGCAATTTGTAATATAAATCCCTCACCACACCTAAGGAAAAATCCCATAGAGTGTGATCTTTCTTACCTCGTAGAATGAGGTTAACGGAAAAATAAGCCAAAATCCCATATTTTGCATCATTTCCTAATATAAAATTTTCATATCACGAGTTGCCCTACATTAGCCACACCTCAATGCATACAAAATTCAAAATATGAACTTAAAAGATTCATCAAAGAAAATACCGGAACACTAATTATGTTATTCATTGTCTCACTGATCAAACTTGGTGAAAACTCAGGTAAAAAAATTGTCAAACAAAAGGGGAAACAAAGGACAGCAGAATATCGACGACAATAAGAAAAAAGACATATTCACTTTCCCCCCTTTCACTACAATTGAATAAAGGAGGATATCATTCACCCTGATCTTTATTGATCTTGCATCACAACACGAAAACCCAGTTGTGGACAATGGTTAGAAGTTGGTCATAAAGTTGCACAAAAGAAACAGACAGCAACAGATGATACACGCAAAGACAATCCAACAGAGAAAGTGAGTCGTTCGGTAGATGGCAAACATCATCCGCTTTCCCACGCTGTTGATTTTTTTGTCTCGCTGATGATTTAATGATTTTCTGCAAGTTTATCGTGTTGTTTTTACTCAAAAACAAAAATGCCAAGCATTCTAAGACATAAAAAATCAACAAAAAGGACAAAGAAAAAAAGAAAGAAATAGGTGAGGTTGTGTAACAAAACGAAATGATTTCGTAATTCAGTTAGACGCAATGAAGCAATTAAATTACCGGCAATTAAATATATATTCTCTGGCTTACATGGTTGCCTGTTTTTTTCTTATTTGAGGAAGAATAAAGGTATGATGTAGAACAGAAGATATGGAGCGTGTATATAGAAATATTTTTTTAATCTTCGTTAAAATATATTAAACACCAATCACTCTCCCAAGTTGTTGATTTTTGTTGTTGTCGTTCTTTTCCTGATGATTTAATGATTTTTAAATAAGTTTATACTGTTGTTTTTGCATCCTATGAGCGTCTGTTTTTTTTTTTTTTTTTTTTTTCTTTTGCATTTTCATAAAAATGTTTGTAAGTCCCAAGATATATATATTGTTTTATTGTGGTTTGGTACTATAATATCTTTTATATCCCTTTTATTCTACATACTTTTCAAAACACAATTTTGTTAAAAATAGTTTTGCCTACAGCCATTTTAACATGATTTCTGGGAACGGAAAAACACAAGCCAGTCAGTTATAGGGTATAAGAACAAAAATGCCAATCATGGCCTGAGATTTTAAAAAAGAAAGAAAGAAAAAAGAAAAAATGAAAGAAAAGATAAAAGAAGAAGTTTTAAAAAAGGATGAAGTTTTGAAGGAAAATGAAATGAGTATTACTATTGATAATTTGGTTGGGTTTAATGGTGCAATTATTGGTTATTAAATAGTTAAACTTCTGCTTAAATATTAAAATTTCCTTATTTGTTTAAGGAAAAGACTCGATCTAGAGCAGAAGATACGGAGCGTGGTTATACGAATTTTTTGTTCATTTGTTAAAACAAAATGAACTTTTTTTCAATTATTATTCAATGTGATAAATTTTTGAAAAGAAAACTTTTTATGCTGTTGAGCTTGTACAAAAGAAACTGGCCGCTCATAAAGAAAAAGATAACTCGCTTAGTTAATGGTAATCGTCATGATTTTCCCACGCTGTGCACTTTTTTTTTTGTCAGTGATGATTTAATGCTTTTCTGCAAGTTTATATTTTTGCTTAAAAAAAATTCCAAGCACGCCAAGATGTAACAAATGAATGAAAAATCCACGGCAAAAGAAGAAAATTGGTGAGGTTTTACAACAAAACGAAATAATGTCTGAATCTAGTTGGGTTTAATGATGAGGTTAATTCAGGGCTGCAGAGTCGAAGTCGGGCCCATTTTTGAGCAAAAGAGTCGGAGTCTGATCTGTTAAAATTCCCAGAGTCGGAGTCGTCCATTTTTCCCACCGACTCCGCAACCCTGGGTTGATTTATCGACAAATAAGTATTTATTATCTTATTAAATATTAAAATTTTCTCAATGGGTTTGAGATGACGTAGGGAAGAAAATATGAAGCGTAGTTGTACACTTTTTTTGTTCTTCATTACAAAATAATTGTAATTTTTACCTTCCTTTTCATTTATCGTGTAATACATTCTTGAAATGAAAACTTCCTATCTGAAAGTAGCATATTAAAGTCGTGCAAAAGAAACTGGCCACACGCAGAAACAATCCGAGAGAGAAACGTATACCACTTAGTTAATCATCATGATTTTCCCATGCTGTGCACTATTTTTGTCGCTGATGATTTAATGATTTCCTGAAAGTTTATATTTTTGCTTAAGAAATATTTTAAGTGCGGATAATGTTAAAAAATAAACAAAAAATACAAACAAAAGATGAAAAACAGGTGAAGTTGTGAGGTTTATCAATAAAACGAAATAACATCTGAAATCAATTGGATTTAACAATGTAGTTAATTTATCGACAAATAATTAGCTATTCTCTTCCTTAAATTATGAGTTTGATATGATATGGGGTAGAAAGTATAAAGCAAGATTGGAGATGTTTGATTATTCTTCATTAAAAAATAAATGAAATCTTTATCTCGCTTTTCATTTATCAATGTAATACGTTTTCGAAATGCATACTTTCTATTTGATAGTAGCATGTTAAAGTTGATTTAAAAAAAACCCTCATTGCTGCATGCAAATACAATTGGGAATAGAAAGTAATTTTACTTAGTTCATAAAGAAACCATTATGCCTTTGCCTTCGCATTCTGCTGCTTTTTTTTCTTCTGTTGATGTTTTGACTTTTTGCGAATTTATTTCATTGCTTGATGAAGAACAAAAATGTAAGAGATAAAAATCAACAAAAAATACAAAGAAAAAAGAAAAGAAAAATAAGTGAGATTTTGCAATAAAATGAAATTATTAAGAAATTCAGTTCAGTTTAACGATGCAATTAAATTATCGGCAATTAAATAATTATTCGTTTGCTTATTAGACATGTCAGTGTTTGTGAAAGCGAAAAATACCTGATTTAGAACAAATGATAAGAACATGGTTATACTTATTGCTCCTTTTAAGAAAAATTAATTAAAATTGGTAACTTCCTTTTAGATTTTCAATCTGTGGGACAATTTTCGAAAGGAAAATTTCTTATACATTGGTAGTGTCATAAAGTTCTACAAATGATTCAAGCAACAATACGCTGCATTGCAAGCAAAGACAATCCGAAAGAGAAAACAACCCTGATAGATGATAATCGTAACTGTCATGATATTTCCATTCTGCTGATTTTTTCCGTTGAAGACTTAATGCAGTCTAGATTTTTTTTTCTTCCTGAGAACAAAAATGACATACATGTCAAGTGAGAAAAAACTCAACAAACGGGGTAAAAAAAAAATACACGATGTTTTGTTGTGTCATCATTTCGGTTTGCAAATAAAAATGATGCAAAAATTCAACTGTTTAGTTTATTTATTAGCCATTATATTATAATTATTAATATATGACACGTATTTCCTACTTAGACGTTTCTATCTTCATATTTAAAAAATGCATGATGTAGCTAAAAAGATATAGAGCCTATGGTTCTGCAAATTTTCCTGCCCCTCTTTTTTTTTTTTTTTTTTTATATGTCATTAAAATTGAAAAACAATTTATTATTAATATATACCGGGTGTTCCAAAAATGACTGATGGATTTTAAAATTCAATAACTTGCAAACGGTAACAGGTATAAAAAAAAAAAAAAAAAAAAAAAAAAAAAATGCAGGAGGGTTATATATGATGTCAGGAGTTTTTTTACTGTGATTCTTGATTTTAGTTCAAATTTCAAGCAATAGATGATGCTGAGAGCAATAAGTGCTTAGTCCAGACCCGATTTTTGGTACTTCGGAATCCATTCAATACAATTTAATCTCCTTTTTTCGCATGGAGGAAGAGAGAGGCCGAAAAATTGAGCCTGAATATAGCGGTTATTGCTTGCAACGCTATCTATTGATGCTATTTGTAACTAAAACTGAGAATCGCAGCATAAAAACTCCTGACATCTTACATAACCCTCTTGCAAGAATTTTTTTAATATCTGTCACCGTTTGCAAGTCATTGAATTTTAAAATCCATCAGTCATTTTTGGGACACCCGCAGTGGCGTGGCGTGAAAATTTTCGGTGGTCATCGCAATTATTTAAGTTTGTGGTGAAAAATTATTAACTCTAAAATTCAATGATTGAATGTTCAAGAAAGAAACTTTAAATCTTACCTTCACTTATACATGAACTCCAAATGTTCTGCTAAAACTGGATCGTAGAGTTTTAAAAGTTTATTAAGAGTTTTAAAATATTGCTTGGTCATCGCCGCATCCAGCGATGACCGGACGCCACGCCACTGGACACCCGGTACATATACATATATAGCAGATTTTTTAAAAACTTATTTTAGACAAGTTACACGAAATATTAGACGACTTCAGAACAGATGGTATTTCCGATATTTATATGATAAATACCTTGGTCATCGGTCAAACGAGATAAACCAATAATATTCAGTTTTATACTAAAAATACAGGGTGACTTGAAAAAACGTAACGAAGACTAGAAGTAAGATCACAGTTGATGATTTTGTTTTTACTCGATTCTCAGAGTTTTTTTTTTTCCCTTATTAATCTTTATTCTAACTATAATTTCTTTTAATAGGATGGCAAATAAACGGAACGCTATTTTGGAACTTCATCGCCAGGGAAAGCGTGTATGTGAGATTGCTCGATTGCTTCAAGTGTCTCATCCAACAGTTTCCAAAGCAATCAAAAGATTCAAGGAGCTTGGCTATGAAGGAGACCGACCAGGGAGAGGCAGGAAAAGAACTGTGAACACCTCCGGAAACCGACAATTGATAAAGAAACGAGTATCCCGAAATTCTCCGGTGTCGATGAAAAAAATAGTCAGGCAGACTGGGATTGGCCGGGAATCGGTTCGACTTACGGCCAAAGAGGAGCTGAACCTTCATTCTTATAAGCTGAAACAAGCGCAATTTCTCACCGAAGAAAACAAACGAGTACGGCTTGCAAGATGCAGGAAGCTGTTGAAGCGAGCTGCAATTCCACGCTGGGAGTGAATCCTGTTTTCTGACGAAAAGCTATTCTCGATAGAGCAATCGTTCAATCATCAAAATGATCGCATTTGGTCAACAACTTCCCCAGGCAAATATTCCATGGTTCAACATCGTCAAAATCCTAAATCTGTCATGGTGTGGGCAGGAATTTGCGCAACAGGCAAAACTCTTCTCATTTTCATCGATTCTGGAGTCAAACTGAATAAAGATGTGTTCCGAAAAGAGATTCTTGAAGATGTGGTACTTCCATGGGCTCAAAAATACTTCGGAAACGGGACTTTGACTTTTGAACAAGATTCCGTGTCTTCTCATCGAGCGAAATCCACACAGGACTGGTGTCGGGCCAATTTTCCAGACTTCATCTCGGCTCAAGAAGGGCCTCCATACTCGTGTGACCTTAATCCCTTGGATTACAGTTTGTGGTCGATTTTAGAGGCAAGAGCTTGCCGAAAACCCCACAACAGTTTGGAATCTCTAAAGCGTTCGTTGATTCGGCAATGGAAGTTAATCACTCCAGCAGAGCTGCGGCCAATTGCTGAAAATTTCACCAACGTTTGCATCTCTGTATCAAAGGAAAAGGAAGACACTTTGAGGAAAAGTGATTTTTTATTTTTCTAATACATTGTTGTTAATAAATAAAACATTTGTTTGTGCAAAGTTTGTGTGTTTTCTTTAACCGAGTCAAATCTGTATGTTTTAAATAAATGGAAGTTTTTGTGTACAATGCTCCAAAAAACAGCTACAAAAAAAAAAAAAAAAAAAAAAAAAAACATTTATTTTACGACAAGCATGCAATTGTTAAAATACATTCTCCTATAAAACACATAGCACTTTTTGTAAGCCTACAAATAAAAACAACTCTACAACTATAGCTTTCTGAACGCTAAGGTAGAAGGAACAGTAATGCTTAAACTCTGGTCTGCAGCGAAATCACTCTAAAACAAAAATGGTATTGTTTGAGTTTGCAAATGCATTTTACAGAATTATTTTGTACTTTTTTATCTTTTTTCTTGACTTATTCCAGTACTATTCAGAATAATGTTTCACTGTAAAATGTCAGAATTTGTGCTGGATAATAAAAATGTCAAAAAAAAAAATAACAAGGCTTTTTAAAAAATAAATAAAAATGGTAACGAAATATTGTCAAAGTTTAAATGAGTTTAAATTTAAAGTAAAATTAAATAGTATTTGTTCTGCTTAAATGCTAAGCATATCTTTATTCATGAAAAAAAAAATTGTCAAGCATGCGTTCGATAAAATATACCCTTCCATAAAACATCTAACCTTGTATTAAAGTTAAATACACTACAAAAGAGAGCTATCTACAACTGTAGGTTTTAAAAAGTTGATAAAGATAAGACAGCAATGTTCTGCACTCTTGAGAAATCACTCTAAAAGAAAAGTGCTATTATTTGACTTTAAAATGTATTTTATATTATTCTTTTGACAAAGCATATGTAGAATAAAAATTTTAAAGACAAAAGAAGTTCTGGTAACAAAAATAAAAAGTGATAGTTCTATAACAGCATGCCACCAGTCAAGGGATTGGAATACCACCATTTACGAATAGTAATATTCGCCTTATGTAATTGCAGACATAATCGATATAGGCGATTATTTCTAGGCGAAAATAGTGGTATTCAAAATCACAGATCGGTCGCAAAACGGAATAATTATAATCATGATTATTATAAAATAGAGATTGAAAGCAATAATATAGGTATATTTAAATTTTCCCTCTTATTCCTTTTTCTTTCTTTCTTTCGAAAATGAATTATTTTAGAATTTAACAAAGTCAAAAATTTAGCAAATGCATATACTATAATATTTTCAGTTTTACCCTCATTATACTAAAGAATACAAATTTATATATTTCCAATGAATACAATTGTATTTATAGGAAATATATAAGTTTAAGTTTCTTGTACACAGTATTGAAAAAAAAAAGCAGCTGTAAGATACAGGATAGAAATTACAGCTTGCGAAATTCTTGAATCGCTATATGTTTCCCTTCGCCTTATAAAAAAAATCACTATGATAAATAGTACTAAGCTTAAAATGTCGATATAAAGTTCTTTCTACAAGGCACATACAGGATGTTTCAAAACTATGTGTCAGAAATGTAAAGGCAGGTAGAGGGGACTTAAATAAGCAGATTTCGTATAGGAATGTGACTGCGGATATGCAGCGTTGAGGCAGTAGAGGGCGCTGTTGAGTTCGGCAGATAAAAGTACTTCGCTGACTTGAATCGTCATTTCCCGCAGAAATTTCGAGCAACATGCGTCGTTATAGTGTTATTAAACGTAAAAATTTCAAGCAACAAAAATCGGCCACGACTCGTCAGATTTCCTGAAACTTACGTATTTTCCAAGCATTTCATTGGCTGTTCGGTAAAAGGCTTTTCCATCGTCAGATTTCCAAGCATTTGATTGGCTGTTACTGGTGACTCGCTTCGTTTCAGGTGTCAAAGACGCTCCGACAGAAGATAGTTGCCTGCTTTCGAAGCGACTCCCATGGAGCCATAGGATAACATGGAGACGCTTGGAATTTGAAGCGACTTTGACCCCTCGTGTAATAGCACTTTTACACCAATGCGGAGCTTGCCGACATCTATTTCATGTATGGGGCTGCACAAGGAAAGGGCACACACCCATCGCAAAGTCCAACAGCTCTCGAGCTTGTTGAAGTACTGTCCTCTATTGTGCGTAATACTGCTTCTTCCACTGCAGGAATTCTGCGATATCTTACAGCGCCCGTATCACGCCTCAAAGCAGAAAATGATCCACTTGTGCACAACTCCCAATGAAGATGCTCCTGCAGATTCCTTCCGGGGAATCGTTCCGTGCACATCCTTTGAGCAGCCGCTCTATTTTCTTGTGCAGCCCCATACATCAAATACATGTCGGCGTAACGAACGACGCATGTTGCTCTAAATCTGTGCGGAGAATAACTATTCAAGCCAGCAAAATGTTTTTATCCACTGAATTCAACAGCGCCCCCTATAGTCCAAGAGCCGACAGCACAAAAACCTATGTTATCAAGCACAAGAAAAAAATATTTATTTTATGGAAGTGTAGAAGTAGGGAATCTAATGATCCATGTCTGCCGGAAGTGAAGTGGTGCATAAGCCAATAATTAATACCACTAGTGGTTGACTCGTAGGTTTATCATTGTGCTTGTCCTACAAACAAAGATATAAAAACATGGAGGACTGGGAGCAGGAAAACACAGTGATAACCTACGAGTCAACCACTGGTGGTATAAATTTTTGGCTTATGCACCACTTCCCTTCCGGCAGACATGGATCATTAGATTTCCCTACTTCTACTCTCCCATAATATAAAAGTTTTTTTTTTCGTGTGCTTGATAACATAGGTTTTTGTGCTGCCGGCTCTTGGACTACTACTGTCTCAACACTGCTTTTCCGCACCAACATTCCTATACGAAATATGATTATTTAGGTTCCTTCTACCTGCCTTTACATTTCTGACACATAGTTTCGAAACACCCTGAATTGAATAAAACTTTAAAAGGAAAACAAAAAGATGGTTTTGCAAGAAAATAATAAATTGATAGTTTTATTATAATCATGACTGTTGTAAAACCAAGATTTAGGATAAAAATGTAATGCCATGAAAATCACATGATTTCCTAAAACTTTTACCAAAAGATATTGCAAAATTGATTTTTTACCTGATAGATATTTCAGCACTTTCTGACGAAATTCTTCAAAGTAAAATCCTAAACTTTTTTTTTTTTTTTTCTGTCGGAATTCGTGTTGACACCTTATGATTTATAACGAAAGAAAAAGTTCCGACTTGACATATTAGCTGCATTTTTTTTTTTTATCAATCAAAATATTTCATAAAAGAGAGTAACCAATTCGAACTTTTGCATTTTTTCGATAATACAGAAAAATAAATTACTAGATATTTCAGATAATTGTTTAATTAACAGTTTATCTTTAGTGCAAAAAATTTATTAGCTGAAAGGATATTTGCTGAATAATTAGATAGCACAATGATGTTTAAGGACTTTTTTTAAAGATAGCAAATAATTTAGGAAATAAATTTACATAATGTTTCCATTTTTATACTCAATCTCAGAATTATAAAAATTCTTACTCTGATCAGAAATGTTTGAAATCGCGAAACTTGATGGAAAATTGATCATGGATCAGGAAGGCTGTAGTTATTTAGACAATTACTTCTTTTTGCACTTATTTATTAACGCTTTATAGAAATAAAAAGTGTTATTTTTTTAATTAAAAATTTAACATGTTATATAGAAATAAAATTTTAATAAGTTTAATAAACATTTTATTCAATTTATTATGTAATAAAATAATATAATACCTTACGTATATTTTTAATAAACAATAAAATTCTATAATATTTTCACAATTTAACAAAAAAATGAATTGTAAAAGACAGTAAGAAAACTTTTAATATTGTTCGACAAAATTAATCTTAAAGACTAGTTTTCCCATGATTTTGAAGTTCAGATTACATATTTTAAGTCATCATTTCTGTTTTATACTACTTATTACTTTGTCTCTCGATGTCTAAAAACAGAACAAAAAAAAATTACTTTGAAGTAAATTTAATTTTACAGTAACCAATTATATGATAAATTTTTATGGATTTAAATTATCTTAGTTTATATATATGGTAATATATATATATATATATATATATATATTACATCTTTTTTCAGGTAGATTTCATAAGAAATATAAACTACCTATTGCAGTCGTTACCATGTTGCGACTTTTGAAAAATTCCTTCATATTTTTTCATTATATGGCCCCAGGAGCCCCAAACCACCCACATCTAAACAGTTTATATATATACCTCGGCGGGGATTGCAAATGGTCTAAATTGGCCAAAGGGGATGGAAATAGGAAGGGATTTTCTGAAAACGAAAAAAAAAAAAAAACAATAACTTCTTAATTATAACACATATCAAATCAGTTTAAAGTTATTATTACTTCTAGGAAAATGGCCAAACATTTATGTATGACAGATTTTTGATAAAATTAGAAATGTGCTCAAGAGGCGAAAAAAATTGGGTTTTAGGGAGGAAAAAATTCATAACTTAAACGTATTATAAATCTTCTTAATACTGTGTAAAACTTTTATATTGACAAGTTTTTGATAGGATCAACTTTTACCGCAATAAAAAAAAAAGGGGGGGGGGTTGAAGAAGAAAAAATTCATAACTTCGTCAAATCACAAGATATCAAATCAGATTAAATTTGTTATAAATCTTCTACAATTTTTATACTGGCAAGTTTTTGATAGAGCCATCTCTTAAAGTAAAAATAAATTAAACAAAAGTAGGGGTTGAAGAAAAAATTATCGTATAAACCTGATTCTGATAAAACCAGCTCTTACAGAAAAATGGAATTGAAAATTCGTCAAAAGCGGTCAGATAATATTGTCAAACTTGGTTTATCTCTAATCTTGAATTCGTTTTTGTTGATGAAACTAGAACTTAACTTCGAAATTTACCTCCGCTTTTAGACCAAGCTGGCAGGGATTTTTTTTTCTTTTTGTTATAATCGAGAGACAGCGTAACAAGAAGTGCAAATAATAAATGCCGACTAAAAAGTATGGAATATTTATTAAACATTTCTTTTTTTTGTTTTTTACAATCTAGGTAAAGCGATTTCTTCTATAATTCAAAACGAAGCGATAGTCTAAATTAATTACAAGCTTCGTAATCCCAGATGAAACTTCAGTCATTTCAAACATTTCTGATTCCCTTAAAACTAAGGTTATAATACGGTGTGTGTGTGTTGAGTATGTGTGTGTGTGATGTGTGCGTGTGTGTGTTGTGTATGTGAATACGTATGTGTAAGTATGCGCACAGATTTAAAAATTCCCAAGTTTTTGAAAAAAGACTTTTTTAAATTCCTTTTTAAACTAAAATTGCAATAAGATGTGCATGTGTGTGTGTGTGTGCGCGCACGCATTGAGTATGCGTGGTGCTGTGTATGTTTCTGTGCTGTGTATGTGTATGTATGCACACAGATTTAACATATTTCCTAAGTTTTTGCAAAAGACATTTTTTAAATCCCCTCAAAACTAAATTGCAATAATGTGTGTGTGTGTCTGTGAGCTGAGTATGCGTGTGTGATGTGTGTGTGTGTGTGTGTGTGTTGAGTTCGCGTGTGTGTTATGTAGGTTTGTGTGCTGTGTATGTGTGTAGTATGCATATGTATGCGACAGCTGTAACAATTCCTAAGTTGTTGCGAAAAAAAAATTTTTTTCAAATATTTTTTTTTCTTTTCTATAATAAGCAACTCAGAACTATTTGACAGAAGTTTGCAATCTAAAATTATATTTTGAGTTTCTGCTGTTTGCGATTATATAAAGACACTTATACACAAACGTACAGTACACACACACATACAAAAAAGAGTAGTTCGAGTTAATATATTAGCACTATGTGACAAAACTTTTTAAATCAAACTTTGATTTTTCGTTATTTACAATTATGCAGCCTTCAAAAACTTTTCACTACGAATTTCTTTTGGGATTTTAGTTAAACATGCATGCGTTTTCTAACATGAAAGAAAAACTTTTCGACGTTTTAGATGTTTTTCGAAAACAAAGAAAAATCTTCAGGGAGAAAGCATTCAAAACTTTTGGAATTCTTTCAACAGTGCAGAAAAATTTCTGTTTCAGTTAACTGATTTTTTTAAGTTTTATTTTGATGCTGTTCTCAAATCCAAAGCAGCTACTTTTTGACACATTTGTTAAATTCATTTTTGTTCGGAAACGCACGCAATTAGCAGAAATTGTTATTCAGAAACTGTGTAATCGAAAGCCGCTTTTCGTTTTTTGGTAAACACAAAAAATCTTTCAGAAAATACTGTCAAAGCTGAACCGAATTTCAGGAAGTGCCAGCGAGAGAAAAAAAAAAAACCTATCGTCACGTGACAAATATCGTGTATAACTCGATAAGTAATTTATTTATCAAAAAATGGAAAACGCATTTCGAGTCCAAATAGCTTCAATAGTCAGCTATGCAACTTGTATACCTTTACGGTTAAAAATGAGTCAAAATGTGTCTGAAAGTTTGCGTTTGTATCCTTAAACAAAACTTTTATAAAAATATATAATATAAGCTATTTGTTCTAGAAAAGTAATTCAGTTTCAAACCTGAATTTAACATGAATTTCAATATTGTACTACATAATTTTGATTTAATTTCTCATTTTTTTTTCTTCTTGCAGCTATACAATCTTTCAAAAACATTTTGTAGTTTTTTTTTTTTTTTTTTTTTTTTTTAAGAATAAAATATAGTTTAAAGTGATAGCTCTATGAGACAATATGTTTTAAGTAAAAAGTTTTAGTTTCTATTATTTGCGATTTCTTCAAAAACTTTCTGGTCCGTATTTCTCTAGTGATTTTTTTTACAATATATATGTATTATTCTCTAACATGAAAAAAATTACACTTTTTCGACATTTTAGCTTTTTTTTCCTGAAAACAAACAAAATTCTTTGGGAGAAAGCATTTCAAACATTTGGAAGTCTTTCAACAATACGCAAAAAATTCCAAGTATTTCTGTTAACTGATTTTCTAACAGTTTTGCTTTAAACAAAACTTAAATATAAAGATATAAGGAAAGTGATTCAATTTGAATTTTAAAATTTATTAAAAATTTCAAGGCTAACAAGCATAAGCTTAAATTATAATTTTATACTAGCTAAAATAAGCTTAAAATTTAATTTTATATTTTAGTTTTATGCTCCTTAATTATAGATGGTTAAAATAAAATTCAATGAGGCAATATTTCAAAATATTTATGCAAAGAAAATTAATTTTAATTAGATAAATAATCTATCTATTATTAATAGTTAGAGTTACTTAATTTCTTTAGCTTATTTATTTTCGATAGAATACAAAAAATATTACAAATTACACTCAAGGCACCTTATGTTTTTATTTTAAAATCTTCAACTATAATACACTTTCAAGTAAAAAAAAGGTAGGAGTAAAAATTTAAAAAAATTATGAAAAAATATTTTTTAAGCTACAGTTTTTTTAATCCATATCATACACAACTAATATACGCAAAAGCTTTAAATTTGTGAGGAGTTTAAATCGTTTAAGACTGTTTTTAACTGCTCTGCTCAACAAGCGCAAAACGTTTTGACACGTTTACAAATTCATTTTTTAACGGAAAGATATAAAATTGGAAATCCTGACCATGGAAGCGATTTGGAATTGAACTGTGTTTTCCATTTTTTGATCAATCAATTACCTATTGAGTTATAAGCATTTTTGATCACGTGACAAATACGTTTTTCGCCCGCTGTTGAGTGCTTATTTTCCGTTCGCGCGGAAACTCGGTTCAAAACGTCCGCTTTGACACTATTTCCTGAAAGATCTATTGCGTTTGCAAAAAAAATGGAAAAAACAGCTCGATGACATAGTTTCTGAACAACAACACCAACTAGTTTCATGCATTTTCAAACAAAAATAAATTAAAACTTATGTCAGAAAGTTTCCCCTTTTGGATTTGAGAACACCCTTAATTGTAACTCAAACAACGACCACCTGTAGTCGGTAATTATATCTCAACATTCAAACTAGAAGCGCACCCATTCTAAAACACGGTAAGTGACAGATGTTTATGCGCATGTCATTTACATGTTCGCATAAGTTTCCATTTTAATTTAAAGTGCTCTCAAAAGAACATTATTGTACTATTGTGTAATAAAAAAGTAATAATAATATAATACTACATTATAGTATACTGTTAATTGTTTATTATTACGTTGTTATATTATTATTGTGCTTTTATATTATTATTTCGTTGTTATATTACTATTATATTTTTACATTTTTATTACATTATTATTAAATTACATTATCAGTGAACTATTCAATCTCTGAAAAATTAACACTTCACACCACACAATAAATTTATTTCAATTTATTTTCCAAATTTCACTTACCACCTTTTATTTCCTCATCCTACCGAAAAAAAAAAGAAGACTATAAAAAAATTAAATATTGCAATGAAACATAAAAATTCAAATTAGTAATAAAAAAATTAAAAAAATGTTATTCTTAGGCAATAGTTGAGAAATAGTTTATAATGTTGTCTGTTATTTAGGAATTGTGTACTTTAAAAGTCCGATTTTAAAAGTTTTTTCTTTATACTTCATCAATTGCTGAAAAGGTGTTAAATTAAAATCTATGAAAATTGTTTAAAGGTTTTAATAAACTGTTTACATGTTCATTAGAATCTCGTCCAGAATCATTTCTGTTAATACAATTAATAAAGTAATCTTTTTTAAGAAAAATTTAAATTTTGAACTCTGTAATAAGAGTGTGCGTGTGTGTGAGGGGGGGGGGCGTGTTTGGAGTATTGTTATTATTTATTTAGGAAAATTTGAAAACATCAGATTTTAACGAAATTAACTTCGTAAGATGAGGAAAGGAAAGGCGGTGACTCAAATCTAGAAAGTTATTTTAAATGAATTTATTTAAACAGTGGAAATCTAGGTTTTAAGAGTTGTGAAGGGTCCATTTTTGATAGCATTTTGTGAAAAACAGATCACTGATAATGTACAATAATGTAATATAATAATGTATTAATATGTTATTTTTCTCTTTTATTACACATTACAATAATGTTCTTTTGACATTAAAAAAAAAATTAACACGAAAATTTATGCGAATATGAAAACATAAAAATCTGTTACCTAGCGTGTTTCAGAATGGGAAGGCTGATTATCCACTAAAATTAGAATACTGTTGTAAGCGATGTTGTTAAAATGCAGTTTCAATTGCTCATAAGATAGAAAACATAGAAAGTTAAATATCTTTTTCTTATGAAAATGATTAGTGGCAAAGCGTTTATTTATTTCAACTGCGAACATTTTCAATAAGTTGCTAGAAATTATGCACTTCGCTTTGCCTTAATATATATATTTTTTGTTTCTTTTAAGAGATAATGCAAGTCAAACTAAACTTTTTCATATATATATTTCTCTTTAATGGAAATTGAAACAAAATAATAATTGATACAAAAAAAAAAAAAAAGTCATATACGGTCGTATACGTTTATCATTTAGAATCTATATATTACTGTGATTTGCTGTCAGATACGTTCTTGAAAGTTACTGCGATTTACGGTCAAATACGTTTTTCAAAACTGCTATCATTTACGGCCTAATACAGTCTAAATAGATAACGATACATACTGTAATATTACAGGAAAAAGCAGGAATCTGCGCTGCCAAGCTTTTCCGGTAATTCAACAGTGAAATTTTTAGCAGTGGAGTTCTAACATTAAAATTAATATTTTTTTGTTGCTCTTGTATTTATAAATTCAATCACGCAGCAGAAAATTTTTAATTGAGAATAAATAGCATTCGAAAAACTGATATTTACGGTTTGAGAAAACTGATTAGTAGATTCTAAAGCTACTCGAAAAAGTTTCCAAAAAGCATTAGCAGCAAAAAGGACTTTATTATATATATATATATTATTCTTTAAGTAACCAAAATACTAATGATATTTCTAATGATAAAGATCACTTTTCAGAATCTTGGTTAACTCGGAAAAGGTTACTGTATATTTTCAATTGTGGTTGTATTATATTTTTGTAGATTAATGAACTATTTTTTTTTATTTACAGTGTATTGTATTTCGGTTTATATTACATTTTTATATTTTTTTATGATTAAAAATAATTCAGCCAAAAGATATTAAGGAGAAAAAATATTTTTTTTAAGTTAACGACAAATATTTTAAAATAAAATGAAGCGTTTTTGCCACAACAAATAAGAGAATAAATTTCATCCCCTGAAGGTATTTATTATCCTTGCTTTCCGATCAATATTCCAGTTTTAATAGACAGAGTTCCAAACTCTGATATTCCATTTACTATTTTTACTACTCCTTATTTTGAAATACTAACTTTCTTTTTCCTCAAAACTAATTGAAGATATATTTTCTAAGAGGAACCTATACACTTCCTTAGGAATAAGGACAGAAGAATGAAATCTATTAAAATAGTTTAAATTTTCATTTTATTTACATAAAAATATTTAGATAAACAACTTCTCAAACAACGAAAATAATTTTTCTGAATTCCGTCGAAATTAAAATGAGTAAAAGATTTTGGCATATTTATAACATTTTCCAACTTTGATAGAAAGTTTTAATTTCGCTTTCTTTAAAATTTTCTCGATAATTTTATATCTCCCTAAAGGAAATAGTATTGGGCTATTTTTACTTAGATTAAGAAAAAACTTGAATGATTTGGTTAGCTTTAATTTTAATTTGTATTTTTAAATATTTCTAATATCAGATATCACTTTGCTAACAAGCAAATAAAGGCACGAAATTTTATTCTTTTATATATATATAATGATACTAAATATAGAAATGATGTAGAAATATACATATATCGTCGTTACCATGTCAAACCATCCAATATGAAAACGATATACATACCAACTATTTCCATTTTTTATTGTAATATATCTTACTAGATGATAACACTATCTGTGACCCGGGGATAATTATATGATTTTTTTTGTTGCAGTTACATAAAATGTTCTAGGCATTCCAGTTTCCTAAAAAATTTTTAGTAACCTTACAGAGTTTTTGTTTTACAGTGTAATTTCTAGGAATTCTATTGCATTAAAATACTGTAGAATTATCTCAGAATGCATTGAATTCAGTTGATTCAGCCAAAGAAGAAAAAAAAAAGATTTTTATCAATAAACAGTAAACACACTAACAAAAAATATTTCATTTTTTTTTTCAACACAGGTTACGCAGTAAAGCATCGCATATTTTCTACAACGTTATTACGAGTAAAATTCTTATATCGATATACAAGAATAAATATATGCATAAATATATGTGACGTATTCGTAGAAACGTATACTTCTAACGGAATGAAATGAACTCAACTTTAATAAACTTTTCTCCAAAACTTTGAATACCGTCTATAACTGAAGTATGTTTAAAAGAATAAAATATATAACCAGGGATTTGAAAAGCTGAAAGCGAAACTGCCATGTTTCATCGCTGGTCTCGTAGGAAAATTATGAAAAGGGAAGTAATATTATATGAATTCAGAATATATTTTAACGTGTTTTATGTTAAATAACTTGCATGTCATAAAAAGTTTAACGTCGAAATACGGTAAAAATTATTTATAAACTTCTGTTAAACATATTACAAATACTTATTAATTTATTTTGTCCATATAAATTTATTATTCTTTACATTGTATTATGTAAAGAATAATAAATTGTACTTGCCTGTACATAATAAAATAATTGTTATGTACAGGCTTCACCCGCTACGATGGTTGGTTTCTCCAAACGAATCTGGAATCAAACGAAATATATCGACGAATTTGACCTTGTGTTTTGGAGCAATATGGACCTTATCCTACAATGTTCTTTCACATTGCTGAAAACGATACTAATGCCATTGAACTATTATATTTTCTCACGTGTCAAACAAAATTTGGGCTATAAAGGACAAACCGTTTTAGTTACAGCAGGATTTGCTGAAGAATGATAGAATGATATGCAATGTACTGAAAACATCTAACTAACAATGCAACTCTCTTCAATATCCGTCCTGTAGAAATTTTTTTTAAGGCTAATCTTTCATAATCGAGTTCACCTTAGTATAAAACTTTCTCCACCTTTCTAAATCTAAGCAACGTAGAACGATATGTTCTAAAAAATTATCTAACTAACAAGTCTCATCGGAATCTGTCCCGTAGAACATTTAAAAAGGATAAACTTTCATAACCGAGTTCACATTATTATAGAACTTTTCCCCATAATTCTATAAATAAGTAACGTGAAACGATAAGTTATATAGTAAAACCTTCACTCAAAAATTATCTAACTAACAGTACAAGTCCCATCAAAATCCATTCAACTGAACTCAAGTTATAAGCGGCCGGAACGAAATAACCATTTGCATTTTACAGATTGGAAATATACATGAAAATTGAAGGGTTTACTATTTATTTACAAAATCCGCTTTTTCTAAATATTGTAAATAAATAGCAAACTCTTCAATTTTCATGTATATTTCAAACTCTCTTGAGATCTGCTTACAATTTTGGTTAGCTTATATTCCCGCTTTCTTCGAATTATTCAAAAGCTTAAAACTGTTCAAAGAATAACAAAAATAACCACTCGGTCGAAATAGCTGAAACAGAATTTCTAAAATGGTACTTCAATCCACTTTTTTGGAATGCAGCTTTTTAGAGTGCACGAGATTTTTAAATCAAAGAAAAACATTCTATGCAAGAACTTTGCACACATTTGTAATTTTATTCATATCTAAGAAATTGTTGGTTTTGGCCGTTTCAATTTTCATTCATTCCAAGTTTTACACAAAGACTTAAAATATTTTGAAATGAAAGAACAACATATGTTTGTTTGAAATATTTTTTAAATTAAATTTTAAAGTAAATTTTTTTAAATAATTATTTTGATGGTATTTCAGATATAGGCATTTTGCTTTTTTAATAGCAAGCGACAAAAATGTGCTAGCAAAGGTTTTATATGTAAAAATGCATATTTCAATATTCTTTCAGGCATACAGTATTAACCCTTTACCAAATTTATTCGCATGGCACCATATTTTTTTAACACTTTTATTTGTACGTTCACAACATGCGCAAGAGAAGTTTACTAAAAAAATTGCTTTCAAAATATAGTTGTGCGAAAAGAATATAAAAACTAGAAAACAGGAATTCTGCTTTTTCAGAATTTAGTATTGCCGCTGATGAAATATATATATATATATGTATATATAAATAGTAGAAAACATATTTCAATTTAAGACTTAAAGCACACACTTTTATTTTATGTAAAATGACGTCACTCGCATCCGCTTAATATTCCACATTTACGATCCACTCTTAAACATCTACAGTAAAGCATGCATAGGATGTCACTATCGCAAAATAATACACAAATGCAGCAAAAAGATGCCGTCATTAAAGAAACTCGACAAAAAAAGGCTATCTAATGATTCATAGGCCTTCATTTGTTTGTAGCATTAATATAGACGATTTCAGTCATGACGTTTTGGTTGGAAACTCACTCCAAACAAATGGTTGCTATGTTGTATTTTCTATTTTGTTTGTGTGTTGCAGCTATATCTTATATCTATATCTCACATCTAAATGTTTTAATACTTGATATGTACTTGTAACATTTTCCACGATTTATATTTAAAAAGAAATGACGCATAGCAACCGTTTGTTATTTAATATAAAGACACTGAAAGCGTCTATAGATACTTAAAATTAAATATAGTTTATAATAGCTCCATGTTTTAACAGAAATTTTTCGTTTATATTTTTTCAAAATAGCACGTATTTTAATTACATTTTCTTTCGGTTGTTATGAGAAAATGGCAACAATAATATATAAAAATCAAATAAAGTATAAAGAACCATATCAAAGCAATGTTGTGTATTCATGTGAAGCTGCACGGGATTCATTAATCGGCGAAATTTGCTTACGAGTGAACACACCTTCAAGAAAAACACTCATATGTTCAATCGTAAGCAAATTTCACCGATTAATGAATCCTGTGCAGTTCTACCTGATTACGCAGCATTGCCTTGGCATGGTTCTTTATACTTTATTTGATTTTAACTGTTAGTAATTATTAATGGTAAACGGGATATATAGTTTTCTGGTCATTTGAATGTTATTGCACTGATAAGGGGCTAAAACTTAGCCCGGAACGTTTGCATATTTAATTGTCTGATGAATTGTAAGATATTTCTAATTTTTAAATTTTGTATGTCAGACATTAAACAATGTTTACTTATTTTAATAACGAAACATCTGCATGTTTTATAGTGTATGTTTTTATCGACAGAATCGTGTTTAAAGTTATAATTTACAATTATTGACGAAAGAGTTATAATTTAAATTGCATTTTCATAGCACTGTAAAAATTACAAATGGATGACATTTTGATCCACTATTTAGTAATGATAAAATTTCATTGCAAAGTTTTTAAGTTTTGTTTGAAATCCCCCTTTTGTCAAATGAGTTATACAATGTGATTTTGGTTGAATTCGATTTTAATAAAGTTATTGTTTTAAGAATCAAGTAAATTTTAATATTATTCAGGCAAGTTTGATAAAATTTTTGTTTTAAAACATCAGCTGAAACAAAAAGAATTCTAAATGTAATTAGATATAACTAACGCTTTCTGAAACAGAGTAATAAGTCAAATGTTGACAAATTAGGAAAGAGCGTTAAAACTTTTCATTACATATACTTCTAATGAAACATTCCTTTCGAAACACAGTACACTTAAAACTGAAAAATTATAATAGTAAATTTAGCAAACCGTATCATCATAAATCACATTAGCTGAACAAACAAACCATAACTTACATAAATCATATAACGTTAAACATACTATTATTAGTTCAAAGGTTCTGGAAGCAGAGAAAAATGATGCTGCTTAAGCTAAAAAAAAATTGCTGTGCTACATTCTTAACTCCCTGAGGAATTTTTCAAAAACGAATATGAGACATTTGAATGAAAATACATTCCTCGTCGTTTCATCGTGAAGCAATCATTGAATAAAATTTTAGGAAATGGAAATTATTGTGCCTGAGAAATGCTTCAAGAAAATGTGTTGATTTTAAAGTGTTGTCATATATCTTTTGTTATAGTAAAATAGAAATGTCTTTAATTCGATGACATAAAATTTCTTCTTGGAAGAAGTATTATTTTAATATTTGTTTTCACTTTATCTAAATTTCCGGATTCAGTTTACAAAAAAATAATTTATTGTATACCTCATTTTATTGCTAAAAGGAATAAAATAAAAACATTAAAAACAGTAAGAACAATAAAAAGAAAATGTTTTATTAGACAGTTTAGATATCTATGATATAATGATTCGAAAAGCCCCCATTCAATTTTTCACGTACTCTTTCAGAATACACAGATACACAGTAACACATTCTTTTCGCAACGCAGTTACAATTTACGCTGAAAAAAAATGTAATAGAAAATTTAACAAACCGTATCATAATAAATCACATTAATTGAATGAACAAACCATAACTTACATACATCATGTAACGTTAAATATGCTATTATTACTAAAGATCGACCGAAACCGAAAGTGAGACCGAATTTCTTTAATCTTCCTATTTTCAACCGAAAACGAAAACATCAAATTTTTTAAAGCAATTAATACAGTCTGACCTCTATTTAACGAACCTCTATTTCGCGAATTTCTCCATTTTGCGAACTTTTCCTTGGAACCAAGAACATTTTGCGAATTTCTTCGTAAAATAACCTCCGAATAGCGAAGTGCATTCTCTATTTAACGAACTTTTTCTTGTGATCTCAATTTTTTTCCTCCCTATTTCTCAAAATATTTCTGGATATTTCAAACTTATTCTTTCTTTTAACACATTTTATGATGTGCAATGGCCTTGAACTGGTTTCCCAGGCGCCTTCTTTGTCAGCAGTAAGAATTCGGTAAGTACGGAGGACGAAGACGATAGTCCCTTAAAGTAACTTTAAAAAATGTGGATACAGCTGAGAAAAAAAAAAGAAATTAACTATGATGTGCTGATTGATGATTGTATTTTATTTAATTCTGAAATTCAGACCTCGGAAACTCTAACCCAATTGGATATTTTCGACAGTGTGAAAAATAAAAACAAAACAGCAATGAATTGCGATGAAGACGAATATGATGAAGATGGAAATGATCATGATGGAGGAATTAACAAAACTTCGTATGATGAAAGGCTAAAATCATTTGAAACAATCCGACGCGGATTATAGTTTAAAGAAAATACGCATGAAGGGGTTTTTTGTGCATTGCAAAGATGCGAAACATATTATGAGAGAAAGCACTTTTTAAAAGGAAAAACTCGGGTAAAAGCAACAGAGTTTTTCAGAAATTAAATTTAAGGACGCATGTGGTAATGTATGGTTAAAATTATTTGTTATAATAATAATGAATACGATAATGTCATTAAAATTCGTTAGTTTTAATGTAAAACTAT
The DNA here is from genome assembly GCA_963932465.1 of Maratus speciosus. Taxonomy (NCBI): domain Eukaryota; kingdom Metazoa; phylum Arthropoda; class Arachnida; order Araneae; family Salticidae; genus Maratus; species Maratus speciosus. The sequence continues at coordinate 292,220,497 of OZ010798.1, forward strand.
TTATATTAAACTGAAAATACAATATATTCCCGGACAATGTTTTGTTTTCCTCGCAGATTTCAAAGATTTAAACACATAGAAAAAATGAATTGATGATAGGTATTGGTGGGTAAAATAAATAAAACAAATAGATATAATTTATTTTAAAAAAAAGTGTCATTAATTAATTTTATTAAAAATATTTAGTTTTTATGAATTTAAAATCTGTTTTATGTAGTTTAAAACATTTTAAACGATGAATCTCTATTTAACGAATTTTCCATATAACGAACATTTTTCCGGAATTTAGCGACTTCGTTAAATAGAGGTTCGACTGCACATACATAAATATACTTAAATAATAATTAATTATACGTGTTTATTAAACAGACGTAATTATTAATTAATTATACGTGTAACCCAAGTTGACTCTCTGTGCCTCCAACCAGAACTTTTAATTTTCACATAAAATAAAATGTAATTAATTCATAAACGACACAGAAAGATTTTCTAATTATACGAATTTTATCTAATTAAAAAAATTTTTAGGTATACATACTTCGATTTATCTTTTATAATGACTTTTGTAAATGATCATCCGTTATACTAGAGCTTTTTCTAACAGTATTCGAAAGACTTCTGTGGTTTCAAACTAAAAATTTTCTCTCACTGTTAAGTATGCAGCCTTTAATTATCACGTGAAAAGCATCTTCAAGGTTTAGTCATATGTGCATTGCTTGCTTTATAAATTGCTCTCAAGTCTTGGGTCAGTCATGATTGATAATTATAAACAGTGAATTCACAGCAATAAACAAAGAGTGTCTCATTTGAGCGGAAACAGCTCAAATCAATGAGTAACGTTAAACATTTCCGAAGGAAAAAACGAAATTTTGGAACACAAATAGTTTCGGTCGAGTCTCGGTCCGGCCGAATTTTCAACATCATTTTCGCCGAAAACGAATTTTTGGCGAAATTTAGAATTTAGGGCGAAAACAAAAACCAATTTTCGGTCGATATCTAATTATTAGTTCAAAGATGCTGGAAGCAGAGAAAAATGCTGCTGCTCAAGCTAAAAAAATTTGCTGCGATACATTCTTAACTCCCTGAGGAATATTTAAAAAACGAATGCGAAGCATTTGAATAAAAATACATTCCTTAGCGTTTCATTCTGAAGCAATCATTGAGTAAAATTTTAGGAAATATAAATTATTGTTCCTGAGAAATGCTTCAAGAAAATTTGTTGATTTTGTATAACGACTCCATAAAATAAACACATTTTCTTGAAGCATTGTTTATAGTCAAATTCATTTATGATCATTTGTAGTAGTAACATTTTAAGGAACTTAAAGTATTTTATTAGAGAAGTGAATAAGGGATTGCATTTTTTGTATGAAGAATGTATCTTTTGTTATAATACTGTAACATATTAGTAAATGTAAATTTATCTTAGATCCAGCGGAAATAAAAAATTTTGCTGTAGTAAAATAGTACAGTGGCATTGAAAGTATCTTTAATTCAAAGATACAAAAATTTCTTCCCGGAAGAAGCGTTATTTCAATATTTTAATTTTTCACTCTATCCAAATTTTCAGCTTTAGTTTATAAAAAATAAAATTTTTGGTTATAATATGTACTATAATATTTATCATTATAACCTTGTTACGCTTAATAACACAAGTAATTATGGATCTATTTCGTTTATAAGGTCAGCTAAATTTTCGCAAAAAAAAATTAAAAATTGGTAAACAAAAATCACGAGAGCTTATGTATAATTAAATCAAGTACAATGATAAAGATAAATATTAAAATAAAAAAAATAGAATAAGAAACAATAGTATAAAATAATTCACGTTCACAAATATCCATTTATATTATTGCACTAGATTTCATTATACATGAGATCTCGTGATTTTTGTTTACTAGTTTTTAATTATTTTTTTTTCCAGAAATATTTGTATTATTATAGATCTTGAGAATATCGCCGTCCGAGCGATGAAACAAGTCGATCTGAATAAAGAAATTTATTTGCCTTGTAAGTGTATTTGTATCACTTTTAGCAAGTATTAACTTAGTTTGACAAACTAAGTTTATTAGTGAAAAAAAGCAATATTATATTTAACAAGCCGTAATTGAAATCATGTTATCTGAGCAAACAAACCATAATGTACACGCGCAAAACGTACTATTTTTTGCTAAAAGATCATAGAAAGACGGAAATGTACCGCTGCTTAATCCCTTGAAGGTCGGTGGTATATTAATTTATCCCATCCCCCACATATTGTATATTCTAGTTAATTTTATTCTCAAACTGCCAGTATTGCCTGAGAATTTTAGAATAAAATTTTGCTTTTATAATGAACGTGCACGGAAAATGGCAAATTGTTAAAAGAACTAAATGTTTGGTTAATATAGCCCCATCCAAATATTTGGTTTGACTGACTAAATGATTTTGTTAGTGCAATAAAATTTTAATAAACTAACGAAATCATTTGGTCAGTACAACCAAATATAATGGGGCTACTTTTTCATTATTTTAACTAAATAGTTTTTTCCGTGGAAAAAAACTTTTTAGTTATTTCCAAATAAATTTGTTCGTAAACCCTGGTGTGATTCAATCATTTCAGCAAGAGACTTATTTTACCGCTGAAAGGATTAAGCGAAAAATCTGTGCAATGCTATATCCTTTACTCCTCGGGGAATTACTTAAAAACGAATCTGTGATATTAGATTTAAACTACATTCCTCGACATTTTATTTTCGAAGCAAATATTGAATAAAAATTGATTGAATAAATTGATTTTGTGAAAGAAATTCATCTAGAAAATGTGTTGATTTTGTGAGTCTTTTGTTATAACACACTGATAAAATTGGTTATGAAAATATCTATGATTTAAAAAGAGTATAAAATTTTTTATAGAAGAAATTTTATTCAAATACCCTTATTTGGTCATTCATATCAAATTCCCAAATTCAGATCATAATAAATAAATTCATTTGTTATATCTTGTATTAATAACATTTTCATGAACTTAAGGGTTTTTATTAGAAGAATGCGTAAAAGGTCACATTTTATATGAAGATAAGATGTACTTTATGTTATAATACAGCAACATATTCTTAAATGTATCTTAGATGCAGAGGAAATGAAAATTCTCCATCAAAGATATATTTATTCTAATACTCTTTCTTTTGTTCAGTTATAAGAATATTTGTAGATTTAATTAATAACACTGGAATTCATTTATTGCAATTTTCAGTAAATTAATTTTAATTATATTTTACCTACTTCATTTTGAATACTTTCTAACATACTTGAAAAGTATTTATGAATTCGGTTTATCTGTCTGTCTATCCGTCTGGGCCATTTTCGTACACAGACTCGGATTATATAAATAGTATAAAAAGAACATAAATAGAAAAAAACAATGTTAAAAGCGCTAGAACTTTATATCTTAAAGGATACTAGTTTCAGTAGCCTTTAGCGTACCGTCCTCAGTGCAAAAAATGACGGAAATTTGCTCAAATATATAAGAGAGAAGCGGATTCAAGTGAAAAGTGTATTGACCAATAGGAAAACAGGAAATTACTGATGACAGCCAATAGGAAAATAGCATAGGGAATAGAACCAAAAATGCGAAAAATGTTGGAAGAAATTAAGAAAAATAAGTTGTTATGTAATGTTTTGAAAATCTTGATAATAGGGGAATAGCGAATTCACAATTAACAATATTTTCAGAATTTATTAATTATTAATCATATTCGGATAGCCATGAAATTTTTTACGTTACTGATGCTTACTATAGAATATTCGGCACTGAAAATGAAAGGAAGTGTATAGTATTTATAGTTTGCAGGAGCACACAAAATAATTCCGTTACACAATGGTCTCGTTAAAAATAAGTTAGTAAAAATAGTTCCCGGTGGATTTTACCAATAATCTTAATAATATTTCAAAAATAATGAAATTGATGTACATCACTAAGGTGGGTCAAATAATGCTTTCTCAGAAGGATAGAATAAGTAGCATTTATAGTTCGTTTACAAAGACGCACAAAAGAATTCTGTTAAAGATATGATCGATTTCATTCTATTAAAAGATGAAAATTTGTTAATAATATTTTGTTGGTGTTGGAAAGTGTTTCATAATATATGCTTGATGCATGATTTTTCGTTCTTGTTCCTAACTACACACACTTTTTACACCTCAGTAAAATAAATAGTGAACTAAATAGGGAATTTGCGGAACTTTAACAAATCGTAATATAAAATGTATTTTAATCAGAGCAAGCTAACGATAAATTAGTATAAATAATGCAATACTGGACGTTCTAGTTTAAGTTAAAAGATCTTCGAATGTGGGAAATGTGCTGTTCCTACGCGAAAAATATTTGCAGTGCTATACTAAACATCCTTGACTCCATGGGGTATTTCTTAGAAGTGAATCTATTTGATTTAAAATATTTTATTTCCGAAGCACGAATTGAATGAAATTTTAGAAAATGGGAATGATTTTAGCAAAGAAATGCTTCAAGAAATATTATTGATTTTATGGAAATGTTATATTCATTTTGTTATACTACAAATATAAATTTTAATACAAATATCTATAATTCAAAGAAATATATATATATATATATATATATAGAGAGAGAGAGAGAGAGAGAGATATCTTATTAGTTGTCTATTGATTTTCAAAGACATTATATTCCCACACGAAATCTTTTCTTCAGTTATCTTATACGTCCATTTGGATCGAAATACCCAATTTAAATGTATAACAGTTAGATTTATTTATTTTAGCTCAAATTAATTCAATTTTAATAAATTTTAAAGAAGCGAAAGAACTTTATCAGTGACACACTTCGAGAGATTTTATTCATGTATGGAAAGGTAATATGTGTTTTGTTATAGAATAGTAATAAACTGCTTACAGAAAAATTATCTTTGAGTCACACACTGTAAAAAAAAAAAAAAAAAAAAAAAAAAAAAAAAAAAAAAAAAAAAAAAAGACAAATGTTTCTTAATGTATGACGATATGATATAACCACGAACAAAAATATACAATAACATTTTCCGAATTATCAGTGATTTCGAAATGCGTTCTTTATCCATAGAAACTTCGGAATCCAATATACTATTTCCAAGAGTTAAAGCATCATTTATAAAAACAAAGTTACTTTTGCTGCCAGTAATTTTCGAAAACGTTTCCACGCTGTTTTTATAGTGTATTACCCAGTTTTCTGAATCCGGACCTCGATTAAACATTTTCAACTGCGCAATTGGATTTATACAGCTTGTGCTGGCGTCCAAATTGTTATCACATTGTGCTGTTAATTTTACGCAACTACTGTATTTTCCATGTTAATATAGTCAGGAAACCAAAGAACAGCTCATTCACTGTGATCGAGTTTGTGAGGGAGATGAACAGTACTTTGTACTGTAAAAATGTCGTGTTTTTTTTTTTTTTTTTTTTTTTTTTTTACAGTGCATGCAAGAATAGCAAAATAATATTAATTTTAATGTCAATGCTAATGTTGTTAATTATGTTTGTCTGAAAAAAAAAATGTTTGATGAACATGAAAATAATTACTTTAGGATTGATACCATCTAAAAAACCTATAATCCCGAATTAAGAAAACTCGTTAATACATTATAAAGACCACTCGGTTAAGTTTCTGAAAATCAGTAACAGTGAAAAAAAAAAAAAAAAAAAAAAAAAAAAAATCATGCATCTTTAAATCTTGAAAATATATTTTAGTTTGGTTTTATGAGGTTTATGAGGTTTTTAAAGTTAAAGAACGCTTTTCGGAATTGTAAGCACTAGGCAACTCAGATGAGGTTGTTCTACATTTTAGGTCATGGTTATTTTAACCTTTCCAATCTTAAGAAACATCTGGTTTTTTTATAGTGCAGGAAATTAAATGAACCAATGAACCAATGCAGATAGCTATGAAATTCCTACAAGAGTCGTGATGTTCTTGTTCACTTTCAATCAGTAGTGATTAATCGATTTGTCATAATGCATAGATGTTAAGCATTTTGGTGGAATTCGCACTTAAATTCCGTAGCATTGGGGTGGTCGAAGCAAACAGAGGGTAAGGTAGAAATAAGAAAAGAACCCTGAATCACATTTTTTTTTTTTTTAAATATATGAATTACATTAACAACAATAATAATTTAGAAAGAATAAAATAAAACTATCAAAAAAACCTCTAAAAAGGAAAATTACCGAAAGAAAATGAGAATTTGAGAAAAAGACGGCAAGGATTTGACGGCCCACTTCAACAGCCAATGGGGCTGCTGAAGGGCGACGAATCAAATTGCCGGAAAATAGGACAGACAGAAAAGATTGAAATGAAAGAAAAGCGGATGTTTCAGAGAACTATAAAGTGAAAACTTACTGATGGATTCGACGAACTTCTCGAGCCATTGGCTGCAGCAAATCCAAGGAAATATTCACCCCAATATTTTTAATTACTTATTTATAAAAATATTTATACTTATAATTAATAATACAAATAATTCATTTATTATAAGTTTCATAAATTTAATTTAATGTATATGTCCCTTATTTTATTACTTCTTACTACCTAACTACGACTAATTCTAAATGGATTTTTTACACCCCATTAAAATAGAAAACGAACAAATGTGTAATGCAGAACTTTTACAAACCTTCATGTAAATAAATATTTGAGTCAGAGTAAACAAACCATAACATATATAAATCATGTAATGCTAAACTTCTTTAGTTAAAAAATGTTTTAAAAAGAGAAATGTTCCACTGCTTAAGCGAAGTATTTTCGCGGTGCTGTATACTCGATTCCCAGGAAAATTTCTTAAATTCGAATGAGCCATATTTGACTTAAAATACTTTCATCGGTGTTTTATTTGCGATGAATACATTTAATAAACTTTTAGGATAAGAAATTCCTTTTACGAGAGAAGCTCTCTAAGCAATTGTTTTGATTCTATATATCATTTGTTATAGCCCATACTTAAAATGGATATGAAGATATCTACGATTCAAAGAATATAAAATTTGAAAAAAAAAAAAAATTCAATTTTTTTATTCGTATGAAACTAATCATTTTAATTTATAATAGTTAAATTTATTTATTAAAAAATAGTATTAAAAAATTGTTAATCAACTTTTGAAGAATGATAAGATTTCATAAGGGAAATTCTTGCGATATTGCATTATTTGAACGGGGATTTAATAAAGTAAAACCTCCCGAATAGCGGATACTTTTTCGATCCCCAGCATCTATATATTTGAGCATTTTTATCTCTGAATAGCAGACAATGCGAGGTGTCCGTTATTCAGTTGTTTTACTGTATCTGTTTTATTATAGTACAGTAATAAATTTATAATTTAAAGAGTATTTTAAGTCCAATGGTAATTAGTTTTGCCATATTTCCTAATTTTAATTAATAATAAAAAATATTTATTAGATAATAATTTTTATAAAATTATTTTAATTTATATTTTACCTATTTTATTACTTTTAACTACCTAACTACTATTATTTCTAACTACATCTGCACACATTTTTTTACAACTCATTAAAATAGAGAATGAACTGAAGAATAATGCTGAACTTTAACAAAGCTTACTGTAAATATATATTTGAATCAAAGCAAACGAGGCATATATATAAATCATATAACGCTAAACTTCTTAGTTAAAAGATGCTTTAAGGAGAGAAATGTTCTTCTGCTTAAGCGAAACATTTTTGCAGTATGCTTAATTCTCCGCAAAAATTTCTTAAAATCGAATGAGACATATTTGACTTAAAATACTTCCATCGGTGTTTAACTTGCGAAAGTTATATTCAATAAATTTTTAGAATAAGAAATTCCTTTTACAAGAGCAGTTGGGTTGACTTTTGAATCTTTTTTTACAGCCTTTTACTAAAAATGGATATGAAAATATCTACACTGTAAAAAAAAAATCTGTAGTTCTACTGATGTAAAGTTACTAGAGCTTACTAAACTTTCATCTGTAACTGTACAAAAAAAGCCGCAAATCTACAGAACTAGTTTTTGTAAAGCTATCTATATAGCTTTACATAATCTACAGAATTATGTAACTTTACAAATGAATCTGCTAAAATTATAGTAATCTTACTAAAATTTTATCTGTAAACCTAGTTGCAGTTACATGAAAAGTTCTTGGCATCCCAGTTTCCTAAAAAAATGTTAGTAACCTTACAGATTTTTTTATTTTCGGCGCAAAAGTGTGTGTTACATGAATTTTTGAATTTTTGTTGTTGCCGTTACATAAAAAGTTCTAGGAATCCCAGTTTCCTAGAAAAACTTTAGTAACTTTACAGATTTTTTTTTTTTTTTTTACAGTGTACGATTCAAAGAATATAAAATTTGAAGATATTTTTATTTCATTTTTTTTTATTCGTTCATTCATATCAATTTCCAGTTTCAATTTATAATAGTTATATTGATTTGTCGAGCCATTTCAAATTTTATGAAAATCGGATGTATACTTTAATTACAGGGACAGTCAAAAGTTTTTCTTTACATTACGGCCAATGGGAAAAATTATTGCAAATGAATTTTAATGATGTTACAGCCTTCCGAATGGTCTGAAATTTTAAATATATAATTGTTGCAAAATTTTGTCGAGCCATTTCAAATTTTATGAAAATCGGATGTATAGTTTAATTACAGGGAGAGTCAAAAGTTTACCGTTATATTACGGCCAATGGGGAAAAAAATATTGCAAGTGCATTTTAATGTTGTTACAGACTATGCACTTATAAAGCGCCAAAAATATACATTCAGTACAATATGGGGTGCAAAAAATAATTATAAAACTAGTTATAGTACGAACGCACCTCATTTGCTACGTTTGACGAGCAATTTCCAACTTGTTTTTATTACGCGAAATATGCATACGAACCAATGACGACAGGAAAAGAAAGATAAAAATTAATGAACTATAATTTAAATATCTATAGCATTCATGAAAAACAAATTATAAAATGCGTAAATCCTGTAATGTTAATAATATTACTTACAAGAATAAAATGTTGGAAAAACAGAAATGTGATGTTGTTTAATAGAAAAACCTTTGCATTGCTGAATATTAATTATCTAAAACATTCTACAAATGGAATCTGGGGTACATGTCTTAAAATGCATTCCTCGGCGGGGGTTTTTTCTTTCTTTCTTTCTATCTTCCTTTCCTTCTTTTTTTTTTTCGAAGAAAAAGAAAAAGAATATCACCACAAATCGAATATTAAGAAAATACTTTAAGAAACTGTGTTGATTTTATGGAGGAGTTATACATGGTGTTCCAAACACATTGAAACGCGCTTTTATTTTTTACATGATGGAATTACGTAGGTAATGTAAACTGAACAAGTAATATAAAAATTTTGTTATTAAAGTCAATTCCTACTTAGGTCATCAAAGAAAAATTTAATATAATCCCTTAAGCTAATATTAGTTTTTGTTGCATTAAAATATCTCAATTTGTTGATTTTCTATAAGCAAGTAGGTTTACAATGGAACTCTATGGGAATTTGGCGAAATATTAGAGATATCGCCAAGTTGGAGTTAAACTTGGCGGTATTTGGCGACAGAACAGGGTCCTCCCTATGATAACCCCTTATTGAAAATCTTCTGAATGATCTTCAACAACCAATGGCCGCCATTTTGTTTCCCATGCAAAACTAAAATTAATTAATTAAAATTTAATTAATTAATTAATATTTGAAAAATCTGTATTAACATCAATTGTCATCCAGTACAAGTTTTAAAAAAATTATTGCAACTTGATAGGATGAATAATGAGTATTTTATTAACGATTGAAAATTTGAACAAGATAAATATATAAATAAATAAATAAATATAGGGAGAGTGTGAGCTAATAGTAGGAATTGAAAAAATGTACACAACAAGGTTAAAATTTTAGAATAAAAATAATATAAGAAGAATTTTAGAATATAAGTATATTATTTAGAACTAGCCGCCCTTGGCGACCAGTTTGGTCTCCGTTAGATGTGTGCTAAGTATTGTACCATGTTATTTTCATCCAAAATTTAATTTACTTTCTCAATACCTCGCCAAATCAGAAGTTTCTTGTACAGAAATCAAGAAATCCGTATTTTTATGGGTACTACTTGGTTATGCCGTCGACCAAAAATCTATCTCCAAACTATAAGATTATATATCAATAATGGTCGATCGTAAATGTCACATTCGCTTGACTTTAAGCAAGTTACACGTGTTTACGCCATCAAGTTATTTTTATTTCGACGTTTTATTTGTATTTTTATTAATGTTGTACTAATTTATTTGTTCTTTCGCTATTTAAAATAAAAATTATGTCAATTTGTATAATTTGGCGAGTGGTTTGGCGATTTATATAATTTGGCGAAATGGGTCGACGGTATAACTAAGTAGTACCTTTTTATGCTAGCCAGGCGCAAATGATAAATCATCAAACATTGTCTTTCCAATCGCATTTTTTCATATTTCATTAAATTCATCTAAAATATAATAATTTCACTCATTTTATTTAAGTACATAATTTTAATTTGAAATTCATAGCTTTCACTTTTTCTTTCCTTTTTTTAAGAAAAAGAAAAGAAAAATAATAAATAATACTAAAAACCATGACTTTTAATTTCAATATGAAAGCCTTGTTTTAATTTACCACGCGAAAAATAAAAAATGTAAAAAATGGTCACCTGGCATATAAAAAGCGAAGCGGTCAGCCCGGAACTATTGATGACAGTAATATGACTTAGGCTATTATTATAGAGATAATAAATAAGAAAAAAATTTTATTGAACAAATGTCTCTGCCACTCAGCTCTTCGGCACTAAAAATGGACATACGATTGTTTACTATCGTAGAGCTCCGAAATAGCATAAACTTCCAAATATCATAACTCAGTGAGTTTTGGTAGTAGAAGAAGGGAATTTTTGTTGTTTTACTTGTGAGAGCATGGATAAAATGTTTCTAAAAATAAGTTATAGAATCAAGGGACCGTATAAAAATTTTAAAAGTTTAACTTTTAAATTTTAATGGCAGGACTATTTCATTAACATAATCTTAATTCTTACCTTATTTTGGACACTTTTGAAATTTACATTGTCTACGTTTCTCCAACAGATAAAACATTAATGCATATTTTAATCTCTTTAGACACCCTGCATACATTTTTTAATAGCACAGCAATGCAATAACAATGAAAATATAAAAAACTCGAATAAATTAAATTGTTTTCTCTCTCTCTTTTTTTTCTTTTTTCATTTATATTCAAATCGTAATCATCAATTTATGATAAATAAATTCATCTATTACAACTAGAATAAATAACATTTAATATTGCTTAAATTAATTTTTGGCAAAGAAAAAGATTTTGCCCCAGAAAGGCTTCTAAAGATAATACAGTTTTCACGTAGATTTTATATTGCGGTACAGTAATAAATCTGTAAATCAACATATCTTCGAATAAGATTAAATTAAATTTTATAAGAAAAATATTAATTTCAATACTTTTATTTACTCATTAGAAACTTTTGTTTTATTTAATTAATAATTTTTTAATTTATTATTTCATTTTTAACATATTTTTCGAATTACACAATTTTTTTTAAACACTGCAAAAATATATAGTGAGCAAAAGAACAATATAAAAATTTAATAAACCGTAATATATGGATAAATATATCAAAGCAAAGAAACCTTAACATACACATTCATGTCTATTTAACAGCACTATTTTTAGTTAAATGATATTGAAAAGTGTGAACACACCACTAACTAAATGAAAATTGCTTACAGTATTACATTCTTAACTCACTAAGCAATTTCTTTAGAGCGAATTAGAGACATTTATTTTAACATTATGTTTTATTTACAAATAACGCATTAAAGAATATTTTAGAAACAAATTATTTTATGACAGAAATGTATTAAGAAATCGTGGGGATTTTATAGACGTATTATGTACATTCAATTATGTAACAGTAATAAAATTGGATGCGGAAATATTTGCGATTCAAAGGATATAAAATTTGATCCCTGAAGAAACATTTTTTTCAATATTTTTATTAATTCATTCCTATCCAAATTCCCAGCTTCAATTTATTATCGTAAAATGTATTCATTATAACTTGTATTATTACAATTTTAAATAAATATCAGACAGGTCTGTGAATTAAGATGTAATAAAAGATCTGTAAAATAGGTAAAGAGATTGTACTACTGATAATAGGAATGATTTATGTCTTTTTCTTAATGCTGTAATAAACTTGTAAATTTAAAATTATTTTTATTCAAGGGGATATTAAATTTCAGCAAAGAAGAAATATTCATTTATACATTCATATATACATTCCATAACATTCGTTCCAGACTTGTATAAAACCAAAAACTTTCTGCGCACATAAATATTGGACAAAAACTTTCTGCAAATTAATTTAATGTTTAATAAAATAACGTGTTATATTATTTTAACGATATGAATTAAAAACAGTAGTTTTAAAATAATTACGATTTAAATTAAAAAATTAATTAATTTTAACTAAAGAATAATTATTTTGGTTAAAAAAATAAAGCTAAAAATATATGATAAGGAGAATTCTTATCAATTATTTTGTCAATGAATTTAGATACAGCCCAAACCTTAATACTGTGACCTCTTTGCACAAAATACCAGTCACTCTGTTCACAGAAATAATGTGACATAGCTTCTGAAACAACTAAATCACATTTTTTACCGCGGCCCTTTCACGAAATTCACGTTTTTTCTGCAATCCTTTGACGAAATTCGCATTTTTTGCAATCTTTTGACGAATTTCATGTTTTTGGGGGCTTTGTTGACGAAATGCGCACTTTTTCCGCGGAGCTTTGACCGCGGTTTTTTTTTTTTGCGATTATTTGACGAAATTAATTTTTTCCGCAAATCTTTTACGAAATTTGCATTTTTTAAAGATCTTTTGAAAAAAATTCGGGCTTTTTCCGCGATGCTTTTAAGAAATTCGTTTTTTTCCTGCGCTCCTTTGACGAAATTTGCGTTTTTTCTGCGATTATTTGATTTTTTTTTTTTTTCATGATCCGTTGAAGAAGTTTGCGCTCTTTTGACGAAATTCGCGTTTATTCTGCGATGTTTTGACGAAATTGGTGATTTTTCCTGCAAATGATTGACAGAATTGTTTTTTTTTTCGGCGACCATTTGTTGAAATTCACAATATTTTTCAATGATATTTCTTTATGTCTGAATTTTCGGACTGGTGGCCGATTTTTTTTTTTAATTTTCAGAAAATTCGGAACAGAATCACCTCGGGCAAACAATAAATAAATCGTACATAAAATTGGGGAATATTTTAAATTTTTTGGTATTTAAAAAAAAATTACAAGAACAAAAATTACATTTTTTTTTCTAAAAAATTTTCCGCAAAGTTCCGAAATTTGCGAAAAATTTTCCGCGCACGGCGTGCGCGCGTGCGTCTATTTTATACAACTCTGATTCGTTCTACCTTTGAAATAAATAAATTTAAATGAGATTAATAAATTTTTAGAATTTTTTTCTTATGAAACACACCTGTCCTAAATCTATATTATAAAGCAAAAATAGGTACTCAGGCACCACTGACATCATATCAACGGTGGCAAAGATCTGAAAAAACAATTTACTTTAATCGGATATTTATTAACTTATAAACAATTCGTGGAATTTAAATTTTTACAGCATCGAATGTGGAGTGGGGGTAGAGGTGTACTTTCAAATGCAATTTGTTTAAAAATTGTATCTCAATTTATTAATTTCCTTTATAGCTTTTTAAATAATTTTCAAGCATGATATTTTTAAATCTATCTCTGTCGTATGCAGCCCGATTTCAGAAGATTAACCCATTTGCACATGAACCAATAAAAATAGTTCAGCGTTTGTTTCCAGCCAATGTTCCATGACGGAATTAAAACTTCATAATTACTTCATATCAACGGTGGCAAAGATCTGAAAAAACAATTTACTTTCATCGGATATTTATTAACTCATAAACAATTCGTGGAATTTAAATTTTTACAGCATCGAATGTGGAGTGGGGGTAGAGGTGTACTTTCAAATGCAATTTGTTTAAAAACTGTATCTCAATTTATTGATTTTCTTTATAGCTTTTGAAATAATTTTCAAGCATGACATTTTTAAATCTATCTCTGTCGTCTGCAGCCCGATTTCAGAAGATTAACCCATTTGCACATGAATTAATAAAAATAGTTCAGCGTTTGTTTCCAGCCAATGTTCCATAACGGAATTAAAACTTCATAAATAAATTAATTAATATAATTCGGAAATTTAGCGGATATGCAGTCGAATTAAATAATTAAATATTGAAGTAATAAAAATCAAAAAGATTTCTATATAAATAGTAAAATCATTGTCTGTTTCTTCGACTGTGAACTTCTGGCATGCGGGTAAACCAAAGTATCGTTGTTAAGAGGGTCCGGGACACAAAAATCTTCAAATTTTCAATTTTTTTTTTTTTTTTTTTTTTTTTTTTTTTTTTTTTTTTTATTGCATTAAAAATTTCTCTGCCGTTTTCTGCTTAAAATGATGTTTAAATCATGTTTCTATCTTAATTAGAACAGGAAATATTAATCTTTTGGTTTTGGTTTGTTTTCAAAATCTGCCTTTCAAGCTATGGTTGTCAAGGAAACGAGTTCTTGTGAAATTGCGTTTTCTTCATGATAGGTTTTTTCACCATTTCTCATATTTAAATTCTTATAACTCGAGAACCGTTAAAGATACAGGGTTGAAACTCAGAAAATAACTTTTTCAATTATTTTACTTTACTTTTGAGCCAGCATATTTGAAAAAAAAAATTTACTTTTGAAAATATGATTTTTTTTTTAAAGTTGCACCACTTTTTTTGTAATTTTTTCGTTAAATATTTTTAATTTTTTTTAAAATTAATATTTTTAAAATTCTGGCTCTAAATTAATATATATATATTTCTGTTTATTTAAATGAAAAACAATTTAAATTCTACAAATAATGTTTCGCGTTATAACGATTTTAAGTTGTACCACTTTATTCATAAATTTTAAATTTAAAATTTTTTTAAAAAAGCTATGAGAAGTTTTATCTTTTGATTTTGTTTACAAATGATACTGTTAACCATCACAAAAAAATTCAAAATTTTAACTCAATAAATAAATGTTTTCTGAAAATGTGTCCCGGACCCCCTTAATACATTTCAAAACTTTACTTAAATATATAGCTGATATTTTCCGTATAAAAATGCTGTTTAATGTTGCTAGTGTGCAATCTAAAAATATATACTAAATGTATAAAATCTATTATAGATTTTCATGTAAAAATTATTTCTATCTATGCTCTGTACACCAAACAAGCTGTATGTTCTATAACGTCAGAAGCCTTTAGTTGGATCACCTGGTATTTAATAAATGAAGGAATAATATAAAAAAATTAATATACCATAATACAATAATTGTTGTAAGCAGAGTAAGCTAATGTTAACAGCGCAAATCATTTATCTCTAGAACCACGGGAAATTTTATTCAAGTTATATATATATCTATAAAAAATACATCAGGATTTTAATTTAAATCTATTTAACTTATTTTTGTTCAATTTATAGATTATTTTATAAAGAAATTTCTGGTTGGAATCGACATCTATTCACTTGGTACTGGTTAAAATGACCCCTCATCACAGTTCTAGTGTAAACTTAAAAGTGCTGTTATTTATGAAAAAATTCTAGAAATATAATTTTCTTAAACTTGTAATCCTACGTAGATCCCCGGCAAATCCTTTGAAAGCAAACTAGAGATATTCGATTGAAAATTAAAATAGAATAAAAAAATATCTATAATTCATATAATATAAATTCTCTTCTAAGAAGAAATATTTATCCCAATATTTTTATTTGTTTATTCCTATCAAATTCCCAGTTTCAATTTATAATGGTTAAATTTATATATTAGAGCACGTACTAATAATTTAATAAATTTTTTATTGGAAAAAATGAACTTAATACATCTTTTTTATTCAAATATTTCGCCATGAACATGTTGCCCTTGACATAGTTTTATGTTAAAGTGCATTTCTTAGCAAAAAATCATCATTAGTATCAAATATCAAGCCTTAATGCATAACTTTACTTCAAATAAATCACTTTATAGCATTTTCTTAACTTCAAGAACTATAAAGAATATCAATTTCATCACCTTTAGCGTCGCCACCATGATTTACCGAAGCATAGAAAATTCACAGGAGAAACATTCCACGACATTAAACTGAATAATTCTGCAACAATAGAATTGCTCGGCATGGTATGCAATGTCGAAAACTTAATCACTGTTTTAAAATAAGAAAATGAGTTCAAGGATTCTTCTTAGAGAAAATAAAATTAAATCTATATAAAATGTATTCACGAAATATTGTTTAGTTTGACGATTTTAAATGTCTGGCCCGCTGACCTAATGTAGGTCAACCTGATGACTTGCATTGGATATTCAGTTGGAATATAGTATAAGAAAATGTATGCTGCAGTTTTGTTTTTTATTTGTTTATTTATAGTTTAAATAATACTAGTGAGTGTTTTAACTTTTGCATGCATAAAATAAATCGAATTCTATGGTATAGATGCACCAAATATGGTTCAGCTCGGCAATTTTGAATATGTGTCAGTTTTATTGAACCCATGTTATGCGAATGACAGGTTTTCCTGCCTAGCAGTGTTGCCAATTGGGCGGGGTTTATTTATTTATTATTATTCAGAAGCTTGATTGTTACCAGTTTTTTAAAATAGTAATATTCCCCTTATTTAATGACAGTCTTATTAAGGAAAATATTATTAATGTTTAAAAAGTGGTAGAAATCAAGCACTTTGAATAATAATTAAAAAAGAAACAATTCTTAGTTGGTTGGTTGCGGTTGCTACGGTCGTCTTTTGCACTCAGCGGCTAAACAGACCAGGAACCCGTTTAAAGCAGTTGTAACTGGCAGTAGTTTTGCCCAATTTTAATAATTATAAAACTAAGGTAGCTTTAATAAGCAGTATTAAAACTCAATCAAGCAATAGTAAAAATAAGGACTATCAAAAGAGTTTTACTTAATAGCTATATTAATAAAAGAAAATTGTTATTATTTATTTGTTTATCTGTTTATCATCTGTTTAAAAAGTTTATAAACAGCCAGTACAAAAAACCACATAAAGCAAATGCAATCACATTTACGTTATTTGATATATTAGGCAAAAAAGCCCAACAAACACCATATTCCTTTCTGTTCATACCAAACGAGGTATCTTTGAAAACAGAGATAGCGGGCAACAGATTACAAATTTGCCCAATTTTAATAATCATAAAATGAAGACAGCTTTAATGAGCACTATTAAAACTCATTCAAGAAATATTAAAACAGCGACTTTATAATGATAGATAATAGTTACTTTAATAACAGTTTAAAATGATAACTTTAAAAAAAGGAAATCGTTGCTATTTATTTAGTTGTCGTTCGTTTAAAAGCTTATAACCTGCCAGTACAAAAACTCACATAAAACAATGTTATTCAAATGACGTAATCAGAAAATATTAACAATTTATTCGTAACAAACATGTATCCCACTGCGCTGATGGCAGTCGAGGTATCTTTGAGAACAAGGATAGTGGGCAAGGGCAACGCAGATAACAAGTTTGCCAAATTTTAATAATAATAAAATGAAGACAACATTAGTGAGCAATATTAAAACTCATTCAACCAACATTAAAAATAAGGGATATTAAATCTATTATTTTATAAATGATCGATAATAGTAATTTTAAAAACTGATAAAAATGAGAAAATAAAATAAAAGAAAGATAAGAAGATAAGAACTTTAAGAAAATAAAATTGTTGTTATTTATTTAGTTGTCGTTCGTTTTAAAAGCTTTAACCTGCCAGAACAAAAACAAAAACGTAGCCAAAAAATAGCATTAATTCATTCGCATCGAACACCACATCCCACTCCGCTGATGGCAGTCGAGGCATCTTTGAAAACACGGATAGTGAGCAACAGATAATAAGTTTGGCCAATTTTAATAATAATAAAATGAAGACAACTTTAATGAGCTATATTAAAACACATTCAAGCAATATTTAAAATTAGGGTTATTAAAATAGCGGTTTTATAATTATAGATAATAATAATTTTAAAAACAGATAAAAATGATAATTTTGAGAAAAGAAAATAGTTGTGGTTTATTTATATAGCTAATCGTCGTCTGTTTTAAAAGATTATAACCTGCCAGTACAAAAACTCACATAAACAATCCTATTCAAATAATAGCAACAAAAAATAGCAACAATCCATTCGCTACAAACACCATATCCCACTCCACTGATGGCAGTCGAAGCATCTTTGAGAACAAGGATAGCGTGCAACAGGTAGCAGTTTTGCCCTGGGTGCGGCGCATTTCCGGCTATTGTCGGGCACCCTCACCAAACGATCGTTTACGGTCGGTGGTCGCGATCACCCTATCCTGGCGTGAAGAGCTAATCTTGGTCGACGAACTCACAAAGGATTTCAAAAAACCGTCCTGTTCGGCTTATGTCTAATGGCACATGGTAGAAGACACAACAGGCCATATTTCAAGATTGGGTAAAGTTCTTCAAAGAGATAACTTTGAGGTTTGTGACCCTTTCTCTGAAACTGCAACCGAAAAAAGAAAAAAAGATGGATCAAATGAAATGTTACTCAGGTATTTCATGGAAGACATTTTATCTGACATAGACATTAACGCTCGAGTCCAATAGGTAAAATTAATTAATTAATTAATTAAAAAAGAAAAAGAAAGAAAAAAATAGCCACTTCTGTAAACGAATTTTTTTGTGTGTCTTTGTAAATAAATTCTGCATAGTCAATAATCTGTAGAAAACATGCTGTAAAGCACTTCACTAATGTATGTCAATTTCATTGAAATAGTATAACTATAACATCGTTAAAATACAATGCAAATGGTTTCCCCCCATAGTTCCAAATTTAATGAAAGGTTTTGTGCATCCCTAACAGTAAGCTAACTATAATCACTAATTACTCTAGAAAGCATGTTGCTATCCACTTCAATGATGCATTCATTACATTTAAAACAATGTAACACCATTAAAATGCACTGAAAATGTTTTTCCCCATTGACCACAATGTAACCGAATAACTCCGAGTGTCTCTGTATACGAACTATAATTGCTTATTTCTTCTATACTCTATAGTAAACGTGTCATCGTCCACGTCAGAGTTGCATGTCAATTCCCTTATGTTTGAAACAGAGTAACATCATTAAAATGCATTGAAAATGAAGAAAATGAATTTTCACGAATTGACTGTAATGTAACAAAATACTTTTGAGTATCCCTGTAAACTAACCATAAATGGTGCACATCTCATTTTCAATACCTAATATGAAATAGTAAACCTAAATATTACACTTCAATTACACGGAAATCCGAGAATGTTTACACGAGTTGCAATTCAGCCAGTCAGATAGACAGAAAAACAGATAGGCAGACAGACAAACCGCTTTTATAAATTTTATAATTTTATAAATACTTTTAAACTATGTTGGAAAGAGTTAAAAAAGCATGCATATTCCTTTTAACTTAGTATTATTTATCAAAATTTCTATTTAAGAAGTTGAAGAAATGTATATTTTGAGACTGAATTTATTTTTAAGGCAATTTAAATCAGCAAATAGTCAAACGTAAAATTATCAGGCATACAGAAGGATATACATGGAAAAAGTTCATTGTACTTGTTGTACTTAAACCGATGACAATAAGTTCGATTAATATTGGTTAAAGCTAGGAAGAAAAAAAAATATCTAAACAATTTTGCATTATTACATTTAGAGCTACAAAAATTTCCATAAGTGATCTTTCTATTCATATTTGTCTAATAACGTTAAATATAATAAAACACACATACTACAATATGTATTAAAACACACATACACACATAAATAACGCCGGCATTCGACAGTTAAAGGTACGAGTATATAATAAATATTATACAGACATACATACAATAAATACAATAAACCCAACTGGACGTTATAATAACGGAATAATAAGGTTATTATTTTAGTGGATTAACAAAAGATATTCAAAGAAGCAGTGTGAGGCTTGTGACTTTTTTTTTTTAATTCGGCATAGCAAGTGGGAAAAATATACAAATACTATTTCTCTTTTCTAGGTGTTAAGAATTGTGACAATTAAAAGTTAGTAAAAATCATGCTAACACATAAATGCTAAAATTTTAATTAAAATTATGTTAACATTTAAACATTTCAATATTCAACAAGCATATTTTACAAACAAGCAGTATAAATAATTAGCCCTAACATTAGCATTAAAATTAATATTATTTTGTAACTCTTGCATGTAATACAGTAGAACCTCTTTTATCCGAAACTCTCGGTTAACCGAAATCCATAAAGGTTTTTATTATTATTATTATTATCACATTCTTTGTGTACAAAATCCATTTTGAAAGTTTTTCTTTTAAACTATCATATTCCTTGTATGGAAGAGGTTCTTTCCGAATTACGAGTACATATAAATATTTTCGATCCCCTTTCAGTTCCTTTGAATTTAACTTGAGCTCCCGTAAGCTGCGGAGTGGAACGAAGAAAAACGAACAAATTAGCAATTCTGAAGCTTTTGAATGTTTTGCAAAAGGTTTGGCATGGCTGGAGCAGCAGAAAGATTGTGTTACCTGGTGAACTAATAATGTTTAAAACCTCCGTGATAGAGCTTCAAAGCAAAGCAATCGAAACTGCGACAAACAAAACATTTTCTCAAACCCTTGTGATATATGTAAAAGGTACTTAATTTAATAGTTAAAATTCAGATAATTTATTCTTGTTTCTATTTTCCTATTGCTTTATTTTTATTAAGCACTTGTTACCATAATAAGAAATATTGCATACATTTCTCCTTAATCTTAAAATGGAAGCATTCTCGATTATCCGAAAATTTCGATTTTCCGAAAGAGGGTCGGACCCAATTACTTCGGATAATCGAGGTTCTACTGTACGTTCAGTTACGCAGCTGAAAATGCATAATTGAGAATTGATAGAATCCGAAAAACTGATATTCCAGTTTCAGGAAACTTATACAAAATACTCGGTATAAAATACTTGGGAGAGTTTCCGAAAATCAGTGGCAGCAAAAGAAATCTCGATTTTACAAATGCTTGTTTAAAACTCTAAATTATATTAGTTTCTGGGGTTTCTAAAGATAATGAACTTATTTTTATGGATCGTGGGTAACTCGAAAGAAATTATGGTACATTTTCATTAATGGTTTTATAATACTTGCATAGATTAAGAAACTTTTTTTTTAACAGTGTATAAAAATGTGAGGTGAATTTCATTGACATTCTACGTGAGATGCATTTAATGATAATCTGGTAATACGTAAACCTTTGTCATTACATTCAATTTATAAGATTACACGAAAATATCTACCAAACTTTTTCATTTATCACGATGAAAAAAAATGCCTATAAATATCCAGTTATGAATTCGAAAAACTTAAAATTATGTTTAAGGGGTCTCACGCCTCTTAAAATTGGAAAAAAAGAAAATAAAGGACCATATTAAACATTTAATATCTTAAAATTTAAATGGTTTAAAAACACAATTTTAATTGGGATGAATCATATGAGTATGTTGTTTTATTTCATGTATTTAAAAAATTGCAAGATGCAGAACTAGTATTTATAGGGCGCTTCAAACTGTCAGACATTTGTCGAGCAGCAAATTGGTATAACAGCTTACGCACAGGATTACAAAATAAATTTTTAAACTAGAATAAAATTTCTTGTGCCCAAATAGACTTCAGACTGTAGCAATTACTTTGAACCTACATAAATTTGTATTTAAAGTATTTTTATATTTTTAGCCACTTCACAGTTTGCCCCGAGATAACTCGGGTGTAAAAGCACTGTTTCCCATACCTGTCGCCGGCGAAGTGGTTAATACAAAGTTGTATTTAGCTAATACAAAATTTTAAAAAATTCAACAATAAAATCACATAAAAAAATATTATTTTCAACAATAAAAAGGAACTTTTAGTTTCAGTTTATACACTCTAACATGAAACATCTATTTTGAAAATTCCATGAAAAAATATTGAGAAGTTTTTGAGGTATCCTGCGTGTTATGTCCAAAGACGTCATTTTTAATAAAATAACTTCAAAGCCTCGAAAACGACGCTTCAGCTATTGAGCGGGTACAATTAAAAAAACACAACTTCTGTTCTAATGGGAATTTCAAGGAAAGAATTGTATCAAAAGGTTCAGGAAAGATAGGAGTTTAAAATACAAAAAAAAAATTTAATTTCGAAATTTTTGAAGCTTTTAAGAATCCTGAGACCCCTTAAAGCATTTTATTATAGAAAGATTTTTAGATTGTCCAAATAAAATTGCTATGCCTTTAGCTTTAGATAACAAATCAACACGATTTTAAATAACTTAAAGAGAGCAAACATGTAAAAGCATCGCAGATAATTTAGATTTCTGATGATGATTTGATAACTCAGATGAGTAAATTAGGTTTCTCGAATATTTGTATAACTCATGTGCATATTTACATTACAATCTAGCTATCGAATCTTTTATATTGCATCAAATGCAGTATGAAAAATATTTTCGTTCACAGATCAAAACATTACTTTTATCCCTTTTGGCAAAAGACCAACTCATTTACGCGACAGGATTATAAATTTGTAATCAATAATGCCAAAAAATCTAGAATCATTTTAAAACCCAGAAATAGAATAATTTATGACTCGAAGAAAGCATCTTAGTTCAGGAAATAACAGTTCTCATTTACGAAAAGAAAAGAGCCACGCTATTTTGAAATCGAAAGTGGCAGCGAACTCTTGTGTTGATGTTGGCAGAATTTATTCTCATTGTTCGATTGTCGAACCCTTGAAAATTCGAGCAGAACGCGAAGGCGCATAAATAAAGAAAATAAGAAAGAACAAAAAAGAGCATTTTTCTGTGAAAGCCGAGGGAAATAATCTTTCAGGAGCAATAGTGCGTGCCAAATGACAGAAATTGGCTGGCTAAACTATGGCCTGAAGGATATATATTGGGACGAATTTCGTTAAAAGCTTACTTCAGGATTTCAGACATTAGAGAGATTACGAATAGGAAGTTACAGAACAGTGGTCGTCATTTTGAATAGCTGCTGCAGACGATTTAAATGGTCAGGCGTTTAATCTTTTCGAATGCAAGAAAAGATGTTAGTCCGAGAACATCAGTTTGTGTTCTTGAGAATAGGTCAACAAACCATCATAAAAGGAAAATATAATTGCTGTATCTATGCAAAGAATAGTCTAGATTTAAAACGATTTTGACGTTAAGCATCTAAATGGTTTTTATCTTTTGCAATAGATTTTGAAGTGACACCATATTTATTAAATTTGTAAAAGAATGAACTTCTTCCTGGAACATGAATAAGTTGTTGACATTTTGAATAGCTACAGCAAACGATTTAAATGAAATAACATTTAATCTTTTCTAAAACAAGAAAAGATGCTGGTTGAAGAATATCAGCTTTGTTCTTAAGAATGGGTCAACAAACCATTACAAAAGGCAAATTATAATTCATGAATTTATGTAAAGAATATTCTCTATTTCAAGCAATTAGTGGCGTTAAGCATCTAAATGGTTTTTATCTTTTGCAATTCAGCCTGGAATGACATCTTAATGTTAAATTTTGAAAAAAGAATCAACTTCTTCCGGGTGTAGGAATAAATAATGTTCTAAAATAAGAATACGCGAGCGAACAAATTCTATTCTTAGACATCATTAGTTATTTCATCAGTACCATTATAAAAGTAGGAACGGGTATATTTGATGATTTTCACAGGTATTCATGAGATACTCTTAGAAGACGTATAATACAAAATAACAACAAATATTACATTTTTTTGTCAAATTTCTTTTTCTTAAACTGTATTCATAAAACTATTTTGAAAATGTGTTCATGTTAAAAATCTTTCCAATCGTTAGCGCAATAAATGGAGAGGTTTATCATTGAAGTTTATCACTGAAAAATTGTAGAATAGTTGTCATTATTTTGAATACTAGCTATAGAAGACTTAAAGGGTCAGACGTTTAATCTTTTCGAATACAAGAAAACGAGAACAAGTCCGAAAATATCAGTTTGTGTTCTAAGAATAGGTCAAAAACCATTTAAAAAATGGCAAACTATATGTACTAACTTTATTCAAAGAATATTCGAGATTTTAAACAATTTAATGAAGCTAAGCATCTAAATGGTTTTATCGTTAATGACATAGTTTGAAATGACATTTTGGCATCAAATCTTCGGAAACAATGAATGTTTTAGTGGAAATGGAATAAATAAATGTTTGCCATTTTCAGTAACTGCTCTCAGCAATTTAAATGGAGATTAGTTTTATTTCTTTGAACGAAAGAAAAGATGCAGGTCTAAGTATATCAAAAATCCTTGAATATATAAAGCTTTGTGCGTTTAAAAATCGCCCAACGATCCACCATAAATTGCATGTATAATTCCGCAAAACATATTTTTTATTCAAAATAAGAATTCAGGAACACATAAATCCTTATTTCAAATACCATTAGTTAGTTCCTCACCACTATTACAAAAACTGAATTGGCTCCACTTTACAGAATACTATGAATTCAAATAAATAGTAATAAAAAATAAATAAAAGCATAGATCCAAATTTTTGCAAATTTGAAATGTTTCCATTTTTGAAAAGAACCTTTATTCTAAAGAAAACGTCACTTTCATTCTTAAAGCTCAAACTTTTTCTAAAATTATGACATAATTTTCAATGAATTTTCATTCCACCCCTGCTGAAATTAAGACCTGTTAATGAAAATAGATATTGAAATCCAATTTGCCTCGTAATGCTAACGGGAATTTTAGGTTGTTTTAAATATAGATATTTCGTCATTATTCCTCAACAACATACAATACTTAAATTTCTCTATGTTTTCATCAGATTAATAAAAGTCTCTCTAATTTTTCTCTTTGCATTTTAGCATTTTTTAAAACTTAATTAAGTCACGTTGAAGTGAAATGTGAATGTTGTATAGAAAGAAGATGAAAAAAAAACCCCAAAACGAACCAGAAAACTTAATTGAATTAACATAAATCACAAGTTCAACTTCCTAAAAACGTATATTTTATTTCCTAAATACATATATTCATACATACTTGTACATATGCATGCATTCATAGATATATACATACATATATTGTATTCATGCGTATATTATATTTCATATCCAAACTTTAAGAAATATTTCGACGTTAAAACGTAATCAAATTAAATGTATATATAAACAATGTAATTACATACCGAGATTGTCGAAAAAAAAAAGTAAAAAACGAACCAGAAAACATGAACAAAACCCAACATACATATATACATACATATATACATATCAACATCATCTAAAAATCTCCAAAAAGAACCAGAAAATGTAAACAAAAGTCAACATACATATATACATACCGACATCATCGAAAAAACATCAAAAACGAACAAGAAAACGTAAACAAAAACCAACATATATATATACATACATATCGACATCATCGAAAAAACTCCAAAAGGAACCAGAAAATGCAAACAAAAGCCAACATACATGTATACATACCGACATCATCGAAAAAATACCAAAAACGAACCAGAAAACGTAAAAAAAAAAGTCCACATACATGTATACATACATGCCGAGATCATCGAAAAAACACAAAAACGAACCAGAAAACTGAAACAAAAGTCAATATATATGCACACATACATACATACCTACACATCATCGAAAAAGCACCAAAAACGAACCAGAAAATGTAAACAAAAGCCAACATACGTATGGAACGAAAACGGGTTCAGATAGCTTCAAAATGTAAAAATATACAAATCAAGTTTCACAACAATCAATCACAAATCAATTCACAATCAGGTTTTTATAATTATTACTGTACTTTTCTTTCACGGAATATAAAAACAGGAGCTCCTAAATTAGATTATTTTCACTGTAATTCATCATTAAAGATCGTAAAGATACACATCTTAAAAGGCGCGTTATAATAATAAAAAAATACAACGGTAAGCGAATAAATTTATACGATAAAATTTCCTTATCTTTATCGATTTCTGTATCTTTCTGAAGCATTAAGAAATATATTTAAATAAAGATTATAAATTTACCTATTTTTGATAGTCCTGTGTTTCAGCTATTTTTCATAAGAAATTGAACTTAATTTTAATATTTTCGCTTCAGTATAAGCAATTTCTGGCTTAAATTTAACACGCATGAAATATTAATGAAATCAGAGACCAATGTCGAATGTTCAGCAGGAAATGCGAATTTTCTATCAAAAAATTTACATAAAGACGAGAATAATTTAAGGAAATAATGCAGCTTGAGTAAGGGGAAAATCTTCAATTTAAATATATTAAAATTGTCTTTTGAAAATTGCACATACCTTCAAGGATGTATTCTGATTAACTGAATATTTTACTGTGGGCCTGTTAGGGCCGTGATAAGTTGGGCTGAGCACCCCTCCCCCCGAAGCAACTTCTTAAACCACCTCTAGATTTCCTGATATTTTAATAGTTATAATATCTATATTATTTTTTTTTTAATTTTAAAAATTGAAATCAAATTTTTATGAAAAGGGAACAATTGCCCTTTACTTTTGTCTTAAAGTCCGCTAGTTGCGTAGCAACCAGCTGTGTTGCATTTAAGGTAACGTGTAAGACTTACGTTAAGAGGCCGTTTCGAGAAAATTTTCGAAAAAAAATGTATTGCTTTATTTGAAGGAACAATATTTTATGATTCCAAATCTGTTTTAATTTTATTTCTACGATGACTAGAAGAGAAGTTATGGCCAGTTTAATAAACAGGAAGTAATGAGTCCAATATCGAAAATGAACAGGAATACCTGGAGAAATGTAAACAATGTTTCTATGGATGTTTTTCTTACCCTTTTTGCGAAGAAACCCTACTAAACTTAATTAATCACTTCTAAGTTAATTTTATAGATAAGAAATAATATAGATAAAAATCTTTAAATGCGATTTCTGGAAGAACAATTTTTCTGTTATTTCTCTGTGCAATAAACTTCATTACATAAAACATTTTAAACATATTTCAGTGAAAATTTTCCAGAAGACTTTCCATATTACTCACTATGTTCTGAACTAGAATCTAAGCTCTTTTGTGGTAATGTAGTTATTTTATAGGTACTCGAATATAAAAAAAAATGGTAAAATATGCATTTTTTGACGTATTTTGAAATAATTCAGTTAATTTTGAAGATAGTGTAAAAATCTTATAGTTCAGTGCACAAGTAAGTATAATAGTAGTATGTAATACAAAGGGGCGGAAATTGAAATATATTTAATTGAATTGAGCGTACGGTCTCTGGCGTAAGCAGGAAATTTTGCTAAAAAAATTGCAAGAAACCCCATTTTTTTATGTTATGAAGGTAGAGCTAAAATTTTATGTTTTTCATCATTCTGTATTAAAATTGATCAAAAAATACTCATATTTGTTCAATATTGTACATTAAAACAAGTTGGAAATTGCACGTTAAACGTGGCAAATGAGGTGCGTTCGTACTATAACTAGTTTTATAACTATTTTTTGCACCGCATATTGTACTGAATGTATATTTTAGTGCACTTCATAAGTGCATATCAATTTCATTCTGTTCGAAAGGCTGTAACATCATTAAAATGCATTTGGAATATTTTTTTTCCTATTAATTTTTCCTATGAATAATTTGTTTCCATTGGCAGTAATGTAACAGGAAATTTTTGGCTGTCCCTGTCATTAAACTATGCATCCGATTTTCATAAAACTTGAAATGACCCGACAAAATTTTGCAACAATTATGTATTTAAAATTTCAGACCATTCGGTTGGATAGTTTTTGCTCTCTTATATGCGGACAAACAGACGGACCGAGCTATAGGTGCTACGTATTTATATTACTATGAACGCACCTAAAAAAAAGCACCCCAAACGTAGGCAGATACCTTAAACTGTACGAGGTGTTACGATTGTTTTTGGGAGAATAGAAATATAGTTTTACTATACATTTCAAATTTCTAGCGCTAACAGTTGTAAAGCAATCGCAATTAAAAACATTTTGAGAACATTTTCAGCTGATTTCACACTTTCACACTTTTAAATATCGATTTTGGGGAGGGGGGAACATTTGCATCAGAAAAGTAAATATCATGTAAAATTTCAAATTTTTAGACCCAACAGTGTCACAGAAATTCTAATTTTTGAATGTTTATTCTTCCTGCACTCTTTTATATTTCGAATTTTTTAGAAGCAGTTCAGTGGAAGGAGGCATTATAACGTCTTAAAAGTAAGAGTCATATCAAATTTCAAGTTTCCATTCTTGACAGTTCCAAATAAATCGTAATTTAGAACACTTTAAAAAAATTCCGCTAACTTTTAAATTTCGATTTCTTGAAAACTGTTCTTTGGAAACATTATTACATCTTAAAAGCAACCACCACGGCAAATTTCAAATTTCTAGCCCCAACAATATGACAGAAATTGAAATTTTAGAACGTCTTTTGCTCCTGCCACTATTTGGTGGTTGTTGTACGGAAATAAAAATATAGCCTATGTTGCAGCAGAGAAAGTCACTAGCATTTCGCAATCAATATATATATATATTTTTTAATCGGTTCGGTAGTTTAAGATATTACCACCTACAAACACACGAACGTTACTTCTTCATAATATTAGTATAGATTAATAAAGTAGAAGGAAAAGGGTATGTTGTAAATTAACCCCAGCAAAAAATTTTAAAGCCCCTCCTGGCTTTGTGGGCTGATTAAATAGGATTAAATTAGTTAACAATATTTAAAAAAATGTATTTTTGAACTATGACGTTTTAATATTTTAACGCAATTTACTAGGTTTCGTTTTTTCACCTTTTTTACCAGATCAGGCCCGGCGCTAGCGGGATGAGTATGGAATATTGAGTATGACGGTATTTAACTAAAAAATTAAAAAATATATATCCACGAATCTGAACCTCTTTGGCACATACATCAACAGGTTTTTTTCGGCACAGATGTCATATATACATGTCGCAAATTTTTTCTGATGCCAGTGTCATATACGCACAGGATACTTAACTGGCACCAAAGTGCGTTATTTTGCTTGATACGGTAACCCGGATATAGATGATATAGTAACGAGGGTTTTGCCAAATTGGCCAATTGCGCCAATATGAAATTTGTATATGAAATATGGCGTATATGACGTATATGGCGTATATGAAATTTGTGCCGCTTTTTCTTATTGTTTTTATTGTTATAATTATTGTGGTGACTGTCGCTAACCAAATGTTTTTCTCTCAAAAATATTACAGCAAGGGAAAAAATAAAGAGGTTTTTAACAAACGTGCTGCAATTTACATAGTAAAGTAAAACGGAATAAACATTTTTCATACATATATTCTTATTATTGTTTTAATCGTTATAATTATTTTTAATACTACTGTTGCTACCCAACTGTTTTTGAAGTAGCAAACATATTCCTAGAGGGGAGGAGGGACGTTTTTAAAATATACACTATAATTTAAGTAGCAAAGTAGAAAGGAAAAATAAAGATATTTTAATAAATGTACTGCAATTTACATAGCAAAGTAGAATGGAATAACCATTTTCTACCCATATATTCTCCTTATTTTTTTAATTGTTATAGTTACTGTTAATACTACTGTTTCTAACCATGTGTTTTTCTCGCTAAAATCTTACAACAAGAAAAAGAAAGAGCTTTTTAGCAAATATACAGTAATTTCAGTGGCCACAGTAGAATGGAATAGACATTTTTTAGATATTTTTTCTTCTTGTTGTTTTAATTGTTATTCTTATAGTTAATACTGCTATTGCTAGCCAAATGTTTTTCTCCCAAAAATCTTTAGAGGTTTTTAACTTATACAATGTAGTTTAAGTAGCAAAGTAGAACGGAATAAGCCTTTTCTATCCATGCTTTATTCTTAGTGTTATTATTGTTATAGTTATTGTTAGTACTACTGTTGCTAACCAAATGTTTTTTTCTTTCAAAAATCTTATAACAAGAAAAAGAAAGAGGTTTTTAGCAAATAGACAGTAATTTAAGAAGCATATTACAATGGAATAAACATTTTTTACCCATGTTTTCTTCTTATTGTTTTTATTGTTATAGTTATAGTCAATACTGCTATTGTTAGCCAAATGTTTTTCTCCCAAAAATCTAACAATAATAAAAAGAGGTTTTTAACAAATACATTGTAATTTAAGTAGGAAAGTAGACCGGAATAAACGTTTTCTACCCATGTTTTCTTTTTATTGTTGTTAAAATTATTGTTAGTAGTACTGTTGCTAACCAAATGTTTTCTCGCAAATATCTTACAGCAAGAAAAAAGAAAGAGGTTTTTAACAAATATACAGAAACTTAAGTAGCACAGTAGAATAAAATAAACATTTTTACCCAAGTTTCTTTTTATTCTTTTTATTGTTATAGTTATAGTTAATACTGCTAGCTGACCAAATGCTTTTCTCCTAAAAATCTTACAACAAAAACAAGAAGAGGTTTTTGACAAACACACTGTAATTTAAGTAGCAAAGTAGAACAGAATGAACATCTTTTACTCACGTTTTCTTTTTATTGTTATAATTATTGTTAGTAGTACTGTTTGTTGCTAACAAAATGTTTTTTTTTTTTTGCAAAAATATTACAGCAAGGGGGAAAAAAAGACGTTTCAGCAAATACACAGTAATTTAAATAGCACAGTAGAATGGAATAAACTTTTTTTTACCAAAGTTTCCTTTTTTTTATTTATATTGTTATCGTTAATACTGCTATTGCTAACCAAATGTTTTCTTCCAAAAATCTTACAACAACAAAGAAGGAGTTTTTTAACAAATACTCTGTACTTTAAGTAGCAAAGTAGGACAGAATAAACATTTTCTACACAAAGACATACAATAGACGCAAACGTAAAAGTACATTCTTTACGTTTACTGAATTTCATGCAAAAGTGGAATTCTGAAAGTTTGTTTTCAATTCTAACGAACCCAGACTACGATGCTACATGTTGCACTCCAGCATCTGTTTCACGGCTCACGGATAATTGTCAATGGATGAGTAGGTAGCCGCTCGGAAATGAGTAACCTTTTTTAAAAGGTTTCCGAGAATTTTCCATTCCACAAGCCTGTAGTTCGTTGGGAGAAAAAAAGATCGATGTGAGTTTGAAAAATAAACAAATTAATGTTGTTTAGAAATATGGAAATTTCGTTAAATTTTCGTTGCACAGCGATGTACTTTATTTGGTCTAATGCTCACGTTTGAACTTACACGCAGTTTTTCACTAATTATGAATATATGAACACAACAGTTGGTTGTACAGTGATACAGCTAAAAAACAATGGATTTAACTTGTAGAGTATGTCAGTGTGTGTCCGCAATAAAAAGTTGATATAACACTGAATGACGTGTAAATTTTGTACAACACCAGTTTAAAGAATTTAATTTCACACATTAAATGCTTTTTACAACGATTGAGATCTAAAAAAAAAAAAAAAATATTAAACATTGGGGTTAAATCTTTTAACTATTTTCGCGATACATCGAAGTATTTTATTTAGTGTAATGCTCACGTTTGAACTTGCATACAGTTTTTTTCACAAATTATGAATTTATGAACCCAACAACTGCTGGAATAGTGATATGGCTAAAAACAATTTACGGAGCTTTGTACATGGCCGTTTGTTTTATTTAAATTACAGAATATGTCAGCGTGTTCTCAAAAACATTATATATAATACCGAATGAAATGTAATTTTGTACAACAGCAGTTTAACAAATTTAATTTCATGTAATAAATGCCTTTTTACAACGAACATTGTTAGTTGATATGTAAACTTGGAGGCAGCGCCATCGATAAGACTTTTTATTGGTGGAAGAGAGAACCTTAAATTGCCAAGTCAAATTTCAGTATTTGCCAACTTACCATAGTTAGAAAATGTATATAGTTCTTATTTGTTAAAAGTATAATAATATTCCTAATTAGTTTTGTAATTTTTGCCAAGTCTATCAAAAATAGAAAATATATTATAGTTTTTATTAAAGTTTTAAACAATTTTGCCAACTAAAAACATGGAAACATTTAAAATGCTTCATTTAAAGCGCATTACTATATAGGTGTGATAAAATATATACAAATGTTTTTAAAAATTAAAAACACTAGATGTTAAAATGATAAAAAGCTACTCCGAGCGCTTTCGGCTAACCTTAAGCCTTTGTCAAGGAGAAGAGAATTGACTGATAATCTCCTTGACAAAGGCTTAAGGTTAGCCGAAAGCGCTCGGAGTAGCTTTTTATCATTTTAACATCTAGTGTTTTTAATTTTTAAAATCATTTGTATATATTTTATCACATCTATGTAGTAATGCGTTTTAAATGAAGCATTTTAAATGTTTCCATGTTTTTATATAATAAACAAAGGTGAATCTGGCGTTCAAGATTGGACTATTTTATTAAGTCAATTTATTAATTTTTCCAACTAAGTTTGTAAATTTGCCAAGTGTAATAACATTCGAAAATGTTTGGGGGGGGGCTCCCCCCGTCCGTCCCCCTTAGGGAGGCCCCTGCTTGGAGGTTGATATCAAACGTATACATATTAACACGTTCACGCCGGCGCGGTGGGTCACACTCGACTGTCTCAGAGTTGTCAAGTCTCCGGCTTTTTGCACACCACTATTATTTTACAGAAAATGTTGTTCCTTTAAATCGCCCAATTGTTCTAATTGAATGAAACAACATTTTCTGTATTAAAATACTGGTATCCAAAAAGCCGGAGACTTGGCAGCTCCGAAACAGTCAAGTGTGACCCGCCGCGCCGGCATGAACGTGTTAAATATTGAGGTTGAATTTTTATAGACTGGTCTAAAAAGCGC
This sequence comes from Maratus speciosus, assembly GCA_963932465.1. NCBI lineage: Eukaryota > Metazoa > Arthropoda > Arachnida > Araneae > Salticidae > Maratus > Maratus speciosus. The sequence goes on from OZ010798.1 coordinate 292,253,503, forward strand.
AAAAAGAAAAAAAAAAATCAATACATTAAACGCCAGGATAAACGAATACAGCAGCTAAATCCATGTGTGTTGTTGAATCAATTCCTATGACTAAACTTTGCCGATTTTTGTCGAACTTTGCATGATCCGATTACGCCAGCACAAAAATAATCAGTGCCTAAAAAATCTTTTTTAATGTTCTTTCAAAATTAATATTGTTCATGTATATGAATAGTTTTAATGTTATTAAATTTTTCATGACCACTTTTGTGACACTCACGAATTACGCATGACGTTTCAGAAATACAAGACGTATCCCGCGTCAAAACAAAAAAAGGCCTTCTTGGTGTATTTTATTTATGTCTACCATATTGCTTGAGATAAATACATTTTAGTTTCTAAATTACCGATTTATTTAGTAAAAACTTCCATAGTCGTAAGTGAAGTAAAAATTTCCATTCCCACATTTTTATTTACTGAATTAATAAGTCCGATCCATCTGGTTTGAAACGTTCATTCGGGTGGAATCGTTTTGAAGAGTCAAGTTTAAACTCGGCTTCTCAATTTGCAATTAAAACCTTACAGCGTGTCAAAATTTTGTATGGTAAAACATCATAAAATAAATTTAGGTGTGGTCATCAGAGACTCTCCAATTTCCAAATGCTTATAACTCGCTTTCTAATTGTCACTGCCTAACCAGATTTTGTATGGTAAAACAGCATGAGACACTGTTACACGTGCTGATCAGAGACTCCCGATGGAGAGAAGGATCGTAAATTTTGTGATAAGTGCGTCAAAATTTGTATTGTAAAACATCATAAAATAAATTTACCTATGGTCATCAGAGACTCACCAATTTTCAAATGCTTATATCTCGCATTCGAATTGTCACCGCCTTACTAGATTTTGCATGGTAAAACATCATGAGACAATATTACATGATTTGATCACAGACCGCCGTTGGAGAGGTTGATCGTAAATTTTGTGATAATTGCACACATTATAGATCTAATGAGTATAAGAATCAAGGTAAATGTATTTTCTCTCTATAAATAAAATAATTGTTCATGTCTTTTTCAAGATTCGTTCATGCAATATCATTCATGTAATATATAATATGCGTGTCTGTGTGCATGTGTCTGTTCGATTCGGCTAGTTGAAACGAGATCTCCTAAAAATCTGGTAAAAAATGCATGAAGCAAAATATTGGCCGAAAGATGGGATCTGGCAAAATGACAGTTATGGAATTAGCAGCCCGGCGATCTTACTGAAACACATCGACAATAACCCACAGTACCAGTTATATTGGCGACGATGCAATCAGAAAGGCGCACTCGAGAGGTATTAATGGAAAGTCATGCTGAAAAATCCAAGGTGTATTTCCAACTGAAGAAACAATCCGCAAATTTTAGCGCAATATTTTATTACTAAAAAGTCAAGTTCACGGCCTAGATGGAAACTCCTGCACTAAAGTTAATTCATGCCACAAGTTCCACCGAGAAATATTAATAGGAAGTTAAGAAAAATCCAAGATGCATTTTTCCCACAGAAGAAACAGCCGGCAAACTTTAGAAGAACATTTTATTACCAAAAAACAAGTTCGAGGTCTAAATGGAAAACTAATGCAATAAAGTGTGCACTAAACTTAATTCATAGAATAAAGTTTCGCCAGATACATGAAGTAAATTATTGACCGCAAAGATGGGATCTGGCAAAATGACAGTTATGGAATTAGCAGCTGGGCGATCTTATTGAAAAACATCAACAATAACCGACAGTACCAGTTATATTGGCAACGATGCAGTCGGGATGGAGCACTCGAGACGTATTAATCGTTAGTCATGAAGAAAAATATAAGGAATATTTCCCCACTGAAGAAACAGCCCATAAATTTTAGCACATCATTCCATTACCAAAAAGTCAAGTTCACGGTCTAGATAGAAAACTCTTGCAATAAAGTGTGCACTAAAGTTGATTCGAGCAATAAGTTTCAGCAGTGTGAATTAAATTATTTCTTGCCAATATGTTGCACTTTTTAAAAAGTTATTATTTTCAATTCAAAACTATGTCCATTAACTAGCGCTTAAGAATAAGTTCTTTGCCATAACGTTATAGTATTAAGAATTAGGGGAATAAAAAAAAATAAGTTTTCTTTTTACTTACACCAATAGTTCAACAAAATTACAGTCATAATTACTTGCATAAAAGGGTGAAGCAAAGGAATAAGCTTACCTGAAAGAAAGAAAACATAATTTTAAGAATCATAGGAAAACATTGACATTTTGTAAATAATTTATGAGTACATTAATAAATTAAAAAAAAAATTTAATTACATTAAAATCAGAACACCCATTCTAATGATATGCATAAATTTATATTAAATAATATTCAAATGTTCTTTTTACGGAGCAGTAAAAAGAATTTTTTAATTTCAAAACTGAAATTCGTTTCAAAAATAGATGTAATTTTTAAGAACTGAGCATCAATCAACGTGGGCATGTTTACAAAAGCTAGGGGGGAGGGGGGGGGGGAGTAGTAGTCAGAGTCGATGAAAAATTTTAACAGCAGATTCGTCAAGCCATCGTGGAAAAGATCCTAAAAATAACAAAGAATCATAAAAAAGAAAGAGACAATCAAATAGCGAACTTTTCTTTTCCTCTTTTCTATTCCCTATCCTTTTCTTTTGATACCAGCGGGACACTTCTCAATTAACCTTAGAATATTTTTAAAAAGAACAGATATTCAATCATTTCTCCGGACGCTTATATAAACAAAATGAGAGTTAATCACTCAAATCAGGGGGGGGGGGGGGAGAGAAGATTGTATAAAGGATAATAAATAGGGGATAGTTGTACCCCTATCAATCCATGCGTCAACCAGGCGGGGAGGCCTACCAAAAAGCCTTAAGCACTTACTAGCCCCCCTATCAATCCATAAGGGCCGATATCATATGCAATATGTGAAAGACTCAAAATATCCGCCAGTATCTTTACTCTTAACATGAGTCCGCCCCACCAGCGGTCGAGAGGTTCTGCTCTCAAAGATGGTAGACGGGAGGTGTTGGGTTCGAACCCAATCGCGCCCGTCGGCCTAATCGTTCGAAGTTTTCCGCTGGTTTTTTCGAACCTTGGATAACCTTGCGCAAATATGGGCTAGGTTCCATTAAAAAGAACCCCACGGAGGGCCTATATACCTCGTGTAGATAATCGGCCCTCATAAATAACACACTCACACACACACTTAATATCAGTCCAAATTGACAAAAATAACTTTTAAAAGAGAGTAATTTCAATTTATGCAACTACGTATAAAATAAAACATATAAAATAATCATCATCAACAACACTGCCAACAACAAAACTGTATGACTGCAATAAAATAATGGAATTTAAACTGCAACTAGTAAATGTAATTAAGCGTCTCTGTACATATTTTAGGGACCATCGGAGTTCACAAGTTCGAAACCATGCAGATCAAATAAGGTGACTTTTGAATATTATTCTTGTTTCTTTTTGTTTGTTTGTTGATTTGTTTTATGTTTCGGTTGATCATCTCTTAAAAAAACTTCCGCAAATTCCTTATTAAAAAAAAAAAATCCTCCGAAAATTCTTTATATCCATGTAGTCAAAAATGTTGGATGTCTAAAAAAACAATATAACACATAATTTGCACGGGACCATCTATAAAATGCAACTGTTCAAAGTATCAAATCCTGTCAAAGATATCAAATTTATACGTTACGTTTATTTGACGCTAATAACTGATCAGCTTTTGTAAGTCAAAAAACCCAATCAACCCTCCAATCAAATTTATGTATAAATATGCGAGAAAAATGTAAAAGAGATGAGGGAAACTTGACTAAATACCCTCCCCCGTTTCCCCCGCACACACACGCGCGCGCGAGCCTGATTTTTTTAAAGGTCAGTTAAAAACTTCTAAATTATTTCTGGAAAATAATGTAAAAAGATAATAAAAACAACGCACAGTTAGATAAGGTGCTTTTATATTCAATTAGCTTCATGGTAAATGGTTTAGTATACAAAATGACTGTTCATTATTCCTAATACGAGTCCAAATTTAAAAAAAGACCCTTGAACGAAGCAATTTGAAATCGTTCAACTACGATATCCTTATCTCAAATATGTAAAATAACATTAATAATAAAAGATTTGTATGCATGATTGCATAGAAATAAAGGCAATCAAACCATAAACATCTCAAAGAAAATTAAGTTATCTGTGAGAAATAAATTCTGTGAGCGACATAATTTGAAGACCATCGAGTATTCAAGACATTCCTTTCTTTTATTTATTTATTTTTTTTTCCTTTAGCAAAGTTTTTGTTGCAAAATGAAAAAAATAAAATAAAAGGTGTTTTTTAGAGGTATACAAATTTAAAGCTAAATAAAATACATAAAAATAATGTTAATAGCCATGATATTGGTTTTATTAACTAAATAATTTTATGTCATTAGTGTTTTAACCCATTTTCGGCCAAAGGTACATAAACGCACCATTTCAATAGATATTTTTTTATTAACACTGTGACGAATATTTTTCACTAATTTTATTTTTCTACTATTTTTAAGGGTTCTGGAGACATCTATAAAATATCAGTAATTCAATTGGAGTAAACACTCTCTGTTGAGAAATTTTCAAAATACGCTAGTCTTTTAAAATCGAAACGGTTATTGACAAATTCGACATTTTGAAAATGTATAATTATTCCACTTGAGATTAATAATATGTTTTTATAATGGATTAAAGTTGCAAATTTTGTAAATAAAATAATAATTAAAGAAATGTCATAAAAAATTAAAAAAAAATTATTAATTTTAAATTTAATGGTGCGTTAGCGACCATTGACCGAATGCATTTTATTTCTCAAATAAAATATTATTTTTCATGCACGAAACTTTTTTTTTGTCTTAATGAATGTAATTTAAGCATATTTCAATGAAAATAATACCACATTTTATAACATTTCTATGATTGGCCTAAAATGGGTTAAGATGATTTCGGACATATGGGCTGGCTCGAATGAGGTGCAACCTGGAAGTACAATTTTCGACCACTTTATCGAGCAGCCAGGGTCGTATATCAACAATAACTCGGCGAATGTTGATTTCCAAGTGGTACAACATCTGTGATTTATCGGCGTAGACCAGCGACTTCACATATCACCACACAAAATAATCCATTGGTGTGAGATCACATGACCGTCGAGGCCAGTTCATAGATCAGATCCATTAACCGAAATTATGCGCTCACCGCATGACTCCCGCAATAAACTGATGGTGTTTTACACAATTTGCGATCATTGTTCTGACGTAAGTCTATTCATGGTGAAATGGTAAAACATACTAAGCACAAATCACCTGTCAGCTGTCAAATTAATCGTGACTAGAACCATTGTTGCCAATTAGAAAACCACACCTCTAAAAAACACCCTTTATAAAAACACCGGAGATCGATTAAGGTTGTGTGGGGCGCAAGGCCCTGCATCTTTTCGTGGACCTAGATAGATGCTAGATACGCATAGTTGATAGACATTGATAGTTGCTAGATTTTTTTGGGGATACAATAATCGGAGGTTATCATTAGATTTTTGACGGGTGACAAGTTAATCAAAATCTTTTTTTGGTTTTGTAGTAAATGATAGCAGAAATTTAAAAATTTGCTTCTAAATCCTTTTGCTAATTTGGAAGAATCCATCAGCAGTGGGCCCAAGACCGTGGCCTAGTAAACCTGAGCGGTAATGAGGCCATGATTAAAGCAACAGTTTAATATGAGCAAAGCGCATAAAATTTCCGCAGAATGAGAGAAGTACTTTCGAAACACTAATTGTAGTAACACAGTAGTTTTTTGTGGTTCGACTGGTTAATTTTGAGATAGAATAATTAGAATAACAAGGGGGTAAACTCGGGTTTCCTGGCTACTAAAAGCACAGCGATGAATGAGGTATTTTTCGAAAGGTTCTGCAAGCGGCTTTTGACATAGTATATTTATATGTCGTTAAAACAAGTAGTTTGATAAAAAAAAATAATTGCATATAAATGTAAATAAGTGCAAGTAGTAGGTCAAAATTACGTCCATTTCTAATCATATCATAATATTAAAACATTTATTTGCTTAAAAGACGTTATAAAAACACATTAAAAGTAAATTAAAAACTCTTTATTTACATGTTTCAACTCATTTTCTGAGTCGTCGTCAGAATGTATGATAGAAAATTACAAATGCATAATAAAAAATGGAAAAATCATCGAAAATAAACAAGTAATAATGTAACGCGCCCTATATTTTCGCGATTGCTCGAGTTCCCTCTATGTCGCGATGCCGTAATTTATCCAACCATTCAACCCATAAATTCGGAATACGAAAAGATAATGTATCGTTACAGACTCCTGAACCTCTTAAATAAATTTCAATGGACTCTCTTATGAATAATTGTAAGTACAATTATTTAATTACAATTAATTAATTACAATTAATTAATTTACAATTATTCATAAGAGAGTCCATTGAAATTTATTTAAGAGGTTCAGGAGTCTGTAACGATACATTATCTTTTCGTATCCCGAATTTATGGGTTGAATGGTTCTTTGGTCCATTTACTTAGTTTCATATAAATTGAATACATTTCATATGTTGAACTATTGAAACCCTCTTGCAATAGGATCTGCTAATGAATTAACACTGCAAACTCAAGCAACATTTTTTTTTTTTTTTTTTTTTTTTTTTTTTTTACATTGAAACACAATAAACCAATTGTAAATAGTAAAGACACGAGAAGCAGTTTTGTCGTGCTATCCTCAGCAACAGGAACGAAAACAATTAATGTAACATTTTGCTACAGTAACGTTAAAAAAAAAATGTTACTTAAAACACTTTTTAAGAGATTTGGTTGTTTAAAAGGCATTTCTAAGTAACTGGGGCTATTTCGGACCAAACATGGCCTGGCACAGAGTAGCCCCAAAAAACTAGTTTTCATGTTAGCTTTATGAAAATGTAAACATTTCCAGTTAAAATAAAAAGTTAAAGGAAAAACTGTGATCACACATGGGTTAGAGGTTACTAAAAGTGATATTTTGACACTTACCTAATCTGTACCTCTTATCCAGATTATTTTACTATAGAAAGTTTGGAGAGTTAAAATCTACACACGAAAATAGTTATTTACAAACACATCCAGTGTTGCCACTAACAAAAATTAAAATTTCCCCTTATTATCCCCTTACTACATATTTTATAAGTAATCAAATTTATAAAAATTAAAATAAGAAAGGGTATTTAATATTGTCTGAATAAGAATTAAATAAAGAACATGTTTTACCTATTTATTTAGCCTGTTAAAAACACAAATTATCCCTAGAAAGTGGAATATAAAAGAAAAAAATGCAATTCACCATTAGATAAAATGATTTTTGTATTCAATTATACGCTTAGCCATGCAAAATGACAGTTCATAATTCTTGATTTCAGCCCAGAATTTCAAAAATAACCCTTAAACGAAGCAATTTGAATTCTTTCAACTATAATATCCTTATCTTAAATATGTAAAATAACATTAATAAAAAAAAGGATCTAAAAGGACTAAAATAAAAAAAGATCCTTATGTCTGACTGCAAGGAAATAACGGCATTCAAACCGTAAACATCTCAGAGAAAATGAAGTTAGCCGTGAGTATGCACAATTTGGCGAACATCGTGTTTCTAAGTCATTTCTTCTTCTACTTCTTTTCATTAGCATATTTTTGTTGTAGAAAAAGAAAAGAGAAAAAGGCCCTAGGATTATATGAGCAAGGTGTATTGCATAAAATTTCCCAGAATGAGATAAGTGCCTTTCGAACGTTGATTGTCGTAAGATAATAGTTTTGTTGTTGTTGTTGTTGTTGTTTTTTTTTTTGTGGTTCGTCTGATTAATTTCGAGATAGAGATATTAAGGTAAATATGTTTTAATTACAGGTTCGTGTGGCAAAATTGCAGCAAAGTTTATATTATTAAAGGGAGGTTATACTTTTTTGGCTTATATTCACGTGACTTTTACGATTTGGTTTCCGTTACAAAAAAAAAAAAAAAAAAAAAAAAATTCACATTCCGACTTTTTGCATTTTATGTATTGACATTTCATTTTTTATACCGTCGTATTGGGGAAAAAAGTACTTTTAAATTCAATTTGTTTGAAAACTGCATCTCCATTTATTTTTGAGATATTAATTTTTTTGCAGTTTTTAGGGCCATTTGTTTAATTTTAGCAACTCGAGTACTCCATTTCTATAGAAAGTAAAGGAAAAATAGTTGGAACATAGCAATTATATTTTTTTGTTGCCATTTTCTCATAAAAACTGAAAAAAAAAATGTAAAACAAATACGTGCTACTTTGAAAAAATATAAATGAAGGATATCTGGTATAACATGGAGCTATTATAAACTAAACTTAATTTTAAGTATCTATATTAATATTACAAACAAATGAAGGCATGTGAATCATGCGATAGCCGATTTTTTTTTTTCAGTCGAGTTTCTTGAATGACGAAATTTCTTTTCTTGGATTTGTGTATTATTCATGGATATTCGCGTCCTATGCATATTTTACTGTAGATGTTGTTTAATACTGGATCGTAAATGAGGAATTCTTCAGCGGATGCGGATGACGTCATTTTATATAAAATAAAGGCGTGTGTTTTAAAGTCTTAAAGCAGAACTATCTATATTTATATACTTTTTTTTTTCCATCGGAGAGGACACTAAATTCTAAAAAAGCAGAATTCATGTTTTTTAGTTTTACATTTTGCAAGTTCGAAAGCATAATTAATCAAGGAAAATTATACTTATTTCATTTTTTAATTCTGTTACGTACTCACTGCAGTTTTCCATTCATATAATTGATCAAGACTCAACAAGAAGCTTTCTTCTCTGGACTTTTAAGCATTTTAACATCGTATTCCTCTTTGAAGACGACTGCAGAAGCAGTTGGAAACGTCGGTATTATGATTTATCATTAATTTTATTTGTTCAAGTTTATACAACAGTTCTTCTTTATGCGTACCATTGAACATGTTTATGTGTTTTTAACATATATATCTTATTTAAATTATACTTTTCGGTGGAATAAAATCCAGCAAAAACGATTAACTTTCTTTTAAAAAAAGGAAAAAGGAAATCGGTTAGATAGTTTTTGAGGAAAATGGTCGCCCAGTTTGAAAAGCGTGGTTTCGACAAAAACATGTTTAAACTTTTACAACAGCATTGCGTTCAACGATTAACAAAGATTGTAAGGAACTGGACTATCACGGAATCTACACGTATGAGAAATGCAAAAAATGCAAAGAAAAAAAAGGGGAAATTTTTACCCAAATCCGTAGAACCTCCTATTTTTAAAACATGAAAGAGTGGTGTGGGTGCATGCTTTATTCATTAGATTATGGTACACAGGTTGGATTAAAATAATTTCTATAAATATCTAAGAGTAAAATATTGTTAAAGATAAACAGTTTTTAATAGAAAATCTAATGATTTCTCTCAGGAAATTTTTACAAAACTATTGAGAGAAAAGGGTCTATACAGGGTGTATCAGAAATGCTTCAACAAACTTAGAGGGATGATAGTACTCATGAAACAAAAAATACAATGAAAAATGGGGTCGCAAATGACGTTTAAAGGATAAAAATCGAGAAAATGCGTCTGGAAATGGACCAACCGAGACAAGAAAGAAACACTCCAGAAAATTATTTATTGCACAGAATAGGTACAACACAGCTCGTGATGTCCAGAGAAAACAAATATTTTACAACAATTGTGCAAAGTGTCGACCGTGGACATTATTACACAGAGTACATCTACGGAGGAACGACTGACGGACACGCTCAAATTTGCATACGTGGATTCCTGCTCACAGATTTGTTTGACTTTCTTCCAAGTTTTTGTTATCTCTTTCTGACCGGATATGCACGAAGTGAAAGGAAAACCAGCTTCGTGCTACAAGCCAGTTCTGCAGAAAAGCGGCATGCGAGATTTTGATATTTTTGTTAGTTTTGCGATTTTCACCCTTTAAACGCCATTTGCGACCCCATGTTTCATTGCATTTTTTGTTCGTTTTCAGGAGTACTATCATCCCCCTAAGTTTGTTGAAGTCTTTCAGATACACCCTGTATATTGATGAAATTTAGTGTAACAAGATTAAAAATATACTTCGTCTCTTTCCAAATCTAGAAAAAATTTTAAGTTTTTTGAACAGTTGAAAGCATTTTTCAAAAAAAAAATTCTATTTATTTCTATTTATTTTTATGTCAGAAAAGTTGAATATATCTCAAAAGTCTTTTCATACATTCATATTTTTGTATGAGTTGTATTTTTGAAGACCAAGTTAGCTTTGACCTGATAAATAGAAGTTCGAATTTCTAAATATAAATCTTTACATCCTTTCACTAAAGATATTCGTAAAAAGAAAATATTTCTGGTAACGTTTTCAAAATATCAACTTCCCCCCCCCTGCCCCCCCCCCCCTAGTCAACACTAAGAAATCTTTAGCGACAGAAAAACTTTTTAGAAATATTTATCCTGATTTTCTAAAAAGTCTCATTGAATTACATCAGTATTTCTTTTTTTTTTTTTTTTTTTTTTTTTTTTTTTTTCATTCTCTATAAGTTTATAAAAAGGTTACTTAAAGGTATTATATATGTATATTCTGAGTTTTTAAACTTTATTTATGAATCAGTGTATATATACAGCGTACTTTTTCTTATTTATGAGGTTATTGAATTTGAAAAATATATAGAAAGAGTTTTATACTATGTATCTAAAAACAGCATTTCGCATTTTTTTCCAAATTCAAGCGATAGTAACAAAAGTAACAGTATTTTACTATTATTACGATTATAATTAATATTTTAAAGCAAATGTATCTCCGAATAAAAAAAAAATTAATAGTAAACGAGAGATACTTTCGTTTCTTTAAAAATAGCAGATAAACATTACAAATGGCTATTAAGTTTGCATATTTGGATTAAGACAAGATAGCAGGGCATCAGATTAAGTATTTCTTTCACGAAGAAATCACTTAAAAGATTTGGCTTTAGATCATATAATCTCAGTAGAAGGTCAAACGATAACAATCCAAGCTGCTTTTGCTGTATTCATATATAAGTAGTTTGCTTTTGGTGTTCAGACAAGATACACACTACATTTGTGTATGACATTCTTCAGAATATCTTGTTCATTGATCAGCTTTTAAATTGTTTTCGAGTTAATTGTGAGTCAGATGTTGATTGAACAAGATGTTTCTTCTGAGATTAGTTTTTGATCTACTTTGCTTGTAGTCCACAAACTAATAAGCAAGATTCTTAACTTTTATACCGGATGAATAACACATAGTAGCAGGGCCAGTTGCACAAGCGGTAACCATCTGTCTAAAACTTTTAACAACCTGATCAATTTACACACGAGCGAATTAGGAACAGCCGTATTCCAGCATCTTGAATTTATGGGATAGTATCATGCTCTACTTTAGCGAAGTAACTTGGGACAGGCAACAAGTGCGTGCTAGAGGCAGTAATAATAATAATAAAACAAGTCGGAAATTGTGCGTCAAAGTGGCAAATGAGGTGCGTTCGTATTATAACTAGCTTTATAAATATTCAGATTTTAGTACAATAGCTGTTACACTCTTATGCAAAAATGCATGAATACAAAATTTGTTACGATTATATATATATATTAAATTCAGAAATACGGAGATAATATGACTCCATCTTAAATGGGACGTAATCACGATGGCAACATAGAATGGCTACCTATCATGAGATATCATTGCATTAGTACGTATAACAGGATTTAATAGAATAATCATCATGGCAACCTAGAACCATTACCAGGGGTGGGGGAATGCATCATTTTACTCGCCACTGGCGAGTGAATTTTCTGACAGGGCGAGTGAATTTTTAGGTAGTCTTTGAAAACTGTAAACTATAGAGATAGGCAAGAAAAAAATATGAAAATGCATTATGATAATAGTAACCAACTATTTTTGAGTTCCGTAAATTTTGTCATAAAAAATTTCTACTGTACGTTGCATTTTACTGGCTGGTGAAATAAATCCTTGGCTGATAAGATTTTCTAGAAATTCCCCACCCCTGACCATTACCTATCATGGGATATCATTAAATTAATTACGTATGATAGGATTTAATAGAATGAAAAAAAAATCGAATTTTGATTCGATTTTCATAAAATTTGAAAAGACTCGATAAAATTCTGCAACGATTATATATATCCAATTTCAAACCACTTGGTTCGGTAGTTTTTGCGCTGTTATATGCGGACATATGGACAGACAGACAGACCAACCAGACGACGATTATAAGTGCTACATATTTTTACTATCACACATAAAAAGGTGACATTCAAAAGGACACTTTTGTTCCTTTAAAATGCAGCATTAATAAATAATGCTGCATTTTAAACGGGGCGAAATCAGAGTTTTCCCTTGAACACAGGAGACTCTGTTTACGACATTGTTCGAAAAATTGTACCCCGAAGCGTCTTCTGTAGAGCGTGGAACGAGATTTCCTTTATAAGTTCCCCTACCAATAATATCTTCTTAACCCGGGAGAACTCGCTGCAAGAGATTTTCTCTCACAGTCGTACCTTTTTAAGACTCTTATTTAAACCATTTTTCATTTTAATTAAAATTTCAAAATGTTATTTCAATTATTTTACCTCTTTTGTGAATAAAAGTACTAAGCCAACCAAAAAAAGTTGATATTATATGAATGTAAAGTAAAAGAAAAGCAATTGGGCATTCTCACTAGCGAGTTCTCCCGGGTTAAAAAACTATTAAGTTTTAATCAAGTATTTTGCATGTTTTCCGCCTTAGCTTTTATCGTCCCAAGTAGCCGCCAGACTGGTCTCTCTTTAAAATCGGCAGTGGCTGTGCTTACGTAAAATTTAAATAAGTGGTAGTGATTTAGCGTAACTAAACATGCTCTAGGGAATTTTGGCGATGCGTTAAAAAATTAATCCCGTCTGAGGGAAAAAAAGCAATGGGTCCAAAGAGAAAATAAAAATATATATCACTCAACTGCAAGAAAAGTGATACCAAAAAATTCATTGACACCAAAATTCCAAAAATTTCATTTTGCGCATTGTTGCACTAACAGGTCTGACTTAGTGCATCGTTCTATAGTAAGAGTATCAAAAGTGCAGTTATCTGTAAAACCCCTAGATTACGCTATATATCCATTTTCCATCACGGAAGTGGGGCACATTATGTGAGTGAATAAAATTACTCAATTCCTTAGACCTCTTTTAGATATTTTTTCAGGACTCTTAAAGCTACAAAATTTTCAAAATTTTCAGTATTTTTTTAGATGTTAAATTCCTATCTTTTCTGAACATTTTGATATAATTATTTCCTTGAAATTTCAATTAGAACAGAAGTTATGGCTTTTAGAATTATATCCGCTCAATGGCTGATGCGGCATTTCCGAAATTTTGAAGTCATTTTTCTCCAAATGACGTTTTTGGGCATAACGCGCAGTATATTTCAAAAACTCCTGAATATTTTTTTCAGGAAACTTTCAAAACATATGTTTCATGTTAGTCTGTATAAACGGAGCCTAAAATTTTATTTTTATTATTCAAAAAAATATTTTTTGGGGTGATTATATTCTTGAAATTTTCAAAATTTTGTATTAGCTAAATACAAATTTGCATTAAAAGTATACAAATGCTTTAAATACAAATTTATTTAAGTTCGGAAAAATTATTACAATCTGAAGTATAATTAGGCACAAAAAATTTCAGTCTAGTTGCAAAATTTATTTTGTAATCCCGCGCGTATAAGTTGTTATGCCAATTTTCTGCTCGACAAATGTCTGACAGTTTGGAGCCCCCTGTAAATACTAATTCTACATCTTGCAATTTTTTAATATATGAAATAAAAAAACATACTTATATCATATCCCAGTTAAAATTGTGTTTTTTAAATCATATACATTTTAAGATATTAAATGTTGAAAATGGTATTTTTTTATATTTTTTCCCCCAATCTTAAGAGTCCCGACACCCCTTAAGGGTTTCACACTTTTATGCATGCTCTTACAGATGCATGCAGAGTTAAATGCTAGAAATGTTAAAGTAAAAACGTGCGTTCTTTTATTTATTTATTTATTTATTTATTTATTTATTTTTGCGTTTTTTGTGAAATGAAGTATTTTTGAATTGAGTCACTTTTCTTGCCGGTGAGCGATATATCGTGAAATTTGTCGAAAATTAATTTTAATTGATTCTTTACCACTATTTTTAATTTACTTACAGTTCAGAATTTATGTGGCTTTTGTATTATTGACATGCTTAGCAATATATAATAGTTACTAAATATTACTAAATATATTGAAAAATAATAAGTGTTCTTCATTTAAATTGTAAAATACTCACAAAGCAGTACACAAAACAATGGCCTGGGGTTGTCTAGAGATCACCGGCTTTTCAATCCCTTCTTTGTGTACGAATTTATGAGGATGAATTCATGATCTAATCTAGCTCAAGCTAGACATGGGAATACGAACAGAACCTGACTATCACAGGGGCACAAGGGTCCGTGCCCCGAACCCACATTTTCAGGGAGTCCTAAAATGTATTTTGTGCACTCTTTGAAAATACAAATTTCCATTTGTAGTTCATAGAAAAAGATGTATTTTTCTCAGTCATGTAAACTTCACTATCTCAGTATTTTTCACTATCCACAACGAATTATAATGTATACTTCAAAATTCCGAGAAGAACGAATATTACATCTAACATGTTTCATTCATTTTTATAGGTTTAGAGTTTCACTCACTTTAAAGACCATGTAATGCAGAATATTTTACCTTCCTATATGTTTTAACGCATTTTTACAGGGCCGAAACTACCCTTTTTTTGCAACCGTGGTCAAACATGGATTTTGGCGACCTTCTCCCCCCACCCCCCCTCTTCCGCAAAGTATGTTTACAAAGAGAATTTTACTAATTTTATAATAGTCGACTTATTTTAAAATTTCATATATGTAATCATAAAATATGTAATACTGAGCTACGTAATCTACAATGGCGGATCCAAGGGGGAGGTCACGGGAGACATAAACCCCCTCTGAACATCAACAAAAATATTCTAAAGATCATTTTTAAAATGAAATATACAGTAGAATCCCGATTATCCGAGTTTCCGCTTTCACCGAGTTATTTTCTTCTGATGGGCTTCCATTATTATGAAACAGCCATTAAAAATGAAGTGTTAGGTGAAGATGAAAGAGCAGTCGTGAAAAGTTAGAACTCTGATTTTCTGGTCAGAATGGGGAAAAAAAAAAATTATGGCCCATATTTTTCCCATTCTGACCAGAAAATCAGAGTTCTAACTTTTTACGACTGCTCTTCTATCTTCACCTTACACTTCTTTTATAATGGCGGTTTCATAATAATGGAAGTCATCAGCCCATCAGAAGAACATGATCCATTCCAAAGGTATAATCCTTCATTTGGCGCCCGGGACACAGGCCCTTTGCCCCCCTCCCTTAGTTTCGGCCCTGCATTTTTACATGTGTCTGTAATCTATTGTTTTTACGTAAAGCGACAGTTTAAATTGTAAACTGCACATACAGCTGTTTGTCAAGATTGTAATACATGATTTTTTTAAGAAAGGGGGCCCTTTATGGCTTGTGTGGCCCGGACCCAACATAAAGTTATCAGTTTCTGAATACGAAGCAACATAACACAAAATAAGTGAAAAGAGTCCATAGAAAGCAGATCTGTGAGATTAAATCATTTCATAAAAGCATAAAAGAGAAAATTAAATAAAAGGCGGGTCAAACAGACATCTCATTTCTCAAAATTTTCCCAAGTATCATAAACTGACCCAACGACCCCACAAATTACAATATGAAATCTCATTAACAAACAATACTCAACAGCTGCATCCAAAACAGCAAAATTTCTAAGGTCAACAACTTAGGTAAACGCATTGAAAGATCCTACCTCAGAGATAAAGCTCTGACAATGAAATCAACATCCAAGACTTTTACCTACGACCTCTCGAGACAAGCATCACTTATCTCTCCACTTTTGGTAGTAGAAAGTAAATCTTATCGCTTGAAAACACTGACAAAAATCGACAAGACGTAATGAGTTTGGAAGATCCGACGTCGTCGCCGGTATTCAGTAGGGGTCCAAGGTATGAACGACAATAATAAAACGACTACCTGAATACACAACACTGGATTGTTTGTGAAGAGGTATGACTTGAAATATCAATGCCGCTTGTTGACATTTATATGAGATACATGCACATTTAGCGGATAAAGAGTGCATAAATATGGTCTGGGGACATTTAAATAAACATTTGTTCAAGGCGGAATTAAGATATGAGACATGAAAAGATAAAAATACAAGGTAATTCTTGCAATTTTGCTTAAGCACTATCTTGTATTGTGGAGTTTTTAGTTATATATTCTTATATTTTTTTCAAAATAAAACACAAGGATTCATGGAGCGTTAGCTACAGTTGTAGTTTAACATTTCAATTTGATTTACTCTTTTCACTTATGGTTTTTCTTATCTCAAAGTCAAAATATATACCATTTTAATCTGAAATGGAAAAGAGTCGATGCCTTCATATAACATCGTCGTCGGTATTTAGCAGGGGTCTACGGTATGAACAACAATAATAAAACGACTACCTGAATACACGCAGCACTGAATTGTTTGCGAAGGAGGTATGATTTGAGATATGAATTCGGCTTGTTGACATGTATACGAGATACATGCACATTTAGCGGATAAAGAATGCATAAATATGGTCTGGGGACATTTAAATAAACATTTGTTCAAGGCGAAATTAAGATATGAGACATGAAAAGATAAAAATGCAAGGTAATTCTTGCAATTTTGTTTAAGCACTATTATATATTGTGGATTTTTAGCTCACAGGCTATCAAAGCCTGAGAGCTAATGTGCCCGCCGGTTCTGTACGTACGTACGTATGTATGCATGTATGTATGTATGTACGTACGTACATACGTATGTATGTATGTATGTACGTAACGCGATAACTCTTGATAGAAACATCCGATTTGCTTCAAATTTTTTTTCTAGGTTCATTCTGATAAGGCGCTTTCCTGATTAGTTTTGGGAGTTCATTGGTTAAGTATAAAGAAAGGAAAGGGGGCTAGTCCCCACCCCCTTAATTTAGATAAATGGGTTTTTCATGCAGAATTATTCGATTTGCTCCAAATTTGGTATACTGGTTTATTATGTTAAAAAGCTGCCTTGATTAGATTTGGAGGTTCATTAGTTAAGTATAAAGGGTAGAAAGGGGGCTAGAACACCCTTAGTTTTGATAAATGGGCTTTTCATGCAGAGTTATTCGATTTGCTCCAAATTTGGTATACGGGTTTATTATGTTAAGAAGCTGCCTTGATTAGATTTGGAGGATTATTGGTTAAGTATAAAGTGGGGGCTAGTCCCCCCCTTGATTTAGTTAAATGGATTTTCATGCAGAATTATCCAATTTACTTTAATTTTTTTTCTATGTTCATTCTATATTCAACAAGAAAATTCCTTTTAGGCAACATACGAAAAATCAAATTTAGTTCTATTACATTTTTTAACAATACAAATCCAACAATATCTCCCTATTCTTTAGAGGGAAAGCAACACAAATAAAGATAAGACATATCTTAAAATTAAAACACGCATTAAAACAGGACTATTTTAAAATTTCGAAAATATAGGGTAAGTGCTCTAACAGTCGGTCACGGGCCAGCACTCAGTAATCGGCCACCTTGAGATAAAATGATTTATAAATATTTTATTTTTTGTCCCAATTTAAATAATATAATTTCCCAATGATCAGAATTCTTTCAGCAATGACAATCAAAAGCAAAGGATTGTGGATATTTTTTTCCAAATAAATAATCAGCCATTTCTTTCCTGATATATAAGGAACCGACTACTAAATTAAGTGGTCAGTAGCTTGTGCTCTATAATGAAGAAGTTAAATACCATATTTTCCAAATAACAATAAATAAAAGTAATTAGCTGAAAACAAAAAGAATTGTGTAGAGTAATCCTCTAAATTAGTGTCAGTTTAGCGTCATTTGCAACTTATTAAAAATTCCATTTATTATATACAAAAGAGTTTTGCTTAATTACAACATTTAGATAATTAAAATTAAAAAATATAACAGAACAATTATTTTTTTCATTTTAAGTTTTATTTCTGAATTAAACTACTTTTTCCAAATAAGTGAAAAGCATTATTAAAATTCATATAAAAGAACTAAATAATCGTCCGTTAATTTTATTCTCAAAACCTACATTATTTAAACTTCTTTAAAGCTTTTTGCAAAAACATTTGCCTAATTCTTCCTAAAATAAAAAATGAAATGAGAAAAGTTCGTGTCTCAATTAACACTGCCGTGACAGTTTTAAAGCGTCATTTACAACATATTAAAAATTCCATTCATCGTATACAAAAGCGTTTTGCTTAATTACAACAGTTAGATAATTAAAATTAAAAATTATAACAGAACAACTAATTTTTTTCATATTAAGTTTTATTTGAGAAATAAAATTATTATTATTTTTTTCAAAATAAGCGAAAAGCGTTATTAAAATTAATATAAAAGAACTAAAGCTAAATCATTGTCCGTTTTATTTTATACTGGCCCCACCAGTGGCTGAGAGGTTCTGCTCTCGAAGCTGGTAGACGGGAAGTGCTGGGTTCGATCCCAATCGCGCCCGTCGGCCTAATCGTTCGGAGTTTTCGTGGTTTTCTTCGAGCCATGGATTTCCATGCGTAAATACGGATTAGGTTCCCTTAGAAAGACTCCCACGAAGGTCACTCCTCCCACGGGCCTATATCCCTAGTGCAGATAATCGGCCGTCAAAAATCAACCAACCAACCAACCTTATTTTATACTAAAACTTCATTATTTAAAATTCTTTAAAACTTTTTGCAAAAACATTTGTATAATTCTGACTAAAATAAAAAATGAAATGGGAAAAGTGAGTGTCGCAATTAACACTGTCGTGACAATTAGTAATATTTTAAACACGTTTTATGTTAAACAGCACCAGCTAAATCTGTGGCAATTGATATAACACCTTCGCGACGAGCGTCCTTCACACAATTTTTAATATTTTACCACCGATTTTTCAAAACAGAAATTTTCGCCTAATTGAAACGCAGGAATGCTATGATTAAATAAAGCACAATTTACAATAAAAAATATCTGGTGGGAATAATCGATGATCCAGAGCACTTTATGCACTCGTGCCTAAGATCTATTATAAACTAAAAGAAGCATTAATTTTTTTTTCCATATTTGAGCTTAAATGGAAGGACTGAAAAATGTAAACTAACAAAAAATTAAAAGTTGTTGTTCAGACTTTAAAAGGCGATGGTTCATAGAGTGCATAATTTTGTAATCCTATCAGATCAAGATGTGTATGAAAAATCTATTATAAAACTCTATCTTTACATACAGGGTGCCCATAATTGAACGACACTACTTTAAAGTTGCCTATACAGCCGAAACTATTGATCATAAAGTTATGAAATTTTGTGAAAGACATAATAAACAGATGGGAATTTGTTTAAGCAAAAAAGAAAATTAGTTCAAAATTTTGAACCCAGAGGGCGTTTTAATGAATTACTTATTTAACATACATTTACGATAGTTTATAAATTTTATTTATTAACCCTTAAATGCCTGATGCTGCTTTTTGGCAACATACCCATTTTAGGCTCTAAAATATTATTAGAATAATATTGAAGCTATAATGCCTTATGTTGCCAATAAAATACATTCGGAAAATATTATTAAATGGATTTTCAACATCTAGATGGCAACACTTGTGCCGTTTAAGGATAAAGATAGATTTATTTTTTCAATTGTTGCTACTTGTTCTTTTTGTTTTGTTTGGGAGCTTGCGAAATACCCTATTTTGACCTGCAGTGAGAAAGTGAAATTTATTTCTTATTATAGTTCCTAACATTCTTGTGTGTTTAATATTATAGAATTTTATTAAGGCAAATTATTTTTTCAATTAAACACCAGTATTGCCGATTAGTAACAAACTGTTTTTTAGCCGTAAACTATACTTAAAACAAAATATGATTTTTTTAAGTATTTTTCCCGTAATTTATTTAAAAAGTGAAAGCCGAAAAACAGTATTACAGTGATTTTTGAAAATTAGGCATTTAAGGGTTAACTTTACCTGATCTCAAAGACAGCATTTCATAGAATACACTGCGGTCTACTGTGGAATATGTTTAGATGGTATCTGAAAATGTTGACCGTGAAGTGGAACATGTTTTGGTGTAATAAAATTTACAAGCTATCGTAACTGTATGCTAAATGTGTAAATAATTAAAAAACGCCCTCTGGCGGCGAAATTTTGAAATAACTAAATTTTTTCGCTCAAACAAATTCCAATACCTTTACTATATCCTCCACAAAATTGCACAACACTCTGAACAATGGTTCCGTCTGTAGACAATTTTAAAATGGGGTCGTTTAAATATGAACACTTTGTACAAGAACAAAGTTAACTTAAATAAAAAAGTGCGAAAATCATAGAAATTATTTATAAAAAGGGATAAGAAAAACCGTTTGTTTAAAGATTAAAATAATTATTAAATATAAGTAATATCTAAATTACCTCAATCACGCCATTTTCAAAAAAAAAAAAATAACAAACTAGAAAACAGGAATTCTGCTTTTTCAGATTTTTTTTCTATATATAAACAGTACAAAACATATTTCAATTTTAAGACTTACAGCTTTTATTTTATGTAAAATGACGTCATTCGCATCGGCTTAAGAATTCTACATTTACCATCTACTCTTAAACATCTACAGTAAAGTAGGCATAGGACTTGACTATCGCGAAATAATACACAAATGCAGCAAAAAGATGCCGTCATTAAAGAAATTCGACAAAAAAAAAAAGGCTGTTTAATTATTTATAGGCTTTCATTTGTTTGAAACATTAATAAAGATACTTAAAATTAAATATAGTTTATATTAGCTCCATGTTTTAACAGAAATCATTCGTTTATATTTTTTCAAAATAGCACGTATTTTAATTACATTTTCTTTCAGTTTTTATAAAAAAATGGCAACAAAACTATATAATTAATATTTTACAACTATTTTTCCTTTACTTTCTACAGAAATGGAGTACTTTTGTTGCCACTATTAAGCAAATGGCTCCAAAAACTACAAAAAAATTAATATTTCAAAAATAAATGGAGATGCAGTTTTCAAACAAATTGCATTTAAAAGTACTTTTTTTTCCCAATACAACGGTATAAAAATTGAAAATCTGCGATGCTTAGAAGTTTAAAAATTGCTACAGAGTATTTAATCGTACTGCTTTGTTTT
Source organism: Maratus speciosus (assembly GCA_963932465.1). NCBI lineage: Eukaryota > Metazoa > Arthropoda > Arachnida > Araneae > Salticidae > Maratus > Maratus speciosus. Next base: position 292,274,907 of record OZ010798.1, read on the forward strand.
AAGGCTGGCTTCTGTAAGGTAACGTTATTTTTTGGGGAACACAAAATAAGCTAGGAGAAAGAAATAGCATACCGTACCGGGGACTAATAAACAGAAAGAAATATTAAAATAACCCTACAAATTATTTTTTAAATTACCGAAATACGCGAAAAAGAAAAAGAACTCGACAAAATTCTGGAACAGACGGACAGACAGGCGGGCGGGCCAGACGACGACTAAAGAGCCACGTATTTTTATAATTACGAACGCACCTAAAAAGTGTAAAAAGCATAGAAATTATTTATAAAAAAGGGAAACGAAAAACCGAATGTTTAAAGTTTGAAATAATTACTAAATATAAGTAATATCTAAATTACCCGAATCACGCCGCTTTCGACTAATAATAACAAATAAACAGAAAGAATTATTCAAATACCCTACAAATTAATTTTTAAATTAGCTTTCTTCGTTTTTACAATTTCTTATATGTATGTATATATATATATATATATATATATATATATATATATAACAATGAATTTTTCAAACCCAACAGATTTTTATTAACTATGAGATCAGAAAAATATTACAAATAAGTCAATGTATAAATCAGGTAGGTGATTCGAACTTCCTATATGTGTTTTAGATAAAACACCGATAAAAAATAAATGAATGGTTGTGTGCTTTGTGAGTTTGATAACGCATTAGATATAAAAAGAGGATTACACTTTTGAATTGAGAAAAAAAAAACCCAAGGACAATGAAGACGATTGTCAGATATTGGTTTTGACAAAGCGCCGTTAAAGTAATAGTCACTTACGAATGAATAGGTACTTAAAATTGTATTTCAGATGCTATAATTTAAAAAGATGGTTCATTTATAAATTTAGCTCTCATATTATTGCCTTTTATTTTTCATACAACATTTTTATCATTATTAATATTATGGTGCGAGTATTAAAAACTGTGCTTATCAATAAATAAAGTTAACCAAATGGTACATCTCAGACAAAAATAAAAGTATATATTTATTTTTTTAATTATTATACTCTTTATTTTTTATTTATTGTTCATCTTCTACTTTTTAATGTTAAAAAAGTTTCATTGTTGCAGCTTTAGTTGGCCTATTTCAGCGAGCATAGTTTGGCGCATATTTAAATCCATTTTTGTTATAACCCATTTATAGTTGAAACCATAAAGGATATTTGGCGATCTATCACCTGTATTCTGATAACGGAAAAACGTCTTAAAATTAGTTTATTAACTCTTTGAATCATCGTATTGCATATCTGCAACATACCCAAAAATTAATGTTACTTATACGGCGGGCTTTAAAAGATGATTTTATTTATTGCTTCTCAATCTCAACACAACAGTTAATATAAATTGTTCTTAGAAATCCTATAGACGGCGATATTGAGTTATTTTTTTATGTCAATGTTTTATTTAAACTAAAAACTATTCATATTTAATTTTCAAGTATTAAAAATTATTTTCTGTAATTAAATTTTCTCTTTGATACTATGTGTTTAAAATATTAACAGATGTGGTACTAAACTGTCTCAGAAAAACCGATTAATATTTAATTTTCAAATATTAAAAATCATTAATATTATTTATGTTATTAAATATTAATTAATAATGTCTTATATCTTCAAGACTAAATGGAATCTTATTATTTCAGCCTAACCATGTGACAGAATACCTCATAACGCCTTCATCCAAAAGATTTAATTAAAAAAAAATTAATGTAGCATAACGTATTCTTCCACTCAGCTCTTCAATTGAGTAAGATCAATTACATATTTGAAGACCCGCTTGTATAAAATAGTCAACTAAAAATGCAGTTGCATCCAGGGCTATTACACGTGTAGCTCTTTTTCCTGCTTGAAAAATTTAAAAACCTTATAAAAGTGGATTGTACTGGAAAACTGGATTTGGTTATGGAAGTGATCTTATGAAAGTGACCATACAAAAGGATAATTTTATATTCCTCTCCAAACAGACTTACTGACTATACGCCACTGATCTGGTGCTAAGGGTCACCGATTGCTAATATTATACCTGTGATAATCTTTACGATGAGGCTAATTTCTAATCTTCTAAATAAGCTTACTCATGGACATACTACATGGAAAACTATCCAGCATTTTACAGACTATGTTAATAAAATGTAAAGGAAATTTTAAGAAATAGATTTGGTTATGGGTCATCTTATGAAAATGAACATACAAAAGGATAATTTTATATCCTTCTCCAAACAGACTTATTGACTATACACCACTGATATGGACCTAAGAGTCACCGGTAGCTAATATTATACCTGTGATATCTTTACGACGAGGCTAATTTATAATCCTCTGAAGAAGCTTACTCATGGACATACTTACATGGTCAACTGTCTACCATTTCATAGGCTATGTTCATAAAATGTAAAGGAACCTTTAAGAAATGCAAAAAAATGGAAGTAATCTTACGAAAGTGAACATACAAAAGGATGATTTTATATCCTTCTCCAAACACACTTACTGACTATACGCCACTGATATGGACCTAAAAGTCACCGGTAGCTAATATTAGACCTGTGATAATCTTTACGATGAGGCTAATTTCTAATCCTCTAAAGAGGCTTACTCAGGGCCATACTACTTGGACAACTATCCACCGTTTCACAGACTATGTTCATAAAATGTAAAGGAACTTTTAAGTAATGCAAAAAACAAGAAAGTTTTTTCTTTTGTGACCAGCTGATGCTGGGTCAACCATAGCATAATTAGAATCGCCAGAAAGCACAAACTGGCTTATAACATACTAAGCATACACATTGGGAATACAAATATTGACTTATTATGTATCATCATCTCCTAATACACCCTAATCTCCTTCCGTTTGAACTTGGACTTGTCATTTAATGAATTATAAACTTATAATAAACGCGCCAACATGCGAAAACAACAAACGAATCTTTATCCAAAACTTGTCCGCTAAATAACTAGAGCGGACAGTTGGTCACAATGGTGTAAAGACCGTCATTTCCCACCCATTTTCGCGCGCTGGCGGTTAATTTTAGCGGGAAAAGAGTCACGCATGCGCACTCGCGTGTGAAGTGGACGCTTGCGGTCAATTCAACTGGAGAATCTTTCTGTTTGTTGAATTGTTTTTTCAAGAAAAATTAAAAAGTCAAATTGTTTTTTCTTTCTGTTTCTCTTCCCTTTTTTGATTCATGGAATTTTACAGAGGTTAATTTAAACTAACAAACTTCCTTGTCGGTCTTTTTTTAAGTAAAAGTTCAAGCGGTCAACTTTCGCTGTATAGCAGAGCAATTTAAATTGGACGATTTTTTTTAATTATTTATCTTATTTTTCGCTTCTTTTACTGCGTTTCCTAAAAAAAAAATCTCCTTTCTTTTCCTTTAAAGTCTGACTTTGTAAAGAAAGTAAAGAAGTTACGTGTCAAATATGGTAAAATTTAACTAAACATTTTTAAGGATTTCTAATACTAACTGAAAATTTGTGAATATGTATTTCACAATATTTTGTAACATTAATTTTCTCTTTATCTGCTTTTCTTCGTTTCAACCTTGCATGAATCGTGTTGTAACCAATCAGAAGCACGGCGGCCACTATTTAGAATTGACTGTTTTTGCGAGGGGGGGAGGGAGGGGAGGACGAGAGGAGATCATGTGCAATTTTGATATCTTGACGCTGTTTCCAAATCCAAACTGGTTATCTTTTGATACATTCACTACATCTTTGCATTAGTAAACTATAGATATTCGAAAATATAGGAAATTTGTAGATGCTACTCAGATACAGAAAAATCGAACACAGTTTCCCGTTTTTTTTATATAAAAAAAGAAGTTTCAAAATGGGCTGCCAAAATTGTCAGTGTAACCAGATTTTCAGGTATCGATAATCACGGTAAGGACAAATTTATCGGAACATTTATTGGAAAATGGAAAAAGTCGTTCGATTCTTTGGCCCTCAAAGACTAAAGTTCGCAATTTCCATACTTTCATTTATAAAAAGGATTCTGTGGATGTGTGTGGAATATTCACGTTTTCAATTTGGAAAATACAAAAATGAAAAATGATTAACACGCATTTAAAAAACGTGTTACAGAAATTTCATGAGAGATGTCATGAACCCCATGACAAAACTTTTGCTCTCGCTATTGACCACAACCCCAAAATTCCATCATCAAACCTCAACGAAGCTATTTTCGTCAACCCCCAGACCGACCAAACATTTTAATCTGAATTCGACGCTAAACTTGAAATGAAACTAAATATTTATTTACAACCTTATTTGTAAATGTCAATTTTATGTTACGACAGGCGTGGCGTACCTGCCTGACAATGGGCCACTGTCACCACTATTTTCAAGTAGTATTCTTACTGCTGAATTTTGTGCTGAAATTGGATTTTCGGGTGCTAATTAGTGAAATTGGATTTTCAAATGCGTTATGCGTTTGTCAAATAGTTAACCAGATATCATCTTTCACCTTATTAAACGATAAAAAATTTTTTAAGTATACTGAAAGAGTTGGAAAGGGTTTAATAATATATGCTTCTTGCATGATTTTTCACTCTTGTAAAAATCTTATATTTATTACAAAATTGCAAAACGAAATTCATATGCAATTAACATGTAGGAGGTGGCTAAGACTTTTTATTAATAAATTACAGATTTAACAAAAATGTTTTACAGAAATTTTCTTAGCTTAGAGGGTGGGGGATCATGAGCCCCACACCTCCATGACCCCTTTGGACCCGCCTTTGACCATAACCCTAAAATTCCACCAAGAAATTTTCGCCGACGCGCAATTTGACCGAACGTTTTAATCTGAATTCGACACTAAACTCGAATAAAACTAAATACATATTTACAACCTTATTTGTAAATATCAATTTTATGTTATGACAGGGGTGGCGCACCTGCCTGACAATGGCCCACTGTCACCACTATTTTCAAGTAGTATTCTTACTGCAGAATTTTGTGCTGAAATTGGATTTTGGATGCTAATTAGTGAAATTGGATTTTCAAATGCGTTATGCGTTTGTCAAATAATTAACTTAGACATCATCTTTCATATTATTAAACGGCAAAGTTTTTAAAAAGTATTCTGAAAGTGTTGGAAAGGGTTTCATAATATATGCTTCTTGCATGATTTTTACTCTTGTAAAAATCTTATATTTATTACAAAATTGCAAAACGAAATTCATATGCAATTAACATGTAGGATGTGGCTAAGAATTTTTATTGATAAATTACAGATTTAACAAAAATGTTTTACAGAAATTTTCTTCACACAGAGGGTGGGGGGGTGGGGGGTGGCGGTCATGAACCGCATACCTTTATGACCCCTTTGGACTCGCCCTTGACCATAACCCTAAAATTCCACCAAGAAATTTTCGTCGACCCGCAATTCGACCGAACATTTTAATCTGAATTCGACACTAAACTCGAAATGAAACTAAATACACATTTACAACCTTATTTGTAAATATCAATTTTATGTTATGACAAGGGTGGCGTACCTGCCTGACAATGGCCCACTGCCACCACTATTTTCAAGTAGTATTCTTACTTCAGAATTTTGTGCATTAACTGTATTTTCTGAGGATAATTCCTAAATTTGGACTCTCAAATGTGTTAATGCGTTTTCCAAATTGTTAACTTAGACATCATCTTTCACCTTATTAAACGGTAAAGTTTTGTTAAAGTATTCTGGAAGTGTTGGAAAGTGTTTCATAATGTATGCTTCTTGCATGATTTTTCACTCTTGTGAAAATCTTACATTTATTACAAAATTGCAAAACGAAATTTATATGCAATTAACATGCAGGAGATGGATAAGAATTTTTTTGATAAATTACAGATTTAACAAAAATCTTTAACAGAAATTTTGTTCGCTCAGAGAACACCATGAAACCATGATCCCTATGGACTCGCAATTAATCATAACCCTAAAATTCTATCAATCTTCCACCAAGCAATTTTCGTCGACACGGAATCAGACCGAACATTTTAATCTGAACCCACTGTAAAAAAAAAGGACTATAAATTGGAGATTCTACTGGCAATCGAGACGCCAATACTATTTCCGTATTTTTACGGAAAGTTTTCACCATAAATTGCAGAAAATTTTCCGTTTTACTGGAATTTATGGAGGAAATCTTCCGTTAAAATACGAAAATAGTACTGGCGTCTCGATTGCCAGTAGAATCTCCGTTTTTTAGTCCTTTTTGCAGTGCCCAACAATAAACTTGAAATGAAACTAAATATATATTTACAACATTATTTATAAATGTCAATTACATGTTATAACAGGGTGGCAAACCTGTTTGACAATGGGCCACTGTCACAACTATTTCGAAATAGTATTTTTATTACAGAATTTTGTAGAGAAACTGGGTTTTACAATGGTAACTGCAAAATTTAAATTCTCAAATATGTTATGCGTTTTCCAAATTGTTACTTACACATTATTTAACGGTGAAGTTTCGTTGAAGTATTCTGGAAGTGTTGGAAAGGGTTTCATAATCGATGCTTGATGCATGATTTTTCACTTTTGTAAAAATCTTACATTTATTACAAAATTGAAAAACGAAATTCACACGCCGTTAACATGCAAGAGATGGCTAAGAATTTGTATTGACTAATTACAGATTTAACCTACACTGTTAAAAATTCTGCCGCATTCTGGCAGGTCATTCGACCGTTTTTTGAAAAAACGGTTTCATAACCATAATTTAACTATATTCTGACCGTAAAATGGCCAATAATATGGTCAGAATAGTGTTAAAATTACGGTTGTGTAACCGTTTTCTGAAAAAACGGTCAAATGACCTGCCAGAATGCTGCAAATTTTTAACAGTGTAGGTAATCAGTTATCACAAAGATACATAACTTTGATTTAGGACAAGTCGGAAATTGTACATCAAACGTGAGAAATTATTCATAATATAACAAGTTTTATAAATATTCAGATCTTGGCGCAATAGCTGTTGCACTCTTATGGAAAAATGCACGAATACAAAATTTATTACGATTATAAATATTAAATTCAGTAATACGGAATAATAGGACTCCATCATAAATAGGACGTAATCAACATGGCAACCTAGAATCATTACCTACGATGGAATATCATTGAATTTCTTACGTATGATAGGATTTAACAGAATGGAGAAACTTTCAATCATATCTTTTTAAGTCTTGAATCGATTGTCATAAAATTTGAAACGGCTCGAAAAAATTCTGCAATGATTTTATATATTAAATTTCAAACCATTCGCAGTTGGATCATTTTTGAACTGTTATACGCGGACGGACGGACAGTCAAACGGACGAACCAGACAACAACTATAGGTGTTACATATTTGCAAAATTACGAACGCCTCTAAGAACTGTCAATCATCGAGCTATCAAATTCAGCATCCGGCAGCTAAACAAGTCTTTCATTAATTCTAGTAACAGAAATAAATACAAAAACAATCCAACTTGCAGCACAAAAAAAACTGTTTATTAAACAGAAGCCATAATTTTCACGATGCATCTATTTATGGTTCGGCGAGTGACCGTTCTGCAACACTTACGCAATTGAGAAAAAAAAGCATAATTATCTCCACTGACCCAATTATGCTGTATAACTGTAAATACGGAATCGCCGGTACTGACACGGTTATGATTAATGTGTGCGAAATGTAAATCAAATTTATGCAATTTACGAAAGGCAAACATGAAAAATAGCAGGTTTTTGCAAGGTGTAAAGGGATGAATAACACCATATATTATATAAGAATTTGTTATGATACAGAAAATACTGCATATGTGATTAAGAAAAGTAGTATGTTTGACCAGAGATTGGAAATAGCACTCTACAAGTAGAGAAACTACTAGTCTCTACTTTGTCGAGTAGTTTGTAGTGTAACGGCCTTCATTTTGAACAATGCAGTGTAGTGAGTAATGCGATGCAAAAAATTAGTAATTTGTAGCGAAAACCGTTGCTACTCTTAATTGTGAAAAAATGTGCTATTCTAGAAATCACGTGGCCGTAGCTTGCTTATTTTGTGCAAAAATTTGTTCTGGTCGATAATTTGCGAATCTCAAAGCCAAATATCAGCTACAGTGCACAGCACACATGAAATCTCATCAATCAGCTCACATGAAATCATAGATTTTTCTCATCAACACTTGCTGCTAAAATCAAGTACTAACGTACTAAATGATTTCATTTTCTTGCTGACAACACTTGTCTATTTAGTCCTTATTAGGTCTTCATGTTTTATGCCGGGTTTCTTATTATTTGGGGTTGCTTTATTTACAGATTTATTTTTTGTTCGCATTTAGAGTTGTTTTTCTGCAATTTTTTAGATTATAAAACTATACAACTCTATTTCATTAACTGTCATAATGCATTATTTAATCCGTTCTTATTCAATATCCAGTGTAAATTGAATTAATTCTTTGACAAAATCTAAAAGTAGCGAAGTAGTGATGAAAAGTAGTTTGCAGTTGCTAATTTTTAACTCTTTATGTACTGAATTATGAATTCATGAAAATTTTATCTTCTACAGCATTTTTCGTGAATTGTTTAAACTACGTTAGAAGATTTACATAATCATTTAATACATTTTCGAAAGATCTTAGAAGGATTAACTAAATTTGAATTTATGTGGATTTTGTGCAATATTTATAACCTCACTCAAATCTTTTATTTTAAATATTTTTATTAGTATTTTGTAGAATTAGGAAATGTACAAATATAATGTTCTTACATCAGAAATATAGAAATATTTTCGAACTGAAAGCTACCCCACCCCACAATCCTTCAACGCCAAGAAAACTGAAAAGATGCAAAGGCAAAAGAAATCATCCTTTTAAAAATATTTTTGTTTTGTGTAACCCATAATTCTTTTGGAACAAGATAAAGTAATGTAGCTATAGTTCATTCTAAACTGTATTACATCTAATCAATGTATTAACTGAATTTTATAACAAGTTATTTTAATGGTACTTATAAGTACCGTCAGTAGATAAAGGGTTAAAACAGGTAGTTGTAGTTAACTACATTTTTGATAATGTAGCTATAGTTATAATTTGCTACAAGAAAAAAGTATTTTTCCTACCCCGGGACCATCAGAATGCTATCTTCTATATAAATCAAGTTGCCTGCAACCTACAGACGTGTGAAAATTATTAGAATAATTGTGAAATTTACAATAAAAATTTGTTATATTAAAGAAATATTTAAAAAATATTAATACATTTAATATTTAGTGTGCATCCCCTTGTTTTTTATTAAAGAAATGATAGCATACTTGTCTTGGCATACTTTGTATGAGTTTTTGGCAATTAATTTGTATTTCGTTGTCATGATGCCAAATTTGGATGAGTCTTTCTATCAGACTAGTCTTGTTTGTGATGTTGTATTTCTTTAATTTTTTTTCTTTACAATGGCCCAAAGGTTCTCTATGGGGTTCATATCTGGACTGTTTCCAGGCCATGGAAATGTTTTCTTTAATTAAATTAAAGAAATGCAACATCACAAACAAGAATGTTCTGATAGAAAAACTCATCCAAATTTGGCATCACGACAACGAAATATAAATTAATTGCCAAAAACTCACACAAAATATGCCAAGACGTATTGAATCTTTAATAATAAACAAGGGGATGCACACTAAATATTAAATATATCAATATTTTTTAAATGTATTATTTCTTTAGTATAACAAGATTTTAATGTAAATTTCACAGTTATTTTAATAATTTTCACACGTCTGTAAATTAAAGGACAATCTATTTGTTCTAGAGAAAGTTATCTCGGAAACCGTAAAAAACAGAGCATAAAAGCGCCAGCTATTGAGCGGCATACATCCAAACCTAATAAGGATCTTATTTATGTCAAGGTCTATAGAATATGAAGTTTGGTGAACTTCCATTAATTAGTTCTTGGGATAGCTATCGCAGAAATCCTGGAAAATGCAGCATACCTGCGACACCTGGTTGGCGATTTAAAACCGAAACCTAATCAGCAACATTTTATGTCAGGGTTTAACTGAATCTGAAGTTTGATTAAGTTTGTTCTGAAATCCAAAGGGTCAACTTTCTGACATAAGTTTTAATTCATTTTTGTTCGGAAACGCATCAAACTAGAAAGTGTTGTTATCCAGAAACTATGTCATTGGACTGTTTCTTCCGTTTTCTTGTAAACGCAATACATCTTTCAGAAAAAACTGTCAAAGTTGGCATTTTGAACTGAACTTCCGAACGAAAGAAGAAAATCCAGTCAGTAAGGGGAGAAAAATGCCATGTCAAGTGATCAAAATCGCTTATAACTCAATAGGTAATTGATTGATCGAAAAAGGGAAAACACAGTTCGATTCCAAATCCCTTCCGTGGTCAGGCTTTCCAATTTTATATCTTTCCGTTAAAAAATGAATTTATAAATGTGTCAAAACGTTTTGCGCTTGTTTAGCAGAGCAGTTGAGAACAGCCTTAAGTTCCGTACTTTATTTCTTGCGATAAAGCGTCAATGAAATTTGTGCTGCATACAGACAGGCACAAAGACAGATTCACGGACTCGTGTTCAGTACTTTCTAAAAAGTATACAATTTTAATTTTTTTTTTTTGTTTTCAGATTAAATTTCAGTTTAAGCAATTATGGTTCGAGTCCACTTTAAGTTAAAGTGCTTTCGGCTATCCTGAAGTCATTGTTGCCATTTCGGGTCGGGTTGCAGATTAACAATTTATTTCGCTCGTTTTTTCAATTGGGTATCGCCCGATCAGGCCAAACGCCAGGTCTGAGTCAGAATCGCCCAACCAGGCCAAACGCCAGGTTTGAGTCAGAAAATTAAATCCGAATAAAGTTTAAATAATAATAGTAATAATAATAAAACAATTTAACAAATTACAACGGCCATTTGGAAAATGATTTTTTCGAAGACTAAAATTTAAGATATAAAAAATCGCACGGAGTTGATCACACATTACGTACGCCATGAGTTAAACATTAACATTCCTGGACCCATCATGAACAAATTTTAAAAGAAATTTCAGTTTTACAATTTTCGGTACTGTAAATTTTTAAACTTCTACGGAGCTGGTCATATATTACGTTCGCCATGGATTAAACATTAATATTCCTGAACCAATTTTAGATGAAATTTCATACATTAGGGGAGACCGGGGCTAGTAGGCGCAGTTTTCAGTTTTGATTTTTATTAATTTTTTGTTTAAGTTTTTTATGAAACTTTAACTGTACTTTTTAAGAACAGGCATTGGACTATAAATATCCGGAGTTTTGAGTTTGTAGCTTTTGTAGTTTATGTTTAGCGAAAGCCTAAAGTAAAAAGAAAATTGTGCGCCAACTTACCTCGTCACGGGGCCAGTTGCCTATACCTATGGGGTAAGTTGGCATACGCTTTATAAAAATTTAAATAAGACACGCAGTTGAGAGAAATCAATTTCCTTATTACCAGTACGTTTAATCAAAGGCGTTATCGCCGTACAATGTAAATTCTAAATTATACAGACATAAAAATAATGAATAAAACATTAACGTTGAGTAACTTCTATCCTACTCGATAACTTCATCAGAGTTACAGTTGTCACAAATAAAAAATCGAGTGTCTCCGTTTGGGCAAGCCCCGTGTGCCCAAAATCTTGCATTGCAACCACTTTTTTCGGCGTTTGCTGTTTTTTAAGCTACCAGCATACACCAGACACCGAGCCAACTTGCCCCGTGTTCAATGCGCCTACTAGCCCCATAACACATTTCTTCACAAAAGGAACACGTAACCATCTAAGCATAAATAATCCAAGCAAATCACATATGGGGTAGGTACAGTTAATCATACACTAAGAAAAATTGCACAAGTTAAATCGCAATTACTTATGAGCGCAAATTACTTAAAAAATTACTTATGAGCGCAAAAAACAGAAAAATCGTAATAAATGTCCACTACACGTGGATAACGCTACAAAACTACAATGAGGATTGAAAAACGCAAGAAGAAATGTACTCTGTGACTGGTTGCACAATCTATCCACAAACAGGCGATTTATAGGAACTGCGCCTACTTACCCCTGTAGCCAACTAGCCCCGGTCTGCCCTACGTACGCCATGGATTACATTTTTCGGTACAGTAAATTTTTAAACTTCTACGGAGCTGGTCATACATTACGTACGCCAAGGATTAAACATTAAAATTCCTGGACCAATTTTAAATGAAATTTCATTCTTAAACTTCTAAACATCCCACAATATTATTTTTTACACCGTCGTATACAGAAAAAAAATGTACTTTTAAATGCAGTTTGTTTGAAAGCTGTATCTCAATTTGTTTCTGAGTTATTATTTTTTTTTTTTGTAGTTTTTATTCTTTTTTTGTGATAGTGGCAACAGAAGTATCCAACTCTGTTGAAAAAATGGGAAAATACAGATTACTGTATAGACCAATCAGAAAACTAATAAAATGCGGATTCAACTAATAAAAAGCTTCAGATATGTTTTTGATTTCCTACCCTGACAGAGGACAATAACCATTTTTCCAAATGGTTAAAAACAACAGCAATACTTCAATAAATAAAAGACTCTATATTTCACTTTTTTTGCAATAGTCAGCCATTGTTTACAATTAATGTTACTTCATACGCAGCTTGTGAACTTAATAAACATGATGTGATTAATCAGCACAGAAAAAGGAAATATTGAAGAAAAGAAACCTTCTAAACTATTATAATTGTGAGATTAAGAAGGATTTTGTGTAACTGCAACAAAGAGAGTTAAAAGAAATAAAAGACGAGATAACTAATTATATTTACTCTTCGAATTAAATAAAGATTTCTTTTATCTCAAAATGCATCTGAAAAAAGCTTAATTTCAACTAGCTTTAAGAATTGAAGCAAATGGAAAAGATGACAGTTCATATATTAACTTTGAAAAAACTGAGAAAAACCTATTATTTAAGCTACATAGTGGAGAAATAAGAAATGACTTTTTCATTTTTCCAAATCAAGAAGCAAAGTCAAACAATGAAAATCATTTATAACTTTCTTAGAAATCTTCTATTTATATTAGCCATAGATTACATATATCGATTATTTTCAGAGATATTAAAATACTTTTAAAAAACTGAGAAATTCATAAATTGCACAATCATATCCATAAAAAAGCAATTAAATAAGGATTTTCATAACAAATCACAAGGGACATTTTTACTCATAAGAAATAAAATCAGCATATATAGCATACGTCAACAGTGAAAAAAAATATAAAAGCTTATTTTTAAAATTACAGGGTTGTTAGAAAAATAATGATATATACATATATATCCAAATGAATATTCGCATCTGAAAAAATAGACATTCACAGTTTCCTTGTATGTATCGATCGCTTTCAGAGTAGAATAGAATTTAACAGAATTCAATATAAAATACATAACATACAAAATGTAGCAAAAAATGTATAAGGAAAAAGCAATTAAATAGAATTCTTAATAAGTTTTGACAGATTGGAGATTTTTTTTAAATTCGAAATATGTACCACATTTCCAATAAGTAACCTTTCATTTATTTAATTTATTTAATTAATCACGTGGTGTCTGTCATTAAATAATTTGAAGATTACTGTTGCCAAGTAGTGGTACATATTTTGAATTAAAAACAAATTCCCAACTTCGAAATTCCGTTTTTTATAAATACAACTAGCAACGTTTTAGCATAAAAGAAAAAAAAATTAAAAATTGAAAGCATATAAAAGTTGAAAAGCAGTTACGGAAAAGGTGATATTCGAGTTAACAGAAAAACAGGATTTTTTTTTTTTTCATTTTGTAGAATAAATAATCAAAGAAAAGTAATAAAACATTCGCAATTTTTTTAATTATCTAATGTATATAATCGGTCATGTGTATGGAAAAATCGGGATTATTCAGAAAAATATCAATGATTATATATATATATATATATATATATATATATAAACAGAGCATCTACAAATTAGTTGGGCAATTTCATAAGTTAAGAACTTCCGAAATATTAAATGAAATTAACTAGTTGAAAGTCAGATTAGTAGTAATATTGCCGAAGTTTATTCATAGATGGCGTTAGGTGTCATAATTGATGCTATCGCTTAGCAAGCGGTAATCATTCTTGTTCGGCATTACGACAATGGAGACGTACAACGGTGCTGAAAAAGAGAAATGCTGTCTTTGGTTTCATGAAACTCATTCTGCTGTGCAAGTACGACCCTAACGCCATCTATGAATAAACGTAGGCAATATTACTACTAGTCTGACTTTTAATTAGTTAATTTCACTTAATATTTCGGAAGTTCATAACTTACGAAATTGCCCAACTAATTTGTAGATACCCTGTATATAATATATGCAGAGTATATCTACGATCATGGGATTATGGGATGCATTTTAAGTGAACGTAAAGTACACATGAAGAAGCAATTTTGGTATAGCAACGTGTAGTCGAGAATGAAAAGTTTTGGGGCGAAACAAGAAATGCGGAGAAAAGGAAAACAAGTGTTTTATTGACATAACAATTACAGTAAGTGCTCAACTGTGCCACTACCAACATCGATACATAACTGGCAGCGCCTAGCAAGTGATTGGCACACCCTTTCAAAGGTTCCAGATGTCTCATCTGTTAACCGCAGTTGACTCTGATGAGGACCTCATTGCAAGACTTTCAGTCGTTACTGCAATGTTCATGAAACGCTTAGAATCTGCGAAAAGGAACGTCAATCACTTGCTAGACGCTGCCAGTGACACATTTGAGCACTTACTGTAATTGTTATGTCAATAAAACCATCGTTTTCATTTCTTCCGCATTTCATGTTTTTCGCAAAAACTTTTCATTTCCTACCACACTTTCCTATACAAAATATGTTTGTTTTAGTCAGCTGCACCACTTCTCCAAGTTTGCCCCATGATTGTATATATATATATATATATATATATATAAAAGATTGCTAAAACATTTAGCTACCTAGGTATATATAAATATATATAAGATACCAATATTAAGGAAAAAATAATTCAGAATGAATTTTGCATTCAAAATGAAAAGATATCATAATAAAAAACATTATAAAAAGCTTATACATTTTAATTCAATAGCATGTATTAGGTTCTTCTTATTGTGACATTTGTATAATAATAATAGTTTTTAAAATAAAATAATAGATGGCAGCACCATAAATTTTGTATTTTTACAGCCTATGTTAATGTCACAATTTTAATTTTTTACATTAGGTGGTAATTAACGCTGAATATTGGCAGTGTTGTAAAATTGTTATTATACGATTTAAAATTGTTTTAGGTATTATAAATAATGTAATTATTTTTTATTTATATTATATTAATTATATTTATCACAATATTTTAACATGAATTAACTGACTCCATGGGTTTTAATTTCTGTGTTAACTTAACTGTTTTATTCACCTTAATCTTATCATGCTTTTTGGATTCCATGTGCGGGAATATATTTTGAAAATCTACTGGGAATTAATTCGGTATGTTTTGTAAGATTTCTATTGCTATAAATTAAATATTTAATGGGTTGTAGTTTTTTTCCATTTCATACCATTTGATAATGTTCTGTATTCATCATGAAACTATTTTTTTTTTTTTTTTTTTTTTTGGTTATATTGGTTGTCTGAGTACAGGGGGAAAAAAATTTTCAGCTTATAGCTTTTTTCCCACAGAAAACAACCGATTTGCTTATATTATTGAATTCTGTACTCTTGAAAACGTAATTCAATATATAAGTTTTTCAATTTTTTCGGAATCCATATTCTTCTTTTTTTCTTCCATGTTAATTCTTGTAATTAGGTATAAGGTACTTTATTTTATGCATACAGTTCTATATTGTTGGTTTATGGCGTGTAGTCAATCATTCACAATATTGCAGTTTTTGATGATGGTCGGTAATGTTTAATTAATGGTTATATATATATATATATATATATATATATATATATACATATATATGTATGTATATATATATATATATATATAATTTTATAACTGTATTTCTTCAATCCTATTTTATAATAAATTTCCTCTAAGATCCTTTAAATAGCATATAAAATAATTTATTATGCTTAGTTTTATTACGATAATATACTTAATAATTATTATATTTATATTATTAATATAATTATTCCCTTAATATGCTGATTTTGAACTACCAGAATTCGGTATTAACTGTAACTCATTCATATAACACGTGTAAGGGTATTTGCTGTGTTGATAAGGACGCATGATTTTGTTTTAATTCTGAAATTTAAGATATTATCTGTTTCTATCAATGAGTAAGTTTTTAAGTCGCATGTTTCATTTTTATTTTTATTGTGCATGGCTTGATCTGTCCAAATTGTATATATTTATTTATTAATATATATACATATATATATATATATATATATATATATATATATATATTATTTACGGTTAATCGGGTAATGGTAGAAATATGCATTTAAGCGGTTGCTTATTATTTCTACTTCAAAAATTAACAGACTTACTTATGATATCGTAATATTGCCCTTGAAAACGAGTTACGAATCATAAGTTCCATTTTTATTCATGATAGTTCTCCCTTTTTGCATTCATTTTGTGGTTTTTCTTATTGAATTTATGTATTTTCAATTTTGAGACCCTACATTTCGTACAATGGATTTATTGGTGCTGTCAGTGATTCCTTTTTTCTGGTCTTTTTTCATTGGTTAAAATGTTTTAGTTACAAATAGCTTGACAAAATATTGCAAATATTTATGATTTCCTACATATTTATCTTTATTTATTTATTCTTTTTGTGCATTCGCCATCCTGTTAATATTGACCTTTCGCCAATTTTAAATGTCATAATTTTTTAATACTTCATATATAAGTGATTGGATCTAGTTTTTAAAAAATTCATTAGTGATTAGTTAATTTAATAATTGTTGATCCAAATTTAATATGCATAATGTTTGTATCATGTCTTGATACTCAATTTATAAATTTTATTTAAACTGATGATGAATTGTAATATTCTATAATGGTTTTATATATATATATATATATATATATGATATTCTGGTAGCCATGTGCGCGTGGATATTTGTAAAATACTGAAATATTAATCGGTATGGTGCTTATTATTTCCATTTCATATCCTATAAATAATTAAATAGGTTTTATTGATTCTTCCATTTCATATTATTTGTTTCTATTCTGTTTTCATTTTTAATCAATTCACATGATTTTAATGGTTGTTTGGGCACAGGGGAAAATAATTTTTAGCTTTAGCTTATTTTTCTCACAGAAAACAACCATTTTGCTTATATCATTTAATTCTGTGCCCTTGACAACGTAATTCAATATGTAAGCTTTTCCATTATTTGTCGGTGTCCACTTTTTTCTTTTTCTTCCATAATAATTCTTATAATAAATTAATTGAATTTTTTTTTCTTTTTTTTTAATACTTACAGCTTTAATTCATAATATTACGGTTTTTGATGGTGGTAGGTTATGTTTAATTAATGGTTATATATATATATATCAATATCATATTAATTACTAATAGTATGCCATTTTTATAGTGATTAATATACATATAAGTATATTTAATATAAATAAAGTTATACTGTATGGATTAAAATTGGGTAATTATATTTATTATTATTCCTCTATTCTTATTAATATTTTAATATTTATTTATTTTCACCTAGTGTTATATAATTTATTATCGGTTTATTGTTTTTGAATGTCCCACATTCATACTTTTAGGATTTTTATGGATGTATAAAATAATCCACACACTATATTTGTGCTTTTTAGGTAATTGGAATTTAAGTATCAGTTCACCTTCTTTATACTACCATATGTTCTTTATTTCCTGTTCATTTTATAATTATCTTATATATAATAGTTTTTATTAAAGATTTTTATATTTTTAATAATTATTTATATTAATTATTAATAAATTTATTCTATTTTATAGCATATAGCTATATGCTATATTTTATCGTTGTTCTAGAATTATTTAAATTCTGAGTGTAGTTTAAATAAATTTGCTTATAGAATATTTTGTATGCTTTTTAAATTTTATTAACAATAGTTTTTTTTTTTTTTTTTTTTTTTAAATACATTGTGTGGTTTATATTCAGTTTATAATTATCTATATATAAGGATATTTTTGGTTTTGCTGTTAATAAAACAATTGTTACATTCAATTGCGTATAACTGAAGCAAGTCTTTTGACAATTAAATCATAAATGTAATACTAGATGGCAGCACCACAATTTGTGTTTTTTTTTCGATAAGTTCTAGATTGACTTCTTCCAGCTACATTTCAGTTATAATTTACTACACCAGGGGGAATTTTTAGCTAAATTTTGACGATATTGTTTAACGGTTTTTAATTAATTTAATAGTGCATTTTAATTATGTAATTACTTTCTATTTATATTATTTTATATTATATTAAAAGTTATTTAACATTTATTTCAATATGTATTAACTGTATCCTATGGTATCAATTACTGTGATTTCTTAACTGTTTTATTAACCTTAATCTTTACGATATGGGTGCCATGTGAGCGTGGATTTATTCTAAAATATTAATCGGTATGGTGTTTATTATTTCATTTTATATCCTATAAATATTTAAATAGGTTTTATTGTTTTTTCCAATTCATATTATTTGTTTCTATTCTGTTTTCATTTTTAATCAATTCACTTGATTTTAATGGTTGTTAGGGCACAGGGGAAAATAACTTTTAGCTTTAGCTTATTTTTCCCACAGAAAACAACCATTTTGCTTATATCATTGAATTCTGTGCCCTTGAAAACGTAATTCAATATATAAGCATTTCCATTATTTGTCGGTGTCCACTTTCTTATTTTTCTTCCATAATAATTCTTATAAATAATTTAATCTTTTTTTTTTATTTTTTTTATATATACTTACAGCTTTAATTCATAATATTACGGTTTTTGATGGTGGTAGGTTATGTTTAATTATTGGTTATATATATATATATATATATATATATATATATCGATATATAAAGTGCACGTATCAGCGGTAAAATTGTTAAGCAAAATTATTAATCGGGCGTAATGGTTGATATTAAAATAATATGTATATATTTATTCCATTTCTCGAATAAAGATTCATAGACAAAAAGTAAAAATATTTGTCATTTTCTTATAAGTACATTGCGCTATTAATTAAATTAATTAATTATATGCATCGATTATTTCCTGGGATATTAATAGAGTTTCGAGATTAGAGAGAAATTCATAAACTGTGTACAAACAACGAACGCCACTTTACGGATTATTTTTATCATTAAAAACAACCAGAAAAGCTTTTACTGATAATAAATAAATATGAATGCAAAACCCATTCAATTGAGTAGGGGAGAATGCAGGGGATACATAAATATGCACAAATACATAATTCATTAATTTCGTAATCTAAATCTTCATTAAGATTATGATACTAAATGAGTTCGATAATTGGTTGCATAATAATTAAAATCTACATATGCAATGTTAAGAAAATAAGGAGGATATACAATTTTGTTTTTCTGTACAGTTCTGGAAAAATAAAAGTTATCACCTCCTATACTAACTGCGACAAACTATCGTATAAATATATGACTGGTACCACTCGATTATTATAACACAGCGCAATAATTAAAACTATATTTAAAATTTGCTTAGGCGGTCGTCTTCGAATAAATATAGTCAGATTGCTATGAAATCGATATACAGGCATCCCCCGACTTACGCGTTCCGTAAATTTTTACGTAACTTGAATTTTACTTAAGTCGAATTTGTAAGTTGCCTAGGTAAAATTTTGTAAGAAACTGCAATACATACATATATGTATATATACACACATATATTATTTACACCGAATTGTTTTATAACTAAACTATCATGCGACAGTATTTACTCGGATATGAACCACAAAAGTATGAAAAATTATAAAAACAAACTTAAAGAACATTTCTTAAATACCTTGTGGAATACGGGATTTATAAATCTAGCATTGATGAATTGATTTATAACAATTTTGAATCAACACCAAACGATTACAAAAATAAGAAATAATTAAAGAGGACTAATTTAACCTATTCTCCATGAATTTCTGATGACAAGACAAATGAATATTGCACTTACAAAATAAAATAATCCTTGATAAGCACAAACTGTATTTATTATGAATGAGATGATTACTGTGAAAAACTAACAATTGAGATTAAGTTTTTTGTACATAGATTTGGTTGCATATACCAATAAAAATATAATTCTATCCCATATATAAACTATATTACGGTTGTGGATTATATCGATATGTTTAATTTATAAAATAAATATCAAAAGTATGCAACTGCGTATCAAACGCGCTAGTATTTTAACAAATGTAACTTTCGAGATTTATTACGTAACTGCGAAGGTAGTGAAAATGAAGTGTGTAGCGTTTACAGCTCATTTACAGGGACACTCAAAAGAATTCCATTACATTATTATTATTTCAACTTTCGTCCGGATATTCGCTTGAAAGCGCCAACTTTGACGGTATTTTCTGAAAGATCTTTTGCGTTTACACACACACACACACACAAAAAAAAAAAAAAAAAAAAAAAAAGGAAAACGTCTTTCTATTGCATAGTTTTTGAATAACAATGCCTGTCAATTTCATACGTTTCCGAAAAAAAAATAAATTAAAACTTGTGTCATAAAGTTGTCCTTGTGCCTTTGAGAACAGCCTTAACTGCTTAGGGGTACAGACTGTAAAAGCTCTTTAAGGCTGTTCTCAAATCCAAAAGGGTAACTTTATGACATAAGTTTTAATTTATTTTTGTTCGGAAATGCACGAAACTAGCAGGTGTTGTTGTTCAGAAGCTAGGTCATCGAACTGTTTTTTCCGATTTTTTTTTTTTTTTTTTTTTTTTTTCAAACGCAATCGATAAAATAGTGTCAAAATGGGCGTTTTGAACCAAATTTCCGCGGGAACGAAGAATAACACCAGTCGGCGAAGGCTGAAAAACGTATTTGTCACGTGATCAAAATCGCTTATAACTCAATAAATAATTTATTTATCAAAAAATAGAAAACACAGTTCGATTTCAAATCGCTTCCGTAGTCAGGCCTTCCGATTGTATATCTTTCCGATAAAAAATGAATTTGTAAATGTGTCAAAATGTTTTACGCTCGTTGAGTAGAGCAGTTGAGTAATAATAAAATGTCTAAATGCAGAAACTTTGAAGGAAAACGGTGCTTGAGTATTATCTGGTAACTCGATATCGAGTAAGCATTATTCTTACATAATTTTATGTACAATTCATATTTATTAAAACTATATTTTCGTTTTAAAATATAATTAAGCATTAAGTTGAAGCAACTCGCATCCCAGTGCAAAGCCTGAGGTAATTAGCTGCATAATCAAGTTCTCAGCTTGACACTCATTCGTCATAATTTCCTCTGTGACATTTTGCAGGGCATATTTTTTTTGAAGAATTCTTCGCCGCATGGTGCCAATAAACAAAAGAAAAAAAATTCAATAAATAGGAAAAATATGTCCGTGACCCACTTCGTATTTCTTCGTCTTATCTTCGGGATTAGTCGCGCTTTTTCGAACAATCGGAACACGAAGTTCGTAACTGCCAACACTATGCTCACCAGTACAGTGAATTAGATTACAACCGTTGATAGGAAAAGTTCTATTGTTTGTGTTTTCATTTACAATGATTTCATGTTACATCATTATTGCGCTGGATTCTCTTTAACATTACTGTCAAGTCAAATTAACATGCTTTGAACCAAGAAGTGTATTTAATAAAATGTGTATTGTTTTTATGTAATACATATTTGATTTCATTTACTAAATAATATTTCTGGTTCGAAATACATTTATTTAAAATTCCGAGATTTAAGGAGGCAAAAGACGTTTGAAATGACGAAAATTGAATTGACTGCAGTTTGATCGTGTATTCGGAACCCTGTAATTCATTTACGCTCGTATTCACCAACTACTTCGATCCCGAGTTATGCCAATAACCTCGGTCGAACGCTCAAACGGTATGTACCTTTAATCCTGATTGGACGTCTCCTTTATAATGTCAAATCAAATGTTATCTTGAATTTTATTTGAGCGTTCGACCGAAGTTTTCTAGGTCAAGGTAGATGGTGAATACGAGTATTAGACTATCACTTATTCTTTTTGCATTTATTTATTTATGTTTTTTAGAAATAAAAAAAATTTATACTAAAACATACTAAAACATTCTCTGAAAAGTTATCTAATTAACAGTGCTAATCTTATAGGAATATATCAAGTAGAACTCAAGTTATAAGCAGCCGGAACGAAATTCCCACTTGCATTTTATATATGAGGACCCCAGAAGCCAGGGGTTACAAGTGGCAAAATTTAGATTTGGAGTAAATTAAGCTCAAAGTTGAACACCTATGGACCAATTCTCCCCTTCGGTTCGAGGTTACAAAAATTCGTCTGCTTGGGAATAACATTCATAACCGTGCTATTGAAAAGCATTGTGTTTAGAAAATTTGTGCTTATATTTTATTTTATACGGAGTTTTAAACATTTTCAGGGGCAGGTATGGGTTATACATGAATTCTTTTCTCTATTTTAAAGTAAAGGCATGCATATTTTTCATTTTATTTATAAAATAAAAATTTTAAATTTTAGTTAATACATAGATATTGATTTTAATTAATATGTATATAAGTATTGATCGAAAATAATTCGTACAATATAAATCTGCAGTATTTTACGCATGCATTTACCTGTATTTCTGCTGCATCAAATGACGCAATAAGGTAAACAAACGCTCTAGTGCCTATTTTTACACCACGTGATTCCCACTGTGACGTCACAAGAATACTGTCCATAGTAGTTGGCTGAATTAAAATGTGACACTGTTGCTTATTTCATAGCGGTCTTTGAATACTTAGATTCAATAACTGTGAAAGAAAAGGGGAGTATAATATATTTTTTTAAATTTAAGTACAGATTAATGAAGTTAAGGGTGTATTCCAATACAAACTGCTTATTTTCTGATAAATTTTTAAATTCATTTTTTCTCTCAAACGCATCAAACTGCGAAATTCTCTTATTTAGAAACTGCATAATGCTTCTCGATTTTTTTTTTTTGATAAATGCAGAAAATATTGTAAAAAATGCTGTCAAATTTGGCGTTTTGAACCGAATTTTCCGAAGCGGGAGATCTGGGAATGAAAAAAAAAAAAAGAGTCATACTGAGAAATTAATTGTTAAAATCAAATTCTAATTAATTAAGCGAGAAAATGAAATCACACGGCCTCTTATACATCTCTTCAAAAATCACCTCAGCAAGTTTCATGTTTTAATTTTTAAAAATGAGTCTGAAAATGTCTCAGAAAATTTCGAGCTGTTGAGGGCGGAAAAATATTTTTTCGAATACACCCTTAAGTAGTTAAGTAGTTTAAAGAGCCTAAGTATGTGACCTCTAGAACGCAGTAAGAAAATTATACTTATATCTCTTTACCACCAAAAAAATAGTCTTATTTCCAGGTAGCCTGCGCACTTAGTTCAGTTTTTTCAATTTTGTCACTTATACCACTTGGCTTCTGGGGTCCTCATATATAGTAGATTAAGCAAAACACATAACTACAAAATATTTCATTTTTATACATTAATAAATTTATATTTTATTTTTACATTTTCGTTTTTTTATACTTTTTCCTTCGATACATTTTCTATTCGTTCTTGAAAAATAGTTTTTTATTCATACTGAAAATACAACGATATATATTAACACTAAATTTCAAAGAACTAATGACAAACTTATAAATATTTCTAAAACAAATTTACAAAAGCATGACTACCAGCAGAAAATCTTTTCTCAGTAAGATCTTAAAAGCATGTTTACTCCAAGAATAACATCTTCAGAGAACAGCAGACAATAAGGAATCAGAAATATCTGGAAACCATATTGTATAGTTTTTTTGTTTTGTTTTTTTAACTTGAGAATTGATTTTACAATAGTTCTGCCAAATATTATACAATTAATTCCTTTTATGTTTGTATTTAATATAAATTGACTGATTCAAAAATCAAGAAGATTCAAATATCTTCTTTCTATGCCGGTTTTCTGTTATATATAATCTTTTATTCCATAAATATAGAATGCAAATTTATATTTAAAATTAATTTAAATATGTTAAATGTTAAATATGTTAAATACTTTATGTATATTAAATAACTATTTTTTGTTTTTTGTTTGTTTTTTTAATATTTATATGTGTTTCATACATTTGTTTTATATTGTACATTTTAAATACATTTTACATCAACTATATTAAAAGTTAATTTCGATACTTTACATTTAGAAATATGATCACATTATAGAATGCATAAAATATTTTGTGTATTTCACTATATTTTACATTTATTCACAATTCGAAATGTCAAAGAAGAATAAAAATCGTAGCTTTTTCCGCCACAAATTTACAAAATCATGAATACTAGAATAAAATGCAACACTTCGCATTAGACGTAAAAGCTTTGTAAAATGTTTCCCTTCCTAGAAGAAGAAGAAAAAAAAATAACACCTCTTTCACATAAAGCAGACAATAAGGAAACATATTTATCTGGAAACTATTGGATTTGCTTTTTCTTTAACCTAAGTGTTCATTACATATTATGGTGATTACGTTAATTTGTATATTTTACTTTTATGAATAACTATTTTCTGTTATTTTATTTTTATTTTTCATATGTGTCGACCTTATACATTTATATTCTTTTATTTTCCTTCTTCTTTCCGTTGTGGAAAAATTTATATATATGATTAAATAAAATTTATGTTTAAAATAACTTATATTTACTTATCAATAAAATTATTTTTCGTTTCTGACATTTTATAATTATGCATTTTATAAATTTTTGGCAAACTTGATTGAAACTTTGCAATATATTAATCTAGATTTGAAATAGCAAGAACATAATCAGTTACGTACAAGTTTTATTCGCGCACAAAGCGTTACGTACAACAAAGACCTTGTACAAAATTTTAAGTTGGCACTGTGCCACGCGCACTTCGAAAAGACGTCGCAATCTACAGCGCCGTTTTGGTCCGTGCTGTTTTTAGATACTTTTTTAATTAAAATCTCGGCTAATTGCCGACTTTTTTTTTTTCGAAAATCATTATCAACAATCCCTGGTAGTTTCCGCGTCGATAGGCTACCTCTTCTATCTACTTCGACTCCACCGTTGAGCACCCGGAAAGTAGAGTTTGTGTGTAGCAGAAAAATGCGATTATCTCAAAAACTACGTTACCTAGGCTAATCGCTATATTTCCCTGCAAGGTTTAAATACACTTTTACTACCCCTAATTTTTTCATAATTTTACTTTCAGTAGACTCGGAAACAAGGAGAAGGGGGGCATATTTGCTGTAGCACATTTTCGACGATATCTCTGAAAATATAATACCTAAGATTGAAGATATATATATATATATAACCATTAATTAAACATTACCGACCATCATCAAAAACTGCAATATTGTGAATGATTGACTACACGCCATAAACCAACAATATAGAACTGTATGTGTAAAATAAAGTACCGTATACCTAATTACAAGAATTAACATGGAAGAAAAAAAGAAGAATATGGATTCCGAAAAATTTGAAAAACTTATATATTGAATTACGTTTTCAAGAGTACAGAATTCAATGATATAAGAAAATCGGTTGTTTTCTGTGGGAAAAAAGCTATAAGCTGAAAAAAAAAATATTTCCCCTGTACTCAAACAACCGATATAATCAAAATAATAGTTTCAAGATGAATACAGAACATTATCAAATGGCATGAAATGGAAAAAAAACTACAACCCATTAAATATTTAATTTATAGCAATAGAAATCTTACAAAACATACCGTATTAATTCCCAGTAGATTTTCAAAAAAAATTCCCGCGCATGAAATCCAAAAAGCATAATAAGATTAAAGTGAATAAAACAGTTAAGTTAACACAGAAATTAAAAGCTATGGAGTCAGTTAATATATATATTTATTATTTATTTTATATATTTTTTTTTTGAGTACCGCGTTACGAGATCTTTCGATATTACCCCCCCCCCCCGCCCCCCCAACGACATGAAAAAAAAATCGACTAATTCAATTACTCCCGCACCCCCTTAATTTTTTTTGCAAAAATATTTATGAATGGCTAATACTCTATAAATATGTGTGTCAACAGACTTTATAGCTCTACGGTCTATAGTTTTTGAGAAGAACGGCTATGACAGGCGGAGAGACAGACACACAAGTGATCTTATAATGGTTTCTTCTGCTATAGATTTACAAAACCATGTATAATTACTCTCTTAAAACGAATGAGTGGATTTGGTTGCTCAAAAATGAGTTCTAATTTATTGGATCGTGAATGAGTTGATTTTTAAATGTTTAGCTCAACTTGATTTCAGCTGTTATTTTTCTATTGTGCTCAAGGAGAGCTGAAATGAAACAACTCAACTTAATAAAAATTCACTCATTATCGAGCCGTTCTTTGCGATTCGTTCGTCTCGTCTCGTCCACAGACTTTCGTCTCGCCGTCGCGCCTGTCCTCACAAGATAGCGAATGTAAACATTAAGTTAAAGAAGTTTACTTAATGATGAAACATTGAGGAAGAGGATGGACCTGTTTTACTCGGTAAGTTTTATAAAAGCATTTAATTTATACTTAGTTTTTAGTGGAATTGTATGTACTGATTTTATTTTAATCTTGAAGCACGTGGTAACGGATTTCGTATACACACTAACTTAATTTACACACATACTGTGCCTCCCTAGCATATAAAGCTTTAAAATTTTGAAAAAATTCTCCTGCATTTCTTAATTTGTTGTAAAAATAAATAACTAAAGATTCCTGCATACGCTCAGCGTCACTGCCGGCAGCTTGTTTTAGAAATGCTTCTATATTTTAAAATTGTTCTGCCCTTTTATTTTTTACTTATTTATTTTCGTTTAAAATGTCCTGTTTATTACTTTGTTGATAAATAAATAAATAAGCTGATCATAGCGTCATGTAAAACCAAGGGGGGATGAGGGGAGGTGAAAATAATAAAAGTTTTCTTTTTCGATTGACAAACTTTATGTCAGATATAACAGTACTAAGTATTTTGTGAAAGTAATTTTTCAGATGAATCATATCAACCAAAAATATGTTTTATAATTTGTAGTAAATAATTTTGTGAAAAATTACAAGAATTTCGAAAGAATTGTTTCCATCTCTATAATAGGTAGATGTGTCAGTAATGGACAGCCCTTGATGTTTTTGGTTAAAAAAAAAAATAACGGATAAATATTTATCTTTAATTATTTATTTTATAATTCCCCCTTGCACTGGGTTATTGTTGACACTTTTAATCAAACCCATCAGGAAGCAGAAAATGTTTTAAAGTTTCGCTGTTTTTCTGTGAAAATCTTAATGAAGAGGTTAAGAAATGGCTTTGTTTAATTAATTTATATATTTTTTATTTTCTTGCAATATTTGAATGTTTTTGTTTGAGTAGCAATAGAAAACTTAGAATTTTATGTACTAACGGCCATTTACAAAATTTCATTTATTTTTAAGATTTTAAGACCTGTCTGTGTTCATTACTGGAACACTTAATTAGTCAATTTCCAGTAAAGGACACCCCATGTAAGCATTGCTAAAAATGCAATTTCAGTAACGTTCATAATGCATTTAAAATCCTTTGACTTAACTGAAAACTTAAGTAATCAATTTTTAATTTTTAAATTGCACTTACCAGAATGTAATAACACTAAAATTTTTATAAATAACTGCTTTTAAGTTATTTTATTGATTGATAAAATTTTAATATTTTATGCTTTTTTTATATATACCTTGCATATTTTATAATCTGGCAATCAAATCAGCCAGGAAGCAGAAAATATTGTTTAAGAGCACAGTCAAAGAGGGGCTCATAGAGCTTAATCCCTCTCCGTTTAAATAAAAACAATTAAGTTACAGAAGCTATAAAAAATCTATTTTCTGTCTTAAATGTTTCCTTGTTCACCTCTGAACCCCCGCCACACACACACACACACACACACACACACAAAAAAAAGTAATACTATTAATGAAAGTTATAGATAATATTCATGAAACAAGTAAATCTGCAGATCAGTGGCCTCAAACATCAGTTCTACAGTTTTATTTTGAAATTATTTTATTTAGTGTTTAAAATATTCAACTCAAAATATCATTTCTTTCATATTTGTAATATTAATTATTATAAATGATACATCAAGTAGTCTCTAGAAGAATAATTGCTAAAAATAGTGAGACTAAACACTAATATTCCAAAACTTTTTTTTAATTATACCTTTTAAATTCCCGTTTCAATAATTTGATAGCTGTAATTGCCTGATATTTAGTATTTTAAACTATCCATCTAAAATAATTAAAACATCGATCTTCTTATAATTACAATAACTGATGGAAACAGTAAATGATTATCACAAATATTTTATTAATAACTGGTATCCTAATTGTTAAATTTATTTGAAAATAACTATTTTGTTTCATTCTACGTATTCATTAAATTCTGTTTCTAAGTACAGTCATAAAAACAATTATATTTATTACTTTTTATGGGTTGTCCTGTCCATTACTGGGCCAGAGGTTGCCCACTGTCTTTTGGGTGTTTTGATACATTTCTGTTATTTAAAATTAAATTTTGGTTCATATTGGGAAATGAGACTGTAAGAAGGGTTATTTAAACTTGGTAAAAACAAACTAGCTACATATATACTGGGCTTAGCGGTCATTTTGTTTTTCAGAAAGTAGAACGAAGTGTTTTTAGTGAATGAAAAACCTCTTTCCAGAAAAATATACTACAGGAAGAATTTGTTATGTATTGTGAAAGTGATTCGGAATTGAACTGTATTTACCATTTTGTGATCAATAAATTAGCTGTTGAGTTATAAGCATTTTTGATCGTAAAAAATAAACTGTTTGGATTTTAAAGAAGGATTTTTCTAATAGAAAACTCAAAAAATGAGTAAATTTATTTATTCAAAAAAATTTTATAGCATTTCTTGTCACATGGGGTAAAATAGGTATAAGCCATCTTTTTTATGCTAGTTGAGGTCAAGATATGAATGTATGAAAATTGATCAAAATTGAAAGACTTTTGAGAGCAAATTGTTATTGATCCTGTGTTTAAAACTGAAATTGTGCTTTGTTATATGAAATTAGGCTATAAATTAGTTGCGAACATCTGTTATCCGCACTTCGCTTTGGAATGTAAACATTAAAAATCACTGTTAACCGACAATTTTTGAAAAATCACATTAAATCAAAGTACCATATTTCCGGCCATAAATTAAATTAAAACATATGTTCTAACTTTATTAAATTGGGTGGATTAAGGGTGTATTCGAAAAAATATTTTTCCACCCTCAACAGCTCAAAATTTTCTGGGACATTTTCAGACTCATTTTTAAAAGTAACAACATGGAACTTGCTGGGGTGATTTTTGAAGAGATGCATAAGAGGCCATGTGATTTCATTTTTCGCTCAATTCATTAGAATTTGATTTTTAAACAATTATTTTCTCTGTATGACCATTTTTTTCATTCCCAGATCTCCCGCTTCCGAAAATTCGGTTCAAAACGCCCACTTTGACAATATTTTCTGCATTTATCAAAAAATCGAAAAGCACGGCGCATTATGTAGTTTCTAAATAAAAGAATTTCCCAGTTTGAGGCGTTTGAAAGCAAAAATGAATCAGAAAATAAGCAGTTTGGATCTGAATACTCCCTTATAACAGGATAAACAGTAAAAAGAGTCGAAGCAATCCAAGGAAGTTAAACCAAAGGTTCTCGCTGCAGTGAATCCAATGATTGGTGGCTGGGTCGTTGTGAAATTCAGTGTAAAGAAGTCTGTTCAAGAATTTACAGGTCTTATTATTGATATCCTTTATGAAGATGAATAAACTGTAAAGTTTGCAACAAAGTAATCTGCCGGATTAAGTCTTCCTTGAGAAAGACGACATTGCTGATGTGCAGAGTGAGATAATATAGACGAACACGCGAACGCCGTTCGCAGAAAATTTTCAAAATTTGCAGGCAGTTTTGATGGGGGTTTTTTTTACAAGTTTCTTTATTTAAAAAAAAGCAATTAACAAGACACCAGGCGAAGAATCGGTGTAACGCACGTTGCAGACTATTGACAAGGTCTGTAGACTATTTTTCAACGGGAGAAAAAAAAAAGTTTGCTAGAAAGTATTTGCCATGTACCATAGTACAGTATTTTTTGGAAGAAGCGTCGCGGCTCATACGAGTTAAAAACTTTAAAATATTGTAAGTGCGGTGCTTATGCCGGAACGGCGGGTACAATTCCTTTCCCCCCCCCCCCCCCCCCTCCTGCCAGGGCCGGTAGCAGAAACAGTGCAGCACTGACGCGGGTGCTGCAGATTATGTTAGGCTTTGCAGATTAATTTAACAGGTTAAAAATAAAGTTTGTGTTAAAAAATAAATGTTAAATGTTCAAATCTTTTTAAATAAAGTTTATTTGGTTGGAAATTTTAGTGAATGTTTATGTGCTTGTATATAACTTTTCATTTTTGCTTTTGGCGGCAATACAGCACTCGGGAGGAGCACGGCGTTTTTTGCAGAAAATTTTAAAGAAATTATTTGAGTTCGCAGACAGTTTTACATTTTATCTAAGTCTGCTGATGTGGAGGCATCCCAAATTGTCAGGAAGTCTATCTCAACCAAGCTGTACCAGTCGTTGCCATATACATATTTTGTACATAAATTTTCATTCACTTATAGCTAGTTAACTTTATAAATTGCTTTTGATTTAAAATATTTTTCAGTTAACTTAATTTCTCATTTTTTCCTACAGATACTCATGCTGATATCTATCTGCTTTTGAGCTGCATTAAATTAAAAAAAAAAAAACAACTTTTAAAATGAAACACTGTTAGAAACATGATTCAGAGCATGGACGTAAATTGATGTGGTGAAAATTAAGAACAGTTTGGGGGGGGGGGGGATAGGATTTGTGTGTACTTGTATCTTATTTCTATTAGTTTCATAAGAGATTTTATTTGTCAAGAAAAAAATGTAAACAAAGTGAAAGAGACAGTTTTTTGTCTTCCCTCCTCGCCCCAGTTTACATATGATTCAGAGGATGAAGGTACAAAACTTTTAAATGGTCTATACATTAATTATAATGTAATTCAACTTTAACCAGCATATACCCATTTTACCCCGAACTGAGATAAAATGGGTAATTATGTTGAATTTAGACCTAAAGTACATGTAAAAAATATTGAACAAAAACATGATAATATTTCATAATGTTTCTGCTATGAAACATTAAAATAAAAAAAAAGCTTTTCTTATACCCATTTTACCCCGGGTGACCCTAACTAAAGTTCCACTTTCCTAATGTCCCCAATAGCAGAATTTTCGATGTCCATCTGCAGCAAACCAAAATTTATCTGCAACCTAACAATACTGAAACAAGCTACTATCTTAAATACTTATAGTGACCCATAAAATAAACAGAAATTGCATTTCACATAGAAAATTAATAAGAAATACAAAAACTCTTAAATCAAAGTAAATTTTTGGTGAATTTTTTTAAGCACAATATTATTTTTAAGCTGGTAGATTAATCTGCAAGGTCTAAAATAACCTGCATCGCTGCTGCCGTGCTGCACAGTTTCTGCTACGGAGCTAACACCTAACTTCAAGTTGTCGGATTAAGCAGCATACACCAAGGAGGAGGGAGAAATTACATCCATCCTAACTCAATTTTAGTTCTTGCATATAAACCCCACCCACCTCATTCCTTTGGAAGCATGACATTGTCATGACAAATGTTTTTTGGAGGTACCTCATAAAAACATCAAAAAATTTCTGTGTCCTACCCAACACTAAACCACCCAGAAGTGAAAAACTTGTCATGTGATCAAAAACGCTTATAACTCAACAGGTAATTTATTGATCACAAAATGGTAAATACAGTTCAATTCTGAATCTCTTCCATAGTCGAGCTT
Source organism: Maratus speciosus (assembly GCA_963932465.1). Lineage (NCBI taxonomy): Eukaryota > Metazoa > Arthropoda > Arachnida > Araneae > Salticidae > Maratus > Maratus speciosus. Next base: position 292,307,000 of record OZ010798.1, read on the forward strand.
TCCAATTTTATATATTTCTGTTATAAAATGAATTTGAAAATGTGTCAATGTTTTGTACTTGTTGAGTAGTGATGTAGAGAGGGACCTCAGCTATCCAATGCAAAAAGAATTATTTAAAAATGTCCAAATGAAAACGAGTTATTAGAAAATACTCTCCACCCCCCTTTTAGAAAATAGCATTAGCTTGCAAGTGCCTTCACTTGCAGGGACTCACTAAGGCTCCTGTCTCTGCAAGTGAACACACTCGAGTGCTATTCCTATGAGGAGGTTTTTGGCTGATCTCATTTGCATTTTTTTTTCTTTTTTTGTGGCATTGTATAGCTGATTTGATCTTCAGTGCCCCTTATTTACTTTAATTTTAATCGCAGGTTTTTTTTTTTTTTTAAGACAATACTTTCACTTTTGGAACAGATTCTAAAAGTAAAAGTAATTTCTCTAAAAAAAAAAAAATTCTGCAATCAAAATTGAAAAAGTAAACGAGTGCCATGAGGATCAAGCTCAGATGTCCAACCCCCCTCCCCCACCAAAAAAAAATTATATGTATACATACATATATATATATATATATTCAAAATGTCAAAATGCAAATAAGAATAGCATTAACCCGCGAGTATCTTCACATAATGGGGTAGGGAAAAAAAATACAAAGTTTGTCAAAAGTTAAAAAGCACTAATTTCATTAAAATGCGAATATTGCCAGAGAATTGTAAAAAAAAAAAAAAAAACTCAAATTTCACTAAAGAATCATGAAAAAAATATGAATTTTGTCAAAGGATCTTGTGGTGGTGGGGGGGGGGGGGGGGGGGGTAATGTTTTTGCAGTAAAAACAGTCTTTTTTTATTCTAGTCAATACTGTGTTCGCTAAAATTTCTGGTATTTTTTCATGATGTACCCCCTCCCCCGACTGATCCATTTAGCCATAATTTCACATAATCTAAAAAAAAAATTAGAAAATGATTTGAGAAATATATCATACAGCAGTAAAATTTTAAAACATTTTACTTTTTCATATCATCAGGCAGAAACTAATTTAAGTAAGTGGCAGGAACTAATAATTCACACATGTATTTGATATGTAAACAATTCAGTTAAAAATTAAAACTGAAGATTATGAGTGTTGTTCAAAGTAGCAAGTTAGGTTTAATGATGTACCGAATAGTGATTTGGCCGAATACTGAATATTCAGCTAACCGAATAGTAACTGTTTGGCCAAATACCTTTTTATATTTCAAAGTTTAAAGGTATTAAAATGTCATTTTTTAAAACAACTTTACATAATATTTAATAAAACCAATTACATTTACATACTAAATTTCATATTGGGAAAAAAAACTTGCTTTGTGTTTATTTAAAGGATGACCTTTTTTTTAATTAATAAAATTTTAAATTTAATGGTTTCTTCTATGAATTAACATTTGTTAAAACAATCTATAATTATTTTTGTTGTAGGTTGAGTAAACTCTGTTTTTGGTTCAGGTTGATTTGGGACTGAGTGTGAATTCCTGCAAGTTGGGTTCCCCCAGGGGGTTAAACCCAAAATTTCAAAAGTTAGTTTGGTATATTTTTTAAGTTTAAAAACTATCCCTGTTATAATAAACATAGATATTTGTGTACGTGCTGTTTTCTAAAGAGACTTCCATTTTTTATGTAACCCTTTGGAAAAATTTGTGTTTTTTCTGCAACCAGACTTCTATAAAACCAAAAACTTTCTGTGCACATAAATATTGGGTCAAAAACTATCTGCAAATTAATTTAATGTTTAATAACGTAAAATACCGTGTTATGTTATTTTAACGATATGGCTTAAAAACAGTAGTTTTAAAGTAATTACCATTAAAATTAAAAAATAATTAATATTAATCAAAGAATAATTATTTTGGTTAAAAAAAATAAAGCTAAAAATCCATGATAAGAAGGGCAGAAATAATGTGACATTGCTACTGAAACAACTAAATCACATTTTGTAGGGAGAGGTCCATTCATAGGTATCATCATTAAAGAGACCGGTGAGTTTTTACCGTGGCCCTTTGACAAAAATCATTTTTTTCTGTGGCCGTTTGACGAAATTCTCGTTTTTTTTTTTTCTGTGATCATTTGACGAAATTCACATTTTATCTGCGATCCTTTCATGAAATCAGTTTTTTCCCGCAATCCTTTGACGAAATTCGCATTTTCCTATGATCTTTTGACAAATTTCGCACTTTTTACGAAGCTACTTACGAAGCACTTTTTACTATTTGCTTTGACGAAATTTGCATTTTTTTTTTCACGATTCTTTGAAGTAATTAGTTTTTTACGCGTTCTTTTACGAAATTTGCATTTTTTTCACAATCTTGACAAAATTCGGGCTTCTTTCCATTATGCTTTTAAGAAATTAGTTTTTTTCGTGCACGCTTTTGATGAAATTTGCTCTCTTTTTTGCAGTCCTTTGACGAAATTCGCGTTTTTTCTGCGATCTTTTTACGAAATTCGTGTTTTTCTTGCGTTTTTTACGGAATTCACACTTTTTTCTGTGGCCCTTTGACAAATTTCTTTTTCTTTTTTTTTTTTTTTTTTTTCCCGATCAATTGATGATCATTTTTCCGTGATTCTTTTACGAAATTTGCTCTTTTTTTTAAAAATCCTTTGACAGAAGTTAGGCTTTTTCCGCGCTATTCTTTTACGAAATTCGTTTTTTCCTGCACTCCTTTTATGAAATTCTTTTTTTTTTTTTTTTTTACGATCCTTTCACGAAATTTGCGTTTTTACGGCAACCATTTGTTGAAATTCGCAGTGGTATCTTTTTATGTCTGGATTTTTGGACTGATGGCTGATTTTTTAAAATTTTCAAAACCAAATGCCTTAAATTTTCTGAAAATTTGGAACAGAATCACGTCTGTCAAACAATAACAGGGGTCAATGCAGACAAAATTTGGGGCCTATTTAGGGCCCTTTCACAAAATTCCATTTAATAAAATAGGCCCCTTCATAAAAATAAATTTAATAAAATGGGCCCCTTCACAAAAATGAACTTAATAAAACAGGCCCCTTCACAAAATTCCTTTTAATAAAATAAGGCCCCCTACGTAACATTCTTTTTCATAAAAACTGCTTTAAAATGTGTAATTTGTAAATAAAACTAGGTTACGAAACTTTAGCAAGGGGATGTAAAAAATGATTTTGTTCATAAATTCTTGGTTCAAATTTGAGTAACTGGATTTCAACTTTCGTTAAAAAAATGTTATTTTTCGCAAAATGGGCCCCAAGAATAAAAACCTGCATCGACCCCTGAATAATAATCTGTCTGGCAAATAAATCTTACATAAAATTGGAGAATATTTTTAATTTTTCGGTATTTAAAAAAAAATTTTACAAGGACAAAAATTAAGTTTTTTTTTTCTAAAAAATTTTTCCGCAAAGTTCCGAATTTTTGGAAAATTTTCCACACATGCGTCTATATTATACAACTGTGTCTGCAACACTTTGGCAAAATTTATTTTATTTTTTTGCAACCCTTTGGCAATTTTTTTTTTCTGCAACGCTTTAGCAAAATTTATTTATTTCAGCGACCTTTTGATGAATTTCGCAAGGGGGGGGGGGGGGGGGGGGGGGGGTCCTGCGACATTATGACTAATTCCACATTTTTCGCGTGATCCATTGGCGAAATTTATTTATTTATTTTTTTGTGGGTGGGGGGTCCCTTGTCAAAACGTTTTTTCTGCTATCTTTTGACGAAACGTGCATTTTCTTTCCGGATTCTTTTACAAAATATGCTTTTTTTTCCCCATAATCCTTTGAAGGAGTTGCCATTTTCTTTTCCCTGCTATCTTCTAACGATACATGCATTTGTTCCCCATCCTTTGACGAAATTTTCATTTTATTTGCAATCCTTAGACAAAACTTATTTTATTCGTGATCTTTTTAATTACGGGTGCACAACTTTTTTAAGATAAGGGCTTTTTAGAAAAAGTCTGTTTTGTCGAGGCCCACACGTGAGAGAATTCTATTTCGAGTAGCCGATGGACGAAATTTGATTTTTCTGCACATTATCGACAAAAATTGTGATATTTTCATTTCAGACCAATGAAATTCTTGATTTTTCTGAAACTGATCGACAATTCGCTATTTTCCATGCATTATGGACAAAATAACATATTTTCGTGTCTGACCAACGGAATTAGTGATTATCAATCAACAAAATTTGCAATTTTTCTGACTGATCATGAAATTCATGATTCTGCATTATCTCTGATGAAATTTAAAAAAAATTTCAGGCAATAAATTGACAAATTTGAGATTTCTTTTTCTCTCTATAAACTGGTGAAAATCATGATTGGTTCTGCAGTCGATCAACAGAATTCTCAATTTCTTCGTGCATCGAGAAAATTCGCTATTTTACCATAACGAAATTCTCAATGTTCCTGTACACAATCGACAAAACGCACAATTTTTCCATGCCCGATCAATGAAATTCACGATTCTTAAACTGACTGATGAAATTTTCAATTTTTTTTGTGGCAAATTGACGAAATTCATTGCAGGCCACAGGTTTTGGCATCCCTACTTTTAACAAAATTGGTCTTTTTATTTTAGCTAACGTTTGATGAAATTGATTTTTTCGGTGACAATTTCTCGAAATTCTCTTCCTGAGAAAGTAATAAGTAACTATTTTCCCATTGGGTGTAATGTAAAAAAATACTTTTGACTGTGTCTGGGTGAATGTAACTCTGGCAATAATGGGTCATTTGCCTGGATATAAAATTCAGGGTTTTTTTTTTTCAATTATTGAAAGTTTTCCTAAAAATTAGCCTTTAAAAATTTCTTTAGCTGTAAAATACTTTTTTTTTTCTGTGGTGCTTTCAAATTGTTGCCGTCAAGTTTTGGCGGATTCAATCTAGTTTATTTTTAAACATGGCATCAATTGTTGTCTTTGGTTTATTAAATTTATCTTGTATTCTACAAATAACTTCGTCCTTTATTAAAATTGATTGAATTAGTTTTCAAAATTTCGTTGTCATTCAAACATTAAAAAAAAAAAAAATCTTTGTTTACATTCAAAAAATTTATCATGAATTATAAGGTCAGTGAATTAGGTGCTCTACTGTATATATATTTTTTAGAGGAGGCGTGGATTGGTTATAATTTCTCAAAATTAAATTCAGTCAATTACAAATACCACAACAATGCCAGTTGTTAGTTTAGTCTATTTTGAATGATTTTTGAGCTTCAGTACGATTTTTTCAGATTACGATTTCAGATTTTTTGTCAAATCTGAAAGGGTAGAAATTTAAATTTTGGTATAAGGCAGAATTGATACCAATTCATAACAATATGTGCATATATAGGTAGTGAAGGAAGTGATTTAGATTTTTCAAAAACAAAATCTAACAAAATCTAAATTTTTTGACAGTTTGAGAAAACAATTCTTCTAAGCATCTAATAAAAAAGAAATTAATTATAAATATGAATTTTGTGATGAGATATTCCAAGAATTGTGGGGCATTTCAAAGGCCATTGAATAACACAGGAAAGTGAAAAAGCAACTTATCTCTGAGAAGGAGCTTTAATCTGATTATTCTAATAAATTTTAATTGCAACAAAGGGATAGCTTAATGCAGTGAGTAGCCAGTTATCCAAAAACACGTGAACCCAACAATTCCAGATAATTTACTTTATATTGTATATATTTTTAATTATGCAACAGTCCCATCGGTCCAATTTATTGCTTGGGTAAATTGGAGGGAAATGAATTTCCTTTTTTGTATGTTTCAGGCACTTTCGTATAAACTCATCATTACGTCTGTGTTTTGAAATTTTAAGTTAAAACCATTGAAACATTTTAAATCGATACCATTGTTTTTGCACATTTTCATTTTAGGAACAATACTTTGATCCTATCGCTCAAGCTGGTATGGTTGAATGGAGGTTTAAAAGAATGAAGTTAAATTTAACACCATCCCAAAAGAAGTACCAACAAAGAGGACTATCAAAGAGGCACGTGATAATCCTGAGGAGGTGTATTATCAGCAAGAAATAGAAGACAGGGTATAAATTTTGGAATTTCTTTTTTTTGTGTGTGTGTGTTTTGTAATTTTTTTGTGACCTTACAGATACATATGTGAAAAAAAAAATTGTTTTCATATTAGTAAACTTCATACCTAGCATCTTACACTATATTGCCATTAATGATCGGCAACTTTCAATTTTAGACATTTTGTCAAATATTTAGAAATATGCTTGACATATTCATCTGGAATTTCAGGATTGAAATGAACAGGTATGATCTCATATTTAACAATGTCGATTTAATAAGGGGATCAATTAGGGGGGCAACAAAAAATCAAAGAAAACATATATATACTTGGGATCACCCTGTAAAATAAAATGCACGAAATGATCTACCGCTACCGAATATAAATAGACATTGTGCAATATGTGTATTTTTTGTGCAAGACTAGCACGTATATTAATAGAGATATAGCGATTTATTTAAAAAAATTAAATTCTTGCATGATTTTTGCTTATAACACGCAGAATTTTCAACCCAATTTAACGCCGGTTTCAGAAAAATTGACAAAATATAATAGAAACAATATAGTGCAATTGGAATATAAATATATTAAATATTTTAGGTAATATGAGCAGTTGTATGAAATAATTTTTATCTGTGCATGCGTGAACGATAACAAGGATCATTTTACATAATTTAATAGTCAATTCTATGGAGCAACTTATTTTTAAAAAATCTAGTCAAATGTCGTAAAAATTCAGAAAGATATCGGCGTTAAAGTGAGCAAATTTTTAGTTGTTCTTTAAAAGCAGCTGAATGATAAGAGATTTTCCACAAATTGTCATTTTTAATTTTTTTTTTTTAATTTCCATTTTTTATTGATGCTTTAGTTATTGGATAACCACCAGAACGAGCCTATACCATGATCAAAAGAAGTATAAAAATCGAAGCATTTTTTCTAAATCTACTCGTTGATACTTACTAAATACTTTTTTCTGAAAGTCAGTTAATAAAAATTGACAATTTGTGGAAAATCCCTTATCATTCAGTTACTTTTAGAGAAAAACTAAAAATTTGCTCACTTTAATGCCGATATCCTTCTGAATTTTTACGATATTTGACTAGTAGATTTTTTTTAATAAGTTGCTCTATAGAATATTAAATTATGTAAAATGATCCTTGTTATCGTTTGCGCATGCACAGATAAAAATTATTTCATACAACTGCTCATATTTCCTAAAATATTTAATATAGCTATATTCCAATTGCACTATATTGTTTCTATTATATTGTCAATTTTTCTGAAACTGGCGTTAAATTGGGTTGAAAACCCTGCATGTTATAAGCAAAAAATATGCAAGAATTTTTTTATTTTTTTAAATAAATCGCTATATTTCTATTAATATACGTGCTAGTCTTACACAAAAAATTACACTTATTGCACAATGTCTGTTTATTTATATTCGGTAGTGGTAGATAATTTCGTGCATTTTACAGGGTGATCCCAAGTATTATTTTTTCTTTGATTTTTTTGTTGGCCCCTAATTGCCCCCCCCCCCCCCATTAACAAATCGACATTGTTAAATATAAGATCATACCCAGGGATATGTTTAGGAAAATTTTAGGTCCTTTAAAGGACCCTTCACAAAATAATTTATCTTAAAACAGGACCCTTCACAAAACATTTTATCCCAAAACAGGACCCTTCACAAAACATTTTATCCCAAAACAGGACCCTTCACAAAATTATTTGTCTCTTAAATAGACCTTTCACAGAATATTTTCACCTTCAAATTGAATTTTTCACAAATTTAGTCATTTAAAAATAAAATCTGGTCTGTAAGTAAACAGTTGAACTCACCAAAGAGCATATTACTTAGCTTTTTTTATATGAAGGATAGAACATGAAGACATCGATAATTTAAAATTCACAAAATTATGACTAGAATTTTCACAAAAAATAAGAAAAACTTCACAATTTCACAAAAACAGGACCCTGTGAGAAAAGTGTGGACAGACCCCTGATACCTGTTTTTTTAAATACTGAAATTTCAGAAGAATCTGTCAAGTATATTTCTAAATATTCGACAAAATGTCTAAAATTGAAAATTGCCGGTCATTAATGGCCATATAGTGTATCTTTCCTATGTGTTTAGAATGCAGTGCTATCCAGTTTCAGTTCATTTATTTAGTATCATCTATCAATCAGATACATTTGCCCAATAATGCACATTTTCTTCCAAGATTAGATAGAAATCCGTGACATGTGTTAGATTTGGAAGTTTTTCTTTTTAATGATAGGTAATTTTTAAAATAGAAGAGAGTAATGTTGGCGGTATAGAAATAGCATATAAAATTTAATTTTGTCATAACATTATGCAGTTTAGAAAAACAAGTCTGTATTTCTGAAATAGATATTCCTAACATGTATTTAATATGAAAAACATTTTTGTTAAAAATAGTTCAAAAAAAAAAAAAAAAAAAAAAAAAAAAAAGGAAGCAAATTGCAATTGGATTTTCAAAATTCACTGTTTATTGAAAAAGTTTTAACAAATTTCAATGAAAGTAAACCTTTCGATATTATTTTTTCCTTTTTCTTACATAATTATCACTTTGTTATTAATTAAATTATGATTAAAGGTATCGTTAAGAACATTGAAAGTTTCGATTATCTTTGTGAAATCTAGAATTTTTATAAATCTAGTCTTAGTCTTGATTTTCGAGGTTATACTGTATTAAATTAGACATGTATGTCTCAGACACATGCATTTGACTGTTGGAAGAAAACTGCCGTTTGACTGCTTAGTTAGATTTTATGGGGTAAGGTTAAACATCATTGTTGTAATAAAACATTTCATATTTAGAATGAATTTAAATGTAGTTTCTCCCCCCCCCCTCCCAAATTTAAATGATATTTTCGAAAGTATCAAAAATATCCGATATTTTGATATATATCTGATATTTTTTATATATATCCGATATTTTCAAAATAGTCACCTTATTGCTGATAATAAATATATTCAAGCATAATATAAATTAGAAACTAAAACATATTCCACTTGACATGAAAACTTAAACAATACATTAAAAGTGCAGTTTTCTTTTTCTTTCTTTTTTTTTTACACTTGGAACAAAATTTAAAATCAACTAATTGAAAACAGAAACAATTTGCTTTATACGCTTACATCAGATTCTTTTATAGTGAAGCTGTATATATAACTGAGTATCTAAATTAGACAGTTTATGTTTCAGTGTCTGTTCTGAATTATGTCCCTCATAATAATCTAGAGTTAAAAGTAAAAAATTCAAACATAAAGTTTGAAAAAGATATTTGTTTTCTTCGGCTAAAAAAGTAACTATCAGAGACATAAATTCCTTATTTACAGAACAACATAGTCCATAACAGTTGGAAATTTCATTTGCACTTGTTTTGACTGAAAATATCAAAAACATCTTACACAGTGATATTTTGAAAATAAATATCAGGTAATATGAAAATATCAAAAATCTTGATATTTTGAAAATAAATATTGGATATATATCAAGATATATATCGATTGATATACATGAACGAACCCCGGTGATCGCACAGAGGGTTTCATTTATTCATTTTCCATTTTATTCACAATTGGCTGAATTTTCAGTGGTGTAACTTTTTATATAAAGCTAAAAGTTTTAGTGTATGTTTTTTTATTTCATTTTTTCTTTTTCTTTCAGAATATGCGTGGGGAGGCGATTGTTTGTGTGTGTTTTGTTTGTTTGTTTTTATTCTTGGGGCCGATTTTGTGAAAAGTACAAGTTATTTTTGTGAAAAATAATATTTTGTAGCGAAAGTTGAAATGCAGTTACTCAAACTTAAATGAAGAATTTGACAAAACTCCTTTAAATCCCCTTGCTAAAGTTTGTTTTCAGTGAGCTGGTTTTATTTACAATTTACACATTTTAAAACAGTTTGTATGAAAAAGAATGTTACGAAGGGGCCCATTTTATTAAATTTATTTTTGTGAAGGGGCTTATTTTATTAAATAGATTTTTGTGAAGGGCCCTAAATTTTTCTTGGAATGACCCCTGTATATGTATTTTCATATTTAGAATAAATTTAATATGAAATGTAGTTTCATTTTTTCCCCCAAATTTAAATTATTGTTTAAAAAGATATGTTTGTATACATTTTGAAAATGGTAACAAAGGTGAATTTTCAACAATATTTTAAGAACTTGCTTAAGACTTTAAGAATTTATTTATATTTACTTTAATCTAAAAACTAAAATGTTTTAAAAGGTTCATAATCACTCCTTTACATTACAATTTTTGCTATTTAACTTCATTTCAATATTTTCTTTTAACACAGGAGAATAGTGACCTCATGGAGAAATGCAATTCCACTGCAAGGAATGTAATTCAACAGCCCTATCGAATCTCTGAAGGATCTTCAGCAGAGAAGAATACATATTTTCTTGTCTTGACGAGAAAATTTTTAATGAAAACACTGCATCTGTTGTTAAAATTGCTATCAATGCACTGCATCTGTTGTTAAAATTGCTATCAATGCTAAGTTTGTTTTTTCTTTTTGTTAAATAAAATTGTTAGTAAATAATGTTGTTGTTTTTTCCCCCACAATATTTTGAATTGCACATTTGGCTCCTGCTTTTGACATAAAAAGCTACAATCTTATGCCATTTTAAAGTTTTATATTTCACAACAAGATTAAGAAGGAATAACTGCAAGAGAGTACCTAATGGGTTGGTGTTTATCCATTCAAGACATTGTTCCTTCTAATCCAGAAACTAAATTCTAAAAATTATTATTGAACATAATTTAGTTTCAACAAATGATATAAAGAATTAAGTTGCACGTTGTTTGAGTCAATAAGCTCAATTTTCAGTTATTTGTGCATTTGACTTTTATACTACAATATTTAGTGGAAGGTTCTTCATATACAAAAAAAAAAAAAAAAAAAAGTATCATGACCAAAATTCTAGCTATAAGTTTTAGGATACTTGAATCCAAATCAAATGAAAGTACACATAGTGCATGAAAAATGGATAAAATTCCTAACATTTGCATATCGAGACAGATTTGTAAGTCTATTGGTCGGTAAAAGGCCATTTTAGATTTTCATTTGCATTAAAAGATCTTTTCAAATGTTAAATAGTGAACCCAAACCTTATTTTTCAATATTCTACAGTTATTTTGGTGCATAATTTATTTGTAAATGTATCAACTGCATTAAATTGACATTTATCACTCAGTGCTAATTGGCATAAAAAAAGGCTTAACAATAAATATTTCTTTAAAAGTTAGTCTATTAAGAAGTAGTGTGAATTAAATCAAGGGATAGTTACAACAAAGTATATAATGGGTGGGTGTTTATCTTTTTTGAAATATTTTCAATTTTACTTATTAAGGCCTAACACTAGCCATGTGACAAGACCTGTGATAATGTTAATTCCATGGGGAAGTTATTTTCAAATATCTTGCTTGGATTTTTAATATTTGTACATGATTCTTTTTGCATATGGTAGCTGAAGACAATATGTATTGTGGCTAGTCTTTACTTTTTTAATTTAGGTTTTATATTTTATTGTAAATACTTTCATTTTTGGAACCGATTCTAAAATTTATATCTTAATACAGTAGACGCTCGATTTTACGAACTCAGTGGGATTCATATAATGTGTTCGTAAATGGGAGTAACATCAGTTCGTAAAATTGGACGTCTACTGTATAAGAGAAACTAACCAAAATTAAAAATTAGCCTGCATAAAGATCCTATATCCCCCCCCCCCTCCAATATATATATATATATATATATATATATTTTTTAAATCCAAACAATGTATTTGAAAATAACTTATCCATAAGATTAACACAAGCATCCAGATCTTTTTTAGCGACTAGTGTAGGATCTTAAGGCTGTTCTTAACTGGTCTGCTCAACAAGCACAAAGCGTTTTGATGCATTTACAAATTAATTTTTTTAACGGAAAGATATAAAATTGGAAAGCCTTGTTATGGAAGCAATTTGGAATTGAACTGGATTTTCCATTTTTTGATCAATAAGTTATCTGTTGAGTTAAAGCGATTTTGATTATGTGACAAACGTTTTCGCCCGCTCTGGTATGTTTTTTCTCCTTTCGCGTGGAAATTCAGTTCAAAACTTCCACTTTGACACTATTTTCTGAAAAATCTATTGTTTAAAAAAAAAAATGGAAAAAGCAGCTCGATTACACAGTTTTAGAACACCACCACCAGCTGGTTTCATGCATTTTCGATCAAAAATAAATTCAAGCTTATGTCAGAAAGTTGCCCTTTTGGATTTGAGAACATCCTTAAGGGGAGCAGTCATCTTTTAAAAGTTGTCATTGGGATTTTTCCTTCCCTTGGTGATTTCAAGTTTTGTTTTTTTTTTAGTTCTTAAGATTGGTTTTTATAATTGTAATTTTTATTTAATTATAAATCACAGTTATTTTTTCAATCAAAAAATAGTCATTTACTATTAAATAAGAATTACAGTTATATAAACCAATATGAAGGAGTATAAAATTAGTTATTTTAATTTGAAAATGTGGCAAGAATTCTGTGTTATTTTGAATTACGTTGATAAAAATCAATCACAGGTTACTGAATTTCATTTAAAATGACATGATTTTATTTAATCAGTTAATTAGAAATCGCTCAAGGGTTTTTTTGGTAATTTTGGCGAGTTCTCTTATGAATGAGTTTATTAGAAATCACTCAAGGGATTTTGGATGAACTCTTAAATGAGTTGATTTAATCCATGTATGAATTGTTACAAATTGCTCAAGAACTACTGGATTAAATCTGAAATGACCTCATTTCACTCAAGTTTGAATTGATTACAAATCTCTCAATGGGTACTGGATTTAGGCTTAAATTATTTCATTTCACTCAAGTATGACTTGGTTACAAATAGCTCAAGTGCTACTGGATTTAGTCTTAAATGACTCAATTTCACTCAAGTATGAGTTGGTTACAAATCACTCAAGTACTACTGGATTTTACCTTTATCGATTTGATTTCACTCAAGTATGAGTAAAATAGAGACCACTCAATCATGAGTTGCCTAAAAACAACTCATTCACTCGAGTTGTTTCAACTCTTTATGAGAAGCTGACTTTCAAATCATGAGATGAGTGGATTTCGGCTCAACTTGAGTTATTTTGGCTCTTTCGTTTTAAGAGTGTATGTAACATTTCGCAGTGTATCTCAAAACTTCTTAAGATGCTTTTTTTAGAAAGAAAATCCATCAAAATAGCTTTTTCTTCACAGACACTTGTCAATAATGAAACAGAAATACTTTTAAGCCAAAAACATTTATCACACCTTTAAGATTATAGTATGTTGATTAAGTAAGCTGATTTTTGTATTTCATTTTTATAAATACTTATGTATATTTCAAATTCATTTTATTGTTGCGTTTTTATATACACTGTAAAAAAAAATATGTAAAGTTACAAAAGTTTTTCTAGGAAACTGGGATTCCAAGAAAATTTTATGTAACGGCAACAAGAAAAATTCCCGTAACAGACGCTGTTACAGGAATTTTTCTTGTTGCCGTTACATAAAAAGTTCTTGGAATCCCAGTTTCCTAGAAAAACTTTTGTAAATTTACAGATTTTTTTTTACAGTGTAGGAGGGGCGTACAACTATAGTTTTGAAAAAAAAAAGAAATGACATAGCCCATTTAAAAGGTGCATAAAATCTGTTTTGTCCACTCCCACAGTAAACCAAGTCTGTTTTCACACACACACAAAAAAAAAACTTATAGGCTTTTCTGCTGCATATTTACAAAACCGTATGAATAACAATAACGCAAATTAAATAAAGTACATAACTATAAAATATTTTATTTTTATGCATTAATAAATTTACATTTTATTTTTATATTTTCATTTTTTATACTTATTCCTCCGATACATTTTCTATTCGGTCTTGATATATAATTTTTATTCAGCATGGAAGTACAACAAATTATATCAATATGAAATTTCAAAGAAATAATAACAAACTTATAAATATTTCAGAAGCAAATTTACAAAAGTATGACTACATGAGCAGAAAAACATTTCTCAGTAGATCTCAAAAGCCTATTTTCTCCAAAAATATCATCCTCGGAGAAAAGCAAACAATAAAGAATGAGAAATACCAGGAAACCATATTGTACAGAATTTTTTTTTTTTTTTTTTACTTGAGAATTGATTTTATATTAATTGATTTAAGTTCTGCCAAATATTATAAATTAATTCATTTTATTTTTATACTTAATATACATGTTTTGTCTGTGTCGGTTTTCTGTTATCTATATAACAGCATTACATATAACGCAACATTTTCCACAGTAATGATCCGCAGATCAATTTAAGAAGTCTTATACGGTGATTCCATAGTCTAATTAAGATTTATAAAGAATAATAATATACTTTTGGCTTATGACTCTATGCATTTTAAATTAAAAATAAAAAAATAAAATAAAGTAGAATGCAATTACTTTTCTTTTTTCCATAAAAAATAAAACTGGAAAGATCTTCTTACATAGAAATGCAACAAAGCGGGTTGCTACAAAGCTAGTATATAATTAAATTTATTTATTTATTTGCACTTTATATCTTAAACACTGTAAAAAAAATCTGTAGTTCTACAGATGTAAAGTTACATGCTTACTAAACTTTCATCTGTCACTGTACAAAAAAAGCTGTAAATCTACAAAACTAGCTTTTGAAAGGCTACAGAAATCTGTAACTTTACAAATGAATCTGCTAAAAGATTAATGTAAGATTAATGTAAATTAATCTTACTAAAATTTTATCTGTAACCCTGATCGCTGTAACATGAAAAGTTCTAGGCATACCAATTTCCTAGAAAATTCTTAGTAACCTTACAGATTTTTTGGCGAAAAAGTGTGTCTGTTACATGATTTTTTGTTGTTGCTGTTACATAAAAAGTTCTAGGAATCCCAGTTTTCTAGAAAAACTTTAGTAACTTTACAGATTTTTTTTTACAGTGAACATGAAATGTCCGACAAAGAATAATAAACTTATAGACTTTGCTGCTACAAGTTTACAAAACCATGAATAATACTAGGCGAGAAACATCTCACAAGTAGATCTAAACACTTCTTCTTCTTCTTTTTTTTTTTTTTTTCACAAAGAAAATCCCAAAAAATAACACCTCCTTCACAGAAAAGAGACAATAAGGAAAAAGAAATATTTTGAAACCGTTGGATAGCTACATGAAATGTCCGACAAAGAATAATAAACTTATAGACTTTGCTGCTACAAGTTTACAAAACCATGAATAAAACTAGGCGAGAAACATCTCGCAGTAGATCTAAACACTCCCTTTTTTTTTTTTTTCCCAAAGAAAATCCCAAAAAAATAACACCTCCTTCACAGAAAGGAGACAATAAGGAAAAAGAAATATTTGGAAACCGTTGGATAGCTTTATTAATTATCCGCATTTAGTCTAATTAAGGTTCATGATAACAATTATACTTTTAGCTTGTCAGTTATGCATTTTAAATTAAAAAATGAATTGTTAAGTACAGTCGTCCCCGTTTAAACGAATATTGACGGTTCCAGAAAAAATATTCGATTAAGCGGAATTTGATTAAACGGGGATTCTTAACTGCAATATTTAATACGTAATAAAAAAGCAAAATAACCGTCTAATATTTAATTAACATCATAAATCGTTAATAGAATAACATAAACTAAAATAAATACAAATGCTAATATAAAGTAAATAGGTATTAATTTAAAGTCAGTAATACATTTATATGATTTACATCACACTTAATGCAGCTCGTTTGAATTTGGTCAAAACTTTGCTTTTTATAATTTACGTTACTTATACTGCCTTAAAAAAATCGTTCAAAGTGGTTTGTTTAAGTGGAATTTTAAAGGAGTAAATATAGAGTTATTTTTCGAATGAGTGTAAAATATCACAACTAGCATCTCGAGTCTCGAAGTGACGGCGCATTGCCATTAAAGCCTGGTTAGCAGCAAGAAGTGATGGTGGGGAGATCAAGTGTGGGGAAATCATTTGACCTGTCTATTATACACTTGCCGGCCGAAATCATTGCAGGAAAAACTGAAAATGTGTTTTCAGCGTAAAGGAACCGAAAATAACAAAATGTGTAAGGAAATTCAAGCTGAAACGTGCTTTCCGTGCCTATTTTCAAACATCGGTCACACAGTTGTCATTGGATTAAGCGGGGACGTTCGTAAAAGGCATTTGGTATAAGCGGGGAAAATAACATAGAACCAATAGGAATATATTCGGTTCCGAAGGATTCTATTCGAATAAGCGGGGTATTCGATTATCCGTGACCCGATTAAGTGGGGAGGACTGTATAAGGAACCAAAATTCCGTAATTTAAAAAGAATTAAATGTAGAATACCAATTACATTTCTTTTTTCCCTAAAAATAAAAACTCGAAAGATCTTATTACATACAAATACAACAAAGCGGGTAGCTACAAAACTAGTATATGAATAAATTTATTTATTTATTTGCATTTTATATCTTTTTATATTTATTCCTTGAAACACTAAAATATTATTCAAAACATTAAATGTCCAACAAAGAATATTAAACTTATAGACTTCTCTGCTACAAGTTTAAAAAACAAACCTTACGATCATTTTAAGAAATCTTATACACTGTTAAAAAAAAAAAAAAAAAAAAAAAAAAAAAAAAATCTGTAAAGTTACTAAAGTTTTTCTAGGAAACCGGGATTCCAAGAAAATTTTATGTAACGGCAACAAGAAAAATTCCTGTAACAGACGCTGTTACAGGAATTTTTCTTGTTGCCGTTACATAAAATGTTCTTGGAATCCCAGTTTCCTAGAAAAACTTTTGTAAATTTACAGATTTTTTTTTACAGTGTAGGAGGGGCGTACAACTATAGTTTTGAAAAAAAAAAAAATGACATAGCCCATTTAAAAGGTGCATAAAATCTGTTTTGTCCACTCCCACAGTAAACCAAGTCTGTTTTCACACACACACAAAAAAAAAACTTATAGGCTTTTCTGCTGCATATTTACAAAACCGTATGAATAACAATAACGCAAATTAAATAAAGTACATAACTATAAAATATTTTATTTTTATGCATTAATAAATTTACATTTTATTTTTATATTTTCATTTTTTATACTTATTCCTCCGATACATTTTCTATTCGGTCTTGATATATAATTTTTATTCAGCATGGAAGTACAACAAATTATATCAATATGAAATTTCAAAGAAATAATAACAAACTTATAAATATTTCAGAAGCAAATTTACAAAAGTATGACTACATGAGCAGAAAAACATTTCTCAGTAGATCTCAAAAGCCTATTTTCTCCAAAAATATCATCCTCGGAGAAAAGCAAACAATAAAGAATGAGAAATACCAGGAAACCATATTGTACAGAATTTTTTTTTTTTTTTTTTTTTTTTTTTTTACTTGAGAATTGATTTTATATTAATTGATTTAAGTTCTGCCAAATATTATAAATTAATTCATTTTATTTTTATACTTAATATACATGTTTTGTCTGTGTCGGTTTTCTGTTATCTATATAACAGCATTACATATAACGCAACATTTTCCACAGTAATGATCCGCAGATCAATTTAAGAAGTCTTATACGGTGATTCCATAGTCTAATTAAGATTTATAAAGAATAATAATATACTTTTGGCTTATGACTCTATGCATTTTAAATTAAAAATAAAAAAATAAAATAAAGTAGAATGCAATTACTTTTCTTTTTTCCATAAAAAATAAAACTGGAAAGATCTTCTTACATAGAAATGCAACAAAGCGGGTTGCTACAAAGCTAGTATATAATTAAATTTATTTATTTATTTGCACTTTATATCTTAAACACTGTAAAAAAAAATCTGTAGTTCTACAGATGTAAAGTTACATGCTTACTAAACTTTCATCTGTCACTGTACAAAAAAAGCTGTAAATCTACAAAACTAGCTTTTGAAAGGCTACAGAAATCTGTAACTTTACAAATGAATCTGCTAAAAGATTAATGTAAGATTAATGTAAATTAATCTTACTAAAATTTTATCTGTAACCCTGATCGCTGTAACATGAAAAGTTCTAGGCATACCAATTTCCTAGAAAATTCTTAGTAACCTTACAGATTTTTTGGCGAAAAAGTGTGTCTGTTACATGATTTTTTGTTGTTGCCGTTACATAAAAAGTTCTAGGAATCCCAGTTTTCTAGAAAAACTTTAGTAACTTTACAGATTTTTTTTTACAGTGAACATGAAATGTCCGACAAAGAATAATAAACTTATAGACTTTGCTGCTACAAGTTTACAAAACCATGAATAATACTAGGCGAGAAACATCTCACAAGTAGATCTAAACACTTCTTCTTCTTCTTCTTTTTTTTTTTTTTTTTTTTTTTTTTCACAAAGAAAATCCCAAAAAATAACACCTCCTTCACAGAAAAGAGACAATAAGGAAAAAGAAATATTTTGAAACCGTTGGATAGCTACATGAAATGTCCGACAAAGAATAATAAACTTATAGACTTTGCTGCTACAAGTTTACAAAACCATGAATAAAACTAGGCGAGAAACATCTCGCAGTAGATCTAAACACTCCCTTTTTTTTTTTTTTTCCCAAAGAAAATCCCAAAAAAATAACACCTCCTTCACAGAAAGGAGACAATAAGGAAAAAGAAATATTTGGAAACCGTTGGATAGCTTTATTAATTATCCGCATTTAGTCTAATTAAGGTTCATGATAACAATTATACTTTTAGCTTGTCAGTTATGCATTTTAAATTAAAAAATGAATTGTTAAGTACAGTCGTCCCCGTTTAAACGAATATTGACGGTTCCAGAAAAAATATTCGATTAAGCGGAATTTGATTAAACGGGGATTCTTAACTGCAATATTTAATACGTAATAAAAAAGCAAAATAACCGTCTAATATTTAATTAACATCATAAATCGTTAATAGAATAACATAAACTAAAATAAATACAAATGCTAATATAAAGTAAATAGGTATTAATTTAAAGTCAGTAATACATTTATATGATTTACATCACACTTAATGCAGCTCGTTTGAATTTGGTCAAAACTTTGCTTTTTATAATTTACGTTACTTATACTGCCTTAAAAAAATCGTTCAAAGTGGTTTGTTTAAGTGGAATTTTAAAGGAGTAAATATAGAGTTATTTTTCGAATGAGTGTAAAATATCACAACTAGCATCTCGAGTCTCGAAGTGACGGCGCATTGCCATTAAAGCCTGGTTAGCAGCAAGAAGTGATGGTGGGGAGATCAAGTGTGGGGAAATCATTTGACCTGTCTATTATACACTTGCCGGCCGAAATCATTGCAGGAAAAACTGAAAATGTGTTTTCAGCGTAAAGGAACCGAAAATAACAAAATGTGTAAGGAAATTCAAGCTGAAACGTGCTTTCCGTGCCTATTTTCAAACATCGGTCACACAGTTGTCATTGGATTAAGCGGGGACGTTCGTAAAAGGCATTTGGTATAAGCGGGGAAAATAACATAGAACCAATAGGAATATATTCGGTTCCGAAGGATTCTATTCGAATAAGCGGGGTATTCGATTATCCGTGACCCGATTAAGTGGGGAGGACTGTATAAGGAACCAAAATTCCGTAATTTAAAAAGAATTAAATGTAGAATACCAATTACATTTCTTTTTTCCCTAAAAATAAAAACTCGAAAGATCTTATTACATACAAATACAACAAAGCGGGTAGCTACAAAACTAGTATATGAATAAATTTATTTATTTATTTGCATTTTATATCTTTTTTATATTTATTCCTTGAAACACTAAAATATTATTCAAAACATTAAATGTCCAACAAAGAATATTAAACTTATAGACTTCTCTGCTACAAGTTTAAAAAACAAACCTTACGATCATTTTAAAAAATCTTATACACTGTTAAAAAAAAAAAAAAAAAAAAAAAAATCTGTAAAGTTACTAAAGTTTTTCTAGGAAACCGGGATTCATAGAACTTTTTATGTAGCGGCAACAAGAAAAATTCTTGTAACAGACGCTGTTACAGGATTTTTTGTTGTTGCCTTTACATAAAATGTTCTAGGAATCCCAGTTTCCTAGAAAAACTTTAGTAACTTTACAGATTTTTTTTTTTTTTTTTTTTTTTTTTTTTTTTTTTTTTTACAGTGTACGGTGATCGCATAGCCTAATTAAGATTTATAAATGATAATAATTATACTTTTAGCTTATGACTTATACATTTTAAATTAAAATAAGAATTGGTAAGTAAGTATAAGTAACCAAAATTCTGTAATAAAAAAAAATTAAAAATGTAGAACACAATTACATTTCTTTTTTTCCAAAAAAAAGAAAAAAAGAAAAAAGAAAAACTCGAAATGTCACATACAAATGAAACAAAGCAGGTTGCTACAAAGCTAGTATATTAATAAATTTATTTATTTATTTGCCTTTTATATCTTTTTATATTTATTTCTAGAAACAGTAAAATATTAATCAAAACCTGAAATGTCCGACAAATACTAATAAACTTATAGACTTCTCTGCTACAAGTTTACAAAATCATGAATAATAATACTCGGGGAGGAACATTTCGCTGTAGATCTAAGCACTTCTTAAAACTTTTTTTTTTTTTTTTCTTCCCCTCGACAAAGAAAATCTCAAAATTCTGTAATCAAATTATTTAAAAATGTAGAATACATTTCTTTTTATTTTCAAAAAAAAAAAAAAAAAAAAAATCTCGAAAGAACTTATTAGGTACAAATACATCAAAGCGGGTTGTTACATACCTAGTATATTAATGAATTTATTTATTTATTTGCACTTTATATTTATTCCTTGAAGCAGTAAAATATTATTCAAAACATGAAATGTCCGACAAAGAATAATAAACTTCTCTGCTAAAAGTTTACAAAACCATGAATAACACTAGAAGAGAAACATTTCGCAGTAGATCTATAAACATTTCTTAAAATTCTTTTTTTTTTTTTTTCACAAAGAAAATCCTAAATAATAACACCTCCTTCACAGAAAGGAGACAATAAGGAAACAGAGATATCTAGAAACCGTTGGATAGCTTTTTTAACCTAAGAGCTTTGGAAGTGACAGCTCAGACAAAAAAGGTGCTTCGAGGAAGTCATAAAGGTGGAGCATAGGTGGGATCGGAGAAAAAAAAAAGGAAGAGCAATCCGAAAGGTCAACACAGGTATGTAACAAAAGTATTGTGAGAGGGAACGTGCATTCTTCATAGCATGATTCAGAAGAAGGTACGTCATGTTGCAAAAAAGAGTTGAAGATGCATGGGTATATAATTGCTATTGGGGAGAGGATCTTATTTTATTTTGATTTTCTTTTCTTCAAAGAATGTATGTAAGCGGAAAACAGTAAGTAGATATTCGTGATGTAACGGGGACAAGCAAAGGTAAAGACTTTAAAACGTATGAAAGAAAAATAAATAAATCCTTATTTTTAGATTTTATAAAGATTTATAAAAACTTTTTAATTTTTGTTTATAAAGTATACGTTTTTCCCATTAGTCAATATTAAATTTTCAGATGAGGCAACTTTTAATGCTATCTTTCCGCAATTTTATTCGCAATCGAGGTGCTTTCCCTTTTCAATAAAAAGTGTTAGTATCCGCTTTATGGAGTAGCAGGTAAAATATATTTTTAAAAATAAAAATTAAAAATAAAAATTAAAAAATAATTCTAATTTCATTTAATTCACAGGAAAATAATGGAAGTGACAGTTCACACAGAATGGTGTATCGAGCTGAGATCGGAAAAAAAAAGAAGAGCTATCCGAAAAGTCAACACAGGTATGAACAACAAAAGTATTGTGAGAGGCAACGTGCATTCTTCATAGCATGATTCAGAAGAATGTACGTCAAATGCAAATGCAAATGCAAATGCAAATGCAAATGCAAAAAAAAAAAAAAAAAAAAAAAATGGATATGGATGGGTATATAATTGCTAATGAAGAGAGGATTTTATTTTATTTTTATTTTATCGAATAATGTATGTAACTGGAAAACCGTAAGTGGATATTCGTGATGTAACGTTGGGCAGTTAAGGGGCAGAATCTAAAACATATAGAAGAAAAGATAAATATTTATTTGCATATTTTATAAAAAATTATAAAAAGTTTTGAATTTTTGTTTTAAAACTGTACGTTCTTCAAGTTGATACAATAATAAAATGGGCAGATGAGACAAATTTTAATGTCATCAATTGGCAATATTTTTTGTAGTTTTACTTGTTATCCAGGTGCTTTCCCTTTTTCCATGATCAGTGTACTACTTTCTGTCTTATGGAGTAGTAGGTAAAATATACTTTCAAAAATAAAAATCACAAAAAGATTCTAATTTAATCACCAGAAAAATAATGGAAGTGACAGTTTATACAAAAAGTGCTTCGAATAATGTGGAATACATGTAAAATTGGAAGGGAAAAAAGAGCTATCCGAAAGGTCAACATGGGTATGTAACAAAAGTATTGTGGGAGGGAACGTGCATTTTTCATAGCATGATTCAGGCGAAAATATGTTATGTTTCAAAAATGAGTTGAAGATGCATGGATATATAATTGCTATCAATACAAAACCATTAAAGGGTTAAAAGTTTGTGACGCAGCCCTTTATCTTATAGATATAAGGATTTTAAATATGGATTTTAAAACTAATAATATAAAATTTTGAGTGACGCTATATTATTAATTAAAATATATCTGTATTATTTATTTCATAATTTTATTTTTGTTCTAGTTACAATCACAATGCATGAATTGTGTTCAATATAAAAAAGATGTATAAAAATTTATTCCCTGATGCTCTTTCTTCCGCATCTCTCATAAATTCAAAATATGAGTTTTAAAAAATATGATATAAAATTTAAGTGACGCCTAGATGTGACTTCAAAAGGTTAGTTTTAAAATTCAATTTAAATTATTTTTGGTTTGGTTAAACTATATTTACACATATAAACAATACTTTTAAATTTCCAATACACTGTTAAATATATCACTTTCACTGAACCTATATTATGCATTGAAATGTATTTATTTCAATAAATTGATTTATCTTTTGTGCCACGCTATCCAAAAATGTAAGCAAAATTTACATAAATGGTTTCTTTGCGTCATTGTATCCAAACTAATTGAAATGTATGCAAATGGACAGTATGATGCAAAGAAACCATTTACATAAATTTTACTTACTATTTTGGATACCGTGGCACAAAAGATAAATGAATTTATTGAAATAAATACATTTCAATGCATAATATAGGTTCAGTGAAAGTGATATATTTAACAGTGTATTGGAAATTTAAAAGTATTGTTTAGATGTGTAAATATATTTTAACCAAACCAAAAATAACTTAAATTGAATTTTAAAACAAACCTTTTAAAGCTACAACAAGGCATCACATAAATTTTATATCATATCTTTTAAAACTCGTATTTTGAATTTATGAGAGATGCGGACAAAAGAGATCAGCGAATAAATTTTTATACGACTTTTCATGTTGAACAAAATTTTCGCGCATGCGATTATAAATAGAACAAAAATAAAATTATAAAATAAATAATACAAATATATTTTAATTAATAACATAGCGTCACTCAAAATTTTATATCATTATTTTTAAAATCCATATTTAAAATTCTTAGAGCCTTAAGATAAAGTGCTGCGTCACGAACTTTTAACACGTTAAGGGTCTTTATATTGATCGTATTTACAAGAAGTTTGGCTCGTTTTATTTTTTTTTTAATCTTGAGTAATTGATCATTAAATACAGAAAAAAAGGTTTTTGTTTTCTGCATTTATTTATATTTTTGTGTCTGGGTCCACGTTAAGTGTAAGTATCAAGCTTAAAAAATTCTTGCATAACTTACCTAAAAGCTGCATAACAGACGAAAATTTTTAGTTAAAATTATACTTATATGATTAGAAATTTGATAGGCCTGAATATTTGGTAATACATTGTAGAAAGCTTAGTGAGTTGATTGATATCTATTTTAATCGCTGCACGTATGAAACAAAAAATGTACAGAATTATTAAAAAGTTTAGAGTTCTAATTATACAATTTATATTATAGGCATGTATCTGAATAGGTAATATTTCAGTAGATAAAGCAAACTGATTCTAATGAAGTTAGATAAGCATTAATGACATTTAACTTAAATCTCTAAAATGAAATTTATATATCATGAAAATCTTCCCGAGGGGAAATGGTGAAAAGTTTATCTAATTACTTTAATGCATATAAAATATAATTTTAAATAAAATCAACAAATTTTTGTGAAGTTTTTGAAGATATATAAATGGAAATTAAGTTTAATGAACGTAAAATATTAAAAAGAATGTTTAATTACCGAAAAGGTTATTCTGCAGGTTATATGTAACTTGATACAGCTGGATATATTATATTTCATTTTGATATGCCTATTCTTCTTTGCAATTCGGTAATTTAGATTCAGAACATATTACTGATTTAAGATTGATCTGAAATTTATGTATTCAAACACGTACTGCATAATACAAAAAAAAAAAAAAAAAAAAAAAAAAAAAACCAAGTTACATATGAATAAAGATTATTCTAATCATGCTTAACGCGGAACTTCGCTGTGCCAAACATCATTACGCGATACCCATCATTAAAGGGGTTAATATCGGTTCCTAAAGACTGGTGACTTTTATAGTGAGTTTTCTATCTTAACTTTACTTTGCAAAAATTGGTTTTGAATTAATTTTAAAAACCGAATTTGTATTAGAGATAGGGGCTAAGGCGGAGCCCAAACCTGTTACCGAAACGCAATAGCAAAAAAAAAAAAAAAAAAAAAAAAACGTATATACTCGTGTATAAGTCGACCCCGAATTCGAGAGGAATAACAGACTGAATACCAGTATTAAAAAAGTTATCTTCAACTTATATATAAATGTAGAATTTGCTGATATTAAATGAGGCGAAGATGGCTATGAGAAAATATTGGTACGGAGCATATTTTTTTCACGAAATTAAGGTTTGACTGATACACGAGTGTATATGGTAATTATTACATCTGAAAGAAGGAAGAACCAGTTCATTAGTACTAACACATTTGAATACCACCTTTTCAGAAAGAAATCTTTAAAAACACGTTACATTTATCACAAGCAAGTATTACAACATTTGATGAAATTTAAGAAGTTCTTTCACTGATAGTTTCAAATTATACGATAATTTACATCAGGTAAAAATGATAAGAAGAGAAGGATATTCAAGAATTTTCAACAATTTGTAACTTAATAAAAATATTTAAAAGTGTTGGGTTTAAAGGCGAGCGAACATTTTTTATGCGCATTATATCTGCGCATTGCGGGTCTTTTCCCCCGGCGCACTCAGTCTGCGTGCGAACAATAGAAGAGTGTAGACGTAAAAATTATTCTGTGTGAAGTTAATATGAAAAAGTAATCTGTGTGAGAAATTTATCTTTAAATTAATTGTTTTGTGTTTGTGCAGTGTTTTCGTTTAATAAACTGTTTGTTCTGTCAACATCCACGGACTTAGTGATAATTAATATTAGTGAAAGAACAACAAAATGGTAGCAGTTCGCGGTTGATATTCTAAATCGAAATTAGTTTTGTTAAAAGAAACCATGGACAAGTTAAACGTCCCCGAATTAAACGGAACTAATTATTTTATATGGGGTCTAAAAATTAAAGCTGCTTTAAGCCTTAAAAGGTTGGATACTTTCATATCCGAAGTAAAAGCAGAAGGGCTGAGTGAGAAGGATTCTGCCGAATGGGACCAAAAAAATAGCGATGCCGTCGCATATATAAAGCTGTCATTGTCTGATGAACAGGCGCTACAGTTTGCAGCAGAAGAAAATGCGAAATTATTATGGGAAAAAATAAGATCGACTTTTACCGGTCAAGCAGAAGATAGAAGAATAGATGCCGGCAATGAGTTAAAGAATCTAGAAATAAAATCAAATGAATCTGCAAATGACTACATAGCCAGAGCTCGAGGCATCTCAATAAAATGTCAAACACTTGGATTGGCTATAATAGAGAGAGAACTTGTATTCTACACGGTACGAGGTCTGAAAGGAAAGTTCTCGAAAGTAAGAGATATTTTAAAAACTCAACGTGAGAAAAGTATGGATGAAGTACTAGAAATTCTATGGGAAGAAGAACTGACGAATACCGCTCGTTCTGAAGGGACCGCTGCTGAAGTATTCTACTCAAGGAAAAATAAAAGTCCGAGACTTTGTTACATTTGCAGACGTCCGAATCACATAGCCAAGGATTGTTTTTACAGGAATAATATTTCAAGAAATGACAGGTCCAATGGAAATCGACAAAGAAGAAAAACGCACCACGATGTAAATTATCCAGTTAAGGACAGAAACAATTCGGTACTTACTGTTTCATCGGAACAATGTGAACTATGTGATAATATATGGTTATTAGACAGCGGGGCTAGCTCGCATATGTGTAAAGATAAAATATGGTTTAGGAATCTAATTCCTGAAGAAAAGGATATCTATCAAGCAGGTAAAAATTCCAAAATAATTTCGAAAGGTACAGGTACGGTATCATGTGATACGGTAAGTAAAAATGATTCTATACATTTAACAATAAACAATGTTAGTTTTGTACCAGATTTGAGATATAATTTATTATCTGTTACTGCTTTAATGGATAAGGGTTGTAGAATTATTTCTGAAAATAACTGTGTGCTATTTTTTGACAAATATAATAAATTTCTAACTAAAGCATTTAAAAATGATAATCGATTAGAGATTAAACTTCAACCTGCCTATAATTCTGAGTGTAATTTTACTGATAAGAGTGCTAATAATTATGAACTGTGGCATAACAGATTGTGTCATTTAAATTCAAAATATATGTTAAAAATGAAAGAGTATATTGATCTTAAAGATGTAAATGTGTCTGATTTTAAGTGTGATACATGTGACATAAGTAAAATAACAAGGAAAAGTCATCCGAATATTGATATTGACCAAAGTTCTGATATTATGCAGTTGTTTCATTTGGATTTATGTGGCCCAATACAACCCGAATCGCTTGGTGGGGCAAAATATTTTATGGTACTAGTGGATGATTTTTCTGGAATGTATTTTACTTATTTCCTCAAAAGTAAAAATGAAGCATTTGATGTATTTTATAAATTTAAAGCTAAATATGAAAATCTTATGGGTAAAAGAATTAAAAAAGTGAGAAGTGACAATGGGCTCGAATTCGTAAATACGGAATTTGACAATTATCTTGCTAATGCAGGCATTTTTCACGAAAAAACTGTCCCATATAACAGCGAAAGCAATGGAAAGGCTGAAAGGGCGAATAGAGTTCTATTAGAAAGGGCTAGGTCTTTGTTATATGAAAGCGAACTTCCCACCAAATTCTGGGCAGAAGCTATCAATTGCAGTACACAGGTATCTAATATAACACCCCGTAAAGGAAAAGAAAAACTCCCCTTAGAAATTTGGACAGGTAAAAAGCCCAATTTAAATTATGTAAGAAAATTTGGTTGTTTAGCTTATTTTCATATTCCTAAAACAATGAGAAATAAATTCGATGTACCAGGAAAAAGTGGAATTATGTTAGGATATGCTAGAGATAGGAGGGGATATCGTATTTATGATGTAAAAAATAAGAAAGTGATTGAGGAACGTTCTGTTAAGTTCAATGAAACTATAAAGGGAAGTAGATATTTTGGATTAAGTAAATGTTCAGAGCGTTGGGATATTGAACCGCTAATAAATAAAAATTTTCCGGAAGAGAATGAAATTCGTGAAAATCAAAAGAATAAATCTCTCAATTTAGAAATTTCTGACACAAGCGAAATAAAAAACGGTTGCGCAACCCCATTAACAAAACTTAATTTGTCTCCAGCTAGACATGAAGGCGCGGAGAAAAGGAATCGAAACAACAAAATAAAAGACCGAAGTGAAAATATGACTGAAGTTCGAAGGTCAGAAAGATTGAAAAGTAAATATTCGTCAGCTAATTTAACTGATAATGTCCCGAGCAATTATTTAGAGGCAATAAATAGTGTGAATTCACATGATTGGGAAATAGCTATGAAAAATGAATTGGATTCTTTAATTAAGCATAATGTTTGGGAAATCGTTGATATGCCAGAAAAAACGAAATTGATTAAAAGTAAATGGGTCTATGCTTTAAAAGAGGGCGAAAGTAAGGAAATAAAATATAAAGCCAGATTAGTGGCAGCTGGATTTAATCAAATTAAAAACAAAGATTATACTGAATCGTATTCACCTGTTGTAAATATTGAGTCATTTAGATTACTAATTGCACTTGCAGTTAAATTAAATTTGATTGTTAAGTTTTTTGATGTAAAAACAGCATATTTATACAGTGATTTGGAAGAAACTTTATATATGTCACCACCACCTGGATATGAAAAACTGATAGGGGTTAATAAAGTTTGTAAACTGAAAAATAGTATTTATGGATTACCCCAATCGGGTAGAAATTGGTATTTAAAAATAAAAGAGGAACTTGGTAATATTGGATTAAATCAATTAGCTTCTGATAACTGTGTATTCATTAAAGTTGAAAATGATAACATTTTTATATTATGTATGTATGTAGACGATTTAGCTATATTTTGTAATAACCAAATAATGTATGAAAATATTGTTTCTAAAATTAAAAATGTATTTGAATTGTACGAAAATAAGAATTCTAAATTTTTAGGTATAGAAATTGAAAAACATGAAAAAGGTATAAGTTTGTCACAAGTTGAATATATTGAATCATTGTTGGTAAAACATAATTTAGAAAATTGTAAATCTGTGAAAACACCTATTGTTAAAGGTGAAGATAAAAGTTTTCCTCCAACAAATGAATTGTTTGGCATATCTATGTATCAGGAAATTATTGGTGAACTTTTCTATTTAGCCAATAGAACACGTCCTGATATATCATTTGTCACAACTTATTTGTCTCAATTTAATCACAAACCAGAGAAAAGGCATTACATTTTGGCTAAAAGAGTATTAAGGTATTTAAAAGGTACAAAAGACAAAAAATTATTTTACAGCAACGAATTTGGGTATTTAAATGGGGAAATGGGGAAAATGGAAGGTCTTTTTCAGGAGGAGTTGTATTGTTAGGAAAGTCATTAGTATCTTGGAAATGTCGTAAACAAAAAAGTGTTAGTCTTTCTACATGTGAAGCAGAATTATTTTCTATTTCAGAAATTTGTAAGGATGTAATATGGACTGCAAACTTATTGTCTGAGTTAAAATGTAACCAATTTATAAAAGATGCCATAATTTTAAGCACTGATAGTCAAGCAGCAATACAGTGGATTAAATGTACAAAATCCTCAAATAAATCTAGGCACATGAACTTAAGATTTCATTTTGTCAGGGATTTATTGTCAGAAGGTATTATTTCATTGGAATATGTTCAAAGTGAACATATTATTTCTGATTTCCTTACTAAAGGTGTAAATGAAGATAAGTTGTTATATTCTATGGAAAGTATTTCACTATTATGATATGTGTAATTATTGTATGTAATTTGTGTAATTTTTGTATGTATGTATATATGTGTTTTTTGGAATTGTTTAAAGAAAAAAAAAATTTATCTCTCGCAGGAGGGGTGTGTTGGGTTTAAAGGCGAGCGAACATTTTTTATGCGCATTATATCTGCGCACTGCCAGTCTTTTCCCCCGGCGCACTCAGTCTGCGTGCGAACAATAGAAGAGTGTAGACGTAAAAATTATTCTGTGTGAAGATAATATGAAAAAGTAATCTGTGTGAGAAATTTATCTTTAATTTAATTGTTTTGTGTTTGTGCAGTGTTTTCGTTTAATAAACTGTTTGTTCTGTCAACATCCACGGACTTAGTGATAATTAATATTAGTGAAAGAACAACAAAAAGTTTACAAGAGTGCTAGCACAAGTATTTAATTTAATAAAAAGTAATAATGAAAAGTAATAGCAAGAAAATAATCATTGCAACTAAAAGAAGGAGAACGAGTTCGTTAGTAGTAAAAGATTTTAATGCCACCCTCAGAAAAAAATCTTTAAAAACTCGTTACATTTATCACACCCAAGACCCAAGTATTACAGCTTTTGAAGAAATTTAAGAAGTTCTTCCACTGATAGTTTTAAATTATACGATAATTTAAATCATGTAAAAATGATAAGAAGAGAAGAATATTCAAGAATTTTCAAAAATTTATAACTTAATAAAACTTATTACGTGTTGACAAGAATGCTAACACTGGTAGGTAATTAAAAAAAAAACGAAATAATGAAAAGTAATAGCAAGAAAATAACCGTTACAACTAAAAGAAGGAGAACGAGTTCATTAGTAGTAACATATTTTCATACCACCTTTTCTAAAATAAATCTTTAAATGCTTATTCGAACAGTTCCAAATGCAGGTATAAAAACGTCTTGGCAAAATAGTCTTTCTTTTGAGAGACGAACAAAAGAGTCTATTTGCACCCCGAAGGGGATAAGCTGTGGAATGTCCGGAATGAAGAGGAGTTTGTCCAGGCCCCGTTAGGAGAAAGGTGGAGAAGAGGGAGTCGGACCTTCGCGGAGGTGCTCGGGAAGAGCTCCGAACTGGACGGTGATAGTGATTTTTTTTTTTAGTTGTGAGCAAGTGGCAAGTGCCATATTATGAAAAAGCCAGGAATGTGGCTTATGGAGTTCTCGTGTAGAGAATCGATGTAATTAATTCATTTGTACATAATGTACTTTTTATTTTTAATTAAATTTGTTTTGTTTTTAAAATTGAATTGAGTTTAAATTCAATTGTTTTACGAGACGTAGTGACATTTTCGATAATCTTCGCTAACCAGTCGAGTGCCGTTACCACACAAGTGTTCCAACTTTTCAAAGAATTTGTGAAGTTTTTCCACTGATAGTTTTAAATTATAGAATAATTTATGTCAGGTAAAAGTGATGAGAATAGTAAATATATATATATATTCAAAAGTTTACAAGAGTGCTATGTAATTTAATAAAAAGAAATAAATAAAAGTAATAACAATAAAATAATCATTACAACTAAAAGAAGGGGAACTAGTTAAATTAGCTGTAACATACTAGAATACTCCGCTTTCTTAAAACAAATCTTTAAAAAAGTGTTACATTTATCCAAACAGTATTATTCAAACGCCGGTATTCGCACTTTTAAAGAAATTTGAGAAGATCTTCAACTGATAGTTTTAAATTATAGGATAATTTATATCAGGTAAAAATAATGAGAATAGTAATAAAAATTATTTAAAGTTTAAAAGAGGGCTAGTTTTGGTATGTAACTGAATAAAAATAAATAATGAAAAGTAAGAGCAAGAAAATAATCATTACAACTAAAATAAGAAGAATGACTTCATTAATAGTAACACATTACAATACCATCCTTTCTAAAGCGAATTTTTAAAAAATCAATCCAAACAAAATTACATGCGCTATTACGAATTTTGAAGAAAGTTCAGAAGTTTTTCTACTGATTGTTTTAAATTATAGGATAATTTATTGTAGGTAAATGTGATAAGAATAGTAAAAAAAATTATTTAAAGTTTACAAGACGGCTAACTTTGGTATGTAAGTGGATAAAAATAAATAATGAAAAGTAAGAGCAAGAAAATAATCATTACAGCTAAAATAAGAAGAATGACTTCATTAATAGTAACACATTACAATATCATCCTTTCTAAAACGAATCTTTAAAAATTCATTAAATTTATCCAAACAAAAAAAAATCACATGCGCTATTGCAACTTTTGAAGAAAGTTGAAAAGTTTTTCCACTGATTGTTTTAAATTATATGATAATTTAGAGGAGGTAAAAGTGATAGCGATAAAAATTATTTAAAAGTTTATAAGAGTGCTGACATTGGTATATATCAAAGCAAAAA
The DNA here is from genome assembly GCA_963932465.1 of Maratus speciosus. Taxonomy (NCBI): domain Eukaryota; kingdom Metazoa; phylum Arthropoda; class Arachnida; order Araneae; family Salticidae; genus Maratus; species Maratus speciosus. The sequence goes on from OZ010798.1 coordinate 292,338,945, forward strand.
AAAAAAAAAATAAATAAATAATGGAAAGTAATGGTACAATCATTACAAGTAAAATAAGTATCATTACAAGTAAAACAAGGAAAAGGAATTCATTAGTAGCAACACATTTCAATACTACCAATTCTGTTAACAAATTCTTGAAAAATCCTTACATGTTTTAAACCTTTTAAATGGCACTGGTATATTTTTTATGCTACTTAATTTTAATTTAAAAGTGCTAAATGGCACGCACAATTTTTTAATATCATTTTTCTTTTATAATGTGCGTGAAAAAAAGAATTTATTTATTTTCAAATAAATTTGTTCTTAAATTCTGGACATTCAATCAATTCAGAAATTTTAGAAACAGAATTACTTTGCCCCTGAAAGGGTTAAACAGTATAATATAAGCTATTCCAACATAACCTCTTTTAAACAAGTTGGAGAAGTTCTCTATTACATTGACCTTGGAAACAAATATAATGAAAAAATACGCAAGAAAATAATCATTACAACTAAAAGAAAAAGAATGAGTTTATCAAAAGTAACACATTTCAATACCACCCCTTCTAATACAAACGTTTGAAAAATCATTCAACAAGTTTCCAAAGTTCTCTGTTACATTGATCATGGGAACAAATGTAATGAAAAATAATTCCAAGAAAATAATTAGTACAGAAACAAGAAGAATATGTGAGCTCATTAGTAATACCACATTTTCTGATACCACTCTTTCTAAAAAAATCTCTGAAAAATTATTAAGACTCTCTAAACTCTAAACAGAATTCGAATCTAACCCCTTTTCAACAAGTCGGAGAAATTCTCCTCCTCAGTATCTCACCCCACCTAATAAAGTTCGGATCGAACTTGTAAAAATCGATTGGTTCCAACAAGGAAGCCGGCGAAATTCATGTTTTTACATTTCGAATACCTTTAGATGTACAGCTGTCATTGCCTGCTAAGGTTACACAGAAAAGAGATGTAAGGGGAAAGAACTGCCGATGGGGGAACTTAGTATGGTTTCCATTTGGAATGTGCTTAATTTGTAAGGTTTCATTCTCTGTTTGAATTACATTTTCTCGGAAACTTTCGGGAATACCCTCACGGTATTTGGGAAAAGAATTATCCGTGAGAACTGAGGCAGAAATTTATTTTTTTACGTAAGGTTCTCGAAGGTATGTTTACATTAATGATCACGGAAGTTAAGAATTACAGACATCATTAACATAGTGCACACACTGCAAATTTAAAGCCTCGAAACCCCTTTATAGGTCTTTCCAAAAAGAAAATGTTTCCGCTACTTTCATTTAGTCTACATTGGAATTTAGACGACCATTACATTTGGTTTTATCAAGAGCGAATTAGGGATATGGAATATCTCTATATAAGTAATCTGAATGACGTATGTGAAAAAGAAGTGCATACTTTTGATTTAATTCAAGCATTCGATATACAGTTTGGATATTAAATAAAGACATATAGAATATATAAAGAAATAAGGTTTCATTCTTTCTTTGAGTATTCCTCGAAAATTTTCGGGAATACCTTCAAGGTATTTGAGAGAATTATGAGTGCTAACTGAGGCAGAAATTTATTTTTTACAGAATGTTTTTGAGGTACTTTTACATTAATGATCACAGAAGTTAAGAATTAAACATAATTAACATAGTGCACACGCTACAAAACTTTCAAGCTTCGAAACCCCTTTATAGGTTTTTCAAAAAAGAAAATATTAAAATATCTTGAAATTTTCCACTATACTCGTACTTTCGTTTAGTCTTTTATGCTATTCCATGCTAGAATTTAGACCAGTGTTATCTTCAGTTTTTTCGCGAGCTAATTAGGCATATGGAATATCTTTATTCAAATAATGTGAATGATGCATAAGAAAAAATATTCAATATATTCATTCAATATATTCATAAGATCAAATATTCAATATATTCATGTTTTAATTGCAGCATACTGTTTCTACTATTCTTTGTCAAGTTTTCGGAAAGTAGTGTGAAATTTGGTTGAAAACTCTGTATGCTATAAACAAAAAACTTTTGAATATTTCACAGGCACAATAATATCTTCACGAATATGAGTGCTATGCTTACACAAATGCACACAAACGTTGAACAGGGCCCAAATAGTCATTCAACACAGTGCCAAACCATTTTCAGAATTTTCTGTTACATAGGTGATCGAAAATGTTATTTTATTATTAAATTTATTATTAGACTCCTAATTGTTCTCCCGACTAAATCTTCACCGATAAATATGAAATCAAACATGTTCTCTAAAGCCCAGAAGTTCAAGAACAAGTCTCCAATAATTTTCGTAGATATTCGACAAGCCGTGTACAATCGAAAGCATCCAGTCCCTGTACCTTAACTTTTGGAGGCCAGTGTATTTCAAACTGAGTACTTTTTACTCAATTTTTAGAACCCATTTTTTTCAGTGTATAGATTATGCAATATCTTTAAACGAAAGAGTATGAAGATAGAGGCGGATGAAAGAGTATAATTCATAACTTAAATCTAATTGTAACATTCGAGACACGGGTTCCACATAAAAAATAACTTCACATGTCTTGTACCAGAACCTTCGTTAGATTTTTTATATATCTTTCCAAGAAGGAAAAGTTAAAAATGTTGGTAAATTTTCCGCTCTTTTTCTTTTTAGATCTTCATGCAACTCTTTGCAGGAATGGAAACTATCATTATCTTCTTAGAATTTTTTCACACGCGAAAAAGTAATTTGAATCAAGCATGAAAGAGTAATGCATATTCTATCTCTAACATTCAAGACACGGCATCAAAGATAAATTGCGATGCCTCTACCAGTAATATTTCGTATTGTTATGATGGCATTAGAATTCTGCAACAGTCGGGTTGAACTTGGCCCGAAATTTAAATTTCTGTTTAAAGTCAATCAGTAAACCGACCCGATCCGACAAGTAGTAATTAAAAAAAATCGTCAACCTGCAAAATGAGCCGAACCCGAATGAAAGAAAATGAACCCATATTTTAATACAATTATGGAAAATTAGTCGACAGTTATATCTCTAATATCAATTTTACCTTTATTACATACATATTAATGAACACATATGTACTCATTAATATTCAAATATATAGTTTTTTTTTTAATATGGTGAACCCGAACCCGATCCAAAATAGTCAAAACCTAACCCAAAATCGCCCCGAACCCCGCAACAAAAAAAATTAACGTAAACCCGAACCCAACCCAAAAGAGTTAAAACCTAACCCGAAACCGCACCGAACTCGCAACGAAAAAAAGTAGCGTAAACCCGACTCGAATCGACATTCTTATTGAGGTTTTATTTTTCTTTTGATAACAGGTTGAAAAAAATGGAAATTTCCTCTGAAATCTTCTATCTCATCGAGAACCACTGTAAACACATTTATAGACCATTTCAAGAATATTTTTTAATAAGTTTCTCGAAATTTTTAAGCTAATTAAATTCAGTTTTTGGTATTATTCCATAAGCATAAAAATCATTATCTTCGTACTTCGAAAAAAAAGAAAATACTTAAAAAAAAAAAAAAAAAAACCTTTTATTTGGGAAAGATAAAACAGAACATATAAGTAAATACATGTATAGACAAAAAAACTTATTTTTTAGGTATATTAATGAAATTACATTGAGTTATTATTATCTATTTTATTTTACTATCATCTATTTCTCGGGAGAATACACCTACACTTTCCTAATTATTTGCTTAGATAACCGCTTTTTAAACGAGATCTTTCCTCTTAATGATATTTAGTTTTTGTGATAATCAGGTAAAAAATCCTCTAGGGTATTATACATTCGAGTCAGTAAGACGCGAAGTTTCTGATAAAGGTAATCGAGAAACTGCGCAAAAATTAACGGCATTTACTTTTATAAATGGATCAAAATTATATTATTTCGAGCAATATGTAATCCCTTAAGAGTTGTAAGAACTGAAATATGAATCAGCTAGTTATAGGTAATTTACTTACTTTCAAAATAACATTTTCATATAAGTAATATATTATATGTAGGGTGACACGAGGTAATTATGGGTCAAAAACAATAAGATCTCAATATCTAGGAAAATATAAAAGATGAAATTTTCAAATTTGGCATGAAGTTGACTTAGTATTGTAGCTTTTGTATAAAACACTCAGTTTACCCAAAATATTTTTATTTATTTTTTAATTGAATTTTTTAAGTGACCTATAAATACCCCTGCAACGGGGTAATTATGGGTCACAACCGGGGAAATTATGGGTCACTGTCTGTATGAAGTATTAATGGCTATTTTTTTAATAAAATGTTTTTGGAAATTACCTCTAAAGTAGAAATTTTCTTTATTAAAGCTTAATTTCTTTTTAAATATATAAAAAATAAATGAAAATGCCATTTATTTTTATGGGATGTTTACGAAAATCACATTTTTCTGTTACACACAAACTTTACTTTGCAGGTGCCTAGCAAGAGAGCTGAGGTACACTTGGGGTACATATTGATCCAGAATCATTCAAGGATAGTTAATAGTATGATTTAAAAAAACATTTGTTGCTTATTAGCCAAGATATTAACCTAGAAGAATGTGTCTTTGCAATCTGCTTATTTGAAGAATGCTTGGCACAAAGGCGAGTTTAAATTTTGTACAAGGTCTCTGTTATAGGTAAGGTGAATCATACTGATAAATAGCCATCATATGGAACACTTTGTGCATGAATAAAATTTGCACTTGACCGATTTATTTCGGTTTATAGTTTTCTTCAAATAGTTGTTCTTCTTAGTAATTAGTTCAAACTCTACATTATAAGAGTATGAATTTAGAACATGTATTTCACCATGTTCTAACAATTAGGCCTAAAAACTAATATTCAAACAATGACAGACGGGTTCTTCTCTGCAATAGTGCAAAAAGTGCTTCCCAGCCATATAAATGCTCTTAATTTTATTACATTTTTATTTATTTTTATTTTTATTAGAAGATCTAAACATAGTTTATTAGGGGCAGAAAGTAAAATTTAAAAATAAATAAATTTAATATTTAAAAATATAATATATATCATGCAAACATCATTCCCTCACCTTTCCCCCACCTGTACTACCCTATTTTATTGCCTATTTCTTTCCATCCAGAAATAAAAATAATTAAAAATACCCTAAGCAAAATAAAGTTCTTATTTGATACATTACAAAAAATAATAAAAATATTAATTTTTACTATTATTATATAGTCTACTCAATCAATTATATGTTTCCCCATGTTAGACCATCATTCCCTCACACATTGCTATTATCTCAAATATCTACCACTAATGAGCAGTAGCAGTCTAGCATTCTTCACAGAGAAGAAGCTATTTTGAGCACTTGTCAGTCCAGCAACATAAATAGGTGGTGTAAGATTTTGTTAATTTTACAGAATTTTTTTTTAGTCAGTATATCCGGAAACGTTTTTATTAGCAGTCATTCCCTCACACAGAATATTCATTTTTTTGTAAATATCAAAAATTTTAATTTTATCATACATTATATATTAAGTGTTTCTCTTAAAGGAAACAGTTTGGATTTCTTCATAATTTTGCATTTTTCCCCTACAACTAGTAAAAATGTCTTATTTCATCATTCCCTCACTTGTCATTCCCTCACATTTTTTATTTTATTTTTTCCACAAATTTTTATTTTATTTTTTTTTGTTAAGTCAAATTTTTAAAACAATTTCTGTTGCTATTAAAATCTTCAATAATTAACTGATTTCTTACCATTTATCTAATTTTTATGAAAATTTACATATGCATCATTCAAGTCAGACTGCTGGCCAAATTTGCAAGTATTGTAGAGAACAACCCAGTTACCCTACATAGCCTAAGATGGTTAAAGTTAAAGGAAAAAGCATGCTTTAAAACATTTTATTCGTTAGTTGAAAAAATAATTTTGTTTTTTTACAATACTTCTTTGTTCTTTTAAGCAACAAGAATCTTATTGGGGTTTATATTTTCTTAATGATTCGGATCTAATTAACTGCTCCACACTATAAAGATATGAATCCAACACTTGTGTTTTACCATGTGCTAATAGTTAACAATTAAAATATAAAAAAGAGATGTTTATAGAAATATTTTATCTGGGCTACTTCAAAAGTTACTTTAGGTTTGCAATACTGTATATTTATTTTTATTTATTTATTTATTTGAAAACGCTTAAAATCATAAATTAACAATTGCATTGCATGTCTAAAATTTAAAAAATGCCATAAAAAATGGAAAAAACATACAGACCCAGAATTGCCCCGGTGACCCATAATTACCCCCAGGTATTTGGGACATAATTGGGTATACATCTAGAATCTATTTGAAAACAAATAGGACTAAAATGTGCATGTATTTAAAAACCTTGTAGTATTTGTATTTAAAAAAAGCATAAACAAAAAAATCCAAGCATTTATTTCATTGTGGCATGGATCTTGGTAAAAAGTGCAATTTTCAAAGGCAATCTTTTTGAAAGATGATTTTATAGCATGTTACAAAAACATCTCAACTCATATTATGCAGCTAAGTTAAAATAAAAAATTATTATACATAATAAAGTAGACTAATGAGAGAACCTATCCACTATTTTAGAATTTGTCCTAGTAGATATCATAGGGATAAAAACCAGATGACCCATAATTACCCCAGAAAGAGAGCGACCCATAATTTCCCCAGGTCACCCTATATATATATATATTTCTGCTTGCATTTGTTTTCAAAGTTTTTTTCCCTTTAACGTGTATTATTTCAATAATGTTTTCTTTATTCTGGATTAAAGAAGGCAGCGAGGTGTTGTCAACAATATACAAAGAAATATGTATACATGTATGTTTAATTACAGCAGAAAGAACTACTTTGTAACTTATCGTCAGCGTTTTTAGTCACCTGTTTAATCCTTCGTGTAACAAAAACTCTAAAATGGGAAATGTCACATAATATAAAATTACACAAACTTATCTTCCATACTAACAATATACAAAGAAATATGTATATATGTATATTTAATTGGAGTACAAAGAACTACTTTGTAACTTATCGTCAGCATTTTTAGTCACCTGTTTAATCCTTCATATAAAAAAAGCTCTAAAATGGGAAATGCCATATAATATAAAATTACATCAACTTATCTTCCATACCAACAATATACAAAGAAATAAGCATATGTGTATATTTCATTAGAGTACAAAGAACTACTTTGTAACTTATCATCAGCGTTTTTAGCACCGGTTTAATCCTTCGGGTAACAAAAATTCTAAAATGGAAATGTCATATAATGTAAAATTACATCAACTTACCTTCCATACTACCCTTAAATTACAATGGTCTCTCCTTGACGATTAAGCGCAAAGAGTTATAACATTTAAATAACCACTGACGATGGTCGTTTGAATTTGGCCGAAAACGTTTTGGGATTTTAATTTGATTTTTAATGTATTTTAATGTATTTTAAATAATTTTAAATTATACATATGCAATTAAAAGCAATTTTAGTACGTTTTATTTGTGCTTTATAAAAATTTTAATTATTTACTTAAGCTCAATTTAGCACTAGAATTTTAACATTCCTTTAGGGAAATATCATTTAAAAAGAATAAGAAATACTTCTGGAAAAAAAGGACATAACTCATATCTAGTGCAAAGCATGGTTAATGCAATTTTCTAAAAAAAATTATTACAAATTAATACTTTCAGACTAAAACTATTATTTTCAAAGGGAAAGGATTGCAGTGTAAAAGCAGAAGGTATGTCTGAGTTAGTAATCTTTCGTAATCTAATAAATAATCTTATTCAGCAATTTTTACAAACTTTAGATTTATGTCATCTTTTTTTAACCTTATAACTTTAGTAAGGCGCAAAAGTTTAAACATAGGTTTAAGGCTGTTTTCAAATCCAAACTGACTGCTTTCTGACATATTTTTTAATGCATTTTATTTGCAAACTTATCAAATTAGCAGACTCTCTTATTACTAAAATATTTAATCGAATTGTTTTTCCTTTTAGTTTTATGGTAAAGGCAGAAAATGTTTGAGCAACTGCTGTCAAGTTGGCGTTTGAAACCGAATTTCCTCAAGCAACAGCGCAGAAAAGGGAATAAACTGCTGTCCTGAGAAAACAATTGCGTATAATTCAAGATGTAATTCGTTTATCGGAAAAAAAAAACTGATTAAAACAGTTATCATACCTTTATGTTTAAAAATGAGTCAGAAAGTGTATCAGAAAATTTCGTGCTGTTAAGCGGGGAAAAATATTTTTTGAGAACCGCCTTAAGAGGCTCTATTTCACCCACGCAAAAACAGCCGCTCGCCAATGTTAATCCTATGGGATATATTTTTTAGAAAATCTCGTTTGCATTTCTTTCGAAACCGGTTCCGAAAATAAAAGTATCCTCACAAAAAAAAAAAAAAAAAAAAAAAAAAAAAAATCTAAAGAGTAAGAAATTGCCTTTGTAGTGATCGACTTCCGCTATCCAATGAAAAAAAAAAAAAATAGCATTTAAATGTAAACGAAAGTATTGAAATGTAAAAGAGATATTTAAAAAAAAATTGTCCTATAGGATTAACATTAGCGTGCGGGTGTTTTCACCTGAGTGAAGTAGACCCTTAACTGTGCCGAGAAGGAGAGGTAGAAAAAGTTCGTTCAAATACACTTTTCTATGTTATACAGTAGTTTTATGATCATTGTAATAATTCATCGCAGGAAAAACATATGCCCATAAAATCAAATAAGGAAACAGCTGGTAAAGCGAAAATCCCTAGAGCAGTACCACCCTCTCTTCTTCTAACATAGTAAACATAGAGAACATAGAGAATTGTTATGCTTATGATAAACAATTTTTCATTTTGTTCCACTACTTCCTTTTTGAAATCATCTTTCGAACATCCATGGCAGGAAACACGCTGATTAGATCATAATCAGGGGTGGACGCTCTCTTTAGCAGTCGCAAAAACGCCCCAAAATCGTGCTATTTACTTCCACGTAGCGATGTGCTTGAGAGGTACTAATTCCCGATTCTAGTCCGTTACCTGTGATTTTCCACCACTGGGATCTATGATTTTTTCCTTTAAGGTAAATATATCAGGATTTTAAATCAATGCGAAGATAAACGTTTTTCATAGCTTTTAAAGCAACGCATCAGGAAATCATCCATGCCTTTGACATAATACTGTCTTTTTAATATCATCTTCTTGATGTCGTAAAAAAGAAAATCACATGGAAATCAGTAAATGTAATAAAAATTTCCTACTTTCATTCTTTTAAAGTATGCGATATCTGTATAAAAACAAAGGAAACAAATAAAATACTTTTTGTTTAATTCCTCCCGAAAAAAATATTTCATAAAAAATGTGTAATATAAAAAAAGAGATAGAAATAAAGGGAATCAGATATGTTCCACCACGGGGATCTATGATTGTTTTTTCCTTTAAGGTAAATATATCAGGATTTTAAATCAATGCGAAGATAAACTTTTTTTCATAGCTTTTAAAGCAACGCATCAGGAAATCATCCATGCCTTTGACATAATACTGTCTTTTTACTATCATCTTCTTGATGTCATAAAACAGAAAATCACATGGAAAACAATAAATGTAATAAAAATTTCCTACTTTCATTCTTTTAAAGTATGCGATATCTGTATAAAAACAAAGGAAACAAATAAAATACTTTTTGTTTAATTCCACCCGAAAAAAATATTTCATAAAAAATGTGTAATATAAAAAAAAGAGATAGAAATAAAGGGAATCAGATATGTTCCACCACGGGGATCTATGATTGTTTTTTCCTGTAAGGTAAATATATCAGGATTTTAAATCAATGCGAAGATAAACGTTTTTCATAGCTTTTAAAGCAACGCATCAGGAAATCATCCATGCCTTTGACATAACACTGTCTTTTTACTATCATCTTCTTGATGTCATAAAACAGAAAATCACATGGAAAACAATAAATGTAATAAAAATTTCCTACTTTCATTCTTTTAAAGTATGCGATATCTGTATAAAAACAAAGGAAACAAATAAAATACTTTTTGTTTAATTCCACCCGAAAAAAATATTTCATAAAAAATGTGTAATATAAAAAAAAGAGATAGAAATAAAGGGAATCAGATATGTTCCACCACGGGGATCTATGATTGTTTTTTCCTGTAAGGTAAATATATCAGGATTTTAAATCAATGCGAAGATAAACGTTTTTCATAGCTTTTAAAGCAACGCATCAGGAAATCATCCATGCCTTTGACATAATACTGTCTTTTTACTATCATCTTCTTGATGTCATAAAACAGGAAATCACATGGAAAACAATAAATGTAATAAAAATTTCCTACTTTCATTCTTTTAAAGTATGCGATATCTGTATAAAAACAAAGGAAACAAATAAAATACTTTTTGTTCAATTCCACCCGAAAAAAATATTTCATAAAAAATGTGTAATATAAAAAAAAGAGATAGAAATAAAGGGAATCAGATATGTTCCACCACGGGGATCTATGATTGTTTTTTCCTGTAAGGTAAATATATCAGGATTTTAAATCAATGCGAAGATAAACGTTTTTCATAGCTTTTAAAGCAACGCATCAGGAAATCATCCATGCCTTTGACATAATACTGTCTTTTTACTATCATCTTCTTGATGTCATAAAACAGAAAATCACATGGAAAACAATAAATGTAATAAAAATTTCCTACTTTCATTCTTTTAAAGTATGCGATATCTGTATAAAAACAAAGGAAACAAATAAAATACTTTTTGTTTAATTCCACCCGAAAAAAATATTTCATAAAAAATGTGTAATATAAAAAAAAAGAGATAGAAATAAAGGGAATCAGATATGTTCCACCACGGGGATCTATGATTGTTTTTTCCTGTAAGGTAAATATATCAGGATTTTAAATCAATGCGAAGATAAACGTTTTTCATAGCTTTTAAAGCAACGCATCAGGAAATCATCCATGCCTTTGACATAATACTGTCTTTTTACTATCATCTTCTTGATGTCATAAAACAGAAAATCACATGGAAAACAATAAATGTAATAAAAATTTCCTACTTTCATTCTTTTAAAGTATGCGATGTCTGTATAAAAACAGAGGAAACAAAAAAAAAAAAAAAAAAAAAAAAAAAAAATTCAATTTAACAAATTACAATGACCATTTGGAAAATGATTTTTTCAAAGACTAAAATTTAAGACATAAAAAATCGCACGGAGTTGATCATACATTACGTACGCCATGGATTAAACATTAATAGTGTTATTACACGTAAAAATTGCAAGAGACAAAAATCGCCTGCGACTCGTCAGATTTCCTGAAACTTACGTATTATCCACCTGAAACTTACGTATTATCAAAGCATTTCATTGGCTGTTCGGGAAAAGGCTTTTCCATCGTAGAAATCTGACGCCCCATTTTAAATGAAATTTCATTCTTAAACTTCTAAACATCCCACAATATAACTTTTTACACCGTCGTATAGAGAAAAATATGTGCTTTTAAATGCAATTTGTTTGAAAGCTCTATCTCAATTTGTTTCTGAAATTATTATTATTATTATTTTTTTTTTTTTTTTTTAGTTTTTATTACTTTTTTGTCATAGTGGCAACAGAAGTATCCATCTCTGTTGAAAGTAAACGGAAAGTACAGTTTACTGTATAGACCAATCAGAAAACGAATAAAATGCGGATTAAACCAATAAAAAGCTTCAGATATGCTTTTGATTTTCTACCCTGACGAGGACAATAACCATTTTTTCAAATCGTTAATAAAATACTTTTTGTTTAATTCCTCCCGAAAAAAATATTTCATAAAAAATGTATAATATAAAAAAAAAGAAAGAAAAGAAAAGAAAGAAAGAAAGGGAATCAGACATTTTCCACCACGGGGATCTACGATTATTTTTTCCTGTAAGGTAAATATATCAAGATTTTAAATCAACGGTAATATAAACGTTTTTCATAGCTTTTAAAGCAATCTATAAGGAAATCGTCCATGTCTTTGACGTAATACTGTCTTTCTACAAGCATCTTCTTGATGACATCAAACAGAAAATTACATGGAAAATACTAAAAGCAATAAAAAATTTCTACTTTCACTCTTTTGAAGTATATGCGATATTTGTATAAAAACAAAGCAATAAAATACATTTTGTTCAATTCATCAGAAAAAAATATATTTACGTAAATTTTTTGAAGATGCAATCAAGTGAAGCTAAGCCATTTTCTATTCGAAAATAAAATAATTTCTCCTTTGTACACTGGCGAATGCTGGATACTCAATGCATTATAATTCTAAACTAATATCAGTAAAAGTGCTTTCTATGGATTTTAAAGTAATATATAATGAAATTGAAATCATCCATGCATTTGGAAAAAAAATATAATTTTTATTGATAATTGTTTCATTGGTTTTTATTACGACCTAGTATCTACTCCAGGGTTATAGACCGAGAGTGAGATTGCTCTCCGTGGGGTCTTTATAAGGGATCCTACCCATATTAACGCTGCGATATGCAGGTACAAATGAAACCACAGAAAACGACATTGTCGGATTCGGTGGGGTTTCTTTTGGGTTCACTTTAAGCAGAATTTTCGGGTTCAGGACTCTAATTCGGAGCCAGCAACTCCCGTCGACCAATTTTGAGAGCAGAACCTCTTAGACACTGGTGGAGCTATTTACTGACGAAGTCTACATGATAACAAACTGAAAAATACACAGAAAACAGTAGAGTAATAAAGATATCCCATTTCTAAAAAACATTTCCCGTTTCTAGCAAAGATGAACTTATGTTTTCCATGTTTCTTACATTTTGATATTTACGAGTTTTTAATACTTCTTCATAATTTTGCAAAAGCAATATTTTTTCTAATAATTTTTAAGAAAAGTCATTAGATCAAAATTAGGAGTGAAGTAAGTAGTCACAAAATTGCTAAAAAAATTTCCAACACCATGCTGTTTACTTCCATGCTTAAAGAATGTTATTTCTCGATAAAGTCAGTTAAGGGGACCACGAAGGTTTGTAATAACGAAAAAATAATTTTTTTTTTGTTATTATTATTATAAAGTTTGAAGCTTTAACTCTTTCGGTACTAGCGTCACGTATACGTGACGCATAAGGTACTCAGAATCCTTGATTATTCCCATCAGTTAATTTTATTGTAAATTTTGCCTTATTTAATAAGAACATTTTCTCGATTCAATTAGGCAAAAATTTCTGATAAAAGAAGGTGATAAATTTCAGGTGATAAAAGGTTAAAAAATTCTGTAAAAGACGCTCGTCGCGAAGATGTTTTAAGAATGTCGTGCAATTAGTCTGATAGGAAAATTCCTAAAATTACGGTCGTAAGAGCGATACCTCGGAAAGGGCAAAATTTTAAACTCAGTTATCGCGAAATGCTGTTTTTAAGCGGTTTTACCGCGATAACTTTTGAACATGTTAACGGATTTACAAGTTTCCTTTTTTTTTTTTTTTTAAATAAAGGAAGTTAAATTCTTTACAAACTATACCTTCAAAACAAACAAAAAAAGTTTTTGTTCAAGTTACAAAAAAAAATATGATCAACTTTTATGGAGTTTTAATTTTTTTAAATTATTTTTTGTTTCATGTATAATAGGCAAACAATGTAATAAGCAATATAAAGTAGAAATTGCGACTTAAAAATATGTAACCTCGACTATGCAATCGTGGCAAAACTAGTTTTGCAAGAATAATTTTGTCGTACGATATTAAAACTTCAGTTATTGTTTTATACAATCTGACAAATATATATTTTTATTTCTATAAAACATAAATAAATACAATGCAAAAAGAAACAATAGTCTAAATTAATTACAGATTTCGTAATCCACAATCAAATTTCACTCAATTTTCGTTACCTCAAACTTTTTTCTGGTTTGCTTAACTGCGAATTTCTATCCCGAAGATTCATAATTACTTTTACTCTAAGGTCAACTAATAAATATTGGATGCGTAATCTATCCGAATTCTAAATTAACATCAGTATGAACGCTTTCCATGGATAAGTAATATATCAAGAAGCCATTCATGCATTTGACAGAATGTAGTATTTTTACTGAAGATTTACTTTCTATTTGTAAGGTAAATTAATATTTTAAGCATTAAACTGATGTCTTTCAAACATCTGAGGAACAATGAATTAAAATAAAATAAATTGTTTGTTTAATTCAAGATTTAAAAAGAAAAGAAATAAATGAAAGATATTTCGTGAGAAAATGAGAATCCCGAGTAAAATAAATAAGAAAAAAAAAAGACAACTTTACCGTATTACTCTGGCTTACTTGCCAGCCTCCGACTTTTTTAAATTAGGGGAAAAAAAAACATTCTTTAAACCGGAATTTTTTTTTTGTTTTTTTGTTTTTTTTTTTTGTATAATTGTGTTTTGCTTTTGTGTAATAGTTATTTTGAAATCTACTTTAATTTCCTGGCGAAATATGTTCCCTTTATTAAAAAAAATAATAATAATAATAAATAAATAAATAAATAATAACTAGCTGGATGTGCTAATCCCAAAACTTTCTTCTGTCTTATGCATGTTAATAATTCAAAATTCGCTAGCACAGTACCAAAATTAAATGGCAGTCTAATGCCCATCATGAGGATTATAAAGATATGAAATTCTGCGCATTAGTTCTTGAGATATAACTATCACTAAAATCGTCTAAATCACGCAAAATGAAACATAGCAGCGCCAAATGTGGGTGGGTGGTTCACACCAAAACCTAATCAGCAACAACTTATGTCAACGTCTAACAGAATCTGGAGTTTGATGAAAATCCGTGCATTAGTTTTTGAGATAGAGCTATTGCGGAAATCGCGAAAAATTCAGCTTAGCAACACCACCTGTTGGGCGATAAACACCGAAAACTAATCAGCACCAGTTTGTATTAAGGTCTAACAGAATCTAAAATTTTGTGAAATTCCGTGCATTCCGTGCACTAGTTCTTGAGATAGAGCGCCCACAAAATTTTTGTCACATACAAACAAACTCACTCACATGCTCTCAGACAGAGTCACAGACAGACATTTTCTAAAAAACATCAACGGGACCTTCAAAAATATATAAATCCCTCGAAAATCGGAAGTCGAAAATTTTCACGAATCCAATACTTTCTTCTTGTAAATATAGAAGGAAGCAAAAAAGCCGGAGGTTCACAAATACGCTGCTCTGTTTAAAAGCCGTATCAAGTCACATTTGTCACTAGTGGTTTCTTTTTTCCAATTCCTATTATTAGTTCACACTCTCCCTATATTTATTTATATATCTTGTTCAAATTTTCAATCGTTAATAAAATACTTATTATTCATCCTATCAATATGAAATAAATTTTTTTAAACATGTACTGGATGACAATTGATGTTAAATACAGATTTTTCAAATATTTATTCATTAATTAAATTTTAATTAATTAATTAATTTTATATGGGAGACAAAATGGCGGCCATTGGTTATTGAACAGCATTTAATGCATCTTCATATCTAGAAGGGGGGATACCATAGAGGGACCCCTTTTCTGTCGCCAAATACGGCCAAGTTTGTCGCCAACTTGGCGATATATCGCCAAAATTTGGCGACCAAAATGAGTCGCCAAAAGTGACGCCAACTTGGCGATATCTCTAATATTTCGCCAAATTCCCATAGACTTCCATTGTAAACTTACTTGCTTATAGAAAATCAACAAATTGAGATATTTTAATGCAACAAACACTAATATTAGCTTAAGGGATTATATTAAATTTTTCTTTGATGACCTAAGTAGGAATTGACTTTAAAAACAAAATTTTTATATTACTTGTTAATAAGATAATTTTGTTTATACACGTTGAAGATTTTTTTATGAAAGTATATCTAAATCAAATTTCGCCAACTTTTCCGCAGTATAATAAGAAAGTATTAGTTGATATAAAATTACGTTATAGGTTAAACAAATAGCCAGAAATTGAATATTGCAATAAAATTTCAATGATAACTAACCTGAATTGAACAATAAAGTAGAGCAAAAGACTTACCTGAAAAGAAATAAGAAGATCTGTTAATTACATAAATACACCAACATTTTGTTATAAACACTATATAATATTCAAAATTCATCTAATTCATTTTTTTTCCAGTGAAAAGTAATGATTTAACGTTCATTACGAATTTATTTTGAATAATAATAAAACAAACATACTCTAAGAATTGATTAAAGTACATTTACGCAATTTTATATTTTCTTTTCCTGTTACGCTTTCTTAAATGTACCACAAAATATCTGAAATAAACATTTATCTTCATGATAATTAAAAGAAGATTTAATATAAATGTCTACAACGTTTATTTTTTTTAAACATTTAAATCATTACCATCCACCTCCTGATAAAAAATTTGTCCTTGATAATATTAATACATTTAAAATATATATACATAAATACACACATACATATCTGTATATAATATATTTATACATACAATAATACTGAATACACTGAAAAAAGTAGTAAAAAATCTATAATCGATTAAGATTAATATTTGTCTACGTTTACAAACAGAATCTCAGGGTGGCCTATTTCTTCTTACATTATCATCATCACCATTTTCATCATCACAATTTTCACAAAATAAACTCTTTCCTAACGATGATGAGATATTTTAAAAGAAACTTTGTAAAGTGTACAATCTAGTGGACAAAGAAAGATATTATGTTTTTATGTTTTATTACAATTAACAAAGGGAGATATTTGTGATAGCGCCATGATAAATTGTGGGGGTTATGATAAGGAAATTTAAAAAATATATATGTGTTTTTATTTTCGTTACTTTTATCGGTATTCAGAATTATCTTTTAAACAAGATTTTTTTACTAATATTCAGTTATTATTATGTAATAAATTATCTTTAATGCCATTTTTTAAATTGCGTTAAAACTTGCTAAAACGGAATCGCAAAGAGCCAAAAATTAATACCGTCTTAGACAGGTTTCCGTATTAGAAGGAAGGACTATATATTATTTTCGTCGAGATCAAGTAATTTTTCCTTCGAAGAGAGTATTTTGTTTCGTTTTCACTATTTCTCCGTATTTATCTTGTTTTTATCTAAAATTGATTCCATTAAAATAGCGATAATGCAATTTTACTTAATAACGAAAACAGCCGCAAAAATAATCCCATATGGAAAGACCTACACACGTCTGCCAATTTTCATCACGTACTTTCTCCCAACAAAAATGACAAACCTTTTCTAAGAAAACTGAATCTCAGACATCGTGTTAATAAAAGTAAATTGATAGGAAGAATGACATTTCCATCTTAAAAAATAAATGAATTTATTTAAGAGAGTATTATTATTAGTGCAATTTAAATTTAAACTAATAGGCTGTGGTCGTCATAAAAGTTTTTTCTTTAGCACTCTAATCCTATATTATAATATGAGCAAATCGTGTGTGTTTGTGTGCGTATGCAAATTTTATCTTAAAAACGGCTCAAGCGATTTTGACAAAATTTTGTATCTTACCGTTTTCGAATACAAGAAGATCATTGGAATAGGTCATATGTTCGAGAAAATTCGTTTAGTGGGTCTTTTGGGAGTCTCTACGGGTCAATGCATTTCAATGGGTATAAAAGTTCAAACAACTTAAACAAAGTTGCAAAGTTGGCAACAATTCTCAAATATTAGTGACATGGGCGTGATTTGGCGGGAAAATCGATTTTTAATATTACTAATGCAAAAACACATGCTTGGCGTCAAATGAATAAATGTCGCAAAATTTGGCGAAAAAATTGGCTTTCAGAATCTGAAGGAATTTAGACATAAAATAAAATGCTGCATAGTAATAATACAGCAAGAATTTATTGTTATATCAAGTTGAACCAACGCTAATTTTAGCGTAGCTCGGTTATTCCCGCTGGTGTATTAATGTATAAAAGCATCAAAGATTTATGAATGTAAAGCATAGCAAAGTGCATTTCTTCGGGGGATCAATGAATTAAAAGAAGAATAGAACAACAGCACGCTCTGATGGGCATTAAAATTAAAAAATAGATCAACATATACATTTTTAATCATTAAACTCAAATATGAAATTTTATACATTCGAACATAATAGAAAATAAAGTACAGTTATAATGTTCATCTCATAAAAGCATATTACGGATAATATTCGGTAATCGGGTCTACAACCAAAAGTTGTCGTCAAGCATGAGCTATTCTGGGAACAATATGGTTACAAGTGTATGAAAATTACAAGAATGAAGTTAATAAAATTGCAAACTACTTCCGATAATCTTCATCAATTGATTATGAACCAAATTGGGAATGTTTCCCCAAGCATGGGATAGCAGCATTTTTTGTTGACTGATCAAGGTCGAAATTGAATCAGCCCTTATTTATATCGCAGTCTAACAGAATATACAGTTTGATAATATTTCGTGGATTAGTTTTTGAGATATAACTGTCGTGAAAATCGTGAAAAACGCAGCATTGCAGTGCCACTTGTAAGGATGTATACACCCAAACCTAATGAGCATCTATTTATATGGAGGTCAATGAAGTTAACTAAGCTTTCATCAAACTATGAAGAAATTCCATTCAATATAGTTCTTGAGATATAGCTACCACGAGAAGTATAAAAAATACAGCGTAGCAGAGCCAACTTTGAGCGACATATATTCAAATCTAATCAGTACCAACTTACTATATCATGGTCTAAGTGAATATGAATTTTGATTAAATTGCGTGCGTTAGTTCTTGAGATATAGCTGTCGTGGAAATCGTGAAAAACGCAGCATAACTGTGCTACTTGTATAACACCAAAACCTAATGAGCAACTATTTATATACAGGTCTAGTAAAGTATGAAGTTTGATTAAATTAAGTTCAATAGCTCTTGAGATATAGTTATCACGGAAAGCGTGAAAAATGCAGCATAGCAGAGGCACCTTTGAGCGATCCTTTAAACCTTTAAACCTAATCAGCGCCAATTTACTATATCATGGTCTACGTGAGTATGAATTTTAATTAAATTTCGTGCGTTAGTTCTTGAGATTTAGCTGTCGTGCAAAGCGCGAAAAACACAGCATAGCAGTGCCGCTTGTAAGGTGGTATACACCAAAACCTAATGAGCATCTATTTATACACAAGTCTAGTAAAATATGAAGTTTGATGAAATTCAGTTCAATAGTTCTTGAGATATAGTTATCACGGAAAGCGTGAAAAATGCAGCATAGCAGAGTCACCTTTGAGCGTTATACATTCAAACCTAATCAGCGCCAATTTACTATATCATGGTCTACGTGAATATGAATTTTAATTAAATTTCGTGCGTTAGTTCTTGAGATTTAGCTGTCGTGCAAAAAGTGAAAAACACAGCATAGCAGTGCCGCTTGTAAGGTGGTATACACCAAAACCTAATGAGCATCTATTTATACACAAGTGTAGTAAAATATGAAGTTTGATGAAATTCAGTTCAATAGTTCTTGAGATATAGTTATCACGGAAAGCGTGAAAAATGCAGCATAGCAGAGTCACCTTTGAGCGTTATACTTTCAAACCTAATCAGCGCCAATTTACTATATCATGGTCTACGTGAATATGAATTTTAATTAAATTTCGTGCGTTAGTTCTTGAGATTTAGCTGTCGTGCAAAAAGTGAAAAACACAGCATAGCAGTGCCGCTTGTAAGGTGGTATACACCAAAACCTAATGAGCATCTATTTATACACAAGTGTAGTAAAATATGAAGTTTGATGAAATTCAGTTCAATAGTTCTTGAGATATAGTTATCACGGAAAGCGTGAAAAATGCAGCATAGCAGAGTCACCTTTGAGCGTTATACTTTCAAACCTAATCAGCGCCAATTTACTATATCATGGTCTACGTGAATATGAATTTTAATTAAATTTCGTGCGTTAGTTCTTGAGATTTAGCTGTCGTGCAAAAAGTGAAAAACACAGCATAGTAGTGCCGCTTGTAAGGTGGTATACACCAAAACATAATGAGCATCAATTTATACACAAGTCTAGTAAAATATGAAGTTTGATGAAATTCAGTTCAATAGTTCTTGAGGTATAGTTATCACGGAAAGCGTAAAAAATGCAGCATAGCAGAGCCACCTTTGAGCGATATACATTCAAACCTAATCAGCACCAATTTACTATATCACGGTCTAAGTAATATGGAGTTTGATAATATTTCGTACATTAGTTCTTGAGATATAGCTGTCATGACAATCGTTAAAAACAGCATAGCAGTGCTACTTGTAAGGTGGTATACACCCAAACCCAATGAGCACCTATTTATATAGAGGTCTAGTAAAATATGAAGTTTGATGACATTCCGTACAATAGTTCTTGAAATATAGCTAAGATGGAAAGAGTGAAAAATGTAGCATAGCAGAGCCACCTTTGAGAGATATAAATTAAAATCTAATCGGTACCAATTTACCGTATCAAAGTCTAACTAAATATGAATTTTGATGAAATTTCGCGCATTAGTTTTTGAGATAAAACGGTCGCAAAATTTGTGTCACACACAAACTAACAGACGGAAGGACATTTTCCAAAGATAGTCACATCCAGGGATGCAAAATATGTCCGATCCGGCGATCTAGGATCGGGGGAAATTTTAAGCCCCTGGGGAAATTTTTCAGAGACATCAATTGATTTCGATTTTAACAACGAATTCCATAATTCCATGAGATAGAACAATTTCAGTACAAATAAAAATATCGGTATGGAAACCTTTACAAAATCGATCTCAGAATAATATGCACCGTATATCAGGGATGATTATGTTCCGAATTTTCCGAAAGTTTAAGACATTCGGTTCAAAAAAAAAAAAAAAAATCGGTCATCTGAAAATTCGGACATAAAAATACCTCGAATTTTCGCGAAGAATTACGGAAAAAACGCGAATTTCGTCACAAGATCGTAAAAAAACCGCCCATTTCGTCAGAAGATCGCGAAAGAACCGCAAATTTCGTCAAAAGATCGGGAAATGAACGCAAATTTTGTCAAAAGATCGTAAAATAACCGCCAATTTCGTTAAAAGATCGCGAAACAATCGCAAATTTCGTCAAAAGATCACAAAACAACCTTGAATTTCGTCAAAAGATCGCAAAATAACCGCGATTTTCGTCAAAACAGGGCGAATAACCTTGTATTTCGTCAAAGTAAAGCGAAACAAAAACGCAAATTTCGTCAAAAGATCGCAAAATGAACGTAAATTTACTCAAAAGATCACGAAATAAACGCAAATTTTGTCAAAAGATTGCGAAACAACCGCAAATTTCGTTAAAAGATCGCAAAAAAATCTGCAAATTTCGTCAAAAGATCCCGAAAGAATCGTAAATTTCGTCAAAAGATCACTTAAGAATCGCAAATTTCGTTAAAAGATCGCAAAAAACTGCAAATTTCGTGCACAAAAAAAAATACATAGTGTTGGGAGTGGATTTCCCCCACTCTGCTGTAACCTTTTAGAAAATTTGCTGTGAATTTTAGGAAATTTTTTTTCACCCAGAATCACCCCTGCAATATATACTCGCGCATAAGTTGAGAAATATTTCACAAATAAATTTTCTATACCTACGGTAATACAGTACTTACCTATAACATACCGTAAAATTTTGGGGAAATTTTCGTGTGGATTGGAGGAAATGTTGGGAGTAGAAACATTTTCTGCACCCCTGGTCACATCATACTCAGAACATCTCAAAAGATGTAAAGAGTCGAAAATTTTCACGATTCCAATACTTTCTTCTGACGTATATCGAAGAAAATAAAAATGGCTCTTCAGAGAATTTCGTAAAAAAAATTCTTGGAAAACTCAGACACCACCTCATTAAAAAGTAAACGAT
The DNA here is from genome assembly GCA_963932465.1 of Maratus speciosus. Classification (NCBI taxonomy): domain Eukaryota; kingdom Metazoa; phylum Arthropoda; class Arachnida; order Araneae; family Salticidae; genus Maratus; species Maratus speciosus. The sequence goes on from OZ010798.1 coordinate 292,360,792, forward strand.
GCAATGGAATAGATAAATTAAGAAGGTACAAAATACTAAAAAGAACTTTTAAAGTAGAATAGTTATTACCTTTAGCCACAATCAGCAATCAGTTACGGTGGTAATTAAGATTAGAAAAAGCACAAGCTCAGAAAAAAGTTTCAACAAAGAGTCATTTAAATCAGTTCAGACGATAATAAACAATGAAAGTAATATTAAAATAACTAAACATTGTTTAACATCTGATATATTAAATTAAAAAATATATATATATATTACAATTCATCAGACATACAAGTAAAAATTACATAAATACATATATAATTAAAAATGCAAACGTTTCGGGCTAAGATTTAGCCACTCATCAGTGCAATGGTATTCAAATGACCAGAAAACTATATATCATATTTACAGTTAATAATTACTAACAGTCCACTAACAAACAGTTAGTAATTATTAACTGTAAACATGATATATAGTTTTCTGGTCATTTGAACAGTCCACTAACAGACTGTTAGTATGCAAATATGATATATATTTTTCTGGTCATTTGCATGTCATTGCACTGATGAGGGGCTAAAGCTTAGCTCGAAACTGCATTTTTAATTGTATATCTATTTAGGAAATTTTTACTTAGTATGTCTGATGAATTATAATATATTTTTTGATTTTTAAATGAAAGCAATAATTTAGATTTTTTTTGAATTAAAAAATAACAATTACTATTTTGCTTCTAAATTGTATACTATAGAAAATTACAAGAGTTAGTTATAACTGCATTTATTATGTTTAAAAAATAAAAAAAAGAATAAAGCAAGCTTCTACTAACCAAAAGGAGCAATTTTTATATCTAACCAAACGTTAATTATAGGATAAAGAATACATAGATAAATAAAATAGCAAAACAGAGCCGTTCTACTCTCATGATCAGCGTATTCGTCAACAAATTGAAATTTAAAAAATATTTTAAAGAAGGAAAAAAAAAAGATACGCTTACATTGGAAGCATAAATAGTATGTTACCTTATTTTATAAATTAGGTGATTTTGATGATATTGAATATGAAAAACTGTGGCGATTATGAGAAGGAAAATTTCGAAAATGAATATTTATTTAATTAATTATCGCTTAACCTGATATGTCATGGAGTGTAGATCCTTACTTTTGAGTACCACTATTTCCGAAGAATAATCTTCGTCTTATTTAATCGCCGATTTTCTGATAATTTTCAGAGATCAAATAAGACAAATATTACTATTGGTAAATACTGGTACTCAAAAGTAAGGACCATAGCACCCTGTATATATACCAGCAAAAGCCATGCTTTGTTTGGCTTCGTGAAGCATTATCTAATAACATAAATATTTGAAATTAACAACATTTTTTAATATTATTTTTGCATCTTTATTAAGCAAAAACGTTATTTTATGTTTTGGCGCATGTTTATTTTCGAAAAGTAAATTCGAACAAATAACTAAGAATTTCCTCGGAGTTTTTCATTTATGATATAACGAATTTAACAATTAATTTTATTTGTTTACAATTCTTATGTTGCCACTTTGCAAAAAAAAATCATAATATAATTTTATTAAAATACGTAAGTATCGTCTGCGTCAAAGATTTCACATAATAAGAATAAATTGTGTATTTGAATTCTTAACACTGAAAAATACTTTTATAATTGAATGTAAATAATTGAATTTTCACAAATTTTGATTCATTAAAAATATCCTATAATTTTCATAAAAAAGGGTATTTTAAAAATTTCATAAAAGAAATCGTGAAACTATTTAATTAATCATGATTCTATCTATAATGACTAACTCCATGATTTATTTTTCTTCTGAAAATATACGTGTTTCATTTTTTATTTGCAAAAATGCGTCCGTAATGGAAAAACATGTAAAATAAAATAATTAAAATAATGATTTTTTTAGGTTATTCTCTAAAAAAAAAAATAATAATAATAATAATAATATGCAAATCTACAGATCAAAATTTATTTCTACGTTTAATTTCAAGTGAAAATACTGAATAGTTTTTTGAAAAATGTACGACAAAATGTAATTTGTATAGACTAGTAGAGGATTCGCTTCGCTCATCCTAATTAATTTGCCCATAACTAATTCGTTTGTAAAGAAAGCAAGACCGATATTTTAATAATATAAAATAATGACACCAAAAAATATTTTCTCCCACCAGATTTCCTCATGTACTTTCTTTCCCAACAAAAATATAATTATTTTCTAGGAAAATATTCAAATATAATAAATTCTTCAGAAAAGTAAAATGGAAAGCAATACGACGTTTATAATTTATTAAAGAATTTATTTAAGAGATTTTTACTATGGTAATTTAATTTTTTTTTTTTCTGAGAAATAAGTTCTGTAGAAAAAAAAAAAAAAAAAGCTCAGACGCTATCTCATTAGAAAAATAAACGATGCAACGGGATTTTAAGGCGATAAAAATGCTAAAAACTTTTTTTAAATTAGAGTTTTTATCACTTTTACACAAGTCTGTTTTCTAATGAATGTCAATATCAACAAACAGTTACCGTGATAGTTAAGATTTAAAAATAAGTGTTAGTGCAGAAAAAAAAGACGAAGATAAATACTTAAACCAAGAGTTAGAATTGCAATAAAATTAAGAAAATCGTCTAGGGAAGAATCATTTACACCACTTTAGATGGTAATGAATAACGAAAGTTAAAAATTAGAGCTTTTTCAGTTAAAAAAATAACTTTTTTTTTCTTCCAAATTACATTAAAAAAACACTGCAGCAGTTTGTTATAAATACGTTCAAAAGCAAAAAAAAAAGTACCAGAAGATTAGAAAATAATAAGGGAAAAAGTAGAAATAATCAAATATAAATTTTGTAAAACAATAACACAAATAAATAATTAAAATAACTAATCAGCCCCAATAACTAATCAATGAAGTAGTCAGCATGTTGCTCAAAAATAAAATAAATAAATAAACAAATCGGTGCAGTTTAAAAGCAAAATTAGCATGTCTCCATGCTTTATTATATTTTGTGAAGTTGGTGATAATGCTATATGAAATTATAAAAGTAAGATTAGAAAAATTTGAGAATTGTATTTATTTATTTGTCATATATCCCTTTAACTGATATATATACTCGTATATATTTTTTTGTCTAAAAACTAATTCCTTTTTAAAGAAAACAGTAATCATATTTTAATAATAAAAAACAAAATGGAGAAATATAATCCTCCCACAGATTTCTTCAAATATTTGTTTCCCAACAGTAAAGATAGTCCTTTTCTACGAAAATAAAATCTGAAATATCTTCTTAGGAAAAGTAAATTGGAAGGCAATAATTTTTTGAAAGTTTTCAGTTTTAAAATTTAAATGAATTAATTTAAAAGACCATTAGTATTAGAAAATTTTTAATTTTAAATTAGCAGAGCAATTATAGTTTAAGAATAGAAAAAAAAAATATGGAATCCTCCCACATATTTCTTCACATACTTGTTTCCCAACAGTAAAGATGGTCCTTTTCTATATTAATAAAATTTCAAATAAGAAAAGTAAATTGGAAGGCAATGACTTTTTGAAAGTTTTCAGTTTTAAAATTAAAATGAATTTATTTAAAAGAGCATTATTATTAATAAATTGAAATTTTAAGATATAGCTCTTCAGAGAAATGGATATTTCACCAAAAAAGATATTTTAGGGAAGAAAAAAAACCTTAGCCACTTACTTCATTAAAAAAGTAAACGGAGCAACGAACAGATTAATTATGGAGATAAAAATGCTTAAATTAGCTTTTAAATAAAAATGGTTCTTATGCTTAACTTTGTATTCTAATTAATGCCACTATCAGCAATTAATTATGCTGATAGTAATCATTAAAAAAAGCGTGTTAACGCAGAAAAAAATGAAAATGAAAAAAAAAAAATTAAACTAGTTAGCATTAGAATAAAAATAAGAGTATCGACTAGCGAAGAATAATTTAAATCAATTCAAACGATAATGCATAATGAAATTTACAAATTAGCATTTTAGTTTTAAAATAACTATTAAGTTTTCGCTTGCAAATTATATTCTAAAAAATGACATGAGTACGGTTACGTACAATTAATACTATTTAAAAAAAAAAAAAAAAAGAATAAAATGAAGATTCTAAATTAAAAGAGCGAAAAATATGAAATACCAAATCTAAAACCCTAATCTAATTTATGATATAAATCAAAATATGATCTAATCCGTAAATCACCTTGGCTAAAATATATACGTGAATTAAAATAAAAATTATTTCAGTCAAAATTTACTAAAATGTGTTTAATATATTATTAAATATAAAATATGTAAAATACAAACAGTTGTACATTTAAAAACCTAATACATTCAAGTACGCTGGTACTCGTCATCAGGGTTCAGAGCACACCTGAAAGTACTACGCTTTTAGATGAACAATTTTCTGTATTTTATATATTTTATATTTAAAAATGTAGTAAACACTTTTTACTAAATTTTGGCTGAATTAATTTTTATTTTAATTCATGTAATAGAAACCTAAAATGATGAATAAAAAATACATAAATAAGTACAGGGTGTCCATAATTAAACGACCCTAGTTTAAAGTTATCTACAGACAAAACTATTGTTCACAAAGTTGTGAAATTTTGTGAAAGACGTAATAAAGGAATGGAAATTAGTTTAAGAAAAAATAGTTCAAAATTTCGCCACCAGAGGGCGATTTTTAATAGATTACACATTTAGCATTCCGATTGTTTATAAATTTTATTTACAGGATGTCCATAATTAAACGACCCTATTTTAAAGTTGTCAACAGGCGAAACTATTGTTCAGAATGTTGTGAAATTGTGTTTAGGGCTTAATAAAGGTATGGGATTTTGTTTAAGCGAGAACAAAAAATTAGGAGGCCGTTTTTTAACGAATTACACATTTAGCATACATTTACGATAGTTTAACAAATTTTGTTATAACTAAACATGACGATCATCATTTTCAGATACAATCTGGAATCGTAAGATGGCATGTTCCACAGTTAACAGCAGTGTGTTCTAGAAAATGCTAGGAACATGTTATGAAATGCTGTCTTTAAAATCAGGTTAAGTTAATAAATAAAATTTCTAAACTATCGTAATGCTACATGTCAGCTTATTAAAAATCGCCCTCTGGTGGTGAAATTTTGAACCACCATTTTGAAATTTGAATTTTTTTTTTTTTTTTTGCTTAAGGGGTCTTGTACCTTTTAAACGCGTCGAAAATTAACGAAAAACTTCAAAGTTTGAATTAGTCTATCTTCAAAACCTTTTTATGTATAAACATGAAATTTTGGATATTTATTAAACAGATTATGCTTTGTAATATACTACCAACAGAAATTTATTAACCCTTTACGGAATTTGAGTATTGTTGAAATCAAAATAGTTCTATTTTTTACCCCATAAGTCATTGCACGCATGATATCTTGAGAAAGTGTGTATGGATTGGCATGAAATTTGGCAAAGATACTAAACATATATGTGTGTTTAAAATGATCTACTCTTAGGCTAAAATTCTTTCATTAACTATATAAAAAAAATATTTTCGTAAAAAAAAATAAAAATTTTGTATTTTTAATGAATAAAAATAGTCATAACTAAAAATATTACCATTGTAAATACTTAAAAGTAGATCATTTTAAACACACATATTTGTTTAGTATATTTACGAAATTTCATGACAATCCATACATACTTTCTCAAGATATCATGCGCGCAATGACTTATGGGGTAAATAAAAGAGCTATTTTGATTCAACAATACACAAATTCTGTAAAGGGTTAATAAATTTCTGTTGGTAGTATATTACAAAGCACAATCTGTTTAATTAATATCCAAAATTTCATGTTTATACATAAAAAGGTTTTGAAGATAGACTAATTCAAACTTTGGAGATTTTCGTTAATTCTCGAGGCATTTAAAAGGTACAAGACCCTACAAATTTCCATCTTTTTATTCAATTATGGACACCCTGTATTATAACAAAACAGAGCCCTTTCTATACAGCCATGGTATTTTAAACAAAAGAAAAAGTTGAGAACTTTGAGAGTGCCCTGTAAATACTAATTCTGCATCTTTAAATTGTTTAAATACATGAAATAAAAGAACATACTTATATCATTCATCCCAATAACAATTGTTTTTTTTTTTAATCATATGCATTTTAAGATATTAAATGTTGAAAATGGTCTTTACCTTCAAAAAATTTTTTTTTTCAATTTTAAGAGTCCTGAGGCCCCTTAACCCCTTCGGGACGGGAGCCTTTTACGAAATTTTTAATCTTTTGTCACCGTTTTTTAAAAACAGAAATTTGTGTCTTCTTGAATCGAGGAAATGCGCTGATTAAATAAGGCAAATTTTACAGTAAAATTTTACTGGTGAGAAAAAACAAGGATTCTGAGCGCTTCATGCGGCACGTATACGTGCCGCTCGTCCCCAAGGGGTTAAGAAAGTAAGGTAGAATGAACGTTTCTTTTCTACCTTAAAAAATAAATAAATTTATTTAAGAAAGCATTATTATTGGTGTAATTTAAAATTAAAAAATAAAGTCTCTTCGGGTAAATAAATATTTATTAAAGAATACTTAAAAAAAAATAATAATAATTAGATAATATCTCTTTATAAAAAGTAAACGGTGGAACCGAACAGGTAAATTAAGGAGGTAAAAATACTAAAAATAGTCTTTAAGTTAGACTGTTCATTACTTTTGCTTAGCATCGTATTCTAATGAATACTATTACCAGCAATCAGTTACGGTGATAGTTAAAATAAAATAAAAAGCATTAACGCAAAAAGAGAAAAACAAAATACAAAAAGAAACGTTTGAACAAAGAATTAGGATTACAATGGAAGTAATAGAATCGGCTAGAGAATAGTCATTTAAATAAGTTCAGACGATAATAAACAAATAAGTCACAAATTAGCTTATTTAGTTTAAAAGCAATTACGTTTTTGCTTTTACACTATATTCTAAAAAACCGCAGCATTTAAATATAATTATATTTATTATTATACATATATAAAAAAAGAATAAGCTCAACAAAAAGTGAAAACTTGTAAATAAGCAAATCTAAAATACATAAAATATATAAATAAAAAAAAAAAAACAAATAGAAATATCTCAAACAAGTGTTTAACTATAAAAAAGAAAGAAAGAAAGAAAGTTGTAGAAGAACTATATAGCTGAAAATTTAATATGATTGCTTTTTTTGTTATATTTGGTGAGTTTAGTCTTAATGAGTATGATAAATTTCGCAGTTGGGATAAATTCAACAATCGTATTTATTTATTTTTTTACCTTTTATCGCTTAAAAAAAAAAAAAAAAAAAAAACCACAAGCAGACATACATACATACATACATGCAGACAGATAGTACAAATAATAATTATTTTCTTTTTCATTTGTTATTGATTTGGCATTTTTCTTATATGAATTATTAATTTTCCTATATGGTGTCGTTGTGTCGTTTACTTTCTTAATCGACGCTTACTGCATTCAAACAGAAATCATTTGCAAATTACGTATATTATAGAATATTGCAATTGATAAAACTTTTCACAATATTCCTTTTCGTGTTCTTTTTCTAATGGACCCTTTTGTATTTAGATTTTTTTTTTCCACATTTCTTTAAAGATCAGTCTTTTAAACAATATTAAATATGTATTTTCTAGTGTATTCTAATTTATTGGTTAATTTATATTGTGTTGATTATCTTGTGATATAATAGTTACGTTAATATAAAAAAAAGTAATATATATATATATATATAAGCTATGAATGTGTTATGGATTCTTTAGAGGAAGTCCAATCTATAGAAAAGATACATCAACATATGAGGGGAAGTCAGTAAGTAGGTCACAAACCGATATGAGAGGTCGGAAATTACTAGTAAATTGTTTCCAAATATGCCAATAGGTGGCACACTGTCCAACTGTAAGATGTCAATTTCGAATTTATGAGACAACAGCTGTACAAGATGAGCAGGGGCGTTCAAAAGTTGTTGACGAAGAATGAAGAGGCCGTCCTGTTGATATTGCGACAGAAGACTCAGTGCAGAAGGTTGAAGGAATGGTTAGAGTTGACAAGCGAACAATAATAGACAGCATACCAACTGCAACACGGTGTTCACATGGTTTAGCCTACAGTCGACTGATGCAGGCGTTGAATGTGAGGCACACAGGGGGCTGAGAGGGCAGTGCAAAGACTTTTATGTAGTAGGTATTAGAAAACTCTTAAGAGATGGGACAAATGTATCAATGTAAATGTAGGTTATATAGAAAAATAAACATGCCTTTTAAGTATGTATCTTGGTTTCGCTTTTTTTTATTGGCTTTTGTGACATACTTACTGACTTGCCCTCGTATATAGGGTATCAACTCTCAATGGTATCCAATGACTAATTCCCAAACCGTTATTCATAGACGTATAATTCCAATCACAAAAATGTTTTAAATGAGGTAAAAAAATATTTTTAAAGTCCTTTTAATAAATAAAAATATTTCTTAAAAAGTTGCGAAATTTAATTTTTTATAAGGTCCCCCGGTCTTATAAGTTATCTTTAGTTAAAAGTTTTCTATAACACTAATAAGTAAGATTTTTTTTTTATTTTTTAAATGCCATTCATCAAACACTAAAATTGACCGAATTGCATGACTTACGCCAATTTTCTGCATCTAAACACAAATTAGTGTGTCCTGCTTCGAGGGATCGTACACAAAGTGCTCAAAAGTATTAGAAGAATTTATTTCGCGTGTATCTACACTTTAACTGAAAGTAGTCACATCGTACACTGTCAGAAAAAACTGTAAATTTATGAGCCTTTGCTATTCAATTTTCACGAGCAACAGCCTTATTTGATGAAAAACGGCCTGATCCACTAAAAAAAATACGGTAAAACCCCATAAATTTTCCTCCTCTGGGGTGTAACCATTCGTTTTAGTCGCGTTTCGAAAAAATAATGTCTGTTAACCGCGACCGTAACATATTTTTTAACCCGCCAAAAAAAAACGATTCTGTGATTATTATCTAACGTGCTACGTGCTACGGAACAGTAAGTAAAGTGTTATTGTGTTTTGAAGTTTGAAGTGCATTATATCTTTGCCCCGTAAAATTACGGGCTGCACAAAATGATGGACATGGAATTTTTTTTACGGGGTATGACTGGGATCTCTGCTGCCGGCCTCTATTCGTAAATATTTTTAACAGTGTATAAGTATTAATGTATACTGTAATATTAAGTACTAGATTAATTTTAACACAATTATTTTAATTGGTAAATAAATCATATCAGATGTAAATTTCCAACTGGGCGAAAAATGTACGGACCAAGATTCGAACCAGGGATCTCTTGGCTGAAGCCGCTAATGCTCTACCATCTGAGTTATCCCGGACGAATCTGGTAGAACTTTTTCACTCAGCTAACCTTACTGATTTTAGCATCTGGTCTGAAATCTGGTTCAGCTCAACAGAACAAATCGCAGGTAATGGAACTCCAGAAATCGCTGGATACGTAATTACACTACATTAATTGTAACACAATTAATTGTGTATACCATGTTCAGACCAGATGCTAAAATCAATAAGGTTATCTGAGTGAAAACATTCTAACAGATTCATCCGGGATAGCTCAGATGGTAGAGCATTGGTGGCTGCAGCCAAGATATCCCTAGTTCGAATCCTCGTCCGGACATTTTTCGCCCAGTTGGAAATTTACATCTGATATTATGACAGTGTTAATTTTTATTAATTAAATTTAAGATTCGTTAAAATAATTGTACTTTAAGATGTGTTTTATTTTGTAAAGAATTGAGACTGTTGCTTTTCATCATTTCATTTAACAAAAATTGTGTGTCACTTTTATTTTTAGTACAAGTTGCATATTTTACTTTAATGTGTCAAAATGAAAATAGATTTCAAATTTATATAATAAAGTTAATTTTTCTCTCAAGTATTAATTTTTATATCTGACGATTACTTACATTTCTAGTAAATTTGTCAATGACTCCTGTTTCGCAGCAAAAAAAAAGATGCTTCAACTGTAAACAGTTATTACTCGGTTAGTTTTAATCGTAGAAGGACTATACTATTTTTGTCTTACTTCTTAGAATAATAGGATATTTTTACTAAATATAACTTTTTGGACCGGGAGACCATATAAAAATTTTAATTTCGTATTTTTCTTTAAGAAATGTTTATTGAAGGTTTTTAACTTTTAAAATGCTTCTTTACCGCATTTAAAACATTTCTATAATTGGAACTATAGTATATCTATGACTAACGGTTTAGGAATTAGCCATTGGATACCGTTGAGAATGGACACCCTGTATCAGAGATTTGGTCAGATATTGTAATACGAACATTTTTGTTGTCTTTTGATTTCAAAAGTATCATATATATATAACCATTATATAATTAGAATTCATCATCTATTTCCAATTACTAAAATTAAATTAATAAATTAATAAATTTAGCTTCAATTCATAACAGTGACATTATACAAAATAAAGATGGAACCTTTAACTTGTAATACAAAATCAAGCACAATACCACTAATTCACTAGCACATTGCGGACGATTAATCCATATAAAACATATGAAAAACCACCAAATTTTGATACAATAACCAATTAAAGACCACAGCAGGGATGAGATTTCCGCTTTTTTGCACACCAGTATTTTGTTAGAGAAAACCATATTTCTTTTAATCGGAACACTGTTGCGATTTAAGAGAACAACTTTTCCTCTAAGAATATACCGGTGTGTAAAAAGGCGGAAATCTCATCCCTAGACCACAGATAAAAATAACCCCCGAAATATTGTTGAACCATTAAAAGACGTATCGTAAACAAATAATAGAACAAATGAATGGATGTATCAGGAAGCTTATATAGCATTTCACTTCTTCAGGAGTACATGAAATACAAATTTAAGCAAAAACATAGTCGATTTCTGTAATATAGTAACTGATTCAGCAAAAAGGTAAAAATTGAATTCCATTATGTACCCGATCGACTATACACCAAAAAGTATAAATTTACCATGCCATATAAATTGAATTAAATAAATTATTAATCAATGCAAGATCCGTAATAATGAACAATATGAAAAAATTGGAACATTTAAATTTAAGACATACCCAGCAAGAGGATTGCTATGACCATATCACAATCTCAAACGTGTATCCCATTTTAGCACAGTAAAAATCCCGCCTAATTAAATGGTACAGTTAAAAGCGAATCCTTACGGTTTCAAATCATCACAGCTTGCAGATAATATTAAAAAATATATATAGTATAAAACTAATTGGATTGTAAAGAAAGCTGTAAAGGCATTTCAATTACACAAACAATGGCATTAAGAAATATTTTCTCCCACCAGATTTTATCATGTACTTTTTTTTATAACAAAAATGACAGTTTTCCATGAAAAGAAAATCTCAAATAGCTTCTTAGAAAAGTAAATTGGAAGGTAAAATGACATTTACAGCTAAAAAAATAAAGAGAGTTATTATTAGTGCAATTTAAATTTATAAAATTATTCTTCGGAGAAATAAATATTTCGTAAAAAATACTCTAGAAAAACTCAGTAACCAGCTCATTAAAAGAGTAAATGGCGCAAAGGAATAGATAAAAAAAAAATAAAATAAAATAAAAAGATGCTAAAAATAGCGCTTAAATTAGAAGAATTGTCACTTTTAGTTTTTCCTGTATTCTAATGAATTTCACTATCAGCAGTCTTTTACGGCGATAATTAAGATTAAAAATAATAAAGAAAAACTGCTTCAACAAATAGTTAAATTTGCATCAGAGAATCGGCAAGAGAGGTATCATTTAAATCAGTTCAGGTGACAATAAACAATGAAAGTCACATTAGCTTTTTAGTTCTAAAAACAATTACATTTTCGCTTTCAAATTATGTTTTGAAAAACTACACCAATTAGTTATAACAGCATTAAAAAATTAAAAGGGTAAAGAATCTTCGAACTACGCAAAAAGTATAAATAATCAATTTCAAAATATCGAATTAAAATGAATAGATGTATACTAATAAAATAAAGTAATATAATAACTAAACAGAGCCCTTTTTAATCCAATGTTAAGCGTATTAACCACAAAAAAAAAAAAAAAAAAAAAAATAGAAATTTGTAAAAAATAAAGTAAAAAATAAAACTTCGTGAGAAAAAAAGAACTTTGTAAAAAAAATGTAAAAAAAATAGAACTTCGTAAAAAATAGAACTTTTTACAAAAAAAATAATAATAAATAGAATTTTCTTTTTAAAAAAGTTAAAAAAGGGAACTTTGTAAAAAAAGTTTTAAAGATAGAACTTCGCTAAAGAAGGTAATTTACAAGCAAAATTAATACGTTTGTATGTTTTGCTATATTTGGTGATAATAAATATAATAAATAATGTAATTAATTGACCATAATAAATTCTGGAAATAAAATAAGAAAATCCCTTTGTTTTTTTATTTATTTGTTCTCAGCTATCCCTTAAGCTGATATATATTGTTTAAAAATTTATTCGTTTATATAAAAAAAAAAAAACGGAGTTGTGATATTTTAATAAGAAACAATAAAATAATTAAATATTTCCTCCAGTAACATTTCATCACGTTCTTTTTTCTTTCCAACAAGAAGAAAGACAGTTCCTTTTTTTTTTAAGCAAATTAAATCTCAAACGTACTTTAAGAAAAGTCGATTGGAGCGTAGCATGAAATTTTCTCCTTAGAAAATAAATTAATTTGTTTAAGAAAGTATTTTTATTAGTGCGTCTAAAAATTAAATAATGTTTCATATTTACATAATGTTAAACACAACAACTTAAAAACCCAAAACAACATAATATTTAAACGATAGACAGACTGAACGATTAATTAAAATACAAATTACTAGGCGAAAAAGCAAATGGAAGGTGCCATACGATAGAAAGCGAGCACTAACTATAATTTACATTAACAAAGAACTTCCTACAAACTAGCAAAAATAACGAGTTTTATCTTTGTAATTAAGTTAAACAGAGAGTAAAATCAGTAATAAAAAATGTTAATAGAGAATTCTCTTTGCTGTAACGATAGTTAAATATAACATTTTAAATAAACAAAATATTTGGAAAAATTAGTAAAAATCTATTAACAAGTGTTTTAGAAAATTATAAATTGGAATAGTGTCTTTCAGCGTGGTGAAATATGGGAAAATTAATTGTAATTTAAATTGTATCAAGAAAATAAAGCTAGTCATACATGTTAATACATGTAAAATATGTAATCAAACAGGAAATTTTACTTAATAAAAGCTCGGAATTATGTTAGAAAGTTTTACGAAAGCATAAATAAGCAATGTAAAGTTAGTGAATTTAAAATTAAAAATTAGAAATGTGCCTTTTACCGTGAATAAATATGGGATAGTTAAATGTAATTTAATTTGTATCAAGAAAATAAAGCAAAACATACATGTTAATGTAAAATAATTAATTTTGCGTAATAAAATCTTGGAATTAACTTAGAAAGTTTTAAGAAAGTATAAATAAGCAATATGAAGCTACTGAATTGAAAAACAAAAGCCATATTAATAATATTTTCAGCTTAATTATTTTTTAAATTAAACTTACTTTCAAAATAATAAATTTACTTTATTACATAAAATACAAATTAACATACAATTTTAAAAATAATCACTGATAATCACAATTCCAAAAATCATACAGCATTAGAAAAATAAATAGTACGAATAATTAATTCAAATTGGGGGTAGCGTTGTTACGGAAAAGCAAATAGAAGACGTCGTGCAGTACAAGATGATTACAGGAACAATATGCACGAACAAAGAATTTCCACACGCTATCAAAAATCAAGTTTTCTCTATGTAATTAAGTTACATGAAGAACAAAATCGTTAACAGAGAAACGCTTTTTCTATTTTTAAATAACAACAATTTTATCAGATGTGTTAACAGATAAATATGAAGTTTTTAATTAAAAGATCACTTGAAAATAATAGAGAAAAATCTGATGAAAAATGTTTTCATTAATTATAAACTTGTAATTAGTTTACCATACAGGTTTAATCCAGGAATATAGGCAGAATGTTCTAACGGGTGTCATAAAAATTGTTAACTATCTTAGAATTTTCCAATAAATTCTGAATGCGCAAAATTGTTTATTGAATTGGGGGTCAAAAAAGCCTGTTTGTCCCATAATTTAAACATAATGGAAGTCATATAATTTTAAAGATTAAATTTGAAGTCAGCGTACAATATTTAAACAAAAGACAGGCTAAAAAATTAATTTAAACAGAAATTACCTTACGAAAAAGCAAATGGCAGGAGACAGCCAATCGAAAACAAATACTAGAATATTATGCACGAACAAAGAGCTTCCACAAGCTAGCAAAGATAACGAATTTCCTCTTTGTAATTAAGTTAAACAGAAAGTAAAATCAGTAATACAAAAATATTAATAGAGAGTTCTCTTTGATGTGATGATACTTAAATGTAGCATTTTAAATTAAAAAAAAATATTTGAAAATAATTAGGAAAAATCTATTAGCAAGTGTTTGTAAAAGTTATGCATTGGGAATGTGTATTTTACCGTGATTAAATATGGAAAGTAATTGTAATTTAAATTGCATCAATAAAATAATGCCAGACATACATGTTAATATGTATAAAATAGATGATCAAACAATAAACTTTAGGAAATGAAAGCTCGGAATTTCATTGGAAAGTTTTAAGAAAGTATAAATAAGCAATATGAAGTTACTGAATTGTAAAACAAAAAGCATATTAATTATATTGCTTAATCATACTTAAAACTAAGCATGCTTTCAAAATAATAAATTTACTTTATATTCATACAGTTTTAAAAGTAACCACTTATAATCGCAATTCAAAAAATCATACAGCATTAAAAAAGAAAATAGTACAAATAATTATTTCAAATGAAAAGAAGTGCTGTTACGGAAAAACAAATAGAAGATGTCATGCAATCCATAGCGATCACACGAATAATATGCACGCGCGAACAAAGAATTTCCACAAGCTAGCATAGGTAATTTGTTTTCTCTATGCAATTAAGTTATATGAAGAACAAAATCGTTAACGGAGAAAAAAATCAATTTTATCAGATGTGATAACAGTTAAATATAAAGTTTTAATCTAAAAGACAATTTGAAATTAAAGGTGAAAAATCTGATGCTGTTTCCATAAATTGTGAATTTGTAATAAGTGGTTTAACACAGTTTAATACAAGAAAGAATATATGTACTTTTATTTCTACTAACAAGGAAACCAGTTTTGGTGCTGCTCGCACCTAGCTTTGAGACCTGGTGCATTTTAAAGCCCTATATTACGAAGTTTGAGAATCGATAAAATTTTTCTGTTAAAATAATATTTCTTGATTTTACAGCAGCATAACTTTCTGAAAATGCAATTTTCGAGACCACTTATCGAACTATTAACATTGAAGTTTTTTAAAGAAAAGCATTTAAAAATAAAAATTAGTTAATAATAAGTATAAAATATTGAAAAAGTTTAAAAATTCCTTCAAGAACCCACGAATTTGAAATTGAAAAATTGCAACATTATATTCACATTTTTGGCGGGGAAAAGTTGGCGTTTTTTTTTTTTTTCAAAAGTAGATCTCTCCGGAAACCCTAGCCAATTGTCATAGCTGTTTGTCTTGTGTGAGGCGTAGTTTGGACTTCAGTGGAAATTGTAATGTCCGACCTAATTAGCCACCATAATTTTTCTAAATTGTGTAAAAATGTTAATTTACTATGATTACTTTTACCAAAGGACCATTTAATACAGCAACGTTTCCTTTTAAATATTCGAAACTTTATTCCATTCGATTTCAAAAGAAAATAGTTTGCATATTTTGTATTTCTCTAAAAAAAACAGCTTTCAATGATCTTGAAAGCTTTTATAGAAATATATTTACTATTTATATATTTATCGACTGCAAAGAAAAAAAGAAAAAACCTAACTCTTTTAAAACACAAAATAAAATAAGACAGACTTCAGCACAGTTAAAAAATAAAATTTATAAAGAATATACTTAAAAACAATTAAAAATACAATATGTAAACGTTTCGCCAAGCGACACGCAAGGCATCATCAGTACAAAAAATATCCATTGCATTTCAAACGACAGAACAAATCAAGAACAGTTAAAGTTAGTTATTTTAAAAACAAACAATATTCACTAGGGACGGAACGAGCATCATTCAAAGCCTGCGATCGCAATTCAGTGAACCAAGCCTCAAGGAGCAATCTACCATGGTAGTTGTTGCTACCCGATTTCAAAAAAATTGTCCAGCATTCACTTCAAACGAATCACATTCCGCTCATTGCGAACGCCAGTATTTTGAAATCGGGTTGCAACAACTACCATGGCAGATTGCTCCTTGAGGCTTGGTTCACTGAATTGCGATTGCAGGCTTTGAATGATGCTTGTTCTGTCAATAGTGAATATTGTTTGTTTTTAAAATAACTAACTTTAACTGTTCTTGATTTGTTCTGTCGTTTGAAATGCAATGGATATTTTTTGTACTGATGATGCCTTGCGTGTCGCTTGGCGAAACGTTTACATATTGTATTTTTAATTGTTTTTAAGTATATTCTTTATAAATTTTATTTTTTAACTGCACTCAAGTCTGTCTTAGTTTATTTTATTTGGTGTTTTAATGGTTTTTAAATTCAGACGTTAAATGTAAATGTACTGTAAACCTAATTCTTGTTTCTTATGCTATTAATTATCAGACAAATAGCAATCTGATATAATTCTAATATGTACTGTACGTTTACTACCCGGATAAATCGGGCGAAAAATTGTAGCGCCTTATTTGGCGACTTAACTCACTTTTGGCATGAAATAAACAAATAAAAATGTAATGATAAAAAATTAAAAGTAAAAAAAAGTATGTAAAATATGATTTTAAAAGAGAAATTTCATCGGTTCTTTAACTTTTATGTATAGGACTACAAAATGCACCAGGTCTCGATACTAGGTGCGAGCAGCACCAAAAGTGGTTCCCTTGTAAGTAATGCTACACATGCATGTTATTGTAGATAAAATATATGACACAATACACAAACTGGTATCATAAAAGACAATTTAAAATTATATCAATATAAGTAGATAAAACAGCGTTTTAAGCACAAGAAGGATTTAACTAATTGTAAACTAGTTTCGGTAGCATCCATCATACCGTCATCAGTGCCGTATCGCACTGATGGCGAATTTCCTCCTTTTTATTTCAACAATGACATTATCAAAGTTGATGAGAGTTAAGTATAATATTCTAAATTTAAAATAAACATTCAGAAATAGTGGGGAAAATTTATAAACAAGCATTTCTGAAAATTATATACTTTTGGATATGCATTTTACCATGATTAAAAATAGCCAAAAAATAACTTTAATATAGTTTGTATCATTTTAATAATGATAATCATATGAGTTCTGTATATAAAATGTGTTGTTACGCAGGCAAATTGATGTCATAAAAGCTAGGGAAATACTAGGTTGAGCAAAAGGTTCTGGGAAATTTTTGAAAGTTGCGTTGTTATGCGGATGCGCAAATTAACAACAAAAGCAACAAGGACTATTCTTCAAAGTAGAGACTATCATAGTCTACGACTTTCTGCCATCGTTCTTCCAAATTTCGGATTTGCTGGAAGTACCATGGCGGCTCCTTGGAATCGAAAAACTCTTGACATATGCTTCTTCAACTTTATTAAAGGATGCAAATCGACGGTCCTTGAAAAAGTGTTGCAATGATCGAAAGAGGCCATAATCCGATGGATCTATGTCTGGACTGTTCTGGAAATTCATGAACTCCTATAGATATACCACTAGTACTCCTATATACGATACAAATTCGGGTAACTATTAGATAAAAAATTTCCCAGAACTTTTTGCTCAACCTAATAATATAGAAAGAGCAGAGAAATTATAAATAAGTTATATTACTTTCTGCATAATAATGATAATAATAAATAATAAAATTATTTATCATTTAGCATAATTAAGTCTGAAGTTAAATATGTTTGAAAACACTAAATATATTTTATATTTATGTAACATTAAATTTAACCACTTGTAGACACAATAAAAAATAAACAGGCGGTATTTTTTTTAAAAGAAGATAATATGAATGATTAATTAAACCTTTAGCAAGCTTTGCGGATGTAAAAGGGGAGGGGGTACACCAGAAAAGCATAGGAACGATAAGCACTAACAAAGAATTTCTACAAAATAACACAGATAACAAGTTATGTGGGTGTAATTAAATTAAACAATGAAAAATATTTAACAGAGAGATATTTTGATTTTGATTTTAATAATAACGTTAGCAGATGTGATAACAGCTGAACATAACATTTTTAATTAGGAAATATTTTCTATCGACAAAATATTTCGTAGAACTAAATAAATTTTTTTTAATCATGGTGAAATATAAAGAAATGAAATGATTGCTTAAATTGCATCAACTAAATGATACCAAAGAAATTAAACGACATTAAATGTGCGTTACAACGTAATTATGGCAGGGCTTAACCAACTTTAATAACTTTTATTTTAACTGTTTTTATTATTTTATTTAATTAATTAATTATTTTTAATTATTTTTATTATTATTTTTTATTGTTTTATTTTTGTTTTTGTATTTTTCCCCCTTCAGATTACAGTAAAACCTCCCTAAAGTGACCATGTTCCGTTCTAGTAAAAATTGGCCGTTCGAGAAGTAGTCTCTTAATGGAAGTCATGTTTAAATTTAGATTTTAATCTTTGAAAAAAGATAACAATTAATGTTACTAAAATTTATTTTTCACATTATAAAAAAATATGAAAATTTAAGTATCAAAACGAAAGTTAATTACATATGCTAATTACTGCAGGGTTACAAAAAATGAATACATTGACGTTTGCTTTAATTTTATGATTTTATCTTTTATAGCTTTTATTTCCATGTCCTTTCAAAGTTCAGTAAATAAATGCAATTTTTTTTCTGGACGGAACAAATAATGATGATTTCATTAATTTATATATTTCTTTGATAATTTCCTGACAGAATAGGGCACGGGAGTTTATTGACCGTCATTCTTAATTTGTCATCCGAGTTAAATTCATTGCCTAAAAAGGCACAAAGGGGTTTAAACACTTAAAAGTTACCGGAATAAAAAATAATTCTAAAATTAGCTTAGATGTTTGATGAATAATGCGCTCTCCGGAACTATTTTTCTAATAAACCCTTTTTCAAGCGACCCGGAAAGAACGGAATTTTTTTCATTTTCTTCAAAGAAATTGGTCGCTCATGGTCGAAACTTTATTTTTACAAATACTTCTGTAAATCTCGAAAATATATTAGTTTCTGAAGATATCGAATGGTTTTCAGAATCATCGTAACTGAGGAGCTGTTATTGTAAAGTTTCGTTTGTGGCCATATTATAGTTTCGTATATTAAGAAACATTTGTCTTTTTTTTTACAGTGTAAGTTACGGTATTGCAACTGGTGTTACCATATCGCATTCAACATAATCCAAGTAAGTTTTAATCTAACAATGTTTGCTTGATGAACCTCATTAACATATATAACAATTACATGTCAATCCGAGTATATTTACGCGAGTTAGAGATGGCCAGTCAACCAGAAGGTCAGACAGACCTCATTCATAAACACTTTTGAATTAACATAAATTACATGACTTCAGACATACACATATGAAATTTATTAAAAACAATTGAAATAAAAAAGAAATGCAATTTAACGAATTACAACGACCATTTGGAAAATGATTTTCTCAAAGACTAAAATTTAAGACATAAAAAATCGCACGGAGTTGATCATACATTACGTACGCCATGGGTTAAACACTAATAGTGTTATGACACGTAAAAATTGCAAGCGACAAAAATCGCTTGCGACTCGTACGTATTATCCACCTGAAACTTACGTATTATCCAAGCATTTCATTGGCTGTTCGGGAAAAGGCTTTTCCATCGTCAGATTTCCAAGAAATCTGACGGCCCATTTTAAATGAAATTTCATTCTTAAACTTCTAAACATCCCACAATATTACTTTTTACACCGTCGTATAGAGAAAAAAATGTACTTTTAAAAGCAATTTGTTTGAAAACTGTATCTCAATTTGTTTCTGAGTTATTAAATTTTTTAAAGTTTTTATTACTTTTTTGTCATAGTGGCAACAGAAGGTATCCATCTCTGTTGAAAGTAAAGGGAAATACAGATTACTGTATAGACCAATCAGAAAACGAATAAAATGATGATTAAACCAATAAAAACCTTCAGATATGCTTTTGATTTCCTACCCTGACGAGGACAATAACCATTTTTCCAAATGGTTAATAATTAAAAGTAAACGTTTCGGCTATTCCCATAGGCCTCATCAGTACACGAACAGAGTCACAAAACATGCAAGAGCTATAGCAATCAAAAAACCATTTTTGATTTGGATTTCTGTGGCTCTTGCATGTTTTGTGACTCTGTTCGTGTACTGATGAGTTCTATGGAAATAGCCGAAACGTTTACGTTTAATTATATTTTAATTGTTTTTAATAAATTTTATCTGTGTATGTCTGTAGTCATGTAATTTATGTTAATTATTAAATTATCCAGACGTAATTATGTATGTATTTTTAATACTTTTGAATTATGCTGGAAAAAATTACAAAAACAAAAAATAAACAAATAAAATAAACCTCTGCATAAATAAAAATGAAATTGAAACATATATCTTAACAAACTACGTTGAACTTTATCAAAACAACTTGAATGTTAAAT
Organism: Maratus speciosus; assembly: GCA_963932465.1. Lineage (NCBI taxonomy): Eukaryota > Metazoa > Arthropoda > Arachnida > Araneae > Salticidae > Maratus > Maratus speciosus. Next base: position 292,381,606 of record OZ010798.1, read on the forward strand.
AACAAGTTGGAAATTGTACGTCAAACGTGGCAAATGAGATGCGTTCGTACTATAACTAGTTTTATAAATATTTTTTACACCGCATACTGTACTGAATGTATATTTTAGTGCACTTCATAAGTGCATATCAATTTCATTCTGTTCGAAAGGCTGTAACATCATTAAAATGCACTTGAAATAATTTTTTCCTATTGACCGTAAGGAAACAGAGAACTTTTGACTGTCCCTGTAATTAAACTATACATCTGATTTTCTTAAAATTTGAAATGACTCAGCAAAATTTTGCAACAATTATATGTTTAAAATTTCAGACCATTCGGTTGGGTAGTTTTTGCTCTGATATATGCTGACGGACGGACAAACAGACAGACGGACTGAACGACGACTATAGGTGCTACATACTTATATATATATAATTACAAATGCACCTAAAAAGCACATTAAAAGTTACTTTCATCTGTGAAAACCGTTTTATCACAATTACATTTTTTTTTAAATTTCTTTTCAAAGGCACCTTTAAATATAAAACCTAATCACTAAAGTCATAAATTCACTAAAATTACTTTATTTGAAATTTCTTTTCAAAGATACCTTTAAATATAAAACCATATCACAAAAGTTATAAATACACTAAAATGACTTTCATCTGTAAAAGCCATTTTATCATACAATTAAATTTCATTTGAAATTTCTTTTCAAAGACGCCTTTAAATATAAAATAAAATCACTGAAGTCATAAGTTCACTATAATTACTTTCATCTGTAAAAGCCATTTTATCATACAATTAAATTTTATTTGAAATTTCTTTTCTCAAAGATATATTTAAATATGAAACCAAATCATTAAACTCATAAATTCACTACAATTACTTTCATCTGTAAAAGCCATTTTATCATAATTAAATTTAATTTGAAATTTCTTTTCAAAGACATCTTTAAATATAAAATCAAATCACTGAAATCATATATTCTCTAAAATTACTTTCATCTGTAAAAGCCATTTTATCAATTAAATTTCATTTGAAGAAAAATATAAGACCCCTTTAAATGTACTATATAACTAAATCTCTAAAGTCACATAAAAACTTTTATTTAATATTTTTGACGTCACATTTTTCTTCGTATTTTAAAGTACAGAACAAGGGAATTAAAACAAACCTCTAACAAGTCACATAGGGAGAAAATATAAAAAATGTTGAACATACTGTTTAAAAACATTAACAATATTCAGTGCAGAAAAAGCTACTTTATCATATAACTTACATTTAATTGAAAGTTATTATCAAAGAATAGAAAATCAAATCGCTAAATGTTAGTCACGTGCACACTTTCAGTTAATATTTATGATGGCACGTTTTTCATTTCTCAGAAATGCTCCAGGAAATATTTCCGAACATTCGATCTATAAAAAGAAATTCTTACCATTAAAGTAAAATAGAATTTCAAAATTTAATAATTTCACTTTTATGCTAGCCTTTAAAGATTTTGTAAGTTTAGAATTCAAAGAAGCTAAAAAAAGATTATAATCTTTCAAAATGTGTTTCATTTTATTAGTATGTAAAAAAAAAAAAAAAAAAAAAAAAAAGATAAAGGAAGTAAAAAAGTCTCTTTTTCGGTTTTAAATAGCTTTCTACATTTTATTAACAATTAGGGAAAAGGCAAAAGATATTTGCTAAATGTAATGCTGTTTGATCATAAAAAACCACTTTATCATATAGTTAAATTTTACTTGAAGTCATTTTCCAAAGAAATCTTAAAATATAAAAGCAAATCACTAAATTTTGGTCACACACAAAGTTTAAATTGATATGTATGCTGTCACGTTTTACTTCAGCTTTTTATTTCTCAGAAGAGTTTCGGGAATATTTTATCTATAAAAAGAATTTCTGCCGATAAAGTTAAATAGAATATTAAAATTTAATAATTTTGATTGCACGTGAGGAATAACTATCGCTTAACGGTTTTATTTTCACGCGAGACTTCTCGCGTGAAAATAAATTTATTACAAGTTATTACAAGATTTGAATTTTAAGGAGCCAGTTTAACCCCCCCCCCCCCCCCCAAACCTCCAAATAAATAAGTAAATAAAAGAGAGGACATATTTTTTCATAATATGATTTATTTAAATATGTATAAGAATAAAAACAAGATAAGGAAAAGTTGTTCCTATTCTATTTAAAATAGTGTCATATATTTTATGAATAATTAAAGCAAAGTTGTGCATGTAACTCACGTTATTCGTTCGCAGCTTCCATTAGTTGTGTTCCTAGTACGTAATAGGAATTTTGACACACATTTATTTTTAGTACTTTTTTAAATGATAGTGATAAAGTGGAATGTAGATTTTGTTTTGATTACATTTTTTATGCTTTTTGGTTTATAAATAATAACCATTAGGGGATGTATTGTATATATATAACGTTATCAACTTTATGGTAAATTTGTACCCTTAACCCCCTTACGATATCATATGTTATCATTCCTCGACACCCCCCCCCCCCATCTCCCTTAATTATATAGTTATCAGTGTCAAAAAATTCTTTTTATTTTTCCAATTTTTTTTCCATTCGTTTTCTTTTTATACGTTGGCAGTGGCATAAATACGTGGTTATACATTTATCATTCAGATAATTTACTGATTCAATAAAATATCAAAGTCAATAAAATATCACTATTATACATACCGGGTATCCTAAAAAGGACCGACTTACTTTAAATTTCAATAACTTGCAAACGGTGGCAGATATTTAAAAAATTCTTCCAGGAGCGTTATGTATGATGCTAGGAGTTTTTTACCGTGATTCTTGAATTTAGTTCGAATTACAAACAATAGATGGCGCTACGAGTAATATGCGCTAAATCTAGGCCTGATTTTTGGTACTTCGGGAGCCACTCAATACATTTTAACCCTTAAATGCCTGATTTTTCAAAAATTATTGTAATAATGTTTTTCGGCTTTCATTTTTTAAATAAATCATGGGAAAAATACTTAAAAAAAATCATATTTTGTTTTAAGCATAGTTTACGGCTAAAAAAGAGTTTGTTACTAATCGGCAATACTAGTGTTTAATTGAAAAAATAGTTTCCCTAGATAAAATTCTATAATATTAAACGCACAAGAATTTTAGGAACTATAATAAATTTTAGTTGCTCACTGCAGGTCAAAATAGGGTATTTCGCAAGCTTCCAAACAAAACAAAAAGAACAAGTAGCAACAGTTGAAAAAATAAATCCATCTTTATTCTTAAACAGCACAAGTGTTGCCATCTACATGTTAAAAATAGATTTAATAATATTTTCAGAATGTATTTTATTGGCATCATTAGGCATTATAGCTTCAATATTATTCTAATAGTATTTTAGAGCCTAAATTGTGTATGTTGCCGAAAAGCAACACCAGGCATTTAAGGGTTAATCTCCTTTTTTTGACATGGGAGAAGAGAAAAGCCAAAAAATCCAGCTTAAATTTAGCGTCTATGTCTTGCAGCGCCATCTTTTGTTTGTAATTCGAACTAAATTCCAGAATCACGGTAACAAAAACTCCTGACATCATGAATAACCCTCCTGCAAGAGTTTTTTTTTTAAATCTGTCACCGCTTACGAATTATTGAATTTTAAAATCAGTCAGTCCTTTTTAGGACAACCGGTATATACATATAATAACGTTATATTAATTCAATTTTAACAGCTATAGTTACTTTTTAAATAGCTTTTTGTTGTATAATGCATTCAAGAGTAATATTATTTTCTGGCACTTGCCCCCTCCATGTGGAGAGGGCAAGCAGAATTTCTTATCAACAAAACAGGTAGACAATATTCTTTCACTTTATTTTACTAATAAACACAACAAGTGTCATTTCAAACATACTTCGTACCTGATTTTCTCCAACAGCACATTACATGCGCACAGAGGTGTAAAAATCTAGGCGCCAGCGGGTAGTCTCTCACCACTAAATTTTATTAGTTTTCTTCGCTTAAATTTTATCGGCTTTCTTACAAAAAATTTAAACGAAATATTAGACGAAAAATAACGAAAAAATTTTAGTAATGGGAGATTGCACGCTGGCGCATAGATTTTCACACCCCTGCATGCGCATATGGCAGAATAGCAGGAATACCAAACATTGGGATATTTGGAATGAAATCTACCCTATTAAAATCCGTGCGCGTATCTATGTAATCTCAATAACTCGGAAACCACAGGGTGTAGGGCTACGAAATTTGGCACACGAGTTGCTGGAAGGGGGGGGGGGGGAGGAGGAGCATGAACGATTGGGACAAAAAATTCGAAAATTTTACATGGAATTTTTTTTTTTTATGTTTTTGACGAATTTTTCCCTTTTTTCTATGTTTAACCCGTAATCGCGCGAGTTCTTTAACCAATGTGAGATATACTTATTACATACGCCACGCTGCAAGACTAAAAAGCCGTAGCGGGTTTTACGATAATTCTTTTACCTCACATGCAAATAATTAGAGATATACATATTACGTACGCAACGCTGCAATACTAAGAAACTCTAGCGGGTATTACGATAATTCTTTTACCTCACATGCAAATAATTAGAGATTATTTAATTGTGCTTAATTATTACATAAAAAAAAGAAAACCATGTTATCATAAACATCAAAAAACCTTTTTATTCTATTTATTCCCTTATTCCAAAAAAAAAAAAATGTCGTTTTATCGTCTGCTGCCATAGTAACATGATAAATTAAATTTCATTAAAAAAATGCTCAATAGTAGAAAGAATATTTTACTAAATCGAATAGATATTTTTAATTTTGGTTTTAGAATTAAATTCATGAACTCCTGTGCATAGAACGGGTTAAACATCTAGTAATTGTATAATCATTTACTGGTTTTAATAATAAATCTGTATATTCATAAAAATAGATAAGACTATTTTGATGTACAGAAAGGTTACAAAAATTATAAAAAAGATAATTTCGGTTGGATGAAAAATGATAACGATATTAAAAGTCAATCTCTTCCTCCCCCTAGAGATATCTTACGACATCAAGAGCCAGACTCTTCCTCACCCTAAAGAGATAACGTTACATATGCACAGCCTATTAACCCAAATAACGTACACCAAATAACTCAACTATTTAAATTAAGTAAAGCTTCATAATTTTGTTATATAATTTTATACGAAACTTTAAAAATTTCGCAAAGTTAGATTTCAGAAAAATAGATCTAGGTCAAAAAGAAAGAGACTATATTCGATAAAAATGTGGGTTTTTTTAATAGTTTGCAACTATGCACGTTTTAGTTTATATTTATGGTGTCATGATTTTCATTTCTAAAATCGCTACTGGACGGCTACTGGCTTCTAAACGAGTTACTGGAAATCTTTTGGAATATTTCATCTATAAAAATTCAACGTGCAGTCATAAGTGTTAAATGAAATGTAATGATTTAATTTTTATATGAAACTTCAAATATTTTGCAAGACTGGAACTCAAGAAAATGAGTCTAGGCCGAATAAAGAGAAAATGTGTTCGTCAAATTGTGCTATGTTTAGAAAAAAAAATCAAAGTTAAGAAAATGTATTTTTCTTTATATAAATAAACTCATGTATTTTATTAACAATTAGTGAAAATGTAAAAGCAAAATTGTAAATGTTAATCACTCACAAATATTTACTGTATCACGTTTTCTTTAGTTTTTCATTTCTCACGAGAGCTGAAAGAAATCTTTTAGAATATTTCTTTTATAAAAATTCCAACGTACATAATAATTAAGGACTAACGTACACTTTATTCACAAATTAAAAGATGATACAAAATAAACACATGAATAAAATAAATCTCAACGTTTCGGTTTGTTCTTTAAAACTATCATCAGGATCAGGTAGTATTCCAACGTACAGTCATAAGTGTTAAATAAAATTTAATGATTTAACTTTTATGTAACTTTTATTTAACTTTTACAAGGCTGTAACTCAAAAAAATTAATCTATGGCAAAAAGAAAAAAAAAAAAAAAAGAGAGAGAGAGAGAGAATATGTTCGTCTAAATTGTGCTATGTTTTAAAAAAAGGATCATGTTAAGTAAAACGTGTTTTTCTTCATGTAAAAGACTTATATATTTTATTAACAATTAGTAATAATATAAAAGCAAAATTCTAAATGTTAATCACACACAAATATTTACGCTATCACGTTTTGTTTAGTTGTCTGTTCTCATAAGAGCTGTATAGGAAATCTTTTAGAATATTTTATTTATAACAATAAATTCAAAATTACATGTATTAATTTTAAATAAAATTTATAAATGTCAAGGATTTTCCAAAGTTAGAATTTAAAAATGTCAGTTTAGGCAAAAAAAAAAAAAAAGAAAGGTCATATTCGTTGAAACTGTGATTCATTTTTCTAATATGTTTAAGGAAAGTATCAAGGTAAGGAAAAATTTTTCTATCCATGAGTTAAATATCGTCACTTATTTCATTAAAATTAGCGTAAATTAGAATATATGAATCACACTAGTTGTGCTTGGAAATACATAATGAAAACACTGACAAATATTTCTTTTACTATTTCATGAAAGGCTGAAATTCCAATGTTAACAAGTTTTGGGGCAATTATAAAATATGATCAGATATGTTATTAACATTTAATGCAGATTAGATGCATGATTCACATTAGTTGTATTTGTAAATGTATAAGAAGTGAAAAAGTTGACAAACATTTCTTTCAATAAGTTTTTCCGGTACAAAAAAATCGAAAATAATTTACTTTGCCCTTCTACACTTACACAGTAATAATAATAATAACAATATAAGATTTCAAGGTTCATTTCACTGTAGATGTGTCGCATATTTAAGTGCATTAAATACAAAATGAATTCGCAGCAATACAAGATCATATATAGTACAATTGAATTTCCCATCACGTGCGCTTTATTTATTGTGCAACATACGCGCATAGATACGGAACGACTTAAATAAAATCTATTTTCCCACAGTTGGACGTAATTACAAATTCTAACCACGACACAATTAAAAGGTAACTTGATTTGATGAGCGTTTATTACCCCCACCCATTACTAGGCAATCTTCGATTAATGTTGTCCCTTGGTTTCAACTCCAATCATAAAATGTAAGGTCGATAGGGTTAATAATCTGTATTTAGCGTTTGCTATTGCTCCTGGCGACGAAGCTATGTGAAAATGAAAATTCCTTCTCTTGCCAATAACGCGCAACCAAATACGAGATATCGTGGGAATAATGCATCTCATTCGTTCTGTCTAATTAAAATAAAAATATCAAATAATGTATAATACGAGTAAATGTTTAATAACATTTTGATGAAAATTTTCCTTTGATTTTAACTCCTTTCCAAAAACGTTAGGTCAACAGGGTTAATAATTTGTATTGAGCGTTCGCTATTATGGACATCGTTACTCCCGGAGAAGAGGCTATATGAAAAATAAATTTGTTTTTGTCACCATTCGCGTACAATGAAGTAAATGAATGTATTGTAATAAGTTTTATTATTTAAAAATAATGTATAATATGTATAAATATTTAAAAATTAAAAAATAAATGAAAAATAACATTTTGATTAAGGTTTTCCCTGGTTTTCACTCCATTAGTAAAATTTAAGGTCGACAGGGTTAATAATCTACATTTAGCATCTCCCATTAAGCTGATTTGCGCATTTGGGTACGAGGTTACATGAAAAATAAAATTAATTCTGTTGCCAATCACGCGCAACGAAGTAGGAGAAATTATGGGAATAATGTCTCTTATTCGTTCCGCCCAATGAGAAAAACCATTAAAAAAATAATCGAGCGATTTAAATTGTATTTCAGTCGTTTAAATACGGATAATCCTCTAAGTTATTTGAATCTATGCTAGTAGGTATGCGGAATTTGAAAACATAAAATTGTTTTACAAGAACAGATTTCGAACCTTTTTTGTTTTCGCTTGACAACGTAGATTCTTCACGACTATTTTAAACAGATAAAATAGCTCTTAAAATTATAACTTAAGAACAAGCTTATTTGTTGGTCTAGAGAAATTTTTTGGGTACTACTTGGTTATCCCACAGACCAAAAATCTATCGCCAAACTATAAGATTAAATGCCAATAATGGTTGATCATAAATGACACATTCACTTGATTTTAAGCAAGTTACAGGTGTTTACGTCATCAAGTGATTTTTATTTCGACGTTTTATTTGTATTTTTATTAATGTTATACTAATTTATTTGTTCTTTCGTTATTTAAAATAAAAATTATGTCAATTTGTATAATTTGACGAGTGGTTTTGCGATTTATATAATTTGGCAAAAATGGTCGACGGGATAACCAAGTAGTACCATTTTTTTGCTATTAATTCTTTAAAAATTGAAGTCGTTGAAAACGTTTAGGACAAATTTATAAAATGTCTGGTAAATGAATAAGTAGAATGCTAAAATGTATCTTTGAAACTTAAAAAATTAAAGTTACACATGATGTCCTTTATTACTTAAAAGATAATGAAAATTTTATAATCTTTTAAGTAATAAAGCACATTATGTCCAATTCCATTTTTTTCAAATTAACATGTTTCGATAAGAAAAATACATTTGATAGATAAAAAAATCTGCAAATCTAGGTTGTATAGAGAAAGAAAAACTAAATGGCTGAATTGTTAATTCAATTTTATTTTTAAAAGGGTCCGGGGAAGTCAAATTTTCCGGAAAAAAAAATTCTTTTGTTTTTTTCTTTCTATTTATATATATATATAAAATACTATAAAGTTAAAAAAAAAAATAAATAAAACAAAATGCATATTTCTACGTTAATCACATCAACAGCTGCAACAGTTTGTGTTGTACTACCAACTCTGCCTTGCCTTAAACTAAAACTGTAAGTCCATTTATGTGTGAATAAATTTTTTCATAATGTGTCATGTTTAAAAGCAATGTGTATAAAATTTTGTACAGATTTTTTATGTTATCCCCTTTTTTATATATAAATCGTCTAAGGAATTATTAATTTCGTGTGAAACTTTTAAAAATGATATTCTTTAAAGCAAAAATTATTTTCAAAATTCCACTAATTTTACTTTCAAATTCATTATAAATTTTGTATGTAATATATTTTTTAATCCTGAATACGAAATGACAACAAACCTTTCCAGCACATAACAGTGAAAAAGGCAGGGTTGGGGTTTTGGACGCCCAAAACTAGTTTTGGACAGGACATGTGGGTTTTAGTGTCCAAAACTGTACTAAAATGTCTAAAACTGTACTAAAGCGTCCAAATCTGTACTAAAGTGTCCAAAAGCTTAAAAAAACAACATTCCACATGTAACCACTGCACACTTATTAAACATATGAATAAATATAAATATCTCACAATATATTTTACTAACATTCAATTTAATTCTTTGGTAAATGAAAAAAAGTTCAAATTTTTCTAATATCTGTGTAACATAGAAAGTTCTGTTTCTGTTAAAATTGAGTTATAATAATAAGAAATTCTTTATAATACCACACATGTAGCATAGGGAGGGGAGATTTTCTTTTGTTTCAATTTTTGTGCAAGAAAATGTTACAAAGAAATTTCTTTTAAATAATGTTTCATTGTAAATTATCTTTTCTAGATTATAGGATAATGAAAGAAAACACAAAAATTTAATTTAAAATCTAGAAGTTATTTTATAAAATATGTATTTTTATTATGAATTTAACCTAATTCTAGTGAATATTCTATTTCTTAAGAGTTAAACAGTGTTGTTATAATAATAGTCATATAATATAGTGTTATAATAATAGTCAATATCTAAATATCTCATAATCAAACAAAATCAATTATTTTTATTTATACTATTTCTTAATATACACATATACATAATTGCCAGCAGTGAGCTGGTTTAATCAGTATGCTGAACCTGAACTCCATTTATCAATTATTTCCAGTAACAACTCTCGGGACTTTCAGTAACAGAATCAGAATGTATTCTTCATAAAAATCGTTAGTACTATTAACTACTATTATTTAAAAATTAGGTTGTTACTACTAAATTGTTAGGTAGTATAACGTAGAGTAATTAGGTTGTTAATACTAAATTGGTATTTTTGTATTGTAATCTTTTTGCCAATTTTTTAAACTTTTAGCATCGTTCTGATAAATACAATTTTACTACAAAATATAGTTTTGGACAGTTTAAGACAGTTTTAGAAAGAAGGGTTTTGGACAGTACGGTTTAAACCATGGATTTTGCGGTGGTTTTTACCGTTGTGTCCAAAACCTTGCCAACCCTGGAAAAAAGTAGTGAAATCGATCAAATGGTCCATAAGTTAAATCAAAAATTAAAGAAGTTTAAAATTTAAATTTCAAAGTTTTCAAAAAGGTTTTATCTGAAAAGTAATTTTTATAGAAAGGCACATCTCTCTCTCTCAAAAAAAAAAGCTTATAAATAAAGAAAATAATATTTTGACACCTGTGCCCCATTAACACATCACAAGTTGAAAGGTGTTTATTCATTCGGTTTGTCTGGCCGTCTGTCCACGCTTTAACTCCCGTAAATATACTCGGATTTTCATGAAATTGATAAAGGTTATTTAGGGTTAACAAAGCATGTTTGGTATTGTATATGAAATATGTAAGATTAATCGTTCATTTACAGGGGCGTATCAAAATTATTCCATTACATTATGGTATATGGGAAAAAATCTTTTGCAGAGTATTTTAATGACATTATGCTATTTCGAATGTATTGAAATTGATATAAAACACTGAATTTCACTACGATCACGTTAGAACAGGGCATTCATAGCATTGTTTATTCATTTACAGGGCCACACAAAAAAAAGCGGTTACAGTACAGTAAAGTCTTTGAGTAATAAAAGCCGGAGTGTACGGTTTAAAATTCGGTATGCGTTTTTAAATTAAATTAATTTTTTGCATCTTACTCGTTATATATATATCAATTCTATACCTCAAATACAGGGCTGCACAAAAGTATTCACGTACCGTTCCCCTTATTAGAGGAAATTGCTGAAGGTAAATTTTCAACTGAAATATATGTATCTCTTAAGTGAACTAAATTTTGGCATGCATGTAGTTAATAGATTCAAATCTAAGTATCATATACAAGGCTGCTGGAAAAATTGGAATAATTTTCCGGTTGTGGGTGGGAACAGCTGAAATTAAGTTTTGAAATGTGTTATGCGTTTCCATATGGTTGAATTAAACGTAAACGTAATGTTTAAAACTTTTTAAACGGTGCAGTTTTGTTACATTATTCTGAATGTGTTGGAAAGTGTTTCATAATCTATGCTTGACGCTTGATTTTTTCTTTCTTGTTTTACTTCTATTGAGTGCTGTTTTATTTATCCTTTCCATAACTCTGGGGTTTTTACATTTATTTTATTCATCATAGCAGAAAGATTGTATTTATTTAATCAGTTGCTTGGTCACCAAATCTGTTCTGAGTAGAGTGATTGAATAAACTGATTTTTATTTATTTATTTATTTATTTATTTATTTATTTAAGGGGAAGCATATATTAACTGATGTTTTCCTTTTCTATTTAGAAATTAAGAAACTAAACATCGAAAAGGAAACAAGAACTATAATTTGGCACGATCGATGAAGGATTTAAAACGCAGCGAAAGTAAAATTTTTTGCCCTATTTCACGTATTTAATTTGTGTTTTTCTAGTGCTTCTGCGCTCATCTTTGGAACATCCCAAGCGATGCAGCTTTTCTTTCTTTACTTGAATGCTTGTATTAAATACAAAATATGTAGAATATTAAATTAGATTGAGGTTGTCAATACAATTTCCCCCCTTCTTGTAAAAAACAAAGATTTCTGTTTCTTTAACATAAGTATACTTGTAGAGCTTATATACTTTTATATACTTTTTTAGCTTTGTAAAAAAAGAAAAAAAAAGAAGAAAAAGAAAGAAAAAGAAGAAAAAGAAGAAAGAAAGAAAAAAAAGAAAAAAAAAGAAGCTGCATTTCCTTATTGTTAAATAAAATGTTGTTTCGAAAATTCTGCTGTGATTCCAACATTACAGTAACAGAATTACATATCCCTGAAGTAATTAAGATTTTTTTTTCTTCTATATTTTTTACGTAAGTGCGTAAACACACTGACTTTTTCATAGGACAAACACATTTTCCTTCTCTATTTAGAAATTAAGAAACTAAGCATGGAATGGGAAACTAGAACGATAATTTGTCACAATCGGTGAAGGATTTAAGAGACAGCGAAAGTCAAATTTTTTGCCCTATTTCACGTATTTAGTTTGTGTTTTTCTAGTGCTTCTTCGCTCATATTTGAAACATTCCAAGCGATACAGCTTTTCTTTCTTTACTTGAATGCTTGTATTAACAACAAAATATGTAAAACATGAATTTAAGTTGAAATTGTCAATACAATTTCCCCCCTCTTATAAAAAACAAAGATTTCTGATTTCTGTTTCTTTAACATAAGTATACTTTTATAGCAGCTTTATATACTTTTATACACTTTTTTAGCTTTGTAAAAAAAAAAAAAAAAAAAAAAAAAAAAAGAAAGAAAGAAAGAAAGAAAAGAAAAAAAGAAGAAGCTAACATTTCCTTAATTTTAAATAAAATGTTGTTTCGACAATTCTGCTGTGATTCCAACATTACAGTAACAGAATTACATACTCATGAAAGAATTAACATTTTTTTTCTTCTATACCTTTTACGGTAAGTACTTGAACACACTGATTTTTTTTTTAGGTCAAACACATTTTAACAAATATTTTCCTTCTCTATTTAGAAATTAAGAAACTAAGCATTGAAAGGGAAACAAGAACTATAATTTGTCACAATCGGTGAAGGATTTAAAAGACAGCGAAAGTCAAATTTTTTGCCCTATTTCACGTATTTAGTTTGTGTTTTTCTAGTGCTTATTTGCTCATCTTTGAAACATCCCAAGCGATGCAGCTTTTCTTTCTTTACTTGAATGCTTGTATTAAATACAAAATATATAGAATATGAAATTAGGTTGAGGTTGTCAATACAATTTCCTCCCCTCCTTTCCTCCCCTAACAAAGATTTCTGTTTCTTTAACACAAATTTTGTGACGCGTTTCATAATTTGTGTGGGTTTTGTGAGTCAGTAGCTCCTTTTGCATGCTCTGTTAATGCATGTCTAACCTTGCCTTGATTTTGATATTATGTTATGAACCTTGCACCTATTTTTTGACCTTGAAACTACTTGGAACTTTAAATGCGGGGAGCTGCCCTTTGAACTTTTGTTGTCTGGGGAACTCCAGGGCTGGAGCAGACATGGTTTCGGGTCAATAGAAAGGAGGTTCTTAGAAATTGGTGACTGGTAACTTTGTTTTAGTTATTTTGTTATTACTCAGTGTGGTTTTCCCCCAAATAAAATCGGAAATGTTTTCTAGACTTTAAAAATTTGCAGATTTTTTTCAAGCCGTAATTCTGTGCAAATGCTATTGAATATAAATTAAAGTTACGTCGAAAAATCTATATATAAATAAATATAGCTGCCAAAATTATTCAAATTTTTTATATTTGTCAAAATTATTAAAATTTCTTAATATAAAAAGAAAAATACTCCTTTTTTAATATCCGAAATAGCTTGAGAATTCAGTTCTTATATAAATTTGTTGAATTTAATTATCCATCTTTTTATAGCAGGGATGAACAAAAGTATCTAACACAGAAAAATTTATGAATGCCTAACTCATTCCTTTTTAATTATATAACCAATTATATAGCTAGCACACAAATATTAATCAATATCTATGATGAAACCAATGATAAGAAATAATAATGTAATTGATGTTGGATAATTTCTTAACTTAGTTAAGATTTTCTCAGAAGAAACCAATAACTTTTGTTTTTTTTGCCTTAAATTATATAAGAATGAAGCCAATCGACACCTGTTAGCCAATATCTATGATCAAAACAATGACTACATATATATAATTGATGTTGGATATTTTCGTCTTAACTTAGTACTGTTTTTCTCAGAAAAAAAAAAAAAATCCTCTTTTTTGCGTTAAATTATATACAGAAAAACCACAAAAAGAAGAGAAGAGAAAGAAGGAAAAAGAAACTGTCTTTTCACCTGCAATATTGTTACGCAGCATCATGTTGATAAATCTGTAGTAAAACTGTATCGAAGAATCGATGTTTCATGGTCGAAAACAGAGATCTAATTATTTATAGTAATCAAATAAATCGGTTAATTATATATATATATAAATCAGTTTTAAATCAGTACATTTATCAATATTAAGTATATAATTCTTATTTATTTCTTAAAGACACTTCTTATATTCCTAAGGCACTTTTTGCCCTAAGAAGGCATTCTTTTGATTTTTATAGCGGGGACCGCGCTAAGAAATTAAGACTATTCGCCAACACATTAGCCAAATTTGAAAATCATTAGCCAAATTTATCTATTATTAGCCAAAAGTATATTAAAAGTATATTCGATCTTTTGACGAAGTTTGCGGGGTTTTTTGCTCTTTTGAAGAAATTTGAGTTTTTTTCGCAATCTTTTGAAAAAATTTGTGTATTTTTTCGCGATCTTTTGACGAAATTTGCGGGTTTTTCGCGATCTTATGACAAAAATTTGCGTTTTTCCGCGATTCTTTGACGAAGTTTGTGTTTTTCTCGCGATCCTTTGCCGAAATTCCCAATTTTTCTGCAAACGATTGACAAAATTAATTTTTTTCAGCGACCATTTGCCGAAATTCGCGATATTTTTTATGTCCGAATTTTCGGTTTGACGACCGATTATTTTTTAATTTTCGGATATTAATTCCCTAAATTTTCGGAAAAATCGGAACAGAATCACCTTTAATTGACCGGCCGAGAAGAAGAGGAGGAATATAGACTGGAAATACGGCCGTACGCGAACTCGCGCTAAAAACGGAAATTCATTTGCGTTCCAAAACATGATTACACAACAAAAGAGATCCCAAAAAATCATTCGCCAGCTTTTTCGTCATAATAATTTTTTTCTCGCTAATTTTACGATGTATTCGCATTTGGCGAGTGGGCGAATGGTTAGCGCGGCCCCTGTTAAAGCCTTTTTTAATATTTAAAAGTCAAGATACTCAATACAACAATATTTTCAAGACAACAATGAATCATTTTTTACTATGCAAACAATTTTTTTTAAATACAAAAAGGAGTAAAGGCACTTTTTTTAAAACTGAGAGCAAGATGGATGCTATTTTGTAAACCAAAGAGCAGGCAGGGTGCAGCACCTTGCTGAAACCGTCTGCGCGAAACTCTGTATGTATATAACCTATGTATAATAGCTTTGATTTAAAGAAATATCTGACACATTCGTAATAACAATAATGACCGCGAAAAGAAACAGGATAGGCAGTTGCAGTTCAAAGGGTTTCCTCCTTGTGCGGCAACTCTACAAATACCCTGACGATGAGTAATTGTGTAACACATCAAAGGAGTGAAAGAAGAAAATGTACCTCGGTAGTGCAGATAATGACCGAATCTCTAATTTAAAGATGGCATGTAATAATAATATTTTATTATTAATAATAATAATAATAATAATCACAAGTTATAATAGTTTACGTTAATTTTTGTAGTAAAAAAATATATCTACGAAAAAAATCTTAATAAACATAACCTACTAGGAAATCTTACTTCATTAATAATCATATTAATATGTATATATATTTTTTCTTAAACAATTCATTTTTTATTACCAAAAACTTTAAATTCGGTAATATAATCGTCTTTGCTGTGTGTACAAAACAAAAATTCTTAACTATTAAAAAACTTATGAATATATATCCCAGTTTTGTCTTATATAATAAATTATAACAATGGCAGCGAATAAAGGAGATTTTAAAAAATAGAGTTTTCTAAGAAAACACTAAAACTTATTCATTACTAGTTAAATTCTTTTGCCCTTCATGATTCGTTGAAATTCTCATAATATTTGCATATTTATTCCTGTATTTTTATGATTCCTTTTCTTCCTTTTGACCAGAATATGCAATTTTAATAAGCATTAGTTTTTTTTCCTTTTGTGTAATAATTAATTTAGACGGCTACTATTATTTCTTTAAGTTTGTCTCTCTGCTCATATAGTGTATTTTATTTCACATACTTCACTGATGATAATGAAGTCTTCCTTCTTTTTTCTGATATTAATAAACATAATTAGTATTCGAATTTTGTGAATAAATTTATTTTAATTTTCTTACAAATGTTTTTCAAGCAGACTTAAACAACCATAAAATTCTTTTAAAACTAGCAAACCATTACAATTACGTTCGTTTTATTTATTTCTCTCACTGTCTCTTTTTTAACTGAATGGTTAATTAATACTTTTGAAATTTTCTTTCTTCTATTATTAATTAGAGCTAATGGTAAAATGCTTATCATTTTAGTCACGATTTTTTAAAGGAAAAAAATTAGGTAAAAGTAAAGATTATTAACTTCTAGACCTTTACACACGACCGCGTTTTCCTCTTTTAAATAAATAATAAATCCGATATTATTTCACAATAAGAAAAAATATTTTCGTTAGAAGCCGATGTAGCTTTAATTGTTATGTTGTCAAATAAACAGCGACAACTAAACTACCATTACCACAGGGAGGAGGGGGGGGGGGATATATTTTATTAAATAGGCGAAAAAAATATTTAATAAACACCATAATACACCGAAAACAATTTTTAATTAGGAAAAGTTTAATTCTTATTTTTTTTTTTTTCTAAATAAAAGAACAAAAGAAAGACCAAGATTTCAAAATGTTTTGAGAACAAATAATTTTATAGAGAAAATAAAGTAGCAAAATAAACTACTACCCTTTTAAATGACGGATGCATAGCTGCTACTGCAGTCAGAGTTATTAGACATTAGTTCAGTGTTTGTCAACCTTTTTTGGTCGGCGGCACCCTAAAAATATCCGGAATTATTTGCGGCACACCTGAATATAAAAAGTATAAAAGTTGTATGATACAACAAAATTATAGATTTATTTACAAAACTTATTCAATGAGAGGGCTCAGTGTATTTTCTTGAACAAATTAAATCAAAACGAGGTTTTAAAGTCGCCAGACAATTCGCATTTCACCGTCAACTTTTAAAAGCTTTACTCGTTTTTTGGACTTGATTTCTGTCAATTCTGAAAATCAAAATTTATAGATTCATAAAGATACAAAAGGCAGAAGAATTTTAATAGCTTTCAAGCTGATTTCGAGGTACACATTTTTGACACAAAGTCAAAACTCATCCAAATTTTTCTCGAAGATTTTTGAACGTAAAACTTATCGTTTCTCAAATCAATTTTCTGTTGTTGTCAAATTTGGTGTCTTGCAGATTACAAATGGATTTGTTAACCCTTCATATTCGTCAACTGAACGCGAAGAAAAGTAGTTTTTAAGTGTTAAGCACGTGATAAATAGAAAATGCCGTACCGTTCATACGATACCATACAATTTTAATTATTTGTCAAAAAACCTCACTGCACATTTAAGAATCTCTCGTGGCACACTGGTGTGTCGCGGCACACAGGTTGAGAAACACTCTCATTAGTTAATAACGTTTTAATAATCGTTTTTTTATAATTATGGTTTCGATTCTTATGATTTAATTATACTGAGTGTCTCGGAACTTCACGTTACGAGGCAGACTGTGGAATTCGTAGCGGGGGAGTTTTCTATATAATGTGCAGTTTCCGAAGTACAAATATGTACTGTACTTTGAGGGAGGTACAGTGTGCTACAACAAACAATTAATATTGAAAACTAGGGTGTAATCCACTTACTATAATAGAGGAGACCGGGGCTAGTTGGCTACAGGGGTAAGTAGGCGCAGTCTTCATAAATCGCCTGTTTGTGGATAGATTGCGCAATCAGTCACAGAGTACCTTTGTTCTTGCTTTTTACAATCTCTATTGTAGTTTTGCACCGTTACCTACGTGCAGTGGACATTTATTGCGATTTTTCTGTTTTTTGTACTCATAAGTAATTTTTTGTTGCTTAATTCTTTTTCTAATTTCTAATACTTATATTAATAATTGCGATTTAACTTGCGCAATTTTTCTTAGTGTATGATTAACTGTACCTACTGCATATGTGATTTACTTGGATTATTTATGTTTAGAAGGTTACGTCTCCGTTTTGTGAAGAAATTTGTTATGGGGCTAGTAGGCGCATTGAACACGGGGCAAGTTGGCTGGGTGTCTGGTGTGTGCTGGTAGCTTGAAATACAGCAAACAAAGAGAAAAGTGGTTATAATGCAAGATTTTGGGCACATGAGACTTGCCCAAACGGAGACACTCGATTTTTTATTTGTGACAACTGTAACTGTGATGATAATATCGAGTAGGATAGAAGTTAGTCAATGTTAATGTTTTATTCATTATTTTTAAGTCTGTATAATTTAGAATTTACATTGTACGGCGATAACGCCTTTGATTAAACTCACTGGTAATAATGAAATTGATTTCTCTTAACTGCGTGTCTTGTATGAGTTTCATTTAATTTTTTATAAAGCGTGTGCCAACTTACCCCATAGGTATAGGCAACTTTCTCTGTGACGGGGGTTGGTTGGCGCACAATTTTCCTTTCACTTTAGGCTTCCGCTAAACATAAACTACAAAAGCTACAAACTTAAAACTCCGGCTATTTATAGCCCAATGCCTGTTCTTTAAAAGCGAAGTTAAAGTTTGTTAAAAAACTTAAACAAATAAAAATCAATAAGTAAAAACTGCGCCTACTAGCCCCGGTCTCCCCTACAAACTTGGATTTTTTTTCTTCATAACTTTAACAATAGCCATAATAATATTGCAGATACTTATCCTGTTTCGTATACAATGGTGCTATATTACGAGAAGGGGTAGAAGTAGCCACCAACTACCTCCAAACAGCAATAATATTTATTAAACGGGTCATATCTTGAAATGTAGTTCACAATACATGCGGTGTCACTGACCGAATTACATTGTCCCTCCAGCACCCACCATAATGTCATTGTATATCACACAATGCAAGATAAGCAAGTTGAACATTTCTATAAAACGCTATCATTAATTTTTAGATATTAATAAAAATCCCAGTTCGGATTGGAATGAGATGTCGTGTATAATAAATTGATTAAATAAATGACTGACTAAATTGATTACAATCCTATTTTCCGACACAAAAATTGTTTTGGTAGTGTGCTCTGCGTCCTACCTAGGTTTGCACATCATGTTCCGTAACCAGGGCTGCGGAGTCGGTAGGAAAAATGGACGACTCCGACTCCGGGAATTTTAACAGATCCGACTCCGACTTTTGCGCTCAAAAATGGGCCTAGCTCCGACTCCACGACTCCGACTCCGACTCCGCAGCCCTATCCGTAACAGCATGAAGGGGAAATATCACAACCGTTTTATGAATATAAAAAATTTTGTATGTTTTAACTAAAAAAAGCTTAAAATGATGACATTTTATTTAATTAACAAAGCTTTCTAAAATTCATTTTTAAATAAACATTTAATAATTAATGTATTACATGTTAGAATGAAATTGGCGTAATATTTTTTTGTCCTTCTAAACAAAGAATGCATATTACAAAGTTTTACACCAACACTTAACCTCATGCTACGTATAATCAGCTGCATCCACCTGCTTGTTGTTGCCATCTGCAAACAATCTTCTTAATTCCTTTTCCTTGAATCAAGGCCATTCAGTGCATTCAAATAATGTGTTATCAGCAGTAAAAATCATTAATAAAAGGTGGAAAATGCGCAGAACAATAATCTTAATAATTAGGAATGCAAAATTATGCTTTATGGATAGATTATGATACGCCCCTCCACTTTGGAACTGAAAATATACTATCGTCACTAGCCACATAGCGATTAAACAAACAAACAAACAAATAAAAAATGTGGGGGCTAAATCAAATAAATAATCAGCAACTTAAAAAAATTATAAATAAATAAATAAAAAGTTTTTTAACTTTTAAATAGCTTGACCACATTTTTTATACACAATTTCACTTTTAATTTAATTTAATTTAATAAGAATTATGATTGTGATAAAATGTCCATTAAGCTAAAAGGGTCTACTAGCCGCTAACTGCTAACAAAAGACTTCTATTTTCAGGTTTACTCCCTTCTTTTTATACACAAATTACATTAATTTAAACCGCATACATGATGAACAATTCACTTCTATGCAACATTAAAATTTTTATAATGTACAGTAAATGTAAATAATATAAGACTTTTTCAAAATATTATCATTTTTCGTGCAATCGGAGGTATTCAGCTATAAGTATGCAAATTTCAAGTATCTAATTTATACAGTTTATCGGAACGAACTCTGTGACGGACAGGCAGACAGAGTAGTGAGACGAATAAGGTTTAGTCAGATAAACGAAATCCTAAAAAACATAATAGTTACGAAACAGATTTTATCCTAAAGAAATGAAAATGAAAATATTTGCTAATAATATCTAAAACAATAATAATCATGAGGAATTTGTATTAACAAACTCAACCTCATTTCACATTCTAAATAAATCGTATTTAAATCAGGCATGAAAATGGGCGTATATGAAAAGAATATCCTCATCGCTTGGGATGTTTGAACGATGAGTGGAACCATGAAAAATACGTGAAATAGGCCAAAAAACGAGACTTTCGCTGTCTTTAAATCCTTCACCGATTGTAACAAATTATGATCTTTATTTTCTTAGCTTAATATCTTAAAAAGAAAAGGAAAAGATTTGTCAGGCAGAGCTTGTCCTCAAAAAAATTTTTGAAATCAAGATACACGTAACGTAGGTAGGTACCTAAAAATTAAAAAGGTTTGACCGTTTTTTTTTTTTTTTTTTTTTTTTGCGAAGCTACAGATTGAAAATAAATAAAATTATTGTGATATTTAAAGTTTGTGAACAACACATACACATATTAGAGATCATGCGGGCTCAAACTTTTTTTTTCTTCGTCATGTGCACATATGATTCAGTAATATATAGACAAATATAAATTACCAAATAAATCATATGTGAAAATAAGATTTAAAAATGAAAGATAAATCGTATTAAATGAGAGACTGAAAACGCAGATACAAAAACTATGAATGTGATACGAAATCCTACATAGGAGCTTCATATCCACAGTTCATAGTGAATATATTATTTCTAAGAATCGACCAAAACGGGTTTTTAAGACCGGAACCGAATTTCGGTAATCTTCCTATTTTCGGTCGAAAACGAAAATGTCCATTTTTTTTAAAAGTAACAGTTAATACATACACAAATATACATAATTATTAATTAATTATACATGTAATTATGCGTATGTCCCAAGTTGGCTCTCTGTGCTTCTGACCAAAACTTTTTATATTCATATAAAATAAACTGTAATTAATTCATCAACAGTACAAAATGATTTTCTAATTATATGAATTTCATCTAATTAAAAAATGTTTTAGGTATACCTACTTTGATTTATCTTTTATCATGATTTTTATCAATGCTCATGTGTTATATTAGAACTTTCTCAAAAAACATTCGAAACACTTCTGCGGTTTCAAACTAAAACATTTTATATTACTGTTAAGTCTGCAGCTTTTAATGAGCACTTGAAAAGTGTCTTCAAAGTTTAGTCGTATGTACATTTCTTTCTTTATAATTTGCACTCACGTCTTCAGTCAGTCATGATTGATAATTATAAACGAGTAAACTTAAAATAAACGAAAAAAATTGGGTAAATTGGGTATGTTGCCGAAAAGCAACACCCAGCAATTAAAGGTTAAATGAAAAATGGCAATAATACGTTCAAATAAAATTTTGAAATTTATTAAATTTCGTATTGGCCTCGCGCCGGTAGTTAATAGCTGAATAAATCGCCAAAATCACTATTTACAATCAGCCTTTTGGATTCTGTTCATTTCAGTGGTTTAAGCGTGTAGTTCGACAATATATCTTAAATTTGTGTTCTTTTATATTTTAATGTTTTATTTATTGGTTGGTGAATGTTTTATTTAATTTAAGTAATTTATTTATTTAAATTTTTTAATTTATGTATTTAATTAATTTAAATACAAACGCTTTATCATTCGAAATTGTCTGATAGAGATATATTTTTAAAAAAAATTGATGCTTGAAAATTATTTTTAAAACAATAAAAATTGAGTAAATTGCGATACAGTTTTCAAACAAATTTCGATACAGTTTTCAAACAAATTTATCTGAAAGTACATTTTTTCCCTATTCGACGGCGCAAAAATTGAAAATGTGCGATATTTAGAAGTTTAAAAAATTGTTGTAAAAATTATATTTAATCGTCTAATGACGCCACCGTCAAAATGACGGTAGGACGGACGGAAAGATTTATTTTTTTATAAATAGATAGATAGTACAAGATTATAAGCATGTTTAGCCGAGACATCTAACACTGAAAGATATACAATTAGTTTTTATTTTTATTTAATAGATTTTCTACATTTAACACATTTTTACGTGTTAACGTTCTGTATGTTTGTCTAATAACTTTGAATCTAGCAGAGATCCCTCATAGCATGCATGGTCACGGTGACGTCATTGTGACGTCACTGTAAGTCACTGTGGTCACGTCACATCTGTGACCAAAATGCCACCACTCAGTGATGTCACGTTGTGACCGAGATGTGAACTTCTTAGAAAACTTTAAAAAATTACAAAAATTCTTTAAAACATGTTATTTACTGTAAAATTATATTTTTCTATCAATTAAAAAAAAATTGAGACGTCATTGTTATGTCATTGCATGTAACGTACATCACGTCATATATGTGACCAAAAAAAAAAACCAAAAAAAAAAAAAAAACACCATATTGTAAGTCACAGTGTGAAAAAAATATGAACTTTTAAAATCTTTGAAAATGAAGAGAAATATTTTAAACAGTATTTTAAATAGTCCCGAGTTACAGCGGCATGAGGAATGAAAATATATTAGTGGATAGCAAATGGTAAATTCTGTCACGAAGGGGGGGGGGGGGGGGGACATAATATATAAAGTGCACGATACAAGCATTAAAGCAATTTGGATAACATATTTAGAATTAGGAGTATTAAATCTGTACAGTATTTAGTTTGCAGAGAGGAAACTATTTTATTTTTTTTGCCAACCAGTGGTATTCGAAACACTTCTGTGGTTTCAAACAAAAAATTTTCTATTACAGTTAAGTCTGCAGCTTTTAATGAGCACGTAGAAAGAGTCTTCAGAGTTTAGTCGGAGTTTTTTTCTTGAGAGAGTTTTTTTTCCTGACAACTATTTAACTATTTTAAGTAACTATTTTTGAAAAAATTCTACTTCTTTCAGACTTTTCAAATAAATTAACATTTTCCGAAAAAAAAAAAAAAATACAAAATTTATGCAAAACGCATGATAATAATTAATTATTCGTATTTCAAATTTGTATTTTACAGATATGACTTTAAAAAAAAGTTATTTTACAAATTGTTTTATTTTACAGAAAATTAATGTGAAAAGATTGTCAGATTGACAAAGAATTATTTTATTTTATCCTCGATAATCCTTTTTTATTTATTAAGAACATATCGCTCACCCGCAAGAAAAGTGACACATCTCACAGAAATTCATTTTGAGTTTTATTCCACTAAAAGATTTGTCATAGGTGCGTCTTGCTACGCAAACAGTTTCATAAGTTTAGCTACATGAAAAATCACGTTATTATGCTATATGTCCATTTGTAACCAAAGAAGAGGGGTGGATTATGTAATGAGGTAAAATTATCCAACCCTCCAAACCACATCCTAAGTTTTCATTCTTATGTGCTTTACGCTTTTATGCACTTTTTAATTCTTGTATGCAGAGTTAAGTGCTATAATTTCATGTTACAGTAAAACCATGCACATTTTCTTTTGCCTCCCCTGTGAAATTTACTTTTGTCGAGATGTGTCACTTTTCTTGCGGGTGAGCGATATTTTGTATTTATTACGTGTGAAACAAATTTTACTTTAAGAAAAGGGGGGTGGGGGTTCATTATTACCATTAAATTGATATTTACTCATTTTAAAAATTTAAACAAAGTTTTATCTAATAAACTCTAATTATTATTATTATTATTATCATTATTATTATTATTATTTACAGAAAAGAACCTTTACAATCCATTGTAACTTAAATTGTTTGGAACCGATAAAAAGAAAAGATAAAATACATTGGAAAATTCTCCAAAAAGAAAATTTTAATTAAAGACAGTCTCATAAAATTATTGCGCATCTGAGTTCGAAATCTTTTGTATTCAAAAACAAATAACGATAAAAAAGAACATCTGCTGAAAATCAAGATCGTCTGCGCACAGAAGAGAAGATGCCGGAAGTTTACTCTGTTTAGAACATCACGAAGTCTACAACACTTTTTTATAAAATAAGAGAAAGAAGCCCGCCATTTTAAAATATTACAAATACACGGATATTATAAATGGGACGTAAATGTAAGTCTTATTTAATTTAAATGTTTTATCCCTGTTTTGTATATTATGATGACTTAAATAGTTTTATGTTATATTAGTAAGGGACTGTTCTGCAATTGTTTTCAGAAACATTTTCCTATTCGATGCTGCGTTGAAAATAATATCTTAATCTGCGATCACTTAAAAAGAAAAGAAAAAAAAAAAAAAAAAACAGCTGCGCAAAGACTGATTCATAACTGCATTCAGAGTGGAATTAATTTAAAGATTAATTTGCTGTTACTTGAGATTGAAAATATGTTGAGAAAATGATTTGGAATTTTTTTCGGCTTCTTACTGTTTTGTGTTTCCTGATTACTAACACTTAATGTAGTTATAGACATTATTATTTTGGAGTTAAATATGATTTTCGATTATTATGATATTACGAAACTATTTCAGATTAGAAATTAGCATTATATTGGGAAAATGTATTTTTACGTATTACACTAGTGAAACTTTTCAAAGATTTTTCTTTTGGTGCTAATAATATTTTAAATTATTATTTAAAATCATAAATCTTCATACGAATGGTTTTCAGATTTAGCATTTGCCAAAATTATAAAATAATAGAAATTTCTTATAACATATGCAAAGATTTTTGAGATATTGTTAAATCTAATAATACATTTAATTCATCTATTGTAATTTATTGTTGTTTAATAGTACAATTATAAATACTAATTATTATTTTTAGTGTTTTTCAAATTGGTATATTTATTTTTTTTAATTGTATATAAGCATTTTTTTTTTGTTTGTGATTTTAATCTAACATTTAATTATGGACATTCTGAAGCGGTTATTAAATTTTCGTCTATTATAAAATTATTTTCTAAGTTTATGATATACGTAATTATTGGCACTAAAAGTAAAATATGATATTTAAACATTGAAATAAAAAGTTTTTCGTGTCTAATAGGAAGTTTATAAATTAAACTACTTTAGTATATATATTTTTAAGTTCATATTTATTTACATAATATAGGAATGAATATTTTTTTAAACAGATTAACAATGTTTAACTTCGGTTTGCCTGTCCGTTTTTCTGTATGGCTGTCTGTCCGCGCTCTAACTCTCGTAACTAAACTCGGATTTCCCTGAAACATTTAGATATTGACGTTTACCATAACACGTTCCTTATTTCTAATGAAGTTTGTAGCATGTTTAGTTCATTTACAGGGACAGTCAAAAGTATTCCGTTACATTACGGCCTATGGAAAAAAATCGTTTCAAAGGATTTTTAATGATTTTACACGCTTTCAAACAGAATAAAATTGATATGCATTTATGAAGCGCATTTAAATATGCATTCTGCTGAATATGCGATGCATAGAATAGTTATTGTTCATTTACAGGGCTAAAAAAGGAATTCCAATACATAATGATATAGGTGTGGAGGGAATTGTTTATGGCGTACTTTAATTATGTTAATCTATTTCATATATAATGAAATTTATATACGTCGCTGAAGTTTACATACTATAAATTATTTCATGTATAATACGAAGTGCATATAGCATTTACAAGGACATGCAAAATATTTCAATACTATATTGTATCCGAAGTACTGTTCATTAGCGATGATTGCTGGGAATGCATTTTTAATTATGATATGCGCTTTTATGATTCACTATATTTATGCACAGTATATGGTGTATATAAATGCTACAATTCGTATACAGGGCTACACAAAAGTACTCGTAAGGGTTACTGCATATGGGCGCAAATTGTTTAAAGGTGGCTTTTAAATGAGTTGTTCTTTTTTACGCTGAAATGCATTTAATTTGCTAAGAAATGTTTGTAGAATATAGATAAAATGTTTTACAGGGTCACGTAAAGAATTGGATACATGGCCGTCTGTAAATCATAATTTCTGGAAATGTGATTTCAGCAGTTTTAAAAGTGTCTTAGTTTGAATTAAATTTTAACTAAATAGTGGCGTGTAATAAAGGTTCTAGGTAAACTACAGGATTGTACAAAAGTATTTAAGTATCTTTCCATTTATTAGTATAAAGTGCTGAAAGAGAATTTCAACCTGTTATGTTTCAATTGCTAAACTAAATTTCCCCATTATATAGTATATATATCAACCTACAGATCAAATACAGGACTGTTCAAAAGAATTAGAAAACATATTTGGCTATGGACGGTAACTGCTGAAATCAGTTTTTCAAATGTTTTATGCGTTTTCTAAAATGTTTACTTAGTTATCTTATTTACGTTATTTCCCTAAATTACGATGTCTTGTTAAAGTATTCAGGAAGCGTTGGAAAGTGTTTTATAATCTATGCTTAACGCACGATTTTTCTTACTTGTTTTTTTTCTTTTTCGCAGATCAGTCTTTTCCTATAAAACATACAAAATCTATTTAGGTCATATTCACAAAATACAATATACACGGGAATAAAAAATTTAAATAAATATGGCTTATAATGTCGTATTTAATAAAGCAATGACTAATCATAACACATTAAAATCTTACACATTCTTAATATCGAGCTTGTACTCAAGATCAAGCTTGGAATTTAATAAAAAAAAGATGTCAGTTGATAAGCATTGTTTTTTAAGTGGAAAAATTTAAAATATTTTAGAAGAACAGGACTCCAAAATAGCGATATTTTGCTAAAAAGTATGGTAAAAATATAAGATTTTACATTTTAAACAAAACTTTATTTCAAGATTGTGCATTTTAAAATACATCACAGTGCTTATGACAAGAACCATCACAGTATTGAAACTTGGAAAAATTTCCAGAGAGAAACATTCGGCTTGCATACAATATTTCAAATGAAAATCAAATTTTAAATTAATTGCTTAAAAGGTACAAAGGCTAACATAGTGAAAAAGATTCCATGCCGAGACTCGAACCCGGGCCATCAGTATAGTGCACTGACATTCTCCCGACTAAACCACATGGAACGATACCCAGCCTGGAAAATTTCTCACTATTACATGTTGGCAAGGCTACAAAAGCAGCACGAGAAGGGATATTTATCGTGAGCCACCGACATGTGGCAAACACGAAACTTAATTAAATCCAGATTCGATTGAAACTACATTAGTACTTGGAAATTTTTCCAAAGAGAAACCTTCGCCTTGAATGCAATATTTAAAATGAAAATCAAATTTCAAATTAAAACTGCCTTTTAAGCATGTAATTTGAAATTACATTTTCATTTGAAATATTGTATGCTAGGCGAATGGTTCTCTCTGGAAAAATTTCCAAACATTAATTAGTTTCAATCGATGCTGGATTTAATTAAGTTTCGTGTTTGCCCCATGTCGGTGGCTCACGATAAATATCCCATTTTGTGCTGCTTTTGTAGCCTTGCCAACATATAATAGTGAGAAATTTTCCAGGCTGGGTATCGTTCCATGTGGTTTAGTCGGGAGAATGTCAGTGCGCTATACTGATGGCCCGGGTTCGAGCCCCAGCATGGAATCTTTTTCACTATGTTGGCCTTTGCGTCTTTCAAGCAATTAATTTGAAATTTGATTTTCATTTGAAATTATCACAGTGTTTATGACAAATTCGTCACAAATTGGTCACAATGTGACTTCAAAACATTGTCACATTCGTCACAGGTTCGTCACAAAGTTAATGCCAAATTAGTCACAAATGACACACTTTTCACAAATTAGTCACACCGTGACTTCACAGAGTGGTCACAATGTGACGTCACAAACGACCTCTAAAACGGCCATAACGACCTCGCATTCTAGTCACTATGACGTCACATCGACGTCACGTGACGTCACATCGACGGTCACAAAATCACAGCGTGACTTCACAACGACGTCGCCGTGACGTCATCATGCCTTACGGGATGTTACACACACACACACACACACAAAAGTAAAATATTATTGATATTTAACTGTTTTATATTTTTTTGCTCTTTAAATCCAGAATGATTCCTGATATCACATTCTCATTATATAAAATCTTCACATCTGAAGGAAGACTGTCACAGCTAAGCTATATTTCCAAATCAGTGAACTAATATTTAGAGCTCTCTTTGTATTTAACAGTTTGTTTACACTGGGAAAAATATTGCTCATGGATTCTATGTACATACATTATCTGTACATTTTTTTTCTTATTTTGTATAAATATTACAACTTTTTATTGGAGCAAAATATGCTATGGGGCAAACAAACTTTATTTGGATTTATAATGTATGCGACCACTTAAAAAAATATTTTTTTAAAACTTCTGGCAAGAATTAAAGTACCTTATCGACAATAAAATATTAAAATAAACTTTGACACATAAAATAAAACGACTTTTCCGAGAAATATGTTGGTTTTTCAACCGTTTCTTGAACGCAAAAGCGGAATGATTTATTTAATTTCTAAATTTATTTCCATGTCCATATATACCCAAACGCATAAAGGAACAATAAAAATCATTTCATTCAAAATTCTTTGAATGATAATTTGTACTGTTTGCTCACTCTTCAAAGATTTTCTTAAAAATCTCTAGCAAGAAGTAAAGTATCATACAGACAAAAAATATTTTAAAATAAACTTTGAATCTTAAAATAAAACGACTTTTATGGGAAACGCGTTGGTTTTCACATTCTTCTTGAACACAAAAGCGGAATTATTTAGTATTTAATTTCTAAAATTATTTCCATGTTCATATGTACACAAATGCATAAAGGAATCATAAAAATCATTTTAAACCAAATTCTTCAAATGATTATTTCTACTGTTTGCCCTCTCTTCAAAGATTTTTTAAGAACTTCTGGCGAGAAGTGAAGTATCTTATTGACAACAAAATTTAAAAATAAACTTTGAGATATAAAATGAAACGACTTTTCTGGGAAATGAGTTGTTTTCACTCTTTTCTTGAACGCAAAAGCGGAATGATTTATTTAATTTCTAAAACCACTTCCATGTCCATATTTACACAAATGCATAAAGGAACGATCAAAATCATTTCATACCAAATTCTTCGAATGATAATTTGTACTGTTTGTACTTCAAAGATTTTTTTAAAACTTCTGGCGATAAGTGAAGTATCTTATCGACAATAAAATTTTAAATAAACTATAAGACAAAAAATGAAACGACTTTTCTGGGAAATGAGTTGGTTTTTCACCCATTTCTTGAACGCAAAAAGCTGAATGATTTATTTAATTTCTAAAATTACTTCCATGTCTATATTTACACAAATGCATAAAGGAACGATAAAAATCATTTCATTCCAAATTCTCCGAATGATAATTTGTACTGTTTGCCCTCTCTTCAAAGATTTTTAAAAAATCTCTAGCAAGAAGTAAAGTATCGTATTGACAAGAAAAATTTTAAATAAACTTTAAGACAAAAAATGAAAAGACTTTTATGAGGAATGAGTTGATTTTTTTTTTACCATTATCATAAATGAAAAAGCGGAATAATTCTTTTAATTTCTAAAATTACTTCCATTTCTATAGTTACACAAATTCATAAACACAAAACAGAATGATAAAAATCATTTCATACAAAATTCCTCGAATGATGGTTTGTACTGTTTAACTTCTAGAGTTTTATAGCGATGTGCAAAATGGTTCACTTTTAAAACAGTTTTTTTCAAACGGATGTTAGAATTCAAAATAATACTTCAACAAAAGACATTTATGACTGGTGGCTGTTATGCCGTATTTCCTACACAAAACTCGATTTTTATTTATTTTTATTTCCTTATAAGATTTTATGATGTGCGAAATGAAGCCTTCCATGTCAGACCTTTATACATAATTAAACTTCACTTACTTAGGTATGTCTATAGTCGAAACTATTCATGA
Source organism: Maratus speciosus (assembly GCA_963932465.1). NCBI lineage: Eukaryota > Metazoa > Arthropoda > Arachnida > Araneae > Salticidae > Maratus > Maratus speciosus. The sequence goes on from OZ010798.1 coordinate 292,411,842, forward strand.
GATTAATATGAAATTTGGAATGCGTGTAAATAAAAGGATGCGAAAAAATTTAGCAGAAAAAAATATATATATAATGATTTAAAAAATGTTCATCAGATGATGTTTTCTGATAAAATTTCGGCATATATGTAAATATTGACAACCCACAGGATGTATCTTCCCGCGCAGAGTGAATAGTCGAAACTATTCATGAGATTAATATGAAATTTGAAATGCGTGTAAATAAAAGGATGCGAAAAAATTTAGCAGAAAAAAAAATATATATAATGATTTAAAAAATGACCACCAGATGATGTTTTCTGATAAAATTTCGGCATATATGTAAAGATTGACAACCCGCAGGATGTATCTTCCCGCGCAGAGTGAATAGTCGAAACTATTCATGATATTAATATGAAATTTGGAATGCGTGTAAATAAAAGGATGCGAAAAAATTTAGCAGAAAAAAAAATATATATAATGATTTAAAAAATGACCACCAGATGATGTTTTCTGATAAAATTTCGGCATATATGTAAAGATTGACAACCCACAGGATGTATCTTCCCGCGCAGAGTGAATTGTCGAAACTATTCATGAGATTAATATGAAATTTGGAATGCGTGTAAATAAAAGGATGCGAAAAAATTTAGCAGAAAAAAAAATATATATAATGATTTAAAAAATGACCACCAGATGATGTTTTCTGATAAAATTTCGGCATATATGTAAAGATTGACAACCCGCAGGATGTATCTTCCCGCGCAGAGTGAATAGTCGAAACTATTCATGATATTAATATGAAATTTGGAATGCGTGTAAATAAAAGGATGCGAAAAAATTTAGCAGAAAAAAAAATATATATAATGATTTAAAAAATGACCACCAGATGATGTTTTCTGATAAAATTTCGGCATATATGTAAAGATTGACAACCCACAGGATGTATCTTCCCGCGCAGAGTGAATTGTCGAAACTATTCATGAGATTAATATGAAATTTGGAATGCGTGTAAATAAAAGGATGCGAAAAAATTTAGCAGAAAAAAAATATATATAATGATTTAAAAAATGACCACCAGATGATGTTTTCTGATAAAATTTCGGCATATATGTAAAGATTGACAACCCACAGGATGTATCTTCCCGCGCAGAGTGAATAGTCGAAACTATTCATAAGATTAATATGAAATTTGGAATGCGTGTAAATAAAAGGATGCGAAAAAATTTAGCAGAAAATATATATATATATATAATGATTTAAAAAATGACCACCAGATGATGTTTTCTGATAAAATTTCGGCATATATGTAAATATTGACAACCCACAGGATGTATCTTCCCGTGCAGAGTGAATAGTCGAAACTATTCATGAGATTAATATGAAATTTGGAATGCGTGTAAATAAAAGGATGCGAAAAAATTTAGCAGAAAAAAAAATATAATGATTTAAAAAATGTTCACCAGATGGTGTTTTCTGATAAAATTTCGGCATATATGTAAATATTGACAACCCACAGGATGTATCTTCCCGCGAAGAGTGAAGTATTAAATTTAAAAAACGCAATGAATCTCTTATCAATGTCGTGTCAATTCCATGGAAAATGTCGTATAGTTTAGAAAATCGTGCTTTATAGTGATACTTTTTTTTTTAAATCAAAATAGCGATTCTGCACCAGAAGCTTTGCGGTGGCTCCGAGATTTGAAAATCGCTCGCAAAGGTGCAATACCTGGAAACGGAGCATTGTTAGAATGCAAGAAGAATGTAATCAGTGTTTACCGTCATGCCCTCAACATTTCCAAGGATTTGCTATTTTTCAATTTCAAACGGTACTTAACAATAACGGTTAACACAAAGAACAATATTTTTCTTCATAAACCAATACTACAGTCTATAAGCTTATATTTTGTTAAATTATTGAAAAAAAAATCAATAATACTCCCCCTGGTGACATTATAAAAGAATATATTATAAAACTGTATATATTTACATATATATTTTCTGCTAAATGTTTTTCGCACACCTTCTTTTAGGTCCATTCCCATAAGTTTAATTATATAAACCCTGTAACTCTGTTTGAATACCTTCAAACATCTAAATTCCTCGATTATTCTTTTAATGAAGGCTTTTTATCAGCAATATAGTCGCAATACAAAACCTTCAGATCCATAGCAAGATCGCTAAGATCGTCAGGTGTTAAGTTTGAAAATCGAGAAAGGGTAATGTTCAGAACCGAGTTTGATTACATTTAACAGCTTCTCTGACTATCCCGAGTTATATCGGGTTCGTATATATTACAATTAACAGGCTACTTCAGTCAGGCGAAAACACCAGTTCGCTAATGTTAATCCAATGGAAAAAAACTTTTCACGATATTTCGTTTGCATTTCAATATTTTTAAATGATTTTTCTTTTCTTGCATTGAATAGCTAAAATTGTTCTCTACATCTACCGTTTTAACTTATTCGATTTTGTTTTCAGGTATTTTTAATGAGGACACTTTCACTTACGGAACCGGTTTCGAAAGTGAAAGCATCCTCATAAAACAAGTCTGCAAACAAAATCGAAAATTGTAAAAAATGACCATTGTGCAGATTGGCCTCAGCTATCCAATGCAAACAAGCAAACAAAAAAATCATTTAAAAATATGGAAATGCAAGCGAGCTATCTTTAAAAAATTCTTCCATAGGATTAACATTAGCGAGCGGGTCTTTTCGCGAGACTGAAATAGCCCCATAATTATTAACCCGAGAAAACTTGAGCGTGGCATAGTTTGTCACTACGATTTGTTTTATAAAATTTTTAGTCAGCCTGAAGCTTGAAAAGAAAGAAAATATTCTTACATTATAATAATTGATTTTATATAATAAATTATGTTTAATATTAGATTGATAGTTTTCGAAGTTTTGTGGTGTGTAATGCAAATGATGAAATGCAATGATGAGATTGGAAAAAATGTGATGATTTTTTGTAATTTTTTTTCAAAAAAATTGGTAAGGGAAGCGGTTAACATTTCGTATACATTCAGAGAAAAAATATCTTTGTTGATATATATATATATATATATATATGTATATATATACATATTACTGATTGTTTGTTACATTTAACATTTATGGAAATTTAGTTTTTATTCAATAAAATATACAATATTTTATTGAAAATGTATCCAACTTTTAATAAAACATTTAAAAAACCTCAGCGAGAGATAAAACCTGATAAAACCATCATGTTGACAATAAAATTTGAAAGTAAACTCTAATATTTGAAATAAAATGATTTTTATAGGAAATACATTGATCCCCCCCCCCCCCTCTCCTATCTTAAGTGCAGAACCGGAATGATTTATTTAATTTCCAAAACTACTTCTGTCTCGGTATTTACACAATAAGGAACGATAAAAATGATTTCCTACCGAATTCCTCAAAACGATGGTCTGTAATGTTTGCCTTCCAGCATTTTTAGCGGCATGGAAAACGATTCACTTTGAATAAATTTTCTTTAAAGAAAGCATAACGAGTGTAGAATTCGAAACAGTATTTCTGCAAGAGACCATTACGATTCGTAGCTGTTTTGTGGTATTTCCTGCACAAGTTCGACTTTCTTTTACCTTTATTTTTTTAATGTCTACTAGATGTGCATACTAGTCAAGATTTTTATATCTGATCTTGATATATTTGTTTGAATCTCACATCCTAAATTCCTGCACTGTTTTTTTAAATGAAAAGTATTTATTTGCGAGACATGACACATCCTACGACATAAAATCTTCAGATCTAAGGCATTCGCACATAATTTTGACTTTTAAGTCCCTGAATAATAATTTTTATTTTAGTACATATTCTCGGTTTTTTTTCTTATGTTGGAAAACATCCCATTGCATGACTGTATAACAATATTAACGAGATAAATAAGTTTTGGACGATGTTGGGAGCCCAAATATACCACGAAATTCCTTACTGTCCCGTGTCCCTGATTCCGATTTTTAAGTTTGGAACTGTCTGTATAAAAGTGTTTCAATAAAGGTAATTCGATGTAATTTTTTTCCGAAACTGGGACTATTGTTTTATATAAATATGTAAAAAAAAATAATCTGTACACATTTTTACGGTTGTTATTATTTTTTTAACTCTGTCCCTGGATTTTAGATTCTTTACTGTCCCTCTTCCTAAAATTATACAGAAAATCACATCAGATGCAACCACAGAATTGTTTTTTTTCAAAAATTTTCTCATGCAGAAGTATGCTAGAGAAATAAAGGCTTAAATTTTTGACAGGAAATTTACTGCAGAATTTAAATCAGCCTTTAAATATCAATTTCAAGCATTGTGGCTTTATTGGTAGTCTTAACGTCCACAAGGTTTATACCTGTACTTTTCGAGGTAAATTATTATATATTTTTTAATTTAATCCAATGCAAATAACTGTTTCCAAAAATCAATGAACATTGTGGCTGTCACTTAGTCTTAACATGATTTGCTTAAAAATAGGTGGTAATTTTCCCCACCGTCCCATCCTTATCGTCCCTTTTTTTCAATTCCGTCCCTTTTTTTCCTTACCGTCCCCCTTTTTTTCCTTACCGTCCCCTTTTTTTTCCTTACCGTCCCTTCCTTAACATCCCTTTAATGTTATACCAAACAATACAATGTTATACCAAAATTTTGTACTAAAAATACTACATTGTTATTATTTCTTATTTGAATGTTCTGTGGGTACTATGAAAATTCATTATAAGTAAAAATTTAGAAGAAAATAAAAAGTTAGAAAGGTAAAATGGTAAGGAAAATTAAACTCGCAAGTTTAACTTAAACCTCAGTTAAATAAAAAAAAAAATCGTCGCTGCAGGTCATTTTTTCTTTATTTTGAATCATTAAGGCATTCGTCTATAAGTTTAAAATGTTATTTTATTAAGTTTAATTTCACCAGATTTTTATTCCTGAAAGTTAAAATTTTGTGAGAATACCTCATCTATAACAAGATCGTCACAGTTGCTAAATTTGAAAATATAAAACCGTAATGTTCAACACTTCCGTTTTCTACATTTAATGCTTTGTTTATATATACACCCTAAAACAAAAAGATGCTGAAGTTTTTGTAGTAATATTTTGTTAAATTTGCTATTTATGGCATTTTTCTGTTATAAAAAAACAAACTACATTTTTAAAATTAAATATTTATGCAACTTCTTAATAAAACATTTAAAAAAATTCCAGCGATAGGTAAAAGCGCCTAAATATAATTTTAAAGTTAAATCAAATTTTAAACATACATTTTAAAGTTAACTTCAAATGAAATGATTTTTCTGGAAAATAGTGATTTTTTTCTCCAATTCGTGATTGAAGAAACAGAATGAATTTACTTATTTCCGAAACTACTACTGCCTCCACATTTTTACAAAAGAGAACGTTAAAAATGATTTCTTACCAAAATCTTCTAAGGATTGGTTTAACTTCGAGCATTTTTTAGCGACATGAAAGCGATTCATTATGAATAATTTTTTTCCAAGAAAGGCACAACGGATATAGAAATCGAAATAGTATTCTAGCAAACTACTATTCCGATTCTTAGCTCTTTTGTAGTATTTCCTACCTAAAATTCTATTTTTTTCTTTTAATTTATTTATCTCTAGTTCTATTTATTTTTCCTTAGAAGACTTCTTGCTGTGCAGAATTGAGCTTTTCGTATCTGTCCTTGATATCTCGGTTTGAATGCCTTCACACTTCCTGCATTCCTGCATATTTATTTTTGAACGTAAAGGACAAGGCGGTATGGAAACTAAAATGAACATGACGTCAGAGTTACGTTGAAATCGTTTTTCGTACTTAGAGGTGAATAATGCGTAAATGCGTCATGTGAAAAATCAAAGGGGAGGGATTGTAATAATCAACGTTTGTTATTAAGAGGCTACTTCAGTCAAGCGAAAAGACTCGCTCACTAATGCTAATCCTATGGAAGAAATTTATAAAGATATCTCGTTTAAATTTTAAAATTTTAAAATTATATATTTTTTTGCATTGGGATAGCTGAGATTGATCTGCACAAAGGCCGTTTTTTACTTTTTCGATTTTTCTTACTTACAGGTATTTTTAACGAGGACACTTTCGTTTTCGGAACCGGTTTCGAAAGTGAAAGTATCCTCATAATAAAAATTTGCAATCAAAACCGTAAATGTAAAAAACGGCCATAGTACAGATCGACCTCAGCTATTCAATGCAAAAAAAAAAAAAAAAAAAAAAAAAAAAAAAAATCATTTAAAAATATTAAAATGCAAACGAGATATCTTTATAAATTTCTTCCATAGGCGGTATTTTTTCGCGTGACTAAAGTAGCCCCTTAAAGGAGGCGGGTTAAACTCACTTTGAAATGACAATGTTTTAAATGTTTCGACAACTCTTTTCAGAAAAAAAGATGAAAACCATGATGATTAAACGGGGGAAATTTGAAACTTCTCCCTTCCCACCCTGGAGGTTCGGTATTTTGGGTTTAAAGGTTACTTCACTGAATTTACTATTCCAAATAGTCCCACAAATTTTCTATGTTTTGGCGATCACGTGATTTGATTGATCTGTTGGGGTGCAATGAGGTACCTCAGTATTCATCAAATCCGTCACATAAGCATGCAGTTATGTTAAGACGATTATTGTTATGTTGGAAGAATCGAGATATCATAATGGTCTTAAGATCGTGAAGATTATGAATGATGGGTAACATATGATTACCGACAATGTTGAAATAAACAGCCTGATTCATGTTCACAGTCACTTCATTCAGCGGGCACAAATATTAACAAAATCAGCACAAATCAGCACAGAACAACGTCCAGCCTGAGACGTGTCTCTGCACTCTCTACCGATTGGATGCCTCATATAGCCATGAAGGCACTCGACGTCTTACATCATTCGAAAAAAGGCGGCAGCCGAGGTAGCTCAAGCAGTACGGCATTGACAATTTAAGGTAGTAATTCTGGGTTAAACTCAGAGTCTGGACACTTTTCCCTTAGCTGGAAAAAATACAGCTCGTAATAAAAGTAATATATATATATATATATATATATATATATATATTACCATTAATTAAACATAACCTACCACCGTCAATTATTATGAATTAAAGCTGTATATATATATATATATATATATATATATATATATATATATATATATATATATATATATATATATATATATATATATATATTAAGCTTCCGGCTTCATTCATCCGTTTTATCTTTTGATGTTTATATTACGGCTTTTTCTGGTTCAACATTATTTTGATGGATTTATTATCTATTGTCTTTAATCAGACTTTATCAAGAATTGGGTTGTCTTTTTTTTTTTTTTTTTTTTTTCATATGTTTCATATAGATTTATTATCAGCAATATGCTAGTGAATTAGTTGCATTTAATAAATTTCTGTATTACTAGTTACATGTTCCTTCTCTATTCTGTAAAATGTCTGAGTTATGAATATTTGCTATATTATAAATTTAATTTCAATTATTGGAAATCGATGACGATTTGTTATATATTATGGTTATATATATACACTGCTCAAAACAATTAAAGGATATTTGAAGTTTTATATAAAATAAAGATATAAACAAAATTTTTTTTTGCCGAAAATAGAAGAAAAGAATCACAAATGCAAATTTTTCTGGTTTTCAAACTGTGGAGTATGCAAATTTTGAGTTCGACGTCAAAAACGTCGCTTCAGCGGCAGCGAATGAAATTTGACTTTCAACTGGATAAAAGAGAATGAAGACAAGGATGATCGGCATTCAGTGATTGCTTTGTTTCGATGAGTACGATGTCTCAGCGAAGCCATTTGACAGATTCAGAAGCTTTGAGAATTGTTGGTAGGTTAGAAGGGGGCCAAACTCGAGCCGAAGTAGCGCAAGCCATTGGAGTGTCACAAAGTGTCCTTTCCAGGATCTGGAACCGTTTTTTGGAGAGTGGATGTGCAGGCCGAAGACCAGGGCAAGATCGTAGACGGGCAACAACGCCCAATGAAGATCGGTATTTAGCGTTAACAGCTCGGAGACACCGAACCATGAACGCTACTCTTCTCCAACAACACCTTCGCTCGGCTACAGGCACCACGATTTCAACTCAGACTGTCCGAAACCGGCTCCATGCTGTAGGTCTGTATGCTCGCCGACCGATGGTATGTGTTAGATTAACATCAAGGCACCGTCGCGACCGCAGGGAGTGGGCAACCGAGCACGTCAACTGGAGGAGAAATGAATGGAGCCATATTCTGTTTTCTGACGAGTCCCGTTTTTCTGTGCATCCGGATAATAGGCGTATTTTCATCTGGAGGGACCGTGGCAGTAGGAATAATCCTGCGTTCGTGCACGAAAGTGTCACATTTGGCGGTGTAGGAGTGTTGGTGTATGGTGGCATCTCCATTGACGGGCGCACTGACCTCTACATCATTCGAGATGGAGCTCTGACTGGTCGCCGATATAGGGATGAGATCCTCAGACCTATTGTAGTCCCTTACGCTGCAGCAATCGGAGATAACTTCAATTTAATGGACGATAACTGCAGGCCACATCGTGCAAACCTGGTGGAGGATTTCCTTTTCGAGGAAGGAATCGTTCGAATGGAATGGCCAGCGTGTTCTCCAGACATGAATCCAATCGAACACGTTTAGGATGCTCTAGGAAGACGAGTTTGTGGCCTCTAACAACCCCCACAAACTCTCCAAAAACTGGAAAGAGCTCTTCTGGAAGAGTGGGGCAGAATACCCCAACTCGTCATTAATAGCCTCATTGAGTCCATGCCTCAAAGGTGTTCAACGTTGCTGGCCGCCCGTGGAAACCATACCCCCTACTGAAAATGATTTTCTTTGAAGAAAACACCTTTTATTATTCTTTTTTTCTCATATGCACAAATTGTGTTTTTTCCTTTAGTACACAAATGCGCAATAAAATGCATTTTTTTCTGTCAAACATGTGTAATTTATTCTCATATAACCTACTATGTCTGTCGACCATGTATCAATCAGCTAAACAGTTTACCAGATACAAAATCCACCTAAAACTGCAATATCCTTTAATTGTTTTGAGCAGTGTATATATATATATATATATAACCATTAAATAAACATTTCCAACCACCAACAAAAACTGTGAAATTATGAATAAAATGACATTAACAAATACAGTTCCCCCCAACACACTTAACATAGATTCCAAAAACATAGTAAAAAACAAAAGATATTGAATAACAGAAATGGAATGATGGAAATTTGTAGAACTTAGACAGAATCATCAGGTCCCAAATGCTTTAAGTTCCACAAATAAAATGTGTGGTTTCATCTTCATATTAGTCATAAATTAGCTAAAGAATATGAATTTGGGACTACTACACACATAAAACCGATAAATAAACCATTTAACACCAATTAAGTTAAAAATGAAACAAGGTTGAAAAGGATAGAGGAAAAATAAAAACAAAAACAAATTACCAAATTAAAATACATACTGTCATAGCATTAGGTATAACACTCATTATGTATTTTATTCTCATTTAAGATAGTATACTATTAAAAATTAATATGATATTGTCCTGAGTAGGCTAAAATTTAAATACAAGTTAATCGTTAACTTTATTAATATAGATATATATATATTATAAACTAGGTTTTGGAGTCGTGGTTAGCGGTATTCGTACTTACAGTTTGTAAATATATTGCTTTATTGGGCGCAGAGGACATATTAGCCGGCGACTGCAGTTGGCCAAGACAGCACCCGACGGGATCAATACGGTGTCTGTTCACAAGGGCTGCTCGTAGGAATCTGCGTGAGTTTTTAGTTCTAAAAGAAGATCACCACTTGAAGACTACTTTATCACAATTTATAGCCTTAAACTTTTTATATTAGATGCTCCTGAGTAATCTTGGATAACTGGCTTTCACTTTAGTGTAGGATACGTGTCCATGCTCTCCTAGACTTAAAATTTATAAATACTTGACAATTGGGCCATGTGTTGTGAATTACTGCTTAAATTAATTGGGATTTGAAGTAGTCAAGAAATTATGATGTTTGAGAAGTGTCAAGACATCGAAGACATGTCTGCACTGATGATTATCGAAAATAGGCTATACTTGATAATATCTGTTATGGGGCTCTAACGATTTGAAAAGCTGCTTGGGGCAGATATAGAAATTGAGTTAGCAACTAAGGGGAAAAGTATACTAATTAAAAAAGGTTATAGAGCATTTTATCAATTTTATAACACACATACACATACTGGGTGTCCCAAAAATGACTGATGAATTTTAAAATTCAATAACTTGCAAACGGTGACAGATATAAAAAAAATTCTTGCAGGAGGGTTATGTATGATGTCGGGAGTTTCTTTACTGTGATTCTTGATTTTAGTTCGAATTTCAAAAATAGATGGCGCTGAGAGCAATAGGTGCTCAGTCCATACCCGATTTTTGTTACTTCGGTATCCATTCAATAGAGCAGTTCACATCACGTGACTTTTACAGGAGAGCAATGAAGAAAACTGTAGGACACACAAACAGAAAAAGCATTGATAAAGTTAGCGATAGCTGTCCTACAGCAGCAGCAAAAACCTGTTCGTGACGTCACCTTGCACAGCTCTATACATTTTAATCTCCTTTTTTCGCATGGAAGAAGAGAGAGGTCAAAAAATCGAGCCTGGATTTAGCGGTTACTGCTTGCAGCGCCATCTATCGATGCTATTTGTAACTAAAACTGAGAATCGCAGCATAAAAACTCCTGACATCTTACATAACACTCCTACAAGAATTTTTTAAATATCTGTGACCGTTTGCAAGTTATTGAATTTTAAAATCCATCAGTCATTTTTGAAACATCCGGTATATATAATATGAAAACAACTATACTTCTTTGACATTAATCATTTTCTTCCGACTATTACACACTTTGCCTTATCACAACTGAATATCGTTTAATTAAATCTGAAAATGATAGGTTAAATCATATTAATCAAAATATTATGGTCCATTGATTTCAATATATCTTACTAAATTAAATTATTTCATTCCTCTTTGTACCCCGTTTCTTTTGTGCTTTTTAATATTTTTTTTTTTCTCCAGGATTACTGTAGAACAAATTAAATGAAATGATTTATTAAACCAGTAATATTAATTTATTTCCATTAAGATAAAATTTTATTCTGGGAATAAGATTAAAATCCGGAATTAATAAAGTTTAATGTCATTCATAATTGAATATCACGATAATTCTGATTAAATGTCGGATAAAATGGTTGATGAATTCAACTTGGCAGTGTTTCAAGAGAGTAAAAAACAAGAATAATTTTCATTCAGGAATTTAGTTTTCCTTTTTTCTTTTCTTTTCGGGATTTTATCGAAGAGACAAAGTGACCATTATTTAGAGTTGAATTCTCTGAACTTGTTGAACGTATTCATTTAAAACTTGATTTTCTTTTGTAATACGGAAGGAAAAAATAATTTTGTATTTGAATAACACGAATGTACTAAAAATACTGAAATGTAGTACGAAAGAATATTTACATGATTTCAGCTCAAAGTTTTTGTTTGGGGTAATTTTTAACGCTATACAAAAAGCAAAACCTGACCTATTAATTTTTCTTTTAGTTCACTTTTTTAATTTCTAAACGTCGCACAATTTCAATTTTTGCACAGTTGAATAGAAGTAAAATGTTCTTTCAAATGCAATTTGTGCCTCAATTTATTATTTTTTTGTGGTTTTTAATAATTTTCAAGCATGATTTTTTCTTTTATCTATCTCTATAGCGTGCACTAAAAACAACATAAAAAGTTCACTATTTGTTTCAGGTTAATATTCCATAACGGAATTATACCTTCATCAATAAAATAACATAAATAAAAGAAAATTACACAAACATGCAATCGCACAGTGCGCTTAACCACTAAAATTATCAGAATCAAAAAGGTTGCTGTAAGTAGCAAAATCTTGGGCGATTTCTGCGTCTTTTAACTCGTAGAATGTTGATAATATAGAATTATCGCTTTCAATAAATGTAAAAACTTTATCTGAGTACATTTTTGATGTTTTCCATACAAAAATGTACTATGGTGATCAAACAATTTAGTGATCGATCTAAAAATATATATTAAATGAATATTAATTTTCGGTATAATTTTTTTTTTTTTTTTACTATGACCTGCACTGTAAAAAAATTCCATTAAAATACGGAAATTGTACTGGCAATCGAGACGCCGGTACTATTTCCGTAATTTAATGGAAATTACCTCACAGAAAATTCCAGAAAATTTCGGAAAATTCTTTCCAGAAAATTTTCTGTTTTTCTGGAATTTACGGGGAAATATTTCCGTTAAAATACGGAATTAGAACTGGCGTCTCGATTGCCAGTACAGTTTCTGTATTTTAGCGGAATTTTTTTTACAGTGTGTAACTCGAGAAGCCCAGATTGGATCCCCTAGTATTCTATAAAGGATGAATTAATGGAGTTTCATTTGCTTCTGCAAATGAAATAGCAGCTAATTTTAGCGAAACGTGTTAAATTTTTCCTTGTGTTTCGCATAACTTATAATAGAATACCTGCCAACTTCCCGTTTTTTAAAGATCAAATAAACGTACTTTGATCCAGAAGTTTTAATTTAAAAAATGAAATCAAATAAATATCACAGGAAACAAGACACCTTATTAAATAATTAAATTAAAAAAATTTTGGTATGTAATCATATATGTACAAATGTATAATATAAATGTAAGTGTATATGTAATAAGTTTAAATACGTAAACATGATTCTACACTGTAAAAAAAAAAAAAATCTGTAAAGTTACTAAAATGTTTCTAGGAAACTAGGATTCCTAGAACTTTTTATGTAATGGCAACAATAAAAAAATCATGTAACAGATACACTTTTGCACAGAAAATCAACAAATCTGTAAGGTTACCAGGAATTTTTTTAGGAAACTGGGATGCCTAGAACTTTTTATGTAACTACAACCCGGGTTATAGATAAAAATTTTAGTAAGATTACTGTAATTTTAGTAGTTTCTTTTGTAGAGTTGCAGATTTCTGTAGCTTTACAAAAACTAGTTTTATAAATTTATATATTTTATTGTACAGTGTACAGATAAAAGTTTAGTAACCATACAGATTTCTGTAACTTTACATCTGAAGAATTACATTTTTTTTATATACAGAGTACACTGTATCTATGAATGTCAATATTTTAAGTGCCTTTTTGCGATATAAGCTTACTGTTTTAAACATTACCATTGAAAAGACGATTTATATACAGAGTATACTGTATCTATGAATGTCAATATTTTAAGTGCCTTTTTGCGATATCAGCTTACTGTTTTAAACATTACCATTGAAAAGACGATTTATTAACTTGGGTTGCTTGAGCATGTCAGCTTTTTTGGAGGGTCCTAGAACATTTTATATACATATTAATTTCTTTGATATATACCTTTTTTATAGTTGTATAGATTCTTTGAAAGTGTGTGCTCACAGCACATGACTCTAGTATGTCCTGATCTTAATCAGCCCTTGCTAGCATTACCTTCATTACCTGGTGTGGTATACCAAAAGTGTAAACTTCGATTTAGTGATACGTACGCAAGTCTAAAGTTTGGGAATCCCTGTTCTAAAATATATTTTCTCTAAACTTAAGTCTGTGGTAGATAATAAAGGCGTAGAAGTAAACCTCAAAATGTATTGAAAATTGACAATTGACATTAAGGTAATTGGTCAATGGCACCTCAAATTACCCTCATTAATGTTAAACCTATGGGCTTGTGACGCACTTCTAGTTTTAAAATATCTACCAAGGAAATTAATTTTTCTTATTTCTCTTTTCTGTGCATTCTTCTTAAAGGATGTCTTCTTTTTATTTTAATTGTCAGAGTATTTATAAAATATACACGTAATTTTATTTGAAATGTTAAAATCTTATTTAGTTTCGCTACGATATGAACACATAAAATATTTAAATAAAGTATATACAATAATCCCTTAACATTCGCGAATTTTGATTATTCGCGAAATAGAAAATGAAGGACATTTCAACATTCGCGAATACTTAACATGGTTATTCGTGAATTTTGTTTTATAAGGAATATTTTTTTCCGAAATAAAATCGCTTTGTTTTATTAATTCCATAAACTCTGTCACACTGGACAGGTGCATTGTACTGTATAGCTCAAGTTCCGAGAATTTAAATCCTTGTATTGAGGCAAAAGATAGATCAGTAATTTCGAGAAACACGATTTAATGCTTAAAAAAAAAAAAAAAAAAAAAAAAAAATCTAACTTTTCTAAAACTCAAAATTTTATTGCAAGTGAAATTTTTCTGCAAAAATTATATGTACATTTTTAAAGCTTCAACAACAACTTATTGAGACAGCAATGGAACGCGATCCTGAACTGGTGAGGAGTCTTAAATTTTAAAAGAGAAATAGAGTCCGCAACCTTTCCTTATATGGGAATTCATGAACAAAAGATCTGTACTTCCAAACAATCGTATATCAATAAAATCAATATCAAAAGTATGCGACTGCGTATCAAATATGTTAGTATGTTCACAAATATAATTTTCGAGATTTATTACGTAACTGCGATTTTACGTAAGTTACGTAATACATAAGTCGGGGTATGCCTGTATTATAATAAACTTTATAGTAAAGGTTGAACATGAAGAAATGGGACAAATAATAATAAAATTAAATATTATAATAAACTTTATAGTAATAGTAGTGATATAAAAATGGAACAAATAATAATAAAACTAAATATTTTAATAAACTTTACACTAAAAGTAGTAATATAAAAAATGGAATAAATAATAATAAAATTAAACATTATAATAAACTTTATAGTAAAAGTAGTAATATAAAAATGGAACAAATAATAATAAAATTAAATATCATAATAAACTTTATAGTAAACTTTATAGTAAAAGTAGTAAGATAAAAATGGTACAAATAATAATAAAATTGAATATCATGATAAACTTTATAGTAAAAGTTGAACATGAAGAGATGGACTTTAGATAGTGGTATAACAAGCGTAGCGTGCTCTCTTTGAATTGATATTCTGTTAACGTACTCGCACACCACGCTGTTCATTGTTGCTCACGAAATTGCGTGTATCGTACCATGTTGTAAAGTCTTTTTATTCGTTTCCGCTTTATGAGATAATAATGCTAAATACCGACTGACAAACGTCACACGTTTGCAAGCACCGCGAACTCACATGTTAATGGAATAGAGGTGTAGGGCTATAACACTATTAAGGCTATTGGTCAGTGAGGTCTCAAATTCCCCTCGCTAATGTTAAATCTATGGGCGTGTGAAGCATTCGTATTTTAAAAATGTCTGCTTAGGAAATTAATACGTATTTTAACTTTTTTTTTCTGGATAATGTTCTTAAAATTTGTCTTTTTTTCTTTTCGGGATCAAAATATTTTTTAAATACAGTAATTCCTTAACATTTGCGAAGGTTAGGTTCCCGGAAACCTCCGCAAATGTCAAAATCGCGAATGTTGAGACTATCTTCCCGTGCATAAAAGGGTGTTAGGTTTTATGATCTTTTTTTAATGGGAAAAAACCAATTGAAACGCAAAAATATATTTATTAAAAATTAAAAAGTACATGCTGTAAATAAATTTGAATAATTATAAACATATTGTACAAAGTTTAGTTGCTAGTTGATGGCTGAAAATAATTTTATTAATAGCTGATTTTATAAATAAAATATATAGATATAAACCACAATCATAATGTAGTTTATATATTAGATAGAGTTATATTTTTCTTGGTTTAAACAATTATAATCTATAACAAAACAACTTAATCTTTATTGTTAGTTATTCATAGTAGTTATCTAATTCATAATAAATACAGTTTGTGCTTCTTATCAAGGATTATTTTATTTTGTGAGTGCTATTCATTTGTCTTGCTATCAGAAAGTCGTGGAGAATAGGTTAAATGAGTCCTCATTAATTATTTCTTATTTTTATAGTCGTTTGATGTAGGTTCAAAACTGTTATAAATCAATTCATCAATGTTAGATTTATAAATCTCGCATTCCACAAAATATTTGAAAAGCGTTCTTTAAGTTTTTTTTAATGTTTTTTCATACTTTTATAATTTATATACGAGTAAATACTGTCGCATAATGCTTTATTTATAAAATAATACGGTGTAAATAATATATATGTGTCATATACATATATATTTATAATAAATATTGCAGTTTCTTACAAAATTTTACCTAAGCAAGTTACAAATTCAACTTACGAGAAATTCAAGTTAAGTATAGCATTAAGGAATGCAATACTTATACTGTAAAGAAAAAAATCTGTAAAGTTACTAAAGTTTTTATAGGAAACTGGGATTCCTAGAACATTTTATGTAACGGCAACAACAAAAATTCCTGTGACAGCGTCTGTTACAGGAATACTTTAGTAACTTTACAGATTTTTTTATTTTTTTTTTTTACAGTGTACGTAAGTCGAGGGTTGTTTGTATTTAATTTTATAATTCAACTTTGCCTTAGTTAGTCCCATTTTCTTTTTTAAAATATTATTTCGCCATTTAGTTTGGACAAAATAACCGCGAGATAAAAATACCCCTCAGAAACATTTACTTAATTTAAATTTTGCTTCATCGACTAAAAAAGACTACACTAATATATTACATCGAAATAGCTTTGGAAGAAGATATTTCAATGTTCCAGGATTGTTTATTTTTGGATCAATACAAGATTAATTTTGGAATAATACAAGAGAGACACAAAAATATGACACAAAATAAGCAACAACAATTTGGAATGCGACAGAAAACGTGAAATTAAATCGAAAAAAAAATAATAACAGATTTTCTTTTTTTAGTCGATTACACTTCATCTTACTTCGATTATTTACTACGTCATTTTGGAGCGATATTTCAATATACGCACCTAGAATAATAATTGCAAGGCATTATACCCGATTTATAAATAAAATTTAAAAATAAAATTATTAAATAAAGCCAAAAAAAAATCTTAATAACACCGCAAAATTAAGAAATGAGAAAGATCTTTCGAAAGAACTTTTTAGTTCTCTGTCTTTATCAAGAGTAAATAAACTAAAACTTTTACGGTACCGTTTTCAAAGGTTTAAGTTACAGTACCGCTTTCAAAGAAGGAGCAAGAATGTCCACGTCTTGCTTCTACTTTAAAAACGGCACTACTTTCAAAGCAAAAGCAAGAATGTCCATGTCCTGCTTCTACTTTAAAAACGGTACTACTTTCAAAGTAGGTGCAAGAATGTCCACATCTTGCCTCTACTTTAAAAACGGTACCACTTTCAAAGCAGGAGCAAGAATGTCCACGTCTTGCTTCTACTTTTAAAATGGTACCACTTTCGAAGCAGGGACAAGAATGTCCATGCCTTGCTTCTACTTTAAAAACGGTAACAGTTTCAAAGTAGGAGCAAGAATGTCCATGTCCTGCTTCTACTTTAAAAACGGTAACACTTTCAAAGTAGGAGCAAGAATGTCCATGTCTTGCTTCTTTTTAAAAATGATACCACTTTCAAAGTAGGGACAAGAATGTCCATTCCTTGCTTCTACTTTATAAACGGTAACACTTTCAAAGTAGGAGCAAGAATGTGCACGTCTTATTTCTACTTTAAAAACGGTACCGCTTTCAAAGAAAGAGCAAGAATGTCCATGTCTTGCTTGTACTTTAAAAATGGTACCACTTTCAAAGCAAGAGCAAGAATGTACATGTCTTGCTATTTTAAAAACGGTACCACTTTCAAAGCAGGAGCAAGAATGTCCACGTATTGCTTCTATTTTAAAAATGGTACCACTTTCGAAGCAGGGACAAGAATGTCCATGCCTTGCTTCTACTTTAAAAACGGTAACAGTTTCAAAGTAGGTGCAAGAATGCCCATGTCCTGCTTCTACTTTAAAAACGGTAACACTTTCAAAGTAGGAGCAAGAATGTCCATATCTTGCTTCTTTTTAAAAATGGTACCACTTTCAAAGTAGGGACAAGAATGTCCATTCCTTGCTTCTACTTTAAAAACGGTAACACTTTCAAAGTAGGAGCAAGAATGTCCATGTCTTGCTTCTACTTTAAAAACGGTACCACTTTCAAAGCAGGAACAAGAGTTCCATGTCTTGCTTCTACTTTAAAAATAGTAACACTTCAAAGTAGGAGCAAGAATGTTCACGTCTTGCTTCTACTTTAAAAATGGTACCACTTTCAAAGCAGGAGCAAGAAATGTCCATATCTTGCTTCTTCTTTAAAATCAGTACCACATTTACCGGTAAAGAAAGACAGAGTTCTTTCGAAAGGCCTTGTTCATTTCTTAATTTTGTGGTGTTATTAAAAAGTTCGTTACCATTAATTGTGCATTACACAGTTTTTGAACATTTTATTGCGAATAAAATTATTCTGTTTGTAACTATTAATTACCAAAATAAGCATTAAATAACAGACATTGAAAAAAAATGATAAGAAATTGGAGCACAGAAAAAATACATTACGTCAACACGTAATAAAAAGTCCGATAACAATAGATATTCATATCCATGTTTCGGAACCACTGCTGAGCAGTGTAATATAAAATACAGAATGTAAAAGTCAAGCCTCGTTGTGTCTTTAAAAAATATAATTGTGCGCTTTAGCTATGACTGAATAATTCCTAGATAAGTATATCCCAGAAAAAATTCGCCAAATTTAAGTCTTTTCTTTATGGTTGGATGCGCTTTATCGACTGAAAAAAGACCACAATATATAACACTGTCTTGGCAATGGACAAAGATATTTCAATGCGCCGAGATTATTGATTTTCAGATTGAGAAATGCGACGCAGAATGGGACTGTCCGAGATAACATGAAATATTATATATTTAATAGAAAAAAAAATGATAGCAGATTTTCAGTTTAATTTAATTTAATTTTATATGTTAGTAGCAGGCTTCGCTCGCTCGGCTGGTCGTTTTCTTTTAACTAATCTTGAATGGAACGAAATATATCGGTCAATTTGGCCTTGTGTTTTAAAGCAATATGGACCTTTTCTTTGAATGTTCTTCCGAATTGCTGAAAAAGACTTTAATGCCATTGCACTATTATATTTTCTAACGTGTCAGATGAAATTTGTACTGTAAAGCGCCAACCTTTTTAGTTGATCATTCATGGAAAAGAACAATAGAACGACGTGCAATATACTAAAACAATCTCCGAAAAAATATCTAACTATTAATGCAAGCCTCATCATAATCCGTTCTGTAGAAATTTTTAAAAAGGCTAATCTTTCATAATTAGATTTATTTGATTATAGAACTTTCTCCTATAATTCTATAATTAAGCAACGTAGAACGATATGCAATATATTAAAACTATTCCTGAAAAACTATCAAACAAACAATTTAAGCCTAATGAAAACTGGCCCATTAGACTATTTAAAAAGTCTAATCTTTCATAATCGAATTCACTTGATTATAGAACTTTCCCGCATAATTCTATAACTATAAGCTACAAAGAGCAATATGCAATATACTAAAACCATCCCTGAAAAATTATCTAACAGTGGAAGTTCCATCAAAATCCATTTAGTACACTGCAAATTCTCAAACACAAAAATAAACACATTTTGCAACACTTTTTGTCTTCAAATTAACAACACATTAATGTGTTGTGAATTAGAAAACTTCATATACAAAATATTTTTTGTGTTGTGATTGTGTTTTTAATGTGTTGCAAAAGTGTTGCTATCTAGAAATGTGCTCTTAATATGTTGCAAAAGTGTTGCTATCTAAAAATGTGCTCTTAATATGTTGCAAAAGTGTTGCTGTCTAAAAATGCGTTCTAAAAATAGTATTGTTAATTGTGCTGAAAGCGTATTGTAAATAGTGTTGATGAAAATATTTTCTTACAATAGTGTTGTGCTGCACAACACTTTCTCACCAAATTAACAACACATTTTAAACACCACACAATTTAGAACACTATAAAACAACACATGTAAAACACTTTCTATTACATGGTGCCTTTAAAATAACAAACACACACTTAAAACATACTATTTATTCAACATTTATAACACAATTTTAAAAATGAATGTTTTGAAAACACATTTTCTTCTCTTGTAATTTTTAACAAACTTTTTGCACAATCTTTTTTTTTTTTTTTTTTTTTTTTTTTTTTGGCACAACACAATCAAAGGGGATTTCAGTTGGAAGTGTTAATTATTATTTTCAGTTAGTGTTGCAGAAGTGTTTTACGAATTTGCAGTGTAGAGCTCAAGTTATTGAAATCGATGTTAACCATTGTAATCTAGAATATATTATATAAAACCCAACCTCCGTTGTGCGTTTAAAAAATAAATTTCTGCGCTTCCGTTATGACTAAAAAATGCTTAGATAAGAATATTTTTCTAAAATATTCTCCTAATTTAATTCTTTTTATGGCTGAATGCGCTTTATCGACTGAAAAAAAAAGACCACACTATATATATATCACTACTTTGGCTTTGGACAAAGATATTCCAATGCTTCGAGATTATTGATTTTCAGACTCAGAAATACGACGCAGAATGGGCAACAGCTGTCCAGAAGGTGAGAGAAAACTTGAAATATTATGTATTTAAGCGGAAGTAAAAAAGGATTTTTAACAGCAGACTTAATTTTTTTGCACTATGCTTTTAAAAATGTGCTTTTAAAAAAATATAACGAAATGTACAGTCGTGGAAAAAAAAAAAGTAAACACCCCCCACTAACTCCTCAACAAATTACCGTAGAAGAAAGTTACTGGTACCAAACAATTGGAAATAAAGTCTACTTTTAAATGATGTATATAAAATTTGCTTAGGGGGCCATCTACATATTACAACGAATATAACTTTGTTTTTTTCAATAGCAGTACACAATTCTGACAGCATAAATGAATTCTACACCATTTAATTAGCATAAAAACAAATTTTTATGCAATTAACACAATTTGCATAACTACAGACATACACACATTAAAATTTTATTAAAAACAATTAAAATATAGTTAAAATATATATATAAGCATTTCGGCTATTTTCATAGCCCTCACCAGTAAACGAGCAGAGTCACAAAACAGCAAGAGCCACACTAAACAAAAGTTGCTGTTTTGTGACTCTGCTCGTTTACTGATGAGGGCTATGAAAATAGCCCAAACGTTTATAGATATTTTTAACTATATTTTAATTGTTTTTAATAAAATTTTAATGTGTGTATGTCTGTAGTTATGCAAATTGTGTTAACTATTAAGTAATCCAGACGTAATTATGTATGTATTTTTAAATTTTATGCAATTCGTACCACAAGTTTCTTTAATTATTTATTAATTATTTTAAATTAATTATTTTACTTATTATTAGAAACTAATAATATAGAAATTAATTATTTTAAAACGAGCGTATTTTAAGGGCTGTATCCACATTGAAGTTTGGTACTCGACTGTTAACCGAGAGAGCCACCTTCTTGATCAAGGCACCTTAAGCGTCACTCAAGGAGCCAACGAAGTCTGCTAGATTACAGGACAGCATAAGAAATTTCAAAATATCTAGTCACTTCTATCATAAACGGCCCCTTAAACCATCATTTTGGCGTTTTTTAAGCATAATTTGAAAACTACTTGGAAGAAAAATGTGAAATTTTGGATTTCCATAAAGCAGGATTTAATAAATCTAAATCCATCAAAAAAATTGTAGGTTACAATTCATAATTTTTCGAATATTAATTTCATAATACATATCATGTATCAAATTATAAAAATTGCAAATTCAACGTATTTATGTTTGGGTATATTAGTATTATTGCTACACAAATAATTAGAGCATTAGGAGCACAATTTCAGGAGATATAAATAAAAGTATGAAAATGTATTTTAACATTAGAAGCACTAAATTTTGAATATTTATAATTCAAAAACTTATTATTCAAATGACTTGAAATTCGGTGTGTAGGTATAATTTGAACCGAAGATTTGAAATAGCTCGTTAAAATTGAGTATTGCCATTGAAAAAAATGAAGTTTGGATTCGTTTTAATATGTAGATGGCCCCCTAAGCAAATTTTATATACATCATTTAAAAGTAGACTTTATTTACAATCGTTCGGTACCAGTAACTTTCGCCTACGATAATTTGTTGAGGAGTTAATAGGGGGTGTTTACTTTTTTTTCCACGACTGTACCTACTTTTGAGTATTTTTTCGTCTTATAATAGTTACGAGTAAAGCTTCCAGTTTTAGGCTTTTTTGTTATCAGTATTTCCGAACATTAATCTTCGCCTTATTTAATCGTAAAATTTCTTTCAGAACTCTTTTTTATACCACAGTATAAAATTTATGAGTTCGAATAAGCAATAAAATTTTCAAAAGAGTTTAGAATGTCAAAAATAATAAAAAAAATCAGAACAAAAGAGTTTAGGACTCGCACCATGAGGGTTCAGTACCGTTATATTACATTATCATAATGAAAAATTCCGTTACAATGCGTTAATTTGGCATTAGTACCAATTTAGGAAGTTCATAGGTTACTTAATAAATAGAAGCAGAAATATAAATTAATGGTTTTCGGATTTTTTTTTTCCCTTTAAATGTGGAATAAGACCTTCCTTCGTATCAAATTTCAAGATTCTGGATCAATCAGAAGTACTCTTTAACTTTAACTTTCAAAACCTATAATGTACTTCTGGTTGACCTAGAACCTTGAAATTTGGTACGAAGGAAAGTCTTATTCCACATGTAAAGGGGAAAAAAATCCAAAAGCCATTAATTTATGTTTCTGTGTCTATTTATTACGTGATTTTCCACAATCGTAATTTCCAAAGCGAGACAATAAGGGTCCCGTTTTTTAAGTTTGAGGTTCGGAGCCCTAAAAATTACACTTTCTTTTTTTAAAAGTCAAATCCCGTCATTGTAGTCAATGAAAAAAAGTGAAAAAGTATCATGATTACGTATTTTATAGCACAGGTGGGATTGTCTTAGTATGACAAATATGTCATTCTTTATTAAATATTACTATTACAGGTCATAAAATATGACACTGGGATCGAATCCTAATGATTTCAGAAATATGAAATTTTCAATTCCTCTTGATCTTACATTGCTGAAGCACATTGATTTTATGTTTCATTATCTTTATTCTGTGATTTTATCTATGAAAATCAAATTTATATATTTAGTTTCAACTAAATTATACAGATGAAAATTACTTCTATTACAAAGAGATTATCTGAAACGAACAAAAGGCGTTAAAAGTCGATGCGCAAAAAAGTAATTTTAAAACTGAAAAAATGTTGTCGTGATCCAAAGCGACAGTTTCAAGATCCGCCACAGCTTCGGAAAAAAAAGATCTTCGACCGTTCATGGACTGCCGTAGTATAAAGAATATGCAATTACTTATGAAATATTATTGTTATATGTCATAAAGTTATGACACTGGAATCGAATCCTAATAATTTCAGGAATAAGAAAAGCAGCATAAGCGTACACGTTTGCTATAAGATCAGTTATTTAGCGACGTCATTTGGTTGGTTGTGTTTATAACGGCCAGTTATCAACACGAGGGATATAGGCCTTAACGCGACGTCATCTGATACAGAAGTTTTCACTTCCATCTTGCTCTTACGTTGCCGAAGCACATTGATTTTATGTTTCATTATCTTTTCTCTGTGATTTTATCTATGAAAATTAAATTTAAATATTTGATTTTGAATAAAATTTGACAGATGAAAAGGTATATTACAAAAGGATTATTTGAAACAAACATTAAAGGCGTTAAAAGTCGATGCACAAAAAAGTAATTTTAAAACTGAAAAAACATGCACGTGATCAAAAGCGACAGTTTCAAGATCCACCAGAGCTTCGAAAAAAAAAAGTTCTTCGACCGTTCATTGATTGCCGTAATATGAAGAATATGTCATTACTTATGAGATATTATTGTTATATGTCATAAAGTTATGATACTGGGATCGAATCCTAATAATTTCAGAAATAAGAAAAGAAGCATATGCGCAGACATTTACTATAAGATCAATTATTCAGCAACGTCATCAGATACAGAAGTTTTCACTTCCACCTTGCTCTTACGCTGTTGAAGCACATTGATTTTATGTTTCATTATCTTTTCTCTGTGATTTTATCTATGAAAATTAAATTTAAATATTTGATTTTGAATAAAATTTGACAGATGAAAAGGTATATTACAAAAGGATTATTTGAAACAAACATTAAAGGCCTTAAAAGTTGATGCACAAAAAAGTAATTTTAAAATTGAAAAACGTTGTCGTGATCCAAAGCGACAGTTTCAAGATCCGCCAGATTTTCGGAAAAAGAGTTCTTCGGTTGTTCATTGATTGCCGTAGCATGAAGAATATGTCATTACTTATGGAATATTATTGTTATATGTCATAAAGTTATGACACTGGGATCGAATCCTAATGATTTAAGAAATAAAAAAAGCAGCATAAGCACTCACATTTGCTATAAGATCAGTTATTCAGCGACGTCATCTGATACAGAAGTTTTCACTTCCATCTTGCTCTTACGTTGTTGAAGCACATTGATTTTATGTTTCATTATCTTTTCGCATGATTTTACCTATGAAAATTAAGTTTAAATATTTCTTTTTGAATAAAATTATACAGATGAAAATGTACTTCTATTAAAAAAAACCGATTATTTGAAACGAACATCAAAGGCGTTAATAGTCGATGCACTAAAAAGTAATTTTAAAACTGAAAAAACGTGCACATGATCCAAAGCGACAGTTTGAAGATCTGCCAGAGCTTCGGAAAAAAAAAGTTCCTCGACACTTTTCAAGGTTTTTAAAGATGGAGAATTTTCTACCACACAGGTTCGATGCAACCTTGAATGCCGGTGGAATATTTTTTTATCAGCGAAACGAGAAGATTTCATGAATGCAAATTGTAGCTTTACTCGTTTTCGTGGGCGAATCATACTCTTCGGTGGAAGGTATCGTTTGTGTCTTCGGTGGATATTTTTTATTTATTTTTATTTTTATTTTTTGTATCATTTGCGTCTTTTGTGGATTTTATTGCTTCTCTCTCTTGTTACGTTTGACTTAGTTTAATTCATGGGAACTCAAACCGTATGATCCAGCAAAAAGAAGTTCAGATACACTGATTATAATATGATTATAATAAATAAACAATAGGTATACAGCCCTCTTATTGAAATGTTAACATGATACTTCTAATAAATTGATTTCATTTTAAAGAACGGATGCTACCGGCGTAGTTTTTTTTTTAATGACTGAGTGTTTTTTTATTCATGTCGTTCATGAATATTTTTTATGTGAGTATTCTGATTTTAGCAAATATTTTTGTTAGTTTCGTTTATTCCTATAGAGCAGGTTTTCTAGTTAGTTATGAGCAGTATCCGACTTTCTGCCAGTGTGTCTTCCTATCTTTGCTCTACATTAAAAAATGCTGTGATCGCAACCTTTCATCATGTTTATTAAACATGTTTTTTCTATGCATTTTATATTGCGAATTTTCTACCACAATCCAAATTCAACCTTGAACAACTTCATAAAATTTATTGATGAAACGAGAGGATTTTATGACTGAAAACGTAGATTTACTCATTCTCCTGCGCAAATCTTGCTCTTCGATACAAAGTATCATTTGTGTCTTCGATGGGTTTGATATTTTAACTCTGAGAGGTTAAACTGAATTTGGTTTAATTTATAGGAACTCAAACCCGTATGATCCACTAAAAAGAAGTTCAGATACTCTGATTATAATATGATTATAATAATTAAACTACAGATTTGTGGGTTCCCTATTGAAATGTTATTGTTAATATGATTCTTCTAATAAACTGGTTTAGTTTTTAAAAAAAATGCGGAATCCGACAATCTGCCTGTCTTCACTAAACCTTAAACCATGCTAGGATCGCAACCTTTCAATGTTAAACTTGTTTTTCTTCCGTACATTTCACATCATGAATTTTCTACCACAATCCGAATTCAACTTTGAACGCTCCATAACATTTATCGGCGAAACGAGAAGGTTTCATGAATGCAAATAGTAATAGCTTTACTCATTTTTGGGGGGCAAATCGTACTCTTCGGTGGAAAGTATCGTTTGTATATTTTATGAATTTTATCCATTCTCTTTGAAGTTAAGTTTTAATTAGTTTATGGGAACTCAAACCCGTATGATTCACCAAAAAAGAAGCTCGCACACGCTGATTATAAAATGATTATAATAAATAGACAATATGTATACAGGTCCCCTATTGAAATATCAATATGATATTTCTAATAAACTGATTTCCTTTTAAAACAAGAACGAAAAATCATGCGCCCAGCATAGATTGTGTAACACTCTCCAACACATACAGAACACTGTAACTCAATTTCACAGTTTATTAAGATGAAATATAATGTGTAAATAAACGATTTGAAAAAGTCATAATGCATTTGAAAATCGAATTTCTGCTATTACAATCAATAATCTAAAAAATATCCGGGTTTTTTGTGAAGCCCTGTATTTGATCTATGGATTTATATGCATACTACATAGTATGGTAAAAGATAATTTAGATAAACGAATAGTACCGTTGAAAATTTCCATTCAGCAATTTCCTTGAATAAAAGGAAATGTACTTGAGAACTTTTGTGCAGCCCTGTATATGATTTATAGAATTTTTATACACCAAGTAATACTTAAAAAAAATGGTTGAATTTAAAAACACGTACCACAACTGAAAACGCACTTCCAGCAATTATTGTTCATAGGCTTCAATAGTTCAATTTCTCCTGTAGCCAAATTATTTTGTGTGTCTCTAAATTAACGATAAATTCTATGCAGGCCCTATTCTACAGTAAGCGCCAAGAAGTACACTTCAGTGATATATATAAATTTTAGTATCATCTATTATATATATAAAATCCAAACGGAAATTTCGTTCCGAACGCCGAGATTTCGAGTTCTACCGCATGGATTTTTACGGAACTTATACCGTTAGATAGGTATCGTTCCAGGGAAGGTTTTAAGCTATTACACATCATTCTACCTAGATTAGTTATAGAATTATTACGGAAAATTCTATTATTTTGGACTTTGTTACTTCATATTTCCTTAAATATCTGGGCTCCTATTGGTCGTAGAGCTTAGATCTCGCGCCAAAAGTAGCTCCGAAGCACCCAAGCAAACTTACCCCCGTGATTATTTTGCCGTCTTTCGATTTCCTCTAACTCTATTAGGGGCCCGCGTAGAGCCCCTTTAAAATATTTTTCGTAGTAATTTCAGCAATTATCTTAAATTATTGGTTAAGACCGCCACCCTCCCGATTCATGTATCTACGGAAAGGTTGCATGAAGGAGTTTCGTTCAGATACGCTTTCGTTAAGAATAGAGTGAGCTCCCTGGTGTTGGAATGAGGAACTAACATAACGCGATATTGTTAAAATTAGGAAATCTAACAATGCGATCTGTTTTAAACTTTGAGATAGTTCATAACACATAATCTATTATCTATTCTATTATATATATATATAATCTATTATCTATTCTATTATCTATCTATTATATATATAAAATCCAAACGGAAATTTCGTTCCGAACGCCGAGATTTCGAGTTCTACCGCATGGATTTTTACGGAACTTATACCGTTAGATAGGTATCGTTCCAGGGAAGGTTTTAAGCTATAACACATCATTCTACCTAGATTAGTTATAGAATTATTACGGAAAATTCTATTATTTTGGACTTTGTTACTTCATATTTCCTTAAATATCTGGGTTCCTATTGGACGTAGAGCTTAGATCTCGCGCCAAAAGTAGCTCCGAAGCACCCAAGCAAACTTACCCCCGCGATTATTTTGCCGTCTTCCGATTTCCTCTAACTCTATTAGGGGCCCGCGTAGAGCCCCTTTAAAATATTTTTCGTACTAATTTCAGCAATTATCTTAAATTATTGGTTAAGACCGCCACCCTCCCGATTCATGTATCTACGGAAAGGTTGCATGAAGGAGTTTAGTTCAGATACGCTTTCGTTAAGAATAGAGTGCGCTCCCTGGTGGTGGAATGTGGAACTAACATAACGCGATATTGTTAAAATTAGGAAATCTAACAATGCGATCTGTTTTAAACTTTGAGATAGTTCATAACACATAATCTATTATCTATTCTATTATATATATATATAATCTATTATCTATTCTATTATCTATTATATATATAAAATCCAAACGGAAATTTCGTTCCGAACGCCTAGATTTCGAGTTCTACTGCATGGATTTTTACGGAACCTATACCGTTAGATAGGTATTGTTTCAGGGAAGGTTTTAAGCTATAACACATCATCCTACCTAGATTAGTTTTAGAATTATGACGGAAAATTCTGTTATTATGGGCGATAAGGTTACCATTTTATTTCTTGGCGAAATTCATCGTTGATAAAAAAAAAATTGAAACGGCTATGAAACCTCGAAAATTAAAAGAAAAACTGTTACTAATTTTATTTAAATGAAAAAAAAAAAGAAAAAAAGAAGAAGAAAATCCGTTTTAATGAGTGATAATATTAAAAAACGGAAACATTTAATCAAAACCTGAAAGAAATATTTGTAATATTTAAAAATTAATTTAATAAGAAATATTACACTTGATACGCAATATTTGGCTCTTTATCGCTTGCGTTAGATATGGAAACGAATCTGAAAATTTGATTAGATGAAATTTTAATGACATTTTCTTTCTGTTCTGTTCTTTTCTTTTTTTTATATATCTAATTGTCCCATCACGTGACTTATAGAAGAAACAAGCAGATGTAATTGTCAGTCACATGTGTAATTACTATTTGTTTCTTTACAATTTTTTATTTTTCTTTTGTCGCCAAACAATGTGATTTTAAGCCAAAAATGCATAAGCGTGACATTAGCTTGAGGATGTTCTCACAAATGGTGTTTTTTTAGGTGAAGGAGATCATTTTTTGAGTACATTTTCATATTCAATTGTAACTTATATAGATATCAGTTGATATTTTAAAAATGGAATCGAGTACTTAAATTTCAGTGTGAATTTCTGCCACACATACATATTGTAAAATAATTTCATACTTTTTAAAATGTTTTTCGCCGTAATTCCGAAAGCATGTGATATTTATAAACTCGAACTCAGATCAACGAATATTACCCATTTTATTTAAGCAAATATTATCTATTTTCTCAAGTCATATCGCCAATTTCCTTTATAGGAAAATTCACAGATTCGAAATCTAGGAAATAAAGATAATTTTTAAGGAAATTTATGTTTTAATACGTTATTACTATGGAAAAATTCAACATTTTGAAAAAAAAAAATTACAAGTCTTTTGTAATTCGCCATTTCTTCTTCGTCTTTCTTCGTACTTTCTCCTCTGTTATGTAATATTTCAAATGATATTGGACTAATTTTCGATCATCGATTCACCGCAAAATCGCATATCTAATATAGTATATAAAATAAAGTCTGGATTAGGGGACTAATTAACGCACAGCGCAAACTACTGAACCTAAAATCTTGAAAATCGTGGTAAAAATACTTCTTATGACATAAACTTCTGCTAAGAAAGGATTTTCTAAAGTGTCACCCCTAATGGTTTTTGCACGGGGAGGGGAAAAAAATCGAATATCAAAATTATGCGTCAAATGATAGCATATTTTAATGTAGTTTTGAATGCTGAATCGAATGCTACCAAATAAATTTTTATAAGTCCAACAGTTCATGATACATTTCATATTTTTCTAATTTGGCGGTATCTTTGGCATCTAAACCTCAAAATATCTATCATTACATCCGTTACTCTATCAACGGAAAAAATTCAAATCAACCCTTTTGGCTAAAAAATAAAAACGGCTCTATGAGTTTGAAATAAAAATGCAAGCATCTTAATTTTTTTTAAAAATAGTGATTTTATGTAAAATAAAAGGGAAAAAATTACTGAGAATTTAGCGTTATAAAACAAAAATGGAAAAGGTACTACTTAGATATTCCGTCGAACAAAAATCTATCGTCAAACTATAAGATTAAATGCCAATAATGGTTGATCGTAAATATCAAATTCACTTGAATTTAAACAAACTACACGTGTTTACGTCATCAAGTGATTTTAATTTCGATGTTTTATTTATATTTTTATTAATGTTACAAGTTGGAACCCGTCGAAATTCGACGAACTAAAATGTTATAAATTCGATCTGACAGTTGTTTTCTAATAAACCTACAAAAATAATTACAATAAAAAAAATCACCTTACATTGGTTGTCTAACTCTTAAAACAAATAATATTTGTAACCTAAAATTGCCAAAATATTATTTCCATAAACTTCAACTGCTTAAATTATTGAAAAATTAAACTGTATTAGATTACATAATCAAGATGAGTAATTATGACGAAGTTATCGATGGAGCTCTTATGTTTGTTTTTACGGGATGAAAATCAATAAAAAGGATTTCGCTTTGTCACATCATACAATTTCCCCCCATAAAATCTAACCTGTACGTTATTTTCACATTCTCATGATTTACATACGCACCACTCAAATTCAAAATTTGAAAGTATTTTAACGCACAATAGATTATTATGAATGTATTTCTAAACTTAAAGTCACGTTTGTCCGATATAACTTTTCATGTGAACATTCGCACAAACTTAAAGTTCTAATCTTAGTACCCGCGAAGAAAAAAATTCAGAAATTTGCCTTTAGTTGCCATTGTATTGACTTTAGTATTTGTCAAATATTTAGTTTTATAAAAAAAAATGATCGTTTTGTTTAAATATATCATTTTTACTCACTGAATCATTTTTGCCTAGCGCCTCAAACTCAGTATCAGCGTAATGTAAAAATATTAAAATGTAGCTGATTTATGAAAAATAATGCGCGTATTTTTTTAAATGTCTGACGTCATTTTCTGTTCAAATATTATAAAAAAGTTACTTTTATTTGTAATGTGAAAATGGCATCAATAAGGATATAATCAATAAAAATAATAAACCATGAATATTTTTCCTTTACTTTCAATATAAATGTAGTACTTCAGTTGCCACGATTACAAAATTTGTATTAAAAACTACATAAAAATTAATATCTCAAAAACAAATTGAGATACAGATTTCAAACAAATTGCATTTAAAAGCACATTTTTTTTCCCTGTACGAAGGTGTAAAATTTGAAAATGTTCGATGTTTAGAAGTTTAAAAATTTGCAGTAGCGAGAATTGCAGTACCGAAATTTCATTTCAAATTTCAAAGTGTTGCTATTCGCAAAATGACGTATGCGTTACGCACATATATGTTTGTCCTTTATAATATAGATACTAATTTGTTATTTCGTTATTTAAAATAAAGATTATGTCAATTTATATAATTTGGCGAATGGTTTGGCGATTTATATAATTTGGCGAAATTGGTCGACGGGATAACAAGTAGTACCAATGAAAATATTTAAGTATGAAAGCAATGTTTGTAACGACTTAAAAATTATTTTCATATATATAAACTCGGTTTATGGCGTCAGATGCCGTCATCCGAAGAATCTACAAGAGTCTTTTTCCATTTTTTTCGGTCATAGGTTCCTCAATGAAAGAAATTGGAATTGGAATAATATTGTGCGATTTATAAATTGCTCCTCGATAAGAAGAAAAAATGGGTACATTTATAACAACCATGAGCACATCTCGCTGATAGCATTTTTAAAATTCCCAGTAGCAGTTGTTACATTTTGCGTATGTAAATTAAAAATATTTTTTTGCTTTTAATTATGGCATTATTTCCTGTTATTGTTTATCTTTTCAGTTTTTTAAATGAAATTAGTATAAGGCATGCATTTTAAATTAAATGAGTGAAAGGTTTGTGTTTTAAATGAAAATAATAAAATAAGAATATGCTATGAAAACAATCTTTATTGATTTATTACCTGCGCCCGGCTGACATAAAAGTATCACAAAAGCCACATATTCACTTTTCTTTGAGTAGTTGCTCATGAGAATTCAAGTTAACCTTCTGTAATCGGATACTTCACATATTGGTGTATTAGCTTTAATGTTGAAAGCATCGTTTTTGTTTGAAGCGAAAACTTTACTATGAATTCTATTACACAAAATCGCATCATCATCATCTACTATATATTTACAACGGAAATTTGTATTTCATTTCGATTGTTTATAATACTTTCGTAGGATATACCACAATTAGTTAGGTAATAATTTTGGAAAGGTTTTAGTGTATACATATTGTTCAAGGGTACTTAGTTATTGGGCAACAGTAAAAGTTCAAAAATTAAGTGAACCTGATTATGAAAGTTTAGCCTTTTTAAAAAAATCTACAGAACATATTTTGTTACAAGTGGCCCTGTTGCATGACTTTTAGGAATGGTGTTAGTATATACGATTTCATTATATGTTGATTAGTTACAGAGGTATTAATTCCTGTTGTCATAACGGTCTCATTACCCGACCATAAGTGCGCTGCTTATAATCAACTAAAACAATTACTTCTTAATTGCTAAATTTTGTCCAACGCTTAAGATAACATTATATCGCAATGGCGTTCGCATCGTTTTCAGTAATGTGCAAGGTCAAGCTGAAGATCCATATTGTTTATAATACAAGTTCAAATTCACCATTTAGTTTAATCCAAGGTTTATTTGGAAATATTGACCAGCGCAGCGGGCATAGCCTGCTAGTCTACATAATAAAAGCCTAAGTCATGTGACTGTCATCAATAGTTCCGGGTAGACCGCTTCACTTTTCGTATGCCAGGCGGCCAATTTGGTAACAATGTTAGCCGGGCACAGGTGATAAATCGCCAAATATTGTTCTAGCGCCATCATGTCATCAGTATTATAATAATCCATTTCATGCGACTGTCATAAGCAATTTTTCGCGTGCTAAATTAAAATAAAAGTTTGAAGTTGAAATTAAATGTCATTGTTTGTGGTACGATTTATTACTTTTCTTTTCTTTTTTTTAAAAAGCAATAATTGAGAGTCATAAATTTTAAATATTTCAGTTTTAAATTAAAGTTATGCATTTTAAATAAAATGAGTGAAAGTAATGTATTTTAAATGAAATTAATGAAATATGAAAAAATATGACGGGAACAATGTTTGGCGGTTTATCACCTGTGCCCGTTATCATAAAATGGCCGGGTTCATGATTTCTGTATCAGAATCTTCGGAATTAGCTAAGGATTGAGCAAGTAAATTAAATTATGTATAAAAGTAATATGATACAATGCTTAGCATACATTTAAGCGAGACCAGACTGGTCACCAAGGGCGGCTAGTGTTTAAAATAGTGTGATATCATTAAAATACACCGCACACGATTTTCCCTATCGACCGTAAAGTAGCAAAATTATTTTGAATGTCTCTGTAAACGAACCGTAAATGCTATATACTTCATTTTCAATACCGAACACGCCATAGTGATGCCCAAAAACATTTATGAATTTCATGGCGATTGGACTATTTTTACCCAAGTTAGAGCATGGACGGACAGGAAGACAGACAGATAGACAAACCGAGTTCATAAATATATACTTCTCAACTATGTTGGAAAGTGTTAAAAAGGCAGAATCCGACGATCTTCCTATCTGTCTGTCTGTCTTCGCTCAACCTTAAAAAATGCTAAGATTGCAACCTTTCAGTGTTATTAGTGTAACTTGTTTTTCTTCCGTATATTTCACATCATGAATTTTCTACCACAATCCGAATGCAACCTTGAACGCTCCATAATATTTATTGGAGAAATGAAATGATTTTATGAATGAAAACGTAGATTTACTCATTCTCCTGCGCAAATCTTGCTCTTCGTTACAAAGTATCATTTGTATCTTCAGTGGATTTTATTTTTGGTATCATTTGTGTCTTTTGTGAATTTTATTTCTTCTCTCTGAAGTGAACTTTGATTTTAGTTTAATTTATGGGAACTCAAACCCGTATGATCCACCAAAAAGAAGTTCAGATACACCGATTATAATATGACTATAATATACAAACAATAGATGTACAGGTCCCCTACTGAAATATTAATATGATACATCTAATAAACTGATTTCATTTTTTAAAAAGAGC
Source organism: Maratus speciosus (assembly GCA_963932465.1). NCBI lineage: Eukaryota > Metazoa > Arthropoda > Arachnida > Araneae > Salticidae > Maratus > Maratus speciosus. The sequence continues at coordinate 292,445,914 of OZ010798.1, forward strand.
AGAATCCGACAATCTGCCTGTCTTCGCTCAGCTTTAAAAAATGCTAAGATCGCAACCTTTTAATATTAAGCGAGTTTTTCTTCTATATATTTCACATCATGAATTTTCTATCACAATCCGAATTCAAACTTTAACGGTCCATAATATTATTTATTGGTGAAACGAGAGGATTTTATGAATTAAAACGTAGATTTACTCATTCTCCTGCGCATATCTTGCTCTTCGTTACAAAGTATCATTTGTGTCTTCGGTGGATTTTATTTTTTTATCTGTGAGAGGTTAATTTGAATTTGGTTTAATTTATGGAAACGGAAACCCGTGAGATCTGCCAAAAGGAAGTTCAGATACATTGATTATAATATGATTATAATAAATAAACAATAGATGTACAAGTCCCTTATTCAAATGTGAATATGATACTTCCAATAAGCTGATTTGTTTTTAACGATTGTCAAAGGAACGGATGCAACAACCGGTGTAATTTTTTTATCCGGTATAGTATTTATTGATGCGTTCACGCGTAATGTTTATGTTAATAATTCGATTTCAACAGTACATTATCTGAGTTTTTTCTTCTTTTTACAGCGCGTTTTCCAGCTCGTTGTATAGATTTCCAGCTAGATTCCAATGATGAAATCACAAAGGAACTAAGATCGCCTCGAGTTCACTTTTGTGATTAAAGGAATTATATTTTTATCTATAAAGCAATTACTTTGTGCGAGTTTTAAATATATAAGGTACAAATTTTACAACGTTCAAACGCACAAATACGTACAGCATCATGACACCAAAACCACATACGGCAGTTTCAAGGATTCTTGGATCCTCATTCTCAGTGCGAGAAAAGAAAAGGGGGGTGGAGGGTGGGCTGAGAAAACACGAGGTTTGTGTTAGAAAGCAGAAAATGGATAAATCTACTACAGCTAAACATTGTTGGAATTCCAACCACCAGTTTAATTTTTCTGAAGCTAAAATTATTCAAAATTAATTCAGTTTTTGATCTAGATTTTTACGAAGCTTATTAGTACTTACATAAACATACTTCTTTGGTGAATGATGTGACTAGCACCCTTTTCTCTCGCTTGTGTGGAGGAATCCTACATAATGTCACCTATTTTTCAGTGTTTTCCTGTCAGATACGTCATTTCTTTCGGATATATGAGTCAATATCACAAAATACGAAAATTGCAGTCCGTATAATGAAATTTCTATTTAATGTTATGTAATGTAATTTTCTTTTTTACATTCTAATAAAAAATATTCTTAGAAGCATTTTCAAGACATATTACATTCATAATAACACAAAAATAAAGCAATTAAAAGACAAATTTCAGATTGTCATTTTCCTGGCATGTCACACTGTGATGTATACAAAGTAAAAGGCTTTCTGCTATCATGTAGAAACATCTTATTCTAGTTTTTTTTAAATTTCTAATTAATAATTATATCTTATATAACACACATATGTGGAAGGTAACAAGTTCTGTATTTTACAAATAATTTTCCAATAATTAAAATATGATTGTCACTGAAAAAAATTTCATTGTCCTGGCCTGCTCATTTTAGTTCTTTGAGGTATAAAGATGGCGCTGCAGAGTAATTCTTCTTGTTCTTTACATAGTTCAAGTCAGAAGTAGTAAAATCATAGCTACCAGCAAGATCTTATAGATATTTCTTTGAAAATAATGTGTTTAAAGGTTTTGTAAAAATTGAGTAGACTTTTATTATGCCATTTTCCTGACTTCTATAAATTACAAATAAAACTGAACGTTACATTGAATTTGAGGTACTATACAAGAACAAGAACGTGAAAAATGTTTTAGAATGAAATTGTCATTATTCTGGCGGTCATTATCTTGGTATACATGTGCCAAGAAAATGACATATAATTATAATTACACAAAAATGAACTTAAGCTCTTCAAACTTTAACAATTTTACAGATAAATTCCTTTATTCAGCTGTTCAACCAACATTTTTAAAGAAATCAGAAGCTTTGAAACGATTTAAATTAAAAAAATTTTTGTTTTCAAAATCTCACATTTTGTGATATTCACCCATGTAAACTGTTATTTTCGCCCGGCCGTATGTGGTTTTGTACGTATTTGTGCGTTTAAACGTTGTAAAATTTGTAGCTTTTATATTTGAATTATACTTTTCTTCCATATATGGGGCTCATTATAACCATTTATACTTTTATATTATATACAGTTATACCCAACCCTACATTGTATAGTTTTTTACAAAGTCTTATTATTCTTTTAGCAATGATTTTTTTAATAATATTTATTCATATATTTATTGTACGGAACCCTCTGAGTGCGAGTAATACTCGCCCTTGACCGTTTATTTTTTAGGGTTTCTTTTACAAATTTCTATTCAAATTTCCATCATTTCAAGAGATAACTTTTTCACATTTAGAAAAGTTAATTTTTTATATACGTATATCAATTGGAAAAACAGTGCAAATAATTATATTTTCTCCCAAAGAAAAAACTTATTTACACGTGGCTATTAAAAATAGAAATGAAATTTTTAAATAATAATTAAATGATTTCGTGTTAAAAGCAGGGAAATATTGAAATTTACGTCATGAAAAATTGTATTTACACGTGAATATTAAAAAGAAAGAAAACTTCAAAATAAGAAATTCATTAATGTATGTTAAAAGCAGTAAATGGGGGGAAATTATGTCCTATTTAAAATGGCCAAATAATAACATTGGCAAGCAGTTTAAATTAAAAAAAATATTTACAGGAGACATTTAATTCATATTTCGAGAAGATCTTTTTAAGTATTGTTGCCAATTCTATGACAGCGCAAATAATAATATTTCCTTTCTAACAATAAAAATATTTTCACGTGACTATTAAAAAGAGACTCACAATCTTTTGACTTTTGGGGAAAAAAATCTGGCGAAATTAAACTTGCTAAAATAACATTTTAATCTGATAGACGAATGCCTTAATGATTCAAAATAAAGAAAAAATGGTTAGCAGCGAAAATTTTTTTATTTAACTGAGGTTTAAGTTAAATTTTCCTTACCATTTTACCACTAAAACTTTCTATTTTCTTCTAAATTTTTACTTATATTTGCGTAGTAACCACAGGACATTCAAATAAGAAATAATAACAATGTAGTATTTTTTGTACAAAATTTTGGTATAGCATTGTCTTAAAGGGGTGTTAAAGAAGGGACAAGAAAATGTTACTGTCGAAGAGGGAATAAGTTTGAAGTGCTTTTTTTATTATTATTTGTGGCTATTACATATATAAACAAAACCATCCGAGATATCGGAATTTGTACAGAAAGTTTTAATTTAGTGTATTATTATAAGACAAAAAAACATGTTATTATAAGACACAATATTGTACAACACAGAAAACTATTCCCAACTTCTTGAAGATAATCTAACCAATTTCCAACTACTTCGATATAATATGAGCATCAAGATTCATTTTCTCCATAGTTATCTATCTATACCGCTTTCTTTAAAATCTTGATGATTTAAGCGAGGAGTAATTTAAATTTTAATATATATATTTTTTAATCTTCTATCTTTGTTTTAACAACAACAACAACAAAAAAACAACAATAAAAAAAACAGTTCTATATTTCAAGAAGTAGAGCTGCTGCAAAAAACCGTTTGCGTCTTTGGCTGATTTTATTTTTTCTCTGTGTGGTTAAGTTTGTTTTGGTTTAATTTATGGAATCACAAACACGTGAGATCGCAAAAAGGAAGATGTTCAGCTACTTAACTCTGATTATAATAGATAACTAATAAATAAACAACTTCCTATCAAAATTCGTATTGGCATGTTCACTCACATCTTTTGCGTAAATAATTAGACTTTAATATATTTTTGTCCGGGTTTTTCTTTTTAGAGCACGCTTCCTAGGCGGTTGTATAAATATTCAGCAAGATGTCTATCGGATAAAGGATAGGATTTTTAAAAAGCAAATTTTAGCTTTACTCAACTCTTACACGAATCGTACTCTTCGTTAAAGAATACCATTTGTGATTTTGGCGGATTTTATTTTTTCTCTGTGTAGTTCAAGTTTGTTTTGGTTTAACTTATGGAATCACAAACACGTGAGATCGCAAAAAGGAAGATGTTCAGATACTCTGATTATAATATATAAATAATAAATAGACAATTACCCTATCAAAATTCGTATTGACGTGTTCACTCACATCTTTTGCGTAAATAATTAGATTTAAATGTATATATATATTAGAGCACGCTTCCTAGGTGGTTGTATAAATACTCAGCAATATGTCCATCGGATAAACAAGAGGATTTTCAGAAATCAAATTTTAGCTTTACTCAACTCTTACACGAATCGTACTCTTCGTTAAAGAATACCATTTTTGTCTTCGGCGGATTTTATTTTTTCTCTGTGTAGTTAAGTTTGTTTTCGTTTAATTTATGGAATCACAAAAGGAAGATGTTCAGATATTCCGATTATAATATATAAATAATAAAAATAAACAAATTCCCTATTTAAATCTGAATTTGAAGTTTCTAAAGAACTGATTTGTTTTAAACGAATTTTAAAATAACTGATACTGCTGGTGTAATGTTTTACCCGAAATAACATTTATTGATGCGTTCACCCATAACGTTTACGTGAACAATGATTTAACCTATACTTGTATTATCTAGTTTTTGTTCTTTTTAACATGAGTTTTCTAGTTGGTTGTATAAATTTCTAGGTCGAATCCGATGATAACATGTTTGCCTGTCTGTTCGCATTCGCTGAAACTTAAAAGATATAATAAAAAATGTGCTAAGATCCTATGAATTTCGAATGAGCTTCTGAGGTAGGCTAGAATACGAGGTGCACCCCCCCCCCCCCTCCTTCTTGTAAAATTCACATCATGTATTCTCTACCACAAGTTAGACTCAACTAATGAACGCAGGCGGCATATCTAGCGGGAATATGAAAAGATTTCATGAATGCAAATTGTAGCTTTATTTGTTCTCTGGCACAAAACGTACTGTTATAAGGTGGTATTTCAAAGGATTTTTAAACCTATTAAAAACGGGCAGTTTACTTAACGTCTAGGGTAAAAACGTGGAGATTTTAAAATCTTAATAGATTTATAGCCATTCCATGTTACGCGTGTGACAGCTTTTCTACATATTACTGCTATTTAACAATGCTACTCTATCCTCAAATTAAAACAACTATGCTAATATGAAAATCTAGAGTTTTTTGTTATTTTTAGTGTACAGTTTATATTTTAACAACTTATAAGCTAATAGATTTCTGTATATATCTAAGTGTCACGCATAGGACATTTTTTCCGTTTTTCATGGAACGGCCCTGAAAACGGGCAGATTACTTAGATCTAGGGTGGATCTTTACTTAGATCTAGATTACTTAGATCTAGTAAAATATGGAGACTTTTAAACCCATAAAAACGGGCAGTTTACTCAAGTCTGAGGTAAAAACGTGGAGATGTTTAAATCTTAATAGATTTATAGCCATTCTATATCACGTGTAGGAGAGCTTTTCTACCTATCGCTCATCCACAAGAAAAGTGACACATCTTGCATTTTATTCCACTAATAGGTCTGTAATAGGTGCCGTCTTGCTACACGAAAAGTTTCATAAGTGTAGTTGTACGGAAGACCATTTTACGCTATATTACGCTGTATGTCCATTTTGACCACAGAAGAGGGGTGGATTGTATGGGAGGTAAAATTATCCACTCACAAAACCTCATCCTACGTCTCCATTCTTTAGGGCTTTGGGTAATTTTCAAAATATGCATACATATGCTGTCCCACAGTAAAAAAAAATTGTACTTATAATATATTATTTAAAACTGACTATAAATATTATATTTATTTAATTACACTACACAACATATTTCTAAAACATAAAAATAATCACTTGCATATTTTTTTCGTAAAGATGCAGATTTTTGCATCTAGTAGGAGAAAAAAATAGCTGTCCCTCTTCTGTATTTTATAATTCTGTAATATTTTTTCACTTCATTTTTCACTTTAAAAGGAAAGTAATTGGGACATTTAATGAGATAAATCATCATTATTTAAAATTTCTGACATTATTCCAGCAAAAAAAAAAAAAAAAAAAAAAAAAATTAAGAAAATCTACAAAACATTTTGTCCCTCATATTTTGTCAAGTCTGTTACCAAGCTACAATTTCATGAACTAAAGGTTGACAATTTCACCAAGAGACGGCAGCACATTTGCAATAAAAACACTTATACTAGTTAAATATTTACTTGTAGCCATTTTCTTTTGCAGTTGAAAAAGAACAGTGTAGTGGAGTAAAGAATTTTTTATAAAAGTGAGTATTTTTATTCAATGTCAAGTCTGTTACCTAATTTTTTATGTTAAAAATATAAGTTTAGCACTTTCTTTTGCTTGAATATTATTATCTAGTTAATATATTAAAGATTTTGTTTTGTTTCTTAGTGTTAATAATTAGCATGTAGGTTTTGGAAGATATTTTGCTGTTAATGTCAAGTCTGTTACCAGTCAAGTCTGTTACCATGTTATTGGTAAATAGTGTATAAAATATAGTAAAATAGTGTATAAAAATTATACCAAAAGCTAAAGTGCTTAATTAATTATATTTACAGACACATCTAACTTATACATTATCACTTATTTCATTTTTAATGTGAAATTTAAAAGTAATTTTTTTTTAAATGTTTTTCTGAATTGTATGCATTTATTGAAAATGACCCTTTTACGCTTTTATGCACTTTTTTTATTCTTCAACGCAGAGCTAAGTGCTATAATTTCATGTTACAGTAAAATCATGCACATTTTCTTTTGCCTGTCCTGTGAAATTTACTTTTGTCGAGATGTGTCGCTTATCTTGCGGGTGAGCGATATTACTGCTGTTTTAATAACACTACTGTATCCTCAACTTAAATCATCTATGCCCATATAAAAGTCTAGAATTTTCTGTTATTTTTAATGTATAGTTTATATTTCAACAACTTAAAAGTTAATAAATATAGGTATTCATGTGAGTGTCAGGGGTAGGACTTTTTGTCGTTTTTCATGGAATGCCCTTGACATGATTAAATCGATTTTAATACATATTTCTTTATTTGTTATACAGGGAATATACTTTAGATTGTTGAATAAATTTTGTTAAAAATGTATGATGGCATGTTTTCATGCTAGTCTGACTATTTGCCTGGTCATGCTCTAACTTTCAAAATATATTGATATCATGATTAATTAAAAAAAATAATAATAATTCTATAGAGAGGGTTTTCATAAGGTAATGTTAATAAAAAAATAGGTATCAAGATTTTTTCTCTGCGCTCCTATACCAATACACGCAAAAATTATACAAATTCGAAAATAAAGAACATAATAATTAAGGACTTTACGTTGTAAAATCGAATACTAAACAAAACAGAGGTTACTATCCAACGTATACTTTATTCGTAAATTTAAACATGATGTAAAAATAAAATCACAAAAATAAAATAAAACTCCACGTTTCGGTTTAATCTTCAAAACCATCCTCAGGAGCCAAACTTTCTAGGAACACAAATCGGAAGGAAACAATCTACTTGCTACGTCGCTAAAAGCTATATTCGAAACATACAGTTTTATTTTATTTTTGAGAATTTATTTTTACATCATGTTTAAATTTATGAATAAAGTATACGTTGGATCTCCATTAACCTCTATTTTGTTTAGTATAAAGGACATATCTCACAAACAACCCTAAAAAACTGTACAATGAGAAAAAAAAAGCAGTAAGTAAATTACTTATTGTTAATTTCTGAAAAATAAAAAACAAGATACGACATAATTGACAATATCGTACACGATAATTTATATCGTACACGAATATTATTAACCAATAATATTCTATCAAAATGAAACGATATACAATTAAAATTATTCGTCAACTTTAATATATTATTAATTTAAAAAAACCCATACTAATCAAGCATATTTATACGCCTATAAAAACTAATCCAACGCCTCGTGACGCCCTAGAAATGCTGTTTCCAATGCTGTAAAATCCAAGCAGTAAAACAGCTAATTAAAAGAAATATGTTCCGATTCCGACAATTCGAATGTAGGAATCTAAATTCGTAATCCGGGGAACGCATTGCTCTTTACTTGGAAATTTTTGCATAACACGAATAAATCCCTTTAGAACAAGGTATTTAACAATGGATAATTTTAGGGTTTCAAGAAGAATAAGGATTTCAAAGCTGTCAAAATCAAAGTGCTTTAATGTAGCTTTTAGTTCAAAATTTTTATTCATTAAAAAAAATTCATCTGAATGTGAGTATATCCTAAAAAGTATTCGTAAGGTTGCATGGTAGAGATAAGAAGGAGTCAAAGGGAAAAAATTATTTATAAACAAATTGAAAAAGAAAGAAAAAAAATTCCCAGATGCTATTTGAGAAACAAGAATATATTCTAAGCTTCATAAAGTACTTTACAATATTCTAATAATAAGTTTATTTTGAAAGGAAATTAAATTCTTATTGGAGGAATATAAAAAGAAATATTCTGTGCAATTTCTGGAACCTTAGCACGGCCAGTGTTAGTAACTAAATTACAGTTTAGCAGCTTCTACCTGTAGGTTATCAACAATTAGCTATACAGTAAACCACTGATTATCTGCCATTCTATCAAACGCCACCCCAATTTCGTAATTTATTTAAAAATCAGTTACGAACAACGAAATTTCAAATGCACATAAACCTGAGTGATAAGGCGTGAGTAAAAAGCTTCATCATTAATATAAACCCTTAAGCTAATATTAGTTTTTGTTGCATTAATATGTCTCAATTTAATGATTTTCTGTAAGCAAGTAAACTCTATTGGTTTACAATGGAAATCTATGGGAATTTGGCGAAATAGAGATACCGCCAAATTGGCGTCACTTTTGGCGACTAATTTTGCAAATTTGGCGATGTATCGCCACATTGGCGGTAATCTTGGCGGCATTTGGAGACAGAACAGGCTCCTCCCAATTCCCAAACTGACAAATAAAACAGAATGAATTTAATAAATTAAATAATTTAATTTAATTTTTATTTTTTATCTATTATCCATGATAAAATAAAATAAAATGGATAATTATGTCTGACGTCAGGAACAGAAGCTTGAAAATATTTCTGCTAATGAAATCATAGGCTAACTTAACTGTGACAAGAAGGATATTGGTTATGAAGAATTAACGGATGACGAAATTATTCAAAACGTTTTGAATTCAGAATAACCTGAAGCGGATGATGTGTGATGGGGAATGACCATCCACGAGTCAGTCATGCAGACTATGCATGCGCTCTAAGTGCATTAATTTGTTTGAGATGCAAGAGGAAGCAGATGCAACTCAATTACTTTTAGTAAGTAGAATTCGTAATATTACTGCAATAAAAGCACAAGCAAAATGCAAACAAAAAAACTATAACCGATTACTTTGGATGAAAACAGGTACTACATATTTATTCAGTGAAATTTTAAATTTATCTGATAAATAGATTTCTTATTATCAGTCATACTTTTTATAAACGAAAATACACAAAACATTAAAAAAAAAATTCTTCTAATTATTCTGATTTTAAAAATAACACACAAAAATGTATTTTTAGTAACGGTCTTGTACTGTCTTTCGAATATTCGCCTGTTTCATTTACCCACCGTACCGTCGGTGATTTTTTTTCTTTTAGAGCTCGGTGTAATCAAGTGTACCATAAAGAAAATCCTGATTTGAATCTTTTTTTTTTTTTTTTTGGGGGGGGGGGAGGCGAAGGCAGATGAAAGAAGGTCTAGAGATTAAAAATCTATATTATAAGGCAAAAACATGTCCGTTGAGTAACGCTTACGTCATGCTAATGGTGGCAACAACTGACCTATAAATTTCGCTTTTACTGGAATTTTTAACATTGCACTGTTTTACATTTTTTACATCGTCTAAAATAGGAAAGAAAACTTCTTTAAAATGCAGTTTGTTTGAAAATTGTATCACAATTTACATATTTTTATGGTTTTTATAATAATTTTCAAGCATGATTAAATATATATATATATATATGTGTGTATGTATTTCGTGCAGCCTAATTACGAAATATTAACTTTGATGATCCAATCTTAAAACAAATAAATAGTTGAGTTTTTGTTTCCGGCTAATACTTATACATCGAATGCAATATTGATATTTTTCATATAAAAATGCTTTTTGTGTTGTTAGTGGGTAAATTTAAAATAACATTAAATGTAAAAAAATGTATTAGAATTTTAAAGAAAAAGGCATCATACTCCTTAATTTGTCAGTTACTAATGATACTAGTTATTCATTCCCATAAAAATGAAAGTTAAATGATATATTATAGATTTTTTTCTTGCAACAAATTAAGAATAATATCTTTAATTGATTTCATTTTTTAAACAAATTATCCTGGGCTTTTGAAACATTCCTCTATGTTTTGATTTAGTTTTCATATGTTTAATTCTATATATGTATATATATATATATATATATATATGAAGCAATTTAAATCCAAGCGAATATCGATAAAATAAATCTTGACCAAGCAGCTGCGATAACCCTCAACTTCTTTCTAGAATCACAGGCAGATGGCTCTCGCTTTCAGAGAAGAAAGGAGCAGCAGCAGCTTCATCTTCTCACCTCATCTCTTCTCCTCTCGCTGCACAGATGTTTCTGATTGTCTAGTCAGATCAGTTTTGGTTTTCCTTTTATCACAGTTCCGACGGCATTAATTAGGCCTTGACGATTATCAGACTAGCACGCATACCCATTCGAGGCAGACGATTACTTTTTCATGAAGGACCATCAAAGACAGAGAAATCCCAGTTATTTTTTAGAAATGCTAGTGGATCCAACCTCAGTTTCCTGAGTTACAGAACATAGATGAAAACTATATATTTTTAACTGAAAATTCTAGGAGATTTTTTTTATTTAATATATTCTTCAAGGTTGCTGTTTGAATAGTTAGATACTTGAGAATGATCAGACGATAACGTAATTGCACAGAAATTAAATTTTTATTTCAAACTCCCTTTTCTCATTATTTTTTATAGGCGAAAATTTTTTCATCATATTTCGTCATTCTTTCGATAGTAAATTTATTAATGAATATTAATTTCATCATTAAATTTAAGTTAATTATGAATTTCGACAGTCTTTTCGATAATTAAGTACAGAAAGTCTTTTTACATAAAAATTATGCATTATACTATTTACAATAAAATTAAATCTGTTTAAACAGTTAAATACTATCGAATGACCAGACGATACTGCAATGAAATTTAATTTTCATCTGAAAAGTCTTTTTTTTCGACTTTTTTTTTTTTTCGATGAACATTTTACCATCGTATTTAAACATTTTCCCGAAAATAAATTTGTAATTGGGTATTCATTTTCATTATTAAATTTAAGTTTTTACCATAATAAAATACAGAATGTCTTTTTATAGCAAAATTCTATGCTAGATTTTTAATCAAATTAAATCGATTCGAATCAATAAACATAATTAAAAGATCAAACGGTATAGAATCAATGTTTCATTTTTATTTTAAATGATATTTCCTTAATATTTTTCCATAGATTTAATTTTTATTACCATATTTAATCATTCTTACAGTATTAAAAGTTTGGAAGCTGTATTGCTGTCATGAATTTGAATAAAATTACGGGTTTTGCAGTTAACTTTTAATGATCGTATAGATTCACGAAACGCAACACAACGACATTTTAACTTCCAGACGCTCTCACTTATTTGAATCTAAATAAGTATTTTAAAGATAATTTTACAAGTAATTTTAAAATCACACTCGCATTTTTACTTTATCACAGTCAGTAATTTTGAGGAAATATATAATATTCAATTTTTATTTCAAATGATATTTCTTTAATCTTTCTTTATAGATGTAATTTTTATTACCATATTTAATCATTTTGACGCTATTCAAAGTTGAAATATTAGTATTGCTTTTACGTATTTGAATAAAATTGTGTGTTTTGCAGTTAACTTTTAATGATCGTCTAAATTCGTAAAACGCAGCCATGAATTGTTCAACTTCCAGGCACTCTCACTTATTTGAATCTAGATAAGTATTTTAAGGCTAATTTGCAACGTTAATTTAAAATCACACTCACATTTTTATTTTACCACTGTCAGTAATTTGGCAAGTATAAAATCCCTATTTCATTTTTATTTCAAAATATTTCTTTCACCTTCCTTTATAGATTTAATTTTTATTACCATATTTAATCATTCTTACACTATTCAAAGTTGGAAAATTAGTGTTGTTATCACTATCAGGAATTTGGCAAGTATAAAATCCCTATTTCATTTTTATTTCAAAAGATACTTCTTTAATCTTTTTTTATAGATTTAATTTTTATTACCATACTTAATAATTTTTACACTATTCGAAGTTGATAGATTAGTGTCGCTTTTACGTAATTGAATAAAATTAAGTGTTTTGCAGTTAACTTTTAATGATCGTCTAAATTCATAAAACGCAGCTATGAAATTTTAACTTCGAGGCACTTTCACTTATTTGAATCTAGATAAGTATTTAAAAGATAATTTTACAACACTCGCATTTTTATTTTATCACTGCCAGTAATTTTGCGGGAATATATAATATTTCATTTTTATTTCATATGATATTTATTTAATCTTTCTTTATAGATTTAATTTTTTTGCCATATTTAATCATTTTTACGCTATCCAAAGTTGGAAAATTAGTATTGCTTTTACGTATTTGAATAAAATTGAGTTTTTTGCAGTTAACTTTTAGTGATCGTCTAAATTCGTAAAACGCAGCCATGAATTATTCATCTTCCAGGCACTCTCACTTATTTGAATCTAGATAAGTATTTCAAGGCTAATTTTCCACGTTAATTTAAAATCACACTCGCATTTTTATTTTATCACTGTCAGTAATTGGGGAATATAGAATCCTCATTTCATTTTATTTCAAAAAATATTTCTTTAACCTTTCTTTATACATTTAATTTTTATTACCATATTTAATAATTCTTAAGCTATTCAAAGTTCGAAGATTAGTACCTATTGCTTTTACGTGTCTGATTAAAATTGTGTAATGTGCAGTTAACGTTTAATGATCGTCTAAATTCATAAAACGCAGCCATGAAATTTTAACTTCCAGGCTATCTTACTTATTTAAATCTAGATAAGTACTTTAACATAATTTGTGACTTGAATTTAAAATTATACTCGCATTTTTTATCTTATCACTGTCAGCAATTTTCCGACGCATTCTCTTTCCTCTCCTAATAAAATCGAAAAAATATAAAAATAAATGAGAAAATAAAAAAAAAAACCAATAGAGTAAGGTGAAAAGATAATGAAGTTCATAAGTTTAATTAAATGCAAGATAAAAATTTTAAAAACGAATCTTATAGCAACAAATTAAAATTGTAGCAACATTGCTTAGTACAATTAATCTCTGAGAAAAATTGAATTAGCGATTTTCTTTTATTACTAGCCGCTCTTGGCAACCAGTTTGGTCTCCCTTCAAATTTACGTTTGGAAAAGCATGCTCAGCATTGTATAATGTTACTTTTATTCATAATTTAATTTACCTGGACTGTTTAAAATATAATTAATATAATCCCTTAAGCGAATATTAGTTTTTGTTGCATTAAAATATCTCAATTTGTTGATTTCCTATAAGCAAGTAAACCCTATTGGTTTACAATGGAAGTCTATGGGAATTTGGCGAAATATTAGAGATATCGCCAAGTTGGCGTCACTTTTGGCAAATAATTTTGGTCGCAAAATTTGGCGATATGTCGCAAGTTCGTGTCAAACTGGGCGACATTTGGCGACAAAACAGGGTCGCTCCTATGGTAACCCTCCCTTTATAGGAATGGAGATGCACTAAATGCTGTTCAATAATCAATAAGATGCGTTTCATTTGGGCGTTGCCATTAAACAATTAACAAATAATCGCGATTTCTGTGCCGCGTACGATAGCGTAATATATATATATATATATATATATTACGCCTGTCTCCATGGATTCAATTTCTTCTGGTTTTAGTTTGAATGTTTTTAAAGTTTGGCGTTTTTTAAGTATGTTGTTTTTAAAGTTAGTAGTTTTTAGTTATTTTGTAGTTGTCATTTGGTTTAGTTTATTTATTGTTGGATCAGTTCCGTAGTTTCGAATTTTTGGTTTGGTTTTTGGATATATATATATATATATATAGATAGATAGATGTTTGCAATAATTACAGAGGTTCAGACAATGCTGTCAACAAATATCATAGAGCGGGAGGCGGTTCCACAGACCTATAACCTCCTCAAGTTGACGATTGAAATTCCAGAAATAGGCGGAACTCGATTAGCATATTAAAATGCAACTGGTCTGCCAAGTCATATCTCGGTGGAAACTGCCTGTAGATCCGATTTTTGTGGTTGAGTGGTAGGTTCATTAATGTGTTTTCCTGCACTCAAAGGTATGAAAACATGGAGGACTGGGAGCAGGAAAACACAATGGTAAACTTACCAGGCAACCGCTAAAATCAGGTTTGCAGGTGGGGCCTTCTCACAATCTTTTGACTTTTGGGAGAAAAAAAAAAATCTGACGAAATTAAACCTACTAAAATAACATTTTAATCTGATAGACGACTGCTTTAATGATTCAAAATAAAGAAAAACGGTCAGATGGGAATTTTTTTTTTTATTTAACTGAGGTTTATGTTAAATTTATGTTATGGAAAATTAAACTCTGCGAGTTTAATTTTCCTTACCATTTTACCACTAAAACTTTTTATTTTCTTCGAAATTTTTACTTATAATGAATTTGCATAGTACTCACAAGACATTCAAATAAGAAATAATAACAATGTAATATTTTTAGTACAAATTTTGGTATAACATTGTCTTAAAGGGGTATTAAAGAAGGGACGGTAAGGTAAAAAAAAGGGGACGGTATAGGAAAAAAGGGACGAAATGGGAAAAAAAGGGACGGTAAGGATGGAACGGTGAGGGACATTACCACTTATTTTAGGCAAATCATGTTAAGACTAACTGATAGCCGCAATGTTCATTGATTTTTAGAAACAGTTGTCTACATTGGATTAAATATATATATATATATATTTAATTTACCTCGAAAAGTGCAAGAATAGACCTTGGGGACGGTAAGACTACCAATAAAGCCACGATGCGTGAAATCGATATTTAAATGCTGATTTAAATTCTGCAGTAAATTTCCTGTCAAAGAATTTTAGACATTCTTTCTCTAGCATACTTCTGCATGAGAAAAAACTTGAAAAAAATTCTGTGGCTGCATCTGAAGGGATTTTTTGTATAAGTTTAGCAAGAGGGACGGTAAGGATGAAAAACCCAGGGACAGAGTTCAAAAAATAATATCAACCGCAAAATTGTGTGCAGGTTAATTTTTTGCGCATTTTGCATATTTATATAAAACAACTGTCCCAGTTTCGGAAAAAAAAATTACATCGAATTACTTTTATTGAAACAATTTTATACAGACAGCTCCAAACTTAAAAATCAGCATCAGTGCACGGGACGGTATAGGAGTTTTCCTGGTATTTGGACCCCCAACATCGTCCAAAAGTTATTTATCTCGTTAATATTGTTATGTTATGCAATCATGCAATGGGATGTTCCTAGTATATGAATTAAAAAAAAAACACAAAAAAGTGTATTAAAATAAAAATTATTATTTAGGGACATGAAAGTCAAAAAAAAGAAGAACAGACCAGGTTTAGTCGAATACTTGTGATAGTGAATCCGTTTATTGAAATTAATCTTTTATCAATTGCATCAATATTATATTCGTTGATTGACTATATTAATAAAGAATGTTAGATCATTTAATATGGAAGAATATTAGCGAATATTTTACCAATATTATTGACGAATACCAGTGAACAATTATTCAACTAATGAATATTAAAATAATATGACTAAACAACAATAATAAAAATAATAAAAATACAACTATAATCAATCTTAACGACATTATTGTCGTTGCCAAATTATATTATTAATGAATATCAACAAAGATCTACAAAACAACACCAACATCAGAAAAATGCTTATAATCCGAAGATTTATGAGCCCCATTGATATAGGTACGCTAAAAAGTATAAATTTATTAAAAATAGCTGAAACTTTATGGTAACTTTCAAACAAATAAATATACTAAATTAGAAATAAGTATATAACTTTAAAATAAACAAATGTATAATCTGGAATAAAAATATACTTTAAAAAGGATTATGCGTTACAAAATATCATTTCTGGAATGATTATAATTTTGAAACATTTAACAAGTACAGTAGAACCTCCTTCATCCGAAACTCTTTTAACCGAAATCAATTTTTAAACCTTTTTTTTTTTTTTTTACTATCACATTCTTTGTGTGCAAAATCCATTTTGAATTTAAGCTATCATATTCCTTGTGTGCAAGCGGTTCTTTCCAAACCACGAGGACATATGGATATTTTCGATCCCCTTTCTTAGAATTCCTTTGAATTTAACTTGAGTCCCGTTAGCTGCGGAGTCAAACGAACAAAACGAACGAAGAAAACGAACATATTAGCAATTCTGAAGCTTTTGAATGTTTTGCAAAAGGTTTATCTCGGCTGGAGCAGCAGTAAGACTGATACTGTGAACTGATAATATTTAAAGACTTCGTGATAGAATTTCAAAGCAAAGGCAATCGAAACTGCGACAAACAAAACATTGTTTCAAATCCTTGTGAAAAATGTAAAAGATACTTAATTTCAAAATTAAAATTCAGGTAAATTATTCTTGTTTCTATTTTGCTATTGCTTTATCTTTATCAAGCACTTGTTACCATAATAAGAAATAGCGCATATACCCTTAATCTTAAAATTGAAGCGTTCTCTATTATCCGGAAATTTCGATTTTCTAAAAGATGGTCGGTCCCAATTACTTCGGATAATAGAGGTTCTACTGTATTGCCGATGGTAATAAAAACTGTTAAAGAAATAAATATGCATTTCTACTAAAACTATGCTAAAAAGTTAAAATATATAATAATTATTTTTGTTAGAGTATCCTTTAAGGTAAAAAGCGTCATAGAATCTTCATTATTTCATGTGTCCTTACAGGATATATAAAACTGGATTTCTGACTCTTACATTAGCCTGCAATTTATTTAAACAATCAAGTTAGTTTTAAAAGATTTGTTCAAAAGATTGGATTTCAATGTCATTACACTTATCTGATATAAACTCTCTTTGTTTAGATAGCTGAAACAGTAGAATATAAATCCACTTTTCCCGCGGTTAAATAAACATTATTACGTACTTTGATAATGATCAAACATTAATAAATTTTCAAAAGTTATGAAGAATGTATTCTCAGTTTCTCAGTATTGATAACATTTTAAAAAGAATTATTTGCAAATTTTATGAGAAGTTCTTAAAATTAATAACAAAATATGCTAACATAAAAATAAATTAATAAATATTTAATGTTGCCAACGCTAATGATAAACCTGAAAGGTATAATTCTATATAATTTTTAAAATATGCATAAAACTTTAAAATTAACAGTTTAAAGAAATATACATTTTTATGCAATATTTTAAAGGATTGCGCTTTACAAAATTTTTAGTAGTTCACATGTCATACCGGGATATTTTTATTTTAAGAACGTTTAACCTAATAAAAAAACTAAACCTGTGGCTGTACAATCCATGAAGGATCAGGGCCTACAGTGCCCAACTCTGTTTACTTGACCATGGGCCCCGAGGTACTAAGCAGCATGTGCCCGGCCGGGTGGTCAGCCCAACTCGAGACCCTCGGTGTTTGGTTCCTAAGCAAGCTTGGTAATCATTTTGTCGACCCCGAAGGGATGAAAGGTTGAGTGAACCTTGCCCAACCGGGAGCCGAACTCGCGGCCTGTAGCGTGGCAAACAGACATGCTAACCACTATGCTGCTGGGCTTCACGTTTAACCTAATACGCTGTTGAAAAAATAATAATTTATTGTTATAACAATATCCTTTTCAGGGATAAAGCTTCATGAAATATTAATTATTTCGTATGTCATACACATAGAATACGTAAATCTGAATTTCTGGCTGTTCCATTATGCTGTAATTTATTTGAACAAGCTAGTCTGTTTAAAAGATTTGTTTAAAAGATTGAATTTCAATGTCATTACATTTATCTGATCTCACATTTCCTTGTTTATACAACTGACACAGACGAATGTAAATTCACTTTTCCCGCGAGAAAATAAACATTGTTGTGCGCTGGATAATGATCAACGAAGGTTACTACAATTTCAAAAATGATGAAAGACGTAATCTCAGTCTCAGCGAAAAACTACCGTCTTAAAAAAGATGAATCTCTACCAGTTTTCTTTAAAATATTGAAAATAACGATAAAATGTAGTAAAATAAATGTAAACAATTTAATGAAAATCTTATATAATATAGTATTAATGAACTTTCTTTAAAGATAATACATAAAAATGTTTAAATTTATATTATTTTTAATAAATTCTGCATTCATTCATTAAAATGGTAAGAATATCAAATTGACATTATTATCTCCATGTGAAGTTACCTAGAATTAAATCGGAAATTAACCAAACAAATTAAAGATAATTCATCGTCTAATTAAACTTTAATTCAATGCTCATTTTTATGAATATAGTAATTATATAACTAGGACTTCCCTCAGAGGGATTAGTCTGAGCGATATTGTTGAGAACATAGATTTAATAATAACATGTGGAAGCAAAGAAAATGAGATGTTATCTTTAATTGTCCATATACTGCGATAAATTGAAATGATGAAAATAAACGAATTGTAGAATTACAAAATCTTATATATAAATTCGTATACACTGTTTAAAAAATTGGGAAATCAAACCATTCAAGACAGCCATGCATGGATATAAAATTGAAAGTACGCAATATATTAAAAGTAAAATAGAAAATGAAACACTAAATTACTTAGATCGGAATTTTAACTGTATAAAATAATGTCAAGAGCATAATCAGACGCTCCGCACCAATTTGAGTGACTTTAAATGACAAATATATGATGCTTAAAAAGAATGGACTATACGTGTGCTCCCTCGGAATAGTTAATATTGTACAATATCTGTTTTCCACGTATGCAATGAGGTTGTCGATAACATTTAAGGAATTATCTCCTTAAAATCTGATATAGTATCAAAGTACCGAATACATCAACAGTGGCATGCAACGCTTCGTTAGAGTGTGTTTTAGATATGCTCGATCGGATTTAAATTATGAGTGTATGCTGGCCACTACATACGCTGTATTGTTTTGTTTTCAAACAGATTCTGCACAAGTTGAGCTGTATTTAGCATGTATTAAATAAAAGAAATCGGCAATGATTACAGCATAAAGTATGACACAAGGTCTGAATATATCGTCTGTATAACTTTTGAGCTGTCAAAGTGTCATTTGAAGTAATTTACAAATCCATACATATTTATTCAGAAAATCATGCAAGCTAACATACGCCAACTTGAGCCCGATTATGAAATTTCACCAGAATAAGTTAATATATAAAAAATCTACTAATGATAATTGAGAATATGACCTTATGATAAAATGTCTAGAAAATGAATCGGATAAAAAATTCATATCACATATAAAACGGCACTTCCCTCTGTTAGTGGCCTTGGCGAGAGAGAGAAAAGCCTAGAGAAGGAACACTTTAACAAGTATTTTCGGGCAACCTACTTACTGTTTCATGCAGGTCTTTATTCAATATTTACACAATTTATTTAATGCTAGGTGGGTATCTATCAGTTTTGTTGTAATTAAATTGCATGTTTAGCGAAGGAAATGCAGCATTATGAAATATTTAAAGTTGCTGTACCTAATAATTCCAACTTAATGGTAATTGAGATCGCTTTCCCTTAATTTCAACTTTTTAAATTTTAAATTTTTTAGAAACCATTCATAGAGACAATTGTATATTTTAAAACTAACCCGAAGCAAAATTTCAAGATTTTGGGCTCAGCAGTAACACAGAAATAGAAAATTTTCGAAAGTTTTTTGTTTCTGCACTGTTTTATATAGCGACATTTTTAGAAATTGTTCTATTGCGAGAACTTACGTCATGATAAATACAGCCATGTCAATTTTCATGTTTATATTCCTAACAATTCCATGTACTTCGTTACTTATGTCATCTTTAGATCTTTTTCCGCTTTGTTTAGTCTTTCGATCTTTTAGAATTCGTTCTACAACGAGCATTTACATCTTATTAATTACTACCACGCCAAAGTTCTAGTTTCTAACCCCAACAGTATCCCAAAATTTTCAGTATTCCAAATAAATCATAGTTTAGAACCTTTCTAGAAAATTTTACGTTTATCCGTCAAATTGAACCTTTTAGAGAGCGTTTATTACGAGTATTTACACCTTAAAAGTAACTACCGCACAAAATTTAAAGTTTCTAACCCAATCAATATCGCAGAAATAGCAATTTTAAAACTTTTTTGCTCCTGCAGCGATGTAGGCTCTTGCACTGACATAAAATAGTCTTTTTTGCGGAGCAGAGATGGCCACCAACATTTTTTTAAGTTAGCTATGTAGTTTCAGAGATAACACCTCACAAACGTACAAGCATTAATAATATTATACACTTTATATTATAACCCTTTATAATATTAGCATTAGATGTACAGATACAAAAGCCATTTATCTGTTACAAACTAAACTGCCCGACGTAGCCCAGAATTTGAAGGATGTTTGTTCTGAAAAATCAATTTCAAAATTTAACGTACAACACAAAACAAACATTAAAAAAAAGCAGTCGAAATGTTGTATGAATGAATCATATGAAAACGCTATATAAAAATGTATAAATGTATATAACAGACGCAAAAGACTACAGCTATAAATGAACTTATTTCAATTTATAACTGGAGCAATAATGTTAAAATACGCCAATATTTCCCTAATCGGGTTTTTATCATGCTTCAATACATTTTTCACACTCATATGATGTTATACTCAATCCACCACGCCCTTTATATTTTCAATATGACGTAATATTTTCCTCTTTCACGTGGAAACCTTGAAATAGAAAAGTTATGAAGTTATATTCAATTTCATTTAAATTCGTCAAACTATTTATTTCATTTTCATTTTTCACGTGAATTTCTTGCAATAGAAAATTTATGACGTAACATTCACCTTTTTTTAAATTCGGCAAACTATTTATTTCATTTTAATTTTTCATGTGGAAATCTGGCAGTAGAAAATTAATTGCTGTAGTAATAATTTCATTGTGTTTTTTAATTGTTGACAACTGCTATAACGAAAAATGTTTAAATTTGATAAGAAATTGCTGTTAAATTGGTGGTTTTTTATTAATTAAAAATTAACTATAAATTATTTCGATTCCGGAATACTTTAGTTGCCTTGGCCATGTTTTAATATACATGTACGTATCTTTTCACAATTTTGGCTTCCAAATTGTGGATTTTTATAGAATTACAAACAGACAGATAGACAAGCTTTCATTTTTATATATCTCTCTATTCTAAAAAAAGTAACTAACGCTGTCAACGCCGCCGGTTTTGAATTTTTTGTGACCGGAGGTCTTTCTTCGTTAATATTAAGAAAACTATTGCATACAAAAATATGAAAATCGGTGGTATTGTAGAGAAATGTTTGATCAACACGCTGATGCATATAGTTTTCAAATCGAAGAATTATTTTAAGAGATATTTAATGCTAAATTTGGACAAAATCGTTCCATTAAAAAAGTTTTATAGGAGCAAAAACTGTACATGGGAATTTAATCATTTTTAGATCATTTTATTCAATAGAAGATCCTGGTGTGCAGATTCTATTAATTTTTTTTTAATTTGGCTCATTTTTTGAGGTTTTATTTCTATTTTAAATTCAAATATTCAGCATTTCGACACATATTTTTTACATATTTTAGAAAATGGTATTAATTTAAACTGTTGCCAACTGTATAAACTGCGCAAAAAATAATGCTTGCTTCAAATAAAAGAAATATTTACACGTTACTATTATAAACAGAAAAAAACCTTCAAATTAGAATTAAATAATTAAGTATAAAAAGCAGGCACTTATTGGAAATTACGCCATAAAAACTATATTTACATGTGAATTTTAAAAGAGAAAGGATATTGTAAAATAAATTCATTAACATGCGTTAGAAGTCTGAAATAGAAGAAATTACGTCACATTACACTTATTATGCAAAATGAACAAAAAATAGTATTGCAAAACAGTTTAAATTTAAAAATTGCGCGAGACAAAACATTAGAGGTTAAATATTAGATTTCTTCAAAATTTTATTATTTGTCGTTTGATGTGAGGTGTTCAGCTATAAGTATGCAAAATTTCATGTCTCCAACTTAATTAGGGACTGAGTTAGAAAAATTGTTTAATATACACAAGTTAGAGCACAGAGGGTTAAATATTAGACTTTTTAAAAATTTTATTATTTGTCGTTTGATGAGAAGGTGTTCAGCTATAAGTATGCAAAATTTCATGTCTCCAACTTTATTAGGGGCTGAGTTAGAAAAACTGCTTAAAATACACAAGTTACAGCCCAGAGGGTTAAATATTAGACCTTTTTCAAAATTTTATTATTTGTCGTTTGATGTGAGGAATTCAGCTATAAGTATGCAAAATTTCATGTATCCAACTTAATTAGGGCTTGAGTTAGAAAAATTGCTTAAAATGCACAAGTTAGAGCCCAGAGGGTTAAATATTAGACTTTTTCAAAATTTTATTATTTGTCGTTTGATGTGAGGTGTTTAGCTATAAGTATGCAAAATTTCATGCCTCCAACTTAATTAGGGGCTGAGTTAGAAAAACTGCTTAAAATACAGAAGTTAGAGACTGGAGGGTTAAATATGACATTTTCAAAATTTTATGATTTATCGTGTTATTGCAAGTGTTCAGCTATAAGTATGCAAACTTTCAAGTCTCCAAATTAGTTAGAGGATGAGTTAGAAAAATTGCTTAAAATACATAAGTTAGAGCCCAGAGGGTTAAATATTAGACCTTTTCCAAAATTTTATTATTTGTCGTTTGATATGAGGTATTCATCTATAAGTATGCAAAATTTCATGTCTCCAACTTAATTAGGGGCTGAGTTAGAAAAACTGCTTAAAATACACAAGTTAGAGCCCAGAGGGTTAAATATTAGACTTTTTCAAAATTTTATTATTTGTCGTTTGATATGAGGTGTTCATCTATAAGTATGCAAAATTTCATGTCTCCAACTTAATTAGGGGCTGAGTTAGAAAAATTGCTTAAAATACAAAAGCTAGTGATTGGAGGGTTAAATATGACTTATTCAAAATTTTATGATTTATCGTGTTATTGCAAGTGTTCAGCTATAAGTATGCAAACTTTCAAGTCTCCAACTTAATTAGGACTTGAGTTAGAAAAATTGCTTAAAATACACAAGTTAGAGCCCGGAGGGTTAAATATTAGACCTTTTCCAAGATTTTATTATTTGTCGTTTGATATGAGGTGTTCATCTATAAGTATGCAAAATTTCATGTCTCCAACTTAATTAGGGGCTGAGTTAGAAAAAATTGCTTAAAATACACAAGTTAGAGCCCAGAGGGTTAAATAAAAGACTTTTTTAAAATTTTATTATTTGCCGTTTGATGTGTGGTGTTCCGCTATAAGCATGCAAATTTTCAAGTCTCCGACATATATAGTTTCTGAGAACGGGCTCTGTGACAGACGGACAGACAGACAGACAGACAAAGGAGTGAGACAGGTAGGGTTTTGTTAGATGAACGAAACTCTAAAAACATGCTGCGGATGACTGTAACAAGATCCTAAAATTACATTACCATCAGCGATCTACCAATCCCGAATTTAGTTTATATTCGTTTCGTATATTCTTATTCTTTTGTGCGGCCCTGTAAAATAACTATCAATAATATATGCAGTAAAACCTCTGAATAGCGGACACCTCGAGAATGCAGAATTTGTCCTCTATTTGGAGGTGTCCGCTACTGAGAGTAAAACATGTACAGTTATTTAAGTGTTGGTAATTGAAAAAGTGTCCGCTAAATAGAGGTATCCACTAATCGAGTGTGTCCGTTATGGAGGTTTTACCAATAAAACCTCTGAATAGCGAACACCTCGGGAGGGCAGAATTTGTCCTCTATTTGGAGGTGTTCGCTACTGAGAGTAAAAAATGTACAGTTATTTAAGGGTTGGTAATCGAAAAAATGCCCGCTAAATAGAGGTGTCCACTAATCGGGTGTGTCCGTTATGGAGGTTTTACTGTATAATAATATCATCCTTTACATGAAAATTGCATGCTGTATGATAGACAGACAGACAGACATCCAGAGAAAGATAACCTCCCGGAGCAATAAACACTCATGTCTTTTGTTTTAATCATCCACAATTGTATGTCATACAACAGGCCAGATTTTATACAGCAGGCTAAAAACGGTCACCGTGGTACGGAGTACTGTATTATTATTTGTTTGCCCACCAATACTGGTTGCCACGGGTTGTTGCAAGGTTTCTGATCACGTGGTTGAAACTGATCTATTCAATATTACTGCGTGCGTATTTATTTTTATTTGCTCCATGTGTTCAAACCAATTATCTACGAAAACATCCACCGGTGAAAGTGACGCACACCAAATTTCTGTGACGTATGCAGATAAATTGTGCTTTTTTATCAGTTTTTTTAATATAATTTTTAAACGGTTTGGAGCTGATTTTTCATAGTAGGTGCATTCAGTAGGTGGCCCTCATAGGTACCTTCTGGTGCAATCAGAAACGAAATCCGACAAATATTTTTTGAGTTATGCTTGACGAAAGGTTTTTATTAGGCTTTTTTTTTAGTAGGACATGGCGTTAATATCCATCGTAGTTGTAATGTGTCCGGACAGTAATATTTCGCTGAGTATTAGCCTTCGCTTCGCTCAGACAATTACATAATTATTTTTCCTATGAATCATTCAACGCATCAAGTTTCAATAATGTACGAACACAAAGAGTAAATAAGCAAAGGTTGCAAAAATAATCAGAAATAAACGTGAATTTAAGAAATCAAAAAAAGCAATCAAATTATTTGCTTGGATAAAACATGCCAATATATTAATAATTGCATTTGTAAAATACAGAAAAGAAAAAAAATACAGATTTTCTTATAAGAAATTATTTGAAATTAAAAAAGCAAACAATTTATTCAAAGATAATTCGCCATCTGATTTTTTTAGTAATTTTTCATTTAAATGGAATTTCCAATTATTTATTTATTCACAGAATGCAAACATTTCATCCTTCCATCCCTCGTGTAATCTAGGAAAGTGATAAACAGTGTAAATATAAAGAATACTAACTAACCAAAATAATCTAGGATTAACAACCTCAAGATAAGCAATCAAATAAAGCTCTTCGATAAACCTGTCAATATTTTCAATTGTGTTTGTAGAATCCGATAAAAGATTGGAATTAAGATTTTTCAATTCACAACATTCGGATTTATTTGAATGTGATACATTCATTCATAGATAAATCAACGTCGGATTAAAATTTTACTAAATAATTTTTAAATATATTTTTTTAATTTATTTATTTAGAAAACAAAATCATTTAAACCGTTTATACTTCAGGTAATATACGAAAGCAAATAGTACTCTGTTAAAAAAAATTAATATAACATTACTCCATAAAAATGGTGGCAGCCTTGCTGCTTCCATTCTATTGAGTAATTTAACCCTTTCCGGCGCGGAGTAATTCTGTTTATAAACTGATGAAATAATGGATTGACACCAGAATTTATAAGCAAATATATTAGAAAATACGAACTTGTGAATTTTCATGTACATTATGAAAGGAAAAATTTAATTAAATATCCCCGGTGCCGTTTGTCAATTTTTGAATTAAAATTAAGTGTCCTTTTTTAAGGACACCTCCCTCGAAAGGGTTAAGCAATATAACTGGTGTTACGTCACACTAATGCGTTATATTACACCAGTTATCAGTTTAAATTACACCATTACATTAGTTAAATTATAATATTAAGGAGCAACGTTACATAAACTTTTTACAGTGTAACCAAACTAAGATTACAAAACTAGTCAAAATAATTTTGGATTACCTACGAACGACAATAAGCATTCAAATAAAGTACTTCGGTAAACATTTCAATATTTATTTTCAATTGTATTTATAAATCCGAAAAAAAATATCGAAATTATTTGTATGACATAATTTTCGAATTTATTTGAAGATAAATTATAATGCAATTAATTAATTCAAAGATAATTCATCAGCTGATTAAAATTTGACAAAAAATATTTTTTTAATGTATCTTATATTTATTTATTTATTCAGCAAATAAAATCATTTAGCGTGTTTATACTTCGTGCAAGGCACGAAAACGAATAGTAACGATAGTAAGATTACAAAACTAGTCAAAATAATAAACATATATAAGATACACAAAATGTAAATACATTGCTTACAGGTGTCAAGTATGATAAAATCCTTTAAAAAAAACATTAAAGTCATTTAAAATTCATAACGTTTTCGACCGACACTTACTCGGTCATCCTCAGTGAAAAACTAACAGCTGTTCTGTCTCCGCGTCTCAAGCCTTGTCCGGAACAGACCATTATAGTCAAAATAATTTTGGATTACCTACGACAATAAGCAATCAAATAATGCGCTTCGATAAACATGTCAATAGTTATTTTCAATTGTATTTATAAATCTGAAAAAATATCGAAATTATTTGTGTGACTTAATATTCAGATTTATTTCAAGATAAATTATAATGCAATTAACATGCGCTGGGTGTAAATATCACCCCTATCACATTTTTCCTTCGGAAAAAATAGGATAATTTTTTGAGGACCTTTCTGACCTGCCTTGTGCCTTTCAAGATTAAGGTCGAGAAGGGGTGGGTGAAACAATGTCTTTTTTTTTTTTGTTGTTGTTAGCTAGAAGGGGAGAAATATACCTCTTGGGAATAAATAATCCCGCGCGTGTGCAAACGTTACATTTCGCGACGTTCATTTTTTACGGGATAACACACATAAAAATAATTTTAATGAAAGAGTAACATAAAAGCTACTTGTGTATATTGGTAAAAGGATATTAAATATTATTAATATAATTTTTTTTTGAAAAGATTTCTGTTTTAATAGTCCAAGAGCCAACAGCACAAAAACCTATGTTATTAAGCACAAGAAAAAAACCCTTTATTTTATTGAAGAGTAGAAGTAGGGGAATCTAATGATCCATGTCTGCCGGCAGTGATGTAGTGCATAAGCCAAAAATTAATATCACCAGTGGTTCACTCATAGGTTTATCATTGTACTTGTCCTACAAACAAAGGTATGAAAACAGGAGGACTGGGAGAAGGAAAACACAATGATAAACCTACGAGTGAACAACTGGTGGTATTAATTTTTAGCCTATGCACCACTTCACTTCCGGCACATATGGATTATTAGATTCCCCTACTTCTACTTTCCCATAAAATAAAGGCTTTTTCTTGTGCTGTCGACTCTTGAACTATAAGGTGTGAAAAATAAATCGTTTGCATATTTTTTAGAAAAAAAAGAAAGAGATTTTTATAAAGAGACCGCTACAAAATCTGAAAATAAATATGAAAAGCATGATTTTTCCCTAAAAAGCAGTAGTACTGATGCATTTTACAACATAGAGCCGTAGATTTGTTTTTAAAACGTATTTAGCCAAAAATATAATGGGGACAAAATAGGGTGAGCTTTATCCCACGCGAGTGCTAATGTTACAAAAAACAGCGTGTGTGCTTACGGGTTAATTGATTCAAAGATAATTCGGCATCTCATTAAAATCTAAGTGGATCATAATTTATATGAATTTTATACTTATTTATTTATTTATAAAATTAAATCATCCAAACCGTATGTAACGTATGAGCACAAATAGTAAATAAACAAAGCTTACAAAACGAGCCAAGAAAAGGTATGAACGAAAAATCACGCATCACACATAGATTATTGAGCACTTTACAACATTTACAGAATATTATTAATAAATTTCCTTTTTCATATAATGAAATGAGAAATTTAAATAAGCAAATCAAATAAAATCCATCGGAAAATGATTTCCCCCCACACACCACAACGTAACGGAATTTTCTTTTGTTTCCCTGTATACGAACTATAAATGCTACACGCTTCATTTTAAATAACGAACATTCGATAGTGAACTTAGTTGACATTAAAACATTTTTAATTAACATTAAAAATTACATATCAATCGGAACATATTTACGCGAGTTAGAGCACGTCCAGGTGTTCAGACATCCAAAGGAACAGACAAATAACCGACTTTTCAACTATGCAAGTAAGTGTTAAAAAGGAAAAGAAAACGTGTATAAATACCGTCAAAATAAACAAATACAAATTACACAAACCTGTCAATGTTTGTTTGTAATTGCTTCTGTAAATCCAAAAAAAAAAAAAAAATCGAAAAATTTCTTTATATCATATTATTTGGATTTACTTAAAAGCAAATTATAATGCAACCAAATTAATCAAAGATAATTCATCATCTGATTAAAATTTTAATGAATCACCTTTGTCCCCCCCCCCCCCCCCCCCCTGTTTTATCAGACTTCACATGTTTATTTTCTTCTTCAGAAACAAAGTTTATTCAATTCACTCACCTTTCCTGTGACGAGTATACACGCGACGATAGATAAACGAAGCTTACTAAACAAGACAAAATAATCTAGGATTAGTAACGTCGAAATACAAAATCATGTATTTCGATAAACCTGTCAATATTTTCTTACAATACCATTTATGAAATCCGATAGCGAATTGGAGGAATGTTTCTTTCTTTTACATTACTTGGGTTTATTTGAAATCCAATTACAATTTAATCAATTTACCTGAAGATAAATCCCATCTAATTAAAATTTAATTGAGCCATTTTCTTTTCTCTTACCTAATATGTATTTAGTAATTCAGTAAAGACAAATTAATTATATTTGGATAAATTTTTTGTGTTAGAATTTGATTTGAAATAAATCCGAATATTGCGTTACAGAAAAAAAAAAAAAAATCTATGTTGTAAAAAGGGGCAAATATTTTTTTTTATCTATAAGAATATATTTTAACCACGAACGAAAATGCACAATACCCTTTTCGGAGTTAGCCTACACTGCAAGAAAAAAAAAAGTCTATACAATTACTAAGAATTTTCTAGGAAACTGGGGTGCCTAGAACTTTTTATGTAACGGCAACAAAAAAAAATTCACGCAACAGATACACGTTTACACTGTAAACCAAAAAATCTGTAAGGTTACTAAGAATTTTTTGGGAAACTGGGATGCCTAGAACTTTTTATGTAACTGCAGCATCAAAAATTCATGTAATTAATCCAGGATTCCAGATAAAATGTTAGTAAGCATACAGATTTCTGTAGCTTTCCAAAAACTAGTTTTGTAGATTTACATTTTTTTTTTACAGTGGACTGATAAAATTTTAGTAAGCATGCAGATTTCTGTAGCTTTACATATGTAGAATTACATTTTTCTTTTACAGTGTATGATTACAAAAAGCCGTTCTTCATCTTTCGAAACCTCAAAAACTAATATATTTTTTTATATTTAAAAAGAATTTATGAAAACAAGATTTAAAAAAGCATTTATGAAAACAAGATTTTAAAAAGCATTTATGAAAACAAAGTATTTTTTTTCTGCCTCTAAATTTTGAAAACGTTTCCGAGTACGTATAGTGTATTAATTAGTTTTCTGAACTCGGAATATGAGTTTTTATGAGCTGTCGATCCTCAATTAAACATTTTCAACTGCGCAATAGAGTTTATACTAGGGATGCACCGAATAGCGATTTTGGCCGAATACCGAATACCGAATATTCGGCCAACAGGCGAACCGAATACCGAATATTTAGCTAGCCGAATAGTAACTGCTAGGCCGAATACCGAATATTTGGCCGAATACCGAATATTCGCCTTGTCGAATACTTTTATATTTCAAAGTTTAAAGGCATTAAAATGTTAAATTTTAAAACAATTTTACATAATATTTAAAACAAACTTTTATTCTAATAAACAAGAGCTTTTTTTCAAGTAAACTTTATGCTGAAAAAAATCTGCTTTGAGACATTTAAGAAGAGGATAGTTATAAAAAAAATTTTAATTAATAAAATTTTAAATTTCATGGCTTCTTCTGAGAATTAAAACAAATACAATTTTTTTTAAATTCGAAAACAAACATTTTAAAAACAAAGAGAAATTGTGAAAAAATTGTACAGGATCATATATTTGCTTGTCAGGAAGAGACTAAAGTAAAAGTTAATAAATAATACAATCGATTCAAATTTTATATGGTGACAACTTAGCAAGAATAACTGTTCTACTCCCTTTGATGAAGCAAGGAAGTTTTTAAATGAATCCTAGATCGGTGTCTGGAGTGGGCAATCATTTTCAGAGATTGTAAACGTTGCTCTTAAAATCTTAGCAAGAAACAGATTATTTGCTGGACAATGTTGAGAAACTTGCATTTGTACATAATTAATTCCTATGAAAATCCTCATGATTGGTTAATTTTCTTAAATAATACTTAACAAACAGCAAATAAATAATGTAAAAACATTAAATATGATTCTGTTTCTAATTATTCTGAATATCTTTATAAGTTGACTGTTAAATGTAGAAGTTGTATAAGGTTTTAAAAGTTTTTTTTAAGTATTCGGTTCGGCCGAATATGATATTCGGCCAAACCGAATATTCGGCATGCCGAATAATTTGCTATTCGGCCAAGCCGAATATTCGGTATACCGAATAGTTTGATATTCGGCCAAACCGAATATTCGGTAACATGGCCGAATAGGCCGAATACTGAATAGATACCGAATATTCGGTGCATCCCTAGTTTATACATACAAGAGTAACAAAATAATATTAATTTTAATGTCAAAGTTAATTTATCATTTTTCTCAATGAAAATATTTATTGAATATGAAAATGTTTACTGACTCCTTCGGGCTTACAGTTAGAATAAGCAACATCACCTTCAATTACAAGTTCAATAAGGGCTTTTTAAATGTATGTCATGGGGATGAAACCTTTTTAGTTCTTACAAATATAGTTTTAAAACTTTAGCAGCATTTTTTAGACGAGACTTTAGGATACTGTATTCCTTTAATCCTGAGAAAGCTTAAAAGTTCTATAGAAAAATCCTCCCCTGAATTTTTTGACAGTGACAGTCTATGACTAATAGCTTTAGCTCTTTGAATAAAATTCATGTTGAGATTTTAAAAATTCCACGAATCACTATGCACCCTTTAAATGTAAGACTATCTGAAGAAAAAAAACTGAGTAACATTTTTATTATTGTTAATGCCGAGCGAATTTTTAATCTCAACTAAATGCATGATAAAATACAAACAAATGAATCGATGTTTTTTCTTTTTGTAATTTCACTAGCTTTAGTTACAATGCTCAGTAAAACTTTAGGGAAAACCAGAAAATTTGCCATCCCAAAATCGTCATTTTTTTTTCTAGTTTATTTTCACCGATCACTTCATAATAAAAAAAATGACAATGCATTGTCCCTTTATTAAATTCTGTAATAAGCACCCCTTTTTTATAATCTCCGTTCATTAATAATCACCATTCTTTAGTAACCACGATCATTCTTTTTTGCCCACCAATTATTTGGCAATAATCATAAATATTATGGGAAAATACCAATGTCCCCCCCTTTAGTGCATTCCGTAATAGTCACAGTTCTTTTAAAATCACCGTTCTACAATAATCAACATTCTTTAATAATCACAATTATCATTATTACCTTTTTTCTTTCTACGTTCACAAATTACTTCACGATAATTAAACGTGTAACAGAAATAGTTATTCACTAATAGTTTTCACTAATTATTCAAAGAAATGAAAACATTAAACACAATAAAAAATGCAGCCCAATCAGCTCTTTTCTCAAACTGCCAATAACGGATATTGGCCATTTTCTACCAAAATACACATGTATAATATGCATAGATATTCAGAATTCTATGGAATTGGGATAAAACAAATATGTATAAAACACTTTTTGAATATTGTTGTTAATATTATCGTTATTGGTAACTGGAAGAAGTTATTCTAAAGAATAAGTAGCGGAATTTCTTAAACTGGGATAACTGAAATTATCTAAATTATTAATTAATAATTAACTAAAATTTGTTTATTTCGCTACAATTGGCAGTAAATCGAAAGCAGTAGGATATGAACATCAACATAGTCAAATGTATAACCACAAGTAGAACTATCTATAGCTGAATTTTTCTAGAGAAATAAAAAAGTGAACGCGAAATTTATTTGTAAGAGCTTCCAAAATCTATCAATCTCTGCTACAATCTCAACGCTATCGACAATGTCAACATTTCTTTTATAAAATCCTCAAAGGCTCGTTTAAAACTTTCCCTGAATCCCATAGTGTATGATAAATTATTACTGTCAACTTAATAATTTTTAATGAAATATACAAGTGCGGCTAAAAATTATTAGTGTATTGTATTCCAGTAATTATGAAAAGGTTTAAAAAGCTTACTTGTCTACACTAAATCTGTTGACAACGACGTTTTATTACTAACTAATTACCGTAATTTTCCCGCACGCATCACTTCCCTCAACCTTCAAATATCTAAAAACACATTGATAAGAACAAGTAATAAAACATAAAATACATAAAAGCTGCTCTAAAGTTTAAATGGATCTTAATAATATTTCTAAGTGAGATTAAAAATCATTTGTTTACGTCTCTTTAATCCTCAAAAGATTTAAGAGTCACACTTTTAAAGCCTCCTATATAATCCCTTTGACAGCGATTATTTATTACTGGTGATTTACGATTTACTGTATTTTGTATTTGTTGTTACAAACGTGAGTTATTTTCACATGCAAATATTTTACAATAAGTAAAGTTGTAAACATAAAAATGAATATCAAAGAAATGCGATTTACACGTAAAATTGGAAGAAAGTTAAACTTTAGGTTGTTCAGGCGTATTTTGTCCCTTTAACAGAACAGGTTTTAAAACCCACTTTTAAAGCCTACTCTGACTGCTCACTCTGATTCCCTTGAAAACCATTATGGATTGCTAATGATTTAGATAACTTTGTTTTTGTTATCGTGCATTCCACTTCACTTTAAATTTGAACATTTTTTAAATAAATAATACGCAAGGAATACGTTAGTGAAAGCGAGTGATAAAAACATAAAAGTCATAAAAAGATTAAATTTAAACTGTTTGATAAATTATTACTGCCAAACTTAATAACTTTTAATGAAATATCCAAGTGGATATAAGAAAAAAAAAAAATGTGTATTGTGTTCCAGTAATTATGAAAATGTTTAAAAAGCTTACTTTAAAGTCTACGCTAAATCTCTTGGCATTGAATATTCATTAATAATCAATTACCGTATTTTTTTCCGCGCGTATCACTTCCCTTAACATTAAAAAAAAAAAAAAAAAAAAAAAATATATATATATATATATATATATATATATATATATATATAAAGCAAAAAACAAAAAAAACCACATTGGTAAAAACAGATAATAAAACATAAAATACAGAAAAAGCTGCTTTTGCTGTATTTTATATTGTCACAAGCGTCAGTTATTTTCACATGCGAATATTTTGCAATAAGTAAAATTGTAAACATAAAAATAAATAGCAAAGAAATGCCATTTACACGTAAAATCGGAAGAAAGTTAAAGTTTAGGTTGTTCAGATGTGTTTTGGACCTTTAACAGAACAGGTTTTAAAATCCACTTTTAAAGCCTACTCTGACTGTTCACTCTGATTCCCTTGAAAATCATTATGTATTACTAATGATTTACAGCAATTTGTTTTTGTTATCAGACAAACCACTTCTCTTTAAATCTGAACACTTTTTAAATAAATAATATGCAAGGAATATGTTAGTGAAAATCAGTGATAAAAGCATATAAGACACAGAAAGATGAAATTTAGAGTGTTTGTAGTTGAGAGTATAGCGTCTCTCTAATTCTGGAAAAGTTTAAAAAGCTTCATTTTTAAAGCATTTTATGAATTCTTTGACAGTAACTATTTTGTTACTAACAATTTGTGTTATTTTGTTTTTATTATCACAACTGTCATTTAAATTCACTTAAATAATTTTTTCTAAACACAAAAAGAAATATCTAAATTTTCAGTAACTATTTGTATTATTTTGCTTTTATGATCACAACTGTCACTTAAATTTACTTAAAAAATAAATAAATAAATAAACACAAAAAGAAATATCTAAATTGACAGTAACTATTTTATTACTAATAATTTTGTATTATTTTGTTTTTATTATTGCAACTGTGATTTATCTTCGCTTTTTAAAAAATATATAAACTCACAAAGAAATATCTAAAAACTACAAGAATAATGAAATTTACACTGCTCTGAAATTTAGACGTGTCCCTTTAAATTGTGATATTTGTGTCTCTTTAATTCCTAAAAGTTTTATATACCTTAACCTAGATTTTTTGGCAGTGATTACTTATTATAAATGACTCACTGAATTTTGCTTTTGTTGTCAAACACGTCATTCCCTTCATATTTAAAAATGTTGCAAACACAAAGAGAAACATTCAAACACAACATCAGTTGTAATGTTTACGCTGTTCTAAAATTCAGACGTGTCCCTTTAATTATCAAATGATTTAAAAAGCCCACTGTAAATCACGTGACAGTATTTATTATTAATTATTTACCGCATTTTATTTTTGTTTTATCAGACACTCCCTTGACAGTAAGTATTTATTATTAATTATTTACCTCATTTTATTTTTGTTTTATCAGAGACTCCCTTGACAGTAAATATTTATTATTATTTGTTTACCGCATTTTATTTTTGTTTTATCAGGCATTCTTTTCACATTTAAATATTTTGTAACCACAAAAATAAATACCCAAGAACTAGAAGAATGGTTAAAATTACACTACTCTAAAATTCAGCTGTATCGTGTCCCTTCAGTTGTGGAGAGGTTTAAAAATCCCAGCTTACCCGAAATCCTTTGACAGAGAATATTAATTACAAATGATTTAGCGCATTTTGTTTTTGTTATCGCGCATATCAGTTGTCTTCACATTAAAAAAAAATTGTTTTAAATATCCAAGAAACTGATAAAAACAACCGAAAAACGCTGCTCTAAAATTCAAATATATTATGTCTCTTTAAATCTGAAAAGATTTAAAAACCCACTTTGAAAACATACCTTAACTTATTGACAAATATTTATTTGTAATGATTTTCCATCTTTTGCTTACTCTGCCATACATATCACCTCTCTTCATATTCAAACATTTTGTAAATACAAAAATAAATATCCGAGAATTGCTAAAATGTTAAAGTTTTGATATATTGTGTGTCTTAATTTTGTAAGGGCGTAAAAAGACTTAAAATCCACTCAGAATACATGGCAGTGAATACTTATTACTAGCGATTTACCGTATTTTATTCTGACTATCGTACACACTTTTGTCACATTCAAAAATTATGTCAACACAAAAATAAATATCTAAGACTCAGAAGGAGAATGGGGTTTCAAGCTCAGTGAAATTTGAATGAAGGTTAGAAATCATTATCTTACCTTGCCAAGTAATTTCCCTTTCAGGTATGTGGTTTTAGTCGCAGGGTCTATGATGTATTCCGGTAAATCTTTAGCCACTTCCACAATTTTTGGCCTAGGGGGCTTGATAGCCAACATTTCAGGATCCCTATTGCCTTTGGACAGCCAGTCGGCTTTCATCACATCAACAGGGGTGAGGAGGGTCGTTTGCACTTTACCTGGCTGCCCCATTTTTATATAATTTTGCAAAACACCAAACTATTAGACTGCCCCTCACATTCGTAATCGTATTTTGTTTTAGTTTTTTGTTGTCACACGTTTCACTTCTTTTCACATTCAAAAATTATGTAAACACAAACACAAAAATAAATATCCAAGAAAGACGTTGATGAAAATAGACGATAAGAAAGATAAATTCCGGAGAAAGCTAAAGTTTTGATTGCCCTCGTAAAGTCCACTCACCCCCGTTTTGAATATCACTTTCACGTGATTTTCTAACAGGTATGTTTTCCATGAAACAAACAACGCGCACGTTCTTTTCGAACGTAGCTTGACATGTGTTGGGATAGCGAAGAGCGCCTTTGGTCTCGGAGGTGCTCGCTCAGGGTTACTGGAGTTTCGCCCATTGCACGCTTTGCGCCAAGTGCTTTCGCCAAGTTTACATTTGACAACAGATGATTGATACAACGATGAGGCAGTACCCTCTGACGCACAACAGTTGTATCATTGCTTTTAATGGCACGAGGGCAGAGTAAACAAAAAAGAAAATTAGTGCGTCAGGCGTAGATTGAGCTGCACTTTCCAACATTACGACAATTATTAAGAATATTAAATTTTGTACTTACAATTATTTATAGTATTTTTCTTTAGAAACTTTTAATCTTTGAAAAGTTAATGCAATGTGACAGGACAAAAACAAGTGCATTCTGACAAAATTTCTGAGCATAGCCTGCATTTTATGCATGAAATTAAAATGCAAAATAAACTATGAATACTTCCCTCTTTTCTTTGCCTTTATATTTGAACATTTTAATTTTCATACTAAATGTAATTTAATTAAAAATGAATCGAATTTTCTTAACAGACAATTAATTAAAATATTAAGGCATACTTTTGAATATTTTAGTATAACAATGTTAGTATTACAAAAATAAATAAATAAATTTAAAAATAAAATAAATATTAATATTTTTTTCACGCATATTTATCTGTGGAATTTTAAACGCGGAATCTCAAACTTTTATGTATGTGTAAAAATATATGTGTTTATATATATATATTTGAAAAGTAAGAATGTATATGAAAAATTTCATTCTATTTGGAAATAGATGATACATAAATAATTTTTTTCATGAATATTTTGGAGAATGTATTAAGTTCATTTTAAGATTTGTAGGTGTTTATTTTCATTTTTAATTATAGAAAAATAATTTTGATTGAAATTCTAGTAAAATTACAATATTTTGTAAGTTGAAAAAATTATTTAACAATAGAAAAAAGAAATTTCAATACTACTAAAAAAAAAAAGGGTTTAAAAAGAAAATTTGAGAATGGAGAAAATTTATGAAAAATGTCATTGTATTCGGCTATAAATGATACACAAAACATTTTGTCATGAACATATTCCAAAACTATTTTTAAAATGTATTTAGAGTTAAGGATGTCAAACATTTATTCATATATTATTTATGTCTATAATTAATTTATCTGAAATAAAAGATAGCATTTAAAAAAAAAAAAAAGAATAAATAGGTTTTAAGACTTGTAAGAATATATGAAAATTGTCACTGAATTCGCAAGTAAATTATATACACTGTCCTCCAAAAGTTAAGGTACAGGGACTGGATGCTTTCGATTGCATACGTTTTTTCGAATATCTACCAACATTACTGACGAATTGTTCTTGAACTTCTAGGATGTAAAGAACATGCTTGATTTCACATTTTTCGGTGAAGATTTATCGGGGGGGGGGGGGGCAATTAGGGGGCTAATTATTTGCGATCACCTATGTAACAGAAACGGCTGGAAATGGTTTGTCACTGTGGTAAATCACTATTTGGGTCATGTTCTACGTTTGTATGCATTTGTGTAAGCATAGTACTCATATTCGTGAAGATGTTAAAGTTTTTATAAAAAATTCAAAAGTTTTTTGTTTATAGCATACACAGTTGTCAGCCAAATTTAACACAACTTTCCAAAAACCTGACAAAGAACAGTAGCAACAATATACTGCAATTCAAACATGAATATATTGAATATTTGATGAGATATGGGCATTTGTATGAAATAATTTTTAACTGCGCTTGCGTGAAAGATCCTAAAATTTTTATTATATAATTTGGTAGTCAGCTATTTAAGGCAACTTATATAAAAAGTTCAGTCAAATATCGCGAAAATTCACAAAAATAGGGTCGATATAGTGAGTTGCTTCCTAAAAATAGCTTTATTATAAAGGATTTCCCACAACTTTTCAATCAGCTCACTATATCTTTCTAAGTTTTCACAACATTCGACTGAACTTTTTATAGAATATTTTAAAATCTTCCGCGCATGCGCAGTTAAAAATTATCTCATAAAAAATGCCCATATCTCATCAAATATTCAATATATTCATGTTTTAATTTCAGTATACTGTTGCTACTATTCTTTGGCAAGTTTTCGTAAAGTTGTGTTAAATTTGGTTGAAAACTCTGTATGCTATAAACAAAAAACTTTTGAATTTTTTACAAAAACGTTAACATCTTCACGAATATGAGTGCTATGCTTACACAAATACATACAAACGTTGAACAGGACACAAATAGTCATTTATCACAATGACAAACCATTTCCAGCCTTTTCTGTTACATAGGTGATCGTGAATATTATTTTATTATTAAATTTATTACTAGCCCCCTAATTGTACTCCCCCCCCCCCCCGATAAATCTTCACCAAGAAATATAAAATCAAACATGTTCTTTACATCCTAGAAGTTCAAGAATAATTCATCAATAATATTGGTAGATATTCGACAAAACGTGTGCAATCGAAAGCATCCAGTCCCTGTACCACTTTTGGAGGCCAGTGTATAAAAAATTCGTTCAATAGCTTTTTGTAAAATTGTATCTAATTCACGTTCAGATTTAGAATTTAAAATATTAATAGTATTTTTCTAATAAGATATAAGTTAATACATATTTAAAATATATTAATTTTAAAAAAATGATAATATAAAAAGCAAGACATGGCATTCACTATCATAAATCAGGGGATTTTTTTTTCAATATTTTAAAAAAGAATAATTAGTTTTAAAGACTTTTAAGAATATAAAAAATTTTCCCTCAACTCTCAAGTAAATTATATATAACACATCCTTACGTTTTGTAAAACTGAATTGAATTCACGTTTAGATTTAGAATTTTAAAGATTTAATCATATTTGTGTAATTATAAATTAATACTTTTTTAAAAACGTATTAATTTATAAGAAATTGATATATGAATTAAAACATGGAATTAAATATTCATAAATCCGGGGGTTTTTTCCAAGATTTTTAAAAATAATAAATATGTTTAAAGACTTTTAAGCATATAAGAAAATTTTTCATTGAATTCGAAAGTAAAATTATACATAAAACATTAGTTCATTAACGTGTTGTAAAATTGTATCTAATTCAAGTTCAGATTTAAAATTTTAAAATGTTAATCGCATTTTTCTAATAAGATATAAGTTAATACATTTTTTAAAATATATTAATTTATATATAAAAAAAATAATGATATAAAAAACAAAATAAAAACATGGAATTCGCTATCATAAATCGGAGGATTTTTTTTCAATAATTTAAAAAAGAATAATTAGTTTTAAAGATTTGCAAGAATATGAAAAAGTTTCCCTCAACTCGCAAGTAAATCATATATAACACATCCTTTCAACAATGTTTTGTAAAATTGAATATAATTCACGTTTAGATTTAGAATTCTAAAGATTTAATCATATTTTTCTAATTATAAATTAATTCTTTTTAAAAATGTATTGATTTGTAAAAATTAATATATGAAATAAAACATGGAATTAACTATTCATAAATCAGTGGATTTTTTCAAAGATTTTTAAAAAAGAATAAATAGGTTTAAAAATAGGTTTTTAAGCATGCATGAAAATTTTTCACTGAATTCGCAAGTAAATTATATCTTTTTGTAAAATTGTGCCTAATTCATGATTAAATTTAGAATTTTAAATTTTTGATCGTATTTTTCTAATTATAAATTAATTGTTAATAATTTAAATATATATATTAATTTATAAGAAATTAATATATGAAATAATACAGGGAATTAGCTACTAATTAAAAATTTTGCAGCAGTTAAAAAAGGAATAAATTAGGTTCTATGGGATGGTAGACGCTAATTTGTTTTTAATTTTCATCATATAGATATAAAATTTTATGCAAATAGAGGAAAAGGTCCAATTACCGGCTACCACTTTTGTTTTCAATTGTTTGACACGTCTTATACCTGTTTAGAGAAAAAAAATCAGTTTAAAGGGCGTTTTCTGTTTATAAGAAGCAAAATTCCGAAAGTCTTCAAATTTTGAGTTTTTAAAATGGGGTCTAAATACCGGCTACCTAAGTTTTTTTTCCAAAAGATCATACAAATAGAGCTAATGACAACTATTAAGCAATAAGAATATTATTTTAATAAATTGTATTGATTAATAACATTTCTTATGTACAGAAAAAATACGCAATTTTTAATAAATAAGTATTTTTGTCAAATTTCCAAAACTCTTTACGACTATCGCTCACAGTCTTCTTCCCATTATGTTTTTAATTTTGTTTTTTAACGTGTAAAACAAAAAAAAGCTTGCTGATTGAAATGAAAATTATTTTATCTGGAAAACTCAAAAGCATAATATCACTCTCTGCGTCGGTATAGTCCCTATCAGCCCACATATCGCATTCTTAACATTGAATCCAGAATCCCCTCCCCCATTCTTGTCCACAGAGAAAGCACCCATGCAGAAGACACAAATTTATCATATTCCTCTGTTGGATATTTTCCTTTTTCACTTTTTTTAGCCCTCTCGCTGCGTAATTGTTTTATCAAAATAGCTTCAAAAATTGCGTATTTAACCCCTTTGCGACGAGCGTCTTTTAAGAATTTTTATTCTTTTGTCACCGGTTTTTCAAAACAAAAGTTTTTGTCTAATTTAACCGGGAAAATGCTCCGATTAAATAAGGCATAATTTACAATAAAAAAATAACTGGTGAGAATAATCAAGGAGGATTAATTAGACGGAAAGATGCATCCCCGAGGAAATCTCGGGTTGCGCAAATT
This sequence comes from Maratus speciosus, assembly GCA_963932465.1. NCBI lineage: Eukaryota > Metazoa > Arthropoda > Arachnida > Araneae > Salticidae > Maratus > Maratus speciosus. Next base: position 292,486,906 of record OZ010798.1, read on the forward strand.
TTGCTTCTTTTACGATGCCCAAGGAAATTTCGGGTTGCGCAAATTTTGCTTCTTTTACGATGCCCAAGGAAATCTCGGGTTGAGCAGAGAGAGGGTTAAAATCAAATTTCTGCCTCTTTCGCCTGGTTTACTCCATCATTTTTTTTCTTTCTCTTCATGTTTATTACAGGCAATTTTGTAGTGTCCAACAGATCTTTTTTGGAGAATGATACGGTAACCAGTGTCGGTCCTGAAGAATTACGGCCATGGTTGCTTTTTTCGGTACGGGGACCATTTCTGAACCATTTAAATTAATTTATTAATTATGGAACTATTTAAATTAATTTATTTTCCTCCTCTTCAAGCAGAGCAACCGAGAGAGGTCCAAATACCGGCTAGCCGGTATTTAGACCACTCTAGGTAGCCGGTATTCGGACCACTGCTATGTTTAAGTCAAAACCGGTATTACTCCTTCATATAATAAAATACCAATACTGTGCGCGTGACAATTGCATGCAAAATATGTCTAGAAAATAACTTAATCAACAATTCAAGCAAATATACGATCAGTATATTTTTAAAAAATGAGAAACACATATCTGAAAAACTTTTGATGTACCAGATTACGTAGGTTCGACACTTTTGCATTTACTATTTGTAAATGACACAGACTTCAGCGACGTACTTTTCGTAACTTTCTTCTCTCAATTAAAGTTACAAACTCATGCCTATCACCGCTAGGCTGCGCTGCGCTCAGTTCTCAGAACACCTAGTAGCCGGTATTTGGACCCTAGCCGGTATTTGGACCTTCTCCTCTATACATTTCACCATATGTATATAGAACACCTTAAAAGAAATTTCCAATCTTATGATAATTTGAGATTTTTTTTAAAACTTAAAATTTTTAAACAAAATTTTAAAATGCTGCATGCGATTTAATTTTTGAGATATTTCCTCGATTTTACATTTTAATCACTCAAAACTTTAGTACAAACAAATCTGCGTATTTTTTAATCCTTTGAATAGTTAATTTTCTAGATATTTTTTTTTCTGAATTACATATCGATTTTCATCAATACTCTTTCCTTTTAAAAAGTTAAAAATCAAATTTAATTCTCTTAATGAAGTCGAATTTTAAAATGCATGCACAGTTTTTTTGTAAGCAATATCAGGATTCTTCCTTATCAATTTCATAATTTTTTGTCAAAAATTAAGACGCACGGAACTCTTAAAATATCTAAAAACGTTGAAAAATAATTTCTGATGAAAACGGATTTAAAGTATATTAAACGGCCAAAAAACTGTTTGTGTACAAAATTAAAAGACTTGTAACTATTGCATCTGCATGCGCTTTTTCAAAAATGACCCAGTAGTAATTGGAGAACAATAATACACGCAAAAAAATTTCGATTTTTGCTCAAATAAAAGTCCACACTGTTAAAATTTTGCAGCATTCTGGCAGGTCATTTGACCGTTTTTTCCGAAAACGGTTACACAACCGTAATTTTAACACTATTCTGACCATATTATTGGCTATTTTATGGTCAGAATATAGTAAATTATGGTTATGAAACCGTTTTTTCAAAAAAACGGTCGAATGACCTGCCAGAATGCTGCAAAATTTTTAACAGTGCATGGTTCCATTAAAGAACTGTAAGAATATATCTTTAGAATTTTACCATTTGTTCATATATTTGTGATTTCGTCTTTATTATATATATATATATATATGTAGGAAGATTATATGTAAAATGTTAATATATAAATGACTTGAATAACTAGACGTTGGAATAACAACACATACACTTTAATACAATTCTATACACTGTTAAAAATTTGCAGCATTCTGGCAGGTCATTTGACCATTTTTTCCGAAAACGGTTACACATAGGGGCGGCGCCAGAACTTGCCCGACGGGGGGCACAGTATCCCAGACAGGGGGGCCGAATTCATAATATATATTAGAGGCCTCCACGAGCCCGGGCCTGTCCCGAATAGTGTTAAATTCAAATACTTTTCTCCGGGTGTTTGATTTCTGTGGCTCCGGCGCGGGGGGGACATTATAGCGTTCCGTGGAGGGGGGAGGAAAATTGCACTTTTTGACCATTAAAAACACAAAATCTGAAATCTTCCGGGGTGACATCTCATTTGTCTGAGGAAGAATTCCCCCCCCCCCCCCCCCGGGCCACCCCCTGAATTTAACACTGGTCCCGAAGCCCGAGATCGGTAAAAGTTTATTTCATTAAACTCGGGCCGGGCTTAATTTTATTTGAAAACTCGGCACGGGCTCGGGTAAATTTTAGCTTTTGAAAAGTTGGTCCGGGCCTGAACTTCATTCTCTCCGGGACACATCTGGGTCTTAAATTTTCTGTAGATTCGGGACGGACCGGACTTTATTCACTAGACTTCAGAATTTTTTTCCGCACGGTAATGTCGTGGTAACTTTTCTCCTTTATTAGTGGAGTAAATGAATAATAAAACATTTCTTTGCTTCTTTTTTTCCGTTTTTTACATAAAAGATGGAATACGTTGGTTAATCACGAGAAAAACATAAAATTTTCGCGTTTTGGCATATCCCGAAACGCGCAGATCTCTAACACTCGCAGTGCGATTTAAATGAGAGATGAATTGCAGAGGGACAAAAGATTTTTATTCGAAATATAAATTTCGAAGCCTGTCAAAGAATATTGTGGATAAATAAAGTGAAAAAAAACTCTTAAAGTTATTTTTGAAGCACCTCACTAGCCACCTAATCTTTATAGGCGGACGAATCCGCAAGAGAAAGTTTCCACTCTTTCGAGTATTACCCGAAAGGAAAAACTCTGCTTATATTAGTACTCTTCTTCATCTTCCACCCAGCAACGTCAAAATAAGAGGTCATTCAATATTACAGATTTTACTTGCACATATATGGCACATGCATAGCAGTGTGTGAGCGATAAAGTATGGAAGAGTTTTCCAGTTATGAGTCGAACCACTGCGGACCACCCGCCCTTTAAGAAAATGCAAAGGTCTCACACAGGTAAGGTGGTAACCAATTTCTTTCGAAACGCGGTTCGTGTTCAGGCCGGGTTGACAATGTATTTTAATGCCGGGCTTAACTGAAAATATCAGCGGACAAATCTCTATCGAAAACACTTGAGGTGATCAAAAATTATATTTATTTATAATTATTTAAATTTGTTAGTAAAAGTATCGTCGTGAAAACTAGCAGTTAAACGTTACACCTAACTAGGGTCCGTCCCGGGTAACAAATAAAATTTGCAATCCTGCAAATTTTATTTAAAACCAAGCTGCAACCCGAACCAAACCCAATCAAAAATATTCCGTCCACCCGCAACCCGATTGAACCCACAATAATTCCAAATCCAACCTGAAACCCGGAATCAGAGAAAATTGATCCAAAATATAATGCAATTATAGAAAAATAGTCTGTAGTCATATCTCCGATAATGTTACCTATTATGTAGAAAAATAAACATGTAAGAAGTCATTAATATTCAAATACGTTTAGTTTTTCATCTGAAATAGATTCCTGCGTGGGTTGTGTTATATCAGACCCAAACATTCAACATAAAGTCAATCAGAAACCTACCAAGAAATTTCCGTTGACCCAAAATCCGACCTGAACCGGACAACAAATTTTTTATTGAACCTAAACCGAAACACTTCGATCCGAACCCGACTCGAGTGGCCGAGAGGTTCTGCTCTCGAAGCTGGTAGACGGGAGGTGCTGGGTTCGATCCCAATCGCGCCCGTCGGCCTAATCGTTCGGAGTTTTCGTGGTTTTCTTCGAGCCTTGGATTTCCAAGCGTTAATACGGGTTAGGTTCCCTTAGAAAGACCCCCACGAAGGGCACTCCCCCCTGGGCCTATATCCCTCGAGCAGATAATTGGCCGTCAAAAATCAACCAACCAACCAACCAACCGAACCCGACTCGACACAAAAAAGATATATAACGTAATACAGTTATGAAAAATAGTCTGCAATCATGTCTCTAATATGAATTCTGTCTTTTATGTAGAAAATAAACATTTAAAGCTGTTTTTTTAAGAAGCTCCGTATTCCCTCTGTTTCTCAAATAAAGCATCAGCGTATACCCTAGCTATGAACGTTCATGATGTCAGCGTATACCCTCTGCCTAATATACCGTATACTCTCTGCTTTTTTTACGACTACAACACTGGCTAGCTTGAACTTGGCTAGTAAGTAGTGTTGTCAGGTCTAGTATCGCAAAAAAGCGCGACAGAGAGAGTAAATAAGCGGGAGAGGCTCTTGAAAATTGGGACATCCTAAACACTACAATAAAACCTGTTAAAACGGAACCAGTGTAATGGAATAATGCTTTAAACTGAAAGTTTTCGCGATATCGCTAAAACAGTACTATGCAATTATAACGGAACAATGTACTTTCTAAGATTAAAACCTGTCTAAATTGGAAAGTTCTCCCGATTCTTTGTCGTTCCATCTTAACAGGTTGCTGTATTAAATAGCTTCCTTTCTTCGTATTGAATGTATATGAATTATTTCTATATGAATTATACTTTATCCATAAGTGAATGGTGTGAAATTAATAAGTCGAACTAGAGTTTTTTAAATAATTAACAGTAATTTTATGACAATAATGCTCACTTTATAAATACCGCGTTTTATTTTTTTAGTTATTTTGCATTTCAGAAAGTTTTCGAAAAAGTTTACTTATGTATTTATTGCGCACACTCTCAAGAAAACATTTCGTCAAACGTAAAAACACAGGCAAAAAGTTTCTATTATTTGAAAAAAATTGAGCTTCAGTTTGCGAACTTTTTCTGTTTTGGAGCAAAAGAAACATACGTAAAAAATTAGTTTCTAACACAAAAAGTAACATGCAGCACAGTTACGGGAACACCCCTGTGATTTGACGATAATGCAACTTCATGTAATTTTTACGTTAGATTAATGAATTTTCTGTTTTTTTTTTTGGGGGGGGGGGGGGGAAATGGGCAAATCAAAACAGGAATTTTCGTGTTTCAATATTACTAATAATAAAAGCAATTGAAGAAACACCTGCAACTCACGTATTTTTTTTTTTTTTTTTTTTTTTTTTTTTTTGAGTGTATATTGATCGAAACCAGCCAACGTGGTCCTCTAACTTCTGATAAGATACAGAGTTTAAATCTGAGACTAAAACTGAAATACAAAATTCTCAAGAAAAATGTAAGCTAAAGGAAAACTTGTAAAATAGCTTAGAAGGTAAAAGTTCATTATTTTAATATCAGCTCAAGCATAAAACAAAATTTTGTTGATGTAAAAAAAAAAAAAAAAAAAAAAAAAAAAAAAAAAAAAAAAAAAAAAAAAAAAGATCTTTAAATTTATGCTTATTTTGAAACAGCCGAAGTTTTAGAGGTTTGCACGGGCCGGGCCTATTTTCATTCATGGCACCCGGGCCTAGTAACTACTCTTTCCGGGCCGGGCTCGGGCCTTACTTTTTTCTGAAGGATCAGGCCGGGCCTAATTTATTTTTTCCGTACCGAGACGGGACAGGTTTCATTCTTCCTAGGTCTTCATAAGCCGGTATTTTCAGTCCCGGTCTAGATCTAGCCCATATGAAAATCATTGTCTCGGCATAGCCTGGTCCGTGCAAAAATCAGTAAAATTTGGCCCGGCCCAAAAATTTTTGCAAAAAGTATATATTTTTTTAAATCGACATTCTACAATTAAACATTAAAATTTATTCGATTTAAAGAATTGTAGATTTCTAGGTAATAATATTAAAATACAATAAAACGTGTGAAAAAGAACCAGCCTATCACGGAATCCTGCCTTATACGGAAAAATTCATTGATCCATGCAAAATTAATATACTAATACGTGAGAAAAGAATATAATACATTTATACCTGCTAAGAAAGTAACTTGTTTATAACGCATTTCTTTTCTTTCCGAGACGATTCTGTCTTAGAATATTTTACAGTATAGCATTTTTTAGATTTTAAGTCTTCAATACATAATTTTTTGATTAACGATATTAACAGCTGAAACATTTACATACACATCGACATTCATTTAAAAAATGTATATCGCAACCTTTTGCGCATCTTTAAAAATGAAGATTATAAACATGAAAAAAAAAAAAAAAAAGCTAAAATAAGTATTTTTGGTCAGAACTCCTCCTTTTAACAAAATCAAAGTAAAAAAAGTCCTTCCGGCCAGTGCCGGGAGGAAGAGGTAGCTTTCATTTTCCTTATTTTAAAAAAGCCAACTTATATTATTCAAACACACGAAGCTCAATTTAGTGGAAACCGAATATAGGAGATTCAATATTAATTTTTATCAATACTAAATCATTATGAATGAGAATTTCGCGAAATTAGTCAGCTTTATCCAAGCTGCTTTTATTTAAACTAACTTATATTTGGCTGCCAAATTCGGCGATTTCTTAAAGTTCCTGCCATTTTAAGACAACATGGTGGATGAGGCTAATCAGTGAACTTGGTCGAGACCTTAGTAATGGCTTTGCACATGGTCACTCACATCGGAATCGGTTGATATATACGAATGCTGTCGCAGGCAAAAAATAAGTTTTTCAAAATGTCACCCACATTAGAAATTGAAACTGCTATATCTGAGCCATTTTTTAAGATAAAGACAAACAAAAAATGCTCGTGAATGCTTATACACTATGACGCAAAAGTTTAGACAATGACGTCATTCAGCTTTAAAATGTAGAATTATGACGTCAGAATTACAAAAACCTGTAAATATATTCAAAAACTGATTTAAAATGCTATGTACAAAAGACAGTCGTTTTATTTGCTATAATACTAATTTTTTTTCATAAAAATTCAAATGTGCTTGTCGCAAAAGTTTAGACACTATTCTAAATTTCTTTGAATATTCGCTGGCATATGCAAATTTAGAATCGATGATGTCACAAATTTGGAGTACTTAAGTTCTGCAAACGATTGCGCTTCATAGTCGACATGCCGAGAGCTAAAGAAATTCAAGTGAATGAGGTTTCAAGGATTTGGCAGTTGAAAGGTGAAGGGAAGAGCGTTTCTGAAATTTCTGCTATTATTAATAGGTCAAAAAAATCTATTTATCGAGTTTTATCGAGTGGTTCCGAATATAAAGCAAAATGTCGGTCTGGGAGGCCACGTGTGACAAATGTACGAGAGGATCGCCTGATACAAAGACTAGCGAGTACTCAACAAATGAGCGTACGTGGAGTTCAAAGCTCATCGGGACTCTCTGAATCAAAGGATACGATTCGTAGACGAATTTTGGAAAAAGGAACAATCGTTTATAGCAAAATGCAGAAGAAACCAGCTCTGAAACCATATCATAAGTTACAAAGACTTATGTGGGCTCCAAAGCATATGTCATATGGAGAGAAATGGCAGTCAGTCATATTTAGCGATGAAAAAAAGTGGAATCTGGATGGTCCAGATGGTTGTTTATCGTATTGGCATGACTTGCGGAAGGAACCCCGACGTTTTTTTAGTCGCAGACAAGGAGGGGGCTCGGTGATGGTTTGGGCAGCCTTTTGCTATAATGGACAAGTATCTCTGACCTTCACCAGTGGTCGTCAAACTTCACAGCATTATACACAGACATTAGAAGAAAACCTACTGCCATTTTCTGAGCTTCTAGGGGGTCCTCAGTGGGAATTTCAGCAAGACAATGCTTCAATTCACACTGCAAAACATTCAAAATCTTGGTTTAATTCCCATAATATAAGAGTTCTCGACTGGCCAGCATGTAGCCCAGATCTTAACCCTATAGAAAACCTTTGGAGCATCATGTGTCGCAAAGTTTATAGCAACGCTAGACAATACTCTTCTGAAAAGGAACTTAAGACATCTATTGAGAATGCATGGTACGATATCGATCCACAAACTATGCAAGATTTAGTTTCTTCCATGCAATCTCGTGTATATGACGTAATACATAAGCATGGATGCGCAACCAGGTTTTAAAAATTGTTTATTTCGATTTTATTTAATTTGTGTCTAAACTTTTGAGACAGCAGTTTATTTTTGTTACCATTTAATTTATTGCAATATGCACAATTCCACTTTTCTTTGTTATAAATATTGTTTATATGTACAGCACATTAATTTCAAGCAGTGATTTGAAAATTGAATAAATATTTTTCAAAGTATGTAAGAATTTCTTCATTGTCTAAACTTTTGCGTCATAGTGTATCAAGATCAAATACTTATGAAAGAAACCTTTTTTCAATTTCTATTATTATTATTATTATTTTTTTTTTTTTGCACCTCACTTTAAATATAATTTTTTTTCATTTAATGGCCGCCATTTTGAAACAAGATGGCTGATGAAGCTGGCCAGCGAACTTGGTTGAGATACTGCTGTATACTATCCACATGCCTTCTTCCATCGAAATAGGCGAATACGTGTGTTATCGCGTGACAAATACAAGATCGTTTCAATGTGTTAGCCATGCTAGAAATTTAAAGTGCTATAATTCAATATTTTTTAAGATATAAACAAAAGAACAAATTTTTAGAAACAAAAACTGCTCCAGAATCTTTGTATCAAGGCCAAACACACACAAAATTTTTTTTTTTCATTTTCCAATTTTTTAATACTTTATTTTAAATTTTAAATTACTTTTTTTTTTAAAATGGCAACCCTTTTGAAACAAGATGGCGAATGAAGCTGGCCAACGAACTCGGTCGAGACATTGGTATGTACTATGTACAGATCAAGTTACATCCAAATCGGTTCATAAAAACGCCTGTTATCGCGTGACAAAAATCAGGTCGTTTTAAAATGTCAGCCACAATAGAAATTCAAAATGCTATAACTCAGCCATTTTTTTAGATATAGACGAAAAAAAACCTGTTCCGGAATCTCTGTATTAAGGTCAAACACATACGAAGAAAATCTTTTTCATTTTCCAATTTTTTGGTATCTCATTTTAAATTTTAAATTTTTTAAATTTTTTTAAATGGCCGCCATTTTGAAACAAGATGGTGGATGAAGCTGGCCAACGAACTCGGTCGAGACATTGGTGTGTACTATGTACACACTGAATTACATCCAAATCGGTTCATAAATACATCTGTTATCACGTGACAAAAATCAGGACACTTCAAAATGTCAGCCATGGTAGAAATTCAAAATGCTATAACTCAGCCATTTTTAGGTGCGTTCGTAATTATATAAATACGTAGCACCTATAGTCGTCGTTCAGTCCGTCTGTCCGTCTGTCCGTCTGTCCGTCCGTCCGCATGTAATAGAGCAAATACTACCCAACCGAATGGGCTGAAATTTTAAATATATGATTGTTGCAACATTTTGTCGAGCCATTTCAAATTTTATGAAAATCGGATGTATAGTTTAATTACAGGGACAGTCAAAAGTTTTTCTTTACATTACGACCAATGGGAAAAATTATTGAAAATGTATTTTAATGATGTTACAGACTTCCGAATGGTCTGAAATTTTAAATATATAATTGTTGCAATATTTTAGCGAGCCATTTAAAATTTTATGAAAATCGGATGTGTAGTTTAATTACAGGGACACTCAAAACTTTTCCGTTACATTACGGGGAATGGGTAAAAATTATTGCAAGTGCATTTTAATGATGTTACAGACTATGCACTTATGAAGTGCAAACAAATATACATTCAGTACAATATGGGGTGCAAAAAATAATTATAAAACTAGTTATAGTACGAACGCACCCCATTTGCCACGTTTGACGAGCAATTTCCAACTTGTTTAAGATATAGACGAAACAAAAACTGCTCGCGAATCTTTTTATCAAGGTCAAACACATAAGAAAAAAATATTTTTTCAATTTTAAATTTTTTGGTACCACATTTCAAATTTAAATTTTTCTTAAAAATTTAAATGGCCGCCATTTTTAAACAAGATGGCGGATGATGCTGGCCAACGAACTCGGTTGAGACATTGGTATGTACTATGTATAAACGAAGTTACATCCAAATCGGTTCATAAATACGCCTTTTATCGCGTGACAAAATTCAGGACGTTTCAAAATGTCAGCCACGCTAGAAATTCAAAATGCTATAACTCAGCCATTTTTTAAGATATAGACGAAACAAAAATTGCTCCGGAGTCTTTTTATAAAGGTCAAATACATAAGAAAAAAATATTTTTCCATTTTCAATTTTTTGGTACCACATTTCAAATTTTAAATTTTTAAAAAAATTTTAAATGGCCGCCATTTTGAAACAAAATGGCGGATGAAGCTGGCCAACGAACTCGGTCGAGACATTGATATGTACTATGTACACACCGAATTACATCCAAATCGGTTCATAAATACGAGAGTTACAATGTGACATAGGTCAGATATATATATATATATATATCAATTTTGAACGGAGGGTGGTGTCGGGGTCTGGGGGTCATGATCGATGAAAATATACCAAAATTTTTTGAAATCGCTTTCCTCCGAGCGGCTGCAATAGGTAGCTTTTTGTAATGAAAGCTACCTAATACACATTTTGTAGAAATTCTGTCGGGCTGGGTCGGACTCGGGCCAAGATTTTAACTGTTTGCTGGGCCAGGCTCGGGGCGAACTTTTATCTTTTATATCGGGCCGAACTTTTAAAGTTATTAAGTAAAATCTTTCAGTTTAATAATACAATCAAGTTTAAATTACCAAGTAAAGTCGGTATTCTGATTTACGCGGATTTGTTTAGTTCCTAAATACGAACCTACGACCCTAAACACGAATTGTTAATTACAACCCTCCACGGTTCGAGTTATGCCCGATCCGAAATCGACAAAATATTTTTTGTGGAACCTGCAACTTGATTCTAAGCATGAAATGAAAAAAAAAATCAATCCATAATTTAAACAATTCAGGAAAATAGTCTGCAATCATATCTCTAAAATCAATTTTATATTTCGAAAAATGATTGCATATGAATATGTAAATGAATACTCATTCATATACAAGTATTTTTTCTTTTAATTTGAAACAATAATCTGGATTTTCTTTGGAAAAATTTGGCGAACTCGAATCGTTTCCCAAGAAAAAAAAAAACTCTAATCTGAGATGACCCGAAAATGGAAACACTAATCAACACGATCAACACGACAAAATTTTAGAGCCAATGGTCAACACGTTCGGGTAGAATTGGGTTATCTGGCCCGATGCAAGATTTTAGTTGTTGCTATATATATACATCTTACCGCAATTTACAATGAAGTTATCTATGTATATAATTATTTTCTCATTTACACCTTCCGTTTCTCTTCTATATATTAAATAGAGATCAATATCCATATTATTATAAAATGAGATTCTACTGTATATTGAAATTAAGGAACAAAGAAGGAATTTTTAGTTTGATACTAAGTTAGCTTGAATAATTATACAAAACTCTCTTTTTATTTACTAATCCATTTATAAAAAAAAATACTTACCCTAAGCTTTTTAATAAGATGATCGAAGTGAGCTGATGAATTTCCACGTCCTGTGTCTCTTCTTGAAATCGTATTTCTTTTAAGCGTCTAAGTTTGCGGTCAATCAAATAAATATTGCACAGGAGTGCGCATGAGTTATAGACAAAATATATAAGTTTTTCGGTAACATCCGGCCGTTGAGACGACAGACTTTAACCGACATGTGGTTAAATTCTTAAATTTTCTGGTCGTAGACTAAGGAATAAAATTTTAATTTAGATTAAACTCTTAAAAAATCAGCGGCAAGCTTACCCGTGTGTCAGGTTTTCTACAAACTAACCTAAGATCTTCTTTCAAAAACTAACCTGGACCTGACTCGACACGACTCGGGTCGTGTGCAGGAAAAATCGGGTTACCCGACCCGATGCAGGGCTCTACACTCAAGTCAAAAAAATTTCCCCGACGACGATTAAATTTGACCCCGATGGGGGGGGGGGGCAGGTATGCCCGACGGGGGGCATATGCCCCCCGGACCCCCCTCTGGCGCCGCCCTTGGTTACACAACCGTAATTTTAACACTATTCTGACCATATTATTGGCCATTTTATGGTCAGAATATAGTTAAATTATGGTTATGAAACCGTTTTTTCAAAAAACGGTCGAATGACCTGCCAGAATGCTGCAAAATTTTTAACAGTGCATGGTTCCATTAAAGACCTGTAAGAATATATCTTTAGAATTTTATCATTTGTTCATATATTTGTGATTTCGTCTTTATTATATATATATATGTAGGAAGATTATATGTAAAATGTTAATATATTGATAACTTGAATAACTAGACATTAGAATAACAACACATACACTTTAATACAATTCTACACTGTTAAAAATTTGCAGCATTCTGGCAGGTCATTTCACCGTTTTTTCCGAAAACGGTTACACAACCGTAATTTTAACGCTATTCTGACTATATTATTGGCCATTTTATGGTCAGAATATAGTTAAATTATGATTATGAAACCGTTTTTCAAAAAACAGTTGAATGACCTACCAGAATGCTGCAAAATTTTTAACAGTGTATAAAGATAATTTTACACCACTTCGTTGATACCTTTTTTAAAAATACAGTTCATTTCTCACTTACAACTTATAATATACTTCTTTCAAACACTTTAATTAGGCTTAACAATGCCTTCCTTGGCATCTCGTAAGCCTATGCTTCATGAATAATATTATTTTATAGACTGACTCTTTTCTAATTTTTGAATATGTCCAAACCTTGATCCCGTGATCGCGAATTTTCTTTACTCGTGTTTTCAAATCATGGATAATAAAAATACCAGAGTGTCAGTTAATTTGCTGTTCATGCACGTTATAAAGAAAATAAAAAATGTATAAATTCAAATCCTACAAATATATAATATTTATATATATATATAAATCACTGAATTCGCAAGTAAATGATACATAAAATATTCATTCAACTTTTTGTGCAATTCACTATAACTCACGCTTAGATTTAAAATTTAAAATATTTAATAGTGTGGCGACAGATCAGAGAATTTTTCAGGGAAAATACCAGCTTTTTAATAGAAAAATTTGCCTTGATTGATCGTGCGATTTAATAAGACAAGTTTTTTTAATAAGAAAATATTGGAATTTCCCTGAAATATTCCCTGACTTGTCGTCACCGTGTTTAATCAGATTTTTCATATTATAGGTTAGTTATTTATTCAAATTTTAAAAGGAATAAAACAAAATGAAAATGATTTTTAATTAGCAATATGAATTTTTAAAATAATAATTAGTTTAAAATAATTGAAAATTCAGGATATATATGAAAACATTACTTCATTCACGAATAAAATATACAAAATTAATTCTCGAATAAACATATTGTAAAATTGTAATACCACACATTTAGTCCTAGGCTTTCAACCTATTTAATTTTTCTTTTTCTTCTTAATAATTATTATCATTATTATTATAAATTAATCTTTTTTGTGGAAATTAATTTAAACCTATTTATTTATTTATTTAAATTTTATTTATTTAAAACTAGCATAATAAATAAAATAAAATATGACAAATTTTTCAAAAAAAAAAATCCTTCTGTAATTTTAAATGAATAAATAAATTTAAGGAATTGCAAATTAAAAATATATATGAAACATTTCACTTTACTTACAAATTAATGACATTTAAAATATTCTTTAATGGACATGTAGCTAACATGCTTTTAGTACATTCTAAAAACTCGATATTTTAACATTTTTTCATCATAAAATGAATACAAGAAACATTGAATTTAGGAAGTAGGAACATTATAACTATTCTTTTGCTCAAGTTTCTATTAAATATATTTGATTCTTTCATTATTTCATTTATTCTAAATTTTCAAAATGACAAATTCTTCTTCATACTTTTAGCGGTCATTTTTATTTGTATATCTATATGTATCTTCAATATCTGTCTCTACCTCTACCTCTGTCTCTCACCTGCTGTCTCTACCTTTGTCTCAGTCTCTCTTTTTCCCTCCATCCACACACATACGCTCACATATCTTAATATATCTGTGAGAAAAAGATAAAGACAGATTGGAAAATAATAGAGATAAATAGATCAAAATGATTACAAAATTATACGTTAATACATGTGTGTACAGTGTCTGCATGTGATTTTTTAAAAATCGTGTGTGTGCGTGTATATATATACATAAATATACACGGAAAACAAAAAGATAAATTTAAAGACATATATATAGACAAGCACATAGGCATATACAAAAATATAAATATTGAATTAAGGATATCATCATATTTATCAAATTAACGAAAACCATAAGAATCAAAAACTAGAAAAGAAAAATTATTAGCGATAAATTTGCTTAAAAATCATCAAAAGTGAATTGAACATCAGGTGGTTTCACTTTTATTGTATATTTCCAGTCAGATAAAAGGTTTCCGATAGTGTAACATGTTGCAATCATATAAGAGTTTGAAGTGTGCTGTTTCTGATAATGTAATGTAACTTATGCAATCGCACACATTTATACATCTATATAAGCACGCACTGCGCATAACTGTGTATGCGCATGTGTAACTATAGTGCGTGTATGCACAGAGAGCGAGAATGATAGACACATTGGAAGATAGATATGGATAAATAGAGTAAAATGTTTGTGAAAAATCCTGTATGATTTTGCACACGTATCTGTACAGCAGTGGTTCACAACGTGGGGCGTACGCCCCATGTTGGTACATGTTTCTTCATGTGTGTATGCCCCATGTTTTTTACATGTTTTGTGTATATGCCCCATGTTTATGCTGTGTGTTTATCTAGAGGGAGGGGTGAGATTAAAAAAAAAATTAACCCCTAACTGATTAGAAGATAAATATGGATAAACAGATAGATACATATAGATATAAAAATGTTGAATTAAATACTATTATTATTATTTAAAACGATAACTTAAAAAAGGTTGAAGAAAATCACGAAAACTAAACACACGCGCGCGCGCACGCACACACAAGAAAAAAAAGATAAAAAAGAAAATAAATGAAAAAAGATTTCAAAGAGAAGATAGAATTGCTCTAAAATCTTCAAAATATCAAGTAAGACAGTAGAGTGGATTAAACATCAGGTGGTTGAAATCCCACCTTTATCATATATTCCCAGTCAGATAAAAGGTATCCGTTAGTGTGTCATGTTGCAATCATATAAGGCTTCCAAATGTGTCGTTTCCGAGAATGTGACGTAACTTATGTACTTTAACTCAAATATAGTATTACTCATTTTTTCTTCTCTTCTTTTTTAGACAGTTTCAATTGCATAAAGCACTTTGTTTCTGCATTAATGTGAATTCTTTTGTTTCTAAATACTTATTTGTTTTATTTTTCGATCCTTTTGTTTGCTTGCGTTCCAGGAGCTTGGGCTATTTCTGAGAAATTATGTAACAAAATACGTTTAATTTGCGGAGCAAAGTTGGTAGGTAGTTTTCGTGAGCAAAAAAGTAATGGAAGCAGATATCATCAGGCTGAACTGAAAAACTAACTAATGTATTGAAGCTTGTGAATATTGGAAATATCACACGTATAAACATATAAAGATTTAAAAAATAAAAATAAAACAAGAACGAAAAATCATGCATCAATCATAGATTACGAAACACTTTCCAACAAATCTAGAATAATCCAAACTAAGCTAATAATTGCTAAAAGTGATAGCTTCAAAAATTTCGAAATCTTAAATTTTTCAGATACTAAACTCCTATCTTTTCTGAACATTTTAATATAATATTTTCCTTCAAATTCTCTTTATAACAGAAGTTATGGATTTTAGAATTATACCAGCTCAATAGCTAAAGCGGCGTTTCCGAAACTTTGAAGTCATTTTTCTCCAATTGACGTTTTTGGGTATAATGTGCAGGATATCTCAAAAACTTCTGAATATTTTTTCATAAAATTTTCAAAACATACGTTTCATGTTAGTTTGTATAAATTGAACCTAAAATTTCCTTTTTATTGTTCAAAAAAATATTTTTTTTAGGTGATTTTGATATTGAAATTTTCAAAATTTTGTATTAACTAAATACAATTTTGTATTAAAAATATAAAAATGCTTTAAATACAAATTTATTTAGGTTAAGGGTAATTATTGCAATCTGAGTTATAAGTAGACACCGAAATTTTCATTCTAGATGCAATATTTATTTTGTAATCGTGCGCGTAATCTGTTATACCAATTTTACGCTCGTCAAATATCTGACAGTTTGGAACCCCCTGTAAATGCCAATTCTGCATCTTGCAATTTTTTAAATAAATAAAACGAAAGAACTTATTTACATCTTTCATCCAACTAAAAATTTAATTTAATCATATATATTTTAAGATATTAAATGTTGAAAATGGTCTCCTTTTTTTTTAATTTTTTCCAATTTTAAGAGTCCTGAGACCCCTTAAAAGGCATATAAATACCTTTATTCAGATAGACACATGTTTTACTGCTCAGACGCGACATTCTCAAGATCTTTGTTGATACACATATTTTCGCTTTTTTTTTTTTTTTTTTTTTTAACAAGAAATTTGTAAACAAAATAACGAGACCACATGTATAATCAAAAACAAGTGCAAACATAAAATAAAATAAAATGAAATAAAATAAAATCCTTTTTTATTATTTAAACTCGTATCAACCTCCTCGGTTCTCAAGTATCACATGTGATACTTCCAAACTAAGGAGAATATAAACTAAACAATTTTTTTTTTTTTTTTTTTTTTTTTTTTTTTTTTTACTTTACTTCTATAGATAGCTGAATATTTTTGGATTTGGATCAAAACCAATAAACGGCAGCACTGATGCTCGTAAAATAAGTGTTTGTCACATGAGTTTGCAAAATGCATTCCAGACAGTGTGTCCAAGAAAGTACGAAATTATAATTAACTTAAACGCTTTGCAATAAAAAGTTTTGAATATTTGTAGATCTTTCAATTAATTAAAGGCCTTCAATTTGTTACTGAGTTACTTAGGTTATGAACAGGAACTGACAAAAGTTGAAAATTCTTAGGCGCTAGGAACAAGCTTGAAGAATAATTTCTCTGACATTAACGCATTCACTGCAAAATGGAACACTTGCTACTCAGAATCGTATTTGACTATTTTTGAGTGATACGTGTAATTTTGCAGTGAAGAAGTTAACTATTCAATAAAAAATTAAACTGAGCAAAAATTTTACTATAATACCACTTTTACATTGTAAAAATTAAATAGAAACAAACTATGAAATTAAACATTAAAACAGTAGACAAATTAATATCCTTACCTTTAATTCCCAACAAGAAATGACATACATGAATTAATATTTATAAATTTATCAATTAATTTTTCAGGACTGAAATCCTTTAAAGAAGGTCCATTTAAATTTATAAACAATAAACTGTTCATACTATCCTCTTTTCCTCCTCGAACGGAGTTCACTGTTGCTAATGCTCATTTTGCTGAAAACTCTTTCGCAAGAAACTATTGACACAGGAAGTGTCAGCACACAATTGCAAGGAAATTTGCCAAATGGAATTATATGGTTAAAGAAAAATAATTTAAATTAATAAGTAGATAAAAAAAGTTAGTTGCCAAGAGGAATTTTTTAGTCGCCCGGTGTTTGTCGGACCCTGGTTATGAATAATTAAATCGATATTTTAAGGGTGTTAGTATTTTTAAATCCGTATTTGTGAACCTAAATTACCATCCTCCTAAAGTATCAATTACAGAAAAAGGGCTCCCTCTGTCATCTATGGTGTATTTCTGTTTCTGCAAAATTGATAAATGTGTATTCACAGTGTTATTTTACCTTCGGGTCTTAAGAGGTTATAAATGCTTCATTAAATCTTGAAAATATTGGTTTCTGAAGTTTCTAATTATAAGGAAATCTTTTCGAAATCGTGGATAACTCCGAAAAAGTCCTTATATACTTTCTTTCGTGGTTATATTATATTTTCGTAGATTATTTTTTTACAGTGTAGGAACAATTGGCGTGCTTGCTTTTTTTGAATTAAACCAGTGAGTCTCAGATACAGCAAACCAGAACATCCTCTTTCCTCAATGCAATCAGGTTTTTATTTTGTGTAACTCACTTTTTATTCACTCTTTCATTTCTTTTAAATCCCAAAAGATTTTTAGGTGCATTTGTAATTATATAAATAAGTAGCACCTGTAGCCGTCTGTCTGTCTGTCCGTCTGTTCCGCATATAGCAACACAAAAACTACCCAATAACCGAATGGTTTGAAATTTAATATATATATATATATATAATTCAAATATATATAATTTCAAATTTTATGAAAATCGAATCAAAACTTAAAAAGATATTTATAGAAGTTTTCTTCATTCCATTAAATCCTATCATACGTAGTCAATTTAATGATATCCCATGATAGGTAATGAATCTAGGTTGACAGGGTGATTACATCCTGTTTAAGATGGAGTCCTATTATTTCCCCATTACGGAATTTAATATGTATAATCGTAATAAATGTTGTATTCATGCATTTTTGCTTAAGAGTGCAAAACCTATTGCACCAGGACCTGAATATTAGTAAAACTAGTTATCGTACGAACGCACCTCATTTGCAACTTTTGACGTGCAATTTCCCACTTTTTTTTTTTTTTTTTTTTTTTTTTTTTTTTTTTTTTTTTTTTAAGTTTCATGAAATATATTTCTGACAAGCTATAAGCAACTTTGGCTTCATTAACTTTTCAAAATTGCAGCAATGAAATTACGGCCAGTTATTTATTTTTAACCTGTAAAAATTTTAAGAAACTATGTTTAGCTATTTTTCTATAAAATTTATAAAATTTTAATTTAATTAGTTTTCACACTAGTTTTAAAGTATTTAATTTTTTGAGGAAGGAATAAATGATCTCTTTCACATATTTAGAATATTTAAATACCAAACATACAAAAGAAAAGAATTTTATGTAAATATTACAAAAATTGTTAAAATTTCAATTAAATTAGTTTTCACTCTAGTTTTAAAGTATTTAATTTTTTGAAAAAGGAATGATTGCTTGCTCTCTTTCACTTATTTAAATTATTTAAATATCAAATATACGAAAGAAAAGAACTATCTCATACCTTGGATTCTTCAATTCTAATCAAATGTGTAAAGTAATGATAATTAAAATACAAATTAGCTATGAAACTTGTAAAAAAAGAATTTTATGTAAAAATCACAAAAATTATTAAAATTTCAATCCAATTAGTTTTAAAGTATTTAATTTTTTGAGGAAGAAATAATTGCTCTCTTTTACTTATTTAATATATTTAAATATCAAATATACAAAAGAAAAGAACTATCTCATACCTTGGATTCTTCATTTATAATCAGGTGTTTAAAGTAATGGTTATAAAAATAATCGATAAAACTGTATAAAGCACAAATGTATTTATGCAAAAGGGGTACAACGTATAAAGTAGATGACAAATATTAAAATATTAAAGTTCACTTTTAATAAAATGAAGAAATACATTTTGTAAAATATCAGAGTCTGGTTGTATAACTTAAAAAAATTATTTCTTTATGTTATTATAGGAATATTACTGCTTTAATTCTGATTAACAAATAGTGCGAAATGATTGCTTTTAAGCTGAAGTTTTATTTTATAGAGAGCTTATGTAAACTTACAGGGATACTCAATAAAATTTATTGCAAGTTTTTTTTTCTGCAAGTAGGGGAGGTGGGGGATGAATGGGACATTTTCACAAAAATATTTTTTTTATTTAAGTTACTATCAATATTATATATCACATTTCATACATTAGGTATTTGCCAACATATATGAACAATATTTATTCTAGATTATGATTTATTCATAAAAATATTATGAAATCAAAAAAAGTTCCTCCCTGTCCCAATCATCCCCACAGCAGGGATGAATGGGACACTAATAGGGATGGATGGGACACAAAGATTTTCCTCCCTGTATTCAATTTTACCAAATTAAAATTTATAATTATAACCTTATATGAAAATTATATTTGTAATATATGATTTTACAGCACGAATCGATATGTTTTTTTCAAAAACTTCTTTTATTGCAGTTTTAACTTTTAAGGCGGACTTCGGCTATCAACCTGTTCTTTTTTTCCACTTATGAGGCATTTTAGATTTGAAATGAAAGTGAAAAATGTCTTTTAAATATAGCATAGCTAATTATTTTCAATCATAACTTATTAATTAATATTAATTAAATGTATCGTAGAAACATGCAGAACGGAAATTATTGTGACGATCGGAAAGTCATGTCGTGTTGGGAAAATCAATTTGTACCGGAAAATTCTGCCCGAGAATTATTAGACATCAGATATCGGAATCAATGTCTAATAATTAAATGATTGAATTTTCCGGTACGAATTGATTTTCCCAACACGACGCGACTTTCCGATTGACCCAATATGTTAGGGGTGGGGATTTATTTGTGCAACATTTCAAAATTCAATATAATCTCCCCCATTTGATCAATACACATATACTATTTTTATCAATTTTATCTATTTTGATTAAGATTTAGTACCAATTTTTTGATAATCCATTAATAATTATTACAATACAACAAGTAACACTCAGAAATTTTAAACCATTTCAACTCATATAATACTATTTAATACTATTAATTGACGTAAATTATTGATTTATCATCCTATATAATACTATTTAATTAATAAATAAAATTTTCAACATCTCTAGGGAGGAGTGAGAATGTCCCGTTCATCCCCATTTGAAATGTCCCAATCATCCCCATGATGCATAATATCCCTTCTCAGCCAATTTACCTCAAAAATTATTTTGTCACAATGGTTCATTCATTTTAATTATTGATATTGAACCTTAAAATAAATAACTACAACATAGCTTATTTTTTTATATTGTATAAAATATTTCACATCTTCAAATGTAAAAAAAAACTTACTTTTAAGCAGAGATTTCAGAAAATGCAACTTTGAAGGAAAATGAAAACAGCAATGTAGTCCTACTTTTAGTTCTGAAGCACACTGTGGTAGAGGTATATGGGGTTAGGAAGCAATTTAAAATAAATGTTTATTGCCTGAAATATTGAGAATGTCCCATCCATCCCTTGTCCCATACATCCCCTAGCTCCCCTAAGTCTAAATTTTTAAAAATGCAGATTAGTATGAAATTGTAAAACTAATGTTTCACTTATATAGGTTTTTTACTCGTACAAAAATGTTAGTGGATTATATAGGAATATTATTTTCATACGATTTTTTTTTATTTCATGTAATGTTAATGCATTTGTTTTTTTAGCTTCAAAATATTTCATTCTTTGCTTAATTTGCTAACTTCGACATGATCAAATATTCTGAAAATTAAAAAACAAGTGGGTAAATGTAATCGCAGATCGCACAGAAGGTTTCGCTTAATATCTCTTTCAAAACATTATAAAATTCTTATGTGTTATAAACTATGCCAAAGTTTAAAAGAGATCGGTTGTTTAGTTTTTCTAATTTTAACAAATTCCTGTCAACTGTCTGTGCGAAAAAGCATCCATTTTATAAGTTTAAAAATCAATTTTTTCATAAATCGGAAAGTTGTAGTCCGATTTTCTTTTCTTTTCTTTTTCTTTTTCTTTTTTTTTTTTTTTTTAAGATTTTATGAATCAGCGTACGAAATAACATCCAGATGCGAGAGAACCACATTTGTAAAATCAATAGCTGAAAAATTTTGTACTGCGATTATGAAACCCTAGTATAAAAATTTATCTTTTTTTCTTTTGTGTCACATGGCCTGCCCTGCAAAAAATGCAATTCTGAAATTAATTACCAAAAAATTAATTATCTTTGCTTCCGATTGTCAAAATTAAAAAATAAAGACATATTCTGAAAGAGAATGAAATTTTACGTCGGATGGTGTAAAAATCGTAACTCAAAAATCGATATTAAAAAAATATGTGGCCCTGTATAAAAATTCTGAGTCCGTTTCTGACCGCAAGATATTTTATATCTTATCGTTATCGCCGAAAATTCAATCGCATCAGACATCTGTCGCTTTGTCAAATGAAGGAAAATAAAACATTTTTTTCTCGATTTTTAACGAATTTTCGAGTTTTTATGGTACGATCGAGATAATTTTTAAAATTTCTGAAAGCTGATTTCTCCCCCGTCTTGTGGTACTAATTTCCAATTTCTGGGATCTTTAGGAAAAAATAATCGCGCCTTAAAGAAATCGTCAGTCCTTTTCTGCCGTTAAAATGTCACCTGTTTTTAATCTGTGGAAGAGATCGTTTTTGTAATTAGATAAAAAATCCATGCTTTTGTTGAATTATGAATGCCTTTCCGATCTTGTAATTGGGAGGTTTTAATTAATAACGTCCGTTAATTACACCTTTTCAAAATTTTATGATTTATCGTTTGATGTGAAGTGTTCAGCTGTAAGTATGCAAAATTTCAAGTCTCCAACATATATAGTTTCTGAGAACGGACTCTGTGACAGACGGACAGACAGACAGAGGTGTGAGACGAATAGGGTTTCGTCAGATGAACGAAACCCTTAAAAAGATTAACATTAGTTGAAAAATGTACTTTTTAAATCGAATGTAAGACTATTTGATAAAGTTATTTTGTAAGTAATTCGCCCTTAACGTGTACGATGCAAAAAGATGTAATTACATTTCTGATTAACAAAAAAAAAAAAAAAAAAATGCCATTTTTATGTCATTATTCTATATATCTTCAAAAATTGTTCATGCTGGAAATGTAAAAAATAAAAATAACCATTAAAACTTCATTAATTACAAACGTATTAATGTAAAAGGGATACAAAGTATAAAGTAGATGGCAAATATTAAAATATTAAATGCTCGACTTTCGTTAATTAAAAATAAGTACTTTAGATTATTAAACTTTAACCAATTACTCGTATTTGCATTATTATTTATACTGTAACCAATGTAAAGTTCTTTGTCGTCACCTCTTTTTTTTTCCTTTTTGACTGGTAATAAAAATACACAATTTGTTATCTTTCATTCAATGCCTTTAAGTGGCGTAGTTAAAAACCGTCCAAGTTTTTTTTTTTTTTTTTTTTTAAGTGAAATAAACATAATTTGAACTAGAAATTTTACTTAAGGCTGTTCTCAAATCCAACAGCGCAACTTTATGACATAAGTTTAAATTTAATTTTGGTCGGAAATGCATGAAACTAGCAGGCGTTGTTGTTCAGAAACTATGTAATCAAGCTGTTTTTCCTTTTTTTTTTTTTTTTTTTTTTTTTTTTTTTGCAAACGCAATAAATATTTCAGAAAACAGTGTGAAAGTTCTCCTTTTTAACCGAAGTTCCCGAAGAAAGCAGAAAAAACAGTCAGCGAAGGAAGAAAAATGTCTTTGTCACGTGATCAAAATCGCTTATAACTCAATAGGTAATTTTCTTTTTATCAAGAAGTGGAAAACCCAATTCGATTCCAAATCGCTTCCATAAGGCCTTCCAATTTTATATCTTTTCGTTAAAAAATGAATTCGTAAATATGTCAAAACGTTTTGTGTTTGTTGAGCAGAGCAGTTAAGAACAGCCTTAATAAATGAAATGAAGTCAGTACCATGTAGAAACAAGACGTGTGTTTAAATAATTTTGTTAACGAAATTTCTGGTACCAAGTACGTATTTTCCACTGTTAAAAACAGTAGACTGTGAAATGATCGCTGCAATGGGATGTCCCTATTTATTTCTAACCAAAGTATTATTTGCTGGTTCCAGATTATCAGGATTATAGCCAATGCAGTTTTCTAATTGTTACTATCATTTGTTAATATGTTTCAAATAGAAATACTATTTTATGTAAGTATACAGTCTTAAACATGTCCACTGCAACAAGCTATAACTCTAAATATTTTACAATATAAACTTGTTGATCGTAGATTGTCTCCGTAGTAAATAAAATTTTCTTGTTGTTATTGCGATTTGTTTATTTGGGTACATTGGTTAATGTATAACGAATTGTATTCATTTATTAAAGAATTAATAAATTAATGCATGATGCCATTTCTCAATTTTATTATTTAAATATCATTTTAAAGCTAAATCACTGAACGTGCGTTAAATAGTTTAAGGGGGAACAGGACCTTTAAACTTTTTAAAAATCAGTTTTCGGTTTTTGGTTTATTTCGAATGTTTTAAAATTTCTCAACAATATGCAAAAAAAAAAAAAAATATTAAAAAATCTGCATTATTCCTTGAGTTATAATCATTTATAGATGGTATGTATAATTGAATGTCCGTAGATATTGAAATTTTAAAAAGCGTTTTCTCAGATTAGTAAATTTGGAGTTTGCGCGCACTGTTACTTTTAAACTATGTAAGCTACAGCTTAAAAAAAATTAACCAAATGTGCGTTTCTTTATAGTCTACATGCTAAAACCAAAAAAAAAATCACATGGTTATTTATTTTTTTACATTTGAAAAACTTGAAAATTTTTTGAATTTTTTTTAATTTTGTGCTAAAATTAAATTTTAAACAAAACTTTTTGCGTATATTTTGGTTTTAAGTTAGAAGTAGGTGTGTTATGATTCTATTTTGTTCAACAATTGTTTTCGATATGCATAATTTAGAATTTTATCATGCGCGCAGCACTTAATCACGCAGTAGTGGGATGAATTTTTGAATTTAAAATTTAAATATTAAATTTGTACATACAGCATTTATTTTTCTGGATAATGTAGTTAAGTATAGATACTTTAGGCAGAAAGTAGAAAAATATCTTTATTGCATATTGTTTGTGTTTTGGTACTTTGAAGAAGGCGATGTTTTTGATTGTTTCGATAAACTCAAAGATCCTGTGCTTCTTTAACGAACCTTACATAACTTTCAACATGTATCTCACATTTTTTATTGGTTGAATAATTCCTTCGTGAGTAATTGCCCGCAACAAGTAAGAATTCGAAATATTTTACAAAATAAAATTTATTGATTGTAAATTTTATTTGTAATCAATGTAATTTTCTTTTGTTCTTGCGATTTGTTTATTTGATGCATTGCTTACTTTATAGCGAATCGTATTATTAAAGAAATAATAAATTAATCTATGATGCCATTTCTTTTTTTTATTATTCAAATATCATTTTAAATCTAAATTTTTGAACATTCTGGGAATAATCTACATAGCCTTTCTTAACTTTTAAAAGTCTTTCACACTTTCTGTTGGTCGAATAATTCACCCGTGAGTAATTCTCGCAGACGTTATTAACGAATATTTCCGAACGACACTGCTTTAACCCTTTATGTACTGAATTATGAATTCATGAAAATTTTATCTACTAAAGCATTTTTAGTGAATTGTATAAACTACATTAGAAAATTTACATAATCATTTAATATATTTTTGAAGGATTTTAGAAGGATTGAAGGATTTAGAAGGATTAAATAAATTTGGATTGATAGGGATTTTGTGCAATATTTATAATCCCACTCAAATCTTTTATTTTAAATATTTTTCTTAGTATTTTGTAGAATTAGGAAATGTACAAATATAATATTCTTACAATATAAATGCAGTCATTCCCGTTTAAACGAATATTGATGGTTCCAAAAATAATATTCGATTAAGCGGGGTATTTGATTAAACGGGGAATAATAACTGTAATATTTAATGCGGAATAAAAAAGGCAAAATAACCATATACGGTATATTTAATTAACAGCATAATAAATCGTTAATAGAATAACATTAACTAAAATAAATACAAATGCTAATATAAAGTAAATACGCATTAATTTAATGTCAGTACATACATTTATATGGTTTACATCACACTTAATGCAGCTCGCTTAAATTTGGTCAAAACTTTGCTACTTCTAATTTACGTTACTTATACTGCCTTAAAAAATAGTTTAAAGTGCTTTGTTTAAGTGGAATTTTAAAGGAGTAAATATCAAAGTACTTTTCGAATGAGTGAAAAATATCACAGCTACCATCTCGAGTCTCGAAGTGAAGCAAGAAGTGATGATTGGGAGATCAAGGTGAGGAAATCATTTGACCTGTCCATTATACACCTGCCGGCCGAAATCATTGCAGGAATAACTGAAAATTTGTTTTCAGCGTAAAAGGAACCGAAAATGGCAAAAGATGGAAGGAAATTTCAGCTGAAACGTGCTTTCCGCGCCTATTTTCAAACATCGGTCACACAGTTGTTATTCGACTAAGCGGGGACATTCGTAAAATGTATTTGGTTAAGCGGGGAAAAATAACATAGAGCCAATAGGAATAAATTCCGTTCTGGAGGGTTCCATTCGAATAAGCGAGGTATTCGATTATCCGTGACCCGATTAAGTGGGGAGGACTGTATAGAAATATTTCCAAATTGAAAAATCCCCCCCCCCCCCCCAAAAAAAAAAATGCCAAGAAAGCTGAAAAGATGCAAAGGAAAATCATCTTTTTAAAAATATTTTGTTTTGTGCAACCAATAATGCTTTTGGAACCAGATAAAGTAATGCATGTATAAATCATTCTAAACTGTATTACTACTAATCAAAGTATTAAATGAATTTCATAACAAGTTATCTTAATATTACTTATAAGTACAGTGATGGAGCAGTGGCGCAGAAGTTAGGCGATTGCCATCAGTAAATTTTAATAAAATTCTGCGGCTTAAAACATCCCAGAAATTCTGTCCTGAAATTAGACGAAGAATACTAATAAAATATTGTGATTCCAATTGATTATCTGGTGCTACACTGTTCCATTACTTTAAGTACCGTCAGTAGATAAAGGGTTAAATAAATGAAGAACGCTGTCAGAAAAATTCGTCAATTTATACTATTATTCCCAGGGTTCGTTGATATATATCAATGGATATATATCTTGATATATATCATGATATATATCCGATATTTATTTTCAAAATATCAAGGTTTTTGATATTTTCGATATTTTCATACATTTGATGTTTATTTTCAAAATATCAAGGTTTTTGATATTTTCGATATTTTCATACATTTCATGTTTATTTTCAAAATATCACGTTTTTGATATTTTCTTATATGTGATTGTTAATTTCAAAATATTTTCAGCCAAAAGAAGTGTAAATGAACTCTTCTACTGTTATTGAAAATTAGCCCATCTGTAAATAAATAACTAAAAAAGAATAGCAATAGCTCACAAAATACTCCCTGCCCTCCAAAAGCTATTTTTTGACTGTACCTGCAACTTTCCCATTCCTATCATAAGAAATCTGTCTTTGAACAGTACCTGTATTGATTCTATTTTTAGGCTGCACCTGCTAGAGTGGGATAAAGGGGTTAATTGAAGATTGGATTTTAGCAAAAAATCACAATTTTCTAACTTTATGTTTGAAACTGAATACTTAAATGTTGAACCGATAATTTGATTTGATAATATTAAATTTGAACAGCCCACGGAAGATAATTTAACTAATCAGTTGTTTACAACTTTCCTTCAACATCTGTATCAGAAAGAATCTTTCCTACTTTTGGTTTAATTTAGTCTAAACTGAACAAAAAAAATTAAAAAGACATCACCGGACAAATTTAAAAGCAAAATTCAATAAGTTTAATGCATTGAAAAGCGGGAAGGGTTGAGTTTGGAGACCTGAAGCCCTCTGACAACCATTGCGGCTTTGAGCTTAAATCATTTTATTCTGTTATGAATTTTTAGTTTTCCACTAAAAATCTTCAGTCATAAAAATGTAAAAACTTATTGCAATTAAAACTTACCTTAGGATAGAAAAAACTCATGTTTTAACGAACAATTCTAAGCATCTAATTTGGAACCAAGGGTGAGAATTTTAGGACTTATATTTTATTGCAAAATACAAATAATGATGGCTATTTTCCAATATTGATCATCCCATTATAAATTCTCATTTCAGTAGCAGTGAGCTTTTACATTTTTTAAATAGCATTAATGTTCTCATATAGCCTCCTAAAATCTGTTGAATGTTTTAACAAAATGAAATACCTATTCAATACAAGAATATCAGATTAAAAAAGTGTTAAGGTACTGATAGGGAATGAAAAAGCAGACAAACTTGAATTTGTGTTCAAATTCTTCAATAGAAAAAATAAACTTTATTTTGCAATTCAAAATTTGTTGTTTAAAAACTATTTTTTTTATAAACTTGAAACTGTGTTAGTGAAAAGCAACTTTTGAACTGTACAGAAAATTGTGTTTTCAATTATTTGATCATCAATTTTGTAAGAAAAAAATAAAATAAGACATTTTGAATATTGTTTTATTATGTTTTCATTCTAAATGTAATATGTTTTAGGTTCTAAGTTATATTAAGTCTAAAAACATTTATAATCAGCAGTAATCTGACAATTTTGAAAATATCGGATATATATCGAAAATATCGGATATATATCAAAATATCGGATATTTTTGATATTTTCGAAAATATCATGATATTTACGAGCCCTGATTATTCCTCATTTTTAACAAATAACTTACGTACTCCTAGAAAACACATTTTATCCGTGAATTCTTCCCAAAAATCTGAAAAAGGAGGAAGAAATTGCGTTCATTCTTAGCACGCATGCGCTCTATTAATACTAAAATCCGAATTTATTTTTAAAACAAGAAAGAAAAAATCATGCGTCAAGCATAGATATAAGAAACACTTTCCAACACATTCAGAATAATGTAAAAAAATTACCCAGTTAAAAAAAAATTAAAATATTACGTCTAATTCAACCATATGGAAACGAATAACACATTTCAAAACCCAATTTCAGCTGTTCCCATCTACAATCGGAAAATTATCCGAATTTTTTCAGCAGCCCTGTATAGGATATATAGTTTCGTATCTACTAACTGCATGCATACCAAAATTTAGTTCAGTTAAGAAATACATATACTTCAGTTGAAAATTCCCCTTCAGGAATTTTCTCTAATAAGGAGAATGGTACGTTTGTGCAGCTCTGTATATAAGGTATAGAATTTATATACAGTGAGTAATATGCAAACAATCAATTAAATTTAAAAGCGCATACCGAATTTTAAATCGCGCACTCCAGCAATTATTACTCAAAGACAGTATTGTAACGGATTTCTTTATAGTAATGGATTTCTTTTGTGTGTCCCTGTAAATGAATAAAAAATGCTATGAATGCCCTGTTCTAAAGTGATCGTAGTGAAATTCAGTGATTTATATCAGTTTCAATACATTTGAAATAGCAGAATGTCATTAAAATACTTTGCAAAGGATTTCCCCCCTATATCATAATGTAATGGAATACTTTTGAGTGACCCTGTAAATGAACTATTAATCCTACATACTTCATATACAATACCAAACATGCTTTGGTGACCCTAAGTAATCTTTATCAATTTCATAAAAATCCGAGTATATTTACAGGAGTTAGAGCGTGGACAGACGGCTAGACGGACAGGCAAACCAAATGCATAAACACTTTTCAACTTTGTTGGAAAGTGTTAAAAAATGGAAAACCAAAAATTCCATACACTAAGATTTCTAATTTAATTAAAAAAGAAAGAAAAGTTTTCGAATTTAAAAATAAATAATAATTACTTTTCTCAGTCATTCAAAAATACTCACATTATTACTATTTTTTTTTAAGTTGAATAAAGTTTAATCTATAAAGTTGTTTATAAAAAAATATTCACATTTAAAATATAATTTAAATGAACACATCATTTAAAAGATATTTTAACTTAAATATTAAATATAAAATATCGATTCTACTGAAAAAAGAAAAAAACATTCTTATCGAATAAAAATATTATATTCACATTTTACATCTATCAATCTACTTGAAAATATTTATAATTCATATTTTTATCATATACTAATACTAAAGTATTAAAACCCCAACCACAATCTCATTAAGACTAAATCTTTCCGAAATTAACTTCAAAATTAAAAGCTTTTTAAAGAAATTAATCACGTCATATCCTTCTGTAGCAAACATATTTACTTCAAAATGTGTTTTTACTGTGCAACTGTAGCCCAATGGTTAGCGTACTCGTCTGGTAACACTAAGATTTCTCGTTCGATTCCAGGTCAGCAAATTTTACTTTTCCCCCAACTGTCGTTAATTCACGTATATTTTACCTCCGGTAACGGAAAAAAAATAAACGAATATTAATCAATTAACGAAAAAATACTGGCAGCACTGCTACCAGGAAATTTTACGTGAATTGCAGAAAGTATTTCTGAGAGTGAATGTAATATGTAATTTGTTACTTACCTTAAAATTTTGTGATCTAGAGTTAAATAGATTTTATGTCCTTTCAGTCCCAAATAAAATAAAATAAATCTAATTAAAATAAACAAGTGTTTAGAGCTTATATTCGTGGATTCAATCTTGAAGAATGCGAATTAAGTAAACTGTCGGATTTCCTCCAAGTCTACACAACTTTGAAGAATGTTCCTTTACTTTTTATATGCTGCCACCACTGATATGATTAAGTGATATCAGTCACGCTATGAGAGGATTGTTGAACAGAACACCAACTCTTTCAATTAAACTTAACTTACAATTTATTTACACATTATTTACAGAAACAAGACAATATTCACAATTAAGAACTCGGATATGGGTGATCCGGTCCAACCTTAAATTAAATACAGTAAATACTTTCTGTGTACTGATCCGCTTATTAAAATATTCTATATCCATCTCACATTATGTTCGTTAAAACAGATTTATCGGAGTTAATTCTTGATCTCCAGTTACACTCGCTATATACGCCAAGAGCCTGCGCTCTCGCCGTATATCTCAATACGTACGCTGTTCGAAGACTCTATTCAGGACCAAAATCCCCCACTCTATTCATTCGCTACATTTCTTCAACTAAAGCCATGCCACTCAAACTACTCGGATTAAATTCCAGATAAGTAAAAAATGTTGTTTTAAAACTCCCAGTACACAGACAATGCATAAGCAAGAAAATAATATATAGCAATAGTTCTAAATAGTATTTGTTCCTCAGAACCTGACATAAACAATATAAATTTTCAGGATTTTCCTTTTCTTTATTTCTTTTAACATAAGATCTGAACTTTCTTTTAACATAAGATCAAGAATCGGGATTGCATTTTCCCATTAAAAACTTATCTCAAACCATTTCATCTGTCTCAAAAAATGGGCGAAAATTTCCAATGCCGAATATGGTCTTCACGTCTCAAAAAGTTATGTATCTCCTTAACTTGAAGTTTGATTGAATTTTTCTTACATAATTATTTCCGTAAGCGGAACTGTTTAAATGGTAAAAGAATGGGAAATTGAAAAACGCAATAAGGTAGGAATAAGTGTGTTTTAATAATATTTTGAGGATATATTTTTAAACTGCATTGAAATATAATGAAATGATAATGAGAATTCTGCAAAATCTCATATTGAAAATCAGCATTTTTCCTATTTTAATATGAATCGATTAATATTTCATATTAGAATTACATTACCTCTCACACTTATACTTCTATTGCTGCAATACTTATTATTATTGTTAAAAAAAACTATTTTAAGCTTTTATTTTTATTTTGAGTTAATTCATAATTGGATCGGTCTCTATAAACTTTTCTAAAAATAAAAGATTATGAAATAAATTTTTAATTAAAGTTTTTACTTTTGCTTGTTGTCATTATATTTTTTTAATAAAGAAACATTCGAGATATTTAGATAATCATAATAATATGATTCGAAAAAAATTTAACCATTCAATATAGGGATTTAATTACATTCATATATTGTTCTTGAAATATAGTATCACAATATATTATTATTGAATACATTATTGAAATATTCAATTAAAATATTCCGTAGAAAAGAAGTAAATTCAAACTGATGTTTTAAATATGTCTTGAAAAGTAAACAGTAAGAGAGATTATATTAAACTTCAGAAATGTGAAATATTTTGAGAATTTTTAATGTTCTTGTTCGTCGCTGTCTATTGTATAAGGATAAAAGTTCTTAAACAGTAAACTTGAATTTATTATAAGAGATATTATATTAAATTTCATGAATGTAAAATGTTTCGGACACTTTAGATGTTCTTTTGTTGCTGCTTATCTTATAAGAGATAAATTTTGTAAATAGTTAAATTTAGTGATCATAAATTCATTTTAAGAGATGTTACATTAAACTTCGCATTTTTTTCGTCAAAAACTCATCTCAAACCATTATTTCTGTCTCAAAAAATAGCCTAAAATTTCCAATGCCCAATATGGTCTTCATGTCTCATAAAAGTTATGTATCTCCTTAACTGTAAGTTTGATTGAGTTTTTCTTTCGTAATTATTACAGTATCAGGAACTGTTTATCTGCTATCAGAATGCGAAATTTAAAAACGCAATAAACTATGTCTGTGTTTTAATAATATTTTGATGATGTACTTTTAAACTTCATTGAAATATAACGAAATGATTATGGGAATGCTACAAAATCGCATATTAAAAATCGACATTATCCTTTTACTAATATGAATCAATCAATATTTGATATTAGAATAACATTACCGCTTATAATTATACTTTAGTCGCTGTCATACTTATTATTGTTTATGAAAATTATTTTAGGCTTTTATTTTTATTTTGAGTTGAATCATATAGGTATCGGTCTCTATAATTTTTTATAAAAATACAGGTCTATTACAAATGATGGATCCGATTTTTAAAAAATCATATTTTCGAAACTACTGCACATATTACAATAAGTGATAGATGAATTTAAAGAGAAATATACCAAGTTTTTTTCAGTTACAAATATTCCATGTGTGACCCTCTTGTTACATGGCATGCGTCTAATCTGTAATCCAGTTCGTCCCAAACATTTTTTAGCATCACTCTGTCAATGGTTCTGAATTCTGCACAAATGCGTTCTTTAAGTTCTGACAGTGTCAAAGACATCGTTTATGTACCACCAATGCCGAAAACAAAGTGTTCAGAACTTAAAGAACGCATTTGTGAAGCTTTCAGAACCATTGACAGAGTGATGCTACAAAATGTTTGGAACGAACTCGATTACAGATTGCACGTATGCCATGTAACAAAAGGGTGACACATCGAACATCTGTAACTGAAAAAAACTTAGTATATTTCTCTTTAAATTCACGTATCACTTATTGGGTTCATCGTTTGTAATAGCCATGTAATTAAAAAATTATGATATATTTCTTTCATAATTATTTCCGTAACCGGAACTGTTTATCTGGCATGAGAATGATAATTTTAAAAACGCAATAAGCTAGGAATGTGTGTGTTTTAATATTATATTTTTGGTGGTGTACTCTCAAACTGCATTGAAATCTAATGAAGTGATTATGAGAATTCTACAAAATCTCATATTGAAAATCAGCATTTTCCCTTTACTAATATGGATCTATAAATGTTTAATATTAGATGATTTAAATTGTTTAGATTTTAGATTAGTTTAGATTAGAATTTGATTATTTAACATTTATGCTTACTTTTATTGTTATAATACTTATTATTATTTTTTATAAAAACTATTTTAAGGTTTTATTTTTATTT
Source organism: Maratus speciosus (assembly GCA_963932465.1). Taxonomy (NCBI): domain Eukaryota; kingdom Metazoa; phylum Arthropoda; class Arachnida; order Araneae; family Salticidae; genus Maratus; species Maratus speciosus. Next base: position 292,520,295 of record OZ010798.1, read on the forward strand.
TGAGTTGATTCATACATGCATCGGCCGCTATAAATTTTTCTAAATATAATTAAAACGTTATGAAATAATTATTTAAGTAAAGTTTTTTTTCCTTTGCTTGTTCTTATTCTCTTTTTTAATAATGAATAATTCGATGATATTTAGATAATCATAATAATATGATTCGAAAATAATTTAATCATTCAATGAATGCAGGATTTAACTACATTTCTATATTGTCCTTGAAATATAGTATTAAAATATATTGTTATTAAATACAATACATTATTGAAATATACAATTAAAATATTCCATAGAAGAGAATTAAATTTAAACTGCCGCTTTGAATATGTCTTAAAAAGTGAACATGAATTTACAATAAGAGAGATTATATTAAACATCAGAAATGTGAAATATCTCCCGAATTTTTAATGTTCTTGTTCGTCGCTGTTTATACAGAGTGCCCACAAAAGAATTCCCATTTATAAATTTTAATAGTATCAACTGTGAGCGTTATAGAGTGTTGGTTCAAAGTCACAAATAAAGAGCAACTCAAACAGTTTTAGATAAGCGCATGCGCGAATACTGCTTTGCTATTGACTCGCTTGCAGTGTCAAATACGCAAAATAACGACTCCTAAGCGGAAGTCGTTATTGCATGGCTAAAGATTTAAAAGTCATTAGAGACATACAATTTTTTTTCTTTAGGGGCTTTATAAAAGATCATGTCTACGTTCCACCGGTGCCTAATGATTTGCCAGAGTTGAGACACAGATTTGAAGAGGCTAGTGCTTCTATTACTCTGGACTTGTTAACCGAAATGTGAGAAGAATTGGTCTTTAGGTTGTCTGTGTGCCGTATAATTAAAGTTGCACATACTGAACATTTGTAAGGAAAACTAGGTTAATTTACCTTTAATTTGACATATGATTTGTTGTAAATAGCCTAAATTAAACTACTATAATATGTCATTGAAACTGGTCCATTCTTTTATAGATAACCTGTACTATAAGTGAAAAATTTCTTAAATAATAAACTTGAGATGTTATATTAAATTTCATAACTGTGAAATGTTTCGGACACTTTGGAAGTTCTTTTGTTGCTGCTTATGTTATAAGTGGAAATTTTCGTAAATAGTAAACTTAATGAGTGAGCATAAATTTTTCTTAAGAGATTTTATATTAAATTTCATAAATGGGAAACGTTTCGAATACTCTAAATGCTCGTTTGTTTTCGATTACGCTATAAGTGGAAATTTTCTTAAAGGCTCTCAAGACTCTTAAAGTTTCAAAATTTTAATTTTTTAGATGTTAAACTATAATCTTTTATGAATATTTTGATGTAATTGTTTCCTTGAAATGGCCATTAGAACAGAAGTTATGGCTTTTAGAATTACATCCGCTCAATAGCTGAAGCGGCGTTTCCGTGACTTTGAGCCCCACCAGTGGCTGAGAGGTTCTGCTCTCGAAGCTGGTAGACAGGAGGTGCTGGGTTCGAGCCCAATCGCGCCCGTCGGCCTAACCGTTTCGGAGTTTTCGTGGTTTTCTTCGAAACCGTGGATTCCCATGCGTAAATACGGGTTAGGTTCCCTTAGAAAGACCCCCACGAAGGGCACCCCCCCCCCCTCAGGACCTATATCCCACGTGTTGATAATTGAACGTCATAAATACAAACCAAACCAAACCAAACCGTGACTTTGAAGTAATTTTTCTCCAAATGACGTTTTGGGGCATAACGCGCACGATATCCCCAAAACTTTTGACTATTTTCTCATGAAAATTTTAAAACATATGTTTAATCTTAGTTTGTATAAACTGAACCTAAAATTTCCTTTTTATTTAAAAAAAAAAAAAAAAAAAAAAAAATTCTTTTAGATGATTATACTATTGAAATGTACAAAATTTTGTATTAGCTAAATACAATTTTGTATTAAAAATATAAAAAGGCTTTAAATACAAATTTATTTAGGTTCACGGTAACTATTACAATCTGAAGTATAACTAGGCACCAAAATTTTTATCCTAGTTGCAATTTTTTTTTTGTAATCCTGCGCGTAAGCTGTTACACCAATTTTCTACTCGTCAAATGTGTAACAGTTTTGAGTCCCTTGTAAATTCTAATTCTGTATCTTGCAATTTTTTAAATACATGAAATGAAAGAACATATTTATATCTTACATCCCAATTAAAATTGTGTTTTAACATCATGTACATTTTACGAATTTAAATGTTGAAAATGGTCTTTTTTTTTTTTTTTTTAGGTAGCTTTCTTTACAAAAAAGCTACCTATTGCAGCCGTTCGGAGGAAAGCGATTTCAAAAAATTTTGGTATATTTTCATCGATCATGACCCCCAGACCCCGAAACCACCCTCCGTTCAAAATTGATATATATATATATATATATATATATATATATATATATATATATATATCTGACCTATGTCACACTGTAACTCCCGTAATTATGAACCGATTTCGATGTAATTCGGTGTGTACATAGTACATACCAATGTCTCGACCGAGTTCGTTGGCCAGCTTCATCCGCCGTTTTGTTTCAAAATGGCGGCCATTTAAAATTTTAAAAAAAATTTAAAACTTGAAATGTGGTACCAAAAAAGTAAAAATAAAAAAATATTTTTTTCTTATGTATTTGACCTTTATACAAAGATTCCGGAGCAGTTTTTGTTTCGTCTATATCTTAAAAAATGGCTGAGTTATAGCATTTTGAATTTCTAGCGTGGCTGACATTTTGAAACGTCCTGAATTTTGTCACGCGATAAAAGGCGTATTTATGAACCGATTTGGATGTAATTCGCTGTGTACATAGTACATACAAATCTCTCGACCGAGTTCGTTGGCCAGCTTCATCCGCCATCTTGTTTCAAAATGGCGGCCATTTAAAAAAATTAAAAAATAAAAAAAATTAAATGAGATACCAAAAATTTGGAAAATGAAAAAGATTTTTTTTGTATGTGTTTGACCTTAATACAAAGATTCCGGAACAGTTTTTCTTTCTGAAAATTTGTTCTTTTGTTGATATCTTAAAAAATGGTTGATTTATAGCACTTTGAATTTCTAGCATGGCTAACATTTTGAAACGATCTTGTATTTCTCATGCGATAACACACGTATTCGCCTATTTCGATGTAAGAAGGCATGTGAATAGTATACATCAACACCTCGACCAAGTTCGCTGGTCAGATTCATCAGCCATCTTGTTTCAAAATGGCGGCCATTAAATTAAAAAAATATATATATATTTAAAGTGAGGTGCAAAAAAATTAGAAATTGAAAAAGGTTTCTTTCTTAAGTATTTGATCTTGATATAAGGATTCAGGAGCATTTTTTGTTTGTCTTTACCTTAAAAAATGGCTCAGATATAGCAGTTTCAATTTCTATTGTGGGTGACATTTTGAAAAATCTGATTTTTTGCATGCGACAGCACTCCTATATATTAACCGATTCCGATGTGAGTGAGCATGTGCACAGAAATTACTAAGGTCTCGACCAAGTTCACTGCTTAGCCTCATCCACCATGTTGTCTTAAAATGACAGGCACTTTAAGAAATTGCCGAATTTGGCAGCCAAATATAAGTTACTTTAAAGAAAAGCAGCTTGGATAAAGCTGACTAATTTCGCGAAATTCTCATTCATTATATTGATAAAAATTAGTATTGAATCTCCAATATTCGGTTTCCACTAAATTGAGCTTCGTGTGTTTGCATGATATAAGTTGGCTTTTTTTAAATAAGGATTATGAAAGCTACCTCTTCCTCCCGGCACTGGCCGGAAGGACTTTTTCATTTTTTTCCCATTTTAAGAGTTTATTGAGACCACTTAAATAATGTATACTTAAATTTATTATAAAAGAGGTTTTCTGAACTTCATAAATATGAAAGGATTCTAACATTTTAAATGCTCTTCTATCGCTGTTTATGTTCTAATTTGGAAATTACATACATAGGGAACTTAAATTTATTTTAAGAGATATTATATTAAACTTCGTAAATGTGAAATGTTTCCGACATTTTAAATATTCTTTTATCGCTGCTCATGTTATGCGTGGAAAATTTCCTTTTTTAGTGAAACATAAATTTATTATAAAAGAGGTTACATTAAATTTCATAAATGTGAAAATTTTCTAACATGTTAAATGTTCTTTTGCCTCTTCTTTTGTTATACGAGGAAAAATTCGCAACTAGTGAACTCAATTAGTGAACATATATTTATGATGAGATGTTATATTAAACTTCATAAATATAAGTGAAATATTTTGAATACTCTAAATGGGCATTTGTTCCTCTTAAACGTACAAGTGGAATTTTCCTTAAATAGTGAAGATAAATTTATTATACGAGAGGTTATAATTAACTTCATAAATGGGAAAGGTTTTTAACACTTTAAATAGCTCTTTTGTCGCTGCTTATATTATGATCTTAAAATTTCTTAAATAGTGAACTTAAACTCATTATAAGAAATATTATATTAAACTTCATAAAAGTGAAATGTTTCGAACACTTTAAATATTTTTTCTCGCTGCTTAACATAAATTTATTATAAGCGAGGTTACATGAAACTTCATAAATGTGAAATTTTTTTAAGACTTTAAATGTTCTTTAGTCACCGCTTATGCTAAACGCGCTAAATTTCTTAAATAGTGAACTTAAATTCATTGTAAGAGAGGTTATGTTAAACTTTATAAATATTAAAATGTTTCTAACACTTTAGATGGGCTCTTTTGTCGCTGCTTGTGTTATAAACGGAAAATTTCTTAAATAGTGAACTTAAACACATTATAAGAGAGGTTATGTGAAACTTTATAAATGTGAAACGTTTCCAACACTTTAAATGGTCTCTTTTGTCGTTTCTTATGGTATAAGAGGAAAATTTCTGAAATAGGATTTTTTTTTTTTTTTTTTTTTTTTTTTAAGTGAACATAAATTTATTATAAGAGACGTTATGTGAAACTTGATAAATGTGAAATGTTTTTAAGACTTTAAATGTTCTTTAGTCACCGCTTATGCTAAAAACGCTGACTTTCTTAAATGGTTAACTTAAACTCATTATAACAGAGGTTTTATTAAGCTATAAATGTGAAACTTTCCCAATACTTTAAATGTGCTCTTTTGCCGCTGTTTATTGTTATAAGCGGAAATTTTCTGAAAAAGTTACCTTAAACCCATTATAAGAGAGGTTATGTTAAACTTTATAAAGGTGTGATGTTTCTAATACTTTAAATGGGCTCTTTTGCCGCTGCTTATGTTTAAAAGTTGAAAAATCTTAAAACGTAAATTTTAATTTATTATAAGAGTGTTTATTATATAAACATAATAAATGTAAAATTTTTCGAACACCATCAGTGTTAAATTCGCTTGATGCATTTTATCTATACACGTGTAATACTTTTATTAATTTCACTAATAGTTAACAAAGTAAGTATCAAGATATACTGATAATGACGTGATTTGACGTGTAAATTACATAAACCTTTTATCAAGTCAATGACATTTTATCATTGTTTAACAGAAAGTAGTTTTAATCCTGGTTATTTAATTGTAATGTTTGAATTTTGAATTTGTATAATATAATTTCTTTTAATTATAAGCATTTAACTGGAAATTTTATCTTTCTTCATTCAGTCAAGTTAAATTTTAATCAAACTAATAATAGTACAATAAAGCACTTTTAAAAATGAGTATTTAAAAATGAGCAAATTTAAACATATTTTGAATATTTTTTTTAGATTATAATAGATTTGAGCATTTAAGTCGTAATTTTGGAAAAACATACATATTCAGTAAAATTCCATAAGCTTCGTTAAATGAATCTATTCTTTATATCTATGCTCAATACATAAGTAAGAAACTGTTGAAATTTTGAATAATTAAAGGGAACAATGCAGAAAGACCTCTGAATGTTTACTTTCTTCTATCTTTACAAGAAGAAAGTATTGGATTAGTGAAAATTTTCGACTTCCGGTTTTTGACGGATTTACACGTTTTAGAATGTGCTGAACACGATTTGATGGTTTTTAGAAAATGTCTGTCTGTGAGTCTGTCTGTCACTCTGCCACTCTGTGAGTCTGTATGTGACAAACATTTTTTGGGCGCTCTATCTCAAGAACTAATGCACGGAATTTCACAAAACTTTAGATTCAGTTAGACATTGATATAAACTGGTTCTGATTAGTTTTTGGTGAAATTCTCCCAACAGGTGGCGCTGCTATGCGGCATTTTTCACGATTTCTTCAATTGCTATACCTCAGGAACTATTCCACGGATTTTCATGAAACTTCAGGCTCAGTTAGTCCAGGATATAGTTAGGTGCTGATTACAATTTGGTGAAAATCGCCCAACAGTTGGCGCTGCTATGTTGCATTATTCACGATTATCGCAATAGCTCTAACTCAAGAAAAAATGCGAGAATTTTCATCAATGGCGCTGCTATGCTGCATTATTCATGATTATCGCAATAGCTCTAACTCAAGGAAAAATGCACGAATTTTCATCAAACTTCAGTTCAGTTAGTCCCTGATACAAATTAGTACTGTTTAATTTTTGGTGTAAATCGCCCAACAGGTGGCGCTACTGTGATGCATGTTTCACGATTTCCGCAATAGCTATATCTCAAGAACTAATGCATGAAGTTTCATCAAGCTTCAGATTCAGTTACTTCCTGGTATAAATTGGTCCTAGTTAGTTTTTGGTGTAAATCGTCCAACAAGTGGCGCTGCTATGTAGAATTTTTTACAATTTCCGCAATAGCTCTATTTAAAAAAACTAATGCACGGATTTTCATCAAACTTTAGATTCAGTTAGAAGTTGTCAAAGTTGTTGATAATTAGATTTTGGTTAAATCATCTAACAGGTGGTGCTGATATTCTGCATTTTTCGGGAAACATTAACATGTATGAGATAGAAGAAAGTTTTGGGATTGCGACATCTGACTAGTTTATTATTGTTCTGCATAATTGTGTGCGTTTGTACATGTTTTCATTTCTGAACTAATAAATACACTGACGATTGCCATTTACGAAAACGAACGCTTGATAGGAACTGTGATATTTATATATTTTAAATGTAGATATAAATGCAGATAATTTCATTAATTTACAGGAATATCTTATAATATTAAAAAGAAGCAGTTTTATTGAAATGTTTGTAATAAACCAAAATATGAACAAAATTTTAATATTTCAATCATATCTCTATATGGACCTCCCTACATCTATACACGAATAAGAATATATCTCTTATGCCTATTAGAATCGAAATAAAATTAATAAAAACAGTATTGTTTTAATATAATAGGCGAAAACAATAATAACGAAGTATGAGAATTAAATTAAACTGTGAAATATTTTTTATAATCAATATGCTTTTATTAATTATGTTACAAATTAATCATCAAATATATATTTACAATGCTTAGTTCAGAAGATCTTTAGAAAATTAATCCTTGTTTATCGACAGGTTGTCGACTCTTTTCTATGATCCAACTTTTATTAAAAAAGAAAAGAAAAAAATTGACACAGAAATATTAATGAAAAATCACAATTTAAAAATGCAACTGTCTTAGTAATTAAACTAATTAAAGCTAAATTTATATCTAAACTGTTTTTATAAAAAAATAATGACAAAAGATTAGCTACAAACAAAATGAAATATTTATTCAAAGACTACTAGTTCCGGCCTTTTAATTTATTTTATTTTCTAAAAGACATAATATTTGGCGCCGCCAAGTAAGCGAAAAACAACCCAATCTAGAACTCTCAGGATTACAAACCGGATGTGCAAGTCCCTGTCGCCTGCAAGGAAAGAGGCGCTGCTGTCGATTTGCAGACGACAATGAAAAGTTCCTCTAGTACTACTCACCTTGCATCCCCACCCCCATCTAAAAAGCCAGGTAATATGCTCGCTGCATCTTTCCACTTTTCCCTCCCTCCTCATATGTTGCGATGGGCAGGGGGGTAGGGCCCAGGTTCAGTGGTCTCGTGGCGCCTGAGGTTGTATCACTTAATGCCATAAATGTTCAACATAATGGTACTTTATTTATTAAAATAAAATAATGTAGTCAGGTTTGGTATTGTTTACATTTGGGATCTAAAGAAATAAAGAAAAAAAAAGATATACAGTTAAATGGTTTCGAAATACTAAACGACTGAATTAAAAAAAAAAGGAAGGGGAAAAAAAGATTATTGTAAGAGAGGGCAAAGACAAGTCAAGGCCACGTTTTGCCTGCGGTCATATGGTTGAAGTAGAAAGTTACAAATGTATTATGTGACGTATATATTAATATAACAGTAAGCAGTAGCCAATTACATTTTTTTAGAGTATTTAGAAGGTAATGTTTTTACTTTGTTGTTACTGAGAGATTAGCATAAAAAATTGCGGCACGATTTCTCGAATTCCAGTATTAAATAATATAAAAAAAGGCATGCTTTCAATGATTTTTTTAAAATCTTTTACGTATAATTTTACTTTAATGAAAGTTTAATAAAACGGAACTTGTTGAAATAAAATAATGTATAAACAGTTGTTTTTTTCCTAATATATTTAGAGGAAGGGGATGTGGAGATGTTTTACTTTGAATGGCATTAGGAAAATGACATAAAAAAACTGATGCATTTACACTAAATATATCAAAACTGGTCATTTGACCGGGATCAAATGAAAAAGCTTTGATTCGGACCAGACATTTCTTCGTAAAATATATAAATCACTCAGAAACAAGTTAAACAAAAAAATAGCTTAATTGTTTTAACCCCTTTAATTCTCGCTCCCGTCATATTCTCGGGCTGTGTCTTTTACTCAAATTGTTTGATTTCCACCAGTTTTGTGAAATTGGCTATATTTTAGTACCGTTTTTACTGTCATTAAATAAGGTGAATATTTCTTTTCCATAAAAGTGGTGCCAATAAGCAATTTCAATTATTCAACCGTAATTTAATTCGAGCGTGAAGGGGTTAAATAAAAAAATTCTGGTGGGAAATATTTTTATAAAACTTGAGTCCCGTAATATTTAATGTTCGACAAGTTAGTGAAAGGTGTGTTTTTAGAAAATAAGTAGTATCACTTAATGCCTTAAATGTTCAAGATAATGATATATTATTTATTAAAATAAAATAATGTAGTCAGGTGTGGTATTGTTTACATTTGTGATCTTAAGAAAAAATATCTACAGTTAAACGATAAAATGGTTTCTAAATACTAAACAATTGAATTAAAAAAAAAGATTGGGAAAAAAAAAGAAAGATTATTGTAAGAGAGGGCAAACACAAGTCAAGGCCACATTTTGCCTGCTGTCATATGGTTGAAGTAGAAAGTTACAAATGTGTTATGTGACGTATATATCATGGAAGATGATAGTATTCAGAGTGATTAATGTAACAGTAAGCAGTAGCCAATTACATTTTTTAGAGTATTTAGAAAGTAATGTTTTTATTTTGTTGTTACTGAGAAGATAACTTTTAAAAATGCGGCACGATTTCTGTAATTCCAGTATAGTCCAGGCAATAGAGACCGTATAGGGACTCTACCTAGCAAAATTAATGGTAGTGCTGGAAATCGGGTTTCTAGATGTTTTTTGGGTCGCTGAATCCGAATTTGTAACTTCCCACCAAAATTTCCCCCGGCAACCTCCCCAAATTTTGCTAAAAAAACCTCAAAAAAGGTTTTTATTAAAAAAATCAGTTTTTTTATTGTTTTAGAGAAAAAGTATCTAGAAATTCAGAAAGTAGACAAAATTTTCAACAAATTAGATATCTGACATTATGACTTAGGATGAAGGGGAAGGGGGGATCTGCCTCGGAACATGCGCGCGGTGCTGCGTAAACTAAGTTATGCAATTCCACTTAACCACTCACACGTTTACATTAGCCCTCCCATCTTCCCTCCGAACTTTCTCTATAAGGTTTACTTTAAGTTTTTTGGTTCGCTGAATCCAAATTTTTAACTTACCCCCAAAATTTCCCCCCCCGAACCCCCCTCCCAAATAGTTGTTTTTAACTTAAATTTCTTATTGTTTTAGGGGAAAAGCATTACGAAATTCAGAAACTAGACAAAATTCGCAACAAATAGGATATATGACATTATGACGTAGCATAGACGGGGAGAGAGGGGGCTGCCTCGGAACATTCCCCGCGCGCTTTTCTCAAAATACAAATTTTTTCAAAAAATCAATTTTTTGGGGGGTTGCCGGGTGAAATTTTGGTGGGAAGTTACAAATTCGGATTCAGCGACCCCAAAAACATCTAGAAAGCGGATTTCCAGTACTACCATTAATTTTGCCAGATAAAATCCCCTATTGCCTGGACTTCATCATTTAGTGCACGTAGCGCCGCAGTGCATGTTCCGAGGCAGCCCACACCCTCCCCGTTCATCCTAATTCATAATGTCATATATCCTATTTGTTGCAAATTTTGTCTAGTTTCTGAATTTTGTAATGCTTTTCCCCTAAAACAATAAGAAATTTAAGTTAAAAACAACTATTTGGGGGGGGGGGGGGTTCGGGGGGAAAATTTTTGGGGAAAGTTGAAAATTCGGATTCAGCGACCTAAAAATCTTAAAGTAAACTTTATAGAGAAAGTTCGGATGGGAGATGGGAGGGCGAATGTAAATGTGTGAGTGGTTAAGTGGAATTGCGCAACTTAGTTCACGCAGCACCGCGCGCATGTTCCGAGGCAGATCCCCCCTTCCCCTTCATCCTAAGTGATAATGTCATATATCTAATTTATTGCAAATTTTGTCTACTTTCTGAATTTCTAGATACTTTTCCCCTAAAATAATAAAAAAATTGATTTTTTTTAATAAAAACCTTTTTTGGGGGGCTTTTTACCAAAATTTGGGGAGGTTGCCGAGGGAAATTTTGGTGGGAAGTTAGAAATTCGGATTCAGCGACCAAAAAAACATCTAGAAAGCCGATTTCCAGTACTGCCATTAATTTTGCTAGGTAAAATTCCCTATTGCCTGGAGTAGTATTAAATAGTATATAAAAAGTTTTTTTTTTTTTTTAAATGTTTTACGTATGATTTTAAGTTAATAAAATGGAACTTCTTAAAATAAAATAATGTATTTACAGTTGTTTTCCTCACATATATTTAGAGAGGGGAGTTATTTGGAATGGCATTAGGAAAGTAACATTAAAAAAAACTGATGCTTTACCCTAAATATACCAAAACTGGTCATTTGACCGGGGCACCAATGGATTCGAACCAGAAATTTCTTCGTAATTTAAAAAAACTAAAAATCTCTCAGGCACCAGTTAAATAAAAAAAAAGTTTAATTGCTTTAAATAAAAAAAATCCGGTGGGAAATATTTTAATAAAACGTTAGTCCCGGTATATTAAGTGTCAATAATTTATTGAAAGGTGTGTTTTTAGGAAATTCCGCCTTTCATTCCACCTTCTTCTAAAATGCCAGGTAATATGCTCGCTGCGTCTTTTGTTTTTCCCCACCCTCCTCATATGATGTGAATGTGATTGGTAGGAGCCTCATGGCGCCTGAAAATAGTATCATTTAACACCATAAATGCCCAACATAATGGTACTTTATTTATTGTGACAACCGCCCTTGAAAGGGTTAACCTTCCTTCGTGTGAACGCACACGGCGAAATTGGATCACTCATTTGCAAATTTATGACAATTAGTTTCTGCATGTGGTTGTTTCCTATATCCTATAAATTGTGAAGCTTTCGCTGATCGGGTGGGTTTTGAAAAAGAATCTTCTTGTATAAACTTGTGCGGAGAATCTCCGCTAGAGTGTATTTAACTTTATTGAAAAAAGACATCATAAGAAAGGATTGAAGTAAAGGTGTTACAAAAGCCCTAGACACATTTTAATAATTAATATAAAAACAAGTAACTCCCATTCGGGAGTGCTGTTTGGGCAACAATGCGTCTCACAATGAAAAGTTTTCTTGAAGCGAATAAAAAAATAGTTTCAAACTTCGCCCATAGATGGCGTTGTATCTTAAATTATCAGAAAGAAACATAAAAAACTGAAGCCAATCAGTTACAGGTTATTTATTATGTCACAAATAGTTACGGAGCATTTATTTTGCTCGAGCTACAAAGGCCGCATATATTGAAATATGGTAATTGTATGGTAATGGATTACACAAAATGAATACTCTGCAACTGTTTGGTACAGAATAAATTATCTTAAATTCATTTTCTTGAGTTTTTGATGCTTCTTTCTGATAATTTAAGGTACAGCGCCATCTATGGACGAAGTTTTAAACTAATTTGTTTTATTCATTTCAAGAAAAGCTTCATCGTGAGAAGCACTTTAGTCCAAACTTCACTCGCTTACGACAATTACTTGATTTTGCATTAAATTTCAAATATGTCAGGGATTTTGAGCTACCCTGTACCATTATTTATAAGTGTTAAAACCTGTGATTTACTTTTGTAAAGTTATTCGTTGAAGTCCGTGGTTTTCCTATTAAATTACATATTAAAAAATATTTGAGAGTAAGTCTTGTCTCACCAAATTACCATGATTTTTGCTGTGTTAGTTAAACTAGTTAACAAGGAAAAAATTCGGCTTTTCCTTTGAATTAAATAGCTGAATTAGGAATTAGCTTTAATATTTTCCCGAAATCACGACCTACACTTTCTTTGATTTTCATCTCCATAACTAGTTATTGTTAATTGTTTTTAAAAGCTTGAGGGATCAGTTATGGAATTCAGCAAAATCTCTGACATTGCATATTTGAATGTCTTTAAGTTTTTGCTGTCTTTTTTAGCTTTCTTTAAAACAGAGCAAATTAGGATATCTTTAGAGCCAGCGGTACCTATATAGGTGTCGGCGAGTATAAGGAAAGGGCATGTTTACAAACAAACACTTCCGTCAACTAATCTACCAACAACATTTTTGTCATAATGATCATTGCAGGAGTAGTCTTGGCGACGTAGACCAATCATATCAGAGACCTGTTAAACGTAGACCAATCAAATCTCCCTATCTTATGTGTACAACAGGTAGGAGTAATAAAGAACGGACAGGTTTTTCTTGCTGATCCACAGTAATTCCACCAACAGTGACGTCAGCTGCCCTTTCCTTATAGCCTGCAGAGCTCGGAGCCCCCTAGCAATAATAAAGACGAATTTAAGTAAAACATTTAGATATGAACAGTTACAACTAATTCATTTAAAATCAATAATAATTAAATCAACAACAACAATAATAATAATAAGTAGTGTATTGGAATAAAATTGTTAATGGTGCCCTGTTGTTTTAAAATATCTAGAAGGGGTGAGTTCGCGATTAGCTTGAAGCTAAGGACCCAGTATAAATATAAAATTATTATACCAAAAGTATTTATATCAACAATAAAAGATAGAAAGTTTTTTCTTACCTTTCTGGTAAGTGAACACAGAGTGCTTGACTTCTCACGTTGATCACCTAGAAACACTCGATTAATTTTATTTGAAAAAATGTGTAAGTGGTATTCATTGATGAGCAGAAGTGCAGAATAAAACCGTTTAATCTAATGCTATATCTTGGTTACATAAGGTCGAACACTCACACTATAAAAGAAGAATAAAATAAGATTAGTGATATAATTTAAATCATGATATTGGATCCACGGAGATACAAGGTTTTTTTTATAATAATAGAACAACGCACAGAAAATCGTGCGTTGTTGGCTCGATAACATCGGCCATTTGAGTGAGAAGTAAAAAGGGGCCCACAAGAGTTAAAACAGAGTAAAAAAGCCTGAAACAATAAAAACTGCTTAACAAGCAAAAAAAGGTTCTATTTAAAACGAGTCTATCAGAAAAGTTCTGTAGTGCTGCGATCTGTTGTCGCCTTTTCGAAACAAAAGTCTTTTACACAATTGTTCGCTAGTCTGTGATCTTACGCCACCATAGCTCAGGGAAGTGTCGCCATCTTGGAACATATTTCACAACTAAAAAACGCGTTGCATATGTCACGAGGAAATTGTCATTTCACAAGCGAGGTGATGTTGGACATAAAATCACTTACACTGGGACGTTTTCCAACACCCCCGCTTTTTATGTCAAACCGACGAGCGTAGAATGTTTAACTTGTTTCTCAAACACTCGAAATGAGGCTTAGGCAACGGCTTGGTGAGCACGTCTGCCAGCATTAACTTCGATGGGCAATAAGTTATTTTGATTATACCATTCTGGCATAGATGTCTGATGTGGTGATACTTAACTTCCACGTGTTTAGTTCTTGTCTGTGCCTTTTCGTTTTCGGTCAATCTTATGGCTGATAAGTTATCTTCGTACAATGTTACGGGTAGTTGTTGACATAGTTCGAGGTCATTTAACAGGTCTAACAACCACGAAATCTCTTGACCTGCATTAGAGGCAGCGATATATTCAGCCTCCGTGGACGAGAGTGCTGTGCAACTCTGCTTCCTCGATGACCATGCCAATATATTATTTCCTAATTTAAACAAGTTTCCAGTGGTTGATTTCCTGTCTATTCTGTCGTTCCCCCAATCGGCATCGCTATATGCCGTTAGGATTGGAGGTTTTGTTTTATCTATGACGAATTTAAGATCTTTGGTAGTAAGCAGATATCTAATTAATTTCTCGATAGCTTGCCAATCGACTTCCCTTGGGGATTCATTCCTTCTTCCCAGGATGTTAACGACTGATGCTATGTCGGGTCTAGTTAAAGTTGCAATGTATAGAAGCCCTCCTATAGCCTGTCTAAATTTTACGTTATCTCCCATTAGTTTCCCGTTTGGATCTAGATTAAAGTAGTTAGTATTCATGGGTGTATACGTAGGCTTACCATTTAACAAATTGAATTTTTCTGCGATTTGTATTATTTTGTGTTCCTGGTCTAATTCTAGATTACCGTTTGCTTTTTCCTTTATGTTTATGCCTAAATATTGTGTTACTTGACCCAAATTTTTGATTTCGTATTGCTTTGATAATTCAGTGTATATTTCGTGTGTGTCTGTTTTGTCTCCTGCGACTAAGATGTCATCAACATACACTATTATGTATGCGATTTTTCCATCTTGGACTCTTTTGTACAGACATTTGTCTGACGCGCATTCCACGAAATTTAGTTCTTTTAGAGATTTACTTATTTTTTGGTTCCACGCCCTAGCTGCCTGCTTAAGGCCGTAAATCGCTTTGTTTAAACTACGCACTTTATCTTCTTCCCCTTTTGTTATGTATCCCTCTGGCTGATGCATATAAACCTCCTCTTCTAAATCGCCATGTAAGAAAGCAGTTTTGACATCTAGGTGAGTTATTTTAAGGTCTTTGTACACCGCTGCGTTTAAGAATGCTCGCAGGGTGGTATGCGCTACAACGGGTGCGTAGGTCTCGTCGAAATCGCTTCCATATTTTTGAGCATATCCCTTAGCGACCAATCTGGCTTTATATCGCTCTATAGACCCGTTGGCTCCCCTTTTTGCCTTAAACGTCCACCTACAACCTAAGACGCGTTTTCCCGGGATAGGTTTTATTAATCTCCAAGTATTATTTTGCTTCAGAGAATCTATTTCCCCACTAGTGTCTTTTAGCCATTTATCTTTAGTTTCTGCGCCATTGATATTTTGTAGGTCTGTCCATGACTTTGGCTCCTGAATTTGACACAGGTTTGCGCTTATTCCATAACGGTTAGGTGGTACGCCACGATTTTGTCTTTGCGATCTTCTCGGCTCAAAGGATGTGTCGGTCGGGGTGTTATTCTGATCATCGTCGCGCTCTTCTAGATCAATTTCAATATTATCTGCAGGAGTTTGTTCGTTGTTTTGATTTTCTTTGGCGGGTTTAATTTCCTCATCTTTTATACCTTCTTCGAAGAATTTTACGGTTCTAGATATTATAATTTTATTTTCACCCGTATATATCCTATAGCCCTTGCTTCTGAAATCATATCCCAACATTATTCCCTCGATGGCTTGCTCATCTAATTTATTTCTTTTAGGTTTGTCGACATAGGCAAATGCCTTACATCCGAATGTTTTGATGTTCGAGAGATCGGGTTTTCTTTTATGCCAAAGTTCATAGGGTGTCATGTTATTTTTGTTAGCCTTTGTTGGTAGACGGTTGATGAGGTAGGTGGCGGACATGACAGCTTCCCCCCAGAATTGCTTAGGTAACTTGGCGTCCGACAACATGGTTCTAGCCATTTCCACTATCGTTCTAGTCTTTCTTTCTGAAACGCCGTTCTGTGGGCTAGAATAGGGAACACTCAATTGACGCTCTATCCCGTTTTCTATCAGGCAGTTTTTAAATTCATCACTGATATACTCTTTTGCGTTATCGGACCTTATTGCCTTTATCAACTTGCCAAATTTATTTTTTGTTAGCGCTATGCATTCTTTCAGTTTGATAACGGCTTCCGATTTATGCGCGATTAAGTATGTTATTGTGTACCTGCTATAATCATCCGTGAATGTTATAAAGTACCTTTTCCCTCCTATCGTTTCAGTATTCATGGGGCCACATATATCGGAATGTGCGAGGGTACCGATGTCTTTGCTTCTGTTTGTGACTACTTTAGGGTAGGGCAGAGCGGAAAGTTTCCCTTCAATGCACTTGGTGCATCGCGTGTCATGTTTACATTTGTTAATTGTTATCCCATTGGCTAATTCATGATTAACAAGGTATTTAATATCACCAAAATTTTTGTGTCCGAGTCTTCGGTGCCCCAATGAAATACAATTTGTATTGTTACAGAAAGTTTGAGTACTTATAGTATAGCCGTAATCATCTTTAAGGTTTAATACGTAGAGATTATCATTTAATTTAGCTGTCAAGATTATATTATCATCTTTGACAAATAAACATGCATTTTTCTCGAAAATTACCTTTATATTATTTTCAGTGGCTTTCTTAACTGACAATAAATTGCCCTTTAGTTCTGGACAGTACAATACATTTCTTAGTGTAATGTAGTGGTTTATGTCTGTTTTTATTTTTACGTCGCCCATACCTTCCGAATTAAGCCTTTTTCCATTAGCGATTGTTATATTCCCAAAATTCCCGGCTGTGAATGTAGCAAAATTTGTTTTTGCTGATGCAACGTGCCTGGTGCAACCCGAGTCAATGATATATGTGTTTGGATCTGTTGTTTGTGTTTGGTTAATTTTTACTGACTCGATTTCAAAATTGTTTTCCACTGGGAAGAGAGGAATGATCGATTGGTTGACCTCATCCTCTATATTTGACTTACTGTTGAAACAAAAATTCGAGGAGTCGGTTTTACTACCATTGTGTTGATTTTTGGTGTTTCCCGAATTGGCTTTAAAGTTGGCATGGTTGTTAAATTTATTACTGTTATAATTTTCACTTCTTTGGTAATTGTTTTTCTGTTTGTTTTTCAATTTGTAACATTCTGAACGAGCGTGCCCATCTCGTTGACAGAAGCTGCAATACTTTTTATTTCCTTTATTTATAATTTTATATGCTGTGTCCCTTGGTCGTGTGCTGGTGTTTTTGTATTCGATTCGATGAGAGTACTCATCGATGAGCTTGTTTTTTACAAACTCGAGGTCTAGATCCTTTTCGTCTCTAGCCTCCATGCTTGTTATAAGAGGAGCGTATGACTGAGGCAAGCTGCAAAGCATAAGAGCCACAATGTGCGAATCATTTATGAGCTCTCCAATGGCAGCGAGTTTGTCGCGGATAGTTAAAATATTGTTGATATGTAAATTTAAGTCTCCGCCCTCGTTGAGCTTTTGCGAAAAGGAATAATTTGGATGATAAATTCGCCCTTTGGTGAACACTTTTTAATCTTTCCCAAATTTCTTTGGGAGATGTCAAATGTCTGATGTGCACAATTTGTGTATTTTCAACGCACAAACAAATTATGGCTTTCGCCTTAGCCGCGTTTTTAGTATATGTATCATCGGGTGTGGCAGGTGGAGATTCTGTTATATATTTGAATAGATCATCTTTAATTAACAGATTTTCTAATTTAAAACACCAATGATTGTAATTATTATCATTTAATTTCTCTACTGCCGTAATTTCTTTTGAGGCAGACATAGCGTGTTATTCAAGTTTTATAAATTCTTTGATAACAAATATATTTACTATAAGAAGTTTGTGACTTTCTTAAAATAATTTCTTAGAATATGTTATAAATATAAATAAAATGATCAGTTATTCACAATAATCAATCAATATTCGTTCACAATAATACTCTTTTTTTGCGATATTATATATATCGTTATTTATTCATGTACATTTATTTTTATTTTCATGTATATATTTCAATATTTCATATCTCATATGTGCATCTTGTTCATCATTTTATCACAATCAGATAAACAAATTTTTATTACTGGGTTTTTTTATTTATTTATTTACTTTCCCCTTCAACTCAGCCTTAATAATCTTTTAAAATATCTAGAAGGGGTGAGTTCGCGATTAGCTTGAAGCTAAGGACCCAGTATAAATACAAAATTATTATACCAAAAGTATTTATATCAACAATAAAAGATAGAAAGTTTTTTCTTACCTTTCTGGTAAGTGAACACAGAGTGCTTGACTTCTCACGTTGATCACCTAGAAACACTCGATTAATTTTATTTGAAAAAATGTGTAAGTGGTATTCATTGATGAGCAGAAGTGCAGAATAAAACCGTTTAATCTAATGCTATATCTTGGTTACATAAGGTCGAACACTCACACTATAAAAGAAGAATAAAATAAGATTAGTGATATAATTTGAATCATGATATTGGATCCACGGAGATACAAGGTTTTTTTTTATAATAATAGAACAACGCACAGAAAATCGTGCGTTGTTGGCTCGATAACATCGGCCATTTGAGTGAGAAGTAAAAAGGGGCCCACAAGAGTTAAAACAGAGTAAAAAAGCCTGAAACAATAAAAACTGCTTAACAAGCAAAAAAAGGTTCTATTTAAAATGAGTCTATCAGAAAAGTTCTGTAGTGCTGCGATCTGTTGTCGCCTTTTCGAAACAAAAGTCTTTTACACAATTGTTCGCTAGTCTGTGATCTTACGCCACCATAGCTCAGGGAAGTGTCGCCATCTTGGAACATATTTCACAACTAAAAAACGCGTTGCATATGTCACGAGGAAATTGTCATTTCACAAGCGAGGTGATGTTGGACATAAAATCACTTACACTGGGACGTTTTCCAACATGTTGCAATAGACCCATTACTGGAAAATATTTAGATAATTTAATTTTAAATTAGTGTAATTCTTAAAAAAAATTTCTCGATCTATTAATCTATCTTTATTTATCTATTTATATATTACTTTACTAAACAAAAGAAGAGAAAAGTGTGATAATCCAATTTTAAAATTGATTCAAATTATGAATTTCAATTTTGATTTTAAGGATTATATTGTCTACGTAAATGTTTGTTTTTACTATTTTATCTTAGTTATTTAGAAATTTTTTTTGGTAAAGTGAATCTATAGATAAAATATTGTTCAACATTAGTTTAAAAAAAAAAGGATAAAATACGAAGACTCATAGCTGAAACAACATAAAAAAAGAAGATGTCTAATAATACTTGCAGCAGATTGTAAAAAGATCTAACCAGTTATATTTTGCTAATGTTTTGAAAATGAAAAATAAATAAATAGCAGAAATATTTCAAATGGTTACAAGGGCAAAATTCAGATTCTTTTTTACTCAATTTTATTTGTAGATTGGAAGGATATGTTCTTTTAATCCTTTCGACCCTGGTGGTCACAAATGTGTTCCTTACTTTTAAAATGCATTAAACTATAAATAACGCCTTGCAGATACGTAAAAACCTCATAATCACATAATGTGCATTCTATATTTTGACTTTTTAGTAGACAAGTAGCGCTATCTAGCTTTGAGACAGTAAATTAGTACAAATAACAATGGGAAAAGCCTTAATTTTTGTGGACTTTATGAAAAAAGTCAGGGCCGAAAGGGTTTAAACTTAAATTAGGGACTACTTTTTCGAATGAATAATTTGTAATAAATAATAAAAAATACTAGTATGTTTTTATGTCTGTTAAATCCTGTTGTAATACGACATTTTTCAAACGCCTTCAAAAATTCTTCCTTCGACTATTGTCATACGCAAAGAACGCGAAATAACTACATTCGTTAGGTTTCAGAAACTAACATATTCGTTAAATTTCAGAAAACCCTAATTTCTGTGATTTAGTTAGTTACTTTTAATTTTATTAGCGTAAAAGGGATTTTTACCCCAAACTGAAAAAAAATTCAGGGCCGAAAGGGTTAACATTAATATATATATATATATATATATATATATATATATATATATATATATATATATATATGTGTGTGTGTGTGTGTGTGTGTGTGTGTATAAAGACTGAAAACTTCTAAGTGAAATCGCATAAAAAGAAGACAAAATGCATTTTCTCATAAAACTTCAAATAAAGTGAAAAGATGTCTAACCGTCCAAATTCTGCCGTAACTCTAATGGGTAATGGTTTTGAAATAAAAGGAAAATAAATTACTGGAAATATTTGACTGGATTCAAGAGTAAAGTTCAAGTTAAATTGAAGGCCATATACTGTCTGTCTGAAGTTTTGCCATTTTGTAGAAGCAAAATCCAACAAATCAGATGAAATAATAAATAACATACTATACAAATAAAACTGCCAGCAGCGGGCTGCGGCGATCAATTCAATTGATTCTTTTCTAGAATGTCTAAAGTAGATGTCTTGTTTTCCCGGATATTTTTGTGGCCCGTCGTGTTATTTCGAATATTAAGGCGGCATTCAAAAAAAATATTTTTCCATGCTCTACAACTCGCAATTTTCTGACATATTTTCAGACTCATTTTTTAAAGTAAAAACATGAAACCTTATGACGCGATTTTTGTAGAAATTTATAAGTGACCTGTGTAATTTATTTTTCGTTCAATTCATTAGGACTTTATAAACAATTATTTTCTCAGTAGGGCCATTTTTTTCGGTTCCAGCAGTATCGCTGCAGGAAATCCTGTTCAAAATACTCACTTTGACAGCCTTTTTTAAAAATATATTCTGTCTTTATCAATATATCGACCAATTCGGCACATTATATTGTTTCTGAATAAGAGAACCTATCAATTAAATGCGTTTGAGAGCAAATACGAATTTAAAAATGAGTAAGAAAGTAAGGAGTTTGGATTTGAGTACACCATTAAGAGCGAAAAGTTTTCAGCGACATCGAAAATATTCCTCAGTGACTTATTACCGCAAATACATAGCTGCTAAATTTTACCTTTTTCTTCGCGTTGTTACTTTTGAAGAAGAAATTTTATTTAATAAAATGTCTCTTGTTTATATGCAGGGTTCGTATTGGTGCTTGAATTTCTAGACTAAGAAATTCTTCGGTACCAGTATTTTCTTAGGTAAAATGTCTCTTTAAATAAGACGAAATTTCGTTCGTTTAAACTACATTTATTTTTCGATAAAAAAATTCTGATATTTGGCCATTGAAAATAACGGTACCCGTACGAACCCAGATCAATTGTACCCATTTGATTCCATTTTTTAAGTAAAATTTCTGATCCATTTTTTAAAGCTTTAAGCTTGGTAGCTTTGGCTGTTATTTTCTTTAGATAAACAGATACAATAAGCCCATTTCATCCTTCGCTTTCTTGGGTGCGAACAACAAATTACCTCTATGCACTAACTACTATTTTGCACTATTACTGTATCAAATAAGGTTAGTTGGGGCAACTGGGCCATGATTTTACAATGTGACTCTGGAGCTTCTGACAATCCAGCTTCAAAAAGCTAATGGTCATTTGAATTGAAGTCCGAACTTCTGTAAATGTGTTCAGTTAGGTTACCTCTATCAGACAGAAATGCTCAAAACTACATTTTAATATTTAAAAATATAAAAATATGCATATTTCATATTTCTTTCCTCATGGGTCCAGTTGCCCATAAAAATGGGGTAAGTGGACCAGGAGGGTCTATGTTCCACACGCGTTTATTTTTTTCTTTTCATGTGCGATATCAAGTCCTGTTTTAAAAAGTGTAAACAACTTAAAAAAAATTTAAACCAGGCAGATCATGTAAATTATATGTCAATAAAGAGCGTTGTAAGGGAAACCTTTGCTGTCAATGTGTCTAAAGAAAGTACTAAAAGTGAAAATATTAGACTTATTTATACCAAAAACATAAAAATAAGTAAGTACTTATGCACTTTAGTATAAGTAATATGTATAAAAGTCACATGGGTATTTTAAGGAAAAAAATAGCAAGGTAAATCTATGAACAAACGGCTACGTAAGTACTTAAGTTCTTTATCTGTATCCAGGGGTCGCATTAAATAGGAAAAAATTTATTCTTCCTACCAGAATCCTTAATGAGTTACCTTCATGATCATTTTATTTAACATATTATAAAGAAAGGTGCGATGAAGATATTATTTTCAAAATAGTGGTAGGAACAATAAAAGTTTTCTATAGAATGCGACCCCTGTATCGTACAATTTCAAGGTTTGGCTACCTCGCTTTCACACTGTAAAAAAAAAATGGTAACGTTCCATGTAAAATCCAGGAACGTTTCGCCTTTTCTCAGGTTTTCAGAATAACTTAGCTCTTTTCTGTGAAATTCTGTTTTTCTTATCTGAAACGTTCCTGAACAAAAGTTCGAAACAGCAAAACGCTGCGGCCGCCATTTATTATTTTTTTGCTATAATCCGTTGCTCGCGCGCGAGTGTCGAAAACGAATTCCTTAAATGAATGTAAAAAAATCAATATGGAATGCAAATAAATCAATAGACGACATAATCCTTTACGTCTCTATTGTCAAGACAATTCAGATGAAAATACAATGCCTCTGTGACATCGCTAAGAGATTATCTCTCGTACTTGTCTGTGGAATGTTTAACGAGCAGACCGTGTAAAAAAATACACCTATTATTTGGATCTCCATTAATCAGGGGACCATCAAGCATGATTCTCACCGATTTTGATTAATTTAAAGTATGTTTTAGAGTTCTTATATCTAATTATTCTTGTGAAAGGATTTCTTCAAATGGGCCTTAGATTTTCAGAAATTAGATGCCGAGGTTTAGCATACGTTTCAAATACCCATTAGTTTGCAGTTCTCAACGTGTCTTTCGTGGTGTGGACGCAGAAAGCTCGCACGCCACCCGTACGGCCCGAGTTCGATGCTACCTCTTGACTTTTTTTTTCTTTTTTAATTAATTTTATATTTTAACACTTTATTACAATTTGATTTAAATTTGATATATATTTGACACTTTGAATTGCTGCAAATTTGAATTTCTTTTTTTATTTTCGGAAAAAATATACAATTACGTTTAGGTTTTTTTTTTTCATGAAAATTTGTATGTATTTTATCTAACTTGTAAACTAACATAATTACTGACGAAAATCCAAAATATTTTATGTCTAGATTTTTTTTCTAATTATTATTTACATTTATATATTTTTATATTTTAAGCAAAGTTCAGAAACAATATATCATGTATATATTTACTTTATTGAATTTTAACTGAAAATTTATTTTTTCGTGTAAATTATAAATAATAATTTTGATGTCAATTTCAAAATATTTTTTCATTCTAACAAATAATGATAATAAAGCGAAAATTGTCAATTGGAAATGTAAAAATCGTCTGCGGATCCCGCATGATGCGAAATGTCAGTAATGTTTTGCTGTCAACTGAAATATTCCTGGTATTTTGCAGGAAACTTACTGGCATTTCTGTAGAAAGTTTTTAACATATACAGTAAAGTTCCAGTCATTTTCAAGAAATGTTTCGTGGAAATAATGGGCAACTCAGCTGCCCATTTTTTCCCAGGAACGTTGCGGAATTTTTTTTACAGTGCAGGGGCAAGGTACTTGCATTCGTAAAAAATGTTGAAATAATTTATTGACACCAATATTTACAAGAGATTCTATTTTTAAACAAGTAAAAGTATATTTTCGCGTACTTAATAAAGAAAAAATTTTCATTATAAAATTCCGGTGCCAATGTGGCAATTAGGGATTAAAACTATGTGATGCCATAACGGCATCACCGCCTCTCTAGGGGTCAAGAAATTTGGTTTGATACCACCCAATATGCCTTTTTTAAAACTTTGTTACGTAATTTTAATAAGCTATTCTACAATTTTCTTTATTGTGAGTAAGAAACAATGGATAAATTTATTTCCCGTAGTAAGAGAAACTCAGAAAAATTATTTATAACTATTGAGGTAACTGGATCCAGCATGGTCCAGTTACCCCGAATACATGTCCCAGTTACCCCATTTTTGAAAAATTTATGGGGTGACTGGAACACCTGGCTTACATTTGAAGCATGAAGTAAATATGTACAGATACATAATAATATTAATGTAGTTATATGCCTAATCTTAAAAAAAAAAAAGATTGTTTAATAAAAGTATTTACTGTATTTTAATAAAAAGCCGAAAAAGTTCAACCATATTGACGTTGTTTTTAAATAAAGAAACGTAAATTTTTGACAACCTATCACAGCAAAGTGAGAGTTATGATTGAGTTAACACACGTTGTTTTAGGAAGTAGAGGTTAAGGGGCATTGTCAAAGCGATATAAGTAAGCGTCCTATCTTAAATGGGACAAGTAACCGCAAGATTAAAAGCGAGGTCACATCAATCAAGGTCATGCGCCACGTACCGGATGGAGTGTGAACTACAGGTAACTGGGTCCCTACGTCCCCGGTAACTAAACCTATCTAACTGTTTTCTTACTGACACCACTAAAATTGTAAAGTTTTTTTTACCTTGATTAATAATAACCTTGATTCTTCTGATAAGGCGAAGCAAACTTCGTGGTGTCAAGTGCGTCTCGATGCCCCTCTCGCTACGCCATTATTTTGAAATAAATGTGGCAAACAAAATTCATTTCCACGAGTGACTGAAGATTTAGAAAATACGCGCCACACTTAAAGACCGCGTATGTGAATTATCACTCCGTCCACAAGGTGGCGCAACTGTGTTAATTTACGCCTGATTCCAGCATTAAGTTTGTTCGCTTACATATAACGCTTTGGGAATTGTTCACAAACACTAAAACTTAAAAAACTTCATCAGTTTTTCATAATATAGCCTATGGCCCAGTTACCTTGTGGGACCAGTTACCCCAACCAACCTTAACTATTTAGACCTTCTGGTGTTAAAATTAAATTGCTTGCAAATATAAATAAAATATTTTTCTTTATGAATGAAGAAGAAGATGATGCTTCTTTTGATCACAACAGGTATACAACCTGTTTGTGTGATTGACACCAAAGAGTGTATACATTACTTGTCTAGCATGAAAAGCTGACGACCGCTAGTCTAAAGTATTGCAGTTTTGAGCATTATTAGATGCTGATGAAGCGATCGTAATACTATAAATAAGAAAACGCATTAGAAAGAAATAGGCAGTGTATATTTTCTCACTAGATATCACCACTAATACTAGAACTAATATCACCACTGTAGTTTAGGAAGGCAGCGACTTTATCCTCCAGTAGTAGTGAAATGGCAGGAAAATTCAAAACCCATGAAAGGTAAAATTGATTCCAAGTAAATAAATAAAAAAAAAATGAAAAAAAAAAAAGCCTCATAGAGGGAAAAATTATGAATAGAAAATTGTAGAAATGGAAAATGTTAAATACTGATCGTGATGGATAAAAAAAAAAAAATGTGGTACAAAAACAATAGAGTTGTTTTTTTTAAATTGTTGATAGAGAAAAAAGTGTATAAAAAGTCACAGAAAAGAAAATTAAACTTTTTATGTATTGATCGTGTTAGAAATAATCTAGAATGAAAGTCACAGAAAAAACTAAATAAGAAAATATTACTGATAATGTGGAAAAAAATACTCATATAGGAGAAAATATGAAAAAGAAGATAATTAAATTACTAATAAAGGAAAAAATTAGAAAGTCATTGAAAAGAGAAATAATTAATTATTGATAAAGAAAAAATATAGAAAGAAAATTACAGAAAAGATAAAAAAAAATTAGCTCCTAATAAAGGAAGAAATACCGAAAGTTATACAATAAATAAATAAATAAATAAATAAACAAATAAAATACTAATAAAGGAAAAATATATAGTGAAATTAATAGAAAATAAATTAATTAGTGACTATGAAAAAATAGATAAATAGAGATATAGAAAAGAAAACTTTTAATTACTAATAAAGATAAAAATGTTGAAAAAAAGGCTAGAAGGATTTTGATTTTGATAGGATAGTTTCTCTCCGCTGTATTTGAGAATTGAAGCTGCTAATGAATTGATCCCAAGACTGTAGTCGCGATTTTTCTATTTATATGGAAGAAAGTGAAGATCTCTTTCTGTAATCTCTAATGACCAATTTATAACGAGAATGAAGGACAGCAATATTTGCACGGAAAAAAAAAAAAAAAAAATCGCATTGATCAAGTTTAAGATTACATAGAATAAAACATATAAAAGTTATTTTAATCATTAAAATTCCTGAATCTTCCGAGATTACGAGAGCAATTTTATGTTTCTAAAAGAGCAGAATGAAATTAAACCCAGTCATGCAAGTGCTGCATCGCAAATGGTTGATTTTCACCATTACATTTTAATATACTTCGCCTAGCAAAGTCTCAGAAATTTTGTCAATAAATAAGTCAAGAAATACTATTAAAATTTAGTGGTAGCAATCGGCCATTTCTGGCGCAGCACTTTCATCTCTAAATTAAACCGCTAATTATACTTCAACGTTTATTTCCGACTTATACATTCTAAATACATAAGCAGAAAAAAAATACTGCAGAAGTAATCGGTTTCAATTATTAATCAGTTTATGCAAGTTTTAAAAAGAATCTTTTTATTTTACTGTAGTGTCCCTTTCACGCTGTATTTTTATCTTAACCCCTTCAAGAACAGTGGTCCATTTTTGGGCCACTTAATTTTAATTCCTAAATGCCACATTGGCACCAGAATATTGGAATGAAAATTTTCCTTTTATTAAGTACTTGAACAAAAGCTTTTGCTTTTTTGAAATAAATTTGTTTGTAAAATCTGGTGTCATCCACTCATTTCAGCATTTTACGAATAGAAGTAACTTTCCCCTGAAAGGGTTAGAGCTAAATGAAAGAATTAAGCAAATTTAAGATGAAAACAAATTTGTTGATTTTAGTTTAAAAAGCCAACAGACTCTAAAAAGGAAAATCTTTTCAAGAAGCTTCATCTCATTGCACCTAAAGTGCATAATACATTTCTACACGTGATGTAAAACATGTTTCTTTGTAAAGTTGTAATTATATTTGCTAAACATCAATTTTTCTTGAGCCATATTCATTAAAAACAACAAAGTGTTCCTCTTAATGTATATTTCTCCGCATATAAATAATCTTAAATCAGTTATGTAGATTCTCAAAATTTACGATTTACGCTTACAGTTTTTACTGCTATCATTCAATCGGTAAATTTCAGAAAACAAAAATATTATTTGCTATATAACTGTAAATTTACACTTCTGCTGCAAATAAAAGAAAAAGCACTTCTTCTCTCTGCATCACACCTTATCCTTCTACATTGTTTCTGATTTTGAACTTCCAGCGAAAATGAGAAAAATATACTTCAGCGGAGGTATCAAATGATATACAGTGTGTCCACGTATAACCTGACCGACCTTTATTTTCGCAACCGTTAGTCCTAGATGCATACTTCCAATTACAAAAATGGTCAAAATTAGGTGCAGGGTTAAGATAAAAAAAGTTTGAAGCGAAAAAACAATTTAGTGAGGAGTTACAGAATCTGAATTTTTATACGGTCCCCCGGTCCTATAAGTTATATTTAGTAAAATTTCCCTGTTACACTGGCAAGTAAGGCAAAAAAGTCCCGTTATTCTACGATTAAAATTGACCGAGTAATAGCTGTTTAAAGTTGGAGTATACTTTTTGCTGCATATTAGGGGTCATACACAAATTTAGTAGAAATATAATTTCGTCAGATATATTAAAGAAATAGTTGAGAGTAAAATTAGCATTGCAATATAAATTTGAAATCTTTAATCATTCTGACATATTACTGCAAAATACACAATTTGTACTGAACATCATAAGAGGATAAAAATAACAAATTTTTTGTTAAATAAAAGGATGAAAAACAACAGCCTCAATTCTTTACAAAATGATACATATTTTAAAAGGCTGTTAGTTTACACTGTCTTTCAAATTTTGGGTTGTGGCATGTTTTTTAGCTTTTGAAAATTGATTCTTATGTAACTTTTAGCACTGAATCCGAAAATGACCTTCATTTTAAACCATCACGTCAGGAATTTTCTCAAATCGCAAATTTCAAAGTTAAAAAGCTAAAAGTTAAAATTAATCCCCCCTCCCCTCCCAACCTCATCGGACCCCCGAGTTGTTTATCTGTAAGAAACTCAGTAAAAGCCAAAAAAAATCTAATAAATTATTGAATTAAATAAAATTAAACCGAATAAAAAAGTCTTACATCTATTTTATAGTATCAGATTTTTCGCTATTTTTTAACTGTGAAATTTACGATTTGCGAAAGATCTTGACATGATGGTTAAAAGTGAAGGTAATTTTTTTATTCAGCGTTAAAAAATACATAAAACGTAATTATGAAATTTAAAAAACACAACCATCGCAGGTTTATGTTATCTAATCTAAAACTCTTTCTTAAACTTCTTGACTGTAATCTATCCGAATTTTTTTGTGTTATCCTCTACAGGGCTTAATTTCTATCAAAAAAAGTACCGGAGCCCCAATATTTTGTCCTAATACTAATAACTGTAGCGTCCCCCCCCCCCCCCCCTCCACAGTCACTCTAATCCACATATTTATATTTAATGCATTATTTGCAAAATTTAATGCTTTTTTTTCTTTAGCAAAATAAAATTTTAAGTATTTCTGCATATACTTAGCTGTCAATTATTCCACTTTTTAGTTATCACTCCTTCCGAATAGAAATCTTTGCCTAATTATAATGTTAATTAATCGCAGGATTCTGTGAGTAAATAAAATAAGGATTATGATTCGAAAATAGTGTTAAAACAAAAAAGGGATAGTTCGCAGCTATAAATTTTTATGAAAAAAATGAATGAAATTTTCAGAAATTAATACTGATATGCTAAAGATTCAAACAACGTTTTTCAGTTTCCTATAAAAGCTGAATATCTTAAACTATAATCGATTCCTTCCATAGAACAATCTTTCGTGATGAGTCTCTGAAAATCAGATTAAATTGAATATTTGACACCGTGATCAGAAAGATTCAATGCTTTTATAGAAAAAGGGGAAACGCCGCTTCATTGCTTAATATAAAAATAACAATACATGGAAATTATATCTACTTACAAATGACTACTACTTACGACTTTGTAAATCTGCAAAGCAGAGCCGCATTCATGATGAAAAATAAATTGAAAAATCAGTAACGTTAATTTCGTTCTCTTACGCAATGGAAGACTAAAAACCTCAATCAAACAATATCTCATGCTGATACTCGTTGACTAAAAAACGAAAATATTCTTTTTCGGTTAGATATCTAAATTTTAAAAAAAATGATCCAATTAAAAAATATCCTAGTATCAGAAAAAGTATCAAGCTGAAAGCAAATTCATTGTTCGCGCTCTTGAATGGCACCAATATACATGTCGCGAAAATCAATACCAAACATAAATCTGCAAATATCAGTAGGATAAACAAAATACAATTTCTGTTTCTCCTGTTTTGATCAAAATATCATTAAAAAGGGGGAAGAGTTATTTTATTTTTCTATATTTGAGTAAATGAAATTTTTAATTTACAGACAGATTGAGCTCGAGCGCTTCGGTTTTTCGGAAGGGCTAATGCACTAGGCTCCGGAGCCCTGTATTTATGGGCTCCGGTAAATTTCGACCAATATTTAAATATTTACTAAATACAGAGAAGTGCCGGAGCCAGGCTCCGGTGGGCTCCGGCGCAATTTAAGCCCTGATCCTCTAATATAAGTATGTATAAGATGGTAAGAGTCGAAAATCATAATAATATTGCATTGTCATCGGATTTAAGACAGTATGTAAAATTTAACTTCGATCGGACATTTGAAAGTAAGTTAAAGTTTTAGTACAAATTTTAAACTGGAAAGACAATCATTGAAAGTTAAATAAAACCGTATGAAAATAACACAATTTTAGTTAAATGAAATCATAGCCTCAAATCCTTACAAAATAAAACATATGTTAAAATACAATTATTTTAACTAATCTGAAACTTAACTAATAAAACTTAATCGTAATATTTGTACGATTTATTTTAAAGCGCAGATACCTTGAAATAAGTTTAAGTACGTCATAATGAAGGGAACGAATATTTTTTCCAACTGGATTAAATCATATTCAAGGTTGGAGTAGCATAGTTGAAGTTTATTCCAACAGAGCGAAAAATGTCCAGACCAGGGATCGAACCTGGATACTTGGCGTGCCGTGCCAATGCCTTACCTGTTAGGCTATCCAGACCGATACCTGGCTGACATATTTCACTCTTATTAGTTGGACTTGGCTGCGAACTGCAGCGCTAGTTTCATTCATCCGAGTTATAACTATAGCATTACATGATGAAACTACTTTAACACGGAAACTCCTGTATACCATGTTATTAGGTCATAATGAAGGGAACGAATATTTTTTCCAACTGGATTAAATCATATTCAAGGTTGGAGTAGCACAGTTGAAGTTTATTCCAACAGAGCGAAAAATGTCCAGACCAGGGATCGAACCTGGATACTTGGCGTGCCGTGCCAATGCCTTACCTGTTAGGCTATCCAGACCGATACCTGGCTGACATATTTCACTCTTATTAGTTGGAGTTGGCTGCGAACTGCAGCGCTAGTTTCATTCATCCGAGTTATAACTATAGCATTACATGATGAAACTACTTTAACACGGAAACTCCTGTATACCATGTCATTAGGTCATAATGAAGGGAACGAATATTTTTTCCAACTGGATTAAATCATATTCAAGGTTGGAGTAGCACAGTTGAAGTTTATTCCAACAGAGCGAAAAATGTCCAGACCAGGGATCGAACCTGGATACTTGGCTGTGTTAAAGTAGTTTCATCATGTAATGCTATAGTTATAACTCGGATGAATGAAACTAGCGCTGCAGTTCGCAGCCAAGTCCAACTAATAAGAGTGAAATATGTCAGCCAGGTATCGGTCTGGATAGCCTAACAGGTAAGGCATTGGCACGGCACGCCAAGTATCCAGGTTCGATCCCTGGTCTGGACATTTTTCGCTCTGTTGGAATAAACTTTAACTGTGCTACTCCAACCTTGAATATTATTTAATCCAGTTGGAAAAAATATTCGTTCCCTTCATTATGACCTAATGACATGGTATACAGGAGTTTCCGTGTTAAAGTAGTTTCATCATGTAATGCTATAGTTATAACTCGGATGAATGAAACTAGCGCTGCAGTTCGCAGCCAAGTCCAACTAATAAGAGTGAAATATGTCAGCCAGGTATCGGTCTGGATAGCCTAACAGGTAAGGCATTGGCACGGCACGCCAAGTATCCAGGTTCGATCCCTGGTCTGGACATTTTTCGCTCTGTTGGAATAAACTTCAACTGTGCTACTCCAACCTTGAATATGAATATAAGTTTAAGTACTTTAAATACGATCCCTGAAAGCATGGCAGAAATCATCTGTTTTGAGACGCATAAAACTGGTTTAAGTCGTGCATTTCAAAGTTTCATAACTCGGCCAGTTTTAATGTTAGATGAGTGGGATTTCTTTTGTCTTACTTGTTAGTGTCACAGTAAAGTTTTACTAAATATCACTTATAGGACCGGGGGACCGTATAAAAATTTAAATTTCGTAATTTTTTAATAATTTTTTTTTCTTGACCCAAATCGTTTTAAAAATAATTCTTTACCTTACTTAAACCATTTTTGTAATTGGAAGTATGCATCTAGGACCAACGGTTGCGAAAATAAAGGTCGGTCAGGTTATACGTGGACACACTGTATAGTGCAGCCACATGACGGTAGCTTAAATTCTGTTCTTCGAAGTTATATACGGGGCCGCAACTAGACGGAGACAGGGGGAATTAGCACTCCTCCCCTCTTCCCAGCAACTGCTTGAGACCTCCGTAGACTTCATAATCTTTTAATAATATAATAACAGCAAGTATATTAGATTTGAAACTTTTTAAACTTTGGGATTAAAAGATTTACGACAAAGGAATTTGACCTCTATTTCTGGTCTGTATTTGTATATCAACAAAACGCAAAAAAGATGGAATGTGTATTATCACTGCCAAGAGATTTCAAAGTCCCCTCTGGTTACCGCCCTAAAATTACATCTGCTAATGTCACCCATCGAAGAAACCTTCGTTCATTTTCTTGGAACTTCAGTCAAATATCTCTTCTATATTTTATTACTAGCAAACTTGCCCGGCGTTGCCCGGGTACGTCAAAAAACAGCACGAAATGCGAAAAAGCTCTGAAAATCACAATAAGATATCACGAAAAAATTTTACATCGTTACACAAATTTCGAAAAGAGAAAAAAAAATTGTGTATTGTGTTCGAAGATTGAAAGTTGATTCCTTTCACTAATGTGGGAAAATGGTAGGAAATCGCTAAAATACATTAAAAATAACATACAAAATTTCCGAAAAATTCAAAAATTGCTATACGTAATCCGAATAAACTTTATTAAAATGAGGGCAGAAATTACTTTAGTATTATAGGTCAAAAATGGAATGTCAAAAAATTGCAGAGATCGCGAAGAAATGTAATAATTGAATTAAAAATCACAAAAAGTTCAAAAATCACGAAAGTCAAAATTTACTATAATTGGATAAAAGTTTCAAATCTAATTTTTTTGACCTGCGGGGTCTCTTAAAATTTATGTTTGGGAAAGCATGCTAAGCATTGTATCATGTTACTTTTATTCATAATTTAATTTACTTGGATTCCCTTAAATATAATTAATATAATCCCTTAACTTAATATTAGTTTTTATTGCATTAAAATATCTCAATTTGTTGACTTCCTGTAAGCAAATAATCCCTATTGGTTTACAGTGGAAGCCTATGAGAATATGGCGATATATCGCCAAGCTGACGACAAACTTGGCTGAATTTGGCGACAGAACTGTGTTCCCACTACGGTAACTACCTTATACGTATGGAGATGCATTAAATGCTGTTCAATAAACGTATAAAAATTCCGCTAAAAATTTAAACATCGCTGTACGAATTCCGAATAAACATTTTTTGAAAGGGAACAAAATTTACAATATTGGGTTAAAAGAAATAAACCATATTCTTTTCACTAATGTGTAAAAATTCCCTCAAAACTTAAAAAAAAAAAAAACGCTAAAAATCGCATAAAAAATTAAATTAAAAAAATGTAATCAAAAAATCGAAAATTGGGCTTCAAGGTGCAAAACTTCATATAGACGTACCTTTTCCCTAAATTTTGTAGCTCTACGTGAACGATCTCTTCAGAAAACCGTCGACACACTCACAAACTCTCACACAAACTTCATTCCTTATTATTATAGATAAATCTACTTTAGAAGAAAAAGGAAAAACTTCAAAGAAGCCCTCCCCTTCCGGGATTGCATTTTGCTGACGTTGGTATAAGAATCATATTCATTAAAAACAACAAAATATTTTTCTTACTAAATGTTTCCCCACACAAATAGTTTTATATCTGTTATTTTAAGTCTCTAAACTACAGTTTCTCAACATTTTTTATGTCAGGGCACACTTAAAATAATAGTTAGAAGTCCGCGACACACTAATATTATGATGATTTAAAAAAAAAAAAAAAAAAAAAAAAAAAAAAAAAAAAAAAACTAAAAAGAGTGAGTCATTTTTAATTAAAATTTTTTTTATAAGATATACAGTAAAACCCGGATATCACGCTCTTCCGGGGGACCGGGCTAGAAGAGCGTTAGAAACGGGGCAGCGTTAAATGCGGGAGAAGGTTTTCGACATTTTAAAATTGAGAATATTAGATTACGTGCTTTAAATAATGCGGGGAATCATTTTTGGATGTTATTTAAAATAGAAATTTCACAGCATAGGTACAAAAACTTTTCCTTCATTTAAAATATCACAAATTTACATAGTTTTTACGTAGTGTATTATTATTTAAAATCAGAATAAGTAAAAGAATTGTTACCATTAAAACAAAAGCTAAAATATCTATTTAACATTTCCAATAGGAACATTCATCCTTATATTAAACATAAAATAAAATTATGAAAGAAACTAATAATAATAATAATATATATATATTTTTTTAAATGTAACATTTGTATTCCTGAGCATCACTATGAGGACTATAAACTTTCACTTACTGTATTCTGTTTTAGAGAAAAACTCTTCGAGTTTCGTCTGACGGGTGGACGAACGACTACATAAAAGAGCGTTTTCTGCTTTGTTTATATGTCTTAACTAGCAGTATTACCCGGCGTTGCTCGGATTTCTTCTGATAATATGCGGGGAAACTTAAATAAATGTTTATTCATTTCTCATACATTAATCTGATATTTCGTAATGAAATGAAGCGCATATTATGCTTTTTCTTTTTTTTAATTCGTAAGTAATTATACAGTTAAAATGTGTTAATTGCACTTGGCTGTCAAAATTCTTGTCCTATAAAATATATGAAAAAACTTCTTCTAATTTTCTTTATCTTTAATCTTTGCTCCCAAAAACCAACATGTTTTGACGTAGAACATGAGAGTTTGCTTCTCTGCTTCTTAAATATCCGTACTAAGAAACTTAATTAGCGGGAAGGAAGTTCGAGATGAAGACTTATTGGAATTTTATAGACTCTATTTTAATATTTAACTGATAAGCAATGTTCGAATACATATCTATTGACATTGTGTTTTATTTAGTTTGTTTTTCCGGTGCAACTTATAACTTTGTTATGGGATATCAGACGAATTAAAAAGATGAACAAATTTTACTTCTTTAAGCGTAACTTTTTACTTACTGGGTTAACCTTCCGTAATCGGGCCACACTTTAACTGTCGTTTTTTAACAAAAGCAACTTTAACTTTAGGGAATGAACCTATGTTTAAAACAATAAAGCGTCATTCAAGTTATAAGCGAATACTTGTCAAATAATACGATTACAAAATTACACCCCCACCCCCTCAAAAAAATCAGATACAGTTTTCAAGTGAATTTTTTTTCTATTCAAAGGTGTGAAAACTGAAGTTATTCGATGTTTATAAGTTATTTAATTTTTGGGTAATACCAAAATTGGTTGCTCAGTATCTCATTTTCTCAGGTCATTGCCACCGTTGATATGACGTTAAAGTTACTGGCGGACACATATTCTTGCTTTATGTTATAAATGGATAGATAAATACATACATTTGAGACATTACTGATCAAACAAAATATTTTATTTTGTATATTACTAAGCTTTATCTTAATGCTTGCGGGTATACAATATTGTATGTTTTTTCAATTGGAGCATAAATATACAAATTATTTGGGGTACCCACTCTAGAGCAAGCAACATAGAGTTGTCCGTGCGAAAAGCATGGCGTTTCCAAGTTAACACCAGCTACATTTAGTGACTGTCCTTGCGCCTTATTAATTGTCATAGCTAATGCGAGCCTTACTGGGAACTGCAATCGTTTGAAAACCAAAGGTATTTCAGAGTCACTGGGTATCATAGGGATGCGTGGTATAAATACATCTGTACCCTTTGCATTTCCTGTTATAATAGTTGCTTGGATCACATTTGGCATTAGTTGCTTTACGCATAGCCTGGTTCCATTACACAGTTTCGGTGTATCAATGTTCCGCAGTAGAAGAATTGGGGATCCAATTTTCAATTCCAGCTTATGTGGTGGCATTCCAGGAGGCTCCAAGGCATTTAGAAATTCCGTAGGATACAATACAGCCTGTTCCGGATCCATAACGGTGTCAACAGATGAGTACGTTGCAACAGTCCCTGGAATCTTCAGCTGAAGTTTAATGTTGATGCTGTTGACATTTTCGTTTTTGGGGGCCAGAATGGCTCTTTCGCATAACCAATGGTGGTTACGAAAATTAACTTGGATTTCGGGGAAAACATTATCTATTAGTTCGTCCACAGACGACATCAAGTGACAAAAATCGGCTGTCAAGGATATTAGATCTGTAGCAGACTCAATAGGAAACTTACCATTTCCTAGACGCAATAACTGTTCAGAGAAATCGCGCGCACTTGTATTCTTATTTAGTCGAACTCGCGTATTTATTTTTAATGACAATTTTTGAACGTGCCTCCAGATACTTGAGGCTTTAAGGCAAGCATTTAATTCGTCTGCTGGAGTAGATCGTGAGATGACAGGTAACGTTTGACGGAAATCACCCGCTAATACTAACACAATTCCTCCCATTAATTTATTAGTTTCCCGTATGTCTTGCAACGTTCGATTCAGTGCTTCAAGAGCTCTTTTGTGGGCCATCGCGCATTCATCCCAAACAATGAGTGAACATTGTTTAAATACTTCACCTTCATCTGAGCTCTTAGAAATGTTACATACTGGATTTTCTGAACGTTCTAAATTCAGGGGCAATTTAAATGCCGAGTGGGCAGTCCGGCCGCCATTCAAGAGAGTAGATGCGATATCGGAAGGCGCGATCGCGAGAGCAATTTTTCTCTGTTTCCGCACTTCAGCAAGAAGCACATTAAGAAGAAAGGTCTTTCCTGTACCTCCCGGTGCGTCAAGGAAAAATATTCCTCCCTTATCATTATCAATTGCTTCTAAAATTGTGTTAAAAGCTATTTTTTGATCATCAACCAGGAGAGGGACATTTTCTTTTGCAAACTTAGCCAAATTATCAGTATCGTAACTCGTCTCCCTTATCATGTCTTTTCCAAGCCCCTTTAAACTATTTCGCGTTGGGGAATCAATTCCTAGTTGATTAAGCCTTTTGCCATTCATTGATAGACATTTTTCTTCAATCAATATGAGTGATTCGTTGAATATTTGCTGTGAATAATTTACCTCGAGCGTCAGGTTTTGCCTTTGTAATTTTCTCAAAATATCTTCGCTAAGGCTTTCTTTATGCGTATGCCAAAGGTTTTTGGGATTTGAAGGGAAGCAAGTTGTCAATATAATCGCAAATAAAGTCCTTAATTGTTCTGGAAAGTGTGAGAGGGATGCTTCTGCTAAAGTTGTATTCCAGTGTTGGTCATTCTCCAACAAACCAAGTTTTTGGCAAGCTACTCGGAATGTTTCGCATACTTCTCCATCCACGGTCTTGAGATAATCGAAAGATTTTGGTCCACGTACTATGTGCAACAGTAACCGTAAATGGTAACATTCAGTGTTGTTGGGGTGCACTGTGTACACCCGACCGAGTGCATCCGATGCTCTTACGCCAGCCTGTCCTGGGACTGGGGCGCCTTTTTTCCGTCTGATAAATTTTTTTGTTTTAGTATCCCATTTATAATATTTTGGAACTTCTGGATACAACAAAGTGCTGGAAAAATTATCGGTCTGGCACAAAAGAAAAAATGCTGCAAGTGTTGTGTTTTGGGGTTGAGTAGCTTTTTGTTGAGCATTTGCTTTGTTGAAATATACTCTCTGTCCATTTTTTAGATGCACGCTGAGGTGAACAACAGTGGGACGGCGTTCGTGGATTTGAAATTTTAAAACTCGCCAAACAGCTTCGCTAGTACTAATATATCTTCCCAATTGATATTGTGAGATTTCGTCTATCTCATTTTGTTTTCCAGTGCAAAAACAGCCATATCGCTGCCTTTGTAGATATATTTGCAAACATATTTTATAGATTTAAAGGAGCTGCAATATTCTACATTTATATGCGCTTCAAACATCTTTGAGAGAATGGGGGATTAAGGAACTACCCACTGGTTGTTTACTGTAATATGTTTTAATATGTTGTTAACTTTCACCTCAAAAGACGCTGTAAATCCACCGTTTTCGGGTGATCTTCTTCTGTAGAGTGGATAGCTGTCGTTTCCTATTTGAGTTTCTTCGATGTATTGTCGAGGATATTTCTTACGACAGAATCTTTTTGTCTCATCCATGCACGATGAATTTGGGTTGAATGCGCCACACATGCCGTGAATCATGTGTTTGGTGACGATATCGTGGAGTACGGAGTCGACTTGGGGATCAGGTATCTCGGTCGATATGACGCTGTCAATTTGTGCTGGGCGAATTTTGTCCTTTAGCCATATTAAAATGTGGGCGTGTGGAAGTCCTCTTTTTTTCCACTCTATGGAGTACATCCAGCCTCTAGTTTCTCCGTAAATATGACTTTTAGTAATGACATCAATGAATTTTGTGAGTTTTCGTTTAAAAACTCTTGTCGTTATACCCTGTCGATCAGTAGGTTTCTGACCAAAAAACAACTCTTCCTTTATTTCAGCCCAATTAGGGTTACACATGAAAGTAATGAATAATTCAGGACGACCGTAGTAACGAACGTATGTCATGGCGTCTTGAGCGTACTCATGCAAATGTCTAGGGCTACCTGTGAAGGTTGCTGGCAAAATTGCTAATCTTCCAATGTCGGCTGTATTTTGGTCGTTAGCAACAGCATCTTTCAAATGAATGTATTCATCAACTCGCAGTTGTTTCTGGTTAAGGCGGATATACACTGCTCAAAACAATTAAAGGATATTTGAAGTTTTATATAAAATAAAGATATAAACGAAATTTTTTTTGCCGAAAATAGAACAAGAGGATCACAAATGAAAATTTTTCTGGCTTTCAAACTGTGGAGTATGCAAATTTTGAGTTCGACGTCAAAAACGTCGCTTCAGCGGCAGCGAATGAAATTTGACTTTCAACTGGATAAAAGAGAATGAAGACAAGGATGATCGGCATTCAGTGATTGCTTTGTTTCGATGAGTACGATGTCTCAGCGAAGTCATTTGACAGATTCAGAAGCTTTGAGAATTGTTGATAGGTTAGAAGGGGGCCAAACTCAAGCCGATGTAGCGCAAGCCATTGGAGTGTCACAAAGTGTCATTTCCAGGATCTGGAACCGTTTTTTGGAGAGTGGATGTGCAGGCCGAAGACCAGGGCAAGGTCGTAGACGGGCAACAACGCCCAATGAAGATCGGTATTTAGCGTTAACAGCTCGGAGACACCGAACCATGAACGCTACTCTTCTCCAACAACACCTTCGCTCGGCTACAGGCACCACGATTTCAACTCAGACTGTCCGAAACTGGCTCCATGCTGTAGGCGTGTATGCTCGCCGACCAATGGTATGTGTTAGATTAACATCAAGGCATCGTCGCGACCGCAGGGAGTGGGCAACCGAGCATGTCAACTGGAGGAGAAATGAATGGAGCAATATTCTGTTTTCTGACGAGTCCCGTTTTTTTGTGCATCCGGATAATAGGCGTATTTTCATCTGGAGGGACCGTGGCAGTAGGAATAATCCTGCGTTCGTGCACGAAAGTATGAGATTTGGCGGTGGAGGAGTGTTGGTGTATGGTGGCATCTCCATTGACGGGCGCACTGACCTCTACATCATTCGAGATGGAACTTTGACTGGTCGCCGATATAGGGATGAGATCCTCAGACCTATTGTAATCCCTTACGCTGCAGCAATCGGAGATAACTTCATTTTAATGGACGATAACTGCAGGCCACATCGTGCAAACCTGGTGGAGGATTTCCTTTTCGAGGAAGGAATCGTTCGAATGGAATGGCCAGCGTGTTCTCCAGACATGTATCCAATCGAGCACGTTTGGGACGCTCTAGGAAGACGAGTTTCTGGCCGCCAACAACCCCCACAAACTCTCCAAGAACTGGAAAGAGCTCTTCTGGAAGAGTGGGGCAGAATACCCCAACTCGTCAATAATAGCCTCATTGAGTCCATGCCTTAAAGGTGTTCAACGTTGCTGGCCGCCCGTGGAAACCATACCCCCTACTGAAAATGATTTTCTTTGAAGAAAACACCTTTTCTTATTCTTTTTTTCTCATATGCACAAATTGTGTTTTTTTCCTTTAGTACACAAATGCGCAATAAAATGCATTTTTTTCTGCCAAACATGTGTAATTTATTCTCATATAACCTACTATGTCTGTCGACCATGTATCAATCAGCTAAACAGTTTACCAGATACAAAATCCACCTAAAACTGCAATATCCTTTAATTGTTTTGAGCAGTGTATAAAAGGTGCTCGCTTTCTATTTTAGCGTACATATCTACAATATATTGGTGAAAAAGTTGTCTATACTTTAAAATATGATTACTTGATCCATTCCTGACCATGATGCGATAAGCATAATATTTTCTGGCAGACACCTTTTTAGTAGAAGGCTCTCTAGTGGTTGGGTTTGTTTCAGTTATGCTAAAATGATAACCATCTTCTCCTTCCCAAAATATCAATGGATATTGCAGCGCGTCGTATGATTTGTGTGTTTCGGAAATTTTTTGCAAACCTTTGTTTCGTGTTTGGATAATAATGTCACGGCTTTCGAATTTTTCTGCGAATATAACAATTGCTACGTCCTGAACTGTTGGAGCATTAAATCTTCGTACATGTTCACCAGATGGAGTTTTGTCCGCGCGAATAACTATTTTGTATTCGTCTGTTGGCATTTGTTCTAGAGCTGTTTTAAAAATTTTAACTAAATTATTGTTAGTATGTAACATTCTTTGAAGATCTATAATTTCTCGTCTTGTACCAGGAATAACTTCACATCGTCGATCAACTTCCCTGCTTTCTTCCCCATGAAGTAAATTTGTAGATATTGATAATCCTCATTTGGTAATGGGAGCAAAGATCCAGCTCGGTGATAAATCTGCCCTTGCACTTTAAAGGTCGGCATAAATCCCAACTGGTCTGTTTTTCCTGTTGCTCCGAAAGACGTCATTTGAAAAGCTGAATTGTATTTTCGTATATTGTGTAATACATGTTTAGATTCTGAAGTAATTCCAGATATGTGCGAAAGAAGTGGTTCAGGTGGTTCTTTCAATGGAGGAAGTACGACCTTTTCATTTGAGCAACACATGCCAGTAGGCTCTTTCATAAATCTTTTTGCTTGACAGTATTGACATAAGACATTCAT
This sequence comes from Maratus speciosus, assembly GCA_963932465.1. Lineage (NCBI taxonomy): Eukaryota > Metazoa > Arthropoda > Arachnida > Araneae > Salticidae > Maratus > Maratus speciosus. Next base: position 292,561,270 of record OZ010798.1, read on the forward strand.
TTTTCCGATAATTATTTTTGGATGTGAAGTGTAATTATAATTTGGATTATAGTTGAACGCTGCTAGTCTTAAGTTCACCTGTCTAAGCATTTGAATTTTTGTCGCAAATCTCTCCCGATCATTTTGCAGTCGTACATCTCTTTGTTTTTCAGATTCAGACGATCTCGATTTCTGAGTTCTTAAGCGTTTATCTTCCAGCCGCAAATCTGTTTGGTTTTGCGTTTCCTTAGACCTCAAATCACAGCTTCTAAAACGATTTTCAAACAATCTAGACTCTCGTTGATCAGTCATTTCGGTAGATCTATTTAATTTTTTTCGTTTTGCATCTTGACTTTTTTGTGCAATGCATTGCCTCTTTTTAGGGGGCATTTTATATATAAGTACAGTTTACTAAATTTATAGCAATGAAAAAAAGTTTATTTTCAAAAGACATTTAAACTTTCTTAAAAAAGCAGGATAATTATCTTACCTGTTTATCTCAAATAAATAATGAATGAGTTTTTCCACTAATCAATAAACAAACATTTCCCTAATTCTATCATATAAAAATGAGAAAGTGAAATTTGATAAACAACTCTTTCGAAATGAAAAGGATTATGATATTAAAACTTTTGTTGCCAAATCACGATTTTAAAACATATCTGGATTCTGAAAATCACTTTTTTTTCAGTTTTAATTTTAGAACGGGCGAAATTGAATTAAAAAAAAAACTGGTGTTATTTATATGCAATTATAGTAAAATGTTTCAGATTTTAAATTAGAATGCATGTTATCGTAGATACGTGTAACATAAATATACGATTTCCTTGACAATACGGTGGAGAAAGCAATAAATGCACCCAAATAACGTAGCATTAAAAATAAAGCCTCCATTTTATGGATAATAATAAAGGTTAATTTCAGAAAATAGTTTCTACTCATAATAAAAAATTACTTTCAAACTGAATCTTAAGTAACTAATAATAAAATCTATAATGATTAAATGAAAGTGATGTCATTTTCTATAGACTTTTAACTATGACGTCAATGAAAATAAGACAAAATAATGTCAATAAAATAAAGAATTGACTCTCTCTTTTATATATATCGTAGAAAATGTTACCACTGCGCTTAAACAATTAAAATACTTAGCTATAATGTATAGATAAACGATATAGATGCAATATAGCATTTAATAGAAAATGACGTCAAGATATCTAGCAAAAAAAAAAAAAAAAAAAAAAAAAAAAAAAACCATAAAAAAATATTTTTTTAATTGAAAAGTTTGTATTAAAATAGATATTTTAATTTAAAAAAACAATTAAATTAAGGTGCTACGTCATTTTACCGCTCTTATAGTTGAAGTTTTTATTTTATATATAAATAATGTGCGTTTTCTGTTTAGAATGACGTCAATTTCAAAAACGCAAAAATATAGCAACGCGTTATCGTTAATTTTTTCATATTATTGTGTCATTTTTTAGGGTTTGGCAACAGGAAAGAAACGTTTGAATTAAAAAAGATTTAAAAAGAGATATTTCTATAATGTTAAATTATGAAAGTGGTAGAAAAAAGGGATAAATAGTGGTCTGATAATTTTTCAAAGGTGACAGGGATCTATTCCACGTTCTAAAGCCTATGTACAGCAAGTTTCGTGCAAAACGGTCAAAAATTAAAGATTTGTATAAAGGACATACACACAGAGAACGGCTTTTATTTAAGTATTGCGCGGCAGCGCAATATTTATTTATTTCCAGTGTCACTTCACAATGTTAATTTAACCTAGAAAAGCCTATGGAGATCGTAACTTTTTCATTTTTTCTTCCCACCTTTTTGTCCCTGATGCCACTCATTTTTAATTCTTTGCTAATTCTAATAATATTATGAATTCAAAGTGTAAAAACATTTGCCAGACGTCAGGATCAAAACGGATCATAAAATGCCTTTGCATATAGGTGGATTATAATCTAGAGAGTAACATGGGCTAATTTTTATTTACATTATTCAAATATTTTTCTTAATAATTCCAAATTTCGCTTTTTTTCATTGAGAATCAACGGACATTTTCTAATAAAATTTAACATTTTTCTTTCATTGTGGTAAATAATTCAAAAGCCGTAATAATAATTTACCTATTTTTAGTTGAATGATTTTCACGTGAAACATGAAACTGAAGAAACTGAAATAGTTTTTTTTTTTTTTCAAGAATTAAAAAGAAGATGAATATGACGTCATAGTGGGAAAAAATTACATTTTCAAGCAGATTTTTTAAGTTCAGATTGTAATTTTTTGACCAAACTACAACAACCTGCATTACTGCACTGGTGAAACATTTTGAATTATACATAGGTAAATTGCATCACAAATTGTGATGCGATATCGCACAAATCAAAGCCTGATGATGACACCCTCCATTAATTTTGAAATGTGTTTGTCTGAATGCAGAAGTTATTAAAAAACTTGACATATTAAACAAAAACCTAATTTGCAGAACAAATTAAAAAAACAAAATTTATTTCCTAAATTGTTTAAGCCCGAGAAGGGGCAGATATTAAGATATTTCATTCAATTCGTTCTACATTTAATGCTAAATTTTTGTAACAAATAAGCTAAACCAATTGAATAAAAAATAAAAATGAAATTCATACAATATAATGCTTTAAACACCTATATACTTAGATTCCGTTCAAATGAAATTGAAATAAATATTAGACTTTTTCCATTTTTAAGTTGTAAATATTTGTACTGCAGATTTTGCATTATGTTTACTATTGTACATAATATGATAAGGTACATGCAAAATACAAAACTTTAATAAAGTCTAAGATTTATTTCGATTTCATTTGAACGGAATCTAAGTATATAGGTGTTTAAAGTATTATATTGTATGAATTTCATTTTTATTTTTTAATGTTCAATTGTTTTTAACTTATTTGTTACAAAAATTTAACATTAAATGTAGAACGAATTGAATGAAATATCTTAATATCTTCCCCTTCTCGGGCTTAAACAATTTAGGAAATAAATTTTGTTTTTTTAATTTGTTCTGCAAATTAGGTTTTTGTTTAATATATATAGATATATCTTCATGTGAAGCGGCGGTATCTACTGAAGCGGTGTATAGGCGGATAGTGCTAAAAGCTTCCATTACTTCAGCTATCGTTTGGATACGCTCTTGATCATCGCCATCAGCAGCTTCATCAGGGTCCTCTTCGTCTGCGACAGCCTGTACAGTGTTCCTTATAATGTCATCAATGCTCCTAACGTTGCTTGTGATAACGTTTTCATCAATGTTAAGATAGTTCTGAAGGCTGTGTACGTTTTCTGCAAGATGCTCGCAAACAGCTTGCCAGTCCTCGTCGTCTATAGGATCCGACCCCTCTTCAGCTGCATCCGTATTATAGTCGGCGTCCGTTATGAAGCCTGCCTTTTTAAAGCAATTTTGAATTATTTTAGGTTCGATTGCATCCCAAGCAGCGCCAAGTTAGTTCATGGCGTTGAGGAGAGTTACAGAAGATCGACTACTTTTATTTTCCATTTCATGTAGAAATAATTTCACTATACGTTTGCGATAATGTTTTTTTAAAACCTTTATGATCCCTAGATTCATCGGTTGAAGTACGCTTGTGGTGTTTGCAGGTAAGAATTCCAGAGAGACGTTTGAAATATCTGGTATTTCTTGGGGATGCGCTGCGCAATTGTCTACGAATAGTATGACATGCCTATTTTGCTTCCGCATCTCGAAATCAAAATCAGAAACATATTTAATGAACTGGGAACCCGACATCCAAGCCTTACGTTGATGTGTATTGTCACAGGGCAGTCGTTTGACCGATTTTCCAATCACCAGAGGCTTGCGTTTGTCGCTCCCATCGGCGTCGGAACAAACAAGCACAGTCACACGTTCTTTATTGAGCTTCTCTCCATGACACCACTCATCTTTTAACGTTAAGGATTTATCAGGCATCGCTTTAAAAAATACGCCAAATTCGTCGGCGTTATAAATATCACAACTAGCATAGCTTTTGATAAGCCTTGGAAGACTGTTCTTTTTCCAAAATTCTGCCTTTTTTGCTTTCACGGCAGCGGATTCTCCGCAAATCTTCTTGTACACAATGCTGTGGCGGGTTCGAAATCGGTCTAACCACACATTAGATGGAGTAAAATCTTCAATTCTTAGCTTTTGGTCTACTTCTGCAGCTTTTTATTTAACTATGAATCCGCTGATAGGTATGTTACAGTGTCTTGATTCAAGAAACCACTCGTACACAACTTTTCTAAATCTTCATATTTTCACTCTCTTTTTCTTTGAGTCACCAATCGCAGCATTTTTTTTTCAATATCTTTTCTGTTTTGAAGAAGAGTCCGAAGAGACGACGGCGCGATATTCATAGATAACGCAAAATCTTTCTGGCTCAGAATAGGTGATTTTTGTCATAATTTTTTAGAATTTCTAATTTTTTCGAAAGTGTCAGCGTCTTTCTTTTCATACTCTTAGCTTCCATGTTGCTCCTAATTGGAGTCGGTAGTGATACTACTTAGTTATGTGTAAATGAAAATAGCGGAAACAATTTGTGTGAAGTAAGAGACATACAGGTGCTGCTGAGATGGACGGCATAAATTCTTTTATTTTCTGATTCAATGAGAAAAAAACCACAGCACCGGCTGATGTTTTTTGCAGAGTCTTTGGGCGTTGGCTGGCTGCCAATTCCACGTATCCTTTCTTTCTCTCTCTCTCTTTGTACAGGCGAGAAAATGAGAACTCCGGATGCAAACCAAAGCACCAAAGGGTAATATCCGGGATTTCTTTCTTCAAAGGTCCAATCAAAAGCGCGTTAAAAGCGGGGAGCGTTAAAAGCGAGGAATTTTTACATTGTTCTTATGGGCATGGTTCAAGGGATCGGGACAAATGAGCGTAAAAAGCGGGAAAGCGTTTTAAGCGGGAAGCGTTATATCCGAGTTATACTGTATATATGAAAGATATATATCACTGGAATGTCACATTCACATTGGATTAAATCAAATAAAAATTAAGTTATCTTGCCAAAAAGGTGAATTTAATCCTTTAAGGATGTCACAATATGTAAAAGCTACTGCTATATATATAAAAAATAGTTTTAGAAACCTAAAACTTCAGTACCACATGCAGAGTACTTTCGACCTAACTTCATCATCGTCAGGGCTGCTTCGAGTACGGACTGAATTTTCTTGCTCTCTCCGTCCTAGGTTGGACAGTAAGATGGATCTATCCTATTGGGGGAATGGAGGGTAGTTGTTTAAAATGCCACTTCCAAGTTTACACCCCTTCTGCAATGTTTAAAAACTTCATCCGTATTTCTGGTATGTAATATGGCAGATTATCACTATTTGCATTTTTTCCTTTGATTAAAATTTCTATTGATTCTTTTTACGAGGGTCACGCTGAAATTTTTGAGATACTGCTAACTGGTACAAGTTAAACTTACCAACTCTTAGGAGTGTTCAAAGTAGTTCCCTCCAAGATCAATGCCCTTTTATAGGCGATTTTTCTGAGGATTAAATGTCATTAATACATTTATTTCTTGGAATAAATGAAAAATATTCTTTTATAGCATCATCAATCTCATCTTCGGAATGAAAATGACGTCCAAGTAATTTCATTTAGATTAGAAGGCAGCCAAAAGTCACACATAGCAAGATCAGGAGAATAGGGTGGTTGTTCTACCACTCTGATTTTTTTTTGTTCAAGAAATTCGATTTTAATCCTTGCTGAATGAGAAGATGTATTGTCATGGTGAAGCATAAGTCCCCTAACATTCACCACTTGATAAATTTCTGGAAGACACTTAGTAGTGCACAGTTAGCTGTAATTGTCTTCTGTCTCTCCAGCTTAATGGCTTTGATCAGACCAGTACTTCTGAAGAACACGGTATACATTACGTTTTTCACTGCTCTTTGCCTTTTCACCATTGTTGGTTTGGCATCGTCTTCAAATACCCATACTTTACTTTCTTGACGTGTTGGAACATAAAAAGAAGGCAAGTATGTCTCATCACCAGTTATGACTTTAGAAATAATGCACTGACCACCATCATTAAGTAATTTTAGGTTTTTTTTACTGATTTTGACACGCTCCACTTTTTGGTGTTCTATTAAATTATGGGGGACCCAACGACTAACTAATTTTTTTTATATGCAGTTCTTCATGAACGATTTTATATATAGTTGCGGATCCAATGTTAAGTTACTTTTGTATCATTTGGTAGGAACAGTGGTTATCAGCGATTAACATTTTGCGTACGGCCGATACATTTACTGGGACTACAGTTGATGGCGGTCTTTCTGTGTTTCTTCATCCAAAAGAGAATTTCGACCTCTTCTAAATTTTGTAAACCATCTGAATACAACGGCACGCGATGCAGCTTTATTTCCATATTTTAATTGTAGACATTGGAAGCATTCTTCTTGATTTAGCCCGACTTAAAAATCATAGAAAATCATATCTCAATAATGCTCTCGCGTCAATAGCTAAATTGCAGTTGTTGCCACAAAGTATCGTTTGCGGACATAAAAGAGTTCAAATTTGAATATTCGACCAATAATTGTCTTTGGCGCATATCGTCTGCTCCTGTGTCAAAAAATTTCATAGTTACCCTCGTATTAATGACATACGCAAATAAGACGTAGCAGTAATGATTCTTGCTTCATTAAAACATATATTCAAATTTTGCTTTTGGTTAATCATCGATAAAGCTGTGGTTTGTCTATTAAACTTGATATCCTTTATGTGTTATTTCAACCTGGATTTAAACTTTCGTCCGTTTATTCGAATATATACTTTATTTTTTTGTGCGTCTGTTATGAATAGTATTTTACATACCAGCGATTTCATCTTTTGAAATAGGATCGATCTTGTTATGGATTAAGCCTTTTAGCTTTCCTGTTGTTTTAGCCTCAAGATTAATGTTAAACTTCTTTAACGCATACCTTAGCCGCAGGGGTAGGCAATCTTTTTTGACTGCGGGTCACAATCAATCAAAATGTCTGTATTAAGAAGACGTTTCGGGTCAGTGGTATTTTATTTTTAAAAGTCTTCAGTCTTTTTTGGTGAATAATAAGATAAATTTCATTGAGAAAATAATTACAGTACGCTTTTTTAAATATTAAACATAAAATTAAAATTTAAATTTAAATTATTATAAAAAGAACCATAACTGAATGAACTTTACTTTTCTCTTTGGTATCAGTGGCTTCCTTGATGCTGAACTTGTGACATCAATTCAGTCAAGTGTGACTTATAGTTGACCATCTTAAGACTAATACAAGCATATGAATTTCCGGTAGCTGAGCTGCTCTTGTTCTTACTGAAAAACATTTCATGTGCAAAAATATTTGCAAAATAATGTCACCGCGTAACTATAATTGCGTCACTATTCTTGCGCTACTAAACAAGTGCTACAACTTAGAGTGAACTGAGAGAATTAATACTCCTAACCGCCAAAAAGGACACTAACAGCCAAATTAAAAAAGTAAATCAAGGTGACTTTTGATTGGACGAAAGACGAAGGGGCAGAGAATGTGTCAAAGTTAGCGATTGGACGCTGTCTTCCACCGCGCCTTCGTTCGTCCAATCGCTACATTCGTTATGCATGTTCGTTAGTACAACTTTGTTAATTAAACAAAAATTTTATTGTTACTATTTATTTTCAGTTTATTTTTTTACGTATTCTTCAAGTGTTCGTTTCGTATTTATGTTTCATAATTTCTTTTTTATACTTTATTGTACTTTTTTTTTTTTGGAACTCATGTAGGTCACGTGAAATTATGAAATGGGTCACTCAGTGACCCGAGGGTCATAGGCTGCCAACCCCTCCCTTAGCCTCTCATACAAACCCGGTATAGTAGCCAAAGTTACAAATATTTTTGCATATTTTGTTTTCCACTAACTTGTTTTTTAACAAAAATTACTAAATTAAAGGAAAGGTTGTTTATTTATGTATTAAGTTGGTAATTTCTGTCCAAAACTGAATTCAATTTATTCAACAAAAAATATTATTTTACACTATTCAAATGTTTACATAATTTAATGCGGACTTCAGTTATTGCGTACGAAAAATGACATCCCTTGGAAGACCATACGAATGGGAGTATACCGTACTTCAAATATTCCTACTGCATTTCATATTATATTCCTTTTGCGCCCGGAGAAATATATTTTCCCTCAAAATATTAAATTATGGAAAGAAGTATTAAATATTAAATAAACAATTAGAGAAAGAAGATGTGAGATTATTTTCATGGTTTCCACTCATGGGAATATACTGTTCCGCCTTTAACTTTAAAATGAAAGGTCTCGGGTACACTAAACATCGACTATATTTACTCACGGTACAAAAGCAGCACATGGGTTACGCCAGAAGTACGTAACGCTAAGTACACGCACAGTTAAGAAATATAATAAAAACACACGAGGATGCCAGGACCCGTAGCAGTTTTCTGGCAAGGCTTTTGCCAGAGTCCTCTCTATAGAGAGACTCTCTGTCCGTATGCTCAAAGGACCCCTTAGGATGAGGATCCCTCCCTTGACCCCTTAGGATTGAGTATATATACCAAATCAGCTACAAGTGATTTTTAAGAGGCTTGAAGAGAAGTTCAAGTAGCTAATAATTATCACCACATCAATGTTACGAACTGTCCAACACTTAAGGTTGCTTCAAAAGTTACAAGTTCTATAACGTCAGAAAGAACATTAAATAGGAAATATATGGTCTCTTGAAAATAATTTATGATTTTACATGTGGATGGTTTCTGTCTTAATTCAAGGAAGCGGCTGTTTTGGGGAGCCATTATGACTTCTTTATACAATTCCAGTTAGTCATATTTGAGTTCCATGCACAAAACCTTATAATACTGTATACTGTCAGACAAATTCGTATTTATGCTCTAAAATATTCCTAATTTTCCAACAAATAATTTCTGCACTCCTAGAAAACATGTTTTTTCCTTGAATACTTTGCGAAAGTAAAAAAAAAAAAAAAAAAAAAAAAAAAAAAAAGGAAAAAAAGGAAAAAAATCAGTTTATTTCAAGCACTTATGTGTATTGGCTCATTTATACTAAGGTACAAATTCATTTTAAAAATAAAAGAACCGAAAATTCAATAAATGGAAATTTTTAATTCATTTAAAAACAAACAATCAAAAAGAATGCTTTTAAAAAAAGTAGCAATTAATTTTGACACTAATTTAAAATTATTCGCAGTTTATTATTTAAAGTTATAAAAATTATTCGCACTTAAAATATATTCTACACGAACACATTTAAAAAAATATGTAATAGTTAAATTAAACGAAAAAAAAAAATCGATTTTACTCAAAATATAAACAATCCTCGAATTTAATTAAAAATATGATATTCATATTTTACATCTAACCATCAAATTAAAAATATGTCTAATTCATACTTTTATCCTCTATTATTCTATGTTAAAACCGAAACCATTATCTTATAACGACAAAATCTCCCTGCAATTAACTTCAAAATTGCTAGCCTTACACTAGCCCTTATTTATATCTTCATTTTAAATTAAGTGACCGTTGAGTAAGCCTGATCAAGTGACCGTTTGCTTAATGATTAAGGCACTTGACTCGATGCAGTCAGGTCCCTGGTTCAATTCAAAGGTCAGTCAGAAATTATTCTTAAAATATGTTTATCAGATAATAAGTACTTCCTTAAGCATTTATAGATAGCAGTACTGAAAAAAACAGAGTTTTTTTAAAAACCAATGTTTTTTCAAATAACAGAAAATTTCTGTCTATCAACGGGAAAAAAAGGACGAAACTTTCTTACATTGGCGGATATTTTCTTTCTTGTAGCAGAGAAAAAAACAAACAGTCTTCAAATAACGGAAATATGCCGGCAGCATTGCTGCCAGAAAAACTTCCTCGATTTGAACGAAGTCTTTCTGAGAGTGTACTTCAAACATTCCTACTGCATATAGTGAATTCCTTTTGCGTCCAAAGGAATAATTTTCCCCTCAAAATATTAAATTATTGAGAGAAGCATCAAATATTAAATAAATAATGAAAGAAAGAAGATGTAAGATTATTTTATGATTTTTTTCTCATACTATTTTAAAAGTATACAAACAAATGAACTTCAAAGAAAATGCACGACATAAAATTTTATTACAAAGTAAATAATTTAAAATAAAATGCTGTATGTTAAAGTAACGAATTTTTCTTATCTTGCATAAAATAGCGATAGAATTTTACAGAATTTTTTAGCTGCAAGCTCTAGATCATCTTACAACGCACCAATGTACCGCTGTACGCTAGGTAACAACTGCTTTGAAATTACAACTGAATGCTTATTAATTCTATGACTAACCCTTCGGAAAATTTGAGAAAGCGAAGAAATTATTTTCTAGAAACTGTAAGTTTACACTTCGGCTGCAAATGGAAGAAAAATTACCCTCCACCCCCCCCCCCCCCTCTCTCTCTGAATCACACCTTATCCGTCCATGTTGCTTCTTGCCTTTGAACTTAAAGGGAAATGGGAAAAAGATATTCAACTGAGGTTTCAAATGATGTACAATGCAACCAGATGATGGGAGTTTGAATTCCTTTCTTAGAATTTACACCTTCTAATGTCAGTTGCGCTGTCTTCAATGAAGCATGGTTAATTTACTTAGAGCTTCTGTCAAATTTTTCTCCTATATGTTATTGCAAGTCTGCTTTGGAAGAAAAAGAATTAAAAACTTCAAAGAGGTATTCTCCCCCTGCCCCCACGTCCCTGGTTTTCATTCTCCTGACACCGATGAAGAAATTGTATTTATTAAAATCAACGAAACTTTTCTCGTATACATGTTTATCTTAGGGACGTACGCAACAAACAAAATCAGACGGGGTTTTGAAATATTTTGTTTGGGCTAATTCACATTCGATTTGCAAGAAAAATGACACATCCCGCAAGCATTCATTTTGCGTTTTATTCCACTAATAGGCCTGTCTCTGTCATAGGTGTGTCCTGCTTACACAAAACGTTTCATAACTACACTGTAAAAAAAAAAGGTCTAAAAAAAGGAAATACTACTGGCAATCTAGACACCAGTACTATTTCCGTATTTTAACGGAACGTTTTCCTGGTAAATTACAGAAAATTTTCCGTTTTTTTGGAATTTAAGGGAAATTTTTCTGCAATTCACCGGGAAAAAGTTCCGTTAAAATACGGAAATAGTACTGGCGTCTAGATTTCTAGTAGTATTTTCGTATTTTAGTCCATTATTTTTACAGTGTATAGTTATGAATAGTTAAAATCACTTTATTGCGCTAGCGCTATATGTCCATTTGTGATCACTGAAGAAGGAAAAATTGTGTGGGAAGGTAAAATTACCCAACACTCCAAACCTCATCCTACGTCTGCATTCTTAAGGGTTTTACGCTTTTAAGCACGTTTTTATTCCTGCATGCTGAGCTAAGTGCTATAATTTCATGTTACACTAAAATCATGCAAATCTTCTTTTGCCTCTCCTGTGAAATTTACTTTTGCCGAGATGTGTCCCTTTTCTTACCGGTGAGTGATACGAAATTTTCCCCCTCTAATTTAATGATAAATAAATCTATAATAATAAGGAAAGAAGTTTGTCAGTCTGTGCGTGTATCTGTCAGCTTTGGTCTGAAGAAACCGCCGCACGCAGAGCTGCAAAAATTTTGTGTGAAAGCGTAGACTACGTAAGTATTAGATGTAAATTTCCAACTGGGCGAAAAATGTCCGGACCAGGATTCGAACCAGGGACCTTCTGGCTGAAGCCGCCAGTGCTCTGCTATCTGAGCTATCCCGGACGAATCTGGTGGAACTTTCTCACCCAGCTAACCTTAATGATTAATCTAATTATAACATAATAATCATAATAATAACATAACATTACATAATAATACATATTTAATAAATTAATCTAATGCGTATATGTAGTTATGCACCTCGAACCGAATTTTTAATTTTTTAATTTTATTTTTCACGCGATTTTTAGCGTTTTGTCACGTTTCGCGGCGATTTTTTTTTTTTTTTACATTATTAAAATAAATCCAGTTCAATATTTTAGCATAACATAATAAATTTTGTCCTCTTTTCAAAAAGTTTATTTGGAATTCGTAGGAATCCTGTTTCAAAATTTTAGCATAATATAGCAAATTTGCTCCTTCACGATTTTTGAATTTTTTGCGATTTTCAATGCGTTTTCACGCGTTACGCGGCGTTTTTTCACATTCAAATAAGAAATTAGGTTTCAAACTTTTAGCCTAACATAGTACATTTGGACATCTTTTATTTTTGTTTTTTATCGTTTTTTACTGCGATTTTCAGCATTTTTTTTCGCTTTCCGCTGCTATTTTTTGACATTCGTAACAGAATTAGGTTTCGAACTTTTAGCCTAATATAGTAAATTTTGTCCTCTGCGATTTTTGAAGCTTTTGAAATTTTTTATGCAATTTTTAACATTATTTTGTGCTTCTCAACGATTTTTTAGCATCCGTAAAAGGAATTCGAATCAAACATTTAGCGTAATGCATAGTACATTTTGTTTCCGCGATTTCTAAATTTTCTGCGATTTTCAATGCGATTTTAGCTCTTTTTTTAACGTTCCACGCCGATTTTTTGACATCCGGGAAAGAATCCTGGTTACAATGTTTTAGCCAACTGTGCTAAATTTTGTCACCTGCATTTTTTTTATGTTTTTAAATTTTTTATGCGCTTTTTAGCAGGGTTTTTTATATTTTGTTTCGTGCCAATTTTTCCCATTAATAAAAATATCTTTGGTTTTAAACTTTTAGCCCAATATAGTAAATTTTGTCATACTTTCAATAAAGTTTATTCGAAATTCGTTTAGCGATTTTTGAATTTTTTGCGAAGTTTTTTTTATGTAATTTTTAGAGATTTTTCGCGTTTCGCTAGATTTGTCTACATTCGTAAAAATAATCCTGTTTTAATCTTTTAGTCCAACGTAAGAAATATTGTCCTTTACGAATTCGACATTTTAGAGATTTTTAGCGTTTTTTCGAGGTTCGCTACGAATTTTCGCATTAGTAAACGGAATCCGGTTTATAAAATCTTCCAACCCAAAATAGTAATTTTTTTCTATTTCATTAGAGTTTTTTGGAATTCGTCAGCCATTTTTTATTGCGATTTTTAGAGTCTTTTCGTGTTTCGTACGATTTTTTGAAGGACCGGGCGCCGGGCGTGTCAGCTAGTATAGACTAAAGTAGACAGTACTCAATGTCGTAAATCTTTTGATTACTAAGTTTTAAAAATTTTAAATGTAATATAGATAATTTTATTATTAAAATATTATGAATTCTGGAAAGGGATCAAGAAGCTACTAGAGTTGGGGGGGGGGGGGGCTTCTACATGTTAAACAAGAACAAAAAAAATCACGAGTACAGCATAGATTATGAAACACTTTCCAACACAATTTCAATATTTAACAAAACAGGTGTAAGATTATGTCTAAATGAACAATTTGGAAAACGCATAAAGCATATAAAAACTCGATTTCAGCTATTTCCATCAATAGTCGAGAAAATATACGAATTTTTTGTGCATCCCTGTATACGATCTATGGATATGTATGTATAGTACATAGTATGCTATAAGTTAGTTCAATTAAACGCATAGCACAGTTAAAAATTTCCATTCAGGAATTTCCGCCAATAAACGGATCTTGTTGTGTAGTTTCGTGCGGCTCTGTATATAATCTATTGAATTCATAAACACCACAGTAATTAATTTTTGAATAATAGTTAAATTTAAATACGCATGCCCCAACTGAAAACGCACTTCCAACAATTATTGTTCGTATGTTTCAATAGTTCAATTCTTGTTCATTTTCTCCTGCAACCAAATTATTTTGTGTGTCCCTGTAAATTAGAGGTGCACAACCTATTTAAGAGAAGGGCCACTTACAAAAATTTTTGGGCTGTCGAGGGCCACTTCAGTAACACGGAGCGATTTCTATTTAGGACAGGTGATCTGTGGCCTTAATCAGATAAAAAATATGGTTTCAGAGAGAGAGAGGGTGGGGGGCTCCCCTACCCAGTCAACATGTCCAATTCAGTTGGCAAGGATATATCAATAATTTACGTTTGTATATATAACAGAGATATAGCAAGGATTATCTAGAAGGAGTGAATATTCCTGGACTTTAGTCGGTGGAGTAAAGTTTGTTTTATTAAAAGTGCTAAAAAACAAAACTTTATGAATGAAGGGGGGGGGGGGGAACTGATCAATGAAACTTGCGATTTTCCCGAGCCTAATCAACGAAATTCGCGATTTTTCAGCGTCCGATCCACGAAATCCTCTATTCTTAACTGATTGATGAAATTTGCTTTGTTTTCCCGCGGCAAATTGACGAAATTTGCGATTCCATTTCTCGATAAACTGTCGAAACTCGCGATTTTTTCGCAGCCGATCATCAAAATTTTAAATTTTTCCGCGCATCATCGAAAAAATTCGCGATTTTTCCGTACCTGATCAACGAAATTTGCGATTTTTCGCTCTTGATCGACAAAATTTGCAAATTTTTCATGCCCGAGTAACCAAGTTCGCGATTTTTGCGGAGCGCCATCGAGAAGACTCGCGATTTTGCCGTGCCCGATCGACGAAATTTGCGATTTGTCCGCACCCGATCAACGCAATTGGCGATTCTTAACTGACTCTGACGAAATTTGCAATTTTTCCTGAGTCACATTGACGAAATTCGCGATAAACAGACGGGACACGCTTTTTTCCGCAGCCGATCAACGAAATTTGAGATTTTTCCACTCCTAATCGACAAAATTTCCGATTTTTCGCATCCGAACAACGAAATTCGTGATTCTTATCTCACTGACAAAATTTTCAATTTCTTTCTTGGCAAATTGACGAAATTCGTGATTTTTTCTCCAAATTCACGTTTTTTCTGCACCTGATCGACAAATTTCGCGAATTTTCCGTCCTTGACCAACAAAATTTGCGATTTTTCCAAGCTCGATCGACAAAACTCGCGGTTTTTTCGTGCACGATTGGCGAAATTTGCAATTTTCCATGCCTCATCTACAAAATTCGCGATTTTCCGTGCTCAATCAACGAAACGTGCGACTTTTTCGCATCTGATCGACACAATTCGCTATTTCTCCGCACCCGATCAAAGAAATTTGCGGTTTAACGAAATTTTCAATTTTCCCCGCGGCAAATTGACGAAATTCATGATTTTTTTCCTGCTATGGACAAAAATTGCAATTTTTTCCAGTTATAAAGTAATGAAATCCGCGGGCCACACGTTAACCCATCGCGGGCCACAGGTTGTGCATCCCTACTGTAAATGAACGACAAGTTCTATGCAGACTATATTCTATAATAAGAACTTTGTAGTGCACCTCAGTGATAAAGGGCCATTCCATGTCACGTGTGGGACAGCTTTTCTATATATCTCTGAAGTTTTAACAATGTTGTTACATCGTCAAATTAAAACAACTATGCTGATATAAAAAAAATTTAGGGTTTTCTTTTACTTTTAATGAACAGTTTATATTTTAACAACTTATAAGTTAATAGATATAGGGATTTATTTAAGTGTCACGCGCAGCATATTTTGTCCGTTTTCCATGGAATGGCCCTGAAACGGGCAGATTACTTAGGTCTAGGATTTAAAATGTGGAGATTTTTAAACCTATTAAAAGCAAGTAGCTTACTTAGGTAGGATGTTTAAAGTATGGAGATTTTTAAACCTATTAAAGGGCTATTCCATATCACGCGTGGGACTGCTTTTAACATATTACTGCTGTTTTAACAATGCTATTGTATCCTCAAATTAAAAAACAAACTGTACGAATATAAAAATTTAGGCCTTTTTTATTATTTTAATGTATAGTTTATATTCTAACAACTGATAAGTTAACAGTATATGTATTTATGCAAGTGTCACGTGCAGGACATTTTGTCCGTTTTTCATGGAATGGCCCTAAATAGGAAGTTCAATACATTTAAAATAGTGTAATATCATTAAAATACGGCGTAAACAGTTTTTCCCCATAGACCGCAATGTAGCGAAATTCTTTTGAGATTTCCTGTAGATGAATCCGAAATGCTACACACTTCATTTTCAATACAGAACATGCCATAGTAAACCCCAATAACATATATAATTTTCATGGCAATCGGACTATATTTACGCCATTAGAGTACGGACAGATAAACCAAATTCATAAACACTTTTCAATTATGTTGGAAAGTGTTAAAAAGACAATTGTTTCTTAATCTATGGAAATTTAATTTAGATACGAGCGAAAATATAACATTTTCCGAAATACCCGTGATTTCGCAAAGCGGTCATTATCTTTAAAAACCTCAAAAGCCTATATAATTTCGACATTTAAAAAACGATTTATAAAAAGAAAGTTTCTTTTTTAATTTTAATTAATTTTGAGCAGTGAAATTACGCCCGAAATTATTGAATATATATTATACGTGATTTCTCATATTGCTAACGAAGCGTAGAATCAACAATGTGAAAAATGTCCAAGCCGGCAATCGATCCCGGAACCCTTGGAATAGTGCTCCAAGTGCTTCGAAATTCACAGATGCTGGGTTTGTTTCCATCTCATGTTTCGCCGTAGGCTTATGTGCTCATGAAGACTATTCCATCTTGCGCTGCAGTTGCAGCCTTACCAACATATGTGAGAAATGCTAAGCTGGGTACCGTCCTCGTAGCTTAAATGGTAGAGTACCTGGGGCGCTATTCCAAGGGTTCCGGGTTCGATTGCCAGCTTGGACATTTTCACTCTGTTGGTTCTGCGCTTAGTTAGCAATGTGATAAATCACATATTAAGTATTCAATAAGTTCGAGCGTAATTTCAATGCTGAAAATTAATTGAAAAATGAATTAAAATTACATAGAAAGATATTTACTTGCGGCGCATGACACATTCTACGATATAAAATCTTCAGATCTATAACAAGATCGTTATAGTTGCTAAATTTGAAAATAAAAAAAAACGTAATATTCAATACTTACGTTTTTTACATTTAATATTTTGAGATAACAAAGATAACAAAGATGAAACCGGTTTGAATGCTACAATTAGTCTCGTGTCGCACGGTTTTGTCTGCTTGTCTGTTCAGTGTTTAATCTGCCTAATGCTCCTACAAAGCTCTGTATGGGGTACCCCATCCAGATGAAGGTAGCTCGGAAGGAATTATTCAATATTTTCATTCGTCGTTAGGGGCTGTGCATATATAACGTTATTAACTTTATGGCCCTTTTAGACCCCTTTCCTCCTTACAATATCATATGTTATCATTTCTCAACTCCCCCCCTCCCCCTCCTCCACGTTCCTAATAATATTGCTATCAGTGTCTAAAAGTTCTTTTTGTATTTACGATTTTTTTTTCATTTTATTTTTATATATGTTTGCAGTGATTTACAGATATGGTTATATATTTATTATTCACATAATTTACTGATTCATAGAAGAAGTCAACATAATATCATTTTTATTTATCAAATAACTTTATAACAAGTAAAATTTAACAATAGTTACTTTCAAAAGTGTTTAACAATAGTTTTTTTGTTACATAATGCATTCAACAGTAATATCGTTTTCTTTGCACTTGCCCCCTGAACGAGGAGAGAGCAAACAGAACTTCTAATCAACAAAATAGGTAGACAACATTAATTCTGTTTATTCTACTAATAAACAAAACAAGTGTCATTTCAAATTCAACGTACTTCGAACCTGGTTTCTCCAATAGCGGATTATATTCGCATGTGACAGAGTAATAGAAATGCCAAACGTTGGGGTATTCCATACTTTGGAATGAAATAATTGCACAATCATTTAATGGTTTTAATTATAACTTTGTATTTTCATAAAAATAGATAACAGACTAAAGAAAAAAAAAGCAATTTACAAATTACAACGACCATTTGGAAAATGATTTTTTCAAAGACTAAAATTTAAGACATAAAAAATCGCACGCAGTTGACCATACATTACGTACGCCATGGATTACATTTTTCGGTACTGTAATTTTTTTAACTTCTACGGAGCTGGTCATACATTACGTACGCCATGGATTAAACATTAATATTCCTGGACCAATTTTAAATGAAATTTCATTCTTAAATTTCTAAACATCCCACAATATTACTTTTCACACCGTCGTATAGAGAAAAAAATGTACTTTTAAATGCAGTTTGTTTGAAAGCTGTATCTCAATTTGTTTCTGAGTTATTAATTTTTTTTTTGTAGCTTTTATTACTTTTTTGTCATAGTGGCAACAGAAGTATCCATCTCTGTTGAACGTAAAGGGAAAATACAGATTACTGTAAAGACCAATCAGAAAACGAATAAAATGCGGATTCAACTAATAAAAAGCTTCAGATATGTTTTAGATTTCCTACCTTGACCGAGCACAATAACCATTTTTCCAAATGGTTAAAAATGATAACATACTATTTTAACGTAAACAAAAAATTACAAAAAAGAAAATTTTGATTGGATCAAAAATGATAACAATATCAAAAGTCCTCTCCCTTAAAGATCTCCCTCTCCCTTAAAGATATCTTACGATATCAAGTGTTACACGCTCCTACTTCCCCTCTAGATATAACGTTATATATACACAACCCCTTAAATTATATTTTACCAGAATAATAAACCTTTTTTTCTTACAACGGAAATTCTTAGCAAATCTTACCCTATCTGTTATCTACCCAGATTTCACCTGACACAAATAACATTAAGTTTGTTATATTCAGCCTCTAAATTTACAACTCAACGTTTATGATTTCTATTATTAACCTATCGACAAATTTCATAAAACAAAAGAATGAGTTTTAAGAAACTGTAAGATTACACTTCTGCTGTAAATGGAAGAAAATTACTCCTGTTCTCTGAATCACCCCTTACATTACTTCTTGTGTTTGAACTTCCAGGGAAATGGGAAAAAGATATTCAGCCGACGTTTCAAATGATACAGGCAGATGATGGGGGTTTAAATTCCTTTCTTAGAACTTACATCCTTTATGTCACTTATACTGCCGCGCTGAGAGAATAGGAGTTCTATCAATGTGGATTTCTATTATAGGTTATTAAAGGTGTTTTTTAGAAAAAAATGGGAGAAAAATAGGATATAGAACTTTTTCAATTCATAGGACTTCTGCAAAAAGGTCCTATGAAATTTGACACTCCCTGAATTCAAGTTTAATGCTTTTCATTTTTTTTTTTTCGTCAGAAAATATATAAAAAAGATTTAAAAGACATTTCTGAAAAGAATGTTTAAAATATGTAATTCAACTTTGTAAAAAAAAAAAAAAAAAAATCCTACCTTAAAACAGTTTACGACGTATAACAACTACTTTTTGCTGTATCTAATAAATAACTGATGAATAATATTTGTTCATATTTTTGTAATTACATATTTGATATAAGAAAATTAAAAACAATTGACATGGGAATTTGCATTACTGGGTTATATGTAACTGTGTAGTATGTAAGCATATATACACATAACTAAAATTAACAAATAACAATATTTTAAAGCATATACACATGTAATTATACAAGGATGTAAAATATGCTATCTGACATCTTTATTTTTATTTTTTAATTTTCATGTAAAATTGTTTAACTATATCCTGAAAACCTTTTTAAAAGTGCAAGGTTATTTTTTTTTTTACTTTATATGTACCCTAATAACTAGAGAAGCATTTTAGAGATGAATTTTAACCCCTTAATTCTCGCTCCCGTCAATATCACGGGTTGAGGTGTCGATCGTTATTTCTCGCTCCCGTCATATTTCCGGGCTGGAGATTTATTGCTGGAAAAAACTTCTGAAACCAGAAAAATTTAACTGGCATTTCGGTGTGAAATCTTTGAATATTTCCGTTTGGGTTTGGCTTTTGCGCTGACTGTAATGTTGGGCTTTGTATTGCATGTTTCGAAATATGTAACACTCAAAAAATTATTAATAATCAAAATTTAATGTATATATATTGTTTCAAATATTATTTGTAAAAATGTTTGTGATGATGATAAATAAAGATCTATGATGTGAAAAATAAAGGTTTATTCGCATTAATTTGTACGGTGTAAAACAAACATTAAGACACAGAATTCTCGCATGCTGGCTTTTCTACAAATATGAATTTGTTCTATAACATCTTTTTTCTTTTTCGCAAAAAAAAAAAAAAAACAAAAACAAAAAAAAAAAAAAAAAAAAACTAATTGCATATTTTATTTAGAAACCATATAATTATTCAATTTCTGTAATAAAACAAATAGGTACCTTTTTGATGGTTCTTACAAATATTAAGCGACCGTGAAGGGGTTAATAACGAAAACCCATTGCACATAAATGCAATAAAAACTAGACGGATGTGCCAATCAAAAAACTTTCTTCTTCAAGGTTGAAGAAGCACAGTTGGGTTTATTCCAAGAAAGTGAAAATGTCCAGACCTGGACACTAACCTGAATACCTGGACTTGCTTTTGCCAGTTCTTTACCTATTAAGGTATCCGGATCATACCTGGTTGACATAATTCACTCTTATTTGTTGGACATGGCTGCAAACTGCAGCTCTTGTTTTATTCAACAGAGTTATAACTATAGCATTTTACATGATGAAATTGTGCGATAACGCGGAAACTATATTAATATTAACATATGTAGGACAATTGCAACATAAAATATAACTAGTAAATCTGCAGATCAGGAGCCTCAACGTCAGCTCTACAATTCATTGTGTTTAGCATCCTTTGAGTAATATTAATCTTTCTACAAAAAACGAAATTTAAAGTTTTGAAATTACATAAACATTTATAAAACGAAAAAATATTTCGAAGGTTTCTGACATTAGAAGAGTTAAATTAAACCCCTTGTTATGTAATGGTATTCTGAAAATCTCATGAGCTACTTATTCTGGTAATTTTTAGATAATAAAGTAGATTTCTTCAGGGGGGCAGAGCCCCCCTGAACCCCTTCGTAGTGTAATTTAATTTACATTTGTAATTATCAATTAATTGTGTTAATGTCCTTTAGTAAATTCTACCAATAGACGGAAACGTACATGAATTCTTTTCTACAGCCCTGTATATTACGTGAAAATTTTTACGCGTCGTCTATAACATTTAAATTTAATGCAGACAAAAACCCCTCTTAAAACTGCTCATATCACATTTCCGGGGATTAGTATGCATAGTGTGCACCATATATCCAGTTTCTGCGGAGTCCTGTATATGGTTCTATTTAAATTCTGCAAACATTTGTTAGTATACTAATGTAATTGGGCTGGGAAATACATAACTCAAAAAAAAAAAAAAAAAAAAAAAAAAAAAAAAAAAAAAAACACTGAAGCAATTCGCGCTCATTTTCATTTATACTTACGAATTCATTTGTGTATCCCTGTACATGGTCTATACAATATTTAAGCACTATTTATTAAGCACAAATTTACTTAACGTTAAAACGCACACCATAATCGAAAATGCTCTTCAGCAATCATCCCTAATAGACCAGAACTGTATCCGAAATATTTTATGTGACCCTATAAATGAACGATAAATACGATACAAATCATATTCAAGCTTCTTGTAGTCAACCACAGTAATGTAATTTAATTTCATAATGTTTGAATTAGTGCAACACAATTAACACACTGACGACAGGCAATTTAATTAAATCTGGGTTTAAAAACAGTAGAAGCTCCTCTCTCTTCTGAAAGTGTCTCGGAAATTGGTTTCTGAGATATGTTTTTCATGTTTAAGCAGCAGTAAATATCTTTCAATGTACGGATGTAATATATAATGTCTTACAATCTATAAAAAATATGGACAACACAATATAAATGTCTTTTCTGTAAGGTAGAAGTCACTCCCTTAGCCAATGATGTATTCTGAATAAAAACGAGAATTTTCATTTCCCGTCGCTAATGTTTTAAAATAAGCTGTGAAGAGTTTTTTTCCCCCGTAGACCACATTTTAATCGACCACTTTTGTGTGACCCTGAAAAAAACATATGCTTTGCACCCCATATACTACAAAAATGTTTCAAAAATACATATCAATTTTATTATTTTGTAACAGAGTAACATCATTAAAAAACGCCACAAAAGCATTTTCTTCAAAGATTGTAATATTATGAATACTTTTGAGTTACCTGTACGCATGCTGTAAGTGCTACACATAACATATTTTATAGTAACCAGGTTCTAGTGCACCTTAATAAAGTATATAAATTTCATTACATTTAAAATTGTGTAACATTATTAAAATACACCGCAGACGATTTTTCCCAAAGACTATAATGTAACGGAATAGTTTTGAGTGCCCCTGTAATTAAGCTATGAATGCTACACTCTTCATTTTTAATACCAAACATACTTTGGCAAACCTCAATAACGTATATCAATTACATGTAATCCCGACTATATTTACGCGAGTTAGAGCACGTAGAGAAACACGGCAGGCGACAGATAGAAAAACTGAAGTCATAAATACTTTTCATCCATGTTGGAAAGTGTTAAAAAGGATTTACATGCCTTTAACTGTACTTTTTTTTCACTTATAGCATGGTTAAACATTAGTTTAAACATCCTAATCCATGCGATAGCAATAACATATTAAAAGCCCCCCAAAATAGGCATATCTGGAGATCTATAAATCTACTGGGAAATAATTCATTATCGTGCCCACTGTTAATTGCATAAATTGCATCGATTTGGCGCGATAAAATATTTTTTGTGATAGCCTTTTAATAGTACCTGCAACAAAATTAACGTAATTTACTAACTTCATTCATATTTGACGCAATGATAGGCTACTAATAACAGTCGCTAGGCAACGAAGAAAAGGGGAAAAAAAAGAAATATGTATCATGTAAAACAAGAAAATTAATTTAAAAACTCTTTATATTATTGGAATACATGTATAAATGTCCTCAAAACATTATACACGTAAATAAAAAAATCTTATAGATATATTGGTAAAACATCAATATAATAGGAATAATTTAAAACCTTTATTTGGAATTTTAGTATCCATAATTTGACATTTAAATCCATTAATCAAACGTGCCATTTTCTTTCAACAAATCGAAATTTGAAAATCGTCTGACTTGCCGTAGAAAAGCATTATAAAGAAAAATAAAATCTTCCATATTTTCCGAACGAATGAACCAAATTTAACCAAAAACTATACAGCTACGTCCGGGTATCCCACGAATATGCCCAATTAATTTCAAGCTGATCGGGTGCTTTTTGCGGCAGTTATCGCGGAACAGACGGACAGACAGACAGACAGACAAACGGAAATCAAAACTTTTCGTGTCTCCACAGTAAGCCTTCACTGACGTTTCGGCAATAAATAAGATGTATACGTTAAAATACATAAACTTGCTCGACGGTAAATATAAAGAAGAACTTTTATATGAACTTGTACAAATAAAATTAACGATAAAGCATAATATCGACGTTTCGAATTGCTTCTGCAGTAGTCTTCAGGATAAATATGACGTTGAAATGCTTAAAAGTTTAGAGACGAAAGCTTCCTGTCGAGTCTTGATCAATTATATGAATGGAAAACTGCAGCGAGTTTATTAGAAAATTTTAAAAATGAAATAAGTTGAGATGAATCGAAAGTTCATTTGAAGACCATGGAGTGTCACTAGCTATGGAGGAGAACGGATTACTTTCAAACAAGGTCATGGTGAAAGAGGAAAAAATTAAATACACTCACGTGCAATTAAATACACTCAATAATTACACTCACGTGCAATGATTTCCACTGATTCTCTGATCATGCTTTCAAATGTGTTATTACCTGAAACTATGATTTTCGCCTCTTCAAAATTAATATCGCAGTCTTCGTTATCCAAATAGGAACGAGGAAGCTCTGGATTCTGTTTAAATTGTTTAATGTCCCTACGATGTTGCTTAATTTTTTCAGATAAAACGGAAACTATAGTTCGAATGAATGAAACTAGCGCTGAAGGTCGCAGTCACGTCCCACAAATTAGAGTAAATTATGTCAGGCAGGCAGGGCCGAAACTAGCCTTTTTTGCGCCCGGGGCAAACATGAATTTTGGCGCCCCCCCCCCCCCCTTTCTTCCTCAAAGTATATTTACAAAGATAATTTAACTATTTTTCTAATGGCCGACTTATTTTAAAATTTAAAATATGCAATCACAAAATATATAATACTGAACTACGTAAATTGAATGTGACGTTTGTTGCAATTATGGTTTGTTCACATAAAAGAATTCGCATGTATTACTGGCTATTTACAGTGTTTGCTTATACAGTAGAGTTCCGATTATCCGAGTCCCGCTTAACCGAGTTTCCACTTAACCGAGTTATTTTCTTCTGATGGACTGATGGCTTTCATTATTATGAAACAGCCATTATAAATGAAGTGTTAGGTGAAGATGAAAGAGCAGTCGTAAAAAGTTTGAACTCCGATTTTCTGGTCAGAATGAGGTAAAAAAATGGCCATAATTTTTTTTTTGCAAAAAAAAATTATGGCCATTTTTAAGGGTCAAACTAACACATATTCAATGAAACTTTAAACTCTTTTAATAACTTCATTAGTTTGCACCTTCTATCAAGCGTAAATTGTAACGGTGAATATAACATAATCGGGGCTCACGCCAAATTAACGTATTGTAGCCGAAATTTTTTGGAACAACATGAAATTCAGCCATGAAATTAGGCGTTATTTTTTAAATAAACATAGAATGCTTGTAAAAAAGCAGTTTTTAGGTGCGTTCGTAATCATATACACTGATGGACAAAACTTAAGGACCAAGAAGAAATATGTACACGTAAATGAGAATCTATATCAGATTGTGAGTCAAGAAGCAAACGATAGTATTAACATAATGTTACACAGGATTTAATATAAAAATTTTGTTGAAAGGATGTATACAGTGTATTACCAGAGGTTCTTTTGCTGAAACGTGAATATTGTCCGAAAACATGACTGTACAAAGAAAGCAAAATACTCACAATTAACAACCGTCAGTGCCATATCAATAAGGGATTTGGCCACCGTATAATGAGAGAAAACTTTCAAAATGACATGGCATAGGGTAGACCAGGGCTAGTTGGCTACTGGGGTAAGTAGGCGCAGTCCTCATAAATCGCCTGTTTGTGGATAGATTGCGCAGCCAGTCACAGAGTAAATTTCTTCTTGCTTTTTACAATCTTCATTGTAGTTTTGCACCGTTACCCACGTGCAGTGGTCATTTATTACGATTTTTCTGTTTTTTACACTCATAAGTAATTTTTTGTTGCTTCATTCTTTTTCTAATTTCTAATACTTATCTTAATAATTGCGATTTAACTTGTGCAGTTTTTCTTAGTGTATGATTATCTGTACCTATCCCATATGTGATTTAGTTGGATGACTTATGTTTAGAAGGTTACGTCTCCATTTTGTGAAGAAATTTATTATGGGGCTAGTAGGCGCATTGAATACGGGGCAAGTTGGCTCGGTGTCTGCTGTGTGCTGGTAGCTTGAAATACAGCAAACAAAGGGAAAAGTTGTTGCAATGAAAGATTTTGGGCTCATTAGGCTTGCCTAAACGGAGACAGTTGATTTTTTATTTGTGACAACTGGAACTCTGATGATGATATCGATTAGAATAGAAGCTACTCAATGTTAATGTTTTATTCATTATTTTTATCTCTGTATAATTTAGAATTCACATTGTACGGCGATAACCACTTTGTTTAAACTTACTGGTAATAAGGAAATTGATTTCTCTTAACTGCGTGTCTTATTTCAGTTTCATTTAAATTTTTATAAAGCGTGTGCCAACTTACCCCATAGGTATAGGCAACTTGCCCCGTTACGGGGTAGGTTGGCGCACAATTTTCCTTTTATTTTAGGCTTACGCTAAACATAAACTGCAAAAGATACAAACTCAAAACTCCGGGAATTTATAGCCAAATATCTGTTCTTTAACAATGCAGTTAAAGTTTCTTAAAACACTTAAACAAAAAAAATAATAAAAATCAATAACTAAAAACTGCGCCTACTAGCCCCGGTCTCCCCTACTCAGAACAACATGATTCAGTAGCTGTTCAGGCAAGTTGCCCTATTCCTTCTTCACTGCACGAATGAGGGTTTCCTTGTTTGTGAGAGGAAATTATCGAGCAGCAATGCGTCTCCCCAAGGCATACCATACATTTACAATGGGATTAAGGTCAGGGGAACGTGCTGGCCAGTCTATGCGATGGATAACTTCGGCCTCAAGGCAATCTTGTACAGACTGTGTGCGATGACAAGGTGCGTCACCGTCCATAAAACGAAACTTTTCGCCGACAGCACCTCGAAAAAGTCAAACATGTGGAAGCAGGACGCCTTCAATGTACCGTCTACCGGTCGTGGACTCTTGGTCAAGCACATAGAGATCCGTGCGGTCATTGAGCATAATTCCTGCCCACACCATGATACTTGAAGTTGCATATCGATTTCTTTCTAGAATATTTTCGCGACAGTAAGCACTACCAACCTCTCGCCATGTCAGTTTACGTCTAGAATCAGACGATAGACTTAATCTACTCTCATCTGATAAGAGCACGGTAGACTAGTCGTCATCAGTGCAATTGCGATGGATACGGCACAACAGTAAACGGGCGCTGCGCTGGCGTCTCAAAAGTGGGGAACACGCAAAGGGTCTTTCGGTGTATAGTCCACCCTTTTTCAAACGTCTTGCTACAGTTTTCCGCGGTATTTTAGTTCCTCTGGCAGAACAAAGTTGATTTGCTAATTGACCAGTTGTGCTGCGTCGGTTCTTTTTGCCGAAATAACAATATAGCGATCTTCTTGGGACGCCGTACTGCTAGGACGACCTCTTCTCGTGCGCCAAATACATATTCCACTCTTTTGGAATGCCGCCCATAGCCTAGAAACAATAATGTGCGCGATGTTAAATTCACGGGCAACATCTCTCATTTTGCGTCTTTTTCCAACTTTCCGATTAATCTACTACGAGTAATATCATCTAAATGATTCCTCAGAAACACGTTCAAAATTTCAATGTTCAAGCTTCACTCTATCTCCTCCGATTTTTGCACCTAATGAGAACTCACAGCACCCGCCGAAGTGCCTAAAATCTCTTATCTCTGCTGTCGCGTGATCGACAAACGTGGAAGTACAAAATTCGTATAAGTTTCACAAAATAAAGTACACCCCGCATTCATGCAAATTTACACGTGCTGCTGCTGATCTATTTCTAACTGTAATCGTTGAAAATAACAGTGGTCCTTAAGTTTTGTCCACCAGTGTAAATACGCAGCACCTATAGTCGTCATCTGATCAGTCCGTCTGTCCGCATATAACAGCGCAAAAACTACCCAACCGAATGGTTTGAAATTTATATATATAATCGTTGCAGAATTTTGTCGAGTCATTTCAAATTTAATGAAAATTGAATCAAAATTTAAAAAGATATTAATAAAAGTTTTCTTCAGTCTATTAACTCTTTAGCGGGCGTTGTTCACAAAAAAGGACACTTAATTTTAAGTGTACTGGCACCCAAAATGTTTCATTAAAATTTCCCTTTTATAAAGTTAGGGAAAATCAGCAAGTTTTTATTTTCTAATAAATCCGTTTGTAAATTTTGGTGTCAGTCCACAATTTCATCTTTTTACAAACAAAATTACTCCGCGCAGGAAAAGGTTAAATCCTATCATACGTAATTAATCCAATGATACCCCATGATAGGTAATGATTCTAGGTTGCCATAGTGGCCTATTTAAGATGGAGACATATTACTTCCGTATTACTGAATTTAATACATAGAATCGTAATAAATTTTGTATTCATGCATTTTTGCACAATAGCGCAACAGCTATTGCATCAAGATCTGAATATTTATAAAACTATTTATAGTACGAACGCACCTCATTTGCCACGTTTGACGTACAATTTCTGACTTGTTAAAACTAACTTTTACTTTTATACTTATTCTATAACTTATGTATACACGTGTAAAGTAAATTTCCGTATCATTAAAGTGAAATTACTAATCACTGAAGTATTTTCTGCGAATTGCAATGAAATTTGAAAAGACTTGAGATATCTGAACAGAGGATTATTTGGAGATTTCTTGAAATACGAGATTCTTGTAACTTGTTTCATAAAATCCATTTTGATTGTTTTTCAATACGAAGAATAAGTTTTATCTAAAGCTCTTAACGAAGTATTTAACTACAGATTTTTGCGCCGAGGAAAATAATTAATAATGCTTGGAATTAACCATTTTTTATGTTTGCTTAGGTAGAATAAGAAGGACGAAAACTCATGTATCAGCTTAGATTATGAAACACTTTCCAACACTATTGGGTTACTCTTACAAAATTTCATTTTTGTTCATACAATGAAATAAAATTTCTAAATAATAAATCCTGTAACCGTATCCTTTTGAATGTCTCCTCTGTAAATAAAAGATTATCTATACGTACTCTATAATCTATGGAAAACATATTGCAGTGCGCCTCAGTAATTATGTAGATTTTAATAAAACAGTGTAACATCATTAAAATACGATGCAAACGATTTTTTCACAGATCGATTACAAAGCTGAAAACTTTCATCCAGCAGTTATGGCTCATAGTCAATCCTGTAACCCCATCCTTTTGAATGTCTCCTCTGTAAATAAAAGATTATCTATACGTACTCTATATTCCACAGAAAACATACTGTAGTGCAAGTCTTTAATGTATATGGATTTTATTAAAATAGTGTAACATCATTAAAATATACTGCGAACGATTTTTTCACAGATCGATATCACAGCTTATCCATCAGCTGATTTATCCATTAGTTATCGCTCATAGTCAATCCAATAATTGAATCCTTTTCGAAGCCTTCTCAGTAAATAAAAGATAATCTATACGTACTCTATATTCTATAGAAAACATACTGTAGTGCACATCAGTGATGTATATGAATTTTATTAAAACAGTGTAACATCATTAAAATACACTGCAAACGATTTTTTCACAGATCGATATCACAGCTGAAAACTTTCATCCAGCAGTTATGGCTTATAGTCAATCCTGTAACCGAATCATTTTCAAAGTCTCCCCAGTAAATAAAAGATAATCTATAAGTACTCTATATCTACTAAAAAACAACTTTTCAAAAGTAAAAAAAAAGCCAAGCAAAAAAAAAAAAAAAAGAAAAGAAAAAAGGGGAAAGTTGTGGCTAAAAAATAGTGTGATATCAAATTTCCAAGCTAATATTATGGTACTTATTTAACATTTTTTATTAAAAATTTACCATATGTAAGTCGAGTACCTAAGTATGCGTTGATAGAAAGCCTTTTCTCCTTTACTAAATACATCATAACGTGTTTCTGAAAATTAATTTTTTTTAATTATGCATGATGGGCTTGGCGGCCATCTTTCCATATTTTACCCAATTTTCTAAGCACACAAGTACATTGTTAAGATCGGAAATTCGAAATTGTTGCTAAAGCAAACATTTTTTGCTTTTAATTTATGGAAATGAGTGCCTAGAAATTTGTGTCTTAAAATAAAGTTGAAGTAACTTCAGGTTTTATCTTATGATTCTATTTTTTCGGAGGGGGTTAATTAATTAGTTAAAGCAGTAAAAATCAATTTGTTTTTTTTTTTCTTCAAAATAAAAGACTTTCTTAATTTATCTGTCTGTAGCCAAAACTAGAAGTTCAAAATTCTTAATAATGCAAACATATTACGAGCTTGTCTGCTTAGAAATTTGTGTAAAATATGGAAAGATGGCCGCCAAGCCCATCATGCATAATTAAAAAAAATTAATTTTCAGAAACACGTTATGATGTATTTAGTAAAGGAGAAAAGGCTTTCTATCAACGCATACTTAGGTACTCGACTTACATATGGTAAATTTTTAATAAAAAATGTTAAATAAGTACCATAATATTAGCTTGGAAATTTGATATCACACTATTTTTTAGCCACAACTTTCCCCTTTTTTCTTTTCTTTTTTTTTTTTTTTTGCTTGGCTTTTTTTTTACTTTTGAAAAGTTGTTTTTTAGTAGATATCAGTTCTTTTTTTTAAACAGATTATATATAATTGAAATAATTCTACTCGCTAAAATTAGTCCTTGTATAGCCTTTATAAGTAGGGAACAAACACAATAGTATACACTTTGTTTACCTATCATTCATTTTTTAGAGTAATTAATAATTTAAAAGTAAGGAAAGTCAATTTCTTCTTTCAAAGTATCAGTCTTTCTCAATTTATATCGCCTTAAAATTTTCTATGAAGGATGAAAATTTAGTAAAAATCAAATAGAGTCAAAATAAAATATATATTTACAGTTAGTCTGTCAGTTAATTGTTTGTTCTAACTTTTTTTTGCTGACGGTTTTGCAAAATAAATTTATCTTTACAAATACCTACGGAAAATCCGAGAATGAAGCCCCGCAGGCATCTAAAGAATCGAAGATCTGTCTAAAGAAGTAAATCTAGCAATTCTAGACATGATGATGAAACATTTTTGATAAAAAAAATCTAAAAATTTAAAGATATAAACTGTACATATAACTTCATCTTCATTTAGATCGTGTTATAGAGAAGAAAGAATAAATATGTAATTTTACTCAAGTCTGTTTATCCATACCTATTTGCATAAATGTGAGAATATAATTTCGTATAAAAATTCCCGTAAATTGATTATATTTAATAGTCTATTATTAAAGCCGCATAAACATTAGAATAAAATTTTTTTGCAGTTGAAAATTGCCTGAAATCTATAGTCTTATCGTTCGTCAAATTTGTTATATGTTTTTTTTTTAATACCCAGACACCTTTTCTAAACTCTGACCAAAGATCACAGAAATACTGAAATTATCCAAATACTTATACCTTTCTATCGTATTTCTTTTTTTGAGTGGGGGGAGGGGTGAGGAAGGGCGCTTAAGAACTTCGTTTTGTTCTTAGAATTCTGAATTAATCATTGAAAAGATCTGCCTACGTAAGTCTTGTTGCAGAATTTTCATTAGGTAAGAGTTGCATCAACTTATACATCATGTGAATATATTAAATTACTTTTGTAAAATACTAGATGGGAGCCATTGATATTTTCAGAGCATTTGCCTACATTTTAAACTTAAATTATTTACAACTATTCATTAATTTTCTATACGAATTAAAGAAGTCGTTGTTTCCATGGCAACTGTGCCTTTCACTATTGCTTGTTTGTTTGTTTGTTTTATTGAACACATATATATCAGATCACGTGAGGATCACGGCGGGATTTGAACCCGCCTCCACCTACGTTCTCAAGCGATTAGCGGCGTGGTGTCTTATCCACTCAGCCACGGTGGGCCACTATTGCTTTATCTAATACCTAGATACTCAAATTTAACCAGCTGCGCTTAGAATCATGCTCATAACAGAGTACATTTATATGTAAGAGTGGTGACACATATGCACAAGTCGTGTACTCATATTCAAGTTTTTGTCCAAAGTACAGTAACTCAGTTTTCATTAATAGACGTGGAAGATTTCGATTAAACTAAACAAAAAAGTTTAAAAACATTGGCTTTCTGATTTGATTTTATTCAAAATCGTCTTAACCAACCAAAGTTAATGTCCGGGATCCAGAGTGTTTACTGCAAACATAAAAAAAGTTTTCTAAAATGCAGGCTTCTGATTGAGCAATCTCATCGCGCTAATAGCGTGAAATCTATCTTGATCCCGGTCTATTCAACGTCCTTTAAATATTCGAGAAAGCCTTGACAAGTCAGGAAAATATCACACAATGCAGGCAAAACAAAGAAGAAAAATCATTCATTGGCTCGTTCATATCCACGAGCCAATGAATGATTTTGTTCCTTTGCTTTGCCTGCTTTGTGTGATGTTTTTGTGACGCGTGTCAAGACTTTCTCAAATATTTAAGGGGCGTTTGTTTATTTCACCACCATGAAGCTATGAAAGGAGAGGAGCAGACATGTCAATCTTCCCGTGTGAAAAACTACATAAAGAAAACGAGTTCTTTCCTCCTCTTCTGCCCTTTTCTCTCTTGATTTTGACCGATAGCAGCCCATTTACAGTCTCCATAGCAAGATGCAGCTATATATGGCGGACGCAAGGGGGAGGGTGTTAGCGTGACCAATGACATAATAGGCCAGTTTATGACGTTTAAAAGTCACACGGAGTTGGATCATCTTTACACGATGATTAGTACAAAGCGGTGCGCCGATTTTTTTTGTGTCCATTGCCGTGTACAGATAATCAACTCCACACTTAGGAACAGCTTCAAATGACGTCATCTACTTCGAGGCAAACGAAAAAGGACAGGCTACCGCGGCGCTACAGCGTCTAGAATATATAGTGTCGAAATCCAATCAGTCGATCACAGCGATATCTGCAGGATATTTCCCAAAACTCCAAGACAATTTGGTCTAGACGCTGTAACATTTTTTTAAAACGTTTTATTAACTTACATTTGACCTGTGTGCTTGGCGTCAAACCCGCTGTAATAATACGATGTTTACTTTGAAATTTGAAAATATATAGCAGATGTCGCTGCGATAATCTCCCTGGATTTCAGCGTCAGTGCACATTTAAGGATACACTTTTTAGCGGTTCTTGGATAGCAAATTTCCACATTATGTATTCTAGACGCTGTAGCGGTGCATTACACATGTCTCTTTCTTCTTTAAAAATATCCTGCAGATGTCGATGCAAATGACTGTTTGGAATTCGACATCGTTGTACATTTAAGGGATTCAATACTTTCGCGCTTTTTTAAGTATTGCTGGGATAGTCGATTTCTACAACATATAATCTAGTCGCTATAACGGAACTATAGTTTCTAGAAGATATAGTTTAAAAATCGGCTTATTAAAAAAGTGCTAAAAATTGTATCCCATAAATGTTGAACGAGGCTGAACGACGAATGTCGATTACAGCGACATATGGTAATTCCAACATAACTATTTCAAAAGAAAATGTTTCGCTCAGAGAAGATCTAGAAAATGTTGCTCCTATCGACATTTGTCATTCAGTATTTTTCAATATTTATGGGATTCAATTTTTAGCACTTTTTAAAGAATTACTGGAATAGCCGGTTTCCACACTGTGACCGTGATCTAGGTAGATTTTTCTGTGTTATCGTAACGAGATTGACCAATCAGAAGCCAGAATTTTTGCTAACTTTTCACTGTTTGCAAAATTGTACCTGGATACCGGCCTATATTTCTAGACGCTATAACTGAGCTCAGGAATAGTACAGAAAGCAAACTCTGTATTTTGATACATTAAGGCCGGGATCTAATTCGGAACAAGTGTGTGTCTATAACGAAGTAGCGACATACGGCCAATAAATGTTTATTGCTAAAAGTGATAAAAACAAATCGTTACAGTTCTTTACGAGCATGCCATTATCGCCAGGTTAATGCATGCTGAATTATTTCCATAGTCTAATAGAGATCGTCCATGCGCGTATCTTCTAATGGAGGATATTCCAAATATGGGTTCGAGGCTGAAAAAGTCACGTGGTACCGGTAATTTACCCAAAGAATTTCTAACTGATAGAAGGGAAACAGGAAACTACACTGTTAAAAATATCGTGAAAAATTACCTCGGTTCTTACAGGTTCTCTATTTTCTGACCAATGAGAACGCTACATAAACGCCTATGAAGCGTTCTCATTGGTCAGAATACAGATAGCCTTTAAAAACAGAGGCAATTTTTCACGATATTTTTAACAGTGTACTACTGCTTTCTCCCATGAACTGTTTCCTTGGCTAGCTGGGATTTACATTACGTAGACGGAGCCTTCCCTTCTTTACGCTAGACGTTCATGCCTTGACCATGTGATCATAACGTAGATTGAATATCCTCTATTCAAGAAATCGGACTGCCGTACTTTCGACAAAAGCTTGAAATGAGCATGTCTCCTGTGCATATATCACCACTCTTATGTATAAAGGCTCTCTGTTATGGTGTTGTTTCTGATACAGCGCCTAGAATACCTAGTGTGGAAATATGCTATCCAAACAGTTCTAAAAATTTGTATCCCTTAAATGTGCGACGATACTGCTAAAATTTCAAGTGTCGATCGCAGCGACATCTGTGGGATTTTCGTATTACTATTATTACATTGTATAGACTAGCAATTTCTTGCAGTTGTAGAAAATATCCTGCGGATGCCGCTGCGATCTGCATATTACAGCAGTATCATTGCACATTTAAGGGATACAATATTTTAGCGCTTTTTTAAGTATTACAGGGTTAGCCGATTTCAACACTATATATTCTAGGCGCTATAGTTTCTGAGCGCTGTTGGTTTAATTTCGATATTCGTGTTTTAGAGTGAGCAATAGAGAAAAGTACTAAAACTATTGAAACAACAACTTCTTTAATATTGAAATGTATAGCAAAGGAGTTCAGAATCAATGCCTTAAATAGTTTCGAATACGCACTGTTGTTATGACATCAATACCCTTCCTGGATGTGGAAATGCAAGATTGTGTTCAACATAATTGGCCGCAATCTAGATAGATTTTTCGCTGTTAGCGAAACGAGATTCATTAATCAGAAGCTTGCACTTTTGCGAACTTTTCGCTGTTTGCAGCAATGCAGGCTATTGATTGGTGAATCTCGTTTCGCTAACAGCGAAAAATCCATCTGGATCCCAGCCTAAATTTCTGTAAACATTGCACTTCATCCATGGCACTAAGAAAATGACTCAAAACTTTTATGACATAGGCCGGGATCCAGAAGCAGCAAAAATTCTCAATCATTCTGGCTTCTGATTGGTCAAACTCATTTCGCTAACAGCGAAAAATCTATCTGGATCTCGGCCATAGTTTTCTTCGATGAAATCAATGCAAAAGGATAATATAAAAAAATTTAAAAGACTTCTAAAATGATTTGGCGGGTTTATCGCTGTTTGGCATAATTTATAAACTTTAAAATTAATTAACAGTTTTTCGCTAATTAAGAATATAAAATTTGTGTTTTTAAAGCTGAATTTTACAAAAGCACGTAGATTGAGTAAATATCTGTCCAAAAATGCAATCCTTATTTTTTTATGTCCATTATTTAAGTCTCTACCTTGATTGAACCATAAATTGTGACGAAGAAAATAAATCGATCATTTTCAATATCTCGACGTTATTTTAAAAAATCTATATCTCTGTTTATAATTAATTTATGAGGATGCATTTGGTCTCAAATTGAAGATATTTTCCATTAGGTCATTCTGGTTTTGGCTTTATTTTTCTGCGATGATTGGTTCTTTTGATATGGGAAATTTTACGCTGGCATGTTTGGTTGATTTTACATGGAGAAGTTGTCATCAGTATAATAAGCAGTTACGGTGTCTTGCGTTTTATTCTTGGCGTTTGTTTGTTTGGCGAGGTTAGCATTTTTTTCAGCTTGGCTTGGCAGAACGACCGTCCTGCTTGATTAAATCGAAAACATACTGTAGTGCAGTTCAGTAATGTATATCTATTTTATTAAAATAGTGTAACATCATTAAAATACACTGCAAACGATTTTTTCACAGATCGATGTCACAGCTGAAAACACTCATCCAGCAGTTATGGCTCATAGTCAACCCTGTAACCGAATCATTTTCACATTCTCTTCAGTAATTAAAAGATAATCTATACGTACTCTATATTAAATAGAAAACATACTGTTGTGCAGTTCAGTAATGTATATCGATTTTATTAAAATAGTGAAACATCATTAAAATACAATGCTAACGATTTTTTACAGATCGGTAACAAAGCTGAAAACGTTCACCCAGCAGTTATGGCTCATAGTCAATCCTGTAACCGAATCCTTTTGAAAGTCTCCTCTGTAAATAAAAGATAATCTATACGGACTGTATAATCTGTAGTAAAAATACTGTAGTGCACCTCAGGAATGTATATCGATTTTATTAAAATAGTGTAACATCATTAAAATACAATGCAAACGATTTTTTCACAGATCGATAGCATATCTGAAAACGTTCATCCATCAGTTATGGCTTATAGTCAATCCTGTAGCCGTATCCTTTTGAATGTCTCCTCTGTAAATATAAGATAATCTATATGTTCTCTATAATCTATAGAAAACATACTGTAGTGCACCTTGTGATGTCAGTCACATATGCTTGTCTTAATTGCCTTAAGAAACAGTAATTAGTAAACTACATTGCTATTTTAATTAGGCTCTCATTTTCCTCTAAAATGAATCGATTTTTATCTTTAAACATTCTTTCTTATAATATTTTCTTTTTCAATCTTAATACAAGACATATAAAAAAATATTCGAAATTATTTTATCATACATTACATCTTTTGTAAATATAAGAATTTAATTTCCCTGAGAAATATTATTCATTAGATTACTTATAGGCCAGTAAAAATACGATTTTTCTAACCGAAAATTCGCGGAAAGCTGGAAATTGTTTTAATCCCTTTGTTTTGTATCCAAATGAAGGGATTTGAAGTTTGTCCCATTTTTTCTGTTGAGCTTTAGGTGCGCCACACACCAGAGAGACATACGACAATAATCGTGAGACATGAGGCAAAGTCTACTGTTCAAACCGGTTTTTTCTTTGTTAACATGGTAAAATTGTCGCATGCCTCACGCTTTTCTGCCGCATGTCTCCCTGGTGTGTGGCGTGCGCCTTAGACGTGGCACCACAGAAACCTCAAAATTTTCGGACTTTTTTAAGTATTTCGCAAATAACCCAAACACCGTTCACTCTACAGAAACAGTTCTAGTTTATAAATTGTAGATCATAAAATTCTGCGTCGATTGAGAACCACAGACTAAAAATTCCGCTAAAAATAAGCGAGATATGATAGATCAAAAAAGTACTTTTTTCCAATTTTTTCTAAAAAATCTTATAAAATTGGTTTTTTGAAGTTTTCATGTATAAAATGTTAGAGAACAATATAATAATAACAGAAAATCAAGAAAATTTATTTATTTAAAAAAAATTCGTATGTAAGCAATGGTGATAAAATCAACTCAAGTTACTTGAGGGAAATACAGGGAAATCGAGCTTGGAGCGTTTTTTTGCTGGACCTTGATCTGTCCATTCTTCTTCCTCGTGCACATGGAAGATATCCTTGTCCATATCTACTTTTTCGTCGTATCCGGTTCTGCGGTATTTGTGCAGGACGCACCTTTACAGTTGCAACATATAATTAAGCAGTTAACACCGTTCTTCCTAAAAGAACATAAACAGCCTTTGCATCCCTTTGCACATTTGCATGACACAGTGTTTAGAAGCTCTGGTGTTGCAGCTATATCGTTCGTGGTGATTGGAAGTATACCATGTTTGAATGACTTCCAACCCCAATCAGTGGGATTCATCACCCTTCCATTCTAGATGTTGATCTGAAGAAAAACTCTGTATGAATGTTATTTGGCTGTATCTTCATTTGGCGGCAGAGAAGCGAGGTTAAATTGGGTCTTCATAAGATGGTTTGCAAATGTGTTCTATCGCAATTTGTGCAGAGTTGTGGATTCGTCATACTAGGGATTGTATAAGGTGGCAATAAATTTCTTCTCCGCTTCACTTACTTCTTCGGGCGTAGCATATTTGTTATTAAAGACAGTTAGAACATCCTGTAGGTGAGCATGATTTTCCAAAAGCTTGACGAATTTCAGTTTGCCCTGCCAGAAGAAGGCCGATGTAGAAACACAGCCACTAAAAGCATGTAGGAATAGGATGTTTTCCTTCACAATCGGCAAGTACTTGAAGCTTAATGGTGTATATAAAACATTGTCCGACTGTCCTTTCCTAGGTTTCAAGATGTATATCGTGGATGAGTTGGGAATAAATGTAGTCAAAAGCACAAGCAGATCAATATCTTCCCCTACTATGATGACATGTTCTGACTGCTGATCAAGTTGGATGGCTTCCATCACGATGCTAGTATCTGCATCCTCGACAGCTTGTTTTACAGTAAACTTGTGTTGCTCCAATTTTTCAATGAGCATTTTTATTAAACGGCCTTTATTCCCTTCATTTGCATGGAAGTGCTTTTTTTGCATTGTGAGCGTCGTATTTTGGTTAAAGTCAACACTTGCTGCAATGTATATATTTTTTCGACGGAAGCGCTCAGCAGACTTGATGCCATGTTCTGACGATTCTTCTAGGTAACCATAAAAAACAATTGCAGCAGTTTTACCATAGTTGTTTTTCCAATATCCAATGCACTTGGAAATAATTGAAGGGAAATTTTCTCTTAGCTCACAACTCACTCGATGAAGGAGGAAGCCACCATCAATCACATGGACAGTTTTTATGGTTTGTTCTAAATTATTAAGGGGAGTGAACAAATCGTAAAATACCGACTTTCGCGTTTTACTCATCCCAAAGTTATCAAACAGAGAAGTCGGAGATGGAGCCAATTCATACTCAGAGAACTTTCTAAGTTCTTCCTCTAATTTCTTGTGGAAAGAAATTCGGCGAAAAATTGTCTCTGGATCGACGGACACCTCCGCATCATGGATTTTAACAGCACACTTGAAGCTTTTCATTGGAGTTACTCGATTGGATCTCTTGAATTTCACATGGGCAAAATTACCACTAATGACACTTTTTATACTTGCAACTCGAATCTCTTTGGCTAGATGACAATTTATTTTATCGCCACCAATCACTCCTGTACTCGGACACTATTAGTGATTGTTTAATGTAACACTAGGATTGGTTTAAGGTTTAAAAATTGTAATCATAAGCGCAAATATACGTGTGAGCACAATTCGTTTGGTTACATGAGCACTTCAAAAAACCAATTTTCTGAGATTTTTTAGAAAAAATTCGAAAAATGAACATTTTTGATCTATCATATCTCGCTTATTTTTTATGGAATTTTTAGTCTGTGGTACTCAATCGACGCAGGATTTTATGGTCTACAATTTATAAACTAGAATTGTTTCTGTAGAGTGAACGGTTTTTGAGTTATTTTCAAAATACTGAAAAAAGTCCGAAATGTTTTAGGTTTTTGTGGTGCTACGTCTGAAGCTCACTAGGAAAAATGGGACAAACTTCAGATCCCTTCATTTGGATGAAAACAAAGTGATTAAAACGATTTCCAGCTTTCCGCGAATTTTTGCATAAAACGACCCTTTTTTGCGCTAATTTTACCGGACTATTAATGCTATAATAATAATAATAATTTGTCTTATAAATAACGCATTTCACTTGTCCGTTAACATTATCTCATGTCACATAACTCAACTGGTTGCATTTATTTGGATAATTCAAAATTCTACGTTAGGCGCTAATCATATATAACTTGTAATTTCCAGAAAATTTATCTATTTAATAAATTATATATAAATAGCATCCTCAATGTGCAAACAACATTTCCAATAATCAAAAGGTAATTTCCTTTAAAAAAACACTTTATAAAACAAAAAAGAATTTAATTTGTCAGTTGATTACAGAATCAAGGTTTTTCCTATTACCAATCTAAATGATGTAATGATTTATTGAATTATATTATATTCTTTGATGAAATAATAATATAAGGATCGCCCAAATGAAAGTAACATTGCTGTAATAACTCCGCCATTTGAAGAGAAATAACTGCTCATGCTCCTATAAAGGACACAGAATGCTGGAAATGAATGCGACATCGTCAGATTATGCCAGATGCGTGTATGATAGGGTGAAACAACGTTAAAAGGCATCGTTCTCATCATGGATGCCTCCAAATGGTGTCAATGCGCGGTGGTGCAATTTTTAACAGCGGAAAATGTGAGTGCTATTGAAATCTATCGTCGAATGCAAAATGTGTATGGCACGGAGTGTATGTCGCGCAGATCGGTATTTCGATGGTGGAGGAATTTTCGTAGTGGAAGAAGACCACATGCGCTTGACCAGGTCGTGACCTGTCTTCAGTACTGCTTCTTCCACTACGAAAATCCCTACACCATCGGCATACCGATCTGCATGACATACCGCTCGTTGACACCATTTGGAGGTATACATGATGCGAACGATGCCTTTTAACGTGCTTCCACGCTATCATACACGCATCTGGCGGGATCTGACGATATCGCATGCAGTTCCAGCACTCTGCGCCCTCTATAGGAGCATGTGCAGTCATCTTTCTCTTTAAATGACGGAGTTATTACTTCAGTGCCACTTTCGTTTGAGCGATACATATATATATATGTCATCAGATTTAGTTTGTTGGGGTTTTTCATTTTTCGCCAAATTGTGTCTTACTTTTATTCTTTTTAGTAAAATGTTGGTGAATTTTATCTAATGTATGCCAACACAACAAAACTGGGATGCACGGCTGTTTCGTGACAGAAGATTCTTATAAATTAGTATTATGTAAAAGAGACACTTGCCTGCTTTTAAATTTCTACCTAGCCTTATGGCTGGGAACGTTTATGGAACACCAATAAAGAACAGACTGTTGTGCTCATGGAATTATGATTTATTGAGTCGGCTCTTCACTTCCTGGCTTAACAAGAAAAATTTTCAATTTGTTTCATAACGGATTGGAGCTAAAATTTATGGGTTTTGCGATCTGATATGATGTACTGTCTACCGACATCCCGGCCAATCTTTAATTCCAAAAGTATGGAAGTTTCTCCCCCGTATACCTCAGTAATGTATATCGATTTTAGGTAGATTTAGATTTAAAACAGAGTAACATCATTAAAATACACCGCAAAAGATTTTTACATCATAGATAATAATGAAACCGCAACGGAATACTTTTGTGTGTTCTTGTAAATGAACTATAATTGTTACTTACTCTATATTCTATATAAAGCATCTTGTCATCCACTTTAGTGATATATATATATATCAATGTCATTTTGTTTGAAACAATGTAAAATCATTAAAAGAATTTTTCCCCATTTACCGTAATGGAACAAAATACTTTTGAGTTTTCCTATTATCTAAATATAATTGCTATTTATACTATACTATATTCAGTATATGTTGTTGGCCATATCAGCGACGTATGCCAATTTCATTATGTTTGATATATTGAAACATTATTAAAATGCACTGAAAACTATTTTTCCCCATTGACCGTAATGTAACGGAACAATTTTGAATGTCCCTGTAAATTAACTATAAATGGTACACATTTCATTTTCAATACTGGGCCAACCATGGTAAACTTCAATAACATATATCAATTACGTGACAATCCGAGTTTATTTAGGCGAGTATAAGAGCACCGGCTAGACAAACGACCCCACAAACCGAATTTATAAATACTTTTAGACTACGTTGGAAAGTGTGAAAAATCGGAAGCATAATTT
This sequence comes from Maratus speciosus, assembly GCA_963932465.1. Classification (NCBI taxonomy): domain Eukaryota; kingdom Metazoa; phylum Arthropoda; class Arachnida; order Araneae; family Salticidae; genus Maratus; species Maratus speciosus. Next base: position 292,602,533 of record OZ010798.1, read on the forward strand.
GGTTGCACAAGAAAGAAATTTTGTTAATTTTAAGGTTCCGTACTTAAAAAGTAAAAACGGAACCATTATAAGATCACTCCTGTGCCTGTCTGTCTGTCCAGCCATTTTGTTCGTAAACTATGGAACGTGGAAAGTTCAAATTGGGGGGAATAATAAAGATTATTGACCCACACATTTTCAGATTATTAAACATTCATAAATAGTAAAAATGTAGAGGGGCTAATTAAGTTACTTGAAAAAAAAAAAAAAACTCTTTTCTTTGTATATCGTGTGTGGTATCGTGGGAAAGCTATCGTAACGCTGAACTCAAAAATAAATTTCTTTTAATTTTAGGTATTATATTTTCAAAGATTTGTCGAAAATGTAGCTCAAAAATATGTTCCCACCAATCTAATTCCGAATCTACTGAAACTAAAATTATGAAAAAATTAGAGGTAGTAGACGTTAATTTAGACCTTGCAGGAAAATTATAGCGATTACCCTAGGTCACATAGTTTTTGAGAAAAATCGCATTTTTCCGTCAGACTCACATTTCGATTTACGAGCTTCAGCAAAAGTGTTGAGCAGCGCTGGAGGTGTCTATAACAGAAGTATAAAAGCATTGTTGATAATGATTTTCGAATATAAACGCCAGTAATTAGCCGAGATATTAACCTTTAAAGATACGGACGGTTTGGACATACGTAATGTCAGGGCGGCGTATTCTATGTATGATCGACTTTTAAAGCCTAGTCAACAACTTTTAATGATATATATGTGTAATACAATGCCCGGTAGCAGTATAAAAGCAATAAACGTCAAATTGTTAAAAACAAATGATTCACAGAAATACTATGGGATTCGCGACTAGTTTGCATTGAGTGGATCTCTCAATATGCCTAACGTGTCTTTAAAAGTTAACTGGAAATCTATCTGGAAAAACGCGGCACGGACCAAGCCGGCGTTGCAGGTTTGCGATCTCATTTCGAAGCGCGCTTAGCACAGTGCCAAATTTAAACTTTGAACAAAGGTTTAGTGTTAGCTACACTGTAGAAAGAAAGGTTATTACTACACTGAATTTAGTTTTATGAAGTGCCAAGTGAAGTTTGAATATGCACTGCTTTTATTGTCAGTACCGAATTAAGTTCATAGATTAGGATAATATTAAAAAATGAGTTATACAGAATAGCTATATTTGATATTATTTAGGTTCCTTATCTCGTGGTATTCCATTTACACTTTTCTAGTATATACAGTTATACCCAACCCTACGTTGTATAGTTTTTTACAAAGTCTTAAGTATTCTTTTAGCAACAGTTTTTTTTTTAAACAATACAATTACTAATCCATATATTTATTTTACGGAACCCTCTCTGCGCGAGTAATACTCGCACTTGACCGATTATTTTCATTAAGGAATAAAAATAATTATTGGCGACAAATTGGTTCATTTTTTGAGTTTTTGTAACTACATTTTTATGGTAATGAAACAGAAATCAGTTCAAAAAAAATTATGTGATTAGGTATCTGCATATATGCATGCTGAATATGGATAATTTTGAAATAAAAGCGATTTAACATTATGTAATCTTTAATGTATATTTCTAAAATGTAATAAGCACATACTTAAGTATAAGCATGCCTGCTTGTGAATATTATGCGTGTGTAAACATTTATTGAATTACTTGTATTAACATATATTCAGTAAAATTCCAACCGCTTTAAATATTTTTCAAGAATTGTAATAAAACGTAGGCGAAAATTTGTTATTTATAAATGAAATGTTTAAATAATGAATTATTTTGAGTTTTTTTTTGTAATAAGAGATTTCTATAACTTTTTGATGAAACCCTTTTCGTTTATTTTTAGAATACAGGGAATAATAGCTTATATCTAATACCACTTGATGAGATTCTTAACGGGGATTTTTAGCGCTGAAGAATATGTACATAATTTCGCACTTGGCATTAACGATTTTGATTTCGTTTCAGGTTGAATAAATAGTAAAAGCAGAAGAAGGTAAGTGTCAGGTTCTGAGAAACATCTGCTTTTAGAACTGGGGTTCTATATTACTTTTGTCTTAATATATTATGTATTGTATGGTCTGTGTATTGCGAATTTCAAAGTAACATGCTTTCCTTATCTGAAACTCGATCTGAGCCGATGAAAATGTACAGATTAGATGGAGAGGGGTTTGCACGACCTTTTCAGATGTCTGTTGGAGATGGGGAGACAAAAGAATTCCCCGAACGAGGGAAAGAGCTAGGAATGTGGTCAGGGTGGAAACCCCGGTTTTTAGGTGGAGAAAAAGCGGAGGGTTGCTAGAGAGGGAATCGCTTCTGCTGGGAGGGTGTGAGTTGGAGCCGAGAGCGCAAAGTGGACGGGTGTTCCTGTGTAGAGCTTTTAGATAGAGCGTAGGGTTGAGTGAAGCTCGCGGAGCTTAGAGCCCATGTGTTGGGAGATTGAGAGTAGTCTCCGGTAAAGTTAATTTAACGATTGTAGATTGAGAGTGATACAACGTAGTTTTAACTGTACACAGCCAGCATTTACTGTATTTAATTTTATGTTGAACCGGATCATCTACATCCGAGTTTTAAGTGTAAATAGTGTTTTGTGTTTTGTAAATAGTGTGTAAATAAACTGTTAATTTAGTTAATTGAACGAGTTAGTTTTCATTTAAACAATCCTCTCAGAGCGTGACCGATATCACGTAATCATATTGGTGGTGGCAGCATATAAATAGCAAGGGATTTTCTTCAAATTTGTGTGGACTAAGAGGAAACTCTGACAGTAAGTAAATAGACACACACACATATATATTTATTATTGAACTTTAAGAATAATTTTGGGTGCAAAAATGTTGATTACTTTTTAAATGTATAATTAATATAAGGAAATAGCTATCAACTTTCAGTGGTGGCCAAAATTAAGGACACTTTTGGAAGTTTTTATGTTTTCTAACTTTGTATGCTTATAGAAAATGTTACGTTTTACAAAACGCAAACTCTTCTGTATCAAATATTTAAGAAGTGAATTATCGCTAGCTAAGCGTAAACCAACAGAGTGAAAAATGCCCACGCCGGGAACCGAACCTGGGCTCCTGGGATAGCGCTCCAGGAATAGCGCTCCAGTGCTCTTCCTTCTAAGCTACGAAGACGATAGCCAGCTTGGCATTGCTATCATATCTGTTGATGAGGCTGCATCTGCAGCTATTAGATGGAATAGTCTTCATGAGCACACAATCTTGCGGCGTATCACGAGACACAAATAAAGCCCAGCATCGGTGAATACAATTAATTTTTCAACTACTTTTCAGCAGTGAAATTACGCTTAAAATTATTGAATATTTAAGAAGTTGAAAAGTAGTTGAAAAATTAATTAAAATTACATATGTAATTCAGCAGTGAAATTACGCTTGAAATTATTGAATATTTAAGAAGTTGAAAAATTAATTAAAATTGCGGCTTAGATGCCTTATGTTCCCTCAGCCGTTGTTTTGAATTGTTTGGCGATTTTTTGTTGCCGTGTTGGCGGTGTTTATAGATATGGCAACTTCGATATGTGGAACCCCGTGTGACGTGTGTATTGTGACGTGTTGTGCTCTGGCAACCCCTGAGAAGTGGTGGATGTATTTTGATATCGTATTGTCTCGTTCTGTCTTTTTATTTTTATGTTAAATTTATTGAATGTATTTGACTGACTATGGTTTCTGTAATCTGTTTAAACGCTTTTGCTGAAGTAATTAAGAAATATGAGGAAATTTTGAGACGAAAAGTAGGTTTGTTTATTGTGTCTCAATGCGTATTCATAAGCCTATTTTGGAAAATGACAGTGGTGTCATGGAGCGACTTCGTGCTGGAGCTTTCAAGAAAGCAGATATCTGTTAAGGTATGTTGATAATTTTATGTATATTTTGCTGCTTTAAGAGTTTTCTACATTTTGAGATTGCTAGAAAGCGAGAACTGCTGAATTTTAAGAATGCTACACCGGGAGAACTGCTATATGCAGTGATGTTTTTTTTCGGTTAATGTGCGCGAAGCGCTCATACAAGATTACTGATTGCCACTTTAGCGAATTTTGTTTATTATTTATATTTTATTTTCGTTAAGCGAAACATGCGCATAAACCGGTGCTTGGCGACATTTACTACTTGGCGGAAAAGGGGTTTTCACGCCAAGAAAAATTCCAAGATGGCGGCCGTTGGAACTTATGACATCTGTTCCAAAATTGCATATGTATTCACTGATGCTGGGCTTTATTTGTGTCTCGTGTTACGCCGCAAGATTGTGTGCTCATATAGATTATTCCATCTAATAGCTGCAGATGCAACCTTATCAACACATATGTGAGAAATGCCAAGCTGGCTAACGTCCTCGTAGCTTAGAAGGTAGAGCACTGGGGCGCTATCCTGGGGGCACGGGTTCGATTCCCGGCGAAGACATTCTTCACTCTGTTGGTTTACGCTTAGCTAACAATGTGATAATTCACTTCTTAAATATTCAATAATTTCAAGCGTAGTTTCACTGCTGAAAAGTAGTTGAAAAATTAATTAAAAATGCATATCTTCTTTGTCATTTTAAAGAGAGTTTAATACTGCTTTCAATACAAAAAACAAAATTCAAATATTTGCATTACAAAAAAGTTATACTTTCTTTAATCTGAAAAACAAACACAGTGATGAAGTAGATTGTAATTTGTAACTTTCCTGGCCAATCACTTTTCTTGTTCTGGGAATCAATCAAATGTTAGGAATTGCCAACAGAAGCTGACATCATGCTTGAAGTTGGAATAAGTCATTATTGTGCTTTTTTCTGTAGAACGAAGACTTTTTTTATGTAATCAAATTACGAGTAGGAATTTTTGTAAAACTTTTTAATATTTTAGTAGGAATTTTTGTAAATGTTTTTAATATTTAGTCAAGAAGCAATGACATCAAATAAAAGGGTAAACTGGACATCTTAATGTTAGCAATATTTAATCTTTGCTATCAGAAATGGCGTGATGTTCGTTCTTATCCTCACAAATTAATTATCTATTTCTCAATATAAAAAACATAGGTAAGATAAATTGGGCTTACCTTATATTTATGTATATCCGTTTATCATCTGGTAATTTTCGTCCGGAAAGAGTAAATCGATCTACATATTCTTCTTGTATTTCTGTTTTAATCCACAGGTGATGATGGTGTGAACTTCATGTGGTTTAAAAAGACACATATTTTTGTGTGACTTGTGAACTTAAATTTGTGCCGAAACTTATAAATAGAAAGTTAAATAAATTTTTAATAAGAGCTTTAATACATACATCTCTCAGTTTGAGAGTCTGAGTTGCAACTGAAAGTAGATAAAAAATACATGTATAAAATATTATTAACAATAAAGAACAGGAAATTAATGCCATAAACCAGCATAACAAATAATTTGTATCAATATTTATATTTATGGTATTTTAAAATTAGAGTTTATAAATGTCTTATAGTTCTGGAGTATTGCGAAATGTTTATAATAAAATATCTGTTTACGATTGTGCAATCACTTTTCAATTTCACTTCCTTCTTTCAGATCATAAACACTTTTGATAATTACTTTTGTAAATCACATTTAACACATGAAAAACAATTTACTTCGCTTAATTATTTTAATGTCCTTGTTTGGAGATTATATTTCACAATATCTATCAACACTTAAATGAGAACTAAGTCTCTTGTGTTACAAGAATGTGGTCTTTCTTATGCTGAAACTGCAAGACAGTTGGGTGTTCTGTGACTATAACTGGGGTCCGAAAATTTTGTTTACGATATCAGGAGACAGATTCCATAAAAAAAAGTATGAAAAAGCCAAAAAAGGTGCTCCACATCTGTTGATAACATAAGAATAAAAAGACTATGTCTCCAAGATAGAAGAATGTCATCAGCAGCCATGAGAAGTGTACTAAATGATGCTGATGTTTCTGTCAATTCATGACAACCAGGAGAAGATTATCATATGTTGGACTAAAAGGTAGAATTCCATGAAAAAAGCCTTATCTCAATTTGCGGTAGCGCAAAAAAAGACTACAGTGGGCAAAGGAACACATTAATTGGACAGATGATCAGTGGTCACAAGTTATATGGAAAGATGAAACTAAGGTATTGTTGTTCGGTAGTGACGGGTGAAAATATGTAAGACGTAGAATAGGAGAAGAGCTACATCCTGACTGTATTCTGGCAACTGTGAAGAACGCAATTAGAGATATGATTTGGCCATGCATGTCAGCACTGTATTGGTAGTCTTCTTCTAATCGATGGGACAATGGATGCAAGAAAATACATTATTCTAGATTCATACACTATCCATACTCTATTCTAGAACCAAAGCTTATACCTTCCATCAGGGATATCTTTCCCAACAATGCTTCATTTATTTTTCAGCAGGATTCTGCTCCTTGTCACACAGCAAAAATAGCGAAAGAGTGGTTTAGTACAAAGAGCATTGAATTGTTGTTATGGCCAGGAAACAATCCTGACCTCAATCCTATCGAGAACTTATGGCAGCGTTTGAAAACTCTTGTAGGAATGAGGCGCCCATCAAATAAAAGGGAGCAAATTGAGGCTATAATTGTTTCCTGGCATCATATAATAACGAACGAAGAGCTTTAAACTCTCGTCAACTCAGTAAAACATCGATGTGAAGCTGTAATGAAAAATAAAGGCTACCTCACTAAGTACTGATAACTCACTGCAATCACCAGTGTCTAATGTATCTCGATAATTATTACCGCTTGTATTTTTTTAGTGCAAATATTTGGATTTTGTTTTTTGTATTGAAATTAGTGTTAAATTCTGTTTAAAATGATGTTTGCATTCTGTGAAACGTAACGTATTCTATAAGCACACAAAGTTAGAAAACATAAAAATTTCCAAAAGTGTCCACAATTTTGTCCATTACTGTATATAAGAATTTGTATGTTATGTATGCTTATGCATATATATGCATGTATACATGCATAACATGCATAAATTAAAAAATAAATTTAAATTTAGAGAACCATTTAGTCCACATTTCAAAAAAAAATTAATGTGTTTGTAGGTATGCGTATGATTTCCTTTTCGAAACCGGTTTCGAAAGTGAAAGCGTCCTAATTAAAAATACTTTAAAACAAAATAGAAAAAGTAAAAAACGGCAGATGTAGCGATTGATCTCGGCAATCCAATGAAAAAAAAAATAGAAATATTGAAATGCAAACGAGATATCTTAAAAAAATTCTCCCATTGGATTGGCGAACGGGTATTTTCGCCTGACTGAAGTAGCCTCTTAAAACGTATGTTGAACTTTGATCACCCAATTTCTCAAAATCCAAGGCCCATTTGAAGAAATCCTTCCACCAGAATAATTAGTGATAAGAACTCTACAACATACTTTAAATGCAAGAAAATCGGTGAAAAACATGTTTTGGTGGTCCCCGTGTAATTCATAGGGGAGAGTAGCCTAATTTGGACCACTTCGCTTATTTTCAGGTGTAACTCACATTTTTGGAATATCTGAAAAATATCACTACACGGGGTCAATCAATTCATCCACTAACTAAATAAAACTTTAGATCATTTTCTTTTGGAAATCTTAAATTTTATTTTAATTTGAAAAATTTGTCAAAAGTGGTCCAAATTCAGCAACTGTCGCCAAAGTTGTACCACCAGTCTCCTAAATTGGACCAAATAAAATCAGGTTGTTTTAATGATTAGGGAATATAACTAATTTTATTAAAAGCAAAGTTTGCGGTTACTGAAACAATCAAACAAAATAACAGCAATGAAATATAATGAAATCAAATATCTGAAAATAAGTGTAATTGTTTTAAATCAAAATGTATTCAAAATATAAATCAAAGTTATCAGTAATTAAGAATAGAAATTATGAAACTAATTGCCAGTTACTTGAATATCATTTAAGGAGTGATGCAAAGCTTACACATGAATTTCGTTTATTGATTTTTTTTTCCAGCGCACACAACTTGGAACCGTATTTGGCAATATGAATACTGAATCATTTCTGCTGTTTTATTTTCTTACAAATCAGGCAAAACCAATCATCACTATTTAGATTTTTCTTTTTAGATTCTGAATTATTAGACTTTTTTTTGCAACAGAAGTTTTCTTTACATTATGATTGTAGTTCTCCCCTTTCATCATTTCCTTGATAATTGCATTACGCCTATTTTTTAAAACTTGATATTCCATTTGCTTTTATGCTGTAATAGCATCCTTTTAGTCGATTTTTTGTGTTTTTTCATTTCAATGTTTACTTTATATGGCGAAGATATTAACACAACTGTTTCTTTGGCTCCCTCTGTACTTTTTTAAAACTAAATTTAGAAAAGGATATAATATTTGTAATGCTTTTTTGGCTTTTGGGGAGGATTTGTAGCTACAGCCTTATTGCAAGTCAATTTCTTCCCAACTTACTCCCAATTTCCTATATCTTTAACAGCTTTTGCTGTCACCTGTTTTTTTTTTTCCAAACAGCTTGTCCGTGTCTTTTTAAACATTTTTAACATTATATTATAAAAGTGTTTAAAAAAATATGCTCTATTGAAAAATACGCTACGATTAGTTATACGCAAACATTATATATTCAACAGTATTGAATTCACCCCCCTCCTCCCGGAAGGTTTGAGGTTGTATGAGTTTTAATGGCAAAAAAGTGTAATTCCACCCTCCAGAACTGTAAAAAGTCTGCCCTTCCTAGGGGAATCGCAAATATCCTCCAGGAAGAAAATGTTTGAGTTCAACTCTGTAAACCAAATACGCCGTCGGAATAAAGTATTCAAAGAAAATAAATACAAATACATACAAGATAAAAGAAATTGCAAACAAAATTTATTGCATAAACATGTTAAAATATTTTTTTGTTTATATAGGCCTAAACTGTATAAAAATTAATCAATATATAACACCCCCCCCCCCCAAAAAAAAAAAAAAAAAAAAAAAAAAAAACTTGCATAGAGATAGTAATCTATTATAAAATATTAAAAAAAAATTAAAAAATAGTGTACAAAGTGTACCGTCCTCGAAATTCATTACTTAATTTTCCAAATTTAGGATCGCATATCTGGTCCAACTTAAGCAAATTAAAATGGTCCAATTATGGCAACTGCGCCATTTTTTAAAACAGATAATTTCAAGACTAAGAACAAAAACGAAATCAAACAAAGCCGCGTGAGAAATATGCGCAATTAACAGATGATTTTATATATGTATATGAAAACATAACAACTTACCTTAGTTTTAAAGTATTCACTTGCGTTTAGTAGGAAAAAAGTAGATCAAAACAGCTAACTTTAGGTTTTTTAAAATTGCCTGAAAACAACACGTGGTAGGCGGTTACTTCTTCTAATCGTGAGTGACGTCATTCTGATGAGTAGGATTTCGGCGGTAGATGGCGTCTCTTCCTGTAATTAACGGCAGAATGGCAACGGTCCAATTAAAGCGACGGTCCAAATTAGGCTACTCTCCCCTATCATAGCGTAACTATATAAAAGTATCTCAAAATAAAAATTTAGGAACACCAAAAAATTAACTGCATACATAAACGTGAGTGCACATTTATTAATTGACTGTTGACACTTATTTATTAAAATTCCGACCATTTAAAATCTTTCAATCAAGAATTTAAACACCACATGAAAAGAAAATTTACATTTCTAAATGACACTCTTGAATTACGAATTATATGTAGAGTTTCTTTGTGATTGGAGATACCCACTACTTGTTTGATAAAATCTCTTTCGTTTATTTTTTCGGAATGGGTGAAATTTAATTATCTAACGCTGTTAATGAGGTACTTAACTGGAGATTTTTGCGTTAAAGAAAGTACTTATTCACGCTTTCCGTTAATGATTTTTATGAAAATTGCAAGCATAAATTAATTGCAGACGAAATAAATTTTATTTATATTTTTCTTAACATTGAGGAATAAAAATAGTTTTTGATAGCGAAATTTTTCAATTTTTCTATCTATATTATAAAGCAAAACTTGTGAAAGGTATATGACGTCATATTAACAGTGGCAACATTTTCGCTTTTATTGCATTTTTTTTTTTTTTTTTTTTTTTTTTTTTATTTTACTTTTAAACATTGTAGAATTTGATTTTTTACACAGTCGGATATGGGTAAAAAATTCTTTTTTTTTTTTTTTTTTTTTTTTTTTTTTTTTTTTTTTTGCTGTTGTAGAAATTTGTTTGAAATCTTTATCTCAGTTTATTGATTTTTCATGGATTTTAAGATACTTTTCAAGCTAATTTTTTTAAAAAATCTATCTCTATCGCATGCAGCCCGATCACAGAAGAATATCCATTGACAAAAGATTAACATTTGCACGTAAAATAATAGGAATAGTTTAGCAACCAAATGAAAATAAAGTAAATCATGATTTAATGCAATTTTGAAAAGTCTGGTAGACCGAGGCATATTGGCCAAGGAGGCACGTTGAGAAATCTGTGATATTTTTCAAACTATCCGGTAGATGACATTTTCGGCTGAACGCTTGGGTCTTATCAGACGTTTTACAGAAATTTTATTCATATTTTTCTAATCATTGAGAAATAAAAATAGTTTATGATAGTGAAATTTTTCAATTTTTATATGTATATTATAAAGCAAAACTTATGAAAGTTATATGCTGCAGGTGGAAAATGTTTGAATTCAACTCTGTAAATGAAATATGCTGTAGAAATAAAGAATTCAAAGAAATTAAATACAATTACATACAAGATAAAAGACATTGCAAACAAAATGTATTGCATAGACATGTAAAAATATTTTTATGTTTATATAGGCCTAAACTGTAGAAAAAAATTAATCCAGATATACAAAGAAAACTTGCATGTAAATAGCAATCCATTATAAAATATAAAAAAATAGTGTACAAAGCGTACCGTCCTCGAAATTCATTACTTACTTTTCAAATTTATGATTGCATATCTAGTCCAATTTAAGCAACTTAAATTGGTCCAATTACGGCAGCTGCGTCATTTTTTAAAATAGTTAATTTCAAGATTAAGAACAAAAACGAAATCAAACAAATTCGCGTGAAAAATATGCGCAATAAACAGATGAATTCATATATGTATATGAAAACGTAATAAGTTACTTTAGTTTTTAAATATTCACTTACGTTTAGTAGGAAAAAATTAGATCAAAACAACTAACTTTAGGTTTTTTAAATTGTCTAAAAACAGCATGTGGTAGGCGGTTGCTTCTTCTAATCATGAGTGACGTCATTCTGATGAGTAGGATTTCAGCGGTAGATGGAGTCTATTCCTGTAATTAACGGCAGAATGGCGACGGTTCAAATATGGCTACTCTCCCCTACTTGCATTATTCTGTTCACATTTACATAAGTATTTATTCATTAAAATTTCAATCTTTAAAAAAAATTTCCAACTATTACAAGAGAATTTTAAAAGAAAATTTGATGATGAAAATGAGAATATAACTCAGTAAACAGTTCACGCGTGAGTTGATAAATCCACAACCTTGAACGCAAAATAATCTTTAAACGTAATCCATTTTATTCAGAAATACACAACCTTAAACGAACACAAAATAATCTTTAAATGTAATTATTTTTAAGCAAAATTCTACAATCTTAATAAAAAATATCTTTAAATGTAATTCATTTTATGCAGAAATCCGCAACACTAAATAAACACAAAATAAGCTTTAATTGTAATTATTTTTATGCAGAATTCTACAATTTTAATAAAAGTAATTCTTTTTATGCGGAAATCCACAAGCTTAAATGAACACAAGATAATCTTTAAATGTAATTATTTTTATGCAGAAATTCACAACCTTAAATGAACTTAAAATAATCTTTAAATGTAATTCCTTTTATGCCATTTTGCTTGAAAATAATCAATCTTTAAGAAATATTTTCTTTAAATTCAGTTATACCATTTTGACTTTGGCATCCATAACACCTTCTTAAATGAATTCTTAGAGTAACTCCGGGAGAGTCGCCACATCCAGAATAGATGCCGCACCCATTATATTTTTTGTAATTATTGATAGATGGCAGTCAAAAGCGCGGTATAGGTTCGCAATGAGATTATTTTAACACGTGCATAGAGTGATTCCATTTTTATGTTTACTTGTAGCTTTACGTTCCTTATTTTGACGTAAGCGCATGATTTCACTATCCGAACTTTTAAACACGTTATGCTTAAGTACTTTTCATACGCTAATAACTAAATAGATGCATTATTTCGAAATCAAAACTACTTGTAGCTTTTGTATAGAGTACTGTGTGTATGGTTACGCCAATTTCCTTAGCGAGAGTAGGTAACTGTGATGTGCGACGTCTGTACCATACAAATGGGATACATGCCGCACTGCAATTCCGGTATACATGCCGCTGTTTCTTTTGTACAGGATGATTAAATGTTATTAACTTTTACTTTTCTTTTTGTACAGACTAACCAAGTTAGGCATGTTATTAATCGTTAATTGTAATTGTAATGATTTTTCATTTTAACGTCCTGGCTTTAAATGAAATATTGTTTTTCAAACCAGATAAATTTTAAACTTGTTTATAGATTTTATTAGAAATGCCCACATTTTGTAAAAGAAAAGAACGTGTAAGCCTACGAGGACAATGGTATCCATAATGGTTAATGCAGCATGTTGGGGGTAGATTGACTCTGTATCATGTAGGGTCTTTAATCTTCTATGTTTGGAATAAATCAGCCATTGCTGGCAACGATACTAGTGGTTTTAAGGACGCTGGTATCTTCCCTTTGAACAACAACGCCCACCCAGATCATTTCTTTTCTGCTTAAGCGGATAGTGCAATCCTCTCATCAGAAAATTCGACACAAGAGGAGCCAAATCCATCAAGTAAAGTTCTAATCAACACATCTCAAATGAATTTAAAGTCTGCTGAACCTGGAACTAGCAGTGCAAAACCACCATCATCTGCCAAGCACCTACATAAAATATCTCCTATTCCGAGACTTAGTCAGGGGACAACAAAGCAAAGAATTGAGAAAACGGGAGTAAAACTTTAACTTTTATTGACAATTGGAAGGAGCTTAATGTAAATTTAGATTTTTTTTTTAATGTAAGAAAATTAACAAAAAAGATACATAACTACCACGAGAAAATTTAATTTTGATTTAGGTGAGGATCGCATGATAGTCAATCAAACATTGATGGACCTACAAACAGTATCAAGTTTACTACACCAAAGGAGAAAAAGGGAAAATTAAAAAGTAAGAAGGAAGAAAATGCAAGCCAGGTTGATAATAATGAAAATTTGGATCATGCGTGACGTAGACGTCCTTTGCAAGGAATGTTTAGAAAACTACTCCAAAAAAGAGGAAGTGTAATTGGCTTCGTTGCATCATGTGTCAAATGTGGTTACATAAAGACTGTGTTTTTTTGACACTTTTTATGCTGATTGCAGTCGAAAAAACATGCCTATTAACAAATAAATTATGTAAATAGGGTAATGTGCCCTATTATCGTCCCCCAGTCACTTTTAGGCTCTTGGAAGTTGTAATTATCAGTGAAAATCTACTAAATTTGGATTTTAGATAGACTAACTACCCACGCACATAGAAAAATATGAAAATATCGCACAAAAAAATTTTAACAATGCGAAAAGTTGTTTTTTTCAAAAGTATCTAAAAAATGCAAAGGAAAAAAAAATGGTCCTAATTTCGTCGACCCAAAAAATCGAATACGCCGAGGCTTAACTTATAACTAAATCAAAATTTATTTCTAAATGAGTAAGTAATTTAATTTACATTAGCCCATTAAACGCCAAAACTATAAAGTTGAGTTTTTTGACTTTTTAGCTGAATGTCGTTTGCCACCACAAACTCTGAAAGGTAATTTTCGCTTTCTTTGATCTTAACATTTTATGTCTTTAAGTATAGCCAATTTTGCAGTTGAAAAATAGTGGTGGGTATGTAAATAACTTAAATATTTGCATTTATTTTGATCGTTCCATGGACACAATACCAGCGGGTAATGGGTTAAAGTAAGGCAGAAAGAAATGTATTAATTATCAGTGGCAGAATAACATACGAAACATTAGCCATCCAAACATAAGGAAAAAATGAAAGAAAATGTCAGGAAAAAGCATTCCTAATTTCGTACCCGGGATGAAAATAGGAACTGCAAGTGCGACGAAATTGGGACCAAGCTACTTACCAATATAACGGAGCTTCAGTTCCCGTAATATGAACTGAGCGTCCTAAAACTCACTGTATGCTACAGTCAGCATCTTACCAACGTAAAATACATGCAATGAATAAGAAACAAATACTCACAGTACAGTAAATAACGTTCTACAAACGTAATAATAAGAACTCAGGTCTTCTAAAAATAGGAAATTCGCCGTCTTTAATTTACGTATGGTCTTGGCGAACGAAACTTTCAATTCTCATCCCTTTTACCTTCCGTCATAAGTGGCGCCACTTCGCAGAAGCGGAGAAGTTAAGGGGGACGAAATTAGGAGAGGGGGCGAAATATGGGCACTTTACCCTACTATTTCACTTTTTTTCTTTCCCTGTCTAATACATTGATGTTACGCTGTTGCTGAAATATTAATTAAAATTCAATGTAAAAACAAATAAGTCGATAATTTTAATAGTCAAAGTAAGCAGACAATTATTAATTTGACTTTACTAGTACATTTTATTGTACTCATTTAGTTTCTTTTTGTTATTACATAGTTAATTATAGTGCAAATATGAAGATTTTTTAAATATTTTTAATTATAATTACATTCTGTTCTTATGACAAGGGCGGCATAACTACCGCATAAGTGCGGCGTCCCAGCCTGAATGTACTGGTGATGCGCCGCAGTGTAATGTTTTAAAAAGAACTTGTTAAAAAATATTAATAATTTGTTTTAAATTTTTTGTCGCAGTACACGTGTTGTACATTTAACATTAAATAGTGCAGAATGATTTTTTTTATGTCCACCATGAGACTTTATATAGAAATTTAAAAAAATACATTCGGCATAAATCCGGGAATTACTCTATCTCAAAGCATGAAGTATGTTTTTTGTTTGTTTATACGATAAGAAAAAGTTAAAAATAAATGTTAACTATTCATATTATTTTAAAAATAATTATTATTTTTCCTTCTCGTATATACTACTTCTTTCTGTGGTTTCATATATTTTAAAATAATCTTATATGAATAGTATTATATTCTGAACTTGGTTTCGCTTAATGCACTTATCTCATATTTGTTTGGAAAAATAGGAAAAAAAAAAACTTAAAAGCTGACTGTGAATAATTTATTACATTTCCCACGTTTTGAGCTTAAAAGCAAAAGAAAATTTAAAAAAGCTATTTCTATGCTAAATAGAAAACTTCAACGTATTTTTGTACAGTACAGTAAAATTATTTATTTATACTGCCTAATTTTTTTAACCTTTTCTAAGTACTTCCACAATTTTGTATTTCTCAAGGACATTTCTCATATTTTCGTTAAAAATAAATAAAAAAATAAAAAAAATGAAAAAACATTACATTTTATTCTGAAAAAAAAAAATATATATATATATACACACTGGCCTCCGAAAGTTAAGGTACAGGGACTGGATGCTTTCGGTTGCATACGTTTTGTCGAATATCTACAAAAATTATTGTCGAATTGTTCTTGAACTTCTGGGATGAAAAGAACATGTTTGATTTTATATTTCCCGGTGAAGATTTAGTCGGGGGTACAATTAGGGAGCTAATAATAAATTTAATAATAAAATAATATTTGCGATCCCCTATGTAACAGGAAAGGTTCGAAATGGTTTGTCACTGTGGTAAATGACTATTTGGGTTCTGTTCAACGTTTGTATGTATTTGTGTAAGCATAGCACTCATATTCGTGAAGATGTTAACGTTTTTGTGAAAAATTCAAAAGGTTTTTGTTTATAGCATACAGAGTTTTCAACCAAATTTAACACAACTTTCCAAAATCCTGACAAAGAGTAGTAGAAACATTATACTGCAATTAAAACATGAATATATTGAACATTTGATGAGATATGGGCATTTTTATGAGATAATTTTTAACTGCGCATGCGCGGAAGATTTCAAAATTTTTATTTCATAATTTGGTAGTCAGTATTTTGGGGCAACTTCAAAAAAAAGTTCAATCAAATATTGTGAAAACTTAGAAAGATATAGCGAGCTGATTGAAAAGTTGTGGAAAATCCCTTATAATAAAGCTATTTTTAGGAAGCAACTTACTATATCGACCCTATCTTTGTGAATTTTCGCGATATTTGACTGGACTTTTTATATAAGTTGACCTAAATGGCTTACTACCAAATTATGAAATAAAAATTTTGAAAACTTCCGCGCATGCGCAGTTAAAAATTATCTCATAAAAATGCCCATATCTCATCAAATATTCAATATATTCATGTTTTAATTGCAGTATAATGTTTCTACTACTCTTTGTCAGGTTTTTGGAAAGTTGCGTTAAATTTGGTTGAAAACTCTGTATGCTATAAACAAAAAACCTTTTGAATTTTTCACAAAAACGTTAACATCTTCACGAATATGAGTGCTATGCTTACACAAATGCATACTAACATTGAACAAGACCCAATTAGTCATTTACCACAGTGACAAACCATCTCCAGCCTTTCCTGTTACATAGGTGATCGCAAATATTATTTTATTATTAAATTTATTATTAGCCCCCTAATTGTACCCCCGACTAAATCTTCACCGGGAAATATAAAATCAAACATGTTCTTTTCATCCCAGAAGTTCAAGAACAATTCGGCAATAATTTTTGCAGATATTCGACAAAACGTATGCAACCGAAAGCATCCAGTCCCTGTACCTTAACTTTTGGAGGCCAGTGTATATATATATATATATATATATATTTATTTATTCAGAATAAAATGTAATGTTTTTTCATTTTTTTATTTTTTTATTTATTTTTAACGAAAATATGAGAAATGCCCTTGAGAAATACAAAATTGTGGAAGTACTTAGAAATGGTTAAAAAAATTAGGCAGTATAAATAAATAATTTTACTGTACTGTACAAAAATCTTCACCGATAAATATAAAATCAAACATGTTCTTTTCATCCCAGAAGTTCAAGAACAATTCGCCAATAATTTTTGTAGATATTCGACAAAACGTGTGCAATCGAAAGCATCCGGACCCTGTACCTTAACTTTTGGAGGCCAGCGTATATTAAAATCTCCTCTTCTTTACGTATAAATGCAGGAACGTGTATTGAAATGAAAACGATTTGCACATCTTGTTTTTACAATATGTATACTCTCTATGCTCTTTTTTCTTTTTTTTTGTGTGTGTGTGTGTGTGTAAAGAAAATATTTAAAAATTCTTAAAACATTTTCTTTATTTAAATCCTTTACAAAGCGATATTACTTTTTGCCCTCCTATTTTTCAATTTCTTAAAGAATAGTTTGAAATATTAAAAATTCTTTTTTCTTTATTGCAGTACCTTTTCTTTTACATAATCCCGCGCCTAATCATTTCTAAAATTGTGACATCCCCATTGATGCACTTATAATATAAACATATATATTTTTTTAACACATTTCATTTTATAAACATATTTTGTATATTTTAAACATATTAAACACATTTTGTATACATATAAAATAATTTTTGTCTAAATTTTTTTTAACTAATATATATATATATATATATATATATATATATATATATATATATAATCTCTCTTTTTTACATGCAAGTGCAGAAATGTATATTGAAATTGAAATGATTTGCACGGGTTTATTGTTATAATATGTATACTGTATGCTTTTTTACTTTTTTATATAAAGAAAATATCTTAAAAATTCTTAAAACGCTTTCTTTATTTAAAGACTTTACAAGGTAATATTTCTTTTGCTCTTCTGTTAGTCAATTTCTTAATAAACAGATAAAAATATTTAAAAACCTTTTTCTTTATTGGAGTAGTTTAACCAATCATATCTAAAATTATGACACCCCCATTCCGTGACATAAAGCTCACTTTATATTATTTAAAAAGAATAGCCTGAAAAAAGCTTTCACAGAATACGGATAAAGTAAAATAAAGTAAAACAGAAACAAAGGGCAGTAAGATTAAAGAGCAGTTTAATTTAAAGTAATAAAAATAATAAAAGCAGTAAATTTAAAGAGCAAGTTTAAAATATTAAAAATCTTTTTCTTTATTGTAATAGTTTAACACTAGAACCGACAAGGCGATCATTTTGACCGTTTCGAAACTTTCATTCCATACCAATTTGTTTCTATTTCGAGTATAACTTTCAGTTTCCTAGAACCGCCGTTCTTTTAATGCACATTTTATCTATTAAATGTCGCAACAGTCTCGCTTTTGTCCCGTTCTCTTAGCTATTTACCAAATGTCGTTTAATTCTAGAAAATTCTTTGTTCTGATCAGTTCGCAGTGAGCAAAACTAAGGTAATATATTCCAGTATATTTTCATTGTAATTGAAAGTGGCGTGTTTGTGCGCTAATTTATTTACCTGCAACTCTTATGCAAACTCTTACACGTAAAAATACAGATAACTATTTCATTTTGCACCAAAAATAATGCGATGCTGTGGTCTAACAACAGAGGAATGTCTACATCTCTTGCAAGATTTGTCTCATGAAAATTCAGGCGCTTCAGTTCAGGCGCGGATCCACGGGGTGGGGGGGGGGGCGAAAAAAGCGCAAATTTTGTCAAAGGATCGCAGAAAAAAAACATAATTTTCGTCAAAAAATCGCAGAAAAAACACGCATTTCGCCAAAGAATCGCGGAAAAAACGCAAATTTTGTGAAGAGATCTCGGAAAAAATGCAAATTCTGTGAAAGGATCGTGAAAAAAATACGCGAATTTCGCCAAAGAATCGCTGAAAAAATCGCGATTTTTGTCAAAGGGCCGCGAAAAAAATGCATATTTAGCGCTAGGAGTAGATTCCCCGAATCACGGATACATGGGGGTGATCAGGGCGGACATCACCCCAGATATAAATCCAACGCTTTTAAAGGCAGTTTTCGTGGAACAGGTATAGACAAGCAAACGAAAACCAAACATTTTTCGGGTATCAGTGGTAAATCTCACTGACGTTTCGCCAATTAATGAACAAAAAGGATTATGTCCTGTCAAAATGCATATGGCGCCATAATTTTTGACACTATGGGTTGAGGTGGGGGTCGATGTTACTTCGTGTACCTTTTGTTGAATTTTCAACAACAGAAAATGGACATCGTTATGCAGATACCTTTAAAGTGTGGAATCTTTTTCATCTTTTCAAAGAAGCTGCACTTCTAATTTCTGTATAATATTTTTGCAGAGAGCTCTTTTGTTTGAGAAAAGAATGGGATTCTTAGCAATTTTCAAAGAAAGAAAGAAAAACAAGAAAAAGAAAGGACCTTTTAAAACTTCAAGCATCTTAATATTTTCTGAAAAAAGCCACTAGTGTTTAAAAAAAATGTATTGCTATTGCCACCCACATTGGTGAATTTCAAGGGGTATTTGACGAATGAACAAAAAAGGATTATGTCTTAGTCAGTTAAAAGCTAAAATGCATATGGCGTGTTAATTTTTTTAAAGCCAACTTGGTAAACCAGTTCTTCCTATTTACTTAATGAAAGACCTTCTAGGTGATTTGAATAGAAAATGCCGTTCTACTGTTACTCACCATTCATTGTTTGGTTTACCATTTTTCGCTGTCTTTCTACCTCTTGTAGAGAAGCTATGGAAACAGGCCTAGGTCTCAGTAATAAATATTAACCTTGATGGACTAATAATGAGTACATTATGAAGAAGTATACGAACCGCTTAAATGACACATTTTGACTTTTCAAGGATGTTAAGACCCCTTGAGATTTTTATTCAGTCCCTTTTTTTAATAAACCGATAAGATAAATAGTTACCAGAGTAAAAAAGGAAAAGAATGAAAATGAGACATTTAATAAATAAATTCTATGGTAAAATTTTTAATTTTTCGGCACAATTAGTAACAATAATTCATATTTTGAGGAGAGGAGGCTTGTTTATTAGGGTGGGCCAAAAAAAACTTTTTTTCGACTTTCGGTGATGGGTAGCGCGGAAAAGTTGCCACTGGTGCCACTAAGTTCACACAAAAAACGTGAGATTTTTCGAATAATTCCTTCATTTGCCGCAAATGGCTTGGAGTTTGGCTCAAATGCTGATTTTTGAACTTTTTTAGCAAAAGTTTAAAAAATGTTAAATTTAAATTTTTTTAGCTGAATTTACTTGAAATTTCCTGTTTAGTGTACGAAATGTTTAAATAAGTTCAAATTATGTATTATTTAATAGTTATATGCATTTTGAATTAGGTGACTTTAATAGCTTTTTCGTGTGCGTATAATTGAGCAAAAATTGCAGGAATTGTGACAACAGGGAATAAGGATCTCATCATCGGTAAAGACTTGGTCAGGAGGCAGAAAAAGAAACTTGGAAAGAAGATACAGGAGGAGGAAGATCTTAGAGGAAGAAAAATTACAAGCATCTTTTTTGATAGTAGAAAAAATAAAACGATCTTCATAAAAAAGACGAAACAAATATCACCATGTTATCTGAACGTGGTTTGGAATATTTGGGTCATTTGACACCCCCTTCTGACCACTGCGGAGAAATAGCAAAATCATTATATAATTTTCTAAGCCAGAATAAAGACTGCTTTGAAAAAAAGAAGAGAACTGCAACATTTGATATGTATTCTTCATACAAACGAGCTCCTACTCTGACAGCGACATCAACAGTCTAAACTAGATGGTAGAGCCACTTGGCCTAAGACCTTTACCAACTGAAACGGAGCTAGATTAATAGAGTACTCAAATCTTCAGCCTTTTGCATTTTTGATGTCCATGAAACAGAAATAGTCTCGTAGAAATGAACAAGTACATTTTCGCACGCTATTAGGGTTTATATGCTTCGTACTTCTCTCGACGGTGCCACTTGTTCCCTTTTTTCTATAAAGATTGTGTTATTATTGCTACTATAAAAAAATATAGTTGTAATTTTTCATCCTCCAAGATATTCCTCCTCCTGTATCTTCTTTTCAAGTTTCTTTTTCTGTCTCCTGACCAAGGCTTTATCGATGACGAGATTCTTATTCCTAGTTGTCACAGTTCCTGCATCCTGAAGCACAAATAAAGCTCTTAACGCAGTTTACCTATATGATATATCAGTTCTAAATCTGGTGAACGCTGTGTGAAAAAGGGATATGCGTTTGGGAGTGTCTGCTTTTGAAGGCCCTGGTTCAAATTCTGATTCAGACGAACTGCCTGCTTCAAAGTTCCCACTTTTTTAATCTTCTAACAAATAGCTGTATATTTTAGGGCGAAAAAATAATTAAATCCCATCTCGCAGTTACTCCTATTTCCTCCCTCATCCCATGATGACTGATTGCGTTTTCATTGGTTTCTACTCCATATCTCCCCACCTTCCAGAATTGCTGTCAAGACATGCTGTGGTCCGGCATTCAAATATGTGACTCTGAACGCATCGAAAAACCGAAGGAAGAGCGAGGAACATAATAAAGACAAAAGAGAGAAACCGAAGAACGAACCAAACAATACTTACAATTTTTGCTCAATTATACGCGAAAAGGCTATGAAAATCGCCTAATTCAAAATACACATAACTAATAAATAATAGATAGTCAGAGCTTATTTAATCATTTCGTACACTAAACACGACTTTTCAAGTAAATTCAGCGAAAACAAATTTAATTTACCATTTTAAAAAATTTTCCTAAAAAAGTTCAAAAATCAGCATTTGAGCAAAACTTAAAGCCATTTGCGGCAAATGAAGGAATTGTCCGAAAAATCTCAAATTTTTTGTGTAAACTTAGTGCCACCAGTGGCAACTTTTCCGCACTACCCATCATCGAAAATCGAAAAAAAGTTTTTTTCGGCCCACACTATTATATAATAAGAGGGTTGGTTAACCGAGTGTGTCGGTTAATTGAACGTCGGATAATCGAGAGTCTATAGTAATTTTAAATAGCATTAATTATTTAATAGTCATATAATAATTAACTGCAAGGAATGATTTAACCAATAGAAACTGTGACTGTGTTGATTATATATCATTCATCCGGTATCGCCCCCCCCCACCCCCCAAAAAAAAAAACGAATCTCTGGATCCGCCCCTGCTTCAGTTGTGGATGATATAGAATCCGAAGATAATTTTTTCCACAAAAGAAGTTAGTACTTTCTCCGAATCCGACGATGAGGATGCAAGTTCTAATTACAATATTCCTGATATCCATATTGCTGAAGATGGTACAACGTGGAAGACCGTCACATCATCTCGTCAGGGTAGATTTACAAAACAGAATGTGCTGCGAATAACTGAGGGAGCAACGCTTTATGTCAAACGATTTATAACTGATGCGAGCGTACTTAATTCATAGAGATTATTTATAAAAGAAAGAATGCTGAAATATATAAAAAAGTCAGAGAAAGACGCTTAACGAAAATTGAAAAATGATGGATGGTCTATATCACTACACTATATTAAAAAAAATCTGTAAAGTTACAAAAGTTTTTTCTAGGAAATTGGGATTCCTAGAACATTTTACGTAACGGCAACAACAAAAATTCCTGTAACAGACGCCGTTACAGGAATTTTTGCTGTTGCCGTTACATAAAAAGTTCTATGAATCCTAGTTTCCTTGGAAAACTTTAGTAACTTTACAAATTTTTTTCTTACAGTGTAGATTAAATGGATGCGTTTATTGCCCTATTATATGCGATAGGAACATATGAGGCTAAAAATATTGTATTAGAAGATTTGTGGGATAATTTATTCGGAATTCGTATTTTTCCTAAAACAATTGTCTCGAAAAATATTTCATAAATTAATGAAATACATATGATTTGATATGAAGTCAAACAAGAATCAACGACTTGTACGAGGCAAATTCTCATTAATATCTGAAATATCGAATGCATTTATTGAAAACTGTTTTTCTAACTATAACCCAGGAGAAAACTTGACCAACAATAAGTAAATTTTTCTTACAAAAGCAAGATGCAAGTTCCTACAGTGTATGCCACAGCAGCCTGGTAAATTTGGCATAAAGTTTTGGTAGTTAGCAGATGTGGATACAAAACATTTGCTAAATGGCTTTCCTTACTAGGAAAAAAAAAATGACAGACCGAGCAATCAAAGTTCATATAAATATGTTGTCCTTCATCTGATGAAACCATACATCAATAAAAGTTACAATATTACTACAGATAACTTCTTTACTTAACTTCCTTTTGCAGAAAAGCTGAAGTCTCTGAAAACAAGCATTGTTGGCACAGTCATTCGTGTACGAAGAGAAATTCCACAGGCCATAAACACTGAAAAATGTCTTTGTACAGCAGCCAAATTCTTGTCAAAGATAATATTACGTGGATAGTTTGTTAAGGGAAGAAAAATAAAAAAGTTTTAATTCTGAGCTCCCGACATCCATCAGTTACATTTGAAACTAATAATAAGCACTTACCAGAAACTGTAAAGTTCTATAATTCTACAAAATTTGGCGTCGACCTGTTCAATCAAATGGCATGGAAGTATTCTATAAAAGCTAGCTCTAGACGATGGCCTCTACAACTATTTTATAATTTTCTTGATCTAGCGGACATTAATTCTTGGATATGATATAAGAAGGTAACCGGAAAAATATTCACGGCGTGATTTTCTGCTCCAATTAACGTGCGAGCTGCGAGAGTCATTTGTGAATTCATGAAAACGTCCAATATTTCAATACCCAATACTTCCTCAGACACTTGTGATCAAGGAACTAAAAAGAGAAAGGAGTGTCAAAGTTCTAGTTGCAAAGAGAATAAAACTGTGGACAAGTGTGAATTTTGCAGAAAACAGATTTGCGATAAATGCATTGCGAAAGAGGTGAAAAATATTTTTCGTGAAAATTGTGTGAAAGGCAATGTTTAGTTTGTTGACATACATTATATACAATATATTATCAACATTTGTAGGAAAATGTCACTTTTATTTTAGCCATGTATGTTTAGAAATGTATGTTTTCGTTAGATAAAAACAAATGTAAAGAAGTACATGTACTTATGAGTTAGGTGTACGTTAACTGTACTTTATTTTTTATTTAGTTAATTACTATTGACCAGGAATTGTTCATAATTCCCATTAGAAATTGATTTGTGCCATTATTTCAAATGTAATAGAAATTTTGTATAGCTCAGGTAATAAATATAAATGTTTGTTTTCACCAACTTTATTCTTGTTTTTAGCAATTTTGATTTCACATGATAAATATTTTTTACTATAAAAATATTTTTTAAATGAAAAACATAAATAATAAATATATAATCAATAGGATATAATTATAACATAATGAAATATAAAAAATAGAATTAAAATTATTAAATATATATTATTATGTGGGCAGTGATAGTAATATTAGTATTAAAACATACTAAGAGTAAAAAATGGCAAGTTAAGCATGGTAGTAGCATGGTCAATAGTTAAGCATGGTAATCCACATTTGTCAAAATGATCACTTCGTCGGTTATAGGTATACGTTTTTTCCGGCGGTTCTAATGTGAAACTTTTCTTTTGCATGCTCCTATCTAATCATATCTAAGATTATGACACCCCAATTCCGTGACATAAAGCTTTCATAGAAAACGAAAAAGAAAGAAACAAAGGGCAATAATATTATAGAACAGTTTAATTTAAAGTAATAAAATCAATAACTTTAAGGAGCAGTTTAAAATATTAAAAATCTTTTTCTTTAATGCAGTAATTTAACCTTTTCTTTTACATACTCCTACCTAATCACATCTAAAATTACGACACATAAAGTCATTCCGTGACATAAAGCTCAATATATATTATTTAAAAAGTATAGCTTAAAAAAACTTTTATAGAATACGGAAAAAATAAATTAATTAAAAAAGAAACAAAGGGCAATAACATTAAAAGAGAAGCACAACTTAAAGTAATAAAAGTAATAGAATCAGTAAATTTAAAGAGCAGCTTAAAATATTAAAAATCTTTTCCTTTATTGCAGTAGTTTAACCTTTTCTTTTGCATACTCCTACGTAATCATATCTAAAATTACAACATCCCCATTCCGTGACATAAAGCTCACTTTATATTATTTAAAAAGTACAGCTTAAAAAAGCTTTCACAGAATACGGAAAAAATAAACTAAATTCAAAAAGAAACAAAGAGCAATAACATTAAAGGAACAGCATAACTTAAAGTAATATATATAGGTATAAATTAAAAGTAATAGATTTAAATTTATAGGTATAAATTAAAAGTAATAGGCTTAAAGTAATATATATAGGTATATTTAAAAAGTACAGCTTAAAAAATCTTTTGTAGAATGCGGAGAAAATAAACTAAATTAAACAAGTTGGAAATTAGTAAATAAACAGATAGAAATGCTTAATCCATCTTTAAAAAGTTAAACTTACACTATGTGCAAAATTACTTAAAAGATGAGAAAATATTAAAAAGATGTTATATTATTTTAATACCTTAGTACTTTCAACTATAAAAAAAACATAGTCTTCGTCAGAGAAACATAAGAAATACAATTGTTATTGACGTCTAATTTTCAAAATCCACGTAGATGGTGACGAAAGGAGTGAAAGTGGAAGTTAATTTTTAGATATGGAAAACATTGGGAAAATAAAACATGGATATAGGGAAGTGGAATATTACTCGTTTTATGATTATTTAAGTAAACTTAGCCAAATTCTGGGTATGTTGTAGGATAAAACGTCATTGCAAACAGTATTTTCTTTAATAATAATTTCTATTGATTCGCGGATGATTAAATCATGATAATCCTTTGAGGGATATATAATTTTTGCGTCTTCGAAATTAACTTGTATATTCTGCTTCTGGTTAAGTCTTGACAGGGCTGTTGTAGGTCGGTTATACTTTAAATCTCTCAAATGCTCTTTAATACGGACTTTAAGTTTACGTGAAGTCATTCATATGTATTCGAGATAAATATTTTCTGTTTTCAGTGGAATTATATATACTCCAGAAACTTCATCTTCCGGGATCGGGTCTATTTTGGCACTAACTAGATTTTTCAGTTTTGCTGGAGGAGTGGCGATTAAGTTTACGTCAAAGTGAAAAAGTGCATGTCTGAGTTTTTAGAAAAGTCCTGGTATGCACTTCATCTTGCAATATCTCATATTACTCCGTGGAGTTTTTTGTATTTTCATATGGTTCTTCTGTGAGTTGATTAGCTTATCAATAATGCGTCTTGGGAAACCATTCTCAACTGCAATGTTTCTAATGGCATTTAATTCATTTTCAAGGTGATTAATAGAGCAAACACTAAACGCTCGTGTTACACAAAAGGTGAATGGAGCAAGTGTGTAGTTAAAATGTGAAGTAGGGTAGACCGGGTCTAGTTGGCCATAGGGCATGTTGGCCCAGTCGCGATATTTTTTAAACTTTGCGTTAGATGACATTGCCAGTCCAGCCAAGTATGAGTTGCTTCGTTTTCCTCCTCCAAGATCAGCACCATTGAAATCGGAGTGTCCGTTAAAGAATTATTGAGATTTTTCAAAATATTGCAAAGGTGAGTAAATTTCCTCTCTTATAAATAATCGTTTTTTATTTGTTTGTAGATTACATTTTAGATTTTGATATACAATAATTCAGAAAAATAATTGTTCGTGGTTATTGTAGGGCATGATTTTTATTGAAATACTTTCAGAATAATTCCTTACAGTCATGAAAAACAAAAATGGCGATACGGGGTTAGTTGGCCCATTTGGCACGGGGCATGTTGGCCCGCCCGGCCAACATTCCCCGTAGGAATTTGGCTCTGGGGTACTGGAATTTTGATAGTTTAATGAATTATTTTAATAAACAGTTATTATTATTTTAATTAATTAATTATTAATTAATAGTAAAGAGTTATTTTATGAATTGAATTCCTGATTATTCCAGTCAATATTCTTTAAAAATGAAGTTATAATGTTGTTTACCTCCTCGCCGAATTAAATCAGCTGCTCCTGCTGTATAAAAACATTTACAACTTTCATAATTATAGGAAAATCCCTGTTGGCTTGCCCAACAAAGAAAAGAATTATTGCACTTAACAGATGTACAGAGGCCTTGATACAATCTATTTATCATCTGGTGTTTATAATAAATCACCTAATTGAGGATGAATGATTTCTTAAATTACTGTACTCTAAGATTTACGGTGTTTTAACACTTAACATGCATTTATTAAAATTTATTACTGTTCCGTAATGTATTAAAGACATTTTTTATGAGAAAATAAAAGCAATTTTTAAAGCAATTTTTGGTCGAAGTTAATAATTTGAATAACTCACAGTTTTAATGTTTAAATTTTTTATTTTAAGTTAGGAGGCTATATTGTGTTTTTGTTCGTAACAAATAAAAATTAAGATTTGGTAAAATTTTGATCATTTCTTAAACTTCTACATTATTGGAACATTAAAAAGTAACATGGGCCAACTTACCCCGCAATCGGGGCAGGTTGGCCCAAGCGACTTGGCGTCAATTTTAGCTTCTAAACTAATACTTATAGTTAATATTTTCAAGCTTTACTATTGAGACTTCTTCCTGAAAGTACACTGATAGTGGTAACATAAAAAGAAATTTTAAATGTTGAATTGTAATTTTTTTTTTTAAATATTAGAAGAAAAAGCGGACCAACTAGCCCCGGTCTACCCCACTTTCAAAAGGAATGGTGCTGTTAGACTTATTTACTTTTCTGTAGACTGCGCGCTCAATTGTTAAGTTTGATAAATTTTTAATTAGCATTACGTCAAGAAATGATAACTCGTTATTATTTTCTATTTCGATGGTAAATTTTGTGTTAAGGTCATATTATTTAATCATTTATCTATTAATCATTTATTTATTATTTAATCATGCGCACAATTCAGATAAACCATGATCCCATACTATGAAAATGTCGTCCACATAACGATACCATACTAACGGAGTTAAAACGCTGTCTGTCAAAATTCTTTCTTCAAATAGACGTAATTTGAATTCGGCTAAAATACTTGAGATGGGGGAACCCATTGGTGCTCCTTTAGTCTGCTTATAAATCCTCTTATTAAAAATGAAAATATTATTTCCAGTTACTAGGTTAAGTCCAGATTTTACGGTGGTCTTCATTTCTGAGTTTAATGATGGCTCGTTATCAATAAAGTTATTAATGAATAATTTTACTTTGTCAACGTCGTCGATTGATGGGAAAAGTGGAATGATGTCAAAACTTGCTAAAACACTCTCTTTATTGAGCTTCAAATCTTTAATCCGGTTAATGAAATTAGTGGTCGACGTTAAACTATGGTTAGACGGTGGTAGTAAAAGGTTCAGAAAAGGAACAAATGCTTTTTCAAGGAAATATGTTGGGCCTGCACATTTTCTAACTTTCGGCCTTAAAGGAAAATTATTTTTATGGTCCTTTAGTCTCCCAAATAACTTTGGAGTGGTGGCGGTGTTATTTACTCTAAATTTGCTTTTCATTATTGGTGGACAACATCCTCTATTGATTAAAACTTCAGTTTTACTCTGGATTTGGTTGTTCGGATCCTTGCCAAGTGGTGTGCATTCCACGTCTGCGATGCATGTTTCCATTTTTGCGATATAATCCATACGGTTCATTATTGCGATTTTATTTGTTTTGTCTGTCTGTATAATATTATTATCCCTTAATTTTGAACATGAGTGCAATTGATAAATAATCAATTTTATGGAATCGTATAGTGATTGGAAAGTTGAATTAAGATTTATGAATGATAATACTTACGCTTTTATCTCATGAATAATACTTTTAATTAAAAAACTTTATAAATCTTTTTAAAATGTAGAATACATTTATTTTTTTTTCAGAAAATTCGAATGATCTTATAAAATGCGAATTCTACAGAACGGGTTACTACACCGAGAGTTTCTAATAAAAAATAAATAAAAGTCGATATTCCATTGTAAAGTGATGTCATTACACAAATAATATTTCATTCTTATTAATAAAATAATTAAATCCACGTGTAAAAGAAATATGTTTTAGCAAAAAATCCCCTTCACTAATTAAAAAGATCCTTGGGTTTTCAGATTACGAAAAAATTAATTAGTATGAAAGAAAAATTCTACTTAACGCTTTTGTTAAAGAAGTTCCTCAATCTTACCAAATATTTGAATACGATATTAACACTAGAAAATGAAAAAAACAATTTTTATTCAAACAAATTAGTAATTTTTATTATAAACATCATTGAAAATCAGAAATTTTAATTTTAACAAACATGTTAATATCATTATTATGGATAACTTCATCTTTTTTATTTTAAAATAACTTATTTTTTGAAAAGAATAGTTAAATAAAGCATAATTATACATATCTCTTTTTTTCTGGATTTTTTTAAATTTTACAGAATCTCATGAAAAGCATTGGATCTTAAAGGAATGTTAAGCTGAAAGTTTCTGTAAAATATTTCCGCGTTTACACTGAAATTATTTAAAACATACTGAAAAACTATTTTTGGATAATTAATTGTATTACACTTTCTTTCTGAAAAAGAAAAGAAAAAATATACAAACATACATTCACTTAGAGTAAAAACTAAAGTATCTTTTTCTAAACTAATTTATTAAACTCTTTGGATATTTATTTTCTTTTTTCACTTTTTTTTTTTTTTTTTTTTTTTTTTTTTTTTTAGCTTTTCCACTATTTTTTTTTTTATTTTTTTTTTGTTTTTCTCAAGGGTTCTGTTGTTTTTCTAAGTAAACTTCAACAAGAAAATGTTAAATATGAAGCATTTTTCTAATACAATTACAAAAATTATTTATATTTCTTAATATTTTTTCCATGTCTTTTTTTCTTTTAAGTAGGTAGATATATTTAAACTTATATGTGAGAATTATACATATACAATAAAACCTCCCTAAAGCGACCACGTTCCGTTCCAATAAAAGTTGGTTGCTCCGAGAGGTGGTCTCTTAATGGAGGTCATGTTTAAATCTAGATTTTAATTGTTGAAAAAAAGTAACAAAGTTTCTAAAATTTATTTTTCACATTAGGAAAAAATATGAAAGTTTAAGTATCAAAACAAAAGTTAATTACATAAGTTAATTAGTGCAGAGTTTAAAAAATGAATATAGAGACGTTTGCTTTGATTTTACGGTTTTATCGTCTATAACTTTTATTTCCAAGTGCTTTTAGTAAATAAATGCGTTTTTTTTTCTTTTGACGGGAACAAATAATGTTGTTTTCATTAATTTATCTATTTCTTTGAGAGTCTCCTGACAGAATAGGGCAGAGGAATTTATTGACCGCCATCCTTACTTTGTCATCAGAGTTAAATTCATTGCCTAAAAAGGCACAAAGGGGTTTAAACACTTAAAAGTTACCGTTTTTTACTAAATTCTATACTAAATTCATGTCTGCTAAAAACTAAAAAAGCAACAAACGAATAATTGTGAATGAAATAAAATAAATGTATTAGATGTGAGTTAAACAGGTCCTCCCCCTTACAGGTTCTTTCCAACATACTCTAAACGTTACTCTATCCGATTCTAGACTATTGATCAAGAGTAGACATAGATAAATTTAAAACTCGTGGTCAGAATTCTCCAGTTTGTATCCAACTAACCAATGTCGTTAATTTGATATCAATTATTTTCGCCCAACCATTCAAAATCGAGAAAAAAGCAGTAGGTAAACAAGATGTTCACCAGGTTTTAAAGCTAGTTGCCAGTGTGTGATGTCAGTTAAAATCGATATATTGAGTAAGCAAAATTTTTTCATACCCTAGATATCTAAGGACAAATGGGTCACTTTGCGGGTCGTGCATCATCGTTCATAACAATCATGCCAATGTCCACTACAGTAATAAAAAGTCCAACATTAGGTTTTAAGATTCCCTTGAGACATCGGACAGATGTTCTTGAACTACCGTGGAAAAAAAATATAACTCCTTGTGGCCATTCGTGGATATTTCTGCTCATACCAATAAAATCCTTCCATTGCAATGGCCTTTTTTTACAATGTTTCTTACTTGATATCAAGTTTCGGGATCTCTCCATAAGAAAATTCTCCAATAATCACCCTGCATTTAAATCGTGAAGAGTATTTTATTTCACCTGAATAAGGCAGATTTGCAATGTCTCAATTTAAGTTATATGTGACTTGGAATTACCTAAAAAAAAAAAAAAAAAAAAAAAAAAAAAAAATGTGTTTGTTTTTCCATTTGAAAGAAAAAAAAATGCAATTTAACAAATTACGACCATTTGGAAAATTATTTTTCAAAGACTAAAATTTAAGACATAAAAAATAGCACGGAGTTGATCATACATTACGTACGCCATGAATTAAACATTAATAGTGTTATTACACGTAAAAATTGCAAACGACAGAAATCGCCTGCGACTCGTACGTATTATCCACCTGAAACTTACGTATTATCCAAGCATTTCATTGGCTGTTCGGGAAAAGGCTTTTCCATCGTCAGATTTCCAAGAAATCTGACGGCCAATTTTAAACGAAATTTATTTCTTAAATTTCTAAACATCCCACAATATTACTTTTTATATCGTCGTATAGAGAAAAAAATCTACTTTTAAATTGAATTTGTTTGAAAGCTGTATCTCAATTTGTTTCTGAGTTATTAATTTTTTTTTGTAGTTTTTATTACTTTTTTGTCATAGTGGCAACACTCTGTTGTCCATCTCTGTTAAAAGTAAAGGGAAATACAGATTACTGTATAGACCAATCAGAAAACGAATAAAATGATGATTAAACCAATTAAAACCTTCAGATATGTTTTTGATTTCCCACCCTGACGAGGACAATAACCATTTTTCCAAATGGTTAAAAAAGTTAGAAATTGTACGTCAAACGTGGCAAATGAGATGCGTTCGCATTGTAACTACTTTTATAAATATTCAGATCTTGGTGCAATAGCTGTTGCACTTTTATGCAAAAATGCATGCATTTATATTTTTAATTTGATTTAAAAAATATCTTCCAATTGTGATAATTTAAAAACGAAATTTAATGATGCTTCCATCTATGTTCTTATTGAAAAGTTAAGGATTTAATAATTATAAATTAATTATCTGTATTTATTAATTATTAAATGATAAAATATTTTGAGAGGCATGTTAAAGGAAACCCTCTTCGATCACACTTACCCATTTGTTTTACCCAATTTGACGGTGTAAAAATTGAAATTGTGCAATGTTTAGAACTTAGAATAATTGCAGTAAAAGTTTCTTATCAGTTCGTTGCCGTCATCAATATGACGTCATCGATACTTAGGGATATGTTTTTGATTTAAAATTTAGATTTTACATCATTGGTTATTAGTAGTAATAGTAACAAATCGAAAATTGCCCACAGTGGTCGAGAGGTTCTGCTCTCGAAGCTGGTAGACGGGAGGTGCTGGGTTCGAACCCAATCGTGCCCGTCGGCCTAATCGTTCGGAGTTTTCATGGTTTTCTTAGAGCCATGGATTTCCATGCATAAATACGGATTAGGTTCCCTTAGAAAGACCCCCACGAAGAGCACCACCCCCCTGGGCCTATATCCATCAAGCAGATAATTGGCCACCAAAAAACAACCAACCAAATCAAAAATTTCACGTCAAACGTGTTAAATGAGATGCGTTCTCACTATAACTATTTTTATAAATATTCAGATCTTGGTGCAATAGCTGTTGATCTCTTATGCAAAAATTCACGCCATTCAAAAATTCACGCCGCAAATTCATTTATGTCAGCCAGGTATCGTCCGGATAGCCTAAAAGGTAAGGCATTGGCACGGCACGTCAAGTATCAAGGTTCGATTCCTGGTCTGGGCATTTTTCGCTCTGTTGGAATAAACTTCAATTGTGCTACTCCAGGCTTTAATATGATTTAATCCAGTTGGGAAAAAATATTCGTTCCCTTCAATATACATTTAAATGTTTATAAATAAATATCTTTGATTAAACAGGCCAACATGTTTCATGCTCACAATTGGTAACTTCATCAAGACCAATGCTGATAAATAAGCTATCGTTTTCACTTTTAGCATGTATAACTTTAGTTTAATGATATAATAAGTGATTTTCATACATAATTTTAGATTCAACACATTCTGACTTTTGTTTATAGCACCTCCTTCCGAGAAATAGGGTATTTAAACGTAAATAAAATTAATCTTTTATTTTTATTTAAATAAATCTTTACAATAAAAGTCTAACACGGTCAAATGTATGATGTTTCGATAAAATGTTTCATGTGAAAGATTTTTTTACGCTGCAAGTGCCCCTGGTGGGAAATTCCATAACTATAGTTTAAAATGGATGTTTTTGTGTTTATCCATCAACCACACTCAAAACTAAATTTAGATAAAACAGATTCAACTGAACTTATTTTTTTTACCAGTTACAAGTTTAAATTGGATGCTTTGACAAAATTTGTTTTTTAAAAGTTGTGAAGTAGTGACTAATTTTGAAAAAGTTGTTTGTAATCATTATTTTTTAAAACAATTTGTTGCAGTTAACTACTTTTTTAACAAGTAAAAATTAAATTCAAAAAATCAAAAATCCCGACTGCATAATAAGCGAACTAATTAATTATTTCTCATCAATGTGAAACTACTTTTTATATTACTTACCTATTTTTTTTATTTACTTGTATTGATGACTTTTGAGTTGTGTTTAATTGTTAATTCTTATATATAAAGACTGTTTTGATGAGGCCTAAAGATGTCTATGATGGTTAGAGTTGCAGAAAAGCTAGAGATCCTACCTACACAGCTTCCAGGTTGTGTAATATTTACTGTAAAATAGTCAATGAAACATCATCTTCATTTTGAAAGACCTATCCAATGATATGCCACTCAATAGGGTGCGTAAAACTTTTTTCGTCTCTACCGCCATTTTCTATTTTACGGCCGCCATTTTGAATTTATAAAAACAAAACTTATCCTATAACCATCGGACGGTGAAGGCGAATCGATAGAGACCTCATTCATTAAAATCCATCCAGCCGTTTGGATGTTTGGAGGGTATGAAGAAATCCACATACCCAGATACGCGTGAAACACATAACCCTTCTTGGCAGTCGTGTAAAAATATAGATGTGTTTGTAGAGCATTGCAAAAGAAAATAGTGGATTTTTCAACAATTGCATTGAAGTTTTACCAGTTTAAAACAAAATGCCATACCCCGCTTCATGCTATATCAGAAAACATTTGACTAAATTTTTTGTAATGCAATAGTTTGACGATAGCAATGTGTTCATTATTTACTATTTTCCATTTTGTTTTCTCTCTTTTATTGAAAGTTTTAATGAAACGTTAATTTTAAATATAATATTTCCTTATTTTCATATATCCTTATACTTCTATACATTTTATTTTTCACTTACATTTACATTATGCCTTGAAAGAAAAAACAAACAAACAAACAAACAAAAAACATAAAAAATATGCTATGCTGACAAATTATGTTTTTTTCTTTTTCTGGTTGAAAAACATCAACCTACTTTTGCATAAAAAGTTCATTCTATTTTTATTAAGCAAAATAAATGTTACTCATTCAATAATATAAATGCCTTTACCATTCTTTTCATTTTCAATTATGCTACTTCACAACGAACAACAAAATATATTTCTCCAAAGTAATTTTTAAGGTAAAAGCATTTATTTTATATAAATCTGCAATATAATTTCTCCTTACTTAATTCATTTCCCCCCTAAAACGGGTAGTAAAATTTTCATTGAATTCGAAAGAGGTTAAACGTGTTCTTTTTTTAATTCTACTTTGTGTTTAACTTGTACTACGCTGAATATATCTATTTATAATTTCTTGTTTATTTGGGGTTTTTAAATTAATCCATGACATATTTACAAAGCGATTAAAAAAAAAAAAAAAAAATAGAGATTCCAACGTTTTTATTTTATTTGAAGTTTTAAAAGTCAACAACATCAATGTTCCCATTTACTATTAAATGTTCCTCTCGAACTGTTTTTACTATCTATATAATAAAAGCCCAAGTCATGTGACTGTCATGAACAGTTCCGGGCTGACCGCTTCGCTTTTAATGTGACAAGCGGCCATTTTGGTATTTTAATGTTAGCCAGGCGCAAGTCATAAATCACCAAATATTTTTCCAACGCAATCGTTTTATCTATATTATAATAGTACAAGTCATGTGACTGTCATAAACAATTACGGGTGGATCCCATCACTTTTCGTATGCAAAGCTTCCATATTTTAATTAAAAAATCAATAAAAAAATTTCGAATAAAACTACATAAAAGTTACCACGATCGCAAAGAATTCTTGGTATTATGTTAGCTGGGCGCAAATCTCGCCAATAGCATTTTTTTAACACGTCAGTTAATTTTAAGGCGATTCAATTTTAAATTTTAAATTTATAATTTGCAAAAAATACTGACGCGAGTAAAAATGAAAGTCATTTTTGGATTCAGTGGTAAATAACCTCCTCCTTTTTTTGAAGTCGGTTAAAAATAGATAAAAACAAAAGTTATAAAAAGTTGAAAACATAGCAATCACATCTGTTTTATAATATCAAATTTTCGATATTTTTTCTTTTTTTTTAACTTTAAAGTTTACGATTTTCAAAAAATCTTTACAAGATGGTAAAAAATGTAGGTTAATTTCGGATTCAGCGGTACAGAATACACATAAATCAATTATCAAAAGCTAAAAAACATGGCGCACAACCTAACTTTTGCAGGCTGCTGTAATCTAATAACATTTTAAAATATGTATTATTTTGTAAAGAATTGAGGCTGTTAAGTTTCATCATTTTATTTTTAAAAAATTCTGATTTTTTTAATTATATGTTTATTATAAATTGTATATTTTGGCATTAATAATATCAGAATGATTAAAGATTTCAAATTTATATTGCAATGTTAATTTTACTCTCAACCATCTTTTAAATATACTTGAAGAAATTATATTTCCACTAAATTTATGAATGACCTTTAATTTGAAGCAAAAAATATGCTCCAACTTTAAACAGCTATTACTCGGTCAATTTTAATCTTAGAATAACGGGACTTTTTTTGTCTTACTTGTCAGTGTAATTTTACTAACAGGAAAATTTTACTAAATATAACTTATAGGACCGGGGGACCGTATAAAAATTTAAAATTCGTAATTTTTTAAGAAATGTGTTTATTGACCCAAATATCGCTTTTAAAATATTTCTTTACCCCATTAAAAACATTTTTGTAATAGGAACTATATGTCTACGACTAACGGTTTAGGAATTAGCCATTGGACACCATTGAGAGTGAACACCCTGTATATAAAGTATGGAAAAAATAATTCTCCTTTATTAGTAAATATTGTATAGTAAAATATTGTAGTAAATATATTTGGGGATGATCATCATTTCAGTCCCTATAAACACACAGTTAGGTTAACAGATACTAAGTGGCGCTGACAGAATTATTTCCATTGCAACAGCAACTAGCCACCATGAATGAAGGTAAGTTTTTCTTCTCTTTGTTTCATATTTAGAAATATTTAGTTTTTGTTCTAAATAGGGATGAGTATTTTTTTATAGCATCATTCATGTCCCCATATTTAACTTTTTATGTATTAAAAAAAAAGCTTATTGCAAATTTATTTATGTAACATACAAATGTCACATGGCATATTTAATAATGTACATGTGTGGAGAATGATTCAACAAAATGGCTGTACAGCTGTTAAAACAAAAACATAACCTCAGTCCCAATCATTAGACACTGATTATAATATTAACAGACACTTCCTTCGCATAAAATATACATCCTTGATCTCAAAACACTACAGCATTTAAGTGACAAAACATGTATCATAGTATATAACTGTATGTGGCTGTTGGTACATTAATTTAAAAAAATAAATATTTTGGAATGAAATTGTACAGTTTTCAGATATTGACCCTTATTTGAATATGTGAGGAAGATTGAAGAAATGATTTTTTCTAAGACTAAAGAATCAATTGCCAATTGCAGTAACGATGTCACTTTCACCTTAATTTTAAATATTTTTTATATCACTCCAAATACTTCTTTATATTAATCTAAGTTAGCTCATACGGAACCTGCACAGAATTCAACTGAGCAAGGAAGCATTCATTTGGTGTCGTCAAGGAGGCACTGATAATTTCTAATTCTGTACTAAATATTAACGTATTGACAGTAACAATATATCTGCAATAGCTTTGGTAAAGTTCTTGACTGTAAAAAACTACGATCAAATGCTGAATCAAGCTGAATCTTTTAATACTACTGAAATTTGTATCGTTTGTTAAATGAATTATTATAATCTGTTTTACAATTGGTTTATCAAGGTAGCGTCTTTGTTAACCAATTTTCATAACGGCAATGACTTACGATCTATAATAGTTCTTCAAGGGCACGATTTACGACAGATTTGATTGATGCGAACCACGCTGGCCATAGCAGCCATGAATGTGCTCAATTACTCGGTCATGAGTCGAGTACTAGACGAGGACTAGAAACACAAATTTAGCATTGGAGTTGTGTTGGTGTTGTTTATGACGACCGATTATTTGCATGAGGGATATAGCCCACAGGGAGGGAGGGGAGTGACCTCTATGAGAGGTCTTTCTAAGGGAACCTAACCCGTATTTACGTAAGGTTAACCAAGTTTCGAAGAAAACTCCGGAAATCGATTAGGCTGACTTGCACGGCTGAGTTCGAACTCACACTTCCTGTCTACCAGCTTTGAGAGCAGAACCTCTCAGCCACTGGTGGGTCTGACCATTGGAAAGGCACAATAAACGTGCCCCACATTTTCAGAAAACTGTCTGAATTCAACACTGATAAAAAAACTTAATCTATTCAACACTGACATTAGATATATTTTGGGCTAACATCCCGCGCCCGGAAAACTCCGGGTGAGTTAGCTAGTTTACAATAAAACCACAACAATTGTGTCATTAGACAAGTAATAAATGTCTTCTTTTCGAATATGAATGTATTTTTTGTATAAATGATAGTATACACATTAAAAACTGTAAAAAATTTATTTTTTAAAATGATAACATCCAATTTTGGCACTCTGAGTTACCTGGATTAAATCAGCCCGTAAAATTACATGCATCATTTTAAAAGTTATATAGAGTTAGAATGGGTGAAAATACGACAGTCCTAAAACAGGTGAAAAAATTCAATTCATACTTTCCCCAAAAATCATTCGATTGAAATGTCTTTTTCTTAATAACATACAAAGAATAGACTCGAATATAATTCATGTAACATCACATATAGGACTCAAATATCGTGCCAAAAGTAGGTGTTACTTTGATAAAAAAAACAAAAAACAATTACATTTTTTAATATGTAAATGGTTTCTATTTAAAAAATGTCATTCATAACCAGAAAGAAGACAATATTTTGAGTCAAATGATCCCTTTGATATGTTTTATATGTTTTTATTGCGAACAATCTGTGGATAAAAGCAAGTATAACCCACCTTATTTATTTATTTATTTATTTTTGATATAGTCTATACATGGAACGAAATGAAGAAGGTCAAGTTCTTCTTGCTTCTCCATCATTTTCCCATAATTCTTTAAAAACTAATTCTTTAAAGGAAAAATATCAATAAAAACAACGATAAAGCATATTTATGGCGCAGTTTTAAAAATCTTGTATCCTTAAAACAAAACAAAACAAAACAAAAAGACTCTAAGATAGGAAGCATGCATGAAAACTTAGATGGATCGCTTACGTTCGTCTCCAAAACCTTTTACTACGTTTTTTTTTTAATTTTCTTAATGTACATTCTTCATTCTCAACAGTATCTTTCTTTTTTTTTTTAAGTGATTTTCTTCGGGGTACTTTTATTTAAGAACTACTGAAAGATCCATCTGAAACTTTCCGATATTTTCCGTAAAGTTACAAACTATTCCTAAAAACTATTCAATTATTAATTAATTTTTTTTTCATTTTGAAAGTGTGTGTGATATCACCAAATCAATCTATTTTTCTGATATATCTGATGTATAATTTTACTAGCATGTTTCTTATTTGAACGCGAACAATTTTATTATTCCTTTCATGCAAAATAATACTATACTAATTTTTTTTAATAAACTCATTTCGCTTCATCATGAATTTAAATCTAACTTAAAGAATGATATAGAAATATGAATAAATAACTTATAAGAGTCTGTAAGTTAAAGTGGCGGTGGTTCGATTTAGTTCTCTGAATCTTAGTTTAATACAATAGAACCTCTTTTAGCCGAAACTCTTTTAACCGAAACACTCTCGGTTAAGCAAAATCCATTTTTAAAGTTTTTTTTTTACTATCATATTCCGAAACTGCAACAAACAAAACATTTTTTCATACCCTTGTGATATACGTAAAAGGAACTTAGTTTCAAAATTAAAATTCAGGCAATTTATTCTCGTTTCTATTTTGCTATTGCTTTATTTTTATTAAGCACTTGCTACCACAATAAGAAATATTGCTTATATTTCTCCTTAATCTTAAAATTGAGGAATTCTCGATTATCCGAAAGTTTCGATTTTCCGAAGAGGGCCGGCCCCAATTACTTCGGATAATCGAGGTTCTATTGTATTTGCAATTAATATGTACTCTTAAAGTTTGGAACTTAAATTCAAATGTGTGTCATAGTTTACTTTAATCTTTCACTTAAGTTAAAATTTTAAACATTATTAATTTTCATTCTCAGACATAAAACCTGCCTGTGCAATTAAATTAACTCTAATCACTAACTCATTTAATAGCATCTCACTAATTAATTCAAATCACCAATTCCTTTAGCATATCTGAGTACAGCAGAACATCTTTTATCCGAAACTCTCGGTTAACCGAAATCCATTTGAAAACTTTTTCTTTTCCTACTATCACATTGCTTGTATGCAAAATCCATTTTGATAGGTTTTTTTTTTTTTTTTTTTTTTTTTTTTTTTTAAACTATCATATTCCTTGTGTGCAAGCGGTCCTTTCCGAACTGCGAGTACATATAAATGTTTTCGAACCCCTTTCGTAGAATTCTTTTGAATTTAACTTGATCTCTCGTAACCTGCGTAGTGGAATGTAGAAAACGAAAAAATTAGTAATTCTGAAGCTTTAGAATGATTTGCAAAAGGTTTGGCATGACTGAAGCAACAGAAAGATTGTGATGCTGATGAACTAATAGTATTAAAAAACTCCGTGATAGAGCTTCAAAGCAAAAACAGTCGAAACTGCGACAAGCAAAACATTTTTTCAAACCATTGTGATATATGTAAAAGGTACTTAATTTCAAAATTAAAATTCAGGTAATTTATTCTTGTTTCCATTTTGCTATTGCTTTATTTTTATTAAGCCCTTGTTACCATAATAAGAAACATTGCATATATTTCTCCTTAATCTGAAAATGGAGGCATTCTCGATTATCCGAAAATTTCGA
Organism: Maratus speciosus; assembly: GCA_963932465.1. Classification (NCBI taxonomy): domain Eukaryota; kingdom Metazoa; phylum Arthropoda; class Arachnida; order Araneae; family Salticidae; genus Maratus; species Maratus speciosus. Next base: position 292,642,977 of record OZ010798.1, read on the forward strand.
TTTTCCGAAAGAGGTTCGGTCCCAATTACTTCGGATAATCGAGGTTTTACTGTAATTCCAATTAGCTTCGCAATATTATTTTTACCTTGGAATTATCTAACTCAGTTTAGCAATGGAGCGGAACTAATCTCTATCCTGACTCAAAACTGATCGAAGATACTCTCATCTCTATGCAAGTGCAGGTTGTTCCAAAAGCCCCTGACACATTTTAAAATTCGCTATAAAATCAAGTAATTCTCGTACAGGAGTGTGGTATGGAGTAAAATGCTTTTCACGGTGAAGAGTTTTCTTCAAGCGATTGGAAAAAAATAGTTCCAAACTTCGATCATAGATGACGCGACTTGTTCGTATGTCTGATTTCAAACATGCATTTTTTCTGATTTTCAAATTAGTTTTGACGCTGTGACAAAGAAATGACGACTCCCAGCGAAAAATCTAATTTCGTAGGTTGGTACTTCGAAATCAAATCGAAAATAATCTGAAAATCAGAAAAAAACGCGTGTTGAAACTAAACACGCGGATAAGTGGCGCCACCTATGGGCGAAATCTGGAACTAATATTTTTATTCGCTTGAAGAAAACTTTTTATCGTGAGAAGCATTTAATCTAAACCGAACTCCTCTATAAAAATTACTTGATTTTATATTGAATTTTAAAATGTGTCAGGGTCTTTTGGGACACCCTTTACTTCTCGATTAGTTAAATAGCGTATATCATTTGCCTTTAAATAATTTGTCTTTAAAAGATCAAATCTTCTTCACCGTCACCAAACACCCACCAAAAATTAAAGATCGAAGGAAAGGTTCCCATTCACATTGTTAAGAAACTGGCACAATCGTAAGAAGATCGTATTTCGAACTTCCGATCTTACAAAACGATATGGTTTTTTGTTTGTCTGTTTTTTCCAAACACTTTTTAGTACGTTCACGCTGGCGCGGTGGGTCACACTCGACTCTCTCAGAGTTGTCAAGTCTCCGGCTTTTTGCACACCACTATTATTTTAGAGAAAATGTTGTTCCTTTAAATCGCCCAATTGTTCTAATTGAATAAAACAACATTTTCTGTATTAAAATACTGGTATCCAAAAAGCCGGAGACTTGGCATCTCCGAGACAGTCAAGTGTGACCCACGGCGCCGGCGTGAATGCGTTAAATTACATACTGGGAGAAAAGTGTTATTTATCATTTTAAAAAGAGCCGGATTCAACAGATATGGTGATCAATAAATATGTAATAATGCATTACTTTAAAAATATATTTTAATGTTCGGAATTTTTTAATTTTGAAATAAATATATTTAAATTATTTAATAAATAACGTATAAAGAAGCAGTACACCCTATTAATTTTGGGGCTGCATATTCACTATTATGAAATGCTAAATCGAATATAAGTCTGAACTGAATGTCACCTTAGCGACATATTTTTCTTTGCATTATACTTGGTACATAAATTTGGTATGAATATTTAAAGTATTATAAATAAAAAATTCATGTATAGTATGAAAATTTGTAATGTATCCCGGGAAAGATTGTTTATGAAAACAATCGTTAGATTCCAATAATACTCTTTTTTAACACTTTCCAAAATAAATTAAAATTGTTTATGAGATCGGTGTGTTTGTCTGTCCGTCTATCCGTCTGTAATTCTTTTAACCTTTTTATTTTATTCTGCTATTTGGTTGTAAACCCAAGCTAATCAAAATGTATTTCTGCAACAAATGACAGAAATACAACATATTTTACGGAAGAAAAAAGTTTATATATTACATGCTATTTTTCTCTTTTTATCCGTGGGACTCTATAAGAATTGAGATGAATTACATGCCTCTGGCTTCAGAACCCTTTTATATCGTATGTCCTGATTTCTGTTCTACTCATCTTCTCTCTTTTTTTATGTATAGAAGAAATATTGCTTAAGTTTTTATTTTTTAATTTATCCATTTCGGAAAAAGACTTTTCAAGGTTTTCCGACATCTTTCCCGCGACTTTAATTTGGAAATGACAATTTATTTACTTATTTTGTCGTACAATATTTTGAACATTTTTATGCCTTGTAACTTTCTGCCAAAGGCAGTCGCCGACGTTTTGTGGGAAAAAATGATTATAAAAAATTTCGTATGTAAAAGGAGAAGAAAAATAATGTGTCACACTATAAATAAAAGAGAAATGTTTCTTCATTTAAGAAAATGTCATAATATTGTATCATATTTTGAACATTTATATGTCCTGTAACTTTCTGGCAAAGGACATTTGTCGACATTTTATGTGATAAAAAAATTTATCATATAAAACTTGGTATGTAAAATGAGAAGAAAAATATTGTGTCACACTGTAAATGAAAGACATATGTTTCTTAATCTAGAAAAATATCATAATATTGTATCATATTTTGAATACTTTATGCCCTGTAACTTTCTGCCAAAGGGTATTCGTCGAAGGTATAAAATTTCGGATGTAAAAGGAGAAGAAAAACATTGTGTCACACTGTAAATAAAAGACAAATGTTTCTTAATTTAGGAAAATAACATAATATTGTACCATATATTTTGAACATTTACATGTCTTATAACTTTCTGGCAAAGGACATTTGTCGACATTTTATGTGAAAAAAAAAATGGATCATATAAAATTTGGTATGTGAAATTAGAAGAAAAATATTGTGTCACACTGTAAATGAAAGAGAAATGTTTCTTAATTTCGAAAAATGCCATAATATTGTATGATATTTTGAACACTATTATACCATGTAACTTTCTGCCAAAGAGCATTCGTCGAAGATTTATATGACAAAAATGGGTTTAGAAAACTTCGCATGTAAAAGGAGAAGAAACATATTGTCTCATACTGTAAATAAAAGACAAAAGTTTCTTAATTTAGGAAAATGTCATAATATTGTATCATATTTTGGATATTTATATGTCGTGTAACTTTCTGGCAAAGGACATTTGTCGACATTTTATGTGATAAAAAAATTTATCATATAAAACTTCGTATGTAAAAGGAGAAGAAAAATATTGTATCACACTGTAAATAAAAAACAAATGTTTTTTTAATTTAGGAAAATATCATAATAGTGTACCTTATTTTGAACATTTACATGTCCTGTAACTTTCTGGCAAAGGAAATTTTTCAACATTTTATTTGAAAAAAAAAGGTTCATATAAAGCTTGGTATGTAAACAGAGAAGAAAAATATTGTGTCACACTGTGAATAAAAGACAAATGAATCTTAATTTAGGAAAATGTCATAATATTGTATCATATTTTTAACATTTATATGTCCTGTAACTTTCTGGCAAAGGACATTTATCGATATTTTATGTGAAACAAGTATTGGATCATGTAAAACTTGGTATATAAAAGGAGAAGAAAAATATTGTGTCACACTGTAAATAAAAGACAAATGTTTCTTAATTTAGGAAAATGCCATAATATTGTATCATATTTTGAACATTTATGTGTCCTGTAACTTCCTGGCAAAGGGCATTTGTCGACATTTTATGTGAAAAAAACGGATCATACAAAACTTCATATGTAAAAGGAGAAGAAAATATTGTGTCACACTGTAAATAAAAGACAAATGTTTCTCAATCTAGGAAAATATAATAAAACCATGAAGAAAAATATACAGTAACCTCTTTAGAGCTTTCCATAATTTCGAAAGGTCTTCTTTATCTTTAAAATATTAGGAAACTAATATATTTTCAAGATTTAAAGAAATAAAAGCATTTATAAAATAAAAACATAAGTTTTTTTGCCGGGACTGATATTCGGAAGTGTTTCCGAGATACAAGGTGTTTCAAAAATGGCCGGTATATTTGAAAAATCAATAAAAACTAAATGGCAGCGATAGAAATACACCGTTTGTTGCAATATGCTTGGGACAACAGTAAATTTTCACGCAGACAAAATTTTTTTTTTCGAAATTAGTTACAATTTTCAACAACAGATGGCGCTGCAGTCTGGAAAAATCTAAACCACGATATTTTCCACATATCCACCATGCGCAGCAATAATATGACGTAGTCTCTGAACGAAATTACCAGAAACCTTTGTAAACGTCTCAGGCGGGATGGCTTCACATGCAGAAGAGATGTACTGCTTCAGTTGTTCGATTGTTTCTGGATTGTGGCGGTACACCTGATATTTCAAGTGTCCCCACAGAAAGAAGTCACAGGGATTCATGTCTGGCGAATAGGGAGGTCAATCCACGCCGCTTCCTTCAAATCGCCTGCAGCGCCATCTGTTGTTGAAAATTTTAACTAATTTTGTCTGTCTGAAATCTTATTGTTGTCCCAAGCACATTGCAACAAACGGTGTATTTCTATCGCTGCCCGTTTAGTTTTTATTGATTTTTCAAATATACCGGTCATTTTTGAAACACCCTGTATTTTAGTTTTTATAGTGTATTAATCGGTGTTCTCAATCCGGAAGATAAATTTTTCGGATGTTATCAATTCTCAAACAAACATGTACAACAAACATGCGTTACAGATAAACAGGTTAAATTAATAGCATTGATATTATTAAGTTAAGCATAAAGTTCTGGGAAATTTTTAATTTAATAGTTACTAGAATTTATATCGTATGTAGGAGTACTAGCGGCATACCTATAGGAGTTCAGGAATTTCGGCTCCAAAATGTCTACTGAACAGCATGCTTTTCGTGTATTGATCCGGTATTATTGGAGAAAAGGTCTAACGATTCTGAAAGCCGTTGATGAGTTTGCACAGTTGGACGGCGTCGAAATTCTTCCACATTCCGCCTACAGTCCAGACGTGGCTCCATCCGATAATGGCCCCTTTCGATCAATGCAATACTTTTTCAAGGGACGTCTATTTGAATCCTTTAATGAGGTTGAAGAAGCATGTCAAGAGTTTTTCGATTCCAAGGAGCCGCCATGGTACTTCCAGCAAAATCCGGAATCTGGTAGAGCGATGACAGAAAGTCGTGGACTATGATGGTCTCTACTTTGAGGAATAGTCCTTGTTGCTTTTGTTGTTAATTTTCGCATAACACCGCAACTTTCACAAATTTCCCAGAACTTTTTGCTCAACCTAGTAACATTAAAATGACTTTTATTTTGTTACTCTTGCATGTTTAATAGACCGGGAGGTCGCAGCACAGACAATCACCTCATCGAATTCACGGCTGAAATTCTAGAAGCTAGAACTTGATTCATATATTAAAACGCAGTCGGTCTGCCAAGTTATATCTTAGTGGTAAACACCTGACTACTCGATTTTAGCTGTTCACTAGTAAGTTTACCAGTGTGTTTTCCTGCACCCAAATGTATGAAAACATGGAGAACTAGGAGCAGGAAAACACAATGGTAAATTTCAATATGCGAATCAAGTTTTAACTAATTCTGGAATTTCAGTTGTGAACTCAATGAGGTGATTGCCTGTGCTGCCACCTCCCGATCTATAATTTCAATTACGTAGCTGAAATTTTTTAACTAAGATTTGGTAGCATCCTAAAAACCGATATTCTGGTTTTAGGAAAGCGAATTATACACTATAAAAATTACTAGTAAACATTTTCACAAATCAGTGGCAGCAAAATAAAACATTGCATTAATAAATTTATCTTTAAACCGCAAAAACACATTGGTTTTTTGTGGTATCTAAAGATAAAGAAGGCTTTTCAGAGTCACTGGTAAATAAAAAATAAGTTATTGTACATTTTTGTTCCTAGTTATATTATATAGTAAACTGCCGTTAGTGCGGCCTTCCAAGGAAGGCCATGTTTCGTCCGCACTAACCAAAATCCACGTTAAACGATGTCCTTATCATAATTAGAATAAGATGGGAGAAATAGATTACAATATTTCAATGGATTACATATATTAATTCAATTTCTTCAAACAGTTTCGGCTTAAAAGTATAATTATCTATCATTTTTTTCTTATACTTGGTATTTTACGTTTAATAAAATGTGAAAGATACCCTAAATGTGACAAACTTATGATGAGAAAATCATATTGCATGGCACGATGATTTTATTTATAATAATTTAGTGTAAGTTTATTTTTAAACACATTTCAAATTTCTTTTTAAAACATTCCCGAAAAAGACTTAAATTTCAGTGCGTCAAAGAAGGGTGTTCTCAAGGATGTTCTCAAATCCAAAGGGGCTACTTTCTGGCATATATTTTAATCTATTTTTGTTGGGAATTACATTAAATTAACAGGTGTTGTTATTCAGAAACTATGTAGTTGAAAGGCGTTTTCCATTTTTTGGTAAATGCAAAATGTCTCTAAGAAATACCGTCAAAATGGGTGTTTTGAAGCGAATTTCCGCACACGGCATCAAATCATTTCAATTCCAAATCGCTTCAATAGCCAGGCCTGCTAATTTTATGCTTTTACTTTTAAAAATGAGTCAGGAAATATATTTCAGAAAGTTTTGCGTTGTCTAGCAGAGGATTTGAGAAAAGACTTTTTAACTAATTTGTAAGTATACCTTAGAACCAATTGATTCAATACGAAGAAAAGAAATTATTTTTGACTGAATACTCAATTTTCTTTTTATTTGACGCTAATCAATTCCAGAAAGTTCAAGTTAAAGTTTACAACATTTTTTTTTTAACATTAAATTGTCAACGGCATCAGTTTGTCGATTTCTCTACCATTTTTTTGTATTTCCTTTAACATTCTTATGGGGAAAAAAAGTTTATAATGTTTAAAATGTACACAAAAATATGTTTTCCAACCCGATGCAGGAGTCGGAAATCCGAGATGTAGAAGAAATACAGACAAGACATCCAGGGTCAGATAATTAGATTCTACCCGAACCTGACCCGGGTAGAATGCAGGATTCTAATACAAATCTGATCTGAAGCTAAAAAAAAAAAAAGTCTGGTGAGGGAAATAAAAGAAAAAGTTTATAATGTTTGAAAAGCACACAAAAAACATGTTTCCGAACGGGATGCAGGAGTCGAGAATCTGATATGAAGAAGAAATACAGACAAGCCGTCCAGGGCCAGATAACCAGATTCCACCCGAACCTGACCAGGGTGGAATGCAGGATTCTAATATAAATCTGATCTGAAGCAAATAAAAAAAAAGGTCAGGTGAATTGGACAGGTTGGGTAAGGGTAAAATTTAGTTATTTGACTAAATATTTCTCAAAGTCTCGTTACAAGACCTGATGCAGATTCAGATCCGAACCCAAGTTCAAACAAAAACTGAAACAAATAAATAAAATTAAATTAAAAAAAATTAAAAAAAAATGCAATTTAACAAATTACAACGACCATTTGAAAAATGATTTTTTCAAAGACACAAATTTAAGACATAAAAAACAGCACGGAGTTGATCATACATTACGTACGCCATGAATTAAACATTAATAGTGTTATTACACGTAAAAATTGCAAGCGACAGAAATCGCCTTCGAGTCGTACGTATTATCCACCTGAAACTTACGTATTATCCAAGCATTTCATTGGCTGTTCGGGAAAAGGCTTTTCCATCGTCAGATTTCCAAGAAATCTGAACACCCATTTAAAATTATATTTATTTCTTAAACTTCTAAACATCCCACAATATTACTTTTTATATCGTCGTATAGAGAAAAAAATGTACTTTTAAATGCAATTTGTTTGAAAGCTGTATCTTAATTTGTTTCTGAGTTATTAATTTTTTTTGTAGTTTTTATTACTTTTTTGTCATAGTGGCAGCACTCTGTTGAAAGTAAAGGGAAATACAGATCACTGTATAGACCAACCAGAAGACGAATAAAATGATGATTAAACCAATAAAAACCGTCAGATAAGCTTTTGATTTCCTACCCTGACGAGGACAATAACCATTTTTCCAAATGGTTAATAAAACATAGTCGACCTGTTCGAACCTTGTCGCGTAAAATCTGGTTATCCAGCCAGGTATTACACGGGTGAAAGAAGGATTCTAAACCGAACTCGAACTTCAATAAAAAAGTTAAGACCTTATACTTTAGTCACGCGAAAACACCCGTTCGGTAATGTTAATCAAACGAAAGAAATTTTTTAAGACACGCTTGCACTCCAATATATTTTTTTTTTTTTTGCATTGGTTAGCTGAGATCGATCTGTACAAAAGCCGTTTTTTACTTTTTCGATTTTGTTTACAGGTTTCTTTTTCAAATTAGGATGCTTTTACTTTCGGAACCGGCTTCGAAAGTGAAAGTAACCTCATTAAAAAACCTACAAAGGAAAATTGAAAAAGTAAAAAACGGCCTTTGTACAGATCGATCTCAGCTACTCAATGCAAAGAAATCATTTAAAAATATTGAAATGCAAGCAAGATATCTTTAAAAAATTTCTTACATAGGATTAACATTAGCGAACGGGTGTTTTCAGGTCGGGTTCCCCTGAAGTCAGGTTCATGACCCGACAACGGATTTCACAAAGTAGTCACAGAGTGATTTCACTGAAAAGCTAAAAATGACCATAAAGATTTCACATCTATGTCACGTACGTCACTTCGATGATCAAAAAGTTATAGTGTGACGTCCTTGTGAAGGCACCGTAACGTCACAATGTTTTATGTGTTTATACCTTATTGGAGATATTAAAAGTGCACAATAAAATAAATGGATAATACATATTATAAAGCAAACACATATCCATTAGTAGTGCTGACGTCATATTGACGGTGACAACACATGACCAGTAAATTATGCTTTTTATGCAAATATTTGAACTTCTAAACATTCCACAATTTCAATTTTGACAGCACCGAAAAGGGTAAAAAATATTCTTTCAAATTCAATTTGTTTTTATAGTTTTTTTTTCAAATATTAAAGCATGATAAAAAAAACAACAACATTCTAACTATATTGCGTGCAGCCCAATTACGAAAGATTTACCCGTTTGCACTTAAAACAATATAGATAGTTTAACATTCGTTTCCGACTTACATTTCAAAACGAAATTAAAACTTTATCAGTAAATAAATAGAATAATAAAATTTTAATAATAAAACAAACTCAAAGTTAACAGACATGTAATACGAATGACGCTCTTAAACCACTAAAATTATCGGAATAAAAAAATTGCTCTAAGTAGCGATTTCTTAACACCCTTCTATTCTATTAACTCCGAAAATGCAGCTTCTACGAAAGAACTACTTTAAATTAATTTCTAAATTTTGTTTGAGTACAATATTGATATTTTTCATATAAAAATATCTTTTGTTGTTGTTAGTTGGCAAACTAAAAAATATATATATTAAATGTAAAAATCTATTTAAAAAAAAGGGTTTTACCTATGTTTTGTAACCTGGGGAATCCCGAGTTGTATCCGCTAGTTAAAAAAAAATAATAATAGGGTAACTCTAGGCTAGATGACCACAGTTTTTAAAGATTGAAATTCTTAGAATTTCTTAGAATTCTTAGAATGTAAATACAAGAAATATTGATGCTTATTTAAAATTCTTATAATATCTCTCTCATAATATTTTATGCAAAAAATAATTAAATATTGAAAACAAAAAGTGTTAAACAAAATTGAAATTAAAATGGCAGATGGTCATCTCTCCTTAAAGCCGAGGAGGGATGGCCATCCAATACATGAAAGAAAAAGTTAATTTAAATAGCAAAAAATAACACATTTCATATAGTTCATCATTAAAAACATATAGCAATTTGTAAAGATTCGGTTATATGATGGAAAATGACTGAAGAAAACTCGACTGAAGTATAATTTCAATACATCAGTTTTCGTTAAATCTTACCACATGCTTGGCAAAGGTCTTGATAATTTGTACACGTTTCATGGAACCACTTCAGGTACCTTATGCATTGTATACAGACATTTTTTAGGGTGTGATATTATATTGTTTTGCACAACCAACACAGTAATCCTAATCCAATTCTATTTACCCGGAATTTGTAGAATCTGATAATTTAAATGTATTTAGTTTTCGTCGCTACTGGAAGTGTCGTGTTTTTGTTTTCCTCTCGCGTTAATTGTAGGTTTATTACGTTAATTTAGTCTATTTATCAACTTTATCAGTTTCTGTTATGAAAGTTTCCGACGTTTTTCAGTATTTTCTGAAACAAATAAATCGTTAGGTCTTATTATATTACTATTATTATCATTAAAATATTTATATTAGTTAAAATCTAAATAATTGTATCAATTAATATATTTATAAACGTAAATGTTATATATTTATTTTAATTTTAATTATATTTAGTTAAAATCATCACTATGTATAATTTTGAAGTATTGATTAAAGGTCACTCCTCGATTTCATGTGGCCATCTGTCCTGAAATTGAAGGACTGATGATCGCCCAATTTAAAGCATCAATAGCCATTGCACGTCTTTGTTTTAGTCTTAGAAGTAAAGATTAGATTATATACGTGCCTTAAAAATCCATATGGTAAAACAATATATTTATAACGCACGTACTGTAAAACATTCAGATACCTAAGTCAAAAAAATTATTCAACGGCCTATTTAATTTACATAAAAATTTCACTTACTTTTTATAATCGAGAAACACAACTGCACGTCGCAATAAATAAACTTGTTGAACTATTTCATAGGAACAATGTTTATATTGGAATCTGCGATCAAGTTTTGGTATTTAGACTGGCCATCTATCATAAAGTTACCCTAATAAAAAAAATCACTGTAGACATTTTTATAAATCGATAGAAAATTTCTCAAGTTAGCTCTTATAAAAAATACACATCCACATTCCTATAGTATTTTTTAAATCTTCTTTTTAAAGGAAATATATATAAACTATTTCTATAAATTCCAATATACTTTCCATTTTTTTTATACAAAAGAATGAAACACACAATGGATTGTATTATAAAAGAAATAAAAATGAATTTTTCGAAAATAAAATCGTACTATATATATATATATATATATTTAGATATTTGATCTTTTATTCTGTATTTTTTATATTCTTCATTTCGGTTATTTCTCAAGAGATCGTGAAATATAAATTTTGCCTAAAAAAGCGGAAATTTTCATCTTTCAATGGGATATAAAGTAATTTTTCTTTTCTTGCTATTTATGATTTTTGATTAAATATATAGTTTCAAAAAATTGCGTAAGTTTGTTCTTTTACACTCTATGCCCAATAGAGTTCAATTTATGTGTCCAGTCGGGTAACGCAATTTTATTTGAACCCGACCCAACCCACAGACTGGGTCGATTTGATGATATATTTTTTTCGTTGTGGGTCGGGCTGACTTTAAATATTGCGGGTTCGTGTTGGTTTCGGGTTTGATTTTAACTCTTTCATGTCGGTGTTCGATTGATCCAATTTTTCAAAAAAAAAAAAAAAAAAAAAAAAAAAAAAAACAGTCATGAATATTTTTTAAACGTTAAAAACTATATATTTCAATATTAAACATCCAATGCCAATAAGTAAACTTATAAAGGGTGATTCAGAACTATATGTCAAAAATGTAAAGGCAGATAGGGGGGGGGGGGGCGCCTAAATAAGCAGATTTCGCATAGGAATATGGGTGCAGAAATGCAGCGTTGAGGTAGTAGAGGACGCTGTTAAGTTCGGCGGATGAAAGCGCTTCGCTTGCTTGAATCGCCATTCCTTCACGGATTTCGAGCAACAAGCATCGCTACACTTGCCAGTATGCATTTTATGTATGGGGCTCAGCAAGGAAAATGCACACCCAACACACCTCTAACAGCTTTTGAGCTAGTCGAAGGACTATCCTCTACTGTGCGTAAAGTGCTTCTTCCACTGCAGGAATTCTGCGATATCTTACGATGCCTTATGACACCTGGAAGCATAAAACAATGCACTCGCGCACAACTCCTAATGAAGACACTCAAATGTTCAGGGTTCCGGCAGAATCCTACCTGGGAATCGTTCAATCTAAATCCTTTGAGCAGCCAATCCATTTCCTTACGTAATCCCTTACATGAAATGCATGTCGGCAAGCTCCACATTGGTATAATAACCCACGTTGCTCGAAATCCGAGCGAGAAATGACGATTCAAGCCAGCGAAGAGCATTCATCCACTGCCTTCAACAGCACTCTCTACTGTCTCAACACTGCATTTCCGCACCCACATTCCTATACGAAATTTTCTTACTTAGGTCTCCTCTACCTGCCTTTACATTTTTGACACATAGTTCTGAATTACCCTGTATATATACGAGGGTGAATCAAAAAGTAATGCCCCATTGCTCAAAATTGTATTTCTTTTACTGCTACTGGTCTATCTATGCATAGTATTATGGAGGTAAACTTACTCTACTTATATAATATTTTCCTTTTTAGATTGGCTGATTAGAACATTGGATCTAAAGCTAAAAGAAAGAGTCCTCATTGAATTTCTGGCAGAAGAAGGTTGATCACCTAAAGAAATCCATAATCGCTTGAAGAATGTTTATGGGGACATTATAATAGACATCAGCAATGTGGGGCGTTCGGTGAAGAAGTTTGGAAACAGAGAAACGGAAATTGCGGATAAACCGAGAAGTAGCCGGCCGACAACGTCCGTCACATGCAAATCGAAAACGTAGTACTGATGAATTAATTCGAGGAGACAGACGCGTAACAATTCAGAATGTCGCTGATGCATCGAACGTCTCGTGTGGCTCTGCCCAAGGAAGAATTATTAAAACTTGATAAAAAGCAAAACCCTGAATTTTTCCAAAATGGTTTTGATTCCTGTTCTAACCAATTTTTATACCAAATAAATGAAATTGAGATTAGAGATATAAATGTAGACCATTTTTAAACAATTGCATCAAGATACGACTTTCGTCCACTTCGTCGTCAAGTCGGGTTCGGGTTTGAGTATTTTGGGTTAGGGTCGGGTTCGGTTTGAAGTGTGTTAGATTCCGGTAGGATTTAGGATTAACTTCAAGCAAAGTTTTAGGGTGTAACGTGTATAACTCTAATGACCAAATTTTACAGAATTCTTTTTCGCAGACTGTTTTCTAATTTATTGTATTTAAAAAGAAGATAATATTCTTATTAGCCAATTATTTAAAGAGGAATACAAATTTTGAAGCATTTTCAAATAAATAATAACTGTTTGTCACAATCTGATCTGCTAATATTTTCATCTTTCTTTATTCCAATAAGTATTTGACTTTTTCTTTAGCGTAAGAAGTACTACAAATTGCATTCTCCCCTACCTTGGAAATTCTGAAGAAATTTTGCACCACCGATCATGACTCCTAGAACCCAAAAACCACCCCCAAAACAAAATTTTCTCTCTCTCTCTCTCTCTAAATATATATATATATATATATGTGTATGTATGTATATATATATGAAGGGTGAAGAAGAAAAAAAGTTGATAACTTCGTCATTTCACAAGATATCTAATCCGCTTAAATTTTCTATACATCTTATTAATATTATCTACAATTTCTATATTGACAAGTTTTTGATAGGACCAACTCTTACAGAAAAAAATAGGGGCTGAAGAAAAAAAATATCGTATATTAAATATGATTCTGATAAAACCAGCTCTTACAGAAAAATGAAATTAAAAACTCGTTAAAAGCGGCCAGATAAAATTGTTTAAGTGCGTTTATCTCTAATCCTGATTTAGTTTTTGTTGATGAAAATAATACTTAACTTCTAAATCTACTAGTGTCTGTAGGCCGAGCCGACAGGGATTTTTTAATATGAAAATATAATTACAAATTGTTTACTTTATTTCTTAGTAACATTTCGCCTTTTTTGATGGCTTTAAACATTTAAATACAATTATTTATTTTAAAATAAAAATAATCACAATACGTAATATACGGTAACTAGAAAATAACTTTCGAAGTTTGGAAATATCTGTAGATAAAACTGAGATCAAATTTTATACACTGGTGGAAAAAAAGTAAAAGTACACATATAAAATTTCATGTAACTTGAATGATTTTATAGCTAAATACATAGAACTGGCATAGGAGCTATATTTTTCTACGTCTGGCATGTCTTCAGAATGCAGAATATTCTATTGCTGTAAAAAAATAAACCCCAATAGGAATGTATGAAATGGGATATAATATAAAGTAGGGAAATGTATATGTTATTTTTTGCAACTTTTCAACAAAAAAGACATGAATTCCGGCAGAACAGCTATTTTCGTTTTCATCTGTGACAATTCGGAGAACAAAATACATAGAGCTTTTCCTCCTTGCCTACTATATACGCGACATAACTACATAACTTAGCTATCTTATTTCTTTCATATTTTTAAATCTCGTTAAAATTATAGAGCTAATTCGCAGAAATATTAAAAAATGCGATTTTTTTAATATTTCTCCATATTAACGTACACTTATTTTGTTTTACTTTATTATGTATTTTTTTTTTCAGAAATCTAACTTCCTGTAACTCTTTCTAAAAAGTTGAATAAAAATATTTATTCTTCGGTTTCTAAATGAGATGTTTGTATATGTGATTAATTACGATATATTATTAGAAATATTAAAAAATACGATTTTTCACAATCCATCCCACCTTTTTACATATTAACTTGAATGAATTTGTTGCTAAATACAAATAATTGGTATAAGATCTATATTTTGTGATGTCTGGCATGTCTTCAAAATGCAGAATATTCTATTCCTGTAAAAAAAAAAAAAACTTCAATAGGAATGTATGAAATGGGATATAAGTAGGGGAAAGTATATGTTATTTTTGCAACTTTTCAGCAAAAAAAGACATGAATTCCGGCAGAACAGCTATTTTCGTTTTTATCTGCAGCAGTTCGGAGAATAAAATACATAATGCCCCCCCCCCCCTCCTTGCCTACTAAATAAACAGCATAACTATATACATAACTATATACACAACTTGACTATCGTATTTCTTTCATATTTAAAAAATGTGTTAAGGTTATAAAGATAATTCGTATTTTCAGTAGATAAAAATTGTTGAAACTTTCCCAAAACATGTAATGAAACCATTTATTTTTCAAATTTATAAATAAGATGGTTGAATAACTGATTAATTAAAATAGATCACTAGAAATATTAAAAAATGCTAGTTTTCACGCTTCATCCATATACTTTTTCTTTATTATACATTTATTTCATTTTACTTTATTATTATTTTTTTCCGTAAATCTAAATTCCTGTAACGCTTTCTAAAAAGCACAATAAATATATTTTTTCTTTGGATTTCTAAATGAGGTGTCTGTATTTATGAATTATGATATATGATATATCATTAGAAATATTAAAAACTGCAATTTTCCACATTCTTTTCTATCTTTTTCTACTGTAATTCTTTTTTTTTTTTTACATAAATTATGTATTTTTTTGCAGAAATCGAAATCAGTGAAACATTTTCTAAAAAGCGCGATAAAAACATTAATTCTTCAGGTTTCTAATTGAAAATATATCACTAGAAATATTAAAAAATATGAGTTTTCACATTCCATCCATGCCTTTTTTTACCGCAAATATCTTTTATTTTGCTTAAATAGGTATTTTTTGCAGAAAATTAAATTCTTGAAACGTTTTCTAAAATGTTCAATAAAAATATTTAGTCTTCAGAATTCTAAATGAGATGTTTGAATAGCTGACTAATTAAGATACTTCACTAAATGTATTAAAAAGTGTGATTTTTCACATTCGTCCTGTCTTTTTTAACTGTACATTTTTAAAAATTTTTACATATTTATGCATTTTATGCAGGAATACAAATTCTTGAAACAATTTCTATGAAGTACGAGGGTCGATCCAGAAACAAGATTCCCAAAGAGCTCCAGCCGCACGGGAAGGTGCGAAGGCGAAATACGGCAACAGCGCTGTGCGCGGCTGTTCCTGCACTCACGACTCCCCCGGACGCGGTTCCCTGCGCCGCTCATTCTTGGCTCAGCAGCCGTCCAAGATGGAGGTTCCCATTGTTGCTCCCACCAAGTGCGAGATTCGTTCCGTAATTCGCTTTTTGCTCTGTAAAGGGACTCGATTCGTGGATATTCATCGTCAGGTGTATGGCGAGAAGTGTATGTCTGTTCAACACATCCGAAAGTGGTGCAGGGAGTTTAGTGCCGGTCGGAAGGATCTCCAACGATGAAGAACGGAGTGGAAGACCATCACTTTCGGAGGCGGTTATCGAGATGGTCTAACGCGAAGTGCTTCAAAACAGGGGGATCACAGTCCATGAACTCGTTTCTCAGATTCCTGGGAGTTCTTACGAAATAGTGGAGAGAGCTTTGACTGAAAAATTGGGGTATCACAAGTGCTGTGCTCGATGGGTACAGTGGCTATTGACATGAGAACACAATGAGAAACGCCTTGAATGTGCTCGCCAGTTTCTTCAAAAGTGTCAGGCTGATAAGGAAGGATTGTTGGACTCCATTGTTACGGGAGACGAAACGTGGGTGTTTCATTTCACTCCCGAAACAAAACAAAAATCCAAACAGTGGCGTCACTCAGATTCACCAGTCGCAAAGAAGTTCAAACAAACTCCTTCTGCTGGCAAAGTCACGGTCACTGTTTTTTGGGATCGAAAGGGGATACTTCTGATCGATTTCATGGAACGTGGGACAACAATCAACTCAGACAGTTATTGTGAAACACTAATAAAACTCAGGCGAGCTATCCAGAACCGCCGGCGAGGACGACTGGCAGCCGGTGTAACGCTGCTTCACGATAACGCCCGACCTTACGTCTCCCGTCAAACCCAGGAACTTTTCAAACAGTTTGGGTGGACTATCATGCCCCGCCCACCTTACAGTCCGGACCTCGCACCTAGTGATTATCGCTTGTTCCCTAAGTTAACGGAACACTTGGGCCAGTGTTGCCAGATTGGGGACTTTTTTGCCCCCAGATTGTTGATTGTCACCGCTTTTTTGAAATCGGAATATTTGCCCTATCTAAAAATAGATTAAGAATTCTGAAAAAAAAAGCGAATTATACTACTTTTAAAAAGTGGTGACAGTCAAACAATCTGAATTAAAAAAGTCCCCAATCTGGCAACACTGACTTGGGTGGCCAACGCTTCCGTTGTGACGATGACGTCAAAGAAGTGGTGAAACGCTTCCTCAATGAGTTGGCGCCGGAGTTATTTACAGAAATTGGTGCACCGTCTACAAAAATGCGTAGAAGAAGATGACGATTATGTAGAGAAATATAGCAAACTTTCTTTTTTCCAACGATGTAAATTTCTGTTAAAATAAACAAAGTTGTCTATTTGTAAATTTGATGGGAACCGTATTTCTCGATCAACCCTCGTACAGTATAAATAGTAATTCTCCAGATTTCTAAATGATACTTTTGAATAACTAACTAAAATACGTCACTAGAAATATTAAAAAATATGATTTTTCACATTTCATCCATATCCTTTTTTTTATCGTAAATTTCTTTTATTTTACCTAATTATGCATTTTTGCAAAAATCAAAATTATTGGAACGTTTTCTAAAAAGTGAAATGAAAATATTTGTTCTTCAGATTTCTGAATGAGATGTTTGACTAAAACAACCTACGATAGAGACAAGCATCTCACGGTATGTGAGAAGCATATATCTAATCAAGGAAAAAGAAAAGACTCACAAGAATATGTCAAAATATTAAAAAGACAACCCTCACGGCAGTGACCAAATACCAAGACAAGTAAACCTCCTCAGAAGAACAAGCCCACTGGGTGAGATAAGTATATTATACTAGACAAATATAATAAATTATTAAATTAAATGTTAATTTAGGTCAAACCCAACCCCCATAGCTTATGTCTAAGTTACAACCTCAAGCAGCTAGCTCAATTAGAAATTAGTATATTAATCTCACTAGGTCAGCTCCTTAGTCTCCTATCAATTCCCTCCTAACTAAGTAATAGTATGCCAATTCATAGTTAACTTGTCATAAGATAATATAAAAATAATAATAATAATTAATAAATAAAATTCTGATTCTAATATTAGAAATGATTAAAATATAAATTCATTTTAAATAGCCAGGCAATATTTAAGTAATCTAAAGTAAATTATTCTAGTTAGTTTAATGTCACCTAGTGCTATAGGATAATATTAAAACAATATATATAATAAATGATAATTAAGTAAATAGCTATAAGTAAGTTTTAAGTGTAATAACATGTACAGGCTAACCCCTTTCCCTTTCACGTTTTTTTTTTTTTTTCTTTCTTTCTTTTTTTTTTTTTTTTTTTTTTTTTTTTGACTACCGCCTTTTTATTATTCGTAGTTGCACATAGGCTATAGCCTGCACAAGCTACCGGACCCTCTCCAGTGGGAAGTCTACGGAGTCAGTTTCTACGCGGTGGGGTACGGTAGATAGGTGGAGTCTCATCCCCCTGCATCGTTATGTTTGCCTAGCATTTTGGCCCAAAATTAACTTTCGGTGCAACTTGTCTATCTGCGGCGCTCAAATTTTTTTTTCTTTTTTGCTTCCCCACCCCCCTCCAAAATCAATCTCTTACGACAAGTCTGCACCAACAATTCAGCTTCTAAACCCCAGGTCATTCAGAAGTAGTTCGGGCAGCGGTGGCCCAATTGGCAAAGCATCGAATCCGCAGCTAAGGCCGCGGGATCAAGGCCTACTGCTGGCTATAATCCGCCATGTACGCTAATGGCGCCTGGTGCATGTAAAATCCGTCGTGGGTGCAAAGTCCTCCAAGTTACCTGTGACTTATACCTCTGGAGGTGCCTTGCCAGGTGAAGGTCTCGTCATCTGATCAAGGTTCTAAATTACGAGACCAACTTGAGTAGCAACGTGCAGGTGCCAAACAACAGGATATAACGTTAAGTAACCGGCAAAACAAAGTATACACAAACGAGCAGTAGGCACTGCAGATAGGATGACGATCGAGGCAATGATGTCAGGTTTATTGCCGCTTCGCGGCGATTAGGCGGTCTTTCGCCCCTATGCCAGGTACTAAACCCGTTAAGCTGGGGCAGCCCGGCAGGTAGTGGCCTTGTCATCGGTTAGAAAGAAAGAAAGAAAGATGTTTACGGCATATCACTAGAAATATTAAAAAGTGCGATTTTTGACATTCCATCCTATCTTTTTTTACATAGTAATATATTTTTTTTCCAAAATTATGCAGTTTTTGCAGAAATCCAAATTCTTGAAACATTTTCTAAAACGTACAGTAAAAATATTAATTATTCATATTTCTAAATGATATGTTGGTCTTTCGTCTCATGGTTGCTTTGGAGCTGTCGCCTGTTTATTTATTCATGAAATCCAAGAAATAATGTCCAAGTGGTTTGGCCGAAACTGTCGGAAAGCTTTTAACATCTTTTAAGATTTTAAATTTCATGTATATACTTACTTCCCATTGTACACTGTTATAGCATATATATAGAACATATTTCTGAGTTTTAGCTCATTATTTACAAAATATTAATCCGTCAGATTTTTAAATGATATGCTTGAATAGCAGATTAACTAAAATATATCACTAGAAATATTAAAAAATATGAGTTTTAACATTCCATCCATGCCTTTTTTTTTTAATCGCAAATTTCTTTTATTTTTCTTAAATATGTATTTTTTTGCAGAAATTTAAATTCTTGAAACGTTTTCTAAAAAGTGCAATAAAAATAATTCATCAGATTTCTAAATGAGATGTTTGAATAACTAATCAATTTAGATACCTCACTAGAACTATAAAAAAGTGCGATTTTTCAAATTACCTACCCTATCTTTTCTTATCATACATTTATTTTATTTTACTTAATTATGCATTTTTGCAGAAATCCAAAACCATGAACATTTTTCCAAAAAGTTCGATAAAACAATTAATTCTTCAGGTTTCTAAATGAGATGTGTGTATAACTGATTAATTACGATATATCACTAGAAATATTAAAAAGTGCGATTTTTCACATTGCATCATGTTTTATGTATCGTACACTTATTCTATTTTACTTAATTATGTATTTTCTATAGAAATCCGAATTCTTGAAACATTTTCTAAAAAGTGCTAAAGATATTTATTCTTCTGACTTCTCATATGAGATATTTGAATGATTGATTTATTTAGATCACTAGAAAAATTAAAAAGTGCAAGTTTTCTAGACCAGCAGGCGGCAGCGCAGACAATCACCTCTTCGAGTTCACGGGTAAAATTCCAAAATTAGTTAAAACTCGATTCGCATATTAAAACGCAATCGGTCTGCCAAGTCATATCTTGGTAGAAAACACCTAAAAACCTGATTTTAGCGGTTGACTGGTAGGTTTACCATTGTGTCTTCCTGCATCCAAAGATATGAAAACATGGAGGACTGGGAGCAGGAAAACACAATGATAAACATATGAGTAAACCACTAAAATCGGGTTTTCAGGTGTTTTCCACCAAGATATGACTTGGCAGACCGATTGCGTTTTAAGATGCGAATCGAGTTTTAACTAATTCGGAAATTTCAGGCGTGAACTCGATGAGATGATTGTATGTGCTGCTACATTCCATGCTTTTATGAATAATAACCTAAAATAAACCTAAACTCGATGTTCAATAATTTATATATTTAAACGAAAATTTTCATAACCGTTCCTGATATCGGGCGGTTCCATGCCTTCTGTAGCGTATTTTGTATGATTTTTTATTTTCAAGTGAAAATATGTTTAAACATCCTAAAAACCGCTATCAGGGGGCAAAGTCCACATCAAAATTCAATTTATTGTATTTATAGCTAACTACTATACTATATACTATACTATATACTATACTATAATACTATAACTACTATAGTATTATAGCTAACTACTCGCCCTCATAGATATAAGCAATTATCTTTCCCATTCCAACCTTATCCTTTTTTTAATGGTACATTTGTTTTAATTTATTTACTTATTCATTTCTCCAAATGACCAAATCTGAAACTGTTTTCAAAATAGAGCAATAAAACATTTTAATAAATGTTCGAGATTTCTAAGAGAGATGTCTGAATAACGGATTAATTTGAGATTTTCTGTAATAGGAGATTTTACAACTTAACCGATAAAATTCCTTTCGTCTGTTTTTTGCGAATCAAGGAATAGCTTTTATCTAATGCCATTAACGAGGTACTTAGCTTACAGAGATTTTTGCGCTTAGAAATGTAGTTATTGTTTATATGAATTATTTTATCACTGAAGTATAAAAATGAATTAATGCTGTTGAAAAACAATAGTTAACCCTTTTCGAGGGCGGTGTCCTTAAAAAAGGACACCTAATTTTAAATCCTAATCTGACAAACGACACCAAGAATATTTAGTTAAAATTTTCCTTTTATAATGTGCGTAAAAATAAGCAAGTTGGTATTTTCTAATAAATTCGTTTATAAATTCTGGTGT
Organism: Maratus speciosus; assembly: GCA_963932465.1. Classification (NCBI taxonomy): domain Eukaryota; kingdom Metazoa; phylum Arthropoda; class Arachnida; order Araneae; family Salticidae; genus Maratus; species Maratus speciosus. The sequence goes on from OZ010798.1 coordinate 292,664,219, forward strand.
CAGTCCATTATTTCATCAGTTTAAAAATGGAATTACTCCGCGCCGGAAAGGGTTAAAAAAAGAAAAGAAAACATTTAATTTCACAAAATTGTGATCAATTCCTATAGAAAGCTTGTGTAAATGCGTTATACACGTGTGTTCGTTGTTTATTCTTATGAATACGCCTGGCGCTTAGTGTGTGCGAAACCTACAGTACAGTACACATAGGCATCTTGAGTCGAATAGGCTGCTAGCTATATTTTATTACTGGTCCAGAAAATTTTGAAACGACAAAAAAAGTATTTATTATTTTTGTATATATAATTCTTGTACCTTTAAATATGTCTTACAATTATAGGCATAAGGCATAATATGATAGGCATAAATAAAGTAGGGTTATGTCCTGTTCTTTAAAAAATTGTTGAATTTAAGTGTCAAATTTATAGAGGAGTAACTGCTGCTTCTTTTTCTAATCTGTAGTTAATTACTTAATCTTATATTATTGTTAACATTAAGTATACCAAACTCGATGTTGAATGATTTTATATAATTAAACGAAAAATTTTATAAGCGTTCCTAATGATTCGTGGTCCCATTGTCATCGACAGTGAAAACGTTCGATTTTGTATGATTTTTTATTTTAAAATGAAAGTACATTCAAACGTACCAAACCCTGCTATCAACGGGGGAAGCATGCTTCAAAATTCAATTTTATTATATTTAGCTATTTTAACTGCTCGCCCTCATCGATTTAAGCAATTGTCTTTCCCATTCCATCCATGCCTTTTTTTAATGGTACATTTATTTTAATTTATTTACTTATTCATTTCTAAAAAGGACCAAATCTGAAACTGTTTTCAAAATAGAGCAATAAAACATTTTGAAAAATGTTCGAGATTTCTAAGAGAGATATCTGAATAACGGATTAATTTGAGATTTTTTGTAATAGGAGATTTTACAACTTAACCGATAAAATGTCTGTTTTTTGCGATTCAAGGAATAGCTTTTATCTAATGCCATTAACAAGGTAATTAGCTTACAGAGGCTTTTGCGCTTAGAAATGTAGTTATTCACGTATACAATTCACGACTCTTATTTCCTCTTTGGTCGAATAAAGATTGCAAATATGAATTAGCAGTAGAAGAAATAAGTATTATTTATATGAATTATTTTATCACTGAAGCATAAAAATGAATTACTGCTGCTGAAAAACAATAGTTATCCCTTTCGAGGGCGGTGTCCTTAAAAAAGGACACCTAATTTTAAATCCTAATCTGACAAACGGCACCAAGAATATTTAGTTAAAATTTTCCTTTTATAATGTGCGTAAAAATAACCAAGTTGGTATTTTCTAATAAATTCGTTTATAAATTCTGGTGTCAGTCCATTATTTCATCAGTTTAAAAATGGAATTACTCCGCGCCGGAAAGGGTTAAAAAAAGAAAAGAAAACATTTAATTTAACAAAACTGTGATCAATTCATATACACTGGTGTCCAAAATTAAGGACCAGTCACAAAATGCTAATTGTTAAGTAAGCGAATACTCAAAAGGAAAGAATATAATTCAAATAATTACTATCCCTACAGCACAGCTAGTCCATATATCATCTCATTCATGTCACACATGCTCACAAGTGTCACAGTCACTACTGTGAAACAAAAAATAGGAAATTCCACACGTCTTATTATGAGTCTCAAATGATCACTATATGTGACTCCACTGAGACGTCAATCAGACTGCTGCTTTGTGACGAGTCACCAGGTGACTTTACAATGCAGTTACATAGTGACTCTCATGTGACTGTCATTTTTAGACTCAATTTCAAAGTAATCATGAACGTTGCATTATGATAAGTCACCAAATAATATCACATTTTAGTCACATGGTGACTTTTCACATAAGATCACAATGGTGACTTCACAGTAGTCTCTCTGTCACCTAAAAGTCATCATGTGACTTTAATGTGACATTATTTGGTAACTTGTCACAATGCAGCGTTCACGATGACTTTGAAATTGAGTCTGCAGATGACAGTCACATGAGAGTCACAATGTAACTACATTGTAAAGTCACATGGTGACTCGTCACAAAGTATCAGTCACATGGTGACTCGTCACAAAGTATCAGTCACAGTGACGTCTCAGTGGAATCACATAAAGTGATCATTTGAGACTCATAATGAGATGTATGGAATTTCCTATTTTTTTGCTTCACTGTAGTGACTGTGACACTTGTGACCATGTGTGACATGAATGAGATGTTATATGGACTACCTGTACTGTAGGGATAGTGATTATTCGAATTGTATTATTTCCTTTTGGGTATTCGCGTACTTGAAAATTAGCCTTTTGTGTTTGGTCCTTAATTTTGGATACCAGTGTAGAAAGCTTGTGTAAATGCGTCATACACGTGTGTTCGTTGTTTATACTTATGAATACGTCTGGCCCTTAGTGTGTGAGAAGTGCGCAGTACAGTACACATAGACATCTTGAGTCGAATAGGCTGCTAGCTATATTTTATTACTGGTCCAGAAAATTTTTAAACGACAAAAAAATGTATTTATTATTTTTGTATATATAATTCTTGTACCTTTAAATATGTCTTACAATTATAGGCATAAGGCATAATATGAGGCATAAATAAAGTACGGCTTATTTTCTGTTCTTTAAAAAATGGTTGAATTTAAGTGTCAAATTTACAGAGGAATAACTGTTGTTCTTTTTCTAATCTGTAGTTAATTATTTAACCTTATATTATAGTTAACATTAAGTATGCCAAACTCGATGTTGAATGATTTTATATAATTAAACAAAATTTTTTATAAGCGTCCCTAATGCTTCGTGGTCCCATTGCCATCGAAAGTGAAAATGTTCGATTTTGTATGATTTTTTATTTTAAAATGAAAGTATATTCAAACGTACCAAACCTCGCTATCAGCGGGGGAAGCATGCTTCAAAATTCAATTTTATTATATTTAGCTATTTTAATTGCTCGCCCTCATCGATTTAAGCAATTGTCTTTCCCATTCCATCCATGCCTTTTTTTAATGGTACATTTATTTTAATTAATTTACTTATTTATTTCTCCAAATGACCAAATCTGAAACTGTTTTCAGAACAGAGCAATAAAACATTTTGAAAAATGTTCGAGATTTCTAAGAGAGATGTCTGAATAACGGATTAATTTGAGATTTTCTGTAATAGGAGATTCTACAACTTAACCGATAAAATCCCTTTCGTCTGTTTTTTCCAATTCAAGGAATAGCTTTTATCTAATGCCATCAGTGAGGTACTTAGCTTACCTAGATTTTTGCGCTTAGAAAAGTAGTTATTCACGTCTAGAATTCACTACTTTTATTTCTTCTTCGGTAGAATAAAGATTTCAAATATAAGTTAGCAGTAGAAGAAAGAAGTATTATTTATATGAATTATTTTATCATTCAAGTATATAAATGAATTACTGCTGCTGTAAAAACTATAGTTAAAAAAAGAAAAGAAAATATTTAATTTAACAAAACTGTGATCAATTCATATAGAAAGCTTGTGTAAATGCGTCATACTCGTGTGTCGTTGTATATACTTATGGATAGGTCTGGTGCTTAGCGTGTGCGAAGTGTGCAGTGCACAGAGGAGTCTTCAGTCGAATAGGATACAAACTACATTTTATTATGTGGTCCAGAAAATTTTGAAACGACAAAAATGTATTTATTATTTTTGTATACATAATGCTTGAACCTTTAAGGATATCTTACAGTTATAGGCATAAGACATAATGTAAGGCATAAATAATGTATGGGTTATTTTCTTTGCATTAAAAAATGCTTGAATCTAAGTGACAAATTTATAGAGGAATAACTGTTGCTTCTTTTTTCAATCTGTAGTTAATTACTTAACCTTATATTATAGTGAACATTAAGTATACCAAACTCTATGTTGAATGATTTTATATATTTAAGCGAAAATTTTATAAGCATCACTAATGCTGCGTGTACCATTGCCATCCTCAGTGTACACCCTAGATATTGTAGGATTTTTTATTTTCAATTAAAAATATATTCAAGCGGGCGAAGTCTGCATCAAAATTCAATTTATTATATTTAGCTAAATTAACTGCTCGACCTCATAGATTTAAGCAATTATATTTCCCATTCCATCTTAATCTTTTTTTTTTTTTTTTTTTTAATTTATTTATTTTTCCAAATGCCCATTTCTGGAATTGTTTTGAAATAAGAGCAATAAAATATTTTGAAAATTGTTCGAGATTTCTAAGAGAGATGTCCGAATAATGTATTAATATGAGCTTTTCTGTAATAGGAGATTCTACAACTTAACCGATAAAATCCCTTTCGTCTGTTTTTTGCGATTCAGGGAATAGCTTTTATCTAATGCCATTAACGAGGTACTTAGCTTACAGAGATTTTTGCGCTTAGAAAAGTAGTTATTCACGTCATCAATTCACAACTTTTGTTTCTTCTTTGGTCGAATAAAGATTGGAAATATAAGTTAGCAGCAGAAGAAAGAATTGTTATTTATATGAATTATTTTATCACTGAACGGTTAAAAGAAATTACTGTTGCTGAAAAACTATGGAAAAGAAACCCATTTCATTTAACAGAACTGTGATTAATTCATATAGAAATGTGCATGTGTAAATGCGTCAAGCTAATGTCTTCCTTGTATAAACATACTACGAACCTATAAGGGTGTTCTCTAATCCAAAAGGGCAACTTTCTGACATAAATTTTAATTTATTTTTGTTCGAAAATGCATGAAACTAGCTGGTGTTGTTGCTCAGAAACTATGTAATTGTTGAGCTGTTTTCCCCCTTTTTTTTTTTTTTTTTTTTTTTTTTTTTTTGCAAACGCAATAGATCTTTCAAAAAACAGTGTCAAAGTGGGCGCTTTGAACCGAATTTCCGGGCGAAGGAAGAAATAGCACTCAAGAGCGGGAGAAAAACGTGTTTGTCACGTGATCGAAATCGCTTATAACTCAATAGGTAATTGATTGATCAAAAAATGGAAAAGACAGTTCAATTTCAAATCGCTTCCATGGCCAGGCTTTCCAATATTATATCTTTCCATTAAAAAATGAATTTGTAAATGTGTCAAAACGTTTTGCGCTTGTTGAGCAGAGCAGTTAAGAACAGCCTTAAGTATCTGTGTGACAAATTTTTTCAAAAATTATTTTACATGCTTATGACATGTCAATAAGCATGAAAAATAATTAATTGATAAAAGTTAATGAATCAAAATTATTTGAATTCTTATTTATTAGGATTAAAAAATATGGAGGTAACATAGATGTAGTTATTACGCTGTAATAATTGTAGTAACAATTATATTTTAGAAAGTAATAGAAAAAGAAATACGATTTCTGCACTGTACAAAAAATCTGTAAAGTTACTAAACTTTTTCTAGGAAACTGGGATTCCTAGAACTTTTTATGTAACGCCAACAACAAAAATTCCTGTAACAGACGCACTTTTGCGCCGAAAATCAAAAAATCTGCAAGGTTACTAAGAATTTTTTAGGAAACTGGGATGCCTAGAACTTTTCCTGCAACTGCAACCAGGCTTACAGATAAAATTTTAGTAAGATTACTGTAAATTTAGCAGATTCATTTGTATAGTTACAGATTTCTGTAGCTTTACAAAAACTAGTTTTGTAGATTTGCAGATTTTTTTTTGTACAGTTACAGATGAAACTTTAGTAAGTATTTAGATTTTATTTATTTTACTACAGATTTTTTTTTTTTTTTTCATAGTGTGTTATTATATATTGGATGCCAAATAATTAATATCCGGTTCACAGCTACTTACATTTAACGGTTTAAATTGTAGTCATCTAGTAAATGGCTTTTATCTGAGTTTTTAATATAGTTCATTTTGAAAATAATAGCTCACAGTTATAGGTAGATGAAAGAATTGCGAAAATCGAATATTTTATAGAAAGTTACCATAATTTTATCATTAGAATTTTGTCTTATAATACCTAATTATCTTTTTTTCCGATATCCTCCAAATCTTCACTTAATTTAATAAATTTTTGAACTCACATTGAAATAAATAATAATGAATAATAATGAATGAATTTAATAAATCGCGTATTATTATTTTTTTAATTTCAGAAAAAATGAGAAAAGCCCAGCTTTATTAAATTTGTGTATTTCATTTAATTTCATTCAATTTTGTTTTAGAACTCCATTGAAAGTCATACCGAAAATATTCCGTCGCGTGTCACTTATGGTACATGTGACATAGATTCGACATCTTTGGTATATGCAGTCGAACCCGGCTAGGACACGTTTGAAGGGAAAGGACAAAAGTCACATATTAGGCGGGATAGCGTATTAAACATGATTTACAAAAAGTTGCAGAAACTGAGCTTATTTTAACATATAATAGTCTACAAGAATTTTAGAACTTTCATTTATATGTTTAAGGGTCGAAAATTGTGTCTATTACGCATATTTAAATTAAAATTTAACTATATCAAATCAAATTGTATTAACTAATGGAGCTATGAATAAAGAAGAAGAAGACACATGGTGTACACAAAAAAAAAGAAAAAAAATCTGTAAAATTAATACAATTTTTCTAAGGAAACTGGGATTCCTAGAACTTTTTATGCAACAGCAACAACAAAAAAAAAATGCTTGTAACAGATACACTTTTGCACCGTAAATCAAAGAATCTGTAAAGTTACTAAGAATTTTTTAGGAAACTGGGATTCCTAGAACTTTTTATGTAACTGCGACGTGGGTTATAGATAAAATTTTAGTAAGACTACAATAATTTTAGTAGATTCTTTTGTAAAGCTATAGAAATCTGTAGCTTTACAAAAACTAGTTTTGTATATTTATATCGTTTTTTTTTACAGTGCACAGATAAAAATTTAGTAAGCATGCAGATTACGTAACTTTACATCTGTAGAATTACAGATTTTTTTTTTTTTTTTTTACAGTGTAGTACCTAAGGGTTGCGAGTGACGTAACTGAGAAGATGTTCACAAGATGGTAAGTGTTGTTTGTTTCCACAGTATCAGTTTCTTATTAATCCCGGGATAAATTCCCACCAGTAAAAACGAATAGAAATTTTCTGATATATACACTGTAAAAAAAAAAAAAAAAAAAAAAAAAAAAAAAAACAGGAATTTTTCTTGTTGCCGTTACATAAAATAATCTAGGAATCCTGGTTTCCAAGAAAAACTTTACAGATTTTTTTTACAGTGTATATGAAACAAATTCTGCATGAATAAGACATTTAAATAAGGATGAAAATTTCTATAGAAATTTACTGGTGGAAATTTCCCTGTGCAATAACCGAATTCGTTGAAATTAACATTAGGATTGTTTAGGTTATCACAATATGGTGGAATCCAAAGGTATGACTAACGCAAGAACAAGCTTCCACCAGTAAAAAGTAATTGATATTCTTGACTGAGTTATGAGATTTATATTGTATTATTTAATAAGGAGGAAATTTCCATTCAAATTTACTAGTGGAAGTGTGACAGTTTGCTTTTTCGGAAATCAGAACGTAAAGAACCGGTTACATTCGAAGATTCACCATTTTGAGGATATGTCGATTCCTCGTTATTCATATTTCCATGGTTTAACTAATTCTTACTTTTATAGGATCGAATGGAATGCGTCACTTCCAAAAAAACAATTTCTGCTTGACTAATTTCTTTCAAACAAAAATATTAAATCTTTGCAGCACAAGGCAATTATTAAAAGCATATTTAGTAATTAATTAATAAAACTTTATATTAATCAACATAAAACAAAAGCACACACAGGACGCGTTTCGGACTGAAAAGCGAAATCCCGAAGTGTCCAGTGTGGGACTTTGTTTTATGGTGATTAATACAAAGTTTCATTAATTAATTGTGTGATATTGCCCAGTTTTTCGGTGCTGTTTCAACCTATTTAATACTTGTGATAATGAGTACCATTAAAATCAATTCTTAATTTTTAATAAACTAAGGAAAAAATCTGTATTAACTATCGCCATTATTAATCTTTTCTGAAATTCAAAAGAGAAACTTTATGACATAAGTTTTAATCTATTTTTGTTCAGAAATGCATGACACTAGTAGGTGTCATGCTGTTCAGTTGTTGTTCAGAAACCATGTAACAAAACTGTTTTTTCCATTTTTTTTTCAAACACAATAGATCTTTCAGAAAACAGTGTGGGCGTTTTGAACCAAATTTCCGCGCAAAAGAAGAATACCCACTGAAAGAATGGTGAAAAAGTCTTTGGCACGTGATCCAAATCGCTTATAACTCAATAGTCAATAGGTAATTTATTGATCGAAAAATGGAAAACACAGTTCGATTCCAAATAGCTTCCATAGTCAGGGCTTCCAATTTTATATTTTTTCGCTAAAAAATGAATTTATAAATGTGTCAAAACGTTTTGCGTTCCTTGAGCAGAGTAGTTGAGAGCAGCCTTAAATAAGGCAAATATCACTATTTGGAAAAGGTGTTAGCTTTTTATGCTTGATTCATGGTTTACAAAACCTAAATAAAATTCTAATCAATAATCTAATTTTTCCGTTCGCGCAACATCTTTGAAAAACATAAATTTAGCAGTTTTTGCAATTTTCACCGTGCAACACTTAGCTCGTTTTGCTAGAACAAAACGACCCAGAACTCACCACGTTGAGGTGATTGAACTTAGAGTTACACCACCACCATACCCAACCAACCATCCAATTGTTGGATATGGTATTTATATTATATTAAAAAGACCACATGCATGTCAATGTGCAACTCTAATTAAATGCTTATGTAAAAAAAAAAAAAAAAAAAAAAAACATAGAAAATTCGTGTCTTTGAGTTGAGATTCATGATTTTTCAAAGGAATTACAATTTGGAGGGGGGGGGGGGGGATCGGATGTATTTACAAAACAGTTCTGGAAAAGTTGAATGTGAAGGCCGAGTGGAAAGCTCGTGATCTTCAGCAAACACTGAGTGGTTCCTTAAATAGTTCTTAAGTTTCTAAAGTGGCAGTGTACTATAAAAGTGATGAGCTCAAATACACTTCTTTTGAAGACTCGTCGTATGAGGAAGATAAATTCAAACTGAGTACATCGACTAAAAGCCCAAATGGAAGATGAGAATTAGAATTAACGCAACATCGCTAAACAGCGATCGTTTCGGTGTTTCTGATCGGCCAAAAGCTGTCACAACGATAAGTGTTCTGGATAACCACCACAGATATGCAGTTGATAGTTGTAAAATAAAAAGAAACAAGAGACGTTTTAAGACGCATTTGAAAAATTGATTCACAAGAAGAATCAGAAGAATTCAGAAGAATCATAAAAGCAAGACAAACTGCCCCAAAGAAGAAGGCTGTTAGAAATGTAATGCCGCCGAATGAAACTTTCAAACCTCCGATTACATAGAAATTATTAATTGGAATTCTTGTGCGGTGTATCCTTCCTCAATGGCGCGGGACCTAAGTGAAGATGATGTTAAATCGTTCATCACTTCTGACACTACTCTCATCAGAGAAATACAAATGTTTCCCTGTCACACCGAGACTGTTAAGATGTGCGTTAAATTTGTGATAGAGACCTCGAATAAAGTATATGGACTCGAAGGGCCATATCCGAACAACACTGAATTCTAAATCGGCTATGCCTCATTTCTCCAAAACATCAGACTTTAAATGTGTAGTAGATATAAAAATGAAAATGTAAAAACCAAATGTAAAAGCCAAATAATGCTACTCTATGGAAACCCTTTGTAAATAATTGCAAATATAATGTAAATGCCACACCCAACAATTGGATGGTTGGTTGGGTAGGTGGAGGTGGAACTCTAAGTTCAATCACCTCAACATGGTGAGTTCTGGGTCGTTTTGTTCTAGCAAAACGAGCGAAGTGTTCCGCGGTGAAAATTGCAGAAAAATGCTAAATTTATGTTTTTTCTGAGATGTTGCGCGAACGGAAAAATTAGATTATTGATTAGAATTTAATTTATTTAGGTTATGTAAACCATGAAACAAGCATAAAAAGCTAAAGAGTGTTTATTTTAAAAGTTTTAATTAACTTAAAAAAATTAGAGAAAAGGCTTTAAATTTTTCAAAATTTTAAGTACGATGCGCGAATGGAAGATGTTAACCGATTTTAAAAAAACTTATGCCGTTTTTCTTCTTATCAGAATAGGCAACTTTTCCGCACTAAAGCGTTCCGAAAATAAAAAAAATTCTTTTTTCGACACACTCTACTATAGATGTCTATGAAGGTTAGAGTTGCAGAAAAGCTAGAGATCCTACCTACACAACTTCTAAGTTATGTAATATTTAAATGGAGCTTCTGACTGTGAAATAGTCAATGAAATATCGACTTCATTTTGAAAGACCTATCCAATGATGTGCCACACAATATGGTGCGTAAAAGAAATTTTTCGTCTCTACCGCCATTTTGTATTTTACGGCCTCCATTTTGAATTTATAAAAACAAAACCTTGCCTATAACCATCGGACAGTTAAGACAAATCGATAGAGACGTCATTCATTAAAATCCATCCAGCCGTTGGGATGTTTCGAGGGTATAAAGAAATCCACATACACAGATACGCGTGTAACCCTTCATGGCAGTCGGGTAAAAAAAATTAATCATTGTTTAATTTTTTTTTTTTTTTTGATAAGGTTAAAAAAACCTTTTATTTTCACATTTTATAGCGCATATTTCCCCCCCGGTAAATAAGTATTCATATAATTGCTTTTTTCTTTTAATTCTTTCAAAACAATTTTTATTCGAAACTCTTTTTTAATCAGCTTCTGAAACAGTAGCTTGAAATTTAATTTTTTTAAAAATAGGTATGAGAAAATATTTTAAAATATTATTTTATTTTTTGTGAATAATAAAATTTTGTGAATATTATTTTTTTCATTTATATGTAAGAAAAGATGTTTTGAAGCTAGAATGATAAGCTCGTTATCACACTTTATGTTGTTTGTGATTTTATTTTTCCTTAACTAAATCATTCGAGAAAAGTTTAATTATGTTATCTGAAAAGGTACTCTGTTCTAACGTTTTTCTTAGCAAAATTTTAAAAGAGTAATTTAAATGTAAGAATCTTTTCTTAAATTTTTAATGTTCAAATAATTTCATTCATTTATATTTATAAAATAACCTAATATTTTTATTTGGAAATGTAAGTTTTACCTATAAATCAGAAAAAAATGTATTGATAGAGAAAATTAAGCATTTTCATTCTTACAGTTTTAATGCTGTATATTTTTCAACGCTCATTAAATAGGTTTTTCTTTCCCTTTTTTTTTAATATATTTCTTTTTTGTAGCTTTTGAAAAGGAAATTTCTTTCAGAAAATTTTTTACCAGTCAACTCAAAAAAAAAAAAAAAAAAAAAAAAAAAAAAAAAAAAAATCAATTTTCACTTTTAAAAATGTGATTTTGCTTTCGTTTTTTATTTTTCTTCTTTTGTAATTGATATTAACTTATTATTTTGTCTACCAGTCATTTTCTACAGTATAATTTTACGTAAATACCCTTACCCCATAAATTAACATTAATTTCAAGGAAAATAAAAACGAAGATTATTTATTTTACATATTTCATAAATATAAACAAGCTACCATAAAAGCATTACAAATGATTTTCTTATTTCTTAAACATAGATAAAAAATTATAAAAATTAGATCACACCTTGTGGGATTTCATTCTTCTTCTCTAATATTTACTTATAACATTACATAAACCTCTTCAAAAAGATAAAATTACTCAATGAACATACTAGATTACCGGAAGATTTAAAAAGTAACGCCGACACGGCGTCTCGTAACCTAGATAACATCTTCTTATAGTGCGTTTTAAAATTCTTTGTTATTGTGATTATAAAAAATGCGAAAGTTTTTAAATGTATCAACTTTTCTAACATTCTAAAATATCTTCAATGAGACTGTAAACGCATTAAAAGACTCGGCTATTTCGTCTCTTTTTTAATATGTTCTTTTTTTTTTTTTTTTTACTTTTCGAATTCAAGGTAGTAAAACTTTAAAAAATAAACTGTAAAAATATAAATAACTATAAAACTACATTAAAAGATTAGCTATTGTATTAAACAGCAGACTATTTTACAGTTAAAATAACTGTTTGTACCAATAAAGCAAATAAAAAAGAATTTTTTTTCTAATGTTATTAATGAAACAGTAATAATTTCGAAGACTATAGATTTTGTGAATATTTGGTGTATGAAATTTAGCATATTATCAATGAGCTTTTTTACTTTTTCTTGGCCATTCATTTTATACCAGTAGTATTTTGAAAAATAGAAAAATAAATATAAAATTTAAAAAAACTTTATGCATTTTTCACTATTTCAACTTTAATGAATGATTCTTCAGTATCTATCAAAGGTAAAAATTTAATTTAACTCTCATTAGAGTGGCCCCCTTTTTAGGTGCGGTCGTAAATATATAAATACGTAGCACCTATAGTCGTCTTCTGGTCCATTTTTTTTGTCTGTTCACGGTCAAACTCGATTCTTCCCCTTCATTATAAGGGGAATCGAGTTTGGCCGTGATGGTCTATCTGTCCGTTTGTCCGCATATAACAGCGTAAACGCCCCAACCGAATGGCTTGAAATTTAGTACATTTAATCATTGCAAAATTTTGTCGAGTCATTTCACTTTTCATGAAAGTCGAATCAAAACATAAAAAGATATTAATAAAGTTTTCTTCATTCTATTAAATCCTATCATACGTATCATACGTAATTAATTCAATGATATCCCATAATATGTAATGGTTTAAATCCTTACATAGGAGACAGCACCATTAAATTTAATTTTTAAATTATTACAAAAGAAAGCTATTTTTTTAATTAAATTAAAACTATTCAAGTCAAATTATTCAAATAAAATTCAAAAATCCGAAATTTCAAAAATTTAGCTAAGCTTTAAATAAAATTTAAAATTTCTAAAAACAACAACAATAAAAAATCTTTAAAATGAAATTTAAAATGCGGAAAGTTCTCAAGAATTTAGTGGATGTTCAAACAAAATTCAAAATTTCGGATTTTCTCAAAACAAAACAAATTTTTAAACAAAATTTAAAATTCCATTATTTCAAAATTTTACCGAAAATTTAAACAAAATTTTAAATTTCGCGATTTTTTGAAAAAGAATTTTTGAACTAAAAAAAAAAATAATTGTTAAAATATTTTTCAACAACTTATGATCTTAAAATGTAAAAAAGAAAATAATAATAATAATAATAATAATAATAATAATAATAATTCTGTAAAATTGAATCTATAAGATAATAAAATCTATTCCGAGGAAAAATTTTCAAACTCCGACGACTGGCTTCGAACCGGGAACTTTTCGTATATACCAGGTATATGCATTACCACGGAACAGTGTAGCCCACGCACAGTGGGGCGTTTTGATGATCCAGGTGGACAAAATCTAAATTTCTGATTTTCTGGGAATTTAACGAAACCGCAGATACTGGTAGCTGAATGTCCCTTTTATGGAGATCCGTATGAGTGTTGCCGAAAAAATCCGAGGTGTCGATTAACTATGACTGTAAAGAAGGCTTTGTTCAGTTAGTTTGAAGGTGCTTCAGTGGTTGCTCCAGTTTTCCGCAAGTTCGAAAGCACGTCGTAACTATCCTGTTTAATTTGAAAGCACGAGTTTTCTGGAAATATGTCCACATGATTGTCAAGATACGTTTTAACCTGTTGTTATTTTAAAATAAGCGCTATTAAACCCGTGAACCGTTTTTTTTTTTTTCAGAGGCTGTGAATCTGGATGAATCATTTTGTTATTTATAAACTTTATCTCGACTTTTAACAAAGTATTCAGCGTTATTCAGCAATGAGCATTTTTTAAAATCAAAGTGCCATTCCTGTAGTATTGGAAACTTGAAAAATCTGCTGCAAATAGCTGCAGATGAAGTTTTTATTAATAAACCCTCTTGACTTGCAGTTTAAGTATGCATGTTTAGTTCAAATCTTGCAGGTCAATTTTAAACCACTTTTAATTATATGATTGAGCTGAATATTGGAATATACATGCATATTTAATGACAATAAAATATTATTATAGTTTGAGGAGCGTAGAAGTTATACTTTTTATACAGGGCTATACAAAAGTTTAGTTTAAATTTTGTAAGTTAATTTTAAACCCCTTCCAGTTATCTGATTGAGCTGAAACTTTATTAACATATGTAGTTCTGATGCCAATGCAATATTATTACAATTTATGGAACGTAGCAGTTACGCCTTTTTTTTACAAGGCCACACAAAATGTTAGTTCAAATGTTGCAAGCCACTTTGAAACCACTTTTAATTATCTGATAGAGCTGCAACTTTGCCTACATGTGTATTTCCCATGACAGTTTAATTATTAGGGTGGATCGTAGAAAATTTTTTTTTTAATTCAAATTCAGCCCGGTGTGCGAAAGTTGCGTATTGTATTGCTTATTATGTAAAAAAAAAAATCGCCCCCTGAATTGATATCTTCATGCGCCCCAAGGGGCGCGAAATCCTCGAATTTACGCTAACTTTCCCGAATTTTAATAGCTATTAAAAAATTATTTTGTTATTGGCCCATTGTGCACACAATGCTATAATGTCCTCTTATTATATGTAAAAAGTTTCAGATCCCTTGAACAGCATCTTCATGCGCCCCAAGGGGGGCGAAATCCCAGAATTTTAACTAAATTATGCTAATTTTCCTGAATTTTAATAGCTATTTAAAAAAATTAATTTGCTATTGGCTCGTTGTGGATACAATGTTATTATGTCCCCTTACCATATGTAAAATGTTTCAAATCCCTACATCATCATCTTCACGTGCCCCATCAGGGTTAAATCATTATGAAATCTGACAAAATTTGACTTATTTTAGGTTTGTATGAAGATACTGTTACATAATAAAAATCAAGATTTACACAAATTTTTATTAATTTCGGCTATATATGTTCCTTTTCCATATTTACATTTAACTCCTCAGTTTTAATAAGCATCAAATAATTATAATAGGTAAGAGCGCCCCTTAGGGCGCATGAAGATAATGTTCAAGGGATTTGAAACTTTTTACATATGATCAGGGGACATAATAGCATTGTATCCACAATGGGCCAATAACAAATTAATTTTTTTAATAGCTATTAAAATTCAGGAAAATTAGCGTAATTTAGCTAAAATTCGAGGATTTCGCGCCTCTTAGGGTGCATGAAAATATCAATACAGAGGGCGGAATTTTTTTTTATATAATGAGCAACACAATACGCAACTTTCGCACACCGGGCCAATTTTGAATTCAAAAATTTTTATTCTACGATCCACCCTATTAATTATACTATAATTTCAGGAACATAGCAATTATGCATTTTTTCACGGCAGCACAAAAGATTGCTGAAAGGTTGTTGCTTGTAAGCACAAATTTTAATTTACTTAAAAAAAATTAATATAGGTTATTGAGATACACGATAGCATATTTTACATTCAAAGTAAAGTGCGTAGCAGTTATATATCATTTACAGCTCTACATAAATAATTCGGATATGTTACCGTGTATAAACAGAAATTTTATTTCAAATTCAATAAATTTTATATAGGTCTATAGTCAATAAAGTATATAATATTTACACAATAGCAATTTTTCAATTGAATATAATTTGGATAGCACTTATATTTTTTATAGGGTCTCACAAAACATAAAAGCTTGATTTTTGAAGCATGTTTTTATTTTAAAACTTTTATTTTTCAGGATGACAATACAAATTTCTCGACAATATGTTGTAGACATATGGGTGGCTACCACAGAAGGCAAATTTGAAGCTGTTAAGCGCTCCATTCGCATTATATATAAAAAGACGCCCGAAAATTTGTCGAGCGATGTTGATGAGACTAAAATAAAAAAAAAGAAATGGATTTTAACTTAGTACACGCGTGCACTAAATTGCTTTTTTACTTAAAAGAGAAATAAGTATATTTCACACATTCTTTGCAAGGCATTATATTTTTATTTTGAGACAGTTGTTGTTAAATAAACCAAATATTTATCCCTGTTTGAGTATTTTATTAGTGATACATTCAAAAAAATATTAAAACCTGATTAAACTTCAGCGCAATAATTTTGTCCACCTAGATCGTCAAAACGCCCAACTGCGCGTTTTCGAAATAGGAACGCTAATGCCGCCATTTTGTACTAGGTAGCACTGTAAGCGGTCTCATCTAATAGCACATAGCTTCTTTATTATACCTAGACACCACATTTATGAATATAGACGCAGTCGTTCGGCAGTTAAGAGGGTGGGAACGGACTTTAGTGGGCACCCTGTATTTTTATTTTAAGAGATTGTTGTTAAATAACTAAAGTTTTATCACTGTTTGAGTATTTTATTAGTGATGCATAAAAAACAAACAGCAAAAACTAATTAAACTTCAACGAAATAATTTTGTCCACCTAGATCGTCAAGACGTCCCACTGTGCCACGCGAAAAACACTGAAATTAAGGTTCTGCTTTAAAATCTAAATCACAGAAATGGTCGGATGTCATTAAATTAATTAAAATCATATCAGACTTTTCAAAATGTTATGATTTGTCGTGTCATATGAGATATTCCGCTATAAGTAAGCAAAACCTCAATTCTCTAACTAATACAGTTTCCGACAACGAATTCTATGACAGACTGACAGACAAAAGAGTGAAGCGAATACGGTTTCGTCAGATGAAGGAAACTCTAAAAATGATTAAAGATTTTTGATCAATTCTATCATTTTTTTTTTTTTTTTTTTTTTTTTTTTTTGCTTAAATGATATTTTTAAAAAATTCTTTAAATGCGTATTCTTTAAATGAATCCCATTAATTGTGAAGAATGTGCTCTTTAAGCTTAAAAACTTTAAAAAAAAAATTGTTTATTATTAATTTAAAATATGAATTTGTAAACTATAAGTAATATTTCTTAAAACGTTCTCAAATACTGCACTGAAATGCCTGACAGTCGTTGATATTTCTGAACTGAATTTTTCTTCTAAGATTAAAAGCGGTTTCGCCGATTTCAAGTTTAGTTTTTTGGGTCTTTAATCAATTTGTTTCGAGTGAACGCAATATATCGCTTTGTGTATCAAGAATATATATTAATTACTTCTTTCGCTTTTTAAAGATTTATTTTTGCTATAATGTAATTCAAATGTTTTACTCTATATATTTTTTAACCATTTGGATAAATGGTTATTGTCCTCGGTCAGGGTAGGAAATCAAAAACATATCTGAAGCGTTTTATTGGTTGAATCCGTATTTTATTCGTTTTCTGATTGGACTATACAGTAATCTGTATTTTCCCTTTGCTTTCAACAGAGATGGGTACTTCTGTTGCCACTATGACAAAAAAGTAATAAAAACTACAACAAAAATTTAATAAATCAGACACAAATTGAGATACAGCTTTCAAACAAATTGCATTTAAAAGTACATTTTTTTCTTTATACGACGGTGTAAAAAGTAATATTGTGGGATGTTTAGAAGTTTAAGAATGATATTTCATTTAAAATTGGTCCAGGAATATTAATGTTTAATCCATGGCGTATGTAATATATGACCAGTTACGTAGAAGTTTAAAAATTTACAATACCGAAAAATGTAATTCATGGCGTACGTAATGTATGATCAACTCCGTGCAATTTTTTATGTCTTAAATTTTAGTCTTTGAAAAAATCATTTTCCAAATGGTCGTTGTAATTTGTTAAATGGATTTTTTTTTTTTTTTTTTTTACTTGTACTTAGGCAAACGAAAAATATTTAATATAGTTTTTGTCAAAACAAGAAAAATGAGAAGATATTCAATATATACTTCACAATGATACAGTAGAATCTATTGAATATTAAAAAATATATATATGACGCTCGTTATAACAACCCCTTGTATGCCAGAGAAAAGGATCGTTGTAAAGAGAGTTCGTTATAGCGAAATTGGACGGAAAGAAAAACTCTAATCGGATGCATGAAGATTAAGGTTTCAAAGGAAATTCTATAATACAAAATTATTACAAATTTTTGTTCACTTTCGTCTCAAACAAACATTGACATAAAAAATTCATTTTAAGAGAATGATTACATATTTCAAAAATAAAATTTAAAGTAAATGTTAAGTCACACACAAAAAAGCTACGTATTAATAGTTATTCTGCACAAAAATAATTTGAAATTTTTATTTATTTTATTTATTATTTGTGCATTTGATAATTTTTAAAGCACATTTTCCATCTCAATTAGAAGTAAGGCAATAGAGTGAACTCGGCATTCAGCCCTTGGGGAAAGAAAATGATAATATCTTCTTGGAAAAAAAAAAAAAAAAAAAAAAAAAAAAAAAAAAAAAACAGGAAGAAAGATCAATTCTGTCGCTGTATTGGGAAATAAGCTGCTAGTCGGTCATTATATTGGGTGTAAAAATACCATAGCATCAATGGGATATATTTCGGGATATTTTGCATAGGTTTTGAACAGTCGCTAAAAAGGGGCGGTCGTTACGACGAGCGTCGACTGTATATATATATTTGATGGATAAAACAGAATGGAGTGAAATAGAGTTTACCACGTATTTAAAACGAAAGTAGTTGTACGTTGTAAAAGTTCTTTCTAGCATATAGTAAATTATCGAAAAATAGAGAAGATAAAAAAAAAGGAAGATTAGTTTTTGAAAATAGATTTTTTTAATGTAAAGTCATGTTAGAAATGTATTTTTGAGAAATAATCTTATAGTTTCATGATTTATAACTGGGAATTACATTCCTTAAGCGAATGTGTCTGAATATATTTTTTTTCCTGTATGTAAGTACCATTGAAATTTAATTTTCTTTATTTATATGTGTAATTCCTTATATAATTTTTTATGTATTAGTATTAAGGAAGTTGGTTTGACAGATCTCAAATTCCCCTCGCTAATGTTAAACTTATGAGCGTGGAAGACATTGGTATTTTTAAAATACCATTAATATTTTAAACTTTTTCAGTGTACACTTCTTAACCCCTTGAAGGGCGATGATGCTGTCACGGCATCACATAATTTTATTCCCCATTTGCCACATTGGCAAGCGAATTTTTTAATGAAAATTTCATTTTTATTAATTACGCGAAAATATACTTTTACTTGTTTACAAATAAATTTTCTTGTAAATACTGGTGTCATTCAATTATTTCAACATTTTAAGAATAAAAGTACCTTGCCCCTGAAAGGGTTAAAGGATGTCTTTCTTTTTTAGTTGGCTTCTAAAATATATACCTAACTTTATTTGACGTGCGAATCTTTCGCACAGCCCGTCAACTCCGCTAAAATGTTAATATGTAAAATAGTAAATCAAGCATGTATTTTAGAAAGGTTTTTTCAACTAAAAAAGAAAGAGACATCTTTTAAGGATGGTCTCAAATCCAAAAGTGCAACTTTCTGACATAAGTTTTAATTTATTTTTGTTCGAAAATGCATGGAACTATCTGGTGTTGTTGTTGAGAAACTATGTCATTGAGCAGTTTTTTTTCCATTTTTTTTTCTTTTTTTTTTGCAAGCGCGATAGATCTTTCAGAAAATAGTGTCAAAGTGGGCGTTTAGAACCGAATTTCCGCGCGAAGGAAGAAAAAGCACTCAAGAGCTGGCGAAAAACGTGTTTGGCACGTGATCGAAATCGCTTATAACTCAATAGGTAAATGATTGATGGAAAAAACAGTTCGATTCCAATTTGCTTCCATGGCCAGGCTTTCCAATTTTAATCTTTCCATGAAAAAATGAATTTGTAAATTTTCAAAACGTTTTGCGCTTGTGTTGCAGAGCAGTTAAGAACAGCCTTATGAAAGGTGCACAGAAAAAAGATATTAAAATTGTGAATTCCTTGATGAGATAGTTAAAAAATAAGAATTCATGCATGTATATTCTGAAGATATAGATACGGCGAGGATTTATAAGGATGCGTATTTCGCTGACGAGTTGTGAGTAACTTTACAACATTTCAAATAAAATGAAGTCTATATTTTAGAAATATTTTGTCAATTGAAAAAGAAAGAAAAGTCTTTTAAGAAGAAGATGAAGAGAAAAGATGTTAAAAATACTAATTTCTTGATGAGATATTTTAATAATACGAATGCATTCTATGCTCATAGGTTTAACAATGGAGAGGGAATTGGGGTTCCTTAAGAAATACCCTGAGAATTACCTAACACTTTCCAACATAGTTGAATAGCCTGGCGGTCTGTCTGTCAGTGCTCAGGGTATTTCTTAAGGGTGTTGATCAGTCAGGACTCCAATTCCCTCTCCAATCTTAAACCTATGAGCATAGAATGCATTCGTATTTTTAAAATATCTCCTCAAAAAATTGACATTTTAAACATCTTTTTTCTTCAGCTTCTTCTTAAAAGACTTTTCTTTCTTTTTTAATTGACAAAATATTTCTAAAATACATACTTCATTTTATTTGATAATTTTTTGCGCATAAATAAACTCAAATTTTCATGTAATTTATATATTTTATTAATGTTTACTATGGAATATCAACTATCCTAAAGGATGTGTGTAGCATTTATTGATCATTTACAGGGATACTCAAAAAAAATCCTTTATATTATTATTTGTGGGGAAAAATAGTTTCCAATGTCCTCTAATTATGTATCATTATTTCAAACATATTGAAAGGGTTAGATATCACTGAAGCGCACTACAAGATGCTCATTGTAGTTACAAAAATAATTTGAAATTTTTATTTATTTTATTTATTATTTGTGCATTTGATAATTTTTAAAGCACATTTTCCATCTCAATTAGAAGTAAGGAAATAGAGTGAACTCGGCATTCAGCCCTTGGGGAAAGAAAATGATAATATCTTCTTGGAAAAAAAAAAAAAAAAAAAAAAAAAACAGGAAGAAAGATCAATTCTGTCGCTGTATTGGGAAATAAGCTGCTAGTCGGTCATTATATTGGGTGTAAAAATACCATAGCATCAATGGGATATATTTCGGGATATTTTGCATAGGTTTTGAACAGTCGCTAAAAAGGGGCGGTCGTTACGACGAGCGTCGACTGTATATATATATTTGATGGATAAAACAGAATGGAGTGAAATAGAGTTTACCACGTATTTAAAACGAAAGTAGTTGTACGTTGTAAAAGTTCTTTCTAGCATATAGTAAATTATCGAAAAATAGAGAAGATAAAAAAAAAGGAAGATTAGTTTTTGAAAATAGATTTTTTTAATGTAAAGTCATGTTAGAAATGTATTTTTGAGAAATAATCTTATAGTTTCATGATTTATAACTGGGAATTACATTCCTTAAGCGAATGTGTCTGAATATATTTTTTTTCCTGTATGTAAGTACCATTGAAATTTAATTTTCTTTATTTATATGTGTAATTCCTTATATAATTTTTTATGTATTAGTATTAAGGAAGTTGGTTTGACAGATCTCAAATTCCCCTCGCTAATGTTAAACTTATGAGCGTGGAAGACATTGGTATTTTTAAAATACCATTAATATTTTAAACTTTTTCAGTGTACACTTCTTAACCCCTTGAAGGGCGATGATGCTGTCACGGCATCACATAATTTTATTCCCCATTTGCCACACTGGCACGCGAATTTTTTAATGAAAATTTCATTTTTATTAATTACGCGAAAATATACTTTTACTTGTTTACAAATAAATTTTCTTGTAAATACTGGTGTCATTCAATTATTTCAACATTTTAAGAATAAAAGTACCTTGCCCCTGAAAGGGTTAAAGGATGTCTTTCTTTTTTAGTTGGCTTCTAAAATATATACCTAACTTTATTTGACGTGCGAATCTTTCGCACAGCCCGTCAACTCCGCTAAAATGTTAATATGTAAAATAGTAAATCAAGCATGTATTTTAGAAAGGTTTTTTCAACTAAAAAAGAAAGAGACATCTTTTAAGGATGGTCTCAAATCCAAAAGTGCAACTTTCTGACATAAGTTTTAATTTATTTTTGTTCGAAAATGCATGGAACTATCTGGTGTTGTTGTTGAGAAACTATGTCATTGAGCAGTTTTTTTTCCATTTTTTTTTTCTTTTTTTTTTGCAAGCGCGATAGATCTTTCAGAAAATAGTGTCAAAGTGGGCGTTTAGAACCGAATTTCCGCGCGAAGGAAGAAAAAGCACTCAAGAGCTGGCGAAAAACGTGTTTGGCACGTGATCGAAATCGCTTATAACTCAATAGGTAATTGATTGATGGAAAAAACAGTTCGATTCCAATTTGCTTCCATGGCCAGGCTTTCCAATTTTAATCTTTCCATGAAAAAATGAATTTGTAAATTTTCAAAACGTTTTGCGCTTGTGTTGCAGAGCAGTTAAGAACAGCCTTATGAAAGGTGCACAGAAAAAAGATATTAAAATTGTGAATTCCTTGATGAGATAGTTAAAAAATAAGAATTCATGCATGTATATTCTGAAGATATAGATACGGCGAGGATTTATAAGGATGCGTATTTCGCTGACGAGTTGTGAGTAACTTTACAACATTTCAAATAAAATGAAGTCTATATTTTAGAAATATTTTGTCAATTAAAAAAGAAAGAAATGTTTTTTAAGAAGAAGATGAAGAGAAAAGATGTTAAAAATACTAATTTCTTGATGAGATATTTTAATAATACGAATGCATTCTATGCTCATAGGTTTAACAATGGAGAGGGAATTGGGGTTCCTTAAGAAATACCCTGAGAATTATCTAACACTTTCCAACGTAGTTGAATAGCCTGGCGGTCTGTCTGTCAGTGCTCAGGGTATTTCTTAAGGGTGTTGATCAGTCAGGACTCCAATTCCCTCTCCAATCTTAAACCTATGAGCATAGAATGCATTCGTATTTTTAAAATATCTCCTCAAAAAATTGACATTTTAAACATCTTTTTTCTTCAGCTTCTTCTTAAAAGACTTTTCTTTCTTTTTTAATTGACAAAATATTTCTAAAATACATACTTCATTTTATTTGATAATTTTTTGCGCATAAATAAACTCAAATTTTCATGTAATTTATATATTTTATTAATGTTTACTATGGAATATCAACTATCCTAAAGGATGTGTGTAGCATTTATTGATCATTTACAGGGACACTCAAAAAAAAAATCCTTTATATTATTATTTGTGGGGAAAAATAGTTTCCAAAGTCCTCTAATTATGTATCATTATTTCAAACATATTGAAAGGGTTAGATATCACTGAAGCGCACTACAAGATGCTTATTGTAGTTAATAGCATTTATCGTTCAGGACAGACAACAGATTTAGGTTACCATACTGCCTATGAGGTATAATTTCTACAAGTGCGTTTTAATTGTGATCCACGCTTTTAAAGTTTTTGTCTATTACTCAGTGTTAGACAGGGTGGCGACACCACAGATAATCACCTCATCGAGTTCACGGCTGAAATTGCAGAATTAGTTTAAACTCGATTCACATATTAAAACGCAATCGGTCTGTCATGTCATATCTTGCTGGAAAACACCTGAAACCCCGATTTTAGCGGTTGACTGGTAGGTTTACCATTGTGTTTTCCTGCACCCAAAAGTATGAAAACATGGAGAATCGGGTGCAGGATGCGGGTTTTGAGATGTTTTCCACCAAGATATGATTTGGCAGACCGATTGCGTTTTATTATGCGAATAGATTTTAAACTAATTTTTGAATTTCAGCCGTGAATTCTATGAGGTGATTGTCTGTACTGACGCCTCCCGGTTTATGTAAAAATTCTATAAATAATGTACAGGACTGCACAAAGGAACTCTAGTACATTTCCTTTTATTGACGGTAATTGTTGATGGGGATTTTTTTTTTGCGGGATGCGTTTCCTCTGAACTAAATTTCAGCATACTATGTAACATCTACCTATATAAATCTGTAGATCATATAAGAAAAGATAGAAGAATTAAAGGAATTCGTATGCTATTCCGACTATTGATTGTAATTGCCGAAATTGGGATTTCAAATGTGTTAGTCCTTTTCAAAGTTATTTACAGAGATAAAATCTTTCCGTTTTACTTTAAGTGCGTTTCTGTGTATCGGTGGAAATTATCAAACGTGAATTTTCAATTGTATTATACGTTTTCTAACTAAATTAAATTATAGCGTACTAAGTAGACTATTTACAAATCTATAAATCATATACATAGCTGCACAAAAGAATTTAATTACCTTTTAGGCTATGTGCAGTAATTGCTTAACACTAGAACTACCGGAAATTTGAGTCAAGTTTTATAAAAATATTTCACACCAGAATTTTGATTTAAAACAGTTTAACGGTTTTTTTTTCTTTGTATCTTTTAAACTTATTTCATAATTAAATTTCTGGTTTGAACCGAAACTTATTCATATGCTAGCCATTAAAGTGACGGTTCACGGTAGTTCTCCTGTTAAATCTGATTTTCAAATGTGTTATGCATTTTCCAAATTGCTTAGATATAATCTTGTTTTGCTAGAGTATTCAGAATGTGTTGAAAAGTGTTTCATAATCTATGCTTGACGCATGATTTTTCTATCTTGCTTTTTCCCCTTAAGTCACAAAGTTTTATTCAGATCTTAGGAAAGATCAAAAATTTTTTCTATATCCCGCATAATGGATTATAAAATCGAAGTTAAATTTTAAATCACAGATTCGCTACAATATACTTTTTAGAGAAATATAAAACTAGTTTATAAACAAGTAATTATATCTTTTATTTTTAGAATTTAAAAAACAAAAAGAAAAAAAGCTTGTTCTTTACTTAAAATAAAGAAAAAATAAAGCAAATAAAATTTATACTTATTATTTTAAAAACAAAGCAGTTATTTATATACAAGTGTAACTGCTTTTACTTCTTTTTCATCTTCTTTTGCTGTTTTTTTATTACTTTAGAAAAAAATTCCTTTATGAAAACTAATTTTTAAATTACAGCATTTTTTATTAAAGTAACAACACAGTACGTACTTTTGTTTCACGGCCCTTTCCATTTATTTTATTTCTAAACAGAGAAAAATTAATTGAAATTGAAAAAGCTTGCACGCTTTCAATTTCGAATCGTTTTATGTTCGATGTCCTATTTTTCATTGAATGAGTTTTCTGTAAATTAAGTTCTTATTTATGATCTTTTTTTCCCTAAAGAATTTTATTAGCTATTTTTAGAAAAAGCAATTTAAACTTTTTCAACATGTTCAACACAGTTTTAAATTCCCAATGACATAAATTATTTTACTCATATATCTTTCTTTTCTTTTTTATTTTTCTAATGATGTAGTGAAGATATAATAAATACAATTTTATATATGTGAGCTGACATCTTCGCTTTATTTATATATTATGAATATGAAGTGTTATGTATATATTATGTATATATATGCTAAACTTCATATTATTTGTGAAAGTGAAACACTGTTGTACAGGGTGTCGGGGCTAAAAGAATCCAAAAGTTATGGCTTATTTTTACGAAACTACCCCACTGTAAAAAAAAAAAAAAGGACTAAAAAACGGAAATACTACTGGCAATCTAGACGCCAGTACTATTTCCGTTTTTTTACGGGAATTTTTACCCATAAATTACAGAAAATTTTCCGTTTTTCTGATTAAAAGCGGAAAATTTTCTGTAATTTATGGGTAAAAATTCACGTAAGAAAATGGAAATAGTGCTGACGTCTAGATTGCCAGTAGTATTTCCGTTTTTTTACAGTGATTAGAATTAAAAAATATATATATTTAAATAGGAATAGCATCTCACAAAGTTTTAATATCAATAGTCTTCGACATATGCACCTTTGGTAGCGCGGCAAACTTCTAAACGGTAATCCGGTTCTCCCCAAATGTTTCGTAGCATATCAGGAGTTATTAGACAAATTGCTTCTATGAAACGTTTTTTCCACTAATCCACAGTTTCAGTTTTTTGTTTTGTTCAATGTTTTAAAATCTCGGAGCGGATTCCAATCGACGGAGGTGAAGTCTATTATATTCTAATGGGTACACTGTAAAAAAAAAAAAAAAAAAAAAAAAAAAAAAAAAAACGGACTAAAATACGGAAATACTATTGGCAATCTAGACGCCAGTACTATTTCCGTATTTTAACGTAACTTTTCCCCGGTAAATTACAGACAAATTTCCGTTAAATACCAAAAAAAAAAAAAAAAAAAAAAACGGAAAATATTCTGTAATTTACCGGGGAAAAGTTCCGTTAAAATCCGGAAATAGTACTGGCGTCTAGATTGCCAGTAGTATTTCCGTATTTTAGTCCGTTTTTTTTACAGTGAGTTCCGTAATAATAAGCCATAACTTTTGAATACTTACAACCCGGTCACCCAGTATAACGCATATGAAGTGTTATTTATACATTATGCACATGATTTGTAGACTACTTCCTGGTATATAAAAGCTTTATTTGATATATGCATTTTTTCTCCAGTCTTACACCGGCTATGAATTATAAATCGAGAGTTTGTTCTCATAAACATTTTTTTATGTTACGTTTCATTTTAGAGTATTATAAACCCATTTTAAGAAACTAATTTATCTATTTAATCAATTAAAACAACTTATTATATTTCCCACTCTTTCAACTTAAATGTAAAGAAAATTAATTGATAAATATCTATTATAGAAAACATAATATTTTTTCTGATAATTGTTTATTTATAATTATGAGTATTTTTTGTTCTTTTTCATCTTCATCTGCTATTTCTTATTGCTTTAGAAGAACAAGATTTTTTTTTTTTTTTTACCATTTTTAGACTTTATTGCTATTTTGTAATGTTTCATAAAAAACGTAAGTGCATTTAATGAAACACAGAGAAAATTATTCTCGTGTAAGCAACCAGATTACTTTGTTAATTTACTCATTTTTTCAATTTAAATGTAAAGAAAATAAATACATGTTGTCCAAAACAGATAATTTTTTCTGGATAGTTATTAAATTATAAGTGCGAATACTTTAGTTCTTTTTAATCCTCATTTGCTATTTTGTATTATTTCAGATGATTAAGAATTTTTTTTACTTACTTTAGTCTTTTTACTTTTTTAGCCTTTATTATTATTTTGTACTATTTCATAAAAAAACTTAATTGCATATAATAAAACACATAAAAAAAGTAACTTTTATCTAAGCAAGAAGGCTTGAAGAAGATTAATAAATACCTCTTGTATAAAACAGTGCAATTTTTATTGTAGTTATAAAAGAAGCTTTATTTGATATATGCATTTTTTCTCCACTCTTACACCGACTATGAATTATAATTCGAGAGTTTGTTCTCATAAACATTTATTTATTTTTTATTTTTTTTTTCATTTTAGAGTATTATAAACTTAATTTAAGTAACAAATTTATCCATTTAATGAATTAAAACAACTTATTACATTTCTTACTCTTTCAATTAAAATATAAAGAAAATTGATAAATATCTAAATATCTATTATAGAAACATAATAATTTTCCCGATAAATGTTTATTTATAATTATGAGTATTTTTTGTTCTCTTTCATCTTCATCTGCTATTTTGTATTACTTCAGAAGAACAAGATTTTTTTTTTTTTTACCCTTTTTAGACTTTATTGTTATTTTGTACTGTTTCATAAAAAACATAAAGGCATTTAATGAAACACAGAGAAAATTATTTTTGTGTAAGTAAGAAGATTACCTTATTATATTACTCATTTTTTAAATTTAAATGTAAAGGAAATTAATAAATACATGTTGCACAAAACAAAGAATTTTTTCTGGATAGTTATGAAATTATAAGTGTGAATATTTTTAGTTCTTTTTCATCCTCTTTTGCTATTTTGTATTACTTAAGAAGAACAAAAATTTTTTTACTTATTTTAGTTTTATAGTTTTTTAGCCTTTATTATTATTTTGTACTATTTCATAAAAGACTTAAATACATATAATAAAACACATAAAAATAGTAATTTTTATGTAAGCAAGAAGATATCCTTTTTATATTGTTCATTTTTTAAAAATTCAAATGCGAAGAAAATTAATAAATATCTGTTGTACAAAACAGCGTAATTTTTATGAATAGTTATAATAATATATAATAATTACACAGGGTGATTCAAAATAACATAGCCAAAATAAAAGAGCAAAGTAGGCATGAGACAAGAATAAAAAATCACACAGGAACATAGGGTCGCAAACGTCATCCGTGGCCGCAAGAGGGGTTGCAATTTATTTGCAATACAAGAAAAATACACAAAAAACATTCTACATCATTTTATTTATACTGTATTTCCACACATGTTACACATTTACGACCAATACTACTACTGGAGATTCTCAAAATTTTTGTCAGACGATTGGAGACACGCATTACATCGACGCTGCATGGAATGGCACATCTTCTCAAACATGTATCAGGTGTATCTCGAACACATCCTACTGCAGCAAAAATTCTTCCTACTAAGTCTTCCTGCGATGAAACAGATGTTTCCTAAATAAGTCATTAAAAAAAAAACATAAGAAGAAATCTACTGGAGACAAATCTGGTGATCGCGGTGGCCCTCTAGCGGCCCCGGATGGCATTTGCGGCCACATGTTCCTATGTAATTTTCTATTATTTTTGTATGTCTGCTGTGTCCTTTCATTTTGGCCACGTTATTTTGAATCACCCAGTAGTTATATAATAAAAAGATAGTTATATATATTTATAACTGTAAATATTTTTAGTTATTTTTCTTCCTCTTTACTAATTTGTCTTAGATGAGAAGAAGAAGATATTTTTACTTAGAGCATTTTAGTCTTTTTACTATTTTTAGTATTTTTTTTTTTTTTAATTATTATTTTGTACTGCTTGATAAAAAACAAAATGCATTTAATTAAACAAAACAACAACAAAAAAAAAGCATTTTTGTGTAAGCTACAACATTAAAATTTTCTTTCGTGGTTCTGTATTCTTTATTCCCTCTCTAAGAAGAGAAATATATATTGGGATTATAATAGATTGTATCCTTTCATTTTGAAAACCTTTCATGTTCGATGACCTATTTTTCGGTGAATGTGTTTCCTGTAAATTGCTTTCTTTTCTACGATCTTTAAAAAGATTTCCTTTTTTCTACAGAACTTATACAGGTATTTTTCGAAACATCAACTTAAAAATGGGCAATCTTTTTCCGAAAAAGTTTTAAATAGCTATTAAAATTTAATTCTAAAGTAATAGTTAAACAGCTTCTTTATGAGTATTTTATCATTCAAGATAATAATTTCAAATTTAGTGAATTAAACGATTTCTTCATATGACAGAAGATGCTATGTTTAAAAAACAATTCAGAAACATCTAATTAGATATCATAAACATGATTTTTTTGTGTGTGTGTTACTCAAAAGTAAGTAAAAAAAATAACGTTGGATTTCGAATAAAAAATTCACCGTGATAAAATTGATTTTTGTATTATGTTTTATTTTAGAAAAATGTAAAACCAAGTTGTAAACAACTATATACAGAGGAAGTTCTAATATTATGGAAGCATTATTATTACATTTTTTATTTTCAAGTTAACAGAAAAAGATTGAGATACATTAAAAGTTAGTAAAGAACAAACATTGGCTATTTCTTAACAAATTTTTAATGCGTTTAAAGTTCACGAAAAAAATGCATATTAATATTTCGCTTTTTGAAAAAATACACTTTTCAGGTAATGACAACCAGTCGGGTTCTGTGGAATAGGATTATAAGTAGAGATTACAATACCGAGACTAATTTCCCATCCCGGGATTTCGGGACTGCTTAAATTGGATCCCGGGATACGAAAATTAGAATTTATCTAATATCACCAATTTTTACAATAGCTAACTATCATAATCTTAAAGAAAAGATAGTAAAAGAAAAATACAGCCTAACTTACATTTGAAAATATTCAAAGTTAAAAATTTCTGACTTTAATTAATTATCAAAAAGTATAGGATAAATTACAACAATTGAAAATTAAAACAAATATGCAGTTGGTGTTTGACAATGCAACAAAAAACATGAAATGTCTATGTTTCATCTTCTAGATAATTTCTTTTATTTCCTGTTAAACAAGTTTTTGATTGGCTTAATATTTATAATATTAAAAAATAATTATTAGCACTAATTAACTTTTGAATTATTCTCATAATCACGTAATTAAAGATTACATAGCTTCTATGCAATTACATATCTTCTATGATTGTATATCTTCTATGCAATCTTGACTTGTGGAAGGAAGAGAGGTTGCATTAAATTATTTCTGAACTTTAGTACAATGTTTCGTAGATAAATGCGTATGCAAATAAATGCATATAAATGCGTTAGTTGATCCACTTAGTATTTTAAGCATACATATTTTACATTTAGTACTTTTTCAATCTGTTGACGTTAAATAGTAGCCCCATACTGAAGATGTACCATTATTTTTTTTCCCTATGAGCTACAAAATCCTTTTTATTAGACATCTTTAAAGCGAAGTATGTATAAACGCATGAAAAACAAAGAAGTTAGCCCACAATATAATAAATATTATGATGCACAAATGCGACCCTATCAGTAAACTATAATTCGAAAATGACATACGAAGTGAAAGGTATTTTCCACACAAGCAGCGAAATCGAAATAAACAAATAATTTCATTATTCTTGACGAGCTGTGCGTTTACATCTTTTGCAAGTCGAAAGATTTCCACGTTACAAGATTTAATCGCTTACAAATGTAAAAAAAAAAAAAAAAAAAAAAAAAAAAAATACTTGAGATATACATTTTTTTAATGGTATATAAATTTCATAAAATTTGCTTTTTTCCAAAAGCGAAAGTCTATAAATATATATTTTTAAATTTCAACTGAATATTGCTCCATAAAAAAAAAAAAAAAAAAAAAAAAAAAAAAAAAAAAAATCAGACAATCCCGAAAATCCCGTGATTCGGCAGAAAAAATCCCGGGGTTTTCGGGACTAAAAATAAAGCGGGATCCAGGGATTTTAATTATAAGGAACATTAAAATTGCCAGCAAAAACCACCATTTAAAAGAATAACCAAACTTATTTAATAAGTAAACCAAAACATCATCTATAAATCATCGGATTCATTGTTATAATTTTTAGACTCGTCTTGAAACAGTTGTGTAACTGACGTTCCATACTACCCGAAAACCTCTTGAAAAACATAACCTCTTCCCTTGTCAACAAGTTAGCATAGAGAAAAACTGACTAACACAGCAATAAATATAACTATTTAACTTTATAGTCAACTTGGTAAAGATCACTGACAATGAGATGTTATAATTAAGACGATTTATATAAAATTTAACTGCAAAAATTGAGAATAAGACTTTATTTCACCGCGTCTCTCCAACAACAGATAGCCAAACAGACCTGACCGCAGTGCTCCACGGAAATACTAGGAAGTCGCATGGAGATTTACGCTTGACTACAGCACCGTATGCGCCAGATATTGAAGTATTCTATATATTGTCTAACTATTCCATAATACCCGTAGCCCCCCCCCCCCTCTCTCAATATATATCTAATTTTTTTCTTAATTCAAAAACATAAGCCAATTAATTTTAATTTTAATTAATTAATTTATTTATTTTGTAATACAAAACAATAAATTTTTCGTCTATTTACTTATTTAAACGCGTGAAACATTTTTCATATTTTTCACTCTTTTTTGCTATTTTGTATGATTGAATAAGTTATTCCTTTGAAGCTGAATTCAAGCTACGTACGCTTCTTACAATTTCTAAGAAATATGCAAAGCCGCAGCAACACTATTTGTCGATATAGAGAAAGAATTTAGAAGTATTCAGATGAAGCTAAAATCAAAGTGCTTACACTCCTTAGAATTTTCGATGACTATGATACCTTTATTTTAGATTCGAAATTTTCTATTTAATATTCTTATGCCAGAATTTTTAATCATGTTATTTAACCGCAATATTTCTGCATTTAAGTAAGGCAAAAAATTATATTAAAAATCGTGTTATCCGCATCTTTTGAAATCAAGTTGAATTCATTATATCATGAATTTTGTTTCTCTTTATAAATGAAAAAGCTTTTCAGATGAAGCTGAAATCAAGGTGCTTACGCTCTTTAGAATTTTCGATGTCTATGACACCTTTATTTTAGATTCGAAATCTTCTATTTAATATTCTTATGCCAGAATTTTTAATCACGTTATTTAACCGCAATATTTCTGCATTTAAGTAAGGCAAAAAATTATATTAAAAATTGTGTTATCCGCATCTTTTGAAATCAAGTTGAATTCATTATATCATGAATTTTGTTTCTCTTTATAAATGAAAAAGCTTTTCAGATGAAACTGAAATCAAGGACTTACGTTCTTTTGAATTTTCAATGTGTATAACACCATTATTTTAGATTCTACATTTTCTATTTAATGTCCTCATACGAGATTTTGTAATTGCGTTATTTAACCACGATATATCTGCATTTAAGTAAAACAAAATTTTTTTTTAAAAATTGTGCTATCCGCATTTTTTGAAATCAAGTTGAATTCATGGTACTATGTATTTTGTTACTCTTTATAAATGAAGAAGCTTTTCAGCTGAAGCTGAAATCAAGGTGCTTAAGCTCCTGAGAATTTCCAAGGAGTATGACACTATTGCTTCAGATTAAAAAAAAAAAAAACCAAAAAAAAAAAAAACCACTTTAAGCACCACGACGTACCTGCGTACGTCAGACTCGTTTGTTTGGAATACCAGGACGTATGTGTGTACGTCCTCATTTTAAGTCCAGAGTGCAATGTCCTAAGCATCTTATTTTTTGCGTTGCCAATTACTATTGTGATTAGTTTTGTACGGGCTTTATAGAAATGATTGTTTTCGTACAAAATAAAGTCATGTGCCCAAAAAATGCAGAAGGAATAAGAAAATGTTCAAGAAAGATGTGCACTGGATGTACCGGAAATCCTGTATTTTGTAGTAATGAACAATTTTCAGAAAACATCAAGTACACTGTAAAAAAAAAAAAAAAAAAAAAAAAAATGCAACTTTACAGATGTAAAATTAAAGAAATCAGTATGCTTGCTAAAGTTTACCTGTACACTGTACAAAAAATATGTAAATCTACAAAACCAGTTTTTGTAAAGCTACAGCAATCTGTAGCTACAGCACGAATCTACTAAAGTTACAGTAATCTTATTAAAATTTTTATCTGTAACCCGGCTTACCGTTGCATAAAAAGCTCTAGGCATCCCAGCTTCCTAAAAAATTCGTAGTAACCTTACAGATTTTTTGATTTACAATACAAACATGCATCTGTTGCATGAATTTTTGTTGTTGCCGTTATATAAAGAGTTCTAGGTATCCCAGTTTCCTAGAAAATTCTTAGTAACTTTATAAATTTTTTTTTTTTTAACAGTGTGACATAATCTATTCCAATTCAAACTAGAAACGTAGAGTAAACGTACATAGCTTATATTTTTCATTTCTACATTTCTGCACTTTATTGTAATGCAACAATAAATTGAAAAAACTTACGAACTTTGCACATGTACTAGTTGTTTACTTCGAAACTTACTTTTATTTGTACAATATAAATAAATCTTTATTTTATTTTCTCATTACATGTAATTAAATAATTTACATGTCATTAAAATAATAACATACTACTTTTGACGAAATTTAGTATATCTGGTATCAGCATATTATCACTAAATTGAATATAGTGATTAAGGGATTAATATTTAAATTTCAGAATTTGCAAACGGCCTATTTAACTGTAAAATTTTTAATATTTTTTTCTGCAATTAAGTTTGACAAATTTTCTATTAAAATTCGTTGTGGAACTGTACAAACCTTATAAAATAATGTTGAATTCTGTGTGCTATGTATTTTTGTCTTTCTTTATAACTGAAGAAGTTATTCGAATGAAGCTGAAATCAAGGTGCGTACATTCCTTAGAATTACCAAGGTCTATGAAACCATTACTTCAGATTCAAAATTTTCTATTCAATATTGAAATCTGAGAACTTGTAATCGCCTTATTTAACCGCAAAATTTGTGATATTTTCATGCAAAAAAGAAAGACAAAAAACTCTATTCAAGAATTGTGCTAGAACTGTATGTACTTTATGAGATCCAGATAAATTCATTGTACTATGTATTTTTATTATTCTTTATAATTGGAGAAGTTATTCAAGGGAAGCTGAAATCAAAGTGCGGACTCTCCTTAGAGTTTCCAAGGTTTATGATACCATTACTTCAGATTCGAAATTGTCTATTCAGTATTGAAATCTCAGAACTTGCAATCGCTTTATTTAAACTCAAAATTTGTGATATTTTTCGGCAAATAAGTAAGACGAAAAACTCCATTCAAGAATTGTGGTAGAACTGTATGCACATTATGAAATCCAGATGAATTTATTGTATTGTGTATTTTTGTTATTCTTTATAAATGAAGAAGTTCTTCAGGTGAAGCTGAAATCAAGCGTCCAATGTTTCATAGAATTTCCAAGGAAAATGATACTATTTTTTCAGATTAGAAAATCTCTATTTAATATTTCAATCTCAGAGTTTGAAATCACCTTATTTAACTACAAAATCAGTAATATTTTCTGAGATTAAATAAAACAAAAAATTCTATTTTGAAAACGTGGTTTCAAATTGTATATACTTCATGATATGCATTTAAGAAAAAAAAAATTCTTAATGTATTAAGGGGATACAGGACCTTTGAGTTTTCTGAAAAGATCAAAAACATCGCCTTTTTCTAAGTACAAAACACAAATAATATGCAATTAGGATCTTTTTTTTTTCATTTATGCCTGAAGTATATATTCTTAACTATATTATTCAGAAAAATATATATTGTATATACAGAATTAATATTTAAATTTTAAATTTTAAAATTCATCTCACTAACGTGTGAATTAAAATCATTATGTGCTGCGCGCACGATAAAACTCATTTGTGAACAATTTTTGAACAAAATAGTATTAATAATCTTTATAATATATTTATAATTACTTAAAAGGTGACAAAAAGATATAAAAACATATAAAAATATTATTTAATGTAACCCGAGATCTTTCGAACACACACGCGTTCATTTTCAAAGGGATAAAAGATTATTGACTGAATAGAAATACATTTTAAAAACAAAAACAAAAATAGTACGCATGCGCAAGCGGAGTTCAGTCCATTTCTCTGCAGAGGGGTGAAAAGATCAGTTCATACTATCAGGAGATCGTGATATATTTAGGATATTGTACCAAATTGCGGGAATATTATAGGAAAGGACATCGTTACAAACATTATCACTTCTAAGTAAAATTTCAATGGATTCACGGATTATTGATGAGTAGTGGTTAGACGTTGAAATGATAATTTTAGCTTTTTCGAAGTTTATATTAATATTTTCTGTTTGATGTAATCTAGATAAAGCTGTATTTGGTTTGTTAAACTTAATATCAGAAATGTGCTCTTTTAATCTTTCCTTAAATTTTCGACATGTCATACCAATATAAAATAAACTCTTATGCTGTTCTGTGCTGAATGGGTTGATGTAGACTCCAGCTTTTTCATAATCGGGAATAAGATCAATTTTGCTGTGAATCAATTCTTTCAATTTTGTTGGAGGTTTAGCTATTAAATTAATATTATATTTTAGTAATGCATATCTTAATCTTTCATAAAGCTGTGGGATATATTCAAATGTGCAATAAATAGACTTGCTCAAACTTAATTCCTGCTTCTGTCTTGGTTGTTTTGCTTGATTAACTACTTTATTAACGTGTCGAGGAGGGAAACCATTCTCAATAGCAATTTGTTTTATTATACTAATCTCGTTTTCTAGGTATTTATCTGTACAAACTTCGAAGGCACGTTTAACGTAAAATCTGTAGGCAGCAATGTTATATGAAAATGGTGAGTTACAATCAAAAGGAATAGTTTTGTTAGATCTGCATGGTTTTCTGTAAATAGTACGCTCCAATTTATTTCCATAACTATTCTTTATTCATTTAATATCAAGGAAGGGTAAAATACCCTCTTTCTCAATTTCTAATGTAAACTTTATCTTTGTATCCAACTCATTAAGTTTTAACAGGAAATTATTTAAAGACCGCAAATCGTGATCCCAAATTATGAAAATGTCATCTACATATCTTATCCAAATTGATGGCTTAATTTCAAAATCTTCCATAATCTTTGTTTCTAAGGGTCTAAGTTTTAATTCGGCTTAATATCCTGAAATGGGGGATCCCATAGGAGCACCATTTCGTTGTCTGTAATATTTACTGTTAAAAACGAAAACTTTATTTTGTGTAATCAGGTTAATTGCTGATTTTAACGTGATGCGAATATCTTGATTAAAATTTGGGTTATTGCCAATAGATGTTTCAATTATCTGAACAATTTCATTACTATTAATAGAAGGATAAAGAGAGACAATGTCCAGGCTGGAAAGAATGCTATTATGGTTAATTGAGATGTCTTTTATCATCTTGACAAAATCAGTAGTGGAGTCAATAACATATTCAGATGTTGGGAGAATTGTTTTTAAGTATGGAACATAGGCTTTTTCAATATAGTAGGTAGGAGCAGAATGCTTAGTTACAATGGGGCGGAGGGGGGTGTTTTCTTTATGGTCTTTAAGACGACCAATTAATCTAGGAGTAACGGCAGTTTTATTAACATATAATTTCACTTTAATTTCACTAGGCTAACTTCCATTATTAATGAGACTCTTGGCTTTCCTAGATATATTAACATTTGGACCCTTCTTTAGTTCAATGCAATCCATATTATCAATACATGCCTCCATTTTGCTCAAATAATCTTTAGTATTCAAAACTGCTAATTTATTTGTTTTATCAGAAACGGGAATTAAGAAAAGGGTCCCCTACATTAACTTATCCGATACAGTTTTTAATGAAGATGAAGATAATATTTTAAAACTGGGCCCGAAATATATGTTTAGAAATAAAATAGATTTGAAGTCTATAATCACGAATTGTGAAAGGATCGCACAGGTAACCCCTTCCGCTATGAAGCATGAGGTTAGAAGTTTACTACACAATAATGTTAAAACCTATTTAAAGAAGCCTTTCAATCAACAAGATCCCGACTTCAGAATTATTAAAAGGTTAAAATCTAACAAGGACTTTACAATCATACAGACTGATAAAACAAATAAATTAGCAGTTTTGAATACTGAAGATTATTTGAGCAAAATGGACGCGTGTATTGATGATATGGATTGCATTGAACTAAAGAAGGATCCAAATGTTAATATATCTAGGAAAGCCAAGAGTCTCATTAATAATGGAAGTTGGCCTAGTGAAATTAAAGTGAAATTATATGTTAATAAAACTGCCGTTACTCCAAGATTAATTGGTCGTCTTAAAAACCATAAAGAAAACACCCCCCTCCGCCCCATTGTAACTAAACATTCTGCTCCTACCTACTATATTGAAAAAGCCTATGTTCCATACTTAAAAACAATTCTCCCACCATCTGAATATGTTATTGACTCCGCTACTGATTTTGTCAAGAGGATAAAAGACATCTCAATTAACCGTAATAGCATTCTTGCCAGCCTGGACATTGTCTCTCTTTATCCTTCTATAAATAGTAATGAAATTGTTAAGATAATTGAAACATCTATTGACAAAAACCCAAATTTTAATTAAGATATTCGTATCACGTTAAAATCAGCAATTAACCTGATTACACAAAATAATGTTTTCGTTTTTAGCAGTAAATATTACAGACAACGAAATAGAGCTCCTATGGGATCCTCCATTTCAGGATATTTAGCCGAATTAAAACGTAGACCCTTAGAAACAAAGATTATGGAAGATTTTGAAATCAAACCATCAATTTGGATAAGATATGTAGATGACATTTTCATAATTTGGGATGACGATTTGCGGTCTTTAAATAATTTCCTGTTAAAACTTAATGAGTTGGATACAAAGATAAAGTTTACATTAGAAATTGAGAAAGAGGGTATTTTACCCTTCCTTGATATTAAATTAATAAAGAATAGTTATGGAAATAAATTGCAGCGTACTATTTACAGAAAACCATGCAGATCTAACAACACTATTCCTTTTGATTGTAACTCACCATTTTCATATAAAATTACAGCCTACAGGTTTTACGTTAAACGTGCCTTCGAAGTTTGTACAGATAAATACCTAGAAAACGAGATTAGTATAATAAAACAAATTGCTATTGAGAATAGTTTCCCTCCTCGACACGTTAATAAATTAGTTAATCAAGCAAAACAACCAAGACAGAAGAAGGAATTAAGTTTGAGCAAGTCTATTTATTGCACATTTGAATATATCCCACAGCTTTATGAAAGATTAAGATATGCATTAGTAAACTATAATATTAATTTAATAGCTAAAACTAAACAAAATTGAAAGAACTGATTCACAGCAAAATTGATCCTATTCCCGATTATGAAAAAACTGGAGTCTACATTATCCCATTCAGCACAGAACAGCATAAGAGTTTATTTTATATCGGTATGACATGTCGAAAATTTAAGGAAAGATTAAAAGAGCACATTTCTGGTATCAAGTTTAACAAACCAAATACAGCTTTATCTAGAATACATCAAACAGAAAATATTAATATAAACTTCGAAAAAGCTAAAATTATTATTTCAACGTCTAACCACTACTCATCAATAATCCGTGAATCCATTGAAATTTTACTTAGAAGTGATAATGTTTGTAACGATGTCCTTTCCTATAATATTCCCGCAATTTGGTACAATATCCTAAATATATCACGACCTCCTGAGAGTATGAACTGATCTTTTCACCCCTCTGCAGAGAAATGGACTGAACTCCGCTTGCCCATGCGCACTATTTTTGTTTTTGTTTTTAAAGTGTATTTCTATTCAGTCAATCATCTTTTATCCCTTTGAAAATGAGCGCGTGTGTGTTCGAAAGGTCACAGGTTACATTAAATATTTTTATATGTTTTTATATGTTTTTGTCACCTTTTAAGTAGTTACAAATATATTATAAAGTTTATTAATAACAAGGTGAAAATTTCCTTCACGACACTAGTATTTAAAACAGTGTTTTGACTCTATTCAAAATAGTATTATAACACACCTACGTCTAAATTAAATCCAAAATATACACAAAAAGTTCTGTTTAAAATTTCTTTTTAGCACAAAGTAGAAAAAAAAATGCCAAGTTTTTCAAGTGAAAAAAAAATAACCAAAAATATGTGGATTTGTTTGGTTTTAGCATGTAGACTATAAAGAAACACATATTTAGTTAATTTTTTAAAGCTGTAGCTTACATAGTTTGAAAGTAACTATGCACGCAAACTCCAAATTTACTAATCTGAGAAAACGCGTTTTAAAGTTTCAGTATCTACAGAGCTTCAATTATACTCATCGTTTATAAATGATTAAAACTCAAGAAATAATGCAGATTTTCAAATGGGATGTTTTGCATATTGCTCGGAAATTAAAAAAAAAATCAGAAAAAAATAATAACCGAAAACTGATTTTTCGAAAATTTAAAGGTCATGTTCCTTCTTAAACATTTAAGAAATTTTAAAATGAAGAATATTTTGTAAAAGACACAACTGTGTATTTTTTTCCTTTCGTAATTCTTTTTTTCTTTATTCCTGCGGTCAGAAATAAAACTATGTATTAGGACTGAAGAATGTTGCACCCTTTTATTTTCAACTTGTTTCAGATTCAAGGACTTTTTTTAGTGAATATGTGATATGGAAATTACTTTCTCATTTACGATCTGAAAAAAATTTCTTTCTATGGAATATTATTATCTGTGTTTAGAAATAGTAATTTAAATTTTTTGAACACTTTGAACGAAATTAAAAATTACTAAGCTTATCAACAATCTGGTGCTCCTTTGATTCTCACTTGTTTTTCTTTAAAAATTTTTAAAAAAGATAGAAAAAAGAATTTCTTTTTTTTACACATGAAATGTTATATATGCAAAAAATGTAAAGTTTTACCACAATTTTTGAAAAAAAAAACATTTTGCCTTATTTAATCGCAGAAAAGTACAAGAAATTTATGCCATTAGACGTGGCGACAATGAATTTCGGAATACAAATAATAAATACAAATTTTCTAATCGGTAATACTGGTGCCACATTTCTTGTAAATTCTAAAAAGTTTACGCAACTTGTATATGTAACATTTAAATAAAACGTGAAACTAACAATTGTTTTTACCTTATGAAACATTATGAACATAGGACGATACTTCTCATTTTAATGTAAACATCATTTCATTAATCATTTTGCGGGCGGTGTCCTTAAAAAAGGACACCTAATTTTTATTTTACTGGCATCCAGAACGTGTAATTAAAATTTTGCTTTTATAACACACTTGAAAATAAGCAAGTTCGTATTTTCTAATAAATTCCTTTATAAATTTTGGTGTCAGTAGTTCATCATTTCATCAGTTTACAAACAGAATTGCTCCGCACCGGAAAAGGTTAAACATACTTAACTCACGTCCGTTGTGTTTTTTCTTTTCAAATGTATTAACAGAATATTATTTAATTAAGCAAACAAACAGCTTGAGGAGCGTCCTCGTACACCCTTGTTAGCACTATACTTGAAAAGTATTTTATATACATACATCTATACCCATTAAAAAGGTATATAAAGAATGCCCTAAAATGGGCTGAGCATTTTTAAAACTGTGTAAATTAAATGGTGACATATATTTGTTATGTAAGAGATTAATGTATGAAATCTGGTACTTTTTCACTGTGTTTCGCTATTTTAGTTCCAAATGTAAGTGATAGATGTTGCTGCGTTATCTCAAAGTTTTAGAACGCTTAAACTAACGTTAAAAAATGAATCAACGTTCAAGCAACATTTTACCCTCGTTTTGTTTAGCACGTACAAAAAAAAAAAAAAAAAAAAAAAAAAATGGTGCGCATTTTGAAATTTTAAGGTAATTTTGAGTAATATTATAGTTTTAGATAATGAAGCGCCATCTATCGATGATAATTAGAACTAAAATAAAGAAGCGCAGTATAGAAATTTCTGACTTTACATATTAATCTCTTGTAAGAATCACGTCAGCAGCTGTCACCTTTTATTTGTTATTGAGTTTTAAAAACATCCAGTCCAATGTAAGATGACATGTAGGTGAAACTTTCTTTCTGAAACATATTTCTAGAATATTACTTATTTAAGCAATAGAAACAGTTTGTAAAAATCCTTTTACACAATTATTATCCCCGATCAGTATAATTTCCACAAATATAAATATCTATATCAATCCAAAATCTACATATATTTGACTGTGTGTGCATATTTTATGCGTGTAGGTGGAGATGCACTCGCAAAGTTGGCTTTAAACCTTTATGTACTGAATTATGAATTCATGAAAATTTTATCTTATAAAGCATTTTTTTAATTGTTTAAACTACATTAGAAGATTTACATAAACATTTAATAAATTTTAAAAGCATTTTAGAAGAATTGAAGGATTCAGAAGGGTTAATTAAATTTGAATTTATAGGAATTTTGTGTAATATTTATAACCCCACTCAAATCTTTTATTTTAATCATTTTTCTTAGTATTTTGTAGAATTAAGAAATGTACAAATTAAATGTTCTTATAACAGAAACATAGAAATATTTCCGAACTGAAAAATCCCTGCCCCCAAGGCTAAGAATGCTGAAAAAAAAACAAAGACAAAAAAAAATCATCCTTTTAAAAATATTTTTATTTTGTGTAACCCATAATGCTTTTGGAACAAGATAAAGCAATGTATCTATAACTCATTCTAAACTGTATTGTTACTAATCGATGTGTTAAA
Source organism: Maratus speciosus (assembly GCA_963932465.1). NCBI lineage: Eukaryota > Metazoa > Arthropoda > Arachnida > Araneae > Salticidae > Maratus > Maratus speciosus. Next base: position 292,705,956 of record OZ010798.1, read on the forward strand.
TGAATTTTATAACAAGTTTTTTTTTAAGGTACTTATAAGTACCGCAAGCAGATAAAGGGTTAAAATTCAAATGTGCCCGTGATAGTAAAAGGCTAACGGCCCTTTATTCCCCCTTTTCTAAAAAATACATTACCCTTAAGTAAACGTATTTTTGGAACTCAAAAGGTATTACAATGTTTTACTTTAAATAAATCAATTGCATTGCTTGGAAGTTTAACAGTTTTGACATAATTTGAAATTATTTTAAATGACTGACTAATCTTGGGTGATCAAGTGAACCTATTTCCTTATAAAATTGTCATATCTTTAAAGAAGAATAAAAGCTGAGTTTCCAACAGAAAATTTATTGAATAGTTTTATTACATTATCGTTGATTTCAGAAAATATTAAGTATTTGTCACATTCATTTTCTCATTGTTGTAAAGATTGAAAGCGAAGGAAATACCAGAACCCTTCTCATATGTAACGTAAAATTTCAAATGCATTTTACTCAACTAACACAAAGATTTTTTAAAAGATGATTCAGTTTTCTTTTCATTTTCTTTTACAATTGGATTTTCTCTCAAAGGAAATCAAAATGTATTTCGGCTAAAAATGTCAGAAATATATTTTTTAAGAGGTCAAAAAATATATTTACAGAAAAGTATCTTTTATGCTTCGCCGCTGAAGTCACTATAAAGAAAAAGAAAAAAAAAATAATGAAAACATATCAAGTGATGGCAGTTCACAATATGTTTTGTATATGCGTTGAAATGTTTTTGATTTTTATTCTGACAGTTAAATAGCTTCAGAGCGTATATATGTGTCAGCAAACTATATTGAAATTTGTCGCCAGAAATTTTTTTAGTGTTTTCCTTATTCGAAAATCCATTATCTATTCTTCTAGATTCAATTATTACATATAACACGCCCCTTTGGGAGTACGAAATTAGCATTAAGGGGTTACTTAACTCAAGCGAAAACACGCGGTCGCTAATGTTGATCCTATGGAAGAAATTATTTAACACATTCATGCCGGCGTGCATCACCGGTGGGTCACGCTTGACTGCCGCATCGGTCGGCGTGCATCACCGGTGGGTCAAGCTTGACTGCCGCATCGGGCGGCGTGCATCACCGGTGGGTCACACTCCACTGTTCCATAGAAGGCGTGTACTACAGGTGGGTCACACTCGACTATGCCATAGACGGCATGCACTACAGGTGGGTCACACTTGAATATTCGAAAATTCAGTAGTAAAAACAATTCAATATTATAAATCTTATACATTCACGACCGGAAACGAGAATTCTCGCTTTCATTCAAAAGATATCATTAACTAAGGGCGTGGCTTCTACCTTACAGAAAATGCATTTATATGATGTTGTCCATATTTCTTTAGATTTTAAGACATTTTATATTAAATTCGTACATATGCAGTCAATAAAATCATGTCTCTAATGCATTTGCTTACTCCTTACGAACTTTCAGACATTCACAATCAACTTTGCTTGTTATATTTGAGTTCAATATAATAAATATGAGGTAGGCGTGTCATTACATACAGTGTCTGAATAAGCGAAAGTACCGCGCCGCCAGATGAAGCAAAAGATGAATTCAAGAGCCGCCTCACAGCGAGAAACATGAATATAGGCGCCGGCGTGAACGTGTTAAGGTGTCACGTTTCCATTTCAATATTTTTAAATGATTTTTTTTTTTTTTTTTTTTTTTTTTTTTTTTTAAGGCCGCTTTTTACTTTTAGTATTATTTTTACACTTTTTTTAATTATGATGCTTTCACTTTAGAAACCGTTTCCGAAAGTAAAAGTATCCTAACAAACAAATCCGAAAACAAAATTGGAAAAGTAAAAAACGGCCTTAATAGAGATCGATCTCAGCTAGACAATGCAAAATAAACGGTCAAGTGATTTCGTACAATAAATAGGCTAACTCTAGGATAGATGGCCATGGAGGAGAGATGGCCATTAGCTATGGCCATCTATCCTAGAGTTACCCTGAATGAATTATTAATGTATTATTAAAATAATCGTTGCTAAAAGAATAATAAGACTTTGTAAAAAACTATACAACGTACAGGTTGGGTATAGCTGCACATACTAGAAATGTATGAATGGATATACTGCAAAAGTTCGAAGAGATATGAAACCTAAATAATATCAAATATTGCTATTCTGTATAACTCATTTTTAATCTTATCCTAATCTGTTTTTTATGAACTTTATTTGGTACTGACAATAAAAGTAGTGCATATTCAAACTTCATTTGCCATTTCATAAAACTAAATTCAGTGCAGTAATAATCCTTTCTTTTTACAGTGTAGCTAAAACAAAACCCTTGTTAAAAGTTTAAACTTAGCATTGTATTAATTAAGCTTCGATAGGAGGTCAGGTTACAACGCCGCCTTGGTCCGTGGCGCGTTTTTCCAGACATTTTTTTAATTAACTTTTAAAGACACGGGAGACGTATTGAGAGATCCACTCAATGCGAACTAGTCGCGAATCCCACAGCATTTATGTGATGAATTCTAATTAAATTAGTCTGTTTTTAACCATTTGACGTTCTTTGCTTTTATACTGCTACTGCGCATTGCATTACACAAATATATTATTAAAAGTTGTTATCTAGGCTTTAAAAGCCGATGGTACAGTTGTGGAAAAAAAAAGTAAACACCTACTACTAACTCCTCAACAAATTATCGTAGAAGAAAGTTACTGGTATCGAACGATTGGAAATAAAATCTACTTTTAAATTATGTATATAAAATTTGCTTAGGGGGCCATCTGCATATTAAAACGAACCATAACTTTGTTTTTTTTTCAATAGAAGTATACAATTCTGACAACATAAATAAACTCTACACCCTTCAATTAGCCTAAAAACAAATGTTTATGCAATTCGTACCATAAGTTTCAGAGAAATTAATTATTTTAAAACGAGCGTATTTTAAGGTCTGTATACAAATTGAAGTTCTGTACTTGATTGTTAACCGAGAGAGCCCCCTTCTAGGCACCTGAAGCGCCACTCCAGGAGTCAATGAAGCCTGTTAGATTACAGTACAGCAGAATAAATTTCAAAATATCTACTCACTTCTATCATAGACGGACCCTTAAACGATCCTTTTGCCGTTTTTAAAGCATAATTTGAAAACTACTTGGAAGAAAAATGTGAAATTTTGGATTTCCATAAATCAGGATTTAATAAATCTAAATCCATCAAAAAAAATTGTAGGTTGCAATTCATAATTTTTTCGAATATTAATTTCATAATTCATAATTCCTATCATAAAATTATAAAATTGCAAATTCAGCGTACTTATGTTTGGGTATATTAGTATTATTGCTTGACAAAAAAAAAAAAAAAAAAAAAAAAAAAAAAAAAAAAAAAAAAAAAAAAAAAAAATTAGCCCATTAGGAGCATAATTTCAGGAGATATAAATATAAATATTAAAATGTAATTTAACATTACAAGCACTTAATTTCGAATGTTTATAATTCAAAAACCTATCATTCAAATGACTTGAAATTTTGTGTCTAGGCATAGTTTGAGCCGAAGATTTGAAATATCTCGTTAAAATTGGGTATTGCCATTGACAAAAATGAAGTTTTGATTCATTTTAATATGTAGATGGCACTCTAAGGAAATTTTATATACATCATTTAAAAGTAGACTTTATTTCCAATCGTTCGGTACCGGTAACTTTCGTGTACGATAATTTGTTGAAGAGTTAGTAGGGCGGTGTTTACTTTTTTTTCCCACGACTGTACATAGAGTGCGTCCCCAGTCATTATGTAAGTCCAAACCGTCTCTCTTTAAGAGTTAATATCTCGGTTAATTACCGAGGATTTTTTTCGAAAATCATTTATAACAATGCTTTTATGCTTCTGCGACGATAGGTACCCCCAGGGACCTAGAGTAATCGCTGTAGTTTTCCAGCAAAGTTTAAATTGGCATCTACTATCTCTAATGTTTTCATAATTTTAGCTTCATTAGATTTGGAAATAGATGGAGGAGAACATATTTTTGCACTACATTTTCGACGATATCTCTGAAAATATAATATCTCAAATTAAATTAAATGTATTTTTGAGTTCGGCGTTATGAAAGCTTTCGCACGATACTCCACACAATATACAAAGAAAAGATATATTTCCAAGTAAGTTAATTAGCCCCTCTACATTTTTCCTAAGTATATTTTTGAATGTTTAACAATCTGTAAATATGTGGGTCAATAGTCTTTATTACATCCCCCAATTTGAATTTTCCACATACCATAGTTTACGAGTAAAATGACACTGGCAGGCAGACAGACAGATACAGGAGTGATCTTATAATGGCTTCGTATTTACTTTTTAAGTACGGAACCCTAAAAACCATTTAAAAATACAGAAATGCAACCGGGATATCTTTAAAAATTTCTTCCATAGGTTTAACATTAGTGAGCCGTTGTTTTCGGGTGGGTGAAGTAGCTCTTATGTCCCTCACCGGTAAAATTAAAAACGTACCCAATCAACGACATCAATTGATTAAATGTCTCTTTTGTGCTTTGGCAAAACTACGCTATAGAGTGTCTAATTTGTAATTTCTACTAGAATATACCGAATAAAGACATTTTTACGTTCAAAACTGTATGTTATACATCAAAGTGCGTGCATTTTTTATGATAAATGTCATCAAAATATTTAGTTTGCAGTGTTATATGCTGAGCATAAAAATGAAAAGTTTAAAAAACTACAGACAAGGAACATAAGAATTGAAATTGTATTCTTAATGAGCTTGGTGTACATTTACGAATTTGCACAATAGTCTAGTTCCATGGGTTTTTGTAGTGCAAGTCACCTAGCTGATAAGTGCTATGCTTGTTGGCAACCGTTATTTTCAAAAAGTTTGCTTCGCATTATTTAGTTAATTACATAATTCTGATAAAATAAGTCACGTTTTCCGTTCTAAAATACTGGTAGTCGAATATCGTAGCATGTGACTTACACTACAAGTACCCATGGAACTGGCCAATAGTTTTTTTTAAGTATAATTATTGATTTAAAAAAAATATTTGCTGCTTGACACATTAATTTTATCATTGTTATACAGATTGAAAGAGAAGGAAATACCAGAGTACTTCCCACATATAACGTAAAATTTCAAATACATTTTATTAAACTAACACAAAGTTATTTTTAAGATGACTCGGTTTTCTTTTCATTTTCTTCTACAATGGGACTTTCTCTCAAAGGAAATTAAAACGTATTTTAGCTAAAAATGTCAGAAATATATTTTTAAGAGAGAAATAATACATGTACAGAGAAGTGTCTTTTATGCTTCGCCACTGAAGTCAGTATAAAGAAAAAAATATAAAAAAATAATGAAAATATATCAAGTGATGACAGTTGACAACATATTTTGTACATGCGTTGAAATGTTTTTGATTTTTATTCTGGCAGTTAAATAGCTTCAGAAAGTATATAGGGCTATTACAAATGATGGACCCAATTTAAAAAAAATCATATCTTCGAAACTACTGCACATATTACAATAAGTGATTACATGAATTTAAAGGGAAATATACCAAGTTTTTTTCACTTACAAATGTTCGACGTGTGACCCTATTGTTACATGGCATACGTCCAATCTATAATCCAGTTCGTCCCAAACATTTTCTAGCATCACTCTGTCAATGATTCTAAATTCTGCACAAATGCGTTATTTAAGTTTTGACAGTGTAAAAGACATTGTTTATGTACCACCAATGCCTAAAACAAAGTGTTCAGAACTTAAAGAACGCATTTGTGAAGCTTTCAGAACCATTGACAGAGTGATTCTACAAAATGTTTGGAACGAACTCGATTACAGATTGGACGTATGCCGTGTAACAAAAGGTCACACATCGAACGTTTGTAACTGAAAAAAAAATTAATATATTTCTCTTTATATTCATGTATCACTTATTGTAATATGTGCAGTAGTTTCGAAAATATGATTATTTTAAACCGTGTCCATCATTTGTAATAGCCCTGTATGTGCATCTCAGCAAACTACATTAGTATTTGTCACAAAAATAAAATTCTTACGTGTTTTCCTTGCTTGAGAATACATTATCAACTCCAATTGCTTCATACAGGAAGTCGCTTCGAGGGTACGAAATCTATTTTAATATTCCTCACCGGTAAATTTAAACTCTTACCGAATCAGTGACATTTCAATGACTTTTTTCTGCTTTGGCAAAAATATACCGTTTCTAATTCGTAATTTGTACTGGAATACACCGAATTATGAGTTTTTTAACCTCAAAAGTGCGCGCTATACATCAACAATGCGTGCACTTTTGATGCACAAAAATATCATAAAAATGTACTGTGCACTTTACATGCCGAGTATAAAAATTAAAAGTTAAAAAAAAAATCACAAACAAAAAGTTAAATAGCTTCAGAGCGTATATATATATGTTCTCAGCAAACTATATTAAAATTTGTTAATAAACTTTTTTAAAGTGTTTTCCTTGTTCGAGAATACATTATCTACTCTAATTGCTTCATACAGGACGTCATTTCCAGGGTACAAAATCTATTTTAATATTCCTCACCGGTAAATTTAAACTCTTACCGAATCAGTGACATCAATCGATTCAATGACTGTTTTCAGCTTTGGTAAAACTATACCGTTTCTAATTCGTAATTTCTACTGGAATACACGGAATTATGAGTTTTTTAACCTCAAAAGTGCGCGTCATACATCAACAATGCGTGCACTTTTGATGCACAAAAGTATCATTAAAATCTACTGCGCACGTTATATACCGAGTATAAAAATTAAAAGTTAAAAAATCACAAACAAAAACTTAAATAGCTTCAGAGCGTATATATATATATATATGTTCTCAGCAAACTGTATTAAAATTTGTTAATAAACTTTTTTTAAAGTGTTTTTCTTGTTCGAGAATACATTATCTACTCCTCTAAATTCAAGTACTTCATACAGAACGTCACTTGATAATGCGAAATCTGCATTAATATTTCTCACGATGAAACTAAGACCTTTGAAATCAGTAACACCAATCGTTTCAATATGTCTGTTTTGTGCTTTGGCAAAACCAAGCTATACCGTTTCTAATTAGTAATTTCTACTAGAATATGCAGATATATGACTTTATATACATGACTTTATACAGAACGTCACTTTGGCAGTACGAAATCTGCATTAACCCTTAAATGCCTGATTATTCAAAAATCATTGTAATAATTTTTTTCGGCTTTCATTTTTTAAATCATGAGAAAATACTTTAAAAAATCATATTTTGTTTTAAGTATGGTTTACGGCTAAAAAACAGTTTGTTACTAATCGACAATACTGGTCTTTAATTGAAAAAATAATTTTCCTTGATAAAATTCTATAATATTAAACACACAATAATTTTAGGAACTATAATAAGAAATGAATTTTACTTGCTCATTGCAGAACAAAATAGTTGTATTTTGCAAGCTTCCAAACAAACAAAAAAAGAACAAGTAGCAACAATTGAAAAAATAAATCTATCTTTGTTCTTAAAAGGCACAAGTGTTGCCATCTACATGTTGAAAATCGATTTAAAAATATTTTGAGAATGTATTTTATTGGCAACATTAGGAATTATAGCTTCAATATTATTCTAATAGTATTTTAGAAGCCTAAATTGGGTATGTTGCCGAAAAGCAACATCAGGCATTTAAGGGTTAATATTCCTCAGCGGTAAAATTAAGTGCATACTCTCTTGATGCATAAAAAATTATCAAAATGGACTGTGTACATTATACGCCAGATATAAAAATGAAAGGTTAAAAAATCACCCAAAAAGTTAAATAGTTTCACAGCGTATATATATGCTCAGCAACCTGTATTAAAATTTGTCACCAGAAAAATTCTTAAGTGTTTGCCTTGCTCGGGAACACAGTGTCCACTAGATTCAGTTAACCCTTTATGTACTAAATTATGAATTCATGAACATTTTATCTTATAAAGCATTTTTCGTGAATTTTTGAAACTATATTAGAATATTTACATAATCATTTAATGAATTTTAGAAGGATTTCAGAAGGATTGGAGGATTTAGAAGGATTAATTAAGCTTGAATTTATAGGGATTTTGTGCAATATTTATAACCCCACTCAAATCTTTTATTTTAAATATTTTTCTTAGTATTTTGTAGAATTAGGAAATGTACAAATATAATGTTCCTACAATAGAAATATAGAAATATTTCCGAATTGAAAAATCCCCCCAACGCCAAGAAAGCTGAAAAGATGCGAAGACAAAAGAAATTATCCTTTTAAAAATATTTTTGTTTTGAGTAACCAATAATGCTTTTGAAACAAGATAAAGTAAAGCATCTATAACTCATTCTAAACTCTATTACTACTAGTCAATGTATTAAATGAATTTTATAACAAGTTATTTTAATATGGTACTTATAAGTACCGTGAGCAGATAAAGGGTTAATACTTTATATAGGGGGTCACTTTGCGAGTACAAAATCTGTATTAGTTATTACACACCGGTAAAAACAAAAATCTTATCGAATCAGTAACATCAATCGATTCAATGTCTGTTTTGTGCTTTGGCAAAACTATTCTATACCATTTCTAATTTGTAATTTCTACTGGAATATACGGAATTATGACTTTTTTATTCTCAAATGTGCGCATTCTGCATTAACAATACGTGCACTTTTGACGCATAAAAAATCCTCAAAATCGACTGTGCATATTATACGCCGGGTTTAAAAATGAAAAGTTAAAAAATCACAAAAAAAGTTAAATAGCTACAGAGCGTATATATGTGCTCATCAAACTACGGGGTGATTCTAAATGAATACCGGGTTTTAACACTTGGTAGTATTTATTACATAAAACTTAAAATTATAATTAATGCATAAAATAAAAGATCAACACAAACAGTTTTACGTCAAACTTACAAGTATTCAATGTGAGTACCTTTCGCCACACGGCATACATCAAGTCGATAGCTCAGTTCTTCCCAAACGTTAATTTGCAAAGAAGTTCTGTTCAGACGTTCACCCAATCTGACGCCATGGGATTTCTACCTATTGGGGTTCATAAAGGATCGTGTGTATGTACTTCCACTACCAGTTGCCCATTGCAGCTGTTGCAACAATGAGCCCCACAAACACTAATCGACGTTTGTAAAGAACTGAGCTATCGACTTGATATGTGCCGTGTGACGAAAGGTCTACATTGCACACTTGTAAGCTTGTAGGTAAAACTGTTTGAGTTGCTTATCCATTTTATGTATTAATTATAATTTTAAGTTTTATGTAATACATACTACCAAGCGTTAAAACTCTGATATTCATTTAGAAACATCCCGTATATTAAAATTTGTCACAATTTTTTTTTAAAGTGTTTTCCTTGTTAAAGAATACGTTATCTACGCCTCTAGATTCAAGTACTTCATACAGGACGTCACTTTGGGAGTACGAAATCTTTATTAATATTCTTCACCGGTAAAATAAAAATCGTATCGAATCAGTATCGTCAATCGATCCAATGTCTGTTTTAAGTTTTGGCAAAACTATGCTATACCGTTTCTAATTTGTAATTTCTACTGAAATATTATACGGAATGACTTTTTTATGCTCAAAAGTGCCTTCAAATGTTATCCTTCAACAGCGCGCGCACTTTTGATGCATAAAATTCATCAAGTACAGTGTTATACGCCGGGTATAAAAATGAAAAGTTAAAAAATCACAAAAAAAAATAAAATAAAAATAAGATTTGAGATACGAATTTATAAAAAAAAAGTATTTTTTTTAATACAGTTACTGATTAACTATTGCCACAATAACTTTCTCGTTGTTATTGATAAAAATGAAAAGTTAAAAAATCACAAAAGTAAAAAATAAGAGTTGAGATTGTATTAATGAGCTTGGTGTTCATTTACGAATTTATAAAAAATGTATTTTTTAATACAGTTACTGATTAACTATTGCCACAATAACTTTCTCATTGTTATTGATAAAAATGAAAAGTTAAAAAATCACAAAAAAGGAAAATAAGGATTGAGATTGTATTATTAATAAGCTTCGTGTTCATTTACGAATTTATACAAAAGTATTTTTTCACTATAATTACTGATTAACTATTAGCCACAATAACTTTCTCATTGTTATCGAGATTGAAAGCGAAAGAAATGTCAGACACCTTCTCAGATGTAATGTAAAATGTTAAATGCATTTTACTAAAATAACACAAAGCTAATTTAAGATGTCTCATTTTTTGTTTTTTTCATTTTCTTCTACAATTTCATTTTCTGTCAAAGGAAATCCAAACGTATTTCAGCTAAAAATGTCAAAAATATATTTTTTAAGCGGTAAAAAGTATATTTACAGAAATGCATTTTTTTTATTTTTTTTTTTCTGCTTCGCCACTACAGTCAGTATAAAGAAAAAAAAATAATAATGAGTATGAGTACATATCTAGTGATGATAGTTGACAATATATTCTGTATATGAGTGGAAATGTTTTGATTTATATTCTGAGAGTTAAATAGCTTCAGAGTGCATATATGTTTTCAGAAAACTATATAAAACTTGTCACCAGAAAAAATTTTAAGTGTTTACCTTGTTCGAGAATACACTATCTACTCCTCTAGATTCAATTACTTCATACAAGATGTAACTTTGGGAGTACGAAAACTGTATTAATATTCCTCACTGGTAAAATTAAAATCGTATCGAATCAGTTGCGTCAATCGATTCGATGTCTCTTTTGTGCTTTGGCAAAACTATGCTATATACCGTTTCTAATTTGTAATTTCTTCTAGAATATACGAAATTACAACTTTTTTTGTGCTCAAATGTGCGCGTTATGCATCAACTTTGCGTGCACTATTGATGCATAAAAAATCATCAAAATGTACTGTGCAAGTTATTCGCTGGGTATAAAAATGAAAAGTTAAAAAATCACAAATAAAAAAGTTAAATATCTTCAGAGCGTATATATGTACTCAACAAACTATATTAAAATTTGTAACTAAAAAAATTCTAAAGTGTTTACCTTGTTCGAAAATACGTTATCTACCTAGCTTCATTTACTTCATAGAGGGCATCACTTTGGGAGTACGAAATTTGTATTAACATTCCCCGCCGGTTAAAATTATTATCGTATCGAATCAAATGTCTTTCTGTTTTGTGTTTTGGTAGAACTATGCTAGACCATTTCTATTTTGTAATTTCTACTGCAATGTACGGAATTATGCTCAAAAATGCGCGTTATGCATCAACAGTGCGAATAAAAAATGATGAATTTTGATGCATAAAAAACTCATCAAAATCACCATAAGAATAAAATTCTAATATTAATGAGCATGGTGTTCATTTACGAAAAAAGAAAAGTCGAATATTATGAACCAATTGATGTTCGTTATCGGATAACATGAAATGACCATAGTATTCGTCCGCATTCATATTTTCAGGAACTTTAGTGATTTCTATGTCATTCTTAAAATGAGTGTAGCTATTATACATTTATAAATAGTGACCTTCTGTTTCCTCTAAATTTTTTAATGAGCTGAATTTTTTCAATGATTTTTGAATTCTGCCGAAATTTACTTCAACTGACGCCACTTGCAGCAGAGGTGCATGGCACATTTGGCCTTATTTCATAAATGTTTCAGGCATTCAGACGAGATTTGTAGTATCGAACGCCCTCGGTTCGCTTTATCAATTTAATTAACTAAAAAACTTGTTATATATGTTTCATTACATGCATTTTATTTTTTTATAAAGCAGTATATAAAAACAAAAACAAAGAAGAAGGAAAGAAAGAAAGGAACGGCTTTAAAAATGGAAGAATATAATCCATTTCAATACCAATATATGTTTCTCTACTTAGAGGTGGAATAAAGAATAAAAGGAAAATAATAGGGAAATTCCATCTTGTAGCTTACATAAATTGTTTTTCTATGTGCTTCATTACAGGCACTTTAATTTTTTATAAAGCAGTTTAAAAAAAACAAAGAAGAAAGAAAGAAAGAAAGAAAGAAATGGCTTTAACAATGAAAGGATGCAATCCATTTCAATCCCAATATATTTTTCTCTACTTAGAGGTGGAATAAAGAATAAAAAGGACCATAATAGAAAAATGGAATCTTGTAGCTTACACAAAAATGCTTTTTTTATGTGTTACATTAAATACATTTTTACTTTTTATAAGGCAGTTTAAAATACAAAAAAGACTATAAAAATTTTTAAGAAAATTAAACTGAGAAAAAAATGTGTTCTTCTTTTGAAGCATTATTTCAAAATAGAAAAAGAAGATACAAAACAAATAAATATATTCACACTTACAAATAAATAATTACTCAAGAAAAAAAAATCGATGTTTGATGCAATAGATATTAATTAATTTTCTTTCACAACTGAAAAATTGAGGAATACACTGTAAAAAAAAAAATTCCGTTAAAAAAACGGAAATAGTACTGGCAATCCAGACGCCAGTACTATTTCCGTTTTTCAACGGAAATTTTTTTCCCGTAAATCCCAGAAAATCTTCCGTTTTTTCACAAAATTTTTCCGTTTTTTTTTTTGTTTTTTTTTTTTTTTTTGTTGTTGTTGTTGTTTTCGTATATCCGTATTTAAAATTTTTTGTTTCAAAGGCAAAAAAAAAAAAAAAAAATATTATACAACTTTTTGAGAAACCTTTATGAATCTTATGAACCTTTATGAATTTCAACGGACACGTCTATCAAGGTAGCGTACCTCTAATTTATTCAAATAACAGTAATGAAACAACACTTACCTAGGGTGGAATCGAACTGGGGAACCGGAGTGTACCAGATTAGCGCTCTTATCCACCATGCCATGGGGACTTGAGTTACGTTTCCAAATGTCGTTACTTATTTCAGATGCTTTTTATGAAGTAAAGGCACGGTGTTAAGCAAGGAACGTATTTTCGTTGGAGCATTTTTCAACTGAGTGTACAATTCTGAATATTTCCATAATTTTGAAAATTTATCTTTTTAATTTCATGCTTTATAAAAAGAAAAAAAATTAGTCTTTAAAATATTACGTGCATGAAAGAATGTATTATAAGTAATAATTGCTTCTTTTTTGAAAGATTTTAAAAATTTTATTGTACTATTATTTTTATTTATTTACTTGTATATACATCTATAATTTCGTTATTATGTTTCAGATATGTTTCAAGTTTTATGTGCGAATCCGTTAAAGTAAATAGATTAAAAAATATTAAAATTTAAAATAGAGTTTTTTAATTTTTTTATTAAATAATAATAAGTATTATTTTAAAATTATTATGAAAAATAAACTGTAACATTTCCTTCTCAACTATCTGAAACTTAAAAAGAATTAATAAAATTCATTTAAATATCAGATTATTTTTTTTAAATATTGTAAAAAAATTTAAAAACAATTTTAAAGCCTTTTATTTAAAAAGAAAGAAAAATACTACAGTGTTAGTTTTAAAAATAAAATTTCAGCTAATTGACAGCCAAATATTGGCATTTTTGAAATTTGAAATTGGGGAGGAGGGGGGGGGGCGTAAGTCAACGCTAAAGACATAAAATTAGAGATAATTAATAGCTAAATATTGATATTTTTGAAATTGTGATATTCAAAAAGGGGGTGGTGTTAACTTAGAGCTCCCTATTTGTAATTAAAATATCTTGATACATAAACATTACCTTTATCAGACAAATAAGATATATTAATTTATTTCTAATTGAATGAGATTGCTCTTTTATTTTTAACTTAATTAGTATTACAATTTAAAAAGAATTATTATTGTAAGAATACAAGTATTTAATGTCCCCCCCCCCAAAAAAAAAAAGTATTACATGCATATAAAACAGGAACAATTATGACTCCTTTTCAAAATTGCATGTATTTAAAAAATAAAATTTCTATCATAATTTTAGAAATTAATCGTTTTTTTTTTCAATTAGAAATAATATTTATCGTATCATTTTTTAATTATTATATTAAACGAATAACAGATGAAAACAGTTATTTAATATTTAATAAGTTACTTAATATGTTTAATTTTTTATTTGATACAAATTAAAAAAACAACTGAATAAATTAAATTGGAATTTATACGGCATTCTACGTGGCTTTAATTCGGAAGATAAAATAAATTATATTAAATTTTAACTGATATATGAAAAGATATTAATTCATATTTACTTAAAATAAAGAAAAAAAGGGGAAAAAAAGAAAAGAAAAGAAAAGAGAAATAGTGACTAACCAAGTCTTAAACGTAAACATATGTTCACACTACAACAATTCATTATTCCGCATTCCAACTAAACACAGCGCCACTCTATACAACACAGACGTCAATTACGGAAATTGTACTGTTTTGAAAGAATGATGAAATATTTTTGTAAAATTTACAGAAAACCTTCTTCATTTTGATCCGAGAACGGAAAAATTATCCAATTACGGAAATTGTACTGTTTTCAAATGAAGATGAAAGTATTCCGTAAAATTTAACGGAAAATATACCGTATTTTTACAGATTTTTTTTACAGTGTTCTCTTAAAAAATTTCCTCTTTTGTACTTTCAGCGTGTTCTGTTCTTAGTCCTCAATTTATGAAACTATTCCCTGACAATGGTTGCGGGATTGCAGACCGAAAGTACTCGGAAACTTAAATAAAATGTACATTTTAAAACTTGTAACATCTTTATTATTATTACATGTGACCTTTTAAGTAAACAATGAATATCTTAAAGTTCATATTATGTAGTTTATGATCAGGCAGTTTTAATTTATCAATTTTTACAAAAGCTCTTTAAAAATCATTTCAACATTTTATTTTTTAGTTGTTAATGGAAACATTTTACTTCAGGCTGTTCTCAAATCCAAACTGACTACTTTGTGACACATTTTAAAGCTAATTTTTGTTCGGAAATGTATCGAATAAGCAGGTGCTCTTATTATTAAACTATGTAATCGAATTGCTTTTAACATTTTTCTATAAAGATAGAATATTTCTCACAAAATGCTGTTAAATTTGACATTTTGAAGCTAATTTCATGTCGCAACAGCGCGGAAATGGTAGAAAATCTACTGTCTTGGGACAAAAATCGCTTATAACTCACGGTGTAATCCGCTTATCAGAAAAAAACTGTTCGATTACGAATTACTTGAATAATCATGCCTGTACGTTTCATGCTTTTATGTTTAACCCATTCGGCCCTGGCGGTCACAAAGGTGTTCTTTACTTTAAAAATGATTTAAACTATAAATAACGCCTTGCAAATACGTAAAAACCTCATAATCACATATTTGCATTCTATATTTTGACTTTTTAGTGGACAAGTAGCGTCAGCTAGCTTTGAAATAGTAAAAAAACAAAAAATGTTGTCAAAAGTTTTAATTTTTTTAAACTTTAAGAAAAAGTCAGGGCCGAAAGGGTTTAAACTTACATTAGGGACTACTTATCCAAATGAATATTTTGTGATAAACAATAAAAAATACTAATATGTTTTTATGTCTGTTAAATCCTGTTATAATACGACATTTTCCAAACGTCTTCAAAAATTCTTCCTTCGACTATTGTCACATGAAAAGAACGCGAAATAACTACATTCGTTAGGTTTCAGAAATAAGATATTGGTTAAATTTCAGTAAATCATAACTTCTGTGATTTGGTTAGTTACTTTTAATTTTAATAGCGTAAAAGGGATTTTTATCCCAAAATGAAAAAAAAAAAAAATTGTAATTTAATAGATTACAACGACCATTTGGAATTTATTCCGTCGCATCCTCTTTAACAACAGATTGCAAAGATCAAACTTCAGACGACCCAAACCTTCATCGATAAACTCTCCAAGTCCCGTTTTGAGAAGAAAAACAGTTTACAAATCGAAAGCAGTTCCACCGAATCATCCACAGATTGCGACAAATTACCTACGTTGAGCTCAGTTTTTCCCGGTTAGAATCGACCGATTGTAAAACGCCGTGGCTAGTGGTTTAGAGCCCTTCAAGACATGGCCTTCTACTGATCTACCGTAAGGAGAAAAACCCTGAGAGGGGTTGCTTCTTCAGAAGATACCAACTGGGAGAGGTGTGTTGGAATCGGAGGAGGTTACAGTCTTGGCGCGATTAGCATTCGTTTGATGCTCTCCTTTTTTTTCTATTTTCTCTTTTTGACAACGCAAATATATCGAATTTAATAATACTAGGGGGTCGTACCCGGGTTCTCAGAGTTACAGAGTATAGGAGAAAACCTTTTTCTCTAATAAGTCTAATACTTTTTTTACATGTATTATATTTTTAAGTTTGCCCATTAACACCGAAATGCATTTTTATCTGAGGAAATGTTATTATGCATTCAAATAAAGTTCCGAAAATTATTAAAAGCTTTTGTATTACTCGCATGCCAATAATTATTAGCCGAAAATTGTGCTACGCACGACAGTCTTTTTGATTCTGATCTTTTCAATGCTTTAAGCGAGTAGTTCAATTACATGTCTGTTAAATTTGTATTTTATTTATATTAACAATCTAGCTAATTTCTGACACATTCCTGAATTAGTGTTTATTCGTAAACGCATAACACTGCCACATTTTCTTTTTAAGAAGCTATGGAATCAAACAGTGTTTTCGAATTTCTGGCAAAATTTTAATGATACTCATATCTTAAGAATTTAATGCACATAATTTCCTCAAATTTCATATTCTGTTGACGTAAGTTTGTTCTTATTAGGCTACGCCAATTTATTATTAAGGGTGTTCTCAAATCCAAAAGGGAAACTTTATGACATAAGTTTTAATTCATTTTTGTTGGAAAATGCATGAAAAAATGCATAGCAGTTGTTGTTGTTCAGAAACTATGTAATCGAGCTGTTTTTTACGTTTTTTTTTCAAACGCAATAGATCTTTCAGAAAATAGTGTCAAAATGGACGTTTTAAACCGAATTTCCGCGCGAAAGTAGAATAACACTCACAAAAGGTCGAAAAATGTGTTTGTCACGTGATCGAAATCGCTTATAACTGAATAGGTAATGTATTGATCAAAAAATGGAAAACAGTTCAATTTCAAATCGCTTCCATGGCCAAGCTTTCCGATTTTATATCTTTCCGTTAAAAAACGAATTTGTAAATGTGTCAAAACGTTTTGCGCTTGTTGAGCAAAGCAGTTAAGAACAGCCGTGCTGTATTAACATGTATGAGATAGAAAAAAGTTTTGGAATTGCACATCCGACTAGTTACTTTGTATTATAGGATTTAATTTTCTACCGAATAAAGCACGGTTTTCCCTAGATCCAAACGACAATAAAGGTGCCATTTTTTTACTTAGGGGCAAGAAGGGCATATTTTTGGGGAAGGGGCAAATGGGGATATTTCTTAAACCAAAATGGCAATTAGGGTGCCTGAAACTGCTTAGGGGAAACTCAGAAAAAAAAAATAAATGCCTTCTTAACAATGCAAAAAAATCATAAATTGCGTATATGTTTTATAGAATAAATATGCTGTGGATGTAAAATTACAGAAGGAATTATGTGTGTTGGTGTAATTCTTTTTTTCATATTTTATATTTTATCAATATAAAAGTCCTGGATGATTTGTCTTATAGCAAATTTATTGAAATCATCAATAATACAGTTCCGAATTTCCGGTCTTTTCCTGGAGTAGACAAAATATTATCATCACTCTGCTCCAATTTACTCACTTCACGTTTAATTTTTTCACAGTAGATTCGGACACTCCTGTTGCTTCAGCTGCTCTTTTAGTAGCTTGGGAAATCGGTATTTTCAAAGATTTCGCTGCAGCCTACGCTTTCAAGAAACTATTCACGTAACTGACTATTTCACGTGCTTGGGAATGCAGTGTTTTCCCTTTCTTAAAAGTGGATGTTATTTTAACGATAGGGAATCTGACAGTCGTATACAGCATCAGATAGCAATGATTAAAAGTTAAATCAGTGAGAAAATATAAAATTAAATGCGCAATAATGAGGAGAGAAGAATATAACGGTCTGGCGATGGCAAGAACACAAAGCATACTGCGTTTTTCTCCCCTTGTTTTCGCGCCTAGTATATACAAAAGAAGCCAACAATACTGCGGTCACCTGAAAATGAAGTGGACGAGTCCGTTTCTATAGTGACCACGGGGAGGAAGATATTTCTCAGGGTCTTTCTCGTTACGGGTAAACAGTACTATCAATCGATTAAACATTAGATTGTTTCCTTTTTCGAGTTCGTCTTTTATTCTGTAATCGATTTTCATAGGCTACATAATCAGTTGAAGACCTCGATTTTCATGGCCTACATAATGAGTTGAAAACCTCGATTTTTTTTTGCAAGTCGATTTTCATTTCGGCGTCGCTCTTTGGATTTGGATTTTTCCATATCTGATAATTTGCGCCTACCCATTTTGTAACTTTTTCAGTTGTTAACGATTTTATGCCTTTCGATTACCTAGTCAAACAATTTTTAACGATTTTATGCCTTTCTATTACCTATTCAAATAAAAATTCTTCTAAAAGTAAAGAACATCGTTGATTTTCGCTAAAAAAATAAAATGCGAGCATCGTTTGGCCCCATCCTCGACCAAAAACAACAACCATTTCCAAATGGTTAAAAAAAAAAGGCAGGGCCGAAAGGATTAAAAATGAGTCAGAAAGTGTGTCAGAAAGTCTCGTGTTCTTGAGTGAAGAGAAATATTTTTTTGAGAACCGGCTTAATAACTAAATGGTGACAGCAACAATTTATTTATAACCTGCTTAAAAAGTTTATAAAAGTATCGAAAAACTTTAAATGTGCTTTTTTCAGAACTAATAAATTTTACATGTCCTAAAAAAAGACATTTTTCTCCCCTTAAATACGAATGACAGAACTTTTGGAAGTGACAAATTGGGTGTAAATCAGGACATATATAAAAATGAAGTTATGGTGTGCAACTAATCGCCATTCTGACCTAATTCCAGACATAGAAGTGAGGAGGGATTTCATTTTTTATATTGTAAAAATATAGTTTGACAGTTTTATTTGAAATACTTTTAGATTTCCTTTGAAATATAACCCAATTGCAGTTAATAATGAAATTGAAAGGACATAATCTTTAAAGAAACTATTCGGATGTGCCAATCCCGACAGTTACTTCAATCTAGCACATCAAAATTCGCTATCACAGTGCCAAAATAAAATAACAATCTATGCCCATCATGAGGATTCTAAAAGTATAGGTACGTTGAGTTACGTTCATTTAAAAATGAGATATAAAAATTGCATTTTTCAAGCAAATCATTGAATTCAGGCACCCACTCTGTTAGATGTCTGCAAAAAAATTCCCAACCCAAAAGGCATAAAAGCGACACCTATTGGGTAATATACACCCGAGCCTAATAAGGACCTATTTATGTAAAAGAGTAACAGAATATGAACTTTGTTCAAATTCCGGGCATTAGTTTTTGAGATATAGTTATCGCAAAAATCGTGAAAAATGCAGCATAGTAGCGGCACCTATTATATGATTTACAGGAAAACCTAATCCGCACGAACTTATGTCCAAATATAACAAAATATGAAGTTTGATGAAATTCCGCAGACCTTAAGATATGACTACCGCTAAAATCGTGTAAATCCAGAAAATGCAACATAGCAACGTCACCTTTTGGACGATTTACACCCAAGCCTAATGAGCAATAATTTATTTTAATATCTAACTGAATCTGAAACTTCATGAAAATCCGTGCATTAGTTCTTGAGATCTATTGCGGAAATCTTGAAAAATGCAGCATCGCAGCGCCACCTGTTGGGCGATTTACACGAAAAACTAATCAGCACCAATTAATATCGAGGTCTAACTGAATTAAAATTTTATTAAAATCCGCGCCTTAGTTCTTCAGAAAGAGTGCAAGAAACAGTTTTGTCACATACAGACAGATAGGCGGGCTCACAGACAGACATTTCTTAAAAACAGTCAAAACGTGTTCAGAGCCTTGTACAACGTATAAATCCGTCGAAAACCGGAAGTCAATTTTTTTTTTAGGAATCCAATACTTTCTTTTTGTAAAGATAGAAGAAAGTAAAATTGATGAATGAGGCATAGACTTATGAAACACTTTTGAACTGTAACAGAATTATATTGGAAATTTCATTCTTTCATACAATGAAATGAGATATCTAAATAAAAAAATTTAAAAAACACATAACTCAGTAAAAATCAATTTTCAGCAATTGCTGTCCATATGCAGTAATGTGTGCAAATTCTGCCGTGCCGCCTTGGCGGTTCAAAAGGTCATGTCCAAGTGGCACCTGTGGGTGTGTAAGGTCATGAGGAGTAAGAATTAGATAGAAACTGTATGCCGGAAACGCGATCGTGACGGTGCAATTGCACCGTAAACGTGACGCAAAGAGAAGATAACAAACGGCGTAAAAAGACTTTTATTTTACAAAAAACTTAATCGAAGTACAAAATACAAATAAAAATGTTACAACTGATAACAAGTGCTCAAAATGTACCCCATTGGCCGTGATGCATGCTTCACATCAGCGACGCATGGAATCGCGAACACGTTCCAATCAGTACCGTGGCCACCATGATCCCCGGAGCTATACCCCCTAGATTTCTACCTCTGGGTATATATTAAATCTCTGGTGTACCAAACACCCGTTCCATCGGACATGGACCTCATGGCACGGATCGCTGAAGCGGCGGCACGTGTCCGGGAGACTCCTGGCCAATTGAAACGGGTTCGCGATTCCAAGCGGCGCCGATGTGAAGCATGCATCACGGCTAATGGGGCACATTTTGAGCACTTGTTATGAGTTGTAACATTTTCCATTGGTATTTTGTACTTCGATTAACGTTTTTGTAAAATAAAGGTCTGTTTACGCCGTTTGTTATCTTCTCTTTGCGTCACGGTCACGATGCAATTGCATCGTGACCTACCCCCGAGTCCCTATGTAATTCTTGCTCCTCATGACCTCACACACCCACACGTGCAGTTTGGACGTAACCTTTTGAACCACCCTGTATATGATCTATAGAATTTATTCACACATGCAATACACTAAATAAATTAGATAACTTTAAAACTACATACCGCAACGAAAAACTCTTCCCACAATTCTCGATCATAGCAGTCCTGTAACTGAATTCTCTTGTGCGTCACTATAAATGAACGATAAATGCTACGCACGCACCCCTTAATCTATAATAAACATGTTGTAATGCACTTCAGTGCCCTTTTATATTTCATTATGTTTGAAGTATCATAACATTATTAAAATGCACGCAACTGATTTTCCCCTTTTATATCTAAGTGTAAGAGAATTATTTCGTGCGTCCTTGAAAACGAACTATAATAGCTCATAGAGTAAAGAGAAAGAATAGCGATGAAGTGTGGCTGCTGGGTGTGACGTCACACATGTAACCCTAAAATCCGCTACATTAGCCGAAACAAAACCACCTGCTTTCACAGAAAAGAGAAGAATACTTTTATTAACACGATTTTTAATTCATAATATACTGAAATGATACTTTAGAATGCTTAAATATAAGCAGATCATTTTCATTTAGAGAATAAAATGCACGGGAGATGTCAAAGAATTCGGCCGTGTTTCACGTGCTTGTTTCGTTTGGGTCTAATGTGGGCATTTAAATTTGAGGGATAACGCGCATCATATTGCAAACCGTTTTTACAGCATACTGCATCTCCACCTATCTCTTTCCTCCATGATAAATGCTACTGATTCTATACTCCTGCACTGTAAAAAAAAATCTGTAAAGTTATTAAAGTTTTTCTAGGAAACTGGGATTCCTAGAACTTTTTATGTAACGGCAACAACGAAAATTCATGTAACAGACACACTTTTGCGCCGAAAATCAAAAAATCTGTAAAGTTACTAAGAATTTTATAGGAAACTGGGATGCCTAGAACTTTTCATGTAACTGCAACCAGGGTTACAGATAAAATTTTAGTAAGATTACTGTAATTTAGCAGATTCATTTTTAAAGTTACAGATTTCTGCAGCTTTACAAAAACTAGTTTTGTAGATTTGCAGCTTTTTTTGTACAGTCACAGATGAAAGTTTAGTAAGCATGTAACTTTACATCTGTAGAACTACAGATTTTTTTTTTTTTACAGTGTGAGTAAACAGTCTACACTGTAAAAAAAAAATCTGTAGTTCTACAGATATAAAAATACATGCTTACTAAACTTTCACCTGTAACAGTACGAAAAAAGCTGCAAATCAACAAAACTAGTTTTTGTAAAGCTACAAAAATCTGTAACTTTACAAATGAATCTGCTAAAATTTCAGTAATCTTACTAAACTTTTATTTGTAACCCTGGCTGCAGTTACATGAAAAGTTCTCGGAATCCCAGTTTCCAAAAAAATTCTTAGTAACCTTACAGATTTTTTGATTTTCGGCGCAAAAGTGTGTCTGTTACATGAAATCTTGTTGTTGACGTTACATGAAAAGTTCTAGGAATCCCAGTTTCCTAGAAAAACTTTAGTAACTTCACAGATTTTTTTTTACAGTGTAGTAGTCCACCTCGGTGACGAACAGCAGTATCTTTATGTTTGAAATATCGGAAAAATTTGCATCGTAAACGATTTCCCTCTATAGATGATAACGTAACAGAATTCCTTTGTGTGTCCCTGTAAATGAACAATAATTGCTACACACTTCATTTTCAATACCAAACATTGTCTTCTAAATCTCAATAGCATAAAAAGTAAATGGCAATCCGAGTATTTAAGAACGTTAGAGCACAGATAGGCATTCATGCAAACTGAATTTACAAGCACTTTTCAAACTTTTTGGAAAGTGTTGAAATTATACAGAATTAGAATTTATACACAACAAGTGATATGCAAGAAAAATAAAGTTCAATTTAATAGCGTACCACAAATGAAAACGCACTTGCAGAAGTTATTGTTCATAAGTGGTACTTTAGGCAAATTTTTGTGTGTCCCCGTAAATAAACGATAAATTCTATGCACACCACATTCTACAGTTAGCGTTTTGTTGTTCTACTCAGAGGTATTTATAAATTTCAATGTGTTTAAAATAGTGTAGCATCATTAGAATATACCGCAGCCGGTTATTACCCAAAAGAGAGATTAATTCAAAGATTAATTATTTTTATATGATACATATAAAAATTGACGATAAAGCGTTTTTTTTTATTCAACCCAAAAATCAAATAAAATACTGAGATACTGCTGATTTGTTTTACAATTTATGCGTTTGAACATCATTAAAATTTTATTTATAATTTAAAACACATTCAAGTATTTACGCATTTGATTTTACATTGCATTTCAAAGTACATTTTTTTTTCTTCGATGGTGTAAAAATTTAATTTATGCTGTGTTTAAAATTTGAAAATTTTGTATTAAAACGAAATTGATTCTTCAAGTTGTTTTAACCGTTGATATGACGTCAACTTTACCCACGGGCATATCTGCGCTTTAAATTAATGGTAAAACAAGAGTATTATTTACAAATTTAAAAGTTTAAGATTAACTTTTTTTTACACATTTCAATAATAAAAAAATTAATAAAAAAAACTAAACTAACTATTCTGATTCTATTTAATTATTTCATAAAATTGTTTGTGTAAAAAACAATCTAGCATAATAAAAACTTAATTTGAAGAGATATGTGAAACATATTCTGTTTTCTCGATTTAAATATAGTTAAGCAAATCATTTCAAACGTAACAAATCGGAAATTGCACGTCAAACGTGGCAAATTTGGTGCAATTCGTACTATAACTAGTTTTATAAATATTCAAATCTTGGTGCAATAGCTGTTGCACTCTTATGCAAAAATGCATGAATTCAAAATTTATTACAGTTATATATACTAAATTCAGTAATGTGGAAATAATAGGACTCATCTTAAATCTGACGTAATCACCATGGCAACCTACAATCATTACCTGTCATGGGATGACATTGAATTAATTACGTATGAAAGTATTTAATAGAATGAAGAAAACTTTCATTAATATGTTTTAAAGTTTTGATTCCATTTTTATAAAATGCGGAATGACACGCCAAAATTCTGCAACGATTATACATATTAAATTTCAACCCATTCGGTTGGGTAGTTTTTGCACTGTTATATGCAGACATAGTTTTTTCACTGTTATATGCAGACATACGGACACATGGGCAGACCAGACGACGACTATAGGTGCTACGTTTTTATATAATTACAAATGCACCTAAAAGTGACACGCCAAAATTCTACAGCGATTATACATATTAAATTTCAAACCATTCGGTTGGGTAATTTTTGCACTGTTATATGCAGACATACGGACACATGGGCGGACCAGACGACGACTATAGGTGCTACGTTTCTATATAATTACAAACGCACCTAAAAATGACACGCCAAAATTCTACAACGATTATACAGATTAAATTTCAAACCATTCGGTTGGGTAATTTTTGCACTGTTATATGCAGACATACGGACACATGGGCGGACCAGATGACGACTATAGGTGCTGCGTTTTTATATAATTACAAACGCACCTAAAAATGACACGCCAAAATTCTACAACGATTATACATATTACATTTCAAACCATTCGGTTGGGGAATTTTTGCACTGTTATATGCAGACATACGGACACATGGGCGGACCAGACGACGACTATAGGTGCTACGTTTTTATATAATTACAAACGCGCCTAAAAATGACACGCCAAAATGCTACAGCGATTATACATATTAAATTTCAAACCATTCGGTTGGGTAATTTTTGCACTGTTATATGCAGACATACGGACACATGGGCGGACCAGACGACGACTATAGGTGCTACGTTTCTATATAATTACAAACGCACCTAAAAATGACACGCCAAAATTCTACAACGATTATACAGATTAAATTTCAAACCATTCAGTTGGGTAATTTTTGCACTGTTATATGCAGACATACGGACACATGGGCGGACCAGATGACGACTATAGGTGCTGCGTTTTTATATAATTACAAACGCACCTAAAAATGACACGCCAAAATTCTACAACGATTATACATATTACATTTCAAACCATTCGGTTGGGGAATTTTTGCACTGTTATATGCAGACATACGGACACATGGGCGGACCAGACGACGACTATAGGTGCTACGTTTTTATATAATTACAAACGCACCTAAAAAGCGTACCTGTGTATAAATTATATGTTTTTAGGCATTGTAGATATTTTAGTAAAAAATATTATATAATTGTGGGATAAATAAAAGTTTATTTTCCATTAGATATTTCTTTAATTCTACAGAAAATGGAATGATAATTTTTTCTTCAAATTTATAGTAAAATATTTTTATAAAGCAAAACTAACCGAAATATTTAAATACATTTGAATAATGCATACGTTTAAGTATTTGAACAGCCATTCAGAAAGATTAAAACGTTTTTTTTTTTTTTTTTTTTTTTTTTTAAAGACATTTCCAACGTATTCAAATTTCTCCGATAAAATATATTCTGGGATTACTTTCAAATGCTTCTGGTTATTTAAATAAGAGATTTGATTCTTTAAAGAAAAGATAAATCAAATTTCTCTTAATCAAATATTTTCATTTCTCTAAATTGTGTTTCAGGAGAAATAGAAACTTCCATCTTTAGAAATTTTAGTTAATTTATTAATTTAAAAGTAAAGCATTGAAATATATTCAAATATATTAAATTAGAACAAAAGGTTAGGTTTTAGGTTAGTTATCGGACATTCACAGACAAATGACATTTTCATTTCGCCCCTTTTTTAACATGCTCTTTTTAAAAAGAAAATAATATGAATATTTAAAGGAATCGCAGAAAAAGTGAATAAGTCATATAAAGTCAACGCCAGTAGTTTTTACGTGTATAGGCCTTTATAAAAGATAGTGGTAATGTCCGTAATATCGCACCCCTTTTTAAAAGTTTATATATATTCGTTTTTTTTTAATTTTTTTTTCGTTTAACTAACAACTTTAACGTGATTTCCGTAGGTGCGTTATTGATTCTTCATATCACATACAATCAGTTCAATAGCTCAAATAATAAAAATATAAAATATAGAAAATCACAAAAGCTACATTAAAGACGTTTGGGAAAATGTTTACCTAATATCGCGACGGGCGATATTTGGAGTACCTTTTTTAATTAGTCATAAAAACGGAATATGGAAGGCGAATAAATTTAAAGGACATTTTATATTGTTATTATATTTAATAAAGAACTCATTTTTGTCAGAGTATGATATTTTAAAAAAGAGTCAGGCTATAAATTGTAATTTGTATATATGATTGGAAATTAACTGTTTAAACAAAACCCCCAAATGTAGGTTTTGTAGTCAGTAGCTACAGACATTGTTGATCATACCAAATGCGACATTTAATACAAATGATCCATTTTTCTCCACGTCTGTCAGTTGAGTAAAGCTGGTTACAGAGAGGACATTCTCAATCATTTTCGCTGTCTTTGTCATCAGCAGACATTGTCAACGGTTGATCAGGATCTTTGTCCGATTCTGAGGATGTCTCCAATAATGGCTGACGTTTGATCTTTTTTTTTCTTCCCTTCAGTAGCTTCCTTCTTAGGTATGATTCTCTTTTTTTTTTTTTTTTTTTTTTTGCTTTTTTGCATTTTGTTGGTAAATAATATTTTTTGCAACCTTAGTTTTTTTCTTTTTAGCAAGATCTTCTTACTTTATATGGAATACTTGCCTGACCGTTGCTGAGTAACTTAGGCGCAGGGCTGCGGAGTCGGTGGGAAAAATGGACGACTCCAACTCCGGGAATTTCAACAGGTCCAACTTCGACTCCGACAACGTAACCTTGCTTGTAAAATGGACGACTCCGACTCTTTCGCTCAAAAATGGGGCTGACTCGACTCCGACTCCGCAGCCCTGCTTAGACGTCCTCTTTTGATTACATGAACGTTTTTCTCATTCAGATGTAGGAAAGAGTTCACATCCATCGGGAAAGCTTTGCTGCCATTTGATAAGGACAAGGAGGACACGTAGCAGAATTGCTTTCGATGAAACTTGTCACTCTTGTTTACCGGTGGTTCGAGACCACTGGATGCAGGTTGAGGCTCAAGTTGTTCCTGTCTAATTTGACTTCCTTCAGCTGGAAGATTTGTCAGTGATGGACAGGCAGAGTCTTTGGGATGTTCATGTCGGTAAGAAATCTCAACAGATTCAACTACTGCAAATTCATGTTCTTTGACTACGTTTCTATTCAAAGGGAAATTACATTCATAATAAAGAGTCATAGAAATTCCTTCATAAATAAAAAAATTTACATTTACTCCCTTAAATAAAATAGTTTGAGTAATATCGCACAGTGTGATATTAGAACTACAGGAGGGGTGCAATATTAGGAAGAACGAAACAGTGTAATACGGCCGACTCTACCGATGAAACTAAAAATAGAAAGAGCCTTTAAGCTATACCTAATTAAACTACATGTGTATATAGTTGTATTTACGTTACAATAATTAAGAGCAGAAATTACTTTGAAAATGATCTTTCACTGTGTGATGAAGTTGACAAAAACTTTTAGTTTACACAAAACTTTAATATATATATATATATATGTATATATATATATATATATATATATATATATATATATAGGCTAAACACAGCAGAATATTTAACCAAGGTGCTTTTATGGCTGACGCCTTGCCGCTATACACTAGTTAAACCAATTTTGGACATCACCTACTTGATGAGATCATGAGGGGTGCGATGTTAGGCACATTTCCCCTATATAATGAACCCATTATCAAGCATTATAAATAAATATTATTTCGTTGTCTTTTTTACATTTAAGGGGACAGTTTACCCAAAAATAGATCAAAAAATCGATTTCATTTAAATATTAAACAAAAGTCTGTTTAATTCTGAATATTGTGACACCTCATTTTTACCCATACGGCAATTATATCGCGAGATATTGTAAATTTCGTTAATACACCAAGCGCATTTACCCACACAAATTAAAACTTTAAATGACTTTTTCTCCATGTTCATATTTTCTTCACTTTTATATTTTAAAAATGCTAAGGCTTTTTTTGTATTTGAGGTAGATTTTTAAACTTTTTTGTACATGTTCTTTATATGTGATAACTTGATTCTTTACATGTTCTTTCATATGTGATAAATATGCGCATAGAATTAGCTTTCAGTTTTTTTTTTTTTTTTTTTTTTTTTTTTTTTTTTTTTATAAAAGTTTATGAAGATGTGTTAGATTTCACCGTTTTACACCAATTAGTAAAAAATCAGTAAAAATAATTATATTAAATGTAACATTAGATGTATCTAAAAATCCATGCGCAGTTTTGTGTAATACACATTCGAAAATCTTAAAAAAAAAAACTGGGAAAAAATATTTAAAAAAGTAGTTGGGATTTAAAAAAATTCAAATTTTTTAAAACTTTTTTAAAAGTTAATTAAATATGCAGTTAATATTTTTCAAAATGTACTTTTAGTTGAACAGTGAAATGCAGTGTGTTCGCCATTTGAACAATATTTTTTAAAACACACAAAATTGTTGAAAAAGTAAACTATTCCCTTAATTCTTCATTAGATTATTTATTTCATAGATACTGGGATAAAAAAAAAATCAACAGAAAACTGAATCATAATACTTTTGTTTAACAAATTTATAATAAAATATATTTTTATAAGTCAAAAAAAAAAAAAAAAAAAAAAAAAAAAACTAGCGCGAAATATTTAAATACATTTGAATAATGCATATTTTTAAGTACTTGAACAGCTATTCAGTGAGATTAAAATGTAATTTTTTTAAAGACATTTCAAACGTATTCAAATTTCTCAGATAAAATATATTCTGGGTATAGTTTCAGATGTTTCTGGTTATTTAAATAAAAGATCTGATTCTTTAAACAAAAGATAAATGAAATTTCTCCAAATCAAATATTTTCCTTTCTCTAAATTGTGTTTGACGATAAATAGAAACTTTTCATCTTTAGAAATTTTAATGAATTTATTAATTTAAAAGAAAACATTGAAATGTATGCAAATACATTAAAATAGAACAAAAGATTAGATTTTATGTTAGTTATGGGAAATTCACAGACAAATGACGTTTTCTTTCCCTTTTTTATATGCTCTTTTTAAAAAGAAAATAGCATAAATATATTTAAGGAAATCGCAGAAAAGTGAATAAGTTGTGTAAAGTCAACGCCCCCGATATGTGTTTACGTGTACATGTCTTTAAAAAGATACATAATGAACACATTATCAAGCATTATTAATATATGTTGCTTCGTTAAGCATTTTTTAAATTAAACTCTTCTTTACTTTATTTATTTCATAGATGCTGGGGAAAATTTTTCCAACAGAAAATATAATCATAATTCTTTTGTTTAACAAATTTACAATAAAATATTTTTATAAGCCAAAAACTAACCAAAATATTTAAATACTTTTGAATAATGCATATTTTTTAGCACTTGAACAGCTATTCAGTGAGATTAAAATATAATTTGTGTAAAGACATTTCAAACGTATTCAAAGTTCTCAGATAACATATATTATGGGTATAGTTTCAGATGTTTCTGATTATTTAAATAAAATATCTGATTCTTTAAACAAAAGATAAATGAAATTTCTCCAAATCAAATATTTTCATTTCTCTAAATTGTGTTTGAGGATAAATAGAAACTTTTCATCTTTAGAAATTTTAATGAATTTATTAATTTAAAAGAAAACATTGAAATATATTCAAATACATTAAAATAGAACAAAAGATTAGATTTTATGTTAATTATGGGAAATTCACAGACAAAAGACGTTTTCTTTTCGTCTCTTTTTTATATGCTCTTTTTAAAAAGATAATAGCATAAGAGTGATTCTCCGTAAAGAGGCAATATTGCATTCCCTTATCTCTAACATGAAAAATATTATTAAAACTGTTGTTCGTTTGTATATATGTATTTCCACAACCACAATAGTGTTTTTTTAAAAATAAATTCATCAAGATGATTTATTAATTATAATTTTTTTTAAATAATTTAATATAAGGTAGTCATTCCCTCAGTAGTTCCCTGCAACTTCCATGTAATTTTAAAATTATTTTTCTCAAATTTAATTAAAATAAATATATATTATGCAAGTGCTTTAGCAAAGTTAAATAATTATATTAATCATAAACACTAGTTTCTTATTTTTTACTTAATTAAAAAATTGTTTTAATTATCAATTACCATTTTCCCTACAGTTTAAATCATTCCCTCACATTTTGAAAAAAATCTAAGCATTGTTCCCAATATCAGGTTTACTTTGTTTGTTGCATTGACACCTTTCTGTTTGGGAGTCTTTATTTTGAGGTGGACATTGTATGCTGCAAAATAAAATAAAGCAATAAACATTTGTGTATGGGTGGTTTTTTTTTTTTTTTTTTTTTTTTTTTTTTTTTTTTTTTTATCATCATTCCCTCACACAGGATATCTATTTAAAGGTAAGTAAAAAAAAAAAAAAAATTATTTCCAGCTAATACTGTGCTATATGACTGATACTTTAAGCAATTATTCATAAATCATGTGCAACCATTTTGTGTAACTTGAAAAAAGTAGCCATATTGAATTTTATAATTCCCTCACATTTGCTGAAATGAGGGGAAAACTATATAAGTGGGGGAATGATCGAAC
The DNA here is from genome assembly GCA_963932465.1 of Maratus speciosus. Taxonomy (NCBI): domain Eukaryota; kingdom Metazoa; phylum Arthropoda; class Arachnida; order Araneae; family Salticidae; genus Maratus; species Maratus speciosus. The sequence continues at coordinate 292,736,610 of OZ010798.1, forward strand.
TTGCCAAGATAATTTTAAAAGTTTAACTTTAGTGTTTCAAAGCACTAACCAACTAAATTTTCTGCATTTTAGTACAAAATTTCATTCTTGGTTTCAATCTATTTAGATAATTTAGATCACGTCCTATTTAGATCAGGACTTTGAGACTTTCTTTTCAATTATAAAAGAAAAATGTGGAGCAATTAAAATATTTCATGTTACTCCAGAAGAAATAGAGGTTTCTAAAAAAGAAAAGAAATGGTGCGGATTCTAATTATGAAACCTTCAAAGGAACTCAAAAGGTGCATCAAGTTATTTTCAGGAAAGACAAACCTAAACTAACTTTTGAAGTATAAGCTGCTTTGACTGCAACCAACAGGATTGCATTCACTAGCACCTCGGGGAAGGATATAAGAGGTTTGTAAACAAGGCCAGTACATCTACAGATGCCCATACTTCTCATTTACTAAACAAATTAAAAAAAGGTAAGATTCAAAAAGGTATTTACGAAAGGTATTTAAGACTTTGTAAATTTTATTACACATAATACATTAGTATATATTTTAAATTAACTGTAGGAGATCGGGTGCTACTGCTGTATGAAAATGAAGAATATCCTGGAGAAGTTATAGCACAGATAAATGACTATTTTCAAATCAGTGCAAAACATCCCAGCAAAAACCCAGGGACATATAAATGGCCATCACCAAAACCAGACATTCATATTTATCATATTTCTGATATCATAAAAAAAATGTACCACTAGTGCCCTATGGTAGAAGAGCTACCTTGTTTACCTTATTTATCCTACTTTTATGATTAATTTATGTGTAATGTTAATTGTACAATTATTTCGTGGTATTGTATTTCCCTAGAAATTGAAAAATATTAGATTTGTGTGTATAAACTAGAAATTATAATAAAAGAAGATTATTGCCTTTATTTTTAAAAAAATTTCCTTATATGCAAAGTATCATTTCTTTACTTTACTATCATTCCCTCAATTTTATAAACATTTAAAATCCCCATAACTTTGTAAAATTTTCAAAACATTCGCTGCTGATGCATTTTCTATGTTCATTTAATATTAGAACAAACATTTATGTAATAATTTTTAAAAAAGTAAGTAGTTCATATTTTCACTTCAGTGCTTCTCCAATTTGCCTCTTTACGGAGAATCACTCATAAATATAGTTAAGTAAAGTCAACGCCGGAATGTTTTTACGTGTAAACGTCTTTAAAAAAGATACCTAATGAACACATTATCAAGCATTATAAATATATGTTGTTTCGCTAAGTATTTTTTAAATTTAACTCTTTTTTTACTTTATTTATTTCATAGACACTGGGAAAAAATTTTCAACAGAAAATGGGATTATAATTCTTTTGTTTAACAAATTTACAATAAAATATTTTTATAAGCCAAAAACTAACCGAAATATTTAAATACGTTTGAATAATACATAATTTTAAGCATTTGAACAGCTATTCACTTACTTTAAAAAGTAATTTTTTGAAAGACATTTCAAACGCATTCAAATTTCTCCAATAAAATATATTCTGTGAATATTTTCACATGCTTCTGGTTATTTAAATAAGAGATATGACTTTTTAAAGAAAAGATAAATCAAATTTCTCCGAATCAAATATTTTCACTCCTCTAGCTTGTGTTTGAGGATAAATATAGAAACCTTCATCTTTAGAAATTTTAGGGAATTTATTAATTTAAAACTAAAACATTGAAATATATTCAAATACATTAAAATAGAACAAAAGATTAGATTTTATGTTAGTTATCGGAAATTCACAGACAAATGACGTTTTCTTTTCTTCCCTTTATTATAGGCTCTTTTTAAAAAGAAAATAGCATAAATATATTTAAGGAAATCGCAGAAAAAGTGAATAACTTGTGTAAACACAACGCCAGTAGTTTTTACGTGCGCACCTGTAAATAAAACGTGTAAATAAAATGTTTAAAAAATATACATAATGAACACATTATGAATCATTACAAATATAGAAACTTTCATCTTTAGAAATTTTAGTCAATTTATTAATTTAAAAGTAAAAAATAAAAATATATTCAAATACATTGAAATAGAACAAAATATTAGATTTTATGTTAGTTATCGGCCATTCACTGATCAAATAACATTTTCTTTTTATCCTTTTTTACTTTCTTCTATCTTTACAAGAAGATTGTATTGGATTCGTGAAATTTTCGAATTCCGTTTTACGACGGATTTATGCATTTTGGAAGGTCCTGAAGACGATAAGACTGCTTTTAGAAAAATGTCTGTCCGTGAGTCTGTCTGTGTGCCAGCGTGCCTGTCTGTCTGAGTCAGTATATGGCACAAATTTTATGTGCGATCTATCTCAAGTACTAATGCGCAGAATTTAAAGCGGTGTTAAAAATATATATATTTCTCCACGCTCAACATCTCGAAATTTTTTGAGATATTTTCAGACTCATTTTTAAAAGTAAAAACATGAAATTTACTGACGTGATTTTTGAAGAGATTTATAAGCGACTTGTGTTTTTATTTTACGTTCAATTAATTAGAACTTCATTTATAAAAAATATTTTTTCAGTACAACCATTTTTTCGTTTCCAGCACTGTCGTGTCGGAAAATTTTGTTCAAAATGCCCAGTTTGACAGTATTTTTTTAATTTTTTTATTCTGCATTTATCAAAGAATTGGCCAATATGGCACATTATATGGTTTCTGAATAAGAGAACCTGCCATTGAATGCGTTTTGGAGTAAAAAAGAATTTAAAAATAAGAAGTTTGGATTTGACCCTTAATCAAGCTTCATATTCAGTTGGGACTTGACATAGACGCGGATTAGATGTTGGTGTAAATCAACCCAACAGGTGAGGTCCCTATGCGGCATTTTTGACAATTACCTCGACAGCTATAGCTCAAGAAGTAATGCAGGGAATTTCATCAAACATCACATTCTGTTAGACCTTGACATATATGGGGCATTCTCACAATCTGTTGACTTTTCTATTTTTTCTGTCCCTGAATAATAATTCTTATTTTAGTACATATTCTTGGGATTTTTTTTTTCTTATACTGGAGAAAACATCCCATTGCATGACTGCATAACAATATTAACGAGATAAATAAATTTTGGACGATCTTGAGGTTCCAAATATACCACGGAATTCCTATGCCGTCCCGTGTCCCTGATGCTGATTTTTAAGATTGGAGCTGTCTGTATAAAATTGTTTCAATAAAAGTAACTCGATGTAATTTTTTTCCGAAACTGGGACAGTTGTTTTATATAAATATGTAGCAAAAAATTAATCTGCACACATTTTTAGGGTTGCTATTATTTTTTTAACTCTGTCCCTGGGTTTTAATTCCTTACCGTCCCGCTTTCTAAACTTATACAGAAAATCCCTTATGCACTCACAGAACTTTTTTCAACTTTTTTCTCGTGCAGAAGTATGCTTAAGAAATAATGGCTAAATTTTTTTGACAGGAAATTTACTGCAGAATTTAAATCAGCATTTAAATAACAATTTCAAGCATCGTGTCTTTATTGGTAGTCTTACCGTCCCCAAGGTTTATTCCTGCACTTTTCGAGGTCTATTATTATTTTTTTAATTTAATCCAAAGCAAATAACTGTTTCTAAAAATCAATGAACATTGTGGCTATCACTTAGTCTTAACATGATTTGCCTAAAAATAGGTGCTAATTTTGTTTACCTTCCCGCCTTACCATCCCTTTTTTTTCTTACCGTCCCTTTTTTCCTATATCGTCCTCCTTTTTTTCCTTACCGTCCCTTCTTTAACATCCCTTTAAGACAATGTTAAATCAAAATTTTATACTCAAAATACTACATTGTTATTATTTCTTATTTGAATATCCTGTGGGTACAATGAAGATTCCTTATAAGTGAAAATTTAGAAGAAAATAAAAAGTTATAATGGTAAAATGGTAAGAAAAATTAAACTCGCAAGTTTAACTTAAACCTCAGTAAATAAAATAATAAAAAAAAATTCGCTGCTGACCATTTTTTCTTTATTTTGAATCATTAAGGCATTCGTCTGTCAGATTAAAATGTTATTTTAGGAAGTTTAATTTCGCCAGATTTTTATTCTTGAAAAGTCAAATGATTTTCAGAATGCCCCATATACAGATGGGTGACAAAATAATACGAACACCCATTAAAAAGGTTTGGTCCATTTCAAGGAAGCAGAATGCGCATGTCACTTTGCACTCAATTCTGCCACCTAGTGGTTATGAAAGGTAAAGTATCAGTCGCTGAACATACTAGCGTCTCGGTGTAGCTCCGCTCCCTATGGTGATTCTTCTCCTACCTCTTGGCTGAGGAATTGGCGCTAGTTATTTCTGAGGTTGCTGTATTTCAGACGAAGGACAAGCGCTCGCTCGCGCTGTCGTTGGAAAGTGTTTTTTTTTTTTTTTTTTTTTTTTTTTTTTTTTGAGCGAAGATGGCGGATAATACAGCGATGATTTCATGCTCACAAATTTTCACTCAATTGGTTCTACTACAATTCTACTCTCATTATTTATTTATCAATCAGTTGATTGTGTTAAAAATAATCAAAATGTTATAATTTAATCTTCCGTAATTGGGTAATATTTTTGAAACAGGGCAAATTAGCATGTTTTTAGAAAAACAGCAAAAGCAATTGTATGTGGCATGATCTTTGTAGGTTGGAAGATAGGATTTTAATTTCTTGTGCATTATTAAACACTAGAAAAATTCTTTCCTAAAATTTTCTCAAAATATTATGTGAACCGTGGTACCTACAAATAAAAATTCAATAAAATCGCATATTTCTTCTGTTAGGGTACAGTAAACACTTCTAAAAAATGATACCATTTTCAGGCATGAAAGTGTTCCTCCTAAAGGTGGAATTCCACCTTTTTAAAAATAATTTTGGCCATTTTCTGGATTGATGCAAAAATGCAAAGAAAATATTGGAAGCAAATAAGGTGGGGGAGGGGGGGGGGGGAGGAATCTGGAAAATTTAATTATCAGACATTTTATCTAACTAAAATCCTTGGAATTTTTTTTTTTTCTGAATTGCTGTGCAAAAGATCTATCAAATCAAAGGGAAGCTTATGTATTATAATCATATGAAAGTCGTGTAAATAAATTTGATTAAAGTATCTCTCCAGAGCGAAAGTTTTTTAGACTTTAAAAGAAAAAGGAAGTTTCATAATGTTCTTTTTGGAATAGAATATTTTCTTCTATTTATGCAACACTTTTGATTTAAAAGTTTAAATTTGTTTTTAATGCTTTCTAAGCTATGAAAAGAAAATAACAATCATATGTACAATTATATTTCATTTTATCCCATAAATAACTGTTAAAATGTGTCTAAATTTTAAAAGTTTGGCGCCATCATATTGACCGAAAAGATTTTTCTCCTTTTTTCATATTTCTCACTTTCATGCCTGCATTTTAGGCTCTTGGATATCACCCCCCCCCCCCCCTCGCTCCCAAAAATGCAATTTTATTCTTTAGATTGACATTGATACCTGAAATTTGCAGGCAGGTACATTTTGAATAGTAATCCTGTTTAAGTGTTACTTTGTTGAAAACTTTAAGAGAAGATAATCTAAAGAACCCCCCCCCCCCTCCTTGATTAAAAAATAAAAAAAAACTTTTTGGTGATGTGACTTCGAATAGTCAAAGGTATTTTAAATTTTGTATGCAGGTAAATCCTTAATAGTATACATGCTAAAAAAGTTTGAAGGTTCATAAACAAAAGTGTTACTTTTTTGTCAGGGTAGGGGGAAAACATTCTTTGGACCCCACTCATTAAAATTGCAATTGGAGTATTTGAGCATCAAAGGTTATATGTTCATTCAAAATTTTTAGTGTCTATGACTGTTTTAATTCTGAAACAAAGGTATATATATACTTTTAGATTTTTTTTAAGTATGATTCTATTCAGAATGTGCCTGCCTACAAAATGCAAGTATTTATGACAATTAGAAGACAAGACACATTATCAAAAATGTTATTTTTCCGTGAGGGGAGGGAAGGAAGCGAAATCTTTGGAATCCACAAGTTGAAATTTCTGAAATCGGAATATATAATAAGCATCATCACTATTCAGGTTCTATCTGTATTCAAAATTTCTAGTAAATTGTTTTCGATATAACATTTATGCTTCACGAAACTAGCAACACTTCGCCAAACTAGCAATACTTCGCCAAATCTAGCTTCGATTGGACTTAGTTGAATCCAGTCACTACGATCTCCATAGGGAGAGGTGCTATACCGAGACGCTAGTGCTCAACATCCGTCATAGGTGTTGCATGTGCTTACCATACGCTCTGGAAAACTCAATAATAATTGACCTGTCAGAGTTCGAAAAAATAATGACTTGGAATGCAGTGCGCTGGTTGCCCCGCGATGGAAGCAGCCATTTATTTCAGGCGTGCAAGGAGTACTGTGTCAGTCGTTATGGCAGCATACGCGAAATGCGGTAAAGTGTCGTCTGCGAAGAACAACAGCGGACGGAAAGGAAAGCTTTCTGAGAGGTATAAAAAAGAATTGATCCGCATAGTGGTCCGAAAGCGTAAACAATCTTTATCCCTGATAACGTCAGAGATAAATAGTCATTTCCAGAATCTCATTTCAGCAAGAACTGTCCAAAGGGAACTTCATGCTTCGAACATTTATGGAAGAGTTGCAGTTCGTAAGCCATTGGTGTCATAGGTGTTCGTATTATTTTGTCACCCATCTGTAGATCCTTATTAGGTTTGGGATTATGCTGAGCAACAGATGTCGCTTCTATGCTCTATTTTTCGCAATTTCCGCGATAGATATATTTCAAGAACGAATATGTTGTTCTTTGATTTTAGTTGCAAATGATTTGATTTATATAGAAAAAAAGATTTGTGATGGCCACAACATTCAAGTTTATGTGCACTTTTTAAAAAGAAAATAGTTTGCATATTAAAAAAAAAAAAAAAAAAAAAAAGTGAATGAATTGTCTAAAGTCAACGCCTCTGGTTTTTAAGCGTACATATCTTTAGAGAACGAGGATAAAAACATGGATTATCATTTATTTAAACACTTTTACTGTTCTTTATTTAGTATTTGTCTGTAATATTAACCTCCATTTTCAGCCGATAGCAAAATACAGAGACAGCGTAAGTTACACATTGATGCATTTCCAAAATGGAACATGTCTATTATAAAATATGTTGGAATAACAATAATGTGTTCAAATTTCTAAACTATTGTGATATTGACATTAAAACTTATACACTTAAAAAGCTACTGCTCTGTTGTTCATTATATTTAATGGTGTACCGAAATCCAAACTGCGTATTTTCCAATTCATTTTTAAATTCATTTTTGCTCTCAAAAGCGGCCAATTGGCATGTTCTTTTATTCAGAAACTATATAATGTGCTGTATTGGTAGATCTTTTGATATTTTAAAAAATGCTGCCAAGGTGGCCATTTTGAATCGAATTTCCCGAAGCGATAGTGCTGGAAACAAAAAAAAAAAAAAAAAAATGGTCGTATTGAGAAAATAATTGTTTATAAATCAAGTTGTAATTAATTGAACGGAAAATAAATTACATATGTGACTTATAAATCTTTACAAAAATCAAGTCAGCAAGTTTCATGTTTTTACTTTTAAAAATGAGTCTGAAAATATGTTAGGAAATATTGAGTTGTTAAGCGTGGAAAAATATTTTTTTGGATATCACCTTAATTAAAAAGTTATTATGAAAATTAATAATAATAATAAAAAAACAGAATTGCTGTGAAAATACACTTATGTAACAAATATTTAAATACCGATACGGTAGATGGCAGCACACGACAGTTTAGCGGGCTGCCAAATAGGTTTTCCCATAATTCATTGCGGATTAGTTTTTACGGCAGAGAGAATGTTTTGAGATGCACAATGTAGGGGTGTTAGATATACAAGCTGCTTGCTTGATTTTTAACCCCGGAGCTTTTAATGAGAGGCGCGGGAAATGATAAAATATTTTGCAATCACCGGATTTCTTCTGAGTTTTGGCGCTGTAAATATGTACAATATTCCTGTAAGTAATAATATGTCTTGTAGTACAGTGATTCATTAAACCTTACTTTGTAATAAAACATAGAATGGCGTTTCTTTTCTGAAGTGATGAGTCGATTGATAAAAGATTGTAGCCTCTACTTATGGGAAGTAAGCTGGCTAAACTTACACTCATTGCAAATAAATGAAGTTTTGAAAAAAAATGCTGTCATGTGGTCAAATAAATTCTTTTGGGAACCGAGGCACATATTCACCTCTATATCCGAATGCTAATCTTTACTTTTTTTTATGATAGAAATTATTCGTTCAAGTAAGCTGTTGTTGTTATTCGAAAATAATAGTACTGTCTGACTGTTTCCTCTGTTCCGTTTGACCACGCCTTAATCTGGCCATAGTTACTCTCTGAAAAATCGAAATGTAATTCTTTATACTTCAATTTTAACATCTTCCCACTGGAACTCTGTGTCCAGTGTTTAGGTTCAGTGGATGAAAACACACGAGTTGTGTTATCATATACGACGACCCAAACTCGCTCTCTTATTCTAAATACTTTTATACAGAGTGGTTCAGAACTATACGTCAAAAATGTAAAGGCAGGTTTAGGGGACCTAAATAAGCAGTTTTCATACAGCAATGTGAGTTCGGAAATGCAGTGTTGAGGCAGTAGAGGGCGCTGTTGAACGGCGGATGCATGCTCTTCGTTGGCTTGAATCGTCATTTACCTCACGGATTTCGAACAACATGGATTACTACACCAATGAGGAGCTTGCCGACATGCATTTCATGTATGGGATTGCGCAAGGAAATGAATTGGCTGCTTAAAGGATTTACATTGAACGATTCCCTGGTAGGATTCTGCCCGATCCCCGAACATTTGAGTGTCTTCATTAGAAGTTGGGCGCTAGTGGATTGTTTTATGCTTCCAGGCGTGATAAGGGCACTGTAAGATATCGCAGAATTCCTGCAGTGGAAGAAGCAGTATTGCCCAGAGTAGAAGACAGTCCTATTAGACGTCGGTTGGGTATGAACCATTTCCTTGCTTAGCCCCATGCATAAAATGCATATCGGCAAGCTAAGCATTGGTGTAACGATGCATGTTGCTTGAAATCCGTGAGGGAATGACCATTCAAGCTAGCGAAGCGCTTTCATCCACCGAACTTAACAGCGCCCTCTACTGCCTCAACGCTGTATTTCTGCACCCACATTTCTATACGAAATCTGCTTATTTAGGTCCCCTCTACCTGCCTTTACAGTTTTGACATATAGTTCTGATCCACCCTGTATAGTAAAAAGGTATAATGCAAAACGTAGGTTTTAAAACATATACACAATGAACAGTTTGCACTGTACAACAATGAAATTGCCTATGAAGTGAAAATGTGCAATTCTGTATGAAATTAACCCGCTGAACATGAATAAAGCCATAAAAAACTTTCATTGACTCTTATGTTGGAAGTACAGATGCGCAAAGTTAAGATTTTTTCCAAAAATATGTATTTTTAAATTAATATTTAAAAAATATATGAAATGTAACCAATATTTTTTTATCATTAATTGATTACTAGAGGCCATAAATATGTGAATGAGCTCATTCCGTCAAGTATTTTTTCAGTTATACTTAAAACATAACTCTCATTGCAGTTTGTTTTGGAACAATATTAATAAGGCATTTAACATTAAGAGTTCCAAAGTTTACATCTGTATATATATATCGTAAACTACTTCGCAAAATGATTTCCTCTTTCTTATCTGGGAATAAAATTTATCGAAGAATGCAAATATGGTCATATTTAGGTATTAATATTGAAAATGTCAAAATTTGTTACAATTTCGATAGGGATTTTATGACGTTTTGGGGCAAGATGACATCTCAGAACTATGATGAGCCTGTAAACAATTTCCTACAAAAGTAACAGCAGCTGGGAAGCAATATGTCTCTAATGGCCGTATCAGACGGGGAACGATAAACAACAAATATTTCCGCAAATATTATACAAAACATGTTCGTCCAGCTTGTTGCGTGTTCGGTAAACAAGTTCTTCAAAATTTTTGTAGGGTTATCTATTACGCATCGATCTGTAAGGGCTACCTGATACCTTGGCATATCTTCGAACTATCCATTTACACAAATACTATCTTTCTAGATTCGTTCCTATTGGCTATCTAGATCCAGCACTGACTGAATATCCAACTTTTCCTGCGCGATGCCGGGAAAGTTTGGCGAGCAAGAATAGACAGCAAAATTCTCTCCTTTATCAAGGTAAATCAACTTTTGCTAACTATAATGTTTTGTTGGGGAAAAGGTTCGGCGAACGACTTTCGTGTGATACGGCTAAAAATTCACTATCTTCACCCTCATCTCGATTTTTTCCTCTGCAAACCGGTGTTCGGAGTGCCGAATATGGTTAACGAGTCCATCAAGAAATATCGACGATGGAGAAAGATACCAGGGACTATGGAATGCGTCCATGTTAACAGACCACTGCATAGAGCCTAGAGATGCCCCTGAAACTGAACAAAAAAGACAAGCTAAAGCCCTGAGGGGTCCTTAATTGATGATATAAGGTTAATGTTTTGATATTGTTCATAAATTCTTAATTTCTTCTAAAAAGTAAAAAAAAAAAAACGTAAGTAATTTGATGTGTTTTTTAAATGAAAAGTTTTATGATTAAAATTCATAAAGATGCAAAAAAAAATTAAGTACATTGCTTAAAGGTGCGTCAATCATAATAAAATCACTTACCAAAAACCAAAAGTTTTCAACCGAAACGTATTCGGCCTTCATCAGTAAAAAAATAATAGCCATTGTCTCTTTGCGTTTTCTAGCTTTGCCCGGAACAGACAATTCTGCTTCAAGGGTGGTATGGAATATAAGGTGGAATGGAAAATGTTATTCAGAATCTCCAAAAACAAGTACAGGTTTATTAATCATACACTAATTCTTTCTAGACTGCGTGGATATCATATGATAATGTATCGTTACAGACTAGTTCTTCATTAGATATTATTTCTAGAGATTCTTTTATGATAGCTTCTTGGTCATTACTTGTACAGAAGATAATTTTGGATCTATTGAAATCTATGTTTATAGGTTGAGTTTGTGCTAATCTTGCTAACGTAGTGTGGGGTCTATTTAATCTCGGATCTTCTTCGTGTTCTGTCTCGAAATTTTCTCTGTGTTCGAAGTTTTCTCAGATTTTTAATGATTTTATTATGTTTGACACACCCTTAAGCAATGTATTTATATTTATTTGTATTTTTGTAAATTTTAATTATTAATCAAGGTGAAATTTGCGCTGAAAATTTTTACTTTTTGTTGAAAAAATTATGTTCTTTGACATTAAATTTAAAATCATAATTTTTCATACTAGCCGTATTGTTACACCGAGTGCAAACATCAAAATTTTAATGGTTAATTTCATATTCTGTGACCTCAAATTAGTATAAAAACATATTGTTTATTTAGAAGACAAAAAAATTTTATTCTACAGACCAGTGTTATCAAGTATTATAAATAAATCCTGTTTCTTCCAGCATTTTCTTTTCTTTAATTCTTCTTTACATTATTTCTTTCACTGATACTAAAGAATTAAACATTATGATATTTATTAGATGAAATAAATTTTGAATCAGCCGCAATTTTCAAAACTATTCAATAGCAACAAACATAAATGAAATGCTTATTTAAAAACATGAATTGAATAGTGTTTTCTTATTTGAAAACTTGATGGCATAATTATTGTAAAGCATTGAAGATTCAGAAGATTTATAATGATTACCCAACATAACAGAAATATTTATGGCGTAAAAGAATGGTTGAATGATGTTATGAATTTGATGCTTCGGCAAAATAGATGCCTGGGTAAACAAATAGATGTAAATGTATTTTGAATTGGACTTCATTTTATTGATGTAAAATTCTAGGAATATATCTCAGATTATCATTTTAGGTCGTTAGTGTTCGCGATCACGTATCTTTTAAAATGGATACCGGACAAATTTTATTATTTCTTAACAGATTTCCTTAGAGGAAAAAAATATTAATTTATTTTTATAAATCGCCCAATCAGTGAAACGCACCTTCAAACACAAATAAATAAATAAATAAATAAGTAAACTAGTAAATCTGCAGATCAGGAGCCTCAACGTCATCTTTGCAAGTCATTGTTTTTTAACACTCATTGCGTAATATTCAACTTCCTACAAATCGCTTTTTAAAGTTTTCAAATTATATAAATATTTATAAGCATACAAGATACTTCGTAAAGTTTCAGAAATTAAAAGTGTTAAACAAGTGGTTATACATTGATGTTCGGAAATTCTGATGAGCTACTTATTCTGGTAACTTTTTAAATCAAAAATTGCATTTCTTCAAGGAGGCTCTGCCCCCCTGAACCCCCCGTAGTCTATTTAAACTTACATTCGTAATTTTTTATTGATTGTGCGGATGTTTATAGTATACCTTAGATTTTTTTACGCTGTGATTTATAAGGATAATCATAAGTTTTTTTTATAAATTAATAAAATTTAAATTTAAAATAAAATATTCATGTTAACCGTACACAGACAATAAATCTTGAAGTGACGCCAAAAATGTAACCCTAAAATCCGCTACATTCGGCACAACACAACGACGTGCTTAAAAAAAAAAAAAAAAAAAAAAAAAAAAAAAACAGAATAATATTTTTAGTATTACAGTTTTTAATTCATAATACAATGAAATGCTGCCTTAGACTGCTTATTGCTTAAATATAAGCAGATCATTTTCATTTTACAGAAAATATGCACGGATGAAGTCAAAGAATTCGGTCCCTGTTCCACGTGCTTGTTTTGTTTGGGCCGAATGAGGGCATTTAAATCTGAAGCGATAACGCACATCGTATTGCAAACTGTTTTTACAGCATACTGCATCTCCATCTATCTCTATCCTCCGTGAATAATAGTTAATTTTATTTTACCCAAGATCTTTTTATGCCAGCATCTTTGTTTTCGATAAATGACGTCTAATTCACCTGCTATGCGTATTTACTCAAAACTTTTCATCTTGTTATATTAAGAAATACTCGAGAGTTTTCTTATTTTCCCAATATGCCGCCATATTAATTTTTCTATTCTTAATTTTATTTTTCATTTTCCTGTTTCACGACAAAACATTTCAATTGAAAATTGTTTAAAAGAAAATATTATTCCGGGTTTTGATTTTCTTGGCAACAATTAAAGAAATATTGGTAAATGTTATGGAAAAATGTTACGTTATTCTCAATGAAAATAGTGAACGTTTGTATTTTTAAGCAAAATATTTGAATAAAATAAATGAAACATTGCCTATTTTTATTTCTGGGCCTTAATCCATCTATATGCAAAGATACAAATGCATTAATCCATCCGTTTTGACGTTGACTTTACTCAAACATTATACACGCAATTATGCTAATATTATTAGGGCCAAATACGTTGCTAGGCAACAGATGAAAGTAAAGGAAAAAAATGAAATATGCATTATGTCAAATTGATAAAACAAAATCCTTTATATTATTGGAAAACATGCATAAAATTTCCCCCAATATTATAAATCTAATTAAAAAAATCTCGCAAATATATTGACAAATTTTCAAACTAATTGGAATAATTTAATAATCTTATTTAAAAATTTCAGCATCAAAAATTTACCATTTAAATCCATTTTTCATATGAGCCATTTCTTTCAAGAAATGAAAATCTGAAAATCGTCTGACTTGCCATAGAAAAGCATTATAGAGCAAAATAAAATGTTCCATATTTCCCGCAAGAATGAACCAAATTTAACCAAAAACTATACAGCTAAGTCCGGGTACCTCATCAGCATGCCCAGTGAATTTCAAGCCGATCGGATGCTTTTTGCGGCAGTTATCGCGGAACAGACAGACAGACTAACAGACAGACTAACAGACAGACTAACAGAAACCAAAACTTTTCGTGTCTCCACAGTAAGCCTTCACTGACGTTTCTGCAATAAATACCGGGTGAGCAAAAAGTCCGTATAAATTTTAAAAATTCATAAAAACCGAAAAAATAACCGAAATGAAAAACTGTTTGCAGGATTAGCATCTATAGGTCACGGGAATTTTTTAAAGACTGAAATAAAAAATAACTCAAAAAACAGCGTATTGATGGCGTTGATTCGTGCAATTTTGGTAGAAATATGCAAATGAAACGGTTATAAGAACTTGCGCTCCTAATCCAGAACTAGTTCACGTAAAATAACTTCACCAATAAAGCTTTATCCTTGATATTCAGCATCCTTGATCACGTACACCGCTCACAACGGTGAACTAGTTCTGGATTAGGAGCACAAGTTATTATAACCGTTTCATTTGCATATTTCCACCAAAATCGCACGAACCAGCGCCATCTGTCGGCTGTATTTTGAGTTATTTTTTATTTCTGTCTTAAAAAAATTCCCGTGACCTATAGATGCTAATCCTGCAAACAGTTTTTCATTTCGGTTATTTTTTCGGTTTTTATGATTTTTTAAAGTTTATACGGACTTTTTGCTCACCCAGTAATAAATTGGAACTCTACGGCATAAATTTGTAACTCTTATGTTATTTAGAGTATAACTTTATCTTAAATGAACTATATATGCTTCTATATAAACTATAAGCATTATTATATGTTGAGTAAATGTGTTCACTGCGATTCGAGTAACGTACAGATAATTAGTGTAATATTATCCACCAGTTCATGAGGAAAAAAAAAAAAAAAAAAACACAAGTAACAAAGATTGTTGACCATCGTTGGTAGTTTGTTGTACTGTTGGGAAATGGTAGGATTGACATGGAAACAACCCAGGTAGCACAATTGATACATCGTTGCCAGTTTGTGGAAATGGTAGTTGGGAAATATTTGATTGGAAATGTTAGAGTTGTCAGATGGTTGGGAAAACATGCGTGCAGAGATCACTCAAATTTGTGTCGTATATGAGTGAGTAAAATTTTAAGCAGCAGCGGAAGATGCGTGCAAGATGGGCATTTTTTACTATTGGCCAATGTGTAATGACAATTAGCCGAGAATTAGCCAAAGTTGGGCCAAACATTTTGTGCTACCTGGGGAAAGCTCTCTAATTTGGAGGGTACCTGGGCAGGAGTCCGAAAAGGTAATGATGGACCTACAGTTGGGCTTTTTTTTTTTTTTTCAAATAATAGAGCAAAGCGAACATTTCTTACTGATGCCAATGTGGTACAACAATTAGTAAACATTAGCCCAACTATTTTGTGTTATTTGGGAATCAGGATGAAATTTAAATTCTTGGATTAAACAAAACGACGCGGAAGAGCATACAACCAGGTAGTTATTCGAGAAGATTTTTCGAGCTAGAGGGTATCCCAAAATGGATTGGAGATTTTTAAAATTTAATAACAAGTAAACTATAATAGTTATTGAAGTTATTCCTGCAGGAAATTAATAATGTGTGATGTTGGTTTTTTCTTTATTACATTCCACTGTTTTAGTTCCAAATATGACCAACTGATGACACTGTGTTGTCTCAAATTGTCAGAATGTTCAAATTAACATACAAAAATGAATCAAAGTTCACTCATTTTTTTAACTTTCATTCGTTATTTAGTTGTTTCCATTTAAAATAAGTAAATAAATACGTAAACATAGAAACAAAAACGTATTTCTTTTTTAATTATTACTTTTTTTTAAATTTATATTTTATTTTCGCACTTTATCTTTGATGAATCATATCTACCCTATATATATAAAATCCTAATGAAACGAATTTATGAAACGGGTATATGAAACGGCTGAAATGAAACGAATTTATGTAACGATTCTTTGAAACGACTGATTAAACAACTGATTATGTTTCACGGCGATTTCCCCTAAAATACGGAATACTTTGCGATGAAATTAACACCAAAAATCCGTATTGATCCACCGATGTCAAAACTGGTATTAGAATTTTTAAATTCGAATTAGTTTTCGAAATATTAATTTTTTTCTAATTTTATGAACATTTCTCTAATGATGGCAACTCAAATTTTAATCATAACAGATATTTTTTTTTCATATTTTAGAAAAGGTTATTGTTTTAACTAATTTGGCGACCAGTTTGGCCTCCCTTAGATGTATGCTAAGAAATGTATCACGTTACTTTTATTCATAATTCAATTTGTATTTCGTTATCATTTTATTTAATACAAAACTTACATTTAAAACTGAAACTTTTAAAATAAATGGCTTTCGCATCTTTCTTTTTTTTAAACTAGAGGGGTCTGCCACCTACGAGCTACGCTCGCCAACCCCCGTTCAGGCACACCAAACTCCAAAAAGCACGCTAATTTGATCGACTTTAAAAATATTGAATTAAAATTTAAACCAAAAAAAAAAAAAAAAAGTAGCGATCTCTCTGTAAACGGGTTTCCATTCGTCTTCCTTGGATTGGGGATTTTTAAGGCCAAATCTGTTGCTGTTAAGAGATACAATGGCTGTTTTCGTATTTAATAAAAAAAAAATAGTTAAACATTTGAAAATAAGCTAATGTAAAATGAATTAAGCAAACAGTGTCATTGTCTCCCGGTATTTTTTAACAGCGCTATAAGATAGTTCTTTTAAATAATTCATTTTAAATGTATTGTTTCAAATCTGACGTAATTTACACCAAAGTTTTATTTCTCTTATTAATATTCAAGTGAAAATACTTTTGTTGTTAGAAGTTGCGCTGTCTTCGAATTCACGATAATAGTTGGAAAGATTATCTCAAAACATCTCGCGCAAATATATTTTTCAATTTAAATTGTTTTGCTATATTTTTTGCCATTTTAAATATGACGTAATTTCCTCAAATTACAAGTTGTAACGCATAATAATGATTTTTTTTTTTTTTAAGATTTTGTTTCTCTTTTAAAATTTAAGTGTAACGATGGTTCGGCACAGATGACATATATTGGCGCAATTTTTTTTTGACGCCAATTTCATATACGCAACGGGTACTTAACTGGTGCTAAAGTGTCGTTATTTTGCTTGATATGGTAACCCGGATGTTGTTGTTTATGCTATTGATGTTTTCGCCAAATTGGCGTCGGAAAAAAATTGCGCCAATATGGGGCGTATATGACAACTGTGCCTATGGTTCTTATGACGTAATTTTCCTGCTTTTAACATGTAATCATTTAATTCTAATTTTAAAGTTTTTTTTTTCCCGTTTGTAATAGTCACGTGTAAATAAATTTTTAATTTGAAGTAAAAATTATTGTTTGCGCTGTTTATGCAACTGGCAACAGTTTAAATTAATAACATTTTCTAAAATTTGTAAAAAATATCTCTCGAAATGCTGAAAATTTGAATTTAAAAATAAAATAAAACCACAAAAAATGAGTCGAATAAGAAAAATAATGGACATCGGGAACTTATAATGTATAAAATGATCTAAAAATGATTAAATTCTCATGTATAGTTTTTGCTCCATTAAAACTTTTTTAATGGAACGATTTTGTCCAACCTTAGCATTAAATATCTCTTAAAATAATTCTTTGATTTGAAAACTGTCTGCATCAGCGTATTTATCAAACATTTCTCTATAATACCACCGATTTTCATATTTTTGTATGCAACAGTTTTTTTAATATTAACGATGAAAGGCCATGCTTAAGCATTCAAATTAGATGCCGATCTACCCGGAATATCTACGCAGATTTTCATTAGTCCATTTCGAAATCAAAACTTTTTTTTATATATAGAAGAAACGAAAAGAAAAGTTTTAGGCACAGATGTCATATACGCAACGCTGTAACTAATTGGCGCCAAAATGGCGTTATTTTGCCTGACATGGTAACCCGGCTATTGTTGCTTATTTATTAATAAATGTTTATTTGAATTTATTTGCTTTTTATGTACAAAAAATGTTATAAATGGTTTTGTTCTATAGTTATTAATTAAACTTATTTTTATTTATTGTTATTTCAGTTTAAAAATAATAGAAAATAATTTAAAAAATACATATGTAACTGGTATTCGAAAATAAGGCTTTCGCCAAATTGTCGTAAAAAAAAAAAAAATGCACGCCAAATTCGGTGTGTATCTGACAATACAACAAATCATGACATTTAATTTCAACTTCAAAGCAATGTTTTAATGGTACTACTACTTCTCCCGTCGACCAATTTCGACAAATTATATAAATCGCCAAATTATACAAATTGATATAATTTTTTATTTTAAATAACGAAAGAACAAATAAATTAGTATAATATTAATAAAAATACGGTACTTTTCCGTTATGCGGACACCATTGTCGGCAGGCGTAATAGTTGGCGCAAAATGAAAATCACGTAAATTGAAACATTTGAAAAGTAAAAGAAGAAGCATTGTCGATAGTAAAGTGAGCATTTTAAAATATAACATTTGAAAATTACAGACTTTTACGAACTATTCTATTAAATCACAAATACATATTTAAAATAAGTGAACAAATAATTTGTTATACAATAAAGTAAGGAAATAAAACTCATATTAAACTATTGGTACAAATTTAAAATATCTTTTAGCATTGCAGTAAACATTTCATTGATCAACGATAAGGGTTGAAATAATTGGCGCATTAGCATACATTTTGGCATGGTGTCCGTATAACGGAAAAGTACCAAAAATAAAAGTAAAACGTCGAAATAAAAATCACTTGATGGCATAAACACGTGTAACTTCATTAAAGTCAAGTGATTATTACATTTACGATCAACCATTATTGGCATTTAATCTTATAGTTTGGCGACAGATTTTAGATATAACAGGCAACAAATTGTGAAACAAACACGAAAACAACCATTGGATGTCTTAACAGCAACTGATTCTGCCGTAAATGTTTGCAATCAAGGGGAATTGAATAGAAAGTACCGTACGTAAAGTACGTAAGTACCGAAACCCGTTTACAGGGAGTTCGCTACAGGTTTTTTCAGTATAATTCAATCTTCTCTAATTTTTTTAAAAGCAATCAGATTAGCGTGCTTTTAGATTCTACAGTGTCTGAACGGGGTGAGCGTAGCTTGCAGGGGGCAGATCCCCCTAGTTCATCTATATAAACTATAAAGATAATTATATGTGGAGTAATGGTGTTCATTGCGATGCGAATAGCGTACATATCATTATTGTATTAATATTCACTAGTCCATAGAGAGCTACCCCAAGTAACAATGATTGTTGGCCCACAGTTGGCCGTTTGTTGTACCGTTGGAAAATGTAGGAATGGTATACCAACAATAAACAAACAAAGGCCTGTCTAATTTGGAGAATATTTACTCAGGATTCTGAGCTGCTAATGGTGGACCAACAGTTGGGCTTTTCTTGGTAAATAGTTTGTTCGCAAATAGTACGGTAAACGGACATTTCTTATTCATGCCAACGTGAGACAACAGTTAGCAGGGCAGCCAGAGGCGATATATTCTGTTATATATATCTGTTTTAATTCTATATCGCACCGCTTTCTCAAAAGAAAAATCTTTTACTATAATATATATATATATATATATATAAGATAATATGTATATAATATATATATATATATAAGAGAAATATACTATAATATATATATTTTTTTAACAGTGGCGCGAATAGAATAGAAAAATACTCGCCAACACGGACCGAACTAATTTTTACTATTTTGGAATGAGCCTGAAATTCAAATTCTCGGATTAAACAAAACGACGCGGCCGCGCATTAGAGTGGGTCGAAAAAGGCGAAATTTTTCAGATCAACTTCTAATAGAGCAGAAAAGTTGCCTTTTGTAATTAGAAGAATGAGGCAAAAAATATTTTTGAAATAGGTTAATATCTTTACGTCGCAAATTGCACTTGAATTTTTGAAAACATGATGAAAAGTGACGATTTTTTAAATTAATGATGAAAATTAAAAAATATTCAGAGCTACTTCTAATAGTGCGTAAATGTCACCTTTTGGTATTAGAATAATAACACAAAAAATATTTAAAATCGGTTAATATATTTAGGTAGCGCATTGCACTTGTATTTTTGGAAATGTGATCAAAATTGGCAATTTTTGAAATTACATCATGAAAGACCTAGAAAAATATGCAGACCGAAAGAGCGAGAGCTGTGTGAGGTTTTGTGACACAAAGTTAAATTTTAGTGCTCACGATTAATCATTACTTAGTGACAAGACTACCTGTAAGGTTACTTCACCTCTCATACTGCACAAAACAAGCCCATAGAGCATTTTGCCTCTCATTGATTTAAAAACTCTCTCAGACAGTCACAGATTGCATTGCTTTCCCAATCCCTCTGAATCCCAATTCCCTTATTTTTCTCTTTCATCATTCATCTTTGACAATCACAGGTTTTTGGGATGTGCAAAGACTCCGTTACGCTCAGCAACAGGGTGTATCACCTCCTCCAATTATTTTTGGTAATTGACGCGATATTATTATTGTCTTGAACAGGTGTATTTCTCCTTGAATGGTAGAATGATTCCTGTTAATGTCAAACAATATAGACGCACAGGTCTACATGGCGTATAAAACTGTTTCGATTCATTGATCAGGTTTTCAGTGGATCCATACAGTCTGAGAGTTCTGTTTGCGGTCGTTAGTGAGAAATCAGCCCTCGATCACGGACAGCAAGATTCCCAGGACAGAAGACTGTCGCACAGCGTATAATATTTACAGAAGATACATATTTTAAATTTTAATCGAAAGCATTTGGTTTAATTACTGTTATTGTTGGGCTATTGAAATTGATTAATTGAAAGTTGACAACAAATAGTGTTACAAAAGCAGGTAGTTGCTTACACTGTTAAAAATCGGCAGCAAATTGTTTAATCATTTGACCTGTTTTGTAAATAACGATAACTTAAGGCTGTTCTCAAATCCAAAGGGTCAACTTTCTGAAATAAGATTTAATTTATTTTTGTTCCGAAACGCATGAAACTAGAAGGGGTTGTTATTCAGAAACTATGTCATCGAACTGTTTTTCCGTTTTCTTGTAAACGCAATAGATCTTTCAGAAAGTACTGTCAAAGTTGACATTTTGACCGAACTTCCGAACGAAAGAAGAAAATCCAGTCAGTAAAGGGAGAAAAAGGTCGTGTCACATGATCAAAATCGTTTATAACTCGAGAAGTAATTGATTGATCAGAATAGAAAAATAGAAAACACAGTTCGATTCCAAATCGCTTCCATGGTCAGGCTTTCTAATTTTATATCTTTCCGTAAAAAATGAATTTGTAAATGTGTCAAAGCGTTTTGCTCTAGTTGAGAAGAGCAGTTGAAAACAGTCTTAGAAATATTGTTAACGTATTATGACCACATTATGGTCACGATCATAAAAAAAATGCGGTTAATAACTGTTATCTATAAAAACGGTCGAATGAATGGGCAGTTTGCTGTTATTTCTTAACTGTGTATAGGACCAGAAAACAATGCCGGCCTTGTGCTTTTTCCATCAATATGTTGAAACAAGTGCCTAAAAGGTAATTCAATGGAAGGCAAAAGGCAAATAAACCAATGAAAGGGCCTACCTATCGGCATTTCTAAATTTCAAATAGCCTCTTATTTTCTATCCTATATTGATAGAAGTGCCGTCACATCCAACCACAACGACTTCATCTAAGGAAATGTTCTTTTCAGATAGATATAAAACGACACTTCTAAAACTATCTCTACCGGTTCCAGCTGTAGTAGTTATATGGCCAGAGTATTTTGAATCCGGTTCTTGTATTGCCGAAATGCGCTAGTTTTGACAATGTTTTCGAAATTTCAAGTGCGATGAAGCGACCTAAGGATATTAATCGATTTTAAATAGTTTTTATGTTATTCTTCTAATTTCAAAATGTGATTTTTACGTACAATTAGAAGTAGGTCTGAATATGTTTTTAAATTTTCATCAAGTAATTTAAAAAATTGTCAATTTTGGTCATATTTTCCAAAATACAAGTGCAATGCGCGATCTAAATATATTAACCGCTTTTAAATATTTTTTGTGTTATTATTCTAAAACCAAAAGGTGACATTTACACACTATTAGAAGTAGCTCTGAATATTTTTCAATTTTCATCATTAATTTAAAAAATCGTCACTTTTCACCATATTTTCAAAAATTCAAATGCAATGCGCGACCTGAAGATATTAACCGATTTCAAAAATATTTTTTGCATAATTCTTCTAATTACAAAAGGCAACTTTTCTGTGCTATTAGAAAGTGATCTGAAAAATTTCGTTTTTTTCGACCCACCCTAATGTTCAGGTCTTAAATATGAGGAAATGTAAAGACCAGTTCACTCACTCCCTACCGCGCATGCAACCAGATAAACCATGAAGTTATTTGAGAAGTTTTTCATCAGTGCTGGGTATCCTGAAATGGATTGGAGGTTTTTAAAAATTTTAATGCAGGTGCAAACTTTACGACAGGTGGGAAATATGAAAATCTCGCTGTTTTTTTTTTTTTTTTTTTTTTTTTTTTTTTTTTTTTTAATCTATATTGCACACTTCCTAATAAATATATCATTATAAATATTTTACCATAAGTGGAAAAGATTATTTTGGCGTAAATAAAAATTTATTCTATAAAAAAAGTAGTTTATAAAATGTTCTTTAAATGATAAAAAAAGAAAATTGCACGAAACAAAACACTAATATTAAAAGGCACAAAACTAATGTTTAAAAAAGCACAAATAATACGCGAAAAGCAGCAAACAGCTGTTTCGAATCTACTAACGAGATTCTTCTTCAGTGCAAGATAGAGCAAGACACAGTGCTAGAAAAAGCAAGGCTGAGCAAAATGGCTGAGAAACGCCGGCTTACAAACCTGATACGGGTAGCGAATGCGCCAAAAAAACCAATGAGACAGAAGCAGATGAAACGAATGAGTGGACAAGCAGCGACATCTACCGGTAAACGAGAGAAAAAGAAACCGAAAAGGGGAAATTAAAATAATGCTTTCGAAATACTTGGAAAATCAGGAGTACTAGATAACTCACTGACTAAATAGTCACAACTAGATATATATTAACAACACAACTAGATTAATATTAACTAGTCATAACTAGATAAAGTCATTGACTATATCTAGTCTCTGTTTTTTGCTCAGCCTTACTTTTTCTAGCACCCTGTGTCTTGCTCTATATTGCACTGAAGAAGAATCTCGCTAGTAGATTCGAAACAGCTGTTTGCTACTTTTCACGTATTATTTGTGCTTTTTTAAACGTTGGTTTTCTGCTTTTTAATATTCCAGCACAAAGGTTTTAATTGCTTTTTTAAATACTAATATTCACTTTCGTAGACTTTTCAAGAAAACTACAAACTCAGATTCCTTAAAATCATTAAAAAATATCCAAAACACAATGCTTGGTATAATGAATTAATTTTTTTCTTAAAATCATATGTTTTTAAAATTTGTATGAAGTATAATTATTTAAGTTATAAAGTTTCTAACATGCGTCAGTTAGTGATAAAAACATTTATCATTAAATACTAAAATTTTTAATTTACAACGTGCTGTTTTACAATTTATAATATCCTGAAAATATTAATATCCTGGCTTAAAGAGATTTTTTACAAAATATACCTAAACACGAAAAAACTCATTTCAGAAGAATTGAAAAAGTACTTTTAACAGGAAATTTTCTTAAGTATGTGGATATTTTCATTTCCAAATTTAAGAGTCAAACTCAAAAGAACCATGTATTATACAGTCTTAAAAACAGGAGAATTTGCTCTATTTTGTAAAGCAATAATTGAAAAACTATAAAAAAACCCTCACTTTAAGAAAAATTAAAAAACGTTTTCAGCACAAAAGCTTCTTATATACGTAGTGTTTTTATTTCCAAATTTAAAAGCTTAAATAAATAAAAAGGACTATGTATTTTATAATATTATAAACAGCAGAACTTATTCTATTTTGTAGAATTGTAAAAAAAAAAAAAAAAAAAAAAAAAAAAACACTTTTAATATAAAATTTTCTTATATAAGTGGCAGTTTTCATTTCTAAATTTCCGAGCTTAAATAAGTCAAATAAAATATGAATTATAAATTCTTTTAAACAGCAGAACGCTCTCTGTTGTGTAAACCAATAATTGAAAAATTGTGAAAAAAAAGACAGATGTTGAGAAAAAATGTAGAACGCTTTCAACAAAAACTTCTTATATATGAGGCAGTTTTTATTTCCAAATTTAAAAGCTTAAATAATTGAAAATCACCTTGTATTACATATTCTTAGAAACAGCAGAACTTGCTCAGTTTCGTAAACAAATAATTGAAATTCATGAAAAAAAAACTTACTTTCAGAAAAATTATAAAACACTTTTAACACGAAAGTTTCTTATAATATGTGACAGTTTTTGTTTCCAAATTTAAGAGCTTATATCAGTCAAAAGAATCATGTATTATACAGAGTGATCAAAAAGTCACGAATTTTCAAAAATTGTACAAATTCCGAAATAAATAATAATGGGATTATTTTTCGATAGATGGCAACATTATACATTTGAAATTCATTTACCAATAGAAAATTCAGATGGATTTGATCTTGTAACCTGTAAGAGCCATTTGTTTCGTGAAAGATGGCGATGAAGGAAGTGAAATTTTCCAAAGCACAAAGAATTTTTATTGTTAAATATTATTTCGCAGCAACGACTTTCGTTAAAGTTATTGAAGCGTTTAAAGACACGTATCCAAATGTTTGTACGCCGAATAAGACAACGATTTACCATTTGGTAACCCGATTTCAAGAAACTGGAAGCCTTGATGATAAAAAAAGAAGTGGCCGCCCATCCGTTCTTAATTCTGACAAAATGCAAAAAAATCAAGAGTAAGATGTTGCATTCACCACAGAAGAGTTTGAGGAAAAAAAATCCATGCTGCATCGTTAACCTGAAAACAAATATTGAACATAAGGTATAATAAATAAGTGTTCTAATGTTAAGAAAAGTGGCCTCAAATTAAAAAAAAACGCACAAGTCTTTGTATCCGAGAATAAACTTTTTTACCAAAAATAAAACCGACTTCAAAAACTACTACAAAGTAAAAAATAATTTTTTTACATAATAGTTAATAAGAAATTAAATTAAGAGCATTGTATTTACCATGCGTATTATTATATTTATGTACATTAATTTGATTTTTTGGAGTCGGTGCCAGCCAAACGAAGTTAAGTATAATCATCCAACATACACACATCCAAATATCTACGAGTTTTTTTACGATTTGTTATTTAGTTAAAAAATTTGAATTTTACCATTTTTGAAACATTTCATCTGATTTTATAAACGTGTATTTTCAAGTGAGATTAGTTGTAATTATGTGTGCTAAATTAAGGGTTATTGTAAAATTAATGCGTTTATACACGCTATTATGTAAAAAAAAATCGTAGCCAAACACAGATTTTTAAATGCAGGATGGTGTCAGAGATGATTGAGAATGGATTTTTTTTCCTAAACGGTTTTATTGAATCTTGTTACGATTTGTATTGGATAAACAATTTTAATTTTGAACTTGGCTTGGCTGGCACCGACTCCAAAAAATCAAATTAATGTACATAAATATAATAATGTGCATGGTAACTACAATGCTCTTAATTTAATTTCCTATTAACTATTATGTAAAAAAATTATTTTTTACTTTGTAGTAGTTTTTGAAGTCGGTTTTATTTTTGGTAAAAAAGTTTATTTTTCACTTTTTAGTTTTTTTTTTTTTTTTTTTTTTTTTTTTTTGAGTTACAATTTTTACATGATTCTTTTGGAGGAAATTACGGACTTTTAAAGAAACTTTTAAAGATGTGATTTTGATAAGTAAATACTTTTGTCCAGATTTATGTGTACATTAATAACATGGGTTTTTTGTGAAAATTCTTTATATATATATATATACTAGGGGGCTCTGCCCCCTACGAGCTACGCTCGCCAACCCCCGTTCAGGGACACCAAAATCCAAAAAGCACGCTAATTTAATCGGCTTTAAAAATATTGAATTAAAATTAAAAAAAAAAAAAACCAGTAGCGATCTCTCTGTAAACGGGTTTCCATTCGTTTTTCTTGGATTGGGGATTTTTAAGACCATATCTGCTGCTGTTAAAAGATACAATGGCTGTTCTCGTATTTAATTAAAAAAATTAGTTAAACATTCGAAAATAAGCTAATGTAAAATGAATTAAGTAAACAGTGTCATTGTCTCCCGGTATTTTTTAACAGCGCTATAAGATAGTTCTTTTAAATAATTCATTTTAAATGTATCGTTTTAAATCTGATGTAATTTACACCAAAGTTTTATTTCTCTTATTAATATTCACGTGAAAATACTTTTGTTGTTAGAAGGAAATATTATTTGCGCTGTCTTCGAATTCACGATAATAGTTGAAAATATTATCTCAAAATATCAAGTAAATGTCTCGCGCAGATATATTTTTTAATTTAAATTGTTTTGCCATATTTTTTGGCCATTTTAAATATGACGTAATTTCCTCCATTTACAGGTTTTAACGCATAGTAATGATTTTTTTATTTTAACATTTTGTTTCTCTTTTAAAATTCCAGTGTAAATATGGTTCTTATGACGCAATTTTCCTGCTTTTAACATGTAATCATTTAATTCTAATTTAAATTTTTTTTTTCTGTTTACAATAGTCCCGTGTAAATAAATTTTTAATTTGAAGTAAACATTATTGTTTGCGCTGTTTATAAAGTTGGTAACAGTTTAAATTAATAACATTTTTTAAATTTGTAAAAAATATCTTTCGAAATACTGAAAATTTGAATTTAAAATAGAAATAAAACCTCAAAAAATAGTCAAATAAAAAAAATAAATGCAATCTGCCCACCGGGAACTTATAACCTATAAAATGATCTAAAAATGATTAAATTCTCATGTATAGTTTTTGCTCCAATAAAACTTTTTTAATGGAACGATTTTGTCCAATTTTAGCATTAAATATCTCTGAAAGTAATTCTTCGATTTGAAAACTGTCTGCATCAGCGTGTTTATCAAATATTTCTTTATAATACCACCGATTTCCATATTTTTGTATACGACAGTTTTTTTAATATTAACGAAGAAAGGCCATGCCCAAGGCATACTTAGATACTACTACAGGCAGACTGATTTGCGTTTAATGTATGAAGTCGTTCGCCAGAGGACTCTGATACCCTGCCCAAAATTGAAATTTGACTCTGACCGTAACTGAAACAACCTAGGAAGGGTAGATATGTAAACAAACACCAAAATTACGTGATGTCGCCATGGTTACATTTACAATTCTGCTGACATTCCAATCAAGCTTAGAAATGACAGTTAATTCGAATACAGCTGTTAAGGGTTGTTATAAAGTGTCCATATCAATGTAATTGTAAAGTTCTATTTATTTAAGTGACTAATATAATGTGTTTCTCTTTAAAACAGTTAAACCAACACACATAAAAATATATCAATAAAAAAACACATGCTTAGTCTAAAACATCAATGTCACAAATTTATTTAGTACCACTTAGTTATCCCGTCGACCAATTTCGCCAAATTATCTAAATCGCTAAAACACTCGCCAAATTATACAAATTGACATAATTTTTATTTTAAATAACGAAAGAACAAATAAATTAGTATAACATTAATAAATATACAAATAAAACGTCGAAATAAAAATCACTTGATGACATAAACACGTGTAACTTGCTTACAGTCAAGTGAATGTGACATTTACGATCAAGCATTATTGGCATTTAATCTTATAGTTTGGCGATAGATTTTTGGTCGACGGGATAACTAAGTACCATTTATTTACTATTTTCACTGCTGAAACAATAAAACTGATGGAAATTTTTTTAATATATTAAAATACTCATAAAATTCCTTGTAATAATTAATAAATGTAATTTATTAAGTAACAAATACCCTTACATGATTTAATCAAAATTGCTTGGATAACATAGAATATTGCAACGATATTTAAATCCGTGATCACCATTTCTTTCTCTGATTAAAAATAAGAATATTTAATGTTTAAGGAAGATCGGCTTTTTTTTTCTTCTTCTTCTTGGTTCGGGCGATATTAAAAACAAATATTTTACCGGTAACAGTAAATTAATCAAAAATAGCTGCTTCAAGTCAGTTATGAGAACTGTAGTTTGATAAAAATCGAATTTTAATTTTAAAATGTGTATATGAAACCAAGCTATTTTTATATAAATACGGGACATTCAAAAAAGAATAACAGAACCGGCATTTTTCATGAATGAACCAAATGACCAAGGTAAACAATAAATAATTTAGCTAATCTTAAAAGCATGTGTAACACTAAAATGCTACAATTTGTTTAAAATAGCCTTTTAAATCGAAGGAAATTGAAGAATATAAATATTTAAGGTACTTTTCGGTTAGCCGGGCGCCAGTATTATATATACATACATATATGCATATATATACACATATATTTACATATATATATGTACATACACACACATGTACAGATACATACATATGTATATATATATGTAAATATATGTGTATATATATGCATATATGTATGTATATATAATACTGGCGCCCGGCTAACCGAAAAGTACCTTATTTAATTTATTACATGAAAATACGATCAATGATTCTGAAACCTCGACGATGAGAAACAAGCTTCTATCTGGGCAGGGTATAAAAGTAAACAAAGAGCACGTTGTGAAGTTTTGGTTCAGGGTTTGAAGTTGGACCCGACTTCACTTTTCGGCGAAATGCGCGGGCCGTTATATATCATAGTAGGCTATGGCCATGCTTAAGCCAAGACTCCCTTATCATAAAACAGACTTGACAATCCGGAGAAAGTCTATGGGTGAAAATGTCCCCGATAATTGCCAACTTATTAGCTGACTTTGTACCGTAAGTTACGCCACCTGGTGTATACTCCTGGTAATACTCCATAAACAAATGCATAGTAAAAAATTGAAAATATTGTGTTATTGGCAAAATTGTATAAAATATTTTTCGAATTCCAGTAAAATAAAGGCGTAAAGAAAATATTTCGCACAATTATGGTCTGGCTTTAAAAAATCAAACATATCAAAAATGAAGATTTAAATATAAGATTTATTGATATTTTTTCAGGGTACTTGTTAGTTATCCCGTCGACCGATTTCGCCAAATTATATAAATCGCCAAACTACTCGCCAAGTGCTACAAATTGACACAATTTTTTATTTTAAATAACGAAAAAACAAATAAATTAGTATAACATTAATAAAAATACAAATAAAACGTCGAAATGTTGGTTTTATTGGCCATTATTGGCATTTAATCTTAAAATTAATTAATTTATGGCAAACCATTATTGGCATTTAATCTTACAATTTGGCGACAGTAATTTGGTCGACGGGATAACTAACAAGTACCATTTTCAGTATATAGGACTTTGCGGGTTATTTTTTTTTTAATCTTGGCACAATTTGGGCTTCGGAAAAAGCGATTTGTTGTCGATTGATATAAACAGTTATGAAAACAAAACTTATGAACTGTCAGCTTGTTTTATACGAATTTACGGCACAGATGTCATATACGCCTCATATTGGCGCGATTTTTTTCCGTCGCCAATTTTGCGAAAACCTCGTGCCCATATCATCTATATCCGGATAACCATATCAAGCAAAATAACGACAATTTGGTGCCCGTTAAGTATCCGGTGCATTTATGATATTGGCGCCAGAAAAAAAATCGCGCCAATATGACATCTGTGCCGAATTTACATGTATAAATTTAGTTTCTAGATATTATTGTTTTTTATATACGATTTGTTTATATTTGTATATAAAATAGATAAATGCCTTTTTTATATTAAATAAATTGTACAAATATTAGAAAATATTGCTTCTTTATGTGAAACAGTGAATATGCTTCCAGAAATTACGTTGCGAAATTTTCTTCTCTCGCCAAGGCCCCTATATTTGAAAAATACCAATTTATTATTATATAATGTAGTATTAGCTAATGTTCTGTAATCTGTTCCACAGTCAAAGTTGACTGCAAAAACGCGATGCTGGAATAATGTGGCATCAAGTATACGGTTTAAAAATAAAATTAATTTTGCGCCAAACTACACTTACGTCAATCGGCTCTAGGTCTGATTAAGGAAGAATACTCAAATTAAGATTTACAAACACCAAAATCGTAGCATGACAAGAATACGGTATTTGCGGAAAGTTGAGGGACATGTATAAATTTAAGTGATTATTAAACTTTATTTTTCCAATTTTTTAAGTGTTTATGACTTCAGTCTGTTTTTTTGTGTATCTATGCGTGTTTTAACTTTCCTAAAATATTTTGATACATTTTAGTAAAACTTACATAACATATGTGAGTTAAAACAAAGAAATTAATTACGCACCAAACTATACCCGCCAAGATATGCCAATTGGCTGTGGAGCCAATTATGAAACTTTCCATAGACTAATACATACAAACTTTATATGAAAAAACAGTGAAGCTTCCATCTAAAGTATGTTAAACTGAAACGATCCCCCATACCTTCAAAAATAAAACAAATGATAGGCCAATAAATAAATAAATGAGACTGTGCATTGAAACAAATTGAAGGAGCGATATTAAATTAATACTGTAAGGTGAAATTAATTGTGAAAAGAAAAGAAATAGCAGAAATAAAATAAATCACATATTTGATAATATAAAAGAGAAAATGAAATTTACATTTTCCTGATCTAGATGCTATCCATTTATTTCAATAACTAATATCACTGAGAAATTCATGGTAAAATAATTTTCTTTCCTGATTATAATTATTATTATTATCATCATTTATTTACATAACGGAATACAGCAGTAAACATTTTTTGTTTAACAGTAAAATAAGTTCATTTTTTAAATAAAATGTCTAGAATATATGAAAATTTTAAGATTAACAACTACTATTTGCAAACTACAAAGCACATCGTAAAGAAAATGGTAAAAGACAAATGGAAAACAAATTAAAAAATATTTCTGTTTCTCACGTTAGATGGCGCTAGTCATGGGAAACCATGTGGTTTCTAACCACGTGTACAGCGGACAAAGGAAACTTAGCGATTGCGAGGCCTGTTATTTCGATAAGGAGGCCTTGGCTTAAGCATTTAAATTGGATGAGTTCTACCCGGAATATCTACGCAGATTTTCATTGGTCCATTTCCAAATCAAAACATTTTTTTTATATATAGAAGGATTACATTTATTCTTCTTCAGATTTAATAGCTTTATTTTTTAATTAAATATTTTTGTTTCTCTATTTGGACATGGGTAGAACGACAAGAGATGCTGATCGCATGAAGAAATATCGAACTTTGGAAACTGACGATAAAAGTTCTTCGGCTTACTAAAAATGCTCTATGAAATAGAGAAGAGAGACACAATGAATTATTTTTCATACTTTCTTACAGATGACCAGGCCCTTATCTTCCGGGTTGCCCTAGATGAACAGGTTTGATACCTGGCATCGGCGTAGGAGACCACCTAATCGCCACGTAGCGGCAATAAACCTGATGAACGCCTAGATCGTTTTACAATCCGCAGTGCCTATTTCTTAATTATGAACTTTTTTATGCCAGTTACTTAACATTTATATCTTGTTGTTTAGCACCTGGCATTGCTACTCATGTTGATCTCGTAATTTAGAAGCTTAATCAGATGACGAGACCTTCATCTGGCAAGGCACCTCAGAGGTATAATTCATAGGTAAAATCGAGGTCTTCGCACCTATCGTCGGAGTTTACATCTACCAGGAGCCATTAGGGTACATGACAATCGAATAACTTATCAAAAAATGATCGTGAAAAGACTGCAGGGGGAAATTCTTAAATGGCGTTCCCTCAAATGGCTGGTCATTGATGAAATTTCTATGGTGTGAAAAGAGAATTTATATATAATTCATTTCAGGTTTCAAGAATTTAAAAACAAATTATTTTTTGGTGGCATTAATGTTTTCTTATATGCAAGTGCCAATATGTAATGTATAATATATACGTAATGCCAATGTGCTTAAATGTATGCTAAGCATTTTAGTATGGTACTTTTATTCATAATTCAAATTATTTGATTAATCCTTCGCCAAATCTAAAGATTCTGATAGAGAAATTGAGAGCTCATTGCATCATGACGGCATTTTGTTTATTTTTGTTCGTAATCTTTCTTGACAAAATCAGCTTAACTCACTTAGGCATTTATGCTTCTTATTGCATCATCATTTGCAATACGTTGGGCAGTGGAGATTTTAAAACTATTAAGTAATCTACCGTTATTGCGTCCACTGCCAATTGTTGTTTCTGAGCTAATATGATTTGGTGCATTGAAGCGTTTTGCGAATTAAATATTTTATGATACCCACATTTACATTAAACCAATTGCTGCTGATATTTTTTTTTGTTAAACGCTAGCTTTAATTGTGGGCTCGATTACGGAAGATTAGAAATTCATCGTCATGCTCATTTAATAGTCTTGATTAAAGTGTCATTGGTCTGCATAGTAACTGACGTATTTTAGTGAGTATAGTACTGCAAAACATATA
This sequence comes from Maratus speciosus, assembly GCA_963932465.1. NCBI lineage: Eukaryota > Metazoa > Arthropoda > Arachnida > Araneae > Salticidae > Maratus > Maratus speciosus. The sequence goes on from OZ010798.1 coordinate 292,769,135, forward strand.
GAACTTTCGGAAGCAACTCATGATATTCGCAATTTCTTTAAACCATGTTTGCTGTTAATATCGCACACTTTTTGCTTTTATCGGGCAATCTGATTCAAATTTACTTGCTCTCATTTCTTGATACAATTCAAATGTTTTCATGACTGCGTAACTCACTGACTTGCTTTCGCCATTATGCTTATGCCTACTGATGTTTATGTTATGTGCCATGTAAACACACCGCACCATAACAATGCCGTCTGTAATACTAATTAGAGTAACTCCTTTTATTTCTTTCTATGTTGTTTATCTTGTACTTTAACAGCATAGGGATCTTGGCTCAACTTCTGTTTGCATATAAAATTAGGCAAATGGTTGTTTACAATAAATAGATTTATAAATATTGAAAAACTTGCTTGTGTATATGAGATAGTGGTACTACTTAGTTATCCCGTCGACCAAAAATCTATCGCCAAACTATAAGATTAAATGTCAGTAATGGTTGATCGTAAATGTCACATTCACTGGACTTTAAGCAAGATACATGTGTTTACGTCATCAAGTGATTTTTATTTTCGACGTTTTATTTGTATTTTTATTAATGCTATACTAATTTATTTGTTCTTTCGTTATTTAAAATAAAAGTTATGTCAATTTGTATAATTTGGCGAGTGGTTTGGCGATTTATATAGTCTGGCGAATTTGGTCGACGGGATAACTAAGTAGTACCGAGACAGTTAATAAGTTGTCAGAAAATATGCGTGAAATTTTCATTTTCTCTCCAAGACCCCTATACAGGAAAGTTATCATTAATGTTATCTAGTGGAAATATTAAAGGCAATCAAAAAGCATTCATACATATAACTGTTTAATATAATATAATATAGGTATGTATATAATATTATGTTACTCCTTAGTTATCCCGTCGATCAATTTCGCCAAATTATATAAATCGCCAAACCACTCGCCAAATTATACAAATTGACATAAATTTTATTTTAAATAAAGAAAGAACAAATAAATTAGTAACACATTAATAAAAATACAAATAAAACGTCGAATTAATGGTTTTATTGGCAATTATTGGCATTTAATCTTACATTTAATTAATTAATGGCAAACCATTATTGGCATTTAATCTTACAGTATGGCGACAGTAATTTGGTCGACGGGATAACTAAGAAGTACCAATATTATATATATATATATATTATGTGCCGCCAGTCTGATGTTATGTGTTTAATTAAACTAAACTATTGTATACTAAATTAATGTTTTGTATTAAGTTAGTTTGCCTCTGTATTATTTAGTATTTGAAATAATGGTGTATATTTAATTAATGTATATTAAATTACTATTTTGAATGCGATTGCCAATTGAGAATTTTAAATATGACTTTCGATTAGAAAATGCGAAGAAACAGATTAGGGAAGATCCATTACTGAATTTGAATGGGAATATCGCCAAATTAGTCAGTTACAGCCAAGTTGGCTTCATTTATGGCGACTTATTTTGGTCGCCAAATTTGGCGATAATTAACATAACTACGCCATGTTTTGCGACAACTTGGCGCTAACGTATATGAATACATAGTTTTATGCTTATGATTGAGAAACCGGTTACAACAATGAAAGATAATTTGGGTGAAATCCTTCATTTTATTGGTTTTTGTTGAATTACTAAAAAACTACTCAACCAATTTCGATGAAACGGAAGTGGTACCAATTCGAGAGTATCCTCTTTCAATTAAAACAAAAATCACATAAATCGGACAAAAAGTTCCGGAGCAATCGGTGAACATACATAAAAAAAAACAAAAAAAACATACATACGCGTCGAATTGATAACCTCCTCCTTTTTGAAGTCGGTAATAAAAAAGGGTCACATATTCAATATCTTATGTAACAATGCTAATTTTTGCCTAGTTTTGTGTCTCAGTATTGTTACTCTTTCAATTTAATTTACATTTGTAATTTATATCATGTTTGTAGTTTAATAAACAAAATATTTTTCAAGGGTTGCACGACTTTTTGATCATCTTGTATATCCTTAGAAACAGCAAAACTTGCTCTATTTTGTAAACCAATACTTGGAAATTTAATATTTTGATAATTATTCACGACTCATTCTCCGTAATTTGATTCATCCTTATACTTTTATGTCATAGATATTTCAAAAATAAACTCCTTTTTAAATAAAGTAATTTACACACTAGAACATTCATTACTTCTTAACCTTTCAGAGACGCGCATAAATTTGTTGTATGAAATTTGTTGAATTGACTAATTTTTTACCCATAATAGTTGTACTATTACAAATAAAAAATATTTCATGAAGTAATAAAATATATATTATAAGAGTCATTATATATATCATCAACGAAAATTTAATTGAATTTTCTGTACCATTTGTGAGAAGAAAGCCTTAGAAAAATCACCTTTGTCGTTCAATTTGAGACAGCTCACTCACTGAAAAGTTGAATTAAGTAATCAAGAATTAATCTTGAAAAATTTACAATGAGTATACATGTAGAAATGCTCGTTTAAAAACAAGAATCGAAAAATCCTTATTCATTTGTAAATTTGATGGTACCATTATTGCAAAATATCACAGTTTGCAATGATTCATAGAGGTTATTTAACATAATGAAATTGTTTGTGTCTACAAAGACTGTTTGAATGACGTTACACATTTATATACTTGATGGTTAAACAAAATAGACGCTTTGTCAAAAAAAAAAATCTAAATGGATTTTGAATTTGTCTTTACTTCGATAAACTGAAATTCTGGTAAAACCTATTAGTTTGATTAAAGATTGATAATAAAGAACATTTAGAGGAATGGGAGAACATTGTAACATAAGGACGTTTTTGATAATTTGTATTAAAAGTTTAGAGAAATCATCTTTCAATATAGAATTTAACAGTGTTGTGAGAACATTTCTCGATGTAACAGCATTCAAACCGTCATAAAAGACGGTTTGAATGATGTTGCACATTTACACCGAAAAGCCATTACATTATGACCACCCTCCATCTATTACAATGATTTCTCCCAGAAACAAAACCACGGCGCGTGCGCGGTTGACATTGGAATATATAAAGCGCCCATGCATTGCATTACAAAACATATCGTGATTAGCGACTTAATGGAAAAAGCAGCAGATTTATCAGACTTTGATAAAGGTCAAATCGTTATGGCTGGGCAAATGTGAACGTCGATATCGGAAACGGCGCGTTTGAAGGGCTGTACACATGCAGTCATTGAGAGCAAGTACCGAAAGTGGTGTATGGATGGACAAAAGGCAATTCTTCTTCGAGCGATGTGTCGCCCGTAGCACATTGAATCCAGAGGAGGGAGGAGATTTTTAGGCATTATTCATCGTGACCGAAGAGTTACAACAGCCGAAACCTCCAACATCTACAATAGTGGAGACTAGACAGTGTTCCTAAATACAGTGCCACGTGCACTGTTGTGTACGGGACTACGCAGCCGGCGGAAAAAGCACGTTCCTGCGCTGACAGCACTTCATCACCAGCAGCGCCTGCAGCGGGCCCATGAACATCGGAATTGGACCATAGAATAATGGAAGAAAGTTTCATGGTCTGATGTATCATGTTTTCTGGTCCATCACATCGACGGACGCGTGCAAATACGCCGATTTCCAACGGTAACCATAGCTTCCAGATGCACATTTGGTCAGAGATAAGCCTGTGGCGGCTATATTATCGAGTGGGCGATCTTTTTATCGAGCATATTAGGACTCATAATCCCCATAGAACAATCCCTGATATCTGTGCTCTACCTGCACATCGTTGCAGACTAGGTACACCCATTAATGACAACAATGTTTCTGGCGGGTTATTCCATTTACCAACAGGATAAGGCACCATGCCATTCGGGTCGAATCATCAGGTAATGGTTCGAGGAGCATTCTACTACGTTTCAAATCATGTCCTGGCCATAGATATAGTAAAAATAACTAGCTTAACCACTCAGTGTTATTCCCCCATTCCTTCTTGATTCTGTTGCGGTTCGGTGGCAACAACCATTAGAGTGGCAGAAAAAGGGTGGAACTTGTGATACTACAGTAGCAATACATAGTGGATATCCGAGTATTGGGATGTTTTCATTCTGTATGTTTTAAATAAATATATGCATATGATTGCTTAGAATTGTCTGGAAAGACAGTGGAATACCCTATATGGATATTTACATCCATATTTGTAGTTTGTTAGATACTTTTTAAACTAATTAGTACACCTTCGATGTAACGTTTAGTTCATTTAGTAATTTTTTTCTTTTCTAGTATTTCTGTTTTTTATTAAAATGCCGAGCGCATACCAAGTCCACATATTATTATGAAAAGATATATTATTGTGAAAAGATATCAGTCCAAAAATTATATGAAAAAAAAAGTTATGATTTTCTTAAAAGATTTTTTTTTTTAAGAAGAATTTAATATATTTATTTTTAAACATTTGAAGAATTTTACGTTTGTAAAAAACTTTGAAATTGTCCTTTGCCAATAATTAGTTGTCAGCCCAGTTTAATAAATAAATGTTTATTAAGAATATTGACCTTGGTAAAGTAATTAATGTTTTCATCTACATTTGCAGAGTAATACATGGCTAAAAAAAAAAAAAAAAAAAAAAAAAAAGAAAGAAAGAAAAATCTTAAGAATGTGTATTATTAATGCAGGTGTTTATTTATTTTTATTTTTTAGGAGAAAAATTCTTGCTATTTAATTCAAGTAAACAATAAGCAAAAAATTATCACATACTTACATATTTAAAAAAATATTAACAAATATCAAATTTTAAAGAAAGTTTTGAAAGTTAAATGGTATTTTTTAAGATTACTAAAGCAATTAAAATGGAATTTTTTGCATTATTTCCACGTATTCCTCTTTTTTTTTTTTTTTTTTTTTTTTTTTTTTTTTGTGTGTGTGTGTGTGTGTGTGGGGAGGGGGGGGGGTAATAATACCAATGATTCAAAATAACAAATAGAGTATAATAATATAAAAATATTGGAAATTCTAAAAATTTTAAACTTTTTTTTTTGTAGTTGGAGGAAGTAGTGTTTTGTTGTAGTGTAGTTCGTAGGAGAGTTTTACATTTAATTTTGCTACAACTTAAGACTGTCTCAACAAGCGCAAAACGTTTTGACATACCGTATTTTATGGAAGAAACGCCGCGGCTTTTACGAGTTTAAAAATCAATTTTTTTCCAAGTGCGGCGTTTACGATTTTTTTAAAATACTAAAAATGAGTTTCCTTAATTTTAAAATTCATAAAAATATATAAAATCAGATTTAAATATTTTAAATAAAATTTCAGATCTTAAGATATTAAAAACGAGGCATCCTACACTGCTCAGAAAACTTTGATTAAAGTTAGGTCAATGTGATGCTGTCGACAAAAGTAGCGTTCCGATGGATGCGGCGATTACGATATTTTTAAGCTTATTCAGGCCAATTTGAGGAGTGCGGCATTTCTTCCATAAAATACGGTATTTACAAGCTCATTTTTTAATGGAAATATATAAAATTGGAAGGCCTGACTATGCAAGCGATTTTTGGAATCGAATTGCGTTTCCCATTTTTTTTTTATATATAACGAAATTACCTGTTGAGTTATAAGCAATTTTCATCACGTGACAAAGACTTTTTTTACCCTTCCTTGAGTGGTTATTCTTCTTTCGCGTGGAAATTTGGTTCAAATAGCCCACTTTGACAATATTTTCTGAAAGATCTATTGCGTTTGCAAAAAATCGATAAAAAAACAGTTCTGTTACATAGTTTCTGAACAACAACACTTGCCAATTTCATGCACTTCCGAACAGAAATGAATTAAAACTTATGTCATAAAATTGCTCTTTCGGATTTGAGAATAGCCTTAAAAAATCTTTTTTTGAGGGGGGGGGGGATAATGTATTCACTTTTGATACAACTTAACAATATGGGCAAAATAATAATAATAATAAATGTTTTAAGTTCTATGGGCGATGAAAATTTTATATGATTACTAGGGGGCTCTGCCCCTGCAAGCTACGCTGGCCAACTCCCGTTCAGACACTGTAGAATCTAAAAGCACGCTAATCTGATCGGTTTTTAAAAGATTAGAGAAGATTGAATTATACTGAAAAAACCTGTAGCGATCTCCCTGTAAACGGGTTTCCATTCAATTCCCTTTGATTGCAAAAATTTAAGGTAGAATCAGTTGCTGTTAAGACATGCAATGGTTGTTTTCGTGTTTGGTTAAAGAAGATCAGTTAAACATTTGAAAAGGAGCTAAAATAAAATGAATTAAGTAAACAGAGTCTTTGTCTCTCGGTATTTTTTAACAGCGTTATAAAACGATTGACATAATACAATTACTAAAATTTGCTGCTTTAACCCCTTCAAGGGCGGTTGTTCATTTTTGGACCACTTAATTTTAATTCTTAATGCCACATTAGCATCAGAATATTGGGATGAAAATTTCCCTTTTATTAAGTAAGTGAACAAAAGCATTTTTGTATTTCGAAATTTGTATGTAAATTCTGGTGCCATTCACTGATTTCAAGATTTTACGAATAGAAGTGCCTTGTCCGTGAAAGGGTTAAACGCATATTAATGTATTTATTATTTTAAAGTTTCCTTTCTCTTTTAATATTCACGTGTAAATACAATTTTCAGGACATAATTTTCAATATTTTCCTGCCTTTAACATGTACTCATTTAATAGTAATTTTAAAGTTTTTTTCTGTTTTTAATAGTCACGTAAAAATAAATTTTTAATCGTTAGGAAATATTATTCTTTGCGCTGTTTTTAAAATTGAGAACAATCTCTATAATAATAGCCTAAGTCATGTGACTATCATCAACGGCTCCAGGCGGATCTCTTCGCTTTTTATATTCCTGGAGGCCATTTTGGTACTTTAATGTTAGCCAGCCACGGGTGTGATAAGTCGCCGAATATTATTCTATCCCCATTACTTCGTTTATATTATAATAGTCCAAGTCATGTAACTGCCATAAACAACGGGCTGATTCCTTCGCTTTCCATAAGAAAGGTTTCCATTTTGATTAAAGAATCAAAATTATTTTTTCGAATAAAACTACATAAAAGTTGCGATGATCACAAAGAATTCCTGGTACTTTTATGTTATCCGGGTGAAAATCTCGCCAATAGCATTTTTTTAACTCGCCAGTTAGCATTTTTTTTATTTTTCGAGTGGTAAATTAAAACGGTGCCACTTGGTTATCCCATCGACCAAAAATCTGTCGCCAAACTATAAGCTTAAATGCCAATAATGGTTGATCGTAAATGTCACATTCACTTGACTTTAAGGAAGTTACACATGTTCACGCCATCAAGCGATTTTTATTTCGACGTTTTATTTGTATTTTTATTAATGTTATACTAATGTATTTGTTGTTTTGTTATTTAAAATTAAAAAAATATGTCAATTTGTATAATTTGGCTATTTATATAATTTGGCGAAATTGGTCGACGGCAGAAGTAATAACATTAAAACGTTGCTTTGAAGTGGAATTAAATCTCATGATTTGTTGCATTGTCACATACGCGCCGGGTTTGGCGTGATTTTCTTTTTACGACAATTTGGCAAAAACCTCGTTTTCAAATACCTGTTACATATGCATTTTTAAATTATTTTCTGTTATTTTTAAAATGAAATAACAATAAATAAAAAAAAATTAATTAATAACTATAGAACAAAACAATTTATAACATTTTTTGTAAATAAAAAGAAAATAAATTCAAATAAATATTTATTAATAAATAAGCAACAATATCCGGGTTACCATGTCAGGCAAAATAACGCCATTTTGGTGCCAATTAGGTACCCCGTTGCGTATATGACATCTGTGTCTAATATTTTTCTTTTCGTTTCGTTTAAAAAAAAGAATGAAGTAAAAGCCATTTATTTTAAAGGTTTCAATTTTAATTGAAAGTTTTGTATTAAATAAAATGATAATGAAATACACATTGAATTCTGAATAAAAGTAACATGATGCATTTCTTAGCATACATTTAAGGGAGGCCAAACTCGTCGCGAAATTAATTTAATATAACCTTTTCTAAAATATGAAAAATAAATATTTGCTATGATTAAAATTTGAGTTGCCATCATTAGAAAAAAAGTATTTAAAATTAAAAAAAAATTAATATTTCGAAAACTAATTCTAATTTTAAAATTCTAATACCAGTTTTGAGATCTGTGGATCAGTACGGATTTTTGGTGTTAATTTCATCGCAAAGTATTCCATATTTTAGGAGAAATCGCCGTGAAACGTAATCAGTTGTTTAATCAGTCGTTTCATAGAATCGTTACATAAATTCGTTTCAATTCGATTCATTAGGATTTTATATATGTAGGGTAGATTTGTTGTCATTGCAAAGAAACGAATGTGCAGGGGAAAAAAATCTAAGAACAGCGTTCTTTTTTTGGGGGGGGGGGGGATAAGTTATATATTTACTTTTGTTACAACTTAACAATTAGGGCTGAAAAAACAAATTAAATATTTTAAGTTTTGTGGGTCTGGAAAAGTTTGATTATTTATTGCAATTGCAAAGAAACGAATCGACAGAAAAAAAAATATTTATCGAAGAGTTTTAACTACGCTCTTTTTTTTTTTTTGGAGGGGGGGTCGGGGGGATGGTGAGGTCAAATATATATAAACTATATATTTTGCTACAACTTAAGAATTGGGCCGCAACAATAAGAAAAATAAATGAAATGTTTTAAGTTTTGCGGGTAAGAAACATTTTATATTATTTAGTTTCATCTCAAAGGAATTGATGGGCAAAAAAAAATCGAAAATTTTAAAATGTGTGTGTGGGGGGCGGGGGGGGGGAGGGAAGAAGAAAACAGAAATTTTCGAGGGGTGGGAAGGGGAATAGATGGAAGGTGGAAATCCGCGGAGGAATCTTACTCTATACTTTAATATAAGCTGTCCCCTTCCCCTGAAAAAAATTCATTTAAAAATGTACATAATTTTATTTTGGATTATAAAAAAAAAAAAAAAAACTATTGAGGAAAATTTTAATTTCAGTTAAGTACTGTATTGATTCACTTCCACGTTGAAAAATATTTAAGTATAATTGAGAAAAAAAGATAGTTTTTGAAAGTGAATAATCTATCTTATTCATTTTTACCATACAAATTATTTAACGATAAAAATTGCTAATTTCTAGTTAAAAATCATTGATATTACTTGTATACATTTTGAAACATTTATCAAGGCTTAAACTTATGGAAATAAAATTTAAGAACGCACAAGCTATTTCATTTTCTCCTTATATCGATGGATCACCGTCCATTTGCCACACTAGTGGAGTAGTTTCGTTCGCGCGCGCAGAATGCGTAATCTAGTTATTTTACTAGATCTATGGTCCTGGCCTCAAAATTCACTTGACATGAAAATCCAAATAAACGTTTGTGATTCCCCTTCGAAATCTCAATTCGTGTTGCCACGCTACCACCTCGCAATATACGAAAATTTCTGAACACGTTAGTGAGCGTTTAGTACCAGATACCTCATACTACCTATAAGAGCTTTGTCGAGTTGATACCAAGTTGGGTGTTGGTGATTTTGAAGGCGAAAGGGTGTCCTACGTCGTGTAAAACAGGTGGTCATAATTTAATGGTTCTTCGGTGTATATATTTGATGGTTAAACAAAAAAGACACGCTTTCGCCAAGAAATCTAAATTTATTTTGAATTTGTCTTTATTGTGATAAAGTGAAAATCTGGTAAAACATATTAGTTTGATTAAAGATTTGTTATGAAGAACATTTAGATGAATGGGATAACATTCTAAGATAAGGATGTTTTTGATAATCTTTTGTATTAAGACTTTAGACACATCATCTTTCAATATAGAATTTAACAGTGTTTTGGGAACATTTCTCACTATTAAAGCATTCAAACCGTCATAAAAGACGGTTTGAATGATGTTAATATTTATATATTTGATGGTTGAGCAAAACAAAAGCTTTGGCAAACAAATCTAAATTTATTTTGAATTTGTCTTTATTTTGATAAAGTGAAATTCTGGTAAAACATATTAGTTTGATTAAAGATTTGTTATGAAGAATATTTAGATGAATAGGATAATATTCTAAGGTCAGAATTTTTTTGATAATCGTTTGTATTAAAAGTTTGGAGAAATCGGCTTAAGAGTGTTGTGGGAACATTCCTCGATGTCAGATATTATATTTGTTCAGATTTTCAATCCTGATATCTCTCAAAGTTTTCTTTTAAACAAGAATTTCTTGAAAATAAGTAGTTTAACTATAACTTCGAAACGTCTTTTTTATCTTGAGATTATATAAGAACATTTAAACTTACAAAACATATAGTTTACTTTATAGAACGAAGAAAATGGAACCTTACCTTTTCTAGATGTAGAGTTAATTAGAAACAATACCAGACGTATAAAATTCATAGAAAAGTTTATAGAAAACTATGCAGATAAAATAATACAATATCCTACAATAGTAATGGTCCTTTTAAATACAAATCCGCAGCTTATACACTTTATATAAACAGCGCTATCGGTATCTGTACTGGAAATTACCTACAAGACTAATTAATCATTACTAAGAAAATTGCAATAGAAAATGGATTTCCACCTCAATATATTAATAAACTAATTTTCGACATTCAGCATAAAGAGTCAGTTCAAAGTGGTATTAAAAATGAGCACAGATTTTGCAGTTTTAAATATTTCCCCCAGTTATATGAATAAAATTGCTATGCATTAAAGAAATGTAACATTAATTCAATCGCAAAACCATCTGCCAAAGTAAAAGAACTTGTGCACAGAAAAATAGACCCAATCCTTGATAATGAAATTTCGGGTGTATATACGATAACGAATTAAATATAATGTAAAACAGAAAAAATCGCTTCCATAGGAATGAAAACTCGGAAATTTAAGGACAGTCTTAAAGAACATATTACAGGTATAAGGAATAATAAATTTGGATATCGACATAGACTTCAGAAACGGAAAAATCATAACCCATACTTTGCTTTACTATACCTCCATAATCAGGGAATCATTGGAAATTTTAACTAAAGGAAGAAATACTTGTAATGGTAAATGTTATATTTTCCTATAATATACCCCGGAACTGGTATGACATACTAAATATTTCTGGTGAATTTGGAACGTAATCATTGAACATCTCCCCCATCCTAATAAATAGACTCGTCTCAAGCTATTAAACCAATGATCATTCATGAACACTGGCACCTTAAAGAATTTTTCCCTTGATGATGGCTGTGTGAGTCAGTCGAAAGAACTCGGATGTCGACTTCGTAACATCATTTTAATAGCTACGATGGTTTTTATGTTTTAAAAAATAATTTTTATGTTTTATATATATTTAGCATCTTTTTAGTAATGAAAAAATTCTATTTTGATTTTGTAAGTTTAAATGTTCTTAAATACTTTCTCCATTGTCAGGAGATTACAATGCATTTTGATTTCTTTGCGTTATCGCTTAATTTGATACCACTATCACTTTTCAGTTGAGAATGTTCAAGCCAACAAATACCGTATATTTCCAAATATAACCCGATCCGTGTACAAGTTGAGCATACGACTTTTCAGTGAGAAATTGTCCAAAATCGGAAACGCGCATATAAACCAAGCTAAAAAAAAAAAAAAAGTTATAGAAAATTTAGCATACGAAAAGTTAGCACTTTTTTGTGCATAGATAATCGAAAAAAAATGCGCTCTCCGAAATTATTGATATCTCCTTATTCTGTTTTGGTGCTCTGACAAATCTGTTTAATTGGGTCCCGCTTATTCTGTTATGATTTGTTCGTCCATAAAAGCCAAACATCCTATTTTTCGCTCGAATTACCACAAGAAATGATCGTTCGATCTGTCAGAAAATGTTGCGTCAGTAATGCGATGGATGGAGATGGATGATGCCATTTTTGAAGAAGATGACGATGATGATGAGGATGATGATAAATTAGACACTGTTGATATCCATACTGTTGTACCAATGAAAGAAAGCGATTTTAGGGAGTTGCTTGACAATTCTGATAATGACTTGGACAGTGAATGAGGATTACTTTTTTCATTGTAAAATAATGGAGTATTAAAGTGTTTTTAGAAATTTGAGAGTATTTTTTATGTTTTTTATATTTACATCTTTTTTTTTAATTTTAGAATATCAATTTTGGAAATTTTCTTAGACTCGTGTATAAGCAGACTCGCCCCCCCCCCCCCCCCCTCTTTGGAGTAAAAAAAAATACCCAAAAAGTCTCGGCTTATGCACGGAAATATACGGTAGATTTACAAGGTTTTTTATTTTCTGTGCTATGTTTTTAGTACCACATCTCTCTATAGTCGATATTTCGATTTTTTAGTAATCCTAGTTGGGGAGTTAGAAAAAAACAGGAATTTTATTTTTAAGTTCATCTCCTCCTATAGTTCTGTTTAGTCTGAATCGTACATTTTTAAAGATTTTAAATCAAAGCTAAAACATTCAGTGATATAAAGTAGGTAGATGAAGCACAATATCTTTCTTCTTAATTTTCTAAAGCCTTTTAACGCTTCTTAATTTTTCTCTTTCTTCCTGGATCAATCTAAAAATCGATTCCAACATTCACCAAAAATAAATAAATAAATAAATAAAATAAATAAAAAGGAACTATTCAAGAGATAATTATAAAAATAGCTGCATATACCCCAATCTGCTGCTATAAAGCACAAGGATATTTGCTTGCTTATTTAGTGATTAGAACGTCAGGTACAAGTCCAAAGGTATCAGCTTCTTTACGGTTTTATAATTTACAAATCTATCGAAATAGCACTGACTGTTAATCCATCTTTAGTAGTTTTTTTAGTAGATTTTTTAAGTTCTTTTTAAAGTGGGGAATGGTAGGGTTAATATGTGAAAGTAGATAAAGACTCTTCTAATTTTACGCATATCTGAACAGGAATCTGAACAGCTAAAGATTGGACCACAGTTGGACAGTTGTTGGCTAATAGTACGACCAGTCAGAAAACAATTAGCCAACATTGGCTCAACCATTTTGTTCTACTTGGGTATTTTGCAACTTTTTACCAGATCGTGATACAACATTTTAGTAGTTAACTTACACAAATTTATGCTATCCATCTAAAGCAAAATTATGATTCAATATTGTGACATTTAATAAAATACTAAATCATGGTAAATATTTTCACTATCTTATACTTTCAGCTACAGCAATACCAAAATTTGGGAAAAACTAGCATAATTTTTAAATAATGTAATCGAACTCGCATTATCATCTGTATACGCCTTATCACGCGTTAAAGAATTGTTATGCCTATGGACATTTTTTAATTTGATTCTTCCGTCGTTGAGATTCCTCTAATTTTGAGAATATCTGAACAGGAATCTGAGCAACTAAAGCTTGGACCACAGTTGGACATTTCTTGTCTTATAGTTTGTTGGCTAATAGTACGTTCAGACAGAAAACAATTAGCCAACATTGCCCCAACTATTTTGTTCTACTTGGGTATTTTACAACTTTTTACCAGATCTTGATACAACATTTTGCCAGTTAACTTAGACATGGCTCAACATAAAGCAAAATTATGATTCAATATTGTTAAATTTCATAAAATACCAAATCATGGTAAATATTTTCACCATCTTATATTTGCAGCTACAACAATACTAAAATTTGGGAAAACCTAGCATATTTTTTTTAATAGTGTACTCGGACTCGCTTTATAACACATTAACATAAACACTTTATCATGCGTTAAAGAATTGTTAGGCTTATGGACATCTTTTTCATTTGTTTCTTCCGTCCTTGAGATGCCTCCAATTTTGAGCATATCTGAACAGTAATCTGAGCAGCTAAAGGTTGGACCACTGTTGGACAAGTGTTGGCTAATTTTTTGTTTGCTAACAGTACCGCCAGTAGGAAAAGAATCAGCCAATATTGGCCCCACCCATTTTGTGCTACTTGGGTATTTTTCAACATTTCACCAGATAGTGACGCAATATATTGCCTCTTAACTTAGGCAAATTTATGGCTCAACCTAAAGCAAAATTATGGTTCAATTTTGTAACATTTCATAAAATACCAAATCATATTTCACTATCGTATGTTTGCAGCTACAACAATAACAACACTTGGGAAAAGGTAGCATAAAACTTTTAATAGTGTACTCGGACTCGCCACACATTATTGTATGATACAATAGTGTACTCGGTGTACTCGAGTGTACTCGTACAATAGTACAATAGTGTGTACAATAGTGCACAATTGTGTACTCGATACAATAGTGTACTCGGACTCGCCACAATTATCATACATTATCATCTATTAAACCCCTTATCACGCATTAACGCATTAATGCGAATAGGAAAATAACGAAAACATTTATTTATTTTTTTCTTGAACATAATCTCATAATATCACTCCTGAGTTACATAACAGAAACTGCTCAAAAATAATAATTTTAAATTATATACCTACTTTAAGGCTGTCCTCAACTACTCTGCTCAACAAGCGCAAAACATTTTGACACATTTACAAATTCATTTTTAACGGAAAGGTATAAAATAGGAAAGCCTGACCATGGAAGCGATTTGGAGTAGAACTGTGTTTTCCATTTTTTGATAAATAAATTACTTATTGAATTATAAGCGATTTTGATCACGTGACAAATATGTTTTTCGCCCTTTCTTGAGTGATTATTCTACTTTCGTGCGGAAATTCGGTTCAAAACGTCCACTTTAACACTATTTTCTGAAACATCTATTGCTTTTGCAAAAAAAAAAAAAAAAAAAAAAAAAACGGAAAAAAATAGCTTGATTACATAGTTTCTGAACAACAACATCAGCTAGTTTTATGCATTTTCCGAGCAAAAATAAATTAAAACTTATGTCATAAAGTTGCCCTCTTGGATTTGACAATAATCTTAAGCTGTGCACACTGCACAATAACAACTATTCAACGATATAATAATTTTTATAATGCTTTTAACAGTTCGCAGAATTAATAGTTACTATCTATTAAAGATAGAGGAAAAACGCCAGTCGAGCGCGTTGCAAGCAGTATCAACAAAATATATTATAACCTCTCCGTGATGATAAATCAGGAGAAAATCAAACTTCACAAACTTAATTGCATGTTATCAGACGTAAGTAACACATATTAGTTCAGCAAAAGGCCAATAGAAAGCGGCAAATGGCAAATAAAGATCATGTAACTCCTGAGTTACACTATGCATTTAACCCCTTGAAGGGCGGTGATACCGTCACGGCATCACATAATTTTAATCCCAAATTGCCACATTGGCATCGTAATTTTATGATGAAAATGTCATGTTTATTATGTACGCGAAAATTTACTTTTACTTGCTTACAAATGAAAACTCTTGTGAATACTGGTGTCATTAAATTATTTGAACATTTTACGAATACAAGTACCTTGCCTCTGAAAGGTTTAAGGACGTATTTTCATGTCATTTTTCATGTCATATGAACTATAAAATTAACTTTCTCTGCTTCTTAAATAAAATAAATTTTGAATTCAACAGAATTTTCCAAAAACATACGATGATTTTTGACATAAACGAAACTTTCCTTTTAAGACAACAATTGAATAATAACGTTCTATAATTTGAAACTGTATGGCATCATTATTATGAATCATTGCAGTTTTAGAATATTGAAAATGATTATCTAAATTCTAACATAAGGAAAGCGTTTATTCAGGAATTGATGATTCAAATGTTCATCCATTTATATAACTTGATGTCTTACCAAAACAGACGCCTGAGCAAACAAATATAAATGTCTCTTGAATTTCTCCTGATAAAGTGAAATTCGAGAAATGATTATGCATTAGTTTGGTTACAAGATTTATAATAAAGAATATTTAGCTGAATAGAATATTATTCTATATGGAGGATGTTTTAGGTGATCCTTTGAACTAAAATTTGAGAGAAGTAGCCTTCAGCCTGTTATCATTTAAGTGGTATTGAAAAAATGCAGCAAAAATAAATTTAGATTAGCTCTAGACATAAGACATGCTTCAATAAATAACAAGAAATCAGCATAAAATAAAACATGAGGAAAAAATAAGCATCAAGCAAAGATTATGAAACACTTTCCATAAGCTTTTCCAGCACTTACATAATATTTTAATATAACTTCGCCGTTTAATAAAATAAATAAGGTATTGAAGTAAACATATTTTGTAAAACGCATAACACATTTTATTAAGAAGTATTAATTGTTCTAATGGGTGCTTATAATATTTCTAAAAAAAAGGTTCACTACTGTCTTTTGCACACTAGAAATGGATTCATTAGAATAAAACGCGATAGTCCAGTTGTCTCAATCACTTACATATGCGCTGTGAATGTACACTAATAACCCGATCCTAGTAGGTGATCAAGCTGAGAAAGGAAAAAGGAAATAAGATACAGTACCTCCACTCTTGTAATGAAAAACTAACACTTGCATATATTTTAAACAAGGAAGACTTTTATTCTTTCAGTAAAAGGTATGCAGGTGAAAGGTGGGGTCCACTGCTCGGCATCCGATGATCATGAAGCATCTGTGAGGCTAGAAATCAGTCTTGATTTTCACCAAGGATCTTCAATAATTTATGTGAATATACGATAAAAACTAGTTGAATAAAAATACTACGAAGAGATCCCTAGGAGAGGAGAGTTAGCCTCGTTATAAAAATATTCTCTAGAAAAAAGGAACACGGCATTTACTTCCGATATTACCGGCACATCCGGAGCACGAGGCCCGCGGAATGCGCGGCGAGCTAAAACCGTATGACGCTGTACCAGTAACTGCACTATATGTGATCTGCTAGGAGAGAGAGAGAACGCTTTTAAACTCGCGCGCGGCAGCTAAAGGGTTGCCGTAAAAAGGCGAGAGCGCGCCAAGAAAAGCCAGGAGCGAGACGACCTCGCTAAAACGGCGCAAAGAGGATCGCAAAATGCGATTTACTAAACATCGCGTGCTGAAATGAAAACAGTGCTTAAACTGAAAATGGGAAATGAAACCAGTAAATTTAAAACAGAAAAGGTTAGATTAAATAAATAAGAGATGTTTAAAAGCAAGATTAATTAAACTGCCTGGGGAAAGTAAACAAAATATATTGCCACACAATATATTACACCCCGACAAACATTGAAAAAAGAACTTTTAGTCCATAGCTATAAGAGCTGAAGCAAGGTCTGAAACTCCAATGCTTTATTGCAGAAATAAAGTTGATTTCTTCACACTAAGAATTCCAAACAAAATGCAAAAATGAACAAAAGGACTAAAAGTGACTGATATTGAACTAAAGGAGACAAGCAATTAAATGCGAAAACAATTAAATGAAATGACTGAAAAAGAACTTACCCAAAACAAGGTAAACAACAAACCCGAAAAGAAAAAGTGAAGTTGAGAGAATACCGGAGGATCATCAGATGCCATCAGGACTACACGGGGAACAGACGTTACCCTACAGGTGGGTAGCTTTGAAAAACAATTAGTACATGTACACAAATGTTGAGAAAAATTACAGTTATACCTTATTAAACCTATATAAAAAATTACATTATTTTAAGTTAAAAGAAAGAAAAGGGGGAGTGGTACCACAGAAAATTAGGAAAGGTCAAAACATTATACACATAGTACTAATCACATGAAAAAGACTACTCACAACATGGGCAAAACTGCATAACCCTAAGAGCATACTTCCTATCAAAAAATTTTAAACACATACAAATATAAACACACTGCTATAGCAATAAAATTTAACACCAAAAAGTAATAATCAAAAGTAAAAAAGTGTGTGTGTGAGCTCACAAATTGTAAAAATACGTACGTACACAATAATTTATTAAACCATGGTAAAAATTGATAGACTAAAAAAGATTTTGTAAACATGTATGTTTACATGAAAATAAATATTCACATAGAATATTCTTACTTTTGTTTACATCTCTTTTGAGATTTTGCTAGCATGTTACTATTCTGAAAAAATTTGTAAAATGTAAGTATATCTTTTTTTTTTTTTTTTTTTAAACACAAATTTGAATATTTTCTTGTAAGTACATTCTAGAGAAGAAACATAACATAACATGAGAAGAACATAGACACATAAAAGAAAAATTTAAACGTTTCCTTTTTTTTTGATAAAATTCAAGAATTTTCAAAATTCAAAAAGGTTTTGAAAATTCACTAAAATTTTGTCAACAGACAAACACTGGTAAAAAAATTCTAAAATATTATTACAATACTCAAAGCATTCTATTATGTCTATAAGTATCATTGACATAATACATAAAAAATGAGTCATTCGCAAGAATGGTTGAGAAAAAAATTTGATACCCGTAAACTATTGTAAAAATTTTTAAAAATGTAAAGAAAGTGGAAATGTGAAACAAACATTTTTCATGAAATATTAGTCTAACGACTACATTGTGACATGAAGTCACCACTGGAATGTTGCTAGAAATTGAATCTTAAAAATTGAGAATGATACCAAAAATGCATTAAAAAAAATTTACAGCCTACTAAATAACTAACAATGTGACACGAAGTCACCACTAAAAAAATTTATTGGAAAAATAACTTTTTGAAAAAAGTCAAAATGTAACATACAAAAAAATTTTCATTTTATTCTTTTTCTTTTTGTACTTCAAAATGTGACACAAAGTCATCACTAGTAATTGAAAAATGTGCAATCTTGAAAAAGAGTCAAAATTTTTAAAAAATGTGCCCAAAAAAATTGCATTTCACTACAATTTTTGGAAAACGGTGTGACCACTATAGTCACCACTGGAATATTGTAAAAATTTAAAAACAATTATTGCTAAGTTTAAAAATGCATTTGAATCTTATAACACTACACTATAGTTGAAATGTGACAAAGTCACTACTAGAACCTGTTGAAAAAAAAATGCATTATAAACATAAAACAACAATGTATACATATGTATTAAAAAAACTGAAAAAGAGTTTAGAACATAAATTAATTTAAAAGAAATACTATGACAAAAAAATTCACCATCTGGCTGCAGATGTTGGATGTATTGAACAGCATCTTTAACTATGTCAAACATAAGTTGAAAAAAAAAAGGATTATTTAAAAATTATAAGACAGATGTCCTAATCTTGTAGCTGTAAAAATATGCTGGTATCAGAAAATAGTATCACTGCATGTAAGATTTTATGCCGAAAAAAAAATGTTCTATTCTGCTTGGAAGAGTTCATGCTGTGAAGATAAACTAAACACTGGACGTAAAAGTCACAACAGTTTCACTATTAATACTGCATTGAATTTTATCACACAACAAACTATTTATAAAATACTTGAATTTTTCACAATTCTATGTCTTCTTTGAAATGCTAATTTTGAATGATGACTATGAACTGGCATGGAAGATACACTGTGACATAACACTGATGAGTAGAAAAAACACAAATTGATGAAAATACTTGAAGATGCTGAGATGAAATTTTAATACTGTAGAGTAAAGTTTCGTAAAGAAAAACTGGATACTGTTCCATATGATATGTATGCCTTTCACTTAACTGGTATTCTTGTTAGGTTTTCACAAACTAGTAATCACTATTTAACTTTTATAAACATGGATAAAACATCCAAGTAATTAAATCTGTGTCATAATGGTTGCATATACAACACAAACCATATATCTGTATAACAAAATACAGCTGTATGTGATAAATTACGTTTACTTGAATATTTGCATACATCTCGCAATAGCATGCAAACTAGAGTTCAGACTGCACTAATCCCTATCGTGAGACCTGAACCCATATAAATTCATACGTAAGGTCACATATATTTTTGAAATAAATTTCAACATTGACACAAAATGAAAAAAAACTTGAAATTATTTATCATTCCTTAAAATAAAAATTGACTATTTAAAATTTTTGCTATAAACATGGATATGTTTTGAAGAAAACAAACTGCATCATATAATGGCTGACTACGCAGACCACACAAATTCTGTATTAAAATACAGCACTCTAATTTTCTATTGTAATGGAAGAATTTTTGCACGTATCCTCATAATGCAAAAAAAATTTTCATGCCGCACATAAGCACAAATAGTGCTAAACATGAAGAAAACAGTTCCATATGAAATGGACACCTAATATATGTATGTGAATTTTTGATGCAAACTTGAATTCTTCTACTTTTATATCTGCTTTTATAAGCATTCTTAAAAAAAAATCTTGAGAAATAATTACATTTAATACTTAAATTCATTAAAAATGAAACTTTGCACTGAATGCTGTGACAAGATCTGACTGCTCTCTGAAATAGCTTTAAAACACTTGAATTTTGTCAATCTTCCACATCACACAATACAAAGCAACACTATTAAAATTTTCTTTAAAAAAACAAAATCTTCTTATTTGAGGCAAAAAAATTACTTAAAATGTAAAACTGTTGTAACACATCTTGACAGAGCACAAAGTGCTAAAATAAGGCATAATCTTGTATTGCATTTCTATCTATTAACATCCATCATTTGAACTATTAAATCTTGAAAAAAAGCGTTATAAATTTCGTAAGAGACATCATATTTTCTCATATTCACTAAAATTTTCATTGCAAATGAATATTTGAAAGAAAAAAAAATGGACTTAGAACAAATACTACACGTGCACGATATTTCATCTTATTCAGCAATTTATCTTCATGTATTATTTATTTCTATACTTTCACAAACAGCCACATTATTATTTTATTTATTCTTTTTACTTAAACTATTGTTCGAAATTCTTTTTTTGAAGAGGAAAAAAAACAACCAACTGGAGTACGTGGTCGCCGAACAAAATGATGATGCAATCGCTATAAGACTTAAATCCGAATGCATCCATTAAAATACACTTGTAAAAATGAAAATCAGTAAAAGAAAAAGCTGGAGTAAATACGATTAATCAGTAAAATTTGTTATATACATAAAAAGTCATTGAAAAACTTATGCTTCTGCTTGATCACTCAAATGCACTGTCTGTGCACCTGGCACTAGCACCATTTATTAAGAAGTATTAATTGTTCTAATGGGTGCTTATAATATTTCTAAAAAAAAGGTTCACTACTGTCTTTTGCACACTAGAAATGAATTCATTAGAATAAAACGCGATCGTCCAGTTGCCTCAATCACTTACATATGCGCTGTGAATGTACACTAATAACCCGATCCTAGTAGGTGATCAAGCTGAGAAAGGAAAAAGGAAATAAGATACAGTACCTCCACTCTTGTAATGAAAAACTAACACTTGCATATATTTTAAACAAGGAAGACTTTTATTCTTTCAGTAAAAGGTATGCAGGTGAAAGGTGGGGTCCACTGCTCGGCATCCGATGATCATGAAGCATCTGTGAGGCTAGAAATCAGTCTTGATTTTCACCAAGGATCTTCAATAATTTATGTGAATATACGATAAAAACTAGTTGAATAAAAATACTACGAAGAGATCCCTAGGAGAGGAGAGTTAGCCTCGTTATAAAAATATTCTCTAGAAAAAAGGAACACGGCATTTACTTCCGATATTACCGGCACATCCGGAGCACGAGATCCGCGGAATGCGCGGCGAGCTAAAACCGTATGACGCTGTACCAGTAACTGCACTATATGTGATCTGCTAGGAGAGAGAGAGAACGCTTTTAAACTCGCGCGCGGCAGCTAAAGGGTTGCCGTAAAAAGGCGAGAGCGCGCCAAGAAAAGCCAGGAGCGAGACGACCTCGCTAAAACGGCGCTAAGAGAATCGCAAAATGCGATTTACTAAACATCACGTGCTGAAATGAAAACAGTGCTTAAACTGAAAATGGGAAATGAAACCAGTAAATTTAAAACAGAAAAGGTTAGATTAAATAAATAAGAGATGTTTAAAAGCAAGATTAATTAAACTGCCTGGGGAAAGTAAACAAAATATATTGCCACACAATATATTACACCCCGACAAACATTGAAAAAAGAACTTTTAGTCCATAGCTATAAGAGCTGAAAAAAAGGTCTGAAACTCCAATGCTTTATTGCAGAAATAAAGTTGATTTCTTCACACTAAGAATTCCAAACAAAATGCAAAAATGAACAAAAGGACTAAAAGTGACTGATATTGAACTAAAGGAGACAAGCAATTAAATGCGAAAACAATTAAATGAAATGACTGAAAAAGAACTTACCCAAAACAAGGTAAACAACAAACCCGAAAAGAAAAAGTGAAGTTGAGAGAATACCGGAGGATCATCAGATGCCATCAGGACTACACGGGGAACAGACGTTACCCTACAGGTGGGTAGCTTTGAAAAACAATTAGTACATGTACACAAATGTTGAGAAAAATTACAGTTATACCTTATTAAACCTATATAAAAAATTACATTATTTTAAGTTAAAAGAAAGAAAAGGGGGAGTGGTACCACAGAAAATTAGGAAAGGTCAAAACATTATACACATAGTACTAATCACATGAAAAAGACTACTCACAACATGGGCAAAACTGCATAACCCTAAGAGCATACTTCCTATCAAAAAATTTTAAACACATACAAATGTAAACACACTGCTATAGCAATAAAATTTAACACCAAAAAGTAATAATCAAAAGTAAAAAGTGTGTGTGTGAGCTCACAAATTGTAAAAATACGTACGTACACAATAATTTATTAAACCATGGTAAAAATTGATAGACTAAAAAAGATTTTGTAAACATGTATGTTTACATGAAAATAAATATTCACATAGAATATTCTTACTTTTGTTTACATCTCTTTTGAGATTTTGCTAGCATGTTACTAAAAACTAGTTGAATAAAAATACTACGAAGAGATCCCTAGGAGAGGAGAGTTAGCCTCGTTATAAAAATATTCTCTAGCAAAAAGGAACACGGCATTTACTTCCGATATTACCGGCACATCCGGAGTACGAGGCCCGCGGAATGCGCGGCGAGCTAAAACCGTATGACGCTGTACCAGTAACTGCACTATATCTGATCTGCTAGGAGAGAGAGAGAACGCTTTTAAACTCGCGCGCGGCAGCTAAAGGGTTGCCGTAAAAAGGCGAGAGCGCGCCAAGAAAAGCCAGGAGCGAGACGACCTCGCTAAAACGGCGCAAAGAGGATCGCAAAATGTGATTTACTAAACATCGCGTGCTGAAATGAAAACAGTGCTTAAACTGAAAATGGGAAATGAAACCAGTAAATTTAAAACAGATAAGGATAGATTAAATAAATAAGAGATGTTTAAAAGCAAGATTAATTAAACTGCCTGGGGAAAGTAAACAAAATATATTGCCACACAATACATTTGAAAACCAGGTTTCAGCAGTTACCATTCCTTTGCCAGCAGAATACTCTAAATCCTTTGTGCAGCCATGTATTCTGTCTATAGATTAATATATATTCTAATTCTACATAGTATGCTAAAATTTTGTTTCGTAAGGAAACGCATAATAGATTGAAAATTCCTGTTCATAAATTTCTATCAACAGACGGAAACATTCTTTTGTATAGTCCACTATATTACCTACATATTTTTATACACACCAAATATTAATCTAAAATATAATTCAGGCTAAAACACGCTTAAACTACTGAAATCATATTTCCAGAAACTATCATCCATTTCCGGCCATGTATCTAGTTCTTTCTGTCATCCTGTACATTTTTTTTTTTTTTTTTGTATTTTAGAAACATCTGCTAGTATAGTAAATATAGTTCATAGATTAACATACAAGAGGGACACTTCCATAGAGCGTAATGGTAATGCGATTGCGATTGAAGCGCCTTTAGTGACAATGGGGAAGAAACTCCCCATCCTTGTAATATTTTTTATTATTGAGTACCTACTTTATTGTGATCTTTCTTTTTTTAATGTTGTATGTTTATGTTTTTAATAGAATCTTACACCGATACATGAACATGGAATAAATATTCTATTTTATATATTTAATATATATTCTATGCATATATATATATATATATATTACATGATGAGTGAACGATTTAAGTGCAACGAAAAACAAGGTAAAAATTTCTTCTTGAATGCTGTATATCAAAAGATATGGTATAATATAAAAATATACGAAATATAGAACTCTACAAGTCCCAGAAAATTTCATAAATATTCCCATTTGGTAGGAAAATTTTTATAGCTGATGTTGCATTAATTTATGAAGTTTAACGTATTAAACAATCGTTACAATAATCTTTTAAAATTTATACATTTACACTTCGTTACAGATAATACAAAAATATTGTTTTTTATATAAATAACATACGATCAATTCAATAATATTTATAATCTTAACATATAAGAAATAATAATAAAATTACAGATGGGGAAAAATTCCTTTCGACAAATTTTTAGAATTATATAAGTCTAAAAGTTAAAATAAATAGAGGTACTGACATTACACTCAAAAAAATTTTATTCGACATGAATAAATTAACATAATACCCAAATTTGATTTTTTACAATTTAATCTCATAAACTTACATATTTACGTTTTTAACAGAATTTTCTAGGGTTTTTCTTTTATATTATTAATCTAATTATCATTTTGTAAGTTAAAGTTGAACGATACAAGTACGATAAAAAAAAAAGCACCTAAAAAAATAAAGCATGCACGATATCGTCTGCCCCTGCTTCGTTTTAGGAAAGAATAGATATTCAAACCATAGAGCGTAAACATATTTCTTCAACATAGGTAAATTTCGGAGGCTTGTTAATTTTCCCCCCTTGTCGGTAATGACGCTAGAACTGTTGCCATTACAGATTTTGCCGTAAATGTCCCATCTTGTACGTTAATCAATGGTATAGTTCAGCTTCAAAATGCATAATTAAATTAAACATCACATGTAGGC
Source organism: Maratus speciosus (assembly GCA_963932465.1). Taxonomy (NCBI): domain Eukaryota; kingdom Metazoa; phylum Arthropoda; class Arachnida; order Araneae; family Salticidae; genus Maratus; species Maratus speciosus. The sequence continues at coordinate 292,794,014 of OZ010798.1, forward strand.
AACTGATGCTCATGCGCAGTGATGCTTACGAATTCTTTTGTGTAGCTCTGCATATGATCCACTGTATTTATGCACAACACGTAGTATGAAAAAATTCAGTTAAACTTAAAAACCCATATCATAACTGAAAACGGACTTTCAACAATTATCGCTAATAGGCAGTATTTCAAATATAGTACTGTATCCGATCACATACAGGGCTACACAAAATATCAGAAGTGCATTTCCGCTTAGTGACGGAAATTGCTGAATGGGAAATTTCAACTGTTGTATGCTTTTAATTGAACTAACTTTCAGCATACTATGTAATATACATACAAATTTAAGTATGATATACAGGGCTGCTCAAATAACTCGGTTATTTTTCGCACTATTCATGGTAATTGCAGAAATTAGGTTTTCAAATATGTTAGACATTTTCTGAAATATTTATTTAGACATCTTTCATCTTAATAAAATTTGTTTATTTAGATGTCTTACACCTTGATAAACTGTAGAGTTTTGTTACAGTATTCTGAAAGTATTGGAAATGGTTTCATAATCCACGCTGGACGCAAGATTTTTTGCTCTTGTTCTTTTAGCCATGTGTATATAAATATATAGTAGGGCCGTACATTTACCTTCATTATTTGAACGACCAGTAAATGATATATTTATACAAGATATCCTGTCTGGATTCTTTTCCTATGTTTTTGCAACTGTTTACACACTAATGTGGTTCCATAATATGGAATGCTAACATACTTCATTATTGGCAGAACTTTTTTTCAATGCTACTTAAAGACACTCCTTAGATATGGATTGAACTAGAACTGTCCTCTTCTGCTACGATCACTAGATTTAACAGGCATTAATTTCTTCTTCTGTGGGAACATTAAGAGCATAATATACGAAACCTTCACTATTATAATTTGTCTGAAGTTAACGTCACTATTATGTGAGAAAAATGATGGAAGTTACGTTAATAGTATGAGACTAGAAAGTTAATTAGTTAGTCTGACTAAAATTAGTTAGTCTGACGTTAATTCACTTTAATAACGTCAGAAATTATTTCAAGGCTATTTAAGACACTCATACGATGGGAAGGTCAAGACCTGTTCCTTTGGTCCCACCATAACTAGATTTAACAGGCTTGAATTCCTTTTCTATGGGAACATGTAGAGCGCAGTGTTGAATTCAGGGGTGGTCCCGGGGAGGACATTCCCTCCCCGGAGCAATGAAATGTCCCCCGCCCCGGAATATTTGTGTTATAACTTTGTGTTTTCATTTACCAAAAAGTAAAATTTCCTCTCCCCGTAACTCTAAACTGTCCCCCCCCCCAGAGCTACAGAAATCCCTCCTGGAGAAAAGTTTCTGAATTCAACACTGGAAGAGCGTATTATACGAAATCTAGCTTCACTATTGTAAATTAGCTTAAGCTAGCTTCCCTATTATGCTAGACGAAGTTGTGTTAATAGTGAAGCTAGTAAGCTAGCTTCAATATTAGGATTCATTAATTCACTTCAGTATTGTCAGATTGCCCTACGCTATTTAAAACACCCATTGGATGGGATAAACCAGGCCTGTTTGTTTGCTCCCTCGATCCCTAAATATAACAGATTTGAATTCCTTTCTCTGTGGGAGCATTAAGAGCATAATAAACGAAAGTTAGCTTCGCTGTTATAATTTATCTTAAACTAACTTCTCTGTTGTGCTAGAAGAAGTGGTAGATTTCACAGCACCATTTGAGTTCTGTGAGTCAGTTACAATGGCAATAGGTTGATGGTCCAGAAATTTAGTTAGCTTTCACAACCTGTGTCGTTTTTGTGTTTCAGATGACTCTAAAAGGCACAATTCTACCCCACACAAAGCCGCGCACTCAGCGCAAGTGCGCTATCACAGCTAGTTTTGCTATTTTTTTACACAGAAAAATTATTAATAGACAAAAAAATACCTTTTTAGTGAGTAAAAATCCGATTTAATTTTTTTGAACCTACATTCAGAAAGAAATTCTTTAAAACCGCCTACTTTTTTGCCTTATAAAGAAGAAGCTCCTCTTAAACAAAGTTCGAGGTCTGGTTGACCTATTTTTGCTACTGTTTAACTCAACATTTTGCCAGTTTAATGTCCAATATTTCACCATTTATATCTCCAATTCAACATTTTAGCAGTTCAGGGTTCAATCTACGCAAGTTTTTGGTTTAACTGGAGCAACAACTATTGAAACAAGGTTTCACTGTCGTATGGGGCAACATTTATGTCACAATAACAACCAAATTTTTAACAGTATATGCATCAACCAGTAGTAGACTGATATGTTGTTCATTGATGCCTTGTGTCATTTTGAAGAAATGGATAAATTACCAAGTAGACATTATCGTGCCTTTGTAGCTAAATTTGTAATTTATCACCAGACATAAATTATCTATTTGTCTCAAAAGTATACGTAACAGATCCCGTAAGGCATGGTGGCGTCACGGCGACGTCGTTGTGAAGTCACACTGTGATTTTGTGACCGTCGATGTGACGTCACGTGACGTGGATGTGACGTCATAGTGACTAGAATGCGAAGTCGTTATGGCCGTTTTAGAGGTCGTTTGTGACGTTACATTGTGACCACTTTGTGAAGTCACGGTGTGACTAATTTGTGAAAAGTTTGCCATTTGTGAGTATTTTGACATTAATTTTGTGACGAACCTGTGACTTACAGTGACGTCACAACGACGTCACCGTGACCATGCATGCTATGAGGGGATCTTTCTGGATTTTTTTTTTTTTAATAGCATTAAAAATACATCAAAAACATCCTTCACTTTAAAGAAAACATTTCCCCGCAGAAAATGTAATTTAAAAACGTCACTTTTCTAGTATTGAGGCTTTGGCGCTTTTTAAAAATGGTTTGCACAATTTGGGGCCTCAGAAAATGAAATTTGTTGCCAAATGATAAAACAGCTATAAAGAAATCTGATGAGCTTCTATACTTGTTTATTTATGTGTTTATATATATATAAACATTTTATTTGTATAGTATATATTACTATTGTTTTTTATTTATAATTTACTTCTGTTCGTGCATAAAAATAGATAAATGGCTTCTTTACAATAAATACATTGTATAAATATTTAAAACAATTGCTTATATGTATGAAACAGTAAATAGGTTGCCAGAAAATATGTTGCCAAATTTCCTCCTCTCGCCAAGCCCATTTCGCGATTTCCATTAAATATAATCTACTTTTTTTTAACCTTAAGAATTACACCAGATAATAATCTTAAATGTTTTCCAGTTTTATTTTTTCGTACTGTGCATGAAAAAGTAAAATCTAATTTAAGTTTAAATGAGAATTATAGATATTTTTGTGTGAAAATTATGTGAACTAATTAAAATATTTTTCACAAATAGTTAAAATTTTCCAGATATATATTATATCAAAAGGCTGTTTTAAGAAATGAGAGATTTAATTAAATTTCTTGAAGTCAAGCCGTTCTGGAACAAACGATTAATTATTCCATGCATTAAATTTCCCTAATTTAAAAGTCTCTGTAAAAGGATTTTAAAATACAAGCACATTTAATGGACATATAGTCAACAAATAGGTTTAACAAACATTGAAGTTTTGAACACATAAATATCTACGCGATAATTAAATGAGGAAAATAGTAATTTAAAGGTGAGGATTTTTAGTTTTTCACAATCATTTCATTATTAATAAAATTTTTAAATACTGTACGTATCGCTTACAATATTTTATTACTGATTATTAAGTTTTCTTCTAATAAAAGGTTTCGAAGTGGTTCCTGATATAGACTAAACATTCATGAATCTTTTTGTAATATTGTAATCACCTAAGCTTCTAACAACTTTTTCCTATTTTAAATGTAGCGATTTTTAGTTTTATACAATTATTTAAGGACGTGAGTTTCAAAACTCGCCTTATCCAGAAAATCCAATTTTGGGAAATCGCGAAAAACCTCTGACTGTGTTCATTGATTTTCATTGTAAACCAAGATTTTACAGTGCCAGAAATGCGCTATGAAACTAGTTTTTTTTTGCAGATTGTAGTGTTACTTCGGTGCAGGCTTACAAATAGAATAAATTGATAGAGAAAACGGGATTTTTTAACTTTTGAATAAGGCGAGTTTTGAAACCATGTCCTCATTTAATTATCCGTAAATTTTTTAACACATCGTATATGCGAAGAATGAATGTTAAGTTTTCTCCTAAATAATGCTGTGAAACATTTAAGAAGTGGAGTCTGATGTAGAAGAAATATTTACGTATATTTTTGTAACATTGTAACCACCCAAGCTTCTGACAGTCTTTCTTTTTTCTTCCGAAACACTTTAGAAGGTGTAAAAATCCAAAACGTCAGAGATCAATAGGTTTTCTACATTAACAGAGACTTGTGTTCTGAATTCGATGAAGAAAAAAACAGAGCCTTTTATTTTAGAGATGTTTCCGAAGGCTGACTTAAGAAAAAAGAGAATTAATTGAATTCTTTGAAGCCAAGCTGTTCTGCATTAAACGATTAATTATTCCATGCATAAAATTTTCTTAATTTAAAAGCCTCAGCAAAAGTATTTTAAAATACAAGTACATTTAATGGACAACAAACAGGTTTAAAAAACATTGAACTTTTGAACACATAAAAATCTAAATGATAATTCAGCGTTGAAAACATGATTTTAAATATCACAATTACTTGTTTTACACAGTTATTTCATTTTTAAAACACTGCAACTATCACTTAGGACCTGATTTATTACTGATTATTATGTTTTCACCAAATTAACCTTTTAAAACTTTTCGTAAGTCGTTCCTAATCTAGAAGAAACATTTACGAATATTTTTGTAACATTGTAGTCAACAAAGCTTTCAGTAGCCTTTCTTTTCTGTTTTTCTGAAACCTCTAGAAGATGAACCAATCTAAAACTTTAGAAATCAATAGATTTCCGACTTAACAGAAACACGTTTTCCGAAGTCTATGGAGGGAAAAAGCAGTCTTTAGTTTTAGAAATGTTTTCATAGGTTGATTTAAGAAGCGAGAGATTTTTTTTAATTTTTTGAAGTCAAACTGTAAGTGATTAATTATTCCATGCATTAAATTTCCTTAATTTAAAAGCTTTTGGAAAAGAATTTTAAAAGACAAGCTCATTTAATGAACAACAAACAGGTATAACAAACATTGTGATTTTGGACAGCGTATATAGCTTAGAATATCATATTGATTTGCTACTGATTATTAAGTTTTCTCTAAAATAATACAGTAAAACATTTCAGAAGTGGTTCCTGATATCGAAAAAATATTTACGAGTACTATGACAGTTTCCTCACAAAGCTTCTTGCAGTCTTTCTTTGCTCGCCTGAAACTTTTAGAAAACGAACCAAAACCTTAGAAATCAATAGATTTCCGACAAGAAACATATTTTCCGAAGTCTATGGAGAAAAAAAATCTTGAAATGTTTCCGTAAATCTAAAAAATCTATTATTTTCTGATGTTTTTAATTGGCCCTTTTTCAAATAGTATCTGAAATAGTGTGAATTAAAATATTTTAGTTTCATGGGTAAGGGTATCATATATATAACGTTATCAATTTTTTGCCAATTTTGAACCCCCTCCCCCCCTCCTTACGATATCATGTGTTACTATTCTTCGATCCTCCTGCCCCCAATAATATCATTATCAGTGTCTAATTTTTTTTTTCTTTTTTACATTTTTTGCATTTCTTTTTCTTGTTACACGTTGGAATGATATACAGATATGTTTATGCATTTATTATTTGCATACTTTACCGATTTACAGGGAGAGAAAAAAGTTAATAAAATATCACTATTGTATATTAGATAACTTTATATCAAATGACACTAAGAAATACTACTTAAAAGAATTTAATAATAGCTTTTTGTTACGTAAAGCATTCAACAGTAATATTGTCTGCTTGGACTTGCCCCCTGTACGGGCGTAAGCAGAACTTCGTATAATCAAAGCAGGTGGACAATATTCTTCCTCATTTTTTAGGAGTAGTTCACTTCGAACCTGGTTTCTCTCACTACATATACTTACAGGTATTCCACCCATCACACTTCAACTAGAATACGAACACGCCAAATCCTCAATCCTACAGCTAAAACGTGACACAGTAACAGATTCTCTTTTTCCAAACACAACATTGCAATACAAAGTCAGGAGCTGGCAGCTCCACCCCGCTGAGGAGACTTCACATTTTCAAGTAAACACAACACGCAACAGCTACACACCTGCCCTTAGCACCACACTCTTCACTGATGGTTCAGGCACAGAGACTGGCGTGGGCGCAGCCTTCTGTGCCACGGAGGGCACGGTGGTGTCCATCAGTGGTCTGCAAGGCTAGATGATAATAACTCCGTATTCCAAGCGGAGCTGTTCGCAATACTAAACGCATTAGAGTAGGTGGAATCCCACTCTAGCAATAGTATTATCATCTACAGCGACTGCCTCCCTGGCCTGCAGGCAATACAGGCACACAGGACAAAACATCCTCTAGTACTGCAAATCAAACTAAAATTTAAGAATCTCCTACATCGTATCTCACTAGGTCACGTCTCGGCTCACAAAGGTATCTTTGGCAATGAACTAGCAGACAACCTAGCGAAAAAGGCCTCACAGAAAGAAACAATAGACACACACCTCCCAGTGCCCCAGTCATACGTCAAAGGGATCCTTAGAGCAAGGATACTGACGCGATGGAAGGAGCACTGGGATACTTCAAAAAAGGGCAGGCACACATATAAGCTAATTCCTAAAGTTTCTCTCACACTATATAACTTAACACCCTACACCACTAGCTTCTTAACAGGACATGGCCCTTTCATGGCATATCTGGACCGCTTCAAAATAAGATCCACTGCCACTTGCGTCTGCGGTGAAGATGGCACTATAAGTCACCCGTACTACAGTTGTACTCTCACGCAACGCTGGCACTTGAGGCGTCCAGACATACTGCCAGTCAACTGGCTCCAAAACGTCCTTTCCCGCACCCTCCTACTCAACAAATTAAAACACATTCACAATTTCCTTACATACTTAACAAACTTAACTTAAGACCTGGTTCTGCTTACCCAGTCTCACTGCCACCATATCAATCTTCAAACAGCACCAGAATCCAGTCCTCTTTGTAGGCTCCAGTAAATTCTCCTACTCATCAATGTGTGGTTTCCTACGATCGCAAGAGCCTCTGCTCGTGCTTCTGACCATTCTATCAAGAGATGCATCTCCAATGGACGCTTGAGTATCTGCTCGTGCCATCTTACTTGTGCCACACAAAGCATTACATCTCCAATGGACGCTGAGTATTTGCTCGTGCCATCTTACTTGTGTCACGCATTCCATTCTTTTCCCTTCCTGCCGCCCCTTGTCGCGAGAGGGGTTCATACCCCGGCGGCCAGGATCAGTGATGTTTATTATTATTATTATTATTTATTTTATTTTATTTTTACTTTAAATGTTCTTATACTCCCGCCCTCTGTCGAGAGTAGGCGTTTTCCTAGCGGGAAGGCATTCGTCTAATTTTTGTTATCCCACTTTGTTCTTTTTCAAATAAATTCTGGGTTCTGTGGTCGGTGGTGCATAGACGCCCTTAGCGGGTGAGCGTCGCCCCTTGAGCATTTTGTGTTTGTCCGTCTGCATACGGCCGGACAGGGCTGGACTCACTAACGAGCCCCAACGTGTCGGGGAACATACCGGGAGAGACGTTAAGCTATAAGGGGCAGGCCTAGCCGGCCCTGAGCAGTCTCTCTTAGGCTGCATAACAAGCATTATATATCGGGCGTCCCAAAAATCACTGATGGATTTTAAAATTCAATAACTTGCAAACGGTGGCAGATATTTAAAAAAATTCTTACAGGAGTGTTATGTATGATGTCAGGAGTTTTTTTTATAGTGATTCTTGATTTTAGTTCGAATTTCAAACAATAGATGGCGCTGAGAGCAATAGGTGCTCAGTCCAGACCCGATTTTTGGTACTTCGGGATCCATTCAATTCATTTTAACCTCCCTTTTTCCCATACAAGAAAAGATATGCCGAAAAATCGAGCCTCTATTTAACGGTTATTGCTTGCAGCGCCATCTATCAATGCTATTTTTAACTAAAATTGAGAATCGCAGCATAAAATCTCTTGACATCTTGCACAACACTGCTGCAAGAATTTTTGAAATATTTGTCACCGTTTGCAAGTTATTGAATTTTAAAATCTATCAGTCATTTTTGGGACACCCGGTATGTGACAGAAGAATAGGGATGGAACAATAGGACTGGCGAACGTTGTGATATTCCATATTTTGGAATGAAATAGATTATACAGAGTGTCCGGTCTCAACGGTGTCCAATGGCTAATTCCTAAACCGTTAGTCATAGACATATAGTTCCAATTACAAAAATGTTTTAAATCAGGTAAAGAAATATTTTAAAAGCGATTTGGGTCAATAAAAACATTTCTTAAAAAATTGCGAAATTTAAATTTTTATGCGGTCCCCCGGTCCTATAAGTTATATTTAGTAAAATTTTCCTTGTACACTGACAAGTAATACAAAAAAAGTCCCGTTATTCTACGATTAAAATTGACCGAGTAATAGCTGTTTAAAGTTGGAGCATATTTTTTGCTGCAAATTGGGAGTCATTCACAAATTTAGTCCAAATATAATTTCGTCAGATATAAAAAATATTTGGGAGTAAAATTAACATTGCAATATGAATTTAAAATCTTTAATCATTCTGGCAATATTAATGGAAAATATACAATTTGTAATAAACATTTAAGAAGAAAGAAAAAACAGAATTTTTGTTAAATAAAATGATGCTAAATTAACAGCCTCAATTCTTTACAAAATGATACGTATTTTAAAATATTATTAGATTGCACAAGCCTGCAAAAGTTGGGTTATGTCATGTTTTTTAGCTTTTGATAATTGATTCTTATATATTCTGTACCGCTGAATCCGAAATTGACCTTCATTTTTAACTATCATATAAGGATTATTCGCAAATTGCAAATTAGAAAGTTAAGAAGATCAATGTTAAAATTGAATTTCCTCCCCATCTCATCGGACCACTCAGCTGTTTAGCTGTAAGAGTCCCAGGATAAGCAAAAATATCGAATATTTTTTTTAATAAAATAAAATAAAATAAATGTTTTACATATGTTTTATAGTATGAGATTTTCGCTATATTTTAACTTACACATTTGCGATTTGCAAAAAAAATTCTAACGTGATGGTTAAAAATGAAGGTCATTTTCAGATTCAGTGCTAAAAAGTGCGTAAAAATCAATTATCAAAAGTTAAAAAACACAACCATATCCTCTACTTTATAGTATTCGATTTTTGTTATTCTTCGAATTTGAAAATTTATGATTTGCGAAATAACCTGACATGATGGTTAAAAATTAAGGTAATTTTCGGATTCAGTGCTAAAAAACACGTAAAAGTTAAAAAACCCAACAATCGCAGTCTTGTATTATCTAATCTAAAACCTTTTCTTAAACACCTTGGCAGCAATCTATCACAAATTTTTTGTGTTATCCTGTAAAATAAGTATAAATGGTAACCACCGAAAATCTTAATAATATTAGATTGTTATCGGATTTGCGTCAGTATGTAAAATGCAATCTCGATCGGATATTTAAAAAGTCCTTCCGGCCAGTGCCGGGAGGAAGAGGTAGCTTTCATATTCCTTATTTAAAAAAAGCCAACTTATATTATTCAAACACACGAAGCTCAATTAAGTTGAAACCGAATGTAGGAGATTCAATTTTAATTTTTATCAATACTAAATCATTATGAATGAGAATTTCGCGAAATTAGTCAGCTTTATCCAAGCTGCTTTTATTTAAAGTAACTTATATTTGGCTGCTAAATTCGGCGATTTCTTAAAGTGCCTGCCATTTTAAGACAACATGGTGGATGAGGCTAACCAGTGAACTTGGTCGAGACCTTAGTAATTGCTGTGCACATGCTCATGCTCACTCGCATCGGAATCGGTTGATATATACGAGTGCTGCAGGCAAAAAATCAGATTTTTCAAAATATCACCCACGTTAAAAATTGAAACTGCTATATCTGGACCATTTTTTAAGGTAAAGACAAACAAAAAATGCTCCTGAATCCTTATATCAAGGTCAAATACTTAAGAAAGAAACCTTTTTTCAATTTCTAATTTTTTTGCACCTCACTTTAAATATAATTTTTTTTAATTTAATGGCCGCCATTTTGAAACAAGATGGCTGATGAAGCTGGCCAGCGAACTTGGTCGAGATATTGATGTATACTATCCACATGTCTTCTTCCATCGAAATAGGCGAATACGTGTGGTATCGCGTGACAAATACAAGATCGTTTCAATGTGTTAGCCATGATAGAAATTCAAAGTGCTATAATTCAACCATTTTTTAAAATATAAACAAAAGAACAAATTTTCAGAAACAAAAACTGCTCCAAAATCTTTGTATCAAGACCAAACACATAAAAAAAATCTTTTTCATTTTCCAATTTTTTAATACCTCATTTTAAATTTTAAATTACATTTTTTTTTAAAAATGGCAACCCTTTTGAAACAAGATGGCGAATGAAGCTGGTCAACGAACTCGGTCGAGACATTGGTATGTACTATGTACAGACCAAGTTACATTCAAATCGGTTCATAAATACGCCTGTCATCGCGATACAAAAATCAGGTCGTTTTAAAATGTCAGCCACAATAGAAATTCAAAATGTTATAACTCAGCCATTTTTTTAGATATAGATGAAACAAAACCTGTTCCGGAATCTTTGTATTAAGGTCAAACACATACGAAAAAAATCTTTTTCATTTTCTAATTTTTTGGTATCTCATTTTAAATTTAATTTTTTTAAAAACTTTTTAAATGGCCGCCATTTTGAAACAAGATGGCGGATGAAGCTGGCCAACGAACTCGGTTGAGTTATTTGTATGTACTATGTACACACCAAGGTACATCCAAATCGGTTCATAAATACGTTTGTTATCACCTGGCAAAAATCAGGGCGTTTCAAAATGTCAGCCACGCTAGAAATTCAAAATGCTATAACTCAACCATTTTTTAAGATATAGACGAAACAAAAACTGCTCCCGAATCTTTTTATCAAGGTCAAACACATAAAAAAAAAATATTTTTCCAATTTTCAAATTTTTGGTACCACATTTCATATTTAAATTTTTCTTAAAATTTTAAATGGCCGCCATTTTTAAACAAAATGGCGGATGAAGCTGGCCAACGAACTCGGTCGAGACATTGGTCTGTACTATGTATAAACGAAGTTACATCCAAATTGGTTCATAAATACGCCTTTTATCGCGTGACAAAATTCAGGACGTTTCAAAATGTCAGCTTCGCTAGAAATTCAAAATGCTATAACTCAGCCATTTTTTAAGATATAGACGAAACAAAAACTGCTACGGAGTCTTTGTATAAAGGTCAAATACATAAGAAAAAAATATTTTTCCATTTTCAATTTTTTGGTACCACATTTCAAATTTTAAATTTTTTTAAAAATTTTAAATGGCCGCCATTTTGAAACAAAATGGCGGATGAAGCTGGCCAACGAACTCGGTCGAGACATTGGTATGTACTATGGACACACCGAATTACATCCAAATCGGTTCATAAATACGAGAGTTACAGTGTGACATAGGTCAGATATGTATATATATATATATATATATTGATATATATATATATATATATATATATATATATATATATATATATATATATATATATATATATATATATATATCAATTTTGAACGGAGGGTGGTTTCGGGGTCTGGGGGTCATGATCGATGAAAATATACCAAAATTTTTTGAAATCGCTTTCCTCCGAACGGCTGCAATAGGTAGCTTTTTGTAAAGAAAGCTACCTAAAATGGGTTAAAGTTCGAGTACAAATTTTGAACCGGAAAAACATACATACGATTGTTGAAGTAACATAAAAACTTATAAAAAAACATAATTTTTGTTAAAAGAAATCATAAGAGAAACAGTCTCAAATCCTGACAAAATAAAACATATGTTATTTTAACCAATTTGAGACTTAATCATAATACTTATAGGATTTTTTTTCAAAGCGCAGATACACATGAAGTAAGGTCTTCGAATACTTTAAACACTTGGTATATGATCCCTCAAAGCCAAGCCGAACTCATTTGTTTTCAGAGTAGAAAAGTAGCATAAGTCATGCATTTTTAAAGTTTCATAACTCGCTCAATTTTAGCGTTACATGAATGGGACTTTTTTTGTCTAACTTGTCAGTGTAATAGGAAAAAATTACTAAATATAACTTATAGGACCGGGGGACCGTATAAAAATTTAAATTTCGTAATTTTTTAAGAAATATTTTTATTGACCCAAATCGCTTTTAAAATGTTTCTTTACCTGATTTAAAACATTTTTGTAATTGGAACTATATGTCTATGACTAACGGTTTAGGAATTAGTCATTGGACACCGTTGAGACCGGACACCCTGTATAATCATTTAAGACTGCCTTCAAATCCAAAAGAGCAACTTTATGACATATGTTTAATTTTATTTTTAGTCGGAAATGCATGAAACAAGCAGTTGTTGTTGTTCAGAAACTATGTAATCGAGCTGTTTTTTCGTTTTTTTGCAAACGCAATAGCTCTTTCAGGAAATAGTGTCAAAGTTGACGTTTTGAACCAAGTTCACGAACAAAGCAGGAAAACCTGTCAGAGAAGGGAAAAAAATTCTTTGTCTCGTGATCGCTTATAACTCAATAGGAAATTTATTTATAAAAAAAAATGGAACACACAGTTCGATTACAAATCATTTCCATAGTCAGGCCTTCCAATTTTATATGTTTCCATTCAAAAATGAATTTGTAAATGTGTCGAAATTTTTTGTGCTTGTTGAAAACAGCCTTTAAAAAAAAAAAAAAAAAAAAAAAAAAAGGTAACAAAGTATATTGATGTAAAGAAAAGTTTAACAAAAAAAGACAATTTTCGTTGGATGATAACGATATTAAAAGACAAACCCCCTCCCCCCTACAGATATCTTGCCAGGCCTCCCCCCTTCCCCCTAAAGTGTTAATGTTATCTATGTACAACCCCTAACTAGAAATTATATCATGGGTATGAAATCATGGTTTCATTAAATTTGTTTAAACTTTTCTAGCATACCAGGAAAATTTCTGAAATGTTTTTATTGCGTACAGTGCAATGTATTATTATGAAAATGCACCAGAAAATAAATTTAGAAGCATTTTCAGATTTTAATTTAAAACATAATAATGTTATACATTTTTCATGCTTTATTTTGAATTATTCACGCACTTAATAAGAAGGTGAAATCTAATAAAATTAGGCGGCATTATAAAAATTTTCACAATTAATCTCATGAAAACTAATTAAAATATTTTTCATGAGCTACTGAAATGTGTCAAGAGTACACCAAAGTTCTGGCTTAGAAAAAAAAGAGAGATTTAATTGGTTTTCTCGAAGCTGTCGCCTATTGGAGAAAGCAATTAATTATTCTATGCATTAAATTTCCTTAATTTAGCAAGATCCTATAATAGAATTTAAAATTACAAACGCATTTGACAGGCATGCATATTGCAAATGAATTGAACAAACAATGAAATTTTGAACATATAAAAACAAATATATAAACTCAGTGTTAAAATCTATATTTTAAAAATGATTATTTTTAGTTTTAGGCATCCATAACATATTAATTAATAACAAAACAAAGTCCACATTAAATTGAGCTTCAAGTGATTTACTATTGATTTTTATGTGCTCAGGAAGTGAGCTATAATTCATTATTTTACAAAGTACACCAGGCATTATAAAATTTTCCAGTTTTACTTTGATTTAATAGTGCTTTTGAGTTAAAAATGTAATCTAATTTAAAGTTAGCTGATATTTTAAATGTTTTTATGTTAATCTCAGGCTATTTAAATTAATTTTCGTAGGCTTCAATAAATTTGTCAAGGGTAGTTTTATTTCAAAATTAACCCTTAAATGTCTCGTGTTGCCTTTCGGCAACATACCCAATTTAGGCTTATAAATTACTATTAGAATAATATTCAAGCTATAATGCTTAATGTTGCCAATAAAATACACTCTGAAAATATTATTAAATCGATTTTCAACGTGCAGAGGGCAACACTTATGTTGTTTAAGAATAAAGATAGATTTATTTTTTCAATTGCTGCTACATGTTCTTTTTGCTTTGTTTGGAAGCTTGCGAAATACCCTATTTTGTTCTGCAGTGAGCAAGTAAAATTTATTTCTTATCATAGTTCCTAAAATTCTTGTGTTTAATATTATAGAATTTTATCTAGGAAAATTATTTTTTGAATTAAAGACCAGTATTGCCGATTAGTAACAAACTGTTTTTTAGTCGTAAACCGTACTTAAAACAAAATATGATTTTTTAAAGTATTTTTCCCATGATTTACTTAAAAAATGAAAGTCGAAAAACATTATTAAAATTATTTTTGAAAAATCAGGTTTTTAAGGATTAAGGGCGGAGGAAGATAACTGAATCGCTCGGAAGCAATCGATTAATTATTCTATACATGAAATTTCCTTCTTTTATAACAAATATATATATATATATATATATATATATATATATATATATATATATATATATATATCTGCGTTAGAATTTAAAAATATAAACGTATTTAATACATGCAGGAATAAAATATTTTGAAATTTAGAATATTTAAATACTTATGACTTGAGTATTAAAAACCACTTTCCCAAAGTAACAATTTACATTCATTTGATATTTAATAAAATTTTAATATAAATCATTCATCGCTCAAAATATCTTAGTAATTTACTGATATTTATCGAGTTTCTTCTAAAATGTAATGTAATTTGTTATTTTACAATCTGCACCAGATAATAACCTTACACACTTTTGAGATTTGACTTTGTATAAATCTCTCTATTAATATGAAGATAAAATCTAATCTAGAATTAGGTGATATTATAAATGTTTTTACATTAATCTCATATGAACATAATTAAAACATTTTTCATGCACTGCGGAAATGTATTTAAAGTATTTTCATATTAAAATACAGTCTTATGAAAAGACAGTTTTAATTAAATTTTTCGAAGGAAAGGCGTACAGGAAAAAGGGAAGAATTATTCCATGCAGTAAATTTTCTTAATTTAACAATTCTTCATAATAGAAATATTAAAGTACAAACCCATTTTAAAGCCATACATTTAACATATAATTAATATTGAAATTTTCAGTATATTAAAGCAGATATGAAATGTGGATATTAATAAGTATTTTTTAAAGCAATTACTTTTGGTTTTACGCAACCGTTTACCTGAAAAAATACGGCGCACATCGAACAATATATTTTAACACGGAATGTAAAGACAGAGGGGATAGACGCCATGACAAAAATAAGAATAACATATTACAATTACAATTTAGAAAATTACAATTGCAATTTAGAAAAGAGTTGAAGACCAGATAATAAATGATGATGGTCCACATCCTATGATATTTTAAACGACAATGCCATCTGTTAGTCTCTGAGGTGCATTATCGCATTCTACAACCTTGTATTAACAGCAAAAATGAAGATAATCCTTTGAAAAACACAGTTTAAGGTAGGTAGAAAAAGGGAAGAACAGTGAAAGTCCTCTGGAAAAACACATTTAAAGATTCGTATAAAGAGAGAAGAACGATGAAAGTCCTATGAATTGAAGATTGATATAAAGGGGTCGAAAACAAACCCTCTTAAATGAATTAACGATGAATAAAACTAACTGTCTGCCACCATCATTGCCTTTTCCTCTAATTCTTCATTTAGAAAGATTATAACAATAATAAAATAGATTATTTTGTGATTGGAGGTTCTATTTTAGCATCTATTTTTAGATACCTATCGTTAGAAAATTAGAGCTAATAAAAAAATAGCCTACGCTCCAATCAAAGCATTTGCATAGAAAAAATATATTACAAAAATTATTTAAATTAAGTTATTGTAATGCATGGAATAATTAATCTCTAACTTCAGCACATTTTTTTTATGGGAAATGAAATTAAATCTGTCTTTTTCTAAGTCACGTAATGACTTAGACTTTGACTTAGACTTACTTTGAATAAAGCTCTCTAATAATAACAAGGTAAAACTTCGAATTAGGTGATACTATAAATATTTTTACATTAATCTCATATGAATATAATTAAAATATTTCTCATGTGCTGCGGAAATGTGTTTAAGGTATTTTCACATCAAAATTCAATCTTATGATTTATGAAAAGAGAGATTTAATTAAATCGTTCGAAGCGAAGGCGTACAATAACAAGTGATGAATTATTCCATGCAGTAAATTTTCTTAATTTAACAATCCTTCATAATATAAATTTTTAAAGTACAGACGTATTTTAAAGACATGCATTTAATATTTAATTAATATTGAAATTTTCAGTATATTAAAGCTGATATGAAACCTATGTATTAAAAAGTATGTCTTAATGCAAGTTTTACGCAATCCTTTAACTGACAAAACACGCCGCACGTCGAACAATATATCGTACAGGGGAATGTAAGGAAAGATGAGCTAGCCGCTACGATAAAACCAAGAATACAATTACAATTACAATTTAGAAAATTACAATTGCAATTTAGAAAAAGACTTGAAGGCCAAATAATAAATGATGATGGTCCACTTCCTATGATATTTCAGATGACAATGCCATCTGTTACTCTCAGAAATGTATTATCTCGTTCTACAATCTTGTATACAGCAAAAATGAAGATAATCCTTTGAAAAACACAGTTGAATGTAGGTAGAAAAAGGGAAGAACAGTGAAAGTCCTAAAAAAAACACATTTAAAGATTCGTATAGACAGTGAAGAACGATTAAAATCCTATGAATTGAGGCTTGATATAAAGGCGAAGAAAGTAAACCCTCGTAAATAAATTAACGATGAATAATTATCATATAACTGTCTATCACCATTATTGCTTTTTTCGCTAATTCTTCATTTGGGAATATTATAAGGATAATACAATAAATTATTTCGTGATTAGGGGTTCTATTTTAGCATGTATTTTTAGATGCCTTTCGTTAGAGCTAATAAAAGAAAAACTACGTTCCAATCAAAGCATTTGCATAGAAAAAATATATTACAAAAAATATTTAAATTAAGCAATTTTAATGCATGGAATAATTAATCACTAGTTTCTGCACATGTTTTTCTTTGGGAAATGAAATTAAATCTGTCTTTTTCTAAGTCACTTAATGACTTAGACTTTGACTTAGACTTTGAAATAATCTCTCTATTAATAAGGCGGTAAAATCTAATTTAGAATTACGTGATATTATAAATATTTTTACATTAATCTCATATGAACATTATTAAAACATTTTTCATGTGCTGCAGAAATGTGTTTAAGGTATTTCACATCAAAATTCAATTTTATGAAAAGAGAATTTTAATTAAATTGTTCGAAGCGAAAGCGTACAATAGCAAGTGATGAATTATTCCATGCAGTAAATTTTCTTAATTTAACAATTCTTCATAATAGAAGTTTTAAAATACAAACGCATTATAAAGATATGCGTTAAATATTTAATTAATATTAAAATTTTAAGTATATTAAAGCAGATATGAAACACGAGTATTCATAAGTGTGTCCGAAATACATGTTTATACAAAATGTATTTCTGTCTGTGTGCACGTGTCCGTATGTCCGCATTGTACCATAGAAAAGTGCATGAAGCTAATGCATAGAATTGAACCAAATTTTGTGTGTATGCAGTGAAAATTAACAAAGTTTTCTACACAACGAAATTTTCTGCTGAACCTTGACTTTGAATACCATTAACATGTAAATTAATCTCGATATTACGAAAAATATATTCTTATAACGAAGTTTATTCCACTTTTGTGCATAATCAACATTCAGACGAAGACCTGTTGCGATGGATGCATAAAATTATTTCAGCGGATTGTATAAAAAATGAAATTATTTATTTATTTAATCGTTTCCATTCAAAAGGAGAAATGATAAAAACCTTCGATACAATACGAAGGGGATTCCAGGTTCACGAAAAACTCACAGATGAATTTTTCAAATACAGTAGAGCGCCGATTATCCGAACAAGTCGGGATCAACCCTAGTTCGGATAAATGGATAGACAATTTAACGGATGTTTTTGACTATACTTCTTATATATCTTATATTATATATATCTTCACACTTTATCCACGCTTCGAACTGACAGAGCACTGTTAGTATCATGTTTAAAAATTGATTTTTGTGTTTTTAATTCTTTTTGTTTACTTTTTTATATCATTTTTTGAACTCCAGAGATTATAATTTAAGGGAAAAAGCTTTCGATTGTTGCTTGCTTCAAAGAAGACATCCTTTTCATTGCTGCCATATCTCGAATTCTTATTAAATACGTTAGTTGAATAGGATCAACATTCTTCTGACGTTCGAGCCATTTCATAACTGTTTCCAAACATTTAAAAGACTTCGTTATGTGATGGACATGGGTCTTTTCAGAGCATTCGTTTTCATTTTCTTCAATTTCTTTTTCGTCTTGAATCTCATCCACAATCTCATCATCATTTAAAATCTGTTATTCGGCTCTAATAGGCTGTTCGGGTAATTGAAAGTTCGAATGAAAAATTTTTGTGAGAGAAATTGACTGTTCGGATAATAGGAAGTTCAGTTAAAAAAAGTTTTTGAGAGAAATTGGTTGTTCGGATAATAGGAAGTTCGGGTAAAAAAAGTTTTTGAGAGAAATTGGCTGTTCGGATAATTGGAAGTTCAGTTAATTGGAGTTCGGATAATCGGCGCTCTACTGTACTTACAAAAGTACTATTTTTTATGAACAGTGTATTTTATATTAGAAACCTATACAACGTAATGTTACAGACTTTTTTAAAGATTTGGAATATTGAGAAAAAAGAAAAGAGACACGCTACGCTTTAGTTTTTGTTTACCTCTCTTTTTTCTGTGTTTCTTTTTAGACATTTTCTAATTAAATTTTTCTCACATATCTACATTGCATAAAAAAAGTTACTGCTTGAATTAGAATAGATTATTCCAATATTTCCATTTTATGTATATTTTTCCTTTTATGCATGTGTATTTTATTATAAGAGTTTCATGAATTTGAGTTGATTTCTATTTAACGAATTTTCTTCATAACAAAGTGGTTAAGTGTAACGATGAGACTTCAGTTTCACTGTATTTTTGGATGTGGAGGGCAGGCCTTCATTGAATTTGGAAATATTCCGCCTAAAATGGTCGCTGTAATAGCGATTTATGTGCCATTATCAATATTGTATCATCGAAAAGTATATGAAGTTATGCATAGAATTGTACCAATTTTCATGTGTATGTTTTCGGCTATAGTCAAAAGGTCCCACGTAAAATTGGGAACAATCCACTAGAAGGGAGTGTTGTAATAGTGGGTTTTCAGCGTTCTGTTGTATATCGGCTGTTCTTTCTTTCTTTCTAACCGATGACCAGGCCCCTACCTGCCGGGTTGCCCCAGCTTAACGGGTTTAGTACCTGGCATCGGGGCGTAAGACCGCCTAATCGCCGCGAAGCGGCAATAAACCTGACATCATTGCCTCAATTGTCATCCTATCTGCAGTGCCTACTGCTCGTTTGTGTATACTTGTTTAGCCGGTTACTTAACGTTATACCGTGTTGTTTGGCACCTGCACATTGCTACTCAAGTTGGTCTCGTAATTTAGACCCTTGATCAGATGACGAGACCTTCACCTGGCAAGGCACCTCCAGAGGTATAATTCACAGGTAACTTGGAGGACTTTGTGCCCACGACGGATTTTACATGCACCAGGCGCCATTAGCGTACATGAGGGGATTATAACCAGCAGTAGACCTCGATCCCACGGCCTTAGCTGCGGATTCGATGCTCTGCCAACTGGGCCACCGCTGCCCGAACTACTTCTGATTGACCCGGGGTTTAGAAGCCGAATTGTTGGTGCAGACTTGTCGTAAGAAAATGGATTTTGGAAGGGAGGGAAGCAAAAAAGAGAAAAAACAAATGGAGTGCCGCAGATAGACAAGTTACACCGAAAGTTAATTTTGAGCCGAAATGCTAGGCAAACATAACGATGCGGGGTGATGAGACTCCGCCTATCTACCGTACCCCAGCGCGTAGAAACTGGCTCCGTAGACTTCCCACTGGAGAGGGTCCGGTAGCTTGTGCAGTGCAGGCTATAGCCTATGTGCAACTAAGAATAATAAAGAGGCGGCAGTCAAAAAAAAAAAAAAAAAACCTGAAAGGGAAAGGGGTTATGCAGCGACGGGCAATTCCTATCCAGCTAATTCGGTGATTCTCAAGCAGCTGATGTACAAGATAATAAAGAAAAATATAGATTTTGTTAAATATTATGAATGAGGATTAACTCGATTTTACTCCAATTAGTAAGATGAAATTTAAGAGGGAAATCAAAGTTGATGCAGTATTGAAATAATAACACTGAAGGATTAACACACTGAAAAAATTGAAGTACTCAAAAATGAGTAAATCGATGTACTCATATCGAATTGAGTATATTTGGATCAAAAATGAATATATGCTTTCTCAATTTCGAAACGTCACATGTTATCAAACCCATGCAAAGCGATAATTTTGTACCCTGTAATGGTTTATTTCATTTATGGTGACATAAAAGATGTTCATGATGATTAAAATATTAAATTATGCACAGTATTTTAAAATAATTTAAAAGCGCTTACAAATAAAACTCGTGTTATAAAAATATTCGGTTTGGTTATCTTGCTAATAATTTTGTTATTTTTCTTAATAAATAATCAATTAAACGTTTCTTGTTAATAATTTAGAACGGAAAATAAATATTAGTACATTTTTACTTTAATATGTAGGTTCAGGGGTCAGTACTACATAACGATTCATATTTGAACTCAACCATGGGATAAAAAATGAGATGTATTTCTCAATTTTGAGTACATTTGGATAGGAGCTACTTTGAGTATGTCAGGCATTTAAAATTGAGTACTTTTTACTCAATTATGAGTACCCATTTTTTTCAGTGCACATGTAACAACTTTTCAAATATTAACATGCATGAAAAAAAAGAAAGGTTTGGGTTTTTCACATCCGACTAGTAAAATATTACTGAAAACCTTACCTACTCATTTATTTCGAATTTAACTTATTCATATTGATTATTTTTAAGTTTAAAGCATAGTTTAACTGAATATGAACATTGTCTAAATTAGATAAATCACGAAAGAACAAAATTGTGCAGTTTGAAGGGAAGGCAAAAAGTTAGATAAAATTAGTAACTTCTTTTTACTCAGAGAGTAAATTAATTTATTTTCTGAAATCTTTATATTTTAAGAGTAGTGAATAATTAAATATTGAAATGGGATTCTTCTAGTTAAATACTTCAATAATCGAGTTTTGACTTTAAAAGCCATTAAACAAACTTTTAAATATTTCCAATTAAGGGGGTGGGGAGGGTAGTTGGCCGTATAAAGCCAAGAAAGGGTGGTTTTTAGCAATTTTTTTTCTAGAATTGAAAAGAAGAATTAATCTCCGTGTTTTATGCATGTTATTTGTTATCATTTAAAGAACGTTTAAAATTTTTTTAATAAAAAATGGATGAGGTCGCTTGAGTTGCATGGGTGAATGCTCTATAGTGCGAGCTGTGCACTTGCAATCAGGCGGGATCCTATAAATCGCCAGAGTCGTTTGCAGTCAATTTTATTAAGGATTATGAAAGTAGATGATACTGTCTGGAGCAGTGTTCTCGCTGCCGCTCGCCTTTGCGCCAAATCACGACACAATTCTTCATTTGGCGAGTAAACCAACAGTTAAATTCGCCAAATTGCGAGTGCTCAGTTTGTGTGTTTGTGTATGTGGTGTGCCAATACAGTCGAGAGTCTTACGCGCGTTACTGAACGATTGATGTTGCTTTATCATGTTCAATAGCACCGTGCCATTTACATGGCTCTATATATATAGATTCTGACTCAACACCAATTTAGTTTCACGACAGGCAAAGACACAGAAAGGATTATGCGATAGGTATTTCTCTATTGTCAGTTAATCGCTATCTGTGCTCCAGCGTCGCGGCAGTAAAAACGTAAACAAAATTACTCGCATTAACCCCTTCGCGACGGGAGCCTTTTACGAAATGTTTATTACTTTGCTACCGGTTTTAAAAAACAGAAGTTTGTGTCTATTCAAATCGGGAAAATGCTCGGATTAAATAAGGCAAATTTTACAGTAAAATTTTACTGGTGAGGAAAAACGGGGATTCTTAGGCCTATTTCCGGCACGTATACGTGTCGCTCGTCCCCAAGGGGTTAAGCGCTAAATAGAGAAAATTTTTGCTGGAATGCGGTTTTGAAATTAGCCATTTACCATACTATTTATTAAATGTATGCAAAATATCATTGGACGGTGAAATTTTTTCAATCGGTTAAGAATCGAAATCTCATATACAATTTTAGTGTATATTTTCACAATGATAAATCAAAGATTGCTGTATTTAATTTTTATTTAGACAGCTAAAAGAATGTCTGAAACATTTACACACTAAGGAGACATTTAGAATGTACTTATTTTTAATAGCAATTACAAAATCTTAGGTTATTTTAGAACATATTGAAAAAAAGGGATACAATAAATGATTAAAGATAGATTTTTCAGTGTTTCAAGCCGAATCTATTTTGCTAACATTTTTGTTTATTTGGCTACTGTTTTTCATTTCTTATTAGCCAAATCGCTAATGTTGGTCAAAAGCCAGCGAGAACACTGGTCTGAAGCTCAACCACTTTAATTTCAAAAAGCTGAAAATCAACGAAGCGGTAGCTATTTTTTTTTTTTTTTTACCCGACTGCCAAGAAGGGTAATGTGTTTCATGCATACCTGGGTATGTGGATTACTTTATACCCTTGAAACATCCCAACGGCTGGATGGATTTTAATGAATGAGGTCTCTATCGATTCGTCTTAACCGTCCGATGGTCTAGGTTTTGTTTTTATAAATTCAAAATGGCGGCCGTAAAATACAAAATGGCGGTAGAGATGAAAAAAAATTTTCACACACCCTATTGAGTGGCACATTATTGGATCTTTCAAAATGGAGACGATGTTTCATTGACTATTTTACAGTGAGAATCCTTGTTTAAATATTACATAGCCTAGAAGTTGTGTAGGTAAGATTTATAGCTTTATTGCAACTATAACCTTTATAGACATCTATAGGCCTTATCAAAACAGTGTTTATAGATAGGAATTAACAATTAAACACAGCTTAAAAGTCATCTATAAAAAATAGTTTCACATTGATGAGAAATAATTAATTAGTTCGCTTTTTACGCAGTCGAGGTTTTTTATTTTTTAAATCTCATTTTTACTTGTTTAAAAATGTCTGTTTCTGACACTTTGTTCCGGACTTTGCTGTGCTTCTAAAAATTTTTATTTTCGATAAAAATGGCTGAAAGGGGCCCAGACTCCAATAAATGATATAACCTTTAATTAAAAAAAAAAAAAAAAAAAAAAAAAAAAAGAAAGAAAAAAAACTGGCAAGATCGGTTTAATAGTTTTTGCGCTCTGATCCCGCCCAGCCTGAGAAAACTCATTTTGCGTAAAATGCGTTCATAGTGCTCTAACATTGTGTAAAAAATGACAAATGTTTCTTAATCTACAAAAATGTACTATAATCAGGAACGAAAATATGCAATAACCACTTCCAAGTCACCGAAAGTTCCGAAGAGCGTTCCTTTATCTTAAAACACCTCAAAAAACTATTTATTTTCGAAATTTAAAAAAGATATTTATAAAAATAAATTTTTATTAGCTGCCCGTCATTTTCGGAAACGTTTCTGAGTAGCTTTTACAGTGCAATAATCAGTTTTCTCAAATCGGAATATCACTTTTTCGGATGCTATTAATTCTCAGGTAAATATTTTGATAGTCAGAAAACATTTTAAACAGAGAAACATACTAAATTAACAGGATTAACAATAATATGACATTAATTAACGTTATTTTGTTACAATTGCATGCGTAAATTCAGTTATGCAGCTGAAAATGTTTACTTGAGAAACGATAGATTCGGAAAAACCGAATTTTCGTGCACACAGAACCGATTAATGCATTATAAAAGCTACTAGGAAACGTTTCCGAAAACTACTGGCGGCTAATAAAAATTATTTTTGTTAATTCTTCTTTAAATTTAAAAAATAAATTGTTTTCTGCGTTTTCTAAAGATAAAGGAACCAATTTTAATTAATTTTTCAACTACTTTTCAGCAGTGAAATTACGCTTGAAATTATTGAATATTAAAGACGTGAATAATCACTTTGCTAACAAGTCGTAAACCAACTTAGTGAAAAATGTCCAAGCCGGGAATCGAACCCGGGCCCCTGGAATAGATCTCCAGTGCTCTACCACTAAGCCACAAGGACGATGCCCAGCTTGGCATCTCTCACTTATATAAGTCGGTAAGGCTGCAACCGCAGCACTAGATGGAAAAGTCTCCATTCTCGGCTTGGACATTTTTCACTAAGTTGGTTTACGACTTGTTAGCAAAGTGATTATTCACGTCTTTAATATTCAATAATTTCAAGCGTAATTTCACTGCTGAAAAGTAGTTGAAAAATTAATTAAAATTGTATATTCACCGATGCTGGGTTCATTTGCGTCTCATGTTTCGCCACTAAATTGTGTGCTCATGGAGACTTTTCCATCTACTGCTGCGGTTGCAGCCTTACCGACTTATATAAGTGAGAGATGCCAAGCTAGACATCGTCCTTGTGGCTTAGTGGTAGAGCACTGGAGATCTATTCCAGGGGATTCCCGGCTTGGACATTTTTCACTAAGTTGGTTTATGACTTGTTAGCAAAGTGATTATTCACGTCTTTAATATTCGATAAAGGAACCCTTTTCGGAATCTTGGGTGACTCAGAACAGTTTACTATATGTTTGCGTTCGAGATTATTCCACATTTTCTTGGATTGAGAAATATCTGTCATTTTTTACAGTGAAGACAGTTTAAGCCTACGGACGAAGCACTCAATAACTACGAAATGACTTCGAATTCGGCCAAATTGCTGCACCCGAATAATCTAAAGACTCTAGAGAATAGAAAAAAAGAAAAAAGAAAATCGAATTTTTCATCCGAAAAAAAGCAAATTAACGTCGTGAAGCCTGTTTTTGTTCTGATTTGTAATCACGGGAAGGTTATAACATCTTTTGCTGATATTGCTTGCAATGTGTTCGACTGGTGGGTTTTTTTTTCTATCTTTATAAGGTAGTCATTATAAATTCTGCAAATTATTAAACGCATTGTAAAAATTATTATATCATTGAATAGTTGCTATTGTCAGAGCCCGATTAAGGTTGTGTGAGGCCCAAGGCCCAGCACCTATTCGGGGTCCCCTCGCACCAAACTAGTTGCTTTTTTCTGGGGGAGTGAGGGCTATTATTAGATATTACGATACGGTTGCAAAGTTAGCCAAAATGTATTTTGGTTTTGAGAAAATAGTTTCGGAAACTGTCATTTTAAGAATTCTTTTTCTAAATTATTTCATTCAATTTGGGGCCTTCAACAGCAGTGGACCCAAGGCCACGGCCTAGTTGGACTATGCGGTAATCAGGCCCTGGCTATTGTGCAGTGTTAAATACTTTAAACCTTTCGGGTTTGTTATTTACTGAAGTTTAAAGATTATCTCATTGTCTGAAATATAACGAATATATTTTGTGTATTATTCAACTCATATTTATATGATAATAGGTTAAGGAAGAGTTTTTTGAGACGTTTGGAAAATATCGTATTACAACAGGGTTTAACAGATATTACAACTTTCTAATGTGTTTTGCGTTTTATCACACACGATTCGTTCAGAAATGTAACCTATATTTTAAATTTAAAGAGTGAAATAAATGTATAGAATAAAGGAATCGCCAACGGTGCAAACTATTTAACGGTGCAAACAATTAAGCAAACTTTTATTATTATTTGCATGCAAATTGTATTGCAGAAATAAGTATTTGCAGAAAATAGTCTATAGCAGAAAACAGTATCTGCAGGCTATAGGGAATAGAAAAATGTAAAAAAAGAAAAATCGTTTTATTTTCAACATAAAAAAGGAAATCCCCCCCCCCCCCTTAAATGGTTCTGAATAGAGAAGAACTTTTTTACTAAAAGTTGATTAAATGAATGTATAAATTATCCATTAAATTCTTCACATTCCAAATTTCAAAAGTGGCAGTAATAATTTTATATTTCTGGCGGTAATAATTTTATATTAGCGTTGATGCTGAAAACGTATGCATCATTGAGATTAATTTCGCTAAAAGGCTTTTACCAACCAGTTTTTTTTTTATTCCTTAAAAGTGAAACTACATGTGTTAGTTTGTATATAAAAGAAATGAAACTGATTTTTTAAAAGTATTTTCCAAAATATTAAATATTGTAAAAAAAAATACCGACATACCTTTTATTGAAAAACATTAGCCTGCAAAATTTGATTTATATCACGTTTTATAGCTTTGATAATTGATTCTTATGTATTTTGTAAGGCTGATTCCGGAAATGACCTTTATTTTTTTACCATCACATACGGATGTTTTGCAAATTATAAATTTCAAAGTTTCAAAAAATGTAAAAAACTAGTGAAAATCTGATACTATAAAATAGTTGTGATTGTTGTGTTATTTAACTTGTGATAATTGATTTTTATATTTTAGGTAGCTTTCTTTACAAAAAAGCTACCTATTACAGCCGTTCGGAGGAAAGCGATTTCAAAAAATTTTGGTATATTTTCATCGATCATGACCCCCAGACCCCGAAACCACCCTCCGTTCAAAATTGATATATATATATATATATATATATATATATATATATCTGACCTATGTCACACTGTAACTCCCGTAATTATGAACCGATTTCGATGTAATTCGGTGTGTATATAGTACATACCAATGTCTCGACCGAGTTCGTTGGCCAGCTTCATCCGCCGTTTTGTTTCAAAATGGCGGCCATTTAAAATTTTTAAAAAAATTTAAAACTTGAAATGTGGTACCAAAAAATTAAAAATGGAAAAATATTTTTTCTTATGTATTTGACCTTTATACAAAGATTCCGGAGCAGTTTTTCTTTCGTCTATATCTTGAAAAATGGCTGAGTTATAGCATTTTGAATTTCTAGCGTGGCTGACATTTTGAAACGTCCTGAATTTTGTCACGCGATAAAAGGCGTATTTATGAACCGATTTGGATGTAATTCGGTGTGTACATAGTACATACCAATCTCTCGACCGAGTTCGTTGGCCAGCTTCATCCGCCATTTTGAAACAAAATGGCGACCATTTAAAAAAAATTTTTAAATTTAAATTTGAAATGTGGTACCAAAAAATTGAAAATGGAAAAATATTTTTTCTTATGTATTTGACCTTTATACAAAGATTTCGGAGCAGTTTTTGTTTCGTCTATATCTTAAAAAATGGCTGAGTTATAGCATTTTGAATTTCTAGCGTGGCTGACATTTTGAAACGTCCTGATTTTTCTCACGTAATAACAGGCGTATTTATGAACCGACTTGGATGTACCTTGGTGTGTACATAGTACATACAAATATCTCGACCGAGTTCGTTGGCCAGCTTCATCCGCCATCTTGTTTCAAAATGGCGGCCATTTAAATTTAAATGAGATACCAAAAAATTGGAAAATGAAAAAGATTTTTTTTGTATGTGTTTGACCTTAATACAAAGATTCCGGAACAGTTTTTCTTTCGTCTATATCTAAAAAAAATGGCTGAGTAATAGCATTTTGAATTTCTCTTGTGGCTGACATTTTAAAACGACCTGATTTTTGTCACGCGATAACATGCGTATTTATGAACCTATTTGGATGTAACTTGGTCTGTACATAGTACATACCAATGTCTCGACCGAGCTCGTTGGCCAGCTTCATTCGCCATCTTGTTTCAAAAGGGTTGCCATTTAAAAAAATTAAATTTAAAATTCAAAATGAGGTATTAAAACATTGGAAAATGAAAAAAATTTTTTTTATGTGTTTGGCCTTGATACAAAGATTCCGGAGCAGTTTTTGTTTCTGAAAATTTGTCCTTTTGTTGATATCTTAAAAAATGGTTGATTTATAGCACTTTGAATTTCTAGCATGGCTAACATTTTGAAACGATCTTGTATTTGTCACGCGATAACACACGTATTCGCCTATTTCGATGTAAGAAGGCATGTGGATAGTATACATCAACACCTCGACCAAGTTCGCTGGCAAGATTCATCAGCCATCTTGTTTCAAAATGGCGGCCATTAAATTAAAAAATATATATATATTTAAAGTGAGGTGCAAAAAAATTACAAATTGAAAAAGGTTTCTTTCTTAAGTATTTGATCTTGATATAAGGATTCAGGAGCATTTTTTGTTTGTCTTTACCTTAAAAAATGGCTCAGATATAGCAGTTTCAATTTCTATTGTGGGTGACATTTTGAAAAATCCGATTTTTTGCATGCGACAGCACTCCTATATATTAACCGATTCCGATGTGAGTGAGCATGTGCACAGCAATTACTAAGGTCTCGACCAAGTTCACTGCTTAGCCTCATCCACCATGTTGTCTTAAAATGACAGGCACTTTAAGGAATTGCCGAATTTGGCAGCCAAATATAAGTTACTTTAAAGAAAAGCAGCTTGGATAAAGCTGACTAATTTCGCGAAATTCTCATTCATTATATTGATAAAAATTAGTATTGAATCTCCTATATTCGGTTTCCACTAAATTGAGCTTCGTGTGTTTGCATGATATAAGTTGGCTTTTTTTAAATAAGGATTATGAAAGCTACCTCTTCCTCCCGGCACTGGCCGGAAGGACTTTTTTTTTACGGCTGAATTTGAAAATAACCTTCATTTTTAACCATCACGTCAGGATTTTTCACATATCAGAGTGAAAAGTTAATATGTCAGAGTTAAAAAGTTCAAAGTTAAAATTTAACGCCTTCCTACCCACCTTATAGGACCCCTGAGCTGTTTAGCTGTATGAACCTCCAGTTTAAGTAAAATTAAATTGAATAAAAGAAAGTTTTACATCTATTTTATAGTATCAGATATTCTCTATTTTAGGTAGCTTTCATTAAAAAAAAAGCTACCTATTGCAGCCGTTCGGAGGAAAGCGATTTCAAAAAATTTTGGTATATATATATATATATATATATATATATGATCTTTGTCATACTGTAACTCTCGTATTTATGAACCGATTTGGATGAAACGCGGTGTGTATAGAGTACATACCAATGTCTCGACCGAGTTCGTTGGCCATCTTCATCCGCCATCTTGTTTCAAAATGGCGGCCATTTACAATTTTTTAAAAAATTTAAAATTTGAAATGTGGTACCAAAAAATTAAAAATTGAAAAATATTTTTTTCTTATGTATTTGACCTTGATACAAAGATTACGGAGCAGTTTTTGTTTTGTCTATATCTTAAAAAATGGCTGAGTTAGAGAACTTTCAATTTCTAGCGTGGCTGACATTTTGAAACGACCTGATATTTGTCACGCGATAACAGGCGTATTTATGAACCGATTTAGATGAAACTCGGTGTGTACATAGTACATACTAAAGTCTCCACCGAGTTTGTTGGCCAGCTTCATCCGCCATTTTGTTTCAAAATGGCGGCCATTTACATTTTTTTTTAAATTTAAAATTTGAAATGTGATACCAAAAAATTGAAAATTCAAAAATATTTTTTTTTTATGTGTTTGACCTTGATTCAAAGATTTCGGAGCAGTTTTTGTTTCGTCTATATCTTTAAAAATGTCTGAATTATAGCACTTTGAATTTCTAGCCTGGCTGACATTTTGAAACGTCCTTATTTTTGTCACCCGATAACAGGCCTATTCATGAACCGATATGGATGTACCTTGGTGTGTACAAAGTACATACCAATGTCTCGACCGAGTTCGTTGGCCAGCTTCATCCGCCATCTTGTTTCGAAATGGCGGCCATTTAAAAAAAAATTTAAAAACTTAAAATTTAAAATGAGGTATCAAAAAATTGAAAAAGATTTTTTCCTTATGTGTTTGACCTTAATATAAAGATTCCGGAACAACTTTTGTTTCGTCTATATCTAGAAAAATGGCTGAGTTATAGCATTTTTAATTTCTATTGTGGCTGACATTTTGAAACGACCTGATTTTTGTCACGCGATAACAGGCGCATTTATGAATCGATTTGAATGTAACTTGGTGTGTACATAGTGCATACCGATGTCTCGACCGAGTTCGTAGGCAACCTTCATTCGCCATTTTGATTCAAAAGGGAACATTTAAAAAAAAAAAATATTTAAAATTTAAAATGAGGTATGAAAAAATTGGAAAATGAAAAAGGTTTTTTTTATGTGTTTGACCTTGATACAAAGATTTCAGGGCAGTTGTTTTCGTCTACATCTTAAAAAAAGGTCGAGTTATAGCGCTTTGAAATTTCTAGCATGGCTGACATTTTGAAACGATCTGATATTTGTCACTCAATAACACACGTATTTATTAACTTATTTGGATGTAAGAAGGCATTTGGATAGTATATAGCAATGTCTCGACTAAGTTCACTGGCCAGCTTCATCCGCCATCTTGAATCAAAATGGCGGCCATTAAATAAAAAAAAATATATTTAAAGTGAAGTACAAAAAATTTAGAAATTGAAAAAGGTTTCTTTCTTAAGTATCTGACTTTGATATAAGGATTCCGTAGCATTTTTTGTTTTGTCTCTATCTAAAAAAAATGGCTCAGATACAGCAGTTTGAATTTCATTATGTGGGTGACATTTTGAAAAATCTGATTTTTGCCTGCGACAGCACTCGTATATATCAACCGATTCCGATGTGAGAGAGCGTGTGCACAGGAATTACTAAGGTCTCGACCAAGTTCGTTGGTTAGCCTCATCCACCATGTTGTCTTAAAAGGGCAGGCACTTCACATATCGCCGAATTTGGAAACCAAATATAACTTTAAATAAAATTAACTTGGATAAAGCTGACTAATTTCGCGAAATTCTCATTCATAAGGATTTAATATTGATAAAAATTAGTATTGAATCTTCTATAATCGGTTTCCACTAAATTGAGCTTCCTGTGTTTGAATAACATAAGCTAGCTTTTTAAAAATAAGGAATTTGAAAGCTACCTCTTCCTCCCGGCACTGGCCGGAAGGAGTTTTTTAACGTTGAAATTTATGATTTGCGAAAAATTCTGGCGTGATGGTTTAAAATGAAGGTCATCTTTAGATTCAATACTAATTAGCACATAAAAATCAATTATCAAAATTCAAAAACAAAAACATCTCCTCTATTTTATAGTATAAATTTTTTGATATTTTTTAACTTTGAAATTTATGATTTGCAAAAAATCCTGACATGATGGTTAAAAATGAAAATCATTTTAGTATTCAGCATTAAAAAATACGTAAAAATCAATTATTAAAAATTAAAAAGCACTATCATCTTCTCTACTCTTTAGTACCCGATTTTCGCTATTTTTTTACTTTTTACCATCGAAATTTACGATTTGTAACAAATCCTGATGTTATGGTTAAAAATAAAGATCATTTTCGAAAGAAGCGCTAAAAAAATACATAAAAATAAATTATTAAAAGTTAAAAAATACAACCATCTCCCCTACTTTTTAATATAAGATTTTCGCTATTTGTTTTACTTTTTACCTTCGAGATTTACGATTTGCGAAAAATTCTGATGTGATGGTTAAAAATAAGGGTCATTTTCGAAAGAAGCACTAAAAAGATACATAAAAATTGATTGTTAAAAGTTTAAAAACACAACCATTGCAGTCTTGTGTAATTAATATAAATAGATATGAATAGAGTAAATCACATTTTTATTTAAAAATAGTGACTTCACTAAACAGTATAAAAAATGTTGTCCTCCCAAAAGTTTATTTTCTTTCAAAATAGTATTTTTTTTTTTTTTTTTATCCCGAATGAAGCCTCCCATAACTTTATCGAAAAAATTGACTGATTTGATTGCTTAAAATGTGTAAATAGCTGTTAAAACTAATATTTTTTATAAAGATTTTTGTAGATTACTTATTAAACCTCAACGTTCAAAAGCGTTAGAAATGTGTTATTATTTAGGACTCTTCTAGTAATCTGTAGGGATAATAAATTAATAATAATTGTCAAAACATCATAAAATTGAAATGCATAATCCAAATGAATTTTGTAGAAATATTTTTGCAACCAGAGTATTTCTTTTAAAAAATCTGTATTGAAAATTGTACAAAAATATCAAACGGATTTTTGTAAAGTACTTTCGAAATATGTAATCTCTTGTAAAATAATAGTGACATTAACTCCTAGTGAAAAGAAGAAAAACAAAAGAAAAATTAGAAAAAGAAAGTTCGCATTCAAAGTTTTTTTTTTCAAGAAATGTTTTTTTAAATAGAATGATACCTCCATCATCTTTCTTGTAACAGTTTTTTATAATTATTCAATTACACAAAAAGATTTAACAAAGTGGTTTTATAAATAAACTTAAGCTACACATATACGTTTAAAGCTACTTATAAAAAAAAATAAAAAAAAATAACATGCAAACATATTTAATGCTTTTTCATTTCATTTTATGAATAGATTAACTATATGCCAAGTTTATATTTCTATTAAGTTACTTGAATTTCAGAAACCTAATAAACATATAGAGAATTTTAATGCACAGGACTTTTGAGTTTGTCGAAATGATCAAAAACATCGCCTTCTTCAAAGTACCAAAACAGAAACAATGAGTAATTAAGATCTTTTTCTACCTTTCTACCTAAATTATATATCTTTAACTACATTATCCAGAAAAATAAATGTTTTATGTACAAAATTGATATTTAAGTTTTAAATTTAAAAGTTTATCTCACTAATGCGTGATTAAGTGCCACGCGCATGATAAAACTCTAAATTACGCATATAAAAAAAGAATTTTTGAACGAAATATAATCATAATACATCTACTTATAATTTAAAACCAAAATAAACGTAAAAAGTTTACTTTAAAATTTTAATTTTAGCACAAAAATGTTCAAAAAGTTCAAATTTTTTTCAAGTTTTTCAACTGTAAAAAGATAAATAATCAAAATATGTGATTTGTTTGGTTTTAGCATGTAGGCTATAAAGAAACGCATGTTTGGCTAATTATTTTTAAGTTGTAGCTTACATAAGTCTGCATGCAGTGCGTGCAAACTACAAATTTACTAAGCTGAGAAAACGCTTTTTATCGTTTCAATATCTACATGCATTCAACTATTCTCACCGTCTATAAATGATTATAATTCGAGAAATAACTCAGATTTTTTATTGAGATTTTTTGCATATTGTTGAGAAATTTTAAAACAAACTGATTTTTGTGAAAGTTTAAAGGTCCTGTGTCCCCTTAACGATTTTTTTTAAACTGCAAAAGTGCTACATGGAAATCTAACCCTGCTATTCAAATAAATTTAATATCAAAATAATGTTCATACACTAATCTAGGGAATGAAAAAAAAAACTTTTAGGCATTTTCTATAAATAAACATTTCCGAGCTAATTGAAGAATCTGTACTAGATATTTAAGAAATTTTACTTAACCTTTTTAAAATATCACAACATAATTAAAAAATAATAATATTTTTGAGTTTCCTTTTGGTTCATGATTTAGGAAACATTATAAGAAAAAACATAAAATCTGAAAAATATTGAATAGTAAAATATTGGGTTATCATTTTTGAAAAAAGACTAGATATATTAAAAAAATGATTTTGAGAAAAATGGGCTTCTTAATTAACATGACAAAAGCAAGCGTAACTAGTTAAATATTAATTTTTTCATTTCCATACGATGAGAATGCTTCTTTATATTATACAACTATAAATTATTTATAACTTTAATAATATACAATTTCTAGCATTTAAAAAAAATTCTTAAAAATTATAATTGTTAAAACATATAATGTTTTCAATTTCTGTTGACAGCTTTACAGGCTTAGTTCTGGTTATTTTAATTATCACTTCCAGTTCGCGGAGCTTTAAAAATTCTTTAATATTTTGGGTTCTAAATGACGTAGATACAAAATCAAAACTGTTCTGTGAAACTAATAAATGTTCTATTCATTAAAACCAAAAACCGAAAATATTTGTTTTGCGAAAATTGACCATGTCAACGTATACCGACCCTTAAATATTTAGAATATACATAAATATAGGCTTGCTCTTGATATATTTTATCCAACAGCAAATTCCAATTTAAGACCTAAGTAATACTGAAAAATTTACACATACCAATGTAATAACATATTAATTTCAATTAAAATTTGTGCTACAGTTAAATACTTCCAATTTCATGGAAATTGCTTTTATCGACAATTTCACCATTTTTGTTTTATATATAAATATTTTAAACACCAAATCATATTTTCTGGATTTTTAATATATATATCAATTATAATGTAGGATAAATCTAGCCAAAATAGTGCAAGAATTCATTCTTTTTAAGCTTTAGCGTATAGTTTCATTTTACGCGAATAATATCAAACGTAGATAAATCACGAAAAATTAATAAAGATTTCTATAATATCCCTTAAATCTCCAAATAATAAACATTTCTCAATATCAAAAAGCGATTTAATTGGATTTTTGAAACCTTTCAATTTTCGAGCTAGTGATTAATTATATCTTGCATAAAATACTTTAATTTAGCTATTTAAATAGATCAGTAATCGAGTTTTAACTTGAAAAACCATATGAAATAGAATTTTAATTAATTTAAGGTAAACGATTTAAAAAAGAGAAATAAAAGGTGGATAAATTAGATTACCTGTTAAATTTTTCACATTTCCATGCACTAGATATGTTTTAATAATTAAGATTCTTCTATTATTTGTACAGCAGATAATTTTATATTAATACATAAAACGTCATAAATTTGAAACAAATCATTGTGAGGAATTTCGAAAAGAAAATTGATATAATAATGTTGATATACTAGGTTTGAAATGTCGTTAACAATGCATTATAGATATTTAATTTTTAATATTCAGACATAGTAGTCATTATTTTAACAATCAAACAATTTCCACATGATTAAAAAAAGAAGAGTTTTGTAAATTTGATCATCCCATTATAAATTTGTATCATCAATATGTTTTGCTAAATTTTGTTCATTATCCTTAATTTTACACATTTTCTTGTCAAACTGTAAACTGCAAAAATCTTATAGTTTCGAGGAAATTCTTTTGTCAACAATCACGCTAGATTTTTACATTTTCAACATCAAAGTATATTTTCTGTTTTTTCTTTCGAATTATTTATGATTTAATGCAACAATATGCACAAATACTGCTTGGAATAAAATTTAACCGTTAAATGGCATTTAAATATAATTCGTAAAGGAAAGAATTCATGCATTTTGGATAACAGTCAAAGAGTTAAAACGCTAATTGTATAACATTAGTATAATATGATAATCCTGCGACTTTTCGAAACAGACAAGGGGCCGGCAGCTTCGCATATCATATGCTAGTCGACCATATTTTCAAAATTATTTTTTCCAATAACTCTGCATAACAGATACATTTCCAGAAAAATCATAAAATATATTTTTGGAGTGATGAGTTATTCTAAATATATATACATTTTAAGATAACTTCAGTTGAAATCCAGCTAACAGCCCAACATCTCATTCAATTGAAATAAGTATAACAGATGCAGATTCATTCTTCGGTAAGTGATAAAATATTAAACAGCGGAGGTAATCATTCACAAAGCAAGTTCCCCAGCGATAAATTTTGCAGCGCTACCTGGTGTTTAAAAACAATTCCCGCCGTAAAGCCAATTAGAATTTAGCAAACTCATGTAAGGTGAATTTCTACACAACTAGGCTTATTTCACGTTCTTTTATTCTATTAAATAAATTCAATTAATTTTAAACAATACAAATAAAAGTTTTTTTTTAATTTAAAGCATTTCGATATATTTTTTAACAAATTGGTGTAAATTTGTTTAAAGCATAGCTTACGTATTATGCATTACCCTTTAAAACGTTCAAATATTGCACCCTGTTTAAGACAGTGTTGCCAGATGGGCTACTTTTTTAAAATCAGATTCTTGATTGGCACCACTTTTTTGAAATGGTAAAATGTGCCTTATTTAATGAGATACTAATTAAGGCAAAAACAAAGTGAATCTTACCGTTTCAAAATAGTGGTGCCAATCAAGAAATCTAAATTTTAAAAAAGTAGCCCACTGGCAACATTGGTTTAAGAGCAAACAGCGAAAAAAGGCCAAGACGGAATTGAGACCATTAAACAAGGTGAACTTTAGAAAACGAAACAGGAAATATAAAACAGAGCACATCTTCAAAATCAAAAAGCAATCTGCAGAATATTTTTATAGACTTTTACTGTTGTCTGGAATTAACGGAAATAACTTTTTCGCTGAAAAAAACAAAAGTTATTTTTATAAGTAGCATATTGTGCCTGTATAGGCATATTAAACAGAAGAAACTTTATTATTAGAAGAACTAAAACATAAAACATACAGCGATATGTTTGCAAACATCATAAAAAAGAAAGGGGGAAGTTCTATTTTTGTAAATGCGAATCCTTATTTTTAATTCTTTGCGTAATTTCTGCATAAATACATTTTGAATTACTTTATTTTGCTTTGTTGTTAAGATCCCACTTCTTTTTTTTCTTTTTTTTTTCTTTTGTCATTTTATTTAACAGAGAAAGTTTAGATGAATGAATGATAAGATTGCAATTAATAGACGAGGGAAGCATTATGATTAAAAATAATTCTGGATCAAAGTATGTATATCTGAATTAAATACCGAATGTTGGCTGCTATGCCAAAAAAAATTTCTTCTTTCAAACAATCCACAATTTAATGTTAATTTGAGAGTATAATTTAACTATATATGAGCAAAAACAAATCACAAAAGAACAAATTCAAGCAATGTAAAATAAAGTTAAAGTATTATATCTTTAATTAATAAGCATTTTTAAATGGTCGAAGAGAAATTTTATTAAATTACTTAAACCTATCTACTTTCTGTCTAGTGGCTAATTAATTATTAGAAAATAATTCTTTTTTTTAATTACTCAGTAACATAGTTCTGATTTGAAAATCATTAAATGGAATTTTAAGGTATTTCCAGTTAAATGATTTCAAATAGAGGAACTCAAAATGTCATAAAAAGATGAATAAATGAATTTATAGATTATTGTTAAAATTTTCACATTTCAAAGCATTGGAAAAGTACTAATGATTCAGATTCTCTATTAATTTGTGCCACGGATAATTTTACATTAATAATGGAAAAGTCATAAATTTCAGATATATCGTGAAGATAAATTCTGCAAAAAAGTTTTTACAGGCATTCAAAGTATTGGTATTTTTGGCATTAAATGCTGATCTGAATGCACTACCGTTTGCAAACTTGTATTTAATACGTATTAATTTACGAAGGAATTTTCTAAATACTAAATACTTTAGCTTTATATGTGAATGAAAAGAATTCTAATATTTTCTGTATATTTGATTGTCAAAATTAGAAACTTTAAATGGTTCTTAAGAAGGCGTCTCGGATTGTCCTTCGATTGAAATTTAATTGAAATGAACTTAGTGGGAAAATGAATTGCGTTGTTTCACGGCGACCTGAGCATTCACTATCTTTTAATTTAATTTTTTTTTGGTGGGGGAGGGATTTAAAATAAACAGAGTATTTAATACATTTAAAATAAACAGTAATTATTTTAGGGTGTTAATTTAACAATCATAATTTATGATCCGTCGAGTCAGAGTCTACGCGTTCTTTATCAAAAGTAGAACAAAGTACTTACAAAATATATAATCGCTTGTAAAAAATAGTGTAAAATTATTTAAATACATTTTATACCCCAATTATGAATCAAGAAATTGCTCCACCTCAACGATTATGTTGTTTAATATCTGAAGATATATTCGAAAATTTATATAATAAAGGTAGGAAATTTAACTATGTTTATTAAAAAACTTAAGCATTATTATCATTATCATTAAAACTTATTTAATAAGTCGGTAGTTATATTTTTGTAAAATAGTTAACAAAATAATTCAATTAAGTAACAAAAAATACTGTTATGGAAATAACGAAATTCTTAGAAAAACAATGTAAGTAAATGTATTGTGATTCTAACTGTAAATGGAAAGGTTTTTGCAGTAACAAATAATATTTCGTAGAACATGTTTTAATTAAGGAATAGCTACACCTATGTAAATGATTGTGAAAATAACCATTAAAAAAATATTTAGATTAACTGTTTCACTTCGCTTTCTAAATGAGTAAGCGCAAAGTATTTTGTATGAAAAGAAAAATTGTATTTTATTAATAGACGGACTAAATAAATTTTATATTTAATTTCTATAATGGTATTTAATAGTACCACCGGAGCCAAAAGTGTTAAATAAACAACTGTCTTTCCAAAGGACATTTTTCTTTCAAAATTGCAAACTTGCTAAATAAAAAAAAAAAAAAACTGTCCAGTTAAACTGACGGCATAGAGCTTACAGGTTATTCACAATAATTGTATATTATACTGGTATTTATGTCTATTATTAATAAAATAGAGCTCACTCTTTTCGAGCTTAACGGTAAATAATCAAGGAAGCGCCTTATCAGAATAAACCGGTATACTAAATTTGAAGCAAATCGGATAAATCTGTATGAAAAACCCATTTATCTAAATTAAGGGGAAGGATTATTCCCCTGTCGCCCCCCTATACTTAACCAATGAAGCACCAAATCTAATCAGGGAAGTGCCTTATCAGAATCAACCTATTTACAAAATTTTAAGCAAATCGGACATTTCTATCGAGAGTTATCGCGTTACGGACATACATACATACGTACGTACATACAAAACCTACGGGAACACTAGCTCTCAGACTTTGATAGCTTGTGAGCTAAAAAAAAACTTTATACGTAATGTGATATCTCTTAACATTTATTCTGCAACATGTGTATTTAGTGTAAATCCCGAATAATATTTTAAAATGTACATAAAGTATTTAAATTTAACTGATATTAATGTTTTAAAAAAATACTTTTAGTTTTCTGTATAAAGTTACTTCCTATTGTTTCAAAAATATATGTATTTTTTAGATAATTCTGAGCAAGAGAAAAGTTTAGAATATAGTTTAATTATATATGAACAAGACAAAAATTGGTTAAATCAGGAAAGAAAAAAAAACATGAACTTTTCAAAGGAGAAAAAGTGTTAAACCACTAATTAACAGATGATTTTCAGTAGTCAGACAGCAAATTAATTGAATTTCTGAAACCTCTATTTTCAGACATGTGATTAATTAGTTGTTCGAATAGAATTCATTTATTTAAAAAGTTCCGTACTCCATTTTTTCTTTCAAAAGTCACTAAATGCAATTTAACTTATTTTCACTTAAATGATTTTAAATAAAGGAAGTTAAATTCTTGTAAAAAAAGGTTAACAAATGAATTCGTAAATCAAATTATTTACATTCCAAGACCTTACTTACTAAATGCCTTACTGATTAAGAATGTTCGTAAATTTATGCAGACGATAATTTTATATTAATACTCAAAACATCCTAAATTAGAGTTCCGATAACAAATAAATTGAATTTCTGAAACCTCTATTTTAGGGAAAGTGATAAGTTGTCGTAACAGAATTTATCTATTTAAAAAGTTCCGTAATCCAGTTTTGCCTTGAAAAGTCACTAAATACAATTTTAAGTTATTTTCACTTAAATGATTTTAAATAACGAAGTTAAATTCTTCTAAAAAAGGTTTATAAATGAATGCATACACCAAAATCTTTACATTCCAAGACATTAGAAATGTCTTAATGATTTAAATTCTGTCGAGGACATTGACATGGCTGTCACCAATTTAACCAAATTGATCCAAAATTCTCTGGAGGCATCTAAATGTCACCAGGCTCAACAAAATTTTCAATCTTTTCCTTTTGAAATTAAAGCTAAAATCATACAACGTAATTGCCTTCGGCGATCGTGGCAAGCCAGTAGGGACCCCAGCATTCGCTCTGATCTTAACCGTCTCAATGCTATCATTAAGCGAGATATTAAAAGTTTCAAATCCAATAAATGGTCTGACTTTATTACCTCCCTAACTCCTACGGATAACTCCCTTTGGAATTATCTGAAAAGAGTTAGGAAATCTTTCACCCCCATTCCCCCTCTCCAAACGGATGCTGGTACAAAATGTCTCGACAAAGAAAAAGTAGAGGTGATTGCAGATCAGTATGAACGACAGTTCCAACCTCATGATGACGTATTTAATGCGGACACTATGGATCGTGTTGAGCATACTGTTAGCAGATTCTTGGACCATGTGCCTGTCAGATCGATTGAACCGACCACTACTGGCGAGGTTATCACGGTGATCAAAAATCTACCCAATAGAAAGGCCCCTGGGCTTGATGGGATCACAAATTCGGCTCTCAAAAATCTCCCACTTAGTTACGCCGATTATCTAGCCACTCTTATCAATGCCATCTTCAAGTTTCATTATTTTCCCACTGAATGGAAGAAAGCTGTTATTGTTCCTATTAAAAAACCCGGAGAGGACCCTTCTCTAGCTAAGAGTTACAGACCCGTGAGTTTGCTTCCTGTTCTGAGTAAGGTCACTGAGCACATTTTTCTTACACACCTTCAAAATTATATTCCCGACATTCCAGAACAATTTGGTTTTAGGCCCGAACACTCCACTGCACACCAGCTGCTTCGGGTGGTCGAGTTCATCCATGATGGACTGGACAGCTCGGAGTATGTGGGCTCACTATTCATTGATGTTGCGAAGGCTTTTGACACTGTTTGGATCATTGGTCTCATCTACAAACTTATTAAACTTAAAGTTCCTACTGCTTACATTTTATTTATTCTCAAGTACCTTCGTAGCAAACATTCTGCGTCCGCTATGCCAACATACTTTCTACACTTCGCCCGATTAATGCGGGTATGCCACAAGGCTCCAAATTGGGTCCCTGGCTCTACAAGATTTTTTTATCTGACATTCCTACTTCGCCTCACACTATGTTGGCTATCTATGCGGATGGCACTACAGTGTTGGCTCGTGACAAGGACTGCCTTGTTATGCACGACCATCTTCAACAACATGTTAACACTCTTGGAAATTATTTCACTAATTGGCGTATCAAAATTAATTCTAATAAATTACAGGCAGTCATCTTCACACGTAAGCGCACACCTCCACCAAAACTTTATCTTGACGGTTCCTTTCTCAGCTACGGACGGGAAGTTAAATATCTGGGTGGGTCATTCCATGTCAGTTCAGGCAGGCATGTAACCCACCATCACAGATTTTGATGAAACTGCGTGTGTTTGTTCCTTTTATTAAGATATGATTCCCAGTATTTTTTTTTTACTTCTTGGTCAAATAGTTTCTGAGAAAAAAATTGTCAAAATTTTGAAAAACTGCCATCAGTTGGCATTCTTGACTGCTCGATTTTCAAATGTAGCATGACATAAATATGATCATATTTCAATATCTATTCCACAAATCGTCTTCAAATAATTTATGCATAATATATAGGGTACGTATTTTATGAAAAAAAAATACTGTTACGCTTATATAACATTTTAAGTGTGTCTAAAAAAATATTTAATCTTTGAAGTCGTGATTTTTTTTATGAAAAATAATGCATTAACTAAAATAGCATTATTAACAAAAGGCGGTATTTTTATTAAATTTATTTTTTGTGGGGGATATACTTAAAGGTGTCCTTTACCTGATTCTGAAATAAAAGTAGTGGGATTTTGGGTGTTTTTAGTAGTATTTCATATTTAAAAATATTTTGAGGCGTATTTCAAATAAAATCAAGCAGAGTCATTCCATGTCAGTTCGCCTAAGACATTTAATTCACTGTCACAAATTTCAATGAAACTGGGTATGTTTATAGCTCATTTTAAGACAGGATCAAGGAAATTAAAGGTGATTACAAGTAAAATATTTTTTAAGATAAAAAAATATCTAAATTTTAAAATTTTTTAAAAATGTTTTTAATGACAGATCTATATTCAAAGACTGCATAAAAAAAAAGTCATTTCAATATAAAATCACTAAATAAGTTTCAAATAATGTATATGTAACAAATAATGTAGGCAGATTATTATTTATTGTTGTTTGTCATGTTTAAATGCTAAGAGTGTGTTTAATCTTGTGAATTCTTAAAATCAAGAATTTTGTGAAAAATAATGTGTTAATCAAAAATTTATTATTAACCGAAGGCAGGCTGTTATTACTTTTTTTAATTGTACGTAAAAATATCTTTTCAATAGTTATAAAATAAAAATAGTGAAAATATGAGCAATTTTAACAAAATTTTCATAAAATGTGAATGTTTAATGATAAATATTGAAGCTTTTCATGCTAAGATGTACTAAAATGACTACGATATCGTGTATTTCTACTCTTGCTTAAATATAATACATACAATAATAAAATAACAAATATTATTTACAGCAATAAAAATTAAATTAAATAGTACCAGTTCCTTTACCAACACTACATTGCTGAACAGCCGACTTAAAATCAACAGCCCACTCGTATTGAAAAATACTTTCAACTGTTCAAATAATAAATAAACTGCATTTAAAAATTTTAATATCAACTTATTATCTTAAGACGATAATAATAACTAAACAACATGATGAATTTATAAATCAGCTTTTAATTGAAAAGTCATGAAATGGTCCCTTTAAATATTGTTGTTCATCGAGTCAATCAAAACAAATTATATAAAAAAAAATAGTGAGCCCAATATGCTGACTGCAATGACACTTCTAACAAAACTAATTAATTCATTACCACCTGAAATCAAACACGAAAGATCAAAAAGAAAAAAAAAAATCACCTGTAGTGTGAATGGGACATACTCAGTGGTTGTTGAGGTAGGAATGTCTTTGTGACATTTTCACCTGTACTTCAATAAAATATAAACATGTAAGCTTTTTTCATTCATCCAAATTAAGTAAAACAATTATAAAATTTTGTTGTCATTACACAAGATGTTAAATTTTTCGCTACATACTATTAGATAAGTTCTTTACTTTTAGACATTATTGACATAATGTCATAAAATTTACTACATGTATTTTCTATAAGTGTATAAACAATATATATATGCTTTATTAAACATAAATGAATAATTTTTAAATAATTTGTTTGAGAACAGGGATATATATACACACATATATATGTTGAAAATCCATCTTTCAGCAATACTGTGATGAAATAAATCAAATTACCGTAATTTCCGGTGTATAGCCCGCGGATCAAACAATCGTGTTTCGACCCAGAAATTTTTAAAAATAAAATGTAACTTTTTAGATCACAGTAAATATTGGTCTTCAAATACTGAATAAAATTTCTGGGTCCAAACTGAATTGTTTGATCTGCGGGCTATACACCCGAAATTACGGTACATATCATTAGAAACTGAATAAAGTTACAAAAATGCAACTCATCAAGTTTTAAATATTTTTTTAGATATAGTTATTTGAAAGATATATATATAATGGATTATGCATTTTTTTCATATATTTAAAGCACAATATGTCAAAATTTTCTTCAAAAGAATGAAAATTGGTATTTTTTTTTCAATATTAGCAGCTCAATGCTAAATTTTCAATATTAACAGCCAAATATGAGTTTAAAGATTAGGACTGTCATTTTGAAAATTTCTATTGGGCGGTGAGGAGCTAGTGATTTTTCTCTTTTTTGGAAAGGGATAATTGCTCTTCGCCCTAGAAGTTTTACTAAAAAACAATATTGTTTATTTTTTCCTTAAGAAACGAACATAAAAGATAATTTGAAAAATAAAATAAATGTATAAATAAAAATATTTCCAGGGATGATACATTGGATAGGTTTTACATTTGAAAATATTGATAATTTTAAATATGATTTAAATACTACTAAAACCAACCAAAATCCCACTATTTTTATTTCAGATCCACTTATAATGTTGTATTATGTACAATTTAAAATTAAAAAATTAGTCATAGAAACTCCGCCTCTGATTGATAAAGATTTTTTAATAATTTCATCATTTTTTGTAAAATATTTTTGATTTCAAAGATTATACAATTTTTTAGGCACATTTAAATATTTTTTAACATTACAGCAATATTTTTTTCATAATCTACATACTTTATTTACCTTGCTTAAATTATTCGAAGAAGATTTCTTTATTAGTTATTGAAATATGATTTTATATATAAAATGAGGCCTTTGAAAATTGAATAATCATTAATGGCAACTCGTGGCATTTTTCCAAAATTTTGATAATTTTTTCTCATATGTTCACTATTTTTATTTTATAACCATTTAAAAGATATTTTTACGTACAATTAAAAAAAAGCAATAACACCCTGCCTTCGGTTAATAATAAATTTTTGATTAACACATTATTTTTGACAAAATTCTTGATTTTAGAAATTCATAAGATAAAAGACACTCCTAGTGTTTAAACATGATAAAAAACAAGAAATAATAATCAGCCTACATTATTTGTCACATATACATTATTTGAAACCTATTTAGTGATTTTATATTGAAATGACTTTTTTTTTTTTTTTTTTTAATGCAGTCTTTGAATATCGAACTGTCATTAAAAAAATTTAAAACAATTTTTCAAAATTTTGATATTTTTTATCTTAAAAAATATTTTACTTAGGATCAAGAAAATTAAAGGTGATTACGTCTTAAAATAAGGTATAAACAAACCCAATTTCATTGAAATTTGTGACAGTGATTAAATGGCTTAGGGGAACTGACATGGAATGACTCTGCTTGATTTGATATGAAATGCACCTCAAAATATTTT
The DNA here is from genome assembly GCA_963932465.1 of Maratus speciosus. Taxonomy (NCBI): domain Eukaryota; kingdom Metazoa; phylum Arthropoda; class Arachnida; order Araneae; family Salticidae; genus Maratus; species Maratus speciosus. Next base: position 292,838,959 of record OZ010798.1, read on the forward strand.
TAAATAGGAAATACTACCAAAAACACCCAAAATCCCACTATTTTTATTTCAGAATCAGGTAAAGGACACCTTTAAGTATATCTCCCATAAAAAATAAATTTAATAAAAATACCGCCTTTTGTTGATAATGCTTTTTTTGTTAATGCATTATTTTTCATAAAAAATTCACGACTTCAAAGTTTAAATATTTTTTTAGACACACTTAAAATGTTATAAGCGTAACAATATATTTTTTTTCATAAGCTGCGTACCCTAAATATTGTGCATACATTATTTGAAGATGATTTGTAGAATAGATATTTAAATATGATTATATATATGACATGCTACATTTGAAAACCGAGCTATCAAGAATGCCAACTGACGGCAGTTTTTCAAAATTTTGACAATTTTTTTCTCAGAAACTATTTCACCAAGGAGCAAAAAAAATTACTGGTGATCATATCTTAATAGTAAGAACAAACACACGCAGTTTCATTAAAATCTGTGATGGTGGGTTACATATTGATATTTTACTGCCTGATTTGACGTGGAATGCCCCGGGTGTATTCTTAGATAGTACTCTCACTTGGCGCAAGCACATCGATTATATCGTCCAAAAGTTTTATAAAGCCAAAAATGATCTTGTCCATCTCCTGTACAGTAATGAGATGAGCATGGGAAACAAGTTGCTGCTCTATAACTCAGTGTTACATCCCATTTTTCTCTATTGTGCATAGATCTGGGGCTCTCCGGCAAAAACCAACCTTCAAAAAATCCAAATTGTTCAGAATAAGACCCTTAGGGGCATTTGTCATGCACCATGGTATAGAAGAAATACTGTTATACATCACGATCTTAGCACTCCCCCTATTCGATCTGCAATTAAAAAGCAAGCTATTAAATTCTTTGAAAAAATTCCTAACATCCAAAATCCTGCATTGCATAATGTCTCTACCTATGACGAACGTGCTCGTTGGCGTAGGCCAAGAGCATCTGGCTGAAAACATCGACCCGGGATAATTTCCCAGTTTCCCCCTGCTTTGATAGGGTTCACCTTCCTAAATGTTTATTACGGTCAGTGCTCATTTTATTATTCTTGTAAATATTTTTCTTGTGAATATTTTTTCTTTTTTCTTTTATTTTAGTTATACATTTTATTAATTATTAATTACTCATTTTTCTACTTTTGATTGTATTATTGTATATTTATTTATAATGTATGGTGCTTAAAAGGGCCTTTTTTTGGTTTAACATCTGGGGATTCCCTCTTTCCGCGTTTCTGGCGCTTTGGTTAGCCAGACATCGGCTATGTTGAATTATTTCTCCACATTTCCATTGTTCTATTAGAGGTGCGGAACTTCGCTCCTGGTACTCTGTCAAAGTATCTCTTCCAAGTCCAAGTCTTACTGATTAAGATTCTTCGTTCATTTGTCCAGACGATAATTTTACATTGATACTTAAAACATCTTAAATTAGAGCTCGGGTAACAAATAAATTAAATTTCAGAAACCTCTATTTTAGGGGAAGTGATTAGCTGTTATAACAGAATCCATCTATTCAAAAAGTTCCGTACTCCCAGTTTTGCTTTGAAAAGTCACTAAATGAAATTTTAAGTTATTTTTACTTAAATGATTTTAAATAACGAAGTTAAATTCTTGTAAAAAAGTTAATAAATGAATGCATAACGCATATACCTGCTAAAATTTTCACTTTACAAGGTTTTAGAAATGTGTTACTGATAAAGACTCTTCATTAATTTAATTTCTACAGATGATAATTTTACATTAATAGTTAAAACATCTTAAATTACAGATAGATAATAAATAAATTGAATTTCTGAAACCTCTATTTTCGAAAAAGTGGTTAATTAATTATAATATAATAATTAGTTATAATTAGTTAGAAATAGAATTCATATATGTAAAAAGAATGTATATCTGATGTAATTAAAACTGAAACGTAAAACGTTAGCAGCTATGCCAATAACATTTTTTTTCTTTCAAACAATCTGCATTTTAATTTTAATTTGAGAGTATAATTTAATTATATACGAACACAATCTAAAACAAATCACAAAAGACCAAATTCATAAAATTTGAAATGAAGCTGAAGTGTTATTAATAAGCATTTTGAAACGATCGAAGAGAAAATTTATTGAATTATTGAAACCTATCTACTTTCTGTCTAAAGTTAATTATTTGTTAGTAAAAGAATTCTGTTTTTTTATTCACAAACACGGTTCTGATTTGCAAATCATTAAATGGAATTTTAATGTATTTCCAGTTAAATGCTTTCAAATAGAGAAACTCAAAATGTCATCAAAAGATGTATAGATTACTGTTAAAATTTTCACACCTCATAGCATTGAAAATGTATTAATGATTCAGATTCTCCATTAATTCGTGCCACGGATAGTTTTAGATTAATTATGAAAACGTCATAAATTTCAGCTATATCATGAAGATGTATTTCGAAAAAAGGTTCTAAAGGCAATCAAAGTATTGGTATTTTTGGCTTTAAATACTGATCAGAATGCACAGCCATTTACAAACTTATATTTAACTCTTTCCAGTACAGTGTGCCCAGTTCGGTATACCAAATTTTAATTCCAAACTTACGAACGGCAGCAAGAATATTTTAGTAAAATTTTGCTTTTACAATGAACATGTAAAGTAACATGTTTTTAATATCTAAAAAAAGTCGTTTGTAAATTCCGGTGTCAGTCAATCATTTCATCATTTTACAATAAAAATTTAATATTAATAATATATAATATTAATATTAATTTACGAAGGAATTTTCCAACTACTACATATTTTAGCTATACATGTGAATGAAAGAAAGTGGATATTTTCTTTAAAATATATTTGATAGTTAAATTTAGAAACTTTAAATGTTACTTAAGAAGGCGTCTCGGATTCTTCTCCGATTATAATTGAATTGAAATGAAGTCAGTTTGAAAAAGAATTGTGTTGTTCCACGGCGACCAGAGTTTATAGTTTAATTTTTTTTTAAAGCTACAGAGTATTTCATACATTTACAATAAACAGTAAATATTTTAGCATGTTATTTTAACAAGCATAATTTATGGACTTTTGAGACGGAGTCTGCGCGTTCTTTATCAAGAGCAGAACAAAATACTAGCAAAATATAGTGTCGCTTGTAAAAAAAAATAGAGAAAAATCATTTAAATATGTTTTATGCTCCAAATTGCAAATCAAGAGTACCTAACTCCACCTCATTAATAATGTACCTTAATGGCTGAAGATATATTAGGAAATTTATAAAACATTGAAATAAAATTTAGATAAGTTTTTTTTTCATTACACATGATTTAGTAATATGGTAGCTGTAAATCTTTATGTAAAATATTGACAAGAATAATTAAATTAATTAACAAACAAATACTCTTCTGGAAATCTCGCAATTCTTATAAAAACAAGGTAAATAAGTTCATTGTGATTGTATCTGTAAATTGATTCGTTTTGCAGTTGAAAAATTTTCATATAACATTTTTTAATAAGAGAAAAGCTACACCTCTGCAAATGGTTGAGAAATTAATCACTTAAAAAATATGTTTAGCTTCGACTGTTTCACTTCGACTCTGTGCTTTCTAAATAGGATCGAGCAAATTATTTTGTATTAAAAGTAAAATTTACTTTTATTAATAGAGGGATTAAATGAATTGTATATTAAATTTACTTTAATGGTACTTAAAATTTTTCATCGGAGCATAAAAGGTTAAGTAAAAAACTTTCATTCTAAAGAACAGTTTTCTCTCAAAATTGTAAAGTCTCTAAAAATAGAAGTTATACCTAATATGAATTTCCTTATGTTTGTTGAAAAGTCTATTACAAATTATTTAATTAATGAAAAGTTTTAACCAAAGTTGTTTTACAAATAATTCAAAATATTTATAAGGTACATACGATTTCTCTTAACATTTATTATCTAACATCTATTTTTACTATGAAGCCTAACGGAAATTTTAAAATGTTCCTAAAGCTTTTAAGGTTAAGTAATATTGATGTCATATAAAATACTTTTAGCTTTGTTCGAACTGCGCAATCAAGACATCTAACATACTCCCTATATTTCTAAAATAATTTTATAATTTAATATAAATCTATGTATAAGAATTATACATGAACAAAACATAAATTAGTTAAAGAAAGAAAGAACATAACATCAACTTTAGAAACGAAAAAAAAAAGAGTTAATTCTCTAATTAATTAATATTTTTCAATACTCAGATATAAAATAAATTGAATTTCTGAAACATGAATTTTCGGGCGGTTAATTTGTTCATGGAATAGAATTCACCTATTTAAGAAATTCTGTACTCCAATTTCAATTTGAAATGTCACTAAATTTAATTTTCACTTATTTTAACCTAAATAATTCTAAATAAAGGAAGTTAATTCTTGTAAAATGGTTAATAAATGAATGCATATGCCTCAATAAAATCAAAACACTGTATTAACTAGTGCCGTGAAGAAATTTTCACCTTGTTATTAATATAAAAAGTTAAAAACAAGCATAAAATTACTTAAAAGACGCTGAAATTTATAAATATGTTAGTATATACTATGGTGATGTACTAACATCCTTATAAATTTTAGCACCTTTTAAAAAATTTTATGCTCGTTTTTAACTTTTTATGCATATACCTATTAAAATTTTCATGTTTAAAGGCATTAGAAATGTGTTACTGATTAAGACTCCTCGTTAATTTGTGTAAGCATTAATTTTATATTATTACTCGAAACATCATAAATTAGAGATGGATAGCAAACTGATTGAATTTCTGAAACATCTATTTTCAGCTATATGATTTATTAGTTGTTAGAATTGAATTAATCTGTTTTAAAAGCTTTTTACTCTAGTTTTGCTTCGAAAAGTAAATAAATGCATTTTAAATGATTTTCACTTAAACGATTTTAAATAAAGGAAGTTAAATTCTTGTGAAAAATTTAATAAATGATTGCATTACGCCTGTTAAAATTGTCACGTTCCAATGTATAGAAATGTGTAACTGATTAAGACTCCTCATTAATTTTTGCAGATTATAATTTTATATTAATAGCCGCCCTTGGCGAACAGTTTGGTCTACCTTAAATTTATGTTTGGGAAATGGGAATGCATGCTAAGCATTTTATCATGTTACTTTTATTCATAATTTAATTTGCTTGGACTCCCTTAAATATAATTAATATAATCCCTTAAGCTAACATTAGTTTTTGTTGCATTAAAATATTTCAATTTGTTGATTTTCTGTAAGCAAGTAAACCCTATTGGTTTACAATGGAAGTCTGTGGGAATTTCGCGAAATATTAGAGATATAGCCAAGTTGGGGTGAATTTTGGCGACTAATTTTGGTCGCCAAATTTGACTATATATCGCCAAGTTGGGGACAAACGTGGTGGCATTTGGCGACAGAACAGCGTCGTTACTATGGTACCCCCTCTTATAGGTATGGAAATGCGTTAAATGCTGTTCAATAACCAATGGGATGCGTTTCATTTGGACGTTGCCATTAAACAATTAACAAATAATCGCGATTTCTGTGCCACGTACGATAGCGTAATATATATATATATATATATATTATTTAATTTTCTAATTGAATCATTTCTTTCGTCTTGCCACAAAAAACGGCACAGTAATAAAAAATATATAACACGTGTACTTTCTTTTTATAAGCTCAAAAATTTAAGACTCAATCGCTATATTTTTGCATTTCCGAAATTGATGTAATTCTAATCAGAAAATACACATTTTTCATATAAAATAAAAACTTTAACTAAACGTGTGTTCAAATGACGTAGTATCTTCATTTGAATATTTTTGAAGTTAAAGAAATATGTTTTAATACAGACGTTTCAATTTCAAGAAAACAATTTAGGAAAAAGATAATAATAATAAAAAAAATCATTTGATAGAATATGACTTCAATTTCTAATAAACTGGCATCACTTTCTAATGATGTTTTAGTCTGTGAAGAAACTCTTAATCTTCTGTAATCAATCTATCATTTTTTTGTTTTTCTGTAAGCAAGTAAACCCTGTTGGTTTACAATGGAGGTCTGTGTGAATTTTCTGAAATATTAGAGATATCGCCAAGTTGGCGTCACATTTGGCGACTAATTTTGGTCTCCAAATTTGGAGATATATCGCCAATTTGGTGACAAACTTTGCGGCATTTGGCGGCAGAACAGAATCTCCCCTACGGTAACCCCTCATAGGTATGGCGATGCATTAAATATTGTTCAATAACCAATGAGATACATTTCATTCTGGTGTTTTCATTAAACAATTAACAAATAATCGCGATTTCTGCGCCACGTACGATATAGCGTAATATATATATTAGGGTGGACCGAAAAAAACTTTTTTTTTATTTTCGATGATGGGTAGTGCGGAAAAGTGGCCACTAATGGCACCAAGTTCACACAAAAAATTTGAGATTTTTAGGACAATTTCTATATTTGCCGCTTTTGGCTTGAAGTTTTGCTAAAATGCTGATTTTTGAACTTTTTTAGCAAAAATTTTAAAAATGTTAAATTAAACTTATTTTAATCGTATTTACTTGAAAAGGCATATTTAATGTTCCAAATGTATAAATAAGCTCTGATAATGTATTATTTAATTGCTATGTGTATTTTAAATTAGACGATTTTTATAGCCATTTCGCGTTTAAGTGAGCAAAAGTTGAACGTATTGTTAGAATCTTTCAACGATTTCTCTCTTTTGTCTTGTTTATGTCCCTTGGTCTTTCTTATTTTTTTATGCTTTAAGGGTCATATATTTGGGTGACGGGCAGCAGAATCCCTCAGAAACAGATCTGGATGGAGAGAAGGGGGTGAAGCGAGAACTTAAGCGAATGCAGTGACTCATCGCGATGTTGGGGGAGTGAAGGAGGAAATACAAGAAGGGAAAAAGTGTGATAAGGAATGCTTATTATTTTTCAGTGCTCGGTTTCCCTGTGACATTTGTTCAGTGTAAAATTAACACCTTTTTCTCGTGCAATACATTGCTTTTTGGATCATGTAACGTGCCTTTACTGTGTTTTGTGCGTTTTATTACGACGAGTTTAGAAATGGCTAGTGCGAAAGTTCATGATCCTGTAAAGGCATGTGATAGCGTGAAAAGTAGCCCTTTTGGAGCACCGTGCAAATTGAAAGACTTGGAATAGCCAACTAATGCTGACATCATGCGCCACTACTATTGGTTGCGAAGCAATATAGAAGAAAATCGAGATATTTATCTTCAACCAGTGGATGATATTATTAAAATGGTAGGTGAAAAAGTTTCCGAAATCTGGATAAAATCTTCCATACCAGTGGTTTCCCAACGAACAATTAACGGAAAGATTAAAAACTATTATAATGAGTGTAGATCATTGGAGAAATCTTGTAATCATACGGACGTTAAAGGCAAGGCGATCCGTGAAGATTTCGTACGAAATGCCGAAACCTCTCTCTTTGACATTGCAGCTTGTAAGTGTAGAGGCTTGAACAATTGTAGCTGCAACATCAGACGTAAAGTTCCACATCGGGAGGTGCACTTCTTGAAGGATCAAAGAACTGTTCGAAAAATGTTTATCGGAAACATTGATTTTAAAACAAGCAAGACTCTTGCAAAGAAAATATCGCGGAAAATGAAAAGGGATACAATTTCAACGAGGAATAGTGGTTCTGCGACAAAGCCTTCAACGAGTAGAGTTAGATCCAGATGGAAGACAGTTATATTGTTGAAAGATTCAAGTAGTGGGAGCTTTTAAGCAAGCAGTTCGACTGAATCTGAATTTGAACCAGGCCCTTCAAAGCCAAACACTCCTAAACGCATATTCCTGTCTCACACAGCGTCCGCAATGTCACAGGGAAACCGAGCACTGAAAAATAATAAGCATTCCTTATCGCACTTTCTCCCCTCTTGTATTTCCTCCTTCACTCCCCCAACATCGCGATGAGTCACTGCATTCGCTTAAGTTCTCGCCTCACCCCCTTCACTCCATCCAGATCTGTTTCTGAGGGATTCTGCTGCCCGTCACCCAAATATGTGACCCTTAAAGCATCGAAAAAAATAAGGAAGACCAATGGACATAAACAAGACAAAAGAGAGAAACCGTTGAAAGATTCAAACAATACATGCAACTTTTGCTCACTTAAACGCGAAATGGCTATAAAAATCGTCTAATTTAAAATACACATAGCAATTAAATAATACATTATCAGAGCTTATTTATACATTTGGAACATTAAATATGCCTTTTCAAGTAAATACGATTAAAATAAGTTTAATTTAACATTTTTAAAGATTTTGCTAAAAAAGTTCAAAAATCAGCCTTTTAGCAAAACTTCAAGCCAAAAGCGGCAAATATAGGAAATGTCCTAAAAATCTCAAATTTTTTGTGTGAACTTGGTGCCACTAGTGGCCACTTTTCCGCGTTACCCATCATCGAAATTAAAAAAAAAAGTTTTTTTTGGCCCACCCTAATATATATAGATTACTCAAAACATCATTATAAATTCGAAATAAGCAGAAAATAAACTGAATTTCTGAAATCTCTATTTTCATGGGAGTAATTGCTTAGTTGTCGGAATAGAATTCATCTATTTAAAAAGCTCTGTACTCCAGTTTTGCTTTGAAAAGTTAATAAATGCATTTTAAGTTATTTTCGTTTAAATGATATAAAGGATGTTAAATTCTTTTTAAAAAGTTAAGAAATGAATGGATTACGTCTGTCAAAATTTCCATGTTCCAAGGCGTTAGAAATGTGTAACTGATTAAGACTCTTCGTTAATTTTTGCAGAGGATAATTTTATATTATTGCTCAAAACATTATAAATTCGAGATAGTCACAAAATAAATAAACTGAATTTCCGAAATCTCTATTTTCAGGAGAGTAATTGCTTATTCGGAATAGAATTCATCTATTCAATACCTCTGTACTCCAGTTTTGCTTCGAAAAGTCAATAAATGCATTTTAAGTTATTTTCACTTACAAGTGTTTAAATAAAGGAAATTAAATTCTTGTGAAAAAGTTAATAAATGAATGCGTTACGACTGTTAAAATTATCACGCTCCAATGCATTAGAAATGCGTTATCGATTAAGACTCTGCGTTAATTTTTGTAGACGATAATTTTACATTATTACTCAAAACATTATAAATTAAAGATGGGGCATTCCACGTCAAATCAGGCAGTAAAATATCAATATGTAACCCACCATCACAGATTTTAATGAAACTGCGTGTGTTTGTTCTTACTATTAAGATATGATCCCCAGTAATTTTTTTTGCTCCTTGGTGAAATAGTTTCTGAGAAAAAAATTGTCAAAATTTTGAAAAACTGCCGTCAGTTGGCATTCTTGATAGCTCGGTTTTCAAATGTAGCATGTCATATATATAATCATATTTAAATATCTACTCTACAAATCATCTTCAAATAATGTAGGCACAATATTTAGGGTACGCAGCTTATGAAAAAAAATATATTGTTACGCTTATAACATTTTAAGTGTGTCTAAAAAAATATTTAAACTTTGAAGTCGTGAATTTTTTATGAAAAATAATGCATTAACAAAAAAAGCATTATCAACAAAAGGCGGTATTTTTATTAAATTTATTTTTTATGGGAGATATACTTAAAGGTGTCCTTTACCTGATTCTGAAATAAAAATAGTGGGATTTTGGGTGTTTTTGGTAGTATTTCCTATTTAAAAATATTTTGAGGTGCATTTCATATCAAATCAAGCAGAGTCATTCCATGTCAGTTCCCCTAAGCCATTTAATCACTGTCACAAATTTCAATGAAATTGGGTTTGTTTATACCTTATTTTAAGACGTAATCACCTTTAATTTTCTTGATCCTAAGTAAAATATTTTTTAAGATAAAAAATATCAAAATTTTGAAAAATTGTTTTAAATTTTTTTAATGACAGTTCGATATTCAAAGACAGCATTAAAAAAAAAAAAAAAGTCATTTCAATATAAAATCACTAAATAGGTTTCAAATAATGTATATGTGACAAATAATGTAGGCTGATTATTATTTCTTGTTTTTTATCATGTTTAAACACTAAGAGTGTCTTTTATCTTATGAATTTCTAAAATCAAGAATTTTGTCAAAAATAATGTGTTAATCAAAAATTTATTATTAACCGAAGGCAGGGTGTTATTGCTTTTTTTTAATTGTACGTAAAAATATCTTTTAAATGGTTATAAAATAAAAATAGTGAACATATGAGAAAAAATTATCAAAATTTTGGAAAAATGCCACGAGTTGCCATTAATGATTATTCAATTTTCAAAGGCCTCATTTTATATATAAAATCATATTTCAATAACTAATAAAGAAATCTTCTTCGAATAATTTAAGCAAGGTAAATAAAGTATGTAGATTATGAAAAAAATATTGCTGTAATGTTAAAAAATATTTAAATGTGCCTAAAAAATTGTATAATCTTTGAAATCAAAAATATTTTACAAAAAATAATGAAATTATTAAAAAATCTTTATCAATCAGAGGCGGAGTTTCTATGACTAATTTTTTAATTTTAAATTGTACATAATACAACATTATAAGTGGATCTGAAATAAAAATAGTGGGATTTTGGTTGGTTTTAGTAGTATTTAAATCATATTTAAAATTATCAATATTTTCAAATGTAAAACCTATCCAATGTATCATCCCTGGAAATATTTTTATTTATACATTTATTTTATTTTTCAAATTATCTTTTATGTTCGTTTCTTAAGGAAAAAATAAACAATATTGTTTTTTAGTAAAACTTCTAGGGCGAAGAGCAATTATCCCTTTCCAAAAAAGAGAAAAATCACTAGCTCCTCACCGCCCAATAGAAATTTTCAAAATGACAGTCCTAATCTTTAAACTCATATTTGGCTGTTAATATTGAAAATTTAGCATTGAGCTGCTAATATTGAAAAAAAAATACCAATTTTCATTCTTTTGAAGAAAATTTTGACATATTGTGCTTTAAATATATGAAAAAAATGCATAATCCATTATATATATATCTTTCAAATAACTATATCTAAAAAAATATTTAAAACTTGATGAGTTGCATTTTTGTAACTTTATTCAGTTTCTAATGATATGTACCGTAATTTCGGGTGTATAGCCCGCAGATCAAACAATTCAGTTTGGACCCAGAAATTTTATTCAGTATTTGAAGACCAATATTTACTGTGATCTAAAAAGTTACATTTTATTTTTAAAAATTTCTGGGTCGAAACACGATTGTTTGATCCGCGGGCTATACACCGGAAATTACGGTAATTTGATTTATTTCATCACAGTATTGCTGAAAGATGGATTTTCAACATATATATGTGTGTATATATATCCCTGTTCTCAAACAAATTATTTAAAAATTATTCATTTATGTTTAATAAAGCATATATATATATTGTTTATACACTTATAGAAAATACATGTAGTAAATTTTATGACATTATGTCAATAATGTCTAAAAGTAAAGAACTTATCTAATAGTATGTAACGAAAAATTTAACATCTTGTGTAATGACAACAAAATTTTATAATTGTTTTACTTAATTTGGATGAATGAAAAAAGCTTACATGTTTATATTTTTTTGAAGTACAGGTGAAAATGTCACAAAGACATTCCTACCTCAACAACCACTGAGTATGTCCCATTCACACTACAGGTGATTTTTTTTTTCTTTTTGATCTTTCGTGTTTGATTTCAGATGGTAATGAATTAATTAGTTTTGTTAGAAGTGTCATTGCAGTCAGCGTATTAGGCTCACTATTTTTTTTTATATAATTTGTTTTGATTGACTCGATGAACAACAATATTTAAAGGGACCATTTCATGACTTTTCAATTAAAAGCTGATTTATAAATTCATCATGTTGTTTAGTTATTATTATCGTCTTAAGATAATAAGTTGATATTAAAATTTTTAAATGCAGTTTATTTATTATTTGAACAGTTGAAAGTATTTTTCAATACGAGTGGGCTGTTGATTTTAAGTCGGCTGTTCAGCAATGTAGTGTTGGTAAAGGAACTGGTACTATTTAATTTAATTTTTATTGCTGTAAATAATATTTGTTATTTTATTATTGTATGTATTATATTTAAGCAAGAGTAGAAATACACGATATCGTAGTCATTTTAGTACATCTTAGCATGAAAAGCTTCAATATTTATCATTAAACATTCACATTTTATGAAAATTTTGTTAAAATTGCTCATATTTTCACTATTTTTATTTTATAACTATTGAAAAGATATTTTTACGTACAATTAAAAAAAGTAATAACAGCCTGCCTTCGGTTAATAATAAATTTTTGATTAACACATTATTTTTCACAAAATTCTTGATTTTAAGAATTCACAAGATTAAACACACTCTTAGCATTTAAACATGACAAACAACAATAAATAATAATCTGCCTACATTATTTGTTACATATACATTATTTGAAACTTATTTAGTGATTTTATATTGAAATGACTTTTTTTTATGCAGTCTTTGAATATAGATCTGTCATTAAAAACATTTTTAAAAAATTTCAAAATTTAGATATTTTTTTTATCTTAAAAAATATTTTACTTGTAATCACCTTTAATTTCCTTGATCCTGTCTTAAAATGAGCTATAAACATACCCAGTTTCATTGAAATTTGTGACAGTGAATTAAATGTCTTAGGCGAACTGACATGGAATGACTCTGCTTGATTTTATTTGAAATACGCCTCAAAATATTTTTAAATATGAAATACTACTAAAAACACCCAAAATCCCACTACTTTTATTTCAGAATCAGGTAAAGGACACCTTTAAGTATATCCCCCACAAAAAATAAATTTAATAAAAATACCGCCTTTTGTTAATAATGCTATTTTAGTTAATGCATTATTTTTCATAAAAAAATCACGACTTCAAAGATTAAACATTTTTTTAGACACACTTAAAATGTTATATAAGCGTAACAGTATTTTTTTTCATAAAATACGTACCCTATATATTATGCATAAATTATTTGAAGATGATTTGTGGAATAGATATTGAAATATGATCATATTTATGTCATGCTACATTTGAAAATCGAGCAGTCAAGAATGCCAACTGATGGCAGTTTTTCAAAATTTTGACAATTTTTTTCTCAGAAACTATTTGACCAAGAAGTAAAAAAAAAAATACTGGGAATCATATCTTAATAAAAGGAACAAACACACGCAGTTTCATCAAAATCTGTGATGGTGGGTTACATGCCTGCCTGAACTGACATGGAATGACCCAGATAGAAAACAAATAAATTGAATTTCTGAAATCTTTACTTTCGGGAGAATGATTACTCAGTTGTCGAAATAGAATTCATCTATTTAAAAAGTTCTGTACACCAGATTCCCTTTGAAAAGTCACCGATTGCAATTTTAAGTTATTTTCACTTGAATTGATTTTAAATAAAGGAAGTTAAAAATTTTAAAAAGGTTAATAACATGCATACGACTGTTAAAATTTTCACGTTCCAAGGCATTAGAAATGTGTTGCTGATTAAGACTCTTTGTTAATTTTTCAGATGGTAATTTTAATTTATTAGTCAAAACATTATAAGTTAAAGATACAGTGGAGCATCGTTTATACGATGGCGAAGGGACTACCAAAAAACGTCGTATAAACGATAACGTCGTATAATCGATTTTCACTTCTAAAACTAGAATTAATTTTATTTTCACTTAATTTTAATGCTTGACGTGTCGATTTACATAAATTTATAAATTAAATAAACCAAAACGGACAAATAACCAAAAAAAAAAGGAAAAAAATACAGTAAGCAATTTAAATGCACGTATCTTCATTTTTCCTTTTGATCCTTTTACGTAGTATTACAGAAAAAAATGCCTATGGTTGTTTGACGTGATGACTGAAGTTGAGTTGTATTGACGTTGAGTTGACGTTGTCTCTGCAATGAGTCAAGGGCCTGAAAAGTTTTTTGGCTGGTACTGTGGCAAACAAAATAAGTTCTTTATGTTTCAATGCAATTCACGGCATCTTGAAATGATGGAGGAAAACTTCTTGGCATTCCTCGTCATCTTCGCTGCCACTATGCGATTTAGACTGGGAATTATGAATAAGCTCATCAACACTGCAAATCGCTGTCCTCATCGCAATCCATGTATTCATCAATAATTGTCTCTGCTCTGAGCAGATTCCAATCATCTTCATTGATTATTCTATCATCATCGTAGCTTACCTAATCGCCCTCATTATCATCAGAATTTTGATGTGCAACTCCCACCTTTATGAAGCAGTTTTTTAGTGTCGTCTTTGTCACCTGAGACCAAGCCAACGAAATCATTGCATCGAGAACACTTATTTTCTTGGGATTATGCTCTTCAATGCTTCGAATAGCGAGTTGAACTAACTGCTTTCTATAATGCATTTTTAGATTTTTAATCAGACCCAAATCACATGGCTGAAGGAGACTTGTGCAGTTTGCAGGAAAGAAGCGAACTTTAATATTTTCCAAAAAATCAGTATCCGGTGGGTACGATGGACATCGGTCGATGAATAGCAAAATTTTTCGTTTTGGCCTCTTCATAACATTGTCAAGTTTTTTCAGCCATCTAGTAAAAATTTCGATCGTCATAAACGCATTGTTATTGGTATCATAATCCAGAGGTAGCGTTTTGACGTTCTTTATACATCTAGGTTTTTTTTCCTTTTCCTAACACCTAAGGAGTGATTTTTCCCTTCCATCACAGTTTGCACAAAGGAGCACAGTAAGGCAACCTTTACTTTTTTTTCTCCTTTACATTTTTCGCCTTTATAAGCTAAAGTCCTATTCGGCATCAGGTGATAAAAAAGACCCGACTTGTCGGCATTAAAATGTCTTTAAGTTAGTATTCACTTATCATGCCTGGCAGAATTTTGAGAGCCATTCTGCGACAGAATCAACTGGAACATCTCTCGATTCACCACTTAGAACTTGACACATGATCCCGTAGCGCGTTTTGAATTTCTGAAACCTTTATGCTGTAAAGCCACAGCCTGCCAGATTCAATTTCATCGCGATTTCTTTCGCTTTTTCCTTCAGCATTTGACCACTTACTGGAATGTTCGACGCACGGCACTGATTGAAAAACTGGAACAAAATGTTTTCCATTTCAGTAAAGTTACCTTCTTGCACTCGCATTTTTTTATGCCGAAGGCTTTTGCCTTTTCCTCAATTTTTTGGCGGTGGTGAATAACAGTCTTTAAGGTAGAAACTGGAATATCCATCATTTTAGCCAAGTCAACTTTTGACCTTCCCGGTAAAGTTTTACGATCGAATTCTTTCAAAATTTATTTTTTTTCTTTTACCGAGATGGACGTGCGTTTTCGCGACATGGCTGAAAAGAGCTGTGGCCGAAACAGTATGAAAAGGGAAGAATGAAAAAAAAAATGATCTTTAGACCAATGTCAGACGGGCGACTTTTTTGCTGCTTTTTAGCTTAAGTATTTTCCATTAACTTGTGAATGGATAATACTTAAGCAAAAAAGCAGCAAAAAAGATGCCCGTCTGACATTGGTCTTACTGTTGGTACTCTGATAAGCAAATAATGTGCCGTGTAACAATAAAACAGGTCGGGAAAGCTGACCAACCCCCGCAAAAAGAAGGAATGGTCCCTCCCAGTGTAATCCGTTACGCGTAAACTGGTTTTTCCGACTAATCCTTCACCAGCCCACGTTTTTATCATGAGCGGCATATTTAAACACGTTATTTGGAGTCATTCATAGCTGGCAAATTCCGCCCGTTCTTAAAATTCACAAGAAAAATAATAAAAAACTAAATGTGTGCAATATCGAAAAACCGACGTATAACGATTTTGTGCGCCGTATAAAGGATATATTTTTACATTAAAACGAATAGGAATGAATTGGGACCACTCTAAAACGTCGTGTAAATGTAAACGTCGTATAAACGATGCTTTACTGTAGTCAGAAAAGAAATAAATTGAATTTCTGAAATCTTTACTTTCGGGAGAGTAATTACTGAGTTGTCGGAATAGAATTCATCTATTTAAAAAATTCTGCACGCTAGATTTCCTTTGAAAATTCACCAATTGGAATTTTAAGTTATTTTCACTTCAAATGATTTTAAATAAAGTAAGGTAACATTTTTTAAAGATTAATAAATGACTGCATTACATCTGTTGAAACTGTCCCGCTTCGAGCATTAGAAACGTGTTACTGATTAAGATTCTTAGTTAATTTTTGCAGACGATAATTTTATATTAGTACTTAAAACATCATAAATTAGAGATTGTCAGATAACAAATAGTAACTTGAATTTCTGAAGTCTCCATTTTCGGGAGAGTAATTAATTAGCTGTCGGAATAGAATTCGTCTATTTCCAAAGTTTCGTACTCCAGTTTTGCTCTGAAAAGTCACCAATTGCAGTTTTAAGTCATTTTCACTTAAATCATTTTAAATGAAGGAAAATAAATTCTTGTAGAAAAGTTAATAAACCAATAAACCCGCTTGTTAAAATTTTCACGTTCCAAGGCATCAGAAATTTGTTATTGATTAAGACTCTTCGTTAATTTCTGCAGACGATAAATTTCAATTAATCCTCCTAACTTCATAAAATAAAGATGGGTGGTCGATATAAAATCTAAAATAGAGATTTTTTGTAACAAAAATTTTCGTGCTCTAGATTTTAAATCACGATAACAAGAAAAACAGCTTACTTAGATTTATTTATGAATAAAGTTTAAATAACTTTTTCTATATATTTTCTTTTTTGTTTCAAAGAAATATTTATTTATTTAAGAGGAGTGGATTTCTGTGTTTGACTATGCATCATATTTCTAATGTCATAACATTTATTTCAATTTCTTTTTAAAACTTTTCTAATTTTCTGGACAAGTGTAACATATCTGGAAAGACAGAATCATTAGCAGTTGAAACCTGAAATTTAAAAAACGATACAAGTCAAATACCTGTAGGGATTTTCGATTATAAAACTAGCATCATTTTTTTTTTCTTTTAACACTTTACAATATTTTTGAAAAGTGTTTATGAATTAGTTTTGCCAATCCGTCTGTTCGTCTGTCCGTCTGTGTGCCTGTCTGTCCATACTCTAACTCCCGTAAATATACTCGGATTTTCATGCAACTTATATATATTAATGATGTTTACACTAGCGTGCTTGGTATTAAATATTAAGTGTGTAGCGTTAATAGTTCATTTACAGAGGCACTCAAAGGATTTTCATGACATTATGGTCATGATATATAGCGAAAAATTGTTTGAAGTATATTTTAATGACATTCTGCTATTTCAAATGTATTGAAATTGATATAAATCACTGAACTTTTACTATAATCAGATTACTATAGAATAGGGCATTCATAACATTTATCGTTCATTTACAGGGACACACAAAAGAAATCGGTTACAGAGAGCAGTGGTGTAGTCGTAAAAAAAAGCAGAGTGCATACTCTCCAAACAGAGGCTATACGCTAAAAGCAGAGGGTATAACCCTACAGTGTACATACTATAGCTTTTTTAAGAAACAGAGGGTATACGGTGTTCCTTTAAAAAATCCAGAAGGTATACGGCGTATACCTCCGGATACCCTCCACTACATCCCTGACAGAGAGTCTTTGAGCTATAATTGCTAGAAGTACGTTTTCAATTTCGATATGCGCTTTTAAATTGAACTATTTTTTTGCATGTTACTCAATGTAACTCGACATCAAATTTCAACTTATTAAGCAGTGAAGTTTTGTTATATTATTTTGAATGTGTTGGAAAGTATTTCATAATCTATGCTTGACCCATGATTTTTTACAGGGACACACAAAAGAAATCGGTTACAGAGAGCAGTGGTGTAGTCGTAAAAAAAAGCAGAGGGCATACGCTCCAAACAGAGGGTATACGCTAAAAGCAGAGGGTATAACCCTACAGTGTACATACTATAGCTTTTTTGAGAAACAAAGGGTATACGGTGTTCCTTAAAAAAATCCAGAAGGTATACGGCGTATACCTCCGCATACCCTCCACTATATCCCTGACAGAGAGTCTTTGAGCTATAATTGCTAGAAGTACGTTTTCAATTTCGATATGCGCTTTTAAATTGAACTATTTTTTTGCATGTTACTCAGTGCGTATATATTCTATAGGTCGTGTACAGGGCGGCACAAAAGAATTCATATACCATTCTTCTTATCGGCGGAAATTGCTGAAGGGGAATTTTCCACTGTGGTGTATATTCCCTAACTGAAATAGATCTTTTAATGCGCGTAATTTATAGGTACAAATCTATATAGAATATACAGGGGCTGCTCAACGAAGTCAGATAATTTTCCGACTGTAGAGGGGAATTCCTGAAATTGGGTTTTCAAATGTTGTTATGCGTTCCAAAATAGTTCATTTCGACATCAATTTGCAACTGCTTAATAAAGCAGTGAAGTTTTGTTATATTATTTTGAATGTGTTGGAAAGTATTTCATAATCTATGCTTGACCCATGATATTTTCTTTCTTGTTTCTTTAATTTCTTTATATTTTTATTTACTTTGTAGAAGGTTTCGCTTTATCGTAGAGCAGTGACGATGAATCCACATGCCAGAAAACCTATTACCGTAATGGAACATGTGCGCACCAGCGAGCAAATTGTCACCATTAAATTTAAATAATATTTTTTTCCTTATTTTATGACAGAATTACTGCGATTAAATAAGGCTTAGAATACTATTACAATTTAACTGTGACAATCGGCGCACAGCAGTTCCATCACTACAATGGGCACAACTTTTCATTGATAGTTTTCTTCGCTTTATTTAATCTCAGAATTTCTTTCCTTAAATAAGTCGAAGAATATTTTTTCGAAATAATGGTGGCAATTTGACTTCTGGCATGCGAATTCACCGCCTCTGTCGTTTAAAATGCCTCAAATTCCAAACTGCCAAAACTTACGCTTTTTTTCTACCATTATTTTTTAACAGAAAAGAATGTTTTATTTAATTCTTAAATTTTGACGATCAAATAAGATATTTTTTTCTGTTCAATAACAGGGGTAGGAAAAAACGAAAAAGTAGGTATCTATTGTAAGCTATAATCAGTCAGAATCAATAAAAAAAGTTGGAAACCTCTTTAATGAATTTTGTTTAAAATATTACGAAGTGTTTCGTTTTCTAAAAATAATTTATTAAGTATTTACAGAACAAGATCGCGTAAACACATCTAAATTACATAAGCACACTTACAATGGGGCAAGTGCTCTCCCCACAACACAAACATAAAATCATGGGACCCTTCTCGTAGCCGGGCAGGTCGTCCCCCGCTGAAGAGCAGTGTTCATTCCATGGAAAGACCTCCAGCTGTAAAACGTCCACCGAAAGCTTCTGGCTGCAAGAACCTTCCACTCTGTACGCCGGAGAAGATGGGACGACGTGAAGAACTTAAAGGAATCCAAACTGGCAGCACCTCTCCAGTTAAGTGTTAAACTCGTGAAGAAGACCCCGTTGGGTCGCAAGGGTTGTAGCTGCGACCTCAAGACCGAGTACTTCTCCACTTTGGCCTCATGAGCCGCGGTGAGAGAAAACTGGTCATTTATAATTTGAGAGTCGATCACCAAGGTATGGTCGTTGCAATAGGCAACTAAATCAGGCTTTAGCTTCCTCCCGTCGGGCAAACGAAAAATGGGCTCTTGATTGACCAGGTACCCTTTTTGCTCAAGAGAGCGGGTAAGATACTGACAAACAGCATTGTGACGCTTGATTCTCGCTCCATGAGTCGAGTAGCACTGTTGTACGATGTGATTAAGTGTTTCCGGGACCCGGCAACCGCGTGAACAAAGATGCATGGCATCTCGTCCCCGGGCAGCACGGGCCTTACTATAAAGAGTATTATATCTGATATTGACAGCATTAATGAATTCCGTGCCCGACATAAGGGAGGAGCCGTCAGTGAACCAGGCCGATGCGGCAGGTACGGCACTGGTTTGACGCAGGCCAGTACCATCGCATCGGCGATGCAGGTCTCGCCTGAAGAAAGAATCGATTCTGACCTTAGATGTTAAACGGCACCCATCTGGGGCCACGGTCAACTGAAGGATTCTCTCCTGATGGGCTGAGAGACGACGCAGGGCCATCACTGGGACCGTCCACCTGAGACAGGGGATGCCCATACCGCCATCTTTCACGCGAGCGTGAAAAGCACTCGAAGGGACATCAAACCTACGCATTCTTACCTACGTACTAGCTACGTATTCTGAATAACTTACAAATGTGACACAGAAAATTAGTTTTAACATTAATCCTTTTAAAACTTTCGTTTATAATTTAACTGGAAACGAACAAAATCTAAATTAAATAAATCACATAAATCACAAAAGACGGAAGTCAAACACTTGTAGAAGAGCCAAAAATTTAGATTTTTAATTAATAAGAATTTTTCATAGTAAGAGAATAACTATTGATTTTTTTTTAAACTACTTACTTCTGATCTAGTGATTAATTAATTATTCCAGTAAAATTCTGGTTTTTAAATTGTTAAGTAATCAAATTTTGATTTTAAAAGTCATTAATAGAATTTTAATGAGTTTAAATGATTTTAAATAGAGGAAGTCAAATTTTTCAAACTATGTCAGCGAATGAAAGGATAAATTACCTCTTAGGTTTTACAAATTCAAAGCACTGAAAATGCACTAATGGTTAAGATTCTTCAATTAAACTGTATTAGAAATAATTTTATATTATTTTTTCAAAACACTAGAAATCTGAAATGGATCGTCAGGATCGATTCTCTAAAAAAGATCCAAAAATCCAAAATATTTTTTTATGTCAAAAAAAAGTCGTCTGGGTATCAAAATCTATGTATTTTTAGAGGCTGAATCGAATGAGGCTAACCCCAGGTGTTATGAAATTGTTAGAAAGTCGTTAAATTGTTAGTTGTGTATCTTTCATTGTTAGATATGAAAAGAGGAGGTTTTTGATTTCGTTCGTAACACAATCAACTTCTTTAAAAATTTTAGCACCAGTTTCTTTGACAAAGTCGAATTTAATAGCACAGCATTTCGTCGAAGAAGGTCTTGGATTCACTCAGAAATTGTTATTTCGATTTGTTGATGCCGTATACAATTGCTGAAGTACTGCTGAAATAATTTTAAGCTCTAGCCGAAAAAAAGGGCGAAAGTGTAAAAAAATCACTTTAAAAACTCTAGCAAAGATTTTATATCTGTTATATATGGTGAGTTGGTGTTTACCCAGACAATTATTTGCAGAGATACCGCTAAAATCATTTCGACCTCTAACCCTTAGCTCTGCAAGTCTCCACAGCTCTAGTTGTACAGGCTCATTTTTTAGACTCTGGCGCAAAAACTGCACAATGATTTGAAATCCTGATGCTGATAAAATCCGTTATTTTTTTGTTATTCAGTGTTCAATTTCCGTTCTAAATTTTTGAGAAAATGTTTTCTTACTTCGAATACTATTTACTGGACCAATTGTGTTTTACACTTTGTCTTATATTTTTACTTTCTTCTATTATCAATAGAAGAAAGTATTGTAATCGAAATTTTTTTCGGCTTCCGGTTTTCGACGGATGTACACATTTTAGTGTTCAGAGATCATAAAAAACATGTTTATACAAAATGTCTGTATGTCCGTGTGTCGTTATCAAAAATTGTATGAAGTTATGCACAGAATTGAACCAATTTTTTTTTTAAGTTTTTGGCTATGGCAAGCAGGTCCTCCTTGAATTTGGAAAAAATCCGCCGGTAGGAGGCGCTGTAATAGCGATTTTTGTGCATTTTGAATATTGTACCATCGAAAAGTATATGAAGTTATGCATAGAATTGAACCACATTTTTTGTGTATGTTTTTGGCCATGACAACAAGGTTCTCTCTGAATTTGGAAAAATTCCGACGGTAGGGGGTGCTGTATAGCAATTTTTGTGCATTGTGGATATTGTACCATCGAAAAGTGTATGAAGTTATAAAATAATAGTGCGAATAGGGAATAATAGTGCATAAAATATGCAATTTAAAAATAGATGCTAGCCAGAAAAATGCATACATTGCAGAAAATCTACAACCTTAAGCAAACAAACTGGCTGCATAAAGCATGCCATTACGGGAATCCAGGAGAAAACATCGACGTCACTATTAAATGGACGACTGATGTTTAAAACAGATCTAGCCAGAAATCCTCTTCTATTATGTATCTTATAAATGTTTAATTGTGGATCTTATTGATGTTGGTTTCCAAAGGGGCTACGTAAAGGTTATTCTGATCTTAAAAGCATGCATTAAAATATTTGCTTTTAGAATATTGTATTAAGGAAGAAACATTTCACATATCTTATTTGAAATAGAACTAATGGAGTTTATATGTATTTTATCGTTCAACATAAATAATCTACTGGAATAAGGGGCTATGTATATATAACAATATCACTTTATGTGGAGGGGGTTTGGCATCTGATATCGTAAGATATCTCTAGAGGGTCTCTATCGTAAGATATCTCTGTTGTCTTGTCTTTTTATATCGTTATCATTTTATAATCCAATCAAAATTTTCTTTTTTTCTGGTAACTTGGTCTTCGCATCAAAATAGTCTGTTAACTTTTCCCTTAGTCTATTATCCATTTTTATGAAAATTAAAACCATTAAATAATTATAAAATCATTTTATTCCAAAATATGGAATATCCCAACGTCCGACATTCCTATTCTTCTGTCATGTGTGCATATCATGCGATATTAGAAAAAACAGGTTTGAAATTATACTTGTTATTTTTATTAGTAAAAAAAAAAAAAAAAAAAAAAAAAAAAAAAAAAAAAAAAAAAAAGGGTTTATAAGAAGTTCTGTTTACTCCCTGCCCCGACACCCCGAACACCCCCGAAGTGGAACTTCCCTTTAATGAAGTCCCTATTTATCGAAGTTTTCTACTTAACGAAATTTTCAGCTTAACATTGACTTTGAACATCATTAACATGTAAATCAATCGAAATTAGTACTAGAAAATAGGAATTTTGCTTTCTCAGAATTTATTATTGCCCTCGATGAAAAATAATATAAGTATGTACATAAATATAGATAATACAAAACATATTTCAGTTTTAAGAATTAAAACGTAGGCTTTTATTTTATATAAAGTGACGTCATTCGCATCCTCTGAAGAATACCTCATTTACGATCCAGTCTTAAACAACATCTACAGGATTTATATAACGTCACTATCGCTGAATTAGACACACACACACACAAAAAAAAAAAAAAAAAAAAAAAAAAAAAAAAAAAAAACCAGATGTCGTCACTCAAGAAACTTTACAAACGAATTCCGGCTATCTAATGATTCATATGCCTTCATTTGTTTGTAATATAGATAATTAAATTAAATATAGTTTATAACAGCTCCATATTTTATCAGAAATCATTCATTTATATTTTATCAAAATGGCACGTATTTTAACTACAGTTTGTTTTTCAATAGTCATGGAAAAATGGCAACAAAAATATATAATTGCAGTTTTCTAACTATTTTCTATTTATTACAGAAATGGAGTACTTATGTTGCCAAAATTAAACAAATGGCGCTAAAAGCTACAAAAAAAAAAAAAAAAAATTAATATCTCAAAAATAAATTGAGGCGCAGTTTTTAAACGAAAATGCATTAAAAAGTACTTTTTTCCCAATACAACAGTATCAAAATTGAAAATGTGAGATGATTAAAATTTTAAAAGATTGCAAGAGTGTATTTAATAGTACAATGATAAATCTGCTTTGCTTTATAGCTGGCTTATACAAAGGGACGTTATTTTTTGGAGACGACACTTTAATAGCTGGGATAAAGCAATAGTATACAGGCGGCTGATAATAACGAGTTACCATTCGTCTTTTTATTCCAAAAGTGATTCAATTCAACCGTTTAAAATAATCAAACGCTTTTGTCTGATTTTTATCTTTATAACCGTAGTTTTCGGAGAAACAAATTTGTATTTTGCCCAGTAAAATGCCTTTTTTAATAAAAATTAATTTATGTAATTTCCCTTTTAAATTTGACCGGTTTCAATTTTTGGTTTTTTTTTTTCCAACGTTGCTTTTGCTAGAGAGTCTTTCACTCGGGACGTGGCTGGGGACCTACGAATCTTGCTTCCGCAAAAGAGTCGGATTAGAGTAGAAGGATAAAGGGCTGCGGACGAAGATGGGCCGCTCGCCGCGGCGGTTGTAAATCATGCGAATTAATCTCCATATCACGAAAAATATATTCTACATAATGGAGTTTATTCCACTTTCGTGCGTGTACAGCAATCAAACGGAGAGGTTGCTGTTGCCCAATGGTTCAACAAAAAGCCTTCTTGGATTTTACTAAAGAATTAGGAAACTCAAGTTTTTATAAATCCGATACATGTTGTCAGATCTGGAGGAAAAATGGCAGCAACTGAAAGACATGGAAGGCCTTGAAAAAAGTGCAGAATTCTAACTCTCAACGGTACTGAAGACATTGTGACAACTGAATATTCTACTGATGATGACGCATTGCAAAATGTAATAAAATGTAATAAAGAAAATAGAGCGAGCGACGAAGATGATAATGAAGAACAAATTGAAGATCTTCAAAAGAAGAAATGTTAAAAGTCTTCGATACAATAAGAAGGTGATTTCAGTTTCACAAAACTGTTACAGATGAATTATTCTGATACTTAAAAAAGTGCGAAAATTTTTATGAACAGTCTACTTTTTATAAGAAACTTGAACAAAGTAATATTACAGACTTTTTTAAAGTTAAAGATTTGGGATACTGAGAAAAAAGAGAAAAGGTACGCTACGATTGAGTTTTTTCTTACCTCTCTTTATTATATGTTTTTTTTTTTTTTTTTTTTTTTTTACATTATTCTAAGAAAAATTTTCTCATATGTCTACTTTGCATAAAAAAAAAATTGCTGCCGGAATTAAAATAGATTTTATCAATATTTCCATTTTATGTTTATTTTTCATTTTATGCATGCGTATTTTATTGTACAAATTTGACGAATTTAAGTTTATTTCTATTTAAGGAATTTTCTTCATAACGAAGTGATTAAGTGTAACGATGAGAATTTCTTAAATGGAAGTTTCACTGCATTAATAAATATTTTTGTATAGTATTTACTTAAAGTGTTATTTGTGAAAAGTTATTTCATGCATAATAGTGATATCTTATTGACTTATCTTCATTTAAATCGTACAATATGCGAATAATAAATATATATAAATGTATATCACTGTTAAGGGGTTCCGGGACACAAAAATCTTCAGATTTTGCAAAAACATTTTATTTCATAAAAAAATTCCCTCTTTTTTCCTGCTTAAAATGACATTTAAATCATGTTTCTATCTGAATTAGAACAAAAAATATTATTTTTTTTCGTTTTGGTTTGTTTTCAAAATCTAGCTTTCAAGCAATAGCTGTCATGGAAATGACTTCTTGTAAAAATGCGTTTTTCTTCATGATAGGTTTTTTTACCATTTCTCATATTTAAATTCTTATAACTCGAGAACCGTTAAAGATACAGGGTTCAAACTCGGAACATATCTTTTTCAATTATTTTACTTTAATTTTGATTCAGCATATTTGGAAAAAATATTTACTTTTGAAAATATGATTTTTTTTTTTTAAAGTTGCACCACTTTTTTTGAAATTTTTTCGTTAAATATTTTTAATTTTTTTATAAATTAATATTTTTAAAAATGCTGAATCAAAATTAAAACTTATATATTTCTGTTTATTTAAATGAAAAAAAAATTTAAATTCTATAAATAATATTTCGAGTTATAACGATTTTAAATTACCCAACTTTTTTAATAAATTTTAAATTTAAATTAAAAAAAAATTCTGAGAAGTTTTATCATGTGATTTTGTTTACAAATGATAAGGTTAACCATCACAAAAAAATTCAGAATTTTAACTCAATAAATAAAAATTATTTTAAAATGTGTCCCGGACCCCCTTAATGCATAAAAAGAAAAAGAAAAAGGTAATTTTTATACACTGATAACCAGGGGCCTCGCTAAGAGGGGGGGGGGGTGGAGCCCCCACCCCAAACGTTCGCTAATGTTAATACACTTGGCAAATTTACAAACTTAGTTGGAAAATTTGTTTAAAACTTTAATAAAAACTATATTATATTTCCTATTTATGATAGACTTGGCAAAAATTACAAAACTAATTGGGAATATTATTAAACTTTTAACAAATAAGAACTATATTACATTTTCTAACTGTGGTAAGCTGGCAAAATTATAAAACGAGTTGGCAAATACTGAAATTTGACTTGGCAATTTAAGGTTCTCTCACCCACCAATAAAACGTCTTAGCGATGGTGCTGCTGATAACGATATAATTATGAAGGGGTGAGGGGAGTTCGAGAAATGATAAAGTATAATTTGGGAGGGGAATTCCAAAATTTCCAAAAAGTTGATCACGTTATGTATGTAGAGCCCCTAAATGGGTACGAAACGGAAGTGACAATCATACTTACATCATTATGATTATACACCATAATTGAGATTGAGTATAAGAAGAAAACATGGAAATCTGTTATATGTATTCTGTTTCTTAGTAGTAAAGCATTTTGACAATCTATGAAAAGAAGAAATGGATATGTTTCACCAAAGGATTTTATTTTAAAAAGCCGCTCTTTATTTGCATTTTTGTAAATGGTCTACTATATCACATTATTCGATTTAAAGTTACTTGAAAAAAAAAATATGCACAAAATATAGAAGATTTATAGGCTAATAAAAACAAATAAACTGGTCGCTTTGAGTAAGGCATTACTACTATGTGGGCTGTAAACACCGGCATTATCTTAAATGGGAAATCTATGCTTAAAAGCAGTTTAAAAAAAAAAGAATTGTTCAATTATGCAGCTTAGAGATTTGGTTTCCAAAATGCTTATTTATCCATTATTTTGATCTTAAATGCCTGCAATTAAGTGTTTTTCACAAAATATTGCACAAATTGAAAGAATTAGAATGGAAATTCTTCCAATATATTTCATGAAAAAAATTCCTAAATAATAAAATTTCATGAAACATAATGTATATTACTTTTAATCTGCATAATTTTTGAGTGTTCGTTTCATTATTACTGTTTCCTACTGCATATTACTATATTAAAATGTTTCTTATTAAGAAATTTTGAATTCAAATTCTTTAAAACAAGATTTATTTATTGACTCTCTCAGTGCTGTTTTAGAACGACAATAGGAAAGATTGCAAAACAGAATATAATCCAAATGCAATGTATTCTGTCCCTATTACCATTCGTACATTTTGTAAAGGACTTTTAGAAATCTATGAAAGGAGGAAATTACATTTCACCTAAGGATTTTATTAAAGAAATCCGCTCTTTATTTGCATTTTTGTAAATGGTCTACTATATCATGTTATTCAATTTAAAGTTACTCGAAAAAAAAATATGCACAAAATGTAGAAGATTTATAGGCTAATAAAAACAAATAAACTGGTCGCTTTGTGTAAGACATTACTGCAATGTAGGGAGAAAACACCGGTGTTATCTTTAATGGAAAATCGATGTTCAAAAGTAATTTAAAAACATACCCTGTTTAATTACGCCTCTTATATACTGTTCAGTTATGCATCTTAGAGATGTTGGTTTCCAAAACTCTCATTTATACATTAATTTGATTTTAAATGCCTGCAATAAATCGTTGCTTACGGAACATAGTACAAATTGGAAGAGATAGAATGGAGCTTCTTCCGATATATTCCATGGAAAATATATATATATACTATATTACTTTTAATCTGTATAATTTTTTACTGTTCCGTTCATTGTTACTATTTCCTACTGCATAATACTATATTCAAATATGTTTCTTATAAAGAAATTTTGAATTTAATTTCTCTAAAACAAGATTTATTTCTTGTTTCTCTAAGTTTTGTTTTAGAACGACAATGGAAAAGATTACAAAACAGAATGTAACCTAAATGCAATATATTTTTCCCTATTTTCATTCGTATACTTTGTAAACCAATTTGAAAATCTATGAAAGGAGGAAATGGATATGTTTCAGCTATGGATCTGATTTAAAAAATCCGCTCTAAATTTGCATTTTTATAAACGGTCGACTATGTCACGTTATTAAACTTAAATATACTTGGGGAAAAAATGTAGAAAATTTATAGTCTAATAAAAACAAATAAATTGGTCGCATTACGTAAGACATTACTGTAATGTGCGGGAGAAAGTACCGGTGTTATCTTTAATGGAAATCGATGTTTAAAAGCAATTTAAAAACATATCCTGTTCAATTATGCATCTAATATACTGTTCAATTATATATCTTAGAGATGTTTGTTTCCAAAAAGCTTATTTATACATTATTTCGATTTTAACTGCTTGCAATAAGCCGTTGTTTACAGGACATTGCACAAATTGAAAGAGCTAGAATGGAACTTATTCTTATACATTCCATGCAAAAAAAAAAACGTAATGTATATGTACTTTTAATCTGTTTAATTTTTGAGTGTTCGTTTCATTAGTACTGTTTCCTGATGCATATCACTATATTGAAATGTTTCTTTTTAAGAAATTTTGAATTTAGTTTCTTTAAAGCAATATTTTTTTGTCTCTCTCAGGGTTGTTTCAGAACGACAATAGGAAATATTACAAAACAGTATATAATCTAAATGCAATGTATTTTTCCCCTACTTCCCCTACTTCCATTACATTGTGACATTATTGTGACTACATTGTGATTAGTACACTTAATCACAGACTAAAAGCGATGAAGTTTTCCCATTTGCAAAACTCTTTACCACAGGACAGAATGTTTCGAAGCAAGACTAACTTTTTCAGAACAAGACCAAAGATCCAAAAATGTTCTAAAAAAAGTTATTTATCAGAGTTTTTGTGCACGTTTAGCTTATACCACATTTTGAATTTTAAATTTAAATTAAAAAATTAATTTGAGTTCTAATGTACGCAAAGTAACTTCTAAAACTATTATTATCACCTATTAGCACTAGTTTTCAAAACATAAAAAGGTGCTAAATTATTTCATTCGGCACTACGCAATTTATGATGTACAGGGTAATTCAAAATGAATTGGACAAAATGAACGGAACTGTTAATTTATTTTGTCCCATTCATTTTGCATCACTCTGTATTTTTGATGTATTTTCCAACTTAACGTTGGGGAGAGTAGCCGAATTTGAACCTGTTCACATATTTTCAGGTGTAACTCACTTCATTTTTGGAATATTTGCAAAATATCACTAAACGCGGCCAATCTATACATCTACTAACTAAATAAATTTTTAAAACAATTTATTTTTGAAAATTTTAAGTTTTATTTTAATTTGAAAGATTTGTCAAAAGTGGTCCAAATTCAGCGACTGGTCACCTAAGTTGGACCCCCAGTCTCTTAAATTGGACCAAACAAAATTAGGCTGATTTACTGAGTACAGAATATAACTAATTTTATTAAAAGCGAAATTTACGATTAATAAAACAACCAAACAAAACAACAGCAATGAAATAGTATATTGAAATCATATGTCTTAAAGTAAAAATAATTGCTTTAAATCAAAATGTATTCAAAATATAAATCAAAGTTATAAGTAATTAAGATTAGAAATTCTGGAACTGATTGCTGGTTACTTGAATATCATGTAAGAAGTGATGCAAGGCTTACAGATGAATTTCTTTTGTTCGTTTATTATTCCAGCGTACACAATATGGAACCATAATTGGCAATCTGAACACTGAATCATGTCTGCTATTTTATTTTTCTTACAAATTAGTCAAAACCAATCATCACTCTCTTGATTTTTCTTTTAAGATTATGAATGATTAGTCGTTTTTTTTTTGTAACAGAAGTTTTTTTTACCTTATGTGTGTAGTTTTTCCCTTCTATCGTTTTCTTTTCAATTAATTTACGCCTATTTTTTTAACTTGATGTTCCTACTGCTTTTGTGCTTTGAGAGTTTCCTTTATGTCGTATTTTTGTTTTTTCATTTCAAGGTTTACATTACTTTATATGGCGAAGATGGTAGTAGAACTGTTTTTTGCCTCCCTCTGTACTTGGACTTATTTGATTTTGGCAAGGGACATAACATTTCTAATTATTCTTAGGCTTTTGGGGTGATTGTAGCTGCAGCCTTCTAGCGGGTCAATGTCTACACCATTTACTCTTTTCTTGTCGTCTCCTATATGTTTGACAACTTTTGCTGTCACTGACGTTTTTCTTACAGACTATTTGTCTGCGTCGTTTTCATCATTTTTTTTACTCTATTAGTTTTAGTAGGTTCCATGATTACTGACTCTGACTCCGAAATCTCACTAGCAGGAGAATCAACAGATCTATCTGCAGTGCCTATCTCCTCGTCAGTAATAAGTGCAGAAGAAGTTGCAAAATGATGACTTTTGAAAACATTCTTGTTAGGAGGCCAAATGCCGCTTCCTTTAAAAACTTGGCCGGCGGTTTCAATTTTTGCTGCTCTGTCGTAAGCGATATCTAAATGCTGAAGGACCTGCAAAGTTGTTAGAAGGAAACATTTATCAGCTCGAAGCCACGACTCTTGTGCCTCTAAGTAATAGGTAAGGTATTTAAGGGTTTAAAGAAGACGTTATCCAAAGTATATATGGTCCAATTTAAGCAACTGAAATTTGGTCCAATTAAGGCAACTGCGCCCTTTTTTAAAAACAGGTAATCTCAATACTAACAACAAAATCGAAAGCAAACAAATCCGCGTGATAAATATGCGCAATAATCACAGGAATTTAGATATTTATATGAAAACATAACAACTTATCTTATTTTTAAAGTATTCTTTTACGTTTAGTAGGAAAAAATTATATCAAAATAGCTAATTTTAGGTTTTTTAAATTGTCTGAAAACAGCACGTGACAGGCGGGTGACGTCTTAATTGACGTCATTCTGATGAGTAGGATTTCAGCGGTAGATGGTATCTCTTTCTTTGACTATCGCCAGAATTGCATCGGTCCATTTAAAGCGGCGGTCCAAATATGGATACTCTCCCCTAAAATTTAAATAAAGTTTCTTATACTTAGAATGACTCTACGTCTGTTATTTCCAGATCCTAAGTTCTATTTGAGCTTTTGGCATATTAAATGGCTTTTTTTATGAAACAAAAAAAAATAGCTTGGATCCGAATAACCCAACCCTGGACGTTAACTGAACACAAATTTTAATAATTTATCACATACATAAATAATTTAAATTAAAGTTTGCAATAGACCGAAAGTATTTAAAAAATATCACGTATCAGTAAATGTAAAAATTTGGTCGGCAGCATAACTTATATCTTTTAGGCTATAATTTAGAAATAAAAGTACAGTCGTGGAAAAATAAATAAACACCCCCTACTAACTCTGCTACAAAGTATTGTAGAAGAAAGTTACTGGTACCAAACGATTGGAAATAAAGTCTACTTTTAAATGATGTATATAAAATTTGCTTAGGAAGCCATCTACATATCAAAACGAACCCACACTTTGTTTTATTCAATAGCTATACCCAAGTTTGACCCCATAATTATATTCTTCACCCTTCAATTAACCTAAATACAAATTTCTATGAAATTCAACTCATTAGTTTCAGAGAAATTAATTATTTTTAAATGAGCCTGTTTTAGGGGCTGTATCCAAATTGAAGTTCCGTAATCGATTGTTGAAATACTACACAATGAGTATGCCACTTCTATTAATGTATTATTTCTTGTCAATATCACTATTTCACTCGCTTAATATGTTTCAACTATTGCCAGCCCAAATGTTTCAAAAAATGAGTAAAATATATTTTTCTCAAATTATGCTTTTTTGCACATCATAGACCGGGCTTTTAACCCTTTATCTACTGCAATTTTTTCCCCCAGTTATTTCAATGAAAATTAAAGGATAAACATAATAAAAATACTCACCCATGAGAAATTTTTTTTCATTTAGAGGTAATAAATTAAACTGGTACTTTAATGTACCGTCCGTACACTATGACTAAAATATCGTAACAGAAAATCACACAATTTATTTCAAATGGCGCCAGAAAATATTTTCAATTTAATAAGCATGTGAAATATAAGCTGTCTCTTATTTACAAATAAATCTTTCGGCAAATTCTGGTGTCAGTCATTTATTTCAACACTTTAGAATTGAAAATGCTTCGCCCCTGAAAGGGTAAAATAAACTTTTTTCTTTTTTTTTTTTAGGTTTCGATCTTGTTAGCACTCCTTTAGTTATGCGACTTCTATATTCCAGGGACAACATGTTCTCTCGCATCTCCACATATGCAATATATGAATATATTACATATTCCATTTCTAGCATAGCATAAAAGAGCCGGTGCCAGAACTTTTTCGATTTCCTATGAAAATATATGATGAAACAGTGGAAGAAATACTAGGAAAATTATTACTACACTGCATTTTAGTAATTACATTTTAAATCAGATGAAAACGATGGCGAAAACCCAGACGAAAAGTAAACAGGACGTTTTTCTCCAACACCCAGTGTACTGACAGTACTTATAAGTACCACCGTGTAATTCAACTGTTAAATCAAATACATACACTGTTCACCTAAAATAGCTAGTCTAACTGTATTCTAAGAGCATAATGAACACATAAAAAAAAATCCAACACTTATCTCATATCCTTTACTGTGTTTGCCGTAATAAAAAGACGAGCGGGACAACCTATACAAAATGTCGGCACAAAACACATCGACATTTTCAAAGATACCCTCCCTCCTCGATAAAATAATAAACCTAGAGCTACTGCTGCCATGTATCCGAATAAAGTGGAGTTAAAAGAGTATTTTCGCAAAGTACCATTCGAATATTAGTAATATTCACTATGAGATGAAAGTTTAAAGTGACTGGTACTCATAAGTACCGTCAGTAGATAAAGGGTTAAACCAACATTTTGAAGTTTTTAAATCATAATGCGAAAACTACTTGGAAGAATTATTTATAATTGAGAATTCGCATACAGCAGGACATAATAAGTATAAACCCATCACAAAAATTGTAGTTTGCAATTCATTTTTTTAATGTTAATTTCATAGTTCATAATTCATATTATAGTTTTTTTTTAATTACAAATTCAATGTATTTATGTTTGGATTTTTCAGTATTATAACTACACAAGAAATTATCCCATTAGGATTATAATTTCAGGAGATATTAATAAAAATATGAAAATTTAATTTAACGATTTAACATCAGAAGCTCTAAATTTTGAAAGTTTATAACTCAAAAACTTATCATCCAAATAACATACAGTATAGTTTATATATGCATAGTTTGAACCAAAGATTTAAAATACATTGTGAAAATTGGATGTTGGCATTGTAAAAAAAAAGTTTGGTCTGGTTTTGATTTATAAATGGCCCCTAAGCCAATTTTATATACATCATTTAAAAGTAAGACTTTATTTACAATTGTTTGGTACCAGTAACTTTCGTCTATTATGATTAGTTGAAAAGTTAGTAGGGGTGTTTACTTTTTTTTTTTTTTTTTTTTTTTTTTCGCGACTGTACAAAATTGACACTTTTGGGATCCAAGTAATCTGATTTTACGATATTGGAATGCTGGGAGAATAGCATAAACATTGTCGTAAATAGAAAGTCGATGCTTGAAAGATATCTATGCACATCATACATGCTCAATTATATATGTTATAGATGTTGGTTTCAAAAGATTCTATTTGTAGATATATCGTGATCCCTGAAATAAATTTTGTTAAATGAAATTAGAACAAATAGAAATAGCTGAAAACGAATTTCTTTCAGTATATTACTTAAGAGAGAAGAAACAAGATGCATAGTAAACTCGCAAAATTAATTTCGTCAAAAACATAAAGAGTACAGGTAGCAAGTTATCGGAAGATCCTTGTAATTAGAAGAGATTTTTTCTCTTATTTGGAGAAATTTCCGTTTATTGACTGGAGAATTTCAGGAAATTTTGAGCTTCAGTTCGCGACTTTTTTGTGCTTTAAATTAAAAGTGAACGTGCATAAAAATTCAGTTTCTAATACTGGAAAGTACAATACAACACAGCTACCGGACTATCCCTATGATTTGCACCTTTAGATTAAAAAATGTTAGGTAATTTTACCTGAGACTGGCCACTCTTCTGTATTTTTTCATTGACAAATCAAATAAGATCAAATCAGAGCACAAGGTTTCGTGTTTTAATGAGAAAATAAAAAACTAAAAAAAAAATGAATTCTGCTTGTTCAGAATTTAGTGTCGCCCCCGATGAAAAAAATATATATGTATATAAATATAGATAATACAAAACATATTTAAGTTTTAAGACTTAAAACACACTCTTTTATTTTATATAAAATGATGTCATTCGCATCTTCTGAAGAACGATCCAGTCTTCAACATCAACAGTAAAGTATTCATATGACTATCGCTGAATAATATACAAATCCAAACAAACACATGTCGTTATTCAAAAAACTCGACCAAAAAAAAAAAATCGATTATCTAATGATTCATATGCCTTCATTTGTTTGTAATATAGATAATTAAACTAAATATAGTTTATAATAGCTCCATGTTTTATCAGAAATCATTCATTTATATTTTTTTCAAAATAGCACGTGTTTTAATTACATTTTTTTTCAGTAGTTATGAGAAAATGACAACAAAAATATATAATTACTATTTCCCAACTATTTTTTCTTTACTTTCCACACAAATGGAGTACTTGAGTTCCCAAAATTAAACAAATAGCTCTGAAAACTACAAAAAAAAAAAAAAAAAGAATATCTCAAAAATAACTTGAGATGCAGTTTTCAAACAAATTGCATTAAAAAGTACTTTTTTTCCCAATACGACGGTATAAAAATCGAAAATGTGTGATACTTAAAAGTTTTAAAAAATGCAATAATGTATTTAACAGTACAATGATATATCTGCTTTATTTTACGGCTGGCCCATGCAATGGAACGTTATTTTTTTGGAGCTTTCACTTTAATAGCTGGGAGAAAGAAATAGCATACCGTGGGCTAAAAAAAAAAAAAAAAAAAAAAAAAAAAAGGCACAAAACTTTCAACTCACGGAAACTTTTGCGAATTTATTTTTAATATGTAAAATTTATGAGAACTCATTTCATTAATTCTTTTTTTCAGACTACAGAGTTTATTCAAATGCGTCTTTATCAGAAACTTTGATTTCTACAACGTTTCATATAAAATTATAGTATTTTTTCACAGTAACAAATTTCTTTATCCAGACCAAAGTACGACTCGATTTTCTCAAAACGTTTTTCCGACAAAATATGCAGATTAAAAATAATATACATCTTGTTTCATCTATTAATATATTGGCAAGTAATATATTTCAAGTAATATATTGAGAAATGTTTCTTTCTCGGGTGCCATTTCCATTTGTGCTGTATTCGGAAAATAATTTTATAGACTTTTAAGGTTAGAATATCATATGTACAAAAAAAAAAAAAAAACGGTCACGTGCGAGTATTACTCGCGCTCAGAGGATTCTGCACAATAAATAAATGAATTATTAACAGTATTATTAAAAAAATCGTTGCTAAAAGAATAATAATACTTTGTAAAAAACTATATGGCGTAGGGTCCGATATAGATGTATATACTAGAAAAGTATGAATGGGTATACTATAAAAGTTCAAAGAGATATGAACCTGAATAATATCAAGTATTGCTATTCTGTATAACTCTTTTTTCTTTTTTATCTTATCCTAATCTGTTTATGATGAACTTCATTCGGTACTAACAATTTAAATAGTGCATAAACTTCATTTGACATTTCATAAAACTAAATTCAGCTTATTAATAATCTTTCCAATTTACAGTGTAACTAACAAAAAACCTTGTTCAAAGTTTTAATTTATCTTGTACTAAGCGCGCTTCGAAAGGAGGTAGCAAAGTTGCAGCACCATCTTGGCCCGTGTCACGTTGTTCCAGATAGGTTTTAATTAAATATTAAAGACACGGGAGGAGTATTGAGAGATCCAATCAATGCAAACTCATCGCGAATCCCATAGTATTTAAGTAATTTATTCTGATTAAATTAGTCTGTTTTTAACAATTTGAATTTTATTGCTTTTATACTGCTACTGGGATTACACAAATACATCACGAAAGTTGTTGTCTGGTCTTTAAAAACCGATGGTACATAGAGTACGCCGCTCCTATCATTATGTATGTCCAAACTGTCTGTTTCTTTGAGGGTTAATACCTCGGCTAATTATCGAAGAACTTTTTCGAAAATCCTTATCAACAATCCTTTTATACTTCTGCTACGATAGGTACCTCCAGAGCTCCTCAACACCTTTTCTGAATGCCTGAAAATTGAAATTTGTGTGTAACGGAAAAATGCGCTTTTCTCAAAAACTATATAACGTCGGGTAATGACTATAATTTTCCTGAAAGGTTAAGTTAACGTCTACTACCGCTAATTTTTTCATAATTTTAGTCTCAATAGATTCAGAAATAGAAGGAGGAGGACATATTTTTGCACTGCATTTCTGACGATATCTCTGAAAATATAATGCCTAAAATTAAAATAAACGTATTTGTTAGTTCAGCGTTACGAAAGCTTTCTCACGATACCCTACGCGATATACAAATGAAATATTTTCTTTTCAAGTAACTTAATTAGCCTCTCTACATTTTTCCTAAATATATTTGTGAATGTTTAATAATCTGTCAATATGTGGGTCAATAGTCTTTATTACTTCCCCCAATTTGAACTTTCCATGTTCCAGAGTTTACGAGTAAAATGGCCCTGACAGACGGGCAGAAAACAGGAGTGATCTTATAATGGTTCCGTTTTTACTTTTTATGTACGGAACCCTAAAAATAACTACTTTTGGCATTTATTACATACAGACTACATAAGTGTAACTCTTATCCCTTTATGCGAAGTAACGATCAATACCTGGCATAAATGTGCTCAAAATACAGAAAATATTCAAGCTAATAAAAGCAAATAAATTGACCGCATT
The DNA here is from genome assembly GCA_963932465.1 of Maratus speciosus. Classification (NCBI taxonomy): domain Eukaryota; kingdom Metazoa; phylum Arthropoda; class Arachnida; order Araneae; family Salticidae; genus Maratus; species Maratus speciosus. The sequence continues at coordinate 292,875,958 of OZ010798.1, forward strand.
AAGCCTTACATTAGTCGAGTGCAGGAAGAGATCACCGGCGTTACCGTAAATGGAAAATTGATGTTTAAAAGAGTTCTAGCCAGAAATCCTGTTTAATTATGCAGTTTATATATGTTCAATTACGTATCTTATAGATGTTGGTTTCAAAAATGTGGGCTTTTACTGATGTATTCTGATCTTAAAAGCCTACAATAAACCTTTGTTTGCGGAATATAGCCTATACGGAAAGAGTTAGAAAGGATTAGAAAGTAATTTCTTACAGTATATTACTTGAAATAGAATACAAATGGTGGTTATTATTTTAATCTGTATAATTCTTCAGTATTATTTTTATTATTTTCCACACTACATATTGTATCCAAACCTGTCTTAATAAGAAACTGTACATTTAAATTTTTTAAGCAAAAAAGTAACTTTAAAGCAAAATTGGTTTTATGTATCAGTGCTTCTTTCAACAACAGTATGAAAGATTACAAAATACTGCCTAATTTAACCTCTTTACGCCCTTGGCCACATAAATGGACGTTTAGTTTTTTATAATTATAATTACTGTCAATAATAAAAAGAACAAAAATTTGATAATAACTTATTCACTATACAGAATCCCTCAAATAAGAGAAATAAATATTTTATGGTTTGGCTGCACTAATAGTGGTACTTCCGATGTACATTTAGAGATATAAAAAACAAGTGTGATGTAATTTTTCGGCAGTCAGTGTTTTTGAATTATTTGAAGAAATCGTTGATATTTGATAAAAAAAATACCAGATATATTAATTATATTAAGTTTTAACAATTTGTAGAAATGTAAGAAAAAAATTTATTGTTAGTTTTTTTTTTTTTTTTTTTTTTTTTTTTTTTAAATAAAAAATCACTTTACTCATAAATTACCATTAATGCTCAGCGACCACAAATGTAGACATTATTTATTTATCTATTTATTTTTTGTAAATTTTTATTATTTTTCCATTTTTTAGGATTCCGTACTTAAAAAGTAAAAACGGAACCATTATAAAATCACTCCTGTGTCTGTCTGTCTGTCTCTCACAGCCGTTTAACTCTTAAACTACGGAACGTAGAAAGTTCAAATTGGGGGAAGTAATAAAGACTATGGACCCACATATTTACACATTTTTAAACATTCACAAATATATTTAGGAAAAATATAGAGGGGTTAATTAAGTTACTTGAAAAAGAAAAAAGCTTTTCTTTGCATATCGTGTGGGATATCGTGGGAAAGCTTCCAAAACGCTGAACTCAAAAATACATTTCTTTTAATTTTAGGTATTATATTTTCAGAGATATCGTCGAAAATGCAGTGCAAAAATATGTCCCCACCCCCATCTATTTCAGAATCTACTGAAACTAAAATTATGAAAAAATTAGAGGCAATAGAGATTAATTTAAACCTTGTAGGAAAATTATAGCGATTAGCATAGGTCACATAGTTTTTGAGAAAAGCGCATTTTTCCGTTATACACAAATTTCGATTTACGGGCATTCAGCAAAAATATTGAGGAGCGCTGGAGGTACCTATCGTCGCAGAAGTATAAAAGCATTGTTGATAGTGATTTTCGAAAAAAATCGTCGCTAATTAGCCGAGATATTAACCCTTAAAGACACGGAAGGTTTGGACATACATAATGACACGGGCGGCGTACTCTATGTACCATCGGCTTTTAATGCCTAAATAACAACTTTTAATGATATATTTGTGTAATGCAATACCCAGTAGCTGTACAAAAGCAATAAACGTCAAATTGTTAGAAAAAGACTAATTTAATTAGAATTAATCACAGAAATGCTATGAGATTGGCGACTAGTTTGCATTAAGTATATCTCTCAATACGCTTCTCGTGTCTTTAAAAGTTAATTAAAAACCTATCCGAAAAAAGGCGGTTCGAACCAAGGCGGCGTTGCAATTTTGCGACTTCCTTTCGAAGCTCGCTCAGCACAATGCCAAGTTAAACTTTAAACAAGGGTTTTGTTTTAGCTGCAATGTAAAAAGGTAAGATTATTACTACGCTAAACTTGGTTTTATGAAACGCCAAACAAAGTTTATAATGCACTACTTTTATTGTCGGTACCAAATTAAGTTCATAAAAAACGGATTAGGATAGGATTAAAAAAAAGAGTTATACAGAATAACAATATTTGATATTATTTAGGCCTCATATCTCTTTGAAATTTTATTGTATAGACATTTATACTTTTCTAGTAAATACAGCTATACCCAACCCTACGTTGTATAGTTTTTTTTTAAATCTTATTATTCCTTTAGCAACGATTTTTATTAAATTATAAAATACAGTTAATAATTCATATATTTATTGTACGGAACCCTCTGAGCGCAGGTAATTCTCGCACTTGACCGTTTATTTTCTTTTTATATTTCTATTAATATAAAATGAATAAGTCGTAAAAACATTTTTTCTCACCATAAAAAAATCGTCCCTAAAGAGGTTAGATGCAGCGTATTTGTTTTCTTCCTTGCTTTCATTAGAATACTGTGATCCCATACTACAATATATAAAGTTGAAATAATTTTTCCCGTTAACAAATTCTTTAAACAAATCAAAGTAAGGGTAGGTTATCAAAAAAGTTTTTCCACCAGAAACTTTATGTCAACCGATACTTTACGTATGTTTTACACATGTGTAATACAACTGAAAGATATATACAGAAATATACCCGGAATGTAGAAAATTTACAGGCTAAAAAAAGCAAATAAACTGACCGCATGAAGTAAGATACAACTGAAATGCAAGGACACAGCACCGGTGTTATTGTAAACGGAAAATTGATCTGTAAAAGATATCTAGCCCGAAGTCCTGTTCAATTATGCATCTTATAGATGTTGGTTTCAAAAACATATGTTTACTATCTATTCGGGTCTTAAAAACTTTCAATAAAACTTTTTTACAAAATATACCACATACAAAAATGGCCAGAAAGGAATTTCTTCCACTACTTTACTTGAGATAGACGAAACATGATAGATATTATTTTTAATCGTATAATTGTTGAGTATTCTTTTCATTATTTTTCCTACGATATAATATACTTAAATTCCTAAAATTTATTGCTAGAAATAAATATTTCCACTGTTTTATTTGAAATAGAAAAAACGTGATGGATATTATTTTTAATTTGTAAAATGTTTTAGTATTCTTTTCATTATTTTCGCCAATACATATTATATTTAAATGTGTTTTTAAAAAATACTATAAATTTAAGGGGTCTCAGGACTTTAAAAAATGGAACAAGTGGGTAAGTGTGATCACAGATCGCACAGAGGGTTTCGTTTAATATTCCTTTCAAAACACTTTATCCTTTTGAAAAATCAGTTAGTTCCACATTTCGCAGCGAGGGGCGCACTCTATTCTAAACAAATCTCTATCCGAACGAAACTCCGTTTTACATACTATCCGTAGATATATTAGTCGAGGGGATTGGACCCATAGCACCCGAGATAAGTAGGCACCCCTAGTGGTAAAAAGTGGAACTAAAATATGTAAGGCTATGGTGCATAATATGAAAGGAGTGTCAAAGGGGTGTCGGCAAAAGTTAGAAAGTGCTCAGGTGAAAAGGGCGGAGGTTAGAAAAATTGCTTAAAACACACAAGTTAGAGCCCTGAGGAGTAAATAATATAAGATTTTTTGAAAATTTTATGATTTGTCGTGTGGTCTGAGGTATTCAACTAAAAGTATGCAAAAAATCATGTCTCCAACTTAATTAGGGGCTCTCTTAGAAAGAATTGCTTAAAATACATATGTGGTAGCCGAGAGGGTTAAACGTAAGACTTTTTCAAGATTTTATCATTTGTTGCCTGGTCTCAGGTGTTCTGCTATAAATATGCAAAATTTCAAATCTCCAATTTAATAAGGGGCTCAGTTAGAAAGAATTGCTTAAAATACGCATGTGGGCACCCAAAGGGTTAAATGTACGACTTTTTCAAAATTTTAGGATTTGTCGCATGATGGTGTTCAGCTATAAGTATGCAAAATTTCACGCCTCCAACCTAAATAGGGTCTCACTTAGAAAGGTTTAAAATACACATGTGGGAGCCCAAACGGTTAAATGTACGACTTTTTCAAAATTTTATGGTTTGTCATTTGATGTGAGGTGTTCAGCTATAAGTATGCAAAATTTCACGCCTCCAACCTAAATAGGGAATCACTTCGAAAGAATTGTTTGAAATACGCATGTGGTAGCCCAAAGGGTTAAATGTACGACTTTTTGAAAATTTTAGGATTTATCGTTTGATGTGAGGTGTTCAGTTATAAGTATGCAAAATTTCACGCCTCCAACCTAAAAGGGGCTCACTTTAAAGAATTGTTTAAAATACACATGGGGGAGCCCAAAGGGTTAAATGCACGACTTTTTCAAAATTTTACAATTTTTTGTTTGGTGTGAGGTGTTCAGCTATAAGTATGCAAAATTTTACGCCTCCAACCTAATTAGGGCTCTCTTAAAAAGAATTGTTTAAAATACACATGTGGGAGCCCAAAGGGCTAAAAGTACGACTTTTTCAAAATTGTATGATTTGTCGTTGGAAGTGAGGTGTTCAGCTATAAGTATGTAAAATTTCACGCCTCCAACCTAATTAGGGGCTCTCTTAAAAAGGATTGTTTAAAATACTCATGTGAGACCCCAAAGAGTTAAATTTACAACTTTTTTCAAATTTTATGATTTGTCGTTTGATGTGAGGTGTTCAGCTATAAGTATGCAAAATTTCACGCCTCCAACCTAAAAGGGGCTCACTTTAAAGAATTGTTTAAAATACACATGGGGGAGCCCAAAGGGTTAAATGCACGACTTTTTCAAAATTTTACAATTTTTCGTTTGGTGTGAGGTGTTCAGCTATAAGTATGCAAAATTTTACGCCTCCAACCTAATTAGGGCTCTCTTAAAAAGAATTGTTTAAAATACACATGTGGGAGCCCAAAGGGCTAAAAGTACGACTTTTTCAAAATTGCATGATTTGTCGTTGGAAGTGAGGTGTTCAGCTATAAGTATGTAAAATTTCACGCCTCCAACCTAATTAGGGGCTCTCTTAAAAAGGATTGTTTAAAATACTCATGTGAGACCCCAAAGAGTTAAATTTACAACTTTTTTCAAATTTTATGATTTGTCGTTTGGTGTGAGGTGTTCAGCTATAAGTATGCAAAATTTCACGCCTCCAACCTAATTAGTGGCTCACATAGAAAGAATTGTTTAAAATACACATGTGGGAGTCCAAAGGGTTAAATGTGCAACTTTTTCAAAATTTTATGATTTGTCGTTTGATCTGAGGTGCCCAGCTATAAATACGCAAAATTTCACGCCTTCAAACTAATTAGGGGTTCATTTAAAAAGAATTATTTAAAATACACATGTGGGAGTCCAAAGGATTAAATGTACGACTTTTTCAAAATTTTATGATTTGTCGTATGATGTGGGGTGTTCAGCTATAAGTATGCAAAATGTCCAGTCTCCAACATGTATAGTTTCTGAGAACGGGCTCTGTGACAGACAGACAGACGGACGGATAGACAGAGGAGCGAGACGAATAGGGTTTCGTCAGATGAACGAAACCCTAAAAAATAAAAAATAAAGATCATTTTCAAATTTTAATATCTTAAAATGTATATGATTTTAAAACACAATTTTAATTGTGATAAAAGATATAAGTGTGTTCTTTCATTTCATGTATTTAAAAAATTGCAAGATGCAGATATAGCATTTAAAGGGGGTTCTAAAGTGTGAGACATTTGACAAGCAGAAAATTGGCATAACAGCTTGAGCGGAGGATTACAAAATAAATTTTGGAACTAGAATGAAAGTTTTATTTCCTACTTATACTTCAGATTGTAATAATTTCCTGAACCTAAATAAATTTGTATTTAAAGCATTTTTATATTTTTATACAAAGTTGTATTGAGCTAACGCAAAATTTTGAAAATGTCAATCACCTAAAAAAATATTTTTTTTAACAATAAAAAGAAAATTTTATGTTCAGTTTATACAGACTAACATGAAACATATGTTTTGAAAATTTCAGGAAAATATATTCAGAAATTATTGAAATATCGTGCGCGTTACGCATAAAAACGTCATTTGGAGAAAAATGACTTCAAAGTTTCGGAAACGCCACTGCAGCTATTGAGCGGATATAATTCTAAAAACCATAACTTCTGTTCTAATGGGAATTTTAAGAAAATAATTATATCAAAATGTTCAGAGAAGAAAGGAGTTTAACGTCTAAAAAATATATAATTTCGAAAGTTTTGAAGCTTTAAGAGTCAGAGTCCTGAGACCCCTTAATTTCTTTAAAGCAAGATTTGTTTTATGTATTAATTCTGTTTTAAAATGACAACATAAAATATTTCAAAATATAGAATAATCTAAATGCAGATTATTTTTTTCTACCCTGCTTTCATTAGAAATCTTTGTTCACATTCTACAAATATTATAAAGTTAAAATATTTTTTTTCCCATTAACAAATTTTTTAATCAGATCAAAATAAGACAAGGTTTTCAAAAACGTTTTTCCACCAGAAAGTTATTGCAACAGAGATTTTACGACTGTTTTACGTATATGCCATAATACAACTGAAAGATAAAAATACACTACAGAAATGTGCCCTAAATGTAAAATTTTACAGAATAATAAAAAGAAATAAACTGCATGCATTAAGACAGACATTACTAGAAGGAAGGAGGGAGAGAGTAATGACGTTCCATAAATGGAAAATCGAAGTTTAAAAAAGATCTTGTCAGAAATTCTATTCAATTATGCATATTATACATGTTCAATTATGCATCGTATAGATAGATGTTGGTTTCGAAAGCATCTGTCTTTACATCAGTTCTGGTCTTAAAAGCCAAGCATTAAAATGTTTGCTTTCAGAATATTGTATGAACTTAAAGCGAAATGAAAAAGTAAACGTTCCTATTTCTTATTCTAAATAGAATAAATGCAATTTATACAGAGTGTTTCGAAACTAACTGAACAAACATTCAGCAGTGAAAATGCGCGTCAAGACAATAATTTTTTATTAAGAAAACTAATGTTTAAATCTACACACCCAGTTAAAAATACAGGGTATATCACTTGCAGCCGAATTCTGATTTTTTTTCTTAAAAATACGTTTTTGAAAGACACGAAATAAATCAACATGGAATGATAAATTAGTGGTTTTCGGATTTTTTCCATTATAAACGCTATAAAACCTCCCTTCTTGCCAAATTTCAAGGTTCCAGATTGCCATGCCCACAACCCTTTAACATTAATTTAACTGAAGTTATGTGAAATGAGTTTTAAAAAGGAATCGAAAGTGAATCGAAGTGAAGAGAGGAGTCAGTGAGTTAGAGGTGGCTTCTGATGGCGGTAGGAGACATCTGACAAGGGAACCAGTTTTGGTGCTGCTCGCACCTAGAGTTGACACCCGGTGCATTATAAAGCCCTATATTACGAAGTTTGACTATCGACAAAATTTTTCTGTTAAAATAATATTTCTTGATTTTACAGCAGCATAACTTTCTGAAAAGGTAATTTTCGAGACCACTTTTCGGCCTATTAACATTGAAGTTTTTTAAAGAAAAGCATTAAAAAATAAAAATTAGTTAATAATAAGTATAAAATATTGAAAAAAGTTTAAAAATTCCTTCAAAAATATGCGAATTTGATTTTGAAAAATTGCAACATTATATTCACAATTTATGCAGGGAAAATGTTGGCGCTTTTTTTTTTTTCAAAAGTAGAGCTTCCCGCCAACCCTATCTAAATGTCATAACTGATTGTCTTCTGTGAGAGCGGTTTGGACTTCAGTAGAAATTGTAAAGTACGACCTAATTAGCCACTGTAATGTTTCTAAATTGTGTAAACATATTAATTTACTTTATGATTACTTTTACCAAAGGACCATTTAATCTAGCAACATTTCGTTTAAAACATTCGAAACTTTATTCCATTCGATTTCTAAACAAAATAGTTTACTTATTTTGTATTTCACTAAAAAATAGTTTTAAATGATCGTGAAAACTTTTATAGAAATATATTTACTATTTATATATTTATCGTCTGCATAGAAAAACAAGTAAGAAAAATCATGTGTTAAGCATAGATTATGAAACACTTTCCAACACTTCTTGAATGCTTTAACAGAACTTCGTTATTTAGGTAAATAAAGAACTAACTAAACATTTTAGAAAACGCATAAAACATTTGAAAACTGATTTCAGCAGTTATCTTCCATAGCAAATACGTATTCCAATTCTTTTGAACATCCCTGTATCTGATCTGTAGGTTGATATAGATACTATATTATGAGAAATTTAGTTTAGCAAGAAAACATATAACAGGTTGAAATTTCTCTTTCAGGAATTTATACTAATAGATGGAAATATACTTGTATACTTTTGCACAACCCTGTAGTTAACCTAGTACCTTTATTACATTCCACTATTTATCTAAAGTTTAATTCAAAGTAAAACATTCTTAAAATTATTGGAATCACATTTCCAGAAATTATCATTTATAGACGGCCATGTATCCAATTCTTTGCGTGACCCTGTATATCATTTTAAGTATATTCTACAAACATTTCTCAGTAAACTAAATGAAGTTCAGCATAAAAATGCATAACTCATTTAAAAACTACCTTTAAACAATTTGCAATCATACCCAGTAACCATTACGAATTCTTTTGTGTAGCCCTGCATATCAATTAGAGCATTTTTACACACCATATACAATGCATACATATAGTGAAACATAAAAGCACATACCATAATTAAAAGTGCATTTCCAGCAATCATCGCTAATGTACAGTACTTCGGATACAATATTGTATCTGAAACCTTTTGTGTATCCCTGTAAATAATTCTATGCACTTCGTATTATACGTGAGTAACTTATAGTAAACCTCAGCGACGTATATTAATTTCATTATACCTGAAATAATTTAACATAATTTAAATACGCCGGAAAAAATTCCCTCCACCCCTATATCATTATGTAACGGAATTCTTTTGTGTGGCCCTGTAAATGAATAATAACTATTCCTTGCGCCGCATATTCTATAGAATGCATATTTTAGTACACTGATAATTGCATATCAATTTTATTATGTTTGAAAGCATGTAACGTAATTAAAAATTATTTTAAACGATTTTTTCTCATAGGCCGTAATGTAACGGAAAACTTTTGATTGTCCCTGTAAATGAACTAAACGTGCTATAAACTTCATTTGAAATAGAGTTAGTGCTATGGTAGAGGTTACTAACATCCAAAAATTTCAGAACGATCCGAGTATATTTACGGGAGTTCGAGCGCGGACAGACGGATAGACGGCCAGACAAACCGAAGTCATAAACACTTTTCAACTTTGTTGGAAAGTGTTAAAAAGAAAAACCTAATTCTTGTTTCTTATGCTATCTATTATCAAATAAATCGCACTCTGATATAATTTTAATATTTACTGTACGTACATTAATCCCCGGATAAAGCGGGTTGATAAATTGAAGCGCTATATTTGGCGCCTTAACTCACGTTTGGCGTGAAATAAACAAATAAAAATTTAATAATAAAAAATTAAAGGTCTAAAAAAGTATATAAAATATGATTTTAACAGAGAAATTTTATCGGTTCTCTAACTTTTATGTATTTGGCTACAAAATGCACCAGGTCTCGATGCTAGGTGCAAGCAGCACCAAAAGTGGTTCCCTTGTGAGTTAATACTGGTTTTGATTTTTCAGAATAGAGTAAGAGTGGTTTATGTTAAAATAATCATTCAATTCAAAATAATCGCGAAGAGTGAATGTAAAGTTTTGTAAATAGCAGCTAGTATTTTAATAAACTTTGTAATTAAAATTACAAACTGGAGTCCTTCACTGGCTGTCCAGATATCACATAGGTCAACGGGACATTAGTAGGACAACATTAGTAAGTACCCTATAGGTTTTGAGAGTAAAACCTATAGGATATGTGAGGGGTTCACAACCATAGTAGAAAACGTCCATTTTTAAAGAAAATGAGATAGTCCATTTAGAAGGCGCATAAATCCTATTTTATCTACTCCCACATTGAACCAAGTCTGTTTTCACATACTTTCTCACGTATGGCATCTGTTTACAGACTTTGTTCACTGTGGGAGTGAATAAAACAGATTCCATGCACCTTCTAAATGGATTATATGTATATGTATATTTTTTCAAAATGGACTTGGTGTACTACGATTGTGAACCCCTCATATATTGGCCCAGTCATACACTGGTGGAAATTGATTAATGAAAACACGGTTTTTTAACAAAAACTTCTATAATATTCATTAAAAATGAACGAAATTTCATGGGATATACATATACAGTATGTATAACAAATGAGTTACAAAAATAAAATTTCATACATAATATTAAACATAAACAAAAAGTCAAAAATTAGATTTTCCTAATATGCACACATGGAAATTGATTTATGAAATATCACATTTCATTGGCTATTCCGAAATAATGTGACAAAAATTTGCATAAAACAAGGTAATGTGACATGAACAGTAGCCATAAAAAATGTTATATATTAGAAGCAATATGTTTCAGTCATACTTTTCACCATGGTTAAAAGAAAGATGTTGTCTGAGGAAGGAAGAGCTAAAATCGATGCATATCTAGAATGTGAAATTCTGTTCCGAAAATTAGTAAATTAATTGAAGGATTTGTTGGTGTGATATATAACTTTAGAAAAGATCCAGCAAATAATGGCAAAACTTTTAACAAAAAGTTAATCCACGTTTAAGGGTGTTCTCAAGTCCAAAAAGGCAACTTTCTGACATAAGTTTTAATTAATTTTTGTTCGAAAATGCATGAAACTAGCTAGCGTTGTTGCTCAGAAACTATGTAATTGAGCTGTTTTTTCCATTTTTTTTTACAACGCAATATATCTTTCAGAAAATAGTGTCAAAGTGGGCGTTTTGAACCGAATTTCCGCGCGAAGGAAGAAAGAGCACTCAAGAGCGGGCGAAAAACGTGCTTGTCACGTGATCAAAATTGCTTATAACTCAGTAGGTAATTGATTGATCAAAAAATGGAAAAGACAGTTCAATTCCAGATTGCTTCAATGGCCAGGCTTTCCAATTTTATACATTTCCGTTAAAAAATTAATTTGTAAATGTGTCAAAGCGTTTTATGATTGTTGAGCAGAGCAGTTACGAACAGCCTTAAGTAAAAGAGAGAGAAGGGGGATTCTTCAACTTGCATCGAAAGCCGATCACAGTTCAAAGCAGATTTGTGCAGCTCTATCCCTTCCTGTTACTTCTAGAAGAGTTAGGCAGATTTTACAATCTGCACGGAGATTGAGATGGTCGAAAATGAAGGATGGTCCAAAGTTACTTTTGCATCACAAGCAGATGCTTTTGCAGTATAGAAAGAAGTACATTCAATGGGTGACAATTGGAAGAAAGTCATTTTCTGCGACGAAAATAGATTTAATTTGGATGGTCCGGATGGTTTGAAGTATTATTGGAGGTATCTCCGAAAAGAAGCAAAACCTATATTCAGCAGAAATTTTGATTGCGGAATTTTGATGATTTGAGCAGTGATCGCTTATGATGGCAAAAGTGAAATTGTATTTTTAAACGGTCGCCAGAACTCTTTTGATTACAGTTTAGTTTTAGAAAATTCACTTCTTGCATTTGCATGTAATATTTGCATGGAAATATTATGGTTTAGATTAGGCCTTCATGCAAGACAATGCAAGTATTCACATGAAAGATTGGTTTGACGAACAGAATATTGTTCTTTTAGATCATTCATCTGTTACTCCTGTTCGATCCCCATCGAAAACGTTTTGGGACAGCTTTTTCGAATGGTTTATGCAGATGGGATGCAGTACTCATCACTTGTATAATTGGAAGCTTCAATCTATCAAAACCGGAAATTAATTGATCAGAAATACATTCAAAATCTTGTTTTATCAATGCCATCCAGAATAAAAGAAACTCTGACGAATAAAGGCGGTTTTACTAACTATTAATTTCAATTAAATGTGTCATTTCATAAATTGATTTCCATGTTTTTATGTTACTAAAATCTAATTTTTGGTCTTTTGTTTTAGTTTATTAATATGCATGAAATTTTATTTTTCTGAATTTTTTGTTGTACATAGCATGTATAATGTATGAAATTTCATTCATTTTTATGAATATTATAGAAGTTTTAGTTAAAAAAACGTGTTTTCATAAATCAATTTCCCCAGTGTATAAAAAATAACTTTACAGGGTTCGTACGGGTGCCGTTATTTTCAAGCCAAATATCAGTATTTTTTAACAGAAGAATAAATTTAGTTTAAAGGCACGACATCTCGTCTTATTTAAGGATATATTTTCTATAAGAAAATACTGGTAGGGAGGAATTTCTTAGTCTGGAAATTCAAGGACCCGTACGAACCCTGCTTTAAAGCCTCTCTTTTTGAAACTATTCCAACTATTAAGATTGCCATTTGTTTTGTTTTAAATTTTTCAAAAGCTATTACTTTTATTTTTTTTCTTTCGGCGAATTGTTTGAAGGTTTAAACCCCCTTAAGTCGACTAAGTAAATTAATATCCAGAGAGAATTCGAAAAATATTTTACAGCTTCAACATTAAAATATATTTGAAATTTAAACTAAGTTTACTCTCAAATTCTCATCTATCCTCAACTAACTATTGCGGCTAATAAATGAATTTTCTTAGAAAGGTCATTAAAGAATCTGAATAAATAATGCGTAATATATGCATACGTTAGCCGAGAGTGCTAATGTAATTAATTGTTTCTTCATAAGTTATAGCACCATTTTAAAAGCAGAATTCTATCCTTTTATGTTATGAAGCTAAACGTAAAGCTCTAACTAAATGATGACATTTTATTTTTAAGTGCATTCGTAATTATGTAAATACGTAGCACCTATGGTCATCGTCTGGAAGTCCGTCTGTCTGTCCATCTGTTCGCATATAACAGCGGAAAAACTACTCAACCGAATGGTTTCAAATTTAATATATGTGATCGTTGCAGAATTTTGTCGAGTCGTTTCAAATTTTATGAAAATTGAATCAAAACTTAAAAAGATATTAATAAAAGTTTTTGTTTGCGTTCTGTCAAACGTAATGATGGGTTCGAAATATTTGATTATTCAAACTTTTTTTGGGGGATCACAAAATTTATTTACATATTTTGAAAAAATAGACTTGGGACATCCGAAGAGATCTTGAATTGGCAATTATGTACATATTTACAAAAATATAAATTAATTTCACCTTGAAGATGGATCACCATGCTCTATTTTACCAAAAATATGACCCTAATACATATATACTTTCTGTGCTACCTTAATATTCGCCATACTAATTCAGGAAAATTGACAAAGTTCCTCTAAAAATCTTTCATAGCAACAGACAATAAAAAAAACATAAACACTATACACAGCAGAAGCCAACTTTTATTTCCTAAATTTTAACTTCTTCTCGTGAGATAAAAAATGCAAAAGAAAGGAAAAATAGAACATAGCAACGGGCTGGCTGCATTTAAGAAATAAAATAAAATATCACAGCGGCATTTTCAAAAGCCGTGGTGTACAAAAAGAAAATATTAATTTACCAATTCTTAGGTGTTTTCTTCATTCTATTAAATTCTATCATACGTAATTATTTGAATGATACACCATGATAGGTTATGATTCTAGGTTGCCATGGTGATTACGTGAGATTTAAGATGGAGTCATATTATTTCTGTATTACTGAATTAAAAATATATAATATTAATAAATGTTGTATTGATGCATTTTTGCATAAGGGTACAGCAGCTATTGCACGAAGATCTGAATATTTATAAAACTATCTATAGGACGAACGCACCTCATTTAACACTTTTGACGTACAATTTCCGACTTATTTTAATCTGGCAATCTGTGTTGAAAGATTGTTTTTCGAATGTGTCTTTTATAATTTCCTTTAATTAAACATTCTCTTTACATGAATGTTGAAAGAACAGTATTATTATTATCTTATAGGGTATAATAAGCGACAGGCGATTTCGATATTAAAAAAATGGTTTCCATTTTATTTTTATTATCAGTTCTATCAAATCCATATGGAATTTGTTGAATTCAAAAGACTCTTTTCTCTATAAAAAAAAATGTGTTTCATTTATTACCTCACATTTTCCTTACAACAATTTAAATTAATAGGCTATCACTAAGTTTGTTCGTAGTCTAAAAAAAATTGTTTATTCAAAAATGTGGCACTAAAAGGAATAATATACTTTTATTTATTATTTTACAAAGTATGCAAAAAATTTCTCATTGGAAATATTTTAATTTCCACTTATTTTAAATTTTACCTATGTTAATGTGAACAATGAATATATACTCTTTTTTTTTTTGTCTTTAGCATTCAAATACCTCAAAATTTAATTAATCTAGGTACAAAATTCCTTAGCTGTTGCTGTAGAAATACCGAGACTATTTCAGAAACATCTAGGCAAAAAGTAATAAATGGAATGTTCATTTCTTACTTTCTCAATATTTTATCACAAATTTTAATTACATTTATTTTAATTTCCATTTAATTTAAATTTTGTATAAAATTAATTCTATTAATCTAAACAACAATACATTCCATCATTTCTTTTAAAAATCGTCTGCACAAATCTCAAAATTTAATTCATCAAACAGCAAAATATCTTAGCTGTTGCCATGGAAACACGGAGGCTATTTCAGAAACACCTCGGCAAAAAGTGATAAATCAAAACGTTCATCTACTACTTTTGTAAGATTTTAGGAAAAATTTTACTTGGCAAGGGTAAAATTTTGTAAATTAATTGAGCGCTTTTGTGCATGCAGTTTTTGTTCTCGTTCTTTCTGAAGTTGAATTAACTCTAGACAGGGAACCAAAAGAAAAATTTCTGTTTCCCTCGGAAACATATTTTTAAAGTAAAGAATAAATTATGGCAGTATAAATATAAAATGCCTCTTTCAAACTTTTGACAGCGTGCTAGATATTAAAAGTTGGTTTTCTCGACAGTTCAGCTAACAGTTTTTTATTACTTTATTAAGAAATACCGAAAATAGGGTAAAATAGACTCAAACAGAATAATTAATAATTTTTATAAAATATGTTTAATATATCACATTTTGTCATCCTTAAATGATTTTATTTACTGTATGCTTATCAGATGTTTCATTTAAACGTAAATTAATAAAATTGTAGTTTTTCCTATAGACCGGGAAACGGCAGCACAGACAGTCACCTCATCGAGTTCACGTCTGAAATTCCAGAATTAGTTAAAATTCGATTCGCATATTAAAACGCAATCGGTCTGCCAAGTCATACCGTGGTGGAAAATACCTTAAAACCCAATTTCAGCGGTTTACCATTGAGTTTTCCTGCTCCTAGTCCTCCATGTTTTCATACCTTTGGGTGCAGGAAAACACATAGGTAACCTTACCAGTCAACCGCTAAAATCGAGTTTCCAAGTGTTTACCACCAAGATATGACTTGGCAGACCGATTGCGTTTTAATATGCAAATCGAGTTAGCCGTGAACTCGATGAGGTGATTGTCTATGCTTCCGCCTCCTGTCTAGTACTGGTTAGATTATTTATTTGACGATGCGAGTTTCACAACTCGGCTTATCCGGAAAATCAAATTTTTGGAAATCAAGAAAAATCTCTAAATGCGTCACTTGGTTTTCCTTGTAAACCAAAATTTTACAACGCCAAAAACACCGGATAAAACTAGTTCTTTTTTTCAGATTGTAGTGTTTATTCGGTGCAGGTTTTCCAATAGAATAGATTGATAGAGAAAACACGATTTTTTAAATTTTAGATAAGTCGAGTTTTGAAACTCACGTCCTCATTTCTTTTTCTTCTTTACAATTTCAGCAGTAAGATTTACTGTTTCTATTACATAAAAGAATTTAGAAATATTTTATTTAAATGAATTAGTAAATGAATTTAATTTTTATGAAATACTCTTACGGCATTGTCCTAGAAACTTACTAAACGGTGTCACAGAATAATTATTTTAAAAATAATTTAGATTGAAAAAATATTTTTATGGAAATTTGGCAGAACAACAACAACAACAACAAAAACATGTAAATAATTAGATAATAAAAAATATTAAATTTTCCATGTTAGTAATGTGGCTACTGAGAATGATAAATCATGTGTGACCTGAATTAGTGTTGCCAGTTGTCCCGATTTACGCGATATGTCCTGATTTTCAGGGACTCCAAGACCTATCCAGTGCATGAGACGTCAAAAGTCCTGATTTTTCAGGATACATAAATTATTTTAAAGCTGTTCTCGAATCCAAAAGGACAACTTTATGACATAAGTTTTAATTTATTTTTGTTCGAAAATGCATGAAACTAGCAGGCATTGCTGTTCAAAAGCTATGTAATCGAAATGGTTTTTTTCGGGGTTTTTTGCAAACGCAATAGATCTTTCAGAAAATAGTGTCAAAGTGAGTGTTTTGAAACGAATTTCCGCGCGAAAGAAGAATAACCACTCAAGCAAGGGCAAAGAAGAACACAGTTCGATTCCAAAGCGCTTTCATAGTTAAGTCTTCCAATTTTATATTTTTCCGTTAAAAAAAACGACTTTATAAATCTGTCAAAACGTTTTTCGCTTGTTGAACATAACAGTTGAGAATAACCTTAAATTTATTTTAGTACCATGCCATTTGCTAGTCAGCATCGAGTGGAACTTAAGCCTTTATGTACTGAATTATGAATTCATGAAAATTTTATCTTCTAAAGCATTTTTCATGAATTATTTAAACTACATTTGAAGGTTTACATAATCATTTAATAAATTTTAGAAAGATTGAAGGATATACAAGGATTAATTAAATTTATAGGGATTTTGAGCAATATTTATAACCCCACTCAAATCTTTTATTTTAAATATTTTTCTTAGTATTTTGTAGAATTAGAAAATGTAAAAATATAATATTCTGACAATAGAAATATAGAAATATATCCGAATAGAAAAATCCCCCCCCCCCCCCCCACAACGCCAAGAAAGCTGAAAAGATGCAAGGGCCAAATAAATCATCCTTTTAAAAATATTTTTGTTTTGTGTGATCCATAATGCTTTTGGAACAAGATAAAAAAATGTATCTATAACTCATTCTAAACTGTATTACAACTAATGATTGTATTAAATGAATTTTATAACAAGTTATTTTAACAGTACTTATAAGTACAGTCAGCAGATAAAGTGTTTAATACAATAAAATTTGCGAAAACAGAACCTGTCTATAAAAAAAAAAAAAAAAAAAAAAAAAAAATTATTGTCCCTTCCAAAGAAACGCCTTACACTTCCACTTATTTAGACGGGAACCTGTCTAAAACGTTTTTATTTATTTATTTATTTGTTTATTGCGATTCTTAGCCATTCTGTTTTTACAAAGTTTTACTGTACTTTTTCAGTAAGCCCTGTGTAAACGGAACCCATTTATAACGCATTTCTGTTTTTAAAATAACTATTTGTTTGTAAAATAATTGATTGTCCCTAAGATAGTAAAAATATTTGTTAGACATTTATAGTAAGAAATAATTTATGGTAAGAATACGAAAATTCTGAATTAAAAAAAACTGTTAACATGAGGTTCAATGACAAAGCGTAACCTATTAACACTTTTCAACATAATAGAAAAGTGTTTATGACTTCCATTTGACTTCTCTCTGTCGACTGTCTGTTCGCGCTTGAATTGTCAGATAATTAACATATGCTAATGATGTTGACTATGACATGTTCGGCTATTGAAAATTAAGTGTATAATATTTACAGTTCGTTTACAAGTACTTTTAAAAGAATTCCGTTAAGTTATGATCTATGGGTAAAAATCCTCTACGTGCATTTTAGCGATGTTACTGTATTACATAACAAATGAAATTGATATGAATTTCTGAGCTGCAGTAAAGCATATTTTTCTGTAAAATATGGAATGCAAAGCATTTATAACTCATTTGTAAGGTCACGCTAAATAGTTCGATTACACAATCGTTTACGAAGGAAAACTGTCTGCGGTGTATTCAAACTATGTTACGCTGTTTCGAACATTATGAAATCTGTATAGAATACCGAGATTCAACACAAGTTGCTTGCTGTTTAATATGATCTGTATAGCATTTATCGTTCATTTACAGGAACAAACAAAAAATATTGAATACAATGAGGTGTATTAGCGATAATTTCTGTAAGTGCGTTTTCAGTTAAAGTATGCTTGAATAAATGCAAATGCTTGAGCAAAAAAGGATGCTTGAAAAAATCCAAATGCTTGAGCAAAAAAGAATGCTTGAATAAATGCAAATGTTTGAGCAAAAAGAATGCTTGAAACCGCCATCATTTCAAACATTTAAAGATGCCATCCGCCAGTGTGCCTGCTATACAAAAAGAATGTTGCTTAATGCGGTTCTGTGCTTCATCTGACAACTGGCTGCTAAATGACGAACAGCACATGGAACAGTTGTAAGCAACTAATGTAAACCATCTATTAGTAAATAAAAAAAAACTATTCAAGTACTTGTTCTTGATTTCGTCATAAAAAAAACCGTCTTCATTTCCATAACCGCATCTTTTTATCTTTATTCGTTTACAAATTTTTCCATTTTTAAAGTTGTTCCTGACTTTTGGATTACCCGGTATTTCACTTAAACACTGAACCAAATAGCTTTAATTTTGCTTTAAAGTTAACACAATTGCACTACATAATACCTACAAACTCTACATTTCACAAAATATGTACTACACTATTTATTTAGTTACGCACACTATTCCGAAAATTACCAGGCTCTTTAAGAAAAAACTAGAATTTTGACTGAGATTTCGGAAAAATACGTCTCTATACGTCGTATAATTTCAGGAAAGTACAGATAGTTTAAATATCATTTTGGAGGCAACTTTGTTTGTTTACATACTTTGCTTGCTGTAGAATATCATGTGCATAGCATTTATTGTTCATTTATAGGGATACAGAAAAGATAGTGGATACAGGGAAATGTATTTTCGAGAATTGCTGTAACTGTGTTTTCAGTTAGAATATGCTTGAATAAGTGCTTGTAAGCAATTTGTCGCTTGTAAGCCATCTTTCAGTCAAAAAAAGAAGCTTGAGCAAACAAATGCTTGAATAATTTTAAATACTTCAATAAATGCAAATATTTTCAGCAAAAAATAATGCGTAAAACCGTCATCATTGTCAACGATGAAAGATGCCATCCGCCGAAGTGCCTGCCATACCAGAAGAAATGTTGCTTAATGCTGTGAACAGTACTGTGCCTCGTCTGACAACTGCTTGCTGAACGACGAACATCACATTGAACATTTGTAAGCAACTAGTAACTTGTAAGCGATTTGTCGCTTATAAGCCATCTGTTAGTCAGAGAAAGAACTATACAAGCACATGCTTTTGCTTTGTCCATAACAAAAATCCTGCTTCTTTTCCACCGTTCGGAGCAAACCACATCGTTTAATCCTTATTCGTTTACGAATTATTCATTTTGAAAGTTGTTCCTGATTTTTGATTACCCGGTAGTTCACTCAAACACTGAACGAAATACTTGAATTTTGTATTAAAGTTAACACAATTACACTCCATAATTCCTGTAAATTCTACATTTCACAAAAGATAGACTGCACTATTTATTTAGTTACGCACTCTATTCCGAAAATTAGCATGCTTTCGAAGAAACGACTTGAGTTTTGACTAAGATTTCGGGAAAATACGTCTCTCTGTGTTGTCTAATTTCAGGAAAAGACAGATAATTTGAGTGTCATTTTGGAGACAACTTTGTTTGTTTACTTATTTTGTAGTTTCTTTCTTTAACTTTACTTATTATAAATTGCTTTTATCGTTAAAGTATGAGTAAGCAGTGTACGAGAGATTTTCAATTAATGTAAGAATAATTAAAAACCTTCTCATTTTAAACTCTAATTAACTATTTATTTCAAATTTTATATCATTTTAATGGATATTTTAATTAAAAATGAATAGGACATATTGACATGAAACTTCGCTTGTTCATAGATTAATTTTCCGAATAAAATGTTACTAACAAATTTAAGTGGGAAAACAATTTCTGTGAAATAGTTCTAGAAATTTTAAGAGTAATTAATTTTCAAGATTTCAATAACAAATAAGACATTAAAGATATTTTTCTGATAACTTTTTTTTACCGTGTTAAAACATCATTTTCACCTAATCTTTAATTCAGGAATGTTTCTGGTATTTCTATTCGAGTTCTAGTAAAAAAAAAGAAAGAAACCTAAATAATGAATATATTTAACTAAAATCTTTTGCTAGTGGCGACGCCTTTGCAAAATTTGTGTGCTATAAAACGGTTGAAAATATCGAATGTAAGAGTAAATAAGCACCAAAAAAACTGTTGTGAATTAATAATTATGTTAAACATTTTGTTTAATAAAACGATGCATCTTTTAAAAATGCTATGTATACAGTGCATCTCAAAAGTATATAGACAGGCGATTTTTTGAAATAACAGTTCAAACAACGAAGCAATAATCACAAAAAAATAATAAGCATATTGAATCATAACATAAGTTTATTACAACAAAGTAATAGAGTATAAGTTTTACAGAATTTTTGTAAAACAAAGTCAAAATCAAAATAGGCTGTCCCAAAAATATATGGAATTTCGAGTATTTTATAGTTAAATTCCTTATTTTGGACCAATTCCTTTGAATTATCTTGAAAATGCCATCAGGCGTGCTTCTAACTAGTGTTTGGAGAATGTGTGGCTGTAAGGAAAACCAACTCTGATTTACCTTTTGCTTTAATTCCTGAATAGTCGAAAACTGACAATCATGGCCATATATCTCTCGTGGATGTATTTCCAAAATGTTTTCAATTGGATAACATGTCTGGGCTGATGGCTGTCCAGTCTATAACAGCCACTTGCTTCTGCGTAAAATAAGCTGTTGTGGAGTGGGAGGTGTGAATCGACGCATTGTCCTGTTCCAGACTTTCCAGTTTTCCCCTCCTAAAATGTTTCCAATTGGAAGTAGATTACTATAAGGACCTTTTGATAATCATCGGAGCAATGTCGACTACAAAGGAAAGCTATATCCGTTGCTCCGTTTAAATAGAACTGGTTCCACACCATAAGCACCACCCTTCAGTGTTGTCAAATAAAGAACTCGCGAGGTTCTCGTTGTAGATCATGCCAGCAGTATGCCCAGCCATTAGAGACATCTAAATTATTATTATTATTGTTTTGTCCCTCAAGAAAACATTTAACCCTTCCTCCGTCCAGTGTTAGCGTGTTTAAACTCAAAGAACGCGTGACTTTCTACGATGCAATTTCAGCATAGGTGTCCGACACGTTCTGCTATATTACTGAAGTTTGCTTGCCTGTATGCGAAGGTGAACAAGTAGATCGCGAAATAGGAAACGCTAAAGTCCTCGCAATTTCACGAAAAAACTTCTTTTGTGTTGAAACTGCTTGCAAAATCTCTCTATCTTCCCCCTAAGATGTTTTTACTGGTCATCTGAACGCTTTTTTTCAACTGCATTGTCACCTTTCGATAAAATTTCATAAATTCTAGATCTGCTACGCTTCATTTGCCTAGCAATATCAGAAACATTAACAATTTGAGCCTTTAAACGCCAAGTTTTACCTAAAACAGCTGCAGAGAATTAAATGTTGCGAGGGATTTCCCAACTATTCGAGAATTGAAGATCGAACAGTGATTTTATATTTCGAAGTGATTACGTCACATATACAGAACGCAAAATATGCAAATTTATTTTGATATGGTGCTAAAAAACGATTCTTTTCCATATATTCTTAGGACAACTTATTTTGAATTTTATTTCTTTACAAATAATCTGTAATATCAGCATGATATTTCTGCAGTGTAATAAACTTTTATGTTATGATTCCATATGCAGGGTTCGTACGGGTCCCTGAATTTTTAAATTAAAAAATTCTTCGGTACCTGTATCTTGTTGTAGAAAATCTTTTCTTTAAAAAAGGCGAAATTTCACGCGTTTAAACTAGATTTATTTTTCTGTAAAAAAATATTGATATTTGTCCTTGAAAATAACGGTACCCGAACGAACCCTGATATGCTAATAATTTTTTCGTGATTATTGCTTTATTTTTTGAACTGTTATTTAAAAAAATCACCTGTTTATATACTTTTCAGCTGCACTGTATGTTTCGTGCATTGCATGTGTTGCTTTCTCGCTACATGTGATTTTTTATTTACCTGATGAGAAACAAGTTGTCATTGTATATTCCGGCATTTATTGCACGCATAAAAGAAATATATTTAGAACCAGAAATTTTATTTAAAAAATAAAATGAAATAAATACACGATTTAAACCTTTCTGTGCTGAATTATTAATTAATGAAAAGTTTGTATTCTGAAACAGGGTTTCTCAAACTTTTAGACCGACGTACCACTAAATTGAAGTTCATATTTCCCCTGTACGACAAGGTAACGAAAGTAAATGCTATGCTAATAGAGGAAAAACTGTGAAAATGGAACTTTCCATATTTTCTTTGATTTCAAATCGCAATTTTAAATAACTTTACTACCTTAAAAACGGATTTCCATGAAATTAAAAGAAATTCACACTTTTGATACAGAAGAGAAAAATTCCAGTCTACAAACTTACATAAATAACGAATTGTATTTTAAATACAACTTCAACACTGATATAAAATTTCAATACCTCCCATCAGATCTTCCAATACAAAAAAAGGGGGAGGGGGAGAGCTGGAGGTAGAAAAAAGTTAATTACACTTTTAAAATACACTTAGGAAAAAATAGTTTTAATTTTTCCTATTCAAGCAGGCTCCTCCTATTTCTACGAATTCAGACTTTACCTTCAAATAATTCAATTTAAGAAGCATGTTTAAAAAAGCATGTTAGTAGTAGGAAAAGGAGAGTTCTGGCTCAGGAGGATGCGGTGCTGCGATGCCGCACCGCCTTCCGTGCACCGCATCCCGTCCCCCTCCGGCACCGCCTCCCGCACCCCCTCCGACACCACCTTCCGCCCCCCTGCGACACCGCACCCCCTCCGACACCGCCCCCTAGCGGGAAAAATAAAGTTCTGCTATAGCATGAGGGGTGAACGACCCTCTATTCAAATATCACCTCTCAACACAGTCAATACCTCTCTTTAACAGACATTCCCTCCCCAAAACGGACATTCCCTCCCTAAAACGGGCATCCCCTCTCTAAACGACCATTTTTAGAACTATATAAATCAATGTTTTTCGAAATTATTTTTTAAAATGATTTTAAACTGTGAAGTGATCAGTGGTTTATGTGCTTGTGTATTGATGTGTATTGTCTTTTTAGTTGTTTATATTTTTACTAAAGTTGATAGAATAGCAGTGGATTTTATTTTTAATTTTAACGATACCGATAATTTTACCCTATGAGGTCTTATTATGGCGAAAAGTTATCAAGATACAAGGCAAATTGCAAGTTTTGGAGGAGTGGACGCTCTTCATCGGGCAGCTCAAGGCAAGATATCTAAGAAAAAAATTAAATCTTGGTTGGAAGGAGCTGATGCTTACACTCTTCATAAACCTGTACGTAGAAAACTTCAAACATATCGAGTGATTGTATATTCAATAGATCAGCAGTGGCAAGCAGATTTAGTAGATCTAACTTCTTTACAGAAATTTAATGACGGGTTTCGATACATTTTAACTTGCATCGATATTTTTTCTAAATATGCATGGGCTTATCCTTTGAAATCGAAACGTGCCGAAGATATAGTAGCAGTGTTTGAATCCATTTTCGCAACACGAAAACCAAAGTATTTGAATACTGATGCGGGTAAAGAATTTTTAAATTCCCGTTTACAGAAGTTTCTAAAACAACATGGTGTTCGATTTTTTAGAACTTTTAACAACACGAAAGCTTGTGTAGTGGAAAGATTTAATCGCACCCAGAAAACTAAAATGTGGAAATATTTTACAGCACATCACACCTATAGATATATGGAAGTGTTGGATCAATTTTAAGATAGTTATAATCACACCTACCACACCACTATTAAGAGAACACCAAATGAAGTTAATAAGGATAATGAAAGAGAAGTGTGTTTTTCTATTTACGGAGATATGTCTAAGTTGAAAAGAAAACCTTGCGTTTTTAATTCAGGAGACTTAGTACGTGTTTCTAAACATAAAATGACTTTCGAAAAAGGATATGAAACAAATTGGACAGAAGAACTGTTTTTAGTGACAGAGTGTGTAACGAGAATTCCACCAGTTTACAGAATCAAAGATTTGTTAGACGAACCTATTGAAGGAACTTTTTATGCAGAAGAATTACAAAAAGTTCAACCTAAAAACCATTTTGATATTGAAAAAATACTGAAAAAACGTAAAAGAAAAGGGCAACTCGAATATCAAGTTAAGTTTAAAGGTTATCCTTCTAAATTTAATCAGTGGATACCCTCTTCAAATTTATTTTCTCTATAAAACCCACAATTTTTACAGCGAATGATCATTTATAATCATGTCGTTCTACGTTACGTTACCTTCTGACAGTTCAATGAACTATTTTCCAGAAAACAAAATTTCTCATTATTTTACTAGATTACCTATGCCTCTAGATTTGAAAGGTGGATGGGAGGTTGGTTTAACAGAATTGATTTACCCTCATACATGGCGTAATATTACGGACTATGGTAACGAGTACGAATATGTGTTAGGTAACAGTTTAGAATTGGCTGATGGAAGACCTAGAAACGGTAACGAATATGAACATGATGATAGTGACACGAAAAAAATTCGAATTCCTTCAGGATATTATGAATCTCCGAATGATATCATTAAAGTGATAAACTATCAAAAATTCAACGATAGAATTTCAATTAGCTACAACAAACACACTAAAAAAGTGAAAGTTTCCTTGAAGAAATATGCACAATTAAAATTTTTATCTGGTTTAGCTGAATGTTTAGGATTCCCACCAGGTGAAGTAGTCTCAAATGTTTCAGCTCCTTCGTCAACTTTTGAAAGTCCCTTTATCGCTGACCCACACGCCGATTTTAAATTACTCTACCTGTACAGTGATATTGTAGAACCTCAGATTGTTGGAGATACAGTTGCACCCTTGTTGCGAGTGATTCCTGTTAAAGGGGAAGACGGAGATATGATTCATGAAGTGTTTGACAGACCTCATTACATACCAGTGACTCGAAAAAATTTTCAAACGATTGAAACTGTTATAAGGACGCACACGGGACGTTTAGTGTCATTCGATCGCGGAAAGTTGATTGTGAAACTACATTTTCGTCAAAAATATCTTTCATAATGCTTGTACCTTACCAATGCTGCAACCAATCTTTCGAAGATTATTATACACATCAGACAGGTAGTGGATTGAACTATTATCAAGGAACTACTTTTCAGAAAGGATATGGTTTCGGAGGACTTTTTAGCTCACTTTTCCGCGCAGCTGTACCTTTATTTAAATCAGGTGCCAAAGCCGTCGGAAAACAGTTATTTCATACAGGTGTAGATGTATTAAACGATATTTCGCAAGGTGATAATATTAAAACAGCAGCTAAACGACGATTTAGGGAAGCAGGGAAAAATCTGACAGACAAGGCAGCAGTTAAAGTGAAATCTATGATTGGATCAGGTCAGAGGAATAAAAAACGAAAGAAACCTCAAAGTTCTCTCAGTCTTCCTAAAGCAAAGAAAGCGAAAGCACACGATATTTTTGGTTAAAGATGTCTGGTCTTATTCATAAAGATTCTCCACCCTGCGTCAAATCTGAACTAGACTTGTTTATGATTCCACCCACACAAACTGCTATAGAAAAAGGACACTTTGTAGAATATCACCCGCTAGCTACTATATCTGAGAGTGGCCCCGTCGAGTTTAACATTGCAGGTAACAGTGAAGATTATATCGATTTATCAGCATCTTACCTTTACGTGAAAGTGAAGTTGACCAATGCTGATGGAACACCTATACCCGACAAGACACCCGTAGCACCTGTTAATTTATTTTTACAAGCATTGTTTTCTCAAGTAGATGTGAGTTTGAACGAAAGAGTGATTTCCTCCTCTAGTAACACTTACCCGTACCGCGCCTACATTGAGACTATGCTGAATTATGGAGAAGATGCTAAGAAAAGTTTACTTTCCTGCGAATGTTTTTTCAAAGATGAATGTTTGGATGAAGTTAACCCTACGCTTACCACAAATCCTGGACTTCATAAAAGATATGAATTAACTTCAAAAAGTAAAGTGTTGGACATGATAGGGCCTTTGCATTGCGATATTTTCCAACAAAATCGTCTTTTACTGAATATGGTGGATTTGAAAATTAAAATGACACGCAGCAAACCCAATTTTTGTTTGATGGCAGATAAA
The DNA here is from genome assembly GCA_963932465.1 of Maratus speciosus. Classification (NCBI taxonomy): domain Eukaryota; kingdom Metazoa; phylum Arthropoda; class Arachnida; order Araneae; family Salticidae; genus Maratus; species Maratus speciosus. Next base: position 292,902,354 of record OZ010798.1, read on the forward strand.
GACGGAGATAAAACACCTGATTATAAAGTGGTGTTACAACACGCCTCTTTGTTTATTCGAAAGGTAAAAGTCAATCCGGGTGTTTCTATCGGACATGCCAAAGCGTTAGAGAAAACTAACGCTAAATATCCTATTGATCGAGTTTTATGTAAAACATACTCAATATCTAGTGGAAGCTGGTCTTTTATGCAAGATAACGTATTCTTAGGATCTATGCCTAAACGTATAATTATAGGATTATTAGAAAATTCAGCTATTAATGGACAGTATAATCTTAATCCATGTTTCTTTAATCATCACAACGTCAACTTTTTAAGTATTTACATTGACGGACAACCAATACCATCCAAACCTTTAGAATTGAATTTTAGTGAAGGAAATTACATAGCAGCTTACCATCGATTGTTTCCAGGATTTAATCGAGATAACGGAAATTATCTATCTCGAGAAGACTATGCTAAAGGACACACCTTATACGCATTTGATTTAAGTCCACATTTATGTGATGGTCCACACCTAAATTTACAACATCAAGGAAATTTAAGAGTTGAAATTAAATTTTCTTCTGCACTTTCATCAACTATTTCTGTTCTAATCTATGCAGAATTTGAAAACATTATTGAAATTTCCAAGTCAAGGCATGTGTTGTGTGACTTTCCAAAGTAAATGAGAATGAACTCTCAACAGATTAAAGACATTTTATCTCATAACAAACAAATTAGAAATATTTTTTAGATGTGTTTCCCAGTGACATGCTTCCTAATAAGATTACGCAATATCCTTGCTGTTTTGTATGCAACTTAGATTCCTCAGATCAACCAGGTATTCATTGGCTTGCTTTCTACATAACTTCACCCAAAAGAGTAGAATTCTTTGATTCTTATGGAAACACTCCAGACTTTTATCAAGGACCTATTTCAGACTTTACTTCAGAATTCTCTCGAGTGATTTTTAACCCATTGACGCTACAAACAAATATTACAGCTGTTTGTGGACAATATACAATTTTTTTCCTCATCTGTAGATGCAGAGGTGAATCTCTGAAAACGTTTATGTCCCAATTTGTATCTCAAAATTTATGTAACGATAAAAGAGTATATAATTTTGTTGCCAAACGGTTTCATGTATATGTGAATTTTTATCAATAAAATTTTCTTATAAAATAGCATATCTTTTGTGTCTGTTTTTATTCATCATGGATTTTCCGAGCCTTCAACACCCCTTCACAGCTATTTTAGCAGGGTCATCTAAAAGTGGAAAGTCTTTTTTTCTAAAAGATTTTATCCACTTTAAAGCGTATATGATGAGACCTACACCTGATAAAATTGTTTGGTTTTACGGTATCAACCAAAAGTTATACAATAAAATACCTGATGTTACATTAATTGAAGGTTTCCCAACTAATTATGAAGAATATTTAGGCATCAATACATTGTTTATTTTTGACGATCTTATGTCTGAAATTAGTGGTGACCGTCGACTTACAAACTTATTTACCATGGGGAGCCATCATCAGGATTTAAGTGTTATTTTTATAACACAAAATTTTTTTCATAGTGGAACAAAAGATGTTCGATTGAATGCAGACTATCTTTTTCTATTTAAAAACAGACGTGATTTAAGTCAAATCACATGTTTAGGAAGACAATTATATGTACGAAATTATAAATTTTTCTTAGAAGTTTTCTTAGATGCTACTCGAAACCCTTTCACCTACTTATTAATTGATTTGAGAAATGAAACAGCTGAAGAACTTCGATTACGAACACAAATCTTACCGTATCAAAATCAATATTACTATCAACTGAAATATAAATAATTGTGAAAAACAGGTGACTCATCATTTCATAAAATGTCGCCGACCCGTAAACAGGTCAAAGATTTACAGCTAATTCATTCATTCCCGAAAGCGTTGCGTAAGCAGTTACTAAAAAAGTTACCTTCAAATGTGGTTAAGACCATCTGTGAGTGTCCTTTAAACGTGTTAAAGGGAAACATACCGATTTCACATTATCAGAAAAACCAGCTAGGAAGACACAAGTATCTTCTAAGAAAATTAGCTTCTAAAAAAGACAGCCTTTATCAGAAAAAACGCTTAATTATTCAAAAAGGTGGTTTTTTAAACATTTTAATACCAGCTGCTGTTACCGCATTGTCATCCGCTTGCCATGGAATTTAGCAAGAAATTTGTGTTAGTCCCTGAAAGTGATTTTTCCAAGCATACACCCACTAAAAAGCAACTAAGCGAGTTTGATAAAGAAATGCAGAAAGTTTTGAACAGCAATTTGCAAGATTTTGAAAAACTTCAATTGTATTACGACTTGTTAAAAAGAAAAATGAATTTACAAGATTTCAATCCACCATTAAAAATTGATGCTACAGAAAAGGATGAAAGTTCAAAACCGGTTGAAGATGGAACTCTTGAAAACTCGACAAACTCTGAAGACAATATTTTAAAAATGATCCCAATTGGTGTTCAAAAACAAGCTGAACAACTCTTACAATATTTGAAAACGTATACAGATATTTTACGCTGGAATGATCGGGGTGAGATTATTTATAAAGACCAATTAATTCCCAAGTCTAATCTAACTGAATTGATCAGTCTAATACTGACTCAGAGAAAATCATATAAACATTTATTCGGAAGAGATGAATTTTTAAAAGCACTGAATTCTACGAACACACCTAAACTTTTTTTCAAGAATAAATATTTAGCTATGAAAGATGATGTGCATTCACCTATAAAAAATGTTAAACCGATTGGTAAAGTTAAAAGGACTGCTTTGAAATCTCCTGTAATTCGTTGGCAGAAGTTATATAAATAAATAAATACTTTACATTAATTTGATGTGTCATGTTTCTTTCTTTCTTAAACTCAACATTTCTTATACGTAAAAGAAACATTTATTTTCCATCTTGTAATTTTAAACTAAACTTTTTTTTTCCACTTTACTTTTTCACTCAATAATTTTTAAACAATTTTTTTTTTCACTTTGATTTTTTTTTTCACTTTGAAATTTTTTTTTCACTTTGAAATTTTTTTTTTCACTTTGAATTTTTTTTTTCACTTTGAATTTTTTTTTTTCACTTTGAAAATTTTTTTTTTTCACTTTGAAATTTTTTTTTTCACTTTGATTTTTTTTTTCACGTTGATTTTTTTTCTTCTTTAAGTATAACTTAATCTTTGAAAAAAATTTTATTCAAATTCTGTTCAAAGATTTTTTTTTTCACTTTTATATATTTTTCACATTACTTTTTTTTTTTTTTTATTCAATATTTTTTTTTAAACTTTCTTCTCATCTTTTTGGGAATGTATGACTAAATCTTTGAAAAGATTTTTTTTATTCTAAAATCTGTTCAAAGATTTGTATTTCATCGATAAAGTTGATGTCTCCTGAAAAAAGATTTTTTTTTTCCTGAAAGAAAAAATATAAATTATTTTGACACATTAATTACACCGTTTGAGATACACCAGCTTATTTTTTCCAAAATTTACAAATCATCAGGTGTTTTGAACAGAATACCCGTTAACACATTGAAACTTAAATTTTCTAGGAAATATCGTGAAACAGTTTGTGTTTGTCGTACAAATAGATAAGCTACATTTTCAAACTTTTCTGATAATAGACATAATTCACCTAAGTTTGCAAATTTTTCTAAGTTTCTACTTATTATACAAGCGTGTCTAAATTGGCCTGGGGAATTATAAATACAACCGCTGCACAGATACTCTGATTTAAAGACCTGGCATAATTCTTGTTCTATCAGTGCTACGATACGTAATTCCAACACAGAAAAATCTTCATCACATGTTTCTGTAGGTGAAAGTTTATGACTAATTAAGGTTGGTAAATAGTTTTCATAGAGAAATGTCAATACACTTTCATTAAAGGAATTCAGATGGCACTTTAAATTTTCAAGTTGAAATTCATCTAATTGAATGTAACAGCCTTTCTGAATGCTGCTGATTTCAGCAATACCATCTTTAGATAATACGAGGATGGAGTTGTTTGAAATGAAAGAGGATGAAGTGTACGTCAAGTTAAAGTCTGATATTTTCTGCCCGAATCGATACCATGATTTTAAATTCATAGAAACACCAATTTTTGTTGCACTTAGCGGTTGAGTTTCAGAAGATCGAAGAAATTTTCTTATGTGAATTATCACAGAACCTTTGAACAGTTCACAAGTTAAATATATACCATTCCCAAGTTCTTTTAAACAGATTCGTTTATTCGAATAGCCATCATTTATGTCCACAGATTGAGAGTGGGGTATTGTTTTCTCATTTCCATTAGATAATGACACTGATGGAATTGCATCAACGATTGGCACAGACGAAGTCTCAACAGCAATCGAAGAGGTGGATTCATCAGATAAGTCCATAATTAATTTGTTGAAATCCATGTCTTGAAACACATCATCCAAATTTTCAAAAACTTCTTCTAAATCAAATTCATTTTTACACTTTTTCTCGCAACCATTCTGAGAAGAACCATTAGATCGTTTCATTTTTCCAAGAGAGAAAATAGATGCGGCTTTTCACAACAAAATCCAGTGAGCTTGTGTTGCCATACTCAAATTTGAACTAACACAAACCTTCTCTGACGTCATATTCGAACCAATTTTTAGTTCACGTTTCCTGCACCTGGTGTTGACACAAATTGAAAAAAATTCTTTCTCACGGTTTCGAAGGAAAAACATCACCTGCTTCTTGTGACGTCATGGTCTGACCTCGAAAACATGTTTTGTAACTGAAATTTTAACCTTGAAAATTGTAAACAAGCTATCTTAGAAAGTTTTACAGTAGAAAAATTAATTTTATGAATACTATTATAAAATTTCTTAGCTAATGAAATTCAATATATTCTTTTATTTTTGGAAACAGTCTTCTTCTTTTTGATTTCGAATAGAAGGAAACTGGAAATGAAATACACTGCTCAAAACAATTAAAGGATATTGCAGTTTTAGGTGGATTTTGTATCTGGTAAACTGTTTAGCTGATTGATACATGGTCGACAGACATAGTAGGTTATATGAGAATAAATTACATATGTTTGGCAGAAAAAAATGCATTTTATTGCGCATTTGTGTACTAAAGGAAAAAAACACAATTTGTGCATATGAGAAAAAAAGAATAAGAAAAGGTGTTTTCTTCAAAGAAAATCATTTTCAGTAGGGGGTATGGTTTCCACGGGCGGCCAGCAACGTTGAACACCTTTGAGGCATGGACTCAATGAGGCTATTAATGACGAGTTGGGGTATTCTGCCCCACTCTTCCAGAAAAGCTCTTTCCAGTTCTTGGAGAGATTGTGGGGGTTGTTGGCGGCCAGAAACTCGTCTTCCTAGAGCGTCCCAAACGTGCTCGATTGGATTCATGTCTGGAGAACACGCTGGCCATTTCATTCGAACGATTCCTTCCTCGAAAAGGAAATCCTCCACCAGGTTTGCACGATGTGGCCTGCAGTTACCGTCCATTAAAATGAAGTTATCTCCGATTGCTGCAGCGTAAGGGACTACAATAGGTCTGAGGATCTCATCCCTATATCGGCGACCAGTCAGAGTTCCATCTCGAATGATGTAGAGGTCAGTGCGCCCGTCAATGGAGATGCCACCATACACCAACACTCCTCCACCGCCAAATCTGACACTTTCGTGCACGAACGCAGGATTATTCCTACTGCCACGCTCCCTCCAGATGAAAATACGCCTATTATCCGGATGCACAGAAAAACGGGACTCGTCAGAAAACAGAATATTGCTCCATTCATTTCTCCTCCAGTTGACATGCTCGGTTGCCCACTCCCTACGGTCGCGACGATGCCTTGATGTTAATCTAACACATACCATCGGTCAGCGAGCATACAGACCTACAGCATGGAGCCGGTTTCGGATAGTCTGAGTTGAAATCGTGGTGCCTGTAGCCGAGCGAAGGTGTTGTTGGAGAAGAGTAGCGTTCATGGTTCTGTGTCTCCGAGCTGTTAATGCTAAATACCGATCTTCATTGGGCGTTGTTGCCCGTCTACGACCTTGCCCTGGTCTTCGGCCTGCACATCCACTCTCCAAAAAACGGTTCCAGATCCTGGAAATGACGCTTTGTGACACTCCAATGGCTTGCGCTACTTCGGCTTGAGTTTGGCCCCCTTCTAACCTACCAACATTTCTCAAAGCTTCTGAATCTCTCAAATGACTTCGCTGAGACATCGTACTCATCGAAACAAAGCAATCACTGAATGCCGATCATCCTTGTCTTCATTCTCTTTTATCCAGTTGAAAGTCAAATTTCATTCGCTGCCGCTGAAGCGACGTTTTTGACGTCGAACTCAAAATTTGCATACTCCACAGTTTGAAAACCAGAAAAATTTGCATTTGTGATTCTCTTCTTCTATTTTCGGCAAAAAAAAGTTCATTTATATCTTTATTTTATATAAAACTTCAAATATCCTTTAATTGTTTTGAGCAGTGTGTATGTTTAAAAATATATATATTATTCTTTATGGGGTCCCACCACCTCCCGCCACATCTTCTTATTATATGGCGCCCCACTTTTTTTTAATCTTGATCTTCATTTTTTTTCTCTCTCTTTTCTCTCTTTTCTTCAATTTCTTTTATTTTTTTTTTCTTCAATTTTTCAGTTTTTCATTTTTCTCGTTTTTTATATCCATAAGCTAAACTAGTTATACCATCTTCTAAAATAAAACGCTTGTCGTCAAACGGGCTGAGTGCTAGTTTCTGTTGTTCTATGGTATATAATTGGTGGTGATCTTGTTGGATTCTATTGCTTACTGTACAGAGGGTTTTCAGACGATGTATGCAGTCGTAATATTGTTGATGTTTAATTTTATTTTTTACGGTAGAGGTGGGTATTCCCTTCGCTCTTTTTTTCTCGCCTTTTTCCGAGAGAATGCTATACATTTTCGCCTTAATTCCTACAAATTCAAAAACAGTTTTCCCGCTCATCTCATCCTTGAATTTACCTATTGTCTTCTTATTTTTTTCAGAGTATAGAGGGTGGTTTTTAGGTAAGTTGGAGAAGTCGAATTCGTCTTGATGTTATTGCATGTCTTTTAGTAGATTATCTGTTTGGATGTGGTAGGTGAGTGAGTCGGTATCTGTGAAAAGCAGCTGGGCACGATCTTGGTAGTGTTCCTTGATTATGTTGTAGTGGAACTTGTACATATGTAGTTTTGAGAGATCTAAAATTGCGAACCCTACATAGATTGGTCGATTCATAGTCAATGTAGTTTTGACTCGTTCGACAGCTACCAGTCCTTCATTGAAGATTTTAAAGCTGGTAAATGCTGGAGACGCAACAAGTTTTTTTTACCTCTTCTCGCTGTTACACAACTCAATATTTCGTCTTAATCGGAGATTTTCCATTGTTTTACCGAAAACTGAGTTGTTCAACAACTTGAAGAAGTCTTTCTCGAAAGCGCTGGTAGCCTGCTTCCTCTTATCAGTGTTGAATTCTATGTAGGGGTTTAACCAAGGTGATTGTCTGAATTTTATAACTTTGTGGATGTGAATGAGTTCGAGACCAAGTTGGAGGTAGAGTTTCAAATTTCTGTAGTGGATGATATAGTGTTTCTTGTCTTTTAAATTAGGTGAGAGTTTGGAACTTCCTTTGTAGGGTTTCTTATTTAATAGTGATTTTGCGTAGGGAGATAACATGTCTTCAGTGATGTGGAGGTTTTCTGGTGCTAATGGGTATTCGTTATGGAGATGATGAAGATTCGGGGGATAATGTAAGTCCACCTCCAGGACATAACCATAATCAGCATTATCAGGATGGGAGAGGATGGTATTTATATCTATTTCAGATGGCTCGATCCAGTGAAACTCCCCTACAGGTAAGTACTGGGACATAGCCCACCCATACAAGTTGTTAGCATCCCAGTACATGATATGGCTTGTTTTGCATTTTTTCTCGTAATCAGGGGTATCAGGGTTGTTTGCTTTAACATACCGTTTGGTAATAACACTCACACCCCCTCTTACTCCCTTCTCGAAAAACAAGAGCATATCAATATCCGTGAGAAGCTCCAATTGTATTCGAGTCATCCTTAAACAGGCTTGCCATGAGAGTCCTGGAGATGTGAACATGTGTGTGGGATCTATTTTGTAATATTTTAAACAGAGTTTTCTGAAGTTTTGAAAGATGTCTGCGAGAAGAAGGACGTCACATTTGACGTACAAGTCATGATATTCTCCAAGATTTTGGATATTAAATTTTTCCCAGACATTCTGTGCATGTTGATAGTCTTCTATGGAAATGGGTTCGTCTGTTAAGTCGTTGTGGAATGCTGAAGGTGGAGGGAGTTGTGTTTCGTCGAATTTTTGGAAGTCTGTGAAATAGGTGTATCGATATATTCCCTTTCGAGTGAGGAGTGAGAGATCTGTATCTTGAGGAAAATTAGCTTTAAGGAGGTGGAAGTCTGTTGGTTGGAGATTTTCAGTTAATTTTTCAAGGGATGCAGATAGAAATTGGAACGAATCGAGGAAGCGAAGTTTTACGGGACAGTCTTTTTTTTTTATGGTGAAGGAGATGTACTTTTCCATAGTATTGGCAATGACGTCTATGGAATACTCTTTAAATTTTCCTAATTCTGTCATGATATGGTGGCCGTCGTAATGCTTCAAGTTGTGAAAAATAACTGGGATAACTGTAGTTTGTTTGTATTGGAGATTACAATTCGTGTGCGCAGCTCCACGATAGGCACCCGAGATATGATCATGATCACGACAGCGTTTTTCTCCAAAGGGTTGATCACAGATGCTGCATACAGTAGCTTCCCTAAAGGTTTTTTCTTCAATCTTTAGTTAATTTCATAGGTTTTATGATGTTCATTATTTCAGCTAACTCATCTCGTTCTTTAAAAATATTTTCCAAGAAATCTGATACTGCATTTGGACCTAAATAGGATTTAAATTTTTTCTTGTGTGTTTTTCCATCTTGGTCTATTATAATATATGCATATCCACAAGGAACATGCTTTTGTGTGGGAATGGTGTAAGAAGGTTTAGTTTCAGGTTCTTCTGTGAGGGTAGATACGTCGAGACTTTCGAAATCAGCAGGAACATGTTTTTGTGTAGGAAGGGTGGAAGAAGTGTTAGTATCAGGTTCTTTTGTGGGGATAGGTACAAGGAGACTTTCGAAGTCAGCTATGATAATATAAGGTGTTAGGTGTTGGAACTGATATCCATTAAATTTTAAAATATTTTTCTCAGGATCAGGCATCTTGATATGTTGAGGGGCATGTTCTGAGCAATATTGTAGATGATTATCTAGAAGTGCTTGTGTCCTGAAGCGGTGGAGGCATCGGTAGCAAAAGTAGACTTCTCCATGGTGATTAGTGAGATGGGAAAAGAGACGTGACATATTTTTGATGTAGATGTAGTGCGTATTGTTATCTTCATTTCCAATTAATAATAGATTTATGGCTTCTTGATGAACTCGTTTTGATATATGAAGCATTCCGAATTCTTCTTCTTCTTCATCGTACGAGTACACGTTTATTCTAAGGTTGTTTTTATCTTCGATATCTTTAATTCTGTTGTAGGGGACTGGACAAGGGATATCACCTAATATTATTTCATTTTCAAAAGGTGTATAGTTGGAAACGCGTTCTGCATTTTTTTTTAATCTTCTTTTTGTGAGCGAGAAGGCTCCAAATAAGGCACTTATTATCATTCAAATTTTGAACATTGAGGAGAGCATGTTTTAGAGCAAGTTTTTTAGGAGTTTCAATGAAACTGCTTCCAGCTAAAGGTTTGTAATGTGCAAAGCATAATTCAGTGTGTATAATTCTGTCTAACACCCAGCCCGATCCGAGTTGAACAAATTCTTCAAAAAGAGTTTTGATCTTTTGTAAATTTTCGACCAGATGGTCTCTAACTGTTTCTTCAATATGCTCTGCACAGGGGTCACATCTGAAGTAGCCCAACATCGTTTGACCTTCTTCGGCATCCTCAATGCTTCGCTGGAACCGTACTGTATGAATTAAGTACCATTTAACTGATCCGATTTCACGGAGAGTATTAAAAATATGGTTTTGAATTTCATCTGTGATTTGGGCATGAAAAAAATCCATGTCGTAGGCGTTTTCTTCCGTAGCTGGGATAGTAATTTTAGAAAAGATATTTAAGCCCTTTTCAGTAGGTCTTGTCTTTTTCGGTTTGACTGCTGTTGTTTTCTTTATAACGACTAAGGGTTTGACTGTATGATGGGTGCGTCGGTGTTGGAGTAAATTTGATTTCTGGGCAAAAGTTTTCTGGCAATCTTCGCTTTGGTGGTAAGCAGATGATGCATTATGTTGCTCTTGATGTCTGCGAAGATTATCCTGTCTATTGAAAACTTCTCCACATTCTTCGCAGGGGAATGAAATCTGCTTCTTATGTGTGTTCAGGTGTCTGTTGTAATTATGTTTTAGTTTGAAGGAGGCAGAACATTCTTTGCAGTGAAATTCTTTTTCATTTGTGTGCGTCTTCTGATGTCGCTCCAGATCGTCTTTACGCGTAAATGATTTAGGACATTCTTCACATGTAAACTGTTTTTCATTGTTGTGGGATTTCAGGTGACGGTTTAAAACAAAACGTCGACTAAACGTTTTGTGACAAACAGGGCATTCCTGAAAGGAATAAAAAGTAATTTTGAGTATTTAGTTTAAATGCGTAATATTTTTTAATGTGAATCATTTTTATCTAACAATTTACACCTATCAATTTTAATCGGGACAATTTAGCAATTTATATCTAAAAAATTTTTAGTGTGTATAATTTTTATCTATCAATCTCAGTTGGAGAAATTTATATCTAATAATTTTTAATCTAACAATGTATATCTATCAGTTCTAACTTGAACATTTAAAAATTTTAACACTAATTTGGGGATCCTAAAATTATCATACCTAACATAGAGAAATTCGGGTGAGCCAATCCTACGCGCTGTAGCTGTAAGGAATTCAGAAAAAAATCAGTCTCCCCTACAACTCTGAAACATGGAAACAGGATTAGCAGAATAAGGCTTCTCCCAACTCTGCTCACGTCAGTTCACCATAGAGAGATAGGTTTTGTAAAAACACTTACATGTGTTAATGCTCCTGTCAGTTCAGATCGATCCTTGGTGGTTGTCATTACAGGGTGAACTTCGTCGACGCTACTCTGCATCGTTTGAGGGTGACCCTCCACGGTTCGTACCACGCACTGAGCTTCATCCTCATATGTTTCCATTGAACTTCTGCTGCTGGATTCCGCATTATTTTCATGCCATCTCATATGGCGTAAAAGATGCCGTTTCTGCTGGAATTTACTATCACAAAGTGGGTATATCTGAAAGTAGATAAAAAAAGAAAAAATCATTATTTGTACAAAATTGAAACCAAAAAGAAAATTTTAAAGTGCTTTTCTGTTTAAAAAAACATACCAAAGACTTTTTTAAATCTTTTGAACGGATTCTACTTGATTCAGGTTGAGGGATTGAGGGTCTCTCTATCGTTGAAATCTTGTTTGAAACGTTGCTTCTAGGTTTTTTTGCTGGGGGTTCTGATGCATCTTCAATTTCTTCGCATAATCTCTTTAATTCAGCCGCAGAAATACCAAAATCAAAAATTATATTCTCCTTTATAAAAAAAAAATAAGAAAAAGAACAGATTATTTAATTATTTTCAATTTTCTTAATAAAGAAAAAATATATCAACCTATAAAACAAAAGTATAATTACCTCGGTTTGCGAATCCAATTGGGAAGACATCTTGTTATACAAAATAAATCGATTGCAGAGAAAATTAAACTTGTAACACTCACTGTGGTGTTCTCAGGAGAAATGGGATATTATGCTTTCCCCAAACTTCTAACTCGAACTAGAATCTGAAAGCCCCGTATGTGTAAACCCTTAGTGACCTCAAAAACATCTGTTGCAAAGTGAATGACCTCCCCCACCCTATTACGTAAAACTTCAAGGGATTTTTACTCTCCTTGTTGGAGTGGGAGGGGGTTAGACGGGGTGTAGTAGCAGGACTGAAGATGTATAAAGGGGGATTGCATGAAACATCTTTCTTCAATAACTCTTAGAAAAGAAAATGAGGGATAGGAAAGATATTTCTTTTTTCCACATTGTTATAATGTAAAGAGAAATTGAAATTAAGAAATAATAATGATTGAATTAAAAATAGCATTTTTTAATATTGGACTATACATAGTGAAAAATCTAATGTAAATACATATTTAAATCATTTAAATTACTTTCAATTACTAAAAGAAATTCATAAGTATAATTAACAGTTTTATAATTATAATAGTGACTAAATTTTCTGATCAATTTTTATACCGAAAATAAAATAAATCATAATAGAATAGATGTCAGTATAAAATATAATTAATCAATGAATTAATTAATAATAAAGGAATATAGGAATATCATTTGTAAATACATATTTTAATAACTTCATTTATATAACATTGAATTTAGATAGGAATGTATACATATTAATTAAAATGAGAATGTATTTTAATATCAATATTGAATTAAAATTGAAATGTATACATATTAATTAAAATGAGAGAGTATTTTTAATATAAATATTGAAATAATCATTCATTTCTAAGAATTTTAATGATGATAATTGGATAGAGATTCTAACTCCCCTCTCATGTTAGAGCAGAAATTTATTTTTTCCCGCTAGGGGGCGGTGTCGGAGGGGGTGCGGTGTCGCATGGGGGCGGAAGGTGGTGTCGGAGAGGGTGCGGGAGGCGGTGCCGGACGGGGGACGGGATGCGGTGCACGGAAGGCGGTGCGGCACCGCAGCACCGCATCCTCCTGAGCCAGAACTCTCCTTTTCGTACTACTCATGTTTTTTCTGCAAATTAAATTTGTTTCTTCGATTAATTTTAAAATTAGGTCTTTATTTACAAATTTTAACTTTTCCTATATTGATGTAATAATTACATGTGCTTAATTCTGAAAATTTGTTATATCATAAGCAATGTGTGCAGATTTCAGAGAGTGTGCCAATAATAAAAAATTCTAATAATACATGAAAAAAAAATAATAATAAGATCTCTTATTTGCATTCGAAATTTTTTTAAAAAGAAAAACTTCATATTTGCGTGCAAAAATTTCCAGGATGATAAATAAACGCTTTTTTTTATTTTTATAATAATATGCTGTATTTCGTTTTACGTACCAGTATTGGACTTTAGCGTGTAAGTAGCAAGATCTTCACGCATCAGTACTGGTACGCGTACTAAGTTTGGGAACCCCTGTTCTAAAGCATTTTTCGTGAATTATTTAAACTACATTAGAAGATCTACATAATCATTTAATAAATTTTAGAAGGATTTTAGAAGGATTGAAGGATTTAGATTGATTAATTAAATTTGAGTTTATACGATTTTGTGCAATATTTATAACCTCACTCAAATCTTTTATTTTAAATATTTTTCTTATTATTTTCTAGAATTAGGAAATGTACAAATATAATGTTCTTACAATAGAAATATAGAAATATTTCCGAATTGAAAAATCCCCCCCCCCCCCCCCCCAAGCCAAGAAAGTTGAAAAGGCGCAAAGGCAAAAGAAATCATCCTTTTAAAAATATTTTTGTTTTGCGTAACCAATAATGTTTTTAGAACAAGATAAATTAACGCATCTATAACTTATTTTAAACTGTATCTTATATTATAATACGAGCAAAAATTGTCTCTAACGATTTTGACAAAATTTTGTATTTTACCATTTTCGGCCACGAGAAGACCATTGGGCTAGGTCACATTTTCGAGAAAATTCCGTTAGTGGTTCATTTTGGGCCAGGATCAAGCTAATTATATCTAAAAAACGGCTCAATCGATTTTGACTAAATATTGTATATAACCGTTTTCGGGTACGAGAAATTGGTACGTATTGGGCTAGGTCACATGTTCGAGAAATTTCGATTATTGGGTCATTTTCAGGTCACTGAGGGTCAAGCTATTTTTTATCTAAAAAGCGGCTCTAATGATTTTCACTAAACTCTATATTCTACGAGAAGACCATTGGGATAAGTCACATGTTCGAGAAAATTCGATTAGACGGTCATTTTTGGGTCACTGTGGGCCAAGCTAAGTTTATCTAGAAAACGGCTCTAACGATTTTGACGAAATTTTGTAATCTATCGTTTTTGGGCAGAAGAATACCATTGGGTTAGGTCGCATGTTCAAGAAAATTCGATTAGTGGGTCAATTTAGGTCACAATGGGTCAGGGTCGAGCTAAATGAATCTAAAAAAAGGCTCAAAACATTTTCACAAAATTTTGTAATATACCGTTCCTGGGCATGAGATGACCATTGAGTTAAGTCAGATGTTCGATAAAATTCGATTAGTGGGTCATTTTGCATCACGATGGGTCAGGGTCAAGCTAATTGAATCTAAAAAAAATGCACAAAACAATTTGACCAAATTTTGTAATATACTACTTCTGGGCATGAGATGGCCATTGGGCTAAGTCCCATGTTCGGGAAAATTGCATTAGTGGGTCATTTTGGGTCACTGTGGGTCAACCTAATTGTAACTAAAAAACTAATCAAACGATTAAGACAAAATTTTACATTATACTGTTTCTGGGCATGAGCAAACCATTGGACTATGTCACATGTTCGAGGAAATTAGATTAGTGGGTCACAATGGGTCAGGGTCAAGCTAATTGAATCTAAAAAAAATGCTCAAAAGATTTTGACAAAAGTTTGTATTATGCCGTTTCTGGGTATGAGAAGGCCATTGGGCTAAGTCGGAAGTTCGAGAAAATTCGATTAGTGGGTCATTTTTGGGTCACTGTGGGTCAAGCTTGAATTTAAAAACGACTTAACCAATTTTGAGGAAATTTTGTATTATACCGTTTCTGGGCATGAGCAGACCATGGGGCTAAGTCACATGTTCGAGAAAAATCGATTAGTGGGTCATTTCATGGGTCACTGTGGGCCAAGCTAAGTTTATCTAGAAAACGGCTCTAACGATTTTGACGAAATTTTGTAATCTATCGTTTTCGGGCAGAAAAATACCATTGGGTTAGGTCGCATGTTCAAGAAAATTCGATTAGTGGGTCAATTTAGGTCACAATGGGTCAGGGTCGATCTAAATGAATCTAAAAAAAGGCTCAAAACATTTTCACAAAATTTTGTAATATACCGTTCCTGGGCATGAGATGACCATTGGGTTAAGTCAGATGTTCGATAAAATTCGATTAGTGGGTCATTTTGCATCACGATGGGTCAGGGTCAAGCTAATTGAATCTAAAAAAAATGCACAAAACAATTTGACCAAATTTTGTAATATACTATTTCTGGGCATGAGATGACCATTGGGCTAAGTCCCATGTTCGGGAAAATTGCATTAGTGGGTCATTTTGGGTCACTGTGGGTCAACCTAATTGTAACTAAAAAACTAATCAAACGATTAAGACAAAATTTTACATTATACTGTTTCTGGGCATGAGCAAACCATTGGACTATGTCACATGTTCGAGGAAATTAGATTAGTGGGTCACAATGGGTCATTGTGGTCAATGGGTCATTGTGGGCCATGGTCAATGGGTCAATAGGTCAAGCTAATTGAATCTAAAAAAATGCTCAAACGATTTTGACAAAAGTTTGTATTATGCCGTTTCTGGGTATGAGAAGGCCATTGGGCTAAGTCGGAAGTTCGAGAACATTCGATTAGTGGGTCATTTTTGGGTCACTGTGGGTCAAGCTTGAATTTAAAAACGACTTAACCAATTTTGAGGAAATTTTGTATTATACCGTTTCTGGGCATGAGCAGACCATGGGGCTAAGTCACATGTTCGAGAAAAATCGATTAGTGGGTCATTTCATGGGTCACTGTGGGTCAAGCTAATTTTATCTAGAAAACGGTTCAATAGATTTTGACTAAATTTTGTATTGAACCTTTTTCGGGTACGAGAAGACCATTGGGCTGTCACATGCTTGAGAAAATTCGATGGATCAGTTTCGGGTCACTGTGGGTCAAGCTAATTGTATTTAAAAACTGTTGAAAACAATTTGACAAAACTTTGTATTATACCCTTTCTGGGCATAACACCTTGGAGCTAAGTCGCAAGCTCAAGAAAATTCATTCAGTGGGTCATTTTGGATTCTAATGGATCAGAATCAAGCTAGCTGTATCTCAAAAACAGCTCAAACGATTTTGACAAAACTTTGTATTATATCGTTTCTGGGCACGTGAAAACCATTGGGCTAGGTCGCATGCCCAAGAAAATTCTATTAATGGGTCATTTTGGGTCATATTGGGTCAGGGTCAAGCTAACTGTATCTTAAAAATATTCAAACGATTTTGACAATTTTTTTATACCGATTCCTAGTACGTGAAGACCATTGGAATTTGGAATAGGTCACATGTTCGATAAATTTCGATTAGTGGGTCATTTTTGGATCAACGTGGGTCAAGCTAATTTTATCTAGAAAAAGACGAACGATTTTCACTAAATTTTGTATTCCATCGTTTTCCGGCACGAAAAGAATATTGGGTTAGGTCGCATGTTCGAAAAAATTCCATTAGTGGGTCATTTTGGGTCTCTATGGCTCAGGGTCAGGCTAATTGTAACTAAAACAGCTATAATGATTCAGTGGGAATAATATATCGAGATAAACACAAAGCTAATTTTGACAGAGCTGAGCTCGGTCATTCCCGCTAGTTACAACTAATCGATGTATTAAATGAATTTTATAACAAGTTATTTTAATGGTACTTATAAGTACCGTCAGTAGATAAAGGGTTAATAGAGTTTCTGGCTGTAAATGTATTTGATTCGCCCATTACACGCCGTTTCTTCAGGATATTTGTTTACGGCATATGTTTTTAGGTCTGAAAATTCTTAGGTCTTAAGTTAGCAGAAAGAACACATTTTCAGATAGAGTCTTTTTTGTTATATATATATATATATAAATTATTTGTATAATGTTACTGTTATACAGTGTTTTGTTTGTTGAAACAGCCACCAGGTGGATGCACAAAACATATGTACTTTGTCTAACTTGTTCAAAATCACATTAAATCATCTAAATTCATTAAATTCTACTTTTCACAAAATATAGACTACACTATTTATTTAGTACAACTATTCTGAAAATTAGCATGCTCTCGAAGAAATGAATAATGTTTTGGCTGAGATTTCTGGAAAATACGTCTCTCTGTGTTGTCTAATTTCAGGAAAAGACAGATAATTTGAGTGTCATTTTGAGGCAATTTTGTTTGTTTACTTATTTTGTAGTTTCTTTTGTATCTTTCCTTATTATAAATTGCCCTTATAGTTGAAACACGAGTCAGCAGTTTACGAGAGATTTTCAATTAATGTAAGAATAATTAAAATCTTCTCCTTTTAAACTATTATTAACAATTCATTTCAAACTTTATGTCATTTTAATGGAGATTTTAATTAAAAATGAATAGGACATATTGACATGAAACTTCGCCTGTTGATAGATTTATTTGCCGAATAAAATGTTACTAACAAATTTAAATGGGAAAACAATTTCTGAGAAATAGTTCTTAGAAATTTTAAGAGTAATTAATTTTGATAAATATATGCCATGCAGCATATAGTGTACCCTTGAATTGTATTTAAAGTGAAATTAAAAAAAATAAATAAAAAAATGAGTTTGAAGGTCCCCTGTCCCCTTAAAGCAGGGCTTGAGTAATGCAGTGCAATGCAGGCCAGGTGCATGATCTCCAACCTTTCATTAGAGGGGGGCTTTGGAAGTACGCACAATTTTCGTTAAAGGGGAACCAAATGTGAAAATATTGGCGAAAAGTGACCAAAATTCTCTACTATTATTTTTTCAAAGATTTGGGGAGGTAATCTTTCTCCCCTGCTTCCGCACCCCGAGCCACACTACGTAAAAAAAAAAAAAAAGAATTAAAGAATTATATACATCACCAGAAAGCTAATGATTAAAATTTTATTGTAAAACTATTGTGTATTTTATTGTGTATTGTAAATTTATTGTATTGTACTGTGTATTGTGCAACCCATTGTTTTGAAGAGAAATTCATCATTGATTTTATCCTTGCAACAAGGCAAATTAAAACCATTAATAATGACCCACTATGTCTTTTCCTTCTAGATATCTTATTACATAAGCATGATATAAGTTTGATACGTAATCATATGTATGACAAACAGCCAAGAAGGACATATAGACCGGTATTTATATTTCAACAACTCACATGATCCCTTATATTCCTATGCAAAAAAGGTGTATTCTATCATCTTTTAAATTTGTGGTCATCTTTCTAATGATATCTTGAAAATATGGATTAATAGTACGTAATACGAGAATTAAATATATGAAGTTTAGTCACTTCAGCATAATCAGGGTTCCTACAGTTTCAAGGGAAATGCCAATATTTTCTTGTAGAAAAATTCAACCTAAGTAACTGCACGATTGCATAAGGCGATTTTTTCTTTAAGTAAATACTGATCCAAAATCAGGAAAATTCTCTAACTTCTAGCAACCTTGATAATTCAAGAAAAATTTCTAAGATTAGATTGAAATAGGAACCACCAGAATAATGCTTCCTCCGAGGTCCTAGATAGGCTAAGTCGGGCCCTAAGTTAAAGAGACAAAAATAAATTTAAAACAAAAAGAGAAGAAGAAGAAGAAAAGGAGAAATTCAACTCCCAAAACCACGCCTTGTATCAGACCAGCCTATAAAATAAACTACAAATGAATTATATATTAACCCTTTAATGACTGTTTTTTTTTTATTTTGTTCGGAAAGCATTATATTTGAGCCTATTTTTATTAATTATTTACTAGGAAAATCGTGAAAAAATTTATTTGTGCTTCTGTTGGACATAATGCCATCCTGTCGCTCCTGAGTTACATAACACAAATTGCTAAAAAAATAATAATTTTAAATTATATACCAGGTGAGCTAAAAGTTCGTTAAAACTTAAAAACTCATAAAAAAAGCAAGAAATCTTGATAAAAGAGTTCGGTTTGCAAGAAAGGCCTCACACGGTAGTCGGATTTTTTTAATAACCAAAAAAAAAAAAAAAAGTTAAAAAAAATCACATGTTGAGGGCGCTGATGACCCGAAACGCAATGAAAAGGACAGCAATACATTCCATTCATTTGTTATTCCAATAACACATGTTCAACGTTCAACATGACCTCCAGAACATGAACCTCTACGAAACAGCCAGGTTATGTCGTAGTGCCTGTTCATTGTGTTTCGGATCGTTAGCGCCCTCTACATGTGATTTTTTAACTAATTTTTTTTCTGCTACTAAAAAAAATCAGACTACCTTGTAAGCCGTTTCTTGCAAACCACACTCCTTTATCATAATTTCTTTCTTTTTTATGAGTTTTTAAAGTTTTAACGAAGTTTTTACTCACCCGGTACATACTTTAAAGTGTTTACACTGCACAATAATAACTATTCAACGATATAATAATTTTTATAATGCTTTTAATAGTTCGTAGAATTAACATAGAATACTTTATAAACATAAAAAGGAACGCCAATCGAGCCCATTGCAAGCAGTATTAACAAAAGATGTTATAACCTCCCCGTGATAACAAATCAGAACAAGAACAGACTTCACGACCTTAAATCTATGTTATCTCACGTAAGTAAGACATAATAGTTTACCAAAAGACAAATAGAAAGCGCCAAAGGGCAGAAAAAGATCATGTAACTCCTGAGTTACACTATGCAATTAAGGGTTAAAAGATAATTAGCTTCGACTGTGACTTTCTAAACGTGATCGAGGAAAGTATTTTGTATAAGTAAAATTTTCTGTTACTAATAGACGGGTTAAATAAATTTTCTACAAAATTTTCTTTAATTTTACTTAAAAATAGCGTCGTCGGTGCAAAAAGGGTTAAACTAAGCAATTTACGGTTAGATAACTGAAATTATACAATTGAAATATTGTGAAATGAAAAAATAAAAGCGTTATGCATCCTATATAGAACGTTTATGTGACATCACTGATAAAAAGGGGTACTCATAATTGAGTAAAATGGTCTCAGTCTTAAATACATCAGATACTCAAAATAACTCCGATCCAAAAGTACTCAAAATTGAGAAACACATGTTCTCATTTTTGATTCCATGGTTGTTTTCAAATATGAATTTTATGAATATTATTATGATATTATAATTATATGAATAATATTTTCTGCCCCTATGAACCTACAAATTAAAGTAAAAATAAACTCATATTTATTTCCCGTTCAAAATTATTAACAAGAAACGCTTAATTGGTTATTTATTTAGAAAAAATAAAAATATTATTAGCAAGATACCCAAATTGAATATTTTTTATGACAAGAGTATTTATTTGCAAGCAGTTTTAAATTAATTTAAAATACCGTGCATAATTTGGTATTTACATTAATAAACATCTTTTATGCCTCCATAAATGAAATAAACCATTATATGGTAAAAATTATCATTTTGTTGGGTTTGATAACACGTGATGTTTCAAAATTGAGAAAGCATAGTTTCATTCTTGATACAAAAATATTCAATTCAATATGACTACATAGATTTACTCATTTTTGAGTACTTCAATTTTTTTCAGTGATTCGTCCACCTAAAAAGACCATAGTACGTAAAGAAGAAGGCAAGTAAAAATTAAATTTAAAAAATAAAAAAACCCGACTGCGTAAAAAGCGAACTAATTACTCATTTCTCATCAATGTGAAACTATTTTTTATATTACTTATTTTTTTTCCTTGTATTGATGGCTTTTAAGTTGTGTTTAATTCTTAGTCTCCTCATAAACACTGTTTTGATGAGGATTATAGATGTCTATGAAGTTTAGAGTTGCAGTAAAGCTAGAGATCCTACCTACACAGGTTGTGTAATATTTAAGCAGAGCTTCTGAATGTAAAATAGTCAATGAAAAATCGTCTTCATTTTGAAATACCTATCCAATGATATGCCACTCAATATGGTTTGTAAAATAAATTTTTCGTCTCTACCGCCATTTTGTATTTTACGGCCGCCAATTCGAATTTATAAAAACAAAACCTAGCCTATAACCATTGGACGGTTAAGACGAATCGATAGAGACCTCATTCATTAAAATCCATCTAGCCGTTGGGGTGTTTCGAGGGTATAACGAAATCCACATACCCAGATACGCGTTCACTTCTTGGCAGTCGGGTAAAAAGAAATTGAATGGGAAATTTCAACTCCCAAAACCACCTATTGTGCACAGACTTGTTATCAAATAATTAACCCATTTCTGCCTAGCGTTTCATTTTTAGGACGTTTCGAATTTTAATAAATTTGTATAATTTTCTTCTTTTTTATAACATGAAAATTGTATGACATAAATATCTATAAATGCATTTATCTGTTACAGAGAGATGACAGCTTAAGATGTATATTTATTTGCTTAAATGAAGGCCTTTTTTCGGTGTTCATAAATTTTTCATTTTTCAAGATGGCGAAATGTAAAAAGTGAGTTTATTTGTATTTTTTCTATCAAGGATCCAAATAAATAAGTCATAATGTTAGCTTGTACACTTCTTTGAAATACGCATTTTTAAATTGTGAAATTATGTGTTCCAGCCTATTTTTTATGCACATTTGTAATTTACAAAATATGTGGTGCTAGGCTCGAATGGGTACCTATTTTTATTTGCCATTTAGGGGACAGTTATTTATGTAAAGTCCTTTTCAAGATGATTATGAAATAAATTGTTTTTAAGCCCCAAACACGGTTATTCTTAGTTTATTATTAATAATACTTATAATGTTATTAGTCTCTGTACAGAAATAAATATATTTTTTTAGTAGTTCATATAAATATTAATCGTATTATATAATATACAATTAAAAAGTTTATTTTATATAAATTTAAACAAAACATATAATTATGCATATTATGCTACTATAAATACAGTGGAACTTCCCTATTTAACGAAGTTTTCTACTTTAAGAAATTTTCTTACTGAACCTTGATTTTGAACACCATTTACATGTAAATTAATTTCCGTATGCCGAAAAATATATTCTATATAACGAAGTTTATTCCACTTTCGTGTGTTGTACAACATTCAAAGGTTGCTGTTGCGATGGATGTGTGCATTTAATTCAACGGATTGTATGAAAATGAAATTATTTACTTATTTAATCATTTCCATTCAAAAGAAGAATTGCTAAAAGACTTCGATGCAATAAGAATGCGATTCCAGTCTCACGAAATTGTTACACACTGTAAAAAAAACGACATTTTTACAGTACAAAGTACTGTTCATCTCGCGCACAAACTCGATCACAGCGAATGTGCTGTATCTTTCTTTGATTTCCTGACTATATTAAGATGGAAAATACAGTAGTTGCGTAAAATTAACAGCACAATGTGCTGGCAATTTGGACGCCAGCAGTTTGTGCTGTAAAAAAATGTGTCCAAATTGCCAGCACATTGTGCTGTTAATTTTACACAACTACTGTATTTTCCATGTTAATATAGTCAGGAACTCAAAGAAAGATACAGCACATTCACTGTGATCGAGTTTGTTCTGGCAAATTTACGGTGGTTTTTTTACAGTGCAGATAAATTGCTCAGCTACTTACAAAAGTGCGATATTTTTTATGGACAGTGTATGTGTAGAAACATGTACAAAGTAATGTCACAGACTTTTTTTAAGTTTAGGATTCGGAACACTGGGAAAAAAGAGAAAAGGTATGCTACGCTTCAGTTTTTGTTTATCCCTCTGCATTATGTGATTTTTTGCCCGACTGCCAAGAAGGGTTATATGTTTCACGCGTATCTGGGTATGTGTATTTCTTTATACTCTCGAAACATCCCAACGGCTGGATGGATTTTAAGAAATTAGATCCCTATCGATTCGTTTTAACCGTCCGATGGTTATAGAAAAGGTTTCGTTTTTATACACTGTAAAAAAAAAAAAAAAAAAAAAAAAAAAAAGGGCTAAAAAACGGAAATACTACTGGCAATCTAGACGCGTACTGGCGTCTAGATTGCCAGTAGTATTTCCGTTTTTTAGTCCGTTTTTTTTTTTACAGTGTAAATTCAAAATGGCGGTAGAGACAAAAAAAAATTACGTACCGTATTGAGTGCATATTATTGGATAGATCTTTCAAAATGAAGACGATGTTTCATTGACTATTTTACAGTCAGAAGCTCCGTTTAAATATTACACAACCTGTGTAGGCATGATCACTAGCTTTACTGCAACTCTTCTAACCTTCATAGATATCTACAGGCCTCATCAAAACAGTTATAGATAGCGTTTATAGATAGGAACTAACAATTAAACACAAGTTAAAAGTCATCAATACAAGTAAATAAAAAAATAGGCAAGTAATATAAAAAACAGTTTCACATTGATGAGTAATAATTAGTTTTCTTTTTACGCAGTCGGGTTTTTTGATTTTTTAAATTTAATTTGTACTTGTTTAGACATTATTCTAGTTAAAATTTTCTCATATGTCTACATTGCAAAGAAAAAAAGAGTTCCTGCCCGAATTAAAAGATATTTTTCCAATATTTCCATTTTATGTATATTTTTCATTTTATGCATGTGTATTTTATTATACAAATTTCATGAATTTTAATTGATATCTATTTAACGAATTTTATTCATAACGAAGTATTTAAGTGTAGCCATGAGACTTCGTTAAACGGAAGTTTCACTCTATTATGATATTCCCATATTTAATACGCTTACATTTTATAAAATATATACAAAAAAAAATTGGCGTAATTTTTTTTAGTATTTTTCTAGTTCATTTTGCGACATTTTAAAGTGATTTAACCCATATTGGACCACACCAATTAAATATTTAAAAAAAAAATTTTAACTTCAATCATATCATTAATATGGTAATTAAGTAGATACTAGCAAAATTTAAAAAAAAAATGTTTTTAATTTTTTAAGTAACTAGTTGTCCTATAAACAGGACATATTAGTAGGACACATAGTAAGGACATATAAAATGCATACATAAACTAATTTTATGAGCAAATATTTTATTTTACTTTAAAGATACTGTTTATGTTGTACAAAAATACTCTATGATTTCTCCAATAAAAAGATAATAATAACGGTAAAATTCTAGATTATAAGATTACAATTCTTAAAGAATTTTTTAAATAGATTTTTTTCAATTAAAATTTAATGGGTTACTTGTTTTTTTGTTTAGATGTTATACTTTTATGTATTTTAAAGCCGTCATAACAAAATGCATCCAAAAAATCCTTACCAATTTTATTTTTAAAAATGTTTTATTAGCTGTCCTATTTATAGGACTGCGGTCCAATATGTGTTAAGAGGACCGGGAAATCCCTATCTCCGCCATGTTAAATTCACCAACTTTATGTACCTTTTTCTCAGAAATGGTGAAAGATAGAGGTCTAGATTTTTTTAGAGTAGTTAGAATAACATGATTTAAGTATTTTAATATACAATTTTCTTTCTAAGTGAAACAAAAAATTAATTATTAATTATTTATTGAAAGTCATTTTAAAATTAGCATTTTTGGTAAGATTTCACTGCCTAAAATAAATAATTCTCAACAAATCATTAAATCCATGTGTTAAAGTATACAATATATCATTATATAAGTATTAAGTAAAAATCTGAGTTCTCAAGTTTAATAGATATTGAAAAAAAAACATAAACGTGAAAAATCCAAGTTTTCAGAAAAAGTCAATTAAAGATTTAAATGGCCATTATGCTGAGAACTACTCTTAGAAAGAATGAATAATTTCAACACTTATTTATATATATATATATATATATATAAACATGTGTGACACATCGTTGCAAAGATAAAAGTTTAAACTATTTAATATATAAAAAAGTAAAAATCGATTTTTTAGTTGAATTTTGCTGTCCAGGTCCCCTTAAGAAAACAAATTTTAGAAAACAAAAATTCAGGCACAAATGGGTTAAGGCTGAAAATGAATGATATTCTACACATAAACGTGAAAAATCCAAGTTTTCGGAAAAAGTCAATTAAAGATTTAAATGGCCATTATGCTGTCAAGTACTCTTAGAAAGAATGAATAATTTCAACATTTATTTTTTTATATATATATAAACATGTGTGACACATCGTTGCAAAGATAAAAGTTTAAACTATTTAATATATAAAAAAGTAAAAATTGATTTTTTAGTTGAATTTTGCTGTCCAGGTCCCCTTAAGAAAACAAATTTTAGAAAACAAAAATTGAAGCACAAATGGGTTAAGGCTGCAAATGAATGATATTCTACACTGCCTGTAAAACTTGTTTCACAACATCAACACTCTCCGCACAAGGAAAATTCGTAGTCAGTTAAGATATTAAAAGAAAATTCAAATGCTAAAAAGGTCCCTCATTTAATCTATTTTAAAGCATAGACCATTTCTGTCAACTCTGCACGTTTAACCCTTTCAGGGACAAAGTACTTCTATTGCTAAAATATTAAAATGGTTTAATAATACCAGGATTTACGAGTAAATTTACTTGAGAATAAGCAAAAGCTGTTCTCCAAATACACTATAAAAGCAGAATTTTATTCCGAAGTTCTAGTGTCATTGTGACATTTGGAGATTAAAATCGTGGCATTGAGAAGCAAGACGTAGTCTTGCTCCTTTCTTCCAAGTGGTAGCACGTCTTATTTGCACCTGAAAGGAAAAGACATAGTTAGCCCTAGCGCATTTTTAATGGTTTTCTTAAGAAGGTTTTTTGCCTTTAAATATAACATTCTACAATTTTATTAATTAATTATTTCCTTTTTTCTAAGTAATGTCTTATTTTCTAAAAATACTTTTAATTGTCCTATTATACTATTTTTTAATTTTTTTTATTATTGAACTGATAAAATTATCTTCTTATAGCTGTAATTAAGAGCTGTTAATGGGGCAATATAACCCTATACCCATTAAATATTGTGTAAAAAGGCATATGTTAATGTTTATCCCATGTATTGAAAAAGGGGTATACGCAATTTCAAATTAAAATTGTTCTAAACTGCATCACAAACTTTTAGGCAAATTTAATATTGTAAAAATATAATAATAAATTTATGTAAATAACAAAATTTATTAAAAATATTATCAGAAAATATTCTGCGAGTATTTCTAAGTTTACTTCATGTGTTAGAAAATCTGTAAGCTATTTCCATGGCAACTGTAAACTTATAGGGGAGAAGGGCCATATTTGGACCGTCTCTTTAAATGGACTGCAATTCTGAAGTTAATTACAGAAAATGACGTCATCTACCGCTGAACCCTACTCAAAAGAATGAAGTCATTTATGATTAGAAGAATTCCACGAGCTGATTTTAGACAAAAAAAAAAAAAAAAAAAAAAAAAAAAAAAAAAAAAAAAACTAAAATTAGCTGTTTTGATCTTATTTCTTGGTACTAAATGTAAGAGAATATTTTGAAACTAAGGTAAGTTGTTATGTATTCATATACATATCAAAATTCATGTGTTTATTGCACATATGTTTCACGCCGATTTGTTTGCTTTCGTTTTTGTTCTTAGTTTTGAGATTATCTATTTTAAAAAATGGAGCAGTTGCCTTAGTTGGACCAATTTGTGTGACTTAAATTGGACCAGATATACAGTAAAAAATTTGAAAAGTAGGTAATAAATTTCGAGGGCTGTACGGTTTGAACACTATTTTCTTATTTTTAAAGATTTTATAATGGATAACTATCTCCATGCAAATTTGTTAATATTTTAATTTTTCTTTCTTTCTTTCATTATTATTATTATTTTTTTTTTTTTTGTATATCTGGATAATTTTTGTTGTACAGTCTAAGTCTATATAAACATCAAAAATATTTTTTGCATGTTTATGTAATAAATTTTGTTTGCAATGTCTTTTATTTTAAATGTATTTGTATTTACTTTTTCTTAATTATTTATTCCTACGGAGTATTTTATTTACAGTGATGAAGTCAGACATTTTTCAGCGGGAGGACATTTCTGGTTCAGTGAGGGCCGGGGGAAGCAGACTTTTTACAGTTCTGGAGAGGCATTCCACGTTTTTGCCATTAAAAAGCATAAAATCTCAAACCTTTCGGGGGAATTAGACATTTCCAGGTTTCAGGGAGGGATCCCCTGAATTGTTTTTAAAAGTCATGATATTCCAGCTTCTTCTGAACTTATGCCTGACGAGAAGATAGGCACTGCAAGATCCGTTGATTCTCTAGCTAGTGAGATATCGGAGTCAGAGTTAATAATCATGAAACCTACTAAAACTAAGAGACTAAAAAAAAAAATGATGAAAACGACACATATAAACAGTCTGGAAGAAAAACATCAGTGATGGCAAAAGTCGTTAAATATATTGGAAACGAAAAAAGAGTAGGTTGTGAAAAGATTAGTCCGCAAGATGGCTTTAGCTACAAAACCCTCCAAAAAGCCGAAAAATAATTAGAAATATCATGTCCCTTGCTAAAATCAGTTAATTCGAAGTACAGAGGGAACCAAAAAGCAGCTGTGTTAACATCTTCGCCATATAAAGAAAACCTTGAAATGAAACAAACAAACAAACACACACACACACACAAAAAAAAAAAAAAAAAAAAAAAAGGAGGACAAAAAGGAAACTTCCAAAGCACAAAAGCAATTCGAACATCAAGCTTTAGAAAAAAAGCATCATTCAATTGAATGAATACGATGGAAGGAAAGAACTACAGACATAAGGTAAAGAAAACTTCTGTCGCAAAAACAAATGTCTAATGATTTAGAATCTAAAAGGAAAAATCAAGACAGTCATGATTGGTTTATCTAATTTGTAAGGAAATTAAAACAGCAGAAATGTTTCAGTATTCCGATTGTCAAATATGGCATTCTATGTTGATTGCGCTGGAGTAAAAGAGGAACAAAAGAAATTCATGTGTAAGCCTTGCATCCCTTCTTATATGATATTCAAGTAACTGGCAATTAGTTCTAGAATGACTATTCTTAATTATTTATAACTTTGATTTATATTTTGAATACATTTTGATTTAAAGCAATTACGCTTACTTTCAGACATTTGATTTCATTATATTCCGTTGCTGTTGTTTCGTTTGATTGTTTCATTGATCGTAAAGTTTGCTTTTAATAATATTAGTTATATTCCCTACTGATTAAAACAACTTAATATTGTTTGGTCCAATTTAGAAAACTGGGGGCTCCAACTTAGGTGACCAGTCGTTGAACTTGGACCACTTTCGACAAATTTTTCAAATTGAAAAAAATGAAGATTTTCAAAAATAAGGTGTTCTAAAGATAGTTTTAACTAGGACTTCCCTTTGAGGGATTAATCTGAGCGATATTGCTGAGAACATAGATTTAATAATAACATGTGGAAGCAAAGAAAGTGAGATGTTATCTTTAATTGAACATATACTGCGATAAATTGAGATGATGAAAATAAACGAGTCGTAGAATTACAAAATATTATATATAAATTCGTATACACTGCTTAAAAAAATGGGAAAGCAAACCATGCAACAGACATGCATGGATATAAAATTGTAAGTACGCAATATATTAAAAGTAAAATAGAAAATGAAACTCTAAATTACTTTATATAGTAATTGCAACTGTATAAAATGATGTCAAAAGCACAATCAGACGCTCCGCACCAATTTGAGTAACTTTAAATGACAAATATATGATGTTTGAAAAGAATGGACTATACTTTATATAGTGTGTGCTCCCCCGGAAAAGTTAATATTGTACAATATCTGTTTTTCACAAATGCAATGAGGTTGTGGATAAGAATTAAGGAATTCTCTCATCTAAATCTGATCTAAGTATCAAAGTACCGAACACATCAATAGTGGCATGCAATGCATCGTTAGAGTCTGTTTTAGATATGCTCGATCAGATTTAAATGATGAGTGCTTGCTGACCACTACATACGTTGTATTGTTTTGTTTTCAAACATATTCTGCACAAGTTGAGCTGTATTTAGCATGTATTAAATAAAAGAAATCGGCAATGATTGCAGCATAAAGTATGACACAAAATCTGAATATATCGTCTGCATAACATTTGAGCTGTCAATGTGTCATTTGAAGTAATTTACAAATCCATACATATTTTTTCAGCAAATGATGCAAGCTAAAATACGCCGATATGAACCCGATTACGAAATTTCACCAGAATAAGTTAATATATAAAAAAATCTACTAATGACAATTGAGAATATGACCTAATGATAAAATCTCTAGAAAAATGAATCAGAAAAAAAATTCATATCAAATTTAAAACGGCACTTCCCGCTGTTAGTGGCTTTGGCGAGAGAGAGAAAAGCCTTGAGAAGGAACACTTTAACAAGTACTTTCGGGCAACCTACTCACTGTTTCATACAGGTCTTTATTTAATATTTACACAATTTATTTAATGCTAGGTGGGTATCTATCTGTTTTGTTGCATTTAAATTGCCTGTTTTGTGGGGGAAATGCGGCATTATGAAATATTTAAAGTTTATATACCTAATATTTTCAAATTAATGTTAATTGAGAACGCTTTCCATTCATTTCATCTTTTTAGATTTAAAGTTTTTTAGAAACCATTCACAGAGACAATTTTAAATTTTAAAACTAACCCGAAGCAAAATTTCAAGGTTTTGGGCTCAGCAGTAACACAGAAATGGAAAATTTTCGAACTTTTTTTGTTTCTGCAGTCTTTTATATAGCGACATTAAACTGTTCTATTGCGAGAATTTACGTTATGATAAATACAGCCATGTCAATTTTCATGTTTATATTCCTAACAATTCCATGTACTTTGTCATTTAGATCATCTTTAGATCTTTTTTTTCGCTTTGTTTAGTCTTTCGATTTTTTAGAATTCATTCTACAACGAGCATTTACATCATATAAATTACTGCCATGCCAAAGTTCTAGTTTCTAACCTCAACAGTATCCCAGAAATTTCCGTATTCCAAATAAATCATAATTTAGAACCTTTCTAGAAATTTTTACGTTTATCTGTCAAATTGAATTTTCGAACCTTTTAGAGAGCGTTCATAATGAGTATTTACATCTTAAAAGTAACCATCACACCGAATTTAAAGTTTCTAATCCAATCACTATCACAGAAATCGCAATTTTAGAATTTTTTTGCTCCTGCAGTGATGTAGGTTGTTGCACTGACATAAAATATAGTCTTTTCTTCGGAGCAGAAATGGCCACCAACATTTTTTTAAGTTTAGCTATGTAGTTTCAGACTTAACACCTCACAAACGCGCAAACATTATTAATATTATACACTTTATAATATTATATCGCTTTATAATATTAGCATAGATGTACAAGAACAGAAGCCATTTATCTGTTACAAACAAAAGTTTCCGGCGTTGCCCAGAATTTCAAGAATGTTTGTTCTAAAAAATTAATTTGAAAATTTAACATACAACATAAAACAAACATTAAAACAAGTAAGAAAAATCATGCGTACAGCATAGATTATGAAACACTTTCCAACACTCCCTGAAAGCTTTAACGAAACTCCGTTACTTAGGGAAATAAGGTAAATAAGATAACTAAGTAAACATTTAAAAATCTGATTTCAGTAGTTACCGCCCATAGCCAAATATGTATTCCAATTCTTTTGAACAGCCCTGTATTCGATCTGTATGTTGATATATATACTATATAATGGGGAAATTTAGTTTAGCAAGAAAATGCATAACAGGTTGAAATTCATCTTTCAGCAATTTATACTAATAGATGGAAACATACTTGAATACTTTTGTACAGCACTGTAGTTTACCTAGTACCTTTATTACATGCCACTATTTAGCTAAAATTTAATTCAAACTAAAACACGCTTAAAACTACTGAAATTTCATTTTCAGAAACTATCACCCATAGACGGCCACGTATCCAACTCTTTGCGTGGTCCTGTATATCATCTTATCTATATTCTACAAATATTTCTTAATACACTAAATTCAGTTCAGCGCAAAAATGCATAACTCCTTTAAAACCCATCATTAAGCAATTTATGCTCATACTCAGTAACCTTTACGAATTCATTTTTGTAGCTCTGTATATGAACTATAGCATTTATACGCACTTTATAGTATGCATAAATATAGTGAACAATTAGGTAAGTGTGATCACAGATCGCACAGAGGGTTTCGTTTAATATTCCTTTCAAAACACTTTATCCTTTTGAAAAATCTCTTAGTTCCACATTTCGCAACCAGGGGCGCACTCTATTCTAAACAAACCTCTATCAGAACGAGACACCGTTTTATAGACTATCCGTAGATATATTAGTCGAGGGGATTGGGCCGATAGCACCCAAGATAAGAAGGCGCCCCTGGCGGTAAAAAGTGGAACTAAAATATGTAAGGCTATGGTGCATAATATGAAAGGATGGTCAAAGGGGTGTCGGCAAAAGTTGGAAAAGTGCTCCCCGGGTGAAAAGGGCGGAGGTTAGAAAAACTGTTTAAAATACCCAAGTTAGAGCCCGGAGTAGTAAATAATACAACACTTTTTGAAAATTTTATCATTTGCCGTGTGGTCTGAGGTATTCAGCTATACGTATGCAAAAATTCATGTCTCCAACTTAATTAGGGGCTCCCTTAGAAAGAATTGCTTAAAATACATATGTGGTAGCTCAAAGGGTTAAACGTAAGACTTTTTCAAGATTTCATGATTTGTCGCCTGGTCTCAGATGTTCTGCTATAAGTATGCAAAATTTCAAATCTCCAATTTCTCAGTTAGAAAGAATCGCTTAAATTACGCATGTGGGAGCCCAAGGGGTTAAATGTACGATTTTTTCAAAATTTTATTATTTGTCGTATGATATGTGGTGTTCAGCTATAAGTATGCAAAATTTCACGCCTCCAACCTAAGTAGGGGCTCACTTAGAAAGAATTGTTTAAAATACACATGTGGGAGCTCAAAGGGTTAAATGTACGACTTTTTCAAAATTTTATGATTTGTAGTTTGATGTGATGTGATCAGCTATAAATATGCCAAATTTCACGCCTCCAACCTAATTAGGTATTCACTTAGAAAGAATTATTTAAAGTACACATGTGGGTTCCCGAAGGGTTAAACGTACGACTTTTTCAAAATTTTATAGTTTGTCATTTGATGCGAGGTGTTCAGCTATAAGTATGCAAAATTTCACGCCTCCAACCTAATTAGGGGTCACTCAGAAAGAATTGTTTAAAATACATATGTGGGAGCTCAAAGGGTTAAATGAGCGACTTTTGCAAAATTTTATAGTTTGTCATTTGATGCGAGGTGTTCAGCTATAAGTATGCAAAATTTCACGCCTCCAACCTAATTAGGTATTCAGTTAGAAAGATTTGCTTAAAGTACCCATGTGGGAGCCCGAAGGGTTAAATGTACGACTTTTTCAAAATTTTATAGTTTGTCATTTGATGTGAGGTGTTCAGCTATAAGTATGCAAAATTTCACGTCTCCAACCTAATTAAGGCTCAATTGGAAAGAATTGTTTAAAATACACATGTGGAGCCCAAAGGATTAAATGTACGACTTTTTTAAAATTTTATGATTTGTCGTATGATATGTGGTGTTCATCTATAAGTATGCAAAATTTCAAGTCTCCAACATGTATAGTTTCTGATAACGGGCTTTGTGACAGACAGACAGAGGAGCGAGACGAATAGGGTTTTGTCAGATGTACGAAACCCTAAAAAATAAAGAAAATAGGAAAAAATGATGCTATAAAGCAAAATATTTTATTAAACATCATATAATTGTTTCTAATTTTCACACGGGAAATATAAAATATGCTTTTGGCGATTAAAAAATGCTATTGAAAGATTATCGCAAAATCTCAAATCAAAGTTTTTATGCCTTTTTTCTTTTTAATGGAATAACAAACAGATTTCTTTTCGTGTTTGATTAAATTTAAATTTTTTATGGCACTTCATTATTACTGCGTGCGTTTTTTTTTTAAATCATTTACTCCATGTGTTCAAAGCAGTTGTCTACGAAAACATCTACCAGTGAAAGTGACGCACAACAAATATCTGTGACGTATGCAGATAAATTTTGCTTTTTTATCAGTTTTTTATATAATTTTTAAGCGGTTTGGAACTTATTTTTCATAGTAGGTGCATTCAGTAGGTGACCCTCATAGGTACCTTCTGATGCAATCAGAAACGAAATCCGGCGTGTATTTTTTGAGTTATGCTTGACGAAAGTTTTTATTGGGGCTTTTTTAAGTAGGACATGGCCTTAATATCAATCGTAGCTGTAATATTGCGTTGAGTATTAGCCTTCGCTTCGCTCAGACAATTAGTAGATGAATAGATTGACCATGTATAGTGATATTTTGCAGATATTCCAAACATGAAGTGAGTTACACCTGAAAATATGTGAAGTGGTCCTGAAAATATGCGAAGAATTCGGCTGCTCTCCTCTATTAGAGCCATTTTTACAAGAGGGTGATAAATCAAGAAGTTAATCTAAAATAACAAATTTTTTTCGCAACGTTTAACCAGAAAATTTATTTGCGAAAAAAAGAGAAAATATAGTAAAGAAGCTGAAATTTCTTTTAAACATTATCAATTTTTATATATATATATAAACAAAAGGACTACGTCTGAATTCATTCATAATTATAAAAACTTTTCGAAATAGCAGACTTTACATTACACTACATTAAAAGATAAAAAACACTAAAAACAATTTAAAAGGACGTTTCGGATTCATTCTGAATCCCTCATCAGCTAATTCCTAACGTAAAAGTCATACTAGGTTTTAAAGTTCAACAAGTAGAAAAACATTACATCAAGTTGCCAAAAAATTATAGTTAAAACAAAAGTGAATTAGTAGAAATGACAAATATTCACTTTTGTTTTAACTATAATTTTTTGGCAACTTGATGTAATGTTTTTCTATTTGTTGAAATTTAAAACCTAGTATCACTTTTACGTTAGGAATTAGCTGATGAGGGATTCAGAATGAATCCGAAACGTCTTTTTAAATTGTTTTTAGTGTTTTTACCTTTTAATGTAGTGTAATGTAATGTCTGTTATTTTGAAAAGTTTTATAATTATCAAAATTTTTAGAAAAATTTAATATTGTAAAATAATAATTACTATTTATGTAAATAACAAAAGTTGTTTAAAAAATATCAGAAAATATTCTGCTCGTATTTCTAAGTTTACTTCTTCATGGGTTAGAAAATCTCTAAGCTATTTCCATGGCAACTGTAAACCTATATGAGAAACACTTTGGTAAGAGGGTGATAAATCAAAAAGTTAATCTAAAATGACAAATTGTTTTCGCAACATTTAACAGAAAATTTAGTAGAAAAAAAGAAAAGTAGAGTAAACGAGCTAAAATTTGTTTAAACATTATCAAAAACTTTTGGGAAATTTAACATTGTAAAATAATAATAACTTATGGGAATAACAAAAGCTGTTGGAAGAATTACTAGAAAATGTTCTACACAAATATGTAAATGTAATTGATTTTTAGCATTGAAAAAAGAGTTTACTTTACTTATTTTTAAATAACTAATAAATTACTAAATAAAAATAAATTCTTCCAAAAAATTACATTTCATGTGTTTTATTAAAATTTTATTGCTTCTGTCCGTGTTTTGTACAACAATAAATATATAATCACATTTATTAAATATTTATAAAGGAAAATGTCTGTAAATGCATATTAAATACGTTGGTAATTAATCATCTTTGCTAAGATGAAATAAATTTAGGTCACATAAAATGTCTTTATTCAGCTAAAAGTTTGGAATTTATGCATTTTCCCATGGTGAATACACTCCTTAAATTTTTCAAGGTGTCTGGCACCATTAATTCTGATTAGAAAATCTCCATTTAATATCTAAATCGCAGATTATGTAATTCCCTTTTTGATAGCAGAATTTGTAATATTTCTTTCGCGATTAGATAATACGCATTATTTCATTAAAAAATTGTGGTAAATCTGTGAGTAGCTCGATTCTTCTCCTGACCTCCTCTCTCTCTCTCTTTTTAATCCTTAAGCGTAGATGCCAATATCTTTTGAGCTTTAACTGCCGAAGTACTCTTCCTAGCCACAGGCAAATTACACGAATTTTATTCGGTTGGCACCACTTTTTTTTCTTTAAGAAACATTTTACGTGCAGTTTGACAACATGTGTAAGAGAAACATACTAAAATATTTATTTTCAAAATATACTGGTGCGAATAGAATAAAAATAAAAACATGTGAAATAAGTCGGAAATTGAACGACAAACATGCCAAATGAGGTTTATTCGTACTATAACTATTTTTATAAATATTTAGAAATTGGTGCAATAGCTGTTGCACTCTTATGCAAGAATGCATGAATATAAAATTTATTGCGATTCTATATATTAAATTCAGTAATACGGAAATAATAAGACTCCATCTTTAATAGGACGTAACCACCATCGCAACTTAGAATCATTACCTATTATGGGGTATCATTGAATTAATTACGTATGATAGGATTTAATAGAATGAAGAAAACTTTTATTAATACCTTTTTAAGTTTAGATTCAATTTTCATAAGATTTTAAGTGATTCGACAAAATTCTGCAACGATTATTAAATTTCAAATCATTCGGTTGGGTAGTTTTTGCGCTTTTATACACGGATAGACGGACGGATGAGACGACGACTGTAACTGTTACGTATTTATATAATTACGAACGAACCTAAGAAGGTACGGACTGATAAGGATTAATTATTCCGGAGTCTGATCAAAGACAAACAAATTTTCAACCGGAAATTTAATTTTATATACCAATGTCTTTCCAGAAATGTATTATTTTTAGCGCCTAATTCGTTTTCTTAGGTAGTTTATTTTATTTATTATGCATATAATTGCGGAAGTGTGACTTACATTACCAGACTGTAATAAATTATGCATATACAAGGTGTCTACAGATCAGGGGAAAAAATAAAATAAAATAAAATAAAAACACGGCCAAAAAAAAAGTATGAAACCCCAGTATTTTCTTATTCATCTTGTTTAATCACGCGAATAAATAAGGCAAATTTTCTATAAGTGAATTTTGGAATTTTCTAACTTATTTGACTGTTATTTTCCCTGATCTGTAGACACACTGATATAATAACGGAAGTGTGACTTACACTACCAGAATGGAATTAATTTTTTGGAGATTTTTTAGGCTAAAACTTGATCTGATTACCTTGCGAATGACTACAAGTTTGAGTTCTTCTCTCTTAAGGTTCCCTAAGTTTTAGAAATACTACTCCTAAACAAGGCATAAAGTTGGCGTCAACTGGGAAGCACAATAAATATTTAAATTGTTCAATTGTTAAACTCCCAGAAATGTTATGCAAAGCTTTTTTTTTTTTTTTTTTTTCTGAAAAGTTATAAAAAAAATTTCTCTAGTTGCCTCGCAATTTCTAACACAAAAATAAATTATTAATCAAAGAGTTAAAACTGCAAGATTAATATTATCTATTTTAATAATTCCAATCATAAACTAATATTCTGAGAAATTTATAAAAATAAATACCTAGAATATCTTAATTAATTCGGCGTTATTTAAATGAACTTCGGTCAGCATTCCTAACTCTGACTTAATTAACGATAATTAAGTACAGGAATTAAAGCACAAATTTCCCTTGAGATGTCTTAGAGGAATTGGAGAAATTTCCAAGGATTCAATGTATGCTTTAAGCATATATATTTTTAATAAAACTGCTTAAGGAATCAGGTACTTTCTAAATGTCAAAAGTTTAAAGCTTGTTATCTTTAAATTTGTGTAACCACTTGTGCAAAACTTAAAAAATGTATGCAAACCACTTTTCTTTTTGAAATCTACATTTCAAGAATCTAAATATATTTATTTTTTATTTATGTTAAATTACAAATAGATACATACTTTTCTTAACGATTGATGCACTGATTTCACACCCACATATATCAGCTGTAAAAACTGATTTTCTTAAATTTTTTTGTATCTCGGTTAAATTACCTTCTCTTAAAGCCTAAGTTCCTTCAAAAATAAAACAAGAAATATAAAATCTGCGTCAAGCATAGATTATAAAACACTTTGAAAATCAGTTTTCAGAAGCTATTGTCCATAGCCAGAAAAATACTCGAATTCTTTTGTGCTTCCTTGCACATGATCAATTGATTTATAGGTACACTAAAAAGTGCGCCATGATCAGTATTACCAGATTGGGTACTTTTTTGTCCCCAGATTGTTGATTTTTTGAAATAGAAATATTCGCCCTATTTAAAATTAGCTTAAAAATTCTGAAAAATAAGCGAATTATACTATTTTAAAAAAGTGGTGACAGCCAAATAATCTGAATTAAAAAAGGTCCCCAATCTGGGAACACTGGCCAAGATGTATCTCCGACAGGAAACGTATAACACAATTCGAAATTCCGCTTCAACAATTCCCGTCAGAAAGCGGATACGTACTCCAATTCTCTGTGCAGCCCTGTATATGATCTGTATAATTTATGCACACAGATTAATATGTAAAAAATTCGTTAAATAAATTTAAAAATGCATTCCATAATTGAAAACGAACTTACAGCAATTATTGCACATAGACAAAATTGTAACCGAATTCTTTAAGCAGCCCTGTATATGATCTATGGGATTTACACACACCAAGTAATATGTAAAAAATTAGTTAAATAAATTTAAAAACGCATGCCATAATTGAAAACGAACTTCCAGCAATTATTGCACGTAGACAGTATTATAACCGAATTCTTTAAGCAGCCCTGCATATGATCTATGGAATTTATATACACCAAGTACAGGGTTCATATGGCTACCGTTAATTTCAATGCCAAATATCAGTATTTTTTTTTTTCATAGAAAAATAAATCTAATTTAAACGCGCGAAATTTCGCCCTATTTAAGAAGAGAT
The DNA here is from genome assembly GCA_963932465.1 of Maratus speciosus. Classification (NCBI taxonomy): domain Eukaryota; kingdom Metazoa; phylum Arthropoda; class Arachnida; order Araneae; family Salticidae; genus Maratus; species Maratus speciosus. Next base: position 292,940,219 of record OZ010798.1, read on the forward strand.
TTTCTGTAGGAAAATACTCATACCGAAGACTTTCTTAGTCTGCAAATTCAAGCACCTATACGAACCCTGAAGTTATATGTAAAAAATTAGTTAAATAAATTTTAAAATGTATGCCATAATTGAAAAACGAACTTCCAGCAATTATTGTGCATAGACAGTATTATAACCGAATTCTTTAAGCAGCCCTGTATATGATCTATGGAATTTATATACACCAAGTACAGGGTTCATACGGCTACCGTTAATTTCAATGCCAAATATCAGTATGTTTTTTTTTCATAGAAAAATAAATCTAATTTAAACGCGCGAAATTTCACCCTATTTAAGAAGAGATTTTCTGTAAGAAAATACTGATACCGAAGAATTTCTTAGTGTGCAAATTCAAGCACCTATACGAACCCTGAAGTAATATGTAAAAAATTAGTTAAATAAATTTAAAAATGTATGCCATAATTGAAAAACGAACTTACAGAAATTATTGCACATAGACAGTATTGTAACCGAATTATTTAAGCAGCCCTGTAAGAATATGATCTATGGAATTTATACACACCAAGTAATATGCAAAAAATTAGTTAAATTTAAAAACGCATGCTATAATTCAAAACGAACTTACAGCAATTATTGCACATAGACAAAATTCTGACCGAATAACCAAATTCTTTTATGTATCCCTGTAAATGAAGGATAAATGCTATGCACACTATATTCTATATTAAGTATCTTGTAGTGCATTTCAGCGATTATTATCAATATATTTCAAATAATGTAATCTCACAAAAATACACTGCAAACAATTTTTCACAACAGACCACAATGTAATGGCATTCTTTTGACTGCCCCACTAAATAAACTAAAAATGATACACACTTTACTTTAAATACCAAACATGCCATAGTAAACCTCAATAACATATATCACTTACATGGCAATCCGACAATATTTATGCGAGTTAAAGTACAACCAGGCAGATGGACAGACAAATCAAATTCATAAACACTTTCCAACTACGTTAAAAAAAAAAAAAAGCTATATCGTAAAAGTCAGAAATTGAGAAACTTTTTGAAAATAATAAGCAATCATATTTTAAATAACTGAAGGAACAAAATTTTATGTCATTTCCTGTAGAGTCGTGGGGTAAAAAAAACCTCTATTAACTCTGCCGCAAAACATTGTATAAAAATACTATCAAACGATTAGCAATAATGTCTGCTATTAAATATGTACATGGATTCGATTTGGGGGCCGTCTAAATATTAAAAACTGCTTTTACCTTTTTTTATTCAGTTGGTAATATCCACTTTTGACACTATATTTCAGTTACTTACATCAAGTCCGCTCGGAAAAGTGTCTTAAAAGCTGTTCTTCAAGCCTGGTCTTTAATTCAGTAAATTTGTTTTTAAAAATATAAATTAATGGCAATTTGTAAATACAAAAGAATAAATTATACAGAACAAACAAAATAGACAAAGAAAATGCCACAATTGCATAATTTAATTTTAATTAAAGTAATATCTTTCTCTCTCTCTCTTTTTTGTGATAGTTTAACCCTTAAATGCCTGATTTTTCAAAAATCATTGTAATAATGTTTTTCGGCTTTCATTTTTTAAATAAATCATGGGAAAAATACTTTTAAAAAACTATATTTTGTTTTAAGTATAGTTTACGGCTAAAAAAAACAGTTTGTTACTAATCGGCAATACTAGTGTTTAATTGAAAAAATAATTTCCCTTGATAAAATTCTATAATATTAAACACACAAGAATTTTAGCAACTATAATAAGAAATAAATTTTACTTGCTTACTGCAGGTCAAAATAGGGTATTTCGCAAGCTTCCAAACAAAACAAAAAGAGCAATTAGCAACAATTGAAAAAATAAATCTATCTTTATTCTTAAACAGCACAATTGTTGCCATCTACATGTTGAAAATCGATTTAATAATATCTTCAGAATGTATTTTATTGGCAACATTAGACATTATAGCTCCAATATTATTCTAATAGTATTTTAGAGCCTAAATTGGGTATGTTGCCAAAAAGCAACACCAGGCATTTAAGGGTTAATAAATGATCTTTATATAGCGCATCATTTTGCAGGTTTTACGACCTGTCTGGCAAAATCCGGGAGATCCAAGACTTGTTATGAGCACAGGCTTCACTATCTAAATTTTAGTGAGCTATGTGCCCCCCCCCCCTTTTTTTTTATTTTCCGTTTTTTGCCAGGTCAGATATTCCATCTGTCAACGAAGTGTAGGGCACCCAAATTTATTTGCTTGCTCTATGCGCCATTTTATTTGGAGGCAGAATTGTGCCTCGTGTGCCTCAAAACGCTGGAATGACTTTTAAGGGTTCTCCATCAGGGTTTTCAAAATTCTTAGGTGTTTCTAAACCGTTTTTTCTATATTTAAAATTATGTCCATTTTTCAATTTCGTTGGAGGTTTCGCGTGACGGTAACACGATCCGCGTCGGTACTCCTTAAGCACCGCGTTGACTTGACTTTACGACGCACTCGAGAAAGTGGCCTGTTACGTCCTAATTTGATTGACGGCCTGGGTGGAGCAAAACCGCCTGATTATAGATCCAGCTTAGACTTCTTTATGCTCCATCCGGGGGGTCTTCCCGACACGCAGGAGCTCGCAGCCAGAAGGGGAAGGCACCTGTTTTTTACAAAATGCCAACACACACACACACAAATTAATTCACAAATTGTGGCCGAAGCCAGGCTGCCAATAGTCCGACAATATTTATCATCATCAGTAGTTCTGGAAAGTTGCAAACAATTTTAGGGTACCAATCGAAAAATTATTTACAATTATATTCTGAACAATGGAACAATGTGATCAGCTGAATGGATTACCTAGTTGCGTTGCAACTTTACATCCAGTGGAAACGTGATTGTGTTGCAAGGGCATTAGAAAGCTTTAAAAAAAATAATGTTTAGACGTGACTGGTAGCCACAAATTAAAATTACATTTAAGAAAAAAGAAAAAAAATAACAAAAAGTAAAAAAAAAAAGTACATAATTACTAGTATAACATGTTTTAAAAAAGAGAAAAAGAAAAAGAAAATTTTTTTAGAATAATAAAGAAAAGTTCCCATCAGTTCCAAAAAAAAAGAAGGAAAAGGCGAAAAAGCTACCGGGGGGGGGGGGGGGGGGGAGCCCCATAAAAAAAGACTCCTTTCAGAGACCATACATTACAAAAATTAGTTGAATGCTAAAAATATAGCAGAAAATCAATTGAGTTCAGCGATAACAAGTTAAATTCAGTTACTTACTATTAATATTCTTGGTGGCAATAGAATTTACAATTTCTGCACACAAACAATTTGCCAGTAAATTAATTAGCAACAATATTTCAATTTTGCTATAATACTTTTGAATGCCAACAGATTTAATATACACAATTTTCGGGTCCATCAATATGCTAAACATTAGTGCAATAAAAGGTATATAAAAATATTATACAGACATACAAACAATAAATACAATATATACCTTTAACTGTTGAATGCAGGCGTTATTTATGTGTGTATGTGTGTTTTAATATATATTGTAGTATGAGTGTTTTATTATAATTAGTGCAATAAGTTCATTTTAACTCCTTCGGCCGTAATTTACTTTGGAAACAGTTAAAAAATAAATTGCATGTTAAATAAGCTTGAATAGACATAAATAACTATAATTTGAAGTATCATTTCGATAATTAGTAAACTAATTAAAAAGTATTCTAATAATAGGAGACAAGGCTTAAATTATGCAAAATGAGCAATTTTATTTTCTGTGCACATTTGCAATTATGTAAGATATAAATGACATGAGAATGAATAAAATGAGTTTATTTCATATGAAATCCTTTAAAACAATTTCTCTGCGCGTGAAAACATAAAAATACTTGAAATTTTTCACAAAAACAGGCAGTTTTACATGTACAGTCGTGGAAAAAAAAGTAAACACCCCCTACTAACTTCTCAACAAATTATCGTAGAAGAAAGTTACTGGTACCGAACGATTGGAAATAAAGTCTACTTTTAAATGATGTATATAAAATTTGCTTACGGTGCTTACTACATATTAAAACGAACTATAACTTTTTTTTTTTTTTTTAATAGCAGTACACAATTCTGACAGCATAAATAAAATCTACACCCTTCAATTAGTCTAAAAACAAATTTTTATGCAATTCGTACCATAAGTTTCCAAGAAATTAATTATTTTAAAACGAGCGTATTTTAAGGGCTGTATCCAAATTGAAGTTCGGTACTCGATTGTTAACCAAGAGAGCTCCCTTCTTGATCAAGGCAACCTTAAGCAGTCAATTAAGCCTGTTAGATTACAGGATAGCATAAGAAATTTCAAAATATTTAGTCATTTCTATCATATACGGTCCCTTAAACCATCATTTTGCCGTTTTTTAAGCATACTTTGAAAACTACTTGGGAGAAAAATGTGAAATTTTGGATTTCCGTAAAACAGGACTTAATAAATCTGAATCCATCAAAAAAATTGTAGGTTGCTATTCATAATTTTTTTAAATATTAATTTCATAATTCATATCAGAAAATTATAAAAATTACAAATTCAACGTATTTGTGTTTGGGTATATTAGTATTATTGCTACACAAAAAAAATAAAACATTAGGATCATTATTTTAGAAGTTATAAATAAAAATATGAAAATATAATTTAACATTAGAAGCACTAAATTTTGAATATTTATAATTCAAAAACTTATCATTCAAATGACTTAAAATTTGGTGTCTAGGCATACTTTGAAACAGAAGATTTGAAATATTTCCTTAAAATTGGGTATTGCCATCGAAAAAAAATGAAGTTTGGATTCGTTTTAATATGTAGATGGCCCCCTAAGCAAATTTTATATACGTCATTTAAAAGTAGACTTTATTTCCAATCGGTCGGTACCAGTAACTTTCGTCTAAGATAATTTGTTGAGGAGTTAGTAAGGGGTATTTACTTTTTTTTTCCACGACTGTACAACCTACCATTTTGCATCTGTGTTGCTTTTCACTCCTTTCAATCATATAGCTCATTTCATCAAGTCTAATGTCTTTAGAAGATCTACCAGCAGTATTTATTTTGTTCTTTGGCAAAAAAGAGCTTCTTGATGACGGTCTTCCACTTTTGATACGGATTGGTGACTGGTCTTTGAGTGATAGAGCTTCTGCTATTCCAAATATGAAATCCAATAAATCCATTTGATCTTGCAAAGGAACTTCCAAGCATTTTGCATCATTTCTATACTCAAACCAAGAATTAATAATGGCCATACTAAAATAATGAGATATTACTCGAAGTGTCCATTTTTTGCACTTTATAGCAGTTCGATACAATGACAGTAAGAAATCATGTTTGTCGACGCCCCCCATGCTTTTATTGTAGAACTTTACAACGTCTGGCTTACATACATCAATATAAGTGGAATCATTTTTGCTCAATCTTTTAACAATATCATTCGCATTATCTGACAGATATGCAGATGCTAGTGTCACAAATTTATTTGTCATACCACTTTACAACAACGATTTTACTATTTTTGCTGACACAAGTGTCGCAATTACCGCGTCCATTTTTTTTTCGGCATCACTTTTTAATAGACAGTTTGTCAGCCTAATATTTCTTCGCACAAAGCTAGCAACAATAAAATCAAGAAGCTGGTGCTTGAACTGTGTCGTATGTATCTTAGAGAGTTGGCTCAAGATATCTCACATATCTTTTAAGTCCGTTCATAAAGATACGACCAATATTTTGCTCTTGAAACACATCGCCACACGACTGATTTCGAAAAAACACAATTTTCTTTTATTTTTCTGCAAGAGTGTTTGGCCAAAAATGCAACGAATGTCATCAACCAAGGACCGTACTCGCCTGGTATGGCCTCGTGTCAAATTTTTCTGTTCACGAAGCTAAAATTATCACTTCTAGGAAAATGTTTTGATTCAATTGAGGCCATAAAAGAAAATTCGCAGAAGGAGCTAAAGTCCATACCCCAATTTATCTATCTAAACCGTATGGAAGATTGGAACCTGTGCTGGCATTGTTGCATTGAACTCAGAAGGATCTACTTTGAAGGTGACAAAATAAATGCTGATGAATTTTTTTTTGTGTTTTATATAGCAATTCTGGGTACTTTTTTACACAGAATGTAATTATAATGGGACAAAAATAAATACACACTTTGTTAGCCCTAAGGCCTCATGTCCTAATACTAGAACAAATGTTTGATTCTTAGTTATAATGAGATTTCTCATTATTTTCTAAGTTAGGTGACTAATTTAGGTAGAAAAAGCCTTAATTTACAAATTATAATTAACAAAATCTCATTAAATTATTGCTAGTATTTTCATTGAGAAGGTCAGGGCTCGCACCGTTCCTAAAATTTTCGCACTTTGCTACCAGTATTTTAAATAAGAATTCTTCGTGGTACATTCCTTTAACATCTATAATACAACTATACAACAAAGATTATCGTTTTTATTTAGTGGTAGCAAAGTACGAAAATTTTAGGAACGGTGCGAGCCCTGGAAGGTTAAAAATGTGTACTTACGTTTTGCCCGTAAACTGGTAGAAGCCTCCATTTTAATGCTTACTGAGGCATGTGCTGCCTTGTGTAATCACAAATGAGATTAAATTGTTAATCTCCAATATATTATTAGTATGACACTGGGTTTTAAACTTAAAATTCTTAAAAATGAATAATTTAGAGCAGAGTAAAGATGTGTTCTAATAGTAGGACGGTACGGCGAAGGGGTTAATATTTTGTTTCAATCTTTAAGAGTATAGACACAATTTTATGAATACTAGTAAATAGACATTACTTTTTGAATGCGACCGTTGTTAACACAATTTTTGAATGCGAACATTATAAAAGAATTTTAGAAGTAAAAGAAAAACACAATTTTTGAGTGCTAACATTTAACTTTTAACCCATTTATGCCTGAATTTTTGTTTTCCGAAATTTTTTGGTAAATTCACTTTAAAATGTTACAAAATGAACTGGAAAAATACTAAAAAATTTTTGCTAAAATATTTTTGTATGTATTTGATAAAATGTAAACGTACTACGCAAATATGGAAATATCCGTATGTGGAAAAATGTATAATTATATGTTTTGTCTAAATTTATATAAATTAAGCTTTTAAAATGTATATTACATACAATAATTAGTATTTTTATGATCTATTAAAAAATATATTTATTTCTTTACAGAGACTAATAACATTATAAGTATAATTTATATTAAATTAAGAATAATCGTATTTGAGGCTAAAAAACAATTTATTTCAAAATCATCTTGAACAGGACTTTACATGTTAGGGGACACAACTGTTACCTAAATGACTAATAGGAATATGTACCCATTTGTGCCTAGCGCCCTATACTTTGTACGTTACAAACATGCATAAAAAATAGAGTTGAGCATATAATTTCGAAATTAAAAAAATACGTGTTTTAAAGAAGTCTACAGGCTAAGATTATGACTTATTTATTTGGATCCTTTATATAAAAAATACGAATGAACTTACTTTTTACATTTCGCTATCTTCAAAAACGAAAAATCTATAAACACCCAAAAAAGGCCTTCATTTAAGCAAATAAATATCAATCTTATGCTGTCATTTCTCGGTAATAGATAAAAACCTTTATAGACAATTACTTCATACAATTTTCATGTTGCAATGAAGAAGAAAATTATAAAAAAATATTAAAATTCGAAACGTCCCAAAAATGGACGCTAGGCTTAAATGGGTTAATACTTTAAATGCAAATAGTAAATCAAAAATATACAATGTTAATATTACGGGTTATAAATAAAACTTATAAAAATAAATTTTTGTAATGCTAAAAGTAATTTTTGACTGATAAGTTACAGAAAAAAAAAATATTGGTGTTTGTAATTTATATATAAAATGTGCAGTGATCTTCTCAGCAAGGTTCGGACTTATTATTTACATTTTTACAAATTAATTGTTAAAAAAGAGGTAAACAGCAGAGGGAGGAGAAAAGATTACAGAACAGCTAAGTCTTTAACCAATTAGAAAATTTTGTTAAACTTTGTCAATAAAGGGGACCGAGAAAGAACATTAGAAAGCCAATTTTTAGGTGGGGGATCTGGCCTCTTGAGATGCCAGTTTGCAGTAATAGGGCAGGTGTAGTAATAATACTGAGGTGTCGCTCGAGCACTGCACTCACAGTCAGGAGAATCAGAACGCTTCAAGTAATGTAGATATGCTTTAAAAGGCCCATGATCTGTTACAAAAACAGAAATTGGAAGTGATGTTGATAAGAGATTCAGCAAGACCATCGGAACCAAAGAGAAGGTATACCAACCCTTCTCCCAGTAGTCCCAACGGTCCTGCCATTGCGACATTTGTTTTTTGCGAAGTACTCTTCTAACATATGGGTGTGGCACCGGAAGATATACATCAACTTCGTCCTATTTTGATTGTGAATATCGACAAATAACCATTAGTAATTTTTGAACACCGCAAATTCGGGAAACACTTTTGCAACATTAACTGAACATAATAATTAACACTTCTAAATGATTTTCGATTGTGTTGTGAATGTGTGGCGAATGTGTTGTGCCAAATGAAAAGATTGTGCAAAAAGTGTTGTTAAAAATTACAAGAGGGCAAATGTGTTTTCAAAACATTCATTTTTAAAATTTTGTAATTTTAAAGGCACCATGTAGAAAGTGTTTTGAAAGTGTTTTACATGTGTTGTTTTATAGTGTTCTAAATTGTGTGGTGTTTACAATGTGTTGTTAATTTGGTGACAAAGCGTTGTGCAGCACAACACTGTTGTAAGAAAATATTTTCATCAATACTATTTACAACACGATTTCAACACAATTAACAACACTATTTTTAGAACACATTTTTAGATAGCAACACTTTTGCAACATATTAATAACACATTTCTAGATAGCAACACTTTTGTAACATATTAAGAACACAATCACAACACAAAAAATACTTTGTATATGAAGTTTTCTAATTCACAACACATTAATGTGTTGTTAATTTGGTGACAAAGCGTATTGTAAAATATGTTTATTTTTGTGTTCGAGAATTTGCAGTGAATCTCTCACTTTTTTGGTCCAGGAAACTTTTATTTCTCTTCATTATTGTCACTGGCAACTTCTTGTTAAAATTCTGCTACAAACTATCGAGTTATTCAATAGATTTATAGATAACAGCTGCTTGAAAGTATTATTAACCTTCTCATTCAATGTTAAAAATGTGCAGCAAACTGTCGACTCATTCGACCGTTTTTATAGAAAACGGTTATGCAGCCGTAATTCACTTTTATTCTGACTGTAATATGGTCAACAAAGAATATCAACAAAGAACCTTTAGTAATTTTTGAAACTCTCACGTGTTTGGTCGAGGAAACTTTTCACAGAAACCCAACGAATCATCGGAAGATAGTTAAGTGGATAAGGAAAATATGTGTTTTAAATGAAACAGAGAAGCCAACTACATACTAAATCAAACCAACTACAACAAAGGAGCAATTATAACGATACATCTTGTGAAAACAGTCATCATAAAAAAATTGACGGACTAACGGCCATGAAACAAGCCCCACTCTAGTAGTGCACAACCCTTTTCAAATAGCTCGCAACAATGTTGCATAAATCGTGATAACAGCCATTAGGTTCCAATGCACTGATCGCCATGTGCGCATTCGCGTATCAAGGTGACATATAAAGGAAAATGAACCTGTTAAGTGATCAAAGCTAACTCAAAGGGTCACAATTTAAAAACCACAAGTCGTTAACCCATCAGCGGCAAGTTCGCAAAGTGACAAAACCTCAAATTTAGAAATCCACCATTAATAGAGTCATAAAGAAAAACAACCTACGATAGAGACAAGCATCTCGCGGTATGTGAGAAGCATATATCTAATAGGGTAGAACTAAAAAACGAAGTTTCAAATTTTATATTCTAATAGTGATTATTTTTTTCCTTTTTAACTCCATAAAAAGAAAATATTTTTCTTTTAATTTTAAAATGATGTTTTCCGTTTCCTCAAAACACCTGATTTTCCTTAAAAAACGAAAAAAAGCCAATAATTGCATGAAAAGTTTTTTAAGCTTACTGTTAAATTTATATTTTGCAAAATTAAATTAATTACGTGTTAATGTTCTATAATAAAGAGAATAATTTAGTTTGAGTGCCTTAGAAAAGTTAGCCCTACTTTATTTGACTTTTGTAGAAGCCAGCGTCGTGGGCGTCGGCCTTCATTCTCTCTGATTTATTTGGCTGCGACACATAACAAGTTAGTACGATTTAACGAGTGTTAACAATTTCTTTAATTATTTTTCAATAAACATTCGTTGTCAAAAGTGACAACGTCTGTTAACGTACCTAAATCTAGATAATTGTTGAAGTGTCCTGTATTTCGTGAACCAAAACAATTAACATTAGACTGTCATATTTGACGAACATAAGATGTTATGAAACATTATTTTTGGATTCAATTTAACTTAAAATCTGACAGCAGGAATCTGGTACACACTATTTCTAAAATATCTAAAGCTGTTGATGATACAATTAAAAGTGTATTGCCTTGACCTTCAATTCCAAAGGTTTCTGATACACAAAAAATAATTATCACATCATAAAAAAATAGTTAGAGACTAGCGCGAAAAATGCCAAAATTTTAAGAAAAATATTAAGATTAGAAAGAATAATCCCACATCCAATATAAAATTGCAAAATGTTAGGTAATCATGCAAAAAACATTTCTTTATGTAAAAACACTAAATATTATCGTGTATTAGAACAAGAACGTCACTTTCTCAAAGACCAAAGAGAGATGGGGTGATGGATCAATGGGGTGATGGCAATAGGATCAATAGATATAAAAACTACAAAAAATGTGTAGTAAGACTGGAAAAGGAAATATCAAGGAAAAAAGTTATTTTAAAACAAAAAATGATGTTTTGATTGAATGATCGTCAAGTGTAAAAAATAGTTCGGAAGGAAATAGTTCATCGGTTGTTTTTCTAAACCTGAATTTGATAATCAACAAGGTGAAAGAACCGGAGTATTAGACAGAACTGCAGATATTATTGCAAATGGCACCTTAGAAGATATGGGTATTTCTGATGATAATAAAGAATAGGTAACTGAAAGAAGGGCTTGAAGACGACAAAGAGAAAAGAAAAGGAAGAATTTTAAAGAACAGGAAAGACGAAATGAGTTAATTTTAGAAGGTTAGTATTTTGATGGCAGAAAGGATAACACTATGATAACTGAAGCAGAGGGAAAAAGGTATAACTAAGAATCATTAAAGACGAACGCCTGGTCTTAGTTCAAAAACCAGGATAAAAATTTATTGGTTATATTTCATTGACATCTTCTTCTTATATTAATATAGCCACTGCAATTTTGGTGTATTTTCAAAATAATAATACAGACATTTCAAGTTAGAAAGTTATTGGGTGAAACAGAAACGCCTTTAATGCAGGATGCAAATCTGGAGTTGTTAAAACATCGTAAGCAATACCCTAAAAAATTTATAATGGATAATTTGATTATTACATGCAAATGAACTTTTTTCTTAGATACTTATTTCAACATCTTGCTGGAAAAACTACGGGTACAAAAGGATTTTCTATATCAGTAGGAAAACGACTTGAAAAAATGCGAACATATTGAAATTATAGACTATAAAAACATTGATCCTATCTTGAGGGACTGATTGGATGAGGAACTTAAAAAAAGTAAAAACAGGCGATACACCTGAATTTTAGATTTTCCTTTTCATACTCAAACAGTGGAAACGTGTGTCAAAATTGTCCCGCGAGCTGCGTCAACCGTCTTTAAATATTAAGCAAAAGATTGCTTAATCTTGGGAAAGTTGAATTCCCGCAATGTAATGACAAAGTTAGTGCCTAAAAAGACATTAGGTTGAATATCCAATTGAATTAATCCATAACAAAGGGAGGTAAGGAGGGTGGAAGTCGATATTTAAACGCCTCCTCGTGGTGAGTTCTGGATAGTATTTGATAAATAAAAGTAGATATGAGCTAATAGCTACGTTGTTTACTTTAAATTACTTTATACTGAAATTTCAAAACTTTGACCTCCTTGAGGAACCGGAAAACAACTTAATTTAAAGAAACCTTTTCAGCCAAAAGTTTAGACATCCAAAAAGGAAAAAAGTTTTCACTATTACATATTAAAACAAAAAAGTTTTTTTTTTACCCTATACTTAAGTTCCACCCTAATATCTAATCAAGGAAAAAGAAAAGACCCACAAGAATATGTCAAAATATTAAAAAGACAACCACCACGACAGTGACCAAATACCAAGACAAGGAAACCTCCTCAGAAGAACAAGTCCACTGGGTGAGATAAATATATTATACTAGACAAATATAATGAATTATTAAATTAAATGTTAATTTAGGTCAAACCCAACCCCCATAGCTTATGTCTAAGTTACAACCTCAAGTAGCTAGCTCAATTAGAAATTAGTATATTAATCTCACTAGGTCAGCTCGTTAGTCTCCTATCAATTCCCTCCTAGCTAAGTAATAGTATGCCAATTCATAGTTAACTTGTCATAAGATAATATAAAATTAATAATAATAATTAATAAATAAAATCCTGATTCTGATATTAGAAATGATTAAAATATAAATTCCTTTTAAATAGTCAGACAATATTTAAGTAATCTAAATTACTCTAGTTAGTTTAGTGTCACCTAGTGCTATAGGATAATATTAAAACAATATATATAATAAATGATAGTTAAGTAAATAGCTATAAGTAAGTTTTAAGTGTAATAACATGTACAAACTAACCCCTTTCCCTTCAGGTTTTTTTTTTTTTTTTTTTTTTTTTTTTTGACTACCGCCTCTTTATTATTCGTAGTTGCACATAGGCTATAGCCTGCACAAGCTACCAGACCCTCTCCAGTGGGAAGTCTACGGAGTCAGTTTTTCTACGCGGTGGGGTACGGTAGATAGGCGGAGTCTCATCCCCCTGCATCGTTATGTTTGCCTAGCATTTCGGCCCAAAATTAACTTTCGGCGCAACTTGCCTATCTACGGCGTTCCAATTTTTTTTTCTTTGCTTCCCCACCCCCCTCCAAAATCCATTTTCTTACGACAAGTCTGCACCTACAATTCGGCTTCTAAACCCCAGGTCATTCAGTAGTAGTTCGGGCAGCGGTGGCCCAGTTGGCAGAGCATCGAATCCGCAGCTAAGGCCGCGGGATCGAGGCCTACTGCTGGCTATAACCCTCCGTGTACGCTAATGGCACCTGGTGCATGTAAAATTCGTCGTGGGTGCAAAGTCCTCCAAGTTACCTGTGAATTATACCTCTGGAGGTGCCTTGCTAGGTGAAGGTCTCGCCATCTGATCAAGGTTCTAAATTACGAGACCAACATGAGTAGCAATGTGCAGGTGCCAAACAACAGGATATAAAGTTAAGTAACCAGCAAAACAAGTATACACAAACGAGCAGTAGACACTGCAGATAGGATGACGATCGAGGCAATGATGTCAGGTTTACTGCCGCTTCGCGGCGATTAGGCGGTCTTTCGCCCCGATGCCAGGTACTAAACCCGTTAAGCTGTTGCATCCCGGCAGGTAGGGGCCTGGTCATCGGTTAGAAAGAAAGAAAAAGGAAACTTTTCTTTCTCTTCACTATTGTCGCTGGCAACTTCTTGTTTGAATTCTGCTACAAACTATCCAGTTATTCAATCGTTTTTTATAGATAACAGTTGCTTGAAAGTATTCTAAATCTTCTCATCCACTGTTAAAAATGTGCAGCAAACTGTCGACTCATTCGCCCGTTTTTATAGAAGACGTTTATGTAGCCGTAATTCACTTTTAGTATGATTGTAATATGGTCAACAAAGAATATCGAGAAAGAACTGTTATACTAATTTTTGAATCTCTCACGATTTTGGTCGTGGAAACTTTTTTTTTCTCTTCATCATTGTGACTGGCACCTTCTTGCTATAATACTGCTACAAACTATCCAGGTATTCAATCGTTTTTTATGGATAACAGTTGCTTGAAAGTATTATAAACATTCTCATTCACTGTTAAAAATGTGTAGCAAACTGCCTACTCTTAAAGCCGTTTTTATAGAAAACGTTCACGTAGCCGTAATTTGCTTTTAATCTGACTATAATATGGTCAACGATATGGTCAGACATGCCTAATAATATGATCGAGTAACCGTTATCTTTAAAAACGGTTGAATGAGTGGACGGTTTTTTAACAGTGTTGATCGGGCTAGAATGTAATTGCGGTTGTGTAACCGTTTTCTATAAAAATGTGTGAACGACCGGGCAATTTGTGGAAGAAGTTTAACTATACTTTATCTAAAGTTACACCAAAGTTACTTTTTTAAAAATGACGTACGAAATTTCGATATTACCAGAAGAATTTGTGACAAAAGCATTTGCATTATCGGATGAGTAATACGCACTAAACAATTTTCTTCACATTTATTGCAAATAGAAAATGATGGGGAATACGAAATTGTCCCCATTAACCAGATATACGTCTTCAGAGGAAACGCTTTAACGGAAGTCCATTTATTTATACTTTGTGATATTAAGTATGGTGAGTAACCAGCACGAAGATACTTTAAAAATTAAACAGTATTTATTAACCAACGTAAACAGAAGTTGCCAAAACAAGGATGCCAAAATTTTCTGTTTTCTTTTTTTCTCTTTTTGGTAAAAAGTATTTATTAACCAATGTAAACAAAACTACTAACGAGGCAAAACTTTTATTTTCTCTTTTTTTCTTTTATAAGTACTTTTTAACCAACAAAACCATTGCCAGTGAAGAAAATTTTCCCTTTTACTTTCGTTATATTTTTTTCCTTTCAAAAAATTATTTAATAACAAGCGTAAACAGAATACAAAATGAGAAGTGCAAAAATGAGGTAAAATTCCTCTTTTCTTTTTTCCTCTTTTTGTAAAAAGCATTTATTAACCAACGTAAACAAAACTGCCAATGAGGTAAACGTTCTCTTTTACTTTGTTTTCTTTTGTAAAAAAGTATTTTTTAATCAACGAAACCCGAAATTGCCAATGAAGTAAATTTTCTCTTTTCCTTTCGTTTTATTTTTCCTTTTTGAAAAAGTTATTTAATAACAAACGTAAACAGGAACTGTAAATAGGGCAAATTATCTGTTTTCTTTTTTTTTTTTTTTTTTTTTTTTTTTTTTTTTTTTTTTTTTTACTTTTTGTAAAATGTATCTATTAATCAACGTAAACAGAAACTGTCAATGAAGCAAATTTTCTCTTTTAATTTTTTTCATTTGTAAAAAAAGGTTTATTAAACAACGTAAACAGAAACTGTCAATAAGGCAAATTTTCTCTTTTACTTTTTGTTTCTTTTTTTTTTCTTTTTGTAAAAATCCAATGTGTCCAAAAATCCAAAATGTTAACCAACTTAAACAGAAACTGCCAATGAGGAAAACTTTTTATTTTCCTTTTATTTTCTTTTTGTAAAATGTATTTACTAACTAATGTAAACAAAATCTGTCAATGGAGTAATTTTCTCTTTTCCTCCTTTTTTTTTCTTTGTAAAAATTATTTATTAACCTTCGTAAACAGAAACTGCCAAGGAAGAATTTTTTTTCTTTTACTTTTCTTCCTTTTTTCTTTTTGTAAAAAGTAGAGATGGGCAACATTGTTCCTTTTAAGGAATCGTTCCAGCCGGAATCGTTCACCGAAAGGAACGAGTCCATTGGAGTCGTTCCTTTCGGAATCGTTCCGAAAAAAAGGAACGAATCCGAGAAAAAGGAACGATTCCGAGAAAAAAGGAACGATTCCGAGAAAAAAAGAACGATTTTGAAAAATAAAGGATTCCAAGGGGAAAAAACACTTCCGAGATAAAGAGAACCACATGCAATCCATAATATTTTTTACCAATTTATTTTCTTATGTACCCATCCATTTTCTTAGGCATCCAGTCGCTTTAATTTTGTAATGTTTTGGACAGATGATTTTGTTTTTAAGAGTTCATTTCATTGATCAGTGTGTGCAATTAATTTGCAGTTATTTCTAACTTTATGATTTATGGTATAAAGCATAATTCCTCTTGGAAATTTAAGGGCGGTGCAAGGTCTATTCGATTTTGAGTGTAATCATTGGTTTCTCTTGAAAATATGTCGTCAAATGACCGTCCATTTATATTATTATCTTATATAGTGTGTCTTTACTCTCAACGATGTTCAGTGGCTAAGTCCTAAACCGTTAGTCATAGACCTATAGTTCCAATTAGAAAAATGTTTTAAATAAGGTAAAAAATTATTCTGAAAGTCGTTTGGATCAATAAAAATATTTCTAAAAAAGTTACGAAATTTGATTTTTTATACGGTCCTCCGCCCTATAAGAGATATTTAGTAAAAATTTCCTGTTCTCTTAAAAGAAAGACAAAAAAAGTCCCATTCATCTAACACTAAAATTCATGAAGTTATACGAAACTTTGAAATGCAAGACTTATGCCACTTTTCAGCATCCGAATACACATGAGTTTAGCCATGCTTCTAGGGGTCGTAAACAAAGTGCTTAAAGTATTTGAAGGATTTATTTCATGTGTAGCTGCGCTTTGAAAGAAATCGTATTACGACAGATTTTTGTAAGGATTTGAAGCTGTTTCTTTTCATGATTTTTTTAACAAAAACTATGCTATTTTTATAAGCTTTTATTTAACCTATTAACCGCCAAAACTATAAGTAGGAATTTTCAAAGTTCTTGTTGAAAGTCGCTTGTCACCACAAATTCAGAAAGGTAATTTCCGCTTTATTAAAATATCAAAATTTCTGCCAATAAATAAGGCAATTTTTTTAATTGTAAAATAGTGGTGACAAAGTAATTAATGTAAGCATGAGCAATTATTTTGACCGTTGCGTGAACACAACACCAGCGGGTAACGGGTTAACTTGAAACGATCGTATGTATGTCTTTCCAGTTCAAAATTTGTAATCGAAATACAACTCACTTTAAAATATGCGATCGAGGTTAAATTTTACATATTATCGTAAATCAGATGACAATGTAATATTATTATGATTTTTAGTGCTTACCATTATGTACTTATTTTACAGGGTAACACAAAAAATTTCGGATAGATTACTGCCAACAAGTTTTCTAAAAAGTTTTAGATTAGATAACACAAGACTGCGATGGTTGTGTTTTTTTTATTTTTAAAATTATGTATTTTTAAAATTATGATTTATATGTATTTTTTAGCACTGAATCCGAAAATTATCTTCATTTTTAACCATCATGTCAGAATTTTTCGCAACTAGTAAATTTCAAAATAGTAAATTTCAAAATTGAAAAAATAGCTAGATAAAATAGAGTCGATGGTTGTATTTTTTAACTTTTACGACTGATTTGTATGTGCTTTTTAGCACTGAATATAAAAATTACCTTCATATTTAACCATCATGTTAGACTTTTTTTGCAAATGGCAAATTTCAAAGTTAAATTAGTATGTTGTGGCCATCACAAAACTTTCTTCTAAATAAATCCCGTCAATTAAATCATTTAAATAGTAAAAGAAATTACATCAATTTAGAACCAATTCGTATCAAAGTATACCTGAATTTGAAGTTTGATGAAAATTCGTGCATTACTTATTGAGATAGAGCTGTAGGGGAAATTCTGAAAAATGCAGCATAGCAGTGCCACCTGTTGAGCGATTTGCACCAAAACACAAACAGCACTAATTCATATTAAGGTATACCGGAATCTGAAGTTTGATGAAAATCGGTGCATTAGTTCTGGAGCTAGAGCTATTGTGGAAATCACAAAAAATGCAGCACAGCAGCGCCACATGTTGAGCAATTTACACGAAAAGGTACAAAACATCAATTCATGTCAAGGACTAACTGAATCTGAAGTTTGATGAAAATCCGTGCATTAGTTCTGGAAATTGAGCTATTGTGGTAATCGTGAAAAATGCTGCATACCAGCGCCACCTATTGAGCGATTTACACCAAAACATAAACAGCACTAATTCATATCCAGTATACCTAAATCCGAAGCTTGTTGAAAACCCAAGCATTAGTTCTTGAGATAGAGCTATTGCAGAAATCTAAAAAAACGCAGCATAGCAGCGCCACCTGTTGAGCGATTTACACCACGAGAGGCAAAACGTCAATTCATGTCAAGCACTAACTAAATCTGAAGTTTGATGAAAATCCGTGCATTATTTCTTGAGATTGAGCTATTACGAAAATCGTGTAAATGCTGCAAAATGCAGCATAGCAGCGCCATCTGTTGGGCGATTTGCACCAAAACTTTACCAGCACCAATTCATATCAAGGATTAACGGAATCTGAAGTTTTATAAAAATCCGTGCATTAGTTCTTGAGATAGAGCTTTTGCGGAAATCCTGCAAAATGCTACATAGCAGCGCCACCTGCTGGGCGATTTACACCAAAAACTAATGAAGGTCATTTTCGGATTCAATAGTAAAAAATACATAAAAATCAATTATCAAAAGTTAAAGAAATAACAATCACATCTATTTTATACTATCAGAATCAGATTTCCGAAAATTTTTCACTTTTTAGCTTTCAAATTTACGATTTGCAAAAAATCTGTACTTTGTGATAAAAAATGAAGGCCATTTTTGGATTCAGTGTGTAAAGAATCGAGACTGTTGCTTTTCAACATTTTATTTAACGAAAATTCTATTATTTTTTTCCTGTTATATGTTTAGTACAAGCTGTATATTTTGCATTAATATTTCAGAATGATTATAGATTTCAAATTTATAATGCAATGTTAATTTTACTATCAACTATATTTTTTATATATCTGAAGATTATTTATATTTCTAGTAAATTTGTAAATGACCCCTATTTCGCAGCAAAAAATATGCTCCAAGTTGAAACAGCCATTACTTCGGTCAGTTTTAGTCGTAGAATAATAGGACTTTTATTTGTCTTACTTGTAAGTGTAATAGGAAAGTTTTACTAACTATAACTTGAAGGACCGGGGGATCGTATAAAAAATTAAATTTCATAATTTTTCAAGAAATGATTCTATTGACCCAAATCACTTTTTAAATACTTCTTTACCCCCATTTAAAACATTTTTGTAATTGGAACTATATGGCTATGACTAACGGTTTAGGAATTAGCTATTGGACATCGTTGAGAGTGGACATCCTGTATAGGAAATTTTATTATTGCTCTGATATTTGTCACCAGGGTCTAGGATTTTTTAGTCTCATAGATTCCTCTTCAAAATCTACCTCTAGGTAATCTTAATTTCATTTTTCATTCTGAATCTCATTTTTCATTTGGATGGCCCTACTGGTTTGGATATGTAACTAGTTAAAGCAGATTACATTTTTGTTCCAGTGTCCGTACTTTCAATAACTTTATGCCCTTTTTCGTCTTTCTCCTCAGCTCCCTAACTTTACGCACACAGGATATTTCGCATAATTCATCAACATTATTATCACCGCCTTCAGGATCTGGTTCAGAAGTGAAACACCCTATTCTATAGCAATCATCTTGTAGTGCAATTCAGTGATATATATCAATTTTAATGCATTTGAAATAGCTTAATGTCATTAAAATGCACTGCAAACGATTTTTTCCCGTTGACCATAATGTAACGAAATACTTTTGAGTTGCCCTGTAAATAAACTATTAATGCTACACTCTTCATATTGAATGCCAAACATCCCATGGTAAACATCATTAACATATATCAATTGCATGGAAATCCGAGTATATTTACGGGAGTTAGGTATGTTACACACTGAGACCACAGAACGACACAAAGCGCAACATGAAGTGCAAAAACCGGTCGAAACAAAGAACGAAGTTGTTGCAAACTTGTTTTAAACCAGTTTTTCTAGCGAATTCAAGCGACATGTCTTATGTGTCGCCTTAGTGTGTGACTTGCCTTAGAGCGTTAACAGACGGTTTGACGGACAGACAAACCGCATTCATAAACACTAACTTTATTGGAAAGAGTTAAAAAGTAAAGCACGTTTTTGCACACTGTCTTTCCTGAGTGACTGATGTATGTCTTGTCTTTTACCCTAACATCGCTATTTGTGAACTGCTGTTAACTACGTAGAATTTCAATAAACTTACAACTCTTTTTGAATCTCCAATTTCACGAGAACCTACCGAAATTTCTCTAATTTCACACCCTCATCCGCCGTCACCCTCTCTCCACTTATATGATACAGAACCTCAGTTCGGTGTGAGTGAATTGCAATGCTAATATGTTTGTTTGGATTGGGATCTTTGGAGCTTCATAACTCATGAAGTCATGGAACACTTGTGTTACACGAAAGGGTAGAAGTTCCTTCAGATGATTTGTAAACAGATTCATTAGCAGGGCTATGGCTAGTGATATTTATAAGATAATATTATATGCATTAATATTATAATATCTATATATATATAGTAATATATATAATTTTATTCATATATAGTACATATTATCTCCGCCAAAAGATATAGTGATTCACTAAACTTCAAAGTTCTATTTCTTTAAATTTGAAATTTGCTAACATTTTAACTGAAAAACGGTTTATTGGTTTAATTAAATTAAACAAATTAAAAGTATGTCCATTATTATTACAGAGTGTAGTACTATATAAAGAACTATCCTTTTGACGATGTTTCGGCCGTTGAATGAAAGATATCTGTTGTAAACGTATTATAGATAATACCAACCTTAATTTTTTGAGAATTTGACTATTTTTTATTCGGAGTTAAACTTTTTATTGTCAAAACTATTTAAAATAGATAAAACATTTTGTTAAATTCAAACTTTTCAGAAAACTTTATGTAATTTAAGAAAAAAAAAAGAAAATAAATAAATAAATCTTCTAAGTGAAAAGAATAACAATAAGAAAGGAAAATACATAAAATTTAGTATCGTATTTGCAGTAAGTTTTACCTCAATGAAAACGGAAATTTGGTATTAGGCTTGAAACATTAAATTTAGTTTAGCATGAAGGGAGCCTTGATTTAATCGAAATTAAACTCAGATATGTATTATCCATCACCACAGTAACAGGCATTAATCGTGGCATTGATTTCGGGATTTACGAGTATCAATAACGATCAAGAAATCTGAATTCTTCTGAAATGAAATCTTCTTTATGAGAGAAAAACAAGACGCCAAACTGTGGAAATAAAGTGTGGTACTCGAGCGCTCGTAGCTGGTCATATATTTATTTTGACAAAGCGGATTCTCAAATTGAAATTATGTTTGAGGAAAAAACATGAAATAGTGAAATATGCATGAAAGTGCGTAACTCTACAATTATTAAAATAATTGAAAATCAGTTATTATTATCCTATTAAAATGCAATTTTTATGGCCTAGTGATATATTTCTTACATTATTCAAAACTGTTTCTAATCAGATTAAAAAAAATATTTCCCACTAGTAATTAAACAAGCATTTTCTTTGTTTTTCTTAAGGCTGTTCTTAAGGGATCTGCTCAACAAGCGTAAAACCTTTTTGACACATTTACAAATTCATTTTTTAACGGAAAGATATAAAATTGGAATGTTTGACCATGGAAGCGATTTGAAATCGAACTGTGTTTTCCATCTTTTGATCAGTAAATTACCTATTGAGCTATAATCGATTTTGATCATGACAAACATGTTTTTCACCCATTTTTGAGAAATTATGCCTCTTTCGCGCGGAAATTCGGTTCAAAACGCCCACTTTGACACTATTTTCTGAAAGGCCTATTGCGTTTGCAAAAAAACGGAAAAAACAGCTCGATTACATAGTTTCTGAACAACAACACCTGTTCGTTTCATGCATTTCCGAATAAAAATAAATTAAAACTTTTGTCACAAATTTATCCTTTTGGATTTGAGAACACCCTTAAGAATTCATTTAGAAAAAATTCATTTCGTATGATACATTTACCAATTAGAAAATGTATTAGTGTATTAAAGTACACATGGTGTTCCATTACCCTCGGGGTCCAGGTACTCAATCGGTAAAGCACGTAAAGTTTCTGGGTTCGAATCCCATCTCGGGCACTTTTTCTCTCAGGTGTAAAAAATCCAGTTCGTATAAAATATTTTTTTTAATTATTTCTTTCAGATTAATTTAGCACAAGAAGATGAAATAGTAATGTTTATTAAACGCCCTACTCCGCCCCACACTTCAATTTCTTTTTTCTTTCTTTCTTTACTTTTTTTTTTTTTTTGAGGAGGGGGGGGGGGAGTAGCACACACATTAGAAGGATATTTTGGCAATAAAGTCAGCTTTAATAGAATCAAAATCTGTTATTTTGAAATAAAATAGCGTGTTTTAATTTATTAAAACTGGCCAGTCTACAAGAAAAGAACCGATTCCCGAGGAATCGGTCCTTTTCGGAACGGTTCCTCGGATTCGGTCCTTTTTGGAACGGTTCCTCGGATTCGGTCCTTTTTGGAACGATTCCGAAATGGACCGACTCCGAGGAATCGGTCCTTTTCGGAACGACTCCGAGGAATCGGTCCTTTTCGGAGTCGGTACATTTTGGGCCGATTGCGAGAAATCGTTCCGAAAAGGACCGATTCCGTGGAGTCGTTCCTTTTCGGAATCGTTCCTAAAAGGACCGATTCCGGGGAACCGTTCCAAAAAGGACCGAATCCGAGGAACCGTTCCAAAAAGGACCGAATCCGAGGAACCGTTCCAAAAAGGACCGAATCCGAGGAGTTGTTCCAAAAAGGACCGAATCCGAAAAGGACCGATTCCTTTTTACAGAATGGAATCGTTCCTTCAGTTTCACTGCCGGAATCGTTCCTTTGGAGTCGTTCCTCAACAAATGACACATCTCTAGTAAAAAGTATTTATTTAGCCAGAAATTTATTTATTTATACAGAAATTGCCAATGAGGTCAATTTTCTCTTTTCCTTTTTTCTCTTTGTAAAAAAGCATTTTTTTAACCAACGTAAACAGAAACTGTCAGTGAAGGAAATTTTCTCGTTTCTTGTCTTTTTCTTTTTTCTGTTTTAAAAAATATTTATCAACCCACGCAAACAGAAACTGTTAATAAGACAAATATTTTATTTCACTTTTTTCTTTTCGTCGTTTTGTAAAAGATATTTATTAACCAATGTAAGTAGAAACTGCCAATGGGATTTTTTTTTTCTTTTCCTTATGTTTTTTTTTTTCCTTCTAAAAAGTATTTATTGGATTCTCAGAAAGTTCTTGAAAATGTTGAAAGAATATTGAAACGAAGAACATTTAAATTTTAGTATGCATTTATTAAATTATATAGGTGCCATTCTGGTCTACAGCCTTCTTCCGTCTGTCCTGAAGTCTCATGATACCTCCTTTCCAAACCACTTGTGATTTGATAGCAAGATACTTATCGAGATGCTTTTTGATGACATTAAAAGAGTAATTTTTTTTTTCTTTGGCGAAGAGAATTTTTGAGAAAAAGAAACAAAGAGCAGTCGGACGGAGCAATGTCCGGAAAGCAGGGAGGGAGCGTCAGAATGTTTCAAACGAACGCCAGGAGTGTGTTTCTGACAGTCAAAGTTTGTTCCTCAACTCACGTGATATTTTTAAATTCATATCGCACCACTTTTGGAAAATAAAAATCTTTCACATATACTTTTACAACAAGAGAAATATGCTATAAAAAAAATATTATTATTATTATTTTTAAATCGAATAGAATATAAAAATAGCTTCCAGTGGGCCCGAATCGGCACGAACTTTCCGGGCTATCCAATATTAACAATGTAAGCAAAAACTGGTAATGAGATAATTTTTTTTCTTTTTCTTTTTCTTTTTGTCTTCTTATAAAATCACTGTAAACGGAAACTGACAATGGGACATTTTTTCTTTTCTTTTTTGCAGTATATTTACTAACCAACGTAAACAAAATGTGCCAGTGAAGTAAATTTTATCAGATATTTTCTTTTTTTCTTTGTAAAAGTATTGATTAGCTTACGTAAACAGAAACTGCCAATTTGTAATTTTTTCTCTTTGACTTTTTTCTTCTTGCTATCTATTTATGATTTCTTAAAAAAAAAAAAAAAAAAAAAAAAAAAAAAAAAAAAAAAACATCATTTGAGATGGAAGTTAAATTGTTAAAAGAATACCCAATTACCCTCACTTAAAAAGATAACGAATAGGGAAGTATTTAAGAAATATTTTTATCTATATCCTAAATTGCATTTCTTTATTTTCTTTAAAATGACAATTTTTTATTAGATCGTATTTATTTGCTTTTTTGCCTCCTTTTAAAAATATTTTTAGGTTCATATTTTAAGAATTTTTAGCTTAATTTATGTTTTAAATTGTCAGAAAAATAAGTTCATATTTTCTTTGTGATTCTCACAATTTGAAAAAAAAAAGACATCTTTGACATTTTAAAATATCTGAAAGCTTTCGTTTTAGAATAAGCACTTTTTTATATTAACTATTTATCCGTATTAAAAAATTATTTTATAAAGTTAAATATTTTTTATATGTTGATTTTCTTTTATAAAATTAAGTTTAGATGGAAATATTAAGATAACACTTTTTTTTCTTTGAAAGAGAAATTTTGACTAAGCAAGATTTAAATATCTATTATTAAATTATTAATTTAAATAGAAACATTGAATTTTATAAACGAATAAATAATTCAAGTTACTCATTTGCTTTATTAGAGTATATATACGTACATTGCAGAGATTCCTTTTTTGTTCAGAAATTCCAAATTTATATCAGAAATTCTGAATAGTAATTTTTTTTAATTTAATGACAGACATTACATACAGTAAAAATTATTCTTTCGTAATTACCGGTATATTTTTAAAACTTCTAAATAAAAAAGAAATGCATGCATATATGCGCTACCAATTCAAATATGTTAGAGGCAATAAGTTTGGTACATGTTACAAAATAAATGTTACTTATTTTGTTTATTAGTTTACAAGGGCGTCCTAAATTAAAATGGCGTTTTTTTAAATTCAATAACAAGTACGTGGTGATAGCTATTAAAGTTCTCAAGAATTTCTTTATTATGATTCCTAGGTTAAGTTTCAAATATTCCCAATAGATGGCGCTTCGCAGACTTCAGCTGTTGTTCAAACTAACCTACAAAAATGGAAAAAATATCACTCAATTTTACCCTTCATACTATTGAAACGGCAAAACATATTTTGCATTTTTAAAAGGCAACAATGTAAAAAAATTCCCGCATATATACTGTGGATCTTTTTGTGAAATTTCTTTCTTTTAGCGGAATTCTTTTGTTTTGAGGGAAAATCGCACATTTTCCTGAAATAAACGGGAAAATTCCGTTTTGTCCGTACAGTTGTTGAGTGTTAAAGACAAAAACATTCCTTTCGAGATAGACAAACGTAAAATGTTCCTTTTTAATTCAGAGAAAACGGAAAATATCCAGTTAAATTTTCGTTTGACCTGCAACTAAATTAAATTCATTTAACCGTCCCTTCAAAATCGTATCTAAATTAGTTTTGAAAGATTAAATTTTTAGTACAATATTTTATTTTACTTTATTTATCTGTTATTGTTTTTACATTTTAACAAAAAAAAAAAAAAATATTTCTTTAACCTTTTTAGTTCCGAAGTTAAAATAATAATACAAATGCTTATTCTTTGGTTTTTTCCAAACAAAATGACATCGTAAATGTAAGAAAAAACATCTTTTCTCAAATTGATGCTTTAGGCTATTTACATTAAAAATATGGATCTAAAACTACAAACCTCTTACAAACATCAATTTAATAACCATTAACCTAAATTAACGCAGTCACAAATCTAAGAGCTTTAAACAAGTAAATAAGCTACAAATACTCAACATTTTTTGTTGAAAAAGATTTAAGTTAAACATGAATTTTTCTCACTTTCTTGGTTATACTGTATTGTGGGCATTTTTAGGCATTTTGCAAACTCAGATGAAAATAACATTTATTTTATGTGGGAATCAGCTTAGATGCTGCCCTTTATTCGTTTGCTTTGAACGCAAAAAAACATTCAGCTATTAAGAAGTGATGTGAAAATGTAAAAAAATAAGACATTTTAATTTTTATAGGGAAAAGAACAGATTTCCCCGTTTAGGAACTCAGGAACCGAAGAGGTTGGAACATAAATAAATAATTAGAGCTTATTATTAATAAATGGACTTTAATGAATACCATGCGGGGGTTATAGTCTAAATTAATTAAAGGTTCAAAATCCATTATCAAATCCTATTATTAATAAATGGACATTAATATATACCATAGGGAGGTAATAGTCTAAATTAATTAAGGTTTCAAAATTCATTATCAAACTTCAAACAGTTTTCGTCAGTAGCAAAAATTGGACACCCTTGCCGTAAAATTTGTCTTGTTAATAATGTCTCTCAGACATTTTCGCAGTTACTAATGGTTTTATATTTCCTGTGTTGATAAATATTTTTAAACAGTTCCCAAAGGGATAAAAGTACACATTGCGAAAAGTTTAATTTAATGTGAAAGGCTATTTTGATAATATGTAAGTATATTTTTATATACATACATTGTGTTTGAAGATCCCCCCCCCCCCAAAAAAAAAAAAAAAACACCTAGATTTTCGACGGTTACAAGTATTATGGTGAGCATAATATAAGAAATTTGTTTTTGTTTTAACTATAAAATAAACCCGGGTGCGTGTTACACGCGAGATTTTTTTTCTTATCAAAAACCTGATGCACATTATACACAAGATTTTTTAAAAATCAAAACGAGGTACTCATTATAAACTTTCTTTTTCTTTTCTTTTTTTTTTTTTTTCTTTTTTTTTTTTTTTTTTTTTTTTTTTTTTTTTTTTTTTTTTTTTCAGTTTTCCCATCGAAAACCGCGTACGACGATTTTTTGACGATGATAGACGATTTTTTTTTTTTTTTTGTCCTATCGAAACCGGATGCAAAATACATGCGAGTAATGGGGCATTCTCACAATCTTTTGACTTTCATGTCCCTGAATAATATTTTTTTATTTAATACACTTTTTTGTGTTTTTTTTTTATTTCATATACTGGGGAACATCCCATTGCATGATTGCATAACAATATCAACGAGATAAATAAGTTTTGGACGATGTTGGGGGTCCAAATACCAGGAAAACTCATCTACCGTACCGTGTCCCTGATGCTGATTTTTAAATTTGGAGCTGTCTGTATAAAATTTTTTCAATAAAAATAATTCAATGTAATTTTTTCCCAAAACTGGAACAATTGTTTTAGATAAATATGTAGCAAAAAATTAACCTACACACATTTTTACGATTGATATTATTTTTTGAACTGTGTCCCTGGGTTTTTCATCCTTACCGTCCCTCTTGCTAAACCTATACAGAAAATCACTTCAGATGCAGCCACAGATTTTTTTTTTTTTCAAGTTTCTTCTCATGCTGAAGTATGCTAGAGAAAAAAATGTCTAAAATTCTTTGACAGGAAATTTACTGCACAATTTAAATCAGTATTTGAATATCAATTTCAAGATCGCGCCTTTATTGGTAGTCTTACCGTCTTCAAGGTTTATTCCTGCACTTTTCGAGGTAAATAAAAAAAAAAATTATTTTAATCCAGTGTTAACAACTGTTTCTAAAAATCAATAAACATTGTGGCTATCACTTAGTCTTAACATGATTTTCCTAAAAATAGGTTGTTATTTTCCTTACCTTTCCATCCTTACCGTCCCTTTTTTTACCATTTCGTCCCTTTTTTCCTATACCATCCCCTTTTTAGGGTTCCGTATTTAAAAAGTAAAAACGGAACCATTATAAGATCACTCCTGTGTCTGTCCGTCTGTCTGTCTATTTGTCTGTCTGTCACAGCCGTTTTAATCGTAAACTATGGAACGTGGAAAGTTGAAATTCGGGGAAGTAATAAAGACCATTCACCCACATATTTTTAGATTAATAAACATTCATAAATATATTTAGTAAAAAAGTAGAGGGGCTAATTATGCTACTTGAAAAAAAAAATTTTTCTTTGTATATCATGTGGCGTATCCTGTGAAAGCTTTTGTAACGCTGAACTCAAAAATACATTCCTTTTAATTTTAGGTATTATATTTTCAAAGATATTGTTGAAAATGTAGCGCAAAAATATGTTCCCCCCCCCCCCCCCCATCTAATTCCTATATCTGAAACTAAAATTATGAAAAGATTAGAGGTAGTAGACGTTAATATAAACCTTGCCGGCAAATTATAGCGATTACCCTAGGTCACATAGTTTTTGAGTAATTAGCATTTTTCTGTTATACACAAATTTCGAATTACGGGCATTCAGAAAATTTGTTGAGCATCGCTGAATATACCTATCGTTGCAGAAGAATTGAAGCATTGTTGATAATGATTTTCGAAAAAAATCATCCGTAATTAGCTGAGATATTAACCCTTAAAGGTACGGTCAGTTTGGACATACACAAGGACAGGGCGGCGTACTCTATGCCTAGTTAACGACTTTTAATGATATATATGTGTGATTTAATGTCCAGTAACAGTATAAAAGCAATAAACGTCAAATTGTTAATAACATACTAATTTAAGGGGTCTCGGGACTCTAAAAAGTGGAAAAAATGAAAAAAAGACCATTTTCAACATTTAATGTCTTAAAATGTATATGATTTTAAAACACAATTTTAATTGGAATGAAAGATATAAGTATGTTCTTTCGCTTCATGTATTTAAAAAATTGCAAGATACGGAATTGGTATTTATAGGGGGCTCGAAACTGTTAGACATTTGTCGAACAAAAAATTGGCATAACAGTTTACGCGCAGGATTACAAAATAAATATTGCAACTAGAATGAACATTTTAGTGCTTACTTATACTTCAGATTGTAATAATTTAACTGAACTTAAATAAATTTGTATTTAAAGCATTTTTATATTTTTAATGCAATGCTGCATTTAGCTAGTACAAACTTTTGAAAATTTCAACAGTAAAATCACCTAAAAAAATATTTTTTTGAACAATAAAAAGGAAATTTTAGGTTCAGTTTATACATACTAACATGAAATATATGCTTTGAAAATTTCATGAAAAAATATTCAGAAGTTTTAGAGGTATCCTGTTATACCCAAAAACGCCATTTGGAAAATAATGACTTTAAAGTTTCGGAAACGCCGCTTCAGCTATTGAGCGGGTATAATTCTAAAAGCCAAAACTTCTGTTCTAATGGGAATTTCAAGGAAACAATTATATCAAAATATTCAGAAAAAATAAAAGTTTAACATCTAAAAAAAAAAAAAAAAAAAAAAAAAATTTCTTAAATTTTGAAGCTTTAAGAGTGCTGCGACAACTTAATCCTTTCCGGCACGTAGTAATTCTATTTATAAACTTATGAAATAATGAACTGACATCAGAATTTATAAACGAATTTATTAGAAAATGCGAACTTGCTTATTTTCACGTACATGATAAAAGGAAAATTTTAATTAAATATTCTTGGTGCCATTTGTCTGTTTTCGAATTAAAATTAGGTGTCCGTTTTTTAAGGGCATCGCCCTCGAAATATTTAATTAGAATGAATCGCATAAATACTGTGAGATTCGCGATAGTTTGCATTGATTGTATCTCTCAATACGCCTCGGGTGACTTTAAAAGTTAATTAAACACCTATCTGGAAAAACGCGGCACTGACCAAGGCGGCGTTGCAACT
This sequence comes from Maratus speciosus, assembly GCA_963932465.1. Taxonomy (NCBI): domain Eukaryota; kingdom Metazoa; phylum Arthropoda; class Arachnida; order Araneae; family Salticidae; genus Maratus; species Maratus speciosus. The sequence goes on from OZ010798.1 coordinate 292,969,883, forward strand.
TTTAGATCTCAATTCGAAGCGCGCTTAGCACAATTTTTTATAATACAATTACAAATTCATATATTTATTCTACGGAACCCTCTGTACGCGAGTAATGCTCGCACTTGACCGTTTATTTTACTCTACGGTCCCTTCTTTAACACCCCTTTAAGACAATGTTATACAAAAATTCTGTATTAAAAGTACTACATTTTTATTATTTCTTATTTGAATGTCTTGTGGGTGCTATGCAAATTCATTATAAGTAAAAATTTAGAAGAAAATAAACAGTTATAGAAGTAAGACGGTAAGGAAAATTAAACTCACAAATTTAACTTAAACCTCAGTTAAATAAAAAAAATTTCGCTGCTGACCCTTTTTTCTTTATTTTGAATCATTAAGGCATTTGTCTGTCAGATTAAAATGTTATTTTAGCAAGTTTAATTTCGTCAGATTTTTTCCCCCAAAAGCCAAACGATTGTGAGAATGCCCCAAATACCACATGTCCATCTTTTCCATTCTTAATCATTTCTATGTTTATAAGAAAAACTTGACGGTTCTGCAATATTTGGCATTTTTACTTTCGAGACACATAGTTTAAGGAAAGTGTTATAATCCTGATTTGTGTGCGTGAACACGATAACATTCAAACGATACTTCTAATTGATATCCCATATGGAGAAGATTTTCGTAAAAATATTAGGATTTTAATACGTTTTTATACCACTTTATGACCGATTCCATTGGAAAAATCTCCCAACGAAATGTGATAAATATATAGCATTATAAGTGATAAATATTGCGTTACTGTGATTAAGCATTACTGATGCGTAGGTACCACCTCTAGCTCTAAAACTGGAAGTCCAGTGTTCGAATTCAGCTCATTCCACTGCATCAAAAATTTATACAAATTCCCCACCTCCCCCACCCCTATTTTTTTTTTTTTTTTTTTTTTTTTTTTTTTTTTTTTTTTACATTTACAACTTGTTGGAAAAGTCGAGAAGTGTCACTGCAGATATTTTTTACTATTTCCAGTTTTACCGAAAACATGAAAAGTTTCTTCTTTAATTAAATCAAAAGTGCAAATTTTATGAATTTTAAATTACTAAGTGAACTGGAGCATTAATTACTTACCCCTCATACCGATTAAACAGCAGCCATTAGCAAAAGAATAATAATGAAATTCCTTTAACTGAAAAATTTGTGTTGACTTTAAAAAGCAGTAGAAGAGAATATTTAAGTGTTTATACTATGACTAAAACCAACAAGAAAGTTTTCAAAATTAAAAAATTCTTACTAATTTAACCTTTTCTGCCACTTTAAGATATAGTCTATTACCATATGCTTCGTTTTAATATTAAGTCTCTATGTGTCTACAAATTTAATTAAAAAATATATCATAGTAAAAGGTTTTTTTTTTCAAGCACAAGAACAACTTTTATAACTATAATCGCCCTATGCTATTTAAAATCCTTCCTTTAAAAGTTATATGTTATTCATTAAAGTTAAATTTTATTCATTTTTTCAGAAAAGACGAATAACTAATTTAAAAAAAAAAGCTTCTTGCATCTTTTTTACTCGAACTTTGAATAAAGTTGTATTCAAACAATGAAAAAAAACGAAAAATTCATTAAATAGAAATCAACTCTATCATTTTTAACAATTTACATATTTTTTTTTAAAAGAGGTATGATTGTCTCTTCCATCTTCTGCTAATTTAATGAAATATTTTAAAAAAACTTTAAATCTTTACATAAAGTTTTAAAAATATTAACAAGCTTCGTTTTAACCGGAGTCACAACTACGAATTAATAAATTCTAATTTACTGAAAGGAAGCGGGAATTACTCAGATTTCTATCTTTTAAATAACAGCCATTTGTAGAAGAATGGAAATCAACTTCATTTAATTAACAATTTAAAATTAACTTTAAAATGTAGAATATAAAAAGAAAAGTTTTTATATTATTATTTAAAAACTTCAAGAAAATTCTTCAAAATCACAAAAAATAAATAAATAAATAAATAAATAATTTGAACATCTTTACATTTTAAGAAAGAATAAGTGGCAATTTTTTTCAAATTATAAAAAAATATAGATAAAAAATATAATATACAAAAATTATTTTTTAAGCTGCGCGTTGAACTTCTGATTTGTCCATTTTTTTTATTATTTTTTTTTATTAAAAACGTTCCTTTACAAGTTGCATAATAAAATTTTATCTATTACTTTGGAAAAGATGCATAAAATTTCTGTGGAAATAGTTTTCCCCTTCAACTTTTTATTCTACGGAGAAAATGTGTTTGGATAAATTGAGACAGTAAAAAGCATTCTTTAAAAATTATCTACGTAGATCTCTGTCTTACCAAAGAGAAAAATCTATTAAGATTTACCAAAGAAACCATGCATCTTTTTCAGAAACGCTGTCATAAAAAGTGATAAATCAAGAGGTTAATATAAAATGGCATTTAAAAATATATTTTATGATAAATTCATATTAAATCCTATTCATTTGATAAAGAATCTAAATCAAATTTATTTAATTTAAAAGAAAAATAATTTTAAAGAGTACAATCAAAATGAATTGATTTAAGTTTTCTTATTATTTCAAAAAATACTAAAAGCTTTTAAAAAATTAAAACCTTGCTAGTTTTAATATTTTACCCATTTTTAGAAACATATTCTATTTTATACGATTTGTTTTATTAATATGTATTCTATGCAATCAGCAATTTCTTTTAAAAAGTTAATCAGGAGAAGCTATTCTTTTGTAAGCACTATTAAATTTTTAATGTTAAATAACTTTTTATTACTTATAAATGTTCCTTTAAAAGTTATAAAATCAATCTTCATTTAATACTAAGAAAAGATGTATAAATTGTCACACTTCAAATTTCCATTTTTACACATTTTAATTCCAGCACTAGTTAAAAATTTATTCAATCAACATAAATAATTTTTTTTTAAATCGTTCTGCATATATATAACGTATTCAAGATTTTCTTTTATGCTTTCATTATTTTTATTTTAATCGTCTACGTTTATATCGAAAATTACCTCCTCAAATAAAAAATGTTGTTACCAAAGAAACCCCGAAGCTATTTCAGAAACACCCCAGTAAAAAGTGATAAATCAAGAGGTAAATCAAAAATGACAAATTACTTTTGTAATACTTTACAATAAATTTAACATGGATAAAAAATATTTTTGTAAGCAAATTGAAAATTCTCGTGGTTGCAATTTCTGGTATCTTTTTTTCTGAAGTGGAATTAACTCTTTTGAGAAAATTCATCATTGTCTGAAAAACCCATTTTCAAATTAACGATTAATCTATGGCTTTATAAATAAGACATAAAAAAATTGATGAAATGTGTAATTGCTGTTCGTATAACGCTCTTGTTGTAGCACAGAGATTTTTTTTTCTTTAAATCGAAGTTATAAAAATAATATTAAATGAATTAAATGTAAATAATTAATTATTAGACACTACAAATTATTACTTAATTTGTTCAGTTTGGTATGTTACTTAATTACTTCTGTATGCTAATCCTCTCGGATAAAAAGTAAACGTTTCCAAACTTTACGCAAACTTGTTAAATTTATTAAGCTTTAGTTCAATGCTGATTATGGCAGATGCCTCAGTAGTCACTGTTATATTTAGTTTGTAAAAAAAAAATGGTTATTATATCTATTGTGTTCACTGAAATTGATTTAATCTAAATATGCATGAAAACTGTTGTAAATATACAGGGTGTTATATGTTATTTCGCCAACCTTTAATTTCTCAACCATTGGTCGTAGACATATAGTTCCAATTACAAAAACGTTTCAAATGAGGTAAATATTCATGTTCTGGCATTATTTACAGTAAAAAGTCAACTTTATAAAAATTTAAACTAAAAAATAACTTTTTATACGGTCCCCCAGTCCCTATAGTTATGTTTAGAAAAAAATTATACATATCATAACAGATATAACACAAAATGTTTGACATCTGTACTACAAAAATTGACACAGTTATTAAATCTCAAAGTTTGAGATTTTTGCACATGATTTTGTTTTTCATTGAGGGATCAGTTAAAAGATGAATTAAAGTAATTCAAGATCAAAATCAGAGTGCAATGTCCTTTTTACGGAAAAACCACCTTTAGCCAGTGTCGCCAAATCGGGGTATCACCAAAGAGGGTTATTTCATCTAAAATTTGAGCTAACTTTTATGAGTCGTATATAAAGCGAAGAATGAAATAATGAAATTAAACAAAAAAATAAATATCAATTTATTAAAATATCAGAAAACGGTCTACTATAAAAAATGAATACATCAAACTGCGTAATCTACTAGAGCCTGCTCAAAGTGTTCTCCATTGGTGGCAATGCACAATTAAATACGTGACGGTACTGAGTCCTGGACTCGTTAGAGCATAGCAGGTGTGCAAACTGTGCGAAAATTAAGGATGATGCGCTGCTTCCGATACACCACAGACGTGGTTTCAACCACATAGACCTATGTCTTGATGTAACCCCAAAAGTAGAAGTCCATGGGAGTCAAGTCCGGCAAACACGTTGGCCAATCTACCGGACCATCCTATCCAAGGATCTGTTGACCGAATTCAGTGGCCAGATACGCCCGGACGCTTGATGTTTTATACGGAGAGGACCGCATCATGTTTAAACCACACCCGGCATGCATTTCGTAGAGGCAGCTCTTCATACCAGTCACGTACCCTGTTTTGTAGTAGATGCATGTAACGATCGTCTGTTAGGGTCCCATCGTAGAAGATGGGTCCAACAATCCGGCTTCCCCATGTACCGCACCACATGTGTCGTACTGCGCGAGCGATGTGGAGGTTTTCCAGAGACCAATAATGCACATTGTGTACGTTCAAAAGGCCACCCCGTGTAAACATTGATTCATCTGTCCACAGAATGTCACAAAGGAACGACGAATTTTCCTCTAAGGTGTTGTTCAGGAAATTACTATAATCAAATCGTCGTGCGTGGTCACCCAGCATCAATGATTGCACTAGTGTCGGATGGTATGGATGCGCATCATGTGCATGTACCAAATTCCAGACATGCTGACCACATGGCTCGCTTATTTCCGCAGTGCTCAGTTGTGGAATTAAAAGGGAGATTGCGATTACCAGCTCCTCGTCCGGTGTCACTCGAACATTATACCTTGCCCGACTGCTAATTTACAAACCCTCAAGCTTTGAATACCCTTGGCGAAAGGGAAATGTAGCCAAATAATTTGGCGAGAAGAGATCAGTACGCGCATGCGCGTTTGGTAGGTGTCCAAAGTTAGAGGGTTTGTAAATTAGCGTGCGCATGCGTGTATCATCGTCGGTGTAGGTAGGTGGTGTTCAAAGCTTGAGGTTTTGTAAATTAGGAAGAAGCTAATATTTTGATGTTGGATTAGATAGAATTTTCTTTTAGCGTCTTATCCTTTGGAAATATTGTTAAATTAGCGAATAACCGTGGCAATTTTATAAACCAAAAGACTTCTATTTGGTATGTAATGATGTTTTTTTTATATATATAATTATACATTTTGTATTTAAATGTAGTTTTATTAAAGTTTCGTAATAGTTGAAGGAATTTAAGTGGTAGCATGTGTATTTTTATAAATTATTGCTTTGAGGCAAAATTATTATTATTATTTTTAAGGTTTTTATTAATGTTACAAATGATACTGTTTTAGTAAACATGTATAATTAGCTATTTTCCGTTTCTCTGTCCCTACTTTAGAGTACTTTAAAAAATCGGCGTTTATCTTTTGAATCAAACATTTATTCTTGTATTATATTTTGGTTTTCATTTTTTAAATATTAATATGTTTAAGGTGCTTTTATTTTTTAAATATATATAATTGTGCTTAAGATGTTTTGATTTAAAATTCTTAAGATGTTGAGGCTCTCATTTTGTGAATTCTTATAACTTTATCCTCAAATTTGATAAAAATGTAATGTAAACAAAAGAACTGTTTTGCCGTATCGTATCCTTTTTTTTAAATAACAAAAATTTATTGCAATATTTATATCACTTTAAAAGTATTTTTTCATGATTAGCATTATGTGATAAATATTTACATGCTACAGTAGCATAATTATTTCTTTTTTTGTCTAATGGTTTCAAACAAGCATACTTATATTTCTTAGCTAATAAATAGTTATTCATTAGTAAATAATATTTGCTTTTCAAAAACTAATTTCTGTATATGTATGCATGTACCCATTAGATTTTTTTTTTTTAGTTTGCTACATGCTTTAGCTACAACAGTTGATGATGGAAAGGCAACAAGGATGGTGCGAGTAGGTCTTAAGCTGGGTGATCTGTTCATCAGCAACATCAGTTATTGCCACTAACATGACAACGGTCAGTGCAGAAAGGTGCAAAATTCAACCAATATCTAGTACAGTTGCAGCATCGCTGGTTGCTTATTTTTGTGTTGGCCCGTTGGAATGCGTCTGGGAGGCTATAGATTAGAAAGAATATTCTTTAGTCTTTTAGATTCAAACTTGCAGGCTAAATCACATTTTATATGCTGCATGGAAGCTACTTCTTTTTGTTTTATTGCCTATCTTTATGAGAAGTAAGTAACTTATTGCTTTTTAGAAATTTTTAGTGCTTTTATGTACTGTTAATATGAGTAAATTTAATTTATTTAATATTTTTTGATTTAAAACATTAATTTTTAAGGAAATTAATAATTATCAATTGTGTATAATCAGAACAATCACGTAGATTAAAATAAAGACTTTAATATACTAAGATTATTGTTTGAGGAAGTACCATGCTTAAAATAAGCATAAATAAAATGTAAAAAAAAAAATTAAGCACACTGTTATTAGTGTACTCAGATAGAATAGAATATTCCGAGCATTCCGGATTTGGGGTCCTATACTGTATTAATATCTGTAACTACTTTTTGAAATAATAAGATGTATGAGATCAAAGAAAGTTTTGGGATTGCCACATCCAACTAGTTTTTTTATTTTTATTATATGAACGTCCTGATCCCCCAGCGTTGTCCAGTCTTGTAATCATAAGCTTAAAATATCTCATCAGTGTTGAAGGATTTTATATTTTCACACGACAATCTGTCTAAAGAAGCCAAATGATGGAGGTTACACTGCCTTTGGCAGTGTAAACTCTCGAATGTGTATGATTTTATATTCTCAAATGAAAATCTATCCAAACAAACCTAGAGTTGTTGGCCCCGCTGCCTTCGGCAGCTTGCACTAAGCCTATTACGTACGCCCGGTCTCTTTTTAAATGTATTTTTAAATAAAAGACCGGCATAACTCGAGATAACTTTACATATACCTAAAATCAATGCTGAATAATTTTAAATGAAAATTTTTCCAAATGAACGTAGTGTTGGGGGCCCGACTGTCTCCAGTAGTGTAAACCCTCGAATTTGTATGATTTTATATTTTTAAAGGAAAATATTTTCACACACTGATCGCCTGTTTACCAATATCACATAAATATACTAGAGGATTGAAGCGGCCGAAATTTTCTGACCCTGGTTCAGACCTTGCCAGAGATATGCTATCTTGACCCAGTGTAACAGCTAAAAGCTCAGTCCCGGTCTTAGCCAATCAAAAGTTATTATTCACGTTATTTTATTGCCACATTTATCTCAGAAACCAAATTAATGGAAACAGAAGCATATTCTTTCATTATTTAAGTATTAAATAATGAAAAATTTGATAAAAGCATAATTTGCAAAATTTAAATAAATTTCTAAATGCAAGTTTAATTTACATAATTTATAAGGGAATCTGAATTTAAAACTTGTAATTGCACTCAGTTTTATCAACATTGCTATAAACTAATTTATTTTAACATTATACTTCCAATAAACTTGATAGTTAACACGAAATTAATCTGAAATTAAACGAAAATTCCTTATATTATTCAGATCTATCTACATTTCTATCATTTCAGTAACAAATTAAACAAGTCTGAAATTATACGTCAAATGAGGTGCGTTCGTATGATAACTGTTTCATAAATATTCAGATTTTGGTGCAATAGCTGTTGCACTCTTATGAAAAAAGGCACAAATACAAAATTTATTATAATTATATATATTAAGTTCGGCAGTACGGAAATAATAGGACTCGATCTTAAATAGGATGTCATCACCATGGCAACCTAGAATATCATGACCTATCATGGGATATCATTGAATTAATGACTTAGGATAGTATTTAATTCAAGAATGAAGAAAACTTTTATTAATATCTTTTTCAGTTTTGATTCAATTTTCATAAAAATTTGAAATGACTCGACAAAATTGTGCAACGATTCTATATATTCAATTTTAAACCATTTGGTTGGATAATTTTTGCGTTGTTATATGCTTACAGACGATCTGACCAGAAAATGATTATAGGTGCTATGTATTTATATTATTATGAATGCACCTAAAAAAGTAGCTCTCTCTCTATATATATTTCACCTTCATTTATTAAGCAAAAATAAAAGCATAATCCTGTTTGTGCTGTCGTGTATATGTCATGCGAACATTTTCAAAAGGTGATTGTGTTGTGTGGCCAATTTAGTTGCTTTTTTAATTCAAAATAGCTAGCAGAATTTCTGAATAGTTACCTTCACTTCATTAATTACGGAATGTCTATCATTAAATAAAGCAAAAATTACTATTCAAAATTTCAGGCAGATTAATAAAAAAATATGCTAAATTGAAAACATCGGTAGAAGGGGGCCTTGCAACAATTCTTGCACACAGCCTCGCTTTCGCTAAGGGCAGCTCTGATCCATATTCTATGTATTGGAGACTTAAGAATCTGAAAAATGCTATACAGTAAAATCTTCTATAAGACGAAATTAATTAGGAAAGAAAAAATATGTGTTATAGACACGTTCTTTTCTTAGCAAGTTTAAATGTATTATATTCTTTTCTCACATATTATTATATACTCATTTTGCTTGAATCAACACATTTTTATGTTTAAGGCAGGATTCCGTCATAGGCAGGTTCAGGGATGTAAAAATCTAGGTGCCAGCGGATAGTTTCTCACCACTAAATTTTAATAGGTTTTGTCGCATAAATTTTATTACCATTCTTACAAAAAAATTAGACAAAAAATAGCAAATAAAATTTAGTGGTGAGAGACTCTCCGCTGGCGCCTAGATTTTTACATTCCTGGGCAGGCTCTTTTTCACATGTTTTATTGCCTATAAATTGCTATTCTTTAAAAATAATATTTTTAAAAGTTTAATTATAGAATTATGGCGATTTAAAAAGTTGTGCATTTTTTGCAAAAATTTTCATGAAGGGCCAAATTTTACTGATTTTTGCATGGAACAGGCCAAGCTGAGGCAATAATCTTCATACTTGCTGGGCCGAGACCAGCACTTAAAATTTTGGCCCTTGCAAACCTTTGAAGAATGAACCCATTCCCGGTTTTTTCACTCCCAAAAATTCAGATACCAAAGATGAGAAATTTAATATTAATGAGATTTTTAAATAATGTAGGTGAGCAGAAATTTTCAGACCCAGACGATCAAAATATATTGCCCTGCCTGGGCTAAACTTTTAGCATTTATGCTAAAAATATGACCCACCCAGTCAAAAAAAATCCACTAAATCAAGCCCAGAGTCTTAACCAGACTCCATTTTTGATAGAAAATCAGATAACTTCTTAATCAACATTATCCTATAAATAAAATTATTTAAGATATATTTTATACATACTCATGTAAAAATTTTGCAGTTGCAGCTGAAACTAGTATGTCCACAAGCTATGAAATATGGAATGGCAACATTATTGATTACTCGGAGAAATTCATTTAAATGGACATTACTACATTTTTTTTTTTCTAATGAGTCACCATGACTCATTAGAAAAAATAATGTAGTTTACAATGGAAGAAAAACATTTAAGAAAAAATAATTTTGAAGCTCTATAAAGATTTTTTAAAATATATTTCTCTATAATTTAATAAAATGAAATAAACTTCTAAAGATTTCGTCGAACAAAGGAAAATTTCACTGTTATTTTCGCAAAAACCTGCCGGTCTAACACGGCCCTCCCAAAAAAATAAGTAGTTCTCCAGTCCTGGTCCGGCAAGAGCCTGCAGATAAAAATTAAGCTCGAGCATGGTCCAGCCCGAGTCTAATAAAAAGAGATTAAAAAGGTCCGTGCAGATCTTAATGTGTACATTTTAAGTAAAAATCCTATGAAAATGATTTGAAACAATATTCATAGGTTACATAAAACAAATTAGTGGATATAAATTTTTTAAATGTTTAATATTCCATATTTTCTAAGAAAATATTCTATTTGTGAAAAATGTATTTTCTAGAAAAAATCCCATTTTTTTCCCCCTCTATCCATAAGAAAACAATAGCAGGTAAAATCAGGTTACAAGATCAAATGTTGGACTCTACTCTGATCTGCAAGGTCCGGATTGTATCCTATCCGAATCCAAAATCTCTGCTGAAAGTCAACTTGAGACCCGACAAGAACAAATTTTTTCAACAGAAATATTAAAACCCAAATCTAAAATGAAGGAAAATTAATCATATTTTAATGCATTTACGAAAAAGTAGCCTACAATTACATTTCTTGTATCAAGTTATTTTGGCTTTTACTATTTAAACAAATATTTAGCATCTTCTTTTTAAAAAAAAGTTAACTCGAACGAATCAAATTCCAACCCGAACTGAACATTTAAAACCAACCCGACTCACAACGGGGAAAAAAAAAAAAAAAAAAAAAAGCGCCAACCCAACCCGAACTTCAATCGGGTTTGAGTACTATCCGATTACGTGACCCAATGCAGGATTCAATTCTGTACCAAGTGATTGAAATAAATATAAAATACAACTTTGAAATGTTCATGCAAGAAGTATTTTAAAAATATCTACAATAACGCCAAATATTCTTAGAAACGACTATAAAATAAAACAGATTCAATTGCATTGTTAAAATATCTTGTATTTAAGAAACAGCACAGTGATGGTAAGTATTTTTTTTTTTCCTTGGTAATCATTTCATGTATAAATGCTTTTAAAGCAAAATCTTCTATTTGAAATCTATATTTATTTCTTTGAGATTGTGACAGCTAAACTGTTCCAAACAGAGTGATAGAAGAAGGGAGAAAAAAGAGAAAATCATGAAATTTCGTGCAGATTGATTGGAATTAAATAAAAAGTTTTGATTTGCTTTTGAGAACTTTATTATAAAACATGCATACACAAATAAATAACGGTTGTATTCACTAAGTCATTTTTAATTTTAATCGTATAAAAACTATTGGTGCATTTATTAATACTTAACAAAATCTAATAGCATTTTTTAGTTTTTGATAAGGGAAAAAACATTTAGAAAATGCTGAAAGTTGATTTTTTGAACTGAATTTCCGGATAAGACAGCTCAGGGAAGGTCATCATCAAATAGCCATCGTTTATAACTTAAGACATAATACATTTATCGAAAATGGAAAAACGTATTCGATTTCAAATCACTTTGATAGATATGCCAGCAAATTCTATGCTTTTCCGTTTAAAATTACTGGATCTCGATGAATTATTGCACGAGGTTTCTTTTTAATCTCCCCCCCCCCCTTTAAAAAAAGTCTGTATTTCCGATCTACAGATTCTTTTAGAAATGATTAAAATGAGAATTTTCATATCTTATTCAATTGACGAAATGGGATGTGATAATGTTATTTTATTTGTACATAGCACTAAATATTAAAATTAATACGTTTATTATCTATTTGTAAATAATTTTAATATATGGCACGGTGAAAATAAATGTCATTTTATCCCGTTCGAACACGCTATTTAAGATACTTGAGATAAAGTTGAGACTGCTAACGCCCAATCGTTCTCATGACACTCTTCAGTGTATAGAAAAGTTTACTCAATTTCAACGGGATTTTTTTTCTTTTAAATATTATTTATAATGAATTATCAATTTTGAATATCATACTTATATTATTTATATCAAATTAATAATTTCATATTTTGGTACTTGTGGTTTCTAAAATTCAGTTTAATTAATTTTTTTTGTTGCAGAATCATTCATGACCAAGGTAATGATGCAATTTATCATCCGTGCCATATGCCAGAATTTAAGCTGCAGATTTTGTGCAATTTCAGTGTAGTATTTATATTATTTAAATCATATTAATAATTTCGAATTTTGTATTTAAATTATTTACTTCTAATTAATAATTTCATTTTTATAATTTCTTAATTCAGCTTATTAATATGTTTCTGTTTAGCATGTCATTCGCAATTACTGCGAAAATTTCACATGTGGCGTTTCTTCCAGAAATTACGGTTAGTAAGTGAAATTTATTCCCAACAAGGGCAAGAATTCTTCAAAATTTCCTAAATCCTCCTTTCGGTAATTACCGCTTGTGATAAAAATGTCATTTAAATTCCCTCTCGAAATTTCAGTTTCCTCTTCTTTGTGCCACCCTTCCCCAATCACAACATTTTAAATTCTTAGATCTATTTCTCATTGATATTTTTAGGGTACCATACTTAAAAAAAGAAAATGGAGCCATTATAAGTTAATCGTGTTCACATATTTATAGATTTTTAGCTATCCACAAATATTTAAAAATATATATATTAAATTAAAAAAAAAATAGGGTGACTAACTAAGTTACTTTATTTTTTTTCGGCATGTGTGTATCATGTTGGGTATTGTTGGAAAGATCTTGTAACACCGTATTCAAAAATATTTGTTTTAATTTTAGATATTGTCAAAAATGTAATGCAAAAATATGTTCCCCCCACAGCCTATTTCCAAATCAAGTGAAACTAAAAGGGGCAGTAGCAGTTTATTCAAACTTTGCTGGAATGTTATGGTGATTATCCTGGGTGACATAATTTTGGAGAAAGTCGCATTTTCCGTTAAACACAAACTTAACTTTGCAGGGCTCAGTGGCAGCATTTTTAACTATAAAAGTTATAAAATTGACAGGCCTGACTACTCAGGCGATTTGGAATCAAATAGCAATTTCCATTTTTTAAATAAATAAATTGCTTATCAAGTAAAATGAGATTTTTGTCACATAACAACAGGTTTTTCTCCTTTCCCATGCTATCACGTACAGAAATTCGATTCAAAACTCCAACTTTGACAATATTTTGGCTAAAATAGAAAACGCCATTTGATTACATAGTTCCTGAATAAGTACACCTGTCAATTTTACGTGTTTCTGAACAGCGAACAAAAATGAATTCAGTAATGTGTCAGAAAGTTGCTTCTTTGTATTTGAGCCTTAATTACAGAGAAATATTTTCAAGAATCTACTTTTTACTATACGGCTTCAAAAGTTGTGATGTTTTTAACCCTCTTTTTTTATTTTATTCTAAATTACGTTAATTTTCTCATGAATGTCTAAGCGTCTAACATTGCTGTTGCTATTGTGTATTTTCTGTCTTGTGAACACATATAATCTAAAATATGCTGTAAAATTTTCCTATAAATATGTATACAGTATTCTTTAAAAGAATCTCAATCTTAATTGTATGCAGGGTTGGCAGGTTTTTGACGTGTGTCAGTTCATGTCGGGTTTAAACCATCATGTCAAAAACCTCAAATACAAAATTGATTTGTAAAAATTCACATTAAATGTCACACATGACAACATTACATGTAACATTTTAAATTCACTATTACTGTAAACAATAATACTTTACTATGTACTAATTATTGATAAAGTACAACTTTTTAACAGGCTAAAATTTTTATTTTTTGTAAAACTGTATTTTAAAAAAAAATAGACATTAAGCTCACCTGAGCTGTACATTTTTTCTCTTACTTAAAATCGTTTTAATTTCTCTTACTTTTGAGAGCTTAAAGTATTAGCTAGACTTTTTTTTATACAAAAAAAACTTTGAAAAATGCAGATTTTTTTGTATATATAACAAGATAATGTGCATCAATGTTATTCTAGTCTAGGCAATAACCATTTCATTCAAAATTGAAATTGGATTCTTAATCTTAAACATTTACAAAATAAGAGAAGTAATTAAAAAAAAAAGCTTAAAGTCAAAATCTTTTTAAAACATGCTTTCTTTAAATATATAAAAATGTTTTTGATTTTAAAGCTGAACAAAATTGGATCGGTCTTCTAAAAGAAAATTCCTTTAAGCCCCATATTGAAAAAGTGCACAATAGAAACCATATCATTGTTTGGCTTATATTTTGTATCCCAACCATCAGGGGCAAGGGTTGACTGATTTATCAGTTGATTCAGCTCGCGCTTGAGCTACAGAGAGAATTCATGGATGCTTACCCATATTATTGTGTATGAAGCTAAAGAATCCCCTTTCCCGTCTTCTTATTTCAGTGCTATAGGAGGGACCCCATTTCTTGGTGGAAAGGTATCATTAAATGCAATAGCTTTTTGAGACTGCTGCAAAACTTGCTCATCTAGCAATGCTTTTGCTATCAAGTCCTACTAGCTCAGCATCAATTAAGAGACAGACTATTTTCTAACGCTTCATACACTCTAAACTCAGAAATCATCTGGATGTAAATAAATGTGCTAAACACGTTGTGTGCTGCAGCATGCTGCGTGGTAAAATTGACCCAGATTATTTAATTGTACAAAATGATTTTCTTCTGATTGAAAATTCCAAACAATAAAAATATTTTATTGCAATTAATAATTTTTTTTATTATTAAATTACAATAAATTTAAATAAAAGATCGCATAAATCCTTGACTTATTTAATGTTTACCTATTGTTGTTAAAATGCTTTAGTGTGTTACATGTATTTGGTGGTTTTTGACAGTTTAAACCAGTTTTTGATGCTTGTCATGTCAAAAATCCAACCCTGATTGTATGTTAAGAAAAACTGGAATTTTTTGTAGAAATTGAGCCGCGTCTGATTTAATTTTTTTTTTTTTTTTTGCATGGGCCAGGACCGGACTGAACTTTTAATTTTTACATCATACCGGGGAAGCTTTTGCTTGGGCCAGGCTGGGTCTAGAAATCTGGCCTGTGTAGACCTCTAAATGAATAAATGTCATTTATAAAGCTATCAAGATTTTTTTCAGTGTCTGGGACATAATTATAACCAATGTATTAAGATATATCCACAGAGATTACATGCACAGCCTCCCTGTTCATTAAAAAAAAAAGTGAATGGACAGGATCCTGAAAATATCTTCTGTATCTGGTTTTAAATAAGGAACATTAAAAATATCAATTGGCTAAACTTAAAAAAAATTATACGTAAATTATACTCATTTTAAAATTATCTGTGAACATTTTTACTTATAAAACAGAATCAAAATAATAATATATAGGCAAACAAATAAAAGATATTCACTTTATGAGGGAATTGACTGATGAGTGGACTGGATCACACCTGCAAACTGTATCGTTAAACGGAAAGAATGCAGTTGTTTCTACCCTTTAATAATCAGACTTATCACTGATTTGCACCGTGTTTCACTGGCTGGCATGCATTTTTTTTTATATTAAATTAGAGTCAAAGTCTTATTTTCACAACTGCAGAAAAGTTAGAAAAAAAAAAAATTCAGTGGTCAACTGGAGAAAATTTTGCTATAGCTGTTTCTTAAGGCTCTCTGCACTGAAACTCCCCGATCGCGAAATCCCATGCTAGCCTATGGGAAAACTTTCAAGCGTGATTACTCATTACCTAATATAATTATTATAATACCGTTTTCACCAACTGTAAGTAGACGTCAGATGCTGATGATGTGTGTTTTAAAAAATTATCTCCGTAAATTTTAAGTACGTAAAAAATTCCTATAAACTTTGCAATTTCCATTTGATTAAATTTTATCATCTTCTTAAAGATACTTAAAATTTACGTAGACAATTTTTAAAAACGCGCATCATCTGCATCTGACGTCTACTTTCTGATGGTGTAAACGGTATTTTAATAATTATATTAGGTAATGAGTCATCGCGCTTGAAAGTTTTCCCATAGGACACACATGGGATTTCGAGTTCTGGGAGTTTCAGTGCAGCGGCCCCTTAACATTGCGAAAATTCGCTATAAAAGGATAATTTAGCATTAAATACAATAGGAAAACGGTTAACATCTTCTATTAATTTAAATTTGTGTTGTAATTAAAGCATAGCCTTAAAGAGAGAAATCCTGATGAATTTAGGAAATGCATGCTATTCTGGACAGGGGCAGTTTTCAAATAGAAAGTGGTAACTCTGGTTTCTAAAGTCCACATGGAAAGGGAAAAAATAGTGCAAAGCAGATACTGGGAAAAGGGTCGGGTGCCTTCTCCATATCTAAAAAGAGCAGCATGCAGTGCCCTTTGAAAAATGTTAAATGTAAACACCAATTTAAAGATTAAGACAACCGATAATCATTTTTAGAAACACCAAAAATTCAAATAAATTACAATAATAGCTCAGATAATTTGAGACAAAAATCATGGGAAAAGAAATTTATACCAGTAGAAAAAAAAAAAAAGATTGCAAAATTAGATATTAACATAATTAGTCTACTTTAATTAAATTTATAAGAATATACATTTCAAAGTTGAATTACATTATAGGAAAAAGTTTTCTTATTTAAGGAACTGTAAACACATAATTAGAGATCAACTGAAAATTAATTTTCATTAAAAAATCGGACTTTCTCCGAAAATGCTGCTGGATCGAAACTATTAGTATTCCAAAAATCTCATTTCTTCCTTCAGAAATTTTCAACATTATTTAATGATTTGAGCTGTAATGGCTCAAATGCGACACTCTTTATTAATTACTATAAACTTCACTGTTTATCAGTCATGACTGACTCGAGACATGAATACAAATTACAAAGCAAGCAATGCATATATGACTAAACTTTGAAGGTGCTTTTCATGTGCTCATTAAAAGCTGCAGACTTAACAGTAACAGAACATTTTTAGTTTGAAACCACAGAAGTTTTTCCAATACTCCTTGAGAAAGTTCTAGTATAACAAATGATCATTTACATAATAAAAGATACATTGAGGTATGCATATCTAAAACATTTTTTAATTACTTGAAATTCATATCATTAGAAAATCATATGTGTAATGTAGATGAATTACATTTTATTTTATATGAAAATAAAAAGTTTCAGTCAAAGGCACACAGAGCCAACTCGGACCACACATATAATTAATTCATATTTTCATATATTTATGTATATATTAATACCTTTAAAAAAATTATGTTTTCGTTTTTGGCGAAAAATAGGAAGCTTACCGAAATTCAGTTTCAGTCAATCCTTACACATACCTTACATAGCCCTGTGGCAAAAGTTTTGTAAACTTTCTGCTATGACAAGCCTCAAAAACAGCAAAATTTTTCTGCAACGTGGTATTTTTTAATAGTAGAAATGAATGGCAAATTTGTACATAATATAATTAGGAAAAAGACATTGAAGAACTAATATAGCTTAAAGCAGGTGTTATATGTAATGGTCTAATCTGTTTTTAAACTGCATGTAAAAAAACAACAAAAAAACTAAGTTTAATGAACCAGCATTAAAGGAATTGTTTAGCCTATTTCGAGTAATTTACAATAAATAAATTGTCCCAATACTTTTCTTAAGAATTATTTATTGAGTACAGTATTGAGCTATATTGAGAACTAATATAGCTTAAAGCAGGTGTTATATGTAATGGTCTAATCTGTTTTTAAACTGCATGTAAAAAAACAACAAAAAAACTAAGTTTAATGAACCAGCATTAAAGGAATTGTTTAGCCTATTTCGAGTAATTTACAATAAATAAATTGTCCCAATACTTTTCTTAAGAATTATTTATTGAGTACGAGCTTAAATTCTTGTAATTTGTTGCATTGCACCATACATTTAAAAGCTATAAGATCAATTTATTGGAAGGAGGGAGAAGGATTGTACATATGTACTTTAATTATTTCAAATAATTAAAATATTAAAAATAAAATTTAATAATATATTTCTAAATAAGTTGTCTGTCATACAAGCAAACATAATTTTCTATATTTGATATGGAAAGCAAGCAAAATAAAAAAGGAAACAATAAAGGATTAAGCAGAAATCATTTTATCGATTAAATTATTTTAAACTTTATATATATATATATATATAAACTTGTCAAAAATAAAAAGATTTCTTTCAAGTGAACTGCAACATATAATTTAAAAAATAAAATATATTTTCTGTATGATGTAATGTAAAAAAGGGCTATATTTATTGTTTATAGTATGATAAACAGTAAGAGGGGACCATTTATGCATTTTCAATATTTCAGGAAAACAAACAGTGAATGAAGATTTATGTTACTTAAAAAATTTAACAATGAGAAGTAACATTAAAATGAGTTTCTCAAAAGAATATGATGAAGACTTATCTTTATGAAGATAAAGTTAGGCCTAATAATGCTTAAATAAAAACAATACTTAAGCCAAAAATTTTTAAAACTGAATAAAATATACAAATAACATTCTTGAGAAATAACAAAAATACTTGTTAATTATATGAATTTTTCATTACAATATACACAAGATATTTAAATTTCCTGTTCAAAAATTTTGTTTACACTAAGAAAAAACAAATATGGCTTCCTTTAGTTTACTTGTTAACTGCAGCCTGTGAAAACCTATTTAAAATAGCTATAGTAAGATCTAATAAAGCTTAAATAAAAACAATTCTTAAGCCAAAAATATTTATAACTGAATAGAATATACAAATAATATTCATGAGAAATAATAAAAATACTTATGTTAATTATAAGAGCTTTTCAATACAAGATATTTAAATTTTTGTTTACACTAAGAAAAAATAAATATGGCTTCCTTTAGTTTAGTTGTTAAAACTGCAGCTGTGAAAACCTATTTAAAATAACTATAGTAATATTCTTGAGGTGCAGAGGAAACAAATATCAAAACAATTATTAAACTATTTTAGAAGGAATGCTTATAATATATTTTCATAGACTATAATAACACACTGATGTACTTTTAAATTCATATACAAAGACTACTCAAGTTAACAGCTTTGAAGAAGATATTGTTTTTCATTTGGCACACAAATACCTGCAGTTTTAAAACTGAAATAATCAAATATTTGAAAACATATAATCATTTTAAAATATACTTTATTAATTATAAAATAATAGACTATCCTACCAATATCAAAAGGTTTTTTTTTTTTTTTTTAATATATATAAAACACTGATTCAAAGATTAAGACAACAAACCGGTGGCCATCTTGAAAAACACCAAAAATTCAGATAAGTAACAATACCTGAGATAGATAATCAAAAACCAATAAAAAAGGAATTTTTACCAGAACAAAATAGAATATAGCGAAACAACACCGAAAACTGGCGATATGCAACAATTAAAATAATAAAACTTTGTAAAAAATCACCAAAAAATTAAAAAAATGCATAGGATGCGTTTCAAGCTAAAAATATTAACAGCTCATCATCAGCTAAAGTTCTTGTCCCCTTACAGACACGTGTTTTACTTTAGTTTATGACAAGCTGTTAATATTTTTAGCTCAAAACGCGTTCTATGTATTGTTTTTATTTTATGGTGATTTTTTTACAAAGTTTTATTATTTTAATTTTAACAAACTAGAATGTTATAAAATTCGATCTTAAGATAATTAGCTTCAATGCAATGTATTAGATTATGCATTTCAAAATTCATTCACACTTAGGGATTAAATTTCATAATTTTAGGAACTGTAAATACATAATGTGCAGTATT
This sequence comes from Maratus speciosus, assembly GCA_963932465.1. Classification (NCBI taxonomy): domain Eukaryota; kingdom Metazoa; phylum Arthropoda; class Arachnida; order Araneae; family Salticidae; genus Maratus; species Maratus speciosus. The sequence continues at coordinate 292,989,589 of OZ010798.1, forward strand.
AAATGAAGAAAACAAAAACAGTCAATGTAATGTACTCAAATCATAAAAGATTAAGATGTAAAAGTTTAAGTATGACGTCTGTCATAGGTTATTTTTTATATTTAATTATAACAATTGAGTACTTACCACAAAGTTTAAAATGACAGGATATGTACAAAAAAATATTTAGCTGGACCTGATTTACTTAAAGAAAACTTTGACTTAACAGTTTGCATCATCCTCAAAACAGCTTTCTGTAGAATGGTCAACTAACACATCCATATGGTCGCCTAAGAGCTAGCAAAAAGACATTTAAAGGCAAGAAAAGCAATTGCATTTCAAGCCATTTGAATGCTTTCAACTGGCTGAATATCAGAGTCAACAACAACTCGTCTAAAGTCCATAATTTTGATCTGGAAAAGAAATTGGTTTTAAAATTAAGAAAATAATAAAAACAAATGGCTTAGATGTCTTATTAACCCAGGTTCTGCCATCTTGGATTTTTTTCTTGCATGAAAACTTCTTTTTCGCCAAGTATTAAACGTCACCAATGGTTAAATATTGTTGATAGATTAATATAATATTGAAAAAATTGGAATATAATAATTATAACTATTAATTGAAAAACAATTTTTAATTCACGCCAAGAAAAAAATCCAAGATGGCAGACCCCAGGATAATAAGACATCTGTTCCAAACAAATCATCATACACAAATTGAAGACTTACAATTTATATAAACAAGTCATGCATACACAAACTGGACAATTTATTAAAATACAGTCTAGGGATACTTTCCATCAATCTTTTTAGTATGCAGATGTGCAACAGATTTTGTTTTAAAGGAGAGGGAATCGGAGAAGGCTGTAGATAGTTTTTTCATTTTAAATGCTAATTACATAACTACTACAGATAAAAGATGTAACGAATTGTAATTCGAATGCAATCTTTTTAAATTATAAACTAAAATAAAAATTGTATTTGTATGTTTAAAAATTTTAACAGCTTGATGTATATTTTGTAATATTTGATTACAGAAAAATTCGAACTGGATTTTACAATTCAAATAATTTTTTAGCATTTTGAAAACACTTGACATGTTAGGCTTAAATCAACTCGCAGCAAGTATCGTAAAAATAAAATAACTTTAAAAAGTAGTACATTATTTTTAAAAAAATCGGCATAAATTAGGAAAAGTTATATTCAATAATATGTTTAACATAAATAAAATACATACCATTCCGAGAAGTATTTATTGCGGAAAATTACACATTGCAACAAAATCACCGTTCCCTTTCACATTCGGGATTCAAAACTCTCGTCAATTCATTGATTCATTCTCAAATTCTCACTCCATTCCAGCGCGCACTGATCTTCTCTCGCCAAATTATTTGGCTACATTTCCCTTTCGCCAAGGGTGTCCAAAGCTTGAGGGTTTGTAAATTAGCTGCCCGACTACTTATTCTGGGTCGTTGTGAAACAGAGCCGGTCTCTGTAAGATGATGCAATGCATCAGTTATAGTTTGCAGTTATCAGTTATAGCGTTGGATGTAGATCCTTAGGGAAACGTTCTGAATAAACACTCGCAGCTTCTCTGGCATTCCTTTGACATTCACCATAAATAAGTATCATTTCGACATATTGCATGTATGCATAGCCTGCCAAAACGATCTCAACGCTGACTAGCAAGTCCACTTCTAGATGGCTCATGTTTTATCCCGAACGTATAGCGATGCGGTACTATTGTAATCTGCAATAATCCCAATTTTTATGCTCGTTATAGCTCAGTTAGTCGTTTGCATTTCGTTGCCATTTATCTAGTTCTTAATGAGTATGTCTTATTTAACGGTTGTCAATTCTACCTACATTGACGTTTGAATGTTGTTCGACCCATAAAAGTTAGCCCAAATTTTTAGTTGAAATAACTCTCTTTGGTGATTTTTCGATTTGGCGATACCGGCTAAAGGTGTTTTCGCCATAAAAAGGACATTGCACCCTGATTTTGATCTCGAATAACTTTAATTCATCTTTTAACTGATCCTTCAATGAAAGACAAAAATCATGTGCAAAAATCTCAAACTTTGAAATTTAATAATTGTGTCAATTTTTGTAGTACATTTGTCAAACTTTTTGTATGATATCTGTTATGATATGTGTACACGTTTACTAAATATAACTGTAGGGACTGGAGGACCGTATAAGAAGTTAGATTTCGTAATTTTCATAAAATTGATTTTTTACTTTGAATATAGCCACAGCATGAATATTTACCTCATTTGAAACGTTTTAGGTAGCTTTCTTTACAAAAAAGCTACCTATTGCAGCCGTTCGGAGGAAAGCGATTTCAAAAAATTTTGGTATATTTTCATCGATCATGACCCCCAGACCCCGAAACCACCCTCCGTTCAAAATTGATATATATATATATATATATATATATATATATATATATATATATATATGACCTATGTCACACTGTAACTCCCGTAATTATGAACCGATTTCGATGTAATTCAGTGTGTACATAGTACATACCAATGTCTCGACCGAGTTCGTTGGTCAGCTTCATCCGCCATTTTGTTTCAAAATGGCGGCCATTTAAATTTTTTTTTTAATTTAAAATTTGAAATGTGGTACCAAAAAATTGAAAATGGAAAAATGTTTTTTTCTTATGTATTTGACCTTTATACAAAGATTTCGGAGCAGTTTTTGTTTCGTCTATATCTTAAAAAATGGCTGAGTTATAGCATTTCGAATTTCTAGCGTGTCTGACATTTTGAAACGTCCTGAATTTTGTCACGCGATAAAAGGCGTATTTATGAACCGTTTTGGATATAACTTCGTTTATACATAATACATACCAATGTCTCGACCGGGTTCGTTGGCCAGCTTCACCCGCCATCTTGTTTAAAAATGGCGGCCATTTAAATTTTTAAGAAAAATTTTAATTTGAAATGTTGTATCAAAAATTGAAAATTGAAAAAATATTTTCTTCTTATGTGTTTGACCTTGATAAAAAGATTCGGGAGCAGTTTTTGTTTCGTCTATATCTTAAGAAATGGCTGAGTTATAGCATTTTGAATTTCTAGCGTGGCTGACATTTTAAAACGACCTGATTTTTGTCACGCGATAACAGGCGTATTTATGAACCTATTTGGATGTAACTTGGTCTGTACATAGTACATACCAATGTCTCGACCGAGTTCGTTGGCCAGCTTCATTCGCCATCTTGTTTCAAAAGGGTTGCCATTTAAAAAAAATTAAATTTAAAATTCAAAATGAGGTATTAAAAAATTGGAAAATGAAAAAGATTTTTTTATGTGTTTGGCCTTGATACAAAGATTCCGGAGCAGTTTTTGTTTCTGAAAATTTGTTCTTTTGTTGATATCTTAAAAAATGGTTGATTTATAGCACTTTGAATTTCTAGCATGGCTAACATTTTGAAACGATCTTGTATTTGTCACGCGATAACACAAGTATTCGCCTATTTCGATGTAAGTTGCATGTGGATAGTATACATCAACACCTCGATCAAGTTCACTGGCCAGATTCATCAGCCATCTTGTTTCAAAATGGCGGCCATTAACTTAAAATATATATATATATTTAAAGTGAGGTGCAAAAAAATTAGAAATTGAAAAAGGTTTCTTTCTTAAGTATATGATCTTGATATAAGGATTCAGGAGCATTTTTTGTTTGTACCTTAAAAAATGGCTCAGATATAGCAGTTTCAATTTCTATTGTGTGTGACATTCTGAAAAATCTGATTTTTTGCCTGCGACAGCACTCGTATATATCAACCGATTCCGATGTGAGTGAGCATGTGCACAGCAATTACTAAGGTCTCGACCAAGTTCACTGCTTAGCCTCATCCACCATGTTGTCTTAAAATGACAGGCACTTTAAGAAATTGCCGAATTTGGCAGCCAAATATAAGTTACTTTAAAGAAAAGCAGCTTGGATAAAGCTGACTAATTTCGCGAAATTCTCATTCATTATATTGATAAAAATTAGTATTGAATCTCCTATATTCGGTTTCCACTAAATTGAGCTTCGTGTGTTTGCATGATATAAGTTGGCTTTTTTTAAATAAGGATTATGAAAGCTACCTCTTCCTCCCGGCACTGGCCGGAAGGACTTTTTGTAATTGGAACTATATTTCTACGACCAACGGTTGAGAATTTAAAGGTTAGCGATAGATAACATATTGCAGCCTGTATAACACGATGTAATAATGTGATTCTGATGTAAGTATGTAAGACTTTTGTGTAAATTTAGGAATGAGGTAAGTTTAAATATAGTGTATAGAAGTCAGCATGAAGGTAAATTAAAATCTTAAAAGTAATTATAGTTGCCAACAATAAGAAAATAAAAACACTCTAAAGAGAAAAGGGAATTATAATGGTCTGACACTCCTAAAACTAAATATGACATCCATATTGCCTCAGTACGTACTAATTTTCTCATAAATAGACAGATAAATATTTTTATAATAATAACAAATAATGAATGATTGTTATCAGGCTTCTTTGATACGTATCGTAATATATACCTTGATATATATTTGATATTTATTTTTAAAATATCAAGATTTTTTATATTTTCGATATTTTCATATACTTGATATTTATTTTCAAAATATCAAGATGTTTGAGATTTTGTATATTTGATATTTATTTTCAAAATATTGCTTCGTAAGATAATTTTGATGTTTTCAGTCAAAGCAAGTGTAAATGAAATTTTCAATTGTTATTACAGTCGAACCTCTATTTAACGAACCTCTATTTAACGAACCTCTATTTTGCGAATTTCTCTATTTTGCGAACTTTTTCCTTGGAACCAAGAATATTTTGCGAATTTCTTCGTAAAATAATCTCCAAATAGCGAAGTGCATTCTCTATTTAACGAACTTTTTCTTGTGATCAATTTTTTTTTTCTCCCCATTTCTCAAAATATTTCTGGATATTTCAAACTTATTCTTTTTTTAAACACATTTTATGATGTTCAATGGCCTTGAACTGGTTTTACCATGCGCCTTCTTTGTGAGCAGTGAGAATTCGGTAAGTACGGAGGACGAAGACGATAATCCCTTAGAGTAACTTTTAAAAATGTGGATACAGTGAGAAAAAAAGAAGAAATTAACCATGATGTACTGATTGATGATTCTATTTCACTTAATTCTGAAATTGAGACCTCGGAAACACTATCAGAATTGGATATTTTCGACAGTGTGAAAAATAAAAACAATACAGCAATGAATTGCGATGAAGACGAATATGATGGTGATGGAAATGGTCATTATGCAGGAATTAACAAAACTTCGTATGATGAAATACTAAAATCCTTTGAAACAATCCGACGCGAATTATAGTTAGAAGAAAACACGCATGAATGGGTTTTTGGTGCATTGCAAAGATGCGAGACGTATTATGAGGAAAAGTACTTTTTTAAATAAAAAAATCAGGCAAAATAACAGAGTTTTTCAGAAATTAAATTTAAGGACGCATATGTTAATGTATGGTTAAAATTATTTTTTACAATAATAATAAGTACGATAATATCATTAAAATTCGTTAATTTTAATGTAAAACTATTTACTTTAAACAGAAAATACAGTGTATTCCCGGGTAATGTTTTGTTTTCCTTGCAGATGTCAAAGATTTAAACAGATAGAAAAAATGAATTGATTATGGATATTGGTGGATAAAATAAATAAAACAAATCGATATAATTTATTTGAAAAAATGTGATAAATTACTTTTAGTAAAAATATTTAGTGTTTATGAATTTAAAATCTGTTTTATGTAGTTTAAAGTATTTTAAAAGGTGAATCTCTATTTAACGAATTTTCCATATAACGAACTTTTTTCCGGGATTTAGCGACTTCGTTAAATAGAGGTTCGACTGTATCATTCTGTAGATAAACAACTTTTACCTCGTGCAGTGACTTTTTTTGCCAAAGAAAGCAAGTGTCTTTTTCAAGCTTTATGTTTGAATCTTTTATTTTTAAATGTGGAACTAACAATTATGTGGGATTTAATTAATTCAGAATAGCCATTGAAAGATCTTATTTAGATAATCAGTTATATGCAGCTTCATTAGAAAATAATCTTTTCTGATTTTGATTTGATTGACTTTAAAATGTACAACATGTTAGGGAATAAAAAATAAGGTTACAGTTATTAGCCCCCCCGGTACGGTAAGCTATTTCTTTCTCCCAGCTTATTTTATGTGGTCTTTAAAAAATAACGTTACCTTACAGAAGCCTGCCGTAAAACAAAACAATACGATTACATACTCTATAGCAATTTTTTTAATTTCTAAGCATCACACTTTTTCAATTTTTATACCGTCGTATTGAAAAAAAAAAGTACTTTTAAATGCAATTTGTTTGAAAACTGTATCTCCATTTATTTTTCAAATATTAATTTTTTTTGTAATTTTCACCACCATTTGTCTAATTTTGGCAACTCAAGTACTCCATTTATGTAGAAAGTAAAGGGAAAATAACTGAAAAATAGCAATTATATCTTTTTGTTGCCATTTTCTCATAACAACCGAAAGAAAATGTAATTAAAATACGTGCTATTTTGAAAAAATATAAGCGAAAAAGGTACTTCTTAGTTATCCCGTCGACCAATTTCGCCAAATTATATAAATCGCCAAACCACTCGCCAAATTATACAGATTGACATAATTTTTATTTTAAATAACGAAAGAACAAGTAAATTAGTAAAACATTAATAAAAATACAAATAAAACGTCCAATTAATGGTTTTATTGGCCATTAATCGTATTTATTCTTACAATTAACTAATTAATGGCAACCATTATTGGCATTTAATCTTACAATTTGGCGACAGTAATTTGGTCGACGGGATAACTAAGAAGTACCACGAAAAATTTGTGTTAAAACATGGAGCTATTATAAACTATATTTAATTTGAAGTATCTATAGACGCTTTCGATGTGACATCATACATGACGTTTTGGTTGGAAACTGACTCCAAACGAACGGTTGCTATGCGTCATTTCTTTATAAAAATAAATCGTGGAAAATGTTACCAGTACATATCAAGTATTAAAACACTTAGATGTGAGATATAGATATCAGATATAGCTGCAACACACAAACAAAATATAAAATACAACATAGCAACCATTTATTTGGTGTCAGTTTCCAACCAAAACGTCAGGACTGACGTCACGACTGAAACCGTCTATATTAATGTTGCAAACAAATGAATGCGTATGAAACATTAGATAGCCGTTTTTTCTGTCGAGTTCCTTTAATGCCGAAATGTTTTTGCAGCATTTGTGTGTTATTTTGCGATAGTGACATCCTATGCATGCTTTACTGTAGATGTTAAAGAGTGGATCGTAAATGTGGAATTCTTAAGCGGTTGCGAATGACGTCATTTTACATAAAATAAAAGTGTGTGCTTTAAGTCTTAAAATTGAAATATGTTTAGTGCTATTTATATATACATATATTTTTTTTTCATCGGGGGCAACACTAAATTCTGAAAAAAGCAGAATTCCTATTTTCTAGTGTTAAAATCTTCAATTAAAAAAAAACTACTTCGTACTTAAAATTTTGTTTTATAAATTTCTGAATTCTTTATACTTGATACAGAATCCTTTTTTTTTTTTTAAGTGTATAAAGCAAGTTGTATCTATTTAAGTTGCAAGTTGATCTTCATTTTTGTTGGGAAAAAAAAAAGAAAAGATAAATGAATTTTTAGAATATTGTTTGATTAAGTTTTCATTTTAAGTGCAAATGTTTTAGTTTTTAATTTATATTTTGCTTGAAAATATTTATTTTCAGCAATGAGTTGGCTGTTTTGGAAATATCGGATATATATCAAAATAAAATCAAAACACCACTGTATTAACTAGTGCCGTGAGGGAATTTTTCTCTTGTTATAAATAGAAAAAGTTAAAAACTAGCATAAAATTACTTAAAAGGTGCCAAGATTTATAAAGATGCTATTATATCCCGAGATCCTTTCCCTTGAAAATGAATGAAGGTTCGTTCCAAAGATCTCGGGGTATAATAACATCTTTATAAATCTTGGTACCTTTTAAGTAATTTTATGCTAGTTTTTAACTTTTTATATATATCAAAATATCGAATATTTTTGATATTTTCGAAAATTTCATGATATTTACAAACCCTGATTGTTATATCGTTTTATAATGCTAGATAAAATAGAAAACGCGAAAAAGATAATTTCACTCTCTTAGATAACAAATCAATAAAATCTAATCATGAAAATCTATTTCATTTCCATTTGTTTCCTGCGTTGTTCTTTTAGTGTATCCCCTCCCTCCTCCCTCTCTTTCATGTCCAGCAGTATCCAGTAACGTATTTAATTACTTTTGCTACTTTATTTGAGCTAATATTTTTTATACATTTATTTATCAGCTTCTTTAAATCCATGAAGAGTATTAAATACGGTTCTCGAACTTTCTGTCAAACATTTATGTTCTCGGACAAGAAATTCAGACGAAATTTGATTTGATCATCGCAGACAAATTCCATTCTCGAAAAATTGATAGTGACGTCACAAAATTGACTAAATGAGAAACGTCGCAGAAGTAACCGAACTGATTTTATTTTCCTTGGAGGTGGAATGCGTCAGATAGATATATACATAGACGGATGCATAAAATGGATAATATCAGCATTAAGGGGGCCGGTCATTCAGCTTCGGAATTCTCCGTCATAATGTTAATGGTCTATGGACTTTTGATGCATTCATATATTTAAAATATCTTTTCGGGAAATTCATATTTTTAACAATGTGTTCTGTGTACTTTTCTTAAAGAATGTCTCTTTGTTTCTTAGTTTTCAAAATATTTTTAAAATCTATGCTGAATTTAATATTTTATGTGTTAAAAGCGGGCGAACTGTGAGTAAGATTTTAACACTTCCTATAAAATTAAGAATAGAAATTTTAGAAATATTTTGAGAACTGAGAAAAAAAGAGCCATCTTTTAGGAAGTATACACAAAAAATGGAAGTTAAAAATATTAATTTACCTAGGAGATATTTTAAATAGACGAATGCATCAAATGCACATAGACTTTACATTAATGTGGGGAAATCGGCAGCTGAGTAGCCCCCCCCCCACCCCTCATTTTGATATTCTTGACATTCGAAGTTGCTTAATACACTGATAATAATTTCTTTTTCTTTATTTATTCTTTTTTCCCTTAAAAATATACCATCCATTCTAAAAAATGGCCCTTGATAGAAAAATTGCATTGTCATCTTTTGCCCTAGTAAAAAGAAATCTGTAAAAATCAACCATTATTTTAGCAAAAAGGCTTTTGATCCCGACCTGTGTTATTTTGAATTCTAAATAAAATTTCCAAATAAGGCGTTTATTTTTCTGTATATTATTATCTCTATTTCTCTTCCTTCCTATCTCTCTCCTCTTAAATTTGCTTACACCTTTTTCATTCAAGTTTTGAATATAAGGATTTATTTACTAAACTCACGGAACAACAACAAAAACAACTAGTATGTTGTGGCCATCACAAAACTTTCTTCTATATAAATCACGTCAATTAAATCGTTTAAATAGTACAAGGAATTACATCAATTTAGCACCAATTCGTATCAAAGTATATCTGAATTTGAAGTTCGATAAAAATTCGTGCCTTAGTTCTTGAGATAGAGCTATAGTGGAAATTCTGAAAAATGTAGCTTAGCAGCGCCACCTGTTGAGTGATTTACACCAATACATTAACAGGAATAATTGATATCCAGGTATACATGGATCTGAAGTTCGTTGAAAATCTAAGCATTAGTTCTTGATATAGAGCTATTGCGGAAATCTCAAAAAACAGCATAGCAGCGACACCTATTGAGCGATTTACACCAAACTGTATAAAATGTCAATTCATGTCAAGGACTAACTGATTCTAAAATTTGATGAAAATTCGTGCATTAGTTCTAGAGATACACCTGTAGTGGAAATTCTGAAAAATACAGCATAGCAGCGCCGCCTGTTGAGCGATTTACACCAACATGTACAAAATGTCAATTCATGTCAAGGATTAACTGATTCTGAAGTTTGGTGAAAATTATTGCATTAGTTCTTGAGATACAGTGATAATGGAAATTCTGAAAAATGCAGCATAGCAGCGCCACCTGTTGAGCGATTTGCACTAAAACGCAAACTGCACTAATTTATATCAAAGTATAATTGAATCTGAAGTTTGATGAAAATCGAAGCATTAGTTGTTGAAATAGAGCTATTGCGGAAATCGTAAAAAATGCAGTATAGCAGCGCCACTTGAGCGATTTACACCAAAATGTACAAAACTTCAATTCATGTAAGGACTAACTGAATCTGAAGTTTGATGAAAATCTGTGCATTGGTTGTAGAGATTGAGCTATTGCGGAAATCGTGAAAAAGGCTGCATTGCACCTGTTGAGCTATTTACACCAAAAAGTAATCAGCACCAATTTATATCAGGGGCTAACTGAATATAAATTTTTATTGAATTCCGTGCATTAGTTCTTGAGATAGAGCGCCCACAAAATTTGCGTCACATACAGACAGACAGACAGACTCACAGATGCACAGACTCACAGACAGACATTTTGTAAAAACATGTTTTTTCGGAATCCCTGACCCCTAAAACATGTAAATCCGTCGAAAACCGAAAGTCGAAAATTTTCACGAATCCAATACTTTCTTCTTGTAAAGATAGAAGAAAGTAAAAATGTAATTGCCTCTGTCTGTCTCTAAGTTTACGATGATAAACTTTTAATCAAAGAAACTCAGTAGTCTTTTCAGAAACATCTTCTGCAAAAAGTGATAAATCAAGAAGTTAATATAAAATTTCAAATAATTTTTGCAGTGCAGCAGAACATCGGTTCTCAAACACTCCGCTGAATATTTCTGTTCTCGAACAAGAAATTCAGACGAAATTTGATTTGCTTCTCGCATGAAAACTCAGTTCTCGAACACTGAGATTGTCGTCACAAAATTAACTAAATGGAAAAAACTCAAAAGTGGTTGAACTGATTTTATTTTTCTTGGAGGTAAAGAGAATACGTAAGATACATACCGGGTGTCCCAAAAATGACTGATAGATTTTAAAATTAAATAACATGGAAACGGTGACAGATATTTAAAATATTCTTGCAGGAGTGTTATGTAAGATGTCAGAAGTTTTTATGCTGCGATTCTCAGTTTTATGTAAAAACAGCATCGATAGATGGCGCTGCAAGCAACAACCTCTAAATCTGGGCTTGATTTTTCGACCTCTCTCTTATTCCATCCGAAAACAGGAGATTAAAATGTATTGAATGGATCTCGAAGTACCAAAAATTCGATCTGGACTGAGCACCTATTGCTCTCAGCGCCATCTATTGTTTGAAATTTGAACTAAAATCAAGAATCAGAGTAAAGAAACTCCTGACATCATACATAACCCTCCTGCAAGAATTTTTTAAATATCTGTCACCGTTTGCAAGTTATTGAATTTTAAAATCCATCAGTCATTTTTGGGACACCTGGTACATACATAGAAGGGTACATAAAATGAATAAGTATATAGAAGTACATAGAATATATATAGAAGTACATAGAAGTATGATTACGTAAATCATACATTTTGATTTTCTTGAACTACGAAGTTGCTGAGTCCACTGATAATGATTTCTTTTTCTTTTGTTATTCTTTTTCCTCCTTTTTTTTTTTTCATGGTAGCGAAGTAAATATACATAATATGCAATATAATAATTCAGATGCTAAGGAATTTCCTGCATTTTCAAATTAAAAAAGATGGAAAGATCATGTATGAGGTATAGATTAGAAAATACTTTCCAACACTATAGCAGAATAACATAAATCGTGCATTATGAGTTTCTTTAACTACGAAGTTTCTGAATCCACTGGTGATTTCTTTTTACCCGGCTGAAAAGAAGGGTTATGTGTTTCACGCGTATCTGTGTATGTGGATTTATTTATACCCTCGAAACATCCCAACGGCTGGATGGATTTTAATGAATAAGGTCTCTATCAATTCGTCTTAACGGCCCTATGGTTATAGGCTTGATTTTGTTTTTATAAATTGAAAATGGCGGAAGAGGCGAAAAAAATTTTACGCACCCTATTGAGTGGCATATCATTGGATAGTTCTTTCAAAATGAAGACGGTGTTTCGTTGACTATTTTACAGTCAGAAGCTCCGTTAAAATATTATACAACCTGGAAGTTGTGTATTTAGGATCCCTAGCTTTACTGCAACTCTAACCATCATAGACATCTAAAGACCTCATCAAAACTGTGTTTATAGCTAGGAACTAACAATTAAACACAACTTAAAAGTCATCAGTACAAGTAAATAAAAAAAATAGGTAAGTTATATAAACAAGTAATATATATAAAAAAAAAAAAAAATTTAAGTCAACTCCTGCTTATGTCAATAAGAGAATTTTTTTCTCCCATTCTTCTTTCCACTTGAGTGGCGCTTAAAATGCCTTGATCAAGAAGAGGGCTCTCTCGATTATTGAAAATTAATTAATTTAATTTAATTAATGAATTAATATTTGAAAACAACTGGATTAACATCAAGTGTCATCCACTACAAGTTTAAAAAGAATTATTTGAGCTTGATTGGATGAATAATAAGTATTTTATTAACGATTGAAAAATTTAACAAGATATATATAGCGGAGAGTGTGAGCTAATACACTGCTCAAAACAATTAAAGGATATTTGAAGTTTTATATAAAATAAAGATATAAACGAAATTTTTTTTGCCGAAAATAGAAGAAGAGAATCACAAATGCAAATTTTTCTGGTTTTCAAACTGTGGAGTATGCAAATTTTGAGTTCGACGTCAAAAACGTCGCTTCAGCGGCAGCGAATGAAATTTGACTTTCAACTGGATAAAAGAGAATGAAGACAAGGATGATCGGCATTCAGTGATTGCTTTGTTTCGATGAGTACGATGTCTCAGCGAAGTCATTTGACAGATTCAGAAGCTTTGAGAATTGTTGGTAGGTCAGAAGGGGGCCAAACTCAAGCCGAAGTAGCGCAAGCCATTGGAGTGTCACAAAGTGTCATTTCCAGGATCTGGAACCGTTTTTTGGAGAGTGGATGTGCAGGCCGAAGACCAGGGCAAGGTCGTAAACGGGCAACAACGCCCAATGAAGATCGGTATTTAGCGTTAACAGCTCGGAGACACCGAACCATGAACGCTACTCTTCTCCAACAATACCTTCGCTCGGCTACAGGCACCACGATTTCAACTCAGACTGTCCGAAACCGGCTCCATGCTGTAGGTCTGTATGCTCGCCGACCGATGGTATGTGTTAGATTAACATCAAGGCATCGTCGCGACCGCAGGGAGTGGGCAACCGAGCATGTCAACTGGAGGAGAAATGAATGGAGCAATATTCTGTTTTCTGACGAGTCCCGTTTTTCTGTGCATCCGGATAATAGGCGTATTTTCATCTGGAGGGACCTTGGCAGTAGGAATAATCCTGCGTTCGTGCACGAAAGTGTCAGATTTGGCGGTGGAGGAGTGTTGGTGTATGGTGGCATCTCCATTGACGGGCGTACTGACCTCTACATTATTCGAGATGGAGCTCTGACTGGTCGCCGATATAGGGATGAGATCCTCAGACCTATTGTAGTCCCTTACGCTGCAGCAATCGGAGATAACTTCATTTTAATGGACGATAACTGAAGGCCACATCATGCAAACCTGATGCAGGATTTCCTTTTCGAGGAAGGAATCGTTCGAATGGAATGGCCAGCGTGTTCTCCAGACATGGATCCAATCGAGCACGTTTGGGACGCTCTAGGAAGGCGAATTTCTGGCCGCCAACAACCCCCACAAACTCTCCAAGAATTGGAAAGAGCTCTTCTGGAAGAGTGGGGCAGAATACCCCAACTCGTCATTAATAGCCTCATTGAGTCCATGCCTCAAAGGTGTTCAACGTTGCTGGCCGCCCGTGGAAACCATACCCCCTACTGAAAATGATTTTTTTTGAAGAAAACACCTTTTCTTATTCTTTTTTTCTCATATGCACAAATTGTGTTTTTTTCCTTTAGTACACAAATGCGCAATAATATGCATTTTTTTCTGCCAAACATGTGTAATTTATTCTCATATAACCTACTATGTCTGTCGACCATGTATCAATCAGCTAAACAGTTTACCAGATACAAAATCCACCTAAAACTGTAATATCCTTTAATTGTTTTGAGCAGTGTAGTAGGAATTGAAAAAAAAATAGTTTCAGATTGATGAGAAATAATTAATTTGTTCGCTTTTTACGCAGTCGGGTTTTTTGATTTTTTAAAGTTAATTGTTTATTCTTTCGTTATGCTTTATTTTCCGTTTTAATTTCATGGTAACGAGGAGCATATATATAACATGAAATATATTAACTCCGATGCTAAGGAATTTCGCAATTTTCAAATTGAAAAAAAAGGAATGATCGTGCATGAGGTATAAATTATGAAATACTTTCCAATGCTAACAGAATAACGTAAATCATGCATTTTCAGTTTATTGAACAACGAAGTTGCTGAATCCACTGCTGACGATTTCTTTTCCTTTCGTTATTCTTTCTTTTCTTTTTTAATTTCGTGGTAGCGAAGAACAGATATATAACATCCAATATAGTGATTCGGATGCTAAAGAATTTCCCGCATTTTCAAATATTAAAAAAAGAAGGAAATATTACACATGAGGTATTGTAGCTTATAAAATACTTTCCAACACTAACAGAATAACGTAAATCATGATGAGTTTCTTGAATTGCGAAATTGTTGAATACACTGATAATGATTTCTTTTTCTTTAGTTATTCTTTATTTTCCTTTTTAATTTCATGGTAGCGAAGAATAACATGAATTATACACTGCAAAAAAACAGACTAAAAAATGGAGATTCTACTGGTAATCGAGACGCTAGCACTATTTCCGTATTTTAACGTAAAATTTCCCCTATAAACTCCAGAAATCCGTATTTTTAAGGAAAATTTTCCCCATAAATTACAGAAAATTTTCCGTTTTTCTATAATTTATGAGAGAAATTTTCCGTTAAAATACGGAAATAGTACTGGCGTCTCAATTGCCAGTAGAATCTCCGTTTTATAGTCTTTTTTTTTTTTTTTTTTTTACAGTGTAGTAATTCGGATGCTAAGGAATTTCACGCATTTTCAAATTAAAAAAGAAGAAAAGATCATGCATCAGGTATAGATTATGAAATACTTTCCAAAGCTAAAAGAATATTAAGATATTTCATATGCCTTATCAAAATATTTCATTTTTTCATCACAATTAACAGATAGAGATATGAAATACTTTCCAACGATAAAAGAATATTAAGACATTAATTAATTAAAAAAGTTATTTAAGAAAATATATTCCTTATTATGACATTTGATTTTTTCATCACAATCAAATGGTATAGGTTATGAAATACTTTCCAACGATAACAGAATATTAAAACATTTCATATTACTTATTAAGATATTTCATTTATATATCATACTATACCATATACTCAGGCATTATTACCACAGTAGAAAGCTATCACAGCATAAACGTCTTTTTCATTATATGTTACTCAAGTTATTAAAAACATGACACATTATTTTTTCATTCAAAAAATTCCTTATATTGTTTGTATACATTTACATTAAAAACAATTTTTATAATATATATATATATATATATATATATATATATATATATATATATATAAGAGCAGTCTGCCTAATGTGACAACCCCTAAATGCTACAATGTTCTTTTACATAAAATCTTAATGCAAGAATCGTAAATAAATGTTATGTAATGAAGCATACGCACTTCAGAAACAAAACCCTAAACATTTCTTTGCATGTAAAATGGTTTCTTTAAAAGAAATTTCCAATCAAATACACATTGTTCATTTTACATCGCCCCCATGTTTCGTAAATGCGACAAAAATTCCCGAAAGTGGCTCACGGTTTTTATTTTTTAACTTTGAAGATCAAATAACCTTATAACCGTAATGAGCTACGTTGTCCGTTTCAGTTACCTGACCGGTTAAACTAAAAAAAGGCGACCAGTTTCCGGTTTAGAATTTGAAGTGGACTACGCATTTAGGAGAGCTTCTTTTCAGCCTGTGCCTAATAGCGACATGGTGTAAATGCAGCGAAACATTTAGAAGATTAACGAAGAAGTTTATATGGGATTTTTTATATATTGTGTTAAAATTATATATAAATCCTATTTTGTGTTTAATTAAGCTGTGTTGAGTCAGCATAATCCTCCATTAATGTTTTTCTTTAACCAGGTGTTTAAATATGTGTTTAAGACGATCAAAAAAGAAAAATGCGCTTCTTTAAAATTTTTAATAATAAAAGGGTGTAAGAAATGCGGTGTCTATTCCAGTAACATAATATATGCATATGATTAAGGAATTTGCACTAATTGTACATAATAAAAATTCTGTAAAATCTTGTGTATATTGAAAACAATTTATGTTTATTTTAATGCGGTTAAGTAAGTTAATTTTACCAACATTATACCATTCGGTAGCTTAAATGCTGTCTGCGATTAAAACGTGATGAAATTGAGTTATTCCCTGGTTTAGGAGTCATAGTTTTTGTTAGCACTTACATAATATCTGATATTTTAATTCTGTTTTCACTTTTAATCGTTATAATCGACATTTTCTACTTTTAACTTAGTAAAAAATAAAAAATAAATAAAACCATGTTTATCTAAATGAATATTTGTTTCCATATACGTATTTTTAAGTACAGAAAATGTTTGTTTTTTTTGTGTGTGTGAAAGTGCAAGAAAAATGCAGAGGGGGGGGGGGGGGGTGCAACAGAATATCAGGCACAGAGCTTGTCTTTGGCTTAATCAGAATCAGAATTATTAGAAATATTGTACGATTTTATCTACTTCTAAGGCTGATGTATTTATAGTGTGCCATTTTATAATAAAGTTATATGTTATAAATAGTCTAGTTAAGAATATTAAAAATATCTTTTAAATAATCTTTTAACACGTAAGCTCCACACTGTGAATTCGCACCGACCAAAATGTCGGCGTCGTTAATTAATTCGCATTTTTCATTCACAAAATAAGAATTTTGATAAAATCAAATATTTCATTTGGATTCCTTATTGAATTTCGTATATGGATCATGTAGTTATATTTCATTATCACCAGATTGTCAGCAAAAGTATGCGGAATTGAACTTACCTAAACCCCAATCGCAATGGTGTATAAATTATGGGTTAATATTGAGGCGCGAATTTCGCGAATTTTAAACGATGTTTTCTGCGACAATCATTTAAGTGTAGTTATGGCCATAGCTCCTTGGCAAAGAGGGATGAGAGTTTTTTATATTAGGAGCGCATTTATTTGTTTGGGGGTTATTTATATTAGGCATTATACGCAGCATTCAAATAAGTTTTGCATATTAGCAGTGTAAAATTGACAAACAGCACGGTGCTGCGCCGTGATAAACACTTCAATAATAATATTGAAAAGTTTAATTATAATAGTCCTGTACTTAAATTTTAGTACAGAAACAGTACCTTGTGAGTTAATAGAGACTTTCATTCATCTTTTAACCAAGTGGTCTCGGAGACAGCTAACAATTCCTGCAACAGTTCCTATCACAGCAGTAAAGGGTTAATTAATTCAAAAAATAATTACAGTTAACCCTGAACTCCTGTCAGAGATGCTTTTTTTTAATTTCCACAGTTTAACTTGTGATTTCCAGTTTAACTATCGATACAGCGAAATTTTGCTACATTTGGAGCCTAGTACTATTGTTTGAAATGTTTGAAAAATCGAAATTTTATTAGAAATAGTACTGTACAAACAGTTTAGTGCAAAAACAGTATTTTATGAGTTAATCGTGCATTTTATTCATCTTTCAATCGAATGGTTTCGCAGACCGCTCACAGTTGTAATGTAGCAATTTTCTGTCGCAGCAATTAATCGTTAAATGAACTTTTTCAGATGAATTGTCATGTATAAAATGCATTATCACATTTAGGACTATGAACGTCTCATTTAGGTTTTAGCTGCCATAAATACGACAAAAATGACCTAAATGCGACAATCCTATATTGTGGTTTTATACTACAGATAATTATTAAATTTCTACAAAACAAGTTAGTTTTGAACTAAAGGCACAGGATTCAGTAATTTGTTGCTTAATAAAATATACATTTACATAATAAAATCCCAAATATACCCTAAATTCGACAAAACTACGGGGAATCGTGTCTCATTTAGGCAGACTGACCTTATATATATTTTTTTAATTGTTTTTAATGTAACTGTATACAAGCAATATAAGGAATTTTTTGAATGAAAAAAATAATGTGTGATTTTTTAATAACTTGAATAACATATAATGAAAAGATATTTATTCTGTAATAGCTCTCTGCTATGATAATAATGTCTGGAAATATGGTATAGTATAATATAAAAGTATAATACGGGCATTACAAAAGACAGTAATCTCGGTCGATAAAAAGTGTCTAAAAAGATATTTCATGTTTCCATACAATAAAATAAGATATCTAAATAAGAAATTTTAAACTAACACATAACTGAGAAAAAATCCATTTTAAGCAATTGCTATCCATATCCAGTTATGTGTATGTGTTCTTTTGTATAGCCTTGTATGAGATCAAAGTAATTTATACAAACCACCTGATACACTAAAGATTAGATAAGTTTAAAAGGCATACCACAGCTGAAAACGCACTTCCTGGAATTATCGATAATTATCAGTCCTTTGACCAAATTATTTTGTGCGTCTCTCTAAATCACAGGTCGGCAAACTATGACCCGCAAGTCACTGAGTCACCCATTTCATAACTTCAAGTGATCCAATTGACTTCCGAAAAAAAAGTATAATATATGAAAAGAAATTATAAAATATAAATATGAAACGAACACTTGAAGAATACATTAAAAAAACTGAAAATAAATAATAACAATAACATTTTTGTTTGATTACAAAGTTGTAATAACGAACATAGATAAAGAATGAAGCGATTGGACAAACGAAAACACGGCGGAAGGCAGCATCCAATCATTGCCCTCAACACATTCGCAAAGTCGACTTGGGCTACTTCTACAATTTGGCGGTTAGTCTCCTTTTTGACAATTTTTGTATTCGTCTTAAGACGACTAACTATAAGCCAGACTTGACTAATTGACGCCACAAGTTCATCATCAGGGGAGCCATTGATATCGAAGACAAAAGTGAAGTCCTTTCAGTTATGTTTTTATTATAATAATTATAATTTTTATGTTAAAAAACAGTATTGTAATTGTTAAAGATTTAAAAAGAGTATTGTAATTGTTTTCTAAATAAAACTTATCTTACTATTCACTAAAAAGGACTGTTCTAAAATTAAAATACCACTCACACAAAACGTCTTAATATTCACATTTTGGTTGATCGTGATCTGCAGAAAGGTTGCCGGACCCTGCTCTAAATGAAAGATAAATGCTACGCAAACTATAATCTACAGAAAACATGTTGTTATGCACCTTAGTACTCCTTTTACATTTCATTATGTTTGAAATATCATAACATCATTAAAATGCACCACAAAGATTTTCTCCATTGATCATAATGAAAAGGGAATTCTTTATGCTCTCTTATAACCGCAAATACTACTTGTTCTATACTCCTGAGAAAGAACGTTGCTGTCCACCTCATTAATACATATGAATCTCAATATGTTTGAAATATCGTACACTCATTAAAATTCGCCGCAAACAATTTTTTTCCGAGCATCATAACGTTTCTCTAAACGAATTATAAATGCTACACATTTCATTTTCAATACCTAACATGCTATAGTAAAAATCAATAACATATAAAAAAATACGTGGCAATTCGAGCATATTTACGAGAGTTAGAGCATGCCAGACGGACAGACAAACAGAATTCGCAAATACTTTTCGGTACATTTCCAGTATTGGCCTTGACGCATTTTTAAAAGGTTGGTGCAATTCGGGGTTCAGAAAATGAGAATTGTTGCCAAATGATATAAACAGCTGTGAATACAAACCAAATGACTTTTTTTGTGCTTGTTTATACGTGAATTTATACATGTATAAACGTTTTATGTAGATATATATTATTATTGTTTATATACAATTTACATCTGTTTGTAAATAAAAATGGATAAATAGCTCCTTTATATTAAATGAATTGTATAATATGGAAAGTATTGCTTGTATATATCAAACAGTGAATAGATGCCTGAAAATATGTTGCCAAATTTCCTTCTCTCGCCAAGATAATTTTCTCTTTCTATACAGGAAAAGTACCTACTTTGCAACTATGCTGAAAAATATAAAAACAGCAAGTTATCTTTGTTGTCCTAATCATCTAAAAATAAGAATGTATAACCCCACCTTTTATTTTTACTTCTCAATCTCAAGTCATCTAAGATTCCACCAATAAGGCTTTGTATAGACCAAATATTGCGACAAGAGGCTTCAATTATACTTTTTAACTTTCTTTTCCAAAGACACTGTGGTAAGTTGTGACCATTTTCATTGCATTTCAAAGGTTTAGAAACAAAGCGCCCAAAATTAACAAAAGAAATTCTCACAGAGGAGGTGATAAACATGTCAGAAATTCTCCTCTACTATTGCCACATTCTCTTGTCATGCGACGAAGGAATGACCATATCAAACTAGCTAAAAAAAAATCTCGCACTCGCGTTTCAACATTAAAGGTGTGAATACAATTTTTGTTAACTTTGTCTTATAAAATTGTCATTGTCTCCTTTATTGTACAGTAGTAATCTCCTTTATTGTATTTTTTACTATATTGTAGTTTACAGAGCATGGTGTGAAACAGGTAAATATACGGAGTAACTTGGAAGGTGGGGACCAACTAATCTAATTTTCATTATTCCTAATAGTAAAATTTGATTCGGGTCTCGAACAATTCCGTTTTCGAATAGCTGTTTGGAACGAATTGTATACGTTCTTGCGTTTCAAATTGCGTTACTTTCTAAATTCTTCAATTGCGTTTGTCCCTCTGTCCACGAATTGTGTTCGTTCCTTGGTTCTCGAATGGTGTTCGTTCCTCAGTTCTAAAATTGTGTTCATTCCTCGGTTCTCGAATTGTGTTCGTTTCTCGGTTCACGAATTATGTTCGTTTCTAGGTTCTCGAATTGTGTTTGTTCATCGGTTCTCAATTGTGTTCATTCGTCGGTTCTCGAATTGTGTTCGTTCCTAGGTTCTGGATTTGTGTTCACTCCAAAGGTTCTCGAATTGTATTCATTCTTTGGTTCGCGAATTGTGTTCGAGAACCGAGGTTTCACAGTACTTTTCAATAAATTTTAAATACATAAAAATATAATTTAGTAAAGAAACTGAAGATCCTTGCGAAAACAATTTCTAACATCATCCTTTCTAAAGGTGAATTAACACTTTTGTAAAAATAGATGAAAACTTTATATTTTTCTGAACGGCCAATTTTTAAATTGCAGAAAAAGTTATGGTTTAAAAATAAATATTTTTTCATAATTTTGATGACAAGTATAGGTATTTTGTCTTGAGTTTCCATTCGTTTAGCTTGTTTCATTATTTATCTAGAAAAAATGACTGTTAAATGTATTCAATCAAAACAATTAATAACGAAAGCACTTTTTTTTTCCTATACGGCTTTATAATCATTCTTCAATTTTACTAAATGTCTGATTATTTTCATCAAGACTAAATTAATCCCAATTTTTATAGTGTATTTTTCCTTCCGTTATTGTTAGAGACAAGGCCGCTTATCGCTTACAGGCACCGTAAACAATTGATTGGACATGTTATAAAAACACTATTTTTATATAAAAAATTGATTGGACATGTTATAGGCAATCTCTTATTTTTTCTCTAAAAAATATGTTTCTCTTCTTCCATACATTAATTTTTTTTTTTTTCTATTTTAAAATTTTGATGTACAATATTTCCTTTCATGCTCATTAAAGATGTGTAGAACTATTCGTATATATATATATATAAATATTTATTTTTTAATAAAAAGATATTCTTAATTTTTGTAACAAATAAAAAATATTTAGCTAACTTGTCATTATAAACTCTTCAGTCTTTCATTTTGTAATATTTTTTACTTTAATGAGTTTTTTTTTTTAAGTTTTATAAACAAATACTGTTTTTAAATTTTTTGAAAAATTAGGACCTTATTTAAAGAATAATTTTTACACGGAAGCGAATATATGAATATTTTCACGATGGCAATCTCTTAAGGGGACAGTAGAGTTTAAAATCCTTAAAAATATATATATATTTTTTTTTTTGTAAATTTCACCTTAAATATTACTCAAGGGTATATTATATGCATTAAGGTATGCATTTATCACAAAAAAAATTTTTTTTTAATTTTATTTTTGAGAAAAAAATGGAATTTTACGCGTCGTCTCAAAAATCTTCGAAATGCTCCCTGCGTCTCCCATATCAATGAAAATCCCCAATATTTTTTATAAAAGTTTAGTTTATATATAGAAATAAAATAGAGCATCGAATTTTATATATTTCAATTTAAAAGTTTAAAAAAATTGAAAAATTTTGAAATTTTTTCAAAAAATTTTCAAATTTTCAAAATTTTTCAAAATTTTTTTTTATTTTTTGTAAATTTCATCTTAAATATTATTTAAGGGTACATTATATGCATTATGGCATGCATTTATCACAAAAAAAATAATGAATAAAATTTATTTTTGAGAAAAAAATGGAATTTTGTGCGTCGTCATAGAAATCTTCGAAGTGCCCCCTGCCCGTTCCATATCAATGAAAATCCCCAAT
The DNA here is from genome assembly GCA_963932465.1 of Maratus speciosus. NCBI lineage: Eukaryota > Metazoa > Arthropoda > Arachnida > Araneae > Salticidae > Maratus > Maratus speciosus. The sequence continues at coordinate 293,012,416 of OZ010798.1, forward strand.
ATTTTTTATAAAAGTTTGGTTTATATATAGAAATAAAATAGAGTATCGAATTTTTTATATTTGAATTTAAAGATTAAAAAAAAAAATTTTTTGAAAAATTTTTTAACTTTTGAAATTTTTTTTAACCTTCAAATTCAAATTTATAAAATTCGATGCTCTATTTTGTTTATATATATATAAACCAAGCTTTTATAAAAAAAAAATATTGGGGATTTTCATTGATATGGGAGACGCAGGGGCATTTCGAAGATTTTTGAGACGATGCGTAAAATTCCATTTTTTTCTCAAAAATAAATTTCTTTTTATTTTTTTGTGATAAATGCATGTTATAATGCATATAATGTACCCTTGATTGATATTTAAGGTAAAATTTACAAAAATAAAAAAAAAAAATATTTTTAAGGATTTTAGGAAACCCTGAAGATATTTCAGAAACACCCCCGTACAGAGTGATAAATCAAGACCTTAATCTAAAATGACAAATTATATTTGTATTATTTAAAAATAAATTTGGATGGATGAAAACATAATTTAGTAATCCATTACAAGCTACTTGCGCGTTCACCTTTTTATATCATCCTTTTTAGGTGCGTTCGTAATTATATAAATAGGTAGCACCTATAGTCGTCATTCGGTCCGTCCGTCTGTCTGTCCGTCCGTCCACATATAACATAGCAAAAACTATCCGACCGAATGGTCTGAAATTTTAAATATATATTTGTTGTAAAACTTTGTAGAGTCATTTTAAATTTTATGAAAATCGGATGTGTAGTTTAATTACAGGGACAGCCAAAAGTTTTGCGTTACATTACGGCCAATGGGAAAAAAATATTTCAAGTGCATTTTAATGATGTTACAGCCTTTAGAACAGAATGAAATTGATATGCACTTATGAAGTGCACTAAAATATACATTCAGTACAATATGCTTCGAAAAATAATACTTATAAAACTAATTACAGTACGAACGCATTTCATTTGTCACGTTTCACGTGCAATTTCTAACTTGTTTTAATTGAATAAACAACTTTGGAGAAACTAAAAAGAAATTTATGCTTGTGTGAAAACCCAATAATAAAAATAAATAATAATCTAAAGCTTTAAAAATAAAGAATTTTTTCTTAATTTAAACGTAATGTGTAAATGTTGTTCTTGTTCCTTTGCTATCTTAGCTTATAGTTTTTCATTGATTTATTTGAAAATATTGAAAATCCAATGAAACGGATTCAATAGAATTAAATAAGTCTTCGACCTTTCATCTTGTTTCATAATTTATTTTTAAAATAACTATTAAATGTATTTAATCAAAACAATTAATAATCAATATAAACTATTTTTTATGATTTTATAATCATTCTACAATTTAATTAAATGTCTGATTATTTTCATGAAAACTAAAATAATCTCAATTGTTATAGTGTATTTTTCCTTGCACTATTATAGGAGACAGATTTGCTTATAGCTTGCAGTCATCGAAGACAATTGATTGGACATGTTATAAAAACTTGGGTAGTCCCTTTTCGTTAGATAATCTCTTTTAGTTTCTAAAAAAACTTAGGTGGGGTGTTCTTACACACTTTAGATATTTAAAAAATTTGGGATTTTAAAATTTTCATGCATATTTCCTTTCATAGTCGGTAAAGATATGCAAAATACTCGTATGTATGTATTCTTTTAATTTTAAATAAAAAAGATAATCTCTTTTCTTTTTTTTTCTTTTCTTCTTTGGAGCAAGAGAAAATAGTTAACTATAGTTTTGTCATTGGAACTTTTAATTCCAATTACAAAAATGTTTTAAATGAGGTAAAGAAGTATTTTAAAAGCAATTTGGGTGTCTAAAAATATTTCTTAAACATTTATGAAATTTCATTTTTATTCGATCTCCGATCTTATATTTAGTAAAATATTTATTTAGTAAATATATATATTTAGTTATATTTAGTAAAATATCATATTACACTAATAAGTAACACAAAAATGTCCCGTTCTTCTACGTTTAAAACTGGCCGGGTAATAGCTGTTTAAAGTTGAAGCATCTTTATTGCTGCGAAATAGGGGTCATTCACAAATTTAATAGAAATATAAATAATCGTCAGATATAAAAAAAAAATGATAATTTTCGGCTTTTACACAAATTTTATTCGGTTGGCACCACTTTTTAAAAAAAGTTACCTTTACTCAAATAATTAGGAAAATGCTCTAATTAAAGAAAGCAAATATTAATCTTCTTTTTTACTGGTTACAAAAACAAATTTTGTATGCTCTTTTTGAAGGTGCACATATGCAGCCATACTCCCGAACGGGTTAAAGCATTTTGTAATTGGAACTGTATGTCTATGACTAACGGTATAGAAATTGTACAGTCGTGGAAAAAAAAGTAAACACCCCCTACTAACTCTTCAACAAATAATCGTAGACGAAAGTTACCGGTATCGAACGATTGGAAATAAAGTCTACTTTTAAATGATGTATATAAAATTTTCTTAGGGGCCATCTACATATTAAAATTAATCCAAACATCATTTTTTTCAATGGCAATACCCAATTTTAACGAGATATTTCAAATCTTTGGGTCAAACTATGCCTAGACACGAAATTTAAATTTCAAGTCATTTGCATGATAAGCTTTTGAATTATAAACATTCAAAATTAAGTGCTTGTAATGTTAAATTAGATTTTCATATTTTTATTTATATCTCCTGAAATTATGTTCCTAATAGGCTAATTTTTTTTTTTTTTTTTTTTTTTTTTTTTTTTTTTTGTAGCGATAATACTAATATACCCAAACATAAATACGCTGAATTTGCAATTTTTATAATTTTATGATGTGAATTATGAATTATGAAATTAATATTCGAAAAAATTATGAATTGCAACCTACAATTTTTTTGATGGATTTAGATTTATTAAGTCCTGCTTTATGGAAATCCAAAATTTCACTTTTTTTTCCCAAGTAGTTTTCAAATTATGCTTAAAAAACGGCAAAATGATGGTTTAAGGGCCAATCTGTAATAGAAGTGAGTAGATATTTTGAAATTTATTCAGCAGTCCTCTAATCTAACAGGCTTCATTGACTCCTTGAGTGGCACTTCAGGTGCCTTGATCAAGAAAGGGGCTCTCTTGGTTAATAATCAAGTACAGAACTTCAATTTGGATACAGCCCTTAAAATACGCTCGTTTTAAAATAATTCATTTCTCTGAAACTTATGGTACGAATTGCATAAAAATTTGTTTTTAGGCTAATTGACGGGTGTAGAGTTCATTTATGCTATCAGAATTGTGTACTTCTATTGAAAAAAAAAGTTATGGTTCGTTTTAATATGTATATGGCCCCCTAAGCAAATTTTATATACATCATTTAAAAGTAGACTTTATTTGCAATCGTTCGGTACCAGTAACTTTCTTCTACGATAATTTGTTGAGGAGTTAGTAGGGACTTTTTTTTTCCCCACGACTGTACATTCAACATCGATGAGAGTAGACACCGTGTATACCTGAATAATATAATATAGGCATGGACATAAATATGTATATTATAGTCATGGATACAGCGTGTGATTAGGATATATATACATCAAATTCATTCCTGCTTATATAACATACACGTAAAAATAAAACTACATTCGTAAATATCGTTTATAGCTAAAAGTCTCGCCGGCCTGCTACTATGTGTTTAATAAATGTATATTGAATTATTGTTTTGTATTATTTACCATTTTTAACTATTATGTATTTAATAAATGTATATTAAATTACTGTTTTGAGCGTGATTAGCCATTGGTAGTAATAAACATGATCAGAAATTAGTAACCATTTTTTGGCGATCTATCATTCCGGCACGGATAATGCGTAAGTACCGAAAATGCACATTCTACAAATAAAAATAAACTGAAAAAATAGTTGATTGCATTTCGTTAATTCATGTATATTCAAGAACACTGTGTAGTTTAATTATATCTTTATTTATGCTATAATAGCAATATCCACAATGGAAAATTACTTTTATACGAATTCGACAAGGCCAACAAAAAAGGTTTTGAAATAATCATTTACATTCGAAAACTTTGTTTACTTACAAAAAGAAAAAGTTCATCGAGAAGTTCCACCAGAAGTGACATTTAGAAATATATATAGCACTTACTTTTAACTAATTCTTTAACCTTTCGCTCACCTATAACTAAAACGTTAGCTTAATTAACTTCAGCTAATTAAATATTCTGATGTCGAGAGCAAACCTTCTACCAGGCTTTCAGATTTGTTCATGTCATCTAGAAGTAACGATGTTTGCATGTAATCTTATTTTTAATTAAGTATTCAAGTTTTGACAATTTTAATGGAATTTTTAAAAATATTTTCATTAAAAAAGTTGCTGAAAGCACGCATTCATGCATGCATACTTGCATACATAAAAACACGCATATTCACATGCGTACATGCATAGATGCACCACTTAAATATGAATATACACAAGTACACAAATAGACATATATGTACAAATATACTTGTTAACGTTTTTCTATTGATTTATTGAGTTGTGATTGAGCGTATGTGTGTGTGTGTGTTGGTGTGTGTGTGTGTGTGTGTGTGTGTGTGTGTGTGTGTATTGTATATGTCAGGTTCTGAGAACCATCTACTATTAGAACTATGGTTAAATATTATTTTTCTTGCTTGTGTATTGTCTGTGTACTGGGAATTTTAAAGTAACACTCTTTTCTTATATGAAACTTAATCCGAGTTAGTAACTTAGAGGGGGGGGGGGGTGAAGGAATGTGGTTTATGAATAGAGCGGGGTCCCTGCTATTCAAATGCATACCTGAGATAAGGCGCACAAAAGGATTTCACCAGATAGCAAAATAGAGGACGAGGTCAGAAGGGAAACCCTGTTTATGTTTTTTGGTTAGAGGAATGATTAGTTAAGGGTTTTAGCTGAAAGTCTGTAGTCGCTTTCTCTCGGAGTACAGTTGATGCCTAGAACTCAATGTGTGGGTTCGTTCCAGAGTAGCTCGTGGATAGAGCTTGATTAGGAGTGAAGCTCTTACGCTCGTATTCATGAATAACTTCGACCGAGGGTTAAACCGCGGGTTCAGTAACACCAGGTTGGTATTTTCAACCGGGAGTTGAAAACTCGTATTCACCGTTTACTTCGGATGAAAAGTTACCCAACTCGGGGTTTCTCGACCTAGGTTGAACGAAATGTGTTTATTGGTTTAAAAAATCACATGCCTTGTTCGGATTCGCGTCGAGACTTCGTTTGTTTATGTTTTGGAAGAAAAACGCCAATTAAAAAAAAAAAAAAAAAAAGAAAGAAAGAAAGAAAAGAAAGATTCAGTGTAGTGTGGGTTTTTTTTTTATTATTATTATTATTCCCACAAAATGTATGGACAAAATAAAAACCTGTAATCACTAAATATGGATCAACTTAATTTTTCTTGAAAGTTTTAATATTTTTTAAACAATTATTTTTTTTAAATTTATTAATGAGTTAGGTTAATGATATGAAACGTGTCAACTGCTAAAATAAATGTTAAAAGGTTCTTTTTCAAAATAAATTTTCGCATAGTTGCTAAAAAATGGAACTTGATTTGGGCCAAAACTAATGAAACTTGATTTGAATAAAAACTAAAATTTTATTTCAACAGCAATTAGGGTGATTTCTATTATTAATAGCTCTAGTTAGCAATTAAACAATTTCTGATAATGAAAATATTAAAATGGAGAAAAAAGGAAAAAAATTAAGAAAGTAGTCTGTTGTACTTTATATATACTATTTCTTTTATTAGTATAGATGGTATCCCAGATGTATTAATTTTATTGTTTGGATTTTCAGCGAGCTAATTAAAATGTTTAATTCTAATTAAATTACATAGTAATTAATATTCCAGGTTGACAGGAAAAAGGAGTGAAATAATATTAACAGAACTGCAGAAAAAGCGGAACAGGTGATCCTAGCGGTGCCCTGGCACCAGGTACCAAGCCGCAGAGGCGCTCCATAGGCGCATATAGTTATCACTTCCGAGCGATTGATAAACATTTTTCATTTAACTAGTCGCTAAATAAAACTCCATACTTCCTTTAAGTTTAAACTGTGCGCAGTGGAGATATTTTATAAGATATTATTTTAAGGAACACAAATATTTTAAACTTTTAAAGACTACTAGTGTATAGTGTATGAATTTCCATTCAACACATATAATCGAATAAGGCCTTTCCTAAATCATGATAAATGTATTCTGAATACTATCTGGACAAATAAATGTGAAATATTACAGAAAGTTGAATTTTTATCGACCAGCTTTTAGGACCTATCCCCGCCCCTTCCCCTTCCCCTCCAGCCATTTGTATGAGAATTTTTCTATTATCACATTTACAAGATCAAAGCTATTCACTTGATTATCTTTGACTATTTTTTGATAAATTAACCTAATAATTACGAAATATTATTACATGCACGAAGACACTTGTTTTTGGTTGCAGTGTTGTATTTGAAAAAATGTATTTATTTAGAAAATGTTATTTTATTTTCTATATTTTTTCCAGCTTCTTAATTTCATATTTTTAACTCATTTAGATATCACTTCATTAGATGTAATAAGAATCTCATTTAGAATACAAATGAAAAGTGGTTTTTTTTTTTTTTTTTTTTTTTTTTTTTTTTTTTGATGACTGATTAATGATAGATTTCTAGACTAAATAGGCAGAGTAATGATAGTTTGTAATCTAACAAAACAACTCAAATTAATTATTAATAATTTCATATAATTTTACATTATCTAATAAATAAAATAGCTGTCTGTTGTTTGTGAATCAGTGGAGAAAAACAAGTTCCCATTTGTACCACCCTACCCATTCCCTCTATTTTTTTTCTCTTTTTTGGTGTCATTCTTTAATTTAAGTAAATTAAACGTTTCTCAAGATGCTGTGTAAGATATAGAAATAAAAAGAAAGTTTAAAGTACATATTACTAAAAATCCAAGAATATATGTAATCTCATACATACACATATATATATTTATATATTATCTATACAATTTTTAACTGGTTTGTTTATATTTATACATTATATCTCCTTCATTACATGTTGAATTGTTTGCTTTCATAAATACTCATGATCACGAAGAATTTATTTACCTTAAAAATAGTCATCATTACTACAAGGGCTGATAAAAATGTTTTTGTTGTGGGGTTATTTTAAAAAAGGAATTTTTTTTTTTTTTTTTTTTTTTTTTTTTTTTTTTTTACCAGCGTATTTCAACCCTTTAGTAATTTATTTTAATTTAGCTGTCAATTAAGAAGCAAAAATTATAAGTGATCTCTAAAAAAAGTCACAATTTCAGGAGGTAACATTGAAAAGTTATTCATTTTAGGATTTATTATTACTATTATTATTTTCGTATAAAATAGTACTAATGCAATATTTTATATTATGTATAATTTTGAAATTAAAATACAGTTGAAAAATAAATGCAATAAAAATAAATATTTCAAATTCCACAAAAATTGGGAAACATACGTAGAAGCTTACAAACAATCGTAAAAAAAATCAATAAAGTAATAAAACTCAAATTGTTTAAATTTTAAGTTAAAATATCTAATTTATAGATCTGATTTATATTTATCTCAGTTTGTACATAAACAATAATATATCTTTTACACAATAGACCCAAAATTTAATTTTAAAACATTCTATAAGTACTGATCAAAAATCTACAGAGAATCTATGGATATTCTAAGATAATCTGTGTATTTCTTTACTTAAACAAAAATGCAAATTAGCCTGAGTCTCACATTTTAATTAGAATATATGCAAGTATGGCGTTTATTTTGGTCCTGTTAAAATACATTTGTGAATTTTTTAACATCAAAATTGCAAAAAATAAATGACCTTAAACGCGACAGTTGTTACTTTAGAAGCAATTATTCGGCTGTTTAAGTAATATTGGCTATTTTTAAGGAAAATAAATTTTTCGCGACCACGCGTATTTATGTAAACAAACAATTCAACATGTATTCAGTATATAGAGGCTATATACATAAATATAAACAAATCAGATAAAAATATTAAAGATAATTACATATATATATGAGATTACATACCTTTGCATAATGTTATTCCGTTTTATTTAATAGTAGAACTTCTATATTTTACACAGCACCTTCTATCAGCACGTCTGCCGCCATTGTAAAATAAAATGTCGGTCCTCTCTCTTCTCCCTCTCACTGCTTGTTTTTCGTTAAATACGCATGCTCGGTTGAAAAATCCTGGGTTGAACCTGCTGTAGAGCAAGGTTGGATTACTGAACCCGGTGTTAGATTTCAACCTCGAACCGGTTCAGTGGGGTTGACGGTGAATGCCATTTGAGTTTTCAACCCGGGTTTTCAGCATAACTCTGGGTCGAAGTTATTCGTGAATACAAGCGTTAGAGTATAGAGCTAATGTGTTGGGAGAATTAATAGTGATCTCCGATAAACCTAATTTATCTAGTGTAGGGTGAGAGGGATATAAAGTTGTTTAGCAGTTAACAGCAAGTATTTACAGTATTTAATTTCATGTTGAACCGGATCACCTATATCCGAGTTCTTAAGTGTAAATAGTGTTTTGTGGTTTGTAAATAGTGTTTAAATAAATTGTTAGTTAAGTTTATTTGAAAGAGTTGGTTTTCTTCTCAACAATCCTCTCATAGCGTGACCGATATCGCGTAATCATACCGGTGGTGGCAGCATATAAATAGTAAAGGATTTCTTCAAAGTTGTGTGGACTTAGAGGAAACCCGACAGTATATAAGTGTGTGTGTGCAGCACATTTTTTCTAAAAAAATATTTAGGCGGAACCTCAGTGTCATTTAAGACATTTTGAATGAGGAAAATTTTGAAAATGGGAAATTCCAACCAAAAATTAAAATAATAATAATAATAATAATATTGTTTATTGCTTTTATCATTTTCAGATATTTCTGTAGTTAATAAAACTAGCTCCTGAAGATCTTGACTTTTGTTACGTTAAAGCGGTATTTGGATTAGAGCAAAAAGAGAAATTTTATGATGTGTTCCAAATTATTTGCAGCATATGATTATCTTTTGTCTGATCGTACTGTACTATTTGGTATCCCTGGGAAAGTATATACTTATCACCAGCAACCTATAAAATAATAATTGCATATTATGGAGAAGCTAATGATTGAAAAAAATAGATGATCATTTTAGATATTCAAAATACTTTCAGCCATACTATATTTTATGGCATAATGACTAGTTAAGTGTAATCATCAGATATGTAAGTGAAGATAACTGTCAGTGGAAAGTTTTTTGTTGATTTGTATATTACCACACATACGAGAGTATTTTTTTTATATATCAATCAGTGTTGAAGTCATTAGAATCAAATTATTATAAAGCTGGACTACAATAGAAGTCAATAAAATGCAACCATATACTGTCATGAAAATGCATAATCCCATGAAAATGCAACCAGCATATTTTAAATATATTGAGGCTTGCAAGCAAAATTCGAGGGCAGAAGCTATCTCTCCCCTCTATTTCTGAATCTACTGAAACTAAAATTATGAAAAAAAAATTAGAGATAGTAGACGTTAATTTAAACCTTACTGGAAAACTATAGCGATTACCCCACGTCACATAGTTTTTGAGAAGAGCGCATTTTTCCATTACACACAAATTTCGATTTGCGGGCACTTAGAAAATAGCGTCGGAAGTACCTATCGTAGCAAAAGTACAAAAGCATTGTTGATAATGATTTTCGAAAGAAATCGTCAGTAATTAGCCGAGATATTAACACTTAAAGATACGGACGGTTTGGGCATACGTAATGGCAGGGGCTGCGTACTCTATTCACCATCGGCTTTTAAAGCCTAGATAACAAATTTTAATGCTATATTTTTGTAATGCAAGACCCAGTAGCAGTATAAAAGCAATAAACGTAAAATTGCTAAAAACAGACTAATTTAATTAGAATTAATCACATAAATGCTATGGGACTCGCGACTCGTTTGGTTTGAGTGGCTCTCTCAGTACGCCCCATAGAGATGTCGAAGGTAGGAAACTTGTCACATCGTCTATCTTCATAGAAAATTCTTCTTTCTTCAAAAAGAAATTGCTTTTAAAATGCATACATTCTTCATAAAACTTTTCCTTGTGTCGTTATCGCAAAGTTTATTGAAGCATCGCAATCTTGAGAAACTTCTAATTTTGTGATATTTGAGAGGTATGAAAATTTGTCACAAATGATTCAGCAAAAGTTCTTTTCTGAATTAATTCCATCTCTGAAGAAGCTGCATATGATTCCGGAATCCTGGTCTGAGCAAATTTCGTTGCAGTGGAATCTGGGATTATAAATTCATCAAAATGACTGAAACTCAGTTAAAAGGTATACAATAAAATCTCATCCATTTCAACAGCAGGAAAAAAGTAGTTGCAGTATTGTAATTTCTTTGCCTAACTCTTGAAGATTAAAACACCACACTAATGTTAAATATGCTACTTCAATACTATTCAACTTTCTAAGAAGACCCCATCAGCTTCACATTTAACTTTTTGCTTGCCATTATTTAAAATGATTTTTTTAGGGTTTCGTTCATCGGACGAAACCCTATTCGTCTCACTCCTCTGTCTCTCACAGAGCCCGTTCTGAGAAACTATATATGTTGGGTAGTTGAAATTTTGGATTCTTATAGCTGAACACCTCACATCAAACGACAAATCATAAAATTTTGAAAAAGTCTTATATTTACCCCTCTGGGCTCTAACTCGTGTATTTTAAGTTTTTTTTTTCTAACTGACCCCCTAATTAAGTTGAAGACTTGAAATTTTGGATACTTATGGCTGAACACCTCACATCAAACGACAATTCATAAAATTTTGAAAAAGCCTTATATTTACTCCTCTGGGCTCTAACTTGTGTATATTTTAAGCAATTTTTCTAACTCAGCCCCTAATTAAGTTGGAGATGTGAAGTTTTGTACTTATAGTAGAACACTTGCGTCACACGAAAAATCATAAAATTTTCAAAAAGTCTTATATTATTTACCCCTCCGGGCTCTAATTTCTGTATTTTTAGAAATTTTTCTAATCTCCATTCTTTTCACCCGAGGTGCACTTTTCTAACTTTTGCCGACATTCCTTTGTCCACTCTCTTTTATGCACCAAAGACGTACATATTTTAGTTCCAATTTTTCCCGCCAGGGGCTGCCTACCTATCTCAGGTACTATGGGCCCGATCCCCTCGACTAATATATATACGGATAGTTTGTAAAGCGGAGTTTCATTCGGATAGAGGTTTGTTTAGAATAGAGTGCGCCCCCTGGTTGTGAAAGGTGGAACTAGCAGATTTTGCAATAGGATAAAGTCTTTTGAAAGGAATGTTAAACGCTACCCTCTGTACGATCTGTGATCACACTTACCCACTTGTTATCAGGTAACATTGCTTTCCAATCTGCATTCCTACTTAATACAGCATGCTTACACCATCGAGTTGTTAATAATGATTTCAATGTCATGCATGCAAAGTTAAGAAATGTTTCATACATGTTCTTACACCCTGTGAATTTACAAAATTGTACAATGAAAACCTCCGTAATAGACACTCTCGAATAGCAGACGCATCTATTTAGCAAACTCTTTTTCAAACAACAAACCTAATATTTGTTTGTTTTTTACCTCTGAAAAATGGACACCTCGGAATCGCAAATGAATTTCGCAGTCCCACGGTGTCCGGTATACAGAAGTTTTACTGTATTATAACAAAATGAGAGTTATAAAAAATTATAGAGTTTTGCACCGTCAATGAACAATCAAATTTCAACGAGGTGAACTGGACATTCAATTAAGCTTTCTAAATACGGGCTTGTAATGCATGTATAAAATGTAATATATGCATGCATACATCTCTCCCTAGCCCAGTCGTTTCGATAGCTAACCATAACACAGACTTATACACATGCATAAACAATTGGATAGAAAGAAACACGGGTGAAATCAATGTTGCGTACATAAATCTTTCATACAAAAAAAATGACTTTTTTTGGTACAGTAAAACATATTATAATTTTATATAGATACATACATATGATATGCTTCGCTTAAAAATTCTTTAAAAATTTTGAAATGATTAATTAAAATCTCATTAGCAAACATATCACGATCAAATTTTAGAAGTTTTTAAATATTTTTACTTTATTAACATTTTATATGGTATGTAATAAAAGAAATAAAACATTAATTAATAATTTTCTTCTGGGCATATTTTCTATAAGATCGAAATGCTGTAATAATAAACTGTTAATTCTTGTACATTAAATTAAGTAATCTTTGGGGAAGTTCAAGGAATTGCTGCAGCTTGAACCTGATAAATAACGCATTGGTTATATAAAATACAATCACCATCCCCAACTCTCATTTAGTTAATCATTACTAAGCACATAACTAAGCACGAGAATTAATACAAAAATTTCTCTCGGGATGCTATAAAGGAATTGGAAAATTTTCGCATGGTTTAATGCATGCATTTTAATATATACTTAAGGAAGAAATGCTAACATCACTCTTTCTAAATAAAGTTACAGCTTTTAATCCTTTATTTACGGAATTATTTATCAAGAAATTGCTTCATCTCAATAATAATCTTCTTTAATATCTGAAGATATAGTGGAATTTTTAAATAATAATATGCAATTTAGATAAGTTTTTTCATTAAAACTGGTTAAATAAATCGGCCGTTATAACACTTTTTTGTAAAATATTTACAAGAATAATCAGATTAATTAACGAAAAGTACTCTTATGGAAATATCACAATTCTTATAAAAACAACGTACTATTTAAAAGTAATATGATCCTCTCTGTAAATAGAAAGGCTTTTGCAGTTGAAAATTTTTCGTATAACTTTTTTTTAAAGAAAATCTATACCTATGTAAATGATTGAGAAAATTACCGCTTTTTGAAAATATTTAGCTTCGAGTATTTCTCTTCGCTTTCTAAATTTGATAGAACAGAGCATTTTGCGTAGAAAGAAAAGTATACTTTATTAATAGACAGGGTAAATAACTTTTATATTAAGTTTTCTTCAATGGTAATTAAAAGTACCGTCAGTGCATAAAGGGTTAACTCACATGTTTGATTCTAAAACGAATTTTTTTCATAGAAGACACCCAGTCACGATCTGAAAATGAATAGGTAATTTCAAAAATTTCATGCCCAATTTTTTCTAAAAGCATTTATTTTTGCAAACGTATCCTTAAATGTACACCTACATGTGTAACTAACAAGGGAACCACTTTTGGTGTTGCTCGCACCTAGCATTGAGACCTGGTGCATTTTAAACCCCTATATTATGAAGTTTGAGAATCGATAAAATTTTTCTGTTAAAATAATATTTCTTGATAATACAGCAGCATAACTTTCTGAAAATGATATTTTCGAGACCACTTTTCGAACTATTAACATTGAATTTTTTTAAAGAAAAGCATTTAAAAATAAAAAATAGTTAATAATAAGTATAAAATATTGAAAAAGTTTGAAAATTCCTTAAAAAACCCCACGAATTTAATTTTCAAAAATTGCAACTTTATATTCATATTTTTGGCGGGGAAACAGTTGGCGTTTATTTTCAGAAGTAGAGCTTAACGGCAACCCTAGCCAAATGTCGTAGCTGAATTTGTAATAGGTAGAATTTGCAATGTCCGACCTATTTCGCCACAGTAATTTTTTTAAATTGTGTAAAAACATTAATTTACTTTACGATTACTTTTACCGAAGGACCATTTAATACAGCAACATTTCGTTTTAAACATTCGAAACTATATTTCATTCGATTTCAAAAGAAAATAGTTTGCTTATTTTGTATTTCACTAAAAAATAGTTTCAATGATCTTCGAAGCTTTTATAGAATTATATTTATTGCTTATATATTTATCGTTTGCATAGAAAAAAATATATATAAACCTAATATTTGTTTCTTATGCTATCAATTATAAAAAAAAAAATCGCAATCTAATATAATTCTAGTAATATGTTCTGTATATTTTCTCTTTGGATAAAGCGCGCGGAAAAATTGTAGCGCCATATTTGGCGACTTAACTCACTTTTGGCGTGAAATAAACAAATAAATATGTAATAATAAAAAATGAAAAGTATAAAATATTATTTTAACAGAGAAATTTTTTCGGTTCTCTAACTTTTATGTATAGAGCCACAAAACGCACCAGGTCTCGATGCTAGGTGCGAGCAACACCAAAAGTGGTTCCCTTGTAAGAATTACATAGGTTTATTTATCTCTTGCCGTTCAAACATGTCGTTTATGAGGCATTCTCACAAAATTTTAACTTTCAGGAATAAAAATCTGGTGAAATTAAACTTAATAAAATAACATTTTGAATTTATAGACGAATGCTTTAATGATTCAAAATAAAGAAAAAATGCTCAACAGTGACGATTTTTTCATTTAATTGAGGTTTAAGTTAAACTTGAGAGTTTAATTTTCCTTGACATTTTACCTCTCTAACTTCTTATTTTCTTCTAAATTTTTATTTATAATGAATTTGCATAGTACCCACAGAACATACAAATAAGAAATATTAACAATGCAGTATTTTTAGAACCAAACTTTGGTATAACATTGTCTTAAAGGGATGTTCAGAAAGAGACGGTAAGAAAAAAAGGAAACGGTAAGAGGAAAAAGGGGCGATAAGGGGAAAAAAAGGGACGGTAAGGAAAATTACCTCCTATTTTTAGGCAAATCAAGTTAAGACTAAGTGATAGCCCCAATGGTCATTGATTTTTAGCAACAATTATTTACATAGAATTAAATAATAAAAATATTAATTAACCTCGAAAAGTGCAGGAATAATCCTTGGGGACGGCAAGACTACCAATAAAGCCACGATGTTTGATATTGATATTTAAATGCTGATTTAAATTCTGCAGTAAATTTCATGTCAAAGAATTTTAGCCATTCTTTCTCTAGCATACCCCTGCATGAAAAAGACGTTGAAAAAAATTTTGTGGCTGCATCTGATGTAATTTTCTGTATAATTTTAGCAAGAGGAACGATAAGGAATTTAAAATCCAGGGACAGAATTCAAAAAATAATAACAACCGTAAAAATGTGTGCACTGTGCAGGTTAATTTTTTTGCTACATATTTATATAAAACAATAGTCCAAGTTTCGGAAAAAATTACATCGAATTAGTTTTATTGAGACAATTTTATACAGACAGCTCCAAACTTAAAAATCAGCTTCAGGGACACGGGACGGTAAGGAATATTGTGGTATATTTGAGCCCCCAACATCGTCCAAAACTTAGTTATCTCGTTAATATTGTTATACAGTCATGCAATGGGATTTTTTCCAATATAAGAAATTAAAAGAAAAACAAGAATATGTACTAAAATAAAAATTATTATTCAGGGACTTAAAAGTCAAAATTATGTGAGGATGCCTCTCACAGTGTTGCCAGATTAGGGACTTTTTTGTCCCCATATTGTTCATTGTCACCGCTTTTTTCAAATAGAAATATTCGGCCTCTTTAAAAATAGATTAAAAATTCTGAAAAATAAGGCGAATTATACTACTTTAAAAAAGTGGTGACAGTCAAATAATCTGAATTAAAAATGTCTCCAATCTGGCAGCACTGGCCTCTTATAACAAAAACAATATTAGTCAATGACAACACCACAGATATTTTTCAGTGACCAACAACAGAACAAGGCAAAAAAGTGATATAAAATGGAGATAAATGGGACTATGTAACGTAATAAATAAGTACCAAATAATACCGATTTTCAAAAACCACTATTTTCGAACAGTAATCTACTAATTTTGAATCGTAGAATTCTGCTATTTAAAAAGATTAACATTATTTTTCGAAAATATTTGTATTAAAAATCCGTAATATTTGGCATCTAACTTAATGTCAGTTAATAATCCATAATTACTAGTGCTGGTGTAATTTTTGCACCATTGAACGTTACAAGTTTAAGTATCCATATTACGAATACGCATGGTTCGAAAATAAATGTTACATATGTCTATTTTGGAAGGAGTTTTTTCAATATTGTACTGCATGATAATTACATTTTACTCAAAATTAATCTTATATCCCCATTAATTTATTTACTAGAAAGTTATAAATTCATTTTATAGAAAATACACCGCACAGGAAGTTTTGCTGTACGAATTTGCGCGAGTATTTAAATGTTAAGATGCAAACTTGCATAATCTATGTCTAATTTGTCATATACCTAATAAAAATATAATATCTTCTTTTTTGTATGATTTCTACTAAAACTTATTTACTGGGGAAAAAAAAAAAGTCTAAATGTTTTCTCAAAGTTTATTTTTTTATTTTAATTCTTATAAAATAAATAACTGGTAAGCGACATACATTTTTTTAAGATTTAAAGGGACAAGGGACCTTCAATCTCATTTTTTTTATTTTTTTAAATTGCACTTTAAATTCTATTCAAGGGTACACTATAGAACGGAAATATATATTAGTATATTTATCACACAAGAAATTGGGAAAAAAAAAAAAAAAAAAAAAAAAAAAACATTTTTATGGAAGAAAAATAAGGAATTCTCCTGAATTTTTTAAGCGTTATTAACAATTTTTCAAAATGCCCCATGCGCATTCCGTATCAATTAAATTTCCCAATATTTTTTGCATCCGTTTTATTTACATATACAAATCGAATGAATCTGAGCATCGAATTTTATATATTTGAACTTAAAGGTAAGAAAAAAAATATTTTTTAGATTTTATGAAATTTTCAGCATTTTTGCATCCTATTTCTGAACTGAACTACCTTTAACTTTTCCAGCTATACTTAGTTTAAAAAAACTATGCCCAGTTTTATTTGTATATGTAAACCAAACTGGCATTAAAAAAAAATATTGGCGATTTTAAATGATATGATGTGCGCATTAGAGTCTGCACGGGCCGGCGAAATGAAGGCGAACTTTCAAACGGGCCGGGCCGGCAGAATTAGGACAATTTTTTCAACTGGCCAGGCCGATAAAAAAAAAAAATTAAGCGGGTCTATCGGCGCGATATAAAAATTTGCGCGAAGCAGATAAAATACGAGCCACTTTCAATGAATATGACTTTCTCGAGAAGTATAGATGTGCATCATGAGCCGATGCGAGTTTAACAACATCAATACAGAAATATAACATCTCCATCGTAGAGATCGGCATCGTGCAGTTACATGATGTCTGGTCCCGGGTTTAATTTTTTCAGAAGACTCGTGTCGGGCCGAGGTCAAGCTTGCATTTTTTTTTTTTTTTTTTCTACATTGTCGTGCAGGGATGAAACTGGTCTTAATCGTTCCCGCGATGTGTAGGGCAGGCATTATGTTTTGTAAAAGTATTAATAGCGATAATAAATTTCTGTTAACAGTATTTTTGAAGATATACTTTAAGGTGGATCCCGTATTCACTGCTCAACAATGCGAAACTTTCAGACACATTTTCTGACTCATTTTTAACTGTAAAGGCATGGCCTGATTATTACCATGGCCGGAAAATTAACAGGCCTGAATGTTGAAGGCATTTGGAATCGAATATTTTTTTCCATTTTTGATAAATTACTTACAGAGATAACAGATTCTTGTCACGTGACTGTAGGTTTCTCTCCTTTCCTGCGCTATCGCTTTCGAAAATTAGATTCAAAACGCTAACTTTGGCAGTATTTTCTGAAAGATATATTGCTTTTATCTAAGGAAAAAGAACGGCATTTACATAGTTTCTGAATAAGAAAACCTGCCAATCTTACGCGTTTCCTAAAAGAAATGACTTTATAAATGTCTCAGAATGTAGTTCCTTTGGATTTGAGAAAAGCCATAAAAATGAGAGAAATATTTTCACAAATCTACTTTTTACTATATAGCTTCAAAAGTTATTATGTTTTTAACCCTTTATTGTAAACTACATTAACTTTTTAATGAATCATCTTTTGAATATTGAAACGTCTGTAGAGACGATGACTAAAAGAGTGTAAGTAATCATTAAAGTTACTATTGTGTATTTTCTGCTTTGCGAACACATGGTTATCTAAAAACACAGCAAAATGTTCCCATAAATATGTATGTAGTATTTATTAAAAGGATCTTAATTGTATGTCGAGAGAAAACGGAATTTTTGTAGAAATTCAGTCGGGCCGGGCCTGTTTTCACTTATTTTTGTATGGGCCGGGCTCGGGCCGAACTTTTAATTTTTACACTGGGCCGGGTCGGGCTAAGATAGCTTTCGTTCCGGCCGGGATGGGGCCAGGCCTGGAAATTCCGGCCCGTGCAGACCTCTAATGCGCATGGAGTAATTTGAAAAGTTCATCATAACGCTAGTCAGGAAAATTCCTTATTTTACTCCAAAAAAATTTTTTTAATTTCTTGTATGATAAATACATGCTATAATTCATATAGTGTGCCCTTGAATAGTATTTAAAGTGCAAATTTAAAAAATGAGTTTGAAGGTCCATTGTCTCTTTAAGGAATATGGGGAGTACAGGAAAGTTCTTAAAATGTCAAACGTTTGAGTGTAGAACACTACTTATTAATACATATCTTAAAAAATGTAAATAAAGAAGAAAAAAAGTAATAAAAAATAATTAATAAAAATATATCATCTAAATCTCTTTTTATAATTTCAATTTTTTGAACATTTTTATTTTTATTATTATTATTATTATTATTATTATTTTTTTTTTTTTTTTTTTTTTTTTTTTTTTTTTTTTTTAAAGAAATAAAAAATAATTATTCAAAAATATTTCATCTAAATCTCTTTTCATAATTTCAATTGATTTATTTTATTTTATTTATTATTATTATTATTACTATTATTATTTTGAGTGTTGTTTTAAAAAAGAAATAAAAATTTTTAAATCTAAATCTCTTTTTATAATTTCAATTTCTTTTGAGCAATTTAATTTAATTTTTATTTATTTATTTATTTATTTATTTATTTTGCATACTGTTTTAACCCTTTCAGCGGTAAGTAATTGTGTTTTTGTAATGTTGAAATTACACCGAAATTTTCGAGAAATTTTATTTTAAAAAAGGAAAAGCAATTTTAAACTTTTTTTCCACCGAAGTTATAAAAGTAAAACTTTAGTGCAAATTTGGATTAAAATTAGGTGGGATGTAATTTATCCCACCGCCCCTCATTGGTTTTAAACCAAATTCATTGTTACTAGTCTGAAAAATATATTCACGCATTACTATCTACTATAGGATACTATACCATCGTAACTGAAGTAACATTTTATCATCAAATTTTGTATTCAAAACCATGTAGAAAATTTACTAATAAAGCTAGAACAAATTTTTACAATTTAAAATATTTCTTACTAAGGACTTAATACCCAAATACCTGCAGATCATTTCAATCTCTCTTTTAAACCAAAAAATTGTAATTCAAAATTCTGTAACTGACATAACATACAAATATACAGACATTTTTTCTGCCTTCATTGAAGTGTAAAAATTATCAAAACTATCCAGTTAAAAAAAAAAAGTGATTTAATGTTCTCAACAACACTAAGTAACGCCAAATTATAACAGTAACTTCTTTAATTAATTTCTGAAAAATAAAAAAGAAAAACATGGCATTTACGCGTATAACTCACGTAACTTTTATTGTGTAACTGACGTAACATTATGACTTTACAAAGACAATAATGGTACTTAACTTAGTTTGTAAACAGTAATTTACAATGCCTTTTTATTAGGATTTTATTACAGAATATAAAAATATCAAGTTTTCCAATCATACCATTAAATTAAACATATTATAAATTTTATTTCCCCCCCCCCCCACACACACACAAAATGATTATATTCTGTGGAATTGCCCTATAGCCCTGCATCGATTGATAACGCGATTTTAGCCGAACCAACCCGAGGTTCGATTCAGAACGTGTTGACGATATTTTTTCTTTCATTGTGAGTCAGGCTCGCTTTAAGGAGACCATGGACCTTTATTTGAGCAAAAATAGGCATTTGTTTTGTGTGTATTATTATTCTCCAATTTGTACTACGTCATTCGTAGAAAACCGCATGCTGATGCGATTATTTTAGGCAAAGTTACACCGTAAAAAAAAATAATAATAATAAAAATAAAAAATTAAAAAAAAAACGACATTTTTACACTACAAAGTACTGTTCATCTTGCGCACAAACTCGATCACAGTGAATGTGCTGTATCTTTCTTTGGTTTCCTGACTATATTAACCCATTTGTGCCTGAATTTTGGTTTTCTCAAATGTTTGGTAAAATCACTTTAAAATATTGCAAAATGAACTGGAAAAATACTAAAAAAATTACACTTAAATTTTTTTGTATTTATTTAATAAAATGTAAAAAAAAAAAAAAAAAAAAAAAACTACATAGGAGTATTTCTAGTAGAATAATATGCATAATTATATGTTTTGTCTATATTTATATTTAAAAAGGTTTTAAGTTGTATATTATGTACCATAATTAATATTTTTATGAACTACAAAAAATATATATTTATTTCTTTACAGAGACTAATAACGTTATAACTATTATTAATAATAAAATAAGAATAATCGTCTTGCTGACTTAAAAACAATTTATTTCATAAATATCTTCAAAAAGAGATTACATAAATAATTGTCTCCTAAATGTCCAACAAAAATATGTGCCCATTTGTGCCTAGAACTCTATATTTTGTACGTTACAAAAATGCATAAAAAATAGGCTTGAACATTTAATTTCGCAATTTAAAAAAATACGTATTTAAAAAAAGTCTACAAGCTAAGATTATGACTTGCGATTTTGGATCCTTCATAGAAAAAATACAAATAAACTTACTTTTTACAATTCGCCATCTTGAAAAATTAAAAATTTATAAACACTGATAAAAGCCTTCATTTAAACAAATAAATATCAACTTTATGGTGTCATCTCTCGGTAATAGATAAAGACATTTATAAATAATTATTTCATACAATTTTTATGTTATAAAGGAGAAGAAAAATATACTTATTCATGAAAATTTGAAACGTCCCAAAAATGGGACACTTGGCACAAATGGGTTAACATGGAAAATACTGTAGTTGCGTAAAATTAACAGCACAATGTGCTGGCAATTTGGGCAACAGCAGTTTGTGCTGTAAAAAAATGCGTCCAAATTGCCAGCACATTGTGCTGTTAATTTTACGTAACTACTGTACTTTCCATGTTAATATAGTCAGGAAACCAAAGAAAGATACAGCACATTCACTGCGATCGAGTTTGTTCTGGCAAACCTATAGTGTTTTTTTTACAGTATACGAGTGTTTAAATTTTCTTCACAAACAATTTTTTGGCCTTTTAATGTACTTTAAATCTATTTTTCTCAATACAAATGTTTCAGCTTTTTTTTTTTTTTCTGAAATGTTCTTTGCTATTTAATTTTTGATCAAAATTCATGAAACTGATAAGAAAAAATCTTGATATTGCTTAAAAAAAACTATGTATCATTTTAAAATTCGACTTCATTAAGACAATTAAATTTTATTGTTAACTTATTATAAGGCAGAATTTTGATGAAAATCGGTATGGAAATCAGAAAAATATCTCTAAAAAATTAATTATTTAAGGGACTAAAAAATCGATACGCAGATTTGTTTGTAATAGAGTTTTACGGGATTAAAATCCAAAACTGAAGAAATATCTAAAAAATTAAGACGCAAAGAGCATATTAAAATTTAGTTTTAAAATTTTAAATTTTTTAAAAGATCTTAAAATTATAATAAGACTAGCCGCCTTCGCCAGCTACGCTGGTCGGTTTTTCTAAAGAAATCTTGAATGAAACAAAATATATCTGTGAATTTGATCATGCGATTGAAAGCAATATGGACATTTACCTGGTGTATCCAACCGAATTGCTGAAAGCAATATGAATGTCATTATGCTATTATATTTTTTATTGAGTCCTACAAAATTTAGACTGTTAAGGACCAATTTCTTTAGTTGATCTGTTAGTGTAGGATTCGGTAAAGAACAATAGAACAATATGTAATATACTAAAAGCGTTCATGAAAATCCATCAATGCAAGTCTCATCAGAATCTGTTAATTGGACTTATTGAAAAAGCTGATTGTTCATAATAATTGGGTTCGCCTGATTCTAGAACTTTCATCTTTAATTCTACAATCAATCAACCTAACAACCAAGCAAAAGCAACTGATATGTGCTTTATACTAAAACATTCATTGAAAAATTAACTAATCGATCAAGTTGCATCGAAATCCACTTAGCAGAATCTTAGCAGACTATTTTTTTGGTGGTAAAGAGATATAAGTATAATTTTCTTATTATTTATTGCGTTCTAGAGGTCACCTACTTAGGCTCTTTAAACTACTTAACTACTTAAGGGTGTATACGAAAAAATATTTTCCCACCCTCAACAGCTCGAAAATTTCTGAGACATTTACAGACTCATTTTTAAAATTAAAAACGTGAAGCTTGCTGAGGTGATTTCTGAATAGATGTATGAGGCCGTGTAATTTCATTTTTCGCTCAATTAATTAGAATTTGATTTATAAACAATTATTTTCTCAGTACGACCATTTTTTTCATCCCCAGATCTCCCGTTTCGGAAAATCCGGTTCAAAACGCCAACTTTGACAGCATATTTTACAATATATTCTGCATTTATTAAAAAATCGACGAGCACGGCACATTATGTACTTTCTAAATAAGAGAATTTGGCAGTTTGATGCGTTTAAGAGCAAAAGTGAATTTAAAAATAAATCGCAAAATAAGCAGTTTGGATTGGAATACACCCTTAAACTGGAAAATATACCGAAACCTTCCCTAAAAATGATGTAATTAACAGTTTAAATCCCATAAAAATTCATTCAGTGGAACCTTTAAAAAAAGCAAATCTTTCAAAATTGGGTTCATCTGATTTAGAACTTTCCCCATAATTATTTAACTAAGCAACGTAGAACGTTATGTTTTATACTAACATCTTTTCTGAAAAATTATCTAACTAACAATACAAGTGCCGTCAAAATCTATTCAGCAGAACTCAAGATATAAGCGGCCGGAATGAAATTTCTCTTTGCATTATATGTATATATTGAGATAGTTAAATGTAAGTTTCATAATCGCGTTAACCTGATTATAAAACTCTCTGGGAGGTAGGGTAGATATATACTGCATCGCTTCTGAATTTTTTAAGGAACTTGTTAGAAAATGCTCTTTTGTTTTCAAGAACATCCACCAGATGGCAGCATCAGACATTCTTTTTATTTGATCTACTGTGTCAGACACTCAGTTTAGTGAGTGTTGCTACTTCCCTTATAGCAGTTGGCAGCAAAATGCTGCTTGATTAAAAAAAATCCAATAATATTCCAAAGGAATATAATATGATAAAAAAAAACTGCAACAAGCCATAGTTCAAAGTATTTCTTTGTGTTTGTAAATAGTCTTATACATCTGTTTTGTTTTATTGTGAAGTGTGATCCGTACTGTGACCAGCATATATATTATTCTAGTGTATTCAATCTTCTAATAAATGTTTTTTTTGTTCACCCTAAGAAGAGTATATTTCCATTGAAACACATCAAAACATAAAGGTAAAACTTTTAACTTTTTTTATTGTTTACCTATTGAGGAATTTCGTATTCATGCCTTCCATATGGAATAACATTCCAACAGTCGATTATGAGACTGAAGTTATCTCAATTTTAAATATAATAATATGAAAGAAGAAAATATAATATAATTAAATTCAAAGAAATAATTATTTTCTGAATGTTGGTATTTTTCTTAAGTGAATGATATAAAAGAAAATTCAAAGAATTGTTCTTATTTTGAAATCAAAAGTATTGTGTATTGATAAGAAAAGAAATTATCTTGCCAATTTCTTATTGAAATTTTATTATACAAGCAAATGTAAATTTATGTTTTAAACAAAGAATTGAACATTTAAGAACAGTTTTTCTGAAATCAAAAGTAACTTCAAAAATTGTTCTCAAGAATTTTATTTTGTCCTTATTTCATCATTAGCATTATATTTGAGTTTATAATTGTTGTTTTGATGTATTAATAAGAGAAAAAGTTTTATTTACTGTGAAATAAGCAAATATTATTATATCATAATGTCTAGTATTAAAGAATCTTATTATGTTGATAAATTAACTGATGACAACTATTCAGTTTGGAAGTTTAAAATAGAGCAATTGTTAATCAAAGACGGTCTGTATGATGTTGTATTTGAACGTAAAAAGGAAAATGATGATAATTGGGTAAAAAAATGATAGAAATGCTAGGGCATTAATTTGTTTAAATATCTCAGATTCACAAATTGTTCATGTCAGACATGCTAAAAGTGCTAAAGAAACATATGATCAATTGAAATCTGTTCATGAAAGAGTAAATTTAACTAATAAACTGTATCTTCTTAGGAAGCTGTATTCCATTAAATATAATGAAAGTGTAAAAATGCAGGATCATATTAATTCTGTCTTAGAATTAGCAGAAAAATTAAGAAGTATAGGTGAAGTAATACAAGATGATAATTTAATAGCTATTTTGCTCTGTTCCTTACCAAATTCTTATAGTACCTTTATAACTGCTATTGAAAGTAAATATGAAACAGATTTATCATTAAAATATGTTCAAAACAAATTAATTGATGAGTATCTTAGAAGAGTTGAAACTAAACAAATTTCAACAAAATTTGAATCTATTGCTTTAAAGGGTAAAAGGGATAAACCAAAGCATTTGAATAAGCAGAAATTTTGTTCTTATTGCAAAAAGAATAATCACAACCGTGAAGATTGTTTTCACTTAAAGGGTAATAATACTAACAAAACAAAACCAAATTTCACCCAAGATAGATCACGTCAACAGTTTAAAAAACCAAACAATTTCTCTGCCTCTACTGCTAGTCAAAATGAAAATCTATTAGATTCTCAAAACTATCATGAATTAATGGAAGAATCAAATTCTTCGAGTTTTGTTATGAAATCTCAACAAAATGGAAATAAAAACAAAAATTTGTCTTTTGTTATTGATTCAGGTGCGTCTGTTCATTTAGCTAATTCCTTGGAACTGTTCTCAGAATTAAAGAATTCGAATAAAGATACAATTACAATTGCTAATGGAACTAAATTAACTGCAAAGGGAAAGGGTAAATGTACTTTTAATATTGAAACACTTAATGGTCAAACAAATAGAGTTACATTAGATCATGTGCTTTATGTTCCCGAGTTGGATAGTAATTTATTATCTGTCCAGTCTTGTACTGAGAAAGGTTTTGTTGTGACATTTAAAGATGATATATGTTTAATTAAAAAGGGCAACATCTTAGTTGCAGATGCAAAAGCTGATGAGGGGTTATATAGATTAAAAATAATACCTACAAATGAAAAGGTATATAGTGCTTCAGAAATATTACCCGTTTGTTCTAATGTTAACTGCATTCTAAAATGGCACCAAAGGCTGGGCCATAGAAATTTGGAATCCATCAAGAAAATTCAAAAGGATGATTTAGCTTTAGGTATTACTGTGAATAATTGTTCTCATAATACTGAATGTTCAAGTTGCATAAAAGCTAAGTTAACAGAAAAATCATTTCCAAAAGAAACGCAATACAGAAGTAAAAAACCACTTGATTTGATATACAGCGACGTATGCGGTCCTGCAGAAACAAAAAGTATGGGATCAAAAAGATATTTCGTTACATTTATTGATGATTACTCTCGTTATACACAAGTATATTTTATTTCCTCTAAAGATGAAGTATTTGATAAATTAAAAGAGTATGTTGCATCAACAACAAATAAATTTAGATTGAAGATTAAATCCTTGCGTAGTGACAATGGAACAGAATATTGCAACGAATCTGTCAAAGACTACCTTAAAAACTTAGGAATAAATCATGAAACAACGACGCCATATTCACCGTCCCAAAATGGAGTCGCAGAAAGAAAGAATCGCTCGCTTATTGAAATGAGTAAAGCCATGCTTATAAATGCTAAATTGCCAAAAACATTCTGGGCAGAAGCCGTAGCTACAGCAGCCTACTTACAAAATAGATTACCCACAAAATCAACTGAAAAGATACCATATGAACTGTGGAATGGGCATAAGCCAAATTTGAGTCACCTTAAAGTATTTGGATGCAAAGCATATGTGTATGTTCATAAACAGAAGAGACAAAAATTTGACGAAAAAGCCACTGAAGGAGTCTTTGTTGGTTACGATTTAAGAAGCAAAGGATACCGAATTTATATAGGCGGTAGAAAAATAGTGATAAGCAGAACAGTGAAGTTTTTTGAAAATATGAACTGTGAAAATGTCTTTAAAGAAAATCCTGAAGAGCGAATCTCAGATTTAATGCACTTCAATTTTTCAGAAGAAAATCTTGAAAATGATAGTGAAGCTATCCAAATAGAAAATACTGCAGAAGAAATAAATACGGATGAAAAATCAGTAGATAGCCCAACAACTGAAGAAAGTGAAGATAATTTCCACAGAAGAATATCTAACAGAGAGACTAAAGGAATTCCACCAGAAAGATATTCTTACAAAACTGAAGACAGTTGTTCCAAAAATCAAGATCCTGAAACTTTTAAAGATGTTTTACAATTACCAGTAAAAGATCAACAGAAATGGTTTCAAGCTATGAAGGAAGAATTTAACTCTTTAAAGGAAAATGAAGTATTTGAGCTTGTTACTTTACCCAAAGGCAAGCACGCCATTGGCTGTAAATGGGTTTACAAAACAAAGCGTAATGAAAATGGAGAAGAAATAAAATGCAAAGCACGATTAGTTGCCAAAGGTTTTGCTCAAAAATTAGGCACTGATTATGATGAAACCTTCTCTCCTGTCGTCAAACATATAACTATTAGAGCTTTTCTGACCTGGGCAGCATATCATAAAGCTAGAGTATTTCAAGTAGATGTTAAAACAGCCTTTCTACATGGTAAACTAGATAATAAAGAATTATACCTGCATCAACCAGAAGGCTTTCATGATGAAGAAAATAAAGACAAAGTCTATAAATTAAAAAAGGCTATATACGGTCTTAAACAAGCCGCCAAGTGCTGGAATGAAGAAATAGAGAATACTTTAAAGGCATATGGATTTAAACAAAGTGAAGCTGATCCATGTTTGTTCATAAAAGAAAAATCAAAGAAGACAATTTATCTCATACTGTATGTAGATGATATGCTGATGAGCTCAGAAGATGAAAATGAAGTTAATGAAGTAATAAATTACTTAAAGAAATCTTATCCCATAACATCACTAGGAGAAGCAAAATACTTCTTAGGTATAGAAATATACAGAAAAGAAGATGGAAGTTATTTACTTTCACAAAGAAGTAAAATAAATCAATTAGTTAAAGATTTTCAGCTTGAAGAAGCCAAACCAACTTATACCCCAATGGAAACTAACTATTATAGTTTAGATAAAGAAGAAAATCTTTTATCATCAAATGATAATTATAGACAAGCTATAGGAAGTCTTTTATATATTTACTCATGCACAAGACCTGATATTACCGCTCCTACACACATACTAAGTCGAAGATGCAATAATCCCAGACAAAAGGACTGGAATGCTGTTAAGAGGGTAATAAGATACTTAAAAACAACGAAAGACCTTGATCTCCACATTTCTTCAAAAGAATATCCTAATATAGTTGCATACTCGGATGCAGACTGGGGACAAGATGCTACAGACAGAAAATCCACCTCAGGAAATGTAATCTTCTTAGGCAATAGCTGCATTTCTTGGTTTTCACGAAAACAATCATGTGTGACATTATCGTCAGCAGAAGCTGAATATGTGGCACTGTCACAAGGAACTCAAGAGGTGCTATGGATCTTAAAATTATGGAAAGATCTCAATTTACAACAACATTTTCCTATTAGAATTTTTGAGGATAACCAATCTACAATTAAATTGGTTGAAAGTGAAAAATTTAAATCTCGCACTAAGCATATTGATACAAAGTATCATTACATACGAGATTTAAAAACTAAAAATGTTATAGATGTCAAATATCTATCAACAAATGAAATGATAGCAGATATAATGACGAAGCCACTGCCAAAGGCCAAATTTGAACTTTGTAGAAACCTTATCCACCTGGTGTCAGATTCTATCACAAAACGGGAGAGATGTTAGAAAATGCTATTTTGTTTTCAAGAACATCCACCAGATGGCAGCATCAGACAATCTTTTTATTTGATCTACTGTGTCAGACACTCAGTTTAGTTAGTGTTGCTACTTCCCTTATAGCAGTTGGCAGCAAAATGCTGCTTGATTAAAAAAAAATCCAATAATATTCCAAAGGAATATAATATGATAAAAAAACTGCAACAAGCCATAGTTCAAAGTATTTCTTTGTGTTTGTAAATAGTCTTATACATCTGTTTTGTTTTATTGTGAAGTGTGATCCGTACTGTGACCAGCATATATATTATTCTAGTGTATTCAATCTTCTAATAAATGTTTTTTTTTGTTCATCCTAAGAAGAGTATATTTCCATTGAAACACATCAAAACATAAAGGTAAAACTTTTAACTTTTTTTATTGTTTACCTATTGAGGAATTTCGTATTCATGCCTTCCATATGGAATAACATTCCAACAGAACTCAGCTCAACTTCCATAACTATAGCATATATACTCTCTAGTACACCCTATCTCTGTAGCGTATATCTTCCAATTTTCTTTACTGTACCACTGAGAACTTTATTTATTTATTTATTGTATTACAAACATACGACTTGTGTGCTTGACATGAGAGACCGCTTATAAGTCGGAGACAAGATCGCACAAGGAAATATTACAACACAAGAGAAATACACCCAGGGAGTTCCACACAAAGAGCGTGTGCAATGGAACCAGCGGGAATCGAACCCACAAACTCTTACGCACAAGCGATTAGCAGACTGGTGCCTTGACCATTCAGCCACAGAGTCCCTCACTGAGAACTTTTTCCGCATAGCTCCGTAACTAAACAACACAGAATGATATGATAAATATTGAAAAAATCCCTGATATATTATCTAACTTACTGTGCATTTAATTAGTTGACTTGAAATCTTTCATAATCGAGTTCACCTAATTTTAGAATTCCGGTAGCAACTTAGAATGATGATTTTACATTAAACCATTTATAAACCAAATATACTATTTAACAGTGTAAGTTAAATAATGGTAATAAGTGTAAGTTAAATAATAATGTAAAAAAATGGTACTACTTGGTTATCCCATCGACCAAAAATCTATTGCCAAACTATAAGATTAAATGCCAATAATGGTTGATCGTAAATGTCATATTCACTTGACTTTAAGCAAGCTACACATATTTACGTCATCAGGTGATTTTTATTTCGACGTTTTAAATGTATTTTTATTAATGTTATACTAATTTATTTGTTGTTTCGTTATTTAAAATTAAAATTATGTCAATTTGTATAATTTGGCGAGTGATTTGGCGATTTATACAATTTGACGAAATTGGTCGACGGGTACCAAAATAAATAGTTAAAATATAAGAATAAATAAATATTTTGCAAGTAATAAAATATAGTCAATTTAAGCTTCAGTCTTGAAATTGTAAATGTCTTTTACTACTGGAGCATGGAGTACGTAATACGTATGTCTCACATTGCAGTAAACATTTCATTCTTTCAATGAAGACATTCATGGTTTTTTGAACAAAACATTTTTGAACAAAACATGTATAATTCCTAACTTCTGAAATAATTTTATTGTAGCTTCCTCATCATCAGATAACTGCGAAATGGTAAAATCTATATCAGTATCAGTAATAAATATTTTCTATTCAAAAGATAACAAATTAAAAAGTTTTGCGAGATTATGATGGAATAAAATTAATTCCATCATTAAAAATTCCTGCATAAAAATATTCACGTTCAATAATTAGCAAATGTTAATGTGTGAGGCACGGTTTGGGTTGAAATAAATGGCGCGATACCATACATTTTGGCATGATATCGCGACGAAAATTAGAACGAAAAAGTACCACAGTTTTTTTTTTTTTTTTTTTTTTAGTTTTAGTTTTCAAGACGTTTGAATTTTTTTTTTTTTTTTTTTTTTTTTTTTAATTGACGAAGTTGTTTTTATTTAACCGAAAGGATTGGTTAAAAATAATTCAATTTGAATTTTTCCCCTTGCTATAGTAACAGAATGAAAAGAATGAGTTTTTAGAAATTATCACTTGAAAAATTCAAGCGCCAAAGATAGTGCCAAATTAGAAAAATATGAAATATCTCTCGAACTATTGGGTTTAAAAGAATTTAATTAATACCATTCGATTCAGCATACAAAAATACACCAAAATATGTTATCAGTTGCAAAATCACTATAAAATCAGATTTTTTGGGAATTTTTTAAAAATTCGTTCTATTTTTTAACCCCCTTAGGGGTGGAATTTTAGAAAATCCTTTCTTAGCGGAACTCTATATATCATAAGAAGTATTTTTACCCCGATTTTCAAGGTTTTAGGTTCAGTAGTTTGGGCTGCGCGTTGATTAATACAAAATCCAGACTTTCTTTTATATATATAGATTGAAAATTTCTTTTAAGATGTTCTATATATTTATGATGAAATGTATATTTGCACAAAATTTCAAATCTCTGTTACGAAAATTAAACATGCACCATCCCCTTAAATGTTTCGGGTTTGGATCGTTTTCGAGTTGGATTTTGATTCTTTTAGGTGGGGTTCAGGTTGACCCTATTTTTTAAACGAAAGTTTTCAATAAGTTTTCAATAAGAAAGTTTTCAATTAAGACAACAATCTATTTGAATATTAATGAACTTATATTTGTTCATTTTTATAAAAAATAAAAACCGATTGATATTAGCGATATAATTGTAGACTAATTTTCCATAATTGTATTAAAATATGGATTATTTTTCTTTCACTTCGGTTCGAGTCGAGTTTAGGTTTGAATATTTCGGGTTCGGGTCGATTTTGCACATGTCAGGTTTGGATTAAGTTTCGGGTTTACTTTAAGTCCCACTTTCGGGTTTGGTACCTGTTTCAACCTCACATGCGCAAGACTCTACTATGTACTAAGTAATTTCTGACCTTGTTCTCTCTTACAAATCAATTAATTCTCCGTACAAAAGGGCTTAAGGTATCTACCTGCGTTTGGAAAACTTTTTTTAAATGAAAATGTACGATATTGAATAAATAGGCATCTTTTTAATTCAGTTGTAATACAAAATATTGAAAAAAAAAAACCCTAAAATGTTGCAATAACTTCTATAATGTTTTCAAAAATTGATACGGGGGGGGGGGGGGGGGGTGCCACTTTTCTAGAAAAAATTCATGCTTATGCCAGACAGCGTGCACTGAAATACAGTAAATATATTACAATTTCCTTTGTGCATACTACTATTACTTACCTATGCACTGAACTAAAACTTTTGTAATAAATTCAATATTCACCGAAATATTTCAAAATATGTCATTTTTGACATATCTTTTCTTTAAAATTACCATTTTTACTTTCTTCTATCTTTACAAGAAGAAAGTATTGCATTCGTGAAAATTTTCGATGAATTTATACGTTTTAGAAGATCCTGAACACGATTTGGTGGTTTTTAGAAAAAGTCTGTCTGTCTGTTTTTATGTGACAAAAATTTTGCGGGCGCTCTATCTCAAGAACTAATGCACGGAATTTCACAAAACTTTAGATTCCGTTAGACCTTGATATAAACTGGTGCTGATTAGTTTTAGGTGTATGTTGTCCAATAAGTGGCGCTGCTATGCTGGATTTTTCACGATTTCTGCAATAGCTCTTTCTCAAGAACTAACGCACGGATTTTCATCAAACTTCAAATTCAGTTAGTCTTTTATATGAATTGGTGCTGATTACGTTTTGGTGTAAATCGTCCAACAGGTGGCAATGCTAGGCTGCATTTTTCACAATTTCCGCAATAGCTTTATCTCAAGAGCTAATGCACGAATTTTCATCAAACTTCTGATTCAGGTATACCTTGTTAAATATGGGTGGTGATTATATTTTGGTGTAAATCGCACAACAGGTGGCGCTGCTATGCTACATTTTTCACGATTTTCGCAATAGGTCTATCGCAAGAACTAATGCAGGAATTTTCATCTAACTTCAGATTCAGTTAGACATGGACATAAGTTGTTGCTGATTAGCTTTTGGTGTAAATCATAAAGTAGGTAGCTGGCTATGCTGCATTTTGCATGATTTACAGGATTTCTCATACGATTTACTCATATCTCAAGAACTAATGCACGGAATTTCATATCTTTAGAATCTTCATGGTGAGCATACATTGCCATTTATTTTTGGCACGTGCTAGCGAATTTTGAAGCATTAACATGTATCAAATAGAAGAAAATTTTTCGATCGGCACATCCGACTAGTTTATATTCGAGTACCTATAAAATAACTCATTATTACATAGAGCTTAGATTCCAGTTCGCAACCTAGTGAGTAATATCGAAAACATTCTGTAAACATTTCACTGAAATATATTGAAAACATTTTATGTGATGAAGGGTATCGAACATGGGAATAAAGGAAAAATTGATTTTCCAGAAATCGCATTTAAAGATTTCTTATCTATTATTTATTTATTTATTATTGTTGTTATTGTTATTTATCCTTTATTTCTTATCTATAAAAGTAATCTAGAAGTTTCAATTAAGATTTATTAATGTTTTTGCGTGAAAAACGTAAGAAAATCATGCATAGAAACACTGTTTACATTTCTCCTGACCTTCCTACGCCCACTTCTGGTACTTGACTCATTACTTCCAGTTTATTAAATTGCCCATAACTTATCTTCTAATAATCATAGGAATAAAATTTAAAGAGATTTGGAATCGTAAGAGATTGCTTTTTAAAATAAAACAATAAAAAAAACTTTTGAAATTTTATACCAAAGCGTGCATTTTAATGTAGGCAAACTTTAAGTAAATTCACCTTTGTCCAAGAAACAGTATTGTTTGTTCTTTTTATCTACAAGAACGTTTTTGAAAGGAACAGAATTTTTTTATGATAACGTGAGACATTTTTTGCAAGTCTCCTGCAGGGTTGGGCAAATTTGTAATTCCAATTATACAGTTTAATTGCATGTAATTAATTATAGTTAAAATTACATGCCGTAAAAATTTCTTGCAGCACTGTAACCAGAACCGCCCCCACCCCATTATTTCACAAAATTTTTGTGTTTGAATAGAATCAATCACATGCAATTAACTTGTAATTACACTCTGGATAATTGAGATTACAAATCTGCCCAACTCTGGTCTCCTCATTGCTTTTGCATGAGGAGTTTTTGAAATATTGCTTTAAAAATATTTTTAATAATTTAATCTTTATTAGCTTATTAAAAATTACTTAAAATGTCGTTTAAGGGGTCTTGTACCTTTTAAAAGCGTCGAAAATTAACGAAAAACTTCAAAGTTTGAATCTTCAAAACCTTTTTATATATAAACATGAAATTTTGGATATTGATTAAATAGATTGTGCTTTGTGATATGCGACCATTAGAAATTTATTAGCTTTTTACAGAATTTGTGTATTGTTGGAATCAAAATAGCTCTTTTTTTTAAACTCCATAGGTTATCGCGCATGATATCTTGAGAAATTATGTACGGATTGTGATGAAATTTGGTAAAGATACTAAACAAATATATGTGTTTAAAATGAACTACTTTTAAGTATTTACAATGGTAATATGTTTAGTTATGACTATTTTTATTCATTAAAAATATAAAATTTTTATTATTTAAAAAATATATATTTTTATATATAGTTAATGAAATGATTTTGGCCTAAGAGTAGTTCATTTTAAACACACATATATGTTTAGTATCTTTACCAAATTTCATGACAATCCGTACATACTTTCTCAAGATGTCATGCGCGCAGTGACTTATGGTGAAAGAAAAAAAAAAAAAAGAGCTATTTTGATTTCAACAATAAACAAATTCTGTAAAAGGCTAATAAATTTCTAATGACAGTATATTAAGAAACATAATCTGTTTAAACAATATTCAAAATTTCATGTTTATACATAAAAAGGTTTTGAAGATAAGACTAATTCAAACTTTGAATTTTTTCGTTAATCTTCGTCGCGTTTAAAAGGCACAAGACCCCTTAATATTTTTTTAAAAATTAAAATAGCTTTTTTTTAAGAGTCTACCTAACCAATTTAAAGAACTACAGTTTTTGCTGCAAAATCTGATCTACTCTTATTTCTAAACTTATTTCTAAACTTATTTCACTAAAAAACAAAACTGTTTAGCTGTCGCCATGAGTAGTCATCGGTTTATTTCCGAAGCACCACCCTAAAAAAGTGATAATTCAAATGTTTAATATAATATAAACAAAAAAGTGTGGTGCATTTTTGCAAATCTCTTCATTGCTTTTGCATGAGGAGTTTTGTGAAATAATTGCTTTAGGAAAATATTGCTTTTAAATCATTTTTAATAATCTAATCTTTATTAGCTTATTAAAAATTATTTAAAATGTTGTTAAATAATTTTTATTAAAATAGCTTTTTTTAAGCTATTTTAATAAAAATCAAATGTTTAATATAATATAAACAAAAAAGTGTGGTGCATTTTTTGAAAGTTTCTTCATTACTTTTGCATGAGGAGATTTTAAAATATTGCTTTTAGAAAATATTGCTTTTAAAGCATTTTTAACAATCTTATGTTTATTAGCTTATTAAAAATTATATTAAATGTTGTATAATATTTTAACTGACTGATATGGCGAGAGGTTGGTAGTGCTTACTGTCTCGAAAATATTCTAGAAAGAGATCGGATATGCGATTTCAAGTATCATGGTCAGGGCCGAAACTAGGCTTTTTGGCGCCCGGGGCAAACAGGAATTTTGGTTCCCCCCTCCACCACAAAGTAAATTTACAAAAGAATTTTACTAAATATCTAGACAACTTATTTTTAAATTTAAAATATATAAAACTGAACTACGTAATCAGCTTTGTCAAACATTGATCCATTAAAACCTTGAAAAAAGAATGAAAAGGAACCAAATTGCATTTTAATCTTTTTAAACTTTTTTTTTTTTTTGCATAGTCTAAATGAGGTTGTTATCTTAAAAAAAAAAAGGTTTTACTAAGAATTTTACTTTGTGCATTCCCCTTCACGTTTGATTTTATTGTCCCGGGCAGTCATCGCCCATGGCAAGACGAAAAAAAAAAGAAAGGAAGCTCAACGCTGTTCAGCGGGGAAAAAACAAACAGTTTTCACGGAATTTTTTTATCTAGAAGAAAAATCAGACTGAGGGGTCGCTTCGCGTTTGGTGGTTATCCGTAGTGGACAGTGGGGTGTTCCATAATAGAGACTGGCCTTGAAAAACGGTAATGATTCTCACAGGAAGTGATTTAAAAGATAGAAGGTAAATCATAGGCATGATACTTTGAAATTTTGTATTGTAAATGAATCTTTTTATCTATTTGTAAAGTTTAATGCATTTGGTTCAGTTTTCCTTTTAAATTTTCCGGCTGCAAGACATTTTTATACAAATTTCATATATATATATATATATATACACATTCTTGCGTCAAACGACAAACAAAATCTTCATTTTGGCGCCCCCTTCACCTTCTGTTAAAGCGGCGCCCGGGGCACGTGCCCCCTCTGCCCCCCCCCCCCTAGTTTCGGCCCTGATCATGGAGTGGGCAGGTATCATCTTCAATGGCCGCATGGATCTCCATGTGCTTGATCAAGGGTCCAAGACCGGTAGACGGTACACTGAAGGTGTCTTGCTTCCACATGTTCAACTTTTTCGAGGCACTTTCGGCGAAAAGTTTCGTTTTATGGACAATAACGCACCTTTGCATCGCAAACAGTCTGTACAAGATTATCTTGAGGCCGAAGATATCCATCGCATAGGCTGGCCAGCACGTTCCCCTGACCTGAAGTCCTGAATCTCATTGTAAATGTATAAAATGCCTTGGGGAGACGTATTGCTGCTCAACAATTTCCTCCCAGAAACAAGGAAACCCTCATGAAGGCAGCAGTGAAGGAGGAATGGGGCAGCTTGCCTCAACAGCTACTGAATCATGTTGTTTTTGAGCATGCCACGCCGTGTTGAAAGTTGTCTCGCATTACACGGTGGCTACATCCCTTATTGTTATGGCACTCACGATTGTTAATTTTAAGTATTTTGCTTTCTTTGTACAGTCATGTTTTCGGACAA
This sequence comes from Maratus speciosus, assembly GCA_963932465.1. NCBI lineage: Eukaryota > Metazoa > Arthropoda > Arachnida > Araneae > Salticidae > Maratus > Maratus speciosus. The sequence continues at coordinate 293,048,640 of OZ010798.1, forward strand.
TATTCACGTTTCAGAAAAAGGACCTCTTGCAATACCCTGTATACATCCTTTCAATAAAATTTTTATATTAAATCCTGTGTAACATTCTGTTAATACTATTGTTTGCTTCTTGTCCCACAATCTCACGTAGATTCTCATTTACGTGTACATTTCCTTAAGTTTTGTCCACCAGTGTATATATATATATATATATATACAGTCGACGCTCGTTTTTACGAACTCGTAGGGAACACCCAGATAGTTCGTAAAATAGAAAGTTCGTAAAATAGAAAAACACCAAAAATGATATGAATACGTACATTATTTATGTCTATTTTTATCAAACTGCCCCCTCTTCTTGGATGAAGCAAGATTATTTATTATTTAATAAAGTTATACATGTATTTTTAAATATTCAAGAAATAAATGCAAATTTATGCACAAAAAATAAATTTAGTACACAGAAACATAAGTTACCATGCTTTCAAAATATTAATTATGAAAACACAGACTGTATAAGTACTTAGTAGACTAAAATACATAGATGAAAACATAGATAAAAAATTAGGAATGGAAATAATCATTTATCATTAAAAAAAAAAAAAAAAAAAAAAAAAAAAAAAAAAAAATCACATTTCGAAAAATATGTTTACATTTTATCTATGGAAACCTTTACTAACGTTATTTTTCACAGTTATTGTTCCCTTCAAAAAAGTACCTTAGTCCTGACAACCGCTACTTGAAATTGTTGCTATGCTCCCTCCCTATGAAAGAGACTGGGGAAAAACAACACATTCTTGGAATGTACCTGATGTCTCATTGTACCTGTATAGAGTTTAACTGACGTTGGCACTGCATTCCGATACTTAAAAAAAAAAAAAAAAAAAAAAAAAAAAAAAAAAAAAAAATCATAAGTACGAAAACTGAGTTCGCAAAAAAGAGATTTTCATAATCTGTAGTTCGTAAATGGGAGCGAAAAATTACATTGATTCTATGAGAGCGTATTCGGGACCACTCTATAGTTCGTAAAATCACAAGTGTTCGTGAAAAAGAGGTTCGTAAAAACGAGAGTCTACTGTATATATATGCTTAACATATTCTAAAAACCGTTATTCTTATTTCCGCAAAAAGTCGTGTACCCTTATCTCTTCACAAAAGAACATAATCTGTCAGCCGTTGCCATGGTAAATGTGAGCTTCTTTCTGAAGTATTGAGCTAAAAGAATGATAAATCAAATGTTTAATCTAAACAGAAAAAATGTTTCCTTATTGTTTTACGCAACATTCACAGCTTATAAAAACGATATTTCATGAAGTTTTCTTTATGTATGCATTTGCTGATCTCATTATATCTTATAATTCAATTAACGCTCAAGATAGGAGCGTCTAAGAAAATTTATCTTTGTTCCTCTAAAAGTTATTATTTTTTTTTTTTTTTAGTAAGCAATAGATTAAAAAAAAAATGTTGTAGCAGTTTTATTCTTTTTTTTTTTTTTACAAGCTCCGCATTGTCTTTCTTTTTATCTTTATTAACGGATCAGACAGATTTTTTAATATAGTTTAATGATTGTTATTAAAATCATTTTTTTTCATGTCTGCTCATCATACTCTGTTTTTATTAGATTTTACAATGCCGTAAGCAGGATATGATACACACATTTTGATCGGGTGAAACTGATAATTAAAATAAACTATCTATTAAAAAAAATTTTTTTTTTTAAAGGAACATAAGGAAAATAATGAAATGTGATTTTATGAGTAAATAAATAATATCAAATGACGGGTATCTGCCAAATTTAGAAAAGTGCCCCCCTTGGGGGGGGGCGAAGTGGGGTAATGGTCACCATGATTTTTGACGCGGCCTGATGTTTAAAATTTTTGTTATGTTTTATAAGCTATATTAAAGTTTCAAACAGATCGTCCAGCTATATTTCCTAATTTTGTTCACTACCCTCCCTCACCCGCCCTCGAAATACGACACGGCATTCTTCTTTATACTTTTTATCATGTGTTATAAAGTATCTTAAAGTTTAAAACAGATCGCATTGTTAGATTTCCTACTTTAAATGAAATCGCGGTCTGTTAGTTCCACATTCCATCACCAGGGAGCGCACTCTATTCTTAACAAAAGCGTATCTGAACGGAACTCCTTTACACAACCTATCAGTAGATATGTTACTCGAGGGGGTGGCGGTCTTCAGCAAGAATTTAAGATGTTTGTTGAAATTACTATTCGGAAATAGTAGTAATTTAACTTTTGATATATTTATATTTAATAAGTAGCTTGTATCTGAGGACTCCGTCAAAAAAAACGAACCTGAAATGGTATGAAACAAAAAGGTAAAAAAAAAAAGAAATAGTTTGCCCCTCCCCCTCTCCCTACCTACCCGAAATTTCACGCGCCATTTTTATAAACTTTTTCTTATGTGTTATAAACTATCTTAAAGTTTCAAACAGATCGATTTGTTAGACTTCCTATTTTAAATGAAATCGCTGTCTGTTAGTTCCACATTCCACCACGAGGGAGCGCACTCTATTCTTAACAAAACTGTATCTGAACGTAACTCGGTTAAACAACCTATCAGGAGATATGCTAGTCGAGGGGGTGGTGGTCTTAACCAAGAATTTAAGGTAATTGCTGAAATTACTATTCGAAAAAAGTGGTATGAATACTTGTAAACTTTCTGATAATGAATAAGTTATACTTGTCTCATAGCGCTGTTCAAAAACCCCACGCAAATTGTTCGATTTCCTAATTTAAATTATTTCGTGGTTAAAAAAGCACATGCCCCCATTTTAATCTACGCTTTTGTTAGAAATGAAACCGATTAATTAAATAATAATGTATATCTCAGCTTGTAATTAAGCTAGGAGTTTGAACTGGGTATGTATGAAATCGGCAAACAATTTCGCATCCGGATGCCAGAAAATTGAATCAAAAAAATTAATATTTAAAAAGTTTAAATTTCGTATTGAAATATTCTATTACAGAAAAACCGCAAGCCCCGTCATGTCTGACACCTATGCTTCGCGCGAAAATGAAATCTCTTTTCCTTGTCTTCCCAAATAAATAAATTGATTTTTTATCGTGGATATTTTCACTTACACACATCGCAGAAACATGAACTTTTTACCAAAATAAAGTAGATTTTTTTCCGCGTCTGTCTATATCTTTTACAAATTTCTCGGACCAATACTTTCTGAGATGGGATTTCGAATTAAAATGTCCACTTCATTTTTCGACTTAATTTCCTCCGTGGTAACTGTGCATCCACTGATTTTACTGGCAAACCTAAGGAGAAACTCCGACGATTTGGAGAATGTGCGTTTGTACCTGCGTTAATAGGTTAATTTTAGAAGTTAATTAACCTGTAATTCGGTTAATTACCGACTTTTTCAAAATTTTATGATTTGTCGTTTGATGTGAGGTGTTCAGCTATAAGTACCAAAATTTCAAGTTTCCAACATGTATAGTTTCTGAGAACGGGCTCTGTGACGGACAGACAGACAAAGGAGTGAGACGAATAGGGTTTCGTCAGATGAACGAAACCGTAAAAAGGCGATTCTGAATTGACGAAAATATAATTTAATCACGAACGAAAATTTACAATAACTTCTCCCAATTTAAAATATTCTTTACTAATACAAACACCATAAAACAATATATTTTCGATATCTGTGCCATTTATTTTGCTGCCACTGATTTTCGGAAACTTTTCCGAGTATACATACTTTTTGATCAGGTAAATAAATTATGTATAAAAAATTATTTTTTAAATAAAAACACAATAAAAATTATAAAATATGTTTTTGTGAGTAAACAAAAAAATAAATACAAAAAATATTTTTTTACGGCAAAAACTGTGTCTATTCAGTTTTTCGAAATTTATTTCACACAAGGAACAAAATCTCGTAACTTACCTCTAACTGCCACTGCTAAAAGTGTGATAAATCAAATTTTCCATCTAAACAGAAAAAAAGAGTGTTTCCCTAATGTGTAACATAAAATTGAGCTTCAGAAAAGATTAATGTAATTCAAGACTTTTATGTATACAATTTCCGGGAGTTTTCTTTCTTACAACTCAATTAATTTTCTAAAAATGAGCTTCTGGGACTATTTATCTTTCTCCCAAAACAAAGTTTTTTGGGGAATAGACACATTTCTTATGCTTAATTGTTTTGGAAATTTTTGACAGACTTCTCGCTGTTTTTTTTTTTAATACTATTTCAGATAAAGTATACACAGTAAGAAGACGTTCCTGAATCGACAAATATTTAATTTAATCCCGAGCGAAAATATGCAATAACTTCCCCCAATTTACTGATGATTTCGAAAAATATTCTTTACTATTACAAACACCATAAATCAATATATTTTCGATATTTAAAGAAGTATTTATAGAAACAAAGTTTATTTTGCTGCCACTGATTTTCGGAAACATTTCTGAGTATACATACTTTTGATCAGGTAAATAAATTATCTATAAAAAAACTTATTTTTTAAAGAGAAACATAATAAAAATTAGAAAATATGTTTTTATGAGTAAACAAAAAAATAAATACAAAAAATATTTTTTTGCAGCAAATACTGTGCCTACCTAATTTTTCGAAATTTATTTCACTCAAGGAACAAAATCTAGTAACTTACTTCTAAAGCACACCGCTAAAAGTGTGATAAATCACATTCTTAATATAAACAGATAACAAAGTGTTTTATTAATATTTAACGTAAAATTGAACATCAGAAAAGATTAATGTAATTCAAGACTTTTATGTATACCATTTCTGAATGTTTTCTTCCTTACAATTCAATTAACTTCCTAAAAAATGATCTTCAAAGAAAATTTATCTTTCTCCCAAAACAAAGTTTTTTGAGGAATAGACACATTTCTTATGCTTAATTGTTTTAGAATTTTTGGAAACAGTTCTCACTGTTGTTTGTAATACTATTTCAGCGAAGTAAGTAAAACAGTAACAACACAGTAATAACACAGTAAAAAAAGAAATTTCTGAATCTACGAAAATATAATTTAATCACGAACTAAAATATGCAATAACTTCTCCCAATTTACTCATGATTTCGAAAAATATTCTGTACTATTATAAACACCATAAATCAACATATTTTCGATATTTACAGAAGTATTTATAAAACAAAGTTTATTTTGCTGCCACTGATTTTCCGAAACGTTTCCGAGAATATATACTTTTTGATCAGGTAAATAAATTATCTATAAAAAAAATATTTTTTAAAGAGAAACATATAACTATTTAAATATTTTCGATACATATAAATATTTTTTATATTTGAAGAAGTATTTATATAAACAAAGTTTATGTTGCTACCACTGATTTTCGGAAACGTTTCCGAGAATACAAACTTTTTGATCAGGTAAATAAATTATGTATTAAAAAAAATTTTTTTTAAGAGAAACATAATAAAAATTATAAAATATATTTTTATGAGTAAAAGAAAAAATAAATACAAAAAATACCTTTTTACAGCAAAAAGTGCCTACCAAATTTTTCGAAACTTATTTTACTCAAGGAACAAAATCTCGTAACTTACTTCTAAAGCACACTGCTAAAATTGTGATAAATCAAAATTTTAATCTAAACAAAAAACAAAATGTTTCCCTAATGTTTAATGTAAAATTGAACTTCAGAAAAGTTTAATATAATTCGAGACTTTTATGTATACCACTAGAGAGCTCTGCCCCCTGCGAGCTACGCTCGCCAACCCCCGTTCAGGTACACCAAAATCCAAAAAGCACGCTAATTTGATCGGCTTTAAAAATATTGAATTAAAAAAAACCAATAGCGATCTCTCTGTAAACGGGTTTCCATTCGTTTTCCTTGGATTGGGAATTTTTAAGACCAAATCTGCTGCTGTTAAGAGATACAATGGCTGTTTTCGTATTTCATTAAAAAAATTAGTTAAACATTTGAAAATAAGCTAATGTAAAATGAATTAAGTAAACAGTGTCATTGTCTCCCGCTATTTTTTAACAGCGCTATAAGATCGTTCTTTTAAATAATTCATTTTAAATGTATCGTTTCAAATCTGACGTAATTTACACCAAAGTTTTATTTCTCTTATTAATATTCACGTGAAAATACTTTTGTTGTTAGAAGGAAATATTATTTGCGCTGTCTTCGAATTCACGATAATAGTTGAAAAGATTATCTCAAAATATCTCGCCAAATATATTTTTCAATTTAAATTGTTTTGCCATATTTTTTGGCCATTTTAAATATGACGCAATTTCCCCCATTTACAAGTTTTAACGCATAATAATGATTTTTTTATTTTAAGATTTTGTTAATCTTTTAAAATTCATGTGTAAATATGGTTCTTATGACGTAATTTTCCTGCTTTTAACATGTAATCATTCAATTCTAGCCCCACCAGTCGCCGAGAGGTTCTGCTCTCGAAGCTGGTAAACGGGGAGTGCTGGGTTCGATCCCAATCGCGCCCGTTGGCCTAATCGTTCGGAATTTTCGTGGTTATCTTCGAACCTTGGATTTCCAAGCGTTAATACGGGTTAGGCTCCCTTAGAAAGACCTCCACGAAGGGCACTCCCCGTCTTTGGGCCTATATCCCTCGTGTTGATAATTGGCCGTCATAAACACAACCAACCAACCATTTAATTCTAATTTTAAAGTTTTTTTTCTGTTTGTAATAGTCACGTGTAAATAAATTTTTTATTTGAAGTAAACATTATTGTTTGCGCTGTTTATACAATTGGCAACAGTTTAAATTAATAACATTTTCTAAAATTTGTAAAAAATATCTCTCGAAATGCTGAAAATTTGAATTTAAAATACAAATAAAACCTCAAAAAATGAGTCAAATAAGAAAAATAAATGCAATCTGCACACCGGGAACTTATAACGTATAAAATGATCTAAAAATGATTAAATTCTCATGTATAGTTTTTGCTCCAATAAAACTTTTTTAATGGAACGATTTTGTCCAACTTTAGCATTAAATATCTCTTAAAATAATTCTTCGATTTGAAAACTGTCTGCATCAGCGTGTTTATCAAACATTTCTCTATAATACCACCGATTTTCATGTTTTTGTATGAACCAGTTTTTTTAATATTAACGATGAAAGGCCATGCTTAAGCATTCAAATTGGATGCCGATCTACCCGGAATATCTACGCAGATTTTCATTGGTCCATTTCCAAATCAAAGCTTTTTTTATATATAGCAGGATTTCTGGATGTTTTTTTCTTAAAATTCAATTAACTTTCTAAAAAAATGAGCTTCTAGGAATATATCTTTCTCCCAAAACAAAGTTTTTTGGGCAATAGACACATTTCTTATGCTTAATTGTTTTAGAATTTTTTGATAGAGTTCTCACTGTTTTTTCTTTTCTAATACAATTTCAGCTAAAGTATGTACACACAAAAAAAAAAAAAGAAAATTATGAATCTACGAAAATATAATTTAATCATGAACGAAAATGTGAAATAACTTCTTCCAGTTTACTCATGATTTCGAAAACTATTTTTTACTATTACAAATACCATAAATCAATATTTTTTCGATATTTAAAGAAGTATTTATAAAAACTAAGTTTATATTGCTGCCACTGATTTTCGGAAACGTTTCCGAGTATACATACTTTTTGATCAGGTAAATAAATTATCTATAAAAAAAAATTATTTTTTAAAGAGAAACATAATAAAAACTATAAAATATGTTTTTATGAATAAGCAACAAAATAAATACAAAAACATTTTTTTACAGCAAAAATGTCTTCCAAATTTTTCGAAACTTATTTTACCCAATGAACAAAATCTCGTAACTTACCTCTAAAGCACACTGCTAAAAGTGTGATAAATCAAATTTTTAATCTAAACAGAAACAAAAGTGTTTCCCTAATGTGTAACGTAAAATTGAACTTCAGAAAAGATTAATGTAATTCATGACTTTTATGTATATATATAATTTCTAGGTGTTTTCTTTCTTACAATTCAAATAACTTTCTAAAAATTGAGCTTCTCGGAATATTTATCTTTCTCCCAAAACAAAGTATTTTGGGGAATACACACAATTTTTATGCTTAATTGTTTTAGAATTTTTTGAAAGAGTTCTCACTGTTTTTTTCTAATACTATTTCGGCTAAAGTATACACAGTAAAAAAAATACGTCTCTAGATCTACGAAAATATAATGTAATCACGAGCGAAAATATGCAATAACGTCTCCGAATTTATTCATAATTTCGAAAAATAATCTTTACTATTACAAACACCATAAAACAATACATTGGGTCAATCGGAAATTCGTGTCGTGTTGAGAAAATTAATTCGTACCGGAAATTTCTTCCCTGCAATTATTAGACATTAGATGTCAGAATCAATGTCTAATAATTAAATGATAGAATTTTTCGGTACGAATTGATTTTCCCAACACGACACGATTACACTTTCAGATCAACCCAATATTTTCGATATTTAAAGACGCATTTATAATTTTTATTTTTATAAAAACAAAGTTTATTTTGCTGCCACTGATTTTCGGAAACGTTTCCGAGTATGCATACTTTTTCATCATGTAAATAAATTATCTATGAAAAAATCATTTTTTAAAGAGAACCATAATAAAATATGTTTTTATGAGCAAAAAATACTTTTTTACAGCAAAAACTGTGTCTACTCAATTTTTAGAAATTTATTTCACACGAGGAACAAAATCTCGTAACTTATTTCTAAACACCTCTGCTAAAAGCGTGATAAATCACATTTTTAATATAAAAAGAAAAGAAAGTGTTTCTCTATTATTTAACGTAAAATTGGACTTCAAAAAAGATTAGTGTAATTCAAGACTTTTATGTATACCATTTCTGGATGTTTTATTCCTTACAATTCAATTAATTTTCTAAAAAAAAAAAGCTTCTAGGAATATTTATCTTTCCCCCAAAAGAATTTTTTTGCGGGAATAGACACATTTCGTATAATTAATTGGTGATTTTTTTTTTGAAAGAGTTCCCACTGTTTTTTTTCTTACACTCTTTCAGCTGAAGTATATACAGTAAAAAAAGGCGTTTCTGGATCGACGAAAATGTAATTTAATCACGAACGAAAATATGAAATAACTTCTCCCAGTTTACCCATGATTACGAAAAATATTTTTTACTATTACAAATACCATAAATCAATATATTTTCGATATTTAAAGAAGTACTTATAAAAACAAAGTTTATTTTGCTGCCACTGATTTTCAGAAACGTTTCCGAGTATACATACTGTTTGATCAGGTAAATAAATTATCTATAAAAAATTTATTTTTAAAGAGAAACACAATAAAAATTATAAAATATGTTTTTATGAGTAAACAAAAAATAAATACAAAAAATACTTTTTTACAGCAAAAACTGTATCTACCAATTTTTCGAATTTATTTCACACAAGGAACAAAATCTCGTAACTTTTTTCTAAAGCCCACTGATAAAGTGTGATAAATCACATTTTTAATATAAACATAAAACAAAGTGTTCTCTAATATTTAACGTAAAATTGGACTTCAGAAAAGATTAGTGTAATTCAAGACTTTTATGTATACCTTTTCTGTGTGTTTTCTTTCTTACAATTCAATCAATTTTCTTAAAAAAACAGCTTCTAGGAATATATATCTTCCTCTCAAAAGAAAGTTTTTTGGGGAATCGACACATTTCTTATACTTAATTGTTCTAGACTTTTTTGAAAGAGTTTTCACCGCTTTTTTCTAATATTTTTTCAATTAAAGTATACACTTTAAAAAAAGTTTCTGAATCTGCGAAAATATAATTAATGAAAATATACAATATCCTCTTCCAAGTTACCCATTATTCCGAAAAGTGTTCTTTATTACAGTAGAGTACCACTACCTGTAATTCACAAACGCCTGTAATCCGCACTTTATGAATGAATATAAACAAAGAATTTCAATTCTCCAAAAATATTTCTCAATGGTTAATTTTTTTTTTTTCCATATACATATATATATATACATATACCATTTATACATATGCATCATATATAAGATACATATGTTTAATTCAGGATATATATGTAGATATATATGTTTAATTCCTTAGTTGTGATATAAGATATATATGTTTAATTGATGGGTTAAAGTGTGTAATAACCTGTAATTCACAAACTCCTGTAATCCGCACATTATGAATGAATATATACAAAGAATTTTAATTCTTAAAAAATAATTTCTCAATGATGACAATGTTTTAGTTTTTCGTCCATCTTTAATCTTATATAATGATACTTAAGTATCATGTAAACTTTATTTTTTACAATTTAAAATAATAGTATACATAAAAATATTTTATTTATTGAATAATTTACATGGTAAATGTAAACAAAAAAATCCTTTTTAAATATTTACTCTTAAAAAGTATTTGTGTTAATGTAATACGGTTACTTTGACAATATATTTCCTCACTCAACTAGAAATAATTACAATTTATGGAATTGAAGATAAAACAGTTTATACAAAAACCAATGAATTAATTCCTTAATCAATCTTAATAAATATAAATATCAATTAATTCCTAAATCAATATTAATAAATATAAATATCAATAAATCCATATTTAATATTTATATATGTCCTTACAATATTTAATAAAGAATATCTAAAATTATAAAAAAAACAATTTTTGCTTTAGCAGCTAAGTATGTCTATTTATAGAAGACTACAAGCTACAATATAGAAACATAAACCACATGTTTTAATACTATATTATATAGGAACTATTGATGATGTATTTAACAAATTTAAAAAAAGAATAAATTATTTACCAGTTAAATAATTCTTACTTAATTCATGAGTTAAACTGTGTAATTTCTGCATTTTAAGCATTAACACTCTAAATTTGCCGAAAATATGAATAAAATATGCGTAAACAAATGTTAAATACACATGACCTGTAATCTGCAAAAAAGTCTCTAACCCGCAAAACGCTTGGAACCAAGCTGTAAGGATTAGTGGTCTTCTATCGAATTAGAATCCCAAGGCACCAATATATTTTTTATATTTAAAAGAGCAAAGTTTATTTTGCTGCCAATGATTTTCGAAAACGTTAGGTAGGTACTAGTAGGTTTAATAGTGTATTAATGAGTTTTTTCAAATCAGAATATCGGTTTTTAGGATGCTATATATTCCCAATTAAACAACTTTAACTACTTAACTGAATTTATGCATACAAGAGTAACAAAACTATATTAGCTTTAATGTTAATTTTAATGCTGTTAATTTATCATGTTTGTTTGTCGAATATGAAAATGTTCACTTGAGAATTGATAGTGACCAAAAAACATATGTTCTAGGTTTAGAAAACTGATTTTATGTTTTAAACTTTACTCAAAAAGGTTTCAGAAAATCAGTGACAGTCAAAGAAACTTAGCGTTTATAAATCTCAAAAATATATTGCTTTCAGAGGTTTCTGAAGACAAAGAAAGTTTTTCGAAATCATTAGCAACTTGGAAGAGATAATTGCACTTTTTCGTTTGCGGTTATATTATATTTACATAGATTAAAAAACATGTGTGCTTTGTACTGTGTATTTTAATCCTTTTTATTAAAATAGTTATAAACTATATATAAAAATCACTTCAAAATATCAAAATACTCAATTATTGCTGTAAGTGATAAACATAAATTTTAAAAAAGGCAAAATATCTTTATTTATTTACATTTCGACATGTTTAATTGCAACAGACGGCAAGATTCTCAAGATAATAAAATGATGAAAATATTTTCGCAAAAATTCAAATCGAAATCTAGTAAAACTAGTCGCGTGATTTTTGTTTTTGTTTACTAGTTTTTCGATTTGAATTTTTGCGACAGTATTTTTATCATTTTATTTTCTTGAGAATGTTGCAGTCTGATGCAATGAAATATGTCGAAATGTAAACAAATAAAGGATATTTTGCCATTCTTTAAATTTATGTTTATCACTTATAGCAATAATTGAGTATTTTTTAAATAGTTTTGTTTCTTTTTTCAAGATATATGCTTAAAATACCCTAAAAAATATTCTTGTTTCAACAGAATGCCGTGTATACCCCTATCCTTAAACTTATTTCACGAACAAACATAACCTTTTAACAGTTGCCATGGAAATAGTGAGCTTATTTCTGATGTCCTCTGCTAAAGAAGTGATAAATCATATGTTTAATCTCAACTGAAAAAGTGTTTTCTTAATGTTTAAAGAAGAATTCAACTTCTAAAAAGATTATTATAACTGAAGCGTGTTAAATATGCATTTTCTGGTCTCATTCTCTCTTGTTATTCAATTAACTTTCAAGAAAAAAGCGTCTGAAGGAAATAGATCATTGTCCCAGAAGAACTTTTTTTCTTTTTTTAGAATAAGCATACATTATATTTATGAAAACATTGCAGAAATCTTAAAGGTTTTTTGGTCTTCATAGATTTTATTTTTATTAAATAAATGTATAACATTTTTTTAAATATTACATTATAGTTTTATTAAAATGGTATTTACACTTTAAAGTAGCAACTTCATCCATTCTAAAAATATATACTTTTTACAGCAATATGTTGTTTACCTGCATCCCCTCCTCTCTTTTCCCGACTAACGAAACAATATTTAAATAATATGCATTTTATTGGTATAAATTAGTCAAAATTGGCATAAATATAGCCCCAATGTTTGAATATTACGTTTTTGCTAAAATTTCACTTGTTAGTAAAATAGATTTCCCTAAAACACTGCCCATACTTGCCACTATATGTGTAACCATAGAAAATCATTGAAAATATTTTTAATTTAAGTACCATTTAATCGCTATTTCAATTAAAGGCGGAATATTAGGTCCCAATATTATACCTGCCAATCTTATATATATATATATATAGTAGGACTCCAATTATTCGATTCAATTGGGACCGGACCCCATTCGGATAATTGGATTTTTTCCGAAAAAGAGGGTACCACTCAGTAAACAATACTGTAGTCATCCAAGCCTTGGGTTGTTTTTTATAAAAGAGGGGAAACTTTTCACATTTTTAAATGCTCTTGGGCTTTGTGACTTCCCTATCAACAGAAGGGGTATTTTATGGCTTCCCTGTAGAGTTCGCACAGTTAAGCACCGTAACACGGTCCTTACTAACTTTATGTCCTGGAGCACTGCACTCCCTTTTAGAGGCTAAACTGGTTTTAGACAGAGTTTTCCAAACAGGACTGGTTTCCCCGGCATTGTAGGAGTCTGCTACATCTTTAAGTTTTCAATAAAATCCTCTGCAGCTTTAGAGTCTGCTGATAACTTCTCGCCACTTAAATCCAATTCACGGACCCGTGCCTGTACTTCAAATTTCTTAGCCAGCCGTTACTTGCTTTAAAGGATGGACAACCAAGCTTCTGCGCTAAGATCTTAGCTTTGTCACAAAGAATCAGACCCGAAATTGGGTTTAGCATAGAACGTTGCTGCAAAAACCACTTGAAAACGGCATCTTCTAAATCTTTGTTTGCTGCTACCTTCTTTGATTTTTTTGGAGAACTTCCATCTTCGTTTTTAAGCACGAACGCGAAGTTTAAAAGTGTAGGTTTGGTCCTTTCAATGTCTGAAATCGTTGCTTGTCCAACACCGTACATCTCAGCCAACTGTTTACCAGTAACTTCTTTATTTGATTGCTCTATAATGTTTAGTTTTTCCGCTAACTATAGCACAACACAACACGTTTTCTGACGGTGACTTCATCCCAATAATGTTCGCGCTGCACCTACACTAGCTTTGTGGGGGGAAGGAGAATAGCGCGCATAGATCCAATCATTATTTTGCGAATCGCAGTACGTTTCCGTCTTAATGTTTTTTTCTGAAATTCTGAAAGCGATTCAGATAGTTGGAGTTCGGATAATTGGAGTTCTACTGTATATATATATATAATATACATATATATATATATATTTTTTTTCCTACCAGAAAATTTATTTATTTAAATGTATCTTCTTTCTATATGATAGTCACTTTATTTCAATTTGATTTCATTTACTGAATAAAATTTTTGGTTTAAATATGACTTTTGGCTTGAAAAAAGAACAGGAAGGTTGGTATCTTTGCTACGTAATTAGATTTACGACACTGAACATATAGGATAAATGTTTTCTTTCCTAGAAATATCCCCAGTCAATAATGTTCGAGGTAAATTTCTTTAGCATATGTAATAAAAATGTGCCATAATGATAATTATTTAGAAATAATAGGAAGAACAATAAAATTTCTCTTATACGTTAAAAGCACTTATAATGTGACCAATTGATTTGCTATTTGTGTTATTTCAAGGGGGGGAAAGTCTGAATAGTTATCTTGATGTGATCTTGAATATATATCTGAAGGTTATCGATAAAAGAGTGATAAAGCAAATTTTTAATCAAAACAGAAAAAGTATTTTCCTAATATTTCACAAAAAAATTTGCTACGAAAAACATTAATTATATTGAAGCACTTCATGTATGGTCCGATTCTCTTTTATAATTCAATTAATTCTCAAGAATAGGGCAAGTGAATAAATTTATCTTTGTCCCACAAAACATTTTTTTAAGGAACGTGAATTATATAAATAAAAGTGAGGAAAAGCTTTTTAAATTGTAATTTAACACATTAAGTGCCACGTCAGCTGAACTTTCCGTTTAGAACGCGTCATTCACCGATGACTGAATGTCTAAAATATGATATAAAACTAAAAAAATATATATATATTGTTTTAAGTAATTACTGAAAATTTATTGAAAATTTACTTACCTTTTATTTATTACAGGATTATACTTTCTTAAAAATTACTCAAAACATTGTAAATTTTTCAGCTTCAGTGTCAGTCATCGTGCCACTCAGAGTGTTAATCGCGGTTATCAAAATAGTTTATTATATAAATTAATAGGTTCTTAAGACATTTATATTTTAGTTTTAATTCTCATTTCTTCTTTTATGTTTCAAAACATATGAAGAAACAAAATCTCTAATCTTAAGACTATTTCTAAAGTACACAGATAAAATTATGATAAATCAAATGCTTAATTTAAACGAAAATAGTGTTTATATAACGTTTAATGCAAAATTCTTCAAAACATATTAATATGATTGAAATCTTTTTTTTTTTTTTTGCTGGTCTCATTCTCTCGTACAATTCAATTAATTCTCGGGAAAAAGAACGCATAAGTTAATTTATCTTATCTTTGTCCCAGAAGAACTTTTTATAAAGAATATAGGTCGATATTCTTTTTTAGTTTCCAAATTTTATTTATCTATCTTTGTCCCACAAGAGCTTTTTATAAAGAATATAGGTACATATTCTTTTTTTATTTCCAAATTTTATTTATTTTATCTTTATACCTCTAAACCTGTTTATGAAAAACAAAATATCTTAGATATTACCATATTGAGCTTATTTCTCAAGTATATTGCTAAAATATTAATAAAACAAATTTTTAATCAATGTTTAGAAATAGTGACAGGAACAATAAAATTTCTCCAATACGCTTCAAGCCCTTTTAATTTAACCAACTGATTTGCTATTTGTGTTATTTTATGAAAAAAAAAGTCTTAATTGTTACCTTGAAGATATTGAATACATATCTGATGGGAGCTAAAAAGAATGATAAAACAAATTTTATATCAAAACAGAAAAGGTGTTTTCCTAATGTTTCACAAAAAAATTTGCTCTAAAAAAGATTAATAACATTGAAGTTTTGTGTATGGTCTCATTCTCTTTTACAATTGAATTCTCAAGAAAAGGGCGAATGAAGAAATTTATCTTTGTCCCACAAAAACTTATTTTAAAGAAACAAACATTGTTTAATATAAGCGAGCAAAAACTTTAAACTGTAGTTTAACTGTGGTCATTAAAATGATTTTTGTGTTCTAAGTGAGTATATTCTATATTTTATTCTCATTTCTTTTTTTGTATTTCGAAACATATGAAGAAATAAAATGTCTTATATGTTTCTAAACTAATCTTAAGGCTAAAATAAAGCACACAGATAAAATATTTATAAACCAAATGCTTAATTTAAACAAAATTAGTGTTTCTATAACGTTTAATGCAAAATTCTTCAAAAAGTATTAGTATATTGAAATACTTTATCTTTTTATTTTCTGGTCTGATTCTCTCCTACAATTCAATTAACTCTCGAGGAAAAGAACTCGTACGTCAATTTATCTTATCTTTGTCTCACAAGAATATTTTAAAAAGATTATGTAGGTACATATTCTTTTTTAATCTCCAAATTTTATATATTTTATTTTTATAACTCTGTTCCTTTTTATATAAAAAAAAATCTCTTAGATATTACCATATAGAGCTTATGTCCCAAGTATATTGCTAAAGTATTGATAAAACAAAATTTTAATCAAGGGTTATAAATAGTGGCAGGAAAAGAAAATGTCTCCTATGCGCTTCAACCCCTTTTAATTTAACCAATTGCTTTGCTATTTGTCTTATTTCAGGACAAATAAATCTCCTAATTGTTACCTTGGTGATTTTGAACTTTTTACTGAAGGATATCCGTAAAACAGTGATAAAAAAAACAAATTTGTAATCAAAACTGAAAAAAATGTTTTCATAATTTTTCACGAAAATTTTTATTCCTAAAAAGATTAATAACATTGAAGCGTTTCGCGTATGGTCTCATTGTCTTTTATAATTCAATTAATTCTGAAGAAAAGGGCGAGTGAATAAATTTATCTTTGTCCCACAAAAACTTTTTTTAAGAACAGACATCGTGTAGTAGAAAGTGAGGAAAAACTTTTTAAATTGTGATTTAATCGTGGTTATTAAAATAATTTTTATATTCTAAAGCGTGTATGTTCTATATTTTATTCTCATTTCTTATTTTATGTTTCGAAACATATAGAGAAACAAAATCTCTTGGCTGTTACCAAAGTAGTCTTAAGAATATTTCTAAAGTACACAGATAAAATATCCATAAATGAAATGCTTAGTTTAAACAAAAATTGTATTCCTATAACGTTTAATGCAGAATTCTTCAAAAAATATATTAATATAATTGAAGCATTTTATTTATTTTATTTTCAGGTCTCGTTCTCTCCTGCACTTCAATTAACTCTCGGGGAAAAGAACGCGTAAGTTAATTTATCTTATCTTTGTACAACAAGAACTTTTTAAAAATAACAGGTATATATTCTCTTTTAATCTCCAAATTTTATTTATTTTATCTCTATAATGCTGTAGGGAAGACCGGGGCAAGATGACGAATGTCATAATTTTTCCGTTTTCCCCTAGGTGGCAGCATTAACGGGGCACTACTGCCTCTCCTATCGGCCGCTCGTTAAACAATAGTAAAGAGACGCTGAAATTGCCATTTTTGATTTAGTTGCGAAGCTTTGATTGTTTACCGCTGCCACATTATAACTTTTATGCATGTGTAAATGAGCTCTGCTACAGATACGGGTAAGATATATCGTTTCTCTATAATATTTATGAGTAACATAGTTTAAATACTACCTATTGCCATGAATAAATGCCAATTAATTGCCTCCCTTTATGGCAATTAAAACGAATATTTTTAAACAGGCAGTCCGGGGCAAGATGACGAGCTCCTCATCCTCAGACCCTGGTAGTAGAAAACCAACGTATAAACCCTCCAGAAGAACCAGAACTTATGGCAGATGCTGATTCCGTTGCACCAAAGAAGCCTGTTAGTGTTTTTGATTTCAAACTATTACCTAAAGCAACACAATAAGAGAAAAAAAGAAAAGGCAAAACAATGAGCTCAAGCATTCTTACAAGCACACCCAATCAAAGAAATGTTAGAACAAAGAGAAAAGCAGAAGGAAGAACAGGAACGTTTAAAAAAAAAACAGAGAAAAGAAGCTCGTGGAGATAAAAAGGGAGTAAAAAAACTGAAACTAAGTTCCTGTAGGCCTAAGTCTATTAAATCCAGGCCAAGCAGTCCAGTTGCATCAACATCAAAGGATGGTATTTTCAGATGTCCTGCTTGTGACGAGGAATATTGTGACCCACCAACAGAAGAATGGATCCGGTGCTGTAAATGCCAAGAGTGGTGGCATAAGGAATGTTCCAATTATGAAAATGGCATTTTTATTTGTGACTGTTGTTAGCTGCACAACTAAACACTTCAACATTACGTTAGAATGCATTATGCTTAGTTTGATACTTCGCAAGATGTAAAAACACAGTTATCATTTGTTAAACCATGTAACTTATTCAAAAGATTAAATATGTTCAACCTTTTACAGTGTTGTCATCTTGCCCCTAGGCCAAAGTCATCTTGCCCCAGTATTGGGGCAAGATGACGATTTGTTAATGTTATGAAAAAATAAAATTATCCTTTATTTTTTTATTTGAAAAATTAAATGGTAATATATTTAATACTACAAAGGAATACTCTAACAATTCATGTAAAATTATTTTTAATATACTTAAAAATAAATTAATGAATAACAAAAATTGTTAACATAGTCATCTTGCCCCGGTCACCCCTACATGTTTTTGAAAAAATAAAATCTCTTAGATATTACCATATTCAGCTTATTTCCCAAGTATATTGCTAAAATACAGTTAAACAAATTTATAATCAAAATATTTCCGTAATATTTCGCGCAAACTTTTGCATCGAAAAATATTAATATCATAGAAGCGTGTCGTGCATGGTCTCATTCTCTTTTTCAATTCTATTAACCCTTTAAACGCCAATGTTCCAAAATTGGAACAGAAGTTTTAACTAAATGTTACAAATGTAAATAATTTTCGAATTATTACGGGTTGTTTGTATTATGATAAGAATGATTATGAAATATTTTTTTTTATTAAATATTAAAAATTAAATTTTATTTTTGTTATTTTTTATGATTTTTAGAAATTTCTTATTTTTGAGGTATTTTTCACTATTTCAAATAACATTCCCCAACACATATATTATGCAAAAAAATTAAAATTATATTTTATAGTCATAAGAAGAGAACTACTACTTGTAAAAAATTGCTAGTAAAAACTTTCTAAAATAAAATATAAATGTTTGACGCAGTTTGAAAAACTCATGTTCCGATTTTGGAACATTGGCGCTTTAGCGATACAGTTTTCAAAATGAGTAATCACATAAATAAGAAATTCAAATCTCATTATATAATCCGTTGACTGATTCAATGTTGGTATCGTCAAGGTCAAACAGCAGACCGTGTCAAAGCATTTACCCGGAAGAGTTTATTTTATTAGGTAAGTAAAGTGTAAATTGAAGGGAGGGGCGAAAATAGAAAGAGAGAAAAAAGCTTTTTCTTTTTCTTTATTTGAATGGAACGTTCGTGTTTTGTTGAGTCGCAGTTGGAATAATTTGTAGCATTATTAGAAGCTAAAGTAGAATAGATTTCTTTAGTAGAATACATATTATATTCAGCAGAATGTTTTTTTAGTAGAATATATGTTTTTTTTTCGATTTTGATTATAAAACATGTCGAAAAATTTTTTAACTGTAGAAGAAGCAGTAGCGTATTTAGAAACTCTTTCGGATTCAGATTTATCGGATGTTGATATATGTCAGTTACCTCCAGATGAACCAGGCGATATAACAGACGAAGAGAATATTGTGGAGAATGACTTTGAGCCCGTTATACCAGCTGACGTGACTGGAATGATAGACGTAATTTGCAAAAACGATAATACTAGTTGCCGAGAAAACGTGATACTCAATGCAGAAGCCGGTCCATCGAATATAAAAATTGAACTTCCGGGAAGGAAACGTAAGTTGGAATCTGCAGATATTGTCCCGACTTCTGAAAAAGCACAGAAAGTAAAGAAACCTCCTAAAAAGAAAATTGCATGGAAGAGAAAATGTGATTTTAAAAAACCTATTATATCAAACAGAATCGAAACAATTTTGCAGACGTTTCCTAACTTAGTAAATCTGTCGCCTGTCGACCTATTTTTAAATTTTTGCCTCATGACTATATTGAACTCCTCGCTAAAATGACAAAATTGTACGCTTTACAAAAAGGAGAAGATATTGAAGTAGTATATGAAGATATTTTGCAGTTTTTTGGTCTACTTCTTCTAAGTGGATACCATTCTGTTCCTACTGAAGATATGTATTGGAGCACAGCTGAAGATACGTCCGTTCCTATTGTTCCAACTGTTATGACCCGCAATCGCTTTAGAAAGATGAAGAAGTATTTTCACTTGATGGACAATAATCAATTGAAAGCAAACGATAAACTTGGTAAAATAGCACCGATATATAAAGAGTTATCCAAAAATCTGCAACAGTTTGGAATCTGGCACGAGAAGTTGAGCATTGATGAATCAATGGTCCCGTACTATGGCCGGCATACATGCAAAATGTTTATCAGAGGAAAACCTATTAGGTTTGGATTTAAAATATGGATGATGTGTTCATCAAATGGATATCCATACGCTATGGAGATATACAGTGGAAGAAAAGGATCCTCGTCCGTTGGACAGTTAGGCTCGAGAGTTGTGAACGAATTATTACCTAACTTGCAAGAAAATTCAAAGCATGAAATATATTTTGATAACTTTTTTACTTCCTACGATTTAATTTCGGATCTTGCAGCACGTGGAATACGAGCGACATGCACAATTCGTGAAAATCGCACTGCCCTTTGTCCATTGAAATCTAAAAAAGATCTCGCTAAAGAAGACAGGGGAAATTATGATTTTCGTTCCGATGGAGCGGTATATATCTGCAGTTACAACGATAATGCGGTGGTCTCAGTAGCATCGAACTGCTACACACATGAACCCGTTGGAACAGTAAAGAGATAATCAAATGCAAACAAATGCAAAATTGATGTTACTCAACCTCATATTATCAAGAAATACAACGAAGGCATGGGAGGCGTTGATGTTTTAGATAAACTTTTAGGCAGTTATAGGCCAAAAATGAGGAGCAAGAAATGGTGATGGAATCTGTTCATAAATGCTTTAAATATGGCAGTGGTTTCAAGTTGGATTATACACTTTGAGGTGAATGACATCAAAATATCGCACTTGGAATTTCGTAGACAAATTGCAACTTTTCTTCTACGGAGAAAAGAGCGTCTGGTCATTCATCATGGACCCCGTTGTCATGTGAAAAAGGAAGTAAGAATATCTGATGGACATTATATTGTACCTACATCTCAAGGGCGTTGCGTAGTTTGTAAAAAAAACACAACAAAGAAATGTTTTCAGTGCGATAAACGCATTCATCAAAGTTGTTTCCTAGCATATCATGGACACTAGAAATGAACATAATTCAAGAATTTTGTTTAGATTTTCCAAAATCAGGTATTTTATTATATTTTAATATTAATTAATTGTGTAATAATGTATATTAATTGTGTAATAATACATATATATACTCAGTAAATACCACAAAATGTTATCTGTATTGAATATTTTCTTCTGTTGAAAATTTTGTATAAAAATGTAACCCACGAAACGCCAATGTTCCAATAATGGAACATAGCAAAAAAATCGGAAAACATTTTTTTTTCCAAAATTTTATTATTGTATTAGATAGAGGTGCTCTAAAGAAGCACAATTCCAAAATTTTATATTAATAGGAAGATCCGTTCATAGTACGGTGTTTAAACGGTTAATTCTGAAGAAAGGGGATTGTGAATAAATTTATATTTGTCCCACAAAAACTTTTTCTAAAAGAACACAGGCATAATAAACACAACAGGTTTAATAAACATTATGAAAAACACTTTAAAATGTAGTTTAATCGTTGTTATTAAAGAATTTTTTATATTCTAAAGCGTCTATTAACGTATATTAAGAAAAACACTTAAAAGAAACATTCTTAAATTTTGCCATTATAATGTTAAGTTTATTTTTGAAGCAAACTACTGAAAAAGTGATAAATTTAAACAAGTCTTTATCTAATATTTAGCGAAAAATTCTTCAAAAAATATTGATATAACTGAAAGATTTTATTTTTAATTTTCTTTTATCATTATTTTTGGAAATTCAAATAACTCCCGAGAGAAAAAAGAGCCTAATTAAATTTATTTTATCTTTATCCAGCAAGACCTTTTTTCAGAGGAATAGCGAAATTTATTTTTTTATCTCTAAATTGTACTGCTTCTTCTTTTATGTCTCGAAACATATTTATGAAGAAACAGTAGATGTTGCCAAAGTAATCAATGTTGTTTCTAAAGTACACAGATAAAATACTGATAAATCAAAAGTTTAATATAAACAAAAATAGTGTTTCTATAACATTTAATAAAAAATTCTTCAAAAAACATTACTATAATTGAAACATTTTATTTTTTTATTTTACGGTCTCATTCTCTCCTACAATTCAATTTAATTCCGCGATAAAGATCGTCTAAGTTATCTTATCTTTTCTTTATCCTGCAAGAACTTTTTTCAAAGGAGTAGAAGTATATATTTTTATCTCTAAATTTTATTTATTTTATCTTTATAACTAACTCTAAACCTATTTATGAGAAACAAAATCTCTTAGATGTTGCCAATATTGAGCTTATTTCTGAAGTTCACTGGTAAAAGAGTGATAAACAAAATTTTCAATCTTATCAGCAATAGTGATTCTTTAATATTTATAAACCTATTTATGAGAAAGAAAATCTCTTAGATGTTGTCAATATTGAGCTTATTCCTGAAGTTCACTGGTAAAAGAGTGATAAACAAAATTTTCAATCTTATAAGCAATAGTGATTCTTTAATATTTAGCGCAAAATTCATCTTAAATGTTAATATAATTGAAACAATTTATTGCTTCATTTTCTAGTCTCACCCTTTCCTACATTTTAATTAACTCTCGAGAAAAAGAGCGCCCAAGATAACTTATCTTACATTCGTTCCAGGAGAACTTTTTATGAAATAATAGCCATATTTATTTTTTATTTCATCTTCATAACTCTAAACGTATTTATGAAAATACAAACTATTTTATATGTTGCCATATTGAGTTTATTTCTGAAATACACTGCTAAAATGGAGCTTGCAATGTGCTTTTTGAAATAGTATTTTTTGAGAGTTTTAGAGCGTCCAAGTATGCTTGTCATTTTCCCACGAGAACTAAATTTTTGTACTTTCCAGATGTATCATGACAGTGAAACGGGAAGGAAATTTTGTCTTTTAGGCAGTATTTTTCAATAGTACTTTACAATTTCGCTATAGTTTTTATTAAACTTCAGAAATTTGTTCTGAAGCTTCAAGGTACATTTTTTAGCATTACATGATTGATACTTGTAGACTGTAGAATCTTTGTCACATTCGAACTTTTAAAGGGATGCGAGATAGTCGTTTTGACCAAGAGCGTCAACAAGTTTTATTATTTAAGATAAACATACGTTTTAATGTTTCAATTAAATCAATATTTAAACTAACAATGAGACAATACAAGACTTGGATACATTTAAAAACAATTAAAATAAAATATATACTTAAAAACATTTAAAATTTAAATAAAAAAAGATACAAAGTATATTCGTAAGTCGCTATGTCATCGTATTAGCCTCCTCAGTACTAACATCAATTACAACAACAAAACATCGAACACATTGGATTCAGTTAAAGTTGTTTTTCCTTTAGAAACGTGTGAATATTTCTTGTTTCTAAAGCAAAAACTTCAACTTTAACTGAATTCAGTGTGTTTGATGTTTTGTTGTTGTGGTTGATGTTGGTATTAGTATAGCGTCTAGAATATATAATGTGGAAATCGGCTATCCCAGTAATACTTAAAAAATGCTAAAATATTGGATCCTTAAATATCAAACGATGCTGAAATCCAAAGAGTCGATCGCAGCGGCATCTGCGGGATATTTTCTAAAACTACAAAAGGATTTGGTCTAGATACTGTAATAATACGATGTTTACATTGAAATTTGAAAATATACCCTAGATGTCGCTGCGATTGGCTCTTTGGATTTCAGAATCGTTTCACATCTAAGGGATACAAATATTTAGCACTGTTTAGATAGCTGATTTTCACATCATATATTCTAGGCGCTATAGTTTTAGTACTGGGGAGTTTTTGAATTTAATTTTAAATGTATTTAAGTTTATTTTTAATGTAATTGTTTTTAAATGTATTCAAGTCTGTTTAGTGTTTCATCGTCAGTTTTTCTTACTTGTAGTCCTAAATTTGTCCAATTTAAGATTCCAAAATATCCCTCGTTAAATCCTATAATTAAATAATCAATAAAAAAGAAATGGCTAAAAAGAAAAAATATAATAATAAAAGGAACATTTTACAATCAAACATTCCACTTCTGCTAGAGCTTGTGCCCCCCCCCCCCCCCAGGCCCGTAGCTAGGCCATACTTCCAGGTAGGGCAAAGATTTTTCCAGGGGTGGCAGATTTTTTCTTCATTTTTTTTCTATCTCTTATTCGTAGTTCTTCAAAAATATGCATTGCAATTTTAGGGAGGTTTTTTTTTTTCCGTTTAAAATATAAGATATTTCTAAAGTCAGTACGAAATTTTTAAAGTTTCTTCAGAGACATAATAAAAATGTATTAAAGTTAAATAAAATATTTGGCATAACCAGGGCCGTAGGAATCGTCTCTCATACACCCCCCCCCCCCATTTGGGGGGTCTGAGCAAAGTCAGTGGCCCAGTAGTAAGTTATTGTAGCTTTGAGTCGAATAATGTTTTTTAACTTTTATAATTATTTTTAATGTATTTTAATAACATTTTAATTTGTTTTATCCAAATTAATTTTTTGTCAAAGATCTTGGTCAGATTTAGAAAACAGATATGCGCTTTCCTTCTATATCCACTATTCTTTATGAAGGGGCCCAGATGGAAGAGCTTTTGAAACCTTAAATTCTATTTTTAAAATATAATGGTATGGTATTTTAGTCTTTTATTTATTTATTTTTTTTTTTTTTATTTATTTATTTTTTTGGTGTGTGTGTGAGGGGGGGGGGGGGGGGGGTCCTATAAATGGGAGAAAAAGATGAAACCAAAAGTTCAAAACTTCATTAATACTATTACTTCCTTCAACCAAAACAGATATGCACTTTCTTTCTACAGCCACCGTTCTTTTTAAAGGTGCCCAGATGAAAGAAATTTTGTAGGCTCTAAATTCTTTTTGAATTGTTTTTTTAGGGCCTTTTATAAAAGTGAGGAAAAGTTGGAACCCAAGATTCAAAACATTTAGGCCAAATTTTTTATTCAAATGTTTAAAAAAAAGGGCTTTTTAATCTCATTGAGGCCCCCAATAAGTTTCAAAACTTTCTTAATGCCATTACTTCCTTCAAAAAATTTGTGCTTTCTTTCTATAGTCACCGTTCTTTTTAAAGGTGATGAAAAAAATTTTGCAGGCTCTAATTTTTTTTTTTTTAATTGTGTTTTTTGGGGGGGCCCTATAAAAATAAAGAAATGTTGGAAGTCAAGATTCAAAACTTTTAGGTCCCATATTTTTTATTTAAATATTTAAAAAATATGCCTTTTAATCTCAATGGGGTCCCAATGAGCTTCAAAACTTCCTTAATACAATTACTTCCTTCAACCAAAACAGATAATGTGCTTCCTTTTCTATCCACCATTTTTTTTTTAAGGCGCCCATATGAAAGAAAATTTGCATGCTCTAAATTTTTTTAATCTTCTTTTTTTGGGGGGGGGGGAGGGGCTATGAAAGGGAGGAAAAGTTGGAACCCAGGATTCAAAACTTATAGCTGTCACTTTTTATTCAAATGTTTAAAAAATGTGCCTTTTAATCTCGTTGGGGTCCCAATCAGGCTTAATACTATTACTTTCTTCAACCAAAACGGACATGGGCTTCTTTCTACAGCCACCATTCTTTTTAAAGGTGACCAGATGAAAGAAATTTTGCAATTTCTAAATACTTTTTAAAATTGTCTTTTTTAGGGTCCCTATTAAATCGAGGAAAAGTTGGAACCCAAGATTCAAAACTTTAAAACCTCATTATTGTTATTCAAATGTTTAAAAAATATATGCTTTTTAATCTCGTGGGGGGTCCCAATAAGCAGGCATTTGTGTGCCATGCCTTTGCCACCTATCCCCTTACGCTCAACCTGTTTCTTTTTTAACGTTTCATCATGCTGTAATTATTTTATCTACTAGCGGAGCATCGCTTGCTTTGCTGGTTGGTTTTCCAAAAGAGAAACATTTTTTTGAGGGGGGGGGGGTGGTTGCCCTTGGGGGCCCCACTGCCTTCCGCAGTGTAAACCCGTTCGGGATATCCTAAATCTGATCTTGAATCAAACAATTCTTGAATTATTGTATTTTTTCTTTCGATAAAGTGATAGTCCCCAGGTAAAAGTGAAATTTTCCAGCATCGTCGTTCATCTTGCTACAGGAGCCAATTTGTTATTTCCCCACCTTCATCTTAATCATGACAGCAGCAAAATCTACTGGATAATTCTTCGGTTCAGAAAAACTTGCCAAAAGGTCTTTTTCAAAACACGAAAAAAAGGGTATAAATCGCATCAAAAATTGGACAAAAATTCAAAAATCGCAGAGAGCAAAATTTGACTATATCGAGCCAAAAGATTGATTGTGGAATTTAAAAAAATACTCTAAAAATCACATAAAAGGTTTGTAAAAAAATCAGAAATTGCAAACGATAAACTTTCTATATTGAACTAAAGGACTTAAACTTGATTCCTTTTAGGAATGTACAAAAAACATGGCGGAAAGCGAATAAAACGCCCGCACAGGGCAAAATTTACTATATTGAGATAAAAGATTAAAACCGGATTCCTTTTACATTCTCAAAAAAAAAAATAATAATAATAATAAAATGAAATGAAATAAATAAATAAATAAATAAATCAGTGGACTGGAGGGGTTTTTTTTCGTTCAAACACACACACGCACACACAAAAAAAATGCTTTAATTTGCCCATTTTTCGCAAACGTATAGAAAGTCACCAATCTAACGTAAAAATTACCCAACATCCTTCAATATAAAGATGCAGTTTCATCAAATCAAATCCCAATAGTGTTCCGTCAACTGTGTTGCATTGTACTTTTCATAATTAGAAACTGAACTTACGCATTAATATTTTTTCCTTCATAACATGAAAAAGTCGCGAATCAATGATTAAAGTTTCTAGAAAATTTCAAAAGACGAAAATTTCTTCAAATATGAGAAAAATCTCTTCTAATCACAGGAGCTTGAAAACGGGAAAAGCGTTTAAAATCGAATAAAAAGTTTGCAAAAAATTCCAAAATTGCAGAGGACAAAATTTTGTACTTGTGGCTAAAAGATCGAAACCTGACTCCTTTTACCAATGTAAAAAAATCCCGTTGGAACGCGAAAGAAAGTTAAAAATTACATAAAAGACTTCGTGAAATATTCAAAAATCGCAGAAGACTAATTTACTATATTCGGCTAAAATGGAAAGATGGATTGAAAATGGATTCCTTTTATGAATGTGGGGGGGGGGGGGGGAGCCTGAAACTCGAAAAAACACTAAAGATAGCATAAAAAATAAATTTAAAAATTTCATAAAAAAAACCTATTTCGATGTGCATAATTTAAGGCATACAGGTATCCTTCCTGTCAAATCTTGTCGTGAACAGAAAAACATCTGGTCAGACCAAAAAAGAAAAGGAGAGAGAGACTGTATGTCTTTATTATTATCTAGTAAGAAACCCATCTTCGTTTCCCACAGAAAGGTACTTTCTGTACAGAAAGTACCTTTCTTTTTCAATTTCTATCCGGAACACTTGGGTGACAATTTTAAATTGGAGAAAACTGAAAAATATGAAAACGACATCCCAAAGGTAATTTTATGGAATTAGTAAATCTCTAAATATATATATTTTTTTAATAAAAGACACCGTTCAAAACAGAAAAAAAGTTATTATAAATGAGTATTTTCTGCTTAAAAAAAATCTGTGTGGGTCATGCGGATAGCATTGTCAAACAGAAAAAAAAAAAAAAAAAAAAAAAAAAAAAAAAAAAAAGAGAATACGAAAAAAACTTCCATATTTTTTTATTTATGTGCAATATTTGGAGGTTTTTTGTGGCGGTTCATTTGCAAAGGGAATTCAGTTTGAAACTTCCCTTTTTTGCCAAATTTTGTGCTCTGCTATTTTTGAATTTTTCGAGAATTTTTAGCTGTGTTTCTGGTAATTTTTTTAGCATTCATAAATAAAAAATCCGGTTTCAATCTTTTAGCACAATATAGTAAATTTAGCTCGCTATGAACTTCGAAATATCTTTATCAATTTTTGGCATCCTTTTGCATTTTGCGGTGATTTTTTTACCTTTTTTTCTAAATGGGGGAATTCTCAGTTAAATTTTGCTAGTGCTTTGATTAAATTCATGTTGTAAGAATATCAAATCTGTTCCTGTAACACCATGAACAAAATGTTGAAAATTTTAATTTAATCCGGGTCGAAATAAAAATTTACAATAATTCGTTTGTTTGATTCGAGATCTGAGCCGGCATAGCCCCAATGGGTGTACGCACATTGCCGAAAGCAGTTCAATCCAACTGTAAATTCGTTTAATTTTAGTTTCGTTTTGAAAAAATCAACTAGTGAAGCTCCGCTGGTGTTGTTATAAAATAGAACTCGGATAGAAAATTAAATATAGATATTTCTCAAAAATCTTAGAAGGGGGGGGGGGGCGAGACCTGAAAAAAAAAGTTTGTGGGTGGCCTCAAAAGACCTTCCTACGGCCCTGGGCATAACGTAAATAAAATGTATTCCTTTTAATTAGGAATTGGAATCGAATACCGTTTTTCACTTTTCAATAAATGCATTCCACTTTTAGTTGTAATTGATTTCTATCTTATAATGGTCTGTATCGGACTGTCGCCTAGCAAAAATTGGCTTATATTGACAACTTTGACGATCACTTTCGAAACTGATTTGCTTTTAAGAAAAAGTGCAGAACAGTTTCATTAAACAATGCATTCTGTTTCTTCGTTTCTTAATAAAAGCATCTGTAACATTTTTTTTTTAATTTAAGAATAAAAATGACTTTATAAATGTGTCAGTAAGTAATAAATTTGGATTTGTAAAATCGTAAGTAACCTGACATATTGTATTGTTTAAATTTGAAATAATGATTGGTTTATTTTAGAAGCAACATTTAAAAAAAAATTCAGTGGAATGGGAGACAGTCAAAGAGATGAAGGGACAGACCTTCCATTATCTATTTTGTATTTTCACATGGGAGGGGGGTGGAATGTCCTTTGGAATTTGTTGTAATCGGACCAAGTTTCCACGAAAGAAGCATTTAACTGCCATGTACAGCAAATTAAAGTTAAGGAAACAGTATTGTGGGCTGCTTCAAGATTAGTTTCAGAAGCCTTTGGTTTCAACCCCGCCTCCTAACGATAAATTACGTATGATGACGATTGTATAAAGAAAGCAAGCTTTAGGGATTAAGGTAAACCCGATTTGTTGTTGAAGCGGTTTGGGATAATTTCTACAAAGTGAAAAAGCGAGGCACGCACAATGGAGCAATTTTCGACAGGTCTGTTAAAGAGGTAGAGAAAAAAAGCTTTATAGATGAAATTTTACTATTTTTGTTTCCAGTCTAGAAAGGAAATTTAGGGGTAGAGGGCAAGGTCTGGCATGGAAAAATGAAAATTTGATGTTGTATTACATACATTTTTTAAAGGGAAATACTGAGTGAAAAAAATGATCAGAATGTCGAGCTTCATTCTAGGTTGGACAAGAAGTGGTGGAAAACTAGAAATTTAATGTTGTTATCGGAATGCGCTAGGTCGGGCAAAACATTTTCCAGGTCGGGCTTTGCCCGACCTGGCCCCCACCTGGCTACCGGCCTGCCCCCCCCACCTTTGAATCTTCTCACCAAAACTTCACAAGAGAAAATATAGCACCTTGAAAAGCATCAGAAGAAACTACTAGATTTCTAGGTAAAATATTTTCGTAGTGAAAGTTACGTACCTCTTATGCAAATGTTCCCTACCACAAATAATGGATGGATTTAAAATTTAAGAAGGAGGTTGGAATTAGGAACCTTTTTTAAAAACTTGAAAAATTAGGTTACTTTCGTTTTTCGCTTAGTCAGGAAGTAAAGGAAATTTATCCTGTTCAGTTACCGTACTAAACAGAAGGTACATATACTTACTCCTGGGTATAATAGATTAAGAGCCATACTATCTATCTATATTATAAAGGACAAACATATCTGTGCGTAACGCTGATGTCACTTTGCGAATGGCAATACTTAACGATGAAATTTCGGTTTTGCCATTTTTGCTACTGCAAATTGTTAAACTTCTAAACATCGCACATTTCATTCTTTGCATCGTCGCACAGTGTATCAATCCTTAAGAAAATGTGAACATAGAGCCAAAAAATAATCGTTAAATAACTAATTTTTTACAATGAAATATTTTAAAAGAATATCTACAAAATACGAATATATGTTTATTTTTTAAATTATACAAAATTATACCGTATTTGTATAGCTCGGACTATACACCTTTCAGCAGAGGAATTTTTCAGCGAATTTTAGTGACTTTTTGCTATGCTCAGAAATGGAACCTAAGTAACCTCTACTAATAACTCATTTAAAATATAATTATTAATTTTTTAAAACACATTTTAAGCCACTACTCACTATATTTTGATTGAATTTTACGTCTCATTCTACATTATGAACAACACATATAGAATTAATGGTATCGTAAACTTCAAAGTTACATAACTTAAATTGTTTAAAGTTGTTTAAAATTTCAAACTCATGTTGGTATTCCTGAAAGTCTGTACTTTAGTGTGGTATAGATGATTTTTTGCGCAAACCTGCGCGTTTTCGAAATAAATGGACTTGAAACGGCTATTCCGTACTTTTCCGTTTCCAGAAAACATGTTAAATTGGCTGTACACAAAAATATTTTTTAAAGAAGATTATGCTGTAAGAAATTTCTAGGACGAAATGATGTAAAAAACTAATTTAACATTAAACTGCGAAATTAAAGTTAATATACTCGTATTTCTGGTTATATAAATGTTTACATGAAAATGCTGAAAAGTGCAAAGGTTATCAGAGGGTTAAATGTACTCTAATAAATGGATGCGCTGCTATGTCAGTGATAAAATGTCATATTTTAAAGTAAAAGTTCCAATGATTCTAGAAAATTTCTGTTCCTTTGAATGTATTTTATTTTGTGTCTAATATTTGAAATCAAAACGTCAGATGTTATTAGCAAATGGTGCAATATGTCTTCGTTATATACTCTTCAACTTATTTTTATCTTATGGGACTCCCGGTACCTTCGAAACTGTTTATTTTGAGCTTCGCTAGATTCTTCCTATTATTATCCAATTGCAGCAAAAAAAATTGTAATCATATCCTTTCCATGAGTTAGTAATTTATGTACAGAAGCTGGCATATAATACTAACCATACTTTGAGGCATATTGTTTAGCTGTCCCCAGTGCGAAATTGCCAAATTTTTCGGCCTTAATTACTTCGTCACAGGCGATCACTTGCATTATAATTGCAAAACGTTTAATAAGTTCTTTATCCAATCCAGTGATCTCATCTGTCTTTTCAAACTCAGCAAAAAATGTCCTTGCAGTGTTTCCATCGTGTATCAAACCACTTCCCCGTTTAACAACACCTATTAGCAAACCAAATTCTTTTCTGAATTCGCGTTGAATTTTTCTCTTTGATTCTTCTTAATTTAGCTTCTCCAGGAGTATCCTCTCTGAACCTTTGAGTTAGTCTTCTTTCATGTGTTTCGGTTACGTCTGAAAAAGATTTTCGTGATGTTGATTTCTGCAAATTTTCAACTACAAATGGTTTAAGCTCATTACCAACTTTAAAGGAACACTGAAGTGAAGAATAGTTTTTATTAGTGAAACGATCTAATTTTCGTTCAGATTTCAGCCAGCTATCTTTTGCATTTACACAAAACATACGTAAACGCTCCTTTCAATTTTCTTCATCATTTTCTGAGGCAATTAGTACAGTTCGCTTACAAAAGTAAGTATTGATTTTTCATAACTAAAACCATCATTTAAATTCTTCAAAAATGGAAACAAATCTCTGTTTGCTATCATATTTAAAAAGAATATAAGAAAAAACACAAAATGAAATAATCTTCTTTCAAATAAAAAAGAAATATGCTAAAATTAATATTACCACAAGATAATTTAAAAAAAATCAAACCCAATAATAACAAATATGCACTGAAATAAGTTCTAAAATGTGGCAGTAGAAAGTTGCAGTTTTGTAGACAGATTTTAAAGAGTTGTGTAAATATCGCATATGTTGCCAATTTAAAATTAAACAAATGTTTTAAATATTCCACAAAGGGCATTTGTATATAAGTAAAACTGCATGCTTTATTTTTCCAGTTTATTTTAAATATTCATCATCTACCTAAACTTCCTGTTTGCGACAAAAGAGTGCGAAATTGCTCGTACAAACCATGCAGAAGCTTTCAGTATCATTTATTTTACTCATTTAAACCTAAATATAACAAAACACATCATATATATATAGGTTTATTCTCTCGTGATAATCCTATGTTCGACATTGCCTATACTTTGATCCACTGTGCGTCGTATAGGGGGAATGCAATTTGTTTGAAAACTGTATCTCAATTTATTTTTGAGATATTATTTTTTTTTTAATTTTTTAATTCTATCTCTCTAATGGTAGCAACTTGAGTACTCCATTTCTGTGGGAAGTAAAGAGTAAATAGCAGATTCCTGAATCTTTTTGTTGCCATTTTTCATAGCAATTGAAAAAAAAAAGTGAATTAAAATACCTGCTACGTCAAGAATATTGTCAGCTATAAAACCCGGCGAATTTTGGTTTTATTTCATTTTTATATATCAATTAAATGATTTTCAGTTTATCGCGAACTTACTTTATAAACGATACATCAATTTCTCTTTAGAAAAACGCATTTTTAAGAATATTTGTGTGACTTATTTTGTCAGCTTAATTCGTATGAAAAAGCTGAAATAATGCAATTTTATTAATGCGTGAAAAGAAAAAAAAATTCTGCTCATGCGCAAAGTTCTCTGGCAAGTCCAGCATCATTCGACAAGGTGACTTTGCAGAAGTAACATGATTAATCCAACTTACGGTTCTGCAGGTACAGTGAGCAAAAAAAGTATTTGCACACCAGGTAAATTTGTTCTAGCATATGTATAAATAAATAAAAAGCAACTAAGAATTAAAAATACCAACACTTTTACAAAACAAATCAACATATTTAATATCTGACTTAATAATTATATTTAAAATATGAAAACATAAAAAAGTGGCATTTGTACTGCCAAAAAAATATTTGCACACTAGCAATAAAAATAGATCTAGAAGAATTATTTATAAGTTAAAAACAGTGCTAATATTTAGTATGCATGCCCTTTGCTTCAATTACAGCTTGTAATCGTCTGGGCATTGATTCTATTAATTTGTGACATGTTTCACTGCTGATTTGTAGCCATTCTTCCCTAAGAGCTTGCTTAAGTTCTGATTTGTTAGAAAATTTCTTTTTCCTTATTTTCACATCCAAAATATGCCATAAATTTTCAATCAGATTGAGGTCTGGTGATTGTGGTGGCGTTTTCAATTGATTTTTTACATTATAAAGTAGCCATACCCTCGTAATATATGCAGTGTGTTTCGGATCGTTATCCTGTTGGAAATAATATGAATTAGGAATTCATAATTTCAGAGCACTATTAGATAAATGATCTCGCATTCATATTGCCTTCAATAAAGGTCATTTCTCCAACTCCGTTAAAAGACATGCATCCCCAAATCATTACATGACCACCGCCCTGTTTTACAGTTGGTTTCAAGTTTTTAATTTGAAGAGAAGTATTTGGCTTTCGCCATACAGTTTTCTTACCATCTGAGCCAAAAATATTGAACTTGCTTTCATCGGAAAAAATAACAGTTTTCCAAAACTCTAGTGGTTTGCTGACATAAGCTTTTGCAAATTCAAGTCTTTTCACCCTATTTGTTACACTAATAAATGTTTTTTGTCGAGGGGCTCTTCCTCGAATATTTGCATCATGAAGAATATTTCTGATTGTGGTGTAACTATTGTTCCTGACGTTAAAGCGGCATCAACAGCTAATTCTCGAGCACTTAGAAAAGGGTTTTTTGAAGATTCTTTTATGATGGGTCTCCTTTGCCTGGTATTTAGCGTTCTTGGGCGCCCAGTTCGTGGCTTATTTATTGTCGAAACAGTTTCTTTTTTCTTCTTAATTACATAACGAACACTAGAAAAGTTTAGATTTAATTTTTTACCTATTCCTCGGTAGCTTAATCCAGAATTATGAAGAAATATAATCTTCTCACGGGTAGCAACAGACAGCTCACACGTTTTCGGCGTCATTAGAACAAAAACTCCCCAGAATCCCTGCTCCAGTTAATATATTACGTGACTTTAAAGTGCGGGGCTAATGTACTGCAGGACTGATATGCTAAACATTTGCATAATGTTCACATTTAATGCCTTTTTTAACAGTCAATGCTTCTTGTGCAAATACTTTTTTGGTATGAAAAAATATTGATTTATTTTTTTAAATGTGTAATATTACTGTTTAAAAAAAATGGGTAGTTATTTTTATTTTCTTCTTATTTAAATAAATGAATAATTAAGAGAATAGTATCAAATTTGCTTTGTGTGGTTACTTATGCAAAAAATCGTCTGCGTGAAAATACTTTTTTTGCTCACTGTACATAAGTCAGAGTGTTGGGCAAATGTATGCGGAACGCTACTCTAATTGGCTCAAACCTTAAGATCAAATGTTTGCAACAACTGTGCGAGAATGCATCGGATGCCAGTACCTGATTTAATGAGAAATGTACTAAGTTTTTTTCAGTTATAAATGTTCGATGTGTGACTCTTTTGTTACACGGCATACGTCCAATCCATAATCGAGTTCGCTCCAAACATTTTGCAGCATCACTCTGTCAATGGTTCTGAAAGCTTCACAAATGCGTTCTTTAAGTTGTAAACACTTTGTTTTCGGCATTGGTGGCACGTGTCTTTGACACTGTCAGAACTTAAAGAACGCATTTGTGAAGAATTCAGAACCATTGACAGAGTGATGCTACGAAATGTTTGGGACGAACTAGATTACGGATTGGACGTAGCCGTGTAACAAGAGTGTCACACATCAAACATTTGCTACTGAAAATACTTGGTATATTTCTCTTTAAATTCATGTATCACTTATTGTAATATGTGCAGTAGTTTCGAAAATATGATTTTTTTTTTTTTAAATCGGGTTCATCATTTGTAATAGCCCTGTATAATGATTCATGTTACTTCTGCAAAGTCACATTGTCGATTGACAACCGGCTGAACTTCTCAGAGAGTTTTGCGCGTGAGCAGAAATTGTGGATACACAGCGCCTTCTACAACTTCATGCGTTCGTTTGCGCCCATACTTTCCTGTGTGAAATTGTCTTCTTTTGCTATATTTTACCTCCCCACCAAATTTGAACAATTATTCCTGATACACACTGTATATTCGCTAACATTTAAAAGTTAATGTTTCCGTTTACTTGTATTTATTCTCAAAGCATTTTTTTTTAAAATATATATCGTTAAATGGTTTGGTATTCTAGTCTTGATTTGAAATGCAATTATAATTTTTCATTTTTTTTTCTAGATTTTTGTATTAGCATATAGTGAAGATTAATTATTGACGAATAAAATCTATTTGAACAAATAAATCAATGACGAACAAAACCATGCACTTTGAAAAACAGCGAAAGAGTTAGTTCACTATTAAGGGGGTCCGGGACACAAAAATCTTCAAATTTTCAATTTTTTTTTTTTTAATTGGATTAAAAATTTCTCTGCCGTTTTCTGCTTAAAATGATGTTTAAATCATGTTTCTATCTTAATTAGAACAGGAAATATTAATTTTTTCGTCTTAGTTTGTTTTCAAAATCTGCCTTTCAAGCTATGGTTGTCAAGGAAACGAGTTCGTGTGAAATTGCGCTTTTCTTCATGATAGGTTTTTTCACCATTTCTCATATTTAAATTCTTATAACTCGAGAACCGTTAAAGATACAGGGTTGAAACTCAAAACATATCTTTTTTTCAATTATTTTACTTTACTTTTGAGCCAGCATATTTGAAAAAAATATTTACTTTTGAAAACATGATTTTTTTTTTAAAGTTGCACCACTTTTTTTGTAATTTTTTTGTTAAATATTTTTAATTTTTTTTAAATTAATATTTTTTTAAATGCTGGCTCTAAATTAAAATATATGTATTTCTGTTTATTTAAATGAAAAACAATTTAAATTATACAAATAATATTTCGAGTTATAACGATTTTAAGTTATACCACTTTTTTCATAAATTTTAAATTTAAAAAGCTATGAGAAGTTTTATCATTTGATTTTGTTTACAAATGATATGGTTAACCATCACAAAAAAGTTCAAAATTTTAACTCAATAAATAAAAATTTTTGAAAATGTGTCCCGGACCCCCTTAATAAACATTTCTCTAATAGTCAGAATTGAATTTCCGTACCTTTTATATTTTCGGGTGAGAGATTTATTTATCGTTGGAAGAGAATTCATCTATTTAAGTAGCTCAGTAATCGAGTTTTGATTATAAAAGTCATTACACGGAATTTTAATTTGATTTTAAATTAAACGGGTTTAAATTGAGAAAAGACAGATTGAATAAATGGAATTTTAATTTATTTTCAGTTAAATTATTTTAAATATAGAAAGTTAGACTTTTGTAAGAATGGAAAACAAAATGAACAGATAAGCGTAATATCTCTTAACTCTTTCATATTCGAGTACAATTAAAGGGTGTTGATAACCAAGGATTTCATGTTCATTTGGACCAGGAATAATTTTTATTTCATCAACAAAACATCTGGATTTTGAGAGGTTTATCATCTAAATGTGTTCTACGGAAAATTTTTCACAACAAAAGTACGCTGATGCTTTAGATTTAAAAGTTGGCAAGTAATGTGGTCTGTGAGACTGCTAATCCCAGTAAAGACTAAAATAAATATATGTATTTCAATTAATAGGTTTTGCTTTGTTCCTAAATTTTCAATCATATGTAAATAGATTCACAAAAAATAAGTTCAAACAATTGAAATCAGAACTTCCAAGTAACTTTCAAAAGTGTACAAAAAAGCATGCATAACGCTTGATTTACGAATTTGAAGCTTCGATAGAAATTTTCAATTTTGGACAAATCAAATCTACTTTTAGGAACAGTTATAAACAAGTAAAAATTAAATTTAAAAAATCAAAAATCCCGACTGCGTAAAAATCGAGCTAATTAATTATTTCTCACCAATGTTAAACTATTTTTCATATTACTTACCTATTTTTTTATTTACTTGTATTGATGACTTTTAAGTTGTGTTTAATTGTTAGTTCCTATCTATAAATTGATGAGGCCTTTAGATGTCTACGACGGTTAGAGTTGCAGTAAAGCTAGAGATCCTAGTTACACAATTTCCAGGTTAAAAAAAAAAAAAAAAAATTTCGTGTCTACCCCATTTAGTATTTTACGGCTGCCATTTTGAATTTATGAAAAGAAACTTAGCCTATAACCGTCGGACGGTTTAGACAAATCGATAGAGACCTCATTCATTAAAATCCACCCAGTCGTTGGGATGTTTCGAGAGAGTAAAACACATACCCAGATACGCGTGAAACACATAACCCTTCTTGTCAGTCGACTAAAAACCTTTAACAGATGAAGTACCAACACATATTCTCTGTCATTATTTTATCATTTAAAATTTATTGTTTCCGTTTCCTTGTGCTTATGACCGAAGCATCATTTCATTTAAAAATCTTTTTAACACTTTGCAACAAAACTTAAAAGTGTTTATGAATTCGGTTTGTCTGTCCGCCTGGTCGTCGGTCTATCTGGCCGCGCTCTAACTCAAGTAAATGTACTCGGATTTTCACGCAATTGATATATGTTAATGATGTTTACCATGGCATGTTCGGTATTAATATGAAGTGTATAGCGTTAATAATTCATTTACAGGGATCACTCAAAAGAATTCTGTTACATTATGGTCAATGGGGAAAAATCGTTTGCAGAGTGTTTTAATGACATTATTCTGTTCAAATGTATTGATATAAATCACTGAATTTCTCTACAAGATGATTACCACGGAATAGGGCATTCATTGCATTTGTCGTTCATTTACAGGGACATACAAAGCAAATCGGCTACAGTACAGTCTTTGAGCAAAAATTTTTCGAAGTGCGTTTTCAATTTCTGTTACCAATTTTAAATTTAACAATTTTTTGCATGTTACTCGTCGTGTATAAATTCTGTACCTCGTATATAGGGCTTCGTAAAAGAATTCACGTACCATTCTCCTTGTTAGCGGAAATTGCTGAAGGAGAATGTTCAACTGAGGCATGTATTTCCTAACTGAACTAAATTTTTGCGTGCATGTAGTTAATAGATACAAATGTGTATATCATATACAGGGCTGCTCAAAGAATTCGGATACTTTTCCGACCATATATGGGAGTTGCAGAAGTCGGGATTTCAAATGTTTTATGCTTTTCTAAATATGGTTCAATTAGACATCCTATTTCAACTTATTAAGGCTGTTCTTAACTGCTCTGCTCAACAAGCGCAAACCGTTTTGACTCATTTACAAATTCATTTTTTAACGGAAAGATATAAAATTGGAAAGCCTGACCATGGAAGCGATTTGGAATCGAACTGAGTTTTTAATTTTTTTATAAATCAATTACCTATTGAGTTAGAAGCGATTTTGATCACGTGACAAAGACGTTTATCGAACTTTCTTGAGTGGTTATTCTACTTTCACGCGGAAATTCGGCTCAAAACGCCTACGTTGACACAATTTTCTGAAAAATCTATTATGTTTGCAAAAAAAAAAAAAAAAAAAAAAAAAAAACGGAAAAAATAGCTCGATTACATTAGTTTCTGAACAACAACACCAGCTAGTTTCATGCATTTCCGAACAAAAATAAATTAAAACATGTGTCATAAAGTTGCCCTCTTGGATTTGAGAACAGGCTTAAACGGTGAAGGTTTGTCACAGTAGTCTGAATGTGTTGGAAAGCATGATTTGCATGTTTTTTTTTCTTGTATCTAAATCATTCAGTGCTCTAGTCTTGATTTGAAATGCAATTTTAATTATTCATTTTTGTTTCAGCATATTGTGAGGATTAATTATTCACGAATAAAATCTATTTGATTAAATAAATCACTAACGAGCAAACCAAGCACTTTGAAAAACAGCGAAAGAGTTAGTTCACTATTAATAAACATTTTTCTAATAGTCAGCGAGCGAATTCATAACTGAATTTCCGTACCTTTTATATGAGTGAGAGATTTATTTATCGTTGAAAGGGAATTCATCCATTTAAATATCTCGGTAATCTAGTTTTGATTATAAAAGTCATTACACGGAATTTTAATTTGTTTTCAGTTAAATAGGTTTAAATTGAGAAAAGACTGGTTAATAAATGGAGTTTTAATTTATTTTCAGTTAAATGATTTGAAATATAGAAAATAGGACTCTTGTAAGAATGTAAAACAAAATGAATAAATAAGTTCAATATCTGTTAACTATTTCATATTCGAATATAATTAAAGAGTGTTAACAGTGAGATTTATCATCTAAATGTGCTCTTAGAGAAAGTTAAATAGAAGTGCTAAATAGAGAAAGTTAGGTTTTTTGTAAGAATGAAAAACAAAATGAAAAATGAACAAATAAGCGTAATATCTGTTAACCATTTCATATTCGAATGCAGTTAAAGAATGTTAATAATTAAGGCTTTTAATGTCAATTTGAACATAAATAATATTTATATAATGCTCAAAATATCAGGATTTTGAGAGAGTTATTTAGATTATGACTGATTTATTAAAATATGGGTTTAAATTATAAAATATTTCGTCCATTAAAAGGTAAAGTCTAGAAATTAAATAATAGTGAGATTTGATATGATAAATGTATATTAACCCTTAACTAATGCGACAAAAATTGTGTCATAGTGACTATCAGCGGTTTGTGAGACCGCTTGATTGAAAGGTGAAAAAAGTCTTGATAAAAGTCTCGATTAACTCGTAGGATACTCTTACTGTACTAAACTTTCTGTACAGTACTACTATAATTAAAATTCACCTATCCAAATGTCTCTAGCAATAGTACTAGAGCTGTAAATGAAACAAAATAATCCTAGTATATATAGTTAAATAATAAGTTTACAAGTTAAACTGTGAAGATTGAAAAATCAACGGTCTGTGAGACCGCTAACAGCAACTAAGGATTAAAATAAATGCATGGATTTCTGTTTGTGAATTTGCTTTGTTTACAAATTTTCAATCATATGCAAATAAATTGACGTATAAAAAATAAGTTGAAATAAGAGAAATCAACACAACGCAAAATATAACCTTCAAAATTGTGGGAAAATGTGTACATAAAGCTTGGTTTTCCTGTAGTTTTAAAGCTCTTATAGAAATTTTCAATTTTGCACAAATGAAATCTACTTTTAGGAACAGACATAAAAAACTGACAATTAAAGTACATATATTCTCAGTCATTATTTCATCATTTAAAATTTATGTTTCTGTTTGCTTGTGTTTATGGCCAAAGCATCTTTTTTTTTTTTCCTTTTTTTCAGTATTCTAGTCTTGATATGAAATGCAATTACATCGATTTTTTTTCTTCGTTTTTCTTTTAGCATTTTGTGCGGATTAATTATTCAGGAATAAAATCTATTTGATTCAATAAATCACTAACGAACAAAATCATGCACTTTGGAAAACAGTCAAAGAGTTAGTTCCCTATTAATAAACATTTTCTAATAGTCAGCAACCCTATTCATAATTGAATTTCTATACCTTTTATATTTTTTGGACGAGAGATTAATTTACCGTTGGAAGAGAATTTATCTATTTAAATAGCTCAGTAATCGAGTTTTGATTATAAAAGTCACTTTAAGGAATTTTAATTTCTTTTCAGTTAAATGGGTTTAAATTGAGAATAGACTGGTTGAATAAATATAATTTTAATTTATCTTCAGTTAAATACTTTTAAATATAGAAAGTTAGACTTTTGTAGCAATATCTGCTAACTATTTCATATTCGAATACAATTAAAGGGTGTTAATAATTAAGGCTTTTATGTTAATTTGGACTAGAAATATATTTTATATCATCGACAAAACATAAGGATTTTGAGAGATTTAAAATCTAAATGAGTTCTACGGAAATTTTTTCACATACTGATGCTTTAGATTAAAACGTTACCAAGTATGCGGTCTGTGAGACGGCTAACCGCATGAAGGACTAAAATAAATGTGTGTATTTATATTTATAGGTTTTGCTTGTTCATAAATGTTCACAGGGTTCGTACGGTCCTTGAAAGTCCTTAAAAGTGCTTACATTTTTCAAAGGAAATTTTTGGTGCTTAAAAGTACTTATTTTCATGCAAAATCGGAAAAAAGTCCTTAAAAGTGCTTAATTTTACTCTCATATTAATTCTTAATCAAAGGTGAAACTCTTCTGCATTTCTTTTAATTTCTGATTTTAAAAAAATCTTAATCTCGCCTTGCCTCCCCTTCTGAAATTTTACTTTCTCCTTTGTAATATCAAAGTTAAAAACTTCATTTTTTTTTAACCTTTTTCTACTCTCAGAGATTTAAGACCAGCGCCAGACGAAGCCAAATTTTGCGCCAAACCTACACCAAAACGAACTTAGTGCCAAGATGAAATTTAGCACGATTTCGTCGATCCGAGAAAGAAAAAAAAAATCAATTTTTTCTATGCCGCTAATTGCGTCAAAAAAAAGCAAAAAACCGCGGTCAAAAGATCTCGAAAAACACGCGATGTTTGTCAAATGATCACAAAAAAAAACGTGAATTTTGTCGAAGGATCGCTAATTTCGTCAAAAACGAACAAAACGCGGTCAAAAGATCGTAAAAACGATAATTTTGTTAAAAGATGGCGTAAAAAACGCGCAAATTTCATCAAAAGGTCGCAAAAACCGATAAATTTCGTCAAATGATCGCGAAAAACACGCAAATTTCGTCAAAAAATCGCGAAAAACACAAGAATTTCGTCAAAATATCGCGAATAACACGCGAATTTCGTCAAAGGATCGCGAAAAAAACGTGCATTTTGTCAAAGGATAGCTGACTTCGTCAAAAAACGAACAAAACGGGGTCAAAAGATTGTGAAGAAACGCGAATTTCGTTAAAAGATCGCGAAAAATATGTGAATTTTGTCAAAAGATCGCGAAAAATACGCAAATTTCTTCAAAAGATTGCCAAACATACGCAAATTTCGTCAAAA
This sequence comes from Maratus speciosus, assembly GCA_963932465.1. Lineage (NCBI taxonomy): Eukaryota > Metazoa > Arthropoda > Arachnida > Araneae > Salticidae > Maratus > Maratus speciosus. The sequence continues at coordinate 293,090,882 of OZ010798.1, forward strand.
GATCGCGAGAAACACGCGAATTTTGTCAAACGATCGTGAAAAACATGCTAATTTTGTCATAGCAAAAAAAAAAAAAACGTTAATTTTGTCAAAGGATTACCAATTACTTCTAAAAATGAACAAAACGGGGTCAAAAGATTGTGAAAAAAAGCAAATTTCGTTAAAAGATCTTGAAAAAACCCACAAATTTCATCAAAAGGTCACAAAAAACCGCAAATTTTGTCAAAAGATTAAAAAAAACCCACGCTAATTTCGTCAAAAGATCGCGAAAAATACACGAATTTCGCTATAAGATCGCGAAAAATACGCGAATTTCGCCAAAAGATCGCGAAAAACATGCGAATTTTGTTATAGCGAAAAAAAACCCGTTAATTTTGTCAAAGGATTACCAGTTACTTCTAAAAATGAATTAAACGGGGTCAAAAGATTGTGAAAAAACGCAAATTTCGTTAAAAAATTCGAAAAACCCCACAAATTTCATCAAAAGGTCACATAAAATCGTAAATTTTATCAAAAGATTAAAAACAACCACGCTAATTTCGTCAAAAAATAGCGAACAGCACGCTGATTTCAACAAAGGATCGCAAAAAATACGCGAATTTTGTCAAAACGCGAAAAATACGCGAATTTTGTTAAAACGCGAAAAATACGCGAATTTTGTCAAAAAATCACGAAAAATACGCGAATTTTGTCAAAAAATCGCGAAATATACGCGAATTTTGTCAAACGATCGCGAAAAATACGCTAATTTCGCCAAAAGATCGCGAGAAATACGCTAATTTCGATAAAAGATCGCAAGAAATACGCAAATTTCATCAAAAGATCGCGAAAATACGCAATTTTCTTTTTATTAGCATTAGAATTTCAATTTGCGCCAAAAACAGTTTTTATTGCTACAAAATTAATTTTTGTTGCTACAAAAAATGGATTTTACTGCTACAAAATCAGATTTTTGCTGCTACAAAAATGGATTTTACTGCTCCAAAATTCGATTTTTGTGCTACAAAACGGCTTTAGTGTACTTTCATCCCTGTGTTTGTCAAATGATCACGGAAAAACGTGAATTTTGTCAAAGGATCGCTAATTTCGTCAAAAACGAACAAAACTCGGTCAAAAGATCGTAAAAACGATAATTTTGTTAAATGGCAAAAAAAACCCGCAAATTTCATCAAAAGGTCGCAAAAAACACACGAATTCGGTTAAAATATCGCGAAAAACACAAGAATTTCGTCAAAATAGCGCGAATAACACGTCAATTTCGTCAAAGGATCGCCAAAAAAATGTGCATTTTGTCAAAGGATAGCTGACTTCGTCAATAAACGAACAAAACGGGGTCAAAAGATTGTGAAAAAACGCGAATTTCGTTAAAAGATCGCGAAAAATACGCATATTTCGTGAAAAGATTGCCAAAAATACGGAAATTTCTTCAAAAGATCGCCAAAAATACGCAAATTTCGTCAAAAGATCTCCAAAAATACGCAAATTTCGTCAAAAGATCGCGAGAAACACGCGAATTTTGTCATAGCGAAAAAAAAAACTTTTCTTGTAAAATTTTCGTAAGGTAAATAAATAAGTCATCTAATAAACTCCCTCCCTAAAAAATTAAAAAAAATGTGCTTGTCCCTTTGCCCCCTCAACTTATAAAGTTTAAAACCTTAAAAATCATTGCTTTTTTTAAAACTTTTCCTGCTCCATTAGTTAATTTATTGTAACAATAAATAATCGATCATACAGTTTTCCCCTCCCCCCTCCAAGTCTTTAAGTTAATTATAAGTCTGTTAAACTACCCCCCCCCCCCTCAATAATGAAAGAAAATTATGTTTCTCCTCTTCGTTTATCTTTACAATAAGAAAGTATTTGATTCGGGAAAATTTTCGACCGATTTACACGTTTTAGGGGTTAGATATCCTGAAAAACATGTTTTTACAAAATGAGTTTGTGACTCTGTATGTGACACAAATTTTGTGGGTGATGTATCTCAAGAACTAATGCACAAAACTTAATAAAAATATATATTCAGTTAACCCTCGATATAAATTAGTGTTGATTAGTTTTTGATGTAAATCGCCCAACAGGTGGTGCTGCTATGCTGCATTTTTCATGATTTACGCCATAGCTATATCTCAAGAACTAAAGCACGAATTTTCATCAAACTTCAGATTCAGGTATACCTTGATAATTATAGGTGCTGATTATGGTTTGGTGTTAATCCCCCAACAGATGGCGCTGCTATGCTGCATTTTTCACGATTTCTGTAATAGCTATATCGCAAGAGCTAATGCACGGATTTTTATCAAACTTCAGATTCAGTTAGATGCTTACATAAGTTGTTGCTGATTAGGTTTTGGTGTAAATCACCCTACAGGTGGCGCTGCTATGCTATATTTTGAAGGATTTGCACGGTTTTAACAATAGTTGTATCTCAAGAACTAATGCACGTAATTTCATATTTTAGAATCCTTATGAGGGGCATAGACCATTTAATTTTGGCACTCTGATAATGAATTTGTAGTATTAACATGTATGAGATAGAAGAAAGTTTTGGGATTGGCACATCTGACTAGTTTTTTCTTCTGCTGTATGTTTCTTTATTATCCAAATTTCTACTGCCACATGGTGAAACCCCCCCCCCCTTCCCATCCATTTGAATATTTAAAACTTTTACAAAAATGAAAGAAACCCTTTATTAAAAAATGCATGTTATAATTTATTAGTTTATTTAATTTGAAGGTCCTTAAATTTTTTTGGTTTTGGTCCTTGAAAGTCCTTAAAAGTACTTGAATTTTATTTAAAGAAATGTGTACGAACCCTGGTTCAGTCATATGGAAATATATTGACACATAAAATATTAGTTCAAACAAGTGAGATCAGAACAAGGCAAAAATAACTTTCAATGTGTACATAAAATGCATACATAACGCTTGATATACCTGTAATATAAAAGCTATGATAGAAATTTTCAATTTTGCATAAACCAAATCTACTTTTAGGAAAAGTTATAAAAAAATCGTTAACAAATGAAACTAGTCGTTGGGGACCACCGTAATACTTACCAATCATGGGTATGCATAATATAAAACATGAAAATAAAACATGTATAAACTATTTATAAAATGCATTGCAAATCCAAAATAAAATTTAAACGCATTTGTTGTCAATTTATTCAGTAGATAGTGTTTAAAATCGCCGCTTGTTGACGTCATAAACTTTACATACTCTATCACTAAATTGCGTAAAAGAAGCACCCTTATAACTCCAAAAATGATATTCATATTAAATAACAGTTTATTGCGTCAGATTAAGCGTTTCATTTCCAATTAAAACATATCTTTCAATTGAAATTTGAATGAAATGTAGTGTCATGAAAAATCGAAGAGTATGGAAAATATGATTACAAATATCTAGGCAACTAATTATCCGATCGACTTAATTCCTTATGCAAAATGTATGATTTTTTATTGTATTTTATATTCACTCCTTAAAATAAACAATTTCGGAATTTTTTATGTACCTTTTATCGGAACGAATATTTCGAGTGTCCGAAAAAAATAGTTCTGGATTATCGAGGTTAGTGAAATTCAAAAGGCTCCTTTTCATTATTTCATACTAAGTACACACCAAATTTCAAGCCACTATCTCAATATGTTCGGGAGATAGAGCGTTTACAGACACGCAGACAGACGGGGGGGGGGGGGGGGGGGGGCAATTTTTTTTTCTAAAAATATGTTTTTCGAAATCTCCAGTGTCTGAAACGTGTAAATCCGTCAAAAAAATTCTATTTTTAAAACGATTACAAGACCCTATATTACGTATGATGGGTAAGTAATACCCTTATTCTCTGTCATTATTTTATCATTTAAAATTTAGTGTTTCCGTTTCCTTATGTTTGTGGCTGAAGCGTCATTATATTTTAAAATATTTTATTTTTAAATCGTTCGGTATTTTAGTCTTGATTTGAAATGGAATTATAAATATTCATTTTTTATTCATTTTTTTAGCATAGTGTCAGGATTAATTCTATTTGATTAAATAAATCACTAACGAACAAAACCCTGCACTTTCAACCAGACAATCACCTCATCGAGTTCACGGCTGTAATTCCGGAATTAGTTAAAACTCGATACGCAAATTAAAACGCAATCGGTCTGCAAAGTCATATCTTGGTGGAAAACACCTGAAAACCCCATTTTAACGGATGACTCGTACGTTTACTATTGCATTTTACTGCTGCCAGTCCTCCATGTTTTCACACTTTTGGGTGCAGGAAAACATAATGGTAAACCTATGAGTCGAGCGATAGAATTAGGTTTTTAGGTGTGTTCTACCAAGATATCACTTTGCAGACCAATTGCCTTTTAATATGCGTATCGAGTTTTAACTAATTATAGAATTTCAGCCGTGAACTCGATGAGGTGACTGTCTTTGCTGCCTGCTTCCGGTCTATTAGTTTACTATTAATAAAACCCTCTAATAGTCAGCGAGCGAATTTATAATTGAATTTCCGTACCTTTTATATTTTTGGATGAGAGATTTATTTATTGTTGGAAGAGAATTCATCTATTTAACCCCTTGAGGGGCAGGCAGTTAAGTTTGTGAAATGCTGAATTCCCACCGGAATATTTGAAAAATTCTATTTCAAAATAAGTAAAAGCAATTTTACGGCTTTTTCCCACCAAAGTTAGAAAAGTAAAATTTAATAATTTTTTTCTGGTGTAAAACTTCATTAATCGTAGGTGGTATATAATATATACCGGTGCCCCTCAAGGGGTTAAATAGTTCAGTAATCGTGTTTTGTGAATAAAAGTCATAACGCAAATTTATAATTTGTTTTCAGTTGAATAGGTTTAAATTGAGAAAAGACTGGTTGATTAAATTGAGTTTTAATTTATTTTCAGTTAAATGATTTGAAATATAGAAATTTGTACTGTTGAAATAATGTAAAACAAAATGAATAAATAAGTGCAACATCTGATAACTATTTCATATTCGAATATAATTAAAGGGACACATGAGATTTATCATCTAAATGTGCTCTACGAAAAGTTTTCTACAAAAAAAAAGGTACTTTAAAAAGGTATGCTTTAGATTTAAGAGTCTACTTCACTCAAGCGGAAAATTTAGCTAATGTTAATCCTATGGAAACTTTTTTAAAGATATCGCCTTCGTATTTCAGTATTTTTAAATTATATTTTATACATTGGCTAGCTGAGATCGATCTTTATAAAGGCCGTTTACAAGGCATATGTCCAATCTGTAATCCAATTCGTCCCAAACATTTTGTAACATCACTCTGTCAATGGTTCTGAAAGCTTCACAAATGCATTCTTTAAGTTCTGAACACTTTGTTTTCGGCATTGGTGGTATATAAACAATGCCTTTGACACTGTCAGAACTGCAAGAACGCATTTGTGCAGAATTCAGAACCATTGACAGAGTGATGTTACAAAATGTTTGGGACGAATTGGATTACAGATTGGACATATGCCTTGTAACGAGAGGGTCACACATCGAACATTTGTAACTGAAAAAAACTTGGTATATTTCTCTTTAAATTCATGTATCACTTATTGTAGTATGTGCAGTAGTTTCGAAAATATGAATTTTTTAAAAATCGGGTCCATCATTTGTAATAGCCCTGTACTTTGTTATGTTTTCTGAAAGTGTTGTTATTATTTTTTTTAAACCCTGCATACTCTAAACAAAATACATGCTGAAGTTTCTTGATTTATTAACACTTTCCAACATAGATGAAATTGTTTATGACTTCGAAAATTTTTCTCTCTCGCGTCTCTCTGTTGTCTGCCTGCCTTCTTTCCGTGGTCTAACTCGCGTAAATATACTCCGATTGCCATGAAATCATATATGTTATTGGGTATCATTATGACATTTTTAGTTTTGAAAATGAAGACTGTAACAATTATGGTTCGTTTACAGGAACACTCAAACGAATTCTGTTACATTACGGTCTATTTGAAAAAAACATCGTTTGCCGTGTATTTTAATAATATTACACTATTTTAAACATGGGTAAATTTATATGTATAACTTAGGCAGGTGCACAACACGGCACTTTCTGTAGAATAGGGTATGCATAGAATTTATCTCTCATTTACAGGGCATACAAAATATTTTGGTTACGGAACAAATTGAACAATAAATTGATTTATTGAACACTATGAACAATAATTTGCTAAAAGTGTGTTTTCTGTTGTGGTACGCGTTTATAAATTGAACTAATTTTTTCGTTTTATATATTACTTGATGCGCATAAGATCTATAGATACTATACGGGGCTGCTTAAAAGTTCACAAGTGCATTTCCGTTTTTTCATGAAAATTGCTGAATGGTGATTTTCAACTGTGCTATGCATTTAGCTGAAGTAATTTTCAGCATACACTCTCAGAAAAAACTGTAAATCTATGAACGTTTGCCCTTCAAATTTAACGGGCAACAACCTTATTTGATGAAAAACGATTTGAACCATAAAATAAGCGGCCTTATCCCTTAGATACTTAGAACATTAAGGGCAATCCACACATTCTTACAGTTTTGGCCCATGTGTTAGCAAAAATACGGTACGACTCCATGCATTTTCCTCCGCTAGGGTGTAACCCTTCATTTTAGTCGTGTTTCGAAAAATAATATCACTTAACTGCGACCGTAACATGTTTTTTAACCCACCAAATTAGCAATTCTGTGATGATTATCTAACGTGCTGCGTGCTACGGAACACTAAATAAAGTGTTATTGTGTTTTAAAGTGCATTATATCTTTGCCCCGTAAAATTACGGGCTGCACAAAATGATGGGCATGGAATTTTTTTTATACGGGGTATGACTGGAATCTCTGCTGCCGGCCTCGGGCCGTAATTTTACAGGGATATTTTTAACAGTGTACTGCTATGTAGTATACATAAAAATCTATAGATCGTATACAGAGCTGCACAAAATGAAATCAGACAGTTAAGACTATTGATAGTAATAGTACAAATTGGACTTTCAAGTGCGTCATGTGTCTTGTAAATTGTTTATTTAGACATTATCTTTCACATTAATAATCCGTGCAGTTATTTTACAGTACTCTAAATGTGTAGGAGAGATCTTCATAATATATGCTGGACGCATGATTTTTAACCATTTGGAAAAATGGTTATTGTCCTCTGTCAGGGTAGGAAATCAAAAACAAATCTGAAGCGTTTTATTGATTGAATCCGCATTTTATTCGTTTTCTGATTGGTCTATACAATAATCTGTATTTTCCCTTTACTTTCAACAGAGATGGATACGTCTGTTGCCACTATGACAAAAAAGTAATAAAAACTACAAAAAAAAAATTATAACTCAGAAACAAATTGAGATACAGCTTTCAAACAAATTGCATTCAAAAGTACATTTTTTTCTATATACGACGGTGTAAAAAGTAATATTATGGGATGTTTAGAAGTTTGAGAATGAAATTTCATTTAAAATTGGTCCAGGAATATTAATGTTTGATCCATGGCGTACGTAATGTATGACCAGCTCCGTAGAAGTTTAAAAATGTACAGTACCAAAAAATGTAATCCATGGCGTACGTAATGTATGATCAACTCCGTGCGATTTTTTTATGTCTTAAATTTTAGTCTTTGAAAAATCATTTTCCAAATGGTCGTTGTAATTTGTTAAATTGCTTTTTTTTCTTTTTTTTTTTTTTTTTTTGTTCTTGCTTTTTAAAGAAACCGTTATTTCCATGAGTGTACGTGCTATTCATATACAAATGTTGCACAATATAGACATAGTCATATGCTGCAGCTACAAATGATTTCAAGCATTTTATTTTACAGTGTGATCCAAAATATTATATTTTTTCTTCAATCTGTTGTGGTCCACTACTTGGCCTCATGATCAAGCAGTCGCTAAAAATCATGGGGTCAAATATTTTCTTTGTATTCCCCAATATCCAGAAGAATTCGTGAAGGTTTTCGCTAGATATATTCCACAAAACGTGTAAAATCGCTATCTATCTATTTATATAAAATCCAAGTCTCTGTGTGTCCCTCACGATTCCGGTAGGACCGCCTCATTGAAATGAGTAATTGTTGAAAAAAACTAATGCAGGGTTACCACAGTAGCGCCAAATGTTAGCCAACTTGCTGATAGCTGGCTAATTTGGCGAAATTCCCATTTAAAACCATTAATCTTTCATAAAGGAGGTCACCGAAATTTAATTTAAACTCCGCTCTTTTAAGATATTTTTCAAAATCTATGAGTGAGAATTTAAAGTACATCTTTACATCTTCCTCCCGATGCTACTAATAAAATAACCGCCAATATACGACGCTGTACTGTGTGAGCTCCTAACTGCGCGATTTTAATGTGCTTTAGGTACTTTTCCAGTATATGTGCCTTGGCGAAAAAGGAAATTTGGCAACATATTTTCCGGGAACCTATCCACTGTTTCATTTTATATACGCACGCATTTTTTTCGCTATTTATACGATTTATTTAATATAAAAAAGACGTTTCTCTAATTTTATAAAGAAACAAGATGTGATTTGTACATAAAAACATCAATAATATACATATAAAATAAATATATAAAACAAACAAAAACGCTCATCAAGTTTGTTTTCATAGCTGTTTATATGATTTGACAACAAATCTCGATATTTTTCCGTTATACGGACATCATGCCAAAATGTATGCTAATGCGCCAATTATTTCAAAATGCTAAAAGATATTTGTAATTTTATGCCAACAGTTTAATATGAGTTTTATTTTATTGCTTTGTTTTATAACAGTTATTTGTTCACTTATTTTAAGTATATAATTGTGATTTAATGAAATAGTTCGTAAAAGTCTGGAATTTTCAAATGTTATATTTTTTAAATGCTCACTTTAGATCGACAATGTTTTTTCTTTTATTTTTCAAATGCTTCAATTCACGTGATTTTCATTTTGCGCCATCTATTACGCTTGGCGACAATGGTATCCGTATAACGGAAACGAACCCAAATCTTACTTTCTGATGCCCAAATTACACCAAGCTTTTTTTAAAAAAACGCCAAAGCTCCCACAGTAGAAAAGTACCAAACTGTCTATTATTTTGCGCTATCTGTGTTATAGTTTGTACTATATGTAAGGGGTGTGGAGCGAAGAGTTTAAAAATTAAATATTAAAGTTTCGGCACAGATGTCATATACGCCCCATATTGGCGCGATTTGTTTCTGACGCCAATGTCATATACACAGCGGGTACTTAACTGGCGGCAAACTGTCGTTATTTTGCTTGATATGGTAACCCGGATGTTGTTGTTTATGCTGTTGATGTTTTCGCCAAATTGGCGTATATGGCAACTGTGCCTAAGTTTCTATAGAGCAGTATAAAACAAAAAAATTAAAAATAAAATAAATGCAAAATAAGACTAAAGAAGAAAGAAAAATCATGCGTTAAGCATAGAATATGAAACACTTTCCAACACATCCTGAATGCTTTAACAAAACTTCGTTATTTGGGGAAATAAGATAACTAAGTAAACATTTTAGAAGACGGATAAAAAAATTAAAAAATTGATTTCAGCAGTTACCGTCCATAGCCAATAGTATCGTTATTACATGCCACTATTTAGCCAAAATTTAATTTAACCTACTCTTAAAACTACTGAAATCACATTTCCAGATATTATCATCCATAGACGGTTATGTATCCAATTCTTTGCGTGACCCTGTATATCATTTTATCTATATTCTATAAACATTTCTTAGTAAACTAAATGCAGTTCAGCGTAAAAACGCATAACTCCTTTAAAAACCACCTTTAAGCAATTTACTCTCATATTCAGTAACCCTTACGAATTCTTTTGTGTAGCCCTGGATATGAACTGTAGCATTTATACATACCGTATAGTATGCATAAATGTAGTGAAACATAAAAGCGCATATCATAATTAAAAATGCATTTCTAGCAATCATTGCTTATGTACAACTTCTGAGAAAAGTTGCTTGGCGAGAAAGAAGTTTGCCAACGTATTTTCTGACAACTTATTTACTGCTTCATACTCACAAGCAATTTTTTCCATATGTATGCAATTTATTTAGGTAGTTGTTAGCTATCCCGTCGACCAGTTTCGCCAAATTATATAAATCGCCAAACCACTCGCCAAATTATACAAATTGACATAATTTTTATTTTAAACAACGAAATATCAATTAAATTAGCAAAACATTAATAAAAATACAAATATAACGTCGAATTAAAAATCACTTGATGACGTAAGAAACACATGGTCATGTTTAATGTCAACCATTATTGGCATTTAATCTTACAATTTGGCGACAGTAATTTGGTCGACGGGATAACTAACAAGTACCTTTATTTAATATAAAAAAAGCTATTTACCCATTTTTTTATAATAAACAAAAGTAATTTTGGCACAGATGTCATATTCGCCCCATATTGGCGCGATTTTTTTCCGACGCCAATTTGACGAAAACATCAACAGCATAAACAACAACATCCGTGTTACCATATCAAGCAAAATAATGACACTTTGGAGAGAGTTAACTACCCGGTGCCGGTGTGTATATGACATTGGCGTCAGAAAAAAAATCGTGCCAATATGGGGCGAATATGACATCTGTGCCGTAATTTTTGCACAGATGTCATATACGCATCGGGGTTGGCGTGATTTTTCTCTGACGCCAATTTGGCAGAAATCTCGCTTTCGAATACCAGTTACTTATATATTTTTTAAATTATTTGCTATCATTTTGAAAAGGAAATAACTATAAATAAATAAAAGTTTGAATAATAGCTATAGAACAAAACAGTTTACATAATTAAAAACAGAAAATAAAAGTAAATAAACAATTTATTAATAAATAAAAAACAATAGCCGGGTTACCGTAGCAGGCAAAATAACACCATTTTGGCGCCAGTTAGGTATCCCGGTTCATATCTGAAATCCGTGCCGTAATTTGTATATAAAAAAAATATATATTTAGAAACGATTTTTTTATGTATATAAGTGCATATATAAACAAAAATAAAAGTTCATTAGATTTGTTTTCATAGCTGTTTATATATTTTGGCAACATATCTCACTTTCTGATGCCCGAATTGCGCCAAGCTTTTTTTTTAAAATGCGCTATAATGGAAAAGTACCTAAATAAATAATTAACAGAAATAACCAATTATGGTACAGATGTCATATTCGCCCCATATTGGCGCGATTTTTTCTGTCGCCAATATCATATAGGCAACACGTACTTAACTTGCACCAAAGTGTCGTTATTTTGCTTGATGTGGTAACCCGGATTATGTTGTTTATGCTGTTGATGTTTTCGCCAAATTGGCAACCGAAAAAAATCGCGCCAATATGGGGCGAATATGACATCTGTTCCCCAATTATACATACTAAAACTTTTTATTTCGAGATCAAAACATTGTTTTTAATTTCAATTAAAAATACATATATCCTTGGATAACTTTAGTTGAAATTAGGTTCACAGCTTAATATCTCATTCCATAAACCTAAGCAAACACAAGTGATTCATTCATCGTGAAACTTAAAAAAAATTTAAATCATTGAGGTAATCATTCACAAAGTAAATTCTCCAACAATCAATGGACAATATTCTAATGACATCATAGTAGGTAAAATGGTGGCGGTATCGTTTGTTTATGCACTGTAAAAAAAAATCTTAAAACAACAGAAAAAAATCTTCGAATTCCGACAGTAAAAATTACGTTAACAGTCTTCTTATGTCATTCCATCCTCATATCGCTTATTTTCATGTTAAACAACAAAAAATTCTGTTTTCTTTGCCATCAGTTTCCACTGCGACAGGATAATATGTTGGATGACAGAAAAACGGGAGGTCATCCCCTATGACGTCTAGAAGGTCATTTAGAATGACCAATAAGCATTGGTTATCCCACCCCACGCTAAGACGTATCTTCTAACTTGAAATATTTGAGTGTCTTGTCTGTGTACTGTTGAAAATGGCAGTTCGTTTAATAAAGCAGTTCATCTAATTGAAAAAGAATAATACATAAAGAAATTTTAACAGAAAATTAAGAATCATCTTCACAATTCGAACCCGCGACACACACCTTTGACATCAGAACCGCTTTCTTCAATGATTAGGATTTACAGCTGGAATACTAGAAAACAAACATAGCAAAAGGTATGTTTTCACCCTTCTTTTAAATATGTAACAATGTTTTTCCGAAACGTAACAATATGTATGAAAAATACTTCCTATTTGCTAAAAAGCTTAATTAAGCAATACTATTTATTATTATTATTATTATTTCATAATGTATGATTTACTTAAATTATTAGTATTATTTTATACTTCATTTATTTATGCACATTAGTAACTTAGTTGATCTAATTCTGTTAATAGCTGGAGATTATTTATTGATCGGTTGCTTATTTTAAGTTAAATAAATAATCTTAAGTTTATGATTAGTTTACAAATCTTGAATTTTTACTTAGCTGTAGAATGATTACTTATTATATTTAACTTTTTTATGACTAAGAGTTTAATTTTACTTCATATGTATTAGTTCCAGAAATTTTGATTGAGATTTTAAATTTATTTTGTCATCAATTGACATACGTGATTAGTTTTGGAGTGATAGTTTTAATAATAAACACGGAGTAGCTGCATTAATTATTATAGTTATAGATAACTGATATTTTCGTTTAACGTTAACCAGAATAATATTTATTAGATCTGACGCTGTTCATATATTTTTATTGTTTAAATTTATCACATTTCCTACTATTTACTATGTTGTTTAAAATGGAGTGGTTGATATTTTGTTTAATCGTTCCATATGTTGATTCTGAAGAAATGCTTTTTTTTTTTTTTTTTTTTTTTTTTAGTACAATCTTAGAGTTACTTGTAGTGGTTAAGTTAAAATTTGTAAATTTGATTCACTCTATTTAATGAAATAAATTTTGAGCTACAACTGTGTGAATTATTTTGAAAATAATTCCTATTTAAGCTTTAACCATTCATTTTATAGAATCAGCAAGTTTAATTTTGTTTAACATTTTAATTTAAATTATATTGTAATATTTTTTCTTATTTAGTTGATGATCATTTACTTTATACGGAAAAACACTGTAAATTGTTAAGAAGGATGAAAACTCATTTTATCACTTTAGCTGGAATGAAATACTTTTTTTTATGGTGATGTTTATATAGATTTTAGTGGCTCTTCTTTTTCATTTCTCATCTTTGCTCATAGCTGTCAACTTTTACACATTTATATATACAAAGCTTTATATTCGAAAAAATTATAAAAATTGGCAGGATATTATTTACATAATTAACCAAAGTCACTAATTTCACCTAATCAATTTTCAAAAATATTGCATGAATAAATATTAAAGTTCTTTTAATTACAAATCACATTCAATACATATATTTATTTTATTAAGAAATATTTTTATGGGGGAGGGGGAGTTACCTTATATCGTATATATATATTTTTATTATTCTGGGGGGGGGGGGGAGTTTAAGATACCTTCTTTCACTTATTCCAGTCTTTAATATACTTAATTTACAAATCTATATAAATTCAACTGTTTAAATATTTTATTGCGAATAAGCTATTTAAATTAATTTTATAAAAGTTTGGAGGAGAAATTCCAATAAGTATTTATTATTATTAATATAAACAAATCGATCGGTAAATAGAAATTTCCCGTGTACCTAACCTATAATATGCGATTCTTCTGTTAAATAGAACCTCCCCCCCCCCCCTCGCCAACAGGAATCGACCTACAGATTTTGACTGTTGGGAAAGGCTTGGATTGTCAACACGAAGTGCCTGTATGACTACGTATTTCTGTAGTCTGATAACGCATTCTTTCGTTAACAGATATTTTCTGAAAACAAATAGTTTCTGGCAACTTTTTGCTGCCAGAAAGTTTCTGTTGTTTTACAAAAATATTTTTAACAGTGTGGTTTGAAATCACAAAGATTTAATTTTGCAATGTCTCTTAGTTATATTATTTTATCGTCATATTTATGAGCTCAGAACAAAAGCATATTTTTTCATTATTTAGTTATTAAAGACGGAAAAAAATTATAAATGCATGATTTGAAAAATTTAAATAATTTTCTTTCTTAATAGTAAAAAATAACATCGGGAAGTAACAGCGGGTTTAAGTTAAATAAGTTTAACTGTTTAATTCTGTTGTAATCATAGACTTCTAATATAACTGCACGCAGAAATGGCAACCTTTTCTTGAGGCACATATCATGCTCCCCACCATCACGTGATGGTGGGGAGAATGCGCGCCAAACCGGTTTTTCCCACATCCCACCAAGACCTATTTTGTCTGAGTTTGTTTTGGGAGCGTTTCTTTTATCACGAGAATGAAAGCGGAAAATTGCCAAGAAAGGGATCATCTCCAAAACATGACACCCTTTTGGCGATGAAATCTCCGACATGAGTGCATCAAGGTTCCACGGATGAGAACAATGGGATTCGCTCTCTATTCAATTCCTCCTCTAAGGTTGTAATATTCAAAATAACTGTATTTATTAGGTTTCAGTAAACAACATCAGGGCCCGATTAAACTTTGAAGTTTGAGGAATTACAATGTCATTTCAGGAAATTTCTTTTGGAGAAGCTTTTCTAAATTTCATATATACATGGAAACTCTTCAATGTTAGAAATATTATTCTTAGGACTGACATAACATGAGAACAGCCTGCAATTTTAGACAAGTTTTTGAAAACTACTTTATATCACAAATTTTGCTAAAAACTGGTTACTTTTTTGTTATAGCGGCCACACTATTAGGATTATGACAAGTTGCAGCCAATTTCGCCAACGTCGTAACCAAGATCGTGAAGCACACACATATAATACCGTGTAATACCATTTCATGAAATCGTATACGATAATTTAATAGTTTTTACCTTACTTCAAGTGTAAAATTTATTTATTTTTAAGGCATAACAATCTAAAATTTCCAATATATGAATTTAAAAAAATGTAAACAAAGATTGAATAGACATGACCGCAAAAAGCCTCAAATCTGCATAATACTTGGAACCAAACTGTGCAGATTAGTGGTCTTCTACTGTACACAGTTTATCAGAAATGTGTTTCGTTCTTTAAATGTGTTATTTTCATCTATCACTGCGGAACAAGCGAGAAAACTCATATTCTTGCACATGAGTTGTATATATCTTTATATCTAAATTTCCGTCATTTTTGACGGGCTACCTTTCTAGTATCATATATTCTGCAAATGCAATTTTCAGTTAATAAAGTAAAGATATTTTTCCTCGTATTGCAATGACAAACCTAAACTTATCAAACGATGCTTCGTGTACAGTACATATAAGATTTATATGTAATGCACCTGTTTTATAACGTTCTTACAATAAGTATGAAAAGAAAACATCATTATTAGTAAAGATAACAGATGCAGTATAATGAAACAATCTATATTGGTACTTTTGCTTGGTAATAATTCTTTTTTTATATAATACACTGGCCTCCAAAAGTTAAGGTACGGGGACTGGATGCTTTCGATTGCACACGTTTTGTCGAATATCTATCAACGTTATTGGCGAATTGTTCTTGAACTTCTAGGATGTAAAGAAAATGTTTGATTTTATATTTCTCGGTGAATATTTATTGGGGGAGGGGACACTTGGGGGCTAATAATAAATTTAATAATAAAATAATATTTGCGATCGCCTATGTAACAGAAAAGGCTGGAAATGGTTTGTCACTGTGATAAATCACTATTCTGGTCCTGTTCAACGTTTGTATGCATTTGTGTAAGCATAGCACTCATATTCGTGAAGATGTTAACGTTTTTGTGAAAAATTCAAAAGTTTTTTGTTTATAGCATACAGAGTTTTCAGCCAAATTTAACACAAATTTCCAAAAACCTGACAAAGAACAGTAGTAACAGTATACTGCAATTAAAACATGAGTATGTTGAATATTTGATAAGATATGGGCCTTTGTATGAAATGATTTTTAACTGCGCATCCGTGGAAGATCCTAAATTTTTTAGTATATAATTTGGTAGCCAACTATTTAGGGCAACTTATATAAAAAGTCCAGTCAAATTCACGAAAATTCACAAAGGTAGGGTCGATAGGGTAGCGAGTTGCTTCCTAAAAATAGAGTTATTATAAGGGATTTTCCACAACTTTTCAATCAGCTCACTATATCTTTCTTTCTAAGTCTTCACAGCATTTGACTGGACATTTTATAAAAGTTGCCACAAAATACTGACTACCAAATTATGAAATAAAAATTTTGAAATCTTCCGCGCATGCGCAGTTAAAAAGTATCTCATAAAAATGCCCATATCTCTTCAACTATTCAATATATTCATGTTTTAATTATAGCATACTGTTGCTACTATTCTTTGGCAAGTTTTCGGAAAATTGTGTTAAATTTGGTTGAAAACTCTGTATGTTATAAACAAAAAACTTTTGAATTTTTCACAAAATCGTTAACAGCTTCACGAATATGAGTGCTATGCTTACAAAAATGCATACAAACGTTGAACAGGATCCAAATAGTCATTTACCACAGTGACAAACCATTTGCAGCCTTTTTTTGTTACATAGGTGATCGCAAATATTATTTTACTATTAAATTTATTATTAGCCCCCTAATTGTACCACCCGATAAATCGCCACCGAGAAATATAATATCAAACATGTTTTTTACATCTTAGAAGTTCAAGAACAATTCGCCAATAATGTTGGTAGATATTTGACAAAACGTGTGCAATCGAAAACATCCAGTATCTGTACCTTAAATTTTGGAGGCCAGTGTAATAACAGTAAATAATAATAGTTTGTTTAAACATTTCGTAAATCCAGATGTTTCAATTCACACTGGCGTAATGATGATGCGTCATTATGTGACGACGTCATAAAGCTGCATTATTAGAATATAAAGTTATGATGTTCACGGGAAAATTGAGCATATGTAATAAACTTTTTCAAGTTTTAAAGTTTTATCTATCGTTACTATTGTGTATATGTAGGCATATACATTTAAACAAACACAATCTTGTTTTAAATCGTCTCCAAGTTGGAAGGTATATTTGGCGAAATATTGTCAAATTTGGTGGCCAAAAAAAGCCGCCAAATATATTACCAAATTTGCGATAATTTGCCAATTTGCCAGAATTCATACTGAAACCTGTTATTACAGTAAAACAACTCTTTTTTCTCTCATCAAGAATTAATATTAATTCATATGCTGTTATCACACAGTTCATCTGATAAGAATAAGCGCAATATATTATTTGAAGAAATGTAAATCATAAAAAAATGCTATTTATTCTTTATCCAATATTTCATCTTTATTTTGAAAAAAAATTTCATGAGAAAAAAATAATAATTCTCTTTTTATTAAAATTTCTATTGTTAAAGTTTTTTGCAGAGATGTTTTGAGTTTCTCGAGGGAAATAAAACTTTTTGAAAAGATTTCGAACACTTTATAAATGGTTGTCTTATTGAAGAATTTTTTACAAAAGATTCCAGATAAAATAAAAAGTTTTATTGAATTTATCTTTTTGTGAAGTCCGTAACATAACAAAAAAATATTAATACCAGTTTATAACAAAAGGGAATAACAGATTAGAATAGCTGAGTTTATACATATATACTATATATATTACGAAAATTGAATTTCTGCGCTTCATTAAATTTATTCCATAAAAATTTTCTTTCGAAATTTATTCGATTGTACAATCCTAGTTTATTAAATTATTTCCTATCTAAACAATATTCCATTAATTCCGTTTACTTAAATTCATTTCTATTAAAAATGCGTATTTTAATATTTATTCCCTTTCAAAATCTTTTTAAAAGCATATCCTGTAATCATTTTTCTTCAAGACATTTTATTTCTCAATCTTTAATGTCAATATCTGTTCCATTATAGTCATGTTTTATACCATTTTCTTTTTTTTTTATTTTATTCCAAAAGTTAATTTCGCGCCCTTTCTCGGAAGCAGCGCATGCATGCTAAATTCTTACGTCGCTAGAATATAGTTCCGAGTTTTTTGGAGTCGTGATTGGCTGGCCTGTATATCTGCAATAGACGGCTTGCACATGACGTCACATGTCTGGCATCGCTTCATATGGCGCTCAAATATAAGGCGAATGTGGTGCTCTCCATTTGACTTATTAGACTTATTATTTGCACTATAATAATAAAAAATGAGAAAGATCTGATATCTGAAGTTCTGACGTTTCGTGTGTGCTCCAGCTGCAATAGTATTAGTCGTTGCTAATAGCAACGTGACGTCAATGCAAGCCGTCTATATGGAAAAAAAAAAAAAAAAAACATTGCGCTGGCTTGGTATTTAACCTCGAACACGAGAACTGAGAACAGAGATTTCGTCGCATTTGTTGTCTTCTAAAATTATGCTGCTTCTAAAATTATGCATGGAAGTGAGTTATCGGATAAATAAAACGTTATAGTCTCTATAACGTTCTCTCTATATATACTTTACCCGCGGTCCTAATTTTTCGCGCATTAGTTTATGGATGATTTTTTGACAATAAAAGTAAAAAATAATTCAAAATATTTTATGTAAATTATTTTTAATGCAAAATGATACATTTCACTATTCCATAATGCTATTTAGCAAAAGATAATAAATGACACAAACTTTGTGGCCAATGAAATCCATTTCCTCCCAAGTTTTTTATGTTCCTAATGTTTTGCGCATGTTCAAATGAGACGAGGGTCAGCTAGGTGGGGAGGCCTACCAAATGGCTTAAGCACTCACAAACCCCACCCAGCGGTTTCCATCTACTACCGCCGTCACCACACACACACACAAAAAAAAAATAATAATAATAATAATAATAATAATAATAAATAAAAGGCCCGAAGGGACCTACAGGAAAGCCAATTGAGAATATTAAGATTAAATACAATATAAATACAATATATACACGATGGAAAGCCCAATTTTTACTGGGCGTTTACGAGAGAAATTTAGATATTTGTAATTAATAAGATCATGAGATAATAGATAATAGGATTTTTAAACTTGTTGGAGCGGCAAAAGCTCAATTACTCTGCAAAGCTGGGCGTTCTGCAAAAATACAATAAAAGCTACGTATATGCATACTAAATTAGAAAGAGATTCATAATTTTTAAAATAATGTAGAATATAGAAAATAGGTAAAATAGTGAATAATTATGATGAATATTATATAATTATATACACACACAAAAGTTCAAAAGTCTATTGTTCTTGCAACAGTTCAATTATAGTTCAATCGTGTTGTTTGTGGCTAAGAGTTTATTTTGAATTGGTGGTATCTGTCTATTTGTTAAGATACGTTCTCATCATCATCTATAAATGGCAAAACATTTTGAAACAAATAATGGTTGTTTTCTAAAACTTTCATACATTCAATTATCTTTTGACAAAATGATGGATTTGACAAAACCACTGAGAACCACTGAGGCAAAGAAATTTTTGGAGATTTTCTTATATGGTAATATGATGTAAGGGTACAGTTAAAGATATAATGCAATGATGTAGCTCGCTGACCACATACACATAATGGAGAAGGAACCCTGTCAAATTTATAAAGATATGATGAAAATGGGCCGTGGTTAGTGGCAAACAGAAAAAGATTTTTATGCAGCAGGATTCTCTTTTCCGAGACTTTTGGGGCTAAAGCGTATGTGTACCGTCCTGTGGTACCATAGTCCCAGCGAGTCTGCCATTGTTCGTGTAGAGATGATTTTAGAAGCTTCTTCAAGTAAGAAGGAGGGTTGGGAAAGAATTTGTATTTGGCATGTGATGTGGCTTTGGTTGCTTCTTTTGCCAAAGAATCTGCATGCTCATTCCCCACATTACCCACATGTCCACGGACCCATTTAAAGAAGATCTTTTTTCTTGTTTCTTGGAGCAGTTTGATAATTTGTACTGCGATGAGATTTTTTGAAAAAACATCTTCTATTGCTAAGAGACTTGAGAGACTGCCCGAGTGTATTAATACTTCTTTATGAGGGGAGTTCCTAATCCACAGCACAGCCTCTTCTATGGCCAGGAGTTCTGCCTGAAAAACAGTATTTTCTTTACTTAACTTAGTTTGATCCTCGTGGATTAACTCTCCTCTCTGATACACACAGAAGGCATATGACGTTTCATCTTCCATCTTGGAACCATCCGTATAAATGTTTATTTCTACATGTGGAGTATTTTCTGGATCTATTTGAAAGAAATATTCTTTAAATGGTTCAACTTGATCTGACTTCATTTTTGGCTGGTAAAATATTGGTTCTTGATTTCCTGTCGGGATTCCAAGACGTAAGACTCTTCCTGTTGTTGCTATATATTCAAGTTGAAGTGCCAAGGGCGAAATACCTGTTAAAACACAAAGGGCATCCGCCGAAGTTTTTCTGTAGGCACGTGAAACTAATAACAGGCATTGGTATTGTATTGATGAGATCAGACGAAGCCCATGGGCTTTACTTATCCGGTGAAACCAAGTTGTTGCAGCATACGTGATTTTCTTCTCCAAGATACTATTGTACCAAATCTTCAGAATTAATTTGTTTACCCCTCCGTAAGCTGAGGCAAACTTCAATAGGTCTTGCTAAAGTTGTGTAATTTCCTGTCTTTTCTTTCGTAAATGGGGGGGGGGAAACGACAACGTACTATCCAGAACGATACCTAAGTATTCTAAAGTTGGCTCACTTTTTAATGAATGGTTGTCAATTTTGAGTGTTGGAGCTCTTTTCAAAAATTTTGGTCTTCTAAGGTGGAGAACTTTACATTTATTGTAAGATATTTTCATGTTGTGATTTGACATCCACCTACTAATATAATCTAAGATGTCCTTTCCTAATTTTTCTAATTCTCGCCTTGTTTTACCATTTAATATAATTAAAATGTCATCTGCATAAGCTATTATTATGTAACCTAACGATTTTAAATGGCGTAAGAGAGCGTTTAGGAAGATTCTCCATAGGAAGGGCCCAAAGCATGAACCTTGTGGGCACCCCTTCCTAAACCAATGAATTTCTTGTGCTAGCCAATTTGGTTTCGCTCCTCTGTGAGATAAAAAGGATTTCAGGATATTAACATATGGCTCCTCCAACCCCAAAAATTCCAGTTCTTGGATTGTTGCGTCCCAAGGTAAGTTGTCAAAAGCATTTTGGATGTCTAATGATATTAATGAAATGTAGTTGTTTTCTTGTTGAAGTAAGTCAATTGTTGAGAGAACTTCTTGTATCGCTGATTCAGCCGATTTACCCTCTAAGAATCCGTGTTGAGAACTCTGTAGAACTGTCGAATTTCGAAAATGATAATTTATTCGTTTTAATAATAATTTTTCAAAAATTTTCCCCAGAATTGAGAGTAGGGTTATGGGTCTGTATGACTGAGCAGATTGTGGGTCCTTACCTGCCTTTAGAAAAAAGACTAGTTCTCCAATTTTCCAACTTTTTGGGAAGTAATTTAAGTTTAATAGAGTATTGTAAAGATTCAGTAATAGAGAAGAATGTGAGTGGTAAATATTTCGTACAATCAGATGGTCAACATTATCAGGACCTGGTGCTTTATTCCGATTGAACGAGAAGATGGCAGCTTTTAGTTCTTGGAGAATAAATGGATTAACTGGCTGGGTTGAGCGCGGATGAATTTGATGCGGTTGCAAGTCCGAAGGACCAAATATTGAATTGGCAACTTCTGCATAAAAAGATTGTCTTGAGTGGGTTGCTGTAGTGGAATCAGAAAGAGCGTAGACTTCCTGTCTGTAAAAATCTCTAAATGCCGTCTTTTTTAATTTCCTAAAGGGGTCTTTGGTATTTGAGCAAAAAGAACTCCACGCTGTTTTCTTTGTTTCCAGAATTTTCTTTTTATAGAGTGCTCTATACCTTTTAAATTTGATCATGTCTTCCTCTGATGCAGACAAAAGTTTTGTTTTCCTATAAAGTGCTTTAACAAAGCTTCTCATTTTCCTAAGTTCCTCTGTCCACCAAGAAACTGTTGGTTTAAATGTGGAGTTTTTTTTCTTTAAAGTATGGTCACAGGTTTGTGTTATTATATTTATAAAGTTGTCGTACTCTTTTTCGAATGCCCCCGTCGTTTTTATATCCTGGAAAGTTATATTATTTTCTTGCAATGATTTAGATAATTTTCTATTGAATTTTTTCAATGAGACATTCTTTGTCCGATATCTACGCTTTGGAAGCTTCGGGGTTTGGATATCCATATACAAGGTTATCAGCCTGTGGTCACCGTAGTGCATATCATCCTCAACAGTCCATAAGGAAACTTTTGGGAACAGTGTGAAGCATGCTAGTGATACATCTGGCCAACCTTTTAAATGCGGGGTTTCAAATGTTGGTTTTGAGAAAGGGTCATTTAGGACTAATAAGTGCATCATATTGAGATGATTGATGAGGTGTTGTCCTTTTTCGTTATCATTCTCATACCCCCACAGGACACTATGAGCATTCAAATCACCCAGCAACAGAAATTTTGAACTCATACCCGACGTGTTCGCCCAATCTTGTAGATCTTCTTTTAAATTAGCCGATGGTGCGGAATACTGACTGCCTATAGTTATTTGTCCTTCTGTTGAGGAGATATTCACGAAGACTGAGTTATCATTTTGTTGAACTCTTATATGTTGTAACGATGTATCTATGATTATTATTTGGCAATTCTTTTTTTTTTTTTTTTTTTGAAGAATAGCAAGGAAGTCCTGAGGGAAGGCCATGTGGTCTTCCTTTGACTATATTGGAGTCCTGTATGTATGCTATTTTGTAGTCTTCTTGAATTAAGAATTGAAGGAGTGAAGCTGTTGCACTTTTATTCTTTTGAAGATTAATCTGTGCTATTTTAAAGGGTGATGATATTTGATTAGTTGTTGAAGGTACTTGCATGTTTTGATGTTGTCCTTGCGGAGAAGAGTTTGAGTCCGAGAGATGAGAAATTTGAGTAGAATTTAGAATTGAAGGTGAGTTTGAGTTTTTGTTTGTATTTGATGAAACGATTTTGGAGGTATTTTTCTTTAAGTTGAAAGTGATCTATTGGGATTATTGATACGATATTTTCTATTTTGGAGAAGATTTTGGAAAACTTGGCACTTGTTTGAGTTTGCACTGTGCTTGTAGGTAAATGTCATGCAATTCTCATCAACAGTATTATAACAATTTATGCATCTTTGTAAATTCGGATTATTGCGCTTAGGACATGTACTAGACTCATGGCTGTGCATGCAATACTCACACGCTTGTTTTTGTCTACATTTTTCATGGGCGTGTCCAAATAATTGGCAGTTTCCACATCTTATAAAAGGAACATAATTTGCAATTCTGCATGATACTAAACCTATATAGATATAGCCTTTTGTTAGCATACGAAGAGCCATTGGTTCCTCTAATTCCAACATTAATTGAAAAGTTTTTGCTTTTAGACGTGTTATAACTTTGTTTATGTTATCTCTTACATTTTGACTTATTTCCGTTTCTATTAATTCCAACACTTCTTCCTTCTGAACATAATGTGGAATCCCTAGAAATATGATCTTCTTTCTTTTTTCTCCCAGATACTTGAGATCTAACAGGCTTTGTATTTTTTCGTTGTTTTATAGAATGTTCAGCGTTTCGTCAACTTCCTTTGATGTGCAAGCTTTTAAGATGACAGTAGTAAGTCTTACAACTTTGTTGGTCTTCCTTTGGCAGCGTAAACATCTCTCACTATCTCGGCATAGCAGAAACAAACGTTGCCACTCAAATTAATTTTTTTTGCCATTTTTCAAGAAGAATTATTTTCAACTGCTGATTGTCACTGTATGTCCTTTTTCGAACTTCCTTCTTTAAGTATCGCCACAAATCCTGGATAGAATTGACGCCACAATAACCAAAACCTTCCCAAATTTAAACATATGACGGAAACTTGCACTCTTGTTTGACGCATTTTGGGTTTAAAGCTCTATTTCTTTGTCGTACGACCCGACGACCGATATTTCCATACAAAATTAGAAAAGGGGATTGATCCGACCTTATAACACTTTGCCATTGCTGATCTGTCCATTTTAATTGTTACACAGCCCATAGAAAAAGTTTCATTTTTTGAGCAAGAGTTAACATTGACTTACGTTTGCTTTTGTAAGATTTGAAGCCCATTTTATGCAATCTTTTTATAGTCATTTTACGTGTCACGGGTCGACCTATGCTGTCTTGCCATAGGGATGCGGTTTCTGTCATCGTTACTGGTCTGCTGTTCATTACCACTCGACGCAGAATTTAATCTTCTCAAGCCGTTGTTGTTGATGGGCGACAAGTATTGTTTCTTGGCTCTATATCTCCAGTGGCAAAGAAAGTTTTCAAAACATATCGCACTGTTGATTCAGGAATCATCAGATCCCTCCCTATTTGTATCATTAGACACCCACTATTTCCTTTTCCGATTACCTTTTTACGCAAGCCTATCTATAATCTTTTACCACACATTATCTTTTTATTAATTGATTTGAAACTGCTCTTCTTTTAAAGAACACATGCCATCAGTTCCGGATGCGATAATTTGCATAGATGGAAAAAAACAGTCAATCGCAATTGTCGAAAACCTTCTTTAAATGCACATGCGCAAAACAATAGGCCTTTCTATTTTTAAGAGGAAAAATATTTTACATATCCAAATCTAAGTGTGCGACTTTTTTATTTTTTTATTCAATGTAATTCATTTTAGACGACTGACATTTGAAGAATTTGATTGTTTATTTAGACAAAATTAAGTTTGCGTTTTCTTTCTTTGAAAAACTTCACGTTTAAACTGGTGCGCAAAGAATTAAGGCCACGGGTAAGGTAGTATAACATCTTTGAAAATCTAGGTTATAATGACATGACTAACTGCTAAAATAGTAGTGAAATTATTCAACTATTTTATAGAATTGTGCCGGATACTTGAGTTGTAATCTACTCAGCTGAGTTTTAATAAAGGTTTTTCCGAATGTATATTGTTTTGTACTTAATGGAAAAACTCTAATAATTTTTTTTTCGATTTCATGCAAAAACGCTAACTACGACGGCATATGAGTTGCTTTAATATATCGAATGCATGTAATATCCACTAATAATTGGATCGAATGATGCTGATTACGTTCCTAAAATGGAGTGTTGCGAGTGATGTGATCTACTGGATTCAGGAGGGAACAATGTTTACTTCATCTACTTCAGTTTTCCATTACATGTTACGATAATCGTAACATATATATATTGTATTTTGTACTATTAGCAGAAATTTTATAAACTAGCTACAAAAAGAAATGGTTCTCATCTCAACAGATTTTTAAACTCATTTATTTATTTAACCTAACTTTGTTCATGTATAGAAATATGGAATTTTGAACTCATTTCCTGATAAACTAGAATTATAAAAATTATATTCAAAGGTCTGTTTCGGATAACAATACAACATTTCAATATTTTTAAAACTTAATTATAAATTTATAAATAAATTGTAAGTTATTTTTCTTGAACTTTAATATTTATCATCTGTATTTAAAACTTATCATGAAAAAAAAAAAAAAAAAACACATTTTAACAACTTCTACTAAATTTATATAACAGATATTTACACTGTTAATTATCAAAGTTTTAATATATTGATCATCTTTACAGGGTACTTAGGTATAGATTTATGATGGCCATTGTAGTGATGTTAGTCATAGATAAATCAAAAACTGGAGTGTCAAAAACTGACAAGAACAGCTGCCAACATGCTGGAGTTTTTTTTTTTTTTTTTTCCTGAAGTCAAAATACATGGCGCCATATAATGTATTCAATAAAATTATTTAATAATGTGATTTGTTTCCATGTGGGTTATTTGATTTCATTTCTTAAGAAAAATATTTTATTCAAATTGTATTTATTTGTCTTTAAAAAAACGGAAGATTGACAGCTATGCAGATATATTAACGACCAGCCTCAATCAATGGTTCAAAAATTATAAAACTTGGAACATAGGAAGCTTCTGTAAAACAGATCTTCAGAAAAAGAAAATTAAAGAATATTTAAAATAAAGTTACATTTAAAAACTATAACATACATATTTATCTTACCATTTTATATATAATTATTATATAAATAAATATGTTTATTTGTTTAATAATTTTATAAATTTGTTTAATAATTTTATAAATATGTTTAATAATTTTATAAATATGTTTAATAAATTTATTTATTTATTAATCGTAGCGTATTAATGCATACACTCTAAATAATAAATGTGTAAATTAATGACTTTTACATAAATAAGTGTGTAAATTTGTTAAAGTCCACTTTTGTCATAAAATTTACCCTCTTGTCGTAAAAATTTGTCTGTATTTATCGGTTTTATGGAAGTGTGTAATTTGCTATCCCATCTAAAACTCAAAGAAGTGTGTAAATGTAGAAAATTGTACGGATTTCCCCGAAATTGTGTGTTAATGTAAATTTTGAACTATTGCATTACACACAAATATCTGTGAATTTTGCACATTACACCGAAATATGTGTGAGAATATTACACAGATATATGCTTAAAAACAGAATATTACACAGATATATGCGTAAAAACAGAATAGAGAATTTCTCCTCTTGATGTAGATGTATCTTTTAAAACTTGTGATTGAAATTGATATAAAAAAATCCGACAAAATACGCAAATACTACACTAGCTTCACAATTTACGTATTTTAACGAAATTTGATTTTACAGTCTAATTATTTATATTATACAGATTCTGCGTATAAATTGTGCATACGATTTTAGGACTTCCAAACAACTCTAACAGAGAGATGGCATGCAATAAATATAATTTCAGGTGATTATGTTTCTTGCAGATTAAAGATACACTATTTAATGATCTAAAAACAAATCTGCTGGAAAGAGAACAAACACATCAATCACATGAGTTTGTTCTTCATGCAGATTTGTTTTGCGACCATAAAAGTATTTATTTCAAAATTTACATCCCAAAGTATAAGGTTATGTACACAAAATCCATCGTTTTTGTATATTATACAGATATATGTGTACTCATGTGCAATTCACTTGTTAAACTGTGTATTTCAGAGTTATCTGATAACTTTCTTAACACGTGCAGCTTAATGTGTGTAACGTCAAAATACATTAAACAATGTGTATTTTGAAATTGACACTCCAGGTGTCTATTTGGCAAGTTACACGCACTGGGCACATGAGAAAAATCATTTTTGTATCATTAGCATACCTGTTTTAAAGTATAAATTTAGGCATATATTTTTTAGGATGTAATTACGGAATGAATTCATTAAATTGACTTTTTTATACTTCCGTTGCTTGAAAGGTCTCGTTTTTTAGATTGCCTCCATATTTTTTTTATAATCTTAAGTCATATATTAACAACGAGGAAGGAATGAGAGGAGACATTAACGAGTCATGCATGTCTATGTATGAAAAGATGGAATAAAAACGAGTGATGAATGAAATGTTCGTTTCTAGATACCCCAAACGCACTGTTAAAAATTTGCAGCAAACTTTTCTAGGCATTCGACCGTTTTTGTAAATAATGGTTACTTGATCATATTATGAATGTGTTATGACCATATTATTCACCATATTATGGTCAGAATCGATTAAAATTACGTTTAAGTTACGTTATCCATAAAAACGGATGAATGCACTGCAAATAAAGGCGTCTTAAATTTAGACACATATGTGACTGAAAAAGAATTGTAGACACTTAAGTGTCTTAACCTGAAACTTATAATATTATAGATGTCTTAATTTAAAATACATAAGTGTCTTGCTATGATCATGGTATAAATGAACAGGGAATAGTGTCTAAAATATCCGCAAACGTCTTATTTTAAGACACTCCGTTGCTTCAAACGTGTCTTAATTTAAGACGTTTTGATTCTTCCATTCTTCCTACGCAATAACCACCAGGGAGCTCTCTCAGTTGAACATGCGTTTTAGATGTCCTTCGTTCGAAGTTGGTATACATTGTAATTCAAACTGAAAGTTTGTTTTTATGTACATGTATACTTTAATTCGTTTTTTGCGGAATGTGAAGTTCTGTGATTTTAATTCGTATTCACTTAGTTTATTTATTTATTGCACACATACATCTGAAGTGTATGCTTGACGCCAAATGTCTCTTAAAAGTTGCCATCGATATAAGGGCGGGATAGACACAGAAGTAGACAAAACTTAAAGATTACATCCGGGAACTCTACAAAGCGTGTGTAATGGAGTTAGAGATCATTTGTATTAATTTATAACAATAATATTGTGTTATTTTTCTTCGTCCTGTCAATGCGGACAAAAAAATAATAAACTTTTGTCTGGCGGTTTATTTTTTGAGGATGAAACATTTCATTCTTTAAATATGACTAGCCGAATATATATTAAGGGATTTTCTACTAAAATGATGCAAGTCTTTCACCCTCACTGTGGTAGTTTTTAAAATTTCAAATGGAGGAACTTTTCTTAATTCTTGCAACAGCGATTCAAATAAGTGCCGCAATTCCTTTATAGTAGTGCTAAAATTAGTGTCTTTAATGAATTTATTTATTGTACTAAACAAAATCTTGCATTGAATTCAATTAGTTTTGAATCCATTTGAAAAAAAAAACTAATTTTGGAAGTATATATTTTAAAACTCATAACGTTGTCTTTTATTACAAATTATATATTCTAAATTCTCATCTTTTTTCCCAAATTTAAAGTAATAATATCACTAAAAGACAAACATTTGAAGTTAAATTTATTCTCTCGTTTTCAAAGGCAGTTCTTACAAGGAGAGGGCCAACCTTGTTCATCACAGATTTTGATTGTTTTAATATATGTTGTAGGGTAGAGACCCCTTAGTCTCAGTTTCAACGGACTTTATCCAACGCTCCTTAGTTCTTGAGAAACCAGGGGGTCTAATAATAGTACACAACTTAAATAATTACTTTGGAACAAAAAGGATAGGTTGGTCGTAGCTCAGTTGGTACGGTGTTTGCTTGCTTATCTGCGGGCCCGGGTTCAGCACCCGAACGCGCTACATTTGTTTTTCTCATTTTTTGTTTTATAAATATACTTGTAATTATAATTTAATAATTTAAATCAAAATTTTAATATCATACATTAATTATAATGTTAACAAACTTAAATTTATCATTTTTTTATTTTTAAACTATTATTTCTCATCCTTTAAAGAGGTTTAAAAAGAAACTGGATCTATTATTGAATGATAAAAATTACAAAATCGTGACAAAACTTGTTGTGGCGCCATCTAGTTATGATAAAATAAAAGAATATTCAAATAAAATAAAAATAAAAGCAGAAATAAGATAAAGGGGAAAGCAAAACAATTAAAAACGCAAGCATACGTATTACAAATTTAAAAATGTTTAATATGCAAAAAATCGATTGTAATTTAATTTCGATGCTAATTTTTAATGTAATTATGCTTGTTATTTTAAAAACAGAATAATAGTATTATCGCATTGACTTCCTTTGTTAAAGCAATGCGTAAATGATGTTTCTTTAAAATCACGAATTGACACAATTGCTCAATATCATTGCATCGATAAAGAATATATGAAATACATTTTAAAAGTGATTTTAAAAAAATTAACAGTTTTAAGATGTTTTATACAACTATTTATTTAAAAGTAAAAAATTAAATAGGTTAAAATTATAATTGGTATACAATATTATAAATTTTAATTGACAATGAGATTATTAAGTTATACTTACATGTATATTTATAAAACAAAAAGTGAGAAAAACGAATGTAGCGCGTTCAGGTATCAAACCCGGGCCCGCGGATCAGTCGGCAAATGCCATACCAACTGAGCTACGACCAACCTACCATTTTCGTTGCAAAGCAGGTATTTAAGTTGTATACTGCTATTAGACCCCCTCCCCGGTTTCTCAAGAACTAAGGAGCGTTGTATAAAATCCATTCAACCTGGCTCTAAGGGGTCTCTACCCTACAACATATATTAAAATAATCAAAATCTGTGATTAACAAGGTTGACGCTCTCCTTGTTAGTTTCAATGACCAATTCTTATCTCACAGTAAACGACCACAAGGAAATAAAGAAAAAAAAAGCTTTGAAAAATCTCGTAATGCTTTCTTTCTTCCAATTTTAAAACCGCAGATTAAAAATAATAAAGTATATGAGACTCATCTATTATGGGCTCGAGTAATTTTGAAACTGCCAATAAAAATATACATATGTATTTGATTTGAAATTTATAAAGGGAAAAACTAAAAAGCTATAAGTAGATTTTGCACTTAAAATTACGGTTTTTATAACTTTATTAATATGTACTTACACGACAAATACAAAAATGACAACTAGATGTTAAGATATATATTTAAGACAAAAGAAGTTTGGAAACTATAAGTTATTTTTTCTTCATGTTATTAATATATATAGATTATTTATTTATTTATTTTTATTTGGTAGTTGAATAGCTTTTGTGAGTACCCTCTGATCTACATAAAAACATACCCATGTGGCAATATAAATTTTTAAAAAATATGTAATTTTTAAATGATAAGGATTTTTATTTTCTTTCGGGGAGGGGGAGGGAGGGATTTTGTATGCAATTTTTGTAAAGCTTATCTTAAATCTTGCTCTGATTATAATGAAAATTTTGAATTTTTAGAGTAGGACAAGATTAAAAACACAAAATATATTTAACAAAATACCGAAGTAATTTTTTCCCAATGTTATTAAAGTAGAATATATATATATATATATTTTTTTATAGTTAAATATCTGTTGTGATTATTATCAGATATATATGTGAGATTTCCAATGGTGCAATAAAAATTCTTAAAAAATCTTATTTTTTAATTATATGAATTTTTTTTTTCGGGGGGGGGGGGGGGAAGGGATTATTTGCAATTTTCGTACATCTGATATTTCAAACCTCTTTCGACATTCAACCAAGTATAATAAATATTTTGAAATTTTAGAGTAGGACAAGATTATAAATATATATATATATATATATATATATACATGTACCTTAAAAGTCCTTAATGGCGGACACTTCGAGACCGCGGAATTTGCCCGATAATCGGAAATGTCTACTTTTGTGGGGTAAAAATATACAAATATGTATGACTTGCGGATTAAAAAAAGTATACGTTAAATATAGGTGTCCGCAATTCGGGAATGCCCATAAATCTCCACAACGGATACTCCTGAATACCAGACATCTCAATTTAGATAACCATAATGCAGGATTGCATTTTTTGCAAAAGAATTTCTTGATTAAAACATGGCCATACTGGTCAGTTACCCGTACCCCTACGATTTTAGCGCTCCCAAATTTGATGTGCAATATTTGTAAAGCTTATATTTTAAATCTGTTTCGAAGTTGTACTGCTTATAATCAATATTTTGAACTTTTAAAGTAAAATAAGATTAAAAACAAAACAAATACAAAAAATCTAATATTTAGATAAATATTTTGTGTTTTTAATCTTGTTCTACTCCTGAAGTTCAAAAAGTCCTTCCGGCCAGTGCCGGGAGGAAGAGGTAGCTTTCATATTGCTTGTTTTTAAAAAGGCAACTTATATTATTCAAACACACGAAGCACAATTAAGTGGAAACCAAATGTAGGAGATTCAATACTAATTTTTATCAATACTAAATCATTATGAATGAGAATTTCACGAAATTAGTCAGCTTTATCCAAGCTGCTTTTATTTAAAGTAACTTATATTTGGCTGCCAAATTCGGCGATTTCTTAAAGTGCCTGCCATTTTAAGACAACATGGTAGATGAGGCTAACCAGTGAACTTGGTCGAGACCTTAGTAATTGCTGTGCACATGCTCACTCATATCGGAATCGGTTGATATATACGAGTGCTGTCGCAGGCAAAAAATCAGATTTTTCAAAATGTCACCCACTTTAGAAATTGAAACTGCTATATCTGAGCCATTTTTTAAGATAAAGACAAACAAAAAATGCTCCTGAATCCTTATATCAAGGTCAAATATTTAAGAAAGAAACCTTTTTCAATTTCTAATTTTTTTGCACCTCACTTTGAATATAATTTTTTTTTTAATTTAATGGCCGCCATTTTGAAACGAGATGGCTGATGAAGCTGGCCAGCGAACTTGGTCGAGATATTGATGTATACTATCCACATGCCTTCTTCCATCGAAATAGGCGAATAAGTGTGGTATCGCGTGACAAATACAAGATCGTTTCAAAGTGTTAGCCATGATAGAAATTCAAAGTGCTATAATTCAACCACTTTTTAAGATATAAACAAAAGAACAAATTTTCAGAAACAAAAACTGCTCCAGAATCTTTGTATCAAGGCCAAACACATAAAAAAAATCTTTTTCATTTTCCGATTTTTAATACCTCATTTTAAATTTTAAATTACATTTTTTTTAAAAATTGCAACCCTTTTGAAACAAGATGGCGAATGAAGCTGGCCAACGAACTCGGTCGAGACATTTGTATGTACTATGTACAGACCAAGTTACATTCAAATCGGTCCATAAATACGCCTGTTATCGCATGACAAAAATCTGGTCGTTTTAAAATGTCAGCCACAATAAAAATTCAAAATGTAATAACTCAGCCATTTTTTTAGATGTAGACGAAACAAAACCTGTTCCGGAATCTTTGTATTAAGGTCAAACACATACAAAAAAAATCTTTTTTCATTTTTCAATTTTTTGGTATCTCATTTTAAATTTATTTTTTTTAATTTTTTTTTTTTTTAATTTTTTTAAATGGCCACCATTTTGAAACAAGATGGCGAATGAAGCTGGTCAACGAACTCGGTTGAGTTATTTGTATGTACTACGTACACACCAAGGTACGTCCAAATCGGTTCATAAATACGTCTGTTATCACGTGGCAAAAATCAGCACGTTTCAAAATGTCAGTCACGCTAGAAATTCAAAATGCTATAACTCAGCCATTTTTTAAGATATAGACGAAACAAAAACTGCTCCCGAATCTTTTTGTCAAGGTCAAACACATGGCCGCCATTTTGAAACAAAATGGCGGATGAAGCTGGCCAACGAACTCGTTCGAGACATTGGTCTGTACTATGTATAAACGAAGTTACAGCCAAATCGGTTCATAAATACGCCTTTTATCGCGTGACAAAATTTAGGACGTTTCAAAATGTCAGCTTCGCTAGAAATTCAAAATGCTATAACTCAGCCATTTTTTAAGATATAGACGAAACAAAAACTGCTACGGAGTTTTTGTATAAAGGTCAAATACATAAGAAAAAAATATTTTTCCATTTTCAATTTTTTGGTACCACATTTCAAATTTTAAATTTTTTTTAAAATTTTAAATGGCGGATGAAGCTGGCCAACGAACTCGGTCGAGACATTGGTATGTACTATGTACACACCGATTTACATCCAAATCGGTTCATAAATACGAGAGTTACAGTGTGACATAGGTCAGATATATATATATATATATATATATATATATATATATATCAATTTTGAACGGTTTGTGGTTTCGGGGTCTGGGGGTCATGATCGATGAAAATATACCAAAATTTTTTGAAATCGCTTTCCTCCGAACGGCTGCAATAGGTAGCTTTTTGTAAAGAAAGCTACCTAAAACAAATAAAAAAAATCCAATAATTAGATAAATATTTTTTGTTTTTAATCTTGTTCTACACCTGATATTTTTAACGCCCACCATTCCCTTAACATAGTAAAATCTCTGAAGACAGAACTTGTCTATTACGGAAAATGTTTGTAATCTCTTCGAAAAGAATAACTTACAATTCTACCTGCCTTGATGGAAACCTGTCTAAAAGTAATTTATTGCGGTTTTTAGCGATTCTGTTTTCACGAGTTTTGCTGTACTTTGTTCAGTAAAGTTTGTGCAAACGGAACCAGTTTATAACGGAATTCTGTTTTAAAAGTGAAAATGTCACTATCCCAACGATCGGATCGGAACAATATATAATTATACTTGCCAAATTGAAAATTTGCCTTTTGTCCCTAACGATTTTGTTTTCAGATGTTTTACTGTGTAAGACCTCTGTTTATGTAGTTTAATAAAAACTTGTAAGACGGAATAGAAAAGGAAGAGGAAAACTCCATTTTAAATAAGCTTTTGTCTTAGCAGATTGTATGATATTCTAACGTAGGGACAATGAAGCTTTTACATTTTAGACAGGATACCGTTATAGACAAGTTCTGTTTTCATAGGGTTTTCTGTACTTTTATGTCCCGATTTAGAATCCCTTATCCCTAATTTTTGTCTGTCTCCTTGTCCAACTTTTTGTGACTCTGGACCTGATATCACTAGTCCGACATCAAATTAGAAAATTCGATTTTACCCGAATCGGGAATAGGTCGGGTCAGGTTGGCTGTAATTTATTTCATTGCGGATCGGATTCAACTTTAATTGTTTTGGGTTCGGTTTGATTTCGAGTCGGGGTTTTACTTTTCCGGTCCGGGTCCTGTTAACCCGATTTTTTAAAAGAAAATGCTGAATATTTTCAGTTGAATAAAACTATATATTTGAACCTTAATGACTATATCTATGTTCATTTTTCTACACAAAGGCTAAAATTAATATTTGAGATACACTTATAGACTACTTTTCTATATTTTTATTAAAATCTGGATTAATTCCTCTTTTGTCTCTTTAACTTTGCCATCACACTAATTTGTACATCCTGTATATCGATATGCATCCTGATATTCCATTGCACTAGTCTGATTAATGTGGTTAAATTTTAAACCTTTTATCAGTCTTTTATTTTATTGTTACTAATGTTCAATATGATAATAATGTAAGGAATGTTCCCCTACCTTATCAGTTTTGAAAAACACTATTACTCTGACGTTCAAAAAAATGGAACGAAGTAGTTAGCACCTGTACAACAAATAGCAGGTCGATTTATTTTGTAAAAATCTGAAATTTATTCCCGAATAATTAAAAATAATTGTTGAGTTTTTCATTTCTCAGAATAACAATAAGAAAAACCCAAGAAATCTACTTTAATAAGAAATGAGTATCCAATATATAAAAAAGCAATACAAAGATTTTTAATACAAGCAACCAAATACTTTAACTTTTTAAAAATTTTCTCGGAAACTTTTCCAGAGAAAACTAAAAGTATCTCATCTGAAGTATTTCTAGAAAAGTAATATTCTTTATAAAGGGAATAACAATTTATTTTTATGTTTGAATTCAAGGAATTATTAGAATAAAACTGAGTTATTCACATTTGTATCTAAACCATTTCTTTTTGTATTTGTTTTGTATCCCATTTTGTCAGTGAAAGAGTATCTCTAATTACTTTCTTTTTTATAGTCTTCAAAAAGAAAATTTATTCCGTCCAATTTTATTGCTTGGATACAAAATATCAGTTAAAACATTCAGGATTTATAGTAAAATTTTAAAAACATTAAAAAAAATGAGATTTCCGAAGAAAAATAAGAAAAATCTTTTTGTCAGAATGAATGAAAGACGTGTTAAAACTTTTAAGGGGTCTCAGGACTATTAAAATTGGGAAAAAGGAAAAAAAAAGACCATTTTTAACATATAATATCTTAAAATATATATGATTTTAAAACAAAAATTTTTGAGGGGATGTAAGATATAAGTATGTTCTTTCATTTCGTGTATTTAAAAAATTGCAAGATGCAGAATTAGCATTTTCAAGGGACTCCAAATTGTCAGAGATTTGACGAGCAGAAAATTCGTATAACAGCTTTCGCGCAGAATTACAAAATAAATTTTGCAACTATAGAATGAAATTTTTGGTGCCTACATATACTTCACATTATAATAATGACCCTGAACCTAAATAAATTTGTATTTAAAGAATTTTTATATTTTTAATACAAAGTTATATTTAGCTAATGCAAAATTTTGAAAAATTCAACAGTATAATCACCTAAAATTTTTTTTTTTGAATGATAGAAAGCAAATTTTAGGTTCAGTTTATGCAGAATAACATTAAACACATGTTTTGAAAATTTCATGAAAAAATATTCAGAAGTTTTTGAGATATCCTGTGCGTTATGCCCAAAAACGTCATTTGGAGAAAAATGACTTCAAACTTTCGAAAACGCTGCTTCAGCTATTGAGCGCGTATAATTCTAAAAGCCCTAACTTCTGCACTAATGTGAATTTTAAGTAATTTATATCAAAATGTTCAGAAAGATGGTAGTTTAATATCTAAAAAAAAAAATAAAATTTCGAAAATTTTGAAGCTTTAAGAATCTTGAGACACCTTAAAAAAAAAGCTGTTTATTGACCAATTTTATTTACGTTTCAGAGCTTTTATAATGAATGAACTTTTTAACTGTAGTAACTCCCAGTATATCGCACCTCTTTACATCGTGCGTTCGGATACATTTCTCTTTATCATGCTTCCAAAAAAAGAAACCCGAGCCGAACCCGATAAAGAAGTTTCGTTGGCCCGAACGACACACTTTAACCCGAAACAAATCGGAACCCGAAGTAAAAGATGAATTAATCCACATTTTAATAAAATTATGGAAAAGTAGTCTACGTTTGTATCTCAAATTTTAGCTTTTGTGTAGAAAAATGAACATTGTAATCATTAATTTTCAAATACATACCTTTATTCAACTGAAAAATATCTAGTATTTTATTTTTTAAAAATCGGCTTAACACGAACCCGGTCTGAAAGAATCAAAATGCGACTCGAAACCAACCCGAACCCGAAACAATTAAAGTTGAACCCTTTCAGCAATGAAATAAATTACCGTCAACCCGGCCTGACCTGATCCTGATTCGGGTAAAATTGGATTAACCGATTTGATGCAGGACTTGTGTTTCCAAGTCCAGAGTCACAAAAGGCTGGACAGGAAGACAAAAATAAAAATAAAATGGGACAAAGACTTCTAAATCGGTACATAAAAATACAGAAAACCCTATGAAAACAGAACCTGTCAATAACAGAATACCGTCTTAAACGTAAAAACTTCATTATCCCTACGTTCGGTCTTTACCACAATTTGTTCCACAAAAAAAAAATAATATTTTATTTTCCTCACAATGATACAAAATTATATTATGCCTATTATTAAATAGTTCCATTTTTGTTAATGCACATTTCGTTGTTTTTATTCGTTCAGTTTTCCATTTTTTATGACACGATTTTATTTGTCCATTTCAATTAAAACTATGTATTTTTATTTATTTATTTATTTATTTATTTGTATGCATTTTTTTCTCTTTTATTCTTTGGCAGAGAACGAGCACAAAGCTAGTGGTATAATAAAAAAAAACTCTTTCATTGCGTTTATAAACGTTTTTAAAATAATTTCGCTTAATAAACATCAAATAAAATTTTAATGAACTTTTTTTCTCTAAAAATGCTTTCGTAAACAAAATGCAAAGGGGGGGGGGGGAATTAATGAAACATTAATTATCTTTTATTATGATAACAATTATGAATTCATTACGCTAAAAACAAATATGAAAAGTTTTTCTCATTCTTATTACAAAAATGTAAAAAAAAAAAAGGAAAAGAAATCAATAGCGCAATGTTTTTCATGATAGTTTTATGTTTTAAGTGCTTGCATTTAATTTTAACAACATTAGAAAATTAAATTATTAAGTTTTTAATCATTACAAAATTTATCTTAAAATATAATCACATAACCAGTCTTCGGTCTTTTTAAATCAATTAGATTTCGTTTTCGGTTAAACATCCATTTTAGCATTA
Source organism: Maratus speciosus (assembly GCA_963932465.1). NCBI lineage: Eukaryota > Metazoa > Arthropoda > Arachnida > Araneae > Salticidae > Maratus > Maratus speciosus. The sequence continues at coordinate 293,128,607 of OZ010798.1, forward strand.
CATTAAATATTTATTTTAGCATTAAATTAAACATTTATTTTAGCATTACATTAAATATTTATTTTAGAACGAGGAAAATGTGTTTTCTTTGAAATTTATTTTCGTAAAAGAAGAGTACAAGTTAAATTAATTTTAAATTACTTTGAAGTTTGAAGCATGAATTGCTTAAGCATGTCCTCTTTTATTTAAATAAAAGTGCCCACTTGTAAAAGATTGATGAAAAGGCTTTGAAAACGAGATAAAATAAACTTACTTTTCATATTAACATCTAATAATACAAGGAAAGTTTTAAGCGATAAAATAAATTCAGTTCTTAGACTTATTTTCCTGAGTAGTCTTTCATAGTAGTACAATCTTATATTTATATTGTTAAATAAATATTATCTTGGCAAATCATAGGTTTAAAATACTGATTCTAAACAGAAATACAGTACTAAATATAACTTTTTAAATAACAAATGTATTAAAAGGCTATACTCGCAGCATGCTTCTGAGGATATCATCTTCCTTCATTCTGTCTTCCTTCATTTTTCTTATATATATATATATTACATACCTGCTGGACAATTACTAAATCCTAATCAGGCATTGGTGAGGTTGCATAAAATTCGTACCACCTAGTGAAGGATTGCTGCTGGAGGCATGAATAAGGTAAAATATTGGCAGCTGTGAACAGGCTGAGTACCTTTCAGTTGACCAATTTAATCAACTATATCGATTTGTTTGTCGTAGCGAGATTGGTTAAGTTCAATCGAAACACCCGCGATTCATGATGTAGTCAATGCAGGTCAAGCCGTACGAGAGGTAAGTAACGGATTGAGAAATCCGGTAGTTTTCCTATTAAAACACAGGCCAAAAATCACTTGAAAATGTTTATTCAATCACACATAAAAAACGCGAACAATTCCCACATGGCGGGAGTTTTCGCAGATACTTCAGTCTAGAGTACGAATTAATATCCCATGCTATACAGATCTTAATGACAAATTCAGATATTCTACTAGACGATAACCCAGATAACATGAATATTAGCAGCAAGTTTGAATTTTTCTGATATTATATTGCCGTGAGAAATTCACAGCAAATCTCCCGCAAGGTATACCATCACACCCACTTGCATGAGTAGTTTGTTGTGAAACTGATGGCAAGACGTCTTTAATTCACGAAAGTGACGAACGCAAAAAATCCCTCTGTTGAGAGAATAGGCAGTCAGCAGATACGCTGAAATTGCAGAAATTTTATTCAGTTGTCATCGCTTTTCTTAAACGCTATACTTTTCAAATACCAAAAAAAGGCTCGAATTGAAAAAGTACAAATATTACCCTAACTTGTTTATGGTGGTAAAAACGATGCGTGCGCCTTAACGGTGCGTATGCATCAATAGCCCTGATCAGGTCTATGGATCCCTTCGAAGAAGTTAAACTTATAGTGTAACAGTTGCAAACAGTTAATGTGGCATGGAAAGATTACTTCTTTGCAGTAAGTTTGCAGTATTTTTGATTACTTGTTTGCCATTAATTTGCAATTAATTTGATACGGCATGAATTTAACTTGCACGTCAAATTCGCTGCAAGTTCAAAGTGTGGTGACTTCGGCGTTTGCGGTATCTTGCTGCAGTTTTGTTATGAACTTTCAGTCTTGTCATGCTGAGCTTGCTGCAACTTTGCAGGTTTTCAAAGCAAGACTTCTGCAAATATTCTGCAAACTAAAAATGTTATGTGGGAAGACACCTGGTAACAGATTTTCAAAACAATCGAACAACACAAAAAATCTCTGTCTCTGACCTCATGCACGATAGTTTTGTCAGGAATCGCGGAGGAATACAGATTGAAGTGTAAACTTCAGACGAACCAAACAGATTCAGAAACGATACACGGAATGAAATGCGATCCGTCACTCAACCAATGGAGAGTCAGAGAGAAGCGTAATAGATAATGAGTTCCGGATCGGCTCACGGAGGGATTGATATGAAATACGGTCGACACTAGACAGGTGGGTGCGAAGTTGGTTCATGGAATAAAATAAAAAATAGTAAAATGACTATTATAAACATTCGAAAAATAAAAGTAGCTTCGCTCAGAATATTACAGTTTTGGTAGCTGATAAAAATTAATAAAAAGACTAAAAGTTTAGATTAAGGTTTTAAATAAGATATTTATTAAGATACGCGTTTTAAGTTTATAGGAATTTAACTAGAAATAAATAATAGAGAGTATTAAGAAATAGAGAAATGATGAATATGCCGGAAATTTAGAATAATTTAAAATGAATTTTGCAAGTAAAATTTTTATATAACATATACATATATATTTATATTTACATAGAACACAATTATTACTTTTATTCTTATCTTTGATTTTAGTTTCTTACTCTTTAGATTGAAGCCCAGTGGCGTCGTGGTCGGCGCCTCTGGCGACCATGCAACAGGTCTAAATTTCGACTCCGGGCAGGTCAAGATTTACTCAGTCTTTCATCCCTTCGGTGTCGATAAATTGAATACTTTTTTATGAACTAAACGCCGAGGGTCTTGCGTTTGGATAACCACCTGACAGGGACATATGCTGTATAAAACCTCAAAGATCATGGTCAAGAAAACAGGACCGGGAACTTTAGACTTTGATCCTTAATGGGTGGTAACGCCGCAGACTTTTAACGCCGCAGTAATTTTAGATTTTAAATTAATTACGTAATTAATTTTCATTTTACTTTCTTCTACATACAAAAATGAATGTATTCATTTAAAAAAATTCGACTTCCGTAATCTGATGGATTTACACGTTTCCTGGATGTCCTGGATACATTTATGTTATTTTTGAAATTTTCTGTAAATTTTCGAATGTAATTTTTGAACTTTTCGTTTTTATAGTGGCTGTTCTCGCCTTTCTGTGTCTTCTATTTCCGAACTCCTATACTCTCGTAATAAAAGCAATGAGTCTTTTGCCTAATTGCAGGCGTTCAAATCTTCCTAAATGCAGTGGAATTTCTACCATTTTATTGTGTATTTAGAAAGCTGTTTTCAATGTTTTAAATATTATTTATTTAAATTAGAAATCAACACATACTAAAAATCCCCATTTTTGTTAACACTTTCCATTGAAAAGTGTTTATGAACTTGGTTTGTCTGTCTGACCGCCAGACTGTGCCCTAACTTGCATAAATACTCGAATTGTCATGCAACGTGTATATGTTTCGGAGATTTACTATAAATTGTTCGGTATTGAAAATTAAATATGTAGCATTTATAGCGTACCACCCTTAACTTTAAAATGAATGTCCCAGGTAGACTAACAGCAACTACATTTATTCACGGTACAAAAGCAGCAAACAGTTACTACAGAAATACATAAAAGTAAGTACACGCACAGTTTAGAATTATAATTAAATCAAATCAGGTTGTCAGGTTGTAGTAGTTTTTCTGGCAAGGTTTTTGCCAGAGTTCTTTTTCTAGAAAGACCTCGTCTCTCTCCGGCTGCTCAAAAGTATTACCTATTTTGCCCCCTCAGTATCAGGTATATATGTCCAGCCAGTTTCAAGTACTTTTTTAGAGGTTTGAAGAAGCGTTCAAGTAGCTAAGAATTATCACCACTTCAATGTTCCGAACTTTCCTAAACTTAAGATGGTTTCAGAAGTTACAGTTTCTATAATGTGAGAAAGAACATTAAATAGGGAATATATGGTCTCTTGAAAAAAAATTATGATTTTACATCTAGATGGTTTCTGTCTTAACTCAAGAAAGCGGCTCTTTTGAAGAGTCATTATCTTCTTTATAAAATTTTAAATAGTCATATTTGAATTAAACAACGATACACAAAAACTGCAAAACCTTACAATAGTTTGTTTACACTGGCACAAAAAAGTTTTTCATTACATAGGATGTTCATAAAAAAATGTCCCATTTATAAATTTTAATAGTACCAACTGTAAACGTTGTAGATTGCTGGTTCAAGGTCACAGATAAAGAGTAATTCAAACACTTTTATATAAGCGCATGCGCGAGTACTGCTTTGTTGTTTACTGGCTTGCAGTGCCCCATACGCAAAATGGCGACTCCTGAGCGTGAAGCATTATTACTGGGCTGAAAATTTAAAAGTCGTTAAAGTCAAATACGATTTTTTACCTTGAGGCTCTAGAAATGATCGTGCCTACGTTCCAACGCTACGTAATGATTTGCCAGAGTGGAGACACAGAATTGCAGAGGCTATTGATTCCATTACTCCAGGCTTGTTAACCGAAGTGTGGACTTTAGGTTGGATATGTGCCGTATAACTAAAGGTGCACCTATTGAACATTTGTAATAATTAAATTTAAAAAATCAAAAAACCCGACTTCGTAAAAACTGATCTAATTAATTATTTCTCACCAATGTGAAACTATTTTTTATATTACTTATCTATTTTTTTTATTTTATTTACTTGTATTGATGACTTTTAAGTTGTGTTTACTTGTTAGTTCCTATCGATAAACACTGCTTTGATGAGAACTATAGATGTCTATGAAGGTTAGACTTGCAGTAAAGCTAGAGATCTTACCTACACAACTTCCAGGTTGTGTACTATTTGAACGAAGCTTCTGACTGTAAAATAGTCAATGGAACATCGTCTTCATTTCGAAAGACCTATCCAATGATATGCCACTCAATGTAGTGCGTAATTTATTTTTCGTCTCTACCGCCATTTTGAATTTATAAAAACAAAATCTAGCCTATAATCATCGGACGGTTAAGACAAATTGATAGACACCTCATTCATTAAAATCCATCCAGCTGTTGGGATATTTCGAGGGTATAAAGAAATCCACTTACCCAGATACGCGTGAAACACATAACCCTTCTTGGTAGCCGGGTATAAACTAGGTTAGTTTATCTTCAATTTGATGTATAATTTATTGTAAATAGTCTAAATTAAACTGTTATAATATACCATTGAAACTGGGACACTCTTTTCTGGACATCCTGTGTTATGGTGTATGGGAAAAATCATTTATGGTGAATTTTATTGATGTTACGATATTTAAAACTTATTCAGATTAATATGAATCATTGAGGTGGAGTACAACCTGCTTTTTCAGCAGTATGGAGTAAGTAGCATTTTTCGTTTATAGGGGCGCACAAAATGATACTATTGCATTATGATCTATGAGGAAAAATTGCTCGCTTTGTATTTTAATCACCTTACATGGTGTGTTCACAAAGTTTCAAGACTGGTCCTAGAATACAAAAGTTATTAAACATTTTTGCACAGCGAACTAAAATTCTTCGAAATATGACCCTTGGGCATCAACACACCGCTGCCAGCGTTTCTTCCATTATTCATAGGCTCCCTGGGGGTCTTCGCGCGCAAGGCTGTCAAGTGACCTCGTCGAAGCCGGAATCGTGGATCGCTGGAATCGTGTCGAATTGCTTCCCTTTCAGGTCTTTCTTGATCCGGAGGAATAATAAAAAGTCGCTGGGAGCAAGGTCGGTGCTGTTTGGAGGCTAGTGGTAGTATTGCCACGTTAAACTTAGCCAAAACTTTGGTGGCTGCGAGCGACGTGTGAGAGGGCGCATTGTCGTGTTGAACAATCCAATCTTCTCTGGTGTCTCGGCGAAAATGCCGGGTCAGGTCATTTTTACGCTGGAATGCACCCCTATTTGAAGGATAGAGTCCGGCGCGCCCGCTCAGACATCAGAAACGAGTGCATTGTTCACCCCGACAATAACCCCTCTCACACACCGCTCGTGGCCGCCGATGTTTTGGGTGAGTTTAGCGTGGCAATACTGCCGCAAGCCCTCTACAGCCCCGACCTTACTCCCAGCGATTGTTTTTGTTTCCCCGGATGAAGAAAGACCTGAATGAGAAGCGATTCGACACGATTCCAGCATTCCAAGCAGCTTCGACGAGGTCCCTTAACAGCCTTGCACGCGAAGACCCCCAGGAAGCCTATGAATAATGGAAAAAACTCTGGCAGTGGTGTGTTGATGCCCAAGGGTCACATTTCGAAGAATTTTAGTTCGCTGTACAAAAATGTTTAATAACTTTTGTATTCTAGGAGCAGTCTTGAAACTTTGTGAACACACCATGTATAATGGACCTTAATCTTCCTTTTGGCTCGAGGCTATAAAAAACCTAGTAGTTTTGGAAAACGTTGGGAAGTCGTTCCATTGGAAAGCATTGTGGTCTTCAAGATTTCACATTTGTTATTCTGCTACTGAAAAAAATGAAATGTATGCAATAGATGTGAATAATATAAGGAATATTGATTTAATTATAGATTAATTTTGTGTCAATCATCGAATTTATAAGAAACTAGCTGTTTAACCCGTTCTATGCACGGGAGTTCATAAATTTAATTCTAAAACCAAAATTAAAATTAACTATTCGATTTAGTAAAATATTTTTCTACTACTGTGCTTTTTTTTAGTAAAATTTAATTTACTAAATTTACTTTTACGTTACTATGGCAGCAGACGATAAAACGATACCTTTCGAATAATAAGGGAATAAATAAAATAAAAAGTTTTATTGATGTTTGTGATAAAATGTGTTTCTTTATTTTTAAAAATTTTTAATAATTAAGCGCAGTTAAATAATCTCTAATTATTTGCATGTGAGGTAAACGAATTATCCTAATACCCGCTACAGCTTTTTAGTGCAGCGTGGCGTACGTAATATGAGATGCGTCTTGCAATAGAAAGGTAATTGTTGTGGTAAGGATTTTATTGTGGATTTTTATTTTTTGACAACTGCTATAACGAAAAATGGTTAAATTTGATAGGAAATTGCTGTTAAATTGTTAGTTTTTTATTAATTAAAAATTAACTAGGGTAATTCTAGGATAGATGGACATAGAGGAGAGATGGCCAGTCTTAATATTTCAAAAACTACACCATACAGATTGCAGCATAAACTTTGTTCGTAAGAAATAGTTCAACGTGTGCATTCATCTCTGTGTTTTTCACTTATAAAAAAAAGTGTAATTTTAATGTTTATTTAATTTAGTGGTTGGATATTTTTTGTTGATTTAGGTATCTGAATGTTTTGCAGTACCTATGTTACATTTGTTTTTTAATATAAGGGCTTTTAAGGCACGTATATAATCCAATATTTGCTTTTAAATCTAAGACAAAGACGTAAAATGGCGGAGTGATGCTTTAAATTGTGTGACAATCTGCCCATCAATTTTAAGAGAGATGGCCGCATCAAATCGAGGAGAGAGGGCCACCTATAATCAATATTTCAAAATTATAGGGTCATTCCACGTAAAATGAGCAAAAATTTAAAAAAAGTCGTGGCCACATAGTAACAGATTTTAATAAAATTTGATATGCAGGTTCAAATCATATTCAAATAGAGCTCTGCAAAATATCGTCACAAAAAATAAATTATTTTAGCAGTTATGGACATTTAAAAAACTTGTGATAAAGATTGGCATGTGTGCAATCGTCCAAAGTTGCAGGTTTGAAGTTCTGTATCTTGAAAACTATTTAACTGAAAGGAATTTTTTTTTTAATAATGTAACCTCTGAAAAATTATCTTCTTATTTATTGAGCAATAATAATCTGGCAACACCATGATTATTCTTTAATTGGTTTCAAAAATTGAAAATTTGCAAATTTTGAGAAAATTAAAAACGTAATAAAAATTAAAGGAATTCAAAAACATCTGAGAAATCAATGCCTGATGTAGTTTTACATATTAAGATCGAATTGCTAATGTTTTTAGGTTGCCATGTATTTCCTTCACCTTTAAAAAAATTTAGAAACTTTTAAAAAAATGACAAAATCGTAATTTTTCCTCTTATTGATAGATAAAAAAAATAATGAAGGAAATGTCCCACATTACAGTTATTGCACAGACATAAAGATCAATAAGTCCATAATCTGCTAAAAAATTTTCAAGCACACCTTTTTCATTCCTAACGTCACAAAATTGGGTTAAAAAAGGCAATAGTAACTACATTCCATGAGCTTTTTTTTTTTTTTTTTTTTTTTAATTCGCGCGCGTTTCTGAAAATATTGCACGATTTCAAGGTGAAAAAATGTAGTGCTGCCATCTATATTCTGTATGTGGGTTTAGGTATTAATATATAATTTTCTGTTCAATTGAGCTTTTTTTTCTACTTTAATTAAAAATCTTCTTGAGGAAAAAATAAACTGAAAGCAAGTATAAAAGTTTTTATATTTAAAATATACACTGTTATCTAAAATATCAAAAGAATTAAAAGTTTAAAAAAGCTTTCTTTCAGGTCGAAACAAGTGATAGAAATATTGCATTTTATCCTCAACATTTTTTACTATTTATTTTTTTTCTCATTAAGGAATAAAAAAGGCAAGAATGAAAGTTTAAATATTTAATATATATACTTTTAGATATAACGTCAAGCAATTTTGATATTGTAGGAGGTGTCCTTCATCTCAATAGAAAAGTTGCATTTTTCCCTCAAATTTTTTCAAAAATAATTTTTTTCTCATTAAGGAATAAAAATACAATTACTAACTTACGTCAATCTGTTACTTATTATTCATTCCTAATTATAAATAATTTTTAATATAGTCTTTGCATACTTAAGGCTAATAACCAAAATTGAAACTTCAAGCATGTAGCCAAAACCACGATTTTGCATCCACTTTTAATATAAATTTTAATACTTAAATAAACAATTCTAAAATCTATTATTTTACATTTACTCATAAATAGATATGATCTACTTACAAAATGATTTTCGTTAAAATCTGTGACATGTCTGCCACAGGTGATTTGCTCATTTTGTATGGAATAACCCTATACGGAGTGAGGATTTTAACTAAATACAATTATTTTCAAAATAATTATAGAATTTTTATGTTTATAATTATATTAATTGATATAATTATTTAAATTTTAACTAATATAATTATCTCAATAGCAATAATATAATAGGGCCTAACAATGTATTTTTGTTTCAGAAAATATTGAAACATCGGAAACATTCATTCCAGAAACAGATAAAGTTGAAAAATAAACTTATACCGTGAAATTTCTAAAATAAAGGCGAGAAAAAACAAAATATGACACTTCCAGTAGAGAAGAAGATGAAATACATTTGAGATTATTAGATTCTACAGATTCCGAGGGAATATAATTGGATAAGGATCACTGTGTTGGTTGAGGAGAAGAATATAATACCATAACCAAAAAGGATTACTGCTTACAATGCATAAGCTGCCAGAAATGGTTCCATGAAACGTGTACAAACTATCAAGATCTTTGCCGAAAATGTGGTAAAATTTTACGAAAAGAGAAGGATTGAAAATATGCTTAAATTTTGTTTATTCAAATTTTATTCACTAATTTTCCGTGATATAATTGTATTTTTACAAATTTCTATGTGTTTTTCATGATTAACTACATGAAATGTGTTATTTTTTGCTATTTTAACTTCATTTTTTCTTCCGTGTATTACACGGCACCGAGGGGAGACAGCCATCTGTCATTTTTATTTTAATTTTGTTTCCCACTTTTTGTTCTCGATAGTTAATCATTTTTTGTCCAAAATATGATGAGTATATGTATAAGAATTTCAAATATGCATAAATATTTCTTGTATTTGCATTATAAGAATTTTTATTTCAATCTTTAAAAACTATGGCCATCTATCCTAGAGTTATCCTATAAGTTATTTCGATTCCGAATTACTTTAGTTGCCTCGGCCGTGTTTTAATACACATGTACGTAACATTTCAAAATTCTCGCTTCCAAACTGTGGATTTGTATAGCATTATACATAGACAAATTTTCAATTTTATATATTAGATATGACGTTAAATTAAATTAGGTTATAGGCTATAACATATACAGGGATATATGTATACAGATCATATACAGGGATGTACGAAACAATGGATTTTTATTGAATTACTAGTGTAAGTGCCCGTCCTAGGACGGTGGGATTGGATTAATTATTCATCAAATAAATTTTTCCAAAATAAATTAACCATACAAACTTGAAACAGACAAACTAAAGACTGCGTTTATTACATTAATACTCAGAAAATAGAGTACTTTTATGTTAGCTTGGCGATGTGATACATCGCCAAATATTGTTCCCACTGACATCATTCATATTGCATTAATTTCACTTAAAATATAAACATTTTACCCATTTCATTTAAAAAGCATAACATTTATTTAAAATACAAACATTCAAAATACGTATATAGCATACAATTAAAATACATGCCTTTCACTCATTTCCTTTAAAATACATAACAATAATAATAAATACCATAGCATTTTATTTCAACTTTAAAGCATTGTTTCTAAATCACATGCGCGAAAAAATAACTACTATTGGCGAAAAGAACCCTGTTATTGGCGAAATTAGTCCTCGAATAACATAAAAGTACCGAAAATAGACTTTTGATTTTTCTAAGACTTCGCTTTTAAATTAAAATTTTCATTGGTTCATAGACGAATGACATCAAAGGTATATTAATACTACAGGAGTTAAAATATTCAATACGCGAAAGTTTTTTAATTTTTATCAATGAATTTTCAAAAATGAATGACTCACTACACATTGTTTGCATTTGCAAAATTAGTCGCAATTTCTGAAATGTTCGTTTGTTTATAACGGTAATCTGTTGTTGGTAGAAAAATACAATTTTTTACCTGTCTAACGCAGTTTGTCCAACAATTTTCTGAAAAATACTTTTCAAGCTATTAGTCTTTTCAGTAACTTCAAATGTTTCATTTTCCGAGATTAATCTATGGCAGCGATTAGTGAAAAAGCCAGTCGTGAGCAACGCATAGCTTTTTATTAAAGAGGGTGTGTTTTTAGGTAGATTTCGTATGAAATACTACCTATTACATTCTCTCCTATGTTGGAATTTCTGAAAATTTTTTGCAGATCTACACCGATTATGACCCCTAGAACCCAAAACCCCCCATCAGTAAAAAACTTTATATATATATATATATATATATACAGTGAAACCTCCCTGTGCGACCAACTCTATTAGGTGACCACCTCCCTCAACGACCATTTTTTCATGGAACGAAACTTATTCCCATAGACTCAATACTAATTTGATCTCCATTCAGAGACCAACCCAGTTGAACCCCCTCCATGAGATTTCGATTTCTTTGAAGAAAATGAAATAAATTCCGTTTTTTCCTGGTCGCTTGAAGAAAGTTTTATTAAAAAAATAATTCCGGAGAGTGCATTATTCTTCAAACTTCTAAACTAAGTTTAGATTTTTTTTTTTATCCCGGTAGCTTTTAAGTGTTTAAACCCCTTTGTGCCTTTTTAGTCAATGAATTTAACTCTGATTACAAATTAAGACTGACGGTTAATAAACTCCTCTGCCTTGTTGTGTCGGAAACTCTCAAAGAAATAGATAAAGTAATGAAATCGTCATTATTTGTTCCCGTCTACAAAAAAATGCATTTATTTACTGAACTTCTAAAGGACTTGGAAATAAAAATTATAAAATATAAAACTGTAAAATTAAAGCAAAGCTCAATGTGTTCATTTTTTAAACTCTGCAGTAATTAACTTATGTAATTAACTTATATTTTGATACTTAAATTTTTATATTTTTTCCTAGTGTGAAAAATAAATTTAAGTAACATTGTTACCATTTTTCAACAATTAAAATCTAGATTTAAACATGATCTCCATTAAGAGACCACCTCTCGGAGAGACCAATTTTTATTGGAACAGTACGTGGTCGTTTTACGGAGGTTTTACTGTATATATAACCGTAATAATATATATATCACTTTCTTCTGGACACGATAACTTCCGTAATTCTGCACAAATCTCTTACAAACTGATACATAAAATCAAGAGATATAAAATCTCGGACAAGTTTGTTAATGGGCAAAATCGGACCAAAGGGATGGAAATAGGGAGGGGTTTTGTGAAAACCGAAAAAACCCCATAACTTCTTAATTTTTATATATATCAAATCAGTTTGAAGTTTTTATAACTTCTAAAAATTAGGTCAAAAATTTATGCATCACATATTTTTGATAAAATTAAAAATGGGCTCAAGGGGCGCAAAAAATACGGTTTTTAGGGGGAAAAAAATCATAACTTCGTCAATTCTCAAGATATCAAATCTAATTAAATTTATTATAAATCTTCTTAATATTACCTACAACTTTTATATTGACAAGTTTTTATATGACCAATTCGTACCGCAAGAAAAAAAAAATAAATAAAAACGAAAACAAAAAGGGGGAGTTGAAGATGAAAAAAACCATAACCTTGTCAATTCACAAGGTATAAAATCCGCATGCATTGATTATATATCTTCTTAATATTATCTACAACATTTATATTTACAAGTTTTTGATAGGACCAATTCTTACAGCATAAACAAATTAAAAATACATAGCGGTTGAAGAAAAAAATCATCGTATTAAGGGTGTATTCAAATCCAAACTGCTTATTTTCTCTCATTTTTAAATTCATTTTTGCTCTCAAAAATACATCCAATTGGTAGATTATCTTATTCAGAAACTATATAATGTACCATAATGATCAATTTTTTTTGATAGAGGTAGAATATATTTCAAAAAATGATGTCAAAGAAGTGGGCATTTTGAACCGAATTTCCCGAAGCGATCGTGTTAGAAGCGAAAATTATTGTCCTACTGAGAAAATAATTGTTTATGAATCAAGTTTTAATTAATCGAACGAAAAATAATAACACATGTCGCTTATAAATCTCTTTAAAAATCACGTCAGCAAGTATCATATTTTTTCTATTAAAAATGAATCTGAAAATGTGCCAGAAAAATTTAAGTTGTTGAGAATGGAAAAGTATTTTTTTTAATACCGCCTTAACATGATTCTGATAAAACCAGCTCTTATTTAAAAATGAAATGAAAACACGTCAAAAGCGGCCATATAAAATTGTTAAAGTAGGTTTATTTCTAATCATGATTTAGCTTTTGTTGGTGAAATCAGTATACTTAAAAAAAAACTTCGAAATCTACCTCCGCCTGTAGGCCCGGCTAGCAGGGATTTTTTAAATTCTTTATTTAGATATCTCATACCATTGTATAAAAAAAAATTAAATTTGTTAATAATACTCTACTAGTATTAGAAAATGTTTTATAGTCCATAGCTGAGCAATGATCTTTCATTCTTCTTTTATTGTATTACAATTATTCTTTTTATATTTTTCATTTTGGAGCAATTTCTCATGAACATTACCTTCTAATGTTTTTGTTCCTCGTTAAACTAATTTTTAAAGTACTTTTAAAAGCTAGGACGACAATACTTTCTTTTTAAAAGAACAAATGTATAATCTTGTTCCCTTAATTTATTTACAAACCCTGTGTTAAATCAAAGAAAGTTTTTAAAATCACACGGTAGATAAAAGATTACGATGCTCTTTTCTAAGTTTTCGTTGCTGAAAAATATAAATTTTGAAAAGCAAACTTCCTCATTAGTTTAAGAATGTTAAATGCACTCACTCGTGTACTTAATGCATTTTATATATTTAAAAAATGCGTTGGTTTAACATGAAATTAAGTAAAAGGTTACGCAAGAATTAAAAGATTTAAAAGAAAGTCTTATTTGCTTGAAAGAAGTTGTAAAAATAAATAATAAAAATTGTTTTGTTCAACCATTTAAACTAATTATATTTGCTACAAGGATTATTTTCCTTTAAAAAACAAACAAACAGAGAAAATAATGTTGTAGTAATTAAATTAAGGTCGACTAAATTACATATTATTCAAATATACATATACATATTATTCCAACGCAAAACTAAAATCTGATACTAAATTAAAAATAAAAGAAAGAAAAGGGAAAGTTCAAAGTTTATTTAACTTCATTTACATAATATTGTACTTAGTGCATATGCATTTGTGCAACAAGCACTCTAAATTCAACGAAAAAAGTTATTTAAAATTGTATAAACAAAATAATCTAATAAAAGGTCGAAAGCCTTTAGACCTTTTAACCCTGCATTGTGCAGGGATGCATATTTAAACCAATTAAAATTAAACATTCAATAAATAAAGTCAGTTTTGGGTTACCATTATACTTAAATAAAAATATGCGACTTATGTAAGCATAGTGTACTGTCAATTCAAATAAAGAGTATGTCAGGTCTCTGACGTTAATAAGACGTATGCCTAATGAAAATTACGATTAATTAATTTTCTTTTCTTTATGTATTGTATTTATCCGTACATCATTATCTACGTACTTAAGTTATGTACGCATTTTTTTTATCTATGGTTTTAAAATGAGTACCATTGTATTCACATTTGTACTGTATGAAAGGCTCTAATGTGTAAAAGGAAATACTATTAGAGAGGCTTGTATTCGTCGGAATTTTGATAATATAATAAGCAGCCAGATGGCAAAAAGCAAGGATGCTGTACAAAAGATAATCTCCTTGAAGACTTGTCGGTGAACAAGTGGGGAGAAGGCGCGTGAGGGTCTGTCGTGGAGATAGCGATGAAGACACCGCAGAATTTTGAATGGAAGGCGGAGTAAGAGAGCGTAAGAGAATCAGTCTTAGGTTTGACGTGAAACGTAGAGTTTAGAGAAAATAACTACTCGTACTGTGGGTGCGGAGTATTTGTTTAGTGAATAAAATATAAATAGTGTAAAAGCTTACTACTCGACTGCCAAGAAGGGTTATGTGCTTCACGCGAATCTGGGTATGTGGATTTTTTATATCCTTGAAACATCAAAACGGCTGGATGGATTTTAATGAATGATGTCGTTATCGATTCGTCTTAACCGTCCGATGGTTATAGGCTAGGTTTTATTTTTATAAATTCAAAATGGCGGCCGTAAAATACAAATGGCGGTAGACACGAAAAAAAATTTTCATGCACCATATTGAGTGGCCTATCATTGGATAGGTCTTTCAAAATGAAGACGATGTTTCATTGGCTATTTTACAGTCAGAAGCTCCGTTTAAATATTACACAACCTGAAAGTTATGTAGGTCAGATTTCTGGATTTACTGTAACTCTAAACATCATAGGCCTCATCAAAACAGTGTTTATAGATAGGAACTAACAATTAAACACAACTTAAAAGTCATCAATACAAGAAAATAAAAAAAATAAGTAAGTAATATAAAAAATAGTTTAACATTGATGAGAAATAATTAAACAGTTCGCTTTTTATGAAGTCGGGTTTTTTGATTTTTTAAATTTAATTTTTTTTATTTTAATATAATTTATTTATATTTATATTCATCTTGGTAGCAAATGTTTAGTTAGCACATGTTTCTAAACTCCTTCATATAAACTTATTAGCATTTAGTTGCTAAATGTAACAAATCCTTAACATTGATTAAGTTAATATTACAAGAATATTAAATATTGAAAAATAATGTCATATCTTCTAAACTACTTAAAATCCTAGTTTTTTATCTTTACTATATGACAGATTATCTCATAACACCTTCATACATAAAATAAAACAAATTTTTCTCAAAATTTGACACAACAACTTCTGCAACTCGAATCTTCATTTGTAATTTTGCATTTGTTTTTATATTAACCCCATTCTGTTTTATTTACTACTATTCGTCTGCTTTATTACTAAATATAACAAATCCTTAACATTAATTAAGTTGACATTACAAAAATATTAAATATTGAAAAATAATGTCATATCTCTAAACTACTTAAAATCCTAGTTTTTTATCTTTACCATATGACAGATTATCTCATAACACCTTCATACATAAAATAAAACAAATTTTGAGGAAAATTTGACACAACAACTTCTGCAACTCGAATCTTCATTTGTAATTTTGCATTTGTTTTATATTAACCCCATTCTGTTTTATTTACTACTATTCGTCTGCTTTATTACTAAATATAACAAATCCTTAACATTAATTAAGTTGACATTACAAAAATATTAAATATTGAAAAATAATGTCATATCTCTAAACTACTTAAAATCCTAGTTTTTTATCTTTACCATATGACAGATTATCTCATAACACCTTCATACATAAAATAAAACAAATTTTGAGGAAAATTTGACACAACAACTTCTGCAACTCGAATCTTCATTTGTAATTTTGCATTTGTTTTATATTAACCCCATTCTGCTTTATATATGAAACGTTTTCACTAGTATAATATAAACCTATCGATCTTAAGCAGCAGCCATACACTAGTTATCTAACTCAACCGAGAAAGCAAAGTTTTGCAGTCGTAAAATCATGGTTAAGAGTGTAAAATCAGGCCGACGTCCATTGGTAGTTTCCCGGAAATAATAACTGAAGCCTTTAGATTCATCAAATATTTATTATATGATCATAAAATGCACCAAATTCCACTAGCAATATGCTACCCATGTTCGAGCCGTTGTTACGTCGTAAATAGAAACCACTAGATGTTAAATATTAGAGCAGCATGACGAAGATACAGTAAGCAAAGCTCTCCAGGTTGCATAAGTTATTTAAGAAAATATATAATCGTAATATTATCTCTCTCCCAGCCAATGCAACAGGTTAAATACTTGCGAAAAAAACATGAATACGAATACATTATCAGTGAAGAACCAACCCCGTAAAAATAGCCGGAAGGACGCGACGAGAGGCAGGCTACGATAGAACTTAGCTCCGGGGGAAGGGGGAAGTACGCGTGATGTCGATGATGAACTTTTTAGTCTCGGCGTCAGTTTTATAACGTAAACACATGTTGACGGGCTTGGCAAGGAATTATGGGATATGGAACATCAGAGAACAAATGATATTAAATACATTCGAAACAAAATGAATTTAGTTTCAGAATAAAATGAAAAAAAAAGTAATTTAATGGGTTTTATAAGATTAGACGAATGGATTTAAGGTTTTTAGAATAATAAAAGAATACGCATTTAAAGCATGGAAAAAAGATAAATGATATTTAAGATAATATTAAAGCTAAGTAAAAAAAGGTAGATATTATAATAATTTGGAATAGTTTAATTCAGATAAAAGGGCGAAAATTTTTATTATTACACACACACACACACATATATATATATATATATATATATACTGAATGAAATACACTTTATTTTCGTATATTGATGCATTTCTTTATTTTGAAGATGCTTTGTATATTTTTCCGAATTCTCATCTTTTATTTTTAATGACTAGATCCGAAAAATACAGAAAATCTGGTCGCAATGTTGGCGATTTTATCCTAAACGATTATTTTTAAATAATTTTTTCATCGACTCCCAACCGACAACCAGAGGTCAAATCGAAAACTTTTAAATGTCATATCGGTCCCTGGGGGTCTCTTTGACGATCCCTGGATTAACCCGTTCGGAACCATGGGTGCATATATGCACCCTCAAACAGTGCTTACAGCGCTTGAGTTTGATACCAGTAAAAAAGAAAAGTAAAATTGGTTTTATTTAATTATGACTTTTCTTGATTTAAGAAGTTAAATCAAATAATTGACAAAAAGTGGGGGCAAACGAATAAAATTCGCGTCAAAGAGGCTGGTCCTGAACGTATTAAAGCAGTTCATTCGTTTGGCAGTACCAATGTTTCTGAAAAGTAATATTTGCCGTATTTAAAGACAGAAATTTAGGATAAAATATGGGAAAGATTTCTATTTCAAAATAGGTGTACTCAAAAGTTAATACTGTGTGTTCAGTGAACATACATTTTATCAATTTAGATTTACGAGAACCCATTTACTTCAACTAAAATCACTTTAGAGTGATTTATTGTTATAACTTTTATTTATTTAAGAAAACCCTTATTGATATTATCTCTTTAGCAATTAACCATGAATCATCTGAAATGGTGTTATATCCAATTTTGTTTATCATATCAAGATACTTTCATCTCCTCAGTTGTTTAAAAATAATTATTGTGATTTATGGTTGTTGATCAAGGAATCAAGGACACTTCCTGGTTTGAGTGATTGTACATTTGAAGAGGCAGTTGAACTCGAGCACTCAGACTGTACGCAACAGCTCATCTCTCTAGCTGTGATTTCGCAATTTTCGCAGCCGGGTAACAAAATCCCCGGTCCTTGTAACCTGCAGGCGTCCTTGTAAACTGCAAGCTCTCTTTCCTGTGCACATGCAAGAAATTGTAACATGTCTATTCTCAATATAGTTTTATTTACATCTTGTGTTAATCTACTAATTCTATAAACACACACAGAAACATAAAAGTTGGAGGCACCGCTGCGAGATCTTGGATACTTTTTCAAGATTGGATTAATGTACACTCATCATATCAGTGTTCTAAATAGTGTTTTCACCAGTCTTATGTGGAATTGCAACAGACGACGGAGCACCTCGCATCACATTTATTACAGATAAGTACATTTTATCTTATTATTATTATCGGTTTGGCTTTTGTTTTTTACGCTATTCACATCATTATTTGAATAATGAATACCGACTTGGAAGCCGCAAAAAAGGCTGCTGAAGAATTGGAAAAGGCAGCTATAAGTTTACGTGGCAGAGCTAAATCTGCTCTAACAAGGATAAATAACTTCATTAACTCTGACCAAATATTTCAAAAAAATGACTTGTACAATAAATTAGAAAAATTAGAGACAGTTTATTCCGATTTTGATAAATATGATGCTCAATTACCAACTGAAGCATCTGAAATTGAGGAATTTGAAAAGAAATATTATGAAACCAAAGCCAAACTGCAAACGGAACTTGAAAAAGTTACCGTAAATGTGCATGCACCTCAAATAATAAATGATCAGATTCCAGTTGTTAGTTCTACTATTTCTAACAATTTTAAATTGCCTAGGCTCAATATAGAGCAATTTAATGGTGATTTTAAAAACTGGCTGTCATTTAAAGATTTATATTTATCATTAGTTCATAACAATGCCAGCATAACTAATATACAGAAGTTTCAGTATTTAAGAGGGTTACCAGAGGAAGAGCCAGCCTCTATTATAAAACATATTCCTATTTCTGAAAACAGTTATTCAGAAGCGTGGGAAAAATTGCTGTCGAGATATGATAAGAAAAAACAAATTGTTTCCACTTTAGTTAAAACATTCTTGGACATTCCCCCCATTACTCAAGTAAATGCATTTAGCTTACGCTGTTTATCAGATGTATCAGATGAAGTAATTAGAGGCCTTAAATCAATCGATGAAAAGGCATCTGGCCGTGACTTATGGCTAATTCATATTTTATTACAAAAGGTTGATTCTAAAACAAGGGAGGAATGGACAAATTTGACCTCAAGCGAAGACTTTCCGTCTTTTGATCAATTTATTCAGTTTATAAATGATAGATGTTCATCTTTAGAATTGTATAAAAGTGAAAATGAAGGTTCGCATAAACAAGAGAAACAGTATAACGTCAATAGATCTTTTTCCAGTGTCATTAGCAAATGTTTATTGTGTAAATTTAATCACTCACTTTACAAGTGTGTTAAATTTAAAGAATTAAGCATCAGGGATAGGAGACAGTTTGTTAAGAAAAACAAGTTATGCAGTAATTGCTTGTCTGACAAGCACACTACCTGGCAATGCAATTCCTCTTACTCTTGTCATAATTGCAAGCTGAAACATCATACTAGTTTATGCGAAAATAAGCTGCAAAATTACGCAAGATCAACTTCTCGTTCAAATGAAAAACAGAGCCGCAAAAACAAACCTGATTCAGAGGCCGGTTCGATTCCGGATGAGAATAAAAAGGAAATTTCTCCTTCCATAAATGCAGTTCAAACATCTTTCGCACTTTTGCCCACTGCTAGTGTATATATTAATGATTGCATGGGTCAAAAGCACACTTTAAGAATCATGTGTGATAGTGGATCAGAGTCTACATTTGTTTCTGAATCCTGCATGAAAATGTTAGGAATTAAAAGGAAAAATGCTAGGTTCCCCGTAAAAGGTCTGTCAAACTCAAAGATCGCAGTAACTAAGGGTTACGTAATGTTTGATCTTACATCAATTTGTAATGCAGACACCAAGTTGTCTGTTAAGGCATTTATTTTAGATGATTTAACTGCTCCGTTACCTGCGGAAAAAATACATGAGAAGCATTTTTCGCATTTAAAGAATATAAACTTAGCGGATCCACATTTCGGGACACCAAGTAAAATAGACATTATTCTAGGATCTGATTATTTCTTTTCTATTTTGCTTCCTGGTCAAGTAACAGATACTCAGAGCAATTTAATTGCTCAAAATTCAATTTTTGGCTTTCTGGTATCAGGGAAAATGCCACATTCTAGTACATCTCCAAATTCAATACATAATTTACACATTTATGAAGTTAATATTGATAAAGAGTTAAAGCGTTTTTGGGAAGTAGAAGAAGTATTTAATAAGAATACTCAAATGTTGTCACCTGAAGAGCAATTTGTTGAATCACATTTTCAGGAAAATTATTCAATTAATTCCGAGGGTCGTTTTGTGGTTAAGTTACCTTTTATTCAATCTAAATCAGAATTAGGCCGCATCTAAACCTGCCGCAATTTCTCGCTTGCTTGCTATGGAAAAGAAATTTAGTGAAAAACCAGAATTTGAAAATCAGTACAAAGAGTTTATGTACGAATATGAAGAATTAGATCACATGGAATTAGTTGCACACAATGACATTAATAATTATGAAAACAAACACTATTTTCTTCCTCATCATGCGGTTATTAAATCTTCTAGTATCACTACTAAATTAAGGGTAGTTTTTGACGCTTCATGCAAAACTTCAAGTGGTGTTTCCTTGAATTCTATTTTGGGTGTAGGCCCTAAGTTACAACGGGACATTTTCGAAATCTTACTTAATTTTCGATTTCCGAAAATAGTCTTTTCTGCGGATATAGAGAAAATGTACCGCCAGATTTTGGTTGCTGAAGAGGATCAAATTTATCAGCAAATAGTTTGGAGGTCTAATCCTAATGAGGAAATAAAAAATTACAAATTGAAAACTGTCACATATGGTTTAGCGCCAGCCTCTTTTCTGGCAACTAGATGTATAAAACAAATCGCTCAGGATTATACAAAAAATCCTTGCATTTCGCGCATGTTAGAAGAGGATATGTACATGGATGACTTTAGTGATGGGCAATTTCGATTTTTTTAATCGATTTAATCGATACTATGGCCAACTCGATTTAATCGATACTATGAATTTTTTAATCGATGTCTCTAAGACAAAATAAGGTAATATCATTTTCATTTTCCTTCAAAAATTGAAGATAAAGTAGTTGGATGTGCCAATCCCAAAACTTTCATCTGCCTCATAAATGTTTAAACTTCAAAATTCGCTATCACGGTGTCAGATTTAAATGATAACCTATGCGCATCATGAGGATTCAAAAAGCATGGGTTCGTTGAAGTATGTGCATTTTAAAAGAAAATATAAGCATTGCATTTTCCTAACAAATCATAGAATTTTGGCCCACACCCTCTTAGGCTAATGTCAGACGAACGTCTTTTTGCGCGCTTTTTTCGCTCTTACGCCATCCCTACACCTTCGCTAACATGTGTAGGGATAGTGTAAGAGCGAAAAAAAAGCGTGCAAAAAGACGTTCGTCTGATATTAACCTAGATGTCCGCAACGGAAAATCCCAATTCAAAGAGCATAAAAGGGACAGCTGTTGGGCAGTATACACACAAGACTAATAAGGATTTATTTATCAGTGTAACAGAATATGAAGTTTGATTAAATTCCGTCCATTAGTTTTGAGATATGGCTATCACGAATATCATGCAAAAAAACAGTATAGCAGGGCAGCCTGTTACATGATTAACACGAAAAACTCGGGAACAACTTATGTCAATGACATATAATATTAAGTTTGATGAAATTCCGGTCATTACTTCTTGAGATATTATCGCTAATATCGTGTAAATTCTGAAAAACAGTGTTAAATTCAGGGGCTGGTATGGGTGGACAACCCCCCCCCCCGGAACATTGAAATGTCCCCCATAAAGATTTGAGATTTTATGCTTAATGGACAAAAGTCCAATCCCCCCCCCCCCCCCCGAAACTCTAGAATGTCCATCTCCTGAACCATATAAATCCCTACCGGAGAAAAATGTCTGAATTCAACACTGCTAAAAAGAAGCAGCATGGCAGCACAACCTGTTATATTATTTACACGAAAACCTAATCATAAACAACTTATGACAGAATATTAAGTTTGATAAAATTCAGTTCATTAGTTCTTGAGAAATGATCCCTAAAATCGTTTAATCCAGAAAAACGTGTTGAATTCCAGGGGTAGCCCGGAGGGACATGCCCCCCCCCCCCCCTTGCAACATTCAAATTTCCCTCCCAGAAGGTTTGAGATTTTATGCTTAATGTACAAAAGTCCAATCCCCTTCCCCTCTGAACTGTTCCTCTCTGGATCCGCAGAAATCCCTCCCGGAGAAAATTGTTTGAATTCAACACTGCTGATAAAATCTGCATAACAACGCCCCCTGTTGGGCGATTTACACCGAAATCTAACATGCAACAATTTATGCCAACGTCTAACTGAATGTGAAGTTTGATGAAAATCCGTGCATTAGTTCTTGAGATAGAGCTATTGCGAAAATCGGGAAAAATGCAGCATAGCAGCGCCACCTGCCGGTAGATTTACATCAAAAAGTAATCAGCACCAATTTATATGAAAGTCTAATTGAATCTAAAGTTTCAACAAATTCCATGCACTAGTTCTTGAAATAGACCGCTCACAATTTTTTTGTCAGAGACAAACAAATAGACAGACTGACCGACAGACAATGTATAAAAATAGTCAAATCGTATTCCAGACAAGATCTTCTAAAACTATAAATCCTTCGAAAACCGGAAGTCGAAATTTTTCACGAATCCAACGCTTTCTTTTTCTAAAGACAAAAGAAAGCAAGAAAAAGTGAACGCATCGATTCTTCCCGTAAATTAAGATCGGAAATGGTGAATCGATTCAGTTTAGATTCGATGCCGATGTCGATCTTTAGATGCGGGCAGAATCGCTATGTTTTGATTTACTTCAATTCTTCAGATTCGGGCGGATCGATTCAGTTCAGATTCGATACCGATTTTTAGATGCGGGTGAAATCAATATTTTTTGATTTACTTCAATTCAAATCGTATCGCGCATGACCCACGATTCGGGTTGAATAGATTCTCCAATTTTACTGTTTTAGTGGCAGAGTTACTGTAAAATTTTGTATAACAGCCTTTTTTTTTTTTCTAGGTTCAGTGTTGAATAGCGGGTTGATTTCTTGACTGCTCTGGTCGGGATTGGGGAGGGGGGGGGGAGATTTTAGAGTTCCCTAAGGGGGATGCACATTTGTCCATTAAAAAGCATAAAATCTCAAAACTTTCGGGAGGGACATTCCAATGTTCCCCCGGTTCACCCCCTGAATTCAGTACTAGGTTAAATCGTTATACTTTTGTTTAGAAACCTAGTTATTCGGGTTACTAGTTTATTATGTTGTATTTTTCAAGTTCGTCCCTTCTAATCCTTTCCGCCGCCCCCCCCCCCCTCCTCGCCAATCTTAATTTACAGGGCCGTTCAAAATATGCATGTTATTTTAAAAATGCCCAATTCTCGTTCTATTTTATTATAAATCCACATTTTGAAACCTTGACCAAAGATACATTTGAGGTCGCCCCTTCCACCGTTTGAGACTTACCTGTCCGCCGGGGGGCATATTTATTGTTTCTTTCAAACCATCTCGTGTAACATATTGTTGGAAAGCCTTTAATGTCCTCTTTTATTTTCCGTCCCTCGCCCCCCCCCCCTAGTTACACGCTCTTGGCACTTTTTAGCTCACAGGCTATCAAAGCCTGAGATCTAATGTACCCGTCGGTTTTGTATGTATGTACGTAACGCGATAACTCTTGATAGAAATATCCGATTTGCTTCAATTTTTTTCTATGTTCATTCTGCTAAGGCGCTTCCCTGATTAGTTTGGGGGGGGGGGGGGGGTTCATTGGTTAAGTATAAAGGGCAGAACGCGGGCTAATCCCCCCCATAACTTACATAAATGGGTTTTTCATGCAGAATTATCAGATTTTCTTCAAACTTTGGTATACCGGTTAATTTTGATAACGAGTTTCTTTGATTATATTTGAAAGTTCATTGTTATAGTCTAAAGGGGGAGAGGGGGGACGAGGGGATAATACCCTCCCTAATTTAGATAGATGGGTTTTGCTATCCGATTTACTTCAAATTTGATATCCCAGTTTATTCTGATAAGGCGCTTTCCTAATTAGATTTGGAAGTTCATTGGTTAAATATAAAGGGGGAAACGGGGGGCTAATAACCCGTTAATTTAGATAAATGGGTTTTTCTATCCGATTTGCTTCAAATTTGGTATACCGATTTATTTCGATAAGGAGCTTCCCTGATGACGTTTGGAGGGTCATTGGTTAAGTATAAAGAGGGGAAACGGGGAGGGGAAATCCCCCCCCCCCCGCCTCTTAGTTTATTTTTCGAGGGGCATTGTTCTTTGAAATAAGAGCATAATATACAGTTAGTGTGAATAGCCTGTGATCTCAATGCCATCAGTTTAACTGGGCACTTTTCTTTTTAGCTCACAGGCTGTCAAAGCCTGAGAGCTAATGTGCCCGCAGTTTCTGTATGTATGTATGTACGTACATACATAACGCGATAACTCTCGGTAGAAATATCCGATTCGCTTCAATTTTTTTTTCTAGGGTAATTCTCATAAGGCGCTTCCCTGATTAGTTTTGGGGTTCATTGGTTAAGCATAAAGGAGGGGGTACGTCGGCTATTCCCTCACTTAAATAAACGGGTTTTTCATGCAGAATTATCAGATTTGCTTCAATTTTGGTATACCAGTTAATTCTGATAAGACGCTTCCCTGATTAAATTTGGAGGTTCATTATTTAAGTATAAAGGGAGGAACAGGGGCTAACACTCTAAAATTGGGAGGAGTGAAAAGTTCACTTTTTGAAAGAGTGACAGGCATTTTTACTCTTTTTGGAGTGAATTTTATAAAAATACACTCCTTAAAGTGTGGAATTTTCCACTCTCTAGAAAGGAGTGAGATGTCTCACTCCTGAAAGCAGAGTGACTTACGTGTGCATTGCTTTTAACCAATCAGAGCAGCAAGGCGACGACACCCTTAAAAGATAAGAAAAATGGTCACTTTTTTGTCCGCCATCTTACGATTAACAGATTAGGATATCATTAAAATTATTCTTATTGGAATACACAAAATGAAGGTAAGTCTTATTTAATTTTAAGCATTTATCCGTGTAGATATGGGGAATGTTAAGATTATTACCTAATAGTTGTATGTTGTATAGAAAAAGATTGATCGTTAGAGTGTTCAAAAGTGATTGTCTGTTATATTTCTTCATGTAGCGGTTTGAAATCATTCTTTTAACAATTGAATAGGCACTAGAGATCTGCATGGGCCGCTCGTTCTCGGGCCGATTTTCACTCACGGAACTCGGGCTGGACCCGGGCCACACTTTTATCTGAAGGCTCGGGCCGGGCCTAGCTTATTTTTTCTGTACAAAGCCGGGACTGGTTCATTCCGAGTCTTCACGGCCCAAAATTTTCAGTCCTAATTTTGACCCAGCCCGTATATGAAAATCATTGTCTCAGCGTGGCCTGGTCTATTTAAAGGTCAGTAAAATTAGGTCTGGCCCAAAAATTTTTGCAAAAAATGCATACAATTTTTAAATCGCCATTATTCTACACTTAAACATTAAAATTTATTATTTTTTAAGAACACTAGATTTCTGCGCTTATTAAAATATAGCTAAATTAAAACATAGTAAAACGTGTGAAAAAGAACCTGCGTATGACGGAACCCAGTTTTAAACTCACTAACGTATTGATCCATGCATAATTAATATACTAATACATAAGAAAAGAATATATAATACATTTATACTCGCTAAGAATGGAACTTGTCTATAACGCATTTTTTTTTCTATACAATTCCATCTTACTGTATAGCATTTTGCAGGTTTTTAACACTTCAAAAAAATAAAAAATCAATGTTTTGTTGAAATTCACTCGGGCCGAGATTTTAACTTTTTTTCCGGGTCGGGCTCGGGCCGAACTTTTAAGTTTTTTACCGGGCCGGACCAATTTTTTTTTCTACGGGCCGGGACGAATTTTTTTCTATCAGTCGGGCCGGGTCCTTGGAAATTTCAGCCCGTGCAGACCTCTAAGTGCACAATGCAAAATCAAAACTTCATTAGTTCAGGAAATGTGAATAATAAAAAAAATGACTGTGCATATTTTATTCTTCCCTTTCAATGCTGTATTTGCAAATAATAAAACTTTTGCCACGACCAAAACAAAAAAGTTTTATCTCTTTCGTTTGAAAGGGTGACTGACTCATAACAGAGAAGATCTGGATTTTCTCAATCGTAGGTGAGACATTATCGAAAACATTAATTTGCCGTTCTATGAGTTTTTTTTTTTTTTTTTTTTTTTGGTTTAATTTCGATTTTGGATTATATACAGTTAAGAGTATTTATTACTGTTTGGGAGTTAAATAGAATATTTGATGTTTATGATATTACGAAAAGGTTGGTACAGTGAAACCTGTGCGACCAACTCTATTAGGCGACCACCTCCCTCAACGACCATTTTTTCATGGAACGAAATTTATTCCCATTGGCTCAATACTAATTTGATCTCTATTCAGAGACCATCCCAGTTGAACTCCCTCCATGAGAGACCGATTTCTTTGAAGAAAATGAAATAAATTCCGTTTTTTCCTGGTCGCTTGAAGACGGTTTTATTAAAAAAATAATTCAGGAGAGGGCATTATTCAGCAAACTTCTAAACTAAGTTTAGATTTTTTTTTTTTTTTTTTTTTTTTTTTTTTTTTTTTTTAATCCCGGTAACTTTTAAGTGTTTAAACCCCTTTGTGCCTCTTTAGGCAATGAATTTAACTCTGATTACAAATTAAGGCTGACGGTCAATAAACTCCTCTGCCCTGTTCTGTCGGAAAACTCCCAAAGAAATAGATAAAGTAAAGAAATCGCCATTATTTGTTCCCGTCCACAAAAAAATGCATTTATTTACTGAACTTCGAAAGGACTTGGAAATAAAAATTATAAAATATAAAACTGTAAAATTAAAGCAAAGCTCAATGTGTTCATTTTTTAAACTCTGCAGTAATTAACTTATGTAATTAACTTTTATTTTGATACTTAAATTTTTATATTTTTTCCTAATGTGAAAAATAAATTTTAGGAACACTGTTACCATTTTTCAACAATTAAAATCTAGATTTAAACGTGACCTCCATTAAGAGACCACCTCTCGGAGCAACCAATTTTTATTGCAACAGTACGTGGTCGCTTTAGGGAGGTTTTACTATATATTAATTTTTTTAAATTGTATCTAAACATTTTTCTGCGAGTTATAATTTTAAAATTTCGAGACTGAGTAATATAAAAAAATTTAATTATAGATATTCTGCATCAGTTATTAAATTTCCTTCTATTATAAAAAAATTTTCTACGTTTTTGATACAAGTAATTTTTGGTGCTAAACAATAAAACATGATATTTAAGCATTGGAATAAAATGTTTTTTATGCTTGTTTTGAAGTTTATGGATAAGACTGCTTTAGTATATTTTTTAAAAATAATCATATTTACTTACATAATACAGGACTGAATATTTTTGTTTAAAGAGATTACTAATAACTACTTTTTTACATTCAAATGTTTTTCAAACAATAATAATATTTCTAATGCAGTCATTTACTTTATTTTTAAGTTTGTTTTTTTTTTCTATTTCCGAGGTCAATCTTTTCCTATAGCACACATAAAATCTATTTTGCTCATAGTCACAAAATACAATATCTACGCGAATAAAAAATTTAAATTAAATATGGCTTATCGTATTAATTCCATTTTTCAGCAATAACGGACGAAAATTAGAAATCATGATTAAGTTAAGGAATATGTTTAAAAGAAAAATATATACATATTCCAGAGAATTCATAATTTAGACTCCATGTTCATATTAAACAAAACAAAAGCAAATCACAGCGGATAAAAAAAATTACGCATTCTTAACGTTTAAATCATGCTTGGAACTTATTTTAAAAAGAAATGAGTTTATAAGCATTGCTTTTAAATGGAAAAATTAAAAATGTTTTACAACAATAGGACTTTTCAGAAATAGCAATAATTTAAGAAAAAAGTTACGGTTTTATATTTAAAACAAAAATTAAAATCAAATCAAACATTGTTAAACATATAACATCCACCTATTAAAAAGTTATTAATAAAACTTTAAAAGTAATATCTTTATAGGACATGCAGTAAAAGCAAACACAAAGGATAAGATTGGAATAAAATATTTTAGTTTATTTCTGTCAGTAATCTAATTTAAATTCGTATGTAACTTTAACTGAATTTTTCCTTAAAAGTTCAATTAGTGTTACAAACTATGAATTAAATAAATATTGCTAATAAAGTATTTTATTCCAATCTTTACCACGCTTGTATCTATTTTCATTGCATGCCGTAAAAGATGTGATTCTTTTAAAATGACCATAAAAGCAAAAGAAAAAGAACCGACTACAAAAAAAATGAACATTCACTTCCATGAAAGAGTGACTATTCACTCCTACCAAGAGTGAAAAACCGCACTCCTTTAGCAAGAGTGAATAGTCACACCTCCGAAAGAGTTATTATCCACCCCTGTTTAGAGTGAATAGTCACTTTCCAGGAGTGACTATTCACTCTTTCAGAGAGTCAAATATTTCACTTTTGCTCAGAGTGCATAGTCACTCTAAAGAGGTTGGGCATATTTTGAGTCTGCGATAGAGTGACTATTCACTCCGGAGGAGTGAATAGTCACTCTTTTTTATTTAGAGTGAACCCCCCTTAATTTAGATATATGGGTTTTTCTATCTGATTTGCTTCAAATTTGGTAACCACTTTATTCTGATAAAGCGCTTCCCTGATGAGATTGGAGGCTTATTGTTTAAGTATAGAGATGTGACGGGGGGGGGGGGGGGGCGATTCCCCTTTAATTTATTTTTCGAAAGGCATTCTTTGAAGTAAGAGTATAAAATACAATTAGTATGAATAGACTGTGAGCTCAATGCCATCAGTTTAACTCGATACTTTTCTTTTTTATTTATTATTGTTTCAGTGAGTGCACTCTGCATGTCAGCGAATGAGTCAATAACTGTTTATAGTTTTTAGATTACTGCTGGGGGAAAAAAACAAAACAAAACAAAAAAAACATATAATCAAGGAATATACTTTTATTTATTTGTTAATCAGAGAGAAGTATGTTATTTCATTGTTAATGGCTCTAGGATGAGAACATTTTTTTTTTCTTAACAGCTAAAAACTTGGTAAGCATTAAAAAGTAAGATATTTATAAACTGTAAATGAGATAATGAGATATATATTTTAAAAAGGGAAAGAAATTTTAGTTAAATATATTATTAAAAGGAGAATTTTGATTATTAATTGGGGGATAATTAGTATGTGATGTGATGATTGGTTAATTACATCATCACAGCTATTAGGTAGCTTTCTTTACAAAAAAGCTACCTATTGCAGCCGTTCGGAGGAAAGCGATTTCAAAAAATTTTGGTATATTTTCATCGATCATGACCCCCAGACCCCGAAACCACCCTCCGTTCAAAATTGATATATATATATATATATATCTGACCTATGTCACACTGTAACTCCCGTAATTATGAACCGATTTCGATGTAATTCGGTGTGTACATAGTACATACCAATGTCTCGACCGAGTTCGTTGGCCAGCTTCATCCACCGTTTTGTTTCAAAATGGCGGCCATTTAAAATTTAAAAAAAAATTTTAAACTTGAAATGTGGTACCAAAAAATTAAAAATGGAAAAATATTTTTTTCTTATGTATTTGACCTTTATACAAAGATTCCGGAGCAGTTTTTGTTTCGTCTATATCTTAAAAAATGGCTGAGTTATAGCATTTTGAATTTCTAGCGTGGCTGACATTTTGAAACGTCCTGAATTTTGTCACGCGATAAAAGGCGTATTTATGAACCGATTTGGATGTAATTCAGTGTGTACATAGTACATACCAATCTCTCGACCGAGTTCGTTGGCCAGCATCATCCGCCATTTTGTTTCAAAATGGCAGCCATTTAAAATGTTTTTAAAAATTTTAAATTTGAAATGTGGTTCCAAAAAATTGAAAATGGAAAAATATTTTTTCTTATGTATTTGACCTTTATACAAAGATTTCGGAGCAGTTTTTGTTTCGTCTATATCTTAAAAAATGGCTGAGTTATAGCATTTTGAATTTCTAGCGTGGCTGACATTTTGAAACGTCCTGAATTTTGTCACGCGATAAAAGGCGTATTTATGAACCGATTTGGATGTAACTTCGTTTATACATAGTACATACCAATGTCTCGACCGGGTTCGTTGGCCAGCTTCATCCGCCATCTTGTTTAAAAATGGTGGCCATTTAAATTTTTAAGAAAAATTTAAATTTGAAATGTGGTACCAAAAAATTAAAAATTGAAAAAATATTTTCTTCTTATGTGTTTGACCTTGATAAAAAGATTCGGGAGCAGTTTTTGTTTCGTCTATATCTTAAGAAATGGCAGAGTTATAGCATTTTGAATTTCTAGCGTGGCTGACATTTTGAAACGTCCTGATTTTTCTCACGTAATAACAGGCGTATTTATGAACCGACTTGGATGTACCTTGGTGTGTACATAGTACATACAAATATCTCGACCGAGTTCGTTGCCCGGCTTCATCCGCCATCTTGTTTCAAAATGGCGGCCATTTAAAAAAATTAAAAAATAAAAAATTTAAATGAGATACCAAAAAATTGGAAAGTGAAAAAGATTTTTTTGTATGTGTTTGACCTTAATACAAAGATTCCGGAACAGTTTTTCTTTCGTCTATATCTAAAAAAATGGCTCAGTAATAGCATTTTGAATTTCTCTTGTGGCTGACATTTTAAAACGACCTGATTTTTGTCACGCGATAACAGGCGTAATTATGAACCTATTTGGATGTAACTTGGTCTGTACATAGTACATACCAATGTCTCGACCGAGTTCGTTGGCCAGCTTCATTCGCCATCTTGTTTCAAAAGGGTTGCCATTTAAAAAAAATTACATTTAAAATTCAAAATGAGGTATTAAACAATTGGAAAATGAAAAAGATTTTTTTATGTGTTTGGCCTTGATACAAAGATTCCGGAGCAGTTTTTGTTTCTGAAAATTTGTTCTTTTGTTTATATCTTAAAAAATGGTTGATTTATAGCACTTTGAATTACTAGCATGGCTAACATTTTGAAACGATCTTGTATTTGTCACGCGATAACACACGCATTCGCCTATTTCGATGTAAGAAGGCATGTGGATAGTATACATCAACACCTCGACCAAGTTCGCTGGCCAGATTCATCAGCCATGTTGTTTCAAAATGGCGACCATTAAATTAAAAATTATATATATATTATAGTGAGGTGCAAAAAAATTAGAAATTGAAAAAGGTTTCTTTCTTAAGTATTTGACCTTGATATAAGGATTAAGGAGCATTTTTTGTTTGTCTTTACCTTAAAAAATGGCTCAAATATAGCAGTTTCAATTTCTATTGTGGGTGACATTTTGAAAAATCTGATTTTTTGCATGCGACAGCACTCCTATATATTAACCGATTCCGATGTGAGTGAGCATGTGCACAGCAATTACTAAGGTCTCGACCAAGTTCACTGCTTAGCCTCACCCACCATGTTGTCTTAAAATGACAGGCACTTTAAGAAATTGCCGAATTTGGCAGCCAAATATATGTTACTTTAAAGAAAAGCAGCTTGGATAAAGCTGACTAATTTCGCGAAATTCTCATTCATTATATTGATAAAAATTAGTATTGAATCTCCTATATTCGGTTTCCACTAAATTGAGCTTCGTGTGTTTGAATGATATAATTTGGCTTTTTTTAAATAAGGATTATGAAAGCTACCTCTTCCTCCCGGCACTGGCCGGAAGGACTTTTTTAAAAGAAGATTTGCAATATTTGCATTTCCCCCATGCTTATAGGAGGCCCTAAAAAGACTGAAAAACCATTTAACTTTTTAAATAAATTTAGAGCCTTCAAAATTTCGCTCATCTGTGCATTTTTAAGAAGAATGACGTTTAGAGGAAGTAAGTCCCCATCTGTTTGGTTGAAAGAAATAAGAGTTAGAGTAGAATGTACATCTTTTCCGGATGAAAAAAAAATCATTTCTTTCTTTTTTTTTTTTTATCTCATCGAGATATTTTTAAAAGATAAATTTAAATATAATACAAATTATTATCAAAATTGCATCTTAAAAATAATAATTTTAAAAGTTAAAAAACCTTATTATTCGACTCAAAGGTCTGTAGTAGCTTACTTTTGGGCCCCTAAGATTGTCTAGGGCCCCCATAAATGGAGGTGAGGGGTGAGAGATAGTCGTTACTGCCCTGTTGATTCACTACGTTTTGGAATTACTATTTTTCAGCTTATCTGCGTGAATCTGTGAACATCGAAATATCGATTCAAGTATCGATTCTAGAATTTGGGAATCGATTCTTATTGCGATCGATCCTGTTTTATACGATGTCGATTTTAATCGATTCTCAAATTTTCCAGAATCGCCCATCACTAGATGACTTATTATCCGGTACGAATACTGTTAGGGAAGCAATAGAAACTTGCAAAGAAATTACAGATTGTTTAGACGCGCATGGTTTCCACTTGAGGAAGTGGAATTCAAATTCACAGGCATTTCTTAATGAATTTATAGATTCTTCTAGCACTGAATCAAATTTTGAAATCATTCCTAATGACAACGGAAGCTCCAAAGTTCTAGGCTTAAGCTGGAACTCTTCATCAGATAGTTTTATTTTCATAACTGCATTAACACTCACTCCACCTCTTACAAAGAGACACATTTTAGCTGAGTCTGCACGGATTTTCGACCCGCTAGGTCTAATCTCGCCCTGTACTGTGACTTTAAAGGTATTTTATCAGAAACTTTGGCTTAGAAAAGGGGACTGGGACTCTGTTATACCGCAACATCTTACAGACGAATTGTTACAATTTCAAATTTCCTTTAACGGACTAAATCAATTGTCTGTTCCTAGATGTGTCACGCTTTCATCCGGTAACCCGTTTGAATTACACGGTTTTTCTGATGCCTCAACATTGGCATATGCTGCCGCAATTTATTGCCGACAAAGTTATAAGGGGAAAATAAACTCTTTTCTCTTAGTTTCTAAAACTAAAGTTGCTCCAATCAAACAGATTTCAGTGCTAAAATTAGAGCTTTGCGGTGCGCACCTACTAGCTAAGCTGTTCCGTTCCGTCATGGAAACATTAAAGAGTTACAAGTTCGATATTTTCGCCTGGACGGACTCCAAAGTCGTCCTTTCTTGGCTATCAGCACATCCGCGTAAATGGAAGACTTTTGTCGCGAATAGGACAGCTCAAATTACCGAAATTCTACCTACAAAGCACTGGAGACATGTACCATCCAAAGAGAACCCCGCAGATATCGCTTCACGCGGTATTGATCCAAAATGTCTTCCAGGTTGTGATTTGTGGTGGAAGGGGCCAAGTTGGCTAACTTTAGACCCATCCAATTGGCCCAAAGACGACTCAAATGTTGAGGAATTTGATGATCAAATCAAAGCCGAACAAAGGTCTGATCCAATTTTTTCCTTTCACGCCCACACATCAAATGATCTATTTGATAATTTGTTTCAAAAGCACTCTTCACTTGCAAAAATTATTCGCATTTTGGCATATTGCCAAAGATTTATCAAAAAATGCAAGAAGTCTAACAAAACAGAAATTTTTTCACCACATCTTATTTACAAAGAAACAAAAACTGCTGAAGAGAATATTGTTCGTTGGATTCAGAATTCTTACTTTCAGGAAGAATTTAAATGTATCCAAGAACGGAAAGTTTTGCCAAAGAAAAGTACGTTACAATCCCTCCACCCGTTTATTGATGATAAGGGTCTGTTACGGGTGGGAGGACGCTTACAAAATTCACAATTATCCTTTAATCACAAACATCCTTTAATCTTGCCCTCACAGCATAAAATGGCTGAGTTATTAATACAGCAACAACACATTGCCCATTTACATGCTGGGCCTCCACTGCTATCCCACATCATCAGACAATCTTATTGGATAGTTGATGGAAAAAAGATCATTAACAAATGCACCAATAGATGTTTAAAATGCTACAGATATAAAAGGTCCATTGCAACCCCTCAACTAATGGGGAATTTGCCACAGCATAGAGTAACCCTGGAACGTCCATTTTTTTCCAGCGGTGTCGATTACGCAGGCCCTATATCTATTAAATTTAGTAAGGGTCGGGGTGCAAAAACAACTAAGGGCTATATAGCTTTGTTTATTTGTTTGGCTACAAAAGCGGTGCATATTGAAGCTGTGAGTGATATGACGGCTGAGGCATTTATCGCCGCCCTTCGACGTTTTAGTGCAAGGCGAGGCACCCCACGGCATCTTTACAGCGACAATGGCACCAATTTTGTCGGTGCATCCAAAAAGTTGGACAAAATTTATGAATTGTGGCGTTCATTTACAGATAATGAAATTATGTCACATTATCAAGTTGAAAACTCTCTAGAATGGCATTTCATCCCTCCTTCTGCCCCTCATTTTGGCGGGGTTTGGGAGGCTACGATAAAATCAACAAAGTATCACATCAAGCGAGTCATAGGAGAGACATTGCTTACTTTCGAAGAGCTAACCACGTTACTCACGCAGATAGAAGCCTTTCTCAACTCGCGGCCGCTTATACAGTTAAACGATAATGATACTGAATCAATAAATGTTCTCACTCCCTCACATTTTCTTACAGGGGATGTTGTGCATTCGATACCCGATGAGTCAGCAACCCCGACAACGAATCTAAAGAAACGATGGGAGCTGCTCCAAGACATGAAAGCCGGCTTCTCCAAACGTTGGACCAGAGAATACTTGGCCTCGCTGCAACCCAGAGCTAAGTGGAAGATCGCCACGCCTAACATCGAGGTAGGACAGGTAGTATTATTAACGGACGCAAATCAACCGCCTGGAACTTGGCCGTTGGGTCGTATTACGGAGGTCCACCCAGGCGGTGATGGGCTCAACCGAGTGGTGACTGCGCAATGCGGGTCTTCATTCTTCAAACGCCCGGTGCACAAGTTGGCATTACTCCCTCAGTATCAGGACTAAAGCCCTGATAGGGGGGGAGCATGTTCAGTGAACATACATTTTATCAATTTAGATTTACGAGAACCCATTTACTTCAACTAAAATCACTTTAGAGTGATTTATTGTTATAACTTTTATTTATTTAAGAAAACCCTTATTGATATTATCTCTTTAGCAATTAACCATGAATCATCTGAAATGGTGTTATATCCAATTTTGTTTATCATATCAAGATACTTTCATCTCCTCAGTTGTTTAAAAATAATTATTGTGATTTATGGTTGTTGATCAAGGAATCAAGGACACTTCCTGGTTTGAGTGATTGTACATTTGAAGAGGCAGTTGAACACGAGCACTCAGACTGTACGCAACAGCTCATCTCTCTAGCTGTGATTTCGCAATTTTCGCAGCCGGGTAACAAAATCCCCGGTCCTTGTAACCTGCAGGCGTCCTTGTAAACTGCAAGCTCTCTTTCCTGTGCACATGCAAGAAATTGTAACATGTCTATTCTCAATATAGTTTTATTTATATCTTGTGTTAATCTACTAATTCTATAAACACACACAGAAACACTGTGCGAATCCTATTTTTCCCACTTAAGGCATACACATAGGTAAAAAAGCAAGAGCAATTAATTTTGCCACTAATTTTTAACTAGCCACTATTATGCTTTATTTTTGTTTCCAGCACAAAATCGAATAAACAGATGTTTTTTTTTTTTTTTTTTTTTTTTTTTTGTCTCTTGAACTTTCACTAAAAATTATTAATATTATTTAAAATATTGATATAAAAATATTAATGTATGGTATCTTCTAGACCAGAAACTTCGAACCCGTGTCACGCGTGCCATAAGTATCACGCAACAGACTATTTTCGGCACGCCGTTGATCGATGTTCTAAAACAAAATTCACGAATATTTTAAATGAAAATCAAATTTCAAATTAATTGCTTAAGTAGCGCAAATGCCAACATAGTGAAAAAGATTCCATGCCGGGACTCGAAGCCGGGCCATCAGTATAACACTCTGACGTTCTACCGACTAAACCACATAGAACGATACCCAGCCTGGAACCTCTCAATATTACATGTTGACAGGGCTACAAACGTAGCACAAGATGGAATATTTTCCCGTGAGCCACCGACATGGAAAACCACAATTAAATCCAGCATCGATTGAAACTATATTAATATTTGGAAATTTTTCCAGAGAGAAACGTTCGCCTTGCAAACAATATTGCAAATGAAAATCAAATTTCAAATTAATTGCTTGAGAGACATTTACGCCTCTTAAGCAATTAATTTGAAATTTGATTTTCATTTGAATTATTGTATGCAAGGCGAATGTTTCTCTCTGGAGAAAATTCCAATTATTAATACAAAATTCACGAATTTAAACAATCTGAACTTTTATATTTTTTCTTATGAAATTGAAGAAATTGAAATACACCCTGTTGAGTTCCAATCTGTTTTAATATCTCTTTAAGACAATACACAATTATTATACAATATACAATTATGCATATACAATTGTGCAGGTGATTCTAAAGAAAAAGAAAAAATATTTTCCTCTTTTTGTGAGATTTAAAGTCGAGCCTTCCTGCACCCACAGAATTGCTTGGATTCTCCCTTGGCATAACCTGACATCCGCTATTTTTTAAATATTTTTTCAATCAAATATTTTCCTATTAATAAGGGGAAAACACAAATTTTTCATTCCTACCAAAAATCTCCCTGTCTTAAAGGAATAAATTTCTCAGTAAATTATGAAATTAAGATAAGATTTGGAGAATATCAAAAAGAAAGGTCATCAGGCATTACAAGCAAATAATGTCAGTAATGAAATTTTAGCAACTTTGTATGAAAATTGCTATTTTGATAAATTTCTCCTCTACTTCATTATTTTCAGAAATGAATAATGTGAAAAACTCATATAGAAACTATACTTTTTTCTACTTATCAGATGACACCATTTCAGCTTGCATTCCGTTAAAAGTAATTAGATGTGAACCCAATATTAATTATAATTAATATCGAGTTCTCACCACTGGCCGGCAGAAAAATCCCCCGTTTAAAAATAATGATTGTTCCTGAGAGGCTTAAGGGTGTTCTCAAATCCAAAAGGGCAACTTTCTGACATAAATTTTAATTTATTTTTGTTCAAAAATGCATGAAACTGGCTGGTGTTATTGTTCAGACACTATGTCATTGAGCTGTTTTTTCTATTTTTTTGCAAACGCAATAGATCTTTCAGAAAAGAGTGTCAAAGCGAACGTTTTTAACCGAGTTTCCGCGCGAACGAAGACTAAGCACTCAAGAGCGGCCGAAATCGTATTTATCACGTGATCGAAAACGCTTATAACTCAATAGGTAATTGATTGATCAAAAAATGGAAAAAACAGCTCAATTCCAAATCGCTTCCATGGCCAGGTTTTCCAATTTTATATCTTTCCCTTAAAAAATGAATTTGTAAATGTGTCAAAACGTTTTGCGCTTTTTGGGCAGAGCAGTTAAGAACAGCCTTAAAGATTATTGTTTTGTAGCATTTTTGATGAATATATTTGTTTTCTATTTGATACTGTTATTTGTATTATTTAAAAACTATCTATCTTAAAAGCGTTATGTGTTGGAGCGATTTGGATGAGATATTTAGAATCAAGAAGGTTAAGTGTTTTTTTCCGACCTGTGTTATTTAACAATCAAGATGCAATAACAGAAATCGCATTTACTTTTTTATTGCTTCTAAATATAGTTATTACTATAATACTTACAGTGCAATGCTAACATGCATGTTACTCCTATATTTTTAAATCCTAACAAACAAAAATTCGTGTAATTTTGATTCATTAATTTTCATTAAGAAAGAAATTTAGTAATTTCTTTTTTGGTTGTTGACACACTATACTGACATCTTTTTTGAAAAGAAAACTAACACGCGAATGTGGGAAGGTTTGCCGTCTCTCTTCTAAACTAATTTAAATCTTAGTATTTTACCTCTACCATATGGCAGATTACCTTATAACATTTTCATAAATAAAATAAAATAAATTTGGAGGAAAATGTGACACAACAGCTTCTGAAACGTGAATCTTCATTTGTAATTTTACACTTTTTATATTAATCCCTTTCTGCCCTTTTTTTAAAATAAAGAATGAAATATTTTCACATTTTAATGCATTTCTTGTGTGGTGTAAATTTTTCTTTCTTTTTATTCCTTGTGAAAAAAATCTCCGGATTTTTTATTGGGATGATAATATTTCTGCATATGAAAAAATTGAATTGAAACATCTTTCTTTTACACTGTTGCAACTTGTTAATAAAAGTACAGAAATGTTGGATTTTATCATTGTTCTTACAAAAAAAACATTAAAAAATAAGTAACAAAAAAGGAATGTTGAAAAAATATTTAATCCTGGAATTAGTGTGAGAGCACAACGATGAATTAAACGAAATTTTTTTTTTCAATGATATAAAAAATGATTGGAAAAAATGTTCAAAGCCTTAGCCATTTTATTTGCATGTTTAATTATTTTTACTTTATATATTTGAAAACGTCAGAGAAATAAAATAATTTTTCTACGATTCTTAAAATTTTATAATACTGAAGAGAAAAAAGTATTATCTTTAAAAAATGAGGAAGATTTTATTTGAATGTTTATTTTAAGAAAAAAAAAGTTTTCCAATTCCTGATTTCATTGCAAAAAATATTTGCAAACATTGAAAAATAGTAATTTATAAAAGGTTATGGACTGTGAATTAATTAAATTGAATTCGCATTATTTTAAAAAGAAGTAACAAAATCAAACAAACTTTATATACAGTGTTAAAGAAAATTAATTTTTCCTTAATAATATCAATTAAATTGATCTTTTCCTTTCTTTTTTGTCTAAGAAAAGTAATAACTAATTGGTTTCATCCTCTTTGACTCGTGGAAAACATTTAAGTATTCAGAATTACTAAGGGGCTCCCTCCCCTTTGCTCACTAACGCTCGCCGACCCCCGTGGATTTCGACATAGTTCACATTGGGACCGCTACGCGTCCCCAGCTCGCTTCTCTTGCTCGACACTTTTTGCAGCACCTCTAGCCATAATGAGTACTACCATAAATCCTTTTAACTTATGAAATTTTCAAAAAAAAAAAAAAAATTATGGTAAAAAAAAACAGTAACTGAAAACTTCGTTGAAATCACAATTAAAAATGTATTTAGTTGGTGCTACTAATAGGGATAAATCATTTTAACCATTATGAAATTTACCAATTTTTGAAATGTAAAATAATTAACTGAAAAAAATTACCTTGGAACACAATTAATTAAAAACTTATTGCGCATAATATCGTACAGAACGGCTTAAATTTATTTCGAAAAACTCTTAGAAAAACACTACCTGATACCCAGATAGTTCAATGTAAATCAACAAACGCTGTCTAAAGTTCATTCGATATGAAAAATACAATATCCCTCAGACACTTGGCAAGTTAACAAAACGTAAACAACACGTTTTCTGATGTGTCTAAAAAAACTTTTGGTCAAAAAGCTGATTTTCTGAATGCATCACGTGACCGTAAAACGAACCAATGGCCATTGCTATTCTTACATCTGCCAAAAGATCATACTGTGTTTTAAAAAGCTCCTGCTCAGAATTTTAATTTGATGAATTAGATGTAAAGTCCAGTGAATATGACGTCATATTTACAAAATCTTACTAAAATGTTTTAGTTTTATATAAAGTCTAAAGCTCATGACATTAATGGCAATTCGTAAAAAACCGTTCCTGTGCGTTTCCTGTTTTTTCCGCGCTTTTTTCTGAGAGGTAACTCCTTCATACTATGGAAAACTTCCCAGAAATCAGCTGTTTGTTTGAAACAATTTTACCGTGTGCTATAATAGTTTTGGAGTCCATATGAAAATAAATCCTTTCTTTCAAATATAACATCACTTTCACAATCAGAACCATTCATCCCTTCCGAGATTAAAGCGTCATTTAAACAATTATTTTAAAATTCCTGAGTTTCGTTAAATATTCATTTTAATTAATTGGAAATTATGTGATTTTCCGAAATATTTTATTTTGTGTATACCAAGGATATTTAAATAAATAGCAAGGGCCCATTCTATGTATGTGTAGGAATAAAGATCATTAATATGACATCATCGCTGACTCATTTATAGAAAAATATTTTAATTCATGGATGAAAATGCATCTTTTGTTTTCCGAATGGCGTTTCCATACTGCTTACTGTGAAAGATTATTCACTGTCATTTTATTTACAGATTACTTAATATAATTTCTCAATAAATAATCTGTGTTCTGCTCTTACGCGATTAGTGCATAATTAGACGGAATCGTTTTAATCGTTTTTCGTATTTACATTTTATGACAACCATTGAATCTTTTCTTTTTAATATGACGCGAGTTTAAGTGGTGAAATCACTCTTCTGATTCGTGGAATGTAATAACCCTCATAGCATGCATGGTCACAGTGACGTCATTGTGACGTCACTGTAAGTCACTGTGGTCACGTCACATCTGTGACCAAAATGCCACCACTCAGTGATGTCACATTGTGACTGACATGTGAACTTCTTAGAAAACTTTAAAAAATTACAAAAATTATTAAAAACCTGTTATTTACTGTAAAAAATATTTTTCTGCCGGATTTAAAAATTTTTTAAACCGTGGTCCAAGTTGCCTCTGTGCCTCTAACCAAAACTTTTTATTTTCATATAACATAAAATGTAATTAATTCATCAGCGACACAAAAAGATTTCCTAATTATGCGAATTTCATATTATTAAAAAAATGTTTTAGGTAAACAGACATCGACTTATCTTTTATAAAGATTTTTGTAAATGATCATCTGTTATACTAGAAGGTTCTGAAAGAGTAGTCGAAACATTTCTGTGGTTTCAAACTAAAAACTTTCTATTACAGTTAAGTCTGCAGCTTTTAATGAGCACGCAGAAAGCGTCTTCAAAGTTTAGTCATATATGCATTTCTTGCTTTATAATTTGCATTCAAGTCATTTTTTTTCCTCTTAGTGTTTCACTATTTTAAGTAACTCTTTTTTTTTAATTCTACTTCTTT
The DNA here is from genome assembly GCA_963932465.1 of Maratus speciosus. Lineage (NCBI taxonomy): Eukaryota > Metazoa > Arthropoda > Arachnida > Araneae > Salticidae > Maratus > Maratus speciosus. Next base: position 293,169,812 of record OZ010798.1, read on the forward strand.
CAGACGTTTAAAATAAAATTGACATTTTCCGAATATAAAATTTATGTACAATTTATGCAAAGCCCATGACATAATTAATTATTCATATTTTATTTTTTGTTTTCAAAATATATCTTTAAAAATTAGTTTACAAGATGTTTTATTCTACAGAAAATTAATATTAAGAGAATGATAGATTGACCAAGAAAAACTCATCTCTTCTCGATAATCTTGTTGTATTTTTTAAGAAGATATTTTGTATATATTACCTGTGATACAAATTTTACTTTAAAAAAAAAGAGGGGGTCTTCATTATTACCGTTAAATTAATTTGTACACATTTTGAAAAATTAAGCAATGTTTTATCTAGTAAACTCTAATTATGGATAATATTATTATTATAATTTACATAAATGAAACTTTACAATTCAATAAAACTGATAAAAATAAAAGGTGAAATACAATAAAACATTTTCAAGCAGGAAATTCAATTAGAGACAATTTGATAAAATTATTACGCATTTAATTTCCTTCCGAAACTGTTGTATAGAAAAGGAAAACAAATAAAACCGAAAACATCTGCTTCGAACTTCGAAACTTAAAAATCGTCTGCATCTGCACTATTTCAGTTGTTACGACTCAACCGCAGAATAACGGATAAAAGTAACAGTGAAGTTGTTTAGAATAAACGCGGGAAGTTCTGTGGACACTGGACAGCATAGACGTGTTGACATGGATTTAAAAACTGAAACAAGAACGTTCTCAGGATCCAAGTTAGTTCAGCTAACAAAATATAAACCCGAGAAAATTACGGTAGCTTTGACTTGTTGAAGATGATTCAAGTCATTGCTATGGTACTTATTATCGGATTTAATTGGTTCCCCAAAATCAAAGTATCACGTACAACGTCAATGAAATTAGGTATGTAAAAATATTATTTTCCCTGTTTGCTTTTTTTAAAATCAGAACAATTTTAGTTAGCTTCTCATAAACATGCTGTAGAACATAAATATTTCATTACATTTATTTTTTATTTTATTGAAATATCTAAAATATTATTTTCCCTGTTTGCTTTTTTTTTAAAATTACAATGATTTTAGTTATCTTCTAATAAACATGTTATAGAACACAAACATTTCATTACATTTACTTTTATTTTGTTAAAATATCTAACTTCCTTTTCAACAGCTTTGATCAGATTATTAAAATTAGTAATTTAAATTGCATTTTAATCTGGTTTATTTTCTTATTTAAATATTTGGTTTTGGTTAAAACCAAATGGTGTCATAAATATGAAAGTATATGGACAAGTATTATAATCAATCATTAATATAATTAATAAACATTTAAAGATAATTAAATTATTTTAAAAAAAGGCTTTTTATGGAATAAAATTATTGGCAAACATAATTTTTTAATTTTGTATTAAGTGATGGTCTTAAACAATTTGCATTGCATGTTTTTATTTAAAAAAATTGCATCTGCTCAGAAGAGGAATTTATAAAAAATAAGACACAACGGAAACGTATACTATTAAAAGAGATCGTAGATATGTAATGTTAAGGAAAAAATGATTATTTAATGTATTATTCAACCTGAGAAATGTTTTAAAATCTATAAAGAAATAGTCGTAGTGGGTGAAAGCTTTTCAGTTGTTAAACATTCTTACTGAAATGTTTTCAAAGTGAACTAGAAGTCTGTTGGCAAATGAAAATATAGAAGTTACGCAACCAGTAAGTGTTTAAATATGATTTTACTTTGAAAATAACGCAAATACTTGAACGGTATGAATCTAAAATGTAATAACCATCTTTTATTATTTACTTTTTTTTCTGGATAATTTTATCATTTTATTTCCTGAATGATTTTATCGAGATAAATTTCAAAGTATCGATATTATACACTCTTTATAAACAGCGTGATTAAAATGGATTTCTTATTTATAATTACCATAATCTTGTAAATAAAATATTAATAATAATAATGAACCTATGTGTGGCTCTATTTTGTGTTTATGGTCTCAATTTTTATACTTTATTTACATTAAAAAGTAGTTAACCATTTGATACTGTGTTCATTATTTTGTTTTATTGTGTCATATAAAAATAAATATGATTATTTGTATTTCTAATACAATATATACAGTAGAGCGCCGATTGTCCGAACAAGTCGGGACCGACCCTAGTTCGGATAAATGGGCAGACAGTTTAAGGGATGTTCCTGACTATTCTAAAACCTTCACACTTTATCTAGGTTTAGGACTGACAGCACCACTTAGTACTGGAGTGCTTAAAAATTGTTTTTTTTTTATTATTATTATTGTTTTTTGTTTACTTTTTTATTATTTAATATTTTTTTTTTCTCTTTTTATCATTTTCTAAACTTCAGAGATTATAATTTAAGCAAAAAATAAATTGGAAGTTAGGTGTTATTTTTCTTTTTTAGAGAGAGAAATATTTGGATAATTGGAAATTCGGTTAAAAAAAATTCTTTGAGAGAAATATGCTGTTCGGATAATTGGAAGTTCGGTTAATTGGAGTTCCGATAATCGGCGTTCTACTGTATTTATAAAACTTTCACCAGACTTTATTCTAAAAATTTCGTTGTAGATTCTAATCTCTTTGTACTATTTATGATAATATCAGAGTTATAGATGTCATGGCAACATATATCCAGCCAGATAGATCTTTGGCAAAACATAAAAACTTTCACATTAGACGCAAAATAGAGTAGCTGCGGTGCTGTGTTTTATAAACAATAAGGTATTATTGTTTTAAAAAATCATAGATAGTAAGAGTTATTTTTATAATATATAATTTCATAAATAAAAATGTAATTTTGGCAATCAATTATTAAAGTTATTTTTTAATAAACAAAAAGTTGTTTTATACATGGATTTTACTTCAAGCAAACCCTGATGTTAAATAAATTAACCCTTTGTATCCCCGTTCTATTCATACCCAAAAGTTTTACTCACTTTTACAGTGAGCTTAAAAATGCGAATTTTATTTATTGCTGCTATCTTCCAACATAACGATTATTGCCGAAATTGTTCTTAGGATTCTCAACATAATGATACTGGTGATACTCAGTTAATTTTCTATACCAAAGCAGTATTTTTCATTTGAGTAGTTTCAAATGGTTACTGCTAAAATGTACTTCGGAAATTTTGTAATGCATGTATGTGGCATAAAAGACGTAAACAATACGTATATAATGACTATATGGCACATGATGAGCGTTTCGAGTGTATATATATATATATGTATATAACGCATGCATAAACTTCACAATGATCTTAGCAATGTCGTTACTGCAATTTTTGCATAATCAAATTTAGAGGGGCCTCTATAACAAAGAAGTATCCTATTTTCTCAGCCCCAACTTGTTTGAATTACAATCATATATATATATTTTATGGTAATCAATATCATAAAACATATAAAATTTAATTACTTAATATCGGCATTTCTTTTTATCTTTCATTTTTTTTTAATTATAAATGTTGTGTAATCGAAAAAATTCAACTTCACCAGTGAGTTCGAGTTTGTAATGCGTATTAAATGAAATAAATTAATTTCATTCAGTATTTTCTATAGTTTAAAGAATATAAAAAGTACCGTATATATTATAAAATATTATATTTTTAACACAAATTTTATTTGATAAAGATTTGAAAATTTAAACAAATTGTTTCTTTGGTAATTTTAATGCTTTTAACAAATAGCTAATTTTGAAAAAAAAAAAATGTGATAGATCGATCATTCAGTTGTCTTCAATATTCTCATTTATTGCAATAGGAAAGAAAGGTGCAACAAAAATTGAAGTCTGCGGGAATTGCATTTTGATTCAATAAAATTCTTTTGGTATACCCTTGTTATAGCGGCCCCCAAGTTTTAATTGCGATGTATCGCCGAAATATATTAACGTTATAGATGTAAAGGATTTTACAACATGCATAATTATGACTAAGTGTGACATGCATACGTGTTTACAACTGTACAAGTATGTCATAGTGTGACTTCACAACATTGCCGCTAGTCACATATTCGTCACAACGTTAATGACAAAATTGTCGCAAATCACACAATTTTCACAAAATTGTCACAATGTGACTTCAAAGCAGTGTCGCTGTCGTCACAGAATCATCACAGTGTTAAACACAATTTCGTCAAAAATGACACATATTTCACAAATTGATCTCAATGTGACTTTAAAGCATTGTCACATTCGTCACAAATTCGTCACAAAGTTAATACCAAAATAGTCACAAATGACACACTCTTCACAAATTTGTCACAGCGTGACTTCACAAAGACGTCACAATGTGACGTCACAGAGGAGCTCTAAAACGGCCATAACGACCTCACATTCTAGTCACAATGACTTCACATCGACGTCACGTGACGTCACATCGACGGTCACAATGTCACAGCGTGACTTCACAACGACGTCGACGTGACGTCACCATGCCTTACGGGAAGGCAAATTAATTACGGTACTGCGGTTGTTGCCAAACGGCAAGCTACAAATTCAGCCCTAATTTAGCGCCACGAAAGAGAAATATATATATATATATAGATTATTTCAAACAAACAAATGATATTAGTTTTTTTTTTTCAAAAATGTATTAAAATTCGCTTATTCGACATCATTTATTCGTTCCAGTCGTTTAACCGTATTCCTGATTAGATAAACTTAAGAAATCTAGCTATAAGTTCCGATTTGATTAACACATGTGTACCAAAGATGAATTCGGGCACATTTTTCGGAACGCGAGCCCGTCAGAGCCACAAGATTTGAAACCCGAACCCGAAAAAAAATTTCATCAGAATCTGAACTTGCCGGAGCTCTATACCGAAAATATGCAAGTAGAGTATCATTAACATTTTTAATTTATTTTCAGACTAATTTTCTCATTTTGAAATTGCTTCTTACGTAGAAATAAATATTAATCCTAAACATTCCCTCATGGCGAAGTATCGTAATCTTCATGTCCATGAAAATATGCTTAAAATATCAAATTTGTTATTTAAAACTATCCACTGGAAGAAATTTGCAAACGTCATAATTCTTATTCTATTAAAATATCATTCTAAAACTATGACAAAAAGACATGAGTTCTGATTGCCTTCAATTCTAAAAATGGACTTAAAAAAAAAAAAGAGAGGATAGTCAAGGGACATCCCACGGCTTCCTTACGTTACAAACACTATGACCATGCCAAGGTTTCAGAAAAATCAGATCGAATATTTCTCTATATATCCCGCCAATAACAACTCAGTTACCTTTCACACTGTTCATTAGAGGATTGTAAAACACTTTAAAAGATTTAGACTACATTCTTGTTCAGGATGACTTTATTGGCTGTAGACATGAAGAATGTAAGTGCCAGAGAGGGGCCCTTTGAATCAGCTGTTAACAGATCGATGTACAGAGATGGAGTGTATAATTTGTCCGATATCGTTGCCAATGTGTCGAGCCAAAATCTTGGTACCTTGGACCATTATAACCCCAAAGATATATTACTTAATGGAACTTTGAATTAAAAAGTAGCCAAAAGGACCGTTGATTGGCGTTTTAACATTTCAACGTACAAATATGAATGCCAAAGATAATTGATGAGAAATATGCATTTAGAAGCAGCAACGCAGATGCCGGGCGCCGATTTTAATATAAACAGAGTATATATTTGCGGCCGAAAAGGCAGTTGTATTAGCTATCAAAATGAGAATGAACAATGCTAGATTACTGCTACAACAGGGGCATATGGTCAAAGAATATCCTTTTTTAATGTATTCGTTAACCGAAGGAAAGTATGCTCGCATAGTAAAAGATTTCAGGATGATAAACAGATTTGCTTTTGATTTATTTTATTAACGACTGTGAGTGAATTTGGGAAACTTAAGTAATTGAAAATTAAAGCGCAAAATAGAAGAAAAATAGATATATTCTTCTTAGAAAGGAGAGGAAGTTTTGATTCCGTTTATAATTATGAAAGGAGAAATTAAATTTTTAAATGGGGAATTTAATTTTAGAAAGGAGATATATAATGATATGTGACGATATGTTACTTTCAACATCACAGCATCTGCAAGGATTTTTCTTTCTTTTTACATTCTTTTATCAAACTCAATCTGGTTGCGAATGTTTCAGACAGTTAAAAGAAAAAGGAGTTAATTATGAGCCAAACCACTCTTGCCAAAATGGTCCCAGTGTTTGTGAAACTGCAACAACGAAATATTTAAAAAGCTATATAGTAAAAAAATATAGATAAAAAATTCATATATTAATGAGTAAGTTTTTAACTCACATGTTTAATTTTTATTTGTATCGTGCATGGTTTGATTCTGTCCAAATTTTGTATTGATATATATATATATATATATATTGGTTATGGTTAATCGGGCATTAGTAGAAATATGCATTTAAGCGGATGCTTATTATTTCTACCTCAGAAATTAACCGTATTTTACTTATGATATCGTAATTTTGCCCTTGAAAACGAGTTACGAATTATAAGTTCCATTTTTATTCATGATAGTTATGCCTTTTTCCATTCATTTTGTGATTTTTCTTATTGAATTTATGTATTTTCAATTTTGAGATCCTACATTTAGTACAATGGATTTGTTGGTGCTGTCAGTGATTCATTTTTTATGGTCTTTTTTGATTGGTTAAAATGTTTTAGTTACAAATAGCTTGACAATATTTCAAATATTTATGATTTCCTACAAATTTATCTTTATTTTTTCTTTTTATGCATTCACCTTCCTGTTAATATTGACCTTTCGTCAATTTTAAATGTTATAATTTTTTATATTTCTTTATAAGTGATTGGATCTATTTTTTTAAAATGAATTAGTGATTAGTTAATTTGATAACTGTTGATCCAAATTTTATATGTATAATATTTGTATCGTTTCTTGATACTCAATTTATAAATTTTTATTTGAAATTGATGATGAATTGTAATATTCTATAATGGTTATATATATGTAAGTATATATAAAACCATTAAAACAAAACAAATGATCATTTGCAATTATGAATATGCAAGATTTATCCTTTATGAAAAATTCCAGAAAATATTATTATATCAAGCGAAACAAGAAATTGAAAATACTATAAAATACTGTATATCACAAAAATATTCAAAATATTGAATAAATGAAAATATTTGTGGAAACGAGACAAAATCGTCAGACCCAAATTACCTTAAGTTCCACAAATAATTTGTGAAGATTTCCTTCCGGCTTGACCTACAGGCGCAGGTAGATTTCGAAGTTAAGCACTAATTTCAACAACAAAAACTAAATCATGATTAGAGATAAACCCACTTTAACAATTTTATCTGACCGCTTTGACCAGTTTTTAATTTCATTTTATATAAGAGCTGGTTTTATCAGAATCATGTCAAGGCGATATTCCAAAAAATACTTTTCCATGCTCATCTACTCGAAATTTTCTGACACATTTTCAGATTCATTTTTAAAAGAAAAATCAGGAAACTTCGTGAAGTGATTATTGAAGAGTAACCTGTTACCTGTAGAGATAAGCAACCTGTTTTTTTTTTTTTTTTTTTTTTTTTTTTTTTTTTTTCAATTCCTACTATTAGTTCACACTCTCCCTATATATATCTTGTTCAAATTTTCAATCGTTAATAAAATACTTATTATTCATCCTATCAAGTCCATTTTTTTTTAACTTGTAGTGGATGACACTTGGTGTTAATACAGTTTTTTCAAGTATTCATTCATTAATTAAATTTTAATTAATTGATTTTAGTTTTATGTGAGAGATAAAATGGCGGCCATTGGTTATTGCATTAATGCATCTTCATATCTATAAGGAGGTTACCATAGGGGGGGTGGGGGACCCTGTTCTGTCGCCCAACACCGCCAAGTTTATCGCCAACTTGACGATATATCGCCAACTTTGGCGACCTAAATGAGGCCAAATGTGACGCCAACTTGGCGATATCTCTAATATTTCGCCAAATTCCCATAGACTTCCATTGTAAACCAATAGGGTTTACTTGCTTATAGAAAATCAACAAATTGAGATATTTTAATGTAACAAAAACTAATATGAGCCTAAGGGATTATATTAAATATTTTTCTTTGATGACCTAAGTAGGAATTGACTTTATTTATTTATTTTTTTTTTATTATTATTACTTGTTTATTTTTCGTTCAATTAATTAGAACTTGCTTTATAAAAAAATATTTGTTGAGTACGACAATATTTTTCGTTTCCAACACAATTGCTTCGGGAAATTCGGTTCAAAATGCCCACTTTGACATCATTTTTTGTAATGTATTCTGCCTCTGTCAGAAAATTGACCGTTACGGTACATTATATAGTTTCTGGATAAGAAAACCTACCATTTGGATGCGTTTGAGAGCAAAAATGAATTTAAAAATTAGTCAGAAAATAAACAGTTTGGATATGAGTACTATTTTCTCTTCAACAGCTATGTATTTTTAATTTGTTTTTGCTCTAAGAATTGGTTCTATCAGAAACTTGTCAATATAAAAGTTGTAGATAATATTTAGAAGATGTATAACAAAGTCATGCGGATTTTATATCTTGTGAATTGATGAAGTTATGGATTTTTTCCTTCTTCAACAACCCCCTCCACCATTTTTTTTTTTTTTTTTTTTTTTTTTTTGTACGAATTGGTCCTATCAAAAACTTGTCAATATAAAAGTTGTAGATAATATTAAGAAGATTTATAATAAATTTAATTGGATTTGATATCTTGAGAATTGACGAAGTTTTTTCTACCCAAAACCCTATTTTTTTCGCTCCTAGAGCCCATTTTTTATTTTTTCAAAAATCTGTCATACATAAAATTTTGGCGCTTTATTTAGAAGTAATAATAACTTTAAACTGATTTGATATGCATTATAATTAAGACGCATTGGTTTTTTTACGGTTTTCACAAAGCTCTTCCCTATTTCCACCCCCTTGGTCCGATTTTGCCCATTAACGAACATGACTGAGATTTTCTACCGCTTAATTTTATGTGTTCGTTTGGAAGAGATTTGTGCAGAATTACAGAAGTTATCGTGTCATAAAAAAGTTATTTATATATAGAGATAAATAGTTAGATAAAGTTCTTTACTGAGGGTGGTTTTGGGTTTTACGGGTCATGATTGGCGTAGATCTGCAAAACTTTTTCAGAAATTCCAAAATAGGGGAGATTGGAATAGGTAGTATTTCATACGAAATCTACCTAAAACACCAAATCTGTGCTACCGTACACAGAAAATCCAGAAAAAAGAAGCCAAAAATGACAAAAGATAAAAAATAAAATTGAATAATGAAAGCATTTACCTGTTAAAGAACCAACGATTTCAGTATAATGACACAAGAAATTTTAAAAGTGCTAGAAATGTATATACAGTGGAACCTGCTAAAGTGACCACCTTGGTAAAGTGGCCACCTGGCTAAAGTGACCGTTTTTGTAAAATTTTACTCGTGCTCATGTAAAGTAATATGAGAATTGTCCGGTAATGTGACCAACTGTATATAGTGTAAAGTGACCAGATAGCCTGTCGTGGTCAATGTTATTTGAACCTGTAAAATGTGACCATCCATTTTTCTACATGCCGACAATTTTCAAACTAAAAGACTAAAGTGACCATTTTCCTAAATTTTTATTTTCATCCATAAAAGATATGTTTAAAAATGTAAAAGAAAATTAAGAAGATTGTGTTAGTGAAGATGAAGTTGAAATAAAAAAAAAATGATGAAATTTCCAACGCAGAAATGTTAAACATGTACAAAAAAAAATTAAAGCGTAATACCTTAAATAAGTGGTCCACCAATGCTGAATTTATTAACGACGAAAACATAATTGATGATACGATGACTGAAAACATAGTTGATACATACGATGACTGAAAACAAATACGATGACTGAAAACATAATTGTTGAAAAGAAGTGTTTTAAGCGACAAAAATTTTCTGATTTTTTTTGCTGTAAATGAAACTTCATAAAAGTTTGTATATTTCTTTAATGCATAGTTTATTACTGCCAGTTATAGAAACTTTATCATTATGTATATAAACAAAATAAAAATGCGTATTAATGTGTTTTAAGTTAATTATCTTCTGTGTACTATATTTTAAATTAGTAATTCAGTTATTATAATTGTTAATTAATCAATTCGTTACTTAATGTAGTGCATTTTTATGTGTGTGTATTTTAATTTGTTTTATTTTTTGAGATAAAAAGAAAAATTTAATGGGCCACATTTAAAGACACTTCATAAAGTGACCACCTCTATATAGTGACTATTTTAGGCGGTCCCAAGGGTGGTCACTTTAGGCAGGTTCCACTATATATATATATTACTCTTTTATCATTTAAATATTTAATATCAATCAAATTATGACTATATTGAGAACACAGTTTAACCCTTTATGTACTGGATTATGAATTCATGAAAATTTTATCTTCTAAAGCATTTTTCGTGGATTGTTTAAACTACATTAGGAGATTTATATATTCATTTAATCAATTTTAGAAGGATTTTAGAAGGATTTAGAAGGATTAATTAAATTTGAATTTATAGGGATTTTGTGCAATATTTATAACCCCCTCAAATCATTTATTTTAAATATTTTTCTTAGTATTTTGTAGAATTAGGAAATGTACAAATATAATGAATGTTCTTACAATAAAAATATAGAAATTTGACCGAATTGAAAATCCTCCCCCCCCCCCTTCCATGCCAAGAAAAGATACAAAGCAAAAGAAATCATCCTTTTAAAAGTATTTTTTTTTGGGGGGGGAGGGGTAACCAATAATGCTTTTAGAAAAAGATAAAATAATGTATCTATAACTCATTCTAAACTGTATTATAACTAATCAATGTATTAAAGGAATTTTATAACAAATTTTTTTAATGGTAAAAAGTACCGTCAGTAGATAAACGCTTAAAAATCCTGAATAGGTGATTTTTATCCCTTCTTTCCTGTTGCCATATCTTTAAAAAGAAACCAAGAAAAATTTTATTTGTTTTAATAAATTCACTCGTTCGCGCTTTCTATCAAGCATAAATCAAAGCTGTAAATACTTAATAATCGGGGTCCACGGCAAATTAAAGTATTGTAACGGAATCTTTTTGGAATTTCACGAACTGAAGTCAGGACATTAGATGTGTCTTTTAAGATAAACATTGAATGCATATAAAACACTGTTTTTTAATATACATATATTTATATATTTACTTATATTTTATGAAGAGATTATGCATAGGAAATTTACGGAATCCCTTGCTTTGAAAGAAATTTTAATTTCAACCTTTTGAGATATCCCTGGGGATTCGTGGTTAAATAAAACAGTTTTACTCTAGATCGATGATCATCCATTAAATGTGGTATTGCCAGAGCTCTTGTTTAATTATGCATTAAACAGAGATTTGTACTAACGCTTGAGATTTTCTAGAAAAGGATTATCTCAAGCCTTCCTTACGCACAAACTCTAATATTTACGCCGCGCATTAGTATGCTTATTTTTAAAATCTTGTACTAACTGTGAGAATTAGAAAATAAGTTTATTTTTATTAAGACTTCTTAAATAAACTTAATTTCATTTTAAAACGCTTACATAATAATTCTAATAAATTATAATCAAAAAGGGTGTTATAGAGACATGATTTTTTATAAGCTACTAAAAAAGGGGGGGGGGGTGTTGAAGGACAATTGATTGAAATAAATAACATTTTTTTAAAGAAATAAATTAAACTAGGAGTGATTTTTGTATCAGTTTGTTTTAAAAAACAAATGCATAAAATAGATATACAATTTAAAATCCAGCTTCTCGGCAAGAGAAAAAATATCGATCAGTTTTCTCGTGAGAATCGAACCCACATCCATTCACACCTAGCACGGAACGGAAAGATGGTGCATTTACCAATCCTGCCACTCTTCAATCGAAGAACATCAGCATATTTCTGAGGCAAACACTGGCATACGTGATGTCATTTACGTATCCATACTGGACAAATGTTTTTAAAATAAGGAAGGATAAAATAAAAATATCCGAATTTTTTTGTGCCCCCCCCCCCTGTATATTATCCATAGATTCATATCTATGCTAAAAGTTTGTTCAATTAAACACATAGCACAGATGAAATTTCACATTCAGCAACTTCCGTCAATAAAAGGAAATGCATTTGAGATATTTTGTGTAGGCCTGTATATGATTCACAGAATTTATACAACACCAAGTAATATGCAAAAAAAAAAAAAAAAAAAAAACAGTTAAATTTTAAAACGTGTATCAAAACTGAAAACGCATTTCTAGCTATTATTATTCGTATTAGGCAGTACTGTAGCCAAAAACTTTAGTGTGACCCTGTAAATGAACGATAAATAATATGCACACAAGATTCTAGAATAAGCGTTTTATATTACACATCAGTATACAAATTTCAATATATGAGGCGTTCAAAAGACAATTCGACTAACTCCATTTTAAGTGGCGTTTTTTTAAGCAAAGGAACATTAAAAAATTTCTATATATTTATTACAGTGATAAAAAGTTACACTTGGTTAAAAGAAAATTAATGAGTTCAATCAAAATATCCGGAGAAATAATACACTGGTGTCCAAAATTAAGGACCAATCACAAAATGCTAATTTTCAAGTACGGGAATACTTAAAAGGAAATAATGTAATTCGAATAATTCCTATCTCTACTGCACAGCTAGTCCATATAACATCTCATTCATGTCACACATGGTCATAAGTGTCACATCACTACGGTGAAGCAAAAAAATAGGAAATTCCATGCATCTCATTATGAGTCTCCAATGGTCACTATATGTGACTCCACTGAGACGTCACTGTGACTGCTACTTTATGACGAGTCACCATGTGACTTTACAATGTAGTCACATTGTGACTCTCATGTGACTGTCATCTATAGACTCAATTTCAAAGTCATCGTGGACGCTGCATTGTGATAAGTTACCAAATAATGTCACATTAAAGTCACATGATGACTTTCAGGTGACAGGGAGACTACTGTGAAGTCATCATTGAGCTTTTTTGTGAAAAGTCACAATGTGACTATAATGTGATATTATTTGGCTACTTATCATAATGCAACGTGACTTTGAAATGATGATGATGACTTTGAAATTGAGTCTAAAAATGACAGTCACATGAGAGTCACAATGTAACTACATTGTAAAGTCACCTGGTGACTTGTCACAATGCAGCAGTTACAGTGACGTCTCAGTTGAGTCACATATAGTGATCATTTGAGACTCATAATGAGACGTGTGGAATTTCCTATTTTTTGTTTCACAGTAGTGACTGTGACACTTGCGACCATGTGTGACATGAATGAGATGCTATATGGACTAGCTGTGCTGTAGGGAATGTAATTATTTGAATTATATTATTTACTTTTGAGTATTCGCTTACTTAAAAATTAGCATTTTGTGACTGGTCCTTAATTTTGGACACCAGTGTATTATAGTATCGATACAATATTTTTATAGTTACAAGAACTTTAACTGAACATTTTTACTTTCTTCTATCTTTACAAGAAGAAAGTATTGGATTCGTGAAAAATTTCAACTTCCGGTTTTCGACGGATTTATACGTAGAATGCCCAGAACACGATTTGATGGTTTTTAGAAAATGTCTGTCTGTGAGTCACTCTGTTACTCTGTGAGTCTGTATGTGACAAACATTTTGTGGGCGCTCTATCTCAAGAACTAATGCACGGAATTTCACAAAACTTTATATTTAGTTAGACCTTGATATAAACTGGACCTGATTAGTTTTTGGTGAAAATCGCCTTACTGGTGGCGCTGCTATGAGGCATTTTTTACGATTTCTGCAATAGCTATAGCTCAAGAACTACTGCACAAATTTTCATAAAACTTCAGATTCAGTTAGTCCATGATATAGTTTGGTGCTGATTACTTTTTTTTTTAAATCGCTCAACAGGTGGCGCTGCTATGCTGCATTATTCATGATTATCGCAATAGCTCTAACTCAAGAAAAAATGCACGAATTTTCATCAAACTTCAGATTTAGTTAGTCCCTGATGTAAATTAGTTCTGTTTAATTTTTGGTGTAAATCCCCCAACAGGTGGCGCTGCTATGCTGCATTTTCACGATTTTCGCAAGAGCAGTATCTCAAGAACTATTGCACGGATTTTCATCAAACTTCAGATTTAGTTAGTCCTTGGCATGAATTGACGTATAAATTAGTGCTGTTTAATTTTTGATGTAAATCGCTCAACAGGTGGCGCTGCTATGCTGTATTTTTTGCGATTTCCGCAATAGCTTTATCTCAAGCACTAACGCTTAGATTTTCAACAAACTTCAGATTCAGGTATACCTTGATATCATTAAGTGCTGTTTGTTTTTGGTGTAAATCGCTCAACAGGTGGCGCTGCTATGCTATATTTTTCAGAGTTTCCGCTATAGCTCTATCTCAAGAACTAATGCACGAATTTTCATCAAACTTCAAATTCAGATATACTTTGATATGAATTGGTGCTAAATTCATGTAATTTCTTGTACTATTTAAATGATTTAATTGACGTGATTTATATAGAAGAAAGTTTTGTGATGGCCACAACATACTAGTTATTTGATGGAGTTAATTGGTTTGTGCACTGAACGCCTCGTATATAAAACAGTGTAAAATCATTAAAATACACAGCAAAAGATTTTCCCCGTAGGCCGTAATGTAACGAAATTCTTTTGAGTGTCCCTGTGCATGAACCGTTAATTCTACCCACTTAATCCTCAATACCGAACATGCCACAGTAAACACCAATAACATATATCAATTTCATGGTAATCTGACAATATTTACGTGAGTTAGAACACGGACGGACAGACAGACAGACAACCCGAAATCATAAACGTTTTTCAACTACAGTAAACTCTCGATTATCCGTGGAATTGGGTGGCGCGACTATCGCGGATAATTGATTTCGCGGATAATCCAAAAAATTTTGAAAAAAGGGAACAAATCAACACAAATATGTACTTGAACAATTTATACACATAATAAGTAAGACAAGCATACATTTTACAATTTCTACGCACAATGGGTAACATAAAGATACTTATTACTTCAGGAATAATAAAATCGCCTGGATCGTCAGCATCACAATTAATCCACTCAATGATATTATCTTCATCGACATTTTCCCCACCAGCAACAGGTTTTGCGAAATTTGCTAAATTATGAACGAAAACTTCTTCCTCTTCCTTTTCTGATTCTACTAGAGATTTTTCTATACTTGGCAAAATCTTCCGCCAGGATTTTATTAATGTGGATTTCTGTACCGACTCCCAAGCACTGTTTACATCATAAATGCTATCGAGAATCGTGTAATCTTTGAAAAAGCTTTTAAGATCATCTCCCTCTTCAATTCTTTCTTTCAGTAATTTCGTTCTGTATTTTTTCTTAATTGAAGCGATTACGCCCTGGTCCATAGGCTGGATAAGAGCTGTAACATTGGGAGGCAAAAATTTTGCAAAAATACTTCCATCTTCTGATTTCAATTGTAGTTCTCCATGGTGAGATGGGGCGTTCTCAATTAGCAACACAGCTTTCTGGGGTAAATTTTGAGACGCCAGATGTTTCCTAACTTCGGGAATAAACATTTCTTCAAACCATTTTATAAATACTGTTTTATACATCCAAGCTTTCTTTGTGTTGAAATAATGTACTGGGAGGTTCTCAGCTCTTGTTCTCTTAAAAGATCTCGGTTTTTTTGTTTTTCCAATCACTACTAACTTTAGTTTATGGGATCCTGTAGCATTACTGCAAGTCATTATTGTTAGACGCTCTTTACTGCACTTATGTCCTGGGGCTTGATTTTCGCTTTGAAATGCCAGAGTTCGTGTAGGCAAACATTTCCAGAACAGTCCTGACTCATCGGCGTTGTATACTTGTTCGAAAGAAATTCCTTCTGATTGAAGAAATTGTACAAAATCTTCTTTGAAATTTTCTGCAGCTTGTTCGTCGCAACTTAATTTCTCGCCGCAAAGACCTATTTCTCTTATCCCGTGGCGTTGTTTGAATCTTGTCAGCCATCCTGACGATGCATCAAAGGATCCCTCTAATACCAGCATTTCAAAAAATTGTTTTGCTTTTGCAGCAACAATAGGCCCTGAAACAGGCGTTCCCTCACTTCTCACTTGTCTTACCCAACGTAAAAGTGCTGCATCCAGTTCTTCAAAAGTGCTGCTTTTCATACTTTTTCTTTTTTTCATCGATGAAAAGTTGTCTGATGAGGCTGAGAATTGCAGCAATTTATCTTTCTGTTTTAAAATGTCCCTAACTGTGCATTCTCCAATTCCATATTGCAAGCTTATTTGTTTTCTTGTAGCACCATTTTCAATTTTTTAAATCAGTTCTAATTTATCTTGAATCGTTAACACAACTCTTTTTTCTTTTTTGTGACATTTTTCAAATACGTATTGAAAATACAAAACTATAAAATTTAAATACAAACGCGAACTTCTGTAAGACACGTGTTCACAGCTCAGCTAAAACAAGCAAACTGGTGTACTTTATGAAAAACGGGAGAAACAAAATCATAACAGGGGGGCGGGGGTGACTTTCAGTGCCCGTACATTGTTTATCAACAGGTGTGTGGCCTTGCGACACCCTCAAGATTAGCTGCACCTGCTTTGTGCACGTGATTGTTCCACGTTTTCAAATGGAAATCATATTTAGTAAAAAGGATCGAAAACTCATCCTACATCGCAGAAATAAGTTTCTTCTCAAAGATAAAAAAAGAAAAAAAAAAGAAATTTAGACTCGCGGATAATCGGGAGTTTGCTGTATGTTGGAAAGTGTCAAAAACGATAAAAACAAATCCAGTTTTTATCGACTATATGGTTTTATCCTACTTCACCTGCTCAATCAAGATGAGACATATAAGCAACATGTGTTTAGTTTAATATAATTATTTTTTAAATCCAACTCAAAATTTTTGAAGTACATAGCACGAATAAAAAGCAAAAAGTTCCCTTGCTTTTTACCCGACTGCCAATAAGTGTTGTGTGTTTCACGCGTATCTGGATATGTAGATTTCTTTATACCCTCGAAACATCCCAACGGTTGGGTGGATTTTAATGAATGGGGTCTCTATCGATTCGTATTAACTGTCCGATGGTTATAGGCTAGGTTTTGTTTTTATAAATTCAAAATGACGGCAGTAAAATACAAAATGGCGGTAGAGACGAAAAACATTTTACGCACCCTATTGAGTGGCATATCATTCGATAGGTCTTTCAAAATGAAGACGATGTTCCATTGACTATTTTGCAGTCAGAAGCTCTGTTTAAATATTACACAACCTGGAAGTTGAGTAGGTAGAATCTCTAGCTTTACTGCAACTCTAACCTTCATAGACATCTATAGGCCTCATCAAAACAGTGTTTATAGATATAACGCAGTCGGTTTTTTGATTTTTTAAATTTAATTTTTACTTGTTAATACTTTTCAACAAAGTTGAAAAGTGTTTATGCATTCAGTTTGTCTGGCCGTCTATCCACGCTCTAACTCCCGTAAATATACTCGTATTTTCATGCAATTGATAAAAGTATTGACTATTTTACAATCAGAAGCACCGTTTAAATATTACACAATCTGGAAGTTATGTAAGTAGGATCTGTAGCTTTACTGCAAATCTAAACTTCACAATCATCTATAGGGCTCATTAAAACAGTGTTTATAGATAGGAAGTAACAATTAAACATAACTTAAAAGTCATCAATACAAGTAAATAAAAAAAAAATAGGTTAAGTAATATAAAAAAAAAAGTTTCACACTGATGAGAAATAATTAATTAGTTCGCATTTTACACAGTCGGGTTTTTGGATTTTTTTAAATTTAATTTTTACTTGTTAATACTTTCCAACAAAGTTGAAAAAGTGTCTTATGCATCCGGTTTGTCTTACCGTCGGACCACGCTCTAACTCCCGTAAATATACTCCTATTTTCATGCAATTGATAAACTTATTTAGGTTCACCAAAGCATGTTTGGTATTGTATATGAAGTATGTGCAATTAACAGTTCATTTACAGGGACATTCAAAAGAATTCCGTTACATTATAGTCAATGGGGAAAAATCATTTGCTGTGTATTTTAATGACAATACGCTATTTCAAATGTATTGAAATTGATATAAATCACTGAATTTCACTGCAAGATTATTACTATAAAATAGGTCAATACAATATATAAAGGACTGTTCAAAGAATTCCGGATGATTTTCCGATTGTAGATGGGAACAGCTGAAATTGGGTTTTGAAATGTGTTAGGGTTGAATTAGACATAATATTTTAACTTATTAAACGGTGCAGTTTTGTTACATTATTCTGAATGTGTTAGAAAGTGTTTCAAAATCTATGCTTGACGGATGATTTTTTTCTTTCTTGTTCCTTTTTTTTTTTCTTCGCGTTTGCTCTTATATGTCTTTTATATCTTCAAACTAAATTGCATACTTTCTATCAGTAAAAATATGAGAAAGTTTCAAAGTACATGAACATAATATTAAGATAAAATTTTCAAGTAGTCTGGCACTATTATTAACCATTTGGAAAAATGGTTATTGTCCTCCGTCAGGGTAGGAAATCAAAAACATATCTGAAGCATTTTATTGGTTGAATCCTCATTTTATTCGTTTTCTGATTGGTCTATACAGTATGGATACTTCTGTTACCACTATGACAAAAAAGTAATAAAAACTACAAAAGAAAATAATAACTCAGAAACAAATTGAGATACAGCTTTCAAACAAATTGCACTTAAAAGTACATTTTTTTCTTTATACGACGATGTAAAAAGTAATATTGTGGGATGTTTAGAAGTTTAAGAATGAAATTTCATTTAAAATGGGTCCAGGAATATTAATGTTTAATCCATGGCGTACGTAATGTATGACCAGCTCCGCAGAAGTTTAAAAATTTACAGTACCAAAAAATGTAATCCATGGCGTACGTAATGTATGATCAACTCCGTGCGATTTTTTATGTCTTAAATTTTAGTCTTTGAAAAAATCATTTTCCAAATGGTCGTTGTAATTTGTTAAATTGCATTTTTTTTTTTTTTAATTTCATGTCGGAATTTTTCCATTTAATATTTAAAACGCAGAATTTGTAATCAGTTTATTTAATAGTTTAATTTGTAATATTCATTTGCGATTAATTAAAAAGAAAAATTCTTCTAAAAAATTGAGGCAAAAATGTACTTCTCTGTACTTCGCTTTTCAATGTATTAATTGTCTGATGGAAAAAAAAAAGAAGCAACAATTTTCTTTTATAAACAATGTTCTATAGCAACGTTAGATAAAAAAGAATATTACTGTTATTTTTAAAATGTCTGGAATGTTTCTAACCTAAAAAAGAACTCTTTTATTTTCAGCTTCACATTTTTTTTTTCAAAGCATTTAAACAAAATGAATTTTATAAAATAAATTTTCATTACAGAATGACTATTTTTTTTTATGTCGCACATAATTCAACAATTCTTTTTAGCACATTATTTCATTTAAAAGGGCTATTATACGGTAATGTCATAAAATAGATAATACTTTTTAAATTATTTCAGCTTTTGAAGAAATATCTTTTCATCAGCATAATAAAAGTGTCAACTTACTTTTTAAAAAGTTTTAAAAAACGTTAAAATAATCGGCGACTGATAAAAAGGGAATAGGGTTCTTATTTTATTTTTTATTTATTTTTTAGGGTTCCGTACTTAAAAAGTAAAAACGGAACCATTGTAAGATCACTCCTGTGTCTGTCTGTCACAGCCATTTTATTTGCAAACTATGGAACGGGGAAAGTTCAAATTGGCTGAAGTAATAGAGGCTATGGACCCATACATTTGTAGATTATTATCCATTCACAAATATATTTAGGGAAAATGTAGGGGGGCTAATTAAGTTACAGGAAAAACAAAATATTTTCTTTGCATATCGTGCAAGGTATCGTATGAAAGATTTCGTAACTCCGAACACAAAAATACATTTCCTTTAATTTTATGTATTACATTTTCAGAGATATTGTCGATAATGTAGTGAAAAAAAAAATACCCTTCCTCTCTGTTTCCGAATCTACGAAAATTAAAATTATGAAAAAAGTAGGGGTAGTAGAAATTAATTTAAACCTTACAGGAAAACTATAGCGATTACCCTAGGTCACATAGTTTTTGAGAAAATCGCAATTTTCCGTTGCGCATAAATTTCAATTTGCGGGCGTTTAGCAAAAGAGTTGAGGACCGCTGGAGGTACCTATCGTCGAAAAAGTACAAAAGGAGTGTTGATAATGATTTAAAAAAAAAATGTCGGTAGTTAGCCGAAATATCTGGAATATTTGGGATAAGGAAGCGTGACTTTCTTATTAAAAGAACACTCCACACCCCCCCCCCCCCCCCCTCCCGCTGCGTTTCCTAGAGTCTTCGGGACACGGTATACCTTCCTGAAAGGGCAATAAGCATAAGAAATCTGTGAGCCAATGGAAAATCATGAAGTAAAGCACGGTACCCTTTTGAACGTTGCGTTGCAATCAGTAGATATCTGCACGTAAAATCAGTGGTTGTGGTACCCTAGTAGCACAGTTTCGTTTTTAAAACGACGAAAAAACGACAACGCATATCGTTGAAAAGACGGTATTCGTTGACGTTATAAATTCGAAAATATGTCTCGTTGATTCGATTATTTTCCGACGGTTAATTTAGCAAAATTTTCAACGCGATAACAACCGTCTTGAAAACGTTGTTTAAAGCTCAAATATCATAGTTAGTATTACTATTTTTCAACGTTATTTTAATGAGAATAAAAACGTAAAATAATAATAATAATGGGAGTATATCCGCAATACTACCTCGTTAATTTTCCCTTTTTTCAACGGCACTTTAACACTTTAAAAACGTTTAAAATTAAGAATAAATCCGCAATATTGTCTCGTTAGTTCCACTTTTATCCAAGGGCAATTTAATGTCATGGAAAACATTTAAAAATTAGAGGAATATTAAAGGGGAGGGGGTATATAACACTTCATAAGAAAATAACAAATTTTTAAGCTAAATTTAAGATTAGTAATTTTGTTAACTTTCCTTTTCATATTATGTATATATATCTACTTAAACTACTCGCTTATCTACTTCAAAATTGCAGTTTTTTCGCGATTGATGAAATTCGCGTTTTTCCCATCATCTGTTAACAAAATTGATGATTTTTCTGTGAAAAATAGACAACATTGATTTTTTTTCGGCAATCATTTGTCGAAATTCCAATATACTTTATGTCCGAATTTTCAGATTTATGACAAATTATTTTTTTTTTAATCTTTAGAAAATTCGGACCAGAATCACCCCTGCCCTCAAAGATTTCAATTGATAAAAGAGGCATTTGACAATAAAAATGTTGCAGTTATTAGATTTATCAGTTGATTTTCTCAATATTTCTAATATAAAATTATTTTAGCATATATGAGCTCAACTATAAGTACAAAACATGTTTTGAAATTTCTGCTTTTAAAATTTTGTATTAATCAGTTCTCATATACTATCGTGTTATCTTAAAATACCAGGGTGTAAAAAAATCATGATTTAAAATAAAATCATGATTTTTTTTTTTTAAATCAAAAAAATCGTTTTTTTTTTTATTTATATCAGATTTTTTATATTTTTTTCCTTGTGTTAAAATATTAAACATCTACCAAGAATTAAACATTTAAAAAATGAATAACCCTCCAATTACTAACATAATCCATGTTTTTTTGCTTTAATTAATAAAATTTTAATTATGTAATTATAGAAATTTAAAAAAAAACTGTAAATTAAAAATTTCTTTAGTAACATATAACATTATGTGCACTAATATTTTGTAATAATTATGTAAACCAATATTAAATACTGCTTATATTTTAAAGTGATTGATAAATTGCATTTAATTTTAAATTGGTGATACAGATTAAATTTTGTGATTATTAAACAATTAACTGTTTAATTAAGAACACAATCTATATTTTTGAAAAAGTGGTTGAAAAAAAGGTGATAAATAATCGTTTGATAAATTCATAAAGCGGCCAATAATTTTACACAGGTTCTAAAGCATATGTATATCAAATTGATAAAAAATTGTAGCGATGTATACAGCAAACTCGCACATAATTTATAAATAGATTACAAAAATTGTATTTTGAAATTTAAATCAGATTGTTTTCCCACAACATTAAAATATTTGAATAGCTACTAAATATTATAATGAGTTATTTAACATTTAGTTAGATGTTTTTTAAATGTATCATACTTCTTTTTACACAGTTTAACATTGTTATAATTAACAATAACAAATATTACATTTTTTACAAGTGATTTAGTGATAATTTTCATTACTGATTATAATGCTTTTTCACACTATTTTAAAAGATCAGAAAATATGTGATTTTATCATCTGATTTAAATCAGTTGATTAAAATCATTGACACTCTATTGCTATGTTTATTGTATATAAAAGAATGAATAACTTGATTATTAAAAGGAAATTATGACATTGTAAGTTATATTAGATTTAAATATCATTTTTAAATTAAATGCTTTTTATGTTTGTTAGATAAAAACCATGCTTTTTTACAAACTTACTGTACTTAAATTTTTCACAATACTCAGGAATTACACTTAGAAACAATTATTTAAAGCTTTGTTTTGTGTATTCATAAGTCACAATACCTGTAGAAACTTTCCAAATTATGTTCATCTTAGATTTGAATACTTTTTTATGTCATTTTAAACATTCAGAAAATTTTTGATTTTAATCAATTTTTTTTTAAATCACTTGATTAAAATCATGACTTAAATCGCTGATTTAAATCGTTGACACCCTGTAAAATACACTGAAAAAGAATGTTATTTCTCAAAATCCTTTTTATAAGTAGAATTCTTGTTTCTGAAATATTTATTCCACTGTTTATTATTACACTAGAGAGTATCCATTTATCATACTTTCTCAAAATTTATGATAATGAGTGTAGGCTTTCTTCTAACTTTTTAAATTGCTAATTTAATTTGTTGTAGTTTGGATTAAAAATAGGATTGAATACATAAGTACACGTTGTATCCAAATTTTATTGCGTGCTGGTAGTCCTATTTTTTTTTTTCTTTTATGGCTAATACGGAGATGAAACCACATGCTTTTTTAGAGCTTGAGAATTCTACTTTGGTTCTACAATTAAAAAAAAATTCTTTTTCTCTACGTGGTAATTTGAAATTCTTATTTTTAATATATATAAACACATATTGTAAATATATATATTTACATAAATTTAATATTTTAAGAAATCGTTTTCCATTATTTAACCCTTCAGAGGGATAAAACTAGAAAAATTTACAATTTTTTTTTTTTTAAATTTTGGTGGGGAAAAGGTTGTAAAACTGCTTTTCCAGATTTGAAACCAACACCTTTAAAAATTCAGATAGAATCCAGCATTACAGAAACAACTGTTTGCCCCTGATAGGGTTAAAAATGACTAAAAAAAAGTACTTAACGAAGCCTCAAAAAATCCTCTGACCCAAACATAGGCAGGCAACGAAATTTGCTATTTTCTTTTCGCAATAGTCTGTCAGAATTAGCAATGTTTTTTTTTCCTGCAAATTTCTTCTTTTTTTTTTCTGCTATCATTTTGATAAATTTCGCATCATTTTTCATTATTTCTCCAAGAAAATCTGAATACTCTATTACATAAAATTTCAGCTTGAAAAGGGCTATTTTACAATCTAAACTACTTTTGTACAGATAGAGGCGGTGATAGAATTCAAATAATCTAAGAACTCGTTTGCTGCCCAAATGTTAATATAAATGAGATTTTAGTATTGCATATATAGTTTTAACAACTGGTTCGCCAAACTCAACACAAATTAACCAGTTCTACCGAACCGGCTGAATCCCACCACTGAATAGAGGGGAAGATCTAGATTCAAATTTACAAAATATCATGAAATAATTGGGTACAAGTAATTTCTTTTAAAGGAGATCGTGTTGAGGGTAAAAGGATTTTTTTTTTAATTCCAGATTGATACACTCAAATGTTGATAACTTTACATACATATTTGCAAAAATACCAATAGCAAAGAATGCATAATTAAAACTGTCTTCCTTAAAAATATTAATAGCTATTAAGTTAACTTTGAAGCTGTTATCTGCAGTAAAATTCTTTTAAATATTGCATGCAAATTACATTCAAAATTTTCAAAGCCATTTTTGTTACGATTTAAATATATCTCTTTTTTTTGTGTGAAAGCATAGAAAATTATTTCATTCATTGGTATTATATATTTTTTACACAATAGCTTTCACTACTGCACATTTGCAAATACTTAGGAGAATTGATAGGGAGGGTTGAGGAAGAAGAAATTAAAAAGTTATACAACTGTACACAGCAAACTAATAAAACCACTGTCAGTAAAATGTTAAAATTAGTGTATTTTCTTGTTGTGAATGTTTCTGTACCTGAACATAATTATGTAGTTATAAACTCTGTGAAATCTGCACTTTGAAACTGAGGGTATGATGAATTATACATTTTGACGGATTATAGATCATACCTTTGTTTATATTTTACTTTTTTAAATTACTATAAATTAGGAACAAATACACTAAAATTACAATGCAATACTGGTATAGTGTATTTAATAACTAAGATGAAGGAAAATTTAAATTATAATACATTTTTTACCGATTATTCTTTATTTTAAACATTGACAAAACACAATGATAGTTTTTTAATTTTTTTTAGTATAAATGAATGAACACAGTATTTCTTGCTCCAAGATAAAATTTTGTTACTCAAGAAAACTTAAAATATTTATATCCATTTTATATTTAAGAATTTATTCACTGAAAAAGTGATAACTGAGAAGAAAAAAAAATTAACTATGTGTTCAAATGTTAATGACAATTTTCATCGTTAACATTCCTATATGAATGGCAGATAATAGAGAATTGTGGTTTATACATTGGCAGATTTCACAGAATTGACTGTACTTTCAAAATGAAGTAAATTTTGTTACAAAAGATCAATATTGAACACAACTTTTAAAGATGCATCAATAATCCTATGGATTACTAAAAAGTGCTCAAAAATGAAAAACAACTTCTAAATATTAAATAGTAAGAAATCAGTAACTCATACCTTCATACTAACAGGGATAATAAACTTTTCAAGGAGTAGAATCATTTTTTATCATTAATCATCTATAAAAGGTTATTTAATAATTCAATGTTAAGAAATCATGACAATAGAATGCGTTAAAGAAAGAAAGCCAACATACTTTTTGCAACCATTTATTTAAAAATATATATATATATATATATATATTATACAGATTTATTCAGCATTTTGTCTGAATATTTCTTTTTTAGAGGTGCATATTTAAGGAAAAGTTTTATGCAGTCTCCGACTTTACTCTCATCAAAAGGCTCTCCTACTTTAGCCCGAACAGCATCTGAAAAGAAAAGAGATTACTGAATTAAAGTAAACTCCCGACTATCTGGCTTAACGTGGCGGAAGAGTAGGCCGGAGTGCTATAAATATTTACTCACTTTTGTCCCCCATACACAGGATTATATTTAAAACAAACGTTACCCATTTTAAGATAAGTTTTATGTATAAAATACATACAGTTTTAAAATAAAGCCAACATGTTGACTGGTTCTTTGCTTTTCTTATATCCTGCAGCTGCGGCTGTTTTCTTTAATGAAAAAAGGTTTTATAGAAAATATTTATAATTTAAACCTCCCTTTCTGTCTATCATTGCTCTGATATTACATTCTGCAATCCCTTCTTGCTCCTTCCTATCGTAGATAGCCCTTTCCCACGGACTGGAACCTATCTCTCGGTCGTTTGCAACATTCCTCATTTTTTTAGTAGGCCAGATAGTCGGGAGTTTACTGTACAACATAATGAATAGATAAGGAGGCTAAAGAAATATCGCTTGATGAAATCTGCCTATTCTCCCCTGCAATTGATTGATATTCACAATATTTTTCTGCGACCATTTCCCTTTATTTGATGAAATTCACATTTTTCACAATCGTCTGACAGTTTTTCTGGTGATCTTTTCACAAAATAAGTTTTCTCGTGATTGATGCCCAATAGCAGAAAATTCTCCAAGTATCTGCAACAGATATTTCAGGGAGAAAAAATAATCTGCTGATAAGATATTTTTACAATTGAAGTGTTAATCAAGCAATCACTTATCTGCAGTGTTTTTAAACATTTTAAAACTTCTGCTTTCATATTTCTTTTAATATGCAGCCTAAATGTGCAGTTGGTCACATGAAAGAGAAGGTCAAATGTGAAAGCAAGAGAAACTGAATTTGGCCCTGTTTATACTCATGTTTGTTTTACTTTGCCCAATACCACTGCCCCTCTTCTCCCTCTTAAAAATGTCAAACTATTTTAATGCAAATTTGCATCAATCCTAAGGATTCAATTCAATGCCAAAAAGTAGAATATTTGCCGTACTAAAAACCTTAAAATGAAATTATATAAATAGCTATCAGTATATAAAATTCAAAGATTTCTAAGTACTATAAAAATAAAACAGCAAATTTCGCAAGAAATAATAAAATCATTTAAAATTACTTAATAACTGCTTTAGTTTTTAAACAGAATAAGCTAATACAAAATTCTAGCAAAGAAAGAGCTACATTTTGACACTTATTTTTCTTATAATACAACATGTTAAAATGATGTGCATCAATTTTTAGATGTTTTTAATGCTAAATCATTTAATATGTGAACAAATGCATCATTTTCAGTTGATTATATTATGTTAGGCTCAGTTTGTGACCTTTTGAAAACAGGGGTAAAAAAAAACAAACAAAAAAAAACATGCGTGAACTAAAAAAAACCCCACTTTTATAGATGAAGGACAGAACATTTTTTTTTTTAACATATTCATTTTAAAAGGGAAAAATAAATTATGTATATTTAATGCATATTTTGGTATTTTTAAAAATTGTACAAATGTACGGGTCATTCCATGGCAAATCAACCAAAAAATTTCAATTTTCAACCTGACCATTTCAGATTTCAATGAAACTGTCAGGTATCATTCTCTCCGGTGATATAAATGAGAATACAATTTTATAATTTTTTTATCGCGTTAAATTTTCATACAATTATTTATTTAAAATTTTGAAAAATCATCATTTTTTGGGTTGCATAAATTTTTCAATTTTGAATTTCTCAAGTTCTATCAGGCATACAGAATTTTATGACCCCTCATTTTAAAGAGAATTTTATAAGTTTTAATTTGATACCCAAGTTGACTATGCTCAGTTAAAAAATAAATTAAAAAATTTTTGAAAATTTAACATTTAAAAAATTTTTAGATGGTGTTTTTTAAAAATTTTTGAAAAAAATGTATGTTGTAATATTATAAGCTAAAATTTCTGAAATTTTTAGAGTGGGATCTCAATGGGATCAAGAGTTATGAAATAAAAACTGAAAATTACCACTCAAATAATACATAAATAACAAAATAGCTAGGATTAGATTGTTATTTGAATGGTAATTTTCAGTTTTTATTACATAACTCTTGATCCCATTGAGATCCCACTCTAAAAATTTCAGAAATTTTAGCTTATAATATTACAACAAACATACATTTTTTTCAAATTTTTTAAAAAACACTATCTAAAAATTTTTAAATTTTAAATTTTCAAAATTTTTTTAATTTATTTTCTTAACTGAGCATAGTCAACTTGGGTATCAAATTAAAACTTATAAAATTCTCTTTAAAATGAGGGGTCATAAAATTCTGTATGCCTGATAGAACTTGAGAAATTCAAAATTGAACAATTTATGCAACCCAAAATATGATGATTTTTCAAAATTTTAAATAATTAATTGTACGAAAATTTAACGCGATAAAAAAATTATAAAATTGTATTCTCATTTATATCACCGGAGAGAAGGATTCCTGAGAGTTTCTTTGAAATCTGAAATGGTCAGGTTGAGTCACTGGTTGATTTGACATGGAATGACCCGAACCTAACTTTTCTGTTTTTGCAAAAATAAAACCCATCCACTTAATTTTTAATACACAAATATAAAACGCATTTCTTCGTACATTTCATGCATTGTTTTAATGTTTACAAGCTTATTTACTTCATTTTAATCATTAATTTTTTAAACAAATTTTATTTTAAGCAATTCTCAAGTCTACTGCTCAACAAACCGGAAATTCTCACACATTTTCTAATTTTTAAACAAAAAGGCATATTGACAGGACTAAGTGATTTGGAATCAAAATGGATTTAAATTTGATAAATTACTTATTGAGTTATAAGCAATTTTGGGTCACATGTCAACTGATTTTTGCGTCTTTTTTTTTCTTTCTTTCTTTTGGAAATACTGTTCAAAATGATAACTTTGACAATATTTTCTGAAAAATCTTATCTTTACCAAAAAGTGAAAACTTTTTTGATTACAAAGTTTCTGAATTAACAAAGCTTTTTAATTTCATGCTCTTTTGAACAAAGATGAATTAAAACTTGTGATTGAAAGGATTTGTTTTAAAAATCTAAATCGGACAACTGGTCAAATGTCATTAAGTTGATTCCTACAATTAAAATGTAAGACACTTAAAATTTTGCGAAAGGAGATATTTAGTGATAAGTAAACAAAATTTCAAGTCTCTCACTATACAGTTTCTGGGAATAAACTCTGTGACAGACAGGGGAATGAGATTAATAGGATTTAGTCAGATGAAGCCATAAAAACAGCTTACAAGAATTAAAATACTGAATGCAACCTCAATTAGAATTCATTAGCTTTTATTCGATATTCTGTTCAATAGGTTTTAGATTTTTACGAATTTAGAGCTAAGAATACAAATTTGATTTTTATATTTATATGAACCAATAGTAAGAAATTCTACAAGAGTTACTCAACATATATGTCACAACATCAGAAAGTGTAAAAAATTATTAGTAATTAAAGAAATACTTTTGATTTCTAGAAGCGATTTTACATGCTTTTTTTTTTAGGAAAAAGTGTTTTTTTTTTAAATTCTTGTTTAACTGGCTGCCGTTTCATAATATATTGATAGAATCAAAAATACTATGCATTAAAATCTTAGGCAGAACAAGCTGTGAAAATGTGGCTATTTCAATTTTTTTATAATTTATTAAATTTTATATCTAAACAACATTCAAAAAGGTTTTTTTTTTTTTTTTTTTTTTTTTTTTTTTTAACAGTACAGCATATTACACAATGTATTTTTACAATATCTTAAAAAAAAAACTACCAAGCATGCTACCAAAATGACCAAAAAGGAATCTATGCACGATATGCAAGGAAAGAATAAGATGCAATAAAAGAAAATTTGCACATGGATCATTTTCTTTAAAATTATTATATAATACCCGATATACTTAATAATTTAAATATTACTAAAATTTTATTAATCAGTAAAAAATATCACATCAATTTAGTTTTCTATTTGTTTCTAAGTACTAACAGATAAAGATATATATATCTTTGTATATATGTACCGTACATCATACAATTGGAAATAATTATTAAAACTAAGTATTCGTGCAGTTAATAAATATATATAATGCAAATGTATTATATTAATGTAATTACTTACTTTAGCAAGATGAAAAGCACGTGTCCAAGATGTTTCACTTTCACAGAAAAAATAAACAACAACACGTTGACTGCATGCAATCGCAATGGCGGTCGAATTTCCTCCGTGGAAGGAAGGAATGGATGGTTGTGCAGAAAATCCAAATTGCGCATGCGCGGCGTATTCCAAAATGAGTTGAGATAATTCAACGTTATTTTAACGAATTTTTCAGCTCGGAAAAATACCTATTAAATCGTTGTAATATAATATTTTCGCTCTGCAGTAAAGAGAAAATAGATAACGATGAAAATATCAATTTTAAAACGATGGGGAAAATAACGAAAATATCGTAACTATGAAACAACGTCTTTTAAAAGTTTTTCCTATGACGGATTTATTTCCAAATTTTTTAGTCTAAAATATTGCGAAATAAAAAAATAATTTTCAACGGACATAAAACAACGTAACCAATTTCCAACAGTTCTGACTTAATTTTAACGCTATAACAGCGTCATGTGCTACCTGGGTAGGTTCTTCTGATTGGAGGTCAATGTACTGGATACAGATGTATGGAGTCAGGAGATTTTATCCCCCACTTCCTGTTGGCATAAAATGTGGGGAATACTTCAGTCTTCCTGCCCTGTTGTACTTATTAACCCTCTTGGAACTGATTTTTTTTTTTCCAATTTTGGGAAAAATTATTTTTACACTAACAAAATTAAAAGAAGCTATCGAAATCACAGAAGTTACATTTTACTGAAATTTAACGAATGCGTTCTTTACAGAAACCTAACGATTGTAGTTATGTTGCGTGTTTTTCATATAAAAATAGTCTTAGGAAAAAAATTTTGAGACGTTTGGAAAATGTCGTATTACAACCAGATTAAACAAACATAAAAAATTAGTAGTATTTTTTTATCTTTTATCACAAATTACTAAATCGGAAAAGGAGTCCTTAATTTAAATTTAAAGAGTGAAACGTATGTTTGAATTAAAAGAAATGCCAACGGTTTACTAATAATTAATAAAACTTTTCAAATACAAATAAGTGAAATGTAAATAAACTACAAATAATTTGCTAAAATGGTGTATAAACATTTCATACAGATTAAAACATTAAAATCACTAAAACATCTATTCTACGATTTCAGCACACCTTCGTGGCCTTCTTCAGGAATCTAAATGAACCAAGATGTCAGCTATGTCAAAACTCCGCCCGACAGAAAATCGTACACATGGGGGAAATTAACCAACGACCGGGAAATAAGAATTTACTGTCGCCATCTGTTGAGATAATATAAATACTCTGCCGACATCTGTTGAGATATGATGATAATATAAATATTCCATCGATATCTATGTGTGAAAAAAGTTGTTAAACTGCACAACTCAAAATCAAACGTTTCTAAGGATATGTAACCAAGGATTTGGAATATTATATGATATATTCTCATTACATACTTCATCTTTTCTTAATGAAATTTCTATTGATTCTCTAATTAAATTTGTATGTGAGTCATTACCTGGAACAATAATGTTAGCATTCTCAAAATCCATATAGCAATGATAATTATTGAGATAAAATCTCCACAAGGCTATAGAGACGGTTTTTGATATTTTATGTCATAACGGTGCTCCCTCAACCTTTCCGCAAACTTCCTCTTAGTCATGCCTATATAATATTTCTTACTATTGTCCTCACCAGTAATGGGTATTTCATAAATGCCAGCTCTATTAAAATTAATTAAAACTTTTCTGAGTCTTTCAAAACAATAGGTACATATTGAAACTTCCTAAAAATTCTTGTGGGGAAATCCAAATCTCTATGTTGAACCAAAGGGCTATCAAACTTCCTGATGATTCTATTAATGTAACATATAGGGAAACCATGATCAACAGCAATTCCCCTGATAAAATCAAGTTCGCTTTGCAATTCAGGGCCAGAACAAACTAAAAAGTTCTCGTTTGATAAAAGAATTGAAGGCGGCGATACGATAATTAAAAGGGAGTGAGGCATTAAATGGGATAACCGAGTTTGACTTAACAGGTTTTCTATAAACAGAGTGTGTCAAAGTCAGATCCTCTTTTGTAATAAGCACATCCAAAAATGGAAAAGTCAAATTTTCCTCCATTTCTAAAGTAAATTTTATATTCTTATCAATTTCATTAATTGAAGAGAGGAAGTCAGATAAAGCCGAACGTCCATGTTCCCATAAAATAAAAATATCATCTACATACCTTAACCACAGTGACGGTTTTGGATCCAAATCATCCAGAATAATCCAGAATTTTCCAAAGTTTAAAATTCCGCTAAGAGGCCCGATATCGGAGACCCCATTGGCGCACCCTTCGACTGCCTGGAAAACTTACCATTAAAAACAAAGACATTATTAAAGATAGTTAAGTTAAGTGCCGCTTTCAATGACGACGTCTTGACATTACTGCTCAAATTTCCATGGTTGTCAATTGCAACTCCTATACGATTAATAACTTCCTCGGTGTCAATAGAGATATATAATGACACAATATCCAGGCTTGCCAACATGGTATCACTCGGGATACGGATATCCTTTATTTTATGAACAAAATTCTCTGTTGAGGTAATAACTCTATTAGAGTTTGACAAAATTTCCCTTAAGAAAATAACGAAGGCCTTTTCTATAAAGTAAACAGGTCCAGAACAACGACAAACAATTGGTCTCATTGGGAGATTGGGCTTATGGTCTTTCAATCGGCCTATAAGTTTTGGAGTAACACCTGTATGATTAATTCTAACCCTCTTTTTCATACAATCTGGCCAGGAACCATGTCTAATGAGCTCTTGAGTTTTTCGAAAAATAGAAGGATTCGGATCCTTCGGCAATGCAACACAATCCATTTCTTCTATACAATCATTTAGTTTAGCAACATAATCATCCATATTCAGCACTGCTAATTTATTAGATTTATCAATTTTTATGCAAACTGTACTGTCACATTTTATAGTTTTAATAGTATTAACTAAATTACGTTGCCTCACATTAATGTGACGCGGAAGTTTCTTTGTCAAATGAAACATATAATTACGTGTGTCATCCCTCTTATCTTCCGGAACAGATTGAACTATAGACTCACAATCTGCCACCAATAACTTTAAATCCACTTTCTTTTGGAACACAAATTTCCACCCGAGGGAAAGAGCTTCGATCTCTTTCTCTGTAAAAAATTTATCCGAAAAATTAGCAAAATCCACAGGTTTCATGTAGGCTTTACAGAAATCAGAGTATGCAGTTTCTTCTTATGAATTGCTATTTTTTCTCTACATTCGATATACCGCATACCTGCCATAATTTGATAACATAAACTGCATAATTTGATTTCTGTAAAGAATACCAAACACCCCCAAGTACATGAAACCTGTAAATTTTGTTAGTTTTTCGGATAAAATTTTTACAGAGAAGAAGATTGAAGCTCTTTCCCTCAGGCCGAAATTTGTTTTCCAAAAAAAAGTGGATTTAAAGTCATTGGCGGCAGATAGTTAATCTATAGTTCAATCTGTTCCGGAAGATAAGAGGGATGACACACGTAATTTATATGTTTCATTTGACAAAGAAACTTCCGCTTCACGTTAATGTGAGGCAACGTAATTTAGTTAATACTATTAAAACTATAAAATGTGACCCCAGTATAGTTTGCATAAAAACTGATAAATCTAATAAATTAGCAGTGCTGAATATGGATGATTATGTTCCTAAACTAAATTATTGTATAAAATAAATGGATTGTGTTGCACTGTCAAAGAATCCGAATCCTTCTATTTTTCGAAAAACTCAAGAGCTCATTAGACATGGGTCCTGGCCAGATTGTATGAAAAAGAGGGTTAGAATTAATCATACAGGTGTTACTCCAAAACTTATAAGCCGATTGAAAGACCATAAGCCCAATCTCCCAATGAGACCAATTGTTTCCCGTTGTTCTGGACTTGTTTACTTTATAGAAAAGGCCTTCGTTATTTTCTTAAGGGAAATTTTGTCAAACTCTAATAGAGTTATTACCTCAACAGAGAATTTTGTTCATAAAATAAAGGATATCCGTATCACGAGTGATACCATGTTGGCAAGCCTGGATATTGTGTCATTATATCTCTCTATTGACAACGAGGAAGTTATTAATCGTATAGGAGTTGCAATTTACAACCATGGAAATTTGAGCAGTAATGTCAAGACGTCATTGAAAGCGGCACTTAACTTAATTATCTTTAGTAATGTGTTTGTTTTTAATGGTAAGTTTTTCTGGCAGTCGAAGGGTGCGCCAATGGGGTTTCCGACATCGGACCTCTTAGCAGAATTTAAACTAAGACCTTTGAAAAATATGATTCTTGATGATTTGGATCCAAAACCGTCACTGTAGTTAAGGTATGTAGATGATATTTTTATTTTATGGGAACATGGTCGTTCGGTTTTATCTGACTTTCTCTCGGCAATTAATGAAATTGATAAGAATATAAAATTTACTTTAGAAATGGAAGAAAATTTGACTTTGCCATTTTTGGATGTGC
The DNA here is from genome assembly GCA_963932465.1 of Maratus speciosus. Classification (NCBI taxonomy): domain Eukaryota; kingdom Metazoa; phylum Arthropoda; class Arachnida; order Araneae; family Salticidae; genus Maratus; species Maratus speciosus. The sequence continues at coordinate 293,203,979 of OZ010798.1, forward strand.
TTATTACAAAAGAGGATCTGACTGTGACACACTCTGTTTATAGAAAGCCTGTTAAGTCAAACTCGGTTGTCCCATTTAATGCCTCACTCCCTTTTAATTATCGTATCGTCGCCTTCAATTCTTTTATCAAACGAGAACTTTTTAGTTTGTTCTGGCCCTGAATTGCAAAACGAACTTGATTTTATCAGGGGAATTGCTGTTAATCATGGTTTCCCTATATGTTACATTAATAGAATCATCAGGAAGTTTGATAGTCCTTTGGTTCAACATAGAGATTTGGATTTCCCCACAAGAATTTTTAGGAAGTTTCAATATGTACCTACCATGTTTGAAATACTCAGAAAATTTTTAATTAATTTTAATATAACTCTCATAGCTACATCCCCTCCAAGTTTGATGATTTGTTCGTCAAGCATTTGGACTCCACTCCTCTCTGATTTCGAGCTGGCATTTATGAAATACCCATTACTGGTGAGAACAATAGTAAGAAATATTATATAGGCATGACTAAGAGGAAGTTTGCGGAAAGATTAAGGGAGCACCGTTATGACATAAAATATCAAAAACCGTCTACAGCCTTGTCGAGATTTTATCTCAATAATTATCATTGCTATATTGATTTTGAGAATGCTAACATTATTGTTACAGGTAATGACTCACATACAAATTTAATCAGAGAATCAATAGAAATTTCATTAAGAAAAGATGAAGTATGTAATGACAATATATCATATAATATTCCAAAACTTTGGTTACATATCCTTAGAAACGTTTGATTTTGAGTTGTGCAGTTTAACAACTTTTTTCACACATAGATATCGACGGAATATTTATATTATCATCATATCTCAACAGATGGCGACAGAGTATTTATATTATCATCATATCTCAACAGATGGCGACAGAGTATTTATATTATCTCAACAGATGGCGACAGTAAATTCTTATTTCCCTGTCATTGGTTAATTTCCGCCATGTGTACGATTTTCTGTCGGGCGGAGGTTTGACATAGCTGACATCTTGGTTCATTTAGATTCCTGAAGAAGGCCACGGAAATGTGCTGAAACCGTAGAATAGATATTTTAGTGATTTTAATGTTTTAATCTGTATTAAATGTTTATACACCATTTTAGCAAATGATTTGTAGTTTATTTACATTTCACTTATTTATATTTGAATTACCTATGGTGTAATAATCCAAAGTTGTTTATAATAAAACTTTTATTAATATTATTATTATTAAATTCTGAAACATAAGTAAAGCCATAATAGTGAATGTATCGACATATGCTATCACTATTAGGTGCTGGAATTAACAAAAATAATATTTTTCTTTCAAATATTGCAATTCGAAATAGAAGCCTCATATGAGGCTCAGGGTGACGAGAGCGTTAAATGACATCTGCAGCCCATTTAACCCGCGTCTTCGTACGCTTCGTCTGCCGTCTTTGCCGGTCAGTAGGCGTTAGAAGCTTCAACAATAATATGAATCTCCAAATGTAAAACTTTAAAAACTTAACCAAATTGAAAATTTATATTTTTTTAATGCATAAATATGTGTCTCTTCGGTTAAATAATGAAAGTAACAATTCGCGCTATTCTTGTCAAAGCATACTCTCTGAAAATAGAATGACCAAAAATGGTGTCTGCTTTAAAGACTTGGAAAATTTGCACATCAAAATTGATGTACCCAAGCGTAAGAGAAATTAAATTTTCTGCATTTTGTGATATAAAAAAAGTTTTGACGCGTTTTTTTCTTGAATGTGAATAAATAATTTGACATGTTCTCATCTGAATGTAAATATGCAATAAATTTGCCAAAATGAATAAATTATTTCACGCATTCTCGACTGAATAAAAATAGCTCTATAAATTTAACTGAAGTGAAAAATTGTCTCGGAAAGCAAATATGAGATAAGGTATGTAAAAAATCTGAATAGAATTCGAAATGATATTTAGAAAAATGAATGTCTGATAAGCAGTTTCAGGCATTTTTATATACATACATTTAATTAAACGATTTAAAACGTGTAACTCAAAATATGATCTGTTAATAAATACTGAGTATTCATATTCTGTTATTTTTGTTTTATTTCTCAAATCTGCTAAATAAATATTTATGAGCTTGATTTCTAACATAGTTTTTTATTTTTAGCAAGTTAAAAAATAACAAGAATGAAAAATCATGCGTCCAGCACAGATTATGAAATACTTTCCAACACATTCAAAGTACTGTAACAAAACTTTGCAGTCTATTAAAGTGAAATTGATTTCTAAATAAACTTACAAGGAAGGTCTCCTTACTGGGCATGCTCAGAATATTTCGAAAAAATACCAATTAAACTACTTATGTGTGTAATAAAGGATCAGTCAAATTTAGCGGCGGAATTACAGTAGAAAGTCTGTAAAAAAATAAAATACTTTCGAGTATTTGGGGCGATAAAACGAAAGCGCCACGCGATTTGGCGAGCAGAACTTTTCCTTGCCAAAAGCAAACGATTTTAATGCAGCTGAAAATTGCTTGTTAATTGATTTTTAGAATGCGTGTAAATAGTATTGAATGAATTTAAACTTAAAGTTGGTTGTATTTTGACGGCCAATTATCAACACCAGGGATATGGAGGGGAGTGCCCTCCGTGGGGGCCTTTCTAAGGGAACGATACCGTATTTACGCAAGGAAATCCAAGGTTCGAAGAAAACCATGGAAAACTCCGAACGATTAAGCCGACGGGCGCGATTGGGTTCGAACTCAGCACCTCTCGTCTACCAGCTTCGAGAGCAGAACCTCTCAGCCACTGGTGGGGCCAATTTAAACTTAAACAATGAGAAAATTTAACACACACGTTTTTTTATTACATACTTATGTTGCTTGTTGCTGCAGTTATTTAACTTTGTCACTGTAAAAATAATTTCCTGTATAAAAAAAAATATTTTCATATTTAAAAATAGATTTTTATATATTTAATATCCAAAATAAAGGTCAAATGAAGAATGTTGCAGTTATACATTTCAGTATTGGAGCAGTTTTTGTTTCCATAGCAACACAATTGAATCGACAATGCTCAATTGGACTTAAGTTTGAGATTGAAACAATTTTAATTAATTATTTTTTTATTCATTAAATTTCATAGTTAACTTTCATTATAAATATATATATGACAAAAATATAGTTAAAACAAATTAAAACTGACAAAACTAAAGTTATTTAAATTAAATTTATCTAAACAAGTTCAATATGAAACATTATTACCTTGAAGAGTATTTGACATGAAAAAGTTTTTTTTATTATTATTATTCCATCGCCAACCAGTGATAAAACGCAAAATAAGGAAATTTTCATTATTTTTTACGGACATTCTATCGAGTTTCCGCCATATTATATATGTATATATATATATATAAACATATCTACCTCATGAGAAGAACATTCTATAATTTTTTCAGATTCTCGGAGTATGCCCGTATGGAGACCTTCCTTGTTAGAATATGCATAACGCATTCGAAAACCTAATATCTCCAATTACCATCAATAGTCGGATAAATATTCGAATTTTATTGTATAGTCCTATACATGATGTATAGATTTGTATCTATACTACGTCGTATGGAACAAAGAACAAAGTTAATCATTGAAACTCATAACACATGTGAACAATCTCATTCAGCAATTTCCGTCATTAACGAAAATGTACTTGAAATCTTTTTTTGCAGCCCTGTATATGACCTATAGAATTTATACACACCAAGTAACATGCAAAAATTATTATTATTATTATTATTATCATATATATCAAAACGTAAAAATGATTCTGTAAGATCAGTCAAAAATTCCCACATTTGTGCATGCGTGAAATTAAATTTCCTAACTCTTCCTAGATAGAAGCAGGGAGATAGACTGGCCCCCTGATAGAAGCAGGGAGATAGAAGCAGGTCTGGTTAGCGGAGTGGTCTAAAGCACCAGTTAAAAGCCTCTGAACTTTTGTAGAGGACCCGAGATCGACCCCAACGCTGGGAAAATGATTTCAGTAACATTTTTGGGGATAATGGATTTCAATAATGACATATTTTATTAGGAGGAGAAGTAATATGATTTTTATTTTATTATTATTTGAAGGGTTTGTAAATGAATAAAATTTAACGCTCATCAATATTTTGAAAAAAAAATAATAATTTTATATTTTAAATATTTAAGATAAAATATTTTGCATGTAATTATCAATTAAATAAATTGAGCTGATTTACAATTTTTGTTATATTTTCTGACCATTATCAAGAATACATATGAGTGTATGTCAGAAAGAAAAGTTTGCCATTCTTTTCCGTAAAAAGTAAAAAATAAAACGAAAAGAAAGAAAATTATTCATATAAGAACTATAAAATAAATTACCTTGATATGCATGGTTTAACATTTAAAAAATACATAAAAATGTAAAATAAAATTCAAGTAATAAAAAATCGTTAGTTGCATCAAGTTTTAAATCTGGGCTTTTAGAGAATGAGGCTGATAAAAATGAAATTCAAGGCAACTTTTAATCGCCATGTAGTTAAATATATATATATATAATATAAAAATAAGTATTGTTACAAAGAAAAGAGACCGTAGTAAGTAAAAATAAATGCTCTACCCAGTATTTTTAGGTAAATTTCAAATAAAAAGCAAGCATAATTGGTTGTAAATCATAAACTTAAAATTCTTTCACTTCATTGAATGCGTTAGATTGACAGCACTATCTATCGCCTTAAAGAAATAGGAATCATTTATGGAATATAGAAAGTTGTCACGAATTCAGTAATTAATTTAAAAGCATCTAATTAAAAATTCAAGAATTATTCTAATGATACATTAAATTTATTTACCGTCAGATCTTGACGGGTACTATCTAGTTAAAATGTAAAACCCTTACCACGACTGAAAACGCCGTCCTAGCAATTATTGTCCATTGGCAGTACTGTAGCCAAATTCTTTTGTGTGTCCCTGTAAATGAACGATAAATTATATGCACATCAGATTGTACTACAAGTGTCTTGTACCCAAAGGTATGAAAACATGGAGGACTGGGAACAGAAAAACGCAATGATAAACCTACGAGTCAACCGCGAAAATCGGGCTTTCAGGTGTTTTCCACCAAGATAGGACTTGCCAGACCGATTGCGTTTTAATATGCGAATCGAGTTTCAACTAATTCTGGAATTTCATCCGTGGGCTCGATGAGGCACCCGGTCTATCTGTAAGTGAGTAGCTGGTAGAGCATTATACTTGTAGCCGTTGGTCGCAGGACCCAGGCTAACTGCCGGCTAAAATTCCGTCAAGTACGCTAATGATGCCTGGTGCATGTAAAATCCGTCGTGGGTGCAAAGTCCTCCAAGTTACCTGTGAATTATACCTCTGGAGGTGTCTTGCCAGGTGAAGGTCTCGTCATCTGATCAAGGTTCTAAATTACGAGACCAACTTGAGTAGCAATGTGCAGGCGCCAAACAACAGGATTTAATGTTAAGAAACCGGGAAAACAAAGTATACACAAAAGGAGCAGTAGGCACTGCAAATAAGATGACGATCGAGGCAATGATGTTGGGTTTATTGCCGCTTCGCGGCGATTAAGTGGTCACCCGCCCCGATGCCAGGTACTAAACCCGTTAAGCTGGTGCAACCCGGCAGGTAGGGGCCTAGTCATCGGTTAGAAAAAAAAAGTGAGCGATAAATGCTATGTATAATGAAGACTTCTCGGTATCATAGTTCTTATGGCACTTAGTGGCGGTTTAGTTGAGATTTTTTAACGTTGCCACGTCGTATATAACTCTTAATAAAAATCCAGGTTTCGTCATTGGACCTTGATCATGTGAAAAGGATAAAACAAGTAGTATGCAAACATTAAAGTCCAATTGGTTTTATTTATCGTAAAGGCAGACATATAAAATGCAGTGCCAGAGAGGGACCCGATCGGAATAGTATGTTACAAGCTCGACGGTCAGAGAGTGAATGAAAAGTTGTCAGATATTGTTGCAAGTACGTCGAGCCAAAGTGTTGGAACCCTGGGCCATTATAACTCCAAAGACTATATTACTTAAGAGGTCTCATGACTCTTAAAGCACGAAAATTTTCGAAATTTTAATTTCTTTTTTAGATGTTAAACTGCTATCTTTTTTTAACATTTTGATATGATTGTTTCCTTGAATTACTCATTAGAACAGAAGTTATGGCTTTTAGATACCCCCTTAATAGCTGAAGCTGCGTTTATGAAACTTTGAAGTCATTTTTCTCCAAATGATCTTTTTGGACATAATGCGTAGGATATCTAAAAAAAATTCTGAATACAATTTCATAAAATTTTCAAAACATATGTTTCATATTAGTCTGTATAAACTGAACCTACAATTTCTTTTTTTTTATTAAAAAAAAATATTTTTTTTTTTTTTTTTGTGATTATACTGTCAAAATTTTAAAATCATCATTTTAAGATATTAAATGTTGCAAATGGTCTTTTTTTCCCTTTTTTCTAATTTAAAAAGTCCTGAGACCCCTTAACCCTTTATGTACTGAATTATGAATTCATGAAAATTTTATCTTCTAAAGCATTTTTGTGAATTGTTTAAACTACATTAGAAGATTTACATAATAATTTAATAAATTTTAGAAGGATTTTAAAAGGATTGAAGGATTTAGAAGGATTATTCAATTTGAATGTATAGGGATTTTGTGCAATATTTATAACCCCACTCTAATCTTTTATTTTAAATATTTTTTTAGTATTTTGCAGAATTAGGAAATGTACAAATATAATGTTCTTACAGTAGAAATATAGTTATATTTTCGAATTGAGAAATCCCCCCTTCTCCCCCCAACGCTAAGAAAGGTAAAAAGATGCAAAGGCAAAAAGAAATCATTCTTTTAAAAATATTTTTGTTTTGTGTAACCAATAACGCGTTTGGAACAAGATAAAGTAATGTATCTATAACTCATTATACAGTGTAGTACAACTAATCGATATATTAAATGAATTTTATAACAAGTTATTTTAATGGTACGTATAAGTACCGTCAGTAGATAAAGGGTTAATGGGAATTTTGAATTACAATCTAGAGAAGCGACCGTTAATTGGCTTATCAAAATTTTAACGTACTTTTAACGTACGTATGATGCCAAGGCTGGGCAATGGGAAATTGATATTTAAAAGTAACAACACAAACATTAATGAATGTCTGACAGCTTCTTTAATATAAACAAAGTAGATCTTTGAGACCGAAATAAGCATTTGTATTGACTATCAAACTGAATATTAATAAAAAGATATTTTATTTTACCAATTAAATAACTGTTTTAAAAATTAATTTAATTAATAATGTTTAAGTTATTGCTGTAAAAGCGCATATGGACAAAGACTATTTTTTCTTAAACTTATATTATCTCCGCAGGCATTATTATCATAGTAGCTATCACAGTATAGACATTTTCTCCTTATCTGTTATTACAGTTATATAACACACTATGATACAATTATTTTTTTCATTTAAAAAATTCTTTATCTTGTTTGTAAACTTTTACATTAAAATCAATTTCTATAAGTCATATTTCGTTGTTTTTCATAAAAACTCTAAGCCATATTTCGTTATTTTTCTTAAAAACATATATTCTAACAGGTTTAAAGTATGCTTTATAACAAGCATATTTTATGCAATGCATCATCTATACTTTTCAGCTCCTTTCCAAAAAAAAAAAAAGAAAAGTGCCCAGTTAAACTGATGGCATTGATCTCACAGCCTATTAACCCTAATTGTATATTATACTCTTAGTTCAAAGAATAACGCTTTTTGGAAAATAATCTAAGGAGGGGATTAACCCCCTCCCTGTTTCACATCTTTATACTTAACCAATGAGACTCCAAATATCAACAGGGAAGCGCCTTATCAGAATAAACCGGTATACCAAATTTTAAGCAAATCCGATAGAAAAACTCATTTATCTAAATTAAAGAGGGGTATCAGACCCCCGTTCTCCCCTTTCTACTTAGCCAATGAACCTCGAAATCTAACCAGGGAAGCGCCTTATCATAATAAACCGGTATACCAAATTTTAAGCAAATCGGATAAGAAAACCCATTTATCTGAATTAAGGGGTTGTCACCCCCGATCCCCCCTTTCTACTTAACCAATGAACCTCCAAATCTAGTCAGGGAAGCGCCTTATCATAATAAACCGGTATACCAAATTTGAAGCAAATCGGATAAGAAAAAACATTTATCTCAATTAAGGGGTTGTTACCCCCGATCCCCCTTTTATACTTAAACAATGAACATCCAAACCTAATCAGGGAAGCACCTTATCAGAATTAACCGGTATACCAAAATTGAAGCAAATCTGATAATTCTCCATGAAAAACTCGTTTATCTAAGTTAAGGGGGAGATTAGCCCACTTAACCCCCCTTTATACTTAACTAATGAACCCCAAAACTAATCAGAGAATGAACCTAGGAAAAATTTTTTGAAACAAATCGGATATTTCTATCAAAAGCTATCGCGTTACGTACGTACATACGTATGTACATACAGAACCTGCGGAAAAATATGTCTTAAAGTTTTTATGAAAAATAACGAAATATGTCATAGAAATTTATTTTAATGTAAAAGTGTACAAAAAAGATAAAGAATTTTTTAAATGGAAAGATAATTGTGCCATGTTTTTTTTTTTAATATAACTGTAATAACAGGTAAGGGAAAAATGTCTATACTGTGACAGTTACTAAGATAGTTCAGCACTGGTTGCTTGACCATTTTTAAAAAATTGGAAATTTTTTTTACAACAACCCTAACATGATGGAAGTTCAAAATCACTATTATTTTAATGTTATTAATTTTTGGTTTGTGCATGGCGATCATCTTTGTTTCATCGTCTGCAGCAATTTTTTCGCATGAAGGGTTTACGGAACTGTAAATAGTTTATTTCTCCAATTCAAGTGCGGATTAAAGCAATATGTACAGAATACATTGGTCTAAACATCTGGTAATAGAGTAGCTTCCGAAACTAAATTCTTATTGGTGAAATTTGAGCATAAAGTTTCACTTTTTTCAACAAAATTTGCCCCTTTACAAGAAGAACTTTTTTTTCTAGCAAGGAAAACTGTCAATATGACATAATCTTTTTTTACAAATAGGCCGAAAGTGCTTGTACTCACATGCGAAGTTCCAGATCTGGAAGTTGTTTTCTCTTCGCTAAAAAAAATCCCAAATTTTTCAAAAATGTCAAAAATCGCACTTTGGAGGTTTTGATATCTCTGGTGGGGCACGAGATAAAAGTCTGAAGTTCTGGTTTCTGACAGTATTTATGGTAGTGTTATGAGTAGTAAGGAAAAGGGTGTTCGAAAGAGGGGGTGGATTGTGGATGGGAGCAAGGAGTCGGAATCGTACTATAGTACGAGAGGGTTTGAGAAGAGAGATATGTGTGTTAAGTTCTTATCAGTCGGAAAGGAGATAAGATAGGATAATCTGATAAGATAATCTGATAGTGAGATCAGAGTAAAGTGTGGAAAGATCCTGCTATAGTAGGATAGTATTAGCTTAGAAGAAAATTATAGATAGTTTTCGAACGTAAGGAGTCGATCTTGATCATACTATAGTATGATAGGGTAGGAAGATGGTAAAATTTTTAGGCGGGGCTTAATTTCTCGGAGCATCTTAGAGTTTGAATGAATGTCCATATAAGGTAATGTTATACTATAACAAAAGGGGTTAGGTCTTTTTAAGAGGAAGCTTATTTATTTTTTTAATTGACTTAGAGTTTGAACATGAAGATGCTAGGTGGCGCCCTCTACCGGCAGGAATTGGAAACTATTGTAAATGGCTTTTTTTTCATAAAAATTTCACTTGGAATCGAACCTGTAAAAAAATAGTTTCTTGACTTGATAACTTGAAGTAGGTTTAACTGATCAAGCAAAGAAACTATACCTGTAAGTTGAGATTTTAGATGTTTCAAGGCAAAAATTGTGGCCCTCTCATTTATGTGCGTTGGTTTGTCGGTTACTTAAGATAAGTCAACACTGCCTATTTTAACTACTACTACACTTTGAGAATTACTTTAATGTATAAGATTTTATCGATTTTTGCATGCGAGAGTAGGGTCATTCTACCATCCCTTAGTTTCGAACTTCGTAACAAATTTCATTTTTTGTAACTGATATGCTATGCACTATTTGAGAATTACTTTAATGTATACGATTTTCATTTTTTGTTTAACTTATTTTATCGATTCTGCGCGTGAGAGTCGGTTCATTTTTACCAAACCCTGGTTTCGAACCTATGAACTATGAATCAAATTTCATTTTTTTTGGGTGATACGCTATCCACTGGGCAAACCGTACCCCAACATTTACTAACATACTTTTGAACACTATCTTTTCTAAATACTTAACCCTTTATTATGTTTTCGTTTAATATTAATTTAACTTAACAGAAGTTATAATTGCATCACAACATTTAACATTCTGACAGTTTTTTTTTTATTTTCTATTTCAATGTCCTTGTAGCGCAATTGGAGAGCGCATATGGCTGTTAACCATGGGGTTACCGGTTCGAGTCCGGTCAAGGGCGAAACATTATTTTTTCTTAATAAGTTTAGAGATTTCAAGGACCCATTTGTGGCATTAGTAAAGTGTTTAACTGTAACCGACACCGATTTTTAACATATGTTAGGAGATATGCTGTTTGCGAATATTCAGTTATCAATTGATTTTTGTTCTAACTTCATCTAATGCTACCTTTATTTTTGAATATGGGCTCTATAGGAAATATGTTAAAAAGATCTTGCGATAAAGTAACCACTTTATCGCAAGATCTTTATCTACTTCAAAGTATCAACGTTTAGAAGAACCTAATGAATCTACTTATGTAAGTGAATTAAATATATCAAGATTGGAAGTTCCTAATATACTGAACACTGACAACATGACAATATCATGTGATTTACCTACTACTGATTACTCAACGAATATGAAATCTGAAGTCGATATGAATTTTTCTATCCCTACCTTTGATGATGATACAACATCTTTCGAGAATTCATGCCAAGAGTCAATTTCTGCTAAAAACTATTTGAATATATTTTTCAAAGACATGAATTTTGAATCTCCCTTAACCTCGACCTCAGTTAGTAAATTAACTTCCCAAGACGAATCTCTCCAAGAACCTACTATTAGGCGAGAGATGTCTGACTTACAAGCAAGTGATGAATTACAAAATGCCACCCCACCCCCGAATATCATTTCGCAATCTAAAAATATCAAATCCAGTAATCCTATTATATTTCGAGAAGAACTCACTAACTGTATCTTTTTAATTTTAAAATTTCATAATAGGCATTTTTATATTCATATTAGACAGTTTAAACGCAGCGGGATTACTAGTGAAGAAATTTTAACGAAAAATGGAGTTATTATGGATGTTAATAGCTGGTACGAATTCTACAATAAAAGTTTTTCATTTAATTTGAGGTATAAAAGTTCATCATTTGTCGCCAACAACATAATATTAGTGTTAAATTTTAATAATTCTATCATGCGAATTAAAAATTTAAAGAATTATTCTCATATTTACTTAAATGAGTACCAATTAGTGAAATTAAAAGAAAAAGCACATGATTTGAATAAGGAACTTCTTCGGCATATATATGAAAAGCATATACCAAGCTTAATTAGACAGAAATGTATCATTAGTCGTATATCTCTGGAAAATGAACTCATGTTACAGTCTAAACTTATAACATGTATTGAGAATAATATATTGACTATACTAAACCATATTTTTAAATGTGGTGGATGTATTTTTAATCACAAATCTCAAGGCCTTCATTCCTGTTATATGTTAAATAATCGACAAAAATTTTAAGAACTAGGAGAGATGTTATTAACACTTATAGATCTCGATTTTGTGATTTCCTCGTTTTTAAACGGGGTGGATTGTGTTAATGAAAACTTTTTATCTAACATTCATGTGGACATATTCAAAACGAATTGTTTAAAATAATAAAATAAAATATATTACTATCCTTTCTAATATGTGTGTTTATTTTTCCAAAGTACTTTGTTACTTTGTTTACTTTGTTATGCCTTTTAGAACTTTTAATAGAGTGTTAGAGTATAATTTGCATATGTATAACTTAAGAAATCAACAATTCTTTAATAATTAAAAAATATAACAGAAGTTTAAAATATTAAAACTAATAATCTTAATACTTTTAAAAATAAGAAACTTAAAAAAGTTTTTCAAAATTAAAAAAATTAAAAAGTTTACAAAATTGAAAAAATTAAACTTGAAACAAAATTGAAAAAAAAGTTTTAAAAATTAAGTTGTCAAAATTTAAAAAATATTTAAAAAAAACTACATAAATTAAGTTTGCAAAAGCAAGTTTACCTGGTTGTACATGTATATGACTTTCATTATGTTAAAGTTTAATTATATGTATCCTCTTTTTATTATATAAAAGCATTAAATTAATAAATATATATATATATATACTTAATAAAAATATTTATAAGTAAAAAGAATGAAAATAACTTTATAAAATTAAAACTTTGAGAAAAAAATAATAATAAAATAAAAATAAAATAAAATAAATAAAATAAATAAATAAAATTAAATAAAAATTGAATTAAAAAAATTAAATTAAAAAATAAAAATAAAAAGTTTACAAAATTAAAAAATTAAAACTTTGAAAAAATAAGTTATCAAAAAATATTTAAGAAAACCTCATAAATTAAGTTTGCAAAAGTGAGTTTACCTGCCTATGCATGTAAATGACTTACACTCGGCTTTCAGTTTATACATCATCTTATCAAAATGCATAAATGAAAACTTTGTCTAAACATATAAATTGATTTGAATATCTATACCTTTTAAAAATTATTTATCTTTCTATAACTATTGAAATTTATTAATAAATATTATGTAAAAGTGAAACATATTTTGTGTGTTATTTTTTATTCTAAAACCATTTAAATTTTATCTAAGAAATTGTATTCCATTAAAAAAATAGTTACTATGTATTCATATGATATTTTACTAAAAAGAAAATACTCATTGGTTATTAAACAGCATTTTATGCATATCCATACTATAAAGAGGGCGCGACCAGAAGTAGTCACCCAAAGCGGTGCCAACTTGGCGATATCTCTATTATTTCGCCAAATTCCTGTAGACATTCATTGAGAACCAATAAAATATTACTTGCTTACAGAAAATCAACAAATTTTGTCTAAGTAATTATTATATGCAATTAAATAATAGTTACTATGTATTCAACTAATATTGTCTAAGTGTTCAACTAATATTATACTAAAAAGAAAAAATACATAATATTTCAAATTTTATCTAAGCAATTGTATTCAATTAAGTAAACATTTACTAAGTATTCATATAATATTATACTAAAAAGAAAAATGTATATAATATTTCAAATTTTGTTTAAGTTATTGTATTCGATTAAGTAAATAATTACTAAGTATTCATATAATATTATACTAAAAAGAAAAAATAAATATAATATTTCAAATTTTGTCTAAGAAATTGTATTCAATTAAGTAAATATTTATTAAGTGTTCATATAATATTATACTAAAAAGAAAAAAATATATAATATTTCAAATTTTGTCTAAGTAATTGTTTTCAATTAAATAATATTTACTAAGTATTCATATAATATTATACTAAACAGAAGAAAATGTATAATATTTCAAATTTTGTCTGAGTAATTGTGTTCAATTAAATAATATTTACTAAGTATTCATATAACATTTTTACTAAAAATTGTATTCAATTAAGTAAACTATTACTAAGTATTCATATAATACTACACTAAAAAAGAAAAAATATATAATATTTCAAATTTTATCTAAGTAACGGTGTTCAATTAAATAATATTTACTTATCATCCACCCTGTATATAAAAACTGTTAGCTTGTGTTACCACACAATTCTTCAAAAAAGGATAAAACCACCATTCAAAATGAAATTTTAAAAATAATAAAATAAAATATATTGCTATACTCTTTTAACCAATGTGTTTATTTTTTCAAAGTGATAGAGTGCGGTACCCCCTATTACAACTTTTAATGAAATGTTATAATTCGTACGTTTATAACTAAAGAAATAAACAATCATATAATAATTAAAAATATATATCATGTTTATAAAATATCAAACTAAAAATCTTAATACTATGATTCATACTTTTCAAAAATTAAAAACAGTTAATACTATTCTTCAAAAAAGAATAAAACCATTAGCATTATATATATCACACCATCACTTGTATAAACAACCGTTATTAGCCTATTAATAATGAATATTATCATATGTTACCATGCAATTCTTCAAAAAAGGATAAAACCATTAACATAATACACTGCTCAAAACAATTAAAGGATATTTGAAGTTTTATATAAAATGAAGATATAAACGAAATTTTTTTTGCCGAAAATAGAAGAAGAGAATCACAAATGCAAATTTTTCTGGTTTTCAAACTGTGGAGTATGCAAATTTTGAGTTCGACGTCAAAAACTTCGTTTCAGCGGCAGCGAATGAAATTTGACTTTCAACTGGATAAAAGAGAATGAAGACAAGGATGATCGGCATTCAGTTATTGCTTTGTTTCGATGAGTACGATGTCTCAGCGAATTCATTTGACAGATTCAGAAGCTTTGAGAATTGTTGGTAGGTTAGAAGGGGGCCAAACTCAAGCCGAAGTAGCGCAAGCCATTGAAGTGTCACAAAGTGTCATTTCCAGGATATGGAACCGTTTTTTGGAGAGTGGATGTGCAGGCCGAAGACCAGGGCAAGGTCGTAGACGGGCAACAACGCCCAATGAAGATCGGTATTTAGCGTTAACAGCTCGGAGACACCGAACCATGAACGCTACTCTTCTCCAACAACATCTTCGCTCGGCTACAGGCACTACGATTTCAACTCAGACTGTCCGAAACCGGCTCCATGCTGTAGGTCTGTATGCTCGCCGACCGATGGTATGTGTTAGATTAACATCAAGGCATCGTCGCGACCGCAGGGAGTGGGCAACCGAGCATGTCAACTGGAGGAGAAATGAATGGAGCAATATTCTGTTTTCTGACGAGTCCCGTTTTTCTGTGCATCCGGATAATAGGCGTATTTTCATCTGGAGGGACCGTGGCAGTAGGAATAATCCTGCGTTCGTGCACGAAAGTGTCAGATTTGGCGCTGGAGGAGTGTTGGTGTATGGTGGCATCTCCATTGACGGGCGCACTGACCTCTACATCATTCGAGATGGAGCTCTGACTGGTCGCCGATATAGGTATAAGATCCTCAGACCTATTGTAGTCCCTTACGCTGCAGCAATCGGAAATAACTTCATTTTAATGGACGATAACTGCAGGCCACATCGTGCAAACCTGGTGGAGGATTTCCTTTTCGAGGAAGGAATCGTTCGAATGGAATGGCCAGCGTGTTCTCCAAACATGAATCCAATCGAGCACGTTTGGGACGCTCTAGGAAGACGAGTTTCTGGCCGCCAACAACCCCCACAAACTCTCCAAGAACTGGAAAGATCTCTTCTGGAAGAGTGGGGCAGAATACCCCAACTCGTCATTAATAGCCTCATTGAGTCCATGCCTCAAAAGTGTTCAACGTTTCTGGCCGCCCGTGGAAACCATACCCCCTACTGAAAATGATTTTCTTTGAAGAAAACACCTTTTCTTATTCTTTTTTTCTCATATGCACAAATTGTGTTTTTTTCCTTTAGTACACAAATGCGCAATAAAATGCATTTTTTTCTGCCAAACATGTGTAATTTATTCTCATATAACCTACTATGTCTGTCGACCATGTATCAATCAGCTAAACAGTTTACCAGATACAAAATCCACCTAAAACTGCAATATCCTTTAATTGTTTTGAGCAGTGTATATCATTCACCCTGTATATAAAAACTATTACCTTGTGTTACCATACTATTCTTCAAAAAAGGATAAAACCATTAACATAATACATATCATTCACCCTGTATATAAAAACTATTACCTTGTGTTACCATACTATTCTTCAAAAAAGGATAAAACCATTAACATAATACATATCATTCACCCTGTATATAAAAACTGTTATCATACAATTCTTCAAAAAGGATAAAACCGCCATCCAAAATGAATTGTTTAAAACAAAATGTATTTCTATCCTCTTTAATCTGCGTGTTTATTTTTTCAAAGTGTTCGAGTATGGTATCCCTATTACAACTTTTAATGGAATGTTATAATTTGTACATGTATAACAAAAGAAATAAACAATTTAAAATGCATAACATATCTAAAAAATATCCCACTAAAATTCTTAATACTATGACTCATACTTTTCATAAATTATAAAAGTTAATACTATTCTCCAAAAAAGAATAAAACCAATAACATAATATATATCATATCAATCATATCAATCACATCAATACTAATATGTGTGTTTATTTTTCCAATGTGTATGTTCATTTTGCTATATATTTTAGAACTTTAAATAGAGTGTTAGAATATAATTTGCATATGTATAACTTAAGAAATCAACAATTCTTTAATAATTAAAAAATATAATATAAGTTTAAAATTTTAAGCTAATAATCTTAATACTATAATTTATACTTTTTTTAAAATTTAAAAAAACTTCATAAAATTTAAAAATTAAAACTTTGAAAAAAAAAACTTTATAAAAATTGAAAATTAAAACTTTGAAAAAAAATTAAAATTAAAACTTCGAAAAAAAATAAAATTAAATTAAATTAAATTAAAAAATTAAAACTTTGGGAAAAAAATTAAAAAACTTGAAAAAAAAATTAAAAACATTAAAAAAATAAAAAAATAAAAAATAAAAAATAGAAAGTTTACAAAATTAAAAAATTAAAGCTTTGAAAAAGTTTAAATAACTAAGTTATCAAAATAATATTTAAAGAAACTACATAAATTAAGTTTGCAAAAGCGAGTTTACCTCCCTGTACATATACATGACTTTCAATATGTTATAGTTTAATAATATATAGCTTCTTTTTTGTCGTATAAAACCAATAGATTAATATATATATATACATACATA
This sequence comes from Maratus speciosus, assembly GCA_963932465.1. Taxonomy (NCBI): domain Eukaryota; kingdom Metazoa; phylum Arthropoda; class Arachnida; order Araneae; family Salticidae; genus Maratus; species Maratus speciosus. Next base: position 293,221,064 of record OZ010798.1, read on the forward strand.
CATATATCATTGAATTCTGTGCCCTTGATAACGTAATTCAATGTATAAGCTTTTCAATTTTTGTCGGTGTCCACTTTTTTCTTTTTTCTTCCATAATAATTCTTATAATATTTTTTTTTTTAATACTTACAGCTTTAATTCATAATAATTGACGGTGGTAGGTTATGTTTAATTAATGGTAATATATATATACATACATATATATATATATATATATATATATATATATATATATATATATATATACATATATGCGTACATATATATACACTTAATAAAAATATTTGTAAGTAAACAGAAAAAAAAGTTATCATAATTAAAATTAAAAAATAAATAAATAAAAAAGTTTTTCGAAATTTAAAAAATAAAAATTCAGTTAAAAAAATTAAAAAAAAATTAAAAAATTTTTTTTTATTAAAAACTTTTCAAAAATATTTTTTTAAAGTTCAATTAGATTTCAAATAAAAGTATTCAATCATATCAATCAACCAATCAAGATTTCAAATGCAATCAATCATATTAATTGAAATTCAAGTCAATTCAAGTATTACAAGTTAGTAGAAAATATTACAATTTATAAAAAGCGAGTTTGCGTATCTATCTATATATAAGACTTTAAAACTTTCACTATGTTTTCGTTTAGTATATATGTATGTAACTTTTCACAATGCTTTAGTTAAATAATTATAAATCTTCTTTATGTTATCATACTATCCTCATACTATCCTATAGTTATACACTTCGAAACATTAAAAGCAATATATTAATAAGTTCTTCAGTTTAAAATATTATAAATATTTTAAAAATTAACTTAATAAGTAATCAAAAATACTATAAGATAGCAAAAATTTGGTATATGCATACCAAAAAATAATAAACTTGCCATGCCTGAACTACGAAAATAAACGTTTTAACTTATCACATTGCAGATAGAGACGTAATCGACATTACATGCCCCCCTACATACCTTCTGAAAGATGCTAAAGTATAATCATTCATTCTTTAACTGGATAATAATATATTTAGAAGTAACTTAAATTTCCTATAAAAGCGAAGTTTTTTATTGCATCATTCATAGAATACAAGTATGAGTATGAACCAAGTTTTATATATTATAATACGCTATACCATCCCTATACCAACATTGCAAAACTTTTAAAAAAACAACTATACTTAAACATTCATATAAAAAGCAACAAATTATATATTCATACAACATATTATTATTCGATATATGCATATCGAAAAATAGTGGGACTTACCGTACTTAGAGTCAGACAAGAAATAGTCAGTTTATCTGATTGCAGATCATGACGTAATCGATAATATATCACGTGCTTCCATCATGCCTTCTGGAAGGTTCAATGTACAATCAGACTATGTTATCAAGTCACGAGGCCTAACTGATATGAGTTGTTAACACGACGTCATCCATTTTCAATTTAGTTTTTGAATATGTTGGTTGGATATTTTCTTCAGTCTTATTTTGTGAAATCTTAAGTGTCAGGATATCACGTATTTGCAAACAAAAATCTTATTAAAAACTTCCTCACTATTGTGAACAAAGATTGTTTTTCATAGTATTAATGTATAATCATTGATAATATTTGATTGATTACTTAACCATTATTAATATTATTATTAATATTTTTAATATTAAATATAAAAGCGGAAGCTTTTATTGCATCATCTATAGAATCCAAGTTTGAATATTAACCAAGTTTTATATACTTATATAATTTATACTATGTATATACTAGTATACTGGTTATACTAGTATGTATACTAGTATGTACTACTATGTATATACTAGTATAAATTATATAAGTATATAAAGCTTGGTTAATATTCAAACTTGTATGGGGGGCGGGGGGCATGTAATGTCGATTACGTCTCTATCTGCAATGCGATAAGTTAAAACGTTTATTTTCGTAGTTCAGGCATGGCAAGTTTATTATTTTTTTGGTATGCATATACCAATTTTTTGCTATATTATAGTATTTTTGATTACTTATTAAGTTCATTTTTAAAATATTTATAATATTTTAAACTGAAGAACTTATTAATATATTGCTTTTAATGTTTCGAAGTGTATAACTATAGGATAGTATGAGGGTAGTATGATAACATAAAGAAGATTTATAATTATTTAACTAAAGCATTGTGAAAAGTTACATACATATATACTAAACGAAAACATAGTGAAAGTTTTAAAGTCTTATATATAGATAGATACGCAAACTCGCTTTTTATAAATTGTAATATTTTCTACTAACTTGTAATACTTGAATTGACTTGAATTTCAATTAATATGATTGATTGTATTTGAAATCTTGATTGGTTGATTGATATGATTGAATACTTTTATTTGAAATCTAATTGAACTTTTAAAAAATATTTTTGAAAAGTTTTTAATTAAAATAAAAATTTTAATTTTTTTTAACTGAATTTATATTTTTTAAATTTCGAAAAACTTTTTTATTCATTTATTTTTTAATTTTAATTATGATAACTTTTTTAAATTTTAATTATGATAACTTTTTTAAATTTTAATTATGATAACTTTTTTTTCTTTTTACTTACAAATATTTTTATTAAGTGTATATATATGTATGTATATATATATATGTATGTATATATATATATATGTATGTATATATATATATATATATATGTATGTATATATATATATATTAATCTATTGCTTTTATACGACAAAAAAGAAGCTATATATTATTAAACTATAACATATTGAAAGTCATGTATATATGTACAGGCAGGTAAACTCGCTTTTGCAAACTTAATTTATGTAGTTTCTTTAAATATTATTTTGATAACTTAATTATTTAAACTTTTTCAAAGTTTTAATTTTTTAATTTTGTAAACTTTCTACTTTTTATTTTTTTAAAGTTTTTAATTTTTTTTTTCAAGTTTTTAATTTTTTTCCCCGAAGTTTTAATTTTTAATTTTCTTTTCAAAGTTTTAATTTTCAATTTTTATAAAGATTTTTTTTTTCAAAGTTTTAATTTTTAAATTTTTATGAAGTTTTTTTAAATTTTAAAAAAGTATAAATTATAGTATTAAGATTATTAGCTTAAAATTTTAAACTTATATTATATTTTTTAATTATTAAAGAATTGTTGATTTCTTAAGTTATACATATGCAAATTATACTCTAACACTCTATTTAAAGTTCTAAAATATATAGCAAAAGGAACATACACTTTGGAAAAATAAACACACATATTAATATTGATGTGATTGATATGATTGATATGATTGATATTATGTTATTGATTTTATTCTGTTTTGGAGAATAGTATTAACTTTTATAATTTATGAAAAGTATGAGTCATAGTATTAAGACTTTTAGTGGGATATTTTATAGATATGTTATACATTTTAAATTGTTTATTTCTTTTGTTATACATTTATAAATTATAACATTCCATTAAAAGTTGTAATAGGGATATCATACTCGAACACTTTGAAAAAATAAACACACAGATTAAAGAGGATAGAAATGCATTTTGTTTTAAACAATTCATTTTGGATGGCGGTTTTATCCTTTTTGAAGAATTGTATGATAACAGTTTTTATATACAGGGTGAATGATATGTATTATGTTAATGGTTTTATCCTTTTTTGAAGAATAGTATGGTAACACAAGGTAATAGTTTTTATATACAGGGTGAATGATATGTATTATGTTAATGGTTTTATCCTTTTTTGAAGAACAGTATGGTAACACAAGGTAATAGTTTTTATATACGGGGTGAATGATATGTATTATGTTAATGGTTTTATCCTTTTTTGAAGAATAGTATGGTAACACAAGGTAATAGTTTTTATATACAGGGTGAATGATATGTATTATGTTAATGGTTTTATCCTTTTTTGAAGAATAGTATGCTAACACAAGGTAATAGTTTTTATATACAGGGTGAATGGTAGATTATGTTAATGATTTTATCCTTTTTTGAAGAACTGCATGGTAACATATGATAATATTCATTATTAATAAGCTAATAACGGTTGTTTATACAAGTGATGGGGTGATATATATAATGCTAATGGTTTTATTCTTTTTTGAAGAATAGTATTAACTGTTTTTAATTTTTGAAAAGTATGAATCATAGTATTAAGATTTTTAGTTTGATATTTTATAAACATGATATATATTTTTAATTATTATATGATTGTTTATTTCTTTAGTTATAAACGTACGAATTATAACATTTCATTAAAAGTTGTAATAGGGGGTACCGCACTCTATCACTTTGAAAAAATAAACACATAGGTTAAAAGAGTATAGCAATATATTTTATTTTATTATTTTTAAAATTTCATTTTGAATGGTGGTTTTATCCTTTTTTGAAGAATTGTGTGGTAACACAAGCTAACAGTTTTTATATACAGGGTGGATGATAAGTAAATATTATTTAATTGAACACCGTTACTTAGATAAAATTTGAAATATTATATATTTTTTCTTTTTTAGTGTAGTATTATATGAATACTTAGTAATAGTTTACTTAATTGAATACAATTTTTAGTAAAAATGTTATATGAATACTTAGTAAATATTATTTAATTGAACACAATTACTCAGACAAAATTTGAAATATTATACATTTTCTTCTGTTTAGTATAATATTATATGAATACTTAGTAAATATTATTTAATTGAAAACAATTACTTAGACAAAATTTGAAATATTATATATTTTTTTCTTTTTAGTATAATATTATATGAACACTTAATAAATATTTACTTAATTGAATATAATTTCTTAGACAAAATTTGAAATATTGTATTTATTTTTTTCTATTTAGTTTAATATTATACGAATACTTAGTAACTATTTACTTAATTGAATAAAATTTCTAAGACAAAATTTGAAATATTATATTTATTTTTTCTTTTTAGTATAATATTATATGAATACTTAGTAATTATTTATTTAATCAAATACAATAACTTAAACAAAATTTGAAATATTATATACATTTTTCTTTTTAGTATAATATTATATGAATACTTAGTAAATGTTTACTTAATTGAATACAATTGCTTAGATAAAATTTGAAATATTATATATTTTTTCTTTTTAGTATAATATTAGTTGAATACTTAGACAATATTAGTTGAATACTTAGTAACTATTATTTAATTGCATATAATAATTACTTAGACAAAATTTGTTGATTTTCTGTAAGCAAGTAATATTTTATTGGTTCTCAATGAATGTCTACAGGAATTTGGCGAAATATTAGAGATATCGCCAAGTTGGCACCGCTTTCGGTGACTACTTCTGGTCGCGCCCTATTTATAGTATGGATATGCATAAAATGTTGTTTAATAACCAATGAGTATTTTCTTTTTAGTAAAATATCATATGAATACATAGTAACTAATTTTTAATGGAATACAATTTCTTAGATAAAATTTAAATGGTTTTAGAATAAAAAATAACACACAAAATATGTTTCACTTACATAATATTTATTAATAAATTTCAATAGTTATAGAAAGATAAATAATTTTTAAAAGGTATAGATATTCAAATCAATTTATATGTTTAGACAAAGTTTTCATTTATGCATTTTGATAAGATGATGTATAAACTGAAAGCCGTGTGTAAGTCATTTGCATGCATAGGCAGGTAAACTCACTTTTGCAAACTTAATTTATCAGGTTTTCTTAAATATTTTTTGATAACTTATTTTTTCAAAGTTTTAATTTTTTAATTTTGTAAACTTTTTATTTTTATTTTTTAATTTAATTTTTTTAAATTCAATTTTTATTTAATTTTTTTTATCTATTTTATTTATTTTATTTTATTCTTATTTTTATTTTATTCTTATTATTTTTTTTCTCAAAGTTTTAATTTTTTAAAGTTATTTTTATTCTTTTTACTTATAGATATTTTTATTAAGTATATATATATATTAATTTAATGCTTTTATATAATAAAAAGAGGATACATATCATTAAACTATAACATAATGAAAGTCATATACATGTACAGCCAGGTAAACTTGCTTTTGTAAACTTAATTTATGTAGCTTTTTTTAAATATTTTTTTTAATTTTGACAACTTAATTTTTAAAACTTTTTTTAAAGTTTAATTTTTTAAATTTTGTAAACTTTTTAATTTTTTTAGTTTTGAAAAACTTTTTTAAGTTTCTTATTTTTAAAAGTATTAAGATTATTAGTTTTAATATTTTAAACTTCTGTTATATTTTTTAATTATTAAAGAATTGTTGATTTCTTAAGTTATACATATGCAAATTATACTCTAACACTCTATTAAAAGTTCTAAAAGGCATAACAAAGTAAACATACACTTTGGAAAAATAAACACACATATTAGAAAGGATAGTAATACATTTTATTTTATTATTTTAAACACTTCGTTTTGAATTGTTTCCACATGAATGTTAGATAAAAAGTTTTCATTAACACAATCCACCCCGTTTAAAAACGAGGAAATCACAAAATCGAGATCTATAAGTGTTAATAACATCTCTCCTAGTTCTTAAAATTTTTGTCGATTATTTAACATATAACAGGAATGAAGGCCTTGAGATTTGTGATTAAAAATACATCCACCACATTTAAAAATATGGTTTAGTATAGTCAATATATTATTCTCAATACATGTTATAAGTTTAGACTGTAACATGAGTTCATTTTCCAGAGATATACGACTAATGATACATTTCTGTCTAATTAAGCTTGGTATATGCTTTTCATATATATGCCGAAGAAGTTCCTTATTCAAATCATGTGCTTTTTCTTTTAATTTCACTAATTGGTACTCATTTAAGTCAATATGAGAATAATTCTTTAAATTTTTAATTCGCATGATAGAATTATTAAAATTTAACACTAATATTATGTTGTTGGCGACAAATGATGAACTTTTATACCTCAAATTAAATGAAAAACTTTTATTGTAGAATTCGTACCAGCTATTAACATCCATAATAACTCCATTTTTCGTTAAAATTTCTTCACTAGTAATCCCGCTGCGTTTAAACTCTCTAATATGAATGTAAAAATGTCTATTATGAAATTTTAAAATTAAAAAGATACAGTCAGTGAGTTCTTCTCGAAATATAATAGGATTACTGGATTTGATATTTTTAGATTGCGAAATGATATTCGGGGGTAGGGTAACATTTTGTAATTCATCACTTGCTTGTAAGTCAGACATATCTCGCCTAATAGTAGGTTCTTGGAGGGATTCGTCTTGGGAAGTTAATTTACTAACTGAGGTCGAGGTTAAGGGAGATTCAAAATTCATGTCTTTGAAAAATATATTCAAATAGTTTTTAGCAGAAGTTGACTCTTGGCATGAATTCTCGAAAGATGTTGTATCATCACCAAAGGTAGGGATAGAAAAATTCATATCGACTTCAGATTTCACATTCGGTGAGTAATCAGTAGTAGGTAAATCACATGATATTGTCATGTTGTCAGTGTTCAGTATATTAGGAATTTCCAATCTTGATATATTTAATTCACTTACATAAGTAGATTCATTAGGTTCTTCTAAACGTTGGTACTTTGAAGTCGTAACCACTTTATCGCAAGATCTTTTTAACATATTTACTATAAAGCCCATATTCAAAAATAAAGGTATCATTAGATGAAGTTAGAACAAAAATCAATTGATAACTGAATATTCGCAAACAGCATATCTCCTAATATATATTAAAAATCAGTGTCGGTTACAGTTAAACACTTTAAAATTTACTAATGCCACAAATGGGTCCTTGAAATCTCTAAACTTATTAAGAAAAAATAATGTTTCGCCCTTGACCGGACTCGAACCGGTAACCCCATGGTTAAGAGCCATATGCGCTATCCAATTGCGCTACAAGGACATTGAAATAGAAAATTAAAAAACTGTCAGAATGTTAAATGTTGTGATGCAATTATAACTTCTGTTAAGTTAAATTAATATTAAACGAAAGCATAATAAAGGGTTAAGTATTTAGAAAAGATAGTGTTCAAAAGTATGTTAGTAAATGTTGGGGCACGGTTTGCCCAGTGGATAGCGTATCACCCACAAAAAATGAAATTTGATTTATAGTTCATAGGTTCGAAACCAGGGTTTGGTAAAAATGAACCTACTCTCACGCGCAGAATCGATAAAATAATTTAAACAAAAAATGAAAATCGTATACATTAAAATAATTCTCAAATAGTGCATAGCATATCAGTTACAAAAAATGAAATTTGTTACGAAGTTCGAAACTAAGGGATGGTAGAATGACCCTACTCTCGCATGCAAAAATCGATAAAATCTTATACATTAAAGTAATTCTCAAAGTGTAGTAGTAGTTAAAATAGGTAGTGTTGACTTATCTTAAGTAACCAACAAACAAACGCACATAAATGAGAGGGCCACAATTTTTGCCTTGAAACATCTAAAATCTCGACTTACAGGTATAGTTTCTTGGCTTGATCAGTTAAACCTACTTCAAGTTATCAAGTCAAGAAACTATTTTGTTACAGGTTCGATTCCAAGTGAAATTTTTATGAAAAAAAACCCATTTATAATAGTTTCCAATTCCTGCCGGTAGAGGGCGCCACCTAGCATTTTCATGTTCAAACCCTAAGTCGATTCAAAAAATAAATAAGTTTCCTCTTAAAAAGACCTAACCCCTTATGTTATACTATAACATTACCTTATATGGACATTCATTCAAACTCTAAGATGCTCCGAGAAATTAAGCCCCGCCTAAAAATTTTACCATCTTCCTACCCTATCATACTATAGTATGATCTAGATCGACTCCTTACGTTCGAAAACTATCTATAATTTTCTTCTAAACTAATACTATCCTACTATAGCATGATCTTTCCACACTTTACTCTTATCACACTATCAGATTATCTTATCAGATTATCCTATCTTATCTCCTTTCCGACTGATAAGAACTTAACACACATATCTCTCTTCTCAAACCCTCTCGTACTATAGTACGATTCCGACTCCTTGCTCCCATCCACAATCCACCCCCTCTTTGGAACACCCTTTTCCCTACTACTGTTATGCACAAAAAATCTAAATAAGGATATTTGACTATAAGCTGAGATATGGCAAGGGCAACATGTGAAAACAATATACTGCCAAACTATTGTTTTGTTGTAGTCACAGGTAAGTATTTATCTACTAGAAAACAACTTTTCAAAAGTAAAAAAAAAAGCCAAGCAAAAAAAAGAAAAGAAAAAAGGGGAAAGTTGTGGCTAAAAAATAGTATGATATCAAATTTCCAAGCTTATATTATGGTACTTATTTAACATTTTTTATTAAAAAATTACCATACGTAAGTCGTGTACCTAAGTATGCGTTGATAGAAAGCCTTTTCTCCTTTACTAAATACATCATAACGTGTTTCTGAAAATTAATTTTTTTTAAATTATGCATGATGGGCTTGGCGGCCATCTTTCCATATTATACACAAATTTCTAAGCACACAAGTACATTGTTAAGATCGGAAATTCGAAATTGTTGCTAAAGCAAACATTTTATGCTTTTAATTTATGGAAATGAGTGCCTAGAATTTTGTGTCTTAAAATAAAGTTGAAGTAACTTCAGGTTTCATCTTATGATTCTTTTTTTTGGAGGGGATTAATTAATTAAAGTAGTAAAAATCAATTTGGTTTTTTTTTTTTTTCAAAATAAAAGACAATCTTAATTTATCTGTCTGTAGCCAAAACTAGAAGTTCAAAATTCTTAATAATGCAAACATATTACGAGCTTGTCTGCTTAGAAATTTGTGTAAAATATGGAAAGATGGCCGCCAAGCCCATCATGCATAATTAAAAAAAAATTAATTTTCAGAAACACGTTATGATGTACTTAGTAAAGGAGAAAAGGCTTTCTATGAACGCATACTTAGGTACTCGACTTACGTATGGTAAATTTTTAATAAAAAATGTTAAATAAGTACCATAATATAAGCTTGGAAATTTGATATCATACTATTTTTTAGCCACAACTTTCCCCTTTTTTCTTTTCTTTTTTTTGCTTGTCTTTTTTTTTACTTTTGAAAAGTTGTTTTTTAGTAGATACCAGTCCTTTTTTTTAAACAGATTATATATAATTGAAATAATTCTACTCGCTAAAATTAGTCCTTGTATAGCCTTTATCAGCAGGGAACAAACATAATAGTATACATTTTGTTTACCTATCATTCATTTTTTAGAGTAATTAATAATTTAAAAGTAAGAAAAGTCAGTTTCTTCTTTCAAAGTATCAGTCTTTCTCAATTTATATCTCCTTAAAATTTTCTATGAAGGATGAAAATTTAGTAAAAAATCAAATAGAATCAAAATAAAATATATATTTACAGTTAGTCTGTCAGTTAATTGTTTGTTCTAACTTTTTTTTGCTGACGGTTTTGCAAAATAAATTTACCTTTACAAATACCTACGGATAATCCGAGAATGAAGCCCCGCAGGCATCTAAAGAATCAAAGATCTGTCTAAAGAAGTAAATCTAGCAATTCTAGACATGATGAGGAAACATTTTTGATAAAAAAAATCTAAAAATTCAAAGATATAAACTGTACATCTTCATTTAGATCATGTTATAGAGAAGAAAGAATAAATATGTAATTTTATTCAAGTCTGTTTATCCATACCTATCTGCATAAATGTGAGAATATAATTTCGTATAAAAATTCCCGCAAATTGATTATCTTTAATATATTATTATTAAAGCCGCATAAACATTAGAATTAAATTTTTTCCAGTTAAAAATTGCCTGAAATAGATAGTCTTATCGTTCGTCAAATTTGTTTTATGTTTTTTTTTAATACCCAGACACCTTTTCTAAACTCTGACAAAAGATCACAGAAATACTGAAGTTATCCAAATACTTATATATTTCTATCGTATTTCTTTTATGAGGGGGGTGGGGTGTGAGTAAGAGTGCTTAAGAACTTCGTTTTGTTCTTAGAATTCTGAATTAATCATTGAAAAGATCTACCTACATAAGTCTTGTTGCAGAATTTTCATTAGCTAAGAGTTGCATAAACTTATGCATCATGTGAATATATTAAATTACTTTTGTAAAATACTAGATGGGAGCCATTGATATTTTCAGAGCATTTGCCTACATTTTAAACTTAAGTCATTTACAACTATTCATTCATTTTCTATACAAATTAAAGAAGTCGTTGTTTCCATGGCAACTGTACCTTTCACTATTGCTTGTTTGTTTGTTTTATTGAACACATATATATCAGATCACGTGGGGATCACGGCGGGATTTGAACCCGCCCCCACCTACGCTGTCAAGCGATTAGCGGCGTGGTGTCTTATCCACTCAGCCACGGTGGGCCACAATTGCTTTCTCTAATACCCAGATACTCAAATTTAACCAGCTGCGCTTATAATTATACTCATAACAGAGTACATTTTTATGTAAGAGTGGTGACATATGCACAAGTCGTGTTCTCATATTCAAGTTTTTGTCCAAAGTACAGTAACTCAGTTTTCAGTAATAGACGTGGAAGATTTCGATTAAACTAACCAGAAAAGTTAAAAAACATTGGCTTTCTGATTTGATTTTATTCAAAATCGTCTCAACCAACAAAAGTTAATGTCCGGGATCCAGGTAAATTTTTCTCTGTTAGTAAAATTAGATTGACCAATCAGTAGCCTCCATCCTTGCAGGCTTTTCTGTGTTTACTGCAAACATAAAAAAGTTTTCAAAAATACAGGCTTCTGATTGATCAATCTCATCTCGCTAATAGCGTAAAATCGATCTTGATCCCGTCCTATTCAACGCCCTTTAAGAGGCTACTTTAGTCAAATGAAAAGACACATTCGCTAATGCTAATCCTATGGAAGAAATTTATAAAGATATCTCGGTCGCATTTCAATATTTTTAAATGATTTCTTTTACGTTGAATAGTTGAGATCGATTTGTATGCAGGCCGTTTTTTACTTTTTCGATTTTGTCTGCAGATATTTTTTATGAGGATGCTTTTACTTTCGAAACCGGTTCCGAAAATGAAAGTGTTCTCATAAGAAATACCTGTAAACAAAATCGAAAAAGTAAACAGCGGCCTTTGTACAGATCAATCTCAACTATTCAATGCAAAAGAAATTATTTAAAAATATCGAAATTCGACCGAGATATCTTTATAAATTTCTTCCATAGGATTAGCATTAGCGAACGGGTCTTTTCCTTTGACTGAAGTAGCCTCTTAAATATTCGAGAAAGCCTTGACACGCGTCAGGAAAATATGACACAAAGCAGGCAAAACAAATAAGAAAAATCCTTCATTGGTTCGTTCATATCCACGAGCCAATGAATGATTTTGTTCCTTTGTTTTGCCTGCTTTGTGTGATGTTTTCGTGACGCGTGTCAAGACTTTCTTAAATATCTAGGGGGCGTTGGTTTATTTCACCATCATGAAGATATGAAAGGAGAGGAGCAGACATGTCAATCTTCCCGTGTGAAAAACTGCATACCAAAAAAAAAAACGAGTTCTTTCCTCCTCTTCTGCCCTTTTCTCTCTTGATTTTGACCGATAGCAGCCCATTTAGCTGTCTCCAGTCCAAGAGGCCGCTATATATGGCGGACGCAAGGGGGAGTGTGTTAGCGTGACCAATGACATAATAGGCCAGTTCATGAAGTTTAAAAGTCACACGGAGTTGGATCATCTTTACACGATGATTAGTACAAAGCGGTGCGCCAATTTTTTTGTGTCCATTGCCGTGTACAGAAAATCAACTCCGTGTGACGTGATGAGCTGTCCACACATTAGGAACAGTTTCAAATGACGTCATATATATCTACTTCGAGGCAAACGAAAAAGACAGGCTACCGCGGTGCTACAGCGTCTAGAATATATAGTGTGGAAATCCAATCAGTCGATCACAGCGATATCTGCAGGATATTTCACAAAACTCCAAGACAATTTGGTCTAGACGCTGTAACATTTTTATTTTTATTATTTTTTTATTATTTATTTATTTTTTACGTTTTATTAATATACATCTGACCTGTGTGCTTGGCGTCAAACTCGCTGTAATGATACCATGTTTACTTTGAAATTTGAAAATATATCGCAGATGTCGCTGCGATCATCTCCCTGGATTTCAGCGTCAGTGCACATTTAAGGGATACACTTCTTAGTGGTTCTTGGATAGCAAATTTCCACATTATGTATTCTAGACGCTGTAGCGGTGCATTACACATGTCTCTTTCTTCTTTAAAAAATATCCTGCAGATGTCGAGGCAAATGACTGTTTGGAATTCGACATCATTGTACATTTAAGGGATTCAATACTTCCGCCCTTTTTTAAGTATTGCTGGGATAGTCGATTTCTACAACATATAATCTAGACTCTATAACGGAGCTATAGTTTCTAGAAGATATAGTTTAAAAATCGGCTTATTAAAAAGGTGCTAAAAAATTGTATTCCATAAATGTTGAAAGAGGCTGAACGACAAATGTCGATTACAGCGACATATGGTAATTCCAACGTAACTATTTCAAAAGAAAACGTTTCGCTCAGAGAAGATATAGAAAATGTTGCTCCTATCGACATTTGTCATTCAGTATTTTTCAATATTTATGGGATTCAATTTTTAGCACTTTTTAAAGCATTACTGGAATAACCGGATTCCACACTATGACCGTGATCTAGGAAGTTTTTTTCTCTGTTATCGTAACAAGATTGACCAATCAAAAGCCAGAATTTTTGCTAACGTTTCACTGTTTGCAAAAATGTACCTGGATCCCGGCCTATATTTCTAGCCACTATAACTGAGCTCAGGAATAGTACAGAAAGCAAAACCGTATTTTGATGCATTAAGGCCGGGATCTAATTAGGAACAAGTGTGTCTCTATAACGAAGTAGCGACATACGGCCAATAAATGTTTATCGGTAAAAGTGGTAAAAAAAATCGTTAAAGTTCTTTGTGAGCATGCCATTATCGTCAGGCTAATGCATGTTGAATTATTTCCCTAGTCTAATAGAGATCGTCCATGCGCGTTTCTTCTAATGGAAGATATTCCAAATATGGGTTCGAGGCTGAAAATGTCACTTGGTACCGGTAATTCACCCAAAGAATTTCTAACTGATAAGAAGGGAATCAGGAAACTACACTGTTAAAAATATCGTGAAAAATTACCTCTGTTCTTAAAGGTTCTCTATTTTCTGACCAATGAGAACACTATATAACCGCCTATGAAACGTTCTCATTGATCATAATACAGATAGCCTTTAAAAACAAAGGTAATTTTTCATGATATTTTTAACAGTGTACTACTGCTTTCTCCCGTGAACTGTTTCATTGGCTAGCGGGGATTTACATTACGCTAGACGTTCTTGCCTTGACCATGTGATCATAACGTAGATTGAATATCCTCTATTCAAGAAAGCGGACGGCCGTACTTCCGACAAAAACTTAAAATGAGCATGCCTCCTGTGCATATATCACCACTCTTATGTATAAAGGCTCTCTGTTATGGTGTTGTTTATGATACAGCGCATAGAATACCTAGTGTGGAAATATGCTATCCAAACAGTTCTAAAAATTTGTATCCCTTAAATGTGCGACGATACTGCTAAAATTTCAAGTGTCAAACGCAGTGACATCTGCGGGATTTTCGTATTACTATTATTACATTGTATAGACTAGCAATTTCTTGCAGTTGTAGAAAATATCCTGCAGATGTCGCTGCGATCTGCATATTGCAGCAGTATCATTGCACATTTAAGAGATACAATATTTTAGCGCTTTTTTAAGTATTACAGGGTTAGCCGATTTCAACACTATATATTCTAGGCGCTATAGTTTATGAGCGCTGTTGGTTAAATTTCGATATTTGTGTTTTAGAGTGAGCAATAGAGAAAAGTAATAAAACTATTGAAACAACAACTTCTTTAATATTGAAATGTATAGCAAAGGAGTTCAGAATCAATGCCTTAAATAGTTTCGAATATGCACTGTTGTTATGACATCAATACCCTTCCTGGATGTGGAAATGCAAAATTGTGTGCAACATAATTGTCCGCTATCTAGACAGATTTTTCGCTGTTAGCGAAACGAGATTCATCAATCAGAAGCTTGCACTTTTGCAAACTTTTCGCTGTTTGCAGCAATGCAAGCTGGTGAATCTCGTTTCGCTAACAGCGAAAAATCTATCTGGATCCCAGCCTAGATTTCTGTAAACATTGCACTTCGTCCATAGCACTAAGAAAATGACTCAAAACTTTTATGACATAGACCGGGATCCAGAAACAGCAAAAATTCTCAAACATTCTGGCTTCTGATTGGTCAAACTCATTTCGCTAACAGCGAAATATCTATCTGTATCTCGGCCTTTGTTTTCTTCGATGAAATCAATGCAAAAGGATAATATAAAAGAATAGTATAAGACTTCTAAAATTGTTTGGCGGGTTTATCGCTGTTTGGCATAATTTATGAACTTTAGAATTAATTAACAGTTTTTCGCTAATTAAGAATAGAAAATTTGTGTTTTTAAAGCTGAATTTTATAAAAGCACGTAGATTGAGTAAATATCTGTCCAAAAATGCAATCCTTACTTTTTTATGTCCATTATTTAAGTCTCTACCTCGATTGAAGCATAAGGTGTGACGAAGAAAATAAATTTGTCATTTTCAGTATCTCGACGTTATTTTAAAAAATATATATCTCTGTTTATAATTAATTTATGAGGATGCATTTGGTCTCAAATTGGAGATCTTTTCCATTAGGTCCTTCTGGTTTTGGTTTTATTTTTCTGCGATGATTGGTTCTTTTGATATGGGAAATTTTACGCTGGCATGTTTGGTCAATTTAACATGGAGAAGCTGTCTTCAGTATAATAAGCAGTTACGGTGTCTTGCGTTTTATTCTTGGCGTTTGTTTGTTTGGCGAGGTTAGCATTTTTTTTCAGCTTGGCTTGGCAGAACGACCGTCCTGCTTGATCTCAGAGTGTCATTTAAATATATTTTTTATTATCTTTAAATAATAGCAACAGAAAATAAAGCCTTTTGCAAAGCTTAGCAATTAATTTAAAAATAATTATGCCTAAGGCCTACATTTTGTATGGTTTCAATAATTTTTGTTGTAAGTAATTTTAGTAATTAAAAGAAAACTCGGCACTTTTACATAAAGAAAATTTTTTTTTTATAAAAAACCTGAGACAAAAACAGAATAGGGAAAGAGAAAAGCTGTTAATGTTGACATACTTGTTGAGACATGATCAAACGTGTCAAAACACATCCTTGCTTGTTGGTTTAAAAACCACAATTTTAATGCTGCTTGCCAGTTCCTGAAACTTGTTCCTACCATAAGTATGTTCCTGTAAATGAAACATTTATACGATATAACCATGCATCAGCCTCAAGTAATTTTCAGAAAGTAAAGATGTCCAAAGCCCTTTCAAAACTTATACTTCAGAAAAATGACATTATTGCATGATAAGAAGTAAGCTAGGAATTATTAATGAAGTGAGACTTGAACATAGTGATTTCAAAGTTCATTTCTATGAGCCTGCAGGGCCAAAAACTTCAATCATCAAGAGATGACCAGACTTGGTTCCTACAAATAAAATTTTGAGAAAGATCAAAATTGTGGTTTTCAAATCAACAAGCAGGAGTGTGTTTTGACAAGTTTAATCATGTCTCAAGAAGTGTGCCAACATTAACAGCTTTTCTCTTACCTATTCTGTTTTTATCTCAAGTCTTGTATAAAAATATTTTGTTTTCCTTTATGTACAAGTGCTGAGGTTTCTTTTGCTTACTAAAATTACTTACAACAAAAATTACTGAAACCATACATAATGCAGGCCTTGGGCATAATTATGTTTTTTATTAATTGCTAAGCTTTGCAAAAGGCTTTATTTTCTGTTGCTATTATTTAAAGATAATAAAAAATATATTTAAATGACTCTCAGAGATAAATACTTACCTGTGACTACAACAAAACAACAGTTTGGCAGTATTCTTTTGACAGGTTGCCCTTGCCATATCTCAAATTGTAGTCAAATCTCCTTATTGAATTTTTTTTTTTTTGAATAACACTACTATGAAATACTGTCAGAAACCAGAACTTCGGATTTTTATCTCGTGCCCCACCAGAGATATCAAAGCATCAAAACTGCGATTTTTGACATTTTTGAAAAATTTGGGATTTTTTTTAGCGAAGAGAAAGCAAGTCCCAGATCTGGAACTTGGCGTGTGAGTACAAGTACTTTCGGCCTATTTGTAAAAAAAAAATTGTCATGTTGACAGCTTTCCTTGCTAGAAAAATTACCTCTTGTAAACGGACAAATTTTGGAAAAAAACTGAAACTTTATGCTTAAATTTCACCAATAAGGATTTAGTTTCGGAAACTATTCTATTACCAGATTTTTAGCCCAATGTATTCTGTATAAATTGCTTTAATCCGCACTTGAATTGAAGAAATAAACGATGAGTTACTTACAATTCCGTAAACCCTTTATGTGAGAAAATTGCTGCAGACGATGAAACAAAGATGGCTATATATAGATATAAATTAAAATAATAGTGATTTTGAACTTCCATCCTGTTAGGTTTGTTGTACAAAAAATTTCAGATTTTTTAAAAATGGTCAAGCAACGAATAAAGGATTTTCTGGACCACTTGAAATGGATTGACCCGATATAAGATAAGTATAATACGGGCATTACGAAAAACAGAGATTTATTTCGATAAAAATTAGTTAAATAAAAAAAAGACTATTTTTTCATTTATTCATTAACGGAATAACAGTATGTCAGCCTTGTTGGAGATTTTAGGATGAAAAAGTTTAATTTATTTTTGATTTATTTTATTAACGACTGAACTGAACTTGGGATCATTAAAGTGAATGTTATTTACCGTATAAGCCGAGAATTTTTGGACATTTTTAAGCTCGAAAGAGCTCTTATACATTTGCAATTATTACATTTGCATATACAATTGTCTTATACACGAGTATAAGACAATTTCCAAATTTGATATTCTAATATAAAAAGGATGGTAAGTATAGCAAACATAAAAAAATACCTACAATTTTTAAAAAATACTTTAATAATGAAGCAAGTCACCAATCACCTTTTACTATCGAAGTCATTATCAGAATTTTCAAGAAAGTCCTTGAAATTTCTTTCTAAATTTGGTACTTCAGGATGAATATCGTCAGTTTCTAGTTCATCATCATCATCGCCATCTTCTTCAAAAATGGCATCATCCTCAGTTCCATCAATCGTATTACTGATGCAACATTTTTGAAAGATTGGACGATCATTTCTTGTGGTAATTCAAGCCAAGCTTCTTTCACCCATTCAGAGATATTAACGATGTCAATATTTTTAAATTGCCGCCATTTGTTACAGTTGCATTTTCCGATGACATCCATTCAGTCCATTTCGAACGGAGCCCATGTTTAAATGATTCATTTAGAAAAACGTACGACAGTTGAAGAGTGGAAGTAAGATCGAGGATCTACCAAAGATCTCCAGGAAATATCAATAATTTCGCAGAGCACATATATTTCTTTTAGCTATGCAAAAAAATAGGGCTGAGTTTTTGTTCGCTGAATTTTTCATTACGTTTGTTTAACATCGGCTTGTATACGGGTTTCCGATTTTGGACGATTTTTCACTGAAAAGTCGTATACTCAGCTTATACACGGAAATACACCGTGTTAAGCGTAAAAGAGAAGAAGAAATAGATATATTTCTAAAGGGAAAGGAAGTTCTGATTAAACCTATGATTGTGAAAGGAG
Organism: Maratus speciosus; assembly: GCA_963932465.1. Taxonomy (NCBI): domain Eukaryota; kingdom Metazoa; phylum Arthropoda; class Arachnida; order Araneae; family Salticidae; genus Maratus; species Maratus speciosus. Next base: position 293,239,846 of record OZ010798.1, read on the forward strand.
CATTTTAATTTTAAAAGGCACGATAAATAATGATATATGATGATTTGTTAATCACATCATCATACTATGCACTCCATAATCCATAGAAAACATATTACAGTGCATCTCGGTAATTAATTTTTATTTCATTCTGTTTGAAGTATCGTAAGATCATTAAAATGCACAGCAAGCTATTTTCCCCCATATATCATAATGAAATGGAATTACTTTTTGCGGCGTAGTAGACAAACTGTAAATACTGCTTGTTCTGTATTCCTGATAGCCCAGGAGCCGGTGACATCAAAAGCCCCGTCATCGTGGAATTTAACAAATTTTATGTAAATCGATGGTAAAAAGTCCTGCGAACAATATGAGTAGGTATGACTAGGTTTGACAATCCGTATGTTTGATTAAATTAATTATTATTAAAAATTAATAATGTTTTACCATCATCGCGGATATTGACCACTGTTAGAGCATTTTATAGAAAATGTTAGGCTATTTTAGAAAAAATTGATATGACAAGCTTTGTTCTGCAGAAAAAGTCTGTCATAACAATTTGAAGGGAGCTGAACACTGAACATTGCTGAACATTAGAGCAGCGTTGAGGGCTTATCTAGCTCTTATCAGCTTAACAACCAGTCTGTGGATTTAATGTCTTACTAATTAATGAGACATTGGGAAAAAGTAAAGGTATAGTTGTTAAAAACTACATAATAATTACCAAAAAAATAATAAGAATAGAATATAAAATTAAGAACTTATTTTTCAGAGATAAGGAATTAAAGTTATATCTTTAAAACATAGAAAAAGATATAAGAATTATATTAAATAGAGGTATAACTGTAGTTGCAATAACTACTATAAGAAAGATTTTTTTTTAATGTGAAAAAGAATTAAAGTTATTAATTGTACCGGAAGTAACACTCACCAAGCTAGGGCAGGAAAAGCAATAAGGGAGGCAACAAAGCCGCATTACACAAAAAAGGCACTAATTAGGGCAATATATTTTTTTCTTTTTTCCTATATATATTGAAATATATATAGATAAGATTTTTTTAAAGATTTTTTTTAAGTAACAAAGATTAGAAATACATAAAAAAATAGACAGAAAGCAATCGCACGGGGATAAAAATTCACATTTATTTCGCTATGAATTTTTACCGGTGATTACTTTATTTTGCGTTTGGCCAAATGTTAGTTTGTCACTAAATCATTACAGCTTTTTCATAGTAATTAATTTAATTAAACGTATTTTCGGCATGTCAAACCTAGTCATGCCAACTCATTTTGTTCGTATGACTTTTTTCCATCGATTTACAAAAAAAAAAAAAAAAAAAAAAAAAAATTCTACGGTGACGGGACTTTCGATGTCACCAGCTCCCGGACTGTGAGAAAACATGTTATAGTCTATTTGAATGGTGCAAGTCAACTTCAGCTTGTTTGAAGTGTAAGTAACATTATTAAAATACACCGACAACGATTAATCCCCAAATACTATAATGTAAAGGAATTTTTTGTGTGTCCCTGTGAACAAACTGTAAATTCTGCACCCTTTATTTTTTGCAGTGAACATTCTACAGTAAATATCATTAACATATAAAATTTACATGGCAATCTGAGCATATTTACGAGAGTTAGAGAAAGTATAGGCGGCCGTACAAAAATACCATCGTAAACACTTTTCAATTACGTTGGAAAGTGTTTAAAAAGCCAAAAAATCATGTGCACGCATGGTCTGAATAATTTACGACATTATTTATGCAAATGTAAATAGTAACTACAGTAGAATCTCATTACAACGAATGTCAGTTTAAAGATTTTTCTAATTTAAGGGGATTCGGGACAAATTAAAAAAAAAAAAAAATAGCAATTTATCAAATTACAACGACCATTTGGAAAACGATTTTTTTGAAGACTAAAATTTAAGACATGAAAAATCGCACGGCGTTGATCATACATTACGTACGCCATGAATTAAACATTAATAGTGTTATTACACGTAAAAATTGCAAGCCAAAAATATCGCCTGCGACCCGTTAGATTTCATGAAACTTAAGTATTATCCACCTGAAACTTACGTAAATATCCAAGCATTTCATTGGCTGTTCGGGAAAAGGCTTTTCCATCGTCAGATTTCCAAGAAATCTGACGGCCAATTTTAAATGAAATTTCATTCTTAAACTTCTAAACATCCGACAATATTACTTTTTACACCGTCGGATAGAGAAAAAAATGTACTTTTAAATGCAATTTGTTTGAAAGCTGTATCTCAATTTGTTTCTGGGTTATTAATTTTTTTTTTTTTTGTAGTTTTTATTACTTTTTTGTCATAGTGGCAACAGAAGGTATCCATCGTTGTTGAAATTAGAGGGAAATACAGATTACTGTATAGACCAATCATAAAACGAATAAAATGCGGATTAAACCAATGAAAACCTCCAGATATGCTTTTAATTTCCCATCCTGACGAGAACAATAACCATTTTTCCAAATGGTTAATAATTTTTATTTACTGAGTTAAAATTGAAATTTTTGGTTAACCATATCATTTGTAAACAAAATCACATGATAAAACTTCTCATAATTTTTTTTAATTTAAAATTTAAAATTTATAAAAAGAAAAGGAGTATAAATTAAAATCGTTATAACTCGAAATATTATGTGTAGAATTTCAATTTGTTTTCAGTTAAATAAACAGAAATATATAAGTTTTAATTTGATTCAGCATTTTTAAAAATAATAATTTAAATAAAAATTAAAAATATTTAAAGTAAAAATTTCAAAAAAAAAATTATGTAACTCTTTTTAAACAAATCACATTATCAAAAATAAATATCTTTTCAAATTTTCTGAATCAAAATTAAAGAAAACCAATTGAAAAAAAAATGTTCCAAGTTTGAACCTTTTATCTTTAACGGTTCCGGACTTATAATAATTTAAATTCGAGAAATGGTAAAAAAAAAAACCCATCATGAAGAAAAACGCATTTTCACCAGAAGTCGTTTTCAGGACAACCATTGCTTGAAAGCTAGATTTTTAAAACAAACCAAAATGAAAAAAATAATATTTTCTATTCTAGTTAAGATAGAAACATGATTTATACGTCATTTTAAACAGAAAAAAGCAGAGAAATTTTTAAAGCAATAAAAGTTTTTTAGAAAATTTGAAGATTTTTGTGTCCCGGACCCCCTTAAGGAATATAATTTAGATTGTCAAAAAAAAATCCTATTATCATGTTTCATTATAAAAATATTAACTTTAACGAATTTTTCAGCATAGCGAATTTAATCAGTGCTCTCCAGAGATTCGTTATACTGTATACTTTAAAAGAAATTTCAATGCTTTATAGTGGTAAACTGTAAAAGATGTAGGCGTTCGTCTGAACATTATTTAATTTGAAAAGTTTGCCATAATTTTTGCTTTTCATAATTATGTTTTCTTTCTTTTAATTATGAATCTTGTTAAACAAAGCTCATATAATAAAACCGCATTTTTTTGTTTTCAATAAAATGCATGTGGTTTTGAATACCAATTCTGAAACTAAGCAAACGATATAATATGTCTTTTAAGATTTAATGGTTCTACATAAAAGCTTTGTTCTCTAGCTTGTATTCAATTACGCGAGACCTTTTAACATCACGATTCCTATCCCATATTGAATAAGATCAGAACAGGGAACGCATGTACCTCCGTCGGTAGTTTTTTTACGATCTCTTCGATTGTTTGAGTACTCAAAGACTCAAGGTCGTCTGTATTATTTAATACACTCGATCGCAATTGCCTTTACTCGTCTTTATTGAAGAGCTTATCAAAAAGGAAATGTTCATAACACACTTGTTGCAATCCAGGAAGAGTATAAAAATTTAAGGAAACGAGAATAATGAAGTCTTTTTAATTAAGATTTCGTTTTTATTATTTACGTGGCACTTACACGTGGCACACGTACAACAAAAACATTTTGTTGTATTTTGATATATTTGCTATCTTTAAAAAAACTAATTTTTTTTGTCTATAGAGGTTAATAAATAGATGTATTCAGCATATGATAAATTAATGTTTCACTTTCTTTAAGTTTAAAAGGTCGTTTGCAAAAAATGTAATGCGCAATGCATAATCTGCATATTTTGCAGTATTACATGCAGTACACTTTCGGCCGTAATTCATTTTACGCTCATGTCCAAAAATTAAGAGTACTGTATACTTCCGTGTATATGCGACTTTTCAGTGAAAAATGGTCCAAAATCGGAAATCCTTATATAAACCGATGTTAAACAAACGTGATGAAAAATTCAGTGAACGAAAACATAGTATTTTTGTTTTGCATAGCTAATAGAAAAAAAATGCAGTTTCCGAGATTATATCTCCTAAAGATCTTCGGTAGACCTCGGTGGCTTTACTTCTATTTTTCAACACTTGGGCGGTTTTCTAAATGAGTCATTTAACACGTTAAGCGCCACGTCAGTCACCGGTGACTAACACTGAACTTTCTGTTTAGATCGCGTCATTCACCGATGACTGACGATCTAAAATATAATATAAAACAATATATATATATATATATATATATATATATATATATATATATATATATATATATATATATATATATATATATATATATATAAATTGTTTTAAAATTCAAAATTCAAAATTAAATTTAAAAAATTTAAACTAAAATCCGAAGTCTCTTTCTCCTAACTTTAAAACCAGTTTTGCCCCTTGTAACTTTGATTCACAGCAATACATCTTATTACTTTCAGATATCAGCTGAGTCACAAATTTTGTAACCTTGTGGTGATTAGCTCATCCTCGGGCGAGTCAAGCCCAATTCTGGCATCTGATCCCGGGCAATCAATCAAAAGCTAATCAACCAATTAAAGAAATGTTCCTCCCAAATTTACAACTATGCCCTCTGCTGGAAAATATGACAAACCCCAAGATATTAGCTAAAACCCGCACCAAAAACGAGAGAATTTGCACTTTTGAGATGCCTGCAAAAACCGACGACGATATAGCTCCTAAAATCATCACGTAACGGGCTCGAGGATCTCCGACTGGACTCGCGAAACGGACGGTAAGATGGAGCACCAAATAAATGAGTTCAGTCCAAGAAAAGGTTCCCGAGTCCAATTATTCCACAAGTAATGTCACCTCAAGAAGTCCTTACATCTTCAACCCGGCGGTACAATCGCCAGCCGGGAAAGGAACGGGTCGCGACTCCCTATACACTGTATAGGGTTCCAGAACGCTTGCGATATATTACATATATATTGTTTTAAGTAATTACTGAAAATTTATTTAAAATTTACTTACCTTTTATTTATTACAGTATTATACTTTCTTAAAAATTACTTAAAACATTGTAAATATTTCAGCTTCAGTCTCAGTCACCGCGGCACTCAACGTGTTAAAGGCAGGTTCCGTTCTAAATGGACTACATGGATGCCATGTGGGGATGCAGCTGTGATAAATAGCGGTAATGTAAAAAAAAAAAAGTTGACATCTTTGCTATCTCAGAATGGGTGAAAAAAGCTTCGCTTGAATTACCAGAAGAAATGATCGTCCGATCTTTCAAAAAATGTTGCATCAGTAATGAGATGGATGGAATTGAGGATGGTGCCATTTTTGAAGAAGATGGCGAGGACGATGAAGAATTAGATACTGACGATATTCATCCTGATGTACCAATGAGAGAAAGCAATTTTAAGGAGTTGCTGGAAAATTCTGATAATGACTTGGATAGTAAAAGAGGATTGGTGACTTTCTTCATTACGATAGAATGGAATATTAAAGTATTTTTAGGAATCTGTAGGTTTTTTTATGTTTTTTATACTTTCCATCCTTTTAATTTTAGAAAATCAGATTTGGAAATTTTCTTGGACTCGTGTATAAGCCGACCTCCCTACTTTCGAGCCAAAAAAAATTAAAAAAATTCTCGGCTTATACACGGAAATATGCTGTAGGTGACCGAACGCTTTCGATTTTACACGTTTTGTAGAATATCTACTGAAATTCTTGACGAATTATTCTTGCACTTCTAGGATATAAACCACATTGTTTGACTTCATGTTTCTCAGTGAAGATTTAGTCGGTAGGACAATTAGGTGATTAATAATAAATTTAATAATAAAACAATATTTGTGATCACCTATATAATAGAAAGCGCTGAAAATGGTCTATCACATGTATTAAATGACTATTTGGCTTCTGATCAATGTTTGAGCGTATTTTTGTAAGCATAGCACTCATATGCGTGAAAATTTTAATGCGTCTGTGAAAATTTCAATATTTATATTGCTTATAGCAAGCATACAGAGTTTTCAATCAAATTTAACACAACTTTCCGAAAATCTGACAAAGAACCGCAGCAACAGTATACTGAAATTAAAACATGAATATGTTGAATATTTTATTAGATATGGGCATTTGTATTTAATAAATTTAACTGCTCATGCGTGGAAGATTCCAAAGTTTTTATTGCATAATTTGGTAGTCAGCTATTTGGGGCAACTTATATCAAAAGTCTAGTCAAATATCGCGAAAATTTACAAACATAGGGTGATATAGTCAGTTGCTTTCTAAAAGTAGCTTTATTATAAGAGATTTTCCGCAATCTTCCAATGAGCTCACTGTATCTTTCTGAGTTTTTAAAATATTTTATTGGACTTTTTTTATAGAAGTTGCTTAAAATATCTGACTATCAAATTATTAAATAAAATTTTGGAATCGTCCACGCATGCACAGTTAAAAATTATGTCATTCAAATGCCGATATCTCGTCAAATACGCAATGTATTCATGTTTTAATTGCAGTATACTGTTGCTACTATTCATTGTCAGTTTTTTGGAAAGTTGCGTTAAATTTGGTTGAAAACTCTATGCTGTAAACAAAAAGCTTTTGAATTTTTAACAGACATAATAACATATTTACAAATATGAGTGTTATGTTTACACAAATGCACACAAACATTGAACAGAATCTAAATAGTCATTTAACACAGTGACAGATCCTTTTGAGCATTTTCTGTTAGACAGGTGATCGAAAATATTATTTTCTTATTAAATTTATTATCCCTCTAATTGTACTCCAGACTCTATCTTCACTAAGAAATATGAAGTCAAACCTGTTCTTTACATCCTAGAAGTTCAAGAACATTTCGTCAAGAATATTTCAGTAGGTACTCGACAAAACGTGTAAAATCAAAAGCGTCCGGTCACATACCCTTAATTTTTGGACATGAGTGTAACATGGATAGAATAAGGTAAATACTCGTAATCTCATTCAGTCAATAATATGGTGATGCTTTACTTGTCCTCTACTCTGTGCAAAAAGACAGATGTTTCTTAAGCTACGAAAATATAAAATAACCACAAACGGAAATAGAGAATAACCTTTTCCGAATTGCTTTCGGAATTCCGAAAAGCGTTCTTTATCTTTAGAAACCTCAGAAAACAATATATTTTTTGGATTTTAAGAAACGTTTAAAAAGCTGGTTTTCATTTGCTGCCACTGATTTTAGGAAATGTTTCCGACTAGTTTTTATAGTGAATGAATCATTTTTCTCAACCTGGAATATAGTTGTTTTATTAACCATTTGGAAAAATGGTTATTGTTCTCGTCAGGATGGGAAATCAAAAGTATATCTGAAGGTTTTCATTGGTTTAATCTGCAATTTATTCGTTTTCTGATTGGTCGATACAGTAATCTGTATTTCCCTTTAATTTCAACAACGATGGATACTTTCTGTTGCCACTATGACAAAAAAGTAATAAAAACTACAAAAAAAAAATTAATAACTCAGAAACAAATTAAGATACAGCTTTCAAACAAACTGCATTTAAAAGTACATTTTTTTCTCTATCCGATGGTGTAAAAAGTAATATTGTCGGATGTTTAGAAGTTTAAGAATGAAATTTTACTTAAAATTGGCCGTCAGATTTCTTGGAAATCTGACAATGGAAAAGCCTTTTCCCGAACAGCCAATGAAATGCTTGGATATTTACGTAAGTTTCAGGTGGATAATACTTAAATTTCGTGAAATCTGACGGGTTGAAGGCGATATTTTTGGCTTGCAATTTTTACGTGTAATAACACTATTAATGTTCAATTCATGGCATACGTAATGTATGAGCAACTCCGTGCGATTTTTAGGTAGATTTCGTAAGAAATACTACCTATTGCAGTCGTTACCATGATGCGACTTTTGAAAAATTCCTTCATAACTACCTTCTAACCTCATTATATCCCCCCAGGAACCCAAAACCACCCCCACCTAAAAAGTTTATATATATATGTATGTATGTACTAAATTTTGTCCGCACGGTAAAAGTCGCAATTATGCACGGATCGTCTTCAAACTCGCCAACATCTTTGAGATGGATAATATCTAGGCGGGGATTGAAAATGGGCAAAATCGGCCCAAAGGAATGGAAATGGGGAGGGCTCAAAATTTTGAATACCGTCTTAACATGATTCTGATAAAACCAGCTTTTATACAGCAATGACAGGAAAAAATAAATATTTTTCGTTACAGTAGTTGCCAACAATTAAAAAAAAAAAGCAGTAAAATTCTTACAACAACAATTGCTTTTCTATTGCAAGATTTCACGTGAAAAAATAAATTAAATAAACAGTTTCACGAATTGAAAACAAATTGAATATTACGTCATAAGTTTTCTAGAGCAAGATTTCCGCATGAAAACTCAAAATGAAATAAATAGTTTGACGAATTAAAAAAAATAAATAAATATTGCGTCATATTGGAAATATAATGGACTTCAGCAGGTGAATATGTAACGTCATGTGAGTTTGAAGAAACTTATTAAAACACTACCCGCCCTTGGCGACCAGTTTGGTCTCCTTTAAATCTATGCTAAGCATTGTATCATGTTACTTTTATTCATAATTTAATTTACTTGCTCAATCCTTCGCCAAATCGGAAGATTCTGATACAGAAATCATGAACTCGGTATTTTTATGTTAGCCGAGTGCTGGTGATATATCGCCAAACATTGTACCCGTCGTATTTTTTCTTATTTCATTAATTTCATTACTTTCCTTCATTTTATTTAAAATACATAACTTTAATTTAAAACTGAAATGATTAAAGTTTATGACTCTCAATTTTCTCTTATTTCTTAAAAAAAAAAAAAAAAAAAAAAAAAAAAAAAAAAAAAAAATACTATAAACTATGACATTTAATTTCAAAATCAAAGCTTTGTTTTAATTTACCTCTTGAAAAATTGTTTATGACAGTCGCATGCGATTTGACTATTATAATACTGATGATATGATGGCGATGGAACAATATTTGGCGATTTGTCACCTGCGCCCGGCTAACATTAAATTACCAAATTGGCTGTTTGGTATATAAAAAGTGAAGCTGTCAACCCGGAACTATTGATGACAGTCACATGACTTAGGCTATTATTATACAGATACTATAAACTATGGCATTTAATTTCAAAATCAAAGCTTTGTTTTAATTTACTTACCTCTTGAAAAATTGTTCCGACAGTCGCATGCGATTTGACTATTATAATACTGATGATATGATGGCGATGGAACAATATTTGGCGATTTATCACCTGCGCCTGGCTAACATTAAATTACCAAATTGGCTGTTTGGCATATAAAAAGTGAAGCGGTCAACCCGGAACTATTGATGACAGTCACATGACTTAGGCTATTATTATAGAGATGATAAAATCCCGAGTATAGAAATATTAACATATTTTAACACTTTGGGGTTCTCTGAATTTGCTTTAGCCATTTTTAAACCTATTCCATATACATGCGTGTGTGTATTCGTGTATATTAGAATTTTCACAAAATGTTTAGCTGCCTTAGAGCTCATTCTTAGTGAAGGAACTGGGTTTATCTCTAATCTTGATTTAAGTTTTGTTGGTGAATTTAGTACTTACTTCGAAATCTACCTCCGCCTGTAGGCCCGATCCGGCAGGGATTTTTTTATGTCTTAAATTTTAGTCTTCAAAAAAATCATTTTCCAAATGGGCGTTGTAATTTGATAAATTACTTTTTTTTTCTTTATTTGTTGTATCTTATCCCTAATTTTAAGTCGGTACTTTCATAATATAATAATATGTACACTATCGCACCAATTTTATGTTTTAAAATTTTTATTTTCGGAATTAAAATTAATAAATTATTGAACTTCAACTATATATTTTTTAACTCAAACTCTGTCAAGTTAGACTCCAGGGTTTCGGCCTTCTTTTTCCGTCTGTTACATTCCTAACAGGTGTGTTACAGAATCCTGCTAAGTAACCACACTCTGGATGGATTCAGTGGCTTTAGAGCCAAAAAGATCATTAGGCTTGGCAGGTGGCAGGTAGACGACACGCCTCTTCTTCAGAATTTGGAAAAAGCAAAAGCAACGCCATTTTGTTGCTTTATATACTTTCTCTTCGACTTAGGTTTTGTCAACGGAAATAGCTCATTTACAGAATGATCGATTACTCCTTTGAAAAGCACGCGATTTCTCTAGTCGTTTACTTTTTTCACTAAAGGGACGGTCCCTCAAGACAACTTGTCAACATCTGGAAACCATATGTTGACAAAGGTTTTACGTTCAGTTTAAGGCGATTCTGAAAAAAATACTTTTCCCCGTTCAACAACTCGAAACTTTTTGGAACTTTTTTTGTTTCATTTTTAAGTGTAAAAGCGATTTAAACGCAATTTGAATTATTGAAGTTATTTGTCATCGAATAGTTTTTTTCACAATTTTCAGAAGCATAATTTTAGTTATGAATAATAAGCATATTTTTAAAGCGGTTCCCAAAAAAGTATATTTTTTCCCCGCTCAATGATGTAATTTTTTTTTTTTTTTAGTTTAAAAAAAGTAACAACTTTATGTAATTTTTGTAATATTTGAAAAACTTTGATGCTAATTAATAAAACATGTCTTCTACTAAATGAAAATTACTAATAGAATAATTTATCTGTATAGATATGTAATAATATAATTCATATACATTTTAGCTAAAATAGGAGCCCATTATACGTATTTTATAAATTTAGTTTTTTTTTCCTTTCACATCAAGATGGTATGTTATTTCCATTAAAATGTAAAGAATATTCTTCATTTCTACTATCCATTCATATTTTAATCCTTTCTTACAATAAAATTTTCTTTCCCACATGATCAATGAGATGTCTCCTAAAATACACATCGTCAAATAAAATTTGTTGCAGGGAGTTAGTGTGTTAAAAAATCACTCTCACTTTAAAACAAGAAATGCGGTATGTATACTCGTATTATGTGTTTTATCAATTAAAGTTACAATGCCTCTTTAAATACGTAATGCAAAACTGAAGAAAAAAAAAACTTTTACTTATGTAACATCATTATTTGCACTTATTTCATATTTAATCAAACTAACAATGCGACTTATATACGATTTAAAATTGAAGTAGTATTAAGAAATTACTTAATATACTAAATTATTATTCTGCAACATTTTGAATTAAATATATGTTTAAGGCTGTTCTTTTTTTTTTTTTTTTTAACTAATAATAATACAGCTGAACAGTGTGAATCTTCTTGGCACATTAACAAAGTATTTTTTATAAGTTCATGAAATTTGCACACACTGTTCGTAATCGTATTAAAATTCTTTAGAATTGCACAGTATTTTTTATTTTATTGTAAATGTATTTCCTCTGTAATCAGTTGTTTACCAATACTTTTGTTTTTAACATCATTCAGAATCTACAACTTTGTCACCATTTTCTAAAACTTTCTTAGCCTTTAACGGAAACAGATAAAGGCTATTCGACTTCTTATTACATAAACAAACATACCTGCAAATGCTTTGCATTTAATCATCATTTGAATGCATCAAAAAATATCAAGTTTTGATCTGAGATTTAAAAAAAAAAAAACGAAAGAAAAAGCTGTAAATCCAAGATCCAAAAATCTTTAATCACAAATCCATTCGGTTAAACATCCAAAGTATCCAGCAAACCAAATATTAGTCAAAAGGGCCAAATATCGAATCGTGGTCAAATATTCGTAGAATCACTCTGTCAAAAATGTCAGTTTTGGAGGTTTGTGGCTGTATTTTTCATTATTTTTTAATTTTAGGGGTAGCGATATTACTTGTAATGATCAAATTAAATGGATCAAAATTTTTTTCCAGTTTTTCAAACTATTACATAAAAACATATGCTCCCTTCATTATACATAATTGTGTTGGTCTTTTATACTTCATTTATATCTGGGCCTTTTTTTTTTAATTTGCAGTTTTCTTAGCCCATTCTTTCGCCTTCGAGAAAAATGACTAGTATATAAAGGAAAACTTTGTGTGGAGCATGTATAAAGAAACACTCTTTTTTATCAATTGTTATGAACTTACATATATATACATTTGCAATATACCATCGAAACTCGTTTAGATGAACATAGCATATATTCATATAAGTATTAAGCTTAACGCAAAATACTTTTAACATAAACTGTGTTCATATCCACTGTCAAAATTACACAAGGATTTAATTACTGATAATGTGAACTACTTACATCATAAACAAAATTTTAATCCGCCCGTCAGATTCATGTTAACAAGATTCAGCTATATTTGTATATAAAAAACAAAACTTGCTAAAATTAAATCGGAAATGAATGAAAAGGATTCCTTTTAGAAGGACTTCCGTCTTAGCAGATAAACGTATTCCATCTTTTATGGAATAAAAATTGCTATGACGGAATCACTATAGGTATTCAAATAATTTTCCATTTTACCAGATATAATTGTTACATATTATGTTCAAGGTTGAGAATAGCACAATTGAGGTTTACTCTAACAGAGCGAAAAATGTCTGGACCAGTACACAAACCTGGATACATTAGCTTATTGTGCTATTGCTCAACCTATTGAGCTATCCGGACGATACCTGGTTCATATTTTTCAATCTTATTTGTTGGACATGAAAAATTCCTTCATTATATTAGGTATTATTTCGCCTTTATCATGAAATATTTCTATTTAAGGCCGTTTTCACTGTATAATTCACTGTATAACGAACGGTGTCCCTGCTAAGACGTAAAAGACTTTGAAAAGCATCTTTTCTTATCCCTTGTGATTTTGTGTTAGCGAGTTACACTCCACTCGGATGAAAATGCTATACTTTTAGCATACACGTATGTGAAATTTATATATATATATATATATATTAATTTTATAAATTATTGGTATTTAAATTCAAAAAATTACAAATCTCAGTATTTGTGTTTGATTTCTTTGTAATAATCCGTGGAAAGATTTATAACGAAACTATGTAAAGGGTATTTATTATAAAGGACTGAAAAAATTTGAAATATTTATAACTCTGAAACCACTCGGCAAAGGAAATCGGAATCTCTGTCTAAAACAACTTTTACCTTAGAATGCATTACATTTTATTGAGAGTCCCAAATGCAAACTACCTACTTTCTGACACATTTTTTATTTCGTTTTTGCTTTGAAATGCATTATTATTATTCAGGTGTTATTCTTATTCAGGAACTATGTAATCAAACCGTTTTTTTTTTCCTTTTTCATAAAGGTAGACGACTTTCAGTAAATTTTGTCAAAGTTGGCTATTTGATTCGGACGCGACAGTAGAAGAAAGTAAAAAAATCTACCGCTGCAGGTGATTTACCGATTCTAGCTGGCCAAAATTATTTTTGTCGTCATGCATCTCCATGAAATTGAAAAATGGTATAGATATTCCTAACGGTATGTTTGGTATTTCAAAATGAACGAGTAGCAGTCATGTTCGTTACAGGAACATTCATAAGAATTTCATTACATTACGGCCTATAAGGGAAAATCGTTTGCGGTGGTTTTTAATGATGTTTCATAATTTCAAACACACTAAAATTTATATACATATTTATGAAGTGCACTACAAAATGCTTGCTATAGAATATGGTATGGATAGCATTTATCGATCATTTACAATTTACAGGGACACTAAAAAGAATTACGGTTACATTATGGTCTATGGAGAAAAATCGTTTGTAGTGTATTTTGTTTATGTTACACTATTTCATACATATTTAAATTGATATATATCTCCAAGGAGTTCTGTAAAATGCTTACTATTGAATTTGACATGCACTGAATTCATCTTTTATATACAGAGGTCAAAAAATAAATCAGTTAGATTTCTCTCTAAGAACAATAATTGCTGGAAGTGCGTTTTCAGTTGTGGAACGTGTTTTTAAATTTTTAAAAAAATTGCATACTATTGTGTATATATTCAATACATATACAGGTATCCACAAAAAATTTCAAGTACATTTCCGTTTATTGACGGAAATTGCTGAAAAGAACTTTCAACTGTGCTATGCGTTCCCTAACTGTTCTAAGTTTTAGCATATTATGCATTATATGATACATCTATACAGGGATAAATTCATATACAGGGATGTACAAAATTTTCAGTTATTTTTCGCCTTAAGCGGAAATTTTGTTTTCAAACGTGTTATGCGTTTTAATAATTATTAATATGCATCGTTTTTCACGTTATTAAACTATAAAGTTTTACTATAGTAGTCTGAATGCGCTGAAAAATGTTTCATAATCTGCTTAACGCATGATTTTACGTTCTTGTTGATAATTTTAATGATACTTTCTTAACGATATAGAAGCTAAAGGCTAATTCCATGAAAACTTGTCATGTCTGTCACACAGCTGAAAATCGCTATGCTTGTTGTCCACCGTTATTTTCGAAAAGTTTGCGTCGCGTTATTCAATTGATGAGATATATCCGATAAAATAAGTCACATTTCTCCGTTCTAAAATACTGGTAGCCAAAAATCGTAAAATGTGACAGACAGGACAAGTTTTCATGGAATTAGCCTGAAGTGATAAAACTATTTTTGTATTAATTATAATAGCAAATCATAAAAATTATTTTTTTTTCTAAAATTCTATTAAAATTTGAGATACGAAACAAACATTTGATACGTAGGCGTAACTTGGGCTCTATGGCTAGGGGGGGGGGGGGGGGGGGTGAGTTTTGAGGCCCTTTTCTACAAATCTATAACCCCCCTCCCACCACCACCACCACCGCCTTGCCAGGGATCTGTCCAGACTTTTCTCTCAGGGTCCTGTTTTTGTGAAATTGTGAAGAGCTTTTTTACATTTGTGAAAATTCTAGTCCGAATTCTGAGAATTTGAAACGAACGCTATACTCAAGGTTCTTTTTTATATATTTTTAAGAAGATATATGTATGTCAAATACATATTTTTTCTTTATATATGTAAAGGTGACAGGTCAGATTTTACTTTTAAATGATTAAATTTGTGAAAGATTCAGTTTAGAACGGAAAATATTTTGTAAAAAGACTATTTTTAAGACCAAAGAATTTTGTGAAAGGTCCTTTTTTAAGATGAAAAGTTTTGTGAAGAGTCCTGTTTTGAGATGAAAAAATTTATGAAGGGTCCTGTTTTGAAATGAAAAATTTTGTGAAGGATCCTTTAAAGTAGGGGTGCACAACCTTTTTAAGAGAAGGGTCACTTACAAAAATGTTTGGGTTGTCGAGGGCCACATCAGTAACACAGCAATCATTCTATTTCGGGGAGGTGGGGAGATCTGTGGCCTATAAAAAACAAGATTTTAGAGAAGTGGCAGTTTTACCCCTTTAGGTTTGCCTACCCTCTACATACCATACCCAATTCAGCTGACAAAGATATATCAACAGCTTATGTTTGTATATATAACAGAGATATAGCAAAAATTATTTTCAAAGAGTGAAAATATTCCTTGTCTTTATTCGGGGGGATTAAATTTTGCTTTATTAAAAGTAGTAAAAAATAAACATATGCATGACAGTGGCTAGTGCCAAAAAAAAGTGAACTTTACGATCGAAGTTAAATTGACGAAACTCTCAATTTTCTGCAGCCGATCAACAAAATTTTACATTTTCCCGCGCCTTATCGACAAAATTCGCGAATTTTCCACACTTTATCAACGGAATTTGCGATTTTTTCGCGCCCAGTCAACGAAATTCGCAATTGTTAACTGACTGACGAGATTTAAAAAAATTTTCCGTACGAATTGTCGAAATTCACAACTTTTTCTCGCGATTTTACCTTAGCTAATCGAAGAAATGTGCAATTTTTTCGCACTTAATCGAAAAAATTCACGATTTTTTCTCTGCTCGATCAACGATATTTGCGATTTTTCCGCACCCGATCGACGAATTTCGCAATTTTTCCGCGCTTTTTATAGACAAAATTCGCAATTTTTCCGCGCCCTATCGACAAAATTCGAAAATTTTCTGCGCCCGATCGACAGAACTCGCGATTTTTTCGTGCCCGATCGACAAAATTCCGGATTTTTAACTAATTGATGAAAATTGAAAATTTTTCCTCGACAAATTGCCGCAATTCACAACTTTTTCTCGCAATAAACTAACGAAACTCGAGATTTTTCCGCAGCCGATCAATAAAATTTGCATTTATTCCATGCCCTATCAACAGAACTCGCGATTTTTCCGCGCCCGATCGACGAAACTCGGGATTTTTCCGCACCCGGTAAACTAAATTTGTAATTTTTCCATGCTCAATTCACAAAAACTCACGATTTTTCCGCACCCGATCAACGAAAATTGCAATTTTTTCGAGCCCAATCGGTGAAATTATCATATCTTAAATGACTGACGAAAATTGCAATTTTCCCGCGGCAAATTGGCGAAATTCGCTGTTTTTTCCAACGATAAACTGACGAAACCAGTGACATTTCCGCTCCCGGTCGACGAAACGCTCGACTTTTTTGCGCACGAACAACAAAACGCGCGATTTTTCAGCGGCCGATCGAAGATACTCATGATTTTTTCATGCCTAATGAACGAAACTCTTGATTTTACCGCACCCTCGAAGAAACTCGCGATTTTTTCGCGCCCAATCGACGAAACCCGATTTTTCACGCTCAGTCAACGAAATTCGTAATTCCTAATTGACTGATGAAATTCGCAATTTTCCCGAGTTAAATTGGCGAAATTCACGACTTTTTCTCCAGATAAACTGACGAAACTCGGGATTTTCCCGTGCACGATCAACAAAATTCGCGACTTTTACGCGCGTGATCGATGAAACACGCGATTTTTCCGCGCCCAATCGATGAAATTCGAGGTATTTTTCAACTAGCGACTGACGAAATTAGAAACTTGGGAATTTTCTATATTGATACAAATGTTATCGGCCGAGCGATTAATGAAATTC
Source organism: Maratus speciosus (assembly GCA_963932465.1). NCBI lineage: Eukaryota > Metazoa > Arthropoda > Arachnida > Araneae > Salticidae > Maratus > Maratus speciosus. The sequence continues at coordinate 293,257,062 of OZ010798.1, forward strand.
GCGATTTTTAACTGACTGACGAAATTTGCAATTGTTTTCCGGCACAAATTGACGAAAGTCACGATTTTTTCCTGCAATCTATGGTAAAAAATCTCAATTTTTGCCAATTATAAATTGACGAAATTCGCGGGCCACTTGTTAACCCGTCGCGGGCCACTTTTGGCCCACGGGCCACAGGTTGTGCATCCCTACTTTAAAGGACCCAATTTCTTCTTAAACAGATCCATGCTTACCCATTACACACACCTAAATTAAATACTTAAAAACTTTAATATTTAAACAATAAAATTCAAATGTTCAACGAAAATGTAGAGTAAGATCATAAATTAAACATTTTATTTATTTAAAGCATAAAATGTTTTTAATTTTACACCTTTTTAAAATGAACTTCCCTTAAAGACCTAAATAATAATATTCAGTTTTATTTTATCCTAACTAACCCGGGGAGTCTTGCCGGGTCCGTAAAAAATAGCATGAACGCGAGAAAACTCTAAAAATCGCAAAAAATAGCGGCACGAATTTCATACAACATATATTGAAAAGATAACAAAATGCACTATATTGCATTAGAAGATTGAAACCTGATTAATCTCACTGATGTGATAAAACGCAGCAAATTATGAAAAAATGCTAACATTTAAAAAAATCGCAGAGGAAAAAAAATACCATTGGGCTAAAATATTAAAACAGAATTTCTTTTATGAATGTGAAAAAAAAAATTGCAGTAGAACGCGAAATATCTGTGAAATAGCATAAAAATTTTCAAAAATGTCTGTACGAATTACGAGCAAATGTTATTCAAAACAAGAAAGAATTTATTATATTGGGCTGAAAGATTAAATTCGCATTGCTTTTACTAATGTGAAAAATTGTCAGTAAAACCAGAAAATAATCGCATTAAAAATCGGTAAGAATTCAAAAATCGCAAATAGCAAAATTTTCTGCAGTAAGCTAAAACATTGTAAATCGAAATTCGTACACGAATGTCAAAATATCGTCGAGAAATGCAAAAAAGCTATAAAAAACGTATTAAAAATCGTGGAAGACAAAATTTACTATATAATGCTAAAAGTTTGAAACCAAATTCGTTTTCAAATGTCAAAAGAAAAAAAAAATACACAAGAAAAGAAAAAAAGATGCAATAAATTTTATTAAAAATCGCTAAATATTCAAAAAGCGCGAAGAATAATTAGTATATTAGGATAAAAGCTTGAAATCAAATTCTTCTTAAGAATGACAAATATCACTACGGAACAAAAAAACAAAAAAAAAAAATGCTCAAAAATCAAAAATCACACAGGACAAAATTTACTATATTAGGCTAAAACTTTAAAACAAAAATTCCATTAAGAAATTTTTTTAAAAATCACTGTGGGGCGCGATAAACTTCTAAATACCGCATTGAAAATAGCACTGAAATTTAGTAATTCTAAATAAATTAGTAAAAATTCAAAAATCGTGGAGGACAAAACAGACTTTATAAGGCTAAAAGTTCGAAACCAAATTCTTTTTCAGAATGTCAAAAAATCGCGTGAAATGCAAACAAATGCTAAAAGTAGCTAAAAAATGCATTGAAAGCAGCATTAAAAATCACAGAGAATAATATTTTATATTAGGCTGAAAGTTTAAAACACAATTCCTTTCCCTTATGTCAAAAAATCATCAAGGAGCGCGAACAAAACAAATGCTAAAAACTGCATTAAAAACACATACGCAAAAAAAAAAGCAATTTGACAAATTACAACGACTATTTGGAAAATTATTTTTTCAAAGACTAAAATTTAAGACATATAAAATCGCACGGAGTTGATCATACATTACGTACGCCATGAATTAAACATTAATAGTGTTATTACACGTAAAAATTGTAAGCGACAAAAATCGCCGGCGACTTGTCAGATTTCCAGAAACTTACGTATTATCCACCTGAAACTTATGTATTATCCAAGCATTTCATTGGCTGTTGGGGAAAAGGCTTTTCCATCGTCAGATTTCCAAGAAATCTGACGACCAATTTTAAAGGAAATTTCATTTTTAAACTTCTAAACATCCCATAATATTACTTTTTACATCGTCCTATAGAGAAAAAAATGTACTTTTAAATGCAATTTGTTTGAAAGCTGTATCTCAATTTGTTTCTGAGTTATTAATTTTTATTTTTTTGTAGTTTCTATTACTTTTTGTCATAGTGGCAACAGAAGAATCCATCTCTGTTGAAAGTAAAGGAAATACTGATTACTGTATAGACCCATCAGAAAACGAGTAAAATGCGGATTCCATTCAACCAATAAAAAGCTTCAGATATGTTTTTGATTTCCTACCCTGACGAGGACAATAAAGATTTTTCCAAATGATTAAAAAAGAAAAAGGAGGACTAAACATTTATTCAAATGAAGTGGCAGAAATTAAATCAAGTGGCAGAAAATTTCGGTCAAGTTCGTTAATGCGCAAAATCGGACCACGGGGATGGAAATAGGGAGGGGTTTTGTGAAAATCGAAAAAAAAAAACAAAACCCATAACGTCTTAATTATAATATATATCAAATCAGTTTAAAGTTATTATTATTTCTAAGAAAAGGGCCAAAAATTTATGTATCACTGCTTTTTGATAAAATTTAAAATGTGTGAAGGGGCGCAAAAAATAGGGTTTTAGGGAGAAAAATATTCATAACTTCGTCAATTCTCAAGATATCAAATTCACTTAAATATATTATAGATCTTAATACTAATTATAACTTTTATACTGACAAGTTTTGATAGGACCAACTCTTACCAGAAAAAAAGGGGGGGGGGGAAGAAGAAAAAAATTCATTACTTCATTTTATTCACAAGATATCCAATCCGCTTAAATTTATTTACACCTTCTTAATATTATCTACCACTTTTATATTGACATGTTTTTGATAGGACCAACTCTTACAGCAAAAAGAAATTAAACAAAAATAGGGTTTGACGAAAAAATTATCGTATTAAGGTTGTACTCAAATCCAAACTCCTTATTTTCTGACTCATTTTTAAATTCATTTTTCTCTCATACGCATCCAATGGGCAGGTTCTCTTATTCAGAAATTATAAATGGGCCGTATTGATCGATTTTAGGATAAAAGGTAGAATATATTTCAAAAAATGCTGCCAAAATGGGCATTTTACACCGAATATCCCTAAGCGATAGTGCTGATAACGGAAAAAAAAATGGTCGTACTGAGAAAATAATTGTTTGTAAACCAAGTTCTGATAATTTGAATGAAAAATAAAATACAGGTCGCTTATAAATCTCTTCAAAAAATCACGTCCGCAAGTTTCATGTTTTTACTTTTAAAAATGAGCCTAAAAATGTGTCAGAAAATTTCGAATTGTGGAGCGTGGGAAAATATTTCTTTTATACCACGTTAACATGATTCTGATAAAATCAGCTCTTACATAAAAATGAAACTAAAAACTTTCAAAAGTGGCCAGATAAAATTATTAAACTGGGTTTATTTTTCATCTTGATTTTACTTTTGTTGGTGAAATTAGTACTTAACTTCAAAATCTACCCCGCCTGTAGGCCGAGCCGGAAGGGATTTTTTTTTTTTTTAGTATAATCAGTTTCTCAGTCAAAGTTCGGCTCAAGGGGATAGGTGGGAGGTAAGTTGTTGACAGTTAGTCCAGTGGTCACCGTATATTTAAGTCATTGTTTAATTGAATCAGTATTTTTAATGAATGCAATCATGACCTCATCTCGTCTCAACAAATTAAGTTCCCCCTTATTTACCCTTTGCACTGTTATTTAAAAGAAAATCATTGTCGCTAAAACCTATCAGGAACTTTCCCACCCCCACTCCTCCACAAAAATATATCCTGTCTATGAAGTAGAATTTTTAACAGTCATTTGAAACAATCTGATTCTTTATGTAGCTTAAGGTTATTCGCGACAATGCGACCGCTATCCTTTTTTGAAACTGTTGAACAATTTTCACTTAACCCATATATCTACTATGTGTTTCTTCATTTTTAAATATAACAATAACCGTTTAAATGAAATATTTTCGTTAAATGGAATATGATTCAAGAAAGTGGTAAATTTCGATTAATCTAAAAACACTAACACTTGATTTTGATTCATAAAAGTGGCTAATACGATTAATTAGTGATTCAAAAAACCAGCTATTACTGCATTTTTTAGGTCTGGGATGGGTTTTAAACCCCCCCCCCCCTTCACACGCACACCATTCGCCTCACTACTGATAAATACGATATTTAATGAGTAATTTTTACGAGTTGTTCTCAAATCCATTTTCTGGCACAATTTTTAAAATCATTTTTATTCGGAAATGTAAGAAATTAGCAAGCTTGTAATAATTGCTAAGAAACTATATAATACAACGGTTTTTCTCGTTTTTCGGTAAAAAAAAAAATTTTTTTCAAGAAGTGCTGCCAAAAGTGGCATTTTATACGAATTTCCGGACACGACAGGGCAGGAAAGGGAAATAACCGCCGTTCTGAAACAATAATTGCTTATAACTCAAGAACGCAATTAATTTATTGAAGAACGAAAATATTGAATTACAAATCACTTCAGTAATCATGCCTGCAAGTATCACTTTATGTTTAAAAAACGTATCAATGTTTCGCGTTCTTCAACAGAGAAAAATATTTTTTTAAAACCTCTTTCTAGTAAATTTTTCTAACACTTCCTAACACTAAAAATTTGACTTTCTACAAGTAAAAAGTAGTACTTTAATTTAAAACATTTTATTCATTCGGCCTTAAATTACTTAAAATTGCATAGTTGGAAATTAAAGTACATAGTAAATCAGATGTTTAATCAAATATTATACATTTATTTACGAAGGAAAAAAAAAAAAAAAGAGAGCCGATTAATCATAAGATCAGAGCACTCATTAGATATAGCACTTTGGCATTAAAGTGAAATTTGTCACAAAAACCCAGATTTTCATTCTATGTTCAACATAAAATTATTATGAAGCTAATTTGAATTAGTTCAAATATGTTGCATCAGAATATGCCCGGAATTATACGTACATATATGTACATATACACTATATAGCCATTAATGACCGGCGACGGCAACTTTCAATTTTAGACATTTTGTCGAATATTTATAAATATACTTGACAGATTCTTCTGGAATTTCAGGATAAAAAAGAATAGGTATGACCTCATATTTAGCAATGTCGATTTGTTAAGGGAGGGGGGGCAATTAGGGGGCCAACAAAAAATCAAAGAAAAAAATAATACTTGGGATCACCCTGTAAAATAAAATACACGAAATGATCTACCGCTATCGAATATAAATAAACAGACATTCTGTAATATGTGTATTATTTTGTGTAAGAATAGCACGTATATTAACAGAGATATAGCGATTTATTTAAAATAATTAAAAAATTCTTGCATGTTTTTTGCTTATTACATGCAGGGTTTTCAACCAATTTAACACCGATTTCAGAAAAATTGGCAAAATACAGTAGAAACAATATAGTGCAATTGGAATATACATATATTAAATATTTTAGGAAATATGAACAGTTGTATGAAATAATTTTTATCTGCGCATGCGCGAACGATAACAAGGATCATTTTACATAATTTAATAGTCAACTCTATCGAGCAACACTAAAAAAATCTAGTCAAATATCGTAAAAATTCAGAAAGATGATCAATCCTGAAATTCCAGAAGAATCTGTCAAGTATATTTCTAAATATTCTACAAAATGTCTAAAATTGAAAGTTGCCGGTCATTAATGGCAATATAGTGTATATGTGTGCATGTGTGTTTGTATTTTTAAGTTCGACAATGTATGCCAATTTATAAGAGGGAAACGATTCCAGACCATAAGAAAAGAACAACCAATCTGAATAATGGAAAGGAAATGAAGAACAATACAAAGAATGAAAACATTAAAAAACTGGCTCATCTACAGAATTTCAATTATCATTGTTAAAAATGTATACATTTTTATATAAACATTGATTAGCTTAAAATAATGGTTACGCTCCGGACAATATGAATTTCAGACGTGGGATTATTAGATAGGACATTTTAAAAATCTTTTATGTCGTCGAATTTTGACAGGGACCACCTAGTGGTTAATAATGTTTCAAAATGTTTAGTAAAATATAAATGCTTTCTAAACTTTGACGTAAAAAGCAAAACATCAGTAAACATGACAATTGAAGTGATCTAGATTCAAATAGATTTTTCATTTTTCGATAACTGAATTATATTTTAAGTGATATGCGATTTTTGTGACGCTGAATTTCGTTTCAAAACACTAGCTTTGACAGCATTTTCTAAAAAATCGCAAGCCTTTATTGAAAAAGGAAAAAAAAATATTCGATTTCATAGCTTCTGAATAGAAATACACCTGTCAGTCTCATGATTTTACAATCAGAAAACGATTAGCTTCTGAATAGCGTACCTATCGTGTGTACCTGTATTAACACGTACGACATTTACATTAATGTAAAAAAAATGCTGTTAGATTCTTTAGCAACCTTATGGAAACATCTGAACAATTCAAGAATGTAGCTGAAGCTGAGTACCTATCAGTCCAGCTTTAACAACCCAAAATGGATTTAGGAATTATGCCAGAAATTAGGCAGTTTAGCTTTGAAAACAAGCTTAAATGTCATCTCAGATAGCTACTTTCTAACGCATTCGTGATTTCTAAACTATACTGAATACTGTCACATATTATTTCTAATGTCAACATCCACTTTTATAAGCACATACAAAACACAGACGATGGATAAGATATTATTCAAAAAAATTGTCAACAGAGACTTTAAAGAGCACATTCACATATCACTAAAACACGTTGTTTTCTTGAAAATTGCTGTTAACCCATTCGCTGCCAAAACTATAAAGTAAAAAATTTCAAATTTCTTGTTGAAAGTCGTATGCCACCACAAATTCAGAAATGTAAATTTCGCTTTACTAATACAGTAAAATTTCTGCCAATAAATAAAGCAATTTTTTAATTCTAAAATAGTGGTGACAAAGTAATAAATAAATTAAAGCCACGAGTATACTCGTGGTTGGCAGCGAATAGGTTAATTGAAAATGAATGAAAAGACGTATCCGCAAAAAATCTCAATGATTACAGTGAAAAAAAAATTCGCAAGTTTTCATACATTTTTATTAAAATTCTAAATTTTAGTTATTTTTTTTTTCATTTTTCTATAAAAACACAACGCCTTTTAGAAAATAAATTTGATTTTTTAAAAGATTTTTGAGGCAAGAAAATAACTTAAAACTATTCATGAGGTAACAATCGAATGCAAACAACATTTACATTAATGTAAAAAAATGCTTTTAGATTCTTTAGCCACCTTATGGAAATATCTGAAGAATTGAAGAATGTAGGTAAGAAATTGCCTAATTATATTTGAAATATTTATGTAGGGGAAAACGAAAATATCTTTATCGAAATAAGAAAGTAAAAAGTACGGAATCTTTGCAATTAAAATTTTAAAATGAAACAAAACCCACTTCAGACATAATTGACTAAAATAAGAAAGATAATGTTTTAAATGAATAAAAAAAAAAAGAAATTACGACCGAAATATAATTACACTTATTCACTCTTAAATACATTTAAAAATTAATTTTCTTGCACAAAATGTATATAGTTTACTCATAATTTCTCATATATTTATTTCCCAAGTTGCCAATTATTTTTTCTGAAAATTCATCTGAACTTTAACTTTCGATTTCTAAGATATACTCATGCAGCGGCTAATAACATAAGTGATTTTTTTTTCTTGTTTTTTCATATAGAATTTTCACTTCAAAATTTTATTAATAATTCAAATTAATTGTAATGTTGATAAAACCTAGCGATGAATAAAATGATTTTTTTTAAAACACGATTCTTGAAGTCAGTAGATAAGTTGTATAAACAAACATTCATGTATAAAGTAAGTTATGTAGACAAGCCATTTTCAGTTCTCAATTTTTCTTCTAATAGATCATTATTACATCCCTAATTTTGTTCTATGGAAATCTAATATTTATTAGAAGATTGCTCCAATTATCATGAAATTCATATATATTATTTGTGAGATACAGATAGATGCCTCTTGGTCTTGTTGACAAACAAAAATTTTCAAGAAATATAACTTTTTGCTTTCTTTTGTGTAATATGTTATTGAGTTAGCTCAGCTCCTCAAATAGTAAATAATAATAATTATTGTTATTATTTAAAATTTTAAAAATGATTTTAGTAGGGTTTTGATTATTCATGTGAACTGGAAACATTCTAAATTTTAAGCTTACTATCTGAATGCAATCACATTACATTACGCAACACATGTGCTTATACTACGTAAAAAAATAAATATTTTTTCACATTTTAAAAATATCCTAGCCGGCGTAGTCATCCGTCCGTAGTAGCCCGGCGTAGCATTTTTCATAGCATGCTATTCTCTCTCTCTCTCTCTCTTTTTTCCTTTTGAATGAGGAGGGGGGGAGGGGGGAATTTAATTCAATTCTACATTTAAAAAAGGTTCAAAATGTTAATTTTGATAAATATTTCAATATAATCAAGTAATCACGCTTAGAATTTACAATATAGATTATATGAAAATTACGGAAATTATATCTTGCAAGTTACCTAATTTTGATGCAATAATAGTACAATGCCTTTATAGTAAAAGGGTATACGGGTAGTAAAATTCAATCGATCTAGATAATTTTAGATAAAAATTTAGAGAGCTTGCCACTATTGTCAAGTTAATGTTTGTTTATTTGCTTGATTCATTTAAGACTTTTCTGAAATGCAAACTTGATATTTTCTGATACATTTTCTAATTCATTTTTGTTTGCAAACGTGTCAAATTGGCAGGTGTACTTATTTAGAAACAACGCAATCGAACAGTTTTCCTTTTTCAGAAAGAAAGAGGAATTTTTAAGATATGCAGTTAAATTTGGTGTTTTGATTCGAATTTCTAGACGTGACAGCGCAGGAAAGGGAAAAAATTGTCGTTCTGAGATAATAGCTTCGGCCATCTGACTGTGGTCAAGTTCTATATGTGACTAATCTTCTGCTTATGTTTTAGACAAATCTTTTATTATATACCCTGTACGTATGTTCAATCCATGCTCAAAATTTCATGTTATTTATATGGTCATGATATTTACTGTTTTACATGTTATTTACATTTTAAAGAAATTCAGAAAATATTATTTCATACGGATCAAGAATATGAAAAATTTTCAGCTTTTTGATAAAATCTTTAATAAATGTAGAAGTCATATTATCATGCTTTAAATAACTTTTTAAGAAAACATAAACTAAAAGCCATTAAATCAATTTATTTAAACAAAACAAAAATAATATATTTTTTTTATCATTTCGGATAGCATTATTTTCCCCTTTTCCTCCACAAAAATGAAGTATTTTACTTGTGTTTCTGAGAAACTCAGTTAAAAGTTATAATGGCAAAATGTAGTTAATATTTTGAACACTATTTAAAAATTTAAAGTCCAGAGAGTCATTAAGACATTCCCGGATTCATGCGAATAATTGGTGTTAATTTCATAGCGCTGCTTTTCATATTCTCTAGGAATTGTGAAACAAAGAAACAGACAAATTTTTATATAAAAGAGTATAAAAAATAGTTTTTAGAAATATTTCTATAAATGCTGAAATACTAAATGAAATTCATAAGTCATACTTATCATTAACGAAAACGTGAAATTTGTTACAATTTTTATACTTTTTAAACATTATTTTATTTCAGCTCTCCAATAATCAGATAAATAACTCTATTTAGAAATTATCTTGGGTCAATCTTAAGATGACTAATATACTGTTTAATAGTTTAATAAATATTAATTTTAAAGAAAAATAACCATATTATAACCGTATTATGGCATACAAGTATGCACCAAATGTTACACGATGGTATGCTAAAAATATTCACTTTTTTTTTTATTTCTAGCATCTTGTTCTGAACAATCTTTAAAAATAGGATAAGGAAGGTATGTGGCCATGGTCAGGGGGTATATATCAAGTTATTTTTCGTTGCGCCGAAAATCTCAATTAGCAGAAGTCCTAATGGTTTTTTTCACGGTGAGGAGTGACTCGTATTTGGAGGGAGAAATTTTGCTCCGTATGTGAATGTCCATCCGATAACGACGTATTTTTTGGTCTGGTTTTTCGCGTTTATTTTGCCGTACGATCATTCATCAACAGTGTGAGTAATTAGGAATGATATATGTCTTTTGGCTCTAAAGGGAATACCTGCTCTGGATGTTAATATAACGTTAAATGCAGTTCGGATGTGGTTTTCGTGAGCTTGAATACTTAAATACCGCTTTTGAAAAAAAAAAAATCAAAAAGGTGTTGCATTGTAACTACTTTCGAAAGATCCGGGACAAGTCTTATTATTACCTCACACGGAGAATGTTTTTTCAGGAGATAATGATAACTAAGTATCAACCGAAACAAATTTTGAAGGCCGAAACCGAAACCGAATTTCGGTAATATTCCTATTTTCGGTCGAAAACAAAAATGCCCCCCCCCCCCCCCCAAAAAAAAAAAAATAAAAATAAAGTAATTAATACATTCTTAAATATACGTAATTATTAATTAATTATACGTGTGGCCCAAGTCGGCTCTCTGTGCCTCTAACCAAAACTTTTTATTTCCATATAAAATAACATGTAATTAATTCATCAACGGCATAAAATGATCTTCTAATTATACGAATTTCATCTACTTAAAAAGTGTTTTAGGTACTCGATTTTTCTTTTATAATGTATACAGTCGACGCTCGTTTTTACGAACTCGTAGGGAACACACAAATAGTTCGTAAAATAGAAAGTTCGTAAAATAGAAAAACAACAAGAATGGTATGAATATGTACATTATTTATGTATTTTTATCAAACTGATCCTCTTCATAGATGAATCAGTATTTCAAGATTATTTATTATTTAATAAAGTTATACCTGTATTTTTAAATATACAGGAAATAAATGCTAATCTTGGCACAAAAAAATAATGTTAGTACACAGAAACATAAGTTATAGCATCCTTTGAAAACATTACATACGAAAACACAGACTGTATTAGTGCTTAGTAGATGAAAATACACAGATGAAAACATAGATAAAAAATTAGGAATGGAAATAATCATTTATCTTTTTTAAAAAAAATCGCATTTTGGAAAATATATCTTTCTATTTTATCTATGCTTGAAATCCTTTCACAGTTATTGTTCCCTTCAAAACAGTGCTTTAGTCCTGACAATCACTACTTAAAATTTTTGCCATGCCCCTTCCTCCGAAAGAGATTGGGGAAAACAACACATTCTTGGAATGCACCTTATGTTTCATTGCACCTGTATAGAGTTTAATTGACGTTGGCACTGCATTCCGATATTAAAAAAAAAAAAAAAAAAAAGTTGCAGAAGTACGAAAATTGAGTTCGCAAAAAAGAGATTTTCATAATTAGTAGTTCGTAAATGGAAGCGAAAAATTACATTGCTTCTATGGGAGTGCATTCGGGACCACTCTATAGTTCGTAAAATCGCAAGTGTTCGTGAAAAAGAGGTTCGTAAAAACGAGCGTCTACTGTATTGTAAATGATCATATTTTATACTAGAACTTTCTCAATGAGTATTCGAAGCACTTCTGTGGTTTGAAACTCAAATTTTTCTATTACTGTTAAGTTTGCAACTTTTAATGAGCTCGTGAAAAGCGGCTTAAAATTTTAATCATATATTCTTTATAATTTGCACTCACGTCTTGTGTGAGTTATGGCTGATAATTATAAACTGTGAAGTTCATAGCAATAAATAAAGGATGTCTCATTTGAACCGATACAGCTCAAGTCAATGAGAAATGTTGAAAATTTCGCTGATATTTGGAATAAAGACAGTTTCGGTCGAGTTTCGGTCCGGCGAAAATTCAACACACATTCGACGAAACTCTCACTTTAGACCCAAAACGAAAGCGAAATCAAATTTTCGGTCAATCTCCCGTTATTGGTGTACTTTTTGTGTTATATTTTTCACTTTTGAGAAATATGCGAATTCCAAAAAAAGTATTTTTCCAAAAATTGCGGATATTATTTCACATTGAGATAGCGCACCTGCAACAATTATCTATATACTGCTTAATGTTTCTGTATACAAAATAGCACTGTGTACTTTAACAACTTATCGAAATTTTTTAGAGATTGGCTAATTTTTTACAAAAGTTTGCAACAAAAAAATAAATAAATTATCAAAATTAAAACATTCATTCAAAAATTATGCGTGAACATGCGTACATATATAAGATGTTTCTCTTCTTATCGTTGATCAAAAGTTAATTCCTAAACAGTTGGGTTTATAGGTATAGTTCCAAATGCAAAATGCTTTAAATGTTCTTTTCCATCACATCAAAATCCATTTCTGTTACACTAGTATATATTTTTTAAGTTAATAAATTTCAATTTATATAACTTAATTCGATTAATTTTTATGTTCCTGCTTGTAAAACAGTAAAATTCCATTCTTCGACGAGACCAAAACTTATCGAATACTTTGTTTTTTATGAATTTTTGGTGTTTTCTGGCCATAAAAATAGAAACAATTGTGGAAAATGCTGAAAATTCGTAAAATATAAAGTATCATAACTTGGTAAGTTTTAATCGTAGAAGAATAACATTTTTACTGTTTTACTTATTAGAGCATAGAGAAAGTTTTTATACAATAAGTTATAGGAGTCAGGGACCTTATAAAAATATAATTTTCGTAACTTTTAAAACAATAACTGTTTTGTCGAAAATTAATTTTCATATTAAGACAAAACAACATTTGGAACATTTTTGAAACTGTAACTACATACAGTATAACCTATTTTATCCGAAACTCTCTGTTAGCCGAAATCCATTTTTAAATCTTTTTTTTTCTTTTTTATTTAACTATTATATTCCTTGTGTGTAAGCGGTCTTTTCTGAACTACGAGTACATACAAATATTTTCGATCCCTTTTCTTAGAATTTCTTTGAATTTAACTTGAGCTCCCCCAAGCTGCAGAGTGGAACGAAGAAAACGAACAAATTATGAGTTCTGAAGCTTTTGAATGTTTTGCAAAAGGTTTGGCATGGCTAGAGCAGCTGAAAGGCTGTGATACTGATAAACTAATACTATTAAAAAACTCCGTGACAAAACTTCAAAGCAAAGGCAATCGAAACTGCGACAAACAAAACATTTTTTAAAACCCTTGTGATATAAGTAAAAGGTACTTAATTTCAAAATTAAAGTTATGTAATTTATTCTTGTTTCTATTTTGCTATTGCTTTATTTTTATTAAGCGCTTGTTACCATAATAAGAAATATTGCATATATTTCTCCTTAATTTTAAAATGGAAGCATTTTCGATTATCCGAAAATTTCGATTTTTCGAAAGAATGTTGGTCTCAATTACTTCGGATAATCGAGGTTCTACTGTATTTGAAACCAACGGTTTTGGAATTAGCTATTGGTCAAAAATAACAAGACACACCATGTAATTATAATTTTATAGAATTGTGTTATCCTTTGTACTCTATTGTATAATATTTGTATAACATTTTTGTTTATTCTATATCCTTTAATTGTATAATATCATTTAATGCATTCATTTTTATTATTTTTTTAATTTGGTTAAAAAAGTTGTCGTCCTTAAGCTTGTTCCATTTGTTATGATATATTTTGTGTACTTAATTGATTGTAAATGTTTACAAATAAAATCACGTATATTTAGGGTAGTGCAAGTGAGAGATAATATGCACTTTAGGATTTTATAGATAATTACATAGTTCTAGATAAAAGACACAAGCATCCTGTAGAATATTCTTTGTTCTCTTTGTACGATAACGCAACACAGAAAAAGTTTTCCTATTCCACATTCAGGTGTTGCAAACGACAGGTTTCTGAGATTAAGAATTGACCGATAAAGGAAATGCATCAAATTCTAGTCACAGTGGCTCTGAAGCTATTGTTTACATATCCCTTACAAGTTTTTTCTAGATTTAGGAGAAATAACTTTATATCTTACCTGTTGACCTTTGTACTCTATTTTAGCCTAACTTTAGACAAAGTGTCTCTAAAAAAAGTGTACGCGCAATAATCTTCTTTACTTACCGAGTTTACTTTGAGATATTGAATAATTCTGCAGATTTTTCTGAATTTGGGACCTTTGTGTTTGTAGTTATTTATAGAGATCGGCCGAAAATTCAGTTTCGTTTTCGGCCCAAAATCTGAGTTTCGCCAAAAATTCGTTTTCGGCAAAAATGATGGCGAAATTTTGGACTGGCCGAAACTATCTTTATTTCAAAAATCTCTTTTCTTCCTACGGAAATTTTCCATATGATTCATTGATGTGAGCTGAATCGGCTCAGATGAGACATTCTTTATTTATTGTTATGAACTTATCTGTTTATAATTATCAGTCATGGCTGACTCAAGACGTGTGTGCAAATTATAAAGCAAGAAATGCATATAGGACTAAACTTTGATAACGCTTTTCATGTGCTCATTAAAAGCTGAAGACTTAACAGTAATTCGCAGAAGTGTTTCGAATACTCTTTGAGAAAGTTCTAGTATAAAAGGTAATCATTTACAAAAATTGTTATAAAAGATAAATCGAAGTATGTATACGTAAAACATTGTTTAATTAGATGGAATTAGTATAATTAGAAAATAATTTTCTGTCGTTGATGAATTAATTACATTTTATTTTATATGAAAATAAAATGTTTTGGTCAGGTCACTGAGAGCCAACTTGGGTCACACGTATAATTACGCGTGTAATTAATTAATAATTGCGTATATATTTATGTAGGGTCTGGTGGGGTAATTATGACCAGGGGGTAATTATGACCACCGTCATATTGGAGAAAACTGTGAATGGTAAAATTTTGTTTCAAGCTTCGATATTAACCTCATAATGTATATTTCATCTTAGATATTCTTTATTACTAGCCTGAAGCCTTTTTGTGATCCGAATAGCAATTTGAAACTAAGTCTATAAATTTTTTTATAAACGGATTGTGACCACTTTGGAGTTCAAAGTGGTCACAATTACCCCAAACAAATGTGTATTGGCAAGTATAAAGAGAAGATATAGTGGTCATAATTTCCCCACTAGTTGTCTTAATTACCCCAAACTTATGTGATTGTGAGTTTTTGGTGGGGTAATTATAATCATCCTTTTAACTTAGAAAAAAAAACAGCTATGAGAATTAAAAATTTTAAAAGGTGTTCTTAAGGGATCAAAGTTACTTCCTATGTACTAAAAATACCACTTTTCCAAATAGAAATAAGCAAAAAAAAAAAAAAAAAAAAAAATGTTGAAAATGTAAAAAGTGGTCATAATTACCCCTCCTGACTATATGCATTAATTGTTAAAAAAAAAATTTGGACGTTTTCGTTTTCGGCCGAAAGTAAGAAGATTAGCCAAATTCAGTTTCGGTTTCGGTTTTAAAAACTGTTTCGGTAGATCCTTAGATTTATTTCCACTGTCAAAAATTTCTGTAAAAACATAAAAAGAAACAGTCATTCTCAATAAATTTACGCTATTCTTGGCTAGAAATAGACAATTAAGATTCTCGATTGAAGGAATTAATGCTGTCACTGGAAATTTTACACAGAGAAAGACAGAAAGTGTAATCTAATTCACTTTGACTTACAGTTATAATAGTGTCTTTTTAATTGTCAGTTCTTGTAACAATAACGCTTTTGCATATTTTCCAGAAAATTGCTCACTTTTGCTGTAATGTTCCGGTTCGAAGCATCTCTATACGATGTGATTTCCCTTATAAGGTTTTTCTAGATTTAAGGAGAAATAACTTTATGCCTACCTGTTGACTTTTGTACTCCATTTTAGCCTAACTTTAGACAAAGTGTCTCTAAAAAGAGTGTACGCACGATAGATCATCTTCTTTACTTATCGAGTTTATTTTGAGGTATTGAATAATTCTGTAGATTTTTCAGCGTTTGGGAGTTTTGTGTTTTCAGTTATTTATTTCCACTGTTAAATTTTTCTGTAAAAACATAGAAAAGAAACAGACATTCCCGATAAATTTACATTGTTTTTCAGTTAGAAGCAGACAAACAAAATTCTCTATTGAAGAAATTAGTGCTTTCACCGGAAATTTTACGCAGAGAAAGGCAAAAGGTCTAATCCAATTCAATTCAACTTACAGCTATAGTACTTTTTTTTGTTTTATTGGGAGTTCTTGTAACAATAACATTTTTGCATATTTTCCAGAAAATTGCTCGCTTTTGCTGCAAAGTTCCATGGTGAAGCATGTCTATACGACGTGCTGACAGCGAAAACCGTCTTCAAATGCTTTTTTCATGTAGAATTACAAAGCTGCAAAATATGTAAATATAAATAAGAAAACGACTTCCAGAAATTATTATTTTTTTTATAAATAGTAACTATTCATATATATTTTTTTTTTTTTCACGAAAAGTACTATACTACAAAAGTACCGTACATACGCATTCCTTTTTCTTTTCTTTTCATTTTTTTTTTTTTTTTCAAATTTTATATGGGTTTTGGAGAGTGCGAATTTAAAATGCAGAAAAAACGGGACATTTACGTATAGGGTAATTCCGGGATTTATGCCGCACATTTTTTTGAATTTGTGTATAAAGTCCCATGGTGGACATAAAATAAAAAAAATCATGCTGTGCTATTCAATGTTAAATATACAACGCGTGTAGTGCGACAAAAAATTCAAAACAAATTATTAATATTTTTTAACGATTTTTTCTAAAACATTACACTGCGGCGCATCACCCGTACATTCAGGATGAGACGCCGCACTTGTGCGGTAGTAATGCCGCGCTTGTAATAGGAACAGAATGAAATTATAAGTAAAAATATTAAAAAAAATTATTCATATCTGGACTATAAGTAACGATGTAATAACAAAATGAAACTAAATGAGTACAATGAAACGTATTAGTAGATTCAAATTAATAATTGTTGCCTACTTTCACTATAAAATTATCGACTTATTTTTTTTACATTAAATTTTAATTGTTATTTCAGCAACAACGGAACATCAATGTATTAGAAAGGGAAAAGAAAAAAAAGTAAAATTGTGTTTACATAATTTATTTGTTAACCCTTTCGGGATCGGTGGCTTTTACACACATTTTATTCCGTTTGTACCACTTTTTTAAAAGAAGTTATCTTTGCTTAAATAATCATGAAAATGCTCTAATTAAACAAAATAAATACTACTTTTGTTTTTTACTGGTGCCAGAAACAAATTATGTAAGCTCTTTATAAAGGTGCTTATATGTACTATGGTCCCGAATGGTTTAAAAGACCTGCTTTTTCGACTACAATCTATAGAAAAAGTGTCGAAAAAGTACAGTCTTTATGTAACTATATTTAAACACATGATGCAACGAAGCCAATTACACTTCCTCTTTTTTAGAGTAGATTACAAAGGAAGTCTGCGTTACGCGTAATCCAATTTTGCGTTATTATCATCTTGACTTGCCCTTCTTACTTTTTATTTTCTCCTTTTTCTCCTTTGGATTTAGTAAACTTGATAATATGCCTACCATGGTTAGTCTGTGCAAAAAGAAAAGGAAAAGTTAATAACATTTAATCATCCCGTACAAAAGAAACTGCGGCGTGTATACCGGAATAGCAGTGCAGCATGTATCCCATTTTGCATGGTGCAGACGTCGGCCATCACAGTTACCTGCCATCACTAAGGGGAATGGCGTAACCATACACACAGTACTCTATACAAACGCTACACTTAGTTTTGACTTCGAAATCAGGCATGCATATAGTAATTAGTGTATGAAAAGTATTTAAACATAACGTGTTTAAAAGTTTGGACAGTGAAATCATGCACTTACGTCAAATTAAGGATTGTACTTCTACAAGTAAAAATCGAAATGGGATTCACGCTATACACTGGTTAAAATAATCTCTTTGCTCACATATACTGTGCGTTTGACGACCATCTATCGATAATTATAAGAAATACAACGGGTGCGGCATCTGTCCCGTATGCGGCGACTCTCCCGGAGTAACCCTACTACCTCTGCGCTTGAAGAACTACATTTTATCGGACAGGCGCGGACGAGTTATAACACCTGCGAACTGTGGAAAATTGAAACTAGTTCATTACGTTCAATAAGAATTTTTAATTCTCACGTACCTACAGAGGACGTTTCTTCGTCTATCCTTATCCAAATTTGATGGCCTCACGCTAGATAAATTTCCCGAGTCAATCCATTTCAAGTGGTCCAGCACTGGTTGCTCGACCATTTTTAAAAAATCTGAAATTTTTTGTACAGCAACCCTAACATGATGGAAGTTCAAAATGACTATTATTTTACTTTTATTAATTTTTGTTTGTGCATAGCGGCCATCTTTGTTTCATCGTCTGCAGCAATTTTCTCACAAAAAGGGTTTACGGAATTGTAAATAATTTATCGTTTATTTATCCAATTCAAGTGCGGATTAAAGCAATTTGTACAGAATACATTCGGCTAAAAATTTGGTAAAAGAGTAGTTTCCGAAACTAACTGCTTATTGGTAAAATTTAAGCATAAAGTTTCAGTTTTTTTCCAAAATTTGTCCGTTTAAAAGAGGAAATTTTTCTAGCAAGGAAAACTGTCAACATGACATAATTTTTTTTTACAAATAGGCCGAAAGTACTTGTACTCACACGCCGAGTTCCAGATCTGGGACTTGCTTTCTCTTCGCTAAAAAAAATCCCAAATTTTTCAAAAATGACAAAAATCGCACTTTTCAGTCTTTGATATCTCTGGTGGGGCACCAGATAAAAATCTGAATTTTTTTTTTATAAGAGTATTGTATGGTAGTGTTATGCACAAAAAATTTCAGGATATAGATTTGACTACAAGCTGAGATATGGCAAGGGCAACATGTCAAAACAATACTGCCAAACTATTGTTTTGTTGTAGCCACAGCTAAGTATTTATCTCAGAGTATCATTTAAATTTATTTTTTAGAATAAATTTAAATAATAGTAACAGAAAATAAAGCCTTTTGCAATTAATTTTAAAAATAATTATGCCTAAGGGCTACATTTTGTATGGTTTCAGTAATTTTTGTTGTAATTTTAGTAAGTAAAAGAGACCTCAGCACTTTTATTTATATATATATATATATATACAGTGACGGAAAAAAAATCCCAACACCAAGATCCCACACTTATGCGCGAAGCGCATAAGTGTGGCGCTAGTGTCGCCACTCAGAACTTGCAGATCAGGTTTACTTTAAATGCGTGCTGTAAAGTTCGTGGGCGTTATTTAGCTACGAAACGTGACGTATTGAGTTGATGTTAGCCAAGAATGCCTTTAACAAGACGAAGAAGGCACTGTCAACAGCTCCTCGAGTTGGAACGAGGTCGCATATTCGGCTACGAGAAGGTGGATTTTCTTTCCACGATATTGCAGAAACACTTGGCTGGAATGTATCCACTGTGCATGATTGTTGGAAACAGTGGTCAATGGATGGTGCTGCATCAAGAAGACCGGGTTCGAGGCGGCCACGTGCACTCCTGAAGGGGAAGATCGCCGTATTCGGCGTACGACTGTGGCGCATCGTACTGCGTCTGCGGCAGAAATTCGAGCTGTAGTTGGTACCACAGTTACACAACGAACTGTTAGAAATCGGTTACTTCAAGGACAGCTCCGAACCAGGCGCCCTGTAGCGTGCATTCTACTGACTCCAAGCCATTGCCGTTTGCGACTCCATTCGTTTCAAGCCAGAGCTCATTGGTGGGCGGAGTGGAGATCTGTTGTGTTTCTTTTTCATCAGAAAACACAACAGATCTCTACTCCGTCCTCCAATGAGCTCTGGATTGACACCAATGACGTCGCAAACGGCAATGGTATGGAGTCAGTAAAATGCATGCTACAGAGCGCCTGGTTCGGAGCTGTACTTGAAGTAACCGATTTCTAACAGTTCGTTGTGTTACTGTGGTACCAATTACAGCTCGAATTTCTGCCGCACACGCAGTACGATGCGCCACAGTCGTATGCCAAATATGGTGATCTTCCCTCTCAGGAGTGCACGTGGACGCCTGGAACCCAGTCTTCTTGAGGCAGCACCAACCCTTGACCACTGTTTCCAACAATCATGCACAGTGGATACATTCCAGCCAAGTGTTTCTGCAATATCGCGGAAAGAAAATCCACCCTCTCGTAGCCCGAATATGCGACCTCGTTCCAACTCGGGGAGCTGTTGACAGTGGCTTCTTCGTCTTGTTAAAGGCATTCTTGGCTAACATCAATTCAATACGTCACGTTTCGTACCTAAATAACGCCCACGAACTTTACAGCACGCATTTAAAGTAAACCTGATCTGCAAGTTCTGAGTTGCGCCACTAGCGCCATACTTATGCGCGAAGCGCGAAATTTCAATCGATGTCATCTTTCAGATGTATAAACATGCCTACCAAATTTCGTTTATCTAACACAAGTCTTTCTTGGTGTTGGGATTTTTTTTTCCACCAGTGTATATATATATATATATACAAGACCTGGGACAAAAACAGAATAGGGAAAGAGAAAAGCTGTTAATATTGGCATACTTGTTGAGACATGATCAAACGTGTCAAAACACATTTCTGCTTGTTGGTTTAAAAACCACAATTTTAATGCTCCTTGCCAGTCCCTGAAACTTGTTCCTACCATAAGTATGTACCTGTAAATGGAACATTATGCGATGTTACCATGCATCATCCTCAATAATTTTCAGAAAGTAAAGATACCCAAAGACTTTTCAAAATTTATACTGCAGAAAAATCACATTTTTGCATAAGAAGTAAGCTAGGAATTATTAATGAATTGAGACTTGCACATAGTGATTTCAAAGTATATTTCTATGGAAAAGATCTTCAATCAAGTTATGAAGAGATGACAAGACTTGGTTCCTACAAATAAAATTTTGACACAGATCAAAATTGTGGTTTTTGAACCAACAAGCAAAAATATGTTTTGACACGTTTGATCATGTCTCAACAAGTATGACAACATTAACAGCTTTTCTTTTTCCCTATGTTGTTTTTGTCTCAGGTCTTGTATAAAAATATTTTTTTTCTTTATGTAAAAGAGCTGAAGTTTCTTTTAGTTACTAAAATTACTTACAACAAAAATTACTGAAACCATACAAAATGTATGGCCTTAGGCATAATTTTTTTTTTTAATTAATTGCTAAGCTTTGCAAAGGCCTTTATTTTCTGTTACTATTATTTAAAGATAATCAAAAACATAAATTTAAATGACACTCTGAGATAAATACTTAGCTGTGACTACAACAAAATAATAGTTTGGCAGTATTGTTTTGACATGTTGCCCTTGCCATATCTCAGCTTGTAGTCAAATCTCCATCCTGAAATTTCTTGTGCATACCACTACCATACAATACTCTTATAAAAAAATTTTCCCGATTTTTCTCTCGTGCCCCACGAGAGATATCAAAGCCTGGAAAGTGCGATTTTTGTCATTTTTGGAAAATTTGGGATTTTTTTTAGCGAAGAGAAAGCAAGTCCCAGATCTGGAACTCGGCGTGTGAGTACAAGTACTTTTGGCCTATTTATATAAAAAAAAAAATATGTCATGTTGACAGTATTCCTTGTTAGAAAAATTTCCTTTTTTAAACGGACAAATTTTGGAAAAAACTGAAACTTTATGCTTAAATTTTAACAATAAGCAGTTAGTTTCGGAAACTACTTCATTACCAAATTTTTAGTCCAAACTATTCTGTACAAATTGCTTTAATCCGCAGTTGAATTGGATAAATAAACGATGAATTATTTACAATTCCGTAAATCCTTCTTGTGAGAAAATTGCTGCAGACGATGAAACAAAGATGGCCGCCATGCACAAAAAAAAATTAATAAAATTAAAATAATAGTCATTTTGAACTTCTATCATATTAGGGTTGTTGTACAAAAAATTTCAGATTTTTTAAAAATGGTCAAGCAACGAATACATGATTTTCTGTACCACTTGAAATGGATTGACCCTCCCTAGCCATCGCCCACAGACAGACACACAAACATGGTTCTTTTATCAATACCTGTTGCGTGGTAACCCGTTGTGTTGCTTTCAGTTGCATGAGATCATTCTATTCTTTTGAGAAAAATGAAATCTAAGTTTATTGTAAATTTAGAAAGCAATTATAGTATTAATTTCATTAAATATAATATTTCAAATAACAAATTATATTTACAATTTAAGTCAAAAGCTTCTTCAATAAAATATGCACGTATTTTATCACTTTATTCTTCAAAAGATTTTCGTTCTTCCAAGATTTGGTTGCGAATTTCGGAACAGGTAGAAATGACGTCACTTATACAAAAATCGAGGCTAACGAAAAAGACAGGCTACCGCGGTGCATCGCACTTCTCTTTTTTTACAGGCCGCTGGAGTGACGTGATGCTCTTTTCGTATAACTGCATTGGTGCATTCGACTATCACGTGACTCCAGCGGTCTGTATAAAAAGGTACGTGGAATGAACCTCTGTAGCCTGTTTTAGGTAGCTTTCTTTACAAAAAGCTACCTATTGCAGCCGTTCGGAGGAAAGCGATTTCAAAAAATTTTGGTATATTTTCATCGATCATGACCCCCAGACCCCGAAACCACCCTCGGTTCAAAATTGATATATATATATATATATATATCAATATATATATATATATATATATATATATATATATCAATATATATATATATATATATATATATATATATACAGGGTGTTCCGTTAAAGGGGTCCAATATTAATAGGGGTAATAGAGGAGATCACACGGAGCATAAATCAGTATATAATGCCTGGCCGGATCTCAATAATTTTCAAGTTACAGCAAATAGAATGAAAAATCGGAAATTTGTAAAAAAACCCTCATTGCTAAACTGTCGATAATGCTACATAAAAACGAAGCACATATTTAGAAAGAGCAGAAAAAATCCTACGAAATGACATAAGTTGTTTTAGAATATTGAGAATTAATGGCGAGTTACAAGCTCTGAAACAGTGAAAAAATACAAAATCAAATATTTAGCAAAATAGTTAATCGTTAATTCCAAAAATGC
Organism: Maratus speciosus; assembly: GCA_963932465.1. Taxonomy (NCBI): domain Eukaryota; kingdom Metazoa; phylum Arthropoda; class Arachnida; order Araneae; family Salticidae; genus Maratus; species Maratus speciosus. Next base: position 293,280,156 of record OZ010798.1, read on the forward strand.
AACTCTACCTACATCAAGGAAAATGTTATAAAATTTGGTCCATTCCGAAAGCTTTCGAAGAAGCTGACAATAAACCATATCAGTTTAATTGTATGGGAGAAATCAAGCAGCTCCCTAGTTACAACTCTGTACTGTTGCACGCTCGGAAAGGGCGAAACTCCGCCCATGACGATTGTAAACACCCCGTTTTAATATCTTTCAATTATACATTTCTGATCAACCTCTATCAATACCCTTTCATTATTCAGTCTGGTCAAGTGAATGACATATTGTGCAGCTCTCGCCTTGTCTTAAAGCAAACTCCGTGACTGCTGCGTTTCCTCCATGAACTTTCAGGATGATGAAGAAGAAGTACTTTTTATGCAAATTTTCTATGTGTATAGGAAGAAAAGTGTAATAAAACAGCAGTCATCAGTGGGCGTTATGTTAAAGGGAGGCTGTTGTAAGTGGGATTGTAGTAAGTTGATGTATAATAATTATGCCGGAATACTCTAACGAAGAATATGCGGACATGCATCTGATGTACGGGCAAGCTCATGGAAATGCATGTCTAGCACAGCGCATGTACCGTGAGCAATTTCCAAGGAGACGTTGCCCAAGTTCGAAACTCTTCATAAAAATCGATAGACGATTACGGGAGACTGGATCGTTTAATACAGCAAGCATTGATGCAGGGAAACCTCGACATGTACGAACACCTGCAATGGAAGAAGATGTACTGAATATTTTTAAAGATAACCCCTCCACGAGTACACGAGCTGCTGCGTCTGAAGTCGGTGTTTCTCACCAAAGTGTGTGGCGTGTTCTGCGTGCAGAAAACATGCACCCCTTTCATGTGCAGCGGGTACAACTGTTATCAGTAACAGATTGTGCTCAGCGGACAGAATTCGTACGCTGGTTGCTTAATGTAACAGAAAATAATCCACAATTTCTGGAAAATATTTTATTTACTGATGAAGCAACATTTACGAGAGAGGGCGTGGTAAACACGCATAATATCCACACATGGTCATATACAAATCCGCACACTGTTTTCCCGTCGAACACACAACAAAAGTTCAGTGTGAACATATGGGCAGGTGTCCTCGGTGATTATCTCATAGGACCATATTTACTCCCAGATGTACTCAATGGCAGTACGTACTTGGTTTTCCTACGGGATATCTTACCGCAGTTACTGCAAAATGTGCCAGCAACATTGCGCCACAATATGTGGTTTATGCACGATGGCGCACCGGCACATTTTTTCATAGGTGTTCGCAATCACCTCAATTCAACATATCCTGAGAAATGGATTGGACGCAGTGGACCTGTTGCTTGGCCTGCACGCTCTCCAGACCTCAATCCGTTAGACTTTTTTGTTTGGGGACACCTTAAATCGCTGGTGTATGAAACGCCTGTGGATACACCGGAGGATTTACTAGCGCGAATCGTTGTCGCTGCAGGAGACATTCCCAACTCCGTCGGAGTTTTTCGGCGTGTTCGCCAATCTTTACGACGTCGCTGTCGGCTGTGCGATTCTGTTAATGGGCGCAACTTCGAACACCTATTATAATAATGTCCGTTCGTCTGCCTTCCGACATTGAACTGTGCAGCGCAGGCCAGAAGACTATGCTTCACATATGTCATAAAGTACGTGGAATGTAATTCTTTATTTGTCATTTTTCTTTTATTTTCAACACTTTTTGGCACAGTATTTTGTAAGTCACAGACTGTGGTGTACTCAAATTGTAAATTACAAAGTTTGTATGAATTAATTTAAAATTTAGTGTCTTTTTTAAATTTATAATTAATAAAATTATTATGCTATTTGTTATTATTATTTCCTATCATAAATTATGATGCACATATACATACAATAATTGTCCATGTAAAACATGTACTGAAACTTCTGGCATAGTTACAAATCGCAATATTTTTAATTATTTCCGAATTTTCACCACCAGTTTAATTTTAAAGAATTTAACTTAAGCTTTATATCAATAAAAGACCACTTTAAAATGTAGACTATTATTGTAAAGTTATTTTGGTTCATTCAACTCTTGAATAATTAAAAATGTTGCATCTCAGAAGAAGCATGATCGAAAATGTATAGTTGAGAGTAATTAAAAAGGCGGTGTTTCCAATCGTGATGGGCGGAGTTTAACCTTTGCTAGTGTCAAAGAAAGCGGAGTTGTAACTAAGAAACTGATTAATTTCTCTCACACAATTAAACCGATATGGTTCATTGTAAGCTTTTTCGAAAGTTTTCGGAATGGACCAAATTTTACTACATTTTCCTTGTTGTAGCTAGAGTTGTCTTTTTGGAATTAACGATTAACTATTTTGATGTATATTGGATTTCGTACTTTTTCACTGTTTCAGGGCTTGTAACTCGTCAATAAATATTGCTATTTTAATACAATTGATGTCATTTTGTAGGTTTTTTTCTGCTCTTTCTAAATATGTGCTTCGTTTTTATGTAGCATTATCGATAGTTTAGCAATGAGGGTTCTTTTACAATTTTCCGAATTTTCATTCTATTTGCTGTAACTTGAAAACTATTGAGATCCGACCAGGCTTTATATACTGATTTATGCTCCATGTGATCTCCTCTATTTCCCCTATTAATATTGGACCCCTTTAACGGAACACCCTGTATATATATATATATATATATATATGACCTATGTCACACTGTAACTCTCGTATTTATGAACCGATTTGGATGTAATTCGGTGTGTACATAGTACATGCCAATGTCTCAACCGAGTTCGTTGGCCAGCTTCATCCGCCATTTTGTTACAAAATGACGGCCATTTAAAGTTTAAAAAAAAAATTTAAATTTGAAATGTGGTACCAAAAAATTGAAAATGGAAAAATATTTTTTTCTTATGTATTTGACCTTTATACAAAGACTCCGTAGCAGTTTTTGTTTCGTCTATATCTTAAAAAATGGCTGAGTTATAGCATTTTGAATTTCTAGCGAAGCTGACATTTTGAAACGTCCTGAAATTTGTCACGCGATAAAAGGCGTATTTATGAACCGATTTGGATGTAACTTCGTTTATACATAGTACAGACCAATGTCTCGAACGAGTTCGTTGGCCAGCTTCATCCGCCATCTTGTTTAAAAATGGCGGCCATTTAAAATTTTAAGAAAAATTTAAATTTGAAATGAGGTAGCAAAAAATTGAAAATTGAAAAAATATTTTTTTCTTATGTGTTTGACCTTGATAAAAAGATTCGGGAGCAGTTTTTGTTTCGTCTATATCTTAAAAAATGGCTGAGTTATAGCATTTTGAATTTCTAGCGTGGCTGACATTTTGAAACGTCCTGATTTTTGACACGTGATAACAGACGTATTTATGAACCGATTTGGATGTACCTTGGTGTGTACATAGTACATACAAATAACTCAACCGAGTTCGTTGACCAGCTTCATTCGCCATCTTGTTTCAAAATGGTGGGCATTTAAAAAAATTTAAAAAAAATTTAAAATGAGATACCAAAAAATTGGAAAATGAAAAAGATTTTTTTTGTATGTGTTTGACCTTAATACAAAGATTCCGGAACAGGTTTTGTTTCGTCTACAACTAAAAAAATGGCTGAGTTATAACATTTTGAATTTCTATTGCGGCTGACATTTTAAAACGACCTGATTTTTGTCACGCGATAACAGGCGTATTTATGAACCGATTTGAATGTAACTTGGTCTGTACATAGTACATACCAATGTCTCGACCGAGTTCGTTGGCCAGCTTCATTCGCCATCTTGTTTCAAAAGGGTTGCCATTTTTTTTTAAAAATGTAATTTAAAATTTAAAATGAGGTATTAAAAAATTGGAAAATGAAAAAGATTTTTTTTATGTGTTTGGCCTTGATACAAAGATTCTGGAGCAGTTTTTGTTTCTGAAAATTTGTTCTTTTGTTTATATCTTAAAAAGTGGTTGAATTATAGCACTTTGAATTTCTATCATGGCTAACACTTTGAAACGATCTTGTATTTGTAACGCGATACCACACTTATTCGCCTATTTCGATGGAAGAAGGCATGTGGATAGTATACATCAATATCTCGACCAAGTTCGCTGGCCAGCTTCATCAGCCATCTTGTTTCAAAATCGCGGCCATTAAATAAAAAAAAAATTATATTTAAAGTGAGGTGCAAAAAAATTAGAAATTGAAAAAGGTTTCTTTCTTAAGTATTTGACCTTGATATAAGGATTCAGGAGCATTTTTTGTTTATCTTTATCTTAAAAAATGGCTCAGATATAGCAGTTTCAATTTCTAAAGTGGGTGACATTTTGAAAAATCTGATTTTTTGCCTGCGACAGCACTCGTATATATCAATCGATTCCGATATGAGTGAGCATGTGCACAGCAATTACTAAGGTCTCGACCAAGTTCACTGGTTAGCCTCATCTACCATGTTGTCTTAAAATGGCGGGCACTTTAAGAAATCGCCGAATTTGGCAGCCAAGTATAAGTGACTTTAAAAAAAAGCAGCTTGGATAAAGCTGACTAATTTCGCGAAATTCTCATTCATAATGATTTAGTATTGATAAAAATTAGTATTGAATCTCCTACATTCGGTTTCCACTTAATTGAGCTTCGTGTGTTTGAATAATATAAGTTGGCTTTTTAAAAATAAGGAATATGAAAGCTACCTCTTCCTCCCGGCACTGGCCGGAAGGACTTTTTTTCGTTAGCCTCGTACAAAAATGACTTTTCTTTGGAAGATTTATTCAAAAGCATTTTGTATTTATGAATTAAAAGAAATACTTAGAGAAATAAAATTTTTCTCGCTAAAACATTTTGCCTTTAACGTCCTTGTGAAAAGTTGTAATCGCCATCCTAATGATCTATTTTTCTATTTTAAATTAAATTACAAAAGCTACGATGAATTTTTTTTTTTTTTTTCGTCAACGGAATTCATTTCTATGTTCCAGTCGACAGACGACTTTTTGTTTTCTAAAATAAATTAATTCCTGAAGCTTGAATGTGAAAATAAATTTGTATTTCTAGAAATTTTCTAGAAAAAAAACTCACTCACAATATTAGTTTCACCAACTATTCAAATACATGTTAAGTTCAGTTTGAAAATGACGTCAAACAAGGCAATCTAATAATCCTTATCAATTTCTCTTTTCTCCCTTTTACCCAGTAAAAATGGAGCAATTTAGTTGCCATCATTACAGAAATATCATTATAAATTACGAAAAAATTAATATCTCGAAAAGTAATTCAAATTTTAAAATTCTTAGACCATTTTTGACATCCTCGGATTTTTTCTATATGACGGTGTAAAAATTGAAAACATGCAATTTGTGGAAATTAAAAAAATTGCAGTAGCAAGAATTGCAAAACCGAAATTTCATCGTCAACTGTTGCCATTCGCAAAACGAAGTCAGCTTTACGCACAGCACGTTTGGCCTTTATAATATAGATAGAATCATAGTTTTAAATATACTTTTAAATATGGTGCACATAAGAAAGACATTTATTTTTAAAATATAATGCTAATTTACGTGTTTTTCTTAAATTTTCAGATATATTCCAGAATATAATACACATAAGGAAATATTTCTCATATATTAAAATAAAAAAGTCTTCTCATAAGTTACCTGGTCACCTCACATAAGTACGTTTGCGTGTTTTGATGTAGAATCAATTACATAAAGTTCACCAAGCATGTACTTTACTGACACTAAGCGATTGTTTGACATGCAAATGTGATAAATTTCGCCATCATAGAGAATCCTTTACCATGCATTTAATGGAAAGTATCAAGCATATGTAGAACTTTTCTGCTGAACATCACTTCCTTGAGACAGTTCCTGATAACTTTCGTTCTTGCGAAAGGAAAAAAGAATCGGTCTTGCACTGTTTGCCACGGTCTTAGAATGAGAAAATATATCATCGTCTTCTGAGAGCATAAAATTCACTTGACACTTAACGTATTTTGTTATACGACGATTTCATACACGTAAGTAAGATATATATTCTCCAGAATAACAGGTAATGATAATATCCTAGGATAAAAGAAAATATATACATTCAATTAACTAATGCTTGGACATTAATTAATATAGTTAATTTCACATAAAAGTAATTAAATAGGATCCTTCCAATATCATTTCTCTCATACTCAATTTTTTATTCAAATTATCCTTATTTCAATAGAGATTTAATTCATATTTAGAAAAGGTCATTTGTTTAAATTGTTACTAAATTGTAAAACAGCGCAAAGAACAATATTTCCTTTCAATAAAAAAACTTATTTACACGTCAGTGATGTAAAATACCTGGGTATTTATTTTTAAGGGTAAATACCCAGTGTATACAGGGTGATTCATAAAAGATGGGCAGAACTTTAAGGGGTTATAGTACACTTAAAGACAAATAATATTAAATAGGAGACTAAGGGTCCCAGACGTATTCCCAAGGAGATAGGGGGCATTAAAGTTTAGGGTCCGAAATTTCAAATGATTATAAAACATGGAAAAATTGGTCGATTCGTTTGCGGTTTTTGCAAAAAAATTTCTTTATGCCAGTATTTTCTTGAAATAAAATTTTAAAGTTCAATTTCAAAAAATGCCGATAGGGGGCGCTTTAGACTTTGGAGTAACAAACAACTATTTTTTAACGTTATTTTTTGTATTTCTTTAAATGATTTCGAAAGCTTAGACTTAAACTTAAATTTTGATCTAAAAATCTGAGTCCTAACGAGTAGTTAAGTAGCATAAACTGAAATTTGAAATTTGAAACCCTTCTCCCCCCAGAACAAAAATCAGTTATTCCCGATCTTTGTGTCGTAGATTAGGCTCTAACTACTGCCGCGTTTTGCTAAAATTATTCTTTATGTCAGTATTTTCTTGAAAATAAATTTTAAAGAAAATTTTCAAAAAATTCCGATAGAGGGCGCTTTAGACTTTGGAGTAACGAACAACTATTTTATACCGTTATTTTTTGTTTCTCATTAAATGCTTTCTAAAGCTTAGACTTAAACTTAAATTTTCAGCTCAAAATCAGAATCGCTGAGCGTGGTTCAGTAGCGAGGGGAGGGGGTTCAAATTTCAACTTCTGAACATAGTTCAGTTTGCACTACTTAACCATGCCCAACGATTCTGTGCTGTGATACGAGGCAAAAATACAACTTTCGTCAAGGACTGCATAGTCGGAATTCACTCATAAAGGCACTGGCACAGTTGGAAACGTCGCTCATGCAAACGTTAAAGCTCCATTCCTGACGCTAGTCACCGGGTGAAGAAGGAAACAGAAAGTATGCAAATGTCAAATGGGGAAGAAGAAGAACACGTATGCAAAATTTCGACACGATTCAGGCATAAAAACCACTGAACGGTGAGTCAAGTGTAAGTCGCTGTAGTAATGAATCGGAAGATGGTGCCCTTCACGAATAAGGAAAAGGCTGAGATGCATTTAATTTACGGAGCGGCAGATGGAAATGGTGCAGAGGCACAACGAATGTACGGAGAGCGATTTCCCAACAGGCGGTTGCCTAACCGCAAAACTTTCGAGCGCTTGCACAGACAGTTGTGTGAGACGGGATCATTTCTCGCTTCCCGGTCGAATGCAGGTCGTGCAAAAAAGGACGAATCAGTAGTTGTTGCAGAAGCCATTCTGGATGTAGTAGCGGCGCAGCCAAGTACAAGTACACGAACAGTGGCTAGGCAGGTGGATACCTCACAGTCCATGACTTGGAGGGTACTGAAGGATGAACATTTGCTCCCGTTTCATGTGCAACGAGTCCAGAAACTGTCTCCAGGGGATTATCCAAATCGTATTGAATTCGCCCGCTGGTTTCTGCAGCAGAACGCGCTAAATCCACATTTTGGACGAACTGTGCTTTTCACCGATGAATGTACCTTCACACGTGAAGGTACATTTAACACACACAATGCACATGTATGGGCGGATGTCAATCCACATGCTACGTATCCACATGCTCATCAGAGACGCTTTTCCATCAATGTTTGGGCAGGAATCCTCGAAGACCACCTAATCGGACCGTACCTTCTTCCTGAACGCCTCAACGGTAAAACATACCTCACATTTCTGCAACATGTGCTGCCAGACCTGTTAAACGTTGTTCCTCCACGCATCCGGCGGGTCATGTGGTTCCAGCACGATGGAGCGCCAGCCCATTACGTACGAGACGTCCGCAACTATCTGGACATCACATTTCCGAACAGATGGATTGGTCGAGGTGGTCCTGTTGCTTGACCTGCTCGCTCGCCAGATCTTTCACCCCTCGATTTCTTTTTTTGGGGACGATTGAAGGCTCTTATGTATGAGACACCCATTGAATCCCCCGAGGAACTGGTTGCCAGACTTTCCGCCGCTGTAGGGGAAGTGCTCGAAAAGCCTGATGTTTTCGCGAATGTTCGCCGTTCCATTCTTCGCCGTTGTTCTGCGTGCATAACCTCTGGTGGTCACAATTTTGAACATTTATTGTAATTACATGTTAATAAATATGCTTTGGTAACATAATCCGAATTTGTGTCTTTTTACCTCGTATCACAGCACACAATGTGTGGACATGGTAAACTGAACTGTGCTCAGGAGTAGAAATTTCAAACCCCTCTCCCCAGAAACTTAACCACATCTAACGATTCAGATTTTGGGCTGAAAATTTAAGTCTAAGCTTTAGAAAGCATTTAATGAGACACAAAAAATAACGGTATAAAATAGTTGTTCGTTACTCCAAAGTCTAAAGCGCCCTCTATCGGAATTTTTTGAAAAATTTCTTTAAAATTTATTTTCAAGAAAATACTGGCATAAAGAATAATTTTAGCAAAACGCGGCAGTAGTTAGAGCCTAATCTACGACACAAAGATCGGGAATAACTGATTTTTGTTCTGGGGGGAGAAGGGTTTCAAATTTCAAATTTCAGTTTACGCTACTTAACTACTCGTTAGGACTCAGATTTTTAGATCAAAATTTAAGTTTAAGTCTAAGCTTTCGAAATCATTTAAAGAAATACAAAAAATAACGTTAAAAAATAGTTGTTTGTTACTGTTAAAATAAATAAAAAGGCAGACATAAAGACGTGGATCGAAGTGAGTATATTTGATATTAACAAGAACAATTACACAAACATACTGAAAGAAAACAGAAAATTTACAGGTATTTATAGATTTTGCAAGGCCCATGGCAGAGAATTGGCGGCCGTGAAAGAAAGCTACATTAAACAACCAATCACAAGAAACATAGTTGTACAAAAAGAAATTAATAAGAATTTAATGTAATGCTGTGATTATTTTCAACACCCGCCCATAATCTAGCATTACATCAGAAAAACAAAGAAATTTCTTGAAATCAATCATTAATAATAATATGACACAATTTAAACATTACTTGTACAAACAACAAAGAAATAATAGTTCATAAAATTTAACTTTAGGTAATGCCTTTGTAAATAAATCAGCAATTTGCATATTCGTAGGAACATATTCAATTTTGATGTTATTTTCTTTTATAATATTGCGAACAAATTTCAATTTAATATCAATGTGTTTCATTCTACCATAATTACTCTCATTACTGATACATTTTATACATGATTGATTATCCTCAAAAATTACTAAATCCTTAATATTTACAATTTCACTAGCAATATTTTTAAACCATAACAAGTCTTGCAAACTTTTAGTTAAAGCAATGACTTCAGCTTCAGTTGACGATAAAGCAACTGATTTTTGTTTATTACAACACCACAGAACAGGCATGTTACAAAACATTAAAATATAACCTGTTACTGATTTGCGGTCATTTGTGTTAGCCCCCCAATCAGCATCAACATACATGGATAATTTAGGATCAGAATTTTGCTTTTTATACACAAGTTTTAAAGACAATGTTTCTTTTAAATATCTTAAGATTTTCTTAAGTGCTTTCCATGCAATTTCAGTAGGATTTTCTTGAAATTGACTTAAACAGTTAATAGCATACAAAATATCAGGTCGAGAAATATAAGCTAAATATAATAAACAACCTACAAGTTCACGATATGGGCCATTAAAAGGTTTACCATTTTTGAAATCAGATGGGGTGGACTTAGGAGAAATAGGAATGTCACTGGGTTTACAATCTAGCATATTAAACTTATTTAACAATTTAATTATGTAAGACTCTTGATCCATTATTAAACTATCAGAATTGAATTTCATTTGAATACCTAGAAATTCTGAAACACTTTGCGATTTTGACATGTGAAACTCGTTATGTAATAGGGAAATAACTACATTAGTTTCATTTACATCTGAACCTGCAATTAACATATCATCTACATACAAAGCAATAATTATTTTATGATCATTATTATACCGAATAAAAATACAAGGTTCATTATCACAAGATTTAAAATTCAACTTTGAAATAAATTCATGAAACCTTTCAAACCATTGTCGTGGGGCTTGTTTTAAACCATATAAACTTCTTTTAAGTTTACACTTTCGCCCACTTTTATCATCATAGCCTTGCGGCTGATCCATAAAAACAAGTTCATTTAACTTACCATTCAGGAACGCTGTTTTAACATCTAACACAAATGCATATAAGTCTTCATTTAAAATCAAAATAAGAACCAAACGTAAAGCTGGCATACTTATTACAGGGGAAAAGGTTTCACTATAGTCTAGCCCTTCTTTTTGCATAAATCCACGAGCTACGAGTCTCGCCTTATGTCGACCATCTCTTTTGATGGTAAATACCCATTTGCAGGAAATAGGTCGTTTGTCAGGTGGTAATTTTTCAAGATACCAGACATCGTTGATTTTCATACTTTCAATCTCCGCGTCCATAGCTTCTTTCCACAAGCGTTGTTCATCACTAGGGAGGGATTTGATATCATCAAACGTTAATGTTTCTTGTTGGCAAAGTAATGCTTCGTAAACTTCAGGATCTGGATACCGTACAGGTTGCTTTTTAAATCTTTCAGATTTTCTTGTTTTGTCTTCTTTCTCTTCAGGATCATTTAATTCATCACTCGTATTTTCTAGAACATCTAGATCAATTTCATTATCGACAGGTTCTGAATTTTCTAGAATGTATTGTTTCGACTGAACATTTTCCTTTTTCTCTTCGTCAAATTTCACATTTCTTGATACAGTTATGCGTTTCGTTTCAGGATCTAGTAATCTATATCCCATTGAAGAATAACCAATGAAGATCATTTGTTTAGACCTATCGTCAAGCTTCTTTCGATGAACGGAAGGAATTAACATGTAAGCACTGCATCCAAAAACACGTATGTGCTTGAAATCGGCTTCTTCTCCATATTTCAGGAAGTACGGAGTTTTGTTCTCAATAGTGCTGCTTGGCATTCGGTTTTTCAAGTAAGCTGCTGAAAGGATAGCTTGACCCCAAAAAGTCTTTGGTAAATTTGATTCAGCAATCAAAGCACGTCCTATATTCAGAAGCGACCTATTGCAGCGTTCAGCTACTCCATTCAAAGATTGCGTGTATGGAGGAGCGGGATCTATCAATATACCAAGATCTCTAGTAAAATTCACTAAATCATTAGAAAAATATTCCTTCCCGTTATCACATCTAATTTTCTTCACTGTAGGGTTGGATTTTAAGAACATTTTTAATTCTTCTGAGACTTCACTTTTATGTTTCAGTAAACGTACTTCAGTAAAACGAGAAAAATCATCGATAAGAGTCATAAAATAGCACTCGCCAGAAAAGGTTGTCGGAAACATAGGTCCACAAATGTCACTATGAATCAAAGTCATTGGCTTGGTTTCTCTTTTTCTTGGTCCTCTTCCCATTGGTGTTGCACTCTGTTTTGCCCGAGCACAAATATCACAAAAAGAATCAGGTACCGGAAGCTTCATATCTTTCAATAATTTGTCACTCGGATGACCAAGTCTGCGATGCCAGATATCACAATGATTTTTCTTTGAAGTAAGAACGGTTTCGTAAACAGGGACAAAGTCACTTACGTATTGTCCATTCAAATCCCGTTCACCGAAGTAAAAACGGTTTCTTCCTTTTTCGATAAATACTTTTTGGTTCTTGAAAATAATTGTATAATTTGCACTTTCAATTTTCCTAACGGAAATGAGTTGCCCGTTTAAGTCTGGAACATAAAGGACATCCTTTAAAGTAATTTCCATTCCATTTGACAGTTTTCCATTAATATTTCCAATACCTTTGATTTCTAGATTCGTTGTTTTTGATGCGCATTTAATAGTTCCTGAAGAAGGTACTAAGGATGCGAAATAATTCTCATTAGAACACATATGGGAAGTTGCTCCGGAATCTACTATAAATTCATTCCTTTTCCTGGAAGCATTTCCAGCAACGAAAGAAACAGCTGAAGAGGCAAATTTTTCTTCATTTGAATTTTTAACAGCTTTACAGTTACGTTTTATGTGTCCGAATTTTCCACAAGAATGGCAAGTAATTTTCTTTCTACAATATTTCGCTGTATGCCCTTTAGAGTTGCAAATTTTGCAAAAGAATTCTTTGCGAGTCGACACAAATGCAGTATTATCATGAGCAGCCTTAGTGTATACTTTTTCTTTCTTTGAATCCAAAAGAAGTGCTTCAGCATCTAATAATCTTTGTGTCACGAAATCTAATGTCAAAACAGAATTCGGTTGGTTTTCTAAAGCAATCTTAACATTTTCAAATTCCTGAGGCAATGACATCAAAATATAAACAATAGTATCCGTTTCATTAACTTCTGCCCCAGACAGCTTAAGATCCGAAATTAATTTATTTATTTCATCAATGTGATTTCTCATAGAAACTGTACGATCTTTCTTAATCGTTGCCAATATCTTCCGAATTAAAATTTGATTCACTGCACGCTTTGTATCATAGGTGCGTTCTAATTTATTCCATATTTTATGAGCTGTATTTTCATCTTGAAGTGACGCAAGAACATTATCACTTAATAATGATAATAATAAAGCGTAAGCCTTTTTTGCTTTCACGACATCGGCGGCATTGTCTAGAGCTGCTTCATTTTCCAGGAATTTTTCCAATTCTTTAGCAGCAAAAATTGCCATTACTCTTCGTTTCCATACCGAAAAAACTTTTCCATCACCTTCAAAAAGAGGGATACCGTAAACATCTTTTGAAGAATCCATTCTGCTCGATAAAATATATAAAAAGAAAGATAAAATCTTTTTCACTCAAAATCCCAGCAGAAAATGAAAAACAGAAAGATAACGGCGTCAGTATGTCTCGCAGCTCATTTCAAAACTTGCTAACCAACGCTCTGCTGTTAAAATAAATAAAAAGGCAGACATAAAGACGTGGATCGAAGTGAGTATATTTGATATTAACAAGAACAATTACACAAACATACTGAAAGAAAACAGAAAATTTACAGGTATTTATAGATTTTGCAAGGCCCATGGCAGAGAATTGGCGGTAGTGAAAGAAAGCTACATTAAACAACCAATCACAAGAAACATAGTTGTACAAAAAGAAATTAATACGAATTTAATGTAATGCTGTGATTATTTTCAACAGTTACTCCAAAGTCTAAAGCGCCCCCTATCGGCATTTTTTGAAATTGAACTTTAAAATTTTATTTCAAGAAAATACTGGCATAAAGAAAATTTTTTGCAAAAACCGCAAACGAATCGACCAATTTTTCCATGTTTTATAATCATTTGAAATTTCGGACCCTAAACTTTAATGCCCCCTATCTCCTTGGGAATACGTCTGGGACCCTTAGTCTCCTATTTAATATTATTTGTCTTTAAGTGTACTATAACCCCTTAAAGTTCTGCCCATCTTTTATGAATCACCCTGTATACCCAGGTAAATACCCATTTAGGGTATTTATCGGGGTGTTTATTCTTCAATTAACTATAGCTATGAAAAAACTGTATTGCTATTAGATGGATTACTGGAAAGAAAGATAAGTTTAGAACTTTAGACCTTACAACTCTTAAATATTAAAGAAATTTAACATTTTGCATATAAATGTCTTTTTTAAATTTTAATGAAGAATGTAATAAAGCTATGATATTACGAAGATTTAAAATTTGGAACTCATAATGTTAAATTCATTTATAATCACTGCAAAACAGATTGCACTGTGAGTAGTTTAAGCATAATTCTAGAATTGCTTTGCAGAACAAGCTATAATTTTATAATTTACATATTTAAAGCCAAAGAATTTTTTTTTTTTTGCTAACAATATTCGTGAGCTGCAATTCATGTCTTCGAAAATATATATTTTTCAATTAATTTTCAAAATAAATAAATAAAAATAAATGTAATTTATGAATTTGGTAATAGAAATCTATTTCTAGAAGCTTCAATTATGATAACGTAAAATTTCAGGTCATTCCGCCAACTAGTTCATGAGTTATGTTTAAAAAAACTACCTGTATTGCAATCTGTTTTGCAACAATTACAAATTAATTTAACATTAGGAGATCCAAATTTTAAACTTTTATAATTCGTTAAACTATTTGACGGAATGATTTTCCATTTTCTATTATACGGTAAAATTTACAGAAAAAACCCAAGTATGATGTCAAAAGAAAGTGCTCCTATTGAAAGTTTCAGAGTTTGGTAAATTTTAGCATGAAGATGATCCTTAACCTTATTTTTTGTAAATATAAATTGAAAAAGTCATAATTTCCAGTCAAATAGCTATTTCCTTTTCTCCCCCCGACAATGTGGACATTAAAGTGTTTGTTTTTTGTCCAACTGTACACCCTTGCATTAGTAGATTTAAAGTATTTACTGCAAAATAGAGAGAACTAATGACAGATTTTTTTTCTCAATAAATTCTTCCTCCCCCCCCCCTCCTGTTTTACCCTCCGGTACGGTATGCTATTTCTTTCTCCCAGCTTATTTTGTGTCCAAAAAATAACGTTAGCTTATAGAAGCTAGCCGTAAAACAAAGCATTATGATTAAATACTCTTTAGCAATTTTTAAAACTTCTAAGCATCGCACATTTTCAATTTTTTTACCGTCGTATTGGGAAAAAAAAAGTCCTTTTAAATGCATTTTGTTTGAAAACTGTATCTCCATTTATTTTTAAAACATTATTATTATTTTATTTTATTTTATTTTTTTTTTTTTTTGTAGTTTTTGGAGCCATTTGCTTAATATTACCAACGGAAGTACTCAGTTTCTGTAGAAAGTAAAGGAAAAATAGTTTTAAAATAGTCATTATATATTTTTGTTGCCATTTTCTCGTAACAACCGATAGAAAATGTAATTAAAATACGTGCTATTTTGAAAAAAATATAAACGAATGATTTCTGTTAAAACAATGGAGCTATTATATAATTGTAAGTATCTATGAATCATTAGATAGCCGGGTTTTTTTTTTTTTTTTCGATTTTCTTGAATGACGGTATCTATTTACTGCATTTGTGCATTATTTCGCGATAGTGGTGTGCTATGCATGCTTTACTGTAGATGTTTAAGAGCAGATCGTAAATGTGGAATTCTTAAGCGGATGCGAATGACGTCATTTTACATAAAATAAAATGTAGACTTAAAATTGAAATACGTTTTGTACTGCAGTAGAGTCCTGCTTAACCGTGTTATTTTCTTCTGATGGACTGGTGGCTTCTACTATTATGAAACAACCGTTATAAATGAAGTGTTAGGTGAAGATGAAAGATCAGCCGTAAAAAAAAAAAAAAATTATGGTTATTTTTTCTCCCCATTCTGACCAGAAAATGAGAGTTCTAACTTTTTACGGCTGCTCTTTCATCTTCACCTAACACTTCATTTATAATGGCTGTTTCATAATAATAGAAGCCATCAGTCCATCAGAAGAAAATGAAGTAATGGAAATGCCGGGGAGACACTAAATTCTGAAAAAGCAGAATTCCCATTCTCTAGTTTTTGCAATAAAGATACAAGTAGTTGTTATATAAATAATATGTTATGGTTTTAAGTTTTTCATATAGTAAATGAATGTTCATTTGATTTAAATGATTCAATTAGTTCTACAACTGGTTTAAAAATTTATTTATTTTTGTACAAATCCAAAACACATCACCTAAAAGTTTTCTCTTTCACTGATAAGCTTCTACAATAACTGTCATAATTTCTTGTAAAACCTTATTGTCTATTATTCTTTTAACACTTTATAGTTATTTGGGATAATATTTTTCCACCATAGGTTAATTTTATCATCATTGCTTTCTAAAGGGTTAATACAATTTATTGGTCTTTTTCTGCATGCTGATGTACACCAGCATTCCTACTCATTTCTCCAAATGGCTGGGTACTGGTATAGTGTAGCTTTTTCGACTGTTCTTGGGGCATGAACATGGCCAATTTTACAATTCTTGGTATAAATTGCTGTTTCCCCTTACAAAGTGCTACAACAGTTACCATGCGAATCATAGTTGTATTACATACTACCACGACGAGACCGAAAATAAAACTTTCGTCTGCTCTCGTACTGGTTCCTAGGATAACCTTTTTGTAACTGGTGAAGCAAGATTTTTGAAACGCGTTACATATCTTCTTTTTTTCAATTCCTACTATTAGCTCACACTCTCCCTATATTTATTTATTTATTTATTTATATATTTATATATTCATCTTGTTCAAATTTTCAATCGTTAATAAAATACTCATTATTCATCCTATCAAGTTGAAATAAATTTTTTTAAACTTGTACTGGATGACAATTGATGTTAATACAGTTTTTTAAAATATTAATTAATTAATTAAATTTTAATTAATTAATTTTAGTTTTGCATGGGAAACAAAATGGCGGCCATTGGTTGTTGAAGATCAATAAAAGTATTTTCAATAAGGGGTTACCATAGGGGACCCTGTTCTGTCGCCAAATACCGCCAAGTTTGTCGCCAACTTGGCGATATGTCGCCAAATTTGGCGGTCAAAGTGAGCCGCCAAAAGTGACGCCAACTTGGCGATATCTCTGATATTTCGCCAAATTCCCATAGAGTTCCATTGTAAACCTACTTGCTTATAGAAAATCAACAAATTGAGATATTTTAATGCAACAAAAACTAATATTAGCTTCAGGGATTATATTAAATTTTTCTTTGATGACCTAAGTAGGAATTGACTTTAAAAACAAATTTTTATATTACTTGTTTATTGTATATTTACGAAGTGTCTTTCTTTGGTACATTATAAACAGTGTTGGACACGCTCACAAAAAAAAAACGAACTAATTCAAACTGAAACTCAGTATCTCAAAAATGAGTCAAGTTCACGTTCAAACTCAAAATTTTTCAAACGAACTCGTTCAACTCAAATTCATCTATGAAAATAAGCAAAGTTCATTAAAAACTCGTTTTTTTACTTTCTTCTATCTTCAATAGAAGAAAGTATTGTAATCGAAATTTTTTTCGACATCCGGTTTTCGACGGATTTGTATGTTTTAGGGGTCAGAGATTCCAAAAAACATGTTTATAGAAAATGTCTGTCTGTCTGTGTGTCCGTCTGTCCGTCTGTCCGTCCGTCCGTCTGTCCGTCCGTCCGTCTGTCCGTCTGTCCGTCTGTCTGTCGCCATTGTACCATCAAAAAGTGTATGAAGTTATGTATAGAATTAAACCAAAATTTTATTATAAGTTTTTGGCTATGGCAAGCAGGTCCTCCCGGAATTTGGAAAAAATTCGCCGGTAGGGGGCGCTGATATAACAATTTTTGTGCGATTTTGAATATTGTACCATCCAAAAGTGTATGGAGTTATGCATAGAATTGAACCAAATTTTTAGTTTAAGTTTTTGGATATGACAAGCAGGTCCTCTATGAATTTGGAAAAAATTCGCCGGTAGGGGGCGCTGTAAATGCGTTTTTTGTGCGATTTTGAATATTGTACCATCGAAAAGTATATGAAGTTATGCAATGAATTGAACCAAATTTTTAGTTTAAGTTTTTGGCTATGGCAAGCAGGTCCTCCCTGAATTTGGAAGAAATTCGCCGGTAGAAGGCGCTGTAATAGCGATTTTTGTGCGATTTTGAATATTGTACCGTCCAAAAGTGTATGAAGTTATGCATAGAATTAAACCAAATTTTTAGTTTAAGTTTTTGGCTATGGCAAGCAGGTCCTCCCTGAATTTGGAAGAAATTCGCCGGTAGGGGGCGCTGTAATAGCGATTTTTGTGCGATTTTGAATATTGCACCATCGAAAAGTGTATGAAGTTATGCATAGAATTGAACCAAAAAAAAATTTTAAGTTCTTGGCTATGGCAAGGAGGCCCTCCCTTAATTTGTAAAAAAATCACTCGTAGAGGGCGCTGTAATAGCGATTTTTGTACAATTTTTGTGCCATTTTGAATATTGTACCGCCGAAAAGTGTATGAAGTTATGCATAGAATTGAACCAAATTTTATGTGTTTATTTTTGGTCATGTCACGAAGGTCCTCCCTGAATTTGGAAAAATTCTGCCGGAAGGGGGCACTATAATTGCGATGTCTGTACCATTTTCATTATTGTACCATCGAAAAGTGTATGAAGTTATCCATATAATTGAACCAAATTTTTTGTGCATGTTTCTGGCTATGGCAAACAAGTCCTCCCTGAACTTGAAAAAATTCCGAAAGAAGGGGTGTTATAATTCCGATCTCTGTGCCATTTTCATTACTGTACCATCGAACAGCGTATAAAATTATGCATACAATTGAACCAAAATGTTTGTGCTTGTTTTTGGCTTTGGCCAACAGGTTCTCTTTGAATTTGGAAATATTGCGCGGTAAAGGGGCTCCGTGCTAGCGATTTTTGTATACTTTTCTTGATTTTTCGTAGTTCTATTGTGCATCGGCGGCTCATGCAGCGGCGGGAACTCGCTTCCTGCTATGCCGGCTATTTGCAAACAGCTGATAACGACAGAATAAGGAAAAATTAATAATTTTAACAAATATCATGATATAGATTAACTCGTTTTTAGTCCGTTTAATTGACTTGAGCAGAAATTTAAGATGAAAATCAAAGTTGGTATAGTATTGAACTAATAATATTGAAGTATTAACATGTGTAACTAGGTTTTGAAATATTAAGATGTATAAGATAGAAGAAAGTTTTGGGATTGGCACATCCAACTAGTTTTTGTTGTTTTGTTTTGTTTTTTGTTGTTACTTTCTTCTATCTTCAATAGAAGAAAGTATTGTAATCGAAATTTTTTTCGACTTCCGGTTTTCGACGGATTTGCATGTTTCAGGGGTCAGAGATTCCAAAAAACATGTTTATAGAAAATGTCTGTCTGTCTGTGTGTCCGTCTGTCCGTCCGTCCGTCTGTCCGTCCGTCCGTCTGTCCGTCTGTCCGTCTGTCTGTCGCCATTGTACCATCAAAAAGTGTATGAAGTTATGTATAGAATTAAACCAAAATTTTATTATAAGTTTTTGGTTATGGCAAGCAGGTCCTCCCGGAATTTGGAAAAAATTCGCCGGTAGGGGGCGCTGATATAACAATTTTTGTGCGATTTTGAATATTGTACCATCCAAAAGTGTATGAAATTATGCATAGAATTGAACCAAATTTTTATTTTAAGTTTTTGAATATGGCATGTAGGTCCTCCCTAATTTTGGAAAACATTCGCCAGTAGGGGGCGCTGTAACAGCGATTTTTGTGCGATTTTGAATATTGTACCATCCAAAAGTGTATAAAGTTATGCATAGAATTGAACCAAATTTTTAGTTTAAGTTTTTGGATATGACAAGCAGGTCCTCCCTGAATTTGGAAAAAATTCGCTGATAGGGGGCGCTGTAAATGCGTTTTTTGTGCGATTTTGAATATTGTACCATCCAAAAGTGTATGGAGTTATGCATAGAATTGAACCAAATTTTTAGTTTAAGTTTTTAGCTATGGCAAGCAGGTCCTCCCTGAATTTGGAAAAAATTGCCGGTAGGGGGCGCTGTAATAGCGATTTTTGTGCGATTTTGAATATTGTACCGTCCAAAAGTGTATGAAGTTATGCATAGAATTAAACCAAATTTTTATTTTAAGTTTTTGGATATGGCAAGCAGGTCCTCCATGAATTTGCAAAAAATTCGCCGTTAGGGGGCGCTGTAATAGCGATTTTTGTGCGATTTTGAATATTGCACCATCGAAAAGTGTCTGAAGTTATGCATAGAATTGAACCAAAAAAAAAATTTTAAGTTCTTGGCTATGGCAAGGAGGTCCTCCCTTAATTTGTAAAAAAATCGCTCGTAGAGGGCGCTGTAATAGCGATTTTTGTACAATTTTTGTGCCATTTTGAATATTGTACCGCCGAAAAGTGTATGAAGTTATGCATAGAATTGAACCAAATTTTATGTGTTTATTTTTGGTCATGTCACGAAGGTCCTCCCTGAATTTGGAAAATTTCTGCCGGAAGGGGGCACTATAATTGCGATGTCTGTACCATTTTCATTATTGTACCATCGAAAAGTGTATGAAGTTATCCATATAATTGAACCAAATTTTTTGTGCATGTTTCTGGCTATGGCAAACAAGTCCTCCCTGAACTTGAAAAAATTCCGAAAGAAGGGGGTGCTATAATTCCGATCTCTGTGCCATTTTCATTATTGTACCATCGAACAGCGTATAAAATTATGCATACAATTGAATCAAAATGTTTGTGCTTGTTTTTGGCTTTGGCCAACAGGTTCTCCTTGAATTTGGAAATATTGCGCGGTAAAGGGGCTCCGTGCTAGCGATTTTTGTATACTTTTCTTGATTTTTCGTAGTTCTATTGTGCATCGGCGGCTCATGCAGCGGCGGGAACTCGCTTCCTGCTAAGCCGGCTATTCGCAAACAGCTGATAACGACAGAATAAGGAAAAATTAATAATTTTAACAAATATCATGATATAGATTAACTAGTTTTTAGTCCGTTTAATTGACTTGAGCAGAAATTTAAGATGAAAATCAAAGTTGGTATAGTATTGAACTAATAATATTGAAGTATTAACATGTGTAACTAGGTTTTGAAATATTAAGATGTATAAGATAGAAGAAAGTTTTGGGATTGGCACATCCAACTAGTTTTTTTTTTAACTACACATAGCACAGGAACCTCCGCTCCAAAATACTGTTTCTACTACATTTCTTTCTATATATCCTATTGTAAGTTATATTGATTTTTTAATGGACCTTTATTTGTATGTAAATATCTGAATGGATTAATACCGTTAATCCATTAACACGGCTTGAAGACTTAGAAATCTGAAAAAATTCTATATCGAAAAACCTTCTAAGACGGAATCACACAGGAGAGAAAAAAAAACGTTATAGTTAAGTTCCTTTTATACCAGGTCTGTCTTCTCTTGCAAATGTATTATTTATTTTCAAACGGATTATTATATCCATTTTGAAGATCCAGATCCACCGATCAAGAAATTTTTCCATTTAAAACAGGATCTCGTCATACACAGATTCTTATAGCAGGTTTTACAGTACTGTATCCCCATCTCTAGAAATGTATATGTACTACTATTCGTTAAAGAGAATTTTAATTGTAGAATAATGGCAATTTTAAAAAATATATATTTTCGGGAAAAAATGTTGACCCAAGGTAGGTTGTTCCTTAAACAGATTTTTGCACGAGTCTGACGGGGACGGGGCAATAATTTTCATACAAGCAGGGCGATTGGGCCAGAAAATTTCTGCCGGTGTAGACTTCTAGGAAGAATAAAGCACAGTTCCAGAAATAAGTCCAGTTCGGCCCGGCCCGAGCTACCAGGAAGGCAAGGCCCAGAAAAACTGATGATCAGACGCGACCCGCCCCGAGTCTGTTTAGGCCTCTAAATGGCATTTGAATGGGAAAAACGTGTTCTTAATGGCTGGAAATTCTTAAAAATAAGATATGAAAAAATTGAGTTTGAGTTGTAAATTTCGTTCAAACTCACGGATTTTTTGAGCTTTTGTTCAGTTCACGTTCGTTTATCAAAAAGTGAGTCAAGTTCAACTTAATGTTCACAGAAAGTGAACTAAGTTCGTGAACTTTCGTTCAATGAACGCGCTCATACCCAACACTGAATAAATGGGACAAAACTTCAGAAGCCATTATTTTTTTAAGTTAAAAGAAAATATTTGGAAAAAAATCTCTATTAAAAGCAAGCTTTAAAATAACTTGAGCGCGGTTTAAGACAGTGTAAATAACATCCCCATTCAATTTTTATTGGCAATTTTAAGGAATCATTTTTTTTAACCTTTTTCATCTTGAATTCAACTGAATATTGCAGTAAATGGTTACTTCATTTGATGGTCCTCACTATATCAATTATATTTGTTTGAAAAAATTAACAAATAAATAAAAATGCTTAGTTGGTTGGCATCTTAAAATATCAGAATATAGTAAATGGAAAAGATTTTCAAGGCCCCTCAATCAGACAACATACAGGTATTTTTCTTTATTTAAAAGGAAAGCTGCTATCATATTTAAAACATTTCTAACCTATGATTGTAAGAATTTTTCAAGAATATGATATTTTACAGCGAAATATGAAGATACCCAGTTTTTGGGTATTTACCCGAGACTTTGATAAATACCCAGGTATATACCCAAAAAATAAATACCTACCCGCTGGGCATTTACCCTTCCGACATCACTGCACGTGACTATTAAAAAACGTATAGAAAACCTTGAAATAATAATTATCACATGTTAAAAGCAGAAAGCTGAGAAATCACGTCATAAAAAAATTATTTACACGTGGGTATTAAAAAAGAAAAAAAAACTTAATAAACTATTACGCGTGAAATACATTTAATGGGGAAAATTATATCCTATATTAAAACGGTGCATTTAAAACGATTTTCTTATCAACAATATTCATGTGAAGCCATCGAAATCGCATGGCGTAAAAGTAGCGCAGTTAGCAAGTTTGTTTATACATTTAAGGACTAAAAGTATAAATTCCTGAAAGTACCAAAAAATCGAAAAAAAAAGTTTTACGGAAAAAATGTCTTAAATGCCAAGATTAACAAACAGGGGAACCCTTGAATTACCCTAATAGAAATAGTTCAAAAAAGGGAAGGAAAATGCCGCTGGTTGTATGGGCCACACGAAGTGAAGTGGAGCACGCTGAAAGTACCAGTGATAAGATGCGCGGCGACTGGTGGCCATTACACAAAAAGATCATGTTGTTATTGTTTACATCAATGAGATATTTTTAAGCAAGGTGAAAACTATTAAATAAATACATAAAAGAAATGTTTAAAATTGATAATATTAGGTATTTAACCCTTTGTCTACTGAATTATGAATTCATGAAAATTTTATCTTCCAAAGCATTTTTCGTGAATTGTTTAAGCAAAATTAGAAGATTTACACAATCATTTATTAAATTTTAGAATGATTTTAGAAGTATTGATGGATTTAGAAGGATTAATTAAATTTTAATTTATAGGGATTTTGTGCAATATTTATAACCCTACTCAAATCTTTTATTTTAAATATTTTTCTTAGTATTTTGTAGAATTAGGAAATGTACAAATATAATATTCTTGCAATAGAAATATAGAAATACTTCCGAATTGAAAAATTTCTCCCCTCTCCCCCTCAGCACTAGAAAGCTGAAAAGAATCAAAGGCAAAAGAAATCGTCCTTTTAAAAATATTTTTGTTTTTGTGTAACCAATAATGCTTTTGGAACAAGATAAAGTAATGCATCTATAACTCATTCTAAACGGTATTGTTACTAATCGATGTATTAAAGGAATTTTATAACAATTTATTTTAATGGTACTTATAAGTACCGTCAGTAGATAAAGGGTTAAACACTGAACGAAAAGAAGCTAGATACCTACATTTAAAAGTGTTGAACTAAGAGCCGAAAAGAAATGATGTGAAAAAGGCTGTAAGTACCAGAAGTAGGAGTTTTTCTTTTTTTCACTCTCTTGGACTTTCAGCGTTTTTCCAATTTTAGTCCTCATTTCATTATTTGTTTATTTAGTTTATATATTTTATCATTATTATTTTATTTTTTTAAGTGAAGCGATGGAAAAAAATACAAAATATTTTCTTAAAAGCTACTTTTATGGAGAAAGAAAAAGGAATTAATTATGAAGACAAAATTGATGTTCAATACATAAGTATACGTTTCATAGTGTTTTATTCCAAATAGGAAGCCGATAACTTAGTTTCTAAATTTCCTACAATGCCGACTAGTTAAAAAAAAATTACTTTCCAAAAAATTCATTCGAAAGTTGTGGAACAGATAGTTGGTAGAATTACAGCATGGTTTTATTTAACGGAATGATGCGGAAGATAGAAGACGGAAAGAACATAGAAATTTTGTGTGGTGGGGTCTTCTTTTTTTTAAATTTTTTACGTCGGCGGCTCCCTTAATTACACACAAAACTAATTACAGTAATACCCCGACTTATGTCCCCTCGACTTACGTCACCCGCATTTACGTCGTCTAGACTGGAAAAAAAAATTCCTTGATTAAGACTCACTTCGAAATTTTTTGAAGAGTTTTGGAAGAAATTTAACATCTCAGATGCAGTCATAATCATAAGAAATTCGTGGGGTGAAGTTGGGCAAAAAACAATGAGAGATGCTTAAAAAGGCTGTTCCCCTTTTCCTTCGCAGAGACTAAGAAAACATCTTAAAATTGAGATTCTGTAACTCTCTTAATTGATGAAATCGTCGAAAATGGAAGCAAACTCAACTTAGACATTTGATGCTGAAAATGTTGTTGAACTCATAAATTCCCCTGATTCGGAATTAACCATAGGCAAATTTATCGATTTAAAAAAACAAAGTACTGTCGCATTTATTTAAATATTTTGAGCTTAGGGGGAAGGGAGAAGATTATGACGGTTTCAAAATTAACCGAAGTACTAAACATTATTGAAGTTGGAATGACGGTTCTTGAAAATATTTATTCAGACGAACAAAGCGTAGCAATGACTAGAAAAAGCTTTAAAAACTAACTCTGATGTTACAAAGAGCTTCTAAGAGAAAAAAAAAAAAGAAAAAATGTCGATTTTTTATCCCATACTCAAGGACTCGAACGGAGCAGGTAGAACAGCAGTAAATTGTAAGTTAGCAACTTATTGATTTATCCCAATTTCTTGTATTGCAAACGCATTTTTTTACTAATGTTAAATGCATGTAACACAATCCCTAAATGCAATAGAATATGTTCATTAGATTTTGGGGAAATTTTATTAAATATCCTTTTTTGATCATCTAAATGTACCTCGACTTGCGTCGTTTTCGACTTACGTCGCTAGTCTCGAAACGTATTGCTGATGTAAGTCGGAGTATTACTGTATACGCAAATCACTGCACCTACAGCCCTACCAAAATTTTTAATAGAATTTTTCACCTTATTTAACTGCTAGAGACTATTACAAATTCTACAACTAAATCGCTAGGATTGCAAATTCTGCTATTTAAAAATTAAATAGAAATTTTCTAATCTGAAATAGTATTGCAAGACACCTTGAAAATCCCAAGGAACGTACAGATCTTGTTACTACAGTAAAGCTGACATAACAAACTCTCAAGAATAGCGGACACCACTTTTTAGTGGATACTTTTTTAATCCCCAAAGATTGATATTTGCAGGGTTGTTTAAATTCCGGAAAACAGGCAAATTTTGCTTTTTTTCAGACTGAGTTTTTCAAAGAGACTGAGTTAAATAAATAGCATCCAAACTTCTGGGAATCTGCAAGCAGTTGATAAATCATTTCTGATTAAACTTTTCGGAATAGAAAAAAGGTTCCAAAAAATCAAGATCATGTATTAAGAAACATTTTTGAATTATTTTACATTATGAAAAGTTAAAAATGGGATTGTTAAACCAACAATGGTTAACAACAGCACAACTTTTAATATCTCTGTTTTTATCACAATTTTTATGCTTCCCCAACAAGTTCTTTAGAGGGAGTTTGTTAAGGCTTATATACACTAGACCACATTCAGAGGATATTTTATAAATCCCATACGTGGAAAACTTTATTGGATGTTTGGTATTTGTAAATTTTATTTTATTAAAAGAAGCACAAATTATTAAATTTTCAAATCTCGAACATCCAAAAGGCAAGTTTTCTGCAAAGGCAAAAAATCACCCTCTGAATGTTGTCTAATGTATATGGATCAATTCGAAAGGCCACGAAATATCCGCTTGGGAGAGCATAAAATCTGTGTTAAAAATAAATATATTAAACGTTTTGCTGTTTCTAACCACTGTTGTTCTAGCATTGTTGATTCGGGTAAAATCAAGTTACCTGACCCAATGCAGCACTGCAGTTTGCTAAAAATTTAATTCAATGAAGGAGAGTTTATTTTAGAACAATAAAAATTTTATTTGAAGTATTTTCTAGTAGAAGGGCGCTTTAGGGCAACTAAATCGTAGACAATGTGCAAATCAGGATTCCATAAAATGAAGAGAGAACTACTCACAGCTTATACCCGAGTTATTTCGTTACTGGGCAAATTCCATACAAGTGTCAACTTTCATTAAATTGTTTTTATAATTTTTATAAATTAAGTTAAAAAAATATATTGAAATGTATTTCAAGTTTTCAAATTAATGTTTTAGATTCAAAACTTTTATTTTATTTGCAACTGGCAACACTCCAAATAAACAACATGACTGAAAAGTAAAATGCTTGTAGTTGCGTGCAAATAGTATTCTTGAAGAACACTTAGAAAAAGGAAGTAATTGTTGTTTATTTTGCATTTTTTTTAAATAAATGAATGCATGTAGTATAATATTTAATGGTTTACAATAGCCTTAATGCCATATTCTTGATAGTAATGCATGCAAAATAAAGTCTTGTGTCATTCCGTCACATGTTTCTGTGCATTTTTTGATATAACAGATAAATTTGACAACCAAATTATACAAGTTTTTGAATTTAAAGCAAGTATATAATGGCTATTCATGTAATATGTTTAGTTTTTATTAATAATATAATGCTTTCACAATAAATTGTGTGACAGAATGACAATTTTCCTGTTACAGAATGACAATGACTTGTGACGGAATGAAAAAACAGCAAGTAATTAAAGTTTTGTACTTATCCAGCCAGATTATAAGGCTAAAGCAAAAGAAAATGAAGCCCACTGGTCACTTGTTACAGAAGCAATTCAAGCCGCAAGAGATATATACCATCTAAGCGTTCTGAATAACTATTTAGTAAAAATCAAATTATTTTCAAATTCAAATTATTTCCAAATATATGATTTGAAAAAAGGGGCCTTGATTCAGTCAGAAATAGTAGCCTGTAATAAAGATTATGCTGTAGGCTCATTTTGCTTGACCACATATTATGGGAAAAGAAGTAAACGACAATACTTTGCACAAATAACTGTTGCAGAAAACAATTCAGAAATTGAAGTGCTGAACTTGAGGAAACAGGACAATAAAGGACTTGTACTTACATTTCCTGAGAAAGAAGACAGATGTATAGTTGATAAAGCAGATTTGACACCTCTATGTGTTCAGCCGACATTTCAAATAGTAGGTAATCGTGTTCGATATATTTTTGAAAAAGCTATCAAATGTGAATAGTTATGCAATGTAATTTCTCACGATCATGCTGGATAATAAAACAATTATGAAATTTATTAGTTTAGTCAAAATTTTTTTAAATAAATGTTTAAGAAACTTTCAGTCATTCCGTCACGTCAAATGACAGTTAATAACTTCAACCCTAGTGCAGATGGATTGCTTTAAATTATAATTTCGTTCTGCTTATACGTCATATTTAAGATACGTATTAGTTTAAAAACTGAATCGTTTCCTAATTCACAAAAGTTTCCAGTTTGAAGTAATAGGTTACGTTACAGTCATATTTACAAAAATGTCATTCCGTCACCCAATAAGAAATTACTCAAATCTGAAAATATAAAATATGTAAAAAAATTGTGTCAGATATTTTGTTTTATCTTTTAATCAATAACAGTCATGTGCAAACTGAAAAATCAATTTTTGTTTGAAAATAGCTTCAGGGTAATTGCTTTAACACTAGAACCGCCGTAGTGGTCATTTTGACCGCTACCAAATAAAAATATTTTGATTATCACCAGAAATTTCTTTCTAAAATAAGTTTAAGATGTACCTCGGAGAAATAAGTTAAATAAATATGTTAAGTAGTTTCAATTAAAATTTCCGGTGTAAAATATTTTTATAACACTTCAGTAAAATTTCCGGCGGTTCTAGTGTTAACTTTAATTCTACAACTCAAAATGTCATTCCGTCACACATGGATGGCATTGCCCTGCTACCAAAAACATCTGGGTCATTTTAAACCCAAATAGGATCTCTCAAAAGTATAGACACACACGAAAATATGATAATAAATTTGGAAAGTGAAGTTATGGAATGAGATTCCATAATAAATATTCAAAATGCAATTGAAACAAGATAAAGTAAAAAAACTAAAACCCAACTACGACAAAAAACTACGCTGAAAAAGTATAAAAGTACCCCATGAATACAGGTAAAGTCACAAGCAAATGCTAGTAATATATAGATATATTCAAAATGTACAAGTAAAGCGCTTTTGAATGATACCAAACACGGCATATTTATCTTAACTTTATTTTTTGACGTATGACGCTTCCAGTATTTGGTAGTAGTGACGCACATATCCGTCGATGGCAGCAAATGGGTAATGGACCGATTAGTGGATGAGGTCGTTAGTGTAATGTGTAAATGTGTAATGTAGATTGAAGGTTTCATGTATTAAGATGACCTAGGAAGATTTCTTAATCTATCTAATTCTGCTAACGATTGACTGTCATGTGGATTTTTAAGCAACTTATTATGATCCAAGGCACTTATAAACAAACCCTCTATGGTTTTGAAGTGAAGCGCTTTAAAATGATACCAAACACGGCATATCTAGCTTAACTTTATTTTTTTACTCTGTATATTTTGTCCGCTAGAAGGCGCCACATTGAATTTGGTGAAAATCTATATAGCCTATAACCAGCGGACAATTAAGACGCTTCTAATGATATGTCATTTGTCGAATTCTGATTAGTGGTTTAGAAGTTACGAGGGAACAGATGAACATACATACATACATACATACATACATACATACATACATACATACATAGCCTGTCAAAATCATAACCCTCCTTTGGCTTTGCCGTAGTCGGGTAATAAAATATAGTAGAAATAACATGGTTTCATTGGCATTTATTTATTAGGTAGCTTTCTTTACAAAAAAGCTACCTATTGCAGCCGTTCGGAGGAAAGCGATTTCAAAAAATTTTGGTATATTTTCATCGATCATGACCCCCAGACCCCGAAACCACCCTCCGTTCAAAATTGATATATATATATATATATATATCTATATATATATATATATATATATATATCTGACCTATGTCACACTGTAACTCCCGTAATTATGAACCGATTTCGATGTAATTCGGTGTGTACATAGTACATACCAATGTCTCGACCGAGTTCGTTGGCCAGCTTCATCCGCCGTTTTGTTTCAAAATGGCGGCCATTTAAAATTTTTAAAAAAATTTAAAACTCGAAATGTGGTACCAAAAAATTAAAAATGGAAAAATATTTTTTTCTTATGTATTTGATCTTTATACAAAGATTTCGGAGCAGTTTTTGTTTCGTCTATATCTTAAAAAATGGCTGAGTTATAGCATTTTGAATTTCTAGCGTGGCTGACATTTTGAAACGTCCGAAATTTTGTCACGCGATAAAAGACGTATTTATGAGCCGATTTGGATGTAACTTCGTTTATTCATAGTACATACCAATGTCTCGACCGGGTTCGTTGGCCAGCTTCACCCGCCATCTTGTTTAAAAATGGCGGCCATTTAAATTTTTAAGAAAAATTTAAATTTGAAATGTGGTACCAAAAATTGAAAATTGAAAAAATTATTTCTTCTTATGTGTTTGACCTTGATAAAAAGATTCGGGAGCAGTTTTTGTTTCGTCTATATCTTAAGAAATGGCTGAGTTATAGCATTTTGAATTTCTAGCGTGGCTGACATTTTGAAACGTCCTGATTTTTCTCACGTAATAACAGGCGTATTTATGAACCGACTTGGATGTACCTTGGTGTGTACATAGTACATACAAATATCTCGACCGAGTTCGTTGGCCAGCTTCATCCGCCATCTTGTTTCAAAATGGCGGCCATTTAAATAAATTAAAAAATAAAAATAATTAAATGAGATACCAAAAAATTGGAAAATAAAAAAGATTTTTTTTGTTTTGGACCTTAAAACAAAGATTCCGGAACAATTTTTCTTTCGTCTATATCTAAAAAAAAAATGGCTGAGTAATAGCATTTTGAATTTCTCTTGTGGCTGACATATTAAAACGACCGGATTTTTGTCACGCGATAACAGGCGTATTTATGAACCTATTTGGATGTAACTTGGTCTGTACATAGTACATACCAATGTCTCGACCAAGTTCGCTGTCCAGCTTCATTCGCCATCTTGTTTCAAAAGGGTTGCCATTTAAAAAAAATTAAATTTAAAATTCAAAATGAGGTATTAAAAAATTGTAAAATGAAAAAGATTTTTTTTTATGTGTTTGGCCTTGATACAAAGATTCCGGAGCAGTTTTTGTTTCTGAAAATTTGTTCTTTTGTTGATATCTTAAAAAATGGTTGATTTATAGCACTTTGAATTTATAGCATGGCTAACATTTTGAAACGATCTTGTATTTGTCACGCGATAACACACTTATTCGAACTATTTCGATGTAAGAAGGCATGTGGATAGTATACATCAACACCTCGACCAAGTTCGCTGGCCAGATTCATCAGCCATCTTGTTTCAAAATGGCGGCCATTAAATTAAAAAATATATATATATTTAATGTGAGGTGCAAAAAAATTAGAAATTGAAAAAGGTTTCTTTCTTAAGTATTTGATCTTGATATAAGGATTCAGGAGCATTTTTTGTTTGTCTTTACCTTAAAAAATGGCTCAGATATAGCAGTTTCAATTTCTATTGTGGGTGACATTTTGAAAAATCTGATTGTTTGCATGCGACAGCACTCCTATATATTAACCGATTCCGATGTGAGTGAGCATGTGCACAGCAATTATTAAGGTCTAGACCAAGTTCACTGCTTAGCCTCATCCACCATATTGTCTTAAAATGGCAGGCACTTTAAGAAATCGCCGAATTTGGCAGCCAAATATAAGTTACTTTAAATAAAAGCAGCTTGGATAAAGCTGATTAATTTTGCGAAATTCTCATTCATTATATTGATAAAAATTAGTATTGAATCTCCTATATTCGGTTTCCACTAAATTGAGCTTCGTGTGTTTGCATGATATAAGTTGGCTTTTTTTAAATAAGGATTATGAAAGCTACCTCTTCCTCCCGGCACTGGCCGGAAGGACTTTTTTTAAAATACGCCTTTTTTTCATTTACGTTAAAAAATCCCTGTCTCAAAGTTTAGGCACATTATGAAAACTTTAGATTGCAAATGTTAGATTAGTTTGAACCATTGAGCTATGAAAGGAGAAGAGTTGACATATCAGTCTATCCCTATGGAATGCCTGGAAGCCGAAAAATGAGTTATTTCCCCCATGTCCTGCGTCCGCCATATTTGACTTTGATCGATATCGGTCCAGTCGGCAGTCTCCAATACAAGACGCGGCTAAGTATGGCGAATGCAGGAGGGGGGTAGGAACAGTTTCAATTGACGCCATTTATGTTTGCTCCTTTCATTTTATAATAGTTTGAACCAATCTACCATCTTAACCAACCATTTTTTCTGGGCAGTGTAACAGCAAATATTTAATTTCTGTTCGTTATTTAAGATGCCGAAAGCTATTGAATTCACAAAAGATGAAATTTCAAAAATATTTAGGTTGAAATTGAAAAATAAGCCCTTTATTTAAATTACTAAATTACTCGTTCAAAGCGAGAGATATATAGAGTACTTGGTAAAAATAACAATTTCGACCGAAAACCAAGATTCGGGCTTCCACGTGTAACAAGTGTGCAGGCTGATCGAAAACTAGTAGATTGGTGTCAAACCAAAATATTGCTGTAAGGTAAATTAAAAATATACTCGGTGTCAATGTCTCAAAGGCAGGGACTGATTATCACAGGGGAACACGGGTCATGTACCCTTGGCTTTCATTTTTAGAGGAGGCCCAAAATGCATTTCGTCCACTCTTTTGAAGATACAAATTAATGCAAATTTCGATTTATGTTTCATAGAAAAAATGAATATTTCCCATTCTTCTAAACTAAACTATCTCAGTGTTCTTCACTACCTACTATCAAATGTAATGTAAACTTCGAAATTCCGAGAAGAACGATATAACACCAAACATATTTAATTCCATTCCTTAGGTTTAAATTTTTTACTCTCTATAAATAGCATATACTGCAGAAGATATTAAATTCCCATTATTTTTTTATGCATTTTATATGTATACATAATATAGGGTGTCCGGGCTATAAGTATCCAAAAGTTATGGCTTATTATTACGGAATTACCCATTAGAATATAATAGACTTTACTTTCGTGGATTGGAAACCCCTCCGAGATTTTAAAACATTGAACAAAACAAAATACTGAAAAAGTGGATGAGTGGAAAAAGCGGATCATAGGAGCAATTTGTCTAATAATTCCTGATATGCTACGAAACATTTGGGGAGAACTGGATTACCGTTTAGACGTTTGTCGTGCTACCAAAAGGTGCGCACATCGAAGTCTATTGATATTAAAACTTTGTGAGATGCTATTTTTATTTAAATATATATATTTTTTTAATTCTAATGGGTAGTTCCGTAAAAATCAGCCATAACTTTTGGTTACTTTTAGCCCGGACACCCTGTATATTCTTTTTTCATAAAGCTATGGTTTAAATTTTTAAATTGCTCATAAAGCTGTTTGTCATGTTTATAATGCAATTTTCGTGCGAAAGGGACTCCAATATGGCCTGTGTGTCGCTGGTCTCACATAGAGTTGATCAGGCCCTGCAGGACTCAATACATAAGCGCCTGAAAAGAAACAATAAACAGACCGGAATAGACTGGGGTCGAAAGTACACGCCTCACGGGGCACGTGACTCATCGTATTATTGAGCGACGGAAAGAAGTTGAATCCGGATGGACCTGGTGGCTGAAATTGTTACTGGCATGGCCTCAGGAAAGAGCCAAGTTCTTTCTTCCGTAGACGATAAGGCGGTATAGGTCTCCAATAGTTTGGAATGCCTAGCATTTCTCCATGGGTCACAAAATTCAACAAAATACAAAAAACACTAGAACAACATCTACCTCCATTTGGTACCATGTTGGAGGGTCCTGAATGGATATTTCTGCACGACAATGCTTCAGTCTCCAGCTCACAAGTACGAAACAGTGAGTTTCCGCCCGAAATGTTAACACTTTAGATTGGTCAGCTTTAAGCTCGACATAAACCTAAAATATATAAGAATGGAAAGCAATATGGTTCTTTTAAAGAACTAAATGATGCCAATGAAAAAATCATGGTATCATCTGCCACCAATGATATTTCAAAACTATTTGACTAATTGGAAGCGCGATCATTTGACGTTATCCGAAACCAGGGAAATACTATTAATAAATAGCATCATGTAAAAAATATTAAACGATGCATTTTTCCCATTGTGCCTAAATTGGTAAGACACTGTACAGTCACAGACCTTTATGATTTGTTATCAAAGTTATAATGCATGCAGCATACCAATTTATTCGTTTTTATATGATTTATTTAAATAATTTTAAAGAATCTAATAAGTAAATAATGTGTTATTGTTTAATTTTGTACTGTTATTTAATAAACGTCATTTTCTTGTTGAGTCTAAACTTTTGTAACAGACTGAAATAAGCAATAACCCGCTATTTTTAGTGCCAGGAAAACACAATTCCCAATATCTTTGTTTTTAACAATTTTCTTTAGAAAAATTCTAACAATTGTAACTTACTTTAAATGGTGACCTTGTCCCCTTATAGACACGTGTTTACAGTAGCTGATGACGAGCTGTTAATTTTCAAGCTCGAAACGCGTCCTTTACATTGTTTTGATTTTATGGGGATTTTTACAAAGTGTTATCATTTTAATTGTGAGTTATCGCTAGTTTTCGGTGCTCTTTCTACTTTACTTTAAATGGTTTTGTTTATATGAATTAAAAAATAATTAATAACGTTAAATAATGTTTCTTCCGCTTTGATATGTAGGGGGAAAAAATAGTGTTTTGTAATCATTTATACTCATTTCTAAAATATTTTTCCTTTTAAACATTTTAGAATAGCCATTTTTTTTTTTTACTTGATTTAAATAATTGAAACTTTATCTACCACTAGATCCAATTAAAAATATAAAAGTAATTAAAAAGCAATTTCCTATAAAATTTTATTTAGTTTTTTTTTCGCTAAATTGCAGCTAAAGTTAAATAGAACTTTCATTTCGCTCTTTAAATTTTAATTAAACTTAAAAGCTTTAATTAAAAGTATTCCACCGCACACTGAATAAAAGCTATTTTGCGGGAAACTTTTTGTTAATGTAAAAAACGATTTTTTTAAAAAATTCCGAAGGTACCTAACTAGTTTTATTGTTTAAAAATATATAAGGCCTCATTTTATTTAACAGTCATAAGAAGAAAGTCCAAAATCGGTCGTAAAATGTGTTAAATAATTTAAGAAATTAACTGGAAGTCATAGGAAAGAAAATAATTAAAAATTTCATGAGATTTTGACGTTATATGAAAACTTGTTTTTTAAAGAGGGAGTTACTTATTGATTTTAATCACTGAAAAAATGTCTTGTCGTTTATTATATCTTCCTAATCATGGGAAAAACATCGCCGCATTATGGGTTGAACAACCGAAAATTGCTCGTTAGTAGTGGAGAAATGATATTACGAGCTCAGCCGCAGTGCAGCAAAGCAACAGCTGCGGTCATTGACTCCCAACCCTCATGCAACCACCAAAATAGATTTAAATGCCCTTGGCGGGGAGAATGTCATTTTTTATAGACAGTTTTCAACTGTAATTCCATACTATAGAAGAGTAATAATGCTATATGATCAATGCTAAATTTATATTTTAATTTATAAAAGGCTAACACCTTAATTAATAGTAATAATCAAACAAAACAAAGGAAAATATCAATTTTTAAATGAAAAAAAAAAGGTTTTTAAAGAATTTTTTTAATTTTTACTCTAGTTTTAGATTTGATCATACTGCAAGACACAATGTTTGTAGGAATTTAACCCTTGGACGATCCACACCCCAAGAAATATTCATAATTAAACAAAAAATAATTCATTTTAAACAAAAGAAATTAACTTTTAGCCTAATCAATAACCAGAAATACCACATTATAAAAATATTTTCCCCAGAAACATAAAATTATTTAAAAATATTGTTAACAAAACGATTCGACGCCCCTTAGCGTGGAAAATGACATTTATCAGGAAAATATGGCAAAGGCACCGACAGAGGGATCAATGACCGAAGCTGCTGCGATGCTGCCACGCGGCACCGCCACACAGTGGAGTATTTTCTGAAAAATGTGGACAAAATTATTTTATGAGTTGTATCATGTTGAAATGTTGTAAAACGCTATTTAGAGTCATTATATATAATTTTTTTAAAAAACATATAATTTTTTTTACGAATTTACAAAAAATCTTTGCTTTTTAATAAGTAAACTACTATTTAAATCAGTTTAGAATAAACATTTATAATATTTAATGAAATATTCCGGTTTTTTTTACATATTTATAACAAGTTCTTTCTGTAACTTACTATTCTAATCATATTCATCTTCATCTGTTTCGTCTTCATCCTCATCTTCCACTTATTTTGGATGTAGTCCGTATTGTCTTTCTGATGGCTGTTTCGCTAGAAAAAGGCTTTTTTTCTCTCTTAAGCTTTGGTCTTGAACTACTTATAAAAGGACCAGAATTTAATAAACGTCTATTCAAAACATTTTTATTACATTACTCTCGAGAAAATTTTCGGCAAAAAGTTTGCCTATATTGGCGGAAATGTTTGTTTCTAGCTTCAGCAGCCTCGTTCGAAAGTTGATCGATAGGTAATATTGCATGTTTAATTACTGCGGCCCCATGTGCTAAAACTTCAAGTACTGTTGGTGACATTGGGTGTTACCCATATAATTCGACATAAAGATTTGCAGTTTCATCGGTGTAATTTTCAAATTTTTTAACGTCAATTCTATGTCCACTGAACAGTGCCTTAAAAGAACAAGAGAACTCTGAAATATATTTGCATCACTATCAGAAGTATTCTGAAATATCTGTTTAAATTGCGATTGTTGAGAGCCATCGCAACACCATTTAGATATTTGTTCTAAATTGTGGTTTTCTTCTTCTGTATTATTTAGAATAACTTCTTCTAAATATTTACACAGTCTTAAAGAAGTGTGATCAAGAAGATATGTAGGTTAACTTCTGGGCTTGTTTCTGTCACATTCATCGACTCCTCACTTATATAGCAATCCTTCTTTGCTTTCTTAATCAGAGAAAAATAAGTAAATATTCTTATTTGCACTATGAATAATTTCCCATTGCTTTCTCGTTAGATATCTTCTACAAAAATTGATAAGGCTTCTGATGGTGTATGGTTCTTAATAGTGTTTTTTTTTTTGTTTTTTTTTGCTGAAGTTATAATTTTTCTGTATTTTGTATCTCTTGTTGACTTAGAGATACATGTCTTATAAGTGTTTAGGCATCAATATTACCAGCAGTTCGTTCATTTGTACTAGCTGCATATGTTAATTGATCAAGAGGAACTTGCTCCCTTAAACCTCTTGTTTTTTGTCAATTGCTTCTGTCACACAATTCGGCGAAATCTTTTGTTGCTCTACCTTTCTTGATATTGTACAGATAGTATATTCTACAGCTAATTTTATGGAACTGTTAAGCCAATGTTCATTTATCTTAAGAAAGCGCCATTTTGCCCTACTGGCAGCCTCCCATGTTTTTCTAAAAATCCGATTTGAAACGGCTTAACGAACGTATTAATGATACTTGTTTATCTACCGGACATTTCGTCATTTTTGTAACTTTACTTTCCACGAAGCATAATTTTTCATCTGTTTTCGTATTAGAACAATCTTGTTTAAGGCTAAACAGCAACTTTCTTGAAAGATCTTTTGCTGTCACTGAAGTTTCTAAAAGAAAAATGAAGATTTTTCGTTTTCAAAATATCATCATCTTCTGATACCACTTCTATATAAAACGGTAAAAAAAAAGAAAAAAAAATCGCGCAAGTTGGGGCAAGATTTTATTTTATGAATATAATAAGGAATATCTATATTTTACATTCCAACAAAAAGTTTTGCCCGACAAAGGGCGACAAGTATATATAAATCACTAAAAATTTAAAAGAACTAGTAAAAATTACACTTATTTTTAAAGATAAGGCAATGTGGTTATTTTCACAATTATATTTTTAGATAACTAAAGCTAAATACAGTAATTTAAGCGACATACCTCCCACTGTTATGTCCATAAAGGGTTTTATTCAGATCTCCACTGTATCCAACAATAAATGCAATTAAATAATGCGCTCTTCACCACAGCGCTGAGAAAAGAGAAATCTGCGATGCACGACAGCTGTGTTCAGACTGATAACGCGACGGGGAGTGTTACCGAACATTCCTAAGATATTGTTAACAGGAAGTGCTGACTAGTAAGCTATACAAACACATAAAGTATTGCGGTTTTTAACGAAGTTCATTTTTCGACTTTTGTCCAGCTCTTTTTAGAAATACTCCACTGTGCGCCGGCTGAGTCCGTACTGTCATTTCTTCAGTACTTTCATTAGTCACCCTTATTTCATTTTGTTGAAGAATTATTATTTGTTGAAGAAAGAGTTATACTTATTTTGTACTTACTCCTTTATCTACTTTGCACACCGCAGTAAATCGGTCATCTTTAACTTGAGTAGCCTGGTATAGTCCACAAATAACTACAATAATTCATTTTATAGATTTAAAATTACATATAGTAATTAGTTTAATTTCACTTTAAAATGTCTAAAAAAAATCTGGAGTCGGAGTCGGAGTCGGCTTAATTTTTAGCGACTCCGACTCCGACTCTTTTGCCCAAAAATGGGTCTGACTCCGATTCCGCAGCCCTTTGATCATGGAAAAGA
The DNA here is from genome assembly GCA_963932465.1 of Maratus speciosus. Taxonomy (NCBI): domain Eukaryota; kingdom Metazoa; phylum Arthropoda; class Arachnida; order Araneae; family Salticidae; genus Maratus; species Maratus speciosus. Next base: position 293,318,187 of record OZ010798.1, read on the forward strand.
CTTCGCCGTGTGGTAGATAAGGATTAAGAAGATTCCTCGTAAGTCACTCCTACTTCCATTTGTTGAAGAAAGGACTGTTATAATCTCTTGTATGAATTGAAGTGCTGTATGTAACCATATGTGTATGTTGTATTTAAGTATGTTACTTTCATTTGTTGGAGAAAGAGTTGCCTTGTATCCATTGAAAGATGTTGTAATTTATAAGATGTAGGTTAATTTGTAAGTATGAAAAAAAGATAATACATAAAATGAAATTTAAAGAAAATAACAGGAAGTCATAATAAAGAAAAAAAATGAGCATTTTTATGGGATTTTGTCACTTACGATGACTTGATTTTCAAAGACGCCATTACTTATTAATTTTAATCACTGGAAAAGTCTTATCTTTTTATGGCATAAACTCCCTGTAAATATATAGCAAATTAACACCTTGTAATAATATAGTGATTCTAATTGCTAAAAGATGTAATAAAGTTTTAACAAAGTAAATAAGTAAGGTTTTTAAAGTTTTAATTTACACCTTTTAGCAATTAGAATTAATAAAACTCCCTGATCAATGGAAAACATTGCCTTGTCGTAGATTAGGATTAAAGGTTACTCGATAATCACTCCAACTTCCATTTCTCAAAGAGTGCGTTGTTATAATCTATTGCGTGTCTTAAAATTTGTTCCGTGTAAACACACTGTAAAGAAAGGGCAAATGCATCTTAATCTAGGAAAATATTATATAATCACAAACGAAAAGATACAGTAACCTCTTCCGTGTAACTCGCAATAAAATACATTCTCTATTTTTTGAAACCTCAAAATATATTACATTTTTGAGACTAAAAGAAGCATTTATAAAAATGAAGTTTCTTTTTGTGTCACTGATTTTTGGAAATGTTCACGAGTAGTTTTAAATAGTGTATTGATCAGTTTTATAAACACCAAGAATAACGGTTTTTAGGGTGCTATCAATTTCCAACTAAACAATCTCAGGACTGTTATGTTTTTTTTTTTTTTTTTTTTTTTTTTTTTTTTTAACCATTTGGAAAAATGGTTATTGTCTTCGGTCAAGGTAGGAAATCAAAAACATATCTGAAGCTTTTTATTAGTTGAATCCGCATTTTATTCGTTTTCTGATTGGTCCATACAGTAATCTGTATTTTCCCTTTACTTTCAACAGAGATGGATACTTCTGTTGCCACTATGGGGTCGTTCAAGTATTACGTAAGCAGTAAGGGGGGAGGGAGGGTCCAGTGTCTGCTTATTTTTCCTGACAAGGGGGAGAGGGGGGTCGCGAGAATTCTTACGTAAGTATTAGACAACGAAGCAACTATTTTTTAACAACAAAAAGCAAAAGAGCATGATTTGGATGAGCGTTCTGCAGATGTTGAACGACTTGAGAAAAAAGATATGGAGTAAACAAGGACTAGAAACGAGGAACATTCCAGCCCATTACTACATTGAAAACGTAATAGATAACGCAGAAACATGGATTCAAAGATCTTGGACACCAGATTAAATGTGAACGAAAACACATAATATTCCTATGATTATTGTTAAAATTTTTAGTTATGTGCCTAAATAAATCAGAGTTTGACTGTATTTCTTAAAGTTTTTTTTTTTTTTTTTTTTTTTTTGTTCAATGCGATAAATAATAATATATTAAAAATTATTTTATATTCTATGAATTGTTTAATGCAATAAGTAACAACATATTAAACCGATTTTGTTTTCCTTCGATACTACAACCCCTATATGTCTATTTATATAAATTTTCTGGATTAATAATGTAATTTATTGCTAACTGCAATTTTTTATGGCAAACAGTGTTGATGTTAGAATGTCATAAAATCTTACGTAAGCAAAGGGGAGGGGGTGTAGCATTTGATTATTTTTCCTTGCAAAGGGGAGGGAGGGGTACAAAATGATTAAAAATATGCTTACGTAATACTTAAATACTATGACAAAAAAGTAATAAAAACTACAAAAAAATTAATTACTCAAAAACAAATTGAGATAAAACTTTCAAACAAATCGCATTTAAAAGTACACTTTTTTCTCTATACGATGGTGTAAAAAGCATTATTGTGGGATGTTTAGAAGTTTAAGAATGAAATTTCATTTAAAATTGGCCCAGGAATATTAATTTTTAATCCATGGCGTACGTAATGTATGACCAGCTCCGTAGAAGTTTAAAAATTTACAGTACCGAAAAATGTAATCCATGGCGTACGCAATGTAGTATCAACTCCATGCGATTTTTTTTTTTTTTTTTTTTTTTTTTTTTTTTTTTTTTTTTTGTCTTAAATTTTAGTCTTTGAAAAAATCTTTTTCCAAATGGTCGTTGTAGTTTCTTAAATTGCATTTTTTTTTAAGATGCTAAACTCCTATCTTTTCTAAACATTTTGATATAATTGTTTCCTTGAAATTCCCATCAGAACAGAAGTTATGGCTTTTATAATTATACACGTTCAATAGCTGAAGAAGCGTTTCCGAAACTTTGAAGTCATTTTTCTCCAAATGACGTTTTTGGGCATAACGCGCTCGATATCTCAAAAACTTCTAAATATTTTTTTCCTGAAAATTTCAAAACATATGTTTCATGTTAGTCTGTATAAACTGAACCTAAAATTTCCTTTTTATTGTTAAAAAAAATTTTTTTAGGTGATTATATTGCTGAAATTTTCTAAATTTTGTATTAGCTAAATACAACTTTGTATTAAAAATATAAAAATGCTTTAAATACAAATTTATTTCAGTTCATGGTCATTATGACAATCTGAAGTATAAGAAGGCACTAAAATTTTCCTTTTAGTTCTAAAAGTTATTTTGTAATCCTGCTCGTAATCTGTTATGCCGATTTTCTGCTGTTGCAAATGTCTGTCAGTTTGGGGAGCCCCCTTTAAATGCTAATTCTGCATCTTGCAATTTTTAAATATTTGAAATGAAAGAACATATTTATATATTTCACTCCCAATTAAAATTGTGTCTTAAAATCAAATACATTTTAAGATATTAAATGTTGAAAATGGTCTTTTTTCCCCTTTTTTCCAATTTTAAGAGTCCTGAGACCCCTTAAACGTTTTCAGCTGCGTAATTGAATTTGTACATGCCAGAGTAACAGAATAATATTAATATTAATGTTACTGCTGTTAATTTATAAAGTTTGCCTGTACGACATGTTTGTTGAACATGAACATGATTCATGATTACTTGATAATTGATAACATCTGAAAAACTTATATTCTGTGTTGAGAAAACTGATAAATACAGAGGTGTGAAAATTATTACAATAATTGTGAAATTTAGATTAAAAACTTGTTATATTAAAGAAATAATACATTATTTAAAAAATATTGATACATTTAATATTTAGTGTGCATCCTCTTGTTTTTTATTAATGATTCGCTATGTCTTGGCATACTTTGTATAAGTTTTTGATTTTGGCAATTAATTTGTATTTCGTTGTCATGGTGACAAATTTGGATGAGAGACCATTCTTGTCTTCTTGTTTGTGATGTGGCATTTCTTTAATTTTTAATTAAAGAAAACACTTCCATAGTCTAGAAACAGTCCAGATATGAACCCCATAGAGAATCTTTGGGCCATTGTAAAGAAAGAATTAAAGAAATGCAACACCACAAACAAGTATGGTCTGATAGAAAGACTCATCCAAATTTGGCACCATGACAACGAAATACAAATTAATTGCCAGAAACTCACACAAAGTATGGCAAGACGTATCGAATCTTTAATAAAAAACAAGGGGATGCACACAAAATATTAAATGTATCAATGTTTTTTAAATAATGTATTATTTTTTAGAATAACAAGAATTTATTGTGAATTTCGCAATTATTCTAATAATTTCGACACCTCTGTACACTGTAAAAACTACTCAGAGACGATTTCAAAAATCAGTGGCAGCAAAAAGAACTTTGTTTTTATAAATACTTCTTTAAATCTCGAAATATATTGGTTTTTTGGAATCCTAAAGATAAAGATTTTTGTAACTCGGAAGAGCTTTTTGAATATTTTATTTCGTAGTTATATTACATTTTTGTAGATTAAGAAACATCTGTCTTTTTTTACAGTGTACGAAATAACTACAGCAACAATGGAATCAATTATGCCCCAATACACACTCGCTATAATATGCCAACTTGTTGTAAAACTGCAACAATAAAATATTTTAACACTAAAAAGTACAAAATTAAATGTAAATACAAAAAATGAATATAATATTATTTTCTTTTAAATATGTTTTTATTTTTTCTAATCCTGATTATTATTTTCTTCAATATTTATTTTTGGAAAAAAAAATTGTTCATTTCCTTTAACCCTTTATGCACTGAATTATGAATTCATGAAAAATTTTTCTTCTAAAGCATTTTTCGTGGTTTTTTGAAACTTTATTAGAAGATTTATGTAATCATTTAATAAATTTTAGAAGGATTTTATAAAGACAAAAGGATTAATTGCATTTGAATTTATAGGAATTTTCTGCAATATTTATAACCCTACTCAAATCTTTTATTTTAAATATTTTTCTTAGTATTTTGTAGAATTAGGAAATGTACAAATATAATGGTCTTATAATAGAAATATTTCCGAATTGAAAAATCCCCCCTTCCCTTTCCCAACACCAAGAAAGCTGAAAAGATGCAAAGGCAAAAGAAATCATCCTTTTAAAAATATTTTTGTTTTGTGTAACCCATAAATGCTTTTGGAACATGATAAAGTAATGCATCTATACCTCATTCTAAACTGAATTACTACTAATCAATGTATTAAGGGAATTTTATAACAAGTTATTTTAATGGTACTTATAAGTACCGTCAGTAGATAAAGGGTGCAGTGCATATATAACGTTATCAACTTTTTGGTAATTTTGAACCCCCTCCCCCCCCTTTCGATATCATACGTTATCATCCCTCGAACCCATCCACTCCACGTAATGATGTCGTTATCAAAGTCTAATAATTCTTTGATTTTTGGAATTTATTTCTTTTGTTTGGAGTGATATACAAAAAATGGTTACATTTATTTTTCGCTTATTTTATTGATTCAAATGAAGAGAAGTCAATAAAATATCACTTTATATATGAAATAACTTTATATCAAATAACACTTAAAATAAAGAGTTACTACTATTTAAAAGTATTTCATTATAGCTTTTTGTTACATAATGCATTCAACAGTAATAATATCTTCTTGCACTTAATTGCCCCTCACGGATGGGGGGGAGGGGGGGTAGATGGAAATTCTTATCAACAAAACAGGCGAACAACATTCTTTCTCTTCTATTTATTAGTAAACACAAGTTTCATTTCAAATATACGTCACATACGGTTTCTCGAACAGTGATTATATATGCATATACATATGAAGGAGAAGAATAAGAGTGTCAAACGTTTGAGTATAATATATTTTGGAATTAAATAATTTTATAATAATTTAGTGATTTTTATAATAACTTTGTATTTTTATAAACATGACAGACTAAAAAACGGTAACACTACTTCCATGTAAAGACCATGTTACAAATAAAAAGAGAACATTTTGGTTATATCAAAAATGATATTGATATCAAAAGATACACCCCTCCCCCTAGAGATATCTTACGATGTCATGTACCAGATCCCCACCCCCTAAAATGATAACGGCATATGAGCCGTTCAGTGCCCAAATCGATCAACTCCATCAAATGAAAATGTTCAGTATAAACAGTTAAAGTTATCGTAACTATAAAAATATTGTATCTGTATAATATTTATTTCTCGGGATTATCTGATTGAACTCATTAATTTTCTTTTAATCATGGGTAACTTTTTATCACTTTTACTGTTACTTTTACTACCCGAGAGAGACTGCTCAGACTAGGAAGTGAGTCTGTAGAGCATAGATGTCCCTCCCGATCCCCTTTATTAAAGTCTTTTAAAAAAACTACAAATTTTAGCCGAGGCTGAGCCCGCCAATACGCGCGACAGTGGGCGGAGTGATATATATAAGATATAGATAAATGTTACAGTAGAACTTTTTATCACTGTATAAATATATAGAAAATTTTGTATAAATATATAAAAAATTTTCAATGTTCCTTTGTTTAAAAAAAACGCCACTTAAAATGGAGTTAGTCGGATTGTCTTCTGAACGCGTCATATATGCACAGCCCTTAACAGTCATTAGAAGGAAATTAATCGTAATATATGTTAAACAGTTGAAAGTAATTATTAGAAACTATCCGTAATTTTTTTTTTTTTATATATAATCTTGATTAATATTTCCTGTAATATTTATTTGAAGGGAGGAAAACATTTTTCGTCTCATTTAATTGTCTTTAGAATGAAATTTATTCGAAACACATATAAAAAATAATTAAAAGAAATTAACAGGAAATAATAAGGCAGAAAGTATTGATTGCTTTTCTTAACGGTTTTTTGTTGTTACACGTTCGCATGGTATTATTTGTTATTTCCTCCAATATTTATTTTGTGAGAAACAAGTAAATGTTTTTACGACCCTCCTTGCGATTCATTCGTCATTTTTATGAGATGGAATTGTCTGTTACAGCTGCCTCTGAAGAGTTGTTGATTTTCACAGGAAAATATTCGCTGTTTCATAACTGAAATTGCACTCGATTGATATTTTAATCGGGATTCTTTTCAATATTTCAAATGTTTGCATATGCACATTGTTGAATAATTGAAAAAAAAATGTACTCATAGTTATGCATTTTCTCGGCTTATAGTAGTTTTGAGTATGTCTCTATTTCAAAGGACACACGTGCCTATTTTTTTCACTTTTTTTAGTGTATCATTAGAAAGAAATTAATCGTAAAATGTGTTAAATAATTGAACGTAATAATCAGAAAATTATCAGTATTTTTTTTTATAATCTTGTTTAATATATCCTATAATATTTATTTCAAGGGGGAAAAAACGTTTCTCATCTCATTTAATAGTCTTTAGAAGGAAATTTAACCGCAAAACGTGTAAAAACGATTAACCCTCTCAAGGGCAAGTAATTACGTTTCTTTAATGTTGAAATCCCAATGGAATTTTCAAAAAAATTTCTTTCAAAATAAGGAAAAACAATTTTTCAACCTTTTTCTAGCATAGTTATAAAAATAAAATTTAATTAAAAGTTTCTAGTGGAAATCTGGATTAACCCTCTCGCTGCGTAATTGTTTCATCAAAAGTTTTTTTTTTTTTTTTTTACGCAAATCTTAATCAATAATTAAACATTTAAATCAGGCTAAATCAGGGATGTCACTAGAGCCTATTTTTATATTCTCACACCACTATTTTAAGAAAATCAACTTTGAGGTATATTTCTCTTGTAGATGTTGTTAAAGTCTATATGGAATTTTGTGTATTTAAAAAGTGGTCCGAGTTGAATTAAAAGATAGCCGTCAGTGGAAAAAATGAATCCCCGAGGAAATCTCGGGTTGCGCAAATTTTGCTACTTTTACGTTGCCCGAGGAATTCTCAGGTTGCGCAGCGAGAGGGTTAAAATTAGGTGCACTCAAGGAGTTAAAAGAAATTGCCAGGAAATAATAAGTCAGAAAATATTGAACACTTTTCTTAACGGTTTTGTTGTTACACGTTCGCGTGGTTTTATTTATTACGAGTAAACTACGAGTAAATGTTTTTACAACCCTCGTTGTGATTCATTAGTCATTTTTATGAGATGGGATTGACTGTTATAGCTGCCTCTAGAGACTTGTTGATTCTCACAGGAAAATATTCGCTGTTTCATAACTGAAATTGCGTTCAATTGATATTTTAATCGCGATTCATTTGAACATTTCAATTTTTTGCAACTACACATTGTTGAGTATTTAAAACAAATCTATACACATATTTATGTATTTTCTCAGAATTTTCTCTGAAAATGCTTGAAATTCAAAGTATCATAACTAGGTAAATTTTTGCAAAACAAAAATTAAGTTTTTAATCATAAACTAATTTTAATGGTGTGGATTCATCTCAATAGGAAACAGCACCTATACGTACTTGCCAAAATTATTTCAAACATTTTGTTTAAAGGCTTACTAATTAAAACATCCGTTGACATCATACGCAGCGATTAGTTATATGTTACAAAAATAACAGGTTGCTGGAACCTGTTACCTGTGCAAGTGTGAAATAATGGAACCTGTTAACCAAAAGTAACTTTATTTCCCATCTCTACTGTCTTTATTACACTGTACGAATTACAGAAACAATGGGGTATATTATATGCCAATACAACGCTCGCTAAAATGTGCCAACTTGCTGTAAAACTGCAACAATAAAATATTTTAATCGTTAAAAAGTACATAATAAAACATAACTTAAAAGGAATATAAAATTATTTTTTAAATAACTTTTTATTATTTCTAATCTTGATTTTTATTTCCTTCAATATTTAGTTATGAGAAGAAATTTTTTTTTTTTTTCCCTTTAACAGTCTTTGAAGGAAATTAATCTTAAAATGTGCTAAACAACTGAAAGTAATTATCAGAAAATTATCGGTAGTTTTTTTTTTTTTTAATCTTGATTAATATTCCCTGTAATATTTATTTGAAGGGAGAAAACAATTCTCATCTCATTTAATAAAGGGTTCGTACGCTTCTAGGTCTTTCAAGGACCTTTCATCAGAATTTTCGTAAACTAATGTTTACCTTATTTAATGAAGACAAAATCTATCTTCAGGTATACTGACCAGGACTTTTCCAGAAATTTCTGGTACGAAAACACCTAAAATCCTCTGAATCCCTTGATGCGTGCGAACCCTGTAATAGTCTTTTCAATGAAATTTTATCGTAAAACGTGTAAAATCAAAAGAAATTAACATGAAATAATAAGGCATATAAAAATATTGATCGCTTTTCTTGGCGGATTTTTGTTGTTATACGTTCACATGGTTTTATTAGTCCCCGGTACGGTATGCTATTTCTTTCTCCCAGCTTATTTTGTGTCGTATCCAAAAAATAACATTACCTTACAGAAGCCAGCCGTAAAACAAAGCAGTACGATTAAATACTCTATAGCAATTTTTTTAACTTCTAAGCATCGCACATTTTCAATTTTTATACCGTCGTATTGGAAAAAAAAGTACTTTTAAATGCAATTTGTTTAAAAACTGCATCTCCATTTGTTTTTGAGATATTAATTCTTTTCTAGTTTTTAGCGATATTTCTTTAATTTTGGTAACGGAAGTACTTCATTTCTGTAGAAAGTAAAGGGAAAATAGTTGAAAAATAGCAATTATATCTTTTTGTTGTCATTTTCTCATAAAAACTGAAAAAAAAAAGTAATTAAAATACGTATGGTTGAGAAAAATATAAATGAATGATTTATGATAAAACATATGGAGCTATTATAAACTACATTTAATTTTAAGTATCTATATTAATGCAAATGACGTCATTTTAGATAAAATAAAAGCGTGTGCTTTAAGTCTTAAAATTGAAATATGTTTTGCACTACGGTAGAGTCCCGATTATCCGAGTCCCGCTTAACCGAGTTATTTTCTTCTGATGGACTGGTGGCTTCTATTATTATGAAACAGCCATTATAAATGAAGTGTTAGGTGAAGATGAAAGAGCAGTCGTAAAAAGTTAGAACTCTGATTTTCTGGTCAAAATGGGGGGGGGGGATGGCCATAATTTTTTTTGCAAAAAAATTATGGCCATTTTTTTTTATCATTTCACCTAACGCTTCATTTATAATGGCTGTTTCATAATAATAGAAACCACCAGTCCGCCAGAAAAAATGAAGTAATGGAAATGTCTAGGGCGACACTAAATTCTGAAAAAGCAGAATTCTTGTTTATTATTTCTTTCAATATTTATTTTGCGAGAACCGAGTAAATGTTTTTACGACCCTCGTTGCGATTCATTCGTCATTTTTATGAGATGGAACTGTCTGTTACAGCTGCCTCTGGAGAGTTGTTGATTTTCACATAAAAATATTACTCAAATTGCGTTCAATTGATATTTTAATCGGTATTCTTTGGAATATTTCAATTTTTTGCTGCTACACATTGTTCAAAATGTATATTTGGAAAAAACAAAATGTACTCATATTTATGTATTTTCTCGGCCTATAATAGCTTTGAGTACTTATCGCTTCACGTCTCTAAATTTGAAAGACACGCGTACCTATATTTTTAAAATAAATATTTAAACTTAAACTTTTTATACATATTAAAAATCTATGAGATCAATTAAAAATGATTTTCAGCTACGTTCTCTACACCGGGCAATTTATCAGACATTTTTAACTGGGGTAGCTCGGAACTTGGGCTGGACCGTCCGGTTTCCATAATGCATTTTTTTCATTTTCACATTTATTTATTTATTTATTAGCGCCGGGTACGGTATGCTATTTCTTTCTCTCAGCCTATTTTGTGTTGTCTCCAAAAAATAACGTTACCTTACAGAAGCCAGCCGTAAAACAAAGCAGTACGATTAAATACTCTATAGCAATTTTTTTAACTTCTAAGCATCGCACATTTTCAATTTTTATACTGTCGTATTGGGAAAAAAAGTACTTTTAAATGCAATTTCTTTGAAAACTGCATCTCCATTTATTTTTGAAATATTAATTTTTTTGTAGTTTTTGGAGCCATTTGCTTAATATTGGCAACGGAAGTACTCCATTTCTGTAGAAAGTAAAGGAAAAATAGTTGTAAAATATTAATTATATATTTTTGTTGCCATTTTTCATAACAACCGAAAGAAAATGTAATTAAAATACGTGCTATTTTGAAAAAATATAAACGAATGATTTCTGTTAAAACATGGAGCTATTATAAACTATATTTAATTTTAAGTATCTATAGTAATGTTACAAACAAATGAGGGCCTATGAATCCTTAGACAACAGTTGTTGTTGTTGTTGTTTTGTCGAGTTCCTTTAACGACGACGCCTTTTTGCTGCATTTGTGTATTATTTCGCGATAGTGACGTCCTATGCATACTTTATTGTAGATGTTGTGGATCGTAAATGTGGAATTCTTAAGTGGATGCGAATGACGTCGTTTTACATAAAATGAAAGCGTGTGCTGTAAGTCTTAAAATTGAAATATGTTTTCTACTATTTATAAGGTACTTGTACCCAATATGGACAGTGCTCTCAATATGGACACCCATAATATCTTTAAAAGTAACAATTTTGCTCGAGAAATGGCGCTACATGTCCGTGAAGAAAAGTAGTTGAAAAGATAATTAAGCCTGGAAAATTAAATAAAGCGCGCTGTTCGCCATTTGGACGAAAACTTATTGTTTCGTGGTGTGCTGATCGTAATAACAAGTAAGTTTAAATTATTATTAGATATGGTAAAATTACTTTAAATATTGAAAAGTGGAGTGTTTTAGCAAGCTGATAAAACATATTTTCGATTGCTATTGCATATATTGCTTTAAAATGCTTTCTTTGCTTATTTATTACAAGATTTAGTAAAACTATGCCCGATTCCCAATATGAACACCTTATGTTCACATTGGAAATACAGCAAGTGAATCTTCAGATTCACTTCCTGTATCCTTCAAGAAACCTCCTCCAAGAAAAAAATCCTCCAAAAAGCCCTTGCAGAAAAATCCAAAGAAACCTCCCCTCATTATGGTACCTCTTGGCGAAATTGCAGGTACCAGCGGTATGACTTCCTCAACAAAGGAGAGCTGGTACTGCTTCTTATGCAGACATGCGGCTATGCATCACATGCGACAGATATGTCCATGAAGACTGTGTGGGACTTACCGCCCATGATGAAGAGGTTTTTATTTGTCCATCCTGTAAGGACTGAATAATATCAGATGTAAATTCTGCAGACAGATGCAATAAAGCTAAGCAAAACCAACTATATTATTTCATAATATTTTGCAGTAACTGAGGTGCTTTGCATGGGTCTTCGAAGAGCAACAACGGAAAATGACCCCCCCCCCCTTCTAAAGTGCATGTTCTGAAGATATTTAGTATGCCCCTTCCCCTCCTCTCCCCCGCAATACTTTAAGATATATTTCTTTTATCCCCTCTCCTCTAAAACTCCTTGGAAGAGTGGCTCTTCCATACACCCTGTGTAGTAGGTCAATAAGGAGCCACCTGTCCCTAATATGGACATGCATGTCCATAATAGGGAGTGGTGGTTTCTTATATGGACACTTGTAAACATTTTTTGTTTTTATCATTAAAATTAAATCAGAATAATTACAAGGTCGCTAATTTTAATAATGATAGTCTAGAGTCCAGGGATAGTGGTCATATATTTTTAAAGTCTTATGACGTGTACCTGTACACGGGGGTGAAAAAAAATCAATTTTCCTTAGGGTGTCCATATTGGGTACAGGTACCTTATATAGATACTTTTTTTTTCATCGGGGGCGACACTAAATTCTGAAAAAGCAGAATTCCTGTTTTCTAGTTTATTTTATTTTATTTTATTTTATTTTATTTTTTTGTAACAATTGAGGCGAGTTAAACATTCAGGGAATTCCGTTTCAATGCAATTTATTACAGGGTAATTTCGCAATAGGGAGAAGAAGGAAAGGACGAACCAGGAAACAAGCTTAACATGGGACGTAGGGTTTCCCTTGACTTATTTAACGAAATTTACAGAATGCCTCACTCAAAGCCAAACCCGAATGTCCATTCATATATTTAACATCAATGAAAATATTTTAATGACATTTTAACAGATATACCTTTCTTTGTGATAACTAAAATAACATTTTGATACATACTGGATGTGGCCACCATTCGTAAGCAAGCAGCTTAGATCCAGATGCTTCACATTTTGGAATGTATACAAAATAATTCAAATGCCCGTACGGTGCAACTCCAGTACGCATACTGTTAAAAATTTGTAGCAAACTGTCCAGTCATTCGATCGTTTTCCTAGAAAATTATTACATAACCTTCATTTAAGCCTACCCTGACCATAATATGGACAATAATATGGTCAAAATAGAGTTAAATTACTGTTATGTAACCGTTTTCTATAAAAACGGTCGAATGACTGGACAGTTTGCTGCAAATTTTTAACAGTGTATCGTGATGTCATCAAATTTGACACAAATAAAAGATCATCTGTTGAAAATAATGTTACAATGTTACTAATATACTGTTAATAATTGTCGGGTTTCCCTCCAAGTCCACACAACTTTGAAGAAATCCTTTACTTTCTATATGCTGCCACCACCGAAATCATTATGTGATATCGGTCACATTATGAGAGGATTGTTGAAAAGAATAGCAAGTCTTTCAATTAAATTTAACTAACAATTTATTTACACACTATTTACAAATAACAAAACAATATTTACACTTAAGAACTCGGATATAGGTGATCCGGTCCAACATTAAATTAAACAGTTAATACTTTCTATGTACTGTTAAACTACTCTGTATTTTTCTCACTCTACGCTAGTTAAATTAGAATTATCCGAGATCACTATTAATCTCACAACACCTTGGCTCTATACTCCAAGAGCTTCACACCGACTAAATCCCGCTCTATCTAACTGCTCCTCTGGAACAACTCACATCTTCAGTTCCAAGCATCAAGTGAACTCCTTTTGGCTATTTCCCTCCTCCCCACATACAACATAAAACGGGGTTTCCATTTTGCGAACAGGGTCCACTTCCCTTCCTCCAATCTCAACTGTCCCGTGACGTCCATTATCTCCCTATATGGCGAAACCATTTTGTCTGCCTTATCTCAGGTATGCATTTGAATAGCAGGGAAAGCCCACTCTTTTGATAAACTACATTCCTTCACCTACTCTGTATAACTCACTAGCTCGGATTAAATTTCAGATAAGAAAAGAGTGTTACTTTAAAATTCCCAGTACACAGACAATATACAAACAAGAAAATAATATATAACCATAGTTCTAATAGTATATGTTTCTCAGAACCTGACAATAATATTGTTAACTTTCTGAACGAAAATGCGGGTTCTGCTTTGAATGAAACGCTCGACAGGTGTTTCTGAACTGACAGCTTTCAGATGTGATAATAATCGTCAAGACAAACAACTGTTCATAGAAAACCAGAGTCACGATTTACTTATTCTGTCAAAAATAAAGGTTGTCTCAATGGAAGATGAACCCGAATTTTCGCTTACAACATTATAACCAATGCAGATATTTTACCAAGATTTTCGTCAGATATCCTTTTCTTTGTATAAAACGTTGTTAGATCATGACGAGTGTTGGAAGAGCACGGTAATTCAGTTAGTGACAATATGTATATTGCCAGCTACATTTATAATTATGGAACGTCTAACTCAATATTAACTGGACGCAAATGATAATTACTTTCACCCTTCTCGTGATCACAGCAGTCATAATATTTCACAGAAAGTAAGGTAAATCAGTTTATAATGCCATTACAATATCTTCATTATTATTAAAGTTACGAACGGAAATCCAAGCTCGACTTAAAGTTCGATACCCTGTATTTTTGACTGAAGAAGAGGATGGCGACCCTCGTTTCCTGCACTAAAAATTATATGATTTAGCGCTTATTAGCATTCCTAAAAGTTTCACCATCACGTCAAACACACACATTTTGGTGATCCAGGATTAGATTTGTCTCCGATGAAGACTATATATAGGGGTTGTGCATAAAGTTATCACTTTAGCGGGGGGGGGGGGGGGGGGGACTGACACTTGATATCGTAAGATATCTCAAGGGACAAGGGGATTTGTCTTTTGATATCGTTATCATTTTTTATCCAAGCAAAATTTTATTCTTCTGTTAACTTTTTCTTTACATCAATATAGTCTATTATCATTTTTTAGTCTGTTATCTATTTTTATGAAAACTAGGGGGCTCTGCTCCCTATGAGCTACGCTCGCAAATTTCCGTTCAGACACCGCAGACTCTAAAAGCAGGCTAATTTGATCGGTTTTAAAAAAATTTCGGAAGATTGATTTATAATTTTAAAAAAGTGGCGATCTACCTATAAACGGATTTCTATTCATTTCTCTTTCATTGCGGAATTTTAAGGCCAAATCAGTTGGTGTTAAAAGATACAATGGCTGTTTTCGTCTTTGATTAAGTGAAATCAGTTAAACATTTCAAAATAAGCTAATATAAAATGAATTCAGTAAACAGAGTCTTTGTCTCCCGGTATTTTTTAACAAAGCGAAAAGAAAGTTCTTTTAAAAAAGACATTTTAAATGTATCGTTTTTAATCTGGCGTAATTTTCACCAAACTTTTCTTTCTCTTTTTAATATTCACGTAAAAGTACTTTTGTTAGAAATGAAATATTATTTGCGCTGAAATAGTTGAAAAGATCATCTCAAAATATCAAATAAATGTCTCACGCAATTTTTAAATTTAAACTGTTTTGCAATATTATTTTTTGTTCATTTTACGTAATAAGTGTAATGTGACGTAAATGTGACGTAATTTCTCCTATTTAAGACTTCTAACACATGTTAATGAATTTATTATTTTAGAATATTCTTTTTCTTTTAAAATTCACATGTAAATATAGTTTTTATGATGTTTCAATAAGTTCCTGCTTTTTATATCTAATTATTTAATTCTAATTTGAAGGTTTTTTTATGTTTATAATAGTCACGTGTAATTTTTTTTTTGAAGCAAACATTATTGTTTGCGCTGTTTATACAGTTGGCAACAGTTTATATT
Organism: Maratus speciosus; assembly: GCA_963932465.1. Lineage (NCBI taxonomy): Eukaryota > Metazoa > Arthropoda > Arachnida > Araneae > Salticidae > Maratus > Maratus speciosus. The sequence goes on from OZ010798.1 coordinate 293,333,826, forward strand.
AATACCACTTTCTAAAATATGTAAAAAATATGTCTCGAAATGCTGAAAATTTGAATTTAAAATAGAAATAAAACCTCAAAAAATGAGTCAAATTAAAAAAATAAATGCAATCTGCACAACGGGAACTTCTTAAAAATAAAATGATCTAAAAATGATTAAATTCCCATGTACAGTTTTTGCTCCTATAAAACGTTTTTAATGGAACGATTTTGTCCAACTTTAGCATTAAATATCTCTTAAAATAATTAATCGATTTGAAAACTGTCTGCATCAGCGTGTTTATCAAACATTTCTCTATAATACCACCGATTTTCATACTTTTTTATGCAATAGTTTTCTTAATATTAATGAAGAAAGACCTCCGGTCACAAAAAATTCAAAACCGGTGGCGGCGGCGGTGACAGCGTTAATTACTTTTTTTAGAATAGTGAGATACAAAATGAATATTAAAAACATTAAATCATTATAAATTCATTTTATTCCAAAATATCGACTATTCCAACATTGGCCATTCCTATTATTCTGCCATAAACGCATATAATACGTTGTTAGAGAAACCAGGGTCGAAATGATATTTGTTATGTTTACTAATAAAAAATGGAGAAGAATTGAGTACACCTGCTTTGTTTATAAGAAGGTTTGTTTCAGGGTTTGCCCAAGTGGGCCCGCCCGACAAAACCCGCCCGGGTTTTTTCAAGCGGGCCCACTTCAAAAAAAAAAAAAACATGAAAAACCCGTTGTGGTTTTTTTCAAATTTTCTCGTGCTTTCACAAGTGTATCATTATTTAATCTAAGTAAAATAATGAACATAATTTTTACAAGAGTTTGTTAAAAGTAATTTATTTGATTTTTAATTAATTAAGAATGTTTTTAATTAATCAATTCTTGATTTAATTAAAATTTTAGAGAATGCAAAGATAAATGCCAATTTAAATATACTTAAAAAAACAGATTTAAAGGAATTTCTAAGCAGAGATAAAATGACCAAAAAAGAAATTAGCTGAATAGAAGGAAGATTTTCGTGCCTGTAATCTAAAATGCATCCAAATGCTTTAAATCTTACTTCATGGCTAAAGATGGCACATGAACACCATCCTGATTACTTGCCAGGTGTTATAGCTTTTAAGATAAATGATCCCATTTATTATCCTGCTTCAATGTTCAATGAAAGTATACAAGGAGTTTTCAACACAAAAATGGTCGCAGATTATGGCTAAAAAGAGTGAAGAAGATAAGTTTCCTCCTGGATTTTGTCAGTTTTTCTTTTCTTTACATTCAACACCAGCTACCTCCGCTTCAATCAAACAATACTTTTCTACAACAAAACACTCATACTACAATCTATATTAAAACACACATACACACATAAATAACGCCTGCATTCAACAGTTAAAGGTATATATAAATATTATACAGACATACCGGGTGTCCCAAAAAGGACTGACTGATTTTAAAATTCAATAACTTGCAAACGGTCACAGATATTAAAAAAATTCTTGCAGGAGGGTTATGCATAAGGTGAAAAGTTTTTTTACAGTGATTTTCGATTTTAGCTCGATTTACAAACAATAGATGGCGCTGTAAGCAATAGTCGCTAAATTCAGGCTCGATTTTTGGTACTTCGTGGCCCGGATAATACATTTCCATCTCCTTTTTCTGCATGGAACAAGATAAAGGACCAAAAATCGAGCCTGTATTTAGCGACTATTGCTTACAGCGCCATCTATTGTTTGTAAATCGAACTAAAATCGAAAATCACTGTAAAAAAACTTTTGACCTCATGCATAACTCTCCTGCAAGAATTTTCTAAATATCTGTCACCGTTTGCAAGTTATTGAATTTTAAAATCAGTCAGTCCTTTTTGGGACACCCGGTACATACAATAAATACAATAAAATACCCGGGACCACAGTACTGTGGTCCCGGGTTCGATTCCTGGTTCTGGCTAATTTTTCACTCCAGTTGTGTTTATTGTACTTATTGTATGTATGTCTGTATAATATTTATATATATCTTTAATACTTTTCTACATTTGGTCCGGTTTGGAACAAATTACGTAATCATTTAGGAGTTGATAAAGCAGCAAAGATAGTAAAAGAGTATCGCCATTTGCGATCTAAATTTACAGATACCACTGGCACTGACTTCTATTTCTATGACATCCAATTCAATATTTAACCCCTTAATCGTCGCGCCCGTGACTGTCACGGGCGGTGTAGGCTTCTTTTATTACCCGACTACGGCAAAGCCAAAGGAGGGTTATGATTTTGACAGGCTATGTATGTATGTATGTATGTATGTATGTATGTATGTATGTATGTATGTTCATCTGTTCCCTCGTAACTTCTAAACCACTAATCAGAATTCGACAAATGACATATCATTAGAAGCGTCTTAATTGTCCGCTGGTTATAGGCTATATAGATTTTCACCAAATTCAATGTGGCGCCTTCTAGCGGACAAAATATACAGAGTAAAAAAATAAAGTTAAGCTAGATATGCCGTGTTTGGTATCATTTTAAAGCGCTTCACTTGTACATTTCGAATATATATATATTACTAGCATTTGCTTGTGACTTTACTTGCATTTATGGGCTAATTGCATATAATTCACATCTTTTCGTTCTTAATTTCTTTGGTACTTAGTAATCAGAATAAGACCACTGCAGTGCCATTAGAAGGGTCTTGATCTTGATATTCTGTTGGTTGTGAGCTATAAAGTTTGTCACCAAATTTACTTTCAGCGTAGTTTTTTGTCGTAGTTGGGTTTTAGTTTTTTTACTTTATATTATTTTATTCAGATTGTTTTATTCCCACCAGTTTTTTTAAATAATGCAATTGGCTTTACTCTCTCGACATTTTATCTGCCATTAAATGAAGAGAATATTTCAACTTGAAAAAAGTGGTGGCAATCAAACAATCTGAATTTTAGAAAAGTATTCGACACTTATCAGGCGCGACGATTAAGGGGTTAATACTATTGCAATATATATGTAGCAAATTTTGCTAAAATTTTCAAAAATATTATGATTGAAATGAATTAAAGAAACTATATTAATTTAGCATGTTTAACTTAAGTAAGAATTATATTTAAAAAATTCAGTTGTAGTTGGTTTAATATAGTCTTAATGCAGCAAACTAGTCCCATGAGATACAAGTGTACCTTTTAAATTAACTTCATTTTTTATATGCCTACTTATATATATTTTGTTAATTCATACTTAATTAATGCAAAATTATACCCAGGTTTCACTGATAAATGCAGAAGTTAAGTATTAAGTATATAAAAATTAGACGTTTAAAGTTTTCTCCAAAAAAAAAAACTCAATAAAGCCCGAAAAAACCCGGGTCTTAGACGAGTGGGCCCAATGGGCTGGGTTTTTCAAAAAAAAAATCCGGCTTTTTTCAAACCTTGGTCTGTTTACCCCCGTGCAGGGGGCAAATACAAAAAAGACAGCATTATTGTTGAATGTATTATGTAACAAAGAGCTATTATTAAATGCTTTTAAATAGTTTTCTTTAAAGTATTATGAAATTTTAGACACTGATAACTGTATCTTTAGCGGGAAAGGGGGTTGAGGAATGATAACGTATAATATCATAAGGGGGGGGGAGGCTCCAAAATTAGCAAAAAGTTGATAACGTTTTATATGCATAGCACCATATGTCCTTGTTAAATTTCATTATGGCTTTATTATTTTTATTGCGCTTTTATGTTTTACCCGACTGCCAAGAAAGGTTATGTGTTTCACGCATGTCTGGGTATGTGGCTTTCTTTATGCCCTCGAAACATCCCAACGACTGGATGGATTTTAATGAATGAGAGTTATATCGATTCGTCTTAACCGTCTGATGGTTATAAGCTAGGTTTTGTTTTTATAAATTCAAAATGGCTGTAGACACGAAAAAAAATTTACGCACCCTATTGAGTGGCATATCATTGGATAGGTCTTTCAAAAGGAAGACTATGTTTCATTGACTATTTTACAGTCAGAAGCTCCGTTTAAATATTACACAACCTGGAAGTTGTGTAGGTAGAATTTCTAACTTTACTGCAACTCTAACCTTCATAGGCATCTATAGGCCTCATCAAAGCAGTGTTTATAGATAGGAACTAACAATTAAAAAAAACTTAAAAGTCATCAATACAAGTAAATGAAAAAAATATGTAAGTAATATAAAAAATAGTTTAACATTGATGAGAAATAATTAATTAATTCGCTTTTTACGCAGTCGAGTTTTTTGATTTTTTAAATTTAATTTTGACTTGTTCATTATGTAACCATCATTATGTGACTATCATTGTTAATTATGTAATCTTCATTGTGTAACTATCATTGTTCATTATGTAACCATCATTTTATTTGTTAAAACTTTTGTACTTCTTCCAGTAGATTTTTAGGTGCGTTCGTAATTATATAAATACGTAGCACCTATAGTCGTCGTTCAGTCCGTCTGTCCGTCCATCCGTCCGTCTGTATGTCCGCATATAACAGAGCAAAAACTACCCAACCGAATGGTCTGAAATTTTAAATATATGATTGTTGCAAAATTTTGTCGAGCCATTTCAAATTTTATGAAAATCGGATGTATAATTTAATTACAGGGACAGTCAAAAGTTTTTCTTTACATTACGGCCAATGGGAAAAATTATTGCAAGTGCATTTTAATGAGGTTACAGCCTTCCGAATGGTTTGAAATTTTAAATATATAATCGTTGCAAAATTTTGTCGAGCCATTTCAAATTTTATGAAAATCGGAAGTATATTTTAATTACAGGGACAGTCAAAAATTTTCGGGGATTGGGTACATTACGGGAAATGGGAAAAAAATTATTTCAAGTGCATTTTAATGATGTTACAGCCCTTTGAACAGCATGAAATTGATATGCACTTATGAAGTGCACTAAAATATACATTCAGTACAATATGCAGTGCAAAAAATATTTATAAAACTAGTTATAGTACGAACGCACCTCATTTGCCACGTTTGACGAGCAATTTCCAACTTGTTTGTTTTTGGTCTTGCATTTTGATAGGGTTTCTCAGCAATACTTTCACCCATGAATATCTTGGTTCGGGATGTCCCTATCCCTGGCCCTATATATTTTTGACTAAATAAGCAAATTACAACACTGCGCTGTTATGTTAACCTTGTTAACTCTTGTGTGTTAACTCTTCATTTTTGCTATATGCTTTAAAATTGCTTTGCAGATTTTTTTGAAGCCATTCTTATAAACATCGAAACGTATGATATCCACAATACTTTCGAATTCCAATTCATTAAAATTCGCTAGTTTTAAAGTCCCGACTTGCAGAAAAAAGTAAGAAAGATAAATAAATTATATATGTATCTTATATGTCGATGAAAATATTTTTTATAGTTATTGCTTGAAAATGAATTATGTTTCGCATGCCTGGAATATATTTCAAATACTCTATGGTTCACTGAAAAGTATTTCAACAAAAATGAATTGCATCTTATATTTCTGGAAAATGTCATATTCCTTCTTTTCTTTATTAATTTATACGCTTTTCTTATAAAACCGAACATAACAAATATAATAGATTTGTAAAATATATAAATAAATAAATAAATAAATAAATAACAAAAAAAAATCCTAGATTTTACATATCTGAACAATGTTTCAGCTGAAGATATTTCGTTTTTTGAATTGACAAATCAAACACTTTTAATTTCTGTTACCAATACATAGATTTTTCGCAATTTTTACTGCAATATTCACCTTAACAAAAAATACACGCACACGCGTTTGTACATTTTCGTATGCATTTATATGTATAGTATGTAACAGAAAATATCATCAAAGCTTTAACCCCTTCAAGGGCGGTGGCTCATTTTTTGACCACCCAATTTTAATTCCTAAATGCCACATTGGCACCGTATATTGCAATGAAAAAATTCCTTTTATTACGCACGTGAAGAAAAGTTTGTGACTATTTTGAAATAAATTAGTTTATAGATTCTGGTGTCATTCACTTATTTCAGCATTTTGCGAATAGAAGAACCTTGCCCCTGAAAGTGTTAAGGGATGATATTGTGCATCAAGACAAACAATTTCTGTGCATGAAACTAGTGTCGCAATCTACTTTTTCATTCAAAAATACAGGGCATATCAAGCCAATCCGAACTTAAATCTTCTTTCACATATTTACCAGCAATAAAGATATTATAACAAATTGCTTTTTGTGTATGTGTGGGCTAGAGATAATTACTTGTTCTTTTTTTTGGAGCCCGAGTCTGACTATGTAAAATCTGAGAAATCCCGAAAAATTTTGTGCCATCAAAGCACCAGACCCACCCGAATCTAATGTCAATAATACACAGTAGAAAATTGTTGATAGTATTTAAAAATTTTTCAAGATTTATTTTCTCATTTAAAAATCTCATCTTCTTGCATAAAAATAAATATTAATCCAAAGTACTCGTTCAAGACAACGTTTTGTGATTTCCATGTCTCTGAAAATTTGTTTAAAATAGCAACAGCTTAACCACTGGTAGAAATTTCAAAAAAGTCATAGTTATTTTTCTTTCAAAATATCATTGCCTAACAGAATTTGCAGAAAGACATGAATTCTGCTTTACAGTAATTTTGGAAAAGGACCTCAAACATAAATTCAAGTGATATCCCATAGCTCTTTAGCTCAAAGGCTATCAAAGCCTGAGAGCTAATGTGCCCGGCGGTTCTGTATGTGGGGCATTCTCAAAATCTTTTGACTTTCATGTCCCTGAATAATAACTTTTATTTTAATACATTTTTAGCTCACAGGCTATCAAAGCCTGAGAGCTAATGTGCCCGCCCGATCTGTATGTATGTATGTATGTATGTATGTATGTATGTATGTACGTACGTACGTATGTACGTAACGCGATAACTCTTAATAGAAACATCCGATTTGCTTCAAAATTTTTTCCTAGGTTCATTCTGATAAGGCGCTTCCCTGATTAGTTTTGGGAGTTCATTGGTTAAGGATAAAGGGGGAAAAACGGGGTTAGTCCAACCCTTAATTCAGATAAATGGGTTTTTCATGCAGAATGATTCGATTTTCTCCGAATTTGGTATACCGGTTTATTATGTTAAGGAACTTCCCTGATTAGTTTTGGAGGTTCATTGGTTAAGGATAAAGGGGGAAAAAGGGGGTTAGTCCACCCCCTTAATTCAGATAATTGGGTTTTTCATGCAGAATCATTCGATTTGCCCCGAATTTGGTATACCGGTTTATTATGTTAAGGAACTTCCCTGATTAGTTTTGGGAGTTCGTTGGTTAAGGATAAAGGGGGAAAAACGGGGTTAGTCCACCCCCCTTAATTCAGATAAATGGGTTTTTCATGCAGAATGATTCGATTTGCTCCGAATTTGGTATACCGTTTAATTAGGTTAAGGAACTTCCCTGATTAGTTTTGGGGGTTCATTGGTTAAGGATAAAGGGGGAAAAACGGGGTTAGTTCACCCCCCTTAATTGAGATAAATGGGTTTTTCATGCAGAATTATTCGATTTGCTCCGTATTTGGTATACCGGTTTATTATGTTAAGGAACTTCCCTGATTAGTTTTGGGGGTTCATTGGTTAAGGATAAAGGGGAAAAAGGGGGTTAGTCCATCCCTTTTTATTCAGATAAATGGGTTTTTCATGCAGAATGATTCGATTTGCTCCGAATTTGGTATACCGTTTAATTAGGTTAAGGAACTTCCCTGATTAGTTTTGGGGGTTCATTGGGTAAGGATAAAGGGGGAAAAACGGGGTTAGTCCAACCTCTTAATTCTGATAAATGGGTTTTTCATGCAGAATGATTCGATTTTCTCCGAATTTGGTATACCGGTTTATTATGTTAAGGAACTTCCCTGATTAGTTTTGGAGGTTCATTGGTTAAGGATAAAGGGGGGAAAAGGGGGGTTAGTCCACCCCCTTAATTCAGATAAATGGGTTTTTCATGCAGAATCATTCGATTTGCCCCGAATTTGGTATACCGGTTTATTATGTTAAGGAACTTCCCTCATTAGTTTTGGGAGTTCATTGGTTAAGGATAAAGGGGGAAAAACGGGGTTAGTCCACCCCCCTTAATTCAGATAAATGGGTTTTTCATGCAGAATTATTCGATTTGCTCCGTATTTGGTATACCGGTTTATTATGTTAAGGAACTTCCCTGATTAGTTTTGGGGGTTCATTGGTTAAGGATAAAGGGGGAAAAGGCGGTTAGTCCATCCCTTTTTATTCAGATAAATGGGTTTTTCATGCAGAATGATTCGATTTGCTCCGAATTTGGTATACCGTTTAATTAGGTTAAGGAACTTCCCTGATTAGTTTTGGGGGTTCATTGGTTAAGAATAAAGGGGGAAGGGTGGCTAGTCCACCCCCCCTTATTTTATATAAACGGTTTTTTCATGCAGAATTATTCGCTTTGCTCCAAATTTGGTATACCTGTTTATTATGTTAAGGAGCTTCCCTGATTCGTTTTGGGGATTCATTGGTTAAGGATAAAGGGGGGGGGGGGCTAGTCCACCCTCTTAATTTAGATAAATGGTTATTTTTTGCAGGATTATTCGATTTGCTCCAAATTTGGTATACCGGTTAATTATGATAAGGAGCTTCCCTGATTAGATTTGGAGGTTAACTGGTTAAGTATAAAGGGTGAAACGGGGGCTAATTCTCCTTCACTTATTTTTTTGAGGGGCATTATTCTTTAAAATAAGAGTATGATATACAATTAGTGTGAATAGCCTGTGAGCTCAATGCCATCAGTTTAGCTGGGCATTTTTCTTTTTTATTTTGTGTTCTTTTTATTTCATATACTGGGGGCATCCCATTGTATGATTGCAACAATATAACGAGCTATCAACGAGCATGATTATAACAATATTAACGAGATAAATAAGTTTTGGACGATGTTGGGGGTCCAAATACCAGGAAAACTCTTATACTGTCCCGTGTCCCTGATGCTGATTTTTAGGTAGCTTTCTTTACAAAAAAGCTACCTATTGCAGCCGTTCGGAGGAAAGCGATTTGAAAAAATTTTGGTATATTTTCATCGATCATGACCCCCAGACCCCGAAACCACCCTCCGTTCAAAATTGATATATATATATATATATATATATCTGACCTATGTCACACTGTAACTCCCGTAATTATGAACCGATTTCGATGTAATTCGGTGTGTACATAGTACATACCAATGTCTCGACCGAGTTCGTTGGCCAGCTTCATCCGCCGTTTTGTTTCAAAATGGCGGCCATTTAAACTTTTTAGAAAATTTTAAAACTTGAAATGTGGTACCAAAAAATTGAAAATGGAAAAATATTTTTTTCTTATGTATTTGACCTTTATACAAAGATTCCGGAGCAGTTTTTGTTTCGTCTATATCTTAAAAAATGGCTGAGTTATAGCATTTTGAATTTCTAGCGTGGCTGACATTTTGAAACGTCCTGAATTTTGTCACGCGATAAAAGGCGTCTTTATGAACCGATTTGGATGTAATTCAGTGTGTACATAGTACATACCAATCTCTCGACCGAGTTCGTTGGCCAGCTTCATCCGCCATTTTGTTTCAAAATGGCGGCCATTTAAAATTTTTTTTTAAATGTAAAATTTGAAATGTGGTACCAAAAAATTGAAAATGGAAAAATATTTTTTCTTATGTATTTCACCTTTATACAAAGATTTCGGAGCAGTTTTTGTTTCGTCTATATCTTAAAAAATGGCTGAGTTATAGCATTTTGAATTTCTAGCGTGGCTGACATTTTGAAACGTCCTGAATTTTGTCACGCGATAAAAGGCGTATTTATGAACCGATTTGGATGTAACTTCGTTTATACATAGTACATACCAATGTCTGGACCGAGTTTGTTGGCCAGCTTCAGCCGCCATCTTGTTTAAAAATGACGGCCATTTAAATTTTTAAGAAAAATTTAAATTTGAAATGTGGTACCAAAAAATTAAGAATTGAAAAAATGTTTTCTTCTTATGTGTTTGACCTTGATAAAAAGATTCGGGAGCAGTTTTTGTTTCGTCTATATCTTAAGAAATTGCTGAGTTATAGCATTTTGAATTTCTAGCGTGGCTGACATTTTGAAACGTCCTGATTTTTCTCACGTAATAACAGGCGTATTTATGAACCGACTTGGATGTACCTTGGTGTGTACATAGTACATACAAATATCTCGACCGAGTTCGTTGGCCGGCTTCATCCGCCATCTTGTTTCAAAATGGCGGCCATTTAAAAAAATTAAAAAATAAAAAAATTTAAATGAGATACCAAAAAATTGGAAAGTGAAAAAGATTTTTTTTGTATGTGTTTGACCTTAATACAAAGATTCCGGAACAGTTTTTCTTTCGTCTATATCTAAAAAAAAATGGCTGAGTAATAGCATTTTGAATTTCTCTTGTGGCTGACATTTTAAAACGACCTGATTTTTGTCACGCGATAACAGGCGTAATTATGAACCTATTTGGATGTAACTTGGTCTGTACATAGTACATATCAATGTCTCGACCGAGTTCGTTGGCCAGCTTCATTCGCCATCTTGTTTCAAAAGGGTTGCCATTAAAAAAAATTAAATTTAAAATTCAAAATGAGGTATTAAACAATTGGAAAGTGAAAAAGATTTTTTTTTATGTGTTTGGCCTTGATACAAAGATTCCGGAGCAGTTTTTGTTTCTGAAAATTTGTTCTTTTATTTATATCTTAAAAAATGGTTGATTTATAGCACTTTGAATTTCTAGCATGGCTAACATTTTGAAACGATCTTGTATTTGTCACGCGATAACACACGCATTCGCCTATTTCGATGTAAGAAGGCATGTGGATAGTATACATCAACACCTCGACCAAGTTCGCTGGCCAGATTCATCAGCCATCTTGTTTCAAAATGGCGACCATTAAATTAAAAAAATATATATATATTTAAAGTGAGGTGCAAAAAAATTATAAATTGAAAAAGGTTTCTGTCTTAAGTATTTGATCTTGATATAAGGATTCAGGAGCATTTTTTGTTTGTCTTTACCTTAAAAAATGGCTCAGATATAGCAGTTTCAATTTCTATTGTGGGTGACATTTTGAAAAATCTGATTTTTTGCATGCGACAGCACTCCTATATATTAACCGATTCCGATGTGAGTGAGCATGTGCACAGCAATTACTAAGGTCTCGACCAAGTTCACTGCTTAGCCTCATCAAACCATGTTGTCTTAAAATGGCAGGCACTTTAAGAAATCGCCGAATTTGGCAGCCAAATATAAGAAAAGCAGCTTGGATAAAGCTGACTAATTTCGCGAAATTCTCATTCATTATATTGATAAAAATTAGTATTGAATCTCCTATATTCGGTTTCCACTAAATTGAGCTTCGTGTGTTTGAATGAAATAATTTGGCTTTTTTTAAATAAGGATTATGAAAGCTACCTCTTCCTCCCGGCACTGGCCGGAAGGACTTTTAAGTTTGTAGCTGTCTGTATAAAATTGTTTCAATAACAGTAATTCGATGTAATTTTTTCCGAAACTGGGACAATTGTTTTATATAAATATGTAGCAAAAAATTAATCTGCACTCATTTTTACGGTTGATATTATTTTTTGAATTCTGTCCCTGGGTTTTTCATCCTTACCGTCCCTCTTACTAAACTTATACAGAAAATCACTTGAGATGCAACCACAGAATTTTTTTCAAGTTTTTTCTCATGCAAAAGTACGCTAGAGAAAGAATGTCCAAAAATTCTTTGACTGGAAATTTACTACAGAATTTAAATCAGCATTTAAATATGAATTTCAAGATCGTGGCTTTATTGGTAGTCTTACCGTCCCCAAGGTTTATTCCTGCACTTTTCGAGGTAAATTAAAAGAAAAAATTAAACCAATGTTAACAAGTGTTTCTAAAAATCAATGAACATTGTGGCTATCACTTAGTCTTAACATGATTTGCTTAAAAGAGGTGGTAATTTTCCTTACCGTTCCATCCTTACCGTCCTTTTTTTTTCCCATTTCGTCCCTTTTTGCCCATACCGTCCCCTTTTTTTACCTTACCGTCCCTTCTTTAATACCCCTTTAAGACAATGTCATACCAAAATTTTGTACTAAAAATACTACATTGTTATTATTTCTTATTTGAATGTCCTGTGGGTACTATGCAAATTCATTATAAGTAAAAATTTCTAAGAAAATAAAAAGTTTTAGTGGTAAAATGGTAAGGAAAATTAAACTCTCAAAGTTTAATTTTCCATAACATAAGTTTAACATAAACCTCAGTTAAATAAAAAAAATTTTGCTGCTGACCATTTTTTCTTTATTTTGAATCATTAAGGCTATCAGATTAAAATGTTATTTTAGCAAGTTTAATTTCGCCAGATTTTTTTCCCCAAAAGTCAAAAGATTGTGAGAATGCCCCATGTATGTAGTATGTACGTAACGCGATAACTCTTGATAGAAATATCCGATTTGCTTCAAATTTTTTTCTAGGTTCATTCTGATGATCCCTGATTAGTTTTGGAGGTTCATTGGCTAAGTATAAAGGGGGGAACAGGGGGCTAATCCACCCTTTATCTTAGATAAATGTTTTTTTCATGTAAAATTATCAGATTTTCTTCAAATTTGGTATACCGGTTAAATCCAATAAGGCGCTTCCCTGATTAGATTTGAAGGTTCATTGTTTAAGTCTAAAGGGGGAACAGGGGGCTAATACCCCCCCTAATTTAGATAAAGGGGTTTTTCTGTCCGATTTGCTTCAAATGTGGTACACCGGTTTTTTTTCCGATAAGGCGCTTCCCTGGCGACATTTGGAGGCTCATTGGTTAAATATAAAGAGGAGAAATGGGTGTTAATTCCCCCTTAATTTATTTTTCGGGGTCATTATTTTTTTAAATAGGAGTATAATATACAATTAGTGTGAATAGCCTGTGAGATCAATGCCATTAGTTTAATTGGGCATTTTCCTTTTTATTTATACTACTAACACTGACCATACCAAGGTTTCAGAATCATACAGAATATTTCTCTTTATAGTCCGCTAATAACATTTCAATTGCCTTGCACTCTGTTTATCTGAGAATTGTAAAATATTTAAATAAATTAAGACTACATTTAAGTCTCTCAAAAAACACCTGGCAAGCTTTTTTTTTCTTTCTTTTTCAATTTGAGAAGAAATAAAATTTTCCCCGAGACTTTGAAAAACCTCTTAATCATGCTCTTTGGAATACACAGGATTGAACCCACGGATTTCGATAAATCGTCTCTTATTTCGGGCTAACCCAACTTTCATTAATTTAATTTCTCTAAAAATACTATTTCCCCCTTTCAACAACTCGAAATCTTTCTGACTCATTCATAAATTCAATTTTTAATATAACGGAATGAAATTAGTAGACGTGACTATTAAATTGATTTACAATTGAACAGAGTTTTTACTTTTCTATATACCGGGTGTCCCAAAAATGAGTGATGGATTTTAAAATTCAATAACTTCCAAACGGTGACAGATATTAAAAAAATTCTCGCAGGAGGGTTATGTATGGTGTCAGGAGTTTTTGTACTGTGATTCTTGATTTTAGTTCGAATTTCAAACAATAGATGGCACTGAGAGCAATAGGCGCTCAACCCAGACCCGATTTTTGGTACTTCGGTATCCATCCAATACATTTTAATCTCCTTTTTCGCAAAGAAGAAGAGAGAGGCCGAAAATTCAAGCCTGGATTTAGCGGTTATTGTTTTCAGCGCCATCTATCGATGTTATTTGTAACTAAAACTGAGAATCGCAGCATAAAAATTCCTGACATATTGCATAACACTCCTGTAAGAATTTATTTAACATCTGTCACTGTTTGCAAGTTACGGAATTTTTAAATCCATCAGTCATTTTTGGGACACCGGTATATTACATTGTTAGTTACAAACAATTTATGTCTCATGGCGATATTTCTCGGGAGGTTGCTCCTGGAAATTCGGTTCAAAATACCAAATTTAAAAGTTTTTTTTTTGTTTTTATCGAAAAATGAAAAACCCTATTTAATTTCAGGGTTTCATAATAACATCTTTCATTCCACACGCGTATAAGTTAAAAAAATATTTCGTGAATACATCAGAAAGTGATCACGTTGAATTTGACTACAACCTTGCGGCTACTTCACTCACGCGAAAAAACCCATTCGCTAATGTTAATCCAAGGAAGATTTTTTTTTTTTTTTTTTTTTTTTTTTTTTTTTTGCTTGAATTTCGATATATTTAAATGATTTTTTCTGTAGTGAGTAGCTGAGGTCGATCTGTTCAAAGTTTGTTTTTTACATCTTCGATTTTCTTTTCAAGTTTTTTAATGAGAATACCGGTTACTACTTTCGAAACTGGTTCCGAAAGTAAAAGTATTCTAATAAAAAGATTTGTAAACAAAGTCTAAAAAGTAAAAAATTGCCTTTGTAGAAAATCGATTTCAGCTAGCCAATGTAAAAAAAAAAAAAAAAAAAAAAAAAGAAAAAGAAAAAGAAAAAGAAAAGAAAAGAAAAAAAAGAAAAGAAAAAAAAAAGAAAAAAAATCGTTTAAAAAATACTGAAATGCAAGCGAGATATTTTTAAAATTTTCTTGCGTAGGATTAACATTAGCGAACGGGTGTTTTCGCGTGAGTGGAGTAGCCTCTTAATATGATTAAAAATCTGAACGAAACACACTTAATTCTTTATGTGCTGATTTATGAATTCATGAAAATTCTACCTTCTAAAGTATTTTTCGTGAATTGTTTAAACTACATTAGAAGATTTACATAATATAATTTAATACATTTTAGAAGATTCTTAGAATGATTGAAGGATTAATTAAATTTTTATTTATAGGGATTTTGTGCAATATTTATAAACCTACTCAAATATTTTATTTTAAATATTTTTCTTAGTATTTTGTAGAATAAGAAAATGTACAAATATAATGTTCTTACAATAAAAATAAAGAAAATATTTCCGAATTGAAAAATCCTTCCACTCTCATCGCCAATGAAGCTGAAAAAATGCAAAGGCAAAAGAAATCATTCTTTTAAAAATATTTTTGTTTTTTGTAACCAATAATGCTTTTGGAACAAGATAAAGTAATGTATCTATAACTCATTCTAAACTGTATTACAACTAATCGATGTATTAAATGAATTGTATAACAAGTTATTTTATTGGTACTTATAAGTACCGTCAGTTAGATAAAAGGTTTTAATAAGCAAAATTAAAGATTCACAAAAATTGTACAACATGGTTTTGATAACAGGCAATTATTGTTTTGTCTCGAAACTAATTTCCTTTATTTATGGAAATTATATTTTATTTTAAATCGATAAAGTTCATTTGCTTCATTTATTAACTTTATTTCTTAAACATTGTACAATATAGGTTTTGATAATAACCTGCAATTATTGCTTTATCTTGAAACTAGGTGAATTTTGTCATATTTCTCAAATAATCTAGTCCATTGCTATTTTATGGGAAAGACATTATGTGTTAACACAACGAAAATAATGTGAAAAATACAATAAGACAAAATCTTCTTCATGCTTACTTGATTACATTGCTCAAAAATGCATAGAAAAAGGCTAGATTGGATTATGAGATATATACTTCAAGGATACATTGTGATACAGTGAGAATGGAGAAATTTCATAGAAGATTAACAGAGCAAAAATCAAAGCATATGAATGTAATCTCCTCAGAATATTGCGTTAACTTCATTTCTTATTTTTATTTATTTGTCTTAGATTATCATAAGACGTATTTTCATAAAGCAAAATTCATAAATCATTATATAGGTTTATAAATGCATAGAGTTTAATTATATAAAAGTTGGATATACATTTTTAATTTATACAAAATAATAATAATAATAATAATAATAATAATAATATAAAAGTAACGTTTCAACGCATAACATATTTTTTATGAATGTTTATTTTCTTTTAAAGAGGTACCTACATATTAAAATTGAAAATGAATTGTATTCAATATAATTATGTAATCTATATACCGGGTGTCCCAAAAAGGACTGACTGATTTTAAAATTCAATAACTTGCAAACGGTGACAGTATTAAAAAAAATTCTTGCAGGAGGTTTATGCATAAGGTCAAAAGTTTTATTACAGTGATTTTCAATTTTAGTTCGATTTACAAACAATAGATGGCGCTCTAAACAATAGTCCCTAAATACAGGCTCGATTTTTGGTCCTTTATCTTGTTCCATGGAGAAAAAGGAGATGGAAATGTATTATCCGGGCCACGAAGTACCAAAAATCGAGCCTGAATTTAGCGACTATTGCTTACAGCGCCATCTATTGTTTGTAAATCGAACTAAAATTGAAAATCACTGTAATAAAACTTTTGACCTTATGCATAACCCTCCTGCAAGAATTTTTTAAATATCTGTCACCGTTTGCAAGTTATTGAATTTTAAAATCAGTCAGTCCTTTTTGTATATAAAAGCCGTTCTCTGTGTGTGTGTTCTTTATACAAATCTTTAATTTTTGACCGATTTGCACGAAACTTCATGTACATAGGCTTTAGAACGTGGAATAGATCCCTGTCTGCTTTAAAAAATTATCAGATCACTATTTATCCCTTTTTTCTACCACTTTCATAATTTAACATTATAGAAATATCTCTTTTTAAATCTTTTTTTAATTCAAACGTTTCTTTCCTGTTGCCAAACCCTAAAAAATGACACAATAATGTGAAAAAATTAACGATAACGCGTTGCTATATTTTTGCATTTTTGAAATTGACGTCATTCTAAACAGAAAACGCACATTATTTATATATATAATAAAAACTTCAACTATAAAAGCGGTAAAATGACGTAGCACCTTAATTTAATTGTTTTTTTAATTAAAATATCTACTTTAATACAAACAGTCAAATTTCATGAAAACAATTTAGGAACAAGAAAAAAAAAGGCTAGATATTACGTCACATTCCATCAAATCTCTTCAACGTGTAGTCAACTCACCGTAAATAAATGGCTCCTATATTTTGTTTACTTCTTCGATTGTATACTACAGCCATAATCTGTTAAGTTCGTGTTTTATTCTATGTTATTTTTGGCGTTTTAATTTCGTTTGCCAATTTAGTTATTGAATATTACACGAAAACAAACAAATTCTAAATTAGTTACAATGTTTTTGAACAATTGAGTTAATATTTTGTGATTGGATTGCAAGCATATTTAAAAAATATGCATGCTTGAAAATTACTTTAAAATCCATAAAAAAAATCTGTAAATTGAGATAAACATTACAAACCAATCTTACTGAAAGTACTTTTGTTTTCTATAAGACGTTGAAACAATCGAATGTGCAAGGTTTAGAGGTTAAATTGCAGTAAAAGGGAAATTACTTATTGTGTTAGGTTGTTGCCACAGAAAATATGATACCAGGTTACTCATAGACATGTCTTTTCTTTATACAATTGCATTAAGAGTAAAGGGGTTCATTTTTCGTAATCGGGTTGCACGTACCTTTAAAAATATCCATGCATGAAAATTACTTTAAAATCCATTAAAATCAGAAAATTGAGATACAATTTTGAAACAAATTTCATTTGAAAGAACTTTTTTCTATTCGACATTGTAAAAAATGAAACTGTGTGATGTTTAGAAGTTAGAAAAATTGCAGTAAAGGCGCAATTTATGGGTTACAATTTATGGGTTACAATTTATGGGCACTGACATAGTGTTTGTACTTTATATATATACCATGCAAACGAGAATTTCACTAAATGCTGCGCGATTTGGTGGATTTTTTTTTTTTTTTTTTTTTTTTTTTTTTTTTTTTCGTATTGTGAGGAAAATCACACATTTTTCTCTTACATCCGGCAAAGATAACGCGCATTCTGTTATTAAAGCTCAGAGATTTTACTATGGTTGAGAGACAATAACGTCATGTTTTCTGAGTGCCTTTTTAACGTTTTGTGGATGGGAATGAATGCACAAGTTTCAGTTATTGTGATTGCCGTATTATTTCGTTTTAATTTATTTTACCTGGAAGGCTCCTTATAATTGACACGGGCGAAGCCGGGTAGTTCTGCTAGTTTTATTATAATAAGAGGGGAAAAACAAATTTTTATTAATGTTGAATTAGTGATTAATTCACTACAAGTTTAGAGGGGTGACAAATATTTGTTTCTACATTTTTTAATATCTTTGGTGATACAGTGCGTTTCAAAATTATGTAGACAGGCAATTTTTTGAAATAACAGTTTAAAAAATGAAGCAATAATCACGAAAAAAAATTAGCATATGAAAATAGGTTTAGAAAATAAAAATATTGCAGTGAAAACGAAATTTAATCAACTGGTATTGCTAAAGTAAAAATGACGTCAACTTTACGCACGGACATGTTTTTCTCTTATAATATAGATTGATATGTAATATATGGTTTTATATTTTGGAAAGTAAATAAAAGAAAATTGTGATTTCTTATAATACTGCATCTTAGATGCCAAGCAATTGGTATCTTGTTCATAATGCTCACCCGCAAGAAAAGTGACAAGTCTCGCAAAAATTATTTTTGTGTTTCATTCTACTAATATGTCTGTCATATGTTAGGTGCGTCTTGCTACAGAAAAAATTTCATAAATGTAGTTATACGGTAAGTCTGTTTATTACGCTATATATCCATTCGTGACACTAGAAAGAAAGTAGATTGTGTAGGGCGGTAAAATTACTCGACCCTCCAAACTCCATATATATCTTGCAATTAGCTTTTATGTTTTATACTTAGTATTTTATGCTTTTATGAACGTTTTTACTCCTGCATGCAGAGCTAAGTGCTATAATTTCATGTTACATTAAAATCATGCAAATTTTCTTTTGCCTCTCCTGCGAAATTTAATATTTACCGTGATGTGTCGATCTTGAGGGGCCTCCGTACATCAACTCCGGCTCGGTAACCCCGAATTGGTTCGTGGGCCCGACTCTTTCATAGGTGTTCGGTTCCTGCGGGCTGTCGGGGCGTCCCGGGTCGGGAACCAAGAGAAAGAACAATTTGGCTCCTCTAGCTAAGTGGCGGGATCTGTCGCATGCGACGATTCGTCCTCTTGGGAATAACCGGTGTGACGTGCGTTGGGCAGAGCACCGGCTTGACCGGAGTGTGCGTGTGGATCGGCCCTGACGGGCCACTCCTGGCGGCGACCTTCGGGACGCGTCGCGGGGTGTGGAACGGGGGTCTTTCCGCGCGTAGACGTATGGGTCTGCAAGGGCCTGGGACCGGAAGATGGAACTCCGTCTTACCGTGATGTGTCACTTTGCGAGTGGCTGATATGAACCAAAAGAACATCTTCAAACACCATAAAAATGTATATATGGTGTTTTAAGAAGAAATTATTTTGTTCCATACTGTTTAACACCAGTTTTTACTTAGATTAATTTATCTTGTTCATAATAGATTTAATTATAAATTGATTTTAATACTTTTAAGAGTGTGCAAATTGAACAGAAACCATTTGATAAACAGTTCTTATCTGTGTTTTACATATTATTAATTTCCGAAAATATTGACTAGCAGGAAAAATTGAGAAAATGGCAAGCTCCAGATGCTTTAAACTGTTCTGGGCACGTGGAATTGAATTTTATTTTGTCATAATTTTATCATCGGCATTTTTGCTTGTAATGCTTGGTTACCTTTCCTTTTTTATGTTTCTAAATCATCTAACAATTTGAAGAGAAAAATATTGAACCGATATTGAAGTACATTGGAATTCTTTTAGTTGTATTTAAGTTCCTTCAATTTCCAAGCAATCGAATTTAAACAAAATCATTTTGTTTGAATTCGTGTACAGGGCTATACTAAATGATTCATCGAGTTTCAAAACACTGTTTATAGAGAGGTATACGACCTACAAAGACGATTGATGCATGGTAAGATATAGGGTAAAGTGCCCATATTTCGTCCTCCCAGTCCCTTTTAGGCCCTAAATGTTGTAATTTTCAGTAAAAACCTACCAAATTTGGATTTTACATAGACTAACTACCCACGCACATAGAAGCATAGGCAAATATTTAACAATGCAAAAAAATGTTTTATTAAAAGTATCTAAAAAAATGCAGAAGAAAAAAAAATGATCTCAATTTCGTCCTCCCAAAAATTCCAATACGTCGAGGCTTAACTTATAACTAAATGAAAATTTATTTCGAAATGAGTAAGTAATTTAATTTACATTAAAGTAAGGCACAGAGAAATGTATTAATTATCAGTGGAAGAATAATATAACGAAACATTAGCCATCCAAACATGAGGAAAAAATTGAAAATATTATCATGAAAAAGCATTCCTAATTTCACTCCCGTGACGAAAATAAGAACTGCAAGGGGGACGATATTAGGACCACGCTACTTCGCAATATGGCGGAGCTTCAGTTCCCGTAAGATGAACTGAGCGTCCTAAAACTCTCTGTATGCTACTGTTAGCATCTTACCTATGTAAAATGCATGCAATAAATAAGAAATAAATACTTACTGTATCGTAAATAGCGTTCTACAAACGACGTAATCAGAACACAGGTCTTCTAAAAATAAGAAATTTGGCATCTTTAATTTATGTATACGTCTTTGCGAACGAAACGTTTCAATACTAACCCCTTTTACCTTCCGTCCCCTGTGCCTTGCATCATAAGTTGCGCCACTTACGCAGAAGCGGAGAAGTTAAGGGGGACGAAATATGGGCACTTTACCCTATAAACTCACCAAGCTTAAAAGCCCCCTCGTGGCTACGTGCAGGAGCGCATCACTGCTGCTGTGACATACATTGACAGAAACATGCTACTGAACATATAAACGGAACTGGATTACCGTTGGTATGTGTGTCGGGTGACTAAGGGCTCACACATTGAATATTTGTAGTATATACCAGAAACTTGGTGAGTGCATGCAGCTTTTCATGTATCACCGGTCTTTGTACGGCATATACTTCTAAATAAACAGTATTTTGAAGCCCGATGAATCATTTAGGATAATTCTGCCTTTTGTTCAATTTTGATTTAGAACTTTAATCCATGCCGCGCCGAAAATATTCTGCCGCGCGGAATAGTTTCGCTGTACGAATTGAATATTTCCAACTGAGCGAAAAAATGCCCAGGCCGGGAATCGAACCCAGATCCTTGGCTTACAAGGCCAATGCTTTTCCATTTAAGCTAACTGGGCCGACAACCAGCCAGCATATTTCGCTCAGGCAACCTTATTGGTCGTAACATCTGGTCTGTCATGTAGACAGCTCAACAGAATAAACCGCAGGTAAAGGAACTCCATATAAACGATGGGTACGTAGATGAACTATTATTTTAACACAATCAAACTGATTGGTAAAGTTATCATACGAATTGAATATTTCCAACTGAGCGAAAAAATGCCCAGGCCGGGAATCGAACCCAGATCCTTGGCTTACAAGGCCAATGCTTTTCCATTTAAGCTAACTGGGCCGACAACCAGCCAGCATATTTCGCTCAGGCAACCTTATTGGTCGTAACATCTGGTCTGTCATGTAGACAGCTCAACAGAATAAACCGCAGGTAAAGGAACTCCATATAAACGATGGGTACGTAGATGAACTATTATTTTAACACAATCAAACTGATTGGTAAAGTTTTTCGCTCAGTTGGAAATATTCAATTCGTATGATAACTTTACCAATCAGTTTGATTGTGTTAAAATAATAGTTCATCTACGTACCCATCGTTTATATGGAGTTCCTTTACCTGCGGTTTATTCTGTTGAGCTGTCTACATGACAGACCAGATGTTACGACCAATAAGGTTGCCTGAGCGAAATATGCTGGCTGGTTGTCGGCCCAGTTAGCTTAAATGGAAAAGCATTGGCCTTGTAAGCCAAGGATCTGGGTTCGATTCCCGGCCTGGGCATTTTTTCGCTCAGTTGGAAATATTCAATTCGTATGATAACTTTACCAATCAGTTTGATTGTGTTAAAATAATAGTTCATCTACGTACCCATCGTTTATATGGAGTTCCTTTACCTGCGGTTTATTCTGTTGAGCTGTCTACATGACAGACCAGATGTTACGACCAATAAGGTTGCCTGAGCGAAATATGCTGGCTGGTTGTCGGCCCAGTTAGCTTAAATGGAAAAGCATTGGCCTTGTAAGCCAAGGATCTGGGTTCGATTCCCGGCCTGGGCATTTTTTCGCTCAGTTGGAAATATTCAATTCGTATGATAACTTTACCAATCAGTTTGATTGTGTTAAAATAATAGTTCATCTACGTACCCATCGTTTATATGGAGTTCCTTTACCTGCGGTTTATTCTGTTGAGCTGTCTACATGACAGACCAGATGTTACGACCAATAAGGTTGCCTGAGCGAAATATGCTGGCTGGTTGTCGGCCCAGTTAGCTTAAATGGAAAAGCATTGGCCTTGTAAGCCAAGGATCTGGGTTCGATTCCCGGCCTGGGCATTTTTTCGCTCAGTTGGAAATATTCAATTCGTATGATAACTTTACCAATCAGTTTGATTGTGTTAAAATAATAGTTCATCTACGTACCCATCGTTTATATGGAGTTCCTTTACCTGCGGTTTATTCTGTTGAGCTGTCTACATGACAGACCAGATGTTACGACCAATAAGGTTGCCTGAGCGAAATATGCTGGCTGGTTGTCGGCCCAGTTAGCTTAAATGGAAAAGCATTGGCCTTGTAAGCCAAGGATCTGGGTTCGATTCCCGGCCTGGGCATTTTTTCGCTCAGTTGGAAATATTCAATTCGTATGATAACTTTACCAATCAGTTTGATTGTGTTAAAATAATAGTTCATCTACGTACCCATCGTTTATATGGAGTTCCTTTACCTGCGGTTTATTCTGTTGAGCTGTCTACATGACAGACCAGATGTTACGACCAATAAGGTTGCCTGAGCGAAATATGCTGGCTGGTTGTCGGCCCAGTTAGCTTAAATGGAAAAGCATTGGCCTTGTAAGCCAAGGATCTGGGTTCGATTCCCGGCCTGGGCATTTTTTCGCTCAGTTGGAAATATTCAATTCGTATGATAACTTTACCAATCAGTTTGATTGTGTTAAAATAATAGTTTCGCTGTCCTTGCTCTAATGCTTAACCCCTTGTCTGTGGAATATATTTGAGAAAAACGTGCTAAAAATGGGGGGGAAAATTCTATTTAATTTTGTTCATATCATCAAAATGTTAGAAATAGATTATTAAAAAAATAAGTAAATAAACGAAATAGCAATTGTATTCAATATTTTCACATATTTGGGAAATGTTAATGTATTACAGTACTTTTTGCTCAGATTATAGCAAAATAAATTAAATGATATTATTTTCAAGATAAACATAATAAACTAATACAACAATGTTATTATTTATATCAAATACCATGAATTCCATGCCCGTCAGATTCCTTTGAATTTCATAAATCCTTTTCAGTATCGTATATAGATATACGAAAACATGACTCGGCACACAAGCCTACATCACAGTCTTTACAATAAACTCGAGTTTCGCTTCGTATGCTCATTCGCTTTTCATGAGTTTTACGACAACAAAGGAAACATTGCCTGGTTGGAGTAGTCTTTTTCTCCATTGGTGGAATGTGTTCAGGAAAGTGTCGATCCGTAAGTCGCAACAAGTTCGTATTAGGACGCACTGGTCCTGGTAAATTACATATAATACATATAATACATATAATTACATATAATGATAAATTACATATTATGCACTGGACGAACTGAGTTCGGGCTTCACGGAATTGAAACACCGATTTATCTCTTCCAAAATTGGCGTAGTTGCGTTCCCCGAACTGAGCTCGGGCGTCACAGGCAAGGGATTAATAGTACTTTTCCTATAGAGGCCTTGACGTTTTTACAAAAACCTTGATTCAATTCGGGCTTCTGAAAGTGAGATTTGTTGCTAAATGGTATGAAAACAAACCTGGTGAACTTCTATGCTTGTTTATATGTGTATTTATATATATTTATAAACATTTTATTTTTATATATTATTGTTGTTGTTTTTTATATAAAATTTGCTGCTGTTTGTATATACAAATAGATAAAAGGTTTGTTTATATTAAATAAATAGTATAAATATTGAAAAAAAAAATGCTTGTGTATATGAAACAGTGAGAAGTCTGCCAGAAAATCTGTTGCAAAATTTCCTTTTCTCGCCAAGCACATTTCCTCTATCTCGCCAAGGTCTCCTACTGAAAAAGTACCAAGTAATACATATATTCACACAAATTTATATAAATACATATATCGATGAATACAAATCCCTGTCTCTCGTGTTACATTTGGGAAAGAGGGGTGGTTTTAATATAAGAACGCCTAACAACTTTAATTTTGTATAATAATTGTCTATTTTTTCGATATTCGATTAAAGGAAAATTCAGTCAGAGCTTGATATAGAAAAACGCAAGATTATATTACCGACATTTAATAATTTAATGTATCCTAACACTTTAGAAAAATGACAAGTACTTTACAAAGTAACATGAGTATCAAAATATCCTTAAGTATTAATTAAATTAATAATCATTTTCATTTTTAAAAAAATTCTTTTTTTACTTTAACCGTATTTAATTCTAATACCATCGACATAAATTGTCGTAACTAGCACATTAAAGTTAAAATAAATGCTTCATAATCATTAATTTATATTTTCTCTATATTTCATCCCCATAAATCTTGAAAAAAATATATTTTTGAAAATTGTTATCGACTGAATTTATTTCCTTTTAAAGTTAAAAACTTCGTATTAATTGAAATTTAATTACTCGTATTTTATAAGTTTCCTCATTAATAAATTTTCTGGGCAATTTCTGCCTAATTTAATGCTTATTAATCTCCTCCTTAGAAAGTATTTTCCGCATCAATTGAGCAGTAATTAATTTCCTCAGATAATTGTTCTTGAAATATCGCATTTCGTTTATATTATTCACTGGTCTTTATTGTTATATTTACATACATTATTAATCGTTTTACCAAAAATATTTTCCCTTTATTTAAAAGTGCTTAGTATACTATCCTCGAGATAGATTTTCATAATTGCTACTTTAAAATTAAAATTAATGCTTTGTTTTATTAGTTCATAGTGACACTTTCGGTAATTTCAACTTTATAAAATTTGAAAGAAGAGTTTAATTTGACAAATAATCACTCATGTTTGATACCTTTCATCATTAACGAACTCGTTTTTTTACACAGTCAGATGTTAACCGATGGACTGATTAGAAAATACCTTCTCATTATCATTAATTGGACATTAATCAGTTTGATAAGATAATTATTCTCAAATTATCTCGTTTTGTTTTATTTTTTACTATTTTTTATTTCCTAGTTTTCTCTACATTTATACTGTTTTTGAAAGGAAAATAAGTATAAAAGTAAAAATAATTTTAAAAAAAACACTATTTTATAATTCAATGTTTATCTTAAAAATTCACGCCTTTGTTCAGGACTGCAATTCATCTTGTTCCAAAAACTTTCCTTTACAATAAACTAATTTGGCATGGGGCCGTATTACGGAAAATTCCTCACTTTGATTTGCATTTGCTAGAAAGTGCAAAATAAGGGATTTAAATATAGTTACACATATATATTCTTTGTTTCTTTTTTTAGCTATGACAGCAGGAATAAACAAGAAAGAAAAATCATGCGTTAAGCATAGATTATGAACACCTTCCAACACTTCATGAATGATTTAGCAAAACTTCGCTATTTAAGGATGGTATATAAGATAACTAAGTAAACATTTTAGAAAATGCATAAAACATTTGAAAAACTGATTTCTGCAGTTGCCGTCCATAGAAAATATGTATTCCAGTTCTTTTGAACAGCCCTGTATTTGATCTGTAGGTTGATATATGTACTACATAATGGAGAAATTTAGTTTAGCAAGCAAACGCATAACAGGTTGAAATTTCTCTTTCAGCAATTTATACTAATTGATGGAAATATACTTGTATACATTTGTACAACCCTGTAGCTAACCTAGTACTTTTCTTACGCATCACAATTTAGTTAAAATTTAATTCAAACTAAAACACTCTTAAAACTACTGAAATCATATTTCCAGAAACCATATTTCATATCCAATTATTTGCGTGACCCTGTATATCATTTCATCTATATTCTACAAGCATTTCTTAGTAAACTACTTAGTCGCTACTGCACAGTATTTCGGATACAATATAGTAATATAGTATCAGAAATCTTTTGTGTGTCCCTGTAAATGTTATGTACTTCATATTATACATTAAATAAGTTATAGTAAACCTCAGCGACGTATATCAATTTCATTATACATGAAATAATTTAACATAATTAAAATACGCCGAAAACAATTCCCTCCACCCCTATATCATTATGTAAAGGAATTCATTTGTGTGTCCCTGTAAATGAATAATAACTATTCTTTGCACGGCATTTCCTGCAGAATGCATATTTTAGAACGCTTCATAAATGCATATCAATTTTCTTATGTTTGGAAGAGTGTAGCATCATTAAAAATCATTTTAAACGATTTCTTTCCATAGGCCGTAATGTAACGGAAAACTTTTGACTGTCCCTGTAAATGAACTAAACATGCTACAAACTTCATTTGAAATAGGGAACGTTCTATGGTAAACGTTAATAACATACAAAAATTTCAGGGCAATCCGAGTATATTTACGGGAGTTAGAGCGCGGACAGACGGCCAGACAAACCGAAGTCATAAACACTTTTCAACTTTGTTAGAAAGTGTTAAAAAGAGCATTATTTAAACTACCTACAAGATTTCTAAATTATTTTCTCAATGTCTAATTTAATTAATATTAAACGATTAATTGATAAAAGCGTATTTAAAAAAAAAATATTACACTTTTTTATTTATATTTTATTTTATACTTTCTAGAGTTTAAAATATTCCGTTGTTGCATGGAATATTGCTAAAATATTGCCAGTTGGCATATTTTAGCGGATGTACTTTGGAGCATAATTAATCGCATTTCTGTTATAACTCGTATGCAGCTGTAACCATTAAGAATGTTTGGAGATTTATCACCTGCATCCGGCTTACACAAAAATAACTGAAAATCGATTTATTAATCTATTCTAAAAATAATAAAATTTTGTATCCCCATCGGAAACACACCTGTATACTGGCTTTTACAATTCCTACTATTAGTACACTCTCTCCCTATATATACATATATTGTACAAATTTTCAATCATTAATAAAATACTTATTATTTATCCTATCAAGTTGAAATAATTTTTTTTAACTTGTACTGGATGACAATTGATGTTAATACAGTTTTTTCAATTATTAATTCATTAATTAAATTTTAATTAATTAATTTTAGTTTTATATGGAAGACAAAATGGCGGCCATTGGTTATTGAACAGCATTTAATGCATCTTCATATCTATAAGGGGGGTTACCATAGGGGGGACCTTTTCTGTCGCCAAATACCGCGAAGTTTGTCGCCCACTTGGCGATATATTGCCAAATTTGGCGTCCAAAATGAGTCACCAGAAGTGACGCCAACTTGGCGATATCTCTAATATTTCGCCAAATTCCCATAGACTTCCATTGTAAACCAATAGGGTTTACTTGCTTATAGAAAATCAACAAATTGAGATATTTTAATGCAACAAAAACTAATATTAGCTTAAGGGATTATATTAAATTTTTCTTTGATGACCTAAGTAGGAATTGACTTAAAAAACAAATTTTATATTACTTGTTATATCTATCATGGCATTTCAGAAAGTGTGTGAAAAGCACCTCTCAAGAAAAAAAGATATGAACTTCCTTGTGATGATCGTATACTCACATCCATTCACAACCTTTGCGGAACTGACAGATGGCGCATTTACCAACCATGCTACGGTTCATTCGATGAACATCAGCTTATTTCTGAAGCAATCAATAGCATTTACGTGATCACATACAGGATGACATTTACGCTTGAGATCTGCACGGTCCCGAGCCGGAAAAATCAAAGCAAATTTTCAAACTGGCAGGGCAGGGCCGATAAAAAGATTAAACGGCCCGATATAGAAATTTAAATGAAACCAATAAAATATGAACTATTTTCAAGGAATATGACTTTTAAGAGTAATGAAGAGTAAGAATGTACAGCACAAACCGATGCTAATTTGACATCAACAGAAATATAGCATTTCCAGCGTAGAAATAACATTTACATCGTGTCTGACCCGGGGCTTATTTTTTTAAGCAGTCTTGGACCGGACCAGGATCAACCTTACGTCTTTTTGTGGGTAGTCGATTAACCTTCAAAGTCGAATGAACTTCTGTTAACGGAATCTTTGGAAACATACCTTTATAAATTATAGAGAGATATTTTCAAGAATCTAGTTTTCATTATACAGCTTCAAAAGTTACGATGTTTTTAACCCTCTTTTTTTTTTATACTAGACTACATTATTTTTTAATGAATGTTAATTTGAATGTAATAGTCTGAGAGTCTTAACTAATCATTTACGTTGCTATTGTGTATTTTCTGTATTGCGAACAGATAGTAATCTAAAATATACTGTAAAAGTTTCCTACAAATATGTATGCAGCATTCTTTAAAATAATCTTAATTGTATGTTAATAAAACTCAGAATTGAAGAGCTGAGTGGATGAACATGTTATGCTACTTTTTCTAATTTTTTTTTTTTTTTTTTTTTTTTTTTGTAATCTTTTGGATGAAAGCGTTATGAGGTATCCTATCACATGGTGAAGCTAAAATACTAAGATTCTATTTAGTCTTGAAGATTTAAGAGATTATTCATTAATATTTAATATTTTAATATTAAATATTGTCAATAATATTAATAATTTTTAATATTTGAAAATTAAATATGAATAAGTTTTTCTGAAAGAGGTTAGTACCATACCTGTTAATATTTTAAACACGTGGTATCAAACATAAAATAAATCATTAAAATTTACAGCAAAAACTTTCACCTCAAATTTCTTGAAATGTAATTTTTGTTACTTAACATGTTCTTCCACTTAGCTCTTCAATTCTTTGTAGAAATTGAGTCAGACTTTGCAGGGCATGGTTTAACTTATTTTTGTGCGGGTCGGGCCTGTTTTCAATGACTTTTAGGGGCCAGGTTCGAGCCGAACTTTTAGTTTTTAAATCGGTCAGGGCGAGCCAAGATAGCTTTCGTTCGGGTCGGACCGGATCTGGGCCTAGAATTTCCGTCCTGTACAGACCTCTAATTTACGCATACCTATTGATGATGTATTTTTGCCTCTTGAATGGTGGCCGAAGCAAATTTCAAATGTTATGGTCGCCTGAAATACGTCACACTTTCAGAAAGTAGGTCAATTGTAGTGCAGGGAGTGTGTTAAAATTGAACTGCAAGATTTGAGCCGAACAGACATACAAGGCAAATTAAATAAAAGCTTTTAATAATAAAATGTTGTAAAATTAAATGTTATGAGCTAGCTTCATAAACTTTGCATTTAAGACGTATTTGTTCGGTAGTTTTTTCTTGTAATAAAATAAGCTTTTCGAATAAATGTTGCCGAAAGCATAAATGTGTAATACTTAACTTACACAACATGCATACACTAATGAATAAATGATTCTACTGGGCGAGTTGCAGATGGGGGGGAATCAAATTAAGGGCTGTACATATATAGCGTTATCAACTTTATGTCAATTTTGAAACCCCTCAACCCCTTACGATACCATAAGTATCGATCCTCGAACCTCCTCTAAAGATGTTATCAGTGTTTAAAAATTCTTTTTATTTTTACATTTTTTCTTTCTTTTTCTTTTTATACGTTTTCAATAATATAGTATAGTTATACATTTATTATTCGCATACTTACTGATTTAAATGAACAGAAGAAATTAGTAAAATATCACTATAATATATGAAAGAACTTTATATCAAATAACACTTTAAAAAAATACCTACTATTTAAAAGTACAGTAAAACCTCCCTAAAGCGACCACGTTCCGTTCCAATAAAAATTGGTCGCTCCGAGAGGTGGTCTCTTAATGGAGGTCATGTTTAAATCTAGATTTTAATTGTTGAAAAAAGGTAAAAATTAATCTTACTAAAATTTATTTTTTACATTAGGAAAAAATATGAAAATTTAAGTATCAAAACAAAAGTTAATTACATAAGTTAATTACTGCAGAGTTTAAAAAATGAATATATTGACGTTAGCTCTGATTTTACGGTTTTATCTTTTATAACTTTTATTTCCGAGTCCTCTCGAAGTTCAGTAAATAAATGCAATTTTTTTGGACGGGAACAAATAATGACGATTTCATTAATTTGTCTATTTCTTTGAGAGTTTCCTGACAGAATTGGGCAGGAGTCTTTATTGACAGTCATTCTTAATTTGTCCTTAGAGTTAAATTCCTTGCCTAAAAAGGCACAAAGGAGTTTAAACCCTTAAAAGTTAGCGGAATTTAAAAAAAAATATTCTAAACGTAGTTTAGAAGTTTGAAAAATAATGCGATCTCCGGAATTATTTTTCTAATAAAACCTTCTTCAAGCGCCCAGGAAAAAACGGAATTTGTTTCATTTTCTTCAAAGAAATGGGTCGCTCATGGAGGGAGTTTAACTGGGATGGTCTCTGAATCGAGGTAAAATTAGTATTGAGCCTATGGGAATAACTTTCGTTCCATGAAAAAATGGTCGTTCAGGGAGGTGGTCGAACACGGAATTTTCACTGTATTCAATAACTTTTTGTTACATAATGCGTTTAACAGTAATATTTTCTTCTTGCACTTGCCCTTGAACGGGAGTAAGCAGAACTTCTTATAAACAAAACTTATAGGTGGACAACATTCTTTCCTATATTTTACGAGTAAATATGGCAAGTAAAATTTCGAAGCTGGTTGGTCTAACAACGAATTATATGTGCATATGACAAAAGAATAGGAATGGCAAAATTTGGGATATTAAATATTTTGGAATGGAATGATTTTACAATCATTTAATGGTTTTATTAATAACTTTGTATTTTCATAAAAATAGGTAGCAGAATAATAATTAAACAAGAAAGTAAAATCATGCGTTAAGCGTAGATTATGAAACACTCACCAACACTTCCTGAATGCTTTAACAAAATTTCGTTATTTAGGGAAATAAGGTATATAAGATAAGTAAGTATAAACATTTTAGAAAATGGATAAAACATTTGAAAAACTGATTTCAGCAGTTACCTTCCATAATAAATATGTATTCCAATTCTTTTGAACAGCCCTGTATTTGATCTGCAGGTTGATATATATACCATATAATGGGAAAATTTAGCAAGAAAACGCATAATAACAGGTTCAAATTTCTCTTTCAGCAATTTATACTAATAGATGGAAACATATTTGTATACTTTTGTACAACCCTGTAGTTAACGTAGTACTTTTATTACACGCCACTATTTAGCTAAAATTTAATTCAAACTAAAACACTCTTACTATAGGTAATAATCTATAGTAAGAGTGTTTTAGTTTAAAACTAAAACACTCTTACTATAACAAACTCTTTAGTTGCAACTCTTTAGTTAACTTTTTAGTTGCAAACTAAAACACTCTTACTATAATTCATATTTTTTGGAAATCACATTTCCAGAAATTATCATTTATAGACGGCCATGTATCCAATTCTTTGCATGACCCTGTATATCATTTTATCTATATTCTACAAACATTTCTTAGCAATCTAAATGCAGTTCAGCGTAAAAATGCATAACTCATTTAAAAACCACTTTTAAAATTTGCACTCATACCCAGTTACCATTACGAACTTTTTTGTGTAGACCTGTATATGAATTATAGCATTTATACACACCATATACTATGCATAAATATAGTGAAACATAAAAGCGCATAATATAATTAAAGATGCATTTCCAGCAATCATCGCTACACTGTAAAAAAAAATCTGTGAAGTTACTAAAGTTTTTCTAGGAAACTGGGATTCCAGGAACTTTTTATGTAACGGCAACAAGAAAAATTCCTGTAACAGCGTCTGTTACAGGAATTTTTGTTGTTGCCGTTACATAAAAAGTTCCTGGAATCCCAGTTTCCTAGAAAAACTTTAGTAACTTTACAAATTTTTTTTTACAGTGTACTGCACAGTATTTCGGATACAATATAGTAATATAGTATCAGAAATCTTTTGTGTGTCCCTGTAAATGTTATGTACTTCATATTATACATTAAATAAGTTATAGTAAACCTCAGCGACGTATATCAATTTCATTATACATGAAATAATTTAACATAATTAAAATACGCCGAAAACAATTCCCTCCACCCCTATATCATTATGTAAAGGAATTCATTTGTGTGTCCCTGTAAATGAATAATAACTATTCTTTGCACCGCATTTCCTGCAGAATGCATATTTTAGAACGCTTCATAAATGCATATCAATTTTCTTATGTTTGGAAGAGTGTAGCATCATTAAAAATCATTTTAAATGAGTTTTTCCCATAGGCCGTAATGTAACAGAAAACTTTTGACTGCCCCTGTAAATGAAGTAAACATGCTAAAAACTTCATTTGAAATAGGGAACGTGGTATGGTAAACATCAGTAACATCCAAAAATTTCAGGGCAATCCGAGTATATTTACGGGAGTTAGAGTGCGGACAGGCGGCCATACTGCCATACGGATAGACAAACCGAAGTCATAAACACTTTTCAACTTTGTTGGAAAGTATTAGAAAAGAGATAACAGTCTATACAGATGTAAAAAAAGTTATCAAAAAAAGAAAATTGTCATTGGATCAAAAGTGATAACGATATCAAAAGACAACCCCCTCCCTCAGAGATATCTTGCGATATCAGCTGCCAGACACCCCTCCCCCTCCCCTAATTTGTTAACGTTATGTATGTACAGCCCCTTAAAGAAAAAAATTAACACTTTTCATTCTGATTAGTAATCTTTTATTTTCCCATAATCTAATAAAATAAGAATACAGCACACTGTAAAAAAAAATCTGTAAAGTTACTAAAGTTTTTCTGGGAAATTGGGACTCCAAGAAATTTTCATGTAACGGCAACAAGAAAAATTCCTGTAACAAACGCTGTTACAGGATTTTTTCTTGTTGCCATTACATGAAAATTTCTTGGAATCTCAGTTTCCTAGAAAAACTTTAGTAACTTTGCAGATTTTTTTTTTTTTTTTTACAGTGCAGAATTGGGGGAAAAGAAAACGAGGTTTTTTTCTATTATTGTTGACTCCTAATTAGTTATTGCATATTTTATTAAATAAAATTTGTTTTCCAAAATGAAAAGATTTATGGTAGTTAAATGAATTAATTATGTTTTAGAGAAAATGGTTCTATTTTATTTAAAAAGTACTTAATTCTAATACCAGAGACATAAATTGGCGTAATCACAACGCTAAAATTAAAATTAATGCTTCATCAAAATTTATTTATATTTTATCGAAATTTCATTTCCATAATTCTTCAAGGAAATTTTTTTTAAATCATTTTCGGCTGACATTATTTCCTATAAAAAAAAATTGTATTAATTGACAGCTAATTATTCATATTTTACATTTTTCACAGTTGTTTATTTTTCTGGGAAGTTTTTACACAGTTAAATGTTAATCGATACCATCATTAAAAAGTATTTTTCACATTAATTTGGGAGTAATTAGTTTGCCAAGATAACTATTTCTGAATTATCGCGCTTCGTTTTTATTAGTCTCTAGTTTTTATTCCTAAAATTTCTCCACACACTTAATGCTTTTCTGAAGACAGAAAACAAACATTTTAGCTTCACAACGAAAATCGATGCATCAAGAAAAAAAAAGTAGCTTGACACCAACAAATAAATATCTAAGTGGGACAGCTGGGGAAATATAGTTTTCAGAAAATTTATTAAAAATGGCTACATATAGCCTAACAACTATTTTTTTTTCCATTATTTGATACACACAAAAAAAAAAAAAAAAAAAAAAAAAAAATGATGCAGCTAAATTTGGTTTAAAAATAACATATTTAATAACACTTAATGATGTAATATATTTCAATAATTAAAAGTATTTTTGAAAAATAAAAGTTTTATGGTAATTAATTGAATCATTAATCCCTTTTTACCGAAAATATTGCTATTTTACTTAAAGAATACTTAATTTTAATACATGGCTAGAACATTTTACGCCTTTTTTTACCAGTATTTTTTTAAAGTAAGCCTTATTTAATCGCCAAAATTCAACGATTGAATAAGGCAAAAAGTACTATTATAACTTAATGGTAACAAAAAAGTGTAAAAATTGGTAGCTGTGCTAATATCAGGGATATATGGGACATTCTCACAATCTTTTGATTTTCGGGAATAAAAATCTGGTGAAATTAAACTTGCTAAAATAACATTTTAATCTGATAGACGAATGCCTTAATGATTCGAAATAAAGAAAAAATGGTCAGCAGCGAAAATTTTTTTATTTAACTGAGGTTTATGTTAAACTTGCGAGTTTAATTTTCCTTACCATTTTACCACTAAAACTTTTTATTTTCTTCTAAATTTTTACTTATAATGAATTTGCATAGTACCCACAGGGCATTCAAATAAGAAATAATCACAATGTAGTATTTTTAGTACAAAATTTTGGTATAACATTGTCTTAAAGGGGTGTTAAAGAAGGGACGGTAAGGTAAAAAAAAGGGGGGGGGTCGGTATACGAAAAAGGGACGAAATGGAAAAAAAAAAAAAAGGACGGTAAGGATGGTACGTAAGGGAAATTATCACCAATTTTAGGCAAATCATGTTCAGACTAAGTGGTAGCCACAATACTCATTGATTTTTAGAAACAGTTATTTACATTTGATTAAATTAAAAAAAAAAATTAATTTACCTCGAAAAGTGCAGGAATAAACCTTGGGGACGGTAAGACTACCAATAAAGCCACAATGCTTGAAATTGACATTCAAATGCTGATTTAAATTCTGCAGTAAATTTCCTGTCAAAATTTTAGACATTCTTTCTCTAGCATACTTCTGCATGAGAAAAAAGTTCAAAAAAATTCTGTGGCTCCATCTGAAGTGATTTTCTGTACAATTTTAGAAGAGGGACGGTAAGGAATCTAAACCCCAAGGGACAGAGTTTGAAAAATAATAACAACCCTAAAAATGTGTGCCGGTTAATTTTTTGCTACATATTTATATAAAACAATGGTTCCAGTTTAGGAAAAAAATTACATCGAATTATTTTTATTAAAACAATTTTATACAGACAGCTCCAAACTTCAAAATCAGCATCAGGGACACGGAATGGTATAGGAGTTTTCCTGGTATTTGGACCCCCAACATCGTCTAAGTTTATTTATCTCGTTAATATTGTTACGCAATCATACAATGGGATGCTCCCCAGTATATGAAATAGAAAAAACACAAGAACATGTACTAAAGTAAAAAATTATTATTCAGAGACATAAAAGTCAAAAGATTGTGAGAACGCCCCATATATTCACGTAATACCTACATTAAAATTAAAATTAATGCTTTATCAATATTAATTTATTTTTAAGTTTGGTTTTTCATTCGCATAAGTCTGTAAAAAAGTGTTTTTGAAAAATCTTTTCAGTGGACTTTATTTCCTTTAAAAGATAAAAATTTCGTATTAATTGACAGCTAATTACTCATATTTTACATTTTCCAGCGTTAGTTATTTTTCTAGGGATTTTTTACACAGCTAAATGCTAATCGATACCCTCATTAAAAGTATTTTTTGCATTAATTGGGGAGTAATCAGTTTGCCGAGATATCTGTTTTTGAATTAACTCCTTTCCTTTATAGTAGTCTCTTGTTTTATCGCTAAATTTTCTCACACTTAATGCTTTTCTGAAGAAAGAAAACAAACATTATCTTCATAAACTTTGCACTTAAGCTGTATTCGATAATATGTTGTATTTTTTAATAAAATCTTAATGATTTAATGTACTTTAATAATTAAAAGCATTTTTGAAAAAGGAAAGATTTGTGGTGATTATTAATCTTTTTTTTTATATATAGAAAATCGCTTCCTTTTATTTAAAGAATACTTAATTGTAATATATAGATCGCAAATTTTACGCCTTTTCTTTGCCAGTAATTTTCAATAGTAAGTTTTCTTTATTTAATTGCCAAAATTCAACTATTAAATAAGGCAAAAAATTAGTAATAAAATTTACTGTTAAGAAAAAAGTGTAAAAGTTTGTAGCTATGCGATCAATGATATGCTATCAACGATGTACGTTCACGTAATAACGACATTAAAATTTAAATTAATTCTTTATTATTCTTCATTTATATATGTGTTCAATTTGATAGGCTTTATTTTGTTTAAAAAATAAAACTTTTGTGTTAATTGACAGCTAATTTCACATATTTCATATTTTTTATAGTTATTTATTTTCTGGGAAGTTCTTTACACAGTTAAATTCTAATCAATATCCTCATTAAAACATATTTTTCGGATTAATTGGAGAGTAATCAGTTAGCCGAGATGACTTTTTTTTTAATTAACTCCTGTTGTTTTTATTCATAAATTTTCTCCGCACTTAATACTTTTCGAAGAAAGAAAACAAACATTTTAGCTTCATAAAACCTTGCATTTAAGTTGCAGTTTCATCAAGTAAAAAAATTAATACCTTGACACCAATGAATAAATAATCTTACTGCTACAGCTGGGGAAATATTGTTTTCAGAAAACTCATTAAAAATTGCTACATATTGTCTAATATTTTTTTTTCATTATTTGATACGAAAAAAAAGAATGCAGCCAAAAGATAAAAAGAAAACAATTTTTTAATAACATTTAATGATTTAATGTATTCTAAAATTAAAAATACATTTATACGCGCAAGTAATGAGTCCTGCACTTTTCTTAACCTTATAAGCATTTTTACAAACTTTTTCACATACTTTTTATCAAGTTGGGTGTTTTCTATATCTTTTTTATATTTAAAACTTAATACTTAAAAAATAATACTTAGAGCTAACTCACCGATCCACTTTCTGCCGCGACCGAATCACACTTCCAATGCGCGCAAGTAATGAATCCTGAACTTTTCTTAACCTTACAAGCATTTTTACAAACTTTTCCGCATACTTTTCATCAATTTGGGTGTTTTCTACATCTTTTTTATACTTAAAACTTAATACTTAAAAAATAATACGTAGAGCTAACTCACCGATCCACTTTCTGCCGCGACCGAATCACACTTCCAAT
Source organism: Maratus speciosus (assembly GCA_963932465.1). Classification (NCBI taxonomy): domain Eukaryota; kingdom Metazoa; phylum Arthropoda; class Arachnida; order Araneae; family Salticidae; genus Maratus; species Maratus speciosus. The sequence continues at coordinate 293,370,991 of OZ010798.1, forward strand.
GCGCGCAAGTAATGAAGCCTGAACTTTTCTTAACCTTACAAGCATTTTTTCAAACTTTTCCGCACACTTTTTATCAATTTTGCTGTTTTATACAACTTTTTGATATTTAAAACTTAATACTTAAAAATATATATATGGAGAGCTAACTCACCGATCCACTTTCTGCCTCTAGCGCATCACACTTTCAATGAGCGCAAGTAAAGAGCCCTGCACTTTTCTTAATCTTACAAGCATTTTTTCAAACTCTACCGAATACTTTTTATCGAGTTTGGTGTTTGCTACATCTTTTTGATATTTTTGTTGGACTTAACTAAAATTTCATTTTTAACTAATATCAAACTAAAAAATTGCGATTAACTTAAATAAAATGTATAGTTTTTTTCCCATAAAATATATATATCAGTGAAAATTGTAGCAACTTCGTCAATTTTTTAAAAGAAAATCCAGTCTGAAAGTATCCACCCCATACTACTCTATGGGAGGAAATCTGTGTTTCGCCAAAAATTTTCCCTGTTTCTTGGGCATTGTATTAATGGACGGACCGCTGTATTCAGTGCATCAGAATAGGGCCCCGTTCTACTATTGAGCTCAGTGGTCGCTGCATGAGCAGCCCGATGCACAATGGAACTATGAATAATGGATAAAGATTGGTTTTACAGCACCCCCTTCTCATGGATTGTTACAAAATTCACGTGGGGTCTGCTGACCATAGCCAGAAACATACGCATGAAATTTGGTTTAATTCTATGCTTATTTTTTATATACACTTTTCGATGGTACAATAATGAAAATGGCACAGAGTATCGGTATTACAGCGCCCCCTTCCGGCGGAATTTTTCCAAATTTAATGAGGACCGACCGGCCACAGCCAAAAATATACACAAAAAATTTGGTTTAATTCTATGCATAACTTCCTATACTTTTTGATGGTAGAATAATGAAAATGGCACAGAAAATCGGTATTACAACGCCCCCTTCCTGCGCAATTTTTTGAAAATTTAATGAGGACCTGCCGGACACAGCCAGAAATATACACAAAAATTTGGTTCAATTCAATGCTTAACTTCATACACTTTTTTGATGGTACAATAATGAAAATGCCACAGAAAATCGGTATTACAGCGGCCGTCGGAATTTTTTCAAATTTAATGAGGACCTGCCGGCCATAGCCAAAAATATACGCAAAACATTTGATTTAATTCTATGCATAACTTCATACACTTTTCGATTATACGTAGAGCACACACGGACGGACAGACAGAAATCTTGTATTACAAATTTTTCGGGATCTTTGACCCCTAAAATATGTAAATCAGTTGAAAACCAGAAGTCAAAGAAAAATTTCGATTACAGTACTTTCGGTTTTAGGAAGAAGAAGATATAAAAATATAAATGCAACCGAATTTGATAAAAAAAAAAGCAATTTTTAATAACATTTAATGATTTAATTTATTTAAAAAATTAAAAGTCTTTTTGAAATGTGAAACATTTATAATAATTAATTAAATTATTAATCATTATTTACCGAAGATATATCTCTTTTGTTTAGAAAATACTTAATTCTAATACATAGCTAACAAATTTTACACGTTTTTTTAACCAGTAATTTTTCATAGTAATTTTTGGCTTAATTAATCTCCAAAATCTAACGATTAAATGAGGTAAAAATTACTAATAAAATTTAGTGATAATACAAAAGTGTAAAACTTGGTAACTATGCTAATATCAGCGATATACATTCACATAATACCCACATTAAAATTAAAATTAATGCTTTATCGTATTTCATTTATAGTTTTTCTTCGGTGTTTCATCCGCATAAGTAAAAAAACAAGTATTTTTGAAAATTCTTTTCGGTGGACTTTATTTCCTTTCAAAAAATTTTTATAATTTCCGTCGTTAGTTATTTTAACAGGGAGTTTTTACACAGTTAAATCGTAATCGATACCCTCGTTTAAAAAAAAAAAAAAAAATCGCATTAATTGAGTAGTAATTAGTTTACAGGGTAATAATTTTCTAATTATCTCGTTTAGTTTTTATTTGTCTTTAGATTTTTATTGCGAATTCTGCACACTTAATGCTTTTATGAAGTTATAAAACAAACATTTATCTTCATAAAAATATATCATAAAATTTCCTTTCAATGAAAATACATTCTTCAAACAATGATTAAAAAAAAAACGCTCGACACCAACGAATATCATCTTCTAGAAGTGTGCAATTGATGAAATATTGATTGTAGAATTTTGTTTAATTGATATTGCCTTATTTAATTTTCATTATTTGATAAAATAAGAATGCAGCCAATTTTGATCAAAAAGAAAAAAATATTAAAGTGTATTTTAATAATTAAAAGTATTTTTTTTAAATTAAACATTTGTGGTGATTATTAATCATTTTTTTTTTATCGAAAATCTTTTTTCTTTTACTTAAAGTATACTTAATTCTATTACATACCTAGCAAATTTATCGCTTTTTTTTCTTGCCATTAATTTTTAATAGTAAGTTTTTCCTCGTTGAATTTTGGCTATTAAATAAAGCAAAAATTACTAATGAAATTTAGAGATAACAAAAAGTGTAAAAATGGGTAGCTATTCTAATATAGCGATATATATTCACGTAATAGCTACATAAAAATTAAAATTAGTGCTTTATCATTTTTCGTTTATATATATTTTGTTCGGTGTTTCATCAGCAAAAGTCTAAAAAGAAAGTATTCTGTTTTTTTCATTATTATTTTCGGCGGGCTTTATTTCCTTTTTAAAAAAAAAAATAAATAAAAATTTCATGTTAATTTACAGTTAATTACTTATGTTTTATATTTTTCATCGTTAGTTATTTTTGCAGGGAGTTTTTACACAGTTAAATCGTAATCGATACCCTCATTAAAAATTATTTTTCACATTAATTGAGGAGTAATTAGTTTGCAGGATAATTATTTTTGAATTACAGTAAAACCTCCCAAAAGCGACCACGTTCCGTTCCAATAAAAATTGGTCGTTCCGAGAAGTGGTCTCTTAATGGAGGTCATGTTTAAATCTAGATTTTAATTGTGTTGAAAAGGGTAACAATTAATGTTACTAAACTTTATTTTTCACATTAGGAAAAAACATGAATATTTAAGTATCAAAACATAAGTTAATTACTGCAGAGTTTAAAAAATGAATACATTGGTGTTTGATTTGATTTTACGGTTTTATCTTTTATAACTTTTATTTCGAAGTTCAGTATAAATAAATGCAATTTTTTATTTGTCGAGAACAAATAATGACGATTTCATTAATTTATCTATTTATTTTAGAGTTTCCTGACAGAATAGAACAAGGGATTTTTTTCACTCCGATTCTTAATCTGACATCGGAGTTAAATTCATTGCCTAAAAAAGCACAAAGTTGTTTAAACACTTAAAAGTTACCGGAATAATAAATAAAAATTCTAAACTTAGTTTAGAACTTTGGTGAATAATGCGCTCTCCGCAATTATTTTTCTAATAAAACCTTCTTCAAGCGACCCGGAAAAAACGGAATTTATTTCCTTTTCTTCAAAGAAATTGGTCGCTCATGGAGGAAGTTCAACTAGGATGGTCTCCGAATGGGGGTAAAATTAGTATTGAGCCTATGGGAATAAATTTCGTTCCATGGAAAAACGGTCGTTCAGGGAGGTGGTCGCACAGGGAGGTTTCACTGTATCTCGATTAGTTTTTTATTAGTCTTTAGATTTTCTTGCGAAATCTGCACACTTAATGCTTTTCTGAAGGAAGAAAAAAAACTTTTATCTTTATAAAACCTTACATTTCAACAAAAATAGATTCTTCAATCAATAATAAAAACTAGAAAACAGGAATTCTGCTTTTTTCAGAATTTAGTGTCGCCCCCATGAAATATATATATATATAGATATAGATATAGATATAGATATTACAAAACATATTTCAGTTTTAAGACTTAAAACACACGCTTTTATTTTATATTAAAATGACGTCACCCGCATCCGCTAAAGAATTCTTCATTTACGATCCAGTCTTAAACAACATCTACAGTAAAGTACGCGAGGCTAACGAAAAAGACGAGCTACCGCGGTGTATTCCACGAATCTTTTTTTTTTTTACAGACCACTGGAGTCACGTGATGCTCGAATGCACCCATTTAGGTGTACCAAACGATCATCACGTCACTCTAGCGGTCTGTAAAAAAAGACACTTGGGATGCACCGCTGTATCCTGTCTCTTTCGTTAGCCTCGTAAAGTGCGCATATGACATCACTATCGCTGAATAATACACAAATACAAGGAAAGAAATATCGTCATTCAAGAAACTCGACAAAAAAAGGTCGGCTATCTAATGATTGATATGCCTTCATTTGTATGTAATATTAGTATACATACTTAAAATGAAACTTGGTATATAATAGCTCCATGTTTTATCAGAAAATCATTCATTTATTTATTTTCAAAAGAGCATGTATTTTAATTGCATTTTTTTTTTAATTGTTATGAGAAAATAAAAACAAAAAGATATAATTACTATTTTCCAACTGTTTTTCCTTTACTTTCTACAGAAATAGAGTATTTGAGTTGCCAAAATTAAACAATTGAAAATGTGAGATGCTTAGAAGTTTAAAAATTTGCAGTAGAGATTAATCCGTACAATGTTACATCTGTTTTGTTTTACGGTTGGCTTATACAACGTAACGTTATTCTTTAGAAACGACATTTTAATAGCTGGGGGAAAGAAATGGCATACCGGGGGCTAAAAATAGCTCGACACCAACGAAAGAAGTGAGCAATTGATGAAATATAGATTATGGAATTTTTTATTTTTCATTATGTCTAATAATTTAATAAAATAAGAATGTAGCCAATGTTGATACAAAAGAAAACAAATTTTAAAGTTTAATTATTTAATGTATTTTAATAATTAAAAGTATATTTTAAAATGAAACATTTGTGGTGATTATTAATCATTTTTTTTTTTAATCGAAAATCGTTTTTCTTTTACTTAAAGTATACTTAATTCTATTCTAGGAAATTTATCACTTTTTTTTCTTGCCATTAATTTGTAATAGTAGTTTTGCCTTATTTAATCGTTGAATTTTGGCGTTTAAATGAAGCAAAAATCACTAATGAAATTTAGAGATAACAAAAAAGTGTAAAAGTTGGTAGCTAATGATGCTAATATCAGTGATATATATCCACGTAATTCTCGTATTAAAATTAAAATTAATTCTTCATCATTTTTTGTTTACATTTTTTTTTTCGGCGTTACATCCGCAAAGTCTAAAAAAGGTATTTTTAAAAATTCTTTTCGGTTGACTTTATTTCTTTTAAAAGATAAAACTTTGGTATTAATTGACAGTTAATTACACGCATTTTGTATTTTTCATCGTTAGGTTTTGTTTTTTGGGGGTGGGGAGGTTTATAGTTAATTGCTAATCAATACACTCATTAAAAAGTATTTTTCGCATGAATTGGCAGTAATGAAGTTGACGAGAGAACTGTTTTTTAATTATCTCGTTTCGTTTTTATTAATGCCTAGTTTTTATTTCTAAATTTTATCCAAGCTTAATGCTTTTTCGAAGGAAGAAAACAAACATTTTAGCTTCATAAACCTTGCACGTAAGTTGTAGTTGAACTAAAATAGATTCTTCAAGCTTAAAAATAAAATAAAATAAAATAAAATAAACATTAGCTTGACAGCAACAAATAAATAATCTTAGTGCAGCAGCTATGGAAATATAAATTAAAGAAGTTTTATTAAAAATTGCTACATATTGTCTAATAATTATTCTTTATTATTATTTGACAAACAAAAATGAATGAAGCTAAATTTGGTAAAAAATAAAACATTTTTCTTTTAATAACACTTAATGATTTAATCTATTTTAATAATTAAAAGTACACTGGTCATCAAAATTAAAGGATAATGAGAAAAATATGCTCACTAAGTTAATGTTGCAACCAATGCCCAATGCTGCAATTATTTATGTTAATTGAATACTATTGAACTCAAAACTGCACTTCCCCTCATACGTTAGCGTAGGAAATATGCAAATTAGAGGTCAAAAGTGTTAAAGGTCAAAAAGGTTAAAGGTCAAAAGTGGCGAATAATTGGTAGAATCGAGGAAGATCAAAAACAAATGGAGATCGCCCACGATTTGAATATCCCTCAAAGTATCGTATCGAGAGCTTTGAGCCGCTTTTTAAGCACTGGATCCGTTGATAGACAGCCTGGTGAAGGATAAAACAAGATGCAAAAGTAACAACTGCATCCAAAATCCGTTTTTTTTTTTTTTTTTTTTTTTTTTTTTTTTTTTTTTTTTGTCATTGTGGCGTGAAGAAACCGCGAAACGACAACAACAGATTTAGTTTCAGGCCTTCAGGCTGCCACAAGAACTCGAATTAGGCTTAACGAAGATGGACTGTATGCGAGAAAACCAAAAGTTTGTGTCCCACTCACTCCAGCTTCAAAAGGGGCCCGTTTAGACTGTTGCTATCGTCAAGTTCAATGGAGGCAAGAAGACTGGGTTCAAGTATTGTTTACTGACGAGTCCAGATGGAGTCTGAACACTAATTCTTGACGTGTTTTGATCTGTAGAGATGAAGGAAGACGCAACTTACCCTTCCCTAGTCCGTGAAATATCCCGTTGGAGCCCGTCCTCGATTCTACCAATTATTCACCACATTTGACCTTAACTTAAATTATGCCTTTGAGCCATAACTAATGAATAGCGATCACAGTCAGACACCACATTCACTTTAAACAACACTACAGACCAGAATTCCAACATACGTCCATTGCGCACCACATTCTCAATCATCTAATTTGCATATTTCCATGCGCGGAAGTGCAATTTTGAGTTCAATAAAATTTAATTAACATAAATAATTGCACCATTGAGAATTGGTTGCAACATTAACTTAGGGAGCATATTTTTTCTCATTATCCTTTAATTTTGATGACCGGTGTACTTTTAAAAAATGAAACATTTATAATAATTAATTAAATTATTAATCATTATTTGTCGAAAATATTTCTCTTTTACATGAAAAATACTTAATTTTATACATAGCTAGAAAATTTAACACTTTTTTTAACTAGTAATTTTTAATAGTAAGTTTTGAATTATTTAATCGCCGAAATTCAACGATTAAATAGGACAAAAATTACTAATAAAATTTAGTGATAACAGAAAAGTGTAAAACTTGGTAGCTATACTAATACTGCTCCCAGTCCTCCCTGTTTTCATACCTTTGTTTGTAGGACAAACACAATGATAAACCTACGAGTGAACCACTGGTGGTATTGTTGTGTACACAATGTTTGGCTTATGCACGACTTCACTTCCGGCAGACATGGATCATTAGATTCCCCTACTTCTACTCTTCCATAAAATAAAGGTTTTTTTCTTGTGCTTGATAACATAGGATTTTGTGCTATCGGCTCTTGGACTATTAGTTTTTATTGCGAAATGTTTTGCAAACGTAATGCTTTTCTGAAGGGAGAAAACAAACATTTTAGCTTCATAAATCTCAGTGTTGAATCCAGACCTTTACCTCCGGGGGGGAAATTTTGATCCCTGGGGGGGACACTAGTATTCCAACATGAAATTTTCTCTGATTTCATTAATATACTAAAACCTGCTAAAGCGGAATCTCCGAGGATCAGAAAAAGTTTCCGTCTTAACAAGTATCCCTCCAGTCGGGATTTTGAAAATCTTCTGTTTCCATAGATCATGCTATATATAAGTTTCTATTTCTTAATTTCAAATTGAAAATTTAAAAAACTTTTAAAAATTCTATTTAATTTAAGATACTCTTGTACTTTATTGTGCCCAAACCATTATTGAAAAGATAAAAAATAAGTGTGGCATTCTTAGGTTATTGTCACTCGTCACTCCTAAATATAACTTATATAAGTTATGGTCATTTGTTTTTCATTTAATCTCATTATATCCTACAGTTTAACTTGCCATACGGGATTTGAATATCCCATTTCATAAAAGTTTTGAATCAACATTGCTACAATTTACCTCTGAAATATTTCTATTAATATACAGTTATTCTTGAAACAGCACCGAAAAATGGCAATAAATCACAATTAAATAATAAACTTCTTTACAAGAATAAGAAACAAAGTTTACATACTTAATAATACAATAACAAATTTTTATTATTTGATATTTACTTATTATTTAATAATAATGCTTTCACACACAGACGCGGACAGTATTAAATGGAATAGGGAGAGTTTTCTCCCTTTTTTCGTGGGGGGAGAATATAGTTGGGCAACGCCCTACTATGTTAAAACCTTTTACTGTAGATGAAATTTATATATTTTTTTCTCTTAATTTTTTAATTATTTTGTAACGTCCGCCATATTTTCAAACTTATGAAAGATAAAAGTTATGTAACATTTCAAAATTTAAAATAGAAACCCCATTTGTATACTTCTATCTGCGTCTATGTTTAAGTATAACTTCTTAATATTAATGAAAACAAATCTTCCGTAACATTCATGTCCACTAAAGAAATAGAGATTTCACTCTTTTTTTTAAATACTTTAATTTTATAAAATATTAATAGCAATTTAAATAAATAATACCATATAATGTGTATTTACTAAATAGTAATTATAATATTCTATATGTAAAACCATCAAATCTACCTTGTGTACAAAACTAATCCTTACTTCTTATAAAGCACTGTTTTTGATAAATCGCATAAATTCAGTATTAAATTTGTAATTGCTCACCTTTAAACTAAGCGAATGCGTCTTGGTTTCGAAGATGCATAATGTGTGATCACTGCATCGATGAATTCATCTGTTGGCTCCTCATCACCTTCGATAGATACTTTAATACACGATTGTAAAGTATCCTGCCCCATGCGATTTCTGAGTTTTGTCATAATTCTATTCATTGTGCTAAATGACCTTTCTACACTCGCTGTTGAAATTGGTACACACAATACACACTCGGCAAGTTTTTTCAAAACTTCGTATCCAATATCAGCTTTTAAAATGAAAGAAGCGACATCTGTACTGGTATCATCTAAATTACTGTGTGCAACGTACTTAAAAGAACGGAGATCTGCCACTGCTGCATCCTCTTCCTAAATTCCAAAAAGATGGCACAGCTCCTTACACTGCCTTTCATTTATTTTTACAAATTCTCCAAAGCTTCGAAAAAATGCACATAGTTCTATTAAGCGCAGTGCTTTATCATTAAATCTTTCTTTAACTTGATGAATCATTTTTTCTATAAAAGTTTTTGCACTTTTTAAGAAATTTTTTTTCGTGTCATTAAAATTTATGCTCTTAATTTCTGATACATCACTCTCGAGACCTTTAATTTTAATGTGCAATTCGTTATTATCATTGTCACTATCACAAAAGTTGGCAATTTCTTGAAAGTGTTGTTGTTGTATTTATGACGGCCAATTATCTGCACAAGGGATATAGGCCCATGGGGGAGTGCCCTTCGTGGGGGTCTTTCTAAGGGAACCTAACTCGTATTAACGCTTGGAAATCCAAGGTTCGAAGAAAACCACGAAAACTCCGAACGATTAGGCCGACGGGCGCGATAGGGATCGAACCCAGCACCTCCCGTCTACCAGCTTCGAGAGCAGAACCTCTCAGCCACTGGTGGGGCATTTCTTGAAAGTGATCAACTGTCCCAGAAACAAGTTGAGGAAGAAATGAAATGCTAAGAGTTTTCTTTTGAAGAATTTTGCTTAAATTCGATACAGCATTAAGTGTTTCATCCATAACGACTAAACTGATTATAAAACTAACATTAATCATTTCCAAGAGAATACCACCAGCTAAACTTGCTAAATCAGCACCATCCTTGTGTATGTGTTCACATGCAATCATAATCGATTTAAAGGATAAAAATACAGCATGAACAGTACGGTAATTGCTAAGCCAGCGTATATCCGTTGCCTCAGGTATGATTTGAACTTGTTCTTCTAAAGCTTTCTGTATTTCGTGCAAAATTTTTCCTCTCTTAGGAGAACTATGAAAAAGTTTATAAATATCTTTAACTGTGTGAAAAAATCGTTTAATCATTATAGTCTTGTTTCTTGAATTAGTGACAGCTAATGATAGAATATGGGATCTGCAATGAATGTAAGGCACTTCGCATTGTTTAGCTTCTGAAATACGAGCACGAACACCAGTTATACTACCACTAAAGTTCGCCGCACCATCAAAAGAACATGAAACCAATTTATCATATGACATATTTCTTTTTTTTAAAGCTAAAAATATTGATTCAGCATCAATTCTTTCTAAGTATATTATGCACAAAAATCTTTCTTTTACTTCGGAAACTGGATCATGGACGACGTGCCACACCATTAGTGATAATTCACTTTGATTGTTTATGTTCGTCGACTCATCTCCCATTATAGAATAATACTTACCATTAAGTATTTTGTCATCTGCTTTGTCTAAGATTGTGCATATTGAGCTTAATATTTCAGAAGCAGTTGATTTACTTATGTAAGTCGATCTTTCACTTTGAGACTTAACCCAGTCGCGAAGAGTTTCATTTTCTCTCATTAAAATTCTTTGAACTAAGGGTTCATATTTTGTAGTGTGGGGTATCTCCTCTTTAGCTAAAAAATACACACTCCTAATTAATGAAGATAAAGCTTGTCTATTTTTATCCCTTTCGTCTTCGCTGTATTGGATTATTTGTGTGTGTATAGGAGCATTTAAATTCAGTAATCTTTCATTTTCCATAAAAACAGATTTGCAATGTTTGTCTGATATTGAGTGTTTTTCAAGTTTTCCTGTACTGCCAGTTGCTTTCCTAAAATTTGTGAAGGGCGCTGATATGAATACTCCACTTGTTTTTTGGAATACCTCTGCATCATTTTTTAAATGCTTTTCACACAGCTTGCAAAATGCACCACCACGAGTTCGATCAAAATACAGCCATTCATATTTATCTTCACACTGTTTTTGATATTTGAACTTGCGTCCAACATTTTTATCTTCCGGTTGAGGTTGTCCACTAACAGTACTACACGAAGGTATCGAGGGTGGAACTATCGCATTGCAGGCTTCACTTTCATTCAAAATTAGTTGAGAATTATTATTTTGATTTTCAACAGATGACTGTACTAAAGGTTCTTTCACTACGTCTTCTTTTTTTAATTTGGATATAAGAAAATAATTTCGACTGTTTTGACATAATTCAATATCAAAAATAATTCCTATCTAATATTCAATTTAAGCTGTAATTTTTATCTGTAACAATCAAGACAGAAAAGCGCAATAGATTAACCAGACACAGTGTCGTCTAGAACTAGTGTCACCTAATTGCTTATTGGTAGTCTTTGAAAATGAAATTTCCCTAGCATTCTACAATAAAATAAGAAAAATAAAATATTTTATGTTAGCGAACAAGTAAATACCGGATGTAATTTATAAAGTTTGCAAAGTTAGAAATATTTAGACATTTTCAGTAACTAAATCTTTTTAAAACTATTAACTATGAAAAATTTCTGTGCCTTTAATTCAGTTGTCCATACCCGCTCAAAATCTGTTATAATAATGTTTTTGACAGCATAATCAATTTATCATTCGATAAATGAATTTGGTTTTTCCAAGAGAAAATTACATTTAGATAAAGCAGTTATTTGTGTAATACGGGATAAACAAATGGATTATTACTGAAAGGATTAACTTTCAAGATATTTTATGAGTGAACGGAATAATAACAATATATCATATTTTAATTAAGAAACACACAAATTTAGAATTTCACAATAAGGAAGTAATAATATTTATTTTATGGGCTAGTACTTTGTAACAGAAAAAGTTTTATTTATGATACATGAAATTAATATTATAACCTCAAAAATATAATGAATAATATTTCACTGGATAGGAAAAGCTTATTTAGATAAATTATTAGCGTGATATGATACATTCAATGAATTATTATGTTTATTGTTAAGATTGAATAATGGATATTCAGCGAAAAAATACATTTTATGGTATAATTTAAGTACATTTTAGAGAAATTGAGAGTCTAATTAAAAATATCTAAATAATTTAATAATTGATGCAGTTAGAGCAAGTAAGCCAAAAATATTTGATTTGACATCATACCTGTCAATAATGGAATCTTCTCCTAACCAGAAAACTTTTACGGTCCCAATGAAAGCAATTGTAGTATATTAAAAGCCGCAAATATAAAATTGAAAGATGTGGAAGAAAAATTCCGTTACAGACACATTTCCGTCTTAGAAAGTATCACGCAGTGCACTATTTTTGCTATAACCGTTTTTTTTTTTTTTTTTTTTTTTTTTTTTTTTTTTTTTGTTTAAGAGAGGATTCCGCATTCCACTATAGACAGGTTCTGTTTCCCAGACTTTACCGCATTTAATTTTTTTGAAAATGTTATTGAAATAAATTTATACCAGTTGTTTTATAATTTTACAAAAAAAAAAAAATTGGAGTTAGTATTTAACAACAATTTCTTACAGTTTAATCTCATGTATGGCACCAAAATTAAAATTTAAGTTTTACTACCGGTATGCTTTAAATAAATATTATGCAAGTATTAGCGGTATGCTAATTAATAATTATGTAATTTGTTTCTTCTTCTTTTTTTTTAAATCTTGTAACTGCTATTGTACACAAAAATATGACACGCACCTATTGTGCAAAAAGTTAGCTGAAAGGTTAAATATTAATAAACAGAATAAACATTAATTTCGCAATTTTTTTTAACTTCTTCGATTTTTCGAATAGCTTGTAAGACTTACTTATACAAAGCTGTTATATGTCGTAAAAACTGAACCTATCTGTAACGGAATAATACCTTAAAAGGAACATTTCCTTGTAATTGACGACAAAAATGCTATGCAAGTATATCTGTTAAGACAAATTTTTTTAACGGTACCTTACGATTCCATCTTAACAGGTTTTTCGGGAGGATTCGAAGGAAAATATCACTACTAGGAAATATAAGGAGAAAGTCAAAAATTTCCTCCGGGGGGGACATTTTTGAATCCCGGGGGGGACATTCCCCCCGGGCCACCCCCTGAAATCAACACTGATAAATCTTGCACTTAAAATGCATTTCAACGAAAATAGTTTCTTCAAATAAAAATCAAGTCGGAAATTGCACGTAAAACGTGGCAAATGATCGTTCGTATTACAACTAGTTTTATATAAATATTCAGATCTTGGTGCAAAAGCTGACTCATGCAAAAATGCATGAATACAAATTTCATTACGATTAGATATATATTATATATATTAAATTCAGTGATACGGAAATAATATGACTCCGTCTTAAATAGTCATCACCATGGTATCCTAGAATCATTGCCTATCATGTAATATCATTTAATTAATTACGTATAATAGGACTGAATAGAATAATCACCATGGCAACCTAGAACCATTACATGTCATGGGATATCATTGAATTAATTACGTATGATATATGACTTAATAGAATGAAGAAAATTTTATTAACCCCTTCCTGCATACTGTGACATATATGGCACATACTGAATTTACTGTAGTTCTGCAGTTGTTTTTAATCGCAGAAGTTCCATTCTTCTTTGTTTAATACGTCAGTGGATGAGGCATGTTATGCCAACAGGTGCTGCCTCCTTTCGAGCGGATTTTGGCACCAAAAAAGAGGCGAAGGGTGAGAATTTATAGTTGTTACTTTGTGTTGCTCGATAGTGAATATTTTTGTTGTTTTTGTGTGGAAAAATGAAGAAGAATGGACTGAAATAAATACAGCTGTGTTTGTAAGTATCCTCTGAATAATATATCATGATGGTAACGCATTGTAGAAATGCTAGCGTATATAGTACATAAAAATCGGTACGTGCCACATATGTCACACCATGCATTGACGGGTTGTATTTTTCCATAGTGGTTGAAATATGTATTTGTTTATTCACCATCAAAATGCAAAGTGTCACTTTGTCTGAACAATGACCGAAATTGCTTTGCCAAGTTTCACACTGAGTGAAGGGTCCAGGGCCAGAACTAAGGAGGGGCATAGGGGGTACGTGCCCCGTGCGCCAGGACGAAAGGATGCCAAATGAAGATTTTGTTTGTCGATTTTTCTCACATTTATGTTTAGCACTGTTTTGTTAAAATCATCCTGTCTGGAGTATGCCAAAGCATAGAAGAAGCTAAAGATAATATGGCATAAGGATCCTGTATAAAGCGGAATTTGTTTTCGATTCTTGTCGATTCTGTTTTAAAGATTTTAATGAATCAATATTTTGCAAAGCAGATTGTTCAGTATTACATATTTTATTATTACATATTTTAAAATAAGTCGACTATTAGAAAATTAGTGGAATTCTCTTTGTAAATATATTTTTGCGGAAGAGGAAGGCGGGGTGCCAAAATCCATGTTCGACCCGGGTGCAAAAAAGGCTAGATTCGGCCCTAGGTTATTGAGTGACTGTAGTTTTCAACAGCATTGTGTCAGTTAGTGCAGACTGTAGTTCTCGGCCAAAAATGTGTATCAGTTACTGTAGCCTGTAGTTTTAAACCAAACATGTATCAGGTACTGTAGAATGTAGCTTTTCAATAAACGATACATATATCAATTTCTGTAACTTCATTTTTCAATAAACATTATAGGTATCAATTACTGTAGGCTGAAACACACATACACAAATAGATTTTATATGTTCTTTCTCTATATATTTTGAAGTTTTAAGAGCGGCATGCAAATTTTAATGCTGATTTCACTACTATGGAAAAGTAGTCGCTATTGCATGGTGTGACATATATGGCACGAACTTAAATCGGCCTTAAATTAAGGTGGATTTGAAAATTTCGAATTTTGAGTAATTTTCGATCATGTTACATTAATATTTAGCAAACTTTAAAATTTGTCTGCATGCAGGAAAAAAAATCATGCAGGAAGGGGTTAATATCTTTTTAAGTTTGATTCGATTTTCATAAAATTTGAAATGACTAGACAAAATTCTGCAACGATTGTATATATTAAATTTCTAACCATTCAGTTGGATAGTTTTTGCTGTTATATGCGGACAGACGGACCAGACGTCGACTATAGGTGCTACGTATTTATATAATTACGAACGCACCTAAACCCCTCGACACCAACGAATATATCATCTTCCAGAAGCGTGCAATTGATCAAATATAGATTACAGATTTTTTTTTTCAATTCCTACTATTAGTTCACACTCTCCTTATATTTATTTATATATATATATATTTATTTATATATTTATATATCTTGTTCAAATTTTCAATCGTTAATAAAATACTCATTATTCATCCTATCAAGTTGAATTAAAATTTTTTAAACTTGTACTGGATGACAATTGATGTTAATACAGTTTTTTTTTTCAAATATTAATTAATTAATTAAATTTTAATTAATTAATTTTAGTTTTGCATGGTAAACAAAATGGCGGCCATTGGTTATTGAAGGTCAATGAAAGTATTTTCAATAAGGGGTTACCATAGGGGGGACTTTGTTCTGTCACCAAATACCGCCAAGTTTGTCACCAACTTGGCTATATATCGCCAAATTTGGCGGCCAAAATGAGTCTCCAAAAGTGACGCCAACTTGGCGATATCTCTAATATTTCGCCAAATTCCCATAGACTTCCATTGTAAACCTGCTTATAGAAAATCAACAAATCGAGATACTTTAATGCAACAAAAACTAATATTAGCTTAAGGGATTATATTAAATTTTTCTTTGATGGCCTAAGTAGGAATTGACTTTAAAAACAAAATTTTTATTTTACTTGTTTATTAATATTGTCTAATAATTTAATTTTCATTATTTAATAAGATTGATTTAATTGATAAGAATGCTTATATCATAAATCACTCGTAACTTTTTCAGAAATTGTACGTTGTCACTTAAAAGAAAAAAAAAGGTAAAAGTAAGTGACTTTTTCTTTCGGTGCAATAATTTTTGTTATTCTGCATTCCCTTACAAAAATATAAAATATTACACAATTCTATAATAAGAATGTTGACTCTTAATGCTTTAATATTTCATGTTTCCATTATTAATTAAAAGTATGCTAACAGAATGACTTAGCTTTGGAATATTCCCATGTATTTTCAATAACAATTTATTAACTATTTATAATACTCATACTTTTCTCAAAAGAATTCTCTTTCAAGGCAATAATCTACTCTGCACGTTTTAAGAAAAATAAAAATAATTGACTTTTTTTCCAGTGTAATACTTTTTTGTTATTCTGCATTGACTTACACAAATATAAAATATTACAAAATTCTACAATAAAAATATTGACTCTTAATGCTTTAATATTCCATGCTTTCATTATTAATTTAAAATAGGCTAACAGAATGACTTAGCTTTGAAATATTTCCATGTATTTCCAAAAAAAAATTATTAACTGTATTTATGAAAGATAAACTTTTCTCAAAAGAATTCTCTTTCAAGGCAATAATCTACTTTGATGTTTTAACAAAAATAAAAATAATTGACTTTTTTTTCAGTGTAATAATTTTTGTTATTCTTGCTAAAATATAAAATATTATAAAATATGACTTGCAAAAATATAAAATATTGCAAAACTCTAATAATAATATTGGCTCTTAATGTTTTAATATATCATACTTCTACTATTAATTAAAATTATACTAACAGAATGAATTAGCTTTAAAATATTTCTATGTATTTTCAATAAAATTTTAATAACTATTAATAATAGTCAAACTTTTCCCAAAAGCTTCCCAAACTTTTCCCTCTTTCCTTCAAAAAGAAAAAAAAAATTGTAATATCAGCGTGATAAATTGGCATAAGTATTGCACTAAAAATAAAATTAATGCTTACTCTTTACATTCTTTTAAAATCCCATTCTCACAGTTTCATAAAGAAACATTTTTGGAAATTCTTTTCAACTGACTTTATTTCACTTTTTTTTTACAAAGGGATATTCTTACAAATCGACAGCTAATTACTCATATTTAATACCTATCATCATTAGCAATTTTTGTTGGAAACTTTACTTAGTTAAATACTAATCAATCGACTTATTAAAGAGCAGTTTTTCTCTTCATTCTCTTAATTTATTGACTCTTAATGTTTTATAATATTTCATACTTCTAAGATTAATTAAAAGTATAGTAACAGAATGACTAAGTTTTGAAATATTTCTACGTATTTTCAATAAACTTTTAAAAACTATTTATAATAGTCAAACTTTTCCCTAAAGAATTCTATTACACTTAAAAACATTTAATTGTAATATTAACTTGATAAATTGACATAAATATTGCCCTAAAAATAAAATTAATTCTTCCCCATTAATTTACATTCTTTTAAAATTCCCCTTCTCATAATTTTACAAAGAAACATTTTTGGAAATGCTTTTCAACTGACTTTATTTTCTTTTATAAAAAAGAGGGTATTTTTTAAAATCGGCAGATAATTACTCATATTTCCCATCTCATTAGCAATTTTTGTGGGAAACTTTCCTCACTTAAATGTTAATCAATCGACTTACTAAAGAGCAATTTTCCTCTTAATTTATTGACTCTTGATGTTTTAATATTTCATGCTTCTACTATTAAAAGTATACTAACAAGATGACTTAACTTTAAAATAGTTTCATGTATTTTCAATGACACTTTGATAGCTATTTATAATAATCAAACATTTCCTAAAAGAATTCTCTTTGACTTAAAAAATATTACTTAATTGTAGCATTAACTTGATAAATTGATATAAGGATTGCCCTAAAAATAAAGTTAGTACTTATTCATTTACATTCTTTGAAAATCTCCCTTCTCATAATTTTATAAAGAAACATTTTTTGAAATGCTTTTCCACTGACTTCCTTTTCTTTTTAAAATAAGAGAGTATTCTTAAATATCGACACTTAATTACTCAAATTACTTATCTTTCATCATTAGCAATTTTTGTAGGAAACTTTACTCGGTTAAATATTAATCAATCGATTTATTAAAGAGCAAATTTTCTCTTAATTCTCAATTTATTGACTCTTAATGTTTTAATATTTTATACTTCTACTATTAATTAAAAGTATACTAACAAAATGACCTTAGCTTTAAAATATTTCCACGTATTTTCAATAACATTTTAATAACTACTTATAATAGTCAAACTTTTCCCAAGAGAATCTTCTTTCATTTAAAAAAAATTAATTGTAATATCAGCGTGATAAATTGGCATAAGTATTGCCCTAAAATTAAAATTAATACTTCCCCATTACTCTACATTCTTTTAAAACCCCATAATTTTAAAATATCATAAATTTATAAAGAAACATTTTTGAAAATACTTTTAAACTGACTTTATTTCCTTATATAAAAAAGAAGCTATTCTTAAAAATCGACAGTTAATTACTCATATTTCATCATTAGTAATTTTTGTGAAAACTTTACTCAGTTAAATGTTAATCAATCGACTTGTTAAAGAGTAATTTTCTTCTTAATTGGGCACTATTTTGTTTGCAAAGTAATTGTTCTTGAATCACTTCATTTCGTTTTTATTATTCTCAAATTTTTCTCGAAACATACTCGCTTATAGAAATTTGCATTTAAATCTTGTTACAGCAAATCGGAAATTGTGCGTCATCGTAGCAAATGAGGTACAGTCGTGGAAAAAAAAGTAAACACCCCTACTAACTCCTCAACAAATTATTGTAGACGAAAGTTACTGGTACCGAACAATTGGTAATAAAGTCTACTTTTAAAGGATGTATATAACATTTTCTTAGGAGGCTATCTACATATTAAACCGAATCCAAACTTCATTTTTTTCAATGGCAATACCCAATTTTAACGAGATATTTCAAATCTTCGATTCAAACTATGCCTAGACACCAAATTTCAAGTCATTTGAATGATGAGTTTTTGAATTATAAACATTCAAAATCTAGTGCTTCTAATGTTAAATTACACTTTCATATTTTTATTTATATCGCCTGAAATTATGCTCCTAATGTGCTAACTTTTTGTGTAGCAATAATACTAATATACCCTAACATAAATACGCTGAATTTGTAATTTTTATAATTTTATGATATGAATTATGAATTATGAAATTAATATTCGGAAAAAATTATGAATTGCAACCTACAATTTTTTTTGATGGATTTAGATTTATTAAGTCCTGCAAACATTTCACTTTTTTCTTCCGAGTAGTTTTCAAATTATGCTTAAAAAACGGCAAAATGATGGTTTAAGGGGCCGTTTATGATAGAAGTGAGTAGATATTTTGAAATTTCTTCTGCTGTCCTGTAATCTAACAGGCTTCATTGATTGCATGAGTGGCGCTGAAGGTGCCTTGATCAAGAAGGTGGCTCTCTCAGTTAACAATGGAGTACGGAATTTCAATTTGGATACAGCCCTTAAAATACCCTCGTTTTAAAATAATTCATTTCTCGGAAACTTATGGTACGAATTGCATAAAATTTTGTTTTTAGGCTAATTGAAGGGTGTGAAGTTTATTTATGCTGTCAGAATTGTGTACTGCTATTGAAAAAAACAAAGTTATGGTTAATTAAAAGATGTAGATGGCCCCTAAGCAAATTTTATATACATCATTTAAAAGTAGACTTTATTTCCAATCATTCGGTACCAGTAACTTTCTTCTATGATAATTTGTTGAGGAGTTAGTAGGGGGTGTTTACTTTTTTTTCCACGGACTGTACGTTCGTGCTATAACTAGTTTTATAAATATTCAGATCTTGGTGCAATAGCTGTTGTATTCTTATGCAAAAATGCATGAATACAAAATTTATTACAATTCTATATATTAAATTTAATAATAGGGTAATAATAAGACTCCACCTTAAATAGGATGTCATCACCATGGCTACCTAGAATCATGATCTATCATGAAATATCATTGAATTAATTACGTATGATAGGATTTAATAGAATGACAAAAACGTTTATTAATATCTTTTTAAGTTTTGATTCGATTTTCATAAAATTTGAAATGACTCGACAAAATTCTGCAACAATTATATAGATTAAACTTCAAACCATTCAGTTAGGTAGTTTTTGCGCTGTTATATGTGACAGACAGATAGACCGACCAGACGACGACTATAGGTGCTTCGTATTTATATAATTATGAATGCACCTAAAAAGAATATTTTCAAAGAACTTGTAAACTATTTTAACAAATCAAAGATTTCGATTGCTATTTTACGTGCATTGTAAAACTTATGTAAACATTTCCTGAAATAGAAGAAATGTTTATGAAAATTGAATGTAGCCTTGTGATTATCCACGACTCTGGAAATATTTTCCTTATCTTCAGGAACTTTTAGCGAAAGAGCTAATTAGAAACGTAGAAGCCTGTAGGATTCCAAAGTTAACGAAAAGTTCTTTTCCGAAACTTATGGGCAGCAAAGAAGCCCTTTCATTTCATAAACGTTTCTGTAAGCTTCAGGAAGCTATCGTTTCCTTAGATTTTCATTAGTCCATCTCCAAATGGTTTCTGAAGATAATGGAAAGGTTTCTGAAAATGTGTCTAAAAGTGAGAGTACATTGAATTGTTGTAAAAATTTCTGCTATACATTAGAAAAAAAATTTAAACAGTTTCATACAGTGTGTTAATTAGTATAATTTCAGCATAGTTCTTAAAATATTTTTATGTATTTTTAGTTACAAAACTTAGAATAATTAATTAATTGAAGAGCTTAGATGACAAAGGTAGTATGTTACAAAATCAAACAAGAAAGACAAAATCATGCTTCAAGCATAGATTATAAAACACTTTCCAACGCATTCAGAATAAAGTAACAAAACTTCAATATTTAATAAGTTGAATTAGGATGTCTAATTGCACCATTTGGAAACGCATAACATACTTGTAAACTCAATTACAGCAATTCCCATCTGCAGTCAGAAAATTATTCGAATTCTTTGAGCAACCCTGTATATGATATATAGATTTTAATCGATTAACTACATGCATACAAAAATTTAGTTCAGTTAGGAAATACATACCACACTTCAAAATTCCCCTTCAGCAGTTGCCGCTAATAAGGTGAATGGTACGTGAATTCTTTTGTGCAGTCCTGTATCCGAGGTACAGAATTTATACACAACGATTAACATATTTAGTTCAGCCCCGATTATCCGCGGAATTGGGTGGTAAGGACACCGCGGATAACGCGAAAAACTCTGAAAATGGTGTGCAAGCACGAAAAAAAGAAAATTCAACACAAAAACTATGTTTTAGTGTACAAAAATCATAAAAAAACCCGTTTAAAATACATACATATGCGCAGTACAGCAGAAACCGTTGCTTGACGTCTAAATCACTAAAATAAAGAACAGTAAAAAAGAAACAATGCCATACATACTGTAAAAAAGTGTTGTGTTAAACCTTTAAAAAAAATCAGTCACTTGTTTTTACTTCTTGCTTTGGAAACACCTTTTCTATCTCAAAATTGAAGCTAGTCTTCATATGCTCCTCTGGAATTTATCATAATAGTCCTATTTAATTGTTAAATATTTTAATTGCTGTGTTTACGTTTGGTTAATAAAATCAAGAAAAAACATCAAGGCTTTATATCTGATATTTTAAACATGGCAACCGAATCTAGAAATGTTCTTTTATTACTTTCAAATACATGAATTTTTCTGTTTATATTTATTAGGGCTTACTGTATTTTCCTTGCTGTTGGCATGACAAAAAAAAAAAAAAAAAAAAAAAAAAAAAAGAATCGCTTCGCGGATAATCGGGGCTTTACTGTACAACGTATAACACAACGAGTGCAAAGAAATTGTTCAAGTTAAAATCGCATGCCGAAATTGGAAATGCATTTCCAGCAATTATTGCTCAAAGACAGTACTATAACCGATTTCTTTCGTGTCCCTGAAAATAAACCACAAATGTTATGAATACAGTATATCATCCATAGTATCAGTAATCATCTTGTAATGAAATTCGGTGATTTTGGTCAATTTTGATACAGTTGAGCGTGATGTCATTAAAATACTCTGCAAACGATTTCTCCCCATTGACCATAATGTAACGGAATTCTTTTGGGTTGGGTTGGGTTGATTTTTGACGGCCGATTATCTACTCGAGAGATATAGGCCCTAGGGGGAGTGCCCTCCGTGGAGGTCTTTCTAAGGGAACCTAACCCGTATTTACGCATGGAAAATCCAAGGTTTCGAAGAAAACCACGAAAACTCCGAAAGGGTTAGGCCGACGGGCGCGATTGGGTTCGAACTCAGCACCTCCCGTCTACCAGTTTCGAGAGCAGAACCTTTCAGCCACTGCTGGGGCGGAATTCTTTTGAGTGCACCTGTAAATGAATTACTAATACTAGACACTTCATTTTCAATTCCGGACATGCCACGGTAAACTTCATTAATATACATCAATTACATGAAAATCCGAGTCTACTTACCCGACTTAGAGCGTCGGGCAGTTAGACTGGCAGGTGGCTAAACGGACATACGACCAGACAAACCGAAATCATGAACACTTTTCAACGTTGTTAAAAAGTGCAAAAAAATTTCATTAATCATATGATAAAATAATCAATGGTCCTTTACCATCTGTTAAACTACTATTTGGAAAAATAAAAAGGCGAATACTCACAGAGATTTTAATTGATAAAGGAGGCATTTGACAATAGGCCCAAATAGATATTTGGAACGTTACAGCTCATTTTCTCAAAATGATTATTGTGCCACTTACCACATGTATCCTCTGAGCTCTTCAATTCTATTCCACAAACTATCCGAATACAATTGCTTTTTACTTGAAAATATTTAAATGTAACACAAAACTGCAATGGTTGCGTTTTTGTAACTTTTTTCTAATTGATTTTTATGTATTTTTTAGCATTGAATCTGAAAATAACCTTCATTTTTAACCACCACTTCAGGACTTTTATCAAATCGTACATTTCAAAGATAAAAAATCAAAAGACAACGAAAATCATTACTATAAAATAGATGAGATGGTTGTGCTTTTTAACTTTTGATAATTGATTTTTATGTGTTTTATAGCGCTGAATCTGAAAATGACCTATATTTTTAACCATCACGTCGGGATTTTTCGCAAATCGTAAATTTTAAAGTTAAAAAGTAATAAAAATAGCGAAAATCTGCCAAAGCCTTACCAACAGAAGGTAAATATTTTAAGTACATCTGCGAAAAATTTCCAGCTTTATCAACTGATAAAATAAAAGAGATGAGCACCATAGAGAATATAAACAAGAAAGAAAAATCATTCGTTAAGCATAGATTATGAAACACTTCCCAACACTTTCTGAATGCTTTAACAAAATTTCGTTATTTAGGAAAATAAGGTAAATAAGATAACTAAGTAAACATTTAAAAAACTGATTTCAGCAGTTACCATCCATACCCAAATATGTATTTCAATTCTTTTGAACAGCCCTGTATTTGATCTGCAGGTTGATATACTATATACTATATAATGGAAAAATTTAGTTTTGCAAGAAAATGCATAACAGGTTGAAATTTCTCTTTCAGCAATTTATACGAATCGATGGAACATACTTGAATACTTTTGTACAACCCTGTAGTTTACCTACTACCTTTATTACACGCCTCTATTTAGCTAAAACTTAATTCAAACTAAAACACTCTGAAAACTACTGAAATCACATTTCCAGAAATTATCATCCATAGACGGCCATATATCCAATTCTTTGCGTGACCCTGTATATCATATTACCTATATTCTGCAATTTTTCTTCGTAAACTAAAGGCAGTTCAGCGTAAAAATGCATAACTCATTTAGAAACCACCTTTAAGCAATTTGCGCTCATACCCAGTAATTTTTACGAATTCTTCGTGTAGCCCTGTATATTAATTATAGAATTTATACACAGCATATACTAAGCATAAATATAGTGAAACATAAAAGCGCATATCTTAATAAAAAATGCATTTCCAGTAATCATCGCTAATATACTGTACTTCTGATACAATATAGTATCTGAAATCTTTTGTGTGTCCCTGTAAATGCTATGCTCTTCGTATTATACATGAAATAACATATAATAAACCTCAAAGACGTATATCAATTTCATTATATATCAAAAAGTTTAACATAATTAAAGCACGCCGCAACCCCCCCCCCCCTATATCCTTACGTAACGGACTTATTTTGTGTTGCCCTCAAAATAAATAATAGCTATTCTTTGTACCGAATATTATACAGAGTACATATTTTAGTCCACTTGATAAATGCATATCATTTTCTTTTTATGTTTGGATGTGTGTAACATCATTAAAAATCTTTTGAAACAATTTTTTCCTATTGGCCGTAATGTAATAGAATACTTTTGACTGTCCCTGTAAATGAACTAAACATGCTACAGACTTCATTTGAAATAGGGATCGTGCTATGATAAACGTCAAACACAACTAAAAATTTCAAGGTAATCCGAATATATTTACGAGAGTTAGAGTGCGGATAGACGGACAGACGGCCAGACAGACCGAAGTCATAAACACTACCCAACTTTCTTGGAAAGTGTTAAAAAGAAAGGCGCGAGGCAGAGCATGAGCGGTTCAAAGAAATTTCCACACTTGGAATAAAATTGTGAGGATTGTTAAAGAGCAATATTTTTCGCGTTTAGCTGTAAAAAGGCGTGGAATAAGCCAAAATATGAATAAACTATTATGAAAAAAAAAAGTTTTACATCTATTTTACAGTATCAGATTTTCGCAATATTTCGACTTTTCGAAAATTTGAAATTTTTCGATTTTCTAAAAATCCTGACGTTATGGTAATAAAAAATGAATGTCGTTTTCGGATTCAGCACTACAAGCACATAAGTATTAATTAAAAAAGCTAAAAAACACAACAATGACATCTATTTTATAGTATCCGATTTTTGCTACTTTTTAACTTTTTAACTTTGAAAAAAACCTGGCATGATGGATAAAAATGAAGGTAATTTTCTACGAAATACATAAAAATGAACTATCAAAACCTTAAAAACTTGACACAATCCAAATTTTGCCGGTTAGTGTAATTAATATCAGCGTGTTGAATTAGTGTGATTATTGCACTTAAAAAAATAATTCTTTTTCCTTATTTCACTGGGGGGGGGGGGGGGTGTTTCGTTTTTTTTCTCATTCATTTCCACAATTCTACACAAAAATAGCATAGCTATTGAGATATTTTCAAGCACTGCACTTTCCATAAAAGGATTTATAATAATTAAGAACATTAAACAAGCTTTTCCAAAAAGAAATGTTTTACTTTAAAACATTTAATTGTAATAATGACGTTATAAATTGACGTGATTATTCCATTGAAAAATTAATATTTCATCGATAATTTATTTATTTATTTTATATTTAAATCCTCTAATTCTACAAAGAAACATTTTTTAAATGTTTTTTTGGATGTTTATATTTCCTTTTAAAATATTTAATATATTCTAAACATTTCTCATATTTCATATCCTTCATCATTAGCAATTTTTACCAGTTAAATGCGAGTCGGTAAACTTACCAAGGAGTATTTTTCATTGTTAATTAGGCAGTAATAAATTTGCTAAGATTGTTGTTAGGTCCGTTCGTAATTAGGTAGCACCTTCAGTCGCCGTCTGGTCCGTCCGTCTGTCTGTCTGTCCGTCTATCCGCATATAATAGCGCAAAAACTAACCACCCGAATGGTAACTTTGAAATGTAGTATATGTAATCGTTGCAGAATTTTGTCGCGTCTTTTCACGTTTTATGAAAGTCGAATCAAAACTTAAAAAGACATTAATAAACGCTTTCTTCATTCTATTAAATCCTATCATACGTAATTAATTCAAAGGTATCCCATGGCAGGTAATGATTCTAGGTTGCTAAGGTGATTATTCTATTAAATTCTATCATAGTTAATCAATTCGGTGATATCTCATGATAGTTAATGATAGTCCCATGATAGTCCTCATCGTGTTAGTTGCCCCAGTCACTGTATTTCAGCTACTGGACAATGGATATGTGACGAAGCTAATGACGTTCTTCTACGCTTAATCATTATAAAAAAAAAAAAAAACATAGCAGACGAAGTTACAGCGATTTATTCTTGAAATAAAAGTTATATTCATCAAAAAGGGTAAGTTTGACATTTTGTATGTTCTCATAAGATAGAGATAGTAGCAGATGAAATATAATGTATTTATTACGGATATTTCATGAAATATTTCAGTGAACGTTGTTGAAACGGTATCGATTAATTAGTTTATAGGTTTCAATCATGTTTCCTCCTACTTCCAGAACTGCTGGCTTGAGCATCTATTCCGATCAAGTGGGGCGTCTAACTTAGAAGTCCTTGATAGAGGGCTAAAATCATTGATTAAGTTTTTTGACAAAAATTCCATTTTATCTGGCATTTATATTACAGTAATACTTTTAATGAATTTCTGCATAAATTTTGCAATAGATAGGTTAAATGTGTGCTATAAAAATCATCATAATAAAAGGAAAAAAATAGGAGTTGCTTGGGGGGGGGGGGCAACTATCCCTGACTTACCCTTTATATATTTATTTATTCATTTATTTGTTTATTCTATACTCTGGCGAATGACGCACACCTGCGATTTGAGTCTGCATTTTTCTATTTTTAGATCTGTCCGCCGTATTCCGGTGTAACACGGGAAACTGTGAAAAATTACAGATATTTTTTTTTATCCAGGAAAACATAATGTGATCACAAACGAAAATATACAGTAGCTTTTTCCGACTTACCCACGATTTCCAAAATCATTCTTTAAATTTACAAACCTCAAAAACCGACATTTAAAAAAAGAAATTAAGAAAAACAAAGTTTATTTTATTGCTACCGATTTTCGAAAACGTTTCCGAGTCGTTTTTATAGTGTAAGTCAGGGTCGGCGAACTTTTTCGCATCCGCGTGCCATTTTTTCCCCCAAAATATTTTAAATGATCACGGTGTGCCAACAAATTTAGTGGATCGAAGCAGCAAAATTAATTAAAATACTGCTTTTAGGACTTAAAATATATAAGTAACATTTTGCAACATACTTAAGTATTTTACAAAATCCTACTTCTCTTGTTACGTCTTAGACGCCAAATAATTCAGATCAGCTTCGTATTCCAATTTTTCCTTATGAGAATGTTAGCTGGATTGGAGACACGTGACAACAGATTTCTACTTGAGTTTTTCATACTTTTCATGCCTACCCCCCGCCCCCCACCCAAAATAAAATAAAATAAAAAATAAATAAATAAAATAAAAATAATAAAAATAATTATCAGAAAAAAAATATATCAAAATGGTTTCTTTAAAAAAAAAACTTCTTACTATGGAATTGAATTCGAAATTCCAACTTCCATTTCACAATCGGAATTTTTGCTTATGGTTGTTATTTCCCGATAATCTCCTAATTCTCTCAACATAATTTTTTGACTCAATATTGAGATAGATTGGGATTTATAAAGTTACATTTCACTTTATTCAATCTGTATAACAATCAGGGCTTAATTTCTAGCAAAAAAAGTACCGGAGCCCTGATATTTTGCGGTACTGGTACTAACAGCTGTACCCCCCCCCCCTAACTGCAATCTGGATATATTTATATTTTTATTCCGTACATTATTTGCAAAATTTAAAGCATTTTTTTTTTCTTTAGGAAAATAAAAATTTTAAATCCATGAGCATATCTATCAGCTGTCAACAATTCCACTTTTTAGTTATCACTCCTTCCGAATAGTAATCTTTGCCAAATTTTAATGTTAATTAATTGCAGAATTCTGCGATTAAATATGGTAAGGATTATGATACAGGAAAAAGTGTTAGAGATAGTTCACAGCTACGTATTTTTATGAAAATAAAATGAATGAAATTTACAGAAATTAATATTTATATGCTGAAGAATGGAACAATGTTTTTCATTTTCAAAATTTCGAATGTAAGACAGATTGAGCTTGAGTCAGTCCAAGCCCAAAAACTGATAAAAATTGAGTCCGTTTTATATTCACCTCCTCTAAATTACATCACATATAAGTGCTTTGATAAAAAAGAATGCAAATGTTTGGAGATGGGAAGGAAAGGAAAAGGTAATTTAGGCTTCGTTTTTTCGGAAGCGCTATTGCACTGGGCTCCGGAGCCCTGTATTTATGAGCTCCGGTGATTTCCAACCAAAATTTAAAATTTTAGTAAAAACAGAGAAGTACCGGAGCTGGGCTCCGGCGCAAATTAAGCCCTGATGACAATGACAAGCAACCTAATCTAGAAAAATTCAGCAAGTCTAAATTCAAAATAGTGCATTTTCATTATATGAAACTCTGGGGTGTAAAGCGTGGCAACTGACATTTAAAAAAAATTCTGATTGATTGTTTTTGTTGTTGCTTTTTTTTTTTTTTTTTTTTTTGTAAAATTATTTACCTACATCGTAACAACTTTATAGAAGTACAGAGATTTTACACAATATATTAATTTGATAATTTTCAAATCTGAATTGAGAAAATGAAAACTATTTGCACCTAAAATAAAGTCTATCAGGGAAAAATGTTTCACATAAATTAACAGAAGTCCCATTCTTAACATATTAGCTGTTTCGCAGGAAACAATTATAATAGTTTTGTGAGTATTTTCCTCACAAAATTGGAAAATTGCCTGTATCAAAAGTTCCATTTTGTTAATTATCTTGCTTTACACGGGAGCTCCGCAATATCTTAATTTAGAACATGAGTCTATGCCGTGCCGAAAATAATCTCCCGCGTGCCACCTATGGCACGCGTGCCATAGGTACGCCGTCCCTGGTGTAAGTAATCAATTTTCTCAATCTGGACTATGGGTTTTTCGGATGCTGTCCACTCTCAAGTAAAATACTTTCATGTTCAAATAAGCACTGGAGCTAATCAGAATTATAATAGGCTGTTGTAAATAGCGAAGCCTTTGGAAATTCATTAGGCTAATAACCCATGGCATGTAGTTAATACTAAATTATCGCTCTTAATAAATTTCAAAACTTTACTTGAAAATTGATATTTTTCATATAAAAATACTTTTTGGCATTGTTAGGGAGAAATCTAGAAACAAGTGGGTAAGTGTGATCACAGATCGCACAGAGGGTTTCGTTTAACATTCTTTTCAAAACACTTTATCCTTTTGAGAAATCTGTTAGTTCCACATTTCGCAACCAGGGGGCGCACTCTATTCTACACAAACCTCTATCCGAACGAAACTCCGTTTTACAACCTAACCGTAGATATATTATTCGAGGGGATCGAGTCTATAGCACCCGAGATAGGTAGGCGCCCACTGGCGGTAAAAAGTGGAACTGAAATATGTAAGGCTATATGAATTGCATAATATGAAAGAGTGGTCAAAGGGGTGTCGGCAAATGTTAGAAAAGTACCCTCCGGGTGCAATGGTGAGAGGCTAGAAAAATTGCTTAAAATACACAAGTTAGAGCCCGATGGGTAGATAATACAAGACTTTTTGAAAAATTTATGATTTTTCGTGTGATTGCAAGTGTTCTGCTATAAGTATGCAAAATTTCAAGTCTTCAAATTAAATAGGGGCTCAGTTTAAAAAAAAGCTTAAAATACACAAGTTAGAGCCCAGAGGGTTAAGTATAAGGCTTTTTCAAAATTTTATGATTTGTCATTTGATGCGTGGTGTTCAGCTATAAGTATGCAAAATTCCAAGTCTTCAATATATATAGTTTCTGAGAACGGGCTCTGTGACGGACAGACAGACAGACAGAGGAGCGAGACGAATAGGGTTTCGTCAGATGAACGAAACCCTAAAAATCCATGTTAAATGCAAAATTTCTATAAAAGTTTTCAGTTAAAAGTGTTTTTATGCACGCTTACATACATTGGACAGTATGTTCTATGACCCGGAAAGGCCGGGTTAAGTCGCTTAGTTTACTACAAAAATTTACTATAAAAACAAACTAGGTGATCCAACTCGGCATTCCCATGTTTCATAATGTAGACGACAACCTTTTTTTAAAAACTCTAATAGTTTTTTTTACACTTTTTTTTCACCCACTAATATCACCAAAGTGCATTTTTATATGAAAGATATCATTGATATCCCATAGAGTGCCGATTATCAGAACTCCAATCAACCGAACTTCCAGTTATCCGAACAGCCTGTTTTTCTCCCAAAAATTTTTTTCACCGAATTCCAAATATCCATTGGCTTGGAATAAAATTAAAAAAAAAGAAAAAACTGATAGTGGAACAGAAAATGAGGAATGTAAAAGAATAAAGGAGATAGGAAGAATCCTAAGCTATGAATAATAAAATTGTAAGATATAAAATTTCGATGTATCCAATACGATCTTGTTTAATATTTCAAGAAATAATCCGGTAGAATAAATCGTGAAAAGGGAATTTTAGTATTCAAGTGGTCGAGTTGGTGTTTGCTTATCTTTCGAAACCAACATTCTAATTTTCTTGATTTATTTTAGTACAACCACAACAAACCCAACACTAAGTCACACTGATTAACATAAAATTAATCTTAAGAATCTGTAATGTTTCATGAGAGCGACATTTCCGTTCCCAGGCCGAGAGTAATTCAGGTACTTCTTCAACAAAATCTCAAGCGTCACTGAGCTTCAGCGCGAGCTATGCATAGCCACACCTACGCACTCACGTGATTCGCAACAATGAAGAAAATGAAATTAATGAGTGGTTAAGGGGGCTCAGGGCATGAAAATTTTTTAAAAATCGATTTTTCTTTTAGTATCTATTTTGATTATTTAATTAATTCTGAACACATTGCAAAAAACCACAAAAAAATATTTGCATTTTTAACGGAGTTGTGAGCATTTATGTAACAATCGTTACAAAGCCGCGCCCATTTAATTGCAACTTTAAGTCGCGTTTTCTCAAAACTTGATTTTTGACGACTTTCCGTAAGATTTAAAAAAAGCTATTTGATGGATTAACTGTTTTTTTTTTTCATGCATATAACATTATTATATATTGAATGAATTAATATATTTTAGATAGTTTAATATTTTGGGTATTTTCAATGAAAAAGAAGTTGTATTTTTAGGGATTTTTAAATTTTCCAATTTGAGAGTTTTTTTTTAATAAGGTTTCCTTTGAGTGATAGTTATATCCTTAATTCATTCTATAGAGTAAAGTTTCCTGATCATTGTAAAGCAAAAATTTGGTTCTTATGTCAATTCAACGTTAAGATATCTTACGGATGGTGATAGGACACCTAAATTGTTTTCCGAAAATTGTGTTATATAAATTTTGCTATATTTTTTGTTTTATTACATTGAAGTACTTCATTTTATAATTTTATAAGACTACAAACATACATTAAAAATATCAAAAAGTTTAAATTAGTTACATTGAATACTTCCGTTTTTATATGGACTCGAAGCGAGAGCTCTGTTTACATGTTTTTCGTTATCGATCAAGCCCTGAGCCCCCTTAAATAGATGTACATTACCCTGGACATCAGATGTCAAATGATGATGAGATTCATGATGAAAAAGAAATTGAAGAAAATGAAAACGAATGCTCTGAAAATAACTCAGGTCCATTACATAACGAAGCCTTTGAATGTTTGGAAACAGCTATGAAATGTCTCGAACGGCAGAAGAACGTTGATCCTATTCAACTAACGTATTTAAGAAGAATTAGAAATATGGCAGCATTGGAAAGAACGCCTTCGTTGAAGCAACCAACAATCAAAAGCTTTTTTGCCTAAATTATAAATCTCTGCAGTTCAGAAAATGACAAAAAGAAGGGGAATAAATACAGGGTCATCGAGAAATAATGCCTAGATTTAAAAAAAAATCATAACATCGAAACCTTTTGTGGTAAATGAGTAATTCTTTCACTACACGATAACTGGTGAACGCAAGTTTGGTTTTAGTTCACCAGAATTCGTTTGCATGTCTGGGTTATGTGCGTTTTAGTTGCGCAGTCGTCAAGGCCAGCCGACGCTCCAGACTGCAGCTGCTCAGTACGATGTTGACCTTGCAACAAAAAGCACAATGCGTGATTTGGTATATGGAGTCAAAGTCAATAGTCAGTGTACAGCTGCAGTCAACATCGTACTGAGCAGCTGCAGTCTGGCGCGTCGGCTGACCTTGACGACTGCGCAACTAATCCGTGCATAACACAGACACGCAAACGAATTCTGGTGAACTAAAACCAAACTTGCGTTCACCAATTATCGTGTAGTGAAAAAATTACTCATTTACCATAAAAGGTTTCGATGTTATGATTTTTTTAAATCTAGGCATTATTTTTCGATGACCCTGTATAATGAGAAAAATGTAAACAAGAAAATATTTAAAAAGACAAAAAAAAATTAAACACCCCAGCACTATACTCCTTGTAGGAAAAATCGGCTTTTCAAGGACAAACGTCCTCTTTTCATTTTCCCTTCGTTACCATAGTTGCGAACTTAAGACAAGGGCCGAGGAGTGACCAACGAAGGGAAAATGAAAAGAGGACGTTTGTCCTTGAAAAGCCGATTTTTCCTACAGGGAGTATAACTGATGTTGCCAGTCCTAAGCTTAGATAATGTTTGAAGGTTTTAGTATAATCAGAAACATCCCTTAAATTGTTTGTCCATTTATCCGAACTTTTGCTTATCCGAACTAGGATCGGTCCCGACTTGCTCGGATAATCGGCGCTCTACGGTACATTCAAATACAGTTTTAAAATTTATTAAAAGCTACATTTTTGTACTGGCCACATGCCATGAGGTAATAGCCGGGGATATCGCCAAAGCTTTAGTCCAGTCTTTTTGATTCGGATAATTTCAGTGGTTTAAACGCGTTGATCTGTTGAATGTCTTTTGATTATTTATATTATTTTATTTATTTATTGATGAAGTTTTAATTTTGATATCTAATACTAGCCGGAAACATATGCTGAACTATTTTTACTGTTTTAAGTGCAAACGGACTAATCTTTTCGTAACCGTCCGGGTGTGATAAAAACAATACATTGTTTTTTTTTTTAATTTACGCTTGAAGATTATTTTTAAAACCATAAAAAAATCCGTAAATTATGATAGAGTTTTCAAACGAATTGCATGAAAGAACATTTTTTTCTATTCGACGGCGTAAAAATTTTAAATTTAAACGTTTAAAAAATTGCAGTAAAAGCAGAATTTAATCTTTAGACGTTGTCAATATTCCTTTCAGGGGCAAAGCACTTCTATTTCAAAAATGTTGAAATGAATGATTGACACCGGAATTAATGAGCAAATTTGTATGGTAAAATATAAAAAATTTATATTTAATTTTTTTTAACAAAATTCTGGCGCCATTGGGGCATTTGGCAATTAAAATTAAGTAGTTTCATAAACGTACCTCCGCCCCTGAAAGGGTTAAATGGCGTCAACTTTAAGCACGGACACGTTTGTTTTTTATAATATAGATTATTCATTAAATATGTGAGGGTTTTTTTGTGGGGGGGGGAGAGCAGGAAAGAAAGAGAGGGAGAAATCTCGCAAATAATTTCAGTTTTAGCAATTTTGTCAAAAAAAATTAAATCGTAGAATTATTATTCAGTCTCTTTTCGTTCTTTTATAGTTTTAAAGTCACAATTCGGAAAAAAAAATCTTTTTAAAAAATAAAGATATTCTTAAAAACTGACAGCTAATTACTACTCTTATTTTGTTTTTTCATCACTAGCAATACTTGAGGGCAACTTCTATTCGGTTAAATGTGAAATGATATGCTTACTAAATTGTAATTCCCCTTTAATTAAGTAGTAATTGCAGATAATTATTCTTAAATTATCTCTTTTTTTCACACTTTATTATGTTCTAGGGAAAAGTTTAATAGCTCCTTAAAACTTCTTCTTAACTTTTGTTGCGAAAGGATTTTTTTTTCTTTTTGACAAAATTGGCAGGTCATTTTTTTTTTTTTACTTTAAACAGTTAAAATAGTCTAACAGCTGTTTTTCAGATAACAATTAATATCAGAGTATAATTAAAATCTATGAGGCTATGGTTTTAGGCTCTTTGATTTTGAGGCCCAAAGACCAGTATGCTTTTTAAAACATAAATAATTTAATTTTTATTTAAATATAATGCAAATTTTTCTACTTTATTTTTTCAAACAACATTTCATGAAAATTTTCCGTGTACAATTAAAACAGTCCAACAGAAAATCGCAAAATTGGTTATTGCAATTTATTATAAAGTTTATCATAAATATATGACTAATGCCAATTTCATAATTTTTTATAGCAGCAAATATGTGTAATATGAAAAATTGTTAAAAAAATTATTATTTTTAAGCATTCATTTTTAATAACGAACTTAGTAATAATGCGCAAATAAATTTTGTTATTCTTTACCAAACTTTAATAAATAATGTATCCAGTTTATTTTTTAATGTTAACATAATTTTTTACTCTAAGTAGGATATATGTATCAGCATATTAATTTAACTTAGAATATTTAAATATCAATAACTATAAAAAAAATTCCTCGAAATTACAAGTGAAAATTTTCCAATCATTTACTTCATATTTTCTTAAGTAAAATCATTTTATTTTGGCATTATCTTGTACGTATGTTTTTTAAAGCAGAAGTTATTGCTCGAAATGCCTTTTACAAATACAAACAGTGAATCTTATCATTATCTTATCATTTTTTTTTTTTTTTTAAGTACAGCATCTGTGGTCTGTGGTAACACATCTTTATAGAAAATATGTGAATGGAAAAGTTTTAGTTGTGATAATGCTTTTTTATTCTTATTTATTGTAAAGTTCCTTTTAATATTTTTATCTAGTTTAAAAGAATACTTTGTTTCCACACGTACATTTTATCTCTGATAAACATTTTGATATTATTTTTTTAAAAAGAGTGAAATAATTAATATGCGTGAATTAAAAAAAGTGAATATGACAGAAAACTGTAAAAAAGATTTTGGAAAAGTCTTTCTTTACTTTCTTCTATCTTTACCAGAAGAAAGTACTGGATTCATGAAAATTTACGAATTCCGGTTTTCGATGGATTTACACGTTTTACGGGTCAGAGAACCCGAAAACATGTTTTTTTCAAAATGTCTGTCTGTGAGTCTGTTTGTCTGTCTGTATGTGACACAAATTTTGTGGGCGCTCTATCTGAAGAACTAATGAATGAAATTTAATAAAAATTTATATTCCGTTAGTCCCTGATATAAATTGGTCCTGATTAGTTTTTGGTGTAAATCGCTCAACAGGTGGATGCATCATTTTTCATGATTTCCACAAGAGCTTAATCTCCAGAACTAATGCACGGATTTTCATCAGACTTCAGATTCAGTTAGTCCTTGACAGGAATTGACGTTTTATACATTTTAGTGTAAATCGCTCAACAGGTGGCGCTGCTATGCTGCATTTTTTTAGATTTCCGCAATAGCCCTATCTCAAGAACTAATGCTTGGATTTTCAACAAACTTCAGATTCAGGTATACCTTGATATGAATTACCGCTGCTTATGCTTTGGTGTAAATCGCTCAACAAGTGGCGCTGCTATGCTGCCTTTTTCAGAATTTCCGATATCTCAAGAACTAATGCACGAATTTTCACCAAACTTCAAATTCAGATATACTTTGATATGAATTGATGCTAAACTGATGTAATTACTTGTACTACTTAAAAGATTTAATTGACGTGAGTTATATAGAAGAAAGTTTTGTGATGGCCACAATATACTAGTTTTACTTATGATGTGACAGAGCTGATTATGATCGTTTTCAATCTCCAAAAAGAGTCGTGTCCTGTAATATAAAAGTACTCCGATCATGGCAAAACATTGTTGTTGCAATTTTTTGCATTA
This sequence comes from Maratus speciosus, assembly GCA_963932465.1. NCBI lineage: Eukaryota > Metazoa > Arthropoda > Arachnida > Araneae > Salticidae > Maratus > Maratus speciosus. Next base: position 293,406,777 of record OZ010798.1, read on the forward strand.
TAAATTAAAATTTTAAAAGATTCCTTATTAGTAAATTTTGCAACGATTTGCAGAAAAAGAAGTTATTGTTATATATATTGCAGGGCATGACATTTCAGTTGGAAAGGCACTAGACAGGCTAAAATTTTTGCTCGCCACTGTTTTACATTCATTCAGACAGCATCGTCTGCAACCACACCTACCTAAAAAATTAAACATTTATTGCAAACTGAATTTAAATTAACCATTGTTAGAAGGAGCTGTCTGTTAAATGCAGAATATTTTACATTCATGAAAAATATGAACAATTTTTAAAATGTTAACAGGTGTAGTATGAAGAACTTTCTGGTGACCGAAATCATAAAGAATATAGAAATTGAAAAATCGAAACATATTTACTGCAAAATAAAAAAAAATAATGTTAACTCAAAATCAGATTCCCATAAGGTTTCAATGATTGCAGAAAATGTCATCTACCACTAAAACGTCATGAAAAAGAAAGTTCCTATACTTTTAACGCTTCATGTTTGTAAAGCGCTGCCTTTCTGCACTGAAATAGCACTTGTCAATCGCAGCTGTAGGGTCAAGCTCTGCCAAGTTGGATCCATTAGTAGAAATTCTAATCAAATCATCCAGTATCTCAGTCTTCAGAAAGTTCCTGCATGCAGTCTCGAGTATGAAGCAAGTAATAGTAGAAGCTATATGTAGTAAAAACATACTTACAAGTTCCGTAATTTCGGGTGTATAGCCCGCGGATCAAACAAGCGTGTTTCGACCCAGAATTTTTAAAAAATAAAATGTAACTTTTTAGATCGCGGTAAATATTGGTCTTCAAATACTGAATAAAATTTCTGCGTTCAAACTGAATTGTTTGATCTGCGGGCTATACACCGGAAATTACGGTAATTTGCAGGAAATAAATTTAGTATTCAGTTAAGGAGCACAAAATGAATTCCAAAATTTAATTCATATAAATTTAGTGTTGTTAAGGCATTTTCAGTTAGTTTTCGTTAAGAATTCTTCATAAGGTCTTTGAAATTGAGTACTCAAGCTTCGTATGATTCCCCGATTTTTCAGACTAGAAAATTCTTCGTTACCAGTATTTTCTTATAGAAAAACTCACCTTAAATAATGCAAAATTTCGCGCGTTTCATTAAAAAAAAAATGCTGATATTTTACCTGGAAAATAACGGGACCCGTACAAAGCCTGCTACTACTATTTCGAATATTAATATTCTTATTGTATTACCAAATGCGTATGTATCAATCTTCAGCAATTATACAAAGCAAAAATTAGTATTTGGGAAGTGGCACTTAAATTCAAGGATCGTGTGAATATTAATTAAGTTTCAAATACCGTCGAACGCAGTTAAGACGCATTTCACGGGAGTGGAAAAAAGTCGGGTATTAAGTGGGATTGCGTATTAAACGTGATTTGTAAAATGTTGCAGGAACTAGGCTTATTTACACATCTAATCGTCTAAATGAACTTTAGAGCTTTCATTTATGTGTTTAAGCCCGAAAATTTTGTCTTTTACCTAAATTTAGATTAAAATTTAACAGTATTTAACTTTAAGTCATAGTTTCTGTTTATATGTCTCTCACACGAAGTTGCGCCATTGGTGTTACATCACACAGTGTTAGAATCTGGAGAAAATTGGGGAATCTTCCTGACACTTTTCACTGAAAACTTCTCCAGCATGTCTTTTAGTATTAGTTAAGAGAACATAAACTTGAATTCTACCCTCTCTGCCAATGCAATATCCACTTTTTGATTTGTCAGCTGCAAAACTCTGAAATGAATTAGGTAGTCCAAAATCTTTTGTTCGCTAGGTCCAACACTAGATCCGAGATGTGTCAGAAATGAGATGCAATGTTCAATTTTTATTTTCAAGGACGAGGTCTAGGAAATGCATTTTAGGTCTTCTACATTAGGAGACCAAAAAAAAAGCACTTTTTTATGATTTTTTTTTTTTTTTTTTTTTTTTTTTGTAAGAAAACTGCATGATGAATCTTTTTGAAATTTTAACAGTTTATTGTACATATCTTAAGGTATACACGAGAATTTTTTTATTAGATTTTGTTGCTTCTACTCTAAGTTATAAACAAATATGTTCAACCACATTTTTTGATACAGAATTTTTAAAAAATAAAATGTAACTTTTTAGATCGCGGTAAATATTGGTCTTCAAATACTGACTAAAATTTCTGGGTTCAAACTGAATTGTTTGATCTGCGGGCTATACACCGGAAATTACGGTAATTTGCAGGAAATAAATTTAGTATTCAGTTAAGGAGAACAAAATGAATTCCAAAATTTAATTCATATAAATTTAGTGTTGTTAAGGCATTTTCAGTTAGTTTTCGTTAAGAATTCTTCATAAGGTCTTTGAAATTGAGTACTCAGGCTTCGTATGATTCCCCGATTTTTCAGACTAGAAAATTCTTCGTTACCAGTATTTTCTTATAGAAAAACTCACCTTAAATAATGCAAAATTTCGCGCGTTTCATTAAAAAAAAAATGCTGATATTTTACCTGGAAAATAACTAGACCCGTACAAAGCCTGCTACTACTATTTCGAATATTAATATTCTTATTGTATTACCAAATGCGTATGTATCAATTTTCAGCAATTATACAAAGCAAAAATTAGTATTTGGGAAGTGGCACTTAAATTCAAGGATCGTGTGAATATTAATTAAGTTTCAAATACCGTCGAACGCAGTTAAGACGCATTTCACGGGAGTGGAAAAAAGTCGGGTATTAAGTGGGATTGCGTATTAAACGTGATTTGTAAAATGTTGCAGGAACTAGGCTTATTTACACATCTAATCGTCTAAATGAACTTTAGAGCTTTCATTTATGTGTTTAAGCCCGAAAATTTTGTCTTTTACCTAAATTTAGATTAAAATTTAACAGTATTTTAACTTTAAGTCATAGTTTCTGTTTATATGTCTCTCACACGAAGTTGCGCCATTGGTGGAACAGCACACAGTGTTAGAATCTGGAGAAAATTGGGGAATCTTCCTGACACTTTTCACTGAAAACTTCTCCAGCATGTCTTTTAGTATTAGTTAAGAGAACATAAACTTGAATTCTACCCTCTCTGCCAATGCAATATCCACTTTTTGATTTGTCAGCTGCAAAACTCTGAAATGAATTAGGTAGTCCAAAATCTTTTGTTCGCTAGGTCCAACACTAGATCCGAGATGTGTCAGAAATGAGATGCAATGTTCAATTTTTATTTTCAAGGATGAGGTCTAGGAAATGCATTTTAGGTCTTCTACATTAGGAGACCAAAAAAAAAGCACTTTTTTATGATTTTTTTTTTTTTTTTTTTTTTTTAAGAAAACTGCATGATGAATCTTTTTGAAATTTTAACAGTTTATTGTACATATCTTAAGGTATACACGAGAATTTTTTTATTAGATTTTGTTGCTTCTACTCTAAGTTATAAACAAATATGTTCAACCACATTTTTTGATACGGTGGGGCAAGATTTATAAAAAACCTACTCAATGGATCATCTTGATTTTTTTTAATTAAAGCTTATTTAATTGTATTCGATATGAATTAAAGCTTTTACTAAAATTATTTTAAAAAAAGTTATTAACGAATAAGAACGAATTTTTTTAACAAAATTTTTTTTTCTTAAATCAGCCATTACATAACTTTAAATTTATGGGTTCCTGTAACTTAACTAGAAGCTATACTCACGAAGTTTACGAAAAAAATTTATTTTTGTGTTTCAGATAATTCTACAAGGCGCTATCATGCCCACCATCCAAACGAAATTTTCCAAAGCAGTTGAACAGATTTTTTTATAACTTAGAGTAGAAGCAATAAAATCTAATTTAAAAAAATCTTGTTTATACCTTAAGATATGTACAATAAACTGTTAAAATTTCAAAAGGATCCATCATGCAGTTTTCTTACAAAAAAAAAAAAAAAAAAAAAAAATCATAAAAAAGTGCTTTTTTTTTTCTCCTAATGTAGAAGGTCCCCTTAAAGAGACTTGGGTTCAAATACATGGATTGCTTCTTCATTTCTTTGGGAGGCTAATCCAAAGTGTCAAAAACATGCAGAGATATTAACACATCTGTTGACATAGATTGCAGTCTCTCTGTGAAGTATATCTTTCCATGTTTAATTAATCTCCATCTTAAAGTCTGAAACTATTGCTCCCTATTTTTAATATTTGTCAGCTGCAAAACTCTGAAATGGATGCCCCACCAGTGGCCGAGAGGTTCTGCTCTCGAAGCTGGTAGACGGGAGGTGCTGGGTTCAAACCCAATCGCGCCCGTCGGCCTAATCGTTTCGGAGTTTTCGTGGTTTTCTTCGAAACCTTGGATTTCCAAGCGTAAATACCGGTTAGGTTCTCTTAGAAAGACCCCCACGAAGGGCACTCCCTCCTTAGAGCCTATATCCCTCGTGTTGATAATTGGCCGTCATAAACACATCACAACACACTGAAATGGATAGTTGATCCAAAAATCTCTTGTTCGCTAGGTCCAACACTAGATTCGAGATCTGTCAGAAATGAGATGCAGTGTTCAATTTTTATTTTCAAGGATGAAATGAAAGTTCCTTGTTTTGTAATGCCACACTTAAGGGGTTCAATTTCCTGTAGTGGAAGAACAGAACCTTTAAACTTTTCAGCAAACCCTTAGCTTTAGCACTATCATTGTCTTTTCCATGGGCGACGGCGGGGAAGTGAGTGATGTTGCATTTTTTCTTCTTTTGGAAGATACCCGGTGTCCCAAAAATGACTGATGGATTTTAAAATTCAATAACTTGCAAACGGTGACAGATATTTAAAAAATTCTTGCAGGAGGGTTATGTATAGTTTTTTTACTGTGATTCTTGATTTTAGTTCGAATTTCAAACAATAGATGGCGCTGAGAGCAATGGGGGCTCAGACCAGATCCGATTTTTGGTACTTCGGGGTCCATTCAATACATTTTAATCTCCTTTTTTCACATGGAAGAAGAGAGAGGCCGAAAAATCGAGCCTGGATTTAGCGGTTATTGCTTGCAGCGCCATCTATCGATGCTATTTGTAACTAAAATTGAGAATCGCAGCATAAAAACTCCTGACATCTTACATAACACTCCTGCAAGAATTTTTTTTAATATCTGTTACCGTTTGCAAGTTATGGAATTTTAAAATCCATCAGTCATTTTTGAGACACCCGGTAAATGCCGTCGCTTGATTTTAAAACACTTCCGTGTGTCCCTGAATTCAGGCACGATATTCTGAGTATATATATTTTGATTTGAAGTCCAACATTTTAAAAGACGAAACTTACTCGCCAATCTTAAATATTTGCTCACCAATAGCGAGCTGGCGAGTGGAAATTTCGCTCCCCGATCTATTGTGTCTATTAAAAATTGTAGTATACGGAAATAAGTATGTATGTCAGCTATATAAGATATATGTAAGATTAATGTAAGCATATAAGAGTTATTTAAGTATATAAGACGTATGTAAATATTTAATAGTTATGAAAATGCATAACATGGACGTAACTACCGGGTGTCCTAAAAAGGACTGACTGATTTTAAAATTCAATAACTCGCAAACGGTGACAGATATTTAAAAAATGCTTGCAGGAAAGTTATGTATGACGTAAAGAGGTTTTTTTTTTTTACCGTAATTCTCGAATTTAGTTCGAATTACAAACAATAGATGACGCTGCAAGCAATAGGCGCTAAATTCAAGCTTGATTTTTTGGCCTTTCTCTTCTCCCAAAAAGGGAGATTAAAATGTATTGAATGGGTCAAAAATCGGGCCTGGATTTAGCATATATTGCTCGCAGCGCCATCTATCGCTTGTAATTCGAACTAAATTCGAGAATCACAGTAAAAGAACTCCTGACATCATACATAACGCTCTTGCAAGAATTTTTTTAAATATCTGTCACCGTTTGCAAGTTATTGAATTATAAAATTAGTTAGTCCTTTTTAGGATACCCGGGATATACTAGTATGTTGTAGCTAGAGTTGCCATGACCAGTGTCGCAAAAATCGGAACAGGGAGAAAAAAAAGTGGAACAATGGCTTATAAATCGGGGCATAAAAATTCAGTAAACACTCTTAAAACGGTACCTGTCAATGACGAAAACCTGTCTTGGACTTAAAAATTTCATTGTCTCTATGATAGGCATACCATATCTGATAATATGGAAACTTGTTTAAATGGAATTTTTCCTCTGTCCCTCGTGATTGCATCTTATTATACTAAATAAACGCTACAATTAAAAGACTAAATAAAATAAATGTAGTAAGACAGACTAAAATACAGTTCAAAATAAAATTTATAAAAAGTTTAAAATACTAAAAACATTAAAAATACATTTAGTAAATGATTCGCCAAGCAACCGAAAACTGTACACTGTAAAAAAAAATACTGCCAGTTTTCCGGTAGGAATAAGAAAAATAGTTGCCCTTATCGTACCGGAATAATTTCCGACCCAGCTCGGAATAAAATCCATAAAAATAAGGAAATAGTGAGTAAAACGGTATTTTACGGATTTTATCCCGAGCTGGGTTGGAAATTATTCCGGTACGATAAGGGCAACTATTTTTCCGATTCCTACCGGAAAACTGGCATTATTTTTTTTACAGTGTATATTGCAAATCCAACAATCTCATTCAGTAAAATCGGTGAAAGCAGTATCGCTAATGACATAAACAAATTTCCAATTCAGCAGGTATAATTGTATAATATTCTTATCGCATGTGGAGAGTGGAATTTTTACTTTTAAAACTGACTTCCGTTATACACAGGTTTTGTTTACACAAGGTTTAATGAGCAAAGTACAGTAAAACTTGTGAAAAGAGAGTAGCTAGGAACCGCGAAAAATTCCATTTTAGACAAGTTTCTGTCTAGGCAGGTAGATTTTAAGGTATTACTTTGGAAAGGATTATAAACATTTTGCGTTATATACAAATTTTGTCTTTACAGGTTTTGCTGCATTAAGTCGCATTTGATGCATCATTTGATGCATCAGCACATTTGATATTTTCGAAAATATAAAAAATATCCGATATTTTGATATATATCCGATATTTTCAAAATTTTCAACTTAATGCTGATAATAAATATTTTCAAACATAATATAAATTAGTAGCTAAAAATTATTGCACTTAACATGAAAACTTAATCGAACAATGGTCAAAAATGCATTTATCTTTTCCTCCCCCCCCCCCTCCACACACACACTAAGAACTAAATTGAAGATCAAATAATTGAAAACAGATACCATTTGCTTTATACACTTAAATAAACTATAGGATTTGTATCAAGTTTCAAGAAAGTTTTATATTCTATAAAGCAAAATATTAAATACAAAATAGTTCTTTTTTTTAATTGAAGAATTTTAACATAAATGTAAGCTTGTCTTATTGTGCCTAGTTGTATATAAGTTGTATATCTAGTGTCTAGTTGTATATAAATGATTATCTAAATTACAGTTTATCTTCAAATGGCTGTTCTGAATTTATTGTCTGACATAATTATTAGTTATACATTTAAAAATAAATGTTTCAAACATGGAGCTTGGAAAAGATATTTTTCTTTTCTGCTTAAAAAAGTCACTGCCCAGAGAAAAAAGTTGTTTATCTACAGAATGACACAGTCAATGACCGTTGAAAATTTCATTTCCACTTGTTTTGACTGAAGAAAACATCAAGATTATCTTGCACAGTATTTTGAAAATAAATATTAAATAAAAAAAATATCAAACATCTTGATATTTTGAAAATAAATATCAAGAATTTGAAAATGTCGAAAATATCAAAAATCTTGATATTTTAAAAATAAATATCGGATATATATCAAAATATATATCATGATATATATCCATTGATATATATCAACGAAACCTGCTTGGAAGCCCTGAAAATCGGAACGTCTCGCATAAATAGGGACACCTGGGTGATACTAGTTGTGACCATCACAAAACTTTCTTCTGTAATTGAAGAGCTAAGTGGATGAACATGTTAGACAGCTTCATTTTCTAAAAAGAAATTTATCTTTTGGATGAAACCGTTATGAGGTATCCTATCACATGGTGAAGCTAAAATTCTAAGATTCTATTTAGTCTTGAAGATTTAAGACATTATTCATTAATATTTAATATTTTAATATTTAATAATGTCAATAATATTAATAATTTTCAATGTTTGAGAATTAAATATGAATAAGTTTTTCTGAGAGAGTTTAGTACCATACCTGTTAATATCTTAAACACGTGGTATCAAACAGAAAATAAATCATTAAAATTTACAGCAAAAACTTTCACTTCAAATTTCTTCAAATGTAATTTTTGCTACTTAACATGTTCTTCCATTTAGCTCTTCAATTAATTCATTCATTTGCTGAATTGTGTGCATTTAAACTGGAGATATAAGCATCGCATTTTTCGAACAATTCACTGAATTTCGGCACAGATGACTGTGAATAATTCACTGAATTTCGACAAACCCTCTTAGATGACCGCGAACAATTCATTGAATTTCGGCAACCCCTCTTAGACAACAGCAACCAAAATTGAATGACAATCTATTTCCTATCGTGATCATTCTAAATTTGATGTTTCATTGAATTCTCCTTACGTAAACTGGAAACCTAAGTATCACATATAATCGAACAAATCATCGATTTGCAGCACCTGTTTTGGGGGAATTATGCACAAAACTAATCAGCACCATTTACCATAAGGATAGAATATAACGCTTCGTATCATCGCGTTGCACATCTGCAACATACAATAAAGTCAATGTTACTTTAACAGCGGGCTTTAACCTTTTCCGGCACAGACAAATTTTGTTGTAAAATGATGAAATCATCGACTGCCACCGGAATTTACATACGACTTTTTTAGAAATTAAAAACTTGTTACTTTATACAGTAGAACCTCCATTATCCGAAGTAATTGAGACCGACCCTCTTTCGGAAAATCGAACTTTTCGGATAATCGAGAATGCTTCCATTTTAAGATTAAGGAGAAATATATGCAATATTTCGTATTATGGTAACAAGTGCTTAATAAAAATAAAGCAATAGCAAAATAGAAACAAGAATAAATTACCTGAATTTTAATTTTGAAATTAAGTACCTTTTATGTATATCACAAGGGTTTGAAAAAATGTTTTGTTTGTCGCAGTTTCGATTGCCTTTGCTTTGAAGCTCTATCACGGAGTTTTTTAATATTATTAGTTCACCAGCAATACAGTCTTTCTGCTGCTCCAGCCATGCCAAACCTTTTGCAAAACATTCAAAAGCTTCAAAATTGCTAATTTGTTCATTTTTTTTTTCTTGTCCCACTCCGTAGCTTACGGGAGCTCAAGTTAAATTTAAAGGAACTCTAAGAAAGGGGATCGAAATATATATACGTAGTCGTAGTTCGGAAAGGATCGCTTGCACACAAGGAATATGGTAGTTAAAAGAAAAAAAAGTTTTGAAAATGGATTTTGCACATAAGGGATGTGACAGTAAAAATAAAAAAGGCTTCAAAAATGGATTTCGGTTAATCGAGAGTTTCTGTTAAAAGAGTTTCGGATAAAAGAGGTTCTACTGTACTTTCATTGTTAATGAAAAATTTCATTAAAATATTCTTAGTGCCGTTTGTAAGTTTGGAATTAAAATTAGGTATCCCGACCCTGGCACACTGTGCCGGAAAGGGTTAAAAGACGGTTTTATTTATTGCTGTTATTTTCCAACACAGAAGTTAATATAAATTGTATATTAAAGTCAAATGCTAAAAGGTGTAAATTAAAGCTTTAAAACCAGTACAAATACGTTTATTTCGACTGTTGAGATGTTTCGACTCATCCCGAGTCATTTTCAAAAACAAATAAATAAAGCTATTCTAAATTTTCACGGTCTATGACACGCCACCATTCAGTTTTCCACGTATTCTTTCATATTATGCATGTTATTTTTTATTTTATTTTTATTTTCATAACCATGAGTAGATCGAGCCATATTTTTGGTAAGTGAAATGATGTTGCATCGTTACATTTTTGCGCGTTACAAAATGTAACGATGCAGCATCATTTCACTTACCAAAAATATGGATCGAGCTACTCAGTGGTTATGAAAATGAAAAAAAAAAGGGAAAAATACGTGGAAAACTGAATGATAACGTATCATAGACCGTGCAAATTTGGAATAGCTTTATTTATTTGTTTTGAAAATGACTCGGGGTGAGTCGAAACATGTTAACAGTCGAAATAATCGTATTTGTACTAGTTTTAAAGTTTTAATTTACACCTTTTAGCATTTGAAACTAATATATTATTATAAGATGTTAATTTGTTAATTATAATTGTTATAAATATTGCAATTGTTATAAAGGTGTAAATTTGTGTAAACAATGTGTTATTTGCTAAATATTAATGTAAATTGTTCAGGGAATTCTCCACAGACGTCGATACTGAGTTAATTTTCCATGCCAAAGTTTTATTTACAATTTGCGCAATTTCACACCGTTATGGCTAATATGAACTTTTCAAATTTTGTCAAATGATAAAGGCTGTAGAAGTCCAAAAATAGATTTTTTATAAGGGAAAATACGTGCACTTTTCAACTTTGAATTAGAAATTTATTTTATATTTAAGAGATGTGCGTAATTTTCGATAGATTGCAGTTGTGAAAAAAATACTTTTTACCTGACTGCCAAGAAGGGTTATGTGTTTCACGCGTATCTGGGTATGTGGATTTCTTTATACCCTCGAAACCTCCCAACGGCTGCATGGATTTTAAAGAATGAGGTCTCTATCGATTCGTCTTTACCGTCCGATGGCTATATAAGCTAGGTTTTGTTTTTATAAATTCAGAATGGCGGCCGTAAAACACAAAATGGTGGTAGAGACGAAAAAAATTTTTACGCACCATATTGAGTGGCCTATCATTGCATAGGTCTTTCAAAATGAAGACGATGTTTCATTGACTATTTTACAGTCAGAACCTTCGTTTAAATATTACACAACCTGGAAGATGTGTAGGTAGGATCTCTAGCTTTACTGCAACTCTAACCTTCACAAACATCTATAGGCCTCATCAAAACAGTGTTTATAGATAGGAACTAACAATTAAACAAAACTTAAAAGCCATCAATACAAATAAATAAAAAAAAGGTAAGTAATATAAAAAATAGTTTCACATTGATGAGAAATAATTAATTACACTGGTTATCAAAAATTAAGGAAAAGTCACAAAATGCTAATTTTTAAATACGCGAATACTCAAAAGGAAGTAATATAATTTGCATAATTACTATCTCAGCAGAACAGCTAGTCCATATAACATCTCATTCAGGTCACACATGGTCACAAGAGTCACAGTCACTACGGCGAAACAAAAAATAGGAAATTCCATACGTCTCTTTTATGAGTCTCAAATGACTACTATATGTGACTCCACTGACAGGTCACTGTGACTGCTGCTTTGTGACGAGTCACCAGGTGACTTTGCAATGTCGTTTCATTGAGACTCTCGTATGACTCTCATCTGGAGATTCAATTTCAAAGTCATTGTGCACGTTGCATTATGATAAATCAACAAATAATGTCACATTAAAGTCACATGGTGACTTTCTGTCACACGACTTTGTCAAATGGTGACAGAGACCCTACTGTGAAGTCACCATTTTATAAATACATAAAATGCGCTTAAAAAGCAATTTTTTATTCATTTTTTTAGAGTTCCGTATTTAAAAAGGGAAAACGGAACAATTATAAGATCACTCCTATGTCTGTCTGTCTGTCACAGCCATTTTACTCATAAATTATGGTACGTGGAAAGTTCAAATTAGTGGAAGTAATAAAGACTATTGACCCACATATTTACAGATTATTAAATATTCACAAATAAATTCAGGAACAATGTAGTGGGGATAATAAGTTACTTTGAAAAAAAACTTTTCTTTGTATATCGTGTGAAAGTTTTCGTAACGCTGAACTCAAAAGTACATTTCTTTTAATTTTAGGTATTATATTTTCAGAGATATCGTCGAAAATGTAGTGCAAAAATGTGTTCCCCCCATCTATTTCCGAATCTACTGAAGCTAAAATTATGAAAAAAAAAGAGGTAGTAGACGTTAATTTAAACCTTGCAGGAAAATTATAGCGATTACCCTAGGTCACATAGTTTTTGAAAAAAGCGCATTTTTCCGTGACACACAAATTTCGATTTTCGGCCATTCAGCAAAGGTGTTGAGGAGCGCTGGAGGTACCTATCGTAGCACATGTATAAAAGCATTGTTGATAATGATTTTCAAAAAAAAATCGTCGGTAATTAGCCGAGATATTAACACTTAAACACACCAACGGTTTGGGCGTAGATAATGACAGGGGCTGTGTACTCTATGTACCACCGGCTTTTAAAGCCTAGATAACAACTTTTAGGGATGTATTTGTGTAATTTTCCCAGTGTGTTCCCAGTGGCAGTATAAAAGCAATAAACAGCAAATTGTTAAAAACAGACTAATTTAATTAGAATTAATCACATAAATACTATGGAATTCGCGACTAGTTTGCATTGAGTGGATCTCTGAAATACGCCTCCCTTGTCTTTAAAAGTTAGTTAAAACCTATCTGGAAAAATGCGCCACGGACCAAGGCGGCGTTGCAACTTTGCGACCTCCTTTCGAAGCGCGCTTAGCACAAAGCCAAGTTTAAACTTTGAACAAGCCTTTCCCTGGAACCTCTGCTTCAGTAAAATTACTTCAGCAATTTTTTACAGTGTATACACATTCATACTTTTCTAGTATATACAACTATACCCAACCCTACATTACATAGTTTTTTTTATCAAATTCTTATTATTCTCTTAGCAACGATTTTTTTTATAATAATAGAGTTAATAATTCATATATTTATTGTACGGAATCCTCTGAGCGCGAGTAATACTCGCGCTTGACCGTTTATTAATCCTATTTACAAATGCTGTGAAATTTTTGAACTTTAAATAAGATATTTGTATTCGCGTATTAAAATAATGTAGAATACTTCAAATAACAATAACTATCAAAAAGAATACTTTAAAAGGCAAGTGAAAAATTCTTTACACTGCTACTTAAGATAAACATTTCTCTTCTTTATATCTAGTATATCTCGCTTCTTTGTTTTCTAAAGTACAAGTTATTGCTCGAAATTCTTTTTTTAAACAGATGGGTAATCTTATTTTGTTTTTTGTTTTTAATGCAGCATCTGTGGCAACCAATTTTTAGATAAAGTGAGAAAATATGTGAATGGAAAATCTTTAGTTATGATAAAGCATTTTTATCCTTATTTGCGATAAAGTTATTCTTAAAAATGTCTAGTAACTCGTTTTTAAAAAAAATATTCTGTTTGCACAGATACTTGCATTTTATTTTTATAACCTAGTAACATCACTTAAATTTATGTTTTGTTTACGCAGCTATTTTTAATTTTTGATAATATTGTAACGTTATTTAAAAGTATGTTTCGCTTGCACAAATACATTTTATTTGTCGTAAACACTGATATTATTTCGATATCTTAAAAATTAATGAATGAATAGAAAGTAATTTATAAAAAATGTATAAATGATTTTATAAAATTTTAATTTAAAAGATCTTACAATTTATTATTATTATTATTATTAAATTGTTCTTCCTTTCTCAATTTATTTTCCGAAGCTGTTATTCAGATAGTCAAAATTCGTTGTCGCGCTGGAAAAAAAAATCTGGAAGAACAGCATTCGATTTTGTGACCGTGTGTATGCATGTCTAAAAAGTTTTAAAAAAAGGGAAAGAAAGAAAGAAAAGAGAGAGCAGAAAAGAAAGAAAGGGAATTTCTTATGAGTTTCTGACACGGCAGAATCGACTGGATTCGAACACTGGACTTCCCTTATAGAAACTGATGATGTCATCTCCTCGCCAACAATGCCAATTTTCGCTGCCGCAATATTTATATATCTCTGTCATAATTTCCTTGGCTATTTCCCTAATAGAATCAGTCGCAGAATCATTTGAAAATGGTTTAAAAATGGATTAAACAACTAATCCGTTGGTCGAGTTTTGCGGTAAAGTATACTGTTCTTGAGACATTGGTATACACGGACATGAGTATACAGAATGTGCCATCAAGACTGTACAAACTGTGCACAGATTCTTCGCTTAGAATGCATAAAATATGCTCAAAGTGAGCCCAAACCTCAATGACCCATAGTTTTCGAGAAAAATGCGAAATAAAAGTAGGACGTCACATCCGGTACAAGAAAAAGACGTTATTGGAAACACGAACACCGAAATTTGCATATGTTTACGTAGAAAGATGTTCAAAATTACCATAGCGTATATGAGGCATCCTCACATAATTTTAAGTCCCTGAATAATAATTTTTATTTTAATGCACATTCTTGAGGGGGTTTTTCTTCTTATTCTGGAAACATCCCATTGCATGACTGTATAACAATATTAACGGGATAAATAAGTTTTGGACGATGTTGGGGGTCCAAATATACCACGAAATTCATTACCGTCCCGTGTCCCTGATGCTGATTTTTAAGTTTTGAGCTGTCTGTATAAAATTATTTCAATAAAAGGAATTCGATGTAATTTTTTTCCGAAACTGGGACTATTGTTTTATATAAATATGTAGCAAAAAATTAACCTGCACACATGTTTACGGTTGTTATTATTTTTTTAACTCTGTGCCTAGAATTTAGATTCCTTACCGTCCCTCTTACTAAAATTATGCGGCAAATCACTTCAGATGCAGCCACAGAATTTTTTCAACTTTTTTCTTATGCAGAAGTATGTTAGAAAAAGAGTGGCTAAAATTCTTTGACAGGAAATTAACTTCAGAATTTAAATATCAATTTAAAGCATCGTAGCTTTAGTGGTAGTCTTACCGTCCCCAAGGTTTATTCCTGCACTTTTCAAGGTAAATTATTTATTTTTTATATTTATTTCATCAAATGTAAATAACTCTTGCTAAAAATTCATGGACATTGTGGCTATCACTTAGTCTTAACATGATTTGCGTAAAAATAAGAGGTAATTTTCCTTACCGTCCTTTTTTTCCCTTACCGTCCCTTTTTCCCTTGATTTTCCCAAAATTTTGTACTAAAAATACTACATTGTTATTATTTCTTATTTGAATGTTCTGTGCAAATTCCTTATAAGTAAAAATTTAGAAGAAAATAAAAAGTTAGAGAGGTAAAATGTCAAGGAAAATTAAACTCGCAAGTTTAACTTAAACCTCAGCTAAATACAAAAAATCGTCACTGCTGACCATTTTTTTCTTTATTTTGAATCATTAAAGCATTCGTCTATACGTTTGAAATGTTATTTTATTAAGTTTAATTTCACCAGATTTTTTTCCCTGAAAGTTTAAATTTTCTGAGAATGCCTCATATCCAGGCATGCATGCGCGCGCCATGGAATGACTGCACATGTTGCAACAGCGTGATCCACAAAAGTACACGCAGCATGAATCAGGGCTTAAATTGCGCCGGAGCCCGGCTCCGGTATTTCTCTATTTTTAGTAAATATTTAAATATTGGTCAGAATTCACCGGAGCTCATAAATATAGGGCTCCGGAGACCAGTGCATTAGCGCTTCCGAAAAATCGAAGCCAAAAAATTATCCTTTCTTTTTCCTTTCATCTCTACGTTTATGTATTCTTTTCTATTAAAACATTTATATGTGACGTAATGTGTCTCACATGTAGGAGATGGAGATGAAACGGGTTCAATTTATCTATCAGTCTTCGGGGGCTCTAGTTCAATCTGTCGTAAATTAAAAAAAAAAAATTATGTATTTATGTATAGGAGAAAAAAAAAAGAACTTTCCCTCCTTTTAGTACTATTTTCAACAGAATGAAAGGGAAACAAAATAATGTTTTTCTATTCTAATGATATTTACAGAGTTATGCCTGGCATTGACTGAGACACCTCTAGACACACCTGGCACCTCTAGACATTGACTGGCGCGATGAGTTAATATGGCGCTACTCAAGAGAGCGAACAAAGAATATGCTTTAGTTCGATTTTCTTTTGCGACGGTAGGATATTTTTTAATTGGATCATTCATTTATTTTATTATTATTATTATTATTTAGAAATATAACCCGAAAAGTATACTTTCTTCTGTTTTTAGTCAACGACCGATAGCTTGAGGGGTTTTTTTTTCTTTTTTTTTTCTTTTTTTTTTCTTTTTTTTTTTTCTTTTTTTTTTTTTTTTTGGTTGAGGTTTTCGATCTTCTATTGTGTACTATTTTTTGTGATGAACGAAGCTCTGCTCTGCACATATACGAAATCACTTTTATTTGTAAGTAGATAAAATTGCAATATATTGCAATTTAGATAGAAATCAATCGAGCAGTGTTTTCCCTTTTTCCATAAAATCATCGAATCTTTCCGATAACTATGTCAAATTTTTAACTTAATCTGATTTTCAGGGACTCACTGCAAAAGATTCTTATGCGGAAGGAATCATTTAAGGTCTAAGATAAGCACCTTTCGTAGAAAATTGAAAAACATTGTTCTGTTCTTCAGCATATAAATATTAATTTCTGTAAATTTCATTCATTTTTTCATAAAAATGCATATTTGCAAATTATTCCTTTTTTGCGTTAACACTATTTCCGAATCGTAATCCTTACCACATTTAATCGCAGAATTTTGCAATTAATTAACATTAAAATTAGACAAAGAACTATTCGGAAGAAGTGATAACTAAAATGTGGAATAGTTGGCAGCTAAGTATATGCTGATAGGCATATTTAATTTTTTTTTTTTTTTTTTTTTTTTTTTTTAGGTAGCTTTCATTACAAAAAGCTACCTATTGCAGCAGTTCGGAGGAAAGCGATTTCAAAAAATTTTGGTATATTTTCATCGATCATGACACCCAGACCCCGAAAACACCCTTCATTCAAATGTTGATATATATATATATATATATATATATATATAACCATTAATTAAACATAACCTACCACCATCAAAAACCGTTATGTATGTATATATTATATATATATATATATATGTAAAGTCGGCGCCGCTCCTCTGACCATCCCACGTGGTGTATATCGTGTTAAAAACAGCACTCCTTTTTTTAAATCAAAGATTATTAAGTTTATTTAAAACGAACATGAAGACATTACAAGACGACACAATGATGATGACTATTTACACTGAAAAAAGAAAGGGTTTCACAAGGTGCACAACCTTCATATTAAACTCCACGAACTACACTTCACTATATTATTAACTTGTATTACAAACTACTCAAATTATAATCCTTTGGTGCTCTTAGCACCCGATATACTTCCGTTTTCACAAATCCAAAAAACACGCCGGCCAACATGCACGGCTCGCCTACCCTTCTCAAAAATCACTTTTACTCTGAAAAAAAAATATCCACCCTTCTCTCCGCGCGCGCCCGCATACCACGTGACGTATGGCGTTGGCGCCAAAAGAATCGAAAGAGAAATTAATCTAAACGTTTCCAGACATCACACCCCCCACCCAAGATTGAAAATGGGGGAGGGGTCCCTCAATTTTCTATCTGAAATTTAGTCTGGAGACGTCCTTATACTCCATTTTTTTTAAAACAAATTACCCAAATAAAAATAAAAGCTAACAAATACATATAAAAAAAAATATACAAACTACATGTCTGAAGAATCTGGACACTCTGCCTAAAACTCGTCTTACCTACTAATACAAAACAGAATTAATACTTAATACTAACAATAATAAATGCAATAACAAATAAAACATATAAAAGGAAATAAAAGTTGTAGTAACACACTAAATAAATTTTGAATCAAAACTTTAAAGTAAACAGTCACTTATCAAATAGTTCATGAAAGTTTTTCACAGTTTGTTTTCTTATTCAACAGTTTCAAGTCTAGATAGTGCGTCTGCATTTATCAACTTGGCACCTGGTCGATGCGAAATCACAATGTCATACTTTTGCAGTGCTAGTGCCCATCGTTGCAGTTTGGAAGATTGGGGTGCATTTTTGGTGATGAAAGTTAGTGGGTTGTGATCGGTGATAAGTTCCACAGGTGAACCAAAAATCCACGTTTCGAACTTCTTGAGACTCCAGATGACCGCATAGGCCTCCCTTTCTATCGTCGGCCAAGCCTGTTGAGTTTTGGTGAGCTTTTGACTGGCATAGCTTACTGGGTACAATACTCCGTCTTTTCGCTGCGATAAACACGCGCCGATGCCGACTGCAGATGCGTCGCACTCGATGACAAATGGTTCTCCTATAACGGGAGTGTGTAGACTAGGTGCTTCGATAAGACCTCTTTTCAACTCATTAAACGCCCGATCATGGTCTTCTGACCAACACATTTGTTCTGGACTCTTCTTCTTCGTCAGTTCTGTTAGAGGATATGCTACTTCAGCATATTTAGGAATGTAATCTCTATAATAATTACATAGACCAAGGATACTTTTCAACTGTTTCTTCGTTTGAGGCACTGCTAACCTTCGAATAGCCTCCACTTTTCCGGGGTCGGTCCGATGGCTGCCGGACCCTATGATGTGTCCCAAGTATTTAATCTGTGGTTTTGCGAATTCACATTTCTTCAAGTTGACTGAAAATCTTAAGTCTGATAACTTAGAAAATATCTTTTCTAAATGCACCAGATGTTCAGCAAATGTTTCAGAAAAGACGGCTATGTCGTCTATATATGCTCTGGCGAACTCTTTGTATTCGGACAGTGCTCTGTTCATTTCTCGTTGAAAAGTCGTAGCTGCGTTTTTGAGCCCGAAGGCCATCACTTTAAAGCGATACTGAGCCCTGTGAGTTTTAAAACACGCCAGATTCTGGCTCTCTTCTTCTAGTGGTATGGCCCAATACCCTTTCAATAAGTCTATTGTAGTTATGACATTGGCCCTGCCAATACTGAACAATAGATCGGTGGCATTTTCCATTGGGAAATCATCAGTCACTGTAACTGCATTAAGCGCTCGAAAATCTACGCATAGGCGCAAGGCCCCATCCTTCTTCATTACGCACACTACTGGGTGTGGCGCCTCTGCCTCACTTTCTTCAATCAGACCTAGTTCCAATAACTCCTCAATTTGTTTATCTACTTGAGGTTTCAAGGCCTCTGGGATTCTGTAAACATACGGCTTTTTCTTTTCTGCGTCACTTATTCTTATTTTATGCTCTCCTACCTTAGCTATTTGCACTTTTCTAGAAAATAGTCCTTTATATTTATACAATAAATCTAACATTTTTTCTTTCTCCACCTTTCCTAAATGACTTAAATCAACTTCTTCTATATTGAATAGGTCGGAGTTATCTTTCGTACTGGGGGTGGGATGGACCTCCCCTAATTCTTCCTCATCTTCGAAGATCACACCCACCGCCTGTACCCTAGGAGTAAATTTTCTGATCTTATTTACGTGGACATTTCTAACATTCCCGTTCATTAATTTCACTTTGTAAGAATCAGGGTTACATCGCGCCACTATTTCGGCTGGCCCTGTCCACCTCGCGTAAAGTTTGTTCGTGGAGTCCGGAATTAATAAATATACCTGGTCCCCCGGTCTAAATTCCTTGTAAATCGCTCTTCGATTAGCGTACTTCGCATACGAGCTTTGCTTAACCTCCGACACTATTGCCGCTTGTTCCGCCGCCCTTTCTAAATTAATTTTTAACTCCTGGAGGTATTCAGTTGCGCTCTTTCCTAGATTTATAGGTAGTGGGATTTCGCCTGCCCATGTAGATTTTAATACCGCCAGTGGCCCTCTGGCCTCCCTTCCGTACATTAATTTGAATGGCGATACGCCCGTAGTGCTATTCGGAATTTCTCTATACGCAAATAATAGATAGGGGATGTGTTTATCCCAATTTTTAGGGTCACTACGAATTATATGGTGTAACATACGTTTCAATACCTGATTATACCTTTCAACTAATCCCGAGCTCTGTGGGTGCCCCGGCGTAGCAAATCTAGGAGCCGCCCCCAGCCTAGCATGAAACTCCTGTATTAACCCTGATATAAAATTTCTACCCTGGTCACTCGCTATTACGCGGGGTATTCCTGTCCGCATAAATATCTCTAACAATGCATCGCACGTAGCTTTAGCCGTAATTGTCCGTAACGGAACTGCCTCTGGCCATCGCGAATGTTGATCTACCAAAGTAAGTACGTATTGATGCCTGCGCGCTGAAGGAGGTTCAATTTTTCCAATTATGTCAATATTTACAACGTCGAACGGAAGTTCCGGTCTCTCAATTGGGACAATGGGTATCTGATCGCTGGCCCTCTCCCTGCTCCGTAGTTGGCAATCCTTACATGACGCACAATATTCTTCCACATCCCGCGACATACCTGGCCAAAAAAATGAATAACGAATTCTCTCTTTTGTTTTTTTCATGCCAAGATGATTAGCGAAAATTGATTCGTGCGCAATTTTTAAAATTTCCCCCCTCCTCACCTTTGGTACCACTAATTGCATAACTTGATTTCCCGAAACTCTTTCCCTATGATAAAGCAAATTGTCTACCATAACAAACCCATTTTTTTCTTTTTCTGCATCTTTGAAAGCTCCCTGTAACGATTCACAACTTTTCTGTTGCGCCCTGTAAATACTCGCATCTGATTGACGACCCACATTTAAATTTTCGCTATTATTTTTCTTTTCAATGCAGCTAATCATTAACTCTTTTCCTGCAGTTTCATTTTGACTTAATAAACATAAATTCTCATCATTGATACTTTGTTGCTCCCTTTCACTACACCCTGCTTTTTCACATTTTATTTCTTCCCCCCTTTCTGACTGCAACTCCTCCGTAGCCACACCATCTAATCTATTTTCTTCCCCTCCACTCTGAACCGATCGTAATAATTCATAAATCGTTGGCGTGATAATACATGACCCATATAATTTATCTGTTGCCGCGAACAAAACATCTACGCTGTTAACTACACTATTTGAGTCTCCGGAATCTAAAGCTATAGGTAAAGTTATAAGGTCAGCGGTTATTTTTTCTCCAAAGGCAGATATCAACTGAATTTTTGAATTTTCATTATTTCTAAATGAATCCGGTATTTGATTTGAATTAATTACTGGAATTTCGGCCGCGTTATCGATCAATGTATTCACTTTCCGCCCGCCTAACAACACATCCTGATACTGCAAAGTTTGCATATTTATTGCCTCATTCTCAGAACATAGAGCTGTCACTTTAGCAACTAATTTATCATCATGTTTATTTTTCTCAATACCCGATTCCTTTTTCGTTTGATTTCGAAAATTCCCCATTTTATTTTTATCTTTATTATTCGGGCAGAAACGTAAATGAGTTGCTCGTTTACATAGCCTACAAATGTCATTAGTTTTCCTATCGCGAGAAAGAACATTATTTCTGATATGAGGTGGGAGATATTTCCCATGATTCACACTTCCGTGTTCATCATAGTTACGAAAGGATTTTATCGGTCTATCATATAATTCCGAAAAAGTTCTACCTTTTGAAGTAAACCAATTATCGCATAATTCCGCGATTTGGCGTGGTTTTAACCAGTCATCCATTTGCTTTAATTTAACATAACTCCGCGTTTCTGAATCTAATGAACTCATTAATCTATCGGTAACAATTAATTCATTAAGCGTATCGAAATCATTTACTTTCCTGAGCTGACAATAAAATTCCCAATTAGCTCGGATTCTGCTCGCAAATTGTAAATGGTTTTCATTTTTCATTCTTTTTGCCGTAAGGAAATTTTCTAGACAAGATTCCGGGGTAGGTTGAAATTCTTTTAAAATTAAAGCCTTAACCTTCGAATAACTCTTCATTTCATTTGAATTGACATAAACTAATAAATGTGCCGCCCGTTCACCCACTAAATTTAGTAAAATTTCAACTTTTAACTCCTCCGAAACATTTTTCATTTCGAATGCCTTTTCGAGCGAACTAAAAAATAAATTCCACGCTTCCGGTTTAGTCGGGACTGGCATACTCAGAGTTCTAACACTTTTAATTAAAGATTCTAACGAATTAGTATGGGATTTTTGTCCATCCCCCCCCGGATCCAAATTCTTATCATCCGTTATCTTCGCCATTTCTAATTGGGCTTTAATGACTTCTAATTTTGTTCTCTCTAATTCTAGAGCAGTGTTCTGTTCCGATTTGACATTTTCTTTTTCGATTTTGAGCAACTCGGCTTCACGTTTTTCTTTTTCTATCCTATCTGATACAGTGGTAATTAAAAATTCCTTTACAAATTCAGCATCTTTAGCAAATTGGTCGCTTCCCTCAATGAGTGTTTTCAAATCTACAATTCTATGCTCTAATTCTACCTTTAAACCTAATTCAGTTGCGACCACAACTAAATCTTCTTTTTTCAGCCCTTTAATGCTAAACATTTTTCTTTTTCAATTCAAACACTTTTATAATAAACTCTACTTATAACCGATACTATCATATTAATTAAATAAATCAAGGAATAAATGCCATACTACAAAGAGCATCTTTCTTCTGACATGCTTAAATCAATCATAAAAATAAATCATATACTTTTCTCTTTATCTATTTAAAATATCTTCAAACACTATCTTCAATTAAAAATAAATAAACATGCAGCTTACTTTTATAATATCTCTGGTTCTTCGAAATGGAGCGTGTAAAGTCGGCGCCGCTCCTCTGACCATCCCACGTGGTGTATATCGTGTTAAAAACAGCACTCCTTTTTTTAAATCAAAGATTATTAAGTTTATTTAAAACGAACATGAAGACATTACAAGACGACACAATGATGATGACTATTTACACTGAAAAAAGAAAGGGTTTCACAAGGTGCACAACCTTCATATTAAACTCCACGAACTACACTTCACTATATTATTAACTTGTATTACAAACTACTCAAATTATAATCCTTTGGTGCTCTTAGCACCCGATATACTTCCGTTTTCACAAATCCAAAAAACACGCCGGCCAACATGCACGGCTCGCCTACCCTTCTCAAAAATCACTTTTACTCTGAAAAAAAAAAATATCCACCCTTCCAAAGCCGCCTCAAGACTACAAGCCAAACACAAGGTTTCATGACGTCACGGCGCGGGGCTTAGATCAGCCGTGGAGAGCACATGCGTTATTTAAAACATTAATTCTTTCCTCCATATTTCAACTTATTATCACAGCATATGGGGAAAAAAATAAAAACTTATAATTTAAAGACGCTAATTAAGTGCTTTTTAATCAATTTCGATCACTCGAAACAATAATAACGATAACACAAAAACAATGTTTATGAAACAATATCACTCTGTCAATGAAAATGTGCATCAGAATTAAAGATACGTTAAAGAAAAATCATTCGTTAATGAAAAAAAAAAAATCCCAAGTATTAAATTTATTTTAGTAGACAGTTTTTATTATTTATTCTACTTTGAAATTTAGAAACAATATCAATTATCTATTTGGTATATATTCAAAAACAAGACATTATACATTATTACATATATATATATATATATATATATATATAAATTTGCAGTTTAAACACATAAATTGAATTATTTCAAAATAAATAAATAACAATAAGTGTGCCAATCAAAACCCACATTTAAAAATTAAATTAAAGTGGAAGAAAAGTGAATGTTAAATGAAAACAAATTCAAGTTGTGTTCTATTTTTATTTTTAATTGGGCTTGAAATTATACAGTAAATATCCTATTAAATATTAAGTGATTTGAAACCTGCGTATAATAAATAGTAAAATTAAAGTATACATGAAATTAAGTATTCTTATAAATAAATTTTCGTACTGTAAACTTTACTTATCAGAAATGGGTAATTTGCACATAAAATCCATTAAATTAAAAAACATAAAACTGTCATAATACTAAAACAACACAAGTTCATGAAACAGAAAATTATTATTTACTTTTGTATTCGTTTGATATATTATGCAAGGTACAAGCAATAGATTTTTTTTTAAATGTATTGACATATGAAGAGAAAAATAAAAGAAAGAAAGAAAAGACTTTCATCAATTGGAATTAAAATAGTCCTAATTTATGTTCCTTTTCCTCGAATGTTTAGGTAATAGCTGATAAAAAAAAAAAATCGAAAAACACAAACCTTCCACGAAAATATTTCATTTCCAAAATAATGTTGTGTGGGTTCTTAAATGTTTGTTCACATCTTTTAAGCTTAAAATAAACAATTTTTATGAGATGAAAAGTATTTCCTGACTAGATCTAAAAGTAAATTTATAATTATAGAATAATAATTTTATTTATTGTTATTTTTAATTAAACATTAAAATGTATATGAAAACACATAGGATTTTTGCGAAGAAGGTGTGTGTGTGGGGGGGGGGGGGACTACTGTTTTGCATAAGGGTACTAACAACCCTTCCCCTAGTCTTGTAAATAAATTGTTTATAGTTGTGGCAAAAATAGAGAGATTCAAAAACATTATCCCCATAGCTCTATTTACACAGTACATAAGCATTTATAATTTAACAAAAAATTATAAAAAGAATTTTTATTAAAATAGCAAACGTTTAAGATTAAAAAACAACAATAAATTGATACAAGTATATCGATCGGGGTTTGCTTTAAAATAAGTAAACAAGATAAAAATGCTATGTATTCACAGCGACTTTTATGAAAATTTCTAGAATATTTAAATTTTTAAGTATGAATAGATATATATATATATAAATACATAAATTTGTTGTCAAATTAAAGTCCAACTAATTCTGCATACAAAATAACCCGAGTTACTATTCACACGACAAGTGTCTTTTAATAAATGGGCGTTAATTAAAGGTCACTCTAATGAATTAGAGAAAACAGAACAAATTATAAAGAGAGAATGGTGTGACAAGATACAAACTAAATGATATAAGTCTTGACACGATTTAGGGATGTTTGCCATTTTAAATTATTGCTCTATGTGGAAAGAAACAGAACTACAATAATATCGTTTCGTTTTGAGATACGGTATTATTGATAGAATCGTACTAGGATTTGCTAGTTAATTTATTTCAAAGAAATTAAAAATAAAAGATTTTGAACACAAGAAATAAAACTTGTGCTGATAGCATATAAATATGATTTGAAAATAAAACTTACCTTGAAAAAAATATGTTATTAGGCTAAGTAAAACGCACGTGCACATAAAATAGTAAGATACAAAATTCAAATGTTCGGGGCTGGCGCGTTGGCAGTTAGCCAGCCCCAGGCTGTGACGTCACAAGTGGGGGGATGAAGGGCGTGTCTGGCTTGTAGTCTTGAGGCGGCTTTGACCCTTCTCTCCGCGCGCGCCCGCATACCACGTAACGTATGGCGTTGGCGCCAAAAGAATCGAAAGAGAAATTAATCTAAACGTTTCCAGACATCACAATATATATATATATATGATTTTTGTCACACTATAAATCTCATATTTATGAACCGATTTGGATGAAACTCAGTGTGTACATAGTACATACCAATGTCTCGAGCGAGTTCGTTGGCCAGCTTCATCCGCCATCTTGTTTCAAAATGGCGGCCATTTAAAAAAATTTAAAAATTTAAAATATGAAATGTTGTACCAAAAAATGGAAAACTGAAAAATATTTTTTTCTTATGTGTTTGACCTTGATACAAAGATTTCGGAGCAGTTTTTGTTTCGTCTATATCTTAAAAAATGGCTGAGTTATAACACTTTGAATTCCTAGCGTGGCTGACATTTTGAAACGTCCTCATTTTTGTCACGCGATAACAGGCGTATTTATGAACCGATTTGGATGAAACTCGGTGTGTACATAGTACATACCAATGTCTCGACCGAGTTCGTTGGCCAGCTTCATCCGTCATCTTGTTTCAAAATGGCGGCCATTTAAAAAAATTTAAAAATTTGAAATTTGAAATGTTGTACCAAAAAATTTAAAATTAAAAAATATTTTTTTCTTATGTGTTTTACCTTGATACAAAGATTCCACAGCAGTTTTTGTTTCGTCTATATCTTAAAAAATGGCTGAGTTATAGCACTTTGAATTTCTAGCGTGGCTGACATTTTGAAACGATCTGATATTTGTCACGCGATAACACACGTATTTATTAACCTATTTGGATGTAAGAAGGCATGTGGATAGTATATAGCAATGTTTCGACCAAGTTCACTGGCCAGCTTCATCCGCCATCTTGTTTCATAATGGCGGCCATTAAATTAAAAAAAAAATTATATTTAAAGTGAGGTGCAAAAAAATTAGAAATTGAAAAAGGTTTCTTTCATAAGTATTTGACCTTGATATAAGGATTTTCGAGCATTTTTTGTTTTGTCTTTATCTTAAAAAATGGCTCAGTTTTGGCTCAGTTGGCTCGGTTTGGTCAGCAGTTTGAATTTCTTTATGTGGGTGACATTTTGAAAAATCTGATTTTTTGCCTGCGACAGCACTCGTATATATCAACCGATTCCGATGTGAGTGAGCATGTGCACAGGAATTACTAAGGTCTCGACCAAGTTCACTGGTTAGCATCATTCACCATGTTGTCTTAAAAAGGCAGGCACTTCAAGATATCGTCGAATTTGGAAACCAAATATAAGTTACTTTAAATAAAATCAGCTTGGATAAAGCAACTAATTTCGCGAAATTCTCATTCATAATGATTTAGTATTGATAAAAATTAATATTTAATCTTCTATAATGGGTTTCCACTAAATTGAGCTTCGTGTGTTTGAATAATATAAGCTAGCTTTTTAAAAATAAGGAATATGAAAGTTACCTCTTCCTCCCGACACTGGCCGGAAGGACTTTTTTTTTTTTTTTTTTTTTTGCTAAAGAAATTTTTTTTAAATTTTGCAAATAGTGTATGAAATATAAATATATATAAATATGCAGATTGGAGTGTCGCGGGGGAGGGGGGTGGAGGTACAGTTGTTAGTACGGGTACCGCAGAATATCAAGGCTCCGGTACTTTTTTTGTTAGAAATTAAGCCCTGAGCATGATTACGAAGAACTTGTAAGTCACTTTCTGTAGGTAACTGGATCTCGAAAGACCAGGGACGGCAAACCTATGGCACACTGCCTTTTTTTTTTTTTTTTTTTTTTTTTTTTTTAGCACGGCAGAGATTAGGTTCTACCTCAAAATATAATAAGAATTCACAACATGCATTAATTAATCTCCCTGTTAATCTCTGAGAATAGGGAGTATATTTTCTTTTATATTTTTATATTAAATAAAATAAAAACGAATTTAATGTTGTCAAAATACTTTTGAGCGCTACTGTATAATAAGATTTCACAAAATGCATTAATTAATCTAGATGTTATCTCTGTTTATCTTAATTCGATTAGTTCGGTTGGTTGTCATGGTCATACTCGTGAGACGTGGCGTCCATTAAAATGGATGTTTTGTAATTTATTTTATTTTTCTCGGGTCTCAGGAGGATATTTATGTATGTATTAATTATTTTTTTTTTTTAATGTTGGACATTTTCGTTTCCGTTTTCGACTGAAAATGGGAAGATTACCAAAATTCGGTTTCGGTCTTAAAACAGTTTCGGTCTGTCCTTAGTATTAACCCTTTCCGACGCATTGTGCCCAGGTCGGGATACCTAATTTTAATTTCAAACTTACGAACGGAACCAAGAATATTTTAGTTAAATTTTTCTTTTACAATGAACATTTAAAGTAACATGTTTTTAATTTCTAAAAAGGTCGTTTGTAAAGTCCGGTGTCAGTCAATCATTTCATCATTTTATAACAAAAATTGTCTGTGCCGGAAAGGGTTAAGCAGTTTTATTAACTTGGAATATAGGTTTTCGAAAGCTATCAATTCTGAAATAAACAAATCCCAAAACTAAATATCAGTTTTTATGATTCTATAAATTCTCAATAAAAAGTTTTCGGCTGCGTATCTAAATTTATACTTCCTTGCGTAACGAATAACAATAATTTTAATGTTAGATTTAATGCTGTTAATTTATCATGTTTGCCTATAAAACATATTTGTTGAACATGAAACTGATTACTTGTGAATTTATAGAATTGAAAAACCTATATTCCAGGTTATGAAAACTGATTAATACACTGTAAAACTACTTGGAAATCTTTCCTAAAATCAGTGACAGTAAAAGAACTTTGTTTCTATAAATAACTTCTTTAAATCTCGAAAATATATCAGTTTTTGAGGCTTCTTAAGATAAATTGAGCTTTTCACAATCTGGGTGACTCCGAAGAAGTTATTGTATATTTACGTTTGTGGTTATATTTAAGGATCGACGGAACAGATTTTTAAGACCGAAACCGAATTTCGGTAATCTTCTTATTTTAAGCCGAAAACGAAAACTAAAATGTGCAAAAAAAGTTTTAAAGTAAGTAATAATTACATAAATCTATACATAATTATTAACTAATTATACGTGTATCGAAATAGATTTTTAACACGCAAACAAACATATGCATATATGTACACTATATGGCCATTGATGGTCGGACACTTTCAATTTTGGACATTCTGTCGAATATTGAAAGATATATTTGTTGGATTTTTCTGGTACTTCAGGATTATGAAGACTATGTTCTGCTTCATATTTACCAACGGCGATTTGATCAGAAGGACAACTAGGGGGCGAACAAAAATTCAAAGAAAAATAATAATGTTTAGGGGATCACCCTGTGAAATGAAATGCACGAAATGATCTATCGCTGTAACTTACGAATATGTGGATATTGTACAATATATGTATTCATTTGTGGAAGAATAGAACGTATATTCATGGAGATATATCGATTTTTTTTTTTAAGTTCAAAAAAATTTGTGTCTTTTTTGTTTATATCATGCAGGGTTTTTTCCCAAATTGAACGCCAGCTTCAGAAAATTTGAAAAAATGTAGTAGAAATAATATGGTGTAATCGAAATGTAAATATATTAAATATTTGATGAAATATTTTTTATCTACACATGCGCGCACGATAAAAATATTTTTTTTTCATGATTTGATAGTCAACTCTATGGTGCAACTCATAAAATAAAGCCAGTCAAATATCGTGAAAATTCAGAAAGCTATCGGCAATATGCTGAGCGGATTTTTAGTTGCTCTCTAAAAGCTGCTGAATCATAACGAATTTTCCTCAAATTGTCATTTTTTATTATCTGGCTTTCAGCAAAGAAGTTTGTACTTAATGAATGTCAACGAGTAGATTTAGAAGAAATGCTTAGATTTTGATACTTCTTTTTTTCTTGGAATAGGCTCGGTCTGGTAATTTTCCAAGAAGAAATAAAGTATCCATAGAAAATTAAAATTTAAAAAGTAAAAATTTAAAACTACGATTTATGGAAAAAACCCTTATCATTTAGCTGTTTTTAGAGAGCTAGAAATCAGCTCAGTCTATTGCCAATATCTTTCTGAATTTTCACGATATTTCACTGGCCTTTTTTTAAGAGTTGCTCCATAGATTTGACTATCAAATCATGCAAAAAGTATTTTTAATCATGCGCGCACGCGCAGATAAAAAATATTTCATTCAATTGCTAATATTTCATCAAATATTTAATATATTTACATTCCAATTACAACATATTATTTCTACTACATTTTGTCAAATTTTCTGAAACTGGCGTTAAATTTGTTTAAAAACCCTGGATGATATAAACAAAAAACTTGCAAAAGTTTTTGAAATTAAAAAAAAATCTACATATCTTCATGAATATACATTCTATTCTTCCACAAATGAATACATAGATTGTACAATATCCATATATTCGTAATCTGTAGCGATAGATCATTCCGTGCATTTTATTTTACAGGGTGATGCCAAACATTATTCTTTTTCTTTGATTATTTGTTGGCTCCCTAATTGTCCTTCTGATCAAACAGCAGTTGATAAATATGCAGTAGAACATATTATTCATAAATCCTGAAGTTCCAGAAAAATCCGAGAAATATATCTTTAAATATTCGACAAAATGTCTAAAATTGAAAGTGTCCGATCACTAATGTCCATATAGTGTATATCAATTTCTGAGGCTTCTGAAAATAAAGAACGCTTTTCAGTATCTGAGAAACTCTGAAGACGTTATTATATTAAATGATTAGATAAAAAAAACTTTGTATGAAACACCATAATACAAAAAACACACAGGGCGCGTTTCGGGCTGGAAATTTTAAGAGCCCGTCATCAGCCAACATAAACAAATGTCCGTAAGGATAAAAGATCACAAATGAACAGAACAGGAGAGAGGAGAGCTTACAAAGCATGCGACAGTTGGCGTAAGCTGTCAGGCAAAAACCAATCACAGAGGAGCACATGCTAAAGAGGAAAATATTGCCAAAATTACAGAAAAAATTAATATAAAATAAAAGAGTAAAGGAAATAAACGGAAATAAACAAATTAAACTTATAAGTAAATAAATAAAATAAAAGAATTAATAAGAATAAATAAATAATAAATGGAATAACAATAAAGAAAAGAAATAATTGTATATTTACGTTTGTGATTATGTTACATTTTTCTAGATTAGAAAATATTTCTTTTTTTTTTAACAGTGCACTAAGTTAATTTTCAAAAGCCCAGATAATTGTAACGTAAAGCATATAATATTAACGTAACTCAGAATATTTAAAATAACAACTACTATAAAAAGATGCCTGAAATCGGAAGTGAAAATTTTCTTATGCAGCTGCTTTATATATTTTTTTAAATAAAACATTTTTTTCTTTACATGATATTATCAAGTTCTTTTGTTTTTTAAATTAGAAGCCATTGCTCGAAATTTCATTTCCAAATACAAACACTGTAATATTATTTTATTTTATTTATATACATCATCTGCTGTAACACATCCTTATAGACCGGGAGCCGGCAGCACAGACAATTACCTCATCGAGTCCACGGCTGAAATTCCAGAATTAGTTAAAACTCGATTCGCATATTAAAACGCAATCGGTCTGCCAAGTCATATCTTGGTGGAAAAAACCTGAAAACCCGATTTTAGTGGTTGACTCGTAGGTTTACCATTGTGTTTTCCTGCTCCCAATCCTCCATGATTTCATACCTTTGGGTAATGGTAATGGTACACCTACAATGGTAAACCTACGAGTCAACCACTAAAACCGGGTTTTCAGGTTTTTTCCACCAAGATATGACTTGGCAGATCGATTGCGTTTTAATAGGTGAATCGAGTTTTAGCTAATTCTGGAATTTCAGCCGTGAACTCGATGATATGATTGGCTGTACTGCCGGTTCATGGTCTATTAGATAAGGTGAGAAAAAAATGAAAATCTTTAGCTATGATGAAACGTTTAGTTTCTAGTAACTTGTCTAAAAAACGTTTTGTTTGCCAAGATTTGATTTTTGATATTCTAGTAACACGTTCAAATGTATATTTTGTTCACAAAAATGCATTTTAATTCTGATAAACATTGGTGCTATTTCGATATTTTAAAAAAATAGGTGAATGAAAAGCATGTAATTGAAGAGCAGAGCTTACAAAGCATGCGACGGGTGCCGTTAGCTGAAAGGTAAACACCAGTCACAGAAGAGCACATGCAAAAGCGGAAAGTGTTGCCAAAACTATAGAAAAAATTTAACAGTAAAGAAAAGAGTAGAGGAAATAAACAAATTCAAATACAGTGAAATTCGTTTAAGATACGAATCAATGGACCGAGAGCATTTCGTATCTTAAGCGGGATCGTATCTTATCCGGATTTCATTGATTCTCGAGTAATAATGCATATAAAGTCGGTACAAATTGTTAGTAACGTATTTTAGCCATTTATAAGTCTCCTTTTACCCATTTCTAACGATCTTTAGATATTCTAGAAAATTTAAATTTAAAATTTTGAAATAAAGTATAACTTTCTTTCACTCCAAAATTTTATTAAGTCACCGTTTGTACAATAACAAAATTAAAATGTGGCTTTATGCAATACTCTCTGCCAAATTAAAAAAAGACAATAAACCGAAATTTTTGTTAATCTTTATAAAACAGAAACTAAAATACACTACATACTTAAAGAGGAAAAAGAATAAATTTTCATAATTTATTTTTAGAAAGACAAACTAAATGTATGCAAGATACAATAATTATTTGATACATTAAAGTACGTGAAGTAGTTTTAGTTTGTTGAATAAAAGTCGTTTACCTTGGTTTGGTGCAACGTAGGGCAGGATTTTATTACGAAGTTTTCTGCCTTGTTGATGAGGTAGAAAAAATCTTCGACGGAGGGACCAGCATCCATCGAAGAGGCGTACAGTCGAAGTAAGTTGAATGAGCTCATTACAGATGCGAATGATGGTATGGCTGGTACATCCGTTTCTTCATCCGCATCATCTTCTGCTTCTTCTGAAGGCCTAGGTTCATCAAAACTTTTGACGTTCGGGATTTTATCCGCGTTAGAACGAACTTCACTTGTTACAACCTGATCGTGAATTTTGACAAATGAGTCCCAATCTTTGCATTCTTTTTGATGCTGCTCCTCTTCTGCAATGTCAACGTTTTGCAAAGTGCTGTCGACGTCAAAGGCTTTACAGAAGCAGTTCTCAATGGTGGTTGATATTATGTCTTCCCAAGACGTACTCAGGAAATGCATGGTGTCCAAGAGGTTAATAGGCTTACATGTTGGGCAGGACAGATACAGATCTTTTTCACGATGATCTATTTGGTATAGATGACGTAAAACGACAGGACTGTTGCATTTCATTTTGAGAACAGAAATTATGCCTTATTTATTATTGAACCACGCTAGTCGCATTGGGTGGTAAAAAAAATAGTTAGATCTTTTGTAAGCCGGGGATATTCTTAGAATGGCCGGGACAGATGTCGGCGAGACACAATACTTTCCTGGACTCATTTTCATTCGTTCGTCGAACTTGAGGATCTACTTAACGAATATATCGCTTGTCATCCATGCGTTGGCTTGACTTTCATAATCGCAGGCAGATTTCTAGCATTTTTAAAGCAGCGAGGATTCCGCAACTTTCCGATGACGAGGGGTTTTAATTTATCCTTTCCGCTCATATTTGATCCAACGAGAACAGTGATACGTTCTTTGCTCAGTTTGTCTCCAGAACATCTCTCACCCTTAAACGCCATTGTTTTATCATTGTTTTATCATTGTTTTATTATTGACATTGTAAATATCGCATCTTGAGTACTTTTTCGATAGCGGCGCGAACACGTTATTTTTCCAACCATTGACATGATTTGCATTCACAGTTATCAACTCTCCGCATACCTTCCTATTAAACTATGCCGTGTCTTTGTCTGAAGCGGTCTAGCCAACCGCTACTAGGCATGAAATCCACTCGAAGACGTGTAGAAATTTCGCAGGCCAATGATCCGTTAGTTGGGATGTTTGTCGATCGGGTTTGAGTGAACCACTCAAATAAAATCTTCACCAATTTTTCGAATTTTGCCACCTTAATTTTATTTCTGTTAGAGCCTCCAGCTGATGCACTGTTTTCCAGTTTCTGTCTATTTCTTAACAGAGCTCGAAGTGTTGACTCGTGTATTCCCACAGATTTGGCAAAGACAGTCTTGCTTATCACATTATTTCCTTAAGACATCCAATTTTTCAGTCAAAGAAAGTGTTTTTTTTTTTTTTGTTTTTTTTTCTCTTTACTTTAAGTACCGGGTGGGAAACTATCTGGCGTTTTATGAGTAAGTGAACTCTAGCTTTCGAGAGATCTAAAAGCGGATTTGATAATGCATTGACCCTCTAACGGTACGCCTTTCATTTTACGTGATAACCGTTAAGGTCACAAGAGCAGTTGTGAAGTGTGAAATAAATCCACTAGTTTCTTTTTTTTTTATTTTGTAGATCTCGTATTCCTGTGTTCAAGGTTTCGAACTTGGTTCGAAACTTTTTATTTTTTTTTCTTTGAAAAATTTTTCTAAGTTTTTCACGTACCATAAAATAGGACGAGTTGCGGCGCCTTGGCGTGGCCACCCGGCTCCTCGACGTAGGAGAAGCGTTGAGGCCTAAGTCCGTCTCGTCGTCCCGGTCTTTTTAAAATTACGGGAAGCCAGAGTAGCCAGTAGTGGTAGTGCAGACCTGTCAAGGAGCTTAAAGGATTTGAGTTAAAGGATATAGTTAAAAGAGTTATAATAGTTAAAATGGCTACTAATGAAAGTAGTCTCTTAGTGGACCTTGAGGAGTCCACCTTGAGTTCCGACCGGAGGCTGGCTGCCAGAGATTTAATTGGTAAGTTAAAGGTTCAGATAATGGCAGCCTTGCCAGGCAAAACTCAAAAAGATAGGACACAGCTGGCTGCGATTAATGCAGATCTGGATGACGTCTACGAGCTGTTCGTTGAACATGCTCTGGAGTTGGCTAAGGCCAGAAATGAAATAGAGGGCTTAAACGCACAAGTGGCCGAACGGGACCAGCGAACCTCTTTCGCGGACGTCACTCGGACGTCGGTTCCGGAAGAAACAGAGTGTAGACATACGAAAAGTAAGCGTCCGGTTGGGAGTGGTAGGAAGACCCGTGCCGCAGGTCCGTCCACCGACCATGTCCTTCTGATCTATCCAAAGGATGGAAAGGAGGGATGCAAGTCCGTGGAGAAGAGAGTGGTGGAGGCCATAAAGCCTGTCGAGCTTGGAGTAGAAGTCCTCGGGAAAAGGCCGACCCGCTCAGGTGGTCTGTTGGTACGCCTTAGCTCCCATAGTGACGCTGAAATTCTGGAGAAAGCCGTGAAGGAGGCGGAGGGGCTGAGGGATACAGTGCAATGCTCTGTTCCGCAGCTCCAACGCCCCCGGATCGTTATATTTGATGTTCCTCGGGACATCGAAGGGAGTGAAGTGATCGCAGCTGCTGCAGAGCAGGTTGGTGTGGAGGCGGATACTATGTCAGTCACGTTTTCTATGAAAGGAAGAGAACTGAATAACTGGGTGCTGGAATGTGCCCCTTCTGCCTTCCACCGGCTATTAGATTTACGCCGGCTTGTCATTGGATGGTCGAGGTCGAAAATAAGCGAGAACCTACGTGCTACGCAATGTTATAAGTGTGGTCGATACGGTCACATCAGTTCGTCATGCAAAAATAAGGAGGTCTGCTTGGAATGTGGGAGCGCCAAGCATAAGGCGGGCAAGTGTAAAACCTTGTCCTGCCTCAATTGTAAAGTGGTAAACAAGTTTTACCCGGAACATCAGAGGGCAAATTTAGATCATTCTGCTCTCGACCCCTTCTGTCCTACGCGTGCCTTGGAGTTGAGTCGTTTACAACGGAGAGTCGACTATGGTTAAGTTGACTATTGGGCAACAGAATGTGAGCAAATCCATAACGACCATGAATACTTTGCAGAAGGATCTCGATGACTATGACATTTTGTGTCTTCAGGAGCCTACATCCTGGGGAATGGGAAGTTGGGTGGACTTCCCGATGATGTAGTGGCCCATTGCTCGTTAAAGCGGTGTAGGGCCGCCATAGCCGTCATAAATAAATCTCTCCCGGTCATGGAGGTTTTGACGGCGAGTAATGTGGTTGCAGTGTCAGTGGACCTCGGCCCTGAAGTTTCTATTCTGATTGTATCAGTTTATATTCCGCCCAGGGGCGAGATCTCTGTGGAGCTTGACGTGGTCAAGGATTTGCTTGATAGAAATACAAGTAAGTCAGTAGTTGTAGTTGGGGATTTTAACTCTAAGAGCACGGTGTGGGGCAATTCGTTGCAGACGTCTGATGCCCGTGGAGACCAGGTTGTGGAGTTTTGTTTGGAGAACGACCTGACTATAATGAATGATCCTCTCAGTGAAGAGACATTCAGGAACGCCAATGGCTCGAGCTGGATTGATCTAGCTCTTGGGCGGTTTGTTGATCCCACGAAAGTGCTTGCTTGGCAATTGGAGCCTCGTGAGACGAGCACCCAACATAGGCGTATAAGGACGGTTCTTTCTACGAAGATGCCGCCTTCCCGGCCCAAATACCGGATGAGAGTAAAGGAACTGAACCTGCGAGACTTTCGAGTGGCCCTGTTTCATGAGATTAGGGAGCATGTCTATCGACTGGCTAAATGGGAAGTCTGTCGACGAATGTGTTGAATCCCTGACTGAGATCCTTCAAGGACTCAGTGATTCATGCAGTAAGAAGAGGAGTGGCAAGAGAAGAGCTGTTCCGTGGTGGAACTCCAATTTGACCGTTGAACGCAAGATGGTCCAGGCGGCTCGTCGTAGGTACCAAAGATGTGGTGACGTTGTTTTAAAAAAGGAGTACGATGTCTTATATCGTAAACTCCAGGGTAGATTTAGACGATCGGTCCGTAGGGCTAAATGGGTCCATTATCGTACGGTTTTGGAAGAAATCGATCAGAGCAACCCGTTTGGCCCGCATTTTGACTGGTCACGAGGTCGATCTTCTAATCGACTTAAACTTTGTGGAGTTGAGACACGGTCCGGGAGTAAAACCGCGGATTACAGCTCGACAGTTGAGGAGTTACTGCAATATCATTTTCCTAGTGAGAATGATGTAGACCGCTTTGTTCAAAACATCACTAGGGAGTCGGCACATAATCTCGGAGACGACGACCCGGAATTCACTCAAAAGGAGGTCGAGTCAGTGTTCAGGGCTTTGAACAAAGGAAAGGCTCCTGGCCTGGATGGTTTACCTCTCGAAATAATCGAAATGCTCTTCAGGGCCAACCAACCCCTATTCATAGGACTATTGAATAAATGCCTCAGAGAAGGCGCCTTTCCCTCATCTTGGAAAAGGGCAGATTTAGTCCTATTCAATAAAGTGGGCAAAGATCGTTCGGCCCCTAGTTCGTATCGTCCAATATGTTTATTGCCGGCCTGGACAAAAGTGTTGGATAAATTGGTGACCAACAGGCTCACTTTTCACGCCAGGTCCCATAACTTCCTTCACAGAAACCAATTTGGTTTCATGGATGGTGTCGGAACGGAGAACGCACTCCATGAATTGCGTACGACAGTAAGAGACTGTCATAATCGGGACAAAGATTGTTGTCTCGTCATGTTGGACGTAAAAGGGGCTTTTAACAACTTGTGGTGGCCGTCGATCTTCAAGGCCCTAATAAGAATGGGGTGCCCACGCAAATTATTCAATCTAGTGAAGAGCTTTCTGTCCGAGAGGAGGGTTTTGTTTCGAACCGACATTCAGGTCTTTGAGCATGAGTACAATGTTGGGTGTCCGCAGGGCTCTAATTCCGGGCCCTTCTTTTGGAAATTGGTCGCCAACGCACTCCTTGAGCTGGATTTGGGGCGATTTGTGAAGTTGATAGCCTACGCAGACGACTTTGGACTTCTGATTGAGGCCCCAAACGCTTAGGAAGATGAGACGCAGAGGGAGGAGGGCAAACCCGCGGGCCCCTCCTCGTATCCACTTTCTGGGAAAGTCGATACAGCTAGTGAAGCAGGCCCGATACTTAGGTGTCGTGGTCGATGCCAAGTTGAATGGCTTGGGACACGTTGCGTACATTAAGGAATCGATCGCTAATTATGTTAGGTCACTACACTCGCTCAGTCGGCGGGACTGGGGTCTAAGAGGAGAAGTTCTGAAAAATCTTTATAAGTTGGGAATTGAGAGACTTGCAACATATGCCTGTAGTTTCTGGTGGACGGGTACGAAGTGCATGCGTGACAGACTGGTCTCGGCTCAGAGACCGGCACTTCTATCCATTACCCGATGTTTCCGTACAACAAGTACGGCATCGGTGCAGGTACTAGCGGGTGCTCTTCCACTGGATTTGCAGGTCGAGAAGGAGAGTCTTCTCGCGCGGTCTCTCAGGCTAAATGAGGACCTTAATTATGGTCCGATTCATTTTAGTGCAGACGAAATAGAGATGTTGTCAGATTCAGAACGCATCCCTCGAGGGCTCCGGCCATTGACTGGGTTGAGGCTCCTCAGAACATCGAGGAGTTTGACCTCTCAAGAGTAACGGTCTACACAGACGGCTCTAAAACAGACCAAGGTGTCGGGTCTGGTTTAGCGATATTCGATCATGGTGTTTTAGTTGCGGTGAGGTCATACGGCCTCCCGCCGTACGCAACTGTGTTTCAGGCGGAGTTGATTGCAATTTTGCGGGGGTTGGAGCTGTGCGGCTCACTGTATGAGAAATTCTCGGTGCTCAGCAATTCAATGTCGTCGCTTGTGGCGCTGTCTAATCCAAATAGTAGAGATCCGCTCATTGCGGAGATCCACGAGGCGGGGGAGGATCTTGAGATTGATTGGTTTTGGGTCAAGGCTCATGTGGGAGTCCGAGGCAACGAAGCTGCCGATTCACTCGCAAAAGCGGGTGCGGAGCTTGACGTTGTGAGTGCCCATGTTGACCTCGCACCTAGTGTAGTGAAGCACTTCCTGTCTAGGGAAATAGTAAGGACCTGGCAGGAGAGGTGGGAGGAGGAGACTCTAAGTCGGAGCGTCTACCGAATAATACCAAGGGTTTCGGAAGGACGAGCTTGGACTTTTCCATTACTCAACTGGGCGGTAACCGGACATGGCCCGTTCCCATATTACTACCGGAGATTTCGAGTGAAACCTCTGCCTCGTGTGTGCCCATTTTGCACGTCCCCACGCCCGGCTACCAGTGAACACCTTCTGTTGGAGTGTGTAGGTACACGGCCACTTAGAGACAAATACTGTCCGAGGCTCTCTCGAGCCTCAGTTCGGAATTATTTCACGATTCCGAAATTGAGACGGTCTCTTGAGACCTTTCTCAAGGTAATGGAACCTCATTTATGGTAACATTACGACAGTGGTCTCTTAATGGGATATAGTGAGATGGCATTTGGTGGTGTTGATCGCTCAGCTGTGGTTATTTAAGATGCTGGGGAAAGAAGATGAAGAAAAATGAAGATAGAAGAAAGAAGAATGGCATGTAAATAAACTCATTAAATTTATTCCTTGATAGTCTAACATGTGTTTTGGCTGTAAGGCCGTGTATATATGTAAATAGTATGTAAATCCGCACTCGTGCGGATCCCACCCATATCAAATGTGCTCTGTATGTTGAATAATAAAGTTGTGTAAAATTTGGTAGTTGAGTCGTTATTTCACAGGGCACTAGCCCAATTTGAGGGTGGGGTCGACGAGCTAGGCAGGCCCTCCTTCAGGAGTCTCGGCTCTTGCTATGTTGATGAGTACCATGGATGTTGGCCCGTTGCAGTGCTAGATATGTGCCAGTGTTCGTTGGCTGTCGTGACGGTGGGATGTCAAAGTAGTAAATAATTTGGGGGAGTGAAGTTGACCCATGCGAACGTGTGGGTCCGATATTCCCTAAAATTGTGCAATACCGGAAGGAAGCCTAAGGGGGGTCCCTGCCTTGGCGATCTCATATCCGGGTCTTGACCCGCTTACTTGGTGGGCCGTGATACTCATGTCACGTGTCCTAAGGGAGTTAGCGACCCTTTGTGAGCGGGTCCGAGCGCATATGAAAGATGGTCCCCTTGGTAGCTTGGACGCCGTGGTGGCCCTTTCCTGGTGCACCGTGTGGTGATCAGCAGTGATCAGGAACACGTACGTAGTTTGCCTTACTTTAAGTATTACATAAGTACCATTTCGTATATTAAGCGGGTTTTTGACATCAAGGAACAAATTTTCTTCGTATATTAAGCAGGATCGTATCTTATGTGTATGTATATTAAGCGGGTAATTTTACACAGGTTTAATCGGCATTTTTCGAGGACCGAAGATAATTCGTATCTTAAGCGGGATCGTATCTTAAGCGGGCATATCTTAAACGAGTTTCACTGTATTTAAAAAAATGAATAAATATATAAAATAAGTAATAATAGTAGGAATAAATAAATAATAAAAGGAATAATAAAAGGAATAATAATAAAGGAAACAATTATATATTTGCATTTGTGGTTTTATTATATTTTTCTAGATTAGGATTTTTTTTTTTTTTTTTTTTTTTTTTTTTTTTTTTTTTTTTTAACAGTGCACCAAGATTATTTTCAAAGGTCCAGACAATTTTCAACTACAAACAGAATATTTATATTTGCATATTAACGTAACTCAGAATATTTAAAATAACAATAACTATAAAAAGGTGCTTGAAATCAGAAGTGAAAAATTTATTACGCTGCTGCTTTATATTTTTTAAGATAAAGCATTTTTTTTTTCGTTACACGAAATTATCCAGTTGTTTTGTTTTTAATTTAAAAATCATTGGTGAAAATTTCTCTTGCAAATATAAACACTGTAATCTTAATTTTTTCTATACATCATCTGTGGCAACGCATCCTAAGATAAGGTGAGAAAAAAAAACGGAAAATCTTTAGTTATGATGAAACTTTTTTATACTTATTTACAGTAAAGTTTTTTTAATGCTAGTATCTAGTAACTTGTTTAAAAAATGTTTTGTTTGCCCATATAATCTACATTCCATTTTTGATAATCTAGCGACACGTTTAAAGGTATATTTTGCTTACAAAAATACATTTGAGTTGAGATAAACATTGATGTTATTTCGATATTTAAAAAAAAATAAGTGAATGAAAAGCATGTGACTGTAGAAACTTTTTTCTTTTTTTTTTTTTTTGTAAAAGGACTAGTTCAAAAGATGTTAGATTTTTTAAAGTAAGGGGCTGTGCATATATAACGTTATTACTTTCGGGGGGGGGGGGGAGACGTCTGACACTTGATATCGTAAGATATCGCTAAGAGGACGAGAGTTTCTCTTTTGATATTGTTATCATTTTTTATCTAACCAAAATTTTCTCCTTTTTGTACATTTTTTTACATCAAAATAGCCTGTTATCTATTTTTATAAAAATACACCAGTGGCCGAGAGGTTCTGCTCTCGATGGTGGTAGAAGAGAGGTACTGGGTTCGAACCCAATCGCGCCCGTCGGCCTAATCGCTTGGAGTTTTCGTGGTTTTCTTCGAACCATGGATTTGCATGCGTAAATACGGGTTAGGTTCCCTTAGAAAGATCCCACGAAGGGCACTCCCCCCTGGTCCTATATCCCTCAAGTAGGTAATTGGCCGTCAAAAATCAACTCAACTCAACTTTATAAAAATACAAAGTTACTGTTAAAGTTATTAAGATTAAACGATTATAAAATCATTTCCTTCCAAATTATAGAATAAGGTCAGTCTGCCTAAATGAGACACGATTCTCCGCAGTTTTGTCGCATTTATGGTATATTTGGGATTTTATTATATAAATGTATATTTTATTAAGCAACAAATTACTGAATACTGTACCTTTAGTTCAAACTAACTTGTTTCGTAGAAATTTAATAATTATATGTAGTATAAAACCACAATATAGGATTGTCGCATTTAGGTCATTTTTGTCGCATTTATGGCAGCTAAAACCTAAATGAGACGTTCATAGTCCTAAATGTGATAATGCATTTTATACATGACAATTCATCTGAAAAAGTTCGTTTAACGATTAACTGCTGGGACAGAAAATTGCTACATTACAACTGCGAGCAGTCTGCGAAACCATTCGATTGAAAGAGGAATAAAATGCACGATTAATTCATAAAATACTGTTTTTGCACTAAACTGTTTGTACAGAACTATTTCTAATAAAATTTCGATTTTTCAAACATTTCAAACAATAGTACTAGGCTCCAAATGTAGCAAAATTTCGCTGTATCGATAGTTAAACTGGAAATCACAAGTTAAACTGTGAAAATTTAAAAAAGTCCTTCCGGCCAGTGCCGGGAGGAAGAGGTAGCTTTCATAATCCTTATTTAAAAAAAGCCAACTTATATCATGCAAACACACGAAGCTCAATTTAGTGGAAACCGAATATAGGAGATTCAATACTAATTTTTATCAATATAATGAATGAGAATTTCGCGAAATTAGTCAGCTTTATCCAAGCTGCTTTTCTTTAAAGTAACTTATATTTGGCTGCCAAATTCGGCAATTTCTTAAAGTCCCCGTCATTTCATTATGGTGGATGAGGCTAAGCAGTGAACTTGGTCGAGACCTTAGTAATTGCTGTGCACATGCTCACTCACATCGGAATCGGTTAATATATAGGAGTGCTGTCGCATGCAAATAATCAGATTTTTGAAAATGTCACCCACAATAGAAATTGAAACTGCTATATCTGAGCCATTTTTTAAGGTAAAGACAAACAAAAAATGCTCCTGAATCCTTATATCAAGATCAAATACTTAAGAAAGAAACCTTTTTCAATTTCTAATTTTTTTTGCACCTCACTTTAAATATATATATATATTTTTAATTTAATGGCCGCCATTTTGAAACAAGATGGCTGATGAATCTGGCCAGCGAACTTGGTCGAGGTGTTGATGTATACTATCCACATGCCTTCTTACATCGAAATAGGCGAATACGTGTGTTATCACGTGACAAATACAAGATAGTTTCAAAATGGTAGCCATGCTAGAAATTCAAAGTGCTATAAATCAATCATTTTTTAAGATATCAACAAAAGAACAAATTTTCAGAAACAAAAACTGCTCCGGAATCTTTGTATCAAGGCCAAACACATAAAAAAAATCTTTTTCATTTTCCAATTTTTTAATACCTCATTTTGAATTTTAAATTTAATTTTTTTTAAATGGCAACCCTTTTGAAACAAGATTGCGAATGAAGCTGGCCAACGAACTCGGTCGAGACATTGGTATGTACTATGTACAGACCAAGTTACATCCAAATAGGTTCATAAATACGCCTGTTATCGCGTGACAAAAATCAGGTCGTTTTAAAATGTCAGCCTCAAGAGAAATTCAAAATGCTATTACTCAGCCACTTTTTTTTAGATATAGACGAAAGAAAAACTGTTCCGGAATCTTTGTATTAAGGTCAAACACATACAAAAAAATCTTTTTCATTTTCCAATTTTTTGGTATCTCATTTAAATTTTTTAATTTTTTTAAATGGCCGCCGTTTTGAAACAAGATGGCGGATGACGCTGGCCAACGAACTCGGTCGAGATATTTGTATGTACTATGTACACACCAAGGTACATCCAAGTCGGTTCATAAATACGCCTGTTATTACGTGAGAAATATCAGGACGTTTCAAAATGTCAGCCACGCTAGAAATTTAAAATGCTATAACTCAGACATTTCTTAAGATATAGACGAAACAAAAACTGCTCCCGAATCTTTTTATCAAGGTCAAACACATAAGAAGAAAATATTTTTTCAATTTTCAATTTTTGGTACCACATTTCAAATTTAAATTTTTCTTAAAAATTTAAATGGCCGCCATTTTTAAACAAGATGGCGGCTGAAGCTGGCCAACGAACCCGGTCGAGACATTGGTATGTACTATGTATAAACGAAGTTACATCCAAATCGGTTCATAAATACGCCTTTTATCGCGTGACAAAATTCAGGACGTTTCAAAATGTCAGCCACGCTAGAAATTCAAAATACTATAACTCAGCCATTTTTTAAGATATAGACGAAACAAAAACTGCTCCGAAATCTTTGTATAAAGGTCAAATACATAAGAAAAAAATATTTTTCCATTTTCAGTTTTTTGGTACCACATTTCAAATTTTAATTTTTTTTAAAAAATTTAAATGGCCGCCATTTTGAAACAAAACGGCGGATGAAGCTGGCCAACGAACTCGGTCGAGAGATTGGTATGTACTATGTACACACCGAATTACGTCCAAATCGGTTTATAAATACGCCTTTTATCGCGTGACAAATTTCAGGACGTTTCAAAATGTCAGCCACGCTAGAAATTCAAAATGCTATAACTCAGCCATTTTTTAAGATATAGACGAAACAAAAACTGCTCCGGAATCTTTGTATAAAGGTCAAATACATAAGAAAAAAATATTTTTCCATTTTTAATTTTTTGGTACCACATTTCAAGTTTTAAATTTTTTTAAAAATTTTAAATGGCCGCCATTTTGAAACAAAACGGCGGATGAAGCTGTCCAACGAACTCGGTCGAGACATTGGTATGTACTATGTACACACCGAATTACATCGAAATCGGTTCATAATTACGGGAGTTACAGTGTGACATAGGTCAGATATATATATATATATATATATATATATATATATATATATATATCAATTTTGAACGGAGGGTGGTTTCGGGGTCTGGGGGTCATGATCGATGAAAATATACCAAAATTTTTTGAAATCGCTTTCCTCCGAACGGCTGCAATAGGTAGCTTTTTTGTAAAGAAAGCTACCTAAAAAGCATCTCTGACAGCAGTTAAGGGTTAACTGTAATTATTTTTTGAATTAATTAACCCTTTACTGCTGGGACAGGAACTGTTGCAGGAATTGTTAGCGGTCTCCGAAACCACTTGATTAAAAGATTAATGAAAGTTTCTATTAACTCACAAGGTACTGTTTCTGTACTAAAATTTAAGTGCAGGACTATTATAATTAAACTTTTCAATATTATTATTGAAGTGTTTATCACGGCACAGCACCGTGCTGTTTGTCAATTTTACACTGCTAATATGCAAAAGTTATTTGA
The DNA here is from genome assembly GCA_963932465.1 of Maratus speciosus. NCBI lineage: Eukaryota > Metazoa > Arthropoda > Arachnida > Araneae > Salticidae > Maratus > Maratus speciosus. The sequence continues at coordinate 293,451,117 of OZ010798.1, forward strand.
ATGCTGCGTATAATGCCTAATATAAATAACCCTCAAACAAATAAATGCGCTCCTAATATAAAAAAAACTCTCATCCCTCTTTGCCAAGGAGCTATGGCCATAACTACAATTAAATGATTGTCGCAGAAAACATCGTTTAAAATTCGCGAAATTCGCGCGTCAATATTAACCCATAATTTATACACCAGTGCGGTTTGGGTTTAGGTAACTTCAATTCCGCATAATTTTGCTGACAATCTGGTGATAATGAAATATAACTACATAATCCATATACGAAATTTAATAAGGAGTCCAAATGAAATATTTGATTTTATCAAAATTCTTATTTTGTGAATGAAAAATGCGAATTAATTAAAGACGCCGACATTTCGGTCGGTGCGAATTCACAGTGTGGAGCTTACGCGTTAAAAGAGTATTTAAAAGATATTTTTAATATTGTTAACTAGACTATTTATAACATATAACTTTATTATAAAATGTCACATTATAAATATATCAGCCTTAGAAATACATAAAATCGTACAATATTTCTAATAATTCTGATTAAGCCAAAGACAAGCTCTGTGCCTGATATTCTGTTGCACCCCCCCCCCCCCCCTCTTCATTTTTCTTGCACTTTCACACACAAAAAAAAAAAAAAAACATTTTCTGTACTTAAAAATACGTATATGGAAACAAATATTCATTTAGATAAACATGATTTTATTTATTTTATCTTTTACTAATTTAAATGTCGATTATAACCATTAAAAGTGAAAACAGAATTAAAATATCAGATATTATGTAAGTGCTAACAAAAATTATGACTCCTAAACCAGGGAATAACTCAATTGCATCACGTTTTAATCGGAGACAGCATTTAAGCTACCGAATGGTATAATGTTGGTAAAATTAACTTACTTAACCGCATTAAAATAAACATAAATTGTTTTCAATCTACACAATATTTTACAGAATTTTTATTATGTACAATTAGTGCAAATTCCTTAATCATATGTATATATTATGTTACTGGAATAGACACTGCTTTTCTTACACCTTTTTTTTTTTTATTAAAAACTTTAAAGAAGCGTATTTTTCTTTTTTGATCGTCTTAAACACATATTTAAACACCTGGTTAAAGGAAAACATTAATGGAGGATTGTGCTGACTCAACACAGCTTAATTAAACATAAAATTTGATTTAAATATAATTTTAACACAATATATAAAAAATCCCATATAAACTTCTTCGTTAATCTTCTAAATGCTTCGCCGCATTTACACCAATATCTATGTCGCTATTAGGCACAGGCTGAAAACAAGCTCTCCTAAATGTGTAGTCCACTCCAAATTCGAAACCGGAAACTGGTCGCCTTTTTTTTAGTTTAACTGGTCAGGTAACTGAAACGGATAATGTAGCTCATTACGTTTATAAGGTTATTTGATCTTCAAAGTTAAAAAATAAAAACCGTGAGCCACTTTCCGGAATTTTTGTCGCATTTACGAAACAAGGGGGCAATGTAAAATGAACGATGTGTATTTCATTGGAAATTTCTTTTAAAGAAACCGTTTTACATGCAAAAAAATGTTTCGGGTTTTGTTTCTGAAGTTCGTATGCTTCATTACATAACATTTATTTACGATTCTTGCATTAAGATTTTATGGAAAAGAACATTGTCGCATTTAGGGGTTATCACATTTAGGTAGACTGACCTTACCCAAAGATTCGGCATACCTATTGTTCTGCGCATATAATCCGCTGTAAGAGAAACTAGGTGTGAGAAAAGTTTCAAATGATACTTATTATGTTTTTAAATAATAAAAAACGAAAAAATTTTGACCGCCTGTTTTGTTGATAAGAAGTTCTGCTTTCCCCCTCCCCCCTTCAGGGAGCAAATGCAAGAAAACAAAGTTATTGTTCAATGGTTTATGTAACAAAAAGTTATCATTAAATACTTTCAGACAGTAGTTATCTCTTTTAGGTGTTATTTGATATAAAGTTATTCCATGTATAATAGCGATATTTACCTTATTATCCGACTGCAAAGAAGGGTTATGTGTTTCACGCGTATCTGGGTATGTGGATTTCTTTATACTCTAGAAACATCCCAACGGCTGAATGGATTTTAATGATTGAGGTCTCTATCGATTCATCTTAACCGTCTGATGGTTATAGGCTAGATTTAGTTTTTATAAATTCAAAATGGCGGTAGAGTGGAGAAAAAAATTTACGCACCCTATTGAGTAGCATATCATTGGATAGGTCTTTCAAAATGAAGACGATGTTTCATTGACTATTTTACAATCATAAACTCCGTTTAAATATTACACGACCTGGAAGTTGTGTAGGTAGGATCTCTAGCTTTACTGCAACTCTAACCGTCATACACATCTATAGGCCTCATCAAAACAGTGTTTATAGATAAGAACTAACAATTAAACGCAACTTAAAAGTCATCAATACAAGTAAATAAAAAATAGGTAAGTAATATGAAAAATAGTTTCACTTTGATGAGAAATAATTAATTAGTTCGCTTTTTACGCAATCGGGTTTTTTAATTTTTTAAATTTAATTTTTACTTGTTTTCTACATTTGAATCAGTAAAGTATGCGAATAATAAATGTATATCACTGCAAAAATATAAAAAGAAAAAAATTGTAAAAATAAGAATTACAGTACAAAGTCAAAAAGTCCGGAATCCTCGGGACTTTACCAAGTCCGAACTTCAGATTTTTCTGAATTTTGGGTCATCAAAAATACTGCTTTTCTAATAAAAAGAAAAAGAAATTTCACTACTTAAAAAGGGAAAATATGATGTTCGTATATTAAAATTGCACATAACAGTTATTAAAACAAAATTAAACAACTTTTTAATTAAATAAATCATAACAAAATAAAAAGTAAAAAAAAAAAAAAAAAAAAATCCTGTATGTTAGGAAAGATACAATTTAAGAAGAAATTCTAACTTACTTAACTATTGAACGTTTCAGTTAATGTGAGCTGCTTTATTAACTTAGGTATCTCATTAAGAAGTTTTGATTTTATTCAGTTGCATAGACATAAGTTCTGATTCAGTAATAAAGCTTCTTTGTTCTAGATTTTTTTTTGTTGTTGTTGTTGTTTGTTTGTTTCAATAATTTTGTTTTTCCCTCCTTTCTTGAATATTGCCGCTGGAAAGTCCAAACTTTTGACTATGCACTGTATTTTTAGACATCGAAAACGTTACCATTGTGTGTGTGTGTGGAGGGGGCGGGGGGGGGTGTCGAGGAATGATAACGTATGATATCGTAAGGGGGGGGGGGTCCTAAATAATCGAGAACTTTATATATGTATAGGCCCTAAGTGTTTAATTTTTCATAATAGTTTTTGCATTCATGCAGGCAAAATATATTGTCGCGCCGAAAAAATGCATATAATTTCTTCTATCATAAGATCAATCAGATAAACGCCTAACATTGTTATGTTTATAATTGAAGAGCTTAGATGATAAAGGTGGTATGGGACAAATAAAAAATATATATTTTTAATATGTTATTCGGTCGGCAACTTTCAAAATCGCAGCTTACGAATTTTACATTAGACGAGCTTTTAAAGTATGTTCAAATAAATATTAAGAAATATTTAAGCGAAAGAAATATTACAATCCTCATTAATAAACTTATCGATGAATTCATTTTTCAAGAAAATATCAAAAAAAGTAAACCATAATATACAAAAAGTTTACCTATTTTCCTTGCCTGTACGAAAACGAAAAGTTATGATATGCTGTATTAAAAGACAATATAAATTTAATAGCCTGTCCACCAAGAAAATTGAAAGAGTTAATTTGTGCGAAAATAGATCTAATACCGAAAGATGAATTAGCTGGTGTATATGCCATTCCTTTTAGAACTGATAGCAAATACAATAATGGAATACATAGAAATGACTAAAAGGAAACTCAAACAAAGAATCAAAGAACATAAAGCAGATAGAAAGTTTTGTCGTCAATCTACAGCTCTCTCTCGTTTAAGTTTCAATCAGAATATCACAAAAGATTTTGATCATGCAAAAATCATATATCAAACATCCAATTATTACGCATCCACTACCAGAGAATCCATAGAAATACTGTCTAAAAATAATCAAGTATGTAACGACGCGCTATCGTACAATATCCCCAATTTATGGTTCAATACCCGGAAAATAAATTTAGAAACTTGAGCAAAGTGACGTATTAAGGAGACCTTCTACATTAGGAGACAAAAAAAAAAGCACTTTTTATGATTTTTTTGTAAGAAAACTGTATGATGGATCTTTTTGAAATTTTAACAGTTTATTGTACATATCTTAAGGTATTCACAAGAATTTTTTTATTAGATTTTGTTGCTTCTACTCTAAGTTATAAACAAATATTTTCTACCACATTTTTTAACACGGTGGGCAAGATTTAAAAAAACTACTCAATGGATCATCTTGATTTTTTTTTTTATTATTATTAAAGCTTATTTAATTGCCTTCATAGTGAATTAAAGCTTTTACTAAAATTATTTTTAAAAAAAGTTATTAATAAAAAAGAATTTTTTTAACAAAAAAAATTTTTAAGGGGTCTCAGGACTCTTAAAATTGGAAAAAATGAAAAAAAAAAAAGACCATTTTCAACATTTAATATCTTAAAATGTATTTGATTTTAAGACACAATTTTAATTGGAATAAAATGTATAAGTATGTTCTTTCATTTCTTGTATTTAAAAAATTATGAGATGCTGAATTAGCATTTACAGGGGGCTCCAAACTGTTAGACATTTGACGAGCAAAAAATCGGCATAACAGCTTACGCGCACGATTACAAAATAAGTATTGCAACTAGAATGAAAATTTTGGTGCCTACTTATACTTCAAATTATAATAATTACCCTGCACCTAAATAAATTTGTATTTAAAGGTTTTTTATATTTTTAATACAAAGTTGTATTTAGCTAATGAAAAATTACGAAAATTTCAACAGTATAATCACCTAAAAAATATTGTTTTGAACAATAAAAAAGAAATTTTAGGTTCCGTTTATACAGACTAACATGAAACATATGTTTTGAAAATTTCATGAAAAAATATTCATAAGTTTTTGAGATATCGTGCGCGTTATGCCCAAAAACGTCATTTGAAGAAAAGTGGCTTCAAAGTTTCCGAAACGACGATTCAGCTATTGAACGTGTATAAATGTAAAAGCCATAACTTCAGTTCTAATAGGAATTTCAAGGAAACAATTATATCAAAATGTTCAGAAAAGATAGGAGTTTAACATCTAAAAAAATTAAAATTTCGCAAATTTTAAAGCTTTAAGAGTCCTGAGACCCCTTAATCATCCGTTACATAACTTTTTAAAAATAAATTTATGGGTTCCATTAATTTAACTAGAAGCTATACTCACGAAGTTTACGAAAAAAAATTATTTTTGTGTTTCAGATAATTCTACAAGGCGCTATCACGCTCCCGTCCAGACAAAAATTTCCAAAGCAGTTGAACATATTTGTTTATAACTTACAAGGAAGGTCTCCATACGGGCATATTCAGAAAAATCTGAAAAAATTACAGAATGTTCTTCTCATGTGTAGATATATGTTTATAAAAAAAAATTTGGCGGAACCGCGATAGAAAGTTCGTAAAAAAATAATGAAATTTTCGTTTATTTGGCGATTTATCATTGGTTGGCGATGAAATGAAATTTCGAAAAATACTTTTTTATGCCGTATACTCTTTAAGATAAAAATGTTTCATGTTGAACTTGTTTAAATAAATTTAATGTAAATGACTTTAGTTTTGTCAGTTTTAGATTGATTTAACTATAGTTTTGTCATATATATGTATATATTTATAATGAAAGTTAAATATCAAATTTTATGAATTAAAAGAAAATTAAAATAAATTAAAATTGTTTCAATGTCTCAAAATTAAGTCCAATTGAGCACTGTAGATTCAATTCTGTTGCTATGGAAACGACGAATTCTTTGAAATGAATAACTGCTAAATGAATCTTGCCTTTATTTTGGAATACGCTTAAATAGATGAAAGTATTTTTTATATATGAAATTGTTTTTAAAGTAATAAAATTAAATAACAAGCAACATAAATATGTAATACCAAAAAATGTATTTATAAAACTCTCTCATTTTTTAAGTTTAAATTCATTAAATACTATTTATACGCATTCTAAAAATCAATTGACAATCAATTTTCAGGTGCACTAAAATCGTTTGCTTTTGGCGAGGAAAAGTATTGCTCGCCAAATAGTGTGACGCTTTCGCCTTTTCGCGCCAAATACACGAAAGTATTTTATTTTTTTGCAGACTTTCTACTGTAATTCCGACGCTAAATTTGACTGATCTTTTATTACATACATAAGTAGTTTAATCAGTATTTTTTTTCAAAATATTCTGAGTATGCCCAGTATGGAGACCTTCCTTGTTAGAGTAGAATCAACAAAATCTAATAAAAAAATTCTTGTGTATACTTTAAGATATGTACAATAACCTGTTAAACTTTCAAAAAGATCCATCGTGCAGTTTTCTTACAAAAAATCATAAAATGTGCTTTTTTTGGTCTCCTAACGTAGAAGGTCCCCTCAAAGTTAGTGGTACAGCAGTTAAATAATTCTTCTACACAAATTCAATCTGAAACACTGCTACATCGACTCTCCAACTACACGTTTAAAATGAAAGTGCCATATTAGACCATAGTGATGTAGTAAAATAAATAGGACTGCAGTTAATAATAATATATATTTTCTCTAATTAAATTTAATCCAAGAAACTGCTTCTTCTATTTTCAACTCTAATATTTATTGGCTCCCTCGTTTTCAAAACAAAGTGACGTATTTGTATAAATAAACAACAATTAGTTATTATAATATTCTCTGATGAAGGGCTTAGTAAAACCCGAAAGTACTAAGAAGTTTTTAAATAAAATGTATATTTTTAAATTGTAACATCTCTTTTATTACTTTAGTCGCCATTTAAGTAAAACAGTTTACTCATTAAAGTTTATATTACATATCTATATTATAAAGGACAAACATATCTGTGCGTAACGCATACGTCATTTTGCGAATGGCAACAATTTGAAATTTGAAATAAAATTTAGGTTTTGCAATTATATATTAAACTTCTATACATCGCATATTTTAAATTTTAACACCGTCGTATAAGGAAAAAAATGCTCTTTTAAATGCAATTTACTTGAAAGCTGTATCTCAATTTGTTTTTGAGATATTAATTTTTTTGTAGTTTTTAATACAAATTTTGTAATCGTGGCAACTGAAGTACTCCATTTATATTGAAAGTAAAGGGAAAATAGTCATGGTTTATTATTTTTATTGATTATATCCTTATTGATGTCATTTCACATTACAAATAAAAGTAACTTTTTTATAATTTTTGAACAGAAAATGATGTCAGACATTAAAAAAGAACACGCATTTTTGTTCATAAATCAGTTACATTTCAATATTTTTACATTATGCTGATACTGAGTTTGAGACGCTAGGCAAAATGATTCCGTGAGTAAAAATTATGTCATATTTAAAACAATACGATGATTTATTTTGATAAAACTAAATATTTGACAGATACTAAATGGTCAATATGACAATTAAAGGCAAATTTCTGAATATTTTTTTTCGCGGGTATTGAGACTAGAACTTAAAGTTCACATGAAAAGTTGCATCGGACAAACGTGACTTTAAGTTTGGAAATACATTCATTAATAATCTATTGCGCGTTAAAATACTTTCAAATTGTGAATTTGTGTGGTGCGTATGTAAATTATGAGAATGTGAAAATAACATACAGTTTAGATTTTATGGGGGAAAATTTTATGATGTGACAAAGCGAAATACTTTTTACTGATTTTTCATCCCGTAAAAACAAACATAAGAGCCTCAATCGATAAATTCATCATAATTACTCATTTTGATTACGTATTATAATAGAGTTTAATTTTTCAATAATTTAAGCAGTTGAAGTTTGTGGAAATAATATTTTGGCAATTTTAGGTAAAAAATATTATTTGTTTTAAGAAAGAGTGAGACAACCAATGTTAGATGAATTTTTAATTGTAATTATTTTTGTAGGTTTATTATAAATTCGATCTGAAGTTCCTTTCTAACATTTTAGTTCGTCGAATTTCGACGGGTTGCAACTCGTTTCGATAAATGGAACTTTACAGCACATTTTCTCAAAATGATAATTGTGTCACTTACCACCCTTATCATCTGAGCTCTTCCATTGTTATAAGGAGATTCGTATGATTCATATAACTAAATGAGTAAAAGTACAGAACGATTTAAAATGATGATTTCCGTTATATACCGTTGTATTTTCTAAACTATTTACTGTATGTAAATTACAATTAGTTATATTCCTATGAAAGTTTTCAGAGGTTCAATTTAGTTCTTTCCAGTTGCATGCATAACATCTAGATCAGCCATATCCCATATAGACCGAGAGGCGCAGCACAGACAATCACCTTATCGAGTTCACGGCTGAAATTCAAGAATTTGTTAAAACTCGATTCGCATATTAAAATTAAACCGGTCTGCCAAGTCCTTTCTTGGTGGAAAATACCTGAAAACCCGATTTTAGCGGTTGACTCGTAGGTTTACGATTGTGTTTTCCTACGCAGTCGTCCATGTTTTCATACCTTTGGGTGCAGGAAAACACAATAGTAAACTTACTAGTCAAACTGCTAATTATCTTTGATAGAATAAGCTCAAAATCCGTTGTTCCCAAAAGGAATAAAAAAGATGAGGGGTTGTATCCAAATATAGTAGTACGTGGAATATTGTGTACGCTATCTTGGCACTAATCAACAGATATTTGGATACAGCACCTCATCTTTTTGCTTCTTTTCAGGAACAACGGATTTCGAGCTTATTCTATCGACGATAATTTTCAGAATTTTCAAGCTATGTTTTTGAGACTTTCACAAAAGTTGCTTTATACACTTAGCTAATACATTATGTACATTATATTTTTATTGCATTCGCGCATGCCCAGTGAAACATTTTTTAGTAAACCTGCTCATTTTTAATCCAATTTTTATTATTTTTTAATTCTGATTGCAGAGTATTATGTACAATGTTGTTCGTCATATTTTTTGAAACGAACTTTTTTTTATATTAAGAACTCTGGAAATTAAAAGCCAAAAACTTGGCGAAATTTGGAACTGTTTTTATAAAAACCTTAATTTCCCTACCAGTATACATGCTATCCTCATAAAAATGAACACAGTTTATTACAATAAGCCTCTTAATATTGTTCTAGAGTTTGAATGCTTTTACTACATTAGTTTTTACAGGTTATCCAACATATATTCGTTCTTTTTCAACTTGTTGACGGTCCCCTATATGGGGTTTCGTGAAAAAATGTTCGCGGAAATATATGACCTATCTATACTATTCTGTTTGCACACCTGGAGTTTCAGGATAATTCTTCATGCATTTTCCTAGATGTTTAACAAAACGTCTAAATCGCAAGTGACCAATCATCATTGGCCATATAGTGTATACAGGGCTATATAAAATAATTCAAGCATGTTTACGTATACTGGTAAAAAAATCTGAAAGTAAATTTTCAACCTATTATGTATTTTCTTACTAAACTAAGTTTTCAAATGTGCATTTTTTTTAAAAGTTTACTTAGATTTTTTTTTCCTTTATTAAACAATGAAGTTTCGTTAAATATTTCTCGAAATGTTTCGTCATGTTTAATGCATGATTTTTCCTTCTTGTTGTTTTTAAAGCAAGTAAATACGGAATAGCTAATACCCAGACTAATAAATTAAATGCATATTCTTATTCTTTTACGCTTTATTTTAACACCATACTAACGACACGTGTGAAGCATTATCCTACATTTCCTGTTTTCGGAGATTTCCTCCCAAACTCAAAAGAATTTTTTCAAAGTTTGTTTCGGGAAAACAAACACTGTTAATTTATTTTGTTTTTTCTCTCTACCTCATTACTTCTTTTTACCAAACATTGGAGGAATTTTTCACAAGATTAAGTGGAAAGAAACGTGATGAGAAATTTTGGTATCCAAAAATAAATTGCTTTTCGATTTGTAGCAAAATTTTTATGGGTAGTGACGTATTTAGGTTATTTTACTGCGATAGTGTAGAAATTCGTATATTTCATTTTGTGCACATAAAGTTTCTGGAAATGGTATTAAATTAACCCCCTTTTTGGTTTTTTACAAACTATTTTTAAGTATGTTTTTTTTTTTTGTTTTTTTTTTTTAATTCCACAACTTTTGGCTATCTAATACTAATTTACTTTTTGGAAAAACTTTATTATTTGTAATATCATTAAATATTCTTGTTACAATGGTCTAGAAAATCGTATATTTCATTTTATGAATCGAAAACATTTATAAAGGGTATTAAATTAACTGCTTTTACGATTTCGTAAAAACGATGTAAAATTATTACGTCTTAATAAGTTTCATAATCTTATGCGTATTTTATTAATTAAAAGCAACTACTGAAGTTATTTTTTTTTCTTGTTAGTTACCTAGTAACTACTACTTTCATTTGTTAAAAAAGCATTATTATTCAAATTTAAAGGGCACCCGATTATCCGATTACGGTAAATTCCATAACATAAATGTTTTAGAACAGCTGTAAGTAAGTTGTGGGTTAAGGAAAAAAACACTGAAAGTCTTTTTTTATTCTTAAAAATTACGTGTAAAAATTAATAAATATCTAGTACGTTTCTAGAGACTAATAATTAAATGAATTCTTCACCTTTTATGTTTTCCCTTAACATACTACTAGTAGAGTTGCCAATTTAACAATGATTTCCGGACCATCGTGACAATTTACCCTAGGCCAATTTACCCTTATTTTAACCTGAAATTTTGTCAAGCATAGATTATGAAATACTTTCCAACACATTTAGATTAGTATAACTATTAAAGCGATATATGATAACTAAATAAATCGTTTGGAAAACGCATTACACACTTGAAAATCCTATTTCAGCAATTACCACAATTAGTCGGAAAAGTAATCAAAATTTTTTGTGAAGCCCTGTAGTATATGATTACAGATTTGTAAATGAAATACATAGCATGTTAAAATTTAATTCAGTTAGAAGCAGAAGAAACGCATTTCGAAATCCCCATCAGGAATTCCTGTCAATAAAAAGAAATGTACTTGAATTCTTTTGTGGGGACCTGTATAAGACCTATAGATTTTATACAAAAAAGTAAAATTGAAAATTTTTGTTACAATTAAAAACACGAACTACAACTAAAAATTAAGTTTCAGCAATTATTTCTCACAGGCAGTACTGTAACTGAATTCTTTTCTGAGTCCCTATAAAGCAGTGGTTCTCAACCTGTGTGCCGCGGCACAGTAGTGCGCCGCGAAAAGATCTTAGGTGTGCCTCAGGTAAACTTTTAAGCAAGTTGCATAAAATTTTTAAAAACTCGAATGTGTAATGTCAGACATTTCATATTATTCGATTTACATTGAAAGAAGCTTTAGTGTCACAAATTTGCTTTATTTGGAACATATTTTCTGCTGTTACTCATTATAAGAGTATACAAGGAAATCCTAAAAATGGTCTTACGTCTCTCGAAATAAATTCTTTCAGAGAAACAATCATGTCTCCTGAAGCAAAAAGATTACAATTTAAAATGCAGTATAGAAAAGTTCGTTTAAAAATGATTTAAGAGTATGCTTATCCAAAGATCTTATCTTACTCAGAAAGTCTTCCAATTTAAACTAGTATGTTGTGGCCATCACAAAACTTTATTCTATCTCATACATGTCAATACTTCAAAATTCACTATCTCAGTGCCGCCAAATTAAATGGCAATCTGTGTTCATCATGAAAATTCTAAAAATATGAAATTCCGTGCATTAGTTCTCGAGGTATGACTGTCGCTGAAATCGTGTAAATCCAGCAAAATGCAGCATAGCAGCGCCACCTATTGGGTTATTTACACCAGAACCTAATTATCACCAACTTATATCAACCTCTAACTGAATATGAAGTTTGAGGAAAATTCGTGCATTAGTTCTTGAGATAGAGGTATTGCGCAAATCTTGACAAATGTAGCAAAGAAGCGCCACCTGTTGAGCGATTTGCAACAACACATAATCAGCAGCAATATTAATCAAGTTATACTTAAATCTGAAGTTTGATGAAAATTCGTGCATTAGTTCTTGAGATAGAGCTATTGAGGAAATAGTTCAAAATGCAGCACAGCAGCGCCACCTATTGGGCGATTTACACCAACACGTAGTCAACATCATTTCATATGAAAGACTAACTGAATCCGAAGTTTGATGAAAATGTGTGCATTAGTTCTTGAGATAGAGGTACTGCGAAAATAGTGTAAATCCTGCAAAATGCAGCATAGCAGTGCCACCTGTTAGGCGATTTACACCAAAACGTAAACAGCATCCATTCATGTCATGGACTAACGGAATCTGAAGTTTTATAAAAATCCGTGCACTAGTTCTTGAGATAGAGCTTTTGCGGAAATCCTGCAAAATGCTACATAGCAGTGCCACCTGCTGGCCGATTTACACCAAAAACTAATCAGCACCAATCTATATCAGGGACTACCTGAATATAATTTTTTATTAAATTCCGTGCATTAGTTCTTGAGATAGAGCGCCCACAATATTTATGTCACATACAGACAGACAGACAGACGGACAGACAGACAGACGGACAGACAGACAGACTCACAGACAGACATTTTGTAAAAACATGTTTTTTGGAATCTCTGACCCATAAAACGTGTAAATCCGTCGAAAACTGGAATTCGAAAATTTTCATGAAACCAATACTTCTTTACATACCTCGTTCTTGTAAAGATAGCAGAAAGTAAAAAAGACTCAATCTCAGATATCTCTTTAAATGATAATACGACAAATTACTCACAAATTAAGATTTTTTTTTCCATTACCAGTTCCTTTCCCTATACAATATTCCTGTAATTTCCTGCACTGCTATTGACCAATAAACCTATACATCGAATCCACTTCTCCTCCATATATATATGGGAAAATTCCATGATTCTTTGCCCTGATGACGGTGTGCTAAATGATACCGAAACTAGTGTTCAAAAGGTGCTTAAAACGGTGTTTCATCTTCTTATAAATAAATACTAATCCATATTAAAGAGAAGTATATAAAAAAGGGTTATAATAATTTTATTTAAAATAATTTTCTTTTTCTTTATTCGGCTTGGATGGCCTATTTTGTTTGTGATTGTAAATAAATAAAAAACTATGTGAAATAATTCCTTGTGTAATGATAGATAAGCCTTCCTTTTTTAAGTCATCATAATTTTAGTGTGCCGCACAAATTTAATTCAATGTTTAAGTGCGCCGTGAAAAGGTTGAGAAACACTGCTATAAAGGAACGATAAAAGCTACGCACACCATATTCTAAAGGAGGCATTTTGTTATGAGCTTTAGTGTTGCATGTCAATTCCAGTATGTTTGAAATAGTATAACGTCATTAAAATACACCAAAATAATTTTTCTCCGGATATTGTAATATAATGGAATGCTTTTGTGTGAACTGTAAACGAACTATAAATGCTACACGCTTCATTTTCAATACCGAATACGGCATAGCATGGGGCCGTATGACATAACCGTATGGTCATGGTCATACGGTTATGTATGGTCATGGGGCCGTATGACATAAAACATGGAGCTATCTGGATCTCCATAATAGTCCATTATGGACTATTATGGAGCTATTTAAGTATCTATATTAATATTACAAACAAATGAAGTCATGTTAATCATGAGATAGCTGATTTATTTTTATTTTTATTATTTTTTCTTTGTCGATTTTCTTGAATGACGAAATCTCTTTTTTTTAATTTATGTATTATTCAGCGATAGACACATCCTATACATATTTTACTGTAGATGTCGTTTAAAACTGGATCGTAAAAAAATAATTCTTCAGCGGATGTGGATGATGCATTTTATATAAAATAAAAGCATGTATTTTAAGTCTAAAATCTGAACTATCTATATATATATATATATATATATATATATACAGACGAACCTCTATTTAACGAAGTCGCTAAATCCCCGAAAAAAGTTCGTTATATGGAAAATTCGTTAAACAGAGATTCACCTTTTAAAATACTTTAAACTACATAAAACAGATTTTATATTCATAATCACTAAATATTTTTACTAAAAGCAATTAATCACATGTTTTTTAATAAATTATATCGATTTGTTTTATTTATTTTACCCACCAATATCCATCATCAATTCATTTTTTCTATGTATTTAAATCTTTGAAATCTGCAAGGAAAACAAAACATTGTTCGGGAATACATTGTATTTTCTGTTTAAAATAAATAGTTTTACATTAAAATTAACGAATTTTAATGACCTTATCGTATTTATTATTATTATTATAACAAATAATTTTAACCGTACATTAACATATGCGTTCTTAAATTTAGTTTCTGAAAAACTCTGTTAATTTTGTCTGAGTTTTTTCTTTTAAAAAGTGCTTTCTCTCATAATACGTCTCGCATCTTTGCAATACACCAAAAACACCTTCATGCGTATTTTCTTCTAACTATAATCCGCGTCGAATTGTTTCAAATGATTTTAGCATTTCATTATACGAAGTTCTGTTAATTCCTGCATCATGATCATTTCTATCATCATCATATTCGTCTCATCGCATTGCATTGCTGTATTGTTTTTATTTTTCACACTGTCGAAAATATCCAATTCGGATAGTGATTCCGAGGTCTCAATTTCAGAATTAAGTGAAATAGAATCATCAGTCAGCACATCATGGTTTATTTCTTCTTTTTTCTCATTTGTATCCACATTTTTTTAAGTTACTCTAAGGGATTATCGTCTTCGTCCTCCGTACTTACCGAATTTTCACTGCTGACAAAGAAGGTGCCTGGTAAAACCAGTTCAAGGCCATTGAACATCATAAAATGTGTTTAAAGAAAGAATAAATTTGAAATGTCCAGAAATATTTTGAGAAATCATGAGAAAAAAAAATTTAGATCACAAGAAAAAGTTCGTTAAATAGAGAATGCACTTCGCTATTTGGAGGTTATTTTACGAAGAAATTTGCAAAATGTTCTTGGTTCCAAGGAAAAGTTCGCAAAATAGAGATTCGTTAAATAGAGGCCCGACTGTATATTCATCGGAACCGACATTTGTGAAAAAGCAAAATTCCCGTTTTCTAGGGGTTTTTTTTTTTTTTTTCTGCCGCAGCTATCACTGGATATAAACTAGGATCACTAAAGATACCATACTAAGGAAATTATTGTTAAGTTGACAATCCTGCTGCTAATTATATGTGTGAAGTATTGTCCAAGATTCCATTTTCATCTGGTTGGAATTCGAACCTTCGAGTGATCATTCTTGAAATCCCTTGAGAATGGCTAAGTGGTAGTGACCGAAACTGTCGGGAAGTTTTTAACATCATTTTAAAATTTTAAATGTCATGTATACTTTTAAATGCATGCATATTTTATTTCCCATGATACACTAATACAGCAAATATATTATATATATTTCTGAGTTCTTTTAACTTATTAGGCACAAGATTTCTTGTTTTCCAAAACAAAAGTACTTTTTCAAAACTTTTTTTAGAAAGACAAGCATTGTTGATTTATTTGCCCTTTATCTTTATTCTCATAAATCTGTTTTGTCAAACATCAGAGGAATTTTCCTTAAGATTATGTATGTGAAGGGGAACGATAAGAAATTTTTGCTATCCAGGAATAAATTGCTTCCCAATTTATACAAAAATTTTATGAAGGGTGATATGTTTAGATTATTTTATTATGATAGTTTGAAAATCGTATATAAAAAAAAACACTATAAAAGATTGCTTCCATTTGTTGAAAAAGCGTTATTGTATGTTTTGTATATAAAGCTTAAGTACTGTGTGTATCGTAAATATGCTGTAGGCATCTTGTTGTCAGTGATCGCTTCAGCGTTGTATATGAATGGTAATATGTTTAGATTATTTTATTATGATAGTTTGAAAATCATATATATAAAAAAACTTATTATAAAAGATTGCTTCCACTCGTTGAAAAAGCGTTATTGTATGTTTTGTATATAAAGTTTAAATATTGTATATATCGTAAATATGGTGTAGGCATCGTATTATGAGTGATCGTTTCAGCGTTTTATATGGAGTTTTATATTCAATATGTTTGAAATAGTATAGCATCATTAAAATACACAAAAACGATTTTTTCCCAAACATTGTAATGTAACGGTGAGTGAACCGTAAACGAACTATAAATGCTACACACTTCATTTTCAATACCGAACATGCATAATAATCCTCAATGATGTATATTAATTACATAGCAATCCGAGTAACATTTAAGTGAATCAGAGGACGGACAGATAAACCGAATTCATAAACATTTTTCAAATATGTTAAAAAGTTTTAAAAATAAAAATAAATAAAAGCCAACAAGAACAGGACTATAATCTTCAAATAATTTTTTGGTTCAGAACTGGTTTTTAGCTCACAGGTTATCAAAGCCTGAGAGCTAATGTGCCCGCAGATTCTGTATATACGTACTTAACGCTATAACTCTTGATAGAAATATCCGATTTGCTTCAATTTTTTTCTAGGTTCATTCTAATAAGGCTCTTCCCTGATCAGTTTTGGGGGTTCATTGGTTAAGTATAAAGGGGGGCTCGGGGGATAATCCCCCTTAATTTATATAAATGGGTTTTTTCGGCGGAATTATCCGATTTGCCTCAAATTTTGCAAATAGGTTCCTTCTGATAAGGTACTTTTACTAGTTTTGGGGGTTCATTGGTTAAGTATAAAGGGTGAACAAGGGGGCTAATCCCCACCGCCCTTAATTTAAATAAATGGGTTTTTCTGTCCGATTTGCTTGAAATTTAGTATACCGGTTTATTCTGATAAAGCGCTTCCCTGAGGAAATTTGGAGGCTCATTTGTTAAGTATAAAGATGGGAAACAGAGGGGTGGGGGGCTAATCCCCCTTTAATTTATTTTCCGAGGGCATTGTTCTTTGAAATAAGAGTATAATATAGAATTAATGTGAATAGCCTGTGAGCTCAATGCCATTAGTTTAACTGGGCACTTTTCAATTTATTTTTATTGCTGCAGATATCACTGTATATTTTGTTTGAAAAGAAAGGTGTTTAACCAATGTGTTTTGCCTGCACTAACTTATGGAGCAGAAACATGGACGCTAACATAATAGATGATACAAAGATTACAAACAACACAGAGAAGTATGGAAAGATGTATTCTAGGCATAACTAGAAGAGACAGAAAGAGAATAACTTGGATAAGAAGTCAGGCGGAAGTTTTTGACATCATTGAAAGAATAAAACGGCTAAAACGGAAATGGGCTGGGCACATTGCAAGAAGACAAGACATATGGAGCTCAAATATCCTACAATGGTATACCAGAGATGTAAAACGACAAAGAAGACGACCACAAGTGAGATGAAGTGACGAAATCAGAAAAGTGGCCGGTGTTAATTGGATGACTAAAGCACTAGACAGGAAACTGGAAAAATCTGGGGGAGACACACATCCAGCAGTGGATTGAAAACGTTTGATGATGATGATACTGAAGATACCGTACTCTGGAAATTATTATTAAATTGGCAATCCTGTAACTAATGATATGTGTGAAGTATTGTCCAAGATTCCATTTTCATCTGTTTGGAATTTGAGCCTTCCACAGTCCATTCTTGAAATCCCTTGAGATTTTCCCTCACGTGGTTTTGGCAGAAAGTGTCGGAAAGTTTTTAACATTGTTTTAAAATTTTAAATGTCATGTATATTTTTAAACGTCATGCATATTTTATTTCTCATGACACACTGGTATAGCAAATACATTATACAGGGTGTTCCAAAATTCAACCGACAAATTTAGAGGAGCACTGGTATAGCAAATACATTATACATGGTGTTCCAAAACTCAACCGACAAATTTAGAGTTACACTACTAATATAGCAAATACATTATACAGGGTGTTCCAAAATTCAACAGACAAATTTAGAGGGACACTTATATAGAAAATACCTTATTTAGGGTGTTCCAAAATTTAACCGACAAATTTAGAGGGACACTGATATAGCCAATACATACTATAGAGTGTTCCAAAATTCAACCGACGAATTTAGAGGGACACTGCTATAGCAAATACATTATATAGGGTGTTCCAAAATTCAACCGACAAATTTAGAGAGATACTGGTATAGCAAATGCATTATACAGGCTGTTCCAAAATTCAACCGACAAATTTAGAGGGACACTGCTATAGCAAATACATTATATTGGGTGTTCCAAAATTCAACCGACAAATTTAGAGGGACACTGCTATAGCAAATGCATTATATTGGGTGTTCCAAAATTCAACCGACAAATTTAGAAGGACACTGCTATAGCAAATACATTATATTGGGCGTTCCAAAATTCAACCGACAAATTTAGAGGGACACTGCTATAGCAAATGCATTATATTGGGTGTTCCAAAATTCAACGGACAAATTTAGAGTTACACTACTGATATAGCAAATACATTATACTGGGTGCTCCAAAATTCAACCGATAAATTTACTGGGACACTGATATAGCAAATACATTATACAAGGTGTTCCAAAATTCAACCTACAAATTTAGAGGAATGATAGAAGGCATCAAGAGGATGAAAACTTACCATAGAACATGGGGTCGCAAACTACTTATTTAGTCACAAATACAGGGTGCTTCACCCTAACTGAACTCGGATTGAGGGTAATAATTTTAAGAAAAATAAAAATACAGCAATGAAAATGTAACAATATGTACCTCATTTGGTATGAAATGTTATAACATCAGGAAAAGTTCTGGAAAATAAGGGTGCTCACGCAATCGATGATACCGTATGAACTAGTAATCGCAGTCCAAAATGGGAAACGTTAAGTGCATACTACTGGCGTGTATAAGGGAAAATTCTACCACTTTTTTATGCTGTCACATTTACAACAAAAGTGAACATATCTATTAAAATTTTAAAATTACATCCTGCTGATTATTCTATCCTACTTAAACCGTGATTTTAACTGCTTTTTCGTTTGCTGTGGCTCTTGCTGTCTTGTGACTCTGCTCGTTTACTGATGAGGGCTATGAAAATAACCGAAACGTTTATATATTTCTTTAATTATATTTTAATTGTTTTTAATAAAATTTTAATATGTGTATGTCTGTAGTTATGTAAATTGTGTTAATTATCTATTAAAAGTTTCATTATAATATACTTCAGTTTTCTGAAAGTTATTAAGGCTGCTCTCAAGTCCAAGCGAGCAACTTTATGACATAAGTTTTAATTTTTTTTTTCTGAAATGCATGAAACTAGCAGGAGTTGTTGTTCAGAAACTATGTAATCGAGCTGTTTTTTCCGATTTTTTTGCAAACGCAGTAGATCTTTCAGAATACAGTGTCAAAGTGGAGGTTTTGAACGGAATTTCCGCGCGAAAGAAGAATAACCACTCAAGAAAGGGCGAAAAACGCGTTTATCACGTGATCAAAATCGCTTATAACTCAATGGATAATTTATTGATCAAAAAAGGGAAAACACAGTTCTATTCCAAATCGCTTCCATGGTCAGGCTTTCCAATTTTATATCTTTCCGTTAAAAAATGAATTTGCAAATGTGTCAAAACATTTTGCGCTTGTTGAGCAGAGCAGTTGAGAACAGCCTTAACATCAATCCATGTTGAGTTACGGTAGAACACCTTGTATTTTTGATTAAATAAGTGGCTTGCAATCCCATGTTCTAGGGTAAGTTTTCATCCTCTTGATGCTTCTATCACCCCTCTTAATTTGTCGATCAAATTTTGGAACACCTTGTTGTATATTTTTGAATTCTTTTAACTCATTATTCACAAGATTCCTGTTTTCCGAAACAAAAGTAGCTTTTCAAAACTCCTTTTCCAAAGACAAGCAATGTTAATTTATTTGCCCTTTATCTTTATTCTCATAAATCTTTTTTGTCAAAGATCAGTGGAATTTTTCTTTAGAATACGTGTGCAAAGAGAAGCGATGAGAAATTTTCGCTATCCAGGAATAAATTGCTTCTCAATTTTTACAAAAATGTTATGAATGATGATATGTTTAGATTTTTTATTATAATAGTCTAAAAGTCACATGTAAAAAAAAAAAAAAAAAAAAAAAAAAAAAAAAAAAAAAAAAACATGTTATAAAAGATTTTTTTTTTCCCATTTGTTGAAAAAGCGTTATTGTATGTTTTGTACGTAAAGCGTAAGAATTATATTATGATTTGTAAAGATGTCGTGTGCATGTTAAGTTGTTGCATGTAAATAAGAATACATGTAGTAAAGGAATTTGAATCAAATTTCCCAATTTTTTCAAGCGGCAATAAATCCCCTCGGAAAAACCCCGAAAAGAAAAAACCTGGGTTTTTTTCTTTTTTTGTTTCTTTTTCTTTTTTGGGGTGGGGGGGTGGAGCTCCGAGCACCCCCCATCTCTGATGCCGTTCCATAAAAAATAAATCATCACCAGCAATGTAACTAGACTAAATTTTAGCCGGAGCATAGTAGCAAATTGGCGCTCCTCCCACTTCCAAATATTTTAAAAACAAAATCTGAGTAAATAATAACTGAAGGAACGCTATCCATATACAGTGGAACCTCTTTTAACCGAAACTCTCAATGAACCGAAATTGATTTTCAAAGCTTTTTTTTTTTTTTTTTTTTTTTTACTGTCATTTTCCTTGTGGGCAAAATCCATTTTGAAAGCTGTTTTTTTTTTTCTTTTTTTAACTACCATATTCCTTGTGTGCAAGCCGTCCTTTCCAAACTACGGGTAGATACAAATATTTTGATCCCCTTTCTTAGAGTTCCTTCGAATTTAACTTGAGCTCCCGTAAGCTGAGGAGTAGAACGAAGAAAACTAACAAATTACGAAGTCTGAAGCTTTTGGATGATTTGCAAAAGGTTTGGCATGGCTGGAGCAGCAGAAAGACTGTGATACTGATGAATTAATAATATTAAAAAACTCCGTGATTGAGCTTCAAAGCAAAGATAATCGAAACATCACAAACATAAACAAAACATTTTTTCAAACCCTTGTAATATATGTAAAAGGTACTTAATTTCAAAATTAAAATTCAGGTAATTTATTCTTGTTTATATTTTGCTATTGCTTTATTTTTATTAAGCATTTGTTACCATAATACGAAATATCGCATATATTTCTCCTTAATCTTAAAAATGAAGCATTCTCGGTTATCGGAAAATTTCGATTTTCCGAAAAATGGTCGGTTCCAATTACTTCGGATAATCGAGGTTTTACTGTATATACATTTTTAATGTGCAAGTTCTGTTTTGTTTTTTTTTTTGCAATAGCACTTTATATATATTATATTTATCATTGTTTTTTGTTTTTGTTTTTATCGTAGCATAAATAAGTATCTATACTAATAAATGAAAGTTTCGCTCCGTCGCGACGCGTCGGTGTGCCTGTCTGTCTGTTAATGATGACTAGCGAAATTTACTGCGCTCAGAGGTCAGAAAATTTGTATGAGGATAGTCCAAGGTAGATCCTGGTGCACTTGAGATTTTTATTTTATTTTTATAATTAGACGAGATATTAATTAAAAAGGCCATAAAAAGCTATCTTTTTTCAAAAAATAGCAGACGTAGTCGCGCATGCACAGTCCCTGCTTTTCAGAGTAGGGGAAAGATCAAATGCTGTTTTATTTTATTTTTATTTCATTTTATTTGTTTGCATCTGTCTTAACGTTAATCGGCCGAACTGTGCAAGATAAAGAACAAGTGGGTAAGCGTGATCGCATATCGCACAGCGTGTTTCGTTTAATATCTCTTTTAAAACACTTTATCCTTAAATTAATAAATAAAAATTATTAATTTATAATTATTAAATCCCTTCATAAATGGCAGTACCACATTTAATTTTAAAATAGTAAAAAAAAAATCATTTTTAAATCAAATTAAAATATCCAAGAAAAATTATTTAAATAAAATAAAAAAATCAGAATATTTTTTAATTCAGCAATTAAAAAAAATTTTCTCAGGTAAAAAAAAAAAATTTAAAATTTTTAAAAGCAAAAAATTGTTTAGAACGTATTTTAAATGCTCAAATAATCCACATTAATTGTTTCTCTTTCCAAACGCTCAATAAATAGCGCCAAAAGAAGGATGTTAACATTTATTAAAATTCGAAAAAAAAAAAGTCCTTCAAAAGTTGCCGTATTATTTTTTAAAAAATGGCCAGTCGATGGCAGGAGTAAACAAAAGTACTGGTTCTAGACTGAAATTCTAGATTTTCTGTGTCTGAAAAAAAAAAAAAAAAAAAAAAAAAAAAAGATTTAAAAAAGTACCTCTGCGTAAAAAATTTTTAAAAACCCTTTCAAATTGCCACAATAATAGAATTTTCTTTTAATTAAATCCATCTGAAAATGAAGTGTAATAATAAAAATCAAAATTTTGAAGTTCCGCTGAGAGCTTCGAAACCATAATCTACTGAATGAGAGACATTTGCGTTACCACGACACCATCGGTGCTCAGGAATATTTGCTGAATTAAAGATTATGTTTAGAAATCGAAAAAAAACGAATTCGCTTAATTAAAATAATATAAGGATTTTTGAAATTTTTATGGTTTTGGGAAGTACAGAGGGCATTCAGCTCTCTCTCTCTCTCTCTCTCTATATATATATATATATATATATATATATATAAATCAAGTCTGTAACTTAAACAGTTTCCGAGTACGAGGCTGTGAATGCGGACAGACAGAGAAACGAGACTATAAGGGTTTAAAAAGATGTAATAAAACCCAAAAAAGGAAGACGTAGTCTCAACTTTCGTACTTTTATATCTTAAACGAAGCAATTAGATCGAAAAAATATTGTTGTTAACTCTTTGAAAAAAATTTCAAAAGGGTCTCTTTCTTGGTTGACTTTTTTCTCCCATTTGGTAACAGTCATCCAAGGGTCGATTTTAGAGGTACCAATTCACAAAAAATACATAGTATTTAAAGATGATACCTTCTCTTCGACGATGCAATCGGTTTTAAAGAATACGAATTCTAACCCTTTCGAAAAAATTCGGGATTGCAAGTTACCTTGCGTTCGCCCCTCCCGAAGACGATCTTTCTTCTAAGCTAAAAGTAACTAAATTTCGGTATTTAGACACAGTCCTTTTAGAATTTAGAGCATATCGGCAGAGCGTATTTACATCACCTACAAAAATTTTGAAACGTTCAGACAAGTAGAAATATTTTTAACAAAATAAAATCTGAGAAATTTTCGATGAAAATGCGGACCGTTTCAGCGCAGCTGCGGCTATGTTTTCACAACTAAATAATTGTATTTTTTCACGAAAATTTTAAAGAGAGCCTGGATACAGTTACATTTATAACCGTTTAAAATTTCAGAGAGTTCGGACAATAATAACGTTTCTTTGTTATGTTAAAAAAACACTCCAAAAAAAAAAAAAAAAAAAAAAAAGAAAAGAAAAGAAAACAGGAAGAAAACTTTTTTTTCACAACTAGACATCAATATTTTTTCACGGAAATTTTACATGGACTGCAAAACCGTTATATTTATAGCCGATTAAAACTTTAAACAATTCTAATAATAAGACCTATTTTTAACTATATTTTTTAATTATATATTAACTGTATTTTAACTATATAGTATATGAAATATATACTTTATTGAATTTTATGCTTAGGAAACTTCATAAGGTTCTGTCAGTTTTTGTTTGTTAAGAAATGTTTTCCTTTTTTAAATGAAGATAAAAACTAAAAAAATTCGTCCTCTAAGGTTTATCAAATATTACTTTTGGCATCCAAAACTATTTTGAAACTCATTATTTACCCTAATTTCAAATAAGGATATCTACTTTAATTTTAAAACTTGTAATTAAAATGTAGCAAAATCAATTACTCTGTTGATGACATAACATAAAAAATTATATCAATATGTCATTAGTTTTACCTTTAACCATTTTACGAATATGCTAGGTGTGTTGCAATGTCTATTATAAAAATTAATAAATAACTATTTAATTTGAGGATACTAATAAATAATGCATTTTTCATACTTTTATATTTGCTTATAATATACTACTGCAACTTCAGCCAGTATTTAACTACCATAATAACCACATACCACTTTTGCTGTTTACATTTTTTTCTCTTTAATGAAAAGTCCAAGCTGCCTGAAAATATTCTTGAATATTCCTTAAACATTTTTACATGCCTCAGAATTTTTTCTGAACATAGTTTCAAATACATTTTTCAAGAAAAAAAAATTATTTGTATGCATTCATAAAGTGGACCAGTGCGCTCCAGAAGCGGGGCAAGGTGGTCCACCCACTGAGGCAAGGTGGTCCGCTATGAAGGATTATTTGAAATGCAATATAAATTTATTTTTTACTATTCTAATTCCTCTTTATGTCCCTTTTACATCCAAAATAACATAATAATGCGAATTTGCAGGTAACATTTTCAAACAAGACACATACAAAACAAAACTGAAAAGTTATGGAAAAAAAATTATTATGTTTTTAAAATAATAGCAGATTAAGATACAGGACAACTGCAAATAAGGGGAAGTTATTAAGGAAAATAAAGTCATCGCACATTAAAACTTGCAAATGAAACTCCAAAATACTTGAGAGCCTTAAATTTTCTTGAAATACTTTTGGGTCAGAGGCGACATTACGATAACACTGATATAAGCAACAGATTAATAACCATAAAGTTTTGATTCCAAATTTGTTTTATGTTACATCTAAAATGAGTAATAAAATTTCAGAATCTGCCAGAGCCTTTTTTAGAAACTTTAATACCAGGCTACAGTCAATAAGTTACTTTTATGTTTTTTTTTTTTTTTTCAAAGCAGTAAATACAAACGAAAATATTTCTTACTGTATTAAATAAGTTGCCATTTTCCTTTGTTTACTTTATTTCACATATAAATAATTACTTTAAAACAATATTTCTTTATAGATAATAAGCAATTATTAAATATTTTAAAAATTCTGCATTACAGTAACTGAGTGGATTATGGACCACTGTGCCCCATGTTGAAATTCAATACAATCTCATAAAAATATTATTTATAGCTTTCTTTTAAACATATTAACTTTAAAATTAAATAAAAACAAGTATCATACTTTTACAAAAAAGCTGTTTTATATTATTTATCTATAAACTTTAATTAATAATTAAAGAAATGTATGATGATGAAAGAATTTATTTTTAGAAGCTCAAAAGCACCAGTCAGAATAAAATGGTCCATTCTGAGCTAACTACGTGTTCTGAAGGCTATACGTAATCAATACAGTGCTGCAATCAATTAGCCTAGAAGAAAAGCTTCAAAAATTTTTAAATATATAAAATATAAGGTGTGGTCTACTATGTTCTTAGGTCCACTGTACCCCACTCTCCCCTACATGTGAAGTATTATGCCAAATCTCTTGTTTTATAAAACACAGCTGGTTTTACAAAGCTTGTTTCGGAAAAACAAAAATAGTTTTTTAAGCTTGTTTTGGAAAAACAAAAAGTAAGTTTTTCTAAGCTTGTTTATAAGGCGAAATAAACACTGTTAATTTATTTCTCCTTTCTCTCTATCCTATTACTTTTTTATCCAACATCAGTGAAAATTTTCGCAAGATTAAGTACAAAGAGACGTGACCAGAAATCTGTGATAGCTAAGAATAGATTGCTTTCTGAATGTATAGCAAATTTTTTATGAATGGTATGCTTAAGCTTTTTTACTATTGTTCTTTAGAAGCTGCTATACTTCATTTTATGTATAAGAAACTTCTGAAGGTTTTATCAGGCTTATGGTTTATTAAAAACTATTTAAAATTATTATTTTTTTTTTAACTTTCATTTGTAATATAATATAAAAGCTAGAAATATTTATTCTGTAAGATTTGTCAAATATTAAACTGTATTCTAAAAACAATCTTGAACTTCATTACCATTGCTGATTGTCAACATAAATATCGACTTTCATTTTAAACCAGTAATTAAAACAAGTCGGAAATTGTACGTCAAACGTGGCAACTGAGGCGCGTTTGTACTACAACTAGTTGTATCCAGGTCTTGGTGCAATAGCTGTTGCACTCTTAATGCAAACATGCATGAAAACAAAATTTATTACGATTCTATATATTATATTCAGGAATACGGGAGTTATATGACTCCATCTTAAATAGGACGTAATTACCGTGGCAATCTAGAATCATTATCTATCATGGGATATCATTGAATTAATTACGTATGATATATCAGTTAATAGAAGGAAGAAAACTTTTATTAATATCTTTTTAAATTTTGATTCGATTTTCATACAATTTTAAATGGCTCGACAAAATTCTGCAATGATTATATATTATGACTATCTATATTATAAAGGACAAACATATCTGTGCGTAACGCATACGTCATTCTGCGAATGGCAACACTTTGAAATTTGAAATAAAAATTTGGTTTTGCAATTTTCGCTACTGCAAAATTTTAAACTTCTAACCATACCACGTTTTAAATGTTTACACCGTCGTATGTAGAAAAAAATGCACTTTTAAATGCAATTTGTTTGAAAGCTGTACCTCAATTTATTTTTGAGATATTAATTTTTTTATAGTTTTTAATACCAATTTTCTAATCGTGGCAACTAAAGTACTTCATTTCTATTAAAAGTGGTTTAGTTATCTTTATTGATTATATTCTTACTGATGCCATTTTCTCATTACAATTAAAAATATACTTTTTAAAAATTTGAACAGAAAATGACGTTACGCTTTAAAAAAGACACAATTTCCCTGATGATGCTGTTATATTTCACTATTTTTTCATTTCGCTGACTTTGAGTTTGAGACAATAGGCAAAGTATTTCAGCGACTGAAAATGACGTCATATTTAAAAGAAATCGATAATTTTATTTGATAAAACGAGATATTTCCCCATGAATACGTCTAAAAGTTATAAATTTCTGGAATTTTTACACGCAGGTACAGAGATTGTTATAAGACCTCAAATCACGAGTGGGAATTTTAACATGGCAAGTTGTAATAGTTGACAAACATGACTTAAAGCTTGAAAATATATTTATCAATAACCTATTGCGCGTTAAAATGTTTTTAAATGGTTAATATTGATGTGAAACGTTGAAAATGACTTGATTTGTTTAGATTTAAAGGGGGGGGGGAATCCTTTCCCCCCTTTACCAGCAAAATCCTTTTTGCTGATTTTTTCATTCCGTAATACCAAGCATCAATTGATAACTTAATCAAAATTATTTACCTTGATTATATGTTACTGATTACGTATATGAATAAAGTTTAATTTTCCAATAATTTTAACAGTTTAAGTTTATGAAAAAAGTATTTTGTTAATCTTAGGTTAAAATATGTCTTTGGAGAGTTAAATTAACAAGTGTAAGATGGATTTTTTATTGTAATTATTGTTGTCGATGTATTATAAATTTGATGCAACAGTTCCTTAGTAAACATTTTTTTTCGTCGAAATTCGACGGGTTCCACCTCGTATACATTAAATTTCAAACCATCCGGTTGGGTAGTTAGTTTTTGCGCTGTTATATGCAGACAGACGGACGAACCTGACTACGATTATAGGTGCTACGTATTTATATAATGACGAACGCACCTAAAAATTAAAAAATAAATAATTAGTTTGAAAAGATAATAATAAATAATAGATTTTGCATACTTTTATATTTTCTTTATAATTGTTTTTAATATCCTGCTCTAATTTTAGCCCCAATTTAACTACCATATTAATGATGAATATGAAATATGCCAGATCTCTTATTTTCCAAACCAAAGCTACTTTTTCTAAGATTGTTTTGATTAAACAAAAGTAGTTTTTCTAAGCTTGTTTCGGAAAAACAAAAATAGTTTTTCTAAGCTTATTTATAGGAAAAATAAACACTGTTAATTTATTTCTCCTTTCTCTCTATCCTATTACTTTTTTATTAAACATCGGTGGAATTTTTCGCAAGATTAAGTACGAGGAGACGTGACGAGAAACTTCTGACAGCTAATAATGGATTGTTTTGCGAATTATAGCAAAATTTTTATGAATGGTATGCTTAAGCTTTTTTTACTATTATTCTTTAGAAGCTGTTATGCTTCATTTTATGTATAGGAAACTTTTGAAAGTTTTATCAGGTTTATGGTTTATTAAAAACTATTTAAAATTATTATTTTTTTTTTCATTTGTAATATAATATAAAAACTAAAAATATTTTTTCTGTAAGATTTGTCAAACATTAAACTGTATTCCGAAAACAATCTTGAACTTCATTATCATTGCTGTTTGTCAACATAAATATCGACTTTCATTTTAAACCAGTAATTAAAAAAAGTCGGAAATTGTACGTCAAACGTGGCAAATGAGGTGCGTTCGTACTATAACTAGTTTTACAAATATTCAGATCTTGGTGCAATAACTGTTGCACTCTTATGCAAAAATGCATGAATACAAAATTTATTACGATTCTATATATTAAAATCAGAACACGGAAATAATAATTACTCCATCTTAAATAGGACGTAATTACCATGGTAACCTAGAATCACCTATCGTGGGATATCATTGAATTAATTATGTATGATAGGATTTAATAGAATAATCGAATGACAACCCAGAATCGTTACCTATCCTGGGATATCATTGAATTAATTACGTGTGATATATGACTTAATAGACTGAAGAAAACTTTTATTAATATCTTTTTAAGTTTTGATTCGATTTTCATAAAATTTGAGATGACTCGACAAAATTCTGCAACGATTTTATACATAAAATTTCAAACCATCCGGTTGGGCAGTTTCTGCGCTGTTATATGCGGACAGATGGACGAACCTGACAACAATTATAGGTGCTACGTATTTATATAATTACGAACGCAGCTAAAAAATAATTAATTTGAAAAGATTCTAATAAATAATAGATTTTGCATACTTTCATATTTTTTTATATTTATTTATAATATACTGCTCCAGTTTTAGCCACCATTTTACTACCATATTAATGATACATGTGAAGTATTATGCCAGATCTCTTATTTCCCAAAACAAAGCTGTTTTTTCTAAGCTTGTTTCGAAAAAACAAAAGTAGTTTTTCTAAGCTTGTTTCGGAAAAACAAAAGTAGTTTTTCTAAGCTTATTTATAGGAAAAATAAACATTGTTAATTTATTTCTCCTTTCTCTATATCCTATTACTTTTTTATCCAACATCAGTGAAATTTATCGCAAGATTAAGTACGAAGAGACGTGACGAGAAATTTCTGATAGCTAAGAATAGATTGCTTTGCGAATTGTAGCAAAATTTTTATGAATGGTGATATGCTTAAGCTTTTTTACTGTCGTTACTTTAGAAGCTGTTTTACTTCATTTTATGTATCGAAAACGTCTTAAGGTTTTATCATCTTAATGGTTTATTGGAAATATTTAAGACTATTATTTATTTTACTTTCATTTGTAATGTAATATAAAAGGTAGAAATGTTAATTCTGTAAGATTTATCAAGTATTAAATTGTATTCCAAAAACAATCTTGAACTTCATTATCATTGCTGCTTGGAAACATAAATATCATTTGATTTTAAATCAGTAATAAACTAATCAGATGGGCCAATCTCAAAACTTTCTTCTATCTGCAATGTTAATACAATAATCCCTTAAGGGTGTTCTCAAATCCAAAAGGGCAATTTTCTGACATAAGTTTTAATTTATTTTTGTTCGAAAATGCATGAAACTAGCTGGTGTTGTTGTTCAGAAACTATGTAATTGAGCTGTTTTTGCCCTTTATTTTGCAAACGCAATAGATCTTTCATAAAATAATGTCAAAGTGGGCCTATTGAACCGAATTTTTGCGCGAAGGAAGAAAGAGCACTCAAGAGCGGGTGAAAAACGCGTTTGTCACGTGATCGAAATCGCTTATAACTCAATAGGTAATTGATTGATCCGAAAATGGAAAAAACGGTTCAATTCCAAATCGCTTCCATGGCCAGGCTTTCCAATTTTATATCTTTCCGTTAAAAAATGAATTTGTAAATGTGTCAAAACGTTTTGCGCTTGTTGAGCAGAGCAGTTAAGAACAGCCTTCGCCAGGGTTAGGTTCGCGGAAAACTCCGCGAATTTTGAGACTGTCTTCACGTGTACAAAAGGGGTTTAGATTTTATGATTTTTTTTAATGGAAAAAAAGCAACTGAAACGTAAAAAATATATTTATTTAGCATTAAAAATTACATGCTGTAAACAAATTTGAATAATATTAAACATATTTTACAAAGTTTATGTGCTAATTTGTGTCTTTGCTAGTTGAGGGTTGAAAAAATTTAATGATATGCGATTACTTAGCAGAACAGATCTTTTGTTTATGAATTTCCATATAGGGAAAAGTTGCGGCTTCGATTTCTCTTTTGTATTTAAGACTCATCACCAGTGAAGAATCGCATTCCATTGCTTTCTCAACATAATGTTGCTGAAGTTTTAAAATTTTTGCAGAAATATTTCATCTGCACTAAAAATTTTGAATTTTAGAAAAATTATGAACTCTACATAAAAAAGGGAAAAAAATGTTTCAGAATCCTAGGGTTGAAGCTCTCGGAACTTCAAGCTGAACAGCACAATGTCACATAGTTCATGGATTTGGTAAAACAAAGTGAGTTTACGTTGTAAAAAAAAAAAAAAAAAAAAAAAAAAAATTAAACAAAATTCGCGAATAACCAAGTTAAGTATTCGCGAATGTTGAAATGATCTTCATTTTTGGGTGCGTTCGTAATTACAGTGAAACGTCCCTGTGCGACCACCTCCCTGAACGGTAATTTTTTCTTGGAACGAAATTTATTCCCACAGTCACAATACTAATTTTACCTCCATTGAGAGACCATCCCTGTTGAACTCCCTCCATGAGCGACCTATTTCTTTGTAGAAAATGAAACAAATTCCGTTTTTTCCTGGTCGCTTGAAGGAGGTTTTATTAGAAAATAATTCCGGAGGGCGCATTATTCATCAAACTTGTAAACTAAGTTTAGATTTTCTTTTATTCTAGTAACTTTTAAGTGTTTAAACTCCTTTGTGCCTTTTTAGGCAATGAATTTAAATTTGATGACGAATTAAGAATGACGGTCAATAAACTCCCCAGCTCTATTCTGTTAGGAAACTCTCAAAGAATAGACAAATTAATGAAATCGTCATTATCTGCTCCCGTCCAAAAAAAATTGCATTTATTTACTGGACTTCGAAAGGACTTGGAAATAAAAGTTATGAAAGATAAAACCGTACAATCAAAGCAAACGTCAATATATTCATTTTTTAAATTCTGCAGTAATTCACTTTGTAATTAACTGTTGTTTTGATACTTAAATTTTTATGTTTTTCACCTAATGTGAAAAATAAATTTTAATAACATTAATTGTTACCTTTTTTCAAAATTAAAATCTAGATTTAAACAAGAACTCCATTAAGAGACCACCTCCCGAAGTGACCAATTTTTACTGAAACGGAAAGTGGTCGCTTTAAGGAGGTTTTACTGTATATAAATACGTAGCACCTATAGTCGTCCTTCAGTCAGTCGTCTGTCTGTCCGTCCGTTCGCATATAACAGCGCAGAAACTACCCAAACAAATCATTTGAAATTTAAAATATATAATTCTTGCATAATTTTTTCGGGTCATTGCAGATTTTGTGAAAATCGGAAGCATAGTTTAATTACAGGGACAGTCAAAAGTTTTCCGTTACATTACGGCCAAAATGGGAAAAAAATATTTCAAGTGCATTTTAATGATGTTACAGCCTTTCGAACAGAATGAAATTTATTTGCACTTATGAAGTGCACTAAAATATACATTTAGTACAATATGCAGGGCAAAAAATATTTATAAAACTAGTTATAGTACGAACGCACCTTATCAGGGCCGAAACTAAGGGGGGGCAGAGGGGGCATGTGCCCGGGCGCCAGAGCCAAGGGGCGCCAAGTGAAAGGTTATACCTTTTGAAATCGATCATTTTCTTCTTATGGACTGATTGCTTTCATTATTATGAAACAGCCATTATAAATGAAGTGTTAGGTGAAGATAAAAGAGCAGCCGTAAAAAGTTTGAACTCTGATTTTCTGGTCAGAATGGGGGGAAAAAATGGCTATAATTATTTTTTGCAAAAAATAATTATGGCCATTTTTTTTCCCATTCTGACCAGAAAATCAGAATTAAAACTTTTTACGGCTGCTCTTTCATCTTCACCTAACACTTCATTTATAATGGCTGTTTCATAATAATGAAAGACATCAGTCCATCAGAAGAAAATAACTCTGTTAAAGCGGAAACTCGGTTAAGCAGGACTCGGATAATCCGAACGCTACTGTGTAAGCAAACACTGTAAATAGCCGGTAATACATGCGAATTCTTTTATGTGAACGAACTTCAATTTACGTAGTTCAGTATTACATATTTTATGATTACATATTTTAAATTTTAAAATAAGTCGGCCCTTAGAAAATTAGTAAAATTCTCTTTGTAAATATACTTTGAGTGTGAAAGGGGGGGGGGGGGGTGCACCAAAATTCATGTTTGCTCCGGGCGCAAAAAAGGCTAGTTTCGGCCCTGCACCTTATTTGCTACGTTTGACGTTCAATTTCCAACTTGTTTATTTCGCGAATAACTAAAACTTGCAAATGTTAAATCCGCGAATGCTAAGGGATTACATTACTTCAAAATCCGCCACCACAATGCCAAAATTAAATGACAATCTACGTTCATCATAGGGACTCTAAAGGTTCTATTTATGTGAAAGTGTAGCATAATATGAAGTTTGTTTAAATTCCGTACATCGAGATAGAGCTAGTGCGAAAATCGTGAAAACTGCAACTTAGCGCAGCATCACCTGTTGGGAGACTTACATCAATACGTAATCTGCACCAAATTATGTCAAGGTGTAATTGAATCTGAAATTTTAAGAAAATCTGTGCATTAGTTCTTTAGGTATAGAAATTATGGAAATCATGAATAATGCATCATAGCACCGCTACCTATACTGGGAGATTTACACCAAAAACTAATCAGCAGCAATTTATATCAGGGTGTTGGTGTTATTTATGACGGCCGATTATCTGCACGAGGGATATAGGCCCTATTGGGAGATCCCTCCGTGGGGGGTCTTTCTAAGGGAACCTAACCCGTATTTACGCAAGGTTTCCCAAGTTTCGAAGAAAAACACGAAAACTCCGAACGGTTAGGCCGATGGGAGCGATTGGGTTCGAACCCAACACCTCCCGTCTACTAGCTTCGAAAGCATAACCTCTCAGCCACTGGTGGGGCATTTATATCAGGGACCAAGTGAATCTGAGGTTTTACGAACACTGTTAAAAATTTGCAGCATTCTGGCAGGTCATTTGACCGTTTTTTCCGAAAACAGTTACACGACCGTAATTTTAACACTATTCTGACCATATTATTGGCCATTTTATGGTCAGAATATAGTTTATGGTTATGAAACCGTTTTTTCAAAAAACGGTCAAATGACCTGCCAGAATGCTGCAAAATTTTTAACAGTGAATATCTGTGCACTAGTTCTTGAGTCAGAGCATCCACAAAATGTTTACCACATAGAGACAGACAGACTCACAGGCAGACATTTTGTATAAACGTGCTTTTCGGGATCTCTGACCCCTAAAACGTGTAAATTCGTCGAAAACCGGTAATTGAAAATTTCCAAGAATCCAATACTTTCTCCTTGTAGAAATAGATAATAAATATCTCGAATTTTGAACCATTTCATATTTTATTTATATATTCCTTAATAATATATTAATAATATTGTAATAATTATACCGGTGTCCAAAAAATTAAGCAACAAACACAAAATGCTAATTTTTGAATACGAAAATTAATTGTGAGTATTTAAATGAAAATGGCATAAACACAGATATTTCAAATAGGGTTCGCTTCTATAGCCAGACCTGTCAATTTTATGCCTTTACGTTTAGAAATTAGTCAGAAACTGTGTCAGAAATTTTCGCGTTGTTAACCCTTCACTGCACGAATTTTTCTATCTTTACGAAAAAATATATTTGATATCTATATATCGGCCTAATAATGGGAAAAATAGTAAAAAAATTAAATTTTAAATTTTCAGCTAAAATTTGATATTTTATGGTGTGTGCCATACATACAAAATTACGGTTTTAAAATATTGTATTGCAATATTTTGCTTATAAATGGGTTTAAATGAATCAATTTTATCCGTCTAACACTCTGCATCTTCTTTTATATTAATATTTTTAAATATTCAGTAAAAATAATGAAAGCAAATTTTACCGTTGATAGCTTGATCGAAATTTCTTTTGTTTCCGAAGAACAAATTCTGATTTGTTGTCTGGTGTACATATCTAACATGTACAAAATAAGTATTATTTCATACTTTGGATTGTTTGATCAGGGACAGCGGTCATGCCTCCTAAATTCATGGCACATAATTAAAAACGTAATGTTTTTAGGTATGTGCCAGATATGGCACACTGTGCAGTGAAGGGTTAAGCAGGGGATTTAAGAACCGCCTTAAGAGGCTACGTCACTCACGCGAAAACACTCGTTCGCTAATGTTAATCCTATCAAAGAAGTTTTTTTAGATAGCTCTCTTCCATTTCAATATTTTTAAAGGATTTTTCCTTTCATTGAGTAAATGAGGTTGATCTATACAAAGGCCGTTTTCTACTTTTTCGATTTTCTTTGTTTTTTTTTTTTTTGTTGTTGTTTGTTTTGTTTTTTTTTCTTTTAACAAGAATACTTTCATTTTAGAAACCGGTTTCGAAAATAAAAGTATCCTAATTAAAAAAAAAACCTGTAAGCAAATTCTAAAAAGTGAAAAACGGACTTCGTATAGATCGATCTCAGGTAGCCAAAACTAGTATATTTTGGCCATCACAAAACTTACTTCTATATAAATCACATCAATTAAATCATTTAAATAGTACAAGAAATTACATCAATTCAGTACCGATTCATATCAAAGTATATCTGAATTTGAAGTTTGATGAAGATTCGTGCATTAGTTCTTGAGGTAGAGGTATAGCGGAAATTCTGAAAAATGTAGCATAGCAGCGCCACCTGTAGAGCGATTTCCACCAAAACATAAACAGCACTAATTGGTATCAAGGTATACCTGAATCAGAAGTTTGATGAAGATTCGTGTAGTAATTATTGAGATAGAGCTACCTGTTGAGCGATTTGCACCAAAACATTACAGCACTAATTCATATCAAGGTATACCTTAATCTGAAGTTGAAAATCCAAGCATTAATTCTTGAGATAGCGCTATTGCTGAAATCACAAAAAATGCAGCATAGCAGCGACACCTGTTGAGCGATTTGCACCAAAATCTACAAAACATCAACTCATGTCAAGGACTAACTGCATCTGAAGTTTGATGAAAATCCGTGCATTAGTTCTGGAGATTGAGCTATTGTGGAAATCGTGAAAAATGTTGCATACCAGCGCCACCTGTTGAGCGATTTGCACCAAAAACTAAACAGCACTAATTCATATCCAGGTATACCTGAATCTGAAGTTTGTTGAAAATCTAAGCATTAGTTCTTGAGATAGAGCCCCCACAAAATTTGTGTCACATACATACAGACAGACAGACAGACGGAGCCACAGACTCACAGACAGACACGTTGTAAAAACATATTTTTCGGAATTTCTGACCCCTAAAACGTGTAAATCCGTCGAAAACCGAAAGTCGAAAATTTTCACGAATCCAATACTTTGTACTTGTAAAGATAGAAGAAAGTAATAATCATTACGCGCTATCTTAAAAAATTCCTTCCATAAGATTAGCATTAGCGAACGTGTGTTCTCGCGTGAGTGAAGTAGCCAGTTAAACTTCAGCCATCAGTGTAATATCCAAAACAAGAGTAATTTTTCAAAGCTTTGCTCAGAAAACAAACACTATTAATTTATTAGCCCCCGATATGCTACTTCTTTCGGCCAGCAATTAAAATGTCGTCTCTAAAAAATAACGTTCCGTTACAGAAGCCAGCTGTAACTCAAAGTAGATGTATCATTGTACTGTTAAATACTGATAATACCTATTGCAATTTTTAAACTTCAAAGCATCGCACATTTTCAATTTTTATACCGTCGTATAGGAAAAAAAAAATACTTTTAAATGCAATTTGTTTGAAAACAGCATCTCAATTTATTTTGAGATATTGATTTTTTTCTAATTTTTAACGAAATTTTTTAATGTTAGCAATTGAAGTACTCCATTTCAGTACAAAGTAAAGGAAAAATAGTTAGGAAATTGTAGACTATTATATCGTTTGCTTGCCATTTTCCCATATTAACTGCGAAAAAATGTTATTAAAGGCGTTCTATTTTGAATATATATATATATGAATGATTTCTGATAAAACATGGAGCTATTATAAACTATATTTAATTTTAAGTATCTATATTAACGTTGTAAACAAATGAAGGCCTATGAATCATTAGATAACCGATTGTTGTTGTTTTTTTTTTTTTTTTTTTTTTTTAGAATTTCTTGAATGACGACATCGCTTTTTGCTGGATTTGTGCATTATTCAGCGATAGTGACGTAAAGTGCATACTTTATGAGGCAAAGAAAAGACAGGCTACCGCGGTGCATTCCATGTTTCTTTTTTAACAGACCGCTAGAGTGACGTGATGCTCTTTTCGTACATCTTCATTGTGCATTCAAGCATCACGTGACTCCAGCGGTCTGTAAAAAAGGGTACGCGTAAAGCACCGCGCGCGTCTTTTTCGTTAGCTTCGCATACTTTACTGCAGATGTTGTTTAGGATTGGATCGTAAATGTGGAATTCTTCAGCGGATGCGAATGACGTCATTCTATACAAAATAAAAGCGTGTGTTTTAAGTCTTAAAACTGAAACATGCTAAACTGAAACACTATCTATTATTTATATCTATATTTTTATTTTCATCGAGGACTACACAAAATTCTGAAAAAGCAAAATTCCTGTTTTCTGGTTTACTATTTTCTCTCTACCTTATTACTCTATTTTTACCAAAAACCAATGGAATTTTACAAAATTAAGTGCGAACAGACGTCATAAATTTCTGTTATAAGAATAAATCCCTTTCCAGTTCATAGCAAAATTTTTATGAATAATTATATGCTTAAGCTTTTTTTACTGCAATAGTTTAGAAGCTCGTATATTTCATTTTACGCATGGTAAACATCTGTTGATAGTGTTAAGTTAATATCCTTTATTACGCTTTCGTTGAAACGTACATATTTTGAAAAATGAGTAGTATATAAATTTCGAAAATTTATTTTCATCTCATTAGCAAAATTATGTAAATACACGTTCAAGCAGAGTTGTGCTCATATCCTCGAGACCATACAGTTTCAGAATAAATTAACTCAAAAGATGTTTGCAAAATTATTTTTTAAAATGAGTTAAAAATATTTAATAATAACGAGAATTGAAAAATAGTCTTGTTAGCCGATTTTATTTAGCCGGTAATATAACTAAATATTTTATAATTTTTGATTTACATTCATTCTTAATATTCTTTAATTAATACATTATCCACATATTTACATAGATCTTTTCCTTATATTATACTTACAGGCTTACTTCTAATATACTTACAAACACATTATAACATACATTATTTAAAATTTTCAATACATGACAAATATAACAGTCTTTTTAGGTGCGTTCTTAACTATATAAATACGTAACACCTATAATCATTGTCTGGTCCATCCGTCTGTCTGTCCATCTGTCCGCATATAACAACGCAAAAATTACCTGAATGAATGGTTTAAAATTTAATATATGTAATCGTTTCAGAATTTTGTCGAGTCATTTCAAATTTTATGAAAATCGAATCAAAACTTAAAAAGATATCAATAAAAGTTTTCTTCATTCTATTAAATCCTATCATACGTATTTAATTCAATGATATCCCATGATAGGTAATGATTCTAGGTTGACATGTTGATTACATCCTATTTAAGATAGAGTCCTATTATTTCCGTATTACTGAATTTAATGTATATAAACATAATAATTTTTGTATTCGTGGATTTTCGCATAAGAGTGCAACAGCTATTGCACCAACACTCTAAATAAAAAAGAATGACTATCACACACTCTGAATATGAGTCAAAATATGCCCATCCGCGTTAGAGTGACTATTCACTCTGAGCAAAAGTGGAATGTTTAACTCTCTGAGAGAGTGAATCGTCAATCCTGGAAAATGAATATTCACTCAAAATAGGGTGAATAATCACTCCTTCGTAGGAGTGACTATTCACTCTTGCTAAAGGAGTGCGTTTTTCACACCCCTTGTAGGAGTGAATAGTCACTCTTTCATAGGAGTGATTGTACATTTTTTATGGGGTGAATTCTTTTTTATGTTGATTTTAAGGGCATTTTAAAAGAATCATATCTTTTAGAGCATACAATGAAAATAGATACAAGGGTGGTAAAGATTGAAATAAAATACTTTACTAGCAATATATATTTTATTCACAGTTTGCAACACTAATTGAACTTTTAAGGAAAAATTCAATAAAAGTTACATACTAATTAAATTAGATTACTGACAAAAATAAACGAAAATATTTTATTCGAATCTTATCCCTTGTGTTTGCTTTCATACCCAATAAATATATGATAGTTTTAAAATGCCCTAAGAGCAAGTAATTAATCGAAATCTTAATCAGTTAATATTATTTCTTTCTTTTCAGATACCCATTAAGTTGTATTTATTATTTTAATAATTTCCGTGATGTACGTTATGTTCTTTTTTTTTCACGTGTAATTCAAGTTTTAAATATTTAGATCTCAGTATTCATTGCTAATGAATTTAAATCTAATCAAACGTTATAGTTTACTGTATTTTAATTACTTTTAAAGTTTTATTGATAACTGTATAATAGGTAGACGTTATATGATTAACAACGTGTGATTTCAGTTTAATTTTTGTTTTAAATATAAAATCTTATCTTTTTAGCTTACTTTTAAGTAAAGTAAGCTTCAGTTTTTCGCTATCTTGCAGAACCATATTGTTCTAAAATATTTTTAATTTTTCCACTAAAAACGCAATGCTTAGCAACTAGCATCTTTTTTAATAAGTTCTAAACTTGATCTAAATATTAAGAATGTGTAATTTTTTTTAATGTGGTTGTGGTTCAAATATACCAATTTGAAAAACACTAAAAATAGCAATTAATATTTTATAATTGTACTATTAAACAACAACAATAATAACGATAAATACTGTAAGTGTTTACAATCAGAAAACTCTAAAAAACAGAAAAAAAAAACCCAGCAGCACACTATCTCAACACATTTTCAACAAATCTCAAAGAAAAATAGTTCCAGATCAATCTTTTTCAATGTAACATAAAACTATTTAACGCATAATCATAATATACAAAATCTACAGAAATAAAATGCTAAAATTAAATAATACTTACCTTTTCGTTCCATAAATAATCACTTTAATAATATTCGTATATTTTAATCCTAAAATGGCGGACGCCTTTCTCTAATCTTTAAAATAGCGCCGTAGACTTGCTGTTCTGATTAGCTGATGAGTAATATCAATACATACAATTAGAGATCGACCGAAAATTCGGTTTCGTTTTCGTTTTCATTCCAAAATCTGAGTTTCCTCGAAAATTCGTTTTCGGCGAAAATGCTGCCAAAAATTCGGCCAGACCGAAACTGTCTATATTCCAGAATCTCGTTTCTTTCTTCAGAAATTTTCAACATTACCCGTTGATTTGAGCTATATCGGCTCAAATGAGACACTCTTTACTTATTGCTATGAACTTCACTGTGTATAATTATCAGTCAGGACAGACCAAGACGGGAGTGAAAATTATAATGCAAGCAATGCACATGTGACTGAACTTTGAAGATACTTTTTACGAGCTCGTTAAAAACTGCCTGACTTAACAGTAATAGAAAAATTTTAGATTGAAACAGCAAAAGTGTTTCGTATCCTCCTTGAGAAAGTTCTGTAATTCTGCATCCTTTATGAATTAATTACATTTTATTTTATATGACAGTAAAAATTTCTATAAGTAATCACTTTAATAATATCCGTATAATTTAATCTTAAAATAGCAAACGTCTTTCTCTTATCTTAAAAAAGCGTCGTAGATAAGACTGTCCTGCACTGTTAAAAATTTTGCAGCATTCTGGCAGGTCATTCGACCGTTTTTGAAAAAAACGGTTTCACAACCATAATTTAACTATATTCTGACCATAAAATTGCCAATAATATGATCAAAATAGCGTTAAATTCATGGTTGTGTAGCCGTTTTCGGAAAAAACGGTCAAATGACCTGCCAGAATGCTGGAAATTTTTGACAGTGTGGTTGACTAATGAGTAATACCGATATATACAATACTCACTCCTACTTAGAGTGGATATTCACTCTTGAAAAGGAGTGCGTTTTAGTACCAAATCAGCGTAATTTTCAAGGTTACATTATGAAATGGAGTTTTTGAAAATTAAGAAGTGACATATTTTGGTGCTTTTCATTATTTTACTCCGTATATTGGTTCAGAGTTGAACGGAAATTTTTAAAAGTGTATAATGCCAGGCTTTCACTCTCGTCAGCGGAGTGAGATATTCACTCTCGACGACAGACTGATATATTTCACTCTCGACAATAGAGTGAAATATTTCACTCCTTTCTAGGGAGTTGAAAATTCCACTCATTAAGGAGTGTATTTTTATAAAATTCCCTCCAAAAAGTGTGAAAATGTCTGTCACTCTTTCAAAGAGTGAACTTTTCACTCCTCCCAATTTTAGAGTAAAGGTCTGAATATTTATAAAACTAGTTATAGTACGAAAGCACCTCATTTGTCACGTTTGACATACAATTTCGGACTAGTTTTCGTAAATAAAAATAATTTATCAAAGCTTATTTTCAGGAAAACAAACACTTTTTTGTTTATTTGGCCTTTTCGTTCTATCCCATTGCTCTTTTACGAAAGATCAATAGTTCGGCGTACTTTTTCTTAAGATTGAATGTTAAAAGACCATGATGGATAATTTTTAAGGTATCCAAGGATAAATTACTTTCCAGTTTAGAGTAAAATTTTCATGAATGGTTCTATACTTTAAGCATTTTTATTGTAAATACTTTAGAAGCTCCCATATTTCATTTTATGCATGAGAAAACTTCTGTAAATAGTATTAAATCAATATTCTTTATGCTTTGATGAAAGTTATTTTGAATAATAAATAGTTTATAAAATTCGAGACAATATTTTCGTCTCATTAAATAAACTAGAAGAACCAATCCGGATCCCGGATCGCAAAATATATGTATAAAAACAGTTCTTTTTTCTTTTAATTTTTTAAAACCATTTGGAAATGGTTGTTGTTTTCGGTCGAGGATGGGGCCAAATGATGCTCGCATTTTATTTTTTTAACGAAATTCAACAATATTCTTTACTTTTAGAAGAATTTTTATTTGAATAGGTAATAGAATGGCATAAAATCGTTAAAAATTGAAAAAGTTACAAAGTGGGTAGGCGCAAATTATCAGATATAGAAAAATCCAAAGCCAAAAAGCGACGCCGAAATTAAAATCGTCTTGCAAAGCAAAAATCGAGGTCTTCAACTCGTTATGTAGGCCATGAAAATCCAGGTCTTCAACTGATTATGTAGCCCATGAAAATCGATTACAGAATAAAACACGAACGCGAAAAATGAAACAATCTAATGTTTAATTGATTGATAGTAAAAGGCCATGTCTCGAGGGGTTCCAATCCACTAGCCACGGCGTTTTACAATCGGTCTATTCTAACCGGGAAAAATTGAGCTCAACGTAGGTAATTTGTCGCAATCTGTGGATGATTCGGTGGAGCTGCTTTCGATTTGTAAACTGTTTTTCTTCTCGAAATTGGACTTGGAGAGTTTATCGATGAAGGTTTTGGTCATCTGAAATTTGATCTTTGCGATCTGTTGTTGAAGAGGATGCGATGGAATTTGGTGGACCAAATAAATTCCAAATGGTCGTTGTAATCTATTAAATTACAAGTTTTTCTTCTTTTTTTAAACAGAAATAGATTTTTTTACCTTTAGTGCAATTTTTGCTTTCATCTATCTATCTTTACTTTCACTACTATCTCGTGAAAAATTTCAACGGATTTGTACGTTTCAGAAAGTCCTAAACACGATTTGACTTTTTTTAGAAAATAGCTGTTTGTCGGTTTGCATGTATGTGGCAAAAATTTTGTGAGCACTCTATCTCAAGAACTGATGCACGAAATTTAATAAACTTTAGATTCAGTTAAACCCTGATATAAAGTAGTGCTGATTAGTTTTAGGTGTAATTCATTTGTTGCTGCATTTTTCTTGATTTCTGCAATATCTCTATCTCAAGAAGTAATGCAATTTCAGATTAAGTTATACGTTGACATAAGTTGTTGCTGATTATGTTTTGGTGTAAATCTCCCAACAGGTGGTGCTGCTATACTGTATTTTTCAGTATTAGTATTTACACGATTTTAGCGATAGTCCTATCTGAAGAACTAATGCATGGAATTTCATCAAACTTTATATTCTGTTAGACCTTGACATAAGCTGATGTTCATTAGGTTATCGCTTAAATCATATACATGGGGCTGGTGTTAACATCACAATTTTGCGATGCTTATTATATGTTTTTTTTATTATTATTATTTGAAAAAAATTGCCAAATATGGCAGCACCCGAAGACATATAGTAAAATTTTTTTGAAGCTCTTCGACGTTATGTTTTTCCTCAGTAGCCAAAACACTGTTTTTAGATCTCAAAAGTAAAATCTCAGTTCCAACTTGATAAACGAATAACTTTACTTATTTATTCATTTATTTGAATTTTTATATTTTAAAATGTACTAATAAATATTTTTAATAAAGTTTTTTTCCTTCAACAATTGAGAAATGTTAATGATTTATCAATTTAACTCTAGCAGCCATGTGGGGCACTTATGAACAGGCTATTTGGGGGCATATGTGAACAGTTCATAAGTGCCTCAATAATAATTCTGTGTTTCTGTTCCTTTCAGTTAACTTCAGGAAATAATGTCAGCTGCAAAATCTATAATTTTCCTGAAATGGAAGACATTTCCGTCATACAAAGTTGATTTTGTATTGAAACTTCCACAAACACATCTGTCAGCAAGTACATAAAGAGTAACAAGCTC
Source organism: Maratus speciosus (assembly GCA_963932465.1). Classification (NCBI taxonomy): domain Eukaryota; kingdom Metazoa; phylum Arthropoda; class Arachnida; order Araneae; family Salticidae; genus Maratus; species Maratus speciosus. The sequence continues at coordinate 293,494,397 of OZ010798.1, forward strand.
GTTTACGTTCAATTGTAATTTAAATAAATTTAATGTTTTCTTAAAATTCAATAAATGTTATGTATTATTTTACTAGATAGTTTACAACAATATTTTTTATGCGTTGTTAATATAAAAAGTATTACGTTAAACAAATTTGCAAATTTTACTACTTCATTTGTTCCAAACTTGCAATGATGGCTTACTTCCATCGCTAAAACAGCTATGTATATGATGTTTTGAATGGGGATTGATATCGGTAATATTTTAAGAAAGACACGGGCTATCAATGCCTGAGAGCTAATGTGCCCGCAGGTTCTCTTTATACGTATTTATGTACGGAACGCGATAACTCTTGATAGAAATATCCGATTTGCTTCAAATTTTGGATATAGGTTCATTCTGATAAGGCGATTCCGTGATTAAATTTGAAGATTCATTGGTTACGTATAAAGGGGGGGAAGGGGACTAATCCCCCCTTAATTTCGATAAATGGGTTTTTCATGTAGAATTATCCGATTTGCTTCAAATTTTGTATACCAGTTTATTCTGATAAGACGCTTCCCTGATTAGACTTGGAGGTTCATTGGTTAAGTATAAAGAGGGGGGAACAGCGGCTAATCCTCCTTTAATTTAGATAAATGGGTTTTTATACAGAATTATCCGATTTGCTTCAAATTTCGTATACCGGTTTATTCTGATAAGGTGCTTCCCTGATTTGATTTGGACGTTCATTGGTTAAGTATAAAGGGCGGGATATGGAGGAGCTAATCCCCTCTTAATTTAGCTAAATGTGGTTTTATGTCGATTTCTTTATTTTTCAAGTGGCATTATTCTTTGAAATAAGAGTATAATATACAATTAGTGTGAATAGCCTGTGAGCTGATTGCCATCAGTTTAACCGAGCACTTTTATTTTTATTACTTTTGAAATCGGTTTGATAATACCAGAGATTACCTCTACAAAAAAACAAACGTTACTTCTTTATAATTTTAGTATAGATTAAGTCATTTTTAGAAGTATAGCAAAACTTTTAACTCCCGGGCTTATAAAAATTTCCTTAAAAAATCTACCGGAAGATAGTATTACTTCAGAAGTTTTTTTACTTTGATGAAAAGGAGAAAAAAAATCGAGATCTATAAACCTTCATCATATCTTATTTTCTTCTAAAGTTACATTATAGTAATTTTTCTTACGAAGTTTTTCCGAAATCTTAAAGTTGAGGTTGTTTCTCAAAATTTTCGAAAACATATTCCACTACTTTTTTATCTATATTCCATTTTTTTTTCTTTTTACATTTCATTTGTGGCAGTCTTTTAGAAGAATAATAATCAGGAAAAAATGGCCAGGATTTCTGTTTCGAAAGAATGAACCGAGTTACCTTTTATTTTATAAAACTATTTTTGAAAAACTAATGTGCAGTCGGGGGAAAAAAAGTAAACACCCTTACTAACTCTGAGAGAGATTATTATAGGTGAAAGTTAGTGGTACCAAACAATTGGAAATAAAGTCTATAATGATCAGAAAAAAAATTGCCACCTTCCAATTGACACCAAACAATTGAAAATAAAGTCTGCTTTTAAATGATGTATATAAAATTTACTTAGGGGGCCATCTACATGTGAAAACGAACCCAAACTTTGTTTTTTTTTTCAATAGCAACGCCCAAGTTTTACACCATAAATAAATTCTACACCCTTCAATTCCTAACAAATTTTCCTGAAATTCGTGTGATTAGTTTCAGAGAAATTAATTATTTTAAAATAAGCCTATTTTAGGGACTATATCCAAATTGAAGTTTGGCACTTGATTGTTGAAATGCTACAGAATGACTGATGTAATTTCTATTAATACATTATTTCTTGTCAATATGATCATTTCACTAGCTTAATACGTTTCAACTATTGCCAGATAAAATGTTTAAATAAAATGAGTAAAATATATATATTTCAAATTATGCTGTTCTGCACATCATAGACAGCCCCTTAAACCGTCATTTTGATGTTTTTTAATCATAATTCGAAAACTACTTGAAAGAAAAATTTGAAATTGAGAATTCCCATAAAGCAGGACATTATAAATATAAAGCTATCAAAAGAATTGTAGGTTGCAATTCATGTTATCTTCGAATATTAATTTCACAATTCATCATTAATATTATAAATTTTTTTAATTATAAATTCAATGTATTTATGTTTGGGTTTTTAGTTATAACCACACAAAAAATTATTACTTTATTAGCCCCCGGAACTGTATGCTATTTCTTTCTCCCAGCTTATTTTGTTTCCAAAAAATAACGTTACCTTACAGACGCTAGCAATAAACAAAGCTGGTGTAGTATTGTACAATTAAATGCTCTATAGCAATTTTTTTAATTTCCAAGCATCGCACATTTTCAATGTTTATACCGTCGTATTCGGGGGAAAAGTACTTTTAAATGCAATTTATTTCAAAACTGTATCTCCATTTATTTTTGAAATATTAATTTTTTTGTAGTTTTTAGCACCATTTGTTTCATTTTGGCATTTCAAGTATTCTATTTATATAGAAAGTAAAGGGAAAATAGTTGAAAAATAGCAATTATATCTTTTTGTTGCCATTTTCTCATAACAACAGAAAGAAAATGTAATTAAAATACGTGCTATTTTGAAAAAAATATAAACGAATAATTTCTACGAATAATAAAACATGGAGCTATTATAAACTATATTTAAATTTAAGTATCTGTAGACCCTTTCAGTGTGACGTCAGTCATGACGTTTTGGTTGGAAACTGACTCCAAACAAACGCTTGCTATGCGTCATTTCTTTTTAAATATAAATCGTGGAAAATGTTACCAGTACGTATCAAGTATTAAAACACTTAGATGTGAGATACAGATATAAGATATAGCTGCAACACTCAAACAAAATAGTAAATACAACATAGCAATCGTTTGTTTGGAGTGAGTTTTCAACGAAAACGTCATGACTGACGGCACGACTGAAATCGTCTTTATTAATGTTACAAACAAATGAATGACTATGAATCATTAGATAGCCGGTTTTTTTGTCCAGTTTCTTTAATGACGGCATCTTTTTGCTGCATTTGTGCATTATTTTGAGATAGTGACATCCTATGCATGCTTTACTGTAGATGTTTAAGAGTGGATCGTAAATGTGGAATTCTTAAGCGGATGCGAATGACGCCATTTTACATAAAATAAAAGTTCGTGCTTTAAGTCTTAAAATTGAAATATGTTTTGTACTATTTATATATACATATTTTTTTTTTTCATCGGGGGCTACACTAAATTCTGAAAAAGCAGAATTTCTGTTTTCTAGTAATTATAATTTCAGTAGTTATTAATAAAAATATGAAAATGTAATTTAACATTAGAAGCTCTAAATTGTGAATGTTTAGAATTCAAAAAACTTATCATCCAATTGACGTGAAATTTCGTTTCTAGGCACATTTTGAACCTCAGATTTCAAATATATTGTTGAAACTGGGTGTTAACATTGAAAAAAAATAAAGTTTTGTCTGGTTTTGATGTGTAGATAACCCCTAAACAAATTTTATATTCATCATTTGAAAGTAGACTTTATGTCCAATCGTTTCGTACCAGTAACTTTCTTGTATTATAATTAGTTGCAGAGTTGGTAGGAGTGTTTATTTTTTTTTTCCCCACAACTGTACAACGGTAGGTGAAACGGCTAAAATTATTACTTTCTGAACAAATGTAAGGAAAGTTTTAGCGCATGAGAATTACTTTACTATTATAAAGAATTATAATTTATTTTTGCTATCTCATTAAATTTTCACGCCCCCTGAATCCACTTTTGCTATTTTTACAACGACTTTCTTTCTTTCTTTTTTTTTTTTTCTGTTTGTTGTCGACTGTCTACGTATTTTCTTATATATACAATGTTTTCTAAAGCAATCTTTTAGAAAGAAATTCAATTTAAAATTCATTTCTAAAAATCGTTATTCAAGGATACAATAAGATATTTTAGGTATGGAATCAACCATATATTTTTTTTATAGAAACATCATTTTTTAAAGGCATTCTTTGAGAACGCATCTATCGTGTAAAAACCGAATTTGGTGCCTTGCTTATCTATTTATATAAAATCCAAGTCTCTGTGTGTCCCTCACAATTCCGGTTGGACCACCTCATTTACCTTTAATGCAATTTTTGCTTTCATCTATTTTTACTATTACTACTATCTCGTGAAAAATTTCGACGGATTTATACGTTTTAGACGGTCCTAAACACGATTTGACTTTTTTTAGGAAATGTCTGTTTGTCGGTTTGCATGTATGTGACAAAAATTTTGTGAGCACTCTATCTCAAGAACTGATGCACGGAATTTAATAAACTTTAGATTCAGTTAAACCCTGATATAAAGTGGTGCTGATTAGTTTTAGGTGTAAATCGTCCAACAGGTGCGCTACTGTGCTACATTTTTCTTGATTTCTGCAATAGCTCTATTTCAAGAAGTAATGCAAATACAGACTCAGTTATACGTTGACATAAGTTGTTGCTCATAAGGTTTTGATGTAAATCTCCCAAAAGGTGCTGCTGATATACTGTATTTTTCAGTATTAGTATTTACACGATTTTAGCGATAGTCATATCTCAAGAACTAATGCACGGAATTTCATCAAACTTTATATTCTGTTAGACCTTGACATAAGTTAATGTTCATTAGGTTATCATTTAAATCATATAGCAGGTCGCGCTACTATGCTGCATTTTTTATGATTTTCGCGATAGCTGTATCTCAAAAAGTAACGCACGGAATTTACTCAAACTTCATATTCTGTTATACTTTCACATAAATAGATTCTTATTAGGCTTGGGTGTATACTCTCCAACAAGGGCCGCTTTTATGCTCTTTGTGTTGAGAATTTTGGTTGCAGACATCTAATAGGGTGCGTGCCAAAATTCAATGACTTATTTGGAAAATGCGATGCTTAGGGGAAAAGGGAGCACTTATGAACATGGGGCCGATGTTAACATCACAATTTTTCTATTGTTATTATATGGGGTTTTTTGTTTGTTTGTTTTTTGTTTTTGTTTTTTTGTTTTTTTGTTTTTGAAAAAAATTACCAAATATGGCAGCACCTGAAGACATATAGTAAAAATTTTTTGAAGCTCTTTGACGTTTTGTTTTTCCAGTAGCCAAAACACTGTTTTCAGATCTCAAAAGTGAAATCTCAGTTCCAACTTGATAAACGAATAACTTTATTTATTTATTCATTTATTTGAATTTTAATGTTTTAACATGTACTATGAATACTAATAAATATTTTGGATAAAGTTTTTTTTTCCTTCTAAAATTGAGAAATGTTAATGATTTATCAATTTAACTCTAGCAGCCATGTGGGGCACTTGTGAACAGACTAGTTGGGGGTAGATATGAACAGTTCATAACTGCCTCAATAATCATTTTGTGTTTCTGTTCCTTTCAGTTAACTTCAGGAAATAGTATCAGCTACAAAATCTATAATTTTTCTGAAATAGAAGACATTTCCGTCATACAAAGTTTATTTTGCATTGAAACTTCCACAAACACATCTGTCAGCAAGTACATAAAGAGTAACAAGCTCGTTTGCGTTCAATAGTAATTTAAATAAATTTAATGTTTTTTAAAATTCAGTAAATGTTATGTATTACTTTACTAAATAGTTTACAACAATATTTTGTACGCGTTGTTAATACAAAAAGTATTACATTAAACAAATTTGCAAATTTTACTATTTCATTTGTTCCAAACTAACTATGATGGCTTACTTCCATCTCTAAAACAGCTATGTATATGATGTTTTGAATGGATATAGATATCGGTAATATTTTAAGAAAGACACAGGCCATTAACGCCTGAGAGCTAATGTGCCCGCAGGTTCTCTTTATACGTATTTATGTACGTAACGCGATAACTCTTGATAGAAATATCCAATTTGCTTCAAATTTTGGATATAGGTTCATTCTGATAAGGCGCTTCCGTGATTAAATTTGAAGATTCATTGGTTACGTATAAAGGAGGGGAAAGGGACTAGTCCCCCTTAATTTCGATAAATTGGTTTTTCATGTAGAATTATCCGATTTGCTTCAAATTTGGTATACCAGTTTATTCTGATAAGACGCTTTCCTGATTAGACTTGGAGGTTCATTGGTTAAGTATAAAGAGTGGGGAACAGCGGCTAATCCCCCTTAATTTAGATAAATGGGTTTTTATACAGAATTATCCGATCTGCTTAAAATTTCGTTTACCGGTTTATTCTGATAAGGCGCTTCCCTGATTAGATTTGGGCGTTCATTGGTTAAGTATAAAGGGCGGGAAATGGAGGAGCTAATCCCCTCTTAATTTAGCTAAATGGGGTTTTATGTCGATTTCTTTATTTTTCAAGGGGCATTATTCTTTGAAATAAGAGTATAATATACAATTAGTGTGAATAGCCTGTGAGCTGATTGCCATCAGTTTAACTGAGCACTTTTTATTACTTTTGAAATCGGTTTGATATTGCCAGAGATTACCTCTACAAAAAAAAACAAACGTTACTTCTTTATAATATTAGTATAGATTAAGTCCTTTTTCAAGTATAGCAAAATTTTTAGCTTCCGGGCTTATAAAAATTTCCTAAAAAAATCTACCGGGAGATATTATTACTTCAGAAGTTTTTTACTTTGATGAAAAGGAGAAAAAAAATCGAGATCTATAAACCTTCATCATATCTTATTTTCTTCTAAAGTTGCATTATAGTAATTTTTCTTACGAAGTTTTTCCGAAATCTTAAAGTTGAGGTTGTTTCTCAAAACTTTCGAAAACATATTCCACTACTTTTTTTGCCTATATTCCATTTCTTTTTTTTATCTTTTTATATTTCATCTGTGGCAGTCTTTTAGAAGAATAATGATCAGAAAAAGTGGCCGGGATTTCTGTTTTGAAAGAATGAACCGAATTACCTTTTATTTTATAAAACTATTTTTGAAAAACTAATGTACAATAATGGGGAAAAAAAGTAAACACTCCTACTAATTCTGCAACAAATTATTGTAGAAGAAAGGTAGTGGTACCAAACAATTGGAAATAATGTCTACTTTTAAATTATGTAATAAAATTTGCTTGGGGGGGAGGGGCATCTACATATTAAAACGACCCCAAACTTTGTTTTTTTTTTCAATAGCAACACTCAAGTTTGACACCATAAATAAATACTACACCCAACAAATTTTCCTGAAATTCGTGTGATTAGTTTTAGAGAAAATAATTATTTTAAAATGAGCAAATTTTAGGGACATCCTTCTATATATAAAAAAAAGTTTTGATTTGGAAATGGACCAATGAAAATCTGCGTAGATATTCCCAGCAGATCGGCATCCAATTGGAATGCTTAAGCATGGCCTGTCTTAGTTAATATTAAAAAAACTGTTGCATACAAAAATATGAAAATCGGTAGTATTATAGAGAAATGTTTGATAAACACGCTGATGCAGACAGTTTTCAAATCTAAGAATTGATTTAAGAGATATTTAATGCCAAAGTTGGTCAAAATCGTTCCATCAAAAAAGTTTTATAGGAGCAAAAACTGTACCTAGGAATTTAATCATTTTTAGATCATTTTATGCGTCAGAATTCCCCGGTGTGCAGACTGCATTTAGTTTTTTAATTTGACTCATATTTTGAGGTTTTTATTTCTATTTTAAATTCAAATTTTCAGCATTTAGAGAGATATTTTTTACATATTTTAGAAAATTGTATTAATTTAAACTGTTGCCAACTCTATAAACAACGCAAACAATAATGTTTGCTTCAAATTAAAAATTTATTTTACACGTGACTATTATAAACAGAAAATATAAAAAGCAGGAACTCATTGAAAATTACGTCATAAAAACTATATTTACACGTGAATTTTAAAAGAGAAAGAATATTGTAAAATAATAAAGTCATTAACATGCGTTAGAAATCTTAAATAGGAGAATTTACGCCACATTTACGTCACATTACACTTATTACGTAAAATGAACAAAAAATAATATTGCAAAACAATTTAAATTTAAAAATTGCGCGAGACATTTATTTGATATTTTAAGATGATTGTAACGCCAATAAAAATCTAACTTAAAGAATTAATCTTAACTAAAATAAAAAGAACTTTGAGTTCATTTTCTACAATTTTTTTATTAACGACACACGGACACACACATCAAGCACACATACATTTCTTAACACAGAAAAATTAATCTTTTTAGGAGCGGATCGCTCCTCCAGCAGACCGATAATGACCGCCATCGGTCGCGTCAAAGCAGCATCTCATCCACGGGACCCTTTTTCGAGAGTCCAGTCTATCTCATAGCCAACCCACGTGGCATATTGATTCATCGTAGTAGACCACGTTTCAATTCTTACAAGTGCTACTCAGCACTTTTTCAAGTGTTTATATCATTTAATTCAGTTTTCAAGTCACATCTGGATTTTTTGAAGCATTGACATGTTAAGTTATAGTTTAGGCATCTGGAGATCCCAATTTAAAATGTTTATTACTTTACGTGGTCATGTGGTTTCTGCCTGAGCCTTGTTGACACGTCACAGTCCTCCATGCCCCATATAAATTTTTCCTTAAGGGAAAAATTTTCACACCAGGGTGCACAATCACAGTGTAATTCGGAGTTAATGCTATCCCTAAGAATGCTATATACTCCAAAATTAATAAAATTTAAAATTTCAAAATCAAAATATTTATTAGAAAGTACTCCGTTACCATGGAAGGGATTCAGCATAACACTCAATAAACACAATTATATAATAATACTAAGATTAATAATATGCACTCCAACAATTTTATAACGAACCAGTACCTTCATTACGAATTGACTTTTAACATACTCAGAATAGATAAAAAAATTTTTAACATCACAGGTACTTCCAATAAGAGTTACCTCTCTCAAGTTCACATGTATAAACATCAATAATTTTTATATATGGATAAGTTACTTCAAAAAAATTTAATACAATAATAAAACAAACCTCTAAACAATTCTTAATAATATATACTATATGTATTCCACACAGACATATAGCAATACAATCCTTCACTAAATGATTTAAAACCTTGTCTAACAAAAATCAGTAACCCAAAATTTTCAAGTAATTCTATCATAAGGTTCTTCTTAACCTTTACTTGTTCAAAACAATAGGGGTTTATTTCTCAATTTAAAGTAATTTAAAAGGATAATATTAACAATTTTTAACATTAAGAACCAAAATGTATATTCTAACTATTCTGTACCAAATACAATTTCTAACTCAAATTACAAGTTCTAATTCAAATTACAATTTTTAAATTTCAACTTATTAACTTTTCCAAATTATTTTTTTTTCCTTATATATCAAGCCAAAATGAAAAAGCATTTATAATATAATGTCTAAGACATCCAAGAATAGTTATGTTTTTAAATTCCTCTTACTTCAGAATACTGACTCAACAGTCTTTCATAAAAACAATTAACTCTTCTTTTTAATATATTAAATCCTTTCACTTTTACTTTATAAGGTTCATACAATGGACAATTTTTTTAATTTGGTGTATAAAAATCACTTTTCAAAAAAATACATATTCACACACTATAAAACGAAATAACACAATATGCAATTCACTCTTGGCAAAACAAAACAAAACAAAATAAAACAAAACAACCCTAATCTCTAATCTCTGTTTATCTGTTACAGCTCTGATAAACAAAATTGTTTCCCGATAAATTGAAAACAGATACGGGATTTCCCTTCTCGTTTTTTCTTCCCGTTCGGGAATATTTGACCTAATTCCGCGATCGGAACCCATCTTTTCGCCGCTCGCACTTCCCGCTCTCGAATCGGGAGTGTCGCCACAACACCGCCAGAAAAATCCTTCTCTTTAACCGAATTAGAGATCTCAAGGGTGTTTTCGGGTAATCTGCTACTCGATTTATCCCGTACAGGAAATTTTAAAATTTGTTTTCCTTCACCAATTACATCGGGAATAACCTCTAATGTATTCCTCTGTACAATGGGAATTTCGCCAACACTTTTTTGATCAGTTTCTTCCAACCTTTTAATGTCGGAATGGCCCGCATTTATTTTTTTACCTTCCCGCGATTTTCTAACGTCTTATTTGTCACTTCGGATTCAAATTTCTCACTGCCTTTAAAACTCTCTCCAGTTTTAATTTTACATAATCCTGCATCCTCAACTTTACTCTTTTCTTGCACCCGGGTATTTGAATTACTCCACCTCGCGTACCTGCGATCCGGCTTTCTCAATTTAAACAAACGCCTACAAATGCAAGGTGTCAGCAAAGCTTCGCAATTTTATTCTGGCACCACCGCCGCCATTATCAAAATCCTGGGTGAATTTTCCTGGTTCCTGTTCCACAAAGAAACTGGAACCTTCGCCAGGTCTGCTCTGCGAATTTTTCTGATGCCCGGAACTAACTCGATCTGTTCACCCGTTTTATGCTTCTCTGGAATTAATTCACTTCGGAAAATGGATAATTCCGTACCCGAATCATTTATTCCCTTAACTTTTCGGCCCAAAATATTTATATCAATGAGTGGTAATTTACGTTTGCCTACGGCCTTCCGTTGTTTATCCCAGACACATCTAGAATTTAACCTCTCCACTCCTACATAGCTCACTCTAGCTTTCGCTCTCGTTTCAACATCTTCACCCAAATTCCTAGATCTTGAATTTTTATTCAATTCTGGACAGAAATTCCGTAAATGGCTCCTTGAGTTGCAATGGAAACATCTACGCTCCACTTTTTTTCCGAATGCCTTCTAGCGACTCATGGCACCGCGTTGGGCTGACGCACTACGGAGGGGAGTTTCATTCTTCTTTTCTGCCTGTTTTTCATCCGATTTCGGACGCGTATTTCCATCCTCTGCGTACCGATTTTTCTTAAACGAAGCTCTGACACTGTCATAACCATCCAACAACTCAACTATTTCTGCTTCCGTCTTAAGCAGTGGCCATTTGTCAATAAAATGTTCGCGTATTTCAAACTTTGCGCGCCTTTTAATTTGATCGGTGACCAAAAGGTCTTTTAATTCGTCAAGGGAAGTTGTTTATAAGCCCGCCAACCACTCGTTTAAGTAATTTCGGATTTCGAAACCGAAATCTTGCCAATTTAAAGATTGCGATTTTTGATGGCTCATAAATTTTTGTCGAAAACTCTCCGGGTTTAATTTAAATTTTTTTTAACAAGATACTTTTAAATGTTATCATAATCCTCTGAATTCGTCTCGGGTTGTCTAGCAATAATTGAAATAATATCCACTGGTAGGAGCCCAATTAAATGAGAGACCCAATTTTCTTTCGGTATTCTAACCCGTTTAGCTTGGCGTTCAAACAAAACCAAATACAAACTAATGTCTGTTTTCTCAGGATTAAAATCCGGGATTAATTTTTGTTTTAATTCTGTTCCGAGGAACGCGAAGATATACTATTTGCATTTTCCGGGGACGGGGGAATTCCTTTCTCGATTCTTAGTTTTTCTAGCTCAAATTTATTTTTTAATTCCTGTTCTTTTAATTCTTTTTCTTGCTGCAATTTTTCCTTACGAATGGCCTGATCGCGATCCCATGTCTGTTGACGCAACATGTCCTCACGTTCGATTGCTTGTAACCAGGCGCGCTTACCTTCTTGCCTTTCTAATTCTTCCTGAGCTGTCGCTAGTATAGTCTCATAAAGAGCCTGAACGTATTCTTCTTCATAATCCTCAAATTCCAGCACTAAATGCTTTAATTGAATCCGGGTTTCGTTTCCCGTCCTGGCAAGTTCCAGTTCATCAACTAATTTCTTCAAATTTTCTTTTTTCCTTTATCCAGGAAAGCCATATCTAATTCCCTTTTTTTAACCCAAATTTCTCTACATAAAAGGTACTACTCTACTTCAATACAAAAAACAAAAACATATATACTGTTTTACATACAATATAATCACAATCAAGCATAACATTTATTCAATAACAATATGTAAAATGCTGACTCACTCCACATGTCTAGATGCACCTTCAAATTTTGTTATTCAAGTTCTAGAATTTTGCATAAAATCAGCAATTTTAAATTAAATTAAATTTTTAAAAAAATCACCATACATTAACTCCAAATTCAAAATTGTGACTTATTCCTCTCTCTTTTCTCAGCAACCAGTAAATCCAGATAATTCACTGATTTCTTCAGCCGGATGGCCCACCGAACACACAAACCACTTTCTGATCCTAAGGTCCACTTAAACGAAATATATCCACCGGGTAAACAATTCACACTTTTCTCTTTTCACCAAAAGATCCACCAACACTCTCTTCTTTCTTCCTCCAGCCGTATCGCATCCGAAAATCTTTTTTTCCAATCTTCCGCGACCCTTTTCTCACCAACCAGCCGAGTCTCTCTTCCTTCATTCAGCAGGGGGGGGGAGGGGGGTGAAAAGCAACACCCTTCTTTTCTGGACAATGTCCAATCCTCTCTTCCCAGTTCTCTGCAAGCAGCAGTCTTCTCCGCCATCTTCCGTCTTCCTTTCCCCACAGCTGACCGGGGCGAAAATCCGAAACTAATTTCCTTTCTTCCCGAACCGAAACCTGGCTTTTTCTTTTCCCACGCTGGACAAGGATTTCAGAACTGCACGGAAATTTCACAGTTTTTTTCTGTTCTAACACACGGGAACTTTCCTTTATTTTCTTTACACGTTTCAAGACAGCGACTTCTACATTCCTTGAAAGAACAATCTTCAATTGATCCTTCCGTGGGTAAAAGTGCAGGCTTATACTTAAACTAGCTAAGTTTTTTTGTGTGCGTGTGTGCCCAAACTTTCTTCGAACAACTCGGATCCGACTTCTGACAACCAGCTGTAACGCCAATAAAAATCTAACTTAAAGAATTAATCTTAACTAAAATTAAAAGAACTTTGAGTTCATTTTCTACAGTTTTTTTTATTAACGGTAGCTTTTTATTAACGTAGCTTGTAAGGGGGCAGAGCCCCCTTGTTATCCAAATTGAAGTTTGGTACTTGATTGTTGAAATGCTACAGAATGACTGATGTCACTTCTATTAATGCATTATTTCTTGTCAATATGATCATTTCACTAGCTTAATACGTTTCGACTATTGCCAGATAAAATGTTTCAATAAAATGAGTAAAATATATATATTTTTTTTCAAATCATGCTCTTCTGCACATCATACCCCTTAAACCATCATTTTGATGTTTTTTAATCATAATTCGAAAACTACTTGAAAGAAAAATTTGAAATTGAGAATTCCCATAAAGCAGGATACTATAAATATAAATCTATCAAAAGAATTGTAGGTTGCAATTCATATTATCTTCGAATATTAATTTCACAATTCATCATTCATATTATAATTTTTTTTTTTTATTACAAATTCAATGTATTTATGTTTGGGTTTTTTTAGTATTAAAACCACATAAAAAATTATCACTTTAGGATTATAATTTCAGTAGTTATTAATAAAAATATGAAAATGTTATTTAACATTAGAAGCTCTAAATATTGAATATTTAGAATAAAAAAAAACTTATCATCCAAATGACTTGAGATTTCGTTTCCAGGCATATTTTGAGCCTGAGATATCAAATATATTCTCGAAATTGCGTCAAAAAACAACGTTTGGCCTGGTTTTGATTTGTAGATGGCCCCCTAAGCAAATTTTATACATGTCATTTAAAAGTAGATTTTATTTCTAATCGTTTGGTACCAATAACTTTCTTCTATTATAATTGGCTGCAGAGTTAGTAGGGGGTGTTTATTTTTTTCCCACGACTGTACAACGGTAGCTGAAATGGCTATAATTATTACATTCTGAACAAATGCAAGGAAAGTTTTAGCGCATGAGAAATATTTTACTATTATAAAAAATTATAATTTATTTTTGCTATCTCATTAAGTTTTCACGCCTCCTGAATCCACTTTTAATATTTTTACAACGACTTTCTTTCTTTCTTTCATTTTTACCCGACTGCTAAGAATGGTTATGTGTTTCACGCGTATCTGGGTATGTGAATTTCTTTATACCCTCGAAACATCCCAACGGCTGGATGGATTTTAATGAATGAGGTCTCTATCGATTCGTCTTAACCGTCCGGTGATTATAGGCTAGGTTTGGTTCTTATAAATTCAAAATGGCGGCAGTAAAATACAAAATGGCGATAGAGACGAAAAAAATCATTTTACGCACCCTATTGAGTAGCATATCATTCGATAGGTCTTTCAAAATGAAGACGATGTTTCATTGACTATTTTACAGTCAGAAGCTCCGTTTAAAAATTACATAACCTGGAAGTTGTGTAGGTAGTATCTCTAGCTTTACTGTAACTCTAACCTTCATAGACATCTATAGGCCTCATCAAAACAGTGTTTATAGATAGGAACTAAGAATTAAACACAACTTAAAAGTCATCAATACAAGTAAATAAAAAAAATAGGTAAGTAATATAAAAAATAGTTTCACATTGATGAGAAATAATTAATTAGTTCGCTTTTTGAGCAGTCGGGTTTTATGATTTTTTAAATTTAAGTATATTATTTCTGTTTGTTGTCGACTGTCTACGTTTTTTCTTATATATGTCGTAGGCTAATTGAGAAATCCGGCTCTTTGCAAACAGCCTAGGCTCTTTGCAAAGAGCCGGGCTAATTGGAGAATCAATCTCCCTTTTCCCAATTAGCCTGATATTTTTCAGGCTTATTGCAAAGAGCCTAGAAAGCGTTAGGCTATTTGAACAATGACCAATTATTATCCGATCAGGGTGATATTTTTAGCTCACAGGCTATCAAAGCCTGAGAGCTTATGTGCCCGCCGATTCTGTATGTACGTGTGTACGTACGTACGTATGTACGTAACACGATAACTCTTCATAGAATCTAATCCGATTTGCTTCAAAAAAAATTTTCTAGGTTCATTCTGATAAGGTGCTTCCCTGATTAGTTTTGGGGGTTCATTGGTTAAGGATAAAGGGGGAAAAGGGGCGCTAGTCACCCCCATTAATTTATATAAATGGGTTTTTCATGCAGAAATATTCGATTTGCTCCAAATTTGGTATACCGTTTTATTGTGTTAAGGAGCTTCCCTGATTAGATTTGGAAGCTCATTATTTAAGTATAAAGGGGGGAAAGGGGGCTACCCCCCTTAATTTATATAAATCGGTTTTTCATGATGAATTATTCGATTTGCTCCAAATTTGGTATACCGGTTTATTAAGTTAAGGAGCTGCCTTGATTAGATTTGGAGGTTCATTAGTTACATATAAAGGGAGGAAAGGGGGGCTATCCCCCCCCCCGTAATTTAGATAAATGGGTTTTTCATGCAGAAATATGCGATTTGCAATAAATTTGGTATACCGGGTAATTATGTTAAGCAGCTTCCCTGATTACATATGGAAGATCATTGTTATGTATAAAGGGGGGGAAAGGGGGGAAATTGCCTCTCCCCTTAATTTAGATAAATGCGTTTTTCATGTAGAATTATTTGATTAGTTCAAATTTGGTATACTGGTTTATCATGTTAAGGAGATGGCTTGATTAGATTTGAGGTTCATTAGTTAAATATAAAGGGAGGAAAGGGGGTGGGCTACCCCCCCCCCCTTAATTTAGGTAAATGGGTGTTTAATGCTAAATTATTCGATTTGCTCCAAATTTGGTATACCGGTTTATTATGTTAAAGAGCTTCCCTGATTAGATTTGGAAGTTCATTAGTTAAGTATAAAGGGAGGAAAGAGGGGCTAGACCCCCCCCCCCTCCTTAATTTAGATAAATGGGTTTTTCATGCAGAGTTATTCGATCTGCTCCAAATTTCGTATACCGTTTTATTATGTTAAGGAGCTTCCCTGATTAGGTTTGGAGGTTCATTAGTTAAGTATAAAGGAGGGACAGGGGCTAGAGTCCCCTTAATTTAGATAAATGGGTTTTTCATACAGAATTATTCGATTTGCTTCCAATTTGATATACCAGTTTATTACAATATGGCTTCCTTCATTTGATTTGGAGGTTCATTGGTTAAGTATAAAAGGGGGAAAGGGGGGGGGGCAATTGACATCCCCTTCATTTAGATAAATGGGTTTTCATGCAGAATTATCTGATTTAGTTTTAATTTTTTTTTCAACCGGATCCGAACTTGAAGGTTTCATTTGAAGTCAAACCGAAAACCGACCACAACCAGGTTTCGTATTGAGTTCAATTAGAACTTTCAGGTTCGGATCGGGTTGCCGGAGATTATTTTGTCTGGCTTGCATTGGGTTATAGTTCTTTGGAATATTTTTGTCGGTTAAGATTTGGTTCGGGACGGGTTTCAGGTAGACTTCGAATGGAATTTTTAGGTTCTGGAAGCGTTGCGTGTCAACGGAAACTAATTTGTCTTGTTCGGATCCGGTTATGGATCTTTGGAATATTTTTGTAGGTTATCAGATTTGGTTCGGATTTCGGGTTTTTTCAAATGGAACTCTCAGGTTCGGGTCGGGTTGCATGTAGACTGAAATTATTTTGTCTTGCTCGGATCGGGGTACGGTCTGTTGTAATTTATTTTTCGGGTTTGGGTAGGGTTATCCGTAAATAAACCTAATAAAAAGAAAATTGCCCAGTTAAACTGATGGCATTGAGCTCACAGGCTATTCACACTAATTGTATATTATACTCTTATTTCAAAGAATAATGCCCCTCGGAAAAAAAAATGAAGGTATTAGTCCCCGTTGCCCCCCTTTCTACTTAACCAAAGAACCTCCAAATCTAATCAGGAAAGCTACTTAACATAATAAACTGGTATACCAAATTTGAAGCAAATCAGATAATTCTGCATGAAAAAACCATTTCACTAAATTAAGGGGAGGGGTATTAGCTCCCCATTTCTCCCTTTATGCTGAACCAATGAACTTTCAAATCTAATCAGAAAAGCCTAGAAAATGAACTTAGAATGAACCTAGAAAAAAAATTAAACTAAATTAGATAATTCTGCATGAAACACATTTATCTAAATTAAGGGAAGGGGCAATTGACCCCCTTCCCCCCCTTTTATACTTAACCAATGAACCTCCAAATCTAATCAAGGCAGCTCCTTAACATAATAAACCGGTATACGAAATTTGGAGCAAATCGAATAACTCTGCATGAAAAACCCATTTATCTAAATTAAGGGGGGGGGGTCTAGTCCCTCTTTCCTCCCTTTATACTTAACTAATGAACTTCCAAATCTAATCACGGAAGCTCCTTAACATAATAAACCGGTATACGAAATTTAGAGCAAATCGAATAACTCTGCATGAAAAACCCATTTACCCATAATAAGTGGGGGGGTTAGCCCCCGCCCTTTCCTCCCTTTATACTTAACTAATGAACCTCCAAATCTAATCAAGCCATCTCCTTAACATAATAAACCAGTATACCAAATTTGAGCTAATCGAATAATTCTACATGAAAAACGCATTTATCTAAATTAAGGGGAGAGGCAATTGCCCCCCTTTCCCCCCTTTATACATAATAATGATCTTCCAAATGTAATCAGGGAAGCTGCTTAACATAATTAACCGGTATAAAAAATTTATAGCAAATCGCATATTTCTGCATGAAAAACCCATTTATCTAAATTACGTGGGGGATACCCCCCCCACCTTTCCTCCCTTTATATGTAACTAATGAACCTCCAAATCTAATCAAGGCAGCTCCTTAACTTAATAAACCGGTATACCAAATTTGGAGCAAATCGAATAATTCATCATGAAAAACCGATTTATCTAAATTAAGGGTGGTAGCCCCCCCTTTCCCCCTTTATACTTAAATAATGAGCTTCCAAATCTAATCAGGGAAGCTCCTTAATACAATAAACCGATATACCAAATTTGGAGCAAATCGAATATTTCTGCATGAAAAACCCATTTATATAAATTAAGGGGGGGACTAGCCCCCCTTTTCCCCCTTTATCTTTAACCAATGAACCCCAAAAAATAATCACGGAATCACCTTATCAGAATGAACCTTGAAAAAAAAAATTGAAGCAAATCGGATATTTCTATCAAGAGTTATCGCGTTACGTACATACGTACGTACGTACTCTCTTAAAAAAAATTCAGCGATTTTAACTCCGACTGAGTGTATTTTCACTCCTTTCCAGTATTGAAAATGCACTTATCCTATAGGAGTGAATTTCATCCATCTTGCGGAGTGGTTTTTTTTCATTCCTTTTTGATAAGCTGTTTTCGCTCTTTTTTCGACTAAATTAATAGGCAAAACGAGTGACTGCACTCATTATTGACAAGTCATTTTTAACCCCCTTTTTTTTGTCAAATTTAATAGGCAAAATAAGTTATTTCCCTCTTATTTTCAGATTTTTTTTTATAATTTTATTTTTTAACATATATAACTCCCCAGTTTGCAAAATGTATTATTTTTAAAACTCCATTTTGGTTTATTTTGATCCAGATGCAGAAGAACAGAAGAAATTTTGTTTTTCATTTCCGAAAGATAAATTAAATAATAATAATAATAATAATAATAATAATAAAAGAAGGTTCGCGCTATAACAAGACACGATTTTTTAACTTGTCAATATCCTGAAGTACGCTGTTTTTACTTTATCTTTCTTATTATGGTTTTCTTCTTTTTAGTATTTTCACATTGTATATATAATTTTAACGTTATTAGTTTTAATCCGGAAATGTCGATTTCTTTAATTATTTCTGATATTATTATATGTTCTTAATATATTTTACTTATATGACACAGATAAATAATTATGGAATATAGAATTCATGTGTTACATAACTGCAGACTGTTTTTTAGTTAAACTTTTGAATATGAACAGAGCGAAGTATAACACAAAAATAAAAATTCACAAAATCATAATTAAAAAAAAACTAGTTGTGTCATAAAATAAATTAATCATATTTTTTACTAATCTATAATTTTCTGATACTTTTTTAAATTATCTTTTACATTTCGTACTATTTACATAATACTGTGTCAATTAAAAAAATAATAAATAAAGTGTAGATGTGTACAACTATCTAACTGAACACAATTTATTAAATACTTGTACTTACTGAAACATAAAAAAAATAGAACATATATTATAAGTTAATAATAATTTAATAATTTTTATAATCATGGGCTGTGTTCCGCAAATATTTCTGAGTGTCATGAGCAAAGTAGTATATTAATAATCAATAATATCAGCACAAAATGATATATGTTTAATAATGTAAATACCAATTAGTGTAATTTTACACAATTTGAATACGAGAAAACTACATATCTAAGCGAATTTTATTGATTATAAAAATAATGGAACAGTTGCATTAAAAAAAAGAAAAAAAAAGTAATTTAAGAAATTCATGTTTCCGGTTTTAAAGTAATAACGTTAAATAACGCAAAAATCATACATACAATGTGAAAATACAAAAAGGAATGGCGAAGAAATTACAAGAAAGATGAAGTAAAACAGCGTACTTTACCTTAGAATTTTCAGTATTAGTAAAATCCTAGAATCGCCGGTAGCCATCTTGGTTTTAGCTGGGAAATGAAAACGAAATTTATTCAGTTCTTTGTGATGATTGCCCCCTACCCCCTGCTTTCATAGCATAATCCATCTATCTTATTCTATACCATTTTTAAACCAATCAAATTATAATTGTAATATTGTTTTTATCATGTAGGTAACGCTAACCTTTGACGTTTGAAACAAACAAGCGACTCCCTTTTCAAAATGGTCTCCCTTTGCCAAACAATATATCGCGTTACACGATTTCAACCAATGGGGAAGCTTCTTAAACCGCTCTTTTAGAGATATTTTTCTGTTCCGATCTGAAATGAGTAGTCCTGGGGATGCTACTCCTAAAAAGGTTATTTGGCAAACCAGTTTTTTGTGGAAAATGTCTCTTTTTGATAAAACAGATACTCAGAAAGAACAAAAACACGCGTAAAACTTTTCGTCCTTTTGTTGAGTTAATAATTCGTTCTTTTGAATTAAGAGTGTAGCTTCTTCTAACATGCTTGAAAAATTCATTTACTAAGAATTCAGTTACACATGCATTTATCGTCTACTACATCAATTATTATTTCACATTTCATTGTTTCGCAGTTAGAATAAGATTCTTATCCAATAACAAAACTCAAATATTGAGAATGAAAATTCTGTAATGGCAATACCATGTTAGAAACAGTTAAGAGTCCATTTCAATACAAGAAATCCTTATCCAAGGACACATAGAGCATTATATATGAATTTTATGCAACAAGTTCGTCCAAACCGGTACCTGATTCTCCATCAGGGAAAGGAGTGAAAGCGCTGCTGTGTTTTTATGTAACAAGAGAATGAAGCAAAATAACAATAATCTTAAAAGTGAACAAACGTGGTGAGATAATTGGTGTATGCTTCTGTTTTAAATGAAGGTCAAATCATGAGAGATGATGAATCATTCCGGGCGTATGGAGGTCAGCGTTATGTAGATCACATTTAAATATAGCATATTATGCACTAATCATTCTCTCTCTTTTTAGAAAATTGTAAGTAAGAATTTTAAAAAATCCGACATTGAAATTTAATAAGAATAGAATTCTTATATTAGTTTTAAAAAATTAACTGATTATAACTTAACTTGATAACAACTAATTATAACTTTATCAACATTTTGCTGATTTTGGACTCCCACCCGATGATATCGTTACCAGTGCCTAAAAATTCTGTTATTTTTAGATTTTTTTTTTTCTTTCTTTTTATACGCTTGCAGTGATAAGCACGTATGATTACACATTTATTAGTTGTATACTTTACAAATTCCAGAAGTCAATAAAATATCAATACGTGAAATAAATTTATATCAAGTAACATTTAAAAGAGTTAGTTACTACAGTAAACTCTCTGTAAGGCGGACTCTGTGTAAGACGGAAATGTGTCTAACTCGGAAAGATGTTCAAGTCTCTACGAATCCATAGACATAGAGTAAATTTTATCTAAGGCGGAATATTGTTTAAAACGGAAAATTTTCTTGGTCCCGATCGATTCCGCCTTAGACGTAGTTTACTGTATTTAAAAATATTTAGGGGAGCCCTAGGTTAGTAGGCGCAGTTCTTAGTTATTGATTTTTATTAATTTTTTTTAAAGTTTTTTATGAAACTTTAACTGAACTTTTAAAGAACAGGCATTGGGCTATAAATACCCGGAGTTTTGAGTTTGTAGCTTTTGTAGTTTATGTTTAGCGGAAGCCTAAATTAAAAAGAAAATTGTGCGCCAACCAACCCCGTCACGGGGCAAGTTGCCTATGCCTATGGAGTAAGTTGGCACACGCTTTATAAGAATTTAAATGAAACTCAAATAAGACACGCAGTTAAGAGAAATAAATTTCATTATTACCAGTAATTTTAAACAAAGGCGTTATCGTCGTACAATGTAAATTCTAAATTATACAAACATAAAAATAATGAATGACATTAACATTGAATAACTTCTACCCTACTCGATATCATCATCAGAGTTACAGTTGTCACAAATAAAAAATCTAGTGTCTCCGTTTGGGCATGCCTCGTGTGCCCAAAATCCTGCATTGCAATCACTTTTCACTTTGTTTGCTGTATTTCAAGCTACCAGCACACACCAGACACCGAGCCAACTTGCCCCGTGTTCAACGCGCCTACTAGCCCCATAACAAATTTCTTCACAAAATTGGAGATGTGACCTTCTAAACATAAAAAATCCAAGTAAATCACATATAGATTAGGTAGAGTGAATCATGCACTAAGAAAAACTGCAATAGTTAAATCGCAATTATTAAGATAAGTATTAGAAATTAGAAAAAGAATGAAGCAACATAAAATTACTTATGAGTGCGAAAAACAAAAAAATCTTAATAAATGTCCACTGCACGTAGGTAACTCTGCAAAACTACAATGGGGATTTTTAAAAGCAAGAAGAAAGGTACTCTGTGACTGGTTGCGCAATCTATCCACAAATAGGCGATATATGAGGACTGCGCCTACTTACCCCTGTAGCCAACAAGCCCCGGTCTCCCCTAATAATAGCTTATTGTTACATAATGCATTCAAAATAATATTGTCTTCCTGCCCTTGCCCCCTGCCCCAGGAGGTTAAAAGCAGAACTCATCAATAAAACAGTGGACAACATTATTTGTCTTTCTTCACACCGCAAATATCATTTCTTACATATTATGCTCCTTACTTCTCTAACAGTGAATTATATGCGCATATGGCGGAAGAATAGGAATGTCAAACATGGGGAGTATTCCAAATTTTGGAATGAAATGATTTTACAAACATTTAATGGCATTAATAATAGCTTTGTATTTTCATAAAAACGTATTAAAAAAATAATAATAAAACAGACAACAGATTATATGGATGTAAAGAAGTTATTGAAAAAAGAACAGGTTGGTTCGATCAAAAATGGTAACGATATCAAAAGTAAACCCCCCTCCTCCCAGAAATATCTTACGATATCAAGTGCCAGACCCCATGCCCCCAACCTCCCTAAAGTGATAACGTTACATATACACAGCCTCTTACATTTCTCACCGCTAAGTTTTGAAAAATAATCTTCAAATTATTTTATCACAGAATTTGTGAGTGATGTCAACGAATAAATAACATGATGATTTTTGTTTGAAATTATTGGTGGTAAAGTATAAATCGTACATATCCTGGATATGCGCGAGCATTCCCAGATTAACACTTTTTATATCACTTAATTTTAATCACTGTACAGATCTCTACACAAGAATATCTTAGTTGCAATGGTATTTTATAACAGTTTAATTTAGGCTACTTACAACAAATCATACATCTAATTGAAGGTAAACTAACCTAGTTTCTCTTACAAATAAGGTGTATCCCAACGAAATAAAGTCACCGTGATTGTGTGCTGTAATTGGACACGAAACAAATCAATAATAACGACACAAATATATTAAGAAAGTATGTATACAACTACATATTTACAAGGAGTAACTCACTTTCTGCCTTACATGGGCAGGAAAAAAAATTTATTTGTAAAAAAAGAGGGAGGAAAAGCGTCCCGCCGAAATAAAGCCACTACTGTTAATAGACAATATATCCGCCATGGTTATATATGATTTGGAATATACGATGTGGCATACCATTTACCAATCCTTGGAGGACAGTAGCATCAATATTCTCCTACGCTTCAATGATGACGACCTTCAATTTTGCCACAGACTGAAACTGTCTGCCATTGGCATATACAACCCTACTGAGGATACCTCACGCATTTTCTTGGGCATTGAGATCAAGGAAAAGGGCAGGACATTCTATAACATGCACCCGATTATCCCAAAACCGTTTCCAGGGGATTTCGTAAAGAGAATGGAGGTCTTGTCCTGCTGGAAAATCCAGCTTAGTCCACCAATTCTCTTTGCAAATGGCAGTAAATGGTTTTCTAGCATTTCTTGGTAATTGGTAGCCTTCATGCGTCCGGGGGGGAAAAGCCAGGTTGTGTTTACCTCGATAGACGAAGGCTCCCCACACCATTAATGAGCCTCCACCTTGCTATCTTTTGGAGAAAATTTTCTCTTCTTTCCTCATATCATACCAATATAAAGCAATGACGTCTGGCCCATCAAAATTAATTTTTTTCTCATCTGAAACTATAAACTGATGCCATTGGTCCTTCCAGGTTTGGTGATATTTGGCCCAATTGACTCTCCTTTGCATGTGGATAGCTTTCAACATAGGCTGTTGCTTCCTTTTCACATATCACAAGTTGCTTGTACGTTTTTATATTCGTGTCAGGGTTGATTTTATCACAGGGATGTTACCCTCTTTGGCAACTGATTTAGGGAAATACCACCTTTAAAAGACGACGCAAAACTTCTCTTTTCTGCATGTACACCTACTTTTTTGTGCCTGTACGCATTGTCCTGGTTTACAAAATTGTCTATTACGGTTTTAGATCGCTTGATTTGTTTAGATATTGGTCTATGTGAAAGACCTCGTTCCTTAAAAGGTGTTATCTGTCCTTTCTCGAACTTTGATAGATGGGTTTTCTTTCCCATCGCAATGCTTCAGGAGAAACAGAAAATACACTATATGGCCAAAGGTGACCAGTCACTTGCGATTTTAGACGTTTTGTTAAATATCAAGAAAAATACATGAGGAATTAACCTGAAACTGCAGGTGTGTAAACAGTATAGTATAAGTCATATATTTCCGCGCAGATTTTTTCCCGAACCCCATAAGGGACCGTCAACAAATTGAAAAAGAACGAATATCTTTTGGATCTTTTGGATAACCCTGTAAAAACTAATGTAGCAAAAGCGTGCAAACTTGAGATTACTAATAAGTGGCTTATTGTAATATACTGTGTTCATTTTTATGAGGATAGCATGTATACTGGTAGAGAAATTAAGGTTTTTATAAAAACAGTCCCAAATTTCGCCAAGTTTTTGGCTTTTAATTTGCAGAGTTCTTAATATAAAAAAAAATTCTTTATAGAAAATATGACAAACAACATTGTACACAATACTCTACAATCAGAATTAAAAAATAATAAAAATTGGATGAAAAATGAGCAGGTTTGCTAAAACCTATTTCACTGCGCATGCGCGAATGCAATCAAAATATAATATGTATAATGTATTAGCTAAATATGTAGAGCAACTTTTGTGAAAGTCTCAAAATCATAGCTTGAAAATTCTGAAAATTATCGTCGATAGAATAAGTTCGAAATCCATTATTCCCCAAAAGAAGCAAAAAGATGAGGGGTTGTATCCAAATATAGTAGTACGTGCAATATTGTGTACGCTGTCTTGGCACTAATTAACAGATATTTGGATACAGCCCCTCATCTTTTTGCTTACTTTTGGGAACAACGGATTTCGAGCTTATTCTATCGACGATAATTTTCAGAATTTTCAAGCTATGATTTTAAGACTTTCACAAAAGTTGCTCTATATACTTAGCTAATACATTATGCATTTTATATTTTGATTGCATTCGCGCATGCGCACTGAAATATGTTATAGTAAACCTGCTCATTATTAATCCAATTTTTGTTATTTTTTAATTGTTTAGAATTTTGTACACAAACAATTTTTCGGCTCTTTAATATACTTTACGTTTTTTTTTTCCTCTCAAAACTGGTTTTTCAATATTACAGTCGGACCTCTATTTAACGAACCTCTATTTTGCGAACTTTTCCTTGGAACTAAGAACATTTTGCGAATTTCTTTGTAAAATAACCTCCAAATAGCGAAGTGCATTCTCTATTTAACGAACTTTTTCTTGTGATCTAATTTTTTTTTCTCCCCATTACTCAAAATATTTCTAGACATTTCAAACTTATTCTTTCTTTAAACACATTTTATGATGTTCAATGGCCTTGAACTGGTTTTACAAGGCACCTTCTTTGTCAGCAGTGAGAATTCCATAAGTACGGAGGACGAAGACGATAATCCCTTAGAGTAACTTAAAAAAATGTGGATACAGATGAGAAAATAAGAAGAAATTAACTATGATGTGCTGATTGATGACTGTATTTCACTTAATTCTGAAACTGAGACCTCGGAAATACTATCCGAATTGGATATTTTCGACAGTGTGAAAAATAAAAACAATACAGCAATGAAGACGAATATGATGATGATGGAAATCATCATTAAGCAGGAATTTCCAAAACTTCGTATGATAAAATGCTAAAATCAATTGAAACAATCCGACGCGGATTATAGTTAGAAGAAAATACGCATGAAGGGGTTTCTGGTGCATTGTAAAGATGCGAGACGTATTATGAGAGAAGGCACTTTTTTAAGTAAAAAAAGAAATGCAAAATTAAGTTTTTCAGAAATTAAATTTAAGGACGCATATGTTAATGTATGGTAAAAATTATTTGTTATAATAATAATAAATACGATAATGCCATTAAAATTCGTTAATTTTAATGTATAACTATTGACTTTAAACAGAAAATGCAGTGTATTCCCGGACAAAATTTTGTTTTACTTGCAGTTTCAAAGTTTTAAACACATATAAAAAAGGAATTGATGATGGACATTGGTGGGTAAAATAAGTAAAACAAATCGATATAATTTATTTTTAAAAATGTGATTAATTACTTTTAGTAAAAATATTTAGTGCTTATGAAATTAAAATCTGTTTTATGTAGTTAAAAGTATTTTAAAAGGTTAATCTCTATTTAACGAATTTTCCACATAACGAACTTTTTTCCGGGATTTAGCGACTTCGTTAAATAGAGGTTCGACTGTATTAGGTTTTTCAAAAAAGCGCCATGCGTCATGAATTTTAACTAAAATTTTGAAGCAAGCAAAACCATAAAATAAATAACAGTAACCTTCAAAGTTACGAAAAAAAAAATACCCTTTGTCAAATTTCGGAAAAATGGGAATTGTTGTATGTTCCCTTAATTTTGTATAATTTTTTCTATAGATTTTCTAATAGATTTAATTCGATTAAAGCTTTTGTAAGTCAGACAGCAAATAACAGAAAGCAAAACCATTAACTATTTTATAACTACTACTTATTCTCAACTGGTTTCCTTTAAATAATTCTCTCCCAAATTAAAAAAGACCATCACTAAATAATGAATATTTAAATACAATATTTGGATTACATTTCTTTCTATATGTATAAATAGTTGTAAGTTATGAGTATTATTTATTTATTCAAAGCAAAATAAATATTCCAAAGTCTCACGAGAAATATTGTTAAATTCAACTAATACTTATTTCCCTTGTTGTCACCGCATTAATTAAATAAAAAACATTTAAATGTTCAAGAACGCTTTTGTAAATTCAAGGATACATTTCTTTAATTCCCTTTACTATTTCTGTCAGAAAAATCTACATTTAAAAAAATAAAACTATTTAAATGCCATATATCATTTATTATTTTTGTGAGAAAATTCCATTTCAATGCAAATTCAGCGTGACTGCCACTGCCGCTGCAGACGATAAAAAAAAAAAAAAAATGTAAAATCACATTAAATTAGAATTTTCCCACCAGAAAGATGTAATTATTGTTCTTTGTTTGATAAATATGCGATGCAGGTTTAATTTCCGATGTTGATTCACAGGAAACGTATTTACCGTTTTTCGAATAGCATTTAGCTCTTTATTAGAAAAAACAACTAGACAAGTTTAATCTTTTGAAATTAAACTCCCATTTTCCAAATTTGATAGAATAAAAATGCAGTTTCTATTTTCTTTAACTGGTAAAATTACGACAATTTTTAATTCGTTTTCATTAAAATTATTTCCCTAGCTTATCATTTCCTGATCTTTTGAGTTTTAAATGCGAAAGAATTTGCTTTGTTTTTTCTTTAAAATATTTGAAAAATTTAAATGTATGCTATTTTAACAAAATAAAACTGTCAACTTGGGATTAAATTACTTTAAGAAGTAACATATTATATTTTCTTTTTACTGAAATTAAACTATGCGAATTTATTCAACGATTAAAGGCTATAAATATATGTTTAATATTTCTTATTTAACTGTGACCGCTTCTTCCTATCATGAAAATAAAAGTTATGAAAAGTTCTCTGCTTTTCCATTGCATTAATTTTTAGGCTAATAATTCTAGTTTTCAGTATTATTATTAATGAAAAAGTTATAATTTACAAAACTAAGAATCCTTTGAGATATCAGCCTAAATCAATCAAACGGAAGTTTTATTTATTTTCAGCCCACAGTCTATAAAGGCTGAGAGCTAATATGCCCGCAGGTTCCGTATGTATGTACGTGTGTAGTGTATGTGCGTGTATATGTACGTACGTAACGCGATAACTCCTGATAGAAGTTTCCGATTTGTTTAAAAAAAAATTCTAGGTTCATTCTGATAAGGCGCTTCCTTGATTACTTTTGGACATTCATTGTTAAGTATAAAGAGGGAACTGGGGGGCTAACCCTCCCCTTAATTTAGATAAATGGGTTTTTCATGCAGAATTATCAGATTTGCTTCAAATTTCGCATACCGGTTTATTCTGATAAGGCGCTTCCTTGATTAGATTTGGAGGTTCAGCGGTTAAGTATAAAGGGGAGAACGGGGGGACTACCCCTTAATTTAGATAAATAGGTTTTTCATGCAGAATTATCAGATTTGCTTCAAATTTCGCATACCGGTTTATTCTGATAAGGCGCTCCATTGATTAGATTTGGAGGTTCATCTGTTGAGTATAAAGGGGCTTATGGTGGATTACCCCCCCCCCCCCCATTAATTTAGATAACTGGGTTTTTCATGCAGAATTATCATCTTTGCTTTAAATTTGGATTTAAATTTTGCTTCCAATTTCACATACCGGTTTATTAAGATAAGGCGCTTCCTTGATTAGATTTGGAGGTTCATTGGTTTTGTATAAAGGGGGAAATGGGGGGATTAAATCCCCCCCTTAATTTAGTTGAATGGAGTTTTCATGCAGAATTATCCGATTTGCTTCAAATTTGGTACACAGATTTATTCTGACAAGGCGCTTCCCTGATTAGATTTGGAGGTTCATTGGTTAAGTATAAAGGGGGGACGTGGGGAAGCTAATCTCCCCTTAGTTTATTTTTCAAGGGGCATTATTCTTTGAAATAAGAGTGTAATATACAATTAGTGTGAATGGCCTGTGAGCTCAACGCCATCAGTTTAACTGGACACTTTTCTATTTTATTTTAAGGTTTTTCTTACACAAGCTTATACCGTCTAAATAAATGCACCCAAAGAAAACAAAAGCTAACCTTAATGACAAAGACTGAAAACTCATCTCATCTTCTTTATTTTATTTATTTATTGTAAGTCGTTGCCACTTTTTTCATCCGGTCGAAGTTTACTTAACACAATACTGAAGTGTTTTTTTTATAATTTCGAAATCATAGCCTTCCTTTGCATTCCCATTGTTTTCACTTGGAAAGAAACCGTTGCATGTTAGGCACTCATTTCCATTCACATGAACTGCAACGGGTTAAAATTAGGCTTAGCGTTAGATTGACCGAAACCCTCTGCCGGATGTTTCCTTTGTTTAGAAAATGACTTTCGATTGCTTCCAATCCCTTTAGATAGAATGTCTATAATTTAAATACTGTACTATGCTTAAATTCTATTTCTATTCATGATATTCGGAAATCATTATTATAACCTACCACAGTTCGTTAATTTTGTTCTAAGAAAACAGCTATTTGAATCAGGATTGCATTGACTTTGCTTCTAAAATGTTTATTTTAATTATTCTGTTAGCAAGTTTAAAGAAAATAGCGCACAAAATTTAAATAATGTTAATACATTTTGTTTTCGTTTGTTGGGTACGAGGAGAAGGCGCGTAATGAACCCAGGCTTCCTGGGTAACAGAATATAAGTGAAAACTATCATATACAGGATGACCAATTTAAAAGAGTACCCGTTTGTTTTTTGTATTATCCACATCTATAATACATGTAACAAGACTTTTAACATAATTACTTATTTAATATGTCTATAATTAATGTGTGGGTATCTTTTTTTTTTTTTTTTTACTTTCTAATTGCGAATACTCGTTTTTTAAACATAAATTCGCATGAACATCATTAGTAATTTTTAATTCGATTCTGCTCGCCTGCTTCTTTCAACGTTTCTATTTATTTATTTACTTTTTACTCATTTCTTAAGATGATGAATGGCAACAATAAAAATTGTCTGCATGAACTAATTCTTTGACTTTAATAAAAATGGCTCGTTATTCTGTGGAAGAACGTGTTTTTTACCATAATTACGTAGCGAATTTGAACTGTGTTAACACCGGGAAAGTTTCATAACATCAAAATTTTCTTGGAACAAACACCAGGTAAGTCCATACGAAAATTACAGTTGGAGCAAGAGATATCCTACGGTTCAGAGCATCAGGCTGTGAGGCACCATTTGAAATTTTACCCGTATCGTTTACAGTTCGCGCAGGAATTACGTCCGACTGATCCAAGAAACCGACTGCATTTTAGGTAGCTTTCTTTACAAAAAAGCTACCTATTGCAGCCGTTCGGAGGAAAGCGATTTCAAAAAATTTTGGTATATTTTCATCGATCATGACCCCCAGACCCCGAAACCACCCTCCGTTCAAAATTGATATATATATATATATATCTGACCTATGTCACACTGTAACTCCCGTAATTATGAACCGATTTCGATGAAATTCGGTGTGTACATAGTACATACCAATGTCTCGACCGAGTTCGTTGGCCAGCTTCATCCGCCGTTTTGTTTCAAAATGGCGGCCATTTAAAATTTTAAAAAAAATTTAAAACTTGAAATGTGGTACCAAAAAATTAAAAATGGAAAAATATTTTTTTCTTATGTATTTGACCTTTATACAAAGATTCCGGAGCAGTTTTTGTTTCGTCTATATCTTAAAAAATGGCTGAGTTATAGCATTTTGAATTTCTAGCGTGGCTGACATTTTGAAACATCCTGAATTTTGTCACGCGATAAAAGGCGTATTTATGAACCGATTTGGATGTAATTCGGTGTGTACATAGTAAATACCAATTTCTCGACCGAGTTCGTTGGCCAGCTTCATCCGCCATTTTGTTTCAAAATGGCGGCCATTTAAAAATTTTTAAAAAATTAAAAATTTGAAATGTGGTACCAAAAAATTGAAAATGGAAAAATATTTTTTCTTTATGTATTTGACCTTTATACAAAGATTCCGGAGCAGTTTTTGTTTCGTATATATCTTGAAAAATGGCTGAGTTATAGCATTTTGAATTTCTAGCGTGGCTGACATTTTGAAACGTCCTGAATTTTGTCACGCGATAAAAGGCGTATTTATGAACCGATTTGGATGTAACTTCGTTTATACATAGTACTTACCAATGTCTCGTCCGGGTTCGTTGGCCAGCTTCACCCGCCATCTTGTTTAAAAATGACGGCCATTTAAATTTTTAAGAAAAATTTAAATTTGAAATGTGGTACCAAAAATTGAAAATTGAAAAAAATATTTTCTTCTTATGTGTTTGACCTTGATAAAAAGATTCGGGAGCAGTTTCTGTTTCGTCTATATCTTAAGAAATGGCTGAGTTATAGCATTTTGAATTTCTAGCGTGGCTGATATTTTGAAGCGTCCTGATTTTTCTAACGTAATAAAAGGCGTATTTATGAACCGACTTGGATGTACCTTGGTGTGTACATAGTACATACAAATATCTCGACCGAGTTCGTTGGCCAGCTTCATCCACCATCTTGTTTCAAAATGGCGGCCATTTAAAAAAATTAGGAAATAAAAAAATTTAAATGAGATACCAAAAAATTGGAAAATGAAAAAGATTTTTTTTGTATGTGTTTGACCTTAATACAAAGATTCCGGAACAGTTTTTCTTTCGTCTATATCTAAAAAAAAATGGCTGAGTAATAGCATTTTGAATTTCTCTTGTGGCTGACATTTTAAAACGACCTGATTTTTGTCACGCGATAACAGGCGTATTTATGAACCTATTTGGATGTAACTTGGTCTGTACATAGTACATACCCAATGTCTCGAACGAGTTCGTTGGCCAGCTTCATTCGCCACCTTGTTTCAAAAGTGTTGCCATTAAAAAAAAATTAAATTTAAAATTCAAAATGAGGTATTAAACAATTGGAAAATGAAAAAGATTTTTTTATGTGTTTGGCCTTGATACAAAGATTCCGGAGCAGTTTTTGTTTCTGAAAATTTGTTCTTTTGCTTATATCTTAAAAAATGGTTGATTTATAGCACTTTGAATTTCTAGCATGGCTAACATTTTGAAACGATCTTGTATTTGTCACGCGATAACACACGTATTCGCCTATTTCGATGTAAGAAGGCATGTGGATAGCATACATCAACACCTCGACCAAGTTCGCTGGCCAGATTCATCAGCCATCTTGTTTCAAAATGGCGGCCATTAAATTAAAAAATATATATATATTTAAAGTGAGGTGCAAAAAAATTAGAAATTGAAAAAGGTTTCTTTCTTAAGTATTTGATCTTGATATAAGGATTCAGGAGCATTTTTTGTTTGTCTTTACCTTAAAAAATGGCTCAGATATAGCAGTTTCAATTTCTATTGTGGGTGACATTTTGAAAAATCTGATTTTTTGCATGCGACAGCACTCCTATATATTAACCGATTCTGATGTGAGTGAGCATGTGCACAGCAATTACTAAGGTCTCGACCAAGTTCACTGCTTAGCCTCATCCACCATGTTGTCTTGAAATGACAGAAACTTTAAGAAATTGCCGAATTTGGCAGCCAAATATAAGTTACTTTAAAGAAAAGCAGCTTGGATAAAGCTGACTAATTTCGCGAAATTCTCATTCATTATATTGATAAAAATTAGTATTGAATCTCCTATATTCGGTTTCCACTAAATTGAGCTTCGTGTGTTTGCATGATATAAGTTGGCTTTTTTTTTAATCAGGATTATGAAAGCTACCTCTTCCTCCCGGCACTGGCCGGAAGGACTTTTTGTGTTTGGTTTCACCGAGCTATTGGCAACAACATTCAAAAACTTAATGATGTTTCCTTCTAAAATGAAGCTTGGTTACACGTTAATGGCTATGCAAATAGCCAAACTTTCTGCCTATGGAGTCAAGAGAATCCCCATGAGCTAAGGGAATCAATCGTCTTTACACATCCAAAAGATTGGTGCGTGGTATGCGCTTTCAAGGCGAAAAGTGATAGGACCAAATTTTTTTACCGAACCCATCAATTCCGAAGTGTACCTGGATATAATTCAAACTTTTATTGCTTCACTGGAGATACAGGACCGTTACTGCTGGCGTCAAAGCTAACAATAGAAGTGCTTAAGGAATTCCTTGATGTCCGTTTAATTTTAATAGGCCTCTGGCCACCAAGGTTACCATACCTCACCCCGTTAGATTTTTTTTATCTGGGGTTATCTCAAATGTAAGGTTTTACAGAGAAATCCTGCAAGCATCGATGAATTAAAACAAATCATAACTGAAGAAATCTCATCAATAACATCAACAAAATGGGGCTCTGTGGCTGAGTGGTCAAAGCACCAGTCAGCTAATCGCTTGTGCGTAAGAGTTTGTGGGTTTGATTCCCGCTGGTTCCATTGCACATACACTTAGTGTGGAACTCCCAGAGTGTATTTCTCTTGTGTTGTAATATTTCCTTGTGCTATCTTGTCTCCGACTTATAAGCGGGCTCTCATGTCAAGCACACAAGTCGTATGTTTGTTATTCAATAAATAAATAAATAAACACCAACAATGTTGCGAAGTGTGTCAAAAACTTGGCTCGACGTGTTCATGTTTGCATTCAAAATGGTGGCGAACATTTTCAACATTTGCTGTCAGGAATGATAATGTGAAAATATTGAATTAAATTGTTTTTCAAAAATAAAATTACCACTGGATTAAGTAACATTTTGTGTCTCCATTTCTGTTTTACCTCACAAATAAAGTTGTAACAGTCCAACAGTGTTGGAAATTGTCTCCCATACTTAAATAAGGTTCAAACAATTATATTTCATTGTTAGAATAGTTGCCACATCCCTCAGATGGTAATAAGAAAAACCAACGGGTACTCTTTTAAATTGGTCATTAAATTGATTGGTGGAAAATTACAACTTATTATACATAATTTGTAATTTTACACCTGGTCGAAAAATGTCCAGGCCAGGATTCGAACCAGAAATCTCTTGGCTGAAGCTGCCAATGCTCTGCCAACTGAGCAATCCCTGACGAATCTTTATGACGTAATTCACCAGCTTACCTTGCTGATCGTAACGTCTGGTCTGATATATGAAACAACTCAGAAGAATAAATCGCAGGTAATGGAACTCCAGTAAACACTGGATATGTAACTACACTAGATTAATTTTAACACAATTATTCTAATTGGTAAATAAATCAAATGAGTTCCAACTGGGAATTTCCAAATTTTCCAACATTTTAAAATGACTTAGAAAATTATAACTCATTTTATTTTTTTACCAATTTAGATAATTGTCTAAAGTCTTCAAATAATTAGCACTAATTAGTGATTAATTTAACAAAGCAGTGCCCAAGTTTAGACTTTACAACGGACGACAGTTTTCCCCGAGGAGAGAACAATGTTTCTAGCACGGACAATGAACCAACATCTCAGAGAATCTTTTCCTCATGACACTAATAATTCGTCACGGTACAACCTTGATAGATGAATTTCTCTTCTAGTTGATCCTCTCTGGCCAAAGTTCCAGCTGCGCGATAGACAGCCGTTGGCATCACTGGCATCTTGGAGACAACAAAAGACTCTAATGAGAACGAAGGCACTTCGCAGCGATTGGAAGTGCCGCGCCCCCGCCCCCTTTTTCTCCGGAGGGAAGAGGATGCGGAGGAACGAGGAGACAGAAGAGAAGTCGGAGAAGTGTGCAGTGCGGTCGACTGCAGTGAGGATCGGGGGGAAACTCTGTAAAGGCCTATAGCGGGTGAGTTGTGTAAGGAGTTGGGAGGACTTTGCAGACAGTGGTCACGCTGGCAATTTCCATGCCTGGAAGAGACCTCCTGTCTCTTGATCTACGAACAGGACTCAGTAGCACGCTGGACTTATCGTGAAATTAACCCCCAAGGACTTTGTATACAACCAAAAGCGAACTTAGATCATATGTGAAAACGGTTACCTTCCGGATTAGAATTCGATGTCGGACCCAGCACTTCAATATAGCATTTTCTGTTGATCTAAAATTGTATTACCCAGAATAAAATTGGGTTACTATATTAAATTTGAGAATTTCTTGTCCAAAGTTACCAATTTTCTTAATTTGCATTTGAAATTCTTACAATTGTGTTAAAATTAATCTTGAATCATTATTATTTATATCAATATCCCTTTTTCTGCACATACTAAAAACACAGCGACGAATGAGGTATTTTTCGAAAGGTTCTGCAAGAGGCTGTTGATGCAGTATATATAGTTAAAACACGTTGTTTATTTTAAAAAAATATTGCAGTTAATGAAAAAAACGTATCAACAAATAATCTCAATGATTGCGGTGAGAAAGCCTCGCACGAATCTAATGCTTTTTTTTTTATGCTAACTCTAATAGTTTTTTGCATTTAATATGTTTTTTAGAATGCCCATTAACAATACCAAAAATCATATTTATATGAAAAACAACAATAATGCGTTCAACAAAAGTTTTGAAATATATTAAAAGCCATATTTTCCTATTGGTCTCGCTTCAGGATTTAACAGCCGAAGAAATTGCCAAAGATCGAAATTTGCAGTCAACCTTTTTGATTCGGTTCATTTCAGTAGTTTAATTGCAAAATTCTATTACATGTCTTAAATTTGTGTTTTATTTATATTTTAATCTTTTATTATAATACGAGCAAAACTTGTGTGTGTGTATGTAAATTTTATCTTAAAAACGACTCTAACGATTTTGACTAAATTTTGTGTTTCACGATTTTCGAGCACGAGAAAACCATTGGGCTAGCTCATGTGTTCAAGAAAAGTAAATTAGTGGGTCATAATGGGTCAGGGTCAAGCTAGTTATATCTAAAAAAAACGGCTCAATCGATTTTGATTAAATTTTATATCTAACCGCTTTTGAGCACGAGAAAACTATTGGGCTAGGTCACATGTTCGAGAAATTTTAATTAGTGGGTCATTTTTGGGTCACTTCAGGTCAAGCTAATTTTATTTTAAAAAGGCTCTAACGATTTTTGACTAAATTTTGTAATCTACTGTTTTGGATTGCGAGAAGACCAATGGGCTAAGTCACATATTAGAAAAAAATCGATTAGTGAGTCCTTTTTGGGTCACTGTGGGTCAAGCTAAGTTTATCTAGAAAACGGCTCTAACGATTTTGACGAAATTTTGTTTCTATCGTTTTCGGGCACGAGAAGTCCATTAAGCTAGGTAATGTGTTCGAGAAAATTCGATTAGTGGGTCATTTTTGGTCATAATGAGTCAGGGTCAAGCGAATTATATCTAAAAAACGACTCGATCTATTTTGACTAAATTTTATATCCAACCGTTTTGGGGCACGAGAAAACTATTGGTCTAGGTCACGTGTTCGAGAAATTTCGATTAGTGGGTTACTTTTGGATCACTTCGGATCAAGCTAATTTTATCTAAAAAACGGCTCTAACTATTTTGACTAAATTTGTAATCTGCTGTTTTGGATTACGAGAAGACCAATGAACTAAGTCACATGTTAGAGAAAATTTGATTAGTGGGTTAATTTTGGGTCACTGTGGGTCAAACTAAGTTTATCTAGAAAACGACTCTAACGATTTTGACGAAATTTTGTTTTCTATCATTTTCGGGCACGAAAATACCATTGGGCTAGGTCGCATGTTCATGAAAATTCGATTAGTGGGTCATTTTGGGTCACAATGGGTCAGGTGTCAAGCTAATTGAATCTAAAAAAAGTCTCAAAACCTTTTGACAAAATTTTGTAATATACAGCTTCTGGGCATGAGATGACCATTGGGCTATGTCACATGTTCGAGAAAAATCGATTAGCAGGTCATTTTCGGGTTACTGTGGGTCAAGAAAATTGTATCTATAAAACGACTTTAACGATTTTGACTAAATTTTGTATTCTATCGCTTTCGGGGTCTAGAAGAGCATTGGTTAGGTCGCATGTTCAAAAAAATCGTTTAGTGGGTCATTTTGGGTCACTATGTCTCAGTATCATGCCAATTATATCTAAAGAACAATAATGATACAGTAAGAATAAAATATCGAATTGAACAAACACAAGGCTAATTTTTTTGACCGAGCTTAGCTCGATCATCCCTGCTAGTTGTCTTACTTATTGCTTAATGGATTGACCTTTATACTGTAGATAGATAGTGGAGGAGAAATACGTACAGAAATTTAAGTTACTAGAAGGCTTTGCCATTTGAGCTACGCTCGCCAACCCCTTTGATCTGCTTTAAAAAAGGTTACGGAAGATTGAATTATAATTAAACGACCAGCGGCGATGTTCTGTAATCCGGTTTCCATTCATTTCCCTTTGACTGTGGGATTTTAAGGCAAAATCAACTGCCGCTCACACAGCTCTTGTTTAGTGACTGATTATACAGGATTAATTCACTATTGGAAAATCGGCTTGTGTAAAATGGCAAATAAACAATGTCGCTGCCTCCCGGAATTTTATAACAACGCTACAAGAAAATTGCTTTAAATAAGGCATTTTTAATGTATCGTTTTAAATATATTGTCACCACAGTTTTTCTCATTTTAACATTCTCGTAAAAATACATTTTTCAATTGGAAGGAAATATTATTATTTGCATTGTTTCAGAAATGGTAATACCAGTTTAAAAAAAAAATCTCGAAATATGAAATCAAATAAATCTCTCGTGTAAATGTATTTTTAAATTGGAACTGTTTGGCAATATTATTATTTGGGCATTTTAAATATGACAAATTTTTCCTCATTTATTGCTTTTAACTCGTAATAATTTATTTACTATTTAAAAAAAAAATTCTCTTTTTAATATTTTGATGTAAATAGTTTTCTATGGCGTAATTTTCCCCATCACTGTTTTTAATACGTTATCATTTAATTATCTTTTAAAGCTTTCTTTCTATTTTTAACTGTCACGTTTAAATATAGGATATTTTAATTGAAAGAAAATATTATTATTTACGCTGTTTTAGAATTTGGCAACGATATAAGAAAATGACCTTTTTGAAAAATCAAATAAATCTCTATTGAAATTTTGAAATTTTGAATAAAAATCTCTCTATTCTAAAAAAAAGTAACTAACGCTGCCACCGTCGCCGGTTTTGAATTTTTTGTGACCGGAGGTCTTTCTTCGTTAATATTAAGCAAAATATTGCATACAAAAACATGAAAATCGGTGGTATTATAGAGAAATGTTTGATAAACACACTGATGCAGACAGTTTTCAAATCGAAGAATTATTTTAAGAGATATTTAATGCTAAAGTTAGACAAAATCGTTCCATTAAAAAAGTTTTACAGGAACAAAAACTATACATGGGAATTTAATAATTTTTAGATCATTTTATGCGTTAGAATTTCCCGGTGTGCAGACTGCATTTATTTTTTTAATTTGACTTATTTTTTATGAGGTTTTATTTCTATTTTAAATTCAAATTTTCATCAATTCGAGAGATATTTTTTACATATTTTAGAAAATGGTATTAATTTAAACTGTTGCCAACTGTATAAACAGCGCAAACAATAATGTTTGCTTCAAATTAAAAATTTATTTACACGTGACTATTATAAACACAAAATATAAAAAGCAGGAACTCATTGAAAATTACGTCATAAAAACTATATTTACACGCGAATTTAAAAAGAGAAAGAATATGTAAAATAATAAATTCATTAACATGCGTTAGAAGTCTTAAATAGGAGAAATTACGTCACATTTGCGTCACATTACGCTTATTACGTAAAATAAAAAAAAAATAATATTGCAAAACAGTTTAAATTTAAAAATTGCACGAGACATTTATTTGATATTTTAAGATGATCTTTTCAACTATTTTTTTAGGACAGCGCAAATAATATTTCATTTCTAACAAAAGTAATTTCACGTGAATATTAAAAAGAGAAAGAAAACTTTGGTGAAAATTACGTCAGATTAAAAACGATATATTTAACGTGTCTTATTTTTAAAAAAACTTTCTTTTCGCTTTGCTAAAAAATACCGGGAGACAAAGACTCTGTTTACTTAATTCTTTTTGTATTAACTTAATTTAAAATGTTTAACTGATTTTATTTAATCAAAGACGGAAATAGCCATTGTACCTTTTAACAGCAGCTGATTTGACCTTAAAACACCTTTAATCAAAGAGAAATGAATAGAAACCCGTTTATAGGGAGATCGCCACTGTTTTTTAGCTTATAATTCAATCTGCCGAAATCTTTTCAAAGCCGATCAAATTAGCGTGCTTTTAGAGTCTGCGGTGTCTGAACGGGGGTTGGCGAGCGTAGCTCGTAGGAGACAGCGCCCCCTAGTTTTAAAAGAAACTTCAAACAATTCGTCAGACTAAAAAAAATAACTGTACACTGCACACAAGTAATGTCAAGTAATGTCCCTGCAAAATATGTTTAAATTACTATGCATACTGTTTGTTCTGATAAAAAAAAAAAAAAAAAAATTAACTGAACTATTTTGACCGATTTCAACATCAAATAGCTATTAAAATAGTTCTTCGATTTAAAAACTGTGTGCTTCAGTGTGTTTATCGAACAATTCTTTATAAAACTACCAATTTACATATTTTTATATGCAAAAGTTTATTTAATATTAGCCGAAAAACACCTCTGTTCACAAAAAAAAAAAATCATTTACGGTGACATTTCATTGACAATGTTCGTTACATTTTTAATACTCTCCAACATAGTTGAAAAGTGTTTATGAATTCGGTTTGTCTGATCGTCTGTCCGTCTAGCCGCCTGTCTGTCTGTCCAATGCTCTAACTCGCATAAATGGACTCGGATTTTTATATAATTGATATATGTTAATGAAGTTTACCATGACATGTTCGGTATTGAAAATGAAGTGTCTAGTATTAGTAGTTTATTTACAAGGGCACTCAATAACTCTGTAGCATTATAGTCAATGGGGGAAAAATCGTTTGCAATGCATTTCAATGAGATTACGCTGTTTCAGATGCATCAAAATTGATGTAAATCACAAGTTCATACAAGGTGCTACTATAGAATAGGGTGTTCATAGCATTTATTGGTCATTTACAGGGTCACACAAAATAATTCGGTTACTGTACTGTTTTTGTATCCTACCGTTCTTGGATACAAGAAGACCATTGGGTTAGGTCATATGTTCCAGAAAAGTAGGTCATTTTGGGGTCACTAAGGGTCAATGCATTTCAATGGGAATGAAGGTTGAAACAATTATTAAGTTGTTGAACAGTTGGCAGTTAACGATTAATCGTTTGCAATGTATTTCAATGAGATTACGCTGTTTCAGATGCATCAAAATTGATGTAAATCACAAGTTCATACAAGGTGCTACTATAGAATAGGGTGTTCATAGCATTTATTGGTCATTTACAGGGTCACACAAAATAATTCGGTTACTGTACTGTTTTTGTATCCTACCGTTCTTGGATACAAGAAGACCATTGGGTTAGGTCATATGTTCCAGAAAAGTAGGTCATTTGGGGGTCACTAAGGGTCAATGCATTTCAATGGGAATGAAGGTTGAAACAATTATTAACGTTGAACAGTTGGCAGTTAACGAAGTCGCACAGTTGGTAACATTTCGCCAAATACCACTAAATTTGCCGAAATATTGGCGACATTGGCAAAATTTGTGCAGGAAAATCGACTTTCAAGATTACCAATGACAAAAACACATGTTTGGCGCCAAATCAAAAAATTTCTCCAAAATTGACTGTAATTGGGAAATTATGGTGACATTGGGCGCAAAAATTGGCTTTCAGAATCTGAAGGAGTTTTCTAGACACAACCAAGAGGAGCCGAGATACATGATTCAACTAATCACAGTCCATGGAATTTCTGTAAATGATGCTGTTATAAAATAAAATGATTTATAGCATTAATACAGCGAGAATTTATTGTTATGTAGAGTTGAACACAAAGCTTATTTTAACCGATCGTAGCTCGGTTTTTCCCGCTGGTTCTTCTTTAAATCCTTAAAATATACAGTGAAACCTCCTTGAACGGTCACCTCTAAATAACGACAACCTCCGAATACCGGCCGCATATTTATGAAACCAAACACATTCCATAGTTTTAACATTAGTACCAACCTCTAAATAAAGAATTCTGAACAACGACCGCTCAAAAGACACGATGAAAAAAAATTTAACAGATCTTGGTAGAATTTCATATTTATTTTCAAACCGAAATGTGAAGCAGATCAAACAAAATTTACTTGACATGTTAGCAAAAAGTCACTTAATTTCTTAAACACTTAATCCTCTTTTCAAAAATGCCCCACCAGTGGCCGAGAGGTTCTGCTCTCAAAGCTGGTAGACGGGAGGTGCTGGGTATTGGGTCAAACCCAATCGCGACCGTCGGCCTAACCGTTTGGAGTTTTCGTGGTTTTCTTCGAACCTTAGATTTGCCTGCGTAAATACGGATTAGGTTCCCTTAGAAAGACTCCCACGGAGGGCACCCCCCCCCTTTCTGGCCTATATCCCTCGTGTTGATAATTGGCCGTCACAAATAACACCAACACCTCTTTCAAAAACTAGATATACAAAATGAAGACATTAATAATGATAAAGAAAATTTAGATAATATTCTTAGAACGGCAGCATAACTAACATGAAGGCCAGCGAGTTTGTATGTCTGGACAAAGATTTGGCAATTACTGTCCCATTTGATTCCATACAGCAAATGGTGGGAGATAGGAGAAAGGAAGAGAAAAGCGATGAGGAAGAAGAAATGAGAGAGATTATAGAATCACCCAAAATTTCCAGCATTAACACATATAACGAAGTTTTGAGGAATCTTCGTGAAATCCAAAATTTTGCATTAAATCATATTGATGATGAGTTGGATAGCAAAATAACTCATACTGATATTTCTTTGGAGAAAGATATTTGCAACAAAAAAAAAGCAACTGTAAATCACAGAATTTTTTAATGTATTAAAACAATGAGGATTAATTAAAATGACTGTGTATTTCTATTTAAATTTAAGTAATTTTGACTTTTTAAAAGTGAAACCTCTGAATAACACCCACCTCTGAAGAGCAGTCACTTTTACCCGACCCCACTGGAAATCGTTATTCAGGGGTTACACTGCATTTATTACTAATGATAAAGGAAGCTTTTCATAATCGTGGAAAATTCGGAAATGGTTGTTGCATATTTTCGGAATGATTTTCAGAAAACTGATGTTTTTGAGTAAGTGATTCTTTGAAACATTTATTAAAAATATCGGTTTTCAAATGGTAACTTTTATGGTTTCCTCTAAAATCATTCCATTTAGAATGACGAAAAATGGGTTTAAAGGAGAAATGTATAAGAGAATTTGCTTTTTCTTTCGTTTATTTTTAGAGACAGACATAAGCTACATTAAAAAAAAGAAAAATAACGGAGAAGAATCCAACTATTTCTTAAGAAAGGTAAAGAACAATAAAAAAGGGGGAGGAAGGAAATAAGAAAAAATGTTGAACAAGAAGTAAAGGCATTTCCTCTGTAATAAAGCACGCTCCAAGAAATTCCGTGACACAACATGAAGATTCGGATGACTGTAAAAATAAAAAGATGTTATTGCTATTGCTATGCTTGACAACAACATTTACTTTTAAAAGTTTAGATCCCAACATCATTGCGCTACTT
Source organism: Maratus speciosus (assembly GCA_963932465.1). Classification (NCBI taxonomy): domain Eukaryota; kingdom Metazoa; phylum Arthropoda; class Arachnida; order Araneae; family Salticidae; genus Maratus; species Maratus speciosus. Next base: position 293,536,640 of record OZ010798.1, read on the forward strand.
AAAGATTACATTCATTTTTTTTTTTTGTATGTTTTTTTTATAATTCAAGGTATGTTACATTTTCATAAAAAATGTAAAACATTATCAATTCTTTGTCAGTTAAGAGGCTACTTCACTCATGCGGATACACCCGCTCGCTCAAGTTAATCCTATGGAAGATATTTTTTAAATATCTCGTTTGCATTTTAATACTTTTAAATGATTTTTTTTCCTTGCATTATATATTAGAGTTCCATCTCTACAAAGGCTGTTTTTTACTTTTCGATTTTGTCTGCAGGTTTTTTTTTTTTTTTTTTTTTTTTTTTTTTTTTAAAGGATCTTTTCACTTTCCGAACCGGTTTCGAAAGTGAAAGAATCCTAATAAAAATAATAACTTGCAAACAAAATCGAAAAAGTAAAAAACAGCCTTTGTAGATATCAAACTTTGATAAACAACGCAAAACTAGTCGGATATATCAATCCCAAAACTTTATTCTATCTTAGGCATGTTAATACTTCAAAATTCGCTATCACACTGCCAAAATTAAATGACAATCTATGCCGCTCATGAGGATTCTACGGATATGGAATTCCGTGCATTAGTTCTTGAGATATGACTATCGCTAAAATCGTGTAAATCCAGCAAAATGTAAGCTAACAGCTGTTGGTTGATTTATACCAAAATCTAATCAGCAACATCTTATGTCAACGTCTGACTGAATCTCGTGTTTGGAGAAAATACGTGCATTAGTTTTTGAGATAGAGCTATTGCGAAAATCGTGAAAATTCCAGAATAGCAGCGCCACCTATTGGGCGATTAATACCAAAACCTAAACAGCAACAACTTTTGTCAACGTCTAATTAAATCTAAAGTTTGGTGAAAAATTGTCTATTAGTTCTTGAGACTGTGAGTTCTTGAGCCTATTGTGGGAATCGTGAAAAAGGCAGCACAGCAGCGCCACCCGGGTGATTTCCACCAACACGTAATCAGCACCAATTCATATCAAGGACTAACTGAATCTGAAATTTGAGGAAAATCCGTGCATTAGTTCTTGAGATAAAGCTATTGCAGAAATCTCGAAAAATGCAGCATAGCAGCGCCACCTGTCGGGCGATTTACACCAAAAACTAATCAGCACCAATTTATATTAGTTACTACCTGAATATAAATTTTTATTAAATTCTGTGCATTAGTTCTTGAGATAGAGCGCCCACAACATTTGTGTCACATACAGACAGACAGACTCACATTTCGTAAAAACATGTTTTCTTGGATCTCTGACGCCTAAAACGTGTAAATCCGTCGAAAACCGGAAGTCGAAATTTTTCATGAATGCGATACTTTCTTCTTGTAAAGATAGAAGAAAGTAAAAAAAAAAAAAAAAAAAAAAAAAAAAAAAAATCATTTAAAAGTATTAAAATTTAAACGAGAAATTTTTAAAAATTACTCTCATAGGATTAAGCTAACGTCACACGAAGGTTTTTTTGCACTCTTTTTTCCTTACGTATTATCCCTATACAATGCTTAGCGGCATTGTGTAGGGATAATACATGAGGAAAAAAGCGAGCAAAAAGACGTCCGTCTGACATTAGCCTTAATATTAGCTAAAGGGTATTTTTGCGTGAGTGAAATAGCCACTTAAATAGCTAATTCAAAAAATTTACATGCAAAACTGATATCGTGAATGCATTAGAAAACATCACAACGTTCAACTTCGTAAAATAAAACAAAAATGAATGGTCTTACGATGATGAATGAACTTTCGGATGATTTTAGAATGGCGAAAAATAGGTTTAAAGGGCCAGTGTATATGAGAATCTGTACTCGTTTTTGTTTCGTTTACTTTTATAGATGCAGAGAAGTAAAAAAGAAACAAGTGGGTAAGTGTGATCAGAGATCGCACAGAGGGTTTCGTTTAATATTCCATTCAAAACACTTTATCCCTTTGAAATATCTGTTAGTTTGACATTTCGCAACCAGGGGCGCACTCTATTCTAAACAAACCTCTATCCGAACGAAACTCCGTTTTACATACTATCCGTAGATATATAAGTCGAGGCGATTGGCCCATAGCACCCGAGATAAGTAGGCGCCTCTGGTGGTAAAAAGTAGAACTAAAATATGTAAGGCTATGGTGCATAATATGAAAGAATGGTCAAAGGGATGTCGGCAAAAGTTGGAAAAGTGCTCCCCGGGTGAAAAGGACGGAGGTTAGAAAAATTGCTTAAAATACTCAAGTTAGAGCCCGGAGGAGTAAATAATATAAAACTTTTTGGAACATTTTATGATTTGTCGTGTAGTCTGAGGTATTCAGTCCAGAAGTCTGAGGTCGTATGCAAAAATTCATGTCTCCAACTTAATTAAAGGCTCTCTTAGAAAGAATTCCTTAAAATACATAAGTGGTAGCTCAAAGGGTTAAACGTAAGACTTTTTCAAGATTTTACGATTTGTCGCCTGTCCTCAGGTGTTCTGATATAAGTATGCAAAATTTCAAATCTCCAATTTAATAAGGGATCAGTTAGACAAAATTGCTTAAAATACGCATGTGGAAGACCAAAGGGTTAAATGTACGACTTTTTCAAAATTTTATGATTTGTCGCATGATGGTGTTCAGCTATAAATATGCAAAATTTCACGCCTCCAACCTAATTAGAGGCTCACTTAGAAAGAATTGTTTAAAATACACATGTGGGAGCCCATAGGGATAAATGTACGACTTTTTCAAAATTTTATGATTTATCGTTTGATATGAGGTGCTCGGCTATAAGTATGCAAAATTTCACGCCTCCAACCTAATTAGGGGCTCACTTTGAAAGAATTGTTTAAAATACACATGGGGGAGCCCAAAGGTTTAAATGTACGACTTTTTCAAAATTTTATGATTTGTCGTTTGATATGAGGTGTTCAGCTATAAGTATGCAAAATTTCACTCCTCCAACCTAATTAGGGGCTCATTTAAAAAGAATTGTTTAAAAAATATATGTGGGAGCCCAAAGGGTTAAATGTACGACTGTTTCAAAATTTTATGGTTTGTCATTTGATGTGGGGTGTTCAGCTATAAGTATGCAAAATTTCACGCCTCCACCTAATTAGGGCTCACTTACAAAGAATTGTTTAAAATACACATGTGGGAGACCAAAAGGTTAAATATGAAATTTTTTCAAAATTTTATAGTTTGTCGTTTGATGTGAGGTGTTCAGCTATAAGTGTGTAAAATTTCACGCCTCCAATCTAATTAGGGGCTCACTTAAAAAGGACTGTTTAAAATACACATGTGGGAATCCAAAGGGTTAAATGTACGACTTTTTCAAAATTTTATGATTTATCGCTTGATATGAGGTGCTCGGCTATAAGTATGCAAAATTTCACGCCTCCAACCTAATTAGGGGCTCACTTTGAAAGAATTGTTTAAAATACACATGGGGGAGCCCAAAGGTTTAAATGTATGACTTTTTCAAAATTTTATGATTTGTCGTTTGATGTGAGGTGTTCAGCTATAAGTATGCAAAATTTTACTCCTCCAACCTAATTAGAGGCTCACTTAAAAAGAATTGTTTAAAATACACATGCGGGAGCCCAAAGGGTTAAATGTACGACTTTTTCAAAATTTTATAGTTTGTCGTTTCACGTGAGGTGTTCAGCTATAAGTATGTAAAATTTCACGCCTCCAACCTAATTAGGGGCTCACTTAGAAAGGATTGTTTAAAATACACATGTGAGACCCCAAAGGGTTAAATTTACAACTTTTTCAAAATTTTATGATTTGTCGTTTGGTTTGATGTGTCCAGTTATAAGTACGCAAAATTTCACGCCTTCAACCTAATTAGGAGCTCACTTAGAAAGAATTGTTTAAAGTACACATTTGGGAGCCCAAAGGGTTAAATGTACAACTTTTTCAAAATTTTATGATTTGTCGTATGTTGTGGAGTGTTCAGCTATAAGTATGCAAAATTTCAAGTCTCCAACATGTATAGTTTCTGAGAACGGGCTCTGTGACGGACAGACAGACAGACAGACACAGGAGCGAGACGAATAGGGTTTCGTCAGATGAACGAAACCCTAAAAAAAAGAAAGAAAGAAAAATATCTGTGAAAAGTCGAGTTATTTTTTAGGTTAGGTAAAAAACGATAAACGGTCAGATGCGAGTATTACTCGCGCTCAGAGGGTTCCGTGTGATAAATATATAAATTATTAATTGTATTATTGGTACTTTTCGGTTAGCCGGGCGCCAGTGTTATATATACATATTTATATGCATACATGTATGTAAGCATACATATATATACATATACATATATTGTATATAAACACATATAGATATATGTAAATATATATGTATATATACATGCATTTATATATACATATATATGTATATATAACAGTATAACACTGGCGACCGGCTAACAGAAAAAAACCGTATTATTAAAAAAAATCGTTGCTAAAAGGATAACAAGTAGGAAATTGCTCGTCAAACGTGGCAAATGAGGTGCGTTCGTACTATAACTAGTTTTATAAATATTTTTTGCACCCCATATTGTACTGAATGTATATTTTTTTACACTTCATAAAAGCATAGTCTGTAACATCATTAAAATGCACTTGCAATAATTGTAACGGAAAAATTTTGAGTGTCCTTGTAATTAAACTATACATCCAATTTTCATAAAATCTGAAATGGCTCGACAAAATTTTGCAACAATCATATATTTAAATTTTCAGACGATTCGGAAGACTGTAACATCATTAAAATGCACTTGCAATAATTTTTTCCTATTGGCCATAATGTAAAAAAAAACTTTTGAATGTCCCTGTAATTAAACTATACATCCGATTTTCATAAAAATTGAAATGGCTCGACAAAATTTTACAACAATCATATATTTAAAATTTCAGACCGATCGGTTGGGTAGTTTTTGCTCTGTTATATGCGGACGGACGGACGGACAGACGGACAGACGGACTGAACGACGACTATAGGTGCTACGTATTTATATAATTACGAACGCACCTAATAAGACTTTAAAAAAACTGCACAACGTAGGGCTGGGTAGAGCTGTATATACTATAAAAGTATGAATGGGTATACCATAAAAGTTCAAAGAGATATGAAGCCTAAATAATATCAAATATTGCTCTTCTGTATAACTGTTTTTTTAATCTTAACCTAATCTGTTTATGATGAACTTAATTCTGTACTGACAATAAAAGTAGCGCATATTTAAACTTCATTTGGCATTTCATGCAACTAAATGCAGCGTAATAATAATCTTTACTTTTTACAGTGTAGCTAAAACAAAACCCTTGTTCTATGTTTAAACTTGGCATTGTGCTAAGCACGTTTCGAAAGGAGGTCGCAAATTTGCAACGCCACCTTGATCCGTGCCACGTTTTTCCAGATAGTTTTTTAATTAACTTTTAAAGACACGGGAGACCTATTGAGAGATCCTCTCAATGCAAACTAGTCGCGAATCCCATAGTATTCTAATTAAATTAGTCTGTTTTTAACAATTTGACGTTTATTGCTTTTATACTGCTACTGCATTATACAAATACACTGGCCTTCAAAAGTTAAGGTACAGGGACTGGATGCTTTCGATTGCACACGGTTTGTCAAATATCTACCAACATTATTGACGAATTGTTTCTGAACATCTGGGATGTAAAGAACATGTTTGATTTCATATTTCTCGATGAAGATTCAGTCGGGCCGACAATTAGGGGGCTAATATTAAATTAAATTTAATTATAAAATAATATTTGCGATCAGCTATGCAACATAAAATGCTGGAAATAGTTTGTCACTGCATTAAATGACTATTTTGGGTCCTGTTCAACGTTTGTGTGCATTTGTGTAAGCATATCACTCATATTCGTAAAGATGTTAACGTTTTTGTGAAAAATTCAAAAGTTTTTTGTTTATAACATACAGAGTTTTCAATCAAATTTAACACAACTTTCCGAAAATCTGACACAGAACAGTAGCAACAGTACACTTCAATTAAAACATGAATATATTGAATATTGGATGAGATATGGGCACTTGTATGAAATAATTTTTAACTGCGCATGCGTGGAAGATTTCAAAATTTTTATTTCATAATTTGGTAGTCAGCTATTTAGGGCAACTTATCTAAAATGTCCTATCAAATATCGAGAAATTTCACAAAGATAGGGGCGATATAGTGAGTTGCTCTCTAAAAATAGCTTTATTATAAGGTTTTTTCCACAACTTTTCAATCAACTCACTATATCTTTCTAAATTTTTACAATATTTGACTGGACTTTTTACAGAAGTTACCCAAAATAGCTGGCTACCAAATTATGAAATAAAAATTTTGAAATCTTACACGCATGCACAGTTAAAAATTATTTCATACAAGTGCCCATATCTCATCAAATATTCAATATATTCATGTTTTAATTGCAGTATACTGTTGCTACTGTTCTTTGTCAGGTTTTTGGAAAGTTGTGTTAAATTTGGTTGAAAACTCTGTATGCTATAAACAAACAACTTTTGAATTTTTCACAAAAACGTTAACATCTTCACGAATATGAGTGCTATGCTTACACAAATGCATACAAACGTTGAACAGAACCAGAATAGTCATTTATTACAGTGAAAAACCATTTCCAGCCTTTTCTGTTACATAGGTGACCGCAAATATTATTTTATTATTAAATTTATTATTAGCCCCCTAATTGTACCCCCGATAAATCTTCACCGAGAAATATGAAATCAAACATGTTCTTTACATCCCAGAAGTTCAACAAGAACAATTCGCCAATAATGTTGGTAGATATTCAACAAACCGTGTACAATCGAAAGCATCCAGTCCCTGTACCTTAACTTTTGGAGGCCAGTGTATATCATTAAAAGTTGTTATCTGGGCTTTAAAATCCGGTGGTACATAGAGTATGCCGCCCCTGTCATTATGTGTCTAAACTGTCCGTGTCTTTAAGGGTTAATATCTCGGCTAATTACCGACGATTTTTTTCGAAACTCATTGTCAGCAATGCTTTTATACTTCTGCTACGATAGGTATCCCCAGCGCTCCTCAACACCTTTGCTGAATGCCTGCAAACTGAAATTTACGAAAAAATGCGCTTTTCTTAAAAACTATGTGACCCAGAGTAATCGCTATAGTTTTCCTGCAAGGTTTAAATTAACATCTACTACCTCTAATTTTTCATAATTTTAGTTTCAGAAGATTCGGAAATAGAGGGTGGGGGAACATATTTTTGCACTACATTTTCGATGATATCTCTGAAAATATAATGCCTAAAATTAAAAGAAATGTACTTTTGAGTTCAGCATTACGAAAACTTTCACACGATACCCCACACGATATACAAAGAAAAGATTTTTTTTTTCAAGTAACTTAATTAGCCCTATACATTTTCCCTAAATATATTTGTGAATGTTTAATAATCTGTAAATATGTTTGTCAATAGTCTTTATTACTTTCCCCCAATTTGAATTTTCCACGTTCTGTAGTTTACTAGTAAAATGGGTGTGACACAGACAGACAGACACAGGAGTGATCTTATAATGGTCCCATTTTTTACTTTTTAAGTACGGAACCCTAATAAAAGAAGGAGGAGGGAAGAAATAAAAAAAAAAAACGTTGAACTATGACTAGAAATAGAAAAAAAAGTTGTTAACAACATTTTCTTTTATGAGTTAAGATCCTAACATCATTATGCTACTTAAAACTCACATTTATATATTTTTTAGTATGGTTTTGATAATTCAAGGTATGTTTCATTTTCAAAAAAATGAGAAATGTTATCAATTCTTTGTCATATTAATTTTAGTGCAAACAGGTTTATTCTTTAAATGGCTCGTTCAAGATATTTACGTACAAAACTGATTTCGTGAATGCATTAGAAAGTATCATAATGTTCAGCAAAAAAAAAAAGAAAGAAAAGAAAAGAAAAAGTAAAAAAAGAAAGAAAGAAAAATCCAGCTATTTCTGCGGTTAGGTAACGAACAATAAAAAAGGGGGAGTAAGAAAATAAGAAAAAACGTTGAACCAGAAGTACAGGCATTTCCTCTCTAATAAAACACGCACGAAGAAATTCCTTGACAGAACATGAAGATTCGGATGACTATAAATATAAAAAAAGATGTTATTGCTATTGCTATGTCTGGTAACATTTTCTTCCATACGTTTAGACCCTAACATAATTGCGCTGCTTAAAAATCAGGATCAGATTCATATTTTTTTTAGTATTGTGTTTAATAATTCAAGGTATGATAAATTTTCAAGAAAATGAGAAATGTAATCAATTCTTTGTCATATAAAAACTAATTCAAGACATTTAGGAGCAAAACTGATTTCGGGAAAGCATTATCACAATGCTCAGCTTCGTAAAATTAAAAATATATATATATATGGATGAACTTCGAGGCTTAATTTGCGCCGGAGCCCAGCTCCGGTACTTCTCTGTTTGTAGTAAATATTTAAATATTGGTCGGAACTCACCAGAGCTCATAAATACAAGGCTCCGGAGCCCAGTGCAATTCGTAGCTATGAAAAATGCATAGCTACAAACTATCCCTTTTTTGTGTTAACACTATTTCTGAATCATAATCCTTACCATATTTAATCCCAGAGTTCTGCAATTAACACTAAAACTAGGCAAAGATTACTATGCGGAAGGAGTGATAACTAAAAAGTGGAATAGTTGACAGCTATGTATATGCTGATAGTTATTTTTATTTTTTTTTATTTTCCTAAAGAAAAAAGCATGCTTTAAATTTTGGAAATAATGTACGGAGTATAAATATGCAGATTGGAGTGACAGGGCAGGGGGGGGGGGGGGGTAGGGGGAAACGGTACAGTTGTAATACCGGCACCACATAATATTAGGGATCCGGTACTTTTTTTCTTAGAAATTAAGTCCTGATGAACTTATGATGAGGAATGCACTTTCGGGGGGGTGGGGGTGAGGGGGGATTTAGAATGTTGAAAAATAGGTTTAAAGTACCAATGTATAAGAGAATCTCTACTGATTGATTTTTCTTTCGTTTATTTGTACAAGTAGTTCCAACCCGGGTTTCCCGGGTTACAGAATATATTGGAAAACCATATATGATATCTTTTTTAGTTGAAAACTCTATAGATATTTTACAGTTAATATATATTTTTTTTTAGATTTTTTACTAACGGTACCAACAATCATTTTTATATGAAAAATAGCAATTATGTATTAAAATAAAATTTTGAAATTTATTAAAAGCGATAATTTCGTATTGGCCTCGTGCCAGGATTTAACATTGTATGAAATCGCAAACGATCGCTGGCCTTTGTAATTCTGATAATTCCAGTGGTTTAAGCGTGATTGGGTTACCTGTCTTAAATTTGTGCTTTATTTACATTTTATTATTTTATTAATGGATTGATAAAGTTTTAATTTCGTTAAGGAATATATGCCGGAAACAAATGCTGAACTATTTTATTTATATTAATTTTAGTGCAAACAGGTTTATTTTTTGAAATCGTATCTCTGCATGTGACAAAGATATAGATTTTAAAAAATCGTGATTGAAAATTATTTTTTAAACAATAAAATTCAGTAAATGGCGATACAGTTTTCAAATAAATAGCGATATAGTTTTCGAACAAATTGCATTTGAAAGTACTTTTTTTCTCTATTCGACGGTATAAAAATTGAAAATGTGCGGTATTTAGAAATTTTAAAAATTGCAGTAAAAGATAATAAAAGTTAAATTTAATCGTCTGCTGTTGCCATTCGCAAAGTGACGTCGGCGTTACACACAGACACGTTTCTCCTTTATAATATAGAGAGACAGACTGCATGCAAAGCATTACAAACTAGAAAACAGGAATTCTGCTTTTTCAGAATTTAGTGTCGCCGCCGATGAAAAAAAAAGATATATGTATATATAAATAGTGCAAAACATATTTCAATTTTAAGCTTACGGCACACCCTTTTATTTTATGTAAAATGACGTCATTCGCATCCGCTTAAGAATTCCACATTTACGATCCACTCTTAAACATCTACAGTTAAGTATGCATAGGACATCACTAACGCGAAATAATACACAAATGCAGCAAAAAGATGCCATCATTAAAGAAACTCGACAAAAAAAACGGCTGTCTAATGATTCATAGGCTTTTATTTGTTTGTAACATTAATATAGATGCTTACAATTAAATATAGTTTATAACAGATCCATGTTTTAACAGAAATCACTCGTTTATATTTTTCCAAAATAGCACGTATTTTAATTACATTTTCTTTCGGTTGTTATGAAAAAATGGCAACAAAAATATATAATTAATATTTCACAACTGTTTTTCCTTTACTTTCTACAGAAATGGAAGTACTTCTGTTGCCAATATTAAGCAAATGGCTCCAAAAACTAGAAAAAAATTTTTATTTTAAAAATAAATGAAGATGCAGTTTTCAAACAAATTGCATTTAAAAGTACTTTTTTTCCAATACGATGGTATAAAAATTGAAAATGTGCTATGCTTAGAAGTTTAAAAAATTGCTATAGAGTATTTAATCGTACTGCTTTGCTTTACGGCTGTCTTCTATAAGGTAACGTTATTTTTTGGAGACGACACAAAATAAGCTGGGAGAAAGAAGAAGCATACCCTACCGTGGGCTAATAATAATAATAACTGAGAAAAATCCAGCTATTTCTTTGGTTAGGTAAAGAACAATAAAGAAACGGTGAAAGGGGGGGGGGGGGATTGAGAAAAAACGTTGAACGAGAAGTAAAGGCATTTTCTCTCTAATAAAACACGCACGAAGAAAATTCCTTGACAGAACATGAAGATTCGGATAACTATAAATAAAAAAAAAAATGTTATTTGCCTGGATTATGCCTGGTAACATTTTCTTTTATACGTTTAGATCCTATCATCATTGGGCTATTTAAAGACAGCATTCATAATCTTTTTAGTATTTTTTTTTTTTTTTTCATTATTCAAGGTATGGAATGTTACATTTAACAGAAAATTTTAAACGTTATCAATTCTTTGTCGCTGAAATATCTAATTCAAGACATTTACGTGGAAAACTGATTTCGTGAATGCATTATAGATCGGGAGACGGCAGCACAGAAAACCACCTCATCGAGTTCACGGCTGAAATTCCAAAATTAGTTAAAACTCGATACTCATATTAAAAAGCAATTTGTCTGCCAAGTCACATCTTGGTGGAAAACACCTGAAAACCTGATTTTAGCGGTCGACTCGTAGGTTTACCATTGTATTTTCCTGCACCCAAAAGTATGAAAACATGGAGGACTGGGAGCAGGAAAAAGCAATAGTAAACGTACGAGTCAACCGCTATAATAGGGTTTTCAAGTGTTTTCCACCAAGATATGACTTGGCAGACCGATTGCGTTTTAATATGCGTATCGAATTTTAACTAATTCTGGAATTTCAGCCGTGAACTCGATGAGGTGGTTGTCTGTACTGCCGGCTCCCTGTCTATTAGAAAGTATGACAAATTTTCAGCTTCATAAAAGAGAAAAGAAAATTGGATGAAATTATGAATTTCCGTGTGATTTTAGAAGGCAGAGAAATAGGTTTAAAGGTGTGATGTATAAGAGAATTTCTACTATTTTTTAATTATTATTTATTATTATTATTATTATTATCAGGTCGGATACCCGATTTTATCGGGGCCTGACCTGACCCGCTTTTCGCGTTGGATGGGGTTCACGCTAATTTTTTCGTTGCGGGTCGAATTCGAGTCGGGTTGACTTTAAGAGTTTCTGGTTCGGGTCAGTTTCCAGTTAGGTTTTGACTCTTTTGAGCCAATTTCGGGTTGACCCAATTTTCCAGAAGAAAGTTCTGAATATTTTTCAAATGAAAAACTATGTATTTAAATATATTTAATGAGTGTATAGTATACTGTTTATTTTTTTATATAAAAAAGAAAAATTTTATACAGGAGATATAATAACAGAATAATTTTCTATAATTGTATTAAAATGGGAATTAATTTTCATTCACTTTGGGTTCGGATTTGAATATTTCGCGTTCGGATCGGGTTTCGGGTTGACTTTAAACTGAAATTTCAGGTTCGGGTCGGGAACAAACGTGCAGGACTTTACTTTCGGGGTAACTGATTTTCCTATGCTTAATACTTTATTTTATATACGTTTTTAAACTTCTATCAACATTTTTAAAAAAGGAGAAATGCAAAGTATTTAGTGTAATGGTAGGTAAAAAGAAATGTTATGATGTAAATCTTACAAGAAGAAAAAGTCGGAAATTGTACGCTTACCGTGACAAATAAGGTGCGTTCGTTCTATAACTACTTTTATAAATATTCAGATCTTGGTGCAATAGTTGTTGCACTCTTATTCAAAAATGCATGAATACAAAATTTATTACGATTATATATATTAAATTCAGGAATACGGAAATAATAGGACTTCATCTTAAATAGGACGTAATTACCATGGCAACCTAGAATCATTTATGGGATATCATTGAATTAATTACGTATGATATAGGACTTAATAGAATGATAGAATGGAGAAAACTTTTATTAATATCTTTTTAAGTTTTGATTCGATTTTCATAAAATTTGAAATGACTCGACAAAATTCTGCAACGATTTTATATATTAAATTTTAAACCATCCGATTGGGTAATTCTGTTATATGCGGACAGACGGACGGAACAGACGACGATTATATAGGTGCGACGTATTTATATAATTACTATCGCACCTAAAAAGGGAAGCAAGAAAATAACAAAGTATATAAGACTAGAAGTAAAGGCATTCCCTCTGTAGTAAAATATGATCGAAAAAAATCCTAGATTCGGAAGACTGTAGGTATGAATTTCTTTCAAATCTAGGATTTTTTTTTTTTTTTTTTTTTTGAAAAAATTTTTAGCGGAAAAAGAAAAAACTAGAAAACAGGAATTCTGCTTTTTCAGAATTTAGTGTCGCACCCGATCAAAAGAAAAAAATATATAGAGAGTGTCAGCTAAGATGTTACAAACTTCGAGAGGAGGTAGGGTACACCCAGACGACTCGGAATCACATAGGAATGCCGGGTCGGAAACGTCTTCCTGACCCAGTAAGAGCATTGACAGCGTTGCCAGAGGGCTACTTTCTTTCTAGTTCAGATTTCTTGATTGGTACCACTTTTCTAACATGGTAAAATTCCCCTTTTTTCGCTTTAATTAATATGTCATTAAATAAGGCGAATTTTGCTATTTCAAAAAAACTGGTGCTAATCAAGAAATCTGAATTTAACAAAGATTTAATCTGTAAAAATCAAAAAACCCGACTGCGTAAAAAGCTAATTAATTATTTCTCATCAATGTGAAACTTTTAATATTACTTACTTATATCTTCTATTTACTTATATTGATGACTTTTAAGTTGCGTTTAATTGTTAGTTCCTATCTATAAACACTGTTCTGATAAGGCCTATAGATGTCTATGATGGCATTTAAAAGTACATTCTTTTCTCTATACCAAGGTATAAAAATTGACAATGTGCGATGCTTAGAAGTTTAAAAAATTGCAATACAGATTATCAGTATTTAACAGTACAATAATACATCTACTTTACTTTATGGCTGGTTTCTGTAAAGTAACGTTATTTTTTTCGAGACGAAAACTTAATGGCTGCCCGAAAAAAATAGCTTATCTGGGGCTAAAAATGGCGAGCTCATTGCGGCTGCAATGGTCTGTTAACGACATTTTCTTTTATTATGCATCTTGTTTCTAACATCTTTGCGCTACTTAAAGAGCATGTTCATAATTTTCTTAGTAAGTTTGCGGTTAATTTGTTTCTGGGAACAACTTTTACCGCATTAAAAAAAAAAATAATAATAATAAAATAAAATTAAAAAAAAAGAACATCTTTTATGACACATCCCTCTGCTACATTCATTATATCCCCCTTTTCTTCTTATTTTAATCTTAAAATGTACACAAAACTGCGAGAGCATGTAAAATAATAGTTTTCGTGCGGTTGTGGTTACAAACGAATGTTCCATTTTCTCTATAATTCACTATATTTAACTTTTGTTTATAAAAGTGCATTGTTACTCTCATCTACAAAGACAAATGTTAAATCTTCTTTCAGATAATATTGTATTGCAATAATTGTATTTATTAGAGATTTATATTTCTTTTTATATCGCATACTTACTTGTAAATTCGCATCACACTAAAAATGATGCTCTACAGAAAAGGCGGAAAAGCATTTTCAAATATGAAAATAAGTAGAAAAGTAAAAGTAATTTATTTTAACCCTTTTAGGGACCAGTAATTGTGTTTCTGTAATGGTGAATTCACACCGGAATTTTCGTAAAATTTTATTTCAAATTTACAAAAAGCATTTTGACAACTTTTTTTTTCCCACCAAAGTTATAAGTAAAATTGAATTAAAAGTTTCTGGCGCAAATCGTGATAAAATTAGATGGGATGTAATATATCCCTCCGCCCCTCAAAGGGTTAAACACTCTTTTATAAGCATTGAATGTTCATCTAGAAAATAAACAGCTAATAATTTTGGCTGTATTTCATGTTTTTCCCAAAAAAGTCCGTTACAATACATGACGTAGGCGCGAAACCCGATTATGCAAAAATTATTGAATTTTTTACGCTTGGTCGAAAGCGCTCGCAAGTGAATTTATTAAAAGTGTATAAATTTTGGAGGGTTTTTTTTTAGATATGGCAACAAGAAAAAAATAAACATTATTTAAATATATATCTTTTTAGGATTTTTATATAGATTTCTGTACGCATAATCGTAAATTAATTAATATTAAGCTGTTAACTGATAAAAACGTATTTAAAAAAAAATATTACACTCTTCAATTTTTATTTATAATTTATTTTCTACTTTTTAGAAAGCCGTTAGTGTTTTAGAGGAATGGATGATAAATATGTTGAAACAGGCGGTTTTTAAATCAATTAATTATTTTAAATGCTATTTAATATTGGAATCTGTCAAAATAGTTCCGTTAAAAACAGTTTTATAGGATTTTTAAAAGAATCCATAGAAATTTAACCATCTTTTGCAGGTACATACTGAGCTAAAATGAGGCGTGCAATGTCAAAGACTTTTTTTAATTTGTCTAATTTTTTTAAGATTTTTTTTTTCAAATTTTTTACTTCTTTTTTTTTTTTTTTTTTTTTTTTTAACTTATAGTTAAAACAAGAACAATTTCTAAAATCTTGGCCTAAAAATATACTTTACGTTTTAAACTATATTTCACTTTCCTCGTGGGCGGCAAAGTATTTTTTGGTTAATGTGGATTTAATCTTTAATAAATAGTTACGAGAGAGAGGCTTTTTTTTTTCATCGGTTCATTAAACAATTTACAGATACGCGTGAAATAGCTTTCGCGAACAGTATAATACTCTTTAAAACAAACTTCATACTGTTTCCGCTTTATTTAGTGATTTAAAATTAGTTTTTAGCATTCTTCGTGATTATATCGTGTATTATTTTGAGCCGATAATCCAAAATATGTCACTAAACGGCGTTTAACATGAGGCTTATAAACTATATAACATGATATTTTTAGAATCACCCGTAACGTGAAAAGTTTTTAAATGGTAGGTTTTAGAAGTTAATAAGAAGAGGAAAATATGCATTTATTTGAAAGGTGTAAAATTCCAACAATTTAGTGAAACATCGTCCGATAACTAATGTTATTATTTCAACGTCTATAATTTTCCCGGGGATTAGGTATGCAGTTACAATGTACCGTTAGTTATGTTCTATTTAAGCGGCTACATCACTCACGCGAAAACGCCCGTTCGCTAATGTTAATCATATGGGAGATTTTTTTTTAAATACTTCATTTGCATTTCGATATTTTTAAATGATTTTCTTTTCATTGGATATCTTATGTCAATCTGTATAAATACCGTTTTTTACTTTTTCGATTTTGTTTACAGGTTCTTTTTTTTGTTGTTGTTTGTTTGTTTGTTTGTTTTTTAGGATACTTTCACTTCTTCCTAAAAAAGGAACCTGCAGACAAAATCGAAAACGTAAAAAACGGCCTTTCTAGTGCTCAATCACAGTTATACAATTTAAAAAAAAAAAATCACTTAAAAATATAGAAATTCAAACGAGATAATTTTACGAGGGCTATTCAATAAAGAATGATCATATTTATATATATATATACATGTACTTCATTGCACACAAATTAACTTTTATGTTCCATTGTTAGCTTAATGTGTAATGAATACGTGGTAATTGTTTTGTTCATTTCTCTCTTGTACTACGTCAGTGGTACTACAGTGCCTACGGCAACGATGGAGGCAACACGCAATGATCAAGAGTTGTACTGTTGCCTGTTGAAAACTTTGCTTTCGCCAGAAGAAATCGTCAGTCGAAAACAGTGCCGAGACTAGTCTTTTTTGCACCCGGGACAAACATAAATTTCGACGCCCCCTCCACCTTCGCAAATCTACCCTATCTATCTATCTATACTAATATTATAAAGAGGTAAAAATTGTTTATTTGTAGGGGGTAAGCTCTGGAACTATCGAACCGATTCCAAAAGTAAGGGTATCAAAATGACGGTGTTAGTCCAACTTAGAACATAGGCAATATGTTATGTCGGTGCCACTACCCAAAGGGGGTGCAGGAGTAAAAAACGTTCTAAAAATGCAATTTTTGTGTTATGGAAGGGTCTAGAATAATGAAATTTAGAATTTTGGTTACTTATAAGATATAAATGATATCTAAGAACAATTTCTAAACAATTCAAAATTTAAAAGGGGTGAAAATGCACAAAAAGTGTTCTAAAAAACGTTCGAAATCGTGGTTTCTACACAATCTCAGGAAATACCCAGTCGATTTAAAAAATAATGGTGTCAAAATGATGGTGACAACCCTTGCTCCAAGATAGGCTATATTGTATGTCGGTGCTACTACCCCAAAGGGGGTGCCGGAGCAAACAAAGTTCTAAATTACGGTTTTTGAGTTAATGAAAGGCCTAGAAATATATTTGAAATATTAGTTACTTATTAGATATAAAGTATTTCTAAAAACAGTTCTTAAAAAATGCGAAATTTAAAAGGGGTGAAAATGCGCGAAAAGCGTTCTAAAAACGTTCTAAATGGGGGTTTCTACTCAATCTCAGGAAATACCAAACCGATTTAAAAAACAATGGTGTCAAAATGATGGTGACAACCCTTGGTCCAAGATAGGCTATATTTCATGTCGGTGCCACTACCTCAAAGAGGGTGCAGGAGCAAAAAACGTTCTAAAAATGCAATTTTTGCGTCACTGAAGGGCCTAGAAATATGAATTTTGAAATATTAGTTACATATTAGATATAAAGGATTTCTATTAACTGTTCTTAAAAAAATTGAAATTTAAAAGCGGTGATAATGTGTGAAAAGCGTTCTAAAAAACATTCTAAATGGTGTTTTATACTCAATTTTGGAAAGTATCAAATCGATTTCAAAAGTAACGGTTGTAAATTGATGGTGACAGACCTGGCTCTAACATGGCTTTGTTTTATGTTTGTATCACTACCACCTTAGGGTTGCAGGAGAAATATAACGTTCTAAATTGCGGTTTTGTGTTGTGGAAGGGCCTAGAATCATGAAATTTGGAGTGGTAGTCACTTATAAGATATCAATGATCTCAAAAAACATTTCTTTAAAATAAAATTGAAATTTAAAAAGGGCAAACGTTGTAAAACATTCTAAATAGCGATTCCTATGCAGCCTCAGGAAGTACTGAACAAATTTCAAATATAATAGTGTAAAATGATGGGGACAGACCTTGCTCTAAGATAGGCTACATTTTATGTCTGTTTCCACTACCCCAGAGGAGATGCAGGAACTATAAATGTTCTAAAAATATGATTTTTGAATTATGGAAGGACCTATATTCATGCAATTTTGCATGGTATATATTTAAGAAGATTTATTTAAAAATTGAAAATTTAAAAGGGGTGAAAATGCGCGAAAAGCGTCCTAAATGCCGATTTGTGAGCAATCTCAAGAAGAATCAATCTCATTTCAAAAGTAATGGTAGGCAAATTGATGCTGACAGCCTCTGCTCTAACACAGACGCTATTTCATGTCGGTGTCACTATCACCTGGGGGTTACTGGAGCAAAAAACGTTCTAAATTTCGATTTTTGCGATCGGTAGCGGCTAGCAACTTAAAATTAGGCAAGGTAGATATTTATTAGATATAAATTATCTTTAATAACAGTTTCGAAAAAATTGGAACTTTAAAAGGGGTGAAAATGCCCGAAAAGCGTTCTAAAAACGTTGTAAAAACGTTCTAAATTGCGATTTCTACTCAATCTCAGGAAATACCAAACCTATTTCAAAAGTAATGGTTGCAAATTGATGGTGACAGTCCCCGCTCCAACATGGGCATATTTTTTGTTGCTGTCACTACCATCTGGCGGTTAAAGAGCAAAACATGTTCTAAATTACGTTTTTTGCACAACTGAGGGGTCTAACATTTTGAAATATGGCATGTAGTTACGTACAAGATGCAACTGCTTTCTACGAACAATCGAAAGAAAATTCCAAATTATAAAGGATGAAGAGAGTGAAAAGCGTTCTAAAAACGTTCTAAATTACAATTTTTATGCAATCTTATCAATTACCAAACCGATTTAAAAAATAATGGTGTCAAATTGTTGGTGATAGAACCTGCTCAAACATAAACTATATTTTATGTCTGTGCCGCTACCACCAGAGGTTGCAGGAACAAAAAACTTTTTAATTGCGATTTCTGTGATACTGAAGAGGCTAGAAACTTTAAATATGGCATGGTAGTTACTTATAAAATATAAATGCCATCGAAGGACTGTCGAAAATAAATTTGAATTAAAAAGTGGTGAAGCGAAGGGGAGGTTCGAAAAGCGTTTTAAAAAAAGTCCTAAATTACGATTTCTAAGCAATTTCAGGCAATATAAACCGATTATAAAAATAATAATTGCGAATCAGTCGTAACAGTCTCTTATCCTACACAGGCTATATTTTATGCGGATGATTCTACCAACTGGGGTTCACAGTAACAACAAAGTTCTAAAAAAGGCCTTTAAAAGCTTTCTAAATTACGTTTCTGTGGAATATTAGGAAATAAGAAACCGATTTCAAAATTAATGTTGGCAAATTAATGGTGACAGTTCCTATTTCAACATAGCCCTTTATGTTGAGAGAGGTGGTAGGACTTTGAATTTGACATGATGGTTAATTTTAAGACGTAAGAAGATGGTTTCTAAAAAATTCAAAACTTCAAAGGAATACTGAAATAAGCGTATTAATTGAGCATAAAAGTTTCAAAATATTTTCTAAATTGTAATGTATTTAATTTTATTTCTTTTTATTAATTTAATTCCAATTTCTGCCTAATGTAGTGTAATAATGATGTTTAGTCACACTATGTTTTAAATAGTAATTTTTGAATTATTTCTAAAAGTATAATTTCCTTTAATAAAAATTAGACATATAAATATCACTTGGCATATTACAAATATTACGCGAGCAAAGCCGCGGGGTTTGCTAGTATATATATAAAATCCTAATGAAACGAATTTATGAAACGAATATATGAAACGGCTGAAATGTGTATCGATTTTTTGAATTGTCTGATTAAACAACTGATTATGTTTCACGGCGATTTCTACCCTATATTATATAAAATCCTAATGAAACGAATTTATGAAACGGCTGAAATGTGTATCGATTTTTTGAATTGTCTGATTAAACAACTGATTATGTTTCACGGCAATTTCTACCCTATATATATAAAATCCTAATGAAACGAATTTATGAAACGAATATATGAAATGGCTGAAATGTGTATCGATTCTTTGAATTGACTGATTAAACAACTGATTATGTTTCACGGCGATTTCTCCTAAAATATGGAATACTTTGCGATAAAATTAACACCAAAAATCAATATTGATCCGCAGATTTCAAAACTGGTATTAGAATTTTTAAATTCGAATTAGTTTTCGAAATATTAATTTTTTTCTAATTTTATATACATTTTTCTAATGATGGCAACTCAAATTTTAATCAAACAGATATTTTTTTTTCTTCAGATTTTAGAAAAGGTTACTATTTTAAACTAATTTGGCGAGAAGTTTGGCCTCCCTTAAATGTACGCTAAGAAATGTATCATGTTACTTTTATTCATAATTCAATTTGTATTTCATTATCATTTTATTTAATACAAACAGAAACATTTAAAATAAATGGCTTTCACTTCTTTATTTTTTTAAACGAAATGAAAAGAAAAATATTAGGCACAATGTCATATACGCACCGGGGTACCTAATTGGCGCCGAAATGGCATTATTTTGGTTGACATGGTAACACGGCTATTGTTGTTTATTTAATAATAAGTGTTTATTTACTTTATTTTCTGTTTTTAAATTACATAAATTGTTTTGTTCTATAGTTAATTATTTTTTTGGTTATTTTCCTTTAAAAATAAAAAATAATAGAAAATAATTAAAAGATACGGTACTACTTAGTTATTCCATTGACCCATTTCGCCAAATTATATAAATCGCCAAACCACTCGCCAAATTATACAAATTGACGTAATTTTAATTTTAAATAACGAAAGAACAAAGAAAATAGTATAACATTAATAAATATGCAAATAAAACGTCGAAATAAAAATCACTTGATGACGTAAAGACCTGTAACTTGCTTAAAGTCAAGTGAATGTGACATTTATCAACCATTCTTGGCATTTAATCTTATAGTTTGGTGATAGATTTTTGTTCGACGGGATAACTAAGTAGTACCAAAAGTACAAATGTAACTGGTATTCGAAAACGAGGATTTCGCCAAATTTTCGTAAAAAAAATCACGCCAAACCGGGTGCGTATATGGCATCTGGCCAAATATTAAATGATGTAACAAACGATGGCATTCAGTTTCAACTTCAAAGCAATGTTTTAATTTACCACTCGAAAAATAAAAAAAAAATGCTAATTGGCGAGTTAAAAAATAGTTATTCGCGAGATTTGCACCCGGCTAGCGTAACAGTACCAAGAATTCTTTGCGACAATGCTTTTATGTAGTATTATTCGAAAAAAAATTGATTTTTTTAAATCGAAATGGAAAACTTTCGGCACAGATGCCACATACGGTCCCGTATTGGCACTATTTTTTTCTGACGCCAAAGTCCTATACGCAACGGGTACTTAACTGGCGCCCTAGTATCGTTATTTTGTTTGATTTGATAAGCCGGATGTTGTTGTTTATGCTGTTGATCTTTTACCCAAATTAGCGTCGGAAAAAAATCGCGCAAATATGGGGCCGTATATGATATCTGGGCTAAACTTTCATATGAAAAGCGAAGGGATCAGAGCGTATTTGTTATTGGCAGTTACATGACTTGGACTATTATAATATAGATGAAACGATGGCGATAGAATAATATTTGGCGACTTATCATCTGTACCTGGCTAATATTAAAGTACCAAAATGCACCAGGAATATAAAAAGCGAAGTGGTTTCCTGGAACTCTTGTTGATAGTCACATGACTTAGGCTATTGTTATAGAAATTGTTTTAAAATACCGGGTGACAAAAACTCTTCCTTTTATTTTTAGCTTCTTTTCAAATGTTTAACTGATCCTCTTTAATCAAACACGAAAACAACCATTGGATGTCTTAACAGCAACTGATTCGGCCTTAAATTTTGAAATCAAAGGAAATTGAATGGTTGGTTGGTTGTATTTATGACGGCCAATTATCTGCACGAGGGATATAGGCCCAGGGGGGAGTGCCCTTCGTGGGGGTCTTTCTAAGGGAACCTAACCCGTATTAACGCTTGGAAATCCAAGGTTCGAAGAAAACCACGAAAACTCCGAACGATTAGGCCGACGGGCGCGATTGGGATCGAACTCAGCACCTCCCGTCTACCAGCTTCCAGAGCAGAACCTCTCAGCCACTGGTGGGGCGGAAATTGAATGGAAACCCGTTTACAAAAAGATCTGCACAGCTTTTTTCAGTATAATTCAATCTTCTATAATATTTTTTAAACCGATCAGATTAGCGTATTTTTAGATTCTGCGGTGTCTGAACGGGGGTTGGCGAGCGTATCTTGCAGGGGGCAGAGCCCCCTAGTCAAATTTATAAAAAGAATTTTACAAAGTTTCTAATAGCTGACTTATTTTAAAATTTAAAATATGTAATCAAAAATATGTAATACTGAATTAAGCAATCAACTTTGTCTAACATAGATTGTGGCGCCCCCACCCTACCTCCGCAAATTGAATTTATAAAGTTTCTAATAGCTGAATTATTTTTAAATTTAAAATATGTAGCAAAAAATTTGTAATACTGAATTACGTAATCAACTTTGTCAAATATTGATTCATCAAAGCTTTGAAAACGAAATCCAAAAGAACGGGAAATAATTCCGCTTTATACAGGTTTCTATTCTTAGCAGGTATAATTGTTAGTATTCTTTCTGTTGGCAACATGTAATTTTTTCATTAAAGACTGGATTCCGTTATATACAGATTTCATTTTCACAGAAATTACGCTAGTTGTAGTATAACAAATGAGGCGTTTAAAGTCACAGTGATATGAATCACATTTTCTTAAGAGACGCCGCTAGTCACGTGAAGAAACTTGCAAGCTAATGTTAAACTTATGGGAGAGTTCTTTTCAAATTTCTCGTTCGCATTTTAACATTTTTAAATGATCTTTTCTGTTTGGGATAGCTGAGGTTGATCTCTAACTGGGTTATTGTTTGTTTTTTCGAGTTTGGCTTCAACTTTATATATATATATATAAAGTTACTTTCACTTTCGGAACCGGTTCCGATAGTGAACTAGTTCCGTGACTAGTGTAGGTTCCTAAGAACTCAAAAACCGATCTTCATTTGGCGCCCGTTCGTTTTTAGTTCTGGAGCCCAGGGTACGTGTTCCCTCCGGCTTCCTGTAGTTAAGGCTGCGTACAGACGCGTATTTTGCCTTAGTTTTCTTGGAAAATCTTTTATTCTGAACCCATCTGCGGTTTATTCACAAAAGAATGAGGGGAATCAACAATGGGTCAGGAGATAAGGAGCTCGACTCTACTTGAAGGAAAGGTTTCCTCTTTTGCCGGACATCAGTCCCTTTCCTGCTAAAGTCGTTAAAAATCAAAGACACCGCGTGGCCACAAAAAACGAAGCCGACACTGATAACAGTTAGAAGGATGGTGCGTGCGCAGCCTTAGGCCCTAGTAGAAGAGCATGAACATGAGACGAATCCCTTAATGTAATAATGCGCTTCGAGTGACGATTTCTTCAGGCGAAAGCAAAATTTCCATCAAGCTAGAGCATATTTGCTCATTGCGTGTTGCCTCCGTCGTTCCCAATGCTGAAAATATTAGACCGAGAGCCGGCAACACAGACAATCACCTCATCGAGCTCATGGATGAAATTCTAGCATTAGTTTAATCTTGATTCGCATATTAAAACGCAATCGGTCTGCCAAGTCATATCTTGGAGGAAAACACCTTAAAACCCGATTTTAGCGACTGACTCGTATGTTTACCATTACGTTTTCTTGCACCAAAAGGTATGAAAACATGGAGGACTAGGAGCAGAAAAACACAATTGTAAACCTACGAGTCAACCGCTAAAATCGGGTTTTTAGATGTTTTCCACCAAGATGGGGCTTGGCAGACAGATTGCGTTTTAATATGCGAATCAAGATTTAACTAATGCTAGAATTTCATCCGTGAACTCGATGAGGTAACTGTCTGTGCTGCCAGCTCCCCGTCTATATTTGAACTTTCATGGCTGTCACTGACGTACTACTGGAAATAAATGAAAAAAAAATCCCCACGTATTCATTACTCATTAAGCTAACAATGGAACATAAATGTAAATTTGTGTGCAATAAAGTATGTTAATAAAAAAATCATTCTTTGATGAACAGTCCTTGTAAAAATTCCTCCCATAGGATTAACATTAGCAAGCCGGTGTTTTCGTGTGAGTGAAGTGGCCCTTAAGGTATCTGCACACCTTCAGATAAAACTTTTTTAACATTTTTAAAATTTGACTTTATAGCTGCATTTTATTATGAAACATAATTAAAAATTCGGAAAAACATACAAAACTTGTAGCTTAATTTGCAGCAAAAATAATTTATCTACCCTATATATATATAATCCTAATGAAACGAATTTATGAAACGGATATATGAAACGAATTTATGAAACGGATATGTGAATCGACTGATTAAACAACTGATTATGTTTCAAGCGATTTCTCCTAAAATATGGAATACTTTGCGATGAAATTAACACCAAAAATCAGCATTGATCCGCATATCTCAAAACTGGTATTAGAATTTTTGAATTCGAATTAGTTTTCGAAATATTTTTTTTTTCTAATTTTATATATATTTTTCTAATGATGGCAACTCAAATTTTAATCAAATAGATATATTTTTTTTTTCATATTTCAGAAAAGGTTGACAAGGTAACCCGGCTATTGTTGTTTATTTGATAATAAATGTTTATTTACTTTTATTTCTTTTTATAAATTATATAAATTATTTTGTTCTATAATTATTAATTATTTTTTTATATTTCCTTTAGAAAATAATAGAAAATAATTAAAAAGTACGGTACTACTTAGTTATTCCGACGACCAATTTCGCCAAATTATATAAATCGCCAAAACACTCGCCAAATTATACAAATTGACATAATTTTTATTTTAAATAACGAAAGAAAAAATAAATTAGTATAACATTAATAAATATAGAAATAAAAAGTCGAAATAAAAATCACTTGATGACGTAAACACGCGTAACTCTCTTAAAGTCAAGTGAATGTGACATTTACGATCAACCATTATTGGCCTTTAATCTTATAGTTTGGCGATAGATTTTTGGTCGACGGGAGAACTAAGTAATACCAAAAATGCATATGTAACTGGTATTCGAAAAGGAGATTTTTGCCAAATTTTCGTAAAAAAAAAAAAAAAAAAAAAAAAAAAAATCGTGCTAAACCTGCGGTGCGTATATGACATCTGGTCAAATGTTAAATAATGCGGGAAGAGTTCCATACTGTGTGCTGGTTTTTTTGGCGAGCTTTTTTTGGCATTAAATGAATCGATGTGGTTGCGATCTTCAGACTTTGGGGTTGCTTTTTCTAGAATAGTCTTTATTCATATGTTTTTTGCGTAATTTTTTGCATTTAGCCCATATTTTTCGGTCGACGGGATAACTAAATAGTACCAAAAATGCATATGTAACTGGTATTTGAAAACGACGTTTTCGCCAAATTTTCGTAAAAAAAAAAAAAAAAAAAAAAACTGAAGTGCGTATATGGCCAAATATTACCACTCGAAAAAAAAAAAATGCTAACTGGCGAGTTGAAAAAAGGCTATTGTCGAGATTTGCATCCGGCTAGCGTAACAATACCAAGAATTCTTTGCAACCATGGCAAATTTTATGTAGTTTTATTCGAAAAAAAATTTTGCTTTTTTAATCAAAATGGATAACTTACGGTCCCATATTGGCGCGATTTTTTTCTGACGCCAATGTCATACACGGAACGGGCACTTAACTGGCGCCAAAGTATCGTTATTTTGCTTGATATGGTAAGCTGGATGTTGTTGTTTATGCTGTTGATGCGTTCCCCAAATTGGCGTCGTTAAAAAATCGCGCCAATATGGGACGTATATGACATTATGTGCCAAACTTTCATATGAACGGCGAAGGGATCAGACGGTATTTGTTTATGGTAGTTGGTGACTTGAACTATCATAATATAGATGAAATGATGGCGGTAGAATAATATTTGGCGACTTATCACCTGTGCCTGGCTAACATTAAAGTACCAAAATGGCACCTAGAGTATAAAAAGCGAAGTGGTCCGCCTGGAACTGTTGATGATAGTCACATGAGTTAGGCTATTGTTATAGAGATTGTATTAAAATACCGGGAGACAAAGACTCTTTATACTTAATTTATTTTTTCTTTAGCTTCTTTTCATATGTTTAACTGATCCTCTTTAATCAAAAACGAAAACAACCATTAGATGTCTTAACAATAACTGATTCGCCCTTAAATTTTTGCAATCAAAGGGAATTGAATGGAAACCCGTTTACAGGGAGATCTGCACAGCTTTTTTCAGTATAATTCAATCTACTCTAATATTTTAAAAACCCATCAGATTAGCGTGTTTTTAGATTCTGCGGTGTCTGAACGGGGGTAGGCGAGCGTAGCTTGCAGGGGGCAGAGCCCCCTAGTTTTATATATATATATATATATATTTTAATTTTAATAAAAAAAAGTAGGCAAAATTTACTTAAAAAAATAACACTTCGTCAGACCATGATGACACAAAAATGACTTTTGTAACTTTGATAATGTTCATAATTACCTGTTCTGGGACTTCGACTATGCATTTGATAATTGAGTGATTATATTTGAAGGTACAGAAAATTTAGTAGTAATGTATAAAAAATGATATAATGATAAAACTGCAATTCATATTTTACACCAAAATTAACTTAGCATATTACTAATCTATTATCATGGGTATAGTCTATTCCCTTTATAAACATTTTAAAAACAATCATACAAAATTTTGTGGCTTTGTAAAAAAAAAATGGCTTTGACTAAAAAAAATGCTTAGAAATAACTATGAATATTAATAATAGTCAAATATTACTTTATTTTATTTGTTGTACATTTTTTAATTATAATTATTGAGAGAAACACTTCCCCACTCCAAAATGCCTATACCTGGGGGCAGACTATTCTATTTATCCCCATCTCCGTAGACTATTGGGTAAAATCAACACCTACTTGACACAAAGACTTCGGACTATTTTGTCACGTCACTCTTAGACGACCTACGATCTTTTTCCCAGTGGAGCTCTGCGCTTTTCTTCTGCGTTGAAAAATTATTAACTGTTATTTAACTTATGAATTTCCTCACTACACGATCTTTTTGAAAGAGAATTAAGTTAAACATTTATTTTTTTTCTCTCTATTTCGAAAAAAAAAAATGTTTTTATCTATTTATAATTATTATTATTTTTAATACAGCAATCTGTTTAAAGAGCGGATAATTTCCAATTTTACCAAATACACACTAATAAATGATAAATTTTTAAAGAATTGTTCATTATAAAACATTAATACATTAAAGAATTTTTGTAAATGTATTAATCATAATGATTCTAGCCCAGATGTATCTCATAAAAAATCTCTTTCAAAAATAATCTTTTTGTGAAAATAAATTTTGAACTTTTTTTCTTTTCTTTTTTTCTTCTCTTTTAAAATTGTTAATAATACAATTTATTTATTTTTTTTTTTTATCATTTTTTCTAATGCTTGAATATAATTCTTTATTCCTTTATGAGAAGTAATAATTCAACTTGTAAAATAATCCGCTTTTTTTCCTAAAAAAATTATTTATATTTTCAACTTCCTTCATATATAAAACCTATTAAAAAGTGCTGTTCTTATTATTTAGAAGGACATTGTTTTGAGATTGTTTTTGCTCTTAAATATAAATATACATACTATATATAATTCCAAAATCTTCCTGCTTCTTTATTTTCATAATTAAAAAATTATTAATTGTTACTTATCTTATGAATTCTCCCACTACATGATCTCTTTGTACAGATAATTAAGTTAAACTTTTATTTTCTTCCTACTTTGTTAACAAAGGTTTATTTTTAAATATAGGTATAACAATTTATACAAATTGTTATATATCAAGTAGGTGTTGGTACAATGGGCCCTATGAATGCTTTTGCCCTGTGCCCAGTTTTTCTAAATACGGCAGAAGGACGCAATCGAATCCAGTTACTCTGATGATAATGCAACTAAAATGCAATTCAAGACAACAAAATTATAAGCTGCTGATACTTTTTAAACATATGCCATTAAATAGTTTTTAAAAAATGATAAACATAATACTTTGATTTTCAGGAATGCTATCCAAATATATTTTGTGGTGCTGCCATCTATTGACACTATATTTAAATAAAACTGTTTTGGTGCTGCCATCTATTAATTAATTCCATTACTTGTTATCAAAGTAAGACATGAATAATACCTTAGCGAAGGGTTGACAAAAAATAATTCGGCCAGACGTTTAAGCTTATGATTCTCTTAATAACCGCAGAAATCAAAATCAGATTAATGATAGACAAAGTATAGATCTGTGACTTAGAGAAAAATGACAAGTTTTTGATGTGGCCGCCTTTCGCTTTTATGTGGAAGCGAAATGTTTTGATACAATTTTCAGCAATAAATGACAACGCATCTCCTGATATTTGACCATTTTTCCTGCAGAACTTTTTTACGCTCTCCAAACTCCTGTGATGCTTAAAACAAACTCTTATCTATAAATTATGATACAGAGTAAGCCGAATAGTTAAGGTGACTCAGTACATGTCATTTTGATAAAAAATGGCAAAAATTTCGAATTTCGGATTTTTAATTTAAAATGTGCCTTAATATTCTTAGAACATTCTGACCAAAATTTCGGAACGATTCGATAAATACTAAAGGAGGTATTCTTAATTTCCCTTAAACTCCTTTTTCTCAGTTCGCATTTTTTGTATATTTTAATCGAAATGCTAAGACTTCTACAATAATTAAGCAAATTGTCTGAAATCTTTTAAAAGTATCTTTAGACGCTGTATATGATAACTAAGGAAGGACTCCTTATCGGACATAATATTTTGAAAAATATGCTAATTAAACTACTTATGTATGTAATAAAGGATCAGTCAAATTTAGCAGCGGAATTCCAGTAGAAAGTCTGTAAAAAAATAAAATACTTTCGAGTATTTGGCGCGAAATGTTGCTTGTTACTTAATTTTATTACTTTAAAAACAATTCCATATATAAAAAATATTTTGATATATATTCCAGCCTATTCCAAAATAAAGGCAAGATTCATTTAGCAGTTATTCATTTCAATATCAAACAGGTCGTTGTTCCCATAGCAACAAAATTGAATCGACAGTGCTCAATTGGACTTAATTTTGAGATTGAAACAATTTTAATTAATTTAAATTTTGTTTTAATTCATAAAATTTGATAGTTAACTTTCTTTATAAATATATATGCTATATAACAAAACTATACTTAAATCAAGCTAAAACTGACAAAACTAAAGTTATTTACATTAAATTTATTTAAACAAATTCAATATGAAATTTTAAAGAGTATTTGGCATAAAAACGTATTTTTTGAAATTTTACTCCATCGCCAACCGGTGACAAATTGCTAAATATCGAAATTTTCAATATTTTTTTTACGGACGCTCTATCGAGTTTCCGCCGAAATTGTTTTTTTAAACATATCTATCCTCATGAGTAGAACATTCTGTAATTTTTTTCAGATTTTTCGGAGTATGCCCGTATGGATACCTTCCTTGTAAGTATCGGATTTTTGATATGTTTGTAACTTTAAAATATATATATATATATATATATACAGGGTGTCCAATGGCTAATTCCTAAACCGTTAGTCATAGACATATAGTTCCAATTAGAAAAATGCCTTAAATCAGATAATGAAATATTTTAAAAGCGATTTGGGTCAATAAAAACATTTCTTAAAAAATTACGAAATTAAAGTTTTTATACGGTCCCCCGGTCCTATAAGTTATATTTACTAAAATTTTCCTATTACACTGACAAGTAAGACCAAAAAAAGTCCCATTCATATAACACTAAAATTGTGCGAGTTATGAAACTTTAAAAATGCATGACTTATGCCACTTTTCTGCTCTGAAAACAAATGAGTTCGGCTTGGCTTTGAGGGGTCACATTCCAAGGGCTTAAAGTATTCGACATTTCATGTGTATCTGCGCTTTGAAAAAAATCATACAAGTATTACGATTAAGTTAACATTTATTAAGTTTCAGATTGGCTGAAATAACATATGTTTTATTTTGTCAGGATTTGAGACTGTTTCTTTTATGATTTCTTTTAATAAAATTGTGTTATTTTTATAAGTTTTTATGTTACTTCAACAATCTTATGTATGTTTTTTAAGTTCAAAATTTGTATTTGAACTTTAACCCATTTTCAAATATCCGAACGAGATTACATTTTACATACTGGCGCAAATCCGATAACAATCTAATATTATTATGATTTTCGGTGGTTATCATTTATACTTATTTTATAGGATACCACAAAAAATTTCGGATAGATTACCGCCAAGAAGTTTATGAAAAAGTTTTAGATTAGATAATACAAGACAGAGATTGTTGGGTTTTTTAACTTTTATGTATTTTTTAGCACTGAATCCAAAAATTGCCTTAATTTTTAACCATCATGTCAGAATATTTCGCAAATCATAAATTGTCGAATTTAAAGAATAACAAAAATCGGATACTATAAAGTAGAGGAGATGGTTGTATTTTTTAACTTTTGATAATTGATTTTTACGTACTTTTTAGCACTAAATCTGAAAATGACTTTCATTTTTAACCATCACGTTAGAAATTTTTTGCAAATGTGTAAATTAAAATATAGCGAAAATCTCATACTATAAAACATATGTAAAACTTTTTTATTTTATTTTATTCAATAATTTACTCGATATTTTTGCTTATCTTGGGATTCTTACAGCTGGGTGCTGTGATGAGATGAAGGAGGAGATTAAATTTTAACTTTGAACTTTTTAACTTTGAAATTTACAATTTGCGAAAAATCCTAATTTGATGGCTAAAAATGAAGGTCAATTCCGGATTCAGCGGTACAGAATACATACGAATCAATTATCAAAAGCTAAAAAACATGAAATAACCCAACTTTTGCAGGCTAGTGTAATCTAATAATATTTTTAAATACGCATCATTTTGTAAAGAATTGAGGCTGTTAATTTAGCATCATTTTATTTAACAAAAATTCTGTTTTTTTCTTTCTTCTTAAATGTTTATTACAAATGTTTATTTTGCATTGATATGTCAGAATGACTAAAGATTTCAAATTTATACTGCAATGTAAATTTTACTCTCAACGATTTTTTAATATATCTGACGAAATTATATTTTGACTAAATTTGTGAATGACCCCCAATTTGCAGCAAAAAATATGCTCCAACTTTAAACAGCCATTACTCGGTCAATTTTAATCGTAGAACAACGGGACCTTTTTTTGTATTACTTGTCAGTGTAAAAGCAAAACTTGACTAAGCATAACTTATAGGACCCGGGGAGCGTATAAAAATTTAAATTTCGTAATTTTTTAAGAAATGTTTTTATTGACCCAAATCGCTTTTAAAATATTTCTTTACCTGATTTAAAACATTTTTGTAATTGGAACTATATGTCTATGACTAACGGTTTAGGAATTAGTCGTTGGACACCGTTGAGACCGGACACCCTGTATATATATATATATATATATATATATATATATATATATATGAACTTAGAAACATGCTATTTTCCCACGTATTTTCCATATACATTCACTATTTTTTGTTCTCTACTCATCTAATGGACTCATCAATAATTCTATATTTAGATTTATAGAAAAAAATACTCTGTATAAAGGGTAAAAAGAATTTATTTCCAAATATGAAAAATGAAAAAGGAGAAGAAATTTTTAAATTGTTATTTTTTAACACTTTCCAACAAAGTTGAAAAATGTTTATGACTTCGATTTGTCTGGCCGTCTGTCCGCGCTCTAACTCTTGTAAATATACTCCGATTGTTCTGAAGTTTTTGGATGTTGTTGACGCCTACCATAGCACGATCCCTATTCCAAATGAAGTTTGTAGCATGTTTAGTTCATTTACAGGGACAGTCAAAAGTATTCCGTTACATTACGGCCAATGGGACAAAATCGTTTCAAATGTATTTTAATGGTGTTACACCCTTTCAAACATAATAAAACTGATGTGCATTTATGAAGTGCACTAAAATATGCGTTCTACAGAATATGCAGTGTAAGAATAGTTATTATTCAATTACAGGGCCACACAAAAGAGTTCCGTTACATAATGGTATAGGGGGAAGGGCGGCGTAATTCAGTTATGTTAAACTATTTCATGCATAATGAAATTGATATATGTTGTTGAGGTTTACTATAAGTTATTTCATGTATAATACGAAATGCATAACATTTACAGGAACACACAAAAGATTTCAGATAATATATTGTATCTGAATTACTGTACAATTGCGATGATTGCTGGAAATGCATTTTTAATTATGATATGCACTTTTATGTTTCATTATATTTATGCATACTATAGTGTGTATAAATGCAATAGTTCATATACAGGGCTACAGAAAAGAATTCGTAAGGGTTACTGAGTATGAGCTTAAATTGCTTAAAGGTGTCTTTTAAATGAGTTATGCATTTTTACGCTGAACTGCATTTTACTAAGAAATGTTTGTAGAATATATAGATAAAATTATATACATGCCACACTAAGAATTGGATACATGGCCGTTTATGGATGATAATTTCTTGAGTGCACCGTGGACCTTTATTTGAGCAAAAATTGACCCCAAAATCGACATTTCCTTTTGTGTGCATTATTATTCTCCAATTTGTGCTACATCATTCGTGGAAAACGCATGTAGATGCGATTATTTTACGTAAAGTTACAAGTGTTTTAACTTTGTTCACAAACAATTTTTTGGTCTTTTAATATACTTTAAATCTGTTTTTCTCAATACCGATGTTTCAGCTTTTTTTTAATTTTTGAAATGCTCCTCGCTACTTAATTTTTGATCAAAATTCATGAAATTGATAAGAAAGAATCCTTATATTGCTTAAAAAGGAATTGTGTATGCATTTTAAAATTCGACTTCATTAACACAATTAAATTTGATTTTTAACTTATTAAAAAGCAGAATTTTGATGGAAATCGATATGGAACTCAGAAAAATATCTCTAAAAAATTAACTATTTAAGGGATTAAAAAATCGATACACAGATTGATTTGTAATAGAGTTTTACGTGAGTTAAATCTAAAATCGAGGAAATATCTAAAAAATTAAGACGCAAGGAGCATTCTAAAATTTCATTTAAAAATTTTAAATTTTTTAAAAGATCTTGAAATTATAATTAGATTAAAAATTTCTTTTAAGGTGTTCTATATACTTATGGTGACATGTATATTTGCACAAAATTTCAAATCTCTATTATGAAAATTAAAAGAATTTTTTTTAAACGTCCACCGCGCTCTTAAAATGTGATTTCTGTAGTTTTAAAAGTGTTTTTAGTTTGAATAAAACTTTAGCTAAATAGTGGCGTGCAATAAAGGTACTGGGTAAACTACAAGGCTGTTCAAAAATATTCAAGTATGTTTCCATCTATTAGTATAAATTGCTGAAAGAGAAATTTCAACCTGTAATGCGTTTTCTTGCTAAACTAAATTTTGCCATTATATAGTATATATTTCAACCTACAGGTCAAATACAGGCTGTTCAAAAGAATTGGAATACATATTTGGCTATAGACGGTAACTACTGAAATCAGTTTTTCAAATGTTTTATGCGTTTTCTAAAATGTTTACTTAGTTATCTTATTTACCTTATTTTCCTAAATGACGAAGTTTTGTTAAAGCATTCAGGAAGTGTTGGAAAGTGTTTCATAATCTATGCTTAACGCATGATTTTCCTTTCTTGTTTTTTATTGCTATTGCTATATCGAGAATTTAACACTTTTTAGCTCACAGGCTATCAAAGCCTGAGAGCTAATGTGCCCGCAGGTTCTGTAATGTACGTACGTAACGTGATAACTCTTGATAGAAATATCCGATTTGCTTCAAATATTTTTCTAGGTTCGTTCTCATAAGGCGCTTCCCTGATTAGCTTTGGGGGTTCGTTGGTTAAGTATAAAGGGGGTACGGGGGTCTAATCTCGTCCCTAACTTAGATAAATGGGTTTTGCATGCAGAATTATCAGATTTGCTTCAATTTTGGTATACCGGTTAATTCTAATAAGGCGCTTCCCTGATTAGAGTTGGAGGTTCATTTTTAAGTATAAAGGGGGGGGGGATCTGGAGGGGTAATTACCCTTTAACTTAGATAAATGGGTTTTCGTAACCGATTTGCTTCAAATATGGTATACCGGTTTATTATTATAAGACGCTTCATTGATTAGATTTGGAAGTTCATTGGTTAAGTATAAAGAGGAAGAACGGGGCTAATACCCCCTTAATTTAGATAAATGGGTTTTTCTATCCGATTTGCTTCAAATTTGGTATACCGATTTATTCTGATAAGGCGCTTCCCTGATGGGATTTGGAGGCTCATTGGTTAAGTATAAAGAAGTGAAACAGCGGGTGGGGGGGTTTATCCCCTTCTTAATTTATTTTTCGAAAGGCATAATTATTTGAAGTAAGAGTATAGTATACAATTAGTGTGAATAGACTGTGAGCTCAATGCCATCAGCTTAACTGGGCTCTTTTCTTTCTTATCATAATCTATTATGACTACATTTTATTCAAACGTGAACTTTAAAATATACTATAGGTTATAGTTACAAAAAAGAAAAAAAAAAGAAAAAAAGATACCGAGTCCCCTTGATATCTGGAGAGTACAAAGGCCGTTTTTGCGTTTTTAGTTCGCTTTAGTGCGCTTTAATGTCGTAAGTACCCATCTCTGTTGAAAGTAAAGGGAAAATACAGATTACTGTATAGACCAATCAGAAAACGGATAAAATGCGGATTCAACTAATAAAAAGCTTCAGATATGTTTTTGATTTCCTACCCTGACAGAGGACAATAACCATTTTTCCAAATGCTTAATAAAAGATTTGAGTGGAGTTATACATATTGCACAATATCCCTACAAATTAAATTTAATTAATTAATTTTAATTGGAAAAATCTTTCGAAAATTTATTAAATGACTAGCTGAAGCGCCCGGCGTTGCACGGAATTTGAAGAATGTTTGTTCCGAAAAATCAATTTCAAAATTCAATGTAAAAAAAAAAAAAAAAAAAAAAAAAAAAAAACAGTTGAAGTGTTGTACACATGAATCAAATGAAAACCCAATATAAAAATGTATAAATTTATATAACAGACTCAAAATAATACAGCTATAAATGAACTTATTTCCATTCATCATTGGAACAATAATGTTAAAATATGCCAATATTTCCATAATAGAGTTTTTATCATGCTTCGATACATTTCTTCACACTTATATGACGTTATATATTCACCACGTCCTGTATATTTCCAATATGACGTAATATTCTAGTTTTTTAATTCGTCAAATTAATTAAATAATTATAATTTTTTACATGGAAATCATTAAGGCTCCTATAATCCGGGCTGACTCAGCCCGCAATTTAATTGCCTCTAGGAGAAGAACGATTGGCCACGCCGCGTGGGCAACAATCGCTCATTGCCCTAAGTGGGAAACAAAATGCTTGACGATTAAGCCTGTATTATAGGAGCCCTAGAAATCATAAAACAGAAAAATTATGACGTAACATTCACTTTTGTTTTTAATTCGTCAAGCTATTTATTTTATTTCATTTTTTCACGTGCAAATCTTGCAATAGAAAAGTAATTGCTGTGGTAAGAATTGTATTGTGGATTTTTAATTTTTAATTGTTAGCAACAGCTATAAACGAAAAATGTTTAAATTTGATTAGAAATAGCTGTTAAATTTGTGATTTTTTATTAATTAAAAATTAACTATAAATTATTCAGATTCCGGATTACTTTAGTTGCCTCGGCCGTGTTTTAACGTACGTAACATTTCACAATTCTGGCATCAAAATTGTGGATTTGTATAGAATTACAGACAGACAAATTTTCAATTTTATATATTAGATTGTGCAAATCTTCTAATGTAGATTCAAAATTTCACGAAAAAGGCTTTAGAAGGTTCAATTTTCACGAATTCATAATTTAGGATATAAACGGTTGACCTACTTTCTACTATGCTAGAATTATAAAAATTACATTCACAGGTG
The DNA here is from genome assembly GCA_963932465.1 of Maratus speciosus. Taxonomy (NCBI): domain Eukaryota; kingdom Metazoa; phylum Arthropoda; class Arachnida; order Araneae; family Salticidae; genus Maratus; species Maratus speciosus. The sequence goes on from OZ010798.1 coordinate 293,572,539, forward strand.
TGCTTCCAATGGCAATACAAAATTTGAATATTTTTGTAAATTAATTATAAATCAATACAATGATTTTAAGGCATTTTTCTGTTAGCCCACCACAGGTGATAAATTGCCAAATATTCTCTGTAACTCGTATGAATTGAGAGTAGGCGAGTTGAAATAACAATGGATTTAATCATGCGCCAATAAACGCTCGCAAATTTATAACAAAAACGAAAAATCATACGTACAGCATAGATTATGAAACACTTTCCAACACATTCAGTATACTATAACAAAACTTCAAAGATTACTATTGTGAAAGATGATATCTAAAAGAACAAGTTGAAAAATGCATAACGCATTTGGAAAACCAATTTCTGCTATTACCATGAATAGTAGGGAAAATATACGTTTCTTTGTGCCTCTCTGTATATGATCTATAGATATGTATGCATACTATATACACTCTCAGAAAAAACTGTAAATTTATGAGCGTTTGCCCTTCAATTTTCACGGGCAACAGCCTTATTTGATGAAAAACGGTCTGATCCATTAAATAAACGGGCTTATTCTTTAGATACTTAGAAAATTAAGGGTAATCCGTATATTTTTACAGTTCTAGCCCATCTGTTAGCAAAAATACGGATTGGTAATTGGATATGGATTTTTTTTTTTTAACGGGGTATGACTGTAATTTCTGCTGCCGGCCTCTGCCCGTAATTTTACAGGGATATTTTTGTGTGTAGTATGCTAAAAGTCAGTTCAATTAAAAGCATAGTACAGTTGAAAATTTCCATTCAGCAGTTTCTGGCAATAAAGGTTGTTGTTGAGAACTTTTGTGCAGTATTGTATATGATCTATGAAATTTACACACACCAAGTAACATTTAAAAAAGTAGTTAAATCTAAAAACGCGTATCATAACTGTAAAAAAATTCCAGCAATTCGATGGTTCAATTATTGTTCATTTTCTTCTGTAGCAAAATTTTTCTGTGTCCCTGTAAATAAACGATAAATTCTATGCACACCATATTCTATAGTAAGAATCTTGTAGTGCACATCAGTGATATTTATCGATTTCAATATGTTTAAAATAGTGTAATATCATTAAAATACAACGCAAACAATTTCACCCCATTGACTGTAATGTAACGGGATTTTTTTTAGTGTCCCTAAAAATGAGCCATAAATACTAAACACTTTCTTTTCAATACCGAATATGCCATAGTAAATTTCAATAATGTACATCAGTTTCATGACAACCAAGCTATATTTACGCGAGTTAAAGCTAGAAGAGACAAACTGAATTAATAAACACTTTTGAACTATGTTGGAGTGTTAAACAAGGCTGTAAAATTGCAACAATGAAACATTTTATAGTCTAAAAAGTAGAAAATAAATTATAAATAAAAAATGCGTAATATTTTTATAACAATTTTATCAATTAATAGTTTAATATTAATTTACGATTATACGTTAAAGAATCAATTTAGACATCCTAAAAAGATACTTTAAATAGTGTTTCTTTTTTTCTTTCCAGTTGCCCTATCTTATGCAAGAAACAGATTAAAAATTATGTATATCTTTTAATAAATTCACTTGCATGCGCTTTCTACCAAGCGTTAAAAAACAGTGAATTTTTCATAATCGAGTTCGGTGCCCACACCAAATTAATGCATTGTATAACGGAAATTTTTTTGGGTGGAAAAGCATGAATTACAGTAAAAATCTTCAAGATTAACATCGAATGATTATAAAAGATTGTTTTTTTGGTTGTTTTTTAACTTATTTTACTTTTATACTTATTTAATGAATAAGAGAATTGTTACTCTTGTGATCAAAAAATATAGTAGTATTATATGTATATCTGTTACAAAACGCTTTATCACCTCCGGAAGTTCGTGCAGGAATTTTTTAAAACTACAAAAGAGCGTCTCACATAACTTCAGCACGCATTAACCCAAATGTAAAATTGTAACAAAATAATAGATTGTTCTAAATTAACTCACGATAATTAATTAAACACATTAACAGATAGTATAGTTATGGAGAAACCATAAAATTTGTGGAATTTTATTTACAAACTGACACCAGAAATATTTTGTGATTAAACTTATTAATAAATTATTACCTTTTCATTTCAACTACTAGCAATTAATCTGTTCTCTATTGATGTATCGCCAGCTTCTTACAAGACAGCTACTAAACATCAATATCAATATAGAAGTAGTATTAACTCTTAGCAACTAACTATAACACTATAACTAGCGGCTCTTTCGAAGAGTGGCTATGTAGCAGATTAGTCCATTTAAAAGTCCCAATATCGAAGGTGGGGAAAGAAGAAAAGAGGAGATGGGGTGGGGAGTCTAGCCTAGCTCCTAACCTCGCCTACGATCTGAATTGTATGATACAACATTTCGTATGTGGTTCTGGTCGAATTTTACATTTGAGGTTATCGAAGGAACATGTGTTGATACAATTTCATATTCCTACACTGTGTGCTGTTATGCATTGCTTTTTTTAAATTCTTGCATTGATGTAACTAAATGTAAAATACAAATAAACAACCTGTTTGTAATTACATTGTTTGAACTAATATAGTATGATGAAATAGAAAAAAAAATTGTGTTATTTAATTTAATTTTTTTTTAATACAATTATTTAAAAAGAAAAAATCAGTATGCGATATAAAAGCTATAAACAAAAGCAGAGTGAAAAGTCAAATTAAAAAAAAAAGAGGAAAATGCTTTGCTCTTCCGTTTTAAAACTTTGAAATATCTTTCGCTGTGTGAAGAGTTCAGGGGAGGGGGGGGGGGGGGGGGTCATATTTGTTGCGGTCAAGTTTAACTGCAAATTCAAATCTACCGGTGCAACTGCCCTTGAATAAAGAAAAGCAAATAACAAACCTGAATGATCGAAATTTGCCTGAGCAAAGTTGCTTCCCGGCTAAAAATGTCACTCTCGACTGCGCATGCGTGTATTTCAAGATCTGATGAATCCAGTTGTTTAACTCCTAAGCGCTAGTTATCAATACAGATATTACGTTGTGCATATGTCAATCAAAGTACGATTTGCATCGTTCTTTATCTAAAAATCAATAGATTTTAGAAATTTTTTTAGATCTAAGAAAAGTTTATAAAAACGAAAATACTTTTTAAAAATTTGGTAAAAAGATAATTTTTAAACCACTTTTGGGTATTTTGTAGAAAATTAAATAAAAGTACTTTAACTCTTATCAACAAATCAAAAACTTGCTCACTCTGTGTGGATGCTAAAATTCAATATAAAGGATTAAAATTGATGTTTGGATTTTTTCATAGTTTTCTTTCAATGATATTTAAAAAACATCTTATATTGAGAAAGCAATAATTAATTTTGTCAAATATTGAACATTTGAGTCTATAATATGTATCTCAAAATTGAGCTATCGCTAGCCACATAAATATTTACAGATAAAAAATAAGAACGCGGAAAAAGAGTGATTTAGAGCTTGGTAAAACATTGCTATTTCTTCGTTTATAATCAACTGTCAAAAATTTTTGAAATAACTTTTTATGAAGTCATGCAATTTCAAATCATCAATATTTGTGTATATTATTAAGTGGTGTAGAGCTCATAGAAATACTTAAATATATTATTGTCTTTGTGCTTACTTTTTAATGCATTTTCGATTCTATTATGAATTTTCCATAAAAGAAAAATTATAATAGTAAATGGGGTGGGGGGGGGGGCGCATGGAGCATTAGCAAGGTTCCCGGTACAGGGTCTCCCGAAAAACTAGATATCACAATAAATGTGTATTTATTCTTTCAGGTATTTTTAGAAAATGCATTTGTCATTTTGCTGACCAGTCACAATTGTGACTATACGTATACTTTTACTACGTACTTTTACTATACGTATGTAATTTGTGTGTTTATAATTTTATTTTTTATTTTTTTCTAGAGAGAAAAGAATGAATCAAGAAGAAAAATTTAATGAAGTTCCTGTTAATTATATCAATTCTTTATATGTAAATAAATTACTATATTAATTCTTTATATGTAAATAAATAGAATTTTATAAACTGAATGATGTTTCATTTGTTTTCGAGACTATTTCCTTGATACTGAGAAATATTTTTCATTGCTTCAGTCTTAAGTTATTAAAAATAATTACAATCAGAAAAAGAACAATTTAAGTGAGTTAAATTATACTTTAAAGAACTAAAAAAAAAAATAATGTTAGTTTAGTATTTGCTCTGTTGTACATAGGATAATATTTCTCTGGTAAAAGAAAAACATTGGAGAAGGGAGGAAGGCAGATGATTTTTAAAATTTGTCTTATTGTAATATGTAATTTACATTGTTAAACAAGCAAGAAATTGCTATTTTTATGTAAAAATGCTGGAGAGATCATTGAATTTGTAAAAAAAATTCTTTTGCATTTTGCATCATTAAACAATTTTCAGAGAAAAGACTAAATATATTCCCGTGGTCATCAATCAGAATCCTATGGAGGATTTATTTTATAAATCTGACAATATTCTCTAAATAATAATTGAAAAGTCTAAGAAATAAGTTTAATAAATGAAAGAATTAAAAAATTTAATGAAGTAGTAATATAAAAAATATACAATCTTCTACAGTCATTAAATGTACACTATATTGGAATTCCACATATTTGATGTGCTATTTATTGTAGGTAAACACAGATTTCATTATATATGTATACAATAAAAAATTATCTGATCCTGAATAGTGAACTGGATTCAAAAGGTAAGTAACTGAAAGTATAATTAAATTTACTATGTATAAGCATAGACATAGAGTTGTATGTTCTCAAGTCCCTGTAACATTTTAAATACTTTTTCTTACCCTCTAATATAAAAAAGCTTCTAGTTTTTTTATTTTATTGAATTTCTCCTTTTTCTTTTGTTAAAGGATAAATGACAAAAAAAAAAAAAAAAAAAAAAAAAAAAATCCCTTTGCTTTTTTTAATTTTAAGTTACCAATAATTTTCAAGACTCTATGCCTATGTGTATAAGAATGATTTTTTAATACTAAATACGTGAAATTTTTCAAGTTGCTAACTAAGCGTAAATAAACAGAGTGAAAATGTCGAACCCGGACCCCTGAAATAGTGCTCCAATGCACTGTTGATTTGCGCCGAGTTAGCAATGTAAAAAAATTCACGTATTTAATCTTCAATAATTTCACTGCTGATAATTAATTAAAATTTTACTTGGAAGGGTTTTTATTCAAATGAAAGTGTTTTTCCTTAAGAAATTTTTTTTTAAATGTTATTACACATCCCTCATGCGTAGACACTTGCATGTTAATGTTAATCCTATGGGAGAATTTTTCTAAATATCTCGTTTGCATTTCAATATTGTAAATTTTATTATTTGTTACTTGTGGTCAATCTGTACAAACACCTTTTTTTTTTTTAAGTTTTCAGTTTTGTTTGCAATGTTTTTTTTTTTTTTTTTTTTTTCACTAGAGCATTTTTGCTTTCGAAAGCAGTTCTGAATATATCCTAATAAGCAAAAAAACCTTGTAAAACAAAGTCGAAAAATGGCCTTTGTATCAAAACTGCAGGTATGCAATGCAATGCAATGCAAAAAAAAAAAAAAAAAAAAAAAAAAAACGCAAGTGAGATATTAATAAAAAAATCCTCCAGAGGATTAACATTAGCAATCAGATGTTTCTGTGTGAGTGAAGTAGTCTCTTAACATTATTAAGCATTTTTTTATTATTAAAATAGGATCTAATAATGTAGCGAATTGATAAAAATTAAACATATATTTTATACATACATAGTAAAAGACAGGGATGTAAGAATTTCTTTCAAGGTAAAAAATGAACATATTAATTAAAATAAGCAATTTGATAAACATGTGGACTAATAAAAACCAGTATTTTTCAATGTATAGATAATATTTGACTAAAATTTAATTTTCCACAGGAACAAACAAACAACAACAAAAAAAAATATGCTCAGCTCAGAAAAATTCTAAGTTGAGTTATTTATCTCATTTTTCTATCAAATAAGATTTTATGATTTATAAAAACCTCATTTTCATTTTTTTATGCATGCTTGTAATAAAAGCCTTTCATCAATCTTTGATTGCAACTCCTGTAACTACCCTTTCGTTTCTTCCTTTTCACATGCTTATCATGAAACACTTACAAACTCCCTCAGATAGCATCAACTAGGAACCTTTTTCAATCCTTTACAAAACATTTACAAACTTTTCATGCAAAGCCTTTAAAAAGCATTCAAACATTTACGTAGCATGGTTGAAAAAAGGCTTTAAAAAGTAAAAACTGCTTTCTGGGAAGTATACTCGTGTTTCTAAAACGATACGTTATTCACTAAAAGTGTGCCTGGATCCTTAGTTCTGCCTACGACGTTTTTCTTGAATGGCTAATAAATTCCATTATCAGCAACCACCTATCTAGATAAAAAGCGGTGCTTCCATTATCTAAAACAGGAGTCGTACGCATCAGGGGATTCAGGGATTGTAAGTGTTTTAGTACCAGAAATTCCGTAGCGTACTGGTCGCTGTATCTGAAGATAGAATTTTTTACCCTTAAATAAGGCAAGTATTACATTACAAGAATTCCCGCAAAATTTCCTTGAAAGTCATTGAAGCGTACGAACTCTGTAGAAACGCAGATTTCATATGAAACTGCCGATTAACAACATGTTAACTTTCGACTATTCATCTTGAACTGGATAAAATGCTCCGCCCACTTTTATATTAATAAATTTTCTGCAAAAATTATGTAACAAATGCATGCCTGTTACACTGCCGATGGGCGAAGTTTTGCTAAAAACAAAACTGAGAGTTGGAGTAAAGGTTTAACAAAATCGTATTAACTAAAACTTTCCGGTGTTAAAAACAAGCGTGTAAAATCCAAACGCGGATAATGTTACTGCCAAAACATTGAGAATAAATGCATTTAAAAGATACAGTACATTGAAATTTAGTCATATCAGTGATAAATACATTATAATATTTACACAAACGCATGTCAATTAAATGATTATAATTTATAACATTTCTAAAAACTTATTTACTTTTCAAAGATTTTTTTTTTTTTTTTTTAGCCAAATTTTACGTAAATGCCTGAAATTTTGTGCATCATATGTATACGTCCCACCATTTATCGAGAAAATTACCGTGTTTAATACTTTTGTTACACCTCCTGAATTAAATTAGACATTAAATATCATTATTTTTTACTTTTTATTTTTTTTATTTTATTTTTTAAAAACCACTGACCAAAACAACATTCCTGCTGCTTTTTTTTAAACTGCATATAATCAACTAATTGGTTTATAAAATATTTTGAGGAATAAGGTTGTAGTAACCTTGCGACAACGATTATAAGAAATGCTAGTTGACAAAATCGGCGATCTCTGATAGCACACAGATATCGGCCAATGTCCGGATCAATATTGGCCAAGATCTCGAAAGTCACTAAATGTCAGACGTCAAATTTACAGTGTCTGCCGATATTCATAGTTGTAACTTAAAATTATAGTTTTTAAAAGAAAGCATCCAAATGAATTCTTTTGCATTACTTATAGCATTATAATACATAAATAGTATTCTAAAAAGATAAATTTAACAATTTTGCCATTTTTAGAAACATTGATTTTCTAATGCCTTATTTTTAATATTTTATTTACATTGGCCAATATTGTAAAAATGATATTAGTATCTCAACATTCAAAGATATCTATCGACGCGACGTTCGTAAAAACAATATCATTTTTCAGACATTTCAAGCTATCTGTCGACATTTAGCATATCTGACAGAGTTTGTAATCTTGACCAAAGTGAATGGAAGGTTCTGAAGGACACCGCCTATTTCTATCGTTCCCGTCGAAGAGTATTGATGGAGACGCCTGCCATGAAATTTGCATTGTATAAAAGTTTCCCTTATGAATCTATAGTTATTTCTATATATATATGTATATGTATGTATGTGGTGAAAGAATTTGAACTCTGCACTGCAAAGACTAGCACATTCTTTAAATGAGGCTCTGGACGATCCACCCCAACCTCTGAGTCTACGAAAAACTGCTGAACCTATAAAAACTATTGTGAGAAAGAGAGATGACTGTTGATTGCTCTCGTAAACGGACGTGTAAAACGTCGTGTCGACCGAATACCGGGTCAGGGGACCTCGGTTTTAAAGCAGAATGTCGCCGGCCAGTTATAATTATCATGTTTAATCTAAATATAAATACCCCATCTGTAAATACTTTCATCTATATATTCAAGAACATTAAAGTTTAAGATTTAGTTAACAATCTGCCTGGACTTAATTACTTCTAGACACCGACCCAGTAGAAGTACATTTATTCGACAAAGTGAATATGCATTAAATTTCTACATGTATATATTTGAAAAAAAAAAATTACACAAAAACCTATCGAGATTGGTATGAAAATTTTTCTGTAGTACAATTTATATAGAAATTTACAGAGATTGCAATAGAAAAATTTCTCAAGAAAAGCATCTCATATTAAAATCTATTGATAGTACTATATAAAAACTTAATCAGGAAATCTGCAATTATTGCTCTAGGATTATTTGCATTTAAAATAATAACGTAGTGCCTATAACGATGTCAAAATATAACAATTGTTAGTTTTATATAAAAAAAAAATAAATAAATAAATAAATAAAAACTAAAGATGCTTCTTTTATTACATAATGTTTTTACATAAAAAAGATCAATTTATGTATTTTTTAACGGATATCCTGGTTATCCTTTTTAAAATTGTCTGGCTTAGATGTGTTGTTATCCCGGGGTCCGCCATCTTGGATTTTTTTCTTGCATGAAAACTCCTTTTTCGCCAAGTAGTAATGTCGCTAATGGTTAAATATTGTTGATAGGTTAATATAATATTGAAAAAACTGGAATATAGTGATTATAACTATTAATAAAAAAGTAATTTTTAATTCAAGCCAAGAAAAAAATCCAAAATGGCGGACCCCGGGATAATAATACATCTGTTCCAATTGTCTCGAATTTCAGACTTTTAAAATAATTTTATTTTTATTATTGAAAGAATGCAAGTGTAGTTTCAAAATTAGGTCAATACTTTTCAACATAATTTCTTTTTAAATTTCTAACAAACTTAATAATAAAAAGTGATATTTAAATACATCTTTGTTAAAAGAGAGTAAAAACAAGAAGTCGGTTGAGACTGAAAGAGTATGAGAAAATTAAGCTATAATTTTGACAAACATTTTTTTCGTCACATTCGTTACTCTTAAATTTTAGAACCAGGTTTCTCTGCCTTATTCCATAATAAGACTAGAAATATCTTTGAGCATAAACTTCTAGCTCAGTGAGAAGTTTACGTTCACCACATTTGCAAACGCAGTTGTTCTGGTTAAAAAAAAAAAAAAAAAAAAAATTAATATCTAAAAAGTTATAATTTAATATTGAAAAATGTTATTCTGGAATATTAGAAGAATATATCGGTCAATGTCAAATAATGATAATCAGCAATAACAAAAAGATATATCACTTAATGTCACAAACTGATATTCTGAGATGTTGGGAAATATTGGCCGACATTGTCAAATATCAAAATATAATATTCGTGGAATATCTTTTTAGGGAGGAGGTGACATTTAACGTTGGCCAATATTCGATTTCGATATCGGCCAATATCTCATTTTGATATTGGCCGATATCTTTGTGCTACCTGGGATAGGTTGTAAAGATTTTAAAGCAAGTATTTCAAAATGTAGTAATGCAAGAATTGATATCTACATTTTAACATTAATTGAAATCAAAAGTAGAAAATGAAGTAAAAAAAAAAAATGAAACTTTGAGTAAATTAACACTCGATAATTAATTAAACACATTCAGATGTATAGTAGTACAGTTATGGAGAAACTATACAACTTTTGGAATGTTATTAAAAAACTTACACCAGATATATTTTGTGATTAAAATTAATAATAAATTATGTGGCATTGCTTACATCTTATAAAACAGCTAGTGATATCAATTCATCAAAATAAATGTAGTACAACCCAAAGCGGTTATATAGGAAAGCGAAGACACTCCCATGTTAAATGACGCCGCAAAATAGCGCAACAGCGCTGACTGGTGGCCGTGCTGTAAACTAAATTGTTCGGTAGTGGGCGGGGCACTCCACGAAGCTTTTGGTTTTGCTTTCACGGGCCGATATTTTTATTTATTCCGTGCAGTACAACGGTAACGACAATTGGAAGTTTAACTGCTGTGAATAAACTCAGACTAATCTCATTATGTATTTGTTTCAGTTTTTAATATTTTCTGTTTACTGCTTATAATTTATAATGGCATGAAGAATACGAATGTTTTAAAAGAGATCTATTTCTGGAACAGTGGATACATATGTCGTAGGCTAATTGAGAAATCCGGCTCTTTGCAAACAGCCTAGGCTCTTTGCAAAGAGCCGGGCTAATTGGAGAATCCATCTCCCGTTTTCCAATTAGCCTGATATTTTTCAGAGGCTATCAAAGCCTGAGAGCTTATGTGTCCGCCGATTCTGTATGTACGTCTGTACGTACGTACGTCCGTATGTACGTAACGTGATAACTCTTGATAGAAATATCCGATTTGCTTCAATTTTTTTTTCTATTTTCATTCTGATAAGGTGCTTCTTGATTATTTTTGGGGGTTCATTGGTTAAGGATAAAAGGGGGGCTAATCCCCCCCCTTAATTTATATAAATGGGTTTTTTCATGCAGAAATATTCGATTTGCTCCAAATTTGGTATACCGGTTTATTGTGATAAGGAGCTTTCCTGATTAGATTTGGAAGCTCATTATTTAAGTATAAAGGGGGGAAAGGGGGGCTAACCCCCTTAATTTAGATAAATCGGCTTTTCATGATGAATTATTCGATTTGCTCCAAATTTGGTATACCGGTTTATTAAGTTAAGGAGCTGCCTTTATTAGATTTGGAGGTTCATTAGTTACATATAAAGGGAGGAAAGGCGGCTACCCCCCCCCCCCCCCGTAATTTAGGTAAATGGGTTTTTCATGCAGAAATATGCGATTTGTTTTAAATTTGGTATACCGGTTAATTATGTTAAGCAGCTTCCCTCATTACATTTGGAAGATCATTATTATGTATAAAGGGGGGAAAGTGGGGCAATTGCCTGTCCCCTTAATTTAGATAAATGCGTTTTTCATGTAGAATTATTCGATTAGCTCAAATTTGGTATACTGGCTTATTATGTTAAGGAGATGGCTTGATTAGATTTGGAGGTTCATTAGTTAAGTATAAAGGGAGGAAAGGAGGGGCTACCCCCCCCCCTTAATTGAGGTAAATGGGTTTTTAATGCAAAAGTATTCTATTTGCTCCAAATTTGGTATAACGGTTTATTATGTTAAGGAGCTTCCCTGATTAGATTTAGAGGTTAATTAGCTAACTATAAAGGGAGGAAAGGGGGGCTAGACCCCCTATAAATTTAGATAAATGCGTTTTTCATGCAGAGTTATTCGATTTGCTCCAAATTTCGTATACCGGTTTATTATGTTAAGGAGCTTCCCTGATTAGATTTGGAGGTTCATTAGTTAAGTATAAAGGGGGGAAAGGGGGGCTAGAGCCCCCCCTTAATTTAGATAAATGGGTTTTTCATGCAGAGTTATTCGATTTGCTCCAAATTTCGTATACCGGTTTATTATGTTAAGGAGCTGCCTTGATTAGATTTGGAGATTTATTGGTTAAGTATAAAGGAGGGACAGGGGCTTGTGTCCCCTTAATTTAGATAAATGGGTTTTTCATACAGAAATATTCGATTTGCTTTAAATTTGATATACCAGTTTATTACGATATGGCTTCCTTCATTTGATTTGGAGGTTCATTGGTTAAGTATAAAAGGGGGGCAATTGCCCCTCCCCTTTATTTAGATAAATGTGTTTTCATGCATAATTATCTAATTTAGTTAAATTTTTTTTTCTAGGTTCATTCTAATAAGGAGCTTTTCGGATTAGATTTGAAAGTTCATTGGTTCAGCATAAAGGGAGAAATGTTGGAGCTAATACCTCCCCCCCTTAATTTAGTTAAAAGGTTTTTTCATGCAGAATTATCTGATTTGCTTCAAATTTGGTATACCAGTTTATTATGTTAAATAGCTTCCCTGATTAGATTTTTAGGTTCTTTGGTTAAGTAGAAAGGGGCGCAACGGGGACTTATACCTTCATTTATTTTTCGAGGGGCATTATTCTTTGAAATAAGAGTATAATATACAATTAGAGTGAATAGCCTGTGAGCTCAATGCCATCAGTTTAACTGGGCAATTTTCTTTTTATTAGGTTTATTAAAGCATAACCCTACCCAAAGCCGAAAAATAAATTACAACAGACCGTACCCCGATCCGAGCAAGAGAAAATAATTTCAGTCTACATGCAACCCGACCCGAACTTGAGAGTTCCATTTGAAAATACCCGAAATCCCGAACCAAATCTGATAACCGACAAAAATATTCCAAAGATCCATAACCGGATCCGAACAAGACAAATTAGTTTCCGCGGACACGCAACGCTACCAGAACCTAAAAATTCCATTCGAAGTCAACCTGAAACTCGTCCCGAACCAAATCTTAACCGACAAAAATATTCCAAAGAACTATAACCCGATGCAAGCCAGACAAAATAATCTCCGTCCACCGGCAACCCGATCCGAACCTGAAAGTTCTAATTGAACTCAATTCGAAACCTGGTTGTGGTCGGTTTTCGGGTTGACTTCAAATGGAACCTTCAAGTTCGGATCCGGTTGAAATAAAATTAAACTAAATCAGATAATTCTGCATGAAAACCCATTTATCTAAATTAAGAAGAGGGGCAATTGCCCCCCTTTCCCCCCTTTTATACTTAACCAATGAACCTCCAAATCAAATGAAGGAAGCCATATCGTAATAAACTGGTATATCAAATTTGAAGCAAATCGAATAATTCTGTATGAAAAATCCATTTATCTAAATTAAGGGGACACTAACCCCTGTCCCTCCTTTATACTTAACCAATAAATCTCCAAATCTAATCAAGGCAGCTCCTTAACATAATAAACCGGTATACGAAATTTGGAGCAAATCGAATAACTCTGCATGAAAAACCCATTTATCTAAATTAAGGGGGGGGGGGTCCAGCCCCCCTTTCCTCCCTTTACACTTAACTAATGAACCTCCAAATCTAATCAGGGAAGCTCCTTAACATAATAAACCGGTATACGAAATTTGGAGCAGATCGAATAACTCTGCATGAAAAACGCATTTATCTAAATTAAGGGGACAGGCAATTAATTGCCCCCTTTATACATAATAATGATCTTCCAAATATAATCAGGGAAGCTGCTTAACATAATTAACCGATATACCAAATTTATTGCAAATCGCATATTTCTGCATGAAAAACCCATTTATCTAAATTACGGGGGGGGGGAGGATTGGTCCCCTTTATATGTAACTAATGAACCTCCAAATCTAATCAAGGCAGCTCCTTAACTTAATAAACCGGTATACCAAATTTGGAGCAAATCGAATAATTCATCATGAAAAATCAATTTATCTAAATTAAGGGGTGTAGCCCCCTTTCCCCCCTTTATACTTAAATAATGAGCTTCCAAATCTAATCAGGGAAGCTCCTTAACACAATAAATCGGTATACCAAATTTGGAGCAAATCGAATATTTCTGCATGAAAAACCCATTTATATAAATTAAGGGGGAGGGACTAGCCCCCCCTTTATCCTTAACCAATGAACCCCAAAAACTAATCAAGAAAGTACCTTATCAGAATGAACCTAGAAAAAAAAAATTCAAGCAAATCGGATATTTCTATCAAGAGCTATCGTGTTACGTACATACCTACGTACGTACGTACGTACACACGTACATACAGAATTGGCGGGCACATAAGCCCTCAGCCTTTGATAGCGTGTGAGCTAAAAATATCACCCTGATCGGATAATAAGTGGTCATTTTTCAATTAGCCTAACGCTTTCTAGGTTCTTTGCAATAAGCCTGAAAAATATCAGGCTAATTGGAAAAGGGAGATGGATTCTCCAATTAGCCCGGCTCTTTGCAAAGAGCCTAGGCTGTTTGCAAAGAGCCGGATTTCTCAATTAGCCTACGACATATTTAATGCGTTCGATAATTTGTTTCAATGGGATATTTAATATCTGGGGTTACTATTGATAACAAGTAATTTTTTTCATAAAAACATTCGTATTTTCCATAAATAATAAGATGCACTTGTATCCATAAATTATAAAAAGTAAACAGAAAATAAATAAGATTAAAAGAAATAAATAATCTGATTACTTTTATCAAAAATTTTAATATTTCCACACTATAAGTTTGCTTACTGAAAGAACTGAAATCTTATTGTCGTTACTTTTATACTGCCATGAAATAAATGAAAATGTCAACAGCCACTTTTCATTAAAAGTTAAATTCCTTACTGCAAGTATATGAGGTTCTTGTTTTATAAAAGCACATAAAACACGTTTTATTACAGAAAAGCATTTAAAAAAAAAGGATTTTTTTTTTTAACATTTAAAAAAAATTTAAATGGAATAAATGAAATTTTCAGCTTTTATTTTATACAAAAAATAAAAGTATAGTTTAAATTAAATAGCATTCTGAACAGTGTTTATGAACACATGAAAATTGTGATTCTTATAATATATATGTGTGTGTGTATAAATGTTGAAAAACTTGTTATAAACCTAATGTTAAACCTATGGGATGTTTCTTTTCCTCACAGGATAGCTCAGACTGATTTAAGATAGGGCATTATTTCGATTTTGATTCCAGATGAATTTAATAAAGGTAGTTTCACTTTGGAAACAGGTTTCAATGCTGAAAATGTCGTCTAAAGTATTGAAATTCAAAAAGAACCAGCCAAAGACTTAACATTAGCTTGTGAGCGTCTCTGCATGAGCAAAGAGTTCCCTTAACCCTTCACTGCACGAATTTTTCTATGATTTTTTTTTTATTTTCTTTTTAATCTATATATCTGTCTAATAATGGGAAAAATAGTAAAAAAAATTTAATTTCAAAATTTGATATTTTATGGTGTGTCATTTATACACATTTAGAGTTGTAAAATATTGCATTGCTATATTTCACAACTAAATGAGCTTAAATTAATTAATTTTATCTGCTTAACACTCTGCAACTTTTATTATATTAACATTTTTAAATATTCAGTAAAAATAATGAAAGTAAATCTTACCGTAATAGCTTGAACAATTTTTTTTTTCCCGAAGAACAAATTCTAATTTTTTGTATAATGCAGCCATCTGACATGGACAAAATAAGTGTTATTCCATTCTTTGGATTGTCCTTGATCAGTTACAGAGATCATATTAGCCAACTTCGTGGCACATAATGAAATTTATAATGTTTTGGGGTATGTGCCAGATATGGCACGTGGTGTAGTGAAGGCAGGGGTCGATGCAGGTTTTTATTCTTGGGGCCCATTTTATGATGAAAGTTGAAATCCAGTGACTCAAATTCGAACCAAGAATTTATTAACAAAAACTTCTTCACTTGGTAAAGTTTTTTTTTCGTGACCTGGTTTTATTTACAAATTATATAGACCGGGCGGCGGCGACACGAATGACTACGTCATCGTGTTACGGGATGAAATCATGATGCAGGACAAGATTTTTAGGAGTAGATTAAGGAATGACTGGTCTGCCTCGACATTTCTTATTACGATAGGCGCAACAGCGGGCGCCAACTCGTGTACAAATGAAAACCCTATAAACATAGTATTTTACATTACATTGTCATATATACTACTTCATATCGACTTTCAAGATGAATTAAGGGTTTAGGAAAAGCTTATTAAGAGTATGTGAGGAAAAGACTGATTTGGCATAACTTGGTACAAAGCGCGAAGAACGGGGCGCCAATTCGTTATTTTCACCGTGTTATTACGTCATCGAGTTACGGCTTGAAATTTTGGCAAATGAAACATACCGATTATTACAATACGAATATTTCAGTCTGCCTCGTCATATCTTGGTAGGAGATGAGCAGAGCGGGACGCCAATTGTTAATTTTGGCGGTATAATCACCTCATCGAGCTACGACTTTAAAATTTAACACATTAAAGGAACATATCAGTACAATGAGGATATTTCAGTCTGCCTCGTCATATCTTGTTACGATACGAGCAGAGCGGGGCGCCAATTTTTAATTTTTGCGGTATAATCACGTCATCGAGTTATGGGATGAAATCATGATGCAGGACAAGATTTTTAGGCGTACATCAAGGAATGACCGGTCTGCCCCGACATTTCTTGGTACGATAGGCGCAGCAGCGGGCGCCAACTCGTCATTTTGGCGTCACTATCACGTCATCGAGTTACGGGATAAAACTGGTGCCAAATTAAAGGTGAAAAATAGTCTTTTAAGAATATTTTGGTCTGCCTGCGCATATCCTGGTAGAAACCCCCGGCAGACTAAAATCCATAACAAAAAAATACGTTATAATGTACAAATGAAAACCCTATAAACATAGTATTTTACATTAAACATTCCGATTAGTACGATATGAATATTTCAGTCTGCCTCGTCATATCTTGGTAGGAGATGATCAAAGCGGGGCGCCAATTTTTAATTTTGGCGGTATAATCACATCATCGAGCTACAACTTTAAAATTTTGCACATTAAAGGAACATATCAGTATAATGAGAATATTTCAGTCTGCCTCGTCATATCTTGGTACGAGACGAGCAGAGCGGGGCGCCAATTTTTAATTTTTGCGGTATAATCACGTCATCGAGTTACGGGATGAAATCATGATGCAGGACAAGATTTTTAGGCGTACATTAAGGAATGAGCGGTCTGCCTCGACATTTCTTGGTACGATATGCGCAGCAGCGGGCGCCAACTCGTCATTTTGGCGTCACTATCACGTCATCGAGTTACGGGATGAAACCGGTGCCAAATTAAAGGTGAAAAATAGTCTTTTAAGAATATTTTGGTCTGCCTGCGCATATCCTGGTAGAAACCCCCGGCAGACTAAAATCTATAACAAAAAAATACGTCATAATGTACAAATGAAAACCTTATAAACATAGTATTTTACATTAAACATTCCGATTAGTACGATATGAATATTTCAGTCTGCCTCGTCATATCTTGGTAGGAGATGATCAAAGCGGGGCGCCAATTTTTAATTTTGGCGGTATAATCACATCATCGAGCTACGACTTTAAAATTTTGCACATTAAAGGAACATATCAGTATAATGAGAATATTTCAGTCTGCCTCGTCATATCTTGGTACGAGACGAGCAGAGCGGGGAGCCAATTTTTAATTTTTGCGGTATAATCACGTCATCGAGTTACGGGATGAAATCATGATGCAGGACAAGATTTTTAGGCGTACATTAAGGAATGACCGGTCTGCCTCGACATTTCTTGGTACGATAGGCGCAGCAGCGGGCGCCAACTCGTCATTTTGGCGTCACTATCACGTCATCGAGTTACGGGATGAAACCGGTGCCAAATTAAAGGTGAAAAATAGTCTTTTAAGAATATTTTGGTCTGCCTGCGCATATCCTGGTAGAAACCCCCGGCAGACTAAAATCTATAACAAAAAAATACGTCATAATGTACAAATGAAAACCCTATAAACATAGTATTTTACATTAAACATTCCGATTAGTACGATACGAATATTTCAGTCTGCCTCGTCATATCTGGGTAGGAGATGATCAGAGCGGGGCGCCAATTTTTAATTTTTGCGGTATAATCACATCATCGAGCTACGACTTTAAAATTTTGCACATTAAAGGAACATATCAGTACAATGAGAATATTTCAGTAATTATTTCAGAAATTTTTTACATGAAACAATAGTTTTTGTCAAGGTCTAGGTTTTTGTCTTAATAAACTTTTCCTAAACCCTTAATTTATCTTAAAAGTCGATACGAAGTAATATATATGGCAATGTAATGTAAAATACCGTGTTTAAAGGGTTTTCATTTGTACATTATGACGTATTTTTTTGTTATGGATTTTAGTCTGCCGGGGGTTTCTACCATGATATGCGCAGGCAGACCAAAATATTCTTAAAAGACTATTTTTCACCTTTAATTTGGCACCGGTTTCATCCCGTAACTCGATGACGTGATAGTGACGCCAAAATGACGAGTTGACGCCCGCTGCTGCGCCAATCGTACCAAAAAATGTCGAGGCAGACCGGTCATTCCTTAATGTATGCCTAAAAATCTTGTCCTGCATCATGATTTCATCCCGTAACTCGATGACGTGATTATACCTCAAAAATTAAAAATTGGCGCCCCGCTCTGCTCGTCTCGTACCAAGATATGACGAGGCAGACTGAAATATTCTCTTTGTACTGATATGTTCCTTTAATGTGCAAAATTTTAAAGTCGTAGCTCGATGATCTGATTATACCGCAAAAATTAAAAATTGGCGCCCCGCTCTGATCATCTCCTACCAAGATATGACGAGGCAGACTGAAATATTCGTATCGTACTAATCGGAATGTTTAATGTAAAATACTATGTTTATAGGGTTTTCATTTGTACATTATGGCGTATTTTTTTGTTATGGATTTTAGTCTGCCGGGGGTTTCTACCAGGATATGCGCAGGCAGACCAAAATATTCTTAAAAGACTATTTTTCACCTTTAATTTGGCACCGGTTTCATCCCGTAACTCGATGACGTGATAGTGACGCCAAAATGACGAGTTGGCGCCCGCTGCTGCGCCTATCGTACCAAGAAATGTCGAGGCAGACCGGTCATTCCTTAATGTACGCCTAAAAGTCTTGTCCTGCATCATGATTTCATCCCGTAACTCGATGACGTGATTATACCGCAAAAATTAAAAATTGGCGCCCCGCTCTGCTCGTCTCGTACCAAGATATGACGAGGCAGACTGAAATATCCTCATTATACTGATATGTTCCTTTAATGTGCAAAATTTTAAAGTCGTAGCTCGATGAAATGATTATACCGCCAAAATTAACAATTGGCGCCCCGCTCTGCTCATCTCCTACCAAGATATGACGAGGCAGACTGAAGTATTCGTATTGTAATAAAAGGTATGTTTCATTTGCCAAAATTTCAAGCCGTAACTCGATGACGTAATAACACGGTGAAAATAACGAATTGGCGCCCCGTCCTTCGCGCTTTGTACCAAGTTATGCCAAATCGGTCTTTTCCTCACGTACTCTTAATAAGCTTTTCCTAAACCCTTAATTCATCTTGAAAGTCGATATGAAGTAGTATGTATGGCAATGTAATGTAAAATACTATGTTTATAGGGTTTTCATTTGTACACGAGTTGGCGCCCGCTGCTGCGCCTATCGTACCAAGAAATGTCGAGGCAGACCAGTCATTCCTTTATCTACTCCTAAAAATCTTGTCCTGCATCATGATTTCATCCCGTAACTCGATGACGTAGTCATTCGTGTCGCCGCCCGCTCTAGTATTGTTTATAACAATATTCCTAATATTAGCAAACCTGTCTGTAATGATAAAGTCTACAGTCTTAATAGATTTCCAATGAAAAGTAATGAAAAACTAATCTTCCAGCAATAATAATTCATTTTGATGTGATGACAGAAAATATTCAGAAAATAGTAATCAAGAAAATAAATACAACAATAAAATATGATAATTTTATTTAACAGTATATATATATATGATACAGCATTTAAAAAGATATTCTACATGATTTTTTAAATATATATCACCGAACAGTTTGGCCATTACATTCATACACCATACCTCTATCAGCTAAATCTTTTAAAACTTTAGCAATGTTTTTGCAGTCATCTAGATACAAAAAAAAAAAAAAAGAAAAGAAAAGAAAGAAAGAAATCAATATAAAATTTTCTAAAATAAAAGTTTAAAAAAATTAAGGTAACAGTAATGGAATAGATAATTAAGAATAAATTCATAATAAGTACTTAACAAAAACCTTTTGATAAAACTCTCAAAGAAACTAATTTTGAATATTTGGTAAAACAAGTCCAGTTATTCAATGAAACTTAGTTTTAATTTTGAATATAGATTTTATTTCTAATTTCCAAAACACATTATTTTTTGTACAAGTTTATCCAATAAAATTAACAGAATTAAAAATCAAAATATGTAAATACAGTGGCTCCTGGTAGTGTGATACATACTGGGAGACAAGAAAAGGACATGAAAATATTAGAAAGTTGACAGATAATATGAGGGGCTCAAAACCATAATAGACAAAGTCCATTCAAAAAAAAAAAAAAAAAAAAAAAAAAAAAATGATATAGCCCATTTAGAAGGTACATAATATTTGTTTTATTTCATTTCCACAGTGAATAAACATGTAAAAAAAATACCATATATGAGAAAGTATGTGAAAACAGGTTTGATTCCTTGTGGGAGCAGATAAAACAGATTTTATGCACATTCTAAATGGACTATCTCATTTGTTTTCAAAATAGGCTTGGTCTACTATGGTTGTAAACCCCTCATATATAAGTAAATGTTTTATATTTGCCTCCCTAAACATTCGCTAACATATATACAATTTCCTTAACAAAATTAATGATAGAGAATTACATTTATTCCAATTGATATATATGTAAAGTTGCTTAAAAATGTAGTCATGGAAAAGCTTTTATTTATTTATTAACTAGACACACATACACACCAAAAAGACTGATGTATCAGATTAAGTGATATAATAGGAAGCTACTATATTGTTGAGTTCACTAAATGTTTATAAACGAACAAAGAAAGAAAGAAAAGAAAGACTAGTGATATTTTACTTTTAAATTATTTTTAAATCTCTAATATGCAAAAACTGTGCAAAGTAATCTTTCTTTATGGTTGTTCAGCAATCACAATTAGCATATAAATATAACATGGTGTCAATTAGAACAAAATATGATTTTGAATTCATTTGTGAAGGGGGAGACTAATGGAAATCAATTATATATAATAAGTCATTTTACAAATCCAAGATATTAAAGCAAAGCATAATCAACATCGAAAGAAAAACTGGGTCAAAAGAGAAGGGAATTAAATATTATTTTTCATATTAATGAAATTCTACAGAGAAATATATTTCAAAAACAATCTTACAAACTGAGAATGCTTGCAATCTTTGAAAGCATGCCTAAATTCAGTGAATTATTTTATTTCTAAGATTAATTATAAAATCCAAAAGAAAAAAAATTAGATTTTGTTATGAGACACTTAAAGCTGATTGATCTTAAAATATTAAAATATTTTATGACAAACTAACTGATCTAGTGGTATCTGTGGTAACTTTAACTATACCTAAAACCAGTATTGAATGATTTTATATTTTAAATGTAAGTCTTTCCAAACAAACTAAATATTGGGGGTCCAAATGCATTCAACAACATATATCGTCAGATTCATATGATTTTATATTTTTAAATGAAAATCTATCCAAATGAATATATTGAAAATCTAACCAAATGTCGGAGACTTACTGCCTTTGGCATCTTAGACACTCCAATTTGTATGATTTTATATTTTTAAATGATGAAAATCTATCCAAATGAAACTGTAAGAAAGGGGGCAGTTGCTTTGGCTGTGTACACCATTCAATTTATATAATTTTATATGAAAACAAATTCAAACAAACCTAGACTTTGGGCTGCACAGCCTTCCACAGCATATAACTGGGTATGCTCTGTACTATGCATGCTATTTGTATGTATTTTAAAATCGATTTTGTATGAAATTATACCTTTAAATGAGAATCTTTCCAAACAGAGTAAAACACAACTGATATAGTAATTGCCGATTTAATTTTGGACACTTAGATATATTAAACTTTCAATTCTGTCTGATAGTTTGAGAGGAAACCTAAATAATGGAAAATGTATTTTTTTTTTTTTCAAAGGCACAGTTAAGAGTATGCAAATTATTATTATTATTTTATATATATATAAATAATATATATGTATAAATATATCGATTAAAAATAACAGATGCAGATTATAAAGAATTGCAAAGAAAACAAAAATCATTAAAACAGCTTTTGGATTTATTTTTTATCAAAGACATAATTAGAGAGATAAAGATACACAGATTAAGTGGATATTTTTCGTATTTTGTATGGGAGAGACTGTCCAGACTTGTAAACAAATAGAAAATAAATAAACAAAACAGAATATTTCGACGTATGGAAAATATATTTTTTAAAGATAAATATAATTTATTATTATTATTGGATTTCTGCATTAGAAAGGAAAAATATATGATAGTTATGTGGGTATTTTTTGCTTTTTCATACTTCAATTAGTTAAGCCAAAACAGGCTTAGAAAAATGCAAAAAACAAACTCCCCCTCCTCTCATTTGTTCCCTGCTACAGAATTTTGAAATGATTCTAAAATCCTGACAATCCAAAGCAATGCAATTTAGAAATGTTAATTATAGCTTTAAATTAATAATTTTGTCTTATTACCAAAAAAGGAAAAATCTGAGCTGCACATGCTTTGGAACCAGACTTGTACCATCATCATCCAGATTTCAAGTCCCTATGTCAGGGCGCGAAATTTCCACTCGCCAACTCGTTGCCGAGCAAATATTTAAGGTTGGTACGTAAGTTTCGTCTCTTAAAATGTTGTGTTTCAAATCAAACTATACCTACTCAGAATATCGTGCCTCAATTCAGGGTCACGCAGAAGTGTTTTAAAATCAAGCGACAGCATTTATCTTTCAAAAGAAGAAAGAATACGGTGTCACCTACTTCCCCACCATCGACCATGGAAAAGACAATGAAAGTGCTAAAGCTAAGGATTTTCTGAAAAGTTTGAAGGATTATAAATTTTTTAAAGTTCTGTACTTCCTCTTGGATCTCTAAAGAAAATTGAACCCTTTAAGCAAGGTATTACAAAACGAGGAACAAACAAGGAACTTGTCATTTCATCTTTGAAAATTAAAGTTGAACATTGCAATTCAGTTCTGACAGATCTCGAATCTAGTGTTGGACCAAGCGAACAGGAGTTTTTTGGACCAACTATCCATCTCAGGGATAATCAAGGATGTGCAGTTCACAAATATTAAAAATGGGGAGTGTACTGTAACTCTAGGATATGTAAATGAACGAAAATTCGATAAGAAATATTCAAATCTAATCGAAATAAATTCAATTCACATTCCCCGAAATTACACTACGGCCGTCATGCATAGTGGAAAACAAGTACGCGTTGTAATTAAATTAAACTAAATCTGAAAAAGAAACTCTTTAAACGTAAATAAGGAAAATTCTATTTACTCACCCCATATAGCTGATAATGACACAGAAAATAAAGATAAGCAAAATGATCAAACCATAATTCACATCCTACATATTTATTTAACACTGTTATTATATCAATGGCGGATCCGGGAATAAATAAATATATTTTTAATTAAAATCATAAAGTGTTATATTATAGCATAATGAAGTATAAATATATTGAAGAAAATTTATATTTTATCTTCTTCTACTGATTTAAATTTTATTTTTAGCAAGTCTATTTTAAACGCGTTGGCTAATGTTCCTTTTAAGTAAAACAGTTATTTTATAATAAAGTCTCTAAAGTAATGACAGGAGCAGTGTGTATTATTGTCTTAACGGCCGGCAATAGATGAAAGTTCGTCACGAGCGAATATATGTAGTAGAATATTTGGAGCACATAATGTCTATGAAGGATTATCACGAAACTCGAAACACGAGATGAAGGTATTAAAGATCGATTAAACCTGAAAGCCACGGCGTCATTATTTCAATTGAGA
Organism: Maratus speciosus; assembly: GCA_963932465.1. Taxonomy (NCBI): domain Eukaryota; kingdom Metazoa; phylum Arthropoda; class Arachnida; order Araneae; family Salticidae; genus Maratus; species Maratus speciosus. The sequence goes on from OZ010798.1 coordinate 293,596,317, forward strand.
ATGCCTTCATTGCAGAGGGCTAATCAATCATCAATAAACATCTGAAGCTGATTATCTCAAAAGGATGCAACTAAAAGTCGAATGAAGGAGTTCGGTGATTATGAATTGTTCAGGCATTTTCTTGCGACCTTTTCACTGTATGATTTAATCCAGAGATTTCGGAGGGAAAGACTGCTCAGAGATAGTTTTTGACAAATCTTTATAACTGAAATTTCTTCAAATATCACGTTATTAATTGGAAATGGCTACTGCTGACTGGAGATGCCCGCCGGGCCAAAGACTCAGCGGCAAAAAAAATAAGAGTCGCTGATTCAAAAGTCGGTCTTGTATCTTCCGATAAAATTCTCAAACTGACTCTTTATTGAAAAGCCTGCGGAAAATTGGAGTATGCTTTCAGCAAAAACAGCCAATAAGAATGCTCCAAAAGACGATCCATCTAATCCAAGAGGACGATCTATCGAAAGTGAACAGGGGGAAAATGTTTTTGCGGTGTAATCCTTACTGTGGAATGGCAACAGTCTTAAGAAGCGGAGGAAAGGAATGTTGGCGTCTTGGGAGTTCATGTGACGTAGAAAAGGAAATTTTGGCCTGTTCTGAGATAAGAGACAAATGCTGCTTAAAAGTTTGCTTCTTTTGGGGTACGAAGTGAATGAAAAGCAATAAAAATAAAGGAAAGTCTAGGAGTTATAATTTCGTCTCTCTGTTAAACTATTTTAGCAATTATTATGAAATTTTACCAGAGGAATGGGAAAAAATAGTAGAATACAATAAATGTAATTTTAAGTGGAATAATTAAGAATAAAGATTTAGAATTTAATATTTAAAAACTTGGTAAAATTTGCTGTCAAATTAAAAGATCGTAAATTGAAGTAGTTTATTAAAATAAACAAAGTATAAAAATTTAAATTTTTGTAAATTTAAGAAGGGGGAATGTTATGTAAAGCTTTTAAAACATAACAGGGAGCAAGAGTTTCAGATTTTAAGAGGAAGATTAATTAAACATGTAAAGATATACATCATAGAAAGACTGCAATCTATGTCAACAGATGTGTTAACATTTCTGCATATTTTGACACTATGGGTTGGCCTCCCAAAGAAAAAATTCTTGAATGTGGGATAGAAGAAATATAGAAGCTCTTCATGGATTTGAACACAAGTCTCTTTAATGAAAAAGTGGATATTGTATTGGCGAAGTGGGCAGATTTCAAGTTTCTGTTCCCTTCACTAACACTGAAAGATATGCTGGAGAAGATTTACAGTGAAGTGTACAGCAAGATTCCCCAATTAGCTTCTAACATTTTGTTCTGTTCTATCATTGAGCACAGCTTCGTGTGAGAGAGGCTTCAGCTGTCACAACACACTCAAGACTGCTTACAGAACTTTCTGAAACTGAGACACTGGCTGATTACCTCAGAATTTCTATTAATGAACCCACCCTGACAGAGTCTGACAATACAGCTGTGATTGACAAGTGGTATTTCAGTGCAGAAAGGCATCACTACACAAACATAATGAAGTGCTAAAAGTACAGGAAATTTTTCTTTCATGTTTTTTAAATGGTATGTGATAATTTCTGTAACCAGGGAAACCTTATGGCAACCTTAGTTTGAGCTAATATATATTTGTAACAAAATGACTGTCTTCCCTTATTTTTATAGCATATAGGTGCATATTGTCATATTTTTATAGCATATAGGTGCATATTGTCATATTTTTATATATATAGGTGCATATTTTTATAGTTTATAGCATATAGGTTGCTACTGTCGGCAAAATATCCGAGATATTTTGCCATACATGAAGTGAAGTGAATGTATGTAATTATGATTGTTCGGGGTTTTAGTAGAGTTTTGGTGTGTTATCGAAATGTATCTCACCTAGAGATGTTTTCATGGAAATATGTATGTTTCAAACGTATTATGCGCTTTACGCGAATTTTATATATTTTGTGTGTGATTGTTATTAAAAATGCGATTGTTTAAGTGTCGAAAGAGTTTATCCTAACCCACATCGACACAAAATGGCGCCCAAAGTAAAAAAATCTTCTTTAAACGAAAATGAAATTGTCATCCTAGCGATAAAGTAAATGGAACAAAAGAATCGCCCCGATTCTTAATAAGTTTGAGAAACCATTCTCAATTCTGTGAATGTGAAAGCATAATTTCAAGAAAAGTGCTTTGGTTCCAAAGTGTATTGTCGCCCTGGCAAGTAAATAAAAAGAATCACCTAGATTCTGAATTGTGAGAAATCGTCATTTCAAGAATAGTTTAAAGTAAAAAAGAACCGCTTCTGTTCTAAAGTGTGCATCAGTGCATTGTTTCTTTGAACCGGTGTGAATAAAGTGAAAAAAAAAAGTATCCACCCTACCCGGTTCAAAATATTGTCTCCTGACAATAAAGCAATTTCTTGCATATTAGTGCCATTCTCCTGGAATAATCCTGTGTGAGATATGCTTCAAGAGTTCGCAATATAAAAGTGTGCTGTTAAAAATGATAAAAAGAGAAATTTTCGAGTTTGTTACATAATTGTTGTTTGTGATCATCGAAAATTCTTTACACAATTCTAAAATGTTTTCGGAATAACTTTCAGTGCCTGCTAGTGACGTTATTCTGTGTGCTTTAAAAGAAATCTGAAACTGTCATGTGACATCGAATGATAATCTAAAGATAAATTTTATTGGTTTTCTTACTGATAAAAAGTTGAAATTTTTTTTTTGTTTTTCTTTTTTTTTTTTGCTAGCTAGCTCTGCTAAAAGCTTTGATCATTATTTGTTTATTTTTAAATGCTGTTTTATGTATGTGTTTTTTGTTTTGTTTTGTTCTTCTTTAAGAGTATTATGAAAGATTAATTTTCTGAAAGGGAAAGAGTTATATAATTTCTTTTGGTAATTTTTTTTTTTCTCAATGCAATATTATTTGAGTAAGTGAATTTTATGATTATTTGTTTTAACTGTGCACAGCGTAGTATATTAGAAAAGAAAAGTGATTCCAGTAATCGTCAATAATTATTTTGAATGTTGTTTATTTTAAAGAAGTAAGTAAGTACTTTATTTTGATATTTTGCTGCTTTCATATTTATTTGTGAATGAAAATTTTTTTTTCACATCAAATTATCCATGGTATTTGATATACTTAAAATTTTATAATTTAAACATTTATGACAGTTTTATACGGTAAGTTATATTGGTAAAAAAGTTGCATATTAACTGATAATAAAATTTTTGTATTAATATTTACATGAGCTCAAGTTTAATTAGAGATAAATTTTAGTATGCTATTTAATTATTTCTTGTATGTATTATCAATTGTTTATGGAAGTTTATGCATATTTACCTGCAAGGGGAAGGTAGTTGTTTTGTTATTTGATTATTTAATGGGTCAAGTATTGAATATAATTTTGTAATTTAAGCATAAATTTAACTGATTTGAGAAAAGATGGCGTTTCTTTCTAAAGGAAAAAAAAAATTATTTATATAATTTGGCTAGCGAATTAGAGCTTGAGGTAGATGCAGATGATAAAATAGTAGTCTTGCATGAAAAAATTATGAAGTGCGTCCTTTTTAAAGACAATGAACAATTTGTAAAAGAGGCATTTATTGCTATCGTGGAAGATAGAAAAAAACAAGAGAGCATAGAAGAACAAAGGGTTGAGGACAAACGTATCGCAGAGGAAAGAGCTTATGAGTTAGAAAAACTTAAGCTGCAAGCTCAAAACCATACCGCGACAACTGCACCACAAAATCAAATGGACCAGATGCATATAGATAATAAAAACATCCTACCACCATTTAATCCGGAAAAAGATGATATGTCGTTGTTCTTGACAATGTTTGAACATCAAATGAAAATGTTAAATGTCTCCAAAGATTTTTGGGTCTCACAATTAATCGCCGTTCTTCCGAACGACATTGCTAAACTTATAGCAAGAAAGCCTGAAGAAATGTTCAAAAACTATGCACATATTCGTGACATATTGTTAAAAAGATTTAAATTAACAGCGGAGAAGTTTAGGGTATTATTTAGCCGACATCAAAAAAGAGAGAATTCTACTTGGAAAGATTTTTACTTTGAAATTATTTTAAAAGTTGGTTATCCGAATTAGAAGTTAATTCATTTGAAAAGCTCTCAGAACTAATAATTGCTGATCAGATTAAAAAAAAAGTGCCCACCAGAATATAAAAATCATTATTTAGATGGTTAGGACATACTAAATGACCCTGCCGTGTTGGCCGAAAAGCTTGACATATATGAAAATATTAGACCCCCTTTTCAAAAATCAGCAAGTAATTCAAAATCACGGGAAACACAGAAACATGTTTTATCGAAAAATTCAAATAGTCAGGAATTCTGGAAAAATCAGATAACCAAAAATGAAGCTTGCGAACATTTTGGAAATTTCAAAAATACTTCTCCTACCTCAAAATATACGAATTCACGCTTTGTAAATGATAAGCGTCCAATTATAAGCTGCTATGGCTGTGGGAAACAAGGTTTTGTCAAAGCAAAATGTCCTAATTGTTCCCCATCTAAGCAAGTAAAATCAGCAAATTTTAGTTCCCTCCATCACCAATCTTGTTATATTAATACACAGGCAACACCTATGTTGTATATTAAGGTAAATGGTATTACAGGGGTAGCTTGCGCAGATACCGGAGCTACTCATTCCATTGCTGGGGAAATGTTGTTCAAGCTTCTCCGTGACCAAGGAACTTTGTTTGAAGAGACCAGTGTAAGTATAACGATTGCTGATGGCTTACGAAAAGAAACTAACGTTCTTCAAGCAACAATCACTGTTGAAATAGAAGGTCGTAGAACTAATACAACGATTTTTGCGTTACCCGAAGCCACCGGAAATAGAACATTGTTAGGCATAGATTTTTTAAATAAAATGGGGATTGTGTTGGATATGCGAAGCCAAAGTTGGTATTTGCAGAACAATCCAAGATATAAAGTTCCTTTTGTTGATCATCCTTTCAAAACGATGTCTGAAATCTCAACACCAAATGTCAAAGTTAATACAGTTATGTTAAGAGAAAATGAAGGTCAAAACCTATCTGCAATACAACGAAAGAGACTTAATGACTTGCTTGAAAAATTTTCCAATACCTTTCAACCAGGGGGAGAAGCAACACCCGTCGTCGAACATCACATAAACACTAGAGAACATTGTCCAATATCATTACCACCTTACAGGTTATCAGCAGCTAAGAAAGAGTTGTTGAAAACAGAAATTGACGATCTTCTTGCCAAAGGAATTATTGAGCAATGTGAATCTCCATATTCTGCACCAATCGTGCTTAAACCAAATGGTGGTGTTCGTCTATGTGTAAACTACAGGAAGCTCAATGAGGTGACTATACCGGATACCTATCCACTTCCTCGTATGGACGATCTTCTACATCAAACAAAGACTGCTCAGTTCATGACCACTCTGGATCTGAATGCTGGCTACCATCAAGTGAGTGTCTATGGGCCTGATCGTAATAAAACTGCTTTTGTATGTCCTCTTGGAACATACCTCTTTCGAAGAATGCCTTTTGGACTTCGTAACGCTCCTGCAACGTTTCAGAGAACGATAAATAACTTTCGCAATGGACTCCCAGATTTAAATATTCTCTCTTACCTTGATGACCTCATTATTTTATCATCAAGTTTTGAACAACATCTATCTGACCTTGAAGCTGTTTTTCAAAGATTAGACAAATGGAAACTTTCTGCAAAACGAGAAAAATGCAACTTTGCATGCACCAGAGTAAAGTACTTAGGACATTGGATCACTCCAAATGGCCTAGAAGTTGATCCTGGGAAAATTGATGCTATTGTGAGGATCCCGCCTCCCAAGAATATAAAACAACTGCAATCGTTTCTGCAGACATGTTCATGGTATCGCCGTTTTATACAAGATTTTGCAGAAATATCCAGACCGCTTAGTAACCTCACTAAGAAGAATGTGCAATGGCATTGGGATGCCGATGAAGAAAATGCATTTCAAGCCTTGAAGCAATGCCTGGTTTCAATACCAATATTGAAACAGGCTGATGAAACAAAACCCTTCATCATTCGAACCGATGCAAGCAATTATGCTCTTGGAGCAGTACTTCTCCAGGGTAAAGGTGCAGAAGAGCATCCGACTGAGTACGCCAGTAGATTGCTGACTTCTGCGGAACGCAACTATCACACCACGGAACGGGAAGCTCTTGCTGTTGTCTGGTCTCTTAATAAATTCAGAGGATACATCGATGGAACAGAAGTTACTGTGGCATCCGACCACCAGCCTCTCCGATGGCTCATGAGCTTAAAGTCACCTTCTGGAAGACTTGCCAGATGGGCTTTACAGTTGCAAAAATTTAATGTGAAAATAGAATACATTCCAGGTAAAGCGAATGTCATAGCTGACATGCTTTCTCGTCCTGCATGTGATCATATCAGTAAAGAAGATTGTGATATTTGCACCATAATGATTGATATCCCAGCTAAAATGCCTAGTGATCTACGTGCTGAACAAATGAAAGATGAAGAATTAAAGAAAATTATTAAAAGTTTCAAAGATGAAGAAAAAACTCTAGACTACACTAACTGGACTGCACATGGTTATGTTATGAACCAAGGAGTTTTATACAGGTATTCCCCAAGTTCGGAATCAGAAGAAGCACAACTAGTAGTCCCCTTACATGAAAGGGAGAAAATTTTAAAAGAACACTATGACTCACCTACGGCTGGTCACTACGGTTATGAAGGTACATTAAATAGCATATCCAAAAGATATTATTGGACTGGAATGCGTTCATATATTGCAGATTATGTCAAAAATTGTGCTGAATGCAATAGGTATAAACCTTCTAATCAAAAACCATCCGGTTTGTTACAAACACCAGTGTATTCACAACGATTTGAAGTTCTATCAATTGATCTTTTTGGCCCTTTACCAAAAAGTAACAATGGTAAAAGATGGATATTCATAGTAGAAGACTGTGCAACAAGATGGGTTGAACTATTTGCCCTTACAGAAGCTACTGCAGCACAGTGTGCAACTACTTTGCTCGAGGAAGTTATCCTTAGATATGGTCTACCCAGACATATAATATGTGATAACGGACCCCAATTTGTTAGTAGTGTGATGCAACAACTTTGTTTTCTTTTAGGTATCAAACAAAACCCAACTCCCATATATCATCCTCAGGCAAACCCTGTGGAGAGAAAAAATAGAGATCTCAAGCCGAGATTAGCTATATTAGTAGAGAATGACCACTGTTCATGGAAAGAGAAACTTCCAACAATACGTTTTGCAATGAATACTGCTAAGTGTGACACCACTGGAGAAACAGCAGCATTTTTACAATTTGGGAGAGAATTAAGAACAACAGATGATGTTCAACACGACATTCATGCTGTAATTCACAATGACAACTTTGTACCTGAAATTACACCATACCTCAAGAAATTTGTAAACTTCACCAAAGAAATTAAAGACAAAGTTGAAGCTAAGCAAGATCAAAGAAAGAAATACGCTGACCGTAAAAGAAAATCAGGACATTGTTTTGCTCCAGGAGACAAGGTTTGGGTTGACTTACATCCAGTAAGTAAAGCCTCTAGCAATAAAACTGCAAAGTTTGTGCCTAAACGTGATGGATCATACATTATTTTAACTCAAAAATCACCCACCAAATTTGTGATAGCACGCATGGACAATCCAAATGAACCTCTTGCTACATCTCATACTTCAGCATTGAAACTGTGTAATGACTCTGACATTATGCCTGTTGCACCAATTAGGAAACGCGGCAGACCACCTAAAAAAGTTACTGGTTCCTCACCGGGACATCCGTGGAACCAGAGGGGAGGTTGTAACAAAATGACTGCCTTCCCTTATTTTTATAGCATATAGATGGCGCTGTTGTCACTGTCGGCAAAATATCCTGAGATATTTTGCCAAACATGAAGTGAAGTGAATGTATGTAATTATGATTGTTCAGGGTTTTAGTAGAGTTTTGGTGTGTTATCGAAATGTATCTCACCTAGAGATGTTTTCATGGAAATATGTATGTTTCAAACGTATTATGCGCTTTACGCGAATTGTATATATTTTGTGTGTGATTGTTATTAAAAATGTGATTGTTTAAGTGTCGAAAGAGTTTATCCTAACCCACATCGACACATATTTTTTATTTTGCAGTAAATATGTTTTAATTTTTCAATTTCTACATTCTTTTATGATTTTGGTCACCAGAAAGTTCTTCATACTACATCTATTAAAATTTTAAAAATTGTTCATATTTTTCATGAATGTTAAATATTCTGGATTTAACAGACGGCTCCTTCCAATAATGGTTATTCAGTTTGTCATAAATAGTTAATTTTCTAGGCAGGTGTGGTGACCAACGTCACTGTCTGAATGAATACAAAGTGGCGAGAAAAAATTTTAGCCTGTCTAATAACTTTTCAACTGAAATTTCATGCCCTACTCTATGTGCAGTATCCCTAGGCATTAATAATTACATACACATCTTACTTCTATCATTACAGAGATAACAATGGTTTTGATACTTTTATAAAATCTGGCATCATAAAATCATTAGAAGTTTGTACAACATTGATAAAATTTCTAACGAAAAATGTCAAACATTAGAATATATATATATATATTGAATAAGGTTTAAGATACATAAGAGAAGAATGCAACATTGCTTCAAAACAATTTTTTTTTCCTTATTATATTAATTTTAAAAACCATTTTAAAGAACGTACTTACTATTCTTTCTATTACTACTACTATTTACTACTAGTATTCTTTCAAATACACTCTCTGCATTTCTCAAACTCTTGTCCTTTAGGTCTGCCTTTGTGGTACTCCTAAATTTCTAGGTTTTTTTTTTTTTTTTTCCCCAAATGAATTGCAAATTACGCACTGAAACTAAAAATCTCAATGTTTGGAAATTATATATGGCAATCCAGAAATGGCTTTCAGAACATTCTGATTTATAAAACAAACTTGTACCCAATCGCAAAAAGTTTCAAAAAACACCATACTAGCCGATTTTATCTTTTTATCAATATTATCTGACACCCAGAAGAAGAAGAATAGAAGTTCTGAATTTAAAAATTCTTGGTTGGAACATTATTTTAGTCTGCATTTTCTTTCTTCCTTTTTTTCTAAATTAGGGGACTCTGCCCCTTACGAAGTACGCTCGCCAACCCCCATTGAGGCACCAGAAGCTCTAAAAATACACTAATTTGATAAGTTTTAAAAAGATTGTGGAATATGAACTATAATTTAAAAAAACAGTGGTGATCTCCCTGTAAATGCAGTTCACTTTAAAACACTTTTGTTGCTAGGAAGGAAATATTTTTATTTGCACTGCCTTAGAATTGGCAACAATAGTTTACTAGATCATCTAGAAATGTGAAATAAATATCTTATGTAAATATATTTTTTAATTTAAACTGTTTGGCAATATTATTATTTGGCCATTTTAAATACAACATAATTTCTTCCATTTACAGCTTTTAACACAAAATAATGAATTTATTATTTAAAATTTTCTTTCTCTTTTAATATTCACATATAAATACAGTTTTTATGACATAATTTTCAATATCTTCCTGCTTTTAATACATAATCATTTAATTTTAATTTGAAAGTTTTTTCTGTTTAAAATAGTCAAACCCTAAAAAAAAACCCCTCAAACTCAATAGCATAAACTCTCAAAAAATTAATAAAGGCAGTATTTCCACCAGGAACTTCTAATGTATATAAAGTAGAACCTCGTTATCCTGAGACTCTAATGACTAGAAAAAAGTGCCGTCATAAGCGAAGTGTTGCGGTAGCCGGAGTTGGAGAAAAATATGTTTATAAAAAGCTGTATTTTTAATTAATTTAAGACAATTTTAAATTCATAACTGTTCTTGTAATTTTAAGCAATAAAGCATTATTATTAAACAAAATATACACAAAAACAAAATTGAAAAGAATAAAAATCAGATTTATGACGACTTATTGTTACATAAAATATGGATGAATTAAGGTTTGCTTATCCCTAGATGTGCTTGTTACAATTCTTTTTCGATATTATACTATGAATTGTAATAAATATTCGTTGTTTCAGAAATGGATGTTAGACAATTTCTGATCATTTCAATGCTTCGGTTTTAGTCGGATGAAAAACGCTGTGTAACCACAAGAAAGCCTGACCAGAACAAAAAGACCTCGAGTAGAATGATATGTCTATCTGGAATTTAAGTAGGTCATTCATGTGTGTGGATTTATTTATTCAGATAAAGTATTGAAGTAAAATTTCTCATTTATCTGAATGGGTATTTTAAACACTTTTGTGAAAAGTTGGCTAAGACATTTCTTACCGCTTAATTTCCATGCTTATAACATGGATTATGAAAACTAGGCAATTTTCCTAAGCCATCGGGATATCGAGAATTATTCAACGACGTAAAATCCGGAGTTTAGTTACATTAAAATTATATACAGAAAATCGGGACTTTGGAAAACGGACATGAAAAGCGGAGTGACGTGAAAACTGGGTGTCGGGATAATGAGGTCTGGATCTGGACTGTATTTAGAAAAAATTATTAAATTCCTATGTATAGTTTTTGCTTCTATAAAACATTTTTTAATGGAACAATTTTGACCAACTTTAGGTTTAAATATCTCTCAGAATAATTCTTTGATTTAAAAATTGTCGGTTTCAGCATGTTTATCAAACATTTCTGTATAATATTTCCAATGTTCCTTTTTCGTGTGCACAATGGCGGATCTAAGGGGGGGGCGAAGGGGCGATCGCCCCCCCCTTGGGCAAATAAAGGGTTTGGAAAGCGGCATTATGCACCCTCACGGGAAATGACTTGGGGCGAAGCTCGAGCCCGGCGCGACCCGGGTCGGGTCGCGCCAGTTTAAATCCCAGAGACTCGGCCCTGGTAAAGTCTTTTCGCTTTTAGAGCCGCGCCCTGATCTTAAATTTTTCTGTAAATTTGGTTCGAGCCAGACTTCTTTTTCTTCCAGGTCGAACCAGGCCTGGACTTCATTCTTACTAGAGGTCTGCACTGGTCAAAATTTCCAGGTGGGGGCTCGTTCCGGAATAAAAGCTAAACGTTCAGTCCGTGTCATCCAAGGGCGTCCATATAAGGGGAGGGGCAAGGAGGGGCTTGAGACCCCCCCCCTAATTTTGGTTCTGTCAAACTTTTTTTAAATATAAATCAGTTGCAAAATAGAAAATTTTAACTTGTAGAGAACATTATATACAAAGCATAATAAAACCTGCATTGACAAGATCAGAAGGCACCGTAAGAATTTTCCGTTTTAAACGGGTTTCCGTCTTAGCAGCTTTAATTGTTGGGAATTCATTTTGTCATAACCATGATTTTTTTTCTTTTAAAGCTAGATTCTGTTTTAGACAGGTTGTGTTTTCACGAGTTTTTAATTAGTGATTTCGAATAGAGCTTCTTGCAAAGAGGAAAAACACAAGATAGGAAACAAATTCCGTTTTAGACAATTTTTATCTTAACGGGTGTTACTGTGTCGGGTTTTTTTCCTACAAGACGATAACACTTTTTCTGCATAAGGAAGGATTTCGTTAGAGACAGGATCCATTTTCACAAGTAAAACTGATTTTACGAAAACAAAACGCTGAGAAATTAGAGACACATTTAACAATAATCGGTCATCAATTATAAAATTCGAGCGTAAAAAATATCCCGAAAGAATATCTCGAATTTTGACAAATGGTCGCCAAAAAAAATCAATTCCGTCGATAGTTTGCAGAAAAAATCACCAATTTCGCCAAAGGATCGCGGAAAAGTAAATTTCGTGAAAAGATTGCGAAAAAAGCGAATTTCGTTCAATGATCACGGGGAAAACGCAAATTTCGACAAAGAATCGCGGAAAAGACGTAAATTTCGTCAAAGGATCGCAAAAAACACGAATTTCATTAAAGAGTCACGTGAAAACGCGAATTTCGTTAACGAAGCGCCGAAAAAAGGCAAATTTCGTCAGACAATCGCGAAAAAATACAAATTTCTTCAAAGGATTGCGGGGAAAGAACTTAAATTTCGTCAAAATATCGCCGTAAAAACTCAAATTTCGTGAAAAAAATAATGAAAAAGAGCAAATTTCGTCAAAGGATCGTGAAAAAAGCGAATTTCTTTAAAGGATCGCAAAAACACGAATTTCGTTCAAGAATCAAAGGGGAAAAGCGAATTTCGTCAACGAATCGAAGAAAAATCGCAAATTTCGTCAAAAGATCGCAAAACAAACGCGAATTTCGTCAAAGGACACCAAAAACAAGAATTTCGTCAAAGAATCGTAGGGAAAATGCAAATTTCGTCAAAGAATCGTGGGGAAAATACAAATTTCGTCAAAGAATCGTGGGGAAAATGCAAATTTCGTCAAAGAATCGTGGGGAAAATGCAAATTTCGTCAATGGATCGCGAAAAAACACAAATTTCGTCAAAAGAACGCGAAAAAACGCGAAGTACCTTAAATATTTACTAAAATGTATGATAGCTTTGGAGGAAGTTGAGATTTTTCTCACCCCCCCCCCCCCCCCTGAAATTAATCATGTGGGCCCCCTTGGTGTCATCCCATATGATAAGCAGTATTGGCCCGATCACGACATGTGCACTTCTCTAAATTCTTCTCCCCGAGCCCAAGTCGGTCTGTCAGCTTACTTATTTGTTATTCGTAAAAATTATATTTATGTTGTACATTTGTTTAGCGAAATCTTTAAAAATTTAATTTGATTTGATAAGTTACAAAGATGCATTTTTAAAAATCTACTTTTTTTCTTTGTAGAGCTTTAAAATTGTGATTTTCTTTTATCATCTTTTTCTTTCATTCTAAACTAATTTTCTTACTGGATTTTCATTTGAATGTATTTGCCTGAGTTATGATTTTTACGTAGTGTTTATGTACATAATTGCGTAAATAGTAATTTATAATAATGTTTTTCTGTATTCATGAATTTCGAACATAATCTAAAATAAAATATGAGCATAAGTAAGTGTGCTTTATGAATAAATTGAATTGCAAAATGCAGGCCTGAGCTGGAGTAGATTTTTTAGCTTTTATACCGGGCCGGGCCAATATTTTTTTTGTGTGGGTTGGACCTGGAAATTTCAGCCCGGGTAAACCTCTAACTGACCGAAGCCAGCTTTATTTTTTTTATGCTTCTTTCAGCCATCATCTCATAGATACTGAATATACCGCGTGTCCTAAAATGGACTGGCTGATTTTAAATACAATTCAATAACGTGCCAATGGTGACAGCTATTAAAAAAAATGCTTGAAGGTGGGTTATGTAAGATCGCAGGAGCAGGGGTGATTCTGTTCCGAATTTTCCGAAAATTTAACCCTATCGCTGCGCATCCCGCGATTTCCACGGCCAACGTAAAAGTGGCAAAATTTGCGCAACCCGCAATTTCCGCAGCAGCAAATCCTTTTTTTATGACCTAGTTCTAGTTTAAAAAAAAAACTCTTTCACAAAGATTTTGGACATATTTGAACTCTAAAGTATATGCAGATTTGAAATATGTAATAAAATAAAGGCTCAATTTTTTAACCTATTTTCATAAATAAATATATATATATATATATACCCAGCGAGAGGGTTAAGACAATCGGTTCCGAAAAAAAAAAAAAAAAAAAAAATCATCAACTCGAAAATTCGGACATAAAAATAATCGCGAATTTTGACAAATGGTCGCCATAAAAAATCTATTTCGTCAATCGTTCGCAGAAAATAACTTCAATTTCGCCAAAGATTCGTGGCAAAAACGCGAATTTGATCTAAAGGCCACGGAAAAAACGCGAACTCTTTATATAATCACAGAAAACGCGAATTTCGTCAAAGGATCGCGGAGAAAACGCAAATTTTGTCAAATAACCGCGAAAAACGCAAATTTCGTCACAGGATCGCGAAAAGAATGAAAATTTTATCAAGGAATTGCAAAAGAAACGCGCATTACATCAAAAGGTCGCGAAAAAAACTCAAATTTTGTCGAAGGATCGCGGAGAAAACGCGCATTTATTCAAAGATTCGCAGAAAAAAGTTAATTTCTTCAAAAAATCGCGGAAAAGTGAATTTCATCAAAGAATCGCTTAAAAAATGCGAATTTCGTCAAAGGATCGCTGAAAAAATGTGATTTTCGTCAAAGGATCGCTGAAAAAAATGTGATTTTCGTCAAAGGATCGCGGAAAAAAACAAGAATTTTGTTAAAGGATCGTAGGAAAAACACGCAAATTTTATCAAAGAGCTGCAAAATTATGGTAATTTCGTCAAAGGGCAATGGAAGAAATGTAAATTTCATCAAACGGCTATGAAAAAACGCGAATTTTATCAAAGGGCTGCCAAAACATGTGAATTTCGTCAAAGAGTTGCGGAATAAACGCGAATTTCGTCAAAGAGTCGTGGAAGAAATGCGAATTTTATCAAAGAATCATGGAAAAAATACAATGATCTCTTTAGAAATTAGCACACATACATACACCTATGTTTATTATTATAGGTAAAGTTTTTAATCTGAAATAATATGCTGAACTAACTTTTGAAGAAAACGGGTTAAATCAAACCCAGCTTGCAGGAATCTGCACTCAGCCTGAAATTGACCCGAATCGAAAACAGCTAACCCGACCTGCAACAAAAATAATTAGTGCCAGGAAGGAATCCCCCCCCCCCCCCCTTTGCTGTAACACTTCAGAAAATTTCCGATTTTTTTTCCTTTATACTGAAACCCTGATCATGAGTTTTCTTACTGAGATTTTTAATTTTAGTTTAAAATAGAAATGACAGCTAACGCTGCAAGCAATAGGCGCTAAATCGGTGCCTGACTTAACGACTATTGTTTGCAGCGTCATCTACCGCTGCTATTGTAAAGTAAAGTCGAGAATCGCAGTAAAAAAATCTCCTGACATCTTACATAACCCTCCTGCAAGATTTTTTTTAAAATTGCTGTCACCATTTGCAAGTTACTGAATTTTAAAATCAGTCAGTCCATTTTAGGACGCCCAGTATGTTTTTTAATAAGTTTCAAAGCATTCTTTACTGAATTGCAATTCATCTTAGATATAAAGAGACAAGCAATGTTACACGAAATTAGTATTTTTTACATAATCCTGAAGATTAAAAAGTATTATTAGATAACTGTTTGGGCGTGCCCGTTATAGAGCTTTTAATGTATATAGTTTTTATCTACAAAAGTATTTAGACTTTCTTTTCAAAATTTGGGTTGGCCCGAATCCTTCTCGCAAGAGTGAAAACCAATCCGAAACTGACCTAAACCCGAAATCATCTATGTCAATCTGCCCCAAACCCAAAGCAATAGAGCGTAGCTAAAAAGTACAAGTCAACCCCGCCCGCAGCAGAAAAGTAGAAGTCAACCGGACCCAAACCCAACGCCCTAGAGCGCAGCTAAAAAATACAAGTCAATTCGACCCGCAGCTAAAAAGTACAAGTCAACCCGATCCGCATCAGAAAAGTAGAAGCCCTCCGGACCCAGGCGCCCACAGCAAAAAAGTATAGTCAACCGGACCCAAACCCGACCTGCAGCAAAAAGTAGAAGTAACACGACCCGCAGTGAAAAAAATTAGCCCCGACCCTCGTATCATATTGGAATCTCCAAATTTCTAAAATCGCCCCCCCCTTGAGGACTCTCCAGATCCGCCCTTGCGTGTGCAACAGTTTTCTTAATATTAGGAAAGAAAGACGCTAGGTCGCAAAAAATTCATTTACTGCAGTGGTGACAGCATTAGTTACTTTTTTTAGAATAGAGAGATACATTAATAATATCAAGTTTTCTAAATAATTCACAGGAAATCTATACCACAAGTCACTTATTCCATCAAAAATACAGGGTGTCTTACTGCAAACTGAACACGAATTTTAGTTCAAAAGTTTAACAATAATGAAAATACTTTAGCGAGCTTTTCATCATATTAGCTTTGCTTTCTTTGAAATGCGATATCATTGGAGGCAACTGAATTTTAGTTGGTGACTTAGCATCTACATTTCGAGTAAAAAATGTCTAGCTCAGTGTTGTTTGGGTGTGAATGGTTGCGATTTCCAAAATTTCTCTTCATGTCATCATATTTTACAGAATATAAAGTAAATATGTTGAAAGTATCGTTACGATATATTCATTATTGTTAAAGTTAGAAAGGAAAATTTAAGTTTGGCTTGGAGTGATATACATTGTATTTTTGAGCAAATAAATTTTATTGCCATCCTGGTTTCTTTACAAAAACTGTTTGTATTGATGCCTGTTATAATCCTTAAAAATTTGCTCCCTTTTGTTTAAAAACATCCTGTTTGTGAAAAGACAAGAAACAGATTATTACCAGAGAATATTTAGAATCGTGCTTTTATATATAATTTCTATAGATGTCATCATTAACATTAACTTTCTTAATTATTAACTGTCACTCTTCAAACAACAAATAAGAAATAAATAATGTAAAAGTAATCTCTTTAAGTATGATTCTATTCAGTGGCGTAGCCAGGATTTTGTTTCGGGGGGGGGGGGGGGGGGGGGGGGGGGGTCCAAAATTTTGCCTTCGGGTTATATATATAAATAGTAAAACCTATCAAGATAAAATCGCAAATATTGCTGGAAAATTCCGTTTTACACAGGTTTTTATGTTATCAGGTGTATTTGTAAAGTATTCTTTTCCGTAGCACTATGGAACAGTACTGTTTAAGACAGAATTCCGTTATAGGCAGGTTCCATGTTTACAAGTTTTGTGTATTTATATAAATATACTTATTTATGTCATATGAATGGAATAAAACTTGTCAAAATAGTAATGTCTATAACAGAATCCTGTCTTTAACGGAAGCGTCAAATGGTCTTAATATGAATTGCGATACAATTAAATTTGCTGAAAACCTGTCTGAAAGGGGATTTTCATCGTTCTTTAGTGAAACATAGTGAAGCCTGTGAAAGCGGAATCTTTCTATAACGGAATCCTGTCTCAAACGGAAGAGTTTCAGAATCCCTGCAAAACGAACAATAGATTTTATTGAGGTAGTGTACCTTACAAGTATAATTAATCACACTTCTTTCTGCGGAAGCTTGTCTAAAATGGAGCTTTTTACCAGTCCCTTGCAATCTTGTCTTGACTGTGTATGTATAATAGAAGTATTTCGAGTAACTTTAAGAATTTAGGTATATCCTTATTTAATTTCTTAATTTAAAAAAAAGCATGGATAAAAAATGTAAGGCCAATCTCTATAACTGCACCTAATAATACATTGAAGTTACATTAATATTTACCAGTAAAAAGATTCACTATGATGTAAAAAGCTGAGCGCATACTGAAGAGTTAAATTTAATTAACCCATTCGCTGTTATTCACGAGTATACTGGTGGCTTTAATTTATTAATTTCTTTGTCACCACTAATTTAGAATTAAAAAAATTGCCTCATTTATTGGCAGAAATTTTGCTGTATTAATAAAGCGAAATTTACCTTTCTGAATTTGTGGTAGCAAACGACTTTTAACAAAAAATTTGAAAATTCTTACTTTATAGTTTTGGCAGCGAATGGATTAAATCAAGTTTCATATTACATAACATTTGCCTACAATAAAGTTAGGATCAAGTAGTTAAGTTTAAAACAGCAATTTTCATGTTTAATTTCTTGCCATTGAATTAAGAACTTGTGCTGTAATAGGTATTGGATAATGATTTCACATAAGTGTCAATTGCATGAACCGTTCATGAGATCCGCCGCGCTCCCCATGGAAGTTTTTGAGATAACCCAGATAGCATGAACATTAGCAGCAAGTTTAATTTTTTCTGATATTATCTTGCCGTGACAAATTTGAATTGAGAAATTCGCAGCAAATCTCCCGCTAAGTATACCATCACCCACTTGCATGAGTAGTTTGTTGTGAAACTGATGCAAGACTGTCTTTAATTCACGAAAGTTACGAAAATAAAAAATCCATCTGTTGAGATAATAGACAATCAGCACATACGCAGAAATTGCAGAAATTTTATTCGGTAGGCACCGCTTTTTCTAAACGCTATACTTATTAAATACCAAAACATGCTCGAAGTGTTAAGTACAACTATTACCTAAATTTGTTTATGGTAATAAAACCGATGCATGCACCTTCTGACGGCGCTTTCGCATCAGTAGACTTGATCAGGTCTATGGACCCCTTCGAAGGGGTTAAACTTATAGTATGACATGGAAAGATTACTACTTTGCAGTAAGTTTGCAGTATTTTTGATTACTTGTTTG
The DNA here is from genome assembly GCA_963932465.1 of Maratus speciosus. NCBI lineage: Eukaryota > Metazoa > Arthropoda > Arachnida > Araneae > Salticidae > Maratus > Maratus speciosus. The sequence goes on from OZ010798.1 coordinate 293,614,565, forward strand.
TCGTTAGTTTGCAATAAATTTGATACAGTATGAATTTAACTTGCACGACAAGTTAGCTGCAAGTTCAAAGTGTGGTGACTTCGGCGTTTGTGTTATCTTGTTACAGTCTTGTTATGAACTTTCAGTCTTGTCACGCTGAGCTTACTGCAACTTCGCAAGTTTTCAAAGCAAGACTGTTGAAAATTTTCTGCAAACTAAAAATGCTATGTGGGAAGGTTTTAACTTTAAGAAAAAGGTGTTGCATTTTTAGCTACAGAAACTAGTAATGTAAGAAGCAAACACATCAAATATAGTTCATGCTGGAAAAAGTAGTTTTATTACAATTGTCTTATTCAGCCATAATTCTTTTGGGTTTCCATGTTTCAGGTCTCGCCACTTTTGATACCATATTCGATCTAATAGTTGCTTCCGATATCTGGTCGTCTTTAAGGAAGTTAAATTTTTGTAATAAGTTTATTTGTGATGGATTAGCGCTTTTCTGGAAGTATTAGAATGTGTAAAAAATGGTTCATGGTGGTTTCTGTTTTTGTACTTCCCAGCCAATTTATTTTAGGTGGTTCAAAACTGTTTTAGAACATTCTCCAAGTTCAGCAGTAAGCTTCGGACGGGTCAGATTTATGCAGCTCTGGAAGGGACACTTAGGAGTTCCGTGAAAGAGGGTAGCGCTCATCTAAACCATTAATAATCATAAAATTCCGAATCTTCCGATTGCACCCTTAAGCAACTTGACAGGAGGATCAATAACCTCATCTCTGTATAATTTCAGAATTCACAGTTGCACTGGTAAAAATGTGTCGGTCACTGCGGCCATTCAAAATGATGACCACCCATACCATGATTCCACGACCTTTGTATCGATGCCTTTCATGGATGTTTACAGCCTTATTGCATGTGTTCTTTTTCCTCCATATGGTAACACGTCTGCAGTAACACTCTCAACAAAATCGGGATTCATCAGTAAAGAGAACTCGCCTCCAGTCCGTGGTACTCCAATGACGATTATCTCTGCACCACTTTAACCGGGCGCATTAAAATACTGGAATTAGTGGAATACAAATCATGGGTTTCCTTGCATGCAGTCTATTACTCACATTAAACCAGGATAGTCGAATTCTTGTTGCTGCAGCAAATTCCCTGCATTCTCAACTGACGTCAATTGCCTGTTTCTTTTAGCAATCGTTGGCAAACTATCGTCCCTTTCTACCTTGACCTGGTTGTTTGTGGACATTATACCAGAGTCTTTAAACCGTTTCCAGATTCTTGACATGACGCTTTTGGCTATTTTTAAGTCTTTACAGACCCTTAAGAGTATCTGTCCTGCTTCCATTCTCCCTATCGCATGTAATTTCTCAAAATCGGTCAAATGTCTTCTGGACAACATATTCCACCTACTAGAAGTGAAAGTTTTACCTAATTACACGTACAATCCTTAAAATTAGACTTCAAATTACCTACGTGCGCTCCTTTTCACACGTGAACCGAAAGAACAGGCTGAGGCTGAAAAATTTGCATATATTTCTGTAGCGAATGTTAAACCCATTGGACTACGTGATAACGTTGACATTGTGTTACATTTCTGGAAGTTCCCTTAATAGAATTAACATAAAAGCACCTTTTTATGGTTGTTCCATTAATTCTTCTCGCCAGTGTATTTTGAAAGTGGTAACAAATAACCAGTCCAAAAATAAAGTTACTTTTATTAATTGCAGGCAGCAGATTTAAAGTAATTGTTAATGTTGTCCGTTATAAAGTGAACAAAGCTATGGGTTACGAAACTCAACCAATGTACCGTTATTGCATTTGTATAAACTCGTTCTTTCCCATAAGTGTCGACAACAGTTTTACGTTTTATCTATAGTTACAGTAAATTTGTGTAAACGGAATAGCAAGTATACTTGCATAGTTATCCTTTCGTCTTGGGACATTAAAATGTTTTTGTTTATGAGAGGATTCCGTGTTTTCAGAAAACCTGCCAAGAAAGATTCATAATTGGAACAAGTTTCATTTCAGATAGGTTTCAAACGTCAGCAAGCACAAATATATAGTGTTGTTTTCGTAGAATCTTGAATTGTTTTCCTTTGAGATAGGTCATCTTCACAGATTTTCCTGTAATAGATTTATGCTCTTCAGAGGTGGTGTTATAGCAGCGGTTTCCAACCTGGGGTACGCTACCCCAGGTTGGAATCGGTTGGACCCATCGATTTATTATATGGTTGTGATAAGAAGATTACTAATGAAAATAAGCAAGTTTAAGTTGTCTCCTTAAGTGGAGGGGGGGAAGGGGGGCGTGTTTATGAGAAATGGGGGTACTCTGAAATGAAAAACCTAAGAAAGGGGTACGTGAAAGAAAAAAGTTTGAGAAGTGAGTACGTTTTAGCAGTTTTAAGGGATACTGTGAAAATGTAAAGTATTTATACCGGAAACCTGTCTAAAATGGAAAAGCTCATAGTCCCGAAGAAAGACATACCTTTGAATTATACATTCTAAGACGAACACCTCTCTAAAGCGGAATTTTCTATAGATCCTTTGTGATTCTGTCTTAGCAGTTTTTACTGTTGTATTTGTATCCATGATTCAGTAAACCAGGTCTACTTTGGGGGGTGTCCGGACCCCCCCCCCCCACCCCCCACCCCCCTTGGCTAGCCACTGATTCTATTTCTTAATTATTCTGAACATCTTTATTTATTGCAGGGCTTGAATTTCAGGGCAGGATGGCAGGATTCGCACCCAAAATTTTGAAATCCTGCCCAAAAGAATATCGTGGGTGGGACGCTCCCATCCAAAAAATCTTACCATTTTCCTGAAAATTTTGCATTTTGAAATGCAATCAACTCCCATGAACGTCTTGCGAATTTCCTGATATTTTCAAGCTACTGATTGACACATTTTTGCGGGTTTTTTTAACCGCGAAAGATCGTTGAAATTCACGAATTTTTCATGCGACCTATAGACAAATTTCGTTATTTTTTTTCTCGAGATCGGTTGACAAGTGTCCACGACCGATTGGCGAATTCAGGAGCGATTCTGTTACAAATTTTCCGAAAATTATGAAAAATCGGTCATCAGTTTAACAGAAAAATATCGCGAATTTCGACAAATGATCGCCGAAGAAATCAATTTCGTCTATCGTTCGAGGGAAAAATCGCCAATTTCGTCGCAAAGAATTGCGAATAAAATGCAAATTTTGTCAAAGGATCGCTGAAAAACGTGAATTTCGTCAGATCGCGAGAAAAAAAACTCGAAATTCATCAAAGGATCGCAAAAAAAAAAAAAAAAAAAAAAAAAAAAAAAAAAAAAAAAACCTCAAATTGCATCAAAGGATAGCCAAAAATTCATAAATTTCGGCAAAAGAATGCGGAAAAAGCGAATTTTACTACAAAGGATCGCGGAAAAATGGAAAATTCGTCAAGGATCGCGGAATAAATAATAGTCAAAGGGCCGCTAAAAAAACCCGTGAATTTCATCAAAGAATCGCGAAAAAACTCGAATTTCGACAAAAGATCGCAGATAAAACGCGAATTTCATTAAAAGATCGCGGATAAAATGTGAATTTCATTAAAAGATCGCGGATAAACCGCGAATTTCGTCAAAAGAAGGGAGTGATTCCGAGTGAAAAAAAAAAATATTCTGAAATTTGCAGCAAATTTTCTGAAAGGTTACAAGAGAAGGGGGGGGGGGGGGGGGGGAGATCCACTCCTGGCACTGTGTTTTTTTTTTTACGCCCCTTTGTCGAAATTTGCGGGGTTTTTTGCAATCTTTTGACAAAATTTGTCGTTTTTTCGCGATCTTTTGATGAAATGTGCCGTTTTTCCACGATCATTTGACGAAATTTGCCGTTTTTCGCGATTTTTTGGGAAAATTTGCCGTTTTTTCGCGATTTTTTGACGAAATTTACCGTTTTTTTTTAGATCTTTTGACGAAATCGGCGTTTTTTTGCGATTCTCTGGCGTTTTTCCTACGATCCTTTGACAAAATTGGTTTCTTTCGGCAAACATTTGTCGAAATTCGCGACATAGTTTATGTCCGAATTTTCGGGTTTATGACCGTTTTTTTTAATTTTCGGAAATGACTGCCTTAATTTTTTGAAAAATTCGGAACAGAATCACTCTTGGTCAAAATATAGTGAATAAAACGCGAATTTAGTCAAAGGGCTGCAGAAAAAAATAACCTGAAATCAAACCGAACCAAAAAAAAAAAAAAAAAAAGAGTACTTGACCTGCAACAAAAAATAATTAGAGCGTGGGGAGGATTTCCCAATCCCTTCCCATCCCCTGCTGTAACCTTTCACCTTTCGGGAAATTTGCTGTGACTTTCCAATTTTTTTTTTTTTTTTTTTTAACTCAGAAACACCCTGACAGTCTGTATTAATACAGACATTAGAAAATAATTAATCTAAATCTTTAAGTAACACGTAAAATAACAATGGGTTTTAGATTTTTTTTCTACCTCCCAAATAGCTCAACTCTCCTCCATTTATAAATGTTGGTAGAGAGACTCCTCCCTAGGAAAAATTGAATTTCAAGCGCTGTATTGACAGTCAAAAATAGAAGTTATGGTAGGTTTAAAAAAAAAAATTTTTTAACTTTCTCGAAATATTCTATTTGAATGAATAGTCTGATATTTAACCAAACTGAATATAGTGCTGTTCGACCCAGCTGAACACACAGTAGTATGTTTGAATTCCAAATACATACCGAATATTTAATGCATTCCTATTACCAATACCACTTATATACTTGGAAAGAAACATATTGCAATAAAATGATAAAATGTGCATAGATATTTAGGAAGGAAAGTACAATTGAAACCTAATTTTCTTTGTTGAAAATTATGGTAGATGTGAATGAATAATTGCCGCCCGTGAGATCTCCTACAGCTTGCAGGATTATCACCCAGAAGTGTTATTTAGTTTATATTCCTCAAAAAGAAAGATCATGTTTTCCAATCAACACAAAATCGACAAAGATTTATTTTCTCTTCTGATATTTATCTCTTTCTTTTCTCAAGCTGTTTTTCAAAAAGCACGGTTTTAATATAGGTGCATTCAGGTCCGGTTATAAAGGGAGAGGGAGGGACAAGGTACCAAAAGATAAGGATAGAAAATTCGCAAAATACGAGTATTTGGTTGAAATCTAAAGGATATCATTCAAAGAAGGGATGAAAAATCTCACTGCCGTGGCTATTAAAGCTCTCCCAGGGTGCATGTTTTTTGTCTCAATTGCATGCAAGCATGTTCGCTTTTGTTTCTGATCCTAAAATTGCTTTAGCGTATCTTTAATCTCTTTGTGATGATAAAAAATACTTCTCTTGTGCTGTTTGTCTATTCATGATTATACATAAACAAATTCTTGAAATTTAGTACGCTAATCAGAATGTATGAGTGCAATGTGAGAAAATATATTAAAGCAGCTTAGGCACTTATGGGTGTGAAGTTTTACTTGGAAGAGGACGCACCAGTCTTTGAGCCAGCAGGCTAGTCTGAGCCTAGCTGAAGGCAGTGAAGATCACAACATATGTTTGGAAAGATTTTCGTTAAAAAATATAAAATCATTCAAAACCAATTTTGGATATATTTAAGGTTATCTTGGGCTGGGTGGGTCAGCTAGCTAAAAATATTTTTAGGATAGAAATCTTTTACAAATGGATTTTAACTTTTTTTTAATACTAGTTCGCACTTACAAAGTATGGGGTAAATCAAAAATAGTGCAATAAAAGATAATAAATATCAAAATTTTGTGGAATGGCTCTCGATCAATTCAGTTTTCAGTGTAAACAACAAAAGAACAAAGTTGGCAATGGATGGAAGCAATATTTATATTACAGAAAATCCAATGTGATTACCAATCATAAATAAATGTGACTAACATATTCCTGTTAAATTTAGTTCCATTACTGTAAAAAAATACAAGATAACAAAAAAGATATATAGTTAAAAATCAAAATAAGGTCATCCTAGAGAACAATTCAAAAATAACCTTACATGCAGTGTGCCCTATAAGTGTAATACAATTACATGTTTAGTGTTCAGCCAGGGCCTGATTAATGCACGGGCCTCCGGGGCCTCGGCCCACAAATTTGGGTGTATTTTCTCACAATTTAAATTTTTCCACTATTTGCATTTTATATTTTGGCCCCTGACATCAAAACAAAGTTTTACTGTAATAGAAAACCTCCATATTTAATTTTTCTGTAAGAGTCCTTTTCAATTTGAGAGTACCTGTAATTTTCAAAACTTGCCGTATCCAGAAAATCAAATTTGGGGAAAGTGCCAAAAACTGCATACTGTTTCAATATACGAGGATTTTACAATGTCAGAATTATAGTTTAAAATGATTACTAGACTCTTAGGGAAAACTCAATTTTTATGATTTTGGATAAGGCGAGTTTTGAAAAAGACGTCCTCATTTATTCTGCAACATAAACTGTGGATCATAGATGTTTGTGAATTATACAAATGCTTATTTGAGAAAGTGGACGATAATTCATTTTCTTGATTATTCTTGTAAGTTAATTTTTTTTTTTGTAAACTTGAAACTTTCACCCAAACAACTTTGTTAACTCATCAAATAAACCTACTTTTTTTTCTGAAAGTATCACCGGGAATGGGGAGGTAGGGGCAACTGTTTAACAGGCTCTGGGCTCAACTTCAGCTTGATCGGGCTCTGTGTTCAGAATGAAATTATGAAACATAGCATAAATTAGCCTTATATCAAAGCTTGACAGTAAACGTATTTAAATTTTATGTATTCGGTAATTCTGATTCATAGTAAAAAAAAAAAAATCCTAAGCGTTAAATTAAAACAATTTAACCCAGGTAACTACATTAATTTTACTAATTAATTTACAAGTAGTAAAACTACATTTAATTTTACTAATTTCACTGACAAGTCTGCTGCACTATCCAAAATAATAGGTCTTTTTTTTTTTTTTTTTTTTTTTTTAACACATATCAATTTGCATATCTAAAATATATATATATATACAGTACAGCCCCGATTACCCACAAAATTGGGTGGCAAGGGCACCACGGATAATAAAAATCGCAGATAACCCGAAAAAGACTGAAAATGGGAGTGCAAACACGAAAAAAAAAAAATTCAACATAAAAAACTATGTTTTAGTGTACAAAAAACATAATAAAACGTTTAAAATACATACATATGCACAGTACATCAGAAACAATTGCTGTACGTCTAAATCACTAAAATAAAGAACAGTAAACAAGAAACAATGCCATACATACTGTACAAAAAGAGCCGAGTTACACCTTTAAAAAAAAATCAGTCACTTGTTTTTGCTTCTTGCTTTGGAAGCACCTTTTCTTTATTCTAAATTGTAAACTATTGTTTTTCTTTTAGTATGCAATAATTTTTATCTCGAAAACGAAGTTATTCTTGATGTGCTCTCCCGGAATTTATCATAACTAGCTGACCCGCCCGGCGTTGCCCGGGCCTTAATAATATTCTTAAATGAATCTGAAATTTTTATCGCAGGTGCGTACAGAGGGGAGTAGGGGTGGAGACAGTGCAAATTACCAGGGCCCGACTCTTGTTCAGTTCCAAAGTTGTGTAAATTCACAGGTTAAGTTTTTTCATTTTTATATGTCTCATGCTCTTTTTATTCCAAATTAATTGATGAATTCAATGAAAATTTAATTATATTTTCAATAATTTTTATCTTTTTATATTTAAAATCTTTGGATGAAAAAGCAATTACAAATACAACATAAACTGTAATAATTGAAAAAGAAATAATAACATTGTAAGCAAATATTACTATATAGAATATTTTAAAAAGTAACATCCAGCAAATTTATTTTCTAATAGAGTAAAACCTGTTTCTAATGGAATCCTGCAATAAACAAAAAAAAAATAAAGTTCCAGCTTCTCTCTCTCCCTAAAAATATTATTATGCTTTGCTCAATTTAAATAACCTGCATAAAACGGAATTTATCACTGGTCGTTTCCGTCTAAGCAGGTTTTATTGTATCTTACTTCTGGTGCACTCGTAATAATATTCTTAAATGAACCTGAAATTCGTATAGCAGATTCGTACAGAGGGGGGTAAACAAAATTACTTAACGTCATGACAACATTTTTAAATTTTTTGCTGCTGATTAATTCGCATTTCCAATATAATGCTTTGCAGAAATTGCACGTTTTACTCAAAGTTCCACAGTTATGCCCCCCGGAACGTTTAAATCAATAATTTGGATTTCAGAAGCAACGCGTGCACTCTGCGGTTATTAAGCCTATTTTAGCGATCGCTTATGCTCTGTGTTTAACTTTATTCCCGATTCAATCTATTTCGATTTTCTGTTCTTAATTCGGTTACTTCTTCACTTTCAAGCAATTCGCCGAGATCTTTTACGGGCATTTCAAATGATATTTTGAAGCTCTATAATTGCAGCGAAAGAAGGATACATCATGGAACTCTTTCCTCTATGGCGAAATGTAAATAGACCCGATCGCCCTAAATCCTGCCAAAGGACTTTTCACAATAACCAATGAGATGCGTTTCTCGGGCGTTGCCATTAGACAATAACAAATAATCGCGATTTCTGTGCCACGTACGTTAGCGTAATATATATATAGATAGTCTTATATTATTGTTAAATATTTTAATTGCTGTGTTTACGTTTGTTTAATAAAATCAAAAAAAGACATCAAGACTTTATATCTGATATTTCAAACATGGCAACCAAATCTAGAAATATTCTAGATATTACTTCTATCTATTACTTTCGAATACATGAATTTTTCTGTTTATATTTATTAGTAAGGCTTATTGTATTTTCCTTGCTATTGGCTTGAATTAAAAAAAAATAATAATTTCGCTTTGCGGATAATTGGAGCTTTACTGTGTAATATATATATATATATATATCAAATGAGAAGGGACACAATACAAATATATCATCAAGTAGGATTCCAAAGTTTAAAGTACTAATTAAACAAGCCAAGAAATATAATTAAAAAATATAAGTGTATTCAAAACATATTTTCATAATGTAATATAAGCAGCTTATTTTTAAAAGAAAATATTTACCTAATCCTGAATGCAATCTTCCTTCATGTTGTAATTGACAATACTTCATCATAGTTACCATATTCCTAGGATATAATTGAGCCATCTCAGCAAAAGACTGAAAAAACAATTTTAAATCAAATAATTAAGTGACATATATAAAATTTGTTTTACATTATTATAATTTATGTAACTTTCAACGGAATCACAAATTAGAATGTGACTTTTTTTAAAACAAACGAAGCCCATGCTTAAGACAAAATACAATAGAAGTAATAATATCTTAAATTCTTAAATGTAAATAATAAGATCTTATTTGTTTTAACTGTAGATGAAATAGTAAGCACTTGTGCCTCTCCCATAGTGTAAAGAATATTTTTTCCCTTACAATTTATGTTGTATATCTATTTTTCTTTATATTATTTTCTGCATGACAGAATTGTTTAACAAGGTTGCTACAGGGAAAATATAGCAGAAACAATTGGTATAATGTGCTAAAATTACTAAAATAGTTGCAAAAACATTAGGCCTAAAAAAAAAAGGTTATAACTTTTTTTCTTAATACCAAATTTACTTGTCTCCCTCCATCCCACCTTAAAGATTATAACTTTTTTCTTAATGTAGAATTTCCTTATCTCCCTCCATCCCATCTTAAAGATTATAACTTTTTTCATATTATAGAATGTACTTATCTCCCTCCATCCCACTTTATCCATCACCCCCTAAAAAGTAAAAAACAGAAAAGTAAAAATTAAAAATGTATTTAGAGCAAAGTATTTAGAACAATTACAGATATAAAAATAATTAAAACATCCCTCCATCCTACTTTATCCATCACCCCCCAAAAAGTAAAAAACATAAAAGTAAAAATGAATTCAGAGCAAAGTATTTAGAACAATTACAGATATAAAAATTATTAAAATATTTTCTGTAAGAAGTGCATTATGACTTGCTTAATAACATACCATTCTCAAATGAATGCCAAGCAGTTAGTTCTCAAAGAGATACTTTAAATAAAATATGCAATACAAACTTTAAAAAGCTCACTGTTTTACTTAAAATGCGACTAAAATAATAAAAAAGATGTTACAAGTTAAAATTATACATTTTATTTAAAACTTTTTAGTACTTTCGGGCTGTAATCTTTCCCGAGCCCATCATCAGAGAACATTTTAATAACTAATTGCTGTTTATTTATACAAATACGTCACTTCATTTCATATACGAAAGTAAAAACGAAGTGATGTATTTGTATAAATAAACAGCAATTAGTTATTAAAATATTCTCTGACGATGGGCTTGGGAAATACAGCCCGAAAGTACTACGAAGTTTTAAATAAAATGTATATTTTAAACTTGTAACATCTCTTTTATTATTTTAGTTGCCTTTCAAGTGAAACAGAGAACTTTTAAAAGTTCATATTGTATATTTTATGTTTGAATCAAGGTGAAATATTGCATTTTGTCTTATGAGATATTTTTCCTTACTCAACAATGGTAAACTTTCTAAAACATTTAGAGTCTCATTTTTAAATATAAAGACATATATTTGCAGACAGGATTATTGAAATGATTTGTAATTACACTGTTTTTTCATTTTTCGATTAATTAATTACATCTTGATTATAAACTATTGTTGTCTTATAATGGCAGTTTTTTTATCACTCTTGTGCTACCATGTCTGATAACTCAGTTCAAAACCAACTTTGACAGCATTTTCTGTAAGATCTTCTGCCTTTATAAAAAAAAATATATATATACATATATATATATATATATATATTTGTTCAATTAGATAGTTTCTGAATAAACACAAATGCCGATTTCATGTGTTAGCACAAAAGAAAAAAAAAGGGGGGGGGGGGATGTCTACTTGGATTTGAGAACAGCTTTAGAAATAAAATATCACTTGTGAAAACTGTTTTCTTTTTGGAGGATTTTCTCGTACATTTGAAAGAAAAATGCAAAGGTAGTTAACCACTTCACCGGCAGCAAGTATAGGGAAACAGTGCTTTTACCCCCAACTTATCTCGGGGCAATGTTGAAGTGGATTAAAAGGGAAAAAAAGCAATACAAATTTGTTTTGGCATGAAATTAATTTTTTGACATTTTAACCATTTGAGTGCAGAGGAGAGCGATAGCACTCCTCTTGTTATGTGCCAAATTGCGGGAAGTGTGACAGAGCTCCTCTTGTTATGTGTAAAATTGCAAGAAGCACAATAGCGCTCTTGTTTTATGCTAAAATTGCAGAGAGGGTGATAGCGCTCCTATTTGTTGTCTCAGTTTAGTGTGCATTGAAGCTGGTTGTACTAGTGAAGCATATGATTTCTGTGTATATTGTCGGATTAAAATTAATTTTCTTTTAATATATACCCAAACATATTTGCATTTTTAGCATATATCCACAAGATTTGTTCCACACTCAAATGGTTAAACTTTAAAAACATAATTGTCATCTCACCTCGTACTTTAAAATAATAGTATTTTTTAGGGGCCAGTGACAACCCAGTAGTGGGGATTAACTAATCAAATATGTATAAATCTGAATATATCAATAGAATAAAAGGATAATCACTTGATTTACACAATTATGGAAGGAACAATATTGTATATTATAATTTAAAGTTTAAAATATTTATCTAAAAAATTTGAATGTGACACTATATTAAATTGCTATAAAATTTTTCAATTTACAGTAAATTACAATAAACAGTAAAAAAAAAAAGAACACTAATCTGCACAACTTAACTCCAAGCATTTTACAAATTACAGATTGTGTCTGATTAATCTTTGTTTACATTAATGTTATTCATACTTTGATTGTTAGTGTTTAAAAATAAATAAATTAACACATGTAAGGTTTTTTGAATGGTGATTTCTGAAAAGATTACATCACTCATACTGTTTAATCACATTTCACAGTCTAATTTCTAAGGATTCAGTATTTTTAGGAGGATTAAAATATTACTTATAAGTGTTTGGTAAGAATATATGTGGAAAAATAATAAATTAGTGTATTAAAATACTCACAATATAAAAAAGGCAATATTATACATTCAGAACAATCACCTTAACAGACAAGTTGACAACAATTAAACATAATAAGAAATCCAAACAAAATTAGTTAAAATCGGATAACTCTACTGTTAGCATGTGTGCATGCTATATTCTTTTTATACTCCCCAATTAGTGTTTTTCTTACCTCTTATATTATAACTCTGACCCTGTTATAAACTTATAATGTATTCTGTACACAAGTGCATCCATTTTCAGTTGTGAGTTATTGATAGTAGTAGTGTATTTTACTCCAAATTTTTGTTATGTTAGATAGCAATGGCTTCAAGAGGATGCATTAATTCACTGAACTGTTTCTGCTATATTTGTGGTAACTATACAGTGGAAAAACAATAAAGAAACATTTCAAAATTTTCAACAAAAAAAAGGTGTATTTTGCTTATTTTGGGAGATCAAAGTATGCTAAAATTAAAAACTGTTTACTAAAAAGGTGCATAAAAATTTATTAAAATATTCCGTTACATAATGAACTAGTCTTTAAAAACCATTGATGTTAAAAATTATATGATAACAGAAAAGATGTTTGATGAGATCTTTCAATCGCAAACGCGATCATTTTCAAAGGATACTTTCACTGGAATGTCGCATTCACTGAGCTATTTATACACCAGTATGGGGAAAAAAGGATCAGGCTATTATTTGCTAGAGGTGTCCATGAAGTTGTTTCGTTCTGATGCTGAAGTGTTAGATATTTTTAAAATATTTAACCAAATATGAGGTATGTCATAGGATAAAACATCGTTACATACACTATTTTCTTTACTTAAAATGTCCAATGTTTCTTTAATTCTCAAAGCATAATAATCTGATGTAGGTATAATAACTTTTGCGTTTTCGAAATCTATTTTTAAATTTTGGTGTTGATTTAACCTGGAAAGTGTGTAGATGGTCGGTTAAACTTGATATCTTTCATGTGCTCCCCCAATCTTTCTTTAAATTTACGAGTGGTCATACCTATGTAGCTTAATTCCTTCTGTTTTTCCACTTGAAATGGGATAAAATAAACCCCTGCAATCTCCTTATTAGGTATGGGATCAATTTTCCTTTGAATTAGAGAAATTAGTTTTGTAGGAGGTTTGGCTATTAAATTGATATCAAATTTCCTTAAGGCATATTTTAATCTTTCATATAATCTTCATACGTAATCGAAGCTACAGATTTTAAGTTCTCTCATGTTTATTCTTTCTTTGTGATTTTTCTGCTTTACTTCATAAATTAATTTATTAATGTGCTGAGAGGAAAATCCATTCTCTATTGCAATGTGTTTAATTGTATTTAATTCATTTTGTAGATACTTTTCACTGCAAATATCAAAGGCTCGTTTTACGTAAAATGTGTAAGCAGAAATTTTATATTTGAAAGGGGAGTTACAGTCATCAGAGATGGTGTTATTTGAACGGCAATGCTTCCTGTATACTCTTCTATTTTTTCCTCATCCATATTTCTTATTAGTTCTGTATCCAAGTATGGTAAATCCCCCTCATTTTCTACTTCTAAAGTGAATTTAATGTTCGTGTCTATTTCATTAATTTTCACTAAAAACTCATTTAAAGTTCCTATGCCATGATTCCAAACGATAAACACATCTTCTACATACCGGATCCATAGCATTGGTTTTAATTCAAAATTTTCCATTATTTGATTTTCTATAGGTCTAAGCTTCAGCTCCGCCATTAAACCTGAAATGGACGATCCCATTGGGGCTCCCTCAGTTTGTCTGTAAAATTTATCGTTAAAAATAAATACATTATTTTGCGTCACTAAATTGATTGCTGATTTTAGTGTAATCTGTGTGCCCTTACTTAAAGCTTGAATATTATGAATTGATTCTTCTATAATTTTCACAACCTCTTTGATGTCTATTGATGGATAAAGAGAAACTACATCTATTATGATTTACTGTAATATCTTTGATTTTCTTTACTAATGCTATATTAGTATCATTATGTAACGGAATATTTTAATAAATTTTTATGCACCATTTTAGAAAACAGTTTTTAATTTTAGTTATTTTAACGCAAGGTGAATTTGTCATTCCACTCTGAACTCATTCTGAATTCTATGTTTTAAAATTAGATCAAAGTATGCTTCCGGCTTAACACAATGTTTGTTATCACAATTATAACACAATTGTTTGTTGCTTAGAATAATAAGCACAAAGGTTTCAGGGTGAAAAAGAAAATAAAACTTTTCTGTCAGGAATATCAATGGTTTGTGGATAACCTAAAAATCACAGAGATGTCTGAAGGCTTCATTTTAAAGAACAGATAGGAAATACAGTAGAATATCTTTATAACACAAATCCATAAATGTGAAGTTGCGTGTTATATAGAATTCTGCATTATACAGATCACATTTTTTAAATTATCATTAAACATACCTTGTAAACATGACTAAATCATGTCAAAATACAGTAGAGTATTTTTATATTACATTACTTGGGGCCAGGAGTTGTGCAGATTATAAACTTTTGAATAATATAAATCACTTCACACATTGTTAAATTTATTTTATAAACATAGTATAAATATGTACAGGCCAAATCAATCATTATGTTACTCATTTTAAAACATGTTTATTGTAATAATAGCAATTTCTTCATTATAAAGCTCTAAATTAAGGCGATTAAGACGAATAAAAGTATCAAATTTAGTTCTCTAGAGAAGCAGCATTTTTTTTTTTTTTTCAATGTAGAAAGCAGGTGTTTCTTAACTGCAAAATTAATTGTTTACATCAGAGAAGTTGTGCGTTACATAGAGAATTGTATTACATAGAATTGTGTTATAAAGATCTTCTACTGTATAAAAACTGTAATTTAAAAACAGATACTAAGGGAAAAATATCAAAAGATAAAGTCTCTGATTAATAACAAAATTCACATAAAATTAGAGATTATGAAATAATTTATCAAGGTACTATGCCAAAAGAAGTAGAATATTTCAAATATTTTTGTGACCGGATCCTAGATTTATCTGAAGCAAAACTGGTAAAAAAGTGTATTTTTACGACCAGACACCTGGAAACTTCCTTCAAACTACTTGTCATTACTGTTCTTAAAAACAAGAGGGACCCCAAATTAGAAATCTGTGGTAAATGAGATGCTCAACACGTTAAGATTTCAAAATGTAATATGATCTTGAAAGTTATTTTTATTTTTATTCATTTTTCTTTTTTGCATTTGCCCCTGAACTCTTTCTTTGGTCCCTTAATGAACTCTGTGTAGTGAAAAGTTGCATTTAAAAATTCAAATGATTTGAAAGAAAAGTAATAACAAAAAAGAAATATTTCTTCCCAGAAAGAATTATAAACTTAGTAAATTAATACCTTAAATTTTGAGCTTCATCAGCACATTTAGGTGATGTGAAATTCTCTATCATTTCTGTTGGGGTTTTTATTTTTTTCCAATTACAGTCATGCTGAAGTTGGATAACATATTTGCAATAAAATTTAACAAAAATCATTTTTTTTTTTTTTTTTTACAATTTTTACAATAAAAAGAGAAAAATTAGATTTGTGGTTCTCAGAGTCTTGTATTCATAGATCAGCTCACCCTGTTTGAATCTGATTCTCTTACAATCTTGTTTTAAAATAACTTTGTTATAGATAAAATTTTCATTTGAATTTGAAAAATGAATATACAGTAATAATTTATTTACACAATATGAACATTACCGATAGAATACAAAAATTGATTAAAAACAAAATACAGCATTATCTTCTAAAGCTTATCATAACTATGATAGGTAAATTAAACTAGTTGGATGTGCCAAATCCCAAAACTTTCTTCTATCTTATACATCTTAATATTTCAAAAACTAGTTGCACATGTTAATACTTCAATATTATTAGTTCATTACTATACCAACTTTGATTTTCATCTTAAATTTCTGCTTCAGTCAACTAGATGAACTAAAAACGAGTTAATCTATATCATGATATTTGTTAAAATTAATAGTTTTTCCTTATTCTGTTGTTATCAGATGTTTGTGAATAGCCGGCTTAGCAGGAAGTGAGTTCCCGTCTTTGCACGAGCCGCCGATGGACAATAGAACTACGGAAAATCAAGAAAAGTATACAAAAATCGCTATCACAGAGCCCCTTTACCGCACGATATTTCCAAATTCAAGGAGAATCTGTTGGCCAAAGCCAAAAACATACACAAAAAATTTGGTTCAATTGTATGCATAATTTTATACACTTTCCGATTGTACAATAAAGAAAATGGTACAGACATCGTAATTATAGCGCCCCCTTCCAGTGGAATTTTTCCAAATTCAGGGAGGACCTTCATGCCATGACCAAAAAGAAACACAAAAAATTTGGCTCAATTCTCTGCATAACTTCATACACTTTTCGATGATACAATACTCAAAATGGCACAAACATCGCTATTACAACGCCTCCTACCGGCGATTTTTTTCCAAATTAAGGAAGGACCTGCTTGCCATAGCCAAGAACTTAAAATAAAAATTTGGTTCAATTCTATGCATAACTTCATACACTTTTCGATGGTCAATATGCAAAATCACACAAAAATCGCTGTTACAGCGCCCCCCTACCGGCAAATGTTTTCCAAATTCAGGGAGGATCGGCTTGCCAAAGCCAAAAACTTAAAATAAAAATTTTGTTCAATTCTATGCATAACTTCATACACTTTTTGATGGTACAATATTCAAAATAGCACAAAAATCGCTGTTACAGCGCTCCCTACTGGCGATTTTTTTCCAAATTCAGGGAGGACCTGCTTGTCATAGCCATAAACTTAAAATAAAAATTTGGTTCAATTCTATGCATAACTTCATATACTTTTGGATGGTACAATATTCAAAATCGCACAAAAATCGCTGTTACAGCACCCCCTACCGGTGAATGTTTTCCAAATTCAGGGGACCTACCTGCTATATCCAAAAACTTAAAATAAAAATTTGGTTCAATTTTATGCATAACTTCATACACTTTTTGATGGTACAATGGCGACAGACAGACGGACACACGGACATTTTCTATAAACATGTTTTTTGGGATCTCTGACCCCTAAAACGTGTAAATCCGACGAAAAAATTTTTGATTACAATACTTTCTTCTATTGAAGATAGAAGAAAGTAATAATGTATATATATTTTAAATATGCATGCAAAACAGAACTCATTTTCAATTCTAACAACATAATTTTATAAGCCTATCTATCATAATAATAACTGTTCCACTTTAAATCAAAAAGATTGTTAAAATGCATAAATGCAATCTATATTATAAAGAACAAATGTGTCTGTGCGTAACACTGATGTCATTTTGACAGTGGCAACAGTAGACGATTAAATTACTTTAAACTAATTTTCTAAACTTTTATTACAATTTTTACTTTCTTCTATCTTCAATAGAAGAAAGTATTGTAATCGAAATTTTTTTCGACTTCCGGTTTTCGACGGATTTGCATGTTTTAGGGGTCAGAGATTCCAAAAAACATGTTTATAGAAAATGTCTGTCTGTCTGTGTGTCCGTCTGTCTGTCGCCATTGTACCATCAAAAAGTGTATGAAGTTATGTATAGAATTAAACCAAAATTTTTTGTGCATGTTTTTGGATTTGGCCAACAGGTCCTCCTTGAATTTGGAAATATTGCGCGGTAAAGGGGCTCTGTGATAGCGATTTTGTATACTTTTCTTGGTTTTTCGTTGTTCTATTGTGCATCGGTGGGAACTCGTCTTCTGCTATGCCGGCTATTCGCAAACAGCTGATAACGACAGAATAAGGAAAAATTAATAATTTTAACAAATATCATGATATAAATTAACTCGTTTTTAGTCCGTTTAATTGACCTGAGCAGAAATTTAAGATGAAAATCAAAGTTGGTATAGTACTGAACTAATAATATTGAAGTATTAACATGTGTAACTAGGTTTTGAAATATTAAGATGTATAAGATAGAAGAAAGTTTTGGGATTGGCACATCCAACTAGTTTAAGCTTCTAAATACTGCACAATTGCAATTTTTGCACCCAAAATAAGGAAAAAAATGTATGTTCAAATGCAATTTGTTTGAAAATTATATTGCAATTTACTTGAAAACTACATTGCAATTTACTTGAAAACTGTATCACAATTTACTCAATATTTATTGTTTTCAAATTAATTTTCAAGGATGATTTTTTTTCAAATCTATCTATATCGTGTGCAGACAATCATGAAAGATAAATCTGTTTGTATTTAAATTAATAAAGCTCATCATCTGATTCCAGCTTATATTCCATAACGAAAATAAATATTCATCAATCAATACATAAAACAATAATATAAATAAAACACAAATTTAAAAAAAAAAAACCCTCATTCATCAATGTGCCTTTAGCATGTGAAGAGAAAAAAAGATGTTAACATAAAAAATAATATATATATTATTTCAACTATATTCTGCAGCCCAGGTTTAGCCCTTTTTCTAAAAAAATAATAGGCAAAGATATTTTTTAAGTATATTTCTTTAGAAATTAATAATTATGATTTTTATTTTTTAAATGTAACTTGAAACAAAGAACCAATTAAACATACCACTTTCACATTAATCCATCTCTTCAAATAATCTGGTACAGGTATTCTGAAGAATTTACATTGCATTGGCAAACTGCAAATGGATTTTAAGAAACATGATGAGTGCATGTCATTCCACAGACAATAAAAGAATTAAAAAATATATAAATAAAAATTGTTCCATATAACTTTAAAAAATCGGTACTTACATATTATACAGGCCAGATCAGATATAACATGGTGCCAATTGTACTAATTAAAGTAACCCTTACTTTTTGAACACTTTATAGGGTATCATATGTAATAAGAACTATAATATAAAAATAATAATATGTATTATTGTTTATTTATTTCTTACAGTTTATTTTTTAATTATTGTTTACAGTTTATTTATTTGTAATAGTTCATTTATTATATTTTATTTATTATTTTATTACATATTATTTACCATTTTTAATAATCTTAGGGGATGTGCATATATAACGTTATCATTTTAGGGGGGGGGGGGGATTGCCTTTTGATATTATAATTTTTTATCCAACCAAAATTTTCTCTTTTTATTTGAAACTTTGTCCTTATATCAAAATAGTATGTTATCTTTTTTAGTCTGTTATCTATTTTTATGAAAATACAAAGGATTAATTAAAATCATTAAATGATTATAAAACTATATCATTCCAAAATAGGGAATACTCCAACGTTTGGCGTTCCTATTCGTCTGTCATATGTATATGCATATATAATTAGCTGTTTGAGAAACCATATGCAAAGTATATCTGAAATGATATTTGTGTTTACTAGTAAATAAAAGAGAAAGAATGTTGTCCACCTATTTTGTTGATAAGAAATTTTGTCTGCCCCCTCATGCAGGAGCAAGTGCAAGGAGACATTATTACTGTTGAATGTATTATGTAAAAAAGAGATATTACTAAATACTTTTAAAAAGTATATTTCATATATAAAGGGGTATTTTATTGACTTTTCTTGAATAAAGTATCATCAATAAAGTATGCAAAAAATAAATATAACGATATTTATATATCACTCCAAACAAAAAATTAAAAAAATTTTTAGATATTGACAACGTTATCATTAAGGAGGATGTCTAAAACTGTCGAAAAGTTGATAATGTTATTATGTACACAGCCCCATATGTATTAAATAATGTTAAATTACTGTTTTGAACATGATTAGCAATGGTAAACAAGATAGGCGATGATCTATCTCCTGGCCCAGATAATGTGTAAATATCAAAAATCTTAAAAGATAATTTTAAAAATAATAAAAGCTGTCACTCAAGTAACAAAGGAAAGCAATTAAGGAAAGTTGGCTCAAATAGTCAAAGGCAAAATATGCCAATTTGTAAATGTTACAGCAATAAGTAAAAAATAGTCATAACAAACAGCATGCACGTTGTTTATATTTCATGACTAAAAAATACAAAAATCTTTTATGCCACATGACAGTCTAGTGTAAAACTCCAATTATACAATCTCCAGTCCGGATTGGTAAATTAGATTAAAAAAATAATAACAAATTTTCAAGGGGGAAAAAAAATCTTATGTTAATTGTAAGTATATGTACAGTAAAATTTGATTAATACAAGTAAGGGAATTGTAAAAGCCCCCGTATTAACTGGTGTTCATAATATCCATGAAGATAATAAAAATCATAAAAATACACACGTAATTCCTACTAATAATCGGTCTAATTATCTTAATGCTGAAATTAATATCATAAATTTAATATAAAATATTCAGGCTTAGCTTTGTGAGAGTCCTTTTCTTTAGACAAAATCACAGTACTTAAGTCAAAAAGTCTCTAAAGAACTAGCAATTTCAATTTCAAAGGACATGAATGACATACAGAAATGCAACTCACTTTACTTTTTCTACAAAAAACTCCACCAACACTGCAATAGTAAATGTGATTTTCAAGCTATTGATTTCACATAATCTTTTAACAATGCAATAAGAGACATGAAAAAGCTGGTTAATATATGGCACAGAGTCTGGATTAAAAGAAAATAAAGGTTTATTTGTAAATCTTACAAAGGGGTGACATTTAGAATGCCTTTATCTTTCCCTTGTTTCTTTAACCCTCTAAGTGGTCTGTACATATTTTTCCATTTCCCAAAAACAACTTAAATGGCAAAAATATTTTAAACAGAATTATATTTTAAAATACATGTAATATGAAGTGGCATGAAGTGTATTTTAGAAACAAACAGGGAAAGAAAATTTAAATTAAGATTATTTTTATAAGCATTTATATGAAAATGCAGGAAAGCCAACAAGACGCTAGGAGGGTTAACACTTTCAAGACTTCTAGTCAGATGGCAGCATCACATTTTGGCAACCAATTTCAACTTCAGTGATTTTGACATGACATATTAATGTACCAGATAAAAAAACTGCCATTCAGCTAGCATACCAGTAGGCGATGTTGACATAGCACCATAACATATCTTGCTATAATGTGAAATGAATGGCAACCAGATCACTGATGTTATCCCGACTCAGAGGAATCATCAGTAATCGAGTTGCCATTCATTTCACATTGTAGAAGGTATGCAATGTTACTACACAAATGCAATGGCACACAGTCACATACCCCCTGCCATTTAAATGCAGAATTATTAAATTAAACAATAAACAAACAGATTTTAAGACATTGTATTTGTGAATAAAATATAAGTATTTTAAATGTAATAATCGAATTTATTAAGGGGACAATAAACATCAGCAGTAACAGAAAATTGTAAGGAACCTAATGCTTTTTATTTAATCAAAAAGCATAGATGGATATAACTATAAAATTTATGTAAACATTACATATAGGTTTGAAACAAAAAAAAATAAATCAAAATTTGCAATAATTTTAAATAACAAAAGAACAAATAAATTAGTAAAACATTAATAAATATACAAATAAAATGTTGAATTAAAAAGACTTGATAACATAGCAAACACTTGTAACCTGTTTAATGTCAAGTGAATGTGACATTTTGGATCATCCATTATTAGCATTTAATCTTAGTTTGGTAACAGTTTTTTGGTCGACAAAATAATCAAGTAGTACCAAAATAACTTATTCACATTCTTAGTACATTAAAAGCATAACGTATTTCTTAAAAATACTATTTAAATTTTTTAGCATAAAATCAGGAATTCATTAAACTGATAATTTCATGAAATCTAGTGTTAAAAATTTTTACAGCACAAATAAAATTTTAGTTCCTAAAAATATAATGTGTTTACATTATTTTAAAATACACATACACTAAAACCTCCCTAAAGCGACCATGTTCCGTTTCAATAAAAATTGGTTGCTCCGAGAGGTGGTTTCTTAATGGAGGTCATGTTTAAATCTAGATTTCAATTGTTGAAAAAAGATAATAATTAATGTTACTAAAATTTATTTTTTACATTAGGAAAAAATATGAAAATTTAAGTATTAAAACAAAAGTTAATTACAATAGAGTTTAAAAAATGAATACATTTGTGTTTCCTTTGATTTTATGGTTTTATCTTATATAACTTTTATTTTCAAGTCCTTTTGAAGTTCAATATACAAATGCAATTTTTTTTGGACGGGAACAAATAATGACGATTTCATTATTTAGCTATTTCTTTGAGAGTTTCCTGACAGAATAGGAGTTTATTGTCTGTCACTCTTAATTTGTCACCAGAGTTAAATTCATTGCCTAAAAAGGCACAAAGGGGTTTAAACTCTTAGAAGATACCGGAATAAAAAAAATTCTAAACTTAGTTTAGAAGTTTCATGAATAATGTGCTCTCCGGAATTATTTTTTTAATAAAACCTTCTTCAAGTGACCCAGAAAAAACAGAATTTGTTTCATTTTCTCAATTGGTCGTTCATGGAGGGAGTTCAACTGGGATGGTCTCTGAATAGAGGTAAAATTAGTATTAAGCCTGTGGGAATAAATTTCATTCCATGAAAAAATGGTCATTCAGGGAGGTGGTCGCACAGGGAGGTTTCACTGTATTTAAATTTTGTATAAAAATAAGAAATTTATCAATTTAATAATTTTCCTATATCTAGCATTAAATAAAATTATTTTTTTACAACACGAATAAAACATTTAATCATTCATATAAATCTCATAAACATATATTTAATCTCATTACATATATTTAAAACTTTTACCATAAAACCAGTAAGGAATTTATCAAATACATAATTTCCTGAAAAATTCATTGAAATTAAAATTTTACAGCACAAATAAAACATTTAATAATTCCTAAAAATATCATAAACTTACATATATTTTAAATCCCAATCTCCACATGTAGCACAAGCAAATTTCACATCATTATTTAACAAATTTTCTGCCTCCAGCCACCTGTGGAATTTCTAGAAAATAATGCAGCACAAATCAAATTTACATAATAGTACATATTCAAAATAATGTCAAAAGAAATTTTTTTTAAATCATATTTAAATAGACTAGTAATCAGGGCTCTCGCTGCTAATCAACATTGTGATAAATATAAATCACAGCAAAATCCTTCATTTAAACTATCTAAAACGCCGAATTACGAGAACTGCTTTTTTTCCCACATATGTATAGGTAACACTCTGAATGATTGATGCTGCTTATCACATTCAATCATATTATACTAATTGCATCACTTTATTTCTGGTAAGAATCTCTTACTTTTTGATGGATTTCAAAATTTCATCAACTTTTACTGCCACTAATAATCCTCCTTTGACCACCTGCAGGACACAAAAATCTTTTCAATTTTTTGCTGAAATGGTATATGTCTTTTACTCATTCAAAATTACCCCTAAAACTGTGGGCAGAGGCAAAAAAATACTGCAAATTATGTGAGAAACAGATGTCCTACTAAAGCTCTAAATGAAAAAACTCCCTATTAAATTTAGAATAATATAGTAGCAGAGATAGAGGAAGTTTGATACATAAGGAGGATTGATACATTGTCAATTCTTCTCTACAAATGGCTCTAGCAGCCATTCAAATGCATGTAAAGGCTCCTTTTATTTGCTGAACTTTACTTAGTAGTGAATAATTGACACCTTTACTTTTCATTTAATTTTGAAGGTTTTTTTTGTAATACCAAAGTAAATTTGTAGAACTATTTTGTTTAATATCTCTTATTCTTGTGAAGATAATACCCTGTACTTTTATAATTTATAAAGCACACAGTTAGGGATATTTTTAGTAGAAAGCAGATTGGCATTTTGCAACTGCAGTCAAACATAGTGAATGGAAATATAATAAGGCAGTATAGGGAGGAACGATACATTAGTAGAGGAGAAAAATTATACACATATAATATGTTTGAAAAGTAATAAATTTACAAACTAAAACAGGGTCTATATGTTTCACAAAACAAAACATTTTATGTCTGACATATAAATTTAAATTGTTAAAAACATCATGTTTAATCAGACATTAACATTAAAAGACTAAAAACACACAATTACATAAAGCAATTAAAATAATACATCAAATGTTTCAAACTACGATCGAGACCTTCATCAGAGCGATGTCATACAAAATCCAGACCATTTCCAAATGTGTTTGTTCACAGTTCAGTTAAAAGCTTTTCCAGTTAAATTCCTAAAACATTATGGGGCTTACTTAGTAAGGTTGTATATTCATGTGGAATCAGACAAGACTTATTAACACCTTCAAAACAAGCAAAAGCAAAAACAGAAATTTTAGCCTAATTGAATTGAGAAAATACCCTGATAAGGCAAAATTTATAATAAAAAATAGCTGGTGGAAATAACCAAGAATTCTGAGTACCTTATGTGTCACATATACATGATGTACCCAAGGGGTTAATTGAAGGGGTGATTAACCCCCAAGGGGTTAATCAGGAATTCTGTAAACGTGTAAACCAGGTTTCAAGAAAAAATCTACTCTTCATGTTATTACAACTGGATCTAATTACTATGTTACTTGCAAAATCTGGAATATGGCCAGCATCTAAAGAATATTGTACCAGTTTCGATTGAAGGTTTCCAGATTTATAGGCACATTTATGTTCAGCAAGGCGAATGATGCAAGTATGACTAGTTTTACCAATATAAACAGAGTTGCAATCCTTACAGGGGACACTGTAGACTATACGAGTTTTATGTAAGGAGGAGTTCTAGGTTTGGATTTGCGTTGCATATCTTTTAAAATATTTTGAGATTTTAATGTTATACTAATATTATTAGATTTGAAAAAAACGAATTTTCCTAATGAATGAATTTATTGAAGTCCTAAAAATAATACTAATTTCAGTTTAATGAACACTGCGCTCGGAAGAAAAATAATCTTTATCAAAAAACTAAAACTCTTAAAGAACTTTTTTTATTATTTTCTTCACTACCAGAAAATCTTCAAATTTTCAGTGCATCTCAAAATTGTTTTTTGAGAGACGGGGAGAAATTGCTCCCCTGTGCACCAATGGTGCAGTCATGAAAAACATAGAGGGTATACGTTCTAAGCAGGGGGTATACGCTCAAGACAGAGGGTACACCCTATTGTATATATACTATTTTTTTTTTTTTTTTTTTGAGAAACAGAGGGTATACGGTGTTCCTTAAAAAATGCTGTGCACATCTTTAAAATAAAAAATTTTTAAAAATACATTTACAACAATAACTTTTCTTCTTAGTTTCGATTTTTCGAGCCTTTAAAATCGTTTAAAAATTATAGGGAATCCAAAGAATATATTTTTGCAGTAGTCGAAATTGGCTACAAACAGCTATAATTATTGCCGAATTTCTAATCAGTAACAATTTATGTTTTGAATGAATTTCTTTTTTTTTTTTAATAGTAGAGAACAGAAAAATAAAACAAATTTCATTGAGAGGGAAAAATAATACAGTCGAACTCTATTTAATGAAGTCGCTAAATCCCAGAAAAAAGTTTGTTATATGGAAAATTCTTTAAACAGAGATTCACTTTTTAAAATACTTTAAACTACATAAAACAGATTTTAAACTCAAACACTAAATGTTTTTACTAAAAGTAATTAATCATATTTTTTTTAAAATTATATCGATTTGTTCTATTTATTTTACCCACCAATCATCAATTCATTTTTTCTATGTTCTTAAATCTTTGAAATCTGCAAGGAAAACAAAACATTATCTGGGAATATACTGTATTTTCTGTTTAAAGTAAATAGTTTTACATTAAATTAACGAATTTTAATGACATTATCATATTTATTATTAATATACCAAATAATTTTAACCATACATTAACAATTGCATCCTTAAATTTAATTTCTGAAAAACTCTTAATTTTGCCTGAGTTTTTTTATTTAAAAAAGTGCTTTCTCTCATAATACGTCTTGCATCTTTGCAATGCACCAAAAACCCCTTCATGCGTATCTTCTTCTAACTATAATCCGTGTCGGATTGTTTCAAATGATTTTAGCATTTCATCATTCGAAGTTTTGTTAATTCCTGCATAATGAACATTTCTATAATCATCATATTCGTCTTCATCGCAATTCCTATTTGCTCTATTGTTTTTATTTTTCATACTATCGAAAATATCCAATTCGGATAATGTTTCCGAGGTCTCAGTTTCAGAATTAAGAGAAATACAATCATCAATCAGCACATCATGGTTATTTTCTTCTTTTTTTCTCACTGTATCCACATTTTTTTTAAGTTACTCTAAGAGATTATCATCTTCGTCCTATGTACTGACTGAATTCTCACTGCTGACAAAGAAGGCGCCTGGCAAAATCAGTTCAAGGCCATTGAACATCATAAAATGTGTTAAAAGAAAGAATAAGTTTGAAATGTCCAGAAATATTTTGAGAAATGAGGAGAAAAAAAAAATTGATCACAAGAAAAAGTTCGTTAAATAGAGAATGCACTTCGCTATTTGGAGGTTATTTTACGAAGAAATTCGCAAAATGTTCTTGGTTCCAAGGAAAAGTTCGCAAAATAGAGGTTTGTTAAATAGAGGTCTGACTGTATTACATAAGCAGTAAGTGCTGGAAGAATGCAGATAGATGTCGCAAAAGAATTTATGTTGCTACTTCTGCATTAGCAACCATTTTAAGAGAAAACGACAAAAATTTAAACAGGAAACCAATGCGACTTGGAGACTAATCAAGTTATTTAGCAGGGTGGCCATCAGTCAAGGAATTTTTAGGGAAAATATCAGTATTTTTCGAAAAGAAAATATTAGAATTTTCCATGAAAAAGGCTCTGACTGGTGGTCACCCTAGATTTATTAAAATACATACATGATGATGTAACGATGATTTAATGATATAAGGCAAAAATTTGTACATTTCATGACATACAGTGCATGGTAAAGCCAGAGATGTTTCTCAAGACATGAAAATCGATAAATTTGAAACAAATTCTCGTTGGCTATTTCATTTTCATGATACGCATGTTATGCCACAGTGTAGCATTGCATTTCTGGAGAAGAAAAAAGCACCGATGTACCATGAGAATAATTTAATGTCAAAGAATTTGCTTTAGTATCAACTTCTATCAAGAACAATTCACAATGTAGCATTGAAAGTGAAAAAGTGTTGAAGGCATAAAAAAAATCTAAAGCACAGATTTCTGTTTTGTGCTGCCACTGGCACAAAAAACAAGTTGTTTAAAGATCTTTTAAGAAATCTAGAGCCCAAGTTGCTTTAAAATTTTGAAAAAACTTTCATGTCATTATCAAAGTAATAGCTGCACCTGTATGACTCAAAGTCTTTTAAAGCAGCTTAGGAGTTTAAATGAATAAAATCAAAAGAAAAATAACTTTGCTTTTAGATAATTCTGCTGTACATTTAATGACAGAAAATTTATCTATCATAAAAATACAATTTTGAGGTAACTACATTTCTATTTTTGCAACATACACATCATTATATAAAACATAAAACGCTAAAGTGAATTTCCTGGAGTTTTTGCAACAGTGAACGTGAGACAGGCAATTGATGTGATATAGGCTACCTGGAAAAAATACATCTTCACCACAATTAAAAACTATTGAAGAAATTAAACTTTGTACTATGACAAATGAAGCACAAAAGACAGCAGAAGAATCTACTTATTACATTGAATTTCCTGTTGATGATCCCTGGAAATTAGCAACAGAATGTTTTTAACATATTTCATCTGCTAATGGTTGCATTGAATGAATGAAGTATTCGACACATGGCCTGCTCTAACTGCAAATGACATTTTTGAAATTTTAATAAAGTAGAATGCAATCGATAGTGAAAGTGAAGATGATATAATTGTTCATTCAATACTAAAATGTTCTATGATCAAAAGAAGCTCTGTCTATCATTGAGACTTTTAAAAAG
This sequence comes from Maratus speciosus, assembly GCA_963932465.1. Classification (NCBI taxonomy): domain Eukaryota; kingdom Metazoa; phylum Arthropoda; class Arachnida; order Araneae; family Salticidae; genus Maratus; species Maratus speciosus. The sequence continues at coordinate 293,642,520 of OZ010798.1, forward strand.
CAGTTATCCCTATGTAAAACAATGTGCTGAAAACATTTTATACAATGTTGAGTAACACTGAAGATTTTGTTTTGAAAAACTTGTCGTAAACTTCAGAAAAGAGGAAATGTTTTCAATTTTTATAATTACAATTAATAAAAATAATAATTATTAAAAGTTACGTTAATGATGTATATCAGTTCGAATTTTTCAACCATCAGGTATGTAAGATAAATTATACATTCTTTGTAGTTATGACTAAAATCTTCAAATTTTATTTAATGAATTAACTTAATTGGTGATCCCTACAAATTTGTTATAATGCGATTTTACTACATATTTAAGTATATTATTCCAGGCCCGGGCAACTCATGCCGAGTCTGCTAGTATTACAATAAAATACAGAGCAAGCTTTAGACTGAAAAGAAATAAAACATCTTTTCTTTTATTTGACTAAATACCAAGGCTTAAATCTTGATTTAAAAAAAAAAATAATAATGGTTCAAATTTTTGAAAAAGTAAAATAAAATGTGGACAATATTAGATGTTGCAATGTGTTTAACTTTGTATTCATTGTTGCACAAAAAATATATTCTTTCTTTCCATTATTTTATGAAATTTGTAGAAAGCACCTTTTTCAAATGAAATGTGCAAAACATTTCAAATTTAAATTAAATGAATGCAATACGAATGATGGCGATGGAAACAATATTTGGCAATTTATCGCTAGCACATGGCTTATATAAAAGTACCACAACTATTTTGCAAAGTTAAAGTTAAACATAGAAAAGAAATGAAGTAAGATAAAATTTTAAAACAACATACTTCAAAAACATCTTCAAACGCAGGGTGACTGTCTACGATTTCTTGGGTAATGCCAGTTAACTGTAAATTCAAATAAAAAGAAACATTATAAAATATGAAATTAAATTAGCTAAATAGATGCATAAAATACGATAGATTTCATACAATTTCTTAAACTATGCTAGAAAAGACTTTATTGATATTTGAGTATGTGAATATCTATGAGGCATTCTCACACAATTTTAACTTTTAGAAATAAAAATCTGAAGAAATTAAACTTAATAAAATAAAACTTTAAACTTATAGAAGTATGCCTTAATGATTCAAAATAAAGAAAAAATGGCTTCCAGAGAGGATTTTTAATAATATTTTATTTAACTGAAGAACAAAGTTAAACTTTCAAGTTTAATTTTCCTTACATTTTCTTTACATTTTGTTTCTCTAACTTTTTATTTTCCTCTAAATTTTTCCTTATAATGAATTCGCATAGTGCCCATAGAATATTTAAATAAGACATAATTAGGTTGTTGCTTCTAAATATTTCCTAGGCATTCGGAAAATTTTTTCTTCAAGTGAATTACAAGATCTTTGCAGTTCCTCTAAATCTTATTTTTGTTTAGTGCTGACTCTTGGCCGCTTTGGCAAGGCACAGACAGCACCAAGTATCCCTTACTGCCATTTTAGTTTTTTTAGTCATGTGAAAAAAAATCGAGAAATACACATGAATTTTGTCAATCAGGGGAAAAAAATTGTGAAATTGTTAATCAGTAGCAGGGAAAAATCGCAAAATTCATTCATCGGTCAAGAAAAAAAAAATATATGAAATTCATCAATCTGTGCTGAAAAAAAAAAACTTGCAGAAATTGTTGATTGGTCATGAAAAAAAAACACAGCGAAGTTTGACAGTTGATCACGGCAAAATATCGCAAAATTCATTAATCGGTGGCAGGAAAATATTACAAAATTCATCAGCCGTCATGGGAATCATGAATTTTGTCAAAGAAGAAATCATTATACAGTAGACTCCCTCCAGTCCGCGACCCTAAAATCCGCGAACGCCTAAAATCTGCGTATTTTTTCAGATGTAAACAGTGAAATTTACAGTTAAGGTGCAGGCACAAAATTCAAGATGGCGCCGAAATCAGCGATTACCGCCATGTTTTTTTACTCAATTTTTTGTTAATTATTCTCTTTTGGCTATTACAGCTGATTTATTATTAAATAAGTTTATATTACTTTTGATTTTTATAAATTAGCATATCTATATCAAAAATTCCAGGACTCGAAATGGAAAAATCTACGAAACAGAACGCTATTTAAAAATTATTTTTGCCGATTTTTTTTTTTTTTTTTTTTTTTTTTTTTTTTAAGTATAGACAAATTTATTTCTAAACATACAAAGCAATATAAAAAAAAAAAAAACATTCAAGGCTCTAAATAACAATGAAAACAGTAACAGAGAGCGCAATAAGCTATATTAAACAGTAACAATGTTTCAATAAAAGTATGAAACGGAACGATATTTACCATAATTTTACGAATCGGAACTTTATTTATCATAATTTCAAGAACCGGAATATCGCTCTGATTTGTTCCAGTACATTTCGAGCCTTGAAAAATTCCCCTTTATTGTATTTTCTGTAGAATATTAGCAAGTGTAAACTGTAGTCGAATTGTTTACTTTTCTTCCGTTCGTTTCCTCGTGTTTCAATATTTGTTATTTTTTCACTATTACGTACGCATTTTAATATGTAATTCTGATTAATACGACTATAATAAATGCAAGCTTTTTTTATGAAGAAAAATATGAATTTACTTCTGAAAAAAATCTAATGGCCCTGTTTTGTATATACAGTAAAGCGCTTATCTCTTATCTGTGCGTATAGACAACTGAGAAAAATCTTGAGAAAGAGGAAATGCACGGAGCGAATGCGCGAAGCAACGGAACATGGTAAATAAGATATAAGTTTCGTTTTGAGATCGCAGCGTGAAAGGAGGTATCGACGTCAGTTTTCATCAATGTTGAATTCAGACACTTTTTTCCGGGAGGGATTTCTGTGGCTCCGGGGATGGGGGGAAATTGCACTTTTTGACCATTGAAAACACAATCTCAAATCTTCCGAGGGGGAGCATCCCATTGCTCCGGGGAGGAATGTCCCCCCAGGCCACCTCCTGAATTCAACACTGGTTTTAATCTAATGATTTTTATTTATTTATTTTTAATTTTACGTACATATTTTAATATGTAATTCTGATTAATATGACTGAACTCAAGTTTTTTCATAAAGAAAATACGCATTTATTTCCGAAATAAATAAAGATGGCGCTAATATGATCGTGATTGTTTTCCAAAATATTTTTTAATTAATCAAGCTTTTTCGTTTATTAAATCTGGATAAACATGGCACAAAGTTTCGTTATTGATGTAGATTCTTCATCAGAAACTGAATCTGATGAAGAACTTGAAAAAATTAATCTTGAAGAAGGTCTAGCCATAGGAGAAAAATATTTGAGCTTCCTGAAGCAGCAGAGCTTTATATCTAAGCAACAGATAATGAATCATCAGCAGCTTCAGGATGCAATAACAAAAGAACGAAACAAAAAATTAAAGAAACAACCATTTTATCCATGTTTCAAAATTATAAAATAAAAAAATAAGTAAAGTTTGTAAAAAAAAAAAAAAAAAAAAAATAAGAAAAATTTATTTTTCCTCATTATTATGTATATTTAGTATTGCATGTTTGTATTTAGTGTTATTTATATGTATATTTATATATTATTTTATATTTATATTATATTGTATATTTATATGTGCATTTAGTATTGCATCTTAATTATTATTTACATGACTTAATTTTTAATATTTTTCTAAATTTTTTATTTTGCATAATTATTTTATTTAATAATTACTTACTTTTAAACTAATAAATTATTTTAATATTTTACTTAATTATTTTAATGTTTCACTTTATTGTAACCATTCATTATAATTTCCATTGCTCAACTACCAATCCAATTAATGTTCAAAAATGTAAACAAATAAATGACCAGAAATCCGCAAAATTCTAAAATCCGCACAACCTCTGGTCCCAAGCTGTGCGGATTTGAGGGAGTCTACTGTATTCGCGAATTGATCACAAAAAATACATGAAATTTGTCATGAATTGTCAAAATTTCATGAATTTCATTCATCTGCTGTGGGAAAAAACATGCAAAATTTGTCGCAGGAAAACATCGCAAAATTTCCCTATTAGTTGTGGGGGGAAAAAATCTTTAAATTTCATGAATGGGCATTAGACTTAACATTTAAGAAGTTGTCAAATGTAAGATGAACATTCTACATCAATCTTTTTCATCATTTCATGTTCTCGGGATTGATTCTCCCACTTGATGGTCCAGGAATGATTGTGGGTTCATGAAAAAATACCTGAAATTTTGTGTTGAAATAGTGTTGACTCTACAACAAAAAGACTCCGCCCTGGGAGTCGGAGAGGGGGATTAATAAAAAAAGACACTGTCCAAAAAAAAAAAAATACTGTGCAAAAAAACATATTTTACAATGGTGTGTTTAGAGTACCCTTTTATTTGTAGTAGTCATCCATGAATACATACTGGCTTGATCCTTTCTTTAAATGATAAATGTTTAATCTCAAACCTTCCATTTTTAGCTCACAGGCTATCAAAGCCTGAGAGCTAATGTGCCCGGCCGCTCTGTATGTATGTATGTATGTATGTACGTAACGCGATAACTCTTGATAGAAACATCCGATTTGCTTCAAAATTTTTTCCTAGGTTCATTGTGATAAGGCGCTTCTCTGATTAGTTTTGGGAGTTCATTGGTTAAGGATAAAGGGGGAAAAATGGGGTTAGCCCATCCCCCTTAATTCAGATAAATGGGTTTTTCATGCAGAATCATTCGATTTGCTCCGTATTTGGTATACCGGTTTATTATGTTAAGGAACTTCCCTGATTAGTTTTGGAGGTTCATTGGTTAAGGATAAAGGGGGAAAAACGGGGTTAGTCCAACCCCTTAATTCAGATAAATGGGTTTTTCATGCAGAATGATTCGATTTGCTCCGTATTTGGTATACCGGTTTATTATGTTAAGGAACTTCCCTGATTAGTTTTGGGGGTTCATTGGTTAAGGATAAAGGGGGGTTAGTCCACCCCTTTTTATTCAGATAAATGGGTTTTTCATGCAGAATGATTCGATTTGCTCCGAATTTGGTATACCGGTTAATTAGGTTAAGGAACTTCCCTGATTAGTTTTGGGAGTTCATTGGTTAAGGATAAAGGGGGAAAAACGGGGTTAGTCCAACCCCTTAATTCAGATAAATGGGTTTTTCATGCAGAATGATTCGATTTTCTCCGAATTTGGTATACCGGTTTATTATGTTAAGGAACTTCCCTGATTAGTTTTTGAGGTTCATTGGTTAAGGATAAAGGGGGAAAAGGGGGGTTAGTCCACCCCCTTAATTCAGATAATTGGGTTTTTCATGCAGAATGATTCGATTTGCTCCGAATTTGGTATACAGGTTTATTATGTTAAGGAATTTCCCTGATTAGTTTTGGGAGTTCATTGGTTAAGGATAAAGGGGGAACAACGGGGTTAGTCCACCCCCCTTAATTCAGATAAATGGGTTTTTCATGCAGAATGATTCGATTTTCTCCGAATTTGGTATACCGGTTTATTATGTTAAGGAACTTCCCTGATTAGTTTTTGAGGTTCATTGGTTAAGGATAAAGGGGGAAAAGGGGGGGTTAGTCCACCCCCTTAATTCAGATAATTGGGTTTTTCATGCAGAATGATTCGATTTGCTCCGAATTTGGTATACCGGTTTATTATGTTAAGGAATTTCCCTGATTAGTTTTGGGAGTTCATTGGTTAAGGATAAAGGGGGAAAAACGGGGTTAGTCCACCCCCCTTAATTCAGATAAATGGGTTTTTCATGCAGAATCATTCGATTTGCTCCATATTTGGTATACTGGTTTATTATGTTAAGGAACTTCCCTGATTAGTTTTGGGGGTTCATTGGTTAAGGATAAAGGAGGAAAAGGGGGGTTAGTCCACCCCTTTTTATTCAGATAAATGGGTTTTTCATGCAGAATGATTCGATTTGCTCCGAATTTGGTATACCGGTTAATGAACTTCCCTGATTAGTTTTATGGGTTCATTGGTTAAGAATAAAGGGGGAAAAGGGGGACTAGTCCACCCCCTTAATTCAGATAAATGGGTTTTTCATGCAGAATGATTCGATTTGCTCCGTATTTGGTATACCAGTTTATTATGTTAAGGAACTTCCCTGATTAGTTTTGGGGGTTCATTGGTTAAGGATAAAGGGGGAAAAGGGAGGTTAGCCCGCCCCTCTTAAATTAGATAAATGGGTTTTTCATGCAAAATGATTCGATTTGCTCCGAAGTTGGTATACCGGTTTATTATGTAAAGGAACTTCCCTGATTAGTTTTGTGGGTTCATTGGTTAAGGATAAAGGGGGAAGTGTGGCTAGTCCCCCCCCCCCCCTTAATTTTTATAAACGGTTTTTTCATGCAGAATTATTCGCTTCGCTCCAAATTTGGTATACTTGTTTATTATGTTAAGGAGCTTCCCTGATTCGTTTTGGGGATTCATTGGTTAAGGATAAAGGGGGGGGGGGGGGTAGTCCACCCTCTTAATTTAGATAAATGGTTTTTTTTGCAGGATTATTCGATTTGCTCCAAATTTGGTATACCGGTTTATTATGATAAGGAGCTTCCCTGATTAGATTTGGAGGTTCACTGGTTAAGTATAAAGGGTGAAACGGGGGCTAATTCCCCTTCACTTATTTTTTTGAGGGGCATTATTCTTTAAAATAAGAGCATGATATACAATTAGTGTGAATAGCCTGTGAGCTCAATGCCATCAGTTTAGCTGGGTATTTTTCTTTTTTATTAAGGTTTGTGATAGGTGAGGTGCTTCACAATGAAATCTGATTTTTTTTTTTTTTTGTCTTTTTTTCGTTTTACGAGAAAATTTCCCATGAGAAAGCATGGAAACTAAGATAATTGGTTAATAGAGAATTGTCTCCGAAACACCATATGGATAAATCAGGGTTCATACTCAATTTCTAAAATAAAAATGTAGCAATTTTACAGCAGAAAAATGACATATTTTAGGAATACTTTCGAAATTACATGTAAAGACAATCAATCAATATATAATAAGAGGGTGATTGAGTAAAAAATAAATAAAAATTCTGAAATTTACAGCAAATTTTCTGAAAGATTACAGCAGAGGGGGCGGGGGGAATATTCTCCCAGTGCTAATTATGTATTTTTTCTATGATCCTTTGACAAAATTTTTAGTTTTTTTCACGACCCTTTGATGAAATTTGCATTTTTTCAACGGTCCTTTGACGAAATTCATGTTTTTTACATGATCCTCTGGTGAAATATCTGTTTTTATTGCAATCCTTTGACGAAATTTCCGTTTTTTGACGATCCATTGATGAATTTTTTTTTTTCGCAAACCTTTGATGAAATTCACATTTTTTTCTACGATCCTTTGACAAAATTAGCATTTTTTACGCAGTCTTTTGATGCAATTTGCGTTTCTTTCCTAATCCTTTGACAAGGTTAGCATTTTTTCTGCAAACGATTGACGAAATTAATTATCTGTGACGACCATATGTTGAAATTCATGATATTTTTATGTCCGAATTTTCAGACTGATGACGAATATTTTAAAATTTTCGGAACCAAATGCCTTACATTTTCTGAACAGAATCCCCACTGAACTATAACATGGGAGAAAACTAAAAAAACTGATGAATCTTCTTTACCTCTCCTCAACCAATTTATGAATTTCTCGATTATATAATTTTTTTTTGTGACCTAATTAGTTAACTTGGGAAAAATCGAAATTCCAGTATACAACGGGAACACAATCATTCCTGATTGTTTCAAAAAGCAAAATTCTTCAGAAAATGGCGAAATGTTTTGAGCCCACGATATTATTTTCAGCCAGATATCAAAATTTTGGGCAAGATTCACACCATCCCACCGTGAAATTCAAGTCCTGGAAAGGAAAACGTAGAACATTGTTTGCAGGGGTGTAGTGGAGGGTATACAGAGAACAGAGGTATATGCCATATACTTTCAGGATTTTTTAAAAAGAAATTCCGTATTAGTGTTGACTCTAAGCCGTTTTAGCTGGGTGCAGCGCCTGGCGGCCCTTTTTATTTCTTTTTTGCACCCTTCCGATGCACTCGACTGCCCTTTTTAACTCTTCCTATGCGCCCTGTGGCAATTCAATTGATCCTGGGAAAATATCACAAATTCTAGGGACTTAAACCAAACCAGTTCAAAATATTTTTTTTTGAACAATGTACAAGTGTTCCCTTTTTGAAAAAAAAAGTGCCTATTTTTAGAATAGTGTTCCCTTTTTGAAAAATTTCCACCCGGCAGCCCTTTTTTTCTACAGTCAACACTATGTATACTCATTGTTTCTTAAATAAAGCTATAACATATACCCTAGGCATGACGTTCAGGACTTTAACATATACCCTCTGGTCTTTTTACTACTACAACACTGATTGTATGCAACATGCAGAGTATAGGTGCAGATTCTCAAAATCCAAAGGCTCCCAAACCCAAAAAATCCAGTGGCCAGATTGTGCAGCAAATACATAAAAACAATAATGTTTATATATGGGGAAAAAAATAATGAAAAAACTCAAGAATTCAAAAAGAAAATAATTTATTTAATATATACACAACACATGTACAACAAAACACAGACTATTTACATCAAATGTGTCCATTTAATTTAATTATATAATTCTTTTAATTTGGTTATAAATGGATGAGTTTCTCGGTTTCTTTCTTGACCGATTGACACAATTCAAATTTTCTTTTCTTGAGAGGTTGAGTAAATTCACAGCTTTCTTATGTGACCAATTTATAAAATTCATGGTTTTATTTTGCGAGTGATCGACGAAATTTGTTGGATTTTTCTATGACCGTTTTCATGAAGTTTGAGACCGATTGAGAAAATTTCTGATTTCTTTTCATGACTGATTGACGAATGCATTTTGCAAACATCTGCTAATAAATAAATAGATAAATAATTTGAGGAATTACGCTAAATCGTGAAGAATTGCATGTCTATATCTAGTGTCTACCTGTAAGAAAGTATCTAAATAATCACAGAGCTACAAATTTAATGAGTGTGATCCAAAATTCTTCTCTTCTCACCACAAATTTCCTGTGTTGCAAGCTATCTGCAGTGTGTTACCGCCACTGAATTAATTTGAGGTGCACATCAATGCAATTTTTTTCCTGAATTTGTGGACATCCCCGTGTTTTTTAATGAAAAAAATGAGAAATTTATAGATCTGCAGAGATGTGGCATCTATGTTTAATCATATTTTTTAATTGTGGACATTAAAGAAAAGATAAAAATCGGTAAATATCGCAAAATTAAGGAGAAGAATACACAGATTTGATAATTTTAAAAAATTTAATCGAAAATTCATCGTTTGGCAGAAAAGAGGCATCGCTGTCAGGGGTCTGCTAGGAGAAAAACCGAGTCCGTTAACCGACTCTTTACAAAATTCAATTACAGTAAAACAGACTCTTCACAAAAATAAATTTCAGAAAAATGGGCACAAGATCTCAATCTATGAACTGATTTTAGTTTTGGAAATTTTTTTAGTTATAGTAAATTGATACTTTATGTACATAAATATCCCTTTTGCAAGCAAAACACTTTTAATCTATAGGTATAATAATCATACATATAAATATAATAATTAATTGCATAATTTATACTAATCTGAACATTCTGTTTGTGGATTGTGTAATATAATATAATCACAGCTAAAAAAAAAAAAAAAAAGACGGAACAAGAAATCTGTCTAAAAAAATATTAGTTTATTCTGCAAAATTCAAACGTCTCCAATTTTAGGAGACTAGGAATAAATGGGTTAACTAATGTTTTGTGAAATTACTTTTTCACAAAAATAGGACCCTGCAAGACAAACCTGGACACACACCTTTCCTGTAAGACACATGGTGACTTAGACACCAAAAATTAGTGGCCAAAGCGAAAAATTTAGTCACCATGTGGCGACTGGGAATCTGCACCTATAATGCAAAGCCCCCCAGTTTCCAACAATGAAACTGATGCCATTAAATTTAAATCACATCATTTATATTTAGTGACAAATTTTGTTTTCTTTAAATGGTGGACAAGAGTATTAACAAGTAACATAATTTTTAATAAATAGTTTTTTCACTTAGTAATCCTGTAGTCAGGCTCAGAGCTCAACTTAGACTATCTAGGGACGCAGGGCAAGCATCATTCTGGGAGCACCCTTCTATCTATCCAAACTAATTGTTCATGAATTATGCTGAAGGGACTAGTACTAAACTTCTTACCTATTATTGTATGCATACATAAATTTCATTATTCACATAATGTGTACAGGATATCACAGAAAAAGATGGTTACAACTTTAAAAAATACCAGTAGAAAAATAGTTGAAAAAATTGCAGATTGGTTGACGGGATCATTTGTTTGAAAAATTTCCATTTGCTTGTATACATATGTCATAAGATGTCTAAAAGAAAAATGTTCCCAATTGGTCATCATTAATTATTTTAGCTCATTATTAGGGAATGTGGTACTACTTAGTTATCTCGTTGACCAATTTTGCCAAATTATATAAATCGCCAAATTATACAAATTGATATAATTTTTATTTTAAATATAACGAAAGAACAAATAAAGGTACAGAAGTCATATTCGCCCCATATTGGCGCGATTTTTTTCGGTTGCCAATTTGGCGAAAACATCAACAGCATAAACAACATAATCCGGGTTACCACATCAAGCACTTTGGCGCAAGTTAAGTACCTGTTGCCTATATGATATTGGCGACAGAAAAAAATCGCGCCAATATGGGGCGAATATGTCATCTGTTCCCAAATAAATAAGTATAACATTAATAAAAATACAAATAAAAATCCCTTGATGACGTAAACACATGTAACTTGCTTAAAGTCAAGTGAATGTGACAATTACGATCAACCATTATTGGCATTTAATCTTATAGTTTTGTGATAGATTTTTGGTTGATGGGATAACTAAGTAGTACCAGAAATGTCAATAATGAATTTGTCATAAAAGAATGGAATAATTTGTTATAAAAAAATTTTAATAACTTTTTTAATGACATAATTTGTTCTTTTTGTTGTGGGGGAATGGGGGAGAGAAGTGTGGGGGATATGGGAAGCAGAGCGGGGGGAGGAGCGTATCGGACTCCCTTCCTAAAACTTTGAAAATGTAAGAATTTTTATCTCTATTGACCAATTTTAATCATTTGGAACCCTTTTAACAAATATCCTAATTACTCCTATGGAGGCCCACTCAAACAAGGGATCTGGTGCAATTGTCTCTACATTAGTCAGTGGCTACTAATAAGTTTGCCCTTTATTATGTATCATCAATATCGGTCTTACGTATTATTTTGGGTACGTATTTTTTGTAATTTTAATCATTCTGGTAATGATATATATGTATGCATTACTTTTACTTCTCTATAACAACATTCACACTTTAAGACTTCGGCGAAATGGTAACTCAACCTTGCTATAAACGCAATTTCCAGACCAGAAGGGAGGCCTAAAACAGATAATTCATAAAAAATCAGTTACAATAATACAATAATTTGAACTTACTTGAGTACAAAATTTCGTCAACTGAGTGTTTACGATTGGCCGAACATACGAATGAAATATAGCTTCTGTTTCAAAGGTTTTACTACTCACTTTAAGAACAGGAAATTCTATTATTTCCTGCAGAAAGAAAACAGATTGTTATGATTAATTTATATGAATTTATTTTAAGACATAGGTTTTTTTAAATCCTATATTGCTTCACTGAACCATGCCGATTAAAATAATTTACAAAATACCTGCGGTACAACTGTAACTGGCGAATCACACGTTGCCTCAAAGTCCAAAACAAGAAAATAATCGTATTTTTGATCTTTTCTTTCAGTTATCCTTGCAGGTAATTTTAAAAAAGGAGGCGGCACAAAAGTTCTTTCAGCTGCATTACTAGCTTCAACAACTTTAGTACAAAGGGATTTGGATAGTGTGAAATTTGTATAACATACAAAGTTTCTGGGAATATTCGACAGTATTTTTCTTAAATTATTCATTATTAAAGGGCACTTTTCAGGAAAACTAGGAATACTTAATAAGATTGTTTAGTTAATTTTCCTTTACAGCTAGCAGCGCAAAAACAGTAAACAAACTTGCGAAATAGACAGTACACGGCATGTTATTATCAGTTCTAGTAACAGGTGATCACTTCACGGTACTGGAACGCGTTAAAATAATGAATTGAAATAATTGATTGATAGAGCTCATCTATGAATGTTGAAATAATTGAAATATTCGAATTTTTAATAAAACTTAAGAAATCCACATGAAAAAGCTAGAAATTTTTAATATTAAACTTTAATTTTTGAAATTCAAAAACACGCATGGAGGAAGAATTATGGCCGGGATCCAGATGTGCTCTTGGTGAAACAAGATGAACCAATCAGAAAATTTGCTTACTTAACCAGGGAAAAGTTCTCAAACATGCTGCGTTCCGATTGGTCAATCTCGTTTCGCTTACAGGACAAAAAACAAAATCTTCCTGGAACCGCCCGAGCCCTTTGAAAGTACGAGCCACTTTTTATTGGATTCTCTTTCATTGCACCAATTAGCCAACCAATCAACCATTCATTTGTATGCAAGCTTGTTTACATGTTTTATTTAGTTAATGAATTTTAAATAATTCGATGATAATAGCAGTTCAAGTGTGAACTCCAGAAGTTAATGTTAATTTTTACAGCTTATTTCCTTAAATGTTTTATAGCTTCACATATATTTTTCTTATTTTTGTTTAAAAGCCTTTAAACAAATTCGAATGGATCCAGATAACGAAGGAAATAAAACTGCGTGCATCGTTTGCCAGAAAGAATTTAAACGTAGATCAGCATTATATAGACATTTACGAGGAGTGCATAAACTAACAATTGAATTTACGAATCGAAAATATAAATTTAAATGTCCAGATCCTTCTTGTTCCTCTGTCACTTTCCATTTAGCCAACTTGTTACGAAATCACATCAAGGATGTTCATGGAGTACCGATTCAGATGTGCTTCAAGAAGTTTAAGACATATGATGGTTAATTTTTATCTTAACAATGATATTTTTTATTGTGATAAATAATTGTTTGTTTAAATTAAATATATCTGAATGTTATTGCTAAATTTTTATTACCATTGAGTAATAGTGAAATATTTATATTCATAAATTTTAGCCTCTACCTTAATTGTATATTCTGTAGGTTTCTGAGTAATTTATTTACTAAAATAGTGTGCAACAATTATTTAGTGTTAAAAAAAGAGTAACATTAGAGTCAGGTGAGGTTAAATAAAGATAGGTTTCAAAGATAAATTTATAAAAAATACAAATTGTAAATTTTTGAAATTGTTTTTCAAAATTAGTATTTGTTACAGGTACCTATCAGTTATCATTTTTCAATGAATAACAAAATGTTTGTTGCAGTATTTTTATACTTGGTGTAGCCATTTAAAAATTTTGGATGATATGACTTGGTTATAATGATAAGAAATTTTTTGGATTTAAAGTATATACATAAGAACTTATTTTCAACTTCTTTATCCATTCTATAGCATAAAATACTTATTCAGGATTAACTTTCTGCATTTTTTTACAAAATAACTTAAAATTAATATTTTAGAACAAAAATACCTATGTGAGATAAAATAGTTATATTTACTGCTAGGCTTAGAAAGGAAGTAGCATTTTTTTTTCCTTATAATTTAAAAATATTTTTCTACGTAAGATTTGACATAAAAAAATTTTGTACTCAAAAATTGCTTACTTTTCATAAGTTTATTAAAAATAAATTGAATTTGGGGAAGAGTTACATATCCTGTTCTCTTTGTCATGATTGGCGAATGTATCCAAAATGGCACCAAAAGACCATTTTAGCATCTTGCCAAATTTTTCAAGATGGTGGGATTACGTGATTTAAATTTTTATAAACATATATTTTTATTATATTTTTTGTTATAATAAATACTAAATTTTTTTTGGTACTTTTCGGTTAGCCGGGCGCCAGTGTTTTATATACATATTTATATACATACATATATGTAAATATACATATATATTCACATATATATATGTGTGTGTATATATACAATATTTGTATATGTAAATATATGTATATTTACATATATGTATGTATATAAATATGTATATAAAACACTGGCGCCCGGCTAACTGAAAAGTACCTTTTTTTTTATAATGCAAACAAATTATATAATTGATTGTCACTTATGCTTTTGATTGAAATTCCACATTTTTACAAAAATCTGTGAACTTGTGTGACCTTGAGGAACCTCTTAAATCTTTTCCAAATGAGTTCTAACTAAAGATGAAAATAAGCAGTCGCCACTCGGCGACTAAATGTGAAAAACTGGTGACTAAAAATATGGAAAGTACCGGCCAAATGCAGAATTTTCCAAAGGGATTTCGTCAAAGAATCGCGGAAAAAAACAAGCGAATTTTTTCAAAAGATCGCGAAAATACCCAAATATCGTCAATAGATCGCGTAAAAAGCGAATTTCGAAAAAGAATCGTGAAAAAAAAACGAAACTTTAATCAAAAGATCGCGAAAATACCATACATTTCATCAAAAGTTCGCAGAAAAACCCGAATTTTGTTAAAGGATCGCTCAGAAACCCAAATTTCGTCAAATGACCGCAGAAAAAACACAGATATCGTGAATGGATTGCGAAAAAAAACGCAAATATCGCCAATAGATCGCTAAAAACAAACGCGAATTTCGTCAAAAGATCGCGAAAAAATAAACATTTCGTCAAAAGATAACGGAAAAAACGTAAATTTCGTCGAAGGATCGCGGAAAAAACCAAATATCGTGAATGGATCGCAGAAAAATGCAAATATCTACAATAGATCGCGAAAAAACGCAAATATCGTCAATAGATCGCGAAAAAAACATGAATTTTGCCAAGGAATCACGAAGAAAACGCAGGGTGTCTACAGAATATGGAAATCAGGGAATCATGGAAAAATCAGGGAGGTTTATCAATCTGGAAATATCAGGGAAAAGTCAGGGAACTTTGTAAAAATACACAAAAATCAGGGAAATTTGTCTGTGTGTGAAAATATTTGCACTTTCACCTTGCCAACAAGACTGATTCGTCTATTTTATATACCATATTTTTTCACATACTGATTAGCCTTTCCCAATATTTAAAAAAAGATGCACATGATATGAGTTTTTGATATTTAATGTAAATTAAGGTGACCCAATGTCCTCATTTTCTGTAGATAGCACTTATATTAAAGGCAATTTATCCATTTTTGAAAATTTTAAATGATATGTTAGCATAACCTCACCAGGCGGCCAGCTTAATCAAATTAGCTATCCCGTCAGATATAGATATGTCTTAAGATTGAACATTTTTCAGAAAATGAGGAAATTTTCTGGTCACCGTATGTCCATTGGCCACTATATAAAGTTGTTGGACTAAATTTTGAGTTTAGATTTATGAAACTGTCAACCAATATTTTATGAGTATTAGGCCATTTTTATGTTTTCCCTTGTTTTTTCTTCCAAATAAGATATTAGCAAGCTGGATTAAATAAGTGTGTTATTTGAGGAAGAAGCATACATGAAAAAATACCGTATGTTTATTATTGTTAATATTATAAATCAGGGAAGTCTGATAAAGATAGTCAGGGAAATCAGGGAACTTTTTTTTGCAATTTCTGTAGACACCCTGAAACGAGAATTTTGTTAAAAGATCGCGAAAAAACCTGCACATTTCGTCAAAGAATCGCAGAAAAACCTGTATTTCGTCAAAGAATTGCTAAAAAACCCGAATTTTGTCAAAGAATCGCGAAAAAAACGTAAAATATCGTTAATAAATCGCGGAAAAACGCAAAATATCATCAATGGATCACGAAAAAACGCAAATTTTGCCAATAGATCTCAGAAAAAAAACAAATTTTGTCAAAGAATCGCGTAAAATAGAGAATTTCGTCAAAGAATCGTGAAAACGAACGCGAAATTTCATCAAAAAGTCGCTAAAAAAATGCAAATTTTGTCAAAAGATCGCGTGCATAATTTGTTCCAGGAGAGAGCCTTTACATTTCAGAAAATTTGCCTTAAACTTCAGATTTTTTCTTTTTAATTTTGAAAAGTACCTAAGTATAGTGGACTTATGTAGTTAGCTATATAAGCATGTTGCATATAACTCTGCTGTTAACTTTATTTAAAATAGATTGAAAATTAGTATCTCAAGTTTATTCAAAACAATATGAATTAAAATATTTTTATTTATTACATAAATTACTTATTTACTCTAAACTTACATATTTTTAATTAAATATTCAGTAACATAAATGTACTTACTGGCGACTAAAGAAATTATTCTCACTAGCCAGTAACTGGCTACTAAATAAAATCAACTTACCGGTCAGTGGCCACTAAGTAAAATTCCTTATTTTCATCTTTAGTTCTAACTTCATATATTTTAATAATAGGAGTAGAGGAACCTTTTTAGAGGGTGAGACCCACCGTTTTTGAATTATTATTATTTTTTTTTTTACTTTGAATTTTGGGACACCCTAGTGTCCAGTTTTTGGCCTCCTAAATCTTTGGTAAAAAGAAAATTGCACTATTAAAGATGAAGAGTCAAAACAAAATTATATATATTATAATTATATAATTAACATTTCACAGCACTTCTTTCTTATAGCAGCCCCCTTCATTGTAATTTTGCATAGGTCATCAGCAAACTTAATAATGCATCATATATATGTGCATATATATATATATACTCTAAGCACTCATATATGGGTTGTTCTCTACAATACTTGCAAATTTGGCCAAGCAGTCTGACTTGAATGATACATACGTAAATTTTCATAAAAAGTAGATAAATGGTAAGCAATTAGCCAATTATTGAAGATTTTAATAGCAGCAGAAATCGTTTTAAAAATTTGACTTAACAAAAAAATAAAATAAAAATTTTAAAAGTGAGGGAATGATGGTAAGGGAATGATGAGTGAGGGAATGATGAAACAGATATGAGGGAATGTTTAAAGATATGAGGGAAATTAAATGTTTACAAAACAAGTTAATTAACACATTATTTTTAATATGAATTGATACAATAAAATAGTATTATAATAGTATAAAATAAAATTAAATAGATGAAAACATGAAAACTGATGATCTATTATCACATGGCTGAGGGGGCTCAGTCTTTCTTTCCCCATAAGATGTGTGGTAATTATGTTCATCTTTTTACTTTCTTCTATCTTTACAAGAAGAAATTATTGGATTCGTGAAAATTTTCGAATTCCGGTTTTCGACAGATTTACATGTTTTAGAGGTCAGAGATCCCGAAAAAAAAAAAAATTATTTTACAAAGTCTCTGTCTGTCTGTATGTGACAGAAATTTTGTGGGCACTCTATCTCAAGGACTAATGGACGGAATTGAATAAGACTTTAGATTCAGTTAGTTCCCAATATAAATTGGTGCTGATTACTTTTTGGTGTAAATTGCCCAACAGGTGGCGCTGCTATCATACATTTTTCGCGATTTCCACAATAGCTATATCTCTAGAACTAATGCTCGTATTTTCATAAAACTTCAGATTCAGTTAGTACTTGATAAAATTTGGTGCTTATTACTTTTTGGGGTAAATCACACTACAGGTGGCGCTTATATGCTAATATTATTCATGATTATTGCAATAACTATATCTCAAGAACTAATGCTCGCATTTTTATCAAACTTAAGATTCAGTTAGTCTCTGATATAATTTGGTCCTGATTAGTTTTTGGTGTAAATCGCCCAACAGGTGGTGCTGATATGCAGAATTTTTTATGATTTCTGGAATAGCTCTATCTCAAAAACTAATTTACTACAGATTTTCATCAAACTTCAGATTAAGATAGACTTGACATAAGTTGTTGGTGATTAGAGTTTAATGTAAATCACCTAACCGATGGTACACTGCTAAGCTGCATTTTTCAGGAAGTATTAACATGTATGAGTTTTGGGATTGCCACATCTGACTAGTTTTGGTTTGGTTAATGTGTTTCCCAGATCCATTTCTTCAGCTTTAATAAACTTGTTTCATCCTCAGTAGTTTATAAAATTAAGTTGCAATTCTCACACTTCCTTTGAAGGCAGGTTATATTATTTTTCTCACAACATAATTCTAGTAATACATCAGGTGTTTTAAAATTTATTATTCCTGTTTCATTAAGTTTTAATACAATTATTTTTATGTTGAATGAGCTTCACAAGCAGCTGTATCTCTTTCATCAAGATTAGATTTTTTCACCTAAAGTGGTTTCGGGCGACAGAATGATGAATAACTCAAAACATAATTAACTTCTTTGAGAAACTTCTTGTATAAATATTTATGTGTCTCGCATAAAAGCCTTCTTTTGTTTCTTTATTTTGCTTTTTGAGGTATAATCTTTTTTTTATTCTTCAAGCTTCAATATCTAAGAATATATATATATATATTTTGTCATATATAGCAATCTGTATTTTTTCAAAATACTTCCCTTAAAATTTTGTAGTACATTTGTCTACCTTTTTGACTCTTTCCCATATTGCTAAAAGTTGATGCCAATGCTGTGTAAAGAACGTCTCCAAATAAAAGCTTTTTCTAATTTTGGATGATACGTCTTTATTTCCAGTTAATTTTTTCTTTTAGGAGTTAACTTTTAGATGTTTAAAAAAAAGAATTTAAGTAAGGCTTGGTAATACTTTTTGTATTTTTATTATCTCCTTTTGCAGCTTTACAGTTGAACTTTTAATGACTGATTTTCTCGAAACAGTTTTGATCTGCCACTAAAGGTCAAAATTAGCACTAGCCACCGGCCACAGGGCCAGTAAATGAAAAAAAGTGGCTAGTGAAAAATTGTCTATCAGCGGCCACTTTTTTACCAGGAGATAATAAAATTTTCTTGCATTTCATCAAGGTATCTACTTTTTTTGGTTCCAGTATATTTATATTAACATATTTATTTGGGCTACTCAGTTTTAGATTAATTCTTACAGAAATTTTACTGTTTAGCATTTTAAAATTAAAAAGTGGCTGCTAGTTTAAAGAAAGTGGCCACTTTAAAAATTAGTCTTACCGGCCAGTGGCCGCTAATGAAATTTCCCAATTTTGACCTATATCTGCCACGTCTAATTCTTTTCTCCAAGCACTCTGCCTTGAAAAAGGATGTTCAGCCTCAGAACCACTAAAACTTGCGGAATCTGTGTTACCACTATTTGATGGAGTCTGGGGAGAAAGAAATTGCTCAATCTTCTTATTTTTCTTAATATTTTCTCTATAATTTTTTTAATTTTTCTTCCACTGTTTCCTTTTTTTGACATAGTTGTCTAGAACTCACCTCCTTTACATTTTTAACTTGGCCTTTCTCTTTTAAATATTTCAGTTTTTCAAGCTTCAAAGGATTATTTTTCATTTTCTCTCCTAAGTTTTTTTTAAAACTCAATATATTTTAATTGCATAAAAAATGTAAAATGCTAATCAACACTATTCTACGTATATGCATAATTTTTCACTAAAGCTACTCTGGCGTATTTATAAATTTCTCCAAGAACAGTTAAATAAAATGTTTTGGTTAGTTTGAGCCACATAAATTTAAAAAATAACATGCTATTAGTATAAATTTTAAGCAGGAAAACTAAATCCATCATTTAAACAGAAAGCACATCATTCCCTCACTCATCTTGTCATTCCCTCATAATGACAAGTGAGGGAATGATGAAATAAGACATTTTTACTAATTGTAGGAAAAAATGCAAAATTATGAAGAAATCCAAACTGTTTCCTTGAAGAGCAACACTTAATATATAATGTATGATAAAATTAAAATTTTTGATATTTACAAAAAAATTAGTATTCTGTGTGAGGGAATGACTGCTAATAAAAACGCTTCCAGATATACTGACTGAAAAAAAATTCTGAAAAATTAACAAAATTTTACACCACCAATTTATGTTGCTGGACTGACAAGTGCTCAAAATGGCTTCTTCTCTGTGAAGGATGCTAGACTGCTACTGCTCTTTAGTGGTAGATATTTGAGATAATAGCAATGTGTGAGGGAATGATGGTCTAACATGGGGAAACATATAATTGATTGAGTAGACTATATAATAATTGTAAAAAATAATATTTTTATTATTTTTTGTAATGTACCAAATAAGAACTTTATTTTGCTTAGGGTATTTTTAATTATTTTTATTTCTGGATGGAAAGAAATAGGCAATAATCTATGGTAGTACAGGTGGGGAAAGGTGAGGGAATGATGTTTGCATGATACATATTACATTTTTAAATACTAAATTTATTTATTTTTAAATTTTACTTTCTGTCCCTAATAAAGTATGTTTAGATCTTCTAATAAAAATAAAAATAAATAAAAATGTAATGAAATTAAGAGCATTTATATGACTGGGAAGCACTTTTTGCACTATTGCAGAGAATAACCCATATGCCAATATACATAATATTTATGTTTTATATGCCATATGACTTTAACTTACACATTTATACCTCAAGAAATCTCATACATTTCATGTATTACTACTAGGACTTTCCTCAGAGGGATTAGTCTGAGCAATATTGCTGAGAACTTAGATTTAATAATAACATGTGGAAGCAAAGAAAGTGAGATGTTATCTTTAATTGTCCATATACTGCGCTAAATTGAAATGATGAAAATAAACGAATCGTAGAATTACTGACACATTTTGCTTTTTTTTTTTTTTTTTTTTTTTTACACTGTTTAAAAAAATGGGAAATCAAACCCTGCAAGACAGCCATGCATGGATATAAAATTGAAAGTACGCAATATATTAAAAGTAAACAGGGCTTGAATTTCAGGGCGGGATTCGCGTCCAAAATTTAAAAATCCCGCCCAAAATAATATCGTGGGCAGGGAATTCCCGTCCAAAATATCTCACCATTTTCTTCCTGAAAATTTTGCATTTTGAAATTACGATCAAGTCCTGCGAACGCCTTGCAAATTTCCCGATATTTTCGCGCGACTGATTGACACATTTTGCTTTTTTTTTTTACCGCTAAAGGTCGTTAAAATTAACGAATTTTCCATGCGACCGATAGACAAATTTCATTATTTTTTTCTCGAGATCAGTTGACAAGTGTCCGTGACCGATTGGCGAATTCAGGGTGAATCTGTTACGAATTTTCCCAAAATTTAAGGTATTAGGTTCTGAAAATTATGAAAATCAGTCATCAGTTCAACAGAAAAATATCGCGAATTTCGACAAATGATCGCCGAAAAAATCAATTTCGTCAATCGTTCGAGAAAAAAAGCGCCAATTTCGTCGCAAAGGATTGCAAATAAAACACAAATTTTGTCAAAGGTTCACGAAAAAACATGAATTTCGTCAGATCGCAGGAAAAAAACTCGAAATTCATCGAAGGATCACGAAAAAACGCAAATTACATCAAAGGATAGCAAAAAAGTCATAAATTTCGGCAAAGAAACTCTGAAAAAATGCGAGTTTCGGCAAAGGATTGCGAAAAAAGAGAATTTCGTCAAAGGATTGCTGAAAAAAAGCTAATTTCGTCAAAGGATCGCAGAAAAAAGTTCATTTCATCAAAGGATCGCGGAAAAAAGCTAATTTCGTCCAAGGATCGCGAATAAATGCAAATTTAGTGTTTAATCAAACGGCCGCTGAAAATAAAAACCGTGAATTTCATCAAAGAATCGCGAAAAAAACACGAATCCCATCAAAGAATCATGAAAAAATGCACATTTTTTCAAAGGATTGCGAAAAAAACGCGCATTTCGTCAAAAGATTGCAGGAAAATGCAAATTTCGACAATGGATCACGAAAAGAACACGCATTTCGTCAAAGGACCACGAAAAAAAATGTGCATTTCGTCAAAGGATCGCGAAAAAACGCGAATTTCGTCAAAGAATCGCGCAAAAAACTCGAATTTCGTCAAAGGATCACGGAAAAACGGCAAATTTCGTCAAAAGATCATGGGAAAACGGCAAATTTCTTCAAAAGATTGCGAAATAACGGCAAATTTCGTCAAAATATCGTGAAATAACGGCAAATTTCGTCAAAAGATCGCAAAAAACGCAAATCTTGTCAAAGCGGCGCGAAAAAACACATAGCTAGTGCTGCGAGTGATCCCCCTCCCTTCATCCCCTCTGTTGCAACCTTTTAAAAAATTTGCTGTCAGTTTCAGAAATTTTTTTTTTTTTACTCAGAATCACCCCTGCTTTCATACTTTTTTAAATATAAAAACATTTTGCATCATTATTCTGAGTTGTTGATTTAAATTGCTTCAATGGTATTTTGTCATGCCTGTATTAATACAAGCATGACAAAATAATTAATGCAAATCTTTAAAAAGCACGTAAAATAACAGTTGGTTTTTGATTTTCTTTTTCCCTCCCAAGTAACTCAATTCCCCTCCATTTATAAATGTTGGTTGGGAGACTCCCCTCCTATGAAAAATTGAATTTCAAGCCCTGGTAAAATAGAAAATGAAACACTAAATTATCTTATATCGGAATTTTAACTGTATAAAATGATGTCAAGAGCATAATCAGACGCTCCGCACCAATTTGAGTAACTTTAAATGACAAATATATGATGTTTAAAAAGAATGGACTATACTTTATATGGTGTATCTGTGTGCTCCCCCGGAATAGTTAATATTGTACAATATCTGTTTTCCACGGATGCAATGAGGTTGTCGATAACAGTTAAGGAATTCTCTCCTCAAAATCTGATATAGTATCAAAGTACCGAATACACCAACAGTGGCATGCAATGCTTCGTTAGAGTGTGTTTTAGATATGCTCGATCAGATTTAAATGATGAGTGTATGCTGGCCACTACATACGCTGTATTGTTTTGTTTTCAAACATATTCTGCACAAGTTGAGCTGTATTTAGCATGTATTAAATAAAAGAAATCGGCAATGATTGCAACATAAAGTATGACACATTATCTCAATATATCGTCTGCATAACTTTTGAGCTGTCAAAGTGTCATTTGAAGTAATTTACAAATCCATACATATTTATTCAGCAAATAATGCAAGCTAACATATGCCAATATGAACCCGATTATGAAATTTCACCAGAATAAGTTAATATATAAAAAATCTACTAATGATAATTGAGAATATGACCTTATGATAAAATGTGTAGAAAAATGAATCAGATGAAAAATTCATATCACATTTAAAACGGCACTTCCCTCTGTTAGTGGCCTTGGCGAGAGAGAGAATAGCCTAGAGAAGGAACCCTTTAACAAGCACTTTCGGGCAACCTACTCACTGTTTCATACAGGTCTTTATTCAATACTTACACAATTTATTTAATGCTAGGTGGATATCTATCAGTTTTGTTGCATTTAAATTGCATGTTTTGCGGAGGAAATGCAGTATTATGAAATATTTAAAGTTGCTATACCTAATAATTCCAAATTAATGGTAATTGAGGTCGCTTTCCGTTAATTTCATCTTTTTAAATTTTTTAGAGACCATTCATAGAGACAATTGTACATTTTAAAACTAACCCGAAGCAAAATTTCAAGATTTTGGGCTCAGCAGTAACACAGAAATAGAAAATTTTCAAAAGTTTTTTGTTTGCACTGTTTCATATAGCGACATTTTTAGAAATTGTTCTATTGCGAGAATTTACGTCATAATAAATACAGCCATGTCAATTTTCATGTTTATATTCCTAACAATTCCATGTACTTCGTTACTTAGATCATCTTTAGATCTTTTCCCGCTTTGTTTAGTCTTTCGATTTTTTAGAATTTGTTCTACAATGAGCATTTACATCTTATAAATTACTTCCATACCAAAGTTCTAGTTTCTAACCCCAACAGTATCCGAAAAATTTCAGTATTCCAAATAAATCATAGTTTAGAACCTTTCTAGAAATTTTTTCGTTTATCCGTCAAATTGAACCTTTTAGAGAGCATTCATTACGAGTATTTACATCTTAAAAGTAACTACCGCACCAAATTTAAAGTTTCTAACCCAATCAATATCGCAGAAATCGCAATTTTAGAACTTTTTTGTTCCTGCAGCGATGTAGGTTCTTGCACTGACATAAAATACAGTCTTTTTTCAGAGCAGAGATGGCCACCAACATTTTTTTAAGTTGGCTATGTAGTTTCAGAGATAACACATCACAAACGTACAAGCATTAATAATATTATACACTTCATAATATTATAACGCTTTATAATATTAGCATTATAACGCTTTATTATATTAGTATTACAAATAGAAAAGCCATCTATGCGTTACAAACTAAAGTTCCCGGCATTGCCCAGAATTTGAAGGATGTTTGTTCTGAAAAATCAATTTCAAAATTTAACATACAACACAAAACAAACATTAAAAAAAGCAGTCGAAATGTTGTATGAATGAATCATATGAAAACGCTATATATAAATGTATATAACAGATGCAAAAGAATACAGCTATAAATGAACTTATTTCAATTTATAATTGGAGCAATAATGTTAAAATACACCAATATTTCCCTACACGGGTTTTTATCATGCTTCAATACATTTTTCACACTCATATGACGTTATACTATATCCACCACGTCCTTTATATTTCCAATATGACGTAATATTTTCCTCTTTCACATGGAAACCTTCAAATAGAAAAGTTATGAAGTTATATTCACTTTCATTTAAATTCGTCAAACTATTTGTTTCATTTTTCACGTGAATATCTTGCAATAGAAAAGTTATGATGTTATATTCACCTTTTTTTTAATTCAGCAAACTATTTATTTCATTTTTCACGTGGAAATCTTGCAGTAGAATATTAATTGTTGTAGTATTAATTTTATCGTGTATTTTAATTGTTGGCAACTGCTATAACAAAAAATGTTTAAATTTGATAAGAAATTGCTGTTAAATAGGTGGTTTTTTATTAATTCGATTCCGGATTACTTTAGTTGCCTCGGCCATGTTTTAATACACATGTACGTATCTTTTCACAATTTTGGCTTCCAAATTGTGGATTTTTATAGAATTACAAACACATAAATAGACAAGTTTTCATTTTTATATATCTCTCTATTCTAAAAAAAGTAATTAACGCTGTCACTGCCGCCGCCAATTTTGAATTTTTTGTGACCAGAGGTCTTTCTTCGTTAATATTAAGAAAACTATTGCATACAAAAATATGAAAATCGGTGGTATTATAGAGAAATGTTTGATCAACACGCTGATGCATACAGTTTTCAAATCGAAGAATTATTTTAAGAGATATTTAATGCTAAATTTGGACAAAATCGTTCCATTAAAAAAGTTTTATAGGAGCAAAAACTATACATGGGAATTTAATCATTTTTAGATCATTTTATTCAATAGAAGATCCTGGTGTGCAGATTCCATTAATTTTTTTAATTTGACTGATTTTTTGAGGTTTTATTTCTATTTTAAATTCAAATATTCAGCATTTTGACAGATATTTTTTACATATTTTAGAAAATGGTATTAAATTAAACTGTTGCCAACTGTATAAACTGCGCGAGCAATGTTTGCTTCAAATAAAAAAAAATTATTTACACGTTACTATTATAAACAGAAAAAAACCTTCAAATTAGAATTGAATAATTAGGTATAAAAAGCAGGCATTTATTGGAAATTACGCCATAAAAACTATATTTACATGTGAATTTTAAAAGAGAAAGGATATTGTAAAATAAATTCATTAACATGCATTAGAAGTCTCAAATAGAAGAAATTATATCACATTACACTTATTATGCAAAATGAACAAAAAATAATATTGCAAAACAGTTTAAATTTAAAAATTGTGCGAGACAAAATATTAGAGATTAAATATTAGACTTTTTCAAAATTTTATTATTTGTCGTTTGATGTGAGGTGTTCAGCTATAAGTATGCAAAATTTCATGTCTCCAACTTAATTAAGGACTGAGTTTTAAAAATTGTTTAAAATACATAAGTTAGAGCCCAGAGGGTTAAATATTAGACTTTTTCAAAATTTTATTATTTGTCGTTTGATGTGAGTTATTCAGCTATAAGTATGCAAATTTTCATGTCTCCAACTTAATTAGAGGCTGAGTTAGAAAATATGCTTAAAATACAGAAGTTAGAGACTGGAGGGTTAAATATGACTTTCTCAAAATTTTATGATTTATCGTATTATCGCAAGTGTTCAGCTATAAGTATGCAAAATTTCATGTCTCCAACTTAATTAGGGGCTGAGTTAGAAAAATTGCTTAAAATACACAATTTAGAGCCCAGAGGGTTAAATACACTGGTTATCAAAAATTAAGGAAAAGTCACAAAATGCTAATTTTCAAATACGCGAACACTCAAAATGAAATAATATAATTCAAGTAATTACTATCTCTACAACACAGCTAGCCCATATAACATCTCATTCATGTCACAAGGGTCACAGTCACTACGGTGAAGCAAAAAAATAGGAAATTACATACATCTTATTATGAGTCTCAAATGATCACTATATGTGACTCCACTGAGAAGTCAATGTGACTGCTGCTTTGTGACGAGTCACCAGGTGACTTTACAATGTAGTTAAATTGTGACTCTTATGTGACTGTCATTTTGAGACTCAATTTCATAATCATCATGAACGTTGCATTATGATAAGTCACCAAATAATATCATATTATAGTCACATGAAGACTTTTCTGAAAAGAGCACAATGGTGACTTCATAGTAGTCTCTCTGTCACCTGAAAGTCATCATGTGACATTATTTGGTGGCTTATCACAATGCAGCGTTCACGATGACATTGAAATTGAGTCTACAAATGACAGTCACATGAGAGTCACAATGTAACTACACTGTAAAGTCACATGGTGACTCGTCCCAAAGCAGCAGTCACAGTGACGTCTCAGTGGAGTCACATATAGTGATCATTTGAGACTCATAATGGCATGTATAGAATTTCCTATTTTTTTGCTTCACCGTAGTGACTGTGACATTTGTGACCATGTGTGACATGAATGAGATGTTATTGACTAGCTGTGTTGTAGAGATAGTAATTACTTGAATTACATTATTTCCTTTTGAGTGTTCGCGTATTTAAAAATTAGCATTTTGTGACTTTTCCTTAATTTTTGATAACCAGTGTATTAGACTTTTTCAAAATTTTATTATTTGCCGTTTGATGTGTGGTGTTCAGCTATAAGTATGCAAATTTTCAAGTCTCCGACATATATTGTTTCTGAGAACGGGTTCTGTGACAGACAGACAAAGGAGTGAGACAGGTAGGGTTTCGTTAGATGAACGAAACTCTAAAAGCATGCTGCAGATGACTGTGACAACATCCTAAAATTACATTACCATCAGCGATCTACCAATCCTGAATTTAGTTTATATTCGTTTCATATATTCTTATTCTTTTGTGCGGCCCTGTAACATAACTATCAATAATATATACAGTAAAACCTCTGAATAGCGGACACCTCGAGAATGCAGAATTTGTCCTCTATTTGGAGGTGTCCGCTACTGAGAGTAAAACATGTACAGTTATTTAAGGGTTGGTAATCGAAAAAATGCCCGCTAAATAGAGGTGTCCACTAATCGGGTGTGTCCGTTATGGAGGTTTTACTGCATAATAATATCATCCTTTATACAAGAAAATTGCATGCTGTATGATAGACAGACAGACATCCAGAGAAAGATAACCTCCTGGAGCAATAAACACTTATGTCTTTTGTTTTAATCATCCACAATCGTTTCTAAATTTCGTTATACGAGTATTAAAAAATCTGTTAATTTTCAGTCGATAGGACTGACAACTATATTTTAGGCTGAGTTTTTAGCCGGATTTAGCCTGTTGTATGTCATACAACAGGCCAGATTTTATACAACAGTCTAAAAACGATCACCGTGGTACGGAGTACTGTATTATTATTTGTTTGCCCACCAAAATTGGTTGCCACGGGTTGTTGCAAGTTTTGTGATCACGTGGTTGAAACTGATCTATTCAATATTACTGTGTGCGTATTTTTTTTTTATTTGCTCCATGTGTTCAAACCAGTCGTCTATGAAAACATCCTTCGGTGAAAGTGACGCACACCAAATTTCTGTGACGTATGCAGATAAATTGTGCTTTTTTATCAGTTTTTTTAATATAATTTTTAAACGGTTTGGAACTTATTTTTTATAGTAGGTGCATTCAGTAGGTGGCCCTCATAGGTACCTTCTGGTGCAATCAGAAACGAAATCCAACAAATATTTTTTGAGTTATGCTTGACGAAAGGTTTTTATTAGGCTTTTTTTTTAGTAGGACATGGCCAGAGTTGCATAATATAGACGCACGCCGTGCACAGAAAGTTTTCCGTAAAATTCGGAACTTTGCGGAAAATTTTTTTGGGGGAAAAAAAAAACGTAATTTTTGTTTTTGTAACTTTTTTTTTTTTTAAATACCGAAATATTAGAAATATTTCCCAATTTTATGCATGATTTATTTATTGTTTGCCAGGGGTAGTTCTGTTCCGAATTTTCTGAAAATTTAAGGCATTCGGTTCCGAAAATTTTAAAAAAATCGACCATCAGCCCGAAAATTCAGGCATAAAAAATAATCACTTAAAAAGTATTGCGAATTTCAACAAATGGTCGCCGAAAAAAAACAATTTCGTCAATCGTTAGCAGAAAAAAATCACCACTTTCGTCAAAGCATCGCGGGAAAAACGTGAATTTCGTCAAAGGACCGCGGAAAAAAACTCGAATTTTTTTAAAGGATCCTGAAAGAAAAAAGATAATTTCGTCAAAAAATGAAAAAACCGCTATCAAAAGATCGCAAAAAGCATGAGGATTTTGTCAAAATCGAAAAACTTGCGAATTTTATCAAAATATCGCAAAAAACACGCCATATTAGTCAAATGATCACGAAAAAAGTAGGAATTTCGTCAAAAACAAACAAAACGCTGTCAAAAGATCGCGAAAAAAACGCGAATTTCGTCAAAATGTCGCAAAACAAACAGCAACTTTCATCAAAATACCGGAAAAAACACGCGAATTTCGTTGAAAGATAGCGAAAAATACATGAATTCCGTCAACAGATCGCGAAAAAAAAACGTGAATTTTCTCAAAGGATCGCTAGTTTCGTGAAAAAACAAACAAAACGCGGTCAAAAGATAGAAAAAAAAAACCCTGTAAATTTCTGCAAAAGAAACGAAAAACAAGCGAATTCCACCCAAAGATCACGAAAAACACGCGAATTTCGCCAAAAGATCCCGAAAAATATGCGATTTTAGTCAAAAGAGTGCAAAAAACTTGCAAATTTTGTCAAAAAATCGCAAAAATACACGAATATCGTCAAAAATACGCGAATTTCGTCATAAGACCGCAAAAACACACGAATTTCGATAAAAGATCGCGAAAAACAAGCGAATTTTGTCAAAAGACCGCAAAAATACGCGAATTTCGTCAAAAGATCGCAAAAAATAAGCAAATTTCTTCGAAAGATTGTGAAAGGCACTCGAATTTCGGCAAAAGATCGCAAAAAACACTCAAATCTTGGCAAGAGATTGTGAAATCACGTTAATTTTGTCGCGAAAAACGCTAATTTCGTGAAATGATTGCGCGGATTTTGTTTATTTTATTTTACGATTTGCTGAAATTAGGTCCCCCAAAGGTTCCTTTTTATGCGAAATATATGGTCTTTTTTGGTCCCTTTTTTTGAAAAAAAAATGATCCCCTTTTACCATTTTTTACTGTAAAAGTTGAGTGGGAGTCCTGTATGTTGTATTCATAGGCTTTCCTTTGATTAATTAAAATTATTGCTCTAAAATAATATTTTTTAAAGCCAAATAAACTGATTTTTTTTTTCTTCCTGCTGCTAATTTTTCATTATTGCAATCTGTATCCAATTGTCATATTAGTTAGCCCAGAGTTAGCAAAATGTGTGCAGAAATTTTATCTGAGTAATTATTCTTTCAAATGTGAAAATATTTTCAAGATAGCAATCATTTTAATTTTTAGGAGTTTATTAGCATAAGAAATTGAGTCTGCTCCAAAAACAGAATTTTAATTTTATTGCTACAAAATTAGATTTTTGCTGCTCCAAAAATGGATTTTACTGCTCCAAAGGTGCTCCAAAAATGGATTTTACTGCTCCAAAGGTGCTCCAAAAATGGATTTTACTGCTCCAAAGGTGCTCCAAAATGGTTTTAGTGCACTTTCATCCCTGCATCAGTTCTCTTTAATGGTGATACCTATGAATAGACCTCTCCCTATAAAATGTGATTCAGTTGTTTCAGAAGCAATGCCGTATTCTTTCTGTGAACAGAGTGACTGGTATTTTGTGCAAATAGATATTAAGGATTGGGCTGTTTCTAAATGCATTGACAAAATAATTGATAAGAATTCCCCTTTTCTTATCATGGATTTTTAGCTTTATTATTTTTTTCAATTAAAATAATTATACTTTAATTAATATAGATTAATTTTTAATTTAAATGGAAATTACTTTAAAACTACTGTTTTTAATTAATATCATCAAAATAATGTAACACATTATTTTAGTAAACATTAATTTAATTTGCAGAAAGTTTTTGACCCAATATTTGCGTGCGCGGAAAGTTTTTGGTTTTATACAAGTCTGGACATGGCGTTAATATCCATCATAGCTGTAATTTGTCCGGACAGTAATATTTCGCTGAGTATTAGCCTTCGCTTCGCTCAAACAATAATGGGTACTTGTTAGTTATCCCGTCGACCAATTTACTGTCGCCAAATTGCAAGATTAAATGCCAATAATGGTTGGTCGTAAATGTCACATTCACTTGACAACACGTGTTTATGTCATCAAGTGATTTTTATTTCGACGTTTTATTTGTATTTTTATTAATGTTATGCCCAGAAGGAGAATTTTCTGCGTCAGACTGCAGCAAAGAAAAATTTATCTGCGACCCAATAAGCCTACTATCATAAGAAATAACAGAAACACTTAAAGTAAGCAAAATTTCCATTTATAAAGAATATATATAATATAAGGATACAACAAATACCATAAATCTAGAGACTTAAAGCAAATTTCAACTATTTTTTAAGCCCAGCATTTATTTTTAAGTTGGTGGATTAATCTGCAAGGTTTAAAATAATCTGCAGCGCCTGCTTCCGTGCTGCACTGTTTCTGCTACTGGGATGTTATGCTAAATTATTTGTTCTTTCATTATTTAAAATAAAAATTATGTCAATTTGTATAATTTGGCGAGCCGAGCGGTTTGGCGATTTATATAATTTGGTGGAATTGGTCGACGGGATAACTAACAAGTACCCTGTAATGTTGTATAGGGTAGATGTGCCAGTAATGGATTAGAGTGTGGTAAAAGATGTGCCCTTAAGGAATTTCTTTTAAAATTATTTTTTTATTAATAATTATAATTAATATAAATATTATATTAACCTTTCAACAATATTTAACCATTTTTATAGTCTCATTTCCCAGTATGAATCGCAATTTAATTTTAAATAACAGAAATATATAAAAACACCCAAAAGCCCAGTAATGGACACCCTCTGTTCCAGTAATGGACACCCCATAAAAAGTAATAAATATAACTGTTTTTATGACTGTATTTAGAACCAGAATTTAATGCATACTAATGAGACAAAATAGTTATTTAATTAAGATACCAGTAATTAATAAAATATTTGTCATAATCATTTACTGTTTGCATCAATTACTGTAATTATCAGAAGATCGATGTTTTAATTATTTTAGATGGATAGTATAGGTCAAAATTGGAAAATTTCATTAGCGGCCACTGGCCGGTAGGACTAATTTCTTAAGTGGCCACTTTCTTTAAACTAGCGGCCACTTTTTTATTTCAAAATGCTGAACAGTAAAATTTCCATAAGTATTAATCTAAAACTGAGTAACCCAAATAAAAATGTTAATGTAAACTTATTGGAATAAAAAAAAGTAGAATCCTTGATGAAATGCAAGAAAATTTTATTATCTCCTTGTAAAAAAGTGGCCGGAAGGTGGCCGCTGATAGACAATTTTTCACTAGCCACTTTTTTTCATTTACTGGCCCTGTGGCCGGTGGGTAGTGCTAATTTTGACCTTTAATGGATAGTTTAAAATACTAAATATCAGGCAATTACAGCTATTAAATTATTTTTTATAGTGGGGGTTTAAAAGGTAATAAAAAAAAAAAGTTTTGGAGTATTAGTGTATAGTTTCGTCTCACTATTTTTAGCAATTAAACTTCCAGAGACTACTTGATCTATTATTTATAATAATATTACAAATATGAAAGAAATGATATTGTGAGTTCAATATTTTAAATACTAAATAAACTAATTTCAAAATAAAACTGTAGAACTGATGTTTGAGGACACTGATATGCAGATTTACTAGTTTCATGAATATTACCTATAACTTTCCTTATTATTATTATTTTTTTTTTTTTCCTCAGAGGTGAATAAAGAAACATTTAAGACAGAAAATAGATTTTTAATAGCTTCTGTAACTTAATTGTTTTTATTTAAACGGAGAGGGATTAAGCCCTATGAGCCCCTCTTTGACTGTGCTCTTAAACAATATTTTCTGCTTCCTGGCTGGTTTGATTGCCAGATTATAAAATATGCAAGGTACATATACGTTAAAAAAGAAAGAAAGAAAATATTGAAAAATTTTTAATCACATAAAATAACTTAAAACCAGCTATTTATAAAAGTTTTTGTGTTATTACCTTTGGATAAGTATAATTAAAAAAATAAATGTGATTATTTAGGTTTGTAGTTAAGTCAAAATATTTTATGCACTATAAACATTACCTACTGAAATTGCATTTTTAGCAATGTCTACATGGGGGTGTCCATTACTGGAAAATGACTAATTAACCAACCCAGTAATGGACACCCCCTCTTAAAACCTTAAAAATAAATAAAATTTTGTAAATGGCCGTTAGCATATAAAATTCTAAGTTTTCTATTGCTACTTAAACAAAAACATTCAAATTTTGCAAGAAAATAAATAATATATAAATTAATTAAACGAAGCCAGCTCTTAGCCTCTTCATTAAGATTTTCATAGAAAAACAGCAAAACTTTTAAACATTATTTTCTGCATCCTGATTGGTGTGATTAAAAGTGTCAACAATAATCCACTTTTATAAAACATGCAAGGGGGAATTATAAAAAAAAATAATTAAAGCTAAATATTTATTAGTTATTTTTTTATGAATCAAAAACATCAAGACAAGGGGTGTCCATTACTGGCACATCTACCCTATGTCTTATAATTTGGCGATACATAGAGATGGGAATGCTCAGAAAACCCCCGGAAAAGTTGGGAAAAAAGACTTTTTTTTTTCAGTTTTTTCCGAAGGGCTATTTTTTAATTTTTCCAAATTGGAAAAATTGAAATTTCATTTATAAAATAATGTAGTCAAAATTTTGTAATTGCTGCATTCTGATACTTTTATTTATATTTTTTTCATGTTTAGTGTCCCTCATGAAAACTTTAACATGGAAAACCTTATCTGTAAGCAGGGATCTCTTTAGAAAGAACTTGAGTCCCTTAAAGGATCCTTCACAGTTTTTTCTCCTTAAAACATATGACCTGTAACAAAATTCTTTCTCTTAAAAATAGACATTTTAGAATTTTTTTACAATCTCCAAATTAAATCCTTCACAAACATAATGATTTTAGAATTAAAAAAAAAAAAAACTGTTGTACAATAGCTGCAATAACCAACCAATGAATCTATTATCCAGCTGTTTATATGTACAAAGGACCATCTCAATAATCTCTAAATAAGAACTTAAATATGATAATTTCTAATTTACAAAATTCCGATTACATTTTTTACATTTCATTCACATTTTTTACAAGTTCAAGTTTTTATAAAAGTTCCCAATTTTGCAAAAACATGATCGTGTGAAAAAAAATCCAAGCAAATCCCTGGTAAGATAATTAAATGCAACTTCTCTCGTTGAAAATGAAAATTCATGTGCAAAAGTATTTCAATATTATACCAATAAATGAAAATGGTCAGATGGAAAATTTAATGTAAAATTTGAAACATGCATTTATTTTTATTTGCATTGCTGTAATTTTTCACTATTTTTAGATTTTTTTTTTTTTTTTTTTTTTTTGATAATAACATGCAGTTGGTATTATGTATCATTTTTTTTTTTTTTCTTTTCTTGAAATATAGATTCTTAGTGTTGTGTAAATGTATTTTCAAAAAATATAAATCCATACAAACTTTGCAAAGAAAATGTAAGCAAAT
This sequence comes from Maratus speciosus, assembly GCA_963932465.1. Taxonomy (NCBI): domain Eukaryota; kingdom Metazoa; phylum Arthropoda; class Arachnida; order Araneae; family Salticidae; genus Maratus; species Maratus speciosus. The sequence goes on from OZ010798.1 coordinate 293,676,728, forward strand.
CTCTGTGAAAAATCTAGTTGAAAACAATTTTTAAACATATGGAAAAATCCACCTGTTTTGAAAGTTTCATTTTAAAAAAATACCGCTTTCAATATTAAGGCTCTGGCTCTAAATCTTACTAAAACATAGTTTGGGTTTAGCCTGGAAAGCTGTACCAAAACTACATATACAGGAAATCAAAATTATAACTGTAAAGGGGGAGGGAGTGTAATATTGTAAAATAATACAAATTTTTAAACAACGGAAGATTTGAAAATACAGTACAGGGCCTATTATCCGGAACCCTCGGGACCAAAGGCTTTCTGGATTTCGGGTCCACCCGAATTCCGTCAAAAAATCGCAGGAAAAACGAGAAATTCTTCAAAGCGAAAAAAAAAATTCTTCAAAGGATCGCAAAAAAAACCCTTCTTAATTTCATTAAAAGATCACGTAAAAATGTGAATTTTGTTAAAGGATCACGGAAAAAACACATAATTAGTGCCAAGGTTTGCCCCCCCCCCCCCCCACCCCTCTTCTGTAAACTTTCAAAAAATTTGCTGTGAATTTCAGATTTTTTTTTTTTTTACTCAGAATCACCTCTTAATTCAAGTAACACAATTGTGTAGCCATAATATTTTGTCGAAGTGAGAGAGAGAGAGTGCGAAATATCTGACGATTTAAAAAAAAAAAAAAAAAATCGTAATATAAATTAATTTTAAACTAAAATTTGACAGGAAAATGACTTTTTTCTAATTTCAGGGGGGAGGGGGGGGGGGTGCACCGTGTTCCCCCATCACTGATGTAATATATTTTAGTGGTTACACATATTGCAACACAATAGACCAAAAAAAATTAGGAATCTGTAAGATTTTTGAAAATTTTCAGGAATTGCAAAATTTTAGTAAAAATTTACAAATTTAGAAAATTTTCAAAAAATTTTTTCCAGATTTTGGAATTTCGGATAATGTGTCCTGTACTGTAATAGTATTTATAATAATACCAGAACTAGGGATTTACCGAATAGTTGATTCGGTATTCAGTGGTTCGGCATTTAAACCGAATATTCGGCTTCGGCCAAATACTTTTAAGTATTCGGCTTCGGCTAAATACTTTTAAGTATTTGGCCGAATAATTGCAGATAAGTATTTTCTTAGAAGTAGAAGAATTCTCTTTTACTTAGCTGTAGAATAAGCTAAACAATGAGTTTCAATATTATGTGCATGAGTTCAGAGTTCAGCTGCACTACAAAAGACAAGTCAAAGGCCATTTTTTGTTTAAAAAAAACTTTTTCCTTCCTAAAATAGTCTATATAGGTGCGAAATCAAAACAACTGTCTACAACAGAGATTAAAAAAAAGTAAGAAATATGCACATCTTTCCCTTATCATTTAATTTTATTTCAGGGCGGGATGGCGGGATTTGTGCCCAAAATTTTGAAATCCCACCCAAACTAATATCGTGGGCGGGAGACTCCCGTCCAAAAAATTTCACCATTTTCCTGAAAATTTTGCATTTTGAAATTACGATTAACTCCCGCGAACGCCTTGCAAATTTCCTGATATTTTCGCGCGACTAATTGACACTTTTTTTTTTTTTTACTGCGAAAGATCGTTGAAACTCCCGAATTTTTTATGCGACCGATAGAGAAATTTCATTATTTTGTTCTCGAGATCAGTTGACAAGTGTCCGCGACCGATTGGCAAATTCAGGGGTGTTTCTGTTACCAATTTTCCGAAAATTTAAGGAATTAGGTTCCAAAAAGGGTGAAAAATCGGTCATCAGTTCAACAGAAAAATATCGTGAATTTCGACAAATGATCGCCGAAAAAATCAATTTTGTCAATCGTTCGAGGAAAAAATCGCCAATTTCGTTGCAAAGGATTGCGAATAAAACACAAATTTTGTCAAAGGATCGCGGAAAAACATGAATTTCGTCAGATTGCGGGAAAAAAAACTTGAAATTCATCAAAGGATCGCAAAAAACGCAAATTACATCAAAGGATAGCAAAAAAATCATAAATTTCGGCAAAGGAACGCGGAAAAAATGCGAGTTTCGGCAAAGGATCGCAAAAAAAGATAATTTCGTCAAAGGATCGCGGAAAAAAGATAATTTTTTTTTGTTGTTGTTTTTTTAAAATTAGTTCTAGTGATATAATTAAACAAGTGCTACTGAAAAATCATTTCAACAGACACATGATATATTACAAACATTCGTGTTAAATTAAGCAAGAAAAGCTACTGTAAGAATTCTGAGACTGAAAGGATAAACTTTTAAAAGCTATCTTTTTTTTTCTCTCTCTCTCTCTCTCTCTTTTTTTAATAACATATTCACATGTAAAGGGAAAATAATTTTTTTAATGTGCAATGTGCATAAATATTGAAAAAGTTTATTATTGTATACTTTTTAAAAATATATATAACTTATTTTTGAGAAGCATTTATAGGAAATCAATTTTTCCAGAAAAAAAAACGGTTTTTTTCCGCCACTTCAAATTTTCCAGAAAATTTACATCTCTAGCGATACATATTGCAATTCCTTTTCAAGGGCCACTATAACAAAGAAGTACCCATTTCAGAGTAAGATGAGTTCATTTTTATCTATGCAATAATTTGCTCTTAAAATTTGTAATTGTTTTCTTAAAGTTGTTTAAAAACAAAAAACATTTCCTATGCTTGTCATTCTTTTTCTATCATCACCAATTGTTGCAAATATGTCATCTTTAATACATAAGTACTAACTTAAGTTGTTTTCATTTCATGTCATTTATTTTTAAATGTTGTATTTACCACTTTTATGCTAGGTCAGGTTATTTATAATATTTTCTAAATCATAATTATTTCAGCTAAGTTTGCATTGTCTCCTTATAATCAAATTAAATTTTGTACGATTCTTTATTTTTTTGTAATTTGAATTACTCATGTTGTACCTTATTTATTTATTTATTTTTCTTCTTAGAATTCAAGAAATGGAAGGATGCTGTTCAGGATAGAACTAAAAGTTTATATACCTCATGCCAGAATAAGAGAGGAGACAAATATAGGCACTTCTTGTATACATGTTATAGGTATGTAAAATTTTCTAAATAAAAATAATTGAAATATAGCAATAACGATGGATCTGTTTAAGAAAAATTTGTGTCCTTTAAAGGACCCTTCACAACTTTTATTTTTCATGCACATAGTGCAAGAAAAATATTGTAATCCTAACTTGTATATCTGTGTGTGACTGAACACAATAATTCCCAAGCAGTAATCCAATTGAACTCCCATTTGGCAAATATGTTATATACTACTGTCTCAAGAACTGCATAGATTTTCATAAAAATCGTCCAATGTGTTAGGTATTTAATCCATTTTTGACCAATTCCTGAGGGAAAAACTCCAAAGAAATGCAACAGAGTATAAAGGATATATATTGTGGCAGTGTAAGCAAACATTAGTAACGCAAAGTTAACACCTCCAGTTTCAAATTGATGCTGTCCTGCATTTGAATTCAGACGATCTCATTGTGTCAGAAATTTATAAATATCAACCTCCCCTCCCCCACACCACCCCTCTTTTTTTTTTTTTTTTTTTTTTTTTTTTGTAAAATCTTTCTGGACATTTACATCAGGGTAGATTATTTATTCATTTACAGTAAAACCTCCCTAAAGCATCCACGTTCCGTTCCGATAAAAAAGGGTCGCTCCGAGAGGTGGTCTCTTAATGGAGGTCATACTCATGTTTAAATCTAGATTTTAATTGTTGAAAAAAGATAACAATTAATGTTACTAAAATTTATTTTTCGCATTAGGTAAAAATATGAAAATTTAAGTATCAAAACAAAAGTTAATTACTATAGAGTACAAAAAAGGAATATATTGCTTTGATTTTATGGTTTTATTTTTTATAACTTTTATTTCCAAGTCCTTTCGAAGTTCAGTAAATAAACGCAATTTCTTTTGGGACAGGAACAAATAATGATGATTCATTAATTTATCTATTTCTTTGAGAGTTTTCTGACTGAATAGGGCGGGGCAGTTTACTGACCACCATTTTTAATTTGTCATCAGGGTTAAAGTCATTGCCTAAAAAGGCACAAAATAAGACCTTCCCAGACCTGCCAACTGCTACAAAAAAATCGTAGTTGCTACGATTTGGACTTATAAACTATGATGCTACGAAAATCGGTCTTAAACTACGATTTTTTGCAAAAAACAAAAAAAACTCATTTTTTGTTTCTAATTGCGATTTTTATCCCGCGCAGCATATTTTTCAGGAATGATTCTGTTCCAAAATTTCAAGTATTCATTTCCGGAAGTTTTAAAAAATTTGTCATTAATCCGAAAATTCGGACATTAAAAAATGCTCATAGGAAAAAAAAAAAAAATCTGGGCTGCAAAACAAACTTGTTAACATAAAACCCTCCTTATGTATATCAACCACAAGTGAATCGTGTTTCTGTAAATATTTATACAGGAATTCCCTTCCTTAGAAACAGGGATGCCATTTTAAGAATTTCTGAAGGGGGGGGGGGGGAATCTTTGAGGGGCAAGATTTGAAATAGTGTGCAAAATCGCACGATTTGTACTATTTATTATTAAACATTTCAATTTACGAATTATTATTAAACATTTCAATTTTGTGTGGTAAAAAACACAAAATTCGTCAAAAGTTCAAGGTAAAAAGTGCAGATTTCAACAAAGAATCGTGATAGAAAAATGTGAATTACGATTGTGGGAAAAAAATTGTGAATATCCTGAAATGGTCGCGGGAAAAAAAATTCGAGAATTTCGTCAAAATTTACTGCACTGGGCTAAAAAATTGGAACCAGGCTTCTTTTACAAATGTAAAAAAAATGCTGCAAAATGAGAAGAAACTTTAAATATCGTATAAAAATTTTCAGAGGAAAAAATTTACTATATTGAGTTGAAAGACTGAAACCTTATTCCTTTTACGAATGTCAAAAGATGGCTCCGAAACACGAAAAACCAACCAACCAACCTCCAGATTAATTTCAATATTCTGTGCTACGATTTCTCGTTTTCAAATGTTGGCAGGTCTGCCTTCCTCCAGCGACCAGGAAAAAACGGAATTTGTTTCATTTTCTTCAAAGAAATGGGTTGCTCAAGGAGGGAGTTGAACTGGGGAGGTCTCTGAATGGATGTAAAATTAGTATTGAGCTTATGGGAATAAATTTCGTTCCGTGAGAAAATGGTCATTCAGGGAGGTTTCACTATATTTTTCACCTTAAAACAGAACCCTTCTCAAATTTCTTTATCTTAACAATAGATCTTTCATAAGACTTTTCCATCTCCAATATCCCTTCGTAATGCTTTCACAAATTTAATCATTTAGGAATATTTTCAGCTCTTTTTATATTTTATTTATTTATTTATTTGAATACTTTGTGACTATTTTTTAATGATTTGTAGTGGGCTGCATATGAAAAAATTTTAAAGTAAAAAAAAAAAAAAACTATTGTTACCATTTCATAAGCCAGTGACTGCTGAACATATAAATGGCCATCAACAATTTCTTTTTTTCTCTTTTTAGAATTTTTTTTTTATTATTATTACTGAATGTTGAGATAATTTGTATGTTACCAGAATCACTCATTTTTTAACCCAACTTTTGGCTGTGGACCCAATTAAAGATATGAACCTTACAACTATATGTAATTTTCTATTCTGTTGAAATCCACGACAAAATATATATGAGGACGTGAGTTTCAAAGCTCGCCTTATCCAAAAAATCAAATTTTGGGAAATCGTGAAAAACCTGTAACTGCGACCCCGTGCATCGAATACCTCCAATTTTTTGTATACTTATAGCTACCGGGTGTCCCAAAAAGGACTGACTGATTTTAAAATTCAATAACTTGCAAACGGTGACAGATATTTAAAAAATTCTTGCAGGAGGGTTATGCATAAGGTCAAAAGTTTTATTACAGTGATTTTCAATTTTAGTTCGATTTACAAACAATAGATGGCGCTGCAAGCAATAGTCGCTAAATACAGGCTCGATTTTTGGTCCTTTATCTTGTTCCATGCAGAAAAAGGAGATGGAAATGTATTATCCAGGCCACGAAGTACCAAAAATCGAGCCTGAATTTAGCGTCTATTGATCGCAGCGCCATCTATTGTTTGTAATTCGAACTAAAATTGAAAATCACTGTAAAAAAACTTTTGACCTTATGCATAACCCTCCTACAAGAATTTTTTAAATATCTGTCACCGTTTACAAGTTATTGAATTTTAAAATCAGTCAGTCCTTTTTAGGACACCCGGTAGTTGCTCTGTGATATCATTGTGTTAAGTTGGAAAATCTACTTTAATTCATTTAATTATTTAATTGGAAAAAGTTTCGGATAAGAAGAGTTTTGTTGCCAACCTATGGATAAGAAGAGTTTTGTTGCCAATCGTCTATCATACTTGCTGAAAGAAATTAATAGTTTCTATTTTTGGTCATTGGATGATAATATTTTGTATTTAAAAAAATCTTACGAGAGAAATAAGTATGATTAAAATTTAGTATTATGTTTTATTATAAAAAAGTAAACTTATCAATAATCAAATAAAACTTATCATAAATAGCTTATAATTAAAATAACTTTTTTTTTTTAAGAATATAATATAATCTATATAATATTATATCTATACACCATCTCCTTCTGTTCTGGTTCCTTAGAAATAATATTTTTATAGAAAGTAAGCACTTCCATTTCTGATCAGTTTTCATCAAAATGTTTTTTGAACAATCCATGGACATCCTTAAGTTTCTCTTGCTTCACGGACTCCCTCCTCCTTCTTTTTAAAAAGAAAGTCCAGTTTTTAGATGCCTCTAGCACAACTTTTACACTGGGAATTTTTAAATTCCAAGAATCTTCCGAAATACACTTCCACAAATTTGAAGATGGCCATGGTTCTTAGTCTTCATATAGTACCTTATCGTAAGGCCTTTCAAAGTGCACTGAGATGCACTTAAAAAAATTTTTCAAGGTGAAAATTTTACTTTTCTGGATATTTCATAGAAGGAAATAAACCTGGACGGTTTCTTGAAGGAGATGTTTGAGATGTGAACTTAAAAATAAAGTTATCTTATGCAATTTTGTCTTTGCTTGAAAAAAAAAAAAAGCTGGGTGGAAGCATCATACATCTTGCATTGAGACAGTTGAATACTTGAGGTTCTCTTTCTGGTGAGTGCACTTTGAGAGGACCGGAAATGCCTTAGGTTTATGCCTGAGAATAAAAATTAAATCTTTTAACACCTTCTGGCAGTAAGAAAGAAAATAGAAAGTGATTCTCCTTTTTGAACTTGCATTTTAATCTTCTTTTGCTTGTATTCTTTACTAACCCGTGTGTTCGTATATCTTTTTCTCTTCTTCTCCCCTTCCCCCACAAAATGCAAGAGTTTATTCACTGACCATTATACATAAGACATGCTGTAAAACTTATTTAATCAGTTTGTATGAATAGAACAGGTAAAAACTTTAAATGAAAATAGCAACAGGTCGCAGAGAAATGAAGGAAAATTACTGTGATAGTAGCTGATAAGCTAGTCGTCCGTTGGTCTTACGCATGCGCAGGGATAATAGTCCAAGAGCTGTTAAACATTTTAGGGAAGGTATTTGAGGCACCCTGAAAATTTGTGCAACACTTCTTTTGTAATGGTTGAATACAAAATCGAATTTCTGGCTGAAGGATCGTGGCCCAAAAACTGTGCCAGACACGTGTCAAGTGCCATTTTTTGACTACCCCCCAAAAAAGATATTTGAGGCACGCTGAGATTGAGACAGAATAACATTTATACTTAGAAAAAAATATTTTGAAAACGACAGACACTTTAGTCGGTCCAAAAACTGTGCCAGACACGTGTCAAGTGCCATTTTTTGACTACCCAAAAAAGGTATTTGAGGCACGCTGAGATTGAGACAGAATAATATTTATGCCTAGAAAAAAATATTTTGAAAATGACAGACACATTAGTCGGCACAAAAACTGTGCCAGACACGTGTCAAGTGCCAAATAGCACTTGACACGTGTCTGGCACAGTTTTTGGGCCACGATCCTTCAGCCAGACATCCGATTTTGTATTCAGGCATTACAAAAGAAGTGTTGCACAAATTTTCAGGGTGCCTCAAATACCTACTCAAAAATGTTCAACAGCTCTCCTACTATAAAGCTAGTTTTGTTGCCAACTCCCTAATGGATATAGCTAGTTTTGAAACCAAACCAATATTTTAAGAACCCCAAAATAAAGGATAAAAATTTTTTTTTTACAGATTATAGTGTTTTTTCTGTGCTGGTTTACCAATAGAATAGATTGGTAGAGAAAATCCGATTTTTTAAATTTTGGATAAGGCGAGTTTTGAAACTCACGTCCTCCATATGTTGATCAAATTTTAATACGAAACAGGGTGCACTGTTGTTATGTTGTCCTTTTTACTCACAAATCACTGTAACTCTGTGTTAAATTTTAAGAAGTGCACAATGCTTTGTGTTCATAATTATTAATGTTATTATAAATTAATATATTAGAATGTCATAGAAGAAAGTTTAATAATGGCCACAAGAATACTAGTTTAATGTTACATTTAAATACTGTTTTTACTATTTGTTGTGTATATGTAAAAATATTTTCAATTTATATTTAAAAATGCTAATATACATACAGTGAAATACGCTGAACACGAAACTAAGGGAACCCAAAATTTTTTTTCATGTTAAAAGAATTTTGCGTTAAGAGATCCGTAAAAAAGAACTAAACTTACAAATATTTTCGACGTCGTCAAATTTTATTTCGATTTCCTGTTAAACTACTAGTAAGTTGCATACATTAGGATAAAAAGCAAGTAAAAAAATATTGATTTTGGGGGGGAAAGTCAGATATCTTTTTTTGTCTTTTTCAGCATTCTGAGATCTAGCTTGTTTGAACCAAATAAGCAAAGCTGTCTCTAAATCTTTGTGCTTAGCAGTTCTCATACGTTTCCTCTCTGGCTTAAACATACTGTGCTCAAACCTTAACGTAATGGGATCCTTGTTTTTTATTATTGTGTATAAAGTAGAATTGGCAATGCCAAACTCTTTGCAGATTTCTGTTTTCATCCTTCTTTTTCATCAACTGCATTAAGCAGCTTCATATTCATTTGAGGCGAAATAGCTGTTTGTTTTCCCACCGATTTCTCAGCCATTGCACTCATAAAACATAAGCTAATTTATAAAAAACACGAATTCACTGATTTTCACCCAAAATTCAATGGTTTTAGCACAAAATTCACTAATTTCAACTCAAACTAACTAGCTCGAAAGTGAATTTTTTTTATGTTAAACGAGTTTTGTTTCATGTTAAAAAAAAAAATGCATTAAAGTGTATAGTATACTGTTCGGACCACTATATAATTTTGTGTTAACCGATTTTTCATGTTAATCGTTTTCGTGTTAAACGTATTTCACTGTATATGATTTCTAATTGCTAAAATCAAAACTTCAAAAACAGTAGGATAGTTTTATTTGACTGTTGACATGTTTCAACTCTTACCTGAGTCATTTTTTAAACAAATACAGTCCACTCTCCCTAATCTGTTCTATATTTCAAATGTAAACAAGCAGTTAAAATCTTTTTTTAAGCAAAGTAACATATACTTTGACCATAATAAAATTTGACTGAGCAGTTGAATTTATTAAGAATTTTTTAATGCATTTCTACATTCATTAGAAGGAAATGTTTTGTATATCTTGTAAATAACTATTAGACTGCTATATCCTGAACGCATTCATTGGCTGTATAAAAAATAAAGTTGCTTTTGAAGAAGGGGGTGTGTCTTGAGGTTAAATATCTTAGTTTTCTAAAAAAAACAAACTTTTGTTACTGATTAAGAAATCTTGTCTCTTAAATGACTTCAAGATGCAGAGTTTAAATTAAAAGCTATAAAGTCAACCACTATCACTGTGGTGATTGATAGATTTAAAAATAAGTAGAAGTGTTTTCTATTAATTTTCTATTATTATATCATTAAATCTTTTTTTATATATAAAAGGGATTTTCTTTCATTTCTGTGTTATTTATTTACCATGTGTTTACTATATATGTAGATGAATTCCAAATATTAAAATGTAAACAATGAGATGACCTATAATCTGCAAAACCCTAAGACCCAACCTGTGCGAATTAAAGGGAGTGTACTGTAAATAATAATATTCTGAAATTGCACTATCTATGATGCAATGATCTGAAATGCCATCATTCAGTTTTTCATGTAACACACGTTATTTTTTTATTTTATTTGGCTGTTTATTTCTATTTTCGTAACCATTGAGTAACTCGAGCCACAATTTTGGTAGGTTAAATGATTCTTCATCAATACATATTAAAATAGAATTATTGAATATTATCCAAGCTTTTTTGAGAAATTAAAATACAGTCTTGAGCGGTTCAATCAATATCTGCTTAGTAGCCAAAGTACCTCCAAAATTAAAGAATATCATTTGCACTAAAACTGATCCAATTAATTTTGAGAATTATTCAGGAGTATATGAAATACCATTTATTATAGTAGACGAATCAAAGAATTACTATATTGGAATGACTAGCAGGAAATTTAAGTACAGAAAAAAGAAGCATGTAGCTGGTATTAAATATAATAGAAAAACCATAGCCCTGGCAAGATTACATCAAGAAGAAATCATACAAATAAATTTCAATGAAAGTAGGCTAATTTTTCCTTCCAATCTATATTATCCATCCATTATAAGAGAAACCATAGAGATTCTAACACATAAAAATTCCATATGTAACGATGCAGCATCATTTAACCTACCAAAACTGTGGCTCCAGTTATTCAATGGTTACAAAAATAAAAATAAACATCCAAGTAAAATAAAATACAGGAAAAACTGAATGATGGCATTTCAGATCATTGCATCGTAGATCGTGCAATTTCAGAATTGTTTATTTCTTTTGAAAATGACTTGGGAAGAGTCAAAACATGTCAACAGTCAAATAAAACTATTTTACTGTTTTTAAAGTTTTAATCTTACACTTTTTAGCAATTAGAAACAGTATATTATTACAAGGTGTTAATTTATTATATATTTATGCTAATATACATTAAATGTAATATTGCTGGAAGTAGTAACATTAGCTTTTATTATTATTATTATTATTAGATCTGGTGGCTTTGTCCCTTCAAAAGCGTCTGGGAAAAGGAGGATAACTAACAAAAAAATTGATGGTTGGTGTCCTTCTGGGATGGAAGTTAAAGTCTTTAATGCAGGGGGAGTTCAAGTTAAATATTGGATAACTCACTTTGGCCATGAATGTGAAGTGGACCGGCTGAATCTTTCACGCAGGGAAAAACTTATAATAGCCAGTAAGTATGAAAATTCTTTTTAAAGAAAATTAATTATTATTAAGAAGAGCATATGTTTTTGTTAAGTCTAAACTAGTTTTAACTAGTGATTGTGTTTTGACTGATTTCAAGTTTTGAAAGTAGCATATAATATACAGTGAAATACGTTTAACAAGCAAATGCTTAGCATGAAAAATCGGTTAACATAAAAGGATATAATGGTCCGGACAGTATATTATGCAATCTAATGCATTTTATTTCTTTTAACACGAAACAAAAATCGTTTAACAGGAAAACTTTCGTGTGAAATTTAGTTTCTAACGACAAATCTGACAATGCAATCAACGAAGTAGTTCTTGTTCCTTCCACTTCAGAAATGCAGAAAATAATTAAAAGTGTGCGCAGTTAATTAGATGCGCTTTCGAATGGCGATATGAATAAAACAATATACAGTAACTTCTCACTTATACGACTCTCTCGGTTATACTGCTGAATTCTCTTGGTCCCGTCCACGCTTTATGGGAAATAATGCTCTAAACTTCTCTCAGTTATACGTCTGCTTCTCTCACTTATACAACGCGTTAAACAGTTCATGTGATTTTACATTTCTGTCTCAAGAATTTATTTTTATAATCCTTAAAGTACAAATCATTTACGTTTTCATACCTATATCCTTTCACTATTGTTAAAGTGTTTATCAGTAATGAAGACGTGATTGAAGAGGATGATGAAGATGAGAGCAATGTTCCTGATGCTGTAAATTTTTCAGGAGCAAGTACTGCTTTAAATACATTAAAGAATTATATCCATTAAAATGATTATTCCCAAAATATCTTAAAAGCGATATTAAACTTTGAAAAAGACATTTTCTCTTTTCGTAGACGAGAGAGACAAACTAATATAACTTCCTTTTTTGAGAAAATCGGATTTGTAAATCTTTAAAATAAACATAGTGGTAAGTGAACTATTTTGTGAAATTTTTTAAATATATTTTATGTTTTATTTTTTAATATATTTTATAAATTTTGTTAAAATATGTTCTTAGTACACAAAACAAATCGTATTAAATGTAGGTAAAATAATCAATGCATATAAAGTTTGAAACATGTATAATAAAGCTGTCTCTCACTTATACGACTCTCTCAGTTATAAGACTTTTTTCTACGGTCCCCTGAAAATCATATAAGTGAGAGGTCACTGTATGATCTCAAACAATTTGTGGGCAATATGGTGCTGAAAAAGACACTTCAAAAAAAGATATCTAATTTTTTCCCCAAAAAACAATAATTTTTTACTCGCTTTTTATCCTAATGGATGAAACCTACAAGTAGTTTAACAGGAAATCGAAATAAAATTTGACGACATCAAAAACATTGGTGAGTTTTCTTTTCTTTTATGAATTTTTTAACATGAAAAAAAATTTTGGTCCCTTCAGTTTCGTGTTAAACGTATTTCATTGTACATATATATATATATATATATATATATATATATATATATGTATAAAATATAACATACTTGATTGTTACTTTTCATTATATATATATTTTTAAATAATAATCGTAACTCCCAATATCATAAAAAATATAGTCAATTTTTCATGAAAATAGATTATCATTAACTAAATGAAATTTCATGAAGTAAAATATCATATGTTTTCTTAAACATATTGTCAATTTTTTTTTTTTTTGCCTTGATAAAATGATTTTTTCTTATACATTTACAAACTTGTTTTCATTTTTGTTTCCATGAAGACTTTAAGCATTTTCATTTACAAAATGAAGAATTAAACTTCTTTCATCTTTATGAATGTGACAATTTTTAATTACAGATAGTTGTTGACTAAAACAACCTGACTTAGACTGTCATCTCTTGAAAATCAGCTTGGCATTTTCTATTAATATAAATTAACACAATACAGTGTCATGGTTAAACTTGTTGCTTTTCAAGCAAATTTTCATCCACATAAATTATTTTTTAAATAGAAGAAAAATATTGTAATATATATCTTTAAAAAAAAAAAAAAAAAAAAAAAAAAAGGAGGGGGTGATCATTATTTTAACTAGTCTGAATTCAGAGATATCAACCCCTGAAACTTTTTTTTTTTAAATATTAATCACGATTTTCAATAATATCTTTCAAACTTTCATTAATTTTGTCAGTAATGTAAAATTATTAGAATTTTCAGTACAAACAGGAGCAGGGTTCTAATTTTATGGTAATGAAGCTCTAATGATAACACATAATCTGGTATTGTTGGCATTTGTGTAAATTACAATCCTCCATAGAAATAGTATTGTTTATTTATTATCCCACTTGATATTCCTGATCAAAATTTTTGGGTTGTATTCAAGTTGTATCAGTGGTCCAGATGAATAATGTTGAATCCTTTAAAATGATCCTTTAATATTATTGCTCTGTACTTCTTAATTCTTTTCTTTTAGTAGTCCAATTTGTAATTTTTTCATACATTTTCTCATTATATATTATGTGCATCCTTTGCTCTACATTTTTTTTTTAATCTTTTGGCTTTAGCTTCTTTTATTTAATTCTAAATCTGAAAATTTCAACTCAGTGCTATATTTCATTAAAAATGAATATGAATGTGTTCATTATATTTTTAATTTTTGTTTTTTAATACCTTATTTGTTTCAGATTTTTTTTTTTTTTTTTTTTTTTGCATGGAATTATTGCATTAAATTAGTAATTTTTTATTTTTTTTTAATTTCTGAATGATTATTACTGATATTATTCATAATTATCCTTAAAGATTTTGAAATTAATATTTTGTACTTAAAAAATTTAAATTATCATTTTGCTGTTAAACTGAATGATAAACTTGTGTTTAGTAGCATTAACAGTTATTGATTAATATTCTTACAACCATTCAATTTAATTGTAATTTGTAAGTTATCTTGAATATTTCTGTTATTAGGATGAGCGAAGCGAATCCTCTACTAAGCTACACAAATTACATTTTGTCATACACTTTACAAAAAAACTATTCAGTATTTTGACTTGAAATTAAATATAAAAATAAATTATGATCTGTACATTTGCGCAATATTATTTTTTTTACAGAATAACCTTTAAAAAATTTTTAATTAATTTATTTTACATGTTTTTCCATTATGAACACATTTTTGCAAATAAAAAAATGGAACACGTATATTTTCAGAAGAAAAAATAAATCAAGAAGTTAGTAATTATAGATAGAATCATGATTAATTAAGTAGTTTCACGATTTCTTTTATGAAATTTTTAAAATGCCTTTTTTTTATGAAAATTATAATTAAAATTTGTGAAAATTCAATTATTTACATTCAAATTATAAAAGTATTTTTCAGTGTTAAGAATTCCAATACACAATTTATTCTTATTATGTGAAATTATTTACGCAGGCAATACTTATGCATTTAAAAAATATTATGTTATGATTTTTTTTTAATGCAACAAAAGAATTGAAGAGCTGATGAACATGTTAAGTCAAAAAGCTAAGATGCGTTACTGACGCGCACCGTTTTATCGGTTAAAAAAAGGAAAAAAAAATTGCCAAACTTTGGGAATATTTCCTTCAATGGTAACCTGGCTATTATGCTTGAATTAAGTTATTGCTGTTGAAATTTGATTTTGTAACCCTCGTTTGCGTGCTTCTGGAAAGAGGAGAAGGAAAATTATTGCGAATGCATTTATTACTTCATCGATGATGAAATATAGAAAATTACAGAATTTCAAAGCTTATCTGGAAGTAAGCAAACTTCAACGCATTACTACGATCTTATACACTGTTCAAAATCTTTAGCTTTTACTGCAGACTCACTCCACCACTTTTAGAGAAAATGGTTACTTGACTATATTATGGATCATTCTCATTGGTCAGAATAGAGTTATTCTATAAAAGCGATGGAGTGACTTAAGAACCGAATGTTGCAGATTTTTAACAGTGTAAAGTGCCCTTCTACATCAGAGATAGTTTTTTTGTCCTTTAAAACTCCCCGTAACAGAGCTATTTACGCATTATAAATGTTACAAAAAATGAATTTAAAAAGCACATCACTCATATTCGAACGAAATTACTTTCATTTCAGGGTTTTTTATTCATGTACTTTACAAATATTGTTTATTTCAAGTGCTATAGCGCCTAGAATATATAGTGTGGAAATTGACTATCTTTATAATACTTAAAAAAGCGGTAAAATATTGTATCTCTTAAATGTGCAACGATGCTGCTGAAATAATGAGATCGCAGCGACATCTGCCGGATATTTTTTAAAACTGCAAGATATTGCTAGTCTATATAATGTAATACAAAAATCCCGCAGATGTCGCTGTGATCAACTCTTTGGATTTCAGCAGTATCGCCGCACATTTGAGGATACAAATTTTTAGCATTGTTTGGATAGCAGATTTCCACACTATGTATTCTAGACACTGTAACTAAGCTACATTACAGCTATAAAGTCTAGAATATATCGCATTGAAAACGGCTTTCCCAGTAATGGAGGATATTCCATCTACGTTTTGATCACGTGGTCAAGGTAAAAACTTCTAGCTTAAAGAAGGGAAGGCTCCGTAGACGTGTAATATAAATCTCCGCTAGCCAATGAAACAGTTCGTGAGGCAAAGTAGTAGTATCTTCCCTTCTTATCAGTTAGAAGTTCCTTGAGTAAATTACTGGTATCACGTGTCTTTTTTCAGCCTCGAACCCAGATTTGGAATATCCTCCATACTTAAAAAAGTACTTAAATATTGGATCCCTTAACTTTCAAACGATGCTCAAATCCAAAGAGTCGATTGCAGCAACATCTGCAGAATATTTCTTAAAACTCCAAGACGATTTGGTCTACACCATGGAACTATTAATAAAGAGGAACTGACATATCCTTAAAATGGTGAAGCTTCAACTGTAACCGCTTTTACAAGCGCCTCCGGTGGAAACTTTCACCAGTAAATCTATATAGATTTTTTTTCCCTATTTAAAAGTCTTTATTAATACAAAATTTCAGTCATAAATAATCACAAAAATAGATTTTCATTTTTACAGGTAGGAGTTTACCTTGCGATCATCAGGCTCTGCGTTTCCGCCATATTGTGACAACCGGTAAAACAAACTGACTGTTTTACTAGGCAGAAACAAGGCGCTTAAATAAGACAAAATTTTTTATTCAATTTTACTGGTTGGAAGTTTGCTCCGTCGGTATTCAGAAACTTTAGATCCGATTTTTAAAAAGCAGCTGCCATCTTGTGACAACTCCTCAGTTACTTCACTCGCGACTCGTAGACAGTATACTTTATGTCTCCTCCTCTTTATTCGTAACTCCATTGTCTACACTATTAAAAATCTGCTGCTGTAGCTGCATCGTCCCTCCACCAGCTTTATATAAAACTACAACGTCTAGAATATATAGTGTGGAAATCTGCTATCCAAACAGCACTAAAAAGTAAATGTGCAATGATGCTGAAATCCAGGGAGCCGATCGCAGCGATATCTGCAATATATTTTCAAATTTCAAAGTAAACATCTTATTATTACAGCGTCTATACCAAATCATCTTGGAGTTTTAGAAAATATCCTGCATATGCAGACCTGCCAACTGCTACGAAAAAATCGTAGTTGTTACGATTTGGAGCTATAAACTACGATGCTACGAAAATCAGTCTTAAACTACGATTTTTTGGCAAATAACAGAAACGTATTTTTTTTTTTTTTTTCTGTTGCGATTTTTAATCTGTGCAGCATTATTTTCGTGAGTGATTCTGTTCCGAAATTTTAAAGCATTCGGTTCGGAAAGTTTTAAAATATCGGTCATTAGTCCGAAACTCCGGACGTTAAAAAATGCTCAAGGGGTTAAAAAATCTGGGCTGCAAAACAAACTTCTTAGCATAAAACCCTCTTAAGGATGTATTAGAAAAAATATTTTTCCACCCTCAACAGCTCGAAATTTTCTGAGACATTTTGAGACTCATTTATAAAAGTAAAAACATGAAACTTGCTGGGGTGATTTTTGAAGAGATGTAAAAGAGGCCGTGTGATTTCATTTTCCGCTCAATTAATTAGAATTTGATTTTTAAACAATTATTTTCCCTGTATGACCATTTTTTTCATTCCCAGTTCTCCCGCTTCTGAAAATTCGGGTTCAAACGCCAACTTTGACAGCATTTTTTACAATATTTTCTGCATTTATCAAAAAATCGAGAAGCACGGCACATTATGTAGTTTCTAAATAAGAGAATTTCCCAGTTTGATGCATTTCAGAGCACAAATGAATTTAAAAATGAATCTGAAAACAAGCAGTTTGGATCTGTTTCCCAAAATATGGAAAAACATACTCTTTCTACTCATAAATTATCTGAAAAATGTAAAGTATGAAAGGTGAGATGGTGTTGATTAATGACAAAGATTTTAAAAGCAAACACATTTATTAGAAACTAAAAGAGACATTAACTTTAGACAGAGCTCTACTAGAGCTAAGAACATTGTTTCAAAAGAATACCCATTACAATCTAATGTTCGTTCAAGATGAGAACGAACTGATACTTGCATGTGAGAGCAAGCACGCATCTCTGAAATTTGTACAGGTATATATACACCTCAAAAATAAGACATTTGCATAAAATACCGCGAAACGGACAGTT
Source organism: Maratus speciosus (assembly GCA_963932465.1). Lineage (NCBI taxonomy): Eukaryota > Metazoa > Arthropoda > Arachnida > Araneae > Salticidae > Maratus > Maratus speciosus. Next base: position 293,694,670 of record OZ010798.1, read on the forward strand.
AATTACCTGGACGAATCACAGCCTAGCAAACGTCAACTAAAGACGAAGCGTCGTGCATCTCCGGAACGACAGCGCCATCTATAGAACCTGAAAAATGGAAGTTTCCTTCCAAAGAGCAACCGTGAGATAACTCAACTCGCCGATTGAGAACGTAAACATCTCGACAGTCGCCGGGAAAACGTGTTCTCTGCAGGGTGGACGACAAGATGATGAAATGGGGTCTTAACAATTAAAATAAGCAGTTGGTATGCTAAAAATAACTTAAAAGAATTAAATATTTCCAACATTGCCCCCCTTCGTACACTCTGACAGAGAACAGCCTAAAAAAAAAACTTTCAAAAGGGTAAGTTATGCCAAACGTAAATTTTGAATTTTGACATAAAAATTCTTGAAATACAAACTTACAAAAACAGTTTAATGAAAATTTAAACACTTTACTTATAATACATACATTAACGATTTAAGTTTGAGACAAAAAAAAAAAAATCGGCAAGTTGCCGAAGCCTAAAAGAAAACACTTTAAACTCGTAAACTTTTAAAGATGATAATGCATTACGATTTTAACACTAAATTTAAAGTTATTAAATTTCAATTGAAAGATTAAAAAAAACTTAGCATTTATGCAAATATCTTAAAATTGTATAAACACATTTGCAAACAGTTTAATACATAAAAATAAAAGTTCATATAAAGTCCTGATTCACTTGAAACAGTCTTAAATGTCCATTGGACAGCAGTCACTAATCGATAAACAGTTTAGTAGTGAAAGCTTTCAAAGAGATTTTTGTTACTGGCTTTGTTAAACAATCAGCTAAATTCTGTGAAGATTGCACATATTTCAACTTGAACATATTGTCGAACACTAGATTTCTTAGAAAATGGTAGCGTATATCTATATGCTTTGTTCGAGCATTTTCGATAGGTATTTTGAAAAGTCGATAGCAGCTTTATTATCACACAGTAATGTATATTCAGTACAGTCTTGGTTGATTAATTTTGATTTGATAGTTTCTTCCAGAACTCTTCTTATCCAAATCATTTCCTTTGCTGCTTCACTTAATGAGATGTATTCCGCTTCCATCGTAGATAACGATACGCATTTTTGCTTGAAACTTCGCCAAATGATTGGAGCTTTGTCGACAAACATCATAACTCCACTCATGGATACTCTGTCATCTCTGTTAGATGCATAGTCAGCATCACTATAGCATGTCACTTTTAGAGATGTCACGTTTGATAAATTTAATTTGAAATTTTTAGTGGCTTGCACATAGCCTAGAAGTTTAAGTAGACCTAGCCAATGGATCATGCTTGGGTTTTCTTGAAATTGGCTGAAAAGATTTATTGCAAAAGCAATATCCGGCCTTGTCCGGCTTGCTAAAAATGCTAAACATCCTACTAAATTTCTGTAGGGGTATTTCTCCATCTCAGTTATTTCTTCTCCAGTTTTAGGACAGTCGGTCTTTGAATAAATTATACCTTTTGCAATAGGTAACGATATTATTGGAATTTTATACTTTGAGTAAATTTTACAAATTTTTTCAATGTATTCTTTCTGATGGATATATAATTTCTTTTTTTCATTTTCAAATTCAACGCCAAGCAGTCTCTTGGTTTTTCCTAGGAGTTTAAGGTCAAACTTTGTTTTCAGGAGTTCTATAATTTCCTTTATATGTTCAGCTGTCTTTCCAAATATAATTATGTCGTCTACATATAGGAGTAGCAAGATTCTTCTCTTAAAAATAAATACACAATTTGTCCATTCTAACCTGGTGAAGGCTAATTCTTCTAAAACATCTTGGATCTCAAAGTACCATTGCCTCCCACTTTGGTGGAGTCCATAGATAGCTTTTTTCAAGAGACAAACATAATCTGGATACTTTTGGCTTTGAAATCCCTTTGGTTGATACATGACTATTCTTTCTTGCAATTTTGCATAAAGATATGCACATTTGATGTCTAGTTGTTGGTGGAGCCAACCAAAAAGTCCAACTAGAATAGTGAAAAACAATCTAATGATGGCGAAATTTACTACAGGGCTATATACTTCTTCATAGGATTCTCCTTTTTTTCTGGCTAAAGCCTTTCGCAACCAATCTTGCTTTATATCTTATAATTTTTTCTTCTTCGTTTTTCTTGATAGTATACACCCATCGATTATGTATAATCTTCTCACCATCTTTCCTTGGAATTAATTCCCATACTTTTCGCTGCTCCATCATTTTGATTTCTTCTTGCATGGCCTTCATCCATTCTTCCTTTTGGTTAGACTCGACAGCTTCTTTAAATGATCTAGGAATTTCCACTTCTATGCAATTGGCTTCTAAATCTGTGTCAGATTCTTCACTAATGTTAGACAATTTGTTTTCAGTTATAGGTTCAGCTCTTGGTTCGGGTCCTGAATATTTATCTTTTCCAGAAAAACTAAAGAAATTCGGATCATATCTTATATTGTTCTTCAAGCAGTACCTCTTCACATCTGGATGTGATCTAAGAATTACATTTTTACCTTCAATTTTGTAGTAGATGTCTGTTCTTGAACAATCTCTTCTTTCCTTCGCTTCTCTGATCCACTTTATACTTTTACACGGAATTTGATCATCTTCAGAATCAGTACTTGATTCTTCGTTATTTTGATATTGATTCATGGTCTCGACTTCTGAATCTATTTCAGATTTTGATGGTACTTCTGGAGTTTCTACATGTTCAATTGCTCTGCGGCTTCCTCCATGGTTAATCTCACCTTTACCTTCGTTACTTTTTACCTTTGGGTCCAGCTTCGCTCCACTTCGGAGCTTTGCTTCTTTCCTTCTACTGTTTGAGCTTTGTTTCTTCTCTTCTCTTATACCAAACTCCTCATCAAAAGATACATTTATTGTTTCGATGACTCGACCCAACTCTGGAATCCATATTCTATAGCCTTTAGTTTGATGTGCATACCCAACTAAAAATCCTTTCTTCGTTCTCATGTCAAACTTTTTTCTTTGTTGTTTTGGTATTCCAACATATGCAATGCTTCCAAACTTCTTTAAGTGGCTCACTGATGGTTTTCTTCCACAAAAATATTCAAATGGGGTTTTCTCTTGACCTTTTCTGGCTACTCGGTTCCATACATATACAAAACAGCAAAGTGCTTCTGCCCAAAATTTTTCGTCCATTTTGCTACTTTTCAGCATGGCTTTTATAGCATCTACTGCTGTGTAATTAAATCGTTCTGCGAGTCCGTTTTGTTCTGGTGTATATGGATTAGTCTTCTGGTGTTGTATGCCCTCTTTTTCTAAATGAACTTTAAACTTATCGTTGACAAATTCTTTACCATTGTCAGTCCTTATAGCTATTACTTTCTTCCCTAAAAACCTCTCATTCCTTTTCTGAAATTTTAAGAAACAATCAAATGCTTCACTTTTATGTTGAATAGGATAAGCAGTCACCTTCTTTGAGTAATCATCTATAATCGTTAGAAAATATTCAGATCCTCCGAGTGAATATGTTGGCATTGGTCCACAGACGTCCATATGTAGTAATTGCAATGGTTTGTTTGTTCTTCCTCCTTCTTGAGATTGGAAAGATACTCTTCTTGTTTTGGCAATTTTGCACGATTCGCAGCCTAATTCCTGATATTTCAACTTCGGTAATCCTTTTACCTTTTCATGCTGAGATGTATTGACAATGTACTGGTTATTTATGTGGCAGTATCTCTGATGCCATTTATCTAGTTCTGTTGCATTCGAAGTTATAGCATTATTTTCGACATAAGTGGCAGATTGTGGGTATGTAGGTTTTACGCTGTACAGTCCATTTTTTCTATACGCTGAAAACATTTCTTCACCTTTTTCGTCAAATAAGGTTATTTTGCCATTCTTTCCTACAAATTTAGAACCCTTTTTCTCACATACTGCACCTGAAATTAAGTTTCTTCTTAACTTTGGAGAGTACATTACATTATGTAATCGTATTTCATTAACTCTTCCATTTACTCTGAAATTTACATCTACGCTTCCCATTCCTTCAATAGGACTAGTTACTTCGCCTACAGCGAGAGTCATTTTAGTATTGTTAACCGGTTTGTACGTTACAAACAAGTCTTTGTTGTTACAAAAATGACTTGACGCACCGGTGTCAAACACCCAATTGAATTTATCTTGAAAGTTGTTATTCTGACCAAAATTAGCTTCTGTCACGTAACTTTTTCGTTTTGCATTTTTAGGGTTACTTCTACAATTAACAGCCCTATGACCTGGTTTGCCACATTTGAAACAATTCTGATTTTGGTGTTTATCTCTTTTTCGGACTTCTTTGGGTTTTATTAACTTTATTTCTAATGCCGATTTTTCCCCTTTAAGCGAATCTTTTCTACTTTGCTTTAAACGGTCCTCTTCTAATATTAACTCATCTAATACCTTGTTAAAGGTAAAGTCCTTTTTATCCCATCTATAAATGGCTTGCACGATACCAGAAAAAGTGTCTGGAAGGAATCTAATCAGCTGGTAAGTTTTGACAATTTCGGGTAATTCTATTTCCGTATCCCCCATACTTTCTAAAATCTCTTTAAGTCTTGCTCCATACAGTCCTATCGCTTCGTTAGGATCATAAGTACAATTAAAGTAGGCATCCAAAATACCAATAGATCTTCCCCGCGTTGCTGGCTGGAAGTGAACTTTTAGTCTTTCCCAAGCTTCTGACGCAACCTTAGTATCACGAATCAGTGGCTTTAAATCTTTACTAATATTTAAATATATTGTACTATAGGCCTGATTCTTTTTAATTTCAAAATCGCGTTTCTCTTTAGGAGTTGCATCTTCTTTAACTTTTAAATCTTTATTACTAACATGTTCATATGCCCCTTTGTCCATTAAAAGTGCTGTCACATCATCTTTCCAGGTGGCATAGTTATAATTGTTAAGTTTATCTATTTCCATCTTTAGTTTTTAGAGCCCCCCTATCTTTAAGCTTTTAGAACTTTTAACGTTAACACCATCTCTAAATTAAATACTTAATATGGGCAAAAAGAGTGGCCCATAACCGATGTTTCCCAAAATATGGAAAAACATACTCTTTCTACTCATAAATTATCTGAAAAATGTAAAGTATGAAAGGTGAGATGGTGTTGATTAATGACAAAGATTTTAAAAGCAAACACATTTATTAGAAACTAAAAGAGACATTAACTTTAGACAGAGCTCTACTAGAGCTAAGAACATTGTTTCAAAAGAATACCCATTACAATCTAATGTTCGTTCAAGATGAGAACGAACTGATACTTGCATGTGAGAGCAAGCACGCATCTCTGAAATTTGTACAGGTATATATACACCTCAAAAATAAGACATTTGCATAAAATACCGCGAAACGGACAGTTAATTACCTGGACGAATCACAGCCTAGCAAACGTCAACTAAAGACGAAGCGTCGTGCATCTCCGGAACGACAGCGCCATCTATAGAACCTGAAAAATGGAAGTTTCCTTCCAAAGAGCAACCGTGAGATAACTCAACTCGCCGATTGAGAACGTAAACATCTCGACAGTCGCCGGGAAAACGTGTTCTCTGCAGGGTGGACGACAAGATGATGAAATGGGGTCTTAACAATTAAAATAAGCAGTTGGTATGCTAAAAATAACTTAAAAGAATTAAATATTTCCAACAGGATCGGAATACACCCTTAATGGATATTTATCATGTGTGAATCGTATTTCTGTAAATTTTTATGTCAGGAATTCCCTTCTTTAGAAACAGGGGGCCCACTTCAAGAGTTTCTTGAGGGAGGGGGGGGGTGTCTTGAGGGTTAGGGTTTAAAATATTGTGCGGAATCGCGCGATTTGCACACAGAAAGGGAGTCCTGTATAACGAAAAAGGCTGTGCAGAACTCCCCTTCAAAATCTTCCACAGACCTATGATTCTTCTGTGAGTATATTTTAAAATTTCTTGGAAGTCCGCGAATTTTTTTATTTTATGGAATTCCCTAAATCAATTCATGAATCGGTCGCGGAAAAAAATTGAGAATTTCTTTAAACGATCGTGGAAAAATACCTGGTATTTTGTCAAATATCTCAGAAACAAATAGTAATTATCTTCAATTGTTTTCTGAATAAAATCACTATTTTCGTAAAGAATTCAGAAAGAAATTGCGAATTTCGTCAAAAAATTGTGCAAAAAATAATCACGAATATCGATAAATTATTCAGCGAAGAATATTACAAAATTTCGTCAAAAGGTCTCGGGAACGAATAGTGAATTTTATTAATTAGTCACAAAAAGATATCGCGAATTTTACCGATCGGTTGTGCGAAACTCTTGCGAGTTTTGCCGATCGTTTTCGATAAACTATCGCGAATTTGGACAAATGAACGAGTGAAAAAAATTAATTTCGTCAACTGGTCACAGACGAAAATAAATTTCGTCAAAGGATTGTGGTAAAAACGTGAATTTCGTCAAACTATCTAGGAAAGAAAGCGCAAATTACGTCAAAATATCGCGGAAAGAAAGCGCAAATTTCATCGGAAGATCGCAGTAAAAAATGTGAATTTTGTCAAAAGTTCACGGTAAGATTGCGGATTTCTCATTTCAGTAAAGAATCATAATACAGAAACGTGAATCACGATTATGGGGGGAAATTGGGAATGTATTGAAAAGATCGCAGGAAAAAAAATCAAAAAATCGCGAATTTCGACAAAATTTACAGCACTGGGGTAAAAAAAGTTGGAACCAGGCTGCTTTTTTTAGTAATGTCAAATAAAAAAAGCTTCAAAGAGAGAAGAAACCCTAAAAATCATATAAAATATTTCAGGACAAAAAATTTACTATTTTAAATTGAAAAAAAAAAAAAAATGAAACCTTATTCCTTTTATGAATGTCAAAAAATGGCCGCTAAATACCAAAAAACCAACCAACCAACCTCCAGATTAATTTGAATTTTGTGTGCTACGATCTCTTATTTTCAAAGGTTGGCAGGTCTGCATATGTCGCTGTGATCGACTCATTGGATTTCAGTATCATTTGACATTTAAGGGATTCAATATTTTAGCGCTTTTTTATGTATTACTGGGATAGCCTATTTCCACACTATATATTCTAGACGCTGTAATAAAACGGTTACTTTATTATATTATGGAGCATTTACATTGGTCAAAAAAGAGATATTCTATAAAAGCGGTGGAGTGACTACACAGCAAATACTGCAAAATTTTAACAGCGTAATGTAACAGGCCACTTTAAATCACCAAAATGACGTGATGATTTTATTTAAAAGCTTGCGAGAAATGGACCTTATCCCTTAGCCGGAAACGTGCATCTGTGAGATGGTTGCGTCTACATATCTGCCCTTAATATTTTCTCTCTCCGACATTCAAAACTTATTTTTATGCTGTTATATTAAAAGATTGGTCCTGTTAATGCATTACCATTAAATTCAGTATTTGGTAAATTTTTAAGTGTTCTGTTTGAGCACGGGATTTTCACGTTTCCGGTTAAGTGTTAAGCACACGACCTGAGGTTGATGCTAAAATTCGTTTGCTGGCGGTATTTACTGTCGAGTATTATCATAGCAGTCTATGGAGTGTGAGTTATTAATGATTGTTTGTTAAAAATACCGAAAAAAATTCTTTTTTGCAGCATTATATACTTAATATATTGTTTTATTAATTCAAAATGTTGTTCCTGTATGCGAGAAAATTCCTTAAATTTGCAAAATTTTGGTTAAAATTTATGCATTCAACCTGGGTCAAGGCTAAAGTCATCTGCTTGCGGTGTTTGCGCTTGCGCGTACTGGCATTCTGGAGGTGCAGTGTTTAGAATAACGGATCAGCATACCGCCGGCTCTGGCGAGGCTAACGAAAAAGACAGGCTACCACAGTGCATCCCACGTGTCATTTTTTACAGACGGCTAGGGTGACGTGATGCTCTTTTCTCACACCTTCATTGGTGCATTCGAGCATCACGTGATTCCAGCGGTCTGTAAAAAAAGATACGTGGAATGCACCGCGATAGCCTGTCTTTCTCGTTAGCCTCGCGACTTTGGCGTCTGACGTCACGTGCATATGGTCCATTAGAATTTGAACTATCTGATGTCTACTCTGATATAGAAGAGCATTTTAAAAGCACGAAATGATGCAAGTAGCACATTTACCATAAGATTTATGTTGTAAAATATGTGTTTAAGCTTTATTTTGATTGTTTTGTAAAAATACATATTTTTGTGCTTTTTAATACGTCTTTATTTATAAGTAGTGAATATCTCATGATTCAAAGTTGTCCACGTATTAGAAAATAGCAGTTCGGCGTGGACTAGAAAAGCGTGCCAATAAAAAAGTCGCCAAACACCCGTGCAGTGTCGAAGCACATCTGTTCAAAAACAGATAACATGTTCATCCACCCAGCTCTTCAATTGTAAACAAATAAAATTAATTGTTAAATTCATTATATCATAAATAAAAAATTCCGAGGAAATTCTTAGTTATTTGGCTGAATTTACATTTCTAAAATTAAAATGTGCCAAAACATAAAATGACATTTTTGCTTAATAAAGATGCAAAAATAATATAAAAAAAATATTGTTATTTTCAAATATTTATCTTATTAAATAATACTTTGTGAATCCAAAAAAAAGCATGGCTTTTGCTAGTTTAATTATATTTTAGATTTAGAGTACTTTATTTTACCATTCATTTCACATTTTTCTGACTTGTTTAGACAATTTCTTTTTGCACAAAATTGTGAACTTTTTGTGGACATATATGTAGTAACAGGATAATGTGAGCAATTCAAAAGACCGGTTTATTGGAGCGAAAAACACAAACCTATTAGTGTAATTTTTTTTTTTTTCATGAATATAAAGCAGGTTTTTTTTTGTTTTTTTTTTCCTTCAAACAGGTTTTAAAATAAAAATATCTTAAAAATTATAATGAGCCTTATATTATAAGTACTCTTCCAATTTTCGTTAAAAGGAATATTATATTAGAAAAGAAAATCACTTTTTAATTTTTATATTTTGTAACTGGGATTAAAAAATAGAATGTTCTAAATAAATATTGGCTAAATTTATCGCTTATTTAAAAAAAAATATATTAAAATAATCATTTTGTGATTTCTACTGCAATTCATATGAAGATAATAAAATAGGGAATAGTATTTCTCCTCTCCTACCTAATGAAGGCTCTGTTTATTTATTTATTTAAATGTCTGAAGTATCCACTTACTGACTTTTACCGATATTAACCCTGAGCTGATGAGAATAAAAAGTCCCTTAGAAGTGTTTCTCGCATTCAATATTGAAGGGATAAGTAGAACTAAGCTTTTAAAAAGCTACAGAAAAATTAAATCATTCCAAATTCTAATTTTTTAATGTTAGACAAGGATCTAAAAATTAATAATGAGACAAGCTTTGTTTGAAAGAGTAGAAAACTAAAGCTGACAAAGCCACTACCACTGAACATGAAAGTGTAGACGACTATTTTTTAATCCCTTAATATTCGCGAGATTTCATTATTCGTGAAATAAATAATGAAGGACATTTCAATATTCGTGAAAACTTAACTTGGTTATTCTCGAATTTTGTTTTATAAAAAATATTTTTTACAAAGTAATCTTACCCTTTTTTTTTATTAATTCCATGAACTGGACACCTGCATTGTACTGTATAACTTAAGTTCCGAGAACTTCAACGCTTGTGTGAAGGCAAAATATAGATTAGTAAAAATAGCAAATAAAGCCTTTGTGCAACAATATTAAAAAGCAGAAAAAACAACGTTTAAAATGCACAAATAATAAATGAAAAGCAGCAAACAGCTGTTTCAAATCTACTAGCGAGATTCGACTTCTTTTTGCTCAGCCTTGCTTTTTCTAGCATGCTGTTCCTTTTGCACTGAAGAAGAATCTCGCTAGTAGATTCGAAACAGCTGTTTGCTGCTTTTCATTTATTATTTGTGCATTTTAAACGTTGTTTTTTCTGCTTTTTAATATAGATCAGTAATTATGAAAAAGCCGAATACTTTCTAAAATTCAAAATTCTTTAAGCAAATGAAATATTTTTTGCATAAATTGTCGAGAAAGTTTTAAAGCTTCAACAACAATTTGTTGAGAAAGCAATAAAATGTGGTCCTTCACTAGAGATGAGTCTTAAAGTGAAAAGAGAAATCGAGACTGCAACTTTTCCTTATATGGAAATTCATAAACAAAAGAACTGTTCTGCCAAACAATCGCATATCACTAAATTTTTTCAGTTGTCAACTAGCAAAGGAATTTTGTACAATATGCTTATAATTATTGAAATTTATTTACAGCATCTACTTTTTAAGGCTTAATGAATATACTTTTTACGTTTCAATTGCTTTTTTTTATGAAAAAAATCATGAAATGTAACCCTCTTTTATGCACAGGAAGATAGTCTCAACATTCGTGATTCTGACATTCGCGGAGGTTTCCGAGAACCTAACCTTCACGAATGTTAAGGGATTACTGTATATTTAAAACAATTCATTGGAGCTTTGGGTCACTTTCAAAATCTGTCCATGTTTTGGTATAACAAAATCAAATTTTTAGAAATAATCAGAAAGTTTTAATTTTTTGTAAATAATTACCTTACCTTATGAACATTAATATACAAACATCAGCAGAGACCAAATTACTGATTTAACATTTTAAAAATAATTTTTAAATTTTAATGAACTTAACAGGCTGCTAGGGCAAACTAAGCCCAGAAGCCACAACTACTTAAAGCAGAGTTTCAAGGATCGGTGTTCACATACATGCAGAAAGAAGCCAAAGTATAATTGAAACATAACTTTATTAAAAAAGATTAAAAACATCATTAAATATGTTAAACGTAACAAAATAAAGCCGTAACATTGGCAAACAAAACAACTCGTTCATTTAACGAGCCTTTACAAAATAAGCACATGCCTCAAAATATAACATGCTAAAAGAGAGCCATACAAACATTAAATCGCTCAAATATATACTATCTTATCAAGATCAATTCTGAAACAGTGAAGCATACAGTTATATAAATCAACCAATTAGAAACCAGTGTACGTCATTGGTACGATGATGCAATACTTAAATTGGAATGCAGTCATTCATCACCAGATGCGTGGAATTCGTAAATGTATGACATCATATCGTCAGAGAAACTAAACGCTCGTAAGCTAAAGGCTGAAGCGATATCGTAGCTAGACTAGAAAACAAGCATCGATGCCGATCAGTCTCAGACCTAGGCCGCGAAGCATAACGACATGAAACATTGATATATATGCCATATTTCGATATTGGCAAGAATACTGCAATATGACATCAGAACTTAGTAATGACATAAGTGAGCACGGTAATGACAAATTAAGCAAAATATTTTTATTTTTCCCCAGGCATAAATGGCAGCCATTATATCTTCTGGCTCATGCAGTGATTTTCTATTTCTTACATAATAAAAGCAGATTAAGAAATAAAAGTTCATTTAATTATCAATTAGAAGTGGGTACGGTAATGACGTACAAAAAAATACTCACCAAAACATTCAAGTCTTTGCTTGTTTTATTGAAACTATTAAACTATTTACTCTATTCACCTAAACCTGATAACAAGTTGACTTTTAAGGAGTATTTTTGCCTTGATAAAAAGACATGTGCTGCCCTCTAAAATATTCCAGATGAACTTTGTCAGAAGCATGGCAATGACATTCTTTCTTAGGACATGGTTTAAAAAATTTATTAAGAACTATAGATAAGTTTAATTAATGAAAATAACTATTTTTTTAATTAGTAGCATCTTAATAAATAAAAATGTATTTAAAAAATCATAACCATCTGTTTTAAACAGAACTTAGCCAAATCTTTACCTAATAAATTTATTGTTGGGGCGACCTGCGGTAATAATATTTTCACTACAAAAGAATGTATTTCTTATTTTTAAATTTTTTATAAATAATAATATATCTGTAAATTATCATTAAAAATCATGATAGTTAAAATGCAATAATTAAAATTATGATATTTAACTATTTTTCTGTGCAAATGTAAAAGGACAGTAAAACATGATGCTTTTTGAAAATCACCCCTTTACTTGACTACACTTTCACAAATATTCTGAAAAAAAGACTGGGGAAACATGGAACTGGTTGGTCGATTAAAATAACTTTTTATCATTTACTAATAAGTCAGTGGTTACGCTAGCCTCGTGATTACACTTACCCCACTTTACTTTATTCGTGGTTTACTCTGTTCATTTTTACAAGTTGTGTGTATTTAGTCATTTGTTAAATTATGGCAATTTGAAATCATGAAAAAAAATTGAGAAATTAAATATTTTTTATAAAATACATTTTTAAGTGCAGCTGTGTCATTCTCACAAAAAGGTACAAAAATAGCAAGAAAATATATATTTTATAAAAGTATGTAAATGTCTTTAAAAATTGCATAGATGTTTTCATTTAGGCTTATGATGTGTTATATTAGAAAATTCCGCTGTTACCTTACCAAATTCTGCATATTTGGTTTGAATTGCTTCATATTATAGGAGAGTTTGATCTCCCGGATGATTGTGCTTCCCCCCCCCCCCCCCCCCAAATCATTTTTAATGATTTTGATCACCTGCAGTCATTCTGGTAGAAGTTTCCTGTCGTTGTGTATCAAACAATATCAGATTTTTCTCCTTGACAATGAATGATATAGGTTTAGCTAAAAACACTTGCTTTTTCATATTTATGCTTAACATCTAGTGTTCTAAATTTTTGAAAACCATTTGTATATTTTATCTTACCTATTTTAGTAATGTATTTTAGCAAATCATTTTTTAATGTTTCATACTTTTTATTAAAATTAAATATTAAAATTATTTTGTCAGAAATGTTTTTAATAGCTTGCTTGAAACTTAAATATACATATGGATGAAAATATTAGGAAATTTGCTACATTTTCTTGTATTTATCCCTTCGGAAATGTAAAATGTATCTTTTCTTGAGAATGACACAGTTATGGTCTTTTCATATGCATCAAAATATTGGTTTAAATATTAATAAATTTTATCAGAGAACTTGTTCTTTCATCTAAAGCTTTTTATGAGAACTTAAAGTTTGACTATTTTACAAAATATTATTGTTATAGAATTATTATTCTTTTTTTTTTTTTTTTTTTTTTTTTTCAGAAAAATTGAAAGAAGGGCTTAGTTTTGAGAAAATATTAGATGACATACGAGAATCCATTGTTGATGGAGAAATAAAAAGAATACATCTTCTGTCTCGAACAGATATAAGTAATATTTCTAAGGCTTTTAAAATAAATAAAAAAGATAATTTGATGAAAGAAGAAGCTCCGAATATCAGTGCATGGGTACAAAGTATGGAAGCATTAGGAGAAGATAGTCCTGTCATGTTTTTTAAAGAAAAGGGAACTGAACATAATGTGTTAAAATTGAATGATTACCTTTTAGTCATAATGACAAAAGTACAACAGAAATTACTTGAAATGTGTACACATCATATTATTTGTTTAGATGATATTAGAATTTGTCAGTCTTATAATTATCATTTAATAATATTGATGACAATAGATGATTCTGATATTGCTTGTCCTTTAGCTTTTGGTGTGGCAAATAGAGTGGATGATTCTATAGTTGCTTTAATGTTAGAAGTGTTAAGTTCGAAAGTAGGTCCTATTACTACTAATCTTTTTATGGGCTCAGATATTCCTGCCCTCTACTCGACATGGCAAAAACATATGGGCACTACTAGTGCTCATTTATTATGTGCCTGGCAAGTTGACAAAGAGTGGCGAAAATCATTGGAAAAATTACCATGTTCTGAAGAAAAAAAAGTAAGAGTATACAAAACTTTAAAACAGCTGATGTTAGAAACTGATTTCAAGACATTTCGTTCTCGAATTGAAGACACTCTTAATCAATTAGAAGCTGATTCTGATTTCAAGCGTTTTTGTGTTGTTTTCAAAACAAAATATGTCGAAAGATGTGAATTATGGGCATATTGTTATCGCTCAGAACAGCTTTTACTCTATAGCGCTATTCTTGAACAGATTCATAAAGATCTTATTGAATGTTATGAAGAAGGAAGGGTTGCAAATTCTTTTGTTAAAACTTTGAATTTGATAATTGGATATAGTAGGGATAAAATGTTAGCGAAATTGCAAAAGCTTCCCAAAGAATTACAAATTGGTAATCTTGGAAATATTTGTCAAACCCATCAAGAAATTCAAGAGATTGATGTTGTCAAAACTCAAAATGTTTCTGAACAATGTTTACAAGTTCCTACTATTGAGAAGGATTGCTGTTATGTGGAACATAATATTAAAAAAGTATGTCCTCCTGATTGTATTCCAATATGTACCTTATGCAATATTTGCTTCCACAAATTTACTTGTACATGTATTGAAAACTTTTTTAATCTGAATATATGTAGGCATATATTTGCTTCTGTAAATATGATGAAAACTCAATGCAAGCATTCAAACGAACAACTGACTGAAAAAAGAAATTTTGAAAATCCAGAAGCAGTGTTTATTGATGGCGATATCACAGTAACAAGAGAGGAGATTGTAGAAAGCACAAGAGAAAACTTAATAAGTACAAATATTGAAGAGGACTCAGAAAGTACAATGGATGACAGTGTACTTGGTGGTGATGGAGAAGATGACACAAATTTTGATGAAGAACAGTATGTCTTAGACGAATGCATTGAAATAGAAACTGATAATGAATTTGCTGAAGAGCATGACATAGAACAGGATACTGAAGATAGTGACAAAGAATTTTTTGAAGAAACCTGTGAAGAAGAGTTTGATGAAGATAATTATGATGAGTTTGCTGAAGAAAACTGTGAAGAGTTTGCTGAAGAAAACTGTGAAGAGTTTGCTGAAGAAAACTGTGAAGAGTTTGCTGAAGAAAATTGTGAAGAGTTTGCTGAAGAAAACTGTGAAGAATTTGCTGAAGAAAACTGTGAAGAGTTTGTTGAAGAACATTCTATGGAACAGTCTGTTGCAGAAAAAGATGATTCTACAAAAGAATGTGACACTGAAAATGTTCAAGAACATTCTGACCAAGATGATTGTAATACAGAATTATCGCAAGTATCACTTATGCAAAAAATGGCTTATATTCATGATGTACTAAATAATAGGACTTTTAAGCCTGAAGTATATGAAATTGTTAATGAGTACGTAGATAAAATTTTAGAAATTGTTGACAGTGATAATCCATGAAATTATATAAAACACGTGTTGAGAATATTTTCAAGAAAAAAAAAACTTGCAATGCATAAATTTCGAGTTAAATTTATGCAGTCATTACTTTTTGTTTGTTTATTATTTCTAATTTTTATGAAAACAAAATTAATATTTTTAATTAATTTTCATCATTGTGTGTACTTAAAAATCTTATAGCCTTTTTTTTTTTTTTTTCTTTAGAAAATAGAAGCTTGAATGTAAATGCATCAAAGTATATTTCTCTTCTTTTATTTTAGTTTATTGGAATAAATGAATTATCATGATATGAATTTTGGAAAAAAATTCATATTTACTATTATAGTGTATTTAAAACATGTTTCTTATGCAATGTACAGTTAAATTTATGAGAGTTTGAAACTCAGCACTGAAAATTTAAATAAGAATCATTGTAACAAAATATTTAATACTATACAATGATTACTAATACTTAGTATTTTGTTACTTTTTTATTCTAATTATTTATTTACAATAATACAAATTTTCAAAGTTTCTGTTTCATTATGTTCATTATCATTAAATTATTAGACCATCATGCTAAAATCTAATGTTCCATGTTTTTTCTAAATAATGGCTGCTAATAGCGTGTATTTTGTCACTGTTTTCAAGACTCATAAATCTAATGTTACCACTATGAATTTTATAAAAGAAAATATTTTTGTATTTGTATTTTACATATGCTATAGTGAGGAATTTGTGTCTTGTTGTACAGTTTGTTATATGGCATTTATTTAATTGTAAATAAACCTCATGTGTATAATTATATTCTTGTTTATATCATCAAAGTTACTCATTCTTTTAAATCTCTATAAGATTAAGCTTTAAATGACATTAATACAGGTATGAAGAGTAGTGAAGGGGGGGAAATGACATTATGAAATTGTTTTAATTAGAAAAACATTCCTTGCACTCAAATAAAAAAGGTTTGTATCATATTGCACCCTAAATCCTTTCAGTAATCATAAAAACAAAAGCGAAGCAGAATTTATGCTTGATTGCTCCTTAGATATGCAACAGGTGGGAGATTTTCAAAAGGTGGGATCATTAAATGTTAACTATATGTAATTTTTAAAATTTTCAAATTTAAGGCCAATTTTTTTTAATAGTATAGTATTTTGTCAATAAATATAATATATAAATATTTTTAATAGTATGTCTACAAAATTATACACAAACATTAAAAGACAACAACTATTTTGTAAAATTAATTATTAAAGCATTTAATTAGCAATTGTGTACGTTACAAATTTTGGAGATTTTTTCGCACGTACGTTACAGATTTTGGACGTTGCTCTTAGTATTTAAAAAATTCTTAAGACTAAGAATGTAGTAAATGTGTCCTATAATTGTATGTGTATACATATATATATGTATAATTAACTTTTTGTTATCCAGTAATAATAATAATAAAATCAAATGCTTTGTTACGTACGTTACTTTCAGACATAACAAAATACAGAAAAATTCTTTATAGAAACGTCCTTCTATCTTCAAAAAAGTTCCTGCCATCTCTTAACGAGATTATCAAAAAATCATCCGTTTCCTTTATGCATTCGTTGTTTACCATTAGAACCACCTGGGAAAAAGTTAAAACTCTTTTTCTTGGTGGTACATTGGAGCAGTTAACGTTATGAATGTCCGAAATTGGCCTCTTTAGCATAAAATAATAAAATTTTAAGATATTTATACAAAGCTTTTACAATAAATTATGTCATTTTCTGTCTCTGAATAGAATTAAAAACTCAGTGTAAAAAAAAAAATAAAGTCTATGATAATTAAAGTTATGTTTGAAAGGCTTAAAGTTATGACATGTGTCCAGTGCCCACCTTTTGAGAATCGCCCAGGTGTCAATTTGGCCAGATGCAAGATATTCAGCTACCTAACTACAGTGTATTTCTCTCTTTCTTTTTTTGTATTTTGATTTATTTTTAAAGAAAAGTAATTTTTTTTTTTTTTAAGTTAGCCATTTATTTCTTTTGTTTTTTAATCTTATTTTTAAGTTTTCTATTAACAATGATTTTTATGATTATTTTCAGGGGAGGGGAATTTCTAGAAAATCCTACCAGCCAGCAAAATGCAAAGTACAGTTGAAAATTGTTAAGACAAAATTTACGCAACTGCAAAAATAGTTGCTTACTATTACTACAATGTTTTCATAATTTTTTTCTTATATACAATTAAGAAATATATACAAGAAAGAAAAGTTTGATATAGAATAGAACTTGTTTACATCACAGTAATTTGGAAAGTTGCAAAATATAGTTAACTAGTAAAACAAAAACGTTATCTGCATATTCCTATAGTTTGCAGTTTTCGAAGACTACCTAAAAATTCACTCGTCAGTGGCGAGTAAAATGATGCATTTCCCCACCCCTGATTATTTTCAGTTTTAATACTAATATTATAATTTCACAATAATTACATACTTTCAGGACTGTAGTGGCGGGTATATAGTGGTACACTGTGTGTACCTTCAGGACTTTTTTTTAAAGCAACTACAGGACTAATTTCAACATTAAATAGTGCTTAAAATAATTTTTTTATTTAAAAAGTCAATTTGTTTCTTGTTATGGGCCTGAGTCTCTCTATAGAATTTGAAAAAACGTTCTCTCTGTATATTTTTGTTCTAAATTTGTTTTCAAATGTTTTTCCATGATAAAAAAGGGAGTAAACTTTATTTCTTACTGGCGAAGTTCATATAATTGTCAGGCAATGTATAGATTTGGTGAAAATAACCGTGAATGCTAAAAATAAATATTTAAAATATTGTAAAGGCTAGAAGATTTTTCAGAATTAAAAGTAATTATCCATATTAAATGTTGAAAGTAGTAGGTATTTTTCATACCTTTTACTATCTGTATTATATATTATTCTATTATATATATGCATTTAAAAAAAATTATTACCTCAGTATTATAGTATACGTTGGATCCCATTAACTGCTTTGCCAGGGTCCCGCAAGACATTGCACCGCTCTTGATTCCGTATACCCTTATTTTCCAAATAAAGGCATAGCATATATACTCTTTAGTGCATCTGCTGTATATTCTATGTTATTTTTATGACTACAGACCCGAGTCCTTTCAAATCATTAGTTATATCAGCATTATAATTAGTTTAGTAATAAGTGTTTTTTTAATGATTTAATAAATAAACAATCTTATATATATGTAAAACATGTTCCACATTTAAAAAAATTAAAAGTCCTAAAAAATAGAATTTCAGTTAAAAATAAATAAAATGCATTTACTAATATCACTCTTATTAGTATTTCTAATAAGTTATTATAGTATAATGTAGTATTGTATATAGTATAGTTCTAATAAGTTAATTAGTTATTTCTGGTATATTTATATATTTTTTTTTCAGTGTATAATTTTGAGACCAAATGTTTTACCAGATTATCATTCGGCTACGGCCAGTTATGTAGCATATTGGTTGAATCAGCCAGATACCTGTTGCATCTCTATTACTCATTTGAAACTGTATGTTAAAAAGTATAAGTGTTTATACAGTCAATTCTGAAAAATCCACATATCGTTTACCATATAAACAATGAAACTTTTAATTAAGATTTTTTGAAAAAATCAATAAATGTGAGCATTTTTAATTGATGGGTTCTAAACTTGGGTGACTTGTATGAAGCACCTGATATTTAGAATCTCACAGTTGAAGAAATGGCATAATGCAATCTTCAGAACTCTCTTTAGATACAGAAGAAAAAGAAATATAGTAAAGCACCGTTTATACGTTTCCCATTTATACATCTTTCATATTTATACATAATTTCAATGTGGTCCTGATTCATCCCTATGTATTTTAATGTTGTAATGTTTCATTTATACGATGTATAACTTTGGATATATGTCGTTTCTTTCATGCAGTAACCAATTTAATCAGATTTTTTTCCATATGTGATGCTGATATAATGACATCAAAATTATGCACAAATGATGAAGTGGTAGAAAACAGATTGCTGAATGCTCATTTAAGTAGCAATTAGTGAAGGAGTTATCCCACTTTCTTTCAAACATACATTGTACTGTATTGACACACATAAAACCTTTTTTGTTTCTCACAATACTAGTAAGAAAACTTTCCAGGTACTTAACTCCATACATAATGCTTTTGTTTAAGTCTTAAAATAAATCAGCACATCAGACGGTGATTAAAGATCATTTTAATTAAAATCTTTGTACTTTCGATAATGGAATAAAAAATGTGTAATTCAAGGTGTGCAACTGATAAAAGGTTTGATAATTCTCACTTTTATTTTTAAATTTTAGGAATTATTATTTTTTAAATGATTATTTTTTCAATATACAGTGCATCTTAAACAGCTGAAAATGATAGCAAAATTAAATTTATATGATTATAGCATTATATTTCTACAGTAAAATATTTTTTACCTTAGGCACCTACAATTTCGATTATACATTTTTCTCAGTTATATGTCCTTTTAGAACGGTACCCTGAAAGACTTATAATCGTTGCTTTACTGTATTTACTTTTCATGAAAAACTTACTCATGCAGATTTCATTTGAATTTTCTAATGGCATATTTTTGTGACACTTGAGAGAAAGAATATTTGACTGTTTGCAGGTTGCAAGAAACAATTTTAAAGCAAAAATTAATGTTTGTAATCAAACTAATGTCTATCAAATGTGTAACATGTTTAAAAGGACTCTGTACCCTTCACTTTGCAAAAAATGACTAAAATATCAATATTCTAATTTTTTTGCTTGAAATATGTTTAAACATTGCTAATATATTCTGGCAATTTATGTAAAGATCTGATTATTAAAGATGTGTGATAAATGAGTTTTACCACATCCATTTCCCTTTAAATGTATTAGAGTTGCAATTTTTTCAGTTTGTATTTTTCAAATGTATCAGTATAATCAAAATGCTAAAATTTCAACATATGCTATGTAACTGATGTGCTTTAAGGTGAATTTTGTAAAAGTAGGGATTGGATTTTCTGTAATATTTTTTTACTTATACAGTAAAAATCCTCTGATCCGGCATCCTATGGTCTGGCGCGCTGGATAATCCGGCACGACTTTTGGGGAAAAAAATAGTATTTCTTGTTCAATCACACCTAGTGTTTATAATATTCTGGTGGAACTGGGGTGTGAAAAAAACATTTCTGTGGGTAATTTGTGAAACAGGTGAAATGAAAAATAAATTTTTATCATCAGAATTAAATACTTTTTCCATTTCAGAAAAGATTGCTCAACTTGAATAGGAAATTGATATCAGTCATCAAATAAGAAATAATGAATGTAGATCAGTATATTCAAATGTTTTTTTTTTTATTATTATTTTTGCAAAAGATAAACAAAATAATTTTGATGAATTTTCAGAGTACACACAAATTTATATCGAACAAAACATCGAAATGCACGATTGATGGACATCGTATATCAGCATGTGTGTAGGGTCACCACTGTTACGCCACATCATACGAAATGATTTCCTGAAAGAAGAAGATTGAAGACTACTACAAAACAACCTGATATTCGAGATTTGTTTAAGATGGCTTCTACAAGTAGGCCTACTGCGTTGACCTATAGTGCACGTTTTCATTTTATAGTTATGTACATATATTCATGTTGCACTTTACATTATTGAGCATTTTTTTAAAAAATTATATTCAAGCTGTTTAAAGAATAAAAAACATGTTTTATTGTCATTTTTTGTTTAGTTCTAACTTCTACACGTTTTTCCCAACATTCATCCTGTAATCCGGAAAATTTCGTAATCCAGCATGCTTCAAGTCCCAAACGTGCTGGTTTAGAGGAATTTTACTCTATCATGATTTTTTTTTTCTTTTTTTTTTTTTAACTATAAATTAACATGTTGGAAATCTGATCCCTAGCATTTTAAAATTTAGTTAAAATTTCCAGAACGCGTAATAAGTATACAAGAACTGGCAAAAATTGAATTGAAACATAAAAATATTGCAAATAATATGTGGTATGGGAAATGAAGCAATTTATTATACCTCATCTTCCGTAATCAGATCTGACAGCAATGTACAATTTTAACTGTATGATAGTTACAACAATGGTTACAAAAGTTATATTATTTTTTTGCCAAATCTACTCCAGTGGCTTTAAACCTTATTACAAAGCTCTCCAATCAAAGAAATAGAGAAGGTATATAAAGTATACAAGAATTGCCTAAAAGTAAAATCTTTTATTATTGAATGAGCAATTCTTGTTTCAAAATTATCACTGACCTGCAAAATTTGGTTGTGTCATGTTGTTTAGCTTTTGATAATTGATTCTTATGTATTTTGTAACGTTGAATCTGAAAGCAGATCTGACAGCAATGTACAATTTTAACTGTATGATAGTTACAACAATGGTTACAAAAGTTATATTATTTTTTTGCCAAATCTACTCCAGTGGCTTTACACCTTATTACAAAGCTCTCCAATCAAAGAAATAGAGAAGGTATATAAAGTATACAAGAATTGCCTAAAAGTAAAATCTTTTATTATTGAATGAGCAATTCTTGTTTCAAAATTATCACTGACCTGCAAAATTTGGTTGTGTCATGTTGTTTAGCTTTTGATAATTGATTCTTATGTATTTTGTAACATGACCTTCAGTTTTTGCCATCACATCAGGATTTTTTGTAAATCTTAAATTTCTAAGTAAAAAAATAGCAATAATTTGATACTATAAAATAGATGTGATGGTTGTGTTTTTAACTTTTGATAATTGATTTTTATGTATTGTTTAGCAGTGAATCCGAAAATGACCTTCATTTTTAACCATCATGTCAGGATAAGTTAAAAGTGACACCCCCCCTCTTTCCCCCCTTATTGGACCCCTGATCTGTTTAGCTGTAAGAATCCCTAGTATAAGTCAAAAAAATTGAATATATTATTGAACTAAAAATAATTAAATTGAAAACAAAAACTTTTACATCTATTTTACAGTATCAGATTTTCATTTTTACTTTTTTACTTTGAATTTACGATTAGCAGGGACCGATTTACAAATTTGGGGGCCCTGGGCACAGATGCTTATCGATACTTAAAGGAATCTCGAGTAAAAATATATTACTGTAAGCAGTACTTATCTTAACCAATACTGATTTTAATAGTTTCTTTTAAATATTCATTAAAAAATTAAATTTGATAATCATTAATTTACTTTTAAATAATCATTTCATAATCATGAAATTTTAGTTCAATGGGTTATGGGTGTTTTATAATAAATTGTGTGGTGCTAATTATCTTTTTCTATGCAAGTTCATATATATGGAATGATAAAGCATGCAACAACTAATATTTTTTCTGCAGTACCAAGCTATAATTATTTAAAATATTACCAAATAACTTTCACTTTCAAATACAAGGATTCACTGAGAATTGAAAACTTAAGTTCATTCACCGAAATATGTTCAAAGCTGCACCCACTACACTGCAAGAAATGTCTATATTTGAATAGAATCCGTGATGATTCACACTGTCATGCAGCTGAGTATGTTAAAAAGGTATTTTTAAATAAAAAAGAGGATAAACACATTTTTTCATGTTATCATTTTGTTTTTTAATAGTTAAAACTACATCAGATTTTGGACAATAATTGTAAAACCATCAGTAGCATTTATGGGCCTGGGCTCCGAATGCCCTGCTGTATATCAGGTACTGACGATCAGTGAAAAATTCTGACATGATGGTTAAAAATGAAGGCTATCTTCAGATTTAGTGCTAAAAGTACATAAAAATCAAGTACCAAAATTAAAAAAACACAACCATCACATCTATTGTATAGTATCAGAATTTCGTTATTTTTTTACCTTGAAATTTACTGTTTGCAAAAAATCCTGACATGATGGTTAAAAATAAAGATCATTTTTTGAATTCAGAGTGAAAATATATATATAAATCAATTATCAAAAGTTATCTCAACTATCTTTTAGTATCAGATTTTCACTTTTTTTTTTACTTTTTACCATTGAAATTTATGATTTGCAAAAAATCCTGACTTGATGGTTACAAATAAAGGTCATTTTCAGATTCAGCGTTAAAAAATACATATAAATCAGTTATCAAAAGTTAAACAATCCAACCATCGCAGGCTTGTATTATATATATATATCAGTGGTGTGGCGTGAAAATTTTCGGTGGTCATCGCAATTATTTAAGTTTGTGGTGAAAAATTATTAACTCTAAAATTCAATGGTTGAATGTTCAAAAAAGAAACTTTAAATCTTACCTTCACTTATACATGAACTCCAAATGTTCTGCTAAAACTGGATCGTAGAGTTTTAAAAGCTTATTAAGAATTTTAAAATATTGCTTGGTCATCGCCGCATCCAGCGATGACCGGACGCCATGCCACTGATATATATATATATATATATTACTGAATTTCTTAAAAACAGCTCTGACTGCTAGATTTTCATGAACTTGGTGGATTATAGGTTTTTTGTTTGTTTGTTTGTTTATACAAATCAAATACTTAGAGCACCATCTGCAGGGAATCCTTTTCATGGCATACCATGCTCTTTTCACAAGTAGAAATCACAACAAAAAGTATAAAAATGTTCAAGAATTACCAAAAAATTCAAATGAAATTTAAAGATATTGCATAAAGTATGCAGTACGTGAAATGAAATAATTTTTTATGTTTCTTAGAGAAAATAGCTAATATTCCATAATCGAATCCACAGGCATGACTGACATGAAGCGAAAATTATGCTAGTAATAATATTTTGTTCCAATTGGCTTTGTACCCAACTATGGAAATTTTTGCCAGGAAAACAACTGCAGGAGTTTTCCCCATTTGTTCTATTATGTGAAGCACTGTTACAAGTATTAGTACCAGACACTAATAATTATAATTTATTGAAATATTTCATTAAATAAAAGGTTTTTTATTAAATTATTTGATTTTTATTAAATATATTGACTTTTATTATCATTTATTAGTTAAAACATAGTTATTTCCTAAAAATATAATTAATCTGATAATCTAAACAAAGTAACAATCTAAACTCCGCAAAGCCCTTTGTCCCAAGCTGTGCAAATGTTTGAGAGTGTACTGTACACTAATAAATTGATCTTCTTTGGAAATTTGTTTTCACTTATTTTACATTTATTTCTGTAGGCACACTTTAAAAGAAAGAAAATAATAAATGAAAGGAAATCAAAAGTACCTGACTTCTTAATAATAATTTTATTTTCGCTTGATGTTAGTATATTATACAGGGTTAGCGTAAATGATTCATCGGATTTCAAAAGATTGTTTATTTACAAGTATATGACGTACAAAGATGGGTGATCCATGAAAAGATACATACACTCACCAAGCTTCTGGTGCATACTGCAAATGTTCAATGTGCGTGCTCTTAATCACCCGGCACACATCCTAACAGTAATCCAGTTTTGTCCATATGTTTAATAGCAAGTTTCTGTCAATGTCCGTCACAGCAGTAGTGATGCATTCCTGCACGCGAGCCACCAAGTAGTCTTTTAAACTTGGTGAGTGTATGTATCTTGTCATGTATCACCTGTCTTTGTAGGTCATATACCTCTCAAAGCACAGTGTTTTGAAACCCAGTGAATCATTTAGGTTAACCTGGTACAATATTGATGTTCAGATTCTTTATTTATTGCCTGAAATTTAAAATTTAAGCACTTGAATATAACAGCATTCAGTATTGAGGTCTGCTATCTATGCAAACACATGTAAATGTTTGATTGGTGAAAGTTTGTTAATTTCCAAAAGCCTTAATTTTATATTAAAAATTCGCTGCAAACTTCAATTTTGTGTCATATTGATAGAATTACATTTCCATTGTATTGCTCATTGGAGTAACATTGTTGAATTTTAAACTATATGTGTTTT
Organism: Maratus speciosus; assembly: GCA_963932465.1. Classification (NCBI taxonomy): domain Eukaryota; kingdom Metazoa; phylum Arthropoda; class Arachnida; order Araneae; family Salticidae; genus Maratus; species Maratus speciosus. The sequence continues at coordinate 293,719,760 of OZ010798.1, forward strand.
ATTTATAAAGGTGATGTCAGTGACTATTAAAACATTGTGTTTTTGATTTTGAGTGATTTTTTTCCCTGTATTTTATGAGTTAATATTTTTATGTGTACTTTTTAGTTTTGTATGTGTGTGTGTTTTCTTTTGCTCTAAAACTTATTGTGGGTTTTTTTTTTTTTTTTTTTTTTTTTTTTTTTTAAATAAACCTAACTACAAAAAATAAATATTATTTTCTCCAATTACTATCATGAATTATGTTTGTATGTAGCATATATAAAATTTTAACTTTTTTTATTTTACTGAACTTTATCGAGGCTTTTTGAAATTCTAAATTTGTTTAATGTCGTTTTCACCTTTTTTTTCTGTCTCAATAGTACAAATATTTATGGCACAAATACAAAATAATTTTCACTCTTCTATGTGTAAAATCTCAGGGTATTGTGATTCAAATGCCAAAGGCTCAAACACTTTTTATTTTCTTTATAAATGTGATACCTATTCTATGATAGAATATTGTTACTAGTCAGCCAACTTTTATGATTATGTCTCAAAAATGAGTAAAACACTAATTTTAATTGCATATTGCATTTACCATTTACTTTAAGTTGTTTGACTTTTGTATGAATATGTGAAACATTGCTTTATGCACTGGCACCAACTTATATGGGCCCATGGGGTGCAAGCCCATCCAATAATTGATCTCACCGCCCACCCAATTTTACAATTCTGACTGATTTAATTCATAAGTTATTTTTTAAATGTTTAATTGCTGAAATGAAATTTGGTTTTATTAAATGTTCTCAAAATAGTTTTGTTTGAAAAATAATAAGGACATCATCAATTAGACTTACAAGAGTACTGAAAACCCCTTCAGTGGATGTATAGTTAAATTTCTCACGAAAACAAATTTCCTGCATATTTTGTGATCTGCTTTGGATGTCTTGAATTGATAATACACTTAGGTGATTTAAATATATGCTTTTCTTGACATTTAGTTTTTTGCACTTTCAATAATTAGCAATTCCAATGTTATTTAAAATAAATATTGATGTATTTATACGGAAGAACTTATAAGAATATAATTAAAATTATAATTAAATTATAATAATTTAAACATTTGCTTGGAAAAGGCATAATTTAATTTTAAATTATCATCTTTAGCCATTTGCTCCTCCCCTCTCTTTCTCAACACACATACTCAGCACACAAAAAAATTATGTGTGTTATTTTATTTAAAAATTTTCAAGCCCACCCAATATTTTTGAAAAGATGGCGCTACTGGCTTTATGTAGGGTAGACCGGGGCTAGTTGGCCCGCTTTTTCTTCTAATAATTTTTTAAAAATTACAATTCAACATTTTAAATTTATCTTTATGTTACCACTATCAGTGTACTTTCAGGAAGAAGTCACAATAGTAAAGCTTGAAAATATTAACTATACATATTAGTTTAGAAGCTCAAATTGACACCAAGTCTCTTGGGCCAACCTGCCCAGATTGTGGTGTAAGTTGGCCCACGTCACTTTTTAATGTTCTGATAGTGTAGAAATTTAAGAAATGATCAAAATTTTACCAAATCTTAATTTTTACTTTCTTCTATCTTCAATAGAAGAAAATATTGTAATCGAAATTTTTTTCGACGGATTTACATGTTTTAGGGGTCAGAGCAGGGCCGTAGCGACCGCCCCCCATACCCCCCATTTGGGGGGGGCCTGGGCAAAGTCAGGGGCCCAGTAGTGAGCTATTGTACCTTTCAGCCGAATGTTTTTTTTTTTTTTTTTTTTTTTTTAAAATTTTTTTAATGTATTTTTTAATAACATTTTATTTTGTTTTATCGAAATTCTTTTTTTTTTTTTTTTTTTTGGTCAAAGATCTTGATCAGATTTAGAAATAGAAAACAGATTGTGCTTTTCTTCTATATCCGCCATGTTTTATAAAAGTTTTTGAAGGCTGTAAGTTCTACTTAAAAAATAAAATGGCATTTTAATATTTTTGGGGTGCGCCTATCAATTGGCGAAAAAAGGTGAAACCAAAGGTTCAAAACTTCTTTAATACTATTACTTCCTTTAACCAAAACAGATATGTGCTTTTTTCTACAGCAACCATTTTTTTTAGTGGCCCAGATGAAAGAAATTTTGCAGGCGCTAAATTCTTTTTGAATGGTTTTTTTTAGGGCCCCCTTTAAAAGAGCGTAAAAGTTGGAGTCCAAGATTCAAAACTTTTAAGCCCATTTTTTTATTCAAATTTTTAAAAAATATGCTTTTTAATCTCACTGAGGGACCCAATAAATTTCAAAACTTCGTTATACTATTACTTCCGTCAACCAAATGTGCTTCCTTTCTATAGTCATCATTCTTTTTAAAGGTGACCAGATGAAAGAAATTTTGCACGCTCTTAATACTTTTTAAATTGTCTTTTTTGGGGCCCCCAATAAAAGTGAGGAAAAGTTGCAACTCAAGATTTAAAACTTTTAGGGCCCATTTTTATTATTCAAATGTTTTTAAAATATGCTTTTTAATCTCGTTGGGGGCCCCAACAAGGTTCAAAGCTTCCTTAATACTATAACTTCGTTTGACCAAAAGAGATATGCGCTTTCTTTCTTTAAAGGTTCCTAGATGAAAGAAATTTTGCAGGTTCTAAATTCTTTTTGAATTGTCTTTTTTAGGGCCCCCTATAAACGGGAGAAAAAATTGGAGCCCAAGATTCAAAACGTTTAGGCCTCATTTTTTTATTCAAATGTTTTAAAAATATGCTTTTTAATCTCGTTGGGGGCCCCAATAAGGTTCAAAGCTTTCTTAATACTATTACTTCTTTTGACCGAAACAGATATGCACTTTCTTTCTACAGTCAGCATTCTCTTTAAAGGTTCTCAGATGAAAGAAATTTTGCAGGCTCTAAAATCTTTTTGAATTGTCTTTTTTAAGGCATCCTATAAACGTGAGGAAAAGTTGGAGTCCAAGATTAAAAACTTTTAGGGCCCACTTTTTTATTCAAATTAAAAAAAAATATATGCTTTTTAATCTTGTTGAGGGCCCCAATAATGTTCAAAGCTTTCTTAATACTATTACTTCCTTCAACCAAATGTGCTTTCTTTCTACAGTCACGATTCTTTTTAAAGGTGCCCAGATGAAAGAAAATTTGCTGGCTCTAAATACTTATTTAATTGACTTTTTTGGGGCTCCCTATAAAAGTGAGGAAAAGTTGGAACTCAAGATTCAAAACTTTTAGGGCCAATTTTTATTATTCAAACGTTTTAAAAATATGCTTTTAATCTCGTTGGGGGCCCCAATAAGGTTAAAAACTTTCTTAATACTATTACTTCTTTTAACCAAAACAGACATGCCCTTTTTTTCTATAGCTACCATTCTTTTTAAAGGTGCCCAGATGAAAAAAATTTTGCAAGCTCTAAATACTTTATAAATTTTCTTTTTTGGGGCCGCTCTTAAAACTGAGCAAAATTCAGAACTCATGATTCAAAACTTTTAAGCCTCATATTTTTTTCAAATGTTCAAAAAATTTATGCTTCTTACTCTCGTTGGGGACCCCAATAAGCGGGCATCTATGTTCATTGCATCTGCCGCTTATCCCCTTATGTTCGACCTGTTTCGTTTTCAACATTTCATTTCTCTTGTCTCGATATGTTAACAATACACAAATTATATTGTGTATTTATTTAACCTACTAGCAGAGCTTCGCTGATTGCTTTTTATAAAAAAGAACCTAGTTTTTGGAGTTCTCCATTGGGGGCCTTCACTGCCTTCCGCAGCATAAACCTGTTCCGTATATTTCCGCTCCGATCTTGAATCAAACAATCATTGAATTATTGTATTTTTTTTTTTTTTTTTTTTCGATAAAAGTGATAGTGTCCAGATAAAAGTGAAATTTTCCAGCATCGTAGCTCACGTTGCTACAGGAACAAATTTGTTATTTTTCCACTTCAGCTTAATTATGACAGCAGCAAAATCTACTGGATAATTCTTCGGTTACAGAAAAAAAAATGTCGAAAAAACTCCGCAAAACGCGAAAAAAAAAGTGTAAAAATCTTATAAAAAATTGGGCAAAAATTCAAAAATCGCTGAGAGAAAATTGATTATATCGAGCCAAAAGATTGAAACTGGAAAATCGCCGTGAAAGACAAAAATACGCTAAAAATCACATAAAATGTTCGTAAAAAATTCAGAAATTCCTGTGGATATATTTTCTATATTGAGCTAAAAGACTGAAACCTGATTCCTTTCAGGGATGTAAAAAATCCGTGCCGCAGATGGCAAAATTTTTACTGTATTGGGATAAAAGATTGAAACTGGGTTCCTTTTAAACTCTCTCAAAAAAAAAAAAAAAAAATCAGTGATCTGAAGGATTTTTTCCGCAACTTTTTCTTTCGTTCAAACACACACACAAAAAAAAGCTTTGATTTGATTTGCTCATCATTCGCGAAAATATAGAAAACTCACCAATCTAACGTAAAAATTACCTAATATCCTTACTAAATATAAAGATGCATTTTTGTCAAATCGAATCACAGGAGTGTTTCGCCAACTTTGTTGCATTGTACTTTTCCCTATTAGAAACTGAACTTTTACGCTTGACTTTTTTCCTTCATAACACGAAGAAGTCGAGAATCGAAGATCAAAATTTCTAGAATTTTTCCTTTCAAAAGACGAAAGTTTCTTCAAATGAGAGATAAAATCTCTTCTAATCACAGGGGTCTTAAAAAAGGAAAAAAAAAGTTCGTGAAAAATTCAAAAATTGCAAGGGACGAAATTTAGTACATCGGGCTAAAAGACTGAAACCTGATTCCTTTTACCAATGTCAAAAAATCACGTTGGAACGCAAAAAAAATTAAAAATCACATAAAATATTCGCGTAATATTTAAAAATCGAAAAAGGCTACTTTACTATATTCGGCTAAAATGGAAAGATGGATTGAAAATAGATTCCTTTTATGAATGTGGGGGAAAAAACCACGAAACTCGTAAAAATACAAAAATTAGCGTAAAAAATTAAATGAAAAAAATTCGAATAAAAAAATTTAAAAACCTGTTTCGAGGTGCATAGCTTCAGGCATTCAGGTAACCTTCCTGTCAAATTTTGTCCTGAACAGAAAAACATCTGGCCAGACAAAGAAAAACTTTGGACAGACAAACTTGTGCCTTTATTGTTAGCTACTAGGAAACCCGTCTTCATTGCCCACAGAAAGGTACCTTCTATCCGAAGGTGTTTTTTTTTCTTCTTAAATTTCAATTTTGGTGACAATTTTGAACTGGAGAAAACTTGAATGTATGAAAACGACATCCCAAAAGTAATTTTTTTTTTAATTAGTAAATCTGTACATATACATGTATTTAATAAAAGGCACCAATCCGAGCAGGAAAAAAATTGTTATAAGTGAATATTTTCTGCGTAAAGAAAATCTGTCTGGGCCACGCAGATGGCATTGTCAAACTGAAGAGAAAATTGAAAATACGAAAACGACTTCCATATTTTTTATTTATTTATTTTGTTTATGAGCACTACTTAATGGTTTATAACATTTGTAAAAGGAATTCAGTTTCAAACTTTTTTGCCAAATTTTGTCGTCTGCTGTTTTTAAAATTTTCGAGAATTTTTATGTGATTTTTAGCTTTTTTTCACTTTTCTGGTAGTTTTTTTAATATTCGTAAAAGATATAAACCCGGTTTCAATCTTTTAGCTCAATATAAGTAAAGTTTTATCTCTATGAACTTCGAAAATTTTTATGCAATTTTTGGCGTTCTTTTGCGTTCTTCGGCGATTTTTTTGACATTTTTTTCCTAAATGGAAGAATTCTAAGTTAAATTTTGCAAGTCCTTTGATTAAATTCATTTTGTAAGAATATCAAATCTGTTCATGTAGCAACGTGAACGAAATATTGAAAATTTGAATTTAATCTGGATCGAAATAAAAAAAATTACAAGAATTCTAGGTTCGTATGATTCGAGATCGGAACGGACATAGCCCCTATGGGTGTACGTTGCCGAAAGCAGTGCAGCTCAACTACAAATTCGTTCAATTTGGAGTTCGTTTTGGAAAATCCGAGCAGCGAAACTCCGCTGGTGTTGTTATAAAATGGAACTCGGGTGGAAAATTAAATGTAGATATTTCTCTAAAATCTTTGAGGAGGGGGGGGGGCTGAAAAATATGTTTTTTTTTTGGGGGGGGGGGGCTCTTAAGACATTGCTACGGCCCTGGGTCAGAGATCCCAAAAAACATGTTTATAGAAAATTGTCTGTCTGTCTGTCGCCATTGTACCATCAAAAAGTGTATGAAGTTATGCATAGAATTGAACCAAATTTTTATTTTAAGTTTTTGGCTATGGCAAGCAGATCCTCCCTGAATTTGGAAAAAATTCGTCGGTAGGGGGCGCTGTAATAGCTATTTTTGTGCGATTTTCAATATTGTACCGTCCAAAAGTATATGAAGTTATGCATAGAATTGAACCAAATTTTTATTTTAAGCTTTTGGATATGGCAGGTAAGTCCTCCCTGAATTTGGAAAAAATTCGCCGGTAGGGGGCGCTGTAACAGCGTTTTTTGTGTGATTTTGAATATTGTACCATCCAAAAGTGTATTGAGTTACGCATAGAATTGAACCAAATTTTTATTTTAAGTTTTTGGCTTTGGCAAGCAGATCCTCCCTGAATTTGGAAAACATTCGACAGTAGGGGGCACTGTAACAGCGATTTTTGTGCGATTTTGAATATTGTACCTTCCAAAAGTTTATGAAGTTATGCATAGAATTGAACCAAATTTTTATTTTAAGTTTATGGCTATGACAAGCAGGTCCTCCCTGAATTTGGAAAAAATTCGCCGCTAGGGGGCGCTGTAATAGCGATTTTGCATATTGTACCATCGAAAAGTGTATGAAGTTATGCATAGAATTGAACCAAATTTTTATTTTAAGTTCTTGGCTAAGGCAAGCAGGTCCTTCCTTAATTTGGAAAAAATTCGCCGGTAGGGGGCGCTTTAATAGCGATTTTTGTGCCATTTTGAATATTGTACCATCGAAAAGTGTATCAAGTTATGCATAGAATTGAGCCAATTTTTTTGTGTTTCTTTTTGGTCATGGCATGAAGGTCCTCCCTGAATTTGGAAAAATTCTGCTGGAATGGGGCTCTATAATTACGATGTCTGTACCATTTTCTTTATTGTACAATCGAAAAGTGTATAAAATTATGCATACAATTGAACCAAATTTTTTGTGCATGTTTTTGGCTTTGGCCAACAGGTCCTTTTTGAATTTGGAAATATCGCGCGGTAAAGGGGCTCTATGATAGAGGTTTTTGTATACTTTTCTTGATTTTTCGTAGTTCTGTTGTCCATCGGCGGCTCGTGCAAAGGCGGGAACTCACTTCCTGCAAAGCCGGCTATTCGCAAACATCTTATAACAACAGAGTAAGGAAAAGCTATTAATTTTAACAAATATCATGACATAGATCAACTCGTTTTTAGTTCATTTAATTGACTGAAGCAGGAATTTAAGATGAAAATCAAAGTTGTATAGTAATGAACTAATAATATTGAAGTATTAACATGTGTAACTAGTTTTTGAAATATTAAGATGTATAAGATAGAAGAAAGTTTTGGGATTGGCACATCCAACTAGTTATTTCTTGCGAACGAAAACACAATATAGCCTCCTAAATTAAAATAAAAAATTTAAATATTAAAACTGTGGGTTATTCAAATTATTAACTTCGACCAAAAATTGCTTTAAAAATTGATTTTATTTTCTCATAAAAATGTCTTTAATACATTACAGAACAGTAATAAATTTTAATAAATGCATGCTAGGTGTTAAAACACAGTAAATCTTAGAGTGCAGTAATTTAAGATAATCAATCATTAATAATCATTCATCCTTAATTAGGGGATTTATTATAAACACCAGAGGATAAATAAATTGTATCAAGGCCTGTGTAATCTGTTATGTGCAATAATTCTTTTCTTTGTAGTCCAAGCCAATAGGGATTTTTCTATAATTATGCAAGTTATAAATGTTTTTGTACAACAGGAGCAGCTGATTTAATTTGGGGAAGAGGTAAACAACATTATAACTTCATTTTTTAAAAAGATTGACTGGAATAATTAGGAATTCAATTAATAAAATAACTCTTTACTATTAATTAATAATAATTTAATTAAAATAATAATAAATGTTTATTAAAATAATCCATTAAAACTATCAAAATTCCAGTACTCCAGAGCCAAATTCCTACGGGGAATGTTGGCCTGCACTCCGTATTGCCATTTTTGTTTTTCATGACCGTAAGGAATTATTCTGAAAGTATTTCAATAAAAATGCATGCACTACAATAACTACGAACAATTATTTTCCTAAATTATTATATATCAAAATCTAAAATGTAATCTACAAACAAATAAAAAACGACTATTTATAAGAGAGGAAATTTACTCACCTTTGCAAAATTTTGAAAATTCTGAATAATTCTTTAACGGACACTCCGACATCAATGGTGCTGATGTTGGAGGAGGAAAGCGAAGAAACGCATACTTGGCTGGACTAGCAATGTCATCTAACGCAAAGTTTTAAAAATATCGCGACTGGGCCAACATGCCCCTATGGCCAACTAGCCCCAGTCTACCCTATTTATGACAGGAAATTGATTTCTGAATATATCATAAAATAGAACATTTAGATTCAAGAGCGACGTTTCAAGAACAATAGTTTTGTACCTCTTATCCTCAAGCTGAGATATGTATGTCTAAAACTAAGATCTTTTATTTTACATTTTCAGGTTTTGAGATAGTCTTATTTTCAATTATTGTTACCTCTAGTATATTTGGCATCACACAATAAATTAATGTTATTTATTTTTAGGAACCATCTGAATTATTGCAAAATAATACTTTTAATACAAGGATTACTTGCAAGTGTTAATTACATATTTACTTTTGCTGAAATTAATCAACTTGACTTATATTAAAATTGAAGTTTTTGGTAACATTTTTTTAGATCTCTTTGATAGAAAGAGGTATTAAAATTATTTATATTCCTATATGCTATTTAATTATATAATTTAATAAGTAGCAGTGTTTTTTTGTTTGTTTTTTTGGGGGGAGGGGGGGGGGGCTGTGGATTTAAGGCAATAATATATCATTTTTCTATAATTACCTTTAAAATGACAGTTACATTCATTTACTAAGTAAATAACAGTTGAATGATTTACATTCAACTAAGTAAACCCTTAACTAAAAATATTTTTTCACATAATCAATGTTCTGTAAGATATCTTTAAATATTATTAAATGTTATGAGAATTAAACTAGGATGAAATGGATCAGTTTTTAATCTTTGAAAAGAGCTGTTTTTTATGTAGCCTCAAACCCAAGAAAAAAAAAAGATATTTAAAGTGAAACATTTTTCAACTAGCATTAAACAGAAATATATTGATTTTTCTACATGAACACATAATGTTAAAAACTTTTTATTATTTATTTATTTTTAATACTAAAATTAGTATTCTGTGGCCATCACAAAACTCTCTTTTACATCATTTTAGTACATTAATTTAAATAGCGTAGTTACACATCAACAATTGTTAGATGAAATATAGTACATCAAGGGCGGATCTGGGGAGTCCTCAAGGGGGGGCGGGGTGATTTTAGAAATTTGGAAACACCAATCTGATGCGCAGGTCGAGGCTAATTTTTTCACTGCGGGTCGTGTTACTTCTACTTTTTGCTGTGGGTCAGGTTTGGGTCCGGTTGACTTCTATTTTTTGCTGCTGGTTGGATTAACTTATACTTTTTTGCTGTGGGTTGCGTTTGGGTCTGGTTGACTTCTATTTTTTGCTGTGTGTTGGGTTAACTTCTACTTTTTGCCACTGGTCGGGTTAACTTCTACTTTTTTGATGTGGGTCGGGTTTGGGCCGGGTTTACTTCTACTTTTCAGCTGCAGGTCGGGTTGACTACTACTATTTAGCTGCGCCTAGCGCGTTGGGTTTGGCGCAGATTGACATGCATTATTTCGGGTTTTTGGTCAATTTCGGATTGGGTTTTCACTCTTGCCAGAAAGTTCCGGGTTGACCCGATTTTTGAAGATAAAGTGTAAATATTTTTTAAGATGAAAACTATATGTTGCAAAAGCTCCACGGACACGTCCAAATAATTATTTAGGAATACTTTTTAACCTTCAGAATTATGTAAAAAATACTAATTTAGTATAAGACTGCTTGTTTCTTTATATCTAAGATCAGTTGTAATTCAGTAAATAATGCTTTGAAACTTATTAAAAAACGTACCGTGTGTCCTAAAATGGATTGACTGATTTTAAAATTCAGTAACTTTCGAACGGTGACAGCTATTTAAAAAAATCTTGCAGGAGGGTTATGTAAGACGTCAAAAGATTTTTTACTGCGATTCTTGATTTTATTTTATAATAACAGAGATAGATGGCGCTGTAAACAGTAGTCGTTAAACCTACCTCCACCGGGAACCGATTTAGCGCCTATTTCTTCCAGCGCCATCTATCGTTGCTATTTTAAACTAAGATCAAGAATCGCAGTTAAAAAACTGATCAAGGGTAATTCTGAGAAATTTTTCTGAAAGATTATAGCAGACGTGGGGGGGGGGGGATTCCCTCCTGGCACTAATTATTTTTGTTGCAGGTCAGGTTAGCTGTTTTGGATTCGGATTGATTTCAGGCTGGGTGTAGATTCCTGCAAGCTGGGTTTGGGTTAACCTGTTTTTTCAAAAGTTAGTTCAGTATATTATTTCAAGTTAAAAACTATACCTATAATAATAAACATGGATGTATGTATGTGTGCTGTTTTCTAAAGAGACACTGTATTTTTTTCACGACTCTTTGATGAAATTCGCACTTCTTCGACTCTTGATGAAATTTGCGTTTTTTCCGCTACCCTTTGACGAAATTAGTGTAATTTTGCTGACCTTTGATAAAATTCGCGTTTCTTTTCCACGACCCTTCCACAAAATTCGCGTTTTTTCAGCGATCCTTTGACTAAATGCACGTTTTTAAAGGGATTCTTTGACTAAATTCGTTTTTTTCTACGATTCCATGCAGGAATTCGTATTTTCTCTACGATACTTTGACAAAATTCGCAATTCTGTGATAAATTTGCATTTTTTTGCGATCCTTTGACGAAATTCACGTTTTTTCACAGCTATTTAACAAAATTTGCGATCTCTCCGCGATCCTTTAAGGAAATTTGAGTTTTTTCCCGCTGCCCTTTGAAGAAATTCGCGTTTCCCGCGATCATTTTAAGAACTTTGTTTTCCGTGGCTCTCCGGCCAAATTCGCGTTTTTTCCGTGATCATTCGGCAAACGATTAACGAAATAGATTTTTTATGGAGACAATTTATCAAAATTTGCGATTATTTGTATGTCCGAATATTCGGATAGGTGAATTTTGTAAATTTTCGGAACCGAATGCTTTAACCGTGTCTGCGTATTTTATTTTATTTTATTTTATTTTTTATCAAAATAGGTTCAAGAATTGCGCATATTTTTTATTACACATTTCATATCTGCATATATTTTAGAGTTAAAATATGTCCAAAATTTTTGTGAAAGATGTTTTTTTAATAGAATTAATCATAAAAAAAAATTTGCTGCGGAAATTGTGGGTTGCGCAAATTTTGCTACTGATTCGTTGGCCGTAGAAATCGCGGGATGCACGGTGAGAGGGTTAAATTTTAGGAAAATTCGGAACAGAATCACTCCTGTTCCCGACATCTTACATAAACCTCTTTGCAATTTATTGAATTTTAAAATCAGTCAGTCCATTTTAGGACACCCGGTATATTCAGTAGCTACGGGATAATGACTGAAAGAAGCATTTAAAAAAAAAAAAAAAATTAAAGCTGGCTTCGATATGTCAGTCAGAGGTTTACCCGAGCTGAAGTTTCCAGGCTCAAGCCCAGGTCCGACCCACTTAAAAAAAACTGTTGGTCCGGCCCGGTATAAAAGCTAAAAAATCGACTCCAGCCCTGCCTGCATTTTGCAATTAAAATTATTCATAAAGCACACTCAGGGAAATCGCGAACACATTTTATTGGTGAGGGAGAGAACCTTAAATTGCCAAGTCAAATTTCTGAATTTGCCAACTGGTTTTATAATTTTGCCAAGTTACCACAATTAGAAAATGTACTATAGTTCTTATAATTGAAAAGTTTAATAATTTTCCCAATTAGATTTGCAATTTTGCCAAGTCTGTCAGAAATAGAAAATGCATTATAATTTTTATTAAAATTTTACAGAAATTCACGAACTAAGTTTGTAAATTTGCCAAGTATAACAGCATTCGCGAACGTTTGGGGGGATGGCTCCCCCCCCCCCCTCTTAGCGAGGCCCCTGATGCACACTTACTTATGCTCATATTTTATTTTCAGATTATGTTCGAAATTCATGAATACAGAAAAACAACAATATTTTAATGACTATTTAGGTAATTATGTCCGTAAACACTACGTAAAAATATGACTTAGACTATTACATTCAAATGAAAATCTAGTAAGATAATCAGTTTAGAATGAAAGAAACGGATGATAAAAGAAAATCATAATTTTAAAGCTCTACAAAGAAAAAAACTCGATTTTAAAAAATGCATCTCTGTATCTTATCAAATCAAATTAAATTTCTAAAGATTTCACTAAACTAATGTACAACACAAATATGATTTTTACGAATAACAAATAAGTAAGATGCCAGATCAACTTGGGCTTGAGGGGAAGAATTTAGAGGAGTGCATAGGTTGTGCTCGGGCCAATCGGTCGGTGCTTATCATATGGTCTGATACGGGCCGACAGTTTAGCTTTTATTCCGGACCTAGTCCCGACCTGGAAATTTTAGCCAGTGCAGACCTCTAGGGAAAATGAAGTCCAGGCCAGGCTCGATCTGGAGGGAAAAAAAGTCTGGCCCGACCCGAATCTGCAGAAAAAATTAAGATCAGGGCACGACACGACTCTAAAAGAGAGACCTGACCCAGACAGAGTCTCGTGGATTTAAACTGGCGCGACTCGGGTCGGGTCGCGCCGGGCTCGAGCTCCGCCCCAAGTCATTTCCCGTGAGGATGCATAATGTCGTTTTGCAAACCTTTTATTGGCCCAAGGGGGGGAGGGGCGATCACCCCTTCGCCCCCCCCCCCTAGATCCGCCATTGTAGTACATTTATTTAAATTTAAAGTTGGCCTTTCTCAGAATGTGAAATCTTATGTAAATCTACAAGGAAATTTAAACATAGGGTCATTCATCTATACATTCATATAAAATTGGTGCTTGTCTGTGATTTTCAGAAAGACATCTAATTCTAAGTGCATTTGACTATTTAGATGATGTTTGGTCAAAAATAACAATTAAAAAAAATGTTTGTCTGGAATAGGCTCAGAAATGCAGGCATAACTAACATTAAACTTAACAGAGGCAGCTAGAAACTGTTTTTTTTTCTCCCCCCCCCCCCCTACTATTTGCAGTTTTTTGGGGAAAACAGGTAGAATCAATCAATCTTTCAATACTCAAAAACTTGTGAACGAATTGACCAATTTTAAGCAATCTTATGGCGATTAAATGGTCTAATTAAGATTAATGAATAATAATAATTACCTTTCTAGATTATGACTTACAGATTTTTATTTAAAAACTAGATTGATAAGTATAAGGGACAGATAATATTTCATAATCAGGTTCAAAGCAAATGTTCGCATCATTGATAAGCAAAGAAACTATCACATAGTACCTAACTATACTATTTAAAATATGCGATTTGGCAGTAGACCTGATTATTGGAAAATCTATAAATAATAATAATTTTATGTCGATCCCATTTTTAGCTTACAATTTATTCATTTTAATTTTAAAACTGGATTAGTAAGCATAAGCACACACCACTGTACATAATTTCTGGAAATCTAGTACATCAGGAAATGAGTGAAAAATCCGTTATGAAATTCCATCATTACGTTAAGAACAATGTTCACACTCAGTTATTATCCTTTGTATGTGTACCAATGACTTTTTTTCTGGTGGCACACTTCTTGTCAGTTACTGCCTTCCAAATATCGCTGTGTATAAATATGAAAATCATGTCATGTGATTTCACAGATATAATGATAGCAATAATGTAAGTTTTTTTAGCATAGCAGTTGAGTGTTATGTTAAATAAAAGCGTGTAAAATAATATATATGAAACTGTAGCCGGAGAGAACGTGGCCTTTCATGCATACGATCGGCCCACAGTGGCTTCAAGGTTACGCTTTCTTCTCCCTTTTAGACTCTATGCCGATACTATTGATTTAACCAAAGAACTATTAGTTGCTCGATAATTATGTTGAGTTTCTTGAATCACTATATTGCTTTGTGCTGGGTTTGTACACCAATTCGGCTGTCTGATGTCATTTGCATACTACCTAGAGGTACTTTTTAAGATTATCCTACCAGGCTCCTGACAGTGGATTGTTTCACTGGAGGCAAATGTCATTATATTTAACAAGAATCAATCTGACCCGCAACCGCCATAAACTGCCATCTATGCCTCCTATGAAAAAATAGCAATAATCTGAGCTGCGAGTCAGGCCAGGCTAAGGTAAAATTTAGTTACGCAACCCGATGCAGGATTCTAATACAAGAGCGACAACTGAGGCATTCAGAGCGAGAGTGAACCAAGTTAATTTTATATTTGAATTCGATTTGAGGTGAATTTTTGCTCAATTCATTGCCATAACAAACCAAGTCTTTGGTTGGAAATGTGAGCAACAAATTACTCCTATAATTCTGAATGAAATACATGAGGCCCATTAATTTGACCTCCAAATATATCTGGATAATGTTTTATGAACTTTATCCACTTGAATTCTGAGTGTCTCAATTATCGTGTGGTTGGCTAGTAGTTGAAACTTGACACCAAAAATGGATACACCTGGTAAATATTCTCTCAAATGTTTAGCACTTTCTGTTGTCTTGTAACTGATATTTCTGGATGACATATTTACATTCAAATTAAAATGCAACAAATGCCTTTTTTCTGTTTTTATTTATTTATTTAATTGATAATGGTGCAAGCAGGGATGTAGTGGAGGGTATACTGCGTATACCTTCTGGAAATTTTTAAGAAACACCATATACCCTCTGTTTCTCAAAAAAGCTATAATATATACACTCTACGGTATACCCTCTACCTTGAGTGTTTACCTACTGGTTTTTTTTTTTTTCTTCTTTTTTACGTCTACACCACTGGGTTAAGGATAGAGTAAAAGAAAATAGAGCCTACTGCAACAATCAAGCATACTGCAACATTTTTACTGTTATTATTAAGTTCCTCTTTTTTTTTTGTTGTGTGTTTACTTGTCCTTATTAAAGATATATGTTATCTAATATAAATGTGTACTAATTTCAACATATATCGTTACATGATGTCAGAATAGAAAAGTAACTCGCTTTTACTTTTAATTTCATCACTGAAAATGTTAAATAAATACAAATGGCAGAAAGTGGTATTTGTCATTCAAAATCCTTGCTATTTACGGCGGATTTTTAAGATCAGTTGGAAGAGACTGGCTACAAAGTTTTGATTGGTATGCTGCTGCTGTTCAACTTGAGAAAAAAGTTAAGGTAGCTACATTTATGGCTATTATTGGTCGTGAAGCACAGCAAATTTTTAAAACTTTTAGTTTGAGTGCCGATCAGCAACAAAACTTGGTGATTATCAAAGGTAAGTTTGCTGAATATTTCACTCCTAAAGTTAATTACATTTTTGAAAGCTACAAGCTTAACCAAATTAAACAAAAGCAGGATGAAGTATCCAAAGATTTTTTAACAAGGCTTAACCTGCAAGCTTCTCGCTGTAAGCTAGGGATTATGGAAGAAGAGTTGCTTTGTGATACAGTAGCGCCAACTTTTGAAAAGTATTGGGTGGGCTCAAAAGTTTTTGAGTAAAATAACACATACATTTTTTTCTCCTTAGTGTGTGTATGAGTGGAGAATGAGTCAGGGGAGGAGTGAATGACTAAGATGGTAATTCGAAGTTAAATTATGTTTTCCTAACCAAAATATAAAATTATTGTTATAAATTAAAAAATAATTTTGTTAAATTATACTCTCATAAACTCTGCCATATAAATACATTTTCATATTTATTATAAATAAAATAAAAAATGGTTATTATTGTTAGTGCAAAAAACTAAATGTCAAGAAAAACACATTTTAGTTACCTTAGATATTTATCAGTTCAAGACATTAAAACAGATGGTAAAATATGCAGGGAATTTGTTTTGAGAGAAACTTAACCCTTTAGTGTGCAGCTTTGCACATACGTTAACAACAGTGATTTGAATTTAATAGATTTTTTTTTATTCGTATGTACCTAATTCACACCGGAAAATTAAAATAGCAATATCTGCTTTAATTAACAGACATTCCGTATTTAAATCAAGCGAAATTAACCATTCAATCTTTCTGGTGTAAAGTCAGAATCTCTGAACTACGTAATTTCCAGATCATATTCTATCATGGGAATTAAAGGGTTGAGTTTTATAAGATAAATAATTATATAAAATAAGGTATTTGGAGACACACTTATTAAAATATTCACTAATTTGCAATATTTTAGCGTAAAACAGCCGCACGACAGTAGTTTTTACTTATATTGCAGAAGTGCAACAGAAGAAAAGATTGACGTATAATATGAAAAATGTATATCTGATTTTTTTCCTTATTTTTCCTGTGTAATAAACCTTTCAGAGAATCATATAGTATAATTTTTTCGAAACAAAATAAAAAATCGCGCATTTAAAGTTTAAATTATACATCCGCTGAAGGGGCTTTCAATGCTCTATTAAATCAAATTGATGACCTTACTATTTTTCAAACAAAATTATTTTGAGGACGTCAAAAAAACCAAATTTTACTTCTGCAGTTAAATCTATAATAATAAAGAAAGAAGTTTGTGTGTGAGTGAGTGTGTCGATGGTGTTCTGAAGAGACCACAGCACGTAGAGCTACAAAATTTGGGGAAAAGGTACGTCTGTATATGAAGTTTTGCACCTCGAAGCCCGATTTTTTGATTAGAATTTTTTTATGCGATTTTTAGCGTTTTTTTATGTTTCGAGGCGATTTTTCCATATAAGTGAGAAGAATATGGTTTCTTTCTTTTAACCCAATGTAGTAAATTTTGTTCTCTTTTCAAAAAAGTTTATTCGGAATTCGTGCAGCGATTTTTGAATTTTTAGCGAATTTTTTATGTAATTATTGAACAGCATTTAATGCATTTAATAAGGAGGTTACCGTAGAGGGACACAATTCTGTCGCCAAACGCCGCCAAGTTTATCGCCAACTTGGCGGTATATCGCAAAATTTGGCGATCAAAATGAGTCGCCAAAAGTGACGCCAACTTGGCGATATCTCTAATATTTCGCCAAATTTCCATAGACTTCCATTGTAAACCAATATGGATTACTCGCTTACAGAAAATGAACAAATTGAAATATTTTAATGCAACAAAAACTAATATTAACTTAAGAGATTATATTAATTATATTTAAGGGAATCCAAGTAAATTAAATTGTGAATAAAAGTAGCATGATACAATGCTTAGATTATTGTATTTTATTGATATTTTCGACGAAAGGGTTGCCAGTGGTCATTTTGGTGAAAATTATAGTTGCTAAATGAATTGAAATGGCTATATCCGTTAGAAAATAATGTAAACAACTCGCCAATTAAAAGAAAATAACTGTTATTTGTTTAATTAAAAAAAAAGAATCAAAAACCTTTTTAATGCGAGATAAAATTTATAAAATCAAAATATTTAATTTAAATATGAAAGGAATGTTTATAAAACTTAAAAAATAAATTAGTATGAAAGAAGCAATTGATACATTATTTGGCGATTTTTCGCTTCGCCAGATTAATAAAAATGTGCCTGAAAAACTTGAAGAAATAAAATTTAAGTAACAGTCTTTTAGTCCTTCTTTATTTTTTTATTCAATTTAATTATCATTTTTATGTAATTTTCCCATCGTATGTCTTACAGGAGAAAGGCTTTATTTGTGAGTTACATGCTAATTAATTATTACCTTGGTCGCCAAACAATGCAATTTTAAGCCACAAAGGCAGAAGCGTGAAATAAGCCAGGCGAAGGTCGCAATAATTTTTTTTTTTTTTTTAAGTATAGGAGAACATTTCGGAGTAAATCTTTATATTCAAATGTAAATTATATAAAAAGGAGTTAAAATTATAACTATGTAGTCAAGTATTTAAATTTTAATGTAAAAATGTGCCATATACACACATATTTTATAATCTTCGATAATCAAGCCACCACCAAATGACATATTTACTATATTATTGAAAGTTTTGTTGGTACAGGTGTCATATACGCTCCATGGTACAAAATGGCGTTATTTTGCCTGACATGGTAACTCGGCTATTGTTGTTTATTTATTAATAAGTTGTTTATTTACTTTTATTTTCTTTTTTACAGTTATATAAACTGTTTTGTTCTATAGACATTAATTAAACTTTTTATTATTTTAATTATAAGCATTTTTTTTTTCAATATTTATTTTATTTATTTATATAAAGAAGAGCTATTTATCTACCTTTAAATACGAACAGAAATAATTTGTGGTTCTACCTGATTATCCCGTAGACCAAAAAAAAAAAAAAAAATATCGCCAAACTATAAGATTAAATGCCAATAATGGGTGATCGTAAATGTCAAATTCACTTGACATTAAACACTTTACACATGTTTGTTACGTCATCAGGTGATTTTTAATTCGATATTTACGTTTCTTCGCGATCTGCTGCAATTTTTTGACATTCCATTTTTGACCTATAATACTAAAGTAATTTCTACCTTCATTTCAATAAAGTTTATTCGGATTTCGTATAACAATTTTCGAATTTTTCGGGTATTTTGTATGTGATTTTTAGTGTATTTTAGCGATTTTCTACCAATTTTCCACATTAGTGAAAGACGTTGATAGAAGTTGAATCAACTTTCAATCTTCGAGCACAATATATAATTTTTCTTTCTCTTTTCGAAATTTGTGCAGCGATTTAAAATTTTTTCGCAATATCTTACTGTGATTTTCAGAGGTTTTTCGCGATTCGTGCAGTTTTTTTATGTACCCGGGCAACGCCGGGCAAGTTAGCTAGTAAATAAATAACGAATTAAATCAATTGAAATTGGGAGGGCAGAGAGATCAAATTATTGAGTGGACCCATACGGGCCCATATAAGTTGATGCCACTGTTGTGATAGAATTGTTGTCGGAATTGAAAACAACGATGTTCGTGAAAAGCTTTTAAGCGGTGCTGATTTAAACTTAGATAAAGCTGTGCATATTTGTCTTGCTTCTGAAAGTGTTTTAAAACAATTAAAAAACATTGTTGATGATAATAAATCGCAACCTGTAATTTCTGCAATATCGAAAAAATTCACCCACTCGCATAAGCTTGGTTCACTGATAGATAAGCCTAATTCTAATACTAAATTCTTTAAAGTGATAAATGATTGTAGAAATTGTGGCTGTACCCATAAAATTGATGAATGCCCAGCATTTGGCAAGAAATGTGAGGTTTGTCAAAAACAAAACCATTTTTCAAAGAAATGTAGGTAAAAAAAAACAAGAAAAAGTGTAAGAAAGTGAAAATGTTGACACGATTGCGGAAGATAAAAATTTGCTGATCGCAAGCGACGACGCTAATAAATCAGACTGGTGTGAGACCGTAAAATTAACAAGGCTATTCCTATGAAACTTGATACCGGTGCCAGTGTAATGTTATACCATCATTTCGCTTAGCAGAAGAATTACGTTTAAAAATAAAACCTTCATATATCCGTAAACTCCTCATATTCGGGTCATGCTATTGATGTGGCAGGAGAATCTTTAGTTTCTTGCAGAATTAAAGATAAGCGTATGGGGGGAATCAATTCAGTCCTAGGTCGAATTACCTGTATCGAGGCAGGATTAATTCAAAGAATTGAACTAGTTAACTCGTTGGAGGAGGAATTTCAGGATCGGTTTCAAGGAATAGGGTGTATAAAAAAATTTGAATACATAGTTTTTGAGGTAGAACTCTTGCAAAAATCGTACAAAAATATACATGGCAGCGCCACCTGTTGGTCGATTTACTCCAAAAACTAATCACGACCAATTTATATGAGGGACTAACTGAATCTGAAGTTTGATAAAAATTCATGCATTAGTCCTTGAAATCCAGTTTTTGCAGAAATCGTCATAAATGCAGCCTAGCAGCGCCAGCTGTTGGACGATGTGCACTAAAAACTAAACAGCGGTAATTTATATCAAGGACTAACTGAATCTGAAATTTGGTGAAAATTCGGGCATTAGTTCTTGAGATAGAGCTATTGCGATAATCATAAATAATGCCACATAAGCGCCAGCTGTTGGGAGATTTACACAAAAAAGTAATCAGCACCAAATTATATCAAGGACTAACGGAATCTGAAGTTTTATAAAATCCCGTGCATTAGTTCTTGAGGTATAGTTATCTCGGAAATCGTGAAAAATGCAGCATAGCAGTGCCACCTGTTGGGCGATTTACACCAAAAAGTAATCAGCACCAGTTTGTATCTGGGACTAGCTGAATATAAATTTTTATTAAATTCCGTTCATTAGTTCTTGAGATAGAGCGCCCACAAAATTTGTGTCACACACACACTGACAGGCAGACATTTTGTAAAAACTTGTTTTTATGGTTCTCTGACCCCTAAAACGTGTCAATCCGTCGAAAACCGGAATTCGAAAATTTTCATGAATCCAATACTTTCTTCTTGTAAAGATAGAAGAAAGTAAAATAGTAATTAACGCTGTCACCGCCGCCGGTTTTGAATTTTTTGTGACCTGGGGTCTTTCTTCGTTAATATTAAGAAAATTACTACATACAAAAATACGAAAATCGGTGGTTACAGAGAAATGTTTGATAAACACGCTGATGCAGACAGTTTTCAAATCGAAGAATTATTTTAAGAGATATTTAATGTTAAAGTTGGTCAAAATCGTTCCATTAAAAAAGTTTTATACGGGCAAAAACTATACATAGGAATTTAATCGTTTTTAGATCATTTTATACATTAGAAGGTCCCCGTAGAAGGTCCAGCGGTAGTTACTTTTTTTTTTAGAATAGAGAGATTTTTTTTTTTTTTTTTTTTTTGTAGTTTTCAACACTATTTGTTTAATTTTGGCAACTCAAGTACTCCATTTATGTAGAAAGTAAAGGGAAAATACACTGGTGAAAACAATTAAAGGGACAAATGTTTTTTTTTTGCAATAAAAAAAAAAAAACTAAGAAAGCAAATAAAACCAAACTTGGCCAAAATAACATTCGATATAAGACTAATGTATGGGAAAACAAAAATGGGCACAACCTGCACCCTAAATAAGGTAACTGGTCACGTGTCCAGCACAGCAGCTGACCGGCCCCCTGTAGAAAAAAGTAAACTAGAAAACAGGAATTCTGCTTTTTCAGAATTTAGTGTCGCCCCCGATTAAAAAAAAAAAAAAAATGTGTATATATAAATAGTATAAAACATATTTCAATTTTAAGACTTACAGCTCACACTTTTATTTTATGTAAAATGACGTCATTCGAATCCGCTTAAGAATTCCACATTTACGAACCACTCTTAAACATCTACAGTAAAGTAGGCATAGGACGTCGCTATCGCGAAATAATGCACAAATGCATCAAAAATGCCGTCATTAAAGAAACTCGAGCAAAAAAACCCCGGTTGTCTAATGATTCTTAGACCTTCATTTGTTTATAACATTAATATAGATACTTAAAATTAAATATAGTTTATAATAGCTCCCTGTTTTAACAGAAATCATTCGTTTATATTTTTTCAAAATAGCACGTATTTTAATTACATTTTCTTTCGGTTGTTATGAAAAAATGGCAAAAAAATATGAAATTAATATTTTACAACTATTTTCCCTTTACTTTCTACAAAAATGGAGTACTTCCGTTGCCAATATTAAGCAAATAGCTCCAAAAGTACTAAAAAATTAATATTTCAAAAATAAATGGAGATACAATTTTCAAACAAATTGCATTTAAAGAACTTTTTTTTCTTTAATACGACGGTATTAAAATTGAAAATGTGCGATGCTTAGAAGTTTAAAAACTTGCTATAGAGTATTTAATCGTACTGCTTTGTTTCACGGCTGGCTTCTGTAAGGTAATGTTATTTTTTGAAGACGATACAAAATAAGCTGGGAGAAAGAAATAGCATACCCATAATAGTACATATTTTTTTTCGAAAGAGATGCTATGCGGTTTTAATAACCTACATTCACAAATATTCAATTTCATTTTATTTTATATTTGCACGGATTTTCATTATGCGTGAAGTGTCTTGTGACATTATTTACCAAGTTATTGCTTTTAAAATTTGTTTGCGAAAATATTTCTGTCATGAATGATTTTGAAAATGTCGCCGTTTATGCGATGAAACGAGCGTTAATCTAAATAAAGGCATTTTATCACTTTTACAGCATATTTTAGCTTTAAAACAATCCTTTTTAGCCTTTCTTTCTATAAAAAATATTGTTAGCAGAGTAAAAAGTAAATAAAACATAGAAAACATGAAAGAACTATACAACCGCAGTCGTATTTGTTTAATTTACAGGAGTTTCTTTTTCTTTTTTTTTTTGCATATAACATACCTTATAAAATGTAGTAGCGGTATAATGTACATTTAAAACCTCAGAAGTTTAATCATCTATATTCATAATAATTTTTATGACGCATCTGAACTTCCTGAATTCATCTGTCCCTCCCTACTACAGTAAAAACGAACACAGAAGGAGAGGCAAAAAATGTTAGGATACAGGATCAAAGAAAAAGAATTGCAGTGTTGCTAATTTAGCAGGCTTATTATACGTAATATTTTAGAATTAGCCATTAGACTTATGGACGATTTCAAGGGGCCGGAAAAAATGCGCGTATTAAGCAAATTAACAGCGAGTCCGTGAGCGTCTCATACAGGTCCGACTGTATATTAGGTTTAAAGGTATAAAATAATAAAAGTTTCACACCACAAATATTAAATGAAACTTATTTTAATATAAAACTTCCAAAAATAATAATGCCAGAACCGGCATTGCCTCAGTGCTCGGGCGGCAAAGAGTGGAGTATGCGACGGCATCCCAGAGCGGATCCAAATGGCAACTTCTCACGAAGTTAGGCCTAGAAACGAAAGATACACGCACACGCTAATATAGGCTACCCCACAGACTATTAATAGGTCCCAGACGAATAACTCGGAGCTGTAGATTGCAGCGCCGTCTATTGAGGGTCGGTAAAACACACTCCGCCCTGGAACGATTTGGCGAGTGCGAGTGCGAGGCGTCATCAAGGCAGGAAATCTGGCTATTCGCAACGGAAGACATGCACGTGTTTTCATGCCATCAAATCCCTACAAATGTAAGTTTTTTCAATTATTTATTGTATTATTTCACTTTTAATTAGAATGTTTATAGATTTTTTTTTTACTAGCAATTGTTGTATTTTTTTTTCAGTTCGTATTTTGAAAAGAAGCTCATGTTTTTAAAGTCAAGTTACGTGTCAAAAGTTTATCTTTTGTTCCCTTCAAATGTAAGTTTTTCAATTATTTATTGTGTTATTTCGCTTTTAATTTGAGTGTTTATAGATTTTTTTGTGCTAGTAATTGTTGTATTTTTGTTCCGTTCATGTTTTTAAATTATACAAATCAGTGTTAAATTCAGACTCTTTTCTCCGGGAGGGATTTTTGTAGCTCCGGGGGGAGACATTATAGAGTTCCGGGGGTGAAATTGCACTTTTTGACCATTGAAAACACAATCTCAAATCTTTCGGGGGGGGGGGACATCTCACTGCTCCGGAGGGGGGAGAATGTCCACCCCGGCCAACCCCCTAAATTCAACACTGATACAAATTATTAGCAAACGACAAAGTTGACTTGCAAAAAATTGAATTTTTTATTTAATGTAACACTCTTATTTTATTTATGAATGATTTAAGATCTCTAAGTATGCTTTTTTTTTTTTTTTGTCCTTAATAACTTCAATATACTAAACAAAGTTTGCAGTGTAAAGCAATTTTAGGTACTTTTAGTACATAACAACAAAATTTCTCATTAAAGTGAAGTGTATTGACATTCATCCAGGTTATAAGTGAAATCTGATTTTGAATGTTATGTCTATACACTGTTTCCATTTTTTAAAAATATGGGTTTTTTAAATCAATCAAATTATTAGCAAACGACAAAAATGACTAGCAGATAAATGAAATTTTTATTTAAAATGTAACTCATTTACGAATGATTAAGGATCTCCAAATATGCTTTTTTTTAAAGCAAAGTTTGTAATATAGAGCAACATTTGGCACATTTAGTGCATAGCAACAAAATTTGTTGTAAAAGGAGTATAAGTGAAGTTTTAACATTTATCCAGGTTATATGTAAAATTTTATTTTGAATGTTATGTCTGTACGCTGTTTCCATGTTTTAAGTACAGGTTTTTTAAATAAATCAAATTATTAGCAAACGACAAAAATTGACTAGCAGAAAAATGAAATTTCTGTTTAATGTAACTCTCATTTCATTTACGAATGATTAAGGATCTCCAAATATGTTTTTTTTTAAGCAAAGTTTGTAATATAGAGCAGCGTTTGGCACATTTAGTGCATAGCAACAAAATTTGTTGTAAAAGAAGTATAAGTGTATCCAGGTTATAAGTGAAATTTGATTTTGAATATTATGTCTATACACTGTTTCCATTTTTTAATGTATGTGTGCATATCATGCATTTCCAAACAAAAATGAATTAAAACTTGTCATAAAGTTGTTCTTTTGGATTTGAGAACAGCCTTAAATATTTCATTTTTCTACAAGTCAACTTTTGTCGTTTGCTAATAATTTGATTAATTTAAAAAACCTGTACTTAAAAAATGGAAACACTGTACAGACATAATATTCAAAATAAGATTTTGCCTATAACCTGGATGAATCTTGAAACTTCACTTATACTTCTTAAATAAAACTTAACTTCTTTTACAACAGATTTTGTTGCTATACACTAAATGTGCCAAACATTGCTCTATATTACAAACTTTGTTTATATTGAAATTATTAAAGAAAAAAAAAAAGCATATTTAGATATCCTTAAACATTCGTAAAAGAAATGAGAGTTATATTAAATAAAATTTTCTGTTTTGTACTAGTCAATTTTTGTTGTATGCTAATCATTTGATTAATTTAAATATTTAAAAAACCTGTACTTAAAAGACATAATATTCAAAATAAAACTTCACTTATACTTCTTTTACAATAAATTTTGTTGCTATGCGCTAAATGTGCCAAACATTGCTCTATATTAGACTTTGTTTATATTGATGTTATTAAAGAAAAAAAAAACCATATTTAGAGATCCTTAATCATTCCTAAATGAAATGAGTGTTACATTAAATAAAATTTTCTTTCTTCTGCTAGTCAACTTTTGTCATTTGCTAATAATTTGATTAATTTAAAAAACCTGTACTTAAAAATGGAAACAGTGTATCGAAATAATATCCAAAATAAAATTTCACATATAACCTGGGTGAATCTGAAAACTTCACTAATACTTCTTTTACAACAAATTTTGTTGCGATGCGCTAAATGTGCCAAACATTGCTCTTTAATACAAGCTTTATTTATTAAAGGGAAAAAAAAGTATATTTAGATATCCTTTAATCATTTGTAAATGAAATGGGAGTTGCAATACTTTTTTCGATGCAGTTTTTTATTTTTGGGGTCCATTTTGTGAAGAGTAGAAGTTATTTTTGAGAATTTTATTATATTTTTGTGAAAAATAACATTTTGTAATGAAAGTTGAAATCAGGTTACTCAAATTTGAACTAAGAATTTATGAACAAACATTCTTTAAATCTCTTTGCTAAAGTTTTTGTTTTTCGTGACCTGGTTTTATTTACAAATTACACATTTTAAAACAGTTTTTATGAAAAAGAATGTTACGTAGGGGGCCTGTTTTATTAAGTTCCTTTTTGTGAAGAGGCCCATTTTATTAAATTTATTTTTATGAGGTCTATTTTATTAAATAGATTTTTGTGAAAGTGTCCTAAATAGGCCCCAAATTTTCCCTGGATCGACCCCTGCAAATTAAATTTCGAACTGAAGTTAGTTTAAAAAATATATATAATGTTTAACAATTATTTATTTGTGATTATTATTTTAAAATATGACTCAATATGCAAGTTTATGTGCGTGTACAAACACACACTCATAGGGCTGTGTTACTCTAAGTTGGCTTCATATACGAATCAGCGATTCTTTTTTTTAAAACACAATTACTAGGTACTTTGCCAAAATACTGCTTGGTACACCACTATTGCTTAAATCCCTTGGAGGGCGGTGTGATATATTTTATCCTGCTTAATTTTAATGAAGCTTTGTAGTTTGTACCAAACTTTTTGAATGAAATTAGATTATTAATGAATTAAATAATTAAATTAGATGATGAAAAAAAAGAGTGCAAATTTTCATTGTACTTTTTTGGTTTTTTTTTTTTTTTAACTATATAATGTTTAAATAACGTTACTAAATCTTTGAATTTACAAAGATGGTCTTCAAAAGATGACAAATCAGGGGTCGATGCAGGTTTTTACTCTTCGGGTCCATTTTGTGAACTTTATTATATTTTTGTGAAAAATAACATTTTGTAACGAAAGTTGAAATCCAGTTACTCAAATTCGAACCAAGAATTTATGAACAAAAACCATTCTTTAAATCCCATTTTTGTGAAGGGGCCTGTTTTATTAAGTTCATTTTTGTGAAGAGGCCTATTTTATTAAATAGATTTTTGTGAAAGGGTCTTAAATAAGCCCCAAATTTCCCTGGATCGACACCTGCAAATTAAATTTCAAACTGAAGTTAGTTTTTAAAAAAATATATTATTTAACAATTATTTATTTTCGATTATTGTTTAAATATATGACTCAAGATGCAAGTTTATGTGTGTGTACAAACACAGTCGCACACACTCACAGTCGCACAAACACAGATAACACACATGCTGTGTTATTCTAAGCTGGCTTCATATGTGAATCGGAGATTCTTTTTTTACACACAATTACTTGGTACACCACTATTGCTTAAGAGGCTACTTCAGTCAGGCGAAAAGACCCGTTCGCTAATGTTAATCCTATGGAAGGAATTTATAAAGATATCTCGGTTGTATTTCAATATTTTTAAATGATTTCTTTTGCATTGGATAGCTGAGATCGATCTGTATGCAGGCTGTTTTTCACTTTTTCGATTTTCATTACAGATTTTTTTCATGAGGATGTTTTCACTTTCGAAACCGGTTCCAAAAATGAAAATGTCCCCATAAAAAATATCTGTAAACAAAATCGAAAAAGTAAAAAACAACCTCTTTGTACAGGCCGATCTCAGCTATCCAATGCAAAAGAAATAATTTAAAAATATTGAAAAGCATCCGAGATATCTTTATAAATTTCTTCCATAGGATTAGCATTAGCGAATGGGTCTTTTCGCTTGACTGAAGTAGCCTCTTAACCCCTTGGAGGGCGATATGATATATTTTATCCCGCTTAATTTTAATGAAGGTTTGTACCAAACTATTTTAAGCTCAGGATGTTCGAGAAACGGTATGGTACAAAGGCTTAGAAGAAGAAAAAACAGCAGAAAAAAAACAAACTATATACCAAGTGAATTCATACAGCTCATAGTATGTTTGCATTTCAGTCCATGCATTTCACCATCAATAGAGCGGAAATTTTCAAATTTTGGATTTATCCACTTCAAATTACGAAACAAACTTGGAGTACAAAAGGTGTCAACTGTATTTTTAGCTCACAGGCTATCAAAGCCTGAGAGCTAATGTGCCTGCCCGTTCTGTATGTATGTACGTAACGCGATAACTCTTGATAGAAACATCCAATTTGCTTCAAAAATTTTTTCTAAGTACATTGTGATAAAGTGCTTCCCTGATTAGTTTTGGGAGTTCATTGGTTAAGGATAAAGGGAGGAAAACGGGGTTAGTCCAACCCCTTAATTCAGATAAATGGGTTTTTCATGCAGAATCATTTGATTTGCTCCGAATTTGGTATACAGGTTTATTATGATAAGGAACTTCCCTGATTAGGTTTGGGGATTCATTGGTTAAGGATAAAGGGGTTTCCCCCCCCCCCTTAATTCAGATAAATGGGTTTTTCATGCAGAATTATTTGATTTGCTCTGAATTTGATATACCGGTTTATTATGTTAAGGAACTTCCCTGATTAGTTTTGGGGGTTTATTGGTTAAGGATAAAAGGGGGTTAGCCCACCCCCTTAATTTAGATAAATGGGTTTTTCATGTAGAATGATTCAATTTGCTCCGAATTTGGTATACCGGTTTATTATGTTAAGGAACTTCCCTGATTAGTTTTGGGGGTTCATTGGTTAAGAATAAAGGAGGGAAAGCCCCACCACCACTAAAACAGAAAAAAAACTTCTAAAATAAACAATTTTTTAGTACCTGAAATAATTGAAATCATCTAAATTTTTAATTTATATTTAAAAATAAAAATCTTACTTGGTTAATTGTTTTTACATGTCTTGCATAACTCATTTTTGAATAAAATTTCCTTTTCATACAAAGTGTTTTTTTTTCATCTCGAAATGGTGTTTTATTATTCTATCACAAGAGTGGGTTTGTATTATCTTCCAAGTTTTTACGGCTTTTTATTTATGAGACAAATGCATCCCAAGTCAGGGGTGGCTTTATGTCCCATTTTTAAAATACTGCATTTTTTTAAACTATTCCTTAAAAATATTAAATGTAATTTTAAAATTTACAAATGATAGGGAAGACGGGGTACAATGAAACATTACTTGTAAAATCAATCAAATTTGTCATAGAGAGTTGCAGTTTATATACTGGTATACAACTATATGTTCCAATTACTGATGTGATTTGGATACATTCACACTTCTACAACAGTAGCAATAGAAGATTATTGCTTTTACACCATTGAAAGTAACTTTCTTTACTAAAAGTAATTTTGTTTGTTTTTCCTTGTTGTTATATGTAATAATTGTTTTTTTTATGCATTGTTATCTTTGGGTTGTTGTCTTCATACCTCCAAAACCAAACTAAAAAAAAATAAATATTAGAAGTTTGAAAATAAATTTTTACTTAGTAACCTCAGTGCGGGGTACAATGAAACACTTGCAGACGGGGTACAATGAAACATGTTTTATTATAGTAATAAAAGTAGTAAATATAATATATTAGAAGTAAGAGTAGGAAAACAGAAAAAAAAAAGTTTTGTTCTAACCAGGTCAGTAAAAAATGCTCTTGTTAAGCAATTAAAAAATAGAAAGAGAAAAAAAAGCTAAGAAGGGATTGTTTTGAAAACAAACTCTGCCTGCTACAGACTCTGATGATGATCCAGATTTTTTTTTTCCAGGCCCAGCTGGTCATCGAGGTACTAAGAATGAGATATCCACACACAACTTGTATAGCACAAGCAGTATCCATATAAATGGAAATATATACTGTTGGAGAAAACATACATTTAAATGAAGTCAAATGTGAAGTACTTGATATAAAAAGACTCCAACCCAGTCTTAATAAATATATATATATTTAGAAACTTACATTAAAAAAAAAAAAAAAAAAAAAAAAAAAAAACATTGTGTTGAAACTACCATCCAATATTCCTTCGGGAGCAACTGAAATATAAGCAGAAATGCTAATTTTTGAAACTGACTTGAGCCAATTTAATATAAAATGAAAGGTATTTCTTAAACTAATAGAATTTTCTTATTTTTCATCTTAGACTATAATATTTTTATCAAGTTCCTTATTAATCAAGTTTTGTTTTTGTATTTATCTCATTTTTAATAAAATAAACTATACTGGGTGAAAATTGCTTCCATCATTTGGAGTGTTTCATTATACCCCGGCATACGGGGTACAATGAAACACTGTAAGACATTTACTTTTTGTTATTTTTCAAGCATAAAGATATTGTTTAGAACCTAATAAAAATTTATTTACATGGGGAAAATACAAGATTAAAAATATGCATTAATTATATTTTTGTGCATGCAAAATTTTGGATAGGAAAAAAAAAATTAGTAAATTTTGTTTCATTGTACCCCGTCTTCCCTATACTGAAACTAAAAAACAGATTTAAAAAATTATTGAAAATTTCAATAATTTTTGGATCTTTAAAGACAAAAAGAGGCAAAGAGGGAGACAGTCACTTTGGTTGACTGTGTGTGTGGTGGGGGGGGGGGGGGGGGGGGGGTGTTGCATGTCTTTTTTTTTTTTTTTTTTTTCAGTCAAAAGTGCAAATAAATCGCAAAATTTCTTATTTATTTATCACATGCATTCTAAATATTATTTTTTATGTTACAGGTTTTATGAAATATCAAAAAGATCTAGATGTTCAGAGTTTCAGGATGTTGTTAACACAGATGGGAGCTGGATTTAAAGATTTCCACCAATCTTATAATTTAAGCTTCTTTGTTGAGGATTTTATTTTTGGAAAAGATTTAATTTTTTGTAATGTAAATTAGATATGCTTTTATACAATAAATTGAGCAGCAAAACGTAAAATAGTGTTTATTTGCTTGTATATCTCTGTAATTGTTTGTATGATTGTTTTTTATTTCTCTGTAGTTAAGCATAGCTGCCAATTTTTAAGTTCTTTTTGTTACCATTATTTACAAATAATAATCTTTTCGATTAAATAAAGCCAAGATTACTATTTTATTTGTAAATGGTTTTAACAGAAAACTAGGCATCCATAATACTTATTCACTACTGAGAGATAAAAAATATGATTTTGTTTTTCAGAAAGAAAATCAGGATGAAAAATTTCTAAATAAGGTAACAGGATTGATATTTGCAACAATAATTTGTAATTTTTTTTCATAAAATGATTAGTTGCCTTTTTGTCATTTATGATTTTTTTTTTTTTTTTTTTTTTTTTTAATAAGCTGTATAAAAAGTGAGACAAACTTTTAAATGAATTACTTTAGATAGGTAAGTACCTATAAATTTTAAGAAATATGAGTAATTTGAAAGTCTGCATAAATATTTAATAACATAATAATAAAGTAAACTTATGTAACTTTGCATTTTTAATAGTGGTTATACTTAAGAGTAAAAATTTGAAAGATCTGAAAATATATATACATGATTTTTAGGAAATTTTAAGAAACACAAATATGAATATTGGCAAGTCTCCAGAAAGATATATTAATAAAAGGCAACATCAACGGGGAAAAAAAAAACTATTAATAATGGTTAGAGAAGTGAATATTTAAAAGAAATTGAAAATATATAACGAAATTGTATAATGCATGCTTTTTTTCTCTCTCCCAAGAGTATTAAAAAAAAAAAAAAAAAAAGCCTTCTATTTGCAATTTTGTGATTTTGAAAATTACTTATCTTTTTTGTTTATTAGATTTTTTTTTAATTTCATACAAATGTTGATAATTCACAAGAAACATCTTTTGTGAAATGAAAATTTTGTGGTGTAATAGAGTAGATAAGAAGAATGAGAAATATTTTTAAAGGCAGAATAATGATTGCCATTTAATTTCAGAATTTTTGAGATGAAGTTGATTATTATTCAGATATTGTGTTAGCATAAAGTTGACGGATTCTTTTCCTTGAGGGATAAAAAATAGGGTTTTGTTTTTCAGACATAAAATAAAGATGTGATATTCCTAAATGAGATAAAGGGATTTATCTGCAGCAATAATTTATAATACATTATTAACTTGTTTTCTTCATAAAATATCTTTTTGTTATTTAAGAAAACCTGTTTTTTAAATTGGTTGTTTAAAAAGTGAGACAAACTTTTAAACAAATTTCTGTGGATAGTAAACTATCATCAAATTTTGAGAAATATAAGTAAAAAAATATAAATATTCTAAAGTCTTCATAAAGATTTATAAATACATATATATATTATAATTTTAATAATGGTTATCATAAAGATTTATAATATATATATATATGTAGCTTTATAGTTTTAATAATGGTTATAGAAGCGAATTTTTTCAAAAATTGAAATGGTATGATAATGAACGAAATCATACAACTTTTTTTTTTTGCCAAATTTTAAGAACACGAGGAAAAAAAAAAAAAAAATGAATATTTGGAAGTCTGCACAAAGATTTATGAATTTAAAAAACTAATTTTAATAATGGTTTTAAAATTAAAGATATTAAAGAATTGAAAATATATAATGAAGTTATACAATGGATGACCCTCCCCCCCCCCCCCTTCCCCAAGAGTAAAAGACGAAAAAAAAAATCTTCCATTTCAAATTGAAGATTTTAATTGAAAAAATTATATAATTTTAATATTTTCTTTCTAATAGCATATAAATTTACTGATAATTCACATTAAATAAACATTTTTTTATGAAATTAAAATTTTGTGGTCAAAAAAGGTATATAAAAAGAATGAGAGACATTTCATGACGGCAAAATAATAATTGCCTTATTTAATTGTAGAATTTCTGTGATGAAATAGGGTAAAGATTACTATTTGGAGATTTATGCGTTAAAAATAAACTGACAGCCATAATTCTTATTCCACCACTAAAGGATAAAAAAGTTTATTTTGTTTTTCAGAATGAAAATCAAGATGAGAAATTTCAAAATAAGGTAATAGGGACAATAAAAAATACAACATTAATAAAAACTAGAATTGATCTGCAATGTTAATTTAAAATTAAAAAAAATCTTGATTTTTCCTCTTACAAAATTTGTACCTTTTGTTTTTTAAATTTAAGAAAAAATTTTTCTTAATTAACAATTAACTTTTAAAAGAGTGAGACAACTCTCCATAAATATTTATTGAGAATTAAAAAAAGAAAAAGAAAAAAAATCCTATGAAACTGTAGAATTTTAATAATAGTTAGAAATGAACATTTTAAAGAATAGAATATATATATATTAATGAAATAAATTACACAAGGATATTTTTCCTCACCCTCTCTCAAGGGTAAAAGAAAATATTTTACGTAATTTAACAATTTACCGATATTTCATATTAAGTGAATAGTTTTATGAAGGGGAAAAAGTATCTATTTTTTATTTAAAAATTATTTAATCATTAAAAATTTAAAGAAAAATCATCGCTGAGAGATTTTTGTTTTTTAAACATTGATTCGAACAGTCAAAAACGCTGTTGCCGACTGCCGATAAAGTCGTCAGCTGCGGTAAATACAATGTTTACAAACATTCCCTCATCACCCCCTTCCCTTTTTTTTCCCATTCCCTTCTTCAAAAGTCGCCAAAAAAGCGATAAACTGCCAAATACTGCAGTCATATGGCAACCATGCTAGATGTTCTACCGTCCCCCTCTAGACGGCGCTAGTTTCTATGTGAATCCCATGTTAGAAGAAATTTCCATTGCAGCCAATGGGAGTTTCTCATCTGAATAAGATTATAATCTGTGGGCTACCCTCTTTCATTACTAACATTTATTTTTACTTGAGTCTAATACTCATCTGTTCGAAAGCTTTTTTAATCTTAGAAAAAATACAAAAAATTTTATAAAATCCACAAATATATCTAGTTGTTGTAATGCTATACTTAAACTTCCTCCTAGTAAATTCTCTCTGCTTTCTCCTTTTTCTGTCATTTGATATTATATTTTACTTCAAGTAGCTCATTTCTCCCACTGTCAGGTTTTTTATTACCCTTTTTTATTTTTTGCCCCCCCCCCCCCCCCCCCCTTAATTCTATTGCTACCATCCAGGTCTTAGTTTGCTCTCCTGTCATTGCTCACAAATTCTGATCCCGGGGATGTGTGGAGTTGTCCACAGGGGCCTCGGTCAAAAAGTTATTCGAAGTCGAATAATGCCAGGATCATCGGGATGAGTTCCATATCCTGTGCCGGAAGATTTTTGGCGAAAAAAAATCTCGCCAAAATGCCGTTTTGGCGACATGAAAATTTTTCCAAGATTGCAGAAAAACATCATTTTTAAATCTTTATATTAATTATAAATCAATGATTTTGCACCATTTTTAAAGATAGAAAATGATATAAAAACATGGATTTATAAATTACACAAAGATTTAAAAACGAAGTTTTTGCTCCATCTTGGAAATTTTTTTCCGATACAATTACACAAATATACGCATTCTAAATAAATGTCCTTTTTGAGATTAATACTTGTTATTGTCAGGGGGGCTCTGCCCCCCTGAACCCCCCGTTCTTAAAACATTTTCGACAATAAAAAAAGAGAAAAAACTGGCCAGAAACTTTTTATAAATTTCAAAAAATATTATTTTTAATGCAGGTAAAATCTCGCTCACAACTACCAAAAAGAAAAAAAGTATAAAAAAGATGTATAAAAATAGAAAAATGTATAAAAATAATTTAAAGAAATAATAGAAAAGATGGAACATAGAAAAAATGTATAAAAATAATTTAAAGAAATAATAGAAAAGATGGAACATAGAAAAAATGTATAAAAATAATTTAAAAATGCTTACACACACACACACACAAAAAAAAAAAAACAGTAAGAATTTAATGTTTATAAAATGATCCCATTTAGGGTCTGAAACAGGGTACCAACTATTCATCTGAAAAAGCACATGTTTAGATTTATTTAGAATGCTGCTAAAATTCGAGCAATTGCATCGGAAGAAATTTTCAAAGTGGCGCAAAAACTTCGTTTTTAAATCTTTATGTAATTTATAAATCCATGTTTTTACATCATTTTCTCTTTTTAAAAATGGTGTAAAATCATTAATTTATAAATAATATAAAGATTTAAAAATGATGTTTTTCCGCAATCTTGGAAAAATTAACGAGACTTTACTTACATCGACCAGCACAGAGAGTAATCCGAATGCGAGTGTCAGTGTGGCCTGTGGCGTCGGAGCAAATTCTTATCTAACCGAATTCAAAATTTGCTGACTAACAGTTCCCGTGATACTAGTAAACCAATAAGCTTCAAGATATCACGTCAACCAGTTGTCCGGTTTTAAAAAGGCATTTCTGAAAAAAAAAACAACCCTAAAGCCGTTCCAACGATTCGAAATCCGACGAACAAACTTAAACCAGATCGAAACATTTATCGCCAAAAAAATCACCAAATCTTCCGGCACAGGTTATGGGACTCTTCCCGGATCATCGAATTAAGTAACACGAAGTATATCTACAACTCAGTTGTCTTTGACAGATAACTGGTTGGTAATTACAAAATAAAACTGGCTAGTAGCGGATGGGGACAGCTTAATGCAGCATGTTAAAGAAGGACCTGCGTAATAGAAGAAGGGAGAAGGGAAGTCTTGTAAGGTATTCTTTAAAACTGGTTTCAAACAAAGGGAAAAAATAAGATTTTGCATTTAATACTGGCGCCACCTATCCAAAATATTTGAAAATAATATTAAAAACGAAATCTTTAGAACATGATCTTTCTAACACTGTAGTAAGAATTATTTAAATAAGTAAACAAACATTTATAACTTTTACTTTTAAAATTTAAAAGCAGTTCAACTTTTATGCCATAATAATGTTACTGCATATATAACTCATTGTATATAAATAAATAGATAGGGATATGCATGTGACATTTTAACCGCTTTAAGGCTTATAGCAAATTAGTTTACAGGGGATAAAATAAAATTATTATTTCTTATCTTAAGCAGGGCCGAAACTAAGGGGGGGGGCAGAGGGGGCATGTGCCCCGGGGGCCAGAACAATGGGGCTCCAAATGAAGGATTATACCTTTGGACTGGATCATTTTCTTCTGATGGACTGATGTCTTCCATTATTATGAAACAGCCATTATAAATGAGGTGAAGATGAAAGAGCAGCCGTAAAAAGTTAGAGCTCTGATTTTCTGACCAGAATGGGGAAAAAAAATGGCCATAATTTTTTTTGGCTGCTCTTTCATCTTCACCTAACACTTCATTTATAATGGCTGTTTCATAATAATGGAAGACATCAGTCCATCAAAAGAAAATAACTTGGTTAAGCGGAACTCGGATAATCGGGACTCTACTTTATATTTCATTTTAAAAATGATCTTTAGAATATTTTTGTTGGTGTTCAGAGGGGGGGGGGGGTCATGATCCCTGTGACCTCCCCCTTGGATCCGCCATTGTAGATTGCGTAGTTCACTATTATACATATTTTAAATTTTAAAATAAGTCGGCTATTAGAAAATTAGTAAAATTCTCTTTGTAAATATACTTTGCGAAGAGGGGGGGGGGGGGGCAAAATCCATCTTTGCCGCGGGGGCAAAAAAGGCTAGTTTCGGCCCTGATCTTAAGGTAAATCTTTGTCTTTGCTTTCAATCAAGGATTCAAAAAACAATAAATATGATTTAAGTAGCATATACTTCTATAATTAAAATATACATAATTTAATACTTGTTTCCTAAGATAATTATGCATATATCATTATTACTATACATCAGTATGTCAATGTGGTTTCAATTTGTTTTTTAAATAGTTTAGAAAGATTTACAAGCTATTACTATTTGTTTGCACTTTGGTCTTAATTTAAAATGTTTCTTTGCTATATATAGTATTTAAAAGAAAAAAATCGAATTAATAGGGCACAGTTCAATTTCTTTAGTTATTACATTGAACTAAACATAATTTAATTTTAGGATTATTTCAGTTCCTATTTTATAGCAAATGTATAATGAGAGCATCTCGTATATTTTTTTAACATTACATTATTGCCGAAACGTCAGTGAAGGCTTACTGTGGAGACACGAAAAGTTTTGGTTTCCGTTAGTCTGTCTGTTTGTTAGTCTGTCTGTCTGTTCCGCGATAACTGCCGTAAAAAGCATCCGATTATCTTAAAATTAAGGATGCATGTTGGTGAAATCCCCGGATTTAGCTGTATAGTTTTTGGTTAAATTTGGTTCATTCGTTCGGAATATATAGAACATTTTATTTTGCGACTTAATGCTTTCCTATAGCAATTCAGACGATTTTTCAATTTTTATTTGTTGAAAAGAAATGGCTCATATGATTAAAGAATTTAAATGCTAAATTAAGGATGATGAAATTTCCTAATTAGAACCATACATTATTCATAGTAGTTTGAAATTTTGTGTATACATTTGTCAGAGTTTTTAAATTCGGTGTATAACTTTTATGGAGGGATTTTACATATGTGTTTCAATAATATAAAATATTTTTTTTAATATAAATTTCCTTTTTAAGCACATATATAATTGTTTTTATTATCTTTTAACTGTTACCTAGCAGCGAACTACACCTAAAAATATCGTAAATGTGAAAGTATGTGTAATTGTTTGAAGTTGAATCAAAGTCAAAAGGGACGAATTAATGCCTTTGTGTCTTTACATATAGATGAAATTTACCACAGAAATAAAGAAAGACTATGTTCTATTTATTTTGTTCAAATATTTTTCTTTTAAATTAAAAAGTTCATTATTTTCATAAGGAATAAATCGACATTTTGCTATGAAATTTAACAATCATTTTTCTTTTCTTTTTTTTTTTTTTTTTTTTTTTTTTTTTTTTTTTTTTTTTGCCATTGCCACGAAAATTCAATCCCGGAATAAAAATTTATCCTAAACAGTTAATTTTGATTTGAAAGATTTTTATGTGCGAGAGGAAAATGAAATAAAAAATAGACACGAATACGCCTTCATATTAGAAATAAAGTGAAAATACGAAAAGAAGGTGAATTTGATCTCATATATCAAAAATAAAACGAATACGCTTTGAGGTTGAAATAAAAGGGGCTTGTGTTATGATATTAATTCTTATTATAAAAAAAAAATGTTACTAATATCTCATGGTTTATCGTCTGCACACAGCTAACAGAAGTGTTAATTCTTAATCGAAAATTCCAATGAGGAAAAAAAAAACTTTTGAAGAGCAAATATATAGTAAATATCAAAATTATGCCCCGCAAAATTATCGCTGTCGAAAATGACGTCATTGTATCGGGAAATAAATATTTTCATATTTAAAAACCAAGCATTAACTAGATTGCCTGAAAAAATGTTTTTTGACGGGTGTTACTTCTTAATGCCGCCTCATTTCAGAAAATATGAATGAAAATTATTTTATTTTTAAAGGAAATTACATTTTCATTCATAAAACCTAAACGTTTAATATAATTGCGTCAATGTAAATCATTTTCTGTGTTACCAGTATTGAAAAATAAGGCTCGGAAGTGTAAAAAGAAATCTAAGATTTGCGCTAACCATTAGCGCAATCAATAAAAAGTTACGTATGTAAATTAATAAGACCACGGGGGGTTCAGCGGGGCGGAGCCCCCCTGAAGAAATCTACTTTATTATTTAAAAAATATACCAGAATTAACAGCTCATGGAAATTTCGAAATATCCTTCCATAACTTTTTTAATTTAATGCTTCTAATGTCTGAAAACTTCGTATTTTTTATTCTTATAAATAATTACATAATTTGAAAACTTTAAATTGCGGTTTGCAGGAAACTGAATATTATCAAAGTGAGTCTAAAAACAATGACTTGCAGAGCTGACGTTGAGGCTCCTGATCTGCAGATTTACTAGTTAATAATTATAATGCGTTATCTTCAAGTATTAACATCTTAAACTATAATAATAACAGTAACATTAATAAAAAAAAGTATGAGGGAAAAAACAACACATGGATAAGTACCAAGTACAAACGAAAATCAACATCAACAAAACAAAGTCGGCTAATGACTTTTTGATTTTTTCCCCATATCGCTATGCTACAGTAGCGGATAGGGACAGCTTAATGCAACAATGTTAAAACTTCGACTGCATAACGATATGGGGGGAAAAATCCAAAAATCCCTAGCCAGCTTTGGCACGTTGTTTTGATTGTGTTGGTGTTCGTTTGTACTTGGTACTTTAATTATCCATGTGTTTTATATTTTATTGTGTATATTTTATTTTTCTCATATTTTTATTATAATTTAAGATGTTAATACTTAAAGAGAATGCATTATAATGATTAATATTCTAATGTTAAAAAGTTTATGAGATGCTATCATTATACATTTGCTATAAAATAGGAACTGAAAGAATCATAAAATTAAAATATGTTTAGTTCAACGTAATAATTAAAAAAAAAAAAATGAACTGTGCACTCTCAATTGGGATTTTTTTTTTTTTTTTTTAAACAAAGAAACATGTTAAATTTGGAACAAAGAGAAAACAAATAGTAACAGCTTTCAAATCTTTCTAAAGTAAGAAAAAAAAATTAAGCCACATTGACGTATTATATATAATAATAGTTTCATATGCACAATTATACTTACGGAACAAGTATTAAATTATGTATATTTTAATTATAGAAGTGTATGTTAGTTAAGTCATATTTACTGTTTTTTAAAGCCTTGACTGACAGTGAAGTCAAAAGATTTAACTTAATATAAGAAATATTAATTTTATTGTATCCGTTGGAAACTAATTTTCTTAAAGCTGTTACAACGCCACATACACATCCCTATCAATTTATTTATATGAAATGAGTTAATTAGTAAATAACATTATTATGACATAAAGGATGAACTGCTTTTAAATTTTAAAAGTAAAAGTTGTAGATAATTGTTTACATATTTAAACATTCCTTACTACAATGTTGGAAAGATTATGTTCTAAAGATTTCGTTTTTAATATTATTTTCAAATATTTTTGGTAGGTGGCGCCAGTAAAAATGCAAAAGCTTATTATTATTTTTTTTTTTCCCCTGTGCTTCGTACCAGGTTTGAAGAAAACCCTACGAGATTTCCTTCTCCCTTCTTCGATTACGCAGGCGCTTTTTTAACATTGTTGCATTAAGCTGTCCCCATCCGCTACTATACGCATTGTGTCCTGAGAAGCCGACCATAAGAATCGAGGGGTCTCTCAATGGGAGAAATCGTGTACGAGATTACGGAATCACCTTGATTACAGCTGATTCAGCTGATTACTATGATTACATGTGATTATACCTGATTACACCTAGATTACATGTGATTATACCTGATTACACCTAGATTACATGTGATTATACCTGATTACACCTAGATTACAGCTGTTTACACTTGATTACAGTTGATTTCACTTGGAAATACGTGATTAAATTGCTAAAATTTATGATTTAACAGTTTTACTCGATTTTATTGCCTTCCAAAAATCTATTTTTTTTTTTTTTTTTTTTTTTTATTTTAAAGATTTGTCCAAAATAAGAAATAAGTATCAAGCAGGACGGTGATTTGCCTATCACTGTTCTGCTGACAGTGGTGTAGCTAAGGGGGTGGGGTCTGAATCTCACCCCAAATGATGGGCTCGTACACTAAATCATGAATAATAAAAGTAGTAACTTCTGCTAAAACGGCAATTTTTTTTTCTTTTTTTTACATGTTAACTTTTTAGATTTGTCAAAAATAAGAAAATAGTATCAAGCAGGACGGTGATTTGCCTATCACCGTCTGCCGACAGTGGCTTAGCCAAGGGGGTGGGGTCGGAAGGTCCCCTCTAACGATAGGTCCGTACACTAAATCATGAATAACAAAAGTAGTAACTTCTGCTAAAACGGCAATTTTTTTTCTTTTTTTTTACATGTTAACTTTTTAGATTTGTCCAAAATAAGAAAACAGTATCAAGCAGGACGGTCATTTGCCTATCACCGTTCTGCCGACAGTGGCGTAGCCAAGGGGGTGGCAGGGCCGGCCCAAGACAATTTGGCACCCGTGCGAGCATTCTCATGGGCGCCCCCCCCCCCCCCCCAACATCATACCTGTTCAAATTATTGACTTTTTTCACACAATTTTTAAAATATTCGTAAATTATTCGTTCATAAACTTTTACACATGCTATTCTTAATTATTTAAGATATTATTTAAAAAGACTATAAAATAGATAAACATATCCATATTTAATTCTATCTTTGAAATCTGAATTTTATAATGAATATCAATCTCAATATGTAACATTGTGATCCAAAAATTAAACGCCATTCATTATTTTATGGTATAGGACAACAATAACAATAATTAATTTATTGAAAGAAGAAATTTTATTAGAATAGTTATGTTTATTATTTGGAATATACTCTTAAAAATTGTCTATCTTCTTAGCTTTTAATTTCTCTTTTTCGTGGCTACTAGCCGCGTTTAAACGCTCTTTTTTCTAAGGCTCCCATTGCATTGTAACACGATATATTCTTAGCCTGGATGTAAAGTTGCCAAGCAACTAGGGAATCCATACACCTGCTTTATTGTTCCATTGTTCCACAGAGTAGTACTAATAAGTAGCATGTATTAATTTTATATTTGGTGAGTCGTGAGTTTTAAATTCTTTAAAAAGCAAAACAAAAACCACATAAGAATATTCGAATTATAAACAGATCAATTTGAAATTAAAAATGCAAGACTGTAACGCAGACTCCGATTGATAACTCTAGGTATGTTTCCCCAAAACTGTGTTTTTGCTACTTATATACATTGAAAATAATAATAATAATAGTTTGCAGATAGATCACCATTTCTTTGGAATATAGGTATATTATAAAATGATTATACCTACATACTCTAACAATGTTTGTGTCAGTTAAACGACGCGTTTTCTTTTTTTTTTTTTTTTTCGTTTTTTTTTGTGGTGGGGGGGGGGGGAGGGTGTTAGATTGTGCTTTTTAAAGGTGTATCACATACAGAAAACACGTTCTAATTGCAACAAATAAATTTTACGCCTTTTAAGTAGTCAAAAAAGT
Organism: Maratus speciosus; assembly: GCA_963932465.1. Classification (NCBI taxonomy): domain Eukaryota; kingdom Metazoa; phylum Arthropoda; class Arachnida; order Araneae; family Salticidae; genus Maratus; species Maratus speciosus. Next base: position 293,761,495 of record OZ010798.1, read on the forward strand.
AGGTAAAAAATTTACTATAATCATTTTATACATCTGGGGCATTCTCACAATCTTTTGACTTTCGGGAATAAAAATCTGGTGAAATTAAACTTGCTAAAATAACATTTTAATCTGATAGAGGAATGCCTTAATGATTCAAAATAAAGAAAAAATGGTCAGCAGCGAAAAATTTTTTATTTAACTGAGGTTTAAGTTAAACTTGCGAGTTTATTTTTCCTTACCATTTGACCACTAAAGCTTTTTATTTTCTTCTAAATTTTTACTTATTATGAATTTGCATAGTACCCACAGAACATTCAAATAAGAAATAATAACAATGTATTAGTTTTAGTACAAAATTTTGGTATAACATTGTCTTAAAGGGGTGTTAAAGAAGGGACGGTAAGGTAAAAAAAGGGGGACGGTATGGGAAAACAGGGACGAAGTGGGAAAAATAGGACGGTGTGGATGGAACGGTAAGGTAAATTACCACCTATTTTAGGCACATCATGTTAAGACTAAGTGGTAGCCACAATGTTCATTGATTTTTAGAAACAATTATTTACATTGGATTAAATTTTAATAAAAATAATAATTTACCTCGAAAATTGCTGTAATAAACCTTGGGGGAGATAAGACTACCCATAAAGCCACGATGCTTCAAATTGATATTTATATGCTTATTTAAATTCCGCAGTAAATTTCCTGTCAAAGAATTTTAGACCTTCTTTCTCTAGCATACTTCTGCATGAGCCTAAAAACTTGAAAATATTCTGTGGCTGCATCCGAAGTGATTTTCTGTATAATTTTACAAGAGGGACGGTAAAGAATCTAAAACCCAGGGACAGAGTTTAAAAAATAATAACAACCCTAAAAATGTGTGCAGGTTCATTTTTTGCTACATATTTATGTGAAAAAAGAGTTCCAGTTTCGGAAAAAATTACGTCGAATTATTTTTATTGAAACGATATTACACAGACAGCTCCAAACTTAAAAATCAGCATCAGGAACACGGGACGGTATAGAAGTTTTCCTGGTATTTGGACCACAACATCATCTAAAACTTATTTATCTATTTAATATTGTTATGCAATTATGCAATGGGATGTTCCCCAGTATATGAAATAAAAAAAACCCCGCAAGAATATGTACTAAAATAAAAATTATTATTCAGGGACATAAAAGTCAAAAGATTGTGAGAATGCCCCATATATGTTGAAAATAAATGACCTATCTTTCAATACGTTTTATTTATTTATTTATTTATTTATTTATTTTTTTACAATGTGTACAAGTAGTAAAAACCCACGCAAAGTTTAAATTCAATTTGAATCTGTGTTAAAGTATGCGTTATCAATTAGCTTCAAATTGGCCCGGTTCTGATTTGAATATTTTCACGCAATCTCTTTTTATAGGTTAAAAAATTAAAAAATATATCGAAAACAAGAAAATCGATTTTTTAAGGTTTAAAAATGATCGTGATCACTACACTAAAATTTTGAATTCTGAAAAGGATTCCCTTATCATAATGAGAAATTTTAGAAAATTCATTAATCTCTATAAAAATTCATTTGAAAAAAAAGAAAAAAAATTCTTGTCTTTAAAATAATTAAGATATGAACACAGAATCTGAAGCACAGTATATAGTATACATTCCGGTTAAGTAGTGATTACAGACACACACACATAAAGGGAAAAAAGGTCTATACAATAGTTGTTTATCTTCAAAATATGCGAGATATTTTCGATTTAAAGCTTCCTTAAACATGGCGTAATCATGTAAAGAACAAAATGAGTTTAGAGAAACTCTTTAGTTCTTCATTTTTCGAATATAATAAAATATTTTACAAATGAATGCATTCACACACCACACACAAGGTGAAAGAAAGGTCTACAATTCTTGTTTATCTTCAAAATATGTGAGAAAATTCCGATTTAAAGACTCTCTAAATATGGCGCCTCCCTCTCTCCATTTAATCACTTGGATCCCCTTTTCAGGTACGTAATCATGTAAAGAACAAAATGGGTTTAGACGTTTAGAGAAACTTTTTCTTTCTTCATTTTTCGTATATAATAAAATATTTTACTAAAGAATGCATTCACATACGATATACAAGGGGAGGGGGAAGCCTACAATTCTTGTTTATCTTCAAAATATGTGAGATAATTCCGATTTAAAGCTTCCCTAAATATGCTCCCCCCCCCCCCCCCTCCCTCCATTTAGTCATTTGGATCGTCCTTTCAGGTACGTAATCATGTAAAGAACAAATTGAGTTTAGAGAAACTTTTTCTTTCTTCATTTTTCGCATGTAATAAAATATTTTACTAAAGAATGCATTCAAACACCATACACAAGGGGAATAAAAGGTCTACAATTCTTGCTTATTCTCAAAATATGTGAGATAATTTTGATTTAAAGCCTCCCTAAATATGGCGCGCCCTCTCCTCCATTTAATCAGTTTGAGGGTCCTGTCAGGTACGTAATCATGTAAAGTACAAAATGGGTTTGAGCTATCCTTAGTAACATTTAGAGAAATTTTTCTTTCTTCATTTTTCGGACATAATAAAATATCTTACTAAAGAATGCATCCAGACATACACAAGGGGAAAAAAAGTCTGCAATTTTTATTTATCGTCAAAATATGTGAGATAATTTCGATTTAGAGCTTTCCTAAATTTGGCGCCCCTCAGCTACGGCGCAATTAATCAGTCAAAAGAAATTTTCACTCCATAAGGAAGCGGAAGAGTTGAATAGGTGGTGTCACTTTTCCAAATTCAAGGAAGGTAATCTGAGCCTTTAGCATAAAGGGATTTCTTTAAAGAACGCATCCTAAAATCCTACGTTCCTCTGATATGTTCATCACAAATTCTTTGTATTTTACTCAAGTAAAGAATACAGAAATCGCTGCATGTGAAAGTTTATCGCCTTTAAGCACAAAGAAGGTCCTCTGCTCAGCAGATCTACTTAGACCCAACAGATGATTCACACCTGGTTTTAGAAAATGTTAAACAAAACAAAAAACGTAGAATCCAAAATTATTTATCGCCACTCTTTACTCCTACCGCCGGTTGGCGCCCCCTGCGACTAGGCGCCCCGTGCGATGGCACACTTCGCACACCCCTTGGGCCGGCCCTGGGGGGTGGGGTCGGAATGTCATCCCCCCCCCCCCCTAACGATGGGTTCGTACACTAAATCATGAATAAAAAAGTAGTAACATCTGCTAAAACAGCAAAAATTCCGAAATTTTTCATTTTAGCAGGTATAATTTTAAAGTGTTTCTTTCGCCGGAACCATTATTTTTTTCCGTTTAAAACAGGATTCCATTATAGACGTTTTCACATGTATTCTCTAAAATTTATCCACTCTATAATAACCAAAGGTGGATCCAGCACTCAATTTAGAGGGGGTCATGGCTCTTTTTTTGGGGGGGGGGGGGGGGGGTTACACCACTTCATGATCAATTTTTATATTGAAGGCTATTCTCAAATTAAAACTGACGGTTTTTCTGATACTTTCGCGAAATCATTTTCATTCCTAAATACAAAATATTTGCAGTAGTATTCGTTAATATATATATATAGATTTCATTGAGATACCAAGAAATCGTAGCATTTCCCATTTTCTTATAAATGCAAAGAATGATTCAGAAATGTTGTCAAGTTAGGATTTTAAGCCAATTTTTAGGACTTGAGAGCCACAGAAATGTCATCATGAGAGAGCAATTTGCATTCGCGTCCGGAAATTTAGTTTAAAATGCCAAATTTTATGGAATTTTTGGTAAGATTCTTCGCTTTTATTGAAAAATGGAAAACAGTTTCGATCACATAGTTTCCGAATAAGTGCACTTTCAAATTTCTTGAGATTAGAAATATTTTCACAGATGTATCAGAAATTACCTAATTTTGATTTGAGTAGAGGTTTAAAGAGTCAGAGAGATTCGCATTGTTGAACAAACTTCGGAGGAGGGGGATTGAAAGAATTTAAGATATATTTCATTTTTTAATAACTTTTAGCATTTTTCTGTTGTTTACGAGGTGGGGGGGGGGGGTCATGACCCCGTCTCCTTCCCCTTGGATCCGTCACTGATAATAACCGCTTGAGAGCATAAATGTACTATAGTTAAATCTACGACATTAGAACATGTCTGTAACGAAGCGTGCCATGAATGGAAAAAAATTAAAGTTTGACGAAATTAACACTGTACAATTTATACCCGCTAATATAAAAATCTATGTAAAATGGAACATTTATCCAGACCTTTGCGATTCCTTCTTTGTAGCAGTAAAGCCTGTGGAAAATTAAAAACAGAAACATTTCATGATCCCGATTACGAAAGGATGGATAATCATAGAAATACTCTGGCTAAAGCGGATACCTGTTTAAAACGGTATTTTTCCGATCTCTAGTAATTCCGTTTTGAGAGATGTTATTGTAACTAGATAAAGTGTAAAACTTCATCAACGGAGAATTTGGTGTGACCAATGTTGCTAAAACTTACAGTAAAAAACAGGGCCGAAACTAGGGGAATGCAGAGGGGTCATGTGCCCCAAGCGTCAGAACGAAAGGCGAGGAAAGGGGTGGGGGCACCAAATGAAGATTTTATTTTTCATTTCATACAAAAATGTATGTATAGTATATATATATATATATATATATATATATATATATATATATATATATATATATATATACATTAAAGACAAAGTAACTCGCAAGCTAATGTTAAACCTATGGGAGCGTTCTTTTCAAATTTGTGAAACTGAAAGTAACTTTATAAAAAAAAAAAATCTGCAACCAAAATCGAAAAATTAAACACTAACCCGGTTAGAATTCAATCATTGGTTTTCAAACATTACATCTTCGGCAAATGTCCTTTAATGCTTTTTTGTTTTAATTTTGTCCGCAATAGAACATTGAACTGGAATCTTCAGAACGTTTTGTTATCCAAATCAAATTATAAAAAAACTCTGCATCCTATACAACGAATTTAATAAACTCTACTCTTTCATCAAATATCGCTTTTAAAGAATCTTTTTTTTCTGCGGTGTTTCTGCCTGTTTATCTTCGTGAACTTTTATTGAACTTTATTATTTTCCTCATTCCTAAGCCTTTCGTATTTGTAAATAACTTTAAACACTGTTAGGTAGCTTTCTTTACAAAAAAGCTACCTATTGCAGCCGTTCGGAGGAAAGCGATTTCAAAAAATTTTGGTATATTTTCATCGATCATGACCCCCAGACCCCGAAACCACCCTCCGTTCAAAATTGATATATATATATATATATATATATATATATATATATATATATATATATATATATCTGACCTATGTCACACTGTAACTCCCGTAATTATGAACCGATTTCGATGTAATTCGGTGTGTACATAGTACATACCAATGTCTCGACCGAGTTCGTTGGCCAGCTTCATCCGCCGTTTTGTTTCAAAATGGCGGCCATTTAAAATTTTTAAAAAATTTTAAAACTTGAAATGTGGTACCAAAAAATTAAAAATGGAAAAATATTTTTTTCTTATGTATTTGACATTTATACAAAGATTCCGGAGCAGTTTTTGTTTCGTCTATATCTTAAAAAATGGCTGAGTTATAGCATTTTGAATTTCTAGCGTGGCTGACATTTTGAAACGTCCTGAATTTTGTCACGCGATAAAAGGCGTATTTATGAACCGATTTGGATGTAACTTCGTTTATACATAGTACATACCAATGTCTCGACCGGGTTCGTTGGCCAGCTTCATCCGCCATCTTATTTAAAAATGGCGACCATTTAAATTTTTAAGAAAAAATTAAATTTGAAATGTGGTACCAAAAAATTAAGAATTGAAAAAATATTTTCTTCTTATGTGTTTGACCTTGATAAAAAGATTCGGGAGCAGTTTTTGTTTCATCTATATCTTAAGAAATGGCTGAGTTATAGCATTTTGAATTTCTAGCGTGGCTGACATTTTGAAACGTCCTGATTTTTCTCACGTAATAACAGGCGTATTTATGAACCGACTTGGATGTACCTTGGTGTGTACATAGTACATACAAATATCTCGACCGAGTTCGTTGGCCGGCTTCATCCGCCATCTTGTTTCAAAATGGCGGCCATTTAAAAAAATTAAAAAATAAAAAAATTTAAATGAAATACCAAAAAATTGGAAAGTGAAAAAGATTTTTTTTTGTATGTGTTTGACCTTAATACAAAGATTCCGGAACAGTTTTTCTTTCGTCTATATCTAAAAAAAATGGCTGAGTAATAGCATTTTGAATTTCTCTTGTGGCTGACATTTTAAAACGACCTGATTTTTGTCACGCGATAACAGGCGTAATTATGAACCTATTTGGATGTAACTTGGTCTGTACATAGTACATACCAATGTCTCGACCGAGTTCGTTGGCCAGCTTCATTCGCCATCTTGTTTCAAAAGAGTTGCCATTTAAAAAAATTAAATTTAAAATTCAAAATGAGGTATTAAACAATTGGAAAAATGAAAAAGATTTTTTTATGTGTTTGGCCTTGATACAAAGATTCCGGAGCAGTTTTTGTTTCTGAAAATTTGTTCTTTTGTTTATATCTTAAAAAATGGTTGATTTATAGCACTTTGAATTTCTAGCATGGCTAACATTTTGAAACGATCTTGTATTTGTCACGCGATAACACACGTATTCGCCTATTTCGATGTAAGAAGGCATGTGGATAGTATACATCAACACCTCGACCAAGTTCGCTAGCCAGATTCATCAGCCATCTTGTTTCAAAATGGCGACCATTAAATTAAAATATATATATATATTTAAAGTGAGGTGCAAAAAAATTAGAAATTGAAAAAGGTTTCTTTCTTAAGTATTTGACCTTGATATAAGGATTCAGGAGCATTTTTTGTTTGTCTTTACCTTAAAAAATGGCTTAGATATAGCAGTTTCAATTTCTATTGTGGGTGACATTTTGAAAAATCTGATTTTTTGCATGTGACAGCACTCCTATATATTAACCGATTCCGATGTGAGGGAGCATGTGCACAGCAATTACTAAGGTCTCGACCAAGTTCACTGCTTAGCCTCATCCACCATGTTGTCTTAAAATGACAGGCACTTTAAGAAATTGCCGAATTTGGCAGCCAAATATATGTTACTTTAAAGAAAAGCAGCTTGGATAAAGCTGACTAATTTCGCGAAATTCTCATTCATTATATTGATAAAAATTAGTATTGAATCTCCTATATTCGGTTTCCACTAAATTGAGCTTCGTGTGTTTGAATGATATAATTTGGCTTTTTTAAAATAAGGATTATGAAAGCTACCTCTTCCTCCCGGCACTGGCCGGAAGGACTTTTTTCATTTTGTTTTTATTTTAATTTTTGTGTTTACATAGAAGTCATGTGTTATTTTTGTATACAGGGCCGAAACTAGCCTTTTTGGCGCCCGGGGCAAACATAGATTTTGGCGCCCCCCACCCCCTCCACCACAAAGTAAATTTACAAAAAAGAATTTTACTAAATATCTAACAGACAACTTATTTTTAAATTTAAAATATATAAATCTGAACTACGTAATCAGCTTTGTCAAACATTGATCCATTAAAATCTTTGAAAAGTTATTGAAAAGAATTGCATTTTAATCTTTTTAAACTTTTTTTTTTTTGCATAGTCTAAATGAGATCGATATCTAAAAAAGAAAGGTTTTACTAAGAATTTTACTCTGTGCATTCCCCTTCCCGTTGTCCTGGGCAGTCAGCGCCCATGGCAAGACGGAAAAAAAAAAAGAAAGAAAGGAAGCTCAACACTGTTCAGCGGAAAAAAAACATACAGCTTTCATGAATTTTTTTTTATCTACAAGAAAAATCAGGCTGAGGGGTCACTTCTCCTTTGGTAGTTATCCGTAGTGGACAGTAGGGTGTCCCACAATAGAGACTGACCGTGAAAAACGGTAATGATTCTCCCTTGGATTCTCCTCACAGGAAGTGATTTAAAAGATAGAAAGCAAACGCATAGGCATGATACTTTGAAATTTTGTATTGTAATGAATCTTTTTATCTATATGTAAAGTTTAATGCATTTGGTTCTTTTCCTTTTAAATTTTCCAACTGCGAGACATTTTTATACAAATTTCATAATATATATATACCATATATTCTTGTGTCAAACGTCAAACAAAATCTTCATTTTGGCGCCCCCTTCACCTCCTGTTAAAGCGGCGCCCAGGGCACGTGCCCCCATGTCTATACTTTGTTTTTATTCCGTTTTCTTTATGATTTTGTGTTTACTTATAAGTCATATGCTTGTAAATGACTATAATTGATGTTTCTTATACTTTTATCTATGGTGCTTGGATGCCATAGTTTTGTAATACAGTCGGCCCCACTTAATCGGGTAACGGATAATTGCATACCCCGCTTATATGCATAGAATGCCGTGGAACAAAAACGCTCCCAATAAGGTTAATGTTAAATATACTCGTTTTATCGCATAACAATCCCCGGTTAATTGCATAAATATCTCCAATCTAGTAATCCGCATTTTATAAATTCCTGTTATAGTGATGAATGGGAAGAACTTTTTGTTGTTGTAACAATGGTTTGTTATATCTACGATCGAAGAACAGAAACCGTCGTGAAAGAAGACTTTATTATCTAAATTCTAGGAAACTCATAGGAGTGTTGAATTTGGACAATTATGTTTTTCTTGTCTTTTAAAGCTTGTCGTACATACAGTGACTCAATATGTTGGGGGTACTTTTTGGAAAATCCTGGAATCGGGGGAAAATACAATCGGGATGGTCAAGAGAATAAAGGAACGATATTTAGCGCCGGAAATTGAGAAATACAGTATCCGAGGTAGGAAAAAACAAATTTCCCTAAAAGATTTTTTGTGTAGGCAACAACAACAAGAAAAAAAAAGTGATAAATTGACAAATAATTGAAAAATAAAATTAATATATGCAGAATTTATTTATTTTCAAAGGTATGATTTAAAACAATTTTTTTTTTATTTTACTTTCATTTTAATTTTACATACATTATAATGAAAAATTAAACCATGTAACGTAAATAGTGTAATAATACATTATACCTTATTCCATATATTGTTATATAGAGAGTAATAATAAATTATTTAAAATTAATAATTAAAATCTAAATTATTAAAAAAATATTTTTTAAAGTATTAGGTAAATGATGTTCATTAATATTTATCATATCTGTGGTATATAATCAATTGATAACGTATACTGCTAACTTTAATTGCTGTCCTCGCTTAAACGCTTAACCCGCTTAAATGCATACAATTCAGTGGAACCAACTGTATGCAATTAAGCGGGGCCGACTGTACTTTGTTTCAATATATGTGTCGCTGTTTTCTGGGTCAGTTTTCTTGGCTGATTGGTGGAAGGGTTTCTTCTGCCAGGGGTTCATGCATTTGCCATTTTTCGGTTGGCTCCCTGGTAGAGTGATTGTAGCCCTTGTAGAATTCATTCTCAGCTATTTACAGAAGAAAATAAAATCATTTGAAACTATTAATATGCAAGTGAGAAATTTTTAAAAGAACGCTGTCATAGGTTTAACATTAGCGGTCCAGTTTCTTCGCGTGAATAGTGTAAGCTCTTAACTCTCAAGCTAATGTTAATCCTATGGGAGCGTTGTTTACATATTTCCTTGCAGCATTTTAATTATTATTAAATGATTTTTATTTTTAAAGATTTTTTTTTTCTTTTGTATAGGATATCTGCGGTCGATATCTTTTATTGTATGTGAGGAGAGGGGGGGGGGGCGTCAAAATCCATATTTGTTCCGGGCTCAAAAAAGGCTAGTTTCGGCCCTGGTAAAAAAAATGTTTACATGAATACAAAAGCGGCACACTTAACATAATTTGGTGAATCTTAATTTATTTTATAATTCTATATCGAGAATTATCACCAATAGATTTAAATCTCCTACTTGAAATAGAAAAAAGTAATGTCATTGTTGGACTAGTTATTGTGAAGTTTTATTGAACTTGTTAGTTACTGCGATGTTTTGTTCGAAGTTGCAAATTTCAAAATACCTGTAAAAACTCGAATGTGATTATTCTGTTCTAAAACATGCTGATACGCTCTTTGTTGCAACAACGTCATAATTCAAAAATCGCAATTTTTTAGTTCTGATGTTGAAGTAAATGATCGATATATTATTTCAACTCTGTGAAATTTTTGTCAATCACCAAACAAGAAAGAAGAGGCGAATTTTCTGAAGTTTTATGATCTGTTTAAAATCGTAGAATCTTTGTCAAAAGATGACTTTGATAAAATTTTCTTTTGTTACACACACAGAGCTTTAGGCAAGGAAGTGTGTGTGTGTGTGTGGGGGGGGGGGGGGTCTGGATGCCCTTCCCGAATGAGGTAAGAGTTTACTGAATAAATCATATGCATACAGTCAAATCCGGTCAAATCTGTTGACTACCGTAAAGATTGGTAAAAAATTTAGTTTTTGTCAGGTTTTCGACTTAGCTTTCATAATAGTATCGTATTTATTTAATTTTCATTTAAGGCAAGATTCCGTTATAGACAGGTTCATTTTTCACAGGGCTAGAGTATAGAGTGTATATGTATAGGGGAATGAAGTTTTAAGTTAAATAAAAGCTTATAATATATAAATAGTTTCTCTTTTGCAATATCTTCTAAAACAGTTGTCGTTTTCTACTTTAAAGTATACACATTTGGGGAGCATACTTGTATATGCTGTACATTCTAGCAAATATCGCAAAGCTCAAACATATTTACACACAGAAATGTTATTTAATAAATAACTGAAATAGTTATGCCACAATAATAAGTAACATTTGCATTAACAAATATTCTGGATTTATGTTTGAGCTGTGTGTTAAATGCTGAAATACATGGTATGTTACTACTAAGAAACAATCTAGGTTATTTAACACCTTATTTACATTTTATTTCCGTTGAAAACTTTTTTTTTTTTTTTTTTTAATTAAGAGGTGGGGTTTAGTTGAGGTTCGAGTATTTTGGGTTCCGGTCAAAATGTGGAGGATGAAATTTTTTGTCGTGCTCAGATCTCATTTCGGGTTCGAATCTACCCTGTATCGAGTTGGGCAAACAAAACTAAACCCGACTGATAGTTTAAATCGAATCCGGCTAAACTGAAAATTTTTTCAGAGAGGTTCGAATTGACTTATATTTTACGAGTTGAGTTAACTTCAGGGGCGTAGCTACCGTGGAGCAGTTGGAGCAAACTGCTCCAGGCGCACGAATCCGAAGGGCGCAAAATTAGAAAGAGCGAAATAAAGATTTGTAAAATTATTTGCATATTTTTCTCGTTATTAATCAGGTATTATAGATGAATCTTGTTACAATCAACATATTTCTATGTCCTTTTTCCTTGTGTTTAACCTCAACATTTAGATTTTAAACATGTTTTATACACAGTTTAAAAAAATTAATTATATTTGCGAAGTTTTAATTTTAATTCATAGCATGCTGCAGCCTCAAGTAACTTCTCCAACACCGTTTCAGCGTGACAGTTTTTTTTTCTATAAAGGACAGTTGAAAATTTTTAAATATTGAAGTAATCAAAATTTATTTGTGGGGCTCTCGTGGGTCACTTTATTGGCTACTACTTTTTCCAAACAATAATCTTCCAGGTACGTTTTGTTGAAAATGTCAAAAATATATCATGATGATTACTGTACGAAAATAATGGTATCCAAAGAAGTCACCTCTGAGAAACCAATATTTACGATGTAACAGAAATGTCTTAGCTATTTAGTTATTTTTCGATTAAAAGAATAGTTTGATAAATTGAAGAAAATTAACAATTTTACAAGCAAAAGACCTAGAGAACGAAAGTTTTCGTGTTTTGTGGAAACTAAACATGCATCAATATAGATTGAAAAACAATAAGATGAGTCGCATTTAAGCATAGTCCACATCAGTCCATGGCGACAAAATTTAAAGGCAGAAGGGGAGGGGCGAGGGGTTTAAATTTTATCCGTATCATTTTTGAAATTTTGAGAACATGGCAAGTCTCAAATACAGAATCGAGAAGCATTTTCCTTCAAAAGATAGAAAAGTTAAATATCAAATTTAGTGTTCCTTATCAACTGATTATTGCCTATTCAAATTTGCACCACTTTTTTCGATAAGAATTTTTCACCATTAAACCTTATTTAGTCGCAGAATTTGAGGATTAAATAAAGCAAAACATATTTTTCGAAAATAGTAATGTGAGTTAGCTTAGGCCGTAATCAGCCCCCCCCCCCACACACACACACACATACACACACCACCACCATCCGATATAACATGTTAGTAGTCAATAAATTTTTGAAGTATACAAAAAAAAAAAAAAAAAAAAAATTATCAATCTCTAGTTACTCTACTCCACTTTCAGTCTACAAAAAAAAAAAATATTGTGTGTTGTGTTCAGTCCTGTATAACAATTATGGTTAAATTGCACTGGAGCCCAGCTCCGGTACTCCTCTGTTTTTAGTAAATATTTAAATATTGGTCGGAATTCACCGGGGCTCATAAATACAGGGCTCCGGAGCCCAGTGCAATAGCGCTTCCAAAAAACTGAAGCCTAAATTACCCTTTCCTTTCGTTCCCATCTCCAAGTTTTTGCATTCTTTTTTTATCAAAACACTTATGTGTGACATAATGTGCCGCACACATAGAAGATGGAGATAAATCGGACTCAATTTTTATATCAGATTTTGTGCTTGAACTGACTCAAGTCTATCTTATATTCCAAGTTTTATATATTCATGTATAAAAGAAAAATTTCCTCCTTCAAAATTACGTATTATATTCTATTTCAAATCATTTTAACCCCTTAATTCTCGCTCCCGTCACATTCACGGGCTGTGTCTTTTTTTCAGATTATTCCGATTTGTTTGATTCCCACCAGTTTTATAAAATAGTGCAATTGGCTTTATTATGGTGTCATTTTACCTGTCATTAAATAAGGTGAATATTTCTTTTTCAAAAAAGGGGTACCAATAAGAAATTTGAATTTTTAAACCATAATTTAATTCGACCTTTAAGGTGTTACGGTGTTACGGTGTTATTTGATCAGAATGAAGGGAAAACAGAAATCGTGTTAGTAGTATCACGAAATAGTGATAGTACTAGCACATTTATGTCGGCGTCGCATTGATACGGCGCCAATCAAGAGACTGAACAATGAATTTGCTTTCAGTATGATTTTCTTTTGTGACAGTAGGACAATTTTTTTAATTGGTTGTTTTTTTATTTATTATTTAGATTTCTAACCTGAAAGGAATATTTTCTGTTTTTAGCCAACTAGCATCAGCTTGAGGTTTTGTTTGTTTGAGGGTTTTTTTCTTCTATTGTGTACGAGTATAAAAATCACGTTAGAGAATTTTCTATTTATTTTGTACCATGAACGCTAGTCATGCTAAGGCTCTGTTCTACACATTTACGAAGTCACTTTCATCTGTAAGTAGATATAATTGCCACGTGTTGTTATTCTGATAGAAAGCAATCGAGCAGTGTTTCCATTTTTTCTATCAAAGCATCGAATCTTTCTGATAATGGTGTCAAATTTTTAATTTAATCTGATTTTCAGGGACTCATCACAAAAGCGTGTTATGCGGAAGTAATCGATTATAGTTTAAGATATGCACCTTTTGTAGAAAATTGAAAAACATTGTTCCATTCTTCAGCATATAAATATTAATTTCTGTAAATTTCATTCATTTTTTCATAAAAATACATAGCTGTGAAATATACGTTTTTTGTGTTAATACTATTTCCGAATCATAATCCACAAAAAATCGCAATAGACATTATAATTAGGCAAAGATTACTATTCGGAAGGAGTGATAACTAAAAAGTGGAATAGTTGACAGCTAAGTATATGCTGATAGATATAATTAAAATTTTTATTTTGCTAAAGAAAAAAAAATGCTCTAAATTTTGCGAATAATGTACAAAATATAAGTATCCAGATTTGAGTGGCAGGGGGGAGGAGGGGGAACGGTACAGTTGTTAGTACCGGTACCGCAGAATATTAGAGCTCCGGAATTTTTTTTTTTTTTTTTTTAGAAATTAAGCCGTGATAACAATGAATATAAACTTAGATCCTAAATTTTATACAAAGGTGAAATATTTCCACTTGTGTATTTCCACTAGTGTTTTAATGAAAACGTGCACTTTCATTGATAAAGTTTAAATATGTTTTTAATGACATAATTTTCCACAAATTTTCATTCCAGTTCGGAAATTGTAAACATCCCCAAAAAGAAAAATTGGAAAGGTAAGGGATATTATTAGTTTCTACTAACAAGATGGTAAAATAAGGAGTTTCTATCACGGAAAAACCGTTTTGTTAAAACAACTAAATTTTGGTTAATATAGCTCCAACCAAATATTTTAGTTAAAATGATCAGTTAGACAAACCAAATGATTTTGTTAATTCAACAAACTATTTGGTTAGTCCAACCAAAATATTTGGTTGGAGCTATATTAACCAAAATTTAGTTGTTTCAACAAAACAGTTTTTTCCGGGCAAGATGTTGCGCCCTCCAAAAATCCAAGGTCTGCGTGTTTGACAGCGACAGAATCCGACAGACACTGCGTGCAGTAGTAGCAGCTCTTCAGAGGTTCACAATCACACTTTTCTATCAGAATATTAGTACATAAAATGTGATCTGTTTTAATCGTCGGATTTTCTACGATTAAACAAGGATAAATTATTTTACGAAATTACTGGCAGTAAGGTGATTGTGAACTCTTTGTCAATCCGCCACTGTCTGCATGGTGAAACATTGTTGTACAGATATAAGATGAGCATGAACAATAAAAATAACTTATATGTAAGAGAAAATGATCATCAGTTATCAAAGAATGGTTGAAGAATAGTTTAGATACCAAACCCGTCGGCCAATTTCTTCGAAAATTAATGCAATTCTTGTGACAGATTTAATAACATACCTGCCAACATCATTAAAAACATACCAAATCGTGCTGTGGGAATCTGAAAACATGAGGAAATTTTAACATACGCGCATACATACACACTTACATGTTGAATCGTTGTAAAAATTGTGAGAACGGAGTCAGAGTATTCGAAATTGTAAAAATATATTATTTCCATTATTTTCATTTATTTTTATTGTGATTATAATACTTTCCTATTTCCTTCCTTACATTTTATGTGTTTAGAAAGTAAAAACTGGAATTTTAAGTAATTCTATAAAGGTGTTAAACAGGTTTCTCGCTGCTGACCGCCACTGCGCCAAAATGTTTCACTTGGCTAGAATACTAAGGAATGAAATCGCCAAATTACAAGAGATAATTATTTTTTCTTCGGCAACACTCTTAATGATGTCATTGTGTGATTAAACATTTTCTGTGTAACGCATTACTTGTGCTTGAATATTCTTAGTGTTTCACGATGAATTTATTGAAACCATTCTTTGAATTTGACTAGATTTTCATCAGCGATTAGCCAAATTGCTCAGATTAGTCATTTGCTCAGATTAACAGGTCAGAACCCCGGTGTCAACTTTTATATTTGTCCATTGGCTACTTTTTTAAACTATTAGCTTTAGAAATAATTCCAATAGTAAACAAGTTTCTATATTATTCTTCATCCTCTTAAAAGTGATTACTCTCAGAATAGTTATTTTTTAAACGGTCCCTGGGTTCTATACGTTATATTTAGAAAATAAAAATTTCTTTACGATCAAAACGTACCGAGTTATGATACTCTGAATTTTATGGAGTTTTAGTATTTTCTGGCACTAAAAACAGAAAAATGTGTTGCCTCCTTTCGCGAAAACTTTAAAAAAATCTTAACAATAGTGTTTTTTCATTAGGAATCTACAATGCTTCGAAACCAGGGATGTAGTGGAGGGTATACGGGGGTATACGCCGTATACCCTCTGGATTTTTTTAAGGAACACCGTATACCCTCTGTTTCTCAAGAAAGCTATAGTATGTATATACTAGGGTATACCCTCTGCCTTGAGCGTATACCCTCTGCTTAGAACGTATACCCTCTGTTTTTTTTACGACTACACCACTATTCGAAACCCTTGAAAAGAAAAACAGATACTAAGGGCGGCAGATTGTACTGGCCCATTGGCGCATTTACAACGAAAATCAAGTCCAATTCACAAAAAAATATCGGTAGGTATATACTCCGTACTTAAAGAATTATATTCTATTATTCATTATTTATTTTTTATTATTTATATTTAGTACGTTAAAACACTTTGACTTTCAAGTAAAAGTAAGGTTTTAAATCGAATTAAGGCAAGAATATAAATTTTAAACTTAAAAAGAAAACTGCGCTGAACTTTTTCGAGTAACAATAACAAGAGGGCGCACAAAATTTATTTGCTCCAGGGCGCTGAATATCTAGCTACGCCACTGGTTAACTTAAATTGCTTTTGGTGGGTGGGTTCGATTCTACCCGATTTCTCAAAATATTCTCCAAAATATACTTAAAAATGAAACATTATATTACTTGGGTATCAAGGAGCACATATACAGAAATATTGTTTTTTCTTCATAAAAAAATATAATTGATACTAGAAATACAATTGTAGGCTACTTTTCCATTATTCTATTGTGGATTTTTATGTTTATTTTTTCAGTTTTGGGGTGGGATTGGGTTCGGATTGAAACCTGTCCGTTCTGGGTCGAAGTTTGTCAGATTAGGATCAATTAATCCAACTCATTTTTTAAAACTGGTTCAGGCTGAGTGGATATATAATTTACAGGTTCGGGTCGGGTATGACCCAAACCACGCAGGATTCTATGCTCTCAAAATAATCCGTGAGTTAAACTAATTTTTCCCCTGATTATCTTTTATTAAAACACGAAAATTTGCGCTTTTTTACCCATTCCCCTCCCCACACACACATATATATATATATTATATGCCCGACCCGCGCAGGACTCTAATCCGGCCACCCTGTCGGGATACTATGCCCTCCCCCCCACCCCGTAGGGCAAGTTTTGGCGCCGCCCCTGACTGCAACCTTAATGTTAAACCTATGGGAGCGTTCTTTAAAAAACATTCTCGCTTGCATTTTAATAGTTTTAAATGATTTTTTTTCTATTTTCGTTGCATATTTTTTAAATTTTACTTTTGGTTATTTTTACGTGTTTGGATTTTTTAACTGCAAGACAATTTTATCAAAATTCCATATATATATACATTTTTGTATCAAACGACAAACAAAATTTCCATTTGGCGCCCTCTTCGCCTAGGGCCGAAACTAACCTTTTTACACACGGGGCAAGCATGGATTTTGGCGCCCCCCCCCCCTCTTCCGCAAAGTATATTTACAAAGAGAATTTTACTAATTTTCTAATAGCCGACTTATTTAAAAATTTAAAACATGTAATCTTAAAATATGTAATACTGAACTACGTAATCTACAATGGCGGATCCAAGGGGGAGGTCACGGGTGTCATGACTCCCCTCTAAACACCAACAAAAATATTCTAAAGATCATTTAAAAAATAAAATATACAGTTAGAGTCCCGATTATCCGAGTCCTGCTTAACCGAGTTTCCACTTTCACCGAGTTATTTTTTTCTGATGGACTGATGGCTTCTATTATTGTGAAACAGCCATTATAAAAGAAGTGTTAGGTGAAGATGAAACAGCAGTCGTAAAAAGTTAGAACTCTGATTTTCTGGTCAGAATGGAAAAAAAATGACCATAATTTTTTTTGGCAAAAAAAAAAAAAAAAAAAAAAAAAAAAATATGGCCATTTTTTTTTTCCATTCTGACCAGAAAATCAGAGTTCTAACTTTTTACGACTGCTCTTTCATCTTCACCTAACACTTCATTTATAATGGCTGTTTCGTAATAATAGAAGCCATCAGTCCACCAGAAGAAAATGATCCATTCCAAAGGTATAAGCCTTCATTTGGCGCCCCTTCGTTCTGGCGCCCGGGGCACATGCCCCCTCTGCCACACCTTTGTTTCGGCCCTGTCCTTTCGTTCTTACGCCCGAGCAAGTGCCGCCCCCTCTGCCCTAAACTAGAAAAACTATTACCTAAACTACTTCCCTGAAAAAGTTAGAAAATTGCCCCCCCGGGTGACAATTATCACTCCCTCCTATCTTTAATTTTTTTTATATGTTATAAATAATATATATCAGATTTAAAAAATTTGCTTGCGGTCCCTCTCATCTCCCGCGTATTTTAAATACACTTAGTCGACATTAACTTGTAATATATTAGAATGTAATCTAAGTTATATTTAAAATACATATAATTGGAATTGACCTACAATCTATTACGGATTGACTGGATTATACAATTAAAAACGTAATTTAAATCATCTTTTAATCCATTGCAGGTTAATTAGATTATATAATTAAAAGAGTAATCGAAATCCGCACGTAATCGATTAAAATTAATCTAATTAAATCTTAAAATGTTAAATAAGAATTGATTTGTGATCCTTTACACAATTATCGGGTTATACAATTCAAAAGCTTAAATTGAAATTACTTTTCAGTGCTCTGCGTGTTAATCAATTGCATTATGAGGTGATTATAATGTATTTTAATTTAATCAATAATTTCATTACTCTGTAATCAGATTATGCCCCAACACTGGTCATATCCATTGAAAATTATTCATATTTTATCTGTTTCGTTTAAATTTTTAAATCGGGTTCGACAGCCCATGGATTTTTTTTTTCTTTGTTGTTGTTGCCCCAGCTCGCCCGTTAAAAATATGTCCTAATGCTGCCGGGCTGACCAGTTTGAAAGTTTCCCTCCATTACGATGGCCCCATGCCGACCACTAAACGTTCTTTGAATAAAATCAAACACAAATTCTTGAGAAAGCCCCTCGCCCCCCTCCCAACACACAGACTACTTTCTTATCTAGCTTATATCTTTCCTCATCTGTGAGCTCGCCTTTCTGCCATTTCCGAGGGCATTTCTCATTTCTGCTTTTGCCTTCCCCCCTTCCCCAACTTCCGTCAAAACTGAAGACAGCGAGAGGAAGAAGACAGAATGGCGACAAAATAGATTTTTCTCGAGATTTTTAATTCGAGATTACCTCGGAGATTACACTTGATTATACTATGATTATATTGATTACATGTGATTACGTTAAGATTTCATTGATTACCACCGATTACATGTGATGACATGATTACGCATGATTAAGACTTGATTACAGTATGATTTCACTGATTACAGGAACGGTTGTACGAGATTACACCCCATTGAGAGACCCCTCGATAAGAATGTAGTGTGAAGGAAGGGGAGGCCTTGGAAACCGTAATGCTGCGTTTACACTATGTGGCCTGTCAGGTCTGTTGGGTCTTTCAGGTCTAAGAATCGAAAAAATTGCGTCCACACTACGGCATAAGAACTTGGCTTGCGCATGCGTATATTTGCAGTTTGGGGGAAGGGAGGGACAGTCGTGTTTGTTTGTTTACGTTCGTATTCGTATCGAAATGAACGTGTCAGAATTGTTTGCGCCGTAATTTCTTTTGCACAGACATTAATTACGTGTAAATTAATAAAAATTACGCGTTTTTCTAAGCTCATTGCCCACAAGGGAAGCAAGAAAATGCAATTGCCCCCTAATTTTCTCTTTCTCTGACTCTGAAAAAAATAAAATTTATTCTTTTCAAACAGTTTAAAATAATGAAACACAGAGAGAAAATGAATCTTTTTTTTTGTTGTTGTCTGGGAAAGGGGTACGATCCCTCCTTTCCACAAAATAAAATTTACATTTATTTTTCCCTTTGATTGAAGGGGGCAGTTTACCTTAAAATTGGTCAAAAAATTGATTTTTCTTTTTTAATATTAAATGAAATCCTGTTTAATTGTGAATATTTTGATACCTCATTTTTATCCATACCGTGAATATATCGCGAGGTATCGTAAATTTTGTTAAAACACTCAGCGCAATTACCACACAAATTAAAACTTTAAATGCTTTTTCTCCATTTTCATATTTTCTTCACTTTCATGTTTTAAGGCTTTTTCTGTATTTGAGATAGAGATTTTTAAGCTTTTTTTTTGGTGCATGTTCTTTATTACATATGTGATAAATCTGCGCATGGAATTAGCATTTAGGTTTTTTATTAAGAAAAAAAAAAAAAAAAAAGTATATGAAGATATGTTCGATTTCATCGTTTTGCACTATATATATATCAGTAAAAAAAATCATAATAAATGTAATATTAGATATGTCTAAAAATCCATGTGCAAGTTTGTGTAGTACACATTTGAAAATCTAAAAAAAAAAGGGGCAAAAATATCAATTTTTTTAAAAAGTAGTAGAGATTTAAAAAAATTCAAATTTTTATAAAATTTTTTCAAAATGTACTTTTAGTTGAACATTGAAATTCAGTGAGTTCACCATTTGAATCATATTTAAAATAAAGAAAATTGTTGAAAAGGGAAACTGTCCCTTAAGTGTTCAGAAATTACCTTAAACAGGGGTCCAGGAGGGCAAGGACGACCCCCTGACAAAAGAGATAACTGCTTCAATTCTTCATTTAAAAAATGACAGTAGGAGCTTACTTTTGTTTTCTTAATTGTTATATGTATGGTTTGGCTTTAATGTTGACATTATGTTGCTACAATGTGAAATGAATACCAACACTGATGGAAAACCTAATCGAAGACATCACCAGTAATCAGGTTACCACTCATTTTACATTGCAGCAGAGCGTATGATATTGCTACGGCAACACCACTCTCTGGTGCAACAGTTAACTGCCTGTCTCATTATTTATATTATTATCATCTGTGACACTACATTCTGAGCAATAAATCTTTAAAACGACAATGAGGAAAAAATTAATTACTTTGACACAATAATAGTAAATTCCCGCTGTTTTATAAGGGAGAATACAGAATTTCTTTGGCACATGTAACTGGAAAAAAAAGGAACTAAATGTAACATTTCGTGAAATTTTACTTTTGGACAGTTTGAAAATAAAGCTTTTACTTTATAGATAATGGACATTAATTTCAGAAGAGAAATTATTGTCCTCACCTGATGATAAAACAATATTTTTAAATGGAAACTTACATTATCGCTTGTGAAAATTAAATCTACAATGATTACATGAAAATGACGCCATTTTCTATATACTTTTAGTCGTGATGTTACATTTAAATAAAGGTACTATGGTAACACTTATAGTAAAGGCTTAAAAATTTATATATGAAAAATATGCATTATCTGTTCAAAATGTTGCCATTTTTGCATGTGAAAATACAGTGAGTCTGATTTTTTAATTGATTTATAAAAATAATGCTCATACCCATTTTCTTTTTGTGGCAATATAAAAGAAAAAGTTGCATTAGAAAATTAAATAACATTTTTTTAAAATTATAAACTATAGCAGATGGTTGAAAATAGGGCTGAGAAATCTGATAATTGTTTTAAATTTGCAATAATTTTACTCCCGTTCTAAAACTATTGTATGGTGTTGTACATATATAATGTTATCAACATTTAGGTAATTTTAGTCCCCACCCCATTGCTTACAATATCATACGTTATCATTCCTCGACACCCCCCCCCCCCCCCATACACACACACACACCTTAATGAAATCATCATCAATGTTTAAAAATCCTTTTTATTTTTATATGTTTGCGTTTGCATAAAGATATGATTTTACATTTAAACAACTGTATATCAATTTACATCTAACTACACTTACTATTTAAAAAGGTATAAGACTATTTTGATGTAAAGAAAAAATTAAAGCACTAAAACAAAAAATATCGTTTGGATTAAAAAAAAAAAAACTTTCCCCAAAAATATCTTATGACAATCAAACGTCAGGTCCCCCCCCCCCCCTCCCACATACATTAAAATGATAATTTTATATATGCACAGCCCTTAATTTGTATAAACACTGCAGCAGCAAAAGAAGGTGACATTTCAAAATTCCTCCCACAGTATTTAAAAAACTAATAAGTTGTATTGAAAATACCTTATATTATAAAGAAGCTTTTCTATGAAAGCTTTAAACACATAAATGCTAAACTTATTATGTTTGCTTTTCATTACATTGGTTTTTATTTGTCACATATTGTATCCCACAAGGAGTAATAATTCTCCAAAACCCCTTACAAATAAGGATACTGGCTGCACCACTGGTATAAGGAATATACACAAATTATGAAAAATTAGGCATAGATTATGAAATACTCTCCAACAGTAGCTATTAAGAAATTTAATATTTTCATTCAATGAAATGAAATATCTAAATGTGCCATTTAAAAACACGTAACTCAGTAAAAATGCATTTTCAGCACTTGTTGTCCCCATAACACTTTTTGATGCATTATATTTATTGAATTTCACATTTAAATAGCACCCTCTATAGCGAACATCATTAGCATTTAATAATTACAATGCAATCACAGTATATTTACAAGTGTGACAAGCTGAATTCATAAATACTTTTCAACCATGTTGAAAGTGTTTTTCTCATTTTATATCTTAGCCATTTTTTTTTAATAAAAAATAAATAGATAATTAAAAACAATTCTTAAATCAAGGTTTACATGATAGACAAAACAAGCAAATACCTGAAATACCATTTATAATAAAAATATATAGTCAAATAAAAGACAACAAATCTTTAATAAATTTCTTTTATTTGAAAGTACAAGTTACAGAAACAAAATAAAATTTCTTTATATTATAAATATTATTGAATATAATGATTACTACGTATAATAAATGAAACAATATTAATATGTATCATAATGGTCTATGATGATGACAATGTTTTGCAGAAAACTTTATTGATCTGAAGAAAAAGGTATTTATATTTCAATCTGAAAGGAAGATAATGCATTAGTAAAAATTGAGTAAAAATAAACTGTGTAACTAGCTAAATTGTGAACTATTAAGACAGTTTTTTGGAAAGAAGCGAGATAATCATTTAATAACTTTCAGCTGGTATAATAATTAAGAAGTAATACATAGTGCATCAAAACCAAAAAGCATGTTCTTGACATACCTAAAAAAAGGAGGTAATATGGAAATAATAGGATTCCATCTTAAATATGACGTAATCAACATGGCAACCTAGAATCATTACATGTCATGGGATATCACTGAATTAATTATGTACGATAGGATTTAATAGAATGAAGAAAACTTTTATTAATATCTTTTTAAGTTTTGATTTGATTTTCTTAAAATTTGAAATGACTTGACAAAATTCTGCAACGATTATATATATATATATTAAATTTCAAACCATTTGGTTGGGTATTTTTTGCGCTGTTATATGCGGACAGATGGACAAACCAGATGAAAACTATAGGTGCTTCGTATTTATATAGTTACAAACACATCTAAAAAGAGCTTAAAAAACACTATTTCTGTTTCCCTTTCATTCTGATAAAAATAACATTAAAATGACTTGAAATGGAATAAGTAATTTTTAAGGGAAAAAAGTTGTTTTATTTTTTTCTGTATGAGAATAAATAAAATTGTTAATTTCAGAATGAATGAGTTCGGGCCCACCCGAGCTCGAAGAATGGTACAAAAATCGAGCCCAAGGCCATATCTCTCATCTCTAGTAGTAACACAAGAACACTGAAACTAAATGTTAAACCAACGGCAATGTCCTTTTCAAAATTCTTATTTGCATTTCAATACTTTGGGTTTTTTTTTTTTTTTTTTTTTTTTTTTTTTTTTGGCCTGGGCAACCTGAACCTGATGTCTAACCAAATATGTTTACTTTTTATTTCTTTGGTTGCAGTTTTTTTTTCTTCTGAGGACACTTTTAATTTTGAAACAAGTTCTGAAACTGAAATTTTCCTCTGAAAAACTGCACCTGAAATCAAGGGCAAAAAGATACCCAATTAGACATGTCCCACGCAAAACAGAAAAAATTATTTAAAAATATTCAAAAGCAAATGATAAATTTGTAAAGTTACCATTGGTTTAATATTAGTTTGCAAGCATCTTTCCATGAGAGTTAACATAGTATAATTAATAAATAAACTTAAAATTTCAAACCCAGAATCAAAATAACATTAATTATTAATAACATTAAAACTCTTCATTTCACGATTTGCATAGTAATATAAAAAATAATTTAAAAATATGGTACTTTTCTGTTAGTCGGCACAGGCGATAAATCAACAAATATTTTTCCTTTGTCATCATTTGCATTGCATTCACTTAATTTTAAATATAAACCATTCACTCATTTCATTCTAATACATATGTCGCATTTAAATACATGCCTTTCACTCATTTTGATTCAATTGCAGAAAAAAATTTTTCATCAAAATATTATTTCTAATTTTCATGTGTGTAAAAAAAAAAGTGTTATTGGAAAGATTTGTACACGAGTGACATAAAAGTACCAAAAATACTCAGAAGTTAAATATAAGTATTAAATAGCTTAACCAGCATGAGTAATAGTCAGTGTAGAATAATTTAAATAGAAAAAATAAGAGAATATGCTTTCCGCACGTAGAAGAATTCAATAAAACACATTTATATTACGCACTATACATAAAGGTTATTTTTCCAAAAAAAGCAGGGGAGGACAACCAAACGCAGCTAATGCGCAATATGTTTTACTAATAAACATCATTACTTTCCATATGTTATATTTATAAACTGCATTAATTACAACTAAATAAAATAACCAAACCATACAAGTGATAAATTTTATACCTATGGTCATTTAAATTTCTCAAAACGCTTTTGAACTAAATTCTGATTCAGCAGCTATGAATATTATCATTAACATCTCAAAACTAATCTTTTGAGCTAAAAAAAAAAACATTTAAAAAACTTTTACTTGCTATGCTCACAATTTCTTAGTTAATTCATATTTAAAATAAAGTATGAAGCTGCAGCTTACTTACAAAATATATTATAGGAAAAATGTAAATTTTGTGAGCGAAATCTAAAAGCGTAAAAATCATAAAAGCATGGCTTCATATATATATATATATATTTTTTGTTTAATGAATTTTGACCCAAAAATTTAGAAGACTTATTTCAAATTACAGCATTTTATGACACCGGATACGTATTAATTCCAATTTTGATTGTCGTTGAATACCAAGGTCATTCCATGGTAACTTACGTTATAATTTAAAACAATTTACAGCAGTAATTTCAGTAATATAACACCAAAAAATTTTCAAATGTTAAGTTGACATGATTTGTTAATTAAACCTATCCAAAGGCCAATTTGGATAAAAATTACCTAGAAAATGAAAATTACATTTTTTATGGAAACTTACGTTACTTTTTCAGTAATGTCAGTTACCATAATAAATATAACTGGCAGAGTTCAAGAAAAAACACTAAAATTAGGCCATTATCATCTAAATTTATCTTTGAATAGGTTTAATTAACAAATCATGTCAACTTTGCATTGTTAATATTTTTTTTTTCTTTTGTCTTTTATTACTAAAATTACTGAAGTAAACTCTTCTAAATGTAACGTAAGTTACCATCGAATGACCCAGTGAATTATAAACATTGATTGAGCGAAACAAACAATATCACTTATTTTATTTTGAAACTTTATAAAAATTAAGGTACTTTTCGGTTAGCCGGGTGCCACTGTTATATATACATATATATGTAATATAAATGTATGTATATATACATATACATTTACATATATATAAGTGCATATATATGCAATATATGTATATGTATACATGTGTATATTTGCATATATGTATGTATACAAATATGTATAGATAACAGTGGCGCCCGGCTAACCGAAAAGTACCAAAATTAATTACAATGTTGACACATTTTAATTAAATTCTAAAATACACCATATGCTCCTGATAATTTCAATAACTTATACTAATGAAATAAATAATTCATATCACTTCAAAAAATTGTAAATAAACAACCCAAATCACAACAACAACAACAAAAAAAACAACATTAATAATAATACATTTTAGATTAGTTCAACATTAACAAATATTAAATCAAATACATTAGATTATTACATATGCAGCTTAATAATTATTAAACAAATAAAAACCATGATACTATCACAGATAATACATTTTATATTATTTCAATATTAAATAAAATATATTAATAATTAATAATATATTAATAATTATTAAGCTGATATTAAATTAAAATTATCCAGGTGTACCAAATGGAAGAAAAAGGAATTAGAAATGGAAGAGATATCATTTGATCATAGTTCACAGCTACGAAGCAATATACATAACCATATTCTCAAATATATACATTATTACTAATTAATTACTGTGCTTAAATTGCTTATTTAACACTGTGATCTTATTTTAGACAAATCTGATAAGTTATTCTAGCTTTCGTGTAATTTCAGAATTTTTTTTAAGTCTGAGCGACACATTTTTTGCAATATCAAATCCTTGAAAAGTGTGTATAGGGAGGGAGGTAGAGGTTAACTGCTTCCCACTAACAGAATACTCATATACTCGATGTTTATATAAAACATAGTTTACATATTTACATAAACTACATTTTTTTAATTGATCATTTAACGCCATTTTATAAATTAAAAAAACTAATGCGAAGAAAACATTGATTAAAGAATAAAAGGAATTAAATAATAAATATTGTATTGAGAATAAAGTTTTCTTAGATACAGATTGATTTTGTGAGAAAAATGACGTTATATATAAAAGATAAAACAATGATAAATAAAATACAGAACATGTACTTTTGAGAAAAATGACTTACTTACAATCATCATACACGAATATTATTGAAGATTCATATCTTCAAAAAAAGCATGCAAATCTCATGTAAAAGTCGGGTCAACAGGCAATCGACAAACATTCACATAACTGTTGAAAATGTCCCATTGAAAACATCCTGCAATGTAAATGAATAGAAAAAAAAGGAGTATAAACTAATAAAAACAACAAAAACAATGTAGAATGCATTTCAAAATCTCTCGTTCTAAGCAACAGAAAATAAATATATAAAAAAACTACATACTTACAGTCAGTCATACAAGTTAGTAATACTTTATTTATACGAGAGTTCCTGATTGATGAATTTTAAGTAGAAAACAACAAAACAGCACATAGTCCAAGAGCATCAGACAATCCACTTTCTTGCAGAAGATCACAAATGGTAGTCACTTATTATAGAAGACTACACACCTGCGATATCCTGAGAGCAAACTTGGTAAAATATGTATTTATCTTGGCACCAGCAGATTCTAATCTCTACTTCAAGTATAACTTTTATAGGTTTGAAAGTTTTTCAAACTCTTTATGAAAAAAAAAAAAATAATAATAATTTACGAACTTTTCAATCGTAAATCATCTCTTGTGGGGAAGTGGAGAGAAAAAATTCATGTTCTAGATTTTACAGTTTTAATATACTACTACTGATTAATTATTAAAGAAAACTACAGAAAGATAAACATATAAGATAAAATTTTAAAAAGAATAAGGGAGGGTTTATAAATTAATAATAATTACAAGTAAAAACTTTATTTAAAAACAAGTTTGTTCAATTTAAAAAAAGTTAAATTTTATATGTCATTAGAATTTTTTTAGGGGGAGGATAAGAAGCTAAATACAATTCAAAGTCTTCATATTACTTTTTAGATAGTACCGTATCATTGTAAAAATTAACACATTTAAAACTGATTAATAATAATGTAAATCATGTATGCAGAGTTTGCTATGATCAGTCAATTATATAAAAATAATAGAGAAAACTTTGGAGTTAATTCAAAATTAATTCTATGGTTAAAAATTTGTTGCTAGTTTTAGGATAAATTAAAAAATTGTCAGTACTAAAAATGCATTGAAATAGAATATCAAATAAATTCCTGAAGGAAATGAAACTATTTATTCACAAAAAAGAGATTACCGTACATTATAATAGAATGACGACCGTATTATATTAATTTGTATTCATATACTATCAAATTTGTTTTAAATTTATGCATATGAAACCAGGTTAATTTTAAAGAATTTGGAAATGAGGAACATAATTATCTATTAACAAATGCATAGGCAGCGTTGTATGTAAATACAGGAAGATGCAAATTAAAGAATTTACGAATACATCGTTTTATAGAGTTTGGTAATATTAAAAAGTAACATAGTTAACAAATTAATTTTAGTAGCGTAGTATGTAAATACATGAAAATAGTAACTTACGATTGTATAGCTTTATAAAAGAAACTTCTACAGTTATGAAACAATGTAAAGAAATGTTAAAAAACATCTGAAAAACCATTACGTACCTTTAATTTGTAAATCCCTTATTAATTTCAAATAATCTTTAAAATCATAAGCTGTCGTCTGCTTCTTCAATCTTTTAAAATGGCGGAATACAGAAAAATGAAGCACGCTGATTGGTTGGGTCTAGTAATTTAAAGCCAAGGCCTAGACCACAGAGACCAAGCCTCGCAGACCACGCAGACCCTCCTAAACCAGGCTAAACCCACGCCTGGCAGACCTCGCAGACCTTGTAGACCTGATAAGCCATAGTGTAAACGCAGCATATGAGTACGAACAGACTAGCATCTAAATCGCGCCCCTCACAACAACTCATATCACAAATGCACCAGTGAAATTCCCTATGCTTCTGAGAAAGTCCCTATTTAAAGGGAAAATAAGGTTTTTCTTTTTTATCTGTCAAACCGACTAGACTCTAGGGAGAGTCCTAACTATCGTGCAGGCTACTCTCGTCACCAGAGCTTTATCAGTTCCCGTAAGAAAAACAAAACCACGTGACCAATGACGCAACACGAACGTCATACGCAGGAAATGCAGTTTTGCAAAATGGGAAAGATAGAGAGATATTTGTGAATAAATTATTTAGAGCCTTTAAATACATAACAAATCCTTTGTTTTTATTTGGGTTAAAACATACACAAGTAATCCAGGATCCACAGTTTTATAAACTATGGACATTGCAGCAGGTTTCATATTTCATACATCTTTTCGCAGCATTTTCTACAATATATGCAACATCCACATAAATATGAAACATCAGTAAGAAAATCTTAAAACAAAGTTTCTATTAATTTATGTGTTGTTGCCATTGCTTTTGTCAGAGATAAGAATTTCTATTTTGTGAATAAATTATTTAGAGCCTTTAAATATATAACAGATCCTTTGTTTTTATTAGGGTTAAAACATACACAAGTAATCCAGAATCCACAGTTTTATAAACTATGAACATTGCAGCAGGCTTCGAACATCTTTTTGTAAATTATACATAGCATTTTCTACAATCTATGCAACATCTACATAAATATGAAATATCAGTAAGAAAACATTAAAACAAAGTTTCCATTAATTTATGTGTTGTTGTCATTGCTTTTGCCAGAGATAAGAATTTCTATTTAACCCCGTTACATTTATGTATAGCCATTTCATTACATATTCCTTATGATTCATTTATTTTTAACTCATTTAACAAAAACTGTTTATAAAACTTTCTTCTGAAAATTGTGTATTATTAAAAAGTGTCAACAATCAGAATTTGTATTGAAATTTCTTTCTATACTATTAGAAATCATTAAAAAGAGCATGGAGCAATGATAGAACTGTAAACAGATTCTAGAGATATGATGCATAAAAAAAAAGTTTTCAGAACAAGCTGTCTGGTATTACTATAGTAAAATAGTGCACTTTTGTATAATTTCATACTGCTTCTTCAGTGTTATTGTCACAGCAATTTCAAAAAGTGTTGGTGTTGTTTTATGACAGCCAATTATCAACACGAGGGATATAGGCCCGAAGGTGGGGAGTGCCCTCCGTGGGGGGGGGGGGGGGGGGGCGTCTTTCTAAAGGAACCTAACCCGTATTTATACAAAGAATTCAAGGTTCGAAGTAAACAAAGGAAAACTCTGAACGATTGGGTTTGAATCCAGCACCTCCCGTCTACCAGCTTCGAGAGCAGAACCTCTCGGCTACTGGTGGGGCAGCAATTTCAAAAAGCAAAATATAAAATTAAGCATTGTTAATAACTTTATAAAGAAAATGTTCCAATCATATTTTCTTTTTTATAAAAAATAAATACAGTATAAGATCTTTATAATGCAATTCTCCATATAACGCACAGCTTCTGAAATGTAAACAATGAATTTTACACTTAAGAAGAGCCTGCAATTTATATTGTAGAAATGTTGCTATCTTCTAGAGGACTAAATTTCAAATGTTATTTCCTCTTTATTTATATAATTTAATTTTTTTTTTTTTTTTTTTTTGTAAATAAGTAATGTAATGTTTTGTTCGTGTATATTTTGATCATGTTTGTAAGGTAATTTCACAATATATGAAATGATCTGTATTATGCAAAAATTTATAATCTGCACAAACTTTTCATCCTGAAGAATGCAATATAAAGATCTTCTACTATACATTGATATGTTCCAGACCTATTTGGCCATGTTTACAAGGTAAGTTTCAATGATCTATGAAATGATCTATATAATGCAAAATTCTATATGGTGCAAAAACTTGCGTTTTTAGGTTTGCGTTATAAAGATCCTCTACTTAATTTATTTACTTTGTATTTTTTACCTTTCAAAGAAAAACTGTAAAAAAACATTCTTTAATCATTTTTGTCTCAGTAAGCAATAGCATAATGTAAGTGTTCATTAATAAAATAAACACTTAGTATTTCTCTATATCCTAATATCTCAAGAAGCTCAACTGTATAAAAATAATATAACTTTGTTATGGACACTATTTCTACAATTTAAACCCTTTTGCTGCATAAGTAATAATTATTAGATGACAAGAAATCATTCAGTAATAAATATTTGAATAGAAGAAAGGAAAAAATAAACTTGTTGACTTTTTATTTCAAATTTTTGATACATAATAGTGGCAAATCACTGTCATTAATTTTGAAAAATGCTAAGTTGCATTTGTGTGTACATACACTAGAATGTTAAAATAGAAGTTTTTGAATATTAGTTCATGTTGTTATTTGATATGACAAGGATATAATCATTTAGAAAAGTTAAATGTGCACAGAAACGATTAAATACAAAAAAATATAGATAGACTATACAAACTGATTTTCCCTCCCAAGCGTTCTTTGATTATAAGATGCAAAGTTTTCACTCAAATTTTTTAATGGACAATATTTATTATCAAATTGATGCAGTTATAAATAAAACTAATGTGGCAACATGCAATAGCCGTTTTTGGCTGAATCTGAACTGAACTGATATCATCACAAGAACTTTTCTCTTTTGTAATTTGGCAACAGTCCATGAGTATTATTGTGGCCTGCCTTTCCGTGCATGTCGTTTGCGCGTATTTTCCAAGATGTTAATAAATATTATTAGTTATTATTACCTTCTGATTTTATCATTTAAAGTAATTAAGTTACATCTCACCTAAAATGTACAGTGGTGACCACGGACTCTGAACGCGTTTCATCGATAATTAAAAAAAAACAGCGTGATCGATCAGCCTCATGGCTACTTAGGCCTAACCTCAAGCAACGTGCTTTCAAGATCTCCATTTCGATGATAAGTTCGCAACATGTCCTTATGCCTCGTATCTGCTTAATTATAAAACGCTAACAGTGTAAATAAATACGCTGTCTCCAGGTATGGTTACAGTTTTTTTTTTTTTATATAATTTTTTTCTTCTCGTAATGGCTGTTCCCCGTTTTGTGTCAATCGCAAGTATTACTTCTACTAAGAAATTAATTGTCACCTGATATCTGTTAGATCATTTTTATTTTTTTGTTTTGTACTTGCACCTTGATATGTAAATATTTATTTATTTTTTTTTCCCTTCTCGTGTTGTAATCGTAACAACTTTATTGTGTAATATAAATGTATATTAATTTTAATCATTCTTATCACACCTAGTAATTTTTATTTCCTTATTTTGTTGGCCTTCAAAAGTGAAATAAAGATATGTCTGTCGATCAAGAGACAGGAGTTCTTGCCGTGCAGGCAAAAATGCCAACGTTTTCTAAGCACAATATCAAACTATTTTTCGCGCAACTTGATTCGGCATTCACACTTAATAAAATCGTTGATGAAAAAACTAAATATAATTATCTAATCAACATTTTAGATACTGATATCCTGTCCTCTGTTAGTGATCTTATATTCACACCGCCCGAGGTAAACCCTTTTACTACGCTAAAAGACAAGTTACTAACAATTTTTGAAAACTCTACTGCCCAAAAAACGAAGGCGCTCCTGCAAGAGCTCACACTTGGGGACCAGAAACCAAGTGTGTTGCTCAGAAAGATGAAGGACCTTGCCTCCGGCCAAGTTACAGACGATTTTCTAAGAACTCTTTGGCTATAACGTCTGCCAAGTAACATTCAAGCCGTTTTAGCTGTAGGGGGCGATGAATTGGACAAACTTGCCGTCCTGGCTGATAAAGTGTCCGAAATCAGCACCCCCCACAATGATCATGTAATAGCTGCAATGTCAGAGTCCAACGAGGTAAAAATTCTACGTCTTCAGGTTTCTGAACTGTCAAAAAAGGTCGAAGCATTAACAGTATCTTTGTCTGAGAATCGCTCTCGTTCTCCACATCGTAGCAGAGGAGGCAATTTTTATAGAAACCGCAGTTTCTCAAACGGCCGGAGACATAATGCCGATATTTGTTACTATCATACACGTTTTGGCCTTCAAGCTAGAAAATGTACACAGCCATGTTCTTTTTCCCAAACGGGAAACGACACGAGTGCATCACAGTAGCGGCATGTGATCGCACACAACCTCCACACAATAGTCGCTTATGTATTTATGATCCAGCCACTAAGACAAATTATTTAATTGATTCAGGTGCAGATGTCTCTGTAATTCCCAACACCACCAAATCAAACCCATCAACTTTTTGTCTTTTTGCTGCCAACAATACTAAGATATCCACTTATGGTCAAAAACTTGTTGAAGTTGAGCTAAACCTTAGACGTAGCTTCAAGTGGGAATTTACGTTGGCAGATGTTAAGCGTCCTATTATTGGATCAGATTTTTTAGCTCATTTCGGGTTATTAATTGATCTTAAAAACCACTGTCTTATCGATCCACTAACGAAATTAACTAGCAAAGGCCAATTTATAAAGGGTATATTTACATCTGTCAAAAGTATCCGTAAGGATTCAACTGTTCATAAAATTCTAAACCAATTTCCTAACCTTACACGTCCCCGCCCTTTTAACAGCAAAATTCCTCATAATACTTACCATTTCATTGAAACTTCTGGCCCACCTGTTTTTAGCAAACCGCGAAGACTCCACCCTGCACAACTTGCTGCAGCTAAACGGGAGTTCCAATTTATGTTAGAACAGGGTATCTGTCGGCCATCTAAATCTAATTGGGCATCTCCTTTGCACCTTGTTCGTAAGAGTTCTGGTGACTGGCGTCCCACCGGGGATTACAGAGCACTTAATAAGATAACACGTCCTGATAAATATCCTATACCCCACATTCAAGATTTTACTCATAATTTGCATGGTGCTAAAATTTTCTCAAAAGTAGATATTGTGCGGGCTTTTCATCATATCCCTGTTAACCCTACTGACATTCCCAAAACAGCCATTACTACCCCATTTGGTTTATTCGAATTTGTTTTTATGCCATTTGGGCTGTCGAATGCTGCCCAAACATTTCAGAGGCACATTCATGAAGTTCTCTATGATCTCGATTTCTGTTTTCCATACCTGGATGACATTTTGATAGCCAGTAAATCTCCAGCTGAGCATGAAGCACACCTTCAGCAAGTGTTAAGTCGTCTTGACAAATATAATTTGACTATCAATCCATCTAAATGTGAGTTTTTCCAGGATGAAATTCAGTTCCTTGGACACCTTGTCTCTGAGCATGGTTGTAAACCTCTTCCAGATAAAGTTAAGGCAATTATAGACTTTCCCCAACCAAAAGTAGTGAAAGAACTCCGCAGATTCTTAGGTGCCTTAAATTTTTACAGACGTTTTCTTCCTGAGATGGCTTCCATTCAAATGCCACTAAATCACTTGCTGCAAAATTATCAAAAGAATGACAAACGTGAAATTTCTTGGACTGATGCTACGACAAAAGCTTTTGAAACTTGTAAGGAAAAACTTTCTCAGGCCACAATGCTATGTCATCCTGATCCAACTGCTACATTAGTGTTGCATGCAGATGCATCTGATACAGCTATTAGTGCAACATTACACCAAAAAACGGAACAATGTCTTCAGCCACTTGCATTCTTTTCAAAAAAACTTTCTCCTGCACAGCAAAGCTATTCGGCTTATGATAGAGAGCTGTTAGCTATTTACGAGGCAATTAAGTACTTCAGATACATGGTTGAAGCTAGGTCATTTACTATATACACTGACCACAAACCTCTGTGTTTTGCGTTTGCACAGAAACCTGATAAGTGTACTCCTCGACAACTTAGGCATCTTGATTTCATAGCTCAGTTTTCGACGGATATTCAACATGTCAGCGGGCAAGATAACAGTGTTGCTGATGCACTCTCTCGCATAAATGCAATATCCCTGGATCTCGGTCTACAAACAATGGCTGAAGCACAACTTAGTGACAGTGAACTGTGTGAGCTACTGCAAAACCCTACTTCATCCAATTTAGTTCTTAAGAAGTTTCCAGTAGAAAGTGGTTCCTCATCTGAACTTTATTGTGATGTCTCGACTGACAAAATCAGACCTTTTGTACCCCTAGTGATGCGTCGCCAGATCTTTGACAGTCTTCATGGACTCTCCCATCCTGGTGTCAAGTCAACCGTGCAGCTGATAAAACAACGTTTCTGTTGGCCATCTATGCAAACTGACATTACCAAGTGGACTCGTTCCTGCATTCCGTGTCAGCGCAGCAAGGTCCACAAGCACACATTCAGTCGCCCAGGTCAGTTCGCCACTCCAAGTTCTCGCTTTGAGCATGTCCATTTAGATTTAGTGGGTCCTCTCCCTCAATCAAAAGGCTGCCAGTATCTACTAACACTAGTGGACAGATTTACACGTTGGCCAGAGGCCTTTCCAATAGAGGACATAACTGCTGACACTATAGCCTTCAAATTCTATTCTGAGTGGATTTGCAGGTTTGGTGTACCTCTCCGGATCACCACAGACCGTGGACGACAATTTGAATCTCAGCTGTTTGAAAGTTTGTCTAAAATCATTGGCACCCACCATATATACACGACTCCATACCATCCAGCATCGAATGGACTTGTTGAACGATTTCACAGAAGTCTTAAGGCTGCCATTCGCTGCTATGCCACAGAACGCTGGGTTGAGATACTACCCACTATTCTCCTGGGTCTCCGCTCATCCATCAAAGAAGACCTGCAAGCTAGTGTTGCTGAACTCGTCTATGGTGAAACTCTTCGCTTACCTGGTGAATTTTTTTCTGCATCCAAGGACTATATAGATCCAGCTACATTTGTTGGTCGCTTGAAAGACCACATATCCACAATCCGTCCTGTTCCAACCAGCCTGCGCACTGGTCGTTCCATTTTTGTGCATAATGCACTTTCTTCGTGTAGTCATGTCTTTTTACGACACGATGCTACTCGTAGAAGTCTTCAACCATTTTACACTGGACCATTTCGGGTGTTATCCCGCAGTGATAAAACCTTCAACATCCAGCTACACAACAAAACCTCAACTGTGAACATTGATCGGTTGAAGCCAGCATTTATCAGTGTAGTTCCTGATGCTGTGCCTCCAGAACAGACTGTGTTTTTCTCTTCAGCAATGCCTGACCTACCACAGTCTCCTTCTGGCCTGACAACCAGCCAACCGCTGTCTTCTGACCCATCTACCAGTCAACAGCCATATGTGACCAAATCTGGTCGCCGAGTTAAATTCAACCCCCGTTATCTTGACGCCACTTCGTCACTGGGAAGGGGGTGATGTGGCAACATGCAATAGCCGTTTTTGGCTGAATCTGAACTGAACTGATATCATCACAAGAACTTTTCTCTTTTGTAATTTGGCAACAGTCCATGAGTATTATTGTGGCCTGCCTTTCCGTGCATGTCGTTTGCGCGTATTTTCCAAGATGTTAATAAATATTATCAGTTATTATTACCTTCTGATTTTATCATTTAAAGTAATTAAGTTACATCTCACCTAAAATGTACAACTAATAATCTGAAGCTGTCCAATGTTTCATTTTAAATGACTTTTTGCTTCTAAAATGTAGTTTGGTTTCTGAATAATCATATAATTACAAATTATACTTCATAACGTTGTTATTAAGCTGTTAAAAATTTTGAAGACTTATTTTCTTGTAGTAAAAACATTATTATTATACAGTAGACTCCCTCTAATCCACAACCCTAAAATCCACACATCATCACAAATGTAAACCATGAAACTTTCAGTTCAAATGTAGGGGGAATTTTTTTTTTTTTTTTTTTTTTTTTTTTTATTATTATTATTCCATATACATTTTCATATGTAATTCTTGTTCATATGATTGAACTCATGCTTTTTCTTTAAGGAGTATAGATTTATTTCTGAAAAAAAAATAAGGTTTTGCTGGATACTGGTGATCACAATTTCTTTTTTGGTTATTAAGTTTGGCTAAATCTGAAATAAAACTTCCCTATTTTATGATTTTGATGTGAATTAGTAGTGTATCTTTATGAGGCAAGCTTCAATGAATAATTTAAAAAAAAAAAATGTAAAACTTTATTATGCATTATTATTTACTTGACCTTTACTTTTAATAATTTAGCCATTTTTAAAATTATCTTAATTTTTATTATTTTACTTTATTACTTCATTTTTTCTACTTAATTATTTTACTCTAAAGCATTCATTATAATTTTGATTACAGTATTGCATTCAAATTACTGTTTAAAAATGTAAACAAAGCGATGACCAGAAATCCACAAAATTCTAAAATCTGCACAACCTCTAGTCCCAAGCTGTGCGGATTTGAGGGAGTCTACTGTATTCAGGGTTGGATGGTATTTATTGGTTTTAACCGTCTTTGGAAAAACATGTTTTTACCACCTTTGAAAAACTTATTAGTTTGGCTGTTTTTGCCACTTTTTAAAAAATTTATCTATTATTTTTTCATTTTTCCAGGGATGAAAGTTTTCTGGGTATTTAATACCACTATAAAAATATTCACCTAATTTAGTTTCTGATTAGGGTAGTAAAAGAATGCTATACGAGAATAGTGGTTTTTAAGGAATATGAAAAGGCCCGGTAAACTTTCTCCCTGTTTTCTTACTACAAGAATTCAAAATTTTAAATATATTATTGTATATTTATCATATAACTATTATTATCAGAATTCGCATTACAATATTTATTATATTTATCTTAATGGTGACTAGTTTACAAATTTTTACTTAAAAGATTATAAGTACACTTTTATCACACTTAATAAACTTTAATCATTTTAATAAAAACCAAACACTTACAAATATTAATTATCACATAATGTAGTTTGTACAGATGTTAGTACTGTTTACCAATCTGTGTCCTGCTGGAGTACTCAACCTGCATCAGCAAATTCAATTTGAAGAGAGAGTTTATTCTATCCTTAGGTTTTTACCACTTTTTCCCAGGTTTTTACTGGTAAAAACCTAGTTTTTACAATGTCCTGGTAAAAACCAGTTTTTACTGGTAAAAAGACAACCCTGACTGTATTACAAAAAATAAGATATCAACTAATGTTTGAGAAAAAGTAATTAGTTACAATATAATTTCCTATTTTTCTTTTATAATCATCTATATTTCCTTGCACAGGTACTTGCAAAGTCAACTAGCATTGCTGATAAGTAATACTTCATATCAATTTTACATCATTAAACATACATTGTTGAAAATATGTTCCATCTGTTTGCTTTTCTGAAAACGTTTCATAATTTTAGAAAAGTAATCTAAATGTTAATGGAGAAAATATATGCTTTATGTGCCATTAAACATATTTCTTAAATGTGTTTATTACATTATACTGGAAAATATTAGATCTGTTTGTATGAGAATTTTTTTCATCTATCATCCAGCAGTTCAGAAATAAAACCACCAAAAGTTCAATAAACAAAAATTCTTGTATCTTAGCAATTGAAAAATAAATATTAAATTAAAATTCTGAAATCTTTCCTATTTATCCACAAATTCTATAAACTGATGTATTAAATCAAGAACTATATGTAGAGGAAAAAAGATGTTTCCTGTATTGTATTATCTTCTCTAGGGGATTTTTAGCTGACAATATCTATTGCAATTTTTCTATTAGGAAAAACAAAATAAATCTTCTATATGTTCTTAAGCATATGAGCAGCTTTTAAATAAAAAACGGTCATGTATAACGATTTAAGTACAGTATGGAACATCAAATCTGAAATCCGAACTCTCTCTTACAAAAAAAAAAGGAATTTTTCTCAAAAAAGAAAAGTTTAAAAAGGGACGTCAGATGAAAATATTTCCTGTTGGCAGCAAAAGATGGTGCTACCTGCTTTAAAAAGTGTGGTAAGTGGAAAACAACCACTATAAAAAATATGCAGCGCTATGTGGAGAGGGGTTTGCGTTCCTTGCTCCGAATAGCTGTAAAACGCTAACTGACGTTTTTTTCTTTTTTTAAAAAATAACTATAATAGTAGCTATAATTTATGGTAGCTTTAATTTTATGTTCTGTAAAGATTTTTTCTAACATTAGGTAAGCACACTTTCAATACTTCTTTTGCTTCACTAATTTAATTCATTTATTTGTTTTTAAACCCAGTTTTAAATACTTTTTTTTAAATCTGTTTTTTTTTCTAAAACATTTTTATTATTTTGACTTATTTTAAAAGCATAAATTATAAGTCTTATGCTAAATACAACAGATATCGAAATTCCATCATATTACTTTCATTTGAGTGAAGACCTAAAATTTGGAAAGCAGTGGTCCTGAGCACTTCGGATTTGGGGATTCCATACTGTATTTTTTATACTGAATATATTATTTATTGTAGTACATTAGACTCCCTCAAATCCGCAACCCTAAAATAAACAAACGCCTGAAATACACACATCATTGGAGATGTAAACAATGAAACTTACAGTCCAGATTTAAGGACAAAAATACAGACTTATTTATATATATATATCGTTCCGTTTTGTATGTTCTCATTAATGTGACTGAACTCATGCCTTTTTCATGAAGGAAGTATATATTTATTTCTTAAAAAATTCAAGATATTGCTGATATCACTGTCACTTGTGCTCACAATCTTTTTGCCAAATATATTTATGTATTCCTCAAGCCTTCTTGGTTATTAAGTGTAGTTAAATCTGGAATGAAGCTTCCTTATTTTAGGATTTTGATGTGAATTAGTAGGGTACCTTTATGAGGCAAGTTTCATTGAATAATTCAAGAAAAATGTATCTCATATTTATTATGCATATTTAATTATACATTATTATTTACATGACCTTTACTTATAATAATTTAATCATTTTTTAAATTATATAACTTCTTGTTTTAGTTTATTAATTTACTTAATTATTTCAATATTTACTGTATTGCAAGCATTCATTTATAATTTTGATTGCAATATTACATTCAAATGACTGTTTAAAAAATGTAAACAAATCAATGGCCAGAAATCCGCACAACATCTGGTCCCAAGCTGTGCGGATTTGAGGGAGTCTACTGTATAAAATATATGCATTAAAATATTACAGAAATAGTCTTTGAAAATATAATTTCTATATTAATAAAAAAAAAAATTAAATATTAATTTTTTTGACATTGAACTATTAAAATTATGCAATCTTTGATATTGTATATACAATGTGCTCTAATATAAAAAAAAAAAAAGATATTAAGGAAACGTTTCTGTAATTTTGAACACAAAGTTACATAAAAACCAGCACCTCGCCAAAAAATTATCCTCTTTAATGACATGGGGGGAGAATTAAAAAAAAAAAAAATATGTATCCAACGTTCATAGAAAAACTAATGTACACATAAAATAAATAGAAAGTATCACATAACTGATAATTTTTTTGATTTTCAAAAGGGGGAGGGAGTGGGGAAATAATACTTAATGATTTTGCTATAAAGATGGGTACTTCCTGGTTACAGGGACCCCTGCAATTGCAGTTATGAAATGGTTGCAATTATGAAAGCAAAGGTCGTTGCCAGACATACATGCAACATATGTATATACTATATACAGAAACACTGATATGAGTATATACATATGTGTGTGTGCATAAAAATATAAAATACTACATGGTAATTTATTATTTCAAATGTATATTTCTAAAAAATTTAAACTTTGTGAACTGAGGAGAGGAAAAAAGAGAAGATGATTTTGGGGGGGGGGGGGCATTACTATTAGATAATTGATTAATTACCTTACTAAAGATTTACAAATAGAACAAAAAAAAAAATACGACAAAGTTTTAAAGGCTTTAAATTTGTATTCTTGGTAAGAAGGTGAAACAATTTCGAGTGAGGATGGAAGAAAATTATATGATTGATTATTTATTGTTGCAATAAAGTAACAGATGGAGCAGATTTTTTTTAAAAAATTGCTTTAACAATTTTAAACTTTGGGTGAACTGAAGCCGAGGGGGGGAGGGGGCAGCAGAAGCAGAATGGAGATTTTTTTTTTTTTTTTTCTTGGAGGGAGCTGGAGTTTATTAGATAACTTATTTATTTACCAAGCTAAAGATTTACAAATTATAGTATTTTAAACTAATTAATAAATAATCACATCCTCAAGGTTGAGATGGCCATGTAGATACTTATAGGCCGGAGACGACTGCACAAACCATCACCTCATCGAGTTGACGGCTGAAATTCCAAGATTAGTTAAAATTCGATTTGCATATTAAAATGCAACTGGTCGGCCAAGTCATATCTTGGTGGAAGACACCTGCAAACCCGATTTTAGTAGTTATCTTATTACCATTGTGTTTTCCTGCTCCCAGTCCACCATGTCTTCATACCTTTAGGTGCAAGAAAACACCATGATAAACCTACCGATCAACGGCTAAAATCAGGTCTGCAAGTGGTTTCCACCAAGATATGACTTGGCAGACCAGTTGCATTTCAATATGCTAATCAAGTTCTGTCTAATCCTAGAGTTTCAGACACCAATTCGATGAGGTGATGGTCTGTGCAGCCGCCTCCTGGTCTATTAAGGCTATTCTCAACAAGTGCAAAACGTTTTGACACAAATACAAATTCATTTTTTTAACGGAAAGATATAAAATTGGAAGGCCTGACTATGGAAGTGATTTGGAATCAAACTATGTTTTCCATTTTTTGATAAATATATTACCTATTGAGTTATAAGACATTTTGATCACATGACAAACATGTTTTTCTCCCTTTGCTGACTGGTTTTTCTGCTTTCTTCAGGAACTTCAGTTCAAAACACCCACTTTGACACTATTTTCTGAAAGATCATTGCGTTTGCAAAAAAACTGAAAAAACAGTTCGATGACATAGTTTCTGAGCAACAACACCTGCTAGTTTCATGCATTTCCGAACAAAAATAAATTTAAACTTATGTCATAAAGTTGCCCTTTTGGATTTTAGAACAGCCTTAATTAATCTTTAATTTTACGCATAACAAACGAATACCAGTTACATACACACACTACACATTTTTGACACTGTTCTGTTTTTATCAGAAAAGTATAATTTGCATACATGACAGGCTTTTCAAATACTTGTGATGCCATCTAGTGAGTAATATTCAAACTGAAAAATATTACACAAACAGTACATGTTTGCTAAGAAGGGCAAAGGAGAAAAGCTCTAATTTTGAGAAGTGGAAAGAGTCGATGGTCGATTATTTATTGTTACAATAAAGTAATAAAAACAGCAGAAACAGTTTAAAAAATTGAAACTGCGTATTTTGGTGTTGGGAAAAGAGGGAAGCAAAATTTTGGAAGGGAAGAAATCTAAATGAATTTTTTTACGATTTAAAAAAAAAAATCAGAAATTCACCGAAATGCAGAAGAGTTTAACTGCCGATTAAGAAACAATAGGAGAGTAAAATGGTACTTGTGTATTATCCAGGCCAGATAGATAGATCGTCAAAAATGGTTGACAATCGCCAATTTGATTTATCATAAAGGTGATACAAAACACTAATTTCAGT
Source organism: Maratus speciosus (assembly GCA_963932465.1). Classification (NCBI taxonomy): domain Eukaryota; kingdom Metazoa; phylum Arthropoda; class Arachnida; order Araneae; family Salticidae; genus Maratus; species Maratus speciosus. The sequence goes on from OZ010798.1 coordinate 293,803,546, forward strand.
ACTACTTAGCTATCCTGTTGACCAATTTCGCCAAATTATACAAACTGATATAATTTTTATTTTAAATAACGAAAGAACAAATAAATTAGTATAACATTAATAAAAATGCAAATAAAACGTCGAAATAAAAATCACTTGATGACATAAACACATGTAACTTGCTTAAAATCAAGTGAATTTGACATTTATGATCAACCATTATTGTCATTTAATCTTATAGTTTGGCGATAGATTTTTGGTCGACAGGATAACTAAGTAGTAACCTAATTTCATATACATTTATTAAATACATAGCATCAAATTGACGGCTTTTAGCAATAAATGATATTAACATTGGCAGTTTTATTTCCAGTGGTTTGTTATTAGTGATGTAACGAATAGTGATTTGGCCGAATAGCCGAATACCGAATACTGACTTTAATATAAATGACTTTTATTTTAATTGTTTAATTTTTTTTCAATTTTAAAATAAAAAATTAAATTAAGGACTAATTGAAATTAATTTTTTGTTTGAGTTTTCAAAAATCATAACAGCTGAATGTATTTTTTGTAATACTTTAAATGTCTTAAAAAATACTTTAAAGATAACATATGACTTTTAAAAATGTAAATAATAATTTAATTCATAATTTTTTATTTAATCCATAGATAGTTCTAGTAATTTATATATATATACTATCTAAAATAGAACTCATTACCTCTGTAAAAATGAAACTTTTTTTATTTTAGTAAAATCCTTTCACCCCCTAAAAATAAGAACTTGCATGTGTCCTCTGTCTTTTTATATCCTTTTTCATGCAACTTAAACTTAGTAAATTTACACTCTTAAGAAAATAACCTTTTTTTTTACATACAAATATAATTATTCATTCCATTAAAATATTATATGTTCTTTTCTGCTACCAAGATATACTTTTCTCTTTTCTTTCTCTCAAAATTAACAAGCCCCTCATAATACTTCCTCCACCCCATATTTCAGAATGAGATCTTTTTCTTATAATAATTAATGTAATTTAGGCATAATTTTTTAATATTGTTTGTCGAAAATATTTAAAATCATATTTTGTTTTGATTTTCTGGAACATATCTAACCAAATATCTTAAAATATTCGGCCAAATATGCCACTATTCGGCTACAGGTATTCGGTCAAATGTCTTACTATTCGGCCGAATATCTGTTCAATATTCGGCCGGCCGAATATTCGGCAAAAGGGCCGAATAGGCCGAATACCGAATAGTGGCCGAATATTCGTTACATCCCTATTTGTTATGCCCACCAGAATGAACATAATATAAATATACTGTATCAATGAATATAATATATCTATGCTATAGCATTTATATAATTATACATATATAAATACTTCTGCCACTGCCTTTAATATGACTATTAACTTTGCAGTTAAAATAAACAAAGCAAAAAATAAATAAAAATAAGGGCTACTATAATTAATATTTTTAATGCCATTGTTGGCACAGTGAAGTACCAGCAAAATTAAGGACTTTTAGCAGATTTTTCAAACAAATAAGGACTTTCAAGGACCAAAAATTATTTCTAAAAACTTTAAGGACCATGTGAACCCTGAAAACTTCATAACTACTTAATTACTATTTGAAATACACATATGCATTAACCCTGTCAGGGGCAAAGTACTTCTATTTGTAAAATGATTGAACGACATCAGAATTCACAAACAAATTTATTTGAAAATAAATAAAAGCCTTTCTTCACATGCTTATAAAAAGAAAAATTTAATATGGCACTTAGGAATTAAAATTACGTGGTCCGAAACTGAACCACTGCCTTTGAAGGGATTAAAATGATAAAAAAACGAACAGAAAATAACGTCAATTTTTAATATATTTAATTTAAAAGTATCTCGGGGGTGGGGGGTGGGGGAGTAACATTAACATTTGAATTGCGAGGCAAGAATTTTAACTACAATCAGACCACTGTCTAACAAATCAGTTACATTAAGATATGCATAAAATAATACACTTATGGATAAAGGCAATCATTTCTTCAATATACAAGTCCTTAGTTGATTTAAAAATTGCCAATAAATTCAATCAGAAAATTATTTAATAAATTCAATTTGATATTTAGTTTTCAGAACATTCTTCCACGATAACAAGTTTATACAAAGTATAGATACCGATAATAAACCTGAAAATTTTGCTGCACTTACTATTCAAAGTAGACGAAATAATTTTACATCAAAGCCAGGGCAAACGAAGGAACTTTGCATTAATCCTAATTCAGCTAGCAGACATAATTAAGATAACTGAAAGATACATAACACTTCAATTATCGTAATTAGACCAACTAGCTAAGAGTTCAAACAAATTTCACAGAAATAAACAACCTACAGTTTCGTTTTTTACTTTCGCACATCAACAGCTGATTAGCGCAAAGCACACTGGGAAAATACTACAACAGCCGAGGTGTCGATAAACGCTGGTAACGAGAGTGCCTTGCACGGTAGTTAGGACTCTCCCTAGGGTCTAGTGTCAAACCGAGTTAAATTCAGATGCTTTTTTTTTTTTTTTTTTTTTTTTTTTGCGTCTGTGTGTTGAAATTGAAGTAGGGAGCAAAATGACTATAAATGGATTTGATAGTAGTGAGATTAAATTTTTATTTATTGATAGATATTAAATAGATAAATGTAGAGGAATATTTCTGGATAAAAAATGTTGTCCATTAGATGTTATGAATACGATACTTGTTATTTTTTTACTTATCAAATCTCTGGTTGTTTCAGTATTTAAAGGAAAGAATAAATAGTATATGAATATTAGTTTTTTAAATGGCTTTCTTAGGTAAAGGTAAGCAGCCAGATCTTAAATATCTGGCATTAGAGATCAAAGAATAAGCGACTAACGAGTTGAGTATAATAGATTTAATAGTTTTAGTAACTTTAAGTGTAGATCGACCGAAATATTCGTTACGTTTTCGGCCTAAAATCTGAGTTTCGCCAAGCATTCGTTTTCGGGGAAAATGCTGCTGAAAATTAGTCTAAAACTATCTGTATTTCAAAAATTTCTTTTGTTTCTTAGGAAATTTTCTATATTACTCATTGATTTGATCTGTATCGGTTTAAATGAGATTCGCTTCATTTCTTGCTAAAAACTTCACTGTTTATAATTATCAGTCATCAGGGACTCCAGATGTGAGTGCAAAGTATAATGCAAGAAATACATAGATATCTAAACTTTGAACAAGCTTTCCACGTGCTCATTAAAAGCTACAAACTTAACAGTAATCAGTTATTCTTTTTTTTTGAACAGCAAATGTTACAGATTATTTTCTTTAAATAAATAATAAAAAAAAAACTATCGGGTTTTCATTCTATCATGTAATCGATTTGCATATATTTCATTTAATTTGACTACTATGACGCAAACAAAACATTTACATAAATTTTACTTATGATTTTTGGATAGCTTGACACAAAGGATAACTCAATTTAATGAAATAAAACATTTCAATGTATGATATAGACTCAGTGAAAATTTTATATATTTAACAGTGTACTGGAAAATGTAAAAATATCATTTGGATGTGAAAATATATTTAAAAAGACAAACTAAAAATAATTTTTATCGAATTTTAAAACAAACCTTTTAAAGTCCTATAAATTCGCCACTCAAATTTTCATATCTTCTCATTTAAAACCCATATTTTGAATTTATCAGAAACCTGAATGAAAAAGCATTAGTGAATAAATTGTATATATATCAATGATGTTGAAAATGAATATAAATAGAAAAAAGAAAATGATGATATATTTTTCTTTTAATTAATAGCATAGCGTTACCCAAATTTTTATATCATTATTTTTAATACCTATATTTAAAATTTTTAGAGCCGTAAGATAAAGTGCTGTGTCACAAACGTTTTACACATTGAGGGTTTTTGTACTGATTTTAATTATTAATAAAAATTGTAAATGAATAATCCATGTTTCCCATTTTTACGTTCTTCCATCTTTATAAGAAGAAATTAGTTGGATTCGGGAAAATTTTCGATTTCCGGTTTTCGATGGATTTATACGTTTCAGAAAATCTTGAACACGATTTAATGGTTTTTAGAAAATGTCTGTCTGTGAGTCTGTCCGTATGTGACAAAAATTTTGTGGGAGCTCTATCTTAATAACTAATACACAAAATTTCACAAATCTATACATTCAGTTAGACCTTGACATAAATTGGTGCTAATTAGTGTTAGTGTATATCGCCCAACAGGTGGCGTCGCTATGCTGATTTTTTCAGCAATAACCGTATCAAGAAATCATGTACGGAATTTAATAAAACTTTAGATTCAGTTAGACCTTGATATAAACTAGCTTGATTAGTTTTTGGTGTATATCGCCCAACAGGTAGCGCTGCTGTGCTGCTTTCTGTACGATTTCTGAGTAATTAATAGCTCTATTTCAAGAACTAATGCACGGATTTTCATCAAACTTCAGTTTCAGTTAGACGTTGATGTAACTTGTTACTGAATAGCTTTTGGTGAAAATCGCACAACAGGTGGCGCTGCTATGCTGAATTTTTCATGATTTTCGCAAAAGCTATATCTCAAAAACTAATGCATACAATTTAATCAAACTCAGTATTCTGTTACATTTTCACGTAAATAGATCCTTATTAGACTTTGGTGTATATTGAACAACAGATGTTGATTTTATATATAATACTTTGGGTTGGAATTTTGGTTGCGGACATCTATGAGGTGGTGTTCCGAAATTCAATGAGGTCTTTGAAACATTGCGATACTTATATTTTCTTATTAAATACATCCAATTCAACGAACCTATATACCTTTACAATTTTCATGATGGACATAGATTGTGATGTAATTTTAGCACTGTGATAGCCAATTTTGATTTATTAACTTGTATGAAGTAGAATAAAGTTTTGGGATTGGCACATCAGTCTAGTCATATTCTTACAAAAATAAAGTGATCATCTAACTTGGAAATGAAGCAGTTTTTAAAAAAGAGTATTTATCCATACTTTTATTTTTAGGATATTGTATTTCGCATCAATACTTAAAAGGCAGTTTTTTTTTAAATGTATTCTAGTATTTACTTTCATAAAATAACATCGAGTTTTTTCCTTTTCTAAAAGATAGGAATTTTATAAAATATTACCTAATTCATTATGTTTAAGTAGTCTGTAATATTGTTTTAATTTCTCTTTATTGAACATTAATAAATAAAAAATCCCGTTTCCAGTAAAAATCAATCCAAAAGAAAAAATAAACTCATTTTATTCAGACTTAAAACAAAATAATAATAAAAATAAATGAGGATATCCAGCAATTTAAATCCGATTTTAAATAAAGCTCATTTAACTTTTACATGAATGATATTTGTCAGCAATTTTCAGACTTATTTTATTTCTGAAAACCATGAAGACAGGATATGCAACGCTCCGTTTTAAGCTGCCTTGCCAGGGAACTTCTCGGGTGCATTTGTGATAAGAGCCGTTGTGAGGGGCGCGATTTAGACGCTTGTTGCGCACAGTTCTACTGGGAAACACACTCAAAGGTGATATCCAATCATGGGCATGCTTTCCTTGCATTCGCGCCAATTTTTTTTTTTTTTTTTTTTTTTTTTTGTAATAAACCTAAGTCAACGCCCCCACGAGAATTCAAAACGACATTTCTTTGATAGTTCGTCTTGAAACTTAGAGATTGTAACAGATTTTTTTCATATGATCTGCTGTTATGATACATTTTCTGTATTGCAAGTAGATAGCCGGTGAATACGTATTACGTACAAGGGAGAAATCTTCAGTGATGCAGGAATCGGTAAAATAATAAATTTTATGTATCGAAGTTCCACTTTCACTCGAAAACTAACATAACAACAGATTCTTGTTATCGTCTGCATCTAACGTATTGTACGATCTTTGACCCAACTCCCAGGAAAAGGGTTTTGATTCCCTCCAGGAAAGGCGGGGGGAGAGCGCACTGCAAAGCGATATAAGTAAGCGTACAAACTTAATACTGAAATCGGGCGTAAATTAACACAGTTCGCCATCTTGTGGACGGGGTGATAATCCACATACGCGGGCTTTTATTGTGACGTCACAGGATATCTACTATCTGCGTATATTTTCTAAATCTTTAGTTACTCATAGAACTGCATTTTGTTTGTTACATAAATTACAAAATAACGGCGCAGCGATAGGGGCGTCCAAATGCACGAAAACCATTGACAGCGCGAGCGAAGTTTTCTTTGCCCTGTCAAAGGCATTTCTGCTATTAATCAAGGTAAAAAAACTTTACAATTTTAGTGGTGTGAAGTAAGAAAGCAAGTAGGCATCTTCCTGTAGTTTAACGCCGTCCGTTACGTGGCGTGTGACCTTGATTGATGTGACCTCGTCTTTAAATTGCGGTTACATCTCCCATTTAAGATAGGACGCTTACTTATATCGCTTTGGCGCACTGCTTTCGCGCGGACAGTGGTGACCAGAGCTAAAGGTTTACTCCTCATTTTGATATTTATCGCTACTGGCGATCACCCCAAAGCGCGCCAAGTGAACCCCATTTTAGGTAGATTTCGTAAGAAATACTACCTATTGCAGTCGTTACCATGGTGCGACTTTTGAAAAATTCCTTCATAACTTTTCATTATAGGACCCCAGGAACCCAAAACCACCCCCACCTAAAAAGTTTATATATATATATATATATATATATATATGTATGTATGCACTAAATTTAGTCCGCACGATAAAAGTCGCAATTATGCACGGATCTTCTTCAAACTCGCCAACAACTTTGATATGGTTAATATCTCGGCGGGGATTGAAAATGGGCAAAATCGGCCCAAGGGAATGGAAATGGGGAGGGCTCAAAATTTTGATTACCGTCTTAACAAGATTTTGATAAAACCAGCTCTTACACAACAATGACAGGAAAAAATAAATATTTTTCATTATAGCAGTTGCCAACAATTAAAAAAAAAGGCAATAAAATTTTCACCACAATAATTGCTTTTCCATTGCAAGATTTCACGTGAAAAATTAAATTAAATAAACAGTTTGACGAATTGAAAACAAATTGAATATTACGTCATAAGTTTTTTAAAGCAAGATTTCCGCATGAAAACTCAAAATGAAATAAATAGTTTGACGAATTAAAAAAATATATATATATTGCGTCATATTGAAATATAATGGACCTCAGCAGGTGAATATGTAACGTCATGTGAGTTTGAAAAAACTTATTAAAACATAATAAAAACCCGACTATGGAAATATTAATATATTTTAACACTTTGAGGTTCTCTGAATTTGCTTTAGCCATTTTTAAACCTATTCCATATACATGCGTGTGTGTATTCGTGTATATTAGAATTTTCACAAAATGTTTAGCTCCCTTAGAGCTCATTCTTAGTGAAGGAACTGAGTTTATCTCTAATCTTGATTTAAGTTTTGTTGGTGAATTCAGTACCTAACTTCGAAATCTACCTCCGCCTGTAGGCCCGAGCCGGCAGGGATTTTTATATTTCGCTTCTGTATGCAACTTCAACTGCTTAGCTGTTTGCACTGTTTCGCTGATAATCGGGGATTTACAATACGTCTATGAAAGTTTCCCTTCTTCACGCACCATTTCTTTGGCCGACCATCGAGTCTAAAATATTACACTATCTGATGTGAAGAAGGCAATCTCGAAAACTAATCAACGCTGAACCATCATTTATGTATCTACCACTTTCAGCTTCAATTTTTTTTGTGGTCTGAATTATAAAAACAGGATTAAAGGGCGATATTAACTTAATTTTTCGTCAATAATGCTTTAATTTTTTAGCCCTCGGTATGATGTTTCTTTCTCCCAGCTAATAAAATGTCGTCTCCAAAAAATAACGTTCCGTTGTATATTCCATCTGTAAAACAACGCAAATATATTATTGTCATGTTAAAAACTCTACGGTAATTTTTAAAACTTCTAAGCATCGCACATTTTCAGTTTTTATACCGACGTATTAGGGGCAAAAAACGTACGCAACTTCTTTGAAAAATGCATCTCAATTTATTTTTGAGATATTATTTTTTTTGTAGTTTTTAGCATTGTTTGTTTAATTTTGCCAACTTAAGTATTCCATTTCTGTAGAGAATAAAGGAAAAATAGTTTGAAAATAGCAATTATATATTTTTGTTGCCATTTTCTCATAAAAACTGAAAAAATAAATGTTCTTAAAATATGTGCTATTTTGAAAAAATATAAATGAATGATTTCTTATAAAACATGGAGCTATTATAGAACAAATTTAATTTTAATTATCTATATTAATATTACAAACAAATGAAGGCATATTAATCATGAGATAGCCGAGTTTTTTTGTCGAGTTTCTTGCTGATTTCTTTTTGCTGGATTTGTGTATTATTCTGAAATAATGACGTCCTATGCAAACTTTATTGTAGATGTTGTTTACGACTTGATCGAAAATGAGGAATTTTCAGAGGATGTGGATGACGTCATTTAATATAAAATAAAATTGCGTGTTTTAAGTCTTAAAACTGAACTACAGAAGAGTTAGAGTCCCGATTATCCAAGTTCCGCTTAACGGAGTTATTTTCTTCTGATGAACTGGTGGTTTTCGTTATTATTAAACAGCTTTTATAAATTAAGTGTTAGGTGAAAATAAAAGAGCAACCGTAAAAAGTTAAAACTCTGATTTTCTGGTCCGAATGGGACACAAAAATGGCCATTTATATATATATATATATATATATATATATATACAGGGTGTATCTAAACTCTTGGGCAAAACTTTAAGGGGTGATAGTACACATCAAGACAAACAATATTAAATGGGAAACTAAGGATCCCAAACGTCTTCCGAAGGAGATAGGCGCCTTTAAAGTTTAGGGTCCAAAATTTGAAATGATTATAAAAAACGGAAAAATTGGTCGATTTGTTTGCGGTTTTTACTAAAACTATTCTTTATGTCAGTATTTTCCTGAAAATAAATTTTAAAGATACAGTTCAAAAAATGCCGATAGAGGGCGCTTTAGACTTTGGAGTAACCAACAACTATTTTTTACCGTTATTTTTTGTATATCATTACATGCTTTCAAATGCTTAGACTTAAACTTAAATTTTGAGCTGAAAATCTGAATCGTTGGGAGTGGTTAAGTAGCGCAAACAGAACTGTGTTTAGGAGTTAAAATTTCAAATGATTATAAAAAACAGAAAAATTGGTCGATTTGTTTGCGGTTTTCACTAAAACTATTCTTTATGTAAGTATTGCCTTGAAAATAAATTTTAAAGATAAAGATTTTAAAAATACCGATAGAGGGCGCTGTAGACTTTGGAGTAACGAACAACTATTTTTTACAGTTATTTTTTGTATCTCATTACATGCTTTCAAAAGCTTAGACTTAAACTTAAATTTTGAGCTCAAAATCTGAATCGTTGGGAGTGGTTAAGTAGCGCAAACTGAACTGTGTTCAGGAGGGGGGTTCAAATTTCAACACATGAACACAGCTCAGTTTGCGCTACTTAACCACACCCAACGATTCAGATTTTGAGCTCAAAATTTAAGTCAGCATTTGAAAGCATGTAATGAGATACAAAAAATAACGGTAAAAAATAGTTGTTGGTTACTCCAAAGTCTAAAGCGCCCTCTATCGGCATTTTTTGAACTATATCTTTAAAATTTATTTTCAAGAAAATACTGACATAAAGAATAGTTTTAGTGAAAACCGCAAACGAATAGACCAATTTTTCCGTTTTTTATAATCATTTGAAATTTTGGACCGTAAACTTTAAAGGCGCCTATCTCTTTCGGAAGACATTTGGGACCCTTAGTTTCATAGGCGTAACCAGGGGGGGTGCCCTGGGTGCCCGGGCACCCCCCCGCTTGCGCAGACTCAAGCACAATTATTAAAAAAAATCGAAGTGTACAAAAGAAAAAAAAGAAGTGAAAGCAGAGTTCAATTAGTTTAGCAAATTAGTTTAGGTCAGATAAGTAACAGCCTAAGTTTTAAACTGCGATAAAAAAAAAACAACAAAAAAAAAAATTCCACGTTCTTTTTTTTTTAAATTATGTCCTTTATCTTTTTTTAAAACTAGAATATTTACAAGAATCTGTATTAGTCGCGTAGTAAGCCAAAAAGCAGATTTTATAATCCCACTTTGACGTCTTTATTTTATTTTTTTATTTTTTTGTGAGAGATTTTTTTAACGCCGTTCTTTTTATTGCATATTTCTGCAATTTCATGAGAAATTAACGCAAGTTCTTGACGAGGATAGAAACAGAAATTATTTGTCTCTTTGATTTCGCAGGCTAAACTCGAGAATGAAGCAAAAAAATTTGAAAGGGAATGCAGATGTGAAACAATAATTGTAAAAGGCGATTAGCCGGGGGAAAGGTGGGGGTGCACAGACCCTGCCTCCTTTGTAAATGAGAAATAATAACACAAAAAAATAAAATTAATCTTAAGTTGGTTGGTTGGTTCAAGGGCGTAGGAACCGGGGGAGCTGTGGCTCCCCCTGGAATATTTCAGACGGGCTCAGCTCCCCCTGCAGTAACTCTCACACCACATCTGTTTACGATACATTGCTGAATTAAAAAATAAAGTATACTTTTTCTAGGAAATTCACATTATAAACAACAAAGAGAAGAGAGAGAGGGGTGGTGAGCACACTTGTTTGTGCCTTCACCCTTTTTCACATTGTTTACAACCCTCCCGATTTCCAGAAAAAAGGGTCTTATATAGGTCTACTACAAATTACCTGCACCGATAACATATTTATAAAGAGGAGGTATTTAAAATTGATTTGGAAGAGATTTGTAAGCAAAACAACAGAAAGCACTTTAATTTTTGGTAAATGGAAGTGGGAGAAGCCTTAAATTTGAATATGGTACTCGGGATCGCACATAAATTAAGTTTCTATGTATCAAATATATCTATTAAAAATTATTTTAACTGGATTAAAGAGTTGGTGATCTTTTGATATGTTTCTATTTTATACTTATGTTTGTGAAACGTGCAACTCTATGAAGGAACCCTCCAAAATGAACGAAATGATCCGCGCCACTAGCTATCCGCAATATGCCCAGGCTCCCCCTGTTTGTACAAAGTTCCTACGCCACTTGGTTGGTTGAATTTCGTGTTTCGCGACCATATTTTGACATGCGTAAAAGGAATATGGTTGAAGTCTTTCAAGTCAATACAGTAATTTTTTTCCTCTGAAAATTTTAACGCGATTTTTGGAGTTTCTTCTCGTTTCGCGGAGTTCTTTTGAAACTAGGAAAAGGACCCCGTTTCAATGTTTTAGCCCAGTGCTTTAAATTTTGATGAAATTCGCGACTTTATTCTGCGATTATTACATGATATTTACAATTTTTCCCAAAATCATTTGACGAAATTCACGTCTTTCTACTCGATTTTTTGTCGAAATCCGCACTTTTCAACACTAACCTTTGACAAAATTCGTGTTTTTCACCGCGATCCTTTGTTGAAATTCGAATTTTTTACCGTGATATTTTGACGAAATTGGGATGTCTTTAGCACGATCCTTCGATGAAATTCGTGTTTTCTTTACACGATCTTTTGACAAAATTCGCTTTTTTTCCGTGATCTTTTGACGAAATTCGCATTTTCTTTCTGCGATCCTTCGACGAAATTCTCTTTTTGACCGGGATCCTTTGACGATTTTTTTTTTTTTTTTTTTGGCGGCCTATTCACGAAATTGATTTTTTTACAGGGATCATTTGTCGAAATTCGCGATAGTTTTGCGCTACCGATCGAGAAAATTCTCGATATCTTTCCGTACCAATTAACAAAATCCTCTGCTCTTTTCCGCGACTTTCTGAGGAAATTTGCAACATTTTCTCGTAAATCATTTATCGAAATTCTTGATTTTTTGCGCAATCTTTGACGAAATTCGCGATTTCTTTCTGCACTCTTTTATCGAAATTCACGACATTTTTCACGCTCGTTTGAAGAAATTCTTAAATTTTTCCGGGATCAAGTCACGAATTGATTTTAAGATGTTCCACAAAAGAAATAAAAATCGCGGACTTAAATTTTTTTTTAAATACTCACTGAAGAATCACAGATCTGTGAAAGAATTTTAAGGGCGGAAATACTGCACAGCATTTTTATTATACGGATCTTTCCTTTTCTGTGCACAAATCCCGCAATTCCGCACGTTATTTCAAACTCTGCCCCTCAAAGAAAACTTCATTACTATTGGAGTTCCGTTGGTTGCTTTTTTTTTAAACGAACATAGAATTAAAGAAATCTAGGATTGGGTGGGGTGGGGGGAGGGACTGCATTTGGCAACGTACCCCCGACCAAGCTACGACCACTTCCGTCTCGAAACAAACGAATCCTGAATTATCGCGATTTTTTTTTTCAAAGCCAAATTAAATTTTCAGCTTTCTTATGAGAACTGATTTGACATTCTTTCAATTTGAATTTAATCACGGCAATTGCAAAAATTACCGGAGAGTTTTTTATGTTTCAAAAAAAGTCAAAACCTCGCCTCAAAGTGCAAAAAACCCCGTTATAAATCGCATTAAAAATTCGGAAAAGATTGAAGGACAGCAGGGAACGAAATTAACTTATTGGGTAAAATATTTAAACCGGATTTCTTTTAGGAACGCGAAAAAAAACCCTCTAAAAATAACATTAAAAAATTGTTACAAATTGAAAAATCGCTCTAAGAATCTCGAAAAAACTTTATTGAAAAGAAGACAAAGTTTACTGGATAAAATATAAATCGGATTCTTTTTTACTAATTTGAAAAAATTCGCATAAAAAATTAATTGAAAAATTCCAGAAATTGTCTTCGATATGTATGACGTCAGGCAAACAGGTACTTTCCTGTCAAATCTTGCGGCTGTGAGGACTGCATTGTTTTATCAGAGTTCAGCGCTTGCGCGTACACACACACACGAAGACAGACGAGCACCTATCTTTATTATTACAGCCGCATCATGATAATATAATTTTTATCATCTTGACAAAATTTAGTGTATTGCTTTATCTAATACATTGGACACATTCTGAGGTAAAAACATGAATTATTAATGAATATTGTAATTATTTATAATCTATACTCATATTATAAAGAGGTAAAAATTGTTTATTTGTAGGAGGTAAGCTCTGGAACTACCGAACCGATTCCAAAAGTAATGGTATCAAAATGATGGTGTTAGCCTAACTTAGAACATAGGCTATATCTTATGTCGGTGCCACTACCCCAAAGGGGGTGCAGGAGCAAAAAACGTTCTAAAAATGCGATTTTTGCGTTACTGAAGGGCCTAGAAATAAGAACTTTGGAATATTAGTTACTTATAAGATATAAATGATGTCTAAGAACAGTTCTTAAACAATTCGAAATTTAAAAGGGGTGAAAATGCACAAAAAGCGTTCTAAAAAACGTTCTAAATAGTAGTTTCTACATAATCTCAGGAAATACCAAAACGATTTAAAAAATATTGGTGTCAAAATGATGGTGACAACGCTTGCTCCAAGATAGTCTATGTTTTATGTCGGTGCCACTACCCCAAAGGGGGTGCAGGATCAAAAAACGTTCTAAAAATGCGATTTATGTGTTAGTGAAGGGCCTAGAAATATGAAATTTGAAATATTAGCTACTTATTAGGTATAAAGGATTTCTGAGAACAGTTCTTAAACGATTAGAAATTTAAAAGGGATGAAAATGCGCGAAAAGCGTTCTAAAAAACGTTCTAAATGGTGGTTTCTACACAATCTCATGTAATACCAAACCGATTTAAAAAATAATGGTGTTAAAATGACGGTGACAACTCTTGCTCCAGCATAGGCTATGTTTTATGTCGTGACACTACCCCAAAGGGGGTGCAGGGGAAAAACGTTCTAAATTACGGTTTTACCGTTACGGAAGGGCCTAGAATCGTGAAATTTGGAATGGTAGTTAGTTATAAGATATCAATGATCTCTAAGGGCATTTTCTAAAAAAAATCGAAATTTAAAAAGGAGTCAAAATGCACAAAAGGCGTTGTAAAAAACGTTCTAAATTGCGATTTCTATGCAATCTTAGGAAGTACTGAACCGATTTCAAATATAATGGTGTAAAAATTATGCTGACAGATCTTGCTCCAAGTTAGGCTATATTTTATATCTGTTTCCACTACCTCTGAGGAGATGCAGGAGCAAAATGCGCGAAAAGCGTTCTAAAAACGCTCTAAATGCCGATTTGTCAGCGATATCTCAGGAAGAATCAAACTGATTTCAAAAGAAATGGTAGGAAATTGATGCTGACAGACTCTGCTCTAACATAGACGCTATTTTATGTCGGTATCACTAGCACCTAGACGTTGCAGGAGCAAAAAAGTGTTCTAAATTTCGATTTTTGTGATCGGTACGAGCTAGCCACTTAAAATTAGGCAAGGTACATATTTATTAGATATAAATTATCTTTAAGAACAGTTTCGAAAAAATTATAAATTTAAAAAGGGGTGAAAAGGAGCGAAAAGCGTTCTAAATTGCGATTTATACTCAATCTCAGGAAATACCGAAGCTATTTCAAAAGTAATGGTTGCAAATCTGTGGTGATAGTCCCTGCTATAACATAGGTTATATTTTATGTTGCTGTCACTACCAGCTGAGGGTTGTAAAAGCAAAACATGTTCTACTTTGCGTTTTTTGCACAACTGAGGGGTCTAACACTTTGAAGTATGACATGGTATTTATTTACAAGATGCAACTGCTTTCTAAGAATAGTCGAAAGAAAATTCCAAATTTAAAAAGATGAAGTAAGCGAAAAGCGTTATAAATTACAATTTTTATGCAGTCTTAACAAATACTAAACCAATTAAAAAATTAATGATGACAAATTGTTGGTGTTAGAACCTGCTGAAACATAAGCTATTATTTTATATCTGTGCCACTACCACCAGAGGGTTGCAGGTGCTAAAAACTTTCTAAATTGCGATTTCTGTGATACTGGAAAGGCTAGAAACTTTAAATATGGCATGGTAGTTACTTATAAAATATAAATGTCCTCGAAGGACTGTCGAAAATAAATTCGAATCAAAAAGGGGTGAAGCGAAGGGAAGGTGTGAAAAGCATTCTAAAAAAGGTCCTAAATTACGATATCTATGCAATTTCAGGGAATATAAACTGATTATAAAAGTAATAGTTGCGAATCAATGGTAACAGTCTCTGACTACATAGGCCGATGATTCTATCACCTGGGGTTTACAGGAACAACAAACGTTCTATAAAAGGCCTTTAAAAGCTTTCTAAATTACGTTTCTGTGAAATATTAAAAATAACGAACCGATTTCAAAATTAATGTTGGCAAATTAATGGTGATAGTTCCTAATTCAACATAGCCCTTTCTGTTGAGAGAGATAGTAGGCCTTGGAATTTGACATAATTGTTAATTTTAAGATGTAAGAAGATGGTTTCTAAAAAATTCAAAATTTCAAATGAATACTGAAATGAGCATATTAAATGAGCATAAAGGTTTCAAAATATTTTCTAAATTATCATTTATTTAGTTTCCTTAATTTAAGCCTCATTTCTGCCTAATGCAGTGTAATAATGATGTTTAATCAAACTGTGTTTTAAATATTAATTTTTGAATTATTCTTAAAAGTAATAAGTAAAAATTTAATTAGTACCTTTTAATAAAAATTAGACATATAAATATCACTTGACATATTTCAAATATTACGCGAGCAAAGCCGCGGGGTTTGCTAGTATTATAATAACTATTTATATGCACTTTCCTCCAAAATTTCTTTATTCTCCGCCGGTGATCCCTAAGAAGTCACAGAGTCACATTCTGAAAAACTTTCGTGGGTATGTACTTGTTTACAGCATGTGTTATCTGAGATTTATCATCCGGCAAAATTTCATCTACAAGACTTTGACATTGATAATGCTAGGTTTACGTCTCATGCAATGCCCCTGTGCCTATAAAAGTTTCCAGCAAGATTAAAGGCGTTTTTTAATCTTTGTAAGAAGTTAGGGTGCCAAAAAGTTTTACACTTTTGACCTCACTTAGTCACTGTCTTATTTCACTGCTGCAAGGAGATTTACATAACTTTTTTTTTACCATTAGATTTAGTTTTGATGTTTTGAACCCCTTTTTACACCCCCTCACGCAAACAAAAATCGCGTTTGAGCCTTTTTTAAAAGAAATAACACGCAATTATGAATTCTAAGAGGAAAACCTGTCTAAAACGGAAATTCGGACGGTTTAATGAGGTTCCTTTTTAGCAGGTTTTACTGTATAAGATATTGTTTGTATCCAACATATTCTGGTTAAAAAGTCTGGGCACCCCCCCGTTCAAAAGGCTGGTTACGCCTAAGAGTTTCCTATTTAATATTGTTTGTCTTGATGTGTACTATCACCCCTTAAAGTTTTGCCCAAGAGTTTAGATACACCCTGTATATATATATATAATTATGGTCATTTTTTTCTTCATTCTGACCAGAAAATCAGAGTTCTAACTTGTTATGGCTGCTCTTTCATCTTCACCTAACACCTCATTATTAGTGGCTGTTTTATAATAATGGAAGTCATCAGACCATCAGAAGAAAAGGATCCATTCCAAAGGGACTCTACTGTATCTATCTTTATACACATATATATATATATTTTTTTTCATCGGGTGCGACACTAAATTCTGAAAAAGCAGAATTCCTGTTTTCTAATTTTCGATTTTCATTTGTTATTAAATACATCTAGAAGGAAAATTATTTGAAATAGATGCTCTAAGTAGATTATGCTGGATATCAAGAATAGAAACAATAAGCAATGAAAAAAAATCAAAGAAATGACGATAATAAAGGGGACCATGTTAGATTATCTTTAAAAACAAAAAGCAATTAATCTGGTATGGTCATGTTAAAAAAATAAGTGGTGAAAGACTACTCAAAATCTTATTTAATTATAAAACAAATATAAAAAAAGAAACGAGGAAGGCCACAAAAGAGCCGAATGAACGATATTAACCCCTTGGGCACACATTTGTTTGAAGGTTGCCAGTGGCGTCTTATTATTTTATTTTTTCCATCTCGTTCCACTTTTATTAAAATAAAAATCTTTAATATATACTTTAAAAATTTAAAACGATATACAGTCGAACCTCTATTTAACGAAGTCGCTAAATCCCGGAAAAAAGTTCGTTATATGGAAAATTCGTTAAATAGAGATTCACCTTTTAAAATACTTCAAACTACACAAAACAGATTTTAAATTCATAAACACTAAATATTTTTACTAAAAGTAATTAATCACAATTTCTTTTTATAAATTATATCGATTTGTTTTATTTATTTTACCCACCAATATCCATCATCAATTCATTTTTTTCTAATTTTATGTGTATCTAATCTAATGTGTTTAAATCTTTGAAATCTGCAAGGAAAACAAAACATTCTACGGGAATACACTGTATTTTCTGTTTAAAGTAAATAGTTTTACATTAAAATTAACGAATTTTAATGACCTTATCGTATTTATAATTATTATAACAAATAATTTTAACCATACATTAACATATGCGTCCTTAGATTTAGTTTCTGAAAAACTCTGTTAATTTTGTCAGATTTTTCTTTTAAAAAGTGCTTTCTCTCATAATGCGTCTTGCATCTTTGCAATGCACCAAAAACTCCTTCATGATTTTCTTCTAACTATAATCCGCGTCGGATTGTTTCAAATGATTTTAGCATTTCATCATATGAAGTTTTGTTAATTCCTGCATCATGATCATTTCCATCATCATCATATTCGTGTTCATCGCAATTTATTGCTGTATTGTTTTTATTTTTCACACTGTCTAAAATAGCCAATTCGGATAGTGTTTCCGAGGTCTCAATTTCAGAATTAAGTGAAATACAATCATCAATCAGCACATCATGGTTAATTTCTTCTTTTTTTCTCATCTGTATCCACATTTTTTTTAAGTTACTCTAAGGAATTATCGTCTTCGTCCTCTGTACTTACCGAATTCTCACTGCTGACAAAGAAGGCGCCTTGTAAAACCAGTTCAAGGCCATTGAACACCATAAAATGTGTTTATAGAAAGAATAAGTTTGAAATGTCCAGCAATATTTTGAGAAATGGGGGGAAAAAATTTAGATCACAAGAAAAAGTTCGTTAAATAGAGAATGCACTTCGCTATTTGGAGGTTATTTTACGAAGAAATTCGCAAAATGTTCTTGGTTCCAAGGAAAAGTTCGCAAAATAGAGGTTCGTTAAATAGAGGTCCGACTGTATACCAAAAAGCCAGTCCCCTTTAAATAATGGCATGAAAAGAACATAATAAAACAAGCGGCAGTTGCCAAATGAATGACGAGTCTCTGTCGTCAAATGTACCCAAGGTGGTTAAATGAAGGATGAGAGATAGAGGTGTGGACGAAGAATAGATCCTTGACTGGAAGGAATAGAACGGACTCTTGCAGATTTTTCTGATGACGCCATGTGTCGCCATAGACCGAGGTATTTCTATATATACACGGTGTTTCATAAAAGATGGCAAAACTTTAATAGGTGATAGTACTCATCCAACAAACAACTTTCATCAAAGAATGCATGGGAAATAAAACGCAAATGTGCTAGAGGTGGAGATGCAAAAATCCCGCAGTTTCTGAGGGGCGGGAATAAACCCGGGAACTTTGGTGAAAAAACCCGGAATTTTGGGGAATATTGGAAATTTTGAAGGAGTTTTGAAGATAAACAAAACCAGTTATTTTCCTATTTGAAATTTTTATTTAAAAGAAATTTCAGGGAAGAATGTTCCAAAAAGATAGAGTTTACTTTATGAATTCACAAAACTTATGATTTTACAATCTAAGTCATTATAATTTATTAGCTTTACAACAATGGCGACTGCAAATAGGCTCGCACATCTCGTTTTCAGGCATACTTTATATTAATTTTCTAAAGAGTTGCTTTATATTTTTGCATTGATTTCTTTTAATTTGGTTTATTTTCTTTTTTGTTTACATTCGTTGGTTCGAAGAACAGAGATGAAGTTTATATTCATGTCAGGGAAGTAGAGATGTGTCATTTGTTGAGGAACGACTCCAAAGGAACGATTCCGGCAGTGAAACTGAAGGAACGATTCCATTCTGTAAAAAGGAATCGGTCCTTTTCGGAACGATTCCGAAAAGGAACGACTCCTCGGAATCGGTCCTTTTCGGAACGGTTCCTCGGATTCGGTCCTTTTTGGAACGGTTCCTCGGATTCGGTCCTTTTCGGAACGGTTCCTCGGATTCGGTCTTTTTTGGAAAGGTTCCTCGGAATCGGTCCTTTTCTGAACGGTTCCTTGGATTCGGTCCTTTTCGGAACGATTCCTCGGAATCGGTCCAAAATGTACCGACTCTGAAAAGGACCGATTCCTGGAGTCGTTCCGAAAAGGACCGAATCCGAGGAACCGTTCCAAAAAGGACCGAATCCGAGGAACCGTTCCGAAAAGGACCGATTCCTTGGGAATTGGTTCTTTTCTTGTAGACTGGCCAGTTTTAATAAATTAAAATACGCTATTTTATTTCAAAATAACAGATTTTGATTCTATTAAAGCTGACTTTATTGCCAAAATATCCTTCTAATGTGTGTGCCCCTCCCTCCCCCCCCCCCCTTCGCAAAAAAAAGAAAAAAAGAGAAAAGTAAAGAATGAAAGAAAAAAGAAATTGAAGTGCGGGGCGGAGTAGGGCGTTTAATAAACATTACTATTTCATCTTCTTGTGCTAAATTAATCTGAAAGAAAGAAAAAAAAATATTTTATACGAATTGGATTTTTTACACCTGAGTGAAAAAGTGCCCGAGATGGGATTCGAACCCAGAAACTTTACGTGCTTTACCGGTTGAGTGCCTGGACCCCGAGGGTAATGGAACACCATGTGTACTTTAATACACTAATACATTTTCTAAATGGTAAATGTATCATACGAAATGAATTTTTTCTAAATGAATTCTTAAGGCTGTTCTCAAATCCAAAAGGATAAATTTCTGACAAAAGTTTTAATTTATTTTTATTCGGAAATGCATGAAACGAGCAGGTGTTGTTGTTCAGAAACTATGTAATCGAGCTGTTTTTTCCGTTTTTTTTTTTTTTTTTTTTTTTTGCAAACGCAATAGGCCTTTCAGAAAATAGTGTCAAAGTGGGCGTTTTGAACCGAACTTCCGGGCGAAAGAGGCATCATTTCTCTAAAATGAGTGAAAAACATGTTTGTCACGTGATCAAAATCGATTATAACTCAATAGGTAATTTACTGATCAAAAGATGGAAAACACAGTTCAATTCCAAATCGCTTCCATGGTCAAACATTCCAATTTTATATCTTTCCGTTAAAAAAATGAATTTGTAAATGTGTCAAAACGTTTTACGCTTGTTGAGCAGATCACTTAAGAACAGCCTTAAGAAAAACAAAGAAATGCTTGTTTAATTACTAGTGAAAAATATTTTTTTAAATCTGACTAGAAACAGTTTTGAATAATGTAAGAAATATATCACTAGGCCATAAAAATTGCATTTAAATAGGATAATAATAACTGATTTTCAATTATTTTAATAATTGTAGAGTTACGCACTTTCATGCATATTTCACTATTTCATGTTTTTTCCTCAAACATAATTTCAATTTGAGAATCCTCTTTGTCAAAATAAATATATGACCAGCTACGAGCGCTCGAGTACCAGTTTATTTCCACAGTTTGGCGTCTTGTTTTTCTCTCCTGAAGAAGATGATTAAAAAAATCTGGAAACTCCCTAAGATTGTTGTTTTAATCAACTTACATTGAGGTTTATTACGTAGAGTAAAATCTGTTTTAGAACAAGGAATTTTTGTAAAACGTTTCTTTCTTTCTTAAGATAATGAATATTTCAAAAAGCATAATGTCTAATAATAATAATAAGATAACAGTAACAGTGGTGGGTGGGATTGAAATAATTTAACCGCGTTCGCTCTCTTAATGGCCGTTTTGAGTATGAAAACGGGAAAGAAAAATCACGTGCTACATATAGATTATTGGACTTTCTCCAACACTGAGACATATATATATATATATATATATATATAAAGCTGCATATTTTATGCTTGTTTTGGTTTAATAGATTTATGTTAACCCTCCGCCTACCAGAGGGGTTCAATGGCCCCGACAGGTTCATTTATAATGATATTTCTAATTTATTTTAAAAACTGAAATTTCTGTAAATATGGTTTTTTTTCTGGGATGTTCTATTCTTTTGAGTAGAACATTCCAGAAAAAGTCACATATTTACAAAATTTTCATTTTTTAAAATGTGAAAAATCAATTTGAATGTATCTATCGGGTCTGTTGCACCGGTCTGGTATGCGGAAGGTTAATATTGCATTTAAAAAGTTTTACAATATACGAATTTAATTATTGGTTTCCAAAGAATGCACGTTGTCATTTTGTACAGTTTTTTCAATTGTTAATTTAATTCTATTTCTTGCTAAATAATTAGAATTTAAATAACTGTGACTTTGTTTTAATTCAACATAAAATAAAAGAAACAAAATCGTTTATCGTAATAATTTCTTATAATAATTCAGATTTCTTGATCGTTATTGATACTCGTAAATCCCGAAATCAATGCCACGATTAATGCCTGTTACTGTGGTGATGGATAATACATATCTGAGTTTAGTTTCGATCAAATCAAGGCTCCCTTCATGCTAAACTAAATTTAATGTTTCAAGCCTAATACCAAACTTCCGTTTTTATTGAGGTAAAACTTACTGAAAATACGATACTAAATTTTATGTATTTTCCTTTCTTACTGTTATTCTTTTCACTTAGAAGATTTATTTATTTATTTTCTTAAATTACATAAAGTTTTCTGAAAAGTTCGAATTTAACAAAATGTTTTATCTACTTTAAATAGTTTTGACAATAAAAAGTTTAACTCCGAATAAAAAATAGTCAAATTCTCAAAAAATTAAGGTTGGTATTATCTATAACACGTTTACAACAGATATCTTTCATTCAACGGCCGAAACATCGTCAAAAGGATAGTTCTTTATATAGTACTACACTCTGTAATAATAATGGACATACTTTTAATTTGTTTAATTTAATTAAACCAATAAACCGTTTTTCAGTTAAAATGTTAGCAAATTTCAAATTTAAAGAAATAGAACTTTGAAGTTTAGTGAATCACTATATCTTTTGGCGGAGATAATATGCACTATATATGAATAAAATCATATATATTACTATATATATATATATATATATATATTATAATATTAATATATATAATATTATCTTATAAATATCACTAGCCATAGCCATGCTGCTAATGAATCTGTTTACAAATCAACTGAAGGAACTTCTACCCTTTCGTGTAACACAAGTGTTCAATGACTTCATGAGTTATGAAGCTCCAAAGATCCCAATCCAAACAAACATATTAGCATCGCAATTCACTCACACCGAACTGAGGTTCTGTATGGTATAAGTGGAGAGAGGGTGACGGCGGATGAGGGTGTGAAATTAGAGAAATTCCTGTAGGTTCTCGTGAAATTGGAGATTCAAAAAGAGTTGTAAGTTTATTGAAATTCCACGTAGTTAACAGCAGTTCACAAATAGCGATGTTAGGGTAAAAGACAGGACATACATCAGTCACTCAGGAAAGACAGTGTGCAAAAACGTGCTTTACTTTTTAACTCTTTCCAATAAAGTTAGTGTTTATGAATGCGGTTTGTCTGTCCGTCAGACCGTGTGTTCACGCTCTAAGGCAAGTCACACACTAAGGCAACACAGAAGACATGTCGCTTGAATTCGCTTGAAAAACTGGTTTAAAACAAGTTTGCAACAACTTCATTCTTTGTTTCGACCGGTTTTTGCACTTCATGTTGCGCTTTGTGTCGTTCTGTGGTCTCAGTGTGTGATATACCTAACTCCAGTAAATATACTCGGATTCCCATGCAATTGATATATGTTAATGATGTTTACCATGGGATGTTTGGTATTCAATATGAAGAGTGAGCATTAATAGTTTATTTACAGGGTCATTCAAAAGTATTTCGTTACATTATGGTCAACGGGAAAAAATCGTTTGCAGCGCATTTTAATGACATTAAGCTATTTCAAATGCATTAAAATTGGTATATATCACTGAATTGCACTACAAGATGATTGCTATAGAATAGGGTGTTCCACTTCTGAACCAGATCCTGAAGGCGGTGATAATAATGTTGATGAATTATGCGAAATATCCTGTGTGCGTAAAGTTAGGGAGCTGAGGAGAAAGACGATAAAGGGGATAAAGTTATTGAAAGTACGGACACTGGAACAAAAATGCAATCTGCTTTAACTAGTTACATATCCAAACGAGTAGGGCCATCCAAATGAAAAATGAAATTAAGATTACCTAGAGGTAGATTTTGAACAGGAATCTATGAGACTAAAAATTCCTAGACCCTGGTGACAAATATCAGAGCAATAATAAAATTTCCTATACAGGATGTCCACTCTCAACGATGTCCAATAGCTAATTCTTAAAACGTTAGTCTTAGCCATATAGTTCCAATTACAAAAATGTTTTAAATGGGGGTAAAGAAGTATTTAAAAAGTGATTTGGCTCAATAGAATCATTTCTTGAAAAATTATGAAATTTAATTTTTTATACGATCCCCCGGTCCTTCAAGTTATAGTTAGTAAAACTTTCCTATTACACTTATAAGTAAGAGAAATAAAAGTCCTATTATTCTACGACTAAAACTGACCGAAGTAATGGCTGTTTAAACTTGGAGCATATTTTTTGCTGCGAAATAGGGGTCATTTACAAATTTACTAGAAATATAAATAATCTTCAGATAGATAAAAAAAATATTTGATAGTAAAATTAACATTGCATTATATATTTGAAATCTATAATCATTCTGAAATATTAATGCAAAATATACAGCTTGTACTAAACATATAACGGGAAAAAAGTAATAGAATTTTCGTTAAATAAAATGTCGAAAAGCAACAGCCTCGATTCTTTACACACTGAATACAAAAATGGCCTTCATTTTTTATCACAAAGTACAGATTTTTGTAAATCGTAAATTTGAAAGCTAAAAAGTGAAAAAATTTCGGAAATCTGATTCTGATAGTATAAAATAGACGTGATTGTTATTTCTTTAACTTTTGATAATTGATTTTTATGTATTTTTTACTATTGAATCCGAAAATGACCTTCATTTTTAACCATCACGTCAGGATTTTTCGCAAATTGCAAATTTCAAAGTTTAAAAGTTCAAAGTTTTAATTGAACCTCTTCCCTTCCCACATCATAGGATCCCCGAGCTGTTTAGCTGTAAGAATCTCAGTATAAGTCAAAAATTGAATAATTTCTTGAATTAAATAAAATTAAATTGAATAAAAGAAGTTTTACATCCATTTTATAGTATCAGATTTTCGCTATTTTTATAACTTTGAAATTTACCATTTACAAAAATGTCTAACATGATGGTTAAATATGAAGGTAATTTTTACATTCAGTGCTAAAAAGCACATACAAATCAATCGTAAAAGTTAAAAAATACAACCATCGACTCTATTTTATAGTATTAGCTATTTTTTCAATTTTGAAATTTATTATTTGCGAAAAATTCTGACATGATGGTTAAAAATGAAGATAATTTTCGGATTCAGCGCTAAAAAATACATAAAAATCATAATTTTAAAAATACATAATTTTAAAAATAAAAAAACACAACCATCGCAGTCTTGTGTTATCTAATCTAAAACTTTTTAGTAAACTTGTTGGCAGTAATCTATCCGAAATTTTTTGTGTTACCCTGTAAAATAAGTACATAATGGTAAGCACTGAAAATCATAATAATATTACATTGTCATCTGATATACGTCAATATGTAAAATTTAACCTCGATCGCATATTTTAAAGTGAGTTGAATTTCGAGTACAAATTTTGAATTGGAAAGACATACATACGATCGTTTCAAGTTAACCCGTTACCAGCTGGTGTTACGTTCACGCAACGGTCAAAATAATTGCTCATGCTTACATTAATTACTTTGTCACCACTCTTTTACAATTAAAAAATTGCCTTATTTATTGGGAAAAATTTCGATATTTTCATAAAGCGGAAATTACCTTTCTGAATTTGTGGTGACAAGCGACTTTCAACAAGAAATTTGAAAATTCCTACTTATAGTTTTGGCGGTTAATAGGTTAAATAAAAGCTTATAAAAATAGCATAATTTTTGTTAAAAAAATTATGAAAAGAAACAGCTTCAAATCCTTACAAAAATCTGTCGTAATACGATTTCTTTCAAAGCGCAGCTACACATGAAATAAATCCTTCAAATACTTTAAGCACTTTGTTTACGACCCCTAGAAGCATGGCTAAACTCATGTGTATTCGTATGCAGAAAAGTGGCATAAGTCTTGCATTTCAAAGTTTCGTATAACTTCATGAATTTTAGTGTTAGATGAATGGGACTTCTTTTGTCTTTCTTTTAAGAGAACAGGAAATTTTTACTAAATATCTCTTATAGGGCGGGGGACCGTATAAAAAATTAAATTTCGTAACTTTTTTACAAATATTTTTATTGATCCAAATGACTTTCAGAATAATTTTTTACCTTATTTAAAACATTTTTGTAATTGGAACTATAGGTCTATGACTAACGGTTTAGGACTTAGCCACTGAACATCTTTGAGAGTAAAGACAGACTGTATAAAATAATAATATAAATGGACGGTCATTTGACGACATATTTTCAAGAGAAACCAATGATTACACTGAAAATCGAATAGACTTTGCACCGCCCTTAAATTTCCAAGAGGAATTATGCTTTATACCATAAATCATAAAGTTAGAAATAACTGCAAATTAATTGCACACACTGATCAATGAAATGAATTCTTAAAAACAAAATCATCTGCCCAAAACATTACAAAATTAAGGCGACTGGATGCGTAAGAAAATGCATGGGCACATAAGAAAATAAATTAGTAAAAAATATTATGGACTGCATGTGGTTCTCTTTATCTCGGAAGTGTTTATTTTCCCGTTGGAATCCTTTATTTTTCAAAATCGTTCTTTTTTTCTCGGAATCGTTCCTTTTTTCTCGGAATCGTTCCTTTTCCTCGGATTCGTTCCTTTTCCTCGGATTCGTTCCTTTTTTCGGAACGATTCCGAAAGGAACGACTCCAATGAACTCGTTCCTTTCGGTGAACGATTCCGGCTGGAACGATTCCTTAAAAGGAACGATGTTGCCCATCTCTACAGGCAGGGCCCGCTTAACACTTAGGAATAGGGGAAGCCCTAAGTCACATAGGGGGCCCCCTATTACTCTACAAATTGCTTTTTTATTTACTAAATCTCTTTTTCGTATGCTTAAATAATTTGAAATTTTACCATCAAAGTTTAGAGTGAATAACATTTTTAATATTAAACTAAAACTACGTATATAAAAGTATTTTATTATATGTTTAATTGTAAATAACCAATTCATTTTGTAGATGACAAATAGGGAACTATTGTTGAGAATATGTGAACTTCAAAATATTTTTTGTGGTTTACAAATTGCCATATAGTAAGAAAAAAAAGTTTCATAAGAAAAAAAATGTATTTTTTACAGTGATTGAGTTTCTTTTTTCTAAAAATTAGTTTTGCAAAGTAAAATTTGAGGCCCTTTTGTATTTCAGTGGGTAAGCACGGACTTCACGGGGCTATTCCGTAAACAGGCCCTGTCTACAGGGAAGAAGAATCTCTTTTTTGCCGCTTTCACTTTTTACTTATAGACGATTAAAATAACAATTTTTTTAATTTCTCTTGCTTAATATTTCTGCAGTCTGTATTTCGTTAGTTTTCATGTAAACCGTGCTATTTTTTTTTATATTATTCTATGTTATTAGTTTTGTTTACATTGACAAAAATTGAAATCATTAAAAATAATAAATTAAAAAAAATTCACGCTTAAAACTTTCTGAAAACTCCCGGAAATATTAAAAATTTCCTTCCCAAAAAACTCGGTTTATTCCCGGGAATAAACCCGGTTTTTTCCACCCTTTGCAACTCTAGCTAGAGGGCACCAAATGTGATGTTCCTCTTATACCTCCATTTTATTCAGAAAATCGGGATTCGTGCCAGAAATTAAAAATGGTATTTTTCGCTTCATATAATGACAGAAATTTTGTGATTACATATAGTACAGATTCCTTTTTCTTTAAATTTCCGGTATGAATGCGAAATTTCGAAATAAAAATTGGGACCAAACTAGCAACCCTGTTATACAAGGCAAAAACACAAAAAGAACGATTAAGTGGCAAAAACAAGGTGGGAAACCGCTCTATATACAAAGGTTGAGCCTCTGAGACATTTTCCTTTGTAGATAAAATGCAAATCAGCCTTTTTCCTATTAGTGGAGGGCAGCATCGTTCTACACGTTCCTACCGCGATTGACGGTTGCACAGTTGGATCAGCGTCTGTTATGTATTAATCGAGGCGAAATTAATCATACGCGTTCTTGTTCTTCCCCATATCACATTTGCATGCTGTTAATGTCGTTCTTATCCCGATAACGTGCAACAGGAATGGAGCTTTTACGTTTGCATCGACCAAGTTTCCAAATGCGCCAGAACATTTGCGTTTTATTTCCGACTACAAATGAAAATGGCTCAGAGGTTCAACGATTGTACGGAGAGCGGTTTCCAACCTTGCTTTGGCCACTTAATCGTTCTTTCTGTGTTTTGCCTCGTATTACAGGGTTGCCAATTTGGTCTCCATTTTTATCTCGAAATTTCGCATGCATACCAAAAAATTAAAAAAAAGAACCTGTACAATCACAAAATTTCTGTCATTAAATAAAGCAAAAAATACTATTTTTAATTTCTGGCACGCACTCGGATTTTCTGAATAAAAATGGAAACCACGCTGGTAATCCTGTCGTATAACAACATCACATTTGATGTCCTGTTGCACATTTGCTTTTTATTTCCGACCATGCATTCTTTGATGAAAGTTGTTTGTTTGGATGTGCACTTCACCTCTTAAAGTTTTGCCCATTTTTTATGAAACACCCTGTATAATAAAAAATAAAACTGCGTGTTGGATACTTAGAAGATATAAACTTTTTAGAACTGATTACAGGCGATATCACGTTTTTCGAACAAAATACTGCAATTTTCATTCGTGATCCGATTCTTATTATAAAATCTCTCTATTCTAAAAAAAAGTAACTACCGCTGTCACCGCCGCCGCCGCCGGTTTTGATTTTTTTGTGACCGGAGATCTTTCTTCGTTAATATCAACAAAAATAATGCATACAAAAATATGAAAATTGGTGGTTTTATACAGAAATGTTTGATAAACACGCTGATGCAGACAGTTTTCAAATCGAAGAATTATTTTAAGAGTTATTTAATGCTAAAGTTGGACAAAATCGTTCCACTAAAAATGTTTTATAGCAGCAAAAACTATACATGGCAGTGTAATCAATTTTAGATCATTTTATGCGTTAGAATTTGCCGGAGTGCAGATTGCATAAATTTTTTTATTTTGACTCATTTTTCAGGTTTTATTTCTATTTTTAATTCAAATTTTCAGCATTTCTAGAGATATTTTTTACAGATTTCAGAAAATTGTACTAATTTAAACTGTTGCCAACTGTATAAAAAGCGCAAGCAATAATGTTTGCTTCAAATTAAAAATTTATTTACACGTGACTATTATAAACAGGAAAAAAACTTTCAAATTAGAATTAAATAATTAGGTATAAAAAGCAGGAACTTATTAAAAATTACGTCATAAAAAGTATACACGTGAATTTTAAAAGAGAAAGGATATTGTAAAATAATAAATTCATTAACATGCGTTAGAAGTCTTAGGAGAAATTACGTCATATTTACGTCACATTATAGTTATTACATAAAATGAACACAAAATAATACTGCAAAAGAGTTTAAATTTAGAAATTGCGCTAGACATTTATTTGATATTTTGAGAATTAATTTAAAATGTCTCATTTAAAAGAACTTTCTTTTCGCTTTGTTAAAAAATACCAGGAGACAAAGACTCTCTTTACTTAATTCCTTTTATATTAGCTTATTTTGAAATGTTGTTACACGTGTAACACGTGTATACGTCATCAAGTTATTTTTATTTCGACGTTTTATTTGTGTTTTTATTAATGTTGTACGAATTTATTTGTTCTTTCGTTATTTAAAATAAAAATTATATCAATTTGTATAATTTGGCGAGTGGTTTGGCGATTTATATAATTTGGCGAAATTGGTCGACAGGATAATCAAGTAGTACCGCAGCGGATTTGGCGTTAAAATTCCCCAATCAAAGAGAAATGAATAGAAATTCGTTTATAGGGAGATCGCCACTGTTTTTTAAATTATAATTCAATCTTTCGAAATCTTTTGAAAGCCGATCAAATTAGCGTGCATTTAGAGTCTGCGGTGTCTGGACGGGGGTTGGCGAGCGTAGCTCGTAGGGGGCCGAGCCCCCTAGTTTTTTAAAAATAGGCTAACAAATAATCTGTTCATTAATATCGCAAACAATCAACTAATAGCGTCGTAAAATATTGCCCAGTTTTGAACAATACGCTACATATTCAGCTAAAATTTAATTCATTTAAAATTCATATAGCCACTGGACCCACTTCGCAAAATGGCGGGATAATCCGGGAACTGGCCAGACATCGGTCTTTGGTCGTAACATATATACTAATAATACTCTCCCGTAATCATGCGCACCCGCCTTCCTATACTTTGACAGATAATATGTTTTCCGATACAAATTATAATAATTTGCTATCCCCATCCTCCAGGAACCGAAAGAGTACGTCACCTGAGGAAACGTACAATTCCCGCTTTTGATATTCACCTTTTTCACGCTCATGGATCCATTATGTTACATGGGTGAAACAAAAAAATTATGTCCTTTTCATGTCCTCAATTTCGACATATTTTTTTCTGTGTAAAATGAGAAAGAACTTTAATATTTTGTTTCCATTAAAATAATCAGTAAAGACTGCATTCGAAAAAAAAAATGCTTAAAAAGATATTATTTTTTAATTTAAATTATCCATTTTTATTCATCTTGACTAACAAAATAGCCTGTCCAGATAACTCTAGGCATGGTTTTCAATTTCAGGTTTTAACTAACAATATTTAAAATCACAATTTCCATTGGTTTTATGTAATTATAAAACCTAGTATTTTAACTAGTTAGGCCTGAAACACTAAAATATTTATTTTGTATTCTTATATTTTAAGATTAAATTCTGTACACTGAAATTGTAAACTGTCACTGTAACTTTTCTTACCAAAGAAATGACTTCCATTGTCCCAACAGAGGGTACTACTGACTTTACTTGGAGATAAAAATATTAGGAAAGATATGATACAGCCATTTTGAATTTGTTCTGCACGCATGTGGTCAGTGAGCTTTCTGACATCTGAATTCAAGATTAGTGTGTTTTCTGTTTGTAACATCTGTTACATAAATTTTAAATATAAATATTGTAAATTTTATTTTGTTATATGAAATTAAGTTAATATAATTTAAATAAATGTAAGATTTGGATATTTTTATCAAATTAGAGAAAGTACTTTTTTTTGTCGTTGTTGTTGTTAAATGTAACATCTGCTACTTGTAACTTCTGTTACTTCATATTTGTTACAGATGTGGATAAATTATAAAAAATCTAGTTTAAAATTCATATGCATAATAAAAATCCATCAAAATACTTCAGTGGCGCCATTCTTTTAAGAATAGTGTAATTACACTTCTACTGTCTAATGTGTGTTGCTCAATGTAACTTCTGTTACAAAAATATAATCTCTGTTACTATATATGATATCTGTTATTCGTACTTTTTCTCTATATTTTTCTTGTTGTATATGAGTAGCTCTTAAAAAATGTTCCCAAAACATCAAAAGCCATCTTTTCTTTCAATATACTAAAACAATTTGACCATTTGAAAATATATTTTGCACAAGAACTGAATATTTTGGTTCTAATGCTGAATACAAGTAACAGAGGTTACATATTGTTATATAAATTGATCCCTATTATTGTATTATTTTGAATATAAAATTACATATTGAAGTCTACTAGTACGCTAATGATGAGATAATAGTACACTAGAAATAATATTTTGAGAGGAATATAAATGTTGTAAATTGTGTTGATGTTGTCCAGTAACAGAGTTTACAATATGTATCTTTAAGTCATTTTCAGTTGACTGTATTTTTATTCTAACTATGAATTTAGCTATGCTGGACCTGATTTTATATAGGTTGTATACATATATACACAGAAAAAATTAAATTTGGTAAAAACTGCATACTTAAAAAATATATATATATTGGAAAAAAGGACATAAAATATTTTTTTCACCCACGTCCTAGAGCTATAGCCAATACACTCAACTTGATGTTCTCATTTTATTTTGGAAAAAGGGTGTGGGTTAACGATTTTTTTTTTTTTTTTTAATTTTACGTTTTAAAGTCGTGGAAACAAACCAGGTAAGTAAATAACTAAGCTCACATAAGAAAAGCTTACTTAATGCTAAAAAAAAAATGAAAAATCAAGCATAGATTATGAAACACTTGCGAACATATCCATATGAATGTAACGACATTTAACCGTTAAATAATGGTAAAGAAAATATTTAAGTAAGCAGATTAGAAAAAGCATGACACTTTTTTAAATTTTCAATTTCAGATACTACAACCTATAGATCGAAAAGTAACCTAATTCTTTTGCGCAACTCTGTATATGATGTAAGATTTTTGTACACATGCAACATAATAATTAAAATTTGACTAAATTTGTAAGCATATAACACAGTTGAAAATTTATCGTGAACGATTTCCGGCAATACACCAAAATGCATTGCAATTCTTTCGTAAAAACCAGTATATTATCTACAGATATTAATACAGGGTTCGTACGGGTACCGTTATTTTAAAGGCCAAATATCAGTATTTTTTACAGAAAAATAAAAGTAATTTAAACGCGCGAAATTTCGAGTTATTTAAAAAGAGGTTTTCTATAAGAAAATACTGGTACCGAAGAATTTCTTTGTTTTAAAATTCAAGGGTCCGTACGAACCTTGTTAATACACATTACATATTCAGCTAAAATTGAATTCAGGTAAGAAATCGTATAAGGCAACGTTTAAAAATTCATTGTATGTACAAACAATATTAATTTACCGTACAGCATTTTTTATACATTCACATCAGAAAAATTTCAGAATATTAAGTTTATGATTTACTGTACTAATTTTTAGTATTTGAATAGAGTTCGGACTCAGTTTAAAAAAAAGATTGCCCCAGAAACGGGAGCAGCCTTTGTGTATAGACATTAGACAAAAATGCTTATTCGGATTCCGAGCAGTCGACCCAAAGAATGCAGTTGCAGTGAAGTAGCGGATTAAGACAGCTTAATGCAACAATGTTAAAAAAGCGCCTGCATAATCGAAGAAGGGAGAAGGAAATCTCGTAGGGTTTTCTTCAATCCTGGTACGAAGCACAGGGGGAAAAAAATAATAATAAGATTTTGCATTTTTACTGGCGCCACCTACCAAAAATATTTGAAAATAATATTAAAAACGAAATCTTTAGAACATAATCTTTCCAACATTGTAGTAAGGAATGTTTAAATATGTAAACAATTATCTACAACTTTTACTTTTAAAATTTAAAAGCAGTTCATCTTTTATGTCATAATAATGTTATTTACTAATTAACTCATTTCATATAAATAAATTGATAGGGATGTGTATGTGGCGTTGTAACAGCTTTAAGAAAATTAGTTTCCAACGGATACAATAAAATTAATATTTCTTATATTAAGTTAAATCTTTTGACTTCACTGTCAGTCAAGGCTTTAAAAAACAGTAAATATGACTTAACTAACATACACTTCTATAATTAAAATATACATAATTTAATACTTGTTCCGTAAGTATAATTGTGCATATGAAACTATTATTATATATAATACGTCAATGTGGCTTAATTTTTTTTTCTTACTTTAGAAAGATTTGAAAGCTGTTACTATTTGTTTTCTCTTTGTTCCAAATTTAACATGTTTCTTTGTTTGGAAAAAAAAAAAAAATCCCAATTGAGAGTGCACAGTTCAATTTTTTTTTTTTTTTTTTTTTTGAATTATTACGTTGAACTAAACATATTTTAATTTTATGATTCTTTGAGTTCCTATTTTATAGCAAATGTATAATGATAGCATCTCATAAACTTTTTAATATTAGAATATTAATCATTATAATGCATTCTCTTCAAGTATTAACATCTTAAATTATAATAAAAATATGAGAAAAATAAAATATACACAATAAAATATAAAACACATGGATAATTAAAGTACCAAGTACAAACGAACACCAACACAATCAAAACAACGTGCCAAAGCTGGCTAGGGATTTTTGGATTTTTTCCCCCATATCGTTATGCAGTCGAAGTTTTAACATTGTTGCATTAAGCTGTCCCTATCCGCTACTCTATGCTACCCCAGTACGCTCGGAGTTTTAACATTGTTGCATTATACCCTGTTCACACTGCGTTATCGGAACCCAAACCTCCGAACTCTCTGAGGGAGTTCCACAAACTCTCTGAGAGAGTTTCAACTTTCTTCGGGCTAGAGACAGTCACGACCATTCACTCTCGCTGGCTGTAAATCTTCGCATTAACTGATTGGGTGTTGCGGGCGGTTTTATCTTAAGCGCATGCGCAAAGAACACAGTGACGTTCACTGAGTTATCTTAGTGAGTTTTTCCATGTGAACAGGTTTCCAATTCCGGGAGGGTACCACCTCAAAATTAAGAGAGTTCGGCGGCCTAAGATATCTTAACTATCGTAGTGTGAACATAGTATTAAGCTGCCACTATCCGCTACTAAACTGGCTCCTATCGGCAGGATAAGCTCCCTACCGAATCTGTTATACATTACCTAATTTGGCAGCCTATCGCTTACTTGGCGAGTTAGGTAGTAATTATAAATGAAATACATAAGCATTCTCTCCGAAATAACAAGAAGCAATACTAGTTCATGATTCGAGAGGAAAAGAAAACGTTAAGAACAAACATCACTTCCTTAATATCATTAACTACAATAAAATAATATTAATAAACAATTTGTCATAGTAATATATTTATATACATATTTCACGTTGATAATTTTTTTTACTGTTCATTTAATAGTAACTGTTATTGCATATAAAATATGTGCGATGATTAGCTTTGTTTTAGGGATGTTTTTTTATTCAAATTTCTGCAAAATTTCACGCTTGTAATTACGACAGAACAGCTGATTTTTATATTTTGTCTGATAACTAATATATTTTGTCTAACTAAATAATATAATCATAAAGATGACATCAATTAATTACATTTTTTATTTGACGTGTAGATAAAATTGTTTAATGATATAATTTTTGCGAGTAACAATAAAATTACACCTATTGATACTTAAAGCGGAATTTCTATAAAAGTATATCATCCTTTCTATTTTTAAAAGTTAATTAACATTTATTTAATGTGGATAAACCATTCCAACTCAACTATATCAATTCTCTCGTGATATAACATATTAATGAAGTGTGGAATATTTTATATGAATACATATCTATAAACTTTTTTATAAATAAAATACTACATCAAATCGAAAACTCAGTATGCAGTTAATAAGAAGTTTCGTTTTTGTGTTATAGAAAATATTTCTCCTCTCGTAAATTTAACTTCGAAATTAGTACCAAGATTTTACAAATAAATAAATGATTTTTAAAATGCGAAAACTTTCATTAGTTCGAAGAATTTTAAGCGTTAATGTCATAATTTAATATTGCTCAAGTGAAATAATAAATATTTCACCTCTAATCCAATTGTTACAGAAATTTCATGGAGATGAGAAAATAAAAATGTTAAATATTAAGTAAATTTGCTATAGATATAGTATCAGAGATTTTAACTAAATTATATAAATCGCAATTTTAAAAATTTGATGTAGTTTTTTAAGTCATTGATTAAAGTCATAAATTCTCTTAATTTCTAAAATGGTGTGAAATTAATAATAATAATTAAAAATAATAATTTGTAAAGATATTTTATCAACAGAATAAATAAAAGAGCCTTTGAAAAATCCTTTAAGGCTGTTCCCAACTGCTCTGCTCAGCAAGCGCAAAACGTTTTGATACATTTACAAATTCATTTTTTAACGGAAAGATATAAAATTGAAAAGCCTGTCCAGGGAAGCGATTTGGAATCGAACTGTTTTTTTTTTTTTTTTTTTTTTTTGATCAATCAATCATCCATTGAGTTATAATCGATTTTGATCACGTGACACAGCATTTTCTCCCCCTACTGACTAGATTTTCTTCTTTCGTTCGGAAGTTCAGTTCAAAATGCCAACTTTGACAGTATTTTCTGAAAGATCTATTGCGTTTAGAAGAAAACGGAAAAAACAGTTCGATGACATCGTTTCTGAATAACAACACCTTCTGGTTTCATGCGTTTCTGAACAAAAATGAATTAAAACTTATGTCAGAAAGTTGACCCTTTGGATTTGAGAACAGCCTTAACAAGCTCATGAGGGAACAATTAGTTATATGGCAATGTCTGCAAATTTCACGCATTTTCGTTTTAAATCACTTCAATGATTGTCAAAATATTTGCATTCTTCAGTGGATTTTCTTTTTCTGGGAAGGAGAGGGGGGCGGGACTCTTAATATGTATTTTAAAAATGTTTTTATAGTGAAAAACTAATCGTTCAATGGGGATCATGACCCCCCCCCCCCCCCCATAAACTCCTTTTTGGATCCACTTTTGAAAAAAAAAAAAAAAAAAAAAAAAAAAAAAAATTATTATTGATGTGTGACAAACTGAGTCATCGAAAGAGCTAAAATTTTACAAAAACGAATTATCATTACTTAGCAGTGTTTTAATCCACCCGCTAATATAAAATAAGCAATAAAAATCTGTTTTCATAAAATTTTATACTGTAAAAAGTTAATCTAAATAATCAATGCTGCAACTATAGTAATGCAACAGGAACTCAAAATAAGATTTATTTTCTGTCTTAAGGCTGTTCTCAAACCGAAAAGGGCAACATTCTGACGTAAGTTTTAGTTTGTTTTTTGTTTTTTTTTTCCGAAAATGCATGAAACTAGCAGGTGGCGTTGTTCAGAAACTATGTAATTGACCTGTTTTTTCGATTTTTTGCAAACGCAATAGATCTTTCAGAAAATAGTGTCAAAGTGGACGTTTTGAACCAAATTTCCGCGCGAAGGAAGAAAGAGCACTTAAGGGCAGGCAAAAAATGTGTTTGTCACGTGATCAAAATGACTTATAACGCAATAGGTAATTGATTGATCAAAAAATGGAAAAAACAGTTCAATTCTAAATCGCTTCCATGGCCAGGTTTTCCAATTTTATATCTTTCCGTTAAAAAGGAATTAGTAAATGTGTCAAAACGTTTTGCGTTTGTTGAGCAGAGCAGTTAAGAACAGCCTTAATCATAAAAGATGAACTATATTTAATACAGTTAAACTCAATTAATATGAGGTGTTTGATATTGATAAAATTTCTTATAGTTCATAAAATCCACGGAAATAATAAAAATCATAAAAAAATCACACATAATTTAGCACAAAAATTATTACAATCGTTGCTCTAATTATAACTTTATACAATCTCTGGAATTTTTTTTTTTTTTTTTTTTTAATATTCGGCAGCATTTGTGTTTCCAATAACAGTAAATTATCAAGATATAAGTTCTTATCAAAATTTGCATTTGTCTTACTGGTAAAAATAGCAACAATAGCAGTAATAATCTAAATTATCATATTATATCACTGAAATTTCCACTTCTCCCCCAGGCCCCTTCTCCTACGCTCTCTAGTCTGCGGTTTAAAATAATACTCCCCCTTACTGAAAAAAAAAAAGAAGAAAAAATATTGTCCCCTCTCTCGTAACTATATTCTGCCCGAAACTTCATTCCTTTATTAAACTTAATTTTAATCATACGAGTTTAATAAACACAATCGGCAAGCACGTCGATTGATAAAACTCATAAACCAGTTTTCGGGAAGGTACAGATGGTAGGGAAAGGCTCTCACTGTGTTATTTCACTATTTGGCGAAGTCGCTATGAAATCGCGAAGTGAAGAGGAAAAGAAGCTATCAGGTAGGGAGCCTATCCTCCCGATAGCCTTTATTCAAAATAAATGCGTACGTTTTTACAATTTGGCACCAATTTCGGCCCGCTAACCTCAATCCTACTACCCAGATAGCATGAACATTAGCAGCAAGTTTAATTATTTTCTGATATTATCTTGCCGTGACAAATTTGAATTGAGAAATTCGTAGCAAATCTCCCACAAGGTATACCATCACCCACTTGTATGAGTAGTTTGTTGTGAAACTGATGGCAAGACTGTCTTTAATTCACGAAAGTGACGAAAGCAAAAAATCCCTCTGTTGAGAGAATAGACAATCAGTACATACGCAGAAATTTTATTCGGTTGAAACCGCTTTTTCTAAACGCTATACTTATCAAATACCAAAAAAGGTTTGAACTGAAAAGTACAAATATCACTTTAATTTGTTTATGGTGATAAAAACGATGCATCCACCTTCTGAGGGTGCGTTCGCATCAATAGACTAGATCTGGTTTATGGACCCCTTCGAAGGGGTTATAGTGTGACACATGTGAACAGATAGTGTGGCATGAAAAGATTACTACTTTGCAGTATTTTTATTACTTGTTTGCCGTTAATTTGCAATAAATTTGATACAGCATGAATTTAACTTGCACGACAAGTTAGCTGCAAGTCCAAAGTGTGGTGACTACGGCGTTTGCATCATCTTGCTGCAGTCTTGTTATGAATTTTCAGTCTTGTCATGCTGAGCTTGCTGCAACTTTGCAGATTTTCAATGCAAATTTTCTGCAAACTAAAAATGCTATGTGGGTATAGGCCCGTAACAAAACCTGGAAATCCCATTGCGCCATTGCTAACACCTAACCAAATATTAGTTCTAGTCTAGAGAATTGTTCATGACGATATTGTATTACCCACTGTGTTTGAAGGGAAATTCCCTTATGTTTCCCTTACGTTCTCTTTTTTCGGTCAAAAATGGTGCATTGCCGTATTTCATTTTCATATTGTACTTTTTTAAAATACAAATAATTCTAGAGCAATAATTGCAGATTTCCTTACTAAGTTTTTATGTATCAATAGATTTTAATACCTTGAGAAATTTTTCTATTGAAATCTCTATAAATTTCTATATAAATTGTACTACAGAAGATTTTCTATACCAATGTCAAAAGATTTCTATGTAATTTTTTTTCAAATGTATACATATATATAAATAATTGTAGGCAGGGTTCGTACGGGTCCTTGAATTTTCAGACTATTAAATTCTTCGGTACAAGTATTTTCTTATATGGATTTTCTTATAGGATGTCACTATCGCAAAATAATACACAAATGCAGTAAAAACATGCCGTCATTAAAGAAACTCGACAAAAAGAAAAACGGCTATCTAATGATTCATAGGCATTCATTTGTTTGTAACATTAATATAGACGATTTCAGTCGTGACGTCAGTCATGACGTTTTGGTTGGAAACTGACACCAAACAAACGGTTGCTATGTAGTACTTTCTATTTTGTTTGTGTGTTGCGGTTATACAGTGGTGGAAAATTGGCGCAGAGGAGGAGCCTATTGACACCACTAAATTTGAGTAGTATTTTTGAGCATATCTAATGACAGGATTTTTGAGTTTTTATGAAGGTGAAGAATACTATAAAATATTAGTGGTGTCAATAGGCTCCTCCTCTGCGCCAATTTTCCACCACTGGGTTATATCTGATATCTATATCTCATATCTAAATGTTTTAATCCCAACAAAAAGTTTTCGGTAAAAAAAAAAAAAGCGCCAAGTTCTTCTTAATGTTTCGGCCAGAAAAAGTAGTGATATCTGATGTTCGCACAAGTAAAAAGCCAAACATCCCAAATCTTTCATTGAAAATGGCTTCCTGCGACTTGGCCGTTAATGCCTTCTCAGGCATGTGATTTCCGCGTTTTTGCACACCAGTATATTCTTAGAGAAAATGATATTTCATTTAATCGAAACATTTTTGCGATTTAAGATAACAACATTTTCTCTAAGAATATACAGGTGTGCAAAAACGCGGAAATCACATGCCTGCTTCTACAGCATTTCAAAATTAATGATTGGAAATTACGCATTCATGAATTATTTAAATATTAAAAGTAATATTAGAATGCAAAGAGGCAAATTCACATAAAGACATTATAAGCAAAAGATTTCTGATAACTACCATTCAGTTTCAACAAACATTAGTTTTGATTACAGATCATCTAGTCCACTTGCGGTTTAATTGCCATTTTGTACGGCCTAAAGCTAAAGTCATTAACGTAAAGCCCAAGAAATAAAACAAAATTTACTTACTTCATATCTTACAATATGTTATATTATATTTTATTGTATAATATTGCAATCTTGTGTATTGACGAAAGAGATTTTTTTCGTTTGAACATTTATTATAGTTTGTTTGCATACATTAAGAGGTATTCTATTTATAAACTGTTAAAAGTTGATATTAATTATGTTTTAGAAATTAGGGATATTATCTCCTGAATACAAGTATTTTGTTATTTTTAACTTCTAAGCATTTAAATAGTTAAGTTGTTTAAATGCTTTTTTCAAATGTGTATTTTATGTCTGTATTCTGTGTCACAAAATACCTAAAATAATCAAAAAATGTAGTTGGCATGTAGCTCATTTGTACATATTTTAAAATTTGAAAAACTCTCACGAAGGCATTAACGGCCAAGTCGCAGGAAGCCATTTTCAATGAAAGATTTGGGATGTTTGGCTTTTTACTTGTGCGAACATCAGATATCACTACTTTTTCTGGCCGAAACATTAAGAAGAACTTGGCGCTTTTTTTTTTTTTTTTTTACCGAAAACTTTTTGTTGGGATATCACTACTTTTTGTATGTTTTTCAAGTTTGTTATTCTAAGTTATATTAATATGAAAAAACTTAAATTTCGGTACTTTTATGTTAGCCGGGAGCAAATCTCCCCATTAGCCTTTTGTTGTTTCGCCAATGGCAGTTTTCATTTTTCACATGAGTAAATCAGAAACAATGCTTTGATTTTCAAATAAAATATTTTGATTTATGTTATTATTTCTTATTCATTTATTTATTTATTTCTATGTTAAATATTCTATTAAATAAAATGAGGGAAATGCATCTATTTTAAATGAGATGACTGAAAAGTATATATCTTTAAATGAAATGAATGCAATATGAACAATGGGAGTTGGGAACAGTATTTGGCGATTTGCCACTTGCGCCCGGCTAACATAAAAATACCTAAATTTATTTTATTGAGCTTTACAAAATTTATACTTTATTTCTTTTTATATTAAAGTACTAGCCGCCTCTAGCAAGCAGTATTTACCGTATTACTTCCATGTTAAACGTTGCATCATGTTACTGTGATTCAAAATTTAATTTACTTGCCCATTCTTTCGCCAATTCGGAAGCTTTTGATAGAGAAATCAAGAACTCTTTACGATCATGGAAGCACATCATATATTTTGTGTTGTTATGTATTTCATCTTTCGTGACAAATATCTCTTAACTCACTTATGCATGCTTCCTTAGCAGTTACAATTCGTTCTCTAATGCGGAAATTTTTAATCCTATTAAGTAATCTTTTCTAATTGGGCTCACTGCCAATTGTTGTATTTTAACTGATACGACTGGGTACAAGTGAAATGGTTCTTATGAAATCCTTTGACAATATCTGTATTTGCATTAAACCATATTGATGCTAATATCTTTTTGTTTCATCTTAACCTTTTCAATAGACTCGATTACGGAAGAATAGAAGGTCTACCGGCTCACTGCCATGATCCATTTGAAAATCTATCATTCTTCTCATCTGATCGTGTTGAAGAATTAGTCGATATGCCATGGTTTTAAGATTTTAGCTAATTTTACTCGAAACCTGAAAACTAAAATGCGAAGAACCGGATTATAGAAGATTCATTCTAACTTACATATTGATTAACAGGTTACATATTATAGAATTATAATAATCATAAGGAGAACTGGCAGTTTCAATGCTTTAATAGTTTCCGTAAATTCTCTTTATATAATACAGAAGTTTTAGCGGTGTAAAGGTTAACAACATAGTCACAGTAAGTATAATAACAGTACAATATAAAGAATAGCAGAGGTTTTAGGCAGTGACGAAACTATTAGCACTTTGGAAATATTAGTACGTTATATCATTTAACTATTCAGATGATATGCGGAAAAATAAAAATAGATGGCATTAATAATTAACTCATTGAAAAATAGCCACAAGCGCCAAATATTCGCCAAGCTTGGCGACATTTAACAGAGTTTCGCCAAATTTGGTAATATATCATGTCAATTCTCAAATTTGGCGACAAAAAAATGTTTTGTTTATTCTGACGTCATTATGATGCATAGTATTATGTATTATACACATACCTATAATATGTATGATGCAAATGTATTACGTATTATATGTATATATATAATATGTATGATGCATATGCATAAGTTCATTAACATCACTAAAACGCACTTAAAGGAATAGTGTTTCATAAATAGTAGGGATAATTGCCAGATTGACCAGAGTGCTATTGAGATTAGAATACCGACATTTATAATAGACGTCTGTACACACCATCACCTCATCGAGTTTACAGTTGAAATTTTAGGATTAGTTAAAACTAGAATAGCATATTTAAATGCAACTGGTCTGTTAAGTCATATCTTGGTAGAAACCACCTGAAGACCTAATTTTAGAGGTTAACTGATAGGTTTACTATTATATTTTTCTGCATCCAAAAGTTTGGAAACATGGAGGAATGGGTGCAAGAAAACACAATGGAAAATCCACCAATTAACCTGTAAAATCGGGTCTGTAGGTGGTTTGCACAAAGATATGACTTGTCAGACCAGTTACATTTAAATACGCTAATCGATATTTAACTAATCCTAAAATTTCAGCCGTCAACTCGATGAGGTGATGATCTGTGCAGACGCCTCCCGGTCTTTAATAAAAGTTGTTTTAAGGAAGTAAAAGATAGAAAGATGGACAGATAAACAGAAAGATTTGCCTTATTAAGATTTTTGTAAAAGCATATAAAAATTCATTCAGCTTGAAATCATGTAACACCTTTATAACTCACGCTAATTTTCTGTAATCGGGTTTTGGCGACCAACATATCTTATCTATAACTATAATCTTTCTTTTACAGATTTAAAATTAACAATAAATTAACATTAAGTAGGCTAATAATACAATATAATAACATTAGCAGCGGACTTCGGACGCCGCATCTGTCGCAAATCGTTAAAGATTGTTTATTAGTTACACATTTCATTTAATTAAAAGGATATTTTTAAACTTTCATATGGAATTAGGATATTTTTCCACTATAGGGACCTTGGCATTTTTAAAAAATCTTGGCGCAATTCGGACTTCAGAAACTGAGATATGTTGCCAAATGATATAAACAACTACGAAAACAAACCTGATGAACTTTTATGTTATTTATATATATTTATATACATATAAACGTTTTATCTATACATGTATAAACTATTATTTTTTATATACAGATTATTTATGTTGGTATATAAAAATAAATAAACGGGTTCCTTACATTAAATAAATTGTATACATATGGAAAAAATTGCTTGTGTATATGACACAGTAAATAGGTTGCCA
Source organism: Maratus speciosus (assembly GCA_963932465.1). Lineage (NCBI taxonomy): Eukaryota > Metazoa > Arthropoda > Arachnida > Araneae > Salticidae > Maratus > Maratus speciosus. Next base: position 293,846,349 of record OZ010798.1, read on the forward strand.
GAAAATACGTTATTATCAAATTTCTTTTCTCGTCAAGGCTATTTTCTGTATTTCGCCAAGGCTACTATATCGGAAACGTACCGAACTGCGGTTATATTTTGTTTAATGTTTTATTGTTTTAATATCATAACCTATACTGATTAAAATTTTTAGGTATATTCATTTTTTCTATTTAACAAACATCTTTGGAAAAGCATATATATGAAACGTTATTCTGCTTGAAATCACGTGACCGCCTTCAAAGCTCTGTAATCGAGTTTTGGCGACCAACATTGGCACAATTGAATGCGTAGGAACTGTTTCCGGCCAAATGAACACCCCCTGTATGAAGGGTTTAGAGGCGGAAATTCTGTGTTTTCAGATTTTTCTGGTTAATTGTGCTACAAACCCGACTTACTTGTGAAATTTCATGATTCTACGACTTTTAGAAGTACCTTAGTTATTTGATGATGCGAAGTGAGTCAGTGACAAAAAAGCGCTTTTTCGGAATTTAATATTTCGAAAACTACTAAATATAGAAACATGAAATCGTGGAACCTTAGTTCAGTTTGACCATACGAACACGTGTATAAACGAAAAATTTCTATATCTCTCCCTAAAACGACGTTATGAGGGGGTGTAAAGTATGCCGAAATGGTTCAGGAAAAGGTAGCTTACGGCTTGTGCGAACTTGGCGGACGCACTGCCGTGCTCCCAGATACTTGATATGTACTGGTAATATTTTTCACGATTTATATTTAAAAAGAAATGACGCATAGCAACCGTTTGTTTGCAATCAGTTTTCAACCAAAACGTCATGACTAACGTCACACTGAAAGCATCTATAGATACTTAAAATTAAATTAAACAAAAACATAATTTGAAGAACAAATTAAAAAAAACAAAATTTATTTCCTACATTGCTTAAGCCCGAGAAGGGACAGATATTAAGTTATTTCATTCAATTAGTTCTACATTTAATGTTAAATTTTTGTAACAAATTAGTTAAGCCAATTGAAGATTAACAAATAAAAATAAAATTCATACAATATGATACTTAAAAGACCCTAAAAAATTAGATTCCGTTCAAATGAAATCGAAATAAATCTTAGACTTCTTCCATTTTTAATTGAAAATATTTGTATTGCAGATTTTGTATTATGTTTATGGCAATTGTGCATAAAATGATAAGATGCATGCAAAAGACAAAACTTAACAAAAGTCTAAGATTTATTTCGATTTCATTTGAACGGAATCTAATTTTTTAGGGTGTTTTAAGTATCATATTGTATGAATTTTATTTTTATTTTTTATCTTCAATTGGCTTAACTAATTTGTTACAAAAATTTAACATTAAATGTAGAACTAATTGAATGAAATAGCTTAATATCTGTCCCTTCTCGGGCTTAAACAATGTAGGAAATAAATTTTGTTTTTTTTAATTTGTTCTTCAAATTATGTTTTTGTTTAATATGTCAAGTTTTTTAATAACTACTGCACTCAGACGAACGCATTTCAAATTAATAGAGAGTATCATCATCAGGCTTTGATGTATGCGGTATTGCATCACAATGTGGGATGCAGTTTACCAATGTGTAATTCAAAATGTTTCACCACTGTAGTAATGCAGGTTTCGGTAGTTTGGACAAAAACTTCTAATCTGAACGTAAAAAATCTATAATCAAAACATAAAAAATTAATTACACTGCTGGAATGTAGTTGAAAAATTAATTAAAATTGTAAAAAATTAACTTCACTTAAATTTAGATCCCCTATTTCCCACTCAGGAACGCTATGAATGTAAATGTAAATTGTGTTCAATCCTTACTTTTAATATTTAACAATATTATAGCTGTGATACAGAAAAAAAATAAAAAATAAAAGTTTTACTTAAATTTTTAAACCCTATTCTCTCCCAAGGGGTGGTGTAAGCACATCAGAAAATTATTACCTAAGTTTAACTTGGGGTATAAATAGTTCTCATCTCGGAAAAAAAATACATTTTAAAATTTAAGTTATGTAATTCCCCACTAAGTTCTCTATCTGCGTAAAAATAGCTATCCATTGGAAACTTTTTACTAAAATATAAACTTGACCAAAGCAAAAACTTATTCTGAAAATACCCTTTTTATTTCCACTATGACGCCATATTCACCTTTTTAATTTTTGAAAAAAAAAAAAAAAACCTAGCTCAATTTAATATTTCACGTGAAAATCTTTCAACTAAAAAGAAATAAATTATTATTACAGCTTTTGAAATTTTTGCAACAATGAAGTAAAAATGTTGCATTTTCGATGAAAAATGTCCGTTGATTTTCAATGAAAACAGCGAAAATTGGAATTACAGTGGACTCTCTCTATTCTGAACATGCATGGGACCGACCAAAAATGTTCAGATTATGGGGGTGTTCATTACAGAGGGAGACTGCGAAATAAATGCATTACTACTACAACGATTGAGTTTATAGACTGTATAAAATGCCAATTACCGAGATGGACGTGCTGAATTTAGATTTGGCGGCTAGTGCAATGTCAAACTGAATACAGTCGAATCTGTAATCTACCGTCTCTTTTTTTAATTAAAAAAGTTTACAAAACATACATATATACAGTACTAGGGGGCTCTGCCCCCTACGAGTTACGCTCGTCAACCCCCGTTCAGACACCGCAGACTCTAAAAGTAGGCTAATTTGATAGGCTTTAAAAAAATTTCGGAAGATTGAATTATAATTTAAAAAACAGTGGCGATCTCCCTATAAACGGATTTCTATTCATTTCTCTTTGAATGGGGAATTTTAAGGCCAAATCCGCTGCGGTACTACTTGATGAACCCGTCGACCAATTTCGCCAAATTATATAAATCGCCAAAGCACTCGCCAATTATATAAATTGACATAATTTTTATTTTAAATAACGAAAGAACAAATAAATTAGTGCAACATTAATAAAAATACAAATAAAACGTCGAAATAAAAATAACTTGATGACATAGACACGTGTAACTTGCTTAAAGTCAAGTTAATGTGACATTTACGATCAACCATTATTGGCATTTAATCTTATAGTTTGGCGAATGATAGAGTTTTGGTCGACGGGATAACTAAGTAGTACCAAAAATACATATGTCAATCGCTGTTTTCGTCTTTGACGTAGACACGTGTAACAACATTTCAAAATAAGCTAATATAAAAGGAATTAAGTAAACAGAGTCTTTCTCTCCCGGTATTTTTTAACAAAGCGAAAAGAAAGTTCTTTTAAAAAAGACTTTTTAAATTAATCGTTTTAATCTGACGTAATTTTGACCAAACTATTCTTTCTCTTTTTAATATTCACGTGAAAATGCTTGTTTTAGAAATGAAATATTATTTGCGCTTTCCTAACAAAAATAGTTGAAAAGTATCCGCTCAAAATATCAAATAAATGTCTAGCGCAATTTCTGAATTTAAACCTTTTTGCAATATTATTTTGTATTCATTTTATGTAATAACTGTAATGTGACGTAAATATGACGCACTTTCTCCTATTTAAGACTTCTAACGCATGTTAATAAATTTATTATTTTACAAATTCCTTTCTCTCTTAAAATTCACGTGTAATTATAGTTTTTATGACGTAATTTTTAATAAGTTCATGCTTTTTTGTACATAATTATTTAATTCTAATTCCAAATGTTTTGTTCTGTTTATAATAGTCACGTGTAAATAAATTTTTAATTTATTTACAAGTATAAATATTTTTTTTTTTTTTTTTTGAAGCAAACATTATTATTTCCACTGTTTATACAGTTGGCAACAGTTTAAATTAATATCACTTTCTAAAATTTGTAAAAAATATCTCTAGAAATGCTGAAAATTTGAATTTAAAATAGAAATAAAACCTCAAAAAATTAGTCAAATTAAAAAAAGAAAAACAGTCTGCACACCGGGAACTTCAAACGTATAAAATGATCCAAAAATGATTAAATTCCTATGAATAGTTTTTGCTCCTATAAAACTTTTTTAGTGGAACGATTTTGTCCAACTTTAGCATTAAATATCTCTTAAAATAATTCTTCGATTTGAAAACTGTCTGCCTCAGCGTGTTTATCAAACATTTCTGTATCATACTACCGATTTTCATATTTTTGTATGCATTATTTTTCTTAATATTAACGAAGAAAGACCTCCTGTCACAAAAAATTCAAAACCGGCGGCGGTGACAGCGGTAGTTACTTTTTTTTTAGAACTAGGGGGCTCGGCCCCCTACGAGCTACACTCGCCAACCCCCGTCCAGACAAATTATAATTTAAAAAATAGTGGCGATCTCCCTATAAACGAATTTCTATTCATTTCTCTTTGATTGGGGAATTTTAACGCCAAATCCGCTGCGGTACTACTTGATTATCCTGTCGACCAATTTCGCCAAATTATATAAATCGCCAAACCACTCGCCAAATTATACAAATTGATATAATTTTTATTTTAAATAACAAAAGAACAAATAAATTCGTACAACATTAATAAAAACACAAATAAAACGTCGAAATAAAAATAACTTGATGACGTATACACGTGTAACAACATTTCAAAATAATTTTTTTCAAAAATATATATTCTAAAAACACTCAAAATATATATTAAACATTTAATTGCTAAAAAGGACGTCAAACGTTAGTAAAATACATTAAAAGATCTTAATAATTTGACATGTTTCGATTGAATTTACTCAATCATCATCAGAAAAACAAATAAACACAAAGATGGAAAATGACAATAAACTATTACAAATGAAATTTAAAAAATAAATAAATAAATAAATAAAATAAAAATCACGCGCGTAATATTTTAACATGTTTCACGTTGCCCTATTTTATTTTCAAATTATCTAAAAATTCAATCCAAATATTTGGGATTTGAAATGACAAGGAATCATTGCAGACCATTGAGTTTCTGACGTAAATTTCAATAGATTCTCTAATAAAAAGTTGCAAATAAAAATCTGACCTATAAATTAATCTACTTTCATTAAACAAAATATTTATGTTTTCTATTTTATTTAGCCTAGATAATGCGGTTTTACCTCTATTAAATTTTATGTCTGCAATGTGCTCTTTACATCTCACTTGGAATTTTCTCCGAGTCATGCCAATATAATAATTTCTATAACCACCTTCTTTAAGAAAAGGAATGATATAAACACCGGAAAGGTCAAATTTATCAATAGGGTCAATTCTAGTGGTTAAAATTGATTTTAATTTAGGAGGGGGTCTAGCAATTAAATTTACATCAAACTTTTTAAGTTGAGTTTTAGCGGATTCGAAGAAATTTGGATAATAATTTATAACCACCCTTTTCATGTTATTTTCTCTGTCGGTTTTATTCTCAAAAACTGCATCGCTCCTTTTGTTAATAAACTTTTTAATTAATTTATTAACTATTTTAACATGATATCCGTTGTTAATAGCTATTGTTTTAATTTTATCTAATTCATCATTTAAATATTCAGGGGAACAAATTCTAAAAGCTCTGTTAATAAGGAATCTAAAGGTAGATAATTTATAAGAATATGGAGTGCAAGCATCAAAAGGTATAACATTTAAGTTAGTTATTGGCTTACGATATATTGAACGAATTAGTTTATTATTTTCACTTTTTAATTCAACATCTAAAAAAGGTAATTTCTTATCGGTTTCAAGTTCAAAAGTAAATTTAATCTTATTATCTAAATCATTTAACTGTTGAATAAAAACTAACAATTTATCAACTTCTCCCTGCCAAACAATAAAAATATCATCTACATAACGTAGCCATACTAAAGGTAATAATTTAAAAGTACTGAAAATTTTTGATTCAAGGGGGCGTAATTTGAATTCTGCTAGGAGGCCTGAAATTGGAGATCCCATTGGGGCACCGTCTGATTGTTGATAAATTATATTGTTAAAAATAAAATAATTACTATTAATTATTAGGTTTAGGCCACTTTTTAAAGTGTTTTTCATTGGTATGTCAAAATCTTCTCTATTGTCAATGAACTGTTCGATGGTTTGAGCTACTTCTGAAGTATCTATGGATGGATATAATGACACAATGTCTAAGCTTGCTAAAATGCAATCATCTGTAATGTCGATTTTCTCTAATCTTCCGATGAAGTCAATACTGGAATCAACCGTGAAAGTGGAGGGAGGCAATAACTGTTTCAGTAATGGAACGAATGCACGCTCTAAGTAATATGTTGGGCCTTGACATTTAGTGACAACCGGGCGAAGAGGATAATCTTGTTTATGGTCCTTCAATCTGCCAACTAATCTTGGAATAACTGCAACTTTATTTAACTTGAGGTTAACTTTCATAAAATCTGGCCATTTACCTTTCTCTATTATTTCTTTCGTTTTCGCACATATTTTATTTAGTGGATTATGTTTTACTGCTATACATTCCATCTTATCAGTACAATCCTGCATTTTACTAATATAGTCTTCTCTATTGAGGACAGCAAGGCGATTAGATTTATCAGTCAAAATAATAGCAATATATTAGTAATATATTAGTAATTAGTAATATAGGAAAAATAAGAAAGGCCTCCGGTCACAAAAAAATCAAAACCGGCGGCGGCGGCGGTGACAGCGGTAGTTACTTTTTTTTAGAATAGAGAGATAGAGAGATATTACTTAAAAACAAAATCTGTACATTATTTAACAAAGTGACTAATTTTAGTTTGTTTTTGCACTGTGCGTGCTTGTGCAGTGTACATGTTAGCCAGTTGTTTAACCCCTTAATTCTCGTTCCCGAGATATTCGCGGGCTGCATCTTTTATTCAGATTGTTTGATTCCTACCAGTTTTATAAAATAGTGCAATTGGCTTTATTATGGTATCATTTTACCTGTCATTAAATAAGGTGAATATTTCTTTTTAAAAAAACTGGTGCCAATAAGCAATTTGATTTTTTAAACCGCAATTTAATGCGACCGTTAAGGGGTTAAAAAGTGGAAAGACTTCGGGTGATGTTCAGTTACATAGTTCAACAGGTCTTAAATCCCTTGCCCATATTGCTTGAAGGTAAGCGTACTTCTAGTTTCATAGGTCTATTCTGACTTTACGTTTTCTTCACTATCCTCTTCCGCTTCAACGATGTTGTTATCGCAAACTGGAAGGCTTCCGTCGGCTCCAAGATAAGCTCCAGGTTCAATTTCAGTATAGACCATTTGGAGAATTGACCCCAAGTCACTCACACCTGTTGCTTCTCATTCCTCTATAAGAATTGCTCATTCTCACATTGGAATCCAGGTTTGTAGAAGCAGCTTTGGAATGCGTAGGAAGTTACTTCATTCCAAGTTGTTGATATCCAATGGATATCATCCATAACGTTGACCTTCTTCGTTTGTTTGGTTGCCTTCAAAAAATGAATTCGGTAGTGAGCTTTAAAGGTCTTGATTACTCCTTTATCCAGTTGTTGGATTATAAAAGTACAATTCGGTGGTCAGGAACTTCAGACTCACGTTGCTCAGCTGCATGTTTGTGTATGATCTGGCATTATCCACAAAAAGAAGAATTTTTCTCTTTCTCTCTTCATCATCTCGTTACTACCCTCCAATCATTGTGAGAAATTTGTGAATGTCATCATGGCTGTTCAATTTAATTTACACAGGCAATGATCACAGGCAATAATGCGATTTTCAAATTTTAGAAACATCGTGGTTTTTCACTTTTTCCGATCACAAGTGGTAAGAGCTTCTCACAAATAAAACTGGCACTGAGCATCACGACAAGTCTTTCTTTTGACATTTTTCAGCCCACACCTTTCTCGCTTGCTTCTGTTAGGGTTTTATTTGGAAGACCGGTTTCGTTGGCATTGAAAATGTTAAACGCGTCGAAATCCTTCAATATATCCTGAAGATTTCTTTCCTTCACAGTGTCGATATTTACGTCTGCAGCTTCACCAGTGATTATTTTGAATTCGATGTTATACCGATTTTTGAAGCGAGTCAACCATCCTTCTTATGCCTTGAATTCCATTATTTTCTCCTTTTCTGTAAAATTAAGAGCAATCTTCTTTAGCAGGGGTCTCGTACAAGAAGATTCTTTATTCTCATTTGGCAATAAAACTTCAGACGCGATTGTTTATGTTCTTGTTTCCCATTTTCTTTTTGAAAATTCTACAGTTTGAGGAAATTTCATTTGATTTGTTCAAAAGCGATTAGAATTTTTTTCTCTTTCTTGCTCATGGTGTTGACTTAACCTACTGAAATTCCAAACTCACATGCAATTTTCCTTTGACTTCCGTTTGATTTTAATTTTTGAACAACTTCGTATTTCTCCTAAAGCTTCAGTTCTTTCCGTTTTTCTACTTATTTCCAATATAGCTGCGTAAGTGCAATGCTTCTTAACCTGCAACTGTAGAGAAACGGCGAACAAAAATTTACCATTGCCGAGCAAAAGGAAGAAAGAAACAGTAGCGATAGTCCCCATGGAGGTGTGCGGAAAAGAAACCATAATCCTTTTTTAGCCACTCCCTCTAATACCTGTTGACTTTTATCTGTCACTGGGGGTGGGGCCTTTCTGTTGCATAATCTTTCTATTTTTATCTCGGCTCCGGAGAGGGGGACTCTCCTGACATGGGTTTTTACATTATTATTATTATTATTTATTTTTTTTTATCCCTTTGCATAAAAATTGATTGTTTTGTTCATTTTATTTATCTGATTAACATGATTTACTTTTTGTGAAATGACAACAGTTTTATATCTGGACTTTTTGTTTATTAAAATTATAAGAATGTTCGAGCTAGTTTAGATGTAGAACACGTAAAGGCATACCTGTTTGAAAAATATTCTTTCAAATTTTTTTTTTTTTTTTGTTATAACATATGTTTTGTTAACTGAAGATTTTATCTCAATTATTCAAACAAATTACAGCATCGAGCAGATGCTTAAAATCTGGCAATGATTCTGTCTGTTTATTTTTAAATCGAGTTTATTGAAATTTTTATTCTTCTGCAACAATTCCCAGAATTTTTAATTACAAACACACGTTCAGTTTACAGAGAGGCGGAGTAGAATGGGGATCAAAAGTAGCGTTCATAATAGCGAGGTGTTCACATTAGAGAGTGTTCAGAATATAGAGAGTTCATCTTATGTTAAATCTATGGAGTTTCGCCGGAGCCGTCAGAATGTGTTCATAATTCCGAGGTGTTCAGATTAAAGAGTGTTAAGAGTCGTTTATATTTTTTCAAAATAGCACGTATTTTAATTACATTTTCTTTTGGTTGTTATGAGAAAATGGCAACAAAAAGATATAATTGCTATTTTTCAACTACACTGGTGAAAACAATTAAAGGGACAAACGGTTAAAAAAAAAAAAAAAAAAAAAAAAAAAAAAAATTATCCCTATACGCAAATAAGGTATCAGATGATAGTTAAGCTCGTCGCGGACACACCTGCCACGCAGTGGTATGTGTGGTCATAAGAAAGTTGCGCTGTGATCGGTTTGTGCAGAGGTGCTTCATTTGACCGCCGAAGCTTGTAGCGGAAGGGCGTTTTGAAGCATCGAAGCATAACCCAATCCTTGTTTTCTTAATTTCTTTGTTTACCCATCGTTAGTATGGCTAGTCGACATCGTCTAGATGATGCCATAAGATGGCAGATTGTTGGAAGACACGAGGCCGGCCAATCACTGGCTACCTGTTCTAAGGACCTCGGTGTTCCGTGAAATGTGGTGTCTACTCTGTGGAAACAGTTCACAGAGACCAAAACAGTGATCCCCGGACCTGGTCAAGGCGTAAAAAGGGCAACAACGCCCGCTGAAGGCCATTATTTGAGACTTTTAACCAAAAGGAATAGGTCCGCGACAGTGAAACAACTGTCTCGTCACCTGTATAATGCTACAGGAACATCTATTTCACGGAAAACAGTCACCCAGAGACTTAATGCAGGTGGCCTGTATGTCAGATGCCCTGTAGTCCGCATCCCTTTGGCTGTGAACCACAAAAAGTCCCGTCTAGCATGGTACCGAGAACACCTGTCTTGGACATAGGATAGTTTGGGGCAGTTCTGTACAGTGATGAGTCGCGATTCAGTCTGGACAGCGACTCGAGACGTATTCTCATCTGGAGAGAACCCGAGAGTCGATATCGGCCCTCTAACATTGTCGAAAATTATCCCTATGCTAGAGGTGGTCTTATGTCTGGCAGGCATCAAGGCAGACGGGCGTACCGACCATAATGTGTTTGATAGAGGTACTCTGACAGGTCAGCGGTACAGAGACGAGATTCTTGCACCCTCTTTGAGACTTTTCCGCGGAGCATATGGACCAAATTTCGTTTTTATGGACGATAACGCCCGTCCTCATAGGGATCAGTTGGTGGACGAATGCCTTGAATGGTAGGATGTTCAACGAATGAAGTGACCTGCGATGTCCCCTGACCTTAATCTCATCGAACACATATGGAACGCCCTTGGACGATCAATTGCAGCTCGAAGACTAGCTCCAAGGACCATCGATGACCTCAAGGGTGCCTTGGTGCAAAAGTGGGTGCAGTTGCCATAGAGATTGATAAGGACCCTGGTAAGCAGTATGAAACGTCCATGCGAGAGTTGTGTAGTTGTTACAGACGATTATGCACTCTATCAGACATGTTTTTCTCTGACTGACAGGGTGTCGGTCAGCTGCTGTGCTGGACACGTGACCAGTTACCTTATTTAGGGTGCAGGTTGTGCCCATTTTTGTTTTCCCATACATTAGTTTTATATCGAATGATATTTTGGCCAAGTTTGGTTTTATTTGCTTTGTTATTTTTTTTTTAATTGCAAAAAAACCATTTGTCCCTTTAATTGTTTTCACCAGTGTATTTTCCCTTTACTTTCTACATAAATGGAGTACTTGAGTTGCCAAAATTAAACAAATAGTGCTGAAAACTACAAAAAAAATAATCTCTCTATTCTAAAAAAAAAGTAACTACCGCTGGACCTTCTACGGGGACCTTCTAATGTATAAAATGATCTAAAAACGATTAAATTCCTATGTATAGTTTTTGCCCGTATAAAACTTTTTTAATGGAACGATTTTGACCAACTTTAACATTAAATATCTCTTAAAATAATTCTTCGATTTGAAAACTGTCTGCATCAGCGTGTTTATCAAACATTTCTCTGTAACCACCGATTTTCGTATTTTTGTATATAGTAATTTTCTTAATATTAACGAAGAAAGACCCCAGGTCACAAAAAATTCAAAACCGGCGGCGGTGACAGCGTTAATTACTATTTTACTTTCTTCTATCTTTACAAGAAGAAAGTATTGGATTCATGAAATTTTTCGAATTCCGGTTTTCGATGGATTTATACGTTTTAGGGGTCAGGGAACCCAAAAAACATGTTTTTACAAAATGTCTGTCTGTGACACAAATTTTATGGGCGCTCTATCTCAAGAACTAATGAACGGAAATTAATAAAAATTTATATTCAGCTAGTCCCTGATATAAATTGGTTCTGATTTTTTTTTTTTTTTTTTGTAAATTGCTAAACAGGTGGCGCTGCTATGCAGCATTTTTCACGATTTCCACAATAGCTCAATCTCCAGAACTAAAGCACGGATTTTCATCAAATTTCAGATTCAGTTAGTCCTTGACATGAATTGACGTTTTATACATTTTGGTGTAAATCGCTCAACAGATGGCGCTACTATGCTGCATTTTTTGCGATTTCCGCAATAGCTCTATCTCAAGAATTAATGTATGGATTTTCAACAAACTTCAGATTCAGGTATACCTTGATATGAGTTACTGCTGTTTATGTTTTGGTGTAAATCGCTGAACAGGTGACGCTGCTATGTTGCATTTTTCAGAATTTCCACTATAGCTTTATCTCAATAACTAATGCACAAATTTTCATCAACAACTTCAGCGCAAACTTCAGATTCAGGTATACCTTGATATCAATTACTGCTGTGTATGTTTTGGTGCAAATAACTCAATAGGTGGCACTGCTATGCTACATTTTTAAGAATTTCCGTTGTAGCTCTATCTTAAGAACTAATGCTCAAAAATTCACCAAACTTCAAATTCAGTTTTACTTGTATATGAATTGGTGCTAAATTTATATAATTTCTTGTACTATTTAAATGATTTAATTGACGTGATTTATACAGAAGAAAGTTTTGTAATGGCCACAACATACTAGTTTTAGAATAGAGAGATAAAGAAAGAAGTTTGTGTGTGAGTGTGTGTGTCGACGGTGTTCTGAAGAGAGCGCTGCACGTACAGCTACAAAATTTGGGAAAAAGGTACCTCTATGTATGCAGTTTTGCACCTCGAAGCCCAATTTTCGATTTTTTGATTAGATTTTTATTAATTTCATTTTTATGCGATTTTTAACGGGAGATTTTTTGTGTTTCGATGCGATTTTTCCACATTAGTGAAAGGAATACGGTTTCATTCTTGTAACCCAATATAGTAAATTTTATCCTATTTTGAATAAAATTTATTTGGAATTCGTGCAGCGATTTTTTAATTTTTAGCGAATTTTTAATGTTTTTTCGCATTTTGCGGCTGTTTTTTGATATTGGTAAAAAGAATTTTTTTTCAAAGTTTTAGCCTAATGTACTAAATTTTGTCTGCTACGACTATTGAATTTCAGCGATTTTTAATGCGATTTTCAATGAGATTTTTAGCAATTTTTTGCGTTCAGCGTCGATTTTTTGTCATTCTTCAAATATTTCCGATTTACAATGTTTTACCCCATTGGAGTAAATTTAATCCCTGCAAATTTTTAAAGTTTAGCGATTTTTAATGCGATTTTTAGCGGGTTTTTTTTTAATTCTATGGCGATTTTTTTGACATACTGAAGTAAAATTTGGTTTCAAACTTTGAGCCTAATACAGTAATTTTCGCCATTTACAATTTTGAATTTTAGCGATTTTCAATGCGATTTTTCAAGATTTTATACGTGCCGCGTCCATTTTTTTATCATTCACGAAAGATTTCCATTACAATGCTTTTCTATGACTAAATTTTAATTCTGCGATTTTTTAATATTTAGCGATTTTTAATACATTTTTCAATGCGATTTTTAATATTTTTTCGATCTCCACAGTGATTTTTTGACATTCGAAAAAGGAATTTGGATTCAAACTTTTAGTCTAATATAGTAAATTTTACCATCTACGATTTTTGAACTTTAGCGATTTTTCGAGATTTTGTATGTTCCGCGTCAATTTTTTGTCATTCATGAAAAATTTGCGATTACAATGTTTTACCCGATTATAGTAAATTTTGACTCTTGGGATTCTTTTATATTTAGCTATTTTTACTGCATTTTTCAAAGCGGTTTTTAGCGATTTTCGAGTCCCACGGCGACTTTTTGACATTCGGAAAAGGAATTTGGTTTCAAACTTTCAGCCTAATGTAGTAAATTTTACCATCTACGAATTTTGAATTGTAGCGATTTTTAATACGATTTTTATCGCGATTTTCAATGTGATTTTTCGTTATTTTTTACGTTTCGCGTCGAATTTTTGTCATTCATGAAAGCTTTCCAATTACAATGTACCCCATTTTACCCCATTAGATTAAATTTTGACTCCTGTGATGTATTAATATTTAGCGATTTTTAGTGCATTTTTTCAATGCGACTTTTAGCGGTTTTTCGAGTCCCACGGCGGTTTTTTGTTATTCGGAAAAGGAATTTGGTTTCAAACTTTCAGCCTAATATAGTAAATTTTGCCATCGAACTATTTTTAATGCGATTTTCAGTGCGGTTTTTAACGATTTTTCGAGATTCTTTCCGTTTGGCGTTAATTTTTTTGTCACTCATAAAAGATTTCCGATTACAGTGTTTTACCCTATTATATTAAATTTTGAGCGATTTTTAATGCGAATTTTAGCGATTGTATGAATACCGTGGCGATTTTTACTTTCTTCTATCTTTACAAGAAACTATTGGATTCGTAAAAATTTTCGACTTCTGGTTTTCGACGGATTTATACGTTTTAGAATGCCCTGAACACGATTTGATGGTTTTTAGAAAATGTCTGTCTGTGAGTCTGTCTGTCACTATGTCACTCTGTGAGTCCGTATGTGGCAAAAATTTTGTGGGCGCTCTATCTCAAGAACTAATGCACGGAATTTTACAAAACTTTATATTCAGTTAGACCTTGATATAAACTGGACTTGATTGGTTTTTGGTGAAAATCGCCCAACAGGAGGCGCTGCTATGCGGTATTTTTTACGATTTCTGCAATAGCTATATCTCAAGAACTACTGCACGGATTTTCATAAAACTTCACATTCACTTAGCCCAGGATATAGTTTGGTACTGATTACTTTTTTGTGAAAATCGCCCTACAGGTGGCGGTGCTATGCTGCATTATTCATGATTATCGCAATAGCTCTAACTCAAGAAAAAATGCACGAATTTTCATCAAACTTCAGATTCAGTTAGTCCCTGATATAAATTAGCGCTGTTTAATTTTTGGTGTAAATCGCCCAACAGCTACAAGTGGCGCTGCTATGCTGCATTTTTCACGATCTGCGCAAGAGCTGTATCTCAAGAACTAATGCACGGATTTTCATCAAACTTCAGATTTAGTTAGTCCTTGACATGAATTGACGTTTTATACATTTTTGTGTAAATCGCTCAACACGTGGCGCTGCTATGCTGCATTTTTGCGATTTCCGCAATAGCTTTATCTCAAGAACTAATGCTTGGATTTTCAACAAACTTCAGATTCAGGTATACCTTGATATCAATTAGTGCTGTTTATGTTTTGGTGTAAATCGTTCAACAGGTGGCGCTGCTATGCTACATTTTTCAGAATTTCGGCTATAGCTCTGTCTCAAGAACTAATGCATGAATTTTCATCAAACTTCAAATTCAGATACATTTTGATATCAATTAGTGCTGTTTATGCTTTGGTATAAATCGTTCAACAGGGGGCACTGCTATGCTACATTTTTCAGAATTTCGGCTATAGCTCTGTTTCAAGAACTAATGCATGAATTTTCATCAAACTTCAAATTCAGATATATTTTAATATGAATTGGTGCTAAATCGATGTTATTTCTTGTACTATTTAAATGATTTAATTGATGTGATTTATATAGCAGAAAGTTTTGTGATGGCCACAACATATATGTTGTGGCTACAGTGTTTGTGGCTACTGTTGATACTAGTTTCACATAGGTAAAAGAAATTCAGTTTCAACATTTTAGCTTAATGTAGTAGATTTTGTCCTCTACGAATTTTTAATTTTAGCGATTTTTAATGCCATATTTAGCGAGTTTTAGAGATTCTTTGTGCTTCGCGTCGATGTTAGGTTATTTATGAAAGAATTCACGTTACACTACTTTACTCCATTAATGTAAATTTTGTCCCCTGCTACTTTTGAATTTTAGGCGATTTTTAATGCAATTTCCAATGGGACTTTTAGAGTTTTTTCGAGACCCACGGCGATTTTTTCACATTTGGAAAAGAAATTTTGTTTCAAACTTTTAGCATAATATAGTAAATTTTGCCATCAACGATTTTTGATTTTTAGCGTTTTTTCAAGATATTTTACGCTTCTCGTCGATTTTTTTGCCGTTCTTGAAAGATTTCCGATTACAGTGTTTTGAGTCGATTTTTTGTAATGAAAGAATGCAGATTACAATATTTTACCCCATTATAGTAAATTTTGTCCGCTGCAATTTTTGAATATTCAGCGACTTTTAATGCATTTATCATTTTGATTTTTAGCGTTTTTTCGAGTCCCGATTACAATGTTTTTCTATGACTAAATTTTAATTCTGCGATTTTTTAATATTTAGCGATTTTTAATACATTTTTCAATGCGATTTTTAATATTTTTTCGATCCCCACAGTGATTTTTTGACATTCGTTAAAGGAATTTGGTATCAAACTTTTAGCCTAATATAGTAAATTTTACCACCTACGAATTTTGAATTTTAGGGATTTTTTATGTTCCGCGTCGATTTTTTGTCACTCATGAAAAATGTGCGATTACAATGTTTTACCCGATTATAATAAATTTTGACTCTTGGGATACTTTTATATTCAGCGATTTTTAATGCATTTTTTAGCGGTTTTTCGAGTCTCATGGCGATTTTTTGACATTCGGAAAAGGAATTTGGTTTCAAACTTTTAGCCTAATATAGTAAATTTTACCATCTACAAATTTTGAATTTTAGCAATTTTTAATACGAATTTTAGCGCGATTTTCAGTGCGATTTTCAGTGCGATTTTTCGTTATTTTTTACGTTTCGCGTCGATTTTTCGTCATTCATAAAAGCTTTCCAATTACAACGTTTTAGCCCATTAGAGTAAATTTTGACTCCTGCGATATATTAATATTTAGCGATTTTTAGTGCATTTTTCAATGAGACTTTTAGCGGTTTTTCGAGTCCCACGGCGGTTTTTTGTCATTCGAAAAGGAATTTGGCTTCAAACTTTTAACTTAATATAGTAAATTTTGCCATCTTACTATTTTTAATGCGATTTTCAGTGCGGTTTTTAACGATTTTTCGAGATTCTTTCCGTTTGGCGTTAATTTTTTTGTCATTCATAAAAGATTTCCGATTACAGTGTTTTACCCTATTATAGTAAACTTTGAGCGATTTTTAATGCAATTTTCAGTGCGATTTTTAGCGATTGTATGAATACCGTGGCGGTTTTTTCACATTGGTAAAAGAAATTCAGTTTCAACATTTTAGCTTAATGTAGTCGATTTTGTCCTCTACGAATTTTTAATATTAGCGAATTTTAATTTCATATTGTGCGTGTTTTAGAGATTGTTTGAGTTTTGCGTCGATATGAGGTTATTTATGAAAGCATTTACGTTACACTACTTTACTCCATTAATGTAAATTTTGTCCCTCTGCTATTTTTAAATTTTAAGCGATTTTTAATGCAATTTTCAATGCGACTTTTAGAGTTTTTTCGAGTCCCACGGAGATTTTTTCCCTTTCGGAAAAGAAATTTTGTTTCAAACTTTTAACATAATATAGTAAATTTTGGCATCAACGATTTTTTATTTTTAGCGAATTTTAATGCGATTTTTAGCGGTTTTTTAGATTTTTTTACGTTTCACGTCGATTTTTTGGCATTCTTCGAAGATTTCCGATTACAGTGTTTTGAGTCGATTTTTTGTAATTAATGAAAGAGTTCAGATTACGATATTTTACCCCATTATGTTAAATTTTGTCCGCTGCTATTTTTGAATATTCAGAGACTTTTAATGCATTTTTCAATGTGATTTTTAGCATTTTTTGTAGTCCCAGGCGATTTTTTGACATTCGGAAAAGGAATTTGGTATCAATTTTTTTTTTTATCCTACTATAGTAAATTTTGTCTTCCTCGATTTTAGAATTTTAGTGACTTTTAATGTGAGTTTTAGCGATTTATCACGTTCCGCGCTAATTTTTTTAACATTGGTAAAAGGATTTCGGTTTCTAACTTTTAGCCTAATATAGTACATTTTGTTCTCTACGCTTTTTGAATTTTACCAATTTTTAATGCGATATTCAATGTGATTTTTAGCGATTTTTAGAGAAGGCTTTCCGTGTTAATTTTTTGTTATTCATGCAGGATTTCCGATTACAGTGTTTTCCCCCTTAATATTAAATTTTTTCAGCAGTGACTTCAAATATTTAGCGATTTTTAATGCAATTTTTAATGCAATTTTCAATGTAATTTTCAGCCATTCTTCGAGTTTCGCGGCTATTTTTCAACATTCGGAAACTGATTTCGATTTCAAACGTTTTGCCTAATATAGTAAATTAATCGATTGCAATGATTTATCCCTTAAATTGTAAATTTTTACCCTTGCGATTTTTTAATATTTTGCGATTTTAATGCGATTTTTGGGCTGTCACAATAATTTTTTTACATTTTTAAGAGGAATTCTGTTTCAAACTTCTAGCCTAATAGGAATTTGGTTTCAAACCTTTACGCTCGTATTCACGAATAACTTCGACCCGGAGTTATGCAGAAAACCCGGGTTGAAAACTCAAATGGCATTCACTGTCAACCCCACTGAACCGGTTCGAGGTTGAAATCTAACGCCGGGTTCAGTAACCCAACCTTGGTCTACAGGTGGTTCAACCCAGGATTTTTCAACCGAGCATGCGTATTAACGAAAAACAAGCGGTGAGAGTGAGGAGAGGGAGAGGACCGCCATTTTACAATGGCGTGCTGAAGCTGATAGAATGTGATGTGTAAAATATAGAAGTTCTACTATTAAATAAAACGGAATAACATTATGCAAAGGTATGTAATCTCATATATATGTTATTATCTTCAATATTTTTATCTGATTTGTTTATATTTATGTATATAGCCTCAATATATTGAATACATGTTGAATTGTTTGTTTACATAAATACGCGTGGTCGCGAAAAATTTATTTGCCTTAAAAATAGCCAATATTACTTAAACAGCCGAATAATTGCTTCTAAAGTAACAACTGTCGCGTTTAAGGTCATTTATTTTTTGCAATTTTGATGTTAAAAAATTCACAAATGTATTTTAACAGGACCGAAATAAACGCCATACTTGCATAAGTTCTAATTAAAATGTGAGACTCAGGCTAATTTGCATTTTTGTTTAAGTAAAGAAATACACAGATTATCTTAGAATATCCATAGATTCTCTGTAGATTTTTGATCAGTACTTATAGAATGTTTTAAAATTAAATTCTGGGTCTGTTGTGTAAAAGATATATTATTGTTTATGTACAAACTGAGATAAATATAAATCAGATCTATAAATTAGATATTTTAACTTAAAATTTAAACAATTTGAGTTTTATTTCTTTATTGATTTTTTTTTACGATTGTTTGTAAGCTTCTACGTATGTTTCCCAATTTTTGTGGAATTTGAAATATTTATTTTTATTGCATTTATTTTTCAACTGTATTTTAATTTCAAAATTATACATAATATAAAATATTGCATTAGTATTATTTTATACGAAAATAATAATAGTAATAATAAATCCTAAAATGAATAACTTTTCAATGTTACCTCCTGAAATTGTGACTTTTTTTTTAGAGATCACTTATAATTTTTGCTTCTGAATTCACAGCTAAATTAAAATAAATTACTAAAGGGTTGAAATACGCTGGTAAAAAAAAAACTTTCCTTTTTTTAAAATAACCCCACACCAAAAATATTTTTATCAGCCCTTTAGACTATTATGATGACTATTTTTAAGGTAAATAAGTTCTTCGTGATCATGAGTATTTATGAAAGCAAACAATTCAAGATGTAATGAAGGAGATATAATGTATAAATATAAACAAACCAGTCAAAAAATGTATAGATAACATATATATGTGTGTATGTATGAGATTACATATATTCTTCTATTTTTGGTAATATGTACTTTAAACTTTCTTTTTATTTCTATATCTTACACAGCATCTTGAGAAACGTTTAATTAAAGAATGACACCAAAAAAGAGAAAAAAATAGAGGAAATGGGTAGGGTGGTACAAATGGGAACTTGTTTTTCTCCACTGATTCACAAACAACAGGCAGTTATTTCATTTATTAGATAATGTAAAATTATATGACATTATTAATAATTAATTTGAGTTGTTTTGTTAGATTACAAACTATCATTATTCTGCCTATTTAGTCTAGAAATCTATCATTAATCAGACATCAAAAAAAAAAAAAAAAAAAAAAAGAATCCCACTTTTAATTTCTATTCTGAATGAGATTCTTATTACATCTAATGAAGTGATATCTAAATGAGTTAAAAATATGAAATTAAGAAGCTGGAAAAAATATAGAAAATAAAATAACATTTTCTAAATAAATACATTTTTTCAAATGCAACACTGCAACCAAAAACAAGTGTCTTCGTGCATGTAATAATATTTCGTAATTATTAGGCTAATTTATCAAAAAATAGTCAAAGATAATCAAGTGAATAGCTTTGATCTTGTAAATGTGATAATAGAAAAATTCTCATACAAATGACTGGAGGGGAAGAGGTGGGGATAGGTCCTAAAAGCTGGTCGATAAAAATTCAACTTTCTGTAATATTTCACATTTATTTGTCCAGATAGTATTCAGAATACATTTATCATCATTTAGGAAAGGCTTTATTCGATTATTTGTGTTGAATGGAAATTCATACTCTAGTAGTCTTAAAAAGTTTAAAATATTTGTGTTCCTTAAAATAATATCTTATAAAATATCTCCACTGCACACAGTTTAAACTTAAAGGAAGTATAGAGTTTTATTTAGCGACTAGTTAAATGAAAAATGTTTATCAATCGCTCGGAAGTGATAACTATATGCGCCTATGGAGCGCCTCTGCGGCTTGGTACCTGGTGCCAGGGCACCGCTAGGATCACCTGTTCCGCTTTTTCTGCAGTTCTGTTAATATTATTTCACTACTTTTTCCTGTCAACCTGGAATATTAATTACTATCTAATTTAATTAGAATTAAACATTTTAATTAGCTCGCTGAAAATCCAAACAATAAAATTAATACATCTGGGATATCATCTATACTAATAACAGAAATAGTATATATAAAGTACAACAGACTACTTTCTTAATTTTTTTTCCCTTTTTCTCCATTTTAATATTTTCATTATCAGAAATTGTTTAATTGCTAACTAGAGCTATTAATAATAGAAATCATCATAATTGCTGTTGAAATAAAATTTTAGTTTTTATTCAAATCAAGTTTCAATAGTTTTGGCCTAAATCAAGTTCCATTTTTTAGCAACTATGCGGAAATTTATTTTGAAAAAGAACCTTTTAACATTTATTTTAGCAGTTGACACGTTTCATATCATTAACCTAACTCATTAATTAATTTAAAAAAAAATAATTGTTTAAAAAATATTAAAACTTTCAAGAAATTAAATTAAGTTGATCCATATTTAGTGATTACAGGTTTTTATTTTGTCCATACATTTTGTGGGATTAAAAAAAAAAAAAAAAAAAAAAAAAAAAAAACACTACATCGAATCGTTCATTTCTTTCTTTCTTTCTTCTTTCAAAACATAAACAAACGAAGTCTCGACGCGAAACCGAACAAGGCATGTGATTTTTTAAACCAATAAACACATTTCGTTCAACCTAGGTCGAGAAACCCCGAGTTAGGTAACTTTTCATCCGAAGTAAACGGTGAATACGAGTTTTCAACTCCCGGTTGAAAATACCAACCTGGGGTTACTGAACCCGCGGTTTAACCCTCGGTCGAAGTTATTCATGAATACGAGCGTTAGTCTATTATGATAAATGTTCTTCACGGCTTGACATTCATCAAAGGAATAAGATTTGAAACTTTTATCGAAATATAGTAAATTTTGACTTTCGTGATTTTTTTAATTTTTGCGATTTTTACGTTTTTTGGGCATTTAATTTTTGAACTAATATAGTAAATTCTGCCCTCTTTTCAATAAAGTTTATTCGGATTTCGTACAGCAGTTTTCGAATTTTTCGTGAATATTTTATACGATTTTTAGTGAGTTTTCGCGATTTGCTACGATTTTTCCTCATTACTAAAAGGAATTCAATTCCAATCGCCTAGCACAATATAGTAGAAAAAAATTCTCTTTTCGATGAAGTTTATTCGAAATTCGTGCAGCAATTTTTAGTGCTTCATGCTGTTTTTTGACAGACCTGGGCAGGTTAGCTAGTAACTATAATAGCACTTACACTGTGGTTTTCTTGTGTACTTTTATGTGCAAAAAGTAACCCATAACAGTTTTCCATAGTGTATTCTCACTGGATGATCTAGGGAGTCTGAAACTATAAGGCATGTGATTTTGAAGGATATAGAAGGCGGTAGGTAAGAAAGATACTTACCTATAAGGAAAGTGCATGTTTACAAACAAACACTTCCGTGAACCGATCTACCAACTACATTTTTGTCATAACGATCATTGCAGGAATAGAGCTGTGCAAGGTGACGTCACGAACAGGTTTTTGCTGCTGCTGTAGGACAGCTATTGCTACCTTTATTAATGCTTTTTCTGTTTGCGTGTCCTACAGCTTTCTTCATTGTTCCCCGGTAAAAGTCACGTGATGTGAACTGCTCTATAGTCTTGGCGACGTAGGCCGATCATATCAGAGACCTGTTAAACGTAGACCAATAAAATTTCCCTAGCTCATGTGTACAGGTAGGAGTCATAAAGAACAGACTGGCTTTTCTTGCTGTTCCACAGTAATTCGACCAACAGTGACGTCAGCTGCCCTTTCCTTATAATACCCTGTTCACACTGCGTTATCGGAACTCTCTTAAACCTCCGAACTCTCTGAGGGAGTTCCACAAACTCTCTGAGAGAGTTTCAACTTTCTTCGGGCTAGAGACAGTCACAACCATTCACTCTCGCTGGCTGTAAAGCTTCGCATTAACTGATTGGGTGTTGCGGGCGGTTTTATCTTAAGCACATGCGCAAACAACACAGTGACGTTCACTGAGTTATCTTAAGTGAGTTTTTCCATGTGAACAAGTTTCCAATTCCGGGAGGGTACCACCTCAAAATTAAGAGAGTTCGGCGGCCTAAGATATCTTAAGTATCGTAGTGTGAACATAGTATGAGAGACCTTATGCACGCGGCCTGAGGTCGAGGCTAAAATTCGTCTGCTGGCGGTATTTACTGGCGGTGTTTAACATACCAATGTATGGAGTGTGAATTATTAATGCTTGTTTGTTAAAAATACCGCAAAAGAATTCTTTGATGCAGCAGCATATACTTAATGTATTGTAATCTAAATTCAAAATGTTGTTCTGTATGCGAAAAAATTCCCTAAGTTTGCAAATTTTCAGTTAAAATATATGCACTCAACCTGGGTCAAGGCTAAAGTCGTCTGCTAGCGGTGTTTGCGCCTGCGCATTCCGGTATTTTGCCGGTGCAGTAACTAGAATAACAGATAATCATACCGCCAGCTCTGGCGTCTGACGTCACCTGAATAGAGTCCAGTGGCATGTGTGTGTGTGTGTGTGTGTGGTCCGAATTTGATAAAAAAAACAATCTGCTGTGTAACAACAGATATCACAAGACCGTATTCATATTCATAATATAGCTAATTCTCAAATGTTTTAAAACACAGACTTAATTTTTAATTAATTTTTTTTTTTATTTTTATATTGGTTTGTAAATAATATTTCGTTCCTTTTTGTCATTTATTATTTTTGATTGAATCGATGATTTTTTTTTTTTAAATATAATGCTAGACATAAAAAAAAAATACATTTTCCATGCATGTTCAAGATAATATTTTTTTTCTAACGTTCCGACTACCGAGACGGGTTCATTCACAAGAGCAATTTTTTTCCATTGTACATCTTGCATTGTACATCTTGTACATCTGGATTTAATAATGGACTCTATTCAGGTGACGTCAGACGCCAGAGCTGGCGGTATGATGATATGTTATTCTAGTTACTGCACCGGCAGAATACCAGTATGCGCAGGCGCAAACACCGCTAGCAGACGACTTTAGCCTTGACCCAGGTTGAATGCATACGTTTTAACTGAAAATTTGCAAAATTAGGGAATTTTTTCGCATAAAGAACAACATTTTGAATTTAGACTACAATATATTAAGTATATGCTGCTGCATCAAAGAATTCTTTTGCGGTATTTTTAACAAACAAGCATTAATAACTCACACTCCATAGACTGCTATGCTAAACACCGCCAGTAAATACCGCCAGCAGACGAATTTTAGCCTCAACCTCAGGTCGCGTGCATAAGGTCCATTAGATTTAATGATTAGATTTAAAAAAAAGGTCCCCTGCCCTCAAAGAAAAAAAAAAGAAAAAAAAGTCTTAATTTAATAAATCCAATGGTTATACTTTTCTAAAAATAAATAGAAAAATACATATTCTAAAACAAGGTTTCTTCTAATAAATAATTAAACTATAATAATTAAATAATAATAATATTTTCTGATATTGTCAGCGTCTTCTACAGGTCATTTTAATAAATAATGAGGATGTATCACGTGGTCAAATTCTTGTTGTTTACCTATTAACCATCCAACCAATGCAATGTTGTTGTTGTGTAACTGACAGTTTGTTATCGTATAATCTATATTTGATTACCATCTAATTTTTTTAAAGTTATATTTTGTATTTAACCGTACCTTAAATCCGGAAAACATTTTATCTAAATGGATCAAGACAATATTGAAGATCAGGATAACAGCCAGGATCTAGAAGACAATAGCATTGTATGTGATCTATGCAAGAAAACCTTTAAACGTAGATCTGCGTTATACTATCACATACGAAGAGTTCATAAACTTGCTGTAGAATTTGCAAATCGTAAAAATAAATTTAAATGTCCTGACACTTCATGTTCCGTAACATTCCATTTAGCCAATTTGTTACGAAAGCATATTCAAGATGTTCATAACGTACAAATAGAAATGTGCGTGAAATTTTTTAACACGTATGAGGGTATGACTTTCATTTTGTCTTTAACGTATGAATATTAATTTTGCAAATTAATTTTTAACAAATTAGTATTCAGCTAATCTGTTGGCTGATACTAATATTTCTGATTTATACTTTTCTTTTTACAATAACTATTAAAAATAATATGTCATTTAGTAACATTTAGCTGGGCAATTCCAAGCGAATGTTATTATTTTTAGTATTTTATTTTCTACATAAAATAGGTAATACACATATTTTTTGATAGTACTAAACCTGTACATATATTTTATATTTGCAATGTATTTTATTTTTTAACATTTTGACATTTGAAGTCCACCAAAGTGGGGGTTGCTTTGGGACCTATAGCTACAATGATCCTTTATTTTATACACAGAGATAATTACACAAACCACACATAACAATTTCGTCAATATACAAGGAGGAGATAGCACTAAGTAAATTCAATACACCAGAGAATTACAGCTGGGATCGCCACAAAGCAGGGTTGTAATTTTGACCAGGACAGTGGATAAAAGTGGTGTTAACCGCCCAAAAGGGGTCAGAAATGGTCAAAACTGTTAAAAATGGTCTTAATTTTAATAATTAATTTCTCTTTGCAATTAATAGTAACTTAATAAGTAATAAAAGTAGCATTGCAGTTAAAAAAAAAATACACTGACAAGTTAATTAGGCTCATTAGTAAAATATGCTTATGCAATACAATAAGAAAGTTAAATTTGAAAATGGACCATGCAATTTCAAAAATATAAACCAATTGGTTAAAATAAAAACATAAAACATGAGTTGCAGTTAAAAACACAAAGCATAAGTTGCAGTTAAAAATCAGCAGCATCGGCTTGTGACAATCCCATTTCCATCAATCTGATCTTCAGCCACCTTAATGAATCGGGTAAATGACTTCTGGGCCTTTCCATTGTGACGGGTGTGACATCCAGACACAATTTTAAGAGGTTATATCTTTATTTTGGGCAATAAATTAGCTAATAAATCCCTGAAAAGTATTTAAAATATGTTTTTCCATGCATTTGCTTGAATAATTGTGCAAACACAAAACTTCAATAGCTTTCAATTAAAAAAAAAAAAAATTTAAATCTTGTGACGGGTGTGACTCTCTCCGGACATGAGTTTTCACTAGCATTACACATTTGTTAAAATTCCTGTGAATATTTTAATGTTTCATTATTAAAACAATTTTTTTCTAATAAAAGAGATTCAGATTAAACTTAATGCATAATTTTCATAATAAATTTTAATTATTTTAAAGTATAAGAAATTTTTTTCTACTGTGATGGGTGTGACATCATGCAAAGTATACAATTTTAAAGTTATTTACAAAAGAAAACAGCGAACGGTATGGACAGAAAACTTTACAATAGCTAATATACAAACAAAATTTAATAAAACTAACATCTTTATGCAGTTAGTTTAAAAATTGTAGTGCCCCATACTTGTTATAAGTGATAGCATAGCTATTTTTTTTACAATGGGAAAAAAGTTTTCAATTGAGATATCATCTTTCTCTGGCCAAATCCAGTATGGTCCATTGGCTTGCATGTATTTCAAGCTTATTTCTTCCTTATGGTAGTTGATATTCAAGACATTACTGCAGTACAAGGAACAAGCTATTGTGCTTTTTGTTACTGGCCAGGGAAACCACAACATAGTCTCAGATATTTATCTGATGTTTTCAAAATTTTTCTGGGGAGAGATTCACAATTAGCAGTGACTTACCTCCCTTAGTGTTGATTTTGTAGTTTTTCCAATCAAATAGTTGGTACTATCAGCACTTACCTTAAAGTGGGGATAAGACTTGATGCCTTGTCATCCTTCTGTCAGCATTTGTTTACTTTCCAGTATTTTCTCTGCTGACACATACAATGTCTTTATTGCACCAATCTCCTGTGCACATTAAAAAAAAAAGCCAAAGCAGAATTAACTATTGCTTTTCTGGACAAGCAAAACCCACACTCTTGAATTTATCAATCCCCCAATTCCGTCAAGTGCTCCTTTACCATGAGAAGTGGCCAAAAAGTTCCATTCACATGTTGGCTTAAAATCTTTGATAAAGAAGCACAAGTTTGAAATGTTTTTAAACAGGGCTGCACAGCCATCAGAAAATTTTTTCACTGTTTTGAGTTGGGGAAATTCTGTTTTCAGACTATTAGTAATGGCATTTAAAAATTTCCATACATAATACTTATTTAAGATGCTGCAATTCGTTATTGATTACTATATTAGTACTGATTACTATATTATTACATAAGAGCAAATCACATTACCTTTCAATGATGCAAAGCATGTAAAAATGCTGATTTGAGGATGAGTCCAGTGAGCACTCTGGATCTCATTTTGAGAGACAACACTATTGTTCTCGGCAAAGACCACTTGCATTATTGCTTCAGTGTCTCCCACATTATTTTTCGCGTCTTCAAAGTAACTGGATTGAGTTACAGTTATGTAAAGAATATTAATAATAGACTTTCATTTTCTTGAAAATCTATCAAAAGTTAAAGTAAATTGCCAATTGCCACCAACTCACAATTTGCTAAAATAATTCAAATATATATTTTTTATGATTTATCCTTTTTTTAAGCCACATTTGTCTTAATATGTTTAGAAACAATAATGATTCAACCTTACACTTCATTTAAGAAACATTTAAATATACTTCTAAACAATTTAAAATAGTGTCATAACCTGTCACAAGGATTTTGTCACACCCGTCACGCTAAAATTCCACACAAAATAAAAATTTAATGAATTTTTAATATTTCATATTTATTCAGACATAATAATTAGACTTTCAGAAAGTTTCATATATTTTTGAGAAAAAATGAATTTTGTATAATAACTTGAGCATCTTTTTTGTGACGGGTGTGACAGAGTGACAGTATAAATGTATTTGCATTAAAAATCAGGTCTTTTAAATTATTTTGAAAAATTAAGTGTTTCAAAGGGTAAACAAAAGTCACAAATAGTAATATATGCACATAGAGTGAAAATGCTGCTGGGTTGTTCTCTACAATACTTGCAAATTGGCCAGCAGTCTGACTTGAATGATGCATATGTAAATTTTCATAAAAATTAGATAAATGGTAAGAAATCAGTCAATTATTGAAAATTTTAATAGCAACAGAAATTGTTTTAAAAATTTGACTTAACAAAAAAAAAATAAAATAAAAATTTGTGGAAAAAATAAAATAAAAAATGTGAGGGAATGATGAAATAAGACATTTTTACTAATTGTAGGGGGAAAATGCAAAATTATGAAGAAATCCAAACTGTTTCCTTTAAGAGAAACACTTAATATATAATGTATGATAAAATTAAAATTTTTGATATTTACAAAAAAATTAATATTCTGTGTGAGGGAATGACTGCTAATAAAAACGCTTCCGGATATACTGACTAAAATAAAATTCTGTAAAATTAACAAAATCTTA
The DNA here is from genome assembly GCA_963932465.1 of Maratus speciosus. NCBI lineage: Eukaryota > Metazoa > Arthropoda > Arachnida > Araneae > Salticidae > Maratus > Maratus speciosus. Next base: position 293,874,172 of record OZ010798.1, read on the forward strand.
CACCACCAATTTATGTTGCTGGACTGACAAGTGCTCAAAATAGCTTCTTCTCTGTGAAGGATGCTAGACTGCTACTGCTCATTAGTGGTAGATATTTGAGATAATAACAATGTGTGAGGGAATGATGGTCTAACATGGGGAAACATATAATTGATTGAGTAGACTATATAATAATAGTAAAAATTAATATTTTTATTATTTTTTGTAATGTATCAAATAAGAACTTTATTTTGCTTAGGGTATTTTTAATTATTTTTATTTCTGGATGGAAAGAAATAGGCAATAAAATATGGTAGTACAGGTGGGGGAAAGGTGAGGGAATGATGTTTGCATGATATATATTATATTTTTAAATACTAAATTTATTTATTTTTAAATTTTACTTTCTGCCCCTAATAAACTATGTTTAGATCTTCTAATAAAAATAAAAATAAATAAAAATGTAATAAAATTAAGAGCATTTATATGGCTGGGAAGCACTTTTTGCACTATTGCAGAGAATAACCCTGCTGTTTTAAATATTGCATCTGGTGGAATGAAGATACCTTATTTTACAGTCTAGAAATTTTTTAAAATTTTTCTAACTTTGACCTTAGATAAACTATAAAAGAATAAGTTTTACAGCTTAGTTCTCTGTAATTTCATATGTGTCATATTTTTACCTTTAATTTGATATATTACTTGTATTAATAAAAGAAGTTTGAAATTTCAACCCTCATGTCCACTTTTTCATGGAAATGCCCTTCTCTGACATTGCTAGACTCTCCTAGGTACTGTCAACGAAACTGCCAACAAAAATTGAAAACAAAAGAAAATGCAATTCAACAAATTACAACGACCATTTGGAAAAGGATTTTTTCAAAGACTAAAATTTAAGACATAAAAAATCGCATGGAGTTGATCATACATTACGTATGCTATGCCATGGATTACATTTTTCGGTACTGTAAATTTTTAAACTTCTGCGGAGCTTGTCATACATTACATACGCCATGGATTAAACATTAATATTCCTTGACCAATTTTAAATGAAATTTCATTCTTAAACTTCTAAACATACCACAATATTACTTTTTACACCATCGTATAGAGAAAAAAATGTACTTTTAAATGCAATTATAATTGATCTTTTTTATAGTTTACCAATCAAAATCACATTCACTTTGATTTTTATGATAATATTTATAAATCTTTACTAGTTTTCACTATAGCACAAAATTAGCACTCGCCAAGTGTCGAGTAACACTTAAAACGTGGAGATTAACTTTATTGTCCTCACTCGCCAAACTCAATGGGAAAGGGGTGAAATTCGTTCAGAATTTACGCCGTCTAGATCAGCGATTCTCGAACGTAAGAAAAGAAATTAGCAGGGGCGATTCTGTCCCGAATTTTCCGAAAATTTAAGGTACTTGGTTCGGAAAATTAAAAAAAAAGAAAATCGGTCATCAGTTCAAAAATTCAGACATAAAAATATCGCTAATTTCGATATGGTTGCCGAAATAAATCAATTTCGCCAATCGTTCGCAGAAAAAAATCACCAATTCCGTCAAAGAATAACGAAAAAACGTGAATTTCGCCCAAAAACCATGCAAAAAATGTGAATTTCGTCAAAAAAATCGCGGAAAAAATGCAAATTTCGTCAAAAGATCGTGGATAAAACACAAATTTCGCGAAAAGAGTGTGGATAAAGCACAAATTTCATGAAAAGATCGTGAAAAAATGCAAATTTCATGAAAAGATCGCGGAAAAAACGCAACTTTCGTCAAAAAATTGTGGGAAAAACACAAATTTCGTGAAAAAAAATCACAAATTTCGTCAAAAGATCGCAAAGAAATGCGAATTTCGTCGAAAGATCGCGGAAAAACTTCAGATTTCGTCAAAAGATTGCGAAAAAAACATGAATTTTGTCAAAAGATCGCGAAAAATCCCACGAAATTCGTTAAATGGTCGCAGAAAAATGCACAGTAAGTACCGGGGGGGGGGGGGGGGGTGTTCCTGCTCTGCTGTAACCTTTCTTAAAATTTGCTATGAATTTATTTCATTGCAATTAATAGTAAGAATAAAATATTTAAGATTTTAATAAAATAATTCTTAAAGTATATTTCAATTTCCTTGTCTCTTTTATGCATTGCATTAAGTATGTCTAAAAATCTTTAAATATGTGTTTGACTTTTATTTTAGAAGCAGTAATTTCTTGGTTATATTTTTTCTGTTACATGTTAATGCCAGTTTTTTTTTTTTTTTTTAGTTGAATGTAATTATATCGAATGGTAAGTGAAAGATATTAATAAATTACAATGTTGATAGTTAGAAAAAGCACAATTTTGTATGGAGCGTACATAACTTTGTTACCGGCCAGTGGTTAAAAAAAACTGGCCAGTGAAAAAAATCAGTGTACTGGCCAGTGGATAAAAATGTTAATTTTGACCTATAGTTTTCACACTGCTGTGAGCCTAGTCTGTTCTGCAATTTAAACCACATGAATCCAATAGTAGAGAAAATCCAAGCAGAGCTAGATGGAACAGAATGCAGAGATTGGAAAAAACTGCAAAAATCATAATCTAACTTTTTTTTTCTTTTTCTGTACTTTTCCTTTTAGAATCTCCCAGGGGTGCAGAATATGTCCGATCCGGCGATCTAGGATCAGGGGAAATTTTAACCCCCTGGGGAAATTTTCAGAAACATAGGGGAGAGTAGCCGAATTTGGACCACTTCACTTATTTTCAGGTGTAACTCACTTAATTTTTGGAATATCTGCAAAAGATCATTACATAGGGTCAATCTATTCATCGACCAACTAAATAAATAAATATTTAGATCAATTTCATTTTGAAAATTTTAAATTTTATTTTAATTTGAAAAAATTGTCAAAAGTGGTCCAAATTCAGCAACTGGTCACCTAAGTTGGACCCCCAGTCTCCTAATATGAACCAAATAATATCAGGTTGTTTTAATGACTAGAGAATATAACTAATTTTATTAAAAGCAAAGTTTGTGATTAATGAAACAATCAAATAAAATAACAGCAATGAAATATAACTCAAATATCTGAAAATATGAGTAATTGTTTTAAATCAAAATGTATTCCAAATATAAATCAAAGTTATCAGTAATTAAGAATAGAAATTCTGGAACTAATTGTCAGTTACTTGCATATCATGTAAGGAGTGATGCAAAGCTTATACATGAATTTTGTTTATTGTTTTTGTTTTCCAGCGCACACAACATGGAACCGTATATGGCAATCTGAACACTGAATCATTTCTGCTATTTTATTTTTTTGAGAATTAGGCAAAACCAATCATCACTGTCTAGATTTGTCTTTTTAGATTCTGAATTATCAGAGTTTTTTTGTTGCAACAGAAGTTTTCTTTACATTATGTTTGTAGTTCTTCTCTTCCATCATTTTCTTGCTAATTGCATTACACCTATTTTTTAAAACTCGATGTTCCAATTGCTTTTGTGCTGTGAAAGCTTCTTTTGTTCATTCCAAGGTTTAGTTTATATGGTGATGATATCAACACAACTGTTTTTTGACTACCTCTGTACTTTGATTTAACTGAATTTAGCAAGAAAAATAACATTTCTAATTATTTTTTTGCTTTTGGGGAGGATTTGTAGCTGCAGCCTTGTTGCAGATAAATTTCTTCACAACTTACTGTCTGCTTTTTGTTTCCTATATATGTAACAGCTTTTGCTGTCACACGTGTTTTTCTTCCAGACAGTTTGTTTATGTCTTTTTCAACATTTTCATCAAGGTTTGAGATTTTATGCGTTTTAATGGCAAAAAAGTATAATTCTACCCTCCAGAACTGTAAAAAGTCTTCCATCACAAATATCCTGCTGGAGAAAAATGTTTGAATTCAACTTTGTAAATCAAATATGCCGTAGGAATAAAGAATTCAAAGAAAATAAATACAATTACATACAAGATAAAAGACATTGCAAACAAAATTTATTGCATAGACATGTAAAAATATTTTATGTTTATATAGGCCTAAATTGTATAAAAAAAATTAATCCAGATATACAAAAAAACTTGCATGGAGGTATTAATCCATTATAAAATATATTAAAAAAAATTGTGTACAAAGCGTACAATCCTCGAAATTCATTACTTACTTTTCAAATTTATGATCGCATTTCTGGTCCAATTTAAGCAACTTAAATTGGCCCAATTACGGTAACTGCGCCATTTTTTAAAACAGTTAATTTCAAGACTAAGAACAAAAGCGAAATCAAACAAATCCGTGTGAAAAATGTGCACAATAAACAGATGAATTCATATATGTATATGAAAACATAACAACTTATCTTAGTTTTAAAATATTCACTTACGTTTAGTAGGAAAAAATTAGATCAAAACAGCTAACTTTAGTTTTTTTTAAATTGTCTGAAAACAGCACGTAGTAGGCGGCTGCTTCTTCTAATCATGAGTGACTTTATTCTGATGAGTAGGATTTCAGTGGTAGATGGAGTCTCTTGCTGCAATTAACGGCAGAATGGCAACGGTCCAATTAAAGCGGCGGTCCAAATATGGCTACTCTCCCCTACAATTTATTTCGATTTTAACAACGAATTCCATAATTCGCTGAGATAGAACAATTTCAGTACAAATAAAAATATCCGTATGGCGACCTTTACAAAATCGATCTCAGAATAATATGTACCGTATATCAGGGGTGATTATTTTCCGAAAGTTTAAGACATTCGGTTCCAAAAAAAAAAAAAAAAAAAAAAAAGAAATCGGTCATCTGAAAATTCGGACATAAAAATACCACAAATTTTCGCAAAGAATTACGGAAAAAACGCGAATTTCGTCACAAGATCGCAAAATAACTGCACATTTCGTAAGAAGATCGCGAAAGAACCGCAAATTTCGTCAAAAGAACCGCAGGTTTTTTCAAAAGATCGCGAAATAACAGCAGGTTTCGCCAAAAGATTGTGAAATGAACGCATATTGTGTCAAAGATCGCAAAGTAAATGTACATTTAGCCTAAAGATCGCGAAACAATCGTAAATTTCGCCAAAAGATCACGATAGAATCGCAAATTTCGTCAAAAGATCACCAAACAACCTCGAATTTCGTCAAAAGATCGCAAAAAACCACGATTTTCGTCAAAACATGGCGAATAACCTTCTATTTCGTCAAAGAAAAGCGAAAAAACCCACAAATTTCTTCAAAAGATCGCGAAATAAACGTAAATTTACTCAAAAGATCGCGAAATAAACGCAAATTTTGTCAAAAGATTGCGAAACAACCACACATTTCGTCAAAAGGGGCGAAATAACCGCAAATTTTGTTAAAAGATCGCAAAACATCTGCAAATTTCGTCAAAAGATCATGAAAGAATCGTAAATTTTGTTAAAAGATAAAAAAAACTGCAAACTTCGTCAAAAGTTCACGAAAGAACTGCAATTTTCGCCAATCGATCGCAAAACAATCGCGAATTTTCATCAAATAATGGCAAAACAACTGCGAATTTCGTCAGAAGGAAGGCGAAATAACTGCAAATTTCGTCAAAAGATAGCGAAGAAATGCGAATTGCATCAAAAGATCCATAAAAAATACATAGTGTTGGAAGTGGATTTCCCCCACTCTGCTTTAACCTTTCAGAAAATTTGCTGTGAATTTTAGGAAATTGTTTTTCACTCAGAATCACCCCTGCCATATATACTTGCGCATAAGTTGAGAAATATTTGAAAAATAAATTTTCTATACCTACGGTAATACAGCACTTACCTATAACATACCGTAAAATTTTGGGGAAATTTTCGTGTGGATTGGGGGAAATGTTGGAAGTAGAAACATTTTCTGCACCCCTGGAATCTCCCACCATTTTGAAGCTGAAAATTGTAACACGATATTTTCTGAGAAAAGTGATTTAGGAAGATAGTCTGTCTTTAATTTTAAATGCCAATAATTGCAGGTAACCACTCTGAATGATACTGTATTATCCATGCTTCAGCTTCTTTCCGTTCCTCTTCCTTTCTCTTCAGCATGCCTGCTACACGGTGCTGTAGGCAGCGGGCACTCGGTTCGAGATTTACATATATATTAGAAATTCGTTTAAAAGGAGGGACAGTGCATGCACAGTACGCCTGCTTTATGGTGCCGTAGACAGCGGGGACCCGGTTCGAGGTTCGTTTGCTTCGAGATTTCATATTATTAGAGACCCCAATAAAAGGAGGGGCTTGCTAGCAGGTGAAGGCAGCTAGTTTAATTATTATAGTTACTAATTATTATAGAAACTTTAATTATTATATTTACTACAAAAATAAAAATTATATTATTCTTTATGATGACTAAAATCTATTTAAAAGTGATAAGATAAGAACTCACTTTTATCACTTAATAGTATCAAGTTAATTATAACAGTAATATTATTAATAGTATTCATAATAATATTATTATTAATATTATTTTATAACTAGTTAGTGCCCGTCAAGATTTGACGGTAAATAACTTGAATGTTTCATTAGAAAAATTCTTGAATTTTTAATTAGTTGCTTTTAAATTAATTATTGAATGACGAATTTCTATATTGCATGAAGTGATTCTTATTACTTTAAGGTGATAGATGGTGCTGCTAGTCTAACCTATTCAATGAAGTGAAAGAATTTTAAGTTTATAATTTACAACTAATTATGCTTGCTTTTTATCAGAAATTTACCTAAAAACACTGGGTAGAGAATTTATTTTTACTTATTACGACCGCATTTTTTTAAAATAACAATATATATTTTCATTGATTTATTTATTTATTAAAACTACACGGGCTTTAAAAGCTGCCATGAATTTTATTTTTATCTGTCTCACTCTCTAAAAACCTAAATTTGAAACTTGATGCAGCTAACGATTTATAATATATATTTTATTACTTGAATTTTATTTTACATTTTTATACATTTTTTAAATATTAAACCTGGATATCAAGATAATTTCTTTTATAGCTCTTATACAAATATTTTTTTCTTTCCATTTTATTTTTTTAAGAAAATGAATGAAAACTTTTCTTTCTGACACACACACACATATATTCTTGATAATGGTCAGAAAATATAACAAAAATTTTAGATCAACTCAATTTATTTAATTGATAATTACATGCAAAATATTTTAGCTTAAATATTTTAAATATAAAATCATTATTTTTTCAAAATATTATTGAGTGTTAAATTTTATTTAATTATAAAGCATGCAAATAATAATAAAATAAAAATCCTATAACTTCTCTTCCTAATAAAATATGTCATTATTGAAATGAATTACCGTCAAAAATATTACACATTTTGCCATCCTTGGGTTCGAACCTGCGTCTTGTACAAAAATTCATAGCTATAAAGTGCTGCGTTAACCCGCTACGCTAGCTCTTTTAACTTCCTTCTAAATTGAAGAGGTTCGAAAAACAGTTGACGTATACGAATGTCTCGAATTTGAGTTCTGATCTCACAGAAATAGTTTTGCGTTTTAATAATTTATACCTTATTTTTTCAAAGAAGTAGCTACAACTTAATATGCTAGGTTCCTTCGTGTCTAACTATTGGCAATTCATAAGACGGATCACAGAGTCCATAACTTTTAACCTCAAATCACTGTGTTTATCTGCTGTGTGTAATATGACCAAAACAATATGACACCCACGAAATAAACTGTATCTAGCTCTTATTATAGACACAATACATTTTTAATTGTTAATAATGCTGAAAGAGCCAAATAATATTAACTTTGTGAAAGAAAGAAAAGCTTCTTTACGAACTTAAACATGCAGCGCATCACTCCAAAGACAGGCTTGTACTTATGTACTGCGCATGCGCAACTGTAGAATTTTAATTTAAAATTACGGCTAATTAATAAAACATTTGAACAAACGAATGGACGATAACAAATCTGTGGCCAAATATCTTTCATTTAAAAAAAGATTGGTGTAATTTGATGCAGTAGTTTCTTCTCACGGACTGTCGAAAGAAAACGCATAGCGTTTTAAATATGTAGATATCAGTTAATAAATTTATTCTGATATTAGTATTAACTTACTACTAATATCAGAATAGAATAAATTTATTAACTGATATTATAAATGATATTAATTAGTAATAAATAGATTAAATGTAATTAAAAAATGTAACTTAATAAATATATTTTTAAATGAGTACACACATCATGCATTATATAAATATACAAATATGCAGAAAAATAATTAAAACAAAGAAAAACCAAGTAAAACCTACAAAAACCTGGGTTTTTGCCAACCCTGAGTCTATGGACTTTTGATGCATTCATATATTTAAAATATCTTCACAGGATATTAATATTTTTTATTTCTGTTTTATGTGTGCTCTTCTTAAAGGATGTCTTTTTTTTTTCTTATTTTTCAAAATATTTCTAAAATCTATGCTGAATTTAATATTTTATGTGTTAAAAGTGGGTGAACTCTGAGAAGATTTTAACACTTCCTATAAAATTAACTCTATACTTTAGAAATATTTTGAGACCTAAGAAAAAAAGAGACATCTTTTAGGAAGTGTACACAAAAAATAGAAGTTAAAAATACGAATTTCCTGAGGTGATATTTTAAATATACGAATGCATCCAATGACCATAGACTTTACATTAGTGAGGGGAAATCGGAAGTTGAGTGACCAGCCCCCTTAAAATGTAATACATTTATCAAAATATGCGATTACTTTCTAAATCTCTTCAATAGTGTGATATATGTTAATTTCTTGCTTTTATGTTTCAATTAAGTACCTATGTTTTGCAAGGAATTTAACTTTAAGAAATTCTATATTAAAGAAAAAAAAAGATTTTCTCTAACCTTTCAAGACTTTCTTATGCTTGTGTTGTGTAACTAGAAGTGTGATGTTGATTCTTTATAGAGTTTTAAAAATGCCAGAAATATATATATATATATATATATTAAACTAATCAAGAAGAGGTGTTTTATTTTTCTTTGCCATAAAAATTAGAAATATATTGTAGAAATTCCATGCATATATATATATATTTATAAGTCAGTTCTCAAATTGAAACTTGCCACCTTTTGACAAAGTGAATTTTAAGCTTAGACATATGAAATTAAAAGGCACACTTATATGTATATATATATAATTGTGAAAGTGAATGGGATTTTCCATTTTTCAATAAAGCAAGGAATCTGTCAGAAAATACTTACTGTCAAAGTTAATGTTTTGAGCAGATTTTCAGAATGTGAAATGGTTGTCAGGAGACAATAATAGCTTAAAACTGAATGTAATACATCTATCAGAAAATGAAAAATTTTATTCGTTTCTAAATCACTTCAGTAGTTATGCACATTAATTTCTTGCCTTTATGTTTAAGAAAAAAGTCTGTGAATGTGTTATAAAGTTTTGTGGGGGGAATTATAAAAAAAAATTATCTCTTTTTTTGGCAGTTCTGTTATTTTCACGTTATTCTTTTTATGCATTAATATAAGAATAAGAAATTGCATTGACTAATGAATGGATATAATCAGAGCTGATATATCGATATTTAAGGAAAATTGAAATCAGTTGAAACAATGTGTTATAAAAATTAATCTTTGACAATGCATCAATATGTCGTCCAGCCCTATTCACCACATCATCAAATGTAAATAAAATCTAAAACCTGGTGAAAAAAATCAAATTTTCTTAGGCCAAATTTTTGGCAAATGATTATTTTGCTGCTTATTGTTTCAAAAGTATCTACAAATGTAATTAAAATTTACCCCCCCCCCCCCCCCCCCCAAAGAAAAAGAAAAATTATACACAAAAAAGAAATGACTCATGATTTTTGTGACATATTCTTAACTTGAATATTCACAGCCTTCAGAGAATATCTAAATATTCTCCAATTAGAAACCATAGGTTTTATGTAACACGGATATTCAAAGAAACTGTAGCTAGCAAAATGATGTTACAATACTCCAAGAGTAATATGAATAAAATATGTATATTGTTTTAATTGTAAGCTGTGCTGATAAGAAGGGCCAGATATAAAAACATAAGCATATTGTTTTAATTGTAAACTATGGTAAAGTACCCAGTAGTTGACACTGGACCAATAGTTGACACTTTTGTAGAAACAGTAGTGTAACAAGAAAACGTCACAGGTAGGAACATGAGAGAGACAGAATTTTTAAAATCTATCACCTTGTGGCAAAACTGAGAACTAAAATTATAAACAGTCGAGCCCAATTCCAATATGGCGGAAGACAACATAGAAGCATGTGTGCAAAGTTGAATTTTTCAAATTTATCTTAAGAAAAGTGATAAGGATCGCACGTTACAGTAAGTATTAAAACCCGTAATTTATCTTAATTTCTGGTTATGTTTTGATTGATATTGATTGTTTCGATGTCCAAGAATTGTATTGGAATAAAATTGATGCATTTTGTGCAAAATAGCGGGAGTGAGTGTGAGTGTCAACTATTGAATATGAAAAGAAACAGATTTTCAAAAGTTGACACCCAGTGTCAACTACTCGCTCATGTTGGGGTTTTGTTAATCTAATTCAGTGCAATGAAAATAAGCTGTAATCTACCAGATAAATTCATGACTAACCTTTGAAAAACTAAAAATGCATTTAAACCAATAGATGACACAGGGTGTCAATTACAGGGTTCATACGGTCCTTGAAAGTCCTTAAAAGTGCTTACATTTTTCAAAGGAAATTTTTGGTGCTTAAAAGTACTTATTTTCATGCAAAATCTGAAAAAAGTCCTTAAAAGTGCTTAATTTTACTCTCATATTAATTCTTAATCAAAGGTGAAACTCTTCAGCATTTCTTTTCATTTCTGATTTTTAAAAAATCTTAATCCCGCCTTGCCTCCCCTTCTTCTGAAATTTCACTTCCCCCTTCGTAATATCAAAGTTAAAAACTTCGTTTTTTTAACCTTTTTCTACTCTCAGGGATGTAAGACCTGCGCCAGACGAAGCCAAAATCGCTTTACTGCGCCAAGCTTCTACAAAACAGCTATTTTTTTTTTTTTCCATTTTGCGCCAAAACGTACTTAGTGCCAAGATGAAATTTAACACGATTTCGTCGATCCGAGAAACAACAAAAAAAAATCCAATTTGTAACCTTATTCTAGGCCGCTAATGGCATCAAAAAAAGCAAAAAACCGCGGTCAAAAGATCTCGGAAAACACGCGATGTTTGTCAAATGATCGCGAAAAAACGTGAATTTTGTCAAAGGATCGCTAATTTTGTTAAAAGATGACGAAAAAAACCCGCAAATTTCATCAAAAGGTCGCAATAAACCATAAATTTCGTCAAAAGATCGTGAAAAACGCGATTTCGTCAAAAGATCGCGAAAAACACGCAAATTTCGTCAAAAGATCCCGAAAAACACACAAATTTTGTCGAAAGATCGCGAAAAACGCGCAAATTTTGTAGAAAGATCGCGAATTTTGCCAAAGGATCACTAATTTCGTCAAAAAAACAAACTAAACACGATGAAAAGATCGTAAAAACGCTAATTTTATTAAAAGATGGTGAAAAAACTCCGCAAATTTCATCAAAAGGTTTCAAAAAACGCGCGAATTTCGTCAAAATATCGCGAAAAAAACGTGCATTTTGTCAAAGGATAGCTGACTTTGTCAAAAAACGAACAAAACGGGGTCAAAAGATTGTGAAAAAACGCGAATTTCGTTAAAAGATCGCGAAAAATATGCGAATTTTGTCAAAAGATTGCCAAAAATACGCAAATATCGTCAAAAGATTGCCAAAAATACGCGAATTCCGTCAAAAGATCGAGAAAAACATGCGAATTTTGTTACAGCAAAAAAACACACCGTTAATTCTGTCAAAAGATTACCAATTACTTCTAAAAACGAACAAAATGGGGTCAAAAGATTGTGAAAAAACGCAAATTTCATTAAAAGATCTCGAAAAAATCCACAAATCTCATCAAAAGGTCACAAAAGACCGCAAATTTTGTCAAAAGATTAAAAAAAACCCTCTAATTTCATCAAAAAATAGCGAACAGAACACTGATTTCAACAAAGGATAGCAAAAAATACGCGAACTTTGACAAACGATCGCGAAAAATACGCGAATTTCGCCAAAAGATCGCGAGAAATACGCAAATTTCGCCAAAATATCGCAAGAAATACGCAAATTTCATCAAAAGATCGCGAAAATACGCAAATTTCTTTTTTATTAGCTTTAGAATTTCAATTTGCTCCAAAAACAGTTTATTGCTACAAAATTAATTTTTGCTGCTACAAAAATGGATTTTACTTCTACAAAATCAGGTTTTTGCTGCTCCAAAAATAGGTTTTACTGCTACAAAATTCGTTTTCTGCTGCTACAAAATGGCTTTAGTGCACTTTCATCCCTGTACTCTATTTCTTACTTTATACTGAATAAATAATCTGTCCTAAATTTCAGTAACAATTCTTTCCATCACATTTCATTAAAATTTCATCTGAATTTCACCCTCAAAAATTTTTTTTCTCCGTTTTTCTTTGCTCTCCCACAGTACTCAAAGTTTAAAAACTCTTCGAAACTGTTTAATTAAAATTTTTTTTGCTTTGTCATTTTATTGCCTCAATAAATAATCAATCAAGATTTCTCTTCCCACCCGGAATTGGAATTTTCCTTTTGCACCCCTCCCCCCTTCCCCTCACACACACTTAAAGAACACATGGAATTTAAAGTCTTTAAAACTCCTCTTAGTTTTTTTTTTCTTGTAAATTTTTAGAAAGGTAAATAAATAAGTCATCTAATAAACTCCTTCCCTCCCTAAAAAATGTGCTTGTCCCTTTGCCCCTGCAACTTATAAAGTTTAAAATCTTAAAAATCATTACTTTTTTAAAAACTTTTTCTCTTCCATTCGTTAATGTATTGTAACAATAAATAATCGATCATACAGTTTTACTCCCCCCTTCCACCGAAATTGACGTTTCCCCGCCCTCCCCCCTCCTTACCAAGCATACAAAATTTAAAGTCTTTTAAACTTTAAACTGTAAGTTAATTATAAGTCTGTTAAACTACCCCCCCCCCCTCAATAATAAGAAAAAATTATTTCTCCTCTTTGTTTATCATTACAATAAGAAAGTATTGGATTCGGGAAAATTTTTGACCGATTTACACATTTTAGGGATCAGATATCCTGAAAAACATGTTTTTACAAAATGAGCCTAACTCTGTTTGTCTGTATGTGACACAAATTTTGTGGGTGGTGTATCTCAAGAACTAATGCACAAAATTTAACAAAAATTTATATTCAGTTAATCCTCGATATAAATTAGTGTTGATTAGTTTTTGATGTAAATAGCCCAACAGGTGGTGCTGCTATGCTGCATTTTTCATGATTTACGCCATAGCTATATCTCAAGAACTAAAGCACGAATTTTCATCAGACTTCAGATTCAGGTATATCTTGATAATTATAGGTGCTGATTATGGTTTGGTGTTAATCTCCCAACAGATGGCGCTGCTATGCTGCATTTTTCACGTTTTCTGCAATAGCTATATCGCAAGAACTAATGCATGGATTTTCATCAAACTTCAGATTCAGTTAGATGTTTACATAAGTTGTTGCTGATTAGGTTTTGGCGTAAATTACCCTACAGGTGGCGCTGCTATGCTATATTTTCCAGGTTTTGGACGGTTTTAACAATAGTCATATCTCAAGAACTAATGCACGGAATTTCATATCTTTAGAATCCTCATGAGGGGCATAGACCATTTAATTTTGGCACTCTGATAATGAATTTTGTAGTATTAACCTGTATGAGATAGAAGAAAGTTTTGGGATTGGCACATCTGACTAGTTTTTTCTTCTGCTGTATGTTATTTTCAAATTTCCCTCCCTCCATTTGAATATTTAAAACTTTTGCAAAAATGAAAGAAACCCTTTATTAAAAAATGCATGTTATAATTTATTAGTATATTTAATTTGAAGGTCCTTAAATTTTTTTGGTTTTGGTCCTTGAAAGTCCTTAAAAGTACTTGATTTTTATTTAAATAAATGTGTACAAACCCTGAATTATTGAAATTAGGGAGTGTCAACTACTAAAATTAATTATTTATTTTTTTAGATGCCACCTACGAAGGGAAATTTTAGGAATTACACGGAAGAGAGCATGAGTGCTGCCGTAGAATACGTTAAAGTCAACAAAGCTGGGTACAAAACAGCGGTTAAAAAATTTAACGTGCCTAGAATAACTCTGAAAGTTGAGGGAAAAACCCCAATGAAAAGGTAAAATATCGGCCGCTAGTGCTTGATTTTGCACTTGATCTTTCATTTTTGTTATTTGAGATTAATTAAGTGGTTTTATGTTATAATTTCAGATCTATGGGACTTTTTTTATTTTCATTAAAACTTCTGATCTTTCATAAAAAAATTTTGCTAATTAACGGTTCTTATCATTATGTCTTCATATGGGGCAATTAATATAGTAATATAATAATAAAGAGTATTTATTATTATTAATTTAGGCCCTGCCGCAGTCAGTGTCAATTACTAGTTCACGAAGGTGTCAACTACTAAACTCTCACGTTCACGATGGTGTTAACTTCTGGACAAAAATCATGTTTTTATATCCCCTAGTAATTTTTACAAAATGTATTGATTTCGGGACATTAAACGTTATGATTTTGTGGAAAAATGTTCAAACCCCCTAGCAATGATCAAACTGTTTCCCTTAATTGAAAACTGCACGAACCAAAGGCGACGAACGCCGAAAAATTCCTTAAGGTGCCAACTACTGGGTACTTTACCTTAATGGGAAGGGTCAGAAAAAACAAAACCCACTTGTTTTTCGAATGCTGCAGCATGAGTAGAAAAGATCGTGTTGACTATTAAATTACAAAAACTTTTGTAATGCTGTTAACTCTAACTGCTTTTAGAAATGTTCTTATTGTTATGTTTCTTCATAAACTTTCTGAAGTTCTTAATATGCATTATTTGTAAAATTCTTTATATATAAGGATTTATATCTTATATTTTGTTAATTTATAACTACAATTTATCTGTATTTTTTGTTAATAGAATTTAAAGCATGGAAAGATGCTGAACAAGATAATACTAAAAGTCTGTATACTTCCTGTCAGAATATACGATGTGATAAATATAGGCGTTATTTGTATACTTGTTATAGGTAAGTAAATATTGTTTATATGCATCAAATTTGCATATGTGATTAAAAAAATATTTTTGTTAATGTATAACAAACAGTAAAATATGTTGAAAAGTATAATTTAAAAAATTATGTCTTAAAACCTTAGTCTTTTGACCACTTGCTAATAATAATTATATTTATGCTATTCTTGATGATATATCTTATAGCTATTATGTGTTAATCTTTGAGAAATTGTTGTTGTTGAAATCAAAACACCAAGAAAAGAAATAAATGTTGTTATTTTGTTTCTTCTTTCTGTCATTAGAATAGGAAATAAAAAGTATCATATTTTACGATGTATAAGTCGACTTTTTAAACTGTCAAAATGCAAAGAAAATTCAGGGGTCAACATATACACTAGATATAAGTCAAATATCGGATGATTGCAGTTTGTAGCCACAGCAAATTTTATGAGAAAAGCTTTGATCTTTTCCTAATTATTTTGACCTACAAAATTTATCATTTCCAAAAATTTTTGCACAATAATTGAGTTTTAATATTTTTATTTTCCATAATTATTCTAATAAAAATATTAATTTATTTTTAGAAAAAATCAGTTGGTTTAGAAGAAATGTTGGAATACAACGTCCATTTATCTTACCCTTTTCTTTCAGCGCATGCGCGTACAGTGACGTTTCTACAAATCCGCTCTGCGAGCGAGATTATTTAGTTCTGTTAAAAACATGTCAGTGCTTAGTCGCACTTAAGCTATGTATATATTTTTGTCTTCGTGTTAGTGTTAATAAATGTTTATGTCGAGCTATTCTGCTAACTCTGTGTGCCCCCAAAACCAACAAAGGTTATGGGTACCAGAGACGCTACTCACTGCGCTATAAATAGCAGAAATATTTTTTATTCGAACTTTCGAATCGTAAAGTCTTAAGCCTAAACTGAAACTAAGAACTCTTCTACGTTCTGTCATTAACTGTTTTGATTTGTGGCTGCGAGATATTTTATTTAATTATGTCACATGTTACGACAATTGAAAAGCTCGGCAAAGATAACTTTGATAGCTGGAAACTTCAAATTGAAGCAGTATTAATAAAAAATGATCATTGGGATTATGTAATCGGCAAAGAAGAGAAACCGGCCGAAGGTAGCGCTGATGAAAAGAAATGGCTCCAGGCTGATCAAAAAGCTCGTGCTGATATAATTCTGGCCATAAATCCTAGTGAATTGTGCCACATCAAGCATTGTGCGACTTCAAATTCTGTATGGAATAAATTGAAAGACGTTTATGAATCAAGAGGCCCCGCAAAGAAAGCAACGCTGTTAAAACAGCTTCTGTTTCGAAAGATGAGTTTCAGTGAAACGATGTCTGAACATTTAAATATCTTTTTTGAGATTGTTGATAAATTAAAAGAAATGGAAATAGAAATTGCGGATGATTTGTTATCAATTCTTCTACTCTACAGTGTTCCTGAGAATTTCGAAAATTTTAGATGCGCTATAGAATCGAGAGATGAATTACCTAAACCCGATTCTTTGAAAATTAAGATGCTAGAAGAATGGGAAGCTAGAAAAGGAAAAACGACTCATGATTCACAAAATGCCTATTATATAGAAAACAAGAGAAATAATCAAGAACAGAAGAAAAATGAAAAATGGAAGACTAATACGAATAAAAATTTTCCTGCAGAGAGAAATTATCGTAATTTCAAGTGCAATTATTGCTCCAAAATCGGGCATAAAGCTAACGAATGTAGAAAGAAAATAGCTGACAGAAAGCTTGCATCTTTAAATAAAGGAAATCAAGGTTCAATGATTAGTTATGAAGAACCGGTTAGTATGGCATTTAACGACGTATATCATGAATCTACTGCATGGTGTTTAGACAGTGGTTGTACATCTCATATGTGCAAAGATAAAAATTTATTTACAGAATTTCATCCTCGTGATAATTCTACAATAAAGCTTGCGGTTGATAAAACAGCAAAAATCACAGGAATAGGAACAGTTCTTGTTACAGTGCCTAACGGTAGTGGGACTACTAATCTCACACTTAAGAACGTTTTGTGTGTACCCGAGTTAAAATGTAATTTGATTTCAACATCAAAAGCAACGGCTAATAATCGTTCTGTGCTTTTTAAAGAACGATATGCTAAAATAATTGAGCCTAATGGTTCTATACTAGTACAAGCTGTTCGTCAAGGTGATTTATATTATGTACATCCAATCCCCGAAAGAGCTGCAATAGCACAGGTAAGTGATTTTGTAAAATGGCATTTAAAGTTAGGACATTTAAATGAGTCTGATTTAAAGAAACTTAAATCTAATAATATGGTTAGAAATTTAAATTTTAATGATGATGAGTCTCTTAAAGATTGTAAAGTTTGTATTCAAGGTAAACAAACTGTCCGCCCTTTTCCTAAACAATCAAATTTTGAAAGTAATGATTTATTATTTCGGATCTATTCAGATTTATGTGGGCCCATGAGAGTCCCTTCCCATGGAGGATCGCGATATTTTGTTACTTTTATTGATGATAAATCACGTTATATTGAAGTTAGTTTTCTTAAAACTAAGGATGAGGTTAAGAATGCATTTGTTAAATACAAAGCAGAAGTCGAAAACCGACTAGGAAAGAAAATAAAATTTCTTCGTACAGATAATGGCTTAGAATATTGCGGCGAAGAATTTGATAAATATATCGAAGAATGCGGTATAAAACGAGAATTTTCTTCCCCTTTAACCCCTCAGCAAAATGGCACCCCTGAGAGATCGAATAGAACGTTAACTGAAATGGCAAGGTGTTTACTATTACAAAGTAATCTTCCACAATCTTTTTGGGCCGAAGCTATAAATTGTGCTGCTTACATACGCAATCGCTGCCCGACACGACGTTTAAGCGAAAATAAAACTCCATATGAAGTATTCTTTGGCATCAAGCCAACTTTATCATACTTCAAAATATTTGGGCAAAAATGTTTCGTACTTAATAAAAGGCAAAATAAAGGAAAATTTGATCCTAGATCAGAAGAACATATCTTTGTAGGTTATTCTAATGAATCAAAAGCATATAGGCTTTGGAACAAGAAATCTAGAAAAATTGTTATAAGCCGTGATGTTCGATTTATTAACGAATTTGAAAATGATCCCTCCTGTAACACCGAAATAAAATTAATTTTTCCTTTCTCTCAAAATAATGAAAATACGAGCGCAAATACAATTACGCAACAATCAGAAATATTTTCAGTCATGAAAACGGAACCAGACAATTCTAGTGGCGACAGTGAAAGAGAAATTGATTCGCAATCTGATGAAATTTCCGACCCCCCTTCTTTCAGAACGCGCGGGAGGCCAAGAAAAATAAAAACAGGTAGAAAAGGGAGACCTCGAAAGGAATATCAAACAATTATTATTCCGAAAGAAGAAAAATCTCAAACTGCAGTAAATAATTCTTTTGACTCTTGTCCTGAATTATTTGAAGCTCTAAATAGTCCGTATAAAAACGAATGGATAAATGCGATGAATTTAGAATTTAATTCATTAATGCAAGAAAATGCTTGGCAAATAGTAGATAGGCCAAAACATAAGAAAATTATAGGATCTAAGTGGGTTTTAAAAACAAAATATAAGCCAGATGGGTCAATCGAGAAATTTAAAGCGAGATTGGTAGCAAAAGGTTGTACACAAAAACCTGGTATCGATTTTGACGAAAATTTTTCTCCTGTAGCTAGATTAAGTTCAATAAGAACTGCGATCGCATATGGCATCCAAAATGGGTTCACTGCATATCAATTAGATTTTATTATGGCTTATGTAAATGGTGATTTAACTGAAGAGATATACATGGAATTACCTGAAGGTTTTAAAAATGAATCTAATGATGACAAAGTTTGTTTATTAAAAAAATCCCTTTATGGATTAAAACAATCGGGTCGCCAATGGTTCAAAAAATTAGATGAAAAATTGAAACAAATGAAGTTTAAATCACTAAATGCTGATAAATGTGTGTATTTTTCTAAATCTCCCATTGAAGCTATTATCATTGTTTATGTTGATGATCTCATAATTCTTACTAAATGTAAAGAAGATTATCAATATATTCGAGATGAATTAGCAAAATCGTTTAAAATGAAAGATTTAGGTCTCTTACACTATTGTTTGGGCATAGAATTTATGCAAAACGGGGACAATATTAAAATTACACAAAAGAAATACATTGAAGATATTCTGAGCAAATTTAATATGCAAGAATCCAAACTAATATCTACACCTTTTGATAATAACGTGAAGCTTACTAAAGATATGTGTCCCAAAACTGAAGAAGAAAAGTCTGAAATGAATAATATTCCCTACCGTCAATTAATAGGATCCCTTATGTATTTATCAGTTGCTACTAGACCTGATATAACTCACGCTGTGAATTTCCTAAGTCAATTTAACAACAATCCAGGTAAACCTCATTGGATAGCTGCAAAAAGAATTTTGCGATATCTGAAAGGAACCCAAGATCAAGGACTGATCTTTAAACGTGATTCTGAATCCTTGATTGCATTTGTCGATGCCGATTGGGCGTCGGATGTGAATGACAGAAAATCGTACACTGGCTACATTTTTAAATACGCCAGTGGAGCCATATCGTGGGAATCGAGAAAACAACGAACTGTCGCCTTATCCACAACAGAGGCGGAGTACATGGCATTGTCAGAAGCCGCCAAAGAGATTTTGCATCTCAGACGGTTTTTAAGTGAACTTTCTCCTGAAACAGTGACTGCGCCTACTATAATATTTTGTGATAACCAGTCTGCTCAAAAATTAGTACGAAATCCGGTTTACCATTCGCGCACCAAACACATCGATATTCGACATCATTTTGTGCGTGAAATTTACGACAATGGCGAAATAGAGGTTAAATACCTAGAGACAGAAAATATGCCTGCAGACATTTTAACCAAAGCTTTAAATGCTTATAAACATAAAAAATGTTGTGAAATGATAGGACAAAATGTTTAAAATTTTTCAGCATTATTCTGTATCCTTTTTATATAAGTATATAATTTGTATTTGTAATTTTTATATTAATATTATTTCTCTGTAATTTGCTTAATAGGAGAACATTGTTTTGTTAAGAAAATGCACGTTGTAAAGGGGGAATTGTTGGAATACAACGTCCATTTATCTTACCCTTTTCTTTCAGCGCATGCGCGTACAGTGACGTTTCTACAAATCCGCTCTGCGAGCGAGATTATTTAGTTCTGTTAAAAACATGTCAGTGCTTAGTCGCACTTAAGCTATGTATATATTTTTGTCTTCGTGTTAGTGTTAATAAATGTTTATGTCGAGCTATTCTGCTAACTCTGTGTGCCCCCAAAACCAACAAGAAAATTCATAATTAGAAAATGAATTAGGCAAAGGAAAGTGTAAATCATGATATTTTTAAATTAATTAATTTAAAAAAAAAATGGCAATGCAAAAGCTTATTTTGTTTAACTTTTCCTTGATTTCACGAATTACTCATCTGGAAACTAT
This sequence comes from Maratus speciosus, assembly GCA_963932465.1. Lineage (NCBI taxonomy): Eukaryota > Metazoa > Arthropoda > Arachnida > Araneae > Salticidae > Maratus > Maratus speciosus. Next base: position 293,894,781 of record OZ010798.1, read on the forward strand.
AAATGTTTTTTTTCACTGTTAAATTCACACATTAGTCATGCTCATCTTCTTAACCGTTCAAAAATTTCTGTGGTTTTCTTCGAACCTTGCTATAAATATGGTTAGGGTTAGGATTTTTTAGAAAGATCTTCATAGAGGGCAAGCCCTTCCTTAGTTTATATCCATTGCACAGATAATCAGCTGTAATAATGTGCCGTCACCATTGTTAAATTCGCAGATTTATAGGAAATCCACATTTCCAGAATTATCTCATAAAATCCAAATGCCTATAGTTTTGTTGTTTTTGAGTGAATTAAGGTGTCGACTTATACATTGAATGCATTTAAGATATGTTATTTCAGGGTTAAGAAAATAGTTTCAACTGAAAATACAGTGCAATTTTTTTAATGAATATGCATATATTTTTAATATAGTGCACATGAATTATATTTTGCCTATTTTAATTTCTAGTAATTTTATGAACAAAATCAAACTATGCTTATGGAAACTTGTGACTGAATTGCATTTTTTGCTCACTGCAACTGGGGATTGCACTTATAAACACAGACAGTGACTTTTGTAAAGCCCCTTGAGACCTGTGGCATTTTGCAACTTAGATGCCCTTTATCAAGGGTTGATCACATACGTGTGCCAAATTTTTTCCAAAAAAAGTTTTTTCATGACCATCAACATGCTAAAAAAAAAATTGGATTGATTTTTAAAAATTTGTCTTGATTAGGATTTAAAAATATGTGTGTGACATATGTGTAGATATTTCACTGCAATAATTAAAGTGACAATTATATTTTAGAAAGTAATAGAAAAGAATGAGATTTCTGTTATTGCATTTTAACCCTCCGACTGTCTTGGAAAAGGGCAAAATTGTAATGTTGTTTTCTCTGCATTTTTTTTTAAATGCTAAAAAAAAATGATTCTTTGAACATTTTATAAAAAAACTTAATAACGAATATGAATGCAATTCTTGGAAGTGTTAATCATTGTTGAATGTATTAGAAATACATTAAATCAATAGAATTATATTAATTTAAATGTTGCTTGTATTGCAGTGAAACCTGTAGCTTAGTGAACGTATTAACACGGGCTTGTCAGTGAGGGGGTTAAATGCCAAATAATTAGTATTGTGTTCTAATACCCAGTTAATGTAATGGAATGCAAGCTGATTTAGATCATGCAACAAGTGTTTTCTATTTAAGTTTTCCATACCATTCATTTCTAAAAATAATGACTCCCAGGCATAGGTAAAGGAGAAAAATATTCACACCAAGTCACTTTGATTTCATCATTGTCATTTTTTATAATGCTGGATGCATAGACGTAGCGTGACCAGAAATTTTGGGGGGGCACCAAGGCCGTGAAACTGCGCCCTGAGTAAATTTTCAATTTTGCCCCCCCCCCCCCCTCAAAAAAAAAAAAACTTTTTCTTTGTGATGGGTATTATAAAATTGATAAAGTGCAGAAACATAAATAAATTCTATTGAATAAATATTTCGCGTTTATTTTGGAACTTTAAGAGGTTTAATTTTAATTTAAAAATTTAGAACAACTAAATAACATAAGGGAAAATTGCACTTATTTGTTAGAGAGTTCATGATATTTTGCGACAGGAAAAAAATGATCAAGAGAGAAAAAGAAATTCCCCGGAAAATGATCGGCGGCCAAAAAATGAATAAAACCGTGGTTCGCAGCATAAATTTTGCACCCGGGGCGACCGACCGCTCCTTTAACAACCTCTTTGCAAGGCCCTGGGGAGGCACACTAGAGGTCTGCACGGACCTCAGTTTCAAGGTTTGGACCCAACTCGGCGTAAAAATTAAAACTTCCACCCGAGCCCGGCCTGTTTATATTTTCACAGTTTATGGCCAAGCCCGGCTCGTACAAAAATCAGTAAAAACATGCAGGGCCCGTTGAAAAATCAATTAAATTAGGCCCGGTCCGGCCTGACTCAATTTCTCATAAAATTCCAATTTTTCTTAACATACAACTGCAGGGCTGCACTTGCTACTAAAATGCTACTGAAAGCGACTATTTTAAGCATCTGGTGGCTATGCCGACTATTTTAGGCCAAAAAGCGACTATTTCAAGAAAACAGGCGACTTTTTTCGGATTTAAGCGACTATTTTAACTGAATATATTCGATCTTTTTCTTCAAAGCGCTTGTAAAGTCATCTTCCCAAACGTACTTTTTCAACGGTTGTTTGAGGAGATTCGCGATTTTTTCCGCGACGAATTCCAAAATTCGCGATTTCCCCCCCTAATTTATTGACGAAAATACCTCTTTCTTTCTGAGATCTTTTTATACTATCGTTGAAGGAGATTTTACGATTTTTTCCGCGATCCTTTGCCAAATGTCGCAAATTTTTCTACGACAGATTGACGAAATTTATTTATTTTTCGCCACCACTTGTCCAAATTTGGGATATATATTTTCCACGACCGATTGATGGTAGTTACTATTTGTTTCAGAGATCTTTCGACGAAATTGCCTATTCTTTTCCAGATCGTTTGTCAAAATTCGTGATTTCTTTTCACGACCGACTTACGAAATTCATGATTTTTTGCGCGATCATTTGGTTAAATTCTCAAATTTTTTTAAGAACCAAATTTGCGTTTTTTTGTCCGCTACCATTTGACAAAATTTGCGATTTTTTTTCTTGTGATCGTTAGACGAAATTCTCAACTTTTTATCCATTTTTTGACTAAATTTGCGATAATTTTTCCACGACAACTGACGATAATCGCCATTTGTTTTCGCGACCTTTGTTAAATTTCAAGATATTTTTTACTGTTGTTTGAGGAGATTTGCAATTCTTTCCGTAAAGAATTGCAAAATTCGCGATTTTTTCCCCAATTAGGGGGGCGATTTCCCTCGCGATTGACGAAAATAGTTATTTCTTTTCGCCATCTTTTGCATCGATCGTTGAAGGAGATTTCGCAATTTGTCTTTTCTTTTGTCGACCGACTGAGGAAGTTCTTGATTTTTCGCTCAATTTTTGATTAAATTCGCGGGTAATTTTTTTTTCTGTCCACGACAGTTTGACAAAATTTTCGATTTTTTTCCATAATCCTTAGGCGAAATTTACAAGTTTTTTTTCTGCGACCGATGGAAAACTTTTTTTTCTACGACCAATTGTTGATATCTGTGATGTTTTTCGCTACCGATTGGCAAAATTCGTGACTGTTTGAGAATTGATTTTGCGGGAAAAAAAAAAATCGCTTACGAATCATTTTCCTGTGAAAGAAGTAAATTTGGAAAATTCCATCCAAACGATTTTTCTTATGCGAGGTTTTCCTTTTTTGTGTGGGATTTGCGATATTCCACACGTTATTTTTATCCCTGCCCCTCAAATAAAACTTTTCTTCCTTCTGTCCAAGAAACTCTTGAATTTGAAAGGCCTGATGGAAAATAGTATCGGGGGTAATCTGCAAGAAGTTTTTACTACTATGTTTCCTGGTGCTGTACATAATTTTTATTGTTGAAGAACCAAGCTTACTTACTTCATAACTGAAACAATAGGACCTTATTTTTTGGATAACTTGCTTTCTCATTTGAAGAAATCAATTCTTTATTCAGTGATTTGAGTGATTTCAGTGATTGATTGATAAACTGTGAAATAATATCTGAACATTTATAAAGTCCTTTCAGTTGTTATAGATACATTTTTTTCTTCCCTTTTTTTTAAAGTGATGGGTGCAGGACTATTTTGGCTACTATTTTTTTCGTTGGAGGCTACTAAAGCTACTATTTTCAAAACAATTACAAGACGGATCCATTTAGAAATCCGCTTTAAATCAAGCTGTTTCGAATTAGGAAAATGTTAGGAAAAGAAAGGACGCTGCTCGATTCTTAAGCACCTGTCACTTAAACATCTGTAATTTTAAGGCAAATAGGAATAGAAATGAGTTTATGATGTGCCAAAAATAATCACATTTTTGAGGGGATTTTTGTTTTTTTTCTGAAAACGTATTAATTTACTAAAACAAACAATTCTGTATATTCTTACCTTCTGTTCCATTTTATTGCATGAATTTAAAACCAGCATGTCGTATTCCGTCTATTTTTATTGAGTTTTCTATAAAAAATTCCTACTTTTTATTGTGCTTGTTTTTGCGTGGGTCATTCATTCCTGACCAGTTTAAAAAATAATAACAACATTTAACTACAAGCGCATTCCCACAAATGACCAGATTAGACCAAACCAAGTGTGTGTATGAGTGTGTGTGGGGGGGAGGGAGTTAGGTAGAGGCGCTCCTACTATCTCACTTTGCACGAGAGGGAAACACGAGTTCAGAGGTCAAAGAAGTTCTTTGCGTGACCATGTTACTCACTGCAATTAAACTATGTGGGTGACTGGACACTATAAAAAATAGTATATAGCTTTGAAGTTAGGAAAAAATTTTCCTCTACCGATCAACTTACAACTACTGACCAAATATCAATGATTGGCCAGCACCGTATTGATGGTTGAGAACTAAAGCGTTTTTGTTTTTGTGAAAGAGAGAGTGGGTGAAATGCTACACACTAAAGAGGTTTAAATTTCATTGCATCTTAAAAAAAATTAAAAATTGAAAATCACTGCCATTTATCGTTTTTGTAAAAGTCTCAATAAGTCACAATCCTAAAATATGTGAATATAAATTTCACAATTATTTATCTGAAAATCCCATGTATAATACACTATCGCATATTCTTTTAAAACAGTGACTAATGAATGTTTTTAATAATTTGCACAATAAGTACAACCAGGGCCCTCACAAAGGGGGGGGGGGACGGGAGGAGCCCCCCTCCAAACGTTTGCGAATGCTGTTACACTTGGCAAATTTACAAACTTAGTTGGCAAATTTGTTTAAAAATTTAATAAAAAACTATAAAACACTTTCTATTTCTGATTGATTTGACAAAAGTTACAAATATAATTGGGAATATTATTAAGCTTTTTACAAATAAGAACTATATTACATTTTCTAATTGTGGTAACTTGGTAACATTATAAAACTGGTTGGCAAATGTCGAGAACTGTTTATTTTTACTTCTCAATGAGTAGGCAAATACTGAAATTTGACTTGACAATTTAAGGTCCTGTCCCCCACCAACAAAACGTCTAAAGTGATGGCCCTGAGTACATTTTATATCAATCGTACGTTCAGGGCCGAAACTAGCCTTTTTTGCGCCCGGGGAAAACATGGATTTTTGCCCCCCCCCCACACACACACACCCACCCACCCACCCATCTCCTCACACACAATAAAAGTTATCGCCCTCAAGTACCCTATGCAAAAAATAAATAAATAACAATCATAAAAAAATAAAAATCATTTAATAATTAAAATTAGTGCAGAAAATATGTAAACAACGCTCCCATAGGATTAACATTAGCCTGAGCGTTAAGAGCCTACACTAGTTACGCGAAGAAACTGGATCGCTAATGCTAAACGTATGGGAGCGTTCTTTTTAAATTGCCTTGCTTGCATATTAATAGTTTTATTTTTTTTTCCCTTAGAAAAGCTGAGGTGGAATTCTAACTGGGTTAGTGTTTACTTTTTCGATTTTGGTCGCAGATATTTTTATAAAGTTAATTTCACTTTCAGTACCGGTTTCGAAACCTAAAAGTATAGCAATGCTAAAGATCAATCTAAACCATCCTAAGAAAAAAAAAACTCTTAAAATAATAAAATGCAAGCGAGAAATTTGAAAAGAACACTCCCATAGGTTTAACATTAGCTTGCGAGTTTCTTTGTATTTCATATATATTTATACATTTTTGTATGAAACGACAACCAAAATCTTCATTTGGCGCCCCTTCGCCTTTATTCTGGCACCTGGGGTACATGCCCTTTCTGCACCGCCGCAGTTTCGGCCCGGGCTATAGTCTTAAAAAAACATTAAAAAAGGGAGTTACTATTCTATCTTGCATATATTTCAAACCTTAGTCTTTAGCCGTTGACAGTTGCCCGACCTCGCACCCTTTGAGGCCGGATCTGGATGTAAAAAAGTAATTTTAGTAAAAGGCACGGGCGACTTTTTTCAGTTGTCACCTACCTAGAAATGGCAAAAGGGCGAGAAATGTAATTTGGTAAGGTAAAAGCAGGGGCAGCTGCTGCTTTACTATTCGTGGCGCCTTGGGTGTCAAACAAAAAATGGCGCCATGGCGCCCTTTTTTGTTTATCACGGGCAGTCACCTAAGCTTGCCTCGTCTCTCTAAGACTGGATCTAGTTGGCTGCAAAAAACAATTGCTCCAAAAGTAATGCAAAAAATAATGCACCAAAATTTCCGCCTAGGGTGGCAAAATGCCTAGAAATGGTAAAAAGAAGAGAAAAAATCATTTTGAGGGATAAAGGCAGGGACGACTTTATTAGCCATGGCGCCCTGTGCGAGATTTTTTACTGTACCACTGCAAATGCTATACTTTTTTTTCTTCTTTTAAATGGTTTTACTAAAGCATTTAACTTTTTGCACTCCTTCCAGGGCCAAAACTAGCTGTCTTTTCACCCGGGGCAAACATGGATTTTGCCCCCCCCCCTTCTTCCTCCGCAAAGTAAATTTACAAAGAGAAATTTGCGAAAGTTTCTATTAGCGGACTTATTTAAAAATTTTAAATGCGTAACAATAAAATACGTAATATTGAAATACATAACCAGCTTTATCAAATATTTATTCACTAAAACCTGGGAAAAAATCGAAAGGAATCGGAAATAATTACGCTTTATACAGGTTTCCGTCTTAGCAGGTATAACTGTAGGTATTCTTTCTGTTGGGAAACATGTAGTTTTTTCATTTAAGACAAGATTCCATTGTATACACATTTTATTTTTTCCTGATTTTACATGTTATTGTAGCATTACAAATTATTACAATTGAGGCACTTTAATGTCATAGTGATATGAGTCACATCGTTTTAGGAACTAAAAAACCACGATTTACTATAGGCATAAAAATGAATTCCAGTATTGTAAAATATTTTCCTCTACTATCTACACCAGTTTTGTGTAATTATCACTTATACCATTCATCTTATTTATAGATTGATATGTCTAGATACTTTCCTGAACCTAATGCTAATTTCCAAATTTATGTGTGACTCAAAACAACAACAACAAAATTATTATGTTTTTACTTTTTATTTTGTGAATTTTCGACCGCTTGGTTTTTATTGTCCAAGCCAGTCACCTGACCTCACCATCTCTAAGTTCAGATAGAATGATATGCCTGTAAAAAAGTAATTATATAAAAAAAAAGAATGGGATTAGCTGTCTTGTATATTGCAGGCGAATCTTTTTATTTATTTGACAATTTTAATGCAGATTACTCAGCTTTTCTTTTTGATTTTTCGGCTAGAAAATATTTTTTACACAAATTTCACACTCACATATATATATTGCATAAAACGGCAAACCAAATTTTCATCTGGTGCCCCCTTCGCGTGGCGCCCAGGGCACATGCCCCCTCCCCCCCTTAGTTTCGGCCCTGACTCCTTCTCTCGTTTGTTTTTATTGTCCCGGACAGTCGCTCGACCTCGCCCATAGCAAGGCGGGATAAAAGAAGGTTCAATGCTGCTCAGGGAGAGGGATTAAAAAAAAAAAAAAAAAACAACAGAACAGCCTTCTTGGAATCTTTTTATCAGAAAAGTCAGAGTCAAACAAAATCTCCAGTTGGCGCCCCCTTTGCCTTTCGTTCTGGCATCCGGGGCATATGGCCCCTCTGCACTCTCCCTCCCGGGGAAATCGGTTGGCGTTTGGCAATTATCGGTGAGGGTCAGTTTCACACAGAAGGTTAGGGGTGGAGACTGACCTTGGAAAATGTTAGTGATTCTCCTGACACAGGAAGGGATTTAAATGATAGAAGGGGTAAATATGGTACATTTGGAATTGTAGAACAGCTCTTTTTTCTAATTCATTTGCAGTCTTCTGTTATAGATGAATCCTTTTATATAGTTGTAAATTTTAATACCTTTGGTTCAGTTTTCCTTTTGGATTTTCCGGCTGTGAGTTTATGCGAATTCTATATCAGGGTTCCTATGCAATTCTGATAAAAAAATTCCCTGACTTTTCCTAGTTTTCCCTGATTTTATTTTAAAATTTCCCTGACTTTTCTCAGCAAAAACTCAGCCTACATATTGTTGTAAAACCCTCCACAATGGACTTTAATTTAGATAAATGCTAAAAAAAAGTATGTGCTGTATGAATTTCCGATTTTTTAATTATTTTTCATATTGTTATATAGTTTGCACAAATTTCATATAAAAAGTTTTGATTGGATGAATAATTAATTCAAAATTTCTTCATTTACGACGATAATAGAAATTCCAATGTAAGTAGTACATAAAAAATTCCCTGACTTTTCCCTGACCTTTCCAAATATTTCAAAAATTCCCTAACATTTCCCTGACTTTTTGCCTAAATTTTTGAATTCCCCGACTTTTCCCTGTTTTCCCTGACCCGTAGGAACCCTGTATATATATACATATACATTATACATTTTTGTATGTAAAGACAAAAAAAATCTTCATTTGGCGCCCCCTAAGCTTTCTGTTCTGGCCTGGGGTACAGAAGGTTGGGGGGGGCTTTGTGCCCACCGTGCCCCCCCGACGCAACGCCTATGGCCAGATGGTCCTTCTGTTCGATATTTACTGAATCTTCTCCTAATTTGCATACTTTCCAACCATGCATCATTTTAAGTATAAATTTAAAATTTTTTAAGTATAAGTTTAATTTAAAATGGAAAAATTATTTAATGAAATATTTCTTATTTCTATAATATGTTTATTTAATCATTGCTTTTAATAAATATAATTTCTAGTTTTATTTGATTTTTTTTTTTAAACCAAGGTTGGCAGATATGAATTTGATAAAATATTGAGTACATAACAGAAATAAACCGGTATTCAACAAGTTGCATTTAAATTTCTTTCATTAAAATAAATTTAAAAAATCAAAAAACCCGACTGTGTAAAAAGCGAGCTAATTACCGTATTTACTCGTGTATACCGTGCACTCCATACTTTACAAGAAAAAATGACGATTTTTTTATCTTGTGTACGCGCACCATAAATTTGACATGCAAGTGAATAAATAACCAAATGAAATTCAGTAAAGAAAGTCGAAAGAAATGTTACATCAGGCCAGAAAAGTAGACAAAAATCTATTTTTAATACTTCGGGTAGGGAATGAGTGTGGGAGGGAGTGACATATCATGCTGTGGTGACGTCACTCACTTGACGAAATATTTGAGAGCGTGTTTTACGAGTAGATGGAGAGTTTAGATGGAAAATCTACTTAGTTATACTGCGACATTTAAGTTGAAAATAAATAAGTATGCAATAGAAAATGGTAACCGCGCTTCAAGTCGGAAGTTCGGAGTTGGTGTGTCAAGTGCGCGACAGTGGTGGAGTATGAAAAAAACTGAAAAAAGCACCATACAAAAAGCGTGCTTTTCGGTGAAAATCGTGTAAATATCTGCAAGTGAAGCAGCAGCTTTTAGCTCATGTAACGAACGATTTGCGGTGTTCGGGTTACTCACTCTCGACGGAAATGTTGATGTTCGAGGCCTGTATATAGCTAGGAAACTGAATATTCCAAGAGAAGATTTCAAGGAGAGTTATAGCTGGATGCAACGCTTTATGATCCGTAACAGCCTCTCTATAAAGAGAAGAACAACGCTATCCCAGAAGCTACGGGAAGAATTCAAAGAACAGCGTACCAAGTTCTTCCAGCACCTTATAAGGCTACGAAAACAAAAGGTATATCAAATGTCGCAAATCGGCAATGCAGATAATACTGCATTGTGGTTTGATATGCCGGGAGCTACAACCGTTCATCCCGTTGGAGATAGAAGCATTCAACAGGAACAGACAAGCAGCGATGCACCATTATGCTGGCCATTACGGCTGACGGCCGCAAGTTGACACCATATAGGATTTTTAAACGTAAAATTATTCAAAAAGAATCTTTTCCAGTCAGCATAATTTTCAGAGAACAGGAAAAAAAGTAGATGATGGATGATCTCGTGAAAGATTGGTTTAAGGTTGTGTGGAAACGTGACTAGGTGCTTTACGTCAGTGATCAACGCTGGTCCTGGACAGCTTCCATGGACACACAACGCCTGGAGTAAAAGTGAAAATCCGTCGCATCCTGGTTGTGATACCAGGTGTGGGATGACGAATGTGCTGCAACCCTTAGATGTTGTCATCAACCGACCATTTAAGATTACATTTCGGCATCCTACAATAGGATGCATTTGACAACTGTTGTGGTTACTCAGAACCACTGCCATATTTTTATTTAATTTCATTTAGAAAATATTTTTATTAATCATGTATTCATTTAATTTTAATATTCGCATTCCAAAATTATATTAATTCCCTTTTTTTTTTCAACTTTCCCCTGTAAGTTTTTCTTTCTGGCATAGCATTTCATTCATTTTAAAATCATAAACGTCGTTTTGAAATCTGTACTTCCGGTAAAAGAATTATCTGGAAAGTTCCATATCTTTTTATTTGTGAAGTCATATACTTTTGAAGCTCCACCCCTTAGCCAATAATATTTAAATCAGTTTAATTCGTAATTTCAAAATTTGTAACTCTTTACTACTGTTTGGCATCTTATCTCAGTGAAATCTATCAAATTTCCTTTTTTAAAGCAGTTTTTTATATTCTTTAGCATTGCATTTTATGCTAATGCAGGGCGCCTGTATGTTCATTCCGCCAAAGTTGGCGTGTTTCAAGGATTATAGCAACCCACTTTACTCCTCTTCTCGGAGAGCTCGTGCGCATTCAGTGCAGTTGAGTTGGGATTCCAATACAGAATGGCTGCCCTTTTGCCGTTCTGTCAAGAATTATGTCCACGCCTGCATGAGTGCTCTGTCAACGAACGCAGAGGATGGGTGGATGCCTCTTTCCCTTCTATAAAAAAAATAATAAATGGATTTTCGTATCTACAGTAAGAAATATTAAAAGTGCAAGAATATTTATTTAAAAATTGTGTAATCGCCTGCATAGTTTCGTTTTTTTTTTTTTTTGTGGCGAGATTCTTTGATCAGTTACTTCTGATTCTTCAGTAAAATGTGGATAAAAATTCTGTTGACGGCATTATTATTATTTTTATTCAAGTGTTGCTTTTATTTCGAGTCGTAGAATTGTGATGCTAAAAAAATCATCTAAATGCCTGTGCCTCCACACTCCCCAAGGAAAAAAATTATTTTATTTTCTTTAGTATGAACGTAGATTGTATGTGTCCATCATAAAAAAAGTACATCTAAAAGAATAAGAGATGTACTCTATGATAATTCGCTATGTTCTGCAAGAAAAATTGCTTCATAAATAAAAAATTTTCAATTAAGATTTGTCTTCTGTTTATTTCCTTTCTGCAAATGTCTCCATCATTTTCTGTTCTTTCGGGTCAATGCAGGTAATGCTTTTACCTTTTACTTTTTTATTCCCAATTACCAAATGTAAATTCAGATATTTTTTTAATTAATGACCGTTATGTCAAAGTGGTCTTTTGTGGCCAGGCCACAACAAAAATGTTATAACACTATACGACCGATCCCAAAAAATGATTTGGAATTTCAATATCCAAAATAACTTTACAATATTATTCTATCACCTCCTATCTCCAAACACAACAGACAACAGATCACAATTACACTCCAAGCGGGAGGAGAATGAAGTGTGCATTACTACCAACTATATGTAGGAAGATACGTGAAGCTTGCAATTCCATATCAGCCGAGATGATAATAAAGAGCTTCAAAGTGACTGGAATTTCCAATGAAATGAATGGAACTGAATGATATGATTTACAAGGATATTGCCTGTACCAGTATTGACAGGGACAACAGCATTAGCGGCAATGAGAATTGCTAATTAGCGTTTTATTAATGTTACTATCGCTGTTGTATAAAAAGGGCAAGGAGTGAAATAAAGATGCAGCAATACTTTTTCATTAAGTAAGAATTTTCCAGTTTTAATTTCTTCTTTGAATACATTCCTTGATTCCTTGATATATCGTGTGATTACATCCAGCAGTAAAAAATATTCCGTGTATAATGCGCACATAGGGTTTTTGCCTTAAATTTTTGAAAAAAAAGTGTGCGTTATACACGAGTAAATACGGTAATTATTTCTCATCAGTGTGAAACTATTTTTTATATTACTTACCTATTTTTTTATGTACTTGTATTGATGACTTTTAAGTTGTGTTTAATTGTTAGTTCCCATCTATAAACACTGTTTTGATGAAGACTATAGATGTCTATGAAGGTTAGAGTTGTACTAAAGATAGAGATCATACTTACACAACTTACAGGTTGTGTAATATTTAAACGGAGCTTCTGACTGTAAAATAGTCAATCAAACATCATCTTCATTTTGAAAGACCTATCCAATGATAGGACACTCAATTGGGTGCTTAAATTTTTTTTTCGTCTCAACTGCCATTTTTTATTTTATGGCCGCCATTATGAATTTATAAAAACAAAACCTAGCCTATAACCATCGGACAGTTAAGACGAATCGATAGAGACCTCATTCATTAAAATCCATCCAGCTGTTGGGCTGTTTTGAGGGTATAAAGAAATCCACATACCCAGATACGCATGAAACACATAACCCTTCTTGGCAGTCGGGTAAAAAGTAAAAACGTTAGCGATATTTTGCATCTTATTTGAAAAATTTCAACACGTTACTTATTCAACAAATTTATAGGTTGTTTCTTAATCGTCTTGCTCTCCTTGTCTTCTTGATCATAATTTTTTTAAAAATTATTTCTTTGCAATTATTACTTTCTGTGAATTTTGCAGCTACAGGAATTTTATTGTTGATGATCACCCAAGTATTAGAATCTGTGTGTTAAGCACAAAATAGTGCAAAAACATAGTGATGAAGCTGAAGAAAACTGATTATCTAAATTATTACACCTTTCAATGGCTATTCTTAATTAACTCTTTAATGAATGATTTTTTATTTTGTTCGGAAATGTTATATTTAAGTCTATGTTAATTATCCACTAGAAAAATAGTGAAAAAATTTATTTATGTTTCTGTTGCCTTTTCATAATGTACTCCTGAGTTACATAACAAAAATTGCTCTAAGAATGATCATTTTATATTATATACTTACTTTAAAGTCTTTACACTGCACAATAACAACTGTTCAATGATATAATAATTTTTATACCTTTAATTGTTTGCAAAATTTATAATTCAAATTATTTATATGTATTATAAAGATAGCAAAAAAACACCAGTCAAGCACATTGCAAGCAATATCAATAAAAGATGTTATAACCTCCTCGTGATAACAAATCAGAACAAAAACAGATGTCATGACCTTAAATACATAATATAACACATAAGTAACACTTAATAGTTCACCAAAAGACCAATAGAAAGTACCAAATGGCAAAAAAAGATCATGTAACTCCTGAGTTACATTATGCATTTAAGTGTTAATATTGCCCTATTGTAACGCTCGGACAATATGCACTCCATCATATTTTCTCTCCTTTTTTTTTTTTTTTTTTTTTTTCTTTCAAAAGAACTAACAAGCTGAGTAAATTAGACTTTATGAGATGAGAAGAATGTTTACAGAGTTGTTGCCGACAAGGCATCTGAGCTAAGCCGTAATTTTAAATTAACTGAATTATTTTGTAAGTAGTAACATGTAAATACGTTGTAAATATTAAACTTATTAGGCGATGAAAAGTTATCGAGTTTTAATTTGTAACTAAGATAGTTTCCACCCTGGATTCTAAATAATATGTTACACTATATAATTATTGGTTAAAAATTCAGCTTCAAACTTATTTTTTTTTAAATGACTAAAACAGTCACTGCCAGAGGTAAAAGTTCTTTATCCACTGAATGATGCAATTAATAAACTGTTGGAAAATTCATTTACACGTGTATTGCCTGAAATAATAAAAAATATCATTCAATTAATATTATAAAACTGAAAGTGTGTGTGTGTGTGAATGAATGTTTGAGTCAAATGAATGTCAAAATGAAGGAATTAATGCCTTTGTATCTTTGCATAATGATGGATTGTTATGAAACAGAAATGAGCATAGGCTATGTTTTATTTATTTTATTCAAATATTTTTCATAATAATTCAAAATTTCATTATTTTCATAGAAAATTAATAGATATTTTATACTAAATTTAACCATCTTTCTTTCTCGTTGTAAAAAAATTAAAACCCAGAATAATAATTTCTGCTCAACAATTAGTTTTTAATTGAAAGATTTTCATGTGAAAAAGGATAATGGAAAAAAAAAAGAAAAAAAAAATATGAATATGATGTCATATTGGAAATTTTGAAGTATTTTTTAATAATACAAGGTCATGAATATGAGTGAGTATGAAAAGCAGGCGAATATGATGTCATATATGGAAAATAAAACATATATGTTTTGATTTTGAAATAAAATGTTTTGGGTTATGGTATTACCTCTTATTATGTAAAGATAATTATTATCAGTATTTGATGGTTTATCATCTGCACACAACTAACATAAAGGTTTAATTTTTAATTGAAAAAAGTTAAAAAAAAATCATTTGAAAAGAAAATGTGACTAAATGTTAATAATATGGATAATAGTAGAAAATTGTCCATGTTGAAAATTACATGATTAGCAGGAAAAGTTATTTTCATTGTTAAAAACTAAAAAAATTAACTTGATCTCCAGAAAAAACAATTTTTGATGAGTATTAATTCTTAAATCCATTCATTTCATAAAAATATAGAAATAAAAATTACTTTATTTTTTAAAAAGAAAGTTGAATTTTCATTCATAAATTCTAAAAGTTTAATATGATTGCATCAAAGTAGCATCATTTTCCATCTGCCAGTATCGAAATCATGGCTCAGGAGTTTGAAATACAGTAGACTGCCTCCAATCTACCACCCTAAAATCCGCAAGTGCCTAAGATCCACACATCATCACCAGATGTAAACAATGAAACTTTCAGTTCAGGTGTAAGGACAAAATTACAGAATTTTTTAGTTTTATATAATTCTGTATGTATTTTAATATGTAATTCTTGATAATATGACCGAACTCATGCTTTTCCACAAAGGAAGTACAGTCCTCCCCCACTTAATCGGGTCATGGATAATCGAATACCCCGCTTATTTGAATAGAATCCTCCGGTACCGAATTTATTCCTATTGGTTCTATTTTATTTTTTCCTGCTTAAACCAAATACCTTTTATGAACTTCCCCGCTTAAACGAATAACAACTGTGTGACCGATATTTGAAAATAGGGGCGGAAAGAACGTTTCAGCTGGAATTTCTTTCCGCCTTTTGTCATTTTCGGTTCATTTACGCTAAAAAAATTTTTTTCAGTTCTTCCTGCAATGTTTTCGGCCGACAGGTGTATAATAGACAGGTCAAATGATTTCCCCACCATGATATCCCCCACCATCACTTCTTGCTTCCAGGCCTTAATGGCAATGCGTCACTTCGATATTCGAGATGGTAATTTTGATATTTTGCACTCGTTCGAAAAATAACTCGATATTTACTCCTTTAAAATTCCCCTTAAAAATATTTTTTTAAGGCAGTATAAGTAACTTATATTAGAAGTAGCAAAGTTTTGACCAAATTCAAACGAGCTACATTAAGTGTGATGTAAACCCTACCAATGTATGTACTGACATTAAATTAATACGTATTTACTTTATATTAGCATTTGTATTTATTTTTATTGTATATTATTCTATTTATTAACGATTTATTATGCTGTTAATTAAATATACTGTAGATAGTTATTTTGCCATTTTATCTCACATAAAATATTACAATTATGAATCCTCGTTTAATCAAATACCCCGCTTAATCGAATATTTTTTTCTGGAACCGTCAATATTCATTTAAACGGGGACGACTGTATAAATTTATTCCTGAAAGATATCAAGATATTGCTGGTATCATTGGTAATCGCAATCTTTTTACCAAATATTATATATATGTATAATAAATATGTAGTAATCAAGCTTTTTTGGTTATTAAGACTGTTAAGAGGAAAGTTTCATTGAATAATTCAAGAAAAATGTATCTTATCTTTATTATGCATATTTAATTAATATATTATTAATTATTTACTTGTCCTGTTTTAATAATTTAATCATTTTTAAAATTGGAACAGATGTCATATTCGCCCCATATTGGCGCGATTTTTTTCTGTCGCCAATACCATATAGGCAACAGGTACTTAACTTTCGTCAAAGTGTCGTTATTTTGTTTGATGTGGTAACCCGGATTATGTTGTTTATGCTGTTGATGTTTTCGCCAAATTGGCAACCGAAAAAAATTGCGCCAATATGGGGCAAATATGACATCTGTACCTTAAAATTATCTTGCTTTTTATTATTTTAGTTTATGGCTTTACTTAATTATTATATTTAACTGAATTGCAAGCATTCATTATAATTTGGATTGCATTATTCCATTCAAATGACTGTTTAAAAAATGTAAACAAAGCAATGACCAGAAATCCACAAAATTCTAAAATCCACACAACCTTTGGTCCCAAGCTGTGTGGATTTGAGGGAGTCTACCATGTATTGGAGACATGTTTATAGATCGTGGTTTGTCAACTGGATTTTAATTACACATTTATTTTATCTTATCTTTAAAGGAGTAAAAATTATGTTCTCATTTTTTAATATAGCTTTTTTTTTAATGTTTTTTTTATGATAGGTTTTTGTAAAGTTTTGTAGGATGCAATGCATACATATACAAATTTCGCACCAAACCACTTGAAATACTGTAGTAGAATTCTCCCAGCATTGTTTTTTCATTTTACGAAAAGCGATTCGCAGATTTCTACTATTTTACTTGGCCCTCCTCTTTTCATTGGTTGCAGTTTCATTTCCACAATTGTTTATATTATTTGGCACAGAATTTCACTTTTTTATGATTGAGTTATGGCTAAGACCCTATAAATATTAAATACCATATTGTCTCCTATAAAATTTAATAAAGAGTTGGTTAATATCATATATGTTTTTAATAATCAGGAGTGAAATGTTTCACAAAACTAATGCATTTATCTTTCTTTTAATGCTACGTGAACAACATCACAGGTAACAGCTAGTGCACAATATTTTAAAACTGAATATTAAATATATGAAAATATCATTAATAATCAAACATGCTCATACTTTGAAAATAAATATCAGATATATGTCACAACATACAGAGGTGTGAAAATTATTAGAATAATTGTGAAATTTACAATAAAATCTTGTTATATTAAAAAATAATACATTATTTAAAAAATATTGATACATTTAATATTTAGTGTACATCACCTTGTTTTTTATTGAAGATTCGATATGTCTTGGCATACTTTCTATGAGTTTTTGGCAAATAATTTGTATTTCGTTGTCATGGTGCCAAATTTGGAAGAGTCTTTCCATCAGACCATTCTTGTTTGTGATGTTGCAATTCTTTAATTATTTCTTTACAATGGCCAAAGATTATCTATGGGGTTCATATCTGGACAGTTTCCAGGCCATGGAATTGTTTTCTTTAATTAAAAATTAAAGAAATGCAGCATCACAAACAAACATGGTCTGACAGAAAGACTCATCCAAATTTGGCATCATGACAATGAAATACAAATTAATTGTCAAAAACAAAAACTCATACAAAGTATGCCAAGGCTTATTGAATCTTTAATAAAAAACCAGGGGATGCACATTAATTGTTAAATGTATCAATATTTTTTAAATAATGTATTATTTCTTTAATGTAACAAGGTTTTAATGTAAATTTCACAATTATTCTAATAATTTTCACACATCTGTATATCTATTGATATATGCTCCTGAACCCTTGTGTATATGAAACAGGGAATAAGATGCAAAAAGAAGATTTATAGTGGTAGTCTAATTGGGAAAAGAAGTATTGGTAGACCCAGGAAGAGATGGATAAAAGAAGTAGAGAAAGATCTTGCACAAAATCAAATTATAAAGTAAAGGCCAGAGATCGGAAGGTCTGGAGAGGTAGGTATAATGAGGGAGGTCAAAATCCTACACGGATTGTAGTACCATTGTGTATGAATAAGATGAAAGAAAATATGTGTGAAAAATTTCCTTTTCATGCCAAGACTATTGTAATCAAGAAATTTATTCCAAGTGTTTCTTGTTTTTACTGATAATTTCTTTTCTTTTTTTACTGACTGTTAATCAATAACTATATTTCTTAAATCTTATCTTTACATTCAGTTTAATTATTTTATTATAATTTTAGATCTGGAGGTTTTATACCTTCAAAATCTTCAGGAAGGAGAAAACTTACTTCTAAGAAAATTGATGGATGGTGTCCTGCGGGAATGGAAGTTAAAGCCTTCAATGAAGGAGGAGTTCATGTTAAGTATTGGATGACCCACTTTGGCCATGAATGTGAAGTAGATTGTTTGAACCTCTCACATAAAGAGAAGCTTATGATTGCCCGTAAGTATTTAAGACTGTTATTTATTTATCTATTTGGTGCTTTTATATTAGCTGGATGCAGGTGATAAATCACCAAATATTGTTCCCATTGCCATCACTTGTATGCATTCATTTCATTTAAATTACAAACTTTTGAGTCATTTAATTTAAAATACATATATTGTATACATTTGAAATACAGTCAACTCCCTCTAATCTACACAGCTTGGGGCCAAAGGTTGTGCAGATATTAGAATTTTGCGGATTATAGGTCATTACTCTGTTTACATTTTTTTCTCCTGTAAATTAATTATTAATGCATAAATTTATTGGTAAAAAAGAAAGACATTGTAACATATTGGGTTATTTAATTGAAAAAAGCATTTCATTTTTATGCAAAATCTGCAAAACGTCCTTAAATTTACTTTTCTGTTACTTCTTAATCGGAGATAAAACCCTTTTGTGTTTCACTGAATTTCTGATCTTAAAAAAATCATCTAAATATCCCCTTGCCTCCCCTTCCAAAATTTTTCTTTCTCCCTATTAACCCCACAATAGCAAAGTTTAAAATCTTTGAAAGAATGTAATTTTTTAAAATCTTTTTCTGTTCTTTTTGTTTCTTTATTGTAACAATAAATAACCAACAATTATAAATTTCTTTAACATTTTATCTACCCCACCCCAAATTTTGCTTCACCCCTTTTTCTCCACCCACAGTATCCAAAGTTTAAAACTCTTTAATTTTCTAAAAACTTTTCCTGCTCTATTTGGCACTTTATTATAACAATAAATAATCAATCATAAAAATGTCTCATCCACCTCCAACCGAAATTGGCATTTCCCCTTTGTCCCCCCCCACCTCTTACCAAAAATATAAAATTAGTCTTTAAAACGTATTAGTTTACTTTTATTACCTATTTTCAAATCTTTAGTAATTTAAATAACTAATAAGTCATCTAATAAACTGCCCCCTTACCCCCCCCCCCCCAAAAAAAAAAAAAAAAAATCTGTTTCTTCCCCTTAGTCACCACCACAGGTTACCAAGTTTAAAAATTTTAAAAGTCTTATTGTCATATTCTTTTTAACTTTTTCTGTTCTTTATAAGTCATAAGTTATAAATTCTTTATAACTTTTTAATTTATATATTTTTTTCTGTCCTAATTATAAATCTTTAGTAGTAATGATAAATTAATAATCTAATAAACTTCTTAATTCACTCCCTCCACCCTCCACCATAAATTTCTGCTTCTCTCCATTTTCCTCCCCCCAGCTCACAAAGTTAAAAATCTTCAAACCTGTGTAATCTTAAAAAGTAAAAACAGAACCATTATAAGATCACTCCTGTGTCTGTCTATCTGTCTCAGTCATTTTACTCGTAAACTATCGAACGTGGAGAGTTCAAATTGGGGGAAGTAATAAAGACTACTGATTCACATATTTACAGATTTTTAAACATTCATAAATATATTTAGGAAAAATAGAAGGGCAAATTAAGTTGCTTGAAAAACAAATCTTTTCTTTGTATATTGTGTGAAAGCTTTCGTAATGCTGAAATCAAAAACACATTTCTTTTAATTTTCGGTATTATATTTTCAGAGGTATCATCGAAAATGTTGTGCAAAAATATGTCCTCTCCCCCCCCCCCCCCTCTCCTATTTCCGAATCTACTGAAATTAAAATTATGAAAAAATTAGAGGTAGTAGCAGTTAATTTAAACCTTACAGGAAAATTACCCTAGGTCACATAGTTTTTGAGAAAAGTGCATTTTCCCATTACAAACAAAATTCGATTTGCAGCATTCAGCAAAGGCGCTGAGGAGCGCTGGAGATACACATCGTAGCAGAAGTATAAAAGCATTGTTGATAATGATTTAAAAACAAAATAGCCTGTAATCAGCTGAGATATTAATCCTTAAATACACGTATGGTTTGGATGCACATAATGATAGGGACAGTGTACTCTATGTACCATCGGCTTTTAAAGCCAGATAAATACGTTTAATGATATATTTGTGTAATGCATTGCCGAGTAGCAGTATGAAAGCAATAAACGTCAAATTATTAAAAACAGACTAATTTAATTAAAATTAATCACCTGAATACTATGGGATTCGCAACTAGTTTGCATTGAGTGGATCTCTCAGTATGCCTCCTATGTCTTTAAAAGTTAATTAAAAAGCTATCTGGAAAAACACGGCACAGACCAATGCGGTGTTGCAACTTTGCGACCTTCTTTCGAAGCGTGCTTAGAGCAATGCCAAGTTTAAACTTGAACAAGGGTTTTGTTTTCACTACAGTGTAAAAAGAAATGACTGTTACTACACTGAATTTAGTTTTAAGAAATGCAGGCCTAGCAGCGCTCCTATATTTCCTATAAATTTGAAAAAGTTCCTATTTTTCCTATATTTCCTGTTTTTTCCTTTGTTTTTCAGCCCTCCGTGCTCGCGATTATTTTCTTAAGCCGAGTTTAGCAATGCGGGTGGGATTTTTCCGTGAATGTATTTTCTAAATTTTTGCTGAATTCTGCAATTTCTTTTTTTTTTTTAATTACAAATTTCAACACTTCTGTACGAGAAAAAAAAAAAAAAAAATCATAATTTTCTTAGGTTTGTTACGGTATTAAAAATTTCATCATTCGATTTCGAAAATAATCTCAAATTTCGTCAATTGGTTGGGGAAAAAAATTGAGATCTTTGTCAAAGAATTCCAGAAGAAAAATTTTGAATTTGTCAAACTGTTGTTTAAAAAAAAAAAATGTGGATTTCGTCAATTGATCATTGAAAAAATTGATCGCGAACTTATTCTATCAAGTGTAGAAAAAAAATATGAATTTCTTCAGTCGGTCTCGCGGCCAAAAATGGCAAATTTCTTCAGTAAGTCACATTAAAAATTCACTGATTTCATAAGTTGTGTTAAAAATTTGCTGATTTCATCAATTTGTTGCTGCATAATATATCGTGAAATTTGTCAATTGGTCGTTTATATATATATAAAAAAATAAAATGCGAATTTCTTCAATCAGTCGCAGCAAAAAATTACTGATTTTTTTCAGTTGATCGTTGAAATATATTGCGAAATGTGTGGATCATTTGTTGATAAAAAATCATAATTTTCGGTAGTCACTCGAAGTAAAAAAAAATTGTGGAAGTCGCATTACCAAAAATACCTGATTTTGTCAATCGGTTATTGAAATGCATAACAAAATTTGTCAATCATTTTTGATAAAAAATCGTAATTTTTGGCTGTTAGTCGTTGTAATAAAAAAATCGCAGATTTCATCAATCAGTTGTGGCAAACAAAATCCTAAATTTCTTCAATCAGTCGTAGCCAAAGGGATTTCAACAATCAGTCGCCGAAAAAATCGCTAATTTGTCAGTTTGTCGCTTAAAAAAATTCGACATCAGTCGGTTGTGAAAAAGGTGCAGGAAAAAAACTATTTTCCTCAATGCATCTCAGAAGAACATTAATCAGCCATTAAAATAAAAAGCAGATTTTGTCTGTTGGTTGTTGACCAAAAAAAAAAAAAAAAAATCAAGAGATTTGTCAATTTGTGGCAAAATATTGTAAATTTCTTTACTCAGTCACAACAAAAACTTGTGAAATTTCTCGATTGGTCATTGATAAAAATCTTTTGCCAATCAATTGCAAGAAAAAAAATCGCATAATTAGTCAATCAGTCACATTATTTCACACACTTATATTGATCACAAATTTTTGCTCTATAGGGATAAAACAAATGTAACTCATTTTATATAAATTTATTACAAAAAAAATTATTTAAACTTAAAAAATAAAAGTAAATAAGTAACCTTTATTTCAATTATGTTTGTATTGATTTATGCAAATGCTATAAAGCGGTATGATTCAGAAAATGTTTGTAAAAAATATTTAAAAATATAGTTTGAAAAAAAAATATGTGTACAACTACTGAAATGCTAATATATTACTCCTGAAGACAGTTAAAAATTCCTGAAATAATCATTAGTGAACTTTAAATAATTTTATCCTGATAGTTAAATGTTTACCTCTATGATATTACATATGTAAGTGTATTAAAACATGTGTAGGTGTATTTACATATAAATAAAAATTCCTATGAAATTCCTATATTTCGAAGAAAGTCACTTCTAGGCCTGGAAATGCCAAATGAAGTTTAAATATCACTACTTTTATTGTCAGTACCGAATTAAGTTCATAAACAGATTAGGATAAGATTTAAAAAAGAGTTATACAGAATAGCAATGTTTTATATTATTTTGGCTTCGTATCTCTTTAAACTTTTATGATATACCCATTGATACCTTTTCTAGTATATACAGCTGTATCCAACCGTACATTGTATAGTTTCTTACAAAGTCTTATTATTTTTTAGCAACAATTTAAAAAAAAATAAGACAGTTAATAATTCATATATTTATCATACGGAATCCTCTGAGCGTGAGTAATTCTCACACTTGACCGTTTATTTTAAACGAATTTGCTTTCTTTGTTATTTTATTGTAATAACTAGCTGTCCTGCACAGCGTTGCCCAGGTCCGTGATAATATTCTTAAATGAATCTTAAATTTGTATGTTAACTGGATTTTGTCTGAAATTCATGCCCGATGACTGTGTGAAAAAATGGTTTAAAAAAACCCTGATATTTAGCAGTAAAAATGCTCAAAATGGGGGAACCAGGAGGGGGTATGTTTCCAACGGCTGCATAATTTTTGTGTAAAAATATTGATAATTAACTGTAAAAGGCACTGATTTAGGGATAACTATTTATTTTATTATTATAATTATTTTCTCCATTGAAATCCTGGGTGGATTTTTTTGATTTTCAAACTGATTATTTCACCCTTAAATCTGACTATACCAGAATCAAATTGGTACTCGATCGTTAGCTAAAAGTTATTGTATAGTATTCAAATTTTAGTGATTGTAGACGTAGCTGAAAGCTGATCAGTGAGATTTGGATTTCAGAAGTAAAGAAATTTTGGCCTTACTCAATCAAAAGTTCATCTGTATGCATGTCATTTAGTAGTAACATTAAAAAAAAATATTGTGACAGCAGTTTAAATAGAAAATTGACTAAATAATTTGTTTAAAGTATTAGATAAAAAAATAATTAATATGTCATCTGGCTCATAACTTTTTTTATATAGAGTGGGTGATAACATTGTTCACTAACCAAATTGTTCATCAACTGATCATAAATTTTATATTGATTTATATGGAATTCAATTAATTTGTTCTTAAAAGCTAAATAATGTATTAAAAATAATATATGTCTTTCCTTTCTAATAGGGTTCATATACATCCTTATTTAATATGGACAAATCATGTTTTGATGGCTTTGTCTGTGTCATGGCATATTTTAAAAAAATAAATGGCATGCCCTTTGTAAAAACTTTTAGGATTACATTCATTGACTACGACATTAAATCATATCAATTCGTCACTTTGACCTTTCAAAAACTCCTTACAAGGAAGGTCTCCATACGGGCATACTCAGAAAAATCTGAAAAAATTACAGAATGTTCTTCTCATATGGATATATATATTTATCAAAAAAATTTTGGCGGAACCCCGATACAGCGTCCGTAAAAAAATAACGAAATTTTCGTTTATTTGGCGATTTATCACCGGTTGGCAATGAAAAAAAAAAAATACGGTTTTATGTAGGAAAAACTTTTTATGTTGAATTTGTTTATACAAGTTTAATTTAAATAACTTTAGTTTTGTCATTTTTAATTTGTTTTAACAATAGTTTTGTCATTTTTTAGTTTATTTTAACTATTGTTTGTGATATATATTTATAATAAAATTTAAATATCATATTTTACGATTTAAAACAAAATTTAAATTGATTTAAATTATTTCAAGCTCAAAAATAAGGCAGATAGAACACTGTCGACTTGATTTTGTATTGCTATGGAAACGACTTCGTCTTCGATATGGAAATGTTAAATCAAATGTCAGCTGACTATAACTTAAAATAGATATTTTCAACTTGCAAAGCATAAAAAATATTTTTACAGTGATGAAATTAAATAACTACGGCAATAAGCAACATATATATGTAATATAAAAAAATATATAATAACCTCTTTAATTGATTAAGTTTGAATTCATTTAAAACCGTGCATTCTAAAAAACAATTAATAAATTTTCAGATGCATTAAAATCATTTGCTTTTGGCTAGGAAAAATCCTGCTCCCCAAATCGCGTGTCACTTTCGTATTTTCAAGCCAAATATTCGAAAGTATTTTATTTTTTTACAGACTTTCTACTGAAATTCCGCCGTTAAATTTGACTGATCCCTTATTACATACATGAGTAGTTTCACTAGCATTTTTTTCAACATATTCTGAGTATGCCCAGTATGGAGACCTTCCTTGTTAGTTCTCTAAAAGATTGTGTTTACTGCAGTCCCAGATAAAGCTAAAGTGGAGCTTAGAGCCTGTTAATAATTTGTGAGCTAAATTTCAATTGAAGTAATTAATTTGCAATGAAAAATATTTTTTTATAAAGAGACACAAAATATAAAAATTAATGTTTCTAATCTGTTCATTCTTATTTTGGGACCCTAAAATGTAGGGCCCCAAAGCCCTGGTAGCCCATGAATTAATTAGGCCATACATATACAACTGTTAAAATGTTCTTGAAGTTGACAATAGATGTAATTAAATACAGCTCGGCAAATCTGAAACACAACATTGCTTCTTCTTGTCTTTGTTTTGTGAAGTGTTCATTAGCTGAACATGTATTCGTAATCTGAACATAAAAATCTTGCGAAAGTGTTCGTTAACTGATCGCCCACTGTATATTCAATTCAATATTTTTTCACTTAAAAATATAAATTCAGATAAAATGGAGTTAAAGACATAAAATCTTACAATTTTGAGGTTCATTTAAGGATCATTCATCTTGGGCCTGGGCAATGCCAAGCAGGTCAGCTAGTGAAGAATATAATGATCATACTATAAAATTACTCCTCTTGTTTAACCACATGCACATTTAATGCACTGTATATTCCAGTGTATTAATGGACAAGAAAAATTGACTCAGTTAATTCAATAAACAAAAATACAATTCCAAATACTAAGTAGAAGTAGACTGAAGGCTTTCCAGTATTGTGTACCATATGTCCTCACTTGACATTTTTTCATTTTTTTTCATTTTGTTTGCACTAGTTATACTTTTAAAAGTTGTTTTTTATATTTTTATACTATATCGCCTGAAAATTTCTTGCAAAATGTTTGCTTTTAAATGTATCCAGATTCCCATGAATTTAAAATTGTTCAAGAAATTAAAGAAGGTGTTATATGGTAAATACAGTATGGAACCATTTATCCGGAAACCAGTTAACCGGAAAACCAGTTATCCGGAAAGATATTTCTGATAGTCTGATTTCAGAATCTTTGCAGAAAAAGGCGTCATGCATTGCCAGTTTGACATAGGCTTTGCTTGAAACAATTGTATAATTTGATGACAACATCTAGTATTTTTTGTCATCACATTTAGTTGTATTTTAGATGTTTTAATTTTTATGCAGAGGAAACAAGAATTTTTGTTCCTAATGGTGTTATTACACGAGGGGTCAAAGACGCTTCAGATTCCGGGCGTCTCCATGTTATTCCTATGGCTGCAGGGGAGTCGCTTGGGGAGCGAGCGTCTTTTTTCTGTCGGAGCATCTTTGACGCCCGAAACGAGCTGAGTCGCCAGTAACAGCCAATCAAATGCTTGGAAATCTGATAATAGAAAAGCCTTTTCCGGAACAGCCAATGAAATGCTTGGAAAAGACGGACCGTGAGGCGGCTGTTGGCGCTAGGCGCCTGGGATTCCAAGTGTCTTTGAGTCCTCGTGTAATAACACCTTAAGGGATTCCCATAAATTACCTTCTTTTAAACTCTGGCTAACTTTTGATCTTTCTTGCATTGATTTTTAATCCAAGTAATCTAATAATTTAAAATGAGAAATAATGCTACAACCACACATATTTCACAAAACTTATCAAATGGATGCTGCTTTAATGCACAACCAGTTAACCAGAAAAACCAGTTATCCGGAATACATCTGACCCCAAGCATTCCGGATAAATGGTTCTGTACTGTATACCTAAAGATAGAAAAATATAGCCTCACATCCAGGTGTGCACATTCTGTACCAGAATATATGGTACGTACAAAAGGATGTTCTGTTCTTTGTACACAGGATTTGCAGATATGCATTTTGTATATCAAGCTAGATATTGACAAACAAAAAGAACTTCATTTTTCTTATACATGCAATAATAAATGTTTTACTTGACCTGAAAATGCAAACTTTTTTTTATGTAATTTGCTTTTGACGCCACTCAAAGCTGAACTTTAGGCTGTAACAATCTGTGTATTGAAAAATAAACAGGTTGTATGCATAAAAATATATTCTTACATTGTAGTAAGCAAATATTGTGAAGGGTCTGACAAAACACATATCAGGTATAAAAGGTCCTTAAAATCACAAAGTTTAAGAATCATTTCTTGAAGTATTCAACATCTGAGCATAATTGGTCATTTATTTGTTATCGTAATTTTAAACACCTTTATCTTAAACTTTACAAGAAGTCTCTTTTTATGTGTCTAATTTCTGTCTGTTATTTTTCTTCTTTTCTACGATGTTTTAAAAATGATTTATTTATATTGCTATAGTTTTAAACTATTATTGAACTGCAAGATTAAGGGTATTTTATTTTTAGCTTTCCTCCCAAACCAATCTTTTTGATTTCATATCTTAAACTTCAAAGCAGTATAACTTTTTTTATTTGTTATGTTTTTTGATATTGTAATTTATTTTATTGTATGCTTTTTTTCTTCGTTATTTTACATGTTGATATTTTACCTTATTGCATAAAGCCATCTGTTAAAAATAAGAAACAATATTTTTTTTATATTTCTAGTAATTTAAACTTAAAATATCTTTTTTAAAAACTACTAATTTTAAGTGACCTTTTTTGCGATAAAACGTTACTTTTATGAAACATGGATTCAAAATGCATTCTTTTTATTATAATTTTAACAACTAATATATGATATTTGAATGAGTTGAGCATCTCAAACTTATCTGATCTTACTATTATGCAAAATAACATTGTTTAGTGTATAGATGAAATATGTTTAGTTGGATTAAAATTTAGGTTACACTTGATTGAAAATTAGAAATATAACAGTAAAAGCTAAATTTTTCTATAATTTTGTAAGTAACTTTTAAGTTTCTTGAAATTGAAAGTATTAAAACTTTTATAAATGCTACAGGGAATATCTTTATGCCATGAGGAACCACAAATCTGCACAGCATGATTCTGAGAGTTCTGCAGATTGCAGGCTTTGTTTATTTAATAGGCACCAGCAAGTGAAGGATGGTAGTGGGGAGGGGCATTATTTTGCCCTGTATTTTGAAATTTAATTAATAGGACTGGGTGATGTCCCAATTTTTACATTGTGATGTATCGCCAGAGTAAAATCATGATATTACGATGCATCACGGTGTTAGACTTTTGTTACAAGTGTCTTGGGGTTTATTCACTTCTCAGTTGCTGGAAAAATTATTACCTATACTAACTCTTTTAATTTATACATTTATTTAATGTTATATTTTACTCATTTTTTCTTTAAAAAAAAAAGGGTTATTTTATCAAAATAAACAAATGAACCAATCCTCTTTTCCTGTCAATACAAGATGAAAAATCAACTGGTTCTATATGTTATCGCACACATTTAGAGTCAAAGTGATGTAACCTAGGGAAAATGTATATTTTGCATCACCATATTTTCTCAAATGAACATTGTAGGGCCTTCATACAGCTAGAAAAACAGACTTGAAAATATGAAGCATGCAGCAATTTTGGATTGCATTGTTTATCTGCTTCGATAATTGAAAGAGAAACTGGTCTCCCCTTCCTCTACCATTGGTCTTGTACATCATCGGTGTCTATTCACATCGGAGGTGAAACCAGTCTTCCCTGTACTCTCCCATTCATTTGCGATCCCGGTGTGATGCATCATATGTCCGTGATGCATCGTATGTCTGCGATGCATCGCTAATTCAAAGATCAGAAATCAATTTGATGATTTATGATTTAAATCGATATCTCACGATGTATCAATGCATTGCCCAGTACTATTAATTAACAAAATTTTCTTTACCTCTGGTGATTTAAAAAAAAAGTAGTATTTTTTCCTCTTAAGAGACTTAAAGTAATTAAATTATAACAGAAAAAGAACAAAAATTTTTTATCTGAAGGGCAGAGCCCCCCCCCCCCCTCTCCCTAACTCTTCCATGCAAGACAATTTCTAGATTTTTTTTTTAAATTACTAGGGGGCTCGGCCCCCTACGAGCTACGCTCGCCAACCCCCGTCCAGACACCGCAGACTCTAAATGCATGCTAATTTGATCGGCTTTAAAAAGATTTCGAAAGATTGAATTATAATTTAAAAAACAGTGGCGATCGCCCTATAAACGAATTTCTATTCATTTCTCTTTGATTGGGGAATTTTAACGCCAAATCTGCTGCGGTACTACTTGATTATCCTGTCGACCAATTTCGCCAAATTATATAAATCGCCAAATTATATAAATCGCCAAACCACTCGCCAAATTATACAAATTGATATAATTTTTATTTTAAATAACGAAAGAACAAATAAATTCGTACAACATTAATAAAAACACAAATAAAACGTCGAAATAAAAATAACTTGATGACGTATACACGTGTAACAACATTTCAAAATAAGCTAATATAAAAGGAATTAAGTAAAGAAAGTCTTTGTTTCCTGGTATTTTTTAACAAAGCGAAAAGAAAGTTCTTTTAAATGAGACATTTTAAATTAATTCTCAAAATATCAAATAAATGTCTAGTGCATTTTCTAAATTTAAACTTTTTTGCAATATTATTTTGTGTTCATTTTATGTAATAACTATAATGTGACGTAAACATGACGTAATTTTTCCTAAGACTTCTAACGCATGTTAATGAATTTATTATTTTACGATATCCTTTCTCTTTTAAAATTCACGTGTATACTTTTTATGACGTAATTTTTAATAATTTCTTGCTTTTTATATGTAATTATTTAATTCTAATTTGAAAGTTTTTTTCCTGTTTATAATAGTCACGTGTAAATAAATTTTTAATTTGAAGCAAACATTATTGCTTGCGCTTTTTATACAGTTGGCAACAGTTTAAATTAGTACAATTTTCTGAAATCTGTAAAAAATATCTCTAGAAATGCTGAAAATTTGAATTTAAAATAGAAATAAAACCTGAAAAAATGAGTCAAAATAAAAAAATTAATGCAATCTGCACTCCGGCAAATTCTAACGCATAAAATGATCTAAAAATGATTACACTGCCATGTCTAGTTTTTGCTGCTATAAAACTTTTTTAGTGGGACGATTTTGTCCAACTTTAGCATTAAATAACTCTTAAAATAATTCTTCGATTTGAAAACTGTCTGCATCAGCGTGTTTATCAAACATTTCTGTATAAAACCACCGATTTTCATATTTTTGTATGCATTATTTTTGTTAATATTAACCAAGAAAGGCCTCCGGTCACAAAAAAATCAAAACCGGCGGCGGCGGCGGCGGTGACAGCGGTAGTTACTTTTTTTTAGAATAGAGAGATTATTATTACCATATGGTTAAGCAAAATTGGTGATTCAGGGAACACCCATGACATCCTGACAAAAAAAAAAAAATCTTCAAATTTTAAGCTTAAATAAAGTTGGTAGAAACCTGATGGCGTATTAATATTTCTTATTTGTTAAATTTCTGTATTACTTTTTATGTTGATATGTTTAAATTTTGTTTTTCCAAGGGGGCTTCAGGCTTAGCTTATTTTATTTTTAATTTCTTTCATGTATATTTCGAACAATTTCAGAATAGTTATAGGAGTTGATGTAATTTTTTTTTAATAGGTCATCATTTTGTAAGGGGGGAAAAAAAAGATTTCTTTATTAAGTAGGCAGATTCAACATTCTGCAATTTAGTGCGCGGATAGTGTGAAATTTTTTTTTCAAAATGACATTTGCATTGTTACACTTTTTATGATGATATCTTACATCAATGTGTTATTAAAACCAGAAGAAGGCACTGTTCCCAAGATTGGCTATTAAATTACAACTTGTGATAATCCTCTCCAGTGTTTAATTTGTGATCAGGGTTCCTGTGGGTCAGGGAAAACCTGGAAAACAGGGAAAAGTCAGGGAATTTGAAAATTTAGGCAAAAAGTCAGGGAAATGTCAGGGAATTTTTTAAATATTTGAAAAGGTCAGGGAAAAGTCTGGGAATTTTTTATATACTACTTCCATTAGAATTTCTATTATCGTTGTAAATGAAAAAAATTTGAATTAATTATTCATCCAATCTAAAAATTTTATATAAAATTTATGCAAACTATATAACAATATGAAAAATAATTAAAAAGTTGGACATTCATTCAGCACTTACTTTTTATAGCATTTATCTAAATTAAAGTCCATTATGGAGTGTTTTACAACAATATATAAGCCTAATTTTTACCGAGAAAGGTCAGGGAAAACCTGGAAAAGTCAGGGAATTTTTTTACCAGAATTGTGTAGGAACCCTGGTGATGGAGCTCAGCTCTAGTACATCTTTGCTTTTAATGAATATTTAAATATTGATCAGAATTTGCCAGAGCTCATAAATACTGCACTCCGGAGTCCGGTACAACAGCGCTTTTGAAAAACAGAAGCCTAAATAATATTTTTCTTTCCCTCCTATCTCTAGACCTTTGCATTCTTTCCTACCAAAGCATTTACATATGTGATGGAACATCAATGAAGTTATAATAGATTGAACGTATTGAAGTTCTTTGGTAGTGTGTCACGCATGTAGGAGAACTCAATGGCTTTCTTTCTCAATGGTTTCCGAATGGGGACAAAGAATGTCAGAATTAACCTGCTGCTTTTACTTACTTGTAGTTGTGTTCCCAGTAGCAGAAACTGTCCAGCATGGCAGTGGGTGCTGCAGATTATTTTAAACTTTGCAGATTAATCCACCAGCTTAAAAAGAAAGACTGGGCTTACTTTAAGTCTCTAGATTTATGGTATTTGTTTCATAATTTTATCTTTGTAAAGGCTAATTTTTCTTATTTTATAGGATATTGTTGTTTTAGTAGGCTTAATCTAACACTGTTCGGTTGCAGATAAATTTTAGTATGCTGCAGACTGACACAGAAAATTCTGCTTCTGGAGTTGTGTTATGAGTTTTGTTCGTGCTTGTAAAGTATTTTTACTGATAAATTTTTTAGTTCCACACAGTGCTTAATTTGCGCCGAAGCACACAGGAGTGCAGCTTTAGTACTTCTCTGTTTTTAGTGACTATTTAAATAATAGTTTGATGTATAATAACTGTTTGTTGTATTTTGCTAGTTGATGTAAAGAAATCCTTGGTGAATAGGATTTTCTGGAAATTCTCCACACCTAATTGTAATGTTTTTGCTGTGGTTAGATATTAGATTTTATTGCATGTAAATGAATATAGATTAATCAAAATACATTAAACCTTTTCTTTTGCTGAAGGTGAAATTGCTTTAAATTTTGCAAATAATATATGAAATATAAATATGTGGATAGAGGGGACGGTACACTATGTTTGTTATTATTACAGAATATTAGAATTTCAATAGTTTCTTTGCTAGAGATTAAGCCCTGTTCCCCTCTCTGTTGTGTTGCATTTGCAAATTTATCATACTTTTATTTATATTACTGGAAATGTTCCTTTACATTATTATAGTAAAAAAAAAAAAAAAAAAGGATTGTTATGCTACACATTGATAAATTAAGAAATTACAAGCTTGAAATTTATTTTTTTAAAAATTAGTAAGTTAAGCTGCTGTTCAAACAAACTTTATTTCAATTGAAAGTACATTTTTGTTCTATTTAATAAAGTAAAAATTTAAATTATGAAGTATTTAAAATTGAAAACGTATGTAATCAAAGCAAAAAAAACAAAAAAAAAACAAACAAACAAACAAAAAAAAAAAAAAAAAAAAAAAACACTATGTGTATTCATATTGTCTGCATTCAATAAAAAATAAGTAGATTGAATTTGCAAGATAATTTATTGAGATTAATTTGGTATTCTATAGCTTAATTTTACTTTTGCCCTCACATTAGTAAGAGATTTTTCCTATGGCATCCAGGCAGACATATATATATTAAAAAAAATCATTACATACCATAAAGCAGATAATGTAAAAATGACCTACTCTGTTTCTCATAATGGATCAAATCAACTCAATCTCAATTTGATGATGTTCGTGGTTTGAGGAGAGGGGTCAATTCAGTGAAGCTGTAGAGTATTGCTACATTGGGTGTGTTCAAGATGCACGCGTGTGCGATCTCAGAAGACAGGAACATGGAGTGGGTCTTTATCGTGGATGGAGTAAACGTTCAGGAATGGATCATGGATTTGATTAATTATAAAAATATTGCAAATGAAAGGTGAGCTAGATGGCTGAATGGATAGAGCATTGAACTCGAGACTAGAGGCTCTGGGTTCGAATCCTTCATGCCCTAAATTGTGTTTATGATTTTTTTTATTTTTTTTATTGGTTGCTTTATATTTTTCATAATAAATAAGATATTTATGATAAAGATAAATTTTTATATTAATAATACAGAAGCACATTCATTCCTATTATAATAATAAAATACCTATTTAAATATGAGGAAATGAGGTATTTCTTGATGAAAGTTTTACATTTGAACGCCTTTTAATATTCAAAGTTTTGTTTCAAAGTGATATATTAAACAAATGAAAAAATAAGTATTGTGCAAAAATATCCATTTGAGCATAGGATAATTTCTTGATTTTTTTTTTTTTTTTTTGAGTACTTTAGGAGCAAATTTTTATTGATACTAGGATGCAAATCATATTTTACGGTGTTAAAATCAACATGGAAAATATTATAAAAATAAAATGTAATATAGATGTACAATATTTTAGATGTATGTGATTTTGAGTGCCATTTGTTTCTCATGTTTTATGATGTATTTTGGTTTATTTTCCATATGGTATTAAAATATGCAATCATAAAATAAGAAATATATACAGTCGAACCTCGATATCTCGAACTTGAAGGAAAAGACAAAAAAATTTGAAATATCGAAAATTCGAATTATCGAAAATCGCATGCTATCAATAGTAGAATAAAGATAAAAGTTTTTTACGTACCTGTTTAAAAAGTAATCCATTTTTATTCTAATAAACACTTTTAACAATTATAATTTGAAAAAAGATTCAATTGTTGTTTGCTGCAGAGATGAGTATAAAATTTTATTAAGATTCAGCTTTTTCTTTTATTACAAGTCCATCTAGCAGGATATTTTGAGTTTTACATTGTGTAATCCACATCATAAGGTACTTCTCCATTTCGGGAAATTGGTTGGTTTTAAACTTCTTTCGCTTGCCTAAGCCGTCCTCGAACTTTAATAAGATAGTTGCTTTATTTTTAAAAATTGTTGACAATGTGCTGCTTGGAATAATCTTCTTTGCAATTTTCTTTTTCGAATTTTTTTTAACTTCGTTGATGATTTGTTTCTTCACTTCAATAGAAATTGTATTCAATTTTCATTTAGCCATTGGAACAGATGACTCGCAGAAAATCTCACCTACAAATGTTCTAATTTTTTCTGAAATAGCCAAGAAAGAAAACTTTTCAGGTTGTCACTTGAGCATTCACACTTTTTGCAATGATAAGAAATTCTACATTCTTCTTACAAGTCACATACCTCTTGATTCTTGTTCATTACTATCATTTCCGATTTTCTTAAAACCACCCAAACACCTCAATAAAATAACTTTGGAGAATAAAAGGACAAGAAAGGATAGATGATTTCTGTATATGCAATGACAACTGACTGAAAAGGGATAAGGAAACAATAAAACAAGAATTTCAACTCCCACCTTGGGGTCAAGAGATTTCATTGTGTTACTGGCGCCTTTATATCCCCTCCCCCCCCCCCCCCCCATTTTAAAGTTTATGCGAAGTTATTTTCTATTTTTTGCTTTAGCAAAAACATTTCAACATTATTTATGGAAAAAAAATTCAAGTTATCGAGGGATGAGCCAAAAAAAATTTGTTAAACCAAGGTTTTTTTAACATTGCGTGTATACGAAATTTGAAGAGAATTTTTTATTCTTCGAGACATCGAAAAATTCGCGAAACCAAGGTTCAAGTTAGTTAGGTTCGACTGTATACTAAAACCTTCTCTGAAAATTTGTCTAACTAATAGTGCAAATTCCATTGAAATCCATCCAGTATAGTAGATTACAAATAAATTGTGTAATATGTTGATATCACAATCTTGGTTTATTAACAGCATTCTATCTATCAAGAAAAATATAAAGCAACTGATAAATTATTTTTAAATAAATAAAAAGAAAATTGTTAAAATTTTTAGATCTTTAATTGAATTGTTGAATTGTATCAATCAACCTACCAAACAAAGCATAACCAATAAAACATAAGTACAAAACGCACAATCACGTGATCAAATCGCCCACATAATTTTTCTGGGTCCCGCACAGGAAATCTGTGTGAGGTTGATTGAACGTTGATCGGGCTGAAGTAGATGAAGTAGGTCATGTGATGCTTTTTCTGAATATTTTGAATTTTATCTGAGTGAACATAGGCATGTATTCCTGTTACGAAAACCATGTTTTGGAAGGTTAAAGAAATATAGGCGCTGGTTTTACCTGTTTTGAACCATAAAAATAATGAAATAATTGAATTATTTTTAAATTCCTTTTTTCGATAAGACCTACTCCATGGCAAAAACTTCTGAGTGCGTGCACGGCGTCAGCTGCACTTCTGAACAGACACATTGTCTCAACGTGTTTTCTATTAAACAACACTGTAGTAATGTGAGACATCACTCCCCTCAGAACTATGCTTGTCTTTTAACTACTTTCTCATGACAATAAAATGTCTTGGCTGTGAATTTCTGTATGTGCATTTTTTAATCTTTTGGAAAAATTAATATGATTTAATCTTTTGGAAAAATGAATATGATTTAATTAGTTTTTTAAATGACGGCACAAGTTTTCAGAATTGAAATAAATAATCTATCAGTTTCTCTTCTCAATGTTAATATAAATAAGAGTAAAAAGTCTTAACTACGGCTACTAATAACCATATCATAATAATATATATTCCAAACAAAAAAGTCAAGAACATACACTAAAAATATTTATTTGCTTAAAAGACATCACTTTAATAACAGAGGAAATACAGCGTTATCAAGACTGAATGAAAAAGAGAGCATTAACATACTTTTTAACGAGAGTAGATTGATTTACAGGTCTAAATTTTATTTACAGTTAATTATAAGGGAGTCCATTGAGATTTATTTAAGGGGTTCAAGGATTTGCAACAATTCATTATCTTTTCGCATCTCGAATGTATGGATTGAGTTGTTGGACAACTTACGGGTTGCTGCATTGTAGGGACACGGGCGATATCAAAAATATCGAAGGGGGCGTTGTATGTTATCTTGTATTCAATGACTATTTTTTCTGGTTTTCATGTGCATTGTGTTTGTAGTTCTGTTATACATTCTGATGAGTGACAAAGTTGAAACATGTCAATATAGGTTTTTATTATATATTTAATGTATTTTTAGTAAAATGACGTCTTTTGAGCAAATAAACATTTTTAGTGTATGATCTTGACTTTTTCGTTTGGAATGTATATTATTCTGATATAGTTTCTCACCTTTTCGTGATAATTTTTGCAGTAGCTTATCATTAATTTATTTGATTATTATAATTATTGATTATATTTGAATACTAATATTATTTGACTTTATTTCTATTTATTTTTTCAGAAAAACTGCAAGAAGGTCTGAGTTTTGAGAAAATACTAGATGACGTACGAGAGACTGTTGTTGATGGTGACGACATAAAAAGAATACATCTTCTGTCTCGTAGAGATATCAGTAATATATCTAAAGCTTTCAAAATAAATAAAAAGGAGGTTTTTAACAAAGATGAAGGTCCGAATATTAATGCATGGGTTCAAAGTATGGAAACATTAGGAAAAGACTCTCCTGTTATTTTCTTTAAGAAAAAACATTCTGAGCATATTATGTTGAAAAATTATGATTACCTTTTAGTTATAATGACCAAAGTACAGCAAATGTTGTTTGAAAATTGCTCGCATAAGGTTGTATGCTTAGATGATATCAGAATTACCCAGTCTTATAATTTCCATTTAGTGACGTTAATGACTATAGATGATTCTGATATTGCTTGCCCGTTAGCATATGGTATAGCAAATAAAGTAGATGAAAATGTTATTTCTCTGATCTTAGAAATTATTAATTCTAAGGTTGGCAGAATAACAACTAATATTTTTATGTCATCAGATATTCCTGCATTTTATTCTACCTGGCAAAAACACATGGGTCCAGCCAATACTCATTTATTATGTACTTGGCAGGTTGATAAAGACTGGAGGAAAGCATTGGACAAGCTTTCGTGTTCTAAAGAAAAAAAAGGAAGAATTTATAAAAGTCTGAAGCAGCTTATGGTAGAACCTAACTTCAAGCTGTTCCGCAGTCGGATAGATGACATTTTAAAACAGTTAGAAGCTGATCCTGAATTAAAGCCCTTCAGTGATGTTTTTGAAACTAAATATGCTAAACGAAATGAACTATGGGCCACTTGTTATCGTTCACAGCAAGTTTTATATTATGGCGCAATTCTTGAACTAGTTCATAAAAATCTTGTTGAATGTTACGAAGAAGGAAGAGTTTTAAATTCCTTTGTTAAACCTTTAAATTCAATCTTTAGATTTAGTAGAGATAAAGTTCTAGAAAAATTACAAAAGATACCCAAAGAATTCCAGTCTGGGGACCTTGGGAATATTTGTTTGAGCAATGAAGAAATACAAGAAATTGCTCTTATGAAAACGGATGTTTCAGAAAAGCTGTTATTGGTACCAGTTGTTGAGCGAGATGGCTGTTTTGTGGAATATAATTCCGGTAATATATGCCCTTCTAATTGCGTACCATTGTGCCATGCATGTTCAATCTGTTTTCATAAATTTACCTGTACTTGTGTTGAAAATTTTGTTAACTTGAATATATGCAGTCATGTTCTTGCTTCAGTAAATATGATGAAAAATCACTGCAGTGAAATTCATAAAAATGAAGTTGGAAGTAGTGAAAATCCAGAAACAGAGTTGATAAGACATGAAAAGATTACAAGGCATGAAATATTTGAATGTATGACACAGAATTCAATAAATGCGAAGGCTGAAGAAGAAATGGTGGTTACATCGAATCATAGTGAGATTTGTGGTGATAATGAAGAAAGTTTTTCAAATTTTGATGTAGATATAAGTGAACAATGTGTTACAATTGAGTGTGATAAGGAACTTTTAAGCAAACAGACTGGCAGAGAACAAGATGGTGAACAGTCTAAAAATGATTGTATCGATGAAGAGTGTTTAGAGAGAGAGAATGAGTGCAGTAATGAAGAACATACTACAAAAGAGAGTGAT
Organism: Maratus speciosus; assembly: GCA_963932465.1. Lineage (NCBI taxonomy): Eukaryota > Metazoa > Arthropoda > Arachnida > Araneae > Salticidae > Maratus > Maratus speciosus. The sequence goes on from OZ010798.1 coordinate 293,932,778, forward strand.
AGAAGTAGTAGGTTAGAAAATGAATTCAGTAAAAAAACTGACGAAAAAGACTCAAGTGAGTCTGAAGCATATAAATCATTTTTACTACAAAAAGTTGTTTTTGTCCATGACATGCTAAATAATAGGACTTTTAAACCTGAAGAATATAAAGTTTTTGATGAATATTTGGATAAAATTATAGTAGTTTCCAGTTACAACAGTCAGTAATGTAGTTATTCATTGAAGAGCTATTTCTGTGTGTAATAAGTTATATTTGTTATAGACCAGGAGGCGACTGCACAGAACATCACCTCATTGAGTTGATGGCTGATAATCCAGGATTAGACTAAACTCGGATAGCATATTAAAATGCAGTTGGTCTGCCAAGTCATATCATGATGGAAACCAACTGCAGACCCAATTTTAGTGGTTGATAGCTAGGTTTATCATTATGTTTTCCTGCACCCAAAGATATGAAAACATGAAGGACTGGGAGCAGGAAAACACAATGGTAAACTTACCAGTCAACCACTAAAATTGGTTTTGAGGTGTTTTCCTCCAAGATATGGCTTGGCAGACCAGTTGTATTATAATATGCGAATCAAGCTTTAAGTAATCCTAGAATTTCAGCCGAGAACTCGATGAGGTGATGCTTTGTCTTGTGTAGCCGCCTCTCGTTCTATTAACTTGAATTAAAATCGTTTGCTTTCTCTTTTAATCACATGAGTTTTTAGACTTATCTAAAGCTTCCATATGCCATTTAAGAATTAAAGTTTGTATATTTTCTATTATATTTAAAATACCATTGGTATAGTGATAATAAACTAACTTGAGATCAAAACAATATTTAAAAGCAATCTTTTATATAAAGACTTTCCTGTCATTTTTACTTTGAAAAAGTTCCCTCAATATTAATTCATTTACATCTTGTTTTCAGATTGGTATAAATAAAATATATATTTGTTATTTGGGGTGTTGACTTTTTTTTTTTTTTCCAATATCTTCTTGTTTGTAAATTTCTGTTGATGATCAGTTACTTACATAGGATGATTTTCCCATATTTATTTGTTTGGTTTTATGTGTTTATTTATACTAATTGTCAATCTACTGATGTGAAGTAACATGTGTTCAAAAGTTCTTATAATAATTAGCGTTGATCTCAGTGAACATATTTAGAGTGTTTTTCCCTCTTTAAATTGTCTAAAAATTTTAGGATGAAGATGGCTAATATTTTGTATTTTGTTGTTATACTTAATGTTTATTGATTTGATGTTATTTATTTTAATTTCGCAAATATATATATACAGGGTGTTTCTATGATCATGGGACAAACTTTAAGAGAATGTAAAATACACATAAAGGAACTATTTTGGTATAGCAATGTAGGGTCGGAAATGAGAAGTTTTGGTGCAAAACAATAAATGCGGAAGAAATGAAAACAAGTGTTTTATTGACATAACAATTACAGTAAGGGCTCAAATGGGCCGCTATCAACATCAATACATACCTGACAGCATCTAGCAAGTGATTGGCGTATCCTTTCAAAAGTTCCAGATTTCTCATCTATGAGACACCAGTTGACTCTGATGAGGATCTCATTGCAGGACTTTCAGTCGTGAAACACTTGGAATTTGTGAAAACATACACCAATCACTTGCTAGATGCTGCCAGTGGCACATTTCAGCACTTACTATAATTGCTATGTCAATAAAATGCTCATTTAGATTTCCTCCGCATTTCTTGTTTTTCACCAAAACTTTTCATTTCCGACCACACATTCTTATACAAAACATGTTTGTTTTAATCAGCTGCACGACCCCTCCAAATTTGTCCCATGATCTTAGAAACACCCCGTATATATACACACACGTATTTTATGTATTGCTTTAAAGAATTTATGTTATATACTTTTTTCTGTTCGTTCATTTAGTTTTAAATAGGTCACTTAATTTATGTAATTGTTTGTTTGTTTTGTATAAATTTGCAAGCTCTTCTAAATCTCTTAAAACTAATCCCCCTCTTTTTTCAATGTTTAAATAATAATTAAATTTTAAAAATCAAAAAACCTGACTGCTTAAAAAGTGAACTAATTAATTATTTCTCATCAATATTAAATTATTTTTTATATTACTTACCTATTTTTTTATTTACTTGTATTGATGACTTTTAAGTTGTGTTTAATTGTAAGTTCCTATCGATAAACATTGTTTTGACGAGGCTTATAGATATCTTTGATGGTTAGAGTTGCAGTAAAGCTAGAGATCCTACCTATACAACTTCTAGATTGTGTAATATTTAAACAGAGCTTCTGACTGTAAAATAATCAATGAAACATCGCAGTCGGGTAAAAAAGGTAAAGGGTAAAAATTATTACTACAGAAATTTTGAAAGGAAAATTTGTTTGATTTTGTTATGTAGATTAATTTTAAAATATCTGGCAAAATAAAAAAGCAAATCAATCATATGGAAGCTAACAAAAATCAAATATGAACGTGGGGTAGAAATTCAATTCGAAAATACAGGTTGTCTCACAGGCCACTCTTGAATGATATTTAAATTAATTTTTCAACACATACCTTGCTTTGTGAGAAATGTGATGACATTGTGATAAGTGCTTTAAATAGCAACCATAGATAATGGTGGCCTTGATTTCGACTTAAGCAGCAATGAGCCAAACATTACATATTTTGGAATGTAACTTGCAGGTGTATGATCAGGGTTCGTTGATATATATCAATGGGTATATATCATGATATATATCCAGTATTTATTTTTAAAATAAATATCAAGATTTTTGATATTTTCAATATTTTCATAAACTTGATATTTATTTCCAAAATATCAAGATGTTTGATATTTTGTATATTTAATATTTATTTTCAAAATATTACTGAGCAGAATTATTTTGATATTTTCAGTTAAAACAAGTGTAAATGAAATTTTCAACTGTTATTGACTGTGTCATTCTGTAGATAGAGAACTTTTGTCTCTGGCTCTGGAAGTAACCTTTTTAGCTAAATAAAAGAAATATATTTTCCAAGTTTTATGTTTGAAGCTTTTATTTTTAAATGTAGAACTAATAATTATGTGAGACAATAAATGCAGAACAGCCATTTAAAGATAACCTGTCTAATTTAGATAATCAGTTATGTGCGGCGTTATTAGAAAGAATCTTTTCTGATTTTGGTTTAGTTGAGTCTGAACTGTACTACATGTTAGGGAATAAAAAATAAGACCAGCTTACTTGCATATTAAAATTCTGGAAAAAAAAAAAAAAACTTTTTTGCATTGAAAATTTTATAAATTTCTGATTTTTTGGTACTGAATCCTATAGTTTTTTTTTTTTAAATTCTTTATAAGTGCATAAAGCAAATTATATCTGTGTTCAATTAGCTTTGATCTTCAATTTTGTTCAAAAAAAAAAAAAAAATAATAATAATAATAAATAAATAAATAAAAAAAATAGAGGAAATGAGAAATGCATTTTTAGAATATTGTTTAAGTTGTTAAGTTGTACATAATCTGTTTTAGTTTCTAATTTATGTTATGCTTGAAAATATTTACTGTCAGCAGCGAGTTGACTATTTTGAAAATATCAGATATATATCAAAATATCGGATATTTTTGAAAATATGATATTTACAAACCCTGTGTATGATGTTGCTGACAAAATTGTTGTGTACATTGGACTAAAGCTGAAAATTAATAATTTTAGCTAGCAGCCATTGGCCAATAGGTCTTTTTTATTAGCCGATTTTCGGCATGTGAACACTTCTTACTTAGTAGCCAGCTACTGATTAGTGTGCTTATTTCCATAAATAGGTAAAACAGTACGTAAGTAGCATTTTAAAACTGAAGAAGCAATGCATAGAATGTACTTAAACTTATTTTTATTTAAATGTAATAGTAAAGAAAAATTAACAACTTTGCAAAAAATCATTAAAACTAATTTTTATGAGCCAATTTTGCCCTTAAGTAAATATTTTAAGGATAATTAATTATTTTACTGTACAAACTAAGTAAAGTTACATCATTCACTGCCATAACAGGTTTTATTTTGATAGATTAATTTTCTTTTTTGGGGGCTGTACATATATAGCATTATCACTTTCGGGGGGAGGGGAGGTCTGGCACTTGCTATTGTAAAATATTTCTAGGCGGAGGGTTTTTTTTTTTAATATCGTTATCATTTTTTAATCTAACCAAAATTTTCATTTTTTGCTAACATTTTTTTTTTTTACATCAAAATAGTCTATGAACTTTTTTCTTAGTCTGTTATCGATTTTTATGAAAATAATAAGGTATTATTAAAACCATTAATTATATAATCCTTTTATTTCAAAATATGGATTATACCAATGTTTGACATTCCTATTCTTCTGTGATATGTGGATATAATGTGTTGTTACAGAAACCAGGTTCAAAGTGACACTTATGTTTACTAGTAAAAAAATGGGAAGAATGTTGGTCACCTACCTGTATTGTTGATAAGAAGTTCTGCTTACCCTTTCCCTGTCAAGGGGCCAAAAGCAAGAAAACAATATTATTGTTGAATGCATTGTGCAACAAAAAGCTATATTTTTAAATAGAGAGCATTTCCTTAAAGTATTATTTGCTATAAAGTTATTTCATGTATAACTGTAACATTTTATTGCATTCTCTTCATTGAAAGCAGTAAAATCTGTGAATAACAAATGTATATCATTACAAACATATTAAAAGGAAAAATAAACCGTCAAGTGTGAGTATTACTTGCATTCAGAGGGTTCCGTACTATAAATATATGAATTATTAACTGTATTATAAAAAAAAATCGATGCTAAAATAATAAAAAGACTTTGTAAAAAACTATAGAACATAGTGTTAGATATAGCTGTATATAATAGAAAAGTATAAATATGTATACCATAAAAGTTCAAACAGATATGAAGACTAAATAATATCAAATATTGCTATCCTATATAACTATATTTTTAATCGTATCCTAATATGTTTATGATGAAATTATTTCGGTACTGACAATGAAATTAGTGCATATTTAAACTTCATTTGGCATTTCATAAAACTAAATTCAGCGTAGTTATAATCTTTTCTTTTTACAGTATAGCTAAAACAAAACCCTTGTTCAAAGTTTAAACTTGGCATTGTGCTAAGTACATTTTGAAAGGAGATTGCAAAGTTGCAACGCCGCCTTTTTCCCTGCCAACATTTTCCAGGTATGTTTCTAATTAACTTTTAAAGACACGGAAGGCGTATCAAGCGATCCACTCAATGCAAACTAGTCGCGAATCCCATAGTATCTATGTGATTAATATTTAAATTAGCCTGTTTTTAACAATTTGATGTTCATTGCTTTTAGACTGCTACTGGGCATTGCATTACGCAAATATATCATTAAAAGTTGTTATCTAGGCTTTAAAAGCCAATACTAGATAGAGTATGCCGCCCTTGTCATTATGTATGTCCAAACCGTCTGTGTCTTTAAGGTTTAATATCTCGGCTAATTACTGACAATTTTTTTTGAAAATCAATATCAACAATGCTTTTATACTTCTGTTACGATAGGTACCTGCAGCGCTCCTCAACACCTTTGCTGAACGACCGTAAATCGAAATTTATGTTTAACGGAAAAATGAACTTTTCTCAAAAACTATGCGACCTAGGGTAATCGCTATAATTTTCCTGCAAGGTTTAAATTAACCCATTAGCGCCCAGCGTCCTCATTTGATGACGCTGCAAAAAAATGTTATTTCCTACATTAAATTTAAAAATGTTCTTTTATTTACAAATTGGTATGGTAGTTGAAAGCACCACACAATATAATATATGCGATTTCTTTGGAACTAAGTAAAAATGCGCGGGAAAAATGCAGTAAAATTTCCCGGTTTTTTGGTAATCACGTTGTGTATTTTTTATACTACTGTATGAAACTGGATTTATGAGCTAAATTCTTTCAAATTGGTATAAATGTAATCTATTTAGTCCATATTATGCCATTAGCATGTTTTTAAATATTTATTGTTGTTAATGTATCTGTAATAAAGAGGAAAAGTTATCCGTCATCGTTTGAGGACGCTGGGCATTAGGGTATAGTTTTTATTCATATTCAGAATTGTTTCTTAAGAGTTTCTTACGGTTTTTTTGCAGGTAAACTATAAAAATAAATTAAAATATGAGGAGAAAAAATGTTTTTAAAAGCTTAGAAGAGACAACTGCTTATATTTATTCTGAAGAAATAGAAGCAGATATTATATTAATGCCTCCAGATGTAGATGATCTAACTTTGAAGAGCAGTTCGATGATGATCATTTGGGCACTCCGGTTTTATCAGATGTTGCAGGCACGTTGAAATTATAATACCAGATGCTAATGATAACTGTATTATTTCGAATAAAAGAAAAAGTAAGAAAATTACCGTAAACGTAAAAGTGAAATATTAGTTGTATGACAAATGAAACCCCGTCTTACACATTCGGAACTTTGGAAACTTCTTCTAAGAGAAATTCGGATACATTGACAGCGGAAACCAATAATATGAAACCTGTTGACCTGTTTGTAGAGCTTTTTACTAAAAGGGTTTATGATATGTTCGTAGAGGAAGCTAATCGATATGCTCAGGAAATGAAAATTAAATTGAACTATAATGTAACTGTAAAGACGAAATAAAAACAATTATAGGATTTCTGATACTTTCGGGATGTCATACTTTACCAAGTGAACGGGATTACTGGGCAGGAGCAGATGATTGAAGAGTAGCAATACTGAAGGATGCTATACCCAGAAATTTCTCCTTAAAGCTCAAGCGATTATTACCTTTCCAAGATAATAAAATCCATTAGTATGACAAACATGTTAAATAATTTAAAATACGTCTCAAGTTAGGAATGCTTTCCAAGAATCTTCAGAAATGGAGAATTTTCCACGAAAATGTGTCTGTTGAAGAAATGAACGTTCGGTATTATGGTCATCATATGCTGAAACAGTTCATAAAATCTAAACCTATTAGATTTGGCTATAAACACTGGGCTTTGTGTGGCAACTATGGTTACTATTACAACTTCACACCTTATTGTGGAAAAGAATCAAATACTTCTGAATCTGACAAACTTCCTTTAGATACAAGAGTGGTGTTAAATTTATTATCTATCGTTGAAGATCCTATGAGCCATCGTGTTTATTCTGATAACTTCTTTACCAGTCATATGGTCCTAAAAAACTGAAAGAAATGTAGCTCAGGGCTAGTGAAACAATACAAGAAAATCGTACTGAAAAATGCGCAATAATGGGTGATAAAAAAAATGAGTAAAAAAGAGAGAGGGTTTTACGATAGTAAATTTGACAAAATAAATGAAATCCTTGTTGTTAAATGGAAGGAGAATAAGTGTGTTTTTTTGCCACTAATTTTGATACCATATTACCGCTTTCTCCAGTACAAAAATGGAGTGTCGAAAAAAAAAAGAAATGGTGAAAGTGAATTAGCCTCATACTATAAGTTCCTATACCTCATTTATGAGAGGCGTCGACCTTCATGACTGGCTTCTTGAGAAACATTCTATACCCATACGAGGAAAGAAATGATATTTTTGCCTTATTACTAGGCTGATAAATACGGCTGCTGTATATGGCTATGACATGTATAAAAAGATCCATGGTTCTAAGTGGTGCAATAACCTATTTAAAAAAAGGAGCCTTTCAAATGTAATTATGGGAAGTTCCGTGCAAAGGAAGATAACATCCAGATCAAACGTGCTTCCAAACGTAAAATTCGACAAAATACAGCAAGATATTGGCAAAAGGTTTTTTTGAAACAAAGGCGTTGCCAATATGATATTTGCTTTTCAAAGCCAAGAACATATTGTATGAAATGCAATGCAACATTATGCATACAATGTTTTCCTCTTTTTCACACTAAAAATCAATCTTAAAAATATAAAAAAAAAGTTTTCTTCATGGTTCGTACGCTTTGGAAAAAATAGAAAAAGTGATGGAAAAAAAAAGTATTCATTTTCAAGGAATGAAAAGTGCTGGAAATAAAAGCATTCATTTTCAAGGAATGAAAACTGCTGGAAAATATCGCGAACTTCGACAAAAGGTTGCCGAAAAATATCAATTTCAACAATCGTTTGCATGAAAAAATCGGTAATTTCGCCAAAGGATTGTTTAAAAAATGTAAATTTCGTCAAAAAACGTGAATTGCATTAAAAGATCGTGAAAATACGCGTGTTTTCATCAAAGGATCGCGCAAAAAATGCAAATTTCGGCAAAAGATCGTGAAAAAAACACAAATTTCGGCAAAAGATCGCAAAAAGTTGCGAATTTCTTCAAAGGATCGCGTAGGGGTGATTCTGTTCTGAATTTTCCGAAAATTTAAGGCATTCATTTCCGAAAATTTTAAAAAATCAGTCACCAATCCGTGAATGCGACCATAAAAAGTCGCGAATTTCAATAAATGGTCGCCGAAATAAAACAAATTTTGCCAATCGTTTTCAGAAAAATCGCCAATTTCGCCAAAGAATCGCGGAAAAAACGCAAATTTCGTCAAAGAATCGCAAAAAACCGTAAATTTCGTCCAAAAAGCACGAAAAAAACGGCAAATTTCGTCGAAAGATCGCAAGAAAACGGCAAATTTCGTCGAAAGATCGCAAGAAAACGGCAAATTTCGTCGAAAGATCACGAGAAAACGGCAAATTTCGTCAAAAGATCACGAGAAAACGATAAATTTCGATGAAAGATCGCGAAAAAAGGGGAATTTCGTCGAAAGATCGCAAAAAAATTGCAAATTTCGTCGAAAGATCGCAAAAATGGCGAATTTCGTCGAAAGATCGCGAAAAAATTGCAAATTTCGTCGAAAGATCGCGAAAAGAGGCAAATTTCGTTGAAAGATTACGAAAAAAATTGCAAATTTCGTCAAAGAGCTGCAGAAAAAACGCATATTTAGTGCTGGGAGTGGATTTACCCCTCCCTCCTTCCCCCCATTTGCTGTAACTTTTCAGAAAATTTGAGGTGAATTTCAGATTTTTTTTTACTCAGAATCATCCCTAGGATCGCAGGAAAAAATGCAAATTTCTTCAAAGGATCATGGAAAAACGCGAATTTCTTCAAAGGATCGCAAAAAAATGAAATTTCGTTAAAGAATCGTGGAAATAATGCAAATTTCTTCAAAAGATCGCTAAAAAAACACAAAATTCGTCACAGGATCCCCGAAAAAGCGCAAATTTCGTCACAGGATCGCGGAAAAAATGCGAATTATTAAAAGATCGCAGAAAAAACTAATTTCTTCAAAGGATCGCGGAAAAAACTCGAATTTACTCAAAGGATCGCGAAAAAAGGAAAATTTCATTGAAAGATTACGAAAAAAGACTAAATTTGACAAAGGTCCTCAAAACAACAACAACAACAAAAAAAACATAGCCAGTGCCGTGAAGGGTTTACCCCTTCCCCTATCTGCTGTAATCTTTCAGAAAATTTGCTGTGAATTTTAGAATTTTTTTTTTTTTAAACTCAGAATCACCTTTGAAAATTTCGTCAATTATATGTTGAAAAAAATCATAAATTTCTTCAATCTGAAAAAAAATTGCAAATTTTAACAATCCTCCAGGAGAAAATACCACAAAATTCGTCTGTTGGTCATCAATAAAAAATGCAAATTTCATTAATTTGTCGGAAAAATCGTGAAATTCGTCAGTTTGATGCCGATTTCATATATTGCTGTTCCCCCCCCCCAAAAAAAAAGTCGGTCATTCATAAAAATTGCGAATGTTGTCAATCAGTTAAAACTTCACCAAATTATATTAATTCCAAATTTTTCACTGTATAACTGATAAAAAAAAAAAAAATTCCCTTTTTATAAATCTATTTAAAAAAAAAATCTTTTGTATTTAAAACGTAAAAGTAAATTATCTAACCTTTATTTCAATTATTTTTATATGGATAAGCGCAAATGCTGTAAGGTTTGAGAATTCAGAGAATATTTATTAAAAAGTATAACTTGTAAAAAATTGTCCACAACTTCAGAAATGCTAATATTTGACTCCTGATGAGTGTTCAGAATTCCTAAAATTTAACTGGTTTACTCCTGTTTTCTACTCTTGTAGTGATACCATACCTTTTATTTTATTTATTTATTTATTTTTTTTTTGCACTTAAAGAAAAAAATCAAGCTCTGTTTTCTTAACTTTTTATTATATGTGAAATTTCTTCCCATGGTACCTTACTAAGTTAAAATACATTATTCTTTAAAAATTCTCTAATAATGTCTGGAAAATGCCTGTTATAAAAATTAAAAGATTTAATAAGATTTCTTTGAAATAGATAATCAAATAGGGTGGCTATTTTCCTTATGTGTTATTCTATGCCATTTTTATGCATGTATCTAAACAGTCCTTGAATAGTGCTTGAAAAGTGCTTGAATTTTATTTGTTCTCGAGTGTATGAACCATGTTCTTGCATATTAAAAAAAAAAAATGATTTTTATCATTATTTTACGCATTAGTTTGCTTATATATTAAAACGATATAATGTTATATAAAAAATTTTCATTTTTAAAAATTTTAGGTATTTTACAGACAAACGCCCAGCGTCATCAAATGAGGACGGCTTAAAAAATATGGTTGCAGTTAAAATTTTTCAAAATGCTTTTGAAATACTCTTAATTTATGCATTTATACCCATATATATCAATTTCAAGAAAAAATATCAAAATTTGTTAATTTGGGCGTTAATGGGTTAATCTCTACTACCTCCAATTTTTTTATAATTTTAGTTTCAGTAGATTCAGAAATAGATAGGGGGGAACATATTTTTGCACCACATTTTTGACGATATCTCTTAAAATATAATATCTAAAGTTAAAAGAAATGTATTGATGAATGAGTTCACCATTACAAAAACTTTCACACGATACCCCACAGGATATACAAATATTTTTTTTTCAAGTAACTTAATTAGCCGCTCTACATTTTTCCTAAATATATTTGTGAATGTTTAATAATCTGTAAATATGTGGGTCAGTAGTCTATTACATCCCCCAATTCGAACTTTCCGCGTTCCATAGTTTACGAGTAAAATGGACAGACAGACAGAAACAGGAGTTATCCAGTAAGGGCTCTGTTTTTACTTTTTTAAGTATGGAATCCTAAAAAAAAAAAAAAAAAAAAAAAAAAAAAAAAAATGTAAAAATAAAAGAATTTTTAGACATTGAAGAATATTAAAGAATTTTTTGACATTGATAACGATGTCATTAAGGCAGGGAGGGGGCTTCGAGGAATGATAAATATGATATCATAAGGAAGGGAAGGGGTCCAAAATTGCCAGAAAGTTGATAACATTATATATGCATAGCCCCTCTTTTTTTAGAAACAACATTATATAAATAAACAAACATTTAAAGACTTCTGTTGATAACATTTATTTAATGATAGAGGGAGATAGTAGCACAAGATGTGAATTTTTAATGAAAATGTGAGTTTTCTCTCCTTTTAGGAATTAGCTAAGTTGAAACAAAATCAAATGTGAAAAAAAAAAAAAAAAGAAAAGATACCTACTCTGAAAGGGGCCTCAAACCTCTGTGATAATCCTAGTGAAGGAATTACAGCAAATACTAATTATCAGGGACTGACAAAGGCTTTGTGCTTCTCTAAATTGGTTCATTAGTTGCTTTTAGGGCATTACGGTCTTCATTTTCTTTTCTTTTTAGGTAGATTTCGTAAGAAATACTACCTGTTACATTCTCCCATATGTTGGAATTTCTGAAAAAAATTTGCAGGTCTATGCTGATCATAACCCCTAGAACCCAAAACCACCCCCCAGTTCAAAACTTTTATCTATTTGTCTATCTATCTATATATATTTATTACTGTTTTTTGGGCATAATAACTTCCATAATTCTGCACAAATATCTTCCAAACTGATACATAAAATCAACGGGTAGAAAATCTCAGTCAAGTTCATTAATGGGCAAAATCGGACCAAGGTGGTGGAAATAGGAAGGGGTTTTGTGAAAACCGAAAAAAACCCATAACTTCTTAATTATAATACATATCAAAGCTGTTTTAAAGTTTTTATTACTTCTTGGAAAAGGGCCAAAAATTTATGTATGATAGATTTTTGATAAAATTAAAAATGGGCTCAAGGGACGAAAAAAATAGGGTTTTAGGGAGAGAAAAAATTCATAACTTCATCAATTCTCAAGATATCAAATCCACTTAAATCTATTATAAATCTTAATATTATCTACAACTTTTATATTGACAAGGTTTTGATAGGACCAACTCTTGCTAAAAAAAAAAAAAAAAAAAATCACTGTCAATTCACAAGATATCAAATCCGCTTAAATTTATTATGAATCCTCTTAATATTATCTACAGCTTTTATATTGACAAGTTTTTGATAGGGCCAACTTTTGCAGCAAAAACAAATACAAAAAATTAAGGGTTGAAGAAAAAATTATCTTATTAACATGACTCTGATAAAACCAGCTCTTACAGAAAAATGAAATTGAAAACTCATCAAAAGCAGTCAGATAAAATTGTTAAACTGGGTTTATCTCTAATCGTGATTTATTTTTTGTTGGTGAAATTAGTACTTAACTTCAAAATCTGCCTCTACCTGTAGGCCGAGTCAGCCAGTATTTATTTATTTATTTATTTATTTTTGTGCAAGAAAAATGCTAATATTTTTAGATTTGCAAATTAGTTTTATAAATCATAAATATCTGTTTCATGTATTAATTTATCATTGTTTCATTTAATGTATATCATTTATTATCATGAATATATTTAATGATATTATAGAAAATTTTAGTGCACAGAGGCCATGCATAAAAATAGTACTATTGAGTATTTGCAAAAGTTCGTGCTTGATTTCCGATGCATCGAGTTTCGAAGTGTACCCAAGTTGTTTTAAATGGCGAAATGTAGTCGAATTGTCAACATTTAGTCTCTTGGCAATCTCTTCAGTAGTAATCCGTGGATTATCTACCCTATTAAAATCCTTGTGTATATCTATGTAACCTCAAAAACTTGGAAACCGCAGGGCACAGGGCTACGAAATTCCGCACAGGTAGGTATTCCATAGAGGGCCTATGAATGATTGGGGCAAAAAATTCGAAAATTTTAAATAGATTTTTTTTTTTATTATGCTTTCGACGAATTTTTGCCTTTTTTTTATGTTCAACCCGTAATCGCACGAGTTCTAATCAGTTCTAAATGTTTACTGCAATGTAAGATGTACATATTACATACGCCATGCTGCAATGCTAAGAAGCTATAGCGGATATTACGATAATTTTTACCTCACATGCAAAATATTAGAGATATACATATTACGTACACCACGCTGCAATACTAAGAAGCTGTAGCGGGTATTACAATAATTTTTTTTATCTCACATTAAAATAATTAGAGGGTATTTAATTGTGCTTAATTAATACCTTTTTTAAAAAATAAAGAGAAACATTTCATCACAAACATCAACAAAACTTTTTATTCTATTTATTCCCTTATTCCAAAGATATCATTTTATCGTCTGCTGTCATAGCAACGTGAGAAATTAAATTTCCTTTAAAAAAATGTATAGTAGTTGAAAAATATTTTTCTAAATCGAATAGTTATTTTTAATTTTGGTTTTAAAATTAAATTCATGAACTCCCGTGCGTAGAACGGGTTAACAGCTAGTTATTCACTAAAGTGCGGATTAAGTCATTATCAATGTATGAAGGTCGCACAGGGCGAATTTTATCATTTAGATTGAAATCCTCATTTCAAAATCGATAAAACCACTTTTTAACTGTTCTAAGAGCGGGAGCACAATCCAAATAAACGTCTTGAATATTTTTTGTATCATGTTCGACACGAGCGGGAGCACAATCCAAATAAACGTGTTGAACATTTTTTGTATCATGTTCAATATTAATGCCTTTTTTCAACTCATTGTAACATAACATGACGAAAATGTCATTTTTCATTTTTAATATTAACCTTGCACACAAATTCATTTGAAAAACTTGTTATTTTTACTCATGACACATGTAGATAACTGTCAGTTAATAATATGGCTATAGAAGAAACATCAGCGCGCTCAAAATTGCAAGTTTGTGCCATGTATGAAATAGGCCACAAACTTTTGCAATTACCTAATAAAAGAATTAAAACTGTGCTTTTAAACGGAAAGTATTTTGGATGACCCCAATAAAGGATGTTTGTCTAGAGCAGTGGTTCCCAACGTAGGGCGTACGCCCCACCGGGGGGCAATATGACCTTCTAGGGGGGCAATTCCAAATTTCTTACTCACTGATTCGCTATCAGTTTCTTTTGTCTTTTTGGGGAATAAGTAATATTGTAGGCTAAAAATAAATGGAATACAAGAAAAAATTTAAGAAATCATTTTTTTCTTATTGAATTTTTAAATGCTCCCTATCAAAATTTTAAAATAGATTTAACACCAGAATAATTATGTGAATAATCTTATAAAATACTTTGATATCCTTCAAAGTATTAAAACTCACTATCATTTTTCTGGTTTTAAATTTTAAAATTTTTCGTAACGCTTTCGATTTATTTATTGAATGAGTTTTCTACATCTATTCATGAAGACAATTAACGATATTGGGAAAATAAAAACAGAATATGCTACGAGGAATAATAGTTACTTAAATATGATAAAGATGAGAATCTTGAAATACTTATTGTGTTATCCATATCAGTGTCCAAAGCTTTTCCCTAAACTCTTAATAAGTTACAAGAATGCATTTTAAAATGTATGAGTTTATTACTTTTAACGTTAAATGTGTGTATTAAGATATTTTGTAAAGATAAAAATGCAGACCGTATAACACTTTTCTTTAACATTGAGTTAAGTTGGAAAAGTACAACAAAACTCGTTTTGGTATACAGGCAAAGATGTATAATCTCATTGCATTTATAAAATTATGTTAAAAACACATTTGTGGTAGAAGATTCACCTCTTTGATAAGTTTAAAAATGTGAAATGAATAGCTATTGTTAAGGTTCTATTACACTTCCACAGTGTGAATACAGTTCACTTTTTAATAATAAGAGACATAATTTAAAGATTATAGGGGGGGGGGGGGGATAGGGAATTTACAGTTGCTTTGGTGGGGCATGGCCGATAAAAGGTTGGGAACCACTGGTCTAGAGCCACCGAACAAATAAATCCTAGCCTACGAGCTGGAGCAGTCAAGACAATTCTACACAAAAGAAAATTGCCCTATCTCAGGATGTATAATGGAGTGTTCCTCTTTCATTTTTCAGACATAAAAATTCCAAGATATTCCAGATCATCACGGATTAATCTACTATTTGTCTTTTCTGTTGGTATACATGACTTATGAGACTGCTTGTGTCTCCACCCGCTAAATAATGAAATACTAAATTAACATGCTATATTTTCTTTCATGGTTCGTACGGCTCCTTGAATTTTGCAGACCAAAAAGTTTTTCGGCACCATTATTTTCTTATAGAAAATCTCTTCTTAAAAGAAGGCGAAATTTTGCGCGTTTAACCTAGATTTCTTTTTCCATAAAAAGATACTGGTAGTTTTCCTGGAGAAATAACGATATCCGTACAAATCATGTATTTTGGTCCTGCTATTATTGCTTATCTTTCATAGCAGTATTGCTGTTTTAAAAATTCTTTAATGAATTCCTCATTTTATCAGTCATATATATATATTTTGTGGGGAGAAGGGTCCAGTCAGGTATTTGTGGATCTCCAGCCCCTTGCCTCTTGTTATGCTTATGAATTTCTTCACTCTGTTTAGTGACATACTGATGAAATTGTGTGATAGTCCAAGAGCTGTTAAACATTTTAGGGAAGGTATTTGAGGCACCCTGAAAATTTGTGCAACACTTCTTTTGTAATGGCTGAATACAAAATCGAATGTCTGGCTGAAGGATTGTGGGCCAAAAACTGTGGCAGACACGTGTCAAGTGCTATTTTTTGACTTCCCAAAAAAGGTATTTGAGGCATGCTGAGATTGAGACAGAATAATATTTATACTTAGAAAAAATTATTTTGAAAACGACAGACACTTTAGTCGGCCCAAAATCTGTGCCAGACACATGTCAAGTGTCATTTTGCCAAAAATGTGCCATTTTTGGCCAAAATGGCACTTGACACGTGTCTGGCACAGATTTTGTGCTGATTAAAGTGTCTGTCATTTTCAAAATATTTTTTTCTAAGCATAAATATTATTCTGCCTCAATCTCAGCGTGTCTCAAATACCTTTTTTGGATAGTCAAAATATGGCACTTGACACGTGTCTGGCACAGTTTTTGGGTCGACTAAAGTATCTGTCATTTTCAAAATATTTTTTCTAAGTATAAATATTATTCTGTCTCAATCTCAGCGTGCCTCAAATACCTTTTTTGGGTAGTCAAAAAATGGCACTAGACACGTGTCTGGCACAGTTTTTGGGCCACGATCCTTCAGCCAGACATTTGATTTTGTATTCAGGCATTACAAAAGAAGTGTTGCACAAATTTTCAGGGTGCCTCAAATACCTACTCAAAAATGTTCAACAGCTCTCCTACTATGA
Source organism: Maratus speciosus (assembly GCA_963932465.1). Lineage (NCBI taxonomy): Eukaryota > Metazoa > Arthropoda > Arachnida > Araneae > Salticidae > Maratus > Maratus speciosus. The sequence goes on from OZ010798.1 coordinate 293,949,311, forward strand.
AGGACAAGTACATTCTTTATTTTGATGTTTTTCATGAATGTCAATGTTATCCTTTTTATTAGCTTCAAAGAGTCAGAGTCTGAAACTACTGAGTCAGAGTCTGTAGGGGCAAACTTCCACCATTTTTTATAATAGAAATTTTTGCCTTGTTTAAGACAAATTCTGCATTTAAATAAAGTAAAAATTTGTAATACTAAATGTGTAAAAATACCAGTGGAAATTTGTCCCAGTGGTAATCAAGCCATGCACAGAACTGAAAAACATCCGCATAGCAAAAAAATGCTTTTAGAGTTTTATCTCATATCATAAAATGCTACAGAAATTTGACGGAGAAAGTTTTCCAATTTCTAGTGTCTTTGAGCTTGATTGCCATCTTTGAGTAAATTAATTATTCTAATCATGCCTTTCTCATCGTGTCATTCAGCTTAAGAAATTGTTGGAGAAAATTTCTTGATGAATAATGCAGTGCAACACAAGGATGTTAATCCCCTCCCCCCTTAGAAAGACCTCCACGAAGGGCACTCCCCCCTCGGGCCTATATCCCTAGTGTAGATAATCGGCCGTCAAAATAAACCACCCCCCCCCTCCCTCCCCTCAGAAATCTCACTAAACCTGTTTCTTTTTCACACATACATTTTGCACATTTAAATCCTATGCAAGGAAATTTGGAAAATTCACCCTACTTATCTATAACAGATACAATTATTGAAGTTTTTTATACCTGTACAGAGGGACACTGTCAAGGAATTCTTCTCTCACCAAAAATTCATTGTCAATTGTCTTTAGAAAAATTGATATATGACATATATCTGTAATAAGAGTACAGTCAACTCTGTGAAATCCACAAATGTCTTATCCGCACTACACATTGGAATGTAAACAATGAAAATTGTTATTAACAGTTAAACTCGTAAAGTTAAATTTAGTATTTTTTGTTTCAGTTATAAATTTTCCAATGCATAAATATTTAAATATAAATTGGATATAAATATTTAAATTTCCTTGATGTGGCGACGCCATCTTGCGCGGTCAGTAAAACGAGTTTCTCGCAGGAAGCGATCGAGCTAGCCTTTTGCTCGGCACGTAAGATCTCGCTTTCTGACCATGGGTTCTCCGGTTCGATCCCTATCGGCGCCCATCTCCTGCATTGGTGACCTTGGACAAACGAACACGCACCTTCACAAACATCATCATTTCCTTTCGAGACCAACAGATGGCAGCACTGAAAACACCCCCAGCAGCAAAGCCTGTGAAACGCTCACAGTACGCAACCAGCAATCAAAGCCTGTGAAACTATCACAGCACACAAGCAAAGCCTGTGAAACTATCACAGCACACAAGCAAAGCCTATGACAACTCTCATAGCACAAAGCCTGTCACGCCGCGCATCTTCGGGGCACGCACACACATGCGCACTACAGCATCACCTGGCAACCGCCAACGCAACATGAGTGCACATCGCTCGTACAGCATCAACGAGATGCTCTTCTCACTGGGGGTGGAGTACTGTGGCGACGCCATCTTGCGCGGTCAGTAAAACGAGTTTCTCGCAGGAAGCGATCGAGCTAGCCTTTTGCTCGGCACATAAGATCTCGCTTTCTGACCGTGGGTTCTCCGGTTCGATCCCTATCGGCGCCCATCTCCTGCACTTGATTAACAAAATTTGATCTTGGAGCAAGAAGTAATGAGTGTTCATAGACTACAGAAAAAAATTGACAACAAACAAAACTGAAACTACCATTGTGTTGTGTCAATATTTAAAATAGTGAATAGTCAGAATAATTTGTATTGTATATAATTTAATTTTTCTTTAAATTAATTTAGTTATTAAATATATTAAGCCAATGTTGCATTATGTTTTCCTTTTCCATTGCAATTTTATTTTTTGTGCAGTTGTTCCTAACTTACAATTTGACTTTAAAAAATAAAATGTAAACAAAGGGATGATCTATAATCCGTAAAAATGTATAATCCACAAAACCCTTGGTCCCTAAGTGTACGGATTTCACAGAATTGACTGTACTTTTATCCAACACAGTCGAAAAATATGCATTTTTTTTTTTTTCAATTTTATCTCATAGCTAGTAGACCGGGAGCCGGCAGCACAGACAATCACCTCATCGAGTTCACGGATGAAATTCTAGGATTATTTAAATCTTTATTCGCATATTAAAACGCAATCGGTCTGCTAAGTCATATCTTTGTGGAAAACACCTGAAAACCCGAATTTAGCGGCTGACTCGTAGGTTTAAAATTGTGTTTTCCTGCTCCCAGCCCTCCATGTTTTCATACCTTTGGGTGCAGGAAAACGTAATGGTAAACCTACGCGTCAGCCGCGAAAATCGGGTTTTCCACTAAGATATGACTTGGCAGACCGGTTGCGTTTTAATATGCGAATCAAGATTTAACTTATCCTAGAATTTTATCCGTGAACTCGATGAGGTGGTTGTCTGTGCTGCCGACTCCCAGTCTATAGGCATATATAAATATACCTCGCCCATTTCCACAATTCTCCTAAAAACAGTCTGATAGAAAAAAAGAAATAGTTTCGAAGATTATGACCATTTTATCATGACCAAACGAGTGTGCCATTTAATTAAAGACTGCTTAATTACTTTATCGGAACTAAATGAGAGTTACTTTTTAGCCTTTAATGCACACATCAAGACTCCCTTATCATAATAGCACTTATTATGATAGGCTGAGGGATCTTGGCACACACCTTATCAGAGACTTGAAAACTTAATTTTTGCACGTGTGTTGATTTAAAGATTTTATTTTTTCGCCTTTTATATTAGAGTTCGCTGATCCATTCTCATCACTAGCACTTCGGTATTTTACTGTATCTATAATTCCGCGTTATAATAATGGCGACGCATACTATTATCTTCCATTAGTGATATACCATTTGCAATCCTAGGGCATTTCGATCTGCCTCAAAAATCTATAAACAAAAATACTTTTTATTATTATTCATTAAACTTTCGGTTCTCAAACTTGACTTTTGAAATGTATACTTCTCAACAGTACTGTAGCCGTAAAAAAACCCATAGTGTTTACGCTATAAGTTGCGGATATGTAATATAGCTTTAACTGAGAAACAGAGAATTGTATACGGAGTCTTTAAAATTCTAGAAGGTATATGGCACATACCACCAACACCATATATCCTCCACTACAGATCTGCTTCGCCGTGTTACTCATAATAACCTATCGTCAAACCTATCATTGTGTCCAGAAATAAAACCGAACTTAAACTTGATATCGCGTGTGCAAACATTTGCCCACATGCCAAAACACATCAAATGGGAGAATTTTGTTCTGTTTGTTGGAGATGCAAGCAAAAGCGGATGAAAAAGTTGTTGAAAAACTTCAATGTGTTCTTTTATGGTTCTAATTTTGCCATACATTTTTCTTAAAAACGGAACTAATGGAGATGAAATATATGAAGAACTATTTTTAAAGTTATTACCGAACTCGGTGCATTCAGATACTTTTCTCCCCGGGGGGGGGGGGGGGGGGGATTGCTTATGACTCTTGAAAACACAAAATTTCAAATCTTCGGGGGGGGGGGGGGTCGTCCCCACCGGGCCACCCTCTGAACTGCCTGTCACCTACCGAATATTTGATACTCATAGAAATTTTTAATTATATTTATCCATTTAATCATCTTTATTTATTTAGCATCATTATTTTTATTTTTTCTATCTTTACAAGAACAAAGTATTGGATTCGTGAAAAATTTCGACTTCTGGTTATTGACTGATTTATACGTTTTAGAAGGTCCTGAATACGATTCGACTGTTTTTAGAAAATATCTGTCTGTGAGTCTGTCTATCTATATGTGACAAAAATTTTGTTGGTGCTCTATCTCAAGAACTAATGTACGGAATTTAATGGAACTTTAGATTCAGTTAGTCCTTGATATAAATTGGTGCTGATTAATTTTTGGTGTAAATCGCCCAAATAGCTAAAAAGCTTAGCCAGGTGGTGCTGCTATGCTCACGATTTCCGCAATAGCACTATCCCAAGAACTAATGCGCGGATATTCACCAAACTCCAGATTCAGTTAAACTTTGATGTAAATTGTTGCTGATTTGGTTGTATATGGAGCTGAGTGGGTATAACTTGGCAGACCAGTTTCATTTTAATATGCGAATCGAGTTTTAACTAATCCTGGAATTTCATCCGTTGACTCAGTGAGGTAGTGGTTTGTGCGGCCATTTCCTGTTCTAATAGGACGGCAAGGAAATTCACATTTTACTAACAAAAATCTCGCACATAACAAGATGCTTAAGGGGATCCGGGACACAAAAATCTTCAAAATTTCCTTTTTTTTTTTTATTGCATTAAAAAATTCTCTGCCGTTTTCTGCTTAAAATGATGTTTAAATTATGTTTCTATCTCAATTAGAACAGGAAATATTAATTTTTTCGTTTTGGTTTGTTTTCAAAATCTGCCTTTCAAGCTATGGTTGTCAAGGAAACAAGTTCTTGTGAAATTGCGTTTTTCTTCATGATAGGTTTTTTCACCATTTCTCATATTTAAATTCTTATAACTCGAGACCCGTTAAAGATACAGGGTTGAAACTCGGAACATATCTTTTTCAATTATTTTACTTTACTTTTGAGCCAGCATATTTGAAAAAAATATTTACTTAAAAAATATGATTTTTTTTTTAAAGTTGCACCACTTTTTTGTAATTTTTTCGTTAAATATTTTTAATTTTTTTAAAAATTAATATTTTTAAAAAGACTGGCTCTAAATTGAAAAATATATATTTCTGTTTATTTAAATGAAAAACAATTTAAATTCTACAAATAATATTTCGAGTTATAACGATGTTAAGTGATACCACTTTTTTCATAAATGTTAAATTTAAAAGTTTTTTTAAAAAGCTATGAGAAGTTTTATCATTTGATTTTGTTTACAAATGATATGGTTAACCATCACAAAAAAATTCAAAATTTTAACTCAATAAATAAAATTTTTTTGAAAATGTGTCCCGGACCCCCTTAATACTAAACAGTGTAAACACGTCCTTAGGATTTCGTTCGTTGATTGGTTGGTTGATTGTACACATCTATTCTGAATTCGGATTCGTGCACTTATCTCAGGGGGACCCATGATGGAAAAATTAGTGGATAATCGCGCCAAAGTATCGTGACGATTTAAGTAGTTTTTATTCTTTTGAGGGTAAACATATTTCTGTTACACAATGGTAGTTTTGACATTAAAAAAAGGGACTTCAGATTATTCATACATCACAATCAAAATAGTGGTTTGTTGAACAATGTATTGATGTAAAAAATTGTTAGACCTATTCTGACTGGTATGCTTTCCAAACATTTATATACACTTTTAAATAAAGGCCCAGAAACCCTCTTTTAATTATCGTAGAAATCATTAAAGACCGCGGAGTGGGGTTTTTCTTAAGTAATGTGTCTCCAAACCTACTCGTTAATATTTCGATTCAATTAATTTCCCCCCCTGACCCTGAAAATGTTTAGTCAAAGTAGATTTTTTTTTTACGATTGCAGACGATATATTAGAATTCTATGAAAAGTCGCGTCGTTGTCGTCTCATTATAAACTTGTTAAAATATATAAAAGGAGTGATCAATCTTCAATAAAAATGGTAAGGATTAAATAAATTTATTTAAATTTAGAATTAATTTAATAAAAGTATCTTATAATAATGCTTGTTCTATTATTTAAGTTGATTATTGCATATATGACCATTTGTTAATTGATGAGTTTTATTGAAGTGTTATGCATTATATAAGTTGCAATGCAGCAATATTTGATATAATTTTCGATTTTTAAACCATGATTTAGTAATTTTTTACTTTATTTACATGTTTCTGACACGTTTCTATTCTTAATGCTATGAGTTTGCCGCTTTATCTAATTTCTGTATGTCTAAAAATTTTTAGTACTATTTAAGATCAGAAGCAATATTTGGAAATATAGTTTACATACGTCTGCAAACTATGGCTAGTTAAAGGTAACTCTATATTCTCGTTTACATTATTTGTTATTGCAGCATTCGTTATAAAAATGTTTCTTGGTGATAGTTCTTTTTCTTTCTTTCTGTTTTCTTTTTAGCCTAAAATCCTGGAATTGAATGAATTTTTATTAACTATAAAAACTTGTTACTAATGTTAAAAATGATAAATCTATATTCTTTATTTCACCCTAAAAGGCTTTGAAAATACGTTCTCACAACTTTTACTACTTTTATTGTTTACTAATTGCGTTGCAAACCGTTGTGTTGCCTTTGTATTTTAAAAGATCTTTCGAGTTTTGGGCGGAAAATACATTTTAATTTAAAAACTGTAAACTCATAATCTAAAAATTTAACTATCCTCATATTATAAATCTTAATTAGACCTTTCAATCGCTATAAGATTCCTTAAAATTGATCCATTAACTCCCGAATTATTGGGTATTGAAAACTTGATTGATGGATTGATTCTCCCGTTTATTCCCCTGTTTTCTCAAAAACTGTTTTAGATATCGGAATATGACAAACTGCAGACTAGCCAGAAACATTTTTTCTCTGCTTCTGATAAGTTTAGTGTTTGTTATACGACCTTTTTAGGTGCGTTTTAATTAGGTAGGGTAGGGTTAGGTAATTATATAATCGTTGCAGAATTTTGTCGAGTCATTTCAAATTTTATGAAAATCTAATCGAAACTTAAAAAGATATAAATAACAGTTTTTAGGTGCGTTCGTAATTATATAAATACGTAACACCTGCAGTCGTTATCTGATCCGTTCGTCTGTCCGCATATAACAGCGCAAAAAGTAGCCAACCGAATGGTTTGAAATTAATATATATAATCGTTACGGAATTTTGTCGAGTCATTCCAAATTTTATGAAAATCGAATGAAAACTTAAAAAGATATTAATAAAAGTTTTCTTTATTCTATTAAATCCTATTATAGGTAATTAGTTCAATGATATCCCATGATAGGTAATGATTCTAGGATGTCATGGTGATTATATTAAATCCTATCATACGTAATTAATTCAATGATATCCCATGATAGGTAATGATTCTAGGTTGCCATGGTTATTACGTCCTGTTTAAGATGGATTCATATTATTTCCGTATTACTGAATTTAATATATATAGATCGTAATAAATTTTGTTTTCGTGCATTTTTGCATAAGAGTGCAATAGCTATTGCATCGAGATCTGAATACGTATTTATAAAACTAGTTATAGTACGGACGCACAACATTTGCCACGTTTGACGTACAATTTCCGACTTGTTTAAACCTATTCTGGACAAACAGGAATACATTTTTTTTTTTTTTTTTCAAATGTTATTTTCGATTATATGTTGTCTAAATAGTCGAATGAATTTATAAATAGGCGTCTTTCTGAAAATCGCAGACAGACCTTCTGATTTTGTGTATTAGTGTAGATAATTAAAAGAAAAAATCCCTTTTTCATTATAAGGCTTCGGAATTTCTAAAAAAAATATGTTTTTTTTTTTTTTACTTTCTTCTATCTTTACAAGAAGAAAGTATTGGATTCATGAAAATTTTCGAATTCCGGTTTTCGACGGATTTACACGTTTTAGGGGTCAGAGATTCCAAAAAACATGTTTTTACAAAATGTCTGTCTGTGACTCTGTGAGTCTGTCTGTCTGTGTGCATGTGACACAAATTTTGTGGGCGCTCTATCTCAAGAACTAATACACGGAATTTAATAAAAATTTATATTCAGCGAGTCCCTAATACAAATTGATGCTGATTAGTTTTTGGTGTAAATAGCTCAACAGGTGGCGCTGCTATGCTGCATTTTTCACGATTTTTGCAATAGCTCTATCTCACGAACTAATGCACGGATTTTGATCAAACTTCAGATTTAGTTAGTCCTTGATATCAATTGCTGCTGATTACGTTTTGGTGTAAATCGCCCAACAGGTGGCGCTGTTATGATGAATTTTGCAGGATTTACACGATTTTCCCAATAGCTCTATCTTAAGAACTAACGCACGAATTTTCATCAAACTTCAGATTTAGTTAGTCCTTGATATGACTTGCTACCGATTATGTGTTGGTGTAAATCGCCCAACAGGTGGCGCTTCTGTGCTGCCTTTTTCACGATTGCCTCAATAGCTTTATCTATAAAACTAATGGACGAATTTTCATCTAACTTCAGATTTAGTTGTATGTTGACACAAGTTGTTGTTAATTAAGTTTTGGTGTTAATCACCCAATAGGTGGCGCTGCTATGCAGGAATTTTCACGATTTTCGCTATAGCTCTATCTCAAAAACTAATGCACGGATTTTCTCCAAACTTCAGATTCAGTCAGACGTTGACATAAATTGTTGCTGATTAGGATTTGGTATAAATCACCCAAACAGCGCTGCTAGGCAGCACTTTGCTGGATTTAGACGATTTCAGCGATAGTCATATCTCAGGAACTAATGCACGGAATTTCATATCTTTAGAATCCTCATGAGATGCATAGATTGCCATTTAATTTTGGCAGTGTGATAGCGAATTTTGAAGTATTAACATGTATGAGATAGAAGAAAGTTTTGGGATTGGTACATCCGACTAGTTTATATATATTGTTTTTGCCACGAAAGAATCTGTTTCTTTCGTTCCGATAAAACAATTCTCTCACCAGTTTGACTCACAAAAACTAATACTACTCACAAAAATAATTCTTTCGCCTTACATTAATAGTTTGATTCACAAAAACTAAAACTGAATTAAACGCCGCATCCTCTGAAAACTGTTTTTTTTTTTGTGTGTGTGTGTGTGTGGGGGGGGGGGGGGGGTGGAGGGAGGATTCTATAATAAAGTCCGCATCCAACTGTCGTATTTTGATACAAAATGAAATGCATTGTTGTAGGCAAAATTGTCTTTTTTGAGATGCAAATGTTCAATAGATCCTAGGTCGGCGGGTGTTGAACCTATGGTCCTTTTTCCCAGAGGTAGCACACAAAAAATATTCTCTGGAAACTTCTAGGAACAATCGCTTAATATATTAACCGAGTACTTTAAAATATCAGCACAATTTTTTCGTATTATAGATTTTAGTGTGAGCGCTCTGAATTCATTTTTCACGGGAAGTCATTCAATATTTATCATTGCTTCATATTTGCTATGTTATTTTGTTTCTCTATGAAATTTTAATTTTAAGAATTTAGGGGCTGTGCATATATAACGTTATCACTTTAGGTGGGAGGGTGGTCTGGCACATGATATCGTAAGATATCTCTAGGGGGAGGGGGGGGGGTCTTTTGATGTCGTTAAAATTTTTAATTCAATCAAAATTTTCTCTTTTTATTTGTAACTTGTTCTTTACATCAAAATAGTTTATCTTTTTTACTTTCTTCTATTTTTACAAGAAGAAAGTATTGGATTCGTGAAATTTTTCGACGGATTTACACGTTTTAGGGGTCAGATTCCGAAAAACATGTTTTTACAAAATGTCTGTCTATAAGTTTGTATGTGACACAAATTTTGTGGGCGCTCTATCTCAAGAACTAATGCACGGGATTTAATAAAAAGTTAGTCCCTGATATAAATTAGTGCTGATTAGTTTTTGGTGTAAATCGCTCAACAGGTGGCGCTGCTATACAGCATTTTTCACGATTTTCACAATAGCTCAATCTCCAGAACTAATGCTTGGATTTTCATCAAACTTCAGATTCAGTTAGTCCTTGACATGAATGGACGTTTAATAAATTTTGGTATAAATCGCTCAAGAGGTGGCGCTGCTATGCTGCGATTTCCGCAATAGCTCTATCTCCAGAACTAATGCTTGGATTTCCAACAAACTTCAGATTCAGGTATACCTGGATATGAATTAGTGATGTTTTGGTGTAAATCGCTCAACAGGTGGCGCTGCTATGCAGCATTTTTCACGATTTCCACAATAGCTCAGTCTAAAGAACTAATGCATGGATTTTCATCAAACTTCACATTCAGTTTGTCCTTGACATGAATTGACGTTTTACACATTTTGGTGCAAATCGCTCAACAGGTGGCGCTGACATGCTTCATTGTTTGCGATTTCCGCAATAGTTCTATCTCAAGAACTAATGCTTGGATTTTCAAAAAAACTCCAGATTCAGGTATACCTTGACATCAATTAGTGCTGTATATGTTTCGGTGTAAATCGCTCAACACGTGTCGCTGCTATGCTACATTTTTCAGAATTTCCGCTATAGCTCTATCTCAAGAACTAATGCACGAATTTTCATCAAACTTTAAATTCAGATATACTTTGATATGAATTGTTGCTAGATTGATGTAATTTCTTGTACTATTTTAATGATTTAATTGACGTGATTTATATAGAAGAAAATACAAAGTTACTATTAAAATCCTTAAATGATTATAAAATTATTTAATTTCAAAATATGGAATACACCCAACGTTTGGTATTCCTATTTTTCTGTCGTATGTGTATGCATATATAATCCGCTGTTCGAGAAACTCGGTCTGAAGTATGTTTGAAATTATACTTGTGTTTACTAATAAAGAAAAGAGAAATAATATTGACCACCTGTTTTGCCTGCCCCGCCACCCCCCCCCCCCCCACGTGCGGTGGCAAGTGCTGGATGATATATTACTGTTGAATGCATTATGTAACAAAAAGCTATTATTTAATACTTTTAAGTAGTAGCTATTTCTTTTAAGAGTTATTTCATATGTATAATAATGATCAATACAAAAACCCTTAACGGGTTAAAAGTTTGTGACGCAGCACTTTATCTTATGCTCTAAGAATTTTAAATATGGAACTTAAAAATAATGATATCAAATTTTGAGTGACGCTATGCTATTAATTATAATCTCTCTATATATTATTTATTTCATCTTTTTATTTTTTTATAATCGCATGTGCAAAAATTATGTTCAATTTAAAAAAATGTATAAAGGTTTATTCATTGATGCTTTAACATTTACACATCTCATAAATTCCAAGTATGAGTTTTAAAAGATATGATATCAAAATTTTAGTGACGCTTTGATGTGGCTTTAAGCGATTTGTTTTAAAATTAAATTTAAATTATTTTTGTTTTGGCTAAGATATATTCACACATCTAAATAATAGTTTTAATTTTCCAATGTACTTTAAATATGTCACTTTCACTGAATAAATATAATGCATTTAAATGTATTTATTTGAATAAATTGATTTATCCTTTGTCCAATACTATAAAAAATTTAAAATAAGATTTACGTTAATAATTTTTTTGCCTCATAGTATCCATTTGAATACATTTCACTTAGTTTGGATTCAAGGGCTTTGGTTCTGTCTGCTAGCCCATAGAATAACATGCAATCCGCGATCCTAAGAAGTCCAATTTTTCATTCAGATTATATAAAAATTAAGAGTTTTCCTAGATACTAGGTTAGTCTTATCCACTTCATAAAAAACAGATTCATTTTATATATTAATGTTTTTAAAAAAATCTAGACCGTTTCGGAGAAAAAAAAAAGACAAACTTACACCATCGAAATTGCTTTCAAAATGGGTTTACAGATCTGGAAATATACTGCACGTAGAATTGTAAAAAATTCAAAATAGGATTAGATTGCAGATATAAGACTGTTTTAAGAAAATCAGAACAATAGGACCTATATTTGCTGAGTTATTAACAGGCGGCTTTTCGCATTTTCTTTGACGTCGAGTTAGCTGTATATATGAGTTCCGCCATCTACGAATTCTACGATACGATACGATACGATTTTAGGCTTAAGGCTGCGTCACTCGGAATACTACCGTCTTCCATGATATTTCACGGGCTTCTCTTCAACTGAATCAATAAAGTATGCGAGTAATAAATGTATAACAATATTTTCATTATCACTCCAAACAAAAGAAAAAAAAATTGCAAAAATCAAAAGAATTAATAGACCTTGATAACGATATCATTAGGGAGGGGGGGGCGTCGTGGTATGATAACGTAGGATATCGTAAAGGGGGAGGCGGTCCAAAATTAACAAAAAGTTGCTTACGTTATATAGGGTAAATGTGCCAGTAATGGACACCCTTAAGGAATTGCTTTTAAAATTATTTTTTTATTAATAGTTCTAATTATTATATTCTAGTTTTTTCAACATTATATTAACCTGTCAACAATATTTAACAATTTTTGTAGTCCCATATTCCCAATATGAATCGAAATTTAATTTTAAATAACAGAAATATATCAAAACACCCAAAAGCCCAGTAATGGACACCCTCTGGCCCAGTAATGGACATCCTCTGTTCCAGTAATGGACACCCCTTAAAAAGTAATAAATAATTGTTCTTATAATTGTTTGTATGACTGTATTTAGAACCAGAATTTAATGAATACATACTAATGAAACAAAATAGTTATTTTCAAATAAATTTAACAATTAGGATACCAGTAATTAATGAAATATTTGTGATAATCATTTACTGTTTGCATCAATTATTGTAATTATCAGAAGATCGATGTTTTAATTATTTTAGATGGATAGTTTAAAATACTAAATATCAGGCAATTACATCTATCAAATTATTGAAACAGTGGGGGATTTAAAAGGTAATTAAAAGAAAAAGTTTTGGAATATTAGTGTTTAGTTTTGTCTCACTATTTTTAACAATTAATCTTCCAGAGACTACTTGATATATAATTTATAATAAATAGTTTTACAAATATGAAAGAACTGATTGTGAGTTGAATATTTTAAATACTAAATAAAATAATTTCAAAATAAAACTGTAGAACCGATGTTTGAGGCCACTGATCTGCAGATTTACTAGTTTCATGAATATTACTTATAACTTTCATTAATATTACATTCTGAATGTGTTGTAAAGTGTTTCATAATCCATGCTGGACGCACGATTTTTTTCTTTCTTGTTGTAATCAAAAATAAGTGCTATAATTATAATACAATACAAACAAGTAAATATCTAACAAGAACGAAAAATCATGTGTCCAGCATAGATTATGTTCCACTTTCCAACACATTCAGAATACAGTAACAAAACTTCACAGTCTATTAAGGTGAAATATAATGTCTAAATAAACAATTTGAAAAACTCATAACGCGTTTGAAAACCCAATTTCTGTTATTACAATCAATAATCGGAAAAATATTCTTTTTCTTATGCAAACTTTTATATGATCTATTGATTTGTATGTATGCTACAATACATAGCATGCTAAAAGTTAGTTCAGTTAAACCAAACGTTGAAATTTTAAATTCAGCAACTACCCTAAATAAACCGAAATCTACATAAGGACTTTTGTGAAGTCCTGTATATGATCTATACAATTTATACACACCAAGTAATAATTAAAAAATAGTTCATTTTAAAAATGCGTACCAAAACTGAAAATGCACTTTCAACAATTACTGTTCATTGGCTTCAATAGGTCTTCTTCTGTAGCCAAACTCTTTTGTATGTCCTTGCAAATAAACAATAAATTTTATGCTCACCCTATTCTATAATTCGCGCCGTGCACTACACCTTAGTGCTATATATAAATTTGAGTATGTTTTAAATATTGTAAATCATTAAAATATACCGCAAACGATTTTTTCACAAAGACCGTAATCCAGCGGCATTCTTTTGAGTTGATTTGTCTCTCTAAAGTCTAAATGAACAGTAAATGTTACACAATTCATTTTCAATAGCGAATGTGCCATAGTTATACCGAATAACATCTAGAAATTTCTTGGCAATCAGACCATATTTACGCGAGTTAGAGCACGGACAGACAGACAAACCAACCGAATTCATAACCCACTTTTGAATTTTATTGGCAAATGTTAAAAACACCTTTAAACAATTCACGCTCATTCTCAGTAATGGTTACGAATTCATTTGTGTAGCCCTGTATATGATCTATAGCAGCACTTCCCAACCTTTATTGGTACGCGATCAACCAAAAAAAAAAAAAAAATGGCGCCCCACCTAATTTGAAAGTATATCTAATATCAGTATGGAAATTTTTTATGACCTCTATAAGCTATCGGCTATCCTATCCTATGAAAAAGGCAAATTTTCGAACGAAGGATGCACTAACAACTAAATCAAGAATTGATAATCCCATTGTGTGTAAGTGGAATAATTAAAACAAATATAATGACTAGAAAACAGGAATTCTGTTTTTTCAATTTAGTGTCGGCCCCGATGAAATATATATATATGTATATATACAGTAAATAGTACAAAACATATTTCAGTTTTAAGACTTAAAACACACGCTTTTATTTTATATAAAATGACGTCATCCTTATCCAGAATTCCAGATAGTGACGTCACTATCTCTGAATAATACACAAATTAAAAAAAAAGAGAGATATCTTCATTCAAGAAACTCGATAAAAAAAAATTGGCTATATAATGATTCATATGCCTTCATTTGTTTGTAATATTAATATAGACACTTAAAATTAAATGTAGTTTATAATAGCTCCATGTTTTATCAGAAATAATTCATTTATATTTTTTTCAAAATAACATTTATTTTAAGTACATTTTTTTCAGTTTTTTTGGGGAAAATGGCAACAAAAAATATAATTGCTATTTTTCCTTTACTTTCTACAGAAATGAAGTACTTGAGTTGCCAAAATTAAACAAATGACGCTAAAAACTACAAAAAAAAAAAAAAAAAATCTTAAAAATAAATGGAGATGCAGTTTTCAAACAAATTGCATTTAAAAGTACTTTTTTTTTTCCATTGCGACGGTATAAAAATTGAAAATGTGCGATACTTAGGAGTTTAAAAAAATGCAGTAGAGTTTTTAACAGTACGGTGATACATCTGCTTTGTTGTACGGCTGGCTTATACAACGGAACGTTATTTTTTGGAGACGGCACTTTATTTGCGGGGAGAACGAAATAGCATACTGGGGGCTAAAAAAAACATTTAATTATTATCAAAACACAACTTTATAGTCAGTAAGATTTCTGGCACTGGTGTTTACTTATGATGACCCCTATATCAGATTTAAAACTGATTAATTTTAACCTTAAGTCACTTTCTGCACTCAGTTTGTTTCTGTACTTGTTTTTCAAAAACAGCTAAGTAGAAAAAGCACGTTCACACAAGTATGTCGTGTTGAACCCCATCAAGGACCTTAAAGTTGATTTAGATATTTCTGGATATTTTGCTCCTATGTTCATCCAGAGAGAAATTAAGGATTTTTCTAGGGTTACCATCACGACTGCGCGACTACTGGCATATCTCACAACGAGGACATAACATAATACCGATTGACTGTTAGAAAACACAGTCTTCTCACAAAGTTTGAGCTAATAGCTTTCATGATTATTGCGGTTGTAAAATATTGTATTTGTTATATATTTTTAAACATGTGAAATAAAAGATATATTTTTTGTGGAAAACCTGGATAGTTCCGCGACCCACCAAAAAACACACGGCGACCACCCATAGGTTGGGAACCGCTGGTCTATGGAATTTATACACACCCCGTAGTGTGCAAAAATTTAGTTAAAACGCACACCATAAATGAAAACGGAACGTCTTCATATGAATTTCATTATGTTTGTAACCGAGTAACATTATTAAAATATGCCGCAAACGATTATTTTCATAGACCATAATATAAAGGAATACTTCTGAGTTTTCCTGTACGCGTACTGTAACTGTTAAACATAACACAGTCGATAGTAGACACCTCCTAGTGCACCTCTATAATGTGTATAAATTTCATTATGTTTAAGACTGTATAACACTATTAAAATACGAAATGAATAATTCCAACTGAGCGAAAAAATGCCCAGGCTGGGAATCGAACCCAGATCCTTGGCTTACAAGGCCAATGCTTTTCCGTTTAAGCTAACTGGGCCGACAACCAGCCAGCATATTTCGCTCAGAAAAACCTTACTTTACTAATCAGTTTGATTGTGTTAAAATATTAGTTCAACTATTAAAATACTCCGCAAATGATTTTTCTCCATAGATCATAATTTAACGGAATACATGGTGCGTTCACAAAGTTTCAAGACTGGTCTGAGAATACAAAATTTATTAAACATTTTTGTACAGCGAACTAAAATTCTTCGAAATATGACCCTTGGGCATCAACGCACCGCTGCCAGCGTTTTTTCCATTAATCATAGGCTCCCTGGAAGTCTTCGCCCGCAAGCCTGTTGAGGGATCTCGTCGAAGCTGCCTGGATCGCTGCAATTGTGTCGAATCGTTTCCCTTTCAGGTCTTTCTTGATCCGGGGAACAAAAAAAGGGGGGTAAGGTCTGGGCTGTAGGGGGGCTTGCGGCTTGTATTGCCACGTAAAACTGATCTGACCCGGCGCGTCAGCCCAGAGATCAGAGACGATTGCATTGTTCACCACGGCAATGCGCCCTCTCACACGTCGCTCGCAACCGCCAAAGTTTTGGCTTAGTTTAACGTGGCAATCCTGCCACAAGTCCCCCTTCAGCCCGACCTCGCTCACAGCGACTTTTTTTGTTCCTCCGGATCAAAAAAAGACCTGAAGGGGAAGCAATTTGACGCGTTTCTAGCGAACCACGATTCCAGCTTCGACAAGGTCCCTTAAGAGCCTTGCGCGCGAAGACTTCCAGGGAGCCTATGATTAATGAAAAAAAAAACGCTGACAGCGGTGTGCTGATGCTCAAGGGTCATATTTCGAAGAATTTCAGTTCGCTGAACAAAAATGTTTAATAAATTTTGTATTCTCAGACCAGTCTTGAAACTTTGTGAACACACCATGTACTTTTGAATGCCCCTCTAAATGAACCATGAATGCTACACACTTCATTTTCAATACCCAACATGACATGGCAAACCTCAGTAATGTATATTTATTCGAGTTAGAGTACGGACAAACAAACGGCAGTCAGACAGACAAACCGAAGTCATAAACCCTTTGCACTATGTTGGAAAGTGTTAAAAAGTAAGATTGGCCAGAAAATAAAATAAAATGAATGCAATATAGTCCAGTAGAAATAGCCCCAAAAAGGGCCTTGCCTTGCAAAAATTCGGGTAACTCTGATTTTCGGGTATTGTGTATAGGTTGACCCTCTAATGAAACTAGTATGTTGTGGCCATCACAAAACTTTCTTCTATATAAATCACGTCAATTAAATCCTTTAAATAGTACAAGAAATAACAACGATTTAGCACTAATTCATATCAAAGTATATCTGAATTTGAAGTTGGATGAAAATTCTGCATTAGTTCTTGAGACAGAGCTATAGCGGAAAGTCTGAAAAAATGTAACATAGCCGGGCCACCTGTTGAGCTATTTACACCAAAAGTAAACAGCACTAAACGATATAAAGGTATACCTGAATCTGAAGTTTGTTGAAAATCCAAGCATTAGTTCTTGAGATACAGCTATTGCGGAAATCGCAAAAATACAGCATAGCAGCGCCACCTGTTGAGCGATTTACACCAAAAATTAAACAGCACTAATTTATACGTCAATTCATGTCAAGGACTAATTAAATCCGAAGTTTGATGAAAATCCGTGCAATAGTTCTTGAGATACAGCTCTTGTGGAAATCGTGAAAAATGCAGCACAGCAGCGCCACCTGTTGGGCGATTTACACCAAAAATTAAACAGCACTAATTTATATCAGGGACTAACTGAATCTGAAGTTTGATGAAAATTCGTGCATTTTTTCTTGAGTTAGCGCTATTGCGATAATCATGTACAATGCAGCATACCAGCGCCACCTGTTGGGCGATTTTCACAAAAAAGTAATCAGTACCAAACTATATCTTGGACTAACTGAATCTGAAGTTTTATGAAAATCCGTGCAGTAGTTCTTGAGATATAGCTATTGCAGAAATCGGGAAAAATGCCGTATAGCAGCGCCACCTGTTGGGCGATTTTCACCAAACACTAATCAAGTCCAGTTTATATCAAGGTCTAACTAAATATGAAGTTTTGTGAAATTCTGTGCATTAGTTCTTGAGATAGAGCGCCCACAAAATTTTTGTCACATACAGACTCACAGACAGAGTGACAGAGTGACAGAATGACAGACAGACTCACAGACAGACATTTTCTAAAAACCATCAAATCGTGTTCTGGGCATTCTAAAACGTATAAATCCGTCGAAAACCGGAAGTCGAAAATTTTCACGAATCCAATACTTTCTTCTTGTAAAGATAGAAGAAAGTAAAAAACAAGTTTTCGATCTTCTAGGCCTTGTGCGTTTTTTACTATATCAAAAAATCCAAAAATTTTCGGCACTTTTTTTCGATTTTTCTTGATTAATTGGTTCCAGTGCATTTTACAGAAAAACTTATAGTTACAATTTTGTAGAGGACAAAATTCTCTACAACATGCACTATTCATGTTTGTGAATTGACCAAATAGGAGGCGAGATACGGAGCCGGGAAAATGGGGTACAATTTGCAAAAAGTGGGGGGAAAAACAAATGACGTTAGTTTTTCCTTAATAACTCATTTATATATTTTTATTTTTCCGTTTTAGGGACAAAAGTGTCGTAATAAACTTTGTAAAGTATGAAATATCCTACAAGTTTCATTCATTAGAACATTAATTATCTCTAACAGACTCTAAAATCAGAACAACACGATTTATGGTCAAAACAGGAAAATACCGCCTGGCAAGTCACTAATTTAAAAACGATCTTTAATTTTTGATACTGAATAAACGAAGCAATTAATTGATTATAATACGTACAATAAAAAGTAATTGGAGAATAGTTCGGGGGGGGGGGGGGGTGCTGAAGTAAACCAAAAAACCAAGTCGGTAGATATAGGCGCCGCCCAGAGTTTGGGCTAGGAATCGGAAATTGAAAGTAAAATTAAATGCTGGGAATAATATAAAAAAATACTGCAAACATAAATAAAATTTAATTTAGAAATTTTAAAAGGGAAAAGGATTATACAGGGGCGATATAAAAGGGGTAGGGCATATGCTTCATTCTCCAGAATGGAAGGCAAAGAGGGCGCAAAATGAAGATTTGGTTTGTCGTATTTGTATTAATTTGTCGCACAAATTTTTGTTAGTTAGTCAAAGTTTACATTAATGGTAAATTTATCTCACATTGAGGATATTATTCCCAACATAAAGAGGACCAACAATTATGCTTATGCATACTAAGACGGAAACCTGTATAAAGCGGAATTGTTTTCGGGGTTTTTTAAATTCAACTTTAAATTTTAAAATAAAGCAATGGATATTATAAACTTATTAAATTCTGTAATGTAAACTCACTTTGCGTAGGAGGGGGGAGAGTGTGTAGAGGGAGGAGGGAGCAAAATCCATGTTTGCCCCAGAATTAAAAAAAAAAGCTAGTTTCGGCCTGGAAGTATCGAATAAGAATAAGTGTTATAAATGAATTCGGAAAGCCCAAAGTGCATGATTGTATACGTTAAAAGTAATAGCCGAAGAAATATTGACAATTAATCAAGTATATGAATATTATTATACTATGTGGCAACGTTCCTGATGTTATACTGGACCTTGAAGACTTTGACGACCTAGAACAAGCAATCAAGTCAAGTACAAGAGACGGGCTACCAGGGCCAAACAGCTGAAAAAGGAAACATATATAAAGTGACTATACTTACTATATATTTGTTGATTAGTATCTTGTACATGATATAATTAATTCGTGTTTCCAATATAAAAAATAAAAGCTCTTTTTTAAAATTACTGAATTGCCAGACAGTATTTTCCTGTTTTTAAACAAAATCTCGTTGCTGTGATTTTCAAAGTCTTGTACAAAAAATAATTACCTAATAAATGAAACTAACGTCTACTACATGCTCTAAAAAGTTGATTATGACTGTTTTGATTCTGAAATACACTAAAAGTCAGCTATAAAGCAAAAAATACTGTCATTTGTGGATTTTTGTATTTTACCCTATTTTCCCGGCTCTGTATTTGGCCTCCTACGAGAACCGTGCTTTATTTTTCTTTCCCGACATAATGTCTCTCTTAGAAAAGTGTTTTTTACTGTAATTTCTTGCGAATAAGCCGCGGTTGTGTTAAGTCTGTTTAAAACGAAAAATTGTTTTTAAAAAAATGAAGTCAAATAAATGTTAAGCAGAAATAAGTCGCAATGTATTTTAAAAGAAAATTTTAGTAGAAATCAGAGTTATGGTTATTTTGTTTGTTCTAAGTCGTCAAAGTCTTCAAGGTCCTGTATAACATCAGGAGCGTTTCCACATAGTATAATAATATTCATATACTTGATTAATTGTCAATATTTCTTCGGCTATTACTTTTAACGTATAGAATCATGCACTTTGGGCTTTCCGAATTCATTTTTAACAGTTATTCAATACTTCCAGGTCGAAACTAGCTCTTTTTTAAATTCTGTGGCAAACATGGATTTTACCACCCCTCCTCCCTCCACACACACACACACACACACTCCCCCTCCTGCGCAAAGGGAATTTACATACAGAATTTTATAAGCTTATAATATCCATTGCTTTATTTTAAAATTTAAAGTTGAATTCAGAAAACCCCGAAAACCATTCCTCTTTATACAGGTTTCCGTATTTGTATGCATAAGCATAATTGTTGGTCCTCTTTATGTTGGGAATAATATTCTCAATGTGAGATAGATTTACCATTAATGTAAACTTTGACTAACTAACAAAAATTTGTGTGACAAATTAATACAAATACGACAAACTAAATCTTCATTTTGCGCACTCTTTGCCTCCCATTCTGCCGAATGACGCACAGGCCCTCCCCCCTCTAGTTTCGGCCCTGTAGAATCCCATACCTTTTTAAAATTTCTAAATTATATTTTATTTATCTTTGCAGTATTTTTTATATTATTCCCAGCGCTTAACTTTACTTTCGACTTCCGATTCTTAGCCCAAACTCTGGGCGGCGCCTATATCTACCGACTTGGTTTTTTGGTTTACTTCAGCACCCCCCCCTCCCCCCCCCGAACTATTCTCCAATTACTTTTTATTGTACGTATTATAATCAATTAATTGCTTCGTTTATTCAGTATCAAAAATTAAAGATAGTTTTTAAATTAGTGACTTGCCAGGCGGTATTTTCCTGTTTTGACCATAAATCGTGTTGTTCTGATTTTAGAGTCTGTTAGAGATAATTAATGTTCTAATGAATGAAACTTGTAGGATATTTCATACTTTACAAAGTTTATTACGACACTTTTGTCCCTAAAACGGAAAAATAAAAATATATAAATGAGTTATTAAGGAAAAACTAACGTCATTTGTTTTTCCCCCCACTTTTTGCAAATTGTACCCCATTTTCCCGGCTCCGTATCTCGCCTCCTATTTGGTCAATTCACAAACATGAATAGTGCATGTTGTAGAGAATTTTGTCCTCTACAAAATTGTAACTATAAGTTTTTCTGTAAAATGCACTGGAACCAATTAATCAAGAAAAATCGAAAAAAAGTGCCGAAAATTTTTGGATTTTTTGATATAGTAAAAAACGCACAAGGCCTAGAAGATCGAAAACTTGTTTTTTACTTTCTTCTATCTTTACAAGAAGAAAGTATTGGATTCGTGAAAATTTTCGACTTCCGGTTTTCGACGGATTTATACGTTTTAGAATGCCCAGAACACGATTTGATGGTTTTTTTAATCACAACATAGTTTTCACTATAATAAGAATATAATCATACCTATTTTTCTTCCTTTCCCTGTTTTATTGACAACTTATACAAAAATGCCGTCATTTGAACGAACTTATTCCAGTCTATTTCAAGTGTATGAATAAAAATAAAGGCATGCAAAAATGTTATTTTTCTCTCTGAACCATTTCGCTTATAGCGCCAGTTCCATTGTAAAACGTTTTAATCACCATCTATAAGAAATAATTAGTTGAAAAACTGTGTTTCTTCTTTAAATTCATTTCTTGTAAATAGGAGCAGTAATTCTGTACTTAAATGCAAGGAGCTTAATTTTTTTCTTCTTTTTAAAATAAGTTGATTTCTAAGGCTTGAATATGTAAAAATGAGTTTCAATTTCTGCGAATTTTCTTGAAAAATTTAATTTAATCGCAATATCGTGTTCAGCAACTATTCAAATAAGAAAATATTTTTTCCCATTTTAATGAGAAATTGACGTCAATAATAAAATAATAATCCCTATTATTTCCTCCCCTTTCCCTCTTTCATTGGCAAAATAGAATAAATTGGTTGTCACCATCACAAAACTGTTATCGAAATGTACAATAATAATAATAATAATAATAATAATTATATGTCGAAAAATAATTCAAATTTAAAATTCTGAGATTTTATATGATCCACGCGGATATCTAATGTTAATTTCATCACGTTGCGTTCCATTACAAGAACGAGTACTTGTGAAACGCAAACAGACAGTTCAGATTTTATAATAATAGATACAAAAAACTTATCTCCTCCTCTAAAATGCATTAAAAAACTAGTCGGTTGTGGCAATACCAAAACTTTTTTCTATCTCATACATGTTAATACTTCAAAATTCGCTATTACAGTGCAAAAAATAAATGACAATCTATGCCCATCATGAGAATTCTAAAGATATGAAATTCCGTCCATTAGTTCTTGAGATATGACTATCACTAAAATCGTGTAAATCCTGCAAAATACAGCACAGCAGTGTCACATGTTGGGTGATTTACACTAAAACCTAATCAGCAACTTCTTATGTGAACGTCTGTCTGAATCTGAAGTTTGATTAAAATTCGTGAATTAATTCTACAGATAGAGCTATTGCCGAAATTGTAAAAAATGCAACATAGCAGCGCTACCTGTTGGGCGATTTACACCAAAACATAATCAGCTCCAATACTTATCAAGATATATTTTAATCTGAAATTTGATGAAAATTCGTGCATTAGTTCTTGAGATAGAGCTATTGCGGAAATCGTAGAAAATGCAGCATAGCAGCGCCACCTGTTAGACGATTTACACCAAAAACTAATCAGCGCCAATTTATATCAAGGACTACCTGAATATAAATTTTTATTAAATTCCGTGCATTAGGTCTTGAGATAGAGCGCCCACAGAAATTTGTGTCACATACAGACAGACAGAGTCACAGACATGTTGTAAAAACATGTTTTGGGGTATCTCTGACCCCTAAAACGTGTAAATCCGTCGAACACCGGAAGCCGAAAATTTTCACGAATCCAATACTTTCTTCTTGTAAAGATAGAAGAAAATAATAAGAGTAGAAAACATATCAGGAAAGTGAGTATTTACCGTTGCCAAATGCATTGACAGGAAGTCATAAAAAGATAAATGTTAACGAACATGTGCCAGAAAGGAACTTAAAAAAAACAAAACAAAACAAAAAAAAAAAAACAGTAGAATTTGGAAGACTTCGACTTTGCATTTAAGGTGGTTCTCTCCTCCTTTTGGAAGGTGGAACGAATTAGTCATCTCTGCGCAAAATGACGAGGAATCTTTTCTTTCTTGTAGAGTTGGTGATGCTGTAAGGTTTGATAGACCGCATCGCATCATGGGGTATCTGTATTCGATCTCTGTGACAATTTTGTGAAAGTTTTTCGTAACTTGCGAGATATATCTAAAATTGAGATCGCATGAATGACGTTGTTCCGGACAAACGTTGTTACCTGGCAAATCCTACGCAATATGGAATTTCGGGAAGTTTGAATTTTCAGAGTATCACAGACAGGTCCCCAAACAACAGACTCGCAGGTCATGGTCGATCTGATGAAGGACTTATATAGTAATAACTTATTCGAAATTGACAGACAGCTATGCTGAACTAATAAAGACTTGAGGGAACCATGTATTTTGATAGTTTTGGATAGAACATTGCAAATCTGTCTAGCCCAGCATAATTTAGAATGTAGGTAGACACCTATGTACTTGTAATCGGTTAATATAGGGGGGAATGGTCTTTTTGAAGCAATCGGGGCGAAGTGTTTTGCTACATCGAATTTGATGAGCCACTTTTTAAGTCAGATAAAAGAACCCTAATGATAGGACTGGAGTTTTTCAATCGCAATCTGTTACAGAGAAAAATAAACATATCTAATTTACATATAATTAATATAATTTATAAAAGTTTATTAGATTTTTCCTTGTTGCTGTCTTAGATTTTATTTTTTATAGATGTAAATTGAAGAGCTTAGTGGAAGAACATATCGCTCACCCGCAAAAAAAGTGACACATCTCACAAAAGTAAATTTCACAGGAGAGGCAAAAGAAAATTTGCATGATTTTACTGTAACTTGAAATTATAGCGCTTAGCTCAGCATACAGGAGTAAAAACGTGCATAAAAGCATAAAAACCCTTAAGAATGAAGACATAGGATGAGGTTTGGAGGGTTGGATAAATTTACCTCCCCATACATTCCACCCCTCTTCTGTGGTCACGAATGGACAAATAGCGTAATAAAGGGATTTACCCCTATAACTATACTTATGAAACGTTTTGTGTAGCAAGACACACCTATGAAAAACCTATTAGTGTTCATTTTTCTTACGGTTGAGCGATATTATGATACTTTTTCTCAAAAATTCTTTTATTTTATGGATGAAAGCGTTATGAGGTATTATATCATACGATAAAACTAAAATACTAAAATTATACTTAGTATTGAAGATATGAGAGTGCATCTTTTGATGTTTTTATATTTAATAATTTAAATGGTGAAAACCATTCTAATATTTAATAATTAAATGTTAATATTATTTTCTAGGAGAGTTTGGTATCACCTGTTAACATTCAAACATATGCTACTAAGAAGGAATTAAACAATTACAACAAAAAACTTTCTTTTTAATTCTCTCGAATTCTAATTTTTGTTACATAAAATCTTCTGCCACCCAGGCCTTCAATTACAAACGAACACAAGACTCTTTCCGCTGAAAATTAAAATTGCTCTGTATGTA
The DNA here is from genome assembly GCA_963932465.1 of Maratus speciosus. NCBI lineage: Eukaryota > Metazoa > Arthropoda > Arachnida > Araneae > Salticidae > Maratus > Maratus speciosus. The sequence continues at coordinate 293,974,160 of OZ010798.1, forward strand.
CAAAACTAATGATAAGAATGAGATGTAAACTTACGTGTATCGACACGTTTTTGACAATGCTAATTCTTATTATGTAAAAGTTAATGTAGGCCAATATTCATAATCTTTTTTAATATGAATGTATTAATAATTCTCAAAATTATAAATATATTTTTGAATATATAGATAGATATACAAACGCACACGGATCATTTGGCACAAAAAATAACTTGCCATATCCAAGGACAACTTTCCGCTGACTAGAATTTGGCAAAAAGTCCCATTCAAATCTGTTAATGACCAAATCTAGAAATCTTCTATAATCGGGATGCACATCAAAGAGTCACATATTAATTATCGTGTTTAGAGGCACAAAACGAACTCTTTTCTAGTAATCTGGAGTGACCCCCCCCCCCCCTAAAATTGAATTTTATTGCTAGATGATAATTTTAATTACTTTATTTGTATCTGCTTTTTTGTTTCTCACTTTTCTACAGTGTTATACGAAACCACAGTCTTACTAGTATCGCTTAAGTTTATGAAACCTGATGTAGGCGTGGACTCAGACTGTGGAAAATTAGCCCCAAAATTTTCTGAAAGAATTTATTTTTTTTTGTATCTAAAGGAAATATATTAATTCTAAATAAGTTGTCGAATTTTTGCTCTGCTTTCGTTACATGTACATGATACTTTCCAAGACCTGCAAATACAATGCAAAAATTTAAAAAAAAATTAAATGTTGCATATACTTCTAATTTGGAATCCCCTTTCTCGTAATATCGTTTTATGTTATAAATAACTTCAATATGAAGCCAACAAATGCAACATAGATGCAATGTTTGTGCAATATTGCTTTTTACTAAATATGTATTTGGTTTGAATGTAATATACACCTACATTGTAAATACAAAAATTCAAATATTAAAATTGAAACCGAACTTTGAAAAAAAAAATCTTCAAATATTTCTTGTTTATCTTTGTTTCCTGTGTATTTGTGTTGGGTTTAGTAGCTTCGGCATTTCCATTACAATGCTACGTTGTTTCAATACACAAACCACAAAGTCGTTCCTTATCATCAGAAGGTATCCGGTCCTAAGCAAGTTTTGGCTATAAATTGTAAGTTATGGCAACCCTGCCATTTTCTCCTGCATATTTATTTTATCGTACAGAAAACCTTACGTTACTTTATTGTAAAAAACATTTATTTATTGTTATGTTACTTGTTTATAGATTAAAAATGCATGTTTGAGATTTTAAAAACCATTAATTTTTTTTTTTTTTATTGTAAATTGTGTTACACTTTTCAAACGATCTCTATTTGAAAGAGTACTTTTTTCTATTCAATGGAACAAAAGTTTGATTTGTTTGATATTTAGAAGCAAAAATATAAGCATTCAAAGTGAATGAGAATAGTGCATGTCGCAAGATTTAGTGTTACTTTTATGTTTAGCATTAATGATGGACGTGCTTGTGATTTATAAAATACATCAAATTGTAATAATCTTTATTTTATTGTTAATTTCAGGAGATTGGTCTGAATGCTGAACTAGATTCAAGCATAGATGCTCTAGAACAAGCCTTTTCTGACTCTACACGCTACGTTATAAGGATGATTAACGTGGAATGGGCGCGAGTATTGGACTGCAGAAAGGATTTAGCTGCTAAAGAAGAAGAATTGCAAAAAGCTATGGAAAATATGGACCGTTTTCGAGAAATGAAAGCCCAAAATGAAAATTATTTGAATTCAGCCCGAAAACGACTTGAAGGTTTAAAACTGTCAAAATCTGAACATAACAAGCAAATGAAGAAATTAGAAAAAGAAAAAGAAAAAGTTGTTAAAAACTGCGATGAACAGGAACAGAGCATGCGTCAAAAAATTGAATTTTATGAAGAAAAGTGGCGTAAAAGATATGAAACATGCAATTCAGAGAATCCAAGAAGGCTTGCAAAAATACAAAGAGCAAATGAAATCCTTGAGTTACACAAAAAGTTGCGAAATTTAACTGAAGAACAGAAGAAATATGAAAAAGAGTTATCTCGAGTAAAATTCAGAAGAAGCATATTTACTGAACAAAGCAAACTTTATCCTTTTCAAAACTTTGTTGTTAACATTGCTAAACTTTATCTGGGCACGAAACAGATCTATGCTGAATGTGAAAATTTTTCTAGAGAAATTACCGATATAGAAAGAAGAATTCAATCAAAGCGTGAGATATTAGCGCGTGACAAGATGACAAGCTCTAAAAACTCCCTGAATGTTGCTCAGAATTTCGAAGAAAATTGTACTAAAGTAACATCAAATTTGAAGATAAACAATGAATACACAGATGTAGAAATGGTAGAAATGTGTAAAAACGATAACGCAGAAGTAGAAGTAGCAAACGATGTAAATATCAAATCCAACATTAATGTTGAAAAAGAGAATTCAATAAAATGTGTCAAAAGTTTTCCGAATGATTTGTTCATTGCAAGTAATAATGCTAACAAAAATTATTTGTGTAACATAGAAGAAGAGATTAATATTTCAAAAGTGAAAGATAAGGACTGGAAAACTAAAGCTGCAAAGGTTCCTAATGAGCCAAAAGCGCGAAAGTGGATGGAAAGACTGAAGATATTTGTTCCAAAATTTAGAAACATATCCGAAGAAAATGATAGTAAAAATGACAAGAATTCAACAAAACCTGCTGTATCAGCGAATACTCAGGTAGGTGAAAAATATAACGAGCCTACTAAAATTTTAAATCAAGCACAATATAATAATAAAACAACAAATGTTGAAACCTTTGGGAAAACTGTCTTCCCGCATAAAACCTGCAATCGGCAGGTATCATCCGAACCTAGAATATCATCATTAGTAAAAAACGTAATGACTGACGATACTACTTCAGAAGTCTGTGATAATTCGGCGCTTCAAAAGGCTTATTTTCAAAATACATCTAAATACTTTAAACAGATAGACGAGGAAGTAGAACCGATGGACTGGGATAAAGAACTTACATATGAGAAAACAGGCGGTGTAAAATCTATAATCCAAGATCCTGTAGCACCAGATAAGTCAGAAGAGAAGTTGAACATGCAAAAGAAAATAACAGAAACTAAAACAGATTTGAATAAAGCGATTTTAGAATTTAATGAATCAATGGATATTGACGAACAATTAAACAGAAGAAAATTCGATTCTTTCATTGAAAAGACGAAAGAACCCGAAGCTGAAAAACCAATTGTGAAAAATTTTGAAATGGCTGGTTTGTTGTTGCAAACAAATCGTGAAGAGGAAATTACTCAATCTACAGAACGTAACGGAAGAAGTATCTATTCATTTGATTCAAATGACAAGAAAACTATCAATAAGTTTCAAAATATGAACTTAGATAGCTCATTGCCACTAACAAATTCTGAAACGGAAAGTAAATCATCTTTAGACAATAACGTAAGAAGTATCTGTTCTTTTGCTTCAAATGAAAAAAAAATTATGAACAAGCATCAAAATGCAAATGGTGATAATTCATTGTTAAAAATAAATCCCGAAATGGAAAGCAAATCATCTTTAGAACGCAACGAAAAAAATATTTATTCGTTTGTTTCAAATGAAAAGAAAACTACCAAGTATCAAAATACAAATACGGACAGATCATTGTTGGCACCAAACCCTGTAACGGAAAGTAAATCACCTTTAATAAGTAATGAAACAAGTACTTATTCACATGTTTTAAATGAAAAGGAAATTGACCATAAGTATCGGGATACAAATTCTGGTGAAATACAAAGAGATGTACCAGTTCAAGATCAGGTTGATAATAATAAAAAGTTTATTGCTGGTAATATTGAACCTTTTTGTAATAACGTAGTGGGTGATGCAACTAAGCAGCATAAATTATATCATCTTCTCGATACAAGCATCCTACAAGCACCAGTTGTATCGAAAAATGATGCTGGGAAGAATACTGAAATTATCACGCCCAAGAAAATGAATACCCACGGAGAAAGTATTCAACATATTCAAACCAATGATCTACAAATTGATGTTAATATTAGTAATAAATCTCCAATATCTATTCCAGCCAATAGAATTTCGCATTCGCCTGTGAAACCTTCGCCAAAGAATTCTCAATCTGTATTCAAAGTGCCGACTCCTCCAAATCCAAAAACACCATCACCAATGGATTCGAATCTAAATACACCATTAACAAGACAGTTGCAAAATTCTGGAGAGCCGCATGTTGGTATAGAAAGTTCAAATTCTGCTCATTACAAAGCTAATTCTCCTTCTCCAGGATTTGCATATACTACTCGATTAATGTATCCAATGAATGCTGCAAATAGCAGCAAACAACCAGCAGAAACTATTACAAGGGATCCACAAAGCAGCATATTTGCTCAGATGGCATTTTTAAATCAAGCCCGATCACCAGAAGAAGAAAAAAGCAAGTTTTTAGCTGATTTCGAAGATTATCTAGCTGATTCACCACCGTTGATAAAAGGCACAGAAAAATCAATGTTTGCTTTTGCTGAAGATTCTCCAGAAAATGAGGATAAAAACGATTTTTTCCCACTCTTTGCTTCTAGCAACGGAGATGCTGACAAGGAAAAAAGAAATCGTGGAGGCGCATTTACATTTAATTTTAATAGCGACAGCCAAGCTCAATCACCCGATGAAAATAAAGGTTTCAAATTAATGTTCTAATGGAACCATTAAGAAATAAATAGAAACGGTTTTTGAAAATTTACAATAGATATTACATACATTTATTTAACTTTAGAACACTTTTTTAGCAACTCCAAAAAAAGATTTTGTAAAGATTTTTTATGCAGTTATATTTAAAGGCTGCTGAAGTATGAGTGAATTAATAGCACTTTTTTCTTTAGAAATTTTGGCTCCAATGTTCAAACCAAGCTCAGTCACCCGATGAAAATAAAGGTTTTAAAACCTTTTGCTCAGGAAGATGGAAAACTTTTTTTTACAAAGCCAAAGTCCCAATTCTCTAATTGCTTTCCAAAATTACAGGGCAGAATAAGTAAGAGTAGTTTTTCAAAGTTTACAATCGATATTAAACACACATTTATTTAGCGTTAGAATATTCCCCCAAAAAGATTTTATGAAGATTTTTGACGTACTTGTATTGAAAGAATGCTAATGTATAACTAAATATTAATGTCATATTTTCTTTGGAAACTTTGGCCAAATCAATTGAATTACTGTAGTTCGAAAACTTACAGGGACTTTTCCCGACAAAATTTAATAAATATTTGGAAACAGTACTTAGTTTTCTTTGTTGTATCTAGCTTATGTTACTTTAAATACGATTTCCAAAAAAAAAAAAGAAATATTTTTAGTCACCAATATTCTTTTTTATTTTAAATCGGATAAAGTTTTCTTTTATTTCTTTTACATACAGGTGTTCGTAACTTGTTTTGGCAAAATAAGAAGAGTTATAGTAACCATGAAGATGAAAAACTTTTGTTTAGAAAACCAAAGTCACAATTCCCTAATTACATTCTAAAATTTCAGGGCATCTCACCGCAAGTCTAACCCAGATTTTTGTTCACAACTTTATGAATATCGGATATATTGCAAAAATATACGCAAATTTTGATTTCTGTGAAATTGATTAAATCTTGAGAAATATTGTAAGTTTGCGTCCAAACAACCCTGAGCTCAATATTTGGGAATGTAGATGACAATACATACGGTGTGACTGACTGAATTGCAGTGCTCTTCCTGAACTTCTCGTGGTGTCATCACATTTCACTCAAAGAAGAGCTTGCCTGTGTAAAATTTTCTGAAATATCTTCATTAACGCTAAAGTTATGAGCGAAAATTTGCATTCGGTGAGGAATAAGACACCCTGGTATTTCTGGTTGAAAAAATTGCGACTTAGTTTTCCTGTATAAAAATTGTTCGTCTTCATTTGTACTACTCGTATTATTTTGTGAAACCAGCTTATGGACATCCTGTATATATATTTCTTTCTAAATAACAAACTCATTTTTAATATCATTTAATTAGAGTGGTATTGCATTTAAAAAAACACTAACAAGGAAAGTCTCCTTACCGGGAATACTCAGAATATTTTGAAAAAAAAATGAATTAAACTACTTATGTAGATCAGTCAAATTTAGCGTCGGAATTTCAGTAGAAAGTCTGTAAAAAACTAATAAAATACTTTCGAGTATTTGGCGCGAAAAGATGAAAGCGTCACGCGATTAGGTAAGCAGCATTTTAATTCGCCAAAAGAAAAAGATTTTAAATGTATCTGAAAATTGCTTGTTAATTGATTTTTAGAATGCGTGTAAATAGTATTTAAGGAATTTAAACTTAAACCATGAGAGAGTTTAACACTAGAACGGCGGTAGGGGTCATTTTGACACCTGAGTACTTTCGTCCGTTGATTACTTTTGTTTGCTTGGGCGAAATCGTTTGAAATTTTTTGACTTTTCCTAAATAGATAACATATATTTCTAAAAAAAAATTCAGCTTTCTAGATTTGTTAGTTTTTGAAATATGGGCTTGTATTCCTAGAACGGCGGACGGGGGTCATTTTGACCCCTTTAGTAAAATACCCTTTGTACTCGAGGCTGCTTTTGTTGCTATGCTATATGTTCGAGGAGCAATAAAAAAAAGGGTTTAGATTTATATTCATTGTCGTCCAAGGCATGAGGAATACTATTTTGCAAAGAAACTATCTCAAGAGATAGATTCAAAGAAAGAAAAAGATTTTTTAGGTTGGGGGAAAAGACAACAAGATCTAGCAGACTACAGACTGATAAATTTGCTCTTGCATCTGAAATGTGGAATAAATTTATTCGAAATTGCAAAACATGCTACCGACCAGGACAAAATATTACAGCTGATGAAAATTGTTCCCATCTCAGGATAGATATAAATTTACGCAATATATGCCAAATAAATTGGATAAATTTGGCATAAAATTTTGGATATCGGTTGACATTGATACTAAATACCTCTGGAATGAATTTATTTATCTAGAAAACGATGAAACAACCAATCCTTAGTTACGTTTATCGGAAAATGTTGTCATGAAATTAACAGATCACCATCTAAACGAAGGGAGGAATATTACGACAGATAGCTATTTTACTAGCATCAAATTAGCAGAAATGTTAAAAGCTAAAAATACAACTTTGGTTGCACAATGAAAAAGAACAAAAGAGAAATTCCTGTATCATTGAAAAATATGCGCAGTACTCTTTATTCATCGAAGATAGTGGTATGTGATAATATGACACTTGCCATCTATCAAGCCAAAAGAAAAAAAAAATGTTTTTCTACTGAGCTTATTACATTCTACTGTAAAAACTGAAGACGGTCTCAAGAAGTTGCCCGATTCAATACAATATTATTACAACGCAACGAAGTATGGTGTGGATATCCATGATCAGATGTGCCGAAAATACTCCTTGAAATCGGCTAAAAAACGATGGCCTGTACATATCTTTTTCAATATTTTGGATCATACAGCTGTAAACGCCTGGATAATTTATAAAAGTGTAACAGGCAAGCCTATCAGTAGAAGATATTTTCTATTAAATTTAGGAGATGTGTTCAGAATGGATTTTATTGTTTCAAAACTCCCAAAGATATTTCCTGAGTCTTCAGAAAATATATATATATATATATATATGTATATATATATATATATATATATATATAAAAACACGAAAATAAAATAGATATGAAGAGAAAAAATTTCAAGTACAGCCATGCAATGGAAGCAAATCTCAAGAATTTTGCGCACCATGTTTCAAACTTGTGTGAGGAAAATGGTCTGGAAAAATTGCTATTTTTTTTTTTTTTTTTTTTTTTTTTTTTTTTGTTACAACTGAATTAATTCCTAATACGTGTGTACAATTTGGAGTATTATAAGCATTAAATAAAATTGAAACAGAATGTTTAACATATTAACCATTCAGCTGCACTTATAATGAAATAACGGAAACAACAGAACATATTTCTCATTTATGGATTTAGAGAGTGAATCATTCAGCGAGTAAGTAGATGAAAAAAAAAAAAAATATATATATATATTATTTTATAAATTGCGTTTTATTTTAGTTAACATTAGTTTTAATTTGTGGAAAGATTAATTTTAAATCGATTTTTATATTAAATTAATGAGTTTTTTGAGTAGTTGTAGTATGATCCAATTAATCGCCCTGTAGGTGTTACACATACAGTACTTTAAAAATTCAATAAATTATCGAGTAATATTAAATATAAATGATGAAATACACGTAAATTACATATTTTTGCCAATGTATGGCATTTAAAATTGTTTTAGCGTTGTTATTTCAGTAGTTTCATCGAGGGGTCAAAATGACCCCTTCCCGCCGTTCCAGTAGGTAAGATTTTCCCGCCGTTCTAGTGTTAATATATATATATTTTTGTATTATGTATACAGAGTGTCCTAAAAGTTCCCGTACTGATGACATATGTACTTATTATTAACAAAACAACAAACCTTGAAACGATTACAATATGCTAAATATAAAAAACGCTTTTAACAACACGTAGGTAAAAGTACTGATCTTACATTTATAATAAATGTTCAAAATGTCCACTCCTTTCTAGGAGGCAAAGCTGTACTCGTTTGCGCATGTTTGTAGATACGCGTTTTAACATGCTGGGAGTGACTTCTTCTATCCTTTGAGCAATGTAAATTTTCAGATCATCTTTTGTTTGAGGATTATTTGCATAAACTTTGTTCTTTAAATATCCCCACAGAGAAAAGTCCGGGATGCTCAGATCATTGACCGAAATCGCCAAAGATTTTTTGAGATGAGTCGATCGCCAAAATATTCTTCAAGCATGTCCATGATTTCATCACTTTTATGGCATGTTGCAGCAATTTGTTGGAACTAAAAATCGCGTTCATTCACTTCTAACAATGCAACAAATAAGTTCCTTGTATACAAAACGATCAACAGTTGATTCGAAAAAGAGGTCCAACAATCCTTTTGCAGGATACAGCACACGGTACGCCATTTTTTGAGAATGTAAAGGTGCTTCATTAATGAATGAGGATTGGTCGTCGCCCAAAAGCAAGATTTTTGAGTGCTCAGGTTACCGCCTAAATGAAATCATGCATAACCAGAGAAAAATATTTTGTCTAAAATCTTGATGTTCTTGGGAATAAATCTCGGGAACCACCGACAATAATGAATCCGCTTCTCAAAGTCCGGTGGCTTTATCTCCTGTACCATTTTTACACGAAAATGCAGAGTTCTTAAACTTTTATGTGTCGATCCACAACATGCGCCCATTTCTTCGGCCAAACGCACCACGGATTTTTGAGGGGTTTGCAATGTCCTTCGTTGAGTGTTTTGCAGAAAGGCTGGTGTAACAACTTCCGGCCTTCCACTCTTGTGCTTGTCTGCCACCGAACCTGTATTACGAAATCGTCGAACGAGCCGGTATAGCATATCTTTAACCCCTTGAGGGGCGGAAGGATAAAATATATCCCACCTAATTTAAACAAGATTTTCACCAGAAAATTTTAAATAAATTTTATATTTTTAATTTTGGAGGAAAATCGCTAGTAAATTGCTTTTCCTTATTTAGAAATAAAATTTTTCGATTATTCCGGTGAGAAAATATTTACAGACATTTTTTCTTGCCCCTCAAGGGGTTAATCAATATTGCATCATTTGGATATTTATTTCGCCAAACATCTTTGCATCTTTCATACGATTTACATTCAAAATACGTTTCGAGCAGCGCAATTTTCTGAATGCGTGATAAACTCATTTCACTATGAAGAACAAAATAACACAGAACTTTATTCTCGCACCATTTGAGCTCGAAAAGAACCAAACTATAAAAACTCAAGAATTGATGCAATGATAAGCATACGAGGAAATTTAATAATAATAATAAAATTTAATTTAAAAAATCAAAATTCCTAACTGCGTAAAAAGCGAACTAATTAATTATTTCTCATCGATGTAAAAAATTATTTTTTATATTACTTACATATTTTTTTTTATTTACTTGTATTGATAACTTTTAAGTTGTGTTTAATTGTTAGTTCCTATCTATAAACACTGTTTTGATGAGGCCTATAGATGTCTATGAAGGTTAGAGTTGCAGTAAAGCTAGAGATCCTACCTACACAACTTCCAGGTTGTGTAATATTTAAAAGGAGCTTCTGACTGTAAAATAGTCAATGAAACATCATCTTCATTTTGAAAGATCTATATAATGATATGCCACTCAATATGGTGCGTAAAAATTGTTTTTTCCTCTCTACCGCCATTTTGTATTTTACGGCCGCCATTTTCAACTTATAAAAACAAAACCTACCCTATAACCATCGAACGGTTAAGACAAATCGATAGAGACCTCATTCATTAAAATCCATCCAGCCGTTGGGATGTTTCGAGGATATAAAGAAATCCGCTTACCCAGATACGCGTGAAACACATAACCCTCCTTGGCAGTCCGGTAAAAAATCAGGGACAGTGAGTTCTTTAACTTGGAGTACGGGAACTTTTAGGACACACTGCATATGTTGCTTGTTGCTTTATTTATTTAATTTTACCACTGTAAAAATATTTTCATATATAAAGTATATTTTCATATATAAAATATATTTTCATATTGAAAAATATATTTTCATATATTTAAGCGTATTCCAAAATAAAGGCCAGATGAAGAATATTGCAGTTATACATTTCATTCAATGTCAAAGAAGTCGTTGTTTCCATAACAACAAAACTGAATCGTTGCGACAGTGCTCAATTGGGCTTAATTTTGATCTTGAAACAATTTTAATTAATTTAAATTTTGTTTTAGATCATAAAATCTAATAGTTAAATTTCATTATAAATACATATAAATATATATATGACAAAACTATTGTTAAAACAAACTTGGGTGTCAACGATTTTAATCAGTTGATTTAAATCAGCGATTAAATCATGATTTTAATCAACTGATTTTTTTAAATCATTAATTAAAATCAGAAATTTTCTAAATGTTTAAATTGACATAAAAGTATTAAAATCTAAAATGAATATAATTTGGAAAGTTCCTACAGGTATTTTGCCTTATGAATAAATGAAAAATAAAAAGCTCTAAATAATTGTTTCTAAGCTGAATTCCTGAGTCTTGTAAAACATTAAGTACAGTAAGTTTGTAAAGGCATAAAAAGCATTTCATTTCAAAATTATATTTATATCTAATATAATTTGCGATGTCATAAGTTCCTTTAAGTAATTCTATTCATTCTTTTATATAAAATAAGCGTGGCAAGTATAATAAATTTCTGCAATAACCAGAATCTTATTTTCTCATTCTACTTTTGTAATAATTTATAACAAATATTGGAGCTAAAGAAAATGGAAGAATAACACCTGCTCAACAGCTGTTGTAAAAGAATGTATAACAGAAAAAGAACTAATTGGTATAAAAGTGTTAAGCACAGCAAGAGATCCCCACTAAGAGGTAATAGTGCTGCAGTTTAATATTTTGAGGATTTCAGATATACTGACTATTCTCATATCATTACTCTGTATGTGTGTATGAATGGTCATAATAGTACAAGATCCGGTATAAGAAACATATACCCTCATTTGTTATTTAATGATAATAAAGAATATATGCTAGATAATGTATACATTGATACATCGAAAATAGCCCAGCTAAATCACGTGCCGATAATGTTAAACAATAAAATGTTTAATTAAATTTTTTTGATCAACTTGCCCGATTAGTTATTTATGACAGTCGAGAATCAGCTGAGAGAATATACCCCAAGGAGCTGGAAAAATATAGGTTGCCTACTCTCCCTTCTGCGCAACAACAGAAGGTATAAACAGGCAAGTAAGCGTTATTAATATACCTTCATCAGTTATTTAATCGAATTACCCATCAAATGAAAGCTTATTTTATTCCCAATTCAACTGTATAAGGTTGCCTTATCAAAAAGTTTGTTGAATCCATGGTTGCCTAGATTTAAGATGTTCAATTTTCTGCGTGAGCGTTCAAAGAGACAGAGAAACGTTGCGCGCGCAATTCAATTTGACAGACAAAGATGCAGCGAGATCTTTTTAACGATTTCTCCGATAGTGTAAAAATTAACAACGATATCAAATTTTTTTCACTCACACATTCGTTTATTAGCGAAAATACATAATTATGAAATAATAAGTTTTTCCGTTCAAAATGTACGCGTCTTTCAAAAGGAGATTTTTTCGATCATTTAAGCGCGGATTAAATACTGGTAAAAGTTTAAATAAAATGTCACATAATGATTTAAATATTTTTTTAATTAAATTTATCAATAGCAAAATACAAATTTTTTATATAAAACACTTATTCAGATTCAGAATCGTTAGAAGTGCCGGTGTCACAATCTAATTCTAATTCTTCATCGTTTTCTCTGTTTCTCGATTCCCTTAATACGTCCGTCGTTATCTTGTAAGGCTGTTGGGTCCCCTTTAAACCACGTAGGCTTCAAATAGCCAGCCAAAATACAACCACAATCTTCTGGATTGACTTAGCGCAGCATGCATCGGGTGCATGATGCCACATAGAATTAACAAATGTAGGATTGTAAATAATCTCAACAGTGCATCTTGACTAACTCAAGGGTTTATTTAATAAATATGCAATCGTATACGAAATAAAAAGTACAACACGAGGAGCGTGGAAAAAAGCTAAAAATGTGTGGCAACGGTTTGATGGAAAAAATAAGAAAATTCAAGAGATGTCTATGTTTTTTAGAAATTCTATAGTTTTTATCTCAACATGAAGGTTGAAGATTCGTTAAATATCAAATAAAAGATTTGGGCAAGAATTCTAAGTGAATTCCAGTATTTATGTATACAAATGTATTATATTATTGATGTGGATGAACGGTTGTGATCTTCTAAGCATATTATTTGTTCGAGTGAATAATAAATACCGTATAAAATTGATAAACTAATAGATGCGTTTATTTGTAGTTATAAGCCAAGTGAATCTTTTAGTAATTTTCAGACTAAATCCTACAAATTTTGGGGGCTCGGTGCCGGGATCTGAATAAAAAATTGAAACGATTACGAAAAAAATAATATCATTATGTCGATTTTGAACAAAGCGCGACGAAGCTATTTGGTTGAGCTATGTGAATAGTGCGCAATAAACATGCCAGAGAAAGTAGGCATTCTCTCATTAATTGAAGCAATAAAAACTTGGGAAGGTTTTGATGAAGACTTTATAAAAGACCGTCTTGAAGTAATATCATCGGCTAGCAAGGAAAAGAAAAAAATTAGCGTTGGAAGAAAGAAAGTTAGAACTTGAAACGCAAGTAGAGAAGGAGAAAGAACAAAGAAAAATAGAAGCAGCAAAGAAAAATAGAAGCAGAGAAGGAGAAAGAGGAGAAGAGAATAGCGTTGGAAGAAAGAAAGTTAGAACTTGAAGCAGAAGAGAGTAGACGGCAGGCAGAACTTGAAGCAGAAGAGAGAAGACGGCAGGCAGAACTTGAAGCAGAAGAGAGAAGACGGCAGGCAGAGCTTGAAGCAGGAGAGAGAAGACGGTAGATAGAAGTAGAGGATAGAGAAAAAATGAGGGAATTTGAGTTAAAGAAATTGACAATGCAAGCCGAGATAGACTCTCAGGAGGATGTAGAAATACTAGCTCCAAGAACGGGAACAGGTAAAAATTTTGATTTGTTGAAGTTACTTAATCGTTTTGCAGTGCAAATGGTGATATTTGTATGTTTTTAACATTATTTGAGAGACAAGTATCTCAAATAAAAATAGACAAGGACTAGCAAACCCCGCGGCTTTGCTCGCGTAATATTTGAAATATGCCAAGTGATATTTATATGTCTAATTTTTATTAAAAGGTACTAACTAAATTTTTATTTTATTAAAAGGTAATATTTTATTTTATTAAAAGGTACTTATTACTTTTTCAAAAATTACTATTTAAAACACAGTTTGATTAAACATCATTATTACACTGCATTAGGCAGAAATGAGACTTAAATTAATAAAACGAAATAAAACTGAATAAATGATAATTTAGAAAATATTTCGAAACTTTTATGCTCAATTAATACGCTCATTTCAGTATTCATTTGAAGTTTTGAAGTTGTTAGAAACCATCTTCTTACATCTTAAAATTAACCATCATGTCAAATTCCAAGTCCTACCACCTCTCTCAACATAAAGGGCTATGTTGAAATAGGAACTGTCACCATTAATTTGCCAACATTAATTTTGAAATTGGTTTGTTATTTCCTAATATTCCACAGAAACGTAATTTAGAAAGCCTTTAAAGGCCTTTTTTTAGAGCGGTTGTTGTTTCTGTGAATCCCAGGTGGTAGAATTATCGGCATAAAATATAGCCTATGTAGGATCAGAAGCTGTTATCATTCATTCGCAACTATTACTTTTATATTTGGTTTATATTCTCTGAAATTGCGTAGAAATCGTAATTTAGGACTTTTTAGAATGCTTTTCGCACCTCCCCTTCACTTCACCCCTTTTTAATTCGAATTTATTTTCTACAGTCCTTCGAGGGCATTTATATTTTATAAGTAACTACCATGCCATATTTAAAGTTTCTACCCTTTTCAGTATCACAGAAATCGCAATTTAGAAAGTTTTTAGCTACTGCAACCCCTGGTGGTAGTGGCACAGACATAAATTATAGCTTATGTTTGAGCAGGCTCTATCACCAACAATTTGCTATCATTATTTTTTTAATCGGTTTGGTATTTGATAAGATTACATAAAAATTTTAATTTATAACGTTTTTCGCTCACTTTATCGTTTTAAATTTGAAATTTTCTTTCGACAGTTCATAGAAAGCAGTTGAATCTTGTAAGTAAATAACATGCCATATTTCAAAGTGTTAGACCCTTCAGTTACGCAAAAAACGTAAATTAGAACATGTTTTGCTTTTGCAACCCTCAGATGCAACATAAAATATAACCTATGTTATAGCAGGGACTGTCACCATTAATTTGCAACCATTACTTTTGAAATAGCTTTGGAATTTCCTGAGATTGAGTAGAAATCGCAATTTAGAACGTTTTTAGAACGCTTTTCGCGCATTTTCACCCCTTTTTAAATTTCCAATTTTTTCGAAACTGTCCTTAAAGATCATTTATATGTAATAAATATGTACCTTGCCTGATTTTAAGTTGCTATCCTCTACCGATCACAAAAATCGAAATTTGGAACGCTTTTTTGCTCCTGCAACGTCTAGGTGATAGTGATAGCGACCTAAAATAGCGTCTATGTTAGATCAGAGGCTGTCAGCATCAATTTCTTACCATTACTTTTGAAATCAGTTTGATTCTTCCTGAGATATTGGTGACAAATCGACATTTAGAACGTTTTTAGAACACTTTTCGCACATTTTGCTCCTGCATCTCCTCTGGGGTAGTGGAAACGGATATAAAATATAGCCTATCTTGGAACAAGATATGTCACCGTCATTTTAACACCATTATATTTGAAATCGTTTCAGTATTTCCTGATATTGCATAGAAATTGCAATTTAGAACGTTTTTTACAACGCTTTTTGCGCATTTTGAACCCCCTTTTAATTTTCGATTTTTTTAGGAAATATCCTTAGAGATCATTGATATCTTATAACTAACTACCATTCTAAATTTCACGATTCAAGGCCCTTCCATCACGCAAAAACCGCAATTTAGAGCGTTTTTCTTTTGCACCCCCTTTGGGGTAGTGGCACCGACATAAAACATAGCCTATCTTGGAGCAAGGATTTTCAACATCATTTTGACGCCATTTTTTTTAAATCGGTTTAGTATTTCCTGAGATTGTGTAGAAATCACCATTTAGAACGCTTTTTAGAACACTTTTCGCGCATTTTCACCCCTTTTAAATTTCGAATTGTTTAAGAACTGTTCTTTGAAATCCTTTATATCTAATAAGTAGCTGATACTTCAAATTTCATATTTATAGGCCCTTCAGTAACACATAAATCGCATTTTTAGAACGTTTTTTTGCTCCTGCACCCCCTTTGGGGTAGTGGCACTGACATAAAACATAGCCTATCTTGGAGCAAACGTTGTCACTATCATTTTGACACCAATATTTTTTAAATTGGTTTGGTATTTCCTGAGATTATTCAGAAACTACCATTTAGAACGTTTTTTCGAATGCTTTTTGTGAATTTCCACCCCTTTTAAATTTCGAATTGTTTAAGAACTGTTCTTTGAAATCCTTTATATCTAATAAGTAGCTGATACTTCAAATTTCATATTTCTAGGCCTTTCAGTAACATAAATCGCATTTTTAGAACTTTTTTTGCTCCTGCACCCCCTTTGGGGTAGTGGCACCGACATAAAACATAGCCTATCTTGGAGCAAACGTTGTCACTATCATTTTGACACCAATATTTTTTAAATTGGTTTGGTATTTCCTGAGATTATTCAGAAACTACCATTTAGAACGTTTTTTCGAATGCTTTTTGTGAATTTCCACCCCTTTTAAATTTCGAATTGTGTAAGAACTGTTCTTTGAAATCCTTTATATCTAATAAGTAGCTGATACTTCAAATTTCATATTTCTAGGCCTTTCAGTAACACATAAATCGCATTTTTAGAACGTTTTTTTGCTCCTGCACCCCCTTTGGGGTAGTGGTACCGACATAAAACATAGCCTATCTTGGAGCAAGGATTTTTCAACATCATTTTGACGCCGTTATTTTTTAAATCGGTTTAGTATTTCCTGAGATTGTGTAGAAATCACCATTTAGAACGCTTTTTAGAACACTTTTCGCGCATTTTCACCCCTTTTAAATTTCGAATTGTTTAAGAACTGTTCTTTGAAATCCTTTATATCTAATAAGTAGCTGATACTTCAAATTTCATATTTCTAGGCCCTTCCGTAACACATAAATTGCATTTTTAGAACGTCTTTTTGCTCCTGCACCCCCTTTGGAGTAGTGGCACCGACATAAAACATAGCCTATCTTGGAGCAAACGTTGTCACTATCATTTTGACACCAATATTTTTTAAATCGGTTTGGTATTTCCTGAGATTATGTAGAAACTATCATTTAGAACGTTTTTAGAACGCTTTTTGTGCATTTTCACCCCTTTTAAATTTCGAATTGCTTAAGAATTGTTCTTAGACATCATTTATATCTTATAAGTAACTAATATTCCAAATTGCATATTTCTAGGCCCTTCAGTAATGCAAAAATCGCATTTTTAGAAAGTTTTTTGCTCCTGCACCCCTTTTGGGGTAGTGGCACCGACATAAAATATAGCCTATGTTCTAAGTTGGACGAACACCATCATTTTGATACCATTACTTTTGGAATCGGTTCGGTATTTCCTGAGATTATGAAGAAACTACCATTTAGAACGTTTTTTAGAACGCTTTTTGTGCATTCTCACCCCTTTTAAATTTCGAGTTGTTTAAGAACTGTTCTTTGAAATCCTTTATATCTAATAAGTAGCTGATACTTCAAATTTCATATTTCTAGGCCTTTCAGTAACACATAAATCGCATTTTTAGAACTTTTTTTGCTCCTGCACCCCCTTTGGGGTAGTGGCACCGACATAAAACATAGCCTATCTTGGAGCAAGGATTTTTCAACATCATTTTGACGCCGTTATTTTTTAAATCGGTTTAGTATTTCCTGAGATTGTGTAGAAATCACCATTTAGAACGCTTTTTAGAACACTTTTCGCGCATTTTCACCCCTTTTAAATTTCGAATTGTTTAAGAACTGTTCTTTGAAATCCTTTATATCTAATAAGTAGCTGATACTTCAAATTTCATATTTATAGGCCCTTCAGTAACACATAAATCGCATTTTTAGAACGTTTTTTTGCTCCTGCACCCCCTTTGGGGTAGTGGCACTGACATAAAACATAGCCTATCTTGGAGCAAACGTTGTCACTATCATTTTGACACCAATATTTTTTAAATTGGTTTGGTATTTCCTGAGATTATTCAGAAACTACCATTTAGAACGTTTTTTCGAATGCTTTTTGTGAATTTCCACCTCTTTTAAATTTCGAATTGTTTAAGAACTGTTCTTTGAAATCCTTTATATCTAATAAGTAGCTGATACTTCAAATTTCATATTTCTAGGCCTTTCAGTAACACATAAATCGCATTTTTAGAACGTTTTTTTGCTCCTGCACCCCCTTTGGGGTAGTGGCACCGACATAAAACATAGCCTATCTTGAAGCAAGGATTTTTCAACATCATTTTGACGCCGTTATTTTTTAAATCGGTTTAGTATTTCCTGAGATTGTGTAGAAATCACCATTTAGAACGCTTTTTAGAACACTTTTCGCGCATTTTCACCCCTTTTAAATTTCGAATTGTTTAAGAACTGTTCTTTGAAATCCTTTATATCTAATAAGTAGCTGATACTTCAAATTTCATATTTCTAGGCCCTTCCGTAACACATAAATTGCATTTTTAGAACGTCTTTTTGCTCCTGCACCCCCTTTGGAGTAGTGGCACCGACATAAAACATAGCCTATCTTGGAGCAAACGTTGTCACTATCATTTTGACACCAATATTTTTTAAATCGGTTTGGTATTTCCTGAGATTATGTAGAAACTATCATTTAGAACGTTTTTAGAACGCTTTTTGTGCATTTTCACCCCTTTTAAATTTCGAATTGCTTAAGAATTGTTCTTAGACATCATTTATATCTTATAAGTAACTAATATTCCAAATTGCATATTTCTAGGCCCTTCAGTAATGCAAAAATCGCATTTTTAGAAAGTTTTTTGCTCCTGCACCCCTTTTGGGGTAGTGGCACCGACATAAAATATAGCCTATGTTCTAAGTTGGACGAACACCATCATTTTGATACCATTACTTTTGGAATCGGTTCGGTATTTCCTGAGATTATGAAGAAACTACCATTTAGAACGTTTTTTAGAACGCTTTTTGTGCATTCTCACCCCTTTTAAATTTCGAGTTGTTTAAGAACTGTTCTTAGACATAATTTATATCTTACAAGTAACTAATATTCCAAATTTCATATTTCTAGGCCCTTCAGTAACGCAAAAATCGCATTTTTAGAACGTTTTTTGCTCCTGCACCCCCTTTGGGGTAGTGGCACCGACATAAGATATAGCCTATGTTCTAAGTTGGGCGAACACCATCATTTTGATACCATTACTTTTGGAATCAGTTCGGTAGTTCCTGAGCTTATCTCCGACAAATAAACAATTTTTTCCTCTTTTTAATATGAGTATAGATAAATGGGTATCATACAGGCATGTGATTTCCGCGTTTTTGCACACCAGTATATTCTTAGAGAAAATGATATTTCATTTAATCGAAACATTTTTGCGATTTAAGAGAACAACATTTTCTCTAAGAATATACTGGTGTGCAAAAACGCGGAAATTACATGCCTGTATGATACCCATTTATCTATACTGTCATATCTATTAAGTTTATTACCGTTAGAAATAGCTAACATAATTACAACAGAAAAGGAACCGGATGTAAATAATTACGAATATATAAAAAATTTATTGTTGAAAAGATTCAAAATGTCGCCGGAAGAATTTAGACAGAGATTCATGACTCATAAAAAGGAGCCAACATATAATTGGCGTGATTTTGGTTTTCAGTTAAAAAAGTACTTTAATGAATGGGTACGTGGAATGAATGTAACTACTTTTGATGGATTAGCGGAGTTATTAGTAACTGATCAAATTAAGCGAAAAATACCGCCAGAGACCAGAGAACGTTTTATTGAGGAATTTCCAAGGATAAAAGATGTAGATGTATTAGTGGAAAAACTAGATGATTTTGATACGGCGTTGAGAGGATTTAAAATCGCCAAATCGTATAAGGCGCAAAATAGCGTGAACAGGGAGAAAATGGATAGCCAGTGGGATCAAAATGGTCATCGAATTAATGTAGGACGAGGCGAAAGAGCTATTAATTCAAGAATTATCTGCCTATTTGTGGTTTGCCTGGTCATATCACCGCCAAATGTACAAATAGGGATCAAATGAACACACAAGAATATTATGGTAACTCCATTATCAAAACAAACGAGAATAGCTCACAGAAAAGAAAAGTAATGAACTTATCAAGAGCGGAGAATGGCGCCAAATTAGTAACAAAGATTCGTGTAATTCCTATAAATGAGAAACCCACGAAAATTATCATTGACATAGCAAGTGATGTGAGTTTGATAAATAAAGAATACTACGACGAAATAGGCGCACCCGAGTTATACCAAGAAAATATTGAGTATATTGATTGGATTTGGCGGAGAAGAAACGGAGCCAATAGGATACTTTGAGAACGAAATACAAGTAGACGGCCTGAAACTAACAGATAATTTTCACGTAGTATCAGGTCTGGAATGTGACACATTGTTAGGTGTAAGTGCAATATCAGGATGCAATTTAACAGTCACAAAAGAAGGTATCTCGCCAAGGAAGAAAACGCCAAAGGCAAAACCATTATGTGTTGTAGATATATTAGGGCTGTAAGGAACACCGATGAAAATTTAAGATATGTGGCCAATGAAATAAATAAAAAAGCAATAATGAGAAAAACGGAAAGATCTCGTGAGAAAAATTAAATTCAATTAGTAACAAAAATTTGAATGAAAGAAGTGAGGTATCACGAATAGTACGAATGAGCGACCTAAAAGAAAAACGCAATTTAAGTGCATGCGCGAATGAAAATAAAAATGAAATGAAGAATATTGAAAAATATTATAAACGAAAAAACACGAGAGAAGAAAGTAATATTGAAGGAGTAAATGTAAATAGGCGTCACAGATATTGTAAACAACATATATTTCGTGACAATAGCAGATTTTTATACGGGGATCAAAAAGAAAGAATACCGGAAAATTTTGAAAAAGAAGGGATTGAACTGTGTAAGGGAAATCTATATTTCTGGAGTAATAGTAATCATAGGCAATATGAACAGTCATTAAGCCATACTGATAACTCTGTTTATGATGGATATGAAGCTAAATTTAAAAGAAGATATAATAGATTTCAAAGTAGACCCAAACAGTGTAATATTTCTCCTATTTTAAATGCAGATGTGAACAGAAAAGAAAGATGTGAATACTCTTATGCAGGAAATAGAAATAATTTAGATGCATAGAGAACATGATGTACCGCGCCAAAAGGCGGCCAACGAATGAAATATTCTGTGTTATGTTATTTATCATTTTGTGTAGTGTCTTTTGTGCAAAATTATGTGTGTAAATTGAAACCGTTTCAAAATGTGAAATTCAAAGATTAAGTATCTAACCATATGGACCAGATTTGAAAACACGTTCCGTTGGGTCACCGGACTGTCAGGATGACCGAATGTAGGATTGTAAATTTTCTCAACAGTGCATCTTGACTAACTCAAGGGTTTATTTAATGACTATGCAATCGTATATGAAATAAAAAGTACAACACGAGGAGCGTGGAAAAAAACTAAAAATGTGTGGCAACGGTTTGATGGAAAAAAAAAAGAAAATTCAAGAGATGTTTATGTTTTTTAGAAGCTCTATAGTGTTTATCTCAACATGAAGGTTGAAGATTCGTTAAATGTCAAATAAAAGTTTTGGGCAAGAATTCTAAGTGAATTCCAGTATTTATGTATACAAATGTATTATTGATGTGGATGAACTGTTGTGATCTTCTAAGCTATTATTTGTTCGAGTGAATAATAAATACCGCATAAAACTGATAAACTAATAGATGCGTTTATTTGTAGTTATAAGCCAAGTGAATCTTTTAGTAATTTTCAGACTAAATCCTACACCAGGGTTCGTACGGGTCCTTGAATTTCCAGACTAAGAAATTCTTCGGTACCAGTATTTTCTTATAGGAAATCTTTCCTTAAATACGGCGAAGTTACGCGCGTTTAATAAACTAGATTTATTTTTCTACTAGTGAACTTGCCCGGGTACGTCAAAAAACAGCAGGAATTACGAAAAAGCTCTGAAAATCACAATAAGATATCGCGAAAATTTTTTAAATCGCTTCTCAAATTTTGAATAGAGAGAAAAAAAAAAAAATATATATATATATATAGTGTTCGAAGATTGCAAGTTGATTCCTTTCACTAATGTGGAAAAATAGTAGCAAATCGCTAAAATACACTAAAAATCACATACAAAATTCCCGAAAAATTCGAAAATCCGAAATCCGAATAAACTTTATTGAAATGAGGGCAGAATGTACTTTCGGTCAAAAATGGAATGTCAAAAAATTGCAGCAGATCGCGAAGAAACGTAAAAATCGCATTAAAAATCACAAAAAGTTCAAAAATCACGAAAGTCAAAATTTACTATAATTGGATAAAAGTTTCAAATCTAATTCCTTTGACCTGTGGGCTCTCTTAAAATTTATGTTTTGGAAATCATGCTAAGCATTAGATCATGTTACTTTTATTCGTAATTAATTTAATTGGACTACCTTAAATATAATTAATATAATCCCTTAAGTTAATATTAGTTTTTGTTGCATTAAAATATTTCAATTTTTTTATTTTCTGTAAGCAAGTAAACCCTATTGTTTCACAGTGGAAGTCTATGGGAATTTGGCGAAATATTAGAGATACCGCCAAGTTGGCGTAACTTTTGGCGACTAATTTTGCTCGCCAAATTTGGCAATATATCGCCAAGTTGGCGACAAACTTGGCGTTATTTGGCGATAGAACTGGATCCCCCCTACGGTAACCCCCTTATAAGTATGGATATGCATCACATGCTGTTCAATAATCGCATAAAAAATTTGCTAAAAATTCAAAAATCGCTGTACGAATTCCGGATAAATTTTTTTGAAAAGAGAACAAAATTTACTATATTGGGTTAAAAGAAAGAAACCGTATTCTTTTTCCTAATGTGGAAAAATCGAATTAATATAATCCTTTAAGTTAATATTAGTTTTTTTTGCATTAAAATATCTCAATTTGTTGATTTTCTGTAAGCAAGTAATCCATATTGGTTTACAATGGAAGTATATGGGAATTTGGCGAAATATTAGAGATATCGCCAAGTTGGCGTCACTTTTGGCGACTCATTTTGGTCGCCAAATTTGGCGATATACTGCTAAGTTGGCGGCTTTTGGCGACAGAACTGTGTCCCTCTACGGTAACCTCCTTATAGGTATGGAAATGGATTAATGCTGTTCAATAATTGCATAAAAAATCGCTAAAAATTCAAAAATCGCTGCACGAATTCCGAATAAACTTTTTTGAAAAGAGAACAAAATTTACTATATTGGGTTAAAAGAAAGAAATCATATTCTTATCACTTATATGGAAAAATCGCCTCGAAACTTAAAAAAGCGCTAAAAATCGCATAAAAAATCGAATAAAAAATCTAATCAAAAAATCGAAAATCGGGCTTCGAGCAAAACTTCATATATAGACGCACCTTTTCCCCAAATTTTGTAGCTCTACGTGCAGTGGTCTCTTCAGAACACCATCGACACATAGATAAAAAATATACAGATAAAAAAATACTTATATTTGGCCTTGAAAACAACAGTACCAGTACGAACACTGTACACATATATTGCGCGCAAATTTTTCTGTTTCAGTGAGATCCAGCACGGTGGAATCATACTGGAGTCGATACCTTTAATCTTCTTCATGAAATACTCTTTGTCTTTGTTCACTAAATATGTTTTTTGGAACAGCTGATATCTAGCGTCATTGATATTATAACATTGCTTGATCCCATAAAGAAGGGCAGTAAACTCCTGAACAGATTAAACTGTATTTTCTAGGAGTACATCTACTGGATCCGTCAATGATGAAAATATTTCCTGGAAATCCGTTCGTCTTGAAAATATTTTAAAAGGCTTGATTTTCCCTTTATTATGCAAAGCCTCTGTGTAATAGCAGCCCGTAAACGTGTGGAAAGCTGGCAGACCCAAGCATAAAGTAGATCAAAATTTCATTGCAATCTTAGTACAGTTAATGTAATCAAGATGCAATCCTTGGATGACATATGGTCTATCGAGCTCCAGAAGACTTTGACATTCACAGTCTTTGATAGAGGGTGTAATGTGTCTATCAAAAATTATGTCTATTTCAGAGGTGTTACTCGAGCAAAATTTTATTAAAATCGATTCAGCAACCTTGTCAGATGTTTGCGGCATAGATGATCCGATAATACACGGGTAATAAAAATCGTCTATTATTTCAATATCAATACCATTAGGTCCAACTGTTTCGACGTTAGACTTTAATATTTGGGCTAGTTTGGATTTGTCAGTACACGAGAAAAGAGCAGGAGGCGCAGGCGCTAATGGAAACGTTAAGCAGTACTCTATGTTGATGTCTTTCTCAATACCAATGGCAAGTAATCAGCCAAAGATGTCTCGTTCAATTTTAAGAACGGCCTTTTGAGTTTATCTTTGCTTTGAACTTTGACGGTAGACTGTGAAGCGAAATTCCGGATTTTGCTACGCTTTATCGGTATTTCGAACCTTCCGGAAGTAGAATTGCATTCTGAAATAAACATATATATATATTTTTTTCCAACCGACTTAACGTTGATTAGAAAATCACAAACTTCAGTAGCTGCTGCCTTACCAGTCGAAATATTGAACAGAAAATATCTATTCATAGTCTCAACGAACAGATTCAGCGTATTTCTTATATAGACGGGAGCCGGCAGAACAGACAATCACTCACTCACAGACACATCGAGTTTACGGATGAAATTCTAGGATTAGCTAAATCAGGATAAAAATTATAACTCATTTTGGATAATTTTTTTTGGTTAGCATACACATACATCGTGTATCTGACCGCAGTAAAATGTCAACCGATTTTTTCTTTTCGATTTTTAAACTATGTTACATTTTTTTTTTTTTTTTTTTTTTTTTTTTTTTTTTTTTTACTGAGAGAAACGCAATTGTTAAGTGCTTTTCACAGAATATCTGTTCGAGCATCAAGAAAATATTACTTTTATTCCGAGTCGGACATTAAGTTTGAACAAACATTTTCATATTCATATCAAACACTTAGAAAAGAAAACATTAAAACTACCAGGTTGCTTGATTGTGCTATAGCGTTTGATAATTTACATAAAAAATGCAATTTCAACCTTTTTTTTTTTCATACTTTGTCTCATTTAATATTAGGAATGAAATTAGCTTTCCTAGACTTATAACAGGAAGTTTGTTAAGTAGTCACGTGCAAGACTTAAATATTGCAGGCCTTATCCGAAACTGTTCTAAGCGATGGCTAATAAGCTTAACGCAGCGTTAAATAATCGAAACAGGTCAGTATATAATTTCCCTCATAAAGACAAGCTTCTTTTTAAATCTATTCAGTTGTTCATTTATTTATCTGTGCGCGCGACCATATGAAACGGTGACTCCGCCCATCTTGAAATTCGATGAAGAGGGGTCGCATCTTAGCCAAGCCGTATTACACTTTGAACTTAGCCAAAAGGCTGAGAATCTTTAATCTGAGAATACTTTAATGGGAAGCAAAAGATCCAATGGTGTTACTATATTAGTTTTTTTGGCTTAAGGTGTTGTTTTGCGAGGGATTTCACCTATATCATGTCTCTGCTGCCTATACGTATGTTTTTTATAGCATGGTGTCTTTCTTATATGTAACATTGTCTTGAGACTGAATTTTTGTAATTCAATGTTCACCTCGTTTCTCTAATATTTTGTAGTTAAGAAGTCTCTGCCTTACTTCAAACTCAGGGGAATAAAGGGACCTTCAAACTCATTTTTTTAACTTATTTTTTTTTAATTGCGCCTTAAATACTATTGAAGAGCACACTATATGCATTATGGCATCCATTTATCACACAAGAAATTAAAATAATAATAATAATTATTATTATGGAGAAAAATAGGGAATTTTCATTTATTTATCTGTGCGCGCGACCATATGAAACGGTGACTCCGCCCATCTTGAAATTCGATGAAGACGGATTGCATCTTAGCCAAAAGGCTGAGAATCTTTAATCTGAGAAGACTTTTACCGTATTACACTCTGATGTTCTTGCGGCAGATTTTTATTCTGGAAATGTTTCGTGTGACTTAAAATGTATAGAACTGAAAGCTGAGTCCAGTTATTTTGATGTATTGAAGGCATGAGTTGGTGGACATTCATTTTGACATATGAATCTGGACAGTGAGCCGGAGTATGAAAAATTCGCTTTCAAAAATAACATCTTTGAACCGGAGTGAGAGTTGCAAAAATTCAATCTGCTTTTGAAGGAAAAAACCCTTTAGGCATTCCACAGCGAGTAATTTGCACTTATTCGAGAAAGATCAATAGAGTTTTCCACAACAATCGGTAGTGTTTTCAAATATTCGAAGTTCCACACCACATATATCTTTGAGAAATTTTTCGACGTGTATATAGAGTCCGAGCAGGTTATGTTATGTGTACTTGCTTCGGCAGTACATATACTAAAATTGGAACGATACAGAGAAGATTAGCATGGCCCCTGCGCAAGGATGACACGCAAAATCGTGAAGCGTTCCACATTTTTTTGTATTTAATTTTTTTTTCTTTTAGAGCAGTCTGATATTTCGCCAGTTCTTGCAGTTTCTAAAATACTGCGTCTCATACTACTGGGAGAAATTTTAGAAGAATAGTTTGAATGAAATCGTTTGAATTTACACAAAGTCTGCACTCTTTTCAAGATCGGATCAACTGTATCTTTCTAATTCGTTTTATATTATTTGCCCCAACTCCGAAAAGCTGAAATGAATGATGTCTGTCTATTGTGAAAAGACCTGAAATTCTCATTCTGGAGGCACAAGGGAAAGGCTATTAGCATATTTTAAAGCTCTCTTTAAAAATAATGAATCTCGAAATCAGCAACTGCAAATGTACTAGAGTTACGCGTTCTGATATTTCGCAGTCGTGTCGGAAAAGGAAGATGGATATCGTTATAGGACTCTTAAAAACCGTGGAGCGTTATATCAAACAAAAAACGCTTGCTCTAAATGTGCGACTATTTTCTACTTTTGTTTAAAATGGAAACCACTCAGAGCAAGCTCCGCCCTTCCCGAGAGACACGAAGTCTAGCGGGCGCGATCATCAATGGCCCCTTCTGCATTTTATAGCAGATAGAACCGGCTTCACGCTCGGGGCGAAACCCCACTCCACATCATCGTGGTTGGGTTTTCTGCGATGTTCGGTGAGCGAACACGCTAATCATACTATCGAAATGATCCTATGAAGTATGATCTTGGCGTTAAATGTACAACACGAAATTACCAAGAAATATCATTCTAACTCTATGCAGGTCAACGATGAACTCTACGCCACGCGTGTTCTGACCGTTCAAGAAAACGCGTCGTCGGCAGTTTCTTAAAGGCAACAAAAAATAATTCATGATTTTTTAATATTGAAGACCCTATTTCCTAATAATTAAGTGATTCGTTGGTACATTCTCGATATTAGAGAAGCGATGACAAGTATATGATCCGGAATGAATTATAATTTCTCAAGGGAAATTATTTTACAAGTGCTCGTAAGAAATTGCGGTGTTTTCATCTCAAATCCCCTGCTCAACAACACGAAACTTTCTGACACAATTTTTGATTTATTTTTAAACTTAGCATAAACAAGGCATAAAATTGGCACGCCTGACTATTGAATCGATTTGGAATCGAAATGAGTTTTCTATTTTTTTCTTTATAAATAAATTAATTGAGTTATAAGCAATCGCGGTCACATGACGACCGGTTTTTTTCCTTTCTTGAGCTGCAGCTATTTTAAATTTAATTTTATTATAGAGGCATAGGCGCTGGAACCAGTTCACGCAAAGTTAATGCGGCACCGCATTCGTAGCTTTTTTGAGAATGGTATAGTCAACGTTATCTCAATTCTGAAAAATGACTTTTCACATATTCTTGCCACTTTTATGCGAAAAGGAAAAAAATCGTAAGACGATATTGTTATACATTATATTTCATATTATATTATATTAAAATTACATTCGTGTATTATTTATATTATCCATTAGTACAATATATATTTTATATATTTATATTTGCATTATTATGTTATATATTTATATTATATTATATTTTTTATTACATATTTCATTCACGATTCCTTTTACGATATACCAAATGTTTTTATGATTATTTTATAGAAATGAGTAAAGCAGTAATGGGATAATTAAGATATTCCAATACATAAGAAAACAGCACCAAGAGGAATTTAATCTACAGACACGGGCAGAGTGTTGACGGAGGATCGGCGAGCTTCTCAATATTATGTTGCATGATTAGGTCCATAAAACTGGATTTCTTGAGAACGTAAATATTTTTCCTTTTCATCGTCATCCTTTTTAATAATAAAAAAACAATTACTTAATGGCTATTCAGAGTGCGTCTTAATTCTCTCGTTGCATTCCTTCCATCTGGTCAACTGACTGTCGACAAATATAGTACAAGAAAAGAGGCCACTGCTAGGCCGGTGTAACGATGAAGAAATTAGTCTTTCCACACCGGTAATCCGAAGGAGCTACAAATAGATATCATTTTCGAGCGTCAAATCTAATGTATGCTCTGGTTTCTCTTCATAATACGAGCTAATCTTTCGCCTTTTACTAAAGATTACCGTGGAGAGGAACAACTCAATGAGCCTAAAACTAATTTTTGGAATCCCACCGAAAGGTGGGGCGTTTCTTAAAAAAAGATCTCACTTTATTTATCCTACGTCATGTTTTATGCTGTTTTCGCCTAGTTTTAAATCTGACCGCAGTAAAATGTCAACCGATTTGCTTTCGATTTTAAGACTATGTTATAGATTTTTTTCTTTTTTCTTTTTTTTTTTTTTTTACTGAGAGAAACGCAATTGTTAAGGGTGTATTCCGATCCAAACTGCTTATTTTCTGATTCATTTTTAAATTCCTTTTTGCTCTCAAACGCATCAAACTAAGAAATTCTCTTATTTAGAAACTACATAATGTGCCGTGCTTCTCGATTTTTTGATAAATGCAGAAAATATTGTAAAAAATGCTGTCAAAATCGGCGTTTTGAACCGAAATTTCCGGAAGCGGGAGATCTGGGGATGAAAAAGATGGTCATACTGAGAAAATAATTGCTTAAAAATCAAATTCTAATTAATTGAGCGAAAAATGAAATCACACGGCACCTTATACAACTCTTCAAAAATCACCCCAGCAAGTTTCATGTTTTTACTTTTAAAAATGAGTCTGAAAATGTCTCAGAAAATTTCGAGCTGTTGAGGGTGGAAAAATATTCTTTCGAATACACCCTTAAGTGCTTTTCACAGAATATCTGTTCGAGCATCAAGAAAATATTACTTTTATTGCGAGTCGGACATTAAGTTTGAACAAACATTTTCATATTCATATCAAACACTTAGAAAAGAAAACATTAAAACTACCAGGTTGCTTGATTGTGCTATAGCGTTTGATAATTTACATAAAAAATGCAATTTCAAGCTTTTTTTTTTCATACTTTGTCTCATTTAATATTAGGAATGAAATTAGCTTTCCTAGACTTATAACAGGAAGTTTGTCAAGTAGTCACGTGCAAGACTTAAATATTGCAGGCCTTATCCGAAACTGTTCTAAGCGATGGCTAATAAGCTTAACGCAGCGTTAAATAATCGAAACAGGTCAGTATATAATTTCCCTCATAAAGACAAACTTCTTTTTAAATCTATTCAGTTGTTCATTTATTTATCTGTGCGCGCGACCATATGAAACGGTGACTCCGCCCATCTTGAAATTCGATGAAGAGGGGTCGCATCTTAGGCAAGCCGTATTACACTTTGAACTTAGCCAAAAGGCTGAGAATCTTTAATCTGAGAATACTTTAATGGGAAGCAAAAGATCCAATGGTGTTACTATATTAGTTTTTTTGGCTTAAGGTGTTGTTTTGCGAGGGATTTCACCTATATCATGTCTCTGCTGCCTATACGTATGTTTTTTATAGCATGGTGTCTTTCTTATATGTAACATTGTCTTGAGACTGAATTTTTGTAATTCAATGTTCACCTCGTTTCTCTAATATTTTGTAGTTAAGAAGTCTCTGCCTTACTTCAAACTCAGGGGAATAAAGGGACCTTCAAACTCATTTTTTTAACTTATTTTTTTTTAATTGCGCCTTAAATACTATTGAAGGGCACACTATATGCATTATGGCATCCATTTATCACACAAGAAATTAAAATAATAATAATAATTATTATTATGGAGAAAAATAGGGAATTTTCATTTATTTATCTGTGCGCGCGACCATATGAAACGGTGACTCCGCCCATCTTGAAATTCGATGAAGACAGATTGCATCTTAGCCAAAAGGCTGAGAATCTTTAATCTGAGAAGACTTTTACCGTATTACACTCTGATGTTCTTGCGGCAGATTTTTATTCTGGAAATGTTTCGTGTGACTTAAAATGTATGGAACTGAAAGCTGAGTCCAGTTATTTTGATGTATTGAAGGCATGATTTGGTGGACATTCATTTTGACATATGAATCTGGACAGTGAGCCGGAGTATGAAAAATTCGCTTTCAAAAATAACATCTTTGAACCGGAGTGAGAGTTGCAAAAATTCAATCTGCTTTTGAAGGAAAAAACCCTTTAGGCATTCCACAGCGAGTAATTTGCACTTATTCGAGAAAGATCAATAGAGTTTTCCACAACAATCGGTAGTGTTTTCAAATATTCGAAGTTCCACACCACATATATCTTTGAGAAATTTTTCGACGTGTATATATAGTCCGAGCAGGGTATGATATGTGTACTTGTTTCGGCAGTACATATACTAAAATTGGAACGATACAGAGAAGATTAGCATGGCCCCTGCGCAAGGATGACACGCAAAATCGTGAAGCGTTCCACATTTTTTTGTATTTAATTTTTTTTTTCTTTTAGAGCAGCCTGATATTTCGCCAGTTCTTGCAGTTTCTAAAATACTGCGTCTCATACTACTGGGAGAAATTTTAGAAGAATAGTTTGAATGAAATCGTTTGAATTTACACAAAGTCTGCACTCTTTTCAAGATCGGATCAACTGTATCTTTCTAATTCGTTTTATATTATTTGCCCCAACTCCGAAAAGCTGAAATGAATGATGTCTGTCTATTGTGAAAAGACCTGAAATTCTCATTCTGGAGGCACAAGGGAAAGGCTATTAGCATATTTTAAAGCTCTCTTTAAAAATAATGAATCTCGAAATCAGCAACTGCAAATGTACTAGAGTTACGCGTTCTGATATTTCGCAGTCGTGTCGGAAAAGGAAGATGGATATCGTTATAGGACTCTTAAAAACCGTGGAGCGTTATATCAAACAAAGTACGCTTGCTCTAAATGTGCGACTATTTTCTACTTTTGTTTAAAATGGAAACCACTCAGAGGGGCCCGCCCTTCCCGAGAGACACGAAGTCTAGCGGGCGCGATCATCAATGGCCCCTTCTGCATTTTATAGCAGATAGAACCGGCTTCACGCTCGGGGCGAAACCCCACTCCACATCATCGTGGTTGGGTTTTCTGCGATGTTCGGTGAGCGAACACGCTAATCATACTATCGAAATGATCCTATGAAGTATGATCTTGGCGTTAAATGTACAACACGAAATTACCAAGAAATATCATTCTAACTGTATGCAGGTCAACGATGAACTCTACGCCACGCGTGTTCTGACCGTTCAAGAAAACGCGTCGTCGGCAGTTTCTTAAAGGCAACAAAAAATAATTCATGATTTTTTAATATTGAAGACCCTATTTCCTAATAATTAAGTGATTCGTTGGTACATTCTCGATATTAGAGAAGCGATGACAAGTATATGATCCGGAATGAATTATAATTTCTCAAGGGAAATTATTTTACAAGTGCTCGTAAGAAATTGCGGTGTTTTCATCTCAAATCCTCTGCTCAACAACACGAAACTTTCTGACACAATTTTTGATTTATTTTTAAACTTAAAGGCATAAAATTGGCACGCCTGACTATTGAATCGATTTGGAATCGAAATGAGTTTTCTATTTTTTTCTTTATAAATAAATTAATTGAGTTATAAGCAATCGCGGTCACATGACGACCGGTTTTTTTCCTTTCTTGAGCTGCAGCTATTTTAAATTTAATTTTATTATAGAGGCATAGGCGCTGGAACCAGTTCACGCAAAGTTAATGCGGCACCGCATTCGTAGCTTTTTTGAGAATGGTATAGTCAACGTTATCTCAATTCTGAAAAATGACTTTTCACATATTCTTGCCACTTTTATGCGAAAAGGAAAAAAATCGTAAGACGATATTGTTATACATTATATTTCATATTATATTATATTAAAATTACATTCGTGTATTATTTATATTATCCATTAGTACAATATATATTTTATATATTTATATTTGCATTATTATGTTATATATTTATATTATATTATATTTTTTATTACATATTTCATTCACGATTCCTTTTACGATATACCGAATGTTTTTATGATTATTTTATAGAAATGAGTAAAGCAGTAATGGGATAATTAAGATATTCCAATACATAAGAAAACAGCACCAAGAGGAATTTAATCTACAGACACGGGCAGAGTGTTGACGGAGGATCGGCGAGCTTCTCAATATTATGTTGCATGATTAGGTCCATAAAACTGGATTTCTTGAGAACGTAAATATTTTTCCTTTTTATCGCCATCCTTTTTAATAATAAAAAAACAATTACTTAATGGCTATTCAGAGTGCGTCTTAATTCTCTCGTTGCATTCCTTCCATCTGGTCAACTGACTGTCGACAAATATAGTACAAGAAAAGAGGCCACTGCTAGGCCGGTGTAACGATGAAGAAATTAGTCTTTCCACACCGGTAATCCGAAGGAGCTACAAATAGATATCATTTTCGAGCGTCAAATCGAACGTATGCTCTGGTTTCTCTTCATAATACGAGCTAATCTTTCGCCTTTTACTAAAGGTTACCGTGGAGAGGAACAACTCAATGAGCCTAAAACTAATTTTTGGAATCCCACCGAAAGGTGGGGCGTTTCTTAAATAAAGATCTCACTTTAATTATCCTACGTCATGTTTTATGCTGTTTTCGCCTAGTTTTAAATCTGACCGCAGTAAAATGTCAACCGATTTGCTTTCGATTTTAAGACTATGTTATAGATTTTTTTTCTTTTCTTTTTTTTTTTTTTTTTTTTTTTTTTTACTGAGAGAAACGCAATTGTTAAGGGTGTATTCCGATCCAAACTGCTTATTTTCTGATTCATTTTTAAATTCCTTTTTGCTCTCAAACGCATCAAACTAAGAAATTCTCTTATTTAGAAACTACATAATGTGCCGTGCTTCTCGATTTTTTGATAAATGCAGAAAATATTGTAAAAAATGCTGTCAAAATCGGCGTTTTGAACAGAAATTTCCGGAAGCGGGAGATCTGGGGATGAAAAAGATGGTCATACTGAGAAAATAATTGCTTAAAAATCAAATTCTAATTAATTGAGCGAAAAATGAAATCACACGGCACCTTATACAACTCTTCAAAAATCACCCCAGCAAGTTTCATGTTTTTACTTTTAAAAATGAGTCTGAAAATGTCTCAGAAAATTTCGAGCTGTTGAGGGTGGAAAAATATTCTTTCGAATACACCCTTAAGTGCTTTTCACAGAATATCTGTTCGAGCATCAAGAAAATATTACTTTTATTGCGAGTCGGACATTAAGTTTGAACAAACATTTTCATATTCATATCAAACACTTAGAAAAGAAAACATTAAAACTACCAGGTTGCTTGATTGTGCTATAGCGTTTGATAATTTACATAAAAAATGCAATTTCAAGCTTTTTTTTTTCCATACTTTGTCTCATTTAATATTAGGAATGAAATTAGCTTTCCTAGACTTATAACAGGAAGTTTGTCAAGTAGTCACGTGCAAGACTTAAATATTGCAGGCCTTATCCGAAACTGTTTTAAGCGATGGCTAATAAGCTTAACGCAGCGTTAAATAATCGAAACAGGTCAGTATATAATTTCCCTCATAAAGACAAGCTTCTTTTTAAATCTATTCAGTTGTTCATTTATTTATCTGTGCGCGCGACCATATGAAACGGTGACTCCGCCCATCTTGAAATTCGATGAAGAGGGGTCGCATCTTAGGCAAGCCGTATTACACTTTGAACTTAGCCAAAAGGCTGAGAATCTTTAATCTGAGAATACTTTAATGGGAAGCAAAAGATCCAATGGTGTTACTATATTAGTTTTTTTGGCTTAAGGTGTTGTTTTGCGAGGGATTTCACCTATATCATGTCTCTGCTGCCTATACGTATGTTTTTTATAGCATGTTGTCTTTCTTATATGTAACATTGTCTTGAGACTGAATTTTTGTAATTCAATGTTCACCTCGTTTCTCTAATATTTTGTAGTTAAGAAGTCTCTGCCTTACTTCAAACTCAGGGGAATAAAGGGACCTTCAAACTCATTTTTTTAACTTATTTTTTTTTAATTGCGCCTTAAATACTATTGAAGGGCACACTATATGCATTATGGCATCCATTTATCACACACGAAATTAAAATAATAATAATAATTATTATTATGGAGAAAAATAGGGAATTTTCATTTATTTATCTGTGCGCGCGACCATATGAAACGGTGACTCCGCCCATCTTGAAATTCGATGAAGACGGATTGCATCTTAG
This sequence comes from Maratus speciosus, assembly GCA_963932465.1. Lineage (NCBI taxonomy): Eukaryota > Metazoa > Arthropoda > Arachnida > Araneae > Salticidae > Maratus > Maratus speciosus. Next base: position 294,008,761 of record OZ010798.1, read on the forward strand.
CCAAAAGGCTGAGAATCTTTAATCTGAGAAGACTTTTACCGTATTACACTCTGATGTTCTTGCGGCAGATTTTTATTCTGGAAATGTTTCGTGTGACTTAAAATGTATGGAACTGAAAGCTGAGTCCAGTTATTTTGATGTATTGAAGGCATGATTTGGTGGACATTCATTTTGACATATGAATCTGGACAGTGAGCCGGAGTATGAAAAATTCGCTTTCAAAAATAACATCTTTGAACCGGAGTGAGAGTTGCAAAAATTCAATCTGCTTTTGAAGGAAAAAACCCTTTAGGCATTCCACAGCGAGTAATTTGCACTTATTCGAGAAAGATCAATAGAGTTTTCCACAACAATCGGTAGTGTTTTCAAATATTCGAAGTTCCACACCACATATATCTTTGAGAAATTTTTCGACGTGTATATATAGTCCGAGCAGGTTATGTTATGTGTACTTGCTTCGGCAGTACATATACTAAAATTGGAACGATACAGAGAAGATTAGCATGGCCCCTGCGCAAGGATGACACGCAAAATCGTGAAGCGTTCCACATTTTTTTGTATTTAATTTTTTTTTCTTTTAGAGCAGCCTGATATTTCGCCAGTTCTTGCAGTTTCTAAAATACTGCGTCTCATACTACTGGGAGAAATTTTAGAAGAATAGTTTGAATGAAATCGTTTGAATTTACACAAAGTCTGCACTCTTTTCAAGATCGGATCAACTGTATCTTTCTAATTCGTTTTATATTATTTGCCCCAACTCCGAAAAGCTGAAATGAATGATGTCTGTCTATTGTGAAAAGACCTGAAATTCTCATTCTGGAGGCACAAGGGAAAGGCTATTAGCATATTTTAAAGCTCTCTTTAAAAATAATGAATCTCGAAATCAGCAACTGCAAATGTACTAGAGTTACGCGTTCTGATATTTCGCAGTCGTGTCGGAAAAGGAAGTTGGATATCGTTATAGGACTCTTAAAAACCGTGGAGCGTTATATCAAACAAAGTACGCTTGCTCTAAATGTGCGACTATTTTCTACTTTTGTTTAAAATGGAAACCACTCAGAGCAAGCTCCGCCCTTCCCGAGAGACACGAAGCCTAGCGGGCGCGATCATCAATGGCCCCTTCTGCATTTTATAGCAGATAGAACCGGCTTCACGCTCGGGGCGAAACCCCACTCCACATCATCGTGGTTGGGTTTTCTGCGATGTTCGGTGAGCGAACACGCTAATCATACTATCGAAATGATCCTATGAAGTATGATCTTGGCGTTAAATGTACAACACGAAATTACCAAGAAATATCATTCTAACTGTATGCAGGTCAACGATGAACTCTACGCCACGCGTGTTCTGACCGTTCAAGAAAACGCGTCGTCGGCAGTTTCTTAAAGGCAACAAAAAATAATTCATGATTTTTTAATATTGAAGACCCTATTTCCTAATAATTAAGTGATTCGTTGGTACATTCTCGATATTAGAGAAGCGATGACAAGTATATGATCCGGAATGAATTATAATTTCTCAAGGGAAATTATTTTACAAGTGCTCGTAAGAAATTGCGGTGTTTTCATCTCAAATCCCCTGCTCAACAACACGAAACTTTCTGACACAATTTTTGATTTATTTTTAAACTTAAAGGCATAAAATTGGCACGCCTGACTATTGAATCGATTTGGAATCGAAATGAGTTTTCTATTTTTTTCTTTATAAATAAATTAATTGAGTTAGAAGCAATCGCGGTCACATGACGACCGGTTTTTTTCCTTTCTTGAGCTGCAGCTATTTTAAATTTAATTTTATTATAGAGGCATAGGCGCTGGAACCAGTTCACGCAAAGTTAATGCGGCACCGCATTCGTAGCTTTTTTGAGAATGGTATAGTCAACGTTATCTCAATTCTGAAAAATGACTTTTCACATATTCTTGCCACTTTTATGCGAAAAGGAAAACAATCGTAAGACGATATTGTTATACATTATATTTCATATTATATTATATTAAAATTACATTCGTGTATTATTTATATTATCCATTAGTACAATATATATTTTATATATTTTTATTTGCATTATTATGTTATATATTTATATTATATTATATTTTTTATTAAATATTTCATTCACGATTCCTTTTACGATATACCGAATGTTTTTATGATTATTTTATAGAAATGAGTAAAGCAGTAATGGGATAATTAAGATATTCCAATACATAAGAAAACAGCACCAAGAGGAATTTAATCTACAGACACGGGCAGAGTGTTGACGGAGGATCGGCGAGCTTCTCAATATTATGTTGCATGATTAGGTCCATAAAACTGGATTTCTTGAGAACGTAAATATTTTTCCTTTTCATCGCCATCCTTTTTAATAATAAAAAAACAATTACTTAATGGCTATTCAGAGTGCGTCTTAATTCTCTCGTTGCATTCCTTCCATCTGGTCAACTGACTGTCGACAAATATAGTACAAGAAAAGAGGCCACTGCTAGGCCGGTGTAACGATGAAGAAATTAGTCTTTCCACACCGGTAATCCGAAGGAGCTACAAATAGATATCATTTTCGAGCGTCAAATCTAATGTATGCTCTGGTTTCTCTTCATAATACGAGCTAATCTTTCGCCTTTTACTAAAGATTACCGTGGAGAGGAACAACTCAATGAGCCTAAAACTAATTTTTGGAATCCCACCGAAAGGTGGGGCGTTTCTTAAAAAAAGATCTCACTTTATTTATCCTACGTCATGTTTTATGCTGTTTTCGCCTAGTTTTAAATCTGACCGCAGTAAAATGTCAACCGATTTGCTTTCGATTTTTAGACTATGTTATAGATTTTTTTCTTTTTTTTTTTTTTTTTTTTTTTTTTTTTTTTTTTTACTGAGAGAAACGCAATTGTTAAGGGTGAATTCCGATCCAAACTGCTTATTTTCTGATTCATTTTTAAATCCCTTTTTGCTCTCAAACGCATCAAACTAAGAAATTCTCTTATTTAGAAACTACATAATGTGCCGTGCTTCTCGATTTTTTGATAAATGCAGAAAATATTGTAAAAAATGCTGTCAAAATCGGCGTTTTGAACCGAAATTTCCGGAAGCGGGAGATCTGGGGATGAAAAAGATGGTCATACTGAGAAAATAATTGCTTAAAAATCAAATTCTAATTAATTGAGCGAAAAATGAAATCACACGGCACCTTATACAACTCTTCAAAAATCACCCCAGCAAGTTTCATCTTTTTACTTTTAAAAATGAGTCTGAAAATGTCTCAGAAAATTTCGAGCTGTTGAGGGTGGAAAAATATTCTTTCGAATACACCCTTAAGTGCTTTTCACAGAATATTTGTTCGAGCATCAAGAAAATATTACTTTTATTGCGAGTCGGACATTAAGTTTGAACAAACATTTTCATATTCATATCAAACACTTAGAAAAGAAAACATTAAAACTACCAGGTTGCTTGATTGTGCTATAGCGTTTGATAATTTACATAAAAAATGCAATTTCAAGCTTTTTTTTTTTCATACTTTGTCTCATTTAATATTAGGAATGAAATTAGCTTTCATAGACTTATAACAGGAAGTTTGTCAAGTAGTCACGTGCAAGACTTAAATATTGCAGGCCTTATCCGAAACTGTTCTAAGCGATGGCTAATAAGCTTAACGCAGCGTTAAATAATCGAAACAGGTCAGTATATAATTTCCCTCATAAAGACAAGCTTCTTTTTAAATCTATTCAGTTGTTCATTTATTTATCTGTGCGCGCGACCATATGAAACGGTGACTCCGCCCATCTTGAAATTCGATGAAGAGGGGTCGCATCTTAGCCAAGCCGTATTACACTTTGAACTTAGCCAAAAGGCTGAGAATCTTTAATCTGAGAATACTTTAATGGGAAGCAAAAGATCCAATGGTGTTACTATATTAGTTTTTTTTGGCTTAAGGTGTTGTTTTGCGAGGGATTTCACCTATATCATGTCTCTGCTGCCTATACGTATGTTCTTTATAGCATGGTGTCTTTCTTATATGTAACATTGTCTTGAGACTGAATTTTTGTAATTCAATGTTCACCTCGTTTCTCTAATATTTTGTAGTTAAGAAGTCTCTGCCTTACTTCAAACTCAGGGGAAAAAATGGACCTTCAAACTCATTTTTTTAACTTATTTTTTTTTTTTATTGCGCATTAAATACTATTCAAGGGCACACTATATGCATTATGGCATCCATTTATCACACAAGAAATTAAAATAATAACAATAATAATTATTATGGAGAAAAATAGGGAATTTTCATTTATTTATCTGTGCGCGCGACCATATGAAACGGTGACTCCGCCCATCTTGAAATTCGATGAAGACAGATTGCATCTTAGCCAAAAGGCTGAGAATCTTTAATCTGAGAAGACTTTTACCGTATTACACTCTGATGTTCTTGCGGCAGATTTTTATTCTGGAAATGTTTCGTGTGACTTAAAATGTATGGAACTGAAAGCTGAGTCCAGTTATTTTGATGTATTGAAGGCATGATTTGGTGGACATTCATTTTGACATATGAATCTGGACAGTGAGCCGGAGTATGAAAAATTCTCTTTCAAAAATAACATCTTTGAACCGGAGTGAGAGTTGCAAAAATTCAATCTGCTTTTGAAGGAAAAAACCCTTTAGGCATTCCACAGCGAGTAATTTGCACTTATTCGAGAAAGATCAATAGAGTTTTCCACAACAATCGGTAGTGTTTTCAAATATTCGAAGTTCCACACCACATATATCTTTGAGAAATTTTTCGACGTGTATATATAGTCCGAGCAGGTTATGTTATGTGTACTTGCTTCGGCAGTACATATACTAAAATTGGAACGATACAGAGAAGATTAGCATGGCCCCTGCGCAAGGATGACACGCAAAATCGTGAAGCGTTCCACATTTTTTTGTATTTAATTTTTTTTTCTTTTAGAGCAGCCTGATATTTCGCCAGTTCTTGCAGTTTCTAAAATACTGCGTCTCATACTACTGGGAGAAATTTTAGAAGAATAGTTTGAATGAAATCGTTTGAATTTACACAAAGTCTGCACTCTTTTCAAGATCGGATCAACTGTATCTTTCTAATTCGTTTTATATTATTTGCCCCAACTCCGAAAAGCTGAAATGAATGATGTCTGTCTATTGTGAAAAGACCTGAAATTCTCATTCTGGAGGCACAAGGGAAAGGCTATTAGCATATTTTAAAGCTCTCTTTAAAAATAATGAATCTCGAAATCAGCAACTGCAAATGTACTAGAGTTACGCGTTCTGATATTTCGCAGTCGTGTCGGAAAAGGAAGATGGATATCGTTATAGGACTCTTAAAAACCGTGGAGCGTTATATCAAACAAAGTACGCTTGCTCTAAATGTGCGACTATTTTCTACTTTTGTTTAAAATGGAAACCACTCAGAGCAAGCTCCGCCCTTCCCGAGAGACACGAAGCCTAGCGGGCGCGATCATCAATGGCCCCTTCTGCATTTTATAGCAGATAGAACCGGCTTCACGCTCGGGGCGAAACCCCACTCCACATCATCGTGGTTGGGTTTTCTGCGATGTTCGGTGAGCGAACACGCTAATCATACTATCGAAATGATCCTATGAAGTATGATCTTGGCGTTAAATGTACAACACGAAATTACCAAGAAATATCATTCTAACTGTATGCAGGTCAACGATGAACTCTACGCCACGCGTGTTCTGACCGTTCAAGAAAACGCGTCGTCGGCAGTTTCTTAAAGGCAACAAAAAATAATTCATGATTTTTTAATATTGAAGACCCTATTTCCTAATAATTAAGTGATTCGTTGGTACATTCTCGATATTAGAGAAGCGATGACAAGTATATGATCCGGAATGAATTATAATTTCTCAAGGGAAATTATTTTACAAGTGCTCGTAAGAAATTGCGGTGTTTTCATCTCAAATCCCCTGCTCAACAACACGAAACTTTCTGACACAATTTTTGATTTATTTTTAAACTTAAAGGCATAAAATTGGCACGCCTGACTATTGAATCGATTTGGAATCGAAATGAGTTTTCTATTTTTTTCTTTATAAATAAATTAATTGAGTTATAAGCAATCGCGGTCACATGACGACCGGTTTTTTTCCTTTCTTGAGCTGCAGCTATTTTAAATTTAATTTTATTATAGAGGCATAGGCGCTGGAACCAGTTCACGCAAAGTTAATGCGGCACCGCATTCGTAGCTTTTTTGAGAATGGTATAGTCAACGTTATCTCAATTCTGAAAAATGACTTTTCACATATTCTTGCCACTTTTATGCGAAAAGGAAAAAAATCGTAAGACGATATTGTTATACATTATATTTCATATTATATTATATTAAAATTACATTCGTGTATTATTTATATTATCCATTAGTACAATATATATTTTATATATTTATATTTGCATTATTATGTTATATATTTATATTATATTATATTTTTTATTAAATATTTCATTCACGATTCCTTTTACGATATACCGAATGTTTTTATGATTATTTTATAGAAATGAGTAAAGCAGTAATGGGATAATTAAGATATTCCAATACATAAGAAAACAGCACCAAGAGGAATTTAATCTACAGACACGGGCAGAGTGTTGACGGAGGATCGGCGAGCTTCTCAATATTATGTTGCATGATTAGGTCCATAAAACTGGATTTCTTGAGAACGTAAATATTTTTCCTTTTCATCGCCATCCTTTTTAATAATAAAAAAACAATTACTTAATGGCTATTCAGAGTGCGTCTTAATTCTCTCGTTGCATTCCTTCCATCTGGTCAACTGACTGTCGACAAATATAGTACAAGAAAAGAGGCCACTGCTAGGCCGGTGTAACGATGAAGAAATTAGTCTTTCCACACCGGTAATCCGAAGGAGCTACAAATAGATATCATTTTCGAGCGTCAAATCGAATGTATGCTCTGGTTTCTCTTCATAATACGAGCTAATCTTTCGCCTTTTACTAAAGATTACCGTGGAGAGGAACAACTCAATGAGCCTAAAACTAATTTTTGGAATCCCACCGACAGGTGGGGCGTTTCTTAAAAAAAGATCTCACTTTATTTATCCTACGTCATGTTTTATGCTGTTTTCGCAATGGAGTTATGAATAAAAAGGAGGAGACATATAGTGTATTGTCTACCAGCTGCGAGTGAAGTAACTGAGGAGGTTGTCACAATATGGCGGCTGCTTTTTTAAAATCGGTTCTTCAGTTTCTGACTACCGATAGGTCAAGCATCCCACCAGTAAAATTGAATAGAAGATTTCGTCTTGAAGAAGAGTCTTATTCATGGAATTTTTTTTTCAAAAATGTCATAAAAATTTCTATTTGTTTTTACCGGTGTCAGTATGCCTTATAAAACTGTCAGTTTGTATACATGGTTGTCACAATATGGCGGAAACTCAGGGCCTAACTACCACCAAAGAAAACTCCTACCAGTAAAAATGAAAATTTGTTTCTATCAGTATTTATGACTGAAATTTTGTAAAAATAAGGCGTTTAAATAATTTTAAAATATCTATATAAACCTACTGGTGGGAGCTTCCACCGTTGATTAACAACCCCTTTGATAGCGGTTACAGTTGAAGCTTCACTATTTTAAGGATATGTCAGTTCCTCTTTATTAATAGTTCCATGGTTTTCGCCTAGTTTTAAATCTGACCGCAGTAAAATGTCAACCGATTTGCTTTCGATTTTTAGACTATGTTATAGATTTTTTCCTTTTTTTTCTTTTTTTTTTTTTTTTTTTTTTACTGAGAGAAACGCAATTGTTAAGGGTGAATTCCGATCCAAACTGCTTATTTTCTGATTCATTTTTAAATCCCTTTTTGCTCTCAAACGCATCAAACTAAGAAATTCTCTTATTTAGAAACTACATAATGTGCCGTGCTTCTCGATTTTTTGATAAATGCAGAAAATATTGTAAAAAATGCTGTCAAAATCGGCGTTTTGAACCGAAATTTCCGGAAGCGGGAGATCTGGGGATGAAAAAGATGGTCATACTGAGAAAATAATTGCTTAAAAATCAAATTCTAATTAATTGAGCGAAAAATGAAATCACACGGCACCTTATACAACTCTTCAAAAATCACCCCAGCAAGTTTCATGTTTTTACTTTTAAAAATGACTCTGAAAATGTCTCAGAAAATTTCGAGCTGTTGAGGGTGGAAAAATATTCTTTCGAATACACCCTTAAGTGCTTTTCACAGAATATCTGTTCGAGCATCAAGAAAATATTACTTTTATTGCGAGTCGGACATTAAGTTTGAACAAACATTTTCATATTCATATCAAACACTTAGAAAAGAAAACATTAAAACTACCAGGTTGCTTGATTGTGCTATAGCGTTTGATAATTTACATAAAAAATGCAATTTCAAGCTTTTTTTTTTTCATACTTTGTCTCATTTAATATTAGGAATGAAATTAGCTTTCCTAGACTTATAACAGGAAGTTTGTCAAGTAGTCACGTGCAAGACTTAAATATTGCAGGCCTTATCCGAAACTGTTCTAAGCGATGGCTAATAAGCTTAACGCAGCGTTAAATAATCGAAACAGGTCAGTATATAATTTCCCTCATAAAGACAAGCTTCTTTTTAAATCTATTCAGTTGTTCATTTATTTATCTGTGCGCGTGACCATATGAAACGGTGACTCCGCCCATCTTGAAATTCGATGAAGAGGGGTCGCATCTTAGCCAAGCCGTATTACACTTTGAACTTAGCCAAAAGGCTGAGAATCTTTAATCTGAGAATACTTTAATGGGAAGCAAAAGATCCAATGGTGTTACTATATTAGTTTTTTTTGGCTTAAGGTGTTGTTTTGCGAGGGATTTCACCTATATCATGTCTCTGCTGCCTATACGTATGTTTTTTATAGCATGGTGTCTTTCTTATATGTAACATTGTCTTGAGACTGAATTTTTGTAATTCAATGTTCACCTCGTTTCTCTAATATTTTGTAGTTAAGAAGTCTCTGCCTTACTTCAAACTCAGGGGAATAAAGGGACCTTCAAACTCATTTTTTTAACTTTTTTTTTTTTTTATTGCGCATTAAATACTATTCAAGGGCACACTATATGCATTATGGCATCCATTTATCACACAAGAAATTAAAATAATAATAATAATAATTATTATGGAGAAAAATAGGGAATTTTCATTTATTTATCTGTGCGCGCGACCATATGAAACGGTGACTCCGCCCATCTTGAAATTCGATGAAGACGGATTGCATCTTAGCCAAAAGGCTGAGAATCTTTAATCTGAGAAGACTTTTACCGTATTACACTCTGATGTTCTTGCGGCAGATTTTTATTCTGGAAATGTTTCGTGTGACTTAAAATGTATGGAACTGAAAGCTGAGTCCAGTTATTTTGATGTATTGAAGGCATGATTTGGTGGACATTCATTTTGACATATGAATCTGGACAGTGAGCCGGAGTATGAAAAATTCGCTTTCAAAAATAACATCTTTGAACCGGAGTGAGAGTTGCAAAAATTCAATCTGCTTTTGAAGGAAAAAACCCTTTAGGCATTCCACAGCGAGTAATTTGCACTTATTCGAGAAAGATCAATAGAGTTTTCCACAACAATCGGTAGTGTTTTCAAATATTCGAAGTTCCACACCACATATATCTTTGAGAAATTTTTCGACGTGTATATATAGTCCGAGCAGGTTATGCTATGTGTACTTGCTTCGGCAGTACATATACTAAAATTGGAACGATACAGAGAAGATTAGCATGGCCCCTGCGCAAGGATGACACGCAAAATCGTGAAGCGTTCCACATTTTTTTGTATTTAATTTTTTTTTCTTTTAGAGCAGCCTGATATTTCGCCAGTTCTTGCAGTTTCTAAAATACTGCGTCTCATACTACTGGGAGAAATTTTAGAAGAATAGTTTGAATGAAATCGTTTGAATTTACACAATGTCTGCACTCTTTTCAAGATCGGATCAACTGTATCTTTCTAATTCGTTTTATATTATTTGCCCCAACTCCGAAAAGCTGAAATGAATGATGTCTGTCTATTGTGAAAAGACCTGAAATTCTCATTCTGGAGGCACAAGGGAAAGGCTATTAGCATATTTTAAAGCTCTCTTTAAAAATAATGAATCTCGAAATCAGCAACTGCAAATGTACTAGAGTTACGCGTTCTGATATTTCGCAGTCGTGTCGGAAAAGGAAGATGGATATCGTTATAGGACTCTTAAAAACCGTGGAGCGTTATATCAAACAAAGTACGCTTGCTCTAAATGTGCGACTATTTTCTACTTTTGTTTAAAATGGAAACCACTCAGAGCAAGCTCCGCCCTTCCCGAGAGACACGAAGTCTAGCGGGCGCGATCATCAATGGCCCCTTCTGCATTTTATAGCAGATAGAACCGGCTTCACGCTCGGGGCGAAACCCCACTCCACATCATCGTGGTTGGGTTTTCTGCGATGTTCGGTGAGCGAACACGCTAATCATACTATCGAAATGATCCTATGAAGTATGATCTTGGCGTTAAATGTACAACACGAAATTACCAAGAAATATCATTCTAACTGTATGCAGGTCAACGATGAACTCTACGCCACGCGTGTTCATTCTCGATATTAGAGAAGCGATGACAAGTATATGATCCGGAATGAATTATAATTTCTCAAGGGAAATTATTTTACAAGTGCTCGTAAGAAATTGCGGTGTTTTCATCTCAAATCCCCTGCTCAACAACACGAAACTTTCTGACACAATTTTTGATTTATTTTTAAACTTAAAGGCATAAAATTGGCACGCCTGACTATTGAATCGATTTGGAATCGAAATGAGTTTTCTATTTTTTTCTTTATAAATAAATTAATTGAGTTATAAGCAATCGCGGTCACATGACGACCGGTTTTTTTCCTTTCTTGAGCTGCAGCTATTTTAAATTTAATTTTATTATAGAGGCATAGGCGCTGGAACCAGTTCACGCAAAGTTAATGCGGCACCGCATTCGTAGCTTTTTTGAGAATGGTATAGTCAACGTTATCTCAATTCTGAAAAATGACTTTTCACATATTCTTGCCACTTTTATGCGAAAAGGAAAAAAATCGTAAGACGATATTGTTATACATTATATTTCATATTATATTATATTAAAATTACATTCGTGTATTATTTATATTATCCATTAGTACAATATATATTTTATATATTTATATTTGCATTATTATGTTATATATTTATATTATATTATATTTTTTATTAAATATTTCATTCACGATTCCTTTTACGATATACCGAATGTTTTTATGATTATTTTATAGAAATGAGTAAAGCAGTAATGGGATAATTAAGATATTCCAATACATAAGAAAACAGCACCAAGAGGAATTTAATCTACAGACACGGGCAGAGTGTTGACGGAGGATCGGCGAGCTTCTGAATATTATGTTGCATGATTAGGTCCATAAAACTGGATTTCTTGAGAACGTAAATATTTTTCCTTTTCATCGCCATCCTTTTTAATAATAAAAAAACAATTACTTAATGGCTATTCAGAGTGCGTCTTAATTCTCTCGTTGCATTCCTTCCATCTGGTCAACTGACTGTCGACAAATATAGTACAAGAAAAGAGGCCACTGCTAGGCCGGTGTAACGATGAAGAAATTAGTCTTTCCACACCGGTAATCCGAAGGAGCTACAAATAGATATCATTTTCGAGCGTCAAATCGAATGTATGCTCTGGTTTCTCTTCATAATACGAGCTAATCTTTCGCCTTTTACTAAAGATTACCGTGGAGAGGAACAACTCAATGAGCCTAAAACTAATTTTTGGAATCCCACCGAAAGGTGGGGCGTTTCTTAAAAAAAGATCTCACTCTATTTATCCTACGTCATGTTTTATGCTGTTTTCGCCTAGTTTTAAATCTGACCGCAGTAAAATGTCAACCGATTTGCTTTCGATTTTTAGACTATGTTATAGATTTTTTTCTTTTTTTTCTTTTTTTTTTTTTTTTTTTTTTACTGAGAGAAACGCAATTGTTAAGGGTGAATTCCGATCCAAACTGCTTATTTTCTGATTCATTTTTAAATCCCTTTTTGCTCTCAAACGCATCAAACTAAGAAATTCTCTTATTTAGAAACTACATAATGTGCCGTGCTTCTCGATTTTTTGATAAATGCAGAAAATATTGTAAAAAATGCTGTCAAAATCGGCGTTTTGAACCGAAATTTCCGGAAGCGGGAGATCTGGGGATGAAAAAGATGGTCATACTGAGAAAATAATTGCTTAAAAATCAAATTCTAATTAATTGAGCGAAAAATGAAATCACACGGCACCTTATACAACTCTTCAAAAATCACCCCAGCAAGTTTCATGTTTTTACTTTTAAAAATGAGTCTGAAAATGTCTCAGAAAATTTCGAGCTGTTGAGGGTGGAAAAATATTCTTTCGAATACACCCTTAAGTGCTTTTCACAGAATATCTGTTCGAGCATCAAGAAAATATTACTTTTATTGCGAGTCGGACATTAAGTTTGAACAAACATTTTCATATTCATATCAAACACTTAGAAAAGAAAACATTAAAACTACCAGGTTGCTTGATTGTGCTATAGCGTTTGATAATTTACATAAAAAATGCAATTTCAAGCTTTTTTTTTTTTCATACTTTGTCTCATTTAATATTAGGAATGAAATTAGCTTTCCTAGACTTATAACAGGAAGTTTGTCAAGTAGTCACGTGCAAGACTTAAATATTGCAGGCCTTATCCGAAACTGTTCTAAGCGATGGCTAATAAGCTTAACGCAGCGTTAAATAATCGAAACAGGTCAGTATATAATTTCCCTCATAAAGACAAGCTTCTTTTTAAATCTATTCAGTTGTTCATTTATTTATCTGTGCGCGCGACCATATGAAACGGTGACTCCGCCCATCTTGAAATTCGATGAAGAGGGGTCGCATCTTAGCCAAGCCGTATTACACTTTGAACTTAGCCAAAAGGCTGAGAATCTTTAATCTGAGAATACTTTGATGGGAAGCAAAAGATCCAATGGTGTTACTATATTAGTTTTTTTGGCTTAAGGTGTTGTTTTGCGAGGGATTTCACCTATATCATGTCTCTGCTGCCTATACGTATGTTTTTTATAGCATGGTGTCTTTCTTATATGTAACATTGTCTTGAGACTGAATTTTTGTAATTCAATGTTCACCTCGTTTCTCTAATATTTTGTAGTTAAGAAGTCTCTGCCTTACTTCAAACTCAGGGGAATAAAGGGACCTTCAAACTCATTTTTTTAACTTTTTTTTTTTTTTATTGCGCATTAAATACTATTCAAGGGCACACTATATGCATTATGGCATCCATTTATCACACAAGAAATTAAAATAATAATAATAATAATTATTATGGAGAAAAATAGGGAATTTTCATTTATTTATCTGTGCGCGCGACCATATGAAACGGTGACTCCGCCCATCTTGAAATTCGATGAAGACGGATTGCATCTTAGCCAAAAGGCTGAGAATCTTTAATCTGAGAAGACTTTTACCGTATTACACTCTGATGTTCTTGCGGCAGATTTTTATTCTGGAAATGTTTCGTGTGACTTAAAATGTATGGAACTGAAAGCTGAGTCCAGTTATTTTGATGTATTGAAGGCATGATTTGGTGGACATTCATTTTGACATATGAATCTGGACAGTGAGCCGGAGTATGAAAAATTCGCTTTCAAAAATAACATCTTTGAACCGGAGTGAGAGTTGCAAAAATTCAATCTGCTTTTGAAGGAAAAAACCCTTTAGGCATTCCACAGCGAGTAATTTGCACTTATTCGAGAAAGATCAATAGAGTTTTCCACAACAATCGGTAGTGTTTTCAAATATTCGAAGTTCCACACCACATATATCTTTGAGAAATTTTTCGACGTGTATATATAGTCCGAGCAGGGTATGTTATGTGTACTTGTTTCGGCAGTACATATACTAAAATTGGAACGATACAGAGAAGATTAGCATGGCCCCTGCGCAAGGATGACACGCAAAATCGTGAAGCGTTCCACATTTTTTTGTATTTAATTTTTTTTTCTTTTAGAGCAGCCTGATATTTCGCCAGTTCTTGCAGTTTCTAAAATACTGCGTCTCATACTACTGGGAGAAATTTTAGAAGAATAGTTTGAATGAAATCGTTTGAATTTACACAATGTCTGCACTCTTTTCAAGATCGGATCAACTGTATCTTTCTAATTCGTTTTATATTATTTGCCCCAACTCCGAAAAGCTGAAATGAATGATGTCTGTCTATTGTGAAAAGACCTGAAATTCTCATTCTGGAGGCACAAGGGAAAGGCTATTAGCATATTTTAAAGCTCTCTTTAAAAATAATGAATCTCGAAATCAGCAACTGCAAATGTACTAGAGTTACGCGTTCTGATATTTCGCAGTCGTGTCGGAAAAGGAAGATGGATATCGTTATAGGACTCTTAAAAACCGTGGAGCGTTATATCAAACAAAGTACGCTTGCTCTAAATGTGCGACTATTTTCTACTTTTGTTTAAAATGGAAACCACTCAGAGCAAGCTCCGCCCTTCCCGAGAGACACGAAGTCTAGCGGGCGCGATCATCAATGGCCCCTTCTGCATTTTATAGCAGATAGAACCGGCTTCACGCTCGGGGCGAAACCCCACTCCACATCATCGTGGTTGGGTTTTCTGCGATGTTCGGTGAGCGAACACGCTAATCATACTATCGAAATGATCCTATGAAGTATGATCTTGGCGTTAAATGTACAACACGAAATTACCAAGAAATATCATTCTAACTGTATGCAGGTCAACGATGAACTCTACGCCACGCGTGTTCTGACCGTTCAAGAAAACGCGTCGTCGGCAGTTTCTTAAAGGCAACAAAAAATAATTCATGATTTTTTAATATTGAAGACCCTATTTCCTAATAATTAAGTGATTCGTTGGTACATTCTCGATATTAGAGAAGCGATGACAAGTATATGATCCGGAATGAATTATAATTTCTCAAGGGAAATTATTTTACAAGTGCTCGTAAGAAATTGCGGTGTTTTCATCTCAAATCCCCTGCTCAACAACACGAAACTTTCTGACACAATTTTTGATTTATTTTTAAACTTAAAGGCATAAAATTGGCACGCCTGACTATTGAATCGATTTGGAATCGAAATGAGTTTTCTATTTTTTTCTTTATAAATAAATTAATTGAGTTATAAGCAATCGCGGTCACATGACGACCGGTTTTTTTCCTTTCTTGAGCTGCAGCTATTTTAAATTTAATTTTATTATAGAGGCATAGGCGCTGGAACCAGTTCACGCAAAGTTAATGCGGCACCGCATTCGTAGCTTTTTTGAGAATGGTATAGTCAACGTTATCTCAATTCTGAAAAATGACTTTTCACATATTCTTGCCACTTTTATGCGAAAAGGAAAAAAATCGTAAGACGATATTGTTATACATTATATTTCATATTATATTATATTAAAATTACATTCGTGTATTATTTATATTATCCATTAGTACAATATATATTTTATATATTTATATTTGCATTATTATGTTATATATTTATATTATATTATATTTTTTATTAAATATTTCATTCACGATTCCTTTTACGATATACCGAATGTTTTTATGATTATTTTATAGAAATGAGTAAAGCAGTAATGGGATAATTAAGATATTCCAATACATAAGAAAACAGCACCAAGAGGAATTTAATCTACAGACACGGGCAGAGTGTTGACGGAGGATCGGCGAGCTTCTCAATATTATGTTGCATGATTAGGTCCATAAAACTGGATTTCTTGAGAACGTAAATATTTTTCCTTTTCATCGCCATCCTTTTTAATAATAAAAAAACAATTACTTAATGGCTATTCAGAGTGCGTCTTAATTCTCTCGTTGCATTCCTTCCATCTGGTCAACTGACTGTCGACAAATATAGTACAAGAAAAGAGGCCACTGCTAGGCCGGTGTAACGATGAAGAAATTAGTCTTTCCACACCGGTAATCCGAAGGAGCTACAAATAGATATCATTTTCGAGCGTCAAATCGAATGTATGCTCTGGTTTCTCTTCATAATACGAGCTAATCTTTCGCCTTTTACTAAAGATTACCGTGGAGAGGAACAACTCAATGAGCCTAAAACTAATTTTTGGAATCCCACCGAAAGGTGGGGCGTTTCTTAAAAAAAGATCTCACTTTATTTATCCTACGTCATGTTTTATGCTGTTTTCGCCTAGTTTTAAATCTGACCGCAGTAAAATGTCAACCGATTTGCTTTCGATTTTTAGACTATGTTATAGATTTTTTTCTTTTTTTTCTTTCTTTTTTTTTTTTTTTTTTTACTGAGAGAAACGCAATTGTTAAGGGTGAATTCCGATCCAAACTGCTTATTTTCTGATTCATTTTTAAATCCCTTTTTGCTCTCAAACGCATCAAACTAAGAAATTCTCTTATTTAGAAACTACATAATGTGCCGTGCTTCTCGATTTTTTGATAAATGCAGAAAATATTGTAAAAAATGCTGTCAAAATCGGCGTTTTGAACCGAAATTTCCGGAAGCGGGAGATCTGGGGATGAAAAAGATGGTCATACTGAGAAAATAATTGCTTAAAAATCAAATTCTAATTAATTGAGCGAAAAATGAAATCACACGGCACCTTATACAACTCTTCAAAAATCACCCCAGCAAGTTTCATGTTTTTACTTTTAAAAATGAGTCTGAAAATGTCTCAGAAAATTTCGAGCTGTTGAGGGTGGAAAAATATTCTTTCGAATACACCCTTAAGTGCTTTTCACAGAATATCTGTTCGAGCATCAAGAAAATATTACTTTTATTGCGAGTCGGACATTAAGTTTGAACAAACATTTTCATATTCATATCAAACACTTAGAAAAGAAAACATTAAAACTACCAGGTTGCTTGATTGTGCTATAGCGTTTGATAATTTACATAAAAAATGCAATTTCAAGCTTTTTTTTTTTTCATACTTTGTCTCATTTAATATTAGGAATGAAATTAGCTTTCCTAGACTTATAACAGGAAGTTTGTCAAGTAGTCACGTGCAAGACTTAAATATTGCAGGCCTTATCCGAAACTGTTCTAAGCGATGGCTAATAAGCTTAACGCAGCGTTAAATAATCGAAACAGGTCAGTATATAATTTCCCTCATAAAGACAAGCTTCTTTTTAAATCTATTCAGTTGTTCATTTATTTATCTGTGCGCGCGACCATATGAAACGGTGACTCCGCCCATCTTGAAATTCGATGAAGAGGGGTCGCATCTTAGCCAAGCCGTATTACACTTTGAACTTAGCCAAAAGGCTGAGAATCTTTAATCTGAGAATACTTTAATGGGAAGCAAAAGATCCAATGGTGTTACTATATTAGTTTTTTTGGCTTAAGGTGTTGTTTTGCGAGGGATTTCACCTATATCATGTCTCTGCTGCCTATACGTATGTTTTTTATAGCATGGTGTCTTTCTTATATGTAACATTGTCTTGAGACTGAATTTTTGTAATTCAATGTTCACCTCGTTTCTCTAATATTTTGTAGTTAAGAAGTCTCTGCCTTACTTCAAACTCAGGGGAATAAAGGGACCTTCAAACTCATTTTTTTAACTTTTTTTTTTTTTTATTGCGCATTAAATACTATTCAAGGGCACACTATATGCATTATGGCATCCATTTATCACACAAGAAATTAAAATAATAATAATAATAATTATTATGGAGAAAAATAGGGAATTTTCATTTATTTATCTGTGCGCGCGACCATATGAAACGGTGACTCCGCCCATCTTGAAATTCGATGAAGACGGATTGCATCTTAGCCAAAAGGCTGAGAATCTTTAATCTGAGAAGACTTTTACCGTATTACACTCTGATGTTCTTGCGGCAGATTTTTATTCTGGAAATGTTTCGTGTGACTTAAAATGTATGGAACTGAAAGCTGAGTCCAGTTATTTTGATGTATTGAAGGCATGATTTGGTGGACATTCATTTTGACATATGAATCTGGACAGTGAGCCGGAGTATGAAAAATTCGCTTTCAAAAATAACATCTTTGAACCGGAGTGAGAGTTGCAAAAATTCAATCTGCTTTTGAAGGAAAAAACCCTTTAGGCATTCCACAGCGAGTAATTTGCACTTATTCGAGAAAGATCAATAGAGTTTTCCACAACAATCGGTAGTGTTTTCAAATATTTGAAGTTCCACACCACATATATCTTTGAGAAATTTTTCGACGTGTATATATAGTCCGAACAGGTTATGCTATGTGTACTTGCTTCGGCAGTACATATACTAAAATTGGAACGATACAGAGAAGATTAGCATGGCCCCTGCGCAAGGATGACACGCAAAATCGTGAAGCGTTCCACATTTTTTTGTATTTAATTTTTTTTTCTTTTAGAGCAGCCTGATATTTCGCCAGTTCTTGCAGTTTCTAAAATACTGCGTCTCATACTACTGGGAGAAATTTTAGAAGAATAGTTTGAATGAAATCGTTTGAATTTACACAATGTCTGCACTCTTTTCAAGATCGGATCAACTGTATCTTTCTAATTCGTTTTATATTATTTGCCCCAACTCCGAAAAGCTGAAATGAATGATGTCTGTCTATTGTGAAAAGACCTGAAATTCTCATTCTGGAGGCACAAGGGAAAGGCTATTAGCATATTTTAAAGCTCTCTTTAAAAATAATGAATCTCGAAATCAGCAACTGCATATGTACTAGAGTTACGCGTTCTGATATTTCGCAGTCGTGTCGGAAAAGGAAGATGGATATCGTTATAGGACTCTTAAAAACCGTGGAGCGTTATATCAAACAAAGTACGCTTGCTCTAAATGTGCGACTATTTTCTACTTTTGTTTAAAATGGAAACCACTCAGAGCAAGCTCCGCCCTTCCCGAGAGACACGAAGTCTAGCGGGCGCGATCATCAATGGCCCCTTCTGCATTTTATAGCAGATAGAACCGGCTTCACGCTCGGGGCGAAACCCCACTCCACATCATCGTGGTTGGGTTTTCTGCGATGTTCGGTGAGCGAACACGCTAATCATACTATCGAAATGATCCTATGAAGTATGATCTTGGCGTTAAATGTACAACACGAAATTACCAAGAAATATCATTCTAACTGTATGCAGGTCAACGATGAACTCTACGCCACGCGTGTTCATTCTCGATATTAGAGAAGCGATGACAAGTATATGATCCGGAATGAATTATAATTTCTCAAGGGAAATTATTTTACAAGTGCTCGTAAGAAATTGCGGTGTTTTCATCTCAAATCCCCTGCTCAACAACACGAAACTTTCTGACACAATTTTTGATTTATTTTTAAACTTAAAGGCATAAAATTGGCACGCCTGACTATTGAATCGATTTGGAATCGAAATGAGTTTTCTATTTTTTTCTTTATAAATAAATTAATTGAGTTATAAGCAATCGCGGTCACATGACGACCGGTTTTTTTCCTTTCTTGAGCTGCAGCTATTTTAAATTTAATTTTATTATAGAGGCATAGGCGCTGGAACCAGTTCACGCAAAGTTAATGCGGCACCGCATTCGTAGCTTTTTTGAGAATGGTATAGTCAACGTTATCTCAATTCTGAAAAATGACTTTTCACATATTCTTGCCACTTTTATGCGAAAAGGAAAAAAATCGTAAGACGATATTGTTATACATTATATTTCATATTATATTATATTAAAATTACATTCGTGTATTATTTATATTATCCATTAGTACAATATATATTTTATATATTTATATTTGCATTATTATGTTATATATTTATATTATATTATATTTTTTATTAAATATTTCATTCACGATTCCTTTTACGATATACCGAATGTTTTTATGATTATTTTATAGAAATGAGTAAAGCAGTAATGGGATAATTAAGATATTCCAATACATAAGAAAACAGCACCAAGAGGAATTTAATCTACAGACACGGGCAGAGTGTTGACGGAGGATCGGCGAGCTTCTCAATATTATGTTGCATGATTAGGTCCATAAAACTGGATTTCTTGAGAACGTAAATATTTTTCCTTTTCATCGCCATCCTTTTTAATAATAAAAAAACAATTACTTAATGGCTATTCAGAGTGCGTCTTAATTCTCTCGTTGCATTCCTTCCATCTGGTCAACTGACTGTCGACAAATATAGTACAAGAAAAGAGGCCACTGCTAGGCCGGTGTAACGATGAAGAAATTAGTCTTTCCACACCGGTAATCCGAAGGAGCTACAAATAGATATCATTTTCGAGCGTCAAATCGAATGTATGCTCTGGTTTCTCTTCATAATACGAGCTAATCTTTCGCCTTTTACTAAAGATTACCGTGGAGAGGAACAACTCAATGAGTCTAAAACTAATTTTTTGAATCCCACCGAAAGGTGGGGCGTTTCTTAAAAAAAGATCTCACTTTATTTATCCTACGTCATGTTTTATGCTGTTTTCGCCTAGTTTTAAATCTGACCGCAGTAAAATGTCAACCGATTTGCTTTCGATTTTTAGACTATGTTATAGATTTTTTTCTTTTTTTTTTTTTTTTTTTTTTACTGAGAGAAACGCAATTGTTAAGGGTGAATTCCGATCCAAACTGCTTATTTTCTGATTCATTTTTAAATCCCTTTTTGCTCTCAAACGCATCAAACTAAGAAATTCTCTTATTTAGAAACTACATAATGTGCCGTGCTTCTCGATTTTTTGATAAATGCAGAAAATATTGTAAAAAATGCTGTCAAAATCGGCGTTTTGAACCGAAATTTCCGGAAGCGGGAGATCTGGGGATGAAAAAGATGGTCATACTGAGAAAACAATTGCTTAAAAATCAAATTCTAATTAATTGAGCGAAAAATGAAATCACACGGCACCTTATACAACTCTTCAAAAATCACCCCAGCAAGTTTCATGTTTTTACTTTTAAAAATGAGTCTGAAAATGTCTCAGAAAATTTCGAGCTGTTGAGGGTGGAAAAATATTCTTTCGAATACACCCTTAAGTGCTTTTCACAGAATATCTGTTCGAGCATCAAGAAAATATTACTTTTATTGCGAGTCGGACATTAAGTTTGAACAAACATTTTCATATTCATATCAAACACTTAGAAAAGAAAACATTAAAACTACCAGGTTGCTTGATTGTGCTATAGCGTTTGATAATTTACATAAAAAATGCAATTTCAAGCTTTTTTTTTTTTCATACTTTGTCTCATTTAATATTAGGAATGAAATTAGCTTTCCTAGACTTATAACAGGAAGTTTGTCAAGTAGTCACGTGCAAGACTTAAATATTGCAGGCCTTATCCGAAACTGTTCTAAGCGATGGCTAATAAGCTTAACGCAGCGTTAAATAATCGAAACAGGTCAGTATATAATTTCCCTCATAAAGACAAGCTTCTTTTTAAATCTATTCAGTTGTTCATTTATTTATCTGTGCGCGCGACCATATGAAACGGTGACTCCGCCCATCTTGAAATTCGATGAAGAGGGGTCGCATCTTAGCCAAGCCGTATTACACTTTGAACTTAGCCAAAAGGCTGAGAATCTTTAATCTGAGAATACTTTAAGGGGAAGCAAAAGATCCAATGGTGTTACTATATTAGTTTTTTTTGGCTTAAGGTGTTGTTTTGCGACGGATTTCACCTATATCATGTCTCTGCTGCCTATACGTATGTTTTTTATAGCATGGTGTCTTTCTTATATGTAACATTGTCTTGAGACTGAATTTTTGTAATTCAATGTTCACCTCGTTTCTCTAATATTTTGTAGTTAAGAAGTCTCTGCCTTACTTCAAACTCAGGGGAATAAAGGGACCTTCAAACTCATTTTTTTAACTTTTTTTTTTTTTTTATTGCGCATTAAATACTATTCAAGGGCACACTATATGCATTATGGCATCCATTTATCACACAAGAAATTAAAATAATAATAATAATAATTATTATGGAGAAAAATAGGGAATTTTCATTTATTTATCTGTGCGCGCGACCATATGAAACGGTGACTCCGCCCATCTTGAAATTCGATGAAGACGGATTGCATCTTAGCCAAAAGGCTGAGAATCTTTAATCTGAGAAGACTTTTACCGTATTACACTCTGATGTTCTTGCGGCAGATTTTTATTCTGGAAATGTTTCGTGTGACTTAAAATGTATGGAACTGAAAGCTGAGTCCAGTTATTTTGATGTATTGAAGGCATGATTTGGTGGACATTCATTTTGACATATGAATCTGGACAGTGAGCCGGAGTATGAAAAATTCGCTTTCAAAAATAACATCTTTGAACCGGAGTGAGAGTTGCAAAAATTCAATCTGCTTTTGAAGGAAAAAACCCTTTAGGCATTCCACAGCGAGTAATTTGCACTTATTCGAGAAAGATCAATAGAGTTTTCCACAACAATCGGTAGTGTTTTCAAATATTCGAAGTTCCACACCACATATATCTTTGAGAAATTTTTCGACGTGTATATATAGTCCGAGCAGGTTATGATATGTGTACTTGCTTCGGCAGTACATATACTAAAATTGGAACGATACAGAGAAGATTAGCATGGCCCCTGCGCAAGGATGACACGCAAAATCGTGAAGCGTTCCACATTTTTTTGTATTTAATTTTTTTTTCTTTTAGAGCAGCCTGATATTTCGCCAGTTCTTGCAGTTTCTAAAATACTGCGTCTCATACTACTGGGAGAAATTTTAGAAGAATAGTTTGAATGAAATCGTTTGAATTTACACAAAGTCTGCACTCTTTTCAAGATCGGATCAACTGTATCTTTCTAATTCGTTTTATATTATTTGCCCCAACTCCGAAAAGCTGAAATGAATGATGTCTGTCTATTGTGAAAAGACCTGAAATTCTCATTCTGGAGGCACAAGGGAAAGGCTATTAGCATATTTTAAAGCTCTCTTTAAAAATAATGAATCTCGAAATCAGCAACTGCAAATGTACTAGAGTTACGCGTTCTGATATTTCGCAGTCGTGTCGGAAAAGGAAGATGGATATCGTTATAGGACTCTTAAAAACCGTGGAGCGTTATATCAAACAAAGTACGCTTGCTCTAAATGTACGACTATTTTCTACTTTTGTTTAAAATGGAAACCACTCGCCCTTCCCGAGAGACACGAAGTCTAGCGGGCGCGATCATCAATGGCCCCTTCTGCATTTTATAGCAGATAGAACCGGCTTCACGCTCGGGGCGAAACCCCACTCCACATCATCTTGGTTGGGTTTTCTGCGATGTTCGGTGAGCGAACACGCTAATCATACTATCGAAATGATCCTATGAAGTATGATCTTGGCGTTAAATGTACAACACGAAATTACCAAGAAATATCATTCTAACTGTATGCAGGTCAACGATGAACTCTACGCCACGCGTGTTCTGACCGTTCAAGAAAACGCGTCGTCGGCAGTTTCTTAAAGGCAACAAAAAATAATTCATGATTTTTTAATATTGAAGACCCTATTTCCTAATAATTAAGTGATTCGTTGGTACATTCTCGATATTAGAGAAGCGATGACAAGTATATGATCCGGAATGAATTATAATTTCTCAAGGGAAATTATTTTACAAGTGCTCGTAAGAAATTGCGGTGTTTTCATCTCAAATCCCCTGCTCAACAACACGAAACTTTCTGACACAATTTTTGATTTATTTTTAAACTTAAAGGCATAAAATTGGCACGCCTGACTATTGAATCGATTTGGAATCGAAATGAGTTTTCTATTTTTTTCTTTATAAATAAATTAATTGAGTTATAAGCAATCGCGGTCACATGACGACCGGTTTTTTTCCTTTCTTGAGCTGCAGCTATTTTAAATTTAATTTTATTATAGAGGCATAGGCGCTGGAACCAGTTCACGCAAAGTTAATGCGGCACCGCATTCGTAGCTTTTTTGAGAATGGTATAGTCAACGTTATCTCAATTCTGAAAAATGACTTTTCACATATTCTTGCCACTTTTATGCGAAAAGGAAAAAAATCGTAAGACGATATTGTTATACATTATATTTCATATTATATTATATTAAAATTACATTCGTGTATTATTTATATTATCCATTAGTACAATATATATTTTATATATTTATATTTGCATTATTATGTTATATATTTATATTATATTATATTTTTTATTACATATTTCATTCACGATTCCTTTTACGATATACCGAATGTTTTTATGATTATTTTATAGAAATGAGTAAAGCAGTAATGGGATAATTAAGATATTCCAATACATAAGAAAACAGCACCAAGAGGAATTTAATCTACAGACACGGGCAGAGTGTTGACGGAGGATCGGCGAGCTTCTCAATATTATGTTGCATGATTAGGTCCATAAAACTGGATTTCTTGAGAACGTAAATATTTTTCCTTTTCATCGCCATCCTTTTTAATAATAAAAAAACAATTACTTAATGGCTATTCAGAGTGCGTCTTAATTCTCTCGTTGCATTCCTTCCATCTGGTCAACTGACTGTCGACAAATATAGTACAAGAAAAGAGGCCACTGCTAGGCCGGTGTAACGATGAAGAAATTAGTCTTTCCACACCGGTAATCCGAAGGAGCTACAAATAGATATCATTTTCGAGCGTCAAATCGAATGTATGCTCTGGTTTCTCTTCATAATACGAGCTAATCTTTCGCCTTTTACTAAAGATTACCGTGGAGAGGAACAACTCAATGAGCCTAAAACTAATTTTTCGAATCCCACCGAAAGGTGGGGCGTTTCTTAAAAAAAGATCTCACTTTATTTATCCTACGTCATGTTTTATGCTGTTTTCGCCTAGTTTTAAATCTGACCGCAGTAAAATGTCAACCGATTTGCTTTCGATTTTTAGACTATGTTATAGATTTTTTTCTTTTTTTTTTTTTTTTTTTTTTTTACTGAGAGAAACGCAATTGTTAAGGGTGAATTCCGATCCAAACTGCTTATTTTCTGATTCATTTTTAAATCCCTTTTTGCTCTCAAACGCATCAAACTAAGAAATTCTCTTATTTAGAAACTACATAATGTGCCGTGCTTCTCGATTTTTTGATAAATGCAGAAAATATTGTAAAAAATGCTGTCAAAATCAGCGTTTTGAACCGAAATTTCCGGAAGCGGGAGATCTGGGGATGAAAAAGATGGTCATACTGAGAAAATAATTGCTTAAAAATCAAATTCTAATTAATTGAGCGAAAAATGAAATCACACGGCACCTTATACAACTCTTCAAAAATCACCCCAGCAAGTTTCATGTTTTTACTTTTAAAAATGAGTCTGAAAATGTCTCAGAAAATTTCGAACTGTTGAGGGTGGAAAAATATTCTTTCGAATACACCCTTAAGTGCTTTTCACAGAATATCTGTTCGAGCATCAAGAAAATATTACTTTTATTGCGAGTCGGACATTAAGTTTGAACAAACATTTTCATATTCATATCAAACACTTAGAAAAGAAAACATTAAAACTACCAGGTTGCTTGATTGTGCTATAGCGTTTGATAATTTACATAAAAAATGCAATTTCAAGCTTTTTTTTTTTTCATACTTTGTCTCATTTAATATTAGGAATGAAATTAGCTTTCCTAGACTTATAACAGGAAGTTTGTCAAGTAGTCACGTGCAAGACTTAAATATTGCAGGCCTTATCCGAAACTGTTCTAAGCGATGGCTAATAAGCTTAACGCAGCGTTAAATAATCGAAACAGGTCAGTATATAATTTCCCTCATAAAGACAAGCTTCTTTTTAAATCTATTCAGTTGTTCATTTATTTATCTGTGCGCGCGACCATATGAAACGGTGACTCCGCCCATCTTGAAATTCGATGAAGAGGGGTCGCATCTTAGCCAAGCCGTATTACACTTTGAACTTAGCCAAAAGGCTGAGAATCTTTAATCTGAGAATACTTTAATGGGAAGCAAAAGATCCAATGGTGTTACTATATTAGTTTTTTTTGGCTTAAGGTGTTGTTTTGCGAGGGATTTCACCTATATCATGTCTCTGCTGCCTATACGTATGTTTTTTATAGCATGGTGTCTTTCTTATATGTAACATTGTCTTGAGACTGAATTTTTGTAATTCAATGTTCACCTCGTTTCTCTAATATTTTGTAGTTAAGAAGTCTCTGCCTTACTTCAAACTCAGGGGAATAAAGGGACCTTCAAACTCATTTTTTTAACTTTTTTTTTTTTTATTGCGCATTAAATACTATTCAAGGGCACACTATATGCATTATGGCATCCATTTATCACACAAGAAATTAAAATAATAATAATAATAATTATTATGGAGAAAAATAGGGAATTTTCATTTATTTATCTGTGCGCGCGACCATATGAAACGGTGACTCCGCCCATCTTGAAATTCGATGAAGACGGATTGCATCTTAGCCAAAAGGCTGAGAATCTTTAATCTGAGAAGACTTTTACCGTATTACACTCTGATGTTCTTGCGGCAGATTTTTATTCTGGAAATGTTTCGTGTGACTTAAAATGTATGGAACTGAAAGCTGAGTCCAGTTATTTTGATGTATTGAAGGCATGATTTGGTGGACATTCATTTTGACATATGAATCTGGACAGTGAGCCGGAGTATGAAAAATTCGCTTTCAAAAATAACATCTTTGAACCGGAGTGAGAGTTGCAAAAATTCAATCTGCTTTTGAAGGAAAAAACCCTTTAGGCATTCCACAGCGAGTAATTTGCACTTATTCGAGAAAGATCAATAGAGTTTTCCACAACAATCGGTAGTGTTTTCAAATATTCGAAGTTCCACACCACATATATCTTTGAGAAATTTTTCGACGTGTATATATAGTCCGAGCAGGTTATGATATGTGTACTTGCTTCGGCAGTACATATACTAAAATTGGAACGATACAGAGAAGATTAGCATGGCCCCTGCGCAAGGATGACACGCAAAATCGTGAAGCGTTCCACATTTTTTTGTATTTAATTTTTTTTTCTTTTAGAGCAGCCTGATATTTCGCCAGTTCTTGCAGTTTCTAAAATACTGCGTCTCATACTACTGGGAGAAATTTTAGAAGAATAGTTTGAATGAAATCGTTTGAATTTACACAAAGTCTGCACTCTTTTCAAGATCGGATCAACTGTATCTTTCTAATTCGTTTTATATTATTTGCCCCAACTCCGAAAAGCTGAAATGAATGATGTCTGTCTATTGTGAAAAGACCTGAAATTCTCATTCTGGAGGCACAAGGGAAAGGCTATTAGCATATTTTAAAGCTCTCTTTAAAAATAATGAATCTCGAAATCAGCAACTGCAAATGTACTAGAGTTACGCGTTCTGATATTTCGCAGTCGTGTCGGAAAAGGAAGATGGATATCGTTATAGGACTCTTAAAAACCGTGGAGCGTTATATCAAACAAAGTACGCTTGCTCTAAATGTACGACTATTTTCTACTTTTGTTTAAAATGGAAACCACTCGCCCTTCCCGAGAGACACGAAGTCTAGCGGGCGCGATCATCAATGGCCCCTTCTGCATTTTATAGCAGATAGAACCGGCTTCACGCTCGGGGCGAAACCCCACTCCACATCATCGTGGTTGGGTTTTCTGCGATGTTCGGTGAGCGAACACGCTAATCATACTATCGAAATGATCCTATGAAGTATGATCTTGGCGTTAAATGTACAACACGAAATTACCAAGAAATATCATTCTAACTGTATGCAGGTCAACGATGAACTCTACGCCACGCGTGTTCTGACCGTTCAAGAAAACGCGTCGTCGGCAGTTTCTTAAAGGCAACAAAAAATAATTCATGATTTTTTAATATTGAAGACCCTATTTCCTAATAATTAAGTGATTCGTTGGTACATTCTCGATATTAGAGAAGCGATGACAAGTATATGATCCGGAATGAATTATAATTTCTCAAGGGAAATTATTTTACAAGTGCTCGTAAGAAATTGCGGTGTTTTCATCTCAAATCCCCTGCTCAACAACACGAAACTTTCTGACACAATTTTTGATTTATTTTTAAACTTAAAGGCATAAAATTGGCACGCCTGACTATTGAATCGATTTGGAATCGAAATGAGTTTTCTATTTTTTTCTTTATAAATAAATTAATTGAGTTATAAGCAATCGCGGTCACATGACGACCGGTTTTTTTCCTTTCTTGAGCTGCAGCTATTTTAAATTTAATTTTATTATAGAGGCATAGGCGCTGGAACCAGTTCACGCAAAGTTAATGCGGCACCGCATTCGTAGCTTTTTTGAGAATGGTATAGTCAACGTTATCTCAATTCTGAAAAATGACTTTTCACATATTCTTGCCACTTTTATGCGAAAAGGAAAAAAATCGTAAGACGATATTGTTATACATTATATTTCATATTATATTATATTAAAATTACATTCGTGTATTATTTATATTATCCATTAGTACAATATATATTTTATATATTTATATTTGCATTATTATGTTATATATTTATATTATATTATATTTTTTATTAAATATTTCATTCACGATTCCTTTTACGATATACCGAATGTTTTTATGATTATTTTATAGAAATGAGTAAAGCAGTAATGGGATAATTAAGATATTCCAATACATAAGAAAACAGCACCAAGAGGAATTTAATCTACAGACACGGGCAGAGTGTTGACGGAGGATCGGCGAGCTTCTCAATATTATGTTGCATGATTAGGTCCATAAAACTGGATTTCTTGAGAACGTAAATATTTTTCCTTTTCATCGCCATCCTTTTTAATAATAAAAAAACAATTACTTAATGGCTATTCAGAGTGCGTCTTAATTCTCTCGTTGCATTCCTTCCATCTGGTCAACTGACTGTCGACAAATATAGTACAAGAAAAGAGGCCACTGCTAGGCCGGTGTAACGATGAAGAAATTAGTCTTTCCACACCGGTAATCCGAAGGAGCTACAAATAGATATCATTTTCGAGCGTCAAATCGAATGTATGCTCTGGTTTCTCTTCATAATACGAGCTAATCTTTCGCCTTTTACTAAAGATTACCGTGGAGAGGAACAACTCAATGAGCCTAAAACTAATTTTTCGAATCCCACCGAAAGGTGGGGCGTTTCTTAAAAAAAGATCTCACTTTATTTATCCTACGTCATGTTTTATGCTGTTTTCGCCTAGTTTTAAATCTGACCGCAGTAAAATGTCAACCGATTTGCTTTCGATTTTTAGACTATGTTATAGATTTTTTTCTTTTTTTTTTTTTTTTTTTTTTTACTGAGAGAAACGCAATTGTTAAGGGTGAATTCCGATCCAAACTGCTTATTTTCTGATTCATTTTTAAATCCCTTTTTGCTCTCAAACGCATCAAACTAAGAAATTCTCTTATTTAGAAACTACATAATGTGCCGTGCTTCTCGATTTTTTGATAAATGCAGAAAATATTGTAAAAAATGCTGTCAAAATCAGCGTTTTGAACCGAAATTTCCGGAAGCGGGAGATCTGGGGATGAAAAAGATGGTCATACTGAGAAAATAATTGCTTAAAAATCAAATTCTAATTAATTGAGCGAAAAATGAAATCACACGGCACCTTATACAACTCTTCAAAAATCACCCCAGCAAGTTTCATGTTTTTACTTTTAAAAATGAGTCTGAAAATGTCTCAGAAAATTTCGAACTGTTGAGGGTGGAAAAATATTCTTTCGAATACACCCTTAAGTGCTTTTCAAAGAATATCTGTTCGAGCATCAAGAAAATATTACTTTTATTGCGAGTCGGACATTAAGTTTGAACAAACATTTTCATATTCATATCAAACACTTAGAAAAGAAAACATTAAAACTACCAGGTTGCTTGATTGTGCTATAGCGTTTGATAATTTACATAAAAAATGCAATTTCAAGCTTTTTTTTTTTTCATACTTTGTCTCATTTAATATTAGGAATGAAATTAGCTTTCCTAGACTTATAACAGGAAGTTTGTCAAGTAGTCACGTGCAAGACTTAAATATTGCAGGCCTTATCCGAAACTGTTCTAAGCGATGGCTAATAAGCTTAACGCAGCGTTAAATAATCGAAACAGGTCAGTATATAATTTCCCTCATAAAGACAAGCTTCTTTTTAAATCTATTCAGTTGTTCATTTATTTATCTGTGCGCGCGACCATATGAAACGGTGACTCCGCCCATCTTGAAATTCGATGAAGAGGGGTCGCATCTTAGCCAAGCCGTATTACACTTTGAACTTAGCCAAAAGGCTGAGAATCTTTAATCTGAGAATACTTTAATGGGAAGCAAAAGATCCAATGGTGTTACTATATTAGTTTTTTTTGGCTTAAGGTGTTGTTTTGCGAGGGATTTCACCTATATCATGTCTCTGCTGCCTATACGTATGTTTTTTATAGCATGGTGTCTTTCTTATATGTAACATTGTCTTGAGACTGAATTTTTGTAATTCAATGTTCACCTCGTTTCTCTAATATTTTGTAGTTAAGAAGTCTCTGCCTTACTTCAAACTCAGGGGAATAAAGGGACCTTCAAACTCATTTTTTTAACTTTTTTTTTTTTTATTGCGCATTAAATACTATTCAAGGGCACACTATATGCATTATGGCATCCATTTATCACACAAGAAATTAAAATAATAATAATAATAATTATTATGGAGAAAAATAGGGAATTTTCATTTATTTATCTGTGCGCGCGACCATATGAAACGGTGACTCCGCCCATCTTGAAATTCGATGAAGACGGATTGCATCTTAGCCAAAAGGCTGAGAATCTTTAATCTGAGAAGACTTTTACCGTATTACACTCTGATGTTCTTGCGGCAGATTTTTATTCTGGAAATGTTTCGTGTGACTTAAAATGTATGGAACTGAAAGCTGAGTCCAGTTATTTTGATGTATTGAAGGCATGATTTGGTGGACATTCATTTTGACATATGAATCTGGACAGTGAGCCGGAGTATGAAAAATTCGCTTTCAAAAATAACATCTTTGAACCGGAGTGAGAGTTGCAAAAATTCAATCTGCTTTTGAAGGAAAAAACCCTTTAGGCATTCCACAGCGAGTAATTTGCACTTATTCGAGAAAGATCAATAGAGTTTTCCACAACAATCGGTAGTGTTTTCAAATATTCGAAGTTCCACACCACATATATCTTTGAGAAATTTTTCGACGTGTATATATAGTCCGAGCAGGTTATGATATGTGTACTTGCTTCGGCAGTACATATACTAAAATTGGAACGATACAGAGAAGATTAGCATGGCCCCTGCGCAAGGATGACACGCAAAATCGTGAAGCGTTCCACATTTTTTTGTATTTAATTTTTTTTTCTTTTAGAGCAGCCTGATATTTCGCCAGTTCTTGCAGTTTCTAAAATACTGCGTCTCATACTACTGGGAGAAATTTTAGAAGAATAGTTTGAATGAAATCGTTTGAATTTACACAAAGTCTGCACTCTTTTCAAGATCGGATCAACTGTATCTTTCTAATTCGTTTTATATTATTTGCCCCAACTCCGAAAAGCTGAAATGAATGATGTCTGTCTATTGTGAAAAGACCTGAAATTCTCATTCTGGAGGCACAAGGGAAAGGCTATTAGCATATTTTAAAGCTCTCTTTAAAAATAATGAATCTCGAAATCAGCAACTGCAAATGTACTAGAGTTACGCGTTCTGATATTTCGCAGTCGTGTCGGAAAAGGAAGATGGATATCGTTATAGGACTCTTAAAAACCGTGGAGCGTTATATCAAACAAAGTACGCTTGCTCTAAATGTACGACTATTTTCTACTTTTGTTTAAAATGGAAACCACTCGCCCTTCCCGAGAGACACGAAGTCTAGCGGGCGCGATCATCAATGGCCCCTTCTGCATTTTATAGCAGATAGAACCGGCTTCACGCTCGGGGCGAAACCCCACTCCACATCATCGTGGTTGGGTTTTCTGCGATGTTCGGTGAGCGAACACGCTAATCATACTATCGAAATGATCCTATGAAGTATGATCTTGGCGTTAAATGTACAACACGAAATTACCAAGAAATATCATTCTAACTGTATGCAGGTCAACGATGAACTCTACGCCACGCGTGTTCTGACCGTTCAAGAAAACGCGTCGTCGGCAGTTTCTTAAAGGCAACAAAAAATAATTCATGATTTTTTAATATTGAAGACCCTATTTCCTAATAATTAAGTGATTCGTTGGTACATTCTCGATATTAGAGAAGCGATGACAAGTATATGATCCGGAATGAATTATAATTTCTCAAGGGAAATTATTTTACAAGTGCTCGTAAGAAATTGCGGTGTTTTCATCTCAAATCCCCTGCTCAACAACACGAAACTTTCTGACACAATTTTTGATTTATTTTTAAACTTAAAGGCATAAAATTGGCACGCCTGACTATTGAATCGATTTGGAATCGAAATGAGTTTTCTATTTTTTTCTTTATAAATAAATTAATTGAGTTATAAGCAATCGCGGTCACATGACGACCGGTTTTTTTCCTTTCTTGAGCTGCAGCTATTTTAAATTTAATTTTATTATAGAGGCATAGGCGCTGGAACCAGTTCACGCAAAGTTAATGCGGCACCGCATTCGTAGCTTTTTTGAGAATGGTATAGTCAACGTTATCTCAATTCTGAAAAATGACTTTTCACATATTCTTGCCACTTTTATGCGAAAAGGAAAAAAATCGTAAGACGATATTGTTATACATTATATTTCATATTATATTATATTAAAATTACATTCGTGTATTATTTATATTATCCATTAGTACAATATATATTTTATATATTTATATTTGCATTATTATGTTATATATTTATATTATATTATATTTTTTATTAAATATTTCATTCACGATTCCTTTTACGATATACCGAATGTTTTTATGATTATTTTATAGAAATGAGTAAAGCAGTAATGGGATAATTAAGATATTCCAATACATAAGAAAACAGCACCAAGAGGAATTTAATCTACAGACACGGGCAGAGTGTTGACGGAGGATCGGCGAGCTTCTCAATATTATGTTGCATGATTAGGTCCATAAAACTGGATTTCTTGAGAACGTAAATATTTTTCCTTTTCATCGCCATCCTTTTTAATAATAAAGAAACAATTACTTAATGGCTATTCAGAGTGCGTCTTAATTCTCTCGTTGCATTCCTTCCATCTGGTCAACTGACTGTCGACAAATATAGTACAAGAAAAGAGGCCACTGCTAGGCCGGTGTAACGATGAAGAAATTAGTCTTTCCACACCGGTAATCCGAAGGAGCTACAAATAGATATCATTTTCGAGCGTCAAATCGAATGTATGCTCTGGTTTCTCTTCATAATACGAGCTAATCTTTTGCCTTTTACTAAAGATTACCGTGGAGAGGAACAACTCAATGAGCCTAAAACTAATTTTTGGAATCCCACCGAAAGGTGGGGCGTTTCTTAAAAAAAGATCTCACTTTATTTATCCTACTTCATGTTTTATGCTGTTTTCACCTAGTTTTAAATCTGACCGCAGTAAAATGTCAACCGATTTGCTTTCGATTTTTAGACTATGTTATAGATTTTTTTCTTTTTTCTTTTTTTTTTTACTGAGAGAAACGCAATTGTTAAGGGTGAATTCCGATCCAAACTGCTTATTTTCTGATTCATTTTTAAATCCCTTTTTGCTCTCAAACGCATCAAACTAAGAAATTCTCTTATTTAGGAACTACATAATGTGCCGTGCTTCTCGATTTTTTGATAAATGCAGAAAATATTGTAAAAAATGCTGTCAAAATCGGCGTTTTGAACCGAAATTTCCGGAAGCGGGAGATCTGGGTATAGAGATGGTCATACTGAGAAAATAATTGCTTAAAAATCAAATTCTAATTAATTGAGCGAAAAATGAAATCACACGGCACCTTATACAACTCTTCAAAAATCACCCCAGCAAGTTTCATGTTTTTACTTTTAAAAATGAGTCTGAAAATGTCTCAGAAAATTTCGAGCTGTTGAGGGTGGAAAAATATTCTTTCGAATACACCCTTAAGTGCTTTTCACAGAATATCTGTTCGAGCATCAAGAAAATATTACTTTTATTGCGAGTCGGACATTAAGTTTGAACAAACATTTTCATATTCATATCAAACACTTAGAAAAGAAAACATTAAAACTACCAGGTTGCTTGATTGTGCTATAGCGTTTGATAATTTACATAAAAAATGCAATTTCAAGCTTTTTTTTTTTTCATACTTTGTCTCATTTAATATTAGGAATGAAATTAGCTTTCCTAGACTTATAACAGGAAGTTTGTCAAGTAGTCACGTGCAAGACTTAAATATTGCAGGCCTTATCCGAAACTGTTCTAAGCGATGGCTAATAAGCTTAACGCAGCGTTAAATAATCGAAACAGGTCAGTATATAATTTCCCTCATAAAGACAAGCTTCTTTTTAAATCTATTCAGTTGTTCATTTATTTATCTGTGCGCGCGACCATATGAAACGGTGACTCCGCCCATCTTGAAATTCGATGAAGAGGGGTCGCATCTTAGCCAAGCCGTATTACACTTTGAACTTAGCCAAAAGGCTGAGAATCTTTAATCTGAGAATACTTTAATGGGAAGCAAAAGATCCAATGGTGTTACTATATTAGTTTTTTTTGGCTTAAGGTGTTGTTTTGCGAGGGATTTCACCTATATCATGTCTCTGCTGCCTATACGTATGTTTTTTATAGCATGGTGTCTTTCTTATATGTAACATTGTCTTGAGACTGAATTTTTGTAATTCAATGTTCACCTCGTTTCTCTAATATTTTGTAGTTAAGAAGTCTCTGCCTTACTTCAAACTCAGGGGAATAAAGGGACCTTCAAACTCATTTTTTTAACTTTTTTTTTTTTTTTTATTGCGCATTAAATACTATTCAAGGGCACACTATATGCATTATGGCATCCATTTATCACACAAGAAATTAAAATAATAATAATAATAATTATTATGGAGAAAAATAGGGAATTTTCATTTATTTATCTGTGCGCGCGACCATATGAAACGGTGACTCCGCCCATCTTGAAATTCGATGAAGACGGATTGCATCTTAGCCAAAAGGCTGAGAATCTTTAATCTGAGAAGACTTTTACCGTATTACACTCTGATGTTCTTGCGGCAGATTTTTATTCTGGAAATGTTTCGTGTGACTTAAAATGTATGGAACTGAAAGCTGAGTCCAGTTATTTTGATGTATTGAAGGCATGATTTGGTGGACATTCATTTTGACATATGAATCTGGACAGTGAGCCGGAGTATGAAAAATTCGCTTTCAAAAATAACATCTTTGAACCGGAGTGAGAGTTGCAAAAATTCAATCTGCTTTTGAAGGAAAAAACCCTTTAGGCATTCCACAGCGAGTAATTTGCACTTATTCGAGAAAGATCAATAGAGTTTTCCACAACAATCGGTAGTGTTTTCAAATATTCGAAGTTCCACACCACATATATCTTTGAGAAATTTTTCGACGTGTATATATAGTCCGAGCAGGTTATGTTATGTGTACTTGCTTCGGCAGTACATATACTAAAATTGGAACGATACAGAGAAGATTAGCATGGCCCCTGCGCAAGGATGACACGCAAAATCGTGAAGCGTTCCACATTTTTTTGTATTTAATTTTTTTTTCTTTTAGAGCAGCCTGATATTTCGCCAGTTCTTGCAGTTTCTAAAATACTGCGTCTCATACTACTGGGAGAAATTTTAGAAGAATAGTTTGAATGAAATCGTTTGAATTTACACAAAGTCTGCACTCTTTTCAAGATCGGATCAACTGTATCTTTCTAATTCGTTTTATATTATTTGCCCCAACTCCGAAAAGCTGAAATGAATGATGTCTGTCTATTGTGAAAAGACCTGAAATTCTCATTCTGGAGGCACAAGGGAAAGGCTATTAGCATATTTTAAAGCTCTCTTTAAAAATAATGAATCTCGAAATCAGCAACTGCAAATGTACTAGAGTTACGCGTTCTGATATTTCGCAGTCGTGTCGGAAAAGGAAGATGGATATCGTTATAGGACTCTTAAAAACCGTGGAGCGTTATATCAAACAAAGTACGCTTGCTCTAAATGTGCGACTATTTTCTACTTTTGTTTAAAATGGAAACCACTCAGAGCAAGCTCCGCCCTTCCCGAGAGACACGAAGTCTAGCGGGCGCGATCATCAATGGCCCCTTCTGCATTTTATAGCAGATAGAACCGGCTTCACGCTCGGGGCGAAACCCCACTCCACATCATCGTGGTTGGGTTTTCTGCGATGTTCGGTGAGCGAACACGCTAATCATACTATCGAAATGATCCTATGAAGTATGATCTTGGCGTTAAATGTACAACACGAAATTACCAAGAAATATCATTCTAACTGTATGCAGGTCAACGATGAACTCTACGCCACGCGTGTTCTGACCGTTCGAGAAAACGCGTCGTCGGCAGTTTCTTAAAGGCAACAAAAAATAATTCATGATTTTTTAATATTGAAGACCCTATTTCCTAATAATTAAGTGATTCGTTGGTACATTCTCGATATTAGAGAAGCGATGACAAGTATATGATCCGGAATGAATTATAATTTCTCAAGGGAAATTATTTTACAAGTGCTCGTAAGAAATTGCGGTGTTTTCATCTCAAATCCCCTGCTCAACAACACGAAACTTTCTGACACAATTTTTGATTTATTTTTAAACTTAAAGGCATAAAATTGGCACGCCTGACTATTGAATCGATTTGGAATCGAAATGAGTTTTCTATTTTTTTCTTTATAAATAAATTGAGTTATAGGCAATCGCGGTCACATGACGACCGGTTTTTTTCCTTTCTTGAGCTGCAGCTATTTTAAATTTAATTTTATTATAGAGGCATAGGCGCTGGAACCAGTTCACGCAAAGTTAATGCGGCACCGCATTCGTAGCTTTTTTGAGAATGGTATAGTCAACGTTATCTCAATTCTGAAAAATGACTTTTCACATATTCTTGCCACTTTTATGCGAAAAGGAAAAAAATCGTAAGACGATATTGTTATACATTATATTTCATATTATATTATATTAAAATTACATTCGTGTATTATTTATATTATCCATTAGTACAATATATATTTTATATATTTATATTTGCATTATTATGTTATATATTTATATTATATTATATTTTTTATTAAATATTTCATTCACGATTCCTTTTACGATATACCGAATGTTTTTATGATTATTTTATAGAAATGAGTAAAGCAGTAATGGGATAATTAAGATATTCCAATACATAAGAAAACAGCACCAAGAGGAATTTAATCTACAGACACGGGCAGAGTGTTGACGGAGGATCGGCGAGCTTCTCAATATTATGTTGCATGATTAGGTCCATAAAACTGGATTTCTTGAGAACGTAAATATTTTTCCTTTTCATCGCCATCCTTTTTAATAATAAAGAAACAATTACTTAATGGCTATTCAGAGTGCGTCTTAATTCTCTCGTTGCATTCCTTCCATCTGGTCAACTGACTGTCGACAAATATAGTACAAGAAAAGAGGCCACTGCTAGGCCGGTGTAACGATGAAGAAATTAGTCTTTCCACACCGGTAATCCGAAGGAGCTACAAATAGATATCATTTTCGAGCGTCAAATCGAATGTATGCTCTGGTTTCTCTTCATAATACGAGCTAATCTTTCGCCTTTTACTAAAGATTACCGTGGAGAGGAACAACTCAATGAGCCTAAAACTAATTTTTGGAATCCCACCGAAAGGTGGGGCGTTTCTTAAAAAAAGATCTCACTTTATTTATCCTACTTCATGTTTTATGCTGTTTTCGCCTAGTTTTAAATCTGACCGCAGTAAAATGTCAACCGATTTGCTTTCGATTTTTAGACTATGTTATAGATTTTTTTCTTTTTTTTCTTTTTTTTTTTTTTTTTTTACTGAGAGAAACGCAATTGTTAAGGGTGAATTCCGATCCAAACTGCTTATTTTCTGATTCATTTTTAAATCCCTTTTTGCTCTCAAACGCATCAAACTAAGAAATTCTCTTATTTAGAAACTACATAATGTGCCGTGCTTCTCGATTTTTTGATAAATGCAGAAAATATTGTAAAAAATGCTGTCAAAATCGGCGTTTTGAACCGAAATTTCCGGAAGCGGGAGATCTGGGGATGAAAAAGATGGTCATACTGAGAAAATAATTGCTTAAAAATCAAATTCTAATTAATTGAGCGAAAAATGAAATCACACGGCACCTTATACAACTCTTCAAAAATCACCCCAGCAAGTTTCATGTTTTTACTTTTAAAAATGAGTCTGAAAATGTCTCAGAAAATTTCGAGCTGTTGAGGGTGGAAAAATATTCTTTCGAATACACCCTTAAGTGCTTTTCACAGAATATCTGTTCGAGCATCAAGAAAATATTACTTTTATTGCGAGTCGGACATTAAGTTTGAACAAACATTTTCATATTCATATCAAACACTTAGAAAAGAAAACATTAAAACTACCAGGTTGCTTGATTGTGCTATAGCGTTTGATAATTTACATAAAAAATGCAATTTCAAGCTTTTTTTTTTTCATACTTTGTCTCATTTAATATTAGGAATGAAATTAGCTTTCCTAGACTTATAACAGGAAGTTTGTCAAGTAGTCACGTGCAAGACTTAAATATTGCAGGCCTTATCCGAAACTGTTCTAAGCGATGGCTAATAAGCTTAACGCAGCGTTAAATAATCGAAACAGGTCAGTATATAATTTCCCTCATAAAGACAAGCTTCTTTTTAAATCTATTCAGTTGTTCATTTATTTATCTGTGCGCGCGACCATATGAAACGGTGACTCCGCCCATCTTGAAATTCGATGAAGAGGGGTCGCATCTTAGCCAAGCCGTATTACACTTTGAACTTAGCCAAAAGGCTGAGAATCTTTAATCTGAGAATACTTTAATGGGAAGCAAAAGATCCAATGGTGTTACTATATTAGTTTTTTTTGGCTTAAGGTGTTGTTTTGCGAGGGATTTCACCTATATCATGTCTCTGCTGCCTATACGTATGTTTTTTATAGCATGGTGTCTTTCTTATATGTAACATTGTCTTGAGACTGAATTTTTGTAATTCAATGTTCACCTCGTTTCTCTAATATTTTGTAGTTAAGAAGTCTCTGCCTTACTTCAAACTCAGGGGAATAAAGGGACCTTCAAACTCATTTTTTTAACTTTTTTTTTTTTTTTATTGCGCATTAAATACTATTCAAGGGCACACTATATGCATTATGGCATCCATTTATCACACAAGAAATTAAAATAATAATAATGATAATTATTATGGAGAAAAATAGGGAATTTTCATTTATTTATCTGTGCGCGCGACCATATGAAACGGTGACTCCGCCCATCTTGAAATTCGATGAAGACGGATTGCATCTTAGCCAAAAGGATGAGAATCTTTAATCTGAGAAGACTTTTACCGTATTACACTCTGATGTTCTTGCGGCAGATTTTTATTCTGGAAATGTTTCGTGTGACTTAAAATGTATGGAACTGAAAGCTGAGTCCAGTTATTTTGATGTATTGAAGGCATGATTTGGTGGACATTCATTTTGACATATGAATCTGGACAGTGAGCCGGAGTATGAAAAATTCGCTTTCAAAAATAACATCTTTGAACCGGAGTGAGAGTTGCAAAAATTCAATCTGCTTTTGAAGGAAAAAACCCTTTAGGCATTCCACAGCGAGTAATTTGCACTTATTCGAGAAAGATCAATAGAGTTTTCCACAACAATCGGTAGTGTTTTCAAATATTCGAAGTTCCACACCACATATATCTTTGAGAAATTTTTCGACGTGTATATATAGTCCGAGCAGGTTATGTTATGTGTACTTGCTTCGGCAGTACATATACTAAAATTGGAACGATACAGAGAAGATTAGCATGGCCCCTGCGCAAGGATGACACGCAAAATCGTGAAGCGTTCCACATTTTTTTGTATTTAATTTTTTTTTCTTTTAGAGCAGCCTGATATTTCGCCAGTTCTTGCAGTTTCTAAAATACTGCGTCTCATACTACTGGGAGAAATTTTAGAAGAATAGTTTGAATGAAATCGTTTGAATTTACACAAAGTCTGCACTCTTTTCAAGATCGGATCAACTGTATCTTTCTAATTCGTTTTATATTATTTGCCCCAACTCCGAAAAGCTGAAATGAATGATGTCTGTCTATTGTGAAAAGACCTGAAATTCTCATTCTGGAGGCACAAGGGAAAGGCTATTAGCATATTTTAAAGCTCTCTTTAAAAATAATGAATCTCGAAATCAGCAACTGCAAATGTACTAGAGTTACGCGTTCTGATATTTCGCAGTCGTGTCGGAAAAGGAAGATGGATATCGTTATAGGACTCTTAAAAAGCGTGGAGCGTTATATCAAACAAAGTACGCTTGCTCTAAATGTGCGACTATTTTCTACTTTTGTTTAAAATGGAAACCACTCAGAGCAAGCTCCGCCCTTCCCGAGAGACACGAAGTCTAGCGGGCGCGATCATCAATGGCCCCTTCTGCATTTTATAGCAGATAGAACCGGCTTCACGCTCGGGGCGAAACCCCACTCCACATCATCGTGG
This sequence comes from Maratus speciosus, assembly GCA_963932465.1. Lineage (NCBI taxonomy): Eukaryota > Metazoa > Arthropoda > Arachnida > Araneae > Salticidae > Maratus > Maratus speciosus. The sequence continues at coordinate 294,049,371 of OZ010798.1, forward strand.
TTGGGTTTTCTGCGATGTTCGGTGAGCGAACACGCTAATCATACTATCGAAATGATCCTATGAAGTATGATCTTGGCGTTAAATGTACAACACGAAATTACCAAGAAATATCATTCTAACTGTATGCAGGTCAACGATGAACTCTACGCCACGCGTGTTCTGGCCGTTCAAGAAAACGCGTCGTCGGCAGTTTCTTAAAGGCAACAAAAAATAATTCATGATTTTTTAATATTGAAGACCCTATTTCCTAATAATTAAGTGATTCGTTGGTACATTCTCGATATTAGAGAAGCGATGACAAGTATATGATCCGGAATGAATTATAATTTCTCAAGGGAAATTATTTTACAAGTGCTCGTAAGAAATTGCGGTGTTTTCATCTCAAATCCCCTGCTCAACAACACGAAACTTTCTGACACAATTTTTGATTTATTTTTAAACTTAAAGGCATAAAATTGGCACGCCTGACTATTGAATCGATTTGGAATCGAAATGAGTTTTCTATTTTTTTCTTTATAAATAAATTAATTGAGTTATAAGCAATCGCGGTCACATGACGACCGGTTTTTTTCCTTTCTTGAGCTGCAGCTATTTTAAATTTAATTTTATTATAGAGGCATAGGCGCTGGAACCAGTTCACGCAAAGTTAATGCGGCACCGCATTCGTAGCTTTTTTGAGAATGGTATAGTCAACGTTATCTCAATTCTGAAAAATGACTTTTCACATATTCTTGCCACTTTTATGCGAAAAGGAAAAAAATCGTAAGACGATATTGTTATACATTATATTTCATATTATATTATATTAAAATTACATTCGTGTATTATTTATATTATCCATTAGTACAATATATATTTTATATATTTATATTTGCATTATTATGTTATATATTTATATTATATTATATTTTTTATTAAATATTTCATTCACGATTCCTTTTACGATATACCGAATGTTTTTATGATTATTTTATAGAAATGAGTAAAGCAGTAATGGGATAATTAAGATATTCCAATACATAAGAAAACAGCACCAAGAGGAATTTAATCTACAGACACGGGCAGAGTGTTGACGGAGGATCGGCGAGCTTCTCAATATTATGTTGCATGATTAGGTCCATAAAACTGGATTTCTTGAGAACGTAAATATTTTTCCTTTTCATCGCCATCCTTTTTAATAATAAAAAAACAATTACTTAATGGCTATTCAGAGTGCGTCTTAATTCTCTCGTTGCATTCCTTCCATCTGGTCAACTGACTGTCGACAAATATAGTACAAGAAAAGAGGCCACTGCTAGGCCGGTGTAACGATGAAGAAATTAGTCTTTCCACACCGGTAATCCGAAGGAGCTACAAATAGATATCATTTTCGAGCGTCAAATCGAATGTATGCTCTGGTTTCTCTTCATAATACGAGCTAATCTTTCGCCTTTTACTAAAGATTACCGTGGAGAGGAACAACTCAATGAGCCTAAAACTAATTTTTGGAATCCCACCGAAATGTGGGGCGTTTCTTAAAAAAAGATCTCACTTTATTTATCCTACGTCATGTTTTATGCTGTTTTCGCCTAATTTTAAATCTGACCGCAGTAAAATGTCAACCGATTTGCTTTCGATTTTTAGACTATGTTATAGATTTTTTTCTTTTTTTTCTTTTTTTTTTTTTTTTTTTACTGAGAGAAACGCAATTGTTAAGGGTGAATTCCGATCCAAACTGCTTATTTTCTGATTCATTTTTAAATCCCTTTTTGCTCTCAAACGCATCAAACTAAGAAATTCTCTTATTTAGAAACTACATAATGTGCCGTGCTTCTCGATTTTTTGATAGATGCAGAAAATATTGTAAAAAATGCTGTCAAAATCGGCGTTTTGAACCGAAATTTCCGGAAGCGGGAGATCTGGGGATGAAAAAGATGGTCATACTGAGAAAATAATTGCTTAAAAATCAAATTCTAATTAATTGAGCGAAAAATGAAATCACACGGCACCTTATACAACTCTTCAAAAATCACCCCAGCAAGTTTCATGTTTTTACTTTTAAAAATGAGTCTGAAAATGTCTCAGAAAATTTCGAGCTGTTGAGGGTGGAAAAATATTCTTTCGAATACACCCTTAAGTGCTTTTCACAGAATATCTGTTCGAGCATCAAGAAAATATTACTTTTATTGCGAGTCTGACATTAAGTTTGAACAAACATTTTCATATTCATATCAAACACTTAGAAAAGAAAACATTAAAACTACCAGGTTGCTTGATTGTGCTATAGCGTTTGATAATTTACATAAAAAATGCAATTTCAAGCTTTTTTTTTTCATACTTTGTCTCATTTAATATTAGGAATGAAATTAGCTTTCCTAGACTTATAACAGGAAGTTTGTCAAGTAGTCACGTGCAAGACTTAAATATTGCAGGCCTTATCCGAAACTGTTCTAAGCGATGGCTAATAAGCTCAACGCAGCGTTAAATAATCGAAACAGGTCAGTATATAATTTCCCTCATAAAGACAAGCTTCTTTTTAAATCTATTCAGTTGTTCATTTATTTATCTGTGCGCGCGACCATATGAAACGGTGACTCCGCCCATCTTGAAATTCGATGAAGACGGATTGCATCTTAGCCAAAAGGCTGAGAATCTTTAATCTGAGAAGACTTTTACCGTATTACACTCTGATGTTCTTGCGGCAGATTTTTATTCTGGAAATGTTTCGTGTGACTTAAAATGTATGGAACTGAAAGCTGAGTCCAGTTATTTTGATGTATTGAAGGCATGATTTGGTGGACATTCATTTTGACATATGAATCTGGACAGTGAGCCGGAGTATGAAAAATTCGTTTTCAAAAATAACATCTTTGAACCGGAGTGAGAGTTGCAAAAATTCAATCTGCTTTTGAAGGAAAAAACCCTTTAGGCATTCCACAGCGAGTAATTTGCACTTATTCGAGAAAGATCAATAGAGTTTTCCACAACAATCGGTAGTGTTTTCAAATATTCGAAGTTCCACACCACATATATCTTTGAGAAATTTTTCGACGTGTATATATAGTCCGAGCAGGTTATGTTATGTGTACTTGCTTCGGCAGTACATATACTAAAATTGGAACGATACAGAGAAGATTAGCATGGCCCCTGCGCAAGGATGACACGCAAAATCGTGAAGCGTTCCACATTTTTTTGTATTTAATTTTTTTTTCTTTTAGAGCAGCCTGATATTTCGCCAGTTCTTGCAGTTTCTAAAATACTGCGTCTCATACTACTGGGAGAAATTTTAGAAGAATAGTTTGAATGAAATCGTTTGAATTTACACAAAGTCTGCACTCTTTTCAAGATCGGATCAACTGTATCTTTCTAATTCGTTTTATATTATTTGCCCCAACTCCGAAAAGCTGAAATGAATGATGTCTGTCTATTGTGAAAAGACCTGAAATTCTCATTCTGGAGGCACAAGGGAAAGGCTATTAGCATATTTTAAAGCTCTCTTTAAAAATAATGAATCTCGAAATCAGCAACTGCAAATGTACTAGAGTTACGCGTTCTGATATTTCGCAGTCGTGTCGGAAAAGGAAGATGGATATCGTTATAGGACTCTTAAAAACCGTGGAGCGTTATATCAAACAAAGTACGCTTGCTCTAAATGTGCGACTATTTTCTACTTTTGTTTAAAATGGAAACCACTCAGAGCAAGCTCCGCCCTTCCCGAGAGACACGAAGTCTAGCGGGCGCGATCATCAATGGCCCCTTCTGCATTTTATAGCAGATAGAACCGGCTTCACGCTCGGGGCGAAACCCCACTCCACATCATCGTGGTTGGGTTTTCTGCGATGTTCGGTGAGCGAACACGCTAATCATACTATCGAAATGATCCTATGAAGTATGATCTTGGCGTTAAATGTACAACACGAAATTACCAAGAAATATCATTCTAACTGTATGCAGGTCAACGATGAACTCTACGCCACGCGTGTTCTGACCGTTCAAGAAAACGCGTCGTCGGCAGTTTCTTAAAGGCAACAAAAAATAATTCATGATTTTTTAATATTGAAGACCCTATTTCCTAATAATTAAGTGATTCGTTGGTACATTCTCGATATTAGAGAAGCGATGACAAGTATATGATCCGGAATGAATTATAATTTCTCAAGGGAAATTATTTTACAAGTGCTCGTAAGAAATTGCGGTGTTTTCATCTCAAATCCCCTGCTCAACAACACGAAACTTTCTGACACAATTTTTGATTTATTTTTAAACTTAAAGGCATAAAATTGGCACGCCTGACTATTGAATCGATTTGGAATCGAAATGAGTTTTCTATTTTTTTCTTTATAAATAAATTAATTGAGTTATAAGCAATCGCGGTCACATGACGACCGGTTTTTTTCCTTTTTTGAGCTGCAGCTATTTTAAATTTAATTTTATTATAGAGGCATAGGCGCTGGAACCAGTTCACGCAAAGTTAATGCGGCACCGCATTCGTAGCTTTTTTGAGAATGGTATAGTCAACGTTATCTCAATTCTGAAAAATGACTTTTCACATATTCTTGCCACTTTTATGCGAAAAGGAAAAAAATCGTAAGACGATATTGTTATACATTATATTTCATATTATATTATATTAAAATTACATTCGTGTATTATTTATATTATCCATTAGTACAATATATATTTTATATATTTATATTTGCATTATTATGTTATATATTTATATTATATTATATTTTTTATTAAATATTTCATTCACGATTCCTTTTACGATATACCGAATGTTTTTATGATTATTTTATAGAAATGAGTAAAGCAGTAATGGGATAATTAAGATATTCCAATACATAAGAAAACAGCACCAAGAGGAATTTAATCTACAGACACGGGCAGAGTGTTGACGGAGGATCGGCGAGCTTCTCAATATTATGTTGCATGATTAGGTCCATAAAACTGGATTTCTTGAGAACGTAAATATTTTTCCTTTTCATCGCCATCCTTTTTAATAATAAAAAAACAATTACTTAATGGCTATTCAGAGTGCGTCTTCTCTCGTTGCATTCCTTCCATCTGGTCAACTGACTGTCGACAAATATAGTACAAGAAAAGAGGCCACTGCTAGGCCGGTGTAACGATGAAGAAATTAGTCTTTCCACACCGGTAATCCGAAGGAGCTACAAATAGATATCATTTTCGAGCGTCAAATCGAATGTATGCTCTGGTTTCTCTTCATAATACGAGCTAATCTTTCGCCTTTTACTAAAGATTACCGTGGAGAGGAACAACTCAATGAGCCTAAAACTAATTTTTGGAATCCCACCGAAAGGTGGGGCGTTTCTTAAAAAAAGATCTCACTTTATTTATCCTACGTCATGTTTTATGCTGTTTTCGCCTAGTTTTAAATCTGACCGCAGTAAAATGTCAACCGATTTGCTTTCGATTTTTAGACTATGTTATAGATTTTTTTCTTTTTTTTCTTTTTTTTTTTTTTTTTTTTTTTACTGAGAGAAACGCAATTGTTAAGGGTGAATTCCGATCCAAACTGCTTATTTTCTGATTCATTTTTAAATCCCTTTTTGCTCTCAAACGCATCAAACTAAGAAATTCTCTTATTTAGAAACTACATAATGTGCCGTGCTTCTCGATTTTTTGATAAATGCAGAAAATATTGTAAAAAATGCTGTCAAAATCGGCGTTTTGAACCGAAATTTCCGGAAGCGGGAGATCTGGGGATGAAAAAGATGGTCATACTGAGAAAATAATTGCTTAAAAATCAAATTCTAATTAATTGAGCGAAAAATGAAATCACACGGCACCTTATACAACTCTTCAAAAATCACCCCAGCAAGTTTCATGTTTTTACTTTTAAAAATGAGTCTGAAAATGTCTCAGAAAATTTCGAGCTGTTGAGGGTGGAAAAATATTCTTTCGAATACACCCTTAAGTGCTTTTCACAGAATATCTGTTCGAGCATCAAGAAAATATTACTTTTATTGCGAGTCGGACATTAAGTTTGAACAAACATTTTCATATTCATATCAAACACTTAGAAAAGAAAACATTAAAACTACCAGGTTGCTTGATTGTGCTATAGCGTTTGATAATTTACATAAAAAATGCAATTTCAAGCTTTTTTTTTTCATACTTTGTCTCATTTAATATTAGGAATGAAATTAGCTTTCCTAGACTTATAACAGGAAGTTTGTCAAGTAGTCACGTGCAAGACTTAAATATTGCAGGCCTTATCCGAAACTGTTCTAAGCGATGGCTAATAAGCTTAACGCAGCGTTAAATAATCGAAACAGGTCAGTATATAATTTCCCTCATAAAGACAAGCTTCTTTTTAAATCTATTCAGTTGTTCATTTATTTATCTGTGGGCGCGACCATATGAAACGGTGACTCCGCCCATCTTGAAATTCGATGAAGAGGGGTCGCATCTTAGCCAAGCCGTATTACACTTTGAACTTAGCCAAAAGGCTGAGAATCTTTAATCTGAGAATACTTTAATGGGAAGCAAAAGATCCAATGGTGTTACTGTATTAGTTTTTTTTTGGCTTAAGGTCTTGTTTTGCGAGGGATTTCACCTATATCATGTCTCTGCTGCCTATACGTATGTTTTTTATAGCATGGTGTCTTTCTTATATGTAACATTGTCTTGAGACTGAATTTTTGTAATTCAATGTTCACCTCGTTTCTCTAATATTTTGTAGTTAAGAAGTCTCTGCCTTACTTCAAACTCAGGGGAATAAAGGGACCTTCAAACTCATTTTTTTAACTTATTTTTTTTTTTTATTGCGCATTAAATACTATTCAAGGGCACACTATATGCATTATGGCATCCATTTATCACACAAGAAATTAAAATAATAATAATAATAATTATTATGGAGAAAAATAGGGAATTTTCATTTATTTATCTGTGCGCGCGACCATATGAAACGGTGACTCCGCCCATCTTGAAATTCGATGAAGACGGATTGCATCTTAGCCAAAAGGCTGAGAATCTTTAATCTGAGAAGACTTTTACCGTATTACACTCTGATGTTCTTGCGGCAGATTTTTATTCTGGAAATGTTTCGTGTGACTTAAAATGTATGGAACTGAAAGCTGAGTCCAGTTATTTTGATGTATTGAAGGCATGATTTGGTGGACATTCATTTTGACATATGAATCTGGACAGTGAGCCGGAGTATGAAAAATTCGCTTTCAAAAATAACATCTTTGAACCGGAGTGAGAGTTGCAAAAATTCAATCTGCTTTTGAAGGAAAAAACCCTTTAGGCATTCCACAGCGAGTAATTTGCACTTATTCGAGAAAGATCAATAGAGTTTTCCACAACAATCGGTAGTGTTTTCAAATATTCGAAGTTCCACACCACATATATCTTTGAGAAATTTTTCGACGTGTATATATAGTCCGAGCAGGTTATGTTATGTGTACTTGCTTCGGCAGTACATATACTAAAATTGGAACGATACAGAGAAGATTAGCATGGCCCCTGCGCAAGGATGACACGCAAAATCGTGAAGCGTTCCACATTTTTTTGTATTTAATTTTTTTTTCCTTTTAGAGCAGCCTGATATTTCGCCAGTTCTTGCAGTTTCTAAAATACTGCGTCTCATACTACTGGGAGAAATTTTAGAAGAATAGTTTGAATGAAATCGTTTGAATTTACACAAAGTCTGCACTCTTTTCAAGATCGGATCAACTGTATCTTTCTAATTCGTTTTATATTATTTGCCCCAACTCCGAAAAGCTGAAATGAATGATGTCTGTCTATTGTGAAAAGACCTGAAATTCTCATTCTGGAGGCACAAGGGAAAGGCTATTAGCATATTTTAAAGCTCTCTTTAAAAATAATGAATCTCGAAATCAGCAACTGCAAATGTACTAGAGTTACGCGTTCTGATATTTCGCAGTCGTGTCGGAAAAGGAAGATGGATATCGTTATAGGACTCTTAAAAACCGTGGAGCGTTATATCAAACAAAGTACGCTTGCTCTAAATGTGCGACTATTTTCTACTTTTGTTTAAAATGGAAACCACTCAGAGCAAGCTCCGCCCTTCCCGAGAGACACGAAGTCTAGCGGGCGCGATCATCAATGGCCCCTTCTGCATTTTATAGCAGATAGAACCGGCTTCACGCTCGGGGCGAAACCCCACTCCACATCATCGTGGTTGGGTTTTCTGCGATGTTCGGTGAGCGAACACGCTAATCATACTATCGAAATGATCCTATGAAGTATGATCTTGGCGTTAAATGTACAACACGAAATTACCAAGAAATATCATTCTAACTGTATGCAGGTCAACGATGAACTCTACGCCACGCGTGTTCTGACCGTTCAAGAAAACGCGTCGTCGGCAGTTTCTTAAAGGCAACAAAAAATAATTCATGATTTTTTAATATTGAAGACCCTATTTCCTAATAATTAAGTGATTCGTTGGTACATTCTCGATATTAGAGAAGCGATGACAAGTATATGATCCGGAATGAATTATAATTTCTCAAGGGAAATTATTTTACAAGTGCTCGTAAGAAATTGCGGTGTTTTCATCTCAAATCCCCTGCTCAACAACACGAAACTTTCTGACACAATTTTTGATTTATTTTTAAACTTAAAGGCATAAAATTGGCACGCCTGACTATTGAATCGATTTGGAATCGAAATGAGTTTTCTATTTTTTTCTTTATAAATAAATTAATTGAGTTATAAGCAATCGCGGTCACATGACGACCGGTTTTTTTCCTTTCTTGAGCTGCAGCTATTTTAAATTTAATTTTATTATAGAGGCATAGGCGCTGGAACCAGTTCACGCAAAGTTAATGCGGCACCGCATTCGTAGCTTTTTTGAGAATGGTATAGTCAACGTTATCTCAATTCTGAAAAATGACTTTTCACATATTCTTGCCACTTTTATGCGAAAAGGAAAAAAATCGTAAGACGATATTGTTATACATTATATTTCATATTATATTATATTAAAATTACATTCGTGTATTATTTATATTATCCATTAGTACAATATATATTTTATATATTTATATTTGCATTATTATGTTATATATTTATATTATATTATATTTTTTATTAAATATTTCATTCACGATTCCTTTTACGATATACCGAATGTTTTTATGATTATTTTATAGAAATGAGTAAAGCAGTAATGGGATAATTAAGATATTCCAATACATAAGAAAACAGCACCAAGAGGAATTTAATCTACAGACACGGGCAGAGTGTTGACGGAGGATCGGCGAGCTTCTCAATATTATGTTGCATGATTAGGTCCATAAAACTGGATTTCTTGAGAACGTAAATATTTTTCCTTTTCATCGCCATCCTTTTTAATAATAAAAAAACAATTACTTAATGGCTATTCAGAGTGCGTCTTAATTCTCTCGTTGCATTCCTTCCATCTGGTCAACTGACTGTCGACAAATATAGTACAAGAAAAGAGGCCACTGCTAGGCCGGTGTAACGATGAAGAAATTAGTCTTTCCACACCGGTAATCCGAAGGAGCTACAAATAGATATCATTTTCGAGCGTCAAATCGAATGTATGCTCTGGTTTCTCTTCATAATACGAGCTAATCTTTCGCCTTTTACTAAAGATTACCGTGGAGAGGAACAACTCAATGAGCCTAAAACTAATTTTTGGAATCCCACCGAAAGGTGGGGCGTTTCTTAAAAAGAGATCTCACTTTATTTATCCTACGTCATGTTTTATGCTGTTTTCGCCTAGTTTTAAATCTGACCGCAGTAAAATGTCAACCGATTTGCTTTCGATTTTTAGACTATGTTATAGATTTTTTTCTTTTTTTTCTTTTTTTTTTTTTTTTTTACTGAGAGAAACGCAATTGTTAAGGGTGAATTCCGATCCAAACTGCTTATTTTCTGATTCATTTTTAAATCCCTTTTTGCTCTCAAACGCATCAAACTAAGAAATTCTCTTATTTAGAAACTACATAATGTGCCGTGCTTCTCGATTTTTTGATAAATGCAGAAAATATTGTAAAAAATGCTGTCAAAATCGGCGTTTTGAACCGAAATTTCCGGAAGCGGGAGATCTGGGGATGAAAAAGATGGTCATACTGAGAAAATAATTGCTTAAAAATCAAATTCTAATTAATTGAGCGAAAAATGAAATCACACGGCACCTTATACAACTCTTCAAAAATCACCCCAGCAAGTTTCATGTTTTTACTTTTAAAAATGAGTCTGAAAATGTCTCAGAAAATTTCGAGCTGTTGAGGGTGGAAAAATATTCTTTCGAATACACCCTTAAGTGCTTTTCACAGAATATCTGTTCGAGCATCAAGAAAATATTACTTTTATTGCGAGTCGGACATTAAGTTTGAACAAACATTTTCATATTCATATCAAACACTTAGAAAAGAAAACATTAAAACTACCAGGTTGCTTGATTGTGCTATAGCGTTTGATAATTTACATAAAAAATGCAATTTCAAGCTTTTTTTTTCATACTTTGTCTCATTTAATATTAGGAATGAAATTAGCTTTCCTAGACTTATAACAGGAAGTTTGTCAAGTAGTCACGTGCAAGACTTAAATATTGCAGGCCTTATCCGAAACTGTTCTAAGCGATGGCTAATAAGCTTAACGCAGCGTTAAATAATCGAAACAGGTCAGTATATAATTTCCCTCATAAAGACAAGCTTCTTTTTAAATCTATTCAGTTGTTCATTTATTTATCTGTGCGCGCGACCATATGAAATGGTGACTCCGCCCATCTTGAAATTCGATGAAGAGGGGTCGCATCTTAGCCAAGCCGTATTACACTTTGAACTTAGCCAAAAGGCTGAGAATCTTTAATCTGAGAATACTTTAATGGGAAGCAAAAGATCCAATGGTGTTACTATATTAGTTTTTTTTGGCTTAAGGTGTTGTTTTGCGAGGGATTTCACCTATATCATGTCTCTGCTGCCTATACGTATGTTTTTTATAGCATGGTGTCTTTCTTATATGTAACATTGTCTTGAGACTGAATTTTTGTAATTCAATGTTCACCTCGTTTCTCTAATATTTTGTAGTTAAGAAGTCTCTGCCTTACTTCAAACTCAGGGGAATAAAGGGACCTTCAAACTCATTTTTTTAACTTATTTTTTTTTTTTTATTGCGCATTAAGTACTATTCAAGGGCACACTATATGCATTATGGCATCCATTTATCACACAAGAAATTAAAATAATAATAATAATAATTATTATGGAGAAAAATAGGGAATTTTCATTTATTTATCTGTGCGCGCGACCATATGAAACGGTGACTCCGCCCATCTTGAAATTCGATGAAGACGGATTGCATCTTAGCCAAAAGGCTGAGAATCTTTAATCTGAGAAGACTTTTACCGTATTACACTCTGATGTTCTTGCGGCAGATTTTTATTCTGGAAATGTTTCGTGTGACTTAAAATGTATGGAACTGAAAGCTGAGTCCAGTTATTTTGATGTATTGAAGGCATGATTTGGTGGACATTCATTTTGACATATGAATCTGGACAGTGAGCCGGAGTATGAAAAATTCGCTTTCAAAAATAACATCTTTGAACCGGAGCGAGAGTTGCAAAAATTCAATCTGCTTTTGAAGGAAAAAACCCTTTAGGCATTCCACAGCGAGTAATTTGCACTTATTCGAGAAAGATCAATAGAGTTTTCCACAACAATCGGTAGTGTTTTCAAATATTCGAAGTTCCACACCACATATATCTTTGAGAAATTTTTCGACGTGTATATATAGTCCGAGCAGGTTATGTTATGTGTACTTGCTTCGGCAGTACATATACTAAAATTGGAACGATACAGAGAAGATTAGCATGGCCCCTGCGCAAGGATGACACGCAAAATCGTGAAGCGTTCCACATTTTTTTGTATTTAATTTTTTTTTCTTTTAGAGCAGCCTGATATTTCGCCAGTTCTTGCAGTTTCTAAAATACTGCGTCTCATACTACTGGGAGAATATTTAGAAGAATAGTTTGAATGAAATCGTTTGAATTTACACAAAGTCTGCACTCTTTTCAAGATCGGATCAACTGTATCTTTCTAATTCGTTTTATATTATTTGCCCCAACTCCGAAAAGCTGAAATGAATGATGTCTGTCTATTGTGAAAAGACCTGAAATTCTCATTCTGGAGGCACAAGGGAAAGGCTATTAGCATATTTTAAAGCTCTCTTTAAAAATAATGAATCTCGAAATCAGCAACTGCAAATGTACTAGAGTTACGCGTTCTGATATTTCGCAGTCGTGTCGGAAAAGGAAGATGGATATCGTTATAGGACTCTTAAAAACCGTGGAGCGTTATATCAAACAAAGTACGCTTGCTCTAAATGTGCGACTATTTTCTACTTTTGTTTAAAATGGAAACCACTCAGAGCAAGCTCCGCCCTTCCCGAGAGACACGAAGTCTAGCGGGCGCGATCATCAATGGCCCCTTCTGCATTTTATAGCAGATAGAACCGGCTTCACGCTCGGGGCGAAACCCCACTCCACATCATCGTGGTTGGGTTTTCTGCGATGTTCGGTGAGCGAACACGCTAATCATACTATCGAAATGATCCTATGAAGTATGATCTTGGCGTTAAATGTACAACACGAAATTACCAAGAAATATCATTCTAACTGTATGCAGGTCAACGATGAACTCTACGCCACGCGTGTTCTGACCGTTCAAGAAAACGCGTCGTCGGCAGTTTCTTAAAGGCAACAAAAAATAATTCATGATTTTTTAATATTGAAGACCCTATTTCCTAATAATTAAGTGATTCGTTGGTACATTCTCGATATTAGAGAAGCGATGACAAGTATATGATCCGGAATGAATTATAATTTCTCAAGGGAAATTATTTTACAAGTGCTCGTAAGAAATTGCGGTGTTTTCATCTCAAATCCCCTGCTCAACAACACGAAACTTTCTGACACAATTTTTGATTTATTTTTAAACTTAAAGGCATAAAATTGGCACGCCTGACTATTGAATCGATTTGGAATCGAAATGAGTTTTCTATTTTTTTCTTTATAAATAAATTAATTGAGTTATAAGCAATCGCGGTCACATGACGACCGGTTTTTTTCCTTTCTTGAGCTGCAGCTATTTTAAATTTAATTTTATTATAGAGGCATAGGCGCTGGAACCAGTTCACGCAAAGTTAATGCGGCACCGCATTCGTAGCTTTTTTGAGAATGGTATAGTCAACGTTATCTCAATTCTGAAAAATGACTTTTCACATATTCTTGCCACTTTTATGCGAAAAGGAAAAAAATCGTAAGACGATATTGTTATACATTATATTTCATATTATATTATATTAAAATTACATTCGTGTATTATTTATATTATCCATTAGTACAATATATATTTTATATATTTATATTTGCATTATTATGTTATATATTTATATTATATTATATTTTTTATTAAATATTTCATTCACGATTCCTTTTACGATATACCGAATGTTTTTATGATTATTTTATAGAAATGAGTAAAGCAGTAATGGGATAATTAAGATATTCCAATACATAAGAAAACAGCACCAAGAGGAATTTAATCTACAGACACGGGCAGAGTGTTGACGGAGGATCGGCGAGCTTCTCAATATTATGTTGCATGATTAGGTCCATAAAACTGGATTTCTTGAGAACGTAAATATTTTTCCTTTTCATCGCCATCCTTTTTAATAATAAAAAAACAATTACTTAATGGCTATTCAGAGTGCGTCTTAATTCTCTCGTTGCATTCCTTCCATCTGGTCAACTGACTGTCGACAAATATAGTACAAGAAAAGAGGCCACTGCTAGGCCGGTGTAACGATGAAGAAATTAGTCTTTCCACACCGGTAATCCGAAGGAGCTACAAATAGATATCATTTTCGAGCGTCAAATCGAATGTATGCTCTGGTTTCTCTTCATAATACGAGCTAATCTTTCGCCTTTTACTAAAGATTACCGTGGAGAGGAACAACTCAATGAGCCTAAAACTAATTTTTGGAATCCCACCGAAAGGTGGGGCGTTTCTTAAAAAAAGATCTCACTTTATTTATCCTACGTCATGTTTTATGCTGTTTTCGCCTAGTTTTAAATCTGACCGCAGTAAAATGTCAACCGATTTGCTTTCGATTTTTAGACTATGTTATAGATTTTTTTCTTTTTTTTCTTTTTTTTTTTTTTTTTTTTTTTTACTGAGAGAAACGCAATTGTTAAGGGTGAATTCCGATCCAAACTGCTTATTTTCTGATTCATTTTTAAATCCCTTTTTGCTCTCAAACGCATCAAACTAAGAAATTCTCTTATTTAGAAACTACATAATGTGCCGTGCTTCTCGATTTTTTGATAAATGCAGAAAATATTGTAAAAAATGCTGTCAAAATCGGCGTTTTGAACCGAAATTTCCGGAAGCGGGAGATCTGGGGATGAAAAAGATGGTCATACTGAGAAAATAATTGCTTAAAAATCAAATTCTAATTAATTGAGCGAAAAATGAAATCACACGGCACCTTATACAACTCTTCAAAAATCACCCCAGCAAGTTTCATGTTTTTACTTTTAAAAATGAGTCTGAAAATGTCTCAGAAAATTTCGAGCTGTTGAGGGTGGAAAAATATTCTTTCGAATACACCCTTAAGTGCTTTTCACAGAATATCTGTTCGAGCATCAAGAAAATATTACTTTTATTGCGAGTCGGACATTAAGTTTGAACAAACATTTTCATATTCATATCAAACACTTAGAAAAGAAAACATTAAAACTACCAGGTTGCTTGATTGTGCTATAGCGTTTGATAATTTACATAAAAAATGCAATTTCAAGCTTTTTTTTTTTCATACTTTGTCTCATTTAATATTAGGAATGAAATTAGCTTTCCTAGACTTATAACAGGAAGTTTGTCAAGTAGTCACGTGCAAGACTTAAATATTGCAGGCCTTATCCGAAACTGTTCTAAGCGATGGCTAATAAGCTTAACGCAGCGTTAAATAATCGAAACAGGTCAGTATATAATTTCCCTCATAAAGACAAGCTTCTTTTTAAATCTATTCAGTTGTTCATTTATTTATCTGTGCGCGCGACCATATGAAACGGTGACTCCGCCCATCTTGAAATTCGATGAAGAGGGGTCGCATCTTAGCCAAGCCGTATTACACTTTGAACTTAGCCAAAAGGCTGAGAATCTTTAATCTGAGAATACTTTAATGGGAAGCAAAAGATCCAATGGTGTTACTATATTAGTTTTTTTTGGCTTAAGGTGTTGTTTTGCGAGGGATTTCACCTATATCATGTCTCTGCTGCCTATACGTATGTTTTTTATAGCATGGTGTCTTTCTTATATGTAACATTGTCTTGAGACTGAATTTTTGTAATTCAATGTTCACCTCGTTTCTCTAATATTTTGTAGTTAAGAAGTCTCTGCCTTACTTCAAACTCAGGGGAATAAAGGGACCTTCAAACTCATTTTTTTAACTTATTTCTTTTTTTTATTGCGCATTAAATACTATTCAAGGGCACACTATATGCATTATGGCATCCATTTATCACACAAGAAATTAAAATAATAATAATAATTATTATTATGGAGAAAAATAGGGAATTTTCATTTATTTATCTGTGCGCGCGACCATATGAAACGGTGACTCCGCCCATCTTGAAATTCGATGAAGACGGATTGCATCTTAGCCAAAAGGCTGAGAATCTTTAATCTGAGAAGACTTTTACCGTATTACACTCTGATGTTCTTGCGGCAGATTTTTATTCTGGAAATGTTTCGTGTGACTTAAAATGTATGGAACTGAAAGCTGAGTCCAGTTATTTTGATGTATTGAAGGCATGATTTGGTGGACATTCATTTTGACATATGAATCTGGACAGTGAGCCGGAGTATGAAAAATTCGCTTTCAAAAATAACATCTTTGAACCGGAGTGAGAGTTGCAAAAATTCAATCTGCTTTTGAAGGAAAAAACCCTTTAGGCATTCCACAGCGAGTAATTTGCACTTATTCGAGAAAGATCAATAGAGTTTTCCACAACAATCGGTAGTGTTTTCAAATATTCGAAGTTCCACACCACATATATCTTTGAGAAATTTTTCGACGTGTATATATAGTCCGAGCAGGTTATGTTATGTGTACTTGCTTCGGCAGTACATATACTAAAATTGGAACGATACAGAGAAGATTAGCATGGCCCCTGCGCAAGGATGACACGCAAAATCGTGAAGCGTTCCACATTTTTTTGTATTTAATTTTTTTTTCTTTTAGAGCAGCCTGATATTTCGCCAGTTCTTGCAGTTTCTAAAATACTGCGTCTCATACTACTGGGAGAAATTTTAGAAGAATAGTTTGAATGAAATCGTTTGAATTTACACAAAGTCTGCACTCTTTTCAAGATCGGATCAACTGTATCTTTCTAATTCGTTTTATATTATTTGCCCCAACTCCGAAAAGCTGAAATGAATGATGTCTGTCTATTGTGAAAAGACCTGAAATTCTCATTCTGGAGGCACAAGGGAAAGGCTATTAGCATATTTTAAAGCTCTCTTTAAAAATAATGAATCTCGAAATCAGCAACTGCAAATGTACTAGAGTTACGCGTTCTGATATTTCGCAGTCGTGTCGGAAAAGGAAGATGGATATCGTTATAGGACTCTTAAAAACCGTGGAGCGTTATATCAAACAAAGTACGCTTGCTCTAAATGTGCGACTATTTTCTACTTTTGTTTAAAATGGAAACCACTCAGAGCAAGCTCCGCCCTTCCCGAGAGACACGAAGTCTAGCGGGCGCGATCATCAATGGCCCCTTCTGCATTTTATAGCAGATAGAACCGGCTTCACGCTCGGGGCGAAACCCCACTCCACATCATCGTGGTTGGGTTTTCTGCGATGTTCGGTGAGCGAACACGCTAATCATACTATCGAAATGATCCTATGAAGTATGATCTTGGCGTTAAATGTACAACACGAAATTACCAAGAAATATCATTCTAACTGTATGCAGGTCAACGATGAACTCTATGCCACGCGTGTTCTGACCGTTCAAGAAAACGCGTCGTCGGCAGTTTCTTAAAGGCAACAAAAAATAATTCATGATTTTTTAATATTGAAGACCCTATTTCCTAATAATTAAGTGATTCGTTGGTACATTCTCGATATTAGAGAAGCGATGACAAGTATATGATCCGGAATGAATTATAATTTCTCAAGGGAAATTATTTTACAAGTGCTCGTAAGAAATTGCGGTGTTTTCATCTCAAATCCCCTGCTCAACAACACGAAACTTTCTGACACAATTTTTGATTTATTTTTAAACTTAAAGGCATAAAATTGGCACGCCTGACTATTGAATCGATTTGGAATCGAAATGAGTTTTCTATTTTTTTCTTTATAAATAAATTAATTGAGTTATAAGCAATCGCGGTCACATGAAGACCGGTTTTTTTCCTTTCTTGAGCTGCAGCTATTTTAAATTTAATTTTATTATAAAGGCATAGGCGCTGGAACCAGTTCACGCAAAGTTAATGCGGCACCGCATTCGTAGCTTTTTTGAGAATGGTATAGTCAACGTTATCTCAATTCTGAAAAATGACTTTTCACATATTCTTGCCACTTTTATGCGAAAAGGAAAAAAATCGTAAGACGATATTGTTATACATTATATTTCATATTATATTATATTAAAATTACATTCGTGTATTATTTATATTATCCATTAGTACAATATATATTTTATATATTTATATTTGCATTATTATGTTATATATTTATATTATATTATATTTTTTATTAAATATTTCATTCACGATTCCTTTTACGATATACCGAATGTTTTTATGATTATTTTATAGAAATGAGTAAAGCAGTAATGGGATAATTAAGATATTCCAATACATAAGAAAACAGCACCAAGAGGAATTTAATCTACAGACACGGGCAGAGTGTTGACGGAGGATCGGCGAGCTTCTCAATATTATGTTGCATGATTAGGTCCATAAAACTGGATTTCTTGAGAACGTAAATATTTTTCCTTTTCATCGCCATCCTTTTTAATAATAAAAAAACAATTACTTAATGGCTATTCAGAGTGCGTCTTAATTCTCTCGTTGCATTCCTTCCATCTGGTCAACTGACTGTCGACAAATATAGTACAAGAAAAGAGGCCACTGCTAGGCCGGTGTAACGATGAAGAAATTAGTCTTTCCACACCGGTAATCCGAAGGAGCTACAAATAGATATCATTTTCGAGCGTCAAATCGAATGTATGCTCTGGTTTCTCTTCATAATACAAGCTAATCTTTCGCCTTTTGCTAAAGATTACCGTGGAGGGGAACAACTCAATGAGCCTAAAACTAATTTTTGGAATCCCACTGAAAGGTGGGGCGTTTCTTTAAAAAAGATCTCACTTTATTTATCCTACGTCATGTTTTATGCTGTTTTCGCCTAGTTTTAAATCTGACCGCAGTAAAATGTCAACCGATTTGCTTTCGATTTTTAGACTATGTTATAGATTTTTTTCTTTTTTTTCTTTTTTTTTTTTTTTTTTTTACTGAGAGAAACGCAATTGTTAAGGGTGAATTCCGATCCAAACTGCTTATTTTCTGATTCATTTTTAAATCCCTTTTTGCTCTCAAACGCATCAAACTAAGAAATTCTCTTATTTAGAAACTACATAATGTGCCGTGCTTCTCGATTTTTTGATAAATGCAGAAAATATTGTAAAAAATGCTGTCAAAATCGGCGTTTTGAACCGAAATTTCCGGAAGTGGGAGATCTGGGGATGAAAAAGATGGTCATACTGAGAAAATAATTGCTTAAAAATCAAATTCTAATTAATTGAGCGAAAAATGAAATCACACGGCACCTTATACAACTCTTCAAAAATCACCCCAGCAAGTTTCATGTTTTTACTTTTAAAAATGAGTCCGAAAATGTCTCAGAAAATTTCGAGCTGTTGAGGGTGGAAAAATATTCTTTCGAATACACCCTTAAGTGCTTTTCACAGAATATCTGTTCGAGCATCAAGAAAATATTACTTTTATTGCGAGTCGGACATTAAGTTTGAACAAACATTTTCATATTCATATCAAACACTTAGAAAAGAAAACATTAAAACTACCAGGTTGCTTGATTGTGCTATAGCGTTTGATAATTTACATAAAAAATGCAATTTCAAGCTTTTTTTTTTCATACTTTGTCTCATTTAATATTAGGAATGAAATTAGCTTTCCTAGACTTATAACAGGAAGTTTGTCAAGTAGTCACGTGCAAGACTTTAATATTGCAGGCCTTATCCGAAACTGTTCTAAGCGATGGCTAATAAGCTTAACGCAGCGTTAAATAATCGAAACAGGTCAGTATATAATTTCCCTCATAAAGACAAGCTTCTTTTTAAATCTATTCAGTTGTTCATTTATTTATCTGTGCGCGCGACCATATGAAACGGTGACTCCGCCCATCTTGAAATTCGATGAAGAGGGGTCGCATCTTAGCCAAGCCGTATTACACTTTGAACTTAGCCAAAAGGCTGAGAATCTTTAATCTGAGAATACTTTAATGGGAAGCAAAAGATCCAATGGTGTTACTGTATTAGTTTTTTTTTGGCTTAAGGTGTTGTTTTGCGAGGGATTTCACCTATATCATGTCTCTGCTGCCTATACGTATGTTTTTTATAGCATGGTGTCTTTCTTATATGTAACATTGTCTTGAGACTGAATTTTTGTAATTCAATGTTCACCTCGTTTCTCTAATATTTTGTAGTTAAGAAGTCTCTGCCTTACTTCAAACTCAGGGGAATAAAGGGACCTTCAAACTCATTTTTTTAACTTATTTTTTTTTTTTTTATTGCGCATTAAATACTATTCAAGGGCACACTATATGCATTATGGCATCCATTTATCACACAAGAAATTAAAATAATAATAATAATAATTATTATGGAGAAAAATAGGGAATTTTCATTTATTTATCTGTGCGCGCGACCATATAAACGGTGACTCCGCCCATCTTGAAATTCGATGAAGACGGATTGCATCTTAGCCAAAAGGCTGAGAATCTTTAATCTGAGAAGACTTTTACCGTATTACACTCTGATGTTCTTGCGGCAGATTTTTATTCTGGAAATGTTTCGTGTGACATAAAATGTATGGAACTGAAAGCTGAGTCCAGTTATTTTGATGTATTGAAGGCATGATTTGGTGGACATTCATTTTGACATATGAATCTGGACAGTGAGCCGGAGTATGAAAAATTCGCTTTCAAAAATAACATCTTTGAACCGGAGTGAGAGTTGCAAAAATTCAATCTGCTTTTGAAGGAAAAAACCCTTTAGGCATTCCACAGCGAGTAATTTGCACTTATTCGAGAAAGATCAATAGAGTTTTCCACAACAATCGGTAGTGTTTTCAAATATTCGAAGTTCCACACCACATATATCTTTGAGAAATTTTTCGACGTGTATATATAGTCCGAGCAGGTTATGTTATGTGTACTTGCTTCGGCAGTACATATACTAAAATTGGAACGATACAGAGAAGATTAGCATGGCCCCTGCGCAAGGATGACACGCAAAATCGTGAAGCGTTCCACATTTTTTTGTATTTAATTTTTTTTTTCTTTTAGAGCAGCCTGATATTTCGCCAGTTCTTGCAGTTTCTAAAATACTGCGTCTCATACTACTGGGAGAAATTTTAGAAGAATAGTTTGAATGAAATCGTTTGAATTTACACAAAGTCTGCACTCTTTTCAAGATCGGATCAACTGTATCTTTCTAATTCGTTTTATATTATTTGCCCCAACTCCGAAAAGCTGAAATGAATGATGTCTGTCTATTGTGAAAAGACCTGAAATTCTCATTCTGGAGGCACAAGGGAAAGGCTATTAGCATATTTTAAAGCTCTCTTTAAAAATAATGAATCTCGAAATCAGCAACTGCAAATGTACTAGAGTTACGCGTTCTGATATTTCGCAGTCGTGTCGGAAAAGGAAGATGGATATCGTTATAGGACTCTTAAAAACCGTGGAGCGTTATATAAACAAAGTACGCTTGCTCTAAATGTGCGACTATTTTCTACTTTTGTTTAAAATGGAAACCTTTCAGAGCAAGCTCCGCCCTTCCCGAGAGACACGAAGTCTAGCGGGCGCGATCATCAATGGCCCCTTCTGCATTTTATAGCAGATAGAACCGGCTTCACGCTCGGGGCGAAACCCAACTCCACATCATCGTGGTTGGGTTTTCTGCGATGTTCGGTGAGCGAACACGCTAATCATACTATCGAAATGATCCTATGAAGTATGATCTTGGCGTTAAATGTACAACACGAAATTACCAAGAAATATCATTCTAACTGTATGCAGGTCAACGATGAACTCTACGCCACGCGTGTTCTGACCGTTCAAGAAAACGCGTCGTCGGCAGTTTCTTAAAGGCAACAAAAAATAATTCATGATTTTTTAATATTGAAGACCCTATTTCCTAATAATTAAGTGATTCGTTGGTACATTCTCGATATTAGAGAAGCGATGACAAGTATATGATCCGGAATGAATTATAATTTCTCAAGGGAAATTATTTTACAAGTGCTCGTAAGAAATTGCGGTGTTTTCATCTCAAATCCCCTGCTCAACAACACGAAACTTTCTGACACAATTTTTGATTTATTTTTAAACTTAAAGGCATAAAATTGGCACGCCTGACTATTGAATCGATTTGGAATCGAAATGAGTTTTCTATTTTTTTCTTTATAAATAAATTAATTGAGTTATAAGCAATCGCGGTCACATGACGACCGGTTTTTTTCCTTTCTTGAGCTGCAGCTATTTTAAATTTAATTTTATTATAGAGGCATAGGCGCTGGAACCAGTTCACGCAAAGTTAATGCGGCACCGCATTCGTAGCTTTTTTGAGAATGGTATAGTCAACGTTATCTCAATTCTGAAAAATGACTTTTCACATATTCTTGCCACTTTTATGCGAAAAGGAAAAAAATCGTAAGACGATATTGTTATACATTATATTTCATATTATATTATATTAAAATTACATTCGTGTATTATTTATATTATCCATTAGTACAATATATATTTTATATATTTATATTTGCATTATTATGTTATATATTTATATTATATTATATTTTTTATTAAATATTTCATTCACGATTCCTTTTACGATATACCGAATGTTTTTATGATTATTTTATAGAAATGAGTAAAGCAGTAATGGGATAATTAAGATATTCCAATACATAAGAAAACAGCACCAAGAGGAATTTAATCTACAGACACGGGCAGAGTGTTGACGGAGGATCGGCGAGCTTCTCAATATTATGTTGCATGATTAGGTCCATAAAACTGGATTTCTTGAGAACGTAAATATTTTTCCTTTTCATCGCCATCCTTTTTAATAATAAAAAAACAATTACTTAATGGCTATTCAGAGTGCGTCTTAATTCTCTCGTTGCATTCCTTCCATCTGGTCAACTGACTGTCGACAAATATAGTACAAGAAAAGAGGCCACTGCTAGGCCGGTGTAACGATGAAGAAATTAGTCTTTCCACACCGGTAATCCGAAGGAGCTACAAATAGATATCATTTTCGAGCGTCAAATCGAATGTATGCTCTGGTTTCTCTTCATAATACAAGCTAATCTTTCGCCTTTTACTAAAGATTACCGTCGAGGGGAACAACTCAATGAGCCTAAAACTAATTTTTGGAATCCCACCGAAAGGTGGGGCGTTTCTTAAAAAAAGATCTCACTTTATTTATCCTACGTCATGTTTTATGCTGTTTTCGCCTAGTTTTAAATCTGACCGCAGTAAAATGTCAACCGATTTGCTTTCGATTTTTAGACTATGTTATAGATTTTTTTCTTTTTTTTCTTTTTTTTTTTTTTTTTTTTTTTTACTGAGAGAAACGCAATTGTTAAGGGTGAATTCCGATCCAAACTGCTTATTTTCTGATTCATTTTTAAATCCCTTTTTGCTCTCAAACGCATCAAACTAAGAAATTCTCTTATTTAGAAACTACATAATGTGCCGTGCTTCTCGATTTTTTGATAAATGCAGAAAATATTGTAAAAAATGCTGTCAAAATCGGCGTTTTGAACCGAAATTTCCGGAAGCGGGAGATCTGGGGATGAAAAAGATGGTCATACTGAGAAAATAATTGCTTAAAAATCAAATTCTAATTAATTGAGCGAAAAATGAAATCACACGGCACCTTATACAACTCTTCAAAAATCACCCCAGCAAGTTTCATGTTTTTACTTTTAAAAATGAGTCTGAAAATGTCTCAGAAAATTTCGAGCTGTTGAGGGTGGAAAAATATTCTTTCGAATACACCCTTAAGTGCTTTTCACAGAATATCTGTTCGAGCATCAAGAAAATATTACTTTTATTGCGAGTCGGACATTAAGTTTGAACAAACATTTTCATATTCATATCAAACACTTAGAAAAGAAAACATTAAAACTACCAGGTTGCTTGCTTGTGCTATAGCGTTTGATAATTTACATAAAAAATGCAATTTCAAGCTTTTTTTTTTTTCATACTTTGTCTCATTTAATATTAGGAATGAAATTAGCTTTCCTAGACTTATAACAGGAAGTTTGTCAAGTAGTCACGTGCAAGACTTAAATATTGCAGGCCTTATCCGAAACTGTTCTAAGCGATGGCTAATAAGCTTAACGCAGCGTTAAATAATCGAAACAGGTCAGTATATAATTTCCCTCATAAAGACAAGCTTCTTTTTAAATCTATTCAGTTGTTCATTTATTTATCTGTGCGCGCGACCATATGAAACGGTGACTCCGCCCATCTTGAAATTCGATGAAGAGGGGTCGCATCTTAGCCAAGCCGTATTACACTTTGAACTTAGCCAAAAGGCTGAGAATCTTTAATCTGAGAATACTTTAATGGGAAGCAAAAGATCCAATGGTGTTACTATATTAGTTTTTTTTGGCTTAAGGTGTTGTTTTGCGAGGGATTTCACCTATATCATGTCTCTGCTGCCTATACGTATGTTTTTTATAGCATGGTGTCTTTCTTATATGTAACATTGTCTTGAGACTGAATTTTTGTAATTCAATGTTCACCTCGTTTCTCTAATATTTTGTAGTTAAGAAGTCTCTGCCTTACTTCAAACTCAGGGGAATAAAGGGACCTTCAAACTCATTTTTTTAACTTATTTTTTTTTTTTTTATTGCGCATTAAATACTATTCAAGGGCACACTATATGCATTATGGCATCCATTTATCACACAAGAAATTAAAATAATAATAATAATAATTATTATGGAGAAAAATAGGGAATTTTCATTTATTTATCTGTGCGCGCGACCATATAAACGGTGACTCCGCCCATCTTGAAATTCGATGAAGACGGATTGCATCTTAGCCAAAAGGCTGAGAATCTTTAATCTGAGAAGACTTTTACCGTATTACACTCTGATGTTCTTGCGGCAGATTTTTATTCTGGAAATGTTTCGTGTGACATAAAATGTATGGAACTGAAAGCTGAGTCCAGTTATTTTGATGTATTGAAGGCATGATTTGGTGGACATTCATTTTGACATATGAATCTGGACAGTGAGCCGGAGTATGAAAAATTCGCTTTCAAAAATAACATCTTTGAACCGGAGTGAGAGTTGCAAAAATTCAATCTGCTTTTGAAGGAAAAAACCCTTTAGGCATTCCACAGCGAGTAATTTGCACTTATTCGAGAAAGATCAATAGAGTTTTCCACAACAATCGGTAGTGTTTTCAAATATTCGAAGTTCCACACCACATATATCTTTGAGAAATTTTTCGACGTGTATATATAGTCCGAGCAGGTTATGTTATGTGTACTTGCTTCGGCAGTACATATACTAAAATTGGAACGATACAGAGAAGATTAGCATGGCCCCTGCGCAAGGATGACACGCAAAATCGTGAAGCGTTCCACATTTTTTTGTATTTAATTTTTTTTTTCTTTTAGAGCAGCCTGATATTTCGCCAGTTCTTGCAGTTTCTAAAATACTGCGTCTCATACTACTGGGAGAAATTTTAGAAGAATAGTTTGAATGAAATCGTTTGAATTTACACAAAGTCTGCACTCTTTTCAAGATCGGATCAACTGTATCTTTCTAATTCGTTTTATATTATTTGCCCCAACTCCGAAAAGCTGAAATGAATGATGTCTGTCTATTGTGAAAAGACCTGAAATTCTCATTCTGGAGGCACAAGGGAAAGGCTATTAGCATATTTTAAAGCTCTCTTTAAAAATAATGAATCTCGAAATCAGCAACTGCAAATGTACTAGAGTTACGCGTTCTGATATTTCGCAGTCGTGTCGGAAAAGGAAGATGGATATCGTTATAGGACTCTTAAAAACCGTGGAGCGTTATATAAACAAAGTACGCTTGCTCTAAATGTGCGACTATTTTCTACTTTTGTTTAAAATGGAAACCTTTCAGAGCAAGCTCCGCCCTTCCCGAGAGACACGAAGTCTAGCGGGCGCGATCATCAATGGCCCCTTCTGCATTTTATAGCAGATAGAACCGGCTTCACGCTCGGGGCGAAACCCAACTCCACATCATCGTGGTTGGGTTTTCTGCGATGTTCGGTGAGCGAACACGCTAATCATACTATCGAAATGATCCTATGAAGTATGATCTTGGCGTTAAATGTACAACACGAAATTACCAAGAAATATCATTCTAACTGTATGCAGGTCAACGATGAACTCTACGCCACGCGTGTTCTGACCGTTCAAGAAAACGCGTCGTCGGCAGTTTCTTAAAGGCAACAAAAAATAATTCATGATTTTTTAATATTGAAGACCCTATTTCCTAATAATTAAGTGATTCGTTGGTACATTCTCGATATTAGAGAAGCGATGACAAGTATATGATCCGGAATGAATTATAATTTCTCAAGGGAAATTATTTTACAAGTGCTCGTAAGAAATTGCGGTGTTTTCATCTCAAATCCCCTGCTCAACAACACGAAACTTTCTGACACAATTTTTGATTTATTTTTAAACTTAAAGGCATAAAATTGGCACGCCTGACTATTGAATCGATTTGGAATCGAAATGAGTTTTCTATTTTTTTCTTTATAAATAAATTAATTGAGTTATAAGCAATCGCGGTCACATGACGACCGGTTTTTTTCCTTTCTTGAGCTGCAGCTATTTTAAATTTAATTTTATTATAGAGGCATAGGCGCTGGAACCAGTTCACGCAAAGTTAATGCGGCACCGCATTCGTAGCTTTTTTGAGAATGGTATAGTCAACGTTATCTCAATTCTGAAAAATGACTTTTCACATATTCTTGCCACTTTTATGCGAAAAGGAAAAAAATCGTAAGACGATATTGTTATACATTATATTTCATATTATATTATATTAAAATTACATTCGTGTATTATTTATATTATCCATTAGTACAATATATATTTTATATATTTATATTTGCATTATTATGTTATATATTTATATTATATTATATTTTTTATTAAATATTTCATTCACGATTCCTTTTACGATATACCGAATGTTTTTATGATTATTTTATAGAAATGAGTAAAGCAGTAATGGGATAATTAAGATATTCCAATACATAAGAAAACAGCACCAAGAGGAATTTAATCTACAGACACGGGCAGAGTGTTGACGGAGGATCGGCGAGCTTCTCAATATTATGTTGCATGATTAGGTCCATAAAACTGGATTTCTTGAGAACGTAAATATTTTTCCTTTTCATCGCCATCCTTTTTAATAATAAAAAAACAATTACTTAATGGCTATTCAGAGTGCGTCTTAATTCTCTCGTTGCATTCCTTCCATCTGGTCAACTGACTGTCGACAAATATAGTACAAGAAAAGAGGCCACTGCTAGGCCGGTGTAACGATGAAGAAATTAGTCTTTCCACACCGGTAATCCGAAGGAGCTACAAATAGATATCATTTTCGAGCGTCAAATCGAATGTATGCTCTGGTTTCTCTTCATAATACAAGCTAATCTTTCGCCTTTTACTAAAGATTACCGTCGAGGGGAACAACTCAATGAGCCTAAAACTAATTTTTGGAATCCCACCGAAAGGTGGGGCGTTTCTTAAAAAAAGATCTCACTTTATTTATCCTACGTCATGTTTTATGCTGTTTTCGCCTAGTTTTAAATCTGACCGCAGTAAAATGTCAACCGATTTGCTTTCGATTTTTAGACTATGTTATAGATTTTTTTCTTTTTTTTTTTTTTTTTTTTTTACTGAGAGAAACGCAATTGTTAAGGGTGAATTCCGATCCAAACTGCTTATTTTCTGATTCATTTTTAAATCCCTTTTTGCTCTCAAACGCATCAAACTAAGAAATTCTCTTATTTAGAAACTACATAATGTGCCGTGCTTCTCGATTTTTTGATAAATGCAGAAAATATTGTAAAAAATGCTGTCAAAATCGGCGTTTTGAACCGAAATTTCCGGAAGCGGGAGATCTGGGGATGAAAAAGATGGTCATACTGAGAAAATAATTGCTTAAAAATCAAATTCTAATTAATTGAGCGAAAAATGAAATCACACGGCACCTTATACAACTCTTCAAAAATCACCCCAGCAAGTTTCATGTTTTTACTTTTAAAAATGAGTCTGAAAATGTCTCAGAAAATTTCGAGCTGTTGAGGGTGGAAAAATATTCTTTCGAATACACCCTTAAGTGCTTTTCACAGAATATCTGTTCGAGCATCAAGAAAATATTACTTTTATTGCGAGTCGGACATTAAGTTTGAACAAACATTTTCATATTCATATCAAACACTTAGAAAAGAAAACATTAAAACTACCAGGTTGCTTGCTTGTGCTATAGCGTTTGATAATTTACATAAAAAATGCAATTTCAAGCTTTTTTTTTTTTCATACTTTGTCTCATTTAATATTAGGAATGAAATTAGCTTTCCTAGACTTATAACAGGAAGTTTGTCAAGTAGTCACGTGCAAGACTTAAATATTGCAGGCCTTATCCGAAACTGTTCTAAGCGATGGCTAATAAGCTTAACGCAGCGTTAAATAATCGAAACAGGTCAGTATATAATTTCCCTCATAAAGACAAGCTTCTTTTTAAATCTATTCAGTTGTTCATTTATTTATCTGTGCGCGCGACCATATGAAACGGTGACTCCGCCCATCTTGAAATTCGATGAAGAGGGGTCGCATCTTAGCCAAGCCGTATTACACTTTGAACTTAGCCAAAAGGCTGAGAATCTTTAATCTGAGAATACTTTAATGGGAAGCAAAAGATCCAATGGTGTTACTATATTAGTTTTTTTTGGCTTAAGGTGTTGTTTTGCGAGGGATTTCACCTATATCATGTCTCTGCTGCCTATACGTATGTTTTTTATAGCATGGTGTCTTTCTTATATGTAACATTGTCTTGAGACTGAATTTTTGTAATTCAATGTTCACCTCGTTTCTCTAATATTTTGTAGTTAAGAAGTCTCTGCCTTACTTCAAACTCAGGGGAATAAAGGGACCTTCAAACTCATTTTTTTAACTTATTTTTTTTTTTATTGCGCATTAAATACTATTCAAGGGCACACTATATGCATTATGGCATCCATTTATCACACAAGAAATTAAAATAATAATAATAATAATTATTATGGAGAAAAATAGGGAATTTTCATTTATTTATCTGTGCGCGCGACCATATGAAACGGTGACTCCGCCCATCTTGAAATTCGATGAAGACGGATTGCATCTTAGCCAAAAGGCTGAGAATCTTTAATCTGAGAAGACTTTTACCGTATTACACTCTGATGTTCTTGTTGCAGATTTTTATTCTGGAAATGTTTCGTGTGACTTAAAATGTATGGAACTGAAAGCTGAGTCCAGTTATTTTGATGTATTGAAGGCATGATTTGGTGGACATTCATTTTGACATATGAATCTGGACAGTGAGCCGGAGTATGAAAAATTCGCTTTCAAAAATAACATCTTTGAACCGGAGTGAGAGTTGCAAAAATTCAATCTGCTTTTGAAGGAAAAAACCCTTTAGGCATTCCACAGCGAGTAATTTGCACTTATTCGAGAAAGATCAATAGAGTTTTCCACAACAATCGGTAGTGTTTTCAAATATTCGAAGTTCCACACCACATATATCTTTGAGAAATTTTTCGACGTGTATATATAGTCCGAGCAGGTTATGTTATGTGTACTTGCTTCGGCAGTACATATACTAAAATTGGAACGATACAGAGAAGATTAGCATGGCCCCTGCGCAAGGATGACACGCAAAATCGTGAAGCGTTCCACGTTTTTTTGTATTTATTTTTTTTTTCTTTTAGAGCAGCCTGATATTTCGCCAGTTCTTGCAGTTTCTAAAATACTGCGTCTCATACTACTGGGAGAAATTTTAGAAGAATAGTTTGAATGAAATCGTTTGAATTTACACAAAGTCTGCACTCTTTTCAAGATCGGATCAACTGTATCTTTCTAATTCGTTTTATATTATTTGCCCCAACTCCGAAAAGCTGAAATGAATGATGTCTGTCTATTGTGAAAAGACCTGAAATTCTCATTCTGGAGGCACAAGGGAAAGGCTATTAGCATATTTTAAAGCTCTCTTTAAAAATAATGAATCTCGAAATCAGCAACTGCAAATGTACTAGAGTTACGCGTTCTGATATTTCGCAGTCGTGTCGGAAAAGGAAGATGGATATCGTTATAGGACTCTTAAAAACCGTGGAGCGTTATATCAAACAAAGTACGCTTGCTCTAAATGTGCGACTATTTTCTACTTTTGTTTAAAATGGAAACCACTCAGAGCAAGCTCCGCCCTTCCCGAGAGACACGAAGTCTAGCGGGCGCGATCATCAATGGCCCCTTCTGCATTTTATAGCAGATAGAACCGGCTTCACGCTCGGGGCGAAACCCCACTCCACATCATCGTGGTTGGGTTTTCTGCGATGTTCGGTGAGCGAACACGCTAATCATACTATCGAAATGATCCTATGAAGTATGATCTTGGCGTTAAATGTACAACACGAAATTACCAAGAAATATCATTCTAACTGTATGCAGGTCAACGATGAACTCTACGCCACGCGTGTTCTGACCGTTCAAGAAAACGCGTCGTCGGCAGTTTCTTAAAGGCAACAAAAAATAATTCATGATTTTTTAATATTGAAGACCCTATTTCCTAATAATTAAGTGATTCGTTGGTACATTCTCGATATTAGAGAAGCGATGACAAGTATATGATCCGGAATGAATTATAATTTCTCAAGGGAAATTATTTTACAAGTGCTCGTAAGAAATTGCGGTGTTTTCATCTCAAATCCCCTGCTCAACAACACGAAACTTTCTGACACAATTTTTGATTTATTTTTAAACTTAAAGGCATAAAATTGGCACGCCTGACTATTGAATCGATTTGGAATCGAAATGAGTTTTCTATTTTTTTCTTTATAAATAAATTAATTGAGTTATAAGCAATCGCGGTCACATGACGACCGGTTTTTTTCCTTTCTTGAGCTGCAGCTATTTTAAATTTAATTTTATTATAGAGGCATAGGCGCTGGAACCAGTTCACGCAAAGTTAATGCGGCACCGCATTCGTAGCTTTTTTGAGAATGGTATAGTCAACGTTATCTCAATTCTGAAAAATGACTTTTCACATATTCTTGCCACTTTTATGCGAAAAGGAAAAAAATCGTAAGACGATATTGTTATACATTATATTTCATATTATATTATATTAAAATTACATTCGTGTATTATTTATATTATCCATTAGTACAATATATATTTTATATATTTATATTTGCATTATTATGTTATATATTTATATTATATTATATTTTTTATTAAATATTTCATTCACGATTCCTTTTACGATATACCGAATGTTTTTATGATTATTTTATAGAAATGAGTAAAGCAGTAATGGGATAATTAAGATATTCCAATACATAAGAAAACAGCACCAAGAGGAATTTAATCTACAGACACGGGCAGAGTGTTGACGGAGGATCGGCGAGCTTCTCAATATTATGTTGCATGATTAGGTCCATAAAACTGGATTTCTTGAGAACGTAAATATTTTTCCTTTTCATCGCCATCCTTTTTAATAATAAAAAAACAATTACTTAATGGCTATTCAGAGTGCGTCTTAATTCTCTCGTTGCATTCCTTCCATCTGGTCAACTGACTGTCGACAAATATAGTACAAGAAAAGAGGCCACTGCTAGGCCGGTGTAACGATGAAGAAATTAGTCTTTCCACACCGGTAATCCGAAGGAGCTACAAATAGATATCATTTTCGAGCGTCAAATCGAATGTATGCCCTGTTTCTCTTCATAATACGAGCTAATCTTTCGCCTTTTACTAAAGATTACCGTGGAGAGGAACAACTCAATGAGCCTAAAACTAATTTTTGGAATCCCACCGAAAGGTGGGGCGTTTCTTAAAAAAAGATCTCACTTTATTTATCCTACGTCATGTTTTATGCTGTTTTCGCCTAGTTTTAAATCTGACCGCAGTAAAATGTCAACCGATTTGCTTTCGATTTTTAGACTATGTTATAGATTTTTTTCTTTTTTTTCTTTTTTTTTTTTTTTTTTTTTTTTACTGAGAGAAACGCAATTGTTAAGGGTGAATTCCGATCCAAACTGCTTATTTTCTGATTCATTTTTAAATCCCTTTTTGCTCTCAAACGCATCAAACTAAGAAATTCTCTTATTTAGAAACTACATAATGTGCCGTGCTTCTCGATTTTTTGATAAATGCAGAAAATATTGTAAAAAATGCTGTCAAAATCGGCGTTTTGAACCGAAATTTCCGGAAGCGGGAGATCTGGGGATGAAAAAGATGGTCATACTGAGAAAATAATTGCTTAAAAATCAAATTCTAATTAATTGAGCGAAAAATGAAATCACACGGCACCTTATACAACTCTTCAAAAATCACCCCAGCAAGTTTCATGTTTTTACTTTTAAAAATGAGTCTGAAAATGTCTCAGAAAATTTCGAGCTGTTGAGGGTGGAAAAATATTCTTTCGAATACACCCTTAAGTGCTTTTCACAGAATATCTGTTCGAGCATCAAGAAAATATTACTTTTATTGCGAGTCGGACATTAAGTTTGAACAAACATTTTCATATTCATATCAAACACTTAGAAAAGAAAACATTAAAACTACCAGGTTGCTTGATTGTGCTATAGCGTTTGATAATTTACATAAAAAATGCAATTTCAAGCTTTTTTTTTTTCATACTTTGTCTCATTTAATATTAGGAATGAAATTAGCTTTCCTAGACTTATAACAGGAAGTTTGTCAAGTAGTCACGTGCAAGACTTAAATATTGCAGGCCTTATCCGAAACTGTTCTAAGCGATGGCTAATAAGCTTAACGCAGCGTTAAATAATCGAAACAGGTCAGTATATAATTTCCCTCATAAAGACAAGCTTCTTTTTAAATCTATTCAGTTGTTCATTTATTTATCTGTGCGCGCGACCATATGAAACGGTGACTCCGCCCATCTTGAAATTCGATGAAGAGGGGTCGCATCTTAGCCAAGCCGTATTACACTTTGAACTTAGCCAAAAGGCTGAGAATCTTTAATCTGAGAATACTTTAATGGGAAGCAAAAGATCCAATGGTGTTACTATATTAGTTTTTTTTGGCTTAAGGTGTTGTTTTGCGAGGGATTTCACCTATATCATGTCTCTGCTGCCTATACGTATGTTTTTTATAGCATGGTGTCTTTCTTATATGTAACATTGTCTTGAGACTGAATTTTTGTAATTCAATGTTCACCTCGTTTCTCTAATATTTTGTAGTTAAGAAGTCTCTGCCTTACTTCAAACTCAGGGGAATAAAGGGACCTTCAAACTCATTTTTTTAACTTATTTCTTTTTTTTATTGCGCATTAAATACTATTCAAGGGCACACTATATGCATTATGGCATCCATTTATCACACAAGAAATTAAAATAATAATAATAATAATTATTATGGAGAAAAATAGGGAATTTTCATTTATTTATCTGTGCGCGCGACCATATGAAACGGTGACTCCGCCCATCTTGAAATTCGATGAAGACGGATTGCATCTTAGCCAAAAGGCTGAGAATCTTTAATCTGAGAAGACTTTTACCGTATTACACTCTGATGTTCTTGCGGCAGATTTTTATTCTGGAAATGTTTCGTGTGACATAAAATGTATGGAACTGAAAGCTGAGTCCAGTTATTTTGATGTATTGAAGGCATGATTTGGTGGACATTCATTTTGACATATGAATCTGGACAGTGAGCCGGAGTATGAAAAATTCGCTTTCAAAAATAACATCTTTGAACCGGAGTGAGAGTTGCAAAAATTCAATCTGCTTTTGAAGGAAAAAACCCTTTAGGCATTCCACAGCGAGTAATTTGCACTTATTCGAGAAAGATCAATAGAGTTTTCCACAACAATCGGTAGTGTTTTCAAATATTCGAAGTTCCACACCACATATATCTTTGAGAAATTTTTCGACGTGTATATATAGTCCGAGCAGGTTATGTTATGTGTACTTGCTTCGGCAGTACATATACTAAAATTGGAACGATACAGAGAAGATTAGCATGGCCCCTGCGCAAGGATGACACGCAAAATCGTGAAGCGTTCCACATTTTTTTGTATTTAATTTTTTTTTCTTTTAGAGCAGCCTGATATTTCGCCAGTTCTTGCAGTTTCTAAAATACTGCGTCTCATACTACTGGGAGAAATTTTAGAAGAATAGTTTGAATGAAATCGTTTGAATTTACACAAAGTCTGCACTCTTTTCAAGATCGGATCAACTGTATCTTTCTAATTCGTTTTATATTATTTGCCCCAACTCCGAAAAGCTGAAATGAATGATGTCTGTCTATTGTGAAAAGACCTGAAATTCTCATTCTGGAGGCACAAGGGAAAGGCTATTAGCATATTTTAAAGCTCTCTTTAAAAATAATGAATCTCGAAATCAGCAACTGCAAATGTACTAGAGTTACGCGTTCTGATATTTCGCAGTCGTGTCGGAAAAGGAAGATGGATATCGTTATAGGACTCTTAAAAACCGTGGAGCGTTATATCAAACAAAGTACGCTTGCTCTAAATGTGCGACTATTTTCTACTTTTGTTTAAAATGGAAACCACTCAGAGCAAGCTCCGCCCTTCCCGAGAGACACGAAGTCTAGCGGGCGCGATCATCAATGGCCCCTTCTGCATTTTATAGCAGATAGAACCGGCTTCACGCTCGGGGCGAAACCCCACTCCACATCATCGTGGTTGGGTTTTCTGCGATGTTCGGTGAGCGAACACGCTAATCATACTATCGAAATGATCCTATGAAGTATGATCTTGGCGTTAAATGTACAACACGAAATTACCAAGAAATATCATTCTAACTGTATGCAGGTCAACGATGAACTCTACGCCACGCGTGTTCTGACCGTTCAAGAAAACGCGTCGTCGGCAGTTTCTTAAAGGCAACAAAAAATAATTCATGATTTTTTAATATTGAAGACCCTATTTCCTAATAATTAAGTGATTCGTTGGTACATTCTCGATATTAGAGAAGCGATGACAAGTATATGATCCGGAATGAATTATAATTTCTCAAGGGAAATTATTTTACAAGTGCTCGTAAGAAATTGCGGTGTTTTCATCTCAAATCCCCTGCTCAACAACACGAAACTTTCTGACACAATTTTTGATTTATTTTTAAACTTAAAGGCATAAAATTGGCACGCCTGACTATTGAATCGATTTGGAATCGAAATGAGTTTTCTATTTTTTTCTTTATAAATAAATTAATTGAGTTATAAGCAATCGCGGTCACATGACGACCGGTTTTTTTCCTTTCTTGAGCTGCAGCTATTTTAAATTTAATTTTATTATAGAGGCATAGGCGCTGGAACCAGTTCACGCAAAGTTAATGCGGCACCGCATTCGTAGCTTTTTTGAGAATGGTATAGTCAACGTTATCTCAATTCTGAAAAATGACTTTTCACATATTCTTGCCACTTTTATGCGAAAAGGAAAAAAATCGTAAGACGATATTGTTATACATTATATTTCATATTATATTATATTAAAATTACATTCGTGTATTATTTATATTATCCATTAGTACAATATATATTTTATATATTTATATTTGCATTATTATGTTATATATTTATATTATATTATATTTTTTATTAAATATTTCATTCACGATTCCTTTTACGATATACCGAATGTTTTTATGATTATTTTATAGAAATGAGTAAAGCAGTAATGGGATAATTAAGATATTCCAATACATAAGAAAACAGCACCAAGAGGAATTTAATCTACAGACACGGGCAGAGTGTTGACGGAGGATCGGCGAGCTTCTCAATATTATGTTGCATGATTAGGTCCATAAAACTGGATTTCTTGAGAACGTAAATATTTTTCCTTTTCATCGCCATCCTTTTTAATAATAAAAAAACAATTACTTAATGGCTATTCAGAGTGCGTCTTAATTCTCTCGTTGCATTCCTTCCATCTGGTCAACTGACTGTCGACAAATATAGTACAAGAAAAGAGGCCACTGCTAGGCCGGTGTAACGATGAAGAAATTAGTCTTTCCACACCGGTAATCCGAAGGAGCTACAAATAGATATCATTTTCGAGCGTCAAATCGAATGTATGCCCTGTTTCTCTTCATAATACGAGCTAATCTTTCGCCTTTTACTAAAGATTACCGTGGAGAGGAACAACTCAATGAGCCTAAAACTAATTTTTGGAATCCCACCGAAAGGTGGGGCGTTTCTTAAAAAAAGATCTCACTTTATTTATCCTACGTCATGTTTTATGCTGTTTTCGCCTAGTTTTAAATCTGACCGCAGTAAAATGTCAACCGATTTGCTTTCGATTTTTAGACTATGTTATAGATTTTTTTCTTTTTTTTCTTTTTTTTTTTTTTTTTTTTTTACTGAGAGAAACGCAATTGTTAAGGGTGAATTCCGATCCAAACTGCTTATTTTCTGATTCATTTTTAAATCCCTTTTTGCTCTCAAACGCATCAAACTAAGAAATTCTCTTATTTAGAAACTACATAATGTGCCGTGCTTCTCGATTTTTTGATAAATGCAGAAAATATTGTAAAAAATGCTGTCAAAATCGGCGTTTTGAACCGAAATTTCCGGAAGCGGGAGATCTGGGGATGAAAAAGATGGTCATACTGAGAAAATAATTGCTTAAAAATCAAATTCTAATTAATTGAGCGAAAAATGAAATCACACGGCACCTTATACAACTCTTCAAAAATCACCCCAGCAAGTTTCATGTTTTTACTTTTAAAAATGAGTCTGAAAATGTCTCAGAAAATTTCGAGCTGTTGAGGGTGGAAAAATATTCTTTCGAATACACCCTTAAGTGCTTTTCACAGAATATCTGTTCGAGCATCAAGAAAATATTACTTTTATTGCGAGTCGGACATTAAGTTTGAACAAACATTTTCATATTCATATCAAACACTTAGAAAAGAAAACATTAAAACTACCAGGTTGCTTGATTGTGCTATAGCGTTTGATAATTTACATAAAAAATGCAATTTCAAGCTTTTTTTTTTTCATACTTTGTCTCATTTAATATTAGGAATGAAATTAGCTTTCCTAGACTTATAACAGGAAGTTTGTCAAGTAGTCACGTGCAAGACTTAAATATTGCAGGCCTTATCCGAAACTGTTCTAAGCGATGGCTAATAAGCTTAACGCAGCGTTAAATAATCGAAACAGGTCAGTATATAATTTCCCTCATAAAGACAAGCTTCTTTTTAAATCTATTCAGTTGTTCATTTATTTATCTGTGCGCGCGACCATATGAAACGGTGACTCCGCCCATCTTGAAATTCGATGAAGAGGGGTCGCATCTTAGCCAAGCCGTATTACACTTTGAACTTAGCCAAAAGGCTGAGAATCTTTAATCTGAGAATACTTTAATGGGAAGCAAAAGATCCAATGGTGTTACTATATTAGTTTTTTTTGGCTTAAGGTGTTGTTTTGCGAGGGATTTCACCTATATCATGTCTCTGCTGCCTATACGTATGTTTTTTATAGCATGGTGTCTTTCTTATATGTAACATTGTCTTGAGACTGAATTTTTGTAATTCAATGTTCACCTCGTTTCTCTAATATTTTGTAGTTAAGAAGTCTCTGCCTTACTTCAAACTCAGGGGAATAAAGGGACCTTCAAACTCATTTTTTTAACTTATTTCTTTTTTTTATTGCGCATTAAATACTATTCAAGGGCACACTATATGCATTATGGCATCCATTTATCACACAAGAAATTAAAATAATAATAATAATAATTATTATGGAGAAAAATAGGGAATTTTCATTTATTTATCTGTGCGCGCGACCATATGAAACGGTGACTCCGCCCATCTTGAAATTCGATGAAGACGGATTGCATCTTAACCAAAAGGCTGAGAATCTTTAATCTGAGAAGACTTTTACCGTATTACACTCTGATGTTCTTGCGGCAGATTTTTATTCTGGAAATGTTTCGTGTGACTTAAAATGTATGGAACTGAAAGCTGAGTCCAGTTATTTTGATGTATTGAAGGCATGATTTGGTGGACATTCATTTTGACATATGAATCTGGACAGTGAGCCGGAGTATGAAAAATTCGCTTTCAAAAATAACATCTTTGAACCGGAGTGAGAGTTGCAAAAATTCAATCTGCTTTTGAAGGAAAAAACCCTTTAGGCATTCCACAGCGAGTAATTTGCACTTATTCGAGAAAGATCAATAGAGTTTTCCACAACAATCGGTAGTGTTTTCAAATATTCGAAGTTCCACACCACATATATCTTTGAGAAATTTTTCGACGTGTATATATAGTCCGAGCAGGTTATGTTATGTGTACTTGCTTCGGCAGTACATATACTAAAATTGGAACGATACAGAGAAGATTAGCATGGCCCCTGCGCAAGGATGACACGCAAAATCGTGAAGCGTTCCACATTTTTTTGTATTTAATTTTTTTTTCTTTTAGAGCAGCCTGATATTTCGCCAGTTCTTGCAGTTTCTAAAATACTGCGTCTCATACTACTGGGAGAAATTTTAGAAGAATAGTTTGAATGAAATCGTTTGAATTTACACAAAGTCTGCACTCTTTTCAAGATCGGATCAACTGTATCTTTCTAATTCGTTTTATATTATTTGCCCCAACTCCGAAAAGCTGAAATGAATGATGTCTGTCTATTGTGAAAAGACCTGAAATTCTCATTCTGGAGGCACAAGGGAAAGGCTATTAGCATATTTTAAAGCTCTCTTTAAAAATAATGAATCTCGAAATCAGCAACTGCAAATGTACTAGAGTTACGCGTTCTGATATTTCGCAGTCGTGTCGGAAAAGGAAGATGGATATCGTTATAGGACTCTTAAAAACCGTGGAGCGTTATATCAAACAAAGTACGCTTGCTCTAAATGTGCGACTATTTTCTACTTTTGTTTAAAATGGAAACCACTCAGAGCAAGCTCCGCCCTTCCCGAGAGACACGAAGTCTAGCGGGCGCGATCATCAATGGCCCCTTCTGCATTTTATAGCAGATAGAACCGGCTTCACGCTCGGGGCGAAACCCCACTCCACATCATCGTGGTTGGGTTTTCTGCGATGTTCGGTGAGCGAACACGCTAATCATACTATCGAAATGATCCTATGAAGTATGATCTTGGCGTTAAATGTACAACACGAAATTACCAAGAAATATCATTCTAACTGTATGCAGGTCAACGATGAACTCTACGCCACGCGTGTTCTGACCGTTCAAGAAAACGCGTCGTCGGCAGTTTCTTAAAGGCAACAAAAAATAATTCATGATTTTTTAATATTGAAGACCCTATTTCCTAATAATTAAGTGATTCGTTGGTACATTCTCGATATTAGAGAAGCGATGACAAGTATATGATCCGGAATGAATTATAATTTCTCAAGGGAAATTATTTTACAAGTGCTCGTAAGAAATTGCGGTGTTTTCATCTCAAATCCCCTGCTCAACAACACGAAACTTTCTGACACAATTTTTGATTTATTTTTAAACTTAAAGGCATAAAATTGGCACGCCTGACTATTGAATCGATTTGGAATCGAAATGAGTTTTCTATTTTTTTCTTTATAAATAAATTAATTGAGTTATAAGCAATCGCGGTCACATGACGACCGGTTTTTTTCCTTTCTTGAGCTGCAGCTATTTTAAATTTAATTTTATTATAGAGGCATAGGCGCTGGAACCAGTTCACGCAAAGTTAATGCGGCACCGCATTCGTAGCTTTTTTGAGAATGGTATAGTCAACGTTATCTCAATTCTGAAAAATGACTTTTCACATATTCTTGCCACTTTTATGCGAAAAGGAAAAAAATCGTAAGACGATATTGTTATACATTATATTTCATATTATATTATATTAAAATTACATTCGTGTATTATTTATATTATCCATTAGTACAATATATATTTTATATATTTATATTTGCATTATTATGTTATATATTTATATTATATTATATTTTTTATTAAATATTTCATTCACGATTCCTTTTACGATATACCGAATGTTTTTATGATTATTTTATAGAAATGAGTAAAGCAGTAATGGGATAATTAAGATATTCCAATACATAAGAAAACAGCACCAAGAGGAATTTAATCTACAGACACGGGCAGAGTGTTGACGGAGGATCGGCGAGCTTCTCAATATTATGTTGCATGATTAGGTCCATAAAACTGGATTTCTTGAGAACGTAAATATTTTTCCTTTTCATCGCCATCCTTTTTAATAATAAAAAAACAATTACTTAATGGCTATTCAGAGTGCGTCTTAATTCTCTCGTTGCATTCCTTCCATCTGGTCAACTGACTGTCGACAAATATAGTACAAGAAAAGAGGCCACTGCTAGGCCGGTGTAACGATGAAGAAATTAGTCTTTCCACACCGGTAATCCGAAGGAGCTACAAATAGATATCATTTTCGAGCGTCAAATCGAATGTATGCTCTGGTTTCTCTTCATAATACGAGCTAATCTTTCGCCTTTTACTAAAGATTACCGTGGAGAGGAACAACTCAATGAGCCTAAAACTAATTTTTGGAATCCCACCGAAAGGTGGGGCGTTTCTTAAAAAAAGATCTCACTTTATTTATCCTACGTCATGTTTTATGCTGTTTTCGCCTAGTTTTAAATCTGACCGCAGTAAAATGTCAACCGATTTGCTTTCGATTTTTAGACTATGTTATAGATTTTTTTCTTTTTTTTCTTTTTTTTTTTTTTTTTTTTTTTACTGAGAGAAACGCAATTGTTAAGGGTGAATTCCGATCCAAACTGCTTATTTTCTGATTCATTTTTAAATCCCTTTTTGCTCTCAAACGCATCAAACTAAGAAATTCTCTTATTTAGAAACTACATAATGTGCCGTGCTTCTCGATTTTTTGATAAATGCAGAAAATATTGTAAAAAATGCTGTCAAAATCGGCGTTTTGAACCGAAATTTCCGGAAGCGGGAGATCTGGGGATGAAAAAGATGGTCATACTGAGAAAATAATTGCTTAAAAATCAAATTCTAATTAATTGAGCGAAAAATGAAATCACACGGCACCTTATACAACTCTTCAAAAATCACCCCAGCAAGTTTCATGTTTTTACTTTTAAAAATGAGTCTGAAAATGTCTCAGAAAATTTCGAGCTGTTGAGGGTGGAAAAATATTCTTTCGAATACACCCTTAAGTGCTTTTCACAGAATATCTGTTCGAGCATCAAGAAAATATTACTTTTATTGCGAGTCGGACATTAAGTTTGAACAAACATTTTCATATTCATATCAAACACTTAGAAAAGAAAACATTAAAACTACCAGGTTGCTTGATTGTGCTATAGCGTTTGATAATTTACATAAAAAATGCAATTTCAAGCTTTTTTTTTTTCATACTTTGTCTCATTTAATATTAGGAATGAAATTAGCTTTCCTAGACTTATAACAGGAAGTTTGTCAAGTAGTCACGTGCAAGACTTAAATATTGCAGGCCTTATCCGAAACTGTTCTAAGCGATGGCTAATAAGCTTAACGCAGCGTTAAATAATCGAAACAGGTCAGTATATAATTTCCCTCATAAAGA
Source organism: Maratus speciosus (assembly GCA_963932465.1). NCBI lineage: Eukaryota > Metazoa > Arthropoda > Arachnida > Araneae > Salticidae > Maratus > Maratus speciosus. The sequence continues at coordinate 294,090,497 of OZ010798.1, forward strand.
CAAGCTTCTTTTTAAATCTATTCAGTTGTTCATTTATTTATCTGTGCGCGCGACCATATGAAACGGTGACTCCGCCCATCTTGAAATTCGATGAAGAGGGGTCGCATCTTAGCCAAGCCGTATTACACTTTGAACTTAGCCAAAAGGCTGAGAATCTTTAATCTGAGAATACTTTAATGGGAAGCAAAAGATCCAATGGTGTTACTATATTAGTTTTTTTTGGCTTAAGGTGTTGTTTTGCGAGGGATTTCACCTATATCATGTCTCTGCTGCCTATACGTATGTTTTTTATAGCATGGTGTCTTTCTTATATGTAACATTGTCTTGAGACTGAATTTTTGTAATTCAATGTTCACCTCGTTTCTCTAATATTTTGTAGTTAAGAAGTCTCTGCCTTACTTCAAACTCAGGGGAATAAAGGGACCTTCAAACTCATTTTTTTAACTTATTTTTTTTTTTTATTGCGCATTAAATACTATTCAAGGGCACACTATATGCATTATGGCATCCATTTATCACACAAGAAATTAAAATAATAATAATAATAATTATTATGGGAGAAAAATAGGGAATTTTCATTTATTTATCTGTGCGCGCGACCATATGAAACGGTGACTCCGCCCATCTTGAAATTCGATGAAGACGGATTGCATCTTAGCCAAAAGGCTGAGAATCTTTAATCTGAGAAGACTTTTACCGTATTACACTCTGATGTTCTTGTTGCAGATTTTTATTCTGGAAATGTTTCGTGTGACTTAAAATGTATGGAACTGAAAGCTGAGTCCAGTTATTTTGATGTATTGAAGGCATGATTTGGTGGACATTCATTTTGACATATGAATCTGGACAGTGAGCCGGAGTATGAAAAATTCGCTTTCAAAAATAACATCTTTGAACCGGAGTGAGAGTTGCAAAAATTCAATCTGCTTTTGAAGGAAAAAACCCTTTAGGCATTCCACAGCGAGTAATTTGCACTTATTCGAGAAAGATCAATAGAGTTTTCCACAACAATCGGTAGTGTTTTCAAATATTCGAAGTTCCACACCACATATATCTTTGAGAAATTTTTCGACGTGTATATATAGTCCGAGCAGGTTATGTTATGTGTACTTGCTTCGGCAGTACATATACTAAAATTGGAACGATACAGAGAAGATTAGCATGGCCCCTGCGCAAGGATGACACGCAAAATCGTGAAGCGTTCCACGTTTTTTTGTATTTATTTTTTTTTTCTTTTAGAGCAGCCTGATATTTCGCCAGTTCTTGCAGTTTCTAAAATACTGCGTCTCATACTACTGGGAGAAATTTTAGAAGAATAGTTTGAATGAAATCGTTTGAATTTACACAAAGTCTGCACTCTTTTCAAGATCGGATCAACTGTATCTTTCTAATTCGTTTTATATTATTTGCCCCAACTCCGAAAAGCTGAAATGAATGATGTCTGTCTATTGTGAAAAGACCTGAAATTCTCATTCTGGAGGCACAAGGGAAAGGCTATTAGCATATTTTAAAGCTCTCTTTAAAAATAATGAATCTCGAAATCAGCAACTGCAAATGTACTAGAGTTACGCGTTCTGATATTTCGCAGTCGTGTCGGAAAAGGAAGATGGATATCGTTATAGGACTCTTAAAAACCGTGGAGCGTTATATCAAACAAAGTACGCTTGCTCTAAATGTGCGACTATTTTCTACTTTTGTTTAAAATGGAAACCACTCAGAGCAAGCTCCGCCCTTCCCGAGAGACACGAAGTCTAGCGGGCGCGATCATCAATGGCCCCTTCTGCATTTTATAGCAGATAGAACCGGCTTCACGCTCGGGGCGAAACCCCACTCCACATCATCGTGGTTGGGTTTTCTGCGATGTTCGGTGAGCGAACACGCTAATCATACTATCGAAATGATCCTATGAAGTATGATCTTGGCGTTAAATGTACAACACGAAATTACCAAGAAATATCATTCTAACTGTATGCAGGTCAACGATGAACTCTACGCCACGCGTGTTCTGACCGTTCAAGAAAACGCGTCGTCGGCAGTTTCTTAAAGGCAACAAAAAATAATTCATGATTTTTTAATATTGAAGACCCTATTTCCTAATAATTAAGTGATTCGTTGGTACATTCTCGATATTAGAGAAGCGATGACAAGTATATGATCCGGAATGAATTATAATTTCTCAAGGGAAATTATTTTACAAGTGCTCGTAAGAAATTGCGGTGTTTTCATCTCAAATCCCCTGCTCAACAACACGAAACTTTCTGACACAATTTTTGATTTATTTTTAAACTTAAAGGCATAAAATTGGCACGCCTGACTATTGAATCGATTTGGAATCGAAATGAGTTTTCTATTTTTTTCTTTATAAATAAATTAATTGAGTTATAAGCAATCGCGGTCACATGACGACCGGTTTTTTTCCTTTCTTGAGCTGCAGCTATTTTAAATTTAATTTTATTATAGAGGCATAGGCGCTGGAACCAGTTCACGCAAAGTTAATGCGGCACCGCATTCGTAGCTTTTTTGAGAATGGTATAGTCAACGTTATCTCAATTCTGAAAAATGACTTTTCACATATTCTTGCCACTTTTATGCGAAAAGGAAAAAAATCGTAAGACGATATTGTTATACATTATATTTCATATTATATTATATTAAAATTACATTCGTGTATTATTTATATTATCCATTAGTACAATATATATTTTATATATTTATATTTGCATTATTATGTTATATATTTATATTATATTATATTTTTTATTAAATATTTCATTCACGATTCCTTTTACGATATACCGAATGTTTTTATGATTATTTTATAGAAATGAGTAAAGCAGTAATGGGATAATTAAGATATTCCAATACATAAGAAAACAGCACCAAGAGGAATTTAATCTACAGACACGGGCAGAGTGTTGACGGAGGATCGGCGAGCTTCTCAATATTATGTTGCATGATTAGGTCCATAAAACTGGATTTCTTGAGAACGTAAATATTTTTCCTTTTCATCGCCATCCTTTTTAATAATAAAAAAACAATTACTTAATGGCTATTCAGAGTGCGTCTTAATTCTCTCGTTGCATTCCTTCCATCTGGTCAACTGACTGTCGACAAATATAGTACAAGAAAAGAGGCCACTGCTAGGCCGGTGTAACGATGAAGAAATTAGTCTTTCCACACCGGTAATCCGAAGGAGCTACAAATAGATATCATTTTCGAGCGTCAAATCGAATGTATGCTCTGGTTTCTCTTCATAATACGAGCTAATCTTTCGCCTTTTACTAAAGATTACCGTGGAGAGGAACAACTCAATGAGCCTAAAACTAATTTTTGGAATCCCACCGAAAGGTGGGGCGTTTCTTAAAAAAAGATCTCACTTTATTTATCCTACGTCATGTTTTATGCTGTTTTCGCCTAGTTTTAAATCTGACCGCAGTAAAATGTCAACCGATTTGCTTTCGATTTTTAGACTATGTTATAGATTTTTTTCTTTTTTTTCTTTTTTTTTTTTTTTTTTTTTTTTACTGAGAGAAACGCAATTGTTAAGGGTGAATTCCGATCCAAACTGCTTATTTTCTGATTCATTTTTAAATCCCTTTTTGCTCTCAAACGCATCAAACTAAGAAATTCTCTTATTTAGAAACTACATAATGTGCCGTGCTTCTCGATTTTTTGATAAATGCAGAAAATATTGTAAAAAATGCTGTCAAAATCGGCGTTTTGAACCGAAATTTCCGGAAGCGGGAGATCTGGGGATGAAAAAGATGGTCATACTGAGAAAATAATTGCTTAAAAATCAAATTCTAATTAATTGAGCGAAAAATGAAATCACACGGCACCTTATACAACTCTTCAAAAATCACCCCAGCAAGTTTCATGTTTTTACTTTTAAAAATGAGTCTGAAAATGTCTCAGAAAATTTCGAGCTGTTGAGGGTGGAAAAATATTCTTTCGAATACACCCTTAAGTGCTTTTCACAGAATATCTGTTCGAGCATCAAGAAAATATTACTTTTATTGCGAGTCGGACATTAAGTTTGAACAAACATTTTCATATTCATATCAAACACTTAGAAAAGAAAACATTAAAACTACCAGGTTGCTTGATTGTGCTATAGCGTTTGATAATTTACATAAAAAATGCAATTTCAAGCTTTTTTTTTTTCATACTTTGTCTCATTTAATATTAGGAATGAAATTAGCTTTCCTAGACTTATAACAGGAAGTTTGTCAAGTAGTCACGTGCAAGACTTAAATATTGCAGGCCTTATCCGAAACTGTTCTAAGCGATGGCTAATAAGCTTAACGCAGCGTTAAATAATCGAAACAGGTCAGTATATAATTTCCCTCATAAAGACAAGCTTCTTTTTAAATCTATTCAGTTGTTCATTTATTTATCTGTGCGCGCGACCATATGAAACGGTGACTCCGCCCATCTTGAAATTCGATGAAGAGGGGTCGCATCTTAGCCAAGCCGTATTACACTTTGAACTTAGCCAAAAGGCTGAGAATCTTTAATCTGAGAATACTTTAATGGGAAGCAAAAGATCCAATGGTGTTACTATATTAGTTTTTTTTGGCTTAAGGTGTTGTTTTGCGAGGGATTTCACCTATATCATGTCTCTGCTGCCTATACGTATGTTTTTTATAGCATGGTGTCTTTCTTATATGTAACATTGTCTTGAGACTGAATTTTTGTAATTCAATGTTCACCTCGTTTCTCTAATATTTTGTAGTTAAGAAGTCTCTGCCTTACTTCAAACTCAGGGGAATAAAGGGACCTTCAAACTCATTTTTTTAACTTATTTTTTTTTTTTATTGCGCATTAAATACTATTCAAGGGCACACTATATGCATTATGGCATCCATTTATCACACAAGAAATTAAAATAATAATAATAATAATTATTATGGAGAAAAATAGGGAATTTTCATTTATTTATCTGTGCGCGCGACCATATGAAACGGTGACTCCGCCCATCTTGAAATTCGATGAAGACGGATTGCATCTTAGCCAAAAGGCTGAGAATCTTTAATCTGAGAAGACTTTTACCGTATTACACTCTGATGTTCTTGTTGCAGATTTTTATTCTGGAAATGTTTCGTGTGACTTAAAATGTATGGAACTGAAAGCTGAGTCCAGTTATTTTGATGTATTGAAGGCATGATTTGGTGGACATTCATTTTGACATATGAATCTGGACAGTGAGCCGGAGTATGAAAAATTCGCTTTCAAAAATAACATCTTTGAACCGGAGTGAGAGTTGCAAAAATTCAATCTGCTTTTGAAGGAAAAAACCCTTTAGGCATTCCACAGCGAGTAATTTGCACTTATTCGAGAAAGATCAATAGAGTTTTCCACAACAATCGGTAGTGTTTTCAAATATTCGAAGTTCCACACCACATATATCTTTGAGAAATTTTTCGACGTGTATATATAGTCCGAGCAGGTTATGTTATGTGTACTTGCTTCGGCAGTACATATACTAAAATTGGAACGATACAGAGAAGATTAGCATGGCCCCTGCGCAAGGATGACACGCAAAATCGTGAAGCGTTCCACGTTTTTTTGTATTTATTTTTTTTTTCTTTTAGAGCAGCCTGATATTTCGCCAGTTCTTGCAGTTTCTAAAATACTGCGTCTCATACTACTGGGAGAAATTTTAGAAGAATAGTTTGAATGAAATCGTTTGAATTTACACAAAGTCTGCACTCTTTTCAAGATCGGATCAACTGTATCTTTCTAATTCGTTTTATATTATTTGCCCCAACTCCGAAAAGCTGAAATGAATGATGTCTGTCTATTGTGAAAAGACCTGAAATTCTCATTCTGGAGGCACAAGGGAAAGGCTATTAGCATATTTTAAAGCTCTCTTTAAAAATAATGAATCTCGAAATCAGCAACTGCAAATGTACTAGAGTTACGCGTTCTGATATTTCGCAGTCGTGTCGGAAAAGGAAGATGGATATCGTTATAGGACTCTTAAAAACCGTGGAGCGTTATATCAAACAAAGTACGCTTGCTCTAAATGTGCGACTATTTTCTACTTTTGTTTAAAATGGAAACCACTCAGAGCAAGCTCCGCCCTTCCCGAGAGACACGAAGTCTAGCGGGCGCGATCATCAATGGCCCCTTCTGCATTTTATAGCAGATAGAACCGGCTTCACGCTCGGGGCGAAACCCCACTCCACATCATCGTGGTTGGGTTTTCTGCGATGTTCGGTGAGCGAACACGCTAATCATACTATCGAAATGATCCTATGAAGTATGATCTTGGCGTTAAATGTACAACACGAAATTACCAAGAAATATCATTCTAACTGTATGCAGGTCAACGATGAACTCTACGCCACGCGTGTTCTGACCGTTCAAGAAAACGCGTCGTCGGCAGTTTCTTAAAGGCAACAAAAAATAATTCATGATTTTTTAATATTGAAGACCCTATTTCCTAATAATTAAGTGATTCGTTGGTACATTCTCGATATTAGAGAAGCGATGACAAGTATATGATCCGGAATGAATTATAATTTCTCAAGGGAAATTATTTTACAAGTGCTCGTAAGAAATTGCGGTGTTTTCATCTCAAATCCCCTGCTCAACAACACGAAACTTTCTGACACAATTTTTGATTTATTTTTAAACTTAAAGGCATAAAATTGGCACGCCTGACTATTGAATCGATTTGGAATCGAAATGAGTTTTCTATTTTTTTCTTTATAAATAAATTAATTGAGTTATAAGCAATCGCGGTCACATGACGACCGGTTTTTTTCCTTTCTTGAGCTGCAGCTATTTTAAATTTAATTTTATTATAGAGGCATAGGCGCTGGAACCAGTTCACGCAAAGTTAATGCGGCACCGCATTCGTAGCTTTTTTGAGAATGGTATAGTCAACGTTATCTCAATTCTGAAAAATGACTTTTCACATATTCTTGCCACTTTTATGCGAAAAGGAAAAAAATCGTAAGACGATATTGTTATACATTATATTTCATATTATATTATATTAAAATTACATTCGTGTATTATTTATATTATCCATTAGTACAATATATATTTTATATATTTATATTTGCATTATTATGTTATATATTTATATTATATTATATTTTTTATTAAATATTTCATTCACGATTCCTTTTACGATATACCGAATGTTTTTATGATTATTTTATAGAAATGAGTAAAGCAGTAATGGGATAATTAAGATATTCCAATACATAAGAAAACAGCACCAAGAGGAATTTAATCTACAGACACGGGCAGAGTGTTGACGGAGGATCGGCGAGCTTCTCAATATTATGTTGCATGATTAGGTCCATAAAACTGGATTTCTTGAGAACGTAAATATTTTTCCTTTTCATCGCCATCCTTTTTAATAATAAAAAAACAATTACTTAATGGCTATTCAGAGTGCGTCTTAATTCTCTCGTTGCATTCCTTCCATCTGGTCAACTGACTGTCGACAAATATAGTACAAGAAAAGAGGCCACTGCTAGGCCGGTGTAACGATGAAGAAATTAGTCTTTCCACACCGGTAATCCGAAGGAGCTACAAATAGATATCATTTTCGAGCGTCAAATCGAATGTATGCCCTGTTTCTCTTCATAATACGAGCTAATCTTTCGCCTTTTACTAAAGATTACCGTGGAGAGGAACAACTCAATGAGCCTAAAACTAATTTTTGGAATCCCACCGAAAGGTGGGGCGTTTCTTAAAAAAAGATCTCACTTTATTTATCCTACGTCATGTTTTATGCTGTTTTCGCCTAGTTTTAAATCTGACCGCAGTAAAATGTCAACCGATTTGCTTTCGATTTTTAGACTATGTTATAGATTTCTTTTTTTTTTTTTTTTTTTTTTTTTTTTTTACTGAGAGAAACGCAATTGTTAAGGGTGAATTCCGATCCAAACTGCTTATTTTCTGATTCCTTTTTAAATCCCTTTTTGCTCTCAAACGCATCAAACTAAGAAATTCTCTTATTTAGAAACTACATAATGTGCCGTGCTTCTCGATTTTTTGATAAATGCAGAAAATATTGTAAAAAATGCTGTCAAAATCGGCGTTTTGAACCGAAATTTCCGGAAGCGGGAGATCTGGGGATGAAAAAGATGGTCATACTGAGAAAATAATTGCTTAAAAATCAAATTCTAATTAATTGAGCGAAAAATGAAATCACACGGCACCTTATACAACTCTTCAAAAATCACCCCAGCAAGTTTCATGTTTTTACTTTTAAAAATGAGTCTGAAAATGTCTCAGAAAATTTCGAGCTGTTGAGGGTGGAAAAATATTCTTTCGAATACACCCTTAAGTGCTTTTCACAGAATATCTGTTCGAGCATCAAGAAAATATTACTTTTATTGCGAGTCGGACATTAAGTTTGAACAAACATTTTCATATTCATATCAAACACTTAGAAAAGAAAACATTAAAACTACCAGGTTGCTTGATTGTGCTATAGCGTTTGATAATTTACATAAAAAATGCAATTTCAAGCTTTTTTTTTTTCATACTTTGTCTCATTTAATATTAGGAATGAAATTAGCTTTCCTAGACTTATAACAGGAAGTTTGTCAAGTAGTCACGTGCAAGACTTAAATATTGCAGGCCTTATCCGAAACTGTTCTAAGCGATGGCTAATAAGCTTAACGCAGCGTTAAATAATCGAAACAGGTCAGTATATAATTTCCCTCATAAAGACAAGCTTCTTTTTAAATCTATTCAGTTGTTCATTTATTTATCTGTGCGCGCGACCATATGAAACGGTGACTCCGCCCATCTTGAAATTCGATGAAGAGGGGTCGCATCTTAGCCAAGCCGTATTACACTTTGAACTTAGCCAAAAGGCTGAGAATCTTTAATCTGAGAATACTTTAATGGGAAGCAAAAGATCCAATGGTGTTACTATATTAGTTTTTTTTGGCTTAAGGTGTTGTTTTGCGAGGGATTTCACCTATATCATGTCTCTGCTGCCTATACGTATGTTTTTTATAGCATGGTGTCTTTCTTATATGTAACATTGTCTTGAGACTGAATTTTTGTAATTCAATGTTCACCTCGTTTCTCTAATATTTTGTAGTTAAGAAGTCTCTGCCTTACTTCAAACTCAGGGGAATAAAGGGACCTTCAAACTCATTTTTTTAACTTATTTCTTTTTTTTATTGCGCATTAAATACTATTCAAGGGCACACTATATACATTATGGCATCCATTTATCACACAAGAAATTAAAATAATAATAATAATAATTTTTATGGAGAAAAATAGGGAATTTTCATTTATTTATCTGTGCGCGCGACCATATGAAACGGTGACTCCGCCCATCTTGAAATTCGATGAAGACGGATTGCATCTTAGCCAAAAGGCTGAGAATCTTTAATCTGAGAAGACTTTTACCGTATTACACTCTGATGTTCTTGCGGCAGATTTTTATTCTGGAAATGTTTCGTGTGACTTAAAATGTATGGAACTGAAAGCTGAGTCCAGTTATTTTGATGTATTGAAGGCATGATTTGGTGGACATTCATTTTGACATATGAATCTGGACAGTGAGCCGGAGTATGAAAAATTCGCTTTCAAAAATAACATCTTTGAACCGGAGTGAGAGTTGCAAAAATTCAATCTGCTTTTGAAGGAAAAAACCCTTTAGGCATTCCACAGCGAGTAATTTGCACTTATTCGAGAAAGATCAATAGAGTTTTCCACAACAATCGGTAGTGTTTTCAAATATTCGAAGTTCCACACCACATATATCTTTGAGAAATTTTTCGACGTGTATATATAGTCCGAGCAGGTTATGTTATGTGTACTTGCTTCGGCAGTACATATACTAAAATTGGAACGATACAGAGAAGATTAGCATGGCCCCTGCGCAAGGATGACACGCAAAATCGTGAAGCGTTCCACATTTTTTTGTATTCAATTTTTTTTTCTTTTAGAGCAGCCTGATATTTCGCCAGTTCTTGCAGTTTCTAAAATACTGCGTCTCATACTACTGGGAGAAATTTTAGAAGAATAGTTTGAATGAAATCGTTTGAATTTACACAAAGTCTGCACTCTTTTCAAGATCGGATCAACTGTATCTTTCTAATTCGTTTTATATTATTTGCCCCAACTCCGAAAAGCTGAAATGAATGATGTCTGTCTATTGTGAAAAGACCTGAAATTCTCATTCTGGAGGCACAAGGGAAAGGCTATTAGCATATTTTAAAGCTCTCTTTAAAAATAATGAATCTCGAAATCAGCAACTGCAAATGTACTAGAGTTACGCGTTCTGATATTTCGCAGTCGTGTCGGAAAAGGAAGATGGATATCGTTATAGGACTCTTAAAAACCGTGGAGCGTTATATCAAACAAAGTACGCTTGCTCTAAATGTGCGACTATTTTCTACTTTTGTTTAAAATGGAAACCACTCAGAGCAAGCTCCGCCCTTCCCGAGAGACACGAAGTCTAGCGGGCGCGATCATCAATGGCCCCTTCTGCATTTTATAGCAGATAGAACCGGCTTCACGCTCGGGGCGAAACCCCACTCCACATCATCGTGGTTGGGTTTTCTGCGATGTTCGGTGAGCGAACACGCTAATCATACTATCGAAATGATCCTATGAAGTATGATCTTGGCGTTAAATGTACAACACGAAATTACCAAGAAATATCATTCTAACTGTATGCAGGTCAACGATGAACTCTACGCCACGCGTGTTCTGACCGTTCAAGAAAACGCGTCGTCGGCAGTTTCTTAAAGGCAACAAAAAATAATTCATGATTTTTTAATATTGAAGACCCTATTTCCTAATAATTAAGTGATTCGTTGGTACATTCTCGATATTAGAGAAGCGATGACAAGTATATGATCCGGAATGAATTATAATTTCTCAAGGGAAATTATTTTACAAGTGCTCGTAAGAAATTGCGGTGTTTTCATCTCAAATCCCCTGCTCAACAACACGAAACTTTCTGACACAATTTTTGATTTATTTTTAAACTTAAAGGCATAAAATTGGCACGCCTGACTATTGAATCGATTTGGAATCGAAATGAGTTTTCTATTTTTTTCTTTATAAATAAATTAATTGAGTTATAAGCAATCGCGGTCACATGACGACCGGTTTTTTTCCTTTCTTGAGCTGCAGCTATTTTAAATTTAATTTTATTATAGAGGCATAGGCGCTGGAACCAGTTCACGCAAAGTTAATGCGGCACCGCATTCGTAGCTTTTTTGAGAATGGTATAGTCAACGTTATCTCAATTCTGAAAAATGACTTTTCACATATTCTTGCCACTTTTATGCGAAAAGGAAAAAAATCGTAAGACGATATTGTTATACATTATATTTCATATTATATTATATTAAAATTACATTCGTGTATTATTTATATTATCCATTAGTACAATATATATTTTATATATTTATATTTGCATTATTATGTTATATATTTATATTATATTATATTTTTTATTAAATATTTCATTCACGATTCCTTTTACGATATACCGAATGTTTTTATGATTATTTTATAGAAATGAGTAAAGCAGTAATGGGATAATTAAGATATTCCAATACATAAGAAAACAGCACCAAGAGGAATTTAATCTACAGACACGGGCAGAGTGTTGACGGAGGATCGGCGAGCTTCTCAATATTATGTTGCATGATTAGGTCCATAAAACTGGATTTCTTGAGAACGTAAATATTTTTCCTTTTCATCGCCATCCTTTTTAATAATAAAAAAACAATTACTTAATGGCTATTCAGAGTGCGTCTTAATTCTCTCGTTGCATTCCTTCCATCTGGTCAACTGACTGTCGACAAATATAGTACAAGAAAAGAGGCCACTGCTAGGCCGGTGTAACGATGAAGAAATTAGTCTTTCCACACCGGTAATCCGAAGGAGCTACAAATAGATATCATTTTCGAGCGTCAAATCGAATGTATGCTCTGGTTTCTCTTCATAATACGAGCTAATCTTTCGCCTTTTACTAAAGATTACCGTGGAGAGGAACAACTCAATGAGCCTAAAACTAATTTTTGGAATCCCACCGAAAGGTGGGGCGTTTCTTAAAAAAAGATCTCACTTTATTTATCCTACGTCATGTTTTATGCTGTTTTCGCCTAGTTTTAAATCTGACCGCAGTAAAATGTCAACCGATTTGCTTTCGATTTTTAGACTATGTTATAGATTTTTTTCTTTTTTTTCTTTTTTTTTTTTTTTTTTTTTTTTTACTGAGAGAAACGCAATTGTTAAGGGTGAATTCCGATCCAAACTGCTTATTTTCTGATTCATTTTTAAATCCCTTTTTGCTCTCAAACGCATCAAACTAAGAAATTCTCTTATTTAGAAACTACATAATGTGCCGTGCTTCTCGATTTTTTGATAAATGCAGAAAATATTGTAAAAAATGCTGTCAAAATCGGCGTTTTGAACCGAAATTTCCGGAAGCGGGAGATCTGGGGATGAAAAAGATGGTCATACTGAGAAAATAATTGCTTAAAAATCAAATTCTAATTAATTGAGCGAAAAATGAAATCACACGGCACCTTATACAACTTTTCAAAAATCACCCCAGCAAGTTTCATGTTTTTACTTTTAAAAATGAGTCTGAAAATGTCTCAGAAAATTTCGAGCTGTTGAGAGTGGAAAAATATTCTTTCGAATACACCCTTAAGTGCTTTTCACAGAATATCTGTTCGAGCATCAAGAAAATATTACTTTTATTGCGAGTCGGACATTAAGTTTGAACAAACATTTTCATATTCATATCAAACACTTAGAAAAGAAAACATTAAAACTACCAGGTTGCTTGATTGTGCTATAGCGTTTGATAATTTACATAAAAAATGCAATTTCAAGCTTTTTTTTTATCATACTTTGTCTCATTTAATATTAGGAATGAAATTAGCTTTCCTAGACTTATAACAGGAAGTTTGTCAAGTAGTCACGTGCAAGACTTAAATATTGCAGGCCTTATCCGAAACTGTTCTAAGCGATGGCTAATAAGCTTAACGCAGCGTTAAATAATCGAAACAGGTCAGTATATAATTTCCCTCATAAAGACAAGCTTCTTTTTAAATCTATTCAGTTGTTCATTTATTTATCTGTGCGCGCGACCATATGAAACGGTGACTCCGCCCATCTTGAAATTCGATGAAGAGGGGTCGCATCTTAGCCAAGCAGTATTACACTTTGAACTTAGCCAAAAGGCTGAGAATCTTTAATCTGAGAATACTTTAATGGGAAGCAAAAGATCCAATGGTGTTACTATATTAGTTTTTTTTGGCTTAAGGTGTTGTTTTGCGAGGGATTTCACCTATATCATGTCTCTGCTGCCTATACGTATGTTTTTTATAGCATGGTGTCTTTCTTATATGTAACATTGTCTTGAGACTGAATTTTTGTAATTCAATGTTCACCTCGTTTCTCTAATATTTTGTAGTTAAGAAGTCTCTGCCTTACTTCAAACTCAGGGGAATAAAGGGACCTTCAAACTCATTTTTTTAACTTAATTCTTTTTTTTATTGCGCATTAAATACTATTCAAGGGCACACTATATGCATTATGGCATCCATTTATCACACAAGAAATTAAAATAATAATAATAATAATTATTATGGAGAAAAATAGAGAATTTTCATTTATTTATCTGTGCGCGCGACCATATGAAACGGTGACTCCGCCCATCTTGAAATTCGATGAAGACGGATTGCATCTTAGCCAAAAGGCTGAGAATCTTTAATCTGAGAAGACTTTTACCGTATTACACTCTGATGTTCTTGCGGCAGATTTTTATTCTGGAAATGTTTCGTGTGACTTAAAATGTATGGAACTGAAAGCTGAGTCCAGTTATTTTGATGTATTGAAGGCATGATTTGGTGGACATTCATTTTGACATATGAATCTGGACAGTGAGCCGGAGTATGAAAAATTCGCTTTCAAAAATAACATCTTTGAACCGGAGTGAGAGTTGCAAAAATTCAATCTGCTTTTGAAGGAAAAAACCCTTTAGGCATTCCACAGCGAGTAATTTGCACTTATTCGAGAAAGATCAATAGAGTTTTCCACAACAATCGGTAGTGTTTTCAAATATTCGAAGTTCCACACCACATATATCTTTGAGAAATTTTTCGACGTGTATATATAGTCCGAGCAGGTTATGTTATGTGTACTTGCTTCGGCAGTACATATACTAAAATTGGAACGATACAGAGAAGATTAGCATGGCCCCTGCGCAAGGATGACACGCAAAATCGTGAAGCGTTCCACATTTTTTTGTATTTAATTTTTTTTTCTTTTAGAGCAGCCTGATATTTCGCCAGTTCTTGCAGTTTCTAAAATACTGCGTCTCATACTACTGGGAGAAATTTTAGAAGAATAGTTTGAATGAAATCGTTTGAATTTACACAAAGTCTGCACTCTTTTCAAGATCGGATCAACTTTATCTTTCTAATTCGTTTTATATTATTTGCCCCAACTCCGAAAAGCTGAAATGAATGATGTCTGTCTATTGTGAAAAGACCTGAAATTCTCATTCTGGAGGCACAAGGGAAAGGCTATTAGCATATTTTAAAGCTCTCTTTAAAAATAATGAATCTCGAAATCAGCAACTGCAAATGTACTAGAGTTACGCGTTCTGATATTTCGCAGTCGTGTCGGAAAAGGAAGATGGATATCGTTATAGGACTCTTAAAAACCGTGGAGCGTTATATCAAACAAAGTACGCTTGCTCTAAATGTGGGACTATTTTCTACTTTTGTTTAAAATGGAAACCACTCAGAGCAAGCTCCGCCCTTCCCGAGAGACACGAAGTCTAGCGGGCGCGATCATCAATGGCCCCTTCTGCATTTTATAGCAGATAGAACCGGCTTCACGCTCGGGGCGAAACCCCACTCCACATCATCGTGGTTGGGTTTTCTGCGATGTTCGGTGAGCGAACACGCTAATCATACTATCGAAATGATCCTATGAAGTATGATCTTGGCGTTAAATGTACAACACGAAATTACCAAGAAATATCATTCTAACTGTATGCAGGTCAACGATGAACTCTACGCCACGCGTGTTCTGACCGTTCAAGAAAACGCGTCGTCGGCAGTTTCTTAAAGGCAACAAAAAATAATTCATGATTTTTTAATATTGAAGACCCTATTTCCTAATAATTAAGTGATTCGTTGGTACATTCTCGATATTAGAGAAGCGATGACAAGTATATGATCCGGAATGAATTATAATTTCTCAAGGGAAATTATTTTACAAGTGCTCGTAAGAAATTGCGGTGTTTTCATCTCAAATCCCCTGCTCAACAACACGAAACTTTCTGACACAATTTTTGATTTATTTTTAAACTTAAAGGCATAAAATTGGCACGCCTGACTATTGAATCGATTTGGAATCGAAATGAGTTTTCTATTTTTTTCTTTATAAATAAATTAATTGAGTTATAAGCAATCGCGGTCACATGACGACCGGTTTTTTTCCTTTCTTGAGCTGCAGCTATTTTAAATTTAATTTTATTATAGAGGCATAGGCGCTGGAACCAGTTCACGCAAAGTTAATGCGGCACCGCATTCGTAGCTTTTTTGAGAATGGTATAGTCAACGTTATCTCAATTCTGAAAAATGACTTTTCACATATTCTTGCCACTTTTATGCGAAAAGGAAAAAAATCGTAAGACGATATTGTTATACATTATATTTCATATTATATTATATTAAAATTACATTCGTGTATTATTTATATTATCCATTAGTACAATATATATTTTATATATTTATATTTGCATTATTATGTTATATATTTATATTATATTATATTTTTTATTAAATATTTCATTCACGATTCCTTTTACGATATACCGAATGTTTTTATGATTATTTTATAGAAATGAGTAAAGCAGTAATGGGATAATTAAGATATTCCAATACATAAGAAAACAGCACCAAGAGGAATTTAATCTACAGACACGGGCAGAGTGTTGACGGAGGATCGGCGAGCTTCTCAATATTATGTTGCATGATTAGGTCCATAAAACTGGATTTCTTGAGAACGTAAATATTTTTCCTTTTCATCGCCATCCTTTTTAATAATAAAAAAACAATTACTTAATGGCTATTCAGAGTGCGTCTTAATTCTCTCGTTGCATTCCTTCCATCTGGTCAACTGACTGTCGACAAATATAGTACAAGAAAAGAGGCCACTGCTAGGCCGGTGTAACGATGAAGAAATTAGTCTTTCCACACCGGTAATCCGAAGGAGCTACAAATAGATATCATTTTCGAGCGTCAAATCGAATGTATGCTCTGGTTTCTCTTCATAATACGAGCTAATCTTTCGCCTTTTACTAAAGATTACCGTGGAGAGGAACAACTCAATGAGCCTAAAACTAATTTTTGGAATCCCACCGAAAGGTGGGGCGTTTCTTAAAAAAAGATCTCACTTTATTTATCCTACGTCATGTTTTATGCTGTTTTCGCCTAGTTTTAAATCTGACCGCAGTAAAATGTCAACCGATTTGCTTTCGATTTTTAGACTATGTTATAGATTTTTTTCTTTTTTTTCTTTTTTTTTTTTTTTTTTTTTTTACTGAGAGAAACGCAATTGTTAAGGGTGAATTCCGATCCAAACTGCTTATTTTCTGATTCATTTTTAAATCCCTTTTTGCTCTCAAACGCATCAAACTAAGAAATTCTCTTATTTAGAAACTACATAATGTGCCGTGCTTCTCGATTTTTTGATAAATGCAGAAAATATTGTAAAAAATGCTGTCAAAATCGGCGTTTTGAACCGAAATTTCCGGAAGCGGTAGATCTGGGGATGAAAAAGATGGTCATACTGAGAAAATAATTGCTTAAAAATCAAATTCTAATTAATTGAGCGAAAAATGAAATCACACGGCACCTTATACAACTCTTCAAAAATCACCCCAGCAAGTTTCATGTTTTTACTTTTAAAAATGAGTCTGAAAATGTCTCAGAAAATTTCGAGCTGTTGAGGGTGGAAAAATATTCTTTCGAATACACCCTTAAGTGCTTTTCACAGAATATCTGTTCGAGCATCAAGAAAATATTACTTTTATTGCGAGTCGGACATTAAGTTTGAACAAACATTTTCATATTCATATCAAACACTTAGAAAAGAAAACATTAAAACTACCAGGTTGCTTGATTGTGCTATAGCGTTTGATAATTTACATAAAAAATGCAATTTCAAGCTTTTTTTTTTTCATACTTTGTCTCATTTAATATTAGGAATGAAATTAGCTTTCCTAGACTTATAACAGGAAGTTTGTCAAGTAGTCACGTGCAAGACTTAAATATTGCAGGCCTTATCCGAAACTGTTCTAAGCGATGGCTAATAAGCTTAACGCAGCGTTAAATAATCGAAACAGGTCAGTATATAATTTCCCTCATAAAGACAAGCTTCTTTTTAAATCTATTCAGTTGTTCATTTATTTATCTGTGCGCGCGACCATATGAAACGGTGACTCCGCCCATCTTGAAATTCGATGAAGAGGGGTCGCATCTTAGCCAAGCCGTATTACACTTTGAACTTAGCCAAAAGGCTGAGAATCTTTAATCTGAGAATACTTTAATGGGAAGCAAAAGATCCAATGGTGTTACTATATTAGTTTTTTTTGGCTTAAGGTGTTGTTTTGCGAGGGATTTCACCTATATCATGTCTCTGCTGCCTATACGTATGTTTTTTATAGCATGGTGTCTTTCTTATATGTAACATTGTCTTGAGACTGAATTTTTGTAATTCAATGTTCACCTCGTTTCTCTAATATTTTGTAGTTAAGAAGTCTCTGCCTTACTTCAAACTCAGGGGAATAAAGGGACCTTCAAACTCATTTTTTTAACTTATTTCTTTTTTTTATTGCGCATTAAATACTATTCAAGGACACACTATATGCATTATGGCATCCATTTATCACACAAGAAATTAAAATAATAATAATAATAATTATTATGGAGAAAAATAGGGAATTTTCATTTATTTATCTGTGCGCGCGACCATATGAAACGGTGACTCCGCCCATCTTGAAATTCGATGAAGACGGATTGCATCTTAGCCAAAAGGCTGAGAATCTTTAATCTGAGAAGACTTTTACCGTATTACACTCTGATGTTCTTGCGGCAGATTTTTATTCTGGAAATGTTTCGTGTGACTTAAAATGTATGGAACTGAAAGCTGAGTCCAGTTATTTTGATGTATTGAAGGCATGATTTGGTGGACATTCATTTTGACATATGAATCTGGACAGTGAGCCGGAGTATGAAAAATTCGCTTTCAAAAATAACATCTTTGAACCGGAGTGAGAGTTGCAAAAATTCAATCTGCTTTTGAAGGAAAAAACCCTTTAGGCATTCCACAGCGAGTAATTTGCACTTATTCGAGAAAGATCAATAGAGTTTTCCACAACAATCGGTAGTGTTTTCAAATATTCGAAGTTCCACACCACATATATCTTTGAGAAATTTTTCGACGTGTATATATAGTCCGAGCAGGTTATGTTATGTGTACTTGCTTCGGCAGTACATATACTAAAATTGGAACGATACAGAGAAGATTAGCATGGCCCCTGCGCAAGGATGACACGCAAAATCGTGAAGCGTTCCACATTTTTTTGTATTTAATTTTTTTTTCTTTTAGAGCAGCCTGATATTTCGCCAGTTCTTGCAGTTTCTAAAATACTGCGTCTCATACTACTGGGAGAAATTTTAGAAGAATAGTTTGAATGAAATCGTTTGAATTTACACAAAGTCTGCACTCTTTTCAAGATCGGATCAACTGTATCTTTCTAATTCGTTTTATATTATTTGCCCCAACTCCGAAAAGCTGAAATGAATGATGTCTGTCTATTGTGAAAAGACCTGAAATTCTCATTCTGGAGGCACAAGGGAAAGGCTATTAGCATATTTTAAAGCTCTCTTTAAAAATAATGAATCTCGAAATCAGCAACTGCAAATGTACTAGAGTTACGCGTTCTGATATTTCGCAGTCGTGTCGGAAAAGGAAGATGGATATCGTTATAGGACTCTTAAAAACCGTGGAGTGTTATATCAAACAAAGTACGCTTGCTCTAAATGTGCGACTATTTTCTACTTTTGTTTAAAATGGAAACCACTCAGAGCAAGCTCCGCCCTTCCCGAGAGACACGAAGTCTAGCGGGCGCGATCATCAATGGCCCCTTCTGCATTTTATAGCAGATAGAACCGGCTTCACGCTCGGGGCGAAACCCCACTCCACATCATCGTGGTTGGGTTTTCTGCGATGTTCGGTGAGCGAACACGCTAATCATACTATCGAAATGATCCTATGAAGTATGATCTTGGCGTTAAATGTACAACACGAAATTACCAAGAAATATCATTCTAACTGTATGCAGGCCAACGATGAACTCTACGCCACGCGTGTTCTGACCGTTCAAGAAAACGCGTCGTCGGCAGTTTCTTAAAGGCAACAAAAAATAATTCATGATTTTTTAATATTGAAGACCCTATTTCCTAATAATTAAGTGATTCGTTGGTACATTCTCGATATTAGAGAAGCGATGACAAGTATATGATCCGGAATGAATTATAATTTCTCAAGGGAAATTATTTTACAAGTGCTCGTAAGAAATTGCGGTGTTTTCATCTCAAATCCCCTGCTCAACAACACGAAACTTTCTGACACAATTTTTGATTTATTTTTAAACTTAAAGGCATAAAATTGGCACGCCTGACTATTGAATCGATTTGGAATCGAAATGAGTTTTCTATTTTTTTCTTTATAAATAAATTAATTGAGTTATAAGCAATCGCGGTCACATGACGACCGGTTTTTTTCCTTTCTTGAGCTGCAGCTATTTTAAATTTAATTTTATTATAGAGGCATAGGCGCTGGAACCAGTTCACGCAAAGTTAATGCGGCACCGCATTCGTAGCTTTTTTGAGAATGGTATAGTCAACGTTATCTCAATTCTGAAAAATGACTTTTCACATATTCTTGCCACTTTTATGCGAAAAGGAAAAAAATCGTAAGACGATATTGTTATACATTATATTTCATATTATATTATATTAAAATTACATTCGTGTATTATTTATATTATCCATTAGTACAATATATATTTTATATATTTATATTTGCATTATTATGTTATATATTTATATTATATTATATTTTTTATTAAATATTTCATTCACGATTCCTTTTACGATATACCGAATGTTTTTATGATTATTTTATAGAAATGAGTAAAGCAGTAATGGGATAATTAAGATATTCCAATACATAAGAAAACAGCACCAAGAGGAATTTAATCTACAGACACGGGCAGAGTGTTGACGGAGGATCGGCGAGCTTCTCAATATTATGTTGCATGATTAGGTCCATAAAACTGGATTTCTTGAGAACGTAAATATTTTTCCTTTTCATCGCCATCCTTTTTAATAATAAAAAAACAATTACTTAATGGCTATTCAGAGTGCGTCTTAATTCTCTCGTTGCATTCCTTCCATCTGGTCAACTGACTGTCGACAAATATA
This sequence comes from Maratus speciosus, assembly GCA_963932465.1. Lineage (NCBI taxonomy): Eukaryota > Metazoa > Arthropoda > Arachnida > Araneae > Salticidae > Maratus > Maratus speciosus. The sequence goes on from OZ010798.1 coordinate 294,111,028, forward strand.
GTACAAGAAAAGAGGCCACTGCTAGGCCGGTGTAACGATGAAGAAATTAGTCTTTCCACACCGGTAATCCGAAGGAGCTACAAATAGATATCATTTTCGAGCGTCAAATCGAATGTATGCTCTGGTTTCTCTTCATAATACGAGCTAATCTTTCGCCTTTTACTAAAGATTACCGTGGAGAGGAACAACTCAATGAGCCTAAAACTAATTTTTGGAATCCCACCGAAAGGTGGGGCATTTCTTAAAAAAAGATCTCACTTTATTTATCCTACGTCATGTTTTATGCTGTTTTCGCCTAGTTTTAAATCTGACCGCAGTAAAATGTCAACCGATTTGCTTTCGATTTTTAGACTATGTTATAGATTTTTTTCTTTTTTTTCTTTTTTTTCTTTTTTTTTTTTACTGAGAGAAACGCAATTGTTAAGGGTGAATTCCGATCCAAACTGCTTATTTTCTGATTCATTTTTAAATCCCTTTTTGCTCTCAAACGCATCAAACTAAGAAATTCTCTTATTTAGAAACTACATAATGTGCCGTGCTTCTCGATTTTTTGATAAATGCAGAAAATATTGTAAAAAATGCTGTCAAAATCGGCGTTTTGAACCGAAATTTCCGGAAGCGGGAGATCTGGGGATGAAAAAGATGGTCATACTGAGAAAATAATTGCTTAAAAATCAAATTCTAATTAATTGAGCGAAAAATGAAATCACACGGCACCTTATACAACTCTTCAAAAATCACCCCAGCAAGTTTCATGTTTTTACTTTTAAAAATGAGTCTGAAAATGTCTCAGAAAATTTCGAGCTGTTGAGGGTGGAAAAATATTCTTTCGAATACACCCTTAAGTGCTTTTCACAGAATATCTGTTCGAGCATCAAGAAAATATTACTTTTATTGCGAGTCGGACATTAAGTTTGAACAAACATTTTCATATTCATATCAAACACTTAGAAAAGAAAACATTAAAACTACCAGGTTGCTTGATTGTGCTATAGCGTTTGATAATTTACATAAAAAATGCAATTTCAAGCTTTTTTTTTATCATACTTTGTCTCATTTAATATTAGGAATGAAATTAGCTTTCCTAGACTTATAACAGGAAGTTTGTCAAGTAGTCACGTGCAAGACTTAAATATTGCAGGCCTTATCCGAAACTGTTCTAAGCGATGGCTAATAAGCTTAACGCAGCGTTAAATAATCGAAACAGGTCAGTATATAATTTCCCTCATAAAGACAAGCTTCTTTTTAAATCTATTCAGTTGTTCATTTATTTATCTGTGCGCGCGACCATATGAAACGGTGACTCCGCCCATCTTGAAATTCGATGAAGAGGGGTCGCATCTTAGCCAAGCCGTATTACACTTTGAACTTAGCCAAAAGGCTGAGAATCTTTAATCTGAGAATACTTTAATGGGAAGCAAAAGATCCAATGGTGTTACTATATTAGTTTTTTTTGGCTTAAGGTGTTGTTTTGCGAGGGATTTCACCTATATCATGTCTCTGCTGCCTATACGTATGTTTTTTATAGCATGGTGTCTTTCTTATATGTAACATTGTCTTGAGACTGAATTTTTGTAATTCAATGTTCACCTCGTTTCTCTAATATTTTGTAGTTAAGAAGTCTCTGCCTTACTTCAAACTCAGGGGAATAAAGGGACCTTCAAACTCATTTTTTTAACTTATTTCTTTTTTTTATTGCGCATTAAATACTATTCAAGGGCACACTATATGCATTATGGCATCCATTTATCACACAAGAAATTAAAATAATAATAATAATAATTATTATGGAGAAAAATAGAGAATTTTCATTTATTTATCTGTGCGCGCGACCATATGAAACGGTGACTCCGCCCATCTTGAAATTCGATGAAGACGGATTGCATCTTAACCAAAAGGCTGAGAATCTTTAATCTGAGAAGACTTTTACCGTATTACACTCTGATGTTCTTGCGGCAGATTTTTATTCTGGAAATGTTTCGTGTGACTTAAAATGTATGGAACTGAAAGCTGAGTCCAGTTATTTTGATGTATTGAAGGCATGATTTGGTGGACATTCATTTTGACATATGAATCTGGACAGTGAGCCGGAGTATGAAAAATTCGCTTTCAAAAATAACATCTTTGAACCGGAGTGAGAGTTGCAAAAATTCAATCTGCTTTTGAAGGAAAAAACCCTTTAGGCATTCCACAGCGAGTAATTTGCACTTATTCGAGAAAGATCAATAGAGTTTTCCACAACAATCGGTAGTGTTTTCAAATATTCGAAGTTCCACACCACATATATCTTTGAGAAATTTTTCGACGTGTATATATAGTCCGAGCAGGTTATGTTATGTGTACTTGCTTCGGCAGTACATATACTAAAATTGGAACGATACAGAGAAGATTAGCATGGCCCCTGCGCAAGGATGACACGCAAAATCGTGAAGCGTTCCACATTTTTTTGTATTTAATTTTTTTTTCTTTTAGAGCAGCCTGATATTTCGCCAGTTCTTGCAGTTTCTAAAATACTGCGTCTCATACTACTGGGAGAAATTTTAGAAGAATAGTTTGAATGAAATCGTTTGAATTTACACAAAGTCTGCACTCTTTTCAAGATCGGATCAACTGTATCTTTCTAATTCGTTTTATATTATTTGCCCCAACTCCGAAAAGCTGAAATGAATGATGTCTGTCTATTGTGAAAAGACCTGAAATTCTCATTCTGGAGGCACAAGGGAAAGGCTATTAGCATATTTTAAAGCTCTCTTTAAAAATAATGAATCTCGAAATCAGCAACTGCAAATGTACTAGAGTTACGCGTTCTGATATTTCGCAGTCGTGTCGGAAAAGGAAGATGGATATCGTTATAGGACTCTTAAAAACCGTGGAGTGTTATATCAAACAAAGTACGCTTGCTCTAAATGTGCGACTATTTTCTACTTTTGTTTAAAATGGAAACCACTCAGAGCAAGCTCCGCCCTTCCCGAGAGACACGAAGTCTAGCGGGCGCGATCATCAATGGCCCCTTCTGCATTTTATAGCAGATAGAACCGGCTTCACGCTCGGGGCGAAACCCCACTCCACATCATCGTGGTTGGGTTTTCTGCGATGTTCGGTGAGCGAACACGCTAATCATACTATCGAAATGATCCTATGAAGTATGATCTTGGCGTTAAATGTACAACACGAAATTACCAAGAAATATCATTCTAACTGTATGCAGGCCAACGATGAACTCTACGCCACGCGTGTTCTGACCGTTCAAGAAAACGCGTCGTCGGCAGTTTCTTAAAGGCAACAAAAAATAATTCATGATTTTTTAATATTGAAGACCCTATTTCCTAATAATTAAGTGATTCGTTGGTACATTCTCGATATTAGAGAAGCGATGACAAGTATATGATCCGGAATGAATTATAATTTCTCAAGGGAAATTATTTTACAAGTGCTCGTAAGAAATTGCGGTGTTTTCATCTCAAATCCCCTGCTCAACAACACGAAACTTTCTGACACAATTTTTGATTTATTTTTAAACTTAAAGGCATAAAATTGGCACGCCTGACTATTGAATCGATTTGGAATCGAAATGAGTTTTCTATTTTTTTCTTTATAAATAAATTAATTGAGTTATAAGCAATCGCGGTCACATGACGACCGGTTTTTTTCCTTTCTTGAGCTGCAGCTATTTTAAATTTAATTTTATTATAGAGGCATAGGCGCTGGAACCAGTTCACGCAAAGTTAATGCGGCACCGCATTCGTAGCTTTTTTGAGAATGGTATAGTCAACGTTATCTCAATTCTGAAAAATGACTTTTCACATATTCTTGCCACTTTTATGCGAAAAGGAAAAAAATCGTAAGACGATATTGTTATACATTATATTTCATATTATATTATATTAAAATTACATTCGTGTATTATTTATATTATCCATTAGTACAATATATATTTTATATATTTATATTTGCATTATTATGTTATATATTTATATTATATTATATTTTTTATTAAATATTTCATTCACGATTCCTTTTACGATATACCGAATGTTTTTATGATTATTTTATAGAAATGAGTAAAGCAGTAATGGGATAATTAAGATATTCCAATACATAAGAAAACAGCACCAAGAGGAATTTAATCTACAGACACGGGCAGAGTGTTGACGGAGGATCGGCGAGCTTCTCAATATTATGTTGCATGATTAGGTCCATAAAACTGGATTTCTTGAGAACGTAAATATTTTTCCTTTTCATCGCCATCCTTTTTAATAATAAAAAAACAATTACTTAATGGCTATTCAGAGTGCGTCTTAATTCTCTCGTTGCATTCCTTCCATCTGGTCAACTGACTGTCGACAAATATAGTACAAGAAAAGAGGCCACTGCTAGGCCGGTGTAACGATGAAGAAATTAGTCTTTCCACACCGGTAATCCGAAGGAGCTACAAATAGATATCATTTTCGAGCGTCAAATCGAATGTATGCTCTGGTTTCTCTTCATAATACGAGCTAATCTTTCGCCTTTTACTAAAGATTACCGTGGAGAGGAACAACTCAATGAGCCTAAAACTAATTTTTGGAATCCCACCGAAAGGTGGGGCATTTCTTAAAAAAAGATCTCACTTTATTTATCCTACGTCATGTTTTATGCTGTTTTCGCCTAGTTTTAAATCTGACCGCAGTAAAATGTCAACCGATTTGCTTTCGATTTTTAGACTATGTTATAGATTTTTTTCTTTTTTTTCTTTTTTTTCTTTTTTTTTTTTACTGAGAGAAACGCAATTGTTAAGGGTGAATTCCGATCCAAACTGCTTATTTTCTGATTCATTTTTAAATCCCTTTTTGCTCTCAAACGCATCAAACTAAGAAATTCTCTTATTTAGAAACTACATAATGTGCCGTGCTTCTCGATTTTTTGATAAATGCAGAAAATATTGTAAAAAATGCTGTCAAAATCGGCGTTTTGAACCGAAATTTCCGGAAGCGGGAGATCTGGGGATGAAAAAGATGGTCATACTGAGAAAATAATTGCTTAAAAATCAAATTCTAATTAATTGAGCGAAAAATGAAATCACACGGCACCTTATACAACTCTTCAAAAATCACCCCAGCAAGTTTCATGTTTTTACTTTTAAAAATGAGTCTGAAAATGTCTCAGAAAATTTCGAGCTGTTGAGGGTGGAAAAATATTCTTTCGAATACACCCTTAAGTGCTTTTCACAGAATATCTGTTCGAGCATCAAGAAAATATTACTTTTATTGCGAGTCGGACATTAAGTTTGAACAAACATTTTCATATTCATATCAAACACTTAGAAAAGAAAACATTAAAACTACCAGGTTGCTTGATTGTGCTATAGCGTTTGATAATTTACATAAAAAATGCAATTTCAAGCTTTTTTTTTATCATACTTTGTCTCATTTAATATTAGGAATGAAATTAGCTTTCCTAGACTTATAACAGGAAGTTTGTCAAGTAGTCACGTGCAAGACTTAAATATTGCAGGCCTTATCCGAAACTGTTCTAAGCGATGGCTAATAAGCTTAACGCAGCGTTAAATAATCGAAACAGGTCAGTATATAATTTCCCTCATAAAGACAAGCTTCTTTTTAAATCTATTCAGTTGTTCATTTATTTATCTGTGCGCGCGACCATATGAAACGGTGACTCCGCCCATCTTGAAATTCGATGAAGAGGGGTCGCATCTTAGCCAAGCCGTATTACACTTTGAACTTAGCCAAAAGGCTGAGAATCTTTAATCTGAGAATACTTTAATGGGAAGCAAAAGATCCAATGGTGTTACTATATTAGTTTTTTTTGGCTTAAGGTGTTGTTTTGCGAGGGATTTCACCTATATCATGTCTCTGCTGCCTATACGTATGTTTTTTATAGCATGGTGTCTTTCTTATATGTAACATTGTCTTGAGACTGAATTTTTGTAATTCAATGTTCACCTCGTTTCTCTAATATTTTGTAGTTAAGAAGTCTCTGCCTTACTTCAAACTCAGGGGAATAAAGGGACCTTCAAACTCATTTTTTTAACTTATTTCTTTTTTTTATTGCGCATTAAATACTATTCAAGGGCACACTATATGCATTATGGCATCCATTTATCACACAAGAAATTAAAATAATAATAATAATAATTATTATGGAGAAAAATAGAGAATTTTCATTTATTTATCTGTGCGCGCGACCATATGAAACGGTGACTCCGCCCATCTTGAAATTCGATGAAGACGGATTGCATCTTAGCCAAAAGGCTGAGAATCTTTAATCTGAGAAGACTTTTACCGTATTACACTCTGATGTTCTTGCGGCAGATTTTTATTCTGGAAATGTTTCGTGTGACTTAAAATGTATGGAACTGAAAGCTGAGTCCAGTTATTTTGATGTATTGAAGGCATGATTTGGTGGACATTCATTTTGACATATGAATCTGGACAGTGAGCCGGAGTATGAAAAATTCGCTTTCAAAAATAACATCTTTGAACCGGAGTGAGAGTTGCAAAAATTCAATCTGCTTTTGAAGGAAAAAACCCTTTAGGCATTCCACAGCGAGTAATTTGCACTTATTCGAGAAAGATCAATAGAGTTTTCCACAACAATCGGTAGTGTTTTCAAATATTCGAAGTTCCACACCACATATATCTTTGAGAAATTTTTCGACGTGTATATATAGTCCGAGCAGGTTATGTTATGTGTACTTGCTTCGGCAGTACATATACTAAAATTGGAACGATACAGAGAAGATTAGCATGGCCCCTGCGCAAGGATGACACGCAAAATCGTGAAGCGTTCCACATTTTTTTGTATTTAATTTTTTTTTCTTTTAGAGCAGCCTGATATTTCGCCAGTTCTTGCAGTTTCTAAAATACTGCGTCTCATACTACTGGGAGAAATTTTAGAAGAATAGTTTGAATGAAATCGTTTGAATTTACACAAAGTCTGCACTCTTTTCAAGATCGGATCAACTGTATCTTTCTAATTCGTTTTATATTATTTGCCCCAACTCCGAAAAGCTGAAATGAATGATGTCTGTCTATTGTGAAAAGACCTGAAATTCTCATTCTGGAGGCACAAGGGAAAGGCTATTAGCATATTTTAAAGCTCTCTTTAAAAATAATGAATCTCGAAATCAGCAACTGCAAATGTACTAGAGTTACGCGTTCTGATATTTCGCAGTCGTGTCGGAAAAGGAAGATGGATATCGTTATAGGACTCTTAAAAACCGTGGAGTGTTATATCAAACAAAGTACGCTTGCTCTAAATGTGCGACTATTTTCTACTTTTGTTTAAAATGGAAACCACTCAGAGCAAGCTCCGCCCTTCCCGAGAGACACGAAGTCTAGCGGGCGCGATCATCAATGGCCCCTTCTGCATTTTATAGCAGATAGAACCGGCTTCACGCTCGGGGCGAAACCCCACTCCACATCATCGTGGTTGGGTTTTCTGCGATGTTCGGTGAGCGAACACGCTAATCATACTATCGAAATGATCCTATGAAGTATGATCTTGGCGTTAAATGTACAACACGAAATTACCAAGAAATATCATTCTAACTGTATGCAGGCCAACGATGAACTCTACGCCACGCGTGTTCTGACCGTTCAAGAAAACGCGTCGTCGGCAGTTTCTTAAAGGCAACAAAAAATAATTCATGATTTTTTAATATTGAAGACCCTATTTCCTAATAATTAAGTGATTCGTTGGTACATTCTCGATATTAGAGAAGCGATGACAAGTATATGATCCGGAATGAATTATAATTTCTCAAGGGAAATTATTTTACAAGTGCTCGTAAGAAATTGCGGTGTTTTCATCTCAAATCCCCTGCTCAACAACACGAAACTTTCTGACACAATTTTTGATTTATTTTTAAACTTAAAGGCATAAAATTGGCACGCCTGACTATTGAATCGATTTGGAATCGAAATGAGTTTTCTATTTTTTTCTTTATAAATAAATTAATTGAGTTATAAGCAATCGCGGTCACATGACGACCGGTTTTTTTCCTTTCTTGAGCTGCAGCTATTTTAAATTTAATTTTATTATAGAGGCATAGGCGCTGGAACCAGTTCACGCAAAGTTAATGCGGCACCGCATTCGTAGCTTTTTTGAGAATGGTATAGTCAACGTTATCTCAATTCTGAAAAATGACTTTTCACATATTCTTGCCACTTTTATGCGAAAAGGAAAAAAATCGTAAGACGATATTGTTATACATTATATTTCATATTATATTATATTAAAATTACATTCGTGTATTATTTATATTATCCATTAGTACAATATATATTTTATATATTTATATTTGCATTATTATGTTATATATTTATATTATATTATATTTTTTATTAAATATTTCATTCACGATTCCTTTTACGATATACCGAATGTTTTTATGATTATTTTATAGAAATGAGTAAAGCAGTAATGGGATAATTAAGATATTCCAATACATAAGAAAACAGCACCAAGAGGAATTTAATCTACAGACACGGGCAGAGTGTTGACGGATTATCGGCGAGCTTCTCAATATTATGTTGCATGATTAGGTCCATAAAACTGGATTTCTTGAGAAGGTAAATATTTTTCCTTTTCATCGCCATCCTTTTTAATAATAAAAAAACAATTACTTAATGGCTATTCAGAGTGCGTCTTAATTCTCTCGTTGCATTCCTTCCATCTGGTCAACTGACTGTCGACAAATATAGTACAAGAAAAGAGGCCACTGCTAGGCCGGTGTAACGATGAAGAAATTAGTCTTTCCACACCGGTAATCCGAAGGAGCTACAAATAGATATCATTTTCGAGCGTCAAATCGAATGTATGCTCTGGTTTCTCTTCATAATACGAGCTAATCTTTCGCCTTTTACTAAAGATTACCGTGGAGAGGAACAACTCAATGAGCCTAAAACTAATTTTTGGAATCCCACCGAAAGGTGGGGCATTTCTTAAAAAAAGATCTCACTTTATTTATCCTACGTCATGTTTTATGCTGTTTTCGCCTAGTTTTAAATCTGACCGCAGTAAAATGTCAACCGATTTGCTTTCGATTTTTAGACTATGTTATAGATTTTTTTCTTTTTTTTTCTTTTTTTTCTTTTTTTTTTTTACTGAGAGAAACGCAATTGTTAAGGGTGAATTCCGATCCAAACTGCTTATTTTCTGATTCATTTTTAAATCCCTTTTTGCTCTCAAACGCATCAAACTAAGAAATTCTCTTATTTAGAAACTACATAATGTGCCGTGCTTCTCGATTTTTTGATAAATGCAGAAAATATTGTAAAAAATGCTGTCAAAATCGGCGTTTTGAACCGAAATTTCCGGAAGCGGGAGATCTGGGGATGAAAAAGATGGTCATACTGAGAAAATAATTGCTTAAAAATCAAATTCTAATTAATTGAGCGAAAAATGAAATCACACGGCACCTTATACAACTCTTCAAAAATCACCCCAGCAAGTTTCATGTTTTTACTTTTAAAAATGAGTCTGAAAATGTCTCAGAAAATTTCGAGCTGTTGAGGGTGGAAAAATATTCTTTCGAATACACCCTTAAGTGCTTTTCACAGAATATCTGTTCGAGCATCAAGAAAATATTACTTTTATTGCGAGTCGGACATTAAGTTTGAACAAACATTTTCATATTCATATCAAACACTTAGAAAAGAAAACATTAAAACTACCAGGTTGCTTGATTGTGCTATAGCGTTTGATAATTTACATAAAAAATGCAATTTCAAGCTTTTTTTTTATCATACTTTGTCTCATTTAATATTAGGAATGAAATTAGCTTTCCTAGACTTATAACAGGAAGTTTGTCAAGTAGTCACGTGCAAGACTTAAATATTGCAGGCCTTATCCGAAACTGTTCTAAGCGATGGCTAATAAGCTTAACGCAGCGTTAAATAATCGAAACAGGTCAGTATATAATTTCCCTCATAAAGACAAGCTTCTTTTTAAATCTATTCAGTTGTTCATTTATTTATCTGTGCGCGCGACCATATGAAACGGTGACTCCGCCCATCTTGAAATTCGATGAAGAGGGGTCGCATCTTAGCCAAGCCGTATTACACTTTGAACTTAGCCAAAAGGCTGAGAATCTTTAATCTGAGAATACTTTAATGGGAAGCAAAAGATCCAATGGTGTTACTATATTAGTTTTTTTTGGCTTAAGGTGTTGTTTTGCGAGGGATTTCACCTATATCATGTCTCTGCTGCCTATACGTATGTTTTTTATAGCATGGTGTCTTTCTTATATGTAACATTGTCTTGAGACTGAATTTTTGTAATTCAATGTTCACCTCGTTTCTCTAATATTTTGTAGTTAAGAAGTCTCTGCCTTACTTCAAACTCAGGGGAATAAAGGGACCTTCAAACTCATTTTTTTAACTTATTTCTTTTTTTTATTGCGCATTAAATACTATTCAAGGGCACACTATATGCATTATGGCATCCATTTATCACACAAGAAATTAAAATAATAATAATAATAATTATTATGGAGAAAAATAGAGAATTTTCATTTATTTATCTGTGCGCGCGACCATATGAAACGGTGACTCCGCCCATCTTGAAATTCGATGAAGACGGATTGCATCTTAGCCAAAAGGCTGAGAATCTTTAATCTGAGAAGACTTTTACCGTATTACACTCTGATGTTCTTGCGGCAGATTTTTATTCTGGAAATGTTTCGTGTGACTTAAAATGTATGGAACTGAAAGCTGAGTCCAGTTATTTTGATGTATTGAAGGCATGATTTGGTGGACATTCATTTTGACATATGAATCTGGACAGTGAGCCGGAGTATGAAAAATTCGCTTTCAAAAATAACATCTTTGAACCGGAGTGAGAGTTGCAAAAATTCAATCTGCTTTTGAAGGAAAAAACCCTTTAGGCATTCCACAGCGAGTAATTTGCACTTATTCGAGAAAGATCAATAGAGTTTTCCACAACAATCGGTAGTGTTTTCAAATATTCGAAGTTCCACACCACATATATCTTTGAGAAATTTTTCGACGTGTATATATAGTCCGAGCAGGTTATGTTATGTGTACTTGCTTCGGCAGTACATATACTAAAATTGGAACGATACAGAGAAGATTAGCATGGCCCCTGCGCAAGGATGACACGCAAAATCGTGAAGCGTTCCACATTTTTTTGTATTTAATTTTTTTTTTCTTTTAGAGCAGCCTGATATTTCGCCAGTTCTTGCAGTTTCTAAAATACTGCGTCTCATACTACTGGGAGAAATTTTAGAAGAATAGTTTGAATGAAATCGTTTGAATTTACACAAAGTCTGCACTCTTTTCAAGATCGGATCAACTGTATCTTTCTAATTCGTTTTATATTATTTGCCCCAACTCCGAAAAGCTGAAATGAATGATGTCTGTCTATTGTGAAAAGACCTGAAATTCTCATTCTGGAGGCACAAGGGAAAGGCTATTAGCATATTTTAAAGCTCTCTTTAAAAATAATGAATCTCGAAATCAGCAACTGCAAATGTACTAGAGTTACGCGTTCTGATATTTCGCAGTCGTGTCGGAAAAGGAAGATGGATATCGTTATAGGACTCTTAAAAACCGTGGAGCGTTATATCAAACAAAGTACGCTTGCTCTAAATGTGTGACTATTTTCTACTTTTGTTTAAAATGGAAACCACTCAGAGCAAGCTCCGCCCTTCCCGAGAGACACGAAGTCTAGCGGGCGCGATCATCAATGGCCCCTTCTGCATTTTATAGCAGATAGAACCGGCTTCACGCTCGGGGCGAAACCCCACTCCACATCATCGTGGTTGGGTTTTCTGCGATGTTCGGTGAGCGAACACGCTAATCATACTATCGAAATGATCCTATGAAGTATGATCTTGGCGTTAAATGTACAACACGAAATTACCAAGAAATATCATTCTAACTGTATGCAGGTCAACGATGAACTCTACGCCACGCGTGTTCTGACCGTTCAAGAAAACGCGTCGTCGGCAGTTTCTTAAAGGCAACAAAAAATAATTCATGATTTTTTAATATTGAAGACCCTATTTCCTAATAATTAAGTGATTCGTTGGTACATTCTCGATATTAGAGAAGCGATGACAAGTATATGATCCGGAATGAATTATAATTTCTCAAGGGAAATTATTTTACAAGTGCTCGTAAGAAATTGCGGTGTTTTCATCTCAAATCCCCTGCTCAACAACACGAAACTTTCTGACACAATTTTTGATTTATTTTTAAACTTAAAGGCATAAAATTGGCACGCCTGACTATTGAATCGATTTGGAATCGAAATGAGTTTTCTATTTTTTTCTTTATAAATAAATTAATTGAGTTATAAGCAATCGCGGTCACATGACGACCGGTTTTTTTCCTTTCTTGAGCTGCAGCTATTTTAAATTTAATTTTATTATAGAGGCATAGGCGCTGGAACCAGTTCACGCAAAGTTAATGCGGCACCGCATTCGTAGCTTTTTTGAGAATGGTATAGTCAACGTTATCTCAATTCTGAAAAATGACTTTTCACATATTCTTGCCACTTTTATGCGAAAAGGAAAAAAATCGTAAGACGATATTGTTATACATTATATTTCATATTATATTATATTAAAATTACATTCGTGTATTATTTATATTATCCATTAGTACAATATATATTTTATATATTTATATTTGCATTATTATGTTATATATTTATATTATATTATATTTTTTATTAAATATTTCATTCACGATTCCTTTTACGATATACCGAATGTTTTTATGATTATTTTATAGAAATGAGTAAAGCAGTAATGGGATAATTAAGATATTCCAATACATAAGAAAACAGCACCAAGAGGAATTTAATCTACAGACACGGGCAGAGTGTTGACGGAGGATCGGCGAGCTTCTCAATATTATGTTGCATGATTAGGTCCATAAAACTGGATTTCTTGAGAACGTAAATATTTTTCCTTTTCATCGCCATCCTTTTTAATAATAAAAAAACAATTACTTAATGGCTATTCAGAGTGCGTCTTAATTCTCTCGTTGCATTCCTTCCATCTGGTCAACTGACTGTCGACAAATATAGTACAAGAAAAGAGGCCACTGCTAGGCCGGTGTAACGATGAAGAAATTAGTCTTTCCACACCGGTAATCCGAAGGAGCTACAAATAGATATCATTTTCGAGCGTCAAATCGAATGTATGCTCTGGTTTCTCTTCATAATACGAGCTAATCTTTCGCCTTTTACTAAAGATTACCGTGTAGAGGAACAACTCAATGAGCCTAAAACTAATTTTTGGAATCCCACCGAAAGGTGGGGCGTTTCTTAAAAAAAGATCTCACTTTATTTATCCTACGTCATGTTTTATGCTGTTTTCGCCTAGTTTTAAATCTGACCGCAGTAAAATGTCAACCGATTTGCTTTCGATTTTTAGACTATGTTATAGATTTCTTTTTTTTTTTTTTTTTTTTTTTTTTTTTTTTTTTTTTTTTTACTGAGAGAAACGCAATTGTTAAGGGTGAATTCCGATCCAAACTGCTTATTTTCTGATTCATTTTTAAATCCCTTTTTGCTCTCAAACGCATCAAACTAAGAAATTCTCTTATTTAGAAACTACATAATGTGCCGTGCTTCTCGATTTTTTGATAAATGCAGAAAATATTGTAAAAAATGCTGTCAAAATCGGCGTTTTGAACCGAAATTTCCGGAAGCGGGAGATCTGGGGATGAAAAAGATGGTCATACTGAGAAAATAATTGCTTAAAAATCAAATTCTAATTAATTGAGCGAAAAATGAAATCACACGGCACCTTATACAACTCTTCAAAAATCACCCCAGCAAGTTTCATGTTTTTACTTTTAAAAATGAGTCTGAAAATGTCTCAGAAAATTTCGAGCTGTTGAGGGTGGAAAAATATTCTTTCGAATACACCCTTAAGTGCTTTTCACAGAATATCTGTTCGAGCATCAAGAAAATATTACTTTTATTGCGAGTCGGACATTAAGTTTGAACAAACATTTTCATATTCATATCAAACACTTAGAAAAGAAAACATTAAAACTACCAGGTTGCTTGATTGTGCTATAGCGTTTGATAATTTACATAAAAAATGCAATTTCAAGCTTTTTTTTTATCATACTTTGTCTCATTTAATATTAGGAATGAAATTAGCTTTCCTAGACTTATAACAGGAAGTTTGTCAAGTAGTCACGTGCAAGACTTAAATATTGCAGGCCTTATCCGAAACTGTTCTAAGCGATGGCTAATAAGCTTAACGCAGCGTTAAATAATCGAAACAGGTCAGTATATAATTTCCCTCATAAAGACAAGCTTCTTTTTAAATCTATTCAGTTGTTCATTTATTTATCTGTGCGCGCGACCATATGAAACGGTGACTCCGCCCATCTTGAAATTCGATGAAGAGGGGTCGCATCTTAGCCAAGCCGTATTACACTTTGAACTTAGCCAAAAGGCTGAGAATCTTTAATCTGAGAATACTTTAATGGGAAGCAAAAGATCCAATGGTGTTACTGTATTAGTTTTTTTTTGGCTTAAGGTGTTGTTTTGCGAGGGATTTCACCTATATCATGTCTCTGCTGCCTATACGTATGTTTTTTATAGCATGGTGTCTTTCTTATATGTAACATTGTCTTGAGACTGAATTTTTGTAATTCAATGTTCACCTCGTTTCTCTAATATTTTGTAGTTAAGAAGTCTCTGCCTTACTTCAAACTCAGGGGAATAAAGGGACCTTCAAACTCATTTTTTTAACTTATTTCTTTTTTTTATTGCGCATTAAATACTATTCAAGGGCACACTATATGCATTATGGCATCCATTTATCACACAAGAAATTAAAATAATAATAATAATAATTATTATGGAGAAAAATAGAGAATTTTCATTTATTTATCTGTGCGCGCGACCATATGAAACGGTGACTCCGCCCATCTTGAAATTCGATGAAGACGGATTGCATCTTAGCCAAAAGGCTGAGAATCTTTAATCTGAGAAGACTTTTACCGTATTACACTCTGATGTTCTTGCGGCAGATTTTTATTCTGGAAATGTTTCGTGTGACTTAAAATGTATGGAACTGAAAGCTGAGTCCAGTTATTTTGATGTATTGAAGGCATGATTTGGTGGACATTCATTTTGACATATGAATCTGGACAGTGAGCCGGAGTATGAAAAATTCGCTTTCAAAAATAACATCTTTGAACCGGAGTGAGAGTTGCAAAAATTCAATCTGCTTTTGAAGGAAAAAACCCTTTAGGCATTCCACAGCGAGTAATTTGCACTTATTCGAGAAAGATCAATAGAGTTTTCCACAACAATCGGTAGTGTTTTCAAATATTCGAAGTTCCACACCACATATATCTTTGAGAAATTTTTCGACGTGTATATATAGTCCGAGCAGGTTATGTTATGTGTACTTGCTTCGGCAGTACATATACTAAAATTGGAACGATACAGAGAAGATTAGCATGTCCCCTGCGCAAGGATGACACGCAAAATCGTGAAGCGTTCCACATTTTTTTGTATTTAATTTTTTTTTCTTTTAGAGCAGCCTGATATTTCGCCAGTTCTTGCAGTTTCTAAAATACTGCGTCTCATACTACTGGGAGAAATTTTAGAAGAATAGTTTGAATGAAATCGTTTGAATTTACACAAAGTCTGCACTCTTTTCAAGATCGGATCAACTGTATCTTTCTAATTCGTTTTATATTATTTGCCCCAACTCCGAAAAGCTGAAATGAATGATGTCTGTCTATTGTGAAAAGACCTGAAATTCTCATTCTGGAGGCACAAGGGAAAGGCTATTAGCATATTTTAAAGCTCTCTTTAAAAATAATGAATCTCGAAATCAGCAACTGCAAATGTACTAGAGTTACGCGTTCTGATATTTCGCAGTCGTGTCGGAAAAGGAAGATGGATATCGTTATAGGACTCTTAAAAACCGTGGAGCGTTATATCAAACAAAGTACGCTTGCTCTAAATGTGCGACTATTTTCTACTTTTGTTTAAAATGGAAACCTCTCAGAGCAAGCTCCGCCCTTCCCGAGAGACACGAAGTCTAGCGGGCGCGATCATCAATGGCCCCTTCTGCATTTTATAGCAGATAGAACCGGCTTCACGCTCGGGGCGAAACCCCACTCCACATCATCGTGGTTGGGTTTTCTGCGATGTTCGGTGAGCGAACACGCTAATCATACTATCGAAATGATCCTATGAAGTATGATCTTGGCGTTAAATGTACAACACGAAATTACCAAGAAATATCATTCTAACTGTATGCAGGTCAACGATGAACTCTACGCCACGCGTGTTCTGACCGTTCAAGAAAACGCGTCGTCGGCAGTTTCTTAAAGGCAACAAAAAATAATTCATGATTTTTTAATATTGAAGACCCTATTTCCTAATAATTAAGTGATTCGTTGGTACATTCTCGATATTAGAGAAGCGATGACAAGTATATGATCCGGAATGAATTATAATTTCTCAAGGGAAATTATTTTACAAGTGCTCGTAAGAAATTGCGGTGTTTTCATCTCAAATCCCCTGCTCAACAACACGAAACTTTCTGACACAATTTTTGATTTATTTTTAAACTTAAAGGCATAAAATTGGCACGCCTGACTATTGAATCGATTTGGAATCGAAATGAGTTTTCTATTTTTTTCTTTATAAATAAATTAATTGAGTTATAAGCAATCGCGGTCACATGACGACCGGTTTTTTTCCTTTCTTGAGCTGCAGCTATTTTAAATTTAATTTTATTATAGAGGCATAGGCGCTGGAACCAGTTCACGCAAAGTTAATGCGGCACCGCATTCGTAGCTTTTTTGAGAATGGTATAGTCAACGTTATCTCAATTCTGAAAAATGACTTTTCACATATTCTTGCCACTTTTATGCGAAAAGGAAAAAAATCGTAAGACGATATTGTTATACATTATATTTCATATTATATTATATTAAAATTACATTCGTGTATTATTTATATTATCCATTAGTACAATATATATTTTATATATTTATATTTGCATTATTATGTTATATATTTATATTATATTATATTTTTTATTAAATATTTCATTCACGATTCCTTTTACGATATACCGAATGTTTTTATGATTATTTTATAGAAATGAGTAAAGCAGTAATGGGATAATTAAGATATTCCAATACATAAGAAAACAGCACCAAGAGGAATTTAATCTACAGACACGGGCAGAGTGTTGACGGAGGATCGGCGAGCTTCTCAATATTATGTTGCATGATTAGGTCCATAAAACTGGATTTCTTGAGAACGTAAATATTTTTCCTTTTCATCGCCATCCTTTTTAATAATAAAAAAACAATTACTTAATGGCTATTCAGAGTGCGTCTTAATTCTCTCGTTGCATTCCTTCCATCTGGTCAACTGACTGTCGACAAATATAGTACAAGAAAAGAGGCCACTGCTAGGCCGGTGTAACGATGAAGAAATTAGTCTTTCCACACCGGTAATCCGAAGGAGCTACAAATAGATATCATTTTCGAGCGTCAAATCGAATGTATGCTCTGGTTTCTCTTCATAATACGAGCTAATCTTTCGCCTTTTACTAAAGATTACCGTGGAGAGGAACAACTCAATGAGCCTAAAACTAATTTTTGGAATCCCACCGAAAGGTGGGGCGTTTCTTAAAAAAAGATCTCACTTTATTTATCCTACGTCATGTTTTATGCTGTTTTCGCCTAGTTTTAAATCTGACCGCAGTAAAATGTCAACCGATTTGCTTTCGATTTTTAGACTATGTTATAGATTTCTTTTTTTTTTTTTTTTTTTTTTTTTTTTTTTACTGAGAGAAACGCAATTGTTAAGGGTGAATTCCGATCCAAACTGCTTATTTTCTGATTCCTTTTTAAATCCCTTTTTGCTCTCAAACGCATCAAACTAAGAAATTCTCTTATTTAGAAACTACATAATGTGCCGTGCTTCTCGATTTTTTGATAAATGCAGAAAATATTGTAAAAAATGCTGTCAAAATCGGCGTTTTGAACCGAAATTTCCGGAAGCGGGAGATCTGGGGATGAAAAAGATGGTCATACTGAGAAAATAATTGCTTAAAAATCAAATTCTAATTAATTGAGCGAAAAATGAAATCACACGGCACCTTATACAACTCTTCAAAAATCACCCCAGCAAGTTTCATGTTTTTACTTTTAAAAATGAGTCTGAAAATGTCTCAGAAAATTTCGAGCTGTTGAGGGTGGAAAAATATTCTTTCGAATACACCCTTAAGTGCTTTTCACAGAATATCTGTTCGAGCATCAAGAAAATATTACTTTTATTGCGAGTCGGACATTAAGTTTGAACAAACATTTTCATATTCATATCAAACACTTAGAAAAGAAAACATTAAAACTACCAGGTTGCTTGATTGTGCTATAGCGTTTGATAATTTACATAAAAAATGCAATTTCAAGCTTTTTTTTTATCATACTTTGTCTCATTTAATATTAGGAATGAAATTAGCTTTCCTAGACTTATAACAGGAAGTTTGTCAAGTAGTCACGTGCAAGACTTAAATATTGCAGGCCTTATCCGAAACTGTTCTAAGCGATGGCTAATAAGCTTAACGCAGCGTTAAATAATCGAAACAGGTCAGTATATAATTTCCCTCATAAAGACAAGCTTCTTTTTAAATCTATTCAGTTGTTCATTTATTTATCTGTGCGCGCGACCATATGAAACGGTGACTCCGCCCATCTTGAAATTCGATGAAGAGGGGTCGCATCTTAGCCAAGCCGTATTACACTTTGAACTTAGCCAAAAGGCTGAGAATCTTTAATCTGAGAATACTTTAATGGGAAGCAAAAGATCCAATGGTGTTACTGTATTAGTTTTTTTTTGGCTTAAGGTGTTGTTTTGCGAGGGATTTCACCTATATCATGTCTCTGCTGCCTATACGTATGTTTTTTATAGCATGGTGTCTTTCTTATATGTAACATTGTCTTGAGACTGAATTTTTGTAATTCAATGTTCACCTCGTTTCTCTAATATTTTGTAGTTAAGAAGTCTCTGCCTTACTTCAAACTCAGGGGAATAAAGGGACCTTCAAACTCATTTTTTTTAACTTATTTCTTTTTTTTATTGCGCATTAAATACTATTCAAGGGCACACTATATGCATTATGGCATCCATTTATCACACAAGAAATTAAAATAATAATAATAATAATTATTATGGAGAAAAATAGAGAATTTTCATTTATTTATCTGTGCGCGCGACCATATGAAACGGTGACTCCGCCCATCTTGAAATTCGATGAAGACGGATTGCATCTTAGCCAAAAGGCTGAGAATCTTTAATCTGAGAAGACTTTTACCGTATTACACTCTGATGTTCTTGCGGCAGATTTTTATTCTGGAAATGTTTCGTGTGACTTAAAATGTATGGAACTGAAAGCTGAGTCCAGTTATTTTGATGTATTGAAGGCATGATTTGGTGGACATTCATTTTGACATATGAATCTGGACAGTGAGCCGGAGTATGAAAAATTCGCTTTCAAAAATAACATCTTTGAACCGGAGTGAGAGTTGCAAAAATTCAATCTGCTTTTGAAGGAAAAAACCCTTTAGGCATTCCACAGCGAGTAATTTGCACTTATTCGAGAAAGATCAATAGAGTTTTCCACAACAATCGGTAGTGTTTTCAAATATTCGAAGTTCCACACCACATATATCTTTGAGAAATTTTTCGACGTGTATATATAGTCCGAGCAGGTTATGTTATGTGTACTTGCTTCGGCAGTACATATACTAAAATTGGAACGATACAGAGAAGATTAGCATGGCCCCTGCGCAAGGATGACACGCAAAATCGTGAAGCGTTCCACATTTTTTTGTATTTAATTTTTTTTTCTTTTAGAGCAGCCTGATATTTCGCCAGTTCTTGCAGTTTCTAAAATACTGCGTCTCATACTACTGGGAGAAATTTTAGAAGAATAGTTTGAATGAAATCGTTTGAATTTACACAAAGTCTGCACTCTTTTCAAGATCGGATCAACTGTATCTTTCTAATTCGTTTTATATTATTTGCCCCAACTCCGAAAAGCTGAAATGAATGATGTCTGTCTATTGTGAAAAGACCTGAAATTCTCATTCTGGAGGCACAAGGGAAAGGCTATTAGCATATTTTAAAGCTCTCTTTAAAAATAATGAATCTCGAAATCAGCAACTGCAAATGTACTAGAGTTACGCGTTCTGATATTTCGCAGTCGTGTCGGAAAAGGAAGATGGATATCGTTATAGGACTCTTAAAAACCGTGGAGCGTTATATCAAACAAAGTACGCTTGCTCTAAATGTGCGACTATTTTCTACTTTTGTTTAAAATGGAAACCACTCAGAGCAAGCTCCGCCCTTCCCGAGAGACACGAAGTCTAGCGGGCGCGATCATCAATGGCCCCTTCTGCATTTTATAGCAGATAGAACCGGCTTCACGCTCGGGGCGAAACCCCACTCCACATCATCGTGGTTGGGTTTTCTGCGATGTTCGGTGAGCGAACACGCTAATCATACTATCGAAATGATCCTATGAAGTATGATCTTGGCGTTAAATGTACAACACGAAATTACCAAGAAATATCATTCTAACTGTATGCAGGTCAACGATGAACTCTACGCCACGCGTGTTCTGACCGTTCAAGAAAACGCGTCGTCGGCAGTTTCTTAAAGGCAACAAAAAATAATTCATGATTTTTTAATATTGAAGACCCTATTTCCTAATAATTAAGTGATTCGTTGGTACATTCTCGATATTAGAGAAGCGATGACAAGTATATGATCCGGAATGAATTATAATTTCTCAAGGGAAATTATTTTACAAGTGCTCGTAAGAAATTGCGGTGTTTTCATCTCAAATCCCCTGCTCAACAACACGAAACTTTCTGACACAATTTTTGATTTATTTTTAAACTTAAAGGCATAAAATTGGCACGCCTGACTATTGAATCGATTTGGAATCGAAATGAGTTTTCTATTTTTTTCTTTATAAATAAATTAATTGAGTTATAAGCAATCGCGGTCACATGACGACCGGTTTTTTTCCTTTCTTGAGCTGCAGCTATTTTAAATTTAATTTTATTATAGAGGCATAGGCGCTGGAACCAGTTCACGCAAAGTTAATGCGGCACCGCATTCGTAGCTTTTTTGAGAATGGTATAGTCAACGTTATCTCAATTCTGAAAAATGACTTTTCACATATTCTTGCCACTTTTATGCGAAAAGGAAAAAAATCGTAAGACGATATTGTTATACATTATATTTCATATTATATTATATTAAAATTACATTCGTGTATTATTTATATTATCCATTAGTACAATATATATTTTATATATTTATATTTGCATTATTATGTTATATATTTATATTATATTATATTTTTTATTAAATATTTCATTCACGATTCATTTTACGATATACCGAATGTTTTTATGATTATTTTATAGAAATGAGTAAAGCAGTAATGGGATAATTAAGATATTCCAATACATAAGAAAACAGCACCAAGAGGAATTTAATCTACAGACACGGGCAGAGTGTTGACGGAGGATCGGCGAGCTTCTCAATATTATGTTGCATGATTAGGTCCATAAAACTGGATTTCTTGAGAACGTAAATATTTTTCCTTTTCATCGCCATCCTTTTTAATAATAAAAAAACAATTACTTAATGGCTATTCAGAGTGCGTCTTCTCTCGTTGCATTCCTTCCATCTGGTCAACTGACTGTCGACAAATATAGTACAAGAAAAGAGGCCACTGCTAGGCCGGTGTAACGATGAAGAAATTAGTCTTTCCACACCGGTAATCCGAAGGAGCTACAAATAGATATCATTTTCGAGCGTCAAATCGAATGTATGCTCTGGTTTCTCTTCATAATACGAGCTAATCTTTCGCCTTTTACTAAAGATTACCGTGGAGAGGAACAACTCAATGAGCCTAAAACTAATTTTTGGAATCCCACCGAAAGGTGGGGCGTTTCTTAAAAAAAGATCTCACTTTATTTATCCTACGTCATGTTTTATGCTGTTTTCGCCTAGTTTTAAATCTGACCGCAGTAAAATGTCAACCGATTTGCTTTCGATTTTTAGACTATGTTATAGATTTCTTTTTTTTTTTTTTTTTTTTTTTTTTTTTTTTTTTTTTTTTTACTGAGAGAAACGCAATTGTTAAGGGTGAATTCCGATCCAAACTGCTTATTTTCTGATTCATTTTTAAATCCCTTTTTGCTCTCAAACGCATCAAACTAAGAAATTCTCTTATTTAGAAACTACATAATGTGCCGTGCTTCTCGATTTTTTGATAAATGCAGAAAATATTGTAAAAAATGCTGTCAAAATCGGCGTTTTGAACCGAAATTTCCGGAAGCGGGAGATCTGGGGATGAAAAAGATGGTCATACTGAGAAAATAATTGCTTAAAAATCAAATTCTAATTAATTGAGCGAAAAATGAAATCACACGGCACCTTATACAACTCTTCAAAAATCACCCCAGCAAGTTTCATGTTTTTACTTTTAAAAATGAGTCTGAAAATGTCTCAGAAAATTTCGAGCTGTTGAGGGTGGAAAAATATTCTTTCGAATACACCCTTAAGTGCTTTTCACAGAATATCTGTTCGAGCATCAAGAAAATATTACTTTTATTGCGAGTCGGACATTAAGTTTGAACAAACATTTTCATATTCATATCAAACACTTAGAAAAGAAAACATTAAAACTACCAGGTTGCTTGATTGTGCTATAGCGTTTGATAATTTACATAAAAAATGCAATTTCAAGCTTTTTTTTTATCATACTTTGTCTCATTTAATATTAGGAATGAAATTAGCTTTCCTAGACTTATAACAGGAAGTTTGTCAAGTAGTCACGTGCAAGACTTAAATATTGCAGGCCTTATCCGAAACTGTTCTAAGCGATGGCTAATAAGCTGAACGCAGCGTTAAATAATCGAAACAGGTCAGTATATAATTTCCCTCATAAAGACAAGCTTCTTTTTAAATCTATTCAGTTGTTCATTTATTTATCTGTGCGCGCGACCATATGAAACGGTGACTCCGCCCATCTTGAAATTCGATGAAGAGGGGTCGCATCTTAGCCAAGCCGTATTACACTTTGAACTTAGCCAAAAGGCTGAGAATCTTTAATCTGAGAATACTTTAATGGGAAGCAAAAGATCCAATGGTGTTACTGTATTAGTTTTTTTTTGGCTTAAGGTGTTGTTTTGCGAGGGATTTCACCTATATCATGTCTCTGCTGCCTATACGTATGTTTTTTATAGCATGGTGTCTTTCTTATATGTAACATTGTCTTGAGACTGAATTTTTGTAATTCAATGTTCACCTCGTTTCTCTAATATTTTGTAGTTAAGAAGTCTCTGCCTTACTTCAAACTCAGGGGAATAAAGGGACCTTCAAACTCATTTTTTTAACTTATTTCTTTTTTTTATTGCGCATTAAATACTATTCAAGGGCACACTATATGCATTATGGCATCCATTTATCACACAAGAAATTAAAATAATAATAATAATAATTATTATGGAGAAAAATAGAGAATTTTCATTTATTTATCTGTGCGCGCGACCATATGAAACGGTGACTCCGCCCATCTTGAAATTCGATGAAGACGGATTGCATCTTAGCCAAAAGGCTGAGAATCTTTAATCTGAGAAGACTTTTACCGTATTACACTCTGATGTTCTTGCGGCAGATTTTTATTCTGGAAATGTTTCGTGTGACTTAAAATGTATGGAACTGAAAGCTGAGTCCAGTTATTTTGATGTATTGAAGGCATGATTTGGTGGACATTCATTTTGACATATGAATCTGGACAGTGAGCCGGAGTATGAAAAATTCGCTTTCAAAAATAACATCTTTGAACCGGAGTGAGAGTTGCAAAAATTCAATCTGCTTTTGAAGGAAAAAACCCTTTAGGCATTCCACAGCGAGTAATTTGCACTTATTCGAGAAAGATCAATAGAGTTTTCCACAACAATCGGTAGTGTTTTCAAATATTCGAAGTTCCACACCACATATATCTTTGAGAAATTTTTCGACGTGTATATATAGTCCGAGCAGGTTATGTTATGTGTACTTGCTTCGGCAGTACATATACTAAAATTGGAACGATACAGAGAAGATTAGCATGGCCCCTGCGCAAGGATGACACGCAAAATCGTGAAGCGTTCCACATTTTTTTGTATTTAATTTTTTTTTCTTTTAGAGCAGCCTGATATTTCGCCAGTTCTTGCAGTTTCTAAAATACTGCGTCTCATACTACTGGGAGAAATTTTAGAAGAATAGTTTGAATGAAATCGTTTGAATTTACACAAAGTCTGCACTCTTTTCAAGATCGGATCAACTGTATCTTTCTAATTCGTTTTATATTATTTGCCCCAACTCCGAAAAGCTGAAATGAATGATGTCTGTCTATTGTGAAAAGACCTGAAATTCTCATTCTGGAGGCACAAGGGAAAGGCTATTAGCATATTTTAAAGCTCTCTTTAAAAATAATGAATCTCGAAATCAGCAACTGCAAATGTACTAGAGTTACGCGTTCTGATATTTCGCAGTCGTGTCGGAAAAGGAAGATGGATATCGTTATAGGACTCTTAAAAACCGTGGAGCGTTATATCAAACAAAGTACGCTTGCTCTAAATGTGCGACTATTTTCTACTTTTGTTTAAAATGGAAACCTCTCAGAGCAAGCTCCGCCCTTCCCGAGAGACACGAAGTCTAGCGGGCGCGATCATCAATGGCCCCTTCTGCATTTTATAGCAGATAGAACCGGCTTCACGCTCGGGGCGAAACCCCACTCCACATCATCGTGGTTGGGTTTTCTGCGATGTTCGGTGAGCGAACACGCTAATCATACTATCGAAATGATCCTATGAAGTATGATCTTGGCGTTAAATGTACAACACGAAATTACCAAGAAATATCATTCTAACTGTATGCAGGTCAACGATGAACTCTACGCCACGCGTGTTCTGACCGTTCAAGAAAACGCGTCGTCGGCAGTTTCTTAAAGGCAACAAAAAATAATTCATGATTTTTTAATATTGAAGACCCTATTTCCTAATAATTAAGTGATTCGTTGGTACATTCTCGATATTAGAGAAGCGATGACAAGTATATGATCCGGAATGAATTATAATTTCTCAAGGGAAATTATTTTACAAGTGCTCGTAAGAAATTGCGGTGTTTTCATCTCAAATCCCCTGCTCAACAACACGAAACTTTCTGACACAATTTTTGATTTATTTTTAAACTTAAAGGCATAAAATTGGCACGCCTGACTATTGAATCGATTTGGAATCGAAATGAGTTTTCTATTTTTTTCTTTATAAATAAATTAATTGAGTTATAAGCAATCGCGGTCACATGACGACCGGTTTTTTTCCTTTCTTGAGCTGCAGCTATTTTAAATTTAATTTTATTATAGAGGCATAGGCGCTGGAACCAGTTCACGCAAAGTTAATGCGGCACCGCATTCGTAGCTTTTTTGAGAATGGTATAGTCAACGTTATCTCAATTCTGAAAAATGACTTTTCACATATTCTTGCCACTTTTATGCGAAAAGGAAAAAAATCGTAAGACGATATTGTTATACATTATATTTCATATTATATTATATTAAAATTACATTCGTGTATTATTTATATTATCCATTAGTACAATATATATTTTATATATTTATATTTGCATTATTATGTTATATATTTATATTATATTATATTTTTTATTAAATATTTCATTCACGATTCATTTTACGATATACCGAATGTTTTTATGATTATTTTATAGAAATGAGTAAAGCAGTAATGGGATAATTAAGATATTCCAATACATAAGAAAACAGCACCAAGAGGAATTTAATCTACAGACACGGGCAGAGTGTTGACGGAGGATCGGCGAGCTTCTCAATATTATGTTGCATGATTAGGTCCATAAAACTGGATTTCTTGAGAACGTAAATATTTTTCCTTTTCATCGCCATCCTTTTTAATAATAAAAAAACAATTACTTAATGGCTATTCAGAGTGCGTCTTAATTCTCTCGTTGCATTCCTTCCATCTGGTCAACTGACTGTCGACAAATATAGTACAAGAAAAGAGGCCACTGCTAGGCCGGT
This sequence comes from Maratus speciosus, assembly GCA_963932465.1. NCBI lineage: Eukaryota > Metazoa > Arthropoda > Arachnida > Araneae > Salticidae > Maratus > Maratus speciosus. The sequence goes on from OZ010798.1 coordinate 294,137,186, forward strand.
GTAACGATGAAGAAATTAGTCTTTCCACACCGGTAATCCGAAGGAGCTACAAATAGATATCATTTTCGAGCGTCAAATCGAATGTATGCTCTGGTTTCTCTTCATAATACGAGCTAATCTTTCGCCTTTTACTAAAGATTACCGTGGAGAGGAACAACTCAATGAGCCTAAAACTAATTTTTGGAATCCCACCGAAAGGTGGGGCGTTTCTTAAAAAAAGATCTCACTTTATTTATCCTACGTCATGTTTTATGCTGTTTTCGCCTAGTTTTAAATCTGACCGCAGTAAAATGTCAACCGATTTGCTTTCGATTTTTAGACTATGTTATAGATTTCTTTTTTTTTTTTTTTTTTTTTTTTTTTTTTTTTTTTTTTTTACTGAGAGAAACGCAATTGTTAAGGGTGAATTCCGATCCAAACTGCTTATTTTCTGATTCATTTTTAAATCCCTTTTTGCTCTCAAACGCATCAAACTAAGAAATTCTCTTATTTAGAAACTACATAATGTGCCGTGCTTCTCGATTTTTTGATAAATGCAGAAAATATTGTAAAAAATGCTGTCAAAATCGGCGTTTTGAACCGAAATTTCCGGAAGCGGGAGATCTGGGGATGAAAAAGATGGTCATACTGAGAAAATAATTGCTTAAAAATCAAATTCTAATTAATTGAGCGAAAAATGAAATCACACGGCACCTTATACAACTCTTCAAAAATCACCCCAGCAAGTTTCATGTTTTTACTTTTAAAAATGAGTCTGAAAATGTCTCAGAAAATTTCGAGCTGTTGAGGGTGGAAAAATATTCTTTCGAATACACCCTTAAGTGCTTTTCACAGAATATCTGTTCGAGCATCAAGAAAATATTACTTTTATTGCGAGTCGGACATTAAGTTTGAACAAACATTTTCATATTCATATCAAACACTTAGAAAAGAAAACATTAAAACTACCAGGTTGCTTGATTGTGCTATAGCGTTTGATAATTTACATAAAAAATGCAATTTCAAGCTTTTTTTTTATCATACTTTGTCTCATTTAATATTAGGAATGAAATTAGCTTTCCTAGACTTATAACAGGAAGTTTGTCAAGTAGTCACGTGCAAGACTTAAATATTGCAGGCCTTATCCGAAACTGTTCTAAGCGATGGCTAATAAGCTGAACGCAGCGTTAAATAATCGAAACAGGTCAGTATATAATTTCCCTCATAAAGACAAGCTTCTTTTTAAATCTATTCAGTTGTTCATTTATTTATCTGTGCGCGCGACCATATGAAACGGTGACTCCGCCCATCTTGAAATTCGATGAAGAGGGGTCGCATCTTAGCCAAGCCGTATTACACTTTGAACTTAGCCAAAAGGCTGAGAATCTTTAATCTGAGAATACTTTAATGGGAAGCAAAAGATCCAATGGTGTTACTGTATTAGTTTTTTTTTGGCTTAAGGTGTTGTTTTGCGAGGGATTTCACCTATATCATGTCTCTGCTGCCTATACGTATGTTTTTTATAGCATGGTGTCTTTCTTATATGTAACATTGTCTTGAGACTGAATTTTTGTAATTCAATGTTCACCTCGTTTCTCTAATATTTTGTAGTTAAGAAGTCTCTGCCTTACTTCAAACTCAGGGGAATAAAGGGACCTTCAAACTCATTTTTTTAACTTATTTCTTTTTTTTATTGCGCATTAAATACTATTCAAGGGCACACTATATGCATTATGGCATCCATTTATCACACAAGAAATTAAAATAATAATAATAATAATTATTATGGAGAAAAATAGAGAATTTTCATTTATTTATCTGTGCGCGCGACCATATGAAACGGTGACTCCGCCCATCTTGAAATTCGATGAAGACGGATTGCATCTTAGCCAAAAGGCTGAGAATCTTTAATCTGAGAAGACTTTTACCGTATTACACTCTGATGTTCTTGCGGCAGATTTTTATTCTGGAAATGTTTCGTGTGACTTAAAATGTATGGAACTGAAAGCTGAGTCCAGTTATTTTGATGTATTGAAGGCATGATTTGGTGGACATTCATTTTGACATATGAATCTGGACAGTGAGCCGGAGTATGAAAAATTCGCTTTCAAAAATAACATCTTTGAACCGGAGTGAGAGTTGCAAAAATTCAATCTGCTTTTGAAGGAAAAAACCCTTTAGGCATTCCACAGCGAGTAATTTGCACTTATTCGAGAAAGATCAATAGAGTTTTCCACAACAATCGGTAGTGTTTTCAAATATTCGAAGTTCCACACCACATATATCTTTGAGAAATTTTTCGACGTGTATATATAGTCCGAGCAGGTTATGTTATGTGTACTTGCTTCGGCAGTACATATACTAAAATTGGAACGATACAGAGAAGATTAGCATGGCCCCTGCGCAAGGATGACACGCAAAATCGTGAAGCGTTCCACATTTTTTTGTATTTAATTTTTTTTTCTTTTAGAGCAGCCTGATATTTCGCCAGTTCTTGCAGTTTCTAAAATACTGCGTCTCATACTACTGGGAGAAATTTTAGAAGAATAGTTTGAATGAAATCGTTTGAATTTACACAAAGTCTGCACTCTTTTCAAGATCGGATCAACTGTATCTTTCTAATTCGTTTTATATTATTTGCCCCAACTCCGAAAAGCTGAAATGAATGATGTCTGTCTATTGTGAAAAGACCTGAAATTCTCATTCTGGAGGCACAAGGGAAAGGCTATTAGCATATTTTAAAGCTCTCTTTAAAAATAATGAATCTCGAAATCAGCAACTGCAAATGTACTAGAGTTACGCGTTCTGATATTTCGCAGTCGTGTCGGAAAAGGAAGATGGATATCGTTATAGGACTCTTAAAAACCGTGGAGCGTTATATCAAACAAAGTACGCTTGCTCTAAATGTGCGACTATTTTCTACTTTTGTTTAAAATGGAAACCTCTCAGAGCAAGCTCCGCCCTTCCCGAGAGACACGAAGTCTAGCGGGCGCGATCATCAATGGCCCCTTCTGCATTTTATAGCAGATAGAACCGGCTTCACGCTCGGGGCGAAACCCCACTCCACATCATCGTGGTTGGGTTTTCTGCGATGTTCGGTGAGCGAACACGCTAATCATACTATCGAAATGATCCTATGAAGTATGATCTTGGCGTTAAATGTACAACACGAAATTACCAAGAAATATCATTCTAACTGTATGCAGGTCAACGATGAACTCTACGCCACGCGTGTTCTGACCGTTCAAGAAAACGCGTCGTCGGCAGTTTCTTAAAGGCAACAAAAAATAATTCATGATTTTTTAATATTGAAGACCCTATTTCCTAATAATTAAGTGATTCGTTGGTACATTCTCGATATTAGAGAAGCGATGACAAGTATATGATCCGGAATGAATTATAATTTCTCAAGGGAAATTATTTTACAAGTGCTCGTAAGAAATTGCGGTGTTTTCATCTCAAATCCCCTGCTCAACAACACGAAACTTTCTGACACAATTTTTGATTTATTTTTAAACTTAAAGGCATAAAATTGGCACGCCTGACTATTGAATCGATTTGGAATCGAAATGAGTTTTCTATTTTTTTCTTTATAAATAAATTAATTGAGTTATAAGCAATCGCGGTCACATGACGACCGGTTTTTTTCCTTTCTTGAGCTGCAGCTATTTTAAATTTAATTTTATTATAGAGGCATAGGCGCTGGAACCAGTCCACGCAAAGTTAATGCGGCACCGCATTCGTAGCTTTTTTGAGAATGGTATAGTCAACGTTATCTCAATTCTGAAAAATGACTTTTCACATATTCTTGCCACTTTTATGCGAAAAGGAAAAAAATCGTAAGACGATATTGTTATACATTATATTTCATATTATATTATATTAAAATTACATTCGTGTATTATTTATATTATCCATTAGTACAATATATATTTTATATATTTATATTTGCATTATTATGTTATATATTTATATTATATTATATTTTTTATTAAATATTTCATTCACGATTCCTTTTACGATATACCGAATGTTTTTATGATTATTTTATAGAAATGAGTAAAGCAGTAATGGGATAATTAAGATATTCCAATACATAAGAAAACAGCACCAAGAGGAATTTAATCTACAGACACGGGCAGAGTGTTGACGGAGGATCGGCGAGCTTCTCAATATTATGTTGCATGATTAGGTCCATAAAACTGGATTTCTTGAGAACGTAAATATTTTTCCTTTTCATCGCCATCCTTTTTAATAATAAAAAAACAATTACTTAATGGCTATTCAGAGTGCGTCTTAATTCTCTCGTTGCATTCCTTCCATCTGGTCAACTGACTGTCGACAAATATAGTACAAGAAAAGAGGCCACTGCTAGGCCGGTGTAACGATGAAGAAATTAGTCTTTCCACACCGGTAATCCGAAGGAGCTACAAATAGATATCATTTTCGAGCGTCAAATCGAATGTATGCTCTGGTTTCTCTTCATAATACGAGCTAATCTTTCGCCTTTTACTAAAGATTACCGTGGAGAGGAACAACTCAATGAGCCTAAAACTAATTTTTGGAATCCCACCGAAAGGTGGGGCGTTTCTTAAAAAAAGATCTCACTTTATTTATCCTACGTCATGTTTTATGCTGTTTTCGCCTAGTTTTAAATCTGACCGCAGTAAAATGTCAACCGATTTGCTTTCGATTTTTAGACTATGTTATAGATTTTTTTCTTTTTTTTCTTTTTTTTTTTTTTTTTCTTTTTACTGAGAGAAACGCAATTGTTAAGGGTGAATTCCGATCCAAACTGCTTATTTTCTGATTCATTTTTAAATCCCTTTTTGCTCTCAAACGCATCAAACTAAGAAATTCTCTTATTTAGAAACTACATAATGTGCCGTGCTTCTCGATTTTTTGATAAATGCAGAAAATATTGTAAAAAATGCTGTCAAAATCGGCGTTTTGAACCGAAATTTCCGGAAGCGGGAGATCTGGGGATGAAAAAGATGGTCATACTGAGAAAATAATTGCTTAAAAATCAAATTCTAATTAATTGAGCGAAAAATGAAATCACACGGCACCTTATACAACTCTTCAAAAATCACCCCAGCAAGTTTCATGTTTTTACTTTTAAAAATGAGTCTGAAAATGTCTCAGAAAATTTCGAGCTGTTGAGGGTGGAAAAATATTCTTTCGAATACACCCTTAAGTGCTTTTTACAGAATATCTGTTCGAGCATCAAGAAAATATTACTTTTATTGCGAGTCGGACATTAAGTTTGAACAAACATTTTCATATTCATATCAAACACTTAGAAAAGAAAACATTAAAACTACCAGGTTGCTTGATTGTGCTATAGCGTTTGATAATTTACATAAAAAATGCAATTTCAAGCTTTTTTTTTATCATACTTTGTCTCATTTAATATTAGGAATGAAATTAGCTTTCCTAGACTTATAACAGGAAGTTTGTCAAGTAGTCACGTGCAAGACTTAAATATTGCAGGCCTTATCCGAAACTGTTCTAAGCGATGGCTAATAAGCTTAACGCAGCGTTAAATAATCGAAACAGGTCAGTATATAATTTCCCTCATAAAGACAAGCTTCTTTTTAAATCTATTCAGTTGTTCATTTATTTATCTGTGCGCGCGACCATATGAAACGGTGACTCCGCCCATCTTGAAATTCGATGAAGAGGGGTCGCATCTTAGCCAAGCCGTATTACACTTTGAACTTAGCCAAAAGGCTGAGAATCTTTAATCTGAGAATACTTTAATGGGAAGCAAAAGATCCAATGGTGTTACTGTATTAGTTTTTTTTTGGCTTAAGGTGTTGTTTTGCGAGGGATTTCACCTATATCATGTCTCTGCTGCCTATACGTATGTTTTTTATAGCATGGTGTCTTTCTTATATGTAACATTGTCTTGAGACTGAATTTTTGTAATTCAATGTTCACCTCGTTTCTCTAATATTTTGTAGTTAAGAAGTCTCTGCCTTACTTCAAACTCAGGGGAATAAAGGGACCTTCAAACTCATTTTTTTAACTTATTTCTTTTTTTTATTGCGCATTAAATACTATTCAAGGGCACACTATATGCATTATGGCATCCATTTATCACACAAGAAATTAAAATAATAATAATAATAATTATTATGGAGAAAAATAGAGAATTTTCATTTATTTATCTGTGCGCGCGACCATATGAAACGGTGACTCCGCCCATCTTGAAATTCGATGAAGACGGATTGCATCTTAGCCAAAAGGCTGAGAATCTTTAATCTGAGAAGACTTTTACCGTATTACACTCTGATGTTCTTGCGGCAGATTTTTATTCTGGAAATGTTTCGTGTGACTTAAAATGTATGGAACTGAAAGCTGAGTCCAGTTATTTTGATGTATTGAAGGCATGATTTGGTGGACATTCATTTTGACATATGAATCTGGACAGTGAGCCGGAGTATGAAAAATTCGCTTTCAAAAATAACATCTTTGAACCGGAGTGAGAGTTGCAAAAATTCAATCTGCTTTTGAAGGAAAAAACCCTTTAGGCATTCCACAGCGAGTAATTTGCACTTATTCGAGAAAGATCAATAGAGTTTTCCACAACAATCGGTAGTGTTTTCAAATATTCGAAGTTCCACACCACATATATCTTTGAGAAATTTTTCGACGTGTATATATAGTCCGAGCAGGTTATGTTATGTGTACTTGCTTCGGCAGTACATATACTAAAATTGGAACGATACAGAGAAGATTAGCATGGCCCCTGCGCAAGGATGACACGCAAAATCGTGAAGCGTTCCACATTTTTTTGTATTTAATTTTTTTTTCTTTTAGAGCAGCCTGATATTTCGCCAGTTCTTGCAGTTTCTAAAATACTGCGTCTCATACTACTGGGAGAAATTTTAGAAGAATAGTTTGAATGAAATCGTTTGAATTTACACAAAGTCTGCACTCTTTTCAAGATCGGATCAACTGTATCTTTCTAATTCGTTTTATATTATTTGCCCCAACTCCGAAAAGCTGAAATGAATGATGTCTGTCTATTGTGAAAAGACCTGAAATTCTCATTCTGGAGGCACAAGGGAAAGGCTATTAGCATATTTTAAAGCTCTCTTTAAAAATAATGAATCTCGAAATCAGCAACTGCAAATGTACTAGAGTTACGCGTTCTGATATTTCGCAGTCGTGTCGGAAAAGGAAGATGGATATCGTTATAGGACTCTTAAAAACCGTGGAGCGTTATATCAAACAAAGTACGCTTGCTCTAAATGTGCGACTATTTTCTACTTTTGTTTAAAATGGAAACCACTCAGAGCAAGCTCCGCCCTTCTCGAGAGACACGAAGTCTAGCGGGCGCGATCATCAATGGCCCCTTCTGCATTTTATAGCAGATAGAACCGGCTTCACGCTCGGGGCGAAACCCCACTCCACATCATCGTGGTTGGGTTTTCTGCGATGTTCGGTGAGCGAACACGCTAATCATACTATCGAAATGATCCTATGAAGTATGATCTTGGCGTTAAATGTACAACACGAAATTACCAAGAAATATCATTCTAACTGTATGCAGGTCAACGATGAACTCTACGCCACGCGTGTTCTGACCGTTCAAGAAAACGCGTCGTCGGCAGTTTCTTAAAGGCAACAAAAAATAATTCATGATTTTTTAATATTGAAGACCCTATTTCCTAATAATTAAGTGATTCGTTGGTACATTCTCGATATTAGAGAAGCGATGACAAGTATATGATCCGGAATGAATTATAATTTCTCAAGGGAAATTATTTTACAAGTGCTCGTAAGAAATTGCGGTGTTTTCATCTCAAATCCCCTGCTCAACAACACGAAACTTTCTGACACAATTTTTGATTTATTTTTAAACTTAAAGGCATAAAATTGGCACGCCTGACTATTGAATCGATTTGGAATCGAAATGAGTTTTCTATTTTTTTCTTTATAAATAAATTAATTGAGTTATAAGCAATCGCGGTCACATGACGACCGGTTTTTTTCCTTTCTTGAGCTGCAGCTATTTTAAATTTAATTTTATTATAGAGGCATAGGCGCTGGAACCAGTTCACGCAAAGTTAATGCGGCACCGCATTCGTAGCTTTTTTGAGAATGGTATAGTCAACGTTATCTCAATTCTGAAAAATGACTTTTCACATATTCTTGCCACTTTTATGCGAAAAGGAAAAAAATCGTAAGACGATATTGTTATACATTATATTTCATATTATATTATATTAAAATTACATTCGTGTATTATTTATATTATCCATTAGTACAATATATATTTTATATATTTATATTTGCATTATTATGTTATATATTTATATTATATTATATTTTTTATTAAATATTTCATTCACGATTCCTTTTACGATATACCGAATGTTTTTATGATTATTTTATAGAAATGAGTAAAGCAGTAATGGGATAATTAAGATATTCCAATACATAAGAAAACAGCACCAAGAGGAATTTAATCTACAGACACGGGCAGAGTGTTGACGGAGGATCGGCGAGCTTCTCAATATTATGTTGCATGATTAGGTCCATAAAACTGGATTTCTTGAGAACGTAAATATTTTTCCTTTTCATCGCCATCCTTTTTAATAATAAAAAAACAATTACTTAATGGCTATTCAGAGTGCGTCTTAATTCTCTCGTTGCATTCCTTCCATCTGGTCAACTGACTGTCGACAAATATAGTACAAGAAAAGAGGCCACTGCTAGGCCGGTGTAACGATGAAGAAATTAGTCTTTCCACACCGGTAATCCGAAGGAGCTACAAATAGATATCATTTTCGAGCGTCAAATCGAATGTATGCTCTGGTTTCTCTTCATAATACGAGCTAATCTTTCGCCTTTTACTAAAGATTACCGTGGAGAGGAACAACTCAATGAGCCTAAAACTAATTTTTGGAATCCCACCGAAAGGTGGGGCGTTTCTTAAAAAAAGATCTCACTTTATTTATCCTACGTCATGTTTTATGCTGTTTTCGCCTAGTTTTAAATCTGACCGCAGTAAAATGTCAACCGATTTGCTTTCGATTTTTAGACTATGTTATAGATTTTTTTCTTTTTTTTCTTTTTTTTTTTTTTTTTTTTTTTACTGAGAGAAACGCAATTGTTAAGGGTGAATTCCGATCCAAACTGCTTATTTTCTGATTCATTTTTAAATCCCTTTTTCCTCTCAAACGCATCAAACTAAGAAATTCTCTTATTTAGAAACTACATAATGTGCCGTGCTTCTCGATTTTTTGATAAATGCAGAAAATATTGTAAAAAATGCTGTCAAAATCGGCGTTTTGAACCGAAATTTCCGGAAGCGGGAGATCTGGGGATGAAAAAGATGGTCATACTGAGAAAATAATTGCTTAAAAATCAAATTCTAATTAATTGAGCGAAAAATGAAATCACACGGCACCTTATACAACTCTTCAAAAATCACCCCAGCAAGTTTCATGTTTTTACTTTTAAAAATGAGTCTGAAAATGTCTCAGAAAATTTCGAGCTGTTGAGGGTGGAAAAATATTCTTTCGAATACACCCTTAAGTGCTTTTCACAGAATATCTGTTCGAGCATCAAGAAAATATTACTTTTATTGCGAGTCGGACATTAAGTTTGAACAAACATTTTCATATTCATATCAAACACTTAGAAAAGAAAACATTAAAACTACCAGGTTGCTTGATTGTGCTATAGCGTTTGATAATTTACATAAAAAATGCAATTTCAAGCTTTTTTTTTTCATACTTTGTCTCATTTAATATTAGGAATGAAATTAGCTTTCCTAGACTTATAACAGGAAGTTTGTCAAGTAGTCACGTGCAAGACTTAAATATTGCAGGCCTTATCCGAAACTGTTCTAAGCGATGGCTAATAAGCTTAACGCAGCGTTAAATAATCGAAACAGGTCAGTATATAATTTCCCTCATAAAGACAAGCTTCTTTTTAAATCTATTCAGTTGTTCATTTATTTATCTGTGCGCGCGACCATATGAAACGGTGACTCCGCCCATCTTGAAATTCGATGAAGAGGGGTCGCATCTTAGCCAAGCCGTATTACACTTTGAACTTAGCCAAAAGGCTGAGAATCTTTAATCTGAGAATACTTTAATGGGAAGCAAAAGATCCAATGGTGTTACTGTATTAGTTTTTTTTTGGCTTAAGGTGTTGTTTTGCGAGGGATTTCACCTATATCATGTCTCTGCTGCCTATACGTATGTTTTTTATAGCATGGTGTCTTTCTTATATGTAACATTGTCTTGAGACTGAATTTTTGTAATTCAATGTTCACCTCGTTTCTCTAATATTTTGTAGTTAAGAAGTCTCTGCCTTACTTCAAACTCAGGGGAATAAAGGGACCTTCAAACTCATTTTTTTAACTTATTTCTTTTTTTTATTGCGCATTAAATACTATTCAAGGGCACACTATATGCATTATGGCATCCATTTATCACACAAGAAATTAAAATAATAATAATAATAATTATTATGGAGAAAAATAGAGAATTTTCATTTATTTATCTGTGCGCGCGACCATATGAAACGGTGACTCCGCCCATCTTGAAATTCGATGAAGACGGATTGCATCTTAGCCAAAAGGCTGAGAATCTTTAATCTGAGAAGACTTTTACCGTATTACACTCTGATGTTCTTGCGGCAGATTTTTATTCTGGAAATGTTTCGTGTGACTTAAAATGTATGGAACTGAAAGCTGAGTCCAGTTATTTTGATGTATTGAAGGCATGATTTGGTGGACATTCATTTTGACATATGAATCTGGACAGTGAGCCGGAGTATGAAAAATTCGCTTTCAAAAATAACATCTTTGAACCGGAGTGAGAGTTGCAAAAATTCAATCTGCTTTTGAAGGAAAAAACCCTTTAGGCATTCCACAGCGAGTAATTTGCACTTATTCGAGAAAGATCAATAGAGTTTTCCACAACAATCGGTAGTGTTTTCAAATATTCGAAGTTCCACACCACATATATCTTTGAGAAATTTTTCGACGTGTATATATAGTCCGAGCAGGTTATGTTATGTGTACTTGCTTCGGCAGTACATATACTAAAATTGGAACGATACAGAGAAGATTAGCATGGCCCCTGCGCAAGGATGACACGCAAAATCGTGAAGCGTTCCACATTTTTTTGTATTTAATTTTTTTTTCTTTTAGAGCAGCCTGATATTTCGCCAGTTCTTGCAGTTTCTAAAATACTGCGTCTCATACTACTGGGAGAAATTTTAGAAGAATAGTTTGAATGAAATCGTTTGAATTTACACAAAGTCTGCACTCTTTTCAAGATCGGATCAACTGTATCTTTCTAATTCGTTTTATATTATTTGCCCCAACTCCGAAAAGCTGAAATGAATGATGTCTGTCTATTGTGAAAAGACCTGAAATTCTCATTCTGGAGGCACAAGGGAAAGGCTATTAGCATATTTTAAAGCTCTCTTTAAAAATAATGAATCTCGAAATCAGCAACTGCAAATGTACTAGAGTTACGCGTTCTGATATTTCGCAGTCGTGTCGGAAAAGGAAGATGGATATCGTTATAGGACTCTTAAAAACCGTGGAGCGTTATATCAAACAAAGTACGCTTGCTCTAAATGTGCGACTATTTTCTACTTTTGTTTAAAATGGAAACCACTCAGAGCAAGCTCCGCCCTTCCCGAGAGACACGAAGTCTAGCGGGCGCGATCATCAATGGCCCCTTCTGCATTTTATAGCAGATAGAACCGGCTTCACGCTCGGGGCGAAACCCCACTCCACATCATCGTGGTTGGGTTTTCTGCGATGTTCGGTGAGCGAACACGCTAATCATACTATCGAAATGATCCTATGAAGTATGATCTTGGCGTTAAATGTACAACACGAAATTACCAAGAAATATCATTCTAACTGTATGCAGGTCAACGATGAACTCTACGCCACGCGTGTTCTGACCGTTCAAGAAAACGCGTCGTCGGCAGTTTCTTAAAGGCAACAAAAAATAATTCATGATTTTTTAATATTGAAGACCCTATTTCCTAATAATTAAGTGATTCGTTGGTACATTCTCGATATTAGAGAAGCGATGACAAGTATATGATCCGGAATGAATTATAATTTCTCAAGGGAAATTATTTTACAAGTGCTCGTAAGAAATTGCGGTGTTTTCATCTCAAATCCCCTGCTCAACAACACGAAACTTTCTGACACAATTTTTGATTTATTTTTAAACTTAAAGGCATAAAATTGGCACGCCTGACTATTGAATCGATTTGGAATCGAAATGAGTTTTCTATTTTTTTCTTTATAAATAAATTAATTGAGTTATAAGCAATCGCGGTCACATGACGACCGGTTTTTTTCCTTTCTTGAGCTGCAGCTATTTTAAATTTAATTTTATTATAGAGGCATAGGCGCTGGAACCAGTTCACGCAAAGTTAATGCGGCACCGCATTCGTAGCTTTTTTGAGAATGGTATAGTCAACGTTATCTCAATTCTGAAAAATGACTTTTCACATATTCTTGCCACTTTTATGCGAAAAGGAAAAAAATCGTAAGACGATATTGTTATACATTATATTTCATATTATATTATATTAAAATTACATTCGTGTATTATTTATATTATCCATTAGTACAATATATATTTTATATATTTATATTTGCATTATTATGTTATATATTTATATTATATTATATTTTTTATTAAATATTTCATTCACGATTCCTTTTACGATATACCGAATGTTTTTATGATTATTTTATAGAAATGAGTAAAGCAGTAATGGGATAATTAAGATATTCCAATACATAAGAAAACAGCACCAAGAGGAATTTAATCTACAGACACGGGCAGAGTGTTGACGGAGGATCGGCGAGCTTCTCAATATTATGTTGCATGATTAGGTCCATAAAACTGGATTTCTTGAGAACGTAAATATTTTTCCTTTTCATCGCCATCCTTTTTAATAATAAAAAAACAATTACTTAATGGCTATTCAGAGTGCGTCTTAATTCTCTCGTTGCATTCCTTCCATCTGGTCAACTGACTGTCGACAAATATAGTACAAGAAAAGAGGCCACTGCTAGGCCGGTGTAACGATGAAGAAATTAGTCTTTCCACACCGGTAATCCGAAGGAGCTACAAATAGATATCATTTTCGAGCGTCAAATCGAATGTATGCTCTGGTTTCTCTTCATAATACGAGCTAATCTTTCGCCTTTTACTAAAGATTACCGTGGAGAGGAACAACTCAATGATCCTAAAACTAATTTTTGGAATCCCACCGAAAGGTGGGGCGTTTCTTAAAAAAAGATCTCACTTTATTTATCCTACGTCATGTTTTATGCTGTTTTCGCCTAGTTTTAAATCTGACCGCAGTAAAATGTCAACCGATTTGCTTTCGATTTTTAGACTATGTTATAGATTTTTTTCTTTTTTTTTTTTTTTTTTTTTTTTTTTTACTGAGAGAAACGCAATTGTTAAGGGTGAATTCCGATCCAAACTGCTTATTTTCTGATTCATTTTTAAATCCCTTTTTGCTCTCAAACGCATCAAACTAAGAAATTCTCTTATTTAGAAACTACATAATGTGCCGTGCTTCTCGATTTTTTGATAAATGCAGAAAATATTGTAAAAAATGCTGTCAAAATCGGCGTTTTGAACCGAAATTTCCGGAAGCGGGAGATCTGGGGATGAAAAAGATGGTCATACTGAGAAAATAATTGCTTAAAAATCAAATTCTAATTAATTGAGCGAAAAATGAAATCACACGGCACCTTATACAACTCTTCAAAAATCACCCCAGCAAGTTTCATGTTTTTACTTTTAAAAATGAGTCTGAAAATGTCTCAGAAAATTTCGAGCTGTTGAGGGTGGAAAAATATTCTTTCGAATACACCCTTAAGTGCTTTTCACAGAATATCTGTTCGAGCATCAAGAAAATATTACTTTTATTGCGAGTCGGACATTAAGTTTGAACAAACATTTTCATATTCATATCAAACACTTAGAAAAGAAAACATTAAAACTACCAGGTTGCTTGATTGTGCTATAGCGTTTGATAATTTACATAAAAAATGCAATTTCAAGCTTTTTTTTTTCATACTTTGTCTCATTTAATATTAGGAATGAAATTAGCTTTCCTAGACTTATAACAGGAAGTTTGTCAAGTAGTCACGTGCAAGACTTAAATATTGCAGGCCTTATCCGAAACTGTTCTAAGCGATGGCTAATAAGCTTAACGCAGCGTTAAATAATCGAAACAGGTCAGTATATAATTTCCCTCATAAAGACAAGCTTCTTTTTAAATCTATTCAGTTGTTCATTTATTTATCTGTGCGCGCGACCATATGAAACGGTGACTCCGCCCATCTTGAAATTCGATGAAGAGGGGTCGCATCTTAGCCAAGCCGTATTACACTTTGAACTTAGCCAAAAGGCTGAGAATCTTTAATCTGAGAATACTTTAATGGGAAGCAAAAGATCCAATGGTGTTACTGTATTAGTTTTTTTTTGGCTTAAGGTCTTGTTTTGCGAGGGATTTCACCTATATCATGTCTCTGCTGCCTATACGTATGTTTTTTATAGCATGGTGTCTTTCTTATATGTAACATTGTCTTGAGACTGAATTTTTGTAATTCAATGTTCACCTCGTTTCTCTAATATTTTGTAGTTAAGAAGTCTCTGCCTTACTTCAAACTCAGGGGAATAAAGGGACCTTCAAACTCATTTTTTTAACTTATTTTTTTTTTTTTATTGCGCATTAAATACTATTCAAGGGCACACTATATGCATTATGGCATCCATTTATCACACAAGAAATTAAAATAATAATAATAATAATTATTATGGAGAAAAATAGGGAATTTTCATTTATTTATCTGTGCGCGCGACCATATGAAACGGTGACTCCGCCCATCTTGAAATTCGATGAAGACGGATTGCATCTTAGCCAAAAGGCTGAGAATCTTTAATCTGAGAAGACTTTTACCGTATTACACTCTGATGTTCTTGCGGCAGATTTTTATTCTGGAAATGTTTCGTGTGACTTAAAATGTATGGAACTGAAAGCTGAGTCCAGTTATTTTGATGTATTGAAGGCATGATTTGGTGGACATTCATTTTGACATATGAATCTGGACAGTGAGCCGGAGTATGAAAAATTCGCTTTCAAAAATAACATCTTTGAACCGGAGTGAGAGTTGCAAAAATTCAATCTGCTTTTGAAGGAAAAAACCCTTTAGGCATTCCACAGCGAGTAATTTGCACTTATTCGAGAAAGATCAATAGAGTTTTCCACAACAATCGGTAGTGTTTTCAAATATTCGAAGTTCCACACCACATATATCTTTGAGAAATTTTTCGACGTGTATATATAGTCCGAGCAGGTTATGTTATGTGTACTTGCTTCAGCAGTACATATACTAAAATTGGAACGATACAGAGAAGATTAGCATGGCCCCTGCGCAAGGATGACACGCAAAATCGTGAAGCGTTCCACATTTTTTGTATTTAATTTTTTTTTTCTTTTAGAGCAGCCTGATATTTCGCCAGTTCTTGCAGTTTCTAAAATACTGCGTCTCATACTACTGGGAGAAATTTTAGAAGAATAGTTTGAATGAAATCGTTTGAATTTACACAAAGTCTGCACTCTTTTCAAGATCGGATCAACTGTATCTTTCTAATTCGTTTTATATTATTTGCCCCAACTCCGAAAAGCTGAAATGAATGATGTCTGTCTATTGTGAAAAGACCTGAAATTCTCATTCTGGAGGCACAAGGGAAAGGCTATTAGCATATTTTAAAGCTCTCTTTAAAAATAATGAATCTCGAAATCAGCAACTGCAAATGTACTAGAGTTACGCGTTCTGATATTTCGCAGTCGTGTCGGAAAAGGAAGATGGATATCGTTATAGGACTCTTAAAAACCGTGGAGCGTTATATCAAACAAAGTACGCTTGCTCTAAATGTGCGACTATTTTCTACTTTTGTTTAAAATGGAAACCACTCAGAGCAAGCTCCGCCCTTCCCGAGAGACACGAAGTCTAGCGGGCGCGATCATCAATGGCCCCTTCTGCATTTTATAGCAGATAGAACCGGCTTCACGCTCGGGGCGAAACCCCACTCCACATCATCGTGGTTGGGTTTTCTGCGATGTTCGGTGAGCGAACACGCTAATCATACTATCGAAATGATCCTATGAAGTATGATCTTGGCGTTAAATGTACAACACGAAATTACCAAGAAATATCATTCTAACTGTATGCAGGTCAACGATGAACTCTACGCCACGCGTGTTCTGACCGTTCAAGAAAACGCGTCGTCGGCAGTTTCTTAAAGGCAACAAAAAATAATTCATGATTTTTTAATATTGAAGACCCTATTTCCTAATAATTAAGTGATTCGTTGGTACATTCTCGATATTAGAGAAGCGATGACAAGTATATGATCCGGAATGAATTATAATTTCTCAAGGGAAATTATTTTACAAGTGCTCGTAAGAAATTGCGGTGTTTTCATCTCAAATCCCCTGCTCAACAACACGAAACTTTCTGACACAATTTTTGATTTATTTTTAAACTTAAAGGCATAAAATTGGCACGCCTGACTATTGAATCGATTTGGAATCGAAATGAGTTTTCTATTTTTTTCTTTATAAATAAATTAATTGAGTTATAAGATATCGCGGTCACATGACGACCGGTTTTTTTCCTTTCTTGAGCTGCAGCTATTTTAAATTTAATTTTATTATAGAGGCATAGGCGCTGGAACCAGTTCACGCAAAGTTAATGCGGCACCGCATTCGTAGCTTTTTTGAGAATGGTATAGTCAACGTTATCTCAATTCTGAAAAATGACTTTTCACATATTCTTGCCACTTTTATGCGAAAAGGAAAAAAATTGTAAGACGATATTGTTATACATTATATTTCATATTATATTATATTAAAATTACATTCGTGTATTATTTATATTATCCATTAGTACAATATATATTTTATATATTTATATTTGCATTATTATGTTATATATTTATATTATATTATATTTTTTATTAAATATTTCATTCACGATTCCTTTTACGATATACCGAATGTTTTTATGATTATTTTATAGAAATGAGTAAAGCAGTAATGGGATAATTAAGATATTCCAATACATAAGAAAACAGCACCAAGAGGAATTTAATCTACAGACACGGGCAGAGTGTTGACGGAGGATCGGCGAGCTTCTCAATATTATGTTGCATGATTAGGTCCATAAAACTGGATTTCTTGAGAACGTAAATATTTTTCCTTTTCATCGCCATCCTTTTTAATAATAAAAAAACAATTACTTAATGGCTATTCAGAGTGCGTCTTAATTCTCTCGTTGCATTCCTTCCATCTGGTCAACTGACTGTCGACAAATATAGTACAAGAAAAGAGGCCACTGCTAGGCCGGTGTAACGATGAAGAAATTAGTCTTTCCACACCGGTAATCCGAAGGAGCTACAAATAGATATCATTTTCGAGCGTCAAATCGAATGTATGCTCTGGTTTCTCTTCATAATACGAGCTAATCTTTCGCCTTTTACTAAAGATTACCGTGGAGAGGAACAACTCAATGATCCTAAAACTAATTTTTGGAATCCCACCGAAAGGTGGGGCGTTTCTTAAAAAAAGATCTCACTTTATTTATCCTACGTCATGTTTTATGCTGTTTTCGCCTAGTTTTAAATCTGACCGCAGTAAAATGTCAACCGATTTGCTTTCGATTTTTAGACTATGTTATAGATTTTTTTCTTTTTTTTTTTTTTTTTTTTTTTTTTTTTACTGAGAGAAACGCAATTGTTAAGGGTGAATTCCGATCCAAACTGCTTATTTTCTGATTCATTTTTAAATCCCTTTTTGCTCTCAAACGCATCAAACTAAGAAATTCTCTTATTTAGAAACTACATAATGTGCCGTGCTTCTCGATTTTTTGATAAATGCAGAAAATATTGTAAAAAATGCTGTCAAAATCGGCGTTTTGAACCGAAATTTCCGGAAGCGGGAGATCTGGGGATGAAAAAGATGGTCATACTGAGAAAATAATTGCTTAAAAATCAAATTCTAATTAATTGAGCGAAAAATGAAATCACACGGCACCTTATACAACTCTTCAAAAATCACCCCAGCAAGTTTCATGTTTTTACTTTTAAAAATGAGTCTGAAAATGTCTCAGAAAATTTCGAGCTGTTGAGGGTGGAAAAATATTCTTTCGAATACACCCTTAAGTGCTTTTCACAGAATATCTGTTCGAGCATCAAGAAAATATTACTTTTATTGCGAGTCGGACATTAAGTTTGAACAAACATTTTCATATTCATATCAAACACTTAGAAAAGAAAACATTAAAACTACCAGGTTGCTTGATTGTGCTATAGCGTTTGATAATTTACATAAAAAATGCAATTTCAAGCTTTTTTTTTTCATACTTTGTCTCATTTAATATTAGGAATGAAATTAGCTTTCCTAGACTTATAACAGGAAGTTTGTCAAGTAGTCACGTGCAAGACTTAAATATTGCAGGCCTTATCCGAAACTGTTCTAAGCGATGGCTAATAAGCTTAACGCAGCGTTAAATAATCGAAACAGGTCAGTATATAATTTCCCTCATAAAGACAAGCTTCTTTTTAAATCTATTCAGTTGTTCATTTATTTATCTGTGCGCGCGACCATATGAAATGGTGACTCCGCCCATCTTGAAATTCGATGAAGAGGGGTCGCATCTTAGCCAAGCCGTATTACACTTTGAACTTAGCCAAAAGGCTGAGAATCTTTAATCTGAGAATACTTTAATGGGAAGCAAAAGATCCAATGGTGTTACTATATTAGTTTTTTTTGGCTTAAGGTGTTGTTTTGCGAGGGATTTCACCTATATCATGTCTCTGCTGCCTATACGTATGTTTTTTATAGCATGGTGTCTTTCTTATATGTAACATTGTCTTGAGACTGAATTTTTGTAATTCAATGTTCACCTCGTTTCTCTAATATTTTGTAGTTAAGAAGTCTCTGCCTTACTTCAAACTCAGGGGAATAAAGGGACCTTCAAACTCATTTTTTTAACTTATTTCTTTTTTTTATTGCGCATTAAATACTATTCAAGGGCACACTATATGCATTATGGCATCCATTTATCACACAAGAAATTAAAATAATAATAATAATAATTATTATGGAGAAAAATAGGGAATTTTCATTTATTTATCTTTGCGCGCGACCATATGAAACGGTGACTCCGCCCATCTTGAAATTCGATGAAGACGGATTGCATCTTAACCAAAAGGCTGAGAATCTTTAATCTGAGAAGACTTTTACCGTATTACACTCTGATGTTCTTGCGGCAGATTTTTATTCTGGAAATGTTTCGTGTGACTTAAAATGTATGGAACTGAAAGCTGAGTCCAGTTATTTTGATGTATTGAAGGCATGATTTGGTGGACATTCATTTTGACATATGAATCTGGACAGTGAGCCGGAGTATGAAAAATTCGCTTTCAAAAATAACATCTTTGAACCGGAGTGAGAGTTGCAAAAATTGAATCTGCTTTTGAAGGAAAAAACCCTTTAGGCATTCCACAGCGAGTAATTTGCACTTATTCGAGAAAGATCAATAGAGTTTTCCACAACAATCGGTAGTGTTTTCAAATATTCGAAGTTCCACACCACATATATCTTTGAGAAATTTTTCGACGTGTATATATAGTCCGAGCAGGTTATGTTATGTGTACTTGCTTCGGCAGTACATATACTAAAATTGGAACGATACAGAGAAGATTAGCATGGCCCCTGCGCAAGGATGACACGCAAAATCGTGAAGCGTTCCACATTTTTTTGTATTTAATTTTTTTTTCTTTTAGAGCAGCCTGATATTTCGCCAGTTCTTGCAGTTTCTAAAATACTGCGTCTCATACTACTGGGAGAAATTTTAGAAGAATAGTTTGAATGAAATCGTTTGAATTTACACAAAGTCTGCACTCTTTTCAAGATCGGATCAACTGTATCTTTCTAATTCGTTTTATATTATTTGCCCCAACTCCGAAAAGCTGAAATGAATGATGTCTGTCTATTGTGAAAAGACCTGAAATTCTCATTCTGGAGGCACAAGGGAAAGGCTATTAGCATATTTTAAAGCTCTCTTTAAAAATAATGAATCTCGAAATCAGCAACTGCAAATGTACTAGAGTTACGCGTTCTGATATTTCGCAGTCGTGTCGGAAAAGGAAGATGGATATCGTTATAGGACTCTTAAAAACCGTGGAGCGTTATATCAAACAAAGTACGCTTGCTCTAAATGTGCGACTATTTTCTACTTTTGTTTAAAATGGAAACCACTCAGAGCAAGCTCCGCCCTTCCCGAGAGACACGAAGTCTAGCGGGCGCGATCATCAATGGCCCCTTCTGCATTTTATAGCAGATAGAACCGGCTTCACGCTCGGGGCGAAACCCCACTCCACATCATCGTGGTTGGGTTTTCTGCGATGTTCGGTGAGCGAACACGCTAATCATACTATCGAAATGATCCTATGAAGTATGATCTTGGCGTTAAATGTACAACACGAAATTACCAAGAAATATCATTCTAACTGTATGCAGGTCAACGATGAACTCTACGCCACGCGTGTTCTGACCGTTCAAGAAAACGCGTCGTCGGCAGTTTCTTAAAGGCAACAAAAAATAATTCATGATTTTTTAATATTGAAGACCCTATTTCCTAATAATTAAGTGATTCGTTGGTACATTCTCGATATTAGAGAAGCGATGACAAGTATATGATCCGGAATGAATTATAATTTCTCAAGGGAAATTATTTTACAAGTGCTCGTAAGAAATTGCGGTGTTTTCATCTCAAATCCCCTGCTCAACAACACGAAACTTTCTGACACAATTTTTGATTTATTTTTAAACTTAAAGGCATAAAATTGGCACGCCTGACTATTGAATCGATTTGGAATCGAAATGAGTTTTCTATTTTTTTCTTTATAAATAAATTAATTGAGTTATAAGCAATCGCGGTCACATGACGACCGGTTTTTTTCCTTTCTTGAGCTGCAGCTATTTTAAATTTAATTTTATTATAGAGGCATAGGCGCTGGAACCAGTTCACGCAAAGTTAATGCGGCACCGCATTCGTAGCTTTTTTGAGAATGGTATAGTCAACGTTATCTCAATTCTGAAAAATGACTTTTCACATATTCTTGCCACTTTTATGCGAAAAGGAAAAAAATTGTAAGACGATATTGTTATACATTATATTTCATATTATATTATATTAAAATTACATTCGTGTATTATTTATATTATCCATTAGTACAATATATATTTTATATATTTATATTTGCATTATTATGTTATATATTTATATTATATTATATTTTTTATTAAATATTTCATTCACGATTCCTTTTACGATATACCGAATGTTTTTATGATTATTTTATAGAAATGAGTAAAGCAGTAATGGGATAATTAAGATATTCCAATACATAAGAAAACAGCACCAAGAGGAATTTAATCTACAGACACGGGCAGAGTGTTGACGGAGGATCGGCGAGCTTCTCAATATTATGTTGCATGATTAGGTCCATAAAACTGGATTTCTTGAGAACGTAAATATTTTTCCTTTTCATCGCCATCCTTTTTAATAATAAAAAAACAATTACTTAATGGCTATTCAGAGTGCGTCTTAATTCTCTCGTTGCATTCCTTCCATCTGGTCAACTGACTGTCGACAAATATAGTACAAGAAAAGAGGCCACTGCTAGGCCGGTGTAACGATGAAGAAATTAGTCTTTCCACACCGGTAATCCGAAGGAGCTACAAATAGATATCATTTTCGAGCGTCAAATCGAATGTATGCTCTGGTTTCTCTTCATAATACGAGCTAATCTTTCGCCTTTTACTAAAGATTACCGTGGAGAGGAACAACTCAATGAGCCTAAAACTAATTTTTGGAATCCCACCGAAAGGTGGGGCGTTTCTTAAAAAAAGATCTCACTTTATTTATCCTACGTCATGTTTTATGCTGTTTTCGCCTAGTTTTAAATCTGACCGCAGTAAAATGTCAACCGATTTGCTTTCGATTTTTAGACTATGTTATAGATTTTTTTCTTTTTTTTCTTTTTTTTTTTTTTTTTTTTTTACTGAGAGAAACGCAATTGTTAAGGGTGAATTCCGATCCAAACTGCTTATTTTCTGATTCATTTTTAAATCCCTTTTTCCTCTCAAACGCATCAAACTAAGAAATTCTCTTATTTAGAAACTACATAATGTGCCGTGCTTCTCGATTTTTTGATAAATGCAGAAAATATTGTAAAAAATGCTGTCAAAATCGGCGTTTTGAACCGAAATTTCCGGAAGCGGGAGATCTGGGGATGAAAAAGATGGTCATACTGAGAAAATAATTGCTTAAAAATCAAATTCTAATTAATTGAGCGAAAAATGAAATCACACGGCACCTTATACAACTCTTCAAAAATCACCCCAGCAAGTTTCATGTTTTTACTTTTAAAAATGAGTCTGAAAATGTCTCAGAAAATTTCGAGCTGTTGAGGGTGGAAAAATATTCTTTCGAATACACCCTTAAGTGCTTTTCACAGAATATCTGTTCGAGCATCAAGAAAATATTACTTTTATTGCGAGTCGGACATTAAGTTTGAACAAACATTTTCATATTCATATCAAACACTTAGAAAAGAAAACATTAAAACTACCAGGTTGCTTGATTGTGCTATAGCGTTTGATAATTTACATAAAAAATGCAATTTCAAGCTTTTTTTTTTCATACTTTGTCTCATTTAATATTAGGAATGAAATTAGCTTTCCTAGACTTATAACAGGAAGTTTGTCAAGTAGTCACGTGCAAGACTTAAATATTGCAGGCCTTATCCGAAACTGTTCTAAGCGATGGCTAATAAGCTTAACGCAGCGTTAAATAATCGAAACAGGTCAGTATATAATTTCCCTCATAAAGACAAGCTTCTTTTTAAATCTATTCAGTTGTTCATTTATTTATCTGTGCGCGCGACCATATGAAACGGTGACTCCGCCCATCTTGAAATTCGATGAAGAGGGGTCGCATCTTAGCCAAGCCGTATTACACTTTGAACTTAGCCAAAAGGCTGAGAATCTTTAATCTGAGAATACTTTAATGGGAAGCAAAAGATCCAATGGTGTTACTGTATTAGTTTTTTTTTGGCTTAAGGTCTTGTTTTGCGAGGGATTTCACCTATATCATGTCTCTGCTGCCTATACGTATGTTTTTTATAGCATGGTGTCTTTCTTATATGTAACATTGTCTTGAGACTGAATTTTTGTAATTCAATGTTCACCTCGTTTCTCTAATATTTTGTAGTTAAGAAGTCTCTGCCTTACTTCAAACTCAGGGGAATAAAGGGACCTTCAAACTCATTTTTTTGACTTATTTTTTTTTTTTATTGCGCATTAAATACTATTCAACGGCACACTATATGCATTATGGCATCCATTTATCACACAAGAAATTAAAATAATAATAATAATAATTATTATGGAGAAAAATAGGGAATTTTCATTTATTTATCTGTGCGCGCGACCATATGAAACGGTGACTCCGCCCATCTTGAAATTCGATGAAGACGGATTGCATCTTAGCCAAAAGGCTGAGAATCTTTAATCTGAGAAGACTTTTACCGTATTACACTCTGATGTTCTTGCGGCAGATTTTTATTCTGGAAATGTTTCGTGTGACTTAAAATGTATGGAACTGAAAGCTGAGTCCAGTTATTTTGATGTATTGAAGGCATGATTTGGTGGACATTCATTTTGACATATGAATCTGGACAGTGAGCCGGAGTATGAAAAATTCGCTTTCAAAAATAACATCTTTGAACCGGAGTGAGAGTTGCAAAAATTCAATCTGCTTTTGAAGGAAAAAACCCTTTAGGCATTCCACAGCGAGTAATTTGCACTTATTCGAGAAAGATCAATAGAGTTTTCCACAACAATCGGTAGTGTTTTCAAATATTCGAAGTTCCACACCACATATATCTTTGAGAAATTTTTCGACGTGTATATATAGTCCGAGCAGGTTATGTTATGTGTACTTGCTTCGGCAGTACATATACTAAAATTGGAACGATACAGAGAAGATTAGCATGGCCCCTGCGCAAGGATGACACGCAAAATCGTGAAGCGTTCCACATTTTTTGTATTTAATTTTTTTTTTCTTTTAGAGCAGCCTGATATTTCGCCAGTTCTTGCAGTTTCTAAAATACTGCGTCTCATACTACTGGGAGAAATTTTAGAAGAATAGTTTGAATGAAATCGTTTGAATTTACACAAAGTCTGCACTCTTTTCAAGATCGGATCAACTGTATCTTTCTAATTCGTTTTATATTATTTGCCCCAACTCCGAAAAGCTGAAATGAATGATGTCTGTCTATTGTGAAAAGACCTGAAATTCTCATTCTGGAGGCACAAGGGAAAGGCTATTAGCATATTTTAAAGCTCTCTTTAAAAATAATGAATCTCGAAATCAGCAACTGCAAATGTACTAGAGTTACGCGTTCTGATATTTCGCAGTCGTGTCGGAAAAGGAAGATGGATATCGTTATAGGACTCTTAAAAACCGTGGAGCGTTATATCAAACAAAGTACGCTTGCTCTAAATGTGCGACTATTTTCTACTTTTGTTTAAAATGGAAACCACTCAGAGCAAGCTCCGCCCTTCCCGAGAGACACGAAGTCTAGCGGGCGCGATCATCAATGGCCCCTTCTGCATTTTATAGCAGATAGAACCGGCTTCACGCTCGGGGCGAAACCCCACTCCACATCATCGTGGTTGGGTTTTCTGCGATGTTCGGTGAGCGAACACGCTAATCATACTATCGAAATGATCCTATGAAGTATGATCTTGGCGTTAAATGTACAACACGAAATTACCAAGAAATATCATTCTAACTGTATGCAGGTCAACGATGAACTCTACGCCACGCGTGTTCTGACCGTTCAAGAAAACGCGTCGTCGGCAGTTTCTTAAAGGCAACAAAAAATAATTCATGATTTTTTAATATTGAAGACCCTATTTCCTAATAATTAAGTGATTCGTTGGTACATTCTCGATATTAGAGAAGCGATGACAAGTATATGATCCGGAATGAATTATAATTTCTCAAGGGAAATTATTTTACAAGTGCTCGTAAGAAATTGCGGTGTTTTCATCTCAAATCCCCTGCTCAACAACACGAAACTTTCTGACACAATTTTTGATTTATTTTTAAACTTAAAGGCATAAAATTGGCACGCCTGACTATTGAATCGATTTGGAATCGAAATGAGTTTTCTATTTTTTTCTTTATAAATAAATTAATTGAGTTATAAGATATCGCGGTCACATGACGACCGGTTTTTTTCCTTTCTTGAGCTGCAGCTATTTTAAATTTAATTTTATTATAGAGGCATAGGCGCTGGAACCAGTTCACGCAAAGTTAATGCGGCACCGCATTCGTAGCTTTTTTGAGAATGGTATAGTCAACGTTATCTCAATTCTGAAAAATGACTTTTCACATATTCTTGCCACTTTTATGCGAAAAGGAAAAAAATTGTAAGACGATATTGTTATACATTATATTTCATATTATATTATATTAAAATTACATTCGTGTATTATTTATATTATCCATTAGTACAATATATATTTTATATATTTATATTTGCATTATTATGTTATATATTTATATTATATTATATTTTTTATTAAATATTTCATTCACGATTCCTTTTACGATATACCGAATGTTTTTATGATTATTTTATAGAAATGAGTAAAGCAGTAATGGGATAATTAAGATATTCCAATACATAAGAAAACAGCACCAAGAGGAATTTAATCTACAGACACGGGCAGAGTGTTGACGGAGGATCGGCGAGCTTCTCAATATTATGTTGCATGATTAGGTCCATAAAACTGGATTTCTTGAGAACGTAAATATTTTTCCTTTTCATCGCCATCCTTTTTAATAATAAAAAAACAATTACTTAATGGCTATTCAGAGTGCGTCTTAATTCTCTCGTTGCATTCCTTCCATCTGGTCAACTGACTGTCGACAAATATAGTACAAGAAAAGAGGCCACTGCTAGGCCGGTGTAACGATGAAGAAATTAGTCTTTCCACACCGGTAATCCGAAGGAGCTACAAATAGATATCATTTTCGAGCGTCAAATCGAATGTATGCTCTGGTTTCTCTTCATAATACGAGCTAATCTTTCGCCTTTTACTAAAGATTACCGTGGAGAGGAACAACTCAATGAGCCTAAAACTAATTTTTGGAATCCCACCGAAAGGTGGGGCGTTTCTTAAAAAAAGATCTCACTTTATTTATCCTACGTCATGTTTTATGCTGTTTTCGCCTAGTTTTAAATCTGACCGCAGTAAAATGTCAACCGATTTGCTTTCGATTTTTAGACTATGTTATAGATTTTTTTCTTTTTTTTTTTTTTTTTTTTTTTTTTTTTTACTGAGAGAAACGCAATTGTTAAGGGTGAATTCCGATCCAAACTGCTTATTTTCTGATTCATTTTTAAATCCCTTTTTGCTCTCAAACGCATCAAACTAAGAAATTCTCTTATTTAGAAACTACATAATGTGCCGTGCTTCTCGATTTTTTGATAAATGCAGAAAATATTGTAAAAAATGCTGTCAAAATCGGCGTTTTGAACCGAAATTTCCGGAAGCGGGAGATCTGGGGATGAAAAAGATGGTCATACTGAGAAAATAATTGCTTAAAAATCAAATTCTAATTAATTGAGCGAAAAATGAAATCACACGGCACCTTATACAACTCTTCAAAAATCACCCCAGCAAGTTTCATGTTTTTACTTTTAAAAATGAGTCTGAAAATGTCTCAGAAAATTTCGAGCTGTTGAGGGTGGAAAAATATTCTTTCGAATACACCCTTAAGTGCTTTTCACAGAATATCTGTTCGAGCATCAAGAAAATATTACTTTTATTGCGAGTCGGACATTAAGTTTGAACAAACATTTTCATATTCATATCAAACACTTAGAAAAGAAAACATTAAAACTACCAGGTTGCTTGATTGTGCTATAGCGTTTGATAATTTACATAAAAAATGCAATTTCAAGCTTTTTTTTTTCATACTTTGTCTCATTTAATATTAGGAATGAAATTAGCTTTCCTATACTTATAACAGGAAGTTTGTCAAGTAGTCACGTGCAAGACTTAAATATTGCAGGCCTTATCCGAAACTGTTCTAAGCGATGGCTAATAAGCTTAACGCAGCGTTAAATAATCGAAACAGGTCAGTATATAATTTCCCTCATAAAGACAAGCTTCTTTTTAAATCTATTCAGTTGTTCATTTATTTATCTGTGCGCGCGACCATATGAAATGGTGACTCCGCCCATCTTGAAATTAGATGAAGAGGGGTCGCATCTTAGCCAAGCCGTATTACACTTTGAACTTAGCCAAAAGGCTGAGAATCTTTAATCTGAGAATACTTTAATGGGAAGCAAAAGATCCAATGGTGTTACTATATTAGTTTTTTTTGGCTTAAGGTGTTGTTTTGCGAGGGATTTCACCTATATCATGTCTCTGCTGCCTATACGTATGTTTTTTATAGCATGGTGTCTTTCTTATATGTAACATTGTCTTGAGACTGAATTTTTGTAATTCAATGTTCACCTCGTTTCTCTAATATTTTGTAGTTAAGAAGTCTCTGCCTTACTTCAAACTCAGGGGAATAAAGGGACCTTCAAACTCATTTTTTTAACTTATTTTTTCTTTTTTTATTGCGCATTAAGTACTATTCAAGGGCACACTATATGCATTATGGCATCCATTTATCACACAAGAAATTAAAATAATAATAATAATAATTATTATGGAGAAAAATAGGGAATTTTCATTTATTTATCTGTGCGCGCGACCATATGAAACGGTGACTCCGCCCATCTTGAAATTCGATGAAGACGGATTGCATCTTAGCCAAAAGGCTGAGAATCTTTAATCTGAGAAGACTTTTACCGTATTACACTCTGATGTTCTTGCGGCAGATTTTTATTCTGGAAATGTTTCGTGTGACTTAAAATGTATGGAACTGAAAGCTGAGTCCAGTTATTTTGATGTATTGAAGGCATGATTTGGTGGACATTCATTTTGACATATGAATCTGGACAGTGAGCCGGAGTATGAAAAATTCGCTTTCAAAAATAACATCTTTGAACCGGAGCGAGAGTTGCAAAAATTCAATCTGCTTTTGAAGGAAAAAACCCTTTAGGCATTCCACAGCGAGTAATTTGCACTTATTCGAGAAAGATCAATAGAGTTTTCCACAACAATCGGTAGTGTTTTCAAATATTCGAAGTTCCACACCACATATATCTTTGAGAAATTTTTCGACGTGTATATATAGTCCGAGCAGGTTATGTTATGTGTACTTGCTTCGGCAGTACATATACTAAAATTGGAACGATACAGAGAAGATTAGCATGGCCCCTGCGCAAGGATGACACGCAAAATCGTGAAGCGTTCCCCATTTTTTTGTATTTAATTTTTTTTTCTTTTAGAGCAGCCTGATATTTCGCCAGTTCTTGCAGTTTCTAAAATACTGCGTCTCATACTACTGGGAGAAATTTTAGAAGAATAGTTTGAATGAAATCGTTTGAATTTACACAAAGTCTGCACTCTTTTCAAGATCGGATCAACTGTATCTTTCTAATTCGTTTTATATTATTTGCCCCAACTCCGAAAAGCTGAAATGAATGATGTCTGTCTATTGTGAAAAGACCTGAAATTCTCATTCTGGAGGCACAAGGGAAAGGCTATTAGCATATTTTAAAGCTCTCTTTAAAAATAATGAATCTCGAAATCAGCAACTGCAAATGTACTAGAGTTACGCGTTCTGATATTTCGCAGTCGTGTCGGAAAAGGAAGATGGATATCGTTATAGGACTCTTAAAAACCGTGGAGCGTTATATCAAACAAAGTACGCTTGCTCTAAATGTGCGACTATTTTCTACTTTTGTTTAAAATGGAAACCACTCAGAGCAAGCTCCGCCCTTCCCGAGAGACACGAAGTCTAGCGGGCGCGATCATCAATGGCCCCTTCTGCATTTTATAGCAGATAGAACCGGCTTCACGCTCGGGGCGAAACCCCACTCCACATCATCGTGGTTGGGTTTTCTGCGATGTTCGGTGAGCGAACACGCTAATCATACTATCGAAATGATCCTATGAAGTATGATCTTGGCGTTAAATGTACAACACGAAATTACCAAGAAATATCATTCTAACTGTATGCAGGTCAACGATGAACTCTACGCCACGCGTGTTCTGACCGTTCAAGAAAACGCGTCGTCGGCAGTTTCTTAAAGGCAACAAAAAATAATTCATGATTTTTTAATATTGAAGACCCTATTTCCTAATAATTAAGTGATTCGTTGGTACATTCTCGATATTAGAGAAGCGATGACAAGTATATGATCCGGAATGAATTATAATTTCTCAAGGGAAATTATTTTACAAGTGCTCGTAAGAAATTGCGGTGTTTTCATCTCAAATCCCCTGCTCAACAACACGAAACTTTCTGACACAATTTTTGATTTATTTTTAAACTTAAAGGCATAAAATTGGCACGCCTGACTATTGAATCGATTTGGAATCGAAATGAGTTTTCTATTTTTTTCTTTATAAATAAATTAATTGAGTTATAAGCAATCGCGGTCACATGACGACCGGTTTTTTTCCTTTCTTGAGCTGCAGCTATTTTAAATTTAATTTTATTATAGAGGCATAGGCGCTGGAACCAGTTCACGCAAAGTTAATGCGGCACCGCATTCGTAGCTTTTTTGAGAATGGTATAGTCAACGTTATCTCAATTCTGAAAAATGACTTTTCACATATTCTTGCCACTTTTATGCGAAAAGGAAAAAAATTGTAAGACGATATTGTTATACATTATATTTCATATTATATTATATTAAAATTACATTCGTGTATTATTTATATTATCCATTAGTACAATATATATTTTATATATTTATATTTGCATTATTATGTTATATATTTATATTATATTATATTTTTTATTAAATATTTCATTCACGATTCCTTTTACGATATACCGAATGTTTTTATGATTATTTTATAGAAATGAGTAAAGCAGTAATGGGATAATTAAGATATTCCAATACATAAGAAAACAGCACCAAGAGGAATTTAATCTACAGACACGGGCAGAGTGTTGACGGAGGATCGGCGAGCTTCTCAATATTATGTTGCATGATTAGGTCCATAAAACTGGATTTCTTGAGAACGTAAATATTTTTCCTTTTCATCGCCATCCTTTTTAATAATAAAAAAACAATTACTTAATGGCTATTCAGAGTGCGTCTTAATTCTCTCGTTGCATTCCTTCCATCTGGTCAACTGACTGTCGACAAATATAGTACAAGAAAAGAGGCCACTGCTAGGCCGGTGTAACGATGAAGAAATTAGTCTTTCCACACCGGTAATCCGAAGGAGCTACAAATAGATATCATTTTCGAGCGTCAAATCGAATGTATGCTCTGGTTTCTCTTCATAATACGAGCTAATCTTTCGCCTTTTACTAAAGATTACCGTGGAGAGGAACAACTCAATGAGCCTAAAACTAATTTTTGGAATCCCACCGAAAGGTGGGGCGTTTCTTAAAAAAAGATCTCACTTTATTTATCCTACGTCATGTTTTATGCTGTTTTCGCCTAGTTTTAAATCTGACCGCAGTAAAATGTCAACCGATTTGCTTTCGATTTTTAGACTATTTTATAGATTTTTTTCTTTTTTTTCTTTTTTTTTTTTTTTTTTTTTTTACTGAGAGAAACGCAATTGTTAAGGGTGAATTCCGATCCAAACTGCTTATTTTCTGATTCATTTTTAAATCCCTTTTTGCTCTCAAACGCATCAAACTAAGAAATTCTCTTATTTAGAAACTACATAATGTGCCGTGCTTCTCGATTTTTTGATAAATGCAGAAAATATTGTAAAAAATGCTGTCAAAATCGGCGTTTTGAACCGAAATTTCCGGAAGCGGGAGATCTGGGGATGAAAAAGATGGTCATACTGAGAAAATAATTGCTTAAAAATCAAATTCTAATTAATTGAGCGAAAAATGAAATCACACGGCACCTTATACAACTCTTCAAAAATCACCCCAGCAAGTTTCATGTTTTTACTTTTAAAAATGAGTCTGAAAATGTCTCAGAAAATTTCGAGCTGTTGAGGGTGGAAAAATATTCTTTCGAATACACCCTTAAGTGCTTTTCACAGAATATCTGTTCGAGCATCAAGAAAATATTACTTTTATTGCGAGTCGGACATTAAGTTTGAACAAACATTTTCATATTCATATCAAACACTTAGAAAAGAAAACATTAAAACTACCAGGTTGCTTGATTGTGCTATAGCGTTTGATAATTTACATAAAAAATGCAATTTCAAGCTTTTTTTTTTTCATACTTTGTCTCATTTAATATTAGGAATGAAATTAGCTTTCCTAGACTTATAACAGGAAGTTTGTCAAGTAGTCACGTGCAAGACTTAAATATTGCAGGCCTTATCCGAAACTGTTCTAAGCGATGGCTAATAAGCTTAACGCAGCGTTAAATAATCGAAACAGGTCAGTATATAATTTCCCTCATAAAGACAAGCTTCTTTTTAAATCTATTCAGTTGTTCATTTATTTATCTGTGCGCGCGACCATGTGAAACGGTGACTCCGCCCATCTTGAAATTCGATGAAGAGGGGTCGCATCTTAGCCAAGCCGTATTACACTTTGAACTTAGCCAAAAGGCTGAGAATCTTTAATCTGAGAATACTTTAATGGGAAGCAAAAGATCCAATGGTGTTACTATATTAGTTTTTTTTGGCTTAAGGTGTTGTTTTGCGAGGGATTTCACCTATATCATGTCTCTGCTGCCTATACGTATGTTTTTTATAGCATGGTGTCTTTCTTATATGTAACATTGTCTTGAGACTGAATTTTTGTAATTCAATGTTCACCTCGTTTCTCTAATATTTTGTAGTTAAGAAGTCTCTGCCTTACTTCAAACTCAGGGGAATAAAGGGACCTTCAAACTCATTTTTTTAACTTATTTTTTTTTTTTTTATTGCGCATTAAGTACTATTCAAGGGCACACTATATGCATTATGGCATCCATTTATCACACAAGAAATTAAAATAATAATAATAATTATTATTATGGAGAAAAATAGGGAATTTTCATTTATTTATCTGTGCGCGCGACCATATGAAACGGTGACTCCGCCCATCTTGAAATTCGATGAAGACGGATTGCATCTTAGCCAAAAGGCTGAGAATCTTTAATCTGAGAAGACTTTTACCGTATTACACTCTGATGTTCTTGCGGCAGATTTTTATTCTGGAAATGTTTCGTGTGACTTAAAATGTATGGAACTGAAAGCTGAGTCCAGTTATTTTGATGTATTGAAGGCATGATTTGGTGGACATTCATTTTGACATATGAATCTGGACAGTGAGCCGGAGTATGAAAAATTCGCTTTCAAAAATAACATCTTTGAACCGGAGCGAGAGTTGCAAAAATTCAATCTGCTTTTGAAGGAAAAAACCCTTTAG
Organism: Maratus speciosus; assembly: GCA_963932465.1. Lineage (NCBI taxonomy): Eukaryota > Metazoa > Arthropoda > Arachnida > Araneae > Salticidae > Maratus > Maratus speciosus. The sequence goes on from OZ010798.1 coordinate 294,169,818, forward strand.
GCATTCCACAGCGAGTAATTTGCACTTATTCGAGAAAGATCAATAGAGTTTTCCACAACAATCGGTAGTGTTTTCAAATATTCGAAGTTCCACACCACATATATCTTTGAGAAATTTTTCGACGTGTATATATAGTCCGAGCAGGTTATGTTATGTGTACTTGCTTCGGCAGTACATATACTAAAATTGGAACGATACAGAGAAGATTAGCATGGCCCCTGCGCAAGGATGACACGCAAAATCGTGAAGCGTTCCACATTTTTTTGTATTTAATTTTTTTTTCTTTTAGAGCAGCCTGATATTTCGCCAGTTCTTGCAGTTTCTAAAATACTGCGTCTCATACTACTGGGAGAAATTTTAGAAGAATAGTTTGAATGAAATCGTTTGAATTTACACAAAGTCTGCACTCTTTTCAAGATCGGATCAACTGTATCTTTCTAATTCGTTTTATATTATTTGCCCCAACTCCGAAAAGCTGAAATGAATGATGTCTGTCTATTGTGAAAAGACCTGAAATTCTCATTCTGGAGGCACAAGGGAAAGGCTATTAGCATATTTTAAAGCTCTCTTTAAAAATAATGAATCTCGAAATCAGCAACTGCAAATGTACTAGAGTTACGCGTTCTGATATTTCGCAGTCGTGTCGGAAAAGGAAGATGGATATCGTTATAGGACTCTTAAAAACCGTGGAGCGTTATATCAAACAAAGTACGCTTGCTCTAAATGTGCGACTATTTTCTACTTTTGTTTAAAATGGAAACCACTCAGAGCAAGCTCCGCCCTTCCCGAGAGACACGAAGTCTAGCGGGCGCGATCATCAATGGCCCCTTCTGCATTTTATAGCAGATAGAACCGGCTTCACGCTCGGGGCGAAACCCCACTCCACATCATCGTGGTTGGGTTTTCTGCGATGTTCGGTGAGCGAACACGCTAATCATACTATCGAAATGATCCTATGAAGTATGATCTTGGCGTTAAATGTACAACACGAAATTACCAAGAAATATCATTCTAACTGTATGCAGGTCAACGATGAACTCTACGCCACGCGTGTTCTGACCGTTCAAGAAAACGCGTCGTCGGCAGTTTCTTAAAGGCAACAAAAAATAATTCATGATTTTTTAATATTGAAGACCCTATTTCCTAATAATTAAGTGATTCGTTGGTACATTCTCGATATTAGAGAAGCGATGACAAGTATATGATCCGGAATGAATTATAATTTCTCAAGGGAAATTATTTTACAAGTGCTCGTAAGAAATTGCGGTGTTTTCATCTCAAATCCCCTGCTCAACAACACGAAACTTTCTGACACAATTTTTGATTTATTTTTAAACTTAAAGGCATAAAATTGGCACGCCTGACTATTGAATCGATTTGGAATCGAAATGAGTTTTCTATTTTTTTCTTTATAAATAAATTAATTGAGTTATAAGCAATCGCGGTCACATGACGACCGGTTTTTTTCCTTTCTTGAGCTGCAGCTATTTTAAATTTAATTTTATTATAGAGGCATAGGCGCTGGAACCAGTTCACGCAAAGTTAATGCGGCACCGCATTCGTAGCTTTTTTGAGAATGGTATAGTCAACGTTATCTCAATTCTGAAAAATGACTTTTCACATATTCTTGCCACTTTTATGCGAAAAGGAAAAAAATTGTAAGACGATATTGTTATACATTATATTTCATATTATATTATATTAAAATTACATTCGTGTATTATTTATATTATCCATTAGTACAATATATATTTTATATATTTATATTTGCATTATTATGTTATATATTTATATTATATTATATTTTTTATTAAATATTTCATTCACGATTCCTTTTACGATATACCGAATGTTTTTATGATTATTTTATAGAAATGAGTAAAGCAGTAATGGGATAATTAAGATATTCCAATACATAAGAAAACAGCACCAAGAGGAATTTAATCTACAGACACGGGCAGAGTGTTGACGGAGGATCGGCGAGCTTCTCAATATTATGTTGCATGATTAGGTCCATAAAACTGGATTTCTTGAGAACGTAAATATTTTTCCTTTTCATCGCCATCCTTTTTAATAATAAAAAAACAATTACTTAATGGCTATTCAGAGTGCGTCTTAATTCTCTCGTTGCATTCCTTCCATCTGGTCAACTGACTGTCGACAAATATAGTACAAGAAAAGAGGCCACTGCTAGGCCGGTGTAACGATGAAGAAATTAGTCTTTCCACACCGGTAATCCGAAGGAGCTACAAATAGATATCATTTTCGAGCGTCAAATCGAATGTATGCTCTGGTTTCTCTTCATAATACGAGCTAATCTTTCGCCTTTTACTAAAGATTACCGTGGAGAGGAACAACTCAATGCGCCTAAAACTAATTTTTGGAATCCCACCGAAAGGTGGGGCGTTTCTTAAAAAAAGATCTCACTTTATTTATCCTACGTCATGTTTTATGCTGTTTTCGCCTAGTTTTAAATCTGACCGCAGTAAAATGTCAACCGATTTGCTTTCGATTTTTAGACTATGTTATAGATTTTTTTCTTTTTTTTCTTTTTTTTTTTTTTTTTTTTTTTTAATGAGAGAAACGCAATTGTTAAGGGTGAATTCCGATCCAAACTGCTTATTTTCTGATTCATTTTTAAATCCCTTTTTGCTCTCAAACGCATCAAACTAAGAAATTCTCTTATTTAGAAACTACATAATGTGCCGTGCTTCTCGATTTTTTGATAAATGCAGAAAATATTGTAAAAAATGCTGTCAAAATCGGCGTTTTGAACCGAAATTTCCGGAAGCGGGAGATCTGGGGATGAAAAAGATGGTCATACTGAGAAAATAATTGCTTAAAAATCAAATTCTAATTAATTGAGCGAAAAATGAAATCACACGGCACCTTATACAACTCTTCAAAAATCACCCCAGCAAGTTTCATGTTTTTACTTTTAAAAATGAGTCTGAAAATGTCTCAGAAAATTTCGAGCTGTTGAGGGTGGAAAAATATTCTTTCGAATACACCCTTAAGTGCTTTTCACAGAATATCTGTTCGAGCATCAAGAAAATATTACTTTTATTGCGAGTCGGACATTAAGTTTGAACAAACATTTTCATATTCATATCAAACACTTAGAAAAGAAAACATTAAAACTACCAGGTTGCTTGATTGTGCTATAGCGTTTGATAATTTACATAAAAAATGCAATTTCAAGCTTTTTTTTTTTCATACTTTGTCTCATTTAATATTAGGAATGAAATTAGCTTTCCTAGACTTATAACAGGAAGTTTGTCAAGTAGTCACGTGCAAGACTTAAATATTGCAGGCCTTATCCGAAACTGTTCTAAGCGATGGCTAATAAGCTTAACGCAGCGTTAAATAATCGAAACAGGTCAGTATATAATTTCCCTCATAAAGACAAGCTTCTTTTTAAATCTATTCAGTTGTTCATTTATTTATCTGTGCGCGCGACCATGTGAAACGGTGACTCCGCCCATCTTGAAATTCGATGAAGAGGGGTCGCATCTTAGCCAAGCCGTATTACACTTTGAACTTAGCCAAAAGGCTGAGAATCTTTAATCTGAGAATACTTTAATGGGAAGCAAAAGATCCAATGGTGTTACTATATTAGTTTTTTTTGGCTTAAGGTGTTGTTTTGCGAGGGATTTCACCTATATCATGTCTCTGCTGCCTATACGTATGTTTTTTATAGCATGGTGTCTTTCTTATATGTAACATTGTCTTGAGACTGAATTTTTGTAATTCAATGTTCACCTCGTTTCTCTAATATTTTGTAGTTAAGAAGTCTCTGCCTTACTTCAAACTCAGGGGAATAAAGGGACCTTCAAACTCATTTTTTTAACTTATTTCTTTTTTTTATTGCGCATTAAATACTATTCAAGGGCACACTATATGCATTATGGCATCCATTTATCACACAAGAAATTAAAATAATAATAATAATAATTATTATGGAGAAAAATAGAGAATTTTCATTTATTTATCTGTGCGCGCGACCATATGAAACGGTGACTCCGCCCATCTTGAAATTCGATGAAGACGGATTGCATCTTAGCCAAAAGGCTGAGAATCTTTAATCTGAGAAGACTTTTACCGTATTACACTCTGATGTTCTTGCGGCAGATTTTTATTCTGGAAATGTTTCGTGTGACTTAAAATGTATGGAACTGAAAGCTGAGTCCAGTTATTTTGATGTATTGAAGGCATGATTTGGTGGACATTCATTTTGACATATGAATCTGGACAGTGAGCCGGAGTATGAAAAATTCGCTTTCAAAAATAACATCTTTGAACCGGAGCGAGAGTTGCAAAAATTCAATCTGCTTTTGAAGGAAAAAACCCTTTAGGCATTCCACAGCGAGTAATTTGCACTTATTCGAGAAAGATCAATAGAGTTTTCCACAACAATCGGTAGTGTTTTCAAATATTCGAAGTTCCACACCACATATATCTTTGAGAAATTTTTCGACGTGTATATATAGTCCGAGCAGGTTATGTTATGTGTACTTGCTTCGGCAGTACATATACTAAAATTGGAACGATACAGAGAAGATTAGCATGGCCCCTGCGCAAGGATGACACGCAAAATCGTGAAGCGTTCCCCATTTTTTTGTATTTAATTTTTTTTTCTTTTAGAGCAGCCTGATATTTCGCCAGTTCTTGCAGTTTCTAAAATACTGCGTCTCATACTACTGGGAGAAATTTTAGAAGAATAGTTTGAATGAAATCGTTTGAATTTACACAAAGTCTGCACTCTTTTCAAGATCGGATCAACTGTATCTTTCTAATTCGTTTTATATTATTTGCCCCAACTCCGAAAAGCTGAAATGAATGATGTCTGTCTATTGTGAAAAGACCTGAAATTCTCATTCTGGAGGCACAAGGGAAAGGCTATTAGCATATTTTAAAGCTCTCTTTAAAAATAATGAATCTCGAAATCAGCAACTGCAAATGTACTAGAGTTACGCGTTCTGATATTTCGCAGTCGTGTCGGAAAAGGAAGATGGATATCGTTATAGGACTCTTAAAAACCGTGGAGCGTTATATCAAACAAAGTACGCTTGCTCTAAATGTGCGACTATTTTCTACTTTTGTTTAAAATGGAAACCACTCAGAGCAAGCTCCGCCCTTCCCGAGAGACACGAAGTCTAGCGGGCGCGATCATCAATGGCCCCTTCTGCATTTTATAGCAGATAGAACCGGCTTCACGCTCGGGGCGAAACCCCACTCCACATCATCGTGGTTGGGTTTTCTGCGATGTTCGGTGAGCGAACACGCTAATCATACTATCGAAATGATCCTATGAAGTATGATCTTGGCGTTAAATGTACAACACGAAATTACCAAGAAATATCATTCTAACTGTATGCAGGTCAACGATGAACTCTACGCCACGCGTGTTCTGACCGTTCAAGAAAACGCGTCGTCGGCAGTTTCTTAAAGGCAACAAAAAATAATTCATGATTTTTTAATATTGAAGACCCTATTTCCTAATAATTAAGTGATTCGTTGGTACATTCTCGATATTAGAGAAGCGATGACAAGTATATGATCCGGAATGAATTATAATTTCTCAAGGGAAATTATTTTACAAGTGCTCGTAAGAAATTGCGGTGTTTTCATCTCAAATCCCCTGCTCAACAACACGAAACTTTCTGACACAATTTTTGATTTATTTTTAAACTTAAAGGCATAAAATTGGCACGCCTGACTATTGAATCGATTTGGAATCGAAATGAGTTTTCTATTTTTTTCTTTATAAATAAATTAATTGAGTTATAAGCAATCGCGGTCACATGACGACCGGTTTTTTTCCTTTCTTGAGCTGCAGCTATTTTAAATTTAATTTTATTATAGAGGCATAGGCGCTGGAACCAGTTCACGCAAAGTTAATGCGGCACCGCATTCGTAGCTTTTTTGAGAATGGTATAGTCAACGTTATCTCAATTCTGAAAAATGACTTTTCACATATTCTTGCCACTTTTATGCGAAAAGGAAAAAAATTGTAAGACGATATTGTTATACATTATATTTCATATTATATTATATTAAAATTACATTCGTGTATTATTTATATTATCCATTAGTACAATATATATTTTATATATTTATATTTGCATTATTATGTTATATATTTATATTATATTATATTTTTTATTAAATATTTCATTCACGATTCCTTTTACGATATACCGAATGTTTTTATGATTATTTTATAGAAATGAGTAAAGCAGTAATGGGATAATTAAGATATTCCAATACATAAGAAAACAGCACCAAGAGGAATTTAATCTACAGACACGGGCAGAGTGTTGACGGAGGATCGGCGAGCTTCTCAATATTATGTTGCATGATTAGGTCCATAAAACTGGATTTCTTGAGAACGTAAATATTTTTCCTTTTCATCGCCATCCTTTTTAATAATAAAAAAACAATTACTTAATGGCTATTCAGAGTGCGTCTTAATTCTCTCGTTGCATTCCTTCCATCTGGTCAACTGACTGTCGACAAATATAGTACAAGAAAAGAGGCCACTGCTAGGCCGGTGTAACGATGAAGAAATTAGTCTTTCCACACCGGTAATCCGAAGGAGCTACAAATAGATATCATTTTCGAGCGTCAAATTTTTTTCTTTCCTGGAACTGTAACTCCCTGCAGAATAAATTTAATGAACTTAAACTCTTTATGCACGAACATCCTCAAGTTGATGTTATTTTCCTTCAAGAGACTTTCAACCCCACCTTCAACATTAACATCCCTGGGTACAGGCTATTCCATACACCTCGTGCGGATGGTACGCACAGAGGAGGTACCGCTATTTACATCAAGAACCATCTTCCACACTACCAATCGCACAACCACACCTATAATGATCTTGAGTATACCAGTATCAATCTTAATCTTCCTCATATCAATATTAATTTAGCTTCTATTTATGCTCCACCCACTGGTAACTTACCTGTTAATAGCCTTACACAGCTTTTTTCACAACATCACCACTGCTTTTTCGTAGGCGATTACAATGCCAAAAGCAGACGCTGGAATTGCCATGGCAATTCTCGGCGGGGTACCTCTCTTCACAACTTAGTCCAAAACTTAAAATTAAATCTTCATGCACCACCCAGACCAACGCACATTTCCAAATTGCCTGGCGCCCGGGACTCTATCATTGATCTTGCTCTTTCCAAAAATCTTCCTTACCCTATCTACTCTACAGTTATTAACGACCTCTCCTCTGATCACCTGCCTGTCTGCTTTAAAATAGATATTATTAATCCTCTTTCTCCCCCCCCTTCCGTGGCTATTGACTGGAATAAATTTACTAACTACCTTAACTCTCAGGACATCACCTTCCCTGATATTAATAATACCGATGACATTGATGCGGCTGTTGAACATCTAAACTCCCATATCACTAATGCTCAAAATTTTTCTACATTTAACACCTTCAAAAATAACTTTGCCTTTGTCCCACCCCGTTATATTTACAACCTTATCAAACAGCGTAATCGGCTCCGGCGACAATTTCAAAGTTCAAGAGACCCCTCCATTAAATCTCTTCTCAATAGGTTAAACAATAAAATCAAAAACAGTCTTTATAAAGAAAAACAGAAAAGTTGGAACAACTTTCTCAAAACTTTATCATACGAGGACAACTCTCTTTGGATTCTTAAACGCAAACTGAATAAACACTACACTTCCATCCCCCCCCCCTCACATCTAATAATGTTACCGCTTATACTGACCAAGAAAAAGCTAACATGCTTGCTAATTCTTATGCCACCCAATTTTCTCCTAATCCTACCCTTGCAAACCAAGCTCACCTTGATCATGTTAACGAGACAGTTCGGAATTTTTTGGCTAACCCCCCTCAAGATCCTCCCCCTAAAATTCAACCTATTGTTATCCACAATATTATCAAAAAACTCAAAAAGCGTAAAACCCCAGGATACGATAAAATTACTAACTCTGCTCTTAAAAACCTTCCTCCTAATTGCATTATCTATATCACTGACCTCACTAATGCTATCTTAAAACATAACTACTTCCCTAAACCCTGGAAACTTTCTATAATCTCTCCTATTCCAAAACCTGGAACTAACCTGTCTGACCCCACTAATTACAGACCTATCTCCTTGCTACCTTCTATCAGTAAAGTGGTGGAACGTGTCATTCGTGCCCAGTTGCAGGAGTTCATTCAGCAGCACAACATTCTCATGCCCGAGCAGTTCGGCTTTCGCCCAAAACACTCAACACAACACCAGCTTCTTAGGGTTGTTGAGTTTCTCAGCGAGAAACTCAATGCAAAAATTCCCGCAGCTGCCATCTTTCTTGATGTCGCAAAGGCATTTGACAAGGTCTGGCATATGGGCCTCATTTACAAATTAATTCAGCTCGGTTTTCATCCCAGACTTATACATTTAATATATTCGTACCTTTGCGACCGCTCTTTTCAAGTCCGCATAAACAACATTCTATCTATTATTCTCCTTATCCTAGCGGGCATCCTTCAGGGGAGCGTGTTGGGGCCATTTTTATTTAACATTTTCTTTAACGACATCCCACGCTCCTTGCACACTCATCTCGCTCTTTATGCGGACGACACCTGTATTTACGCTTCGGCACACCACCCGTATACTCTTTACAGGTACCTACAGACTCATGTTGATGACTTCATGGACTGGTGCATGCTTTGGCGCGTTGTCATAAATGAAACTAAAACTACTGCAGTATATTTCTCTCGCAAAATAATTTTCCCTAACAGAATCATTATTAACAACACTGTTATCCCTTGGTCAGACCAAGCTAAGTATCTTGGGGTCATTCTGGACCGCCGCCTAACCTGGAAAAAGCACACTTTCTCCATCAGAGGTAAAGTCGCCGGAGCCTTTAACTCTATAAAACCTCTCCTTAACAGTAAAACCTTGTCTGTTCACAATAAATTAATCCTCTATAATTCATGCATCCTTCCCATCATCACCTATGCCAGTCCGGTCTGGGGCTTCACTTGTAAGACCACTATGGACAACCTTAGTCGCTTGCACAATTCCAACCTGCGTACTGTCCGTAACGCATCTCGTTACCTTCGCAACTCCACGGTCCGTAGAGACCTTAAAACTACTACATTACGTAAACGCATAAACGACTTAGCCAAAAAATTTTATGAAAAAATTTTTGACCTCCCTAATGAAATTGTAGCGGAGCTACCGGATTATGACGCTTTTGAGCCCCACCATCGGAAACGGCCCAGGTTTTCAATAATTATGGACACTCAGTAACATCTGAGTTCTCCTCGCTAATTTTGCCTTCTCTTTTTTTTTTTTTTCTTTTTATTTACTTTTCTTAAAAAAAAAAAAAAAAAAAAAAAAAAAAAAAAAAAAAAAAAAAAATTCTCTATATACATAGAGACCATAAAAACAGAAAAACTTAAAAAATAAAATGTATGGCCCTGAATTGTCCCTTTTTTTTTTGGTTGGATGTTGTGGTCTTGCCACCCTAGCTTTTCTTGCCCTTGCTTGGTGAGTGTTTCACTGAACAGTACTAACTTTAACTTTCAAATATCCATATAGTAGTTCTACAACTACAGTTAGACTTTAATTACTTTAAGACTCATGTAAATTTTCTTAAGATTTATTGTTAACTTACTTTCTTCTTAAGTTTTTACTTAAATTTATTTTTATTCCTTAATTTTCTTTTTTTTTTTTCTCTTGTAAACTTCTATATTCTTATAGTAGCATTGCTACAGTTTAACTTTATCCCAATGGCTCATTAAAACATAAGACATTCTAATTTCCTAGTCTGGGTGTTAAGCTGATAACAGCTAGGAAACCCCTCAATGCTGATTACCTGTTCAGTACCTGTTCGAATGTATGCTCTGGTTTCTCTTCATAATACGAGCTAATCTTTCGCCTTTTACTAAAGATTACCGTGGAGAGGAACAACTCAATGAGCCTAAAACTAATTTTTGGAATCCCACCGAAAGGTGGGGCGTTTCTTAAAAAAAGATCTCACTTTATTTATCCTACGTCATGTTTTATGCTGTTTTCGCCTAGTTTTAAATCTGACCGCAGTAAAATGTCAACCGATTTGCTTTCGATTTTTAGACTATGTTATAGATTTTTTTCTTTTTTTTTCTTTTTTTTTTTTTTTTTTTTTACTGAGAGAAACGCAATTGTTAAGGGTGAATTCCGATCCAAACTGCTTATTTTCTGATTCATTTTTAAATCCCTTTTTGCTCTCAAACGCATCAAACTAAGAAATTCTCTTATTTAGAAACTACATAATGTGCCGTGCTTCTCGATTTTTTGATAAATGCAGAAAATATTGTAAAAAATGCTGTCAAAATCGGCGTTTTGAACCGAAATTTCCGGAAGCGGGAGATCTGGGGATGAAAAAGATGGTCATACTGAGAAAATAATTGCTTAAAAATCAAATTCTAATTAATTGAGCGAAAAATGAAATCACACGGCACCTTATACAACTCTTCAAAAATCACCCCAGCAAGTTTCATGTTTTTACTTTTAAAAATGAGTCTGAAAATGTCTCAGAAAATTTCGAGCTGTTGAGGGTGGAAAAATATTCTTTCGAATACACCCTTAAGTGCTTTTCACAGAATATCTGTTCGAGCATCAAGAAAATATTACTTTTATTGCGAGTCGGACATTAAGTTTGAACAAACATTTTCATATTCATATCAAACACTTAAAAAAGAAAACATTAAAACTACCAGGTTGCTTGATTGTGCTATAGCGTTTGATAATTTACATAAAAAATGCAATTTCAAGCTTTTTTTTTTTCATACTTTGTCTCATTTAATATTAGGAATGAAATTAGCTTTCCTAGACTTATAACAGGAAGTTTGTCAAGTAGTCACGTGCAAGACTTAAATATTGCAGGCCTTATCCGAAACTGTTCTAAGCGATGGCTAATAAGCTTAACGCAGCGTTAAATAATCGAAACAGGTCAGTATATAATTTCCCTCATAAAGACAAGCTTCTTTTTAAATCTATTCAGTTGTTCATTTATTTATCTGTGCGCGCGACCATATGAAACGGTGACTCCGCCCATCTTGAAATTCGATGAAGAGGGGTCGCATCTTAGCCAAGCCGTATTACACTTTGAACTTAGCCAAAAGGCTGAGAATCTTTAATCTGAGAATACTTTAATGGGAAGCAAAAGATCCAATGGTGTTACTATATTAGTTTTTTTTGGCTTAAGGTGTTGTTTTGCGAGGGATTTCACCTATATCATGTCTCTGCTGCCTATACGTATGTTTTTTATAGCATGGTGTCTTTCTTATATGTAACATTGTCTTGAGACTGAATTTTTGTAATTCAATGTTCACCTCGTTTCTCTAATATTTTGTAGTTAAGAAGTCTCTGCCTTACTTCAAACTCAGGGGAATAAAGGGACCTTCAAACTCATTTTTTTAACTTATTTCTTTTTTTTATTGCGCATTAAATACTATTCAAGGGCACACTATATGCATTATGGCATCCATTTATCACACAAGAAATTAAAATAATAATAATAATAATTATTATGGAGAAAAATAGAGAATTTTCATTTATTTATCTGTGCGCGCGACCATATGAAACGGTGACTCCGCCCATCTTGAAATTCGATGAAGACGGATTGCATCTTAGCCAAAAGGCTGAGAATCTTTAATCTGAGAAGACTTTTACCGTATTACACTCTGATGTTCTTGCGGCAGATTTTTATTCTGGAAATGTTTCGTGTGACTTAAAATGTATGGAACTGAAAGCTGAGTCCAGTTATTTTGATGTATTGAAGGCATGATTTGGTGGACATTCATTTTGACATATGAATCTGGACAGTGAGCCGGAGTATGAAAAATTCGCTTTCAAAAATAACATCTTTGAACCGGAGTGAGAGTTGCAAAAATTCAATCTGCTTTTGAAGGAAAAAACCCTTTAGGCATTCCACAGCGAGTAATTTGCACTTATTCGAGAAAGATCAATAGAGTTTTCCACAACAATCGGTAGTGTTTTCAAATATTCGAAGTTCCACACCACATATATCTTTGAGAAATTTTTCGACGTGTATATATAGTCCGAGCAGGTTATGTTATGTGTACTTGCTTCGGCAGTACATATACTAAAATTGGAACGATACAGAGAAGATTAGCATGGCCCCTGCGCAAGGATGACACGCAAAATCGTGAAGCGTTCCACATTTTTTTGTATTTAATTTTTTTTTCTTTTAGAGCAGCCTGATATTTCGCCAGTTCTTGCAGTTTCTAAAATACTGCGTCTCATACTACTGGGAGAAATTTTAGAAGAATAGTTTGAATGAAATCGTTTGAATTTACACAAAGTCTGCACTCTTTTCAAGATCGGATCAACTGTATCTTTCTAATTCGTTTTATATTATTTGCCCCAACTCCGAAAAGCTGAAATGAATGATGTCTGTCTATTGTGAAAAGACCTGAAATTCTCATTCTGGAGGCACAAGGGAAAGGCTATTAGCATATTTTAAAGCTCTCTTTAAAAATAATGAATCTCGAAATCAGCAACTGCAAATGTACTAGAGTTACGCGTTCTGATATTTCGCAGTCGTGTCGGAAAAGGAAGATGGATATCGTTATAGGACTCTTAAAAACCGTGGAGCGTTATATCAAACAAAGTACGCTTGCTCTAAATGTGCGACTATTTTCTACTTTTGTTTAAAATAGAAACCACTCAGAGCAAGCTCCGCCCTTCCCGAGAGACACGAAGTCTAGCGGGCGCGATCATCAATGGCCCCTTCTGCATTTTATAGCAGATAGAACCGGCTTCACGCTCGGGGCGAAACCCCACTCCACATCATCGTGGTTGGGTTTTCTGCGATGTTCGGTGAGCGAACACGCTAATCATACTATCGAAATGATCCTATGAAGTATGATCTTGGCGTTAAATGTACAACACGAAATTACCAAGAAATATCATTCTAACTGTATGCAGGTCAACGATGAACTCTACGCCACGCGTGTTCTGACCGTTCAAGAAAACGCGTCGTCGGCAGTTTCTTAAAGGCAACAAAAAATAATTCATGATTTTTTAATATTGAAGACCCTATTTCCTAATAATTAAGTGATTCGTTGGTACATTCTCGATATTAGAGAAGCGATGACAAGTATATGATCCGGAATGAATTATAATATCTCAAGGGAAATTATTTTACAAGTGCTCGTAAGAAATTGCGGTGTTTTCATCTCAAATCCCCTGCTCAACAACACGAAACTTTCTGACACAATTTTTGATTTATTTTTAAACTTAAAGGCATAAAATTGGCACGCCTGACTATTGAATCGATTTGGAATCGAAATGAGTTTTCTATTTTTTTCTTTATAAATAAATTAATTGAGTTATAAGCAATCGCGGTCACATGACGACCGGTTTTTTTCCTTTCTTGAGCTGCAGCTATTTTAAATTTAATTTTATTATAGAGGCATAGGCGCTGGAACCAGTTCACGCAAAGTTAATGCGGCACCGCATTCGTAGCTTTTTTGAGAATGGTATAGTCAACGTTATCTCAATTCTGAAAAATGACTTTTCACATATTCTTGCCACTTTTATGCGAAAAGGAAAAAAATTGTAAGACGATATTGTTATACATTATATTTCATATTATATTATATTAAAATTACATTCGTGTATTATTTATATTATCCATTAGTACAATATATATTTTATATATTTATATTTGCATTATTATGTTATATATTTATATTATATTATATTTTTTATTAAATATTTCATTCACGATTCCTTTTACGATATACCGAATGTTTTTATGATTATTTTATAGAAATGAGTAAAGCAGTAATGGGATAATTAAGATATTCCAATACATAAGAAAACAGCACCAAGAGGAATTTAATCTACAGACACGGGCAGAGTGTTGACGGAGGATCGGCGAGCTTCTCAATATTATGTTGCATGATTAGGTCCATAAAACTGGATTTCTTGAGAACGTAAATATTTTTCCTTTTCATCGCCATCCTTTTTAATAATAAAAAAACAATTACTTAATGGCTATTCAGAGTGCGTCTTAATTCTCTCGTTGCATTCCTTCCATCTGGTCAACTGACTGTCGACAAATATAGTACAAGAAAAGAGGCCACTGCTAGGCCGGTGTAACGATGAAGAAATTAGTCTTTCCACACCGGTAATCCGAAGGAGCTACAAATAGATATCATTTTCGAGCGTCAAATCGAATGTATGCTCTGGTTTCTCTTCATAATACGAGCTAATCTTTCGCCTTTTACTAAAGATTACCGTGGAGAGGAACAACTCAATGAGCCTAAAACTAATTTTTGGAATCCCACCGAAAGGTGGGGCCTTTCTTAAAAAAAGATCTCACTTTATTTATCCTACGTCATGTTTTATGCTGTTTTCGCCTAGTTTTAAATCTGACCGCAGTAAAATATCAACCGATTTGCTTTCGATTTTTAGACTATGTTATAGATTTTTTTCTTTTTTTTCTTTTTTTTTTTTTTTTTTTTTTACTGAGAGAAACGCAATTGTTAAGGGTGAATTCCGATCCAAACTGCTTATTTTCTGATTCATTTTTAAATCCCTTTTTGCTCTCAAACGCATCAAACTAAGAAATTCTCTTATTTAGAAACTACATAATGTGCCGTGCTTCTCGATTTTTTGATAAATGCAGAAAATATTGTAAAAAATGCTGTCAAAATCGGCGTTTTGAACCGAAATTTCCGGAAGCGGGAGATCTGGGGATGAAAAAGATGGTCATACTGAGAAAATAATTGCTTAAAAATCAAATTCTAATTAATTGAGCGAAAAATGAAATCACACGGCACCTTATACAACTCTTCAAAAATCACCCCAGCAAGTTTCATGTTTTTACTTTTAAAAATGAGTCTGAAAATGTCTCAGAAAATTTCGAGCTGTTGAGGGTGGAAAAATATTCTTTCGAATACACCCTTAAGTGCTTTTCACAGAATATCTGTTCGAGCATCAAGAAAATATTACTTTTATTGCGAGTCGGACATTAAGTTTGAACAAACATTTTCATATTCATATCAAACACTTAGAAAAGAAAACATTAAAACTACCAGGTTGCTTGATTGTGCTATAGCGTTTGATAATTTACATAAAAAATGCAATTTCAAGCTTTTTTTTTTTCATACTTTGTCTCATTTAATATTAGGAATGAAATTAGCTTTCCTAGACTTATAACAGGAAGTTTGTCAAGTAGTCACGTGCAAGACTTAAATATTGCAGGCCTTATCCGAAACTGTTCTAAGCGATGGCTAATAAGCTTAACGCAGCGTTAAATAATCGAAACAGGTCAGTATATAATTTCCCTCATAAAGACAAGCTTCTTTTTAAATCTATTCAGTTGTTCATTTATTTATCTGTGCGCGCGACCATATGAAACGGTGACTCCGCCCATCTTGAAATTCGATGAAGAGGGGTCGCATCTTAGCCAAGCCGTATTACACTTTGAACTTAGCCAAAAGGCTGAGAATCTTTAATCTGAGAATACTTTAATGGGAAGCAAAAGATCCAATGGTGTTACTATATTAGTTTTTTTTGGCTTAAGGTGTTGTTTTGCGAGGGATTTCACCTATATCATGTCTCTGCTGCCTATACGTATGTTTTTTATAGCATGGTGTCTTTCTTATATGTAACATTGTCTTGAGACTGAATTTTTGTAATTCAATGTTCACCTCGTTTCTCTAATATTTTGTAGTTAAGAAGTCTCTGCCTTACTTCAAACTCAGGGGAATAAAGGGACCTTCAAACTCATTTTTTTAACTTATTTCTTTTTTTTATTGCGCATTAAATACTATTCAAGGGCACACTATATGCATTATGGCATCCATTTATCACACAAGAAATTAAAATAATAATAATAATAATTATTATGGAGAAAAATAGAGAATTTTCATTTATTTATCTGTGCGCGCGACCATATGAAACGGTGACTCCGCCCATCTTGAAATTCGATGAAGACGGATTGCATCTTAGCCAAAAGGCTGAGAATCTTTAATCTGAGAAGACTTTTACCGTATTACACTCTGATGTTCTTGCGGCAGATTTTTATTCTGGAAATGTTTCGTGTGACTTAAAATGTATGGAACTGAAAGCTGAGTCCAGTTATTTTGATGTATTGAAGGCATGATTTGGTGGACATTCATTTTGACATATGAATCTGGACAGTGAGCCGGAGTATGAAAAATTCGCTTTCAAAAATAACATCTTTGAACCGGAGTGAGAGTTGCAAAAATTCAATCTGCTTTTGAAGGAAAAAACCCTTTAGGCATTCCACAGCGAGTAATTTGCACTTATTCGAGAAAGATCAATAGAGTTTTCCACAACAATCGGTAGTGTTTTCAAATATTCGAAGTTCCACACCACATATATCTTTGAGAAATTTTTCGACGTGTATATATAGTCCGAGCAGGTTATGTTATGTGTACTTGCTTCGGCAGTACATATACTAAAATTGGAACGATACAGAGAAGATTAGCATGGCCCCTGCGCAAGGATGACACGCAAAATCGTGAAGCGTTCCACATTTTTTTGTATTTAATTTTTTTTTCTTTTAGAGCAGCCTGATATTTCGCCAGTTCTTGCAGTTTCTAAAATACTGCGTCTCATACTACTGGGAGAAATTTTAGAAGAATAGTTTGAATGAAATCGTTTGAATTTACACAAAGTCTGCACTCTTTTCAAGATCGGATCAACTGTATCTTTCTAATTCGTTTTATATTATTTGCCCCAACTCCGAAAAGCTGAAATGAATGATGTCTGTCTATTGTGAAAAGACCTGAAATTCTCATTCTGGAGGCACAAGGGAAAGGCTATTAGCATATTTTAAAGCTCTCTTTAAAAATAATGAATCTCGAAATCAGCAACTGCAAATGTACTAGAGTTACGCGTTCTGATATTTCGCAGTCGTGTCGGAAAAGGAAGATGGATATCGTTATAGGACTCTTAAAAACCGTGGAGCGTTATATCAAACAAAGTACGCTTGCTCTAAATGTGCGACTATTTTCTACTTTTGTTTAAAATGGAAACCACTCAGAGCAAGCTCCGCCCTTCCCGAGAGACACGAAGTCTAGCGGGCGCGATCATCAATGGCCCCTTCTGCATTTTATAGCAGATAGAACCGGCTTCACGCTCGGGGCGAAACCCCACTCCACATCATCGTGGTTGGGTTTTCTGCGATGTTCGGTGAGCGAACACGCTAATCATACTATCGAAATGATCCTATGAAGTATGATCTTGGCGTTAAATGTACAACACGAAATTACCAAGAAATATCATTCTAACTGTGTGCAGGTCAACGATGAACTCTACGCCACGCGTGTTCTGACCGTTCAAGAAAACGCGTCGTCGGCAGTTTCTTAAAGGCAACAAAAAATAATTCATGATTTTTTAATATTGAAGACCCTATTTCCTAATAATTAAGTGATTCGTTGGTACATTCTCGATATTAGAGAAGCGATGACAAGTATATGATCCGGAATGAATTATAATTTCTCAAGGGAAATTATTTTACAAGTGCTCGTAAGAAATTGCGGTGTTTTCATCTCAAATCCCCTGCTCAACAACACGAAACTTTCTGACACAATTTTTGATTTATTTTTAAACTTAAAGGCATAAAATTGGCACGCCTGACTATTGAATCGATTTGGAATCGAAATGAGTTTTCTATTTTTTTCTTTATAAATAAATTAATTGAGTTATAAACAATCGCGGTCACATGACGACCGGTTTTTTTCCTTTCTTGAGCTGCAGCTATTTTAAATTTAATTTTATTATAGAGGCATAGGCGCTGGAACCAGTTCACGCAAAGTTAATGCGGCACCGCATTCGTAGCTTTTTTGAGAATGGTATAGTCAACGTTATCTCAATTCTGAAAAATGACTTTTCACATATTCTTGCCACTTTTATGCGAAAAGGAAAAAAATCGTAAGACGATATTGTTATACATTATATTTCATATTATATTATATTAAAATTACATTCGTGTATTATTTATATTATCCATTAGTACAATATATATTTTATATATTTATATTTGCATTATTATGTTATATATTTATATTATATTATATTTTTTATTAAATATTTCATTCACGATTCCTTTTACGATATACCGAATGTTTTTATGATTATTTTATAGAAATGAGTAAAGCAGTAATGGGATAATTAAGATATTCCAATACATAAGAAAACAGCACCAAGAGGAATTTAATCTACAGACACGGGCAGAGTGTTGACGGAGGATCGGCGAGCTTCTCAATATTATGTTGCATGATTAGGTCCATAAAACTGGATTTCTTGAGAACGTAAATATTTTTCCTTTTCATCGCCATCCTTTTTAATAATAAAAAAACAATTACTTAATGGCTATTCAGAGTGCGTCTTAATTCTCTCGTTGCATTCCTTCCATCTGGTCAACTGACTGTCGACAAATATAGTACAAGAAAAGAGGCCACTGCTAGGCCGGTGTAACGATGAAGAAATTAGTCTTTCCACACCGGTAATCCGAAGGAGCTACAAATAGATATCATTTTCGAGCGTCAAATCGAATGTATGCTCTGGTTTCTCTTCATAATACGAGCTAATCTTTCGCCTTTTACTAAAGATTACCGTGGAGAGGAACAACTCAATGAGCCTAAAACTAATTTTTGGAATCCCACCGAAAGGTGGGGCGTTTCTTAAAAAAAGATCTCACTTTATTTATCCTACGTCATGTTTTATGCTGTTTTCGCCTAGTTTTAAATCTGACCGCAGTAAAATGTCAACCGATTTGCTTTCGATTTTTAGACTATGTTATAGATTTTTTTCTTTTTTTCTTTTTTTTTTTTTTTTTTTACTGAGAGAAACGCAATTGTTAAGGGTGAATTCCGATCCAAACTGCTTATTTTCTGATTCATTTTTAAATCCCTTTTTGCTCTCAAACGCATCAAACTAAGAAATTCTCTTATTTAGAAACTACATAATGTGCCGTGCTTCTCGATTTTTTGATAAATGCAGAAAATATTGTAAAAAATGCTGTCAAAATCGGCGTTTTGAACCGAAATTTCCGGAAGCGGGAGATCTGGGGATGAAAAAGATGGTCATACTGAGAAAATAATTGCTTAAAAATCAAATTCTAATTAATTGAGCGAAAAATGAAATCACACGGCACCTTATACAACTCTTCAAAAATCACCCCAGCAAGTTTCATGTTTTTACTTTTAAAAATGAGTCTGAAAATGTCTCAGAAAATTTCGAGCTGTTGAGGGTGGAAAAATATTCTTTCGAATACACCCTTAAGTGCTTTTCACAGAATATCTGTTCGAGCATCAAGAAAATATTACTTTTATTGCGAGTCGGACATTAAGTTTGAACAAACATTTTCATATTCATATCAAACACTTAGAAAAGAAAACATTAAAACTACCAGGTTGCTTGATTGTGCTATAGCGTTTGATAATTTACATAAAAAATGCAATTTCAAGCTTTTTTTTTTTCATACTTTGTCTCATTTAATATTAGGAATGAAATTAGCTTTCCTAGACTTATAACAGGAAGTTTGTCAAGTAGTCACGTGCAAGACTTAAATATTGCAGGCCTTATCCGAAACTGTTCTAAGCGATGGCTAATAAGCTTAACGCAGCGTTAAATAATCGAAACAGGTCAGTATATAATTTCCCTCATAAAGACAAGCTTCTTTTTAAATCTATTCAGTTGTTCATTTATTTATCTGTGCGCGCGACCATATGAAACGGTGACTCCGCCCATCTTGAAATTCGATGAAGAGGGGTCGCATCTTAGCCAAGCCGTATTACACTTTGAACTTAGCCAAAAGGCTGAGAATCTTTAATCTGAGAATACTTTAATGGGAAGCAAAAGATCCAATGGTGTTACTATATTAGTTTTTTTTGGCTTAAGGTGTTGTTTTGCGAGGGATTTCACCTATATCATGTCTCTGCTGCCTATACGTATGTTTTTTATAGCATGGTGTCTTTCTTATATGTAACATTGTCTTGAGACTGAATTTTTGTAATTCAATGTTCACCTCGTTTCTCTAATATTTTGTAGTTAAGAAGTCTCTGCCTTACTTCAAACTCAGGGGAATAAAGGGACCTTCAAACTCATTTTTTTAACTTATTTCTTTTTTTTATTGCGCATTAAATACTATTCAAGGGCACACTATATGCATTATGGCATCCATTTATCACACAAGAAATTAAAATAATAATAATAATAATTATTATGGAGAAAAATAGAGAATTTTCATTTATTTATCTGTGCGCGCGACCATATGAAACGGTGACTCCGCCCATCTTGAAATTCGATGAAGACGGATTGCATCTTAGCCAAAAGGCTGAGAATCTTTAATCTGAGAAGACTTTTACCGTATTACACTCTGATGTTCTTGCGGCAGATTTTTATTCTGGAAATGTTTCGTGTGACTTAAAATGTATGGAACTGAAAGCTGAGTCCAGTTATTTTGATGTATTGAAGGTATGATTTGGTGGACATTCATTTTGACATATGAATCTGGACAGTGAGCCGGAGTATGAAAAATTCGCTTTCAAAAATAACATCTTTGAACCGGAGTGAGAGTTGCAAAAATTCAATCTGCTTTTGAAGGAAAAAACCCTTTAGGCATTCCACAGCGAGTAATTTGCACTTATTCGAGAAAGATCAATAGAGTTTTCCACAACAATCGGTAGTGTTTTCAAATATTCGAAGTTCCACACCACATATATCTTTGAGAAATTTTTCGACGTGTATATATAGTCCGAGCAGGTTATGTTATGTGTACTTGCTTCGGCAGTACATATACTAAAATTGGAACGATACAGAGAAGATTAGCATGGCCCCTGCGCAAGGATGACACGCAAAATCGTGAAGCGTTCCACATTTTTTTGTATTTAATTTTTTTTTCTTTTAGAGCAGCCTGATATTTCGCCAGTTCTTGCAGTTTCTAAAATACTGCGTCTCATACTACTGGGAGAAATTTTAGAAGAATAGTTTGAATGAAATCGTTTGAATTTACACAAAGTCTGCACTCTTTTCAAGATCGGATCAACTGTATCTTTCTAATTCGTTTTATATTATTTGCCCCAACTCCGAAAAGCTGAAATGAATGATGTCTGTCTATTGTGAAAAGACCTGAAATTCTCATTCTGGAGGCACAAGGGAAAGGCTATTAGCATATTTTAAAGCTCTCTTTAAAAATAATGAATCTCGAAATCAGCAACTGCAAATGTACTAGAGTTACGCGTTCTGATATTTCGCAGTCGTGTCGGAAAAGGAAGATGGATATCGTTATAGGACTCTTAAAAACCGTGGAGCGTTATATCAAACAAAGTACGCTTGCTCTAAATGTGCGACTATTTTCTACTTTTGTTTAAAATGGAAACCACTCAGAGCAAGCTCCGCCCTTCCCGAGAGACACGAAGTCTAGCGGGCGCGATCATCAATGGCCCCTTCTGCATTTTATAGCAGATAGAACCGGCTTCACGCTCGGGGCGAAACCCCACTCCACATCATCGTGGTTGGGTTTTCTGCGATGTTCGGTGAGCGAACACGCTAATCATACTATCGAAATGATCCTATGAAGTATGATCTTGGCGTTAAATGTACAACACGAAATTACCAAGAAATATCATTCTAACTGTGTGCAGGTCAACGATGAACTCTACGCCACGCGTGTTCTGACCGTTCAAGAAAACGCGTCGTCGGCAGTTTCTTAAAGGCAACAAAAAATAATTCATGATTTTTTAATATTGAAGACCCTATTTCCTAATAATTAAGTGATTCGTTGGTACATTCTCGATATTAGAGAAGCGATGACAAGTATATGATCCGGAATGAATTATAATTTCTCAAGGGAAATTATTTTACAAGTGCTCGTAAGAAATTGCGGTGTTTTCATCTCAAATCCCCTGCTCAACAACACGAAACTTTCTGACACAATTTTTGATTTATTTTTAAACTTAAAGGCATAAAATTGGCACGCCTGACTATTGAATCGATTTGGAATCGAAATGAGTTTTCTATTTTTTTCTTTATAAATAAATTAATTGAGTTATAAGCAATCGCGGTCACATGACGACCGGTTTTTTTCCTTTCTTGAGCTGCAGCTATTTTAAATTTAATTTTATTATAGAGGCATAGGCGCTGGAACCAGTTCACGCAAAGTTAATGCGGCACCGCATTCGTAGCTTTTTTGAGAATGGTATAGTCAACGTTATCTCAATTCTGAAAAATGACTTTTCACATATTCTTGCCACTTTTATGCGAAAAGGAAAAAAATCGTAAGACGATATTGTTATACATTATATTTCATATTATATTATATTAAAATTACATTCGTGTATTATTTATATTATCCATTAGTACAATATATATTTTATATATTTATATTTGCATTATTATGTTATATATTTATATTATATTATATTTTTTATTAAATATTTCATTCACGATTCCTTTTACGATATACCGAATGTTTTTATGATTATTTTATAGAAATGAGTAAAGCAGTAATGGGATAATTAAGATATTCCAATACATAAGAAAACAGCACCAAGAGGAATTTAATCTACAGACACGGGCAGAGTGTTGACGGAGGATCGGCGAGCTTCTCAATATTATGTTGCATGATTAGGTCCATAAAACTGGATTTCTTGAGAACGTAAATATTTTTCCTTTTCATCGCCATCCTTTTTAATAATAAAAAAACAATTACTTAATGGCTATTCAGAGTGCGTCTTAATTCTCTCGTTGCATTCCTTCCATCTGGTCAACTGACTGTCGACAAATATAGTACAAGAAAAGAGGCCACTGCTAGGCCGGTGTAACGATGAAGAAATTAGTCTTTCCACACCGGTAATCCGAAGGAGCTACAAATAGATATCATTTTCGAGCGTCAAATCGAATGTATGCTCTGGTTTCTCTTCATAATACGAGCTAATCTTTCGCCTTTTACTAAAGATTACCGTGGAGAGGAACAACTCAATGAGCCTAAAACTAATTTTTGGAATCCCACCGAAAGGTGGGGCGTTTCTTAAAAAAAGATCTCACTTTATTTATCCTACGTCATGTTTTATGCTGTTTTCGCCTAGTTTTAAATCTGACCGCAGTAAAATGTCAACCGATTTGCTTTCGATTTTTAGACTATGTTATAGATTTCTTTTTTTTTTTTTACTGAGAGAAACGCAATTGTTAAGGGTGAATTCCGATCCAAACTGCTTATTTTCTGATTCATTTTTAAATCCCTTTTTGCTCTCAAACGCATCAAACTAAGAAATTCTCTTATTTAAAAACTACATAATGTGCCGTGCTTCTCGATTTTTTGATAAATGCAGAAAATATTGTAAAAAATGCTGTCAAAATCGGCGTTTTGAACCGAAATTTCCGGAAGCGGGAGATCTGGGGATGAAAAAGATGGTCATACTGAGAAAATAATTGCTTAAAAATCAAATTCTAATTAATTGAGCGAAAAATGAAATCACACGGCACCTTATACAACTCTTCAAAAATCACCCCAGCAAGTTTCATGTTTTTACTTTTAAAAATGAGTCTGAAAATGTCTCAGAAAATTTCGAGCTGTTGAGGGTGGAAAAATATTCTTTCGAATACACCCTTAAGTGCTTTTCACAGAATATCTGTTCGAGCATCAAGAAAATATTACTTTTATTGCGAGTCGGACATTAAGTTTGAACAAACATTTTCATATTCATATCAAACACTTAGAAAAGAAAACATTAAAACTACCAGGTTGCTTGATTGTGCTATAGCGTTTGATAATTTACATAAAAAATGCAATTTCAAGCTTTTTTTTTTTCATACTTTGTCTCATTTAATATTAGGAATGAAATTAGCTTTCCTAGACTTATAACAGGAAGTTTGTCAAGTAGTCACGTGCAAGACTTAAATATTGCAGGCCTTATCCGAAACTGTTCTAAGCGATGGCTAATAAGCTTAACGCAGCGTTAAATAATCGAAACAGGTCAGTATATAATTTCCCTCATAAAGACAAGCTTCTTTTTAAATCTATTCAGTTGTTCATTTATTTATCTGTGCGCGCGACCATATGAAACGGTGACTCCGCCCATCTTGAAATTCGATGAAGAGGGGTCGCATCTTAGCCAAGCCGTATTACACTTTGAACTTAGCCAAAAGGCTGAGAATCTTTAATCTGAGAATACTTTAATGGGAAGCAAAAGATCCAATGGTGTTACTATATTAGTTTTTTTTGGCTTAAGGTGTTGTTTTGCGAGGGATTTCACCTATATCATGTCTCTGCTGCCTATACGTATGTTTTTTATAGCATGGTGTCTTTCTTATATGTAACATTGTCTTGAGACTGAATTTTTGTAATTCAATGTTCACCTCGTTTCTCTAATATTTTGTAGTTAAGAAGTCTCTGCCTTACTTCAAACTCAGGGGAATAAAGGGACCTTCAAACTCATTTTTTTAACTTATTTCTTTTTTTTATTGCGCATTAAATACTATTCAAGGGCACACTATATGCATTATGGCATCCATTTATCACACAAGAAATTAAAATAATAATAATAATAATTATTATGGAGAAAAATAGAGAATTTTCATTTATTTATCTGTGCGCGCGACCATATGAAACGGTGACTCCGCCCATCTTGAAATTCGATGAAGACGGATTGCATCTTAGCCAAAAGGCTGAGAATCTTTAATCTGAGAAGACTTTTACCGTATTACACTCTGATGTTCTTGCGGCAGATTTTTATTCTGGAAATGTTTCGTGTGACTTAAAATGTATGGAACTGAAAGCTGAGTCCAGTTATTTTGATGTATTGAAGGCATGATTTGGTGGACATTCATTTTGACATATGAATCTGGACAGTGAGCCGGAGTATGAAAAATTCGCTTTCAAAAATAACATCTTTGAACCGGAGTGAGAGTTGCAAAAATTCAATCTGCTTTTGAAGGAAAAAACCCTTTAGGCATTCCACAGCGAGTAATTTGCACTTATTCGAGAAAGATCAATAGAGTTTTCCACAACAATCGGTAGTGTTTTCAAATATTCGAAGTTCCACACCACATATATCTTTGAGAAATTTTTCGACGTGTATATATAGTCCGAGCAGGTTATGTTATGTGTACTTGCTTCGGCAGTACATATACTAAAATTGGAACGATACAGAGAAGATTAGCATGGCCCCTGCGCAAGGATGACACGCAAAATCGTGAAGCGTTCCACATTTTTTTGTATTTAATTTTTTTTTCTTTTAGAGCAGCCTGATATTTCGCCAGTTCTTGCAGTTTCTAAAATACTGCGTCTCATACTACTGGGAGAAATTTTAGAAGAATAGTTTGAATGAAATCGTTTGAATTTACACAAAGTCTGCACTCTTTTCAAGATCGGATCAACTGTATCTTTCTAATTCGTTTTATATTATTTGCCCCAACTCCGAAAAGCTGAAATGAATGATGTCTGTCTATTGTGAAAAGACCTGAAATTCTCATTCTGGAGGCACAAGGGAAAGGCTATTAGCATATTTTAAAGCTCTCTTTAAAAATAATGAATCTCGAAATCAGCAACTGCAAATGTACTAGAGTTACGCGTTCTGATATTTCGCAGTCGTGTCGGAAAAGGAAGATGGATATCGTTATAGGACTCTTAAAAACCGTGGAGCGTTATATCAAACAAAGTACGCTTGCTCTAAATGTGCGACTATTTTCTACTTTTGTTTAAAATGGAAACCACTCAGAGCAAGCTCCGCCCTTCCCGAGAGACACGAAGTCTAGCGGGCGCGATCATCAATGGCCCCTTCTGCATTTTATAGCAGATAGAACCGGCTTCACGCTCGGGGCGAAACCCCACTCCACATCATCGTGGTTGGGTTTTCTGCGATGTTCGGTGAGCGAACACGCTAATCATACTATCGAAATGATCCTATGAAGTATGATCTTGGCGTTAAATGTACAACACGAAATTACCAAGAAATATCATTCTAACTGTATGCAGGTCAACGATGAACTCTACGCCACGCGTGTTCTGACCGTTCAAGAAAACGCGTCGTCGGCAGTTTCTTAAAGGCAACAAAAAATAATTCATGATTTTTTAATATTGAAGACCCTATTTCCTAATAATTAAGTGATTCGTTGGTACATTCTCGATATTAGAGAAGCGATGACAAGTATATGATCCGGAATGAATTATAATTTCTCAAGGGAAATTATTTTACAAGTGCTCGTAAGAAATTGCGGTGTTTTCATCTCAAATCCCCTGCTCAACAACACGAAACTTTCTGACACAATTTTTGATTTATTTTTAAACTTAAAGGCATAAAATTGGCACGCCTGACTATTGAATCGATTTGGAATCGAAATGAGTTTTCTATTTTTTTCTTTATAAATAAATTAATTGAGTTATAAGCAATCGCGGTCACATGACGACCGGTTTTTTTCCTTTCTTGAGCTGCAGCTATTTTAAATTTAATTTTATTATAGAGGCATAGGCGCTGGAACCAGTTCACGCAAAGTTAATGCGGCACCGCATTCGTAGCTTTTTTGAGAATGGTATAGTCAACGTTATCTCAATTCTGAAAAATGACTTTTCACATATTCTTGCCACTTTTATGCGAAAAGGAAAAAAATCGTAAGACGATATTGTTATACATTATATTTCATATTATATTATATTAAAATTACATTCGTGTATTATTTATATTATCCATTAGTACAATATATATTTTATATATTTATATTTGCATTATTATGTTATATATTTATATTATATTATATTTTTTATTAAATATTTCATTCACGATTCCTTTTACGATATACCGAATGTTTTTATGATTATTTTATAGAAATGAGTAAAGCAGTAATGGGATAATTAAGATATTCCAATACATAAGAAAACAGCACCAAGAGGAATTTAATCTACAGACACGGGCAGAGTGTTGACGGAGGATCGGCGAGCTTCTCAATATTATGTTGCATGATTAGGTCCATAAAACTGGATTTCTTGAGAACGTAAATATTTTTCCTTTTCATCGCCATCCTTTTTAATAATAAAAAAACAATTACTTAATGGCTATTCAGAGTGCGTCTTAATTCTCTCGTTGCATTCCTTCCATCTGGTCAACTGACTGTCGACAAATATAGTACAAGAAAAGAGGCCACTGCTAGGCCGGTGTAACGATGAAGAAATTAGTCTTTCCACACCGGTAATCCGAAGGAGCTACAAATAGATATCATTTTCGAGCGTCAAATCGAATGTATGCTCTGGTTTCTCTTCATAATACGAGCTAATCTTTCGCCTTTTACTAAAGATTACCGTGGAGAGGAACAACTCAATGAGCCTAAAACTAATTTTTGGAATCCCACCGAAAGGTGGGGCGTTTCTTAAAAAAAGATCTCACTTTATTTATCCTACGTCATGTTTTATGCTGTTTTCGCCTAGTTTTAAATCTGACCGCAGTAAAATGTCAACCGATTTGCTTTCGATTTTTAGACTATGTTATAGATTTCTTTTTTTTTTTTTTTTTTTTTTTTTTTTTTTTTTTTTTTTACTGAGAGAAACGCAATTGTTAAGGGTGAATTCCGATCCAAACTGCTTATTTTCTGATTCATTTTTAAATCCCTTTTTGCTCTCAAACGCATCAAACTAAGAAATTCTCTTATTTAGAAACTACATAATGTGCCGTGCTTCTCGATTTTTTGATAAATGCAGAAAATATTGTAAAAAATGCTGTCAAAATCGGCGTTTTGAACCGAAATTTCCGGAAGCGGGAGATCTGGGGATGAAAAAGATGGTCATACTGAGAAAATAATTGCTTAAAAATCAAATTCTAATTAATTGAGCGAAAAATGAAATCACACGGCACCTTATACAACTCTTCAAAAATCACCCCAGCAAGTTTCATGTTTTTACTTTTAAAAATGAGTCTGAAAATGTCTCAGAAAATTTCGAGCTGTTGAGGGTGGAAAAATATTCTTTCGAATACACCCTTAAGTGCTTTTCACAGAATATCTGTTCGAGCATCAAGAAAATATTACTTTTATTGCGAGTCGGACATTAAGTTTGAACAAACATTTTCATATTCATATCAAACACTTAGAAAAGAAAACATTAAAACTACCAGGTTGCTTGATTGTGCTATAGCGTTTGATAATTTACATAAAAAATGCAATTTCAAGCTTTTTTTTTATCATACTTTGTCTCATTTAATATTAGGAATGAAATTAGCTTTCCTAGACTTATAACAGGAAGTTTGTCAAGTAGTCACGTGCAAGACTTAAATATTGCAGGCCTTATCCGAAACTGTTCTAAGCGATGGCTAATAAGCTTAACGCAGCGTTAAATAATCGAAACAGGTCAGTATATAATTTCCCTCATAAAGACAAGCTTCTTTTTAAATCTATTCAGTTGTTCATTTATTTATCTGTGCGCGCGACCATATGAAACGGTGACTCCGCCCATCTTGAAATTCGATGAAGAGGGGTCGCATCTTAGCCAAGCCGTATTACACTTTGAACTTAGCCAAAAGGCTGAGAATCTTTAATCTGAGAATACTTTAATGGGAAGCAAAAGATCCAATGGTGTTACTATATTAGTTTTTTTTGGCTTAAGGTGTTGTTTTGCGAGGGATTTCACCTATATCATGTCTCTGCTGCCTATACGTATGTTTTTTATAGCATGGTGTCTTTCTTATATGTAACATTGTCTTGAGACTGAATTTTTGTAATTCAATGTTCACCTCGTTTCTCTAATATTTTGTAGTTAAGAAGTCTCTGCCTTACTTCAAACTCAGGGGAATAAAGGGACCTTCAAACTCATTTTTTTAACTTATTTCTTTTTTTTATTGCGCATTAAATACTATTCAAGGGCACACTATATGCATTATGGCATCCATTTATCACACAAGAAATTAAAATAATAATAATAATAATTATTATGGAGAAAAATAGAGAATTTTCATTTATTTATCTGTGCGCGCGACCATATGAAACGGTGACTCCGCCCATCTTGAAATTCGATGAAGACGGATTGCATCTTAGCCAAAAGGCTGAGAATCTTTAATCTGAGAAGACTTTTACCGTATTACACTCTGATGTTCTTGCGGCAGATTTTTATTCTGGAAATGTTTCGTGTGACTTAAAATGTATGGAACTGAAAGCTGAGTCCAGTTATTTTGATGTATTGAAGGCATGATTTGGTGGACATTCATTTTGACATATGAATCTGGACAGTGAGCCGGAGTATGAAAAATTCGCTTTCAAAAATAACATCTTTGAACCGGAGTGAGAGTTGCAAAAATTCAATCTGCTTTTGAAGGAAAAAACCCTTTAGGCATTCCACAGCGAGTAATTTGCACTTATTCGAGAAAGATCAATAGAGTTTTCCACAACAATCGGTAGTGTTTTCAAATATTCGAAGTTCCACACCACATATATCTTTGAGAAATTTTTCGACGTGTATATATAGTCCGAGCAGGTTATGTTATGTGTACTTGCTTCGGCAGTACATATACTAAAATTGGAACGATACAGAGAAGATTAGCATGGCCCCTGCGCAAGGATGACACGCAAAATCGTGAAGCGTTCCACATTTTTTTGTATTTAATTTTTTTTT
The DNA here is from genome assembly GCA_963932465.1 of Maratus speciosus. Classification (NCBI taxonomy): domain Eukaryota; kingdom Metazoa; phylum Arthropoda; class Arachnida; order Araneae; family Salticidae; genus Maratus; species Maratus speciosus. Next base: position 294,199,437 of record OZ010798.1, read on the forward strand.
CTTTTAGAGCAGCCTGATATTTCGCCAGTTCTTGCAGTTTCTAAAATACTGCGTCTCATACTACTGGGAGAAATTTTAGAAGAATAGTTTGAATGAAATCGTTTGAATTTACACAAAGTCTGCACTCTTTTCAAGATCGGATCAACTGTATCTTTCTAATTCGTTTTATATTATTTGCCCCAACTCCGAAAAGCTGAAATGAATGATGTCTGTCTATTGTGAAAAGACCTGAAATTCTCATTCTGGAGGCACAAGGGAAAGGCTATTAGCATATTTTAAAGCTCTCTTTAAAAATAATGAATCTCGAAATCAGCAACTGCAAATGTACTAGAGTTACGCGTTCTGATATTTCGCAGTCGTGTCGGAAAAGGAAGATGGATATCGTTATAGGACTCTTAAAAACCGTGGAGCGTTATATCAAACAAAGTACGCTTGCTCTAAATGTGCGACTATTTTCTACTTTTGTTTAAAATGGAAACCACTCAGAGCAAGCTCCGCCCTTCCCGAGAGACACGAAGTCTAGCGGGCGCGATCATCAATGGCCCCTTCTGCATTTTATAGCAGATAGAACCGGCTTCACGCTCGGGGCGAAACCCCACTCCACATCATCGTGGTTGGGTTTTCTGCGATGTTCGGTGAGCGAACACGCTAATCATACTATCGAAATGATCCTATGAAGTATGATCTTGGCGTTAAATGTACAACACGAAATTACCAAGAAATATCATTCTAACTGTATGCAGGTCAACGATGAACTCTACGCCACGCGTGTTCTGACCGTTCAAGAAAACGCGTCGTCGGCAGTTTCTTAAAGGCAACAAAAAATAATTCATGATTTTTTAATATTGAAGACCCTATTTCCTAATAATTAAGTGATTCGTTGGTACATTCTCGATATTAGAGAAGCGATGACAAGTATATGATCCGGAATGAATTATAATTTCTCAAGGGAAATTATTTTACAAGTGCTCGTAAGAAATTGCGGTGTTTTCATCTCAAATCCCCTGCTCAACAACACGAAACTTTCTGACACAATTTTTGATTTATTTTTAAACTTAAAGGCATAAAATTGGCACGCCTGACTATTGAATCGATTTGGAATCGAAATGAGTTTTCTATTTTTTTCTTTATAAATAAATTAATTGAGTTATAAGCAATCGCGGTCACATGACGACCGGTTTTTTTCCTTTCTTGAGCTGCAGCTATTTTAAATTTAATTTTATTATAGAGGCATAGGCGCTGGAACCAGTTCACGCAAAGTTAATGCGGCACCGCATTCGTAGCTTTTTTGAGAATGGTATAGTCAACGTTATCTCAATTCTGAAAAATGACTTTTCACATATTCTTGCCACTTTTATGCGAAAAGGAAAAAAATCGTAAGACGATATTGTTATACATTATATTTCATATTATATTATATTAAAATTACATTCGTGTATTATTTATATTATCCATTAGTACAATATATATTTTATATATTTATATTTGCATTATTATGTTATATATTTATATTATATTATATTTTTTATTAAATATTTCATTCACGATTCCTTTTACGATATACCGAATGTTTTTATGATTATTTTATAGAAATGAGTAAAGCAGTAATGGGATAATTAAGATATTCCAATACATAAGAAAACAGCACCAAGAGGAATTTAATCTACAGACACGGGCAGAGTGTTGACGGAGGATCGGCGAGCTTCTCAATATTATGTTGCATGATTAGGTCCATAAAACTGGATTTCTTGAGAACGTAAATATTTTTCCTTTTCATCGCCATCCTTTTTAATAATAAAAAAACAATTACTTAATGGCTATTCAGAGTGCGTCTTAATTCTCTCGTTGCATTCCTTCCATCTGGTCAACTGACTGTCGACAAATATAGTACAAGAAAAGAGGCCACTGCTAGGCCGGTGTAACGATGAAGAAATTAGTCTTTCCACACCGGTAATCCGAAGGAGCTACAAATAGATATCATTTTCGAGCGTCAAATCGAATGTATGCTCTGGTTTCTCTTCATAATACGAGCTAATCTTTCGCCTTTTACTAAAGATTACCGTGGAGAGGAACAACTCAATGAGCCTAAAACTAATTTTTGGAATCCCACCGAAAGGTGGGGCGTTTCTTAAAAAAAGATCTCACTTTATTTATCCTACGTCATGTTTTATGCTGTTTTCGCCTAGTTTTAAATCTGACCGCAGTAAAATGTCAACCGATTTGCTTTCGATTTTTAGACTATGTTATAGATTTCTTTTTTTTTTTTTTTTTTTTTTTTTTTTTTTTTTTTTTTTTACTGAGAGAAACGCAATTGTTAAGGGTGAATTCCGATCCAAACTGCTTATTTTCTGATTCATTTTTAAATCCCTTTTTGCTCTCAAACGCATCAAACTAAGAAATTCTCTTATTTAGAAACTACATAATGTGCCGTGCTTCTCGATTTTTTGATAAATGCAGAAAATATTGTAAAAAATGCTGTCAAAATCGGCGTTTTGAACCGAAATTTCCGGAAGCGGGAGATCTGGGGATGAAAAAGATGGTCATACTGAGAAAATAATTGCTTAAAAATCAAATTCTAATTAATTGAGCGAAAAATGAAATCACACGGCACCTTATACAACTCTTCAAAAATCACCCCAGCAAGTTTCATGTTTTTACTTTTAAAAATGAGTCTGAAAATGTCTCAGAAAATTTCGAGCTGTTGAGGGTGGAAAAATATTCTTTCGAATACACCCTTAAGTGCTTTTCACAGAATATCTGTTCGAGCATCAAGAAAATATTACTTTTATTGCGAGTCGGACATTAAGTTTGAACAAACATTTTCATATTCATATCAAACACTTAGAAAAGAAAACATTAAAACTACCAGGTTGCTTGATTGTGCTATAGCGTTTGATAATTTACATAAAAAATGCAATTTCAAGCTTTTTTTTTTTCATACTTTGTCTCATTTAATATTAGGAATGAAATTAGCTTTCCTAGACTTATAACAGGAAGTTTGTCAAGTAGTCACGTGCAAGACTTAAATATTGCAGGCCTTATCCGAAACTGTTCTAAGCGATGGCTAATAAGCTTAACGCAGCGTTAAATAATCGAAACAGGTCAGTATATAATTTCCCTCATAAAGACAAGCTTCTTTTTAAATCTATTCAGTTGTTCATTTATTTATCTGTGCGCGCGACCATATGAAACGGTGACTCCGCCCATCTTGAAATTCGATGAAGAGGGGTCGCATCTTAGCCAAGCCGTATTACACTTTGAACTTAGCCAAAAGGCTGAGAATCTTTAATCTGAGAATACTTTAATGGGAAGCAAAAGATCCAATGGTGTTACTATATTAGTTTTTTTTGGCTTAAGGTGTTGTTTTGCGAGGGATTTCACCTATATCATGTCTCTGCTGCCTATACGTATGTTTTTTATAGCATGGTGTCTTTCTTATATGTAACATTGTCTTGAGACTGATTTTTGTAATTCAATGTTCACCTCGTTTCTCTAATATTTTGTAGTTAAGAAGTCTCTGCCTTACTTCAAACTCAGGGGAATAAAGGGACCTTCAAACTCATTTTTTTAACTTATTTCTTTTTTTTATTGCGCATTAAATACTATTCAAGGGCACACTATATGCATTATGGCATCCATTTATCACACAAGAAATTAAAATAATAATAATAATAATTATTATGGAGAAAAATAGAGAATTTTCATTTATTTATCTGTGCGCGCGACCATATGAAACGGTGACTCCGCCCATCTTGAAATTCGATGAAGACGGATTGCATCTTAGCCAAAAGGCTGAGAATCTTTAATCTGAGAAGACTTTTACCGTATTACACTCTGATGTTCTTGCGGCAGATTTTTATTCTGGAAATGTTTCGTGTGACTTAAAATGTATGGAACTGAAAGCTGAGTCCAGTTATTTTGATGTATTGAAGGCATGATTTGGTGGACATTCATTTTGACATATGAATCTGGACAGTGAGCCGGAGTATGAAAAATTCGCTTTCAAAAATAACATCTTTGAACCGGAGTGAGAGTTGCAAAAATTCAATCTGCTTTTGAAGGAAAAAACCCTTTAGGCATTCCACAGCGAGTAATTTGCACTTATTCGAGAAAGATCAATAGAGTTTTCCACAACAATCGGTAGTGTTTTCAAATATTCGAAGTTCCACACCACATATATCTTTGAGAAATTTTTCGACGTGTATATATAGTCCGAGCAGGTTATGTTATGTGTACTTGCTTCGGCAGTACATATACTAAAATTGGAACGATACAGAGAAGATTAGCATGGCCCCTGCGCAAGGATGACACGCAAAATCGTGAAGCGTTCCACATTTTTTTGTATTTAATTTTTTTTTCTTTTAGAGCAGCCTGATATTTCGCCAGTTCTTGCAGTTTCTAAAATACTGCGTCTCATACTACTGGGAGAAATTTTAGAAGAATAGTTTGAATGAAATCGTTTGAATTTACACAAAGTCTGCACTCTTTTCAAGATCGGATCAACTGTATCTTTCTAATTCGTTTTATATTATTTGCCCCAACTCCGAAAAGCTGAAATGAATGATGTCTGTCTATTGTGAAAAGACCTGAAATTCTCATTCTGGAGGCACAAGGGAAAGGCTATTAGCATATTTTAAAGCTCTCTTTAAAAATAATGAATCTCGAAATCAGCAACTGCAAATGTACTAGAGTTACGCGTTCTGATATTTCGCAGTCGTGTCGGAAAAGGAAGATGGATATCGTTATAGGACTCTTAAAAACCGTGGAGCGTTATATCAAACAAAGTACGCTTGCTCTAAATGTGCGACTATTTTCTACTTTTGTTTAAAATGGAAACCACTCAGAGCAAGCTCCGCCCTTCCCGAGAGACACGAAGTCTAGCGGGCGCGATCATCAATGGCCCCTTCTGCATTTTATAGCAGATAGAACCGGCTTCACGCTCGGGGCGAAACCCCACTCCACATCATCGTGGTTGGGTTTTCTGCGATGTTCGGTGAGCGAACACGCTAATCATACTATCGAAATGATCCTATGAAGTATGATCTTGGCGTTAAATGTACAACACGAAATTACCAAGAAATATCATTCTAACTGTATGCAGGTCAACGATGAACTCTACGCCACGCGTGTTCTGACCGTTCAAGAAAACGCGTCGTCGGCAGTTTCTTAAAGGCAACAAAAAATAATTCATGATTTTTTAATATTGAAGACCCTATTTCCTAATAATTAAGTGATTCGTTGGTACATTCTCGATATTAGAGAAGCGATGACAAGTATATGATCCGGAATGAATTATAATTTCTCAAGGGAAATTATTTTACAAGTGCTCGTAAGAAATTGCGGTGTTTTCATCTCAAATCCCCTGCTCAACAACACGAAACTTTCTGACACAATTTTTGATTTATTTTTAAACTTAAAGGCATAAAATTGGCACGCCTGACTATTGAATCGATTTGGAATCGAAATGAGTTTTCTATTTTTTTCTTTATAAATAAATTAATTGAGTTATAAGCAATCGCGGTCACATGACGACCGGTTTTTTTCCTTTCTTGAGCTGCAGCTATTTTAAATTTAATTTTATTATAGAGGCATAGGCGCTGGAACCAGTTCACGCAAAGTTAATGCGGCACCGCATTCGTAGCTTTTTTGAGAATGGTATAGTCAACGTTATCTCAATTCTGAAAAATGACTTTTCACATATTCTTGCCACTTTTATGCGAAAAGGAAAAAAATTGTAAGACGATATTGTTATACATTATATTTCATATTATATTATATTAAAATTACATTCGTGTATTATTTATATTATCCATTAGTACAATATATATTTTATATATTTATATTTGCATTATTATGTTATATATTTATATTATATTATATTTTTTATTAAATATTTCATTCACGATTCCTTTTACGATATACCGAATGTTTTTATGATTATTTTATAGAAATGAGTAAAGCAGTAATGGGATAATTAAGATATTCCAATACATAAGAAAACAGCACCAAGAGGAATTTAATCTACAGACACGGGCAGAGTGTTGACGGAGGATCGGCGAGCTTCTCAATATTATGTTGCATGATTAGGTCCATAAAACTGGATTTCTTGAGAACGTAAATATTTTTCCTTTTCATCGCCATCCTTTTTAATAATAAAAAAACAATTACTTAATGGCTATTCAGAGTGCGTCTTAATTCTCTCGTTGCATTCCTTCCATCTGGTCAACTGACTGTCGACAAATATAGTACAAGAAAAGAGGCCACTGCTAGGCCGGTGTAACGATGAAGAAATTAGTCTTTCCACACCGGTAATCCGAAGGAGCTACAAATAGATATCATTTTCGAGCTTCAAATCGAATGTATGCTCTGGTTTCTCTTCATAATACGAGCTAATCTTTCGCCTTTTACTAAAGATTACCGTGGAGAGGAACAACTCAATGAGCCTAAAACTAATTTTTGGAATCCCACCGAAAGGTGGGGCGTTTCTTAAAAAAAGATCTCACTTTATTTATCCTACGTCATGTTTTATGCTGTTTTCGCCTAGTTTTAAATCTGACCGCAGTAAAATGTCAACCGATTTGCTTTCGATTTTTAGACTATGTTATAGATTTTTTTCTTTTTTTTTTTTTTTTTTTTTTTACTGAGAGAAACGCAATTGTTAAGGGTGAATTCCGATCCAAACTGCTTATTTTCTGATTCATTTTTAAATCCCTTTTTGCTCTCAAACGCATCAAACTAAGAAATTCTCTTATTTAGAAACTACATAATGTGCCGTGCTTCTCGATTTTTTGATAAATGCAGAAAATATTGTAAAAAATGCTGTCAAAATCGGCGTTTTGAACCGAAATTTCCGGAAGCGGGAGATCTGGGGATGAAAAAGATGGTCATACTGAGAAAATAATTGCTTAAAAATCAAATTCTAATTAATTGAGCGAAAAATGAAATCACACGGCACCTTATACAACTCTTCAAAAATCACCCCAGCAAGTTTCATGTTTTTACTTTTAAAAATGAGTCTGAAAATGTCTCAGAAAATTTCGAGCTGTTGAGGGTGGAAAAATATTCTTTCGAATACACCCTTAAGTGCTTTTCACAGAATATCTGTTCGAGCATCAAGAAAATATTACTTTTATTGCGAGTCGGACATTAAGTTTGAACAAACATTTTCATATTCATATCAAACACTTAGAAAAGAAAACATTAAAACTACCAGGTTGCTTGATTGTGCTATAGCGTTTGATAATTTACATAAAAAATGCAATTTCAAGCTTTTTTTTTTTCATACTTTGTCTCATTTAATATTAGGAATGAAATTAGCTTTCCTAGACTTATAACAGGAAGTTTGTCAAGTAGTCACGTGCAAGACTTAAATATTGCAGGCCTTATCCGAAACTGTTCTAAGCGATGGCTAATAAGCTTAACGCAGCGTTAAATAATCGAAACAGGTCAGTATATAATTTCCCTCATAAAGACAAGCTTCTTTTTAAATCTATTCAGTTGTTCATTTATTTATCTGTGCGCGCGACCATATGAAACGGTGACTCCGCCCATCTTGAAATTCGATGAAGAGGGGTCGCATCTTAGCCAAGCCGTATTACACTTTGAACTTAGCCAAAAGGCTGAGAATCTTTAATCTGAGAATACTTTAATGGGAAGCAAAAGATCCAATGGTGTTACTATATTAGTTTTTTTTGGCTTAAGGTGTTGTTTTGCGAGGGATTTCACCTATATCATGTCTCTGCTGCCTATACGTATGTTTTTTATAGCATGGTGTCTTTCTTATATGTAACATTGTCTTGAGACTGAATTTTTGTAATTCAATGTTCACCTCGTTTCTCTAATATTTTGTAGTTAAGAAGTCTCTGCCTTACTTCAAACTCAGGGGAATAAAGGGACCTTCAAACTCATTTTTTTAACTTATTTCTTTTTTTTATTGCGCATTAAATACTATTCAAGGGCACACTATATGCATTATGGCATCCATTTATCACACAAGAAATTAAAATAATAATAATAATAATTATTATGGAGAAAAATAGAGAATTTTCATTTATTTATCTGTGCGCGCGACCATATGAAACGGTGACTCCGCCCATCTTGAAATTCGATGAAGACGGATTGCATCTTAGCCAAAAGGCTGAGAATCTTTAATCTGAGAAGACTTTTACCGTATTACACTCTGATGTTCTTGCGGCAGATTTTTATTCTGGAAATGTTTCGTGTGACTTAAAATGTATGGAACTGAAAGCTGAGTCCAGTTATTTTGATGTATTGAAGGCATGATTTGGTGGACATTCATTTTGACATATGAATCTGGACAGTGAGCCGGAGTATGAAAAATTCGCTTTCAAAAATAACATCTTTGAACCGGAGTGAGAGTTGCAAAAATTCAATCTGCTTTTGAAGGAAAAAACCCTTTAGGCATTCCACAGCGAGTAATTTGCACTTATTCGAGAAAGATCAATAGAGTTTTCCACAACAATCGGTAGTGTTTTCAAATATTCGAAGTTCCACACCACATATATCTTTGAGAAATTTTTCGACGTGTATATATAGTCCGAGCAGGTTATGTTATGTGTACTTGCTTCGGCAGTACATATACTAAAATTGGAACGATACAGAGAAGATTAGCATGGCCCCTGCGCAAGGATGACACGCAAAATCGTGAAGCGTTCCACATTTTTTTGTATTTAATTTTTTTTTCTTTTAGAGCAGCCTGATATTTCGCCAGTTCTTGCAGTTTCTAAAATACTGCGTCTCATACTACTGGGAGAAATTTTAGAAGAATAGTTTGAATGAAATCGTTTGAATTTACACAAAGTCTGCACTCTTTTCAAGATCGGATCAACTGTATCTTTCTAATTCGTTTTATATTATTTGCCCCAACTCCGAAAAGCTGAAATGAATGATGTCTGTCTATTGTGAAAAGACCTGAAATTCTCATTCTGGAGGCACAAGGGAAAGGCTATTAGCATATTTTAAAGCTCTCTTTAAAAATAATGAATCTCGAAATCAGCAACTGCAAATGTACTAGAGTTACGCGTTCTGATATTTCGCAGTCGTGTCGGAAAAGGAAGATGGATATCGTTATAGGACTCTTAAAAACCGTGGAGCGTTATATCAAACAAAGTACGCTTGCTCTAAATGTGCGACTATTTTCTACTTTTGTTTAAAATGGAAACCACTCAGAGCAAGCTCCGCCCTTCCCGAGAGACACGAAGTCTAGCGGGCGCGATCATCAATGGCCCCTTCTGCATTTTATAGCAGATAGAACCGGCTTCACGCTCGGGGCGAAACCCCACTCCACATCATCGTGGTTGGGTTTTCTGCGATGTTCGGTGAGCGAACACGCTAATCATACTATCGAAATGATCCTATGAAGTATGATCTTGGCGTTAAATGTACAACACGAAATTACCAAGAAATATCATTCTAACTGTATGCAGGTCAACGATGAACTCTACGCCACGCGTGTTCTGACCGTTCAAGAAAACGCGTCGTCGGCAGTTTCTTAAAGGCAACAAAAAATAATTCATGATTTTTTAATATTGAAGACCCTATTTCCTAATAATTAAGTGATTCGTTGGTACATTCTCGATATTAGAGAAGCGATGACAAGTATATGATCCGGAATGAATTATAATTTCTCAAGGGAAATTATTTTACAAGTGCTCGTAAGAAATTGCGGTGTTTTCATCTCAAATCCCCTGCTCAACAACACGAAACTTTCTGACACAATTTTTGATTTATTTTTAAACTTAAAGGCATAAAATTGGCACGCCTGACTATTGAATCGATTTGGAATCGAAATGAGTTTTCTATTTTTTTCTTTATAAATAAATTAATTGAGTTATAAGCAATCGCGGTCACATGACGACCGGTTTTTTTCCTTTCTTGAGCTGCAGCTATTTTAAATTTAATTTTATTATAGAGGCATAGGCGCTGGAACCAGTTCACGCAAAGTTAATGCGGCACCGCATTCGTAGCTTTTTTGAGAATGGTATAGTCAACGTTATCTCAATTCTGAAAAATGACTTTTCACATATTCTTGCCACTTTTATGCGAAAAGGAAAAAAATTGTAAGACGATATTGTTATACATTATATTTCATATTATATTATATTAAAATTACATTCGTGTATTATTTATATTATCCATTAGTACAATATATATTTTATATATTTATATTTGCATTATTATGTTATATATTTATATTATATTATATTTTTTATTAAATATTTCATTCACGATTCCTTTTACGATATACCGAATGTTTTTATGATTATTTTATAGAAATGAGTAAAGCAGTAATGGGATAATTAAGATATTCCAATACATAAGAAAACAGCACCAAGAGGAATTTAATCTACAGACACGGGCAGAGTGTTGACGGAGGATCGGCGAGCTTCTCAATATTATGTTGCATGATTAGGTCCATAAAACTGGATTTCTTGAGAACGTAAATATTTTTCCTTTTCATCGCCATCCTTTTTAATAATAAAAAAACAATTACTTAATGGCTATTCAGAGTGCGTCTTAATTCTCTCGTTGCATTCCTTCCATCTGGTCAACTGACTGTCGACAAATATAGTACAAGAAAAGAGGCCACTGCTAGGCCGGTGTAACGATGAAGAAATTAGTCTTTCCACACCGGTAATCCGAAGGAGCTACAAATAGATATCATTTTCGAGCGTCAAATCGAATGTATGCTCTGGTTTCTCTTCATAATACGAGCTAATCTTTCGCCTTTTACTAAAGATTACCGTGGAGAGGAACAACTCAATGAGCCTAAAACTAATTTTTGGAATCCCACCGAAAGGTGGGGCGTTTCTTAAAAAAAGATCTCACTTTATTTATCCTACGTCATGTTTTATGCTGTTTTCGCCTAGTTTTAAATCTGACCGCAGTAAAATGTCAACCGATTTGCTTTCGATTTTTAGACTATGTTATAGATTTTTTTCTTTTTTTTCTTTTTTTTTTTTTTTTTTTTTTTTACTGAGAGAAACGCAATTGTTAAGGGTGAATTCCGATCCAAACTGCTTATTTTCTGATTCATTTTTAAATCCCTTTTTGCTCTCAAACGCATCAAACTAAGAAATTCTCTTATTTAGAAACTACATAATGTGCCGTGCTTCTCGATTTTTTGATAAATGCAGAAAATATTGTAAAAAATGCTGTCAAAATCGGCGTTTTGAACCGAAATTTCCGGAAGCGGGAGATCTGGGGATGAAAAAGATGGTCATACTGAGAAAATAATTGCTTAAAAATCAAATTCTAATTAATTGAGCGAAAAATGAAATCACACGGCACCTTATACAACTCTTCAAAAATCACCCCAGCAAGTTTCATGTTTTTACTTTTAAAAATGAGTCTGAAAATGTCTCAGAAAATTTCGAGCTGTTGAGGGTGGAAAAATATTCTTTCGAATACACCCTTAAGTGCTTTTCACAGAATATCTGTTCGAGCATCAAGAAAATATTACTTTTATTGCGAGTCGGACATTAAGTTTGAACAAACATTTTCATATTCATATCAAACACTTAGAAAAGAAAACATTAAAACTACCAGGTTGCTTGATTGTGCTATAGCGTTTGATAATTTACATAAAAAATGCAATTTCAAGCTTTTTTTTTTTCATACTTTGTCTCATTTAATATTAGGAATGAAATTAGCTTTCCTAGACTTATAACAGGAAGTTTGTCAAGTAGTCACGTGCAAGACTTAAATATTGCAGGCCTTATCCGAAACTGTTCTAAGCGATGGCTAATAAGCTTAACGCAGCGTTAAATAATCGAAACAGGTCAGTATATAATTTCCCTCATAAAGACAAGCTTCTTTTTAAATCTATTCAGTTGTTCATTTATTTATCTGTGCGCGCGACCATATGAAACGGTGACTCCGCCCATCTTGAAATTCGATGAAGAGGGGTCGCATCTTAGCCAAGCCGTATTACACTTTGAACTTAGCCAAAAGGCTGAGAATCTTTAATCTGAGAATACTTTAATGGGAAGCAAAAGATCCAATGGTGTTACTATATTAGTTTTTTTTGGCTTAAGGTGTTGTTTTGCGAGGGATTTCACCTATATCATGTCTCTGCTGCCTATACGTATGTTTTTTATAGCATGGTGTCTTTCTTATATGTAACATTGTCTTGAGACCGAATTTTTGTAATTCAATGTTCACCTCGTTTCTCTAATATTTTGTAGTTAAGAAGTCTCTGCCTTACTTCAAACTCAGGGGAATAAAGGGACCTTCAAACTCATTTTTTTAACTTATTTCTTTTTTTTATTGCGCATTAAATACTATTCAAGGGCACACTATATGCATTATGGCATCCATTTATCACACAAGAAATTAAAATAATAATAATAATAATTATTATGGAGAAAAATAGAGAATTTTCATTTATTTATCTGTGCGCGCGACCATATGAAACGGTGACTCCGCCCATCTTGAAATTCGATGAAGACGGATTGCATCTTAGCCAAAAGGCTGAGAATCTTTAATCTGAGAAGACTTTTACCGTATTACACTCTGATGTTCTTGCGGCAGATTTTTATTCTGGAAATGTTTCGTGTGACTTAAAATGTATGGAACTGAAAGCTGAGTCCAGTTATTTTGATGTATTGAAGGCATGATTTGGTGGACATTCATTTTGACATATGAATCTGGACAGTGAGCCGGAGTATGAAAAATTCGCTTTCAAAAATAACATCTTTGAACCGGAGTGAGAGTTGCAAAAATTCAATCTGCTTTTGAAGGAAAAAACCCTTTAGGCATTCCACAGCGAGTAATTTGCACTTATTCGAGAAAGATCAATAGAGTTTTCCACAACAATCGGTAGTGTTTTCAAATATTCGAAGTTCCACACCACATATATCTTTGAGAAATTTTTCGACGTGTATATATAGTCCGAGCAGGTTATGTTATGTGTACTTGCTTCGGCAGTACATATACTAAAATTGGAACGATACAGAGAAGATTAGCATGGCCCCTGCGCAAGGATGACACGCAAAATCGTGAAGCGTTCCACATTTTTTTGTATTTAATTTTTTTTTCTTTTAGAGCAGCCTGATATTTCGCCAGTTCTTGCAGTTTCTAAAATACTGCGTCTCATACTACTGGGAGAAATTTTAGAAGAATAGTTTGAATGAAATCGTTTGAATTTACACAAAGTCTGCACTCTTTTCAAGATCGGATCAACTGTATCTTTCTAATTCGTTTTATATTATTTGCCCCAACTCCGAAAAGCTGAAATGAATGATGTCTGTCTATTGTGAAAAGACCTGAAATTCTCATTCTGGAGGCACAAGGGAAAGGCTATTAGCATATTTTAAAGCTCTCTTTAAAAATAATGAATCTCGAAATCAGCAACTGCAAATGTACTAGAGTTACGCGTTCTGATATTTCGCAGTCGTGTCGGAAAAGGAAGATGGATATCGTTATAGGACTCTTAAAAACCGTGGAGCGTTATATCAAACAAAGTACGCTTGCTCTAAATGTGCGACTATTTTCTACTTTTGTTTAAAATGGAAACCACTCAGAGCAAGCTCCGCCCTTCCCGAGAGACACGAAGTCTAGCGGGCGCGATCATCAATGGCCCCTTCTGCATTTTATAGCAGATAGAACCGGCTTCACGCTCGGGGCGAAACCCCACTCCACATCATCGTGGTTGGGTTTTCTGCGATGTTCGGTGAGCGAACACGCTAATCATACTATCGAAATGATCCTATGAAGTATGATCTTGGCGTTAAATGTACAACACGAAATTACCAAGAAATATCATTCTAACTGTATGCAGGTCAACGATGAACTCTACGCCACGCGTGTTCTGACCGTTCAAGAAAACGCGTCGTCGGCAGTTTCTTAAAGGCAACAAAAAATAATTCATGATTTTTTAATATTGAAGACCCTATTTCCTAATAATTAAGTGATTCGTTGGTACATTCTCGATATTAGAGAAGCGATGACAAGTATATGATCCGGAATGAATTATAATTTCTCAAGGGAAATTATTTTACAAGTGCTCGTAAGAAATTGCGGTGTTTTCATCTCAAATCCCCTGCTCAACAACACGAAACTTTCTGACACAATTTTTGATTTATTTTTAAACTTAAAGGCATAAAATTGGCACGCCTGACTATTGAATCGATTTGGAATCGAAATGAGTTTTCTATTTTTTTCTTTATAAATAAATTAATTGAGTTATAAGCAATCGCGGTCACATGACGACCGGTTTTTTTCCTTTCTTGAGCTGCAGCTATTTTAAATTTAATTTTATTATAGAGGCATAGGCGCTGGAACCAGTTCACGCAAAGTTAATGCGGCACCGCATTCGTAGCTTTTTTGAGAATGGTATAGTCAACGTTATCTCAATTCTGAAAAATGACTTTTCACATATTCTTGCCACTTTTATGCGAAAAGGAAAAAAATTGTAAGACGATATTGTTATACATTATATTTCATATTATATTATATTAAAATTACATTCGTGTATTATTTATATTATCCATTAGTACAATATATATTTTATATATTTATATTTGCATTATTATGTTATATATTTATATTATATTATATTTTTTATTAAATATTTCATTCACGATTCCTTTTACGATATACCGAATGTTTTTATGATTATTTTATAGAAATGAGTAAAGCAGTAATGGGATAATTAAGATATTCCAATACATAAGAAAACAGCACCAAGAGGAATTTAATCTACAGACACGGGCAGAGTGTTGACGGAGGATCGGCGAGCTTCTCAATATTATGTTGCATGATTAGGTCCATAAAACTGGATTTCTTGAGAACGTAAATATTTTTCCTTTTCATCGCCATCCTTTTTAATAATAAAAAAACAATTACTTAATGGCTATTCAGAGTGCGTCTTAATTCTCTCGTTGCATTCCTTCCATCTGGTCAACTGACTGTCGACAAATATAGTACAAGAAAAGAGGCCACTGCTAGGCCGGTGTAACGATGAAGAAATTAGTCTTTCCACACCGGTAATCCGAAGGAGCTACAAATAGATATCATTTTCGAGCGTCAAATCGAATGTATGCTCTGGTTTCTCTTCATAATACGAGCTAATCTTTCGCCTTTTACTAAAGATTACCGTGGAGAGGAACAACTCAATGAGCCTAAAACTAATTTTTGGAATCCCACCGAAAGGTGGGGCGTTTCTTAAAAAAAGATCTCACTTTATTTATCCTACGTCATGTTTTATGCTGTTTTCGCCTAGTTTTAAATCTGACCGCAGTAAAATGTCAACCGATTTGCTTTCGATTTTTAGACTATGTTATAGATTTTTTTCTTTTTTTTCTTTTTTTTTTTTTTTTTTTTTTTTACTGAGAGAAACGCAATTGTTAAGGGTGAATTCCGATCCAAACTGCTTATTTTCTGATTCATTTTTAAATCCCTTTTTGCTCTCAAACGCATCAAACTAAGAAATTCTCTTATTTAGAAACTACATAATGTGCCGTGCTTCTCGATTTTTTGATAAATGCAGAAAATATTGTAAAAAATGCTGTCAAAATCGGCGTTTTGAACCGAAATTTCCGGAAGCGGGAGATCTGGGGATGAAAAAGATGGTCATACTGAGAAAATAATTGCTTAAAAATCAAATTCTAATTAATTGAGCGAAAAATGAAATCACACGGCACCTTATACAACTCTTCAAAAATCACCCCAGCAAGTTTCATGTTTTTACTTTTAAAAATGAGTCTGAAAATGTCTCAGAAAATTTCGAGCTGTTGAGGGTGGAAAAATATTCTTTCGAATACACCCTTAAGTGCTTTTCACAGAATATCTGTTCGAGCATCAAGAAAATATTACTTTTATTGCGAGTCGGATATTAAGTTTGAACAAACATTTTCATATTCATATCAAACACTTAGAAAAGAAAACATTAAAACTACCAGGTTGCTTGATTGTGCTATAGCGTTTGATAATTTACATAAAAAATGCAATTTCAAGCTTTTTTTTTTCATACTTTGTCTCATTTAATATTAGGAATGAAATTAGCTTTCCTAGACTTATAACAGGAAGTTTGTCAAGTAGTCACGTGCAAGACTTAAATATTGCAGGCCTTATCCGAAACTGTTCTAAGCGATGGCTAATAAGCTTAACGCAGCGTTAAATAATCGAAACAGGTCAGTATATAATTTCCCTCATAAAGACAAGCTTCTTTTTAAATCTATTCAGTTGTTCATTTATTTATCTGTGCGCGCGACCATATGAAACGGTGACTCCGCCCATCTTGAAATTCGATGAAGAGGGGTCGCATCTTAGCCAAGCCGTATTACACTTTGAACTTAGCCAAAAGGCTGAGAATCTTTAATCTGAGAATACTTTAATGGGAAGCAAAAGATCCAATGGTGTTACTATATTAGTTTTTTTTGGCTTAAGGTGTTGTTTTGCGAGGGATTTCACCTATATCATGTCTCTGCTGCCTATACGTATGTTTTTTATAGCATGGTGTCTTTCTTATATGTAACATTGTCTTGAGACTGAATTTTTGTAATTCAATGTTCACCTCGTTTCTCTAATATTTTGTAGTTAAGAAGTCTCTGCCTTACTTCAAACTCAGGGGAATAAAGGGACCTTCAAACTCATTTTTTTAACTTATTTCTTTTTTTTATTGCGCATTAAATACTATTCAAGGGCACACTATATGCATTATGGCATCCATTTATCACACAAGAAATTAAAATAATAATAATAATAATTATTATGGAGAAAAATAGAGAATTTTCATTTATTTATCTGTGCGCGCGACCATATGAAACGGTGACTCCGCCCATCTTGAAATTCGATGAAGACGGATTGCATCTTAGCCAAAAGGCTGAGAATCTTTAATCTGAGAAGACTTTTACCGTATTACACTCTGATGTTCTTGCGGCAGATTTTTATTCTGGAAATGTTTCGTGTGACTTAAAATGTATGGAACTGAAAGCTGAGTCCAGTTATTTTGATGTATTGAAGGCATGATTTGGTGGACATTCATTTTGACATATGAATCTGGACAGTGAGCCGGAGTATGAAAAATTCGCTTTCAAAAATAACATCTTTGAACCGGAGTGAGAGTTGCAAAAATTCAATCTGCTTTTGAAGGAAAAAACCCTTTAGGCATTCCACAGCGAGTAATTTGCACTTATTCGAGAAAGATCAATAGAGTTTTCCACAACAATCGGTAGTGTTTTCAAATATTCGAAGTTCCACACCACATATATCTTTGAGAAATTTTTCGACGTGTATATATAGTCCGAGCAGGTTATGTTATGTGTACTTGCTTCGGCAGTACATATACTAAAATTGGAACGATACAGAGAAGATTAGCATGGCCCCTGCGCAAGGATGACACGCAAAATCGTGAAGCGTTCCACATTTTTTTGTATTTAATTTTTTTTTCTTTTAGAGCAGCCTGATATTTCGCCAGTTCTTGCAGTTTCTAAAATACTGCGTCTCATACTACTGGGAGAAATTTTAGAAGAATAGTTTGAATGAAATCGTTTGAATTTACACAAAGTCTGCACTCTTTTCAAGATCGGATCAACTGTATCTTTCTAATTCGTTTTATATTATTTGCCCCAACTCCGAAAAGCTGAAATGAATGATGTCTGTCTATTGTGAAAAGACCTGAAATTCTCATTCTGGAGGCACAAGGGAAAGGCTATTAGCATATTTTAAAGCTCTCTTTAAAAATAATGAATCTCGAAATCAGCAACTGCAAATGTACTAGAGTTACGCGTTCTGATATTTCGCAGTCGTGTCGGAAAAGGAAGATGGATATCGTTATAGGACTCTTAAAAACCGTGGAGCGTTATATCAAACAAAGTACGCTTGCTCTAAATGTGCGACTATTTTCTACTTTTGTTTAAAATGGAAACCACTCAGAGCAAGCTCCGCCCTTCCCGAGAGACACGAAGTCTAGCGGGCGCGATCATCAATGGCCCCTTCTGCATTTTATAGCAGATAGAACCGGCTTCACGCTCGGGGCGAAACCCCACTCCACATCATCGTGGTTGGGTTTTCTGCGATGTTCGGTGAGCGAACACGCTAATCATACTATCGAAATGATCCTATGAAGTATGATCTTGGCGTTAAATGTACAACACGAAATTACCAAGAAATATCATTCTAACTGTATGCAGGTCAACGATGAACTCTACGCCACGCGTGTTCTGACCGTTCAAGAAAACGCGTCGTCGGCAGTTTCTTAAAGGCAACAAAAAATAATTCATGATTTTTTAATATTGAAGACCCTATTTCCTAATAATTAAGTGATTCGTTGGTACATTCTCGATATTAGAGAAGCGATGACAAGTATATGATCCGGAATGAATTATAATTTCTCAAGGGAAATTATTTTACAAGTGCTCGTAAGAAATTGCGGTGTTTTCATCTCAAATCCCCTGCTCAACAACACGAAACTTTCTGACACAATTTTTGATTTATTTTTAAACTTAAAGGCATAAAATTGGCACGCCTGACTATTGAATCGATTTGGAATCGAAATGAGTTTTCTATTTTTTTCTTTATAAATAAATTAATTGAGTTATAAGCAATCGCGGTCACATGACGACCGGTTTTTTTCCTTTCTTGAGCTGCAGCTATTTTAAATTTAATTTTATTATAGAGGCATAGGCGCTGGAACCAGTTCACGCAAAGTTAATGCGGCACCGCATTCGTAGCTTTTTTGAGAATGGTATAGTCAACGTTATCTCAATTCTGAAAAATGACTTTTCACATATTCTTGCCACTTTTATGCGAAAAGGAAAAAAATTGTAAGACGATATTGTTATACATTATATTTCATATTATATTATATTAAAATTACATTCGTGTATTATTTATATTATCCATTAGTACAATATATATTTTATATATTTATATTTGCATTATTATGTTATATATTTATATTATATTATATTTTTTATTAAATATTTCATTCACGATTCCTTTTACGATATACCGAATGTTTTTATGATTATTTTATAGAAATGAGTAAAGCAGTAATGGGATAATTAAGATATTCCAATACATAAGAAAACAGCACCAAGAGGAATTTAATCTACAGACACGGGCAGAGTGTTGACGGAGGATCGGCGAGCTTCTCAATATTATGTTGCATGATTAGGTCCATAAAACTGGATTTCTTGAGAACGTAAATATTTTTCCTTTTCATCGCCATCCTTTTTAATAATAAAAAAACAATTACTTAATGGCTATTCAGAGTGCGTCTTAATTCTCTCGTTGCATTCCTTCCATCTGGTCAACTGACTGTCGACAAATATAGTACAAGAAAAGAGGCCACTGCTAGGCCGGTGTAACGATGAAGAAATTAGTCTTTCCACACCGGTAATCCGAAGGAGCTACAAATAGATATCATTTTCGAGCTTCAAATCGAATGTATGCTCTGGTTTCTCTTCATAATACGAGCTAATCTTTCGCCTTTTACTAAAGATTACCGTGGAGAGGAACAACTCAATGAGCCTAAAACTAATTTTTGGAATCCCACCGAAAGGTGGGGCGTTTCTTAAAAAAAGATCTCACTTTATTTATCCTACGTCATGTTTTATGCTGTTTTCGCCTAGTTTTAAATCTGACCGCAGTAAAATGTCAACCGATTTGCTTTCGATTTTTAGACTATGTTATAGATTTTTTTCTTTTTTTTCTTTTTTTTTTTTTTTTTTTTTTTACTGAGAGAAACGCAATTGTTAAGGGTGAATTCCGATCCAAACTGCTTATTTTCTGATTCATTTTTAAATCCCTTTTTGCTCTCAAACGCATCAAACTAAGAAATTCTCTTATTTAGAAACTACATAATGTGCCGTGCTTCTCGATTTTTTGATAAATGCAGAAAATATTGTAAAAAATGCTGTCAAAATCGGCGTTTTGAACCGAAATTTCCGGAAGCGGGAGATCTGGGGATGAAAAAGATGGTCATACTGAGAAAATAATTGCTTAAAAATCAAATTCTAATTAATTGAGCGAAAAATGAAATCACACGGCACCTTATACAACTCTTCAAAAATCACCCCAGCAAGTTTCATGTTTTTACTTTTAAAAATGAGTCTGAAAATGTCTCAGAAAATTTCGAGCTGTTGAGGGTGGAAAAATATTCTTTCGAATACACCCTTAAGTGCTTTTCACAGAATATCTGTTCGAGCATCAAGAAAATATTACTTTTATTGCGAGTCGGACATTAAGTTTGAACAAACATTTTCATATTCATATCAAACACTTAGAAAAGAAAACATTAAAACTACCAGGTTGCTTGATTGTGCTATAGCGTTTGATAATTTACATAAAAAATGCAATTTCAAGCTTTTTTTTTTTCATACTTTGTCTCATTTAATATTAGGAATGAAATTAGCTTTCCTAGACTTATAACAGGAAGTTTGTCAAGTAGTCACGTGCAAGACTTAAATATTGCAGGCCTTATCCGAAACTGTTCTAAGCGATGGCTAATAAGCTTAACGCAGCGTTAAATAATCGAAACAGGTCAGTATATAATTTCCCTCATAAAGACAAGCTTCTTTTTAAATCTATTCAGTTGTTCATTTATTTATCTGTGCGCGCGACCATATGAAACGGTGACTCCGCCCATCTTGAAATTCGATGAAGAGGGGTCGCATCTTAGCCAAAAGGCTGAGAATCTTTAATCTGAGAAGACTTTTACCGTATTACACTCTGATGTTCTTGCGGCAGATTTTTATTCTGGAAATGTTTCGTGTGACTTAAAATGTATGGAACTGAAAGCTGAGTCCAGTTATTTTGATGTATTGAAGGCATGATTTGGTGGACATTCATTTTGACATATGAATCTGGACAGTGAGCCGGAGTATGAAAAATTCGCTTTCAAAAATAACATCTTTGAACCGGAGTGAGAGTTGCAAAAATTCAATCTGCTTTTGAAGGAAAAAACCCTTTAGGCATTCCACAGCGAGTAATTTGCACTTATTCGAGAAAGATCAATAGAGTTTTCCACAACAATCGGTAGTGTTTTCAAATATTCGAAGTTCCACACCACATATATCTTTGAGAAATTTTTCGACGTGTATATATAGTCCGAGCAGGTTATGTTATGTGTACTTGCTTCGGCAGTACATATACTAAAATTGGAACGATACAGAGAAGATTAGCATGGCCCCTGCGCAAGGATGACACGCAAAATCGTGAAGCGTTCCACATTTTTTTGTATTTAATTTTTTTTTCTTTTAGAGCAGCCTGATATTTCGCCAGTTCTTGCAGTTTCTAAAATACTGCGTCTCATACTACTGGGAGAAATTTTAGAAGAATAGTTTGAATGAAATCGTTTGA
The DNA here is from genome assembly GCA_963932465.1 of Maratus speciosus. Lineage (NCBI taxonomy): Eukaryota > Metazoa > Arthropoda > Arachnida > Araneae > Salticidae > Maratus > Maratus speciosus. The sequence continues at coordinate 294,220,764 of OZ010798.1, forward strand.
ATTTACACAAAGTCTGCACTCTTTTCAAGATCGGATCAACTGTATCTTTCTAATTCGTTTTATATTATTTGCCCCAACTCCGAAAAGCTGAAATGAATGATGTCTGTCTATTGTGAAAAGACCTGAAATTCTCATTCTGGAGGCACAAGGGAAAGGCTATTAGCATATTTTAAAGCTCTCTTTAAAAATAATGAATCTCGAAATCAGCAACTGCAAATGTACTAGAGTTACGCGTTCTGATATTTCGCAGTCGTGTCGGAAAAGGAAGATGGATATCGTTATAGGACTCTTAAAAACCGTGGAGCGTTATATCAAACAAAGTACGCTTGCTCTAAATGTGCGACTATTTTCTACTTTTGTTTAAAATGGAAACCACTCAGAGCAAGCTCCGCCCTTCCCGAGAGACACGAAGTCTAGCGGGCGCGATCATCAATGGCCCCTTCTGCATTTTATAGCAGATAGAACCGGCTTCACGCTCGGGGCGAAACCCCACTCCACATCATCGTGGTTGGGTTTTCTGCGATGTTCGGTGAGCGAACACGCTAATCATACTATCGAAATGATCCTATGAAGTATGATCTTGGCGTTAAATGTACAACACGAAATTACCAAGAAATATCATTCTAACTGTATGCAGGTCAACGATGAACTCTACGCCACGCGTGTTCTGACCGTTCAAGAAAACGCGTCGTCGGCAGTTTCTTAAAGGCAACAAAAAATAATTCATGATTTTTTAATATTGAAGACCCTATTTCCTAATAATTAAGTGATTCGTTGGTACATTCTCGATATTAGAGAAGCGATGACAAGTATATGATCCGGAATGAATTATAATTTCTCAAGGGAAATTATTTTACAAGTGCTCGTAAGAAATTGCGGTGTTTTCATCTCAAATCCCCTGCTCAACAACACGAAACTTTCTGACACAATTTTTGATTTATTTTTAAACTTAAAGGCATAAAATTGGCACGCCTGACTATTGAATCGATTTGGAATCGAAATGAGTTTTCTATTTTTTTCTTTATAAATAAATTAATTGAGTTATAAGCAATCGCGGTCACATGACGACCGGTTTTTTTCCTTTCTTGAGCTGCAGCTATTTTAAATTTAATTTTATTATAGAGGCATAGGCGCTGGAACCAGTTCACGCAAAGTTAATGCGGCACCGCATTCGTAGCTTTTTTGAGAATGGTATAGTCAACGTTATCTCAATTCTGAAAAATGACTTTTCACATATTCTTGCCACTTTTATGCGAAAAGGAAAAAAATTGTAAGACGATATTGTTATACATTATATTTCATATTATATTATATTAAAATTACATTCGTGTATTATTTATATTATCCATTAGTACAATATATATTTTATATATTTATATTTGCATTATTATGTTATATATTTATATTATATTATATTTTTTATTAAATATTTCATTCACGATTCCTTTTACGATATACCGAATGTTTTTATGATTATTTTATAGAAATGAGTAAAGCAGTAATGGGATAATTAAGATATTCCAATACATAAGAAAACAGCACCAAGAGGAATTTAATCTACAGACACGGGCAGAGTGTTGACGGAGGATCGGCGAGCTTCTCAATATTATGTTGCATGATTAGGTCCATAAAACTGGATTTCTTGAGAACGTAAATATTTTTCCTTTTCATCGCCATCCTTTTTAATAATAAAAAAACAATTACTTAATGGCTATTCAGAGTGCGTCTTAATTCTCTCGTTGCATTCCTTCCATCTGGTCAACTGACTGTCGACAAATATAGTACAAGAAAAGAGGCCACTGCTAGGCCGGTGTAACGATGAAGAAATTAGTCTTTCCACACCGGTAATCCGAAGGAGCTACAAATAGATATCATTTTCGAGCGTCAAATCGAATGTATGCTCTGGTTTCTCTTCATAATACGAGCTAATCTTTCGCCTTTTACTAAAGATTACCGTGGAGAGGAACAACTCAATGAGCCTAAAACTAATTTTTGGAATCCCACCGAAAGGTGGGGCGTTTCTTAAAAAAAGATCTCACTTTATTTATCCTACGTCATGTTTTATGCTGTTTTCGCCTAGTTTTAAATCTGACCGCAGTAAAATGTCAACCGATTTGCTTTCGATTTTTAGACTATGTTATAGATTTTTTTCTTTTTTTTCTTTTTTTTTTTTTTTTTTTTTTTACTGAGAGAAACGCAATTGTTAAGGGTGAATTCCGATCCAAACTGCTTATTTTCTGATTCATTTTTAAATCCCTTTTTGCTCTCAAACGCATCAAACTAAGAAATTCTCTTATTTAGAAACTACATAATGTGCCGTGCTTCTCGATTTTTTGATAAATGCAGAAAATATTGTAAAAAATGCTGTCAAAATCGGCGTTTTGAACCGAAATTTCCGGAAGCGGGAGATCTGGGGATGAAAAAGATGGTCATACTGAGAAAATAATTGCTTAAAAATCAAATTCTAATTAATTGAGCGAAAAATGAAATCACACGGCACCTTATACAACTCTTCAAAAATCACCCCAGCAAGTTTCATGTTTTTACTTTTAAAAATGAGTCTGAAAATGTCTCAGAAAATTTCGAGCTGTTGAGGGTGGAAAAATATTCTTTCGAATACACCCTTAAGTGCTTTTCACAGAATATCTGTTCGAGCATCAAGAAAATATTACTTTTATTGCGAGTCGGACATTAAGTTTGAACAAACATTTTCATATTCATATCAAACACTTAGAAAAGAAAACATTAAAACTACCAGGTTGCTTGATTGTGCTATAGCGTTTGATAATTTACATAAAAAATGCAATTTCAAGCTTTTTTTTTTTCATACTTTGTCTCATTTAATATTAGGAATGAAATTAGCTTTCCTAGACTTATAACAGGAAGTTTGTCAAGTAGTCACGTGCAAGACTTAAATATTGCAGGCCTTATCCGAAACTGTTCTAAGCGATGGCTAATAAGCTTAACGCAGCGTTAAATAATCGAAACAGGTCAGTATATAATTTCCCTCATAAAGACAAGCTTCTTTTTAAATCTATTCAGTTGTTCATTTATTTATCTGTGCGCGCGACCATATGAAACGGTGACTCCGCCCATCTTGAAATTCGATGAAGAGGGGTCGCATCTTAGCCAAGCCGTATTACACTTTGAACTTAGCCAAAAGGCTGAGAATCTTTAATCTGAGAATACTTTAATGGGAAGCAAAAGATCCAATGGTGTTACTATATTAGTTTTTTTTGGCTTAAGGTGTTGTTTTGCGAGGGATTTCACCTATATCATGTCTCTGCTGCCTATACGTATGTTTTTTATAGCATGGTGTCTTTCTTATATGTAACATTGTCTTGAGACTGAATTTTTGTAATTCAATGTTCACCTCGTTTCTCTAATATTTTGTAGTTAAGAAGTCTCTGCCTTACTTCAAACTCAGGGGAATAAAGGGACCTTCAAACTCATTTTTTTTAACTTATTTCTTTTTTTTATTGCGCATTAAATACTATTCAAGGGCACACTATATGCATTATGGCATCCATTTATCACACAAGAAATTAAAATAATAATAATAATAATTATTATGGAGAAAAATAGAGAATTTTCATTTATTTATCTGTGCGCGCGACCATATGAAACGGTGACTCCGCCCATCTTGAAATTCGATGAAGAGGGGTCGCATCTTAGCCAAAAGGCTGAGAATCTTTAATCTGAGAAGACTTTTACCGTATTACACTCTGATGTTCTTGCGGCAGATTTTTATTCTGGAAATGTTTCGTGTGACTTAAAATGTATGGAACTGAAAGCTGAGTCCAGTTATTTTGATGTATTGAAGGCATGATTTGGTGGACATTCATTTTGACATATGAATCTGGACAGTGAGCCGGAGTATGAAAAATTCGCTTTCAAAAATAACATCTTTGAACCGGAGTGAGAGTTGCAAAAATTCAATCTGCTTTTGAAGGAAAAAACCCTTTAGGCATTCCACAGCGAGTAATTTGCACTTATTCGAGAAAGATCAATAGAGTTTTCCACAACAATCGGTAGTGTTTTCAAATATTCGAAGTTCCACACCACATATATCTTTGAGAAATTTTTCGACGTGTATATATAGTCCGAGCAGGTTATGTTATGTGTACTTGCTTCGGCAGTACATATACTAAAATTGGAACGATACAGAGAAGATTAGCATGGCCCCTGCGCAAGGATGACACGCAAAATCGTGAAGCGTTCCACATTTTTTTGTATTTAATTTTTTTTTCTTTTAGAGCAGCCTGATATTTCGCCAGTTCTTGCAGTTTCTAAAATACTGCGTCTCATACTACTGGGAGAAATTTTAGAAGAATAGTTTGAATGAAATCGTTTGAATTTACACAAAGTCTGCACTCTTTTCAAGATCGGATCAACTGTATCTTTCTAATTCGTTTTATATTATTTGCCCCAACTCCGAAAAGCTGAAATGAATGATGTCTGTCTATTGTGAAAAGACCTGAAATTCTCATTCTGGAGGCACAAGGGAAAGGCTATTAGCATATTTTAAAGCTCTCTTTAAAAATAATGAATCTCGAAATCAGCAACTGCAAATGTACTAGAGTTACGCGTTCTGATATTTCGCAGTCGTGTCGGAAAAGGAAGATGGATATCGTTATAGGACTCTTAAAAACCGTGGAGCGTTATATCAAACAAAGTACGCTTGCTCTAAATGTGCGACTATTTTCTACTTTTGTTTAAAATGGAAACCACTCAGAGCAAGCTCCGCCCTTCCCGAGAGACACGAAGTCTAGCGGGCGCGATCATCAATGGCCCCTTCTGCATTTTATAGCAGATAGAACCGGCTTCACGCTCGGGGCGAAACCCCACTCCACATCATCGTGGTTGGGTTTTCTGCGATGTTCGGTGAGCGAACACGCTAATCATACTATCGAAATGATCCTATGAAGTATGATCTTGGCGTTAAATGTACAACACGAAATTACCAAGAAATATCATTCTAACTGTATGCAGGTCAACGATGAACTCTACGCCACGCGTGTTCTGACCGTTCAAGAAAACGCGTCGTCGGCAGTTTCTTAAAGGCAACAAAAAATAATTCATGATTTTTTAATATTGAAGACCCTATTTCCTAATAATTAAGTGATTCGTTGGTACATTCTCGATATTAGAGAAGCGATGACAAGTATATGATCCGGAATGAATTATAATTTCTCAAGGGAAATTATTTTACAAGTGCTCGTAAGAAATTGCGGTGTTTTCATCTCAAATCCCCTGCTCAACAACACGAAACTTTCTGACACAATTTTTGATTTATTTTTAAACTTAAAGGCATAAAATTGGCACGCCTGACTATTGAATCGATTTGGAATCGAAATGAGTTTTCTATTTTTTTCTTTATAAATAAATTAATTGAGTTATAAGCAATCGCGGTCACATGACGACCGGTTTTTTTCCTTTCTTGAGCTGCAGCTATTTTAAATTTAATTTTATTATAGAGGCATAGGCGCTGGAACCAGTTCACGCAAAGTTAATGCGGCACCGCATTCGTAGCTTTTTTGAGAATGGTATAGTCAACGTTATCTCAATTCTGAAAAATGACTTTTCACATATTCTTGCCACTTTTATGCGAAAAGGAAAAAAATTGTAAGACGATATTGTTATACATTATATTTCATATTATATTATATTAAAATTACATTCGTGTATTATTTATATTATCCATTAGTACAATATATATTTTATATATTTATATTTGCATTATTATGTTATATATTTATATTATATTATATTTTTTATTAAATATTTCATTCACGATTCCTTTTACGATATACCGAATGTTTTTATGATTATTTTATAGAAATGAGTAAAGCAGTAATGGGATAATTAAGATATTCCAATACATAAGAAAACAGCACCAAGAGGAATTTAATCTACAGACACGGGCAGAGTGTTGACGGAGGATCGGCGAGCTTCTCAATATTATGTTGCATGATTAGGTCCATAAAACTGGATTTCTTGAGAACGTAAATATTTTTCCTTTTCATCGCCATCCTTTTTAATAATAAAAAAACAATTACTTAATGGCTATTCAGAGTGCGTCTTAATTCTCTCGTTGCATTCCTTCCATCTGGTCAACTGACTGTCGACAAATATAGTACAAGAAAAGAGGCCACTGCTAGGCCGGTGTAACGATGAAGAAATTAGTCTTTCCACACCGGTAATCCGAAGGAGCTACAAATAGATATCATTTTCGAGCGTCAAATCGAATGTATGCTCTGGTTTCTCTTCATAATACGAGCTAATCTTTCGCCTTTTACTAAAGATTACCGTGGAGAGGAACAACTCAATGAGCCTAAAACTAATTTTTGGAATCCCACCGAAAGGTGGGGCGTTTCTTAAAAAAAGATCTCACTTTATTTATCCTACGTCATGTTTTATGCTGTTTTCGCCTAGTTTTAAATCTGACCGCAGTAAAATGTCAACCGATTTGCTTTCGATTTTTAGACTATGTTATAGATTTTTTTCTTTTTTTTCTTTTTTTTTTTTTTTTTTTTTTTACTGAGAGAAACGCAATTGTTAAGGGTGAATTCCGATCCAAACTGCTTATTTTCTGATTCATTTTTAAATCCCTTTTTGCTCTCAAACGCATCAAACTAAGAAATTCTCTTATTTAGAAACTACATAATGTGCCGTGCTTCTCGATTTTTTGATAAATGCAGAAAATATTGTAAAAAATGCTGTCAAAATCGGCGTTTTGAACCGAAATTTCCGGAAGCGGGAGATCTGGGGATGAAAAAGATGGTCATACTGAGAAAATAATTGCTTAAAAATCAAATTCTAATTAATTGAGCGAAAAATGAAATCACACGGCACCTTATACAACTCTTCAAAAATCACCCCAGCAAGTTTCATGTTTTTACTTTTAAAAATGAGTCTGAAAATGTCTCAGAAAATTTCGAGCTGTTGAGGGTGGAAAAATATTCTTTCGAATACACCCTTAAGTGCTTTTCACAGAATATCTGTTCGAGCATCAAGAAAATATTACTTTTATTGCGAGTCGGACATTAAGTTTGAACAAACATTTTCATATTCATATCAAACACTTAGAAAAGAAAACATTAAAACTACCAGGTTGCTTGATTGTGCTATAGCGTTTGATAATTTACATAAAAAATGCAATTTCAAGCTTTTTTTTTTTCATACTTTGTCTCATTTAATATTAGGAATGAAATTAGCTTTCCTAGACTTATAACAGGAAGTTTGTCAAGTAGTCACGTGCAAGACTTAAATATTGCAGGCCTTATCCGAAACTGTTCTAAGCGATGGCTAATAAGCTTAACGCAGCGTTAAATAATCGAAACAGGTCAGTATATAATTTCCCTCATAAAGACAAGCTTCTTTTTAAATCTATTCAGTTGTTCATTTATTTATCTGTGCGCGCGACCATATGAAACGGTGACTCCGCCCATCTTGAAATTCGATGAAGAGGGGTCGCATCTTAGCCAAGCCGTATTACACTTTGAACTTAGCCAAAAGGCTGAGAATCTTTAATCTGAGAATACTTTAATGGGAAGCAAAAGATCCAATGGTGTTACTATATTAGTTTTTTTTGGCTTAAGGTGTTGTTTTGCGAGGGATTTCACCTATATCATGTCTCTGCTGCCTATACGTATGTTTTTTATAGCATGGTGTCTTTCTTATATGTAACATTGTCTTGAGACTGAATTTTTGTAATTCAATGTTCACCTCGTTTCTCTAATATTTTGTAGTTAAGAAGTCTCTGCCTTACTTCAAACTCAGGGGAATAAAGGGACCTTCAAACTCATTTTTTTTAACTTATTTCTTTTTTTTATTGCGCATTAAATACTATTCAAGGGCACACTATATGCATTATGGCATCCATTTATCACACAAGAAATTAAAATAATAATAATAATAATTATTATGGAGAAAAATAGAGAATTTTCATTTATTTATCTGTGCGCGCGACCATATGAAACGGTGACTCCGCCCATCTTGAAATTCGATGAAGACGGATTGCATCTTAGCCAAAAGGCTGAGAATCTTTAATCTGAGAAGACTTTTACCGTATTACACTCTGATGTTCTTGCGGCAGATTTTTATTCTGGAAATGTTTCGTGTGACTTAAAATGTATGGAACTGAAAGCTGAGTCCAGTTATTTTGATGTATTGAAGGCATGATTTGGTGGACATTCATTTTGACATATGAATCTGGACAGTGAGCCGGAGTATGAAAAATTCGCTTTCAAAAATAACATCTTTGAACCGGAGTGAGAGTTGCAAAAATTCAATCTGCTTTTGAAGGAAAAAACCCTTTAGGCATTCCACAGCGAGTAATTTGCACTTATTCGAGAAAGATCAATAGAGTTTTCCACAACAATCGGTAGTGTTTTCAAATATTCGAAGTTCCACACCACATATATCTTTGAGAAATTTTTCGACGTGTATATATAGTCCGAGCAGGTTATGTTATGTGTACTTGCTTCGGCAGTACATATACTAAAATTGGAACGATACAGAGAAGATTAGCATGGCCCCTGCGCAAGGATGACACGCAAAATCGTGAAGCGTTCCACATTTTTTTGTATTTAATTTTTTTTTCTTTTAGAGCAGCCTGATATTTCGCCAGTTCTTGCAGTTTCTAAAATACTGCGTCTCATACTACTGGGAGAAATTTTAGAAGAATAGTTTGAATGAAATCGTTTGAATTTACACAAAGTCTGCACTCTTTTCAAGATCGGATCAACTGTATCTTTCTAATTCGTTTTATATTATTTGCCCCAACTCCGAAAAGCTGAAATGAATGATGTCTGTCTATTGTGAAAAGACCTGAAATTCTCATTCTGGAGGCACAAGGGAAAGGCTATTAGCATATTTTAAAGCTCTCTTTAAAAATAATGAATCTCGAAATCAGCAACTGCAAATGTACTAGAGTTACGCGTTCTGATATTTCGCAGTCGTGTCGGAAAAGGAAGATGGATATCGTTATAGGACTCTTAAAAACCGTGGAGCGTTATATCAAACAAAGTACGCTTGCTCTAAATGTGCGACTATTTTCTACTTTTGTTTAAAATGGAAACCACTCAGAGCAAGCTCCGCCCTTCCCGAGAGACACGAAGTCTAGCGGGCGCGATCATCAATGGCCCCTTCTGCATTTTATAGCAGATAGAACCGGCTTCACGCTCGGGGCGAAACCCCACTCCACATCATCGTGGTTGGGTTTTCTGCGATGTTCGGTGAGCGAACACGCTAATCATACTATCGAAATGATCCTATGAAGTATGATCTTGGCGTTAAATGTACAACACGAAATTACCAAGAAATATCATTCTAACTGTATGCAGGTCAACGATGAACTCTACGCCACGCGTGTTCTGACCGTTCAAGAAAACGCGTCGTCGGCAGTTTCTTAAAGGCAACAAAAAATAATTCATGATTTTTTAATATTGAAGACCCTATTTCCTAATAATTAAGTGATTCGTTGGTACATTCTCGATATTAGAGAAGCGATGACAAGTATATGATCCGGAATGAATTATAATTTCTCAAGGGAAATTATTTTACAAGTGCTCGTAAGAAATTGCGGTGTTTTCATCTCAAATCCCCTGCTCAACAACACGAAACTTTCTGACACAATTTTTGATTTATTTTTAAACTTAAAGGCATAAAATTGGCACGCCTGACTATTGAATCGATTTGGAATCGAAATGAGTTTTCTATTTTTTTCTTTATAAATAAATTAATTGAGTTATAAGCAATCGCGGTCACATGACGACCGGTTTTTTTCCTTTCTTGAGCTGCAGCTATTTTAAATTTAATTTTATTATAGAGGCATAGGCGCTGGAACCAGTTCACGCAAAGTTAATGCGGCACCGCATTCGTAGCTTTTTTGAGAATGGTATAGTCAACGTTATCTCAATTCTGAAAAATGACTTTTCACATATTCTTGCCACTTTTATGCGAAAAGGAAAAAAATTGTAAGACGATATTGTTATACATTATATTTCATATTATATTATATTAAAATTACATTCGTGTATTATTTATATTATCCATTAGTACAATATATATTTTATATATTTATATTTGCATTATTATGTTATATATTTATATTATATTATATTTTTTATTAAATATTTCATTCACGATTCCTTTTACGATATACCGAATGTTTTTATGATTATTTTATAGAAATGAGTAAAGCAGTAATGGGATAATTAAGATATTCCAATACATAAGAAAACAGCACCAAGAGGAATTTAATCTACAGACACGGGCAGAGTGTTGACGGAGGATCGGCGAGCTTCTCAATATTATGTTGCATGATTAGGTCCATAAAACTGGATTTCTTGAGAACGTAAATATTTTTCCTTTTCATCGCCATCCTTTTTAATAATAAAAAAACAATTACTTAATGGCTATTCAGAGTGCGTCTTAATTCTCTCGTTGCATTCCTTCCATCTGGTCAACTGACTGTCGACAAATATAGTACAAGAAAAGAGGCCACTGCTAGGCCGGTGTAACGATGAAGAAATTAGTCTTTCCACACCGGTAATCCGAAGGAGCTACAAATAGATATCATTTTCGAGCGTCAAATCGAATGTATGCTCTGGTTTCTCTTCATAATACGAGCTAATCTTTCGCCTTTTACTAAAGATTACCGTGGAGAGGAACAACTCAATGAGCCTAAAACTAATTTTTGGAATCCCACCGAAAGGTGGGGCGTTTCTTAAAAAAAGATCTCACTTTATTTATCCTACGTCATGTTTTATGCTGTTTTCGCCTAGTTTTAAATCTGACCGCAGTAAAATGTCAACCGATTTGCTTTCGATTTTTAGACTATGTTATAGATTTCTTTTTTTTTTTTTTTTTTTTTTTTTTTTTTTTTACTGAGAGAAACGCAATTGTTAAGGGTGAATTCCGATCCAAACTGCTTATTTTCTGATTCATTTTTAAATCCCTTTTTGCTCTCAAACGCATCAAACTAAGAAATTCTCTTATTTAGAAACTACATAATGTGCCGTGCTTCTCGATTTTTTGATAAATGCAGAAAATATTGTAAAAAATGCTGTCAAAATCGGCGTTTTGAACCGAAATTTCCGGAAGCGGGAGATCTGGGGATGAAAAAGATGGTCATACTGAGAAAATAATTGCTTAAAAATCAAATTCTAATTAATTGAGCGAAAAATGAAATCACACGGCACCTTATACAACTCTTCAAAAATCACCCCAGCAAGTTTCATGTTTTTACTTTTAAAAATGAGTCTGAAAATGTCTCAGAAAATTTCGAGCTGTTGAGGGTGGAAAAATATTCTTTCGAATACACCCTTAAGTGCTTTTCACAGAATATCTGTTCGAGCATCAAGAAAATATTACTTTTATTGCGAGTCGGACATTAAGTTTGAACAAACATTTTCATATTCATATCAAACACTTAGAAAAGAAAACATTAAAACTACCAGGTTGCTTGATTGTGCTATAGCGTTTGATAATTTACATAAAAAATGCAATTTCAAGCTTTTTTTTTTTCATACTTTGTCTCATTTAATATTAGGAATGAAATTAGCTTTCCTAGACTTATAACAGGAAGTTTGTCAAGTAGTCACGTGCAAGACTTAAATATTGCAGGCCTTATCCGAAACTGTTCTAAGCGATGGCTAATAAGCTTAACGCAGCGTTAAATAATCGAAACAGGTCAGTATATAATTTCCCTCATAAAGACAAGCTTCTTTTTAAATCTATTCAGTTGTTCATTTATTTATCTGTGCGCGCGACCATATGAAACGGTGACTCCGCCCATCTTGAAATTCGATGAAGAGGGGTCGCATCTTAGCCAAGCCGTATTACACTTTGAACTTAGCCAAAAGGCTGAGAATCTTTAATCTGAGAATACTTTAATGGGAAGCAAAAGATCCAATGGTGTTACTATATTAGTTTTTTTTGGCTTAAGGTGTTGTTTTGCGAGGGATTTCACCTATATCATGTCTCTGCTGCCTATACGTATGTTTTTTATAGCATGGTGTCTTTCTTATATGTAACATTGTCTTGAGACTGAATTTTTGTAATTCAATGTTCACCTCGTTTCTCTAATATTTTGTAGTTAAGAAGTCTCTGCCTTACTTCAAACTCAGGGGAATAAAGGGACCTTCAAACTCATTTTTTTAACTTATTTCTTTTTTTTATTGCGCATTAAATACTATTCAAGGGCACACTATATGCATTATGGCATCCATTTATCACACAAGAAATTAAAATAATAATAATAATAATTATTATGGAGAAAAATAGAGAATTTTCATTTATTTATCTGTGCGCGCGACCATATGAAACGGTGACTCCGCCCATCTTGAAATTCGATGAAGACGGATTGCATCTTAGCCAAAAGGCTGAGAATCTTTAATCTGAGAAGACTTTTACCGTATTACACTCTGATGTTCTTGCGGCAGATTTTTATTCTGGAAATGTTTCGTGTGACTTAAAATGTATGGAACTGAAAGCTGAGTCCAGTTATTTTGATGTATTGAAGGCATGATTTGGTGGACATTCATTTTGACATATGAATCTGGACAGTGAGCCGGAGTATGAAAAATTCGCTTTCAAAAATAACATCTTTGAACCGGAGTGAGAGTTGCAAAAATTCAATCTGCTTTTGAAGGAAAAAACCCTTTAGGCATTCCACAGCGAGTAATTTGCACTTATTCGAGAAAGATCAATAGAGTTTTCCACAACAATCGGTAGTGTTTTCAAATATTCGAAGTTCCACACCACATATATCTTTGAGAAATTTTTCGACGTGTATATATAGTCCGAGCAGGTTATGTTATGTGTACTTGCTTCGGCAGTACATATACTAAAATTGGAACGATACAGAGAAGATTAGCATGGCCCCTGCGCAAGGATGACACGCAAAATCGTGAAGCGTTCCACATTTTTTTGTATTTAATTTTTTTTTCTTTTAGAGCAGCCTGATATTTCGCCAGTTCTTGCAGTTTCTAAAATACTGCGTCTCATACTACTGGGAGAAATTTTAGAAGAATAGTTTGAATGAAATCGTTTGAATTTACACAAAGTCTGCACTCTTTTCAAGATCGGATCAACTGTATCTTTCTAATTCGTTTTATATTATTTGCCCCAACTCCGAAAAGCTGAAATGAATGATGTCTGTCTATTGTGAAAAGACCTGAAATTCTCATTCTGGAGGCACAAGGGAAAGGCTATTAGCATATTTTAAAGCTCTCTTTAAAAATAATGAATCTCGAAATCAGCAACTGCAAATGTACTAGAGTTACGCGTTCTGATATTTCGCAGTCGTGTCGGAAAAGGAAGATGGATATCGTTATAGGACTCTTAAAAACCGTGGAGCGTTATATCAAACAAAGTACGCTTGCTCTAAATGTGCGACTATTTTCTACTTTTGTTTAAAATGGAAACCACTCAGAGCAAGCTCCGCCCTTCCCGAGAGACACGAAGTCTAGCGGGCGCGATCATCAATGGCCCCTTCTGCATTTTATAGCAGATAGAACCGGCTTCACGCTCGGGGCGAAACCCCACTCCACATCATCGTGGTTGGGTTTTCTGCGATGTTCGGTGAGCGAACACGCTAATCATACTATCGAAATGATCCTATGAAGTATGATCTTGGCGTTAAATGTACAACACGAAATTACCAAGAAATATCATTCTAACTGTATGCAGGTCAACGATGAACTCTACGCCACGCGTGTTCTGACCGTTCAAGAAAACGCGTCGTCGGCAGTTTCTTAAAGGCAACAAAAAATAATTCATGATTTTTTAATATTGAAGACCCTATTTCCTAATAATTAAGTGATTCGTTGGTACATTCTCGATATTAGAGAAGCGATGACAAGTATATGATCCGGAATGAATTATAATTTCTCAAGGGAAATTATTTTACAAGTGCTCGTAAGAAATTGCGGTGTTTTCATCTCAAATCCCCTGCTCAACAACACGAAACTTTCTGACACAATTTTTGATTTATTTTTAAACTTAAAGGCATAAAATTGGCACGCCTGACTATTGAATCGATTTGGAATCGAAATGAGTTTTCTATTTTTTTCTTTATAAATAAATTAATTGAGTTATAAGCAATCGCGGTCACATGACGACCGGTTTTTTTCCTTTCTTGAGCTGCAGCTATTTTAAATTTAATTTTATTATAGAGGCATAGGCGCTGGAACCAGTTCACGCAAAGTTAATGCGGCACCGCATTCGTAGCTTTTTTGAGAATGGTATAGTCAACGTTATCTCAATTCTGAAAAATGACTTTTCACATATTCTTGCCACTTTTATGCGAAAAGGAAAAAAATCGTAAGACGATATTGTTATACATTATATTTCATATTATATTATATTAAAATTACATTCGTGTATTATTTATATTATCCATTAGTACAATATATATTTTATATATTTATATTTGCATTATTATGTTATATATTTATATTATATTATATTTTTTATTAAATATTTCATTCACGATTCCTTTTACGATATACCGAATGTTTTTATGATTATTTTATAGAAATGAGTAAAGCAGTAATGGGATAATTAAGATATTCCAATACATAAGAAAACAGCACCAAGAGGAATTTAATCTACAGACACGGGCAGAGTGTTGACGGAGGATCGGCGAGCTTCTCAATATTATGTTGCATGATTAGGTCCATAAAACTGGATTTCTTGAGAACGTAAATATTTTTCCTTTTCATCGCCATCCTTTTTAATAATAAAAAAACAATTACTTAATGGCTATTCAGAGTGCGTCTTAATTCTCTCGTTGCATTCCTTCCATCTGGTCAACTGACTGTCGACAAATATAGTACAAGAAAAGAGGCCACTGCTAGGCCGGTGTAACGATGAAGAAATTAGTCTTTCCACACCGGTAATCCGAAGGAGCTACAAATAGATATCATTTTCGAGCGTCAAATCGAATGTATGCTCTGGTTTCTCTTCATAATACGAGCTAATCTTTCGCCTTTTACTAAAGATTACCGTGGAGAGGAACAACTCAATGAGCCTAAAACTAATTTTTGGAATCCCACCGAAAGGTGGGGCGTTTCTTAAAAAAAGATCTCACTTTATTTATCCTACGTCATGTTTTATGCTGTTTTCGCCTAGTTTTAAATCTGACCGCAGTAAAATGTCAACCGATTTGCTTTCGATTTTTAGACTATGTTATAGATTTTTTTCTTTTTTTTCTTTTTTTTTTTTTTTTTTTTTTTACTGAGAGAAACGCAATTGTTAAGGGTGAATTCCGATCCAAACTGCTTATTTTCTGATTCATTTTTAAATCCCTTTTTGCTCTCAAACGCATCAAACTAAGAAATTCTCTTATTTAGAAACTACATAATGTGCCGTGCTTCTCGATTTTTTGATAAATGCAGAAAATATTGTAAAAAATGCTGTCAAAATCGGCGTTTTGAACCGAAATTTCCGGAAGCGGGAGATCTGGGGATGAAAAAGATGGTCATACTGAGAAAATAATTGCTTAAAAATCAAATTCTAATTAATTGAGCGAAAAATGAAATCACACGGCACCTTATACAACTCTTCAAAAATCACCCCAGCAAGTTTCATGTTTTTACTTTTAAAAATGAGTCTGAAAATGTCTCAGAAAATTTCGAGCTGTTGAGGGTGGAAAAATATTCTTTCGAATACACCCTTAAGTGCTTTTCACAGAATATCTGTTCGAGCATCAAGAAAATATTACTTTTATTGCGAGTCGGACATTAAGTTTGAACAAACATTTTCATATTCATATCAAACACTTAGAAAAGAAAACATTAAAACTACCAGGTTGCTTGATTGTGCTATAGCGTTTGATAATTTACATAAAAAATGCAATTTCAAGCTTTTTTTTTTTCATACTTTGTCTCATTTAATATTAGGAATGAAATTAGCTTTCCTAGACTTATAACAGGAAGTTTGTCAAGTAGTCACGTGCAAGACTTAAATATTGCAGGCCTTATCCGAAACTGTTCTAAGCGATGGCTAATAAGCTTAACGCAGCGTTAAATAATCGAAACAGGTCAGTATATAATTTCCCTCATAAAGACAAGCTTCTTTTTAAATCTATTCAGTTGTTCATTTATTTATCTGTGCGCGCGACCATATGAAACGGTGACTCCGCCCATCTTGAAATTCGATGAAGAGGGGTCGCATCTTAGCCAAGCCGTATTACACTTTGAACTTAGCCAAAAGGCTGAGAATCTTTAATCTGAGAATACTTTAATGGGAAGCAAAAGATCCAATGGTGTTACTATATTAGTTTTTTTTGGCTTAAGGTGTTGTTTTGCGAGGGATTTCACCTATATCATGTCTCTGCTGCCTATACGTATGTTTTTTATAGCATGGTGTCTTTCTTATATGTAACATTGTCTTGAGACTGAATTTTTGTAATTCAATGTTCACCTCGTTTCTCTAATATTTTGTAGTTAAGAAGTCTCTGCCTTACTTCAAACTCAGGGGAATAAAGGGACCTTCAAACTCATTTTTTTTAACTTATTTCTTTTTTTTATTGCGCATTAAATACTATTCAAGGGCACACTATATGCATTATGGCATCCATTTATCACACAAGAAATTAAAATAATAATAATAATAATTATTATGGAGAAAAATAGAGAATTTTCATTTATTTATCTGTGCGCGCGACCATATGAAACGGTGACTCCGCCCATCTTGAAATTCGATGAAGACGGATTGCATCTTAGCCAAAAGGCTGAGAATCTTTAATCTGAGAAGACTTTTACCGTATTACACTCTGATGTTCTTGCGGCAGATTTTTATTCTGGAAATGTTTCGTGTGACTTAAAATGTATGGAACTGAAAGCTGAGTCCAGTTATTTTGATGTATTGAAGGCATGATTTGGTGGACATTCATTTTGACATATGAATCTGGACAGTGAGCCGGAGTATGAAAAATTCGCTTTCAAAAATAACATCTTTGAACCGGAGTGAGAGTTGCAAAAATTCAATCTGCTTTTGAAGGAAAAAACCCTTTAGGCATTCCACAGCGAGTAATTTGCACTTATTCGAGAAAGATCAATAGAGTTTTCCACAACAATCGGTAGTGTTTTCAAATATTCGAAGTTCCACACCACATATATCTTTGAGAAATTTTTCGACGTGTATATATAGTCCGAGCAGGTTATGTTATGTGTACTTGCTTCGGCAGTACATATACTAAAATTGGAACGATACAGAGAAGATTAGCATGGCCCCTGCGCAAGGATGACACGCAAAATCGTGAAGCGTTCCACATTTTTTTGTATTTAATTTTTTTTTCTTTTAGAGCAGCCTGATATTTCGCCAGTTCTTGCAGTTTCTAAAATACTGCGTCTCATACTACTGGGAGAAATTTTAGAAGAATAGTTTGAATGAAATCGTTTGAATTTACACAAAGTCTGCACTCTTTTCAAGATCGGATCAACTGTATCTTTCTAATTCGTTTTATATTATTTGCCCCAACTCCGAAAAGCTGAAATGAATGATGTCTGTCTATTGTGAAAAGACCTGAAATTCTCATTCTGGAGGCACAAGGGAAAGGCTATTAGCATATTTTAAAGCTCTCTTTAAAAATAATGAATCTCGAAATCAGCAACTGCAAATGTACTAGAGTTACGCGTTCTGATATTTCGCAGTCGTGTCGGAAAAGGAAGATGGATATCGTTATAGGACTCTTAAAAACCGTGGAGCGTTATATCAAACAAAGTACGCTTGCTCTAAATGTGCGACTATTTTCTACTTTTGTTTAAAATGGAAACCACTCAGAGCAAGCTCCGCCCTTCCCGAGAGACACGAAGTCTAGCGGGCGCGATCATCAATGGCCCCTTCTGCATTTTATAGCAGATAGAACCGGCTTCACGCTCGGGGCGAAACCCCACTCCACATCATCGTGGTTGGGTTTTCTGCGATGTTCGGTGAGCGAACACGCTAATCATACTATCGAAATGATCCTATGAAGTATGATCTTGGCGTTAAATGTACAACACGAAATTACCAAGAAATATCATTCTAACTGTATGCAGGTCAACGATGAACTCTACGCCACGCGTGTTCTGACCGTTCAAGAAAACGCGTCGTCGGCAGTTTCTTAAAGGCAACAAAAAATAATTCATGATTTTTTAATATTGAAGACCCTATTTCCTAATAATTAAGTGATTCGTTGGTACATTCTCGATATTAGAGAAGCGATGACAAGTATATGATCCGGAATGAATTATAATTTCTCAAGGGAAATTATTTTACAAGTGCTCGTAAGAAATTGCGGTGTTTTCATCTCAAATCCCCTGCTCAACAACACGAAACTTTCTGACACAATTTTTGATTTATTTTTAAACTTAAAGGCATAAAATTGGCACGCCTGACTATTGAATCGATTTGGAATCGAAATGAGTTTTCTATTTTTTTCTTTATAAATAAATTAATTGAGTTATAAGCAATCGCGGTCACATGACGACCGGTTTTTTTCCTTTCTTGAGCTGCAGCTATTTTAAATTTAATTTTATTATAGAGGCATAGGCGCTGGAACCAGTTCACGCAAAGTTAATGCGGCACCGCATTCGTAGCTTTTTTGAGAATGGTATAGTCAACGTTATCTCAATTCTGAAAAATGACTTTTCACATATTCTTGCCACTTTTATGCGAAAAGGAAAAAAATTGTAAGACGATATTGTTATACATTATATTTCATATTATATTATATTAAAATTACATTCGTGTATTATTTATATTATCCATTAGTACAATATATATTTTATATATTTATATTTGCATTATTATGTTATATATTTATATTATATTATATTTTTTATTAAATATTTCATTCACGATTCCTTTTACGATATACCGAATGTTTTTATGATTATTTTATAGAAATGAGTAAAGCAGTAATGGGATAATTAAGATATTCCAATACATAAGAAAACAGCACCAAGAGGAATTTAATCTACAGACACGGGCAGAGTGTTGACGGAGGATCGGCGAGCTTCTCAATATTATGTTGCATGATTAGGTCCATAAAACTGGATTTCTTGAGAACGTAAATATTTTTCCTTTTCATCGCCATCCTTTTTAATAATAAAAAAACAATTACTTAATGGCTATTCAGAGTGCGTCTTAATTCTCTCGTTGCATTCCTTCCATCTGGTCAACTGACTGTCGACAAATATAGTACAAGAAAAGAGGCCACTGCTAGGCCGGTGTAACGATGAAGAAATTAGTCTTTCCACACCGGTAATCCGAAGGAGCTACAAATAGATATCATTTTCGAGCGTCAAATCGAATGTATGCTCTGGTTTCTCTTCATAATACGAGCTAATCTTTCGCCTTTTACTAAAGATTACCGTGGAGAGGAACAACTCAATGAGCCTAAAACTAATTTTTGGAATCCCACCGAAAGGTGGGGCGTTTCTTAAAAAAAGATCTCACTTTATTTATCCTACGTCATGTTTTATGCTGTTTTCGCCTAGTTTTAAATCTGACCGCAGTAAAATGTCAACCGATTTGCTTTCGATTTTTAGACTATGTTATAGATTTCTTTTTTTTTTTTTTTTTTTTTTTTTTTTTTTTTACTGAGAGAAACGCAATTGTTAAGGGTGAATTCCGATCCAAACTGCTTATTTTCTGATTCATTTTTAAATCCCTTTTTGCTCTCAAACGCATCAAACTAAGAAATTCTCTTATTTAGAAACTACATAATGTGCCGTGCTTCTCGATTTTTTGATAAATGCAGAAAATATTGTAAAAAATGCTGTCAAAATCGGCGTTTTGAACCGAAATTTCCGGAAGCGGGAGATCTGGGGATGAAAAAGATGGTCATACTGAGAAAATAATTGCTTAAAAATCAAATTCTAATTAATTGAGCGAAAAATGAAATCACACGGCACCTTATACAACTCTTCAAAAATCACCCCAGCAAGTTTCATGTTTTTACTTTTAAAAATGAGTCTGAAAATGTCTCAGAAAATTTCGAGCTGTTGAGGGTGGAAAAATATTCTTTCGAATACACCCTTAAGTGCTTTTCACAGAATATCTGTTCGAGCATCAAGAAAATATTACTTTTATTGCGAGTCGGACATTAAGTTTGAACAAACATTTTCATATTCATATCAAACACTTAGAAAAGAAAACATTAAAACTACCAGGTTGCTTGATTGTGCTATAGCGTTTGATAATTTACATAAAAAATGCAATTTCAAGCTTTTTTTTTTTCATACTTTGTCTCATTTAATATTAGGAATGAAATTAGCTTTCCTAGACTTATAACAGGAAGTTTGTCAAGTAGTCACGTGCAAGACTTAAATATTGCAGGCCTTATCCGAAACTGTTCTAAGCGATGGCTAATAAGCTTAACGCAGCGTTAAATAATCGAAACAGGTCAGTATATAATTTCCCTCATAAAGACAAGCTTCTTTTTAAATCTATTCAGTTGTTCATTTATTTATCTGTGCGCGCGACCATATGAAACGGTGACTCCGCCCATCTTGAAATTCGATGAAGAGGGGTCGCATCTTAGCCAAGCCGTATTACACTTTGAACTTAGCCAAAAGGCTGAGAATCTTTAATCTGAGAATACTTTAATGGGAAGCAAAAGATCCAATGGTGTTACTATATTAGTTTTTTTTGGCTTAAGGTGTTGTTTTGCGAGGGATTTCACCTATATCATGTCTCTGCTGCCTATACGTATGTTTTTTATAGCATGGTGTCTTTCTTATATGTAACATTGTCTTGAGACTGAATTTTTGTAATTCAATGTTCACCTCGTTTCTCTAATATTTTGTAGTTAAGAAGTCTCTGCCTTACTTCAAACTCAGGGGAATAAAGGGACCTTCAAACTCATTTTTTTAACTTATTTCTTTTTTTTATTGCGCATTAAATACTATTCAAGGGCACACTATATGCATTATGGCATCCATTTATCACACAAGAAATTAAAATAATAATAATAATAATTATTATGGAGAAAAATAGAGAATTTTCATTTATTTATCTGTGCGCGCGACCATATGAAACGGTGACTCCGCCCATCTTGAAATTCGATGAAGACGGATTGCATCTTAGCCAAAAGGCTGAGAATCTTTAATCTGAGAAGACTTTTACCGTATTACACTCTGATGTTCTTGCGGCAGATTTTTATTCTGGAAATGTTTCGTGTGACTTAAAATGTATGGAACTGAAAGCTGAGTCCAGTTATTTTGATGTATTGAAGGCATGATTTGGTGGACATTCATTTTGACATATGAATCTGGACAGTGAGCCGGAGTATGAAAAATTCGCTTTCAAAAATAACATCTTTGAACCGGAGTGAGAGTTGCAAAAATTCAATCTGCTTTTGAAGGAAAAAACCCTTTAGGCATTCCACAGCGAGTAATTTGCACTTATTCGAGAAAGATCAATAGAGTTTTCCACAACAATCGGTAGTGTTTTCAAATATTCGAAGTTCCACACCACATATATCTTTGAGAAATTTTTCGACGTGTATATATAGTCCGAGCAGGTTATGTTATGTGTACTTGCTTCGGCAGTACATATACTAAAATTGGAACGATACAGAGAAGATTAGCATGGCCCCTGCGCAAGGATGACACGCAAAATCGTGAAGCGTTCCACATTTTTTTGTATTTAATTTTTTTTTCTTTTAGAGCAGCCTGATATTTCGCCAGTTCTTGCAGTTTCTAAAATACTGCGTCTCATACTACTGGGAGAAATTTTAGAAGAATAGTTTGAATGAAATCGTTTGAATTTACACAAAGTCTGCACTCTTTTCAAGATCGGATCAACTGTATCTTTCTAATTCGTTTTATATTATTTGCCCCAACTCCGAAAAGCTGAAATGAATGATGTCTGTCTATTGTGAAAAGACCTGAAATTCTCATTCTGGAGGCACAAGGGAAAGGCTATTAGCATATTTTAAAGCTCTCTTTAAAAATAATGAATCTCGAAATCAGCAACTGCAAATGTACTAGAGTTACGCGTTCTGATATTTCGCAGTCGTGTCGGAAAAGGAAGATGGATATCGTTATAGGACTCTTAAAAACCGTGGAGCGTTATATCAAACAAAGTACGCTTGCTCTAAATGTGCGACTATTTTCTACTTTTGTTTAAAATGGAAACCACTCAGAGCAAGCTCCGCCCTTCCCGAGAGACACGAAGTCTAGCGGGCGCGATCATCAATGGCCCCTTCTGCATTTTATAGCAGATAGAACCGGCTTCACGCTCGGGGCGAAACCCCACTCCACATCATCGTGGTTGGGTTTTCTGCGATGTTCGGTGAGCGAACACGCTAATCATACTATCGAAATGATCCTATGAAGTATGATCTTGGCGTTAAATGTACAACACGAAATTACCAAGAAATATCATTCTAACTGTATGCAGGTCAACGATGAACTCTACGCCACGCGTGTTCTGACCGTTCAAGAAAACGCGTCGTCGGCAGTTTCTTAAAGGCAACAAAAAATAATTCATGATTTTTTAATATTGAAGACCCTATTTCCTAATAATTAAGTGATTCGTTGGTACATTCTCGATATTAGAGAAGCGATGACAAGTATATGATCCGGAATGAATTATAATTTCTCAAGGGAAATTATTTTACAAGTGCTCGTAAGAAATTGCGGTGTTTTCATCTCAAATCCCCTGCTCAACAACACGAAACTTTCTGACACAATTTTTGATTTATTTTTAAACTTAAAGGCATAAAATTGGCACGCCTGACTATTGAATCGATTTGGAATCGAAATGAGTTTTCTATTTTTTTCTTTATAAATAAATTAATTGAGTTATAAGCAATCGCGGTCACATGACGACCGGTTTTTTTCCTTTCTTGAGCTGCAGCTATTTTAAATTTAATTTTATTATAGAGGCATAGGCGCTGGAACCAGTTCACGCAAAGTTAATGCGGCACCGCATTCGTAGCTTTTTTGAGAATGGTATAGTCAACGTTATCTCAATTCTGAAAAATGACTTTTCACATATTCTTGCCACTTTTATGCGAAAAGGAAAAAAATCGTAAGACGATATTGTTATACATTATATTTCATATTATATTATATTAAAATTACATTCGTGTATTATTTATATTATCCATTAGTACAATATATATTTTATATATTTATATTTGCATTATTATGTTATATATTTATATTATATTATATTTTTTATTAAATATTTCATTCACGATTCCTTTTACGATATACCGAATGTTTTTATGATTATTTTATAGAAATGAGTAAAGCAGTAATGGGATAATTAAGATATTCCAATACATAAGAAAACAGCACCAAGAGGAATTTAATCTACAGACACGGGCAGAGTGTTGACGGAGGATCGGCGAGCTTCTCAATATTATGTTGCATGATTAGGTCCATAAAACTGGATTTCTTGAGAACGTAAATATTTTTCCTTTTCATCGCCATCCTTTTTAATAATAAAAAAACAATTACTTAATGGCTATTCAGAGTGCGTCTTAATTCTCTCGTTGCATTCCTTCCATCTGGTCAACTGACTGTCGACAAATATAGTACAAGAAAAGAGGCCACTGCTAGGCCGGTGTAACGATGAAGAAATTAGTCTTTCCACACCGGTAATCCGAAGGAGCTACAAATAGATATCATTTTCGAGCGTCAAATCGAATGTATGCTCTGGTTTCTCTTCATAATACGAGCTAATCTTTCGCCTTTTACTAAAGATTACCGTGGAGAGGAACAACTCAATGAGCCTAAAACTAATTTTTGGAATCCCACCGAAAGGTGGGGCGTTTCTTAAAAAAAGATCTCACTTTATTTATCCTACGTCATGTTTTATGCTGTTTTCGCCTAGTTTTAAATCTGACCGCAGTAAAATGTCAACCGATTTGCTTTCGATTTTTAGACTATGTTATAGATTTCTTTTTTTTTTTTTTTTTACTGAGAGAAACGCAATTGTTAAGGGTGAATTCCGATCCAAACTGCTTATTTTCTGATTCATTTTTAAATCCCTTTTTGCTCTCAAACGCATCAAACTAAGAAATTCTCTTATTTAGAAACTACATAATGTGCCGTGCTTCTCGATTTTTTGATAAATGCAGAAAATATTGTAAAAAATGCTGTCAAAATCGGCGTTTTGAACCGAAATTTCCGGAAGCGGGAGATCTGGGGATGAAAAAGATGGTCATACTGAGAAAATAATTGCTTAAAAATCAAATTCTAATTAATTGAGCGAAAAATGAAATCACACGGCACCTTATACAACTCTTCAAAAATCACCCCAGCAAGTTTCATGTTTTTACTTTTAAAAATGAGTCTGAAAATGTCTCAGAAAATTTCGAGCTGTTGAGGGTGGAAAAATATTCTTTCGAATACACCCTTAAGTGCTTTTCACAGAATATCTGTTCGAGCATCAAGAAAATATTACTTTTATTGCGAGTCGGACATTAAGTTTGAACAAACATTTTCATATTCATATCAAACACTTAGAAAAGAAAACATTAAAACTACCAGGTTGCTTGATTGTGCTATAGCGTTTGATAATTTACATAAAAAATGCAATTTCAAGCTTTTTTTTTATCATACTTTGTCTCATTTAATATTAGGAATGAAATTAGCTTTCCTAGACTTATAACAGGAAGTTTGTCAAGTAGTCACGTGCAAGACTTAAATATTGCAGGCCTTATCCGAAACTGTTCTAAGCGATGGCTAATAAGCTTAACGCAGCGTTAAATAATCGAAACAGGTCAGTATATAATTTCCCTCATAAAGACAAGCTTCTTTTTAAATCTATTCAGTTGTTCATTTACTTATCTGTGCGCGCGACCATATGAAACGGTGACTCCGCCCATCTTGAAATTCGATGAAGAGGGGTCGCATCTTAGCCAAGCCGTATTACACTTTGAACTTAGCCAAAAGGCTGAGAATCTTTAATCTGAGAATACTTTAAGGGGAAGCAAAAGATCCAATGGTGTTACTATATTAGTTTTTTTTGGCTTAAGGTGTTGTTTTGCGAGGGATTTCACCTATATCATGTCTCTGCTGCCTATACGTATGTTTTTTATAGCATGGTGTCTTTCTTATATGTAACATTGTCTTGAGACTGAATTTTTGTAATTCAATGTTCACCTCGTTTCTCTAATATTTTGTAGTTAAGAAGTCTCTGCCTTACTTCAAACTCAGGGGAATAAAGGGACCTTCAAACTCATTTTTTTAACTTATTTTTTTTTTATTGCGCATTAAATACTATTTAAGGGCACACTATATGCATTATGGCATTCATTTATCACACAAGAAATTAAAAAATAATAATAATAATTATGGAGAAAAATAGTTTTATTATATTTAGTTTATTATATTTAGATTTTATTATATTTAGTTTATAAAAATTTATGCACAGTTTTATTTGCATATGTGAACGAAACTGGCATAAAAAAGCATTAGGGATTTTATTTGATATGGTGTGAGGTTGGGAAATTTGGAAAGTTCTCCTTGGTAATGGCTTAAAAGAGTCAGGAAAATTCCTTATTTTCCTCAAAAAAATTTTTTCTAATGTCTTGTGCGATAATTATATTCCATAATTCATATAGTGTGCCCTTGAATAGTACTTAGGAAACAATGGCAGATAAATGTACTTAAACATCTGTATCTCTTCTACAATCTTGATTCTTAAGGGGCTACTTCCTCATATTAAAACTTACACTTGCTAATGTTAATCCAATAGGAGAAATTACATTCTTCTTTTTTTTTTTTTTTTTTTGGGGGGGGGGGGGGGTGCTGGGCATTGGATAACTAAGGTCGTTCTCTACAAAAAGCAGTTTTTTTACTTTTATGATTTTGTTTGCGGTTTTTTTTTTTAAGGAGAATACTTTCACTTTTGAAACTGTTACCAAAAGTGAAAGTATCCCAGGGATGTAGTGGAGGGTATACGGTGGTATACGCTGTATACCTTCTGGATTTTTTAAAGGAACACCGTATACCCTCTGTTTCTGAAAAAACTATAGTATATACACTGTAGGGTATACCCTCTGCCTTGGGCATATACCCTCTGCTTAGAATGTATACCCTCTGCTTTTTTTACGACTACACCCCTGAAGTATCCTAATAAAAAAAACCTGCAGTCAAATTAGAAAAAAGTTAAAAAAGGCCTTTGTAGAGATTGATCTATCCAATGCAAAAAAAAAAAAAAAAAAAAAAAAAAAGATTTTAAAATAACGAAAAGCAAACAATATATATAAAAAAATTTCTACCATAGGATTAACATTAGTGAACGGGTGTTTTCGAGTGAGTGAAGTAGCCTCTTTTAAGACTGTTACAGTAAAAAAAAATGCCAATCTCTTTTGCCTCTCTTATGAAATATGGTATTTTTGAGCTACGTCACTTTTTGTGCGGCTGAGAAATATGAAGTTTGTTTTGCAAAAATTTTTATATATACAGGATGCTTCACAGGGTATAGAAAAAGAAAACGTTGGATAACTTTTGAATGGAAAAACATTTTTATTACAAAATTTCAGGATTTACATATGAAAGTAAAGGAAATTAAAAGATGAGGATCTAAAAATATTGGCTATATGAGGAGGCAACGAAGTGAACAGGGGCATAGTTACAAAATTTTTTTCGGAGGGGAGAGTTCAAAATTTTCCCAACTTATAATTAAAAAATTTCCCAACGTGAAACAAATTGCTCTATTTTCCAACTAAAATGATATGTTCAATGTGTGTTTAATAATAATGATCAGTAGTGGAAAATTGGCGCAGAGGTGGAGCCTATTGACTCCACTAAATTTTAGTAGTATTTTTCGTCTTATCTAATGACAGAATTTCGTAGTTTTTATTAAAGTGTAGAATACTATAAAATTTCAGTGGTGTCAATAGGCTCCTCCTCTGCGCCAATTTTCCACCACTGTAATGATACTTATACGAAAAAAAAAATTCCTTCCAAAGAAAAAAGTTAACTAAAAACATAAAAATTATAATTATTGGTCCATTTAATGAAAGTTTTTGTCTTCAATTGTGTATGAGTCATAATCGTACTTCATATGAAAATAGCCTCATATTTTTAGATTTTTGAGAAAGGAACAAATTTTTTGAGGAAATATATTAGAGACACTGTTGATGGAAAACAGTAGAAAAATTCAGGTCTGGTAGATGCATGATATTTTCGCGATACTTTCGTAGCACAGAGTAACATAATGAGAAATTGAGTCTGGCTGTTATTTTGTATTTCTTTTGAAAGCTTTAACTATTTTACTATTAGAGAACTCAGAAAAATAGTCAGCAAATTTTTTTTTTTTTTTTTTACTTTTTATTAAAAAAAAAAAGAAAGTGTTTCAAAAATATATAATTTCCCAACTCTAAGCTCAAATTTCCCAAGTTCACGCGACACCTCTCTGGAAGTGAAGCCTCTGCTCGAAATTCATCATAACCTGCTTCGACTGTATCACACTTGTTATTGGTATTTTAGCATTTCTCTGGTTTTTGGTCCATGTCTGTAGTAGACTTGGTCTTTAACACTGACCCATAAAAAGAAGTCTAGTGGTGATAAATCAGGGCTATAAGGGGGTGGGGAATTTTAGAGCCAAAGCGATTTGAGAAGCCTCTTGTGATGACACGATTGTCATAGTGACTTCTGAGCATGTCCAGGATATATCCTGTTGAATGTGAAGTAGCCGCATTATGCTGAAAGCAAGTGTCTTGGATCAAGTGTTCATGGTAGGCATCAGCCACTGAAGCTGCTCTTTCATACTTGGCAATTAATACTCTTAACATGCTTGAAGATGGTTTTGGCCTGCTTTTAAAGGCACTAGACCACTTCCTGGATATTTTGGCAGGTTTCTGGTCACAAAGATAAAAAGTTTTGACTAAAAAAATACGCTCTTCGATTAAATATCAGTACATTTTGGCAAAAACAAAATATTGTTCAACAATAACCAGAGTTCGTAAATACGTTTCCTTTGGATCCCTGTGCATGTGTGCACAATTTTGCGTCACTAGCTCCACCTGCTAAAGAGTTATTCAACTGAAAGGTTTGCTATATCATGTGAAGCACCTGGAATATACAGTAGAAGATCTTTAGGTACTTTTCGGTTAGCCGGGCGCCAGTGTTATATATACATATATATATATGCATACATACATATATGTATATGTACATATATATTTATATACATATATTGTATATATACACACATATATATATATACACATATATATGTCCACAGGCAAAGTTCTTTAATCTGCATAAGTTGGGACCAAAGGTTGTGCAGATTATGGATTATATGTCATTTTCTTATTACTGGACACTATTTTAATTCCATATTCAGCATAACATGAAAGAAAAATATGAAATATAATAATTTAATATGGTATCTCAAAAAACTCATTTCTCAAATTCTTGTATTAAAAAATTGATTATATTAACTTTTATATTTAAAATTTTCAGATATTTCTTTTAAAAAATCATCTTTGGATCAAGAATTTGTGAATTTGTTTGTTTACATTCATTAACCAATGCAAATTATAGAAAATTGCAGATTATGGATCCTTGCCTGTATATAACACTGGCACTCGGCTAACTGAAAAGTACCAATCTTTATAATGCAATTCTCTATATAATGCACAACTTCTCATATGTAAATGAATTTTGCAGTTCAGAAGCGCCTGCAATTCATATTGTAGAAATATTGCTATTCTCTAGAGTACTAAATTTTAGACATTGTTTCATATTTATCTCTAATTCGGGACATTTTAATTTTAAAAAATGCTATTATTAAATAAAAAATGTTTTGGAAAGGAGTAATATAATGATTTCATTCATGCATATTTTAATCATGCTTACAAGGTAATTTAACAAAGTTCGAATTGATTTTTATTATGTAAAAATTAATAAATCTGCATAACTTCTTGTCCCAAGGAATAGAATATAAAGACCTTCAAATGTATATTGTTCTAGACATATTTTGCTATGTTTATAAGGTAAGCTTTGATGATGTATGAAAGGTAATCAATATAATGGAAAATTCTAAATAATGCACAACCTCTTGTTTTTAGGTTTGTGTTATAAAGATCTTCTACTGTATATTTAATTCTACATTATTTGTTCTTCTTAATCCATTTCAAATGTACTTTAAGTGCAATATACCGGGTGTCCTAAAATGATGGACTGACTGTTTTTAAGATTCAATAACTTGCAAATGATGACAGCTATTAAAAAATTATTACAGGAGGGGTTATGTAAGATACCTGGAGTTTCTTTTTTACTGAAATTTCCAGTTTTAGTTCCAAATAGCAGCAATAGATGATGCTGCAAGCAATAGCCGCTCAATGGAGACCACAACTGTAATCACCAAGCATTGATGCAAAGGTAGGAGGTTAACCTTTAAATGCATAATGTAACTCAGGAGTTATGATCTTTTTTTGCGATTTAGTGCTTTTAATAGGTCTTTTGCTGAACTGTTATGAGTTACTTATGTGTGATAATATGCATTTAAGGTTGTTAAGTCTGTTTTTGTTCTAATTTGTTTTCATGGGGAGGTTATAACATCTTTTGGTGATACTGCTTGCAATGTGCTTGACTAACATTTTTTTCTTTCTTTATAAAATGGTAATTCTGCAAACTATTAAGATAATTATAAAAATTGCAGTGTGAACACTTTAAAGTAAGTATATAATTTAAAATTATCCTTTTTTTGAGCAATTTTTGTTATGAAACTCAGGATTGACATTACGTCCAACAGAAGGAAAATTTTTCATTATTTTCGCAGTTCCAAACAAAATAAAAAGTCAAGCATTAAACGGTTAAATATATGGAGTGAGCTCCAGCGCCATCGCTGAGACTTTTTATTGGTGGGAGAAGAAAACCTTAAATTGCCAAGTCAAATTTCAGTATTTGCTAACTCGTTTTATAATTCTGCCAACTTACCACAGTTAGAAAATGTAATATAGTTCTTATTTGTTAAAAGTTTAATAATATTCCCAATTAGTTTTGTAATTTTTGCCAAGTCTATCAGAAATAGAAAATATATCATAGTTTTTTTAAAAGTTATAAACAAATTTGTCAACTAAGTTTGTAAATTTACCAAGTGTAATAACATTCGCGAATGTTTGGAAGGGGGAGGCTCCCCCCCCCCCCCCCGTAGCGAGGCCCCTGGTGGGCTCCTAAGAACAAGATTGTATTGGCGAATGAGACCCACTCCATACATTTAACCACCTTCCTTTGAAACAATGTTGGGAAATTTCAGTTTTGGTCTTGACAGAGTGCTTACTGCTTGCAGTGTTACCATCAAACAAACAACCATCAAATATAAATAGCGATAGATGGTTACAAATGACCATCTATCGCTGTTATTTGGAACTAAAACTAGGAATCACAGTTAAACTCCCAATATCTTAAATAACCTTCCTACAAGAACCTTTTTAATAGCTGTCACCATTTGCTAATTATTGAATTTAAAAAAAGTCAGTCATTTTAGGACACCCAATATATTTTTTATACATAAAAAAATAATAATAATGCGCTTTTATTGAAAAAAAATAAAATGAGACAAAATTATGAAAAACAGCATTTATTAAAGTATTTATGAAACTTTAGGGTAAAATCCCACAGTTCTTTGTACTCTTCACAGAAAAGATGGACATTAGTCAGAATTCTCTATGAACAGCTGACATGTATTAAAAACACAACAAAGCCCATCACAATTTTGATCAACATCAAGGTAATAATATATAGTTTAATATCACAATGTTAATTTTTTTTTTAGTTGGAATTCTTTTTTTTTTTTTTTAAACAATGCATGCTCCAAAAAATTGCCATAATGGAAAAAAGCCAAAAAAAAAAAAAAAAAAATCAAAGTCAACATTATGCTCCTATAACACAGAATTTTAGATCTATCTAGTGACTAGTAATATCTTGGAAAATAGATATCAAAATTTGTTAAAGCACCAAATATGAAAGAATTATTTTTAAAGAATCAATAACAAAATATACTATAGTATCACCAGGAAAATAGGAATAAAATGTGTGTTTAGAAATAACAGATTATTGCTCATTGAAACTTAAATAATAATAAAACCAATTTTTGATTTAAAAAATGATAAAAGACAATTTTAAACACCTGAAGGGTTTGCTGTAAAAAAGAGAACTCCACTTTTGATATTTTTTGAAGAGTCTTCTTTCTTGTTAAACACAAATTCAGAATAGGAGTTTTTTTGTGGTAAATCATTTATAGGTTATGGAGTAATGCATACATAAAAAAATATACTTTTGATGAAACTTTAGAATGTACATATTAAAACTCTTTAAATTTCCCAAAAATGGAAACATGGAGCCTTTTTTGCAGCAAATCCTCTGATTGCAGTCACAAGGTTCCTATAAAGTAACAACTCTGATTTCAATACATTTTGTGACTTTGAAAAACAAAAGTCATTTTTTTTTTTTATAATTTTTAATGTAAAATATCATTTATATATTTTTTTCTATTATTGCAAAAGTGAAAATTCTTATCGCCAATGTAAAAAACTTATGGGTTTTTTTTTTAACTTTCTTTTCTTATTTGAGCCAGTGATATGTTAAAATAACAATAATGCTAAAATCATTAATTTATTGAAGAAGACTTACTGACCATGAATTATTCCTTTATAGTAAATTTTTATTTACATATCACATTAAATAAAAATTTTATATTTGCCATTTACAAAAAAAAAAAAAAAAAAAAAAAAAGAAAAGAAAAGAAAAAACTTAATGTTATTTTTATTGTCAGGTCATTGATAAAATTAAATATCACTCAATATGTAAATTTTAAATAAAATTCAAATTACTTGATTTATTTAGTGTTATATCATTTCATCTATAAATAGCAATATTTTAATAATATTAAGAAGAATGACAATTTTAAACATTAAATGTTACTTTTAAAAAAGAAGAAAAGCTTATTGTCTTCAAATGCCTTTTTAAGTGACATCACATTTTTTAAATTACTTATTTTATTATTGTTACTGAAATAAATAATAATAAAAAATTTTTACTTTTAAATAAAAATTTTATTTTTAATATATTTTAGAAAAATTCATTAATCAAATCTTTAAAATAAAATTTCTAGTAACATATCACATTTTTTGTCACTTATTTTACTTTTATAAGTAAATTGTAATAAAAAATACAACAAATCATTATTTCACATAATTTTTCAAAATAATTTTGATAACAGATTTATTTTTTTAAGGCCAATTTAAACACAAACATTAATTTTTCTGATGTCATGAACGAAAAATTTTCGACTTTAATAATCATATATTAGAAAAATTAATTGGTTGAATTCTCCTTTAAAATTAAATTTTATGTGACATATCACTTTTTACAACAAATCAATTTTTGTTCTTCAAAATGTAAGAACCCTAAATTTTGGTTTATTTTTTTAAGGGCAGTTCATGGCAGTTCTTTTCTGTTATCATAAATGAGAATTTTCAACTTTAATAATCATATTTTAGAAAAATTCATTAGTTAAATCCTTCTTTAAAATTAAAGTGACATATCACTTTTTTTAAAGTATCTATTTTACTATCATGCATAAAATGTAACTAAAATATAAAATAAATCATTCTTTTTTCATTTTTTCAAAATGTAAGAACCCTAAATTTTGATAACTTTATTAATTAAGGCCCATTTATACCCAAATATATATTTCTTTGTCTGTTATCATGAATGAGAATTTTGAACTTTAATAATCATATTTTAGAAATATTCATTAGTTAAATCCTTCCTTAAAATTAAACTTTAAATGACATATCACTTTTTTTAAATTATCTATTTTATTATGCATAAAATGTAACTAAAATATAAAACAAACCATTCTTTTTTTATATTTTCAAAATGTAAGAATTCCTAATTTTGATAATAAATCCTCATTATTTGGCCTATTATTATTGGGGGAAAAAAAAAAAAAAAAAAAAAAAAAAAAACTACAATCTGAACTTTGCATGCAAATTTTAGTTCATCAAGTGAACTATGATAATGAAATACAGAAAAGTATGAATAATTCTAAAAAAGTGATAAACACTATCTGTAAATACAATTTCAAAATGAGAAAGAATATATATTAATAAAGTGAAAAATTGTGAAATACAATTGATTTTCAATGTTTCTGAGAATGATAAACAAAATGAAGATATTTATAAGTAATCCCAGATCGCATTTCTTTGGGAAAACTTTTTGGTGACAAAAAAGGGCACATTTAAGTGCTTAATTTACTTGAAAAATAAAGCACTGTGTAAAATAAATTTATTTTAACAACAATAGAATTACTGCTTGTATAATAACTTGAATATTTCAGTGGCTGATTTTCCGATAAAATTTTTTATCTGAAACAATTACTTGGAAAAAAAAAATTACTTAATTTTGGCAGTGACATTTTAGGAGCTTGATTTATGTAAAAAATTAAGTATTGACAGAAACAAATTATTAAGTTTTAAACCAAGGGAGGTAAAAGAAAGTGATAATTTTATGTTTCCAATGTGCAGTTTTTTTAAAAATATTATAGTGGTTCATTTTCTAATAAAACTTTTGATATGAATTCTTTATGAATAAATTATTTGTTTATTATTCTGTGAAATGATATATTTAATAAATAAAGTTTTATGCACATGATATTAACCCCTTGAGGGGCAGTGGGATATATTATCCCACCTAATTTTAATTCAGATTTACATCAGAAAATTTTAGTTAAATTTTACTTTTATAACTTTGATGGAAAAAAGTTGAAAAATCACTTTTCCTTATTCTGAAATAAAATTTTTCGAAATTTACAGTGTGAATTCAACATTAGAGAAACGCAATTGCTTGCCCTTCAAGGAGGGCTCAGAACCATAGTAGAACAAGTCCATTAAAAAATATATATACAGTCCATAGAAGTTCATAAAATCTGTTTTATCTTGGTTCACTCCCACAGTGAACCAAGTCTGTAAACAGATGCCATATATGAAAAAGTATATGTGAAAACAGGCTTGGTTCACTATGGGAATAGATAAAACAGATTTTATGAACCTTCTAAATGGACTACATACTGCCAACCATCTTGGTTCACTCCCACAGTGAACCAAGTTACAAAAAAATGCCATATATGAGAAAGTATGTGAAAACAGCCTTAGTTCACTATGGGAATAGATAAAAGATTTTATGAATCTTCTAAATGGACTACATACTTGCCAACTATCCGCTTTTCTCTTAAATGAAAAAAAAAACATTTTCAACCAGAAAATTTATTAAACTAAATGTTTCTTGCTTCTATGTGGTAGTAGTTTGAAAACTACATGATTTCCTTTATGAAATAAAATTTCTGGTTAAAATATACGTTTTGTTGATTTTAAAAAAGTTGGAGATTGGCAAATATGGAACTATCATTTTTTTTTTACAAAATGGATTTGATCTACTATGGTTGTGAAACCCTCAATTATACTTTTCTTATCATTTAATATGGATACTTTTCAGAATTAAAATTTTCCCATCCGCTCTATTGTATCTTACATGTGCTTGCTATTGTTTTATATTAATAACGAACAGTTTTACAAAAATTCAATAATTAAATATAAATCATTTAAAAAATATTCACATTTCTGTCACCACAAATGTCGCCAAGAAAATGCGATGGGATAACTAATAAACATCAAAATGAATTAAAAAATATGAACCACCTAAATATTTACATATCTTCAGGAAAGAAATAACTGATAAAACACTTAAGCTTTTCATAGAAAAACAGCTAGCATATTTTAAGCAGTAGAGTTCATGTTGCACAGAGTATTGCAAAATATTTACAAACCTTTTTTTTTTGTCCATGCCTTTGGCATCTGCTTGCTTACATTGCTTTTCAAGTCTCACAGATTTAAAGAACTCATTTTTTGATTCAATAAGTACTCAAACATAACCTCAAAACATCTACAATTATCACAGTTAAGATCTTATTGTATAAAAAACATTCTTTGGACATCTTGCAGATTTTATATTTTTCCTATTTTCATCTGACTTAAAACAGTTTTTTGTGTGTGATTTCTGGCCGGAAAATGTTTTTTCAGTACTTACGCATTATTCATACCAGGAATATACATCACATCAACAATGATGACAACAATACTAATTACAAAATTCCTTATGTTTTTCTTCCTACATCATAACTGCATAGCTAATATTAATACAGTTGGCATATTAAAGACAACTGTAAAGTATTTATGTAAAACTATGCATACAATATAGTATAGATATGAATATTATATTCATATCATCCATATAGAGTACATAATACTATATTCACTCCAGCGAGCATAAAAACACATTGATAAGTACTGATAGTAAAAGTACCATTTGTAAATATTTTCTGTCGCTAAAAGCCTTCAATATGTTAGATATTTAAGAAAATTATACAACGTTACTTTTTTTGTATCATTTAAGTTTGTTTTCATATCATTTCTCATTTTTAATGATGTTATATATTTAATAAATATATATTAATTTACTGTTTTGAATACAAATGGCAATTGTCAATCATTTTTGACGATCCATCTTCCTGACATGGGTAATAACATAAGTACCATTTTTTTCTACAAAGAAAAACAGATGATTGTAATTTTATATCAAATGGAAACATCATAATCAGGTACAGAACAGGAAAAAGAATCTTCAATGGATGAAAATAAAATACACTGTTGGCAGCAACATCTTTTTTGGCAGGTAAAAGAATAAAACTCTTTTTCTCCTAAATCACAGATCTGTCGACGCTTATTTCAACTAATACAGATTCAAATTTTCTGGAATGCACCAAATGAATTCGCCACTGTGACAGATTTCATTGTTTTGTTCATCACAAATTACCATAAAAAGTAATATCCACAAAATTTAAATTTAGCAAAAAAAATGGACTTTTTTTTAAACACATCTTATCATTAAATGAGTTTTATTGTATAGTATTTTGTGTTAAAATTCATAATCAGCCTGTATTACTTCATATATGATTTATATATCAATAAGTTAAAGGTTTACTCACACAAGAAAATTCACCGGCTCATTCCAGAATTATTAATAATCTGTCTTTTAATCATACAAAAATGCTGCAGAGAAATGCATTTTTGACAAGCTGCTGAGAAAGAAACAAGTGAACTTCCATCAAATATTTAAAACAGTTTTCAAGAGTTTTATTTTTGCATTTGGCTAGAGTTTTTTTTATGTGGTCAGACCAAGATATTGATCCCCCTCAGATGATGAAAATATTGGATAAGTAAGAGTAGTCTTCAGAATTGCGTTGTGTTCTTCCAGTGATGTCTGTGCGTAATGAAGTACAAGTGATTTTAGAGTTGGGTGAGCATCGTATGGTTCCGCAAATCCGAAACCACTTTCAGCTTTATGGATTAAGCAATGATTAACAGAACTGTCCACACTAAAAAGAGAAAGTAAAATATATGTAGAATTACAGTAAAAAGACATGGAAAAATGGTAGTACAGTAAAAGATTTTTATAACGCAATTTTCTATATAATAAACACCTTCTCAAGTGTAAATAACAAATTTTACAGTTATTACTACTTCACTCATGTGAAAACCCCCGCTAACTAATGTTAATCCTATAGGAGGAATTTTTAGAATATATCATTCACATTTCAATATTTTTAAACTCTTTTTTTTTTTTTTTTTTTTTTGGCGGGGGGGGGGGGGGGGGGTCATTGGATAGCTAATGTCAATTACAAAGGCTGTTTTTAGGTGCACTCATAATTATATAAATATGTAGCACCCATAGTTGCCGTTCAGTCTGTCTGTCTGTCCGTCCTTCCACATATAACAGAGCAAAAACCACCAAATTGAAGTGTCTGAAATTTTAAATATATAATTGCTGCAAAAATTTGTCGAGTCATTTCAAATTTTATGAAAATCAGATGTATAACTTAATTACAGGGACAGTCAAAAGTTTTTCGTTATATTATGCCCAATGGGGAAAAATTATCTCAAGTGTATTTTAATGATGTTACAGCCTTTCAAACAGAATGAAATTGATATGCACTTATAAAGTGCACTAAAATATACATTCAGTACAATGCGGTGTAAAAAATAATTATAAAACTAGTTATGTACGAATGCACCTCATTTACCATGTTTGATGTGCAATCTCCGACTAGTTTTATATGAGGACACTTTCGAAACCAGTTCCAAAAGTATCACTATTATTTTATATATTTAGTAATAATAATATATAAGGCTAATAGTATTCTGAAAAATATGAATTATACGTATAGATATGAAGTTACATAACTGTACTGAACGGAAGTGCCGATCAGTAGTGAAAAGTTCGATGACCTAAATCTATTTTTAATCGAATCTTAAACTGAATAACCGAACTGCGTTTACGGCTTCCTCTAAGGTTTAGGGCGATATGAAAACAAAAGGTAAGTGCAAACGCCGAAACGAGATTTGAATAAACTGAAAGAAATAAATGAAATCAAAGGTAAGTAGAATAATAGGCTTAGTTCGTCACGCCTTTCTGATCCGTCAGAAAAAAAAATCACTTGCGAGATAAAATTTTTGATATTGATCTTGACGTGCGCAGCGAAATTTTTTTGCGGGAGGGCGCTTTCTCGGGATTTCTTGAATTTTCCAATTTGTTTACAAAGTGGGAGGGGGGGGGCGCTTAATCGGGAAGGGCAGATTAACGGGATTTTACGGTATTACTTTGTAAATGCTTGGAAATGTATTATAATGCTTTGATTTTGGCAAATTTGAGCTATGTTTCTGAAGTATAACAATGTGTATAATAATCTATATTATGCAAAAATCTATAATCTACACAATTCCTTGTCCCAAGGAATGGGATATGAAGATCTACTTCATAGTATTGATATGTTTGAGACACATTTGACAGTGTTTGCAAGGAAAGTTTAATGATGTGTGAAATGTGATCTATATAACATAAAATTCTATTATAAACACAGGCTCTCATCTCAAGATGTGCTTTATAAAGATTTACTGTAAACTGTAAACATGCAACAAAATAGACAGACTTTTAACCACAAAAATGTTTTTAAATACTGTATGTTGTTTTGTTATGACCCTTATTTAATCCCATTGTTTAAATCTAAAATTTCTTGTTCAAAACATGCTTATTTAACTTAGTTTCAAGTAGATACAATGCTGAGGTAAATAGCAATAGGATCCAGCCTGCTTCTTCGGCAGAGTAAGGTTTTGGATCATTATTACTCATAAAATGAACAATTATGTTTTAACTTTTATAAAGTAGCTTTTAAGAAGTATGCGACCTGTTTGGCAAATTTGCTTTATACAGGTGTCTGCAAAGCATTTTAACTGTTCGTCAAATTTAATGCATTTGGTTTCATTTTCCTTCTGGATTTTCCATCTGTTGGACCTTTGTATCCAAATTTCATATATATATATATGCATTTATATATAAACAAACAAAATCTTCATTTGGCACTCCCTTCGCCTGGTGTGCGGGGGACGTGCCCCCTCTGCCCCCCCCCCCCTTAGTTTTGGCCCTGCTTTGAAACGGTTGTATGCACTTTTTAGTTAATACACTGACCTTATTTGGATTTAATTCTTAATCTAATTAATCTAATAATTAAATTTGGAATCTGAAACAATTACACAGTCACATATGTGGGTCTTACAACCATAGTAGACCAAGTACATTTTAGAGGGAAAAAAAAGTCCATAAAGAAGAAGCATAAAATCTCTTATCTACTCCCACAGTAAACCAAGTCTGTAACTAGGTTACATATATGATAAAGTATGTGAAAACAGATTTGGTTCACTGTGGGAGTGGATAAAACAGATTTTATGCACCTTCTAAATGGACTTCTTTTTTTTTTTTAATGGACTGGGTCTACTATGGTTGTGAGCCCCTCATATAGTGTAAAAGTCTGACCAAATGAGTGTTGCTTTCATGCAGAACCTATTAGCCAGAATGTATCTGGTCCCAATCATTATGGATAAATGGTTCTATACTGTATTAAAATTGTTAATCATGCAGAATAAAGTGATAAAAGTTTTATTATAGTATCCAACAAGCTCAATTTAAATTTAAAATACTATAAACATTACTTACACAATAGATAATGCAAAATCTCCTGTCCGACTATTTCTTATAAGGAAAGTTCCATTTGGTTTGCCAGTTAATAACTTTTCAGCATCAGACCTTGAACATTCTTCTAATAACCATGTGGACTCATTGTTATGGGGCAGATCTTTGACTGAGGTGATAGGTCTGTCAAAACAAACAATCCTGTTATTATTAAATAAAAAACATACAGTGATAAAAATTACACTACTTACATAAGAAAGGATAATATTTTAACAGCTTGTTTTAGACCATGGAAACAAAAGAATTCAAAATGGATTATCTCAAGTTTGCAATTTTTTTTTAACCGGTTAGCACACGCACCCCTTTTCATTACCTTACTACAAACTTGGGATAAATCCCACCCTTTTTTGTCTCATTATATTTTTGGCTAAATGCATTACAAAAATCATCTACTGCTCCATATTGTAAAATGGATCAGTACTACTTCTTTTAGGGAAAAAATGAAGGTATTCATATATATTTTCAGATTTTGTAGCAATTTCTGTGAAAAATCACTTAAAAAAAAAAAAAATATGCAAAAGATTTGTTTTATGCCATAAAAGATGAATTATTTCACAAAATTGATATTAATTACATTTAATACACTTTCATCAATATATACAAGTAGCTTTTATGTTAGTCTTTCATTGAAATTATTTTAGTGTGTGTTATCCCGTACCCGTAAGAAATGAAATGTTTGTACACACGTGGGATTATTTAATCCCAAGAGGTATATTTCTCCCCTCCTAGCGAACAAAAAAAGACATTCTTTCACTCACTCCTTGACCTTGAACAGGTACATGGCAGGTCAGAAGCATCCTCAAAAAATATATCCTTTTTTTTTTAAGAAAAGATGTGATTGGGCTGAGATTTATCCCAGCACATGTGCTTACGGGTTAAATCCACACCTGCTATCTATGATGTAAGCAGTTAATTTTAACGTTTCTTTTTTAATGCAAATTTTAATGTAATTTTGATATGCATTCCTCGGGACCAGAAGTTGTGCAGATTACAGAGTTTTACACAATATTGTTAAATTTACCTTATAAACAAGGTCCTTCAAATATGCTCAGACTAAATCATAATATTACTCATTTTAAAAATTGTTTCATGCAATAATAGCGGTTTTTTCATTAAACAGCTCTAAATTAAGGAATTAAAGATGAAATAATATGTAAAAATGACTAAGTTGTATAACTTAGTCATCTGGAGCAGGGGTTCTCAAACTATGGTACACATACCAGTACTGGTACCTGAAGCTCTGCTTACTGGTACGTGAAATGAAGTAAAAATTACTGCATGTGAAATCAAAAAATAGCTCAATGCTCCCCTCCCTTGCTCTTTCACTGGCTTCGTGGTGTTTGCTCTCTGTTGTTATTGCTTTGACAACATTTTGCATATAATTTCGATTAGAGTTTTTAGATAAATGGAACTAATGCTTCATTAGATGTTGAGTTGACCTTTCATACTCCCTGAATTTTTTTTTTTTTCTATAAGTATGTTGTATGTGTGCATATAACTTATTTCAACAAACTTTGATCTTGCATCAATATGCAGTTTACTTTCACGAGGCATGTAAATTTCTTACATACATTATTCATTTATTAATTTTTTTTAAGTGTAATTTACTATTGATATACAGAAGAAGATCTTTATAACGCAAAACTAAAAACGCAAGGTTGTGCGTTATATAGAATTTTGTGTTATATGGGTCACATCATTAAATTCACCTTGTAAACATGGCCAAATATGTCTGAAACACATCAAAATACATTAGAATATCTGTATACTGCATTCCTTGTTACCAAGAGTTATCCAAAAATTATAAATTTTTGCATAATATAGGTCAGACATTGTTAAATTTACTTTATAAATATGATCCAAATATAACTGACACAACCATCCCTTATATTAGACATTTTCTAAAATGTTTATTGTAATAATAGCATTTTTTCCATAAAAAGGTCTTAAATTAGAAGATAAAGTTGAACTAATGTATCAAATTTAGTCCTCTAGAGAGTAGCAATATTTGACAATGTGAAAATGCAGGTACTTTTTAACTACAAAAATCATTAAAAATAGCAAATAAAGCCTTTGTGCAACAAAGCCTTTGTGCTTATACTTCTCACTCGCGCTTGCTTGTCGCAAAATACTTTTGTTTTCAATGGTAACTTCTTCCGTATGATTGACGGTTTGGCTATGGGTAATCCTCTCAGTCCAATTTTATGCGATATTTATATGCACTATTTTGAGGTCAAGCTTTTTGAAATCTTAAAATTTCCGTTCTATGTTCGTTATGTTGATGATGTTTATGTCCTGATTGAAATGAATTCGGATATTAATCATATTCTCTCTATTATGAATTCCATTGATCCCTGCATTCAATTTACCTCTGAAATTGAGACCAATAACCGTCTTTCTTTCCTGGATGTCCTTGTTATTCGTTGTGAAAATGGCTTTCAGACTACCGTCTTTCGTAAACCTTTTGCTGTCAGTCTCCCACCTCACAGGTATTCTTCTCATCCCCCTAACCAGAAATTCGCTGCTTTCAATACTTTTGTTTTTCGGGCTACTAATATTTGTTCCACTCCTCAGTTACTTAGTGCTGAACTTAATTACCTCAAAGCTATTGCTGTCGATCGTGGTTATTCCTCTAATATTATCGATTCTATTTATAAGAAATTGACGAAATCCGACCATTCTGAAAAGCATTCTAATTCCAACTCTAATACTTCAGTTGTATTACCATTTTTTCCTAAAATCAGTCAGCAAGTTGCTAAAATCCTAAGAAGGTTTGATTTTAAAGTTATTTTTTCTCCTGTTAATAAAATCCCTTTTTCAAATCTCAAACACCCCGTTGATCGCCTAGATAATTGGGGCATTTACCAGATCTCTTGTCAGTGTGGTCTTTCTTATATTGGTCAGACTAAACGTGCTCTTAGATTTCGTTTAAAAGAGCATGAAGGTTATGTTAAAAATCAGGAGCTCAAACGTTCTTCTATTGCTCAACATTCTTGGTCTTCTCAGCATAGGTTCGATTTTTCCTCAGCCATCATTATCCAAATATGTTCTTCTAACCTTGATCTTGATTTTTGGGAAGCTTACCATATCATTAAAAATTCTCACTCTTTAGTCAATGACTTATCTAGTACTCCAGATTTTCCAAGTATTTGGAAAGCGTTAATTTAATCCCCCTTTTTTTGGTTTCTTTTCTCTACTTCTCCGGTAGATGTCGCTACTTGTCCACCCAGTCGTTTCCACTGCTTCTCTC
Organism: Maratus speciosus; assembly: GCA_963932465.1. NCBI lineage: Eukaryota > Metazoa > Arthropoda > Arachnida > Araneae > Salticidae > Maratus > Maratus speciosus. The sequence goes on from OZ010798.1 coordinate 294,263,133, forward strand.
TCATTGGTTGTTTCGGCGCCTTCGTCACCTGCATAGGGTATAAAAGCCAGCGCGTCTCTGTCTATGATTTTGCTCAGCCTTGCTTTTTCTAGCACGCTGTTCCTTTTGCACTGAAGAAGAATCTCGCTAGTAGATTCGAAACAGCTGTTTGCTGCTTTTCATATATTTTTGTGCATTTTAAACGTTGGTTTTTCTGCTTTTTACAAAAATCATTGTTTACATCTGAGAAGTTGTGCATTACATGGAGAATTGCGTTATAAAGATCTACTGTAAATATAGTATTCATATAACAAAAAATTGACGAAAAAGGCGACTTGAAAAGTGTGTTTGTTTTCCATGTTTAACAAAGTTATGCACTATTTATTTTTTCTATTGAAATACATTCATATTTGCCACCCAAAAATAACACACTTTATATTCATACACTTTTATATACACTATACATTATTATAAATTATTAAAGTATTTAATTATTAAACAATTCAAGTGCCAATTTAATGATGTAATTAAATACTGTAAAATCTGCTCAGACGGAATCACAAAAAGAAAAGACTGAAAAAATATTTTGTTTAGATATATTCCGTTTACACGAGTTTTTCATTATTAGCTTTCAGTTTGTCAACTGGTGGTCCGCAGAAGTCTGAACTTCTATTTAGTGGTACGTCGGTCTAAAAGTTTGGAACCCCTGATCTAGAGGGTAACAATATTTTTACAGTTGGAAAGCAGGCATTTCTAAGCAGCAAAATTCAATGTTTACATCCAAGAAGTTCTGCATTACATAAATAATTCAGTTACATTGATCATTTTTATAATGATCTTCTGCTGTAAACTTAAAAATAATTTAAGCCAGTCACTTAACTATATAATTAATTCATACTTTCTAGGTATCTACAATGATGGTACATTTTCAGAAAAGTACCCAAATTTAACACAGAAATTAATTTCAACTTACCTAGAACAAGTTTTCTTTGCACTGGCCGAGTTCTGGAGTAATTTACTACTGCTGTCTTTAGATGCACCTTGTGAATGTAAGGATCTAGAAAAGTAAAATGCAACATATTTTAGGTACTTTTATGTAGTTACTTTACACAGTACTGTAATAAAAATACTTAAGGCTGTTCTCAACTGCTCTGCTCAACAAGCGCAAAATGTTTTGACACATTTGCAAATTCATTTTTTAACGGAAAGATGTAAAATTGGAAAGCCTGACTATGGAAGCGATTTGGGAATTGAACTGTGTTTTCCATTTTTTGATCAATCAATTACCTATTGAGTTATAAGACATTTTGATCATGTGACAAACATGTTTTTCAACGTTTTTTGGCTGGTTGGTTGGTTGTATTTATGTCGGCCAATTATCAGCACATGGGATATAGGCCCTAAGGGGGGGGGGTGCCTTCCGTGGAGGTCTTTCTAAGGGAACCTAACCCGTATTAACGCTTGGAGAACCAAGGTTCGAAGAAAACCATGAAAACTCCAAACGATTAGGCCGACGGGCGTGATTGGGATTGAACCCAGCACCTCCCGTTTACCAGCTTCGAGAGCAGAACCTCTCGGCCACTGGTGGGGCTTCAACGTTTGATTGTTTTTTCTCCTTTCGTGTGGAAATTCGGCCCAAAACGCCCACTTTGACACTATTTTCCAAAATATCTATTGAGTTTGCAAAAAAAAAAAAAAAAAAAAAGGAAAAACAGCTCGATGACATAGTTTCTGAACAACACCACCTGCTAGTTTCATGCATTTCCGAACAAAAATGAATTAAAACTTATGTCATAAAATAGCCCTTTTGGATTTGAGAACAGCCTTAATACATATAAGATTAAAAATCAAAATATTTAGTTTTTAATTTAGTACCCCAGCAAGGTATTAAAAATTGTCTCAATGATATTTCATAAACTATATTTTAATGTTTTATTAATAGATAAATATTTATACGGGACCATCTCTGGCAAAAGCGAGGTTTGGTGCAATAACTGTTATGAAACCTTTTCCTACCAAACTAACCATCCTCCTTATCGTAGTCACAATTTAATAACTTTTTGTCGAAACTCATCATACAGATGGTAACAGGAACAATGATATTCACATAATATAAAAGAAAACTGGATTAAACAATAAAATATGCAAGTTAACGTTAAAATAACTTAACTTTTACCGTTACGGTAAAGTTAACATGTGTTGTTATATTTTCAAATAACAGTTGCAATTTATCCAAATTCCTCAATAGCACTGATCTTTTAGCTTTTCAGATGTAATTTCAAAACAAAAAATAAATCAATAAAGAGTGGTTATCGTTATATTTATTAGTAGAACTCAAGGGCAGATCCAGCTCTCCATTTAGTGGGGGGGGGGGTCATGGATTTCTTTTTTTGCGGGGAAGGGGGCAGGGGCTATGACATCTCTTTATGAGAAAATTTTATATTGAAAGTTATTCCCAAATCCAAACTGACTACTTTTCTGATACTTTCACGAAGTCATTTTCATTCGTAAATGCAAAAAATTTGCATTAATACTCTTAAAAATATAAATTTTGCGGATTTTGTCCAGATATTGAGAAATTAAAGCTTCCCATTTTGTTGTAAGATAAAAATTCATTCAGAAAATGTCGTCAAAGTTAGCTGTTTTAGCCAAGTTTTAGAACTTGACAGCCACAGAAATGTCATTACAAGGGAGCAACTGACTGTCACGTCTGGAAAATCAGTTTAAAAAGTCAAATTTTACGGAATTTTTTTGTAAGATTCTTTGGTTTCATCGAAAAATGGAAAACACTATTTAATCACATACTGCGTTTTACTGGCCCACCGGGCAGCGAGGCATCGTACAGTTTCTCAATAAGTGCACTTGCAAATGTTTTGAATTTGAGATAAAAAAGACGAATATATCAGATATTACCTAATTTGAATTTGGTGGAACTTTAAATAGAAAGATTTGGGAGAGTGAGGAAAAAATTTAAAGTATTTTATATTCGATTTTAAAATGATCTTAAGAATTTTTTTGTTGGTGTTCAGAGGGGGGTCATGACCCCCCGTACCCCTTCCTTGGATCCGCCATTGGTAGAAGTACCATATCAGGAACTCATTTCAACTGCTTCTGCAGCTTATCTTGAACACAATGGTATCAAGTAGTCAGATTTTGCTTTATCATATATTGAGAAAAGAGCAGAAACAGCTTTGCCTTCCAGTGTTAAGTTTAGCAACTAAAAGATCATACAATATGCACTCCATAAGAGGTAAAAATTTTATGCGAAATAAAAATGAATGTTTTTATTAATTGAAAAAATAAAAAAAGTTCTTTTGGGTGAGAGGCCTTCCTAGTGTGAAGCCACACTTGTTGAGATACCAAAAGATGGCTCATATTTCTCTATAATGCTTATATAGAGACTATTTTAAATGCTGAAATAATATATTTAGGAAGTATCTATGATTGCAGAACAAAATAAAAATTGCATTTAAAAAGGAAAGGGGGGGGGGGAGGAGGGAGAGATTTATTATTATTATTTATTTTTCTTTTTTAGAGAGGTGTTTTTAAGTAAATTGACACTTTCATGTAATACAGTGAAACTTCTATTTAACGAAGTCACATCGTTACACATAAACACTTCGTAGTGAAGAAAATTTGTTAAAAAAGAAAAAAAATCAACTAAAATTCTTGAAATTTGTATAATAAAATACACATGCATAAAAGGAAAAATACACATAAAATGGAAATATTGGAAAAATGTATTTTAAATCGGACAGTAACTATTTTTTTTATGCAATGTAGACATATGAGAAAAATTTAATTAGAATAATGACTAAAAAAAAAAAAAAATTCCTAATAAAAAAAGGTAAACAAAAACTGAAGTGTAGCATAATTTTTCTTTTTTTCTCAGTATTTCAATTTCTTAATTTAAAAAAAAGTCTAATATTACTTTGCATAAGTTTCTTATAAAAAATACATTGTTCATAAAAATTTTTGCATGTTTATAACGACCGAAACAATTCATCTGTAACATTCTCAAGAAACTGGAATACCCTTCTTATTATATCAAAGGCTTTTAGCATTTCTTCTTTTAAATGGAAATGTTTAAATAAAAAATTTCATTTTCATACAATCCGCTGAAATAAATTCATAGAACCACCGAAATAGCAACCTCTCCTTTTGAATGTTGTACATGCATGAAAGTGGAATAAACTTCATTATATAGAATATATTTTTCATAATATGGAGGTTAAGTTGCATGCTAGTGGTGTTCAAAGTCAAGGTTCAGCAGAAAATTTCGTTAAGTAGGAAACTTCGTTAAACAGGTACTTCGTTAATGGGAGTTTGACTGTATATTAAAAAAAATTACCTCAAATCATATTTTCCATTCATTGTTTAATTATTTTAACTCATTTGGCAAGAAAAAACTATTGTACTTTTAAAATCATGAATAAAGATGGAATTTCAAAATCTATTATGGATTAGACATCCCCCCCCCCCTGTAAACCCTACCAAGACTAGGATAATATTTCATAGGATGGTGATCATTCTTTAAACTGTAATGTAGTGTATCATGGAATGCACTATTTTCTAGAAACATATACTGTAAAAGTACTTATTTTTGCGAGCCGTAATTTTCGCGAAAATGAAGATTTTGGTGATTTCGCAAGCTGAAAATTTCGCAAATTTTACATGAACTGAACCGAAAGTTGAAAAATTCCGAAACTATCTAAATAGAACCCCTTTTGCATAAGGCAATTTAAGAAACTTCCTTTTGTCCGAAAAGTTCTCCCCACCCCTCTCCCCCTCTTTCTAAAAATGAATGGTTTCAAAGAAGCTGGTATAAATATTGTAAGTGAATGAGCTGCATTCTATTAGTTGTATTATTCTTTTATTTAAGAAGTAGTTGTATAGTATTCAAGAAATAATTGTAAGTATTCAAGAAATTTTTGTACTTATTTTTTATTTAAGTAACTGTAATCATTAAATTTTGGATAAGTGAAAAATTTCTGATTTTTTTATTATTATTTGTGGCGAAAAAATTATATATATACTTCGCAAGGCTTAAATTCTCGCGATTACGACAGGCTTGCAAAAATCGCGAAAATAAGTGCTTTTACAGTATAAAGAGCAAACAGATTTTTCTATACATAAATAATGGACAGTAACATTTAAGGGGAAAAGGGGAGAGGTGGTGCTGAAATCCATAATGCCCATTTGCCTCTTCGCTATGGTCTTGCATTCCAGCACCCATGAACCTTTACGAAAAACACAAATATTTGATGAAAATTATTGCAAATATTTTTAGATTACTGTAAAATACTTACAAGTGGGCTTCCCTTTGTCTGTTTAAAGATATTAATTTAGGTTTTAGAGTTGAAATTTCTCTTTCTAGAGTGCGAGAATAGGAAGTCAAATGCTTAAGATTCACATCAAGCTCCCTTTGGTGTCCTTGCAAAGTTATAATTCTTTTCCGAATTCCATCTATGTCTAAGCATCTAAAAAGAAAATTTTTCATTTATAATAAATTTAGGATTAAATTTCACTTGTTATTATTAAAAGACTAACATTTTGATTAAGGGCAGTTAATACCTTTAGGGACCCAATTTTGCTCATAATACCACATTTTTTTCAATTCAACATAAATAAGTTTTGCATATTTAAAAAAATATATATTTTTTTTAATTTTAAGCATTTATAATGCTAAATGTTTAATTTAAAAAAATTAAAAAATATTTGATAAGTTCAATATTTTAGGTTTACAGAATAAAGGTGATATTCAGCTTCAATTTGATATAAAAATTTAGTTACTCTTATGTATTTTTCAGAAATTATATAGTAAGAAAGAGAGGTAAGAATATAGTTTTTCTTTTACTTTTTTTGTGCATACATTATATATTGTTAAAAAATATATATATATTATTTAAATTGCAAATGTTGTGGCAATTTTTTAGAGCTAGAGTATTATTGTTGAAACTGTAACAATTTCACTCCAAATTATGCAAAACTTATTTGATTTGAAAAAAGTGCGTAATTATGAGCAAAATTGGGTCCCAAAACGTACTAACTCCTCTTAAAAATAAATAAAGATTTAAAAATTATTTTGTTCCTTACAGCCAAATATTACCACATTTAAAAATTTAGAACGCTTGTTAAAAAACATGGTTTTTACATATATTCATCATGCATATCGAACATTTATTTCTTCAAATTTAATGGTTTTTTACATAAAATTTTACTTGCAGTTCTGCTCAATAGAACAGGCAAAACGCCTGAATATACCCTATCTTCAAACAAAGCACTGATACTATTTAGTCAATATTTAAACTATAACTGTTATTCATGATAACATCTATAGTGTCATTTTAATTTTTAACATTAATCTCGTAGTGTTAAATTCATTCAATAGTGCATTTATTTAATAAGTTTGGTTACAAAGATAACATGTAAATTAATTATATCACTTAAATTTAAATATTTATTTTTCTGTTAAAAGTCAGGATTCCCTTGCTCAGAATTTAGCCATTTGATCAAGAATACAAATTATATTATGCAAGTGTTAATAATTAAACATAAGGTTACATTTTTAAAAGTTTTCTAAATTTTTTACCAATTTTTGACAATAGAACATGTTATCTAATCTACAGGTACATCATATTTAAATTTCATAGCTGTCTTAAATAGTAGGGAGTTAGACAATTTGGCAGAGGGACTGATAAAATAAATTCCAAAACAGAACACAAAAATTCCATTGCAGGTGAAATTGCATATTTTCATTGATAATTATTTCATAGATTAACCATTAAAGTCATTTCAATAGTAATTATCAGAGTTCTTTTGTGTGGTCCTGTACAACTATGGATGCTACACCCATAATTTCTATTGGGAAACATACTACAATCATAGTTGCCAACCTCCTGATTTTTCCAATACCGGTAAATTCATACAAAAATGTTAGCTTTGTTTAATTGCAGATATGTGCGAGTTCTGCATAAAATTATTGGTATTAAAAAAATTGGGAGATTGGCAACTATGTACAATGTATCACAAAAACATATACAGGGTGATTTAAAATGAAAGGGCAAAGCAGGAATACAAAAAGAATCAAAAATCACATAGGAATATGGAGTCGCAAACACCATCTGGGGCTACTAGAGGTAGTTGCAAATTATATGCAATACAAGAAGAATAAACAAAAATCCTTCAACATCATTTTATTTATACTGTATTTCCACACATGTTACACATTTACGACCAATACTACTACAGGTATCCGTTTAAAAAAGCACATACGAAAAAATCTACTGGAGGCAAATCTGGTGATTCCAGTGGCCATGCGATTAATCTACTGCACTTGGAACCCCAAGTTCCTATGTGATTTCTGATTCTTTTTGTATGCCGGCTTTGCCCTTTTATTTTAGAAATGTTATTTTGAATCACCCTGTATAGGTTTGATCATGCTTGTAATTGACTAATATTATTCAGGAATGAGAACAACCAAACTGGAAGGGGAAAAAAAAAAAAGAACATTTTCGTTTTACTTCTTATCTAAAAACTTCCTTTTACCTGCGGCAAAATGAAGAAAAACACATTTTTTAGGGAGAAAATAATTCAGATATAATTGATAATTATTTACAGTTACTGCAAAGAAACAAATAAAGCATAAAAATAAAAAAAAATTTTAAATTTTAAAATTTGAATATGTGGGAGGAGCAAAGAGAAAAGTGAAAACAAAGACAGGGAGAAATTTATTTTATATGAACTATTTTAAAAATCCAAAATCTGTCAAAACATCGAAGATTCTCAACCCTGATTATTAAAAAAATGCTCTTAAAAAAATTATGTCCAGCAAATAATGCATGCAAATCAGTTACATCTTCAAAAATAAATTAGCAGATTACTTACGGAGCAATATCTGCAGTTTGCTTCTGGCTGCCATCTACATAACTTTCAAGCAAAGCAACACAGTCATTTACAGCCTCTAACAAATTTTGCTTCACAGAAATATCATTTTCCATTTTTTCATAGTCTTTATAAAACTTGTCATATAACTGAGAACTTTTCATATAATCCTGGTTCAGGTTGTTTAAGGCATCACCCTGAAATAAACATAAAATTTGTTAAATAACAAATAATAATCATCAGAAAACAATGAGCGATTCTGCTGAGAAAAATAACACAAAAAACAAAAATGAAAAATATTACTTACATGGATATATTTGGAATACGGATGCATGAGCGTGATATCTAATATTTTATTATAGTGTGCTAGTGATTTGTGCTGATAATAATGTATTAATTCAACCACAGAGGAGAAAACAAGAGGCTCAGAAAACCCATATTTTCCATTATTGCGGCATATTTTTATTAATTTATTACTTCCATCCTTCCTACAAAAGAAATAAACATGAAATAATAAGTATCATGAAGAGATTGAAATAAATTAGACTTCTATGCAATACATTACAAAATTAACTGAACCATCAATCATTTAAAAAAATATGTAAATCTTAGGTTAAAAAAATTTCAGGAATAAAAAATGCATTATAGACAAATATACTATATTTTAATGAACTTTTTTTTTTTTTTTTACTCCATATGGTTTTTAGATCTTTAAAAGTGCAAATTTAAGATCAGTTATTTATTTTATGGTAGATTAAAAAAAAAAAACTAACTTTTTGATTATGTTATAGAAAGGGCTTGACTTATGCAGTTTTCAAAATGACTGATTCAATTATTTAAAAAAATAGTTTAGTTCACAATTAAAGACTTTTAAACATTAAACATACTTCAAGAATTGAAATTAAATATTTCAGTTGGAAAAAATTTACTATCAAGAATTAAAAAATATATATATGTGTGTAAGCTTAACTTCCTTTCAGAACATGCTTAATCATTAAACAGTCAAATATTTTTAAAAAAGTACAAAAAATTGTAATTAACATGCCATAAAAAACAAAAACCCATCCTTAGTATACCCCCCAGGCAGCTTCAGGAGGGCGCTGCACCCTGCTTGCCCTTAGGTTTACAAAATAGCACCCTTCTTGCCCTTCATATCCAAAACATTAGCACCCTTTTTTTTGCCACCCAGTTGAAAAAAAAAGTGTCTTTATTCCTTTGTGTATAAAAAAACTTGCTTGCATAGTAAAAATTGACTCATTGCTGTCTTTAAATTCCCTGACTATTAAATATTAAAAGTAGTTTTAACAATTAAAAAAAATGCTTTTAAAAATGAAAAAAAGTGCCCTTAAGAATCCAAAATGTGTCATTTGGAATCAAAAAGTGCCCTTTTCCCAAAAGCAGCACCCTGCCTTTTTTAAAACTGGGGGGAAACTGGTATTATAAAATATGCTGTATTCCCCCCCCCCCCCTTTAAAAAAATCAATTATTATTTGTGTTATTATTTAAAAAATGAAGATGAACATTAAGATAAATCTTTTCATCAAGTGACCATTATGTACATTATGAAAACAAATAACTTTGTAAGTATAAAAAATTACCGTTATTTTAGGAGCTTAGAATTTCAAATGAATTTATTTAAAAGATTTTTTTTTTTTTATCTCCATGAAAGTTTTACAGCTCTTACAGGAAAAAAATGTAGGAAATTAAATGCAATCTGAAAAGAATAGAATTCACAGATCGGTAGAATTTCATCTCTGAGATCATAAGGAGTTTCATAAGATATAAAATTTTCAAACATATGTAAGTATTAAAAAATAGCATAAAAATTAAGAATGTATAACAGTGGTTCTATGAATGATCAAAACTAGAAGAACATAATACAAATAACTTTATGCCTTTGTGTCAGTTATTCCCAAACTTAAAAAATATAAAGTTTTCACACTTATGTATGGATTTATAAAAAGCATAAAAATTAAGAATGTATAACAGTGGTTCTATGAATGATCAAAACTAGAAGAACATAATACAAATAACTTTATGCCTTTGTGTCAGTTATTCCCAAACTTAAAAAATATAAAGTTTTCACACTTATGTATGGATTTATAAAAAGCATAAAAATTAAGAATGCATAACAGTGGTTCTATGAATGATCAAAACTAGAAGAACATAATACAAATAACTTTATGCCTTTGTGTCAGTTATTCCCAAACTTAAAAAATATAAAGTTTTCACACTTATGTATGGATTTATAAAAAGCATAAAAATTAAGAATGTATAACAGTGGTTCTATGAATGATCAAAACTAGAAGAACATAATACAAATAACTTTATGCCTTTGTGTCAGTTATTCCCAAACTTAAAAAATATAAAGTTTTCACACTTATGTATGGATTTATAAAAAGCATAAAAATTAAGAATGCATAACAGTGGTTCTATGAATGATCAAAACTAGAAGAACATAATACAAATAACTTTATGCCTTTGTGTCAGTTATTCCCAAACTTAAAAAATATAAAGTTTTCACACTTATGTATGGATTTATAAAAAGCATAAAAATTAAGAATGTATAACAGTGGTTCTATGAATGATCAAAACTAGAAGAACATAATACAAATAACTTTATGCCTTTGTGTCAGTTATTCCCAAACTTAAAAAATATAAAGTTTTCACACTTATGTATGGATTTATAAAAAGCATAAAAATTAAGAATGTATAATAGTGGTTCTATGAATGATCAAAACTAGAAGAACATAATACAAATAACTTTATGCCTTTGTGTCAGTTATTACCAAACTTAAAAAATATAAAGTTTTCACACTTATGTATGGATTTATAAAAAGCATAAAAATTAAGAATGTATAACAGTGGTTCTATGAATGATCAAAACTAGAAGAACATAATACAAATAACTTTATGCCTTTGTGTCAGTTATTCCCAAACTTAAAAAATATAAAGTTTTCACACTTATGTATGGATTTATAAAAAGCATAAAAATTAAGAATGTATAACAGTGGTTCTATGAATGATCAAAACTAGAAGAACGTAACAAATAACTTTGTCTTCATGCCAGTGATCCCCTAGGTAAATGCCCTAGCATGTGCACCATGCACTGCCAACCGGGCGGGATTCGATCGATCGCCAGAGTCATTTGCAATCAATTTCCGTTAAGGATTATGAAAGTAAATAATATTGTCTGGAGCTTCAACAACTTTGAAATCAAGAAGTTGAAAATCAATAAAGTCACAGCCATTTGAAAAAAAGATCTATTTCTGACTCCTTTTTTTGTACTTTGGCATGCTTAAAAAAATTTTTACTTTTTATAAAAATGGCTAAAAAGGTCCAAGTTCTAATAAATTATATTGACTTTAATTAAAAAAAAATAATATTAGCAAGATCAAAGTACTCAATAACTACAAAAGAACTTTGAATTCGGCCAAATAGTTGTACACTGATAATCTACAAGCTATAGGGAGTAGAAAAATGTAAAAAAAGAAAAATAGACTTTTTTTCTAGTGAAAAAACAGCAAATCCCCCCTTAATGCAAGCTTTATAGGTAGCAATTTTTTAATGTGACAATTGTGCTTTTTACACTTGCATGCTTAGTGTTATTTTTCTATAATAGAGTTGCAAGTCATCTTCCATATTTAGTATGTTTTAGAATTTTGTTTTGAAACAGTCCATGAAATAAAAACTTAATTTACTGATTCATTTATCTGCACCGCCATGTATGTAGGTTGTGAACAAAGATTCGTCGCATACCCCTAACACCTCTTCACATACGCTCAAGGGATACACATACTACATTTTGGAACACCCTGCTTTATGTTACAAATTATGAATTAAAAATAAAGAATAATCATTACCTCAAGGTCAAGGTATATTCCCCAGAACCTTTATTGGATGAATTCCGAACAAGGAATGTACCATCTGGGGTATTGGCAAGTTTAACATTTACTTCTTCCCTGTAAATAGATGTAATGAACAATAAGAAAACCATATTCTGCTTTTAAAAAAATTAGAAATTCACTTTGGTGTTGTTACAACATCCAAAACAAGCAGTTTAATCCCTTCACAATGAACATCTTTTACAGAATTTTTAGCCTTATCACCGGTTTTTCAAAACAGAAATTTTTGTCTTATTGAATCGTGAAAATGCCCTGATTAAATAAGGCAAAATTTACTATAAAAAATAACTGGCGGAAATAATGAAGGATCCTGAGCACCTTATGCGTCATGTGTTCATGACACTCGTCCCGAAGGGATTAAAGAAGAAAAAAGTTGAAGAAATATTTCCCTATTTTTTCTGCTATTAGTTTTGAGTCAAATTACACAATGCAAACAGTAAATAAAGGATATGTTTAGCAGCTATTCAATTTTAAAGAAATTAGTTTCATTAAAACAAAGAGAAGAAAATTATACTAACACTTATAAAAGGATTTTTTTACACCATATTTAAATGAATAAAGTATGACTATGGCCAATCAGTGTATGTAATATATTTTTTAAATTCATAAATAAAATCACAAATTATTTACAATAATATAATACAATTACATAACTACAGTTTCGGACAATTATAAACTTGTCCATCCTCAAGAATAGCATCCAAAGAAACTAACACGGCCGTATCAATGCAGGCCCTTATTATCGCATGGGCAAATCGGGACTTTGCCCAGGGCCACACACCCCCCCCCCCCAGATCCCTGTATTAATTTATAAACTATTTACTTTTGTTCCAAATTCAATTCTCTCTCTGAAATTCATCTCTGAAAATTTTCAAATAGAAAATACAAATTTCATTTTTAAAAGATTCTACTAAACTTTCTGAAAAACAAATTTCATTTTGAATTCACAGAGCTCAATGCTTTTGCAAAGCTAACCCCAACCAGTGATGTAGTCGTAAAAAAAACAGAGGGGATATGCTCTAAGCAGAGGGGATACGCTCAAGACAGAAGGTATACCTTAGAGTGTATATACAATACCTTTTTTGAGAAACAGAGGGTATACGGTGTTCCTGAAAAAAATCCAGAAGGTATATGGCGTATACCTTCGTATACCCTCCACTACATCCCTGACCCCAACTACTATTAAATGAGAAATAATATTTTGATTTTAATAGATTATTACTTAAATCATACCTAAACTTCAGTAGTTGAAAATAATCAGTTCTAATTGTCATGAGATAAATTTTCTTCCGTATTCAAAGTTTTTTCTGTTAACTTTGAGTTAAATATAAAAAACAAACCCAGAATTGCCATCTTTTTAGATTTATTGAAAAAATACTTGCTACTTGTGAAATAAAATGTATTTGATTTGATATTATGTTGTGTGCAGTACAACTTAAAAAGATGTAAAAGAAAGTAATTTGATTAACTCATATTCACATGTTAGAGTATTTGACGCTCTTCCATAAGTTGAAGTTATTAAATTCATCTTAAAGTAATATAACGAGTTGCTAAAGTTTTTCTAAAGGAGCTAAGAATTTTCTTCTATTTAAAATCCAAGGTGCGAAAATATCTTTTATACATTACACATATGACTGACCAACTATTTGAATAATGTTGCAACGATTTAAATTGGGCCCCCAAATCTATCTTTGTCCAGAGCCTCAATTAGTTACGATCGGGGCCTGTATCAATGCCAATATTTGTTTTGAAATTGGTAATGTAAATATTGTACCAATACAACCATGTTAGTTTCTCTGTATGCTATCCCTGAGGATGGACAAGTTTCTAATTGTCAGAAATTGAAGGAATGCAATTGTATTATATTATTGTAAGTAATTTATGAATTTTTAAAAATATATTACATACACTGATTGACTGTAGTCATGCTTTATTAATTTTGCTAACAGTTTTAAATTTGGATGAAAAACTGTTTAAAACTTTTACAAATGACGTTATTAATCTGTTTAAAGTAAAATTGTAGTAAAGATTATTAACCTTTTATTATTAAAAGCAAATACTGTACAAAAATGAACCAGCAAGTTTAAGACTTATCAATAGGGTATGTGACTGACAAGGTATTAAAAAAATCTGTTTTTTTTTTTTTAATCTTTATCATGATATATCCCTATTTTTATGTGAAAAGTAAAATAAATACAATAATTTACACAATATAATTGTTTTTAAAAGTTTATACTTTAATTCAACATCATATTCAAATTCCATGGGAAATTTCACAAAGTTAGGTCAGAGTTGCATAAGGCAGACAGACATGCATGCTAGACCATCTATCCAAAATATGTATTTGTAGTAGGTTAACTACAACTTTCACATAACTGTTTAATTGCAAATTTGACCGTGTCAACAATTAGTCCCCAATATTAACTTTTAACCTTCTCAGCGCTGTGAACTGATATATACGTTCACAAAGCTGTAGGTTTCATTGCAACAGAAGCATTGTTTTAATTACTGCAATTCTATAGATATAATGTAGTTTTAAAACATTGAGTAGCGATTAATAATTTCAAGGATTATATTAATAAAAGTAATTAAGTGTTTTTATATCATGTTGAATTTTTTTTTTTACATTTTAAAAAAATTACAGGGAAAACATTACAATGTTGCCCTTTTGCTCAGAGGGTTAACTGCAATTTCAACTGACTTTCTATTTTTAATCAGTCACGCGACATCTGTTTTCCAGCATGCAACTCAACTCAATGTGTTAGAAGTTTAGTCCTCTCTGTAACCGTACCTATGTCAAGCAGTTCAAATGCCGCTGCTGTGTGCATAGCATGCAAAAATGCACACCTCCAGTATCTTTTTATTTCTAAAAGTATAATTCATTTTTTTTATTGTTAAATGGCTTTAGTATCAATCATTTTATCAGCTTATACATATTTTGACTAAACAACATCGTAAAATCTCAAGCATAATACTTTTTGTAAATGTTGGGGTGAAATAATACAGCCACCATAGTGGTAATAGTTCTTCCCCCCGCAAATAAAAAAAAAAAAAAATCAATCATCCTAAATTTACATGCTAACATATAACAAATTTGTGTTTTATTTAAAAGATAAACAATGGTCAAGAGATTAATGCATCATAATTAATACCTAGTAATATCTCCCCAAAACCACTCAGCATCTTCGAGAGATTTATCTTCCTGTTTAGGTGCATCCTCCAATGAACAAGCATTCTCTTGTTCAGTATGGCAAAATGCTGATTGTGCTGCTAACTGTTTTGATTCCATAATGGCATTTAAATGAGGGGGCCGGGCTAAAAGAGGAGGGAAAAAAAACATTAATGCATGCATTGTAACAAAATCTACATGCAAATCAAGAATATAAAAAATAAAGGATAAATTTTAATATGTTAACTTACGAAAGAAACACCACAGTGTTTATACGTTCAAAAGTCAAATATTAAATGTGATGCTATTGTTATTTATTTTTGCACTCTATATAGTTATAGAGACTGACCAAAAATTCAGTTTTGTCTTCTGCACAAAATCTGAGCTTCGTTGAAAATGTTGCCGAAATTTTAGCCAGGCCAAAACTTGGTCAGAACTATCTGTATTCCAAAAATCTCAATTCTTCCTTTGGAAATTTCAACATTACTCATTGATTTGAACTGTATCGAATCAAATGAGACACTCGTTATTTACTACTATGAACTTCATTGTTTATAATTCTCAGTCATGACTGACTCAAGATGCGAGTGCAAATTATAAAGCAAGCAATGCATATGACTTAATTTTGAAGACACTGCTCTGATCTAAGAATTTTATCATTAATTTTAATATAAATTAATAATATTCATAGCCTACTTTGAAAGGGAAAAAATAGTTGGATTTATGAAAATTATCGATTAGTGACCGGAAAAGTAGTTCAAATGTGCTTATAATAAATTTACAATTTCTTTTTGAACATTAATATTAGTTAAAACTATCTATGTAAAAAATGGTCTAAATAAGAATATTTTATAAAATGGTATGCAAACTCTTTTCTATTAATATCATAATAAACCACACTACAACGGTCAGAGGATCATAACTAAATAAAAAATGTTATACTATACAGACTGACTTTATACATGAATTTAAATTAATTCTGTATCAAGAGATCTTACATGTTTGATGAAGAACTTAGTGTTATATTCAATAAACAAAACAACTATTGAAGATGAACTATTTTTTAAATATATACTCTACTAGTAAATCTAATATTTACTACTAATAAAGATTTCTTCACGTTTTTAAAGTCTTCAGTAATTTTTCTTTAATGACAAATTTTACATTGAGATTTAAATTAATTTTTATTTTTAAATATGTTTTCATAATTAAATGTAGAATCAATGAGCTTTTTTTAAAAAAAATTGGAGAAGCTAAAAGTTTTATTTCAAATTAAATAAAAGATTTAATCTGATTTAAAAAGAATTTTAAAAACTAAATTAGATATGTGTTAACTGCATTAAGTTCATCATGCCTAGTTCATCATTTCAACTAAAATATGTAAAAAACTTCCAAAACTGGATAAATTAAAGGGCTGCGAATCTTTGAGTTATGAATGTTTTCTAAAGAAAAAGTAAAAATATGAAAAAAAGATCTTACTCGATTGTGAAGAGAATTCAGGTAATTTTTCACCCCATTCTCCTTTTAAAAGAAGTAGCTTGACTATTCTCATATGAGCTTCAGAATTTTGAATTATATGCCTAAAAATAAAGAAACAATACATAAATACAAAATTATTAAGGTTCAATTATAACTGAATTTAATTGTAACCAATTCCAAATAACTAAAATACTATGGGACCCATTATCCGGAATGCTTTGAAAACCAGAATGCAAAATAACAGAAAAATAATTTGTTTAATTGAAAAAATGTAAAAATTGAAAATATATTTTACATCAAGCATGGGATACAACAGATATACACTCAACCATGGATACAGTTTGTGGTCATCTGCAATATTTTTTTGGGGTGTGAATGAGCATGAAGTTGAGGACTAACATTTCCAAGAAGATGGAAATTATTAGAGATCTGCTGGACTAAGCTAAAGAACTATCATGATCAGAAGCACAATTGTTGGATCAAGAGCCAGTGAAAGATTGCTAATGACAATACTCCTATAAGTCATCAGATGACCGGCAGTGAGATTTGTAACAATGACAAATGATATGTCTAATGGAAGTGATGATAATGACCAGCAGAATGAGATGGGTGAAAAAATTTCAGATATTTTTGAAATGAACAACTGATTTGTTTGAATGCAACAAAAAAGCTACTTCCTTGAATAGCAGATCATTGCAGGATACAGAAGCAATTAGAACGAGAGACACACTATAAGAAACCAATCTTAATAAAAATGTTCTAAAATTCCAATTGAAAGAATCTGCTCTCAAGTCATATGTTAATGTGATTTTTAAATAATTTTAATTGTAATTTACAATTTTTTTTTTATTTTGTGTAAATAAGTTAAATTAATAAATTCGTAATTAAGTATTTACACATATTATTCATATTTTATGCATTTCATATACAGTAGAAGATTTTTATAACGCAAACCTAAAAATGCAATGTTGTGCGTTATATGGATCACATTTTACATATCATTCAATTTACCTTGTAAAAGGGGCTAATTATGTCTGAAACATATCAAAATGCATTAAAGTATCTTTATACTACATTCTTTGTCATAAGGAGTTATCCAGTTTATAAATTTTTGCATTATATAGATCATTCCACACATTGTTAAATTTACTTTATAAACATGATATAAGTAGGCCTGCACCAAATCAAATAATTCATTATATTACAAATTATTTTTTATTAAAAAGTTCTGAATTAAGGAGATAAAGGTGAATTAATGTATCAAATTTTGTCCTCTACAAAGTAGCAATTTTTTACAATGTGGTAATTCAAATGCTTCTTAACTGAAAAATTCATTGTTTACATCTGAGAAGTTGTGTGTTATATGGAGAATTGCATTATACAGAATTGCATTATAAAGATCTTCTACTGTAGTTATTTTGTACTATTCTTAATACTTATAGTAAAGTGTTCCGAATTACGGGAAACCTGCTTATCCAGAATATCTCAGGTCCCAAGCAATCCGGATAACAGATCATATACTGTAATATAAACTTACACAATATTTTCTAGAGGTGGCCTTAGTAATGTGTGACTCAAAACCCGAATGACTGCATCTGGAAAGCCACGATTGCCCCTGGAGTGTTGAATACAGCAAATTCGGCAGAGATGAGCCATTAGTGTTTGCAAAGTGACTTTATGATGAACGGGTAATTTTTGAACAAGATCCCCTAAATAAATGGCACAGTTTTTGTCTATTGGAATTTCTATAGAGAGAGAGAAAAAAAAGGTTATTTTTTAAATAATTTCATTACTACATAAAAATGACAAATATAAAAGAACAGAAGTACTACTGTGCAGCAATTATGCAGTTATTTAAAAATATATACAGCTCATTTTTTAAAGTTTTTGACTATAATAATTTTAAGAAACAACAGAAAAATTCAGAAGTTGAATTTTCACTTAATATTTGAAACTAGTTCACAGGTAATAGACTTATAAAATAAATCAAACAGACGGAATTCCATAAAAAATATATATGGATAAGGCAAAAATAAAAAATATACACTCACTTGCAGTTTGAAAATTAGTGTGTCAACGAATGATGCCATTGGTTTAACATTAGCTTGCAAGTGTTTTTGTGCCACTACTATAGGTTCTTAAGCTTAGTCAGTCAATTTCGGAATGCCTCTCGCTAATGTTAAGTCTATGGGCATGTGATGCTTTCGTATATTTAAAATAACTCCTCAGGAAATCGATATTTTTAACTTATATTTTCTGTGTACTCTTCTTAAAGGACATCTCTTGATTCCTTATTTGTCAAGATATTTCTAAAATATATACAGTCAACTCTGTGAAATCCGCACACTTAGGGACCAAGGGTTTTGTGGATTATACATTTTTGAGGATTACAGATCTGCTTGTTTACATTATAATTATTTTTTTTTAAGTCTGACTATAAATTAGGAACAAGTGTAGAAAAATTACAATGGAAAAGAAAAACTAATGCAACATTGGTTTAATATATTTAATAACTTAGATTAAAAGAAAATTTAAATTAAATTGTATACAATACAAATTTTACTGATTATTCATTATTTGAAACACTGACACAACACAATGGTAGTTTCAGTTTTGGTTTGTTATCAATAATTTTTTTTTTTCTGTAGTCTATGAACTCTCATTACTTCTTGCTCCAAGATAAAATTTTGTTACTGAAGGAAATTTAAATATTTATATCCAATTTATATTTAAATATTTATTCTTTGTAAAATTGGTAACTGAAAAAATATATATACAAAATTTAGCTTTATGAGTTTAATTGTTAATGACAATTTTCATTGTTTACATTCCAATGTGTAGTGTGGATAATAGACATTTGCAGATTATAACATCGGTAGATTTTACAGAGTTCACTTTATTATCATTTTTAAATTAGCAATCCCCACCTCTTTTAAATGCAGAATTTCCGTCATAAATAAAGCAGAAATTGCTATTTAGAAATAGTGGTGAATGTGCGCTCCAGTTTCCAAAAATACTTATTTTGCTGCAAGTTTGAGAGGAAAGTTCCAGAAATAACTATTTTTCAAATTAAAATATATAAATAAGAGTAACTGGGTAAGTTCGTCATTTTTATATCATGGAGAAGAATCTATGGAAGACGATTCATTACAGATAAATTATTTCTATCATGTAGTATTCAGGCGAAATGCCTTCTGAAAAATGTATCACAACTTGTTTTGAAAGTAGGTTGAATGATGAGATTATTGCATATAATCTCAGAAAGAAGTTTTTGGGAGAAAGGAAAAAAAAGATTATTGTTCATATATTTCTTTTTCTTTTCTTTTTTTTTTTTTTAATGATTTTACTCTAACTTTTTATGGAACAAACTTTATATTAAAAAGAAAAGGTAATCTTTTTACAAGAAGATTTTTTTCACTAATTTTAAAAACATTTTTACAAGCAAAAATTGATAAACTGTATTCTTTTCACATTTAGTTAGATGAAAATATCTGAAATTCACTAAAAATCTCAGAGTAAAGAGGAATAAACAGGGAAGGCATATAGTGTCAAAACAGGTTTACAATACGCTCCTGGTTATTGCTCAAATTTCAAAGCCCCCATTTGGCGCAAACAAGACAAGCAGGAGGGACAAAGGCAGATCTCATACATCGGGGAGCTTTAAAGCTTCTTTCAACAGGTGTTTCAAACTGGCAAGTCAAAGTGAATGGCAAGTGTTTGGAGCAAATTGTAACTGGTTTCAGAGCTGCAGTAGCTATTACTCTTGGATTCATGCAAAAGTTGCATATTTCATCTCTCTTTATTTCTCCTTACACTGAGTTAAAAATACATTAACATTTTATCATGCATGAATTAGCAAAAAATAATGCATGAAGAATATTTAGTTAAAAATGTCACTAATGAAAATAAACAAAGATAAACTAAGTTACTAAATAAAGCAAATTATCACTTGGGCAGAAATGCAAACAATAGAAAATACAGAATTAATAAAAAGTGTTTAAACTTACTAGAAGTTTCAATAAACTTGTAATAATTTTGCAAACACTTTAAAAACACTTTTATGAATAACAATTGCTAAAAAAATTGTTCCAAAATTATCTGTTTTTTTTTTTTTAAATATATACAGTAGAACCTCTTTTATCTGAAACTCTTAACCGAAATCCCCTTTAAAAGCTTTTAAAGCTTTTTTTTTTTTTACTATCATATTCCTGGTGTTCGAAATCCATTTTGTAAGGTTCTTTTAACTATCATATTCCTTGTGTGCAAGTGGTCCTTTCTGAACTACGAGTACATTTAAATATTTTCAATCTCCTTTCTTAGAGTTCCTTTTAATTTAACTTAAGCTCCCGTAAGCTGCGGAGTGGAACGAAGGAAACGAACAAATTAGCAATTCTGAAGCTTTTGAGTGTTTTGCAAAAGGTTTGGCATGGCTGGAGAAACAGAAAGACTGTGATACTGGTGAACTAATAATATTTAAAAACTCCGTGATAGAGCTTCAAAGCAAAGGCAATCGAAACTGCGACAAACAAAACATTTTTTCAAACCCTTGTGATATATGTAAAAGGTACTTAATTTCAAAATTTAAAATTAAGGTAATTTATTCGTGTTTCTATTTTGCTATTGCTTTATTTTTGTTAAGCACTTGTTACAATAATAAGAAATATTGCATTGTATTTCTCCGTAATTGAAGCATTCTCGATTATTCGAAAATTTCGATTTTCCGAAAGAGGGTCGGTCCCAATTATTTCGGATAATCGAGGTTGTACCAGAGTTTCCCACGGGTTTAAAAAAAAGGCAGGGTGCTGTTTGTGGGAAAAGGGCACTTTTAGATTCCGAAGGGCATGTTTTGGATTCATAAGGACATTTCTTGAAATTTTTAAAGGCATTCTTTTGATTTTTAAAACTACTTTTTAATATTTAATAGACAGAAACCTATTTTAAAGACAGCAATGAGTCAATTTTTACTATGCAAGTAAATTTTTTAATAAAGGAGTAAAGGCACTTTTTTCAGGTGGGGGTAACAAGGGAGCTAATTTTTGTAATGAAGGGCAAGAGGGGTGCTATTTTGTAAATCTAAGGACAGGCAGGGTGCAGCACCCTCCTGAAACTGTCTGGGGAAAACTCTGGTTGTACTGTATATTTAGTTAAATGAAAATATGGAAAATTCAATGAAAATACCTTAACACTTTTCATGCATGAATTTGAAAAAATTTAATATGTAGAATATTTAATTTAAAACGTCTTTATGAAAATAACCAAGATAAACTAAGTCACTAAATAAGGCAAATTATCACTGGGCAGGAATACAAAACAAAAAGGTTTTAATCTTTCAAGAAATTCCAATGAACTTGTCAGAATTTTGACCACACTTTAAAAACATTTTTATAAGCAACTGCTGAAAGATTTTTTTCAAAATGGTCTTTATTCTATTTGTTTCACATTTAATTAGTTGAAAAAAATCATTCAATCATTAAAAATTACCTTAACATTTTATCATGCATGAATTCGTAAAAAATAATGCATGGAGAAGATTTAGTTTAAAATATCATTTAAGAAAATAACCAAGATAAATTATGCCACAAAATAAAGTAAATTATCACTTGACGGGAATAAAAAACAAAAAGTGTTTCATCTTACTACATTTTCTAATATTTTTTTTTTATCTTTTGGATGAAAGCGTTATGAGGTATTCTATCACATGGTGAAGCTAAAATACTAAGATTCTATTTAGTCTTGAAGATTTAAGAGATTATTCATTAATATTTAATATTTAATAATGTCAATAATATTAATAATTTTTAATATTTGAAAATTAAATATGCATAACTTTTTCTGGGAGAGTTTAGTACCATACCTGTTAATATTTTAAACACATGGTATCAAACAGAAAATAAATCATTAAAATTTACAGCGAAAACTTTTACCTCAAATTTCTTGAAATGTAATTTTTGTTACTTAACGTGTTCTTCAACTTAGCTCTTCAATTTTGCACACACTTTAAAAACGTTTTTTACAACTAACAATTGCTAAAAGATTTTTTTCAAAATGGCCTTTATTGTATTCTTTTTACATTTAGTTACATCAAAATATTAAACACTCACTTAAAATTACCTTAACTTTTTATCATGCTTGAATTTGTAGAAATTAATGCTTGGAGAATATTTAGTTAAAAATATCACTAATAAAAATAAACAAGTCATTTAATAAAGCAAACTATCACTTGACAGAAACACATAAATAATAAAGAGTTTTTAAACTTACTAAAAGTTTTAATGAACTTATAATTATGCACACACTTTAAAAACATTTTTATAAGCAACAATTGCCAAAAGATTTTTTCAAAATCGTCTTTACTGTAATTTTTTTTTTTTTTTTTTTTTTTTTTTTTTTTACATTTAGTTAGATAAAAATATCAAACACTCACTTAAAATTACTTTAAATATTTTATCAAGCATGAATTTACAAAAATTAATGCATGGAGATTAGTTAAAAATGTCCTTTATGAAAATAATCAAGATAAACTAAGTCACCAAATAAAACAAATTATCACTTGACAGAAAAACTAAACTAATAAAAAGTGTTTTAACTTACTAGAAGCTTCAATGAACTTGTCATATCTTTGCATACACTTTTAAAAACATATTGATAAAAATATATATATTTTTTCAAAATAGCATTATATTTTATTATAATAATTTAATTATTATTTATGGCCTCAAAATTGTATTCTTTTTTAATTTAGTTAGATGAAAATATCAAACATTCACTAAAAAATTACCTTAACATTTTACCATGCATGCCTTTACAAAGATTAATGCATTGAGATTAGTTAAAAAGGTCCTTTATGAAAATAATCAAGATAAACTAAGTCACTAAAATAAAGCAAATTATCACTTGACAAACACAAAATTAATAGAGAGTATTTTAAACTTACTAGAAGCTTCAATGAACTTGTCATAATTTTGCACCGGTATCACAGGATTACGCAGCTCTCTTAAATATTTTATTAAGGCACTAGTAATGAATGGTAGCTGGAACCCATTGAAATCTATATTTTTAGGTTCTACAAGGAAAAACGGAAGAGTTGTAGAAATATCAAATATTAATTTAATCAATACTATAATAAAAAGTAATATATTATAGGAATATTCAAATATTACATATGAAAAGTTTAATTGATCCTAGATCTTTATTGCACTCTCTCCTTTATAAGGGGCTGTACTCAGTGTTGAATTCAGACACTTTTCTCTAAGAGGGATTTCTGTGGCTCTGGGGAGGGGGGATATTATAGAGTTCTGGGTGGGGGGGGGGGGGGATCTTATTGCTTAGGGCCTAACATACACTGTAAAACCTCCGTTTTTTTTTTCTTTTTCCTTTTAGAAGTTCCATATACCCTCTGTTTATCAAGCTTTAGGCTTTAGGGTATACTCGTTCTAATGTAAACCCTCAGCCTATAGCATACTCCACCTTTTTTTTTTTTTTTTTTTTTTTTCCCCCTGACTATTACCGATACAAAAAATTAAACATTTTTGATGCTTTTAAATGTATTATGAGTACATAGTTAGATTAATATGTTTCTAATCGTATCAGAGGTCGATGGGATTTTTTCTTGAGACCCATTTGTGAAAAGTAAAAGTTACTTTTGTGAAATTTATTTTATTTTTGTGAAAAGTAACTTTTTGTAACGAAATATAAAATCCAGTTACTGAAATTTGAACCAAGCATTTATTAATAATACCTTCTTTAAGTTCTTCTGTTAGAGTTTAACTTTCTGGTGTACTACTTTTTTTTTTTTTTTTTTTTTTTCAATTTGCACATTTTAAACCCCAGTGTTGATTTCAGGGGGTGGCCCAGGGGGGACACCCCCCCCAGAGCAATAAGATGTCCCCCCCCCCGGAAAATTTGAGATTTTGAGTTTTCGATGGTCAAAAAATACAATCCCCCCCCCCCCCCCCCCGGAGAAAAGTGTCTGAATTCAACACTGTTAAAACCTAGCAATATAAAAATAATTAATGAAGTGTATGTTTTTATGGAATAGATTTTTGTGAAGGGGCCTGTTTTACTAAATGGATTTTTGTGAAGGGGCCTGTTTTACTAAATGGATTTTTGTGAAGGGGCCTGTTTTACTAAATGGATTTTTGTGAAGGGGCCTGTTTTACTAAATGGATTTTTGTGAAGGGGCCTGTTTTATTAAATGGATTTTTGTGAAGGGGCCTGTTTTATTAAATGGATTTTTGTGAAGGGGCCTGTTTTATTAAATGGATTTTTGTGAAGGGGTCTGTTTTATTAAATGGATTTTTGTGAAGGGGTCCTAAATAGGCCCCAAATTTTGTCTGGATCGACCCCTGCTTATAAAACTCTAAAAGTACAAAATGTTGATTATAATGAACTTTACAAACATTGCATTTGGAGACCCTGAAAAATCAAGCAGTACAGGGCCACACACAGCCTGATGGTCCATATTTTAATCAGCCGCCATTAAGGCATTTTCTTTTTCATTTACTTATTATTCAAAAATGAAAACATAGGAAATATGTATAAAAATTTGTGTAATTAAACAACTTTAGAACAATAACAGTTAAGAGCACTGCATCTATGCAGTAACACTCATTACATTTGCATAGTATTATTTTTTTCTGTAGTATCTTCAATTAAGAATTCAGCATGCTACTGGTTAAAACCAGATCCAGGGGTGTGGCAGTTCAATTAGAATGCAGAAATTCACAGCAATGCATATAAAATGAAGGTAATTAATGCAAAAAGGAGGTAGTCACACTTTAAACTTTTGCAGGTGAATGTAGTAATAGGGTGTAACTGCATTCAGTGTAAATTTATTGGTATTTATAGAAGGAAGGAAATATTAATATTCCAGAAAGAGTTTTTACCATAATTTTTTAAAGCTCCTAAAGAAAAAGGAATATATTTTTTTAAAAATGAATTGTAGATAGGGAAGGGAAAAGAGAGAGAGAAAAAATTGAGAAAATAAATTTTAATGACAAGATTAGGAAAAAAAACTGCCATAAAATCTACCAACAGGCCTCTAGTTTAGGGGTTTTTAAATAATCCTCATGCTGAATTGTATTAAGAGGCTACTTCACTCATGCAAAAAGATCCACTTGGTAATGTTAATCCTATGGAATAATTTTCTTAGATAGGGGGGAAAAAAAGAAAAATTGAGAAAATAAATTTTAATGACAAGATTAGGGGGGAAAAAACTGCTATAAAATCTTACAGTAATGCAGCAGATTTTACGTTTGTCATTAAAATGTAGGGACAAAAATCTTGCTACAATGCTACAACACTAATAAACTTATTTTTTTAATAATCCTCATGCAGAATACTATTAAGAGGCTACTTGACTCTGCAAAAAGACCCGCTCAGTAATGTTAATGTTATGGAAATAATGTTAATATTATGTTATTTTTTACAATCTCTCTCGTTTGCATTTCAATATTTTTAAATTAATTTTTTTTTTGCATTGAATAGCTGAGGTCTATCTTTACAAAGGCCGTTTTTTACTTTTTCAATTTTGCTTACAGATTTTTTTTTTTTTTTTAATTTGGATACTTTTACTTTCAGAACCGGTTTCAAAAGTAAAAGCATCCTCATTAAAAAAAAAAAAAAAAAAAAAAAAAAAAAAAATCAAAAAATAGTCTTTTAAAAGATCGATTCAATCAAAAATCATTTTAAAATATTGAAATGCAAACGAGATGTCATAAAAAATGTCTTCCATAGGATTAATACATTAGCAAAAGGATGATTTTGCATGAGGGAAGTAGCCCCTTAACCCTCTCGCAGCATTTTTTTTTTTTTTTTTTTTTTTTAAATCAAAATAGGTTCAAAAATTGCGCATTTTTTTATTACATATAATGTATATATATTTTAAGAGTTTAAATATGTAAACATTTTCTGTAAAAGAGTTTTTTTTAAACCCAAAGCTGAATCAATAAGTAAACATTTAAATCAAGTATATTTCTCTTGTAGATGTTGTTAAAGTCTATATGGAATTTTTTGTACTTAAAAAGTGGTTTGAGTTAAATTAAAAAATAGTCACCAGTGGAAAAAATGAATACCCGAGGAAATCTCGGGTTGCGCAGCGAGATGGGTTAAAGAAAACACTATAAAATTTAGAAATCATTTTTGTTTACAATTAATAAAGTAATAAAATGTAATTACTAATTAATATTTTTATCACATAATTCCCATACATGTTTTTCTTACTTTGCACACACATTCATCTTAAATACAAGTTTGAACCCATACAATGGATATAAGCACCCTTTTGTTCAATAAATAAAAGTGATACAGTATAACTTCTTTAATCCGGAATCATCGCGATTACGTCTATTCCGGATTTTAGAAAACTCCGGATTACAGAAGTTTTGAAACTAGAATGTATTTAGATAAATATTAATACTAATATCTTTCATTAATATGGCAATACAAAAATGCAAAGAACTTAGTAATTTAACATACTTGAAACACTTTGAAAATTCAATCAAAGATATCAAAATATAATTTATTACCTTCAGAAAATATCTGCCTCATCATGGAAATATTTTGTAGAGGTGCTTTATAGGCTAAATACAGATCATCTGAAAAAAATAATATAAATGTGAAACAAAACTTTTGTTGCAAAAATATGCAAAAAATTTTGCTTTCAATTTTGGAAAATTTGAATTAAATACGATATTTGAAAACAATAATTGAAAAACCCATACACAATGTTTAAAAATTTTATGAATTATTGAGTTTATATGTTCTGGTGTTATTTTTTGGGAAACCCTTTATATGGTAGAAGCATGTAATAAATACTTGCTATCTGATGCCTATCATGTTATCTAATATTAACCCTTACCTACTGCGCCAGGAATTGTTGCAGAATTACTGTGAACAGTCTCTAAGACCGCTTGATCGAAAGATGAATAAAAGGCTATTACTGAGTTTATAAGTTCTGATGTCATTTTTTGAAACACCCTGTATATGTTGGAAACATGTAATAAATAGCTTTTTTATAATATTAATACTTAACTACTGTGACAGAAATTGTCGCATAATTACTGTGAGCTTGATCGAAAGATGAATAAAAGGCTTGATTAACAAGTAGGATACTGATTCTGTACTAAATTTTCTATACGGGACTATTATTAATTCATCTATTCAAAAGTCTCTAGTGATAGTAATAAGCTCCAAATGAAACAAAATTTATCTTGTAACCATAGTTAAATTGGAAATTACAAATTAAACTCTTAAAATTGAAACAAGCGGATAAGTGTGATCACGGATTGCCACAGAGGTTTTCGTTTAATATTCCTTTCAAAACACTTTATCCTTTTACAAAACCTGTTAGTTCCAGGGGGCGCACTCTATTCTAAACAAACTTCTATCCGAACGAAACTCCGTTTTACAACCTATCCGTAGATATATTAGGCCCATAGCAACCGAGGTAGTTAGGCGCCCCCCGGCGGTAAAAAGTGGAACTAAAATATGTAAGGCTATGGTGCATAATATGAAAGAGTGGTCAAACGGGTGTCGGCAAAAGTTAGAAAACTGCCCCCCGGGTGAAAAGGGTGGAGGTTAGAAAAAATACACAAGTTAGAGACTGGAGGGGCAAATATAAGATTTTATGAAATTTTTATGATTTATCATGTGATCGCAAATGTTCAGCTATAAGTATTCAAAATTTCAAGTCTTCAACCTAATTAGAGGCTCAGAAAAAAACTTAAAATACACAAGTTAGAGCCCAGACGGGTAAATATAAGATTTTTTTCAAACTTATCATTTGTCATTTGACGCGATTTGTTCAGCTTTAAGTACCCTAAATTTCAAGTCTCCAACATACATAGTTTTTGAGAATGGGCTCTGTGACAGACAGAGGAGTGAGACGAATTCGTCAGATGAACGAAACCCTAAAAAGCAGCAGTCTGTGAGACCGCTAACAGCAGTTAAGGATTAATATACATTTCTATTTTTTCAAACATTTTGAAAAATTGCCACTTATGATGTTGCACATTTGAAGCATCAGAAACATAAATTAGTTCAATAATATATGAAATAGATTATAATCTATATGGAAAATTAACTACAATTGATATAATAATATGATTTACCTGAATTTTTTTTTGCTCTGGATTCTATTTCTGTTATGCATTTTAACACAAAAGAAGGGGCATGTTGCTCTGCAACATTAAATTCTGAAGAGAGATCTCTGTCAAACACAACTGTAAAGAAGGAAAAAAAAACAAAAAGAAAAAAAAACAGCGAAATTAAAATAACATCAACATCTTCCTTCCAATAAAGTGCATTGAGTTTAAAAATTTGTCACTGTCTCACGGCCGAAACTAGCCTTTTTTTTTTTTTTTTTTTTGCACTCAGAGCAAACATAAAAGTTTGCCTAAAGAATGTTTCTTTCTTTTATTTTTAATACATACAGCCTTTCACCATTAAAGAATTATGGGCTTCGAGTGTTCAATTTTGATCTAACAGAAAATTCATCAAAATCAAGGATGGTGTTTTAAATAAAATATTTTAAAAATACATTGTTAGTTTTATTTAAAGTTTTAAAATCTTACTTACAACTATCTCACCTGCTTCACTTTGATTTGATTTGCTCACCTGCTTCACTTAAAATATAAAATTAAATATATATTTTAGAAACATTTTGTCAAATAAAAAAGAAAGAATCATTCTTCAAGAAGAGCATACAGAAAACAGAAGGTTAAAATTTTAATTTTCCAAGGAAAAATTTGAAAAATACAGATGCTTTAAAAGTCAATAGATTTGGCATTAGAGAGGAGAAATTGCGTCCTGAATTATAACAGGCCTCTATCCCTCTGGCAGTTCGATTTGAGAATAGCCCGTCAAACGAAAAAATAACTAGTACAGTAACCTTCCGATTATCAGCCACACTTGGTTAACCGTCCCCCCCCCCCCCCCCCTCAAATTCTTTATCAGAAACGAACAACGAAAATTCAGATGGACATAAACCCGAGTGAGACATATTTGAGGATTATTATACTCGATATTTTGAGTAAAATGCTGGTCTTACGTCAGGAACAGCAATTGAATATATTTCCGCGGATGAAATCACAGAGTGACTTAATTGTAGCAAGAATGATATTGGTTATGAAGAATTAACGAATGATGAAATTATTCAAAATGTTTTGAATCCAGAGAAACCTGGAGCGAATGAATATGATAAATCGGGGAACGATCATACTGGAATCAGCGATGTAGAAGACTATGCTTTCTAGATACATTTTTTGGTTTGAGATGCAAGGGGAAGCAGATGCAATCCAAATACTTTGATTGCACAGAATTCGTAATCTTGTTACAGTAAAAGCACAAGGAAAATTCTAAATTTGACTGGTAAATAGATTTCTTATTATCAGTTATTCTTCTATACGCTTTCGTCAAAGCTTTCGTTAAACGAAGTACACAACAAGTAAAAAAAAAAAATATTTTAATTATTTTTATTCATAAATTAACATATAGAAATGTAAATTTAATGTTCTTCAGGGGTGTTTCTGAGTGAAAAAAAAATTTCGGAAATTCACATCGCATTTTTGGAAATACGGCGGGGGGGGGGGGGGGGGGGGGGGGGGTCGTCCCTCTGACGAAATTTGTCGATTTTTCGCGATCTCTTGACGAAATGTGCCGTTTTTTTCGCGATTTTGACAAAATTTTGCCGTTTTTTCGCGATGTTTTGACAAAATTTTGCCGTTTTTCCGCGATATTTTGACGAAATTTTGCCGTTTTTCCGCGATGTTTTGACGAAATTGGCCGTTTTTCCGCGATTCTTTGACGAAATTAGCTTTCTTTTCGTGATCACTGGACGAAATTTGCGTTTTTCCCACGAGCCTTTGACGAAATTGCCGATTTATCTTCGAACGATTGACGAAATTGATCTTTTTCGGCGATCATTTGTCGAAATACGCAATATATTTCATGTCCGAATTTTCGGATTTAAAGCCGATTTTTATTTTTTTAAATTTTTCGGAAATGATTATCTCAATTTTTCGGAAAATTCGGAATAGAATCACCCCTCATGTTCTTGTACGGTCTTTCGATTATCCGTCTATTCGATTACCGCCACACCATCGATCCCTTTGGTGACGGATAATCTTAAGTTTACTGTATCCCCATACTATAATAATGGTGACTATAATTGTATTTCAATTACAGTACTAACTGTAAAAATACTATTCTAAAATGAATTATTTTATCTTTGCTTCATATGTTCATGATATACAGTATGGAACCATTTATCCAGAAACCAGTTAACCGGAAAACCAGTTAAAGAATGATATTTCCAATTGACTTATTTCAGAAAAATGAGCCATAGAGTCCCAGTTTGATGTGTATATTGCTTTAAGCATTATAACATGCATGATATAACTTGATTCCAACAACTAAGATTTAAAATGTTTTAGTTATATATTGGGTATTTATGTATAGGAAAAAGGGGAGTTTTTGTTTCCAAAGTAATTCTTTAAATTGCCTTCTTTTAAAATTTAATGTCTGATTTTGTTTGGACCTGATTCTTTCTTAACAGTCTAATAATAAATTTGAGATAAAAACACTGTGATAGCCTCATACATTATTTATACCAATCTGATCAATAAGATAGTTGTTTTTTTTAATGCCCAACCAGTTATCCGGAAAAACCAGTTATCCGTAATACATCTGACCCCAACCATTCCGGATAAATGGTTCTGTACTCTATATATTTTCACCCTTTCACGTGCAGATTTCAACACGAGACCAGGGACCGATTTACAAATTTTGGGGCCCTGGGCACAGATGCTTACAGGGGATTGAGTAAAAAAAAGAAAAGAATTGAATAAAGGTACTTACTAAAATAGCCATTATTGACTTTAATAATTACTTTAAAATATCCATTTAAAAAATTAAATATGATAATCATTAATTTACTTTTAAATAACTAGGGGGCTCTGCCCCCCTACGAGCTACGCTCGCCAACCCCCGTTCAGACACACCAAAATCCAAAAAGCACGCTAATTTGATCGAATTTAAAAATATTGAATTAAAATTAAAAAAAAAAAAACAGTAGCGATCTTTCTGTAAACGGGTTTCCATTCGTTTTCCTTGGATTGGGGATTTTTAAGACAAAATCTGCTGCTGTTAAGAGATACAATGGCTGTTTTCGCATTTAATTAAAAAAATTATTTAAACATTTGAAAATAAGCTAATGTAAAATGAATTAAGTAAACAGTATCATTCAGGGCCGAAACTAAGGGGGGGGGGGCAGAGGGGGCATGTGCCCCGGGCGCCAGAACGAAGGGGCGCCAAATGAAGGATTATAACTTTGGAATGGATCATTTTCTTCTGATGGGCTGATGTCTTCTATTATTATGAAACAGCCATTATAAATGAAGTGTTAGGTGAAGAAGAAAGAGCAGTCGTAAAAAGTTAGAACTCTGATTTTCTGGTTTCATAATAATAGTTCATCAGTTCATCAGAAGAAAATAACTCGGTGAGAGCGGAAACTCGGTTAAGCAGGACTCGGATAATCGGGACTCTACTATATATTTCATTTAAAAAATGATCTTTAGAATATTTTTGTTGGTATTCAGAGGTGAGTCATGACCCTCGTGACCTCCCCCTTGGATCCGCCATTGTAGATTACGTAGTTCAGTATTACATATTTTAAATTTTAAAATAAGTCGACTATTAGAAAATTAGTAAAATTCTCTTTGTAAATATACTTCGCGGAAGAGGAGGGGGGGGGGGGGGGGAGGCCAAAATCCATGCTTGCCCCGGGTGCAAAAAAGGCTAGTTTCGGCCCTGGTGTCATTGTCTCTCGGTATTTTTTAACAGCGCTATAAGATAGTTCTTTTAAATAATTCATTTTAAATGTATCGTTTCAAATTTGACGTAATTTACACCAAAGTTTTATTTCTCTTATTAATATTTACGGGAAAATACTTTTGTTGTTAGAAGTAAATATTATTTGCGCTGTCTTCGAATTCACGATAATAGTTGAAAAGATTATCTCAAAATATCTCGCGCAAATATATTTTTCAATTTAAATTGTTTTGCCATATTTTTTGGCCATTTTAAATATGACGTAATTTCCTCCATTTACAAGTTTTAACGCATAATAATGATTTTTTTATTTTAATATTTTGTTTCTCTTAAAATTCAAGTGAAAATATGGTTCTTATGACGCAATTTTCCTGCTTTAAAATTAGAATTAAATGATTACATGTTAAAAGTTTTTTTTTTTTCTCTTTGTAATAGTCATGTCCATGTGTAAATAAATTTTAATTTGAGGTAAACATTATTGTTTGGGTTGTTTATACAATTGGTAACAGTTTAAATTAGTACCATTTTCTAAAATTTGTAAAAAATATTTCTCGAAATGCTGAAAATTTGAATTTAAAAATAGAAATAAAACCTCAAAAAATCAGTCAAATAAGAAAAATAAATGCAATCTGCACACCGGGAACTTATAACGTATAAAATGATCGAAAAATGATTAAATTCTCATGTATAGTTTTTGCTCCAATAAAACTTTTTTAATGGAACGATTTTGTCCGACTTTAGCATTAAATATCTCTTAAAACAATTCTTCGATTTGAAAACTGTCTGCATCAGCGTGTTTATCAAACATTTCCCTATAATACCACCGATTTTCATATTTTTGTATGCAACAGTTTTTTTTTTAATATTAACGATGAAAGGCCATGCTTAAGCATTCAAATTGGATGCCGATCTACCCGGAATGTCTACGCAGATTTTCATTGGTCCATTTCCAAATCAAAACTTTTTTTTTTTATATACATAGAAGGATTATTTCCCAATTGTGAAATTTAAATGAGTAGAAGTTTTGTAATAAATTGTGTTGTGTTGATTATCTTTTCCTATACAAGTCTATATCTGGATCTGGAATGATAAAGTATGCAACAACTAATAATAAATTTTCGACAACACCAAGCTACAATTATTTAAAATATTAAGGGACTCTACTGCCTACAAGCTACGCTCACTAACCCCCAAATAATCTGACGAGAACAAGAATAGGATTAACATTTAAAGATACAGTGCGTTTTTAAAGTGATAAAGATAAACGAAAATATTCACTCACTATAATAAAGTAATTATAAATGGATGTTTCAGACAAAATATACAACGTTATAAAAATACAACATGAACAGAATAGAATGTAGAATGAAATGTAAAATTCCATTAAATATTAAAACTACATTAGATTTTGGGCGATAATTGAAAAACCTTCAGCAGCATTTGGAAACCCCTGAAAATCAGGGGCCCTGGGCCCATGCCTCGAATGCCCTGCCGTAAATCAGGCATTGCATGAGACAAAATATTTTATTCCCTAATTTGCATTCTCAGGCAATTTGTGTGTTTCATTACATACCCATACCCCCCCCCCCCCCCCTCGTAAAAACATTTTTAGCTGAATACTTTAAACACCTTTTTCACCATTAAAGAATTACGTGCTTTGAGTGTTCAATTTTGATTGACAGAAAGTTCATCAAAATTAGGGATGCAGTTTTAGCTGGCTCAGTATTTGCTCGACAGAGCCATATCGTGCAATAGAATATATATTGCATTAGTAAATTATCTAAAGAGATATTCGGTGACCAAATATACTAAAATCCCGAGATTTATTTAGCAAGGAAAATTAATCAGTATCTAGACCTTGAACGTAAAAAAGCCCAGTAAACGAGAGAGAGACAGAATTAAATAAATGACCTTGCAGCCGACTCATCTGAATTCTCCTCATAGAAGCTTTGGTGATTTCAAGGACAAAGAATGAGTGGATAATAAGCTAGACATGGGACAGTTTGTTAAATCCCCCCGCTTCACCCCCTTCCAGATGCAAATGAATTATTTTATCGCATTGTAATATGCGAAAAATATTTTAAGCATACGATAAATGAAATTTTGTAGAAAATCCAATCCTGCATTTGGAATAATGGTTACTCGCGAAATTGAGATAGGGTACTTTAAATGAATTAAATATAAGTACTGTTTCGCGAGTAACAAGTTGTTTGAAAGATGCTAGACAAACCTGAGAATATGATTTTTAAGAATTGATAGACTATCAATTGTCAGACACTTTGTTGTGCAATAAAATTCGGTAAAGACACTCGTAATCAGCACAGGGCTAATGTCTAGTCCAGACAATTTGAGGAAGGTGCTGCACCCTGCCTGCCGTTTGGTTTACAAAAGTACAGTAGAACCTCGATTATCCGAAGTAATTGGGACCGACCCTCTTTCAGAAAATCGAAATTTTCGGATAATCGAGAATGCTTCAATTTTAAATTAAGGAGAAATATATGCAATATTTCTTATTATGGTAACGAGTGCTTAATAAAGCAATAACAAAATAGAAACAAGAATAAATAACCTCAATTTTAACTTTGAAATTAAGTATCTTTTATATATATCACAAGGGTTTGAAAAAATGTTTGTCGCAGTTTCGATTGTCTTTGCTTTGAAGCTCTATCACGGAGTTCTTTAATATTACTAGTTCACCAGTATCACAGTCCTTCTGCTGCTCAAGCCATGCCAAACCTTTTGCAAAACATTCAAAAACTTCAGAATTGCTAACTTGTTCGTTTTCTTCGTTACACTCCGCAGCTTATGGGAGCTCAAGTTAAATTCAAAGGAACTGTAAGAAAGGGGATCGAAAATATTTATATGTACTCGTATTTCGGAAAGGACCGCTTGCACATAAGGAATATGATAGTTAAGAAAGCTTCCAAAATAGATTTTGCACACAAGGAATGTGATAGTAAAAAAAAAAAAGCTTTAAGAATGGATTTCGGTTAACTGACAGTTTTTGTTAAAAGAGTTTCGGATAAAAGAGGTTCTACTGTACCACCCTTCTTCCCACTCATCCAAAAAAGCGCCCTTTTTGCCCCTTAGCTAAGATATCACACATTTACTGACATTTGTAATTTAAAAAATTGCTTTCACAGTAAAAATTGATTTCTTGGCATGATATACAGAGTGTCCCAACTTTTAAATAATAAAAGTGCCTTTAGAAATCAAAAGAATGCCTGTAAAAGATTAAAAAAAGAGCCCTTAATAATTCCAAAAATGCAATTTTCCCCCAACAGCAGTACTTGCATTTTTTAAACCGGGGGGAAACTCTAAGCCATACTGCCCTTACGACCGGTGCCGATTGTGGTATCTTGGAAAAATAAAAATAAAATATTTTGAGATTATTGTACACTCAGATTTAAGATTAAAATTTGGAATATCTTTAAATACAGACCTGAAGGATTTTTTCCTTGCTTGCAGTGTGACTGGGACGAGAGATTGGAACTGCACCCACACACTAAGAAGATTTAAAAATTTACTTTAGTATTACTGACAGATTTAAATTTTCTAATGACTCATTTACATCATGGTTTAAATTTGTCTAAGTGTTTCCAGATTTTTTTTCCTACCCAATCTGTGTATAAATATAACGGTCCCGATAAAGTAAAAACTGTACAGAGTGATCTAAAAGGTACACACACACACACACAAAAAGAAATTCAACAATCTGAAAAGTATAGAGAATGGGACGATGCGATTTTAACTGAAATATACAAAAACGCATTGGATTTTTAAAATTAAATAATTAAAAAAAAACTTGTGCTAGAATACTTATATTTGTCACATTCAATTTGACGAATGCCATTAATGAAAATAACTGTGGATGTGCTCATATACTCAGCAGATCAAAAATTATTTTTGTTGCTCACAGTGACAGGCAATAACTTTGGGATCAGCGTTAATTTCAGACATTTTTCTCCCGGAGGGATTTCCTTAGCTACCGCGGAAGGGGTGAGACACTGTTGAATTCTGGGGGGGGGGGGGGGGATTTGCACTTCTAGATCAATAATAAACGTAAAATAGCAAAACTCTCGAGAGAAAATTTTAATGCTCCCCCCCCCCCTTTCCCCCCCGGGGAGACATCCACTGAATTCAACACTGTTTGGGACTTCAAAAGTGCTAATTTTCGGCGACAAATACAGTTAATCTGGAAATTTTGTTTTCCTCCTATCCAAAAAATCCGATATTTTTCTGTGAACACATGTTTTTTTTTTTTTTTTTATACTTTACGCATTATTGAATTTTTATTTAGTTTGCTACTTTTAGATCACTCTGTAGATTGCAACACTGAACTGAACAATACTGTGATTTTATGTTACCAGTGAGCGCATGTCTAAGGCAACCACGTTAAAGTGTGTGAATGAACAGTAAAACTTGTTCAGATACCCACAAATTTCGTCACCCTGGTACGTCCAGCGAAATTTTATGCGAGAGGCGATAACGAAATATCCTCTTTTGAATTTAATAAAATCTCACAAACCTGCAGACGCTTAGACAATTCAAACCATAGTGTAAATGCGTCTTAACCCATTAATGCCGAGTTTATTTTTACACATTTTTAATACCTCGGTACCAGTTGACACCAGTTTTTCCATATTGTAAATTTTAATTTATTTAATCTCTCAAAGTTTTAGATTAAGTAATATGAAAATTTCCTTACTAAAATACTGCTTTTCATACATAAAATTTTCGTTTTTCTTAAATGGCAGATTTTCGTACCAACCGGCGTTAATGAGTTAAGACAGTTTTATGAATAGTACAGAGAAAAGATAATGCAGTACTTATCGACCATGTGAATCACTTGTTAATCAAATCAGTTACTTATAACTCACATCCTTGTGAATAAAATTAACAAGAACGGAAAATCATGCATCCGGCACAGATTGCGAAATATTTTCTAATACTAACTGTAATACAGTGGAACATCGATTATCCGAACCTCGGTCAATCGAATACATTTCAGAAAAATTCAAATTGATTGAGTGCGATTCTGTTCAACTGCTGTCTTTAACATGTATAAGAGAAAAAGAATGTCCTCTCTGAAGCAAAAGAAAATTTTGGACTTTTTTCTTAAAATGTAGACTTACAGTACTGTGATCAATTTATTCCTTGATAGTTTGTTCCCCGCTTCTTGTTGTAAGCATTGTAGTAGAACATACATACATTTTTGCGTTTATTATCGCTGTTTCACTATGCTCATATAACCCTAGTATGTTTCTTTCGAAAATGATCGGAATACGAAATCTCGTTTATCCGAACACACCCGGTCACCTAATAGTTCGGGTAACCGATGCTCCACTGTATTCATAAATTTCATTTTTTAGCCAATGAAATAAGACTGATAAAAAAAAATAATTTAATCTAGAACGAAAAATCATGTGTACTTCCATGTATATATGCGAAAACCATATTGTGTTGCTGTTACACATAAAGCCAAGTCAGTTAAATTTAAAAATGAATACCACAACTGAAAACTCACTTCCAGCAATTATTCTTCATAGACAGCAACTGTAATGGAATTGTTTTCTGTCTCCATGTAAATGAACAATGAATGTCATGCACACCGTATTCAATCTCTAGTAAGAATCTTGCAGTGAACCTCAGCGAAATATCAATATGTTTGAAATAGTGTAACATCATAACCTTTAATCGATGTGGCAGAAATTGTCACATAACTACTGTGAAGCAGTCTGTGAGACCACTCCATCGAAAGATAGGCGCGGTTAACTCATAGGATAGTGCTTTTGGTACTAAACTTTTTGTACAGGACTGTTATAATTAAAATTCATCTATTCAAAAGTCTCTGGTGATAGTACTAAAGTTCCAAACGAAACAAAATTTCGGTAGTGTTTGTAGTTAAACTGAAAGTTATAACTATAAATACTGAAAAAAAAAAGCAGCTGTTTGTGAGACCGGTAACATCAGTTAAAGGTTAAAATACAACTAAAACGATTTTTCTCCATAGGCCGTAATGTTCCAGAATTCTTTTGGAGTCACTGTAAACGAACTATAAATGCTACAAGTTTCCTTTACAATATCGAAATGCATAGTAAACTTCAATAAGATAATTACATGACAATCAGAGTACATTTATTACGAGTTAGGTCACGGATAGAAACTGAAGTCGAACACGTTTTAACCATGTTGGAAAGTGTTAAAAAGAATGTTATTTTTTTACACATCAAATATGGTTAAATTAGATTAGTCGTCCCTGTATTTCATTTTATTCAAATACTAAAGGGTGCATAGTTGGGCTAATAACACATCGATCTTTAAATACTCGTAAATACAGAAAACAAATAAAATACTACTATAACTATTATGTAAACAAATAAAAATAATTACGTTTAAGTTAATCATGTTTGTGCAGTAAAATTTGATTTAATAAGGCGACTAATTAGATTAACATGTAATTCACATAAGCATGATTTATTACATAAAAATATTAATTCCAAATTTATATTATGTAAATAATTAAAATGATGATAAAGGATAAAAACCATTATTGTTGTGCCTAGCCCCCAAAAGCCAAGTTAAAATCAATCAAAGAAATATAATTAAAGAAAAAAATTGCAAGACTGATAACAATTGGTATTACTCATAAAATATATCAGGGGCAGGTTAAGGGGACCTTCTACATTAAGAAACAGACAAAAAGGCCCTTTTTTATGATTTTTTTGTAAGAAAACTGCACGATGGATCTTTTTGAAATTTTAACAGTTTATTGTACATATCTTAAGGTATACGCAAAATGTTTTTTTATTAGATTTTGTTGCTTCACCTCCAAGTTATAAACAAATATGTTCAACTGCTTTGGAAAATTTTGTCTGGACGGTGGGCATGATAGCGCCTTGTAGAATTATCTGAAACACAAAAATAATTTTTTTTTCGTAAACTTCGTGAGTATAGCTTCTAGTTAAATGAAAGGAACCCATAAATTTGTTAAAAAAAAAGTTATGTAATGGCTGATAAAAAAAAAAAAAAAAAAAGTTAAAAAAAAAAGTTAAAAAATTTCGTTTTTATCTGTTTTTTTTTTTTTTAAATAATTTTAGTAAAAGCTTTAATTCATATCGAAGGCAATCAAACAAGCTTTAATTTAAAAAAAAAAATCAAGATGATCCATTGAGTAGTTTTTTTTAAAATCTTGCCCACCGTGTCAAAAAATGTGGTTGAACATATTTGTTTATAACTTACAGTAGAAGCAACAAAATCTAATAAAAAAAAAAAATTCTTGTGTATACCTTAAGATATGTACAGTCGTGGAAAAAAAAAAAAAAAGTAAACACCCCCTACTAACTCCTCAACAAATAATCGTAGACGAAAGTTACTGGTACCGAACGATTGGAAATAAAGTCTACTTTTAAATTATGCATATAAAATTATCTTAGGGGGACATCTACATATTAAAACGAATCCAAACTTCATTTTTTCAATGACAATACCCAATTTAAACGAGATATTTCAAATCTTCGGTTCAAACTATGCCTAGGCACCAAATTTCAAGTCATTTGAATGATAAGTTTTTGAATTATAAATCTTCAAAACCCAGTGCGTCTAATGTTAAATTACATTTTCATATTTTTATTTATATCTCCTGAAATTATGCTTCAAATGTGCTAATTTTTTTTTTTTTTTTTTTTTTTTTTTTTTTGTAGCAATCATACTAATATACCCAAACATAAATACGCTGAATTTGTAATTTTTATGATTTTCTGATATGAATTATGAAATTAATATTAAAAAAATTATGA
Source organism: Maratus speciosus (assembly GCA_963932465.1). Lineage (NCBI taxonomy): Eukaryota > Metazoa > Arthropoda > Arachnida > Araneae > Salticidae > Maratus > Maratus speciosus. The sequence goes on from OZ010798.1 coordinate 294,303,176, forward strand.
ATTTCAACCTACAATTTTTTTGATGGATTCAGATTTATTAAGTCCTGCTTTATGGAAATCCAAAATTTCACATTTTTCTTCCAAGTAGTTTTCAAATTATGCTTAAAAAACGGCAAAATGATGGTTTAAGGGGCCGTCTATGATAGAAGTGACTAAATATTTCGTATGCTACCCTGTAATTTAACAGGCTTAATTGACTGCTTAAGGTGCCTTGATCAAGAAGGGAGCTCTCTCGGTTAACAATCGAGTACCAAACTTCAATTTGGATACAGCCCTTAAAATACGCTCGTTTTAAAATAATTTCTCGTAAACTTATGGTACGAATTGCATAAAAATTCGTTTTTAGGCTAATTGAAGGGTGTAGAGTCCATTTATGCTGCCAGAATTGTGTACTGCCGTTGAAAAAAACAAAGTTTGGGTTCGTTTTAATATGTAGAGCAAATTTAAGCAATTAGATCCCTAAGCAAATTTTATATACATCATTTAAAAGTAGACTTTATTTCCAATCGTTCGGTACCAGTAACTTTCTTCTACGATAATTTGTTGAGTAGTTAGTAGGGGGTGTTTACTTTTTTTTTTACACGACTGTACAATAAACTTAAAATTTCAAAAAGATCCATCATGCAGTTTTCTTACCAAAAAAAAAAAAAAATAATAATAATAATAATCATAAAAAAGTGCTTTTTTTTTTGGTCTCCTAATTTAGAAGGTCCCGTTAAGAAACATCCATATATTTGAGGACGTAAGTTCCAAAACTAGCCGTATCCAAAATTTAAAAAATCGAGTTTTTTCTATCAATCTATTCTATTGGTGAACCTGCATCGAAAAAAATTCTACAATCTGCAAAAACACTAGCTTTATCATGTGGCATTGTAACATCTTGGTTTACAATGAAAACCAATGGACGCAGCCAGAGTTTTTTCGCGATTTCCCAAAATTTGATTTTCTGGATAAGGCGAGTTTTGAAACTCACGTCTGCATTTGTAAGACTATCTAATCGCCAATCCATAAAGGTATAATCTGGCTTTTGGACTATCTAAATACTATCTGAACCATAAGGGAATGGGGTATTTTCGAATACCTGACTCGCGGAATATTTCAGATTTTTTCTCTTTTTTGATAAGTACTCATTTGTAAAAAATTTAAATAGTATATAAATAATAATTATTGTATTTTATTATCGCATCAAAGCGATAGAAAAAATTTCCTGTTTTGATTTCTTGGATACCTGCAGGGGAGAGGGGGCATGTTCTCAGAGCCATCATCTTGACCCCCCACCCCAGCCACCCATCTCAATCCGCTTGGGCTACTGAGTGTTTTTAAAATTGTTCTGAAGTGTCCCCCCCCCCAAAAAAAAAAAAAAAATACATAGGTAATATTATACGCGTCTATACGTACTCAGGAGAGCTAATACAAATTGTAACGTTATGAGCTCCCTTTAGCTTCAACAGCTTAAATTTTTTTAAAATAGACATTTTGAGGCACAAGTCTGAGGTCCTGCAGTTTAAGGTCTAGTACAACGCTGAGCACCTAACATGAACCGTGAACGCTATTTTGTTTTGCCTCAACATTCGCTAAGAAATCAAACTCTAAAAATTTGTAGAATCATTTATACTTAAAATTTTGGAGTAAGAAAAGAAAACTACATACAAAAATATTAATTAGAATTATGCAATACATTTATGAATATAAAAAAAAAATCATCAAAAAATTAAATTTCAAATCTTAAGACTTAGTTGGGGATGGAAGTATTTTCTGCCTTTTCACCTACTTATGATAAAAAGGTAGTCTCTGTTTACCCGGGTAGTTTAATGTTAATTTTTAACATTCTGGCGTTTATAAGTAATTCTTTAATCTTGTTCCATGTTTGTATATACCTGCTTTCGAGTCTAAGATTTGAAATTTCATATTTTGATGATTTACATTTTTATTGCATCTACTGTGAGCTGCTTTAGCGCCCATGATGTAATGATTTTCAATAGTAAAATTTGAAATATATATATAGAAACATACCTTGGCACATATTATGAGTTTGCATCAAATTCAATATACAAAAATGACACTTTTCGCAAGTCAAAATGCCGATATTGCTTGATGTTGATACACCTAAACATGTGGAGAAACATACATAAACACTCAGGATAAACAAGGAATTAACGAAATAATACTATTTTTAAAATATTGTTAAATTTAGAGGAGAAAGGGAAAGTAGAAATGTAACACTTACTGTCCCCTTTCAACAAGCTCGTTGGAAAAGTATGCTGCAAAAAGAAATAGAAAAATGTAAAATTCACAGTACTATGTATACATATAAACACATAAATATATATACACAAGACATAGTACATACACATATATAGATATATTTTCAAAATACACAGTGGACTATCTATACAAAGCTTAGTTTAGTCTCAACCAAATTGACTAATTACAATCGTGAACAATAAAACTTGCGTGCAAAGAACAAAACACGTTAGAACACGTTGCAACCGCGAAACTATCCAAATACGTACTCAGCGCATGGTCATACGCAACAGCCTCATTTTGGTCCAATCGCGCATGGGCGTAAACTACACCGTGGCGCTGCAAGCGATAGCATGATAAAAAAAAAAGCGTGCAGTCAATGCTGTACGAAGTATAAACGCAAAAATTACCAGTTCTTGCATGCAAGAATACAGAGTGAAGAGGATGACAGGCTGATATAAGCTATGTCAATTTACGCAACTTACGAACTTTGAAAGAAACTTTATCAATAGTTTGAAAATAGGTAGTTTGTTGATATACCATAATTCCGATTTGAGGACGCGCGTAAATAACAAAACACGTTAGAACATGTTGCAACCGCGAAACTGTTTAAATACGTACTCAGCGCAAGGTCATACGCAACAGCCTCGTTTTGGTTCAATTGCACATGGGCGTAAACCACACCGTGGCGCTGCAAGCGATAGCATGATAAAAAAGCGTGCAGTCAACGGTGTATGAAGTATAAACGCAAAAATTACCAGTTCTTGCATGCAAGAATACAAAGTGAAGAAGATGACAGGTAGATACAAGCGATGTCAATTTACGCAACTTACGTACTTTGAGAGAAACTTTACCAATAGTTTGAAAATAGGTAGTTGGCTGATACACCATAATTCCGCTTTGAGGATCGTTCTGACCGTACCATCCGAAAGAGTTGAAAGAATGAACACGTAAAAATTCCTATAACGATAACCAAGTTCTGAATAGATCAGAAAAACATTATCCAAAGTAACAATATGATAGAGCGAGTATAACCCTATCTTTTGTTTTGGTGGAGTTAAAACAGAATCACGCGAGACTGGAAAAAACTTTCTAGCAAGACTCATTTATGGACTTTCTAAGAGCGACGTTAGGTTTTGTTAGAAGCTCAAAAATATAATTTTAGTAAGCTGTTGTGCCTGTGGGTGCAAAAAGAGAACAATTAAGAAGCTTTTCTTACGATTTACTGGTATGTATTAAGTTTTTGTTATGTTTATGCCTGAAAGATCTGAAAAATCTCCCTTATAATTATGATACCGTATATCCACGTTGTCATAGTAAAAGTAAAAGAAATATTTCCCTCTGAATGTCAAACATACATATTATAATAGATCTTAGTAGAATTTATCCTTAACAATTTTAATATTGGACGCATAATTGTAATTGATTAGTCTTAATAATAATAATAAAAACTATTGGCGATTCAAACGCTCGAATACGCCATCTGGTGGAGAAAATATATAACTTCTCGTTTCAGGAAAATTCCATGCAAGCACATTGCATTACATGTATTTTTAATTTGTTCAGAATAATAATTTTTTTGCGCAGTTTCAGATTTCATATGATATTTGTGTTCTGTGTTATATGACAAATTAAAATTTATCCTAATTGGAATATCTAAAACTTTCAAACGCATTTACAACAAAGAATGATTTCAATTGCACTTTAGCATTAGTTAAAGGGACGGCTGCGATCAGAGCCTCTATAGGCCGTTTTAGGTCCCATAAGTGTGTTTGCCGACGCAATTTGTCTGTGGAAAAATGTTTATTTTTTTTTCAAACAATACAATTTGTCTTATTTTAAAATAAATTTACGGTAAAATAAGCATAAGCTATTTCTTTACAATTCTGTTAAGTTTGCAAGTTTCTGAATCGTCGCGTACGTACTTTCAAGAACTGCAATAAAGCAACAATATAGCACCTTTCTATCGCCAAATGCCTTGAATTATGTGATTTATCTCGGTGCCACTTCCTACACAATAGTACAGTGGCAATTTGCTTCGTATTTGCTCTGAATACAATCAGAATGAATCGATGGCTTGTACGACAGAGTTATTTCAATAAGATTAGCAACACAAGAGCATGTAGAACCTCCTAATCTGTGCCCATGTATCGCTTCAGCAGGCAAAAGTAAATTGAGGACTAAAAACAGAAAACACTGAAAGTCCAAAAGTGGAAATTTTTCAAGTGAGCGAAAAAAAGAAAAACTCCTACTTCTGGTACTTACAGCGTTTTGCACTTCACTCCTTTTGGGCTCTTAGTTCAACACTTTAAAATGTAGGTACCTAGCTTCCTTTCGTTTAGTGTTATCTAATATTATCAATTGTAAACATTTCTTTTATTTATATATTTAATATTTTTCACCTTGATTAAAAATATCCCATTGATGTAAATAATAACATGATCAAGTTGTGTATAATGGTCACCAGTTGCCGCTCATCTTATCACTGGCAATTTCATCGTTCTCCACTTCACTTCGTGTGGCACATTCAGCCAACGACGTTTTTCTATTCTTTTTTTAACTATTTCTACTAGGGTTGCCACTTCAAGAGTGTTGCGACTTCAAGAGTTCTCCTGTTTGTTAAGCTTGGCATTTAAGACATTTTTTCGTAAAAAAGATTTTCGATTTTTTGGTACTTTCAGCGTTTTCTATTCTTAGTCCTCAATTATTTTCACTTTAACAAAATAAAAAAAAATTCCCAAGAGAGAGAGAAAGAACGAGAGATATTTAAGGGGTCTCAGGACTCAAACTTGGAAAAAATAAAAGGACCTTTTTCACATTTAATATCCTAAAATGTATATGATTTAAAAGCACAATTTTAATTGGAATGAAAGATATACAAGTATGTTCTTTCATTTCATGTATTTAAAAAATTGCAAGATGCAGAATTAGTATTTATAGGGGGCTCCAAACTGTTAGACATTTGTCGAGCAGAAAAACGGTATAACAAGATTACGCGCAGGATTACAAAATAAATTTTGCAACTAGACAAACTTTTTGCACCTAATTATACTTCAGATTGTAATAATTACCCTGAACCTAAATAAATTTGTATTTAAAGCAGCATTTTTATATTTTTAATGCAAATTTGTATTTAGCAAACACAGAATTTTGAAAATTTCAACAGTATAATCACCTAAAAAATGTGTTTTTTAAACAATAAAAATGAAATTTTAGGTTTAGTTTATTCAGATTAACATGAAACATATGTTTTCAAAATTTCATGAAAAAATATTCAGAAGTTTTTGAAATATCCTGTGTGTTATACCCAAAAACGTCATTTGGAGAAAAATGACTTCAAAGTTTCGAAATGCAGCTTCAGCCATTGAGCTGGTATCATTCTAAAAGTCATAACTTCTGTTCTAATGGAAATTTCAAGGAAATAATTATATCAAAAGGTTCAGAAAAGATAAGAAGTTTATCATCTAAAAAAAATAAAATTTTCGAGCTTTAAGAGTCCTGAGACCCCCTTTTAACACAAAATATGACACACTTATAAAAGTACAAAATTTCTTCAAAATAACATAGAAGTGCTTTTTAAAGTAGATATATTTTTTTAAACGTAAAAAGGTCATTCAGTCCCGTTGGAGACTCACAATAAAGACGATGCCCTCGTGCACTTTTCCCCCCTTATAGAAGGCATTGTTGGAAATTCGCTTTTGGTAAGAACAGGAAAAAGAAAACTATTAAAAATATATCGGATAAAATTCCTTATTCTTAGACCCTATTGCTGTAAATTTGAAATATAGTTTGCTAAAACTAGCGTTACAAAACTTTCAGGTTTTGTTTGACATCATTTTTGTTCTCATAAGGCTCATTATTGTCGACTCATTTTCATAAATGAACTCGTGCGTTCATACAGCCGGACTGCAACATGTTGTGCGGAACATTATTAAGCACTTTACGCACAGCTGCACCAAGTTATTACATCATAGTGTAAAGTTTTCAGATACATATTGCAGGTGAAAGATGGAAATGTTTGATGCTATTTCAATCTCCGAATACAAGCTATTTATGTTTCTATACTTCTGTTTCCACACTTGAAATAAATCACGTAATTCTAATTTTAAAAATAGTGAAACTGAAATTTTCTCGGATTTATGATTATAAATACAAGGAGTCTGGAAATTTATTCTTTTATTTTTTAACGTTATGGTCATTTTATTTATTTATTTAGGCATTTTAGGAATACATCGTGAGAACAAAACTTTCTAAGCCCCTTTAATTGTCGAAATAAACTTTTTCAAATGTCGTACAGGAACTTTAATATTGCACGTGAGGATTTAAAATAGAAGAAAGTTACTGATACCAAACGATTGGAAATAAAGTTACTTTTAAAGGATGTATATAAAATTTGCTTAGGGGGCCATCTAAAAATCAAAACCAGACCAAACTTTGTTTTTTTCAGTGGCAACACCGAATTTTGACAATACATTTTAAAACTTCGGTTCAAACTACACAGAGAAACAAAGTTTCAAGTCATTTTGATGATAAGTTTTTGAATAATAAACATTCAAAATTTAGAGCTTCTTTTGGTGCAGGTCAACGCGGCTGCAGGTTTCCGACTTAATATGTGACCAAATAATTTAACAACGAAAAATATTTTTAAATACTTGAAGAAATAAGCAACGTGGAATTATTAGTTTTTGAATTAATTTGAGCCGATGGTCCTTAGCTACAATCTTATTTTACAAGAAGAAACTGATAATAATTTTTTGTTTCTACAGGAAGTTAGGATGCTGCCCATCGAGCACGGATATTTTGGTACAGGTGAACACGACTGTAGGTTTCCGGCGTAATATGTGACCAAATTTAACAACGAAAAATATTTTTAAATACTTGAAGCAATAAAAAACAACGTGGAATTATTAGTTTTTCAATTAATTTTACTCCAATATAAAATATATAATGTGAACATTAAAAAGGTCCACACTATTACTTAAAAGGCGACTAATGTAATGAAAAAGATGTTACAAGTTCAAAATATACATTTTATTTAAAATTTCTTAGTACTTTCAAGCCTTCCAGGCTCATCATCAGAGAATATCTTAACCCCTTCGGGACGGGAGCCTTTTATGAAATTTTTAATCTTTTGTCACCATTTTTTAAAAACACAAATTTGGGTCTTCTTGAATCGAGAAAATGCGCTGATTAAATAAGGCAAATTTTACAGTAAATTTTTACTGGTGAGGAAAAACAAGGATTCTGAGCGCGTCATGCGGCACGAATACGTGTCGCTCGTCCCCAAGGGGTTAATAATAACTAAATGTTGTTTATTTATACAAATACGTCACTTTGTTTTGAAAATGAGAGAGCCAATAATTACTAGAGTTGAAAGTAGAAGCAGCAGTAGCAGTTTCTTGGATTGAGTTTAATTAGAGGAAATATATATTATTATTAATTGCAGTTCCATTTATTTTATGACAACACTGTGTCCCATACTTCACTTTTCATGGGTAGAAGAAAATATTTAACTTCTGTAATTTAAATTTTATTACGTCACTTTGCTCAGGTTTTCAGGATTTATTTTTAGGATATTGAACCACAAACTGGGGATATTTTACGATAGGGCTAATATCCTGAAATTAATGAGGAGCCTTGAGGGGTCTCAGGACTCTTAAAGCTTCAAAATTAAAATTTTTTTTTTAGATGTTAAACTCCTACATTTTCTGAACATTTTTATATAATTTTTTCCTTGAAATTCCCATTAGAACAGAAGTTATGGCTTTTAGAATTATACCCGCTCAATAGCTGAGGCGGCATTTCCGAAACTTTGAAGTCGTTTTTTTTTTTTCCAAATGACGTTTTTGGTCATAACGCGCAGGATCTCTCAAAATCTTCTGAATATTTTTTTAATCAAATTTTTAAAACATATGTCTCATATTAGTCTGTATAAACTGAACTTGAAATTTTCTTTTTATTGTTAAAAAAAAATATATTTTTTTAGGTCTTGAAATTTTCAAAATTTTGTATTAGCTCAATACAACTTTGTATTAAAAATGCAAAAATGCTTTAAATACAAATTTATTTAGGTTCAAGGTAATTATTACAATCTGAAGTAGAAGTAGACTTAAAAATATCGTGAAAAATTACCTCTGTTTTTAAAGGCTATCTATTTTCTGACCAATGAGAACGCTATATAAAAACCTGTGGATCGTTCTCATTGATCAGAAAATAGATAGCCTTTAAAAACAGAGGTAATTTTTCACGATATTTTTAACAGTGTAGGCACCAAAATTTTCATTCTAGTAGCAATATTTATTTTGTAATCCTGCACGCAAACTGTTATACAAATTTTTTGCTCGTCAAATGTTTGACAGATTGGAGCCCCCTGTAAATGCTAATTCTGCCTGTTGCAATTTTTGAAATACATGAAATGAAAGGACATGCTTATATCTTTCATTCCAATAAAAATTGTGTTTTAAAATCGAATACATTTTAAGATATTAAATGTAGAAAATTGTCTTTTTTTTTCTTCATTTTTTCGAATTTTAAGAGTCTTGAGACCCTTAACTAAGAATAATGTATTGTAACTTACTGTGCAGCCCAGATGATCAACACCAGCAGTCACCGCTTTCTGAAAAAACTCTTCCTTAATTCCCATTTTCTGCAAAAGAAAAGAAAACACACATAACTAGATGAATCTAAATAATCCAAAGTATTATAATTATGCTGCAAGAATTGGAATTCCATTAAAAGACTTACGAGAGAGAATGCATTACTAATGTTGCATCATTATGAATGGAATTAATAGTTATTTCAGACCATTAAGAATGCCATAAACCAGAGCTGCAAAAGTCTCCGGCTTTTTGGATATCGGAATTTTAATACGGAAAATGTTCTTTTATTTAATTAGAACATTTCGGCGATCTAAAAGAACAACAGTTTCTCTAAGATCGTAGTGGTATGCAAAAAGCCGGAGACTTGGCAACTCTACATAAACCCTTTTATCGTACCAAGAAAAATTAAAGTACAAACACAAAAAAACAATTACATACACTATTTTCTTATGGAATTTTAATAAGTACACTTGCAATAAATTTACAGTTCTTATAAAAATAATGAAATAAGCTGGTGTGAAATGGATAAGATAAAAATAAACTTCTTAAAATCAAACTAGAAATTTTAATAAATGCGCGCAAGGCCTTTCGAAAGAACTAGTCTTTCTTCATCAAGCGCAGAGAACACGTCCTACTCCTTTAAAACAGCAGCAAGACACTTGCTTCTGTTGGCACGAGACTGGAGTCTTGCTGCTGTTTTTATAGCAGTAGGACGTGTTTTCTATGCCTGATGAAGAAAGTCTAGTTCTTTCGAAAGGCTTTGCGCATTTATTAAAAATTTTATGGTGTTTTTAAGAAGTTCTTTTTATCTTATAGTTCTTGATTTACGATATTTTAAAAACAAAATTTACCCTAATATGCATTACGAGTAGTTATAATGTATTTTCAACATTGATTTAATTATTTTAATTTCGTTTACAATAAAATTACAGATAAATAATAATAAAGCTATTTTCATTCGGGTTTTTATTAATGACAAGTCCTTTAAGGGGTCTCGTACCTTTTGAAAGCTTTTCATCGCCAGTGGAAAAGTGACGTGGTTTCAAGTTCTCATAACTTTCTAAATACTTAATGAAATTACATAAATCTTTTTAATATGCTTAGAAAACCATATTTAAGGCTTTAAAAAATTTTAAACTAAACACTTATAATAAAAAATGCAATTCAGTTAACATTGCAATTTTTTTTTTCACATAGTATGTCACAATCGCATGATAACTTAAAATGGATATATACGAACTAGGGATGCAACGGATATCCGGCAAATATCCGATATCCGGCATATCCGGCTGATTTTTCAATATCCGAAATACCGTCGGATATCCGAATCACAATCACCGGATATCCGACTTCTCTGCCGGATATCCGGCAATGCGTAGCAAAGCAAATATATAAGGATAAGAGAAATCGCTTGACCCAAACAATGCCGAACAACTTTTGTTTATAATGCAAAATATGAAATAAGTCCACTATTCATGAGTAAAAGGTAATTCTCAAAAGTTTAAAGAATTGCCAGCTTTCCTAACATTGGTATTTGAACTCTTTATAATAAATTTAAGAATTTGTTTACATCTTTTAGAAAATTGTACCTTTACTTTCAGAATGTGAAACAAAGTCTGAAGTTGTTTATTAAAGTATGACTTTATGAAGTTTCTTTCTCTCTTTTATGTTTAACAATTAAACAGACCTATTTTTACTTTCTTCTATCTTCAATAGAAGAAAGTATTGTAACAGATTTTTTCGATTTCTGGTTTCGGTGGGCTTAGACGTTTTCGAGGTCAGAGATCCCAAAACATGTTTATACAAAATGTCTGTTTGTCATCATACCATCAAAAAGTGTATGAAGTTATGCATAGAATTAAACCAAATTTTTTGTGAATGTTTTTGGCTATAGCTAGCTGGCCTTCCTTCAATATTGGAACATTCCACTGGAAGGGGGCGCTATAATCGTGATTTTTGTGCCATTTTCATTATTGTGCCATCGAAAAGTGTATGAAGTTATGCATAGAATTGAACCAAATTTTTTGCGTATGTTTTTGGCTGTGGCCAGCAGTTCTTTCTTCAATATGGAAGCATTCTGCCGGAAGGGAGTGCTGTAATTGCGATTTTTGTGCCACTTTCATTATTGTACTATCGAAAAGCGTATGTTAAATATGTAATAAATTATCTATATAATTGAACAAAATTTTTTGTGTATGTTTTTGGCTATATCCAGCCGGTTCTCCTTTAAATTGCAAATATTCCGCCAGAAGGGTGTGCTGTAATAGTGATTTTTGTGCCATTTTCCTTCTTGTACCATCGAAAAGTGTATGAAGTTATGCATAGAATTGAACCAATTTTTGTTGGTATGTTTTAGGCTAACAACTAACTGGTCCTCCTTCAATTTGAAAATATTCTGCTGGAAGGGGGCGCTATAATAGTGATTTTTGTGTTATTTCCATTATTTTACCATAAAAAAGGGTATGAAGCTAAGCATAGAATTGAGGCAATCTTTTGTGTATATTTTTGGCTATGGCCGGCAGTTTTTCCTTGAATTTGGAAATATTCCGCCAGAAGGTGGCACTGTGACAACGTTTTTTGTAAATTTTTTTCAATTTTTTGCAGTTTTTTGTACTGTATATTGGTGGCTCGTGAAGCCATGGGAACTTCGCACCTGCTAAGCTGGCTATTCACAATCAGCTGGTGTACAACAGAATAACGAAAAAAATTATTGATTTTAATAAATATCATGATCGAGATTAACTTATTCTTATTTTGATTAATTGACGAGTAGAAATTTTAGATCAAAATCAAAGTTTGTATAATATCGAACTAATAATATCGAAGTATTAACATTTGGAACTACTTTTTGAAATATTAAGACGTATGAGATAGAAGAAAGTTTTGGGATTGGCACATCCAATTAGTTATTTTTGTAACTTCATTATAAAGAAAGTATTTAAAATGAAAAGTAATTTTCTTTTTACTTATTATCACAATAATTTAACTTAAAATAAAACTAAATGTGACTCAAAGCAAAACAGCATTAAATAATTAAAACAGAAAAAAGGCATCAACTAAACCTATATTTGGAGAAAATAACTCTTTAATCATGGGTATATTAGTAGATATTTTATGTTTAAATTATAAAAAGAAGGTATTTCTTTGTGAAAATACTCTACAATTATAGGTATATTAATTGGTTGAAATTTGTTACACAAATTATCAGCATTTCATTGTACAAATTAATTATTAGCAATTATCAATATAGTCAATCCCAAATCCCGTAGCAATTATCAGCATTTCATTGTACAAATAAACAGAATATTTTAATGTTTAAATTTCATTTTTTATACAACATTATTAATATACATTACACGGCTTAAATGGCAGATACATGTCTTGAATTTCGAGATGGGGATGGCAGGATTCGTGCCCTAAAGAATATTGGGGGCGGGGGGCTCCTGTTTCCAAAAAATCATTTTCCGAAAATGTTTCTTTGTAAAACGACGATGAGGTGTCAGAACCGACTGACAAATTTTGCGATAATTTCCACTATCGATTTGCAGATTTCAGTAATTTCTTACAACAAATTGACAAAATTCATGTTTGTTTTTCTGCATCTGACCAAAAAAGTTTGTGATTTTTCTCCACGATCAACTGACGAATTTCTTGATTTTTTTTTTTTTTTTTGAGACCGATTGGTGAATTTCATAATTTTTTTTTTCGCAATCATTGACAAATTTAGAAATTTTATTCTGTGACCGATTGGCAAATTTCCCTGTTTGTTCTTGTGACATACTGATGAAAGTAACGATTGTTTTTCTGCATCCGATTGAAAAAATTCGCATTTTTTGTCTGCGACCGGCTGAAGAATTTCACGGTATTTGCTCGTGACGGACTGGCAAATTTCACAATACTTTTCTATGATCGATTGACAAATTTCGTGATATTTTCCCACTGTCGATTTTTCATGAACTTCAGTTTTTTTTTTGCAACCAATCGACAAATTATTTTATTTATTTTCACCATGATTGACGAAATCGGCAATTTTTTTTTCTATGACCGTTTTACGTATTTTGCGATGTTTTTCCTGTGTGCTCAAAATAGGAAATAACTAAAAGAGCAGCAACAGCCACCGGAAACTAAGCTCTTCCAAATTGGACAATAGTCAGCACTAAAAAAAAAGAGATTACACTTGTGGTGCACATGAAAAAAAAAAAAAAAAAAAAAAAAAAAAAAACTGATGAACTTAAAAAAAAAAAAAAAAAAAAAACATATTTAGAAACAACAAACTAGTTGTTTCTCGCAATTAACAGAAATTAGGACATGACTTTTTGAAATCAACCTTTTCTCGTGTAATAGAAGAAATCAATTGACTATTCCCTTTTCAAACTTTGGATATGGATTTAAAATTCCAATGCATAGAACATAGTTCAATTAACGAAAATACCAGGGATTACAGTTTTGAATATAATTCCATTAAGGATATAATAAAACAAATTTGCTCAGAAGTGACATAGCATCACCGATATGCATTATTCATGTAAGTTAAAAATTAATGCACATCAGATTTTGCAAAGTTTTCTAAAACTTTTTCAGAGAGCATAACCATGTGTTTGCGATAATTTCAAAACTTATAAAAGTCGCTCTGTGCTGTTTGTCAAAAGTGTAACTTGTGAAAGAGGCTAAAGTACGCAAAATGGAATAAAATCTAACATTAGGTGAAAGTTGAAAAATAGACATGGTATACATAAAGCTTGATTCTGTTCCTTTTGTTTTAATAAAATAAAAATTTTGAATAATTATCTTGAGTTGTTAATTTAAATTGTTTCAATGGTATTTTGTCATGTCTATATAAATGTAATTCTTTAAGTAGCACATAAAAAATAAGGGGGTTTAATGATTTTTTTTTCTTTCTAACAGTTCAACTCCCCTGCATTTATAAATTTTGGGTATGAAACTCCCCTCCTGGGAAAACTTGAATTGCAAGCCCTGATATTCAAAGAGATATAGTTTTTGTAAATTATATTTCAATATGTTTAAAATGTTTTAATTATGTGTGAAACATGTTTGTAATTTATTGTTATGAGATGACATTATATAGAGAAATAATTCACTATATAACTAAAAACATATCTAGTGACGGATATCCGATCGGATATCCGGCCGGATATCCGAATCCGGCAGGCAAAGGAGCTTCGGATATCCGGTATCCGATATCCGGCAAAATCAATATCCGGTGCATCCCTAATACGAACATAAAACGCGTTAACCCTTCACTGCACGATTTTTTCTATTTTTATGAAAAAAATTATATGGATGGATGTGTTTATGACGGTCAATTATCAGCACGAGGGATATAGGCCCTAAGGGGGGGGGTGCCCTTCGTGGGGGCCTTTCTAAGGGAACCTAATCTGTATTAACGCTTTGATATCCAAGGTTCGAAGAAAACGAAAACTCCGAACAATTAGGCCGACGGGCGCGATTGGGTTCGAATCCAGCACTTCCCGTCTACCAGCTTCAAGAGCAGAACCTCTCGGCCACTGGTGGAGCAAAAAAAAAAAAAAAATTATATGAAATCTATATATCGGTCTAATAATGGGAAAAATAATAACAAAAAATTAAATTTCAAACTTTCAGCTAAAATTTGATATTTTATGCCGTGTACCCTATGTACACAATTAGGGTTTTAAAATATTGTATTGCTATATTTTACAACTAAATGAGCTTAAATTAATTTTATCTGCTTAACACTCTGCAACTATTTTTATATTAATATTTTTAAGTATTCATAATGATGTAAAAATAATGTAATGTTGGAATTTGCCTTAATAGCTTGATCGAATTTTTTTTTTCTTTCCGAAAAATAAATTCTAATTTTTTGTCAAATGCAGCCATCTGACAGGAACAAAATAAGTTTTATTCTATTTTTTGGACTGTTCTTGATCAGGGATAGAGATCATATTGGCCAAATTCATGGCACATAATAAGAATTACAGTGTTTTTAAGATATGTGCCAGATGTGGCACGTGGTGCAGTGAAGGGTTAAAATGATCCCCCCCCCCCCCAAGTTATATTTTATAGAACGAATTAATATTATTGAAGTTTCAAGTTCTTATAATTTTCTAAATACTTAATGAAATTACATAAATCTCTGTAATATATTTAAGCCATATTTAAGGCTTTGTAAAAATAAACACTTATAATAATAATAATAATAAAATACAATTCAGTTAATAATTCAAAATTTTTTCACATTGTATGTCACAATCCGCACGATAACTTAGAATAGATATACGAACATAAAACTTATGCTAAAATGTCCACCAAACTATATTTTATAAAACGAATTAATATTATTGAAAGCGCGAAATATTTTTACTATTATTTAATAATTAATTTTTTTTCATTTTTTTTTTCAATTTTTCAAATTTATTAAAATTTTTTAAATAGTTTCTGTCAAAGAATTTATATATCATTAACTCATTCCATAAAATATAGTTTGGGGGTCATTTTAATATAGTGAAACCTCTCTGTGCGACCATCTCCCTGAACGACCAATTTTTTTAATGGAACGAAATTTATTCCCATAGGATCAATACTAATTTTACCTCCATTCAGACATCATCCTAGTTGAACTCCCTCCATGAGCGGCCCATTTCTTGAAGAAAATGACACAAATTCCGTTTTTTCCTGGTCACTTGAAGAATGTTTTATTAGAAAAATAATTCCGGAGAGCTCATTATTCATCAATTTCTAAGCTAAGTTTAGATTTTTTTAATTCCGGTAACTTTTAAGTGTTTAAACCCCTTTGTGTCTTTTTGGGCAATGAATTTAACTCTGATGACAAATTAAGAATGACGGCCAATAAACTCCCCGCCCTATTCTGTCAGGAAACTCTGAAAAGAAATAGATAAATTAATGAAATCGTCATTATTTGTTCCCGTCAAAAAATTGCATTTATTTACTGAACTTCGAAAAGACTTGGAAATAAAAGTTATAAAAAATAAAATCGTAAAATCAAATCAAACGTCGATGTATTCATTTTTTATACTCTGCAGTAATTAACTTATGTAATTAATTTTTGTTTTGATATTTAATTTTTCATATTTTTTCCTAATGTGAAAAATAAGTTTTAGCAACATTAATTGTTACCCTTTTTCAACAATTAAACAGGATCTCCATTAAGAGTAGAATCCCCTCTCGCAGCGACCAATTTTTATTGGAACGGAACGTGGTCGCTTTAGGGGGGTTTTACTCTAAATGTTCATATATCCATTCTAAGTTATCGTGCGGATTGTGACATACTATGTGAAAACATTTTGCGATATTAATTGAACAGTATTTTTTATTGTATTATGTTATAAATGTTTATTTACACATTTTGAAAATCTTGAAATAGGTCTTAAATATACAGGGTTAGCACAAATGAATGACCAGATTTTAAAATTTTATAATTTTCAAAACTATTACACTTATTATAAGTGACATATAAAAATAAAGTAGTTTTTTTTTTTTTTTTCAGTTACAAATATTTGATGCCCAAAACCTTCCGTAACACGATAAACACCTAATCTGTAATCAAGTTCGTTCCACACATTTGGTATTTTTGCACAGTCAACTATTCTTAAGGCAGCACCGATGCATTAAAACATTAAATAATGCAGCACTGATGCACCGTGAAATGTACATTGTGTATCAGTAATATATGATTATTTCTACATTTTATAAATTTTGAAATAGGTCTTAAATATACAGGGTTAGCACAAATGAATGACCGAATTCTAAAAGTTTATATTTTTAAAACTATTACACATATTATGATAAGTGATATGAAAATAAAAAAGAACATTCGAAGTTCTTTTTTTCAGTTACACATGTTCGATGCGCAAACCTTTCGTAACAGGACAAACACCTTATCTGTAATCAAGTTCGTTCCACACATTTGGTAGCTTTGCACAGTCAACGATTCTTAAGGCAACACCGATGCATTAAAACATTAAATAATGCAGCACTGATGCACCGTGAAATGTACGCTGTGTATTAGTAATATATGATTATTTCTACATTTGTTTATTTCTACATTTGTTTATTTCTACATTTTATAAATCTTGAAATAGGTCTTAAATATACAGGGTTAGCACAAATGAATGACCTGATTCTAAAAGTTTATATTTTCAAAACTATTACACATATTATAATAAGTGATATGAAAATAAAAAAGAACATTCGAAGTTCTTTTCTTTCAGTTACACATGTTCGATGCGCAAACCTTTCGTAACAGGACAAACACCTAATCTGTAATCAAGTTCGTTCTACACATTTGGCAGTTTTGCACAGTCATTCTTAATGCAGCACTGTGCATCAGTAATATATGATTAATAATATTATTAATAAAGATCCCGTATTAACTAGATATTTTTCCTAAGTTCATGCTTTTGATTATTTATGAATAAGAATAGAAAAGGAATCATGCCTCAAACGCTCGATTCCTACTAATGATGTTATTTTGAAAGAAAAAATAATGATATATGTCATTTGTGTGGTTATGTCTAATTACTCCGGATGTGGCATAATGCTCGTTTTGTGTAAATATATGGCATATGTCAGGTATGATAACACCACAAATCCTCATAAAATTTCCATAAATTAGATTTCATAATTTAAATCTTTATTCCTCAAAAGATGTATAACAATTTCAATATGTTTGAAAAAAGAGTAACACCATTAAATTACACTGCAAACTATTCTTCCTTCATAGGCAATGTAGGGCTATACCATGAAAAACAGACAAAATATCCTGCACGTGACACTTACGTAAATACCTATATCTATTATCTTATAAATTGTTAGAATATAAACCATCTATTAAAAATAACAAAAAGCTTTAGATTTTCATGTTAGCGTCGTTGTTTTAATTTGAGAATACAATAGCATTGTTAAAACAGCAGTAATATGTAGAAAAGCTGTCCCACACATGATACGGAATGGCATTTTAATAGGTTTAAAAATCTCCACATTTTAAACCCTAAATCCAGTGTTGATTTCAGGGGGTGGCCCGGGGGGGACATTCCCCCCCGGAGCAATGAGATGTCCCCCCCGGAAGATTTGAGATTTTGTGTTTTCAATGGTCAAAAAGTGCAATTTCCCCCCCGGAACTCTATAATGTCCCCCCCGGAGCCACAGAAATCCCTCCCGGAGAAAAGTGTCTGAATTCAACACTGCCTAAATCTAAGCTAGCTGCCCTTTTTTAATAGGTTTAAAAATCTCCACATTTTAAACCCTAGACCTAAGCTAGCTGTCCTTTTTTAATAGGTTTAAAAATCTCCACATTTTAAACCCTAGACCTAAGCTAGCTGCCCTATTTTTAAAGGTTTAAAAATCTCCACATTTTAAACCCTAGACTTAAGAAATCAGGCTGATTCAGGGCCATTCCATGAGTAACGGAAAAAAAGTTCCGCTTGTGACATGTATCTTATTGTATACTGTGTTCTCTTACAATATCTATTAACTTATAAGTAGTTAAAATATAAACTATACATTAAAAATAACAAAACTCTCTAGATTTTCATAGCATAGATGTTTTAATTTGAGGATACAATAACATTGTTAAAACAGCAGTAATATGTAGAAAAGCTATCCCACATGTCATACGGAATGGCCCTGTAACAGAATACTTTTGAGCACCTTTGTAAACGAATTATAATTGCTACTTATTCTATACTCTATGGAAAACATGTCGCCGACCTCAGTGACGTATATGAATTTCATTATGTTAAAAGTGTAAAATTATTAAAATGAACTGAAAACGATTTTTCTCTATTGACCGTACCCGTAATGTAACGGATTAGTTTCGAGTGTCGAGGTAAACTAACCATAATAGCACTTCGCCAAAGTAAACTTCAATAACATGGCAATCCGAATATATTTGCAACAATTGGAGATCGGGCAATCAAACCGAATTCATAAACACTTTTCGACTATGTTGGAATGTGTTAAAAACTCTAATACGTCACCAGCTGAAAGATTACATTAATATTTTTATTTAAGATTTGTATTTGACTCAAAAACCAATATTTACAAACAAATTTATTTTTCAAAGAGCATGAAAAGTTTCAAATAAACATTGAGCACAAGATAAGGTGGCAGCTAACCTTCTGATCATAGTTCTGAATTTTTAGCAAAAAAGTCTACACAATATTTCTTTTCTAAAATTAGCACAACGCAATTTTAGTTCGGTGGAACATATAAATAACAGAAGACTTTATTTCTTTTACTAAATACAGTTTTATTTTGAGATAACTATCTCTCTGTATTATAAAAGAGAAACATGTCCGTGCGTAACGCTGACGCCATTTTAACGGTGGCAAGAACAGACTATTAAATTTAGCGTTTACTGAAATCTTTTAAACTTCTAAACAATGCACATTTTCAATTTTTACAACGTCGAATAGTGGGGGGGGGGGGGGGTGTACTTTAAAATGCAATTTGTTTGAAAACTGTATTACAATTTGTTTAAAAACTGTACTACAATTTACTCAATTTTTATTGTTTTTGAAATAATTTTCAAGCATGAGATTTTTCTTTTTAACTATCTCTAACGTGTTCAGACAATTACAAGAGTTAAATCCGTTTACATTCCAAACGAAATTAAAACATTTATCAATCAATAAATAAAACAATAAAATATAACTAAAACACAAATTTAAGACATGTAATCGAACTACGCGCTTAAGCCACTGAAATGAATTGAATAAAAAAAGGCCAATTTCAAATAGTGAACTTCGGCGATTTTTTCGGCTGTTAATTCTTGGTGCGAGGCTAATACGAAAGTATAGCTTTTAATAAATTTCAAAATTTTATTTGAACGCATTACTATTGTTATTTTTCCATGTAAATATGATTTTTGGTATTGTTAGGTGACATTCTAAAAAAATATTTAATGTAAAAAATGTATTAGAGTTACAATTAAAAGAAAAATAGTTTTCACTTACATTCTGTAACCTGGGAAGCTCGGGTTTATTCCCTTGTTATAAATAACGTATACCGTTTTAACAAACATTTTTATAAATTATATCCTTCAAACATGTGACAATGCCCCCCCCCCCCCTCTTCCATAAAAAGAAAAAAAAAACATAATTCAAAAATTAAAGTTTCGTTTCGATAAACATTGTTATTCAGAAGACTAACATGAATATTAAAACATGACTATTAAAAATAACTCATTTCGACATGTATCAATACCCGTAATCAAGAAAATGGAAAGAAAAGAAATCATTTGCAATAGCTTTAAGTAAACCTTTTAGAAAATTATTTTGAAAAAACGTAATTAAAAAATAACTAAATTAAAGAACGAATATAAACAAAATTAAGGGGACAGTTTACCCCCCAAATTGGTCAAAATATCGATTTTCCTTTTTTTAATATTAAATGAAAGCTTGTTTAATTATGAATGAATATTTTGACACCTCATTTTTCCCATACGGCAATTATATCGCGAGGTATTGTAAATTTTGTTAATACACCCAGCGTAATTACCAACTTAAAACTTTAAAGAGATTTAATTTTTTTTGTGTGTGTGCATGTTCTTTATTATATATGTGATAAATGTACAGTCGTGGAAAAAAAAGTAAACACCCCCTACTAACTCTTCAACAAATTATCGTAGAAGAAAGTTACTGGTACCGAACGATTGGAAATAAAGTCTACTTTTAAATGAAGTACATAAAATTTGCTTAGGGGGCCATCTACATATTAAAACGAACCATAACTTTATTTTTTTTCAATAGCAGTACACAATTCTGACAGCATAAATGAACTCTACACCCTTCAATTAGCCTAAAAACGAATTTTTATGCAATTCGTACCATAAGTTTACGAGAAATTAATTATTTTAAAACGAGCGTATTTTAAGGGTTGTATCGAAGTTGAAGTTCGGTACTCGATTGTTAACCGAGAGAGCTCTTTTCTTGATCAAGGCACCTTAAGCAGTCAATTAAGCCTGTTAGATTACAGGATAGCATAAGAAATTTCAAAATATCTAGTCACTTCTATCATAGACTTCTATCTTAAATCATCATTTTGCCGTTTTTTAAGCATAATTTGAAAACTACTTGGAAGAAAAATGTGAAATTTGGGATTTTCATAAAGCAGGACTTAATAAATCTGAATCTATCAAAAAAATTGTAGGTTGCAATTCATAATTTTTTTGAATATTAATTTCATAATTCCTAATTCATATCAGAAAATTATAAAAATTGCAAATTCAACGTATTTATGTTTGGGTATATTAGTATTATTGCGACACAAAAAATTAGAACATTAGGATCATAATTTCAGAAGTTATAAATAAAAATATGAAAATGTAATTTAACATTAGAAGCACTAAATTTTGTCAAAACTTATCATTCAAATGACTTGAAATTTGGTGTCTAGGCATAGTTTGAACCAAAGATTTGAAATATCTCGTTAAAATTGGGTATTTCTATTGAAAAAAATAAAGTTTGGATTCGTTTTAATATGTAGGTGGCACCCTAAGCAAATTTTATATACGTCATTTAAAAGTAGACTTTATTTTCAATCGTTCGATACCAGTAACTTTTGTCTACGATAATTTGTTGAGGAGTTAGTAGGGGGTGTTTACTTTTTTTCTTCCACGACTGTACGTATGGAATTAGTCTTCAGGATTTTTGTTATTTTTTCAAAATTTTTAAAAAATGCATTTTTTTAAACTAAAATTTTAATTAAGTATGCAGTTATTTTTTTTTCAAAATTCACTGTTTTTTGAACACTGAAATGCAGCGAGTTCACCATTTGAACCATATTAAAAAAAAAAATAAAATTGTTGAAAAGGTAAACTGTGCCCTTAACGAAGATAAACATAGCTTTTTATTGTCTTGATGGATATTAAAATTCCATTAATGAAAATCCGATAAAATTTACTTAATACGTCTATTAGAAACGAAATATTTCAGATTTCGTTGAAAATGCTTTACCTTGCCAAGTTTAGAAAGCAGAACCAACTTTACTATGGTAAATTCTTTTTTAAAAAATGGACATTTTTTTAAGCATTTACGTATGGGCATATTTGTGCTATTAAAAAAAAATTGTAGTGAAAAAAGTAATAATAATCATTTAGAGATAATACTATAGTAGTAATATAGTAGTATATAAATAGTAATTACTTTTATTATGATATAAGAATTAGCTGATTAATAAAAATAGTATTTTTTAATCTAGTTATTACTATTGTAAACATTTTACAAAATGACTTCCGATTTAATAAATCAGAATTGACAGAGGGAGGCTGTCTAAATTTCGTATTATTGCATACATTTTTCAATTTATCAAATGCTATGAGGGGGAGGGGAGTTATTGAAATGGGATTACATAATTTAAGACAAAGGATTAAAAAATGCTATTAAACAAACAAAATCAAAACTATTACCATCAAAGTAAAGCGAGAAGATGAAAATAATTCTTTGCATACTATCATAACACTGATGTATCCAAAAATTCCAAAAGAGACCAAACACTGAATTGGGAATTACTGAAAATCGCCATCTTGACTGTGGAACTGCTCTCTGCTTCCAACTGGGTAGCTAGCTCAGCGACGAATGCACAATTAGCACGGTTATCACCAAAAAGCATCAGTTCGTATCAAAAACTTTTATCGCATCACTCAAGATAACTAGGAAGGGTACTTGAAGGGGTTATAAATACATTAAATATTCATAGGGGCACGGACCTGTATTTAATGGATCCTACTGAAGAGTGGAGAACAGGATCGACAGCGGATTGGGTCTGTGGGTCCGATTCCGCGACTCTGCAGAGAATGGTCAGAAGACGAAAAGATCAGGTGCTGCACCATTTTGCAGCAGAGCAAGTGACCAAGATAGCGCCAGGTTAAAGTTCGCTGCAAGTGATAAGGTGGCACACAAAAAAAGCTTTTTAACAAATCAAGGGACTGGGAGATTGGCACTGGCCTTGGACATTGCACATGCCGCCGCTGCAGCGAGCGCACATTTTAATCTTCTTTTCATTTTTTATTCTCTACTTTTTTTCTTTTTTTTAGTAGCGCGGGTTAAAGAAGAACTCGGGTATAAATCAATCGCGAGAGATAAACGGGTTTTTAAAGATTCAGTATACGCTGTTGTAGTATTGAGGACACTCACTCAACCCATTCCATGTGAGAGAAAAAGATAATTCGGGACAGGGTTGGAGTTGTAAGTGCCAAGCATAATGAGAAGGGCAAGGAATGTCTGAAAGAATGATGTGTGTGCTCTCTGAGAGAAGAAGAGGAAAAAAAATCGATGATAATGGCACTTAAGTGTTATACAAGATCCGATGAAGACGAGACAAAATTCCCGTACTAGGATGTGAGATTATCTCTATTACCATTCTCTGCGGATGAATAAGAAGTTGAAGATTGTAGAGTGAAATTTATAATCTGAAGTTGGATAACCTTGATGAGAGCGAGGAATAGCCGAGTGATATATTCAGTAAGGGGGGGGGTTCGGAGAGAAAGTACCCCCAGTGCCCAAAATATCGTCCATCTCGTGAAGATTAAACATTTTTTATTGGATTGGGGAAAATCCTTCGAGATTAGAAATCTTCTGCATGGAAGAAAAATTATTCGAATTCAGCACTATAAGGTCGAGATTTGAACGTTGGAAAAATTGTCTGGGATCGTAAAAAAACCTTAACTTTCTTATAATAATAAGGAGTGGAGGAGGGTGTAAGTTTTTACCTGGGGGTTGTAATTTCCTTCGTAATGCCAGCTGTGGTAAATAAATGGGATTTTGGGCTTTGCAACAGTCTCGGTGTAAAGGAAAAAATATAATTCTGGACAGGGTTGGAGTTGTAAGTGCCAAGCATGATAATGAGAAGAGCAAGGAATGTCTGAAAGAATGATGTGTGTGCTCTGAGAAAAAAGAAGAGAGCGAGGAAAGAAAGAGAAAAAAGTCGATGATAATGGCACTTAAGTATTATACAAGATCCGATGAAAACGAGACAAAATTCCCGTACTAGGATTGTGAAGGGTCCTGTTTTGAGATGACAAATTTCCTGAAGTGTCTTTTAAATAATCCAATTTCTTTCTGAACAGATCCCTGGAAAGTACCTTCGGTGCCCAAAATATCCCCTATCTCGTGAAGATTTAAAAACTTACTGGATTGGGAAAATCCTCGGAAGTTAGAAATCTTCTGCGTGGAAAAATGATTTGAATTCACCACTGGTTGTAGACCCGAGATCTGAACGTTGGAAAAAATATCTGGGATCTTAAAAAAAGACAACTTTCTAATAATTATAAGGTGTGGAGGAGGGCGTAAGTTTTTACCCGAGGTTCGTAATTTCTTCCGCTGTGGTAAGTAAATGAGATATTGGGCTTTGCAACGGTTTCGGTGTAAAGGAAAAAGATAATTCGGGACAGGGTTGGAGCGTAAATGGCAAGTATAAAGAGAAGGGCAAGGAATGTCTCAAAGAATTGTGTATGTGCACTGAAAAAAAAAAGAAGGAAAAATATATGGTAATGTTACTTGAGTGTTACAGAAGAGTATATTAATAAATGCTAAAATTCGAGCACTTGGATGTAGAATGCCAAATTATCTCTCTGTTACCAATCTTCGTTATGTAGGCTCTAATGTGGTAAAAAAGAAAATGACAATTGTAAAGTGAAATTTATATACGTTCTTAAACATTTAAAATCAAAAAGTAACTTTTGGATCATCCTGTATTTGATGTAAATGCTTTTTCAGTTCTTTTAAAATCAGCGCATAGCCTCGGAATTAGATATTCGGTTTGAATGGAATTAATTAAAAAATAAATATCAAAGAAACTTGAATAGAATAGATTTCAACTCAAGCTATCTCGTCTACAATTGTAACAATCTTCAATGAAGGAGCAATTGGCTTTAACTATTCCTCGTTTTGTTCCAAAGATATCCCCTTCAAAGGGAATCTATAAGAACATACTGAAATTCATTTGAAGTTCCAGACGTACTTCTCTCTGTAATGAATGACTTTTAATTGACATTAACTTTCTCAGAAGTAGAAAAAGTATGATTCAGCATAATGAGGTCTGAAGAACCTGGAAAGCTAAGCATGCATTTAGCTCTTTGTTTAAGGAGAAGTCCTCATAGCTTTGAAGTGGTGCATTCATAAAAAAAATATATATATATAAGATTACTGATGATATATATTAAGCTAAATCATAAAGAATTATGCTCACAGAATAAAGATTTAATTAATTCAATGATACTTGAAGAAGATCACTTGCAAATTAATAAATGAGAATAGATGGACTAATCAAACTTTTTCTTATCAGAAGAACACAAGTGTAATGTCTTTTAAAGAATCATAAGTTACAGGTAATTCACAAATGCAGAATAAGAACATTATTTGTTAGAGGAAATAATTCGGGATATTCGAGGAAAATTCTAATAAGTATTAATAGTCTGCATTAGTGATATTTGTATCTTAGGAGGTAAGAAACCTAAAGTTTCCTATGTTAGCATGGATTTTATACGAAATTTGATAGCCACTCATCTAAAAGGATAGCGCTTTACTCGATAATATGTTCTTTAACCCGCCGGTTCTCACATAGTCTCCTGAATGTGTCAGGTTATATGCGACCGGAACTCGAAAACTACAGTAAACTCTCTGTAAGGCGGACTCTGTGTAAGATGGAAATCTGTAACTCGGTAAGATTTTCAAGTCCCTGCTAATCCATAGACATAGAGTAAAGTTTGTCTAAGGCGGAATATTGTCTACAACGGAAAATTTTCTTGGTCCCGATATATTCCGCCTTAGACAGAGTTTACTGTATTTCATATCAATCCGAAATCCGACCATAACCCGAGAAAAAAAGACTTCGTCAACCCGAAACCACAATCGAAATGGAAGAAAATTAATCCATATTTTAATACAATAATGGAAAAATAGTCTACCATTATATCTCTAATATAAATTTTATCTTATATTTAAAAATTTAACTTATATAAATGCTACACACTTCATTTTCATTACTACTGAACATGCCATAGTAAACATTAATAACATATCAAATACACGGCAATGCGAATATATTTACAAGCGAGTTAGAGCGCGGACAGACTGACAAACCGAATTTATAACACTTTTTCACTATGTTCGGAAGTGTTAAAAAGGAAAAGAAAATTTTATTGTTTTCAAAATTGAAAATTTAAAGAAATTTTCTATCGTTTTAAGGTATGTGTATGCCTTTGGAATAACTTTTTTTAATATTTGCAAATTTTAAAATTGCTAATTATAATTAAAAATGTCAAAAATGGGAGAAACAAACAAATAAGTAATTAAAAAAAATCATTAAAAAATGGCATAAAATTAACCGAAAAAAAAGTACTATTTTCTTAAAACTATTTCAATTTAAAAATTTTCAGTATATATAAATTTTATGAATTCCATAATAAATATAATAATGTTATGCAAGAACTAGACTATTTATAGTCTAGTATTCTATAGCATAGAACTAGACTACTATATTCGACCAGAGCCGAATATCAAGTTCATTATTCGGCCATGGCCGAATAATACTGTGAGAAATGTTTTTATACAGTAAAACTTTTTAATTTGAAAATTTATTTTCATCATGTATAATGAAAATTTTAATTGAAATAAACACACTTTCTCCCCCTTAACTTTCATACCCTGAATGGACTTTATTTATTCATTTTTATAGAAGACAGTAATTTATCAGTCATGTTAAAATTTTTATGCTGTATCAACAAGTACGAAAAGTATCTGTAATAAGTTAACGTAATCTATTAAATTTAAAGTTAATCTATTCAAAATTTTCCTAATAGAAGAAAATTCTATTTTTTAAAAGCCTAATGGAAAATTTGATATTTATCCCTTGTTACATAAAAAAAATCTTTCTTCCAATGATATCTTTAATTAGACCTATAAAGAATATAAATATTTAAGTCGTACATGCTGCAATAATTAAGTTTTTCTTTTTTGAGTAAATGTGCTTAAAAGTTAAATAAAATTTAAGTAATTTTTTTAAGTGTGTTACTAATTCTTATTAAATAATAAAAGAATTGCAAGTACTAAATTTTTTTAATTGTATGTATGTTTTACATCACTATTTTCTTTTATCTGAAACTTGAAATTTATGTTGTCTAGTACTTTTAAAATTTTGTGATTATTTTAAAATGTAACAGCAACAACATATATAATATCAATTATAACATGCAGTACCAAAGATACTACATAGTTAATATTTTTTAAATTTATTTTCCTTACAGATATTTCTTTCCTCTAAATCTGAAAACATTCACTAAACACTTCTTAAAAGTGCTTGCTGTCTGCTGGTATAGCCAAAAAAAAAAACCGTTTTTTTGTTAATTGTGAACTTCATAAAGTTTACACTTGTTTCTTTGCACCATTTTAGAGGATATTCCTTTCTATCAATAATGTTTCTTAAGATATTAAGATTTTTTATTTTTGTTTTCTTTCATCTGAAAGTTGAAATTTATGTTTTCTAGTACTTTTATAAAATTGTCATTTTTTTAAAATGTAAAAACAACATACATAATATCTATTAAAATATAACTATAGACAGTAACTGATGAGAAACTTTTGTTAATTTTTTTTTTTTTTGGGGGGGGGGAGGGGGGTGATTATATTTTTGATGCAATTTTAGGCTGAAATATTTTAATCATAATAACATTATAATACCGCCAAATATTTTTTCAGAATAAAATAATGCGTTAAATAATTAAATTTGCACATAAATAATTTTTTGAAAAGAAAATAATAGACTTCAATTGTGAAATATACAAGAATTGTACATATAGAGAACATACTATATTTTGTTTTTAAACAAAAATAAGTTCATTGTTCGGCGGCCGAACAAGCCGAATATTCGGCCATAACTAGGCCGATTAATTGGTATTCGGTTATTCGGCCAAACCATTATTCGTTGTACCACTAATAAGTACCAATTTAATAATGTAATTATGCAATTAAATACAATAAAACCTGCTCAGACAAAAGCACAAAAGACTGGAAAAATATTTCGTTTTAGACTTATTCTGTTTGCACAGGCTTTTCTGTATTAGCTTCGAGTTTGTATTGGCGGTATGCGGAAGTACGAACTTCTATTTAGTGGTACGCCGGTCTAAAAGTTTGGGAACCTCTGCTTAAGAGGAAATTTTCATGAATTCATTATCTGGAACATAAAGTATTAAAAGCATATAGATATCTTAATAAAGATTTAATCTTTTTTTATTAGTAATATTTTATGCTATATAACTTTCACTTTATATTGGTCGGCACAAATACAACTTGTTACATTTCATCAACCACGCGCAGCACAGCCGCAAGGCTTTGCTAGTAAAGTGCAAAGCATTCGGAAACCGAGATTCTGAGAATAGATATTAACTAAAAACCAAGACGGAAATTAGAGAAGACCTTTCACTCCATCAAACTAAAACGAGGATAAAAACTAACTCGCAGAACAATTGCAAGAAACAAACGACCTTGCCCGCCCCAAACAAAAGCTTACCGCTAGTTTCCTGATGCTAACATCTTTTTTAAACCACACAGGCTTATGTCAATGACAGGTCAATTAACTTAACACGCAATAAAAAACTGGGACGATTATCTAACTACTACTACTCTAGTAGTTTTTTTTTTCTCCCCACCTGGCGAGAAAGGTACTTTTTTTTCTGTCCTTCTGCAGATTGTCAATAAAAATATAAAATGAATGATTCTAACATCAGATTTTTCAGTCAGAAAATTGATAGATATGCAAACTGCACGAGGATGAATATAGAATGATTTTAATATTTGCTGCGCGCTTTAATATGAAAAGCGTTCACATCTGACAACAATCAGCTGTCTGGGATGCGAAATTTATTTCTTTTTTGTTTTGCAAGTTATGAAGTTTACTCCCTTATACCCCCCCCCCCCACCCCTTCCTATTTTATGAATATTGAATATATATAGAGTGAAACTACAAATTCTCGACTAACGTGTTGTGAACATAAGCCAGATGAATGGGGCAACCATCTGAAAAAGGTTTGGTCACTCCAGTCACGCGATAACACCCGCTGGTTAATGTTAATACTATGGGAGATTTTTTTTTTTTTTTTTAATTTCTCCTTTGCATTACCATATTTTTAAACGATATTTTTTGCATTGGATAGCTCCTACAAAAGACGTTTTTTACCTTTCGATTTTGTTTGCAGGTTTTTTTTTTTTTTCTTTTAAATGAGAATACTTTCACTTTCGAAACGGTTCTGAAAATATAAGAATAATTCAAAAAAACTTGTAAACCAAATCGAATAAGTAGAAAACGGCTTTTGTAGTGATCAACCTCAGCTATCCAACAAAAACATTTAAATGAATGGAAATGCAAATTTATTAAAAATTTCTCCCATATAATTTAACGTTAGTTAACAGATGTTTTCGCGTGAGTGCAGTAGCCTCAACCCATAATTGCTTTTTTTTTACAGATTTCTCATTTGCATTTCAATATTTAAGTTTTTTATTTCTTATAAAAAAAATTCCTGCAGGAGTGTTATGTAAGATGTAGGGAGTTTTTATGCAGCGATTCTCAGTTTTAGTTACGAATAGCATCGATAGATTGCGCTGCAAGCA
The DNA here is from genome assembly GCA_963932465.1 of Maratus speciosus. NCBI lineage: Eukaryota > Metazoa > Arthropoda > Arachnida > Araneae > Salticidae > Maratus > Maratus speciosus. The sequence goes on from OZ010798.1 coordinate 294,332,643, forward strand.
ATAACCGTCAAATCCAGGCTCGATTTTTCGGCCTCTCTCTTCTTCCATGCGAAAAAAGGAGAATAAATGTATTGAATGGATCCATAAGTATCAAAAAACGGGTCTGAACTGAGCACCTATTGCTCTCAGCGCCATCTATTGTTTGAAATTCGAACTAAAATCAAGAATCACAGTAAAAAAACTGCTGACATCACACATAACCCTCCTGCAAGAATATTTTTAATATCTGTCATCGTTTGCAAGTTATTGAATTTTAAAATCCATCAATCATTTTTGGGACACCCGGTATACACCCCCCCCCCCCCCACCACCACCACCACCAAGGAAAATTCCTCTTTTTCTTCAAGAAGGGGATCCAAAGATTGCTTCTTTTGTCCCTTCCTGTCCTCAGAAAGAGGGACTTCTCCTCTCTCCGATCGCGTTCGCACGTACAGTGTATGCATATGTACATGCAATAATTTCTATGTGTAACTTTGTACCAATTTTGTAGAAAATAAAATTAAAAAATATTAAAAAAAAAAAAAAAAACTTCTAAAAATGCCATTTGTAATACGCTAAAATATGCACTACTACCAGTCCTAAGACATGAAAAAGCGTGAAGGGAAGTTACCTAAGGGAAATTATCAAAATGTGAGATCATTAAACGTTAACTATAAGTAATTTTTAAAATTTTTAAATTTAAGGCGAAATTTTTTTTTACAGTATAGTATATAAGTCTACAAAATTATACACAAATATTAAAAGACAACCACTATTCTGGAAAATTAATTATTAAAGCATTTCATTAGTAGATCTGTAGGTTTCAAATTTTGGACATTTCTGGTATGTAGGTTACAGATTTTGGACATTGCTGAGATGTAGATTACACAGTTTTGACCTTTCTATAAATAAGTTGTGCTTAGTATTTAAAAAATTCTTAAAACTAAGAATGTAGTAAATTTGTTCTATAACTGTATGTGTAATTATTATATTATATATAATTAACTTTTTGTTATCCAGTAATAATAATAATAAAATCAAATGTTAAACTTTGATATTAAAATATTTACTACTTTTTTAGAAGTAATATCTTAATTTTATAGGAATTACACATTATGCAAAAAACATACCTTTACACAATATTAGAAGTATCCAACATTTATTTTTTTTTCCCCCCTCAAAAAAAAAAAAAAAAGTTATACTGCCATTCTTTTAATGCACATATCTATAATTTCTTTATCAAAAGAAAAGTCTCCTCTTGCTGTCACCGGGTGAGGTGGATTTGGTGATTTCAACAAAATATCTTCATATTTTAAATCTGTGCTGTCTTTTTTAGATGGATAACGAAACTTGTTAAAATCAATGTGCCTGAGGAGTCAAAAAATTTATAGAAAATATTTGTTCACCATTATCAATGTTGATCCTTTCAATAATACCTGGCCATAAGTTTTCATCATGAATTAATACAAAGCACCAGTCACCAATGTCAATCTATTTTCAACTGCGAGGAGTTAATTGTAGAAACAATATTTTTTTCACCAGCGTCACTGGTAACGCATTCTCGATTCTTTTTTACAGAGATTGCAAAAACCAGATCTATTTCTTATTTGATTAGTACCAAATTTGTTTGTCGTTTGTATGGAGTGAATCTTTTGAGTACCTTTAACAGTTTTCGCTGGCTGTCTTCTATACTTTGAGTACTGTCAATTTGTTTTTTTTTTTTTCTTTTTTACCAAAGTTACAGCACGTAGTGGCTTAAACTTTTTATTTGCCTTGCATTTTGGTTAGGGGAGCAAAGAGGAAGAATAGAATTTTAAGGAGAGGGGATTCTTAAACCTTGAATAAAAAAAAATGAACTCAAGTACAATAATTTAACAAAAAAATATTTATTTTATTTTTTAAGATGTATGTTAGAACAATGGACTCTGTTATAATATTTATTTATGTATTTAGAAGATTAAAATTATTAATGTTTAGATCGTTGCACGATTTGGACATTCTCATTAAATAATCTTTTGGGGTACATTTGCTACAAATAAAACTTTGCAAAATACATTAAAACACGTAAGATCACTGGAGAATTACTTATGAAATAAAAAAAGAAGTTTTACTATTAATTTTAAATCACACTTTTAAATGAGCATGTCCGAAATTTCGTAACGATCGCAGCGGTCGTCATTTTGTGTCGGTCGTTACGCACATTAGTTGAGCATGCTTCAAGTCAAGTTATGTTATTACACGTACTAAATACACTTTATTCATAAAAAACACGGTAATTATTTACGATAAAACATTATAATAAATATCTTTTATACGTTTCAGGACACCAAATTATCTTTAAAAATAAATTTACCGAAAATAAAATCGGCGTTTCGATCGTTACGCGAATCGGACATTCCAGTTTCTTATTTGAGAAAAGTGCATTTATTGCGAAAAAATCTTACAAAAACACATACAAATACTTTAGAATTTTTTATTTAACTTTAAAATCATTTAAAAGAGAGTTTAAAGTATTTATGTGATGTATTTTTCGTGTTAATGACAGCTTTGTTACGATCGTTAATTTTGGACATAACAAAATACAGAAATATTCTTTCTAGAAAAGTCCTATCTTCAAAAAGCAATAAATCCATGCTGCCATCTCTTAACGAAATTACCAAAAAATCATCCGTTTTCTTTATGCATTCGTTGTTTATCTTTAGAACCACCTGAAAACAATGTAAAACTTTTTCTTGGTGGTACACTGGAACAGTTAACGTTATGAATGTCCAAAATTGGCCTCTTTAGCATAAAATAATAAAATTAAGATATTGATACAAAGCTTTTACAATAAATTATGTCATTTTCTGTCTTTGAATGGAATTAAAAACTCATTGTAAAAAAAAAAAATAATGTAAAGCCAATGATAATTAAACTTATCTATTGAAAAGCTTAAGGTTATGATGTGTCCGGTGCCCACCTTTTGAGAACCACCCCTAAAAAACATTACCAGAGCCGTTTTTCAGGCATGAAAGCGGGAAATAGAAAACAAAAAAAAAAAAAAAAAAAGGTAGAAATTTTATTCCATCTATACAACGGCAGCATTTTTTTGTAATTTAGATACATTTTAACCGGAATTTATACAATAAAAGGAAATTATAACTGTACGTATGATTGTTATTTCTTTTTGTAACTTAGGAAATACTTAAAAATAAATAAATAAACTAACAATAAATGTATAGGTTCATTAAATCAAATGCAGTGATTAATTTTTCAAAACTTATATACTGCGTGGTTTGGTTCCTTAAGATTTTCCCTCTCTTTCCTAAGGGAAAAAAAATTCCATGCTAAATATTTACACATTGAAGTAATCGTTGTTTCCGAAATACATCCTTGAAACTAACTACCCCAAAAAGTTGTATAAATGGGATGAAGTATTCCATTGTAAAGTATACCATTTCCAAGTTGAGTCTATTTCTTGTATGTAAATGTTTCAGTTATCATTAATATTGTTAATCCATATTCCATGTATTGAAGTGTTAAATATCTGAAAAATGCTATACAGTAAAATCAAAGACTGAATTGCATAGAAAAGAAAAAAAATGCGTTATAGACAAGTTCCCTTCTTAGCAAGTGTAAATGTATTATATATTATTTTCTTACGTAGTAGTATATTAATTTTGCATTGATCAACACGTTTTTCAGTTTAAAACAAGATTCCGTCATAGACAGGTTCTTTTTCACATGTTTTACTATATTTTAATTTAACTATATTTTAATAAGTATAGAAATCTACTACTCTTTAAAAAGAATGAATTTGAATGTTTAATTGTAGAATAATGGCGATTTAAAAATGTATGCATTTTTTGACAAAAAAATTGTGCCAAGCCTAATTTTACTGATCTCTGAACGGACCAGGCCACGCCGAGACAATGATTTTCATACGGGGTGGGTGAAAACTAGGAATGAAAATTTTGGTCCATGAAGATTAGGAATGAAACCAGTACCCGGGTGTGTGCAGAAAAAGTAAGTTAGGCCCGCCCCGGCCTGGCCCGAACCTTCAGGAAAAAAGTAAGGCCCGAGCCCGGCCCGTAAAGAATAGTGACTAGGCCCGGCCCGAGACTTCATAAAAAAGTAAGGCCCGGGCCCGGCCCGAGTGCCGTGAATGAAAATAGGCCCGAACCCGGCCGGCCCGTCAACACCTCAATCAACTTCATTTACATAATTTTCAAATGGTCATAGCATAAGGCGACCTTTTATTTGATAACTCTTCTATTCAGCAGTTCTGAAATTCTAAAGGTTTAAGTACACAAAATACCTGACGATTAAGTTTACCCGACAGCCCCCTTCCCCCATATGTTTTCAAAATTTTCTTTGCCTTTTTGCGCTAATCCAGAGAATGCCCAGAATTGTATTCAAAAAGGTAAAATTCCTCCTTTAAGGGGAACTCTTTCATGCCTGCGTTTTTTAAAGTTGTCCTATTATCCGGATTATCCATTAACCGGATCGGCCAAGGTCCCGACCGGATAATCGGCGATCTACTCTGTATTTAATTAAATACATTTCATTCGATAATTTTATTCAAGAGCAAAAAATCGTGAATACATTTTAACTGATATCCAGTGAAATATTACGGAAATTGAAATTGGATCATTCAAAGTAACTTTAAACCCAATTATGATGGAAAGGGAGAAGAAAAGAGAGCTATCAATTGTTGCGGAACAGCTGTGTTTTAAGGAACATTGCAAAAAGCTGGAACAGTTGGTTTTGAGTGAAATCTGCAGAATACTGAAATATTTTCGCATTCAAAAATATTTTATATTTTGTAATTTTTTTTTCTTTGGCTTTTATTTAGGTTTATAACCTATTCTAAACATTTTCACATAATTAAAAAAAAAAAAAAATTATATTTTTATTCCTCAGTTCCCCTCAGTTTTAAAAAAGAGCAGGGTGCTGTTTGTGCGAAAATGCACTTTTGGATTCTGAAGGGCAGTTTTAATTTTTAAAGGCACTCCTTTGATTTTTAAAACTAATTTTAATATTTAATAGACAGGGCACTATTTTAAAGGCAGCAATGAGTTCAGTTGGGGGCAAAATCAAAATGTGCATCTGTCTAGTCTTTTCTCTCAGGGTCCGGTTTTTGCGAAATTTTTAAGAGCTTTTTTAAACATTTGTGAAAAATCCTAGTCCTAATTTTGTGAATTTGAAATGAACGTTATACTCAGGTTCTTTATGTATTTTTAATAAGATATATGTATGTAAAATACATATATTTTCTTTATATACGTAAAAGTGACAGGTCAGATTTTACTTTTAGTGACTAAATTTATGAAAGGTTTAATTTAGAGCTGGGAAAATTTTGTAAAAGGCTTATCTTTAAGACAAATAATTTTGTGAAGGGCCGATTTCTTCCTAAACAGATACCTGGGCAGGCAGGGTGAAGCACCCTCCTGAAATTGTCTGGGGATAATTCTGTATTCTTAATTAAGGTAAATTTTTAGAACCCAAAATTATCTAAAATACTCATATTGAGAAAACACAGAAAATGTATAACACAGTAACACAATGTATAACAGAGGAGAGGCTTACAAAAATAGGCATGTAACCAATGACTATAATAAAATAAAAATAAACAACAAACAATATGGAAGAATGAAAATAACTAGCGAAAATAAGAAAAAGGAGAATTAGTAAAATTACAAAAAGTGAAAAATTGGTGCGAGCCACAAATATCCGAATCCGATTTGTTAGCAAACGAAAATGCAAAAGCAAGCCCTTTTCTTTATTTGTAAAACCGGGTACTACTAATGTAACCAAAACAACAAATTAGCACGACTTTTAGATTTTAAAGACTTTTTAAAACAGGCTACTGGCCACCGACTACCAATACCAAACATTCCAAGTTTTTTCTTTTGTTAAAACTTAACTTTAATAAACCAAAGAGTGAAACATTCTATTACATTTGTAAGGCTCTATACCATTTATAGAAAACCAAAATGACGAATTAGCACGATTTCTAAACTTCAAAAGGGTTTAAAAAGGCCACTGGATATTGACTACCAATACCAATTATTATCAGTTTTTACTTTCATTAAAACGTGAATTTAGTGAATTGGCTACATTCTTAGGAAGCAAAAATGCAAAACAGTAAACATTCTTTTACATTTGTAAAACTCTAATACTAATTACAGAACTAAAAAAAGGACAAATTAGCACGACATTTTTATATATTACAGCATTTTACATTAAGAGCGCTAATACACGTCAATCAAAAAAATCATCCTAAATAGGTTACATGACAAAATTATCGTTCCAACTGATGGAAATTCAGTGTTAGCAGTGACAATGGGTAATTAAGAATTTTTGAGCATTATTTAATTAGAGGTTATAAATTTAAATGCAGAAAGAGTAACAGTTAGTGACCCTTAGAAGGAAGGTAGAAAAAAAAAGAAGGAAAAGAACATTTCAACAGGTCTTACAACTTTTAACAATGGATTTAGCCAGTGGCAATAAAAGGGGATACCTGTTAGGCAAGTGGTGTGATACAGGCGCAGGCATACGACTTTAAAAGAAAAGAAATGGATGATATATTTAGTTACAGTTTAAATCAGTAAAAGAATAAAATTTATACTTTAGACAATTAGAAATTTGTTCAGCAGTTTCAAGATATGTTTTAGAAATTTTTAAGGAAAATTAAAGTTCTTGACTTTAAGCAAATGTAAAAAAAACCTTTTAATTTAGTATTTTATTTCTTATGAAATGATTTTACAAGTGAGTTTCTCCAGGAAATAACCTTGCAAGTATACCTCCACTTCAAAAGGCAGTTTTAAAGATAATACAGTGAAACTTCTTTTAAAGGCCACCCCTATTCAAGGGCCACCTCTATTAAGGGTCAATATTTTAGGAACGAAAAATTTTCCCATAGACATGATGTTAAATTTACTCCTATTAGGGGCCACACATACCCCTCATAAGGGCCATTTTTTTCCACATGTGCCTTAAATCCTAAACAGGTGTATTAAATTCCTGAACCAAAAGATAAGAGTTCAGGAAACAACTGCAATTGCAACAAAGAAGGCAGGAGGAGATGGGGAGGATTTAGTAACACAATGAAAGATCACAAACTTTTCCACGAGTGAGACAAACAGGTGTTTGTCACACTTTGTTTGACCTTTCAACCTGTAGGGTTTGGAATGGAGGGGAAACTTGAGCCTTTGTTGTGGTCACACAACGGATAACAGGTTATCTAGAAAAACTGATTCTACATTTACTAAAACTGTGAATGCATATTGAAGCAATATTTTTACACTAGAAATTTTATACTCAGGCTTATGTAAAATTATGGCATCTAAAATCAAGCCAAAGAGTACATTTGGATTTGAATGTCAAAATCAAAGTTCTTAATTATTGTCATGATTAAGGAACATCTGCACGAAAATTGGCTTGACAGTTTAATTGCACCAAGAATCAAATAAACAATATTGTTAAAAACAAAGAGAACTTACTGAAAGAATATTGCATATTTTAAAAATCACGGGATAAAAAGAAAGAAATGAAAAATTTGGTCACTCCTATTCAAGGACCACCCCTCATAAGGGCCAATTTTCAATGGAACGGGAGGTGGCCCTTATAGAGAGGTTTCACTGTATCTTGTAAAACTATTTAATCAGATGGGTCCATCCAGGTAAAAATTTCCGCGTCTCAAGTACACAATCGTATGGTTCAGAGTTAAGTTATGATAGCCTATATGCTGACGTGATTACCTTGCCAAGGAACTTACACATAATAAATTATAAGTATGTATAAATTTGAGTACAAATCATATTACAGGTGGCTGGCTAATGTACAGTTTATGATATACTATATACTAACGCTCATTATGATATCGTTTATAATACTAAATTACAATAAACGTATCGATAAATTAGAACTAATACTTTTCTGAATATGAATAATTTGTGCATAAATAGTCTTCTAAATATTTAAAAATTGCGTGAGATTTGTCGACATTGTATTCATGTTTTTACTACTACGGAAAACGAGCTTTGCAGCGGTCGATTTCTTTCACATTATCTAAATTGCACACTAGATGCGATAATAATTTTTTATTCAAATTCAAAATAAACGCTTGTGTGAACTTAAGTAACTTTATTCAATAATTTCTCGGAAGAAATTCTAAAATTTAAATGCATGGATAGCCAGACAGTCTAGACTATTCATGCAGGCTTTCTCGGTAGTAATTTTAATACAATGTTGCAAAAATGTTCACAAAATTTCGCGGTTGAACTGCTAAGTGATGGTGGTTTTGACACACCAAATTGTAGTTTCGTGCAGAAAAATTCATTGTTCGTGAGGATATGCTCCAAAACACACGCTAAAGATATATTCAATATAGTTTAAGGCAGTTACCTTTCGGAAATGTTCGAAAAGTTAGATTTATGGAATGTGTAATGACTTGCAGGAGCCTTAATTTTAGCTGTCTGATTTTTCTCTCCATTTTAACCTGTAAATGGTAAGGAGGAAGAAGTGACTTTTGCAAAAGTGAAATTACATTTAAAGTTTAATAGACCGGGGGGCAACTGCACAGACCATCACCTCATCGAGTTCACGGCTGAAATTCCAGGATTAGACAGGATTCGATCAGTATATTAAAATGCAACTGGTCTGTCAAGTCATATCTTGGCGGAAACCACCTGCAGATCCGATTTTAGGAGCAAATCGGTAGGTTTATCATTGTGTTTTCCTGCACCTAAAGGTATGGAAAACATGAAAGACTTAGGAGCAGGAAAACACAGTGGTAAACCTACCAGTCAACCACTAAAATCGGGTTTGCAGGTATTTTCCACTAAGATATGACTTGGCAGACCAGTTGCATTTTAATATACTAATCGAATTTTAATTAATCCTGGAATTTCAGCCGTCAACTCGACGAGGTGATGGTTTGTGCACCGGCCTCTCGGTCTATAATATAGCTTCAGATTTCCAAAATTTTTAAGGAGCCAGTGGCCCCTAAAACGAAGTAATCCGGTGGCCACATTGTGAAAGAAACGCATAAAATCAATAGCGTTTACATGGGGATAAAAATTCAGGAATTCAAAGTGAAAAATAAGCTATACATATACAAAAGAAACAAAGAATATTTGCATTAAATGTGTATATTTCATTTAATCACACAATTCCTTTAATTTGGATTTAAATTAACACTAAAACTACCGCGAGGAGTCAAATCAGCCTTTTTGAATTTGTTTTAGGAATTTCTCAAACTAAAACATTACGAAATTTCTTTATATTTCACGACTTTTATTGAAATATATGATCATATTATTAATTAAAATACCTCATCTCCGAACTATTTTTTTTCCCTAGAAAACAGTGTTGATTTCAGGGGGTGGCCCGGGGGGGACATTCCCCCCCCCCGGAGCAATGAGATGTCCCCACCGGAAGATTTGAGATTTTGTGTTTTTAATGGTCAAAAAGTGCAATCCCCCCCCCCCCCGGAACTCTATAATGTCCCCCCAGGAGCCACAGAAATCCCTACCGGAGGAAAGTGTCTGAATTCAACACTGCTAGAAAAAGATATTTTAGGCTTAACTACCGCAAGGGGTCATTCGACCCCTGTATAAATGTATGTTAAATCATAAAGGTATAAATGTTTTATTTTGTAACAACATTAGTAACTTGCGTATTTTCGCTATTATATCATTTATTCTACTACATTACATCATATTTGTTCACCCTTTCAGGGACAAAGCATTTTCAATGCTAAAGTGTTGAAGTAAATAATTGGCAAATATTTGGTAAATATAAAATAGGCTATATTTCACATACATATTTGGAAAATATTTTACCAAAATTCTAGTGCCATTGTGGCATTTGGGGGGAATTAAAATTAAGTGGTTTCATAAACATACCACCGCCCCTGAAAGGGTTAATGTGTGATGGTACAATTAGAAATGGACTTAACTCCGGGTAAGATTCTAGTTTGAACATTTCAGGTTATATCGAGAACGAAATAATCTTAAAAATATGTGGTGAACATAAATCAAATTTGTACAATATTTGTTTATTAAATTTTCGAATTTCTTGAAATAATTATTTTCTTATTTTTTATTTATTTATTTATTTTTTTTTATACATAAATAAACAATTTGTAATAGATAATTATTAGAAAAAAATGTTTTATTCATACACTAAAGTGTATCAACTGGTATATTTTTCGCAAAACATCGTAAAATAGATAATTCTTTCTACAGGTGTCATTTGATCCCTTTCGATAGGAATAGGTATAAAAAAATATCGGTACGTTTTAAGTAGGGGAGAGTGTTGTACCTTGGGACAATTTTCACATTTTAATTTTTTACTTCGATGATTATAATCAAATTTAAAATTTAAAAGCAACATTTCAATACACCAACATTTTTCTCTATAATATAATTTTAGAAATTTAGACAGTTTGAAAATAAAAAAATGCCATTCATTTAAAGTAGGGAAGGCAAAGTGTCCCAAGGTACAACATCCTGTTGTACCTTGGGACATACTGCATAATTCAGAGAATAGGCATATAACTCATCAATAATTTTATACAATAACTAATACAATATTTTGTACAATAACAATAACTAATTTTATGCCAACAAACAAAACTTTTTTTTTTTTTTTTTTCAAGGAAATAGAGAATGAAACTCAAGTTCAAGATCCAAAATAAAGTTGAGTTGTTTTATTTATTGCATTTCACATGATGTGAAATTTTCTGTAAAATAAGTTATAAAAATACTTTTATTTATCCAAATTATTACGAACCACGTATTTCTTGTACCATTGGACATGTCCCAAGGTACAACATATTTTACTGTCCCGAGGTACACTCACCACACGGTTTAAATAAAATCAAAATGGCGGTAAATCTAGAAGAACTATCATTATTTTCTCATACCCAAAACATTTAAAAATCTTCTCTTTTATAAAAAAAAATAAATTGCAGTTGACTTGTTGTAGAAATACATGGGAAAAAAATGAAGTTAGAATGGAGGAAAATATTTACTTTGGACTAATGAAATTTATTTTTTTCACCTAGCTGTTAAAATTCGATGCTTCTGATGTTGTCTGTTATGATGAGATCTATTGGTTATAGGTTACTATTAGAAATGCACAAAAGATAACTGTTGCCAATAGTTTATTAGAAATTGTCAATGTCCCAAGGTACAAGCGTCCCAAGGTACAACACTCTCCCCTATAATGTAAATCTTAAGCTATTGTACAGTCAGAGGATAAAGTTGGGAAAGATAGAGGTTAATGCCTGGATAATGTTAGATTGTAAACTAAGCAACCATGGCAGTGGGAAAATAAAGAAAACAATATTTCTTATTTTCATTTTGTCATACAACAGAACATGTAAGAAAAAAAATGTGAATGCGTGAGATTATTTTGCACTATAAAGATCAAAATACAATTCAAACATTTGTTTTTCAAGGACACGCAAGAAAAATTATCTTAAAAAAATCTTATCGCAGACAGGGTAATTCTATTACCTATATTACAGGGGTAATTCTGTTCCAAATTTTCCGAAAATTTAAGGCATTTGATTCCGAAAATTCGGACATAAAAATATCACGGAAAAATATCGAGAATTTCGACGAGTAGTCGCTGAAAAAATCAATTTTGTCAATCGCAGGCAGAATAAATCGCGGAAAAAACGTATTTTTCTTTTTCAACAGATCACAAAAAAACAAAGTGAATTTCACCAATCTTTTCAGAAAAATTGCCCATTTCGTCAAAAGATCAGACAAAAAACAAGAATTTCGTCAAAGATTCCCGGAAAAAACGTGTTTTTCGTCAATGAATCGCAGGAAAAATGCAATTTCGCTAACCCTCGCAGAAAAATCGTCAACTTGGTCGAAGGATCCAGAAAGAAAAAAAAATTATCAAAGGATCTCAGAAAAAATGCGAATTTCGTCAAGATTGCAGAAAAATGCGAATTTTATCAAAAGATCGCAAAAAATCGCACAAATTTCGTGAAAGGATCGCGAATTTCGTCAAAGCGTCCCCCAAAAGAAACCCATGAGTTTCGTAAAAAGATCGCTATAAAAACCTGAATATCGTCAAAGGATCGTGGAAAAAAGCGATTTTCGTTAGAGGATCGGGAGGGAAAAAACTATTGTTGTCAAAGGATCACAGAGAAAAAAAAGCGAAATTCGCCAAAGGATGGTGACTTAGATGCCGAAAATTAGTCGCCACGTGGCGACTGGCGACCGTGAACCTGCACCTTTAGTCTATAAGGTTGCACTTTTTTGTCTATATCAAGGAAACTAGCGGCTCTTAAAAGAATCGGGTCGTACCTGATTTCGTTGACTTTCACCTGGGCCGTATTGAACATTTGCACAGAGCTCTTGCACCGGGACGAGCCGGACTAAGTAATATATATTTTGGCTGAACCGATTCTGAAAGTTTCGGATCATAAACACTATTTCACGTTCATCACCAAACTTATTTTTTCTATAACATTTCTGTTATTAGCACGATTAATACTTTGTTAATGCAATGTAAAGTGTAAACACTGAACCAGTATGAAATTTTCAAGATTAACATTAAAAAGTATGAAAAATCACGCATCAGGCATGTAATATGAAACAATTGCAAATTAATGAATTTTAACTTTTAACTGATGTGACAGAAATTGTCACATAACTACTGTGAAGCGGTCTGTTGGACCGCTCCATCGAAAGACGAATAAAAGGCGAGATTAATTTATAGCTCGTGTTTTTGTACTTAACTTTTTTGTACAGGACTCTTATAATTTAAATTCTGTTCAAAAGTCTCTGGTGATAGTATTAAAGTTCGAAACGGAACAAAATTTTGGTAGTGTTTGTAGTTAAACTAAAAGGTAAAAGTTCAACTATAAAAATGAAAAACCAGCGGTCTGCGAGATCGGTAACATCAGTTAAAGTTAAAATCAGTCAGTCCTTTTTAGGACACTTGTAGCCAACCGTAACCAATGATCACAGCAGCAAGGTCCGCCAAAGTTCGAGGGGAACGCGGAACAATGAAGACTTCGGAAACCCCGACTACGGAAAACCCATTAGAAAATTTTACACCATCATTTATAATTTAAACCCAACCATTAACATTACTTCGAATTTAGAAAAGAAATGGCTGATATCTGACTTTAAAACAAGACCGAAAATTTGTCATATGTAGCTATATCTTCTAGAACACGCACGTTTTCATCCTACATGACTAATACTTATTTAAAGCTTTTCTACATATGGCGACCTAAAATGTAAACACAGAACCAATCTGAAATTTTCAAGATTAACACTAAAAAGACCTTGTACTTGTCAGCAGTTATAACTCTAATGTATAACAATAATCAAATAATTCTTGCTTAGTCAACCACATTCTAAAATAACAACGATATTAAATATTCAAAACAAGTCGTTAAAATTAAAAACCACGACTTTTAATGGAGGTGGGGGGGGGGGGGGGGGGAGAGAAAGAACGGTAGTAGCAATTGAAATCAAAAACAGGTTTAAAAATTCTGCAACAACAGGGCACCTTTTATTTAAAATATATCAAACATTATTTAAATATACAGGGAAATAGAAAAATGACCTGACAAATTTCAATGCAAATGTTCTTAAAGTAGAAATAAAATAAGGGGGGGGGGGATGTATCCAGACAGGACCAGTTTGGACTGGAATATTGATATGCAACGATAACCATGGTTTGCGCAAGGTCACGTGGTCCCAATACGTGATTAGAACGCATAAGTTTGTCAGACTAGCAATGTCAAAGGAGAATATCAAACGAGGTACACCTCGAATAGGTTTCCACCATTAGTTTTAGGTGATAATTCTCGGAAAGCTACTGTTAGATGACATAACTGGAATACGACAGAAATAAAATTAGCGATTACAATGCGTGACAATGAAGGATTTTCTAATGAATAATCAGGTTAAATCTTGATTATTTATTAACATATTGCCAAGCCTGGAATTAGTAAATCCCAATGCGAAGAATACATTAAGTCTAAAGTTTAATTGGGTAATTTATTAAAAGTGTTTTAGAATCACGAATCATATATATATAAAAAAAATAATAATTTTTTGTAATAATAAAAAAAAGGGTAGAAGTAGATAGAAGACAACTGTTTGTTAAAAATTATTCTGCATTCAAAAGGTTTCCACCATTAGTTTTCGGTAATAAAGATTGGATGATATAACTGGAATACGACAAAGCATAAAACTTAGTCATTACAATGAAGCTTTTTCTGATGAATAATCAGGTTAAGTCTTAGTTATTTATTAACATATTACCAAGCCTGGAATAAATAAATCCCAATGCAAAGAATACATTGAAAGTCTAAAGTTTAATTGGGTAATTTATTAAAAGTGTGTTAGAATCACGAATCATATGAAATAAAAAAATATAAGAATTTTTGTAATTAAAAAAAAGAGGGTAGATAGAAGACAACAGTTTGTTAAAAATTATTCTGTATTCAAAAGGTTTCCACCATTAGTTCTCGCTGATAAAGATTGGATGATATAACTGGAATACGGCAAAGCATTAAACTTAGTCATTACAATGCTTAAGCTTTTTCTGACGAACAATCAGGTTATGTTTAGCATATTTATTACCATATTTTTCAAACCTAAAATTAGAAAATAACAATAAAGCATCATAATAAAAAGCGGAAGAATTTTAATTGGAGATTTTTTAAAAGATCTTTAAAAAGATTCGCATACGTGAAATAAGAGAAAATGGTGCTTTCTGAATCAAAATAAAAAGAATGTTGAGAGAGGAGACAATGATTCAAAATAAAATTTAATTTCTAAAATACAACTCTTGTCGATTGTGTGGCTTAACCTTTAACTGATGTGACAATATTGTCACATAACTAATGTGAAGCGGTCTGTGAGACCGCTCTATCGAAAGATGAATAAAATGCGCGATTAACTCATAGGATGGTGTTTTTCTACTTAACTTTTTGTACAGGACTGTTATAATTAAAATTCACCTCTTAAAAAGTCTCTGGTCATAGTACTAAAGTTCCAAACGAAACAAAATTTCGGTAGTATTTCTAGTTAAACTATAAAATTTTAAAAAAGAAGCGGCCTGCGAGACCGGTAACATCAGTTAAAGGTTAACCAAAAGAGAAAGAAAAAAAAAAGCAGCAGTCTATTAAACATTCTGTAGGCTGTGACGTTCATATTAAAACTGTTTTTCACCTTTAGTTAAATGTAAATTCTTAGAAAGCGACTGATGACATAATACGACAGAGATTTGAAAACTTAGTTGCGTAATAAGGTAAGTTTCCCTAGCCAAAAACTAAATTTGGGACAAACTGGCCAACGGGTGTGCTATCTAAACCATTTTTTAACTATTTTGTAATCAGAGGTAACTGATAAGTACTGTTTTCTATAAGGAAATTCACCAAGGAAATGTGACCGAGAATAAGCGATAAATATTGCTTTTTATTGGCAGAATTTAGGATTTAAATGATATCCCAAAGTGGACTTTGACTGCTTCCTTGATTATCCCAAGTTATCTCGGGTTCGTATATACAGTCCACTCCCTCTAATCCGCGACTCTATAATCTGCAAACGCCTATAATCCGAACTATATTTCAGATGTAAACAAATAATTCAAATCTTTTTTTAAGCAAGATAATCTACACTTTGACCGTAATAAACGTTGACTGATCTGATGAATAGTTTAAGAAACCTTTAATGCATTCTTGCATTCATTAGAAGGAAATGTTCTGTGTATGTTTGTAAATAACAGACTGCTATATTCTGAATGCATTGGTTGCCTATACGAGTATTGATCAAATTGTTTTTGAGGAGGTGTTAGTTCTTAGGATAAATATCTTGGTTATTGAAAAAACAAATTTTTGTTACTGATTAAGAAATCCTTAAAAGGCTTCAAGATTAAATTACAGAGCATAAATTAAAAGCTATTAAGCAAACCCCTATCCCTGCAATGCTCGATAGATTTAAAAATATACAGAAATATTTTTATTAATTTTGCATTATTATATCATTTAAATGTATTTCTATAAACAAAGAAATGACTTATCTGCAAAATTTCCATAATCCGCAAAATTCTTGGCCCCGACCTGTGCGGATTAGAGGGAGTGTACCTGTATTCGGAAAGTCGAACGCAGTCGTTTCAGATTACTCCATTTTCTTCCTCAACATCATTACGCTTACAATCCTTATGAAATAGCTTTCTGCAAAACCTTCCTTGATCGAAGATAAAGCTGAAATTAGTCTAGTCAGGAGAATTTTAGATTTTTTTTTTTGTATTTCCTAGTAATTTCATAGACTGAAGGCTAGCTATCTAAAAGGGATATTTCATCAACGCATCTGTTAAAAACATATATTATTTAAGCATGAAAAAGACTATTTTATCGGAAGTAGTTATTTTTCTAGTATTTACAGTTTATAATTCGATTTAGTAGAAGTGAGTAAGATAAATGATAAGATTTGATTTATCAACAAACAAGGTACACTAAAAAATCTGTGCATTGAATTGTGTTATCCGTTGATTATATTCCATTAATTAACGAAAATTTCCTCTTTGATATGTCCATTTTCCAAGGTTGGAAAATAATTTTTGTTCCCCTCTCTTGTATAATAGAACATCAATTAACCTGGGCCAATACTTAAGGCGACTCCGTACCTGTTATTTTGATTAAAAAAAAAAAAAAAAATGTCGAATTTCAGATTTTTATTTTAAAATGTGCCTTAGTATTCTTAGAACAAACATTCTTTCCAAATTTCGGAACGATTCGATACATAATAAAGGAGATATACAATGCAACCTTGATTATCGGGGCTAATTGGTACCGGTAGTACCTCGAATATGGGAAATCTCGGTTCATTAAAAAAAATTTTTTTTTAAGTATTTGTATTTGCACAGTTCGGCACTAAACACTGTGTATAAATAGTGTTCCTTTTTTCTAAACTTTAACACGGAACAAGCATAAAATGGCCGAGTTTAGTGTGAATCTGAGTCAGCACTGGTTTGGGCCAATTAAGTCTTCAAAAATCTATGATACCTTAAACCATTTATTTATGGAATTTAATAGCATTTTTCAATAATTGTCACATCTTGAGTTACTAGGGATTTTTGAGACACATGAAAAAATTATCATTTCATACAATTTTTTTTAAATGATAAAAATAAATATAGGTAAAGTTATGTTTCACAGTTTAAGGAAAAAGGAAATCAACTACTAGTAGTAAGTTTTAAAAAGCAAAATGAAAAATTTACGAAAGTTCACACTGCCACTGGAAACAAAGCATTGTTCGTTGTTGACTTCTCAGGGTCCAATGTTTCTTTGGAAGCAGACTTGTATAAAACCAAAAACTTTCTGCGCACATAAATATTGGGTCAAAAACTTTCTGCAAATTAATTTAATGTTTAATAAAATAACGTGTTATATTATTTTAACGATATGAATTAAAAACAGTAGTTTTAAAATAATTACGATTTAAATTAAAAAAATTAATTTTAACTAAAGAATAATTATTTTGGTTAAAAAAATAAAGCTAAAAATATATGATAAGGAGAATTCTTATCAATTATTTTGTCAATGAATTTAGATGCAGCCCAAACCTTAATATTGTGACCTCTTTGCACAAAATGCCAGTCACTCTGTTCACAGAAATAATGTGACATAGCTTCTGAAACAACTGAATCACATTTTTTACCGCGGCTCTTTCACGAAATTCCCGTTTTTTCTGCGGTCCTTTGACGAAATTCGCATTTTTTGCGATCTTTTGACGAATTTCATGTTTTTGGGGGTTTTGTTGACGAAATTCGCACATTTTCCGCGGCGCTTTGACCGCGTTTTTTCGCCAAAACTACGAAATTTGCATTTTTTAAAGATCTTTTGACAAAATTCGGGCTTTTTCCGCGATGCTTTTAAGAAATTCGTTTTTTCCCTGCGCTCCTTTGACGAAATTTGCGTTTTTTCTGCGATTCTTTGTTTTTTTTTTCATGATCCGTTGAAGTTTGCACTTTTTCAGCGCTCTTTTGACGAAATTCGCGTTTATTCTGCGATGTTTTGACGAAATTGGTGATTTTTCCTGCAAATGATTGACGGAATTGGTTTTTTTTTCGGCGGCCATTTGTTGAAATTCACAATATTTTTCAATGATATTTCTTTATGTCTGAATTTTCGGACTGGTGGCCGATTTTTTTTTTTTTTTTTTTTTTTTTAATTTTCAGAAAATTCGGAACAGAATCACCTCGGGCAAACAATAAATAAATCGTACATAAAATTGGGGAATATTTTTAATTTTTTGGTATTTTTAAAAAAATTACAAGAACAAAAATTACATTTTTTTTTCAAAAAAATTTTCTGCAAAGTTCCGAATTTTGAGGAAAATTTTCCGCGCACGGCGTGCGCGCGTGCGTCTATTTTATACAACTCTGCTTGGAAGTTGAGTGCTTTTGAGGGCAGAAGAGCCTGTATTGCCTGAACTAAAAAGTGTGGTCTTTTTCAAGGCTCATTCATAAAAATAAATAAATAAATAAAAATAAAATCATTTCGTTATAGGCTCGGTTAACAGAAACCTCGATTAATCGAAGCTCGGTTAATCGAGGTTCTACAGTACTTAATTTCCCTAAACCTTCCCGTTCAACGTCCCTGTAAGTGAAATGTTTAAACTCATTTTTTCTCAGTTCGCTCCCCACCCCCCCTTTTAATCGAAATGCTAAGTCTTCTACATTAAGCAAATTGTCTGACTTTTTAAAAAAAGTATCTTTAGACTCTGTATGTGATAACTAAGTATCGGATTTTTGATATGTTTGTAACTTAAAAAAAAACCTAAAAACATTCCCAAGTTTTTTTCCCCATATACATTCACTAATTATTTTCTTTTCTGCTGATTTAATGGACAAATCAAAAATCCGATACTTAGATTTATACAAAAAAAAGTACTCTGAATAAAGGATTAAAAAAATCTATTTCCAAATTTGAAAAATAAGAAGAAAATTTAAAATTGTTAATTTAAAAAAAAAAAAAAAAAAAAGTTATATTGAGAATTTAACATATTTTATGATCTATTATGATTATGCTTTATTCAAACATGAACCTAATATTTATTATTTATTTATTTATTTATTTATTTTTTTGAATATCAAGTCTCCTCTTAAAAAACCTTAAAACATGAAATTCCACTAATTAATAATTTATCAATTTATACAAAACACATTAAACTATTATGTGCTTTAAAAAAGTTCCTCCGGTAGAGAATGCCGTCGCATTTGTATGCTGGATATGTATGACATTTTTCATCTACTTTTTTTTGCACGCCTTACCTATATAATCTACTTCAAAATCGACAAAGTCGTCGAATTCTTGTTCAGAAAATTTATGGTTTGTAATTAAAAATGCTTCTTTTTAAACTACACAGTGAATTCCAATTACCAAATTGTTTTAAATAATTTTATTAAGAAATTAGCCAATATCAAAGGAAATAAAAAATCCGTAGCAATTACTGCCATATTACATAGAAGGTTCTATTTTTAAAATTATATTTAACCTCTTCAGGCGATTTTTTTTATGGTGAGGGGGAAAAAATGACTTAAAAAAATGGGAAAAAGAATAAAAATTTACAAAAGTCCACATTTGTGGCCGCTGAGCGTTAATGGTAATTTATGACTGAAATGATCTCTTATAAAAAAAAATAAACAGTAAATTTCTTTCTTACACTTCTACAAATTATTAAAACTTAATATGCTTAATATATCTGATATTAACTTTAACAAATATTAAAGATTTCTTCAAATAATCCAACAACACTGACTGCCGAAAAATTACTTCATGCTTTTTTAGGTGCGTTTGTAATTATATAAATACGTAGCACCTACAGTTGTCGTTCAGTCCGTCTGTCCTCATATAAGAGCAAAAACTACCCAACCGAATGGTCTGAAATTTCAAATATATAATTGTTGCAAAATTTTGTCGAGTCATTTCAAATTTTATGAAAATTGAATGCATAGTTTAATTACAGGGACAATCAAAAGTTTTCCATAACATTACGGCCAATGGGAAAAAAAATATTGCAAGTGCATTTTAATGATGTTACAGCCTTCCGAATGGTCTGAAATTTTAAGTATATAATGGTTGCAAAATTTTGTCGCGGCATTTCAAATTTTATGAAAATCGCATGTACACATTAATTAAGGGACAGTCAAAAGTGTTCTGTTACATTATGGCCAATGGGAAAAAAATATTGCAAGTGCATTTTAATGATGTTACAGCCTTTCGAACAGAATGAAATGGATATGCACTTATGAAGTGTACTAAAATGTACATTTAGTACAATATGTGATGCAAAAAATATTTATAAAACTAGCTATAGTACGAACGCACCCCATTTGTCACGTTTGACGAGCAATTTCCAACTTGTTTATACCTCCAACTGTACATCGCGGTGCAGCCAAACCATAAAATATTTACTTTCTTATTTGAAGGATTCTGTATAGTGAATAAGTTATTAGCAAACTTTTGTTCTTTTTATTATTGACAGTAATTATAATTATAAAAAACTAAACGTCCACATATGTGGACAAGGGCGTGAAGATGTTAAACAATGACACATGCTACTTTACACTACGTTTACAGGGAGGGCACTAAGATAAACATTTGTCAAGGCTAAACACCTGTCTTCTACAAAAATAATGAAAATGTACATTCCATTATTATCGCAATTTCCTTAAAACGACATAATATGCATATACAGTGACTCCCGTTAGTGTGCACTTCCAAGGGAGGCCCTTTTTAGTCTGCACTAACCGAAACCCGCTTTAAAAGATGTTAACACTTAAATTATATAAAATCAATCCCTTTCGTTGAATTATTATATTTAGTTTTTTAAAGAAATTAACACTTTGTCGCATACGTCAAAACTAGCAAATATCCGAGGTTAAACTTGTTATTTCCTATTTGCCAAATCACCCGACTTGTATTGCTATCTCAACTTTTCTACTAAAAGCATAGATGTCACAGAGTAGCATAAGCTTTGAATAACAACTGTAAATGAAATACACTGGTTATCAAAAATTAAGAATAAGTCACAAAATTTTTAAATACGCGAATTCTCAAAAGGAAGTAATATAATTTGAATAATTACTATCTCTGCAGAACAGCTAGTCCATATAACATCTCATTCAGGTCACACATGGTCACAAGAGTCACAGTCACTACGGCGAAACAAAAAATAGGAAATTCCATTCGTCTCTTTTATGAGTCTCAAATGACTACTATATGTGACTCCACTGACAGGTCACTATGACTGCTGCTTTGTGACGAGTCACCAGGTGACTTTGCAATGTCGTTTCATTGAGACTCTCGTGTGACTCTCATCTGGAGATTCAATTTCAAAGTCATTGTGCACGTTGCATTATGATAAATCACCAAATAATGTCACATTAAAGGATTAAAGTCACATGGTGACTTTCTGTCACATGACTTTGTCAAATGGTGACAGAGACCCTAGTGTAAAGTCACCACTGTGAAAAGTGGTGAAAAGTCACCATGTGACTTTAATTTTAAAGTATTTGGTGATTTATAATGCAACGTTCACAATGACTTTGAAATTGAGTCTCCAGATGAGAGTCACACGAGAGTCTCAATGAAATGACATTGTAAAGTCACCTGGTGACTCGCCACAAAGCAGCAGTCACAGTGACCTGTCAGTGGAGTCACATACAGTAGTCATTTGAGACTCATAAAAGAGACGTATGGAATTTCCTATTTTTTGTTTCGCCGTAGTGACTGTGACTCTTGTGACCATGTGTGACCTGAATGAGATGTTATATGGACTAGCTGTTCTGCAGGAATAATAATTATTCGAATTATATTACTTCCTTTTGAGTATTCCCGTATTTAAAAATTGGCATTTTGTGACTTTTCCTTAATTTTTGATAACCAGTGTAGTTTAGATAGGAGAAAAAATAACATTTTTGTCCACTGTAGTGGACGGTATGCAACAAAGGGTTAAATAAGTTAGAACTTTATGCTAAAATAAGTAACTTTTTTAATTTAGTATCTACCCTATTAAAATCCGTGCGCTATGTAGCCTCAAAAACTCAAAAACCACAAGGCGCAGGGATACGAAATTTGGCACACGGGTTGCTTGTAGGGGGTCCCCCCATGAACGATTGGGGAGAAAAATTCGAAAATTTAATATATATATGTCTTTGACGAATTTTTGCTTTTTTTATGTTCAACCCGTAATCGCGTGAGTTCTAACCAGTTCTAAATGTTTATTGCAATGCGAGATATACATATTATGTACGCCACGCTGCAATACTAAGAAGCTGTAGTGGGTATTACGATAACTCTTTTATCACATATGCAAATAGAGATTATTTAATTGTGCTTAATTACCTTTTTTAAAAAATAAAGAAAAACATTTTATCACAAACATCAACGAAAATTTTTCCCCCTTATTCCAAAGATATCGTTTTATCGTCTGTTGCCATTGCCATAGCAACATGATAAACTTCATTTTAAAAAAATGCACAGTAGTAAGAAAATATTTTTCTAAATCGAATAGTTATTTTTAATTTTGATTTTAGAATTAAATTCATGAACTCCCGTAAGTAAAACGAGTTAAACAACCAGTGTAAGATTATACGAATAAGACAACAATTGTGCATTTTTGATTAGATTTTTTTTTCCTCTTTACTAGATATATTTCGTTTGAATCAAGGATCTTTTAGAGAAATCGACAAGCGAAGCGGGCGAAGGCTGCTACTTTTTAATAAAAAATGTAAATTAAAGAAAATGTTAATACAAAATAATTATTCAAACAAAATATACACAAGCAAATTGCCGTGCGTGCTGTGTGGAGTGTAAGTTAAATATTTCAAAGGGGAAAAGAAGGTTTAAACAGGGTTCCTACACAATTTAGGTAAAAAAAATTCCATGACTTTTCCCGGTTTTCACTGTCCTTTTTCAAAAATTTCCCTGACCTTTCTCAATAAAATTTCGGTTTATATATATTGTTATAAAACCCTTAACAATGGACAACTTTAATCTAGATAAATGCTAAAAAAAAGAAGTATGCGCTGTATATGAATTTGATTTTTAATTATTTTTCATATTATGCTACTGTTATATAGTTTGTATAAAATTTATATAAAATTTTTAGTTTGGATAAATAATTAATTCACTTTTTTTTTATTTTTTTATTTATTTTGAGATTCTGATTGATCAAAAATTCCCTGACTTTTCCCTGACCACTTCAAATATTTAAAAAAATTCCTGACTTTTCGCCTTAATTTTCAAATTCTGTTTTCCAGGTTTTCTCTGACCGTAGGAACCCTGTTAGTTGAAATGCATTACATTTATAGATTAAATTTTTATACAATTTTATCACAAGGTGTAATTTTAACAAAGAAATTAATTTCTGAATAACAAAACCTATGAGGTAACTTCATCCAGTTTAAACTGCGCAACATTTCCGTAAATATTAATAACATTTTCAACATATTGTTAACTATGAGTATAATAAATTAAACGTTTGAAAATATACGAGCTAAAATTAATAACTTAATTATAAAATAAAAAGGATAATTTTTAGACAATTTTTTTTCGCTTGTCGGTGCAGTACGAGTATAAGACAAAGATAAATAGAAACATTTGAAAAACTGCAATGCATTTTTAGACAAAAATCTAGAATTGTAAATTGGCTATAACAACTACATGACTATGACATTTTCTTCTTGATTTTGATTCTATTTGACCGTTTCATTTATATTCAAATGAAGCAGGCAAACTCAAACTCAAAATGACCACTGTGACGCAAGACTTAAAGATTACATATACATACCCAATAACTACCGATAAGTGATAAGTACTGAAGAAATTACACTTAAAATGCAGATTTTTGACAACAAAATTGCAGTTACAATCCATTTACTACAATAATTTTATGCATTAAAGTAGCGTGAAATACAACTGATAGCAGCAATTTAGAGGAAAAATCCGAAAAGCACTTACGTTACGTAGTCAAGGACAAAACCGTACACGGAATCGAGTGCTAGGTAATAAAATGTCGAAATAAAGGGACACAGGGTCATGCTAAAAGCTGCCGTAATTTTGATAATAGTACGATGAATGCAATTGTACTGAAATTGCAGTTATAAGCCATAAAATTACAGAGAAAAAGGTGTTCGCTATTACTTTTTGAAATTGCCATGGCATGTCAAATTGGTACGAATAAGGTTTTTCCCCGAAACATAAGTTGTGATTTCATTCAGATTAAGGAAAATTAGAAGCTTTCAATGATGGCTCTTTTAAAAAAAGCTTTATTTTATTTCACGAAATCAAGCATTATGTAAAATTTATTACACGACAAACGAAATGCCAAAATTTTCATGAAAACGAACATGATAATTTATATATTAAACTAGGGATTCAACCTGGACTTTCCGTGTTACAGGATATATGTGAAACCCTTTTCTTAAAAATTTAAAAATCTAAGATTTATTTAATTTAATATATGTATTTTTTAGATTGCTCTACTAACAACACCCAAAACATACAATATATGCAGATAAAGTTTTGAAATTTATTAAAAGCGATACTTGGGTGGAATATATGCCGGAAACAAATCCTGAACTATTTATATTATTTTAACTTCAAACGGATTTATTTTTCAAAATCGTGTGCATGCGATACATATATTAAAAAATATATATCATGCTTAAAATTAGGGGCTATACATGTATAACGTTATCAACGTTTTGATAAATTTAGATCCCCCCCCCCTTACGGTATCGTACCTCGAACCTCCCCCCCCCCCCCCTCGTATGATATCGTTATCAATATCTAAAAATCAAATTTTCATTTTTGGTATTTTTTTTCCTTTTGTTTGGAGTGTATATTGTTATACATTTATTTTTCGCATACTTTATTGGTTCAAGCAAAGAGAAATCAATAAAATATCACTTTGTATATGAAATAACTTTATATCAACACTTAAAATGAAATAGTTACTATTTAAATGTACTTAATAATGGCTTTTTGTTACATAATGCATTCATCACTATTAATGTCTTCTGGCACTTGCCCTGCGTGTGTGTGGGGGGGGGGGGGGGAGACAGTAAATTTTATCAACAAAACAGATGGACAATATTCTTTCTCATTTATTTATTAGTAAACACAACAAGTGGAATTAAATAATTTTATAATCATTTATTGCTTTTAATAATAACGTTGCATTTCCATAAAAATAATTAACAGGCTAAAAAAATATAGCAGATTATTTTGATGTAAAAAACTAGCTACAAGTAAAAAGAAAATTTTGGTTGGATAAAAAATGATAACGATATCAAAAGACAACCCCCCCCCCCTCCTCCCCAGAGATACCTTACGATATCATTTGCCAGACTACCCCCCCACCCCCAACCGTAAAATGATAACGTTACATACGCCCAGCGCCTTATTTTTAAAACAAAAAATGAGTAAATTGCGAATGAAAGTAATTTTTTTTCCGTATTGGACGATGCAAAAATAAATGTTCGTTATTTAGAAGTTTAAAATATGGTATTAAAAGCGAAATTTAATCGTCTGCTTTTGTCAATTTCAAAATGACGTCAGCGTTACGCACGCTTGTCCTTTATAATATAAACAAGATAGATAGTTAAAATATTAAATATATTTCGAGATTGCATGGAAAATAGAGATTATTACAATATGGATTTTCTATGTAAAGGAATAATTTGTCATGGCATGCTATAGCATTTTTAGACTGATTTTATTTTAAATATAGATAGTAAAGAAACATAATAACAAATTGAAAAACTTCTAAACAAGTTTTAATTAACAAGCTTTGTTAAAAAAATATAAAAATAATAGACGACTAGTTTATGATAAGTTAGTTTTAGATTTCAACAAAAAGTAACATTCATTTGCAGAATTTTATGAATTGCCACACTCTGTAACAAACACTGAAGAATGAATAAGTAATTATAAGCTTGATAAGGCATAATTTTCTCCAGAAAATAGAATGGTTCAACAAACTAAAGGATTCATTACAAGATAAAATGATATACTGCGGGAATACTTTGAAGCATTTACCAATAATTACAGCTTATAATTATTCTACCGATGCGACTTTCAAAATTCTATTCCACACTCTAAATTGGATAAAGTAAAAATGGAACAGTTTTAATAAGATTGATGAGCTTAACTTTGAAATACGATCAAGCATTATTTAATTTTTCGGCATGTTACAGAAGTTCAAAGCAATTTTATTAAAATATCGAAAAATGGGAAAAAATTCAGCTGATTGAAAGTATGCTTTATATACTAATTACAGCTAAAACCAGTTTTAAAACAATAAGTCAATTTATGACAAAACTAGCTGAACCGTTCGGTGTTGCCCGGGACCATAAAAAAAATAGCACGAAATGCGAAAAAGCTCTAAAAATCACATTAAAAAAAAAATTGCTGCACGAATTTCGAATAAACTTCGTCGAAAAGAGGAAAAAAATTTACTATATTGGGCTAGAAGATTGAAACCGGATTCCTTTTACTAATGTGGAAAAAGTGTAGCGAATCGCGATAAAACATTAAAAATGACATTAATTCGAGAATTGCAGCACGAAATCCAAATAAACTTTATTGAAAAGAAGGCAGAATTTACTATATTAGGGCAAAAAATTGCGTAAAGCTTTAAGAAACGTAAAAATCTCAAAGACTTCAAAAATATCACCAAAGGCATAATTTAATAAATTTGGATAAAAGTTTAAAATTTAATATATTTGATGAATGTCAAAAAACAACGCCATGAAACGCGGAAAAGATGCTAAGAAATCGCGCTAAAACAGCAAAAATAGCACATGAGAAAATTTAATATATTTACTGAAAGTTTGAAACAGAATTCCTTTTCCGTACCTCAAAAAATCACCGCGGAGGTCTAAAAAAAAACTCACTAAAAATTGCATTGAAAATCGTATTAAAAATCGCTACAGTTCTAAAATTGTTGAGGAGAACATTTACTATAAAAGGCTAAAAGTTTGAAACCAAATTTCTATCACGTTAAAAGTTTGAAACAGAATTCCTTTTACAAGTTTCAAAATAACGTCGTGAATTAACATCGAAAATCACATTAAAAATCGCTAAATATTAAAATATCGTTAGGGTAAAAATTTACTAATATAAGGAGTAAAACATTGTAATCGAAAATTTGCTAAATTAGGCAAAAAGTTTGAAATCGAAATCAGTTTCCGAATGTCAAAAAATCGGCACGGAACTAGAAAAATCGTTACAAATCCCATTGAAAATCTCATTAAAAATTTCTAAATATTTAAAAATCGCTGATAAAAATTTATTAATAAAGAGCAAAACATTGTAATCGGAAATCTTTCATGAGCAAAAAAAAAAAAAATCGACGCAGAACGCCGAAAATCTCTAAAACTCCCTAAAAATTATATTGAATATCGCATTAAAAATTGAAAAAATTCAAAAAGCGTAGAGTACAAAATTTACCGTATTAGGCTAAAAGTTAGAAACTGAAATCCTATTACAAATGTTAAAATAATAATAAAAAAAAACAATGTTAATTATCAAAATGTTATAATTTCTATGCTTCGTATCAGCAAAAATTCGGTTTCGATTCAAAATCTGAGTTTCGCCAAAAAAATTGTTTTCGGTGAAAATGCTGCCAAAAATTCGGTTGGAACGAAACTATATGTATTCCAAAAATCTCATCTTTTCCTTCAGAAATTTTCAACACTACTCATTGATTTGAGAGGCATCAACTCAAATCAGACACTCTTCATTTATTGCTATGAACTTCACTGTTTATAATTATCAGTCATGACTGAATCAAGACGTGAGTGCAAATCAAGCAATGGATATAGGACTAAACTTTGAAGTCTCTTTTCACGTTTTCATTAAAAGCTGCAGACTTAACGGCAATAGAAAATTTTTAGTTTGAAAGTGCAGACATATTTCGAATACGCTTTGAGAAAGTTCTAGTATAACGATGATCATTTACAAAAATCATTATAAAAGATAAATCGAGATATGTATATTTAAAACATTTTTTTAATTAGATGAAATTTCTATAATTAGAAAATCATGTGTCGTAGGTGATTAATTTCATTTTATTTTATATGAAAATAAAAAGTTTTGGTCAGAGGTACAGAAAGCCAACTTGGGACACACGTATAATTAATAATTATGTGTATTTATTAATTACTTAAGACATTTTTTAGGACATTTTCGTTTTCGGCCGAAAATAAGAAGTTCACTGAAATTCGGTTTCGGTCTTAAAAATACGTTTCGATCGATCCTTAGCAATTATATAACACCTGCATGTCTGTATAATTTCTCGAGGAAAATAAAAAATCTTAAAATATAATTAAAGGATTCATTAAAAAGGTTTCTATAATTATACATTAGAGAAATACTTTGTAGCATTTACCAGACGTACAGTCGGTAATTGCAGATTATTATTACGTTATCGATGCGACTATCAAAATTCAATTTCATATTCCAAATTGGATAATTGAAAAAAAAAATAATTTTAGCAACGTCAGAATGACGAGCTTAGCATCGGAATACAATCTAACATTTGATTATTTAAATCACTGCATATGACAAATGTATTTTTATATAATAACTTTATGGCATGCAATAAGAATCTAGAGTAGTTTTATTTTGAATATCGATATTTAATACAAACAAATTTAAAAGTAATCTTTTAAAAATAATTAAGGACTTTACGTTGTTATGTCGAATACTAAACAAAATAGATGTTGCTATACAACATATACTTTATTCATAAATTTAAAGAGGATGTAAAATAAAAACACATGAATGAAATAAAATCCTACATTTCGGTTTAATTTTCAAAACCATCATCAGGAATGATGGTTCATCTCCTGATGATGGTTTTGAAGATTAAACCGAAACGTGGAGTTTTATTTTATTCATGGGTTTTTATTTTACATCACCTTTAAATTTATGAATAATGTATACGTTGAATAGCAACATCCATTTTGTTTAGTAATCTTTTTAAGTTATCCAATTATTGCAATGTAACATTTTAAAACAGTAACCCAGTTTGGGTTTTGTTTTTTGAACGAAAAATATTTTTTGTTTATTTCCATATTGCATACCAACCTTTCAGGCAGAAGAGGTAATACTTGTATATTCTAAATTAAGAAATGTATTTTTTTCAGTAAAATAAAAAAACTAAAAATTTAAAGTATCAGTTAAAAAATGATAAAATTATACATTTCAGAAATACTTTATAACATTTAATAGGCGCAGTGTCAATAATTACATATAATTACTTTATCGATGCTATTATCAAAATTCTATCCCACACTCTAATTCGGAAAATAAGGTAAAAATGAAACAGTTTTAGCAACTTTAAGATTGATGAGCTTAGCCTTGGAATACAATCCAAACATTTGGTTATTTGAATCGGTGGATAGAACAGTAATCAGCGTGTATTTTTATGCACCTATCAATCATTCTTGAAATGTTACAGTTACAGTGCAGATCTCTAGAAATTAAATCTGTACATAACTGACTGAAAGATAAGTGGCACCGAGCCGAAATAGAAACAGAAAGCCATAAGAAGTAACTCTTTGCTGAGAGAGTTTTTGTCTGTTGCAGTGTTGGTTTTGTTTGAAACTTTATGCAATAGGTGCCAACATTTATGCATTTATATATTTTTTTTTTAATCAAACAAAATTTGATTCAGGAATTTTAATTAATGAAACCAAAAAATATCACATAGAAACATTTTATTAAATAATTTTTCTGGCACACATTTAAAACACATTTGTTAGGTACGTTCGTAATTATATAAATAGGTAGCACCTATAGTCTTCGTCTGGCCTGTCTGTCCGCATATAACGGCGCAAAACTACTCAAACGAATGGTTTGAAATTTAATATATATAATCGTTGCAGAATTTTGTTGAGTCATTTCAATTTTTTTGAAAATCGAACCAAACTTAAAAATATAATAATAAAAGTTTTCTTCATTCTATTAAATCATATACGTAATTAATTCAACGATATTCCATGACAGATAATGACCTAGGTTGCCATGGTGATTACGTCCTATTTAAGATGGAGTCCTTTTATTTCAATATTACTGAATTTAATACAGATAACCGTAATAAATTTTGTATTCATGCACTTTAGCATAAGAGTGCAACAGCTATTGCACCAATATCTGAATATTTATAAAACTAGTTATAGCACGAAAGCACCTCATTTGCCACGTTTGACATACAATTTCAGAGTTGCTTGAATTGGAGGGGGGGGGGGGGGCGACACTTAAATATTGGCAGCTATATTTTAATGTAGGACTTCTGTACTATTATTCTATGTCGGTGCCAGGGATCGATGTAGGTCCCCCCCCCCCCCCCTTTTGAAGTCCACTTCGTGAAATATAAAAGTTTTTGTAATGAAATTTATTATATTTTTATGAAAAATGACCTTTTACTATCGAAAGATGAATACAATTACTGAAATTCAAACTAAGCATTTATTATTAATAACTTCTTTAAGTCTTTCTGCTTAAGTTTTCTTTTCTTGTGAACTTTTTTTGTTTACTAATTAGACAATTTTAAACCTAACAAAATAAAAATAATTAAGAGTATGTTTTCATGGGAGAGAATTTTCTGAATGGCCGTCTCTATTAAGAATAATAATGGGAAGGGGCATATTAATTAAGAGTAATTTTGTAAGGAACCTGTTTTTATCAAATGCACTTTAATGAAAAGGCTCTAAATGGGCCCCAAACTTTACCCGGACCGACACCGGATCGTAAAACATTTTCGAGGAAAAATTTCGAAAAAATCTTAAAAAAAAACAATTACTAAACGAAATATTTCAAGATTTCTTTCAAAAACAAAATACTAATTTTCAAAACATTTGTTTTAACTGCTATAAATTGTACCATTTTTTCAAGCAGAACAGTATTTATACAATACCTGTTCCTGAAACGGATACCTGTGTTATTTATTCAGTAAAATAATAAAAAAGAAAAGTACCCAGTTAAAATGATGGCATTGAGCCGACAGGCTATTCATACTAATTGTAAATTATACTCTTATTTATGTCTGTTATTCATAAAATAGAACTCGCTCTTTTTGAGCACAACGGTAAATAACCGGGGAAGCGCTTTATCAGAATAAACCGGTATACCAAATTTGATGTAAATCGGATAATTCTGCATGAAAAATCCATTTATCTAAATTAAGAGGGGGGTAGCCCCCCATCCCTTCCTTTATACTTAACCAATGAACCTCTAAATCTAATCAAGGAAGGGCCTTATCAGAATAAATCCCAATTATCTAAATTAAGGAGGGCGCCTTACCAGAATAAATCGGTATACTAAATTTGAAGAAAATCGAATAATTCTGCATGTAAAACTCGTTTATCTAAATTAAGGGAGGAGATTACCCCCGACGCCCCCCCCCCCTTTATACTTAACTAATGAACCCCTAAAACTAATCAAGGAAGTGCCTTATCACAATGAACCTATATATCAAATTTGAATCAAATCGGATATTTCTATCAAGCCTTACGTACAGGAGTGTAAAAATCTAGGTGCCAGCGGGCAGTCTCACCACTAAATTTTATTAGTTTTCTTAGCTTAAATTTTATTAGCATTCTTACAAGAAATTTAGACGAAATATTAGACGAAAAATAACGAATAAAATTTAGTGGTGAGAGACTGGCCGCTGGCGCCTAGATTTTTACACCCCTGCTTACGTACGTACGTGCGTACACACATACATACATACATACAGAATCTGCAGGCACATTAGAACTCAGGCTTTGATAGCCTGTGAGCTAAAAAGGTCCCGGAACAAAGCTCATTAAAGGATAAAATTAGATATTGTAGAAACATTTTTTAGTATTTATCAGTCGGACGGTTTAGTCATTACAGCTTATAATTATTGAAATTTCTATTCTACAGTTAAAATCGGATCATAAGGTAAAATTGAAACGTAACACATTAAAGATTAATGAGCTTATCCTTGGAATACAGTCCAGCATTTGGTTACTTAAATCGGTGCACAGCACAGCCATCAGCAAACATTTTCATGCATTCATCAATCATTCTACAAATGTTACAGTGTAGATTTCTGGCAATTAAATATATACATAACTGAATACACGATAAGTGGCACACCGTCGAAAAAGGGAGAAAAAAAAAGCAATTATTTGCTAAAAGTTGGTTTATTTATTTTTATTTATTTTATTTTTCAGAGCTAATTTATCATTTCACATGAAACTTTATGGAATGTCATTAAAATTTTCGGGCAATTTTATGTAAATACGGTAGTTAGGAGGAAAAAAAAAAAAAAAAAAAAAAAAAAAGAACCTTTTTATAGATTACCAACAACTAAAAAAAAAAAAAAAAAAAAACCAAGTTTTTTTTTTTTTAATCAAAAACGAAATATTAATTTTCAAAGCTTAGCTGCTACTATTTGTAACAAACTTTGAAAAGTGTTTGTATATTACCTTATATACGTGAATGTATGTTTTCATCTGAATGTATCTTTTCGCAGCATGCTATTAAAATTTTCGGGCAATTTTAAGTAAATATTGATAACATCGATAGTTTAGAACAAAAAAAAAAAAAAAAAAAAAGTTAAACTATCAACTGTTTTTGGAAAAAAAAAACTAATTTATCAGATTTTTTTTTTTTTTAAATATAAAACGAAATATTAATTTAATCTTAATAACTGAACTGCTAATATTTGTGCCAGATTTTGGAGAGTATTTGTATATTACCTTTTATAAATGTGAATATATTTTTTCATCTGAAACTTTATAGCATCCTATTAAAATTTTAGTGAAATTTTACAGTAAATATAAAAAATATCGATAGTTAGGGGAAAAAAGGATTATATATGTATATATATATAAAACTTCTTTTTTTTTTGTTTTAGATTTTTATCAAAAACGAAATATTAATTTTCATAACTGAACTGAAGAGTATTTGTATATTACCTTTTATAAATGTGCATGTATCTTTCCATCTGAAACTTTATAGCAACCTATTAAAAATTTCAGGCAATTTTACAGTAAATATCGATAATTAGGAAAAAAAATGAAAGTAATCTTTTTTTAAACTACCAAGTACTTTTGAAAAAATTTATCACCTCTTTTCTGTTTTGTTTTAGATTGTTATCAAAACGAAATATTAAATTTCAAAACTGAACTGCTGCTATTTGTGCTATTTGTACCAAACTTTGAAGAGTATTTCTACAGTAATGGGGGGGGGGGGGAGTAAACACCCCCTACTAACTCTGCAACTAATTATAATAGAAGAAAATTACTGTACTAATAAAAAGCTAAAATCTTAAGCAACGATTTTTACGCACAAATAATGTACGGAACGATAAAAAATACCCATACGATCACTTCGAGGATACCTCAATCCCCTTCCTCAGTGAGAGAAAAAAGAAATTAAAATGGGTTCGAAGAACCCCTCGGTTATAGCCCCGAGAACTGACTATGGATTGATTGAAACGGCAGAAGCAAGAGTTTATATATCCCAAAGAAATGACGTAATTGAACAGAACTAACTGAAAGAGTCACTGCGCAGGATCTCTCTCCACACTGGTGAAAAAAAAGATGTGCTGGTCATATCATTTACTAAGGTGGAAGTATGTTTATGAATATAGTCAGCTTCGTAAAAGTCTAGATCAAAAACTGAGTTACATTTTTGAATAATTCAAAATTTTGAATTATTCAATTTTACATTTTTGAACACATTTTTGAATTATTCAAAAATGTAACTCAGTTTTTGATCTAGACTTTTACGAAGCTCACTATATTCATAAACATACTTCCACCTTAGTAAATGATATGACCAGCACCCCTTTTCTTTCACCAGTGTGGAGAGATCCTGCGCAGTAACTCTTTTCAGCTAGTTCTGTTCAATTACGTCATTTCTTTGGGATATATAAACTCTTGCTTCTGCCGTTTCAATCAATCCATAAGCCAGTTCTCGGGGCTATAACCGAGGGGTTCTTCGAACCCATTTTAATTTTTTTTTTTCTCTCACTGAGGAAGGGGATTTGAGGTATCCTCGAAGTGATCGTATGGGTATTTTTTATCGTTCTGTACGTTATTTGTGCGTAAAAATCGTTGCTTAAGATTTTAGCTTTTTATATTACAATTCGCACAAAGTTACTATGCTTATAGTTACTGTACTAAACGATTAGAAATAATGTCTACTTTCATAGCATAATTTGAAAAATATATTTTTTTTATAATTTTAATTTTTCAAT
Source organism: Maratus speciosus (assembly GCA_963932465.1). Classification (NCBI taxonomy): domain Eukaryota; kingdom Metazoa; phylum Arthropoda; class Arachnida; order Araneae; family Salticidae; genus Maratus; species Maratus speciosus. The sequence continues at coordinate 294,366,908 of OZ010798.1, forward strand.
TAATTTTCAACAATGAAATTACGCTTGAAATTATTGAATACACGTATTAAATATTCAAAACATATTTTACTCATTTTATTGAAATATTTGGGATGGCAAGAGTTGAAACATATTAAGCGAGCGAAATGGTCATATTGGCAAGAAATAATACATTAATAGAAGTGGCAGTCATTCTGTAGCATTTCAACAATCGAGTATCAAACTTCAGTTTGGATACAACCCCTAAAATAGGCTCATTTTAAAATAATTTCTCTGAAACTAATCGTGTCATTAAGCTAATTTAAGGGTGTAGAATATATTTATGGTGTAAAACTTTTATTGCTATTGAAAACAAAAGTTTGGGTTCATTTTGATACGTACCCTAAGCAAATTTTGTATACATCATTTAAAAGTAGACTTTATTTCCAATAGTTTGGTACCAGTAATTTTCTTCTACAATAATTTGGTGAAGAGTGGTGTTTACTTCCCCCCCCCCCCCCACGACTGCCGTACCTTTTACACGTGTTTCTTCAGTAGAATGAAATTTCAGAAGAAAAAAAATAATTAAGGGATAATACTAACAAATCGTACAAATATTTTGTAGCATTTTACTAGTTGTAGATACCGATAAGATTGGCAAAACTCTCTTCCTTACACTTCAAATCAGACCCTTCTCATCACATGAGCAAATCGGGACTTTGCCCAGGAGCCCCCGACTTCAAGGGGGCCCCAAATCCATATATTAATTTATAAAATATTTACTCTTTTTTCCCCAATCCCTACTCTGAAAATTTTCAAATAGAAAATACAAATTCCATCTTTAAAAGATTGTACAAAACTTTCTGAAAAACAAATTTCATTTTGAATTCACAGAACGCAATGCTTTCGCAAAGCTAACCTCAACCATTATTAAATAAGAAATTATATTTTGATTTTAATAGATTGTATTAGCAATGATTGTAAATCATATTTAAACTTAAGTCGTTGAAAATAATCACTTCCAATTGTCATGAGATATATTTTCTTCTGTATTCGAAATTTTTTCTTTTAACTTTGACTTAAATAGGACAAACAAACCCCAAAATTTGCCATCTTTTTAGGTTTACTGAAAAAAACACTTTCTACTTGAGAATTAGAATGTATTTGATATTATGTTGTGTGTAATGCAACTTAAAAAGGTGTAAAAAAAAAAAAAAAAAAAAAAAAAAAAAAACTTGATTTACACATATTTACATGTGTGTTACACCAAGAAGGTTTTAATTTTCCTACTTCAGTGCATAATGTATGTTTAGCTGAAACTTTACGGCATACGCTATTAAAAATGTCCTGCGGTTTTATTTTAAATATCAAAACTATTTAAAAAAAAAAAAAAAAATTAAAGTTACCTTTATCTAAAACTACAAATTATTTTAAAAGCATTATTTTTCATAGAAGTATACGAGTATAATTTCTCCAGCAAAACGAAAGTCATCAAGAGATAAAATTACACATTCCAGCAATATTTTTTGTAGCACTTACTATTCATATGATTACAGTTCAATTAAATACCTTACTAGTTGTTAATTACAAAACCAATAATTATCAAAATATACCGCATAATGAGGTAAAAAGAGATTTAACATTCTTAGATTGACGATTTTAGCCTTGGAATATAATCCAGCATTTCATTATTTAAATGCTGGTGGTGCATACGACGGCAATCAAAATAAATTTCTACACATATAATCCATCATTCTAGAAACGTTACAGTTAAAGTGTATATATCTAGCAATTAAATACATACAGAACTGATTGCACGATAAGTGGCACACAGCCGAAATAGAAACAAAAAGCCATAAAAAGTAACTCTTTGCTGAGAGGTTTTCTTTCTTTTCTGTTTCAGTAAATGGCAACGATTATAGCTAACTTTTGATAGCACTTGAGAACACAGAATAATTTTATTCAGGAGAAGTACTGACGCAAGAAGCAATCTTCACACTTGAAGGTTCTAAGAGAGGATATATATCATGGCAATGCATTTATTTTCACGAGAGAAAAGTTTTAAGTGTTATATTTTTAACTCAACTTGAAAAATCTCAATATATTATTACAAATTTAAGGAATCGAATGTGACCGATAGTTTGATTTCTACTTACTGTATTGAAACAAATGCAAAGATGATATATATTAATTTCAATTATTTTTCAATTTTCAGCAGTGAAATTACGCTCGAAATTACTGAATATAATACGGGATTTATCACATTGCTAACGAAGCGTGGAACCAACAATGTAAAATATGTCCAAGCCGGGAATCGAATCCGGAACACTTGGAATAGCGCTCCAAGTGTTCTACAATTTAAGCTACGAGGACGATGCGCATTTCCCACATATGTTGGAAAGGCTGCAACTGCAGCACAAGATAGAATAGTCTTCATGAGCACACAATCCTGCGGCGAAACATGAGAAACAAACAAAACCAGCATCGTTGAACATATATAATTAATTTTCAGCAGTGAAATTACGCTCGAAATTATTGAATATAATACGCGACTTATCACGTAAAATATTATACGTGATAAATCACGTATTATATATTCGATGATAGATTACATGGAGATGCGAGTTTCAAAACTCATCTTAGAGGTCTGCACGGGCCCGGGCTTGGCCCGAACCCGGCCCGGCGGAATGAAGGCGAAATTTCAAACGGGCCGGGCCGGGCCGGGCCGACAGACAAAATAAACGGGACGGGCCGGCAAAAAAATTAATCGGGCCTATCGGCCCGATATAAGAATTTAAGCGAAGCAGATAAAATACGAGCCATTTTCATTGAATATGATTTTCTCGAGAAGTATAAATGTGTGTCACGAGCCGATGCGAGTTTAACAACATCAATACAGAAATGTAACGTGTCCATCGTAGAGATCGGCATCGTACAGTTACAAGATGTCTGATTCCGAGTTTAATTTTTTTTCAGCAGACTCGTGCCGGGAAGGAAGTGGTCTTAATCGATCTCAGGATGTGTAGAACAGTCATTTTGTTTTGTAATATTAATAGTGATAATGAACTTCTCTTAACAGTATCTTTGGAAATATACCTTAAGGTGGTTCTCATATTCACTGCTCAACAATGCAAAGCTTTCAGACACATGTTTGTGACAAAAACTTTAACTATAAAGGCATAAAATTGACAGGCCTGCCTATTGAAGGCATTTGGAAACGAATAGCTTTTTCCATATTTAATAAATTACTTACAGAGATAACAGCGATTCCTGTCACGTGGCTGTACGTTTTTCTCCTTTCCTGTGCTATCGCTTCCGGAAATTCGATTCAAAACGCTAACTTTGACAGTATTTTCAGAAAGATATATTGCTTTTATCTATGAAAAAAGACAACATTTACATAGCTTTTGAATAAGAATACCTGCCAATCTTACACGTTTCCAAAAAGAAAAGACTTCATAAATGTGTCGAAATGTAGCTCCTTTGGATTTGAGAAAAGTCTTAAAAATGAGAGAAATATTTTCACAAATCTACTTTTTATTATACAGCTTCAAATGTTATCTTGTTTTTAATCCTTTATTCTGAACTATATTAATCTTTTAATGAATCTTTATTTCCATTTTGAAATGTCTGTAGACACGATGACTGTAAGTAATCGTTAATGTTTACTATTGTACGTTTTCTGTTTTGCGAACATCATAGTAATGTAAAACATACTGTAAAATGTTCCCATAAATATGTACGTAGTATTCATTAAAAGAATCTTAATTGTATGTTGAGAAAAAACGGATTTTTTTTTTTTTTTTGTAGAAATTGTATCGGGTCGGGTCCGTTTTCACTGATTTTTGTACGGGCCGGGCCGGGCTCGGGCCGAACTTCCAATTTTTACAACGGGTCGGGCCGGGCTCGGGCCGAACTTCCAATTTTTACAACGGGCCGGGTCGGGCTCGAGCCGAACTTCCAATTTTTACACGGGCCGGGCCGGGCCGGGCCAAGATAGCTTTCGTACGGGCCGGGCCGGGCCAAGATAGCTTTCGTACGGGCCGGGCCGGGCCCGGGCCTGGAAATTCCGGCCCGTGCAGACCTCTAACTCATCTTACCCAGAAAATCAAATTTTGGGAATTCGCGAAAAACCGCTGACTGCGTGCATTGGTTTTCATTGTAAACCAGATTTTACAATGTCAGAAATACACGATAAAACAAGTTTTTTTTCTTCAGATTATAGTATTTATGAGATGCAGGTTCGTCAATAAAATAGACCGATAGAGAAAACTTGATTTTTTAAATTTTGGATTAGGCGAGTTTTGAAACTCACGTCCTCATATATTAAATAAGATGACAGATTATATATTAAGTAAGATGGATTATAAGTAAACTCCCGTTAATGCGGAGTTTCAAGGGAGGCCATTTTTTGCTCGCACTAAACGATGTAAACATTTGAAATGTCTAAATAATCCGGTGCTTTTGCGTTATAATGGCTCCCACAATTATGATAATGTCAAAATTCCAGTTACGATTTCGCCAAGGTCATCGAAAAAACTAGATATGTACTCCATATATATATATATACACTCCAAGTGCTCATACATGTGCCATATGTCATTATATACATATTATTTAAATCTTATATGCCACACATACATCTTATACACATGTGATATATAGTATATACGTCATGTATGATTATTCACAGAACTACTGAAATCATTGCATGACACGAAAATTCAGAAACAAATTTATATGAAAATAAAGTAAAAGCTTCTCTTCGCGTATTTGATCGCTCCACCTGGGTGCCAACCAAATATGGCATAGGCATAAATACCCCAGATGAGAATCCCATCCACTATAACGAAGCCCCAGCCACAGCAACTGATCCGGAAAAACAACGAGCATTATATTAAAAAAAAATATTTTCACAAGCAAAGAAAGTAGGTGTCCTGGCAACCGTAAATTAAATAAAAGCAAAACAGAATTAGATACAACTATACATATGTCTGGATTTTAATATGACTAAACTTCACAAAATCGTGAAATTTTACACTGGATTAACGAGTGAGTGAAATGAAGTATTATATTGTATAACCAATTGCTGAAACAGAATACATAATTTCTTAGGCCATAAGATCAGTACTTATCAAGATGACGTCACACTTTCTCAATAAATTTTACTGGTCCCAAGCAAGAAAACTAGCATAAACGTGACGTCTTTTAAAATTCAGTGACTTTAATATGACTACAAACGTCACTTCGGAGGCATTACTTCACAAAATCGTGTGCAAGAGTAGTGACCCGATAGGAAGATAACACTAAATGTATTCAAGTGTGATGTCACAAAGATATAACCTCACCATCATCAATCAAACTGCATATACAAAAATATTTTTAAAGTTATATATTTTAAATTAGTTAAAAATCAATATTCAAAACATAAAACCGAATGATTAGGTACAATTCATCATTTTCAAGTCTTTTATCCAACATAAATTTGTTTAATTTTACACTGGATTAACGAATGAGTGAAATGAAGTATTATATTATATACCCAATTACTGAAACAGAATACGTAACTACTTAGGTCATAAGATCAGTACTTAGATAATCAAGATGACGTCACACTTCCTCCATAAAATTTTCTGGTCCTAAGCAAGAAAACTAGAATAAACGTGACGCCTTTTAAAATTCAATGACTTTAATATGACTAAAACGTCACTTCGGAGGCATTACTTCACAAAATCGTGAGCAAGAGCAGTGACCCGATAGCAAGATAACATTAAATGTATTCAAGTGTGATGTCACAAAGATGTACCTCTCCATCATCAATCAAACCGCATACAGCAAATTGTTCTTGAAATGGTGAAAAAATCATGATTATCCATTTAAAATATAAGCTACTTAAAGAAGATTTCAAAGAAGATGAATGAGGTTTAAGAACTGCAGATAAAAGGCTAAAAAGGATGTAACAATTACGCGTGACCAGAAATTTGAAAAAAAAAAAAAAAAAAATACCGCACGAAACTTATTCTACTGCAATAATCACGGTATGGCACCGAAATGTACAAAATTCACGCACGCCAAATCAATTAAAAATCAAATAACCATTAAACTTATGGGCAATTCTTTAAAAAAATAAATTCGTGAATTGCACCGACCGTTTAACTCCAGAGTCATCACGATGGAAAGGCGTGAAAATTATACTGGAAGTATCACAATGCATTCCGCTTATAAAGATCTGCTGATAAGGTGTGCTTCAATGCAGTTTTTACCCCATGGCTTATATTATCTGGAAAAGTTGGATATTCTAATCGTTATTATGGCAACAGAAATAATGATTAAGAATTTTTAGGTTATGGAACTGTGTCAGACCCTCCATATATTCCACATAAAAAAACGTGCAGATACAAAAGCCAAAATGGCACCTGCATTCAAACCCATTCTAGATGAAATGAAGATAGGAGTTGTTATAACTGCCTGAGCATGTAAGCCATGCCCATTCCCTATCCATAATCTGTGAAAATGGACCCCGGAAGAGGATGTAGATGCGTGCTAGGCAATTAATATTCGAAGATTGTACTTATGTTAATGTAGATTCTTTTTTGCTAGAGCAACCTATGAAAAAGGTGCTAGCTTACAACAGCTGGATTAGTTTAAAATGGCGAATGCAGAATGCGCTTAGATAATACAATGTTATAAAAATGGGCAATTCCACTGTAACAGATAGACATAGATAACATAAGAGAAAAAAATGACTGCTTTAAAAAAAAAAAAATAACAATCAGGTAATTAAAAGACGGCTACAATTAGTATACGTTACTATAAGATAAATTAATAGTTATGAATAAATTATTTAATGTGAGTAATTACCATGCTTTTCGGACACCTTAATGTTTATCTATGTTATTTATAAAATAACAAACTTTATTATAACAAAAATGTACTTTCATTCAGGGGCAGTTCAGAAACATTCGGCCCACAAAATTTGACTGTTGCCACAATATAGTTACAAAAAATATGTAACCTTACCTGTAACAGACTAACATCCAATGTGTAACAGACAAACAAATAAGCACATAAAAAGAATCTATGCTGATTATAATGGATTTTCTTGATTTTGAATGTTCAATGTTTTATAAAATGCACTGCAAATATAAAAAATATATAGGGTTCATACTAACAGAAAATATGTGTATTACCTATTTGTTGTAAAAAATAAAATAGTAAAAATGGTAACATTGGCATGGAATTGCCTAAATGGCAAAATCAATGATTTTTTTTTTTTTTTTTCCTAAAGGAAAGGAAAACTAACTCAAAATTTTCAAATTAAATTAAAAATTTGTAACTTATGATTATCACCCCCCCCCCTCCCCGCCCCCTCCCAATTCAGAACGCATCAACGAAAAAATTATGTAAGATCAGCTTAAAGATGGTTATTACATATACCAAACAAATATTCAGTAGTCCGTATAATCAAATGGCTCGCGAGCAATTACTCGGTATTGGTACCACTAAGTGAGGATTTTAGATTCTATAGGAAGAGTTTCAAGTATGTATGAGGAATTTTAAAAGTGGGGGCCATGTTTATGTAGGAAATATGTCTTCAGAAAGAAAACTGACTAATTTTAGCTTCCGTGTAAGGGAAAACGTTGAAAACTACTAGTAGGAGAGCTGTTGAACATTTTTGAGTAGGTATTTGAGGCACCCTGAAAATTTGTGCAACACTTCTTTTGTAATGCCTGAATACAAAATCGAATGTCTGGCTGAAGGATGGTGGCCCAAAAACTGTGCCAAACAAAAAATGGCACTTGACACGTGTCTGGCACAGTTTTTGTGCCGACTAAAGTGTGTCATTTTCAAAATATTTTTATCCAAGCATAAATATTATTCTGTCTCAATCTCAGCGTGCCTCAAATACCTTTTTTGGGTAGTCAAAAAATGGCACTTGACACGTGTCTGGCACAGTTTTTGGGCCACGATCCTTCAGCCAGACATTCGATTTTGTATTCAGCCATTACAAAAGAAGTGTTGCACAAATTTTCAGGGTGCCTCAAATACCTTCCCTAAAATGTTTAACAGCTCTTGGACTATACACAGCGAATTTGCAGGATCAGAAACGTCATTTCCCAGCTATTTATATACATGGATATCACCTTAATTATCGTACTAAGTGAACCTATTTTCCATCAGAACACGGTCAGAATTTGTTTTAAAGAAGATCGGGTAAAAAAAAAAATAAAATAAGGAGTGTAAATTTTATTCAAATACAAAAATTGGTATTTTAGACACATTGGAGACATTGTATGAACGATGTATTCAAACCAAGTATTCAAGCGTAGCGATGTATTATGCGTGTGTAATTTTTTATCCCTCATTTATTTTTAAATCTCGGAAGTTTAAAAGTTTTTTTTTTTTTTTTTTTTTTTTTTTTCGGTGATGGGTGGGCTATAAAAAGCACGGGAAATGGGTGTATTGCACCCATTTGCATCCATCTCACCTGCTGCATCTTAGTTATGCCCTGAATTTCACAATAAGTCAATTGGTCGATAATTCCTGCCAGACGGAATCTGAAGAATTTAATATACAACTGAAATAAAAGTTTTTAAATAAGCGAAGAAGAAAAATCTCAGAGACTGACTGCACAGTAGAAAAAGATAAGGAAAATGAAATAAATCTGTCAGCTACATACAGCGCACTTCTTATCTAATAGAACTATTTAAGTCTTGCAGTAAGTAGTCTTCCAAAAGAAACATTATGTTGAAATTGAAGAATAAAATAACAAGATTTAAAAATTAAAAAAATCAATACGAAATTTTCTCTTTGTACAATGGCAGCACGCAGTACTACATGGCACTAAAATGTCATGCATGTTAAGCCAATTACAATAAAATTATCTGCAAAATCACGGACATCGCTCAAAGTAAAGCATGTGAATTATTATCTGATCCTTTAACCTCTAACCAGGGTCACGACAGAATGGGGTACAAAAGGAATTACAAATCGTGCAATAATGTCTTCAGATTTACATAAAGAAACTCAACATGTCTTTCTCCCACGCCTTTTTTTATTACCATGCATTTAACATTGCCGGCCAATCCCATCTTGATGTTCTACAAAAATTAGGTTAACCCTATTCTCATAAGTCGTCTGCTTTAGTTTAGTTTATTTTTCTTTCACCGGCGAGATGGCGCTGGAAGCGGAAGTACTATTTGAAGATTTTTCCCACACTCACCTTGGAGTCCCGGTGAAGGGTTATAAAACTTACTGCCGGCATGGCTTACAAGGACGTAGCAGATTTTAATAGGGATTACGAGGAAAAACAGGAAACGGGTGCCGCGGTATATATAAAGTGTATACCGCTTAAATAAACTATATCTGCCGGAGGACTCGAAATATTTGTTCTTTGTTGATAACGTTATATGCAAAACCAAGACTAAATAGAAAAGATTATCATAAACAGACTATTAAAGAAAAAAAAAATCTTCCTAAGATAGTACAAGGCGATACTCTTGTACCTGTCCAAGATAACGTTAGCACCTATTAGCTATGGTTTAACACATATTTATTGCACATTAAAGTTAACAGCAGTGTTGAATTCGGGGGGGTGGGGGCAGCCCCCACCCCAGAACATTGAAATGTCCCTCAGGAAGTTGAGATTTTATGCGTTTCAATGGAAAAAGTAGCCCCCCCCCCCACCCTGAGCAGCAGAAATCCCTCCCAGAGAAAAATGTATGAATTCAACATTGGTTGACACCGACTCAACTGGTTTTCCCCGAATTTTACACCAATTTTTCATTTCTAAAAACATTGTCTCATGAAGGCGAAAAAAAAAAAGGAAAGGCTAGCCGGAATTGTTGGCTTGGGCTGCAGATTTAAAAAGGGGATCAGAAATTGAAAGAAAACCCCTTGTATCCCAATGTTTTTATAGTGCTATTGAGAGAAAATCTTCATGGAGATGGGGAATAAACATTCCTTTTTACGGGGCTCTGATTTATTCGAAGTGGGATGGAATGGAATGGAGTGGGGGATAGAACAGAACACTCCTCAAAGGCGAGAACAGCTGAACTGAGGGGGGGGGGGGGGTAATACTCCTCAGCAGCATGCGAAGAGAAAACTGCACACGGGGCGAAGTTTCAATTTGGCGCTCCCCCTCCCCCCCCCCCCCCCCACTCATACACGCTTTTTCTTTCTGATATGTGTCAGAAAACTGAAAAGTGCAAAAACAGAAATAAATTCTATTGAATACAAATTTCGCGTTTATTTTGGAACTTTATGTTTAATTTTAATTCAAAAACTCTAAATCACTAAATAACATAAAAGAAAATTGCTCTTATGGCAAAGAGAATCTGGGAAGTAGAAAAAATGAACCTAACAGTACAGTATAGCAGTTAACAACAGAAGGAAACCCAATGGTATTTTAAGAGTAAATGTTTTTGTCGCAAGCACAGAAAGAAAATTACAGACTCAGAAAAGAGAAGGTTAACGAAAGAGACTAAGACCTAAAACAAGTTTCGAAAAGAAAGAAGTCGTCCTTATTCAAAAATTTGTATTTGGCTGTAGGGTAAGGGGCCATGGAATAATTTTGAAACAAAAAATGAACGTACTTCTATTGGTAAAAAAATTCCCAGTAGTTCCCAAAAATTCCCAATATATAATTTTTCCACAAAAAAAGAAAAAAAACGAGGTTTAATATAAATTTGACACCCCCCCAGTTTCCGCCCGGGGCGACTGCCACTTTCGTCCCCCGCTTTGCACGGCCCTGATACTCCTCGTTTGAGGAGAGATAATAATGGGTAAGGGGGTCTTCAATCTTTCACGTTGGAGGACTAAATTAAATATGTATATATATATTATACCGCAGCCACAAGTCAGTAAGTAAGAACTGTCTCCTTAAATTAAAAAAACCAAGATAAACATTAAATTTCCACTTTATGAAATTTTATCGCACTCTTAAGCATACCTAAAATTTACGGGGATAAGAACCTAGACTCAGAAAACTTGCTAGGATTTTATATTAAGATACCTGCGAAAAAATCAGTTTTAAACAGGTTTTCGTATTAGGAGATACGGCATTTACATCGTAAAGACAATGAATTTTTTATGTTCAAGATAGGTTTTTGTTATAAAACGGTTTCTTTTTTTTTTTAATACATTTAAAATAAAATAAACTTGTATGCATTCCAAACCAACTTACCTTCACAGCTCATTAGCATTATTCATCATATTTTCTCTGCTTATATTTTAAGATTTAAAATAATAACATCAGATAATTATTTTTGAATCTTGAAAAAATTTTAAGTGTACAAAAAATTTATTTTTCAAATCCTTAAAATAATAGATGAAAAGAATGCAAAACACGATAAAATTAGTCACAAACCGGCCAAGGATATGAAAGCGCGTGATTTCGACAAATTGGATGATAGGGATAACATTGCGAAATCGATATCTTTAAACCCGATAGATCGATATTGTTCTTCCATTTTCATCGGCTGATTAGATTACGCTGGTCTTTAAAACTGTTTATCTATATGTCTAAATAAAACACACGTGCGTTACCGGCCTGTTTCATTAATAATTTATGTTTGAATGCCACATTTCGAATAACCAAGCTTCGTAATTGGGTTATGTGCGCGCAAAACTTAGGGCAATATTTAAATTACATTTTTGATTGATTGTAATTTTGAGGGTTTAGAAATTTCCCTGTGAATAAATAGTGATTTCAATAATTAAAAATCTCCAACCGTCAGTGAGATGCCAAGAGACAGGATAGTTTATAAACACCAGGGTTGGCGAACCTATGGCACGCGTGCCAGACTTGGCACGTATGACAATTTCTCTGGCACTCGAAAAAAATTGCAATTATTTTTGCATGAATTAACGCATCAAAAAAATTTTCTTGTGATGTTATGCAGCGCTTTCGACATGCATTTTGCCTTTCTATAACATTTTATATAAAGCTGAATTTTCCACATTCTTTTTACACAGCCACCGCAGTAAGATCGCAAATGGATCCAATTTATATGCATATTTATAAAACTATTAAAATATGAATCATGTATGAATCATTCTCCATCGAACATCCAACAACAAAAATCTCATCAATAATTTATTGATACATTGTTTAATGCAACTTGGATAATTATAATTAGATGTTGCATTAATAATAAGGTAAAAAATTTCTAAAATAAAATTTCATATTTTTATTTCCTTGTTATAGTGAAAATATTACATAAATGAATCATTTTTACGAATTAAAATTTCATTAATTTAATGACTTATTCCAATTTACAGAGAATTAGCATTTTGATTTTTAATATTTTTTAAAATTATTAATGCATGAAAGCAACGGATTGCTTAACTAGTGTTTTGTATAAACATCGTACGTTGCAAAAATGTCAAAATGTGGCACGTTACACAGTTGATAGATATTGTTGGTTGACTTTTTGGCACGTGCACATAAAAAGTTTCGCCGATCCTGATATATACAGTGAAACCTCCCTGTGAGACCACCTCCATTAAGCGACCACCTCTTTGAACGAACATTTTTTCATGGAACAAAATTTATTCTCATAGGCTCAATACTAATTTTACCTCCATTCAGAGACCATCAAAGATGAACTCCCTCCATGAGCGACCCATTTCTTTGAAGAAAATGAAACAAATTCCGTTTTTTCCAGGTCGCTTAATGAAGGTTTTATTAGAAAAATAATTCCGGAGATCGCATTATTCAGCAAACTTCTAAACTAAGTTTAGATTTTTTTTCATTCTTGTAACTTTTAAGTGTTAAACCCATTTGTGTCTTTTTAGGCAATGAATTTCACTCTGATGACAAATTAAGAATGACAGTCAATAAACTCCCTTGCCCTAGTCAGGAAACTCTCAAAGAAATAGATAAATTAAATCTTCATTATTTGTTTCTTTCCAAAAAATATTGCATTTATTTACTGAACTTCGAAAGGACTTGGAAATAAAAGTTATAAAACATAAGACCGTAAAATCAAAGCAAACGTCCATGTATTCATTTTTTAAACTCTGCAGTAATAACCTTATGTAATTAACTTTTATTTTAATACTTAAATTTATATATTTTTTCTAATGTGAAAAATAAATTTTAGTAACGTTAATTGCTACCTTTTTTCAACAATTAAAATCTAGATTTAAACATAACCTCCATTAAGAGACCACCTCTCGGAGCGACCCATTTTTATTGGAACGGAACGTGGTCGCTTTAAGGAGGTTTTACTGTACTATATAGGCATTACGGACGGGTCGAAGCTAAATTTCATCTGCTGGAGGGTTAGCGGTTACTTACTTTTGAATATTAGTACAGTCGAACTTCCCTTTAACTAAGTCCCTATTTAACTAAGTTTTCTACTTAACGAAATGTACTGCTGAACCTTGACTTTGAACACCCCTAGCATGCAAATTAATCTCCATATTACGAAAAATATATTCTATATAACGAAGTTTATTCCACTTTCGTGCGTGTACAGCAATCAAACGGGGAGGTTGTTGTTGTGACGTATATGTATGAATTTATTTCAGTGGAATGTATGAAAATGAAATTATTTAATCATCACCATTCAGGTTGGTTGGTTGTGTTTATGACGGCCAATTATCAGCACGAGGGATATAGGCCCTAAGGGGGGGGGTGGGTGCCCTTCGTGGGGGTCTTTCTAAGGGAACCTAACCCGTATTAACGCTTGGAAGTCCAAGGTTCGAAGAAAACCACGAAAACTCCGAACGATTAGGCCGACGGGCGCGATTGGGTTCGAACCCAGCACCTCCCGTCTACCAGCTTCGAGAGCAGAACCTCTCGGCCACTGGTGGGGCTCATCACCATTCAGAAGAAGAAATGCTGAAAGCCTTCGATACAATAAGTTAGGGGCTCCAGTTTCACGATAATGTTACAGAGGAATTGTTCCCTGTACCTGTACAAAGTAATATTACAGACTTTTTTAAAGTTAAGGAATTGAAATACTGAGAAAAAAAGAGAAAAGTTACGCTAAGTTTCAATGTTTGTTTACCTCTCTTTATTATGGATTTTTTTTAGACATTATTCTAATTAAATTTTTCTCATATGTCTACATTGCATAAAAAAAGTTACTGCCCGAATTAAAATACATTTTTCCAATTTTTCCATTTTATGTGCATTTTTCATTTTATGCGTATTGTATTATACAAATTTCCTGAATGTGAGTTGATTTCTGTTTAACGAATTTTCTTCATAACGAAGCGTTTAAGTGTAACGATGAGACCTCGTTAAATACAAGTTTCATTGTCTAGTGTTAGCGTTCTATGGAGTATTATTAATATCCTTTACTTAAAAATATCACAAAAATGCTCATTATTGTGGGAGTATATATTTAATATAATGTAATATAACTTAAAATATTATTCTGTATCTTAGAACATTCGCTAAATTTTCAAAATTTCAGTCAAAACTTTATGTACGCAAGCTGATCGAAACTAAAAGTCGTCTTCTGCGCATACTGACATTCTTGCGATACCATCGCAATTCAATTGATAGGATAACGGTGATACCGCCAGATCGAGGCTAACGAAAAAGACAGGCTGCCTCGGTGCATCCCATGTGTCTTTTTTTTGCAGACCACTAGAGTGACGTAATGCTCTTTTCGCACACCTTCATTGGTGCATTCGAGCATCACGTGATTCCAGCAGTATCTAAAATAAGATACGTGGAATGCACCGTGGTAGCCTGTCTTTCTCGTTAGCCTCGGCCAGATCCGGAGAGTATGACGTCACATGCATACAGTCCATTACTCTTTATGCATAAGATGAATGAATTATTAAAAAAAGAAAGCTAAATTCTTAATTGTCTCCAACCAACTGATTTGTTTTATAAAATTTATTTGTAAAACATGTTTACTCACGTTTAAAAATATTTAAATAGATCACATCTCCATTATTCACTAACCTTTTAACGACCTTTAACCTTTTAAGCTTAGTTTTTTTTTTTTGTTGTTGTTGTTGTTACAGTTTTTGGTGTTATAACGCCAAGCAAATCTTTAACATCATAAAATCAGTATTTTGTGTTTTAAATGCCTTAAGTAGTAATTACAAGGCTACAACTGATAACTATTTTTATAATCTATTGGCACCACTATTTAAAAAAAATATTTTTTTAGTATATTTCTTGCAGATATATTCTTGCCAAAATGCATGTGATTTTTTTTTTTTTTTTTTTTTTTTTTTTAAGAAATGGTGCGAAATAGAATAATAATAAAAAAAATAGTCGCTAGTGACAGCCCTGTAATAAAAACATAACTAAAATCTAATTCAAATAACATGTAATTATCTAAAGCTTTATCCGGCGATGTACCAAAGAATATACCACTTGTTTCAATAAATGAATCATTGCCCTCTGAATTTCCTTACTTGCTTCATTAAATATCCTAGTTTTATAATTTTCCTAATTTTATAGTGTGAAATATGAAAATTAATATTTAAAAAAACCATTGATATGACGTCAAAGTTACACACGGGCGGGTAATAATACGGATTATAACCTACAGATTTTTTAAAAATGTTTTTAATGCACACATGCTTCCTATGCCGGCCTTAAAATTTTTTTCGTTTATTTATTATTTCGTTAAATTTATTACGAAATACAAAATTTAAGTCACAAATAGTTTAGTAATATTAAAAAAAAAAAAAAAAAAAAAAAAAAAAAAAAAAAAGAAAGAAAAAAAGAAAAGAAAATCTTGGTTGAGGGAACGATGTAGGTTAATATTGTGAAATGAATATCTTTAACCCAAGAGATCGATATAGTTCTTCCACTTTCATCAGCTGATTAGATTGCTCTGCTCTTTAAAAGTATTATCTGGATGTCTAAATAAAACACCCTAAGTATTCTTTCTATCGCCATTATTATCAGCCTGTTTCATTAATATTTATGTGAATTCTATATCCTGAAGAACCATGCTTCGTAAATGGGTTATGTGTACCTTAAACCTGAGGGCAGTGTTAAGTTCACAAGAAAGCATTTATCTAATGGGAATAAAATGATTATTTCCTGGGTCCGAACGTTTTTTATTGCTTATAATTCCGATGAAGGATTGGTAGTTCCCTAAGAATAAATAAGAATTCGTGTGTTTTTGATTTGAATATTATTGCTTTTGCTGCAGCCTTGTGTTAATTTTAGCTTTTTACAGTCTTAGTTGGATCGACGTATTTTTTAAATGTGAAAAACCAAATCATGAAGATTTTTTTTTCACTTTATAATATTATACTCACTCAGACATAATGAAATACTTTTCTGCGTTAAACACATTAAGAGTAATTAAAAATAAATTAATTAAACCGATTTCATTGATAATATTTTTCAATCTGTACTTTTATTCGGGTAAATGCGAAATAACCCACGTTTACTATTACCTATTGCTTACTTTTGATTTTGCCTATTTTTAAAAAATAATACAACATAATAGGACATTTAGACCCTTAAATTAGCACAAGTTGAAACGTGGGGAGGTGCAATCCTAGATTTACGTTAAGGAATTCGGAAAACATGTCACATGTAACATAAAAGAAAATCTAAAATAGACTTAATAACGGGGGAGAAGGGGAGAAATTTAACATTTTTTTTTTTTTAAACATGTTTTTTGTTCAAATTATCTACAGGAATTTTCGAAAGGTAATTTTAGCTTTATTTATTCACAAAATTAAACCAAAGCAATCTATTTAAAAATTCTGGTAGATGTTTGAATAAAAAACTCTAAAATATTGAGGAGTATACACTCATCGCCGGTCAACTAAGTCTTCAGCGATTCGGTGGATTTTCACGTTCTGAGAAATTTCATCTAATACCTTCCTTTATTCCCAAATATTTGTTTCTCCCCTTAGCATAAAATTAATAATCAATTTTTTAACGCCCTAATAAATACTGAACTATTACTACAAATATTTATTGTTTTGTAGAAATAACGTGGCAATAAATGCAAAATACTTGGCACAATAAACGATGAATCATTAAATTCCATGCCCTTTCCGGTTCTCCCTTCTCCCCCATTCTCTGTAAAATTCAAAAGTTTGGAAACTAATTTTCAAAAATTTTCTGCCTTATATAAACTATTTGAACGAGAATCGTAGATGAATTTCAACATTTTCATTTATCAAGGGGCACCTGTATTCTTAATTTCAATCGACTTAATGCTATGTCGGATTAATATATTGAACTTCTCAAAATCTTTTTTGCATAAAGATGTTAAAATTCGGAGCACATTCTATAGCTAAGTTCCAAATGTGTCAGTTTCAATGTTATGTTTTCTACAACCGTCTGTTTTAATTTATTTTTTTTCAAACTTTATTTATTTATTTTCGAAAATTCTGGTGCGAATTCGACATTACAAAAAACATTTTATGCTCCAAATCTTCGTTCTGTTAAATGTCTTGTGGATAAAATGACACTATTTGATTATCACTAAAATACAAAAACGCACATCTACGTTTACTAAGAAAATTTCTTCTTTATTTAATAAAAGTATAGTAAAAAATAATTAAAAGCTGTTTTGAAAAAGAAAGAAAAAATAAAGGGAAGGGGAGAGAAAGACAAATTCCCGTCTTTTAACTCCGCCCTTTTCTTAAAAATAATCTCATTTCCTTAAAAGTAATTCTGTAGAGTCGAAATAATTGCTTTATACAAAGATGTTGAATTAGATACCACAAGAGGAATCAACACTTTGAATTGGTTTCTCAAATTATTCATCATGCTCTGCTAAACGATTTATGAGTACAAAGGCACGAGGCTAAATAAGTTACGCAAGCATAATTACAGAAAAATAAAACTGCATATAAACGATTAAAAAAAAAAAAAAAAAAAAAGAATCTTTAAACATTAAAAAACAAAATGGCGAAACGCGCTCGCTATGCCTATTTACAACCATCGTAATCAACGACTAAAACCAGGAAGAGAATTTACCCTCATTACTATAATTTTTACGATAGTAATTAGAAGCACTCATTTCTTACGAATGCTATGCAATTATGATATGAATTCAAAATTATCTGATAATTTTTGCTAAATATACAAAAGTAACAAAACTAGAATTCTATCATAACTTTCATGAAGCTTTGAAAAATGAACCCTGAAAATTTTGCCCTGAGAAATGTACTAATTTCTTTAAAATAATTTTGTCAAATCGAAATAATTGCTTTAACACTAAATATACAACCAACGCTTGATTAATTTTAACACAGTTATTCTAACTCAGTGGTGTAGCGGTTAAAAAAAAAAACAGAGGGTATACGTTCTAAGCAGAGGGTATACCCTAGTGTATAGCTTTCTTGAGAAACAGAGGGTATACGGTGTTCCTTAAAAAAATCCAGAGGGTGTACGGCGTATACCCCTGCATACTCTCCACTACATCCCTGTTCTAACTGATAAATAAATCATCTCGTTATTTTGGTGAACTGTGTCCGCCGGATTCGTCTAGAAGAGTTAGTTAGCAGAGCATTAGCAGCTTAAGCTAAAAAATTCCTTAGTGGCGGGATAACATCCCATCAAATACATTTTTAGTAATTTGTTAGTGCCTGACACAAAATTGTTAACGTTCAAACAGGCTTACAGTAGTACCCCCGACTTACGTCTCCGCATTTACGTCGTCTGGACTGGAAGAAAATATTTCCTTAATCAAAATGCACTTTAAACTTTTCTGAAGACTTTTGAAGGAGATTTAACATCTCAGATGCAGTCACAGCCATAGGGGATTCATGGGGTGAAGTTCAGCAAAACACAATGAGAGATGCTTGGAAAAGACTACGCCCCTTTTCTTTCGCAGAGACTAAGAAAACATCCGAAAATTATGATTCTGTATCTCTCTTAATTCATGAAATAGTCGAAAATGGAAGAGAACTCAGAAATGGATGCTGAAGATGTTGTCGAAATCATAAATTCCCCTGATCCGGAATTAACCATCGAATAACTTATCGAATTAAAGAAACAAATTACTATCGAAGAAATAGATGAAGATTTTGAGCCTATGGGAAAGGGGGGGGGGGGGGATTATGACGGTTGCAAAATTAACCGAAGAGCTAAACCTTATTGAAGCTGGAATGACGATTCTTGAAAATATTGATTCAGACGAGCAAAGTGTAGCAACGACTAGAAAAAGCTTCTTCGAACTGGGCAACTAGAAAAACAATAAATTCTAAGTTAACAACTTATTGATTTATTCCAAATTCTTGTACTGCAAACGCATTTTTTTGCAAATGTTAAATGTATGCAACAT
Source organism: Maratus speciosus (assembly GCA_963932465.1). Classification (NCBI taxonomy): domain Eukaryota; kingdom Metazoa; phylum Arthropoda; class Arachnida; order Araneae; family Salticidae; genus Maratus; species Maratus speciosus. The sequence continues at coordinate 294,386,107 of OZ010798.1, forward strand.
AATTCCTAAATACAATAGAATATGTTCATTAGATTTTGGTTAATTTTTATTACTTATCTTTTTTTTGCTCATCTAAATGTACCACGACTTACGTCGCTAATCTTAGAACGAATTGCTGACGTAAGCCGAGGTATTATCAGGGATGTAGTGGAGGGTATACGGTGGTATACGCCGTATAACCTTCTGCATTTTTTTTTAAGGAACACCGTAGACCCTTTGTTTCTCAAAAAAACTGTAGTATAAACACTGTAGGGTATATACTTTGCCTTGAGCGTATTCCATCTGCTTTTTTTTTTTTTTTTTTTTTTTTTTTTTTCCGACTACACCACTGGTTATTACTATACTTAGAAATGTATCGATGTAAGCACCCATACATAGGGGGCGAGGATAAAAGATTAGGGATAAATGCAGTGTGTGTCACAAAATTTCACGCGGTAGGCGGTCCAAGAGATTGAATTTCTAAATAAGGGAATTACTAACGAAACTGTAACAAGGGCCCCTGGTTTGAATTAGTGCTCGCGATTATACGTATAAAACCAGTGTTGATTCCAGGGGGGTGGCCGGGGGGACACCACCACCTCCTCGGAAGATTTGAGATTTTGTATTTCCAATGGTCAAAAAGTGTAATTCTCCCATCCCCGGAACTCTATAGTGTCCCCCCGGAGCCACAGAAATCCTTCCCGGAGAAAAGTGTCTGAATTCAACACTGTATAAAACCGATTAGGATGTTGGATTGGTATAATATGGTAAAAGCGATTCTCTACGTATACGTTTTATACGTATTATACGTATAATCGCGAGCACTAGTTCGAATCCTGGCAGGGCACCTTTTCACTTAGTTAAATACTACCAAGTACCAACAACAGGTCATTTGGCAAGTGAAAAAATCAATTTGATTCGAACAAGAAATTTCTTCATAAAATAAATAAAATAGAAATTGCAAAAAAATAAGTAGAACAAGGTTCAATAGCTTCAAAATTCTGATGAGAAATATTTTTATAAAATTTGAGTAAAATTCCTGGTATGTTTAGTGCCAATTGTACACATACTGAATTAAATATCTATAAAAGGAATTAACGGCAATCGTTTCTTAAAATCCCAGCTAAATGATTTAAGAGGACAAATACACTATACTAAATTAGTTATTTGAGTATATTTAAAATACAGAAAGGAATGATTGCATATCACCGATTATTAAAAAAATAGTCTTTAGATGAAATGTCACAGCGCAGACAAAAAATGGAGAAGCTCAGCATCTACAAAAATCGTAAACAATGACTAAAAACAGGAAGAGAATTTACACTCATTACCATAAATTTATTACAGTAATTTGAAGCACTCATTATTTGCAACGAAATGCTATGTAATCATGATAGGAATTCAAAATTATCTAATAATTTTCGCTTGTTAAGTACACAAAACATAACAAAACTAGAAATCTATTACGACATTGCCGAAGCTCCGCCCCTAAAAAGTGCACGTAAAGAACATAAGCGTAATAAAATCCAAAGATAGTGAGCATGGTCATAAATGAGTATTTCCTGGATTTTTATTTGGTTTTATTCTTTTTTTCCGCTCAAGGTCGGTAGTGGAAACACTTTTTCATTTATATTTTTCTTTTTAGTTCTCTAAGCAGGGTTCTACTAGCTACAGTGATGGATAGATATTGAGACAGATTTTTTTTTTTCTTCTTTCATTTCCAAGGGCAAAAGCAGTGAGGAGGTAAAAAAAAAAAGCCGGCTTTTTTTCCGATATCCTTTTTTCCCTTTCATATAGGAAGGAATGTTAGATGGAGCGTTGAAAGAGGTAAATTCTAAAATAGAATGGGAAACGCCGCTTTGTTTACGAGGATTGGCTTAAATCTAGAATGGAGAAGTGTCAACAAATTCATCAGTTTTACACAAGTAGGGATCTAATTAGATGCTGAAGTCAAAGTTTTTAATGATTCACAGTGAAACTTCAGTAATTCGAGCTTTTCACAACTCCATACTTTAAGCCTTATTATAACTCGATACACTGAAGGATTTAAATTGAAGTATGGAAGTTATTAATTTCAATTTAGAACTATACAATCGCCCCCTCCCCCCCTTTCCAAAAAACAGTACATAATTACAATATTTATTATAAAAAAAATTAATGTACCTATAAACCTTGAATCGATTTGGTGAGAAACTGTGTACACGGGTAACTCAATATACTCTGATACTCAACGCATTTTTTGTTCCTGAAAAAAGATTTAGTTATCCAAGTTTTATTGCATGTAACCAACAAGTTAAATGTGCAAATCACACCATGTTTGAAAAAAAGGCAAATGAACGCTTGACAATTTAAAATTTGCTGGCAAAGGCTACGGGGGAATCGCGAAGAGGTAAGAAAAGATATTTTAGGAAGGTATTTCAAGGAAGTCGGGCCCATCCTTTGAATACATTCGTTCTCAACTAGGGACAGTTCAATTGTATCTATCGGGAGGCTTGTCGCAATGTGGTCCAAAATGCGGCCTCCGTGAAAACGCGTTTTTTGAAACAGAATTTTTAGGATGTTTTAACGAATATTAATTTTCAATGAAAAAGCGATAGATACAGAAATTTAATGATTGGAAAAAAAAAAAAAAAAAAGGGAAATTTTTTTTTCTTTACTTGAGGGGCGGGGGGATAACTTTTATGGCTATCAGGGTTGCCACTTTTTTTTTCTTCTTTTATAATTACGAAAATTCGCTTTCAAACAAGAAATTATCTGTAATATCCCTTCCTTTCTTTAATTACAAACATTTCGAGATTGTTCAAGGTAACAATTTTTCTTTCGAAATTTCCGGTATGAATTCGAAATTTTTGGAGGACTGTTCAAACTGGCAATCCTGATTGCTGTTGGCGAGACAAAAAAAAATATATACGGTATGCACATGCGATGCTTCCCTTTGTCATATTTTGCACAGAAGAAAGACATTTTTGAAACTGAAAAATTGCTATGTCTATTCCTTACTTTTACCCACTCACATCATGTATTCATCATAAAAGATATCTTTGGATTTCATCTACTTTAGCAAGATAGGTACTACCTTTACACTTAAAAAAAAAATGAATAGAAATCAGCAGTTTCAATCTGACAAGCTCATTATATTAATACGGAAAAAATTCAATAAAGAATGTTAAACTTACTTTCATGCCAAATCTTTATAGCAGAAAAAAGTCTCACGAATAAATCTCATAAATTACATTTGTGTAAGTGCCAAATGTCCTTGCTACTCGCTCAAAGTGAGCAGTTCAAAGGAGGGTGTGTCTATGATGAAGTAACGAAGTTATGAGAGAAATTAATTTGATGTGCAACAAGTGGAATTCTTATTTTAGATCATTTGGTCAATTATATATTTAAATCTGAGGAAATAAAGGCTAGTGAAAATTATTTCAAACTTTTAGTTTTTTAAATCAAATTTCAATAAATGCTTTCAAAAGTTTGTAATAATTTAATGATAATAAAATAAAATAAAATCACTTATTGAAAAAAATAAACAATTTTTTCAATATTTTACGAGGATGAAAATATCCGGAATTACAATAAGTAGAAAAACACGTGAAAAAGCGAATTGCATGAAATAAAAAGAGTAAATAGAAATAGGGGAAAAATCTCAGTAAGCGGAAACAATTTGGAAGAAAAAAAAATTGAAAAACGCAAAAGCCGCGGAAGATTTTTATTCCCGTTTTTAAGTATGGTTTACAATTACAACCCATGATTTAATTTTGAATACGGTAGTAGAGTAGTTACATGTGCATGTCTAAGATACTAGTGAATCCTAGAAAAAAAAAAAATTACAGACCCATATAAAGCCCCTTTTACCCCCTTACGGGCTTAATTTTAAACAATCTAGCATAAATTCTAACTAAGATATCACCATGAAAATTTGTATCTTTTGCATCAAATGGAAAACAGGAATGCGATTGATGCATTTAAGAATTGTCCAGTTTTGAACAGTAGTTGGCGGTGAAGTCGCAACCTTAATAAATAATAATAGAATGAAATGCGGTTTCTGCAAATCGGCACTCTGTATTAACATAAATGAAAGGCCGTATTATATAAGCTTTCAACAATTTAAGTACAAAGCTAATTTATGTGTATGAGCAGAGCCTGATTACCAGAGGGACCTACATTAGTAGTTTAGTACAGAAAATTTCGCCTCTGTTTAAACGAAGAATTTTTGTTTTAAATAGGACAAAAAATGCTAAAAAAAAATTACTGATTGAAGTTTGCCGCTGCGATAATCAGGCTCTGCGTATGATTATACCCTCAACAATATGGAATGGGCAAAAGAATGTCACTGATGAGAACGTTAAATGATATGCGTCACAAAAATTGATGTACTTACCACATCTTGTGTGTTATCGAAATGTGGCCTAGTATCAGGATTTTTGTAGATCCATTGGGGCCCTGAAAGTTGGGCCCTACACTGACATCCGCATCTTTCTTCACTTGACAGCATGAAACCCCTTAGTCGCATTACAGCGCTAGGTCGGTCTGATGCCCCGCCGGACGTTGCCTCATCTGAGAGCTAACGCCAGGCCGCTCAGGACGACTTACACCTCAACACACCTCTTACCTGTATGAGGGAAAAACAGAGAAACACTGTTTTAGACAACTTTATTTTTAACACAATCGATTGATTGGTAAATAACACAAGTCTACATGGTTTTGGGGTTTAACTTTTGATAATTGATTTTGATGTACGCTGAATACGAAAATGACCTTCATTTTTAACCATCACGTCAGGATTTTTTGCAAATTGTAAATTTCAATGGTAAAAAGTCAAAAAATAGAAAACATGTAATACTGAAAGATACAGGAAATGTTTGTGTTTCTTAACCCGGGGGAAGTCGCGCATACCCAGAGTGTGAATGGTTTTTACTTTGTCACCAATAGATACAAATAGTAATCGTAACCTTACAAAGTCTATAAATTATGAAATAAATTAAGTTGAAGAATACCTTTTGAAAAATAGTGGTGACAGTTGTAAAAACCGCATACAACCGGGGTATGTCACACCCCATGCGACTGCTCCCGGGTTAACTTTTGATAACTGATTTTTATGTATATATTTTTAGCGCTGAATTCGAAAATGACCTTCATTTTTAACTATCAAGTCAGGATTTTTTACAAATCGTAAATTTCAAAGTCAAAAAATAGCAAAATTCTGATACTATAAAATAGATGTGATGGTTGTGTTTTTTAATAAATTTTGATAATTAGTTTTTATGTACTTTTTAACACTAAATCTGAAAATAAACTTCATTTTTAACCATCACTTCAAAAATTTTCGCTAATCGTAAATTTCAATGTTAAAAACTTAAAAAAAAAAAAAATGCAAAAAAATCCTGACGTGATGGTAAAAAAATGAAGGCCATTTTCGGATTCAGCGCTACAAAATACGTAAGAATCAATTATCAAAAGCTAAGTAATTTGACGCAACCCAAATTTTGCAGACTTGTGTAATTCATAGCAGTAGTAATTTTTCCATCTGAGCGAAAATGTGTCTAGCTTGAGATTCGAACTCAGGACATTTGCCGATGATCTTCCAATTGAGCTATCTGGACATAGGCAAATGTAAGTACAAGTTAGAGTAGAGTAAGCCTTAAGAGGCTACTTCAGTCAAACGAAAAGACGCGTTCGCTAATGCTAACCCTATGGAAGAAATTTATAAAGGTATCTCGGTCGCATTTCAATATTTTTAAACGTTTTTTTTTTTTTCATTGGATAACTGAGATCGATCTGTATGCAGGCCGTTTTTTACTTTGATTTCGAATGCAGATTTTTTTTTACGACGATGCTTTTAAATTTAGAAACCGGTTCCGAAAATGAAAGTGTCCTGATTAAAAATACCTGTAAACAAAATCAATAAAGTAAACAACGGTCTTTGTACAGATCGATCTCAACTATTCAATGCAAAAATATCATTTAAAAATATTTAAATTCAAACGAGATATCTTTATAAATGTCTTCCATAGGATTAGCATTAGCGTACGGGTTTTTTCGTTTGACTGAAGTAGCCTCTTAATTATGTCCACTAATAACCTTATCACAAGATATATTATTCCAAACATAGAATCCAAAGGTTCTGGGTCGGAGTCCCAACCTGGACACATTTTCGTTCAGATGGAAAAATTACTACTGTTTCAATCTATTAAATTTTAAATAACGTTTAAATGGTTTGAATGTAAAATACAAAGGAAACAGCTCCATAAAAATACCGTGATTATGATATTCTATTATATGTTTGGATTCTACTTGATTATGATATTCTGATGACGACTCAGTGATATAGGTCAAAATTGGGAAATTTCATTAGCGGCCACTGGCCGGTAGGACTAATTTTTTAAGTGGCCATTTTCTTTAAACTAGCGGCCACTTTTTTATTTCAAAATGCTAAACAGTAAAATTTCCATAAGTATTAATCTAAAACTGAGTAGCCCAAATAAATGTTAATATAAATATATTGGAACCAAAAAAAGTAGAATCCTTGATGAAATGAAAGAAAATTTTATTATCTCCTTATAAAAAAGTGGCCGGAAGGTGGCCGCTGATAGACAATTTTTCACTAGCCACTTTTTTTCTTTTACTGGCCCTGTGGCCGGTGGCTGGTGCTAATTTTGACCTTTACTCAGTGAAGGAGTTGCAACATGTCAGTATAGGTTTTTAATATACCTTTAATTAGCGTTGACTCTAGAAAACAAGGTCCGCCGTGCGGGAATTTTTCATAAAGGGGACACTATTCTAAAAAAGGGTACAGTTTTTCAAAAAGGGAACACTATTCTAAAAAAAGGGCACACTTGTACCTTCTTCCCTGGTTTGTTTGGAGTCCTTGGAATTTGCGATATTTTCCTGGGATCAACTGAATTGCCGCAGGGCGCATAGGAAGTATTAAAAAGGACAGCCTGCCGCATCGGAAAGGTTTAAAGGAGCCGTCGGGCGCACAAAAGAAATAAAAAGGGCCGCCGGGCGCATCGGAAGGGTTTAAAAGGGCCGCTGGGCGCAAAAAAGAAATAAAAAGGGGCTCCGGGCGCTGCGCCCTGCTAAAGCGGCTTAGAGTCAACACTACCTTTAATGTGTTTTTAATAATGTCTTTTAAGCAAATAAATATTTTAATATATGTTTTGACTTTTCCTTCTTTTTTTTACTTTTTCGATTTTGGTTGAAGATTTTTTTTTTAAAAAAAGGTACGTTCAGTTTCAAAAAGTGAAGTCGGTTCCGAAAGTGAAAGTACCTTTATTAAAATAAATCTGCAACCGAAATCTAAAAAGTAAAAAATAATCATATTAGAGATCGACCTCAGCTATCCTTTGCAAAAAAAAATTGTTTAAAAATGTTCAAATTTAATCGAATTTTTAGAAACCCTTACCAGCCGAAGATTTATTTTACCAGCCAGCAAGATACCACGGACAGTTGGAAATTGTTATGACGAAGTGTACGCTACTGCAAAATTTCTTAATTACTATAATACATTTTCATATTTTCCCCCATAAAATTAAAAAAACATGTACAACAGAGGAAAGTTTAGTATAGGATAGAACTTAGCATACCATGTTTATACAGAGATAATTTGGAGAGTTGCAAAATATAGCTAACTGGTAACCAAATTAAAAATTTTTAGCATATCTTCAAGAGCCTGTAGTTTTTCAAAGACTTGCCTAAACACTCACACGCCCTGTCAGAAAAATCCACTCGCCAGTGGCGAGAAAAAAGTACTAGGTTATGCAAAAAGTTCTGGGAAATTTGTGAAAGTTGCGTTGTTATGCGCGAATTAACAACAAAATCAACAAGGACTATTCTTCAAAGTAGAGATCATCATAGTCCACGACTTTCTGCCATTGTTCTGCTAGATTCCGGATTTGCTGGACGTACCATGGCGGCTCTTTGGAATAGAAAAAATCTTGACATGCTTCTTCAACTTCATTAACCCCTTAACGGTCGCATTAAATTACGGTTTAAAAATTCAAATTGCTTATTGGCACCACTTTTTTTGAAAAAGAAATATTCACCTTATTTAATGACAGGTAAAATATCATAATAAAGCCAATTACAATATTTATAAAAACTGGTGCAACTCAAACAATCTAGACACAGCCCGTGAATATATACCGGGAGCGAGAATTAAATGGTAAGGGTTCAAATCGACGGCCCTGAAAAAGTGTTGCATTGATCAAAAGAGGCCATAATGGGGTTCTTGAACGGCTCTAGATGTACCACTAGTACTCCTATATACGATACAAATTCTGGTAACTATTAGATTAAAAATTTCCCAGAACTTTTTGCTCACCCTAATATTTTTCCACACCTGGAAATACTGAAATGGGAACTTATTTGCTAGAATCGTGACTGTGATTCAAAAAATAAAACTCATTAAAAACTAATATTAAATTGAATAGATTGCTCAAAATGCAATACACATGAGTAAAAAGAGAGAAAAAATATTTCATTAAATATAAAAATTTTATGCACGCGTTGGCCATATCACCGGCGATTATAAAAAGATCGGAGAAAATGTCAAGTAGCCGATAAGATAGTACTTAATCTTTTACATGGGTAAACATTTTCTAATTTATTCACTTATCCAATGTCTCAGCAATTTTTATTTATTTTTTTCCAAAACGTATTTTACACGCTTCGAAGTCTTACAGAAAAAATGATAAGCAATAAACGATTGCAAAACTTAGCATTAAAAAAAAAAAAAAAAAGAATTATTTTTGAAGTGCACTGAACGGTATCTATTATCCTAAAATTAAGATATTTTTATACATTATCTCTTCATACGCACGTGCGTGATGACTCACATAAAATTTTTTAGTATTTTCAATATACCTTAAAGACATCTGATCATAAAAGTACATGTTCGTAGGGTAAGCGCACTAGTGGTGGACAGTTTTGTAAGTTCTTGACAGTTCGAAGCAAATAAGGTTTTAGAGCCTTTTATCTACAGATTTGCTAGTTTTTGACGACAACTTCTAATAATTCTGCATGAAAAATAAATTGCTTCTTACTTTAGTTTCGAAGCCCAGTTGATACATGTTAATTGCAATATATGTTAGTTTCTAATTTATATTATGGTTGAAAATATTTATTGTCAGCAGTGAGTTGATTATTTTTAAAATATCGGATATATATCGAAAATATCGGATATATATCGAAAATATCGGATATATATCAAAATATCGGATATACATCGAAAATATGGGATATACAGTCGAAATTACCTTTAACGAAGTCCCACTTAACGAAGTTTTCTGCTGAACCTTGCCTTTGAACACCATTAACATGTAAATTATTCTCCATATTACGAAAAATATATTCTATATAACGAAGTTTATTCGTACGTGTACAACATACAAACGCAGAGGTTGCTGTTGCGATGGATGCATGAATATATTTCAGCGGATTGCATGAAAATGAAACTATTTATTTATTTAATCATTTTACATTCAAAAGAAGAAATGCTAAAAACCTTCGATACAATAAGAAGGGGATTCTAGTTTCACGAAAATGTTACAGATGAATTGTTCGGATACTCACAAAACTTCAGTTTTTATTTACTTCTCTTTATTATGTATTTTTTCCGACATTATTCTAATTAATTTTTTCTCATACGTCTACATTACATAAAACAAAAGCTACTACCCGAATTAAAAAAATTACAATATTTCCATTTTATGTGTATTTTTCATTTTATGCATGTGTATTTTCTCTCTATTCTAAAAAAAAAGTAACTACCGCTGTCACCGCCGCCGGTTTTGAATTTTTTGTGACCGGAGGTCTTTCTTCGTTAATATTAAGCAAAATATTGCATACAAAAATATGAAAATCGGTGGAATTATAGAGAAATGTTTGATAAACACGCTGATGCAGACAGTTTTCTAATCGAAGAATTATTTTAAGATATATTTAATGCTAAAGTTGGACAAAATCGTTCCATTAAAAAAGTTTTATAGGAGCAAAAACTGTACATTGGAATTTAATCATTTTTAGATCATTTTATGCTCCAGAATTTCCCGGTGTGCAGACTGCACTCAGTTTAATAATTTGACTCATTTTTTGAGGTTTTATTTCTATTTTAAATTCCAATTTTCAGCATTTCGAGAGATATTTTTTACAAAATTCAGAAAACGAGGGGGCTCTGTCCCCTACGAGCTACGCTCGTCAACTCCCGTTCAGACACCGCAGACTCTAACAGCACGCTAATTTGATCGGCTTTAAAAAGATTTCGGAAGATTGAATTATAATTTGAATCTGACAATTATAATCTGACGTAATTTTCACCAAACTTTTCTTTCTCTTTTTAATATTTACGTCAAAATACTTTTGTTAGAAATGAAATATTATGATCATCTTAAAATATCAAATTAATGTCTCGCGCAGTTTTTAAATTTAAACTGTTTTGCAATATTTTTTGTTCATTTTACGTAATAAGTGTAATGTGACGTAAATTTGACGCAAATTCTCCTATTTAAGACTTCTAACGCATGTTAATGAATTTATTATTTTACAATACTAGGGGGCTCTGACCCCTACGAGCTACGCTCGTCAACTCCCGTTCAGACACCGCAGACTCTAACAGCACGCTAATTTGATCACCTTTAAAAAGATTTCGGAAGATTGAATTATAATTTGAATCTGACAATTATAATCTGACGTAATTTTCACCAAACTTTTCTTTCTCTTTTTAATATTTACGTCAAAATACTTTTGTTAGAAATGAAATATTATGATCATCTTAAAATGTCAAGTAAATGTCTCGCGCAATTTTTAAATTAAAACTGTTTTGCAATATTATTTTTTGTTCATTTTACGTAATAAGTGTAATATGACGTAAATTCTCCTATTTAGGACTTCTAACGCATGTTACTGAATTTATTATTTTACAATATTCTTTCTCATTTAAAATTCACGTGTAACTATAGTTTTTATGACGTAATTTTCAATGAGTTCCTGCTTTTTATATTTTTTGTTCATAATAATCACGTGTAAAATAAATTTGAAAACGTGTAAAATAAATTTGAAGCAAACATTACTGTTTGCGCTGTTTATACAGTTGGCAACATATTAAATTAATACAATTTTCTAAAATTTGTAAAAAAATATCTCTCGAAATGCTGAAAATTTGAATTTAAAATAGAAATAAAACCTCGAAAAATTATTCAAATTAAAAAACTAACTGCAATCTGCACACCGGGAAATTCTGACGCATAAAATGATCTAAAAATGATTAAATTTCTATGTACAGTTTTTGCTCCTATAAAACTTTTTTAATGGAACGATTTTCTCCAACTTTGACATTAAATATCTCTTAAAATAATTCTTCGATTTGAAAACTGTCTGCATCAGCGTGGTTATCAAACATTTTTCTATAATACTACCGATTTTCATATTTTTGTATGCAACAGTTTTTTTAATATTAACGAAGAAAGACTTCCGGTCACAAAAAATTCAAAACCGGCGGCGGTGACAGTGGTAGTTACTTTTTTTTAGAATAGAGAGATTGTATTAATTTAAACTGTTGCCAATTGTATAAACAGCGCAGATAATAATATTTGCTTCAAATTAATAATTTATTTTACACGTGACTATTATAAACAAGAAAATATAAAAAGCAGGAACTCATTGAGAATTATCATAAAAACCATATTACACGTGAATTTTAAAAGTGAAAGAATGTTGTAAAATAATAAATTCATTAACATGCGTTAGAAGTCTTAAATAGGAGAAATTACGTCACATTACACATTACGTAAAATGAACAAAAAATATTGCAAAACAGTTTAAATTTAAAAATTGCGCGAGACATTTATGTAATATTTTAAGATTATATTTTCAACTATTTTTATTAGGATAGCGCAAATAATATTTCATTTCTAACAAAATTATTTTCACGTGAATAGTAAAAGGAGAAAGAAAAGTTTAGTGAAAATTACGTCAGATTAAAAACGATACATTTAAAATGTCATTAAAAAAAACTTTCTTTTCGCTTTGCTAAAAAATACCGAGAGGCAAAGACTGTTTATTTAATTCATTTCATATTAGCTTATTTTGAAATGTCAACTGATTTTATTTAATCAAAGACGGAAACAGTCATTGTATCATTTAACAACCGCTGATTTGGCTTTAAAATTCCCCAATCAAAGAGAAATGAATAGAAACCCGTTTATAGGGAGATCGCCACTGTTTTTAAACTTATAATTCAATCTTCCGAAATATTTTTTAAGCCGATCAAATTAGCGTGCTTTTACAGTCTGCGGTGTCTGAACGGGAGTTGACGAGCGTAGCTCGTAGGGGGCAGCGCCCTCTAGTATTATACAAATTTCATGAATTTGAATTGATTTCTATTTAACAAATTTTCTTCATAACGAAGTGTTTCAGTGTAACGATGAGACTTCGTTAAATGGAAGTTTAATTGTATATCAAAATATCGGATATTTTTGATAATATCATGATATTTACGAACCCCGGTGCCACCCACCTTTATCATCCGAATTCTTCAAATTACAGTCCATTCATTAACAACGTCATTCTGTATGGGTCTCTCAATCTTATTCGGTATGTTTGTATTTTTCAAAAACTAATTCTTCTCACATAATGTTCAAACAAAAATTGTCAACACGTGCAAAAAGATGAGCTCCGATTACGTAAGCGTTGTCCTTAATCCATTATTTTTACGGCATGGCTTACGATACTTCCCGTTTACTGTAAAATAAGTTTTTCTGCCGAAAGTCGCTCAAGCAGTAGTAAATGATTTATTTCTCTTTGACAGCTATGTTATTACAGTGAAACCTCCCTATGCGACCACCTCCCTGGACGACCATTTTTTACATGGAACGAAACTTATTCCCATTGACTCAATACTAATTTTACCTCCATTCAGAGACCATCCCAGTTGAACTCCCTCCATGAACGACCCATTTTTTTGGAGGAAATGAAGCAAATTCCGTTTTTTCCTTGTTGCCTGAAGAAGGTTTTATTAGAAAAATAATTCCGGAGAGCGCATTATTCATCAAACTTCTAAAATAAGTTTACAATTTTTTTTTATTCCGGTAACTTTTAAGTTTTTAAACAACTTTGTGCCTTTTTTAGGCAATGAATTTAACTCTGATGACAAATTAAGAATGGTGGTCAATAAACTTCCCTGCCCTATTCTGTCAGGAAACTCTTAAAGAAATAGATAAATTAAGGAAATCTTCATTATTTGTTCCCGTCCAAAAAAATTGTATTTATTTACTGAACTTCGAAATAAAGTTATAAACGATAAAACCGTAAAATCAAAGCAAACGTCAATGTATGTGAAACGTCAATTTTTTAAGCTCTGCAGTAATTAACTTATGTAATTTAACTTTTGTTTTGATACTTAAATTTTCATATTTTTTCCTAATGTGCAAATAAAAAATAAAAAAATATTAACGTTAATTGTTACCCTTTTCAACAATTAAAATCTAGATTTAAACATGACCTCCATTAAGAGACCACCTCTCAGAGCGACCAATTTTCACTGGAACGGAACGTGGTCGATTTAGGGAGGTTTTACTGTATTATAACCAAAAATTTTCAAAACGCAAAAAGATGAGCTACGTAAGCGTTGCCTTTAAACCATTTTTTTTTACTGCATGGCTTTTGACATCTCCCGTTTACTGTAAAATAAGTTTTTCTGCCGAAATTGCTCACGCAGGAGGAAATGATTTATTTCTCTCTGACAGCTTTGTTATTATTATTATGACCAAAAATTTTCAAAACTCAAAACGATGAGCTCCGATTACGTAAGCGTTGCCTTTAAACCATTTTTTTTTACTGCATGGCTTACGATATCTCCCGTTTACTGTATAGTAAGTTGTCCTGCCGAAATTCGTCCAAGCAGGAGGAAATGATTTATTTCTTCTTGAAATATCTGCACAAAAAAAAAAAAAAAAAAAAAAATCTTCCAGGTCACACGTAACAGCTTTATTTTAATGTAACTATAACCCTTGTCATTAAAGCTATCGAAAATGTAACCGCTTAATGATTATTACATTTTTCGGGTACAAATGGGAACAGGCTTTTAATTTTATGAGGAATATGTATACTTTAATGGGTTACGGAAAATTTGAACACTAGGTCGCTCTGTATATTATTAAATATGAAACGCATGGCATCACATTATAAAGATAGAATATACCACAAAGGTTAACCAAGGATAGAGGGAAGTTCATTGTTTATTTTTTACCATAAAAGAGCTTTAGAGAGCAAAGTCAAACTAACTGTCGTCTTTGTGCTAAAGTTCTTCCTGCTTGCGTCGGCAAGATCGAAGATCGAACTTCGGCATTGAGATCCTTAGCTATTAAACTTAACCCTCCAGAACTCGCGTCGGGTCTTTTTTGTCTGGGCAACTTAAAATGTAAATTTTGAGGTAAAAAAAAAATCCGCTCACATTCTGCAAAAGGGTTTAATTATCGTAAATTTCAATATACAATTTGCTCAATAAACCCACTCTTGTTATTTTCATTCCCAAAATAAAAATACAAAGTCATTAACTAGGTCACTATGACCCGGCGCGAGTGCTGGAGGGTTAAGATAGTGATGAGCATAATGATGTCTTTGTCATTCGAATGAATCATTCGAACATACGCAAAATCACGATGCTAACGAGAAAGACAGGCTACCGCGGTGCATTCCACGTATCTTTTTTTTACAGACCTTTTTTTTACAGACTTTTCAGTGAAAACTCGTCCGAAATCGGAAATCCGTATATAAGCCGATGTCAAACAAATGTGATGTAAAATTCAGCGAACAAAAACTTAGCACTTTTTTTCATAGCTAATAGAAAAAAAAATGCGCTCTCCGAAATTATTGATATCTCCTAAAGATCTTCCGTAGATCCCTGGTGGCTTTACTTCTATTACAGAAAAATCTGACGTTTTTCTAAATGAATCATTTAAAGACAGACTCCATTCGAAATGGACTGAATGGATGTCATCTGCGGATGCAGCTGTGATAAATGGTAGTAATTAAAATGTTGGTATCGTTGCTATATCTGAATGGAGAAAGAAGCTTGGATCGAATTACCATAAGAGATGATCGACCGATCTTTCAAAAAATGTTGCTCTAATAATCAATGAAATGGATGGAACTGAGGATGATGCCATTTTCGAAGAAAATGCCGATGATAATGAAGTATATACTGACGACATTCATCCTGATGTACCAATGAAAGCAATTTTAAGGAATTGCTTGAAAATTCTGATAATGACTTTCATAGTAAACGATGATTGGAGACTTTTTCATTCTAAAAGAATGGAATATTAAAGTATTTTTAGAATTTTATAAGCCTTTATGTTTTTTATATTTTCCATCATTTTTATTTTAGAAAATCAAATTTAAAAAATTTCTTAGACTCGCATATAAGCCGATCCCCCTACTTCGGAGCAAAAAAGTCCAAAAATTATCGGCTTATACACGGAAATATACGGTATTATTATTATTTATTATTATGTATAGGATAGATGAGATCTATTGGATCTTTGAGTCTTTATAAACAAGGCCTAATTGCATGGGGACTAAACGTTATTTTAAGCTTATGCATATGAGATACCTTTCCTTTGCTGAAGATATTTTAGTGCTGTATATTATTGCAATTTATAGTGTAGTTTATATTTGTGCTTGATTTATTTCCCGCTTCATCAATATCAAACCTGTCTAATATCAATGAAATTGCGCTTATAACTGTGCTTCAAAGTTCTCTTATAAACAAAATAAATATTAAGAGATATTATGTAAAATAAAATTAATTTTTATTTTATATATGTATTTTTTTTCTAGATACAATTAAGTTATAAAAATAGCTCTTTGTTTCATCATTTGTGGTATGTAATTTTCCAATTTTACTTTAAGAAAGAGAAGGGCGACTAGAATCAATGAAATTGTGCTTATGTAATTACTTGAAGGCTGCCCTATGGAAAACTTCATTTAACTATGTTTTCATAAGAAATTTAAAATTATAAAATCCCGAAGAACGTACTTTAGTACCACTTAGAAAAATATAAATAATGTACAATGAATATTTAATATATATTTTTTCTAGAAACAATGGCCGGGATTTGCTTTAGGGGCCAACTTATATAGAGAGAATGAAGACAATGCCTCATTTTCTCTTGGAATAATTAACAATCAAAAGCAAAATTTGGTCGCCAATTTTGATTCTTTTCTCGGTCGTTTCACATGGAATACAGTTTCATAAAAAAAAAATAAAAATATAAGCGCGATAGCCTGTGAATAGTAAGTTAACCCTAGAATGACACACATATTTTTCGAACGAAGACGCAGAGAGTGGTAGTCAACAAAACAAACTTTTTTGGCTTTTTTTTTTTAATGATGAAAACATAACTATGTTAGTTTTATATAGATTAAATACTCAGGGGAAAAATGAGAAAAAAAAATAAATAAAAATAAATATGAGACAAATTAAAAAATGCAATTTAACAAATTACAACGACCATTTGGAAAATGATTTTTTCAAAGACTAAAATTTAAGACATAAAAAATCGCACGGAGTTGATCATACATTAAGTACGCCATGGATTAAACATTAATAGTGTTATTACACGTAAAAATTGCAAGATTTCCTGAAACTTACGTATTATCCACCTGAAACTTACGTATTATCCAAACATTTCATTGGCTGTTCGGGAAAAGGCTTTTCCATCGTGAGATTTCCAAGAAATCTGGACGACCCATTTTAAATGAAAATACATTCTTAAACTTCTAAACATCCCACAATATTACTTTTTACACCGTCGTATAGAGAAAAAAGTGTACTTTTAAATGCAACTTGTTTGAAAGCTGTATCTCAATTTGTTTCTGAGTTATTGTTTTTTTGTCGTAGTGGCAACAGAAGTATCCATCGCTGTTGAAAGTAAATGGAAATACAGATTACTGTATAGGCCAATTAGAAAACGATAAAATGCGAATTCGACCAATAAAATGCTTCAGATATGCTTTTGATATCCTACCCTGACGAGGACAATAACCATTTTTCCAAATGGTTAAAAAATGTATTAGCCATAGAATGACAAATACTTTTCGAACGAATCTGACACACTAGGGTTTAAAAAACCCCAAAACGTTTTTTGGCCTTTAAAAAAATAATATATAAACATAATTGTGTCAATTTTATATAGACTAAATAATAGGGAAAGAATGGGGAAAAAAGGAAAAAAAATACACCTAGAAGGACACATATTTCGAATCAATCTACATTAAGGTCTACAAAACCAAAAGGTTTTTCGGGTTTTTTTTTTTTTTTTTTTTTTTTTTTTTTGTTATTGAAAACAACAATTTTATATAGACTAAACGGTAGGAAAATGGATGAAAAAATACTCGAAGTAAAAACCTGCATTCATTAGCAAGTTCTTGCATCTTTCTAACTCTCCGCATCCCGGCTATCCAAAAGTTCGCAGCGATTCTAAGCGATATCTCAGATGGTGCCGAATAGCTGTCAATCCATTAGAATAATAACTTTAGGCTCAATTGTGAGTGGCCATCAGAAATTATGGGGTTTGTGAGACCCTAATGTGTCATTCTAGGAATTGCCAAATAAAAACTCTGGGTTTGTGAGACTCCAGTGTGTCATTATAGGAATTGAGAAAATAAAAACTCGTGGGTTTTGTAAGACCACCCGTGTGTTATTCTAAGAATTTCCAAATAAAAACTGGGGATTTGTGAGACTCCAGTGTGTCATTTTAGGAATTGAGAAAATAAAAACGCGGGTTTTGTGAGACCCAATGTGCCCATTATAGGAATTGAGAGAAAAAAAAAACTCGTGGGTTTTGTGAGACCCTAGTGTGTCATTCTAGGAATTGCCAACTAAAAAACTCGGGCTTAGTGAAATCCCAGCATGCCATTCTAGGAATTGAAGGGAAAAAGAAAAAAAAAAAAAAAAAAAAACTCTTGGGGTTTGTGAGACCCCATTGTGTCATTCGAGGGTTTAAAAAAAAAATCTTTGAGTCGAAATAAATGTTTATTTTCGAATCCTTATTCAACCCAGAATCCGTACTTCAAAAGGTCTTTGAACAATTTCAAACAACCTTTAATCATTAGTCTACTTGATACATATTATGCATGCAAGAGCAAGAAAATACTAGTTAACGCATATCAGTAAATATCAAAACTGAGAATTAATCAGCTTAATTGGGTGGAAAAAAAGAAAAGAAAATTAAAAAAAAAAAAAAATCCCTCAAAGACGTTCAAGGACAGCGACCTTCACCTAGCTAACTATGCTATGCTGTATTAATTAAAGAAAAACCGCAAACCATGCTTTTTGATTGAAAGCTTTAATCGCTGTTAGTTTTTGAACCACGGAAGAGTACCATTAATCCGCAAACCTGTAATTCGCAAACGCCTGTAAATCCGCACTGTATGAATGAATTTAAACAAAGAATTTTATTCTTAAAAAATAATTTCTCAATGGCGACATTTTTTTTTAGATTTCCCCCCAGCTTTAATCTTATATGTGATACTATGTATCACACATCAACTATTTTTTACACTTTAAAATGATACTATGCATAAAAATATTATTTATTTAGTCATTTATATGGTAAATAAATTAAAAAAATCAAACTCATTTTTTGCTTTTACTTAACCCTTTAACCTAGAACTACGCGTGTTACACGTGGTCTTGTATTCGGGACAAAACTGATTATCATGGGCCCGGCCCTGGCCCGTAGTACAGTCGTGGAAAAAAAAAAAAGTAAACGCCCCTTACTAACTCTGCAGTTCAATTATAGGCACAGGTGAAAATGTGATTCGTTTGGAGCACTTGTACAATCGCCAGAGATTTCTAAATAGATGAAATTTAATTGCAATAATCTTGTACACAAAGTTAAGTACAGAAAGAGTACTTATCCTATGAGTTTTTCGAGTCTTTTATTCATCTTTCGATCTAACGGTCTCAGATACCGCTTCATAGTAGTTATGTGACATTTTCTGTCACATCAGTTAACACTTTGAGGTTTAATCCCGAGTGTCACTCGGGTTTCCGCTTCCGTTAAAGCAAACTAAGCCCGAGTGTCTCTCGGGGTCAACTTTTAACTCTCTGAGCTATAAAAAAAAAAAATACCTATTATGTACGTTCGTTCACAGTCTTTTTAGATATTATCTACGAAAAATTTATTTTGAAAAAAAAAAAAAAAAAAAAAAAAGGTGGTAGCACTAAACAGAAGTAAGTAGCATATGAAAATATCTGGAATCAGAGCTTAATTCGAACTTATTGTGAACCTTGTGGTGTTGCTCTTGTGCTTTTAAATGTACCACACAAAAGAAAATTTTATTAAATAATGTTTATATACAAACAAAACCTATTTTAAGATATTTGTACAACATTCGGGCAAGTTTTTATTCAAGTCTATGTAAAATTTTATGTTAAAAAATTATGCTTTCAGATGCGGAACTTTTAAAAAATATATAACCATGCTTTTTTCAATAATTTCGCATTAAATTTTAGTACATTTAAATAGTTTCCTGATTTTAAGAACAATTTATAGTTAATAAAAAAATTATTAAAATGCATATCTTCCAAGTATTTTTTTTTTAAATGATGAAAAGTACCAAATACCCGCAGTGCAGAGGGAGATATGCACTTGAAATAGCTCTGACTTCAAAGTGTTAATTTCTAATATTTAATAATTAAATGTTATCTCTACTAGGCTATACAAATTACATTTTGTCGTACACTTTACAAAAACTATTCAGTATTTTGACTTAAAATTAAACATAAAAATAAATTACGATCTGTAGATTTGCACAATATTATTTTTTTTACAGAATAACCTTCAAAAATTTATTATTTTATTTAATTTATTTTACATGTTTTTCCATTACGGACGCATTTTTGCAAATAAAAAATGAAACGCGTATATTTTCAGAAGAAAAAATAAATCATGGAGTTAGTCATTATAGATAGAATCATGATTAATTAAATAAGTTTCGCGATTTCTTTTATGAAATTTTTAAAATACCCTTTTTTATGAAAATTACAGCATATTTTTAATGAATTAAAATTTGCGAAAATTCAATTATTTACATTCAATTATAAAAGTATTTTCAGTGTTAAGAATTCCAATACACAATTTATTCTTATTATGTGAAATCATTTATGCAGACGATACTTACACATTTTAAAAGAATTATACTATTATGATTTTATTTTTGTAAAGTGGCAAGAAAAGAATTGTAAAAAAAAAAATAAAATTGTTAAATCTGTTATATCATAAATAAAAAATTCCGAGGAAATTCTTACTTATCTGGCTGAATTTACATTTGTAAAATTAAAATGTGCCAAAACATAAAATAACGTTTTTACCTAATAAAGACGCAAAAATAATATAAAAAATATTGTTACTTTCAAATATTTATCTTATTAAGGCTGTTCTTAACTGCTCTGCTCAACAAGCGCAAAACGTTCTGACACATTTACAAATTCATTTTTTAACGGAAAGATATAAAAATTGGAAAGCCTGGCCATGGAAGCGATTTGGAATTGAACTGTTTTTTCCATTTTTTGATCAATCAATTACCCATTGAGTTATAAGCGATTTCGAACACGTGACAAACCCGTTTTTCGCCCGCTCGAGTGATTTTTTCTACTTTCGTGCGGAAATTCGGTTCAAAACGTCCACTTTGACACTATTTTCTGGAAGATCTATTGCGTTTGCAAAAAAGGAAAAAACAGCTCGATGACAGTTTCTGAACAATACCACCAGCTAGTTTCATGCATTTTCAAACAAAAATAAATTAAGACTTATGCACTTATTGTCAGGAAGTTGCCTTTTGGATTTGAGAACATCCTTAAATAATGCTTCGCGAATCCAAACAAATCATGGCTTTTGCTAGTTAAACATAAAAATATTGAATATTAAACGATCCTGTCTTATATCCTCAATACTAAGTAGAATTTTAGTATTTTTGTTTTACCTAATACCTCATTCATAACCCTTTCATCCATAAGATAAAACAATTTGAGAAAATGTATCCTAACAAGTTCTTCCACTAAGCTCTTCAATTGTAACTTACATCTACAAAATGTGACTAAATCTATCAACGATATCATGAGTCAGCCAGTTAAGGAAAAGTTAAATTTTTCCATTACAACATTCAATTGGGGAAAAGGTTGACGTCCTCCTTTCAATACAAAACTTTCACAATGCACTTCTGAAGAGAGAATTTAACGAAATGCAAGCATTGATATACTTAGTTTTATGACTCAGGGGATAAGTTATTCAACGTTTCTTACACAACTGCACGTATTCTTTTTCATCGGGTTAAGCATGTGCATCTTTCGAGCGACGTTCTCTAAAAGAAATTCATCAAAATCAACGATGTAGTGGTTAAGTGTTTAGAAAAAGAAAACTCAAAAAAATCAAATCTAGGACATGTTTATCATTGTAAAAAGGAAGGTGTGTGTGTGTGTGTGGGGGGGGGGGGGGGGCGTATAACTTTCTTAAAAAATAAAACAAGTTTTCGTATTTAGTTGTCAATACTCATTAGAGATATGGTAGAACAAATCAACGTAAAAGGATGTTGCTTGTATCCAGTGTTGAATTCAGTCATTTTTTTTTTCCGGTGGGATTTCTGCTGCTCCGGTCGGGGGGGGGGGGGGGGGGGAGAGTAATGCTGAATTCAGGGGGTCGCCCGGGAGGGACATTCCCCTTTATAGCAATGAGATGTCCCCCCGGAACCTTTGAGATTGTGTTTTCAATGATCAAGAAGTGCAATCCCCCCACCCTCGGAACTCTATACTGTTCCCCCCATAGCCACACAAATCCCTCCCGCAGAAAAGTGAAATTCAATACTTTGGGGGGGGGGGGGCATTGAGAAGTTGCGAGAGGAAAATTGCACTTCCAAACAATTAATATGCATAAAATTCTACAATTTGCGGGGGATGGGGGAGACATTTCGATACTCCAGGTGGGGTGTCTCTCCCCCAGACCATCCATGTCCAAGCATAAAAATTTTGGAGGTCTCCAAATGGACTTGCTTAGTGATGGGCGATTCTCGAGAATTCGACAATCGAGAAAAATCGACATCGTAAAAAATCACAATCGATACAGCCATCGATTAATTCCTAGAATCTACAATCGAGATGTTTTACAATCGATTATAACGAGAGAAGCTAAAAACAGTTGTTGGAAAACTTAGCTTTTATTTTGGCCGAAAATTTCTTAGTACTGATAGGGCTTTCTCGATAATTCTGCTATCGCAATTATTTGCTCGTGATTTAGGCTTAAGGGGTTACTTCAGTCGGCTCACTAATTCTAATCCCATGGAAGAAATTTATAAAGATATCTCATTTGAATTTCAACATTTTTAAAGGATTTTCTTTGCATTGAATAGCTGAGGTCAATCTGTACAAAGGCCGTTTTTTTACTTTTTCGATTTTGATTGCAGATTTTTTCTATAAGGATGCTTTCGCTTTCGAAACCGGTTTCGAAAATAAAAGTGTCCTCATTAAAAAATACCTTTAAACAAAATCGAAAAAGTAAAAAAATATCCTTTGTACAGATCGATCTCAGCTATACAATGCAAAAAAAAAAAAAAAAAAAAAAAAATTAAAAAATATTGAAATGCAAACGAGATATCTTTATAAATTTCTTCCATAGGATTAGTATTAGCAAGCGGGTCTTGTCTTTTCGCTTGACTGAAGTAGCCTCTCAGTGAAAAAGAGGAAATAGCTTGACCTTCTGACCCGACCCGTGTAGTCGAGTGTGGGTAACATCGGGTTGCTCGTCCCGATGCAGGACTCTAGTATACTAGGGTCAGAGCACTAAGACTAATGTTGATGAAATGTGCTGCTTTTGCTTGAAGCCAAAAATGCAACCCTAAAACCGGTTACAATTCGGCCCAAACACTTACGGCTCATTTTGAAAACCTTACCCTGTCCAATGAATCTCCTCGTACTTGTCTTGTTTGGGTCGAATGATTTGAGCGATAAACGGCTTGATATTGTAAACCGTTTTGATGGTGTATAATGCATTTTTACTATACTTAGAACTCTGTATCTGTGGTACTATACTGTGATACTAGCTGATTCAAATCAGAGGTTATAGTGATTATCTCTCAAACCTCCGATGGCAGAAACATACATCCAATTAAAAAAAATATTCAAATCAAGAACTCATTCAATTTCAAGTATAAATTTAGATATGGTTTTACAATTTGCTGCATACGTATTAAAATACAAAATTAAAATTTTTGCACGGTTCAACTTTTATAGGTGTAAGTTATAGTTAGATTTTTTTACTCCGTGCACCTCTAATAAGCAAAAAAAGAAAAAAAAATGCTTTCATGTATGTTCAAGCTTACTGAGTTATGATATTTTAAATTTTATTAAATTAAATTTTGGGCTATACTATAGTAAAAAAAAAAAAAATCTGTGTGTTTTTAGTATATTTCAAGAGTGCACGCTCAGAGTGCAGTTTCAAGAGTTACCGCTTTCTTCATGTTAGCAGCATTATCTGTTACAACCGTAAAAACTTTCTCATTGATTTGCCATTTATTTAAGATGTTGTCGCTTGTGAAATGCTTACAGCTGAATGATCACTTTCAATTTCTTCCGTAGATAAAACTGGAGAATGCATTTTAAAATCAGAAATAAAATGCGCAGTGACAGTTAAAAAAGATCTATTGCTATCAGATGACCGCATGTCAGTAGTTATGGATAAATGTTCGATGGAATTAAGCATGTTTTTAAGTTCAGAACTTAATGACTGATATACTTCATGTAATACATGCTCTGAGATTAATTTACGAGATGGGATCTTGAAATGAGGCACATATTTTTTCATAAAAAAAAAAAATAAAACCGCGATTTTCTACTATAGAAAGAGGTTGGCAATCAACGGCAATCATGTACACTAAATCTTTTTCAAATTCATGGCATTCTTCTCTAGAAGGTCCCGATTTTTGGGCTGCGCCATACAAACGCATTTGCTTAAATTTTTTTGCAGGAAAAGCAGAAACGTTTTCTGTTGCAATTGTGTGTTTGCTGATTTTTGAAGTACTTGTATTTTGTTTACATACACCCGAATTCAGTAATTCATCACTATCAGTATTTTTTGTGGGATTCTGTTGTGCTTCAACCTCTGATAATTGAACAGGATGTTTCCTTTTTAGATGATCCTTCAAATTTGTTGTATTTCCAAAATACCTTAAAATTGCATTACATTTCATGCATTGCACTGATATAACTTTATCGTTTTCATAGTTTTTATTAAAAAATTCCCAAACTATAGATTTTTTAAAGCAACGTCCCATTTTCTTTTTCAAAAAAGTATTAAACTACTACGAAATGACTCGATAAATTCTTCATTACGTTCTGCTTTTTTGAGGTTTCACATTTGAAGTTAACGAGTTTAATGATGACGTCTCCTTATCTATGGGATACGACGCATTTCTTATTCACCCACCGCTAACTACAGATTTTAACACAGAACGTGCAAACAGATATATTGTTTGTTGTTGTTTCTTGCAACGGCGCAGCTGGGATCTTTTGAATCATCACTACTCCTAAAATAATAACACTAAAAAATCATTGCTTTTACATGCATATGAAGCAGTTTTTACAGTAAATACATGGGAACTGAAAACGGGTGCAATAAAAACTTAAGCAATCAATGTAAATTTAACATTTAGATGCTCGATGACTTTATCTTCTATAATCTTCATTTAAAGTTAATAGAAAGGAGGTGGAAAAAATAAAAGCAGCAATTTAATTTGCTGTTATTGTCTTTCATTCAATTTTCAATTGATGGAGGGGCTCCTAATATAGGGCTGTGCATATATAAAGTATCATTTTAGAGGAGAGGGGAGGGGGGGGGGACGTCTGGCACATGATATCGTAAGATATCGCTAGGGGGAGGGGGGATTTGTCTTTTGATATCGATATCATTTTTTACCCAACCAGAATTTACATTTTTTATTTGTAACTTGGTCATTACATCAAAATTATATATCTTTTTTTAGTCTGTTATCTATATTTATGAGAATACAAAGTTATTATTAAAATCTTTAAATGATTATAAAATTATTTAATTCCAAAATATGGAATACCCCAACGTTTGGCATTCCTATTCTTCTGTAATATATGTATGCATATATAATCCGCTGTTAGAGAAACCGCATGCGAAGTACGTTTGAAATTATATTTTGTGTTTAATAGTAAGTAAAAGAGAAAGAATTTTGTCCGTCTGCTTCGTTGATAAGAAGTACTGTTTGCCCCCCCCCCCCCACACACACACACCGTGCGGGGTCAAGTGCTAGAAGACATTATTATTGTTGAACGCATTATGCGAAAAAAGCTATTATTAAATTCTTTTAATTAGTAACTATTTTTTTAAGTGTTATTTAATTTGATATAAAGTTATTTCATATGTAAAATGATATTTTATTGACTTCAATGTGAATCAATAAAGTATGAGAAAAATAAATGTAACCATACTTGTATATCACTCCAAAAATCAAAAGAATTTTTAGACATTGATAACGATATCATTGCCGGGGAGGGGGTCCAAAATTATCAAAAAGTTGATACTGTTATATAAGTACAGCCCTTATGAAGTCTTCAAAAATCTGTTAATCATGTTAATATAACGGGTTTTGTATATATCTTAATAGTTTTAGAGCGTTCTAAAAGCGATATTAATATCCCTAAACCTACCTCCTTCTCTGCACTAGCGGTTTTAATAATTAAATTGTTATTGAAAATGCGTTCTTTCAAAACTTCAAATCAACTTTAATATTACACCATCTTCGCTATAGTATTTATCCTTCGAATTTTATGTGCCATACTAGATTTTAATACAATCCAATAAACTCTAAAGGATTAATATCTAATTATGTTCTATATAAATTTATTTCATGAAATGTGCATACTTACTAATATTTGTTTTAAACGCTGTAAAATTCACATTGTATGAGCATAGTAATATGTATTTTGAATTTTGCATAACTTATCAAATATTTTTTCATATATGCGTAGATCCAGATGCCAGCAAAATGAACACCGCCCCTCAGAAATATTCAAAATTCTTTATTTCAAATATAAGATCCAATATGCTGTCAAGAAACATGCTTCTTAAAAGATAACGATCGATTGGGACGTTAAATACATTAAGAAAATACTTTCAACTCATTTATCTATCTTTAAAACATTATTTAAATGTTTTAAAAGATTTTATTGTCTTTTTATAAATTTGGCTTTGGAATAAATTCCTCTTTCTTCTTTATGAAACTGCAATGTCCAAATCGCGTAACTATGGCGCATTTGATGAATCAAATAAGCTTTCCACTCTTTCGATAACTCAAAAAGTTTGATACAGTTTAAAGTTCCCCTAAATGTCAAATGCTCTGGAATTTCCCCATTGATCGAAAATAAAAGTTGCTTTCGAAAAACGTAAGGATAGTACTATAAAGATACCTGCTACGAGGGAACCTGTCTAACACGGAAACTGTTTTCCAATGCCTAGTGATTCCAACATGACTCTTTAAGTCTGTATCGAAATCCAAAGGCGCTATTTTCTGACACACTTACAAACTTATTTTTTATTTTAGGCGCATTAGCTAGAATCGATTAGCATTTCCCTCTTTTCGATAAAGGTAAAAGGTTTGATACAAGTTAAAGGTCCCTAAATGTCTAAAGTGAGTCTAATGCTGTTGAATTTCTCCGTTTATCGAAAACAAAGGAGTGTTATCGAAAAATAAAAAGGTAAACAGACAAATATATCGCTAATAGGGAATTCTACAACTAAAATGAAACTTCAATGGACTTCATTTTTGGTATTTCGGATAATTTTAATCTTCCAATCCTTACCAACGTGGTATTAGATGATGGGCCTGGAAAAGGTAGAAGACCCCCCCCCCCCCCCCCGAAGGGGCATTAGGCCCCAAATTGACAGTAGGGCAGACCAAGGATGGAAGTTAACTTGATGTAAGAGAGGACTAGGGGAAGTTGAGAATGGTAAAAAAAAAAAAAAAAAAAACGAACCATTGAATAAGAAAAAAATTGAAGAAAATGAATAAATGGTAAAAGAACAAGTGAAGCGTGTG
The DNA here is from genome assembly GCA_963932465.1 of Maratus speciosus. Classification (NCBI taxonomy): domain Eukaryota; kingdom Metazoa; phylum Arthropoda; class Arachnida; order Araneae; family Salticidae; genus Maratus; species Maratus speciosus. The sequence goes on from OZ010798.1 coordinate 294,413,200, forward strand.
ATTAGAGCCAGACAAATGAAGAGGGGCCCGATGGGCCACAGCTGGTCCAGAATGAGTGCCCAAATGGTCAGAATGGGTCAAGAACTTAGAGAATAGTATCTACAAGGAAGAAAAATAATGAGACAAAATATTATGAAAAACAGATGAAAAATACCAATAGCCCGAGGCTAAAAGTAAAATGTTTCACTGGGCGGCGTCCCCTGGTGGTAGTAAAAATAAAATTGATACGAGAAGATAGGGAACAGTAAAAACACTTTATTTTGTGAATTTTATAATTTTTGGACAAACAGTATACTAAAGGTTTGAAGAAACAAAACTTTAAAGCGCCCTCTTGAGGCGAAGAAGGGAGTTAAAATTAAGAAACACATGTCCATATTTTTTATTCGATTTTAGACGCAATTTGATGTTAGTCTTATAATTTTCCTATGAGTGAAAGATACCGTACCAGAGTACGAAAAAAAACCACCGCTAAGTATATTCCTTTAGAGCATTTTAAGCCCAGGGGTCTAAAATTAACAGTGGATTGACAAAAGAAAGGTAGATTTAGAAAGGTTATGAAATTACCCTTATTTTAATATATTACATGAGTGGGGTAAAATAATTTTGAAAAATCCTCTTCCCTGAGGCGACACTTAAAATCTTGAAAACACATATTTTGCAGTGCAGTTTTGTTTTAACAATAGCATTCTAATATTAAGAGATATGGGACAGCTTAGGAGGGCTAAAATAAGAGAAACATTGAAAATCAAAGACAAACTGGCGCCAAATTCAATAGAAAACTTCTGTATCAACAAAAACTCGAACTGATAACTTAAACCACTATGCCTCCTAACCCATATCGGTTAATAACAAAAGCGAATGGAAAAAAACATGTACTCCTTTGGGAAATCATGACTTACACCAGAAGCGCGGTAAGTTTGACTCTTCTGAAAGCTTCCTTTCTCTCGAAGTGCGAGAGAGAGCTCTCGCACTTCGAGATCTATTTTCTGGACGCAAACTGCTCGTTTATCTCGAGGAGACATTCTGCTCGAGGGCAAACCTTTCGCTTACTTCGAGATATCTCACCGATTGCTTCCTTCGTCACTTCTCGTTCCTCGCTCTCGGTCTCTGTTCAACATTTCATATGACATTGTCGAGAATGAGAAATCAGTTTTCGTCCTTTCTCCGAAATGTTACTCTCGATGATTGTCATTTCACGCTCAGCCAAGAAGGGCCGAGAAGAGATATCGAGGGGCAAGCTGGAGAAAGAAATAGGCATGACAATGAACTATGAAATGAAGCTTTAATTTTCAATGTTTTTCTTATTTTAGCCCTACCAAGCTGTCACATACTTGGAGCCCTCCGATAAATATTATTTATTAAATATAAAAATTTCAAAGAGGAAGGTGGGTCAGGTGAGTTCCGAGGACGTGAGAGTGGGTGGGGCGCAATTAAAAAAAAAAAATTACCGAACTCTTCCTGTGACATATAATCGAAAAGCCCTTTGACAACTCTTTCATATTATGAACCTTTCTTCCCCCGAAGGTGAAATTCGGGGGGGGGGGGGGGGGGCGAACAAATTTTTAAAACCCTTGCCGATTTCTATAATAAATTTAAATATCATTCTAGATGTAGGTTTTTTATGCAGTCTTCCAATAAATATTATTCATTGAACATAAAAATTTTAAAGTGGGGGCTGCGTGGGGGGCGAAAGAGTGGGCCCAAAGGGGGGAGGGAGGGGGAGCAATTTTCAAACTTTTTTGGACCCGTCATGTAATATGTTATCTGAAAGCTCTCGGATGACTCTTTCATATTATGAGACTTTCTTCCTCCCCTCCCCAATTTGGCCCCCACTGCGGGGGTTAGTTTTTTCCGTTTTTATCATTTTAGATCGGATTTTTTTATGGAGCCCTCCGATAAATATTATGTATAATATATGAAATTTCAGGACACTTTTCTAAATTTAGCCAAGACCCTTCATGTAACATATCGTTGGAAAGATTTGTGACTACTTATTGATGTTATGCACTTCCGGTGGCCGTCCAACCACTTTGCCCCCCCGGGGGACACTTTTCCAAATTTAGCCAAGACCCGTCTTGTGAGATATCATTTTAAAGGTCTGTGACTACTTATTGATGTTATGCACCTCCGGTGACAGACCCCCCCCCCACATTGCCCCCCGGGGGACATTTTTCCAAATTTAGCCAAGACCCTTCATGTGAGATATCGTTGGAAAGGTCTGTGACTATTCATTGATGTTATGCACCTATGGTGTCCGTCCCCCCCACTTTGCCCCCCCCGGGGGACATTTTTCCAAATTTAGCCAAGACCCTTCATGTGAGATATCGTTGGAAAGGTCTTTGACTATTCATTGATGTTGTGCACCTATGGTGTCCGTCCCCCCAACTTTGCCCCCACGGGGGCACTTTTCTAAATTTAGCCAAGACCCCTCATGTGAGATATCGTTGGAGAGGTCTGTGACTACTTATTGATGTTAAGCACCTCCAGTGACAGCCCCTCCCACTTTGCGCCCCCCCCCCCCGGGGGACATTTTTCCAAATTTAGCCAAGACCACTCATGTGAGATATCGTTGGAAAGGTCTGTGACTACTTATTGATGTTAAGCACCTCCAGTGACAGTCCCCCCCCACTTTGCCCCCCCCGGGGGACATTTTTCCAAATTTAGCCAAGACCCTTCATGTGAGATATCGTTGGAAAGGTCTTTGACTATTCATTGATGTTGTGCACCTATGGTGTCCGTCCCCCCAACTTTGCCCCGACGGGGGGCACTTTTCTAAATTTAGTCAAGACCCCTCATGTGAGATATCGTTGGAGAGGTCTGTGACTACTTATTGATGTTAAGCACCTCCAGTGACAGCCCCTCCCACTTTGCGCCCCCCCCCGGGGGACATTTTTCCAAATTTAGCCAAGACCCTTCATGTGAGATATCTTTGGAAAGGTCTGTGACTACTTATTGATGTTATGCTTCTCCGGTGTCTGTCCCCCCAACTTTGCCCCCCCCCCGGAGACACTTTTCCAAATTTAGCCAAGACCCCACATGTGAGATATCGTTGGAAAGGTCTGTGAGTACTTATTGATGTTATGCTCCTCCGGTGTCCGTCCCCCCACTTCCGGGGAGACACTTTTACAAATTTAGCCAAGACTCCACATGTGAGATATCGTTGGAAAGGTCTGTGACTACTTATTGATGTTATGCTCCTCCGGTATCCGTCCCCCACTTGCGGGGAGACACTTTTACAAATTTAGCCAAGACCCCACATGTGAGATATCGTTGGAAAGGTCTGTGACTACTTATTGATGTTATACACCTCCGGTAATCGCCCCCCCCCCCACTTTTCCCCCACAGGGGACACTTTTCTAAATTTAGCCGAGACCTCTCATGTGACATATTGTTGGAAAGGCCTATGACCACTTACTCATGTTATTCACCTCCCGCACCCCTTCCCCACTTTGCCCCCCCCCCGGAAAGGGCATTTTTATAAATTCAGATCCAGACCCGTCGTGTGACATATGGTTCGAAAGGCCTGAAGACCTGTGACGTCTTATTCATATTATGCAGCTACTTTGCCCTTCCGCTCACTTTGACCCCTCCCCCAAGAGATCTGGTCCGAGGTTCGTTCGTTTCGAGATTATATTTTTTTACAAGATTTTGTAGTGCGTGCACACCACGCCTGCTATACGGTGTCGTATATACCGGGTATCCTGTTCGTGATTTCATATTACAAGATTACGTATAACTTAGGGGCCCGATTAAAGGAGGGGCCCACTAGCGGGCGACGTAACCTTGTCTTTATTAACAGCGACTCATTCCAGTTCACCCGCAGACGATTCTTGATAAATGTATGATGTATATAATATATAATATATGATGTATCAAAGCAATTGGCAAACTGGAGTCATCGAGAAAAAAATTACACAATCGAAAAATATCGAGATGTCCATACAATCGAGACAATCGAGAAAAACATCTCGTTATCGCCCATCACTAGACTTGCTCATTTTAAAACTGCAAGTTAGCTTATGATATAATGTTTGAAAATTACGAATAATCAGCTTTAAATACATACTGTGTTAAACGGTCAAGTAATTTGAAAACGGTTCTCCAAAATTCTATGTGCTTTGGGCCCCAAATAGGGCTCTGGGCCTTGCACATAATTTATGTTTCTTTTCTTTTAGATACATTTAGCTTTGGAAAGACTTTAAAATCGTAGTCTCTAGCTGAAATACAGTCTCCGCCTAAGCTCCGCTGGCCCACAAATTAATCCTGATGTAAGCAGACTCAGAGCGCTTTTTTTTCACTGTTATCTTGTAATTTTCAGTTTAACTATAGACACTAGTGAAATTTTGTTTCATTTGGGGCCCTAGTTCTATTGCTATAGACTTCTGAATACGTAAAATTTTAATTATAATAATAGTGTACAAAAGTTTAGTACAGAAACCGTATACCGTGAGTTAATCGAGCCTTTTACTGATCTTTCGATCAAGCGGTCTCACAGACCGCTCACAGTACTTATGCAACAATTTGTCACAGCAGTTAAAGGTTAAGATACTATGTACAATTAGTGGAATAATTATTAAACCCAAAGGTTTCACTAATTAACCCTTATCTATTGTGACAAAAATTGTTGCATAGGGGAGACCGGGGGAATGGGGAATTTAAAAATTTTCACCCCTAAAAAATGTTATTTTTAAACAGTAAAAATTCTAAAGCTGAATCATGATCTTTAGTATCTGTATAAATTTAACCGTAATTATATCTAACATATGCACCCATAAAAAAAACTTCTTTCAACCTCTGCACAGTGGCGGGATTACCCAGGATACTGGGGTAATTCCGCCACTGTATCGGGGTAATGACGCCACTCTTTAATGACCTAGTAAATACACCAAATGGATATTAGGAAACACATAACCTACTGAAAATATTTAAAAAGCAATTTAGAAAGCAAAAGTAATTTATCAGTTACAATTTAACTCAAATTGAAAAAGTCAAATACAAAATTTCTGCTGAATCGGCTCCACTACATTCAAATGAGGCCGTTTCTCACTCGATTTGCTTGATGGCGGCATTACCCCGAGAGGAAAATATGGCGGAAATCCCCAAGCAAAGCCGAAAGAAGAACCGAACTTGTTCAACACATTGCATCAAAATGTCGCCGAATGCATGTAGATTACGGGTATTATCTTAAATACCTAATGTTACGATAAAAGGTGCTTATCTCTACTCATTCGAAGCTCCAAAATAAGAAGCCACTAGATGAAAACTAAATTTTTCCCTAGAACAAACGAACGACGTATAGCAAAATCACTCTAGGCACTATTTCTTGTTGGCCGCTATAGTGCAGGCACATTCACTGTCTCAAACTGCCCTTAGTTTTTAAACTAGGCGGTGTGGCTGCATAACCCCGGGTGGCAGCATTCCCCTGGTCTCCCCTAACTATTGTGAGCGTCTGTGAGACCACTCAATCTAAGGCTGAATAAAAGGCTACGTTTACATAAAATATTATTTCTGTACTAAACTTTATGTAAAGGGCTATTATACTCAAATTTCCCTATTCAGAAGTCTCTAGTGATTGCACTAGGGTCTAAAAGAAACAAAATTTAATCAGAATCTATAGTTAAACTGAAAATTAAGAGTTAAACTGTGAAAATTTAAAAAAGCAGGTCTGTGAGACCGCTAACAGTAGTTAATCATATTTTCATTAGTGAAAAAGCAGGCTAACATCTTCCACCTATTAAAACTACTTAAAGTAATTGCTTAGTGTTGACTCTAAGCCGTTGGTTCTTTTTATTTCTTTTTTGAGCCCGGCGGCTTTTTTAAACCCTTCCGATGTGCCCGGCTGCCCCTTTTAACACTTCCTATGCGCTCCGTGTCAATTCAATTGATCCCGGGAAAATATCGCAAATTCTAGAAGACTCTAAAACAAACCAGTTCAAAATATTTGTGAACAAGGTATAAGAATGCCCTTTTTGAAAAATGTATCCTTTTTTAGAATAGCGTTCTCTTTTTGAAAAAATTCCCGCCCGGCGGCCCTTTTTTTTCTAGAGTCAACACTATCGCTATAAGGAAATATATATATATATATATATATATATATATATATATATATATATATATATATATATATATATATATTAGACTTTCTACAGTAAGGGAATGTAAAACATGTCCCTTATTAGTCCCCAGTCTTAACCTACTTCGCTGTTATTCATAAATCATATCACAGTACCAAGATGTTGTACTCAGCGTAGAAATTGAGAGGCCCGATAAAAATTATACTTAGGGCCCCTCCAAGAGCTAAAATTACTTCTAATTACCATTTTGGAGACTGATACTCCCTCCCCCTCTTTCATTAACTCCAGAATCTGATACAACTATAAGGCCACCCTTCCTCCTCTGTCCACGATCCTAAATATGGGTTTCTTGTCTGAAAATAATTTCCGTTTACTAGAGTATAGGTGGGGATACGCACTTTCCATACATTTAGATTTTTAACGCACACACGCAGTGCATATTTTTGCCCCATTTCCAATAAAACCAATGAGTTGTGCAAAAGCATTAGTAAATTTCACTAGTATTTATAGTTAAAACTGAAAATTGTTAAGTTAAACCATGAAAAAAAAAATGAAAAAAACAGCGGTCTGTGAGATGGTAAATAGTAGTTAACCTCTAACTGCTGCGACAAAAATTGTTGCATAAATACTGTGAGCGGTCCCAAACACTCCTTGATCGTAAAATGAATAAAAGGGTTGACTGACTCATAAGATACTGTTTTTGCGCTAAACTTTATGTAAAGGACTATTATAATAAAAATTATCCTCATTTAGATGTCTTTAGCGATACTTACTAAGTTTCCAAGCGAATCCAAATTAAAAACTAACAACAATAGGTAAATTGAAAATTACAAGTTAAGCTATGAAACTGAATACAGCAGCAGTCTGTGAGACCGTTAACTGGAGTTACGGGTTAAGACAAAATCGTTTTATGAAACAAGAATATTGATTTTTACAAGTAGGTAGGTAGATACCTACGTTCTATATTGAAAAAAACTTAACTAGAAAAGGAAAAGGTAGTTAACTAGCTTATATCAGTTAAGTAGCTATTATATTTTATACAATATAAAAAAAATAAAACTTTCCACAACGTAATTGTGGAAAGCTTTGCACCTAGTTAAAACGATAGGACAAAGCCCCGAATCTTGAACTTGTGAGTATCTTTGGCCCAAGACCGGATGCGTACTTTTACCCCATTCTGCAGTATTTTACTTAACCGACTACTGGCAAGTTTAAACAAATGCGATCGAGGTAAACTATACGGCATTTAGAAGCTATAGAACTTCCGTTCTCCACGAAATTTTTGGATTTGTAAAAAATCGAAGTATTGTCAGCTAAACAATAAAATGAAAAATTAAAAATATTAGATCAAAATGCGAAAATTTAAACTTACCTCATATTCTTGGCACAGAGTGCTACTTTTTTCACAAGGTTTGAACACACAACTACTACACTTGAAACCAAACTACCACCTAGCGGTCATGATTGTAGAAATACTTCTTCATATTAAATCAGCCAGTGCGTATCTTTGCCCCGTGCGAATCTTTATCCCCCACCTACTCCATCTTGTATAAAAATCAAGGCCAGATTGAAGGGTTTGCAAGCTGCAAAATACTACAAACGCAGATAAAGGGGACGACGGCAGCTAACAAAATGGGCGCAAAATAGCACCTTTTTTTGGGGGGGGTGGGGGGGGGGGAGTGCAACTTTTTTTTTCCTCATCTTGTTGATCATATCTGAGAAGCTATTGGTATAAAAATTGATACAGTTTTATCTTCACATATATTGTTTAAATTGGCCAAAATACTCATTAACGATAAGCGTGTCTCATCTTGAGAACGTTGCAATAGCAAAGCTTTAGTACATATAGATAATTATTAATTTCTATCATAGATGCCAACATCAATTAATTATTCCGGAGTCTGGTCCAAGCTTTCAACCGGAAATTTTATTTAATCAAAAATTTTGAAATTAAATCTAATATGTACTTTATGGAAAGAAGACATTTCCTTACATATATTTTCAGGTTTTAAACATGGTTGTCTACGACCAGACTCCGAAATAATTAAGATATGTTGGCACCTATGATTTCTGTGCTTAAAATGTTTTTATTTAAGGATAACGTTTCTAATTTTAGTGAAATCTGATAAATTATTTTAGCTTTTTAGCTTTTAAAATTTCCGATAAGTTTTTTTTTTTTTTTTTTTTTTTTTTTTTAATCTGACGTGAGATGACTGATAATACCAAATTCCTTGGAGGTTGGGGGCAACCCCCCCCCCCCCCAAAAAAAAAAAATGGCACCACTGTCCACAAAAAAAATAATGTACAGATAAATTACAAATATCTTATGACTGACAAAAAAAAAAAAAAAAAGTAATGAACGACTTTTCGAATAGGAAAAAAGTTTAATAGAAGGCACTTACTACTAGCATTTCAATATTTAACTGCATTTCAAACATTTTGCCATTAAAAAAAAAAAAAAAAAAAAAATACACAAAGAAATTAAACACTTAAAAGGTTTCACCCATTTCTGAAACCACTGCAATGAGTTAGTTACAAGGTTGTATATTTCTAACTGCTAACAGAAAAGAAAAAAAATCGTGTTATGAAATAAATTATACAGATTTTTTTTTTTTCAAGTTGAAGTATGCAGAACTCTTAAAAATCTAAAAAACTTACAAAGTACAATGTACATTCAACTATACAAAATTCCACTATATTTTTATTCTAAAGCAGTGATTCTTTTACACTTCTAAAGTAGTGATTCTTTTACGCATGTAACTTAAATAAAAGCAAACTGCGCTAATTTAAAAAGACATCCAATTCCAATAATAAAACAATTCTAATAAATGTCCTATAATCTGTTTAAACCGGTTTATGATTCAACAACAAAAAATTATTTAATTCAGCGAGTTTTTTTTTTTTACTTATTTTCGGAAGTAGGGGAAAACTATGTAAACAAATCAGCGAGTTGGTGCTCCACTGAATTACATAAACGGTAATCACCAGTTTCGATGTTTAAAAGGATTGTTTACATAAGAAACCGGTATATACTCATGTTTGGGAAAGCAGATAAACAATGTTATCAGTTCTAGTTTTGGGTTAAAACAGAAACTAACGAGCTGAAAAACGAAAGTGTTCTGAAAATATAAATGTAAAATGAAAGGAAATAATGAGAGATGGTATAAATACAAATAATTCCGGATGACCTTGAACCGAAGTTGATTAAATGGAAAATATATTCAAAGGAAATCTATGAAAATAGCTATGAATTTTATTAAATGTTATTTTTTTTATGAGTGTTAAGATACATTTCGATCATTAACGTGATTTTGCAAGAGGTACATGCTTGCGATTATTTATGATTACCGAACAGATTAATTTGTTGATTCGATTCAAGTGATGTTTACCTGTATTATAGTTTTAAATAAAATTAAAATATCATCAGAGGTATTCAATGAATTGAATATTGATGGGATAAATACAAATAATTCCGGATGACCTTGAACCGAAGTTGATTAAATGGAAAATGTATTCAATCAAAGGAAATCTGTGAAAACAGCTGTGATTTTTTTTTTTTTTTTTTTCTTAAATGAGTGTTAAAATACATTTCCATCATTAACGTGTTTTTTGCAAGAGGTGCATGCTTGCGATTATTTATGATTGCCGAAGATTAATTTGATTGTTGATTCGATTCAAGTGATGTTTACCTATAATATAGTTTTATATAAAATTAAAATAGCAACAGAGGTATTCCATGAATTGAATTTTCATGGGATAAATACAAATAATCCGGATGACCTTGAACTGAAGTTAATTAACCCTTTGGGGACGAGAGACCGGTATACGTGCCGCGTAAGGGTGATTATTCTCACCAGTAAATTTTTATTTATAAGTTTTACCTTATTTAATCCGAGCATTTTCCCAATTCAATTAGCCAAAAATTTCTGTTTTCAAAAACCGGTGATAAAAGATTAAAAATTCGGTAAAAGACACTCATCCCGAAGGTGTTAAAGGGAAAATGTATTCAATCAAAGGAAATCTACGAAGATAGCTGTGAATTTTATTAAATTCTATTTTTTATGAGTGTTAAAATACATTTAGATCATTAACATGTTTTTTGCAAAAGGTACATGCTTGCGATTATTTATGATTACCGAAGATTAATTTGATTGTTGATTCGATTCAAGTGATGTTTACCTGTATTATTATAGTTTTATATAAAATTAAAATGTCATCGGTGATATTTGATACCGATGGTCAATTTCAGATTGTCTTGAACCAGAGCATTAAAAAAAAAAAAATCCCTGCCAGCTCGGCCTATAGGCAGAGGTAGATTTCGAAGTTAAATAATAATTTCACAAAAAAAAAAAAAAAAACTAATTCAAGATTAGAAAAACCCAGTTTAATAATTCTGGCGAGTTTTAAATTTCACTTTTCTGTAAGAGCTGGTTTTATCAGAATCATTTTAATACGATAAGTTTTTCTTCAGTTAGTTTTTGCTGTAAGAGTTGGTTCTATTAAAAACTTGTCAATAAGATTTAAGCGGATTTGATATCTTGTCAATTGACTAAGTTATAAACTTTTTTCTAGTTCAACGACCCCGCTTTTTTTTTGGGGGGGGGGGCGGTAAGAGTTGGCCCTATCAAAAACTCGTCAATATAAAAGTTATAGATAGTATTAAGAATATTTATAATAAGTTTAAGTGAATTTGATATCTTGGGAATTGACGAAGTCATGAATTTTTTTTCTCACTAAAAGCCTATTTTAAAATGTGATCGAAAATTTGAAAAAGAGTTGGTCACCTTCAATTGACCTTGAACCGCGGCATAAAGAAGCATAATCGCTTCATGAAAATAAGATAAATTTAAAAGGACGGCTCCCTTCTGCGAATGGGGTATCTGTATGTTATACTATGATTGTGATAATACACAAGGATAGAATATAACATATTCAAGTTCATTCTAAATTACTACACCATTCAAATATGATTATTTATGATTAACGATGATTAAATACTCGATTACCGATTTGATGGTCGCCCAGTGGCGTGGTCGGTAGCGACAGCTGCTGCCACGGCGGTGGCCCGGGTTCGAATCCTCGGGTAAGACATGGTGGATGTATTTGTGAATGTCGCTTTGTAGTTATATAAATATGTAATGGAACAAGAAATAAAAATTGTTGTGACTTGTTGTTTCTGTATATAAGAAAGGATCATTCGAGGCGAAAAGCCATAGTTGCTATAGGCCCCAAAGCAATCTCCACTACGGTGGTGCACTAAACCGATTCGATCCAGTAATATTTAGGTATCTCATGAAAATACAGTGAAACTTCCCTGTGCGACCACCTCTATTAAGCGACCACCTCTCTGAACGACCGTTTTTTCATGGAACGAAATTTATTCCCTTAGGCTCAATACTAATTTTACCTCTATTCAGAGACAATTCCAGTTGAACTCCCTCCGTGAGCGACCCATTTCTTTGAAGAAAATGAAACTCCGTTTTCTCCTGGTCGTTTGAAGAAGATTCTATTAGAAAAATAATTCCGGAAAGCGCACTGTTCAAACTTCTAAACTCAGTTTAGAATTTTTTATTTATATATATATTTTATTCCGGCAACTTTTAAGTATTTAAACCCCTTTATGCCTTTTTAGGCAAAGAATTTAACTGTGATGACAAATTAAGGATGACGGTCAATAAACTCCCCTGCCCTATTCTGTCAGGAAACTATCAAAGAAATAGATAAATTAATGAAATCGTTATTATTTGTTCCTGTCCAAAAAAAATTGCATTTACTTACTGAACTTCGAAAGGACTTGGAAATAAAATTTATAGAAGATAAAACCGTAAAATCAAAGCAAACGTCAATGTATTCATTTTAAACTCTGCAGTAATTAACTTATGTAATTAACTTTTGTGTTGATACTTAATTTTCATATTTTTTCTTAATTTGAAAAGTATAATTTTAGTAACATTAATTGTTACCTTTTTTCAACAATTAAAATCTAGATTTAAACATGACCTCCATTAAGAGACCACCTCTCGGAGCGACCAATTTTTATTCGAACGGAACGTGGTTTAGGGAGGTTTTACCGTACTATGCCATTCAAATGTGATTATTTACGATTAACGATGATTAAACACTCGATTACCGATTAGATCCAGTAATGTTTAGGTACCTCATGAAAATATCATGAAAGGAGATTTTGGAGGAACTGAATACTGAAAACTGATAATTTTCAAATGGCCTTGAATCGGGAGGGGGGGGGGGGGAGCATTGCTAGCTAGCAATTATAGTGAACTTGCACTCGTTAAAAACAAACTAAATTTAAAGGGAGAACACTTGAAAAGTATGTACTATGTCTTTTGATAATATAAATCGAAATTAGTATAAATACGTTTATTATCTGCAATTAGTTATTGTACATATGAGGTACGTTAGTATTTGCGATTATTTGCAGTTAACGATGATAAATATTCGATTACTGATTCGATGCGAGTAATAATTACCTTATAGGCTTTATATAAAAGAAAATATGATCAGAGATTTCAGGGAAACTGCACGCTAATGATGACAGCCAAAAGGAAAATGGCTTTTAACCGGGGCAAAAAGTGGGCAATCATCAGCTGAAAACAAGCAAAATTTAAAGAGATAGTTTACTCCTAATGCTTATGATAGGTAATAGACATGAAAATTAAAATACAAACACGTTCATTATCTTCAATTTATTTTGGATTGCGCATTACGGTACTCAACAGGTATATTAAGGGGTCTCAGGACTTTTAAAATTGGAAAAATGAAAAAAAAAGGCCATTTTCAACTTTTAATATCTTAAAATGTATATGATTTTAAAACAAAATTTTTATTTGGATGAAAGATATAAGTATGTTCTATCATTTCATGTATTTAAAATTTTTCAAGGTGCAGAATTAGCATTTTAAGGGGCTCTGAACTGTCAGATATTTGACGAGCAGAAAATTGGTATAACAGCTTATACGCAGGATTGCAGAATAAATTTTGCAACTAGAATGAAGATTTTGGAAGCTACTTAAGATTGTAATAATTACCTTGAACCAGGGTTGGCAAGTTTTTGACATGCGACGGTTTAAACCGCTTTTAACCATGGTTAAAACCGTCGTGTCAAAAATGTCAAAAACCTAGTTTTAATAAAAATCATACCAAAAGAATTATTTAGCAGAGTTAGATGGGCTTTAAACAATAAATTCTAAGTAAAACTGCATAAATACATTAAAACTGTGGTGTATAAACTGCAGAAATACATTCTTGAAACCTATTTGCATAGGATATGGTAAACTGCAAATTGATTGTTGTATGATTTTTTTTATTATTTGTGAATAAAAATTACCTAACTGTTATTTAATGATTTAGTTTATCATTAATGTATGCTTTTAAGATGAACAGTTAATAAATCCTTAATTATTTGTAATCATTAAAACTAGATAGGTTTAATCTAAATTTTGCAGAGATAAATAAATTGTTTAGATTTTTTCATGGCTAGAAGCACAGAGTAATCTATCACAATTGGTATCTAATGAGGGTATTTACTTTCCTTAAGATAGAGCAAATTCAAAGATTCCCTTCCAGTACAAAACAGTATTGCTATTGCAACAAAACCAATTTTTCTTGCTTTCCCCCTATTATGTTCTTATGGATGGGGTTGTTTAAGGAGCTACCTTCACCAAAGTTCAAGTTAAAACACCCGCCTGCTAATGTTAATCCTACAGGAGAAATTTTTTTTTTTAATATCTTGTTCGAAATTTCATACTTTTAAATGATTTTTTTCAAAGTAGAAATGAAAACCTCACTCAATAACGTCAATTTTATGATAGAAATTTTGTTTAATATTTCAATATTTTTAAATGTTTTTTGCATTGGATAACTAATGTCGATCTCTACAAAGACCGATTTTTAAATTTTCGATTTTGCTTGCAGTTATTTTTGTTATTAGGATACTTTCACTTTTGGAACAGGTTTCAAACTAATTTAAGCATTTTTCTTTTTCTTACTGGTATGCCGAATTATTCATTTGTCCCTAATTTTAGGAGAAATTCCACAAATAAGATAATTTCATCAGTAAGAGGTGATTGTCAGTCACTAACAAAAATTAATATTGGGATAAAAGGATTAAAATATCATATTTTATCATTTTATCCTAACATTTCATTCTTTTCTCATTTGTAAAATAAATGTTATTTTTATTGTTCTGCGTTTGTAAAAGAAAATGCTGCAGAGAAAATATTTCTGTTAAAGACTGTATATAGGGCAGATGTGCCAGTAATGGACACCATTAAGGAATTTCTTTAAAAATTGTTTTTTAATTAACAGTTATTATATTCCAGTTTTTTCAATATTATATTAAACTATCATGATTGATTTCGTTTGTTATAATGGCTTATTATTACAAAACGTTTGTCTATATATATATATATATATATATATATATATATTGTTTTTTAAATAAGAAATGCAACCAAGTATGCTGAAAAGCCACAATAAAAATACATATAAAAAATTTGGCAATTTAGTCATAAACAAAGAAATAAATTATAATTTAATATTTGATTACAGTAAAATAAATGCTAAAACTAAAGTGCACAATCAGTTAAATAAAAGCAATGTTGTATCTTGCTATAACAGCATTTTTTTGTTGTTGTTGTCCTGACCATATTTAAATATTGGTGTTTTTGACGGTTAAAACCGCTTAAAATGCGGTTTAAACCTATGTCACGTCAAAAACTGGTTTTTGACGGCTTAAACCCAACCCTGCCTTGAACCTAAATAAATTTGTATTTAAAGCAATTTTATATTTTTAATACAAAATTGTATTTATCTAATGCAAAATTTTGAAATTTTCAACAGTATAATCATCTACAAAAATATTTTTTTTTGAACAATAAAAAGGAAATTTTAGGTTCAGTTTATACAGACTAATATGAAACATATGTTTTGAAATTTTCATGAAAAAATATTCAGAAGTGTTTGAGATATCGTGAGCGTTATGCCCAAAGACGTCATTTGAAGAAAAATGAGCCATAACTTCTGTTCAATGGAAATTTCAAGGAAACAAATCAAAATGTTCAGAAAATATAGGAGTTTAATATCTAAAAAAATTTTAATTTTGAAGATTTAAGAGTCCTGAGACCCCTTAACACTTAAGTGGTGAGGTGATTTTTTATAACGTAAGTGGTGAGTGGATTTTTTATAACGTAAGTGGTAAGGTATGTAACACCAAAATTTGATTTCTTGTGAACTCCACTGTGAATTTTGCATTATTTACTTGCATAAAAACAACTGAAAAATTACTGTAAGTGTGCATATATATCGCTCACCCGCAAGAAAAGTAACACATCTCGACAAAAGTAAATTTCACAGGAGAGGCAAAAGGGGGTTGGGGGCGAATTTGCGCGATTTTACCGTAACATGAAATTAAGCACTTAACTCTGCATGCAGGAGTAAAAACGTGCATAAAAGTGTAAAACCCTGAAGAAAGAAGACATAGGATGAGGTTTGGAGGGTTGAATAAATTTACCTCCCCACATAATCCACCCCTCCTCTGTAGTAACAATTGCACAAATAAGTTAATAAAGTGATTTTCCATATAACTACACATATGAAACTTTTTGTGTAGTATATTACACAACTATGACAGGCCTATTAGTGCAATAAAACGCAAAATGAATTTTTGCGAGATGTATCACTTTTCTTGAGGGTGAGCGATATGCAAGTGCAAAACACACCATTTCACTAGTTAAGGGTTAATACGCGGGCTTAATTTTTAACGGTGATCTAATGTTCAATCATCGATTCAATCTAGCAATGTTTATCCGCACATTATAACTTTATATCGCACAAAAACGTGATTGGAAATTTTAGAGAGACACTGATGGTTCAACTTCGAATGATTTTTAACTGGTTTACTGAGCAATTGCTGACTGAAAACAAACTAATTTAAAGAGACAGTTTTTGCACATGAGATACGTGCAAGTGTTGAATTTAGGGGTGGCCCGTGGGGAACATTCCCCTTGGAGCATTGAAATGTCCTCCCCGGAAGATTTGAAATTTTGTGTTTTCAATGGTCAAAAAGTACAATTTCACCCTCGGAACTATGTTCCCCCTCGGAGCTACAGAAATCCCACCCGGAGAAAAGTGTCTGAATTCAACCCTGAATACGTGTGCTATGCTATGATTGTGACAGTATGTATGGAAATTAAAATACATATTTATTACCTGCAGTTTATCATTAAATACCATGCTTTTTTATGAAAGAATTGATAAACAATTATAAATATTATCCTCGAATAAGCAATGCATTGTAATTTAAATAATATTCGGATAAATGTTTTAAAGATTTGGATGTACATGTCGCGATGGTAAACAACTCTGCATTACTTAATACTTAAGAAATATTTCATATTCAATATCGTATGCTAACTGACAATTACTATTACTCAAATAAATAGTTTATGCTCCTACATTTAAAATAAGAACTGATAAATATGTACTCTTTTTGCATTATAAAATAAAAATGCATGGTTTGAAGGCACAGATTGAACTATTCATAAATAATTGACAAAGATAAACAAATGAAATTTTCATGCGATAATTTCTAATATGCATGTTTCTAACTGCACATGTCAACATGGCACATGCACAAATAAGAAAAAGACAAGAGTATAAATAAAATTTTTTTTATCACACATTTGCTTATGTTTATATTTATTTATCAACATAGCTTCACATTAAACAATGTCAAAATTTTATTTTTATGTATTTTTAGGCACAACCATGTATAATAATAATAGCTTATAAATATAAATTATTACCCCCAATCAGCAAATTAAACGTTTAGATTAAGTTATTATCAATCTGTTAGTTAATAATAATGTACAAAACATTTAAGCACATGGATTTAACATAAGTATATGAAACAATACTGCGAATTCATTTAAATGCATTTTGTGAAATTTAAGTATAAACGTTTAAACACCAATGTTGAATAACTTCACATGTATGCCCAAAACATTGCATATAAATTCAATATGCATAAATATGCGAAATACTTTTATACGTTGATTTACTGGTTCTAATTATATGACAAAGCATTTCAAAATCACAAGATGAATAAACGCAACAAAGCTATAACACTGAATTTTCATGAGAATTTATCGATCGGATACTGTATGCAATTGTATCTAAAAATTTATGCCCCCCCACCCCCCCTTTATTTCCATCAGTTTTCAGCAAACAACTTTAAACGAAGAAGCTATATATTATTTTTTTCAGTTTATGATTACATAATGTTTTTTTTTTTTATCACATTTTTTGCGAAAATATTTTCAAACAGATTTTTTAGGGAAAATAATACATACTTAAGCGCTATTGTTATAAATATCATTGTTATAAATAAATGTATATTTTCAGAAATTATTTGAGTTTTAAAATCGTACAAAATTAGAAAACACTAAAAGATGCTTCTGAATTAATGAGATATTGCAATAAATACCATAAAGTTTTCATATAATTAAAAATAATGCATGACAGCTTGTTATTAATGTAGATCTTAATAAATGCAAGAATTTACTAAATATGCACAATGCTCGCAGATTGATCCGAAAACCGGTAGTGAACTTTAATCGCAAGATATCAGACATCTCATTCTGGCTTAATTTATGTAGTTACCAAATAGAAATTTCTAAAAAATAATGCATTGCACATAGTTAAGAATATTTTTAAAAAGTTTTTGCTCTATGAAATTCGGAAACACTATAAAGATGCAACAATAAATGTCACATTCTAATAAATGCAGTATAATAAATACGCATGATATTCATTCACAAGTCGATCCGAAAAATGATAGTAAAATTATAGTTAAGTGATACCCGAAGCCGGCTTTATTTAAATTTTCCAAAACATTTTTTGGGAAAATAATACACTGCCAATGTATGTTACGAGTGGTATGTGCATTTTTATTTGTGTATATTTTCCAGAATTAATTCCACTATAAATTGTATAAAATTTGGAAACACTAAAAAGATACAGCAATAAATGTCGTTTAGTTTTAATACAATAAAAAATAATGCATCTCAGTTTGTATCAAATACACGTGCTAATAAATGCAATAATTTAACACATGTCCATAATACTAACAAGATCGATCAGAAAAATAATAGTAAAAATTAATCACTAGTTAAGCGATGTCTCTAGCCGGCTTTATTTAAATTTTCAAAGACATTTTTTGGAAAAATTATACATTGCGAATATATGTTAGGAGTACTATGTACATTTTTATTTATGCATGTTTTCAGAAAAAGCGCTTTAAAATCGTACAAAATTCGTAAACACTAAAAAGATGCAGCAATAAATGTAATACAGTTTCAATATAAATAAAAATTATGGATGTCAGTTTGTTATTAAATACACATACTAATAAATGCAATAATTTAATAAATATGCATAGTACTCACAGGTCAATCCAAAACTTGTTGGCAAGACTGAATCACTAGTTATCCGATATTTCACGCCGGCTTTATTTATATCACTGCACAATCCTTTTATTTTGGAAGAAATTATATACATAAGATGGATACCATGAAATTATCGGACTTTAACACATTTAATGCACACTATAAGCAAAACATATCGCTGCTCTTTTCGGTTGCCACAGTATTTCTAGCAATTCATTGGTAAGATCTTAGCAGCTAGAGCTCTAAAGTAGAGCACACGTTGGCTGAAGCTTTTGCCGAAAGAGTTACAGATGAAACATCGCTCGCAAGAGCAGCTCTGTTCCGCTCCCCCCGGCAAACAGGGTTGCCGTATTAAGAGGACGCTGTGTGCTGAATGAGAACAGAAAACGGTCGCCAAACTGCCTGGACTACGGCTATGAATTTGGAACTTTTTTTGCTACTCAGAGAACTAGAGAGAATGATAGAGCTTAATCTTGAATTGTTGGGAAATGGGAAGCATAATTATCGTGCATTCTCTTTATATTTCAGAATATATTAAAATTTTTGTTTTATTTTTAGAGTTTAATAATTTTATAATGTTTTACTTTAAGATCTTTTAACTAGTTAAGAAAGAAATCTTGTCTTGGTAAATGGAAGACGTAATTATTACGTAGTCATAGTTAAATTTGGTCTATATAAAGTTCAGAATAAATTTAAATTTTGTCATGTTTATAGTGTTTAATAATTTTATTTCTTTATTACTTTAAGACTTACTAGTTTAAGAATAAAGAGATATATATTAATGATAACGCAGGCCCGTAACCAGATGGGGGCGATGGGGGCTGAGCCCCCCCTAGCTTCCTCTAGAGCCCCCTCTAACGATTTCCCTAATTTTTTTTTCAACAAAATGTACGTTTTAACTTTCTTAAAAACTAGCAAGAAAAACATTTAGATCTTTTAACTGCTTGAATGCAATGGAATATGCCAAACATTTTGCATTTAGAAACCTATTAGATTAGTTGTTTTATATTATATTGCTTGTGATACAATTCTCGAAACGCGTTCTAAGTAGGAACATTTCTTTCTCCCGAAAAAATGAAGTCCAGATGCACTAACTATAGCCACCACATGTTTTCGTACATCTTGACATTTTAAAAGCAATGATCGTATACCGGATGAATGGAAATAGACATATGCTGCTCAAGTTAATTGATAATTATTTAAGAAATGGTTAAACGTCTTCACTAAAACGTAGTCACAAAAAAGATGTGTTTCTAAATGTTAATGATTTGCCTGTTGACATTATGTATTTGACAGCAGATTTAGTTAATGATGAAATATCACTTGGAAACTAACCATAGAATGTTTGTTGAAGGAAATTAGAAAGATAACAAAATGTCATTTTATACAAATGGAATAAGAAAAATGATTGCTTGAAAGCCAAAAATTGTTTCATGCTGTGGGTGTAGGCAGTAGGAAAGCAGGGGTAGGACAGTTTTTTGTTTGCTTTTTGAACTTTCGTCTAATCTTTTTTTCTTGTGTTCCATGAATTTTCTAAACATTTTTCTTTTCTATTTGTCATATAACAATAAAAAACATTAAGTGAAAAAGCATGATTAAGGTTAAGTTTATTATAAGATTATGACAAAAATATCTTCAACTATTTTGGCTTATGTTTTATTTAAATCTATTTTCAAGCATAAATGCGCTACTTTCTGACACATTTTCGAAATAATTTTAATGATAAAGGCATAAAATTTGCAGATATGATTATTAAAGCTCAAAGAATTAAACTATGTTCTGTGTTTTATAAGGCTGTTTTCCAATCTAAACCAGCTACTTTCTGACATATTCGCGAATTTCTTTTATTTATAAAGATATTTGCAAGTATTCAAACTATACAGAAAATTTAAAAAAATCTGTCAAAAAATGACGGCAAATTTGACTTTGTAGGCTGATTTTCTTGGCATTTAACTACGAAATGCTAGTTATCGAGTAGCAAATGACTATAAATCGTGTTATTTATAATCATGGCATTTATAACAAAATGGGAAATGCTATTCAATTCTTAGGCGCATGAATCTGAGACGCTGAAAATTTTAGGCAAAGGGAAAGAAAATTACTTCTTAACTGCATCAGGAAAATTTTCGTTATTGAGTGAACGAAGAATATTTTTAAAGATCTTTAGAAATGGGGGAAACGTATAATAATAAATAGTCGCCTGCATTTAATGAAAACTGTTCGAAAAGGGCGTTCATGCCCTTGTGCTTTTTTTTTTTTTTTTTTTAATGAGATTGAACAAATTTCATGAAACACATGTAAAAAGTATGCAAAAAAAATCTATGTTATCTCTATTTAAATGAATTAAATCTAAGTTGTTTTCTTTGAAAAAAAAAGTATTGAATATAATATTAAAATTACAATCCCTTTTTTTATTATTAAGTCCAGGTATGTTTAAAAAATATGTAATTAATATAT
Organism: Maratus speciosus; assembly: GCA_963932465.1. Taxonomy (NCBI): domain Eukaryota; kingdom Metazoa; phylum Arthropoda; class Arachnida; order Araneae; family Salticidae; genus Maratus; species Maratus speciosus. The sequence goes on from OZ010798.1 coordinate 294,434,195, forward strand.
ATATTTGTAATAATTGATTCATATTTAAAATGATATAATCATATGCAGAATTTTAAATTTAATTATTATTGCGAATTGTTAAATGGTTAATTTTATAAATTATATTATTAATAAAATAAGGTTAGGTAACGCTCGTTTTAAAGAGAAACAATATCATCACTAAATTAAATCATATACAAACAACCGTGATTTTAAAATGATCTAATAATTCAGCAGAAACCAAAATATTAATAAAATTAAATAAATTACAAATAGCTATTAATTAAAAATATTAAACGTATGGAATTAAAATATTAAAATATTTTTTAAATGATAATAGTAAGTTTGTGAATTATTCAAATTAATAAATATAGGACACATAACCATAGATGCCAACATCTCTTAATTATTCCGGAGTCTGATCTAAAACAAGCATGTTTTAAACTGAAAAAAATATATAAGGAATCGTGTCTTTTTTCGATAAGGTACATTTTAGATTTAAATTTGAAATTTTTGATTAAATGAAATTTCCTGTTGAAAATATTTTCGTCTTGTAATAGACTCCGGATAAGTGTTGTTGGCATCTATGCATAACGCAAAAACATTTGCAAAATCTCAAATTTTCGTTCTTTTTTTCTATATATTAAAAAATTGAACAGAATATGATATTTAAATCTATGTAATATCTTCAATTTACAGAAAAAAATATGTGAAAAGAACTGCATCCTACAGTAGAGATCTGCACGTGCCCGGGCTTGGCTAGAAGCCCGTACTAGACCAGGACGGCGAAATGAAGGCGAAGTTTCAAACGGGCCGGGCCAGCAAAATTTGAACGTGCCTGCCGGGCTGAACTGAGTCAATAAAAGAAATTAAGCGGGTCTGTCGGCCCGATATAAACATTTAAACGCAGACGAGAAAATATGAATAATTTTCAATGAATATGAGTTTCACGAGAATAAGTATAAATGTGCGTTACGAGCCGATACTAGTTTGCCAGCATCAATATCGAAATATAACATTTTACAGCATAGAGATCAGCATCGCACAGTTACATGGCGTTTGAGCCCGGGATAAATTCTTTCAGCAGACTCGTGCCGGACCGAGATCAGGCTTGCATTTTTTTTCAGCACAGCCAGAAATGGACTTAATTGTTCTCAGGATGTTTAGGGCAGGCAATGTGTTTTGTAAAAATATTAATAGCGATAATGAACTTCTGTTAACGGAATTTTTGGAAATATACTTGAAGGTGGTTCTCAAATTCACTGCCCAAAAACGAAAAACTTTCTGACACATTTTTAACTGTAAAGACATACAATTGACAAGCCTGTCTATTGAAGGGATTTGGAATTGAATAGCGTTTCCCATTTTTAATAAATAAATTACTTATAGAGATATAAGAGATTCTTGTCACGTGACTGCAGGTTTTTATCCTTTTCCGTGCTATTGTTTCCGGAAATTCAATTCAAAACGCTAACTTGGACAGTATTTTCTCAAAAGTATATTGACGTTTTCGAAAAGAAATGAATTCAGAAATGTGTCAGAAAGTAGCTTCTTTGGATTTGAGAAAAGCCTTAAGGAATAACAGAAATATTTTCGCAAATCTGCTTTTTATAATATAGCCTCAAAAGTTATCATCATGTTTTTAACCTTCCTGTTTTCTTTTATTCTAAACAATATGAATTTTTTAATGAATCCTTATTTGAATGTTGAAACGTGTAAGACTCTAAGTAAATCATTAGTGTTGCTATTGTGTATTTTCTGTCTTGCGAACACATCGTAAATTTAAAATATGCCGTAAAATTATCCCATAAATATCTATGCAGTATTCTTTAAAAGAATCTTAATTGTCTGTTAAGAAAAATCTGAATTTTTTGTAGAAATTGAGTCGGGCCTGATTTAATTAATTTTTCCACTGGTCGGGTCTGTTTTCACTGATTTTTGTACGGCCATGAACTGTGAAAATATGAACGGGCCGGGTCAAGATAGCTTTCGTTCGGGCCAGGCCCGTGCCTGGAAATTCCCGTGCAGACCTCTATACCAACAGATTCCTTTTTCTCAATTTTTTCAAAATGCATCTTTAAAAAAATTGTCATGGTGGGCGCTTGAAGATTTCTATGTTTGTTGCATGAATCGGTGTTTTTGTAAATAAAGATGTACTTTTCTGTCAGAATGCTAGCATGATAAATTACACTAATTTATTCAACAGAAAGACTGATTTGATTAATCAGCGGTTCAAATATGCATATATATAATCAATGTTCAATAGAGTATAGCGCTGATAATCCGGACCAATCGGGGCCGATCCGGTTAATGAAAAATCCGGATAATTGGACAACTTTAAAAAACGGCTATGGCAGTGTTTTTCAGGTAACTTCCCTTCACACTTTTTCCAGGCTTAGGACTGGCAATTGTAGTGGTGCACATTTTAGCATATTACAAATAAATGGCCTGTTTAGAAGTTATTTTTTTAACTTTTTTAAAATTTTATTTTTCCACAAAATTGGTACAAAGTTATAGATATAAGTACACATAGAAATTATTGCGTGTATATATGCATACACTGGTACGAACAAACGCGAGCGGAGAGGGGGGGGGGGGGGGGTCCTTTTTCCGAAGACACCAAGGGACAAAAGAAGCAATATGCTTAATAATGCAAAATTGCAATGGGAATAGAATACCATGTACAATCCATTAGTTTTCCTTATTAAATTTTAAATAAACTCATTTTTTTTATTAGATGTCGTATGCTATCTATTTTTTTCCCATTAAATACAATAAGACCTAAGACTAAATTACACGGAATGGAGAAAAGTTCTATTTTAGGTAGGTTTTCTTAAGAGGTACACCGCCCCTAATTGTTTTATATTCATTTTCCTATTACCATGAAGTGTTTTCCGTTTAAGAATTTCATTATAGAAAGTTCCGTTATAGAGAGATTACGCTTTAGATGGGTTCCTTTATAGACAGATCCATTTTATCAGTTTTACTATATTTAGTTTGCTTAAGATATGGATTGTTAAAAGATGTTAGCCCCACCAAAACAATTCAGAGCCCCCTCTGACTGGACTCGCTGGTTACGGCCCTGTGATAACGTCTTTTCAAATAGTGAAGAGAGCGAGCTTAACAGCACTGACAATCACCTCATCGAGTTCGCGGATGAAATTCTAGGATTAGTTAAATCTTGATTAGCATATTAAAACGCAATCGGTCTGCCAAGTCATATCTTGATGGAAAACACCTGAAAACCCGATTTTAGCGGCTGACTCGTAGGTTTACCATTGTGTTTTCCTTCACCTAAAGGTATGAAAACATGGAGGACTGGGAGCAGGATAACACAATGATAAACCTACGAGTCAGCCGCTAAAATCGGGTTTTCAGGTGTTTTCCACTAAGATATGACTTGGCAGACCGATTGCGTTTTAATATGCGAATCAAGATTTAACTGATCCTAGAATTTCATCCGTGGACTCGATGAGGTGATCGTCTGTGCTGCCGGTCCCCGGTCTATAATCTTAAGAAGTTTGAAGCTTAATTATTACGTTGATAAGAACACAGTTAAAGCTTCTCTTTTATATTTCAGGATGTATTTATTTATTTATTTATTTTATGTTTACCTGTTTTATTACCTTCTACTTTAAGATTTTTTTACTTGTTTGAGAAAAGAGATAGCTTAATCTTGATTTGTTGGGAAATTAAAAACATAATTATTGCGTCTATAGCATTATAGTTAAAACTTAGTCTTTATATTTCTGAATGTATTTTTTTATGTTTAGTAACTTTATTACACTTTAAGATATTTTAACTGGTCAGAGAATACTTACTGAATCTTGACTTACTGGGACGCGTAATTATTAGGTCTAACGAAACACAATGAAAGATTAGTAATTTGTAATATTTTGGAATTAATTGAATTTCTGCTTTATTCTGAATGTTTAATAACTTTATCATATTAAGATATCTTTATTACTTCAGAAAAGAAGAAAACAGAGGGAAAGAAATTTTACTTAACTTTGATTTGCTTATAAAAGTATATTCCGAAATTTAGTAGAACTTTATTTATTTTTAGTGTTGAATGATTTATCATCTTAAGGCCTTTATAATAATCCGAAATGAATTCAAAATTAAGCTTTATTTGCAGTATTTAATAATTTTATCACCTTAAGATCGCTTTATTTCTTCAGATGAGAGAGAGGGAGAGAGAAAGAACTTATTTAATCTTAATATTGTTATAAAAATTAGTCTTATAATATTTGACATAGAAACTTAATTTTATTTTTGATGTTTAATAATTTATCATCTTAAGGTCTTTATAATATTTCGGAATGTAATCCAATTTAAGCTTTATTTTCCGTGTATAAAAATTTTATCGCATTAAGATCACTTTATTTCTTCAGATAAGAGAGAGGGAGAGAGAAAGAGCTTATTTAATCTTAATTTGGTTATAAAGATTAGTCTCTATAATATTTGACATTAGAAATTTATTTATTTTTAGTGTTTAATAACTTTATCATCTTAACCTTTTACGTCCCATATTATGAATTCATGAAAATTTCATCTTCTAAAGCTGTTTTCGTAAATTTTTGAAACTAAATTAGAAGATTTACACAATCATTTAATACATTTTAGAAGGATTTTGCCAATTAAAATTAATTAATTCAATTTGAATTTATAGGGATTTTGTGAAATGTTTAAAACTTCACTCATATCTTTTATTTAAAATATTATTTTTAGTATTTTGTAGAACTAGGAACTGTACAAATATCATATTATTTACAATAGAAATATAAAAATATTTTCGAACTGAAACTCCCCCCCCCCCCCCCAAATCTTTCAACGTTAAGAAAGCTAAAAAGGTGTAAAGGTAAAAAAAAAAAAAAAAAAAAAAAAAAAATAATCACCCTTTTAAAAATATTTTTGTTTTGTGCAACCGATAATGCTTTTGGAACATGATAAAGTAATGTATGTATAACTCATTCTAAACTGCATTATTACTAATCGATGTATTAAATGAATATTATAACAAGTTATTTTAATGGTACTGATAAGTACCGTCGGGGCATAAATGGTTAAGGTCTTTATAATATTTTGGAATGTAGTCAAATTTAAGATTTATTTTCAGTATTTAATAATTTTTATCACCTTAAGATCGCTTTATTTATTCAGATACTAAGAGAGAGGGAGAGAGAAATTAAGAGCTTATTTAACCACTTCAGTTCCGAAGCTAAAATAATAATACAAATGCGTATTCATTGATTTTTTTCCAAACAAAATGACACCGTAAATGACAGAAAAAATATCTTTTCTGAAATTGATCCTTTAGGCGCTTAGTAATTTAGGTTCAGAAACATGGATCTAAAACTACAAACTCCCTTAAAAACATCAATTAATAACCGTTAATCTAAACTAACCCAATCACAAATTTAACAGCTTTAAACAAGTAAATAATCTACAAATCCTCAAATCTTTTTATTGAAAAAGATTTAAGTTAAATACTTATGAAAATTTCTCACTTTCTTGAATGTCTTTTCTGTCTTTTGGGCATTTTTAGGCGTTTTGCAAACGCAGATAAAAATAACATTTATTTTATATGGGAATGAGCTTAGATGCTGCCATTTATTCGTTTGCTTCGAACGCATAAAACATTCAGCTATTAAGAAGTGATGTAAAAAGGTAAAAAAATTGGACATTTTAGTTTTTATAAGGAAAAGAACAGAGGTCCCCGTATGGGGACCCAGGGACCGAAGAGGTTAATCTTGATTTTGTTACAAAGATCAGTCTTTATAATATTTGACATCGAAACCTTATTTTATTTTTAGTGTTTGATAACTTTATTATTTTAAAGTCTCTTTACTACAGAATAGAGGGAGAAAGAGATATTACTTAATCTTGATTTGTTTAATTTCACCATTTATTACTGCAAAGACCAAAAAAAAAAAAAAAAAAAACTGAGAGAAAGCGCGTCTACTTAATCTTGGTTTTCTTATAAAAGCTGTCTTTATAGTATTCCGCATAGTGTTTAACTTTATCACACTGCAAATGAAAATGTCTGAAATTCAGACATTTAAGTGTCTGAAACGCAGTGTTCAATTTTCAGACGTTTTAAAATGTCTTAAAATTTTCAGACACTTCTTGCGTCTGAATTTCAGACACTTAAGTGTCTGAAACAAGAGTGTTCAATTTTAAGACGTTTTAAAGTGTCTTAAATTTTTCAGACACTTCTTACGTCTGAATTTCAGACATTTCAAATGTCTTAATTGCGGCCATCTTTGAGCCTTTTTTTTTTTTTTTTTTTTTTTTTTTTTTTTCTAGCCAATATGAAGCCATCTTTGACCACTTTTCTTTCTAAGCCATATACGCAGCCATGTTTGACCACATTGAATCCTTTTTTATAAATGGGAATAATTTGTTACCATACAGCAGAGCTGATTGCAGCGTGGGAAAACTGGGATGCTTCTCTGCCCCCTGATTTTAGGGTACCCCGAATTGGGTATGAAATTTTCATAAAGCTGATATTTTAAATCAGTTTTGACCTTAAGAGGATTGTAATCAGTATTTTGTAGTTTTAGAATAGGATAATATATATATATATATATATTTTTTCACCTAAATATGTATTTATGTGTTATCATATATGCCCTACGGCATCAAAAATGTTTATTACTTTTAGTGAGAACTTCAAATTGCTGCTAGTCCAAAGACCTAGTATTCATTCATCCCCTCCCCCCATTGCCTACATATACTGTTACAAAAAAAAAAATTAAGCCTATTCTATGCCGTCAAATACATAGTTGGATAAATATATCATTTTCTTTAGCCTAATCATGTTCTAAAAGTGCAAAATATTTATTAAAATAAGTGTAAGATCAAACCAAATTTAAAATATCAGCTTTATGGAAATTTCGTACCAAATTTAGGGGCCCGTACAGCTAAAGGCCCATAGAAACAGCCCAGTTTGCCCATGCTGCAATCAGCTCTGCTTTATGGTAACAAATTACTCCCATTTATAAAAAATGATTCACTTCTTCAGAAAGAATCCCATCCCTGCTATGTTGTGCAATTTTTTCCCATTTAAATAAGATATTCCCAGTAAATTAGTTTAAGCATTTTTATTTCTGTGTTAAATAAAATCTAACACTGGATTCCCCCAAATTTGCAGTATATGAGTATTATATTGTAATATTTATTAATCAATATTTATTATTAAGCAATATTATGAATTTCTAGAGTAGAATAATGTTAAAAACAAAATATATTTGTCTTAATAGAGTAAAACCTGTCAATAGCGGGTACCTCGGAACCGTGGAATTTGTCCGACGTTCGGAGGTGTCTGCTTTTCTCAGGTATAAGTGTATAAAAATTTTGCATATTTTCAATAAAAAATGTGTTTCCTAAATAGTGGCGTCCTTTATTTAGGAGTGTCCGTTATGGAGATTTTACTGCAAAGCGTTCATACGAACAGTTGTCTTTAGCGAACACTCACCTTTATCAATATACAGTAAAACCTCCCTAAAGCGACCAATTCCGTTCCAATAAAAATTGGTCTCTCCGAAAGGTGGTCGCTTAATGGAGGTCATGTTAAAATCTAGAATTTAATTGTTGAAAAAATGTAACAATTAATGTTACTAAAATTATATTTTTGAAATTAAGAAAACATATGAAAATTTAAGTATCAAAACAAAAGTTAATTACATAAGTTAATTACTGCAGAGTTTAAAAAATGAATACATTGACGTTTGCTTTGCTTTTATCATTTTATCTGCTATAAATTTTATTTCCAAGTCCTTTCGAAATTCAGTAAATAAATTCTTTTTTTTTTTTTTTTTTTTTTTTTTTGGTCCGGAACAAATTAAGACGATTTCATTACTTTATCTGTTCCTTTGAGCGTTTCCTGACAGAATAGGGCAGGGGAGTTTATTGACCGTCATCCTTAATTTGTCATCAGAGTTAAATTCATTGCCTAAAAAGGAACAAAGCGGTTTAAACACTTAAAAGTTACCGGAGTAAATAAAAATTCTAAACTTAGTTTAGAAGTTTGATAAATAATGCGCTCTCCGGAATTATTATTCTAATAAAAACTTTTTCAAGCGGCCCGGAAAAAACGGAATTTGTTTCATTTTCTTCAAAGAAATGGGTCGTTCATGGAGGGAGTTCAACTGGGGTGGTCTCTGAATAGAGGTAAAATTAGTATTGAGCCTATGGGAATAAATTTCGTTCCATGAAAAAAATGGTCGTTCAGGGAGGTGGTCGCACAGGGAGGTTTCACTGTATGTAGACAACCTCATAAAAGCTAACACAATCGAATAGCAGACAGATTCAGCGTTCTGAAGGTGCCCGCGATTAAGAGTTTTTATTGTATTTAAAATTTTTTGTACTTAACTTTTAATCTCATTCTACTTTTTAAGTTCTGATTATAACCAATATACAATGTCCAAACATATTTAACGTATAAGCTTTAAAAAAATTGCATATCGAATTTGGGGCAGCAAAAATCGTAGGTGATGGTGGTGGGGGCGGGGGTGGGGGACATGCCAAAGTTTACCCGTGCTTTCATCAAGTCCTTCTAGAAAAATCCCAACTCTGCATTGTGATTCGGTAAATATAGACTAATTCAGCTTTAAGTGCAAAATCTAGTAGTTATGCTCAAGTAAATATAGTATAAAATTCTATCTTTTTACTGATATTCATTTTAAATTTCAGATTTCTTTTTTACTAAAAATAATCAAAAAATCAATATTATAATTGATTTCAAATGAAATATAGCTGTATATATTTACCGTATTTTTACAATTATGTTAACAGCACATAATTACATGAATTTAAGAATCTACAAATAATCATGACTAATACAGAGATAAGGTGAGAACATTTTCTAAATCGTAAATAAGAAGATTTATTGGCGACGCAAACAAAATTTTCTCCGTCTACAGATTTCAGACGATTTCTGATGAGTCTTCAAATTGTGGTGTGAATCACCAGGCTTGAAAATGAAAACATCTGAAGTTGACTACTTTCAGTATAGCAAATAGAATAGTTCTAAAATGCTCGGAAACAACAAAAGTATATAGCAGAAGGAAATAACAGATTCCATGACCGGATTTAATGAGTTTTATCAGTCAAAACAGTTTAAAATAAATAAATGAACACAAGTAATTCGCTGTATGTATGCGGGAATTAATGATATGGGTAAATGGAAGGATTTTCGAACTATATTCTTTTAAATAACTTAAAATTTATCGCGGTGTATAAAATATGACACGCAAGAAAACGTCATCAGACATTAAAAGCATACATAATAAATAAAAGCATACATAATAAATAAAAATTAAATAAGGATGTTTACTATAAAGAGTACATATTAATAATTTATATTATAATTAATAATTAATAATTTATATAATTTCAGTACATATCACATATTAAACCTATGGGAAATGTAAAACCGATGTGAACGTTACAAATGCTGTCGCATTAAATGCTTATAAAAATATTGTATTCATAAATAAAACCCATATAAAAGATACTCCGGTGTAATAATTACTCTAAAAAAACACTGTTAAGATAGTCTTGATGGTAGTTAAGAAATTATGAGCAAATCAACAGGTGCTGTCACTGCTATTTTTAAAGTAATGGTGTGCGAGTATACAGAGAAAGAAGGCTTAGGATGGTGTATCTCAGTAGATTCAGTAACCACTAATGCACCATGCAGACACGCCAAAACTTATTTTAAGGATAACATTGGATGGAAAATAATGCAGAAACGTGATTGCAGATGATTTGAATAGTAGATATTTAAATTTTAGCAAAATAAAATTTTAACATGGAAATACCATAGGCAAAATGATTTGAACATATTTTGGCATAACTCAGGAACTAATAAAGCTATAGACTCGTGTGAGGTCTCCATTTAAAGATAAAACATTTACAGAGTTTTAAATACATAGTTAAGACCCCACTTACCTGGGAAAAGGTCTGATTATTCCAAACGCACATTCGCCCAGAGGACGTCCGGATTGGAGGCTACGTTAGTATCCGTTAGTTAGGCAGAGTTTGATATTTAAAAAATAAAATCCCCTTGCACATCCGGCTAGCCCTGTTAAAAGAATGGAAAATTTCCATCCTGAAAACATAGCCCGCCAGACAACAGTTCTCTTTACAAATTTGACGAGATGAAGAACACTATATTAGTGTTATAGATAAATATTAATACGGAGTACCACTATGTCGATAGAAATTAAATCCCGGAACTTCACATTCCGCAAAAAACAATCAAGTCAAAATAAATTATTAGTTAAAATGTACGCGTACATAAAAACAAACATTCAGTTTGAATTACAAACGAACATCGAGTTCGAAAGGAAGACGCATGCGCAACTGAGAGTGCCCCCTGGTGAATGCGGAGCGGAGTTACAAAGTGTCTTAAAATTAGACACTTGCAGATTTTTTAGACACATTTCTCAGTTCGTTTACACCATGATCATAGTAAGACACTTATATGTTTTAAATTAAGACATCTATCATGACTGAATTTTCAGATTCAGATACTTAAGTGTCTTAAATTCCTTTTCAGTCACATATATGTCTTAATTTAAGATGCCTCTATTTGCAGTGCATCTTAAGGTCTTTATAATATTTCGGAATGTATTCAAATTTAAGCTTTATTTTCAGTACAGTAGAATCCCGCTAATCCGAAATTCCGGTTAATCCGAACCTATTTTATTTACGAAAATTATACTTGAATATATTAAAAAAACAGAATAAAAAAATAATCAATAATGTAAAAGTAGAAGATATGTACAACAATATAAAATGAAACGTGCTCTGTAGGCCTACTCATAGAAGACATCTTAAAAAAAATCTCGAATATCTGTCTGTTTGCCAGTCACTACATAAATTTAAATAAATTTAATTAATCACATAAAAAAATTTCCTAAAATGCAAAAAGTATTTAATTCAGATGATAAAAATTTATTTTTCCTTTGAGTTTGATTTTGCAAATTATCTACAGAAATGTTTTTTCTTCACCTCTCGTCGACGTGGTGATTGAGCTATTTATAGATTCGCGATTTTGAACCGTTTGTAATGGGTTGTTACGTAATTCCTCATTCTGAAGTTCCATTGGATTATTATAAACACCGGGAGTGATTAAACAGGAATACTATTTTTTTCCGAAAGTCTTTCCGGATTATACAGCATGCCGGACCTTAGGAGGCCGGATTACAGGATGTTTACTATAATACTGAGTACTTATAATTTACATTTTTATTGCACGCATCTTTTTCTTTTCTATTTTTATCAGAATTTCGGGTAATCCGAATCTTTTGTAATCCGAACTGGCACCGGTCCAAATTAGTTCGGAGGTTCTACTGTACAGGGTGCGGAGAAAGTATTGATAGTAAAATCAATCTCTACAACAACGCCATAGATACAATTATTTCAATAATTTTTATTGCGTAAGATTAACAACTAAGTATCAATTGATATTCTATCATTTATTTTAGATTCGGTCTCCTTTTGCCTTGATACACTCACGGAGACAGTGCGGGAAGGCATCCACGACCACGGCGCGCCGCAAGTAGTCCGCATCGAGATCATTCCATTCACGTGTCAGAGCAGCTTTTAAAGAAGTGATATCTTTGTAAGGATTAGCACAGGTTCTTGGTTGCAACACTCTCCATACTGAGTAATCAAGTGGATTCAAATACGGAGTATTCGGAAACCATTCTTGAGATGAAATGATATCATGAAGATTTGCTTGGCACGACTGTTGCGTTTGGCAAGACTTATGGGCTGGTACTGAATCTTGTTGGAACACATATAGATTGTTCCCAAAATGAGAATTTAGCCATGGAAGGACCTCCTATAGAACATCGTTGAGATAATTGATCGGATTAATCTTGACACCAGCATCGACAAAGACCAAAGAAGATTTCCCATTGCTTGTGATGCAGCCAAAAACCATCACGCTGGCTGGATGAGCTTTTCTGGCAACTATTCCACCACTTGAATTAGCAGTTTTACTGTTTTTGGGTAATATGCAGTTATTCTTATGGTTAATAGTTTATTCAATAGTGAACTGTTTTTGGCATAGAATACGAAGTGCCAACAACTTACTTATAATACAATATTTAGATTATAAAGAGCAAATATACATACAAAAAAAATAATTCTACAACATTTAAAATACACACACAGACATTAAGAAAAAATTATCAATACTTTTTCCGCACCCTGTATTTAATAATTTTATCACCTTAAAATCGCTTTATTTCTTCAGATAATAAGAGAGAGGGAGAGAGAAAGAGCTTTTTTAATCTGGATTTTGTTATAAAGATTAGTCTTTATAATATTTGACATTGAAACTCATTTTATTTTTAGTGTTTGATAACTTTAATACCTTAAAGTCTTTTTACTACAGAATAGAGGGAGAAAGAGATTACTTAATCTTGATTTGTTTAATATTTCACCATTTATTACCTCAAAGACAAAAAAAAAAAAAAAAAAAAAAAAAAAAAAGGACTGAGAGAAAGCGCGTCTACTTAATCTTGGTTTTCTTATAAAAGCTTAGTCTTTATAGTATTCCGCACGAATCCGCACAAAATTCACGATTTTACCGTGTCCGATCAAAGAAATTTGCTATTGTTCCGTTCCTGATCGACAAAATTAGCGATTTTTCCCTGTCCGATTAACGAAATTCGCGATTTTTCTCGAGCCTCATTGACAAAATTCGCTATTTTTCCGCACCAGATCAATGAAATTCGCGATTTTTCCAAGCCCGATCAACGAAATTCTCGATTCTTAACTGACTTACGAAATTTTCAATTTTCCCGCGGCAAACTGATGAAATTAACGATTTTTTCCTGCGACCTATGAGCAAAAGTTGCAATTTTTTCTAGTTATAAATTGACGAAATTCGCGGGTCACATGTTAGCCCATCTCGCGCCACAGGTTGTGCATCCCTACTTTAAGGCAATAACGTTATTAAACAGTAATAATAAAATAATGTTTCAATGGCATTATAAAGGAAATTCTTTATAACAAAATCAAGATTAAATAAGCTCTTTCTCTCTCCCTCTCTCTTATCTGAAAAAAAAAGCAAACTTAAGGTGATAAAATTATTAAATACTGAAAATAAAGCTTAAATTTGACTACATTCCGAAATATTATAAAGACCTTAACCCTTAAATGCCTGGTGTTGCTTTTCGGCAACATACCCAATTTAGGGTCTAAAATACTATTAGAATAATATTGAAGCTATAATGCCTAATGTTGCCAATAAAATACATTCTTAAAATATTATTGAAAAATCGATTTTCAACATGTAGATGGCAACATTTGTGCTGTTTAAGAATAAAGATAAATTTATTTTTTCAATTGTTGCTACTTGTTCTTTTTTTTTTTTTTTTTTTTTTTTTTTGGAAGCTTGCGAAATACCCTATTTTGACCTGCAGTGAGCAAGTAAAATTTATTTCTTATTATAGTTCCTAAAATTCTTGTGTGTTTAATATTATAGAATTTTATCAAGGGAAATTATTTTTTCAATTAAACACCAGTATTGCCGATTAGTAACAAACTGTTTTTTAGCCGTAAACTATACTTAAAACAAAATATGATTTTTTCAAGTATTTTTCCCTTGTTTTATTTAAAAAATGAAAGCCGAAAAACATTATTACAATGATTTTTGAAAAATCCGGCATTTAAGGGTTAAGATGATAAAGTTAAACACTAAAAAAAAAGTCCTTCCGGCCAGTGCCGGGAGGAAGAGGTAGCTTTCATATTCCTTATTTTTAAAAAGCCAACTTATATTATTCAAACACACGAAGCTCAATTAAGTGGAAACCGAATGTAGGAGATTCAATACTAATTTTTATCAATACTAAATCATTATGAATGAGAATTTCGCGAAATTAGTCAGCTTTATCCAAGCTGCTTTTATTTAAAGTCACTTACATTTGGCTACCAAATTCGGCGATTTCTTAAAGTGCCTGCCATTTTAAGACAACATGGTAGATGAGGCTAACCAGTGAACTTGGTCGAGACCTTAGTAATTGCTGTGCACATGCTCACTCATATCGGAATCGGTTGATATATACGAGTGCTGTCGCATGCAAAAAATCAGATTTTTCAAAATGTCACCCACTTTAGAAATTGAAACTGCTATATCTGAGCCATTTTTTAAGATAAAGACAAACAAAAAATGCTCCTGAATCCTTATATCAAGGTCAAATACTTAAGAAAGAAACCTTTTTCAATTTCTAATTTTTTTGCACCTCACTTTAAATATAATTTTTTTTAATTTAATGGCCGCCATTTTGAAACAAGAAGGCTGATGAAGCTGGCCAGCGAACTTGGTCGAGATATTGATGTATACTAACCACATGCCTTCTTCCATCGAAATAGGTAAATACGTGTGGTATCGCGTGAGAAATACAAGATCGTTTCAAAGTGTTAGCCATGATAGAAATTCAAAGTGCTATAATTCAACCACTTTTTAAGATATAAACAAAAGAACAAATTTTCAGAAACAAAAACTGCTCCAGAATCTTTGTATCAAGGCCAAACACATAAAAAAAATCTTTTTCATTTTCCAATTTTTTAATACCTCATTTTAAATTTTAAATTACATTTTTTTTAAAAAATGGCAACCCTTTTGAAACAAGATGGCGAATGAAGCTGGCCAACGAACTCGGTCGAGACATTGGTATGTACTATGTACAGACCAAGTTACATTCAAATCGGTTCATAAATACGCCTGTTATCGCGTGACAAAAATCAGGTCGTTTTAAAATGTCAGCCACAATAGAAATTCAAAATGTTATAACTCAGCCATTTTTTTAGATGTAGACGAAACAAAACCTGTTCCGGAATCTTTGTATTAAGGTGAAACACATACAAAAAAAAATCTTTTTCATTTTCCAATTTTTTGGTATCTCATTTTAAATTTATTTTTTTTTAATTTTTTTAAATGGCCACCATTTTGAAACAAGATGGCAGGGACCCGGAGCTGGAGCTGGAGCCCGGAGCCGGAGCGCTCCGGAGCTGTGTTTTCCCTGGAGCCGGAGCCGGAGCCGGAGCTGGAGCTCTAAATTTTCCCCTGCTGCAGGGCTCCTTTAGTTTTTAATATTCTTTTAAATTAATTTTTTTTTCAGTCTTTTAAATTTCCATGCTTAACATATTTTTATTACATCATTATTCAGTATTTTAATTATATCATTTTTTAGGTTTTTTTTTTTTTTTTTAAATTAGAGATAGAAAACTTCTCAAAACATGGTATCACTACTTTACTTCTACTTTCTCCTTGAGCTATGTGACAACACTATTTGAAAAATATGGCCGCCTGTGGCCTACATGTGTAGTTGTACAATTTTCGTTGTTTGAAAAGTGTGGAAGAAATTTAAGATTCATGTGTTTAAAATTCCACCAAACTTTCTATTTTAAAAGCAAAAGCTAAAAGATGTCATATTTTCTGAACAAGCATTTCAAGTTTGATGAGAAGAAAAATGTATTTTGTCAGATCTTTAATAATGGTAAAGGAAGAAAGAATTTGTTAGCAAAAATTAAATGTCTAAATTAAAATCTGCAACTCAGAAGTGTGAAGTCGGAGCCGAGTTGGAGCCGGAGCCGGAGCCGGAGCTGGAGCCATGGTACTTTATCTTGGAGCGGAGCTGGAGCATTAAAAATTGTTCGGCTCCGGGTCACTGCAAGATGGCGAATGAAGCTGGTCAACGAACTCGGTTGAGTTATTTGTGTGTACTATGTACACACTAAGGTACATCCAAATCGGTTCATAAATACGTCTGTTATCACGTGGCAAAAATCAGGACGTTTCAAAATGTCAGCCACGCTAGAAATTCAAAATGCTATAACTCAGCCATTTTTTAAGATATAGACAAAACAAAAACTGCTCCCGAATCTTTTTATCAAGGTCAAACACATAAGAAAAATATTTTTTCAATTTTCAATTTTTTGCTACCACATTTCAAATTTAAATTTTTCTTAAAATTTTAAATGGCCGCCATTTTTAAACAAGATGGCGGATGAAGCTGGTCAACGAACTCGTTCGAGACATTGGTCTGTACTATGTATAAACGAAGTTACATCCAAATCGGTTCATAAATACGCCTTTTATCGCGTGACAAAATTCAGGACGTTTCAAAATGTCAGCTTCGCTAGAAATTCAAAATGCTTTAACTCAGCCATTTTTTAAGATATAGACGAAACAAAAACTGCTACGGAGTCTTTGTATAAAGGTCAAATACAGAAGAAAAAAATATTTTTACATTTTCAATTTTTTGGTACCACATTTCAAATTTTAAATTTTAAAAAAAATTTTAAATGGCCGCCATTTTGAAACAAAATGGCGGATGAAGCTGGCCAACGAACTCCGTCGAGACATTGGTATGTACTATGTACACACCGAATTACATCCAAATCGGTTCATAAATACGAGAGTTACAGTGTGACATAGGTCAGATATATATATATATTGATATATATATATATATATATATATATATATATTGATATATATATATATATATATATATATATATATCAATTTTGAACGGAGGGTGGTTTCGGGGTCTGGGGGTCATGATCGATGAAAATATACCAAAATTTTTTGAAATCGCTTTCCTCCGAACGGCTGCAATAGGTAGCTTTTTGTAAAGAAAGCTACCTAAAAATGGCTGAGTTATAGCATTTTGAATTTCTAGCGTGGCTGACATTTTGAAACGTCCTGATTTTTGCCACGTGATAACAGACGTATTTATGAACCGATTTGGATGTACCTTAGTGTGTACATAGCACACACAAATAACTCAACCGAGTTCGTTGACCAGCTTCATTCGCCATCTTATCTTGTTTCAAAATGGTGGCCATTTAAAAAAATTAAAAAAAAAATAAATTTAAAATGAGATACCAAAAAATTGGAAAATGAAAAAGATTTTTTTTTGTATGTGTTTGACCTTAATACAAAGATTCCGGAACAGGTTTTGTTTCGTCTACATCTAAAAAAATGGCTGAGTTATAACATTTTGAATTTCTATTGTGGCTGACATTTTAAAACGACCTGATTTTTGTCACGCGATAACAGGCGTATTTATGAACCGATTTGAATGTAACTTGGTCTGTACATAGTACATACCAATGTCTCGACCGAGTTCGTTGGCCAGCTTCATTCGCCATCTTGTTTCAAAAGGGTTGCCATTTTTTTTTAAAAATGTAATTTAAAATTTAAAATGAGGTATTAAAAAATTGGAAAATGGAAAAGATTTTTTTTATGTGTTTGGCCTTGATACAAAGATTCTGGAGCAGTTTTTGTTTCTGAAAATTTGTTCTTTTGTTTATATCTTAAAAAGTGGTTGAATTATAGCACTTTGAATTTCTATCATGGCTAACACTTTGAAACGATCTTGTATTTGTCACGCGATACCACACGTATTCGCCTATTTCGATGGAAGAAGGCATGTGGATAGTATACATCAATATCTCGACCAAGTTCGTTGGCCAGCTTCATCAGTCTTCTTGTTTCAAAATGGCGGCCATTAAATTAAAAAAAATTATATTTAAAGTGAGGTGCAAAAAAATTAGAAATTGAAAAAGGTTTCTTTCTTAAGTATTTGACCCTTGATATAAGGATTCAGGAGCATTTTTTGTTTGTCTTTATCTTAAAAAATGGCTCAGATATAGCAGTTTCAATTTCTAAAGTGGGTGACATTTTGAAAAATCTGATTTTTTGCATGCGACAGCACTCGTATATATCAACCGATTCCGATATGAGTGAGCATGTGCACAGCAATTACTAAGGTCTCGACCAAGTTCACTGGTTAGCCTCATCTACCATGTTGTCTTAAAATGGCAGGCACTTTAAGAAATCGCCAAATTTGGTAGCCAAATATAAGTGACTTTAAATAAAAGCAGCTTGGATAAAGCTGACTAATTTCGCGAAATTCTCATTCATAATGATTTAGTATTGATAAAAATTAGTATTGAATCTCCTACATTCGGTTTCCACTTAATTGAGCTTCGTGTGTTTGAATAATATAAGTTGGCTTTTTAAAAATAAGGAATATGAAAGCTACCTCTTCCTCCCGGCACTGGCCGGAAGGACTTTTTTTTTAGTGTTTAACTTTATCATCTTAACCCTTAAATGCCGGATTTTTCAAAAATCATTGTAATAATGTTTTTCGGCTTTCATTTTTTAAATAAAACAAGGGAAAAATACTTGAAAAAATCATATTTTGTTTTAAGTATAGTTTACGGCTAAAAAACAGTTTGTTACTAATCGGCAATACTGGTGTTTAATTGAAAAAATAATTTCCCTTGATAAAATTCTATAATATTAAACACACAAGAATTTTAGGAACAATAATAAGAAATAAATTTTACTTGCTCACTGTAGGTCAAAATAGGGTATTTCGCAAGCTTCCAAAAAAAAAAAAAAAAAGAACAAGTAGCAACAATTGAAAAAATAAATTTATCTTTATTCTTAAACAGCACAAATGTTGCCATCTACATGTTGAAAATCGATTTTTTAATAATATTTTAAGAATGTATTTTATTGGCAACATTAGGCATTATAGCTTCAATATTATTCTAATAGTATTTTAGACCCTAAATTGGGTATGTTGCCGAAAAGCA
The DNA here is from genome assembly GCA_963932465.1 of Maratus speciosus. Taxonomy (NCBI): domain Eukaryota; kingdom Metazoa; phylum Arthropoda; class Arachnida; order Araneae; family Salticidae; genus Maratus; species Maratus speciosus. The sequence goes on from OZ010798.1 coordinate 294,452,813, forward strand.
ACACCAGGCATTTAAGGGTTAAGGTCTTTATAATATTTCGGAATGTAGTCAAATTTAAGCTTTATTTTCAGTATTTAATAATTTTATCACCTTAAGTTTGCTTTTTTTTTTTCAGATAAGAGAGAGGGAGAGAGAAAGAGCTTATTTAATCTTGATTTTGTTATAAAGATTAGCCTTTATAATGCCATTGAAACTTTATTTTATTATTACTGTTTAATAACGTTATTGCCTTAAAGTAGGGATGCACAACCTGTGGCCCGAGATGGGCTAACATGTGACAAGCGAATTTCGTCAATTTATAACTAGAAAAAATTGCAACTTTTGTCCATAGGTCGCAGGAAAAAATCGTTAATTTCATCAGTTTGCCGCGGGAAAATTGAAAATTTCGTAAGTCAGTTAAGAATCGAGAATTTCGTTGATCGGGCTTGGAAAAATCGCGAATTTCATTGATCTGGTGCGGAAAAATAGCGAATTTTGTCAATGAGGCTCGAGAAAAATCGCGAATTTCGTTAATCGGACAGGGAAAAATCGCTAATTTTGTCGATCAGGAACGGAACAATAGCAAATTTCTTTGATCGGACACGGTAAAATCGTGAATTTTGTCGATGGAGCGCGGAAAAGATCGCGAATTTTTCCCATCGGCACGAAAAAAATCGCGAATTTTGTTAGTCGGACACGGAAAAACCGCGAATTTTGTCGATCAGGCACGGAAAAATAGTGAATTTCGTTGATCGGGCGCAGAAAAATTGCACATTTCGTCAATTAGCCGCACAAAAAACGCACATTTCGTCGCTTAGCTGCGAAAAAACCGCAAAATTCATCGATCATGCACGGAAAAATCGCAAATTTCGTCGATCGTGTATGGAAAAATCGCGAGTTTTGTTAATCGGGCTTCGAAAAATTGCAAATTTCGCTAGTCGGGCGAGGAAAAATGGCGAATTTTGTTGATGAGGCACGAAAAAATCGCGAATTTTGTCGATGATTCGCGGAAAAAGTGAAAATTTCGTTGATAGAGTGCGGAACAATAGGGAGTTTCGTCAGCTTATCGCGAGAAAAAATCGCGAATTTCGTTATTTGCCGCGGGAAAAAATTGCAAATTTCGTCAGTTAAGAATCGCAAATTTCGTTGATCTGGTACGGAAAAATCGCAACTTTCGTCGGTCAGGGGCGGAAAAATCGCAAATTTCGATAGTAGGGCTAGAAATTACCGCGACTTTTGTCGATCACGCGCAGACAAATATCAAAATTTGTCGATCAGGCGCGGAAAAATAGTGAATTTTGTCGATCGGCTCGGAAAAATCGCGATTTTTGTCGATCTTGCGCGAATCAGGAAAATCTCAAATTTCGTTGATCGGATCCGGCTTCCTCCTTCGTTCATAAAGTTCAAATTTTTTTTTCGGCACTAACCACTTTCATGCCTATGTTAATTTTTTAGCACTTTAAATAAAACAAAATTAAACAAAATTTACTCTCTCGAATAAAGTCAAGGAATATTATCACTTCTAGAAATAATCCTTGCTATATCCGTTATATATACAAACGTAAACACTGTTGATATATCCTTACCAACTGAATTGGACATGTTGATTGGGTAGGAGAACGAAAAGGGGTAAAACTCCTCCCTTTTCTTAAACCATATTTTCTATCTGATTATAGGCCACAGATCACCTCCTCGAAATAGAATTCTCTCATTGTTACTGATGTGGCCCTCGACAACCCAGACATTTTTGTAAGTGCCCCTTCTCTTAAAAAGATTGTACACCCCTACCTTAAAGTCTCTTTACAACAGAATAGAGGAAGAAAGAAATTACTTAATCTTGATTTGTTTATAAAGCTTAGTCTTTATAACATTTCACAATTTATTAAAACTTTATTTTATTTTTTATTTTGAATGTTTAATAACTTTATCATATTAAGATAGCTTTATTACTTCAAAGACAAAAAAAAAAAAAAAAAAAAAAAGAACTGGGAGAAAGCGCTTCTACTTAATCTTGGTTTGCTTATAAAAGCTTAGTTTTTATAGTATTCCACAATTTATTAGAACTTAATTTATTTTTAGTGTTTAACTTTATCATCTTAAGGTCTTTATAATTTTTCGGAATGTAGTGAAATTTAAGCTTTATTTTCAGTATTTAATAATTTTATCACCTTAATATCGCTTTATCTCTTCAGATAAGAGAGAGGGGCAGAGAAAGAGCCTATTTAATCTTGATTTTGTTATATAAAGATTAGTGTTTATAATGCCATTGAAAGGTTATGTTATTTTTAGTGTTTAATAACTTTATTACCTTAAAGTCTCATTACTACAGAATAGAGGAAGAAAGGGATTACCTAATCCTGATTTGTTTATAAAGCTTAGTCTTTATAACATTTCACAATTTATTAAAACTTTATTTTATTTTTTATTTTGAATGTTTAATAACTTTATCATATTAAGATAGCTTTATTACTTCAAAGACAAAAAAAAAAAAAAAAAAAAAAAAAAAAAAAAAAAGAACTGGGAGAAAGCGCTTCTACTTAAATCTTGATTTGCTTATAAAAGCTTAGTTTTTATAGTATTCCACAATTTATTAGAACTTAATTTATTTTTAGTATTTGACTTTATCATCTTAAGGTCTTTATAATATTTCGGAATGTAGTCAAATTTAAGCTTTATTTTCAGTATTTAATAATTTTATCATCTTAAGATCGCTTTATCTCTTCAGATAAGAGAGAGGGGGAGAGAAAGAGCCTATTTAATCTTGATTTTGTTATATAAAGATTAGTGTTTATAATGCTATTGAAACGTTATTTTATTTTTAGTGTTTAATAACTTTATTACCTTAAAGTCTGTTTACTACAGAATAGAGGAAGAATGAGATGACTTAACTTGATTTGTTTATAAAGCTTAGTCTTTATAACATTTCACAATTTATTAAAACTTTATTTTATTTTTTATTTTGAGTGTTTAAGAGCTTTATCATATTATGATATCTTTATTACTTCAAAGAAGGGGGAAAAAAGAAGAAGAACAAAGAGAAAGAAAGTCTACTTAAATCTTGATTTGCTTATAAAAGCTTAGTCTTTATAGTATTCCGCAATTTATTAGAACTTTATTTATTTTTAATATTTCGGAATGTATTCAAATTTAATCTTTATTTTCAGTACTTAATAATTTTATCCTTTCTTTATTTCTCCAGATAAGTGAGAGGGGGAGAGAAAGAGATTATTTAATCTTGATTTGGTTATAAAGATTAGTCTTTATAATATTTGACATCAGAAATTTAATTATTTTTATTATTTAATAACCAGAGATCGACCGAAAATTTGGTTTCGTTTACGGCCCAGAATCTGAGTTTCGCCAAAAATTCGTTTTCGGTGAAAATGCTGGCGAAAATTTGGATGGACCGAAACCACCTGTATTCCAAAAATCTCGTTTCTTCCTTCCGAAATTTTCAACAGATTTCTTTGATTTGAGCTGCGTCGGCTCAAATGGGACTCTCTTTATTTATTGCTATGAACTTCGCTGTTTATAATTATCAGTAATTACTATCAGTCCTCACTGACTCAAGACGTGAGTGAAAATTATAAAGCAAACAGTGCATATAGGACTAAAGTTTGAAAACGCATTTCACGTGCTCATTAAAAGCTGCAGCCTTAACAGAAAAAAATTAGTTCGAAACAGCAGAAGTGTTTAGAATACTCTTTGAAAAAGCTCTAGTATAGCAGATGATCAAATTTAAAAATCAATATAAAAGATAAACCGATGTATGTATACTTAAAACATTTTTTAATTAAATGAAATTCGTATATAATTAGAAAATCATTCTGTGTCGTTGATGAATTAATTTCATTTTATTTTATATAAAAGTAAAAGTTTTGTTCAGCGGTACAGAGGGGTAACTTGGACCACAATTAAAAATTATCTATATCTAACAAACACATATAATTAATTAATAATTATGTATATTTATGTGTGCATTAATTACTTAAAATTTTTTTGTATGTTTTCGTTTTCGGCTAAAAATAGTAAGATTAAAGAAATTCGGTTTCGTCTTCAAAACCTGATTAGGTCGATCTTTATCTTTATCCTTTATCCTCTTGAGGTCTTTATTAAATTTCGAAATGTATTTAAATTCAAGCTTTATTTTCAGTACTATTTAATAAATTTATTATCTTAAGATCACTTTATTTCTTCAGATAATAAGAAAGAGGGGGAGAGAGAAAGAGCTTATTTAATCTTGATTTGTTTATAAAGATTAATCTTTATAAATGTTTCACAATTTATTAAAATTTTATTTTATTTTTTATTTTTAGTGTTTAATAACTTTATCATCTCGTTTTTAATTCAGGGAAGAGCGAAGAGTGGGTTTATTTAACCCTGATTTACTTATAAAGTTTAGTTTTTTTTAGGTGTGTTCTTAATTGTATAAATACGTAGCACCTATAGTCGTCGTCTGGTGCGTCCATCTGTCCGCATATATCAGCGCAAAAACAACCCAACCGAATGATTTGGAATTTAATGTATATAATCGTTGCAGAATTTTGTCGAGTCTTTCGAAGTTTTATGAATATCTCATCAAAACTTAAAAATATATTAACCGTTTCCCTTATTATCCCGCGTTGTCTCGCGTTTCGTATATACAGTAAACTCTCTGTAAGGCGGACTCTGTGTAAGACGGAAATCTGTCTAACGCGGAAAGATTTTCAAGTCCCTGCGAATCCATAGACATAGAGTAAAATTTGTCTAAGGCGGAAAATTGTCTACTGCGGAAAATTTTCTTGGTCCTGATCGATTCCCCCTTAGGCAGAGTTTACTGTATTACAATTAATTATTATCCCGAGAAAACTTGGGCGTGGCATAATTTGTCACTACGATTTGTTTTATCACGTTTTTATTCGGCATGAACTTAAAAAACAACAACAATATTCTTATACAATATAATAAATTATGTATAATTAAATTATATATAATTTTTGATTGATAGTTTTCCAAGTTTTGTGATATGAAATGTAAATGATAAAAAAAGTCATGATTTTTTGTAGTTAAAAAAATTGGTAAGGGAAGCGGTTAATTGAAGTTTTCTTCATTCTATTAAATACTATCATATGTAATTAATTCAATGATATCCCATGATAGGTAATGATTGTAGGTCGTCATGATGATTATGTCATATCTAAGATGGAGTCATCATATTTCCGTATTACTGAATTTAATACATGGGTCATTCCATGGTAACTTACGTTACATTTAGAACAAACTACTTCAGTAATTTTAGTAATATAACACTAAAAATAGAATTCAAAATATAAAGTTGACATAATTTGTTAATTAAACCTATTCAAAGCTCTATTCAGATGAATTTTATCTAACTTTTGTTTTATTTATTGAACTCTGGCAGTTATATTTATTATGTAACTGACATTATTGAAAAAGGAACGTAAGTTATCATAAAAAATATAATTTTCATTCTCATTTTCTAGGTAATTTTCATTCAAAATGAGCTTTGGATAGGTTTAATTAACAAATCATGTCAACTTTACATGTGAATATTTTTTGGTGTTATATTACTAAAATGAAATTGAAATATACACAGTCATTTTAATTAATCATCATTATTTTAATATAATAAGAAAATCAGTTATTTGCAGTTGCTTTGATTTTTTTGCTGCAAACGTCTTTCTCCAAAGAAAAAAAAAGATTTGATTTATTATACAACTCATCTTCATTATGATTTAATGAAAAATTTTGGATTTCACGAAGGTTCTTCAAATCTTCAGTATATGTGTTAATACTGGAAATTTTGAGTGATTCTATTATCCATTATTTATTTTCGATTCTTCTCTTCTATCTTCCGCCATTTGCTGTAATGGAATCAAATGTGGCAGTAACTGCCAAATTTTTTACCAGAGATACAAACAAGCTGGCCTTTATGTTAGTTGTGCATGCCGTTCTAAGAATATTCTATAGAATTTTCCCATTATTATTAATGTCTTCATTTTCTGTTTGTTCACATATCAAGTAAATTTTGTTTGATCTGCTTCACATTTCGGGTTACAAATAAATATGAAATTGTACCAGGAGCTGTAAATTTTTTTTCTCGTAACTTTTGAGTGGCCGTTGTTCAGAATTCCTTATTTAGAGGTTCGTACTAATGTTAATGCTATGGAACATGTTTGGTTCCATCAACATGTGGCCGATGTTCGGAGGTTTTTGTTGTTTAGAGGTGGCCGTTCAAGGAGGTTTCACTGTATATGTGTTAAATTTTGAATTAATTTATGTATCTATTAAAGTTTTAACTTATGTAAGAACTATTAGCCGGAGACAAATGCTGAACTATTTGTATTGCTTTATGTGAAAATTGGTTACTCTTCCGTAATCGGGCAGCACATGATAGAGACAGATAAAGAAAAATAACTAGAATTCTGCTTTTTCAGAATTTAGTGAAAAAAAAATTATTATTTTCAGAATTTAGTGAAAAACCCGATGAAAAAAAAAAAATATATATATGCATATATAAACAGTACAAAACATATTTCAATTTTAAGACTTACAGCACATGCTTTTATTTTAGGTAAAATGACATCATTCGCATCCGCTTAAGAATTCCACATTTACGATCCACTCTTAAACATCTACAGTAAAGTAGGCATAGGACAGGGTTGGCGAACCTATGGCACGCGTGTCAAAGTTGGCACGTAAAACAATTCCTCAGGCACGTGAAAAAATTAAATTTGAGAACCAATATACAGATTAAATTTTTTATTTCTGTTTTCATTAATAATAGTTTTCACCATATGGAGAGACTATCACGAATAGTGCAATTATTTTTGCACGACTTGACACATAAAGGGAATTTTCTTTTCCTGTGAATTTTCTTTTCCTTTCTTTTTCCGTTTAATGGTTGAATCCAATATACAGAGAAATTACATTTTGATTTTAAATATTTTTTTTAACTATTAATATTACTGCATGAAACCAATCGACTTTCTAACCAGTGTATTGTATAAATATCGTGTGCTGCAAAATTATTTTATATAAAAGTTTGGCACGTTACATTGCTGACAGAAATTGTTTGTGAATTTTTGGCACGCGATCGTAAAAAGGTTCGCCATGCCTGGCATATGACGTCACTATCGCGAAATAATACACAAATGCAGCAAAAAGATGCCGTCATTCAAGAAACGCGACCAAAAAAGAAAAATCGGCTATCTAATGATTCATAGGCCTTCATTTGTTTGTCCTTTATAATATAGATACTTAAAATTAAATATAGTTTATAATCGCTAGCACCATGTTTTAAAAGAAATCATTCGTTTATATTTTTTCAAAATAGCACGTATTTTAATTACATTTTCTTTCGGTTGTTATGAAAAAATGGCAACAAAAATATATAATTAATATTTTACAACTATTTTTCCTTTACTTTCTACAGAAATGGAGTACTTCCGTTGCCAATATTATGCAAATGGCTCCAAAAACTACAAAAAAAATGAATATTTCAAAAAGTAAATGGAGATGCTGTTTTCAAACAAATTGCATTTAAAAGTATTTTTTTTCCCAATACGACGGTATAAAAATTGAAAATATGCGATGCTTAGAAGTTAAAAAAAAATTGCTTTAGAGTATTTAATCGTACTGCTTTGTTTTACGGCTGGCTTCTGTAAGGTAACGTTATTTTTTGAAGACGACACAAAATAAGCTGGGAGAAAGAAATAGCATATCGTACCGGGGGCTAATAATGCTTAAAGTTATTTTCAAAATTTAAAAAAAATGAGTAAATTGGGATCAATCGAAATTAGTCTTTTTTAGTAGTATAAAGAGAGAGAGGAAGAAAAAAAAAATAAAAGAAAGAACTTACGTAATTTTGACTTACTAGGGAGCATAATTATTTCTTGTAGAAGAACACGCTTAAAACTCTGTCTTGTCTTTATAATATCTCGTAATTAACTTGTGGTTGGGATGATTAATTATTATGTCTAGAGGGCGATAATTAAAGCTTAGTTTTAATAATTGCTCAGATTTACTAAAATTCCTTATTCTATTTTTACTGTTTAAAACTTTTTCGATGAGGTTAATTATTACGTCTAATAGAATACAGTTCTCTCAGTCTACTCAGTCTTTATGATATCTCGTAATTTATTACCTTCTTTTAAGGCTGTTCTCAATTGCTCTGCTCAACAAGCGCAAAACGTTTTGATACATTTACAAATTCATTTTTTAAAGGAAAGAGATAAAATTGGAAGGCCTGACGTATGGAAGCAATTTGGAATCGAACTGTGTGTTACATTTTTTGATCAATAAATTACCTATAAGCGTTATATATAAGCGTAGCTATAGCGATTTTGATCACGTGACAAACACGTTTTTCGCCCTTTCTTGAGTGGTTCTTCTTCTTTGGCGCGGAAATTCGTTGCAAAATGCCCACTTTGACACTATTTTCTGAAAGATATTGCGGTTGCAAAAAAAAAAAAAAAAAAAAAAACGAAAAAGTTTGATTATATAGTTTCTGAACAACAACATCTGTTAGTTTCATGCATTTCCGAAAAATAAAAAAAATAAAACTTGTGTCATAAAGTTGCCCTTTTGGATTTGAGAACAGCCTTAGGTGGTTGGTAACTTTATCAGATTAATGTTTCTTTACTATAACATTTCCTTAAGGCACTCGCACGCTCATATTAAACCTATGAGAGCGTTCTTTTAAAATTTCTAGTTGCATTTTAATATTTTAATACTTATTTATAAATTTATTTATATTTGTATGCATAGGATATGCTGAGGTCAATTCATAACCGAGCTAGTTTTTACTTTATCGATTTTTGGTTTCAGATTTTTTATAAAGTTACTTTCACTTTTTCAACCAGTTCTGAAAGTGAATGTAGCCTCATTTTCTAAAATCAGCGTTCGAAATCCTTGGTGGTCCGCTGGTCCGAGACCACTAAAAATTCAATCGGACCACTAATTAAAAAAATTTAGTGGTCCACAGGACCAGTAACTTTTTTCCCTCTCTGACAGGTAAATGTAAATTTTCCCGTCCCTGAGAAAACCGAAACCGAAACCAAACACAAACCACAGAATTTTATTTTATTTAAATAAATAAAAAATTGCACTAAAACTTACAGTCAGTTGAAATAAATAATCGGAAATAAAATACATAATTAATAATTTTATAGTTTTTGTTTATGTACTGTGTATTTAATTTTTAGCAAATTATAATTTTATATTTTATTATGCCAAAAATTTTGGGTAACTGAAAGGAAGTTTGGTTTATATTCTAGGAGGAGGAGGGGAGGGGTGTCACTCAAAGGTACTTAATAGAATTTTATGTAGCGGGCCAGTCACGATGTCTGCGGACCAGTAAACTCTGATGTTTACTGGTCCTTGGAACCAGTGACTTTTTTTTACCAATTCTACCGCTGAAAATGGTTTCATTTTCGGGCAGACATTAAAAAAAAACAAAAAAAAAAAACAGTCGAATCGAATTCAGGACCTTCTAAAAGGTATAAATAAGTCGAAAACCGGAAGCTGACTTTTTCACGAATCCAATACTTTCTTCTGGTATATAGGAAAAAGCAAAAATCTCATGGAAGCATTTGTAAGATCTAGCTTAATATATATTTTAGTAATAATAATAATAAAATTAAGAATCTCATAGAAGCATTTGTAAGATCTAGATTAGTATATATTTTAGTAATGATAATAATAATAATAATAATAATAATAATAAACATACATATGTGACGTATGAATTTTCATTACTATTAATAGTGGAGATTTTCAGACATAGAATACATTTGTGGTAAAATAATATAATGCTTAAGAATTTTTACCTACTTCAAATTGGGATTTACTGTAATACGTCATTAGCCCTCTCATTAGGTGCGTTCGTAATTATATAAATACGTAGCACTCATAGTCGTCGTCTGGTCCAACCGTCTGTCTGTCTGTCCGCGTGTCCGCATGGTCCGCAACAGCGCAAAAACTTCCCAACCGAATGGGTTGGAATTTAATATATATAATCGCTGCAGAATTTTGGCGAGTCATTTCAAATTTTACGAAAATCAAATCAAAAATGAAAAAGATATTAATAAAAATTTTCTTCCTTCTATTAAATCCTATCAGGCATAATTCAATGATATACCATGATAGGTAACGATTCTAAGTTACCACGAGGATTATTTTATTAAATCCTATCATACGTAATTAATTCAATTATATCCCATGACAGGTAATGATTCTACATCCTATTTAAGATGGAGTCATATTATTTTCGTATTACTGAATTTAATATATATAATCGTAATAAATTTTGTACTCATGCATTTTCGCATAAGAGTGCAACAGTTATTGCACCTAGATCTGAATATTTATAAGAATATTTATAGTGCGAACGTACCTCATTTGCCACGTTTGACGTACAATTTCCGATTTGTTAATTTTATCATAAACTTGTTCTTTCAAAATTTGGAATTTAAATTTAAAGAAAGAAAATAAAATGGAAAATAATATTAATTGAAAACTCTACACTTAATATGAATAAAGTTAAACACACCAAATAATCTTTAAAAAATAGCCTTCATTCAGAAAGTAAACAAAAAATAATCTAATGAAGGGAACGAATATTTTTTCCAACTGGATTAAAACATATTCGAGGATGGAGTATCACAGTTGACGTTTATTCCAATTTAACGAAAAATGTCCAGACCAGGAATCGAAACTGGATACTTGGCGTGCCGTGCCAATGCCTTACCTGTTAGGCTATCCGGACGATAACTGGCTGACATAATTCACGCTTATTTGTTGGACTTGGCTGCGAACTGCAGCGCTAGTTTCATTCATCCGAGCTTTAACTATAGCATTTACATGATGAATGTGTGTTTTAACACGGAAACTCTTGTATACCATGCATTAGGTCAGGATTAGGACTGGATTAAATCCAGTTGGAAAAAAATATTCGTTCCCTTCATTATGACCTAATACATGGTATACAGGAATTTCCGTGTTAAAACACACTTTCATCATGTAAATGCTATAGTTATAGCTCGGATGAATGAAACTACCGCTGCAGTTCGCAGCCAATCCAACACGCCAAGTATCCAGGTTCGATTCCTGGTTTGGACATTTTTCGCTCTGTTGGAATAAACGTCAACTGTGATACTCCATCCTCGAATAATATATAATCTAATGATTCTAAATAAATATTACAACATAGATAGATTTTTAAAATGTATTTATGCTTTAATATAACTTAGGATTTAATTTTATTGTTTATAGTATGTAATCCTTGAAACACTATATCTTACACAAGATTACATATAAGATAACCCAGGATTATCTTCGAAAGAAAACAAAAGCAGTAAGTTGCTTACATTGTGTTTCATACAGCAACCATGTGAATTATTCAAACATGTTTTTTTTTTTTTTTTTTTTATCTTTCCGCGTGTGCTTCATTTAAAAAACAAAGGCATGATTCTAATTTAGCTTTCTAAATATATATTTTTATTTAAACATGCCCTAATTTGACATAAATTTCATTTTTATTTATTTTTTATGAAATACATAGAGTGCAATTAAATAAACACACAAAAGTTCCTTTTTAGAATAATTCTTTAAAGGAAAAATTTCAAAATATGGCATCATTATTATCAAGGAAAATGTACTTTTTCATATCTTCACTTCAAATCTGACAGTTCTTTCCAAATTTTGCTTCATTATCGTCTGTCATTTTGCCAGTTAATGACAAAAGTCTAGAAAATGATTATCTATCTTCTTCTCAAATGGAAATTAAATATATAAGAAATTATCTGCAAGGATATTTATAAGAAATTAGCCTTTACGAAATCTTTGTAGCTAAAACTTTACATGAAGAAGTTTTCCTTTTATTATTATTATTATTATTAGAGTTATACATTTATTGGCGATCATAGTTAATCATGCATTGAAAAAATAAAACAATAAAAAAAAGATAAATTAATAAGCGAGTAATTTACTTTGTAGTTTTGTAATGACGAAGAAATAAATCAATAGCAAAGAATTAAGAAAACTAAACGTTATCTGTGTAGTATAATGATTCTGAAAAACTTCTTGAAACAATGTAAATTTCTAAAACGTTATTCTTTTCGAAGTATATAAAATTGAAGTGCGATTAAACAAATATGTCAAAATTCTTTTTAGAACAAGTTATTTGAATATAAAATTTCAGAATAACGGCATCAATATTATCGAGGGAGGGTGGGGGGGAGGGGGGACCTTTCATGCCTTCATTTCGAATGTTTTGTAAATTTCGGTTGATTACAGCGAGTCTTTTAGACAGTTAATGACAAAAATCTAGAAAATAATAATATTTCTTTCTTTTCTTGGAAATTAATATAACAAGAACAATTCTGTGCAATGTTTCTTATGAGAAATTGGCATCTTCAGGATTTCCTTAGCTTAAAGTTTGCATGAAAAGTTTCGCTTAATTGGAGTTGATAGTCTTCAGGCGACCACAATGAATCGTGCATTAAAAAAGTAAAAATACAAAAAAAAAAAAAAAAGAAAAAGAAAGAAAGAAATAATAATAAATGAACTAGCTAGTAATTTACTCTGTAATTTAGTAACGACAAGGAAATAAAACTTTTTAGCTGAAAGTTTTCTTAAACAAAATAAATGTAATGATCCAGAAAAACTTCTTGGAACTTCAGAAGAAGAAAAAAATGTAATATCAAAAAATAATCGATTCCGGAAAAAAAAGTTGAAGAATCATTGTAGATCAATAAGATATTCAGTTCTTAGAAAAAAGATGAAAAGAAAAGAAAAAAAAAACAGAGAAGGAGAAAAAAAGATCGGAAACTAGAGGATTCAAAGATAATAAAGAAAAGCTTCTGTCAAGCATATATTATGTTGCACTTTCCGTTATAAGATAAAACTGTCTTAATCATTTTACTTTAATTTCTTTCCAAGACTTGCGATTGCATATTCCATTCAAATATACGTAATGAATTGGTTGGTTGGTTGGTGAGGTTTAATAGCACAAAGTCCCCATAATGAATAGAAAATGTAATAATTAAGGATCGACCGAAAATGGTTTTTAAGACCGAAGCCGAATTTCATAATCTTCCTATTTTCGGCCGAAAACGAAAAAGAAACGCCTCTAACTAAAACTTCTTATTTTCATATAAATAAAATGTAATTAATTCATCAAAACAACAGAATGGTTTTCTAATAATATGAATTTCATCTAATTAAAAAATGTTTTAAGTATGCATACCTTGATTTATTTTTTGTAATGATTTTTGTAAATTATCATCTGTTATTCTAGAACTTTCTCAATTTCAAAACACTTCGGCGGTTTCAAACTAAAATTTTTCTATTACTATTAAGTCTGCAGATTTTAATAAGCACATGAAAACAGTCTTCAAAGTTTAGTCATATATGCATTGCTTGCTATATAATTTGTACTGACGCATTGAGTCAGTCATGACGGATAATTATAAACAGTGAAGTTCATATCAATAAATAAAGAGTGTCTCATTTGAGCCGATACAGCTCAAATCAATGAGTAATGTTGAAACTTTCAGACAGACAGAGTGAACGAGATTTTTGCAATACAGATAGTTTGAATTGTGTGTTGTTGAACTGGGTGAATTTTCGGCAATATTTTCCCCGAAAACGAATATTCAGTAAAACTGAGATTTTGGTCTGAAAAGGAAAACAAAACCGAATTTTTGGTCGATCTCTAATAAATATATCTATAGCATCAAATCAGTATTGGCTTCATTGATTATATTACTACTCAATATGGCAATAATTTTGTAATCATCGAAAATATTTCTATTGATACCAACATTGATTAAACATAAAAAAGTTTATTTGAACAGTTTGCCAAAAAAGGAAAATGCCTCACACATTTTAATTACCAAATTCTACCAGGAAATAAAAAAAAAAATTAACTAGAAATTACAATCGGACCTTGTTATCCCGACACCCGGTATTCACGTCACTCCGCTTATCACGTCAGTTTTTCAAAGTCCCGATTTTCTGTATATGATTTTAATGTAAATAAACTCCGGATTTTACGTCGTTGTATAATTTTCGATTCCGGATATTACGACGGTTCAGAAAAATTGTCCATCTTATAAGCACGGAAATTAAGCGGTAAGAAATGTCTTAGCCAAACTTTTCACAAAAGTGTCTAAAATATCCATTGAGATAAATGAGAAATTTTACTTCAATCCTTTATCTGAATAAATAAACCCACATACTATGAATCTCCAACTTAAGCTCTAGATGGACGTATCAGTCTATTCACGGTCTTTTTGTTCCGGTCAGGTGGCGCTTTCTTTTGATTACAAGGCGTTTTTCATCCGGCTAAAACCGAAGCATAGCATTGCATTAAACGATCAGAAATTATCTAACATCCATTCCTGAAATAACGAATATTGGTTACAATTCATTGTATAATATTGAAAAAAGAATTGTAGGAAGCACATCTAGGGATAAGCAAACCTTAGTTCATCAATATTTTATGTAATAATAAAAAAACAAGTCGTCATAAATCTGATTTTTATTCTTTTCAATTTTGTTTTTGCGTTTATTTTGTTTAATAATAATGTTTTATTGCTTAAAAATGCAAGAACAGTTATGAATTTCAAATTGTCTTAAATTAATTAAAAATACAGCTTTTTATAAACATTTTTCTCCAACTCCGGTTACCGCGACACCCCGCTTATGACGACACTTTGTTCTGGTCCTTAGAGTGTCGGGATAGCGAGGTTCGACTGTATTTCTTTTTCTCAATTTATGTTTTTTCCCCAGTAAATTATACTCCAGGATACCAAACGATAAGTCATTCGGTCAAGTAATTAGGGGAGCTCATAATTACATAAATACACGTAACTACATTTGTCCTCTGGCCCATCCGTCTGCCCATCTGTCCGGATATAATCTCGCAAAAACTAGCCAACCGAATGGTTTGAAATTCAATATATAATCGTTGCAGAATTTTGTCGAGTCATTTCAAATTTAATGAAAATTGAATCAAAACTTAAAAATATATTAATAAAAGTTTTCTTCATTCTATTATATCCTATCATACGTAATTAATTCAATGATATCCCATGGTAGGTAAAGATTCTGGGTTGTCATGTTGATTACGTCCTATTTAAGATGGAGTCATATTATTTCCGTATACTGAATTTAATATGTAATCGTAATAAATTTAGCACTCATGCATTTTTGCATAAGAGTGCAATAGCTATTGCACCAAAATCTGGATATTTATAAAACTAGTTATAGTACTAACGCACCTCATTTGCCACGTTTGACGTACAATTTCAAACTTGTTTATGAATTATGAATGTTTAAAGATTGGAACTCCTATTGTTAAATTCATTCGCGCTCACTTCAAAACAAATTGCAATGTTGGTAGTTTTTTAAGCATATCTCAAGAACTACTTGACAGAAGGAGTTGTAATTTCGGATTTGCATATTTGAAGATTCTAGAAGTCGATTTCTGTTTTTAAAAATATGAAGGTTACAATTAAATTTTTTTTTCTAAAATAAACTTCAAATATGCGAATCCAAAATTACAGCTCAGTCAGTCAAGTAATTTTTGAGTTATGCTTAAAAAACTACCTCATTTTAATCTGTTTTGCAACAATTACAAATGAATGAAACTTTAGGATTTCCAAACTATAAACCTTCATAATTCCTAAACAACTTGACCGAATGACTTCCCGTTTTACATTTTAAGGTCTAATGTGCCGAAAATCAATATATGAAATATATATTTGGTATGTACGCATGGAAAATATCGAGTTTGGTACAATTTCAGTGTAAAGACGACTCCCTAAGCTCATTTTTAGGGTTCCGTACTATAAAAGTAGAAACGGAACCATTACAAGATCAATCGTGTATCTGTCTGTCCGTCTATCACAGCCGTTTTTCTCATAAACTATGGAACAAGGAAAGTTCAAATTTGGCGCAGAAATAATAAAGGCTATAGATCCACATATTTATAGATTATCAACCATTCACAAATATATATATAGGAAAAATGTAGGGGGCTAATTAAATTACTTGAAAATAAAAATATTATTATTATTATTATTATTATTATTATTATTATTGTTGTTGTATGTCGTGTGGGACATCGTGTAAAAGCTTTCGTAACGTGAACTCAAAAATACATTTGTTTTAACTTTACATATTATTTTTCAGAAATATCGTCGAAAATGTAATGCAGAAATATGTCCCCCCCCCCCCCACCTCCATGTATTTCCGAATCTACTGAAACGAAAATTATGAAAAAATTAGGGGTAGTAGAAGTTTATTTAAATCTTGCTGGAAAACTATAGCGATTACCCTAGGTCGCATAAGTTTCGAGAAAATCGCATTTTTTCGTTACACACAAATTTCAATTTGCGGGGGCTCAGCAATAAGGAGTTGAGGAGCGATCGAGATCAATGGCGGATCCAAGGGGTGGGTGGATGGGGGGGTCACGGGGGTCATAACCCCCCCCCCCCCTTTGAACACCAACAAAAATATTCTAAAGATCATTTCTAAAATGAAATATACAGTAGAGTCCCGATTATCCGAGTCCCGCTTAGACGAGTTTCCGTTTTAACAGAGTTATTTTCTTCTGATGGATTGATGGCTTCCATTATTATGAAACAGCCATTATAAATGAAGTGTTGGGTGAAAATGAAAGAGCAGTCGTAAAAAGTTAGAACTCTGATTTTCTGGTCAGAATGGGGGAAAAAATGGCCATATTTTTTTTTTTTTTTTGTCATAATAATGGAAGCTATCAGTCCATCACAAGAAAATGATCCATTCCAAAGGTATAAGTTCGATTGAAAAAACTATTTAATACTTTGAGCAGAAAGAAGAGGCTACACCTGCAATTTTCATGATATTGATAGAATCACATAGCTGCCAATGTATACGGTTTTGTTACCTCTAAAATTTAATACAAATTTTTGCCATATTTAGTCGTTGGCAATTGTTAAACTTTTTAAACTGAATTTCCGGAAGTGAGACCCTTGTGACGACATTTCTGTGGCTGTCAACTCGTAAAACTGGGCTAAAAATGCTAACTTTGACAGCATTTTCTGAATGAATGCTTGCCTTTATAAGAAAATGGGAAACTCTTTAATTTCTTGATATTTGAACAAAATCGATAAATTTTATATTTTTACGAATATTAATGCAATTTTTTTGTATTTACGAATGAAAATGACTTCGCGAAAGTATCCGAAAAGTAGTAAGTTTGGATTTGGGATTAGCTTTCAATATAAAAAATTCTCATAAAGAGATGTGATGCCCTCCCACCTCAAAAAAAAAAAAAAGGAAATCCATGACCTCCCTTTAAACGGTGAGCTGGAGCCGCCCTTGATCGAGGTACCTATCGTCGCGGAAGTATAAAAGGATTGTTGATAATGATTTTTCTAAAAAAAAAAAAAAAAAAAAAAAAAAAAAAAAATAGCCGAGTAGTAATTAGCCGAGATATTAACCTTTAACCCCTTGGGGACGAGTGACCGGTATTCGTGCCACGCAAGGTGCTCAGAATCGATGATTATTCTCACCAGTAAATTTTTATTGCAAATTTTGCCTTATTTGATCCGAGCATTTTCCCGATTCAATTAGGCAAAAATTTCTGTTTTAGAAAACCTGTGATTAAAGATTAAAAATTCTGTAATAGACGCCCGTCCCGAAGGGGTTCAGGACACAGGCGGTTTGGACATACATAAAGACACGGGCGGCGTACTCTATGCACCATCGGCTTTTAAAGCCTAGATAACAACTTTTAATGATATATTTGTGTAATGCAATGGCCAGTAGTAGTAATAAAAGCAATAAATGTCAAAACCAGCGTTTCTTACGAAGTCTTTTTATTCTTTTAGCAACGATTTTTTTTTATATAATTTTTGTAATTAATTTTTCAATTAATTTTCAGCAGCGAAATTACGCTCGAAATTATTGAAACTAAAATACTTGATTTATCACACTGCTAACGAAGCGTAGAATCAACAATGTGAAAAATGTCCAAGCCGGGAATCGAACCCGAAACCCTTGGAATCGCGCTCCAAGTGCTCTACCATTTAAGCTACTAGGACGATGCCCAGCTTAGCATTTCCCACATATGTTGGTAAGGCTGCAATTGCAGCATGAGATGGAATAGTCTTCATGAGCACACAATCCTGAGGCGAAACATGAGACAGAAACAAACCCAGATTAAAAAAAATAATAATAATATAATGGTTATTAATTAATATATTTATTCTACGAAACCCTTTGTCCGCGAGTAATACTCGCACTTGGTCGGTTATTTAAACATAAATTTGAAAAAAAAAAAAAAAAACAAAAAAGACACACCATAATTTGCTGTTGAATAGAAAGTTTTCTATTTTTATGTGACAATTGGGAGATAAAAATGTATAAGGTGCTCTCTTTTTCTTTAGGGTTGGGAGAGGGTAGACGACCTTACACTGAAAAAAAAAAAAGGGAAAAAGAAAAAAACGGATTAAATTACAGAAATAGTACTGGCAATCGAGACGCCAGTACTATTTCATATTTTAACGGAAAATTTCCCCCGTAAATGCCAGAAAAACGGAATTTTTTCTGTTAAAACCCTCCGACTGTCTTGGAAAAGGGCAAAATTGTGATGTTGTTTTGTCTGCATTTTGTTTTAAATGCTAAAAAAAAAAAGATTCTTTGAACATTTTATAAAAAAAACTTAATAACGAATATGAATGCAATCCTTGGAAGTATTGATCATTGTTCAATGTATTAAAAATACATTAAATCAATAGAATTATATTACTTTAAATATTGCTTGTATTGCAGTGAAACCTGGAGCTTAGTGAACGTATTAACACGGGCTTGTCAGTGAGGGGGTTGACGGGCAAAATTTCCTTTAAAATACGGAAATATTACTGGCGTCTCGATTGCCAGTACAATTTCAGTATTTTGGTCATGTTTTTTATTTATTTATTTATTTATTTAGAGTGTACACCTGCAATATCTATGCAATAATATGGATTTATAAATATGAAACAACTTACCGATACGGGCCACCGATAGCGAAACACGCATGTCCGGTACAAGTCTTGAACAAATGTAATTTCTTTAAAGAAAAAAACATACAGTGTCATCCAATTAAGTAACTAGTTAAATATTCACAAATAATTTTAGTTTTACGTCGAGATTTCACTGCAGCAAATTTCTGAGAGATTCTGAGGTACTCGAGCTGCACAGCCGGTTTTATACAACGAGTGAATCTCTACGCTTCCGTTATCTGTTGTTGTCATAAAACTTCGTTTATATTTTTATGTCTCATAAACAAACAATGACGTTTATTAACTTTTAATTAAAATACTCATATTTAGAAAATTATTTTAATGTTGTTATCTCTATGATTGCTTTCATGTGTCGTCATAGTAATTATTTTTTTTCGCAAATGTCGTACTACTGCTTGTTTTATCTTTATGTTACTATAGATAAAGTATGATGATGTTTTATTTATTTGGTAAAATTAGTCTGGCAATGTAGACTTCTATAAGTTGCATAACAGAGTGAATAATTTCAAAATAAATTTTAAAACATGGGATTATCCGTGTGTGGCTCGATCACATTCCCCCCCCCCCCCCCCCCCCTTGAAGTACGATTCAAAGTAAAAAAATAATAATAATAATAAATAAAATAACACCCCACCAAATATCTAAAATAAAAAAAGTGTTTGTGCGTAGTATTCGAATAATTATGCGTAGCATCGTAATAATTAGGCGTGCTATTGGACCAAGTCTATTTTTTAATATTTACACAAGAAAGAAAAATCTCGCGTCATGTATGTGTTATGAAAAACTTTCGAATATTACGAGAATATACTTTCGATTTCTTATCTAATACAGGGTGTTGCCAAATTCAATCGATAAATTCAGAGGGGTGATAGTAGGCATCATGGAGGAAAGCGATAGATGGAGATGCAGTATGCCGTAAAAGCGGGTTGCAATATGATGCGCGCTTTCTCTCGAATTTGAATGCTCTCACTCGGACTAAACAAAACAAGACCGAATTCTTTGACATCATCCGTACATTTTTTTTTCTTTAAATGAAAGTGATCTGTTTATTTTTAAGCATTCTAAAGCAGCATTCCATTGTATTATGAATTAAAAACTGTATTACTAAAAGTTTTCTTTTTTTCATGAAAGAACGTGCTTTTGTTTGGGCCGACCGTAGCGGATTTTAGGGTTACTTTTTTGGCGTCACTCCCAGTCACCTTACTGCATCTCCATCTATCTCTCTCCTCCATGAGTAGTCATCAACAGGTTGAAAAATCGCCATAGAACACGAGGTTGCAAAACACTTATTTAGTCACAAATACAGAGTGCTTCATCGTAACTGAACTTGGGTTGACGTTAACAATTTTGAGAAAAATAAAAGCATTGCAATGAAAATGCAACGATATGTACCTTGATTTGTGTGAAATGTTATAATATCACGAAAAGTTCTGGAAAAACAGGATGCTCAAGCAATCGATGGTACCGTATGAATTGATAATCACAGTCCAAAATGTATGGCGTCAAGTGCATACTGCTGGCGCGTATAATGCAAACTTCTACCACTTTTTTTGGGTGTTATCATATTTGCAACAAAAATGATAATGTCTTTTAAATGTTTTATGATAATATACTTCAGTTTTCTGAAATTTATTAACGCCAACCCGAATTGAGTTAGGATGAAACACCCTGTATTTGAGACCAAATAAGTGGTTTGCGATCCTATGTTCCTATGTGATTTTTCATCCTTGTTGTACGCATGATTTGCCATGTCATTTTGTGAAGGTTTTTTCGAATCACCCTGTATGGATACAGAGTGTTGCCGAATTCGGCCGACTAATTCAGACGTGTGATAGTAGGCGTCAAGATGGATGAAAAATTTAAATAGAACATGGGGTCGCAAACCACTTATTTAGTCACAGATACAGGGGTGTTTCATCCTAACTGAACATGGACTGATAGTAATAATTTTGATAAAAATAAAATCGTTGCAATGAAAATGCAACGATATGTATCTTGTTTTGTGTGAAATGTTATAACATCACGAAAAGTTCTGGAAAAACAGGGTGCTCAAGGAATCGATCATTTTTTTTAAAATATTATCACATTTACAAGAAAGTTGAGAATGTCTATTAAAAGTTTTACTATAATACTTCAGTTTTCTGAAAGTTATTGCCGTCAACCCAAATTTAGTTAGGTTAGAGCAAGCACCCTGTACTTTTGATTCAATACGTGGCTTGAGACCCCATGTTCTGTGGTCATTTTTCATCTTCTTGATGCCTACTATCACTTCTCTGAATTTGCCTGTCGAATTCGGCGACACCCTGTATATGTTTTATGTTTCTTTTTGTATGGCCCTACGTTCAAAAATTACAAATGCTACACTGCAAATTCCCAGCACACTTGGAACACTTTGATAAAAGAAAAATCCCTGCCGGCCAGGACTACAGGCAGAGGTAGATTTCGAAGTTAAGTATACAGTAGAACCTCGATTATCCGAAGTAATTGGAACCGACACTCTTTCGGAAAATCGAATTTTTTGGATAATCGAGAATACTTCAATTTTAAGATTAAGGAGAAATAAATACAATATATCTTATTATGGTAACAAGTGCTTAATAAAAATAAAGCAATAGCAAAATAGAAACAAAAATAAATTAACTGAATTTTAATTTTGAAATTATGTACCTTTTACATTTATCACAAGGGCTTGAAAAAATGTTTTGTTCGTCGCAGTTTCGTTTGCCTTTGCTTTGAAGTTCTATTACGGAGTTTTTTAATATTATTAGTTCACCAGTATCACAGTTTTTCTGCTACTCCAGCCATGCCAAACCTTTTGCAAAACATTCAAAATCTTCAAAATTGCTAATTTGTTCGTTTTCTTCGTTCCATTCCGCAGCTTACGGGATCTCAAGTTAAATTCAAAGGAACTCTAAAAAAGGGGATTGAAAATATTTATATGTACTCGTAGTTCGGAAAGGACCGCTTGTACACAAATAATATGATGGTTAAAAAAAAGCTTTCAAAATGGAATTTCCACACAAGGAATGTGATAGAAAAAAAAAAAAAAAAAAAAGCTTTCGAAATGGATTTCGGTTAACCGAGAGTTTCGGTTAAAAGAGTTTCGTATAAAAGAGGTTCTACTGTATTAATTTCACCAACAAAAACTAAATCATGATTAGATATAAATCCACTTTAACAGTTTTATCTGGCGGCTTTTGGCGAGTTTTAATTTCATTTTTATATAATAGCTGGTTTCATCAGAATCATGTTAAGGCGGTATTAAAAAAATACTTTCCATGCTCATGAACTCGAAATTTTCTGGCACATTTTCAGATTCATTTTTAATAGAAAAAAATATGAAACTTGCTGACGTGATTTTTGAAAAAAATTATAAGCGACATGTATTTTTATTTTTCTTTCAATTAATTGAAACTTGATTAATAAACAATTATTTTCTGAGTAGGGCAATATTTTTCATTTCTAACACAATCGCTTCAGGAAATTCTGTTCAAAATGCCGACTTTGACATCATTTTTTGAAATATATTCTGCCTCTATCAAAAAATCGATCATTACGGTACATTATATAGTTTCTGAAGAAGAAAAACAATTCGATGCGTTTGAGAGCAAAAATGAATTTAAAAATGAGTAAGAAAATAAGCAGTTTGGATTTCAATTCCCCCTTAATAAGATGATTTTTATTTTTCAACCGCTATGTATTTTAAATTTGTTTTTTCTGTAAGAATTCGTCCTATCAAAAATTTGTCTATATAAATGTTGAAGACAATATTCAGAAGATATATGATAAATTCATAAGGATTTCATATCTTGTGAATTGACGGAGTTATGGATTTTTTTCTTCTTCAACCCCCCTCCCCCTTTTTGTTTTCGCTTTTAATTTTTATTTTCAGTACGAATTGATCCTATCAAAAACTTATGAATATAAAATATGTAGATAATATTAAGGAGATTCATAATAAAATTAATTGGATTTGATATCTTGAGAATTGACGAAGTTATGAATTATTTTCCCCCCAAAACCCTGTTTTTTGCGCTCCTTGAGCCCATTTTTAATTTTATCAAAAATCTGTGATACATAAATTTTTGGCCCTATTTTTAGAAGTAATAAAAACTTTAAACTGATTTGATATGTACAAAAATTAAGAAGTTATGGGTTTTTTTCGGTTTTCACAAAACCCCTCCCTATTTCCATCCCCTTGGGCCGATTTTGCCCATTAACGAACTTGACCGAGAATTTATGCCCCTTGATTTTATGTATCAGTTTGGAAGAGATTTGTGCAGAATTGTGGAAGTTATCGTGTCCAGAAGAAAGTGATAGATAGATAGATAGATATATAAAGTTTTTTACTGGGGGTGGTTTTGGGTTCTAGAGGTCATGATCAGTGTAGATCTGCAAAAATTTTTCAGAAATTCCAACATAGGAACGACCCCAATAGGTAGTATTTCATACGAAATCTACCTAAAAAGGTGTTCCAGTTATCTTAATGTGTGCTGAAATCTGTTCCGTATGTGTTTCGCTATAAAGAAAGTATTCCGAAAATGTACCGATAGTATTCTTCTCAGGATAAATCTAAACTTGGGAACATATTTGAGAACAGATTGAGAATACATTTGGGGCGCACTTGTGAAATCACGCGTACCCAAAAGTGTTCTAGAAAGTGTGCTGAAAAAAAATAGGTGTTCTCAGAAATATTCTAAAAACTGTTCCAAAAGGTGCGTTTTAAAGTTTTCTAAAAAAAAGTGACAAAATAAGTGCTCTGAAAAGTGTATAATGATTTGCAGTGTATACATTATTAAAAATTTGCAGCAAACTGTCGAATCATTCGACCCTTTTTAAAGAAGACTGTTACATAACCGTAATTTATCTCCATTTTTATCATAATATGGTCAATAAACACGGTCAGATATGCTTCATAATATGGTTAAGTAACCGCTTTCCCTAAAACGGTCAATTGATTGTACAGTATCCTGAAGACTTTTAACAGTGTACGCTATACACAGAGTACTAATA
Source organism: Maratus speciosus (assembly GCA_963932465.1). NCBI lineage: Eukaryota > Metazoa > Arthropoda > Arachnida > Araneae > Salticidae > Maratus > Maratus speciosus. Next base: position 294,476,863 of record OZ010798.1, read on the forward strand.
GTTTACTCATCTGGATCATTATTAAAGTATCTGTATGCCTTTAAAACGTCAATTGTTATTGTAGTTTCAATTAAAAAAATTACTGTTTTAGAAAACAAGAAAGTAAAATCATGCGTCAACGCATTTGCAACGCATTCAAAATAATGTGTCAAAATTTCACCGTTTAATATTGTGAAGGAATGTCTAAATAAAAAGATTGAAAATTGCATAACGCAAATGAAAACATAATTTCAACAATTTCCCTCTACAGCTGGAAAATTATCAGAAATCTTTTGTACAACCCTGTATATGATATATAGATTTGTATATATACTACATAGTATGCAAAAGTTTAGTTCAGTTATGAAACACAACTGAAGAAAATTTCAAAGACAGTCGAACACAAACTCAATGAAGGAGGTGCTTTCTGGATTCTTTTCTTTAAATATTTAATGAATATTTACAGATGCATGGTTCTATACATATATACAGTAAGAATTATCAAATACTTGGTCTGGTTTTTCGAAATAAGGGAGGCTTAGCCTCATCAACAAACTGTAAAAAATTACAGCGATCATACTTTTTAAAATCACAACATCGCTTCGTATCGTTCCAGCCACAATAAAAACGAAGTCGCATTCTAAGGTAGGATGCGCGCGCATCGCGCGACCTTCGTTGCCATAGAGAGCAGAGAAAAGGTTTCTCTTCACACTCCCCACCTGAACTCTTAAAGAGTTCACAAATCAAAACTCCATCATAAAATCATAAAAATTCAATTTTTCGTATCAGTGGTTCAGTAATCTAATACAATTTTTAAAATTCGAATACAAAATACTAAATATAGGAATTCAAACAATATCTAATTAATCACTTAATTAGTCAAATTCAAAATATCAATAAATTCTAAATAAAACACTTTAAATTACACAGTAAAAATAATGACTGTTAAATAACACACACATTTTTTTTTTTTTTTCAGTTAAATCATATACTTACTTATACCAAAATTCAAAAAGATTCTATGTATAAATAACACTAAAAATTAAAAAAGAGAAAGAAAATATTTAGAGTCCTAAATGCAGAAAAAACAAACTAAATAAATGTCTATAAAAGTTTATGAATGTTTATAAAAAGTCTGCAAAAAGTCATTTGTTAGTCATTTTGTATTTCAAAGGGATACAAGTGCTGTATGGATCTTTTTAAGATCCCACTCGCTGTTTTTATTTCGTATGAACGAATATTGCCATCTCTTCCAGGAATGGCAGTCTGAATCTTACCAAGTTTCCAAAGAAACTTATTTTTTGCGTCATCTTGAATTAAAACAACATCACCCACTTTCAGTGGCGTATGGGCATTAGGATTTTTCAAGGAATGGGCTGTTTTCAAATCCATCAGATATTGTTTTTTCCATTTGGTCCACAATTGTTTCAATAGTGAAGATTGATATTTTTTTTCTTTTCAGGAGTGTTGATCTCTTTGAACAATCTTCATTTATTTCAAAAAAATTAATAGGAAATGAAAGTTCTTTTCCAAAATTTAAAAAGTGCATTGGAGTAAGAGGTTCTGGTTCATCGCTGTCGCTATATACATACGTTAGTGGTCGCGTATTCAAAACTGCTTCCACTTCTGTCAACAGAGTCGCTAATTCATCATAACTTAAGAGTGCTCTACCAATTACTTTTCTCAAACAGTCTTTGACTGACTTTATTAGTCGCATATAGAAGCCTCCCCACCATGCCGCTCTTTCTATAATATTCTTCCATATAATTCTCTCTTTTGTAATAAAATTTAAAAATACTTTGTCTGTCAGTATGTTGTATAAATTTTCGAGTTCACCTTTGCCCTTTTTGAAGGTTTTTGCGTTGTCAGAATAAATAATTTTGGGATTTCCTCGTCTAGCTGTGAATCTTCTGAATGCCATCAAAACGGAATTTGTTGTCATATCAGACGCGAGTTCCAGGTGAATGGCTCTAGTCACACCGCAAGTAAACAGGACAATGGGAGCCAAATTTGATAAGGATGACGTCTTATCCACTGATTTACTATTTTTTAGAGATTCTATTTCTTCCTTATAAAATTGTTTTTGTTCAGATTGTATCAGAAATTTTCAGCTTCGAGTAATTCTTCGGTTGTTACTACGTCTTGCACTTCAGTTGATTTTTTCAGCTTCATAATGAATTTCTTTACCCAAACGGTATTTCTCATAAGTTTCTCTAAATTACTATATTTTGAAATGTTTATGGGATTTTCGAGTTTTTTGACTAAGCACTCGCTCTGAAAAACATCGTTAGGATTTTTTTTTGTATTCTAATTCATCTGAGTAAGCAATTTCTTTGTTTTCTGATATCGGTCAACACTCAGGAGGTAAACTTAGCCATTCTGGTCCCTGTAACCAAGTTGTATCATTGATTATCCTAGAGATTTTTGATCCTCGAGAAACCATATCAGCTGGATTGGCAGTACCAGGACAATGATACCAGTTATCAGGTGAGGTCAATTTATGGATCTCTTCAATTCTGTTTCTGACAAAGGGTTTAAACTTTTTAGGGAATCCTTTTATCCAAAAATAGGATATTTTTGAATCTGTCCAGTAATAAGTCGGTACATTCAATTTTAGAGCTTTCAAAATGTTACTACTTAGCTTGGCCGACAACAATGCGGCCATCAATTCAAGCCTTGGCAAGGTAAGCGCTTTCAGTGGAGCAACCCTGTTTTTCGAAGCAACAAAAACTGTTCGAACATTTTCGGTGGTTGTTGCTACACGTAAATAAGCAACCGTACCATAAGCCTTCATGCTCGAATCGGCAAAAATATGTAATTGTAGGTCATAATCATGCCAATTGGTGATGTCAGAAAAATAGTATCTGGGTACTGAAAAGTTTTTCAAATGAGGGAGTTCGTTACACCAGCTACTCCAAAGTATACGTAAATCTTCGGGTAAGGTGTCATCCCAATCTAGACCCAAATTCCAAATTTGTTGAATTATACATTTTAGTCTTAATGTAAATGGTCCTAGGAATCCGAGTGGATCAAAAATCCTACCTAAAACTTGTAGAATAAATCTTTTGGTGTCTATTCTTCTTGAAACGAAATCAACTAAACCTCGAACATCAAAATAAAGTAAATCTTTGGAATTATTCCAAGCGATTCCTAAAACTTTATAAGGGAGATTTTGTTCTCCAAAAGCTTCAGAATTAACTTCTGAAGTTATGCCATTTTCTTTCCATAGTTCACTAAGTGGTAAAGAGTTCGTATGCCATTTGTGTAAATGCATACTTGCATTTTCAAGTATATCAATACATTGTAAACTCGTGGATAGGGCTTGATCAATATTTTCATGACTTCCTATAACGTCATCAACGTAGATATTTTCATTTAAAAATTTTACTGTGTTTGGATATTGTTCGGTGTATTTTTTCAAGTGGTGTTTAATTGTTGCAGACAATAAAAAGGGACTGCTACTAATTCCAAATAACACTCTGGTGAATCTATAAATTTCAAAGGGTTTAGAATTATCAAACAAATCTTGTAAAAATAAAAATCTTGTTACATCACGATCGTTTTCATCTATAATTATTTGTAGAAATGCTTGTTTTATATCAGTTGTAAAAGCTATGGGATTAAATCTAAACGGTAACAAAACATCAAATATTTCAGGATACAAATTTGGACCTACATGCAGGCAATTATTCAAAGACAGTGAGCCTGTGTCATGAGCAGAGGCATCGAAAACTATGCGTAATCTGCTCGTTGTCCTATCAGTTCTAATTATTTCTCGATGAGGTAAATAAAAAGTTACATTTTGTTTTTCTTCAGGATCTGTAACTAACTCAATAATACCTTGTTTCAAATAATCTGCCAACACCTCCTTATACTCAAAAAATAATTCAGGGTTTTTAATCAATCTTTGTTTGAGTTTAAAAAATCTTTATTCTGCAATTTTCCGATTGTCATTTAAACATTCCCTTTCAAGCTTCCACGGAAATCGAACTGTATATCGCTTATCATTGTATTTAATTTCTGACTCAAACTGCTTCATAACGTTGTTTTCCGAAAAATCTGAATCCTGTTTAGTATTAAAAAGGCCAGATGATTCGATATTCCAGAATTTTTCAATCTGTTCAGAAATAAAAAAATTTTCTACTATTACATTAAATGCTAAGGGCGTATAACTGTCAGTTGTTTTTCCCTGTAGACACCAACCAAAAATGGTGTCGACAGCTACTAATTTTTTATTCAAATGTTTTATATTTCCAGTAACAATCTTATAATAATAGTCAGCACCTATAAGTAATGTAATGGGTTCTTTGGATGTGGGTGTGTCCGCAAGGGTTAAATTTTCAAATTGTTTACTTTTCATCAAATCATTGATTTCAGGTGGGGGGATTTCAGTAGCTGATATTTGATCGGTGAGTAGCGCTTCTATATCTAATTTTGAATTAGGTACATTTTTATTTTCAATAGTTAGTTTAACTACTTTAAAGGTTTTTTCAATGGGGTTCATACTTCCAAATGTAAAAACCGACAATTTTTCTTTTCTTATTGCCTGTAAATTCAATTTATTTGCTATTTCTTCAGATATAAAGGTTCGCATGCTCCCACAATCTAAAAGTAACCTAATTAGAGATTGTTTTCCGTTTGATTTTATTTTTACACAACAAGTTTGTGGAAGAATTTTATTATTTTCTGTAGAGGAAATAGCCGAAATTACTTTTTCACTAGCTTCATTTTCATTATCTTTTAATTCGGGTGTATTTACTTCTTTTATTAATTTAGATTTTAGGCATATCGTTTGATTATGTCTGCTTGAACAGTTCTTGCAACTAGTTTTAGAGTTACAATTTTTGATAACGTGTTTCCTGCCTAAGCAAAGGTAACATCTTCCTTGAGATTTCAAAAAATTTCTTTTAGTGTTTACATCAACAGCCTTACACAAATCAGATGAATGTTTACTATCGTTGCAAAAAATGCAATGAGCCAGCTGCCTATCTGAAGTCGATTTATCATTCGAAATGTTCATAAATTCACAAGTAGATTTAAATTCAGATTTTGTTGTTTGACTCTTGATTTTTGTTTTATTATTTTCAAATGCTTCCATTCTCGAAAAAAATGTGTGTTCTCTGCTTTTTATTTCAGCGTGCAGAAAATCTAATAATTTATGTATATCTGAATGTGTTAAATTATCTACATTTTGTCTATTATATTCCAAAGCTAATTCTGCCGGTATTAATTTTAAAATTACGGCGATAAGCATGGAGCCATAATTTGCTGGTTCGAGTCCTAATGTGGACAAACATCGAACATTTATTTCTATATCACTGTGCAATTTTTTCAATTTTTGAATTTCGTTAGCCTTATAAACAGGGGATAAATTAAGAAGCTTGTTCAGGTGATGATTAATTATCACGTCTTTTTGACCATAACGCGATTCTAAAACTTTCAATGCTGCGTCATAATTAGCTTCTGATATTTCAAAACCTTCTACAGCATTAGCCGCAGCTCCAGAAAAACAACTCTTCAAATAATGAAATTTTTCAATTTTCGAAAGCGATTTATTTTCGTGAATTGTATTTTTAAAGGTATTAAAAAATGAAATAAATTGCGTACAGTCGCCATAGAATTTTTGTATATTGAGTTTTGGCAATTTAACAACTGAGTTTTCATCCTTAATCACATTCGATTTTAAATCTTGACTGTTATTTAAATCAACATTAACAATTTTTTTGTTTTCGGTTAATTTTTTCTTCACCCGGAATTTTGCAACTGATATTTTATCCGCGTAATCATAAACAGAATTGATTTCAGTTTCATAGTCGTCTAACCCTAAAAGGGGCTCAATTTTCTCGTCAACTGACTTCAATAATTCTGCTTTAGTATCTAGCTGAATAAATAATTCTTCTAAATTATCAAAATCTATTGGACTATCCTTCATAACATTTTCTATATTATTAATCAGCTTTGTTACTGCTGTTCTCAAAACTGTACGGTTCTTTTTCAACTTTTCTAAATCAGACATTTCGAAATAAAATATGAAAAACTTATCTTACCTTTGCTGTCTTCTTCTCACTTACTATCCTCTATATCCTTATTTGTGTTTTGAAGACATTAAAAATGTAACACATACTTTTTTTTTCTTTCTTTCCCGGCCGATGCACCATGAAGAAAATTTCAAAGACAGTCGAACACAAACTCAATGAAGGAGGTGCTTTCTGGATTCTTTTCTTTAAATATTTAATGAATATTTACAGATGCATGGTTCTATACATATATACAGTAAGAATTATCAAACACTTGATCTGGTTTTTCGAAATAAGGGAGGCTTAGCCTCATCTACAAACTGTAAAAAATTACAGCGATCATGCTTTTTAAAATCACAACATCGCTTCGTATCGTTCCAGCCACAATAAAAACGAAGTCGCATTCTAAGGTAGGATGCGCGCGACCTTCGTTGCCATGGAGAGCAGAGAAAAGGTTTCTCTTCAACAACAGCACAGTTGAAAATTCCCTTTCAGAAATTTCCGGCAATACGCATAAATGTACTGGAATTCTTTTGTGCTGCTCTGTATATGATCTATAAAATTTATATTTCGAATTACATTCAAAATATTAGTTTAATTTAAAAACACATGCCAAAATTGTAAACTCAATTACAGCAATTATTGCTCAAATACAGTACTGTAAACGAATTATTTTACGTGTTCCTCTAACGTACAATAAAGGCTATGAAACCATATTCTCATTTTATAGTGAACCTCTATGATGTATTATATAAATTTCAATATATTTGGAATAGTGCAACATCATTAAAATACACTGCTAACGATTTTTCCCCATTGACCATAATGTAATGGAATTCTTTTCAGATCCCCTGTAAATGAAATATTAATGCTACACAATTTATTTTCAATACCGAACATGCCATGGTAAACCTTAATAACATATATCGATTTCATAGCAATCCTAGTATATTTAAGCGAGTTAGAGCGTGTATAGACAGACAGCCAGGCACACAGAAATTTATTAACACTTTTCAACTTTGTTGGAAAGTGTTAAAAAAGAGGGTGAACTTTATGATTCTGGAGTTTTTTGAAGATTCATATTTCTTACAAACTTAAAAAAAAACTAAGTTGAAAGAAGTTATTTTATTTTATTTATTTATTTATTTTGTAAAATTGCGTTAAAAATCATCATAATTCATAACTAAATTATCATAATTTACGAATTATTAATATTTTTTAGTAATTTTCAGCATTTTTCTCTTTTTATACCTAAAACTTTTAAAATGTTCATGTTATTCCCATGAAAATAGTCTAGTTCCTGCATAAATTATTATATCTCTATCTCTCTATTCTAAAAAAAAGTAACTCCCGCTGTCACCGCCGCCGCCGCCGCCGGTTTTGAATTTTTTGTGACCGGAGGTCTTTCTTCGTTAATATTAAGAAAAATAATGCATACAAAAATATGAAAATTGGTAGTATTATACAGAAATGTTTGATAAACACGCTGATGTAGACAGTTTTCAAATCGAAGAATTATTTAAAGAGATATTTAATGCTAAAGTTGGACAAAATCGTTCCATTAAAAAAGTTTTATAGGAGCAAAAACTATACATCGCAATTTAATACTTTTTAGATCATTTTATACGTTATAATTTCCCGGTGTGCAGAATTAATTTATTTTTTTAATTTGACTCATTTTTCGAGGTTTCATTTCTATTTTAAATTCAAATTTTCAGCATTTCGAGAGATATTTTTTTACTTATTTCAGAAAATTGTACTAATTTAACCTGTTGCCAAACTGTATAAACAACGGAAACAATAATGTTTGCTTCAAATTAAAAATTTATTTACACGTGACTATTATAAACAGAAAAGAAAAACTTTCAAATTAGAATTAAATAATTACGTATAAAAAGCAGGAACTTATTGAAAATTACTTCATCTATAATTACACGTGAATTTTAACAGAGAAAGGATATTGTAAAGTAATAAATTCATTAACTTGCGTTAGAAGTCTTAAATAGGAGAAATTACATCACATTTACGTCACATTACACTTATTACGTAAAATGAGCAAAAAATAATATTGCAAAATAGTAGTTTAAATTTAAAAATAGCGCGAGACATTTACTTGATATTCTGAGATGAACTTTTCAATTATTTTTTTTTTTGGACAACGCAAATAATATTTCATTTCTAATAAAAGCATTTTCACGTGAATATTAAAAAGGGAAAGAAAAGTTTGGTGAAAATTACGTCAGATTAAAACGATATATTTAAAATGTTTTATTTAAAAGGACTTTCTTTTCGCTTTGTTAAAAAATACCGGGAGACAAAGACTCTGTTTACTTAATTCCTTTTATATTAGATGATTTTGAAATGCCATTGTATCTTTTAACAGCAGCTGATTTTTCCGTAAAATTCCCCAATCAAAGAGAAATGAATAGAAACCCGTTTATAGGGAGATCGCCTTTGTTTTTTTAATTATAATTCAATCTTCCAAAAAAATTCAATTAAAGCCGATCAAATTAGCGTGCTTTTAGAGACTGCAGTGTCTGACCGGGGGGTTGGCGAGCGTAGCTCGTAGGGGGCCGAGCCCCCTAGTATTCTAAAAAAAAGTAACTACCGCTGTCACCGGCCCCTCCGGTTTTGAATTTTTTGTGACCGTCGGTCTTTCTTCGTTAATATTAAGAAAAATAATGCATACAAAAATATGAAAATCGGTAGTATTATACAGAAATGTTTGATAAATACGCTGATGCAGACAGTTTTCAAATCAAAGAATTCTTTTAAGAGATATTTAATGCTAAAATTGGATAAAATCGTTCCACTAAAAAAGTTTTATAGGAGCAAAAACTATACATCGGAATTTAATAATTTTTAGATCATTTTATACGTTATAATTTCCCGGTGTGCAGAAATTATTTACTTTTTTAATCTCACTCATTTTTCGAGGTTTCATTTCTATTTTAAATTCAAATTTTCAGTATTTCGAGAGATATTTTTTACTTATTTTATAAAATTATACTAATTTAACCTGTTACCAACTGTATAAACAACGGAAACAATAATGTTTGCTTCAAATTAAAAATTTATTTACACGTAACTATTATAAACAGAAAAGATACTTTCAAATTAGAATTAAATAATTCCGTATAAAAAGCAGGAACTTATTGAAAATTACTTTATAAAAACTATATTTAACGTGAATTTTAAAAGAGAAAGGATATTGTAAAATAACAAATTCATTAACATGCGTTAGAAGTCTTAAATAGGAGAAATTACGTCACATTACACTTATTACGTAAAATGAACAAAAAATAATATTGCAAAACAGTTTAATAGCGTGAGACACTTACTTGACATTTTGAGATGAACTTTTCAACTATTTTTTTTTTGGACAGCGCAAATAATATTTTATTTCTAATAAAAGTATTTTCACGTGAATATTAAAAAGGGAAAGAAAAGTTTGGTGAAAATTACGTCAGATTAAAAACGATATATTTAAAATGTCTTATTTAAAAGGATTTTCTTTTCGCTTTGTTAAAAAATACCGGGAGACAAAGACTCTGTTTACTTAATTCATTTTATATTAGATGATTTTGAAATGCCATTGTATCTTTTAACAGCAGCTGATTTTTTCGTAAAATTCCCCAATCAAAGAGAAATGAACAGAAACCCGTTTATAGGGAGATCGCCTTTGTTTTTTTAATTATAATTCAATCTTCCAAAATCTTTTAAAGCCGATCAAATTAGCGTGCTTTTAGAGACTGCAGTGTCTGAACGGAGGTTGGTGAGCGTAGCTCGTAGGGGGCCGAGCCCCCTAGTTTATTATAAAATTCATAAAATGTATATATTTTAAATAGTTTTAAGAAAATAGGAAAATATATTAGAGGAGATATAGTATAAATATTAAGAAATTTTACGCTTAATTTTATACTACTTCTTTAAATAAAAAAAATTAAATTAGCTTTAAATTAAAAATTAAATTACTTATTTGCATGTTTATGCCACATTTTAAATAATAATTAGCAATTTTAAACTTAAAATTTACGAAATTCCATCAACCTATAATTGCCGTAGATAATATAGACTAGAATTTTTTTTTCTTTTAACCCCGTAGAACAGGTGTCTCAAAGTGGAATATCTGGACCCCTTGGAAGGGAAGGGGCAGGGGAAAAGTTTCTAGATCAGTCATACTCGACTTTTTTTTCTAACGAACTGGAAACATATGTTTACGAGATTAGATGGGCCACAACACATTTAAACAAGTTGGAAATTGCTCGTCAAACGTGGCAAATGAAGTGCGTTCGTACTATAACAAGTTTTAAAATTATTTTTTGCACCCCATATTGTACTGAATGTATAATTTTTTGCACTTCATAACATGCATAGTCTGATACATCATTAAAATGCACTTCCAATAATTTTTTCGGAACACTTTTGACTGTCCCTGTAATTAAACTATACATCCGATTTTCCTAAAATTTGAAATAGCTCAACAAAATTTTGCAACAATTATATCTTTAAAATTTCAGACCATTCGGAAGGCTGTAATATCATTAAAATGCACTTGCAATAATTTTTCCCATTGACCGTAATGTAAAGAAAAACTTTTGGCTGTCCCTGTAATTAAACTATACATCCGATTTTCCTAAAATTTGAAATGACTCGACAAAATTTTGCAACAATTATATCTTTAAAATTTCAGATCATTCGGAAGGCTCTAATATCATTAAAATCCACTTGCAATAATTTTTCCCATTGGCCGTAATGTAAAGAAAAACTTTTGACTGTCCCTTTAATTAAACTATACATCCGATTTTCATAAAATTTGAAATGGCTCGACAAAATTTTGCAACAATCACATATTTGAAATTTCAGACTATTCGGTTGGGTAGTTTTTGCTCTGTTACATGCGGACAGACGGACGGACAGACGGACAGACGGACGGACAGACGGACGGACTGAACGACGACTATAGGTGCTACGTATTTATATAATTACGAACGCACCTAAAAAGGGTAAATTAAATAGTAAGATAAAAAAAAAGCAGTATAACAATGCAATCTAACAAAGTTAATATTATCGCGCAAGAAGTGTTACCAAATAATTTAGCATCACTATTTTCAAAAAATAAACTTCGTTGTATATTTTTATTGCAAATGCTGGATTGGATCAGGGACCGGAGCACCCACCAAATTTGGCATAGGTCACACGCTTCGGGGGAAAATCCCCACCACCAACAGCGAAGGGACCACAGCCAAAAGCGCGGGCAGGAAAAATCAGAAAAAAGGGCTACCATTCAAAAACTGAATCAGCAAACCAGAGTGATCATCACTAGAAAAGACAACTGCTTACAACATTACAAGCCAGCAGATATCTAAGAAATAAATAAATATGTTAACAGAAGAGCAAGCACACGCTTGACCATGATCACAACAATCCACTACTTTTGTGTTAAATGCAAAGTCCTTTATCAAAGTCCATAAAATAAACCTAGAGGTGCATCAGTGTCCATACATGAGCATAAAGTAACACCCACAAAGTCTAAACAATAGTAAACCAGGAACCAAATAAACAGCCATGGCCCATCTTGTCCATAGAAAACATAGACCAACACATATCGAAAGTCTTAACAATGAAAAGTCCTGAAGACTAGACAAACACAATACGTGCACAAAAACACAGTCTTTAAGATCAGAAGAAGTCTATCACTATATGTAAATACTGATGCAATCTCTAGATGTAAATAATTACACACTTATCCATTCACCATGGCAAAGAAGCAAGATAAAAAATCATGCCGAATGAAATACTATTTCTTTACAATAACAGTCTTAACTAGTATGTTGTGGCCATCACAAAACTTTCTTCTATATAAATCACGTCAATTAAATCATTTAAATAGTACAAGAAATAACAACGATTTAGCACCAATTCATATCAAAGTATATCTGAATTTGAAGTTGGATGAAAATTCGTGCATTAGTTCTTGAGATACAGATATAGCGGAAATTCTGAAAAAATGTAGCATAGCAGAGCCACCTGCTGAGCGATTTACAGCAAAAGTAAACAGCACTAAACGATATCAAGGTATACGTGAATCTGAAGTTTGTTGAAAATCCAAGCATTAGTTCTTGAGATAAAGCTATTGCGGAAATCCCAAAAAATACAGCATAGCAGCGCCACCTGTTGAGCGATTTACACCAAAAATTAAACAGCACTAATTTATACGTCAATTCATGTCAAGGACTAACTAAATCTGAAGTTTGATAAAAATCCGTGCAATAGTTTTTGAGATACAGCTCTTGTGGAAATCATGAAAAATGCAGCACAGCAGCGCCACCTGTTGGACGATTTACACCAAAACCTAAACAGCATTAATTTATATCAGGGACTAACTGAATCTGAAGTTTGATGAAAATTCGTGCATTTTTTCTTGAGTTAGAGCTATTGCGATAATCATGAACAATGCAGCATATCAGCACCACCTGTTGGGCGATTTTCACAAAAAAGTAATCAGCACCAAATTATATCTTGGACTAACGGAATCTGAAGTTTTATGAAAATTCGTGCAGTAGTTCTTGACATATAGCTATTGCAGAAATCGTGAAAAATGCCGCATAGCAGCGCCACCTGTTGGGCGATTTTCACCAAAAACTAATCAGGTCCAGTTTATATCAAGGTCTAACTAAATAGGAAGTTTTGTGAAATTCCGTGCATTAGTTCTTGAGATAGATTGCCCACAAAATTTTTGTCACATACAGACTCACAGACAGAGTGACAGAGTGACAGACAGACTCACAGACAGACTCACAGACAGACATTTTCTAAAAACCATCAAATCGTGTTCTGGGCATTCTAAAACGTATAAATCCGTTGAAAACCGGAAGTCGAAATTTTTCACGAATCCAATACTTTCTTCTTGTAAAGATAGAAGAAATTAAAAATGTGTTGCAATAACAGTCTTAAAAATGTTTATTGCAAATCCTGTAGAGATATGCCCCGAAGTTTGTTGTTTGGAAATAGTAATGTAAAAATTTTCGGTGCTAATTTTTCCGGGACAAACGTTATACGCAAAAAAGCAGTATTGGCTAAAAAGCACTATGCAATAAGTATAAAACGCAAAATTCCCAAGTTCTAAAGAAAAAAATCAGGAGGATATCCTGATCAGTAAGTCTTTTGCTAAATGTAAAAACTTTTTATTGACTTATTTATTTTAACTATATAATTATATAGTACAAATTTAATTAATTTGGAATAATGATTAATTAGGGTTAAATATTTGAAAAGGTGTAGCATAAACAGGACTATATGTAAAAAGAAATATTGACCAAGAAAACAGCATTTAAATATTTAAAAATAATTTTAAATTATTTATAAATAAAAAGGGCATATTTTGTCTTCACATGAAAATATATAAAACAACAGTGAAGATCTTAAACACTTTTATCCAAATCTCAATTAATTTTATAGTGATTGTGTGTCTCGGGCCGCACATGAAAGGCCTCCGGGCCACATGTAGCCCGCGGACCACAGGTTGAATATGGCTGTTCTAGATGAATAAGCGACGAGTTTAAAGTCAACACACGTCTAGAACTAAACAGTTGAGTTAGAAAATTCTTTCAGTATTGACAGTTTTAACAAGTAAAAATTAAATTTTAAAAATAAAAAAATCCAACTGCGTAAAAAGCGAACTAATTAATTATTTCTCATCAATGTGAAATTATTTTTTATATTACTTACCTATATTTTTTATTTACTTATATTGATGACTTTTAAGTTGTGTTTAATTGTTATTTCCTATCTATAAATACTGTTTTGATGAGGCCTATGATGGTTAGAGTTGCAGTAAAGCTAGAGATATACCTATTATTTATATACCTATCCTACCTACACAACTTCCAGGTTGTGTAATATTTAAACGGAGCTTCTGATTGTGAAATAGTCAATGAAACATCGTCTTCATTTTGAAAGACCTATCCAATGATATGCCACTCAATAGGATGCGTAAAATTTTTTTTTCGTCTCTACCGCCATTTTTTATTTTACGGCCGCCATTTTGAATTTATAAAAACAAAACCTATCTTATAACAATAGGGGGGTTAAGACAACTCGATAGAGACCCCATTCATTAAAATCCATCCAGCCTTTGGGATGTTCTGAGGGTATAAAGAAATCCACATACCCAGATACTCGTGAAACATATAACCCTTCTTGGCAGTCGGGTAAAAACAAAGTATAATAAAAGCGTATACATTTTTTAAACTTTTACACTTTTTATTTATTTATATTTACTTGCTTCATGCATGTAAGAATGGAGTTTTGTAATCGATTATTCACTCACTTTCTGATATGCTAGAATTATTACAATTATGTACAGGGGTGTTTTTCCGATGACAATAAAAATTGGTCCGAGCTCGAACAAACCTCTAGTATAGCGCCTAGAATATATGAGGGACTCACAACCATAGTAGACCAAGTCCATTTTGAAATAAATAGAAATAAATTAAAATAATCAAAAAACCCGACTGCGTAAAAAGCGAACTAATTAATTATTTCTCATCAATGTGAAACTATTTTTATATTACTTACCTGTTTTTTTATTTACTTGTATTGATGACTTTTAAGTTGTGTTTAATAGTTAGTTCCTATCTATAAACATTGTTTTGATGAGGCCTATAGATGCCTATGAAGGTTAGAGTTGCAGTAAAGCTAAAGATCCATATCCTACCTGCACAACTTCCAGGTTGTGTAATACACTGCTCAAAACAATTAAAGGATATTGCAGTTATAGGTGGATTTTGTATCTGGTAAACTGTTTAGCTGATTGATACATGGTCGACAGACATAGTAGGTTATATGAGAATAAATTACACATGTTTGGCAGAAAAAAATGCATTTTATTGCGCATTTGTGTACTAAAGGAAAAAAACACAATTTGTGCATATGAGAAAAAAAGAATAAGAAAAGGTGTTTTCTTCAAAGAAAATCATTTTCAGTAGGGGGTATGGTTTCCACGGGCGGCCAGCAACGTTGAACACCTTTGAGGTATGGACTCAATGAGGCTATTAACCCCTTGGGACAAGCGACACGTATACGTGCCGTATGAAGCGCTCAGAATCCTTGTTTTTTCTCACCAGTAAAAATTTACTGTAAAATTTGCCTTATTAAAAAGGCGCATTTTCTCGATTCAAGAAGACACAAATTTCTGTTTTTAAAAAACGGTGACAAAAGATTAAAAATTCCGTAAAAGGCTCCGTCCCGAAGGGGCTAATGACGAGTTGGGGTATTCTGCCCCACTCTTCCAGAAGAGCTCTTTCCAGTTCTTGAAGAGTTTGTGGGAGTTGTTGGCGGCCAGAAACTCGTCTTCCTAGAGCGTCCCAAACGTGCTCGATTGGATTCATGTCTGGAGAACACGCTGGCCATTCCATTCGAACGATTCCTTCCTCGAAAAGGAAATCCTCCACCAGGTTTGCACGATGTGGCCTGCAGTTATCGTCCATTAAAATGAAGTTATCTCCGATTGCTGCAGCGTAAGGGACTACAATAGGTCTGAGGATCTCATCCCTATATCGGCGACCAGTCAGAGCTCCATCTCGAATGATGTAGAGGTCAGTGCGCCCGTCAATGGAGATGCCACCATACACCAACACTCCTCCACCGCCAAATCTGACACTTTCGTGCACGAACGCAGTATTATTCCTACTGCCACGGTCCCTCCAGATGAAAATACGCCTATTATCCGGATGCACAGAAAAACGGGACTCGTCAGAAAACAGAATATTGCTCCATTCATTTCTCCTCCAGTTGACATGCTCGGTTGCCCACTCCCTACGGTCGCGACGATGCCTTGATGTTAATCTAACACATACCATCAGTCGGCGAGCATACAGACCTACAGCATGGAGCCGGTTTCGGACAGTCTGAGTTGAAATCGTGGTGCCTGTAGCCGAGCGAAGGTGTTGTTGGAGAAGAGTAGAGTTCATGGTTCGGTGTCTCCGAGCTGTTAACGCTAAATACCGATCTTCATTGGGCGTTGTTGTCCGTCTACGACCTTGCCCTGGTCTTCGGCCTGCACATCCACTCTCCAAAAAACGGTTCCAGATCCTGGAAATGACACTTTGTGACACTCCAATGGCTTGCGCTACTTCGGCTTGAGTTTGGCCCCTTCTAACCTACCAACAATTCTCAAAGCTTCTGAATCTGTCAAATGACTTCACTGAGACATTGTACTCATCGAAACAAAGCAATCACTGAATGCCGATCATCCTTGTCTTCATTCTCTTTTATCCAGTTGAAAGTCAAATTTCATTCGCTGCCGCTGAAGCGACGTTTTTGACGTCGAACTCAAAATTTGCATACTCCACTGTTTGAAAACCAGAAAAATTTGCATTTGTGATTCTCTTCTTCTATTTTCGGCAAAAAAAATTTCGTTTATATCTTTATTTTATATAAAACTTCAAATATCCTTTAATTGTTTTGAGCAGTGTATTTAAACGGAACTTCTGACTGTAAAATGGTCAATGAAGCATCGTCTTCATTTTGAAAGACCTATCCAATGATAGGCCACTCAATAGGGTGCGTAAAAATTTTTTTCGCCTCTACCGCTATTTTTTATTTTACGGTCGCCATTTTGAATTTATAAAAACAAAACCTATCCTATAACCATCGGACGGTTAAGACGAATCGATAGAGACTTCCTTAATTAAAATCCATCCATCCGTTGGGATGTTTCGAGGGTATAAAGTAATCCACATACCCAGATACGCGTGAAACACATAACCCTTCTTAGCAGTCGGGTTAAAAAAAAAAAAAAAAAAAAAAAAAAAAGAGAGAGAGAGAGAGAGAGTCCATCGAGAAGGTGCATAAAGTCTGTTTTATCCACTCTCACAGTAAACCATGTCTGTAAACAGATGACACGTATGATAAAGTATGCGAAAACAGACTTGGTTCACTCTGGGAGTGAATAACAGGGCCGAAGCTAAGGGGGGGGGGGGTCATAGGGGGTACGTGCACCGGGCGCCAAATGAAGATTCTGTTTGTCGTTTTTTCTCACATCTATGTTTAGCACGGTATTGTTAAAATCATCCTGTCTGGCGTATGACAAAGCATAGAAGAATCTAAAGGTGATATAGCATAAGGATCTTGTATAAAGCGGATTTTTTTTCGAATCTTTTCAATTCCGTTTTCAAGATTATAATCAATCAATATTCGACAAAACCAAGGGCGGATCCAACTCACCATTATAATATGGCCATTTTTTTCCGCATTCTGACCAGAAAATCAATGTTCTAACTTTTTACGACTTTTTTCCCTCTTCACCTAACACTTCATTTATAATCGCTATTTCATAATAATGGAAGCCATCAGTCCATCAGAAGAAAATAACTCGCTTAAAATTCTCTTTGTAAATATACTTTGAGGAAGAAGGGGGGGGGGGGGGCAAAATCCATGTTTTCCCTTGTGCAAAAAAGGCTAGTTTCGGCCCTTTGAAGAAGAGCTATTAGATGTCGCTGCAATCGACATGTATCGTTAAGCATCGTTAGGCATTTATCAGATTGATTTTTTTAGCACTTTTTAAAACATTACTGGAATAGCGGGTTGTCACACAATATCTTCTAGACACTGAACGTCCAATCCACACACCCTAAAGTACATCATCACTAATTACAGTACTCATATCACTAAGAATCACAGCTGTTGGTGCTGAAAATGAGTGGCAGCTGTTTTTAAAGGTAAATGTCGACTGTTGCAGCAGTGAACGAAATATTTAAATCCATTTATTTCAATATTTGTTTCTTAAAATTTTGATTGCATTAAAAAATACAAAACTTCGTCACAGAAATCATTTCAAAAACTGCCAAATTAAACCTCACAAGTTGCAAGAAATTTAAAGACCAGATTAGTAATACCTTAAAAGCTCAGTAAAAAAAAAAAAAAAAAAAAAAAAAAAAAAAAAAAATCGGCGTGATTTTTCTTGTATTTCTTGAATGGCTGTAATTTATATTGTTTAACTGTAATTTCGATTTAACCGTTATGATTTTAATTACCATTAAAAAAATCGAATGCTTAAATTTTCTTATTATATTGCTGTTGAGAAGATAGAAAAGTTGAAGAAAAACATTAAAAAATGAAATTGAATTTACCACATTTTAATATTAAAATTAATATTAATATTAAAATGTTAACTGATAAAAGTGCGGGTTTTTTATTTAATTAATTATTTATTTTTATTTCATTTTCTACTTTTAAGTATATTGCATTGTCCAATTTCACAGTCAGTTGGTCTTTTTTGGCGAGCGTGGTTTGGCTCATCGTTAAATCAATTGTTGTTGTAACACGTTTACTGTTAAGGACTGGAGTTTCAAAATTCGCCTTATCCAAAATTTAAAAAAAAACGCGTTTCCTCTATCAGTCTATTCTATTGGTAAATCTGCACAGAAAAAACGCTATAACCTGCAAAAAAAATTATTTTTATCCTGTATTTCTGGCATTGTTGAAATCTTGGTTTACAATGAAAAGTAATGGACGCAGTTAGAGGTTTTTCCCCATTTCTCAAAATTGGATTTTCTGGATAAGGTGAGTTTTGAAACTCACTCCTCAATCGTAACCCTCAGGAACACGGTTGCCAGTTTGCCCTCCATTTTTATTCAGAAAAATACGAATCCACACCAGAAATTTAAAGTAGCAGTTTTTGTTTTATTTAATGAAGAAAAATTTGCCATTACTGAAAGTAAAAATTCTTTTTTTTTCAAAGTTTCCGGTGTGAATTCAAAATTTCGGATTAAAAATGGAGGACAAACTGGAAACCGTGCTCAGGAATATTTGGCGATTTGTCACCTGCGACCAGGGTTCTCGTTGGCTTTTGATTAACATTAGCGATTTGGCGAATGAGAAATAAAAAACAGTAGCCAAATCAAAGGAAATGTTAGCAAAATAGATTCGGCGTTAAACAATGACAAATCTATCTTTAACCCGTTATTATATCCGTTTTATTACATCCAGACCCGATTTTAATGGTGGAACGGTAGATTTATCATTGAGTTTTCCTGCACCCAAAGCATGAAAACATGGAGGGCTGAGAGCAGAAAAACACAATGGTAAATCTACCAGTCAATCACTAAAATCAGATTTGCAGGTGTTTTCCACCACGATATGGCTTGGCAGACCAGTTGCATTTTAATATGCGAATCGAGTTTTAACCAATACTGGAATTTCAGCCGTGAACTCGATGAAGTGGTGGTTTGCACAGTCGCCTCTCGGTCTAATGGTAAATAGCTAATTTCAACACATAGTATGCCAGCAAAACTTTTGTTTCTTTGGCACTTGATGCGAATAATATTCTTTGTGTTTTTACCGCCGCACCGGTGCATAGATAGTGATTAAGGGGTCTCAGGACTCTTAAAATTGGAAAAAATGAAAAAAAAAAGACCATTTTCAACATTTAATATCTTAAAATGTATTTGATTTTAAGACACAATTTTAATTGGAATAAAATATATAAGTATGTTCTTTCATTTCATGTATTTAAAAAATTATAAGATGCAGAATTAGCATTTACAGGGGACTCCAAACTGCTAGACATTTGATGAGCAAAAAATCGGCATAACAGCTTACGCTCACGATTACAAAATAAGTGTTGCAACTAGAATGGAAATTTTGGTGCCTACTTATACTTCAGATTGTAATAATTACCCTGAACCTAAATAAATTTGTATTTAAAGCTTTTGTATATTTTTAATATAAAGTTGCATTTAGCTAATGCAAAATTAAGAAAATTTCAACAGTATAATCACCTAACAAAATATTGTTTTGAACAATAAAACGGAAATTTTAGGTTCCGTTTATACAGACTAACATGAAACATATGTTTTGAAAATTTCAAGAAAAAATATTCATAAGTTTTTGAGATATCGTGCGCGTTATGCCCAAAAACGTCATTTTGAGAAAAATGACTTCAAAGTTTCCGAAACGACGCTTCAGCTATTGAACGTGTATAAATGTAAAAGCCATAACTTCATTTCTAATAGGAATTTCAAGGAAACAATTATATCAAAATGTTCAGAAAAGATAGGAGTTTAACATCTAAAAAAATTAAAATTTCGAAAATTTTAAAGCTTTAAGAGTCCTGAGACCCCTTAACTGATAATATAGAAATACCTATCGCATAATCGTTTTTCTGTCTTTGGCTGTTGCTAAACTGAATTGGTGTTGAGTTAGTATCTCTATAAATAGAACTATGTAAATGACATTGCGAGATCGAATATGTAAAGTGGCATTAATCATTCAAAAACGCGGATAAGAATCTAGACTGTATTGGCACACACACACAAAGAGCAAAAATTGGACACTCGCAATTTGGTGAATCCGATTCTTCTTTTACTCGCCAAATGCAGCATTTTGTCGCCATTTGGCGCAATGGCGAGCGGCAGCGAGAACCCTGCCTGCGACGGAATATTGGAAAAAAAGCTATCAATTCAAGTTATAAATTTATAATTAAATTGTAAAAAATATTAAAATATTGTATTGTCATCGGAAACACACCTTTGTACACAATTTTTACTTTCTTCTATCTTCAATAGAAGAAAGTATTGTAATAGAAATTTTTTTCGACTTCCGGTTTTCGACGGATTTACACGTTTTAGGAACCAGAGATCCCAAAAAACATGTTTATAGAAAATGTCTGTCTGTCCGTGTGTCCGTCTGTCTGTCGCCATTGTACCATCAAAAAGTGTATGAAGTTATACATAAAATTGAACCAAATTTTTATTTTAAGTTTTTGAATATGGCAAGTAGGTGCTCCCTGAGTTTGGAAAAAATCGCCGGTAGGGGGCGCTGCAACAGCGATTTATGTGCGATTTTGAATATCGTACCATCCAAAAGTGTATGAAGTTATGCATAGAATTGATCCAAATTTTTATTTTAAGTTTTTGCCTATGGCAAGCAGGTCCTCCCAGAATTTGGAAAAAATTCGCCGGTAGGGGGCGCTGTAACAGCGAATTTTGTGAGATTTTGAATATTGTACCATCCAAAAGTGTATGAAGTTATGCATAGAATTAAACCAAATTTTAATTTTAAGTTTTTGGCTATGGCAAGCAGGTCCTCCCAGAATTTGGAAAAAAATCGCCGCTAGGGGTCGCTGTTATAGCGATTTTTGTGCGATTTTGAATATTGTACCATCCAAAAGTGTATGAAGTTATGCATAGAATTGAAACAAATTTTTATTTTAAGTTTTTGACTATGGCAAGCAGGTCCTCCCTGAATTTGGGAAAAAATCGCCGCTAGGGGCGCTGTTATAGCGATTTTGAATATTGTACCATCGAAAAGTGTATGAAGTTATACATAGAATTGAGCCAAATATTTTGTATTTGTTTTCTGTCATGGCACGATGGTCCTCCCTGAATTTGGAAAAATTCAACCTGAAGGGGCGCTATAATTGCGATGTCTGCACCATTTTCATTATTGTACCATCGAAAATTGTATGAAGTTATGCATAGAATTGAACCAAATTTTTTGTGTACGTTTCCGGCTATGGCAAACAAGTCCTCCCTGAATTTGAAAAAAATCTGCCGGAAGGGGGGGGGGTTGTAATGGCGATGTTTGAGCCATTTTCTCTATTGTACCATCGAAAAGTGTATAAAATTGTGCATACAATTGAACCAAATTTTTTCGTGCATGTTTTTGGCTTTGGCCAACAGGTCCTCCTTGAATTTGGAAATATTGCGCGGTAAAGGGGCTCTGTGATAGCGATTTTTGTATGCTTTTCTTCATTTTTTGTACTTCTGTTGTCCATCGGCGGCTCGTGCAGAGGCGGGAACTCGCTTTTTGCTAAGCCGGCTATTTGCAAACATCTGATAGCAACAGAATAAGGGAAAACTATTAATTTTAACAAATATCATGATATTGATTAACTCGTTTTTAGCCCGTGTAATTGACTGAAGCAGAAATCTAAGATGAAAATCAAAGTCGGTATAGTATTGAAATAAAAATATTGAAGTATTAGCATGTGTAAGTAGTTTTTGAAATATTTTGTATAAGATAGAAGAAAGTTTTGGGATTGGCACATCCAACTAGTTTTAATTATAGCAAATCCCGAAGTGGGTAATCTTTTACAAAATTCCATCTTTAGATACAAAAACAAAATTACGTTAAAAAAGCGGTTTAAAAATAATTAATTAAAAATAGACTTTTTTCCAGATTTTTTGTTTTCCGGACTACATTAAATTGTCACTGCCGTTCTTTAGCAAAAAAAAAAAAAAAAAAAAAAAAAAAAAAAAAAAAAAAAACGATTATCACGAGTTAAAGTGATTGAACTTCCCTAAGAGAAAAAGTCCACCACATACAGAACCCGAATTGAGTTAAATAAAAGAGTAAAAATAAGTAAATAATTAAAAATAGACTTTTTCCAGATTTTTTTGTTTTCCAGACTACTTTAAATTGTCATTGCTGTACTTAAGCAAAAGAAAAAAAAAAAGATTCACACGAGTTAAAGTGATTGAATAAAACACGCATAGTTCAATATATATTAAACTCACATACACACATAAATAACGCCTGCATTCAACTGTTAAAGGTATGTACCGGGTGTTTCAAAAGTTCGGTGTAAAACTAAAACGCAATAAAAAAGATCTATGGGTCGTAGAGACATACGGTTTGCAGATAAATATTCAATGTGGTACGGAATTTTGCATGGCACCAAAAAAAAAAAAAAAAAAAAAAAAAAAAAATAGCTCGAAATCTCGACAATAGAGGACGCTACTGCAGATAATTCCATGGAATATTTCAATATTGCTCCCACAACGCAAGATTTGGATTAAAAAAAAAAACATTAGAAAATACCAATGTACACTTTTTTGCATCCAAATCTTGCGTTGTGTGAGCAATATGGAATTGTCTTCATTAGCGCCCTCTATTATTGAGATTTTGAACTAATTTTTTTTGTTGGTGCCATACAAAATCCCGTACCACATTGAATATTTATCTGCAAACCGTATGTCTCTACGACCCATAGATCTTTTTTATTGCGTTTTACTTTCGCACCGAACTTTTGAAACACGCGGTATAAATGTTATACAATAAATACAATAAACTCAACTGGAGTGAAAAATTAGTCAGAGCCAGGAATCGAATCTGAGACCACAGACGTACTAGGCTGTTGCTCTAACCACTGAGCCACTCCTCCCGATACCTGGGTCTGCTATTTCTCACTAATAAACTATGTTAGGAAAGTCACCAGCCATCAATCAGACAGCCTTGGAATATTGGATTGTTGATTCCAATTGAGTTTATTGTATTTATTGTTTGTATGTCTGTATAATATTTATATATGTTACATTACTAGATCTAAGTTCGCGATTTCCCTATCTTATTCTAAATTACTACTCTTTATTCCCTAAATCCTTATTCTTAAATAATCTCTGTCGTTAATTCTGTTAAATTTCCTTTAATTTAATGTCTCACTCGTTGAATTTACTTAAATATTACGTTTTTAGTATTCTTAAATTAAATGTTCCATTTCTGATCTTTTTTCTTTTAGAATGTTCTTTTTATCAGCCATTTTTTCCCCTTCCGAGAATTTACTTTCCCGCGCTTATTCCGGGGTTTTCCTTTTTACCTTCAAATTCATCCGCTCTTCTGTCAGTCCTCTTTCCATGTCGTGGTATCCTTAATTATTAATTGGTTCAGAGCGCGACCTACGTCATATTTATATTACTACGCTAAACGAACAAAAAGGAGATGCTCGTAATGTTTTCCCAGATTTTGGTCGTATTTCCACTTGCAAAAAACCACCCCCTGGTTACCATCCCATATGTTTTTATCTCAAATCTTGTTTACCTCTAATAATTATTTAAAGCTACTTGCTTGACATAGTTTGACTACGATAAAGCGATGATTAGACTCCAACTATTTGTGGAAGCTACTATACTACTAGTTATTCCAATAAAGAGTTGAACTTATTCCTGCCTTGTTTCGATTACTATGGGGAATCTACATTGGACGGTTTATTAGCCGGATTATCACTCGATGACTGCCACCACTTCGAATATTCGTACCAACTTACGCCTGCAGTTTTCTTTTCAGATTACTACAGTTACGAATAACCTTGCACTATGTTCTTTCAACCTGCTTGCTTAATCGAGTAATCGTAATTAAAGGTTGCCTACATCTATTATTTAAGCCAGGGCTTAATTTGCGCCGGAGCCCCCCAGAGCCCGGCTCCGGTACTTATCTGTTTTTAGTAAATATTTAAATATTGTTCGGAATTCACCGGAGCTCATAAATACAGGGCTCCGGAGCCCAGTGCAATAGCGCTTCCGAAAATCCAAAGCTTAAATTACCTTTCCTTCCTATCTCCAAGCTTTTGCATTCTTTTTACCAAAACACTTATAAGTGACGTAATGTGTCACACACGTAGGAGATGGAGATAAAACGGATTCAATTTTTATATCAGTTTTTAGGCTTAGACTGACTCGAGCTCAATCTGTATTACATTTAAAATTTTATTTATTCATGTATTGAAAAAAAAAACCCTCTTTTAAAATTACGTATTATATTCCACTTCAAATCATTTTAATGCTATTTTGATCAGAAGGAAGGGGAAACAGAAATCGTGTTTTTCTATTTCAAATTTATATCGGCGACGTGTTGATACGGCGCCACTCAAGAGACTGAACAATAAATTTGCTTTCAGTTCGATTTTCTTTTGTGACAGTAGGGTAATTTTTTATTGGCTGGGTTTTCTTTTTATTATTTCAATATCTAACCTGAAGAGAATATTTTCTGTTTTATCCAACAAGCATCAGCTTGACGTTTTGTTTGTTCGAGGTTTTTTTTTTTTGTCTTCTATTGCGTACGAGTATTAAAATCAAGTGATTTTTCTATTTATTTTGTATCATGAACGGTACCTACGCTAAGGCTCTCTGCACCTATACGAAGTCACTTTCCTTTGTAAGTAGATATAATTACCATGTATTGTTATTCTGATAGAAAGCAATCGAGCAGAGTGTTTCCCCTTTTTCTATAAAAGCATAGATTCTTTCCGATAACGTTGTCAATTTTTTAATTTTATCTGATTTTCAGGGACTCACCGCAAAAGATTGTTATGCGGAAGGAAATGATTATAGTTTAAGATATGCACCTTTTACAGGAAATTATAAAATATTATTCTATTCTTCAGCATATAAATATTCATTTCTGTAAATTTCATTCATTTTTTCTTAAAAATGCATAGCTGCGAACTATCCCTTTTTTGTGTTAACACCAATTCCTAATCATAATCGTTACCCTATTTAATCTCAGAATTCTGCAATTAATTGACATAAAAATTAGGCACGGATTTTTACTATTCAGAAGAAGTGATAACTAAAAAGTGGAATAGTTGACAGCTAAGTATATGCTGATACATATATTTAAAATTTTTATTTTGCAAAAGAAAAAAAAATGCTTTAAATTTTGCAATTAATGTACGAAATATAAATATGCAGATTACAGGGGGAGGCGGGGGGGGGGGGGACGGTACAGTTGTTGTACCGGTAGCGCAGAATATTAGGGCTCCGGAACTTTTTTTGTTAGAATTTAAGCCCTGATTTAAGCTTATTCGTCTACTATCGCATCGAAGCTAAAACTACAGTTGCTAAAATCACCAATAACGATCCCAATTATCGTTATATTAGTCGGCAGGATTTCAACTCTACCTGTGTTTCAATTATTTTCAAATTTTCTCTATTGCAGTACTGGTAACATTACAGTTAGTTACTTCGTTCACTAGTTAAACCTTCTAATGTTAGAATAATCTAACATATATACCTTTAATAGTTGAATGCAGGCGTTATTTATGTGTGTATGTGTTTTTTAATATATACTGTAGAATGTGTGTTTTATTATATATTGTAGATCGATGGAATAGTAAAAGCTATTCACCGTTGTCCCGTCATCCAAGGCTGTCTGATTGAAGGCTGGTGACTTTCCCAACATGGTTTATTACTGAGAAATTGCAGACCCAGGTATAGGCCGGAGTGATTCAGTGGTTACAGCAACAGCCTAGTACGCTGTGGTCCCAGGTTCGATTCCTGGCTCTGGGTGATTTTTCATCCCACTTGTATTTATAGTATGTATGTCTGTATAATATGTATACGTGAGTGGTTCAATAATTATTGTCCCTAGTGTATATAAAATAATTGTATTGCGACGGTTAATGTGGAATATCGAAAACTAACCTCTTAAATGCCTATATGCTCAATTCAGAACCGTAGCTGCTATATTAACATAGTTTTGGAGAGAGGGATGAAGTTTTAAAGACCTATTTTTGGGGGAGTTTTTAAGAAGGGGAGTGAAGGTCAAGTGCTGGTTCGGAGCTTATGAGGCTACATTTGGACCGTGGATGAGATGTGGCTCCATCACTATGATTCAGAGTCCAAACGACAGTAGTTAGGTCTCATCCACTGTCACAAATCTAGCCCCATAAGCTAAAAAACAGCCTTTTACCACCACTATCCCCCCTTTCATTCGTGCCTCCAAAACCATGTGAATATAGCAGCTACGGTTCTGAAATTGAGCATATAGGCATATAAGAGATTAGACTTCGATATTCCACAACAACCATCGCAGTACAAATATTTTATATACACTAGGGACAATAATTATTGAACCACCCTCATAGATACCTTTAAAGTGATTGAATATTCCTAAGAGCAAGAGTCTATCCTGTACATGCAGAACCCAAATTGAATTAAATAAAAGAGTGTGAGAATAATTAATTAATTAAAATATGGCTTTTTTTCAGATTTTTGCGCTTCGGACTACTTTAAATTGTCATTGTTGTACTTTCGGAAGAAAAAAAAAATCCCACGATTTAAAGTGATTGAACTTTTCCAAGAGAAAAAGTCCATCTTTTACATACAGAACCCAAATTGAGTTGAATAAAAGAGTTTAAAAATAAGTAAATAATTAAAAATTGACCTTTTCTCAAATTTTTGTATTTCTGACTACTTTAAATTGCCATTGCTGTACTTTCGGAAAAAAAAAATCCCACGAGTTAAAGTGATCGAACTTTCCTAAGAGAAATTGTCCATCTTTTACATACAGAACCCAAATTGGGTTAAATAAATGAGTGTAAAAATAAGTAAATAACTAAAATCTGACTTTTCCCCAGATTTTAGTGTTTCAGATTACTTTAAATTGTTATCGCTGTAGATTTAAAAAAAAAAAATCACACGAGTTAAAGTGATTGAACTTTCCTAAGAAAAAAAGTCCATCTTTTACATACAAAACTCAAACTGAGTTACATAAAAGAGTGTAGAAATAATTAAATAGTTAAAAATATACTTTTTTCCAGATTTTTTTTGTTTTTCGGACTACTTTAAATTGTCACTGCTGTACGTTAGCAAAAAAAAAAAAAAAAAAAAAAAAAAAAAAAAAAAAAAGGGAGAGAGAGATTCACACGAGTTAAAGTGATTGAACTTTCCTAAGAGATAATGCCCATCATTTACATACAGAACTCAAATTTAGTTAAATAAAAGAGTGTAAAAATGAGTAAATAATTAAAGAATGACCTTTTCTCAGATTTTTGTATTTCAGACTACTTTAAATTGTTATTGCTGTACTTTCGAAAAAAAAAAAAAAAATTCCACGGGTTAAAGTGACTGAACTTTCCTAAGAGAAAGAGGCCATCCTTTACATACAGAACCCAAGTTCAATTAAAAGTGTGAAAATAATTAATTAATTAAAAATTGACTTTTTCTCAGATTTTTATATTTCAGACTACTTTAAATTGTTATTGCTGTACTTTCGAAAAAAAAAAAAATCCTACGGGTTAAAGTGACTGAACTTTCCTAAGGGAAAGAGCCTACCCTTTATATGCAGAACCCAAGTTCAATTAAATAAACGAGTGTGAAAATAATTAATTAATTAAAAATTGACTTTTTCTCAGATTTTTGTTTTTCAGACTACTTTAAATTGTTATTGCTGTAGATTAAAAAAAAAAAAAGATTCACATGAGTTAAAGTGATTGAACTTTCCTAAGAAAAAAAGTCCAACTTTTACTCACAGAACCCAAATTGAGTTAAAATTAAATATATAAATAAGTAAATAATTAAAAATTGACTTTTTTTTTTCAAATTTTATGTATTTTAGACTGCTTTAAATTTGTTATTGCTGTAGATTCGAAATAATAATAATAATAATAATAATCACACCCGTTAAAGTGATTGAACTTTCTTAAGAGAAAGAGTCCATCATTTACAAACATGCAGAACCCAAATTGAATTAAATAAAAGAGGGCGAAAATAATTAACTAATTAAAAAATGGTTTTTTTCAGATTTTTGTGCTTCGGACTATTTTAAATTGTCATTGCTGTACTTTCGGGGGAAAAAAAATCCCACGAGTTACAGTGATTGAACTTCCCTAAGAGAAAAAGTCCATCTGTTACTTAGAGAACCCAAATTGTGTTAAATAAAAAAGTGTAAAAATAAGTAAATAATTAAAAATTATTTGTGTGTTTCAGACTACTTTAAATTATTATTGCTGTAGATTCGAAAAAAAAAAAAAAATCACACGAGTTAAAGTGATTGAACTTTCCTAAGAGAAAGATTCCATCTTTTACATACAGAACCGAAGTTGAGTAAAATGAAAGAGTGTAAAAATAATTAATTTATTAAAAATAGATTTTTTATTCCAGATTTTTGTGTTCCGGACTTCTTTAAATTATCAATGATGTATTTTAGCAAAATAAATAAATAAAATAGAATAAAAAAAATCGCACGAGATAAAGTGATTGAACTTTTCTAAGAGAAAGAGAGAGAGAGAAGAAACGAGTTTGTTCAAGCGCCCACTGAGAAGACAAGATAAAAGATGACCAACCGAAGGATGAAACGCACGGTGCCAGTGTGTCGGGCTTGTAAAACATATGTTCTTTTTATGCCAGATCACAGCATCTTTAGTTTTTTCGTCTCTCTCTCTCTCTCTCTCTCTCTCTCTCTCTTTTTTTTTTTTTTTTTTTTCACTTGTTGAAAATTCAAGTGGGGCTCATTACTTTTTCTTAAGCTTTCAACCTGAAAATTTCTGACCCCCTTCCTGAAAATACCAAATGCCATCTTTTATAAATCAAAATAATTTTTTTCTTAGAAAGCTAGTATGTCATCTAATACCGAGTGCAGAATCTAGAAGCACTGTAAAGCGATCCTTGCATCAAAAAATATTTTGACTAACACTTTAATACAATTTAGGAATTTGCGGAATTTAACGCACGTTTCACAACAAATCGTTATTTTTTTAATTAAAAAATATTCAAGTAACATAAATTTGTAAACTTTAAATTAATAATTTCTGATAATGGCGTCTTTCCTCCTAATTTCTTAATAACAATTTTTCATAAAATAATAAATTATATAATTTTGGAAATGTTTTTTCTAATATTTTGTAACATGTAATTATCACAAAAAATAGCAATCTTTGATTTAAAACAATTGTAATTAAGTGATATTTTTTTTTCTCTAAACATATCTTTAGTCGTTTCTTATATTAGGTCGATCGAAAAGTCGTGTCGTGTTGGGAAAATCAATTCGTACCGGAAAATTCTGCCCCGTAATTATTAGACATTAGATATCGGAATCAAAGTCTGATAATTAAATGATAGAATTTTCCGGTACGAATTGATTTTGCCAACACGACACGACTTTCCGATCAACTCAATATATGAAAATTCACATTTTCTTCTTCATTAACATTCAAATCTCCTTCGTAAATTTGAGAAAATTTTTGAACAATTTGGTTTGTAATTGATGTAAACATTTCGGATTTTTAAATAAAAAAAATAATAAAAATTTGTGAATAATAAAAAAAGATTTAAATAACTAATGACTTAATTTGGCGGTATGTTCGCGAATAATCTGGAATAATGTAATCTTTGCACCAATTTCTAATTATTTCACGAAATAATTTCGTTTAAAATAATAAAAGACATAACTTTGAAAATTTTTTGTACTAACGTTATGCAACTATGCAAATTTCCCGACGATTTAATAACTTTTGATTAAAGAACTATTTATTATGTCAATTTTTTTCTATAAAAATACCGGAGATCAAAACCCACATTCTCTTAGAAAGCCGGTCTGTAATTTAACGCTGAGTGCAGAATCTAGACCTGCTGAAGGCTGTAGTAAAGTGTTATAACATTATAACAAAAAATATTTTAATCATTAGCATTCTATTAGCATTTAGAAATTTACAGAATTTAACATACATTTTATAGCGATTCGATTCTTTTTTCATTAAAAAAGCATTCAAGTGACATAAATTTGTAAACTTTAAATGAATAATTTCTGACAATGGCGTCTTGAGAAGCATTTATTATTAACAAATTTGCATAAAGCAATGAATTGTATAATTTTCGATAAAAAAAAATAATAAGATTTTATAATAGGTAATTTTTTTTACAAAAGTAGCATTATTTAATTAAACAATTGTAATTAAGTCAGATTTTGTTTTTTGTTCTAAAAATATCTCTAGTCATGTATTATATGTTAAAACACCCATTTCCAAGCTGTTATGAAATCTAATTTCGAGTGCAAAATTTAGAAGCACTGAATGCTGTAAAACAATCATTGTAACAAGTAATAGTCTGGTCATAAAACATTCTAATCTCATTCATAAATTTGAGAAAATTTTGCAAAAAATTGGTTTGCAATTGTAAATTTTTAGATTTTTAAATAAAAAAAATAATAAAAATTTCTGAATAAAAAAAGAAATTTAAATAATTAATTACATAATTTATCAGGATGTTAGTGAATAATCTGATCTTTGCTTCAATTTATATAACTCTTTGACGAAACAACTTTACATAAAATAATACATTGTATAATTTTGGGAATTTTTTGTACTAATATTTTTCAATTATTTAATTTTCACGACAATTAAATAACTTTATTATGTCAGTTTTTTTTTGTTCTAAAAATACTGGAGGCCATCTTTTATAAATAAAAAAACCCACATTTTCTTAGAAAGCCGGTGTGTAATCTAATCCTGAGTGCAGAATCTAGAAGCACTGAAGGCTGTAAAGTCACCATTGTAACAAAAACAGCCTGGCCATATCTCATTCATAAATTTGAGAAATTTTTGCTACAATTTAGCTTGTAGTTGTTGTAAAAATTTCGGATTTTTAAATTAAAAATAAAAATTATGAATAATAATAAAAAAAGTGATTTACATAACTAATTACATAATTTAGAAGGATGTTAGTGAATAATCTGGAATAATGTAATCTTTACACCAATTTCTAACTATCTGACGGAACAACTTTGTATAAAACAACACATAATATAATTCCAGAAATATTTTGAACTAAAATTCTGCACCCACGTTATTTTCAGAAAAATTTAATAACTTTTGATTAAACAACTTTTTATTATATCATTTTTTGCTCTAAAAATACCGGAGGCCATCATTTATAAATCAAAACCCACATTTCCTTAGAAAGCCGGTATGTAATCTAATCCTGAGTGCAGAATCTAGAAGCACTGAAGGCTGTAAAGCGATCATTGTAACAAGAAATAGTCGGGTCATTAACATTCTAATCTCACTTAGCAGCAAATGTTTCTTTCCTTTTTTTCTCCCCTTTCTTTTATCTTTTTTAAGTTTGTTACCTCCTTTTTTATCTTGAAATGGTCCCAAGATAAAGATACGTTGTAACGAAGATTCTTACGAAAATGCTACGAAAATTAAGATAATTTATTGATTTGAACAGTTGCCTAGTGCAAGATCCGATATTTTTAAGGTCATTTTTTTAGTGCATTCTTTTATTTAAAATGAAAAAAAAAGAAGAAAAAACTCTTAAGGGGTGAATAACTGTGTAACGCCCATTAAGATAATCTTTGTTCGTTTTGGGGATCTAACATTTTCTAAAGGAGGTAACTATTAGATTATACTTGGCTAAACTTTCTTACTAACATTTTTAAGGCAGATCTGGCGGACTGTTTATTTAATAAACAATCAAATTTAAAAAATCAAAAAACCCGGCTGCGTAAAAAGCGAACCATTTAATTATTTCTCATCAATGTGAAACTATTTTTTTTTTTCAATTCCTACTATTAGCTCACACTTTCGTTATATATATCTTGTTCAAATTTTCAATCGTTCATAAAATACTTATTATTAATCCAATCAAGCTCAAATAATTTTTTTTAAACTTGTAGTGGATGACACTTGATGTTAATCCAGTTTTTTCAAACATTAATTCATTAATTAAATTAAATTAATTAATTTTCAATAATCGAGAGAGCCCTCTTCTTGATCAAGGTATTTTTAGACCGAGAGAGCCCTCTTCTTGATCAAGGCATTTTAAGCCCTACTCAACAGGAAAGAAGAATGGGAGAAAAAAGAAAATTCTCTTATTGACCTAAGTAGGAATTGTCTTAAAATATTTTTTTTATGTTACTTGTTTATATCACTTACCTATTTTTTTTATTTACTTGTATTGATGACTTTTAAGTTGTGTTTAATTGTTAAGACTAGACTAGATATTTAAAGTTTTTAAAAATTATGAAAGAATATTATTATTGTTAATAATAGGTCCTTAAAAAATCGGAATTTTTGAAAATATATTAATTTTGTCATACATTTTTTTCTCTTTTATAAATTTCATTATAAAATTCGAAATATTAGCATGTTTAAAGTTTGCTTAATTAAAAAATTAAAGCCCTGTGCAACCTCTTGCTTTCTTTAACCTTCATAATATTTTGATAATAAAACTTTAAAATCGTTTGATTGCGAACACACTTTAAAATTATCCAAATATAGAAACGCACCAAAAAATTTTGCAAAAACTAAGATATATTTTAGTACAGTATTTCATTATTTAACATGTTAAAAGCATTCAGAATTAACCCCACCAAAGCTTTCCAGAGCTTCTCTGGCTGGTTACGAATCTGCTGAAGTCAGCAGGAAAAATGTAAGTCAGGACCTGAACCGGCACGTCCCATCAAATTAAATGAAAAGAGACAGAGCTCTGCAGCGGGTCGGACAAGGTCTGGGCACGTATAAGCCTCTTATATGCTAGCCCCCTCCAAAGCGTAATCCTGGATCGTATAATAATGTAACTTGTTGTATCATTGGATGGGTCAGTTTTATTAGTTTTTTGTGCAATAGAACGAAACATTTCCGGATCGGTGGATTGGAAGGGATGGACCAACACCCCAGTCTCTCCGCGCTCTACAGATGTTAATCCTCTGGATTTTTAACCATTTGGAAAAATGGTTATTGTTCTCGTCAGGGTAGGAAATCAAAAGCATATCTGAAGGTTTTTATTGGTTTAATCCGCATTTTATTCGTTTACTCACAGGTCTATACAGTAACCTGTATTTCCCTTTACTTTCAACAGAGATGGATACCTTTTGTTGCCACTATGACAAAAAAGTAATAAAAACTAGAAAAAAAAAGTAATAACTCAGAAACAAATTGAGATACAGCTTTCAAACAAATTGCATTTAAAAGTACATTTTTTCTCTATCCGACGGTGTAAAAAGTAATATTGTCAGATGTTTAGAAGTTTAAGAATGAAATTTCATTTAAAATTGGTAGCCAGATTTCTTGGAAATCTGACGATGGAAAAGCCTTTTCCCGAACAGCCAATGAAATGCTTGGATAATACGTAAGTTTCAGATGGATAATAACTAATGAAAATGAAAGAAAATGAATAACAATTTCTGCCAAAGAGTTAATTTTAATTTGTAAGATTTTCACGTGCAAAAGAAAAATGGAATAAGTCAATTAAAAATACATATAAATATTTCATAAAAATACATATATATTTATAAAAATACATTAAATATACATATAAGTATTTCACACCAAATACGAGTCGCAGGCGATTTTTGTCGCTTCCAATTTTTACGTGTAATAATACTATTAATGTTTAATTCATGGCGTACGTAATGTATAATCAACTCCGTGCGATTTTTTATGTCTTAAATTTTAGTCTTTGAAAAAATCATTTTCCAAATGGTCGTTGTAATTTGTTAAATTGCTTTTTTTTTCTTTTGGTGTTATATCAAGGACAGAGTTTTTGCCACACCAATTGCTGACGTCGAATAACTGAAGACTAGGATACAAGCTGCTGTGTGTACTGTAACAGAAGATATATTAAAGAACACTTGGCGGAAACTAGAATACCGCTTAGACATTCTCCAAGCTACCAAGGGGGCACACGTTGAAATTTATTGAGGTACGTGGTCTTATAAAAAAGAAAAAAAAAATGTATAACAGTACTTACAATGTATCCAAGCAAACATATGTCTAATTATAATAGTTTGAGAATAATAAATATTTATAATCAGGGCAAGACTTTTGCTTCACCCTATATATTTTAGTGCACTTCATAAGTGCATATACTAGGTTGAGCAAAAAGGTCTGCGAAATTTGTGAAAATTGCGTTGTTATGCGCCAATTAACAACAAAAGCAACAAGGACTATTCTTTAAAGTAGAGACCATCATAGTCCACGACTTTCTGCCAGATTTCGGATTTGCTGGCTAAGTTTGTCGCCGTTACCAGCAACTTCATCCTCATTAATCTCATCGGCGGCTTTCAGAATCGTTAGGCCTTTTCTCTAATAATGCCGGGTCAACCACACGCAAATCATACTGTTCAATAAGCATTTTGCAGCCAAAGTTCCTGAACTCCCATAAATATACCACTAGTACTCCTACATACGATACAAATTCTGGTAACTATTAGATTAAAAATTTCCCAGAACTTTTTGCTCAATCTAATAAATTTCATTCTGTTAGAAAGGCTGTAATATCATTAAAATGCACTTTGAAATAATTTTTTCCCATTGGTCGTAATGTAACGGAAAACTTTTGACTGCCCCTGTAATTAAACTATTAAACCGATTTTTATAAAATTTTAAATGAATCGACAAAAATTTGCAATAATTATATATTTTAAATTTCGGACCGTTCGGTTGGGTAGTTTTTGCTCTTTTATATGTGGACGGACGGACAGACAGACAGACAGTCGGGCCGAACGACGACTATAGGTGCTACGTATTTATATAATTACGAACTCACCTAAAAATCACATAGGAACATAGGGTCGAAAACCACTTATTTAGTCACAAATACAGGGTGTTTCATTCTAACTGAACCCGGGTTGACTGTCATGATTTCGAGAAAAATAAAAACATTGTAATGAAAATGCAACGATATGTACCTTGTTTTGCGTGAAATGTGATAACATCACGAAAAGATCTGGAAAAATATGTTGCTAAAGCAATCGATGATACCATATGAATTGATAATCCCAGTCCAAAATGTGGGGCGTCCAGTGCATATTGCTGGCGCGTATAATGCAGATTTTCTACCACTTTTGTTTGGTGTTATCACATTAACGACAAAGGTGAGAATGTCTGTTAAATGTTTTATTATAATATACTTCAGTTTTCTGAAAGTTATTACCGTCAACACAAATTGAGTTAGGATGAAGCATTTTGTATTTGTAACTAAATAAGTGATTTGCGATCCTATGTTCCTATTGTTAGAAATACTAATCTCTTCAGAAATAGATAAAACTTATCATGTATCAAGTTAATTGCTTTTCAAAAACACTTAATGTCTGCAATAAGTAAAACTGTTTACATCATCCATCTATTCTGTTACGAAATTAGAACATTACTTCCTGTTTCACCTTTTGAACTGTCAATCAAATTTTATAAACACTTGCATAATAGAGCTGCAGTATTGACATTATAAAGAACTATATCTACAATTTATTGACTTTAAATGAATACATGTGTTTTATTAATGAACATAATCTTGAATTTATTTATGTCTGTAATCAAGTCTAAACAAGGTTTTGTATTATTATCTTTCAGTATCTGTAAATGTTTTAACCGAGAAAGGAGCAAAAATGAATGCTCCAATGTATCTTTAGATACATTAATATTTAGTTTAAAACGATAAGTGCTGCAAAATTCCTGGGACACAAATAATAAGAAAAATACTCATTTTTTAATAAACAAATTTACAAGCTCTTTACAGGTGAAATCACTATGGATAATTCACATGATTAATGGATTAATCTAAGTTTACCTGGATAAGCAGAAAATTACCGTGGACGATCCTGATGTTGAAGGTAAGCTGATTTCCCCCACCTTTATTATATGATTTAACCCTTAAATGCCTGATTTTTCAAAACTCATTGTAATAATGTTTTTCGGCTTTCATTTTTTAAATAAATCATGGGAAAAATCTCTCTATTCTAAAGAAAAGTAACTACCGCTGTAACCGCCGCCGCCGCCGCCGGTTTTGAATTTTTTGTGACCGGAAGTCTTTCTTCGTTAATATTAAGAAAAATAATGCATACAAAAATAGAAAAATCGGTAGTATTATAGAGAAATGTTTGATAAACACGCTGATGCAGGCAGTTTTCAAATCGAAGAATTATTTTAAGAGATATTCAATTCTAAAGTTGGACAAAATCCTTCCACTAAACAAGTTTTATAGGAGCAAAAACTATTCATGGGAATTTAATCATTTTTAGATCATTTTATACGTTTGAAGTTCCCGGTGTGCAGACTGTATTTCTTTTTTTTAATTTGACTCATTTTTTGAGGTTTTATTTCTATTTTAAATTCAAATTTTCAGCATTTCGAGAGATATTTTTTCCATATTTTAGAAAGCGGTATTAATTTAAACTGTTGCAACTGTATAAACAGCGCAAACAATAATGTTTGCTTCAAAAAAAAAAAAAAAAAATATTTATACGTGTATACAAATTAAAAATTTATTTACACGTGACTATTATAAACAGAATTAAATAATTATGTACAAAAAGCAGGAACTTATTTAAAATTACGTCATAAAAACTATATTTACACGTGAATTTTAAGAGAGACAGGAAATTGTAGAATAATAAATTCATTAACATGCGTTAGAAGTCTTAAATAGGAGAAATTACGTCATATTTACGTCACATTACAGTTATTACAAAAAATGAATACAAAATAATATTGCAAAACAGTTTAAATTTAGAAAATGCGCTAGACATTTATTTGATATTTTGAGAGGATACTTTTCAACTATTTTTGTTTGGAAAGCGCAAATAATATTTCATTTCTAACAAAAGTATTTTCACGTGAATATTAAAAAGAGAAAGAATAGTTTGGTCAAAATTACGTCAGATTAAAATTTGGCCTTAAAATACCTCAATCAAAGAGAAATGAATAGAAATCCGTTTATAGGGAGATCGATACTGTTTTTTAAATTATAATTCAATCTTCCGAAATCTTTTTAAAGCCGATCAAATTAGCGTACTTTTAGAGTCTGCGGTGTCTGAACGGGGGTTGACGAGCGTAGCCCGTACGGGGCAGAGCCCCCTAGTACTTAAAAAAAAATCATATTTTGTTTTAAGTATAGTTTATGGCTAAAAAACAGTTTGTTACTAATCGGCAATACTGGTGTTTAATTGAAAAAATAATTTCCCTTGATAAAATTCTATAACATTGAACACACAAGAATTTTAGGAACTATAATAAGAAATAAATTTTATTTGCTCACTGCAGGTCAAAATAGGGTATTTCGCAAGCTTCCAAACAAAACAAAAAGAACAAGTAGCAACATTTGAAAAAATAAATTTATCTTTATTCTTAAACAGCACAAGAGTTGCCATCTAAATGTTGAAAATTGATTTAATAATATTTTCAGAATGTGTTTTATTGGCAACATTAGGCATTATAGCTTCAATATTTATTCTAATAGTATTTTAGAGCCTAAATTGGGTATGTTGCCGAAAAGCAACACCGGGCATTTAAGGGTTAAATGTGATTATTTTTATATCACATTAGTCTCCATTCATGTAATCATCTACCTATGTGATTTGCCTGTTTTCTATGTGTATGGCTGATTTGCCATGTCATTTTGTAAACCTTTTTTTAATCATGA
The DNA here is from genome assembly GCA_963932465.1 of Maratus speciosus. Lineage (NCBI taxonomy): Eukaryota > Metazoa > Arthropoda > Arachnida > Araneae > Salticidae > Maratus > Maratus speciosus. Next base: position 294,514,778 of record OZ010798.1, read on the forward strand.
ATAATAAATTCCTCACGATTAGGTAGATTCGTCTTGAATCATCAAAAATTCAAAAGTCAAGATTTTTATGTTTAATTTTCGCATGATTTTGGAGCCTACCCTCTAATAAATGAATGACAGAAAATTAAAATGGAGGTGATTAATGCGAAGAAGCATAGCAGGCATCAATGGTAACCTTCAGATATGGGAAGAGACATACAATCCTTGGCCTTCGACATGGAAAAAGCCTATTAAAAGTAACCAAATCCCATAATAAAAAATGTGAACAAGTAAAAATCAAGGTCATGGTTGTCCATATAAGGAAAATTAGCCCACAGCTGGGCTATAATAAATTTTTTTTAAGGGCTGATTTATTTTGGTTTATCTGGAGTATTTGTTTAGTTAATGAACTAACCATACAGCTGATGCAATAAAAGGAGTTATTTCGTGAGCTGCTAAAGGATTGATAGAACTCAGCGGCGTCATTGGATATTTATAGACTGTCTATCTGCATTGAATCTTTGTTTAAAAAGTAAAATGTATAATTGCGGAATGACGCTATATTCAATAGAACTTTCTAAAGTTTTCGGACATTTATATACTTAGTGTTATTGTTTGTCCGGATATTTCAGTATTCATGCGGTTTGGAATGAAAAATTATAAAATCAATATGAATTGGCAAAAAAAAAAAAAAAAATGTTATTCGTTCTTAGCTTTAAGTTTATTATTCAATATCATATATACAGTGTGTTTAGCTACCAATGTTTGCTTGTTTTTTTGTAAGTCAAAGCGATATAATTTTAACCAAAAATATAAGTAATGAAATATTTCACGTTTTTTATGCTGTTATTAATTCATTTCTTCTATTTGATAAAATTTCTGGTTTTAGTTGATTTGAAAAAACTCGAAAGGTTCGCAGTTATGAGAGTGTCAGTAATACCTTTTGTGGTTAAGAAAAATTAGAACACAGCTGGGCTATAATAATTTTTTTTAAGTGCTGCATTTTTTTCATTTATTTACGTCAAGTATTTATTTAGTTAATAAACATAACCATACAACTGATGCAACAAAAGGAGTTATTTCGTGAACTGCTAACAGAATTTTAGAACTCAGCAGTGACATAGGATATTTATAGATTATCCTTCTACATTAAATTTTTGTTTAAAAAGGTAAAATGTATAATTTCGGAAAGAGGACATTTTCAATGGAACTTTTAAAGGTTTTTATGACATTTATACTTAGTGCTATTGTTTGCACTTTTTGAGTAGCTGGATTTAATAATAGTGTGCACTAGTGACGAAATTTTAGTATTCATACTGTTTGGAATGTAAATTATTAGGATGAGCGAAGCGAATCCTCTACTAGGCTACACAAATTACATTTTGTTGTACACTTTACGAAGAAACTACTCAGTATTTTGACTTGAAATTAAACATAAAAATAAATTATGATCTGTAGATTTGCACAATTTTTTTTTTTTTTTTTTTTTTTTTTTTAAACAGAATAACCTTAAAAAATATATTATTTTAATTAATTTATTTTACATGTTTCTCCATTAGGGACGCATTTTTGCAAATAAAAAATGAAACAAGTATATTTTCAGAAGAAAACATAAATCATGGAGTTAGTAATCATAGATAGAATCATGATTAAATAAATAGTTTCACGATTTCTTTTATAAAATTTTTAAAATACCCTTTTTTATGAAAATTATAGCATATTTTTAATGAATTAAAATTTGTGAAAATTCAATTATTTACATTCAATTATGAAAGTATTTTCAATGTTGAGAATTCAAATACACAAATTATTCTTATTATGTGAAATGATTTACGCAGACGATACTTACGCATTTTAAAAGAATTATATTATGATTTTTTTTTTTGTAAAGTGGCAACAAAAGAGTTGTAAGCAAATAAAATTAATTGTTAAATTTGTTATAACATAAATAAAAAGTTCCGAGGAAATTCTTAGTTATTTGGTTGAATTTACATTTCTAAAATTAAAATGCACCAAAACATAAAGTAACGTTTTTGCTTAATAAAGAATCAAAAATAATAAAAAAAATATTGTTACTTTCAAATATTTTTCTTATTAAATAATGCTTCGCGAATCCAAACAAAGCATGACTTTTGCTAGTAGAATCAATATGCACTGAATGAAAAATTGTTATTTTTTCTTAATTTTAATAATTATCTATTCAGTGTGCATAGCTACTGACTTTTTAGTTTTTATTTGATGGGAAGATTTTTGCCTTCAAGTTAATTATAGACAACTAGTTATGTCCAGATAAGCTTTTTTTTTTCATCCTTTCTCAACTCCCACATATATTTGTGTACTAATGGAGTTAACAATGCAATTAAAAGTTTAAATATTTATATCGTGATCGTATAAAGTTTCTGGGAACCTTTTAATGGGAAATAAGCAGTGTTTAATTGTCAAGGACTAACTGAATCTGAAGTTTGAGGAAAATCTGTGCATTAGTTCTGGAGATTGAGTTATTGTGGAAATCGTGAAAAATGCTGCATAGCAGCGCCACCTGCTGAGCGATTTACACCAAAAACTAATCAGCACCAATTTATATCAGGGACTAACTGAACATAAATTTTTATTAAATTCCGTGCATTAGTTTTTGAGATAGAGCGCGCACAAAATTTGTGTCACATACATACATACAGACAGACAGACCCACAGACAACCATTTTGTAAAAACATGTTTTTCGGAATCTCTGACCCCTAAAACGTGTACATCTGTCAAAAACCGAAAGTCGGAAATTTTTACGAATCCAATACTTTCTTCTTGTAAAGATAGAAAAAAGTAATAAGGTAATTTTCGGATTCAGCGCTAGAAAATACAATAAAATCAATTATCAAATGTTAATCAATACAACTATCGCAGGCTTGTGTTATCAATAGCCTCATTATCCCTTTGGTCCACCACTCAGATTTCAGCTGCGTTTTAGCTCATAGGCTGTCAAAGACTGAGAGCTAATGTGCCTGAATGTTCTGTATGTACGTATGCATGTATGTATATATGTATGTACAGTCGTGGAAAAAAAAAGTAAACACCCCCTACTAACTCTTCAACAAATTATCGTAGACGGAAGTTACTGGTACCGAACGATTGGAAATAAAGTCTACTTTTAAATATTGTATGTAAAATTTGCTTAGGGGGTCATCTACATATTAAAACGAACCCAAACCTCATTTTTTTTTTCAATGGTAATACCCAATTTTAACGAGATATTTCAAATCTTCGGCTCAAACTATGCCTAGACACGAAATTTCAAGTCATTTGAATGATAAGTTTTTGAATTATAAGCATTCAAAATTTAGTGCTTCTAATGTTAAAATACATTTTCATATTTTTATTTATATCTCCTGAAATTCTGCTCCTAAGGTGCTAATTTTTTGTGTGGCAATAATACTAATGTGCCCAAACATAAATACGCTGAATTTGCAATTTTTATAATTTTATGATATGAATTATGAATTATGAAATTAATATTCGAAAAAATTATGAATCGCAACCTACAATTTTTTTGATGGATTTAGATTTATTAAGTCCTGCTTTACGGAAATCCGAAATTTCACATTTGTCTTCCAAGTAGTTTTCAAATTATGCTTAAAAAGCGGCAAAATGATGGTTTAAGGGGCCGTCTATGATAAAAGTGAGTAGATATTTTGAAATTTCTTCTGCTGCCTTGTTATCTAACAGGCTTCATTGACTGCTTAAGGTGCCTTGATCAAGAAGGAGGCTCTCTCGGTTAGCAATCGAGTACCCAACTTCAATTTGGATACAACCCGTAAAATACGCTCGTTTTAAAATAGTTAATTTATCGGAAACTTATGGTACGAATTTCATAAAAATTCGTTTTTAGGCTAATTGAAGGGTGTAGAGTTCATTTATGCTGTCAGAATTGGGTACTGCCATTGAAAAAAAATGAAGTTATGGTTCGTTTAAATATGTAGATGGTCCCTTAAGGAAATTTTATATGCATCATTTAAAAGTAGACTTTATTTCCAATCGTTCGGTACCAGTCACTTTCTTCTACGATAATTTGTTGCGGAGTTAGTAGGGGGTGTTTACTTTTTTTTTCCACGACTGTACATATATATGTACCGGTTGTCCCAAAAATGACTGGTGGATTTTAAAATTCAATAACTTGCAAACGGTAACAGATATTTAAAAAAATTCTTGCAGGAGTGTTATGTAAGATATCAGGAGTTTTTATGCTGCAATTTTTTGTTTTAGTTACAGATAGCATCGATAGATGGCGCTGTAAGCAATAACCGCTAAATCCAGGATCGATTTTTCGGCCTCTCTCTTCTTCCATGCGAAAAAAAGGAGATTAACATGTATAGAATGGATGCCAAAGTACCAAAAATCGGGTCTGGACTGAGCACCTATTGCTCTCAGCGCCGTCTATTGTTTGAAATTCGAACTAAAATCAAGAATTACTGTAAAAAAAAACTCCTGACATCATCCTCCTGTAAGAATTTTTTAAATATTTGTCACAGTTTGCAAGTTATTGAATTTAAAATCCGTCAGACATTTTTGGGACACCAGGTATGTACGTAACGCGATAACTCTTGATAGAAATATCCGATTTACTTCAAACTTTTTTTTTCTAGGTTCATTCTGATAAGGCGCTTCCCTGATTAGTTTTGGGTTTTCAATGGTTAAGTATAAAGGAGGTCGGGCGGTAATCCCCCCTTAATTTAGTTTAGATAAATGGGTTTTTCATGCAGAATTATTTGATTTGCTCCAAATTTGATATTTCGGTTTATTCTGTTAAGGAGCTTCCTTTATTAGATTTGGAGGTTCATGGCTTAAGTATAAAGGAAGGGGAACGGGGGCTAGTCCCCTCCTCTTAATTTAGATAAATTGGTTTTTCATGCAGAATTATCTGATTTGCTTCAAATTTGATATACCGGCTTATTTCGATAAAGCGCTTCCTTGATTAGATTTGGAATTTCATTGGTCAAGTATAAAAAGGGGGAAAGGGGGCAAGTTCCCCTCCTTAATTTAGATAAATGGGTTTTCATGCGGAATTATCCAATTTGCTTAAAAAAAAATTGTCTAGGTTCATTCTGATAAGGAGCTTCCCTGATTAGATTTGGAGGTTCATTGGTTAAGTATAAATGGGAAATGAGGGAGCTAATACCCCCCTTAATTTAGCGAAATGGGTTTTTATGCAGAATTAGCTGATTTGCTATAAATTTGGTACACAAGTTTATTCTGATAAGGCGCTTCCCTGATTAGATTTGGAGGTTCATTGATTAAGTATAAAGGGAGGGGGACGGGGGCTAATACCCCTTAATTTATTTTTTGAGCGGCATTATTCTTTGAAATAAGAGTATAAAGGCCTTAAAATTATGTGGAATCTTTTAAATTCTCATACATTTCAATTTTTAAAATCTCAGTGAAAAAAAAAAATAATAAAGAACAGGTAGACAGCAGACTTACATTCTTAAAAGTTTTTCATTTAAGCCAAGAAAGCTTTATTTATTTATTTATTTTATTTATTTATTTATTTTTTTTTTTTATCAGAACGAGTTGCAACCCGTCGAAATTCGACGTACTAAAATGTTTGAAAAGAACTGTCAGATCGGAAATTATAATAAACCTACAAAAATAATTACAACAAAAAAATCATCTTACATTGCTTGTCTAACTCTTAAAACCTTAAAACAAATAATATTTTAAACCCAAAATTACCAAAATATTATTTCTACAAACTTCAACTGCTTAAATTATTGAAAAATTAAACTGTATTGGATTACGTAATCAAGATGAGTAATTATGATGAAGTTATCGATGGAGCTCTTATGTTTGTTTTTATACGGGATGAAAAATCAGTAAAAAGTATTTCGCTTTGTCACATCATAAAACTTTCCCCCATAAAATCTAAACTGTACGTTATTTTCACATTCTCGTAATTTACATACGCACCACTCAAATTCACAATTTGAAAGTATTTTAAAGCGCAAAAGAATAGATTATTAATGAATGCATTTCCAAAGTTAAAGTCACGTTTGTCCGATACAACTTTTCATGTGAACATTCGCACAAACCTTAAGTTCTAATCTTAGTACCCGCGAAAAAAAAATTCAGAAATTCGACTTTAGTTGTCATAGTATTCGCCATTTATAGTATTGGTCAAATATAGTTTTATCAAAAAAAATGATCGTTTTGTTTTAAATATATCATTTTTACTCAATGAATCATTTTGCCGAGCGCCTCAAACTCATTTATCAGCGCAATGTAAAAATATTAAAAATGTAGCTGATTTATGAAGAAGAATGCGTGTTTTATTTAATGTCTGACATCATTTTCTGTTCAAAAATTATAAAAAAGTTACTTTTATTTGTAATGTGAAAATGGCATCAATAAGGATATAATGAATAAAAATAATAAACCATGAATATTTTCCCTTTACTTTCAATATAAATGGAGTACTTCAGTTGCCACAATTACAAAATTTGTATTAAAAACTACAAAAAAATTAATAACTCAAAAACAAATTGAGATATAGCTTTCAAACAAATAGTATTTAAAAGAGAATTTTTTTCCTTATATGACGGTGTAAAAAGTTAAAATGTGTGATGCATAGAAGTTTAAAAATTTGCAGTAGAGAAAATGCAAAACCAAAATTTTATTTCAAATTTCAAAGTGTTGCCATTCGCAAAATGACGTATGCGTTACGCACAGATATGCTTGTCCTTTATATACGTACAGATATGTTTGTCCTTTATGATAGATAGCCGAAAAATTCTCAAAATAAATTTTTTCCCTTTTCATGAAAAAAAAAAAAAAAAAAAAAAAAAAAAACCACTATTCTGGTCTTAAAAAAATTATCTTTAATACTAGTAGTGCTGAGACTATATAAACTATCATTAAAATTTTTATGATCAAGTAACTATTAGAGCACATAACTTCAATTATTTAGCTATCTGGCCTTTATTTTACTAATGCATAGATTTTTATGTACATTAACAATATAAGATGTTTTGTGTTATCTAGTCTAAATTTAGAGTTTCTGATTCAGGAAGTTGTTAAATGATAAAGAAAGAGTGTTTATGTTGGAGCCAGATTTAAATATATAGGTAGTAAAAGGACTGTTCCCAGAAACAACTCGCAGTTTTGCATACAAATAAGCCAATAAATATATTAAAGAGAAGATCACAAATCAGGCAATTTTTATATCAGCCACGTAATTCGTAGGAGAGCTATAAACGAGAACGTGGGGGATATAAAGTGCTTAGATTCATCGTGGGAGACTTTAACTATATCTAAAACATCCTTGGTTAAACAAATAGCTTTTATGAATATAAGTGACACGTTACTCGTTAATGCCTTTTTACATATGACAATGAGATTCACTAATTTAGAAGCAGTAGAATTTTTAACGACTATAAATCAGAAATCTTCTGAGCGATATAAACATCTTGTATTTTTATGTATATTTATACAGAGATAGGGTCCATTCAAGCAGTAATAAGAGTCAAGTGTAATGAGTCAAGTAAGTCAAGAGTGCCAATTCAAAAAAGAAAAGTTAACATTTCGCAATTTCCATAAGGTTTTGATTAGAACTTTCTTTTTAATTTTGTGTTATCTGCAACCGTACCATATATGAATAATTTACATTATAAAGATCTTTTAGCTTTATTTTAGTTAACTCATAAACGGACAAGTGTTTAATTTGGACTAAAATAAAAATGGAAATTTCATTTATAAGAAGAGAACGTAATAAGCATACACGAAAAAAAAAAAAAAAAAAAAAAAAAAAATTGCACCAAAACGAGTGTTAGGTTGTAATCAATGAAAATATTCGCCCATTTTTAGAGTGTGGGATTCTTAGTTGACGAAAATTTTACGACCCGTCTAGGAGTAGCTGTATTTCTAAAACTTAGGAAGCCACAACAGAGAAGAAGTCTAACTGTATTTTAAACTACTTAAGAATGAGTATTATTACAGTTATAAATAAAAAGCTAGAAACGCGTTTAGTATTAGTATTCAAAATGGGAAATATAACGAAACTTGAAAAACAAATATTGTAACTGCATTAAAAAAGTGAATAAAGTAATATGTTAAAATGTTCAATTGTCCAAAACAGCTGCTTTAAAGGAGGTAAAGCCCAAGATAATAAATCACTTTTGAGTAATAGCCGTACAATTTTGTTATTCTTGTTAGTAGTAACAGTCTGGATTATAATTTAAAATACAGAAATCTAAAATATACATAAAATATTCTTGGGGGCTGTCCATAAATAATGTCGCACTTTTTAAAAAATATTTTTTACCCCTTCCCACCTTTGTCACAAAGTGTCACACTTCACCATACCCCCTTGTCACATGTCACGCTATTGCATAAACATATACTTGCAGTTCAGAATCAAAGCACTACGTAATATATCACATTTCAAATTTTATTTTTAAACTTTAACTACATTTGTTTTAATGACATTTTGTGAGCATAACAATAAAAATGATTCGTGTACTTATTTTGTATGAAATAAGATTAAGGTTTAAAAAAAAATATATAATTGATGTACAATAGTAATTAAATATTGATCTGAAAGAGCAATTGAAAACAGTAGTATTTTTGGAATTTGAAATGGAATTTAATATATCTGGCTTTAAATCTTATCTTTACTTTATGAACACAAAATACTTTAATTTCAAAATAACTAAAAAAAAAAAATTAATCTGCTCATTTTTAATACTTTTATTTCAAGCAAAAAGTATAATGTCACAGTTCTTCTCACCCCCTCCCACCTCCTTGTCACAAGCTGTCACAATTTCACGAACCCAAGCGTGACATCATTTATGGACGACTCCTTGTACAATTCTTTCTGGTTTTTGTCTTATTTTAAAATTTTCAATTGGCACATTTTGAAATTTGAATATACAGGGTGTCCACTCTCAATGATATCCAATAGCTAATTCCTAAACCGTTAGTCATAAACAATAGTTCCAATAACAAAAAATGTTTTAAATGAAGTAAAGTTAAAGCGATAGTTTTAAAGCGATTTGGATGAAGAAAAACATTTATTACAAAATTACCAAATTTAAATTTTTATACTGTCCCCCGGTGATATTTAGTAAAAATTTCCGATTAAACTATCAAGTTAGACAAAAAAATTCCCATTCATCTAATACTAAAATTAACCGAGTTATGAAACTTTCAATTTCATGACTTAAACCAATTTTCTGCTACTGAACACAGATGAGTTGGGCCAAGGTTAGAGGGATCGTACATAAAATGCTTAAAGAATTAGAAGGATTTATTTCGCGAGTACATTTTTACATTGCAGCCGAAAGGAGTCACTTAGAGCGAGTTTCAAGATAACTTTAATTTTTATTAATTAAGTTTTAGATTAAATAATCTAATAGCATTTTAAAATAAATGTAATTTTGTAAAGAATTGCGATTGTTGCTTTTCCTCATTTCATTTAACAAAAATTCTGTTACTTTTTAACTTATATTTTTAATACAAGGTATATATATATTTTAAATATGTCAGAAGGAAAACAATTTCAAATTTATATTGTAATAATAATTTTACTCTCAACTATTATTATTTTTTAAATATCTGACGATTACTATGTTTCTAGTAAATTTGTGAATAACCCCCATTTCTCAGTAAACTAGTATGTTGTGGCCATCACAAAACTTTCTTCTATATAAATCACGTCAATTAAATGATTTAAATAGTGCAAGAAATTACACCAATTTAGCACCAATTCATATCAAAGTATATCTGAATTTGAAGTTTGATAAAAATTCGTGCCTTAGTTCTTGAGATAGAGTTATAGCGGAAATTCTGAAAAATGTAGCATAGCAGCGCCACCTGTTGAGTGATTTACACCAATACATAAACAGCAATAATTGATATCCAGGTATACATAGATCTGAAGTTCGTTGAAAATCCAAGCATTAGTTCTTGATATAGAACTATTGCGGAAATCACAAAAACAGCATAGCAGCGCCACTTATTAAGCGATTTACACCAAACTGTATAAAATGTCAATTTCATTTCAAGGACTAACTGATTCTAAAGTTTGATGAAAATTCGTGCATTAGTTCTTGAGATACAGCTATAATGGAAATTCTGAAAAGTGCAGAATAGCAGCGCCACCTGTTGAGCGATTTGCACCAAAACACAAACAGCACTAATTCATATCAAAGTATACTTGAATCTGAAGTTTGATGAAAATCCAAGCATTAGTTGTTGAGATAGAGCTATTGCGGAAATCGTAAAAAAATGCAGTATAGTAGCGCCACCTGTTGAGCGATTTACACAAAAATGTACAAAACTTCAATTCATGTCAAGGACTAACTGAATCTGAAGTTTGATGAAAATCCGTGCATTAGTTCTGGAGATTGAGCTATTTCGGAAAGCGTGAAAAAGGCTGCATAGCAACGCCACCTGTTGAGCGATTTACACCAAAAACTAATCAGCACCAATTTATATCAGGGACTACCTGAATGTAAATTTTTATTCAATTCCGTGCATTAGTTCTTAAGATAGAGCGCCCACAAAATGTGTGTCACATACGGGCAGACAGACTCACAGACAGACATTTTGTAAAAACTTGTTTTTCCGAATCTCTGACTCCTAAAACGTGTAAATCCGTCGCAAAACCGAAAGTCGAAAATTTTCACGAATCCAATACTTTCTTCTTGTAAAGATAGCAGAAAGTAAAATGATGCTTCCATTTTTAACAGCTACTACTCAGCCAGTTTTAATCGTAGAAGAATGGGATGTTTTTTGCTTTGCTTCTTAGTATAGATTAATATACAAGATGGGACATTTACGGCAAAATCCGCAATGGCAACAGTACTAGCATCACTACCGACAAGCGGGAAGAATAAATAAGCCTCCGAAAATTTACCTATGTTGATGAAATATGTTTATGCTCTATGTTTTGAATATCTATTTTTTCCTAGGCAGACGATATTGTATTTAAGCTTGATTTATTTAGCTTTTTTTTTTTTTTTTAATCGTACTTGTTTGTTTACCTTTAACTTATAAAATGATAATTAGAGTAATAATATAAAAGAAAAACCCTAGAAAATATGTTAAGAACGTAAATATGTAAGTTTATGAGATTAAATTGTAAAAAATCAAATTCAGGTATTGTGTTAATTTATTCATATCGAGTAAAATTATATTGAGTGTAATGTCAGTACCTCTATTTATTTTTAACTTTTAGATTTATATAATTCTAAAAATTTGTCGAAAGAAAATTTTCCCCTTCTGTAATTTTATTATTATTTCTTATATGTTATTACTACAAATATTATTGAAGTGACTGTACGTTATCTATATATATAAAAGCCGTTCTCTGTGTGTATGTCCTTTATACAAATCTTTAATTTTCGACCGTTTTGCACGAAACTTGCTGTACATAGGCTTTTGATCCTTGTCACCTTTAAAAAATCATCAGACCAATATTTATCCCTTTTTTCTATCATCTTTCATAATTTAACATTATAGAAATATCTCATTTTAAATTTTCAAATTCAATAGCTTCTTTCCTGTTGCCACACGTCTAAAAAACTGCTCAATAATTTAAAAAAAAAATGATAACTCGAGTACTTTGTTTTATTAGCCAATAAAAATTCAGACTCGACTGCTATATTTGTACATTTTTGAAATCGACGTCATTCTAATCAGAAAATGCACATTTTTATATATTTATGTAAAAACTTTAACTAAGCATGTTTTAAAATGACCTTAGAAGTACTTTAGTTGAATGTTAAAAAATCTATTTTAATGAAGTCGTTTCAATATCAAGAATCAAATAAGGAAAATGATAATAGTAAAAAAAAAAAATCGTTTGCTAGATATGACGTCAATGTCATCAATATAATTTCAAACTGGCTCTAAAAACTGGATGCTACAATTTATTCCCTATTTCTTTGTAATCTTTAATTATATCATTTAGATAAATGTTTTAATACCTGAAATGCAATGATAACATTCTACGATTTGTATCGAATACGGTATTTTTGTACGATTTATATTAAATAGAAATTATAGCTACTATTTTTTAGGGTAAGCTTTTTTCCTTTTTTAAACAAAATTTCATGACTGACAGACTTTTTTGTTAGACATTGAAATAATGGGATGCACGATGTTTAGAGATCAAATTGCAGTAAAAGCGTAATTTATGGTACGGTTACGTTGTTGCCACCAACAATATGGTGCTAGGCGGTACTCATAGATATGTCTTTTCTTCATAATATTGCATTAATAGCAAACGGATATATCTTTCTGAATTGGGTTACAGGTATATTTAAAAATATATCCGTGATTGAAAATTAATTTAAAATGGATAAACAATCCGTAAATTGAGATAAGCTTAAAAAAAAAAAAAAAATACTGAAAGTACTTTTTGTATTCTATTAGATTTTGGAATAATCAAATGTGCGATGTTTAAAGGTCAAATTGCAGTAAAAGTTAAATTTATGGTTGGGTTAGGTTATTGCCACCAACAATATGATGCTAGAGTTACTCATAGTTCATCAATGTCTTTACTTTATAATATTGCATTAAGAGCAAACAGGTATATCTTTCGTAATTGGGCTGCATGTAGGGATGAGATTTCCACGTTTTTGCACACCGGTATATTCTTAAAGAAAATGTTGTTCTGTTAAATCAAGAGAGTGTCCCGATTAAATGAAATATCATTTACTCTAACAAAATACTGGTGTGAAAAAATGCGGAAATCTTATCCCTGGCTGCATGCAAATAAAAAATGTCCATGATTGAAAATTACTTTAAAATCCATTCACATGAAAAAATTGAGATACAATTTTCAAATAAATTTCATTTGACAGAAGCTTTTTCAATTCGACAGTGTGAAAAACGAAATTGTATGATGATCATAAGTTAAAAAATTTTTAGTAAAGGCAAAATTTATGGGTTAGGTCATTGCCATCATCAGTATAATGTCACAATTGGCATTGTGTTTGCAGTTTATATATATATATATATATATATATTCTGAAGATGACTCAATGAAAGAGTCGAAACATGTAAATTTTTAATGTTTTTTATTATTTAAATTACGCTTTTTAAGCAAATAATTGTACTTTAATATATGTTATGACATTTGTTTGGAATATACATTATTATGGTATAGTTAATACAGTGCTCAGCAAAAGTTTAGACAATGATCGATTATGCTTCTGTGCTGAGAAATATGTAACGAATTGTTGTAATTCAACTGTCATATATTACTGGGGACTTATCTTTCATACACAAGCAATAAATTTTAATTTATACACTTTACAATATATATAATGACAAGAAAACAAATTTAACATTGTTGCAAAAGTATAGACAATCTGTCTGTTAACAGAAAAATATCCATAAATTAAAATCGAACTGCACCTACATTGTCTGCTATTAATGCAAAAATGTGACTTTCCCTCGAAGAAACTAAATCCTGCATCACTTGGGGGTCTATTTCGTACCAAACACGTTCAACATCTGATCGAAGTTCATTTACAGAGGAGTATTGTTAAAAAAATGCATAAACCGTATGAGATATGATGCCACAAAAGTTTTCGATTAGGTTCAGATCAGGGCTACGCGCGGGCCAGTCGAAAATAATATTTTTTGAGAGTTAAACCAATTTTTCGATTTGTATGCAACATGAATAGACTCATTATCTTGCTCAAATACATACTCTGGAAGAGTACCAAATGGCTTCCAAATGGCTCACCAAATGGCTGTAAATTGTTTTCCAATGTATGTATGTAGTCTTACACAGCTTGGCGACCATTGAGAAACTCCAGAGATACTTGGGAATTAAAACAAAGTGAGGCCCAAATCATCAACCCTTTTGAGGGCAAATCGAACCAATTTTTCGATTTGTATGCAACATGAATAGACTCATTATCTTGCTCAAATACATACTCTGGAAGAGGTAAAAGTTCACCAAATGGCTGTAAATTGTTTTCCAATGTATGTATGTAGTCTTACACAGCTTAGCGACCATTGAGAAACTCCAGAGATACTTGGGAATTAAAACAAAGTGAAGCCCAAATCATCAACCCTTTTGAGGGCAAATCGAACCAATTTTTCGATTTGTATGCAACATGAATAGACTCATTATCTTGCTCAAATACATACTCTGGAAGAGGTAAAAGTTCACCAAATGGCTGTAAATTGTTTTCCAATGTATGTATGTAGTCTTACACAGCTTGGCGACCATTGAGAAACTCCAGAGATACTTGGGAATTAAAACAAAGTGAGGCCCAAATCATCAACCCTTTTGAGGGCAAAGGACACCTAATTTTAATTCCAAAAGTGACAAGAATATTTAATTAAAATTTTTCTTTTATAATATACGTGAAAATAAGCAATTTCATATTTTCTAATAACTTCGTTTATAAATTCTGGTATCAATCCATTATTTCATCAGTTTATAAAAAGAATTACTCCGTGACAGGAAAGGGGTCAATTTGTTGTGAGATTTCAAGGTTGGTTGTTTTATCATTTTTATGTAAACTAATGTACATCTTTCTTTAATGCATCTACGAAATTATCCGTTGACACAGAAAACTCTGACTCACTTTTAATGCGATTAACAGTCATCATTTGTCTAGATGCCAGTTTATGGATCCTTCTATAATCTCGTTTTCTGGCCACACGAGTCCTTCCAGATCTATGTTTTGCTTTGAAAGAGTCACCCTTAGACAGTACTTAATAGACAGACTTCTTTGGCCGATTCAAAGTAGCTGAAATTTCCGCAACAGTCTTCCCTTTCAATTTCAGCTTCCATGCTTTAATTACTTCATCTGACTGAAAACTTCTTGCTCGCGCAACTTCACTAACCGATGCTATCGGGAGGTGCACTTAAATATTTCATGCATGTGACGTCATAAGTTTGAAATATGCGCTTTTCCGTGAACAATTGCCAAAAAGTCACAAAAGTGTCTAAACTTTTGCAATATGCAAATTTCACTTTTTTCAGTTAAATTAAATAATATCCTACATTAAAACCGTTATTTCTGTCCTAAAACGTTTAAAATATATTTAAAAATAAGTACAGTCATTTGTATAACCCAAGTGTTCGTATTTTTTATTTAAAGGTTAAAAATTACCAGTGTCTAAACTTTTAATGAGGAGTGTAGTAGACGCAATTAAAACTATTTTACTTATATTTCTTATCGGTCTTTTAACGATTCGTGGACGGTAATGCACCAATCTCAGTTATTGTCACTGCCGTATTATTTCATTTTAATGTATTTTACCCGGGTGGACCATTATTATTGACACGAGCGAAGCCGGGTAGATCTGTTAGTTTACATTAAAAACAATCTTTTTATTTTATCTGTAAGAAAGTGAAAATACGTCAGTTTTAAGCGATTATTATAACAATTGTTTAATACATTAAACTTCATAAATTAATAAAACATCGGCTATAACAATTTTCCGACTAAATCGGAATATTTATGAAATTTCTGGGACTTGTAGAGTGCAATATTTCGTATAATTCGTATATTAGGTAGATTTCGTATGAAATACTACCTATTACATTCTCCCGTATGTTGGAATTTCTGAAAAATTGTTGCAGATCTACACCGCTCATGGCAACTAGAAACCAAAACCACCCTCAATAAAAAACTTTATCTATCTATTTATCTATATACCGGGTGTCCCAAAAAGGACTGACTGATTTTAAAATTCAATAACTTGCAAACGGTGACAGATATTCAAAAAATTCTTGCAGGAGGGTTATGCATAAGGTCAAAAGTTTTATTACAGTGATTTTCAATTTCAGTTCGATTTACAAAAAATAGATGGCGCTGTAATCAATAGTCGCTAAATACAGGCTCGATTTTTGGTCCTTTATCTTGTTTCATGCAGAAAAAGGAGATGGAAATGTATTATCCGGGCCACGAAGTACCAAAAATCGAGCCTGAATTTAGCGTCTATGGATCGCAGCGCCATCTATTGTTTGTAATCCGAACTAAAATTGAAAATCACTGTAAAAAAACTTTTGACCTTATGCATAACCCTCCTGCAAGAATTTTTTAAATATCTGTCACCGTTTACAAGTTATTGAATTTTAAAATCAGTCAGTCCTTTTTGGGACACCCGGTATATATAACTTTCTTCTGGACACGATAACTTCCACAATTCTGCACAAATCTCTTCCAAACTGATACTTAAAATCAAGGGGCATAAAATCTCGGTCAAGTTCGTTAATCGGCAAAATCGGACCCAGAGGATCGAAATAGGGAGGGGTTTTGTGAAAACCGAAAAAACCCCATAACTTCTTAATTTTTGTATATATAAAATCAGTTTAAAGTTTTTATGGCTTCTAAAAGGGCCAAAAATTTATGTATCAGAGATTTTTGATCAACTTAAAAATGGGCTCAAGGGACGCAAAAAATAGGGTTTTTGGGAGAAAAAAAATCATAACTTCGTCAATTCTCAAGATATTAAATCCAATTAATTTTATTATAAATTTCCTTAATATTATTTACAACTTTTATATTCACAAGTTTTTGATAGGACCAATTCGTAACGCAAAAAAAAAAAATTAAAAACGAAAACAAAATGAGGGGGTTGAAGAAGAAAAAAAATCTTTAACTCCGACAATTCACAAGATATTAAATCACCATGAATTTACTATATACCTTCTTAATATTGTCTACAACATTTATATAGACAAGTTTTTGATAGGACCAATTCTTACAGCAAAAACAAATTAAAAATACATAGCGGTTGAAGAAAAAAATCATCTTATTAAGGATGTATTAAAATCCAAACTGCTTATTTTCTGACTCATTTTTAAATTCATTTTTACCCGACTACGGCAAAGCCAAAGGAGGGTTATGATTTTGACAGGCTATGTATGTATGTATGTATGTATGTATGTATGTATGTATGTATGTATGTTCATCTGTTCCCTCGTAACTTCTAAACCACTAATCAGAATTCGACAAATGACATATCATTAGAAGCGTCTTAATTGTCCGCTGGTTATAGGCTATATAGATTTTCACCAAATTCAATGTGGCGCCTTCTAGCGGACAAAATATACAGAGTAAAAAAATAAAGTTAAGCTAGATATGCCGTGTTTGGTATCATTTTAAAGCGCTTCACTTGTACATTTCGAATATATATATATTACTAGCATTTGCTTGTGACTTTACTTGCATTTATGGGCTAATTGCATATAATTCACATCTTTTCGTTCTTAATTTCTTTGGTACTTAGTAATCAGAATAAGACCACTGCAGTGCCATTAGAACCCAACAGTAGATGTGCTAGAAGGATATTTTTCGAGCTTATTAGAAGGTCTACGGCACTTTTTCCTGACTATTGAGAAGAATGCAGGCATAATCACCGCAGAAACAGAGATATCAATCTCTGTAATTAAACATGATACGTCGTATTACCTGTTTGATTCCCATTCAAGGGGACCTAAAGGATTTGTCGCATCAACTAGAGGTTGTGCAATGTTAATGATGTTCAGTACTATTGAATCTCTCGCTGAGCACCTACCTGTTGTCCTTATGACAAGAGGACGCAGAAACCTCCAGTATTGCATAACGTCTGTAAACGTATCTGTCAACAACATGACACCATCAAACGTATGTCCACATGAAACCACCGATAGCGAACATGACTCCGTTAATGGTCATTGCAACGATGACATCACTGCCAGATCCTTAACTAATAATGGCCAAATAAACGTCACAATGTTGATGGCTAACGAGTACCAGATACCTAATTTAATTGATGTCATAAATAATCCTGTAGGTAACGATACACCCCTCCCAGTATACGATATTCGGAGAAAGACAGCTCCTCCTATAAGCCTCCTTGTAGAAAAAAGAGCTGAGGAATTAGCATGGGTTAGACTCTTCCCTGATGGAAATAATGGATTACATGAAGAAAGGCAACACAAAATAACCCCATTGGACTACTTTCAGACTAGAGTTATGGGAAGCGACAAACGATTTCAAAAAATAGAATACCTATTTTATGCTCTGTCTGCAGTAGAATTGTTAAGAGCACGCCAGAATGTATCTGTTTGTGGAAGACTTCGACAAGATGGGATACAGCCGGAGGATCTTATACAAAATATACATTTATGTATGAGAAACATACGAGGGACTTCTTCCTACTGGCACAGGGCTTTTACAGAGCTAATGGCCATGGTCAGAAACTTAGGGCCACCCCATTTCTATCTTACATTATCCTGTAATGATTTGAATTGGCGGGACATGTTAAAAGCTCTCTTGGTGGCAGATGGTAGGCCTGATTTTCCTATCGACGATCTGACTTATGATGAAAAGCTAAGATTAGTGGAATCGTATCCAGTAACCCTGTCGCGCCAGTTTATGTTCAGGTTTAATGCTCTTATGCGAGTATTAAAAAGCAAATCGAATTATATATTGGGTCATGAACTGGTTGATTTCTGGTGGCGGGTTGAATTTCAATTAAGGGGATCTCCACATATACATATGATTGTTTGGTGTAAAGATATGCCCGATTTCAATTCGCCAGAAGGAATTAATCTGCTTGAAAATATAATTACCTGCGAAATACCTGAAAACGATTCAGAATTAAAAGATCTTGTCACCAGACTTCAAACTCACAGACACACACATACATGTTACAGTTATAGAAGTCCAAATTCATGTAGATTTGGGTTTCCAAAACGAAGCTCAGAAAGAACAGTAATATTGGATGACAACCAAGCTACTTCAAATGGTGGAAAATTTTATATATTAAAGAGACGCTCGGAAGAATCTATGATTAATAATTACAATGCAACACTACTACGATTGTGGGGTGCTAATATTGACATACAGCCTGTGGTTTCAGCTCTTGGCGTTGCGTATTATATCGCTAAATATATCGCGAAATCGGAACCAGCGAACCTGCAAACCGCAATAGCAGAAGCGCTTTATAGAGTTAGAGAAAGAGGAGGAAATTTTGGCCAGCAGATATTTGCCGTTCAGAATTGTTTGATGAATCATCGTCAAGTGTCAGCGCCGGAGTGTGCATACAGGCTGTGCCACCTGAAGTTACGCGACAGCTCCAGGAAGTCAACATTCGTTAACACATGCAAGCCTGAGCTCAGGTACAGGATGTTACGTTTTGATTCGGATACAGTTGAGCCTTGCAAAAATATATTCGAACGATATGAAAGTCGACCACGGAACTTAGAAGAATTGAGTCTCGGTGAGTTCGCTGTCAATTATGAGCCGATAAGTTCTATTACTTATCAAGACGATGACGATGGAGATGCTGATGCCTATGAGCAAGAAACTGAAAACCAAGAGCCAATAATAAATTTGCTGAATAGAATGGGTAGAATGAAGAAACGATCACGGCCAGCAGTTCTACGAACTCGATATTACACCGCTGACTCCGACCCTGAAGCGTACTATTACAGTTTGCTAGTTACGCATTGTCCCTTCCGTAGTGAATGTGAGCTGTTAGAGGGGTACGACAATGCTAAAGATGCTTTCTTGGCGAAACGTGGTCTTTTAAGACCACTTCATTCTGGGTATGATAATGAGCTATTATCTCGTTGGGAAAACGAAATACAAGATGCCCTTCGACGACTAGCTGCTGAACAAGCAGTCGACATGTGTGCCAATAATAGCGCCACGAATCAGACTTCAATATTACAAAATCCATTTCATCACATTAATATTCAAGAAGATGATTTTGAAGACAATATGGTAGTAAACATTATGTCTGATGAGGATTTTTTGAGGGGAGTCAATTCCTTAAACTACGATCAAAAACAGTTGTTCACCAAAGTATGTGACAAATTACGAACAAATACTGATGACCAACAAAGATCACTCCTAATGTTCATTACTGGCGGAGCTGGAAGCGGCAAAAGTTTCACTCTAAAACTGCTGGTTGAACAAATTCGAAGACTATCCTCAAATACAAGTGTCATAGTCACGGCACCAACTGGTGTTGCTGCCCGACTAGTCGGAGGATGCACTTTACACAGTACTTTTGTATTGCCTATTGAAAAGGGCCGAACAGTTACCTTGAGGCCGCTGACCGGAGATCGTCTGCAAAGGGAAAGAAATAAATGGAGAAATATCAAGTGGGTTATAATAGACGAGGTCTCAATGGTGCCCTATTCTACACTAAGAAATATTCACCTGAGGCTACAAGAGCTTAAACAGAACGACCGAGTCTTCGGAGGTGTCAACGTTCTAGCTTTTGGCGATCTCATGCAGCTACCCCCGGTTGCTGCTACACTTGGGGGCGCGTATTGCTTCAAGCAGCCGGAACATCATGTACATGAACCACACTTGTGGAGGATGTTTGATTTCTGTGAATTGAGCCAAAATATGCGCCAAGCCAACGATAACACTTTCGTTGATCTTTTGAACAATATCAGAGTAGGCAAACTGACCTTAGAACAACTGGCCACGTTAGACACAAGAAAAATAACTAATGAAACAAACGATTATGATGAAATAGTACATATATATCCCACTTTGAAACAGGTAGAGGCATATAACACCAAGATGTCGGAACGTTTAACATTACTTACTAAAATGTACACCATCACAGCAATAGATACATCTACTGAATCGAAGACATACGGACAGACCCCGAAACCTGAGCATTTACCTAGTGACCCCAATAAGACTGGGGGTATAATAAACAGTATCGAACTGGGAATCGGCTCCAGAGTAATGCTTCGTAGAAATTTGAATGTAAACCAGGGTTTAGTAAACGGAGCGATGGGAGTGGTGAAGGCCTTTGAATGGCCTGCTCTTCGGCGCGATCAGTTGGAACAGGGAGAACAGCCAAGCGCTGTTCTCATACAATTTGACGACGCATCCATAAAAGCCGATATTAACGGACTTGTCAGAATCGAGCCTTGCCTCACTGAATTTGACGGCTTGAGGGGGTCTGGGAAAATTCAGCGTAAAATGCTCCCGCTGATTCTTTCTTGGGGTTGTACTGTACATAAATTACAAGGTTGTACTCTGGATAAAGCAGTTATCGATCTAGGAAAGTCATTGTTTGCTAAAGGACAGGCCTATGTCGCTCTCAGTAGAGTCAAAACCATAGAGGGTTTGTTTATAAGTGCCTTGGATCATAATAAGTTGCTTAAAAATCCACATGACAGTCAATCGTTAGCAGAATTAGATAGATTAAGAAATCTTCCTAGGTCATCTTAATACATGAAACCTTCAATCTACATTACACATTTACACATTACACTAACGACCTCATCCACTAATCGGTCCATTACCCATTTGCTGCCATCGACGGATATGTGCGTCACTACTACCAAATACTGGAAGCGTCATACGTCAAAAAATAAAGTTAAGATAAATATGCCGTGTTTGGTATCATTCAAAAGCGCTTTACTTGTACATTTTGAATATATCTATATATTACTAGCATTTGCTTGTGACTTTACCTGTATTCATGGGGTACTTTTATACTTTTTCAGCGTAGTTTTTTGTCGTAGTTGGGTTTTAGTTTTTTTACTTTATCTTGTTGCTCTCCAACGCATCCAATTGGTAGATTCTCTTATTCAGAAACTATACAATATACCGTAATGATCGATTTTTTTTATAGAGGCGGAATATATTTCAAAAAATGATGTAAAAGTGGACATTTTGAACAGAATTTCCCGATGCGATTGTGTTAGAAACGGAAAATATTGTCCTACTGAGAAAATAATTGTTCATAAATCAAGTTTTAATTAATTGAACGAAAAATAAAAACACAGGTCGCTTATAAATCTCTTCAAACACCACGTCAGCATGTTTCATATTTTCTATTAAAAATGAATCTGAAAATGTGCCAGAAAATTTCGAGTTGTTGAGCATGGAAAAGTACTTTTTTGAATACCGCCTTAACATGATTCTGATAAAACCAGCTATTATATAAAAATGAAATAAAAACTCGTCAAAAGCGACTAGATAAAATTGTTAAAGTGGATAAATCTCTAATCATGATTTAGTTTTTGTTGGTGAAATTAGTATATTTAACTTCGAAATCTACCTCCGCCGGCAGGGATTTTTTTTATATAACACCATCGCTTTTGATATATAGCATGCAAGATGAAATTTTTACCTTGTTTTTCATTGCACTTAAATCGTTCACTCATCATCTAAAAATTAGTATGTTGTGGCCATCACAAAACTTTCTTCTATATAAATCACGTCAATTACATCATTTAAATAGTACAAGAAATTACATCAATTTAGCACCAATTAACATCAAAGTATATCTGAATTTGAAGTTTGATGAAAATTCGTTCATTAGTTATTGAGATACAGCTATAGGGGAAATTCTGAAAAATGAAGCCACCAGTTGAGCGATTTGCACCAAAACATAAACAGCACTAATTCATATCAAGATATACCGGAATCTGAAGTTTGTTAAAAATCCAAGCATTAGTTCTTGAGATAGTGCTATTGTGGAAATCACAAAAAATGCAGCACAGCAGCGCCACCTGTTGAGCGATTTACACCAAAATGTATAAAACGTCAATTTATGTCAAGGACTAACTGAATCTGAAGTTTGATGAAAATCCGTGCATTAGTTCTGGAGATTGAGCTATTGTAGAAATCGTGAAAAATGTTGCATAGCAGCGCCACCTGTTGAGCGATTTAGACCAAAATATAAACTGCTATAATTCATATCCAGGTATACCTGAGTAGGAAGTTTGTTGAAAAACCCAAGCATTAGTTCTTGAGATAGAGCTATTGCTGAAATCACAAAAAATGCAACATAGCAGCGCTACCTGTTGAGCGAATTTCACCAAAAGGTACAAAAGGTCAATTCATGTCAAGGACTAACTGAATCTGAAGTTTTATAAAAATCCGTTCATTATTTCTTGAGATAGAGCTATTAGAAAAATCGTGTGAATGCTGCAAAATGCAGAATAACAGCGCCATCTGTTGGGCGATTTACACCAAACGTTACCAGCACCAATTCATATCAAGGAACAACTGAATCTGAAGTTTGATGAAAATCCGTGCATTAGTTCTTCAGATAGAGTTATTGCAGAAATCGCGAAAAATGCAGCATAGCAGCGCCACCTGTTGGGCGATTTACACCAAAAACTAATCAGCACCAATTTATATTAAGGAGTACTTGAACATAAATTTTTATTAAATTCCGTGCATTAGTTCTTGAGATAGAGCGTCCACAAAATTTGTGTCACATACAGATATACAGACTCACAGACAGACATTTTGTAAAAAAATGTTTTTCAGAATCTCTGACCTATAAAACGTGTAAATCCGTCGAAAACCGGAAGTTGAAAATTTTTACGAATCCAATACTTTCTTCTTGTAAAGATAAAATAAAGTAAGAAAGCATACACATAAAAACATGAACATAGAATAGATATTAGATATATAAAATAGAATATCTATTCTACGTTCATGTATCGGTGTAGAATTCTATTAAAAACGGAGTTTCTTCCCCATTATCACTAAAGGCGCTACGATCGCAATCGCATTATCATTACGCTCTATGGAAATGTCTGATCTTCTTAATCTGTGTTAATCTGTGTTTTTTAGTGTAATAGGATACTTTTACTAAATATCATTTATAGGATCGGAAGACCGTATAAAAATTTAATTTCGAAATTTTTAAATAAATGTTTTCATTGTCTTAAACCGCTTTAAAAATATTTCTTTACTTCATTTAAAACATTTTTCTAATTGGAACTATATGTCTATGACTAACGGTATAGGAATTAGGCCATTGGACATCGTTGAGAGTGGAATCTTTATACATACATGTATGTACTAGGTGTCCTAAAAAGGACTGACTGATTTTAAAATTCAATAACTTGCAAACGGTGACAGATATTTAAAAAATTCTTGCAGGAGGGTTATGCAGGATGTTAAAAGTTTTTTTTACAGTGATTTTCAATTTTAGTTCGAATTACAAACAATAGATGGCGCTGCTATCAATAGACACTAAATTCAGGTTCGTTTTTTGATACTTCGGTACCAACTCAATATAATTCTATCTCCTTTTCTGCATGGAAGAAGAGAAAGGCCAAAAAATCTAGCCTGTATTTAGCGTCTTTATTAGGTCTTAAAAATCCCCAATCCAAGGAAAACGAATGGAAACTCGTTTACAGAGAGATCGCTACTGTTTTCTTTTTTTTTTTATTTATTTAATTCAATATTTTTAAAGCCGATCAAATTAGCGTGCTTTTTGGAGTGCCTGAACGGGGATTGGCGAGCGTAGCTCGTAGGGGGCAAAGACAGAAAATAAGAAAATCTTCTAAGAAAAAGAATTAAAACAAAAATTTTTGAATGCAGTAGGAAAGTAATCTAAGAATCACCTTGAACCCTCGGTACAAGTTACCCATATTCATCAACTACGTCCATAAATATACCCTTAAATTGCGATAAAGGTTAATTTGGCTAAAAGTATAAGAAAGAAAATAAACGAAAAAGTTACTTTGTTATTCTTGAATAATGATAAAACTTTATCAGGACTCAGGGGAGCTTATGACTAAATATTCTGCCATAAATTATAATAAATAAATTCCCTTTTTTCCTCATATTTTAAAAAAATGTATATTTTACATAAAAATGTACTTTGAATCGGTACCATCAAAAGTTATCCTTGGAATTATCATTATTATTGCTACTTTAAAAAAATTATTATCCAACATATTTTTTTTTCCTTTTTGAGAGATACAAAATTATCAGTCTGGTTTCTAACACACGTGTTTGTTCTCCCCCCTCTCCATTTTTTTCAAGGTAACTCAACCATTTTCTTCGCTTTTTCTACAGTTCAAAAGGAGAAAATAGACTAGAAGAAATTCTAGAGTTTCTAGAACACTTAGTTGAGATAAAAAAATCACCTGTCATAAATGTTTTACATAAACATTTATTGTTATTCAATGCAATACATTTTACACAAAAGTGTACGTTAATCTCGAGTACCTAGATCATTTATTGCAGATCAAAAGTTCGTCTACGATATGAATTTTACATAAAAATGCACTGGGAATCTATACCATATGTATTTCGCATAAATATTATTTTGTTTTGGAGTATATTTTATTTTCTCTTTTACTTTGATAATTTTTCGATCTGTACTAAATGTTTCAAATATTGGAACATTTAGTACAGATCGAAAAATCGACTGCAATGTATATCTACCCTATATATATAAAATCCTAATGAAACGAATTTATGAAACGATTCTTTGAAACGACTGATTAAACAACTGATTATGTTTCACGGCGATTTCACCTAAAATATGGAATACTTTGCGATGAAATTAACACCAAAAATCAATATTGATCCGCAGATTTCAAAACTGGTATTAGAATTTTTAAATTCGAATTAGTTTTCGAAATATTAATTTTTTTCTAATTTTATATACATTTTTCTAATGATGGCAACTCAAATTCTAATCAAACAGATTTTTTTTTAATATTTCAGAAAAGTTTGATATGGTAACCCGGCTATTGTTGTTTATTTCATAATAATAAAGGTTTATTTACTTTTATTTCTTTTTACAAATTATATAAAATATTTTGTTCTATGATTATTAATTATTTTTTTGATATTTCCTTTAGAAAATAATAGAAAATAATTAAGAAATACAGTACTACTTAGTTATTCCGTCAACCAATTTCGCGAAATTATATAAATCGTCAAAACACTCGCCAAATTATACAAATTGACATAATTTTTATTTTAAATAATGAAAGAACAAATAAATTAATATATGATCAATCATTATTGGCATTTAATCTTATAGTCTGACGTAGAGGTCTGCACGGGCCGGAATTTCGAGGCCCGGGCCCGGCCCGGCCCGAACGAAAGCTATCTTGGCCCGGCCCGGCCCGGTGTAAAAATGGGAAGTTCGGCCCGAGCCCGGCCCGGCCCGTTTCATTTTTACAGTTCTCGGCCCGGCCCGTACAAAAATCAGGGAAAACAGGCCCGGCCCGGCCCGACAGAATTTCTACAAAAAAAAAAAAAAAAAAAAAATCCGTTTTTTCTCAACATACAATTACGATTCTTTTAATGAATACTACATACATATTTATGGGAACATTTTACAGTATATTTTACATTACTATGATGTTCGCAAAACAGAAAACACACAACAGTAAACATTACCGATTACTTTCAGTGTTTTAGTCATCGTGTCTACAGACATTTCAAAATGAAAATAAGGATTCATTAAAAGATTAATGTAGTTCATCAGAATAAAGGATTAAAAACATGATAACTTTTGAAGCTGTATAATAAAAAGTAGATTTGTGAAAATATTTCTCTCATTTTTAAGGCTTTTCTCAAATCCAAAGGAGCTACATTTCGACACATTTATGAATTCTTTTCTTTTCGGAAACGCGTAAGATTGGCAAGCATTCTTATTCAGAAGCTATGTAAATGTCGTTTTTTTTTCATAGATAAAAGCAATATATCTTTCTGAAAATACTGTCAAAGTTAGCGTTTTGAATCGAATTTCCGGAAGCGATGGCACAGGAAAGGAGAAAAACGTACAGTCACGTGACAGGAATCTCTTTTATCTCTGTAAGTAATTTATCAAATATGGAAAAAGCTATTCGTTTCCAAATGCCTTCAATAGGCAGGCCTCTCAATTTTATGCCTTTATAGTTAAATATTTTGTCAGAAAATGTGTCTGAAAGCTTCGCATTGTTGAGCAGTGAATATGAGAACCACCTTAAGGTATATTTCCAAAGATACTGTTAAGAAAAGTTCATTATCACTATTAAAACTACAAAACACAATGACTGTTCTACACATCCTGAGATCGATAAGACCAGTTCCGTCCTGGCACGAGTCTGCTGAAAAAAAAATTAAACTCGGAATCAGACATCTTGCAACTGTACGATGCCGATCTCTATGATGGACATGTTACATTTCTGTATTGATGTTGTTAAACTCGCATTGGCTTGTGACGCACATTTATACTTCTCGAGAAAATCATATTCATTGAAAATGGCTTGTACTTTATCTGCTTCGCTTAAATTCTTATATCGGGCCGATAGGCCCGATTAATTTTTTTGCCGGCCCGGCCCGGCCCGGCCCGTTTATTTTGTCTGTCGGCCCGGCCCGGCCCGTTGAAAAAATTGTCCTAATTTTGCCGGCCCGGCCCGTTTGAAAATTCGCCTTCATTCCGCCGGCCCGGCCCGCGGGCCGGGCCGGGTACGGGCCTCGGGCCAAGCCCGGGCCCGTGCAGACCTCTAGTCTGACGATAGATTTTTGGTCGACGGGATATCTAAGGATTACCGAAAATGCATATGTAACTGGTATTTGAAAACTAGGTTTTCGCCAAATTTTCGTAAAAAAATAAAAATCACATCAAACCTGCGGTGCGTATCTGCCCAAATATTACCACTCGGAAAAAAAAAAAAAATGCTAACTGGCGAGTTGAAAAAAAAGGTAATACTTATAATAGTTTTACTTTTAATGTAGTTTTATATGAAAAAAAAATTGATTTTTTAATCAAAATGGAAAACTTACGTTCCCATATTGGCGCGATTTTTTTCTGACGCCAACGTCATATACGGAACGGACACATAACTGGCGCTAAAGTATCGTTATTTTGCTTGATATGGTAAGCCGGATGTTGCTGTTTATGCTGTTGATGCGTTTCTCAAATTGGCGTCGTTAAAAAGTCGTGCCAATATTATAATATAGGACGTATATGACATCTTTGCCAAACTTTCATATGAACGGCGAAGGGATCAGGCCGTATTTGTTTATGGCAGTTGGTGACTTGAACTATTATAATATAGATGAAATGATGGCGATAAAATAATATTTGGCGACTTATCACCTGTGCCTGGCTAACATTGAAGTACCAAAATGGCACCTAGAGTATAAAAAGCGAAGTGGTCCGCTTGAAACTGTTGATGATAGTCACATGACTTAGGCTATTGTTATAGAGATTGTTTTAAAATACCGGGAGACAAAGACTCTGTATACTTAATTTATTTTATTTTAGCTTCTTTTCAAATGTTTAACTGATCCTCTTTAATCAAAAACGAAAACAACCATTGGATGTCTTAACAGCAACTGATTCGCCCTTAAATTTTTGCAATCAAAGGGAATTGAATGGAAACCTGTTTACAGGGAGATCTGCACAGCTTTTTTCAGTATAATTCAATCTTCTCTAATATTTTTAAAACCCACCAGATTAGCGTGTTTTTAGATTCTGCGGTGTCTGAACGGGGGATGGCGAGCGTAGCTTTCAGGGTGCAGAGACCCCTAGTTTTATATAAAAATGTACTTTAAATGGATGCCATTTAAGAAATCGCATTTGAAATTACTGTTATTACTACCTCTAATAATACTTTTTTATCCAACACATTTTCTTTTCGGAACAATACAAAATTATTAGTCTCGTTTTTAACACACCCGTTTCTTCGCCATTTTTTTTCTGATAATTCAACCATTTTTTTCTCTTTTTCTACAGTGCAATTCGTGCAAATACACTAGAAGAAATTCTGGAGTATCTAGAGCGTTTAGTGCAGGTCTAAAAATCGTCTGCCAACGAAGAACGTTCAAAAGATCCCCACGTGTGGTAAACGTTGATGCATGACCAGGGTAGCGTGAGCATCAGAAGATGGGAATTATAAAATGAATAAAACAATTTTCTTCTTTTGTCAGAATAAGTGCCACTGAAAAATTTCTCAATCTATCTCAGATATTTCGATTTGACGGAACTGATTGATATTTTATGTGTCAAATTTTGTCAGACTTCCAAGAATAGCGAAAACTTTTTTTGACAGATAGCATTTTTGCGTTTGTTCCGCTTTTGTGCTAGTGCTTATTCCAAAAGCTGGGATTCGGATACTGCTTCAAAATTTTTATCATGCAAAATTTATTATTAATGCGTTATTTTGAAAAAATATGGAAATGTAGTTAATTACGTTGAACTAATTGGCCAGTTCGTCTGATTATGGTGTGTGATCAGAGCGTAAAAAAAGGGCCTCAGCTTTTGGAGAAAAAATCACATTTCTTTGCTATGGACTGACAAATATAAAAGTGCTTCAAGAACTCTTTTGGGGGAAAATGAAATGAATGTTTTATCTCTGCATAGGCAACAATAGAGTTAGTCAAAGTAGCAATGTGTCGAATTTCCTAGTTCTCGAAATATTCAGAAGGATGCGTTGCACAAATTGTAATAATAAAGACATTCAGAAGATGAGGATAACTCATTTTAGCTGATTTTCTCTGTTGGTTACAGCCTTGTAATTCGAAGATAACGAAAAAAAACTACCTAGATCCAATGAGCATAGTTAACCACTGAACATATCGTCGCGTCGTTTGTTATGCATTTTGGAAAGACTTTCCCAGAGCAAAATGAACAAAATTCGCGTTTTTTCGAGCATTCATAATTATATAAATACGTAGCACCTATAGTCGCCGTCTGGTCCGTCTGTCTATCTGTCCATCTGTACGCATATGACAGCGCAAAAACTACCCAACAGAGTGGTTTAAAACTTAATATATAGAATCGTTGCAGAATTTTGTTGTGTCATTTTAAATTTTCTGAATATCGAGTGCAAACTTAAAAAGATTTTAATAAAAGTTTTCTCCATTCTATTAAATCCTATCATACGCAATTAATTCTATGATATCTAATTATAGGTAATGATTCTAGTTTGCCATAGTGATTACGTCCTATTTCAGATGGAGTCCTATTATTTCCGTATTACGAGTTGAATATATATAATCATAATAAAGTTTGTATTCATGCATTTTTGTGTAAGAGTGCAACAGCTATTGCACCAAGATCAGAATATTTACAAAACTGGTGATAGTACGAATGCACCTCATTTGCCACGTTTGACGTACAATTTTCGACTTGATCTATCTAAGGAAAATCGGGAAAACCTTGCACCGTCATCTCACTCTGTCGAATACGCGGGCTTTGTCTACAAGTCTCTCGTTGAAGATTTATTACAAAGGAAAGATGACAATGACATCAGCATCTGTTTTATTTTTTCCAGTGTATTTCATTAAGTTTTGAATCTTGAATTATTTTC
Organism: Maratus speciosus; assembly: GCA_963932465.1. Lineage (NCBI taxonomy): Eukaryota > Metazoa > Arthropoda > Arachnida > Araneae > Salticidae > Maratus > Maratus speciosus. The sequence goes on from OZ010798.1 coordinate 294,544,810, forward strand.
TAAATAACTTAGATATCATTTGTAATTAAAGCTGCAACTAACTACTCGCCAGTCGACAGTAGGTGATTAAACAAGAGTACATAAAAAACAATTCATGCTTTCTATTCATACAATACATTCTATTTTTTATGATATTATTATGAAGTTAATTTTTCCCATAACAAGATATGTATCTATTCTTGATGACAAAGACAAAGAGTCAGAGTCAGAACGTATTTACATAAATTTTATTTTTGATTCTGGATAGAAGATTTGCACAAAAAATAAATCAATTTATTCAAATAAATACATTTCAATGCATTATATAGGTTCAGTGAAAGAGATATATTTAACAGTGTATTGGAAAATTAAAAGTATTGTTTAGATCTGTAAATATATTTTAGCCAAGCCAAAGATAATTTAAATTGAATTTTAAAACAAATCGTTTAAAGCCACATCAAGGCGTCATTTAAATTTTGATATAACATCTTTTAAAACTCCTATTTTGAATTTATGAGAGACGTTAATTATAAAGCATCAATGAATAAATTTTTATAGATCTTTTTATTTTTAACTTAATTTTTGCAGATGCGATTATAAGCAAAACAAAAATAAAATGATGAAGGTAATAATATTTATATACATCTACATGCATATTTTAATTAATAGCAAAGCGTCACTCATAATTTGATATCATTATTTTTAAGATCCATATTTAAAATTCTTAGAGCCATGTGATAAAGTGCTGCTTACAAACTTTTTCACGTTAAGGGTTTTTGCATTGATATATGCAGTGCGTGTAAAACTTTAAGGAAATTATAAAAAAATTGACAAATTTAAAATGCGATAATTAAAATGGCAATTTAATGTTGATCAAAAAGTGGAAATAATAATATATACGTCATCAAAACGTATCTGTGAGCTATTTATTGCGAAAAAATTATTGTTATTCAAACAAACGCTGTTTTTGCCTGTGTAAAAACTTTAAGGGCACAACTTTTTTTTTTTATAGAAATGTTGCATGTAAGAATTATCCATTTACACGTTAAAAATTCTTCTGTATAGTGATATTTCTGGCGATTTTATTAAGAGTTTTTTTAATTTTATAATAATGCTAAATGTAAGTAAACTGACTGAATGTGAAAAAAAAGGTACTGCTGAATCTTTTGCATTGTCAGGAATATGTTGTAGGTCTACTGAAAAAAAAAGATAGGAAGATCCAAAACCGTCATCAACATTTTTTTAAGTTTAAAAGACGAGTATGGGAAACCTCTGGAGGCAGACTAAAAGCCTTGTCATCCAGAAATGTAAGAAGAATTTTAAAGTTAGCATCAACTGGAAAATACTCGAACTAGAAAACAGGAATTCTGCTTTTTCAGAATTCAGAGTCGCCCCCGGTGAAAAAAAAATGTATATAAATATAAATAGTTCAGTTTTAAGACTCTAAACACGCGCTTTTATTTTATATAAAATGACGTCATCCGCATCCGCTAAAGAATTCCTTTACGATCCAGTCTTAAACATCTACAGTAAAATATACATAGGACGTAACTATCACTGAATAATACACAAATCCAAAAAAAGAGATTTCGTCATTCAAGAAACTGGACAAATAAAATCGGCTATCTCATGATTCATATGCCTTCATTTGTTTGTAATATTAATATAAATACTTAAAGTTAAATTTAATTTATAATAGCTCCATGTTTTATCAGAAATCATTCATTTATATTTTTTCAAAATAGCACGTATTTTAATTGCATTTTTTTTTCAGTTTTTATGAGAAAATGGCAACCAAAAGATATAATTGCTATTTTTCAACGATTTTCCCTTTACTTTCTACAGAAATGGAGTATTTGAGTTGCCAAAATTAAACAAATGGTGCTAAAAACTACAAAAAAAAAAAAAAAAAAAATGAATATCTCAAAAATAAATGGAGATGCAGTTTTCAAACAAATTGCATTTAAAAGTACTTTTTTTCCCCAATACGACGGTATAAAAATTGAAAATGTGCGATGCTTAGAAGTTTAAAAAATTGCAGTAGAGATTATTCCGTACAATGATACACCGGATACACATGATCTTTGTTTTACGGCTGGCTTATACAACGTAACGTTATTTTTTGCAGACGACACATTAATAACTGGGTGAAAGAAATAGCATACCGGGGGCTAATAAAGAAGTTTTACAAATAAGTTACTGGGTTGAAAGTGTGCAAGAAAATAATCTATAATACAATTAATCTATCTGGGAATTTCCAATACACAGCAAAATTGCACAAACCTCTTTTACTGACTAGCCACAAAACCCAGAATTTACAGTTTGCAAGACAAGTGATGACTCGGGACACCAAATACAGTGTGACTTCAAAAATCCGGCATTCAGAAATCCGGCATCAAAACCATCTTTTCCCTTCCTTTTTCTTTTACACTTTCAAGTTATCGGAGAAGAAAAATAGCAATTCTTTATGAATGAAAAACTTCAAGATCAAAAGTAAAAATGCAAAAAAAGAATATTTGACTTTTCTTTTTTCATTTGTCAGATACGATTATTTTCTGAACAAATTTTCTGGGAGCTGCATTGTTGCTTAGGAACGGGAAACACTTTGGGGACGACTTTGGCGTATGCATGGAACAATATATGACCGGAAGGAATTTCGGCTACGGCAACAACAATGATGAGGAAGCGTTTTTAAGCTTTCACATTTCCCGTGAAAAGGCCGCAATTTATGAGCACAATTTAACATGCAAAATCTGAAAACTCATTAAGTGTCGAAAAAAAAGCATATAGATGATTGGCTAAGCATTGGCGAATATTCATCAACAATGAACAATTTAACGGACAGCGAGATGGCTGACGCTGTGCTAAATAGAACCGCCGATAAGGCTAGTAGCAGCTCAGAAGACGAGAGAGAACAACCGACAGAAGAAAAGGTGTCACTAGAAAGATGCATAAATTTGACTGGAGAATTAATATATACTTTAGACAAACAAGACTGGTATTTCCGGAATAGACATTCTTAAGTTGTATAAAATACAAAAAACTTGTTAAAGTACGGCCAAAAAAATTGAATTAAACGAAGTTGACATCGATACTTCCGAAATTACGAGAGAATAAATAATTTCGCTCTTTATTAGATTTTTCTTCTGTAACAGAGATAATATCAATTAAAGTAAGTTTTTTTTTTAAATTTAAATTTCTCTTTTTTTACAAAATTATGACTTAATAATGAATTAAACTGTGGCTAAAAGGCACCATTAACAATATAGTACTATTAAAACACCAAATAAAATAAACTAAGACAGACTTGACCACAGTTAAAAAATAACTTTTTATTTTTATAAAATAATTTTTTAACTGTGCTCAAGTCTGTCTTAGTTTATTTTATTTGGTGTTTTAATGATTTTTAAATTCAGACGTTAAATGTATATGTACTGTAAAATATAGTACTTGTTTTGATATTCCTTCAAAAATCCGGCATAGTCTCGGTCCCGATGGTGCCGGATTTTTGAAGTTATACTGTAGTTGCAAGTTGTTTTCTCCGATGACAAAAAAAAAAAAAAAAAAAAAAAAAAAAAAAAAAAGAAAAAAAAATGGAACTTAGATGGTCTTGATGGCTGGAAATATTATTGGCTGGATTTGAGAAAAGAAAAAGAAATTTTCTCAAAACGTCAGTTAGGTGGCTGATCTCTTATGACATGGAGCTGCTTTTCGTTCAACGTCGTTCAAACACAAGCAGTGCTTTCAGGAAACGTTAATTCAGAGGCATATCTAAAAACTGTTTCTGACAATCTTGCACCTGTTGCAACACTTTTGGCAAGAGAAAAATAAATTTATCTGAAAGATAATGCACCTATTCAAACAAGCCGTGAGGCAAAACTTTGGTTCCAGAAGTAAAATATTGCAGTTTTGCAATAGCCACCCAAAAGTCCTGATCTAGGTCCTATCGAAAACTTATAGAGAGATCTAGCAAGACGAGTTTATAAGAATGGAAGACATTTTTCTGCAGCTTCAGAACTCAGATTTACTATTCATATTGAATGGTACAAAACCAGTCTCGAACTGTGCAAAAATTAATAATGTCCATGAAAGATAGAATATTTGCAGCCATTAAACGCAATGGAGGGTGTATAATAAATAAATTATTATTTTCTTCGTTACTGTATTCTTTTTATTTTGCTATCCTTAACGTTTTTAAACAGGCAGAAATAGTTTTCTTTTGTACAATTACTTTATTTTCGTAATAAAATACTTACAGATGCATTTTGTTGACTTTTTTATTAGCTTTTCAACTTTATGTTACATATTATTGTAAACTTTTTTTTTTATCCCATTTGAAATTTAACAAAAAAATTAATATATTTTGCTGCCCTTAAAGTTTTTATACGTACTGTATATACATAAAGTAGAGACGTATAACGTAAGTCGATCCTAAGAATTAAAGTAATATTTCACAACTTTAATAAATAGCAATAAATAATCATTAATTATAATGATTAAGTATGAAAGAAATACTATGTTTTAAAAAAGAAAAAAAAAGTACCACATAACAGCTTCACAAAGTATGCGGTAACATAAAATTAACATTCTTAAATGCCTACAGCATTTTCCAAAGTAAATTATTATATTTTCAAAACAAGGATAAAATTTTTAAATTCTATAATTAATTGCTTTTTACGTAATTAAAGAATAATAAAACCGCATTTAAAACTTTTCAATGCGTATTTTAAATCAATGAATAATTTAATATGCATTCGAATCTTTATAGAACTTTTAATTATATCAATTATCATCACATTTATCAAAATATTTTCCTCTAAACGTGAAAGTTTTCATGAATTAATGTCATTTTTACATTTTTTTTTATTTAACTGAACTTGATTTTTGTCTGCAGGGTTCGACTTATGCTATTTAGGGCCCAGGGGCAAACATAATTCTGCCTCCCCCCTTCTATACATCCATAGAAATTGTTCACGAATAATGTGGAAGTGGCTAGTACTAAATTTCATAATGTATAAATTTCGTACCAGGTACTCTTCAAATATGTATACAGAGTATCACAAAAAGATAGTCACAACTTCTTAGGAAAAATACTAGTAGAATAATAGTAAAAACTAGTCGGATGTTGAAACCACAAAACTTTCTTCTATCTCATACATGTACTTCCAAAAAAAAAAAAAAAAAAAAAAAATGCAGCATAGCAGCGCCACCGGTTGCCAAAATCTAATCAGCAACGACTTATATCAACTTCTAACTTAATCGGAAGTTTCGTGAAAATCCGTGCATTAGTTTTTGAGTTGAGCTATGGCGGAAATCGTAAAAAATTCTACATAGAGCGCCACCTGTTGGGCGATATATACTAAAACCTAACAAGCAACAACTTAAGTCAACTTGGTAACTTGAAGCTAAAGTTTGATTAAAATCCGTGCATTACTTCTTGAGATAAAACTATTGCGGGAATCAGGAAAAATGCAGCATAGCACAGCAACCTGTTGGACGATTTACACCAAAACGTAGCCAGCGCCAATTCATATGAAGGACTAACTGAATTTGAAGTTTCATGAAAATCCACGCATTAGTTTTTGAGATAGAGCCGTTGCGGAGATCGTAAAAAATGCAGCATATCAGCGCCACTTGTTGAGCGATTTGCCCCGAAAACTAATCAGCATCAATTTATACCAGGGACTAACTGAATATGCATTTTTATTAAATTTCGTGCATTAGTTCTTGAGATCGAGTGCCCACAAAATTTGTGCCACATACAGACACACAGACAAATAGACAGACAGACTCACAGACAGATATTTTGCAAAAACATGTTTTTCGGGGATCTCTGACCCCTGAAACGTGTAAATCCGTCGAAAACCGGAATTCGGAATTTTTCATGACTCCAATACTTTCTTCTTGTAAAGATAGAAGAAAGTAAAAATGATGGATTGGTTGACACAGGTGTATTTCCTTGCAAGCTTTTACTTTGCTTATCTAGATTAGGTTATAAGATGTCTAAAACAAAATGTCCTCAATTGTTCATAATTAATGGTTTTAACTTGACTCGGTACGAGGAAAACATCAATACAGAATGTTTTTTTGAAAACATTGGAATACTAAGTTGTTATAATAAAATTTTAACCATTAGTTTTCTAAGGATATACAGTAAAGTTCCGATTACCCTAGTGCCGCTTAACCGAGTTTCCGCTTTAAACGAATTATTTTCTTTTGATGGAGTGATGGCTTCCATTATTATGAAACAGCCATTATAAATGAAGCGTTAGGTGAAGATGAAAGAGCAGCTGTAAAAAGTTAGATCTCTGATTTTCTGGTCAAAATGGGGAAAAAATAGCATTGTTTTTTTTTTTTTTTTTTTTTTTTTTTTGTTAAAAAAAGAAAAAAAAACGGCTATTTTTTTTTTCCTATTCTGACCAAAAAATCAAAGTTCTAACTTTTTACGACATTCCAAATTGATTGCTAAATTCAATTAAAGTTTTCTGTTTCCTGCTATTAGATTATCCCTGTAAAAAGGTTTGGCTGAACTGGAAGCCCTTTTGTAATTATTTAGCGTTTGAGTGCAACGTGTCTTCTGACATAAACAGTTTGGGGAACTTATAAACGCATTTTGCGCAAAATGACTTTTTTTCAAACTGGGCGGGGTCAGAACGCAAAAACTATTAAACCTATTTTGCCATTTTTTTAAAATTAAATGGATCATAATTTATTGATGCTTGGACCACTTTCAGCCATTCTGACCAAAAAATCAAAGTTCTAACTTTTTACGACATTCCAAATTGATTGCTAAATTCAATTAAAGTTTTCTGTTTCCTGCTATTAGATTATCCCTGTAAAAAGGTTTGGCTGAACTGGAAGCCCTTTTGTAATTATTTAGCGTTTGAGTGCAACATGTCTTCTGACATAAACAATTTGGGGAACTTATAAACGCATTTTGCGCAAAATGACTTTTTTTCAAACTGGGCGGGGTCAGAACGCAAAAACTATTAAACCTATTTTGCCATTTTTTTAAAATTAAATGGATCATAATTTATTGATGCTTGGACCACTTTCAGCCATTCTGACCAAAAAATCAAAGTTCTAACTTTTTACGACATTCCAGATTGATTGCTAAATTCAATTAAAGTTTTCTGTTTCCTGCTATTAGATTATCCCTGTAAAAAGATTTGGCTGAACTGGAAGCCCTTTTATAATTATTTAGCGTTTGAGTGCAGCGTGTCTTCTGACATAAATAATTTGGGGGAACTTATAAACGCATTTTGCGCAAAATGATTTTTTTTCAAACTGGGCGGGGTCAGAACGCAAAAACTATAAACCTATTTTGCCATTTTTTAAAAATTAAATGGATCATAATTTATTGATGCTTGGACCACTTTCAGCCATTCTGACCAAAAAATCAAAGTTCTAACTTTTTACGACATTCCAAATTGATTGCTAAATTCAATTAAAGTTTTCTGTTTCCTGCTATTAGATTATCCCTGTAAAAAGGTTTGGCTGAACTGGAAGCCCTTTTGTAATTATTTAGCGTTTGAGTGCAACGTGTCTTCTGACATAAACAGTTTGGGGAACTTATAAACGCATTTTGCGCAAAATGACTTTTTTTCAAACTGGGCGGGGTCAGAACGCAAAAACTATTAAACCTATTTTGCCATTTTTTTAAAATTAAATGGATCATAATTTATTGATGCTTGGACCACTTTCAGCCATTCTGACCAAAAAATCAAAGTTCTAACTTTTTACGACATTCCAAATTGATTGCTAAATTCAATTAAAGTTTTCTGTTTCCTGCTATTAGATTATCCCTGTAAAAAGGTTTGGCTGAACTGGAAGCCCTTTTGTAATTATTTAGCGTTTGAGTGCAACGTGTCTTCTGACATAAACAATTTGGGGAACTTATAAACGCATTTTGCGCAAAATGACTTTTTTTCAAACTGGGCGGGGTCAGAACGCAAAAACTATTAAACCTATTTTGCCATTTTTTTAAAATTAAATGGATCATAATTTATTGATGCTTGGACCACTTTCAGCCATTCTGACCAAAAAATCAAAGTTCTAACTTTTTACGACATTCCAAATTGATTGCTAAATTCAATTAAAGTTTTCTGTTTCCTGCTATTAGATTATCCCTGTAAAAAGGTTTGGCTGAACTGGAAGCCCTTTTGTAATTATTTAGCGTTTGAGTGCAACGTGTCTTCTGACATAAACAATTTGGGGAACTTATAAACGCATTTTGCGCAAAATGACTTTTTTTCAAACTGGGCGGGGTCAGAACGCAAAAACTATTAAACCTATTTTGCCATTTTTTTAAAATTAAATGGATCATAATTTATTGATGCTTGGACCACTTTCAGCCATTCTGACCAAAAAATCAAAGTTCTAACTTTTTACGACATTCCAGATTGATTGCTAAATTCAATTAAAGTTTTCTGTTTCCTGCTATTAGATTATCCCTGTAAAAAGATTTGGCTGAACTGGAAGCCCTTTTATAATTATTTAGCGTTTGAGTGCAGCGTGTCTTCTGACATAAATAATTTGGGGGAACTTATAAACGCATTTTGCGCAAAATGATTTTTTTTCAAACTGGGCGGGGTCAGAACGCAAAAACTATAAACCTATTTTGCCATTTTTTAAAAATTAAATGGATCATAATTTATTGATGCTTGGACCACTTTCAGCCATTTTTATAAAAAATAAACATTTTTAGAAGCATATAATCCATAACTTTAAGTTATTTACCTTATTATCAGGTTTTACTTTATTTTCCATGTGCAGCAATACTTTATTTTGTATACATCCTTCACATATTTAAAAGCATTTTCCACAAGTTTTTATATCCACAAGTTGGAATGAATTGAACTGTAAATTTATGAAATATTTGTGAACGGACGAAATACAAAGTATATAAATGGATAGTAAAAGGGAATGCTAAGTGAAGTTAAATGTAGTGTTTTTTTTATATAGAACTGTAAAATAATATATATTTTTTAAAAACAATTTAAAATGATGTGGCCTTTTTAAATATAAATAAAGAAAACATTATCAAAATGAAAATGCTTTTAAATATGTGAAGGATGTATACAAAATAAAGTATTGCTGCACATGGAAAATAAAGTAAAACCTGATAATAAGGTAAATAACTTAAAGTTATGGATTATATGTAAAATACAGGTTTTAAATAAACAGATTTATCTGTGAATAACTTATTGATGTATTTTTAGAAGCATCCCAAAGTGCGAAAAAGGGGTCAAAAATAGTCCTTTTTTTTTCAAATGGTCGCAAGCTTGTTAATTTTTAACTTTTTGATCTCAAAGTACTTGAAGCTCCAGATAATTTTGTGTACTTTCGTAATCCTTAACGAAAATTGATTGCAGGCGACTCTGGTGATCTACTGGATCCCGCCTGATTGTAAGTACCGGTGTGCGCGCTAGGAGAACCACCTACGCATCTCGAGCAACGTGATCAATTTTTTTATTTAAAAAACACATTTAAAATGATGTTCAAGTGATAATAAATAACATGCAAGAAAAACTCGGAGCTTAAATCGTCATTCCTATTTCGTAAAAAATGCTAAAAAGCATCCCATTTTCGGTTTTCTATAGGCAAATCTCCCCGTAAGATATCATAAATTATTCGATAATATGACCTTCTTAGTGTTTTTAAGTGAGAAAATAACCTCCACTAGAAAGCTACATGAAAAACTGCTATTTTCCTTTTTATTAAATATAATTATTGGACTTCATTTAGAAAAATAAAATATAGTATAATTCTATTTTAACTACGGTTAAAGAAATCAAATGGAAATACCAAGCACCTCATTTTTTTAATTTCCAAAAAATAAAATTAGTTTCTATAAATACGATCATTCAAAACTATAACCAAAATAATGTCACATCGTAAACCAAAATACAAAAATTAGTTAAAGAATAGTTAATGCAGATTTAATGTGCACCTATAATACTAGTGGGGATAATAACTATATTTATTGGCTGTATGGTATTTGATAAATGAAATAATAATGACTGTGTTTTTAACACTTTCCAACCAAGTTGAAAAGTGTTTATGACTTCGGTTTGTCTGTCCGCCTGTCCGCACTCTAACTCTTGTAAATATACTCCGATTGTGCTGAAATTTTTGGATGTTATTGACGTTTACCATAGCACGTTCCCTATTTCAAATGATGTTTGTAGCATGTTTAGTTCATTTACAGGGACAGTCAAAAGTATTCCACTAAATCACGGCCAATGGGAAGAAATTGTTTCAAATGATTTTTAATGATGTTACACGCTTTCAAACATAATAAAACTTATATTCAGTTATGAAGTGCACTACAATATGCATTCTGTAGAATATGCGGTGCAAAGAATAGTTATTATTCATTTACAGGGCCGCACAAAGGAATTTCGTTACATAATAATATAGGGGTGGAGGGAATTGTTTGCGGCGTATTTTAATTATGTTAAACTATTTAATACATAATGAAATTTATATACGTCGCTGAGGTTTACTATAACTAGAACGAACCATAACTAGAACGAACTATAACTATAACGAAGCGTATAGCATTTACAGCGACACACAAAAGATTTCAGATACTATATTGTATCCGAAGTACTGTACATTAGTGATGATTGCTGGAAATGCATTTTTAATTATGATATGCGCTTTTAAGTTTCGCTATTATTTATGCATACTATAAATGCTATAATTCATATATAGGGCTACACAAAAGAATTCGCAAGGGTATGAGTTGCAATGAGTGCAAATTGCTTAGTATGAGTGCAAATTGCTTAAAGTTGGTTTTTAAAGGAGTTATGCATTTTTTACGCTGAACTACAGTTAGTTTACTAAGAAATGTTTGTAAGAATATAGATAAAATGATATACAGGGTCACGCAAAGAACTGGATACATGGGCATCTATAAATGATAATTTCTGGAAATGTGATTTCAGTAGTTTTAAGAGTGTTTTAGTTTGAATTAAATTTTAGCTAAATAGTGGCGTGCAATAAAGGTTCTAGGTAAATTATAGGGTTATACAAAAGTATTAACGTATGTTTCCATCTATTAGTATAAATTGCTGTAAGAAAAATTTCAACTTGTTATGCGTTTTCTTGCTAAACTACATATATTTCCCCATTATATAGTATATATAGCAACCTACAGATCAAATACAGGGCTGTTCAAAAGAATTGGAATGCATATTTGGTTATGGACGGTAACTGCTGAAATCAGTTTTTCAAATACTTTATGTGCGTTTTCTAAAATGTTTACTTAGTTACCTTATTTACCTAAATAACGAACTTTTGTTAAAGCATTCAGGAAAGTGTTTCATAATCTATGCTTAACGCATGATTTTATCTTTCTTATTTATTTGTAAAACAGTCCACGTGAAATCTAGCATAAATCAGTCATAATTAATTTGTTTAATTTGCGACTGTCTGTTCATTAATAATTTTTTAAACGGATAAAATACTTAAAAGTTTATTTGAGAATGCAATATAAATATAAAAATAGCTGTAGCGAGTATAATTAAAGAAAAGTATCAGTTTATGAAATTCTCAACTTGAGTGGGAAAAAATTGGATGTATAAAAAAGGAAATAAAATAAAAAGACTTAAATGGATTTTTTAACGTTGTGTTACTGGCAAAGAAAATCCTTATAAGAAAAAACAAGCCAGAAATTGTACGTCAAAGGTGGCAAATGACGTTCGTACTATAACTAGTTTTATTTAGATCTTGGTGCAATAGCTGTTGCACTCTTATGCAAAAATGCATGAATACAAAATTTATTCCGATTCTATATTTTAAATTCAGTATACGAAAATAATAGGACTCCCTCTTCAATAAGACGTAATCACTATGGCAACCTAGAATCATTACTTATCATGGGATAGCATTGAATTAATTACGTTTGACAGGATTAAATAGAATGAAGAAAACATTTATTAATATATTTTTAAGTTTTGATTCGATTTTCATAAAATTTGAAATGACTCGATAAAATTCTGCGACGATTATATATATTAAATTTCAAACCATTCGGTTGAGTAGTTTTTGTGCTGTTATATACGGGCAGACAGACGGGCGGACGAGGACGACTATAGGTGCTACGTATTTATATAATTACGAATGCATCTAAAAAACGGTATAACGATAGAAACACGAACGGCGTACTTGACACCTGCATCCCATTTATCCTCTTCCGAAAGACCCTCCAGTGTTCAGCGAATTTCATAGATAAATTTTCAGATGAAATTCATATTTTTTTTCTGATCTCTCTCATTCATTAATTTTATTGATCACTAGCTCATTAATTTTATTGATAAGTTTCTATTGATAAGCACGCTAGTGTGCGGAATATATAGCCTGCGTATTTGTATAATTTATTTCACTGTCTTACTTAATTAAAAATCTGTAATGTGGTAATATTAAATTACTTAAAATGGGAGGATTGCACTTTGTGCCGATATATCAAGGAATAAAAGAACAACGTTAAATTGCACAATTCTTAAAATATGTATGGAAAACGGTGCATACAGCTGCTTCGGAGCTTCTAAAGCTCCATCATCAGTACAAAGTTTAAAATTCATGTTTAAAACCTAGAAATATGTGAGCCAGAGAAACGCAACTGACAGCTCGCGGCCAACGGCGAAATGGAGAGGAGTGTTGAAAAAATTCGCATGCGCGGGAACGATTGACACCGCTGTTGTTTTTCAGCACTCACCGCCATTTCGCCGTTGGCCGCGAGCTGTGAGTTGCGTATCTCTCTAGGTTTTAAACACTAATTTTCAACTTTGCACCGATGATGGAGGTTTAGGAGTTCCCAATCAGCTGTATGCACCCTTTTTACACAATTTTGCAATTTGTGCTATTTAACATTGTCCTTTCATTTTTTTGATGTAATATTGATGTTTAATACTTTTATTATTTTATTTTTATGCATTGTTATTTTTTTTAGCCCCCGGTACGGTATGCTATTTCTTTCTCTCAGATTATTTTGTGACATCTCCAAAAAATAACGTTACCTTATAGAAGCGAGGCGTAAAACAAAGCAGTACGATTAAATACTCAATAGCAATTTTTTAAACTTCTAAGCATCACACATTTTCAATTTTTAAGCCGTCATATTGGGGAAAAAAAGTACTTTTAAATGCAATTTGTTTGAAAACTGCATCTCCATTTAATTTTGAAATATTAATTTTTTTTTGTAGTTTTTGGAGCCATTTGCTTAATATTGGCAACGGAAGTAGTTCATTTCTGTAGAAAGTAAAGTAAAAATAGTTGTAAAATATTAATTATATATTTTTGTTGCCATTTTTTCATAACAACCGAAAGAAAGTGTAATTAAAATACGTGCTATTTTGAAAAAAATATAAACGAATGATTTCTGTTAAAACATGGAGCTATTCTATTATAAACTATATTTAATTTTAAGTGTCTATATTAATGTTACAAACAAATGAAGGCCTATGAATCATTAGACAACCGTTTTTTCTTTTCTTTTTTTTGTCGAGTTCCTTTAATGACGGCATCTTTTTGCTGCATTTGTGTATTATTTCGCGATAGTGACGTCCTGTGCATACTTTACTGTAGATGTTGAAAAGTGGATCGTATGTCGAATTCTTAAGCGGATGCGAATGACGTCATTTTACATAAAATAAAAGCTTGTGTTGTAAGTCTTAAAATTGAAATATGTTTTGTGCTATTTATATATACACACATATATATATATATATATTTCATCGGGGGTGACCCTAAATTCTGAAAAAGTAAAATTCCTGTTTTCTAGTTTTTTCGTTCTTTTTTTGTATTTATGTCATGTCTTTCTACAATTTTGAAAAGAATTTTTAAAAAAATAACGAAATTTTACTCCAATAAAATATTTTAAATATTCAAATTGTCACTTCCGCCCCTTTTTAATGACAAATTATACTTAGAAATTTTACTATACGAAATAAGATTTACATTCTTTAGTATAAGATGGAGAATTTTTATTGCAACTTATAAATAGTTTTATATTTATTCTGACCAGAGAAATGCTGTCCTTTAGTTTTTTATGTCACTAATGCCCCCATGTATAAAACTGCTCACGTGACTATCAAGAGGTCAGATAAAATTTGAGAGACAGTTATATTTAGTAGAAGCGGCAATCTTGATTGCTGAAAAAGTCACATGGTCAAAGTCACATTGCTGAGAAAATCAGTTGCAGGTATCCCTCGACTTACGTAATACTCGACTTACGTAAATTCGCACTTACGTAAGAAATCTCGGAAATTACATTTATGAACATACTAACGCGTTTGACGGATTTGCATACTTTTGATATTTGTTTTATAAATAAAACTAGCGGGCATGACCGAGCTAAGCTCGGCCAAAATTAGCCTTGTGTTCAATTCGATATTCCATTCTCACTGTATAATTCTTGTCGTTTAGATAAAATTGGCATGATCCTAAGTCATAGGGACCCACTAACCGAAATTTTTCGGACACAAGACCTAACCAATGCTCTTCTCGAAATTGAAAACGATAGAATACAAAATTTAGTCAAAATCGGTAAAGTCATTTTATAGATAAAATTAGCTTGACCCACGGTAACCTAAAAAGGTCCTACTAATCTAAATTTATAGAATATCTGACCTATCCAAATGGTCTTCTCGTGCTAGGAAGCGGTGTAATTTGTACAAAATTTTTTTTTGTCAAAATCGTTTGAGCCATTTTTTAGATAAAATTAGCTAAACCTTGACCCATAGTGACACAAAATGACTGGTTATCGAATTTTCTTGAGCATGCGACCTAGACCAATGTTCTTCTCGAACTCGAAAACGATAGAAAACAAAATTTAATCAAAATGATTGAAGCTGTTTTTTAGACAAAATTAACTTGACCCACAGTGACCCAAAAAATGACCCACTAATCGAATTTTCCCGAACATGCGACTTAGCTCAATGGTATTCTCATGCTCAGAAACGATATAATACAAAATTTTGCCATAATGTTTTGAGCCGTTATTTTAGATACACTTAGCTTGACCCACAGTGACCCAAAAATAACCCACTAATCTAATTTTCTCGAACATGGGGCTTAGCCCAATGGTCTTCTCATGCCCAGAAACTTTATAATACAAAATTTTGACAAAATCGTTTGAGTCGTTTTTTTAGATACAAATAGCTTGGCCCACAGTGACCCCAAAATACTCACTAATCGATTTTCTCGAACTTGTGACTTAACCCAATGGTCATCTCATGCCCGGAAACGGTATATTACAGAATTTTGTCAAAATGTATTGCGCCTTTTTTTAGATTCAATTAGCTTGACCCTGACCCATTGTGACCCAAAATGACCCACTAATTAAATTTTCTTGAACATGCGACCAAGCCCAATGGCATTCTCGCGCCCGAAAACGATAAAATACAAAATTTCTTCAAAATCGTTACAGCCGTTTTCTAGATAAACTTTGCTTGGCCCACAATGACCCCAAAATGACCCACTAATCGAATTTTCTCTAATATGTGACTTATCCCATTGGTCTTCTCGTAATCGAAAATGACAGAATACATTTAGACAAAATCGTTAGAGTCCTTTTTTTAGATAAAATTGGCTTGACCCATAGTAACCCAAAAATGACGCACTGATCGAAATTTCTCGGACATGTGACCTGACCCAATAGTTTTCTCGTGCCGAAAAACGGTTGGATATAAAATTTAGTCAAAATCGATTGAGCCGTTTTTTAGATATAATTAGCTTGACCTTGACCCATTATATGACCCAAAATGACCCACTAATCGAATTTTCTCTAACACGTGACGTAGCCCAATGGTATTCTCGTGCCCGAAAATGGTAAAATACAGAATTTCGTCAAAATCGTTAGAGTCGTTTTCTAGATAAACTTTGTTTGACCCACAGTGACCCCAAAATGTCCCACTAATCGAATTTTCTCTAAAATGTGACTTAGCCCATTGGTCTTCTCGTGATCCAACAAAATGACCCACTAATCGAATTTTCTCGAACACGTGACGTAGCCCAATGGTCTTATCGTGCCCGAAAATGGTAAAATACAAAATTTCGTCAAAATCGTTAGAGCCGTTTTTAAGATAAAATTGACATACACACACACATACATACACACACAATTTTTGCTCGCATTATAGTATAAGATATGCAGATAAAAACCACAACAACAATATTGTTTTATATATTAGATATAGTTACATTTTTATTGGGATATACAATCAAATCTTTAACAAAACAAACCTGATTAAAATGAGCCAAAAAAAAAAAAAAAACTCTGTTTAACCATTACAACTTTGTTAGCTGAATTCAAACCCTAACGTAACCTAATTTTAAAGTTTCGGTGAAGAGGAACGAGTGTAATTTTTCTTCCAGCTTCAGAGCTGTTCTTTTGATGTAGATTCAAAATTGATATAAATTAATTCATCAATGTTAAATTTATAAATCCCATATTCCACAAGATATTTTTTTTAAAGTGTTCTTTCAGTATGTTTGTATATTTTTTTCATATAGTTTATATCGAAGTAAATACTGCTGCATGCTACTTTATTTAAAAATTAATACTGTGTAAATAATGTATATATTATAATAAATATTGCAGTTTCTGACGAAATTTTACCAAAGGAATTGACGAATTCCACTTACGTAAAATTCGATTACGCAACACTTTACGGAACGCATTACTTACGTAAGTCGGGGGATACTTGTACAAGTTTCAAATTCTATTACTGCATATTGCTTTCAAGTGGAATAACACCAAAAGCTGCTATTTAGGATTTAAAAGGTATTGGCGTACATAGAGTACGTCGCTCGTTTTTTTTTTTTTTTTTTTTGTCGAATTTATTCTAATTATAGTCTTTTTTTAGGTGCGTTCGTAATTATATAAATACGAGCACCTGTTGTCGTCGTCTGGTCCGTCCATCTGTCTGCATATAACAGTGCAAAAACTACCAACAGAATGATTTGAAATTTTAATATATAGAATCGTTGCATAGTTTTGTCGAGTCATTTCACATTTTATGATAATCGAATCAAAACTTAACAAGTGGGTAAGTGCGATCACAGATCGTGTGGTATAAATAAATTGTAATATTATTAATCCATAATATGGGCCGTTAATTTGAAAGGTAAAATTATTAGTGGAAGTTCTTTTTAGTTAACATGCGTTGTGTAGTATCACAATAAAACCCTCGTTCTTTGAGGTCAGTAATTGTAAAAAAATAGAAAAAGGAAACTTCTTACTTGTATATGTGTAAACAAATGATGAGGACACCTTTAAGCATAAATCAATCTTTTATTTCATCTTGAAGAAGAGAAGTAAGAGGCCTTCACCCGTTGGTCACCGATTTTTTTAAAAATAAATACGTTGGCCGATAAAATAATTTATTCCTCTTGACGAGCATCTTTAAAATGTAATGTGCAGCACTAGGCGACTTTTTCTATTGATAAGAATTTCAACTAAATGCCTTTCAAAATCATCCACAAATGAATTTAACAGGAGTTATTAAAATCGCAGACATAGTTTACGCAAAAGCTTTTCACCGGATTCCACATTCATCGGTAGACAGACCGATGGGAGCCCGCAGCCCCGCGGTCTTTTTAAAACAAAACTATGCCATGACAGCAACATCAACAAAACAGATTCTAATTTAAAATTAACGAAATTTTTAATTTATAGTAAGAATACGGGGACTTCAAAAGTTAGAGAAAGAAAAGATTTAGATCTATTAGAGAATTTAAAATATTAGGTAATGTCTTAATAAACAAATCCGAAAGAAAACATTTAAAAAGCTTTATTTTTATTTGTTGTACGCTCGGCGATTAGACACACCTCCGAAAAGATCGACATCCATTCAATGCATATGCCGTGAGAGACTTGCTCCGATGACGTCATCACAATCGTACAGAACTCAAAGGAGAAGCACCCCATGCCAGGCGCTGCGGAACATCAGAGAACTTGCCGATCTGCGGTCGAAAGGAAATCGCCCGCGCAAAAATAAATATGGATTTAAGTTTAAGGAACATCGATGTATAAGGCCAAAAGCAATAAAACAGTAACATAATTTAAACACTGTGAGATTTCATCTCACAGATCGCACAGAGGGTTTCGTTTAATATTCCTTTCAAAACATTTTATCCTTTTGCAAAATCTGTTAGTTCCACATTTCGCAACCTGGGAGCGCCCCCTATTCTACACAAACCTCTAACCGAACGAAACTCCGTTGTACAACCTATCCGTAGAGCGCCCGAGATAGGTAGGCGCCCCCTGGCGGTAAAAGGTGGAACTGAAAGATGTAAGGCTATGTGCATAATATGAAAGAGTGGTCAAAGGGGTGTCGGCAAAAGTTAGAAAAGTACCCACCGGGTGCAATGGGGGGAGGTTAGAAAAATTGCTTAAAATACACAAGTTAGAGACCGGAGGGGTAAATATAAGACTTTTTGAATTTTTTATGATTTGTCGTGTAATTGCAAGTGTTCAGCTATAATTATGCAAAATTTCAAGTCTTCAACTTAATTAGGGGTTCAGTTAGAAAAAAAAAAAGCTTAAAATGCACAAGTTAGAGCCCATAGGGTTAAATATAAGACTTTTTCAAAATTTTATGATTTGTCGTTTGAAGTGAGGTGCTCAGCTTTAAGTATGCAAAATTTCAAGTCTTCAACTTAATTAGGGGATCAGTTAGAAAAAAAAAGTTTAAAATATACAAGTCTTATATTTAACCCAGAAGGTTAAATATAAGACTTTTTCCAAATTTTATGATTTGTCTTTTGATGTGAGGTGTTCATCTATAAGTATGCAAAATTTCAAGTATTCAACTTAATTAGGGTCTCAGTTAGAAAAAAAAGCTTAAAATACACTAGTTAGAGCCCAGAGGGTTAAATATAAGACTTTTTCAAAATTTTATGATTTGTCGTTTGATGTGAGGTGTTCAGCTATAAGTATGCAAAATTTAAAATCTTCAACTTAAATAGGGGCTCAGTTAGGAAAAAAAAAGCTTAAAATACACAAGTTAGAGCCCAGAGGGTTAAACATAAGACTTTTTCAAAATTTTATGATTTGTCGTTTGATGTGATGTGTTCAGCTACAAGTATGCAAAATTTCAAGTATCCAATATATATAGTTTCTGAGAACGGGCTCTGCGACGGACAGACAGACAGACATATTAGCGAGACGAATAGGGCTTCGTTAGATGAACGAAACCCTAAAAAGATATTAATAAAAGTTTTCTTCATTCTATTAAATCCTATCATACGTAATTAATGCAATTATATCCCACGATACATAATAATTCTAGGTTGCCATGGTGATTACGTCCTGTTTAAGATGAAGTCATACCATTTCCGTATTATTGAATTTAATTGATACAATTGTCATAAATTTTGTACTCCTGCATTTTTGCGTAAGAGTGCAACAGCTATTTCACCAAGATATGAATATTTATAAAACTAGTTATAATAAGAACGCACCTTATTTGCCACGTTTGACGTTCAATTTCCGACTTGTTTTGTTTTATCAATTTTATGTTTAGTACTTTTATACTACTACTGGACATTGAATTAATAGTTCTAATTTAGATTGTAAAATGCCTTGGCGCATAAACTACGCTGCCCATGTTTTTATGGTTTCTACAAACCATTCGTGTTTTTAAGGGTGTTCTCAAATCCAAAAGGGCAACTTTCTGACATAAGTTTTAATTTATTTTTGTTCGAAAATACATGAAACTAGCTGGTGTTGTTGTTCAGAAACTATGTAATTGAGCTGTTTTTTCCATTTGTTTGCAAGCGAAATAGATCTTTCAGAAAATAATGTCAAAGTGGGCGTTTTGAACCGAAATTCCGCGTGAAGGAAGAAAGAGACTCAAGAGCGGGCGAAAAATGTGTTTGTCACGCAATCAAAATTCCTTATAACTCAATAGGTAATTGATTGATCAAAAAATGGAAAAAAACAGTTCAATTCCAATTCGCTTCCATGGCCAGGCTTTCCGATTTTATACCTTTCCGTTAAAAAATGAATTTGTAAATGTGTTAAAACGTTTTGCGCTTGTTGAGTAAGCTTTTTTCAAACCAAAGGAGCTATTATCTGACACACTTCTAAATTCATTTTTGCTCGGAAATGCATGAAATTGGTAGATGATCTTATTCAGAAACTTGTAATCGATAGGTGTTTTCTATTTTTTAGTAAAAGTAGAAGATCTTTCAGAAAATACTGTTGAAATTGGTACTTTGGCGAATTTCCGGACACGACAGCTCGGGAAAGGAGAAAACCAGTGTTCATGTGACAACAATCATAAAAATTCAAGTAATATATATATATAAATTAAGTCAATTCCCACTTATGTCAACAAAGAGAAATTTTATTTTAATTAATTAAATTTAATTAATGAATTAATATTTGAAAAAACTGTATTAACATCAAGTGTCATCCACTACAAGTTTAAAAAAATGTATTTGAACCTGAGTAGATGACTAACAAGTATTTTATTAACGATTGAGAAATTGAATAAAATTAATTCATCAAATTGAATTAATGAATTAATATTTGAAAAAAACTGTATTAACATCAAGTGTCATCCACTACAAGTTTAAAAAAATGTATTTCAATTTGAGTGGATGAATAATAAGTATTTTATTAACGATTGAAAATTTGAATAAGAGAAATTTTTTGTTCACATATAAAACTAAAATTAATTCATTACATTTAATTAATTAATTAATATTTGAAATAAACAATTAAATTTAAAAAATCAAAAAACCCGACTGCGTAAAAAGCGAACCAATTAATTATTTCTCATCAATGTGAAACAATTTTTTTTTTTTCAATTCCAACTATTAGCTCACACTCCCGATATATATCTTGTTCAAATTTTCAATCGTTAATAAAATGCTTATTATTCATCCAATCAAGCTCAAATAAATTTTTTTAAACTTCTAGTGGATGACAGTTGATGTTAATCCAGTTTTTTTCAAATATTAATTCATTAATTTAATTAAATTAATTAAATTTCAATAATTGAAAGAGCCCTCTTCTTGATCAAGGTATTTTAAGACGGGGAGAGCCCTCTTCTTGATCAAGGCATTTTAAACGCCACTCAACAGGAAAGAAGAAAGAGAGATAAAAAATTCTCTAATTGACCTAAGTAGGAATTGACTTAAAATATTTTTTTTTTTATATTACTTGTTTATATTACATAGCTATTTTTTTTATTTACTTGTATTGATGACTTTTCAGCTGTATTTAATTGTTAGTTCCTAACTATAAATACTGTTTTGATGAGGTCTATAGATGGTTGGAGGTATGATGGTTAGAGTTGCAGTAAAGCTAGAGATCCTACCTACATAACTTCCAGGTTGTATAATATTTTAACGGAGCTTCTGACTGTAAAATAGTCAATGAAACATCGTCTTCATTTTAAAAGACCTATCCAATGATATGCCACCCAATAGGGTGCGTAATTTATTTTTTTCGTCACTACCGCCATTTTGTATTTTACGGCCGCCATTTTGAATTTATAAAAAAAAAAAATCTAGCCTATAACCATTGGGCCGTTAAGATAAATTGATTGAGACCTCATTCATTAAAATCCATCCAGCCGTTGGGATGTTTCGAGGGTATAAAGAAATCCACATACCACAGATACGCGTGAAACACATAACCTTTCTTTTCAGTCGGGTAAAAATTGTATTAACATCAAGTGTCATCCACTACAAGTTTTAAAAAATGTATTTGAACTTGAGTGGATGAATAATAAGTATTTTATTAACGATTAAAAATTTAAACGAGATATATAAATATATATAGGGTGGGTGTGAACTAATAGTAGGAATTGAATAACTCATTTCGATTCAATCCCATGCCAATTTTATGCCTTTACGTTTGAAAATGAGTCAGAAATTATATCAGAAAGTTTTGTGTCGTTGAGCAGCTAATTTGGGAACCGCCTTAAATATTAATAGAGCCAGTAATTTGCTCCGACTCAATATTAGGCCGGGGCACGAAGCCCGGCATTGGATTCCAGCTCTGGACATTGCCTTGTAAAGCTCTGTCCTGATAGATGATGATAATGATTTGAGCTATCGCTTTCGTTTTCTTCGCACATATATTTTCTTCTAAATATCACATCATTACTATTTTTACCTTATCTAAAAGAATAAGTTGGATATTGCCGTCAAACGTGGCAAATGAGGTGCGTTCGTACTATAGCTAGTTTTATAAATATTTTTTGCACCGCATATTGTATTGAATGTATATTTTACTGCGCTTCAATAAGTGCATATCAATTTCCTTCTGTTCGAAAGGCTGTAACATGATTAAAATGCACTTGAAATAATTTTTTCCCATTGGCCGTAATGTAATGGAAAACTTTTGACTGTCCCTGTAATTAAAGTATACATCCGATTGTCATAAAATTTGAAATGACTCGACAAAATATTGCAAAAATTATATATTCAAAATTTCAGACCATTCGGTTGGGTAGTTTCTGTTCTGTTATATGCGGGCGGACAGACAGACGGACGGATTGTTCGACGACTATAGGTCCTACGTATTTACATAATTACGAACGCACCTAAAAGAAAGTATATTTAAAAATAAAATCTACTTGAAAACTATAGCTTAGTTTGCTGATATTTTATGAATTTTCGAAGGCGCTATAAAAAATTTCTGGGATAGATAGGTTCTGTGTTCACAGGGTTTTCTGTATTAAGTTTTACTCGATACAAAACAAAGAGCATTAAGAATTCTAAAAACAGAATTGCTAAGAATTAGGGACTTCTAGGAACGAAAACAAAATATGTTTTGCAGGGCCGGAACTAGCCTTTTTTGCGCCCGGGGCAAACATGAATTTTGGCGCCCCCCCCCCCCCTTTCTTCCTCAAAGTATATTTACAAAGAGAATTTTACTAATTTTCTAATGGCCGACTTATTTTAAAATTCAAAATATGTAATCATAAAATATGTAATGTTGAACTACAAGAATTGAATGTGACGCTTGTTGCAATTATAGTTCGTTTACATAAAAGCATTCGAATGCATTACCGGCTATTTACAGTGTTTGCTTATACAGTAGAGTTCCGATTATCCGAGTCCCGCTTAACCGAGTTTCCGCTTTAACCGAGTTATTTTCTTCTGATGGACTGATGGATTTCATTATTATGAAACAGCCATTATAAATGAAGTGTTAGGTGAAGATGAAAGAGCAGTCGTAAAAAGTTTGAACTCTGATTTTCTGGTCAGAATGGGGGAAAAAAACGGCCATAATTTTTTTTTGCAAAAGAAAAAAAAAAAAAAAATTATGGCCATTTTTTTCCCCATTCTGACCAGAAAATCAGAGTTCAAATTTTTTACGTCTGCTCTTTCATCTTCACCTAGCACTTCATTTATAATGGCTGTTTCATAATAATGCAAGCCATCAGTTCATCAGAAGAAAATGATCGATTCCAAAGGTATAATCTTTCACTTGGTGCCCCTTGCCTCTCGCGCCCGGGGCACATGCCCCCTCTGCTACCGTTAGTTTCGGCCCTGTGTTTCAGACTGATATCTGTCTTATACAGGTGGAAAATTTGTAAGATATTCTTTTGGAAGGAACTACTGTAGAACCTCGTTACAACGAATGTCACTTTAACGAATTTTTTAGTTAACGACTATCGTTATATAACGAAAAAAATCCTGTTATTTATTCTATTTCATTATAAAAATATTCACTTTAGCGAATTTTTCCGTATAACGAATAGAATCAGTGCTCCCCAGAGATTCGTTGTAACGAGGTTTTATTGTATATAAAATTTCCGTTATAGATAGATTCTGTCTTCACAGGCTTCGCTGTATTAAGTTTTACTCGATACAAACTAACAAATAGCATAATAATAAAAGAAATTTAAAAGAATTTGTGCATCATGAAAAATGAATGGATTTTTAGTGTCCCGCGCAGTGTTTTCCTGGGATTGATCTTGGAGCCCTGAAAGTAGGGACATTTTGCTTAAATCGGAAGACCTGGAAACACTAATTATGAGCTTCAGTTGTTAGTGTTCCTTATGATACAACTAGATGCTAAATATTTTTTATAATACTGAGTTAAAAGAAATACTGTTTCATAATATATATTTTCCTTGTGGGGTCCCGACCTGAAATAGGAATCCATCATGAAAATACTCTGTGGGACAGATCTTGGAGCCCTGAAAATAGGGACATTCCGCTTAAATCGGGACACATGGAAACACTAATTACGAGCTTCGGTTGTTAATGTTCATTATGATACAACTAGATGCTAAATATATATTTTTAAATACTAAGATAAAAGAATACTGGTTTCTGTCTTATACAGGTAGAAAATTTGTAAGATATTCTTTTGGAAGGAACTACTGTAGAATCACGTTGCAACGAATGTCACTTTAACGAATTTTTTAGTTAACTATTATTATTTGGATTGTTTAAAAAAATCCTGTTATTCTATTTCATTATAAAAATATTCACTTTAACGATTTTTTTCCGTACAACGAATTGAATCAATGCTCCCCAGAAATTCGTTGTAACGATGTTTTATTGTGTATAAAATTTCCGTTATAGATAGGTTCTGTCTTCACAGGCTTCGCTGTATTAAGTTTTACTCGATACAAACTAACAAATAGCCTAATAATAAAAGAAATTTAAAAGAATTTGTGCATCATGAAAAATGAATGGATTTTTAGTGTCCCGCGCAGTGTTTTCCTGGGATTGATCTTGGATCCCTGAAAGTAGGGACATTTTGCTTAAATCGGGAGACCTGGAAACACTAATTATGAGCTTCAGTTGTTAGTGTTCATCATGATACAACTAGATGCTAAATATTTTTTATAATACTGAGTTAAAAGAAATACTGTTTCATAATATAGATTTTCCTTCTAATGTCCCGACCTGAAATAGGAATCCATCATGAAAATGCTCCGTGGGACAGATCTTGGAGCCCTGAAAACAGAGACATTCCGCTTAAATCGGGACACCTGGAAACACTAATTACGAGCTTCGGTTGTTAATGTTCATTATGATACAACTAGATGCTAAATATTTTTTTATACTAAGATAAAATAAATACTATTTCATTTAAAATAAATAATGTGAACATTAAGGTCCACAATCTTACTTAACACGTTCACGCCGGCGTGCATCACCGGTGGGTCACGCTTGACTGCCCCATCGGGCGGCGTGCATCACCGGTGGGTCCCGCTTGACTGTCGCATCGGGCGGCGTGCATCACCGGTGGGACACACTCCACTGTTAAATAGAAGGCGTTCACTACAGGTGGGTCACACTCGACTATGCCATAGACGACGTGCACTAAAGGTGGGTGACACTCGACTATGCTATAGACGGCGTGCACTACAGTTTGGTCACACTTGAATATTTGAAAATTCAGTAGTAAAAACAATTCAATATTATAAACCTTATACATTCATGACGGGAAATGAGAATTCTCGTTTTCATTCAAAATATATCATTGACTAAGGGCGTGGCTTCTACGTTACAGAAAATGCGAAAATGCATTTATATCATGTTATCCCTATTTCTTTAGATTTTAAGACATTTTAAATTCGTACATATGTAGTCAATAAAATAATGTCTCTAATTAATTTGCTTAATCCTCACAAACTTTCAGACGTTCACAATCAACTCTGCTTGTTATATTCGAGTTCAATTTGCCGTAATTTCCCGCGTATCACCGCGGCTTATTTAAGTCTTTTTCACACCGGAAATTTTATTTAAAAAATGAAGTCAAATAAATGCTACGCAAAAGCAAGTTACATTTTATTTAAAACAAATTCTAGTAGGAAATCTAATTATCTGAGCTGCGGCGTATACGCGCGAAATTACGGTAATAAATATGAGAGGGGCGTGTAATTATATACAGTGACTGTATAAGCGAAAGTACCGCGCCGCCAGATGAAGCAATACATGAATTCGAGCGCCGCCTCACAGCGAAAAACTTGAATATATGCGCCGGCGTGAACGGGTTAAAAGGCGACTAATGTAATGAAAAGATGTTACAAGTGTAAAAAATATATTTTATTTAAAACTTCTTAGTACTTTCAAGCCTTTCCGGCTCATCATCAGAGAATATCTAGGAAATGAGCCGGTAAGGCTTGAAAGTACTAATAAGTTTTAAATAAAATGTATATTTTAAACTTGTAACATCTTTTTCATTCATTAGTCGCCTTTTAACTAAGATTGTGGACCTTTTTAATGTTCACATTATTTATTTTATGTTGAATCAAGGTGAAAAATTGCGTTTCGTGTTATGATATTATTACTATTTCATAATATAAATTTTTCTTCGGGGGGGCCTCTATCTGAAATGGGAATCTATCATAAAAATGAGACTTTTAGCGTCCCGCGCAGTGGTTTCGTGGAACAGATCTTGAAGCCCTAAAAATAGGGACATTCCGCGTAAATCGGGACACATGGAAACACTACTTACGAGCTTCAGTTGTTAATATTCATTATTCTACAACTAGATGCTAAATATTTTTTTTATACTAAGATAAAATAAATACTATTTCATAATATAGATTTTCCTTCGGGGGGGCCTCTATCTGAAATGGGAATCTATCATGAAGAATGAGAATTTTAGCGTCCCGCGCAGTGGTTTCGTGGAACAGATCTTGGAGCACTGAAAATAGGAACATTCCGCTTAAACTGGGACACCTAAAAACACTAATTATAAGCTTCAGTTGTTAATGTTCATTATGATACAATTAAATGCTAAATATCTTTTAAATAACAAAGATAAAAGAAGTGCTATTTCATAATATAGATTTTCCTTCTGGGACATCTGCCTGAAATGAGAATCTTTCACTAAAAATGGAACTTTTTGCATCCCGCGCAGTGGTTTCGTGGGACAGATCTTGGAGCCCTAATCGGTACACCTGGAAACACTAATTATGAGCTTTAGTCATTAATGTTCTTTATGATACAACTAGATGGTAAATATTTTTTTAATACTATGATAAAATAAATACTATTTCGTAATATAGATTTCCCTTCTGGGGCCTCTATCTAAAATGGGAATCTATCATGAAAACTGGGACTTTTAGCGTCCCGCGCAGTGGTTTCGTGGGACAGTTCTTGGAGACCTGAAAATAGGGTCATTCCTCTGAAATAAGGGATACCTGGAAACTAATTATGAGCTTCAGTTGTTAATATTCATTATGATACAAGTAGATGTTAAATATTTAAAAAATAATAAGATAAAAGAAATACTATTTCATAATATGGATTTTCCTTCTGGGGCCCCTACCCATTAATAATGACGGTGCACGGTACTTAATGTAATGACGCAATTTTCATCAAATCGTGCTTTTGACAATGTTAATCAGAAACAACCAGAAATAAAAACAAATAAAAGAACATTATCCATTTCAGAGGACCAACTACAACTAGTCACAAAACCGGAGGCATGACCCTGCGATAAAGAGCAACAAAATAAAGAAAAAAAAATCTTTCCGGTTAATAATCCATAACAAAAGCGATATCTGTAATCGCCAAAATGCACGATAAACACATCAAACTGGCAATCCTTCTTCATCTAAGCCGTCCACAAAGAAAAAGTAAAAACCTCGCCAAGCGGAAAGCGAAGATTCGGGCCCGGCAACTGAGTGCAACCACGTGACTCCTCTATCAACCAAGGCCTCCGGTTATAGCACGAGAGAGGAGTTGGTAGTTGCTAAGGCCGGCAAACCAGAAATAGCTTGGCTCCCATCACGCATGCGCCGCAGCGCTACAGGTAAAAAGAAGATCGGCCTCTCTCTGGATCGGAGTTTTCTCTTTCCAGCCGTAGCATCTTAATTCTTCTCTCAGGGAAATAGTCTTGGGATTTTCTCAGAAATTTCGAACTAATGGCACGTGGAAATAATCCTGAATAGGAGAAGGGTGTCATTATATTTTGGGGTTTCAGATACATTAATTTTCGAAATCTAACATTTAGAAGGATTTAGTTATTTCTCTTTTTTTTTTTAGCCCTGCAACTCGAAAATTCTGCTTAAAATCAACCGAAAAAAAAAAAAAAAAAAAAAAAAAAAAACCCTAAGAAGTAAAATAAAATAAACCTTTGTTTACTCTGAAATCCATCCCGAACTCGGCACACTTTAACCCGAATCCAACATATTTAAACCGAACCCGAAGTAAAAGAAAATTAACCCTTTGACGGGGGATGGTAAATTTATGAAACCACTGAATTTTAATTCCGAAATGCCACAATTGCATCAGAATTATGGTTATAAAATTTCTAATTTATTATGTATGTGAAATATAGCATTTTCTTATTTCAAAATAAATGTTTTGTAAATTTCGGTGTCATTTATTCATACAAACATTTTATCAATGGAAGTGGCTTGCCCTTGAAAGGATTAACCCTTTCGAGGGCGGTGTCCTTAAAAAAAGACACCTAATTTTAATTCCTAAACTCACAATCGGCACCAAGAATATTTAATTAAAATTTTCCTTTTATAATGTACGTGAAAATAAGCACGTTCGTATTTTCTAATAACTTCGTTTATAAATTCCGGTGTCAGTCCATTATTTAATCAGTTTATTAACAGAATTACTCTGCGCCAGAAAGGGTTAATCCATATAGTATTTTAAAACTATAATGGAAAAATAGTCAATTTTTTTTCTCTAATATCAATTTTGTGTTTCTTGTATAAAAAAGAACACATATATACGCATTAATATTCAACTATATCGTTTTTCAATTGAAAAATATTCAGGATTTTCTTTTGAAACATCGGTTAAAACCGACTCCGACTCGAAACTGAAGCATTTAAAGTTAACTCGACTCGAACCCATCTCGCAACGAAACAAAATTAGCTTCAACCCGGCTGTATCCAGACAGCGGGTATGATCGGGATTGTGTTAAATCCGGTTATCCAGCCCGACCATACATTCTCAGTTTTTCTATCTGAGAAATGTTCTTACGATTTTCTCAGAAAATATGAACTCATGGCACATGGAAATAATATTCAATAGGAGAAGGGCGCATATAATTTGAGACCTCAGAAGAATTATTTTTCCAAAGATTTTGTAAGATAATTTTATTTATTAATTTTTTACCCGACTACGGCAAAGCCAAAGGAGGGTTATGATTTTGACAGGCTATGTATGTATGTATGTATGTATGTATGTATGTATGTATGTATGTATGTTCATCTGTTCCCTCGTAACTTCTAAACCACTAATCAGAATTCGACAAATGACATATCATTAGAACCGTCTTAATTGTCCGCTGGTTATAGGCTATATAGATTTTCACCAAATTCAATGTGGCGCCTTCTAGCGGACAAAATATACAGAGTAAAAAAATAAAGTTAAGCTAGATATGCCGTGTTTGGTATCATTTTAAAGCGCTTCACTTGTACATTTCGAATATATATATATTACTAGCATTTGCTTGTGACTTTACTTGCATTTATGGGCTAATTGCATATAATTCACATCTTTTCGTTCTTAATTTCTTTGGTACTTAGTAATCAGAATAAGACCACTGCAGTGCCATTAGAAGGGTCTTGATCTTGATATTCTGTTGGTTGTGAGCTATAAAGTTTGTCACCAAATTTACTATTATGCCCTCTAGCGGACAAAAAGTATAAAATAAAAATATATGTAATGTGTTTGGTATTACTTGAAAGAGCTTCACCAGTATTTATATGCTTATACATAATTACAAGACTGCTTTGAAGATGTTTAAAAAAAATGAGCGATAAGAGTAAAGCTGCCGATCACGGGAACTGTAATGTAGAGTAGCATGAACGTTAATACAATAATTTAATGCACTAATGTAAACGACATAAGCTGGGAGTACCTCCACGCGGTGAAGGCGGAAACAGTTTGATAACTGGCTAAAACTCCCATAAAAATGTCCTCTGCATTATATGCCTTCGGGCTTATGTTGTTATATGTGCGTGTGTATCTATTTGCCTATTCGTTGTCACGTTGTGTACCCGTTAACGCATGGAAGCAACCACAGCCATCCTACTTCGATACACTGTTTAAATTTTGTCGGATTAAATAAATAAAAATAATTTTGCTGGTATTGCACCAAAAGTACCAGGTTTATATAGTCTACGAAATAGCAGTAAAAGTTAGTAGTATAGTATAGTTAGTAAGTATAGAAATAAGAAGTAGTATAATAAGTATAGGTCTATAAACAAAAACAATTTAGTTTGAGTTAGGTTAGTAAATCTAGTGTAAATAAATAGAGCTATAAATATTAACATTTAGTTTCATTATTTTAGGTATAAAATAAAAGCTTTTAAAAAATGGCTTTATCAAGGAAAACAAAAAAACCTTCACGCATTTCTGAGACAAGAAAAAATGAATCCCCACATATTACTGAATTTAGAAGAATAAAAGACAAAGATTATCAGAAAAATCGTAGGAAAACGCAGTCCGAACATTCTAAAGTGAAAAATCGTTGGAATGCTAAAAAACGGGCTGATAATCTTCGTGAGAAAGAAACTTCTCAAAAAAAAATCATACGTTTACATAAAGCAAAAAACTACATTGCTCAGATAAGATCGCAAGAATCTCAAAATTCTCGATCACAGCGACTTTATTCGTTAAAGACACATGCTTCCGAAACCCGAAGCTTAGAAACTCCCACTTCAAAAATACTTCGACTCAAGTCAATGAAAGATCATGCTTCTCAAGTACGTAATCTAGAATCTCCGTCGACTCGACAAACACGTTTGGAAAATATGTGTAATCATGCCTCTCAAATGCGTGATCAAGAGTCTCCGTCGACTAGACAATCACGTTTGGAAAATATGTGTAATCATGCCTCTCAAATGCGTGCTCAAGAGTCTCCGTCGACTAGACAAACACGTTTGGAAAATATGTGTAATCATGCCTCTCAAATGCGTGATCAAGAGTCTCCGTCGACTAGACAATCACGTTTGGAAAATATGTGTAATTATGCCTCTCAAATGCGTGCTCAAGAGTCTCTGTCGACTAGACAATCACGATTGGAAAATATGTGTAATCATTCCTCTCAAATGCGTGCTCAAGAGTCTCCGTCGACTAGACAATCACGTTTGGAAAATATGTGTAATCATGCCTCTCAAATGCGTGATCAAGAGTCTCCGTCGACTAGACAATCACGTTTGGAAAACATGCGTAATCATGCCTCTGAAATGCGTGATCTAGAATCCCCGTCTACTAGGCAATCACGACTTGAGTCGATGAGCAATCATGCTTCAGAAATTCGTGCTAACGAAACTCCAACATCAAGAGAGATACGACTTCAATCCATGCAGATAAATACATCTAGAACCTACCGAGCTCGAAGAATTTTGTTCGAAACAGACAAGGACGAGTTTGATAGGGCAATTTCGGAGGTATCGGACAAAACATGTTATATTTGTAAAAAAACACTATACAAAAATCAAGTAAAAAATATAACATCTAATAATCTTTTCCCGCCTAACACTCCACAAAGAATAACAGCCTGTAATCCATGTGCCAATTCTATAAGTCGTAATAAAGTTCCGTCAACGGCTTTTTGGAATAAAATGACAGTTCCGGAACCTCCTCAACAATTAGTAGCTTTATCTGAAGTTGAAATAAGGCTTGTATCAAGGATTATACCGTTTGTTAAAATAATAAAACTGGGAGGACATTTCGGACAAAAAGGGTTTAAAGGGCAGGCTGTGTTGTTTGCTCAACAAGTTGAAGAAATCACGGAACAACTACCACTGGCGATTGAACAGTGCGGTCTCACTGTTGTCATCGAAACATTAGAAAATGTTGATAGGGTCAGGGAATATAGAGTGAATTTAGACAACCTACGTGCAGCTTTAAATTGGCTTGTAAACAACAATCATCTCTATAGAGGCGTTACTCTTAACTTTGAACACCTACAAAATTCAATGAATGATGAGCATATAATTGAAATACCGCCAACAACAGTTAATCATAACCGAGAGCCACATCAACATTTTAAAGTTATTAATTCAGACCGAAAAATTCTTAGAGGTTCTTTTAATCAAGGAAGTGACATGTTTTCTTCCGACAGTAGGGGGAAACAATGCACTGCAAATGCAGCAGTTGCTATAGCTTATTCTTCCACCAAAGATCTGTCGCAATGGGACGCTTCGGACATTGATCGGGTGTTAATATTTGGTGATGCATATTACTCCCAGTGTCTAAGGAGCTTGCCAATACAACCAAATTATTTAAACACCGAAGAATTGCTCCCGGAGTTAGTCATCGCAAATATGTCTTATACACTTGATTTTGACATAGATTGTATAACAGGACTAATTAACCCAACAGTAGATGTGCTAGAAGGATATTTTTCGAGCTTTTGATGATGCACTTTACACAGTACTTTTGTATTGCCTATTGAAAAGGGCCGAACAGTTACCTTGAGGCCGCTGACCGGAGATCGTCTGCAAAGGGAAAGAAATAAATGGAGAAATATCAAGTGGGTTATAATAGACGAGGTCTCAATGGTGCCCTATTCTACACTAAGAAATATTCACCTGAGGCTACAAGAGCTTAAACAGAACGACCGAGTCTTCGGAGGTGTCAACGTTCTAGCTTTTGGCGATCTCATGCAGCTACCCCCGGTTGCTGCTACACTTGGGGGCGCGTATTGCTTCAAGCAGCCGGAACATCATGTACATGAACCACACTTGTGGAGGATGTTTGATTTCTGTGAATTGAGCCAAAATATGCGCCAAGCCAACGATAACACTTTCGTTGATCTTTTGAACAATATCAGAGTAGGCAAACTGACCTTAGAACAACTGGCCACGTTAGACACAAGAAAAATAACTAATGAAACAAACGATTATGATGAAATAGTACATATATATCCCACTTTGAAACAGGTAGAGGCATATAACACCAAGATGTCGGAACGTTTAACATTACTTACTAAAATGTACACCATCACAGCAATAGATACATCTACTGAATCGAAGACATACGGACAGACCCCGAAACCTGAGCATTTACCTAGTGACCCCAATAAGACTGGGGGTATAATAAACAGTATCGAACTGGGAATCGGCTCCAGAGTAATGCTTCGTAGAAATTTGAATGTAAACCAGGGTTTAGTAAACGGAGCGATGGGAGTGGTGAAGGCCTTTGAATGGCCTGCTCTTCGGCGCGATCAGTTGGAACAGGGAGAACAGCCAAGCGCTGTTCTCATACAATTTGACGACGCATCCATAAAAGCCGATATTAACGGACTTGTCAGAATCGAGCCTTGCCTCACTGAATTTGACGGCTTGAGCGGGTCTGGGAAAATTCAGCGTAAAATGCTCCCGCTGATTCTTTCTTTCGGTTGTACTGTACATAAATTACAAGGTTGTACTCTGGATAAAGCAGTTATCGATCTAGGAAAGTCATTGTTTGCTAAAGGACAGGCCTATGTCGCTCTCAGTAGAGTCAAAACCATAGAGGGTTTGTTTATAAGTGCCTTGGATCATAATAAGTTGCTTAAAAATCCACATGACAGTCAATCGTTAGCAGAATTAGATAGATTAAGAAATCTTCCTAGGTCATCTTAATACATGAAACCTTCAATCTACATTACACATTTACACATTACACTAACGACCTCATCCACTAATCGGTCCATTACCCATTTGCTGCCATCGACGGATATGTGCGTCACTACTACCAAATACTGGAAGCGTCATACGTCAAAAAATAAAGTTAAGATAAATATGCCGTGTTTGGTATCATTCAAAAGCGCTTTACTTGTACATTTTGAATATATCTATATATTACTAGCATTTGCTTGTGACTTTACCTGTATTCATGGGGTACTTTTATACTTTTTCAGCGTAGTTTTTTGTCGTAGTTGGGTTTTAGTTTTTTTACTTTATCTTGTAGTTATATTGCGGTGATAGGATTTGAAACAGCGTATGGAGATTTCCGGTATAAGAGGTTTTCAAAGTGTTCCTGTTGATTCCTTCTCTCCTTTCTTTCTTCTTTTTCTGCGTATAGGCTTTTTCAGGCTATAAATGAGACGGACACTTCTTTATGTTCCACTAATATCAGGGTAAAAAAAATTTTAGATTGTAGAGTAATTAATATTAATTATTCATAATTAATCGATCGACATGATTAAAATGTAGGAATTTGCATTTTGGGTGACTGTACTAATATTTATTAGGAGAGAGATATCATTATATTTTATAATCTATTTTAGAGGTTTGACCTTTCCAGCGGTACCTTCTCCATTCTTCTATACGGGAAATAGTCTTGCGATTTTTTCAGAAAATATGAACTCGAGGCATGTGGAAATAATTTTGAGTAGGAGAAGGGTGTCAATATATTTTGGGCTCTCAGATGAATTATTTTCCCAAAGATTTTGTTCGGTTTTAGTTACATTGGGGTGATAGGATTTGAAACAGCCTATGGAAATTTCCAGTATAATGGGTTTTTCAATTGCTCCTTTTGATCCCCCCCCCCCCCCCCACACACACACACACACTTCTTCCTTCTTTTTCTGCATATTAAAGCTATAAATGAGACGGACAATTCGTCATGGTCCACTAATATCAAGGTCAAAAATCTTTAGATTGTAGAATAATCAATAATAATTATTCAAAATTAATCGATCGACTTGATTAAACTGAATGAATTTGCATTTTGGGTGGCTGTACAGTAGGAGAGAGATATCATTATATTTTATAATCTATTTTAGAGGTTCGCTCTTTCCAGCTGTACCTTCTCAATTTTTCTACCCGGGGAATATTCTTGCGATTTTTTCAGAAAATGTAAACTCATGGCATGTGTAAATAATTTTGAGTAGGAGAAGGGTGTCCATATATTTTTGGCTATCAGATGAATTATTGTTCGAAAGATTTTGTAAGGTAATTTTATTTATTTATTAATTTATTTTTAGCTACATTGATGTGATAGGATTTGAAACAGCCTTAGGGATGTCCAGTATAAGGTTTTTTTTCAATTCCTCCTTTCGATTCCTCCCCCCTCCCCCCTTCTTCTTTTTCTGCATATTAAAGCTATAAATGAGGCTGATACTTCTTCATGGTCCACTTATATCAGGGTAAAAAAAAATAGATTATAGAATAATTAATATTAATTATTCAAAATTAATCTATCGACTTGATTAAAATGAATGAATTTGCATTTTGGATGGCTGTACAGTAGGAGAGAGATATTATTATATTTTATAATCTATTTTAGAGGTTTGCTCTTTCCAGCGGTACCTTCTCAATTCTTCTATCCGGGAAATATTCTTGCGCTTTTTTCAGAAAATATGAACTCATGGCATGTTCAAATAATTTTGAGTAGGAGAAGGTTGTCAATATATTTTGGGCTCTCAGATGAATTATTTTTCGAAAGATTTTGTAAGGTAATTTTATTTATTTATCAATTTATTTTTAGCTACATTGCGGTGATAGGATTTCAAACAGCTTATATGGAGATTTCCAGTATAAGGGTTTTTTCAATTGCTCTTTTTGATCCCCCTCCCCCCACCACTTCTTTTTTTCTTTTTCTAAATATTTAGACGAGACGTACACTTCTTCATAGTCCACTAATATATCAGGGTCAAAAAAAATTTAGATTATAGAATAACTAATATTAATTATTCAAAATTAATCGATCGACTTGATTAAAATGAATGAATTCACATTTTGGGTGACTGTACTAATCTTGAGTAGGAGAGATATATCATTATATTTTGTAATCTATTTCAGAGGTTTGCTCTTTCTAGGGGTCCCTTCTCAATTCTTCTATTCGAGAAATATTTCTGCGATTTTTTCAGAAAATGTGAACCATGGCACGTGGAAATAATTTTGAGTAGGATAAGGATGTAAATATATTTTGGGCTCTCAGATGAATTATTTTTCCAAAGATTTTGTTCTATAATTTTATTTATTTATTAATTTTTTAATTATATTGCGGTGATAAAATTTGAAACAGACTATGGCGATTTCCAGTATACGGGGTTTTTCAATTGCTCCTTTTGATCCCCCCCCCCCATTTCTTTCTTTTCATATTAAAGCTATAAATGAGACGGACACTTCTTCATGGTCGGAAAAACTTTAGATTGTAGGACAATTAATATTAAATATTTAAAATTAATCGATCGAATTGATTAAACTAAATGAATTTGCATTTTGGCTGAGGGTAATAATCTTGAGAAGGAGAGGGACATCATTATATTTTATAAGAAAATATAAACTAATGACACGTAGAAATAATATTGAACAGGAGAATTGTGTTATAATATTTTGTGGTCTGAGATGAATTAATTGTCCAAATCCATGGACTTTGTAAGATAATTACTTTCTTATCTTTACAAGAAGAAAGTATTGGATTCATGAAAATTTTCGAATTCCAGTTTTCGACGGATTTACACGTTTTAGGTGTCAGAGATTCCAAAAAACATGTTTTTACAAAATGTCTGTCTGTGACTCTGTGAGTCTCTCTGTCTGTCTATCTGTCTGTGTGTATGTGACACAAATTTTGTGGGCGCTCTATCTCAAGAACTAATGCACGGAATTTAATAAAAATTTATATTATGTGAGTCCCTAATACAAATTAATGCTGATTAGTTTTTGGTGTAAATCGCTCAACAGGTGGCGCTGCTATGCTGCATTTTTCACGATTTTCGCAATAGCTCTATCTCACGAACTAATGCATGGATTTTGACCAAACTTCAGATTTAGTTAGTCCTTGACATGAATTGATGCTGATTACGTTTTGGTATAAATCGCCCAACAGGTGGCGCTGTTATGATGAATTTTGCAGGATTTACACGATTTCCCCAATAGCTCTATCTTAAGAACTAACCCACGGATTTTCATCAAACTTCAGATTCAGTTAGTCCTTGATATGACTTGCTACTGATTATGTGTTGGTGTAAATCGCTCAACAGGTGGCGCTTCTGTGCTGCCTTTTTCACGATTGCCTCAATAGCTCTATCTATAGAACTAATGGACGAATTTTCATCTAACTTCAGATTTAGTTTTACGTTGACGCAAGTTGTTGTTAATTAGGTTTTGGTGTTAATCACCCAATAGGTGGCGCTGCTATGCAGGAATTTTCACGATTTTCGCTATTGCTCTATCTCAAAAACTAATGCACGGATTTTCTCCAAACTTCAAATTCAGTCATACGTTGCCATAAATTGTTGCTGATTAGGATTTGGTATAAATCACCCAATAGGTGGCGCTGCTAGGCAGCATTTTGCTGGATTTAGACAATTTCAGCGATAGTCATATCTCAAGAACTAATGCACGGAATTTCATATGTTTAGAATCCTCATGAGATGCATAGATTGCCATTTAATTTTGGCAATGTGATAGCAAATTTTGAAGTATTAACATGTATGACACAGAAGAAAGTTTTGCGATTGGTACAACCGACTAGTTTTATTTTTGTTTTAGTTACATTGCAGTCATAGGATTTGAAATAATCTGAAGATGCCAAGTATAAGGGACTTCTCAATTGCTCCTTTTGATTAACTTTTTAGGGTCATTCTTAGTTATACGAATACGTTGCACCAATAGTCGTCGTCTGGTCCGCCCGTCAGTCTGTCTGTCCATCTGTCCGCATATAGCAGCGCAAAAACTACCCAGCTGGATGGTTTGAAATTTAATATACATGATCGTTGCAGAATTTCGTCGAGTCATTTCAAATAAAACGAAAATCGAATCAAAACTTAAAAAGATATTAACAAAAGCTTTCTTCAATCTATAAAATCTTATCGTACGAAAATAAATCAATGATCTTCCATGATACGTAATGACTCTAGATTGCCACGGTGATTACATCGTATTTAAGACTTAGTCCTATTGTATCCGTATTACTGAATTTAGTATGTATAATCGGAATAATTTTTGTGTTCATGCATTTTTGCATAAGGGTGCAACAGCAATTGCACCAAGATATAAATATTAATAAAACTACTTATAAGTACGAACGCACCTTATTCACCACGTTTGATGTACAATTTCCGACTTGTTTTCCTTTACGCATTAAGGCAGGAGATGAGAAGGACACTTTTTCATGGTGTCTAGGGGAAATGTACCAAAAAAGGGGGGTTACCTTGCAAAAGGTCAGGTAGAAATTTTTTTTCTGACTTGTTTATAATGATGCCAACATGGAAAAAGTAAGTTTTCCATAAAAATTTCTTAAGGCTAAATTTTCTGTGGCCAAAAAACAACAAAATTTGGGACTTTTTATTATTATTTTTAAATATCGCGAGATCCGTTGCCGTAACATATTGTAGTGAAAGTCTAAAATCTGGAATCCTCGGGACATTACGAAGTCCGAACTTCGGATTTTTCGGAACTTTGGGTCATCAAAAATATTGCTTTTCCAATAAAAAGAAAAAGAAAATTCGCTATTTAAAAAGGCAAAATATGACGTTCATATAAGAGACTAACAACTATTAATAAAGAGATATAACAACAATTAATGCTAAATTAAACAATCATTTTCATTAAATAAATCATAACAAAATAAAAAGTAAAACAAAAACATTTATTTAAGGGAACATACAAATTAAGAAGAAATTGTAACTTTCTTAAATATTGAACATTTTAGTTAATGTGGGATGCTTTATTAACTTAGATATATCATTAAGAATTTTTTTCTTTTATTCTACTCATAGATATGACCTAAGATTCAATAATAAAGCTTCTTTGCTCTATACTTTTTTAAAATTTCAACAATTTAGTGTTTTTTTACTTCTTTCTTGAATATTGTCGCTGGAAAGTCCGAACTTTGGACAATTCCGAACTTTAGTCTTTGCACTGTATTTGTCAATTACAGAATTAAAGAGGACAAAATTCTGTACAACTCTCATATTTACAACTTTTTTATTCCTTCAATAGCAAGCGCAGTATGCCATTTCAAAAATAGGACAATTTTTCAATTTACTTAAAAACCGTGAAAAACGTAGTTCCGCCCCGATTATTCAAATGTTTCCCACGGATTTAATCGTGTATGTCAACTTCTGTATGAGGGGCTCTCAATCATAGAATAGACCAAGTCCATTTTGAAAAAAAAAAAAAAAAAAAAAAAAAAAAAAAAAAAAGAGAGAGAGAGAGTCTATTTAGAAGATGCATAAAATTTGTTTTTTTTTTCATTCCCCACAATGAACAAGTTTGTTTGTTCCCCACAAGTTTGTTTTCACATACAGGGGACGTAGCTACAATTTTTTTTTTTTCGTGGGGTAGAGTTCAAATTTTTCCCAACTTATAATTCAAAAATTTCCCGATGTGAAACAAATTGCTCTATTTTCCAACTAAAATGATATGTTCAATGTGTGTTTAATGATAATGATACTTATACGCAAAAAAAAAAAAAAAAAAAAAAAAAAAAAAAAAAAATGCAATTTACAAATTACAACGACCAGTTGGAAAATGATTTTTTCAAAGACTAAAATGTAAGACAAAAAATCGCACAGAGTTGATCATACATTACGTGCGCCATGGATTACATTTTTCGGTACTGTAAATTTTTAAACTTCTACGGAGTTGGTCATACATTACGTACGCCATGGATTAAACAGTAATATTCCAAATACCATACAATTTTTTTATGATAAATATTGAAATATTTTAGTAAAATTTAAAAAGAAATGATATTGACATATTTTTGTTTCAGAAATGTTTTTTTTTTTACAAAAATATTTAAACAATTGCTACTATTTAAACAATTCCATTAACACACTTTTTAGAAAATAAATAATGAAAAAAAACCAAAAAACCTTGAGATCTTTCTGCAAGGAAAAATGAAGTGAACATTGCTGATTTGCAAACAATTTAACATAAATTTAGCCCATTTAAGATTTCATTAACCCCTTCAGGGCAAAGCATTTTCAATGCTAAAGGGTTGAATAAATGAGTGGCACCGGAACTTGCCGACAGATTTAATTGGAAATAAGAAAAGGGCTATATTTCACTTTCATATTAAATGGAAAATATTTTACCAAAATGCTGGCGCAAATGTGGCGTTTGGGAATTAAAATTAAGTGGTTTCATAAACATACCACCACCCCTGAAATGGTTAAACGAAAAACTAATAACTCTATCATTTTGGTAAGTAAAATCGGGTGGATTTAATTTAATTTTTTTAATTTGCCCTTCGCCAATTATAGAAACATCTTCCCGTTCAGGCCATTTAAACTTTTTCCCTTCTATATGACGAGCAAAGCGAACTAACCATCTATGATCGCACTGCTTTTCTATGTAACTTACATAATGTCTATGAATATTCTCTTTGTTCTTCCTTACCAATTTCAGTAGCTCTTGCTGTAAAACAATAATGAATATTACAGTCCTATATTAGTTTTCAACTTAAAAAAAACTATGAAATTTCAAATATACAAGTGTATAATTTCTCCCCAGCACTAATGTATCATTTCTCTCTATCATGCCTTATTGGATTTTCAATAAATTTGTATAAATGCAGCTGCAAAATGCCAATCTGCTTTCTGGTAAAACTCTCCCTAACAATATGCTTTACAGATAAAACAAATTACAAGATATTATCTTCACAATAATAAGAGTTATGAAAGAAAATCAGTATTTAAAAAAATACATTCCAAAAGTCTTCAAAATTAAAAGAAAAAAAAACAAGCGTCAGTTCTTCACTGCTAAGTCCAGCAAATGATGGCCTCTGCTAATAAAAGATGACTTTACATCTGTTACAATGACTGTTAATGCCATTTATTGAGAAAAATTGTCAATGTATGAACCCTTCCTATGTATCAAACCTCCCCTACCTCCCCTAACCATTACTCCCCATCACAACTCGTTTTCTTTGTTTCCATTTCACAATATCGTTAATTGTCTTTCCTCCATCTATTACCTCATTTTAAAATTTAAAATGTATATATCATCATGTAGATTAATTTCCTGTACAGGAGGCCTGCACTAGAGCCATAGATATATATTTACTATCTATCCAATCCCTTTTCTAATGCTATTTAAGATTTATAAGTTTTATAAAGTTGGTAGTATCTCGTTCAGCTATTTAATATATTATTTTGGTTAAAGATGTTCAACACAGTCAAACTTATATATACTTTTGAGTAGTTTTACCAGTTAAAGAATCTTCGGGTGACATACTGCAGAACAAATAGAAGTAGAAAGCTCTTTAACACGTTCACGCTGGCGTGCGGTGGGTCACACTCGACTGTCTCAGAGCTGGCAAGTCTCCGGCCTTTTGGATACCAGTATTTTAATACAGAAAATTTTGTTTTATTTAATTAAAACAATTGGGCGTTTAAAGGAACAATATTTTCTCGAAAATAATAGCGGTGTGCAAAAAAACGGAGACTTGACAACTCTGAGACAGTCGAGTGTGTGCGTCGGCGCCGGCGTGAACGTGTTCAGTAATAAGTAATCGAAAGTATTACTAAAAATTGTAAAATTTCGTCCCAGAAAAATTGTTGCGAGATTTAATTCTAAATGATGTCAAAGTATTTTTTAAATGTTATTCATATAAATATTCTGGTGTTATATGTATTTTTAAATTTTCATTTGGAACATTTTTAAAACTTAATAAAAACTGATTCTTTTAATTTGGCTTATATTAAATTTATTTTTAGTCTGCAACAATACTTAAAAAAGGGATAGAAGAAAATGATAGCGAATGAGTGAGCTGCAAATTTGAAATTGCCCCTCTAAAAAGTCTAATGTCCCCCCCCCCCCCCCCCTGTGGGGCGTAAGCCCCAAGTTGGGAACCACTGCTCTAGATGAACATGATCCAGATATATCTTTTATTCAGGATAAGTATATTACTTTGAAACGGGATGTTAATAATCCTACAACAGTCCCATCAAAGAGAAAAAAAATATTGTTAAATAGCCTAGAAATTATTATTATTAAAATACATTTTTTTCATTTAGCTTATGCAGTCATATTGCATACATTATTTTATTGTGTAGGGAAAGTTGAGTTGAATAAACGTGTGAAATGTAAGCGTGCAACAGCTATTGTATCAAGTTCTGAATATTTATAAAATTTGTTATAGTACGAACGCACCTCATTTCCCACGTTTGAGTACAATTTACAACTTGTTATTATGTCATTTCCCTAAACTACAGAAATTTAAATGACTTACTTTTCAGGTACAGTAGAGTCCTGATTAACTGAGTTTCCGCTTTAACCGAGTTATTTTCTTCTGATGGACTTGTGGCTTCCATTTTTATGAAACAGACGTTTGAAATGAAGTGTTAGGGGAAGATGAAAGAGTAGGCGTAAAAAGTTAGAACTCTGGTTTTCTGGTCAGAATGGGGGGGAAATGGCCATAATAATAATAATAATAATAATAAAAATTAAGGCCATTTTTCTTCGAATTCTGACCAGAAAATCAGTGTTCTAATTTTTTGAATGAATCTTGTCAGTGATGCTCTTGGCATTTTAAAATTTGATAGCAGTGACACTGAGATTGCTTTAGAAACACGTGCAGTGTGATTTTGTTTGCACCTGTTAGATGAGGGTCAATTTTAACATGCAAATACGAGCATTTTCGGCATCTTTTACTTTTTTAGGGTTTCGTTCATTTGACGAAACCCTATTCGTCTCGCTCCTCTGTCTTGTCTGTCTGTCCGTCACAGTGCCCGTTCTCAGAAATTATATATGTTGGAGACTTGAAATTTTGTATACTTATAGCTGAACACCTCACATCAAACGACAAATCCTAAAATTTTGAAAAATTCTTATATTTAACCCTCTGGGCTCTAACTTGTGTATTTT
This sequence comes from Maratus speciosus, assembly GCA_963932465.1. Classification (NCBI taxonomy): domain Eukaryota; kingdom Metazoa; phylum Arthropoda; class Arachnida; order Araneae; family Salticidae; genus Maratus; species Maratus speciosus. The sequence continues at coordinate 294,587,517 of OZ010798.1, forward strand.
AAGCTTTTTTTTTTTCTAACTGAGCCCCTAATTAAGTTGAAGATTTGAAATTTTGCAAAATTATAGCTAAACACTTGAGATCAAATGACAAATAATAAAATTTTGAAAAATTCTTATATTTACCCCTCAGGTCTCTAACTTGTGTATTTTAAGCAATTTTTATAACTCAGCCCCCTAATTAAGTTGGAGGTTTGAAATTTTGTATACTTATAGCTGAGCACCTCACATCAAACGACAAATCCCAAAATTTTGAAAAATTCTTATATTTAACCCTTTGGGCGCCAACTTGTGTATTTTAAGCTTTTTTTTTCTAACTGAGCCCCTAATTAAGTTGAAGATTTGAAATTTTGCAAAATTATAGCTAAACACTTGAGATCAAATGACAGATAATAAAATTTTGAAAAATTCTTATATTTACCCCTCAGGTCTCTAACTTGTGTATTTCAAGCAATTTTTCTAACTCAGCCCCCTAATTAAGTTGGAGGTTTGAAATTTGGCATACTTATAGCTGAACACCTGCGATCACATGATAAATCACAAAAATTTCAAAAAGTCTTATATTTACTACTCCGGTCTCTAACTTGTGCATTTTAAGCAAATTTTATAACTCAGGCCTTAATTAAATTGGAGACATGAAATTTTGCATACTTATAGCAGAACACTTTCAATCACACGAAAAAACATAAAATTTCCAAAAAGTTTTACATTATTTAGCCCCTGGGCTCTAACTTGTGTATTTTAAGCAATTTTTCTAACTCAGCTCTTAATTAAGTTGGAGACTTGAAATTTTGCATACTTATAGCAGAACATTTGCGATCACACGAAAAATCATAAAATTTTCAAAAAGTCTTATATTATTTACCCTCCGGGCTTTAACTTGTGTATTTTAAGCAATTTTTTATTCTCCGCCCTTTTCACCCGGGGGACATTTTTCAAACTTTTGCCGATATCCCTTTGATCGCTCTTTCATATTATGCACCATAGACTTACATATTTTAGTTCCACTTTTTACTGCCAAAGGGGCGACTACTTATCTCGGGTGCTATGGGCCCGATAACCTCGACTAATATATTTACGGATAGATTGTAAAACGGAGTTTCGTTCGGATAGAGGTTTGTTTAGAATAGAGTGACCTTAAATCGTTCTTTGTTCTGTTTTTGTCTGATAAGGACCAAAAGTTCTGTGAGCACGGAATCATGCAGCTGGAAGAAAGATGGCAAAAGGTCCTTGAACAAAATGGAAAATATATAATTGATTAAAGTTTATTCCTTGTTTTTTAAAAATGAGATTTTTTTCCATACTACAAAACCGAAATTACTTTCTTGCCAACCCAATGTATTGTGATATGGTTATGAGTGGACGTAATTAAGACTTATTACTCTTATTTATATTTACATTTGCATTAATAGCGCATTCTTTTCTCGGGTTCTATAGGTCCTATTTCAATGGGAATTTATTCATTCAACTTAAGGGGGCTGGTCACTCGGCTTCGGAATTTCCCCCCCCCCCCCGTAATGTTAAGTCTATGGACTTTTGATGCATTCCTATATTTAAAATATCTTCTCGGGAAATTCATATTTTTAACATCTTTTTTCTATGTACTCTTCTTAACCGACGTCTCTTTTTTTCTTAGTTTTCAAAATACTTCTAAAACTATGCTGAATTTAATATTTAATGTGTTAAAAGCAGGCGAACTGTGAATAAGATTTTAACACTTCATATAAAATTAAGTCTATACTTTATATTTTGAGAACTAAGAGTAGAAGAGACCTGTTTTAGGAAGTGTGCGCAAAAAATAGAAGTTAAAAATATTAATTTCCCGAGGAGATATTTAAAATGTACGAATGCATCAAATGCCCATAAACTTTATATCAGTGAGGAGAAATCGGAAGCTGAGTGACCAGCCCTTAACTTAAGGTTCTCTAACAGCTTTTAGTGCCACCTTCCACCGCCATGGGCGAATTCTTATCTCGGTTTCGGTGGGCCCGATTTAACGGGATATTCAACCCGTGTGGGTTGTATACCCCATAGGTATGGGTTGTAAGCTCTTTTAACTTGATTTTTGTTTGTCGCACAATTTTAATTTTCATCTTCCTTTGACAGGAGGCGCATTCTTATTTTTGGTCCTGTGGGACCGATTACAACGGGGATTGGTTGGTTGGTTGTATTTATGTCGGCCAATTATCTGCACGTGGGATATGGGCCCTAAGGGGGGAGTGCCTTCCGTGGAGGTCTTTCTAAGGGAACCTAACCCGTATTAACGCTTGGAGAACCAAGGTTCGAAGAAAACCACGAAAACTCCGAACGATTAGGCCGGCGGGCGCGATTGGGATCGAACCCAGCACCTCCCGTCTACCAGCTTCGAGAGCAGAACCTCTCGGCCACTGGTGGGGCCCAACGGGGATTGGATCATTCAAATTTGTTTTCGATTGTCCTACAGTTTTTATTTCCATTTTCCACCACCAGGGGCGAATTCTTATTCCATGTTCTATGGTCCCGATATCAATGGAATTTGCTTCTTTTAACTTAGCTTATGATTCTCTTGAAATTTTCCGGCGCGTGCGCAGGTCACCTCAATGTGCTTTTTTTTTTTTTTTTTTTTAGTAGAAACGGAGATTTTTGGATAAAACACTGATTTGAGGGGAAATTTCAGAAATTTTCAGGAATTTGACTTCGGCTTATATGGCAACACTGATAGAAAATCGCAATAATTCATGGTTCGTTTGATCCGAGACTGAAGCTGGTGTATGCTACACAAGACATTTATGCCTCCAAACTAGTATTGCCAGGCGTTCCAATTTACACGGGATATCCCGATTTTTTTAAGGACTTCAAGTCCTGTCCTGGCGTAACCACAGCGCGGAACTCAAAAATTCCCGATTTTTCAAGATGCACAAGATCTTCTAAATTTCTTTTAGCACCAGGATTATCGTTAGTCTGCAACGAGTAGAACTTAATAGAATAAAACCGGTGGAAACGGAACCTATCTAAAACGGAAATTTATTAAATCCCTTCAAAAGAAATATTTTACAATTCAATGGTACAATTAAATCTACTAAAAACCAACTTTTAAAAAGTAAAAAAAAAAAAAAAAAAAAAAAAAAAAAAAAAAAAGAAGTTGAAAGTTGTGGCTAAAAAATGGTGTGATATCAGATTTCCAAGCTTATATTATGGTACTTTTTAAACATTTTCCACAGAAAAATTTACCATTTTTAAGTCGAGTGACTTCGTATATGCTGATAGAAATACTTTTCTCCTGTACTAAATACATCATAACGTGTTTATGAAAATTCAAATGTTTTAAAATTATGCATGATGGGCTTGGCAGCCATCTTTCCATATTTCACACAAATTTATACGCACGCAAATCCATAGTTAAAATCCGAAATTCAAAACTGTTACTTAAGCAGACATTTTAAGCTTTTCCTTTACGGACTTGTATTCGGAGAATTCTGTCCTTAAAATAATAGTGATTTATCTAAAGGATTCAACTTGTTATTTATTTCATGGAGTAAATAATCATTTAAAAGCAATGAAAATCAGTTTCTTTTCTCAAAATATCAGCTTTTTTCAATTTAGCAGTTTGCAATTGAAAACCAAAGTTCGACATTGTTACTAAAGCAAACATTCTATACCTTTCCTTTATAGAATTGTGTGCTTAGAAATTTGTGTGTTAAGATACTTTTGACGCATCTTCGCAATTCCTCTTATGATTACTTTTTAGAGTAATTAATCCTTTAAAAGATATAACAATCAACTTCCTTTCTCAAAATAAAAATCTTTTAGGTAGCTTTCATTACAAAAAGCTACCTATTGCAGCCGTTCGGAGGAAAGCGATTTCAAAAAATTTTGGTATATTTTCATCGATCATGACCCCCAGACCCCGAAACCACCCTCCGTTCAAAATTGACACACACACACACACACACACATATATATATATCCATATATATATGTCTGGATAATACGCAATGGTTAATTAAAAAAAAAATGGGGCTTTTGTATTATTACTATATTTTTGATACGTATTTTATAAGGATGTTGATTTGATATTTTATATGTAATTGGTGACTTTCATTAATATTATATTTAGCTTAATTAAAGTTTTATCTTATTTACAATCATTTGTTATTAAATTTTAATTTACTAAGGACAATATCATATTAATTACTAATAGTATGCCATTTTTATAGTGATTAATATATATATAAGTATATTTAATATAAATAAAGTTATATTGTATGTATTAAAATTGGGTAATTATTTTTATTATTATTCATCTATTCTTTTTAATATTGATCTATTTTCACATTGTGTTATAAAATTTATTATCGGTTTATTGTGTTTGAATGTCCCACATTCATACTTTTAGGATTTTTATAGCTGTATGAAAATAATCCACACATTTTTTGAGCTTTTTAGGTAATGGGAATTTAAGTATCTGATAATTTTCTATATACTTCCATATGTTTTCTATTTCCTGTTCATTTAATAATTATCTTATATATAATAGTTATTATTAACGATTTTTATATTATTTTTAATATATATTTATATTAATTATTATTGAATTTATTTTATTTTATAGCATATAGCTATATATTATCAATGTTATAGAATTATTTAAATTCTTAGTGTAGTTTAAATGAGTAAGATAATAGAATATTTTGAATGCTTTTTTAAAATTTTATTAACAATAGTTTTTTAAAAAATATATAGTGTGGTTTATATTAGGTTTATAATTATCTATATATAAGGATTTGTTTGGTTTTGCTGTTAATAAAATTTTTTACATTCAAAGGCTTTCAATTGTTCATCTTGTGATATTTGAACAATAAAAATACTACTAGATGGCGGCACCAAAATTTGTCTTTTGACGATAAGTTATAAATTTTGTTTTTTGCAGCTCCTTTTCAGTTATAATTTCCTACACCAGGTGGATTTTTTAGCTAAATTTTGACGATATTGTTAAATAGTTATTAATTAATTTAATAGTGCATTTTAGTTATTTTAAATAATGTAATTACTTTCTATTTATTTTATTTTATATTATATTAATTCCGTTTATCATGGTATTTCAAAATGTATTAACTGCATCCTTTGGTATCAATTACTGTGATTTCTTAACTGTTTTATTCACCTTAATCTTTACGATATTTTGGTAGCCATGTTCGAGTGGATATATTGAAAAATACTGAAATATTAATCGGTATGTTGTGTATTATTTCTATTTTATATCCTATAAATATTTAAACAGGTTTTATTGTTTTTCAATTTCATATTATTTGTTTCTATTCTGTTTTCATTTTTAATCTATTCACTTGATTATAATGGTTGTTCGGGCACAGAGAAAAATAATTTTTAGCTTTAGCTTATTTTTCTCACAGAAAACTACCATATTCCTTATATCATTGAATTCTGTGCCCTTGAAAACGTAATTCAATATATAAGCTTTTCCATTATGTGTCGGTGTCCACTTTCTTATTTTTTTCTTCCATAATAATTCTTATAATAAATTATTTGGCACTTTTTTTATACTTACAGCTTTAATTCATAATATTACGGTTTTTGATGGTGATAGGTTATGTTTAATTAATGGTTATATATATATATATCTGACATTTGTCACACTGTAACTCTCGTATTTATGAACCGATTTGGATGTAATTCGGTGTGTACATAGTACATACCAATGTCTCGACCGAGTTCGTCGGCCAGTTTCATCCGCTATTTTGTTTCAAAATGGCAGCCATTTAAAATGTTTTAAAAAAGGTAAAATTTGAAATGTGGTACCAAAAAATTGAAAATGGAAAAATATTTTTTTCTTATGTATTTGACCTTTATACAAAGATTCCGGAGCAGTTTTTGTTTTGTCTATATCTTAAAAAATCGCTGAGTTATAGCATTTTGAATTTCTAGCGTGGCTGACATTTTGAAACGTCCTGAATTTTGTCACGCAATAAAAGGCGTATTTATGAACCGATTCGGATGTAACTTCGTTTATACATAGTACATACCAATGTCTCGACCGAGTTCGTTGGCCAGCTTCATCCGCCAACTTGTTAAAAAATGGCGGCCATTTAAATTTTTAAGAAAAATTTAAATTTGAAATGTGGTACCAAAAAATTGAAAATTGAAAAAATATTTTTTTCTGATGTGTTTGACCTTGAAAAAAAGATTCGGGAGCATTTTGTTTCGCTATATCTTAAAAAAGTCCTTCCGGCCTGTGCCGGGAGGAAGAGATAGCTTCCATATTCCTTATTTTTTAAAAGCCAGCTTATATTATTCAAACACACGGAGCTCAACTTAGTGGATCCCGATTATAGAAGATTAAATACTAATTTTTGTCAATATTGAATATGAATGAGAATTTCGCCAAATTAGTCAGAGTTATCAAAGCTGGTTTTATTAAAATGATTTATATTTTGTCGCCAAATTCGGTGATATCCCGAATTATATTAATAATTATATTAACCCGAATTATCGGTGATAGCCCGCCATTTTAAAACATCATAATGGGTGCAACAAAGCTCACCAATGAACTTGGTTGAGTCCTTAGTAATTCCTGCGCACATGCTTACTCATATCTAAATTGGTTGATATATACGAGTGCTGTTGCAGGCAAAAAATCATATTTTTCAAAATGTCACACACATTCTAAATTCAAACTGCTATATCTCGGCCTTTTTTTTTAGATAAAGTCAAAACAAAAAATGATCCGGAATCTTTGTAACAAGCTGAAACACATAAGAAAAAAATCTTTTTCAATTTCTAATTTTTTTGTACTGATTTTAAATTAATTTTTTTTTTTTAATTTTTAAATGACCGCCATTTTGAAACAAGATGGCGGATGAAGTTAGCAAACGAACTTGGCCGGGAGATTGCTATGTACTATGCACATGCCTTGTCACATCCTAATCGGTTCACAAATACGCGTGTTATCGCGTGACAAAAATCAGATCGTTTCAAAATGTCAGCCATGCTAGAAATTCAAAGTGCTATAACTCAGCCATTTTTTAAGATATAGACGAAACAAAAAATGCTCCAGAATCTTTGTATCTCGATCAAATACATAAGAAAAAAATCTTTTTCAATTTCTAATTTTTTTGTACCTCATTTTAAATTAAAATAGAAAAAAACTAATGGCCGCCATTTTGAAACAAGATGGCGGATGATGTTGGCCAACGTACTCGGTCGAGACATTGGTATGTACTATGTACACACCAAGTTATATCCAAATCCGTTCATAAATACGCGTGTTATCGCGTGACAAATATCAGATCGTTTCAAAATGTCAGCCACACTAGAATTTCAAAATGCTATAACTCAACCGTTTTTTAAGATATAGACGAAACAAAATATGCTCCGCAATCTTCGTATCAAGCTCAAACACATAAGAAAAAAATCTTTTTCGATGTCTAATTTTTTTTGTACTTCATTTTAAATTTTATTTTTTTTTTTAAATTTTAAATGGCCGACATTTTGATACAAGATGGCGTATGAAGCTGGCCAACGAACTCGATCGAGATATTGCTATGTACTATGCACATGCCTTGTCACATCCAAATCGGTTCATAAAAACGCATATTATCGCGTGACAAAAATCAGATCGTTTCAAAATGTCAGCCATGCTAGAAATTCAAAGTGCTATAACTCAGCCATTTTTTAAGACATAGACGAAACAAAAAATGCCCCGGAATCTTTGTATCAAGCTCAAACACATAAGGAAAAAATTTTTTTCAATTTCTAATTATTTTGTACTTCACTTTTAAATTTTAATTTTTTTTAAATTTTAAATGTCCCCCATTTTGAAACAATGTGGCGGATGAGACTGGCCAACGAACTCGGTCGAGACATTGCTATGCACTATGCACATTCTTTGTCACATCCAAATCGGTTCATAAATACGTGTATTATCGCGTGACAAAAATCAGATCGCTTCAAAATGTCAGCCATGCTACAAATTCAAAGTGCTATAACTCAGCCATTTTTTAAGATATAGACGAAACTAAAAATGCTCCAGATTCTTTGCATCAAGCCCAAACACACAAGAAAAAAATCTTTTTCAATGTCTAATTTTTTTGTGCCTCATTTTAAATTAAATTTTTTTTAAATTTTTTTAAATGGCCGCCATTTTGAAACAAGATGGCGGATGAGGCTGGCTAACGAACTCGGTCGGGACATTGCTATGTACTATGCACATTACTTGTCACATCCAAATCGGTTCATAAATACGTGTACTATCGCGTGACAAAAATCAGATCGTTTCAAAATATCAGCCATGCTAGAAATTCAAAGTGCTATAACTGAGCCATTTTTTAAGATATGGACGAAACGAAAAATGCTCCCGAATCTTTGTATCATGCCCAAACACATAAGAAAAAAGCTTTTTCAATGTCTAATTTTTTTGTGCCTCATTTAAAATTTAAAATTTAAAAATTTTTTTAAATGGCCGCCGTTTTGAAACAAGACGGCGGATGAAGCTGGCCAACGAACTCGGTCAAAACATTGGTATGTACTATGTACGTACGAAATTTTATATAAATCGGTTCATAAATACGAGAGTTACAGTATGACAAAGACCAGATATATATATATATGGATATATATAAATATATATATATATATATATATATCAATTTTGAACGGAGGGTGATTTCGGGGTCTAGGGGTCATAATCGGTGAAAATATACCAAAATTTTTCTGAATCGTTTTCCTCCGAGCGGCTGCAATAGGTAGCTTTTTGTAATGAAAGCTACCTAAAATGGCTGAGTTATAGCATTTTGAATTTTTATCGTGGCTGACATTTTGAAACGTCCTGATTTTTGTCACGTGATAACGGGCGTATTTATGAACCGATTTGGATGTACCTTGGTGTGTACATAGTACATACAAATATCTCGACCGAGTTCGTTGTCCAGCTTTATCCGCTATCTTGTTTCAAAATGGCGGCCATTTAAAAAATTTAAAAATATTTAAAATTTAAAATGAGATACCAAAAAATTGGAAAATGAAAAAGATTTTTTGTTGTATGTGTTTGACCTTAATACAAAGATTCCGGAACAGTTTTTGTTTCGTCTATATCTAAAAAAATGGCTGAGTTATATCATTTTGAATTTCTATTGTGGCTGACATTTTAAAACGACCTGATTTTTGTCACGCGATATCAGGCGTATTTATGAACCGATTTGGATGTAACTTGGTCTGTACATAGTACATAACAATGTCTCGACCGAGTTCGTTGGCAAGCTTCATTCGCCATCTTGTTTCAAAAGCGTTGACATTTAAAAAATAAATTAAATTTAAAATTTAAAATGAGATATTAAAAAATTGGAAAAGGAAAAAGATTTTTTTTATGTGTTTGGCCTTGATACAAAGATTCCGGAGCAGTTTTTGTTTCTGAAAATTTGTTCTTTTGTTTATATCTTAAAAAATGGTTGAATTAATAGCACTTTGAATTTTTAGCATGGCTAACATTTTGAAACGATCTTGTATTTGTCACGCGATAACACACGTATTAGCCTATTTCGATGTAAGAAGGCATGTGGATAGTATACATCAATATCTAGACCAAGTTCGCTGGCCAGCTTCATCAGCCATCTTGTTTCAAAATGGCGGCCATTAAATTAAAAAGAATTATATTTAAAGTGATGTGCAAAAAAAATTAGAATTTGAAAATGGTTTTTTTCTTAAGTATTTGACCTTGATATAAGGAGTCAGGAGCATTTGTTGTTTGTCTTTATCTTAAAAAATAGCTCAGATATAGCAATTTTAATATCTAATGTGGGTGACATTTTGAAATATCGGATTTTTTGCCTGCGACAGCACTCGTATATATCAATCGATTCCGATGTTAGTGAGCATATGCACAGCAATTACTAAGGTCTCGACCAAGTTCACTGGTTAGCCTCATCCACCATGTTGTCTTAAAATGGCAGGCACTTTAAGAAATCGCCGAATTTGGCAGCCAAATATAAGTTACTTTAAATAAAAGCAGCTTGGATAAAGCTGACTAATTTCGCGAAATTCTCATTCATAATGATTTAGTATTGATAAAAATTAGTATTGAATCTCCTATATTCGGTTTCCACTAAATTGAGCTTCGTGTGTTTGAGTAATATAAGTTGTTTTTTTTAAAATAAGGAATATGAAAGCTACCTATTCTTCCCGGCACTGGCCGGAAGGACTTTTTAAATTTATTTGTCCGTAGTTAAAATCAGAAGTTCTAAAGTGCTATTAATGCAAACTTATTACGCTTGCCTTTACGAACTTGGGTGCTTAGAAATTTGTGTAAAATATGGAAAGATGGCCGCCAAGCTCATCATGCATAATTTTAAAACATTTGGATTTTCATAAACACGTTATGATGTATTTAAAACAGGAGAAAAGTATTTCTAGCAACCATATACGAAGGCACTGGACTTACAAATGGTAATTTTTTTAATGGAAAATGTTAAATAAGTACCATAATATAAGCTTGGAAATTTGATATCACACCATTTTTTAGCCACAACTTTCAACTTTTTTTTTTTTTACTTTTTAAAAGTTGGTTTTTAGTAGATATCAGTTCTTTTTTTCAAGAGATTATACATAATTTAAATAATCTACTCATTCAAATTAAAATGAGTTCTCGTAGAACATTTGTAAATAGAAAGGAAACACAACATATGTATATTTTGTTTACATATCATTCCTTTCTTAGAGTAATTAATCATTTATAAGCAATAAAAATCAACTTCTTTTCTCAAAGTATCAGTCTTCTTCAATTTATATGGTATTTAAATTTTTATGAAGAATGAAAATTAGGTAAAAACCTGATAGAGTCGAAATAAAATATAGACGTATAGGGTCTTTTAGTTAGATATTTGTTTATTGTTAAATATTTAGTTAGATATCTGTTTAAAGATAATCTTTTATTTTATTTTTTCTTCAGAATTATTTTACCTTTGCAAATACTTACAGCTAATCAGAGAATGAAGTCCGACTTACAAGACTACAAATATTTTTAGAAACGATTCTTAATGAACTTTTACATATTTTAAGTAACCAGCATGCCAAATTCAGGCTTCTACCCCGAAGAGTATCACAGAAATCAGAACTTTAGAAAGATTTTTGTTTCTGAACCCTTTTAAACTTCGAACTTATTAGGAAATGATTACTGAGAGTATTTACGTTTCAAAAGTTACAATCATGTCAAATTTCAAATTCATGCTTTAATAATTCTATTTAAATCTTAATTTAGAACGTATTTAGAACGTTTTCTGCTCGTTTAATCTTTTTAAGGCAATAAACAGTTCTTAGCCAGCGTTAAATCTTAAAAGTAACGGTTTGCCAATATTCAGGTTTCAATATTCAACGATATCACATAAACCCAATTTTAGAAAGTTTTTTGCTCCTGCGCCGTCAAATTTTTTAGGAACAGTTCACTGTGAACATTTACGTCTTAAATGTTACAAAAATTTCAAACTTCAATTCCCTTAGGACTAAAAATTCCAAATAAATCATAATTTATAACATTTTTAGAAAGTTTTTTACTCGTTTTACCCTCTTAAATTTCGATATTTTTAGAAATCGGTTTTACAACTTTCAACTTAAAAGTAACCACCATATCAAATTTTAAGTTTCTCCCCTAAACAGTTTCATAGAAATCTTAATTTATGAATTGACTTTTGCTATTGCAACCTTTTAAATTTCGCATTTTTTAAAAATTGCTCAGGACGAGCATTTTCGTTTTAATAGCAACAATCATGTTAAATTTCAAGTTCATGAAGTTCATGCTCTAGCAATTCCATTCAAATTGGAATTTAGAACATTTTTAGAAAGCTTTCCACTCATTCCATCCTTTTAAAATTCGATTTATTTAGAAACAGTTTTTAATGAGCATTTACATTATATAAGTAACTACCATATCAGATTTAAGGATTATAACACGAACTGTTTCACAGGAATCCAAAATTTAAGAGTTTTTTTGCTCTTGTTTCCTTATAAATTTCTAATTTATTAGAAAATGCAAAGCATTTATGCGCCATAAAAAATAACATCCGTGTCAAATTTTATGTTCCCAACCCAAACAATCCCATTAAAATCATAATGCAAACCGTTCTTAAAACGTTTTCCATTCGATTCACCTCTTAACATTTCGATTTTTTGCTAACAGTTTTTAGCGAGCGTTTACATCTTTAACTAAACCGGCATGCCAAAATTCAGGCCCCTATTCCGTACGGTATTACAGAAATGGCAATTTTAGAACGTTTTTTACGCCTGCATCCATTTAAATTTCGAATTTTTTTAGAAACTTTTTTGTAGGATCATTTACTTCTTATAAGTAAAAAGCATATCAAATTTCAAGTTTTTAGCATTAATAATTGAAAATAAATCATAATTTAGAACAGTCATAGAAAATTTTTTCTATCGTTTCAAACTTTTAATTTCTTCTTTTTTAGAAGTAATTCTTAGCGAGTATTTAAAAGTAACAACCATGCCAAATTGACGGTTTCTATTCGGAATGGTATCGCAGAAATTTGAATTTTAGATTTTTTTTTTGCTTTTGTGCTCTTTTCAATTTCGAATTTATTAGACTATTGTCGCCTCTAGCTACCAGTTTGATCTCCCTTAAATGTATACTAAGCATTGCATCATGTTACATCTATTCATAATTTAATTAACTTGCTCAATCCTTCGCCACGTTGGAAGATTCTAATAGAGAAATCATGAACTCCGTACCTTTATGTTAGCGGGGGCAGGTGATAAATCGCCAATTATTGTTCCTTTCTCATTCTTTCGTATTGCATTAATTTTACTTAAACTATAATCCTTTCCCGCATTTTATATAAAATTCATAACTCTAATTTAAAACACAAACATTTAAGATACACGCCTTTCACTTATTTATTTTTTTTATTGTTTGTGTTAAAGAAAAGAGAAAAATAATAAAAATGCCAATTTTATTATCAAAGCATTGTTTTTAATTTACCATGCAAAAAATAAAAACTGCTACTGGTGAGGTAAAAAATATTATTGGCGAATTTTGCATAAAATTAATTAATGCGAATGAATCATAAATTTAAAATGAGAAATAAAAATACTTTCTAATACTTTCATAATACTTTAAAAGACCTTCGTTGTTTAGGGAAATAAGGTAAATAAGATTCTTAAGTAAACATTTTAGAAAACGCATAAAACTGATTTCAGCAATTACTGAACATAGCCAAATATATATTCCGATTCTTTTGTACAATTCTGTATTTATCTGAAAGTTGGCATATGTACTATGCAATACGAAAACTTAGTTTAGCAAGAAAACGATAAATAAATTGAAATTTCACTTTCAGTAATTTATACCAATAGACGGAAACTTACTTGAATACCTTTATACAGCCCTGTATTTTATCTGCTACCTTTACATGCACACCCACTATTTAGCTAAAGTTTAATTCAGACTAAAGTACTCTTAAAACTAGTAAAATCACACTTCCAAAAATTATCATCCGTTGACGGCCATATATCTAATTCTTTGTTTGGCCCTGTAAACTGTTTTATCTGTATTCTGCAAACATTTTTTAGTACGGTAAATGTAATTTAGTGTAAAAATGCATAACTTATTTAAAAACCATGTTTAAACAATTTACGCTCATACTTAGCAGTGGAGTTTACGAATTCTTTTTCTGTAGACCTGTAAATGATCTATAGCATTTATACTCACCACATAGTATGCAAAAATTCAGTTAAAGTTAACAAGAAAGAAAAATCATGCGTTAAACATAGATTATAAAACACTTTCCAAAACTTCCTGAAATCTTTAACAAAACTTCTATATTTAGGGAAATAAGGTAAAGAAGATAATTAAGTAAACATTTTAGAAAGCAAATAAAACATTTGAAAATATGATTTCAGCAGTTACTTCCCATAGCCAAATACGTACTCCAATTCTTTTGAACAGCCCTGTATTTGATCTGTAGGTTGATATATATACTATATAATGGAAAAATTTAGTTTAGCAAGAAAACACACAACAGGTCGAAATTTCTGAAACAGCAATTTATACTAATAGATGGAACCATACTAGAATACTTTTGTACAATCCTGTAGTTTACCTAGAGCCTTTGTTACACGCCACTATTTAGCTAAAATTTAATTCAAACTAAATCACTCTTAAAACTACTGAAATCATATTTCCAGAATTTATCATCGATAGAACACCATGTATCCAATTCTTTGCGTGTCCCTGTATATCATTTTATCTATATTCTATATACATTTCATAGTAAATTAAATTCAATTCAGCGTAAAAATGCATAACACATTTAAAAACCGCCTTTTAGCAATTTACGCTCATACTCAGTAACCTTTACGAATTCTTTTGCGTAGCCCTGTATATACACTATAGCATTTATACACACCATATAGTATGCATAAATATGGTGAAACTTAAAAGCGCATATCATAATTAAAAATGCATTTCCTGTAGTCATCGCTAATATACAGTACTTCGGATAGAATATACTTGTCTGAAATCTTTTGTGTGTCCCTGTAAATATTATGCACTTCGTATTTTGCACGAAATAACTTACAGTAAGCCTAACCGACGCATATCAATTTCATTATATATAAAATTGCATAATTAAAATACGCCGAAAACAATTTCCCCCTATACGATTATGTAATGGAATTATTTTGTGTGGCCCTGTAAATGAATAGTAACTTTTCGTTGCACCGCATATTCTTCAGAATGCATATTTTAGTATACTTCGTAGATGCATATCAATTTTATTATGTTTGAAAGAGTGTAACATCTTTAAAATTCATTTTAAACGATTTTTTCCCCATTAGCTGTAAGTAACGGAATAATTTTGACTGTCCCAGTAAATAATCTAAACATTCTACAAACTTCATTTGAAATAGGGTTCGGGCTAGGCCAAACTTCAATAACACCCAAAAATTTCAGCGCACTCCGAATATATTTACGAAATTTAGAGACAAACCGGACAGACAAATCGAAGGCAATAACACTTTTCAACTTAAATGGAAAGCTTTAAAAACGCCTATCATAACTGAAAAGGTTCAACCAGCAATCATACTAATCCAGCAATATACAGTATTTCGGATACAGTATAGTATCCGAAATCTTTTGTATGTCCCTGTGAATGCTATGGACTTCATATTATACAGGAAGTAACTTGTAGTAAACCTTAGCAATGTATACCAATTTCACTATATAAGAAATACTTTAATATAATTAAAATACGCCGCGAACAGTTTTTCCCCCTATACCATCGTGTAACGGAATTTTTTATGTAGCCCTGTAAATGAATAATGCATATTCTTTGCGTCAGATATAGAATGCATATTTTAGTGAACTTCATAAATGCATATCAATTTCATTATGTTTGAAAGTGTATAACATCATTAAAATTCACTTGAAACGATTTTTTCCCATTGGCCGTAATGTAACGGAATTATTTTGACTGTCCCTTGTAAACGAACTATAACTGTTACAAACTTCATTGCCTTCAATAACGTGCAAAAATTTCAGGGCAATCTGAGTATATTTACAAGAGTTTGAGCGCGGGAGACGGACTAAGGGCCGAACGACCAGACAAACCAAAGTCATAAACATTGTTGAAGTACGTTGGAAAGTGTTGTTAAAAACATTCAGAGGTAAAACCGTATTTCATTAACTCATGCGAAAATGACGTCAAAGATGTTTTCTAAGTTGGTTCTCTGTACACAAACCTATAGTTTACCATGTTTTTTTTTTTTTTAATTGAAAACCACATTGAGCTCAATTCCTTTTCAAAAATTTTGTTTACATTAGAAAATGAAACTTTAAATGCGATAACTTTCAATACATACTTCTTAGAAGGTACCTCTTCTCTAAAAAAATATTTTATTTTAAAAATATTTCTAAAATTGTAACTTTTATTCAGTTTTATTTCAAAAAATAACCTTGATTACACTGCCTAGAATATACCTTGTTGGGAATTATTGGTCTACCAGATTGAAGTTGAAGTACTTTTACTGTAATGTGGATAGTATGATTTCTTTAGCGGGTTTATCGCTGTTTGGCATTATTTGATAATTTTAGAATTAATTAACAGTTTTTTGCTTATTTAGGACAGAAATTTTATTTTTTTGAAGCTGAATTTTATAAAAGCACGTAGATTGAGTTATTACCTGTCCGAAAATGCATTCCATTCTTTTTTCTGTCCATTATTTAAGTCTCTACCTCGATTGAACTTAAATATGTTTGACAAAGGTTTTTTTGATCATTTTCAGTATCTCGACGTTTTTTTAAAAATCCTGTATCTCTGTTTATAATTATTTTATAGACACGAGTTTGGTCTCAAATTGAAGCTTTTCTTCAGTAGATTCTTCTAGTCTTAATTTTATTTCTCTGCGATGATTGCTTTCTTAAATATCTGAAATTTTAAAATGCTACGTTTGGCCGATTTAACATGGAGAAGTTGTCTTCAGTATAATAAGCAGTTTCGCGGTTCTGGCTTTTGAGTCTTGGCGTTTGTTTGTTTGGCGGGGTTAGCATTTTTTTTAATAGCTTGGCTTGGCAGAACGACCGTCCTGCTTAATGTAATTGTACAGGTACCATTTTCATAGAGTTTACCGTATTTTTATGTCCCTATTTAGAAGCCATTGTCCCGCTTTCTTTGTTTCCTTGTCTTGCCTTTTTTTGACACTGTACCTGGCAACACTACCCCCAACAGAGATGAAGCGGGCTCAACCCATGCCCATATACCCGAAGCAGACTCGAGTTCTGACTCAACGTACAAGTTTTCTTTATTCAAAAATTGAAAACAGAACGAAAGACAAAACATGTTATGTTTGGGAAACAACGAAGAAGTTTTTTAGTGTTTTATTACAATTCTCTAAAAAGTGAGGTTGATAGGGAATTGAATTTTTATTGATGAGATATAAGGTGCAATATTCTGAAACCTCTTCACGCCCTATGTCAGCAATACAAAGAAACCGTGGGATTTCTCTTATCTGTTTTCGTTTTCTGTTTAGAGCATGTTTCCAGAATAACTGGAAAACAGAACGCATGCCTTTCTGCCACAGTTGTGCAATAATATTTTAACAGAAAAAGAATTGTGACTTTTGGAGATTTCTGCCAATGATTGAGTATATACAACAAATTTGCTATTTCAAACAGATTTTCAGGGACATCAAAATCAAGAGACTTTGTCATGAGAGAGTATTTAGGATTAATACTTATTTCTATGTAAGAAGAGATTTTTAAATGAGAAAGTTTATCTTGAAACAATTCTTACTTTCTTCTATCTTAAGAAGAAAGTATTGAATTCCTGAAAAAATCGACTTCCACGTCGGATTTATACGTTTTAGATGGTCCTGAATAAGGTTTGAATGTTCTTAGAAAATGTCTGTCTGCGAGTCTGTCTGTGTGTCTGTTGTGACATACATTTTGTGGGCGCTCTATCTTAAGAACTAATGTACGGAATCTTAATAAAAATTTAGATGGAATTACAACTTGACAGACATTGGGGCTGATTAGTTTTTTGTGAAAATCGCGCGATACGTGGCGCTATCTCTGTGTCTGTCTGTTTTGACATGCATTTTGTGGGCGCTCTATCTTAAGAACCAATGTACGGAATCTTAATAAAAATTTAGATGCAATTACACCTTAACAGAAATTGGGGCTGATTAGTTTTTTGTGTAAATCGCGCGACACGTGGCGCTGCTATGCGTCATTTTTCCCGATTCCTGCAATAGATATCCATCTCAAAAATTAATGCACATATTTTGATCAAACTTCAAATTCAGTTATACCTCGATATAAATAAGCCCAAATTAGTTTTTGGTGTAAATCGCCAAGAGATGCTGCTATGCTGCATTTTTCAAAGTTTTCGTGATAGCTGTCTGTCTAAAACTAATGCACGGATTTTCATCAAACTTCATATTCTGTTAGACTTTGATATAAATTGCTGCTGATTAGTTTTGGTGTAAATACCCCAACTGATGCATGCTGCATTTTCCACGATTTTCGCGATAGCAATATCTCAAAAACTAATGCACGGAAATTAATATACTAAATATACTCCTTATTAGGTTTGGGTGTATGCAGCTCGTCAGGTGTCGCTTTTATGCTCATTGGATTGGTATTTCTGGTTGCAGACAACTAAGTGGGTGGGCGTCGAAATTCAATCATTTGTTTGAAAGATGCGATGTTTATATCTCCTTTTTAAATGCAGCACGCAATTCAACGAACCTATACCTTTAGAATCCCCATAATGGGCATAGACTGTCATTTAATATTGGCACTGGTATTACGAATTTTGAAGCATTAATATACATGAGATAGAAGAAAATTTTGGGATTTGCTCAGTGCCAAAACTAGGTGCGTGCAGAGGTGGCATGTGCCCCGGGCGCCAGAACGAAAGGCTAAGGGGGCGTCAAATGAAGATTTTGTTTGTCGTTTCATAGAAAAATGTATATATATAGATGAAATACAAATAAACTCGCGAGGTAATGTTGAACCTATGGGAGTGTTCTTTTCAAATTTGTGAAAGTGAAAGCAACTTTATAAAAAATAAATAAATCTACAACCAAAATCGAAAACGTAAGCACTAATCTGGTTAGAATTCAATCTCAGCTATTCTAAGCGAGAAAAAAATCATTTAAAATTAGTAATATGCAAGTGAGAAATTTTTTAAAGAACGCTCCCATAAGTTTAACATTAGCGATACAGTTTATTTGCGTGACTAGTGTAAGCTCCTAACGGTCAAGATAATGTTAATCCTATGGAGCGTTGTTTAGATATTTCTTGCTAGCATTTTAATTATTATTAAATGATTTTTATTTTTAAAGGATTTTTTTCCTTTTTTTGCATAGGCTACCTGCGGTCGATAACTTTTATTGTGTGTGAGGAGGGGGGAGAGGGAGGGTACAAAAATCCATGTTTGCCTCGGGCGAAAAAGGCTAGTTACGTGAACATCCGACTAGTTAAATGCCTTTACCAATTTACTACGCACTCATCTAGCAAATGAATTAAGTTATATTTTCCGGAAACTTCCGACATTTCATTGACGAAAATGACATTTCTTTGTTATTCAGCGAACACAGAAACGATACGCCTGCGACATATTTTCATCTGTAGCAAGTTTTTTCTCCTGTTTTTTCCCATTAATCACTCTTTTACTTTGTTGCGAAAAAAGCCATCTTGTAGGCGTAAGAAAACGTGTACGGGATAGCAAATAAAAGATTACCAAAACCGGACTCGGAAATTTATGCAAATGTATTGTAAAAAAATTAAAAGTTTTTACCTTGACCAAAAAAATTATTTCTGTTTCTATTTTGTACTTTAACTTTAGCCTTTTAGTTCCCACATAGAATCTATGGGAGTCTTTGCATTTTTATATTCCGAACACATAGTGTAAAGAAAGTACTGTAATCATAATTTGTGTGCGTGTGCGTGTCTGTGAGTGAACACGAAAATTCCCAAACAGTACTCCCGTTTGAGCTCCCATTTGGCGAATATGTTATAAAACTTTGTCGCAAACGCGGTATAGGTTTTAGTAAAAATCGGCTCAACCAGTGCCTGAGAGGTTCTACTCTCAAAGCTGGTAGACGGGAGGTGCTGGGTTCGAACCAACCTAATCGCGCCTGTTGGCCTAATCATTCGGAGCTTTCTGTGGTTTTCTTCGAACCTTGCGTAAAGACGGATGAGGCTCCCTAAGAAAGACCTCCACGGAGGGCACTTTTCCCTCCCCTCAAGCGTATATCCCCAGTGTATAATGTTGAATTTAGACACTTTTCTTCGGGAGGGATTTCTGTGGCTCCGGAGGAACATTATAGAGTTCGGGGAGGGGGGGGGGGGTGATTGTACTTTTTGACCATTGAAAAACAAAATCTCAAATCTTCCTGTGAGACATCTCATTTCTCCGGGGGGATATGCCCGGACCACCCCCTGAATTCAACACTGTCAGTGTAGATAATCGGCCTCCATCAGGGCCAGCGCAACGTCGCGCAGTGCCCTGGCAAATCAGTTAATGAAGACCAGCCTAAACTATTATACTGGGCTAATATATATATCATAGAATAATATTTAATACAGATAATAAATTGTATGAAAAATACTACTACTTTCACACTTATTGCGCGTAATTATTCTTATTTTTACAAAACCTTCTACACCTACATCTATACATTCTCTACATTCTAAACATCTATACATTCAGCGTCAATTATATGAACTTTGCCTGTAAGAAATTCTCGCTTTTTTCTCACGAAGAGACATTTAAAAACAAATCGAGAGCAAAAATATTATTATTTCATACCAGAGGAAACATTATTACGAATTGTAAAAAGAAATTCGGGGCCCCTAACAAGACTTCAATTGGCGCAAGGCTTAGGTCCGATGGTTGTTCCGGCCCTGGGTCATAAACAACATCGGCCAACGGGTTAAGTATATTATATACTTTTACACTTTTTGCAATCGATTTTATTGAGAAAATCACCAAAGAAATGTGACAGAGTGTAAGTGATAAGTATTTCGAACATGCCCAGCACTAACAGCGCAGTGGTATAAGTCTGCAATTTCAAAATCCCTGCCGGCTTAGCTTACAGGCACAAGTAGATTTCAAAGTTAAGTACTAATTTAACCAACAAAAACTAAATCAAGATTAAAGATAAACCCAGTTTAACAATTTTATCTGGCCGCTTTTGACGAGTTTTCATTTCATTTTTCTCTAAGAGCTACTTTTATCAGAATCATGTTAATACGGTATTTTTTTGTTGTTCAATATCTATTTATTTATTTATTGCTGTAAGTGTTGGTCTTATCAAAAACTTGTCAATATAAAAGTTATAGATAAGGTTAAGAAGATTTATAATAAATTTAAGGGGATTTGATATCTTGTGAATTGACGAAGTTATGAATTTTTTTCTTCTTAAAACCTTATTTTTTTGCCACTTAAGCGCATTTTTAATGATATCAAAAATCTGTTATATGCCTTTTTGGCCCTTACCTTAGAAGTAATAATAACTTTAAATTGATTTGATATGCATTATAATTAAGAAGTTATGGTTTTTTTCTGTTTTCACAAACTCCCTCCCTATTTCCACCCTCTTGGTCTGATTATGCCCATTAACAAACTCGACCGAGATTTTCTGCTCCTTGATTTTATGTACAAGTTTGGAAGAGATTTGTGCAGAATTATGCAAGTTACCGTGTCTATAAAAAAGTGATATATATATATATATATATACAGGGTGTTTCAGTTAAACGTTTTAGAACTTCTAAGAGGGGTAGGGTACATCTTGACAGCTCGAAATCATGTAGCAATGTGGGGTCGGAAATGCTTTCCTGAAGCGGTGTTGTACACAGAAGCACCATAAAGAAAAAAGACCGTAAGTGAGAAATCGCTTTAATAATACATGAAAAGAAGCAAAAGGTACATGGATTAAAGTAAGTGTTCGAAGTTGCTTCCACGGGCTACAATGCATGCCTCACATCTCCGACGTATGAACATCCGAACATTCTGGAATACTCCAGGCGAATTTCGAATGTCTCCGGCAGCTACTGCGATTCTTGCAACCAGCTCCTCAGCATTGTAAACAGGGTTGTCATAAACTAGCGATTTCATATGACCCCAGAAATAAAAATCAAGACATAATAGGTCGGGTGACCGAGCAGGCCAATGCACGGGACCACCACGTCCGAACCACTGTTGACCAAATGTGACATCCAGGTAGTTACGAACAGCTCCGCTATAATGGGCAGGGACTCCATCGTGTTGGAACCACATTGTCTGTTGCGTCGATGCAGAAATCTGTTCATCTCTCAAAAGTTGTAGCAATACTTGCTGCAGAAAGAGCAAGTAGTTATCTCCGGTTTGACGACACGGTAGCAGGTAAGGTCCGATGAGGTGATCTCCCATAATACCGGCCCATACATTGACCGAAAATCGAATCTGTGCTGCACGACGTCGTATTGCATGCGGGTTCTCGATCACCCAGATATGGTCGTTATGCGAGTTGAAAATTCCTTCCCTTGTTAAGGATGCCTCATCGGAAAACAACACTTCAGCAGGAAAACTGGGATTTGTAGCATATTTTTCAAGGTACCACTGTGCAAAAGCAATACGAGGTGCATAATCCTCCAGTTGCTGTGCCTGGACACGCTGCACGTGAAACGGATGCATGTCTTGTTCTCGGAGAATCCTCCAGACTCTGCAAGGGGAAACCCCGACTACGTTTGCTAGACTTCGTGTACTCGTTCTTGGATTCCTCTGTACATGCTGCAGCACATTCTGTTCGATGGCTGGAGTCCGTGCTGTTCTTACCCTGCCCCTGTCAGCTCTTTCAAATGAACCTGTCTCAGCAAACCTCTGGTGCAGTCTTGCAAATAAATTATGACTGGGAATACGCCTTGTCGGATATCGTTCCACGTACAAACGCTGTGCGGATGACCCACTGCAGTTTGCAGCCCCGTACAACAAATGCATATTGGCTAATTCTGCGTTCGTGTAATCAACCATCCTACTAACTTGGCGTTCTTGTGCGAAATGAAGATTCCCTGCACGACAGCTCGGAACTTTCGCACAACGCAATCTACCGCGTCAGGAAAGCATTTCTGACTGCCCATTGGTATATGATTTTTGTTCGTCAGGATGTACCCTACCCCTCTTAGAAGTTCTGAAACGTTTAACTGAAACACCCTGTATATATATGTATATAAATATAGACAGATAGATAGAGTAAAGTTTTGAACTGGGGGCAATTTTGGGTTCTAGGGATCATGATCGACGTATATCTGCAAAAAAAAATTTCAGAAATTTCAACATAGGGGAGAATGTAATAGGTAGTATTTCTTTCGAAATCTACCTAAAACGGGAGATCCAGCGTTTAAATTCAACCGATGCCATTGCTTCACAAGTATATATATTTGTAGGATTCTTTCTGAAAATTATTTAAAGATTCACTTAGCTTATAACTATAAATAAATGCATCTATTAGTTCATCAATTTAATACGGCATTTATTATTCACTCAAACAAATATTATGCTTGGAAGATCACAACAGTTCATCCACATCAATAATATAATACATTTGTTTACATAAATACTGGAATTCACCTAGAATTCTTACTCAAATCTTTAATTTTTTATTCAACTAATCTTCAACCTTCATATTGAGATAAACACCATCGAGCTTCTAAAAAAATAAACATCTCTTGAATTTTCTTATTTTTCCATCAAACTGTTGCCACACATTTTTAGCTTTTTTCCACGCTCCTCGTGTTGTACTTTTTATTTCATATAAGATTGCGTATCGATTAAATAAACCCTTGAGTTAGACGAGTTGCATTGTTGAGAATATTTACATTCTCACATTCGGCCATCCTGACAGTCCGGTGACCCAACGGAACGTGTTTTCAAATCATATCTTCTTTTAAATTTAGCTTCATATCCACCATAAACAGAATTAGCAGTATGGTTTAATGACTGTTCATACTGCCTACGATTACTATTACTCCAGAAGTATACATCTCTTTTACACAGTTCAATCTCTTCCCTTTCAAAATTTTCCCGTATTCTTTCTTTCTGATCTCCGTATAAAAATCTTCTATCGTCAAGAAATGTATGTTGTTTACAATATCTGGGACGTCTATTTACAAAATTGTGTTTCGGATAATATTTCTTATCTTCATTTTTGTCATTGCGATCACGCTTGTAATTTCCGTTAAATCTCTTTTTATTTAAATTTACTCCTTCAGTATTACTTTCTTCTCTCGTGTTCTTTCGTTCATAATATTTTTCAACATTCTGCATTTCATTTTTATTTTCATTCGCGCGTGCATATAAATTGTGTTTTTCTTTTAGGTCGCTCATTCGTACTATTCGTGATACCTCATTTCTTTGATTCAAATTTTTGTTACTAATTGAATTTAATTTTTTCTCTCGAGACCTTTCCGTTTTTCCCACTATAGCTTTTCTATTTATTTCATTGGCCACATATTTTAAATTTTCATCGGTATTCTTTACCGCCCTAATATATCTACAATGCATAATGGTCTTGCCTTTTGCGCTTTCTTCCTTGGCGAGATTTTTTATTTTGACACCTTCTTCTGTGACTGTTAAAATGCATCCTGATATTGCATTTACACCTAACAATATGTCACATTCTAGACCTGATATTACATGAAAATTATCTGACAGTTTCACGCCGTCTACTTGGATTTCATGCTCAAAGTATCCTATTGGCTCTGTTTCTTCTCCGCCAAATCCAATCAATATATGCAAATTTTCTTGGCATAATTCAGGTTCGCCTATTTCGGTGTAATATTCTTCATTTATTAAACTCACATCGCTTGCTGTGTCGATGATAATTTTCGTGGATTTCTCATTTATTGGAACTACGCGTATCTTTTTTGTCGATTTGGCGTTATTTTCCGCTTTTGATAAGCTCATTATGTTTCTTTTTTGTGCGCCATTATCGTTTGCTTTCCTAATCGGGTTACCATAATATTCTTGTGTGCTCGTTTGATCCCTATTTGTACATTTGGCGGCGATATGACCAGGCAAACCATAAAGATGGCAGATAATTCTCGAATTAATAGCTCTTTCGCCTCGTCCTATATTATTTTGATGAGAATTTTGATTCCACTGGCTATCTATTTCCTCCCTGTTCACGCTATTTTGCGCCTTATACAATTTGGCGGTTTTAAATCCTCTACACGCCGTATCAAAATCATCTAGTTTTTCCACTAATACATCTACTTCTTTTATCTTTGGAAATTCCTCAATAAAACGTTCTCTGGTTTCTGGCGGTATTTTTCGCTTAATTTGATCAGTTACTAATAACTCCGTTAATCCCTCAAAAGTTGTTACGTTCATTCCACGTACCCATTCATTAAAGTACGTTTTTAACTGAAAACCAAAATCGCGCCAATTATCTGTTGGCTCCTTTTTATGAGTCATGAACTTCTGTCTAAATTCTTCCGGCGACATTTTGAATCTTTTCAACAATTTTTTTATATATTCGTAATTATTTACATCCGGTTCCTTTTCTCTTGTAATCATGCTAGCTATTTCTAACGGTAATAAACTTAATAGATATGAAACCCATTCATCCTGGTCTATTTTCATTTGAGATACTTGTCTTTCGTATAATGTTAAAAACATACAAATATCACCATTTTCACTGTCAAAACGATTAAGTAACTTCAATAAATCAAAATTTTTACATGTTCCCGTTCTTGGAGCTAGTATTTCTGCATCCTTCTGAGAGTCTATCTCGGCTTGCATTATCAATTTCTTTAGCTCAAATTCCCCCATTTTTTCTCTATCCTCTATTTCTAAGATCAATTTCTTCTCCTCTATCTCTATCTGTCGTCTTCTCTCTTCTGCTTCAAGCTCTGCCTGTCGTCTTCTCTCTTCTGCTTCAAGTTCTGCCTGTCGTCTTTCTCTTCTGCTTCAAGTTCTGCCTGTCGTCTTCTCTCTTCTGCTTCAAGCTCTGCCTGTCGTCTTTTCTCTTCTGCTTCAAGTTCTGCCTGTCGTCTTCTCTCTTCTGCTTCAAGTTCTGCCTGTCGTCTTCTCTCTTCTGCTTCAAGTTCTGCCTGTCGTCTTCTCTCTTCTGCTTCAAGTTCTGCATGTCGTCTTCTCTCTTCTGCTTCAAGTTCTAATTTCCTTTCCTCCAACGCTATTCTCTTCTCCTCTTTCTCTTTCTCTGCTTCTATTTGTCTTTTATCTTTGCTAGCCGATGATATTATTTCAAGACGGTCTTTTATAAAGTCTTCATCAAAACTTTCTCACGTTTTTATTGCTTCAATTAATGACAGAATGGTTACTTTCTCTGGCATGTTTATTCCGCATTCCTCGCATAGTTCAATCAAATCGGTTCGTCGCGCTTTCTTCAAAATCGACATAATGATGTGCTTTTTTTTTCGTAATCGTTTCAATTTTTTATTCAAATCCCGCCACCGAGCCCCCAAAATTTGTAGGATTCTTTCTGAAAATTATTTAAAGATTCACTTAGCTTATAACTATAAATAAATGCATCTATTAGTTCATCAATTTAATACGGCATTTATTATTCACTCAAACAAATATTATGCTTGGAAGATCACAACAGTTCATCCACATCAATAATATAATACATTTGTTTACATAAATACTGGAATTCACCTAGAATTCTTACTCAAATCTTTTATTTTTTATTCAACTAATCTTCAACCTTCATATTGAGATAAACACCATCGAACTTCTAAAAAAATAAACATCTCTTGAATTTTCTTATTTTTCCATCAAACTGTTGCCACACATTTTTAGCTTTTTTCCACGCTCCTCGTGTTGTACTTTTTATTTCTTATAAGATTGCGTATCGATTCAATAAACCCTTGAGTTAGACAAGTTGCATTGTTGAGAATATTTACATTCCCATATATATATATATATATATATATATATATATATATATATATATATATATATATATATATATATATATATATATATATATGTGTGTGTGTGTACTTTTTAAATAAAAAAAAATACTTACAGGCTTGCGAAGGACATTATAGCTTTATCACAGTTTCTACGTTGTCGAAATGCTTTAAATTTTACATTTGAAATTTTAATTAATATCTATGTGTATGTTGTTTCAATTTCGTATTTGAATATCCGACAGGGTACGCTGATGAACTGTACTTTTTTACAAGTTTTTATTTAACTTGTCTTGTCTGTCCCTTTGGCTCAAATCTTGCAATCCAATTTTAACACACTACCTGTTCTATAATTGACCTAGTTTTTGATAGTTAACATGACGTATTTCCGGTGACAATACATTAATCTCTAAAAAAAATATTTAAAATTTGGACCGTAATTGGGAGTAGGAAGGCCAGGAGAAATGTAAACGATGTTTCTAAGTTCGATGTACGTAGCATATATAGAGATTTATAGGTAATATATAAGACTACATAAAATAATTCGAATATTTTTGGTAACTGCTAAAATTAGGCTCGCAAATGTGTTATGCGTTTCCTAACTGGACTAAATTATAGCCTACTACGTAGGATATATAGAGATTTTTATAGGTAATATATAAAGCTACATAAAAGAATTCAAATATTTTTGGTAACTGCTAAAATTGGGTTTGCAAATGTGTTATGCGTTTCCTAACTGGACTAAATTATAGCCTACTACGTAGGGCATATAGAGATATAGGTAATATATAAGGCTACATAAAGGAATTCAAATATTTTTGGTAACTGCTAAAATTGGGCTCGCAAATATGTTATGCGTTTCCTAACTGGACTAAATTATAGCCTACTACGTAGCATATATAGAGATTTATAGGTAATATATAAGGCTACATAAAAGAATTCGAATACTTTTGGTAACTTTTAAAATTGGGTTCGCAAATGTGTTATGCGTTTCCTAACCGGACTAAATTATAGCCACGTAGCATATATAGAGATTTATAGGTAATATATAAGGCTACATAAAATAATTCAAATATTTTTGGTAACTGCTAAAATTGGGCTCGCAAATATGTTATGCGTTTCCTAACTGGACTAAATTATAGCCTACTACGTAGCATATATAGAGATTTATAGGTAATATATAAGTCTACATAAAAGAATTCGAATACTTTTGGTAACTTTTAAAATTGGGTTCGCAAATGTGTTATGCGTTTCCTAACTGGACTAAATTATAGCCACGTAGCATATATAGAGATTTATAGGTAATATATAAGGCTACATAAAATAATTCGAATATTTTTGGTAACTTTTAAAATTGGGTTCGCAAATGTGTTATGCGTTTCCCAACCGGACTAAATTATAGCCACGTAGCATATATAGAGATTTATAGGTAATATATAAGGCTACATAAAAGAATTCGAATACTTTTGGTAACTTTTAAAATTGGGTTCGCAAATGTGTTATGTGTTTCCTAACCGGACTAAATTATAGCCACGTAGCATATATAGAGATTTATAGGTAATATATAAGGCTACATAAAATAATTCGAATATTTTTGGTAACTGCTAAAATTGGGATCGCAGATGTGTTATGCGTTTCCTAACTGGACTAAATTATAGCCTACTACGTAGCATATATAGAGATTTATAGGTAATATATAAGGCTACATAAAAGAATTCGAATATTTTTGGTAACTGCTAAAATTGGGTTTGCAAATGTGTTATGCGTTTTCCAAATTGTTTGCTTAGACATAGTTTTTCACTTTATTAACACCTTCGGAACGAGCGTCTTTTACAGATTTTTTAATCTTTAATCACCGTTTCTTTAAAACAGAAATTTTTGCCTAATTGAATCGGGAAAATGCTCGGATTAAATAAGACAAAATGTACAATAAAAATTTACTGATGAGAATAATCCCCGATTCTGAGCACCTTACGCGGCACGAATACCGGTCGCTCGTCCCCAAGGGGTTAAATGGTGAAGTTTTGTTACATTATTCTGAATGTGTTGGAAAGTGTTTCATAATCTGTGCTTGGCGCCTGATTTTTCTTTCATTTCGAATTTAATTTGCTTGTTTCTCTTTTATGTTGCTTTTGATACATATTTTCTTTTCTAAAAGCTATTTAAATTAGAAAATACCTGTTTGTATTTTATGGCACATCTTCCAGAATTTTCTTTGGTTTTCCGTGATTGTTACTGTTATTTTATATTTATTACTATTACTCTGAATAACTTAGTCCTTTCTTAAAATATTTTATTTCAGATTTTTAGTTACGAGAGCACCTGTTATAATTATTTATTTGAGTTTAATTATATATAATATATATATATATATATATAGAAAGAAAGAGATAGATAATTATACATATGCAAATATATAAATGTATATCCATGTACGCATATCTAAATCGTTATTAATAATATCCTAAATTTTAATAAATTGCAATCTAATAAATGTAAATCTGATTATTCTGGTATTTTATGTTCAGGAATCAAATGCGCAGTTAGTAACACCCCCCCCCCCCCAAAAAAAAAAATAGAGAGAGAGAGTTTACAGTTTGAAGACATTTGAAAACGATTAGAGGATAAACAAAAAATCGGAAATATCAGTAAAATGACCTGCAGACGATTTTTCCTTATAGACCATAATACAGTGAAATTCTTTTGAGTGTCCTTGTAAAATAAAGGAACTAGAGATTGACTGAAAATTCGGTTTCGTTTTCGTTTTCGGCCCAAAATCTCAGTTTCGCCGAACTTTCGTTTTCGGCGAAAATGCTGTCGAAAGTTCGGCCGGACCGAAACTATCTGTATTCCAAAAATATCGTTTCTTCCTTCGGAAATTTTCAACATGACTCCTTGATTTGAGCTGTATCGACTCCAATGAGACACTCTTTATTACTTTCTTCTATCTTCAATAGAAGAAAGCATTGTAATCGAAATTTTTTCGACTTCCAGTTTAATACATTTGAAAACGATTAGAGATAAACAAAAAATCAGAAATATCAGTAAAATGACCTGCAGACGATTTTTCTTTACAGACCATAATACAGTGAATTCTTTTGAGTGTCCTTGTAATGTAAAGGAACTAGAGATTGACTGAAAATTCGGTTTCGTTTTTGTTTTCGGCCCAAAATCTCAGTTTCGACGAACATTCGTTTTCGGCGAAAATTCTGTCGAAAGTTCGGCCGGACCGAAACTATCTGTATTCCAAAAATATCGTTTCTTCCTTCGGAAATTTTCAATATGACTCCTTGATTTAAGCTGTATCGGCTCCAATAAAACACTCTTTATTACTTTCTTCTATCTTCAATATAAGAAAGCATTGTAATCGAAATTTTTTCGACTTCCGGTTTAAGACATTTGAAAACGATTAGAGGATAAACAAAAAATCGGAAATATCAGTAAAATGACCTGCAGACGATTTTTCTTTACAGACCATAATACAGTGGGATAGAGGTCTGCACGGGCCGAAATTTCCAGGCCCGGACCCGGTCCGACTCATCGAAAAACAAATTTGGCCCGGCCCGGCCCGATAAAAAAATTAAAAGTTCGGTCCGAGCCCGGCCCGGCCCGTAGAAAAAGTAATATTGGCCCGGCCCGCTAAAAATCTTAAAAGTTCGGCCCGAACCCGGCCCGGCCCGGCCCGGAAAAAAGCTAAAATCTCGGCCCGAGAAAAAAAAAAACCCAGCCCGAGTAAATTTTTTACAAAACATTGATTTTTACGTCGATTTGGTTAAAAATTTGTCTCGTACGAGATAGCTCTGACCAAAAATATTTATCTTAACTTTTTTTTTCTCATGTTTATAATCTTCATTTTTAAAGAAGTGACACAGACTGAGATATTTATTTTTTTAACGAATCTCTATTTCTTGTATGTAGGTTATCATTAATATTGTTAATCCGTATTACATGCATTAACATACATGTATTCCATGTATGCCAAAAATCTGAAAAATTCTATACAGTAAAATCTTCTAAAACGGAATTCCGTAGAAAAGAAAAAAAAATGCTTTATAGACAAGTTCCATTCTTAGCAAGTGTAAATGTATCATATATTATTTTCTTACGTATTAGTATATTAATTTTGCATGGATCAACACGTTTTTCAGTTTAAAACAGGGTTCCGTCATAGGCAAGTCCCTTTTCACACGTTTTACTATATTTTAATTTAGCTATATTTTAATAAGCGTAGAAATATACTATTCTTTAAAAAGAAAAAAAAATAATGTATGAGTGTAGAATAATGGCAATTTAAAAATGCATGCATTTTTTGCAAAAAATTTTGGGCCAGGCCTAATTTGACTGATCTTTGAATGGATCTGGCCAAGCTGATACAATGATTTTCATACGGGCTGAGTCAAAACTAGGACTGAAAAGCTTGGGCCGTGAAGACTGGGAATGAAACCAATCCCGACTCTGTACAGAAAAAATAAGTTAGGTCCGTCCCGGCCCGAGCCTTAGAAATAAAGTATGGCTCGGGCCCGGTCCGGCCCGGCCCGAGTGCCGTGAATGAAAATCGGCCCGAGCTCGGCCCGCGGGCCGGTCCGGGCTCGGGCTTCGGGCCACGGGCCGGCCCGTGCAGATCTCTACAGTGGGATTCTTTTGAGTGTCCTTGTAATGTAAAGGAACTAGAGATTGACTGAAAACTCGGTTTCGTTTTCGTTTTCGGTCCAACATCTTAGTTTTGCCGAACATTCGTTTTTGGCGAAAATGCTGTCGAAAGTTCAGCCGGACAGAAATTATCTGTATTCCAAAAATCTCGTTTCTTCCTTCGGAAATTTTCAACATGTCTCCTTGATTTGAGCTGTATCGGCTCCAATGAGATACTCTTTATTACTTTCTTCTATCTTCAATAGAAGAAAGCATTGTAATCGAAATTTTTTCGACTTCCGGTTTTCGACGGATTTACATGTTTTAGGGGTCAGAGATCACAAAAAACATGTTTATAGAATATGTCTGTCTGTCCGTGTGTCCGTATGTCGCCAATGTACCATCAAAAAGTGTATGAAGTTATGCATAGAATTGAACGAATTTTTTTTTTTTTAATTTGTGGCTATGGCAAGCAGGTCCTCTATTAATTTAGAAAAAATCCGCCGGTAGGAGGCGCTGTAATAGTGAATTTTGGGCGATTTTTGAGGCATTTTGAATATTGTGCCATATAAAAGTATATGAAGTAATGCATAGAATTGGACGATTTTTTTAAAAGTTTGTAGCTATAGCAAGCAGGTCCTCCATTAATTTAGAAAAAATCCGCTGGTAGGGGGCGCTGTAATATCGATTTTTGTGCGATTTTGTGGCATTTTGAATATTGTGCCATCGAAAAGTGTATGAAGTTATGCATAGAATTGAACGAATTTTTTAAATAAGATTTTCGCCATAGCAAGAAAGTTCTCCCTGAATTTGGAAATATTCCGCCGATAGGGGGCACTATAATAGCAATTGTTGTGCAATTTTCTTTCGAAGTTTATATAGTATTGAACTAATAAAAAGGAAATATTGACATTTGTTACAATATTTTGAAATATTAAAATATATGAGATAGAAGAAAGATTTGGGATTAGTACATCCAACTAGTTTATTGCTATGAACTTCAATGTTTATAATTATCAGCCATGATTGACTCAAAACGTGAGTGCAAATTATAAACCAAGCAATGTCTATAGGACTCAACTTTGAAGACGCTTTTCACGGGCTCATTAAAAGCTGAAGACTTAACTGTAATACAAAATTTTTGTTTAAAACCGCAGAATGGCTTCGAATACTCTTCGAGAAAGTTCTAGTATGACAGATGATCATTTACGAAAATCGTTATAAAAGGTAAATCGAGGTATGTATACCAAAAACATTTTTGAATTAGATGAAATTCGTATAATTATAAAATAATTTTGTGTAGTTGATGAATTCATTACATTTTATTTTATATGAAAATAAAAAGTTTTGGTCAGAGGCACACAGACCCAACTTGGACTACAGGTATAATTACATAATACAGTGAAATACATAATAAGTACATAATTATTATATAATTAATTAATATTATGTACATTTATGTATGTATTAATTACTTATTTTTTTAACTCTTTCGTTTTCGGCCGAAAATAGGAAGATTACCGAAATTCAATTTTCGTTTCGGTTTTGGTCTATCGTTAAAGGAACTATAAATGTTAAACCCTTCACTTTCTATGGAGAACATGCCATAGCAAACTTCAATAACAAGTATCAATAACATGACAATCCAAGTATATTTAAACAAATGATAGCACGGTCATACAGATAGATAGGCCGATGACCAGACAAACTGAATTACTAAATCATTTCCCACTATGTCGGAAAGCATTAAAAATGAAAAAAAAGATACTAATTTTAACCAATATGATGCTTAAATATATGCCAACACGAAATTTTTCTTCATTCATTCCTTCGTTTATTCATAATTTATTTCATGGGCATATGTAAACTGTTTTTTACGTGTTAAAATTCTTTGCTTGTAAGTTTTTTAATTCAAGAAAAAAGATTAAACAAACAGTTTTTTTAAACTCTGTTTAAGGAAGATTGAAACTTGAACATAAAATTCTATGGACAGTCTAAAAAAAAAGTTAAACCTGATTCTTTTGAAACAATGTTTAAAACTTGAGCTCAAATGCTATAGTTAATTTAATGTCTTGCTGAGAAAGGAACCAGCCACGTGGGGGGGGGGGGGGTTGAATTGTTTAAAACAATTCTGCAGATGCAATAAAATTTGTGCATCAAGATCTATGGACAATTTAATTTTTTTATTTTTTTTAAAGAAAGAGTTCAGTAAAAAAGAAAGAAAATAAAATTTAACTGTCCGCTCTATTTTTTTAATTGTATTTCAAGAATGTTTAAAACTTGAGCTGGAATTCTATAAGTAATTTAAATGTTTTGAGAAGAAATAGACTAGCAGAGTAAGGGCAAAAGTAAGATTGAATTCTTTAAAACAATGTTGCAGACATAATAAATTTTGAACGTCAGGGAAGTTATGCGCAATTTAAATTTTCTTACAGAGGGCTTCAGAAAAAAAGAAAGAAGAATAAATTTAACTCTATCGCCCTATTTAATTCTATTCAAACAATGTTTAAAACTTGATCTAAAATGATATAAAAAATTTAAATGTTTTGAGAAGGAAGGGACTAGCAATGTAAGGAAAAAAGTAAGATTGAGTTCTTTAAAACAATGTTGCAGACGTAATAAAATTTGAACATCAGGGAAGTTATGCGCAATTTAAATTTTCTTACAAAGGACTTCAGCAAAAAAGAAAGAAAAAAAAAATTAACTCTATCGCGCTATTTAATTCTATACAAACAATGTTTTAAACTTGATCTAAAATGATATAAAAAAATTAAATGTTTTGAGAAGGAAGGGACTAGCAATGTAAGGAAAAAAGTAAGATTGAGTTCTTTAAAACAATGTTGCAGACGTAATAAAATTTGAACATCAGGGAAGTTATGCGCAATTTAAATTTTCTTACAAAGGACTTCAGCAAAAAAGAAAGAAAAAGAAAATTTAACTCTATCGCCCTATTTAATTCTATTCAAACAATGTTTAAAACTTGATCTAAAATGATATAAAAAAATTTAAATGTTTTGAGAAGTAAGGGACTAGCAATGTAAGGAAAAAAGGAAGATTGAGTTCTTTAAAACAATGTTGCAGATGTAATAAAATTTGAACATCAGGGAAGTTATGCGCAATTTAAATTTTCTTACAAAGGACTTCAGCAAAAAAGAAAGAAAAATAAAATTTAACTCTATCGCCCTATTTAATTCTATTCAAACAATGTTTAAAACTTGATCTAAAATGATATAAAAAATTTAAATGTTTTGAGAAGGAAGGGACTAGCAATGTAAGGAAAAAAGTAAGATTGAGTTCTTTAAACAATGTTGCAGACGTAATAAAATTTGAACATCAGGGAAGTTATGCACAATTTAAATTTTCTTACAAAGGACTTCAGCAAAAAAGAAAGAAAAATAAAATTTAACTCTATCGCCCTATTTAATTCTATTGAAACAATGTTTAAAACTTGATCTAAAATGATATAAAAAATTTAAATGTTTTGAGAAGGAAGGGACTAGCAATGTAAGGAAAAAAGTAAGACTGAGTTCTTTAAAACAATGTTGCAGACGTAATAAAATTTGAACATCAGGGAAGTTATGCGCAATTTAAATTTTCTTACAAAGGACTTCAGAAAAAAAGAAAGAAAAATAAAATTTAACTCTATCGCCCTATTTAATTCTATTCAAACAATGTTTAAAACTTGATCTAAAATGATATAAAAAATTTAAATGTTTTGAGAAGGAAGGGACTAGCAATGTAAGGAAAAAAGTAAGATTGAGTTCTTTAAACAATGTTGCAGACGTAATAAAATTTGAACATCAGGGAAGTTATGCACAATTTAAATTTTCTTACAAAGGACTTCAGCAAAAAAGAAAGAAAAATAAAATTTAACTCTATCGCCCTATTTAATTCTATTGAAACAATGTTTAAAACTTGATCTAAAATGATATAAAAAATTTAAATGTTTTGAGAAGGAAGGGACTAGCAATGTAAGGAAAAAAGTAAGACTGAGTTCTTTAAAACAATGTTGCAGACGTAATAAAATTTGAACATCAGGGAAGTTATGCGCAATTTAAATTTTCTTACAAAGGACTTCAGAAAAAAAGAAAGAAAAATAAAATTTAACTCTATCGCCCTATTTAATTCTATTCAAACAATGTTTAAAACTTGATCTAAAATGATATAAAAAATTTAAATGTTTTGAGAAGGAAGGGACTAGCAATGTAAGGAAAAAAGTAAGATTGAGTTCTTTAAAACAACTAGCTGACCCGCCCGGCGTTGCCCGGGCAGAAACTGGGCCAGAACTGTCATTGGAAAATATAACACTGGAGTGGACTTAAAAAAAAAAAAAAAAAGACTGATTATTGATATGGCACAGATGTCATACACACACCACATTGGCACGATTTTTCTCAGATGCTGATTTGGTGAAAACCTCGTTTTCGAATACCAGTTACATATATATTTTTAAAAAGGGAGTAACAATAAATAAAAAAAGTTTAATTAATAACTGTAGTACCAAAAGTATGACACTTACTGTTAAAGAATGAAAAGGTGAGAGAAATTCTTTAGGTTGAACATAAATGGCATATTGGTGTAAGATCGACAGAGACCTGGAGCCGAACAATTTTTGATGCTCCAGCTCCGCTCCTAGATAAAATACTGTGGCTCTGCCTCTGACTTAGCACTTTTGAGTTGCAGATTTAAATTTACACATTTAATTTTTTGCTCACAAATTCTTTTTTCCTTTACCTTCATTAAAAATCTGACAAAATGCATTTTTCTTCTCATCAAACTTGAAATGCTTATTCAGAAAATATGACATCTTTTAACGTTTGCTTTTAAAATAGAAAGTTTGGTGGAATTTTATGGAAAGTAGAAGTAAAATAGTGTTGTGATGTTTTGAGAAGTTTTCCATCTCTAATATAAAAAAACAACCCCTAAAAAATGATAAAATTAAAATACTGAATAATGATGTAATTAAAATATTTTAAGCCTAAAAATGTAAAAGACTGAAAAAAAAAAAAAAGATTTAAAAGAATATTAAAAACTAAAAGAGCCCTGGAGCAAGGAAAAATGTAGAGCTCCAGCTCCTGGGAAATGCTAATATGATGCATTTTAGAAAACTTCATTATAAGTACAATTAAATATATCTGCAGTAGGAGAAACGACAGTTATAGAGTCAAAAGATCTAACTCTAGAAAGACCAACATATAATTGTCCATGGCTAAACACAGGTTTTGATAAATCCAAGCATATTTTATCAAAAGTTTGTCCTTGGGATTTATTGATTGTCATTGAAAATGATAAACGAACAGGGAACTGCTTACGTTTGAATTTAAACGGCATAGTGACATCAGATGGAGTCATATATATACGGGGAATCAAGAAAGTTTCATTATTATTGCCATCAATATGTTTTGCCTCAATAATATTCTTCTGTAATTTAGTTACTATAAGTCGTGTACCATTGCATAATCTTTTAGATGGAACTAAATTTCTGAGCAACATTATTATGGCTCCCTGCTTAATTTTAAGTGCATGAGGTGGCATACCAGTTGGAGTTAAGCTATTTAAAAATTCTTCAGGATAGGTAAGCTTGTCTTGTGGATCATCACTTACAATGCTATCAACACTATTATAAATAACTTCACTTGAAGGTAGACAATGTAATACGCGGTGATTAATGTGTAAAGATAAATCGTTTGTTACAGTGAGAATGGCACGTGTTTTAAGTTGCTCAGGGGTGACGGTTGTGAAATCTATATCATGATAGAGTTGTTTGACAGGATCCTGTACTGAAGGATAACATATTGCAGGCAAACTAACTTTGTCTCCACTCTTCCCTTCCCCAACATCAAGCAGCCAATTTGCAAAATCTCTTTCATTTTCAAGAGCACGCATGTTTTCCGTCAGTTGCATCACTTGAAATGTTGACCAAAAACGATGTTTTTTTAAGCAACTCGCAACTGTCAGTGATCTGGACCCCCTTAGTATTACAGGCAATACTTGCCGAAAGTCTCCACCAAGTAAAATAACTTTTCCGCCAAATGGTTCAGGACATTTTGTGAGATCTTGAAGCAATCGGTCAACCGCTAAAAAAGCATGAACATGCGTCATTGGAGCTTCATCCCATAATATAAGTTTAGTTTTCTTTAATAATTTGGCTTCTGTTGAATTTAGATTTAAACTACATGTGGAAGTTGCTGTAAGATTTAGAGGTATTTTGAAGACAGAATGAGCAGTTCTTCCACCTGCTAACAAAGTAGCTGCAATTCCAGTTGATGCGACAGGTGTTGCATGATGACTCTTTCCTCGTATGATATGCAATAAGGTTTCATATACAAAAGTTTTCCCTGTTCCTGCAGGCCCATCTAAAAAGAAACACTTTGAGCCAGTGCCTTGATTTGTATATATTGCATTTAACACAGTGTCTACTACAAATTTTTGTGAAGCATTCAATTTTTCTGAATTAATGCGAGCTTTGTTTTGTTCTGCTAAAACATCAAAGGAAGAAGGAAATAAATGATCTGTTGGTAAAGTTATTTGAGGAAGTTTAAGTTTCTCAAGAGTTAAACCATATGCTTTAAGTAGATCACTGATATCTGCTAAGGCATATTGAACAGCTGTTTCTTCAGAGTATCTATGTACAAAATCCTCACACAAAGCAATTTTATGCTGCTCCCAAAGATCAGGAATATTTTGCACCTCCCCAAAGCCGCAAATGATGCAAAATAAGACTCTTAAATAACTTGGCATTCGAATTCTTGCAGCATCTGATAAAGTCTCATGCCAATGTTCGTCTCCCTCAAGGAAACCGAGATGTTTGCATGCTAAGTGAAATGTTTCGTATTCAATACCATTAACAGTTTTTAAAACGTTAAAGTTTGTAGGGCCAGGTCTGTGTAGCAGTAACATTCGAAGGTAATATCGTTCACTATCTTGAATTGAAACCGCTGGTAACCTACCAATTACTTTATCTCCGCCTCGCTGCCTATTCGTCCACATTGTTGTTTTTTTATCAAAGACATAGTAATTTGGAATATCAGGGTAAACATAGTTTCTTGCTTCTTCGTCAACACTATTTAAGTGAAACCATGCAGTTAGATGTGTATATTTTGTTGATGCTCTTGCAATAGCTTGTTCCTCACGACCTTCTTGAAAAAAAATCTGCTGCTGTTCTGGTAAGTGTACAGCTAATCTGAATACAGTATGGGATTTTTCAGACATGCTGAACTCATTCAAGCGCCACAAAGCCTCAGGAGCACTGACGTACCTACCATCTAAAAAAGTTAAAATTTCATCATGATTGAGAACATCATCTTTCTGAAGTTTAACAGAAGCTGCATCATGTCCCTTATATACATATTTGTACAGATACTTAACACTTTTAACTGATGCGCATACCTCAACATTAATATGAGCATTAAATCTTTTTAATAGCCAAGGATTATACGGTACAACCCATCGATTATCAATATCATACGAACCAATTTTCACTGGGTCGATGGATCGCCTTCTGTATTCAGGATATCCGTTGATATTTTCTTCTGTCATTTGCCTCACTTCTTTTGGAAATAGCTTGCTGCATCCAGTTGCTTCCTTCATACATGGAGAATTAGGATTTACTGTCCCACAGGGACCATGTATCATACATTTTGTCACAATTTCAAATAATCTTGGATTAATATCAATATTTGGTAACTCTGCACTGACATATTTATCAATATCATCCTTTGTTCGTATTTTAAAATTAGAGTCTAACGTTAATAAAATATGAGCATGAGGTAAGCCTCTTTTTTGGAATTCAATTACATAAACATAAGCAATTACAACACCAAATATTTTACGTTTCAAAATATCATCTAATAATTCTGATAACTTCATTTTAAAGACTCTAACAACAATATCTGGTCTATTTTCCGGTCTTTGAGGGCGTTCTATGGCATCCAATATTTCAGGCCAAGCTGGATTGCACGTAAACGTGATAAATAAATCAGGTCTCCCAAATTTACGAACTATCGCCATGGCGTCTTGGTAATTTTGTTGCATGTATCTAGCACTTCCCTGAAATGTAGAGGGCAGTATAATTAACTTACCTGTTCTTAAATTGTTATTTTCTGAATTTGAACGTAAGGCATCTAAAAGTCCACTATAAAGATCGACTCGTAAGCTATTTTGGTTGTTTCGAATAAAATTTAGACGTGAACCTTCGGTTTTAACATATGAATCAACAATATATTGTTGAAACAGTTTTCCACTGCTGTGCAAAATACTAAAACCACTACGTACTGAAAGCCTATATGCATAGTATTGCAGCTGTGTAACTCGCACTCGTTTTGCTGAGCGCCTCTCTTCCACATGCTCCATTCCAGAATGCCAACCTCGTTCCCCTGCGAGGAAAAGTAATGGGTATGTCATGGGATCACAACACTGATTCATTGGAGATATATTTTTCAAACTATCATTCTTTGGATAGATGCAGATGTCTCGATTAACTGGAGGTTCACCATCGTCTCCAACAAATATCGCAGCAACATCTGTTGAGGAAGTAGGTGCATTGTACCTACGCAAGTCCAAATCAGGATGTTCCATAAAAATCATTTTAACATTCATAGTTAAATTTTGATTCACTAATTCATGCATTTGTGAATATGATTCAGCAAATGGATTAATGTTTCGTAGAAGAGCATCTAATTTTTCCATAACATTTCTTAAACAGCCTCTGTTAGTTTCCATTCGATAATTAGTAGCTTCACTGCAGTCAAATATGTATAGCTGTCCATAGCCGGGATTTCTGTTATCATCAGTGTACAAAGGAGAAATCCTGTGATATATCTGACCATGTATCCGGAAGCAATATGGCCCTGCTCCAGAAGGCAATTTGATTTCTGCTCCCATTGAGGCAAAAGAAAAAGCGGCGTTATACTGCCGAATATGCTCTCTATAGTTTTTGGCTTCAAGTGAGTTTTCACAGAGCAAATCTTTTATCAAATCGGGAGTTTCTGATAAGGGAGGCAAAATTACTTTACCGTCATGACAACAATTTGTAAATTTTTTGCTGCTGTTTAATTCCAATTTCCAATAAAGTGCTTGGCAGAAATTGCACGTTTCGCTCAAAGTGCCACAGTTATGCTCCGGAACATTTAAATCAGTAATTTGAATAATTTCAGAAGCAATGCGTTCGCGTTCGCCCATGCGACGGTTATTAAGCCTATTTTGGCGATCGTTTATACTCTGTGATTGACGCCGCTCACGATCCAATCTATTACGATTTTCTCTTCTTAATGCGGCTTCTTCTTGACTTTCAAGCATTCGCCGAGATCTTTTACGGGAATTTCTAATTATATTCTGAAGTTCCATAATTGCAGCGAAAGAGAGAAACGTGATACTACGAATGTAAACAAACCGTATTTATCTCCTCTGCCTACATCTTGCCATAGAACTTTTACAATAACCAATGAGATGCGTTCTGTTTGGGTGTTGCCATTAAGCAATAACAAATAATCGCGATTTCTGTGCCACGTACGTTAGCGTAATATATATATAGATGTTGCAGACGTAATAAAATTTGAACATCAGGGAAGTTATGCGCAATTTAAATTTTCTTACAAAGGACTTCAGCAAAAAAGAAAGAAAAAGAAAATTTAACTCTATCGCCCTATTTAATTCTATTCAAACAATGTTTAAAACTTGATCTAAAATGATATAAAAAAATTTAAATGTTTTGAGAAGTAAGGGACTAGCAATGTAAGGAAAAAAGTAAGATTGAGTTCTTTAAAACAATGTTGCAGACGTAATAAAATTTGAACATCAGGGAAGTTATGCGCAATTTAAATTTTCTTACAAAGGACTTCAGCAAAAAAGAAAGAAAAATAAAATTTAACTCTATCGCCCTATTTAATTCTATTCAAACAATGTTTAAAACTTGATCTAAAATGATATAAAAAAATTTAAATGTTTTGAGAAGTAAGGGACTAGCAATGTAAGGAAAAAAGTAAGATTGAGTTCTTTAAAACAATGTTGCAGACGTAATAAAATTTGAACATCAGGGAAGTTATGCGCAATTTAAATTTTCTTACAAAGGACTTCAGCAAAAAAGAAAGAAAAATAAAATTTAACTCTATCGCCCTATTTAATTCTATTCAAACAATGTTTAAAACTTGATCTAAAATGATATAAAAAATTTAAATGTTTTGAGAAGGAAGGGACTAGCAATGTAAGGAAAAAAGTAAGATTGAGTTCTTTAAAACAATGTTGCAGACGTAATAAAATTTGAACATCAGGGAAGTTATGCGCAATTTAAATTTTATTACAAAGGACTTCAGCAAAAAAGAAAGAAAAATAAAATTTAACTCTATCGTCCTATTTAATTCTATTCAAACAATGTTTAAAACTTGATCTAAAATGATACAAAAAATTTAAATGTTTTGAGAAGGAAGGGACTAGCAATGTAAGGAAAAAAGTAAGAGTGAGTTCTTTAAAACAATGTTGCAGACGTAATAAAATTTGAACATCAGGGAAATTATGCGCAATTTAAATTTTCTTACAAAGGACTTCAGCAAAAAAGAAAGAAAAATAAAATTTAATTGTATCGCCCTATTTAATTCTTTCAAGCAATGTTTAAAACTTGATCTAAAATGATATAATTAATTAAAATTTCATGTGGAGAGAAATAAAAATAAGATTGATTTCTGTTTTTATAACTCTGTTGCAGACATAATACAAATTGAGCATCAAGATCTATGGGCAATTTAATTTTTTTTTTCAGAGAAGTGGTTTCAGCAAAAGAGAATGAAAAATAAAATTTAATTGTTACCTCTTAGTTAATTCTACAACTATATTGTTTTCAGTGTGACAATAGGTTCAAAATAACAAGCAGAAGATAGATGATGGTTGTAATCGTCATCTTTTTGTTACGAAAAAAAAGAACAACATTTTAATTCATTTTTTTTTTATTTACGAGATTTCAAATTCTTTCGCTTAGTTACTTGTTTCGTATTTAAGGCAGTTCTAAAAAAAAAATAATAAATAAATGAATAATACATGTATATGATAGATAAATGGCATATATTATTCGATTTTTTATTATCTACATAAGAAAATCTGCAAGTTTTATGCGTTTACGAATTAAAATGGCTTTGTGACGTTTCAGAAAATAATCAGTTTTAAACTGTGTTGTCGAAGATCAAAACTTGAACATCAAAAACTAAGAACAATCTTTAAAAAAAAGTTAAAATGGATTCTTTTGAAACGATGTTTAAAATTTGATGTAGATAATTTAAATACTGAAAAAGGAACTAGCCAATTGAATGCCAAAACAGTTGAAAAATTGAATTGTTTAAAAGAATGCTGCGCAGGCGTAATAAAATTTGAGAATCAGATTTATGGACAATTTAATTTTTTTTTCCAAAAAAAGAGAGCTGTAAAATTTAATTGTCCCACCCTATTTATTTAATTGTATTTAAAGAATGTTTAAAACTTGAGCTCAAATGCTATAGATAATTTAAATGTTTAGAGAAGAAAGAGTCTAGCAAAGTAAGGGAAAAGTAAGGTTCAATTCATTAAAACAATGTTGCAGACGTAATAAAATTTGAGCATCAGGGAGCTATGCGCAATTTAAATTTTCTTACAGAGGACTTCAGCAAAAAGAAAAGAAAAATAAAATTTAACTGTCTAGCCCTACTTAATTCTATTTAAACAATGTTTAAAACTTGATCAGAAACGATACGGATAATTAAAATTTTATGTGGAGAGAAATAAAAGTAAGATGGATTTGTCTTTTTATAACTATGTTGCAGACGTAATACAAACTGAGCATCAAGATCTATGGGCAATTAATTTTTTTTTTTTCAGAGAAGTACTTCCAACAAAAGAGAATGAAAAATAAAATTGAATTGTTCCCTCTTAGTTAATTCTACAACTATATTGTTTTCAGTTTGACAATAGGTTCAAAATAACAAGCAGAAGATGGATGATCGTTGTAATCGTCATCTTTTTGTTACGAAGAAAGAGAACAACACTTTATTTATTTATTTATTATTTTTTACGAGACTTCAAATTCTTTCGCTTATTTACTTGTTTCGTATTTAAGGCAGTTCTAAAAAAATAAATAATAAATAAATGAATAATATATATATATATATAATAGATAAATGGCATATATTATTCGATTTTTTATTATCTACATAGGAAAATCTGCAAATTTTATGCGTTTGTGAATTAAAATGGCTTTGCGACGTTTCAGAAATTAATCCGTTTTAAACCGTGTTGTTGAAGGTCAAAACTTGAACATCAAAAACTAAGAACAAGCTAAAAAAAAAAAAAATGTTAAACTGGATTCTTTTGAAAAGTTGTTTAAAACTTGATCTCAAATGCTATAGATAATTCAAATGTCTTGCTGAAAAAGGTACTAGCCAAACGAATGCCAAAGGCGTTGAAAAATTGAATTGTTTAAAACAATGCTGCAGACGTAATAAAATTTGAGCATCCAGATTTATGGACAATTTAATTTTTTTTTCCAAAGAAAGAGAGCTGTAAGATTTAATTGTCTCACCCTATTTATTTAATTGTATTTAAAGAATGTTTAAAACTTAAGCTCAAATGCTATATATAATTTAAATGTTTTGAGAAGAAAGAGTCTAGCAAAGTAAGGAAAAAAGTAAGATTGAATTCTTTAAAACAATGTTGCAGACGTAATCAAATTTGAGCATCAGGGATCTATGCGAATACAAATTTTTTACAGAGGACTTCAGCAAAAAGGAAAGACAAATAAAATTTAACTGCTTCGCCCTGCTTAATTCTATTTAAACAATGTTTGAAACTTAATCAGAAACGATATGGGTGATTAAAATTTTATGTGGAGAGAAATAAAAGTAAGATTGATTTGTCTTTTTACAACTATGTTGCAGACGTAATACAAATTGAGCATCAAGATCTATGGGCAATTTATTTTTTTTTTTTTCCCAGAGAAGTAGTTCAGCAAAAGACAGTGAAAAATAAAATTTAATTGTTCCCTCTTAGTTAATTCTACAGCTGTATTGTTTTCTGTGTGACAATAGTTTCAAAATAACAAGCGGAAGATAAATGATCGTTGTAATCGTCAACT
This sequence comes from Maratus speciosus, assembly GCA_963932465.1. NCBI lineage: Eukaryota > Metazoa > Arthropoda > Arachnida > Araneae > Salticidae > Maratus > Maratus speciosus. The sequence goes on from OZ010798.1 coordinate 294,631,649, forward strand.
TTTTCTACGAAGAAAGAGAACAACACTTTACAATTTTATTTTACGAGATTTCAAGTTATTTCGCTTATTTACTTGATTCGCAGTTAAGGCATTTCTAAATAAATAAATGAAATGAATAATTTATATATATATTTAAAAGATTGCTAAAAACATTTAGCTACCATGGTATATATTTAAAAAATATATAAAATATACCAATTAATAAAAAAAAATAATTCAAAATGAATTGTTGACATTCAAAATGAAAAGATATAATTAAAAACACCATAAATAGCTTACATTCATAATTACATGCGCAAATGCAGCATAATAATTTGAATGCTATTATATAATCATTAAATAAACATTACCGACCACCATCAAAAATTGTGATTATGAATGAAATGACAATAAAACAGTTTCCTCCAACGGGGAAATGTTTTATTGTCATTTCATTCATAATCACAATTTTTGATGGTGGTAGGTAATGTTTATTTAATGGTTATATATATATATATATGTATATATAATAGATAAATAGCATATATCATTCGATTTTTTATTATCTAAATAAGAAATTCTGCAAATTTTTTTTTGTTTAGAATAAAAATGGCTTTGTGACTGTGTTAGGAAGTAATTAGTTTTAACTGTGTTGTCGAAGATCGAAACTTGAACATCAAAAACCAAGAACAATCTAAAAAAAAAAAAAAGTTAAATTGGATTCTTTTGAAACAATGTTTAAAACTTGATCTCGAATGCTATAGACAATTTAAATATCTTGCTGAAAAAGAAACTGGCCAATTGAATGCCAAAGGCGTTGAAAAACTGAGTTTTTTAAAACAATGCTGCAGACCTAATAAAATTTGAGCATCAAGATTTATGGACAATTTACTTTTTTTTTTTTTTTTCAAAAGAAAGAGAGCGGTAAAATTTAACTGTCCAGCCCTATTTATTTTATTGTATTTAAAGAATGTTTAAAACTTGAGCTCAAATGCTATAGATAATTTAAATCTAGCAAAGTAAGGAAAAAAGTGAGATTGAATTCTTTAAAACAATGTTGCAGACATAATACAAATTGAGCATCAAGATCTATGGGCAATTTAATTTATTTATTTTCTTTTTTTTCAGAGAAGTAGTTCAGCAAAAAAGATTGAAAAATAAAATTTAATTGTTCCCTGTTAGTTAATTCTATACGCCTGTATTGGTTTCAGTGTGACACTAGGTTCAAAATAAGAAGTGGAAGATAGATGATCGTTGCAATCATCATCTTTTTTTATGAAAACAGAGAAAAGCACTTTACAATTTTTTTTTAAATGGGATTTCAAATACTTTCGCTTATTTACTTGTTTCGCAGTTAAGGCAGTTCTCAAAATAAATCTACCCTATATATATAAAATCCTAATGAAACGAATTTATGAAACGGATATATGAAACGAATTTATGTAACGATTCTTTGAAACGACTGATTAAACAACTGATTATGTTTCACGGCGATTTCTCCTAAAATATGGAATGCTTTTCGATGAAATTAACACCAAAAATTAGTATTGATCCGCAGATTTCAAAACTGGTATTAGAATTAGTTCGAAGTTAGTTAGAAATTCGAATTAGTTTTCGAAATATTAATTTTTTTTCTAATTTTAAATACATTTTTCTAATGATGGCAACTCAAATTTTAATCATAACAGATATTTTTTTTTTCATATCTCAGAAAAAGTTATAATTTTAAACTAATTTGGCGACCAGTTTGGCCTCCCTTAAATGTATGCTAAGAAATGTATCATGCTACTTTTATTCATAATTCAATGAACTTTACTTGAACAATCTTTCGCCAAATCGAAAGATTCTGATAGAGAAATCAATTCTGACGGTATTTTTATGTTAGCGAGACGCAGATGATAATTCAATAAACATTTCTCCCGTCGCATTTTTTTTTTTTATTTCATTAATTTCATTTAAAATATAATCCTTTCATTCATTTTATTTAAAATACACAACTTTCATTTAAAATTGATGGCTTTCACTTCTTTCTTTGTTTTTAAAATAAAACGAAAAGAAAAAAAAAATAAGGCACAGATGTTATCTATGCACCGTGGTTCCTAATTGGCACCAAAATGGCATTATTGTGATTGGCATGGTAACCCGGCTATTGTTGTTTATTTAATAATAAATATTTATTTACTTTTATTTCTTTTTAAAAATTATATAAATTATTTTGTTCTGTAGTTATTATTATTATTTTATATTTACTTTAGAAAATAATAGAAAAAAAAAGCAATTTAAGAAATTACAACGACCATTTGAAAAATGATTTTTTCAAACACTAAAATTTAAGACATAAAAAATCGCACGGAGTTTATCATACATTACGTACGTCATGGATTAAACATTAACTTTCCTGGACGCATCATGAACAAATTTTAAAAGAAATTTCAGTTTTACAATTTTCGGTACTGTAAATTTTTAAACTTCTACGGAGCTGGTCATACATTACGTATGCCATGGATTAAACATTAATATTCCTGGACCAATTTTAAATGAAATTTCATTTTTAAACTTCTAAACGTCCCACAATATTACTTTTTATATCGTCGTATAGAGAAAAAAAATGCATTTTTAATTGCAATTTGTTTGAAAGCTGTATCTCAATTTGTTTCTGAGTTATTAATTTTTTTTGTAGTTTTTATTACTGTTTTGTCATAATGGCAACAGAAGTATCCATTTCTGTTGAAAGTAACGGGAAAATACAGATTACTGTAGGCCAATCAGAAAACGAATAAAATGCGGGATTCAATTAATAAAACGCTTCAGGTATGTTTTGATTTCCTACCCTGACCGAGGACAATAACCATTTTTCCAAATGGTTAAGTATACAGTTCTACTTTGCTATTTCGTCGACCAATTTTGCCAAATTATACAGACTGACATAATTTTTATTTTAAATAACGAAAGAATAAATAAATTAGTATAACATTAATAAACAAATATACAAATAAACAAATAAAACGTCGAAATAAAAATCACTTGATGCCGTAAACACGTGTAACTTACTTAAAGTCAAGTGAATATGACATTTACGATCAACCACTATTGGCATTTAATCTTATAGTTTGGCGATAGATTTTTGGTCGACGGGATAACTAAGTAATACCAAAAATGCATATGTAACTGGTATTTGAAAACGAGGTTTACGCCAAATTTTCGTAAAAAAAAAAAAAAAAAAAAAAAAAAAAAAAAAAATCACGCCAAACCTATAATAAATCATTATATAATACCAATAAATCACGTCTATGACATCTGGCTATAAAAAAAAAAAAAAAATGCTAACTGGCGAGTTGAAAAAAAGCTATTATCGAGATTTGCATCCGGCTGGAGTAACAGTACCAAAAATTCTTTGCGGCCATGGCAACTTTTATGTAGTTTTATTCGAAATTTTTTTTTTTTTTTGATTTTTTAATCAAAATGGAAAAATTACGGCCCCATATTGGCGCGATTTTTTTCTGACGCCAATGTCATATACGGAACGGGCACTTAACTGGCGCCAAAGGATCGTTATTTTGCTTGATATGGTAAGCCGGATGTTGTTGTTTATGCTGTTGATGCGTTCCCCCAAATTGGCGTCGGAAAAAAATCGCGCCAATATGGGGGCGTATATGACATCTGTGCCAAACTTTCATATGAAAGGCGAAGAATTCAGACCGTATTTGTTTATGACCAGTTGATAACTTGAACTATTATAATATAGATGAAATGATGGCGATAGAATAATATTTGGCGACTTATCACCTGTGCCTGGCTAACATTAACGTACCAAAATGGCACCGCGAATATAAAAAGCGAAATGGTCCGCCTGGAACTGCTGATGATAGTCACATGACTTAGGCTATCGTCGTCGAAATTGTTTTAAAATACCGGGAGACAAAGACTCTGTTATACTTAATTTATTTTATTTTAGCTTCTTTTCAAATGTTTAACTGATCCTCTTTAATCAAAAGCGAAAACAACCATTAGATGCCTTAACAGCAACTGATTCGCTTATAAATTTTTGCAATCAAAGGGAATTGAATGGAAACCCGAATACAGGGAGATCTCCACAGCTCTTTTCAGTATAATTCAGTCTTCTCTAATATTTTTAAAACCCATCAGATTAGCGTGTTTTTAGATTCTGCGGTGTCTGAACGGGGGTTGGCGAGCGTAGCTTGCAGGGGGCAGAGCCCCCTAGTAAATAAATAAAATAATAATGATCTATATATGTGTTACAGAAAAATGGCATATATTATTCGATTTTTTATTATCTGAATAAGAAGATCTGCAAATTTTGTGCGTTTACGAATTAAAATGGCTTTATGACTGTGTCAGAAAATAATCAGTTTGGAACTGTGTTGCCATTTTTGCGAACTTTTTTTAATTTAAATGCTACCGATTCTCTCTGAATAGCAATATTCACCTTATTTAACGATAGGTTAAATAAAAGGAATATTACTATTTGAAAACAGTGCAAGCATTCTAAATGAAAAAAAAAATCCTAATTAAAAAAAAGTCGAATTAACACCGTTGAGGAAAATTCTCTTATCAAATTAAATTCTGAAAAAGTGTTTTGGGATAATTTTTTGTCGGCATTTTTTTTTTTTTTTTCGCTAAGCGTATTTTCAGCGAAATACTTATACATTTATTATAAAATCATACTTTGTCATTATCATTATCTATATTACAAGAGACAAACCTGTCTGTGAGCAACGCGGACGTCATTTGGACGTTGACAATACCTAACGATTAAATTTCGAGTAATTTTACTAATTTTTTTTAACTTCTAAATACCGCAAATTTTCAGTTTTTACGTACTCGAATAGGGCAAAAATCAAATGCAAATTGTTTGAAAATTATATCACAATTTACTAATTTTTGATGGATTTAAAAACAATTTTCAAGCATAATAATAAAAAAAAAATCTATAATCTGCATCGCTTGCAGACGATGCCGAACTGTACTTAACACACTATAAATAGTTTATCATTTGTTTCCGGCTAATAAACGAAAAAACGACTAAACCTATGGCTATACAATTCATGAAGAACCTGGGCCTACAGCGTCCATCCCTGTTTTCTTGACTCCGGGCCCCGAGGTGCTATAGAACATATGTCCCGGTCAGGTAGTCAGCCTAACGCGGGACTCTTGGTCTTTAGTTTCGAAAAGTTAGCTTGGTACTCATTTATCAAACACGAAGTGATGAATGGTTGAGTGAAAACCTGCCGAGGTCGAGCTCTCGACCTGCAACGTGGCAGTCAGACGTGCTGATCACTACGCCGCTGGGATTCAAACCAATTTCCCTCTAATAATCCATAACGAAATTAAAACTTCATAAATTAAATAATAAAATAATATAAATGAAATATAAATTTAACAGACATTTAATAGAGCTATCCGTTTAAGGGGTCTCAGAACTCTTAAAGCTACAAAATTTACGAAATTTTTATTTTTTTAAATGTTAAACTCCCTTTTCTGAACCTTTTGATATAATTACTTCCTTGAAATTCCTTTTAAAACAAAAGTTATGGCTTTTAGAATTGTACCCGCGCAAATGACTGAGGCGGCATTTCCGAAACTTAGAAGTGATTTTTCTCCAAATGACGTTTTTGGGCATAACGCGCAGTATATTTCAAAAACTTCTGAATGTTTTTCCTGAAATTTTCAAAACATATGTTTCACGTTAGTCTGTATAAACTGAACCTAAAACTTCATTTTTATTGTACAAAAAAATATTTTTTAAGGTGATTATATTGTTGAAATTTTCAAAATTTTGTATTATTTAAAAACAGATTTGCATTAAAATTATACAAAAATGCTTTAAATACAAATTTATTTAGGTTCAGGATAATTACTGTAATCTGAAGTATAATTAGACGCAAAAAATTTCAGTCTAGTTGCAAAATTTATTTTGCTATCTTGCGCGTAAGCTGTTATACCAATTTTCTGCTCGACAAATATCTGACAGCTTGGAGCAACCTATAAATACTAATTCTGCATCTTGCAAATTCTTAAATACATGAAATGAAAGAACATATATCTTTCATACCAATTAAAATTGTGATTTTAAATCATACACATTTTAAGATATTAAATGTCGAAAATGGTCTTTTTAAAAATTTGTTTCTAGTTTTAAGAATCTTGAGATCCCTTGAACCACTGAAATTATCAGAATAAAAATGGCTGCTCTATGTAGCGAAATCTTTGGCAATTTTTTTTGGCTATTAATTCCTGATATGTGGCTAATGAGAGAATATCGCTTTTAATAAATTTCAAACTTTATTTGAATAAGTTTCTGTTACTTTTCATATACATATGCTTTTTGGTGTTGTTCGTGGGTAATACAAAACAGAAATATATTAAGAGGGTCTGGAACACAATGTGATGGTTAACCATGTTATTTGTAAACAAAATCACATTATAAAACTTCTCATATATTAAAAAAAAATTTAATTTAAAATTCATTAAAAAAGTGGTGTAATTTAAAATCGCTATAACTCGAAATATTATTTGTAGACTTTCAATTTTTTTTCATTTAAATAAACAAAATATATATAACTTTTAATTTAGATTGAGCATTTCAAAAAATATTAATTAAAAAAAATAAAAAATATTTCAATTAAAAAAAATGGCGTAACTCAAAAAAAAAATCGTATTTTCAAAAGTAAATATTTTTATTCTAATTTGATGAATCAAAATTAAAGTAAAACAATTGAAAAAGACATGTCCCAAGTTTGAATCATTTATCTTTAACGGTTCTTGACTTATAACTATTTAAGTACGAGAAATGGTGAAAAAAGCCATCATGAAGAAAAAACGCATATTCACAAGAAATCGTTTTCATGACAACCACTGCTTGAAAGCTATATTTTAAAAACAAACCAAAGCGAAAAATATTAAAACGTGTTTCATGTTAATGTTTCAGTATACAGTAAAACCTACCTAAAGCATCCACGTTCCGTTCCAATAAAAATTGGTCGCTCCGGGAGGTGGTCTCTTAATGGAGTTCATGTTTAAATCTAGATTTTAATTGTTGAAAATGTATAACAATTAATGTTACTAAAATTTATTTTTCCCATTAGGCAAAAATATGAAAATTTATGTATCAAAACAAAAGTTAATTACACAAGTTAATTACTGCAGAGTTTAAAAAATGAATACATTGACGTTTGCTTTGATTTTACGGTTTTACCTTTCATAACTTTTATTTCCAAGTCCTTTCGAAGTTCAGTAAATAAATGCAAATTTTTTTGGACGGGAACAAATAATGACGATTTCATTAATTTATCTATTTCTTTGAGAGTTTCCTGACAGAATAGGGCAGGAGAGTTTATTAACCGGCATTCTTAATTTGTCATCAAAGTTAAATTCATTGCCTAAAAAGACACAAAAGGGTTTAAACACTTAAAAGTTACCGGAATAAAAAAAAAATTCTAAATTTGATTTAGAAGCTTGATGAATAATAAGCTCTTCGGAATGATTTTCCTAATAAAACTTTCTTCAAGCGACTAGGAAAAAACGGATCCTATTCTTCAAAGAAATGGGTCGTTCATGGAGGGAGTTCATCTGGGATGGTCTTTGAATAGAGGTAAAATTAGTATTGAGCCTATGGGAATGAATTTCGCTCCATGAAAAAATGGTCGTTCAGGGAGGTGGTCTCAGAGGGAGGTTTCACTGTATTAGCATATAAAAGCTTGTTAAAACTGTACTTTAGATAACTTTTTAAAAATTTAACGTAACTTAATCGGTGATTTCAAAAACTACATAAATCCACTTTTTTTTTCGAAATGCGTTTATCTATTCCTTTTTACTTTCTTCTATCTTGACAAGAAGAAAGTATTGGTTTCATGAAAATTTTCGAATTCCAGTTTTTGACGGATTTACACGTTTTATGGGTCAGAGATTCCAAAAAACATATTTTCACAAAATGTCTGTCTGTGAGTCTGTCTGTCTGTCTGTCTGTCCGTCTGTCTGTATGTGACACAAATTTTGTGGGCGCTCTATCTCAAGAACTAATGCACGGAATTTAATAAAAAGTTATAATCAGGTAGTCCCTGATATAGATTGGTGCTGATTAGTTTTTGGTGTAAATCGCCCTGCAGGTGGCGCTGCTATGTAGCATTTTGCAGGATTTCTGCAAAAGCTCTATCTCAAGAACTAATGCACGGATTTTTATAAAACTTCAGATTCCGTTAATCCTTGATATGAATTGGTGCTGGTAAAGTTTTGGTGCAAATCGCCTAACAGATGGCGCTGCTATGCTGCATTTTGCAGCATTTACACGATTTTCGTAATAGCTCAATCTCAAGAAATAATGCACGGATTTTCATCAAACTTCAGATTCAGTTAGTGCTTGACATGAATTGACGTTTTGCTCCTTGTGGTGTAAATCGCTCAACAGGTGGCGCTGTTATGCTGCATTTTTTGAGATTTCCGCAATTGCTCTATCTCAAGAACTAATACTTGGGTTTTCAACAAGCTTCAGATTTAGGTATACCCGGATATGAATTAGTGCTGTTTATGTTTTGGTGTAAATCGCTCAACAGGTGGCGCTGCTATGCAGCATTTTTCATTATTTCCACAATAGCTCAATCTCCAGAACTAATGCACGGATTTTCTTCAAACTTCAGATTCAGTTAGTCCTTCCCATGAATTGAGCTTTTGTACCTTTTCGTGTAAATCGCTCAAAAGGTGGCGCTGCTGTGCTGCATTTTTTGTGATTTCCACAATATCTCTAGCTCCAGAACTAATGTACCGATTTCCATCAAACTTCAGATTCCGGTATACCTTAATATGAATTAGTGCTGTTTGTGTTTTGGTGCAAATCGCTTAACAGGTGGCGCTGCTATGCTGCATTTTTTCAGAATTTCCCCTACAGCTCTATCTCAATAAGTAATGCACGAAATTTCATCAAACTTCAAATTCAGGTATACCTTGATACGAATTGTTTCTAAATTGATGTAATTTCTTTTACTATTTAAATGATTTAATTGACGTGATTTATATAGAAGAAAGTTTTGTGATGGCCACAACATACTAGTTTTCCTGTTGAAAACGTATTTTTAAAATTATGTCCACACGTGTTGTCAAAAATTGGAAAGATTTATTCTTCCGTTACACTCAGAATAGTGGTTTATTGCTAAAACAACTTTAGTGAGTGACAATTAGTGTTGCTGGGTGTCCCGATATTTAGGGGTTACAGGACCTGTCCCACGTAACACACAGGGTGTTCGAACAGGGAGGTTTCCCTGTAATTAAAACACCTACCTGCCTAGACAGAAACCAGAATAAAGCGGAACTTTTGAGGTTCCTATCAAGATTGCCAGTTTGGCCTCCAATTTTTATCCGAAATTTTAAATTCACATCGGAAATTTCGAAAGAAGATACTTAAATCTTGTGATCGTTAATCGCTAATTAAATAAAGCATAAAAAATTATTCTTTAATTCTGGTATGAACTCGAAATTACTGAATAAAAACGGAGGCCAAACTGATAACCCTGGTTCCTACTGATTCTGTTTCCACGGATTTTACTGCACTTTGTTCAATAAATACTCTCAAAACGGAACCTGTTTATAAAGGAATGTTATTTTAATTTAATTTTAAAGATTTTATTGTCTCTGCGATTTTAATGTATGCAATTATACTTTTTAAATTGGAATTTTCTTCAATCCCTATCGATTCCGATTTAAAAGGTTTTACTGTATAAGATTGCTGTGTTTATTTAGTAAAGTAAAATCTACTAAGGGAAAATCGCAAAAAAAAGGAGGAAAATAATTCCGTTCTAAACGTCAATTTCGTTGTTTCCACCTTAGATGATAATTGTAGAATATTTTTACCGTTGGGACACTAAAAGTTTTACGTTTAAAGAAGGATTCCATTATAGACAAGTTCCGCTTTAACAGGATTTACTGAATTTTTATGTGCCGATTTAGAAGTCGTTGTCCGCTTTTTGCGAGACTGAACCTAGCAACACTAGTGACAATACCAAGATATATTCTAATGACCAACCACTAAATTAGTCTAAAAAGTCTTCTTTCAGAATTTCCGGTAATCAATTCGGAATTTCTAAATGACTGAATTCTGAAAAAAAAAAAAAAAAAAAAAAAAAAAAAAAAAAGAATGCAATTTAACAAATTACAACGACCATTTGGAAAATGATTTTTTCAAAGACTAAAATTTAAGACATAAAAAATCGCACGGAGTTGATCATACATTACGTACGCCATGGATTACATTTTTCAGTACCGTAAATTTTTAAACTTCTACGGAGCTGGTCATAACATTACTTACGTCATGGATTAAACATTAATATTCCTGGACTAATTTTAAATGGAATTTCATTCTTAAACTTCTAAACATCCCACAATATTACTTTTTACAGCGTCGTATAGAGAAAAAAATGTACTTTTAACTGCAGTTTGTTTGAAAGCTGTATCTCAATTTGTTTCTGATTTATTAATTTTTTTTTTTATAGTTTTTATTACTTTTTTGTCATAGTGGCAACAGAAGTATCCATCTCTGTTGAAAATAAAGGGAAAATACAGATTACTGTATAGACCGAGCAGAAAAACGAATAAAATGCGGATTCAACCAATAAAACGCTTCATATATGTTTTTGATTTCCTACCCTGACCGAGGACAATAACCATTTTTCCGAATGGTTAAAAAAACAACAACAACAACAACATATCATCTTTAACTAACATGATTGAGAGTATCGCTTAAATAACGAAGCGTTTTGGCACAATGGTGATCGGCAGCGAGAAATTGTTATAAACGAATCGGTGATTTCAAAGACAAAATAAATCTATTTTTTTTCTTCAAAATACTTTTTTTTATATCCTTATCCTTGAAAGTAGGAATGGCATATGTAAATATGCGTAGACAAAAATTACATAGGTTTATTTATCCGTTATCTCCCAAAATTGCCGTTGATTGCAAAAACAACATTAGTCAATGACAATACCAAATATATTCCAATGGCCAGCTACAAAACCAGAATAAAATGTGACGGAAAACGATGGCGAATATGACTATCCGCTTAACCCCTTGAAGGGCGGTGATGCTGTCACGGCATCACATAATTTTAACCCCAAACTGCCACATTGGCACCGGAATTTTATAATAAAATTGTCTTCTTTATTAAGTGCGCGAAATTTACTTTTACTTATTTACAAATAAAATCTCTTGTTAATACTGGTGTCACTAAATTATTTGAACATTTTACGAATACAAGTACCTTGCCCCTAAAAGGGTTAAGAGGGTTGATCAGTCAGACCTCAAATGCTTTTCGCTAATGTGAAACATGTGGGATTCCTATTTTTAAAATATCTCCTCAATAAATTAATATTTTTGTTTTCTTTTTTCTGTGTACTCTTTTTAAAGGATCTCTTTCTTTTTTTTTCTGTTGTCAGAATATTTCTGAAATATATGGGGCATTCTCACAATCTTTTGACTTTCATGTCCCTGAATAATAATTTCTTATTTAATACACTTTTTTGTGTTTTTTTTAAATTTCATATACTGGGGAACACCCCACTGCATGATTGCATAGCAATATTAACGAGATAAATAAGTTTTGGACGATGTTGGCGGTCCAAATACCAGGTAAACTCATCTACCGCCCCGTGTCCCGATGCTGAATTTTAAGTTTGGAGCTGTGTGTATAAAATTGTTTAAAAAAAATAATTCGATGTAATTTTTTTCTGAAACTGAAACTATTGTTTTATATAAATATGTAGCTAAAAATTGACATGCAAACATTTTTTGGGTTATTATTAATTTTTAAACTCTGTCCCTGGGTTTTAGATTACTTACCATCCCTCTTCTAAAATTATATAGAAAATCATTTCAGATGCAGCCACAGAATTTTTTTCAAGTTTTTTTCTCATGCAGAAGTATGCTAGAGAAAGAATGTCTAAAATTCTTTGGCAGGAAATTTACTGTAGAATTTAAATCAGCATTTAAATATCAATTTCAAGCACCGTGGCTTTATTGGTAGTCGCACCGTCCTCAAGGTTTATTCCTGCACTTTTCGAGGTAAATTAAAAAAGAAAAAATTAATCCAATGTTAACAACTGTTTCTAAAAATAAATGAATGTGGCAATCACTTGAGTCTTAACCAGGGCAATTTCTAAGAAAAAAGGTACCGGAGCCCTAATATTATGTGGTACCGGTACTACAACTGGACCGTTTCCCCTAACCCCCACCCCCCCGTGTCACTCCAATCTGCATATTTATATTTCGTACATTATTTGCAAAATTTAAAGCATTTTTTTTTCTTTAGCAAAATGAAAATTTTAAAAATATCTATCAGCATATACTTAGCTGTCAACTATTCCACTTTTTAGTTATCACTCCTTCGGAATAGTAATCTTTGCCTAGTTTTAGTGATAATTAATTGCAGAATTCTGCGATTAAATATGGTAAGGATTGTGATTCGGAAATTGTGTTAACACAAAAGAGGGATAGTTCGTAGCTATGCATTTTTTCATAAAAATAATTAGCTACAAATTGCACTGGCCTCCGGAGCCCTGTATTTATGAGTTCCGGTGAATTCCGGCCAATATTTAAATATTTATTAAAAACAGAGAAGTACCGGAGCTGGGCTCCGGTGGGCTCCGGCGCAAATTAAGCCCTGGTCTTAACATGATTTTCCTAAAAATAGGTGGTAATTTTCCTTACCATTCCATCCTTACCGTCCCTTTTTTTACCATTTCGTCCTTTTTTTCTAATACCATCCCCTTTTTTTACCTTACCGTCCCTTCTTTAACACCCCTTTAAGACAATCTTATACAAAAATTTTGTATTAAAAGTACTACATTGTTATTATTTCTTACTTGAATGTCCTGTGGGTACTATGCAAATTCATTATAAGTAAAAATTTAGAAGAAAATAAAAAGTTATAGGTGTAAAACAGTAAGGAAAATTAAACTCGCAAGTTTAACATAAACCTTAGTTAAATAAAAAAATTCTCGCTGCTGACCATTTTTTCTTTATTTTGAATCATTAAGGCATTCGTCTATCAGATTAACATGTTATTTTAGCAAGTTTAATTTCGCCAGATTTTTTCCCCCAAAAGTCAAAAGGTTGTGAGAATGCCCCATATGCATTTAACAATGTGCTGAAATCGTACAACCTGTGAGTAAGATTTTATTAGATAAAATTATATATTTTGAAGTATTTTAACAGAAAAAAGGAGAGACATCCGTTAAGAAGAGTAACACAGAAAAAAGCAATGAAAAATGTTAATTTCTTTGTGAGATAGTTAAATAAATAAGAATGCATTCCATTCCCATAGATTCAACATTATCGGGAGAGAGGATTTTAGATATGATTGACCAACCCTTTTAATGAATAGTATCCAAGGATTAGAGATTTTAAATATTGCTATTTTCGAATACAGTAAAACCTCTCTAAAGCGACCACATTCCGTTCCAATAAAAATGGGTCGCTCCGAGAGGTGGTCTCTTAATGGAGGTCATGTTTAAATTTAGATTTTATTTGTTGAAAAAAGGTAACAATTAATGTTACTAAAATTTATTTTCCACATTAGGAAAAAATATAAATATAAAAACAGAAAATATAAAAACTTAATTACATAAGTTAATTACTATAGAGTTTAAAAAAATGAATACATTCGCGTTTGCTTTGATTTTACCGTTTTACCTTTTACAACTTTTATTTCCAAGTCCTTTCGAAGTTCAGTAAATAAATGCTTTTTTTTTTTTTTTTTTTTTGACGGAAACAAATAATGATGATTTCATTAATTTATCTATTTCTTTGAGAGTTTCCTGACAGAATAGGGCAGGGGGGGGGGGGGGGGGTATGGATCGACATTTTTAATTTGTCATCAGAGTTAAATTCTAAACTTAGTTTAGAAGTTTGATGAATAACGCGCACTCTGGAATTATTTTCTAATAAAACTTCCTTCAAGCGACCAGGAAAAAACGGAATTTGTTTCCTTTTCTTCAAAGAAATGGGTCGCTCATGGAGGGAGTTCAACTGGGATGGTCTCCGAATGGAGGTAAAATTAATATTGAGCTTATAGGAATAAATTTCGTTCCATGAAAAAATGGTCGTTCAGGAAGGTTGTCGCTTAATGAAGGTGGTCGCACAGGGATGTTTCACTGTAGTAATATTCGCATTATTTAACAGAAGAATTCTGTGATTTAACACTTTCATCGCGGCAATGATGCGCCTTTGCCCCACCCTCTGCACTAAGAGCCCGAGCCACTCCTAACAGCACTAAAATTGAAACAAAACACAAATTCATTTAAAACTTGTTTATTTTAATTTGAAAAATAATAATCAATAACATTTCTCACTCTAATAATTTGTTTGTCCTTACAAACAGAAACAAATAATAAAATGTCGTCTCCGTTTGGGAAAATCAAGTCGCACCGGAAAATTCTTCCCGATAATTATTAGAAATTAGATATTGGAATCAATGTCTAATAATTAAATGACAGAATTTTCCGGTACGAATTGATTTTCTTTGTTTGATATCTAATATTCCTGGAAGACGAGTTATGTCGTCCCTAGTGATGAAAGTTTTAAGATTAAATCATTTTAGATTACTTTTCGGAAATAATAGTATAGTCAAAATCCGTAATATTTGACTCCCTATGCACTTAATGCCAATCTTTAACACTTAATTACTCGTGCAGGTGTATTTTGTACACCATTAGATGTTACAAAGTTAAACATGTAGGGGAGCTAGAGGATGAATGGAAGAATGGATGGATGGGACATTCTCAATATTTCAGACAATAAACATTTATTTTAAATTGCTTCATATCCCCATATAAGGATCTACCACAGCGTGCTTCAGAAGTAAAAGTAGGACCACATTTATGTTTTCATTTTCCTTCAAAGTTGCATTTTCTGAAATCTCTGCTTAAAAGTAAGTTTTTTTTTTACATATGAAGACGTGAAATATCTTATACAATATAAAAAATTAAGCTATATTGTAGTTATTTACTTTAAGGTTCAATATCGGTAATTAAAATGGATGAATAGTAACCATTGTGGCAAAATGGCTGAGAAGGGAATATATGCATCATGGGGATGATTGACACATTTCAAACGGGGATGAATAGGACATTATCATTCATCCCTAGAGATGTTGAAAATTTTATTTATTAACTAAATAGTATTATATAGGTTGATAAATTAATAATTTACGTTAATTAATAGTATTAAATAGTATTATATGAGTTGTTATTGTTTAAAATTTCTGAGTGCTATTTATTGCATTGTAATAATTATTAATGGATTATCAAAAAATTGGTACTAAAACTTAATCAAAATAGAAAAAATTGTTAAAAATAGTATGCGTTTATTGATCAAATGGGGAAAATTATATTGAATTTTGAAATGTTGCACAAATAAATACCCACCCCTAACATATTGGGTCGATCGGAAAGTCGCGTCGTGTTGGGAAAATCAATTCGTACCGGAAAATTCTATAATTTAATTATTAGATATTGATTCCGATATCTAATGTCTAATAATTACCGGGCAGAATTTTTCGGTACGAATTGATTTTCCCAACACGACACGACTTTCCGATCGACCCAATAATTTCGTTCTGCATGTTTCTAAGATATATTTAATTAATATTAATTAATAAGTTATGATTGAAAATTATTAGCTATGCCATATTTAAAAGGCATCTTGCACTTTCATTTCTAATCTAAAATGCCTCATAAGTGGTAAAAAAGAACAGATTGATAGCCGAAGTCTGCATTAAAAGTTATAACTGCAATAAAAGGCGTTATTGAAAAAAAAAAAAACATATCGATTCGTGCTGTAAAATCATACATTACAAATATAATTACATATAAGGTTATAATTATAAAGTTTAATTTGGTAAAATTGAATACAGGGAGGAAAATCTTTCTGTCCCATCCATGCCTATTAGTGTCCCATTCATCCCTGCTGTGGGGATGATTGGGACAGGAAGGAACGTTTTTTTTTAAATTTCATAATATTTTTCTGAATAAATCATAATCTAGAATAAATATTGTTCATATATGTTGTCAAATACCTAATGTATGAAATGTGATATGTAATATTGATAATAAATTAAATAAAAAAATAAAAAAATATATTTTTGTGAAAATGTCCCATTCATCCCCCATCTTCCCTATGTTAAAAATGCGCATTTTCCGAAAATATTTCCACTCATACTTATCTTAAGGGTATCTTTTATAATATTATATTGCATGGTAACTGTATTTTAATTAACTCCTTATCCACTGACGGTACTTATAAGTACCACTCACTTTAAACTTTCATCCCATAGTGAATACTACTAATATTCTAATGGTACTTTGCAAAAACACTCTTTTAACTCCACTTTATCCGGATACATGGCAGCAGTAGTTCTAGGTTTGTTATTTTAGAGAGGAAGGAGGGAGGCTATCTTTGAAACAGTCGATGTGTTTTATGCCGACATTTTGTACAGATTAACAAGCTCGTCTTTTTTTTTTTTTTTTTTTTTTTTTTTTGCTGCAAACACAGCAAAGGATATAAGATAAGTGTTGGATTTTTTTATGTGTTCATTATGATCTTAGAATACAATTTGACTAGTTATTTTAGGTGAACGGTGTATGTATTTGATTCAACAGTTGAATTACTCGGTGGTACTTATAAGTACCGTCTGTACACTGGTTGTTGGAAAAAATAACTTGTTGTTTACTTTCGTCTGTGTAGTTATCCATCGTTTTCATCTGTTTTAAAATGTAATTACTAAAATGTAGTATAGTAATAGTTTTCCTAGTAATTCTTTTCTGTTTCATTATTATTTTTTGTAGGAAATCGAGAAAGTTGTGGCACCGGCTCTTTTTTCTATGCTAGAAATGACATATGTAAGTTCATATATTGCATGTATGGAGACTCCAGAGAACATGTTGTCCCTGGAATATAGACGTTGCATAACTAAAGGACTGCTAACAAGATCGAAACCTTAAAAAAAAAAAAAAAAAAAAAAAAAAAAATAGTTCTTTTAACCTTTTTAGAGGCAAAGCATTTTCAATGCTAAAGTGTTGAAATAAATGATTAGCACCGGAATTTGCAAAAAAACTCATTTGTAAATAAGAAAAAGGGTATATTTCACATACTTATTAAATCGAAAATATTTTACCACAATTCTGGTGCCATTTGAAATACCGTGTGGGTTTTCTGTTACTATAATATTTTAGTCATAGTATACTGATGGTACTTTAAAGTACCACTTTAATTAATTACCTCTAAAGAATTAAATTTCTCGTGGCTGAGTATTTTTTTATGTTTTTCCTTTAATTTTCATTGTGATTACAAAAAAAAGAAAATTACATGAAAAAAATGCAGTAGATCATAATGCAGTAGATAAAGAGTTAAAATTAAACTCATAAAACATTACCTTCCTAGAAATTTTAAAAAGATGATGCACAAAATATTCCGCACAGGAAGTTTTGCTTGTGTGCACTAGTTTGCACTAGTATTTAAGGGATAGGATGCAAACCTAAATTATTTACGTCTATTTTGTCAAATATCTAGTGATATTATTTATATATATTTTTTTGTATCATTTCAAGGGCATTGAATTTTATTGATTGAAAAAACAACATAAGCCTACACTGAAAAAGATTTTGCCACTGGCGTCTAGAAAATAAATTGTGGCTCTAAAAAAATAGTTCCATATCATCCTTATAAATTCAAGTTCCTTTAGCTAAGCGAGTTCTAGTTATCCCCATAAAAATCCAAGGGAGTTTTCCTATGTTATTGTTGTCAAACTTATTTAAAAATCTCTGAAAATAAATGCGAACAGAAGAAGTCAGTTTTAGTATCGTCAACCGGGGCTACTTTGGTCCTTGCGGGGTGAGGTTACTTTGGTCCATCCCATAAAAAAAAAGGTTTTATTCTTTGTATTGAACAAACAATGCAAGATAATTTGGAGTTCTTGCCCTTGAAAAATATTTTATGCCCTACTATAGAGTATTTAAATAGTTTGGGGGTAATTTATTTTTTTAGTGGCAACACTGGATCTGTTTGTAACCAACTGTTTTCGTGTGTTCATTTTAACTCTCCAAACTTTCTATAGTGAAACAATCTGGATAAGAGCTACAAATAAGGTAAGCGTCAAAATATTACCTTTAGTAACCTGTAACCCATGTGTGATCCTAGTTTTTCCTTTAACTTTTTATTTTGACAGGAAATGTTTACGTATTCATAAAGCTAACATGAAAACTAGTATTTCGGGGCTACTTTGTGATAGGCCTTTTTTGGTCAGAAAATAGCTCCAATTACTTAGAAATGCCTTTTATACAACCAAATTTCCTAAAACATGTTTTAAGTAACAGTTTTTTTTTCAAATGTTACTGCAGCAAAATGTTTCATTAATTGTTTTTGTTCCAGTTGCTAAGGATAACTTGACAAAAACTATTTCTCGCTTCTTTAATATTAACAATTGGTTTATTGCGTTTCAATGTTAAAAATACAAAGAAAAAAAACATTTGTTTATCGAGTTTGAAGTGTTAATTTATTAGCAAATGCTATTGAAAGGGGGTTTCAATAAAAATGTATTCATTTACATATGAAATGTATTCATTTTATATGAAACTAAGTGAATGACAAAGAAGCCCCCAGCAGGGGCTGTTTCAAAACTTTAAAAATAGTTTAAATATATATATATATATATATATGGGTTTAAAGCCATCCAGTTTGCTTCACTGTTTCATGTTAATTGTTTACAACTCCCTTTCGACGTTGAAAAATCACATACAATATTTTTTAATAATGGAAATATGAAATGTGAATGGAACCAGGAAAAAGTGGCCCAAAGTTGATGGTATCTATAATTCTAGATGATGAATTAATTTTAGAAATCAAGTGATAATTTCTCGCAACTCAAACGAATTATAATAGAATGTATTGTTACATCACCTAGAAAAACGTAGAGTACAAATTCTCGATCATTTCACTTATTCAGTTTATCTGCTTACTTTATTCGCATAACTCGGAAATCTATATTCTAGTTTAGGGATTTAGAATATGACTACCTATTCATTCTAGATGAAGGCGGTATATATATATTTTCAGTGTAAAGGTTTCTTTTAAGTGTTTCTTTTAATTTTAATTTTTATAAACTAAATAACGGATAACCTACAAACTAATTTAAAGAGTTAAAAAATATAATGAGTACAGAGAAGTTCTTAATATATCTAGTAATTGTGTGTAACACGGTTTTTATTGGTTCTTGAAAAATCTGAAATTTTGAACTTATATAGTTTTTTTAATCGCTAATTCGGTTGTTCTCTGTATTTATTTAATTTTAAAACTGCATATTTCTCAGTGTGACGCTAGGGGCAAAATATTCAGTTGTTCTCATTATTTATTTAATTTTAAAACTGGATAGTTCTCAGTGGGACACTAGGATCAAAATATTCAATTGTTCTCTATATTTATTTAATTTTAAAACTGTAATAATTTAAAAATCTCTATAGTTCTACTATAATATAGTAGTATAAAATTATAGTTCTCTGTAGGATACTAGGATCAAAATATTCAATTGTTCTTTATATTTATTTCATTTTAAAACTGCATAGTTCTCAATGTGACACTAAGACAAAAATATTCAATTGTTCTCTACATTTATTTAATTTTAAAACTGAAAAGTTTTCAGTATGACACTAGGACCAAAATATTCAATTGTTCTCTGTATTTATTTATTTTTAAAATTGTATAGTACTCACTGTGACACTAGGACCAAAACATTCAATTGTTCTCTATATTTATTTAATTTTAAAACTGCATAGCTCTCAGAGTGACATTAGGACCAACATATTCAATTGTTCTCTATATACATTTAGTTTTAAAACTGCATAGCTTTCAGGGTGACACTAGGACCAAAATATTCAACTGTTCTCTATATTTATTTAATTTTAAAACTGCATAGTTCTCAGTGTGACAATAGGACTAAAATATTCAGCTGCTCTCTATATTTATTTAATTTTAAACTGCATAGTTCTCAGTGTGACACTAGGACCAACATATTCAATTGTTCTCTATATTTATTTAATTTTTAAACGACATGTGACACTAAGACCAAAATATTCAATTGTTCTCTATATTTATTTATTTTTAAAACTGAAAAGTTTTCAGTCTGACACTAAGAACAAAATAAGCTAGAGATTAATGGTCTTTGTGATCTGAATCTTCTTGTCTAAGAAATGATAATACTTTACAATTTTTCGGGATGAAATATCACAGCCTTTCGTTTATTTATTTGTTTTCCAGTTAATGTTTCGGAAAGGGATGATGCTTTTTCTTTTAAATTCTGGAGAAAGTGTTAGGAGAGCATTGCGTACTGGCAATTATTTATTTATTTAATTTTTGTTGAATCCAATTTAAGCTTAATTTTCATACATTTACACTTATATATAAGGTATATTTTGGCATTATTACAGTTATTTTAAATGGTAAGGTGACAATTTTAAACTGTGTGATAAATTATGCTGTAGTATAGTATTTTATTGCGTTGGTGTATTATATATTTATCTTTTATAAACTTTTTTAAATTGACACTGTAAACGTATAAAAATTATTTTATAAACTAATGAAATTTATCTTTTATAAACTTGTTAAAATTAATTTTGTACAACTTATAAAAAAGTTATTTGTACATAACCTTTACTCTCATAATCATAGTTTTTCTACATAATTACTATTTATTTTAAATGGTAAAGTGACAATTTTAAATTGTGTGATAAATTATTATGCATTATCGTATTTTATTGCGTTAATGTACTGTAAATTTATCTTTTATAAACTTAAAAAAATGAACATTGTAAACTTATAAAAATTATTGTTTATAAACTTATTAAAATTAATTTTATACAACTCATAAAAAAATTATTTGTACATAAATCTTTACTCTCATAATCATAGTTTTTCTACATAATCACTATTTATTTTAAATGGTAAAGAGCAATTTTAAATTTTGAGATAAATTCTGATGCATTATCGTATTTTATTGGGTTAATGTATTATAAATTTATCTTTTATAAACTTTTTAAAATTGACATTGTAAACTTATATAAATTATTCTATAAACTTATAAAAATTATCATTTATAAACTTATTAAAATTAATTTTGTACAACTCATAAAAAAGTTACTTGTACATAATCTTTAAGTTTTTCTACATAATCACTATTTATTTTTAATGGTAAAGTGACAATTTTAAATTGTGTGATAAATTATGAGTTATTATCGTATTTTATTGCGTTGGTGTATTATAAATTTATCTTTTATAAACTTTTTAAAATTGACATTGTAAACTTATAAAAATTATTCTATAAACTTATAAAAATTATCGTTTATAAAATTATTAAAATTAATTTTGCACAACTCATAAAAAAGTTATTTGCACATAATCTCCCGCACCCCTTTTCAAAAAAGTTTGTTTGATACAGTTATTTATTTTTAAAACAGCATAGATTTTAATAGAAGAGTTCCAAAATTAAAAGTTTGAGCTTGATGATCATTGCAGTTTCAATATATATATATATATATATATTTACGGAAAAAAATTGTTTTGAACGGGATTTCCCAGTCTTTTGTTTATCTATTTAATTGTAAGTTAATGTTTTGCAATGGAGAAATGATTTAGTTATAAATAAATTCTGGAAAAAGTATTTAGGGAGAATTTAATGACGGAATATTTCGTTTCGCTCAAAATATTTTAAGCCTGATATTATAAATATATTTTTTAAAATTGGAATATTCTACCATTATTATTGTTATTTAAATGGTAAAATAAAATTTTCATTGTTCCCTGTGCAATGTTTTTAGTCTGATTATATGTCAGAAAAAACAAAACAAAACTGGAGATTGATGATTGAAATACTCTTTTCTGAGAAAAGCGATAAAAGAAAAAATAGCACCTTTTTTTTAACGAGATTTTCCAGTTTTTTGTTTATTTATTTGCTTGTCAGTTAATGTTTTGAAATGGAAATAGGATTTTCTTTATCAATAAATTCTGGAAAAAGTGTTTGAAGAGAATTTAAAGAAAAAATATTTTGTTTCGTTTTAAATATGTTAAATATAATGTTATATATTTTCTAAAAAGGGCCATCGTGTTATTCGTATTTTACCATCGTGTTATTGTTACTTAAATGGTAAAAT
Organism: Maratus speciosus; assembly: GCA_963932465.1. Taxonomy (NCBI): domain Eukaryota; kingdom Metazoa; phylum Arthropoda; class Arachnida; order Araneae; family Salticidae; genus Maratus; species Maratus speciosus. The sequence continues at coordinate 294,653,825 of OZ010798.1, forward strand.
AAAATTTTAATTATTCTCTATGCAATGTTTCTAGCTTGTTTATAAGTTTGAAATAAAAAAACTGGAGATAGATGATCGTCGCGATTCAAATACTGTTTTTTCTAAGGAAAGAGATAAAAGGAAAAAAGAAAACAATATTTTTCAAAGAGATTCCAAAGTCTTTTTTTTATTACTTGTTTGTAAGTTAATGTTTTCAATGGAGAAATGATTTCTTTTTATCAATAAATTCTGGAAAAGGTATTTGGAGATTATTTAATGCCGGAATATTTTGTTTTGTTCAAAATATTCTAAGCATCATGTTATAAATATATTTTTTAAAAAGGGAATATTCTATCACTATTATTATTATTTAAATGGTCAAATAAAGTTTTAATTGTTCCATATACAATATTTTTAGTGTGATTATGTATCACAAATAAAAAACTGGAGATTGATGATTGAAATATTGTTTTCTAAGAAAAGACATAAAAGATAAATTAATACACTTTCTTTGAACAATATTTACCAGTCTTTTGTTTATTTATTTGTTTGTCAATTAATGTTTTTCAATGGAAAAATGCTTTTCTTTATCACTACATTCTGGAGAAAGTGTTTGGAGATAATTTAAGGTCAAAATATTTTGCTTCGTTTTAAATATTTTAAGCATAATGCTATATATATATTTAAAAAAATGGTATAATTTACCATTATGTTATTGTTATTTAAATGGTAAAATAAAATTTTATTATTACGTATGCAATGATTTTAGCCTGATTGTAAATTAGAAAAAAGAAAGAAAAAAGCTGGAGATTGATGATCGTCATGATCCAAACTTTGTTTCAGAAGGGAAAAAAATGCAAAATTTTTCAACGAGATTTTAAAGTCTTGTATAAGTAATTGTTTGTTAGTTAATGTTTTGCATTTGAAAAATGCTTCACTTTATCAATGAATCGGTAAAAGTGTTTGGAGAGAATTTAATGCCAAAATATTTTGTTTCTTTCAAAATATTTTTAAAATGATGTGATATGTTTCATAACAATTTAATTAAAAAAATAAAAAAACCCGACTGCGAAAAAAACGAACTAATTATTTCGCATCAATGTGAAACTATTTTTATATTACTTAACTATTTTTTTATTTACTTGTATTGATGACTTTTAAGTTTTGTTTAACTGTTAGTTGTCATCTATAAACACTGTTTTGATGAGGCCTATAGGTGTCTATGAAGGTTAGAGTTGCAGTAAAGCTAGAGATCCTACCTACACAACTTCCAGGTTGTGTAATATAAATGGAGCTTCTGACTGTAAAATAGTCAATGAAACATCGTCTTTATTTTGAAAGACCTATCCAACGATATGTCACTCAATATGGTGCGTAAATTGTTTTTTCGTCTCTACCGCCATTTTGTATTTCACGGTCGCCATTTTAAATTTATAAAAACAAAACCTATCCTATAACCATCGGACGGTTAAGATGAATCGGTAGAGATCTCATTCATTAAAATCCATCCAGCCGTTGGGATGTTTCGAGGGTATAAAGAAATCCACATACCCAGATACGCATGAAACACATAACCTTTCTTGGCAGTCGTGCAAAAAATACAAAATTTCTCAACGAGATTTCAAAGTCTTGCATAAGTATTTGTTTGTTAGTTAATGTTTTGCATTTGAAAAATGCTTTACTTTATCAATAAATTGGTAAAAGTGTTTGGAGAGAATTTAATGCCAAAATATTTTCTTTCTTTCAAAATATTTTTAAAATGATGTGATATATTTAAAAACGGGTTTATTTTATCATTATTATTTTTATCTGAATGAAAAAATGTAAATTTTAATTTGTGAGATAAAATAGGCTTTACCGATTCAGGAAATGCTCCATAAAGGAATTTCTAACTTTAAAATTTAATAATTCATATGCTATAATTTAATATAAAGATGAAATCAGTGACATACTTACCAGGTAGCTCATAAATTTTGTATAGTGTTAATTTAAAAAATAGTGTACCTTTTTTTTTTTTTTTTTTTTTTTTCAGTGAATGCCGCTGCACTTCAAATTGTAAAATGTTCAAATTAACTTCAAAATTTCAAAATATAGCCATTTTTTTCGCGTTAAGGGGGGGGGGGGGGTTCACGTTTAGCAACTGGAAAATGACCACATTTAAAGCAGTACGAAAAACTGTAGTTTTAACACCAGTTTATCAAATACAGCAATTTTTCTCTATACTTTTACACATTCTTATGGTTTGAAAAAAACGTTCATATATATATATATATATATACTAGGGGGCTCTGCCCCTGCAAGCTACGCTCGCCAACCCCCGTTCAGACACCGCAGAATCTAAAAACACGCTAATCTGATCGGTTTAAAAAATATTATAGAAGATTGAATTATACTGAAAAAAAGCTGTGCAAATCTCTATGTAAACGGGTTTCCATTCAATTTCTTTTGATTTCAAAAATTTAAGGCTGAATCAGTTGCTGTTAAGACATCCAATGGTTGTTTTCGTGTTTGATTAAAGAGGATCAGTTACACGTTTGAAAAGAAGCTAAAAATAAAAGGAATTAAGCGTACAGAGTCTTTGTCTCCCGGTATTTTAAAACAATTTCTATAACAATAGCCTAAGTCATGTGACTATCATCAAGAGTTCCGGGCGAACCATTTCGCTTTTTATATTCCTGGTGCCATTTTGGTACTTTAATATTAGCCAGGTACAGGTGATAAGTCACCAAATATTATTCTATCGCCATCATTTCATCTATATTATAATAGTCCAAGTCATGTAACTGCCATAAATAAATACGCTCTGATCCCTTCGCTTTTCATATGAAAGTTTCGCCCAGATATCATATACGACCCCATATTGGCGCGATTTTTTTCCGACGCTAATTTAGGGAAAAGATCAACAGCATAAACAACAACATCCGGCTTATCAAATCAAGCAAAATAACGATACTACGGCGCCAGTTAAGCACCCGTTACGTATATGACATTGGCGTCAGAAAAAAAAAAAAGCGCCAATACGGGACTGCATGTGGCATCTGTGCCGAAAGTTTTCCATTTAGATTTTTAAAAAAATCATTTTTTTTCGAATAATACTATTTAAAAGCATTGCCGCAAAGAATTCTTGGTACTGTTACGCTAGCCGGGTGCAAATCTCGCCAATAACTTTTTTTCAACTCGGCAGTTAGCATTTTTTTTTTTTTTTTTTTTTTTTTTTCGAGTGGTAAATTAAAACATTGCTTTGAAGGTGAAATTAAACGTCATCGTTTGTTACATAATTTAATATTTGGCCAGATGTCATATATGTACCCGGTTTGGCGTGATTTTTTTTTTTACGAAAATTTGGCGAAATCCTCGTTTTCGAATACCAGTTACATATGTATTTTTGGTACTACTTAGTTATCCCGTCGAACAAAAATCTATCACCAAACTATAAGATTAAATGGCAATAATGGTTGATAAATGTCACATTCACTTGACTTTAAGCAAGTTATAAGTTTTTACCTCATCAAGTGATTTTTATTTATAAGCGAAAGAAATATTTTAAAACAATGTTTAAGAATAAAATTTGAGAATTAAGTGTTAGGGAGCGTTTGAGTTTCATACAAGAGAGGAAAAAGATAAAATTTAATCATCCCTTTCTGTATATTTCATTTTACTATAGCATTGTTTTCGATGTAAGAGTAACTCCGAAATAACAAGCTGGATATTAATTATCATTGCCATCGAAACAATTTTTCCTAGGAAGCTTGCAAAATACTTTTCCCTTTTTTTTTTTTTTTTTTTTTTTTTTTTGACGAGATTTCGCAATCTTTTCTTTCTTTATTTTTTATTGATGTAATGTAATAGAAAAAATGTTACTTTATATAAAACTGCGAAATTCTGCATGAAGTGCAAAGGAAATAACTGGGTAAATTAAGAAAAGTGACGCAATAATTGTAAATTAACACTTTATGTCCCAAATTATGAATTCATGAAAATGTCCTCTTCTAAACATTTTTCGTGAATTTTTGAAACTACATTAGAAGATTCGCACCGTCATTTAATAAATTTTAGAAGGATTTTGCCAATTAAAACTAGTTAAGTTAATTTGAATTTATAGGGATTTTGTGCAATATTTATAACTCCATTCAAATTTTTTATAATATTTTTTTAGCATTTTGTAGAATTAAGAAATTTACAAATATAATGTTCATACATTTGAAATATAGAAATATTTCCGAACTGAAACTTTCCCCTACCAACCTTTCAACGTCAAGAAATCTGAAAGAGAAGCAAATGCAAAAGAAATCATCCTTTTAATTTTTTTTTTTTTTTTTTTTTTTTTTGTACAATTAATAATACTTTTGGAACAAGATAAAGTAAAGTATCTATAACTCATTCTAAACTGTATTACTACTAATCGATGTATTAAATGAATTTTATAACAAGTTATTTTAATGGTACCTTAAAGTACCGTCGGGGCAGAAAGGGTTAAAAGATGTTTTTGACGATTGAAACAAGTGGGTAAGTGTGATCACAGATCCCACAGAGGGTTTCGTTTAATATTCCTTTCAAAACACTTTATCCTTTTGCAAACTGTGTTAGCTCCACATTTTGCAACCAGGGGGGGGGGGGGGGCACTCTATTCTAAACAAACCTCTATCCGAACAAAACTCCGTTTTACAACCTATCCGTAGATATATTAATCGATGGGGATTATCGAGGGGGACCCTGGCGGTAAAAAATGGAACTGGGACTAAAACATGTAAGGCTATGGTGCCTAATATGAAAGAGTGGTCAAAGGACTGTGCAATGATATACGTGAGGGATGTCAGAAAAAGTTAAAAAAGTGCCCCCGGGTGAAAAGGAGGAAGGTTAGAAAAATTGCTTAAAATACACATTTTAGAGTCCGGAGGTGTAAATAATGTAAGACTTTTTCAAAGTTTTATGATTTTTCGTGTGATCGCAAGTGTTCTTCTATAAGTATTCAAAATTTCAAATCTCCAACTTAATTAGGGGCTGAGTTAGAAAAATTGCTTAAAATACACAAGTTAGAGACCGAAGGGGTAAATATAAGACTTTTTGAAATTTTTATGATTTGTCGTATGATCGCAAGTTTCCAGCTATATGTATGCAAAATTTCAAGTCTCCAACTTAATTAGAGGCTCAGTTAGAAAAAAAAAATGCTTAAAATGCACAAGTTAGAGCCCAGAGCGGTAAATATAAGACTTTTTCAAAATTTTATGATTTTTCGTTTGATGCGAGGTGTTCAGCTATAAGTATGCAAAATTTCACGTCTCAAGCATATAAAGTGTCTGAGAACGGGCTCAGTGACAGACGTACAAACAGGCAGACTGACAGACAGAGGAGTGAGAGGAATAGAGTTTCGTCAGATGAACGAAACCCTAAAAATGAATAATGTAGTTTTCGAACAAACGCATGAACCATGAAACAAATAAACAGACACATCGGATATTACAAATGTATCTCTCTATTCTAAAAAAAAAAATAACTACCGCTGTCACCGCCGCCGGTTTTGAATTTTTTGTGATCGGAGGTCTTTCTTCGTTAATATTAAGCAAAATATTGCATACAAAAATATGAAAATCGGTGGAATTATAGAGAAATATGTTTGATAAACACGCTGATGCAGACAGTTTTCAAATCGAAGAATTATTTTAAGAGATATTTAATGCTAAAGTTGGACAAAATCGTTCCATTAAAAAAGTTTTATAGGAGCAAAAACTGTACATCGGAATTTAATCATTTTTAGATCATTTTATATGTCAGAATTTCCCGGTGTGCAGACTGCACTCAGTTTATTAATTTGACTCATTTTTTGAGGTTTTATTTCTATTTTAAATTCAAATTTTCAGCACTTCGAGAGATATTTTTTTACACATTGTAGAAATCGGTATTAATTTAAACTGTTGCCAACTGTATACACAGCGCAAATAATAATATTTATTTCAAATTAAAAATTTATTTTACACGTGACTATTATAAACAAGAAAATATAAAAAGCAGGAACTTATTGAAAATTATCATAAAAACCATATTATATGTGAATTTTAAAAGTGAAAGAATGTTGTAAAATAATAAATTCAATAACATGCGTTAGAAATCTTAAATAGGAGAAATTACGTCACATTACACATTACGTAAAATGAACAAAAAATAATATGGCAAAACAGTTTAAATTTAAAAATTGCGCGAGACATTTATGTAATATTTTAAGATGATATTTTCAACTATTTTTATTAGGATAGCGCAAATAATATTTCATTTCTAACAAAATTATTTTCACGTGAATAGTAAAAGGAGAAAGAAAAGTTTAGTGAAAATTGCGTCAGATTACAAACGATACATTTCAAGTGTCATTAAAAAAAAACTTTCTTTTCGCTTTGCTAAAAGATACCGGGAGGCAAAGACTCTGTTTATTTAATTCATTTTACATTAGCTTATTTTGAAATGTCAACTGATTTTATTTAATCAAAGACGAAAACAGCCATTGTATCATTTAACAGCCGCTGATTTGGCTTTAAAATTCCCCAATCAAAGAGAAATGAATAGAAACCCGTCTATAGGAAGATCGCCACTGTTTTTAAACTTATAATTCAATCTTCCGAAATATTTTTTAAGCCGATCAAATTAGCGTGCTTTTAGAGTCTGCGGTGTCTGAACGGGGGTTGACGAGCGTAGCTCGTAGGGGGCAGCGCCCCCTAGTATCAGAAAAAAAATTTGCATCTCTAAAAACCCCTTTCTTACCCTCACGGTTTTTATCCCATAGAAACCTCTAAAAAGAGTATTTTAGGCAACTTACAAATACAGATATCCCGGTTCCCAGATAAAGTCAGAGGCACACCAATAGTGATAGGCGACTGTGTGCAAAACTTCAGATTACGCACTATATATCTCTCCTAAAAACTTATCATTAATAACAAATGAAATACACGCTGTTATTTATAAGTTTACATAAAAGAAAATAGAAAAAGAATGTGTAAAAGAAAAAATACACAAAAGAAGAGTACAAATATTATAAAACAAAATAAAATGTACGCCGTGTATATATATAAAAAAAATCATTCAGTTATTGAACCGTTTTATAGTTTTAAGAAATTAGTAATTTTATTAAACCAAAACTATTAAATATTTATGGCACATAAATCAACAATATTTTATTTGGTAATGAAATAATTTTTATTGTTTGTATTTTGTATACGTAAAATTAGAAATGCATGAAATGGGATAAATAATAAACATTATTTGACAAACAGGTAGAGGAAAAAAAAATTATTTGTGAACTGACTTTTTCCCTTTTCATTAATAAAAATTTTCGAATAACATCATGCATATTGAGTTATTCTAAAACAATGTGCTCTGCTGATACAATAGCAAGATTTGATAGTTTGTTTGGTGACGTTGTGGACCATAGTTTTTAATAACTTTTAGTTAGAATAATACAATGCTAAAAAATGCTAAAGCTATTTGTAATGATTCAAGTCATATTTTTATTTTCAGAATTAAAACTGATTAATCTATCACGTTCATTTTAAAGAATAATAACATATAAAAGATGATCAGTAATTTATTTGAGGTAAATATACAAAATTTAATTAAAATTTCAAGAATAATTAATTTTAATAAAATTAAAAAATAGGTATTTTTTAAATATATTTTTCCTTTCTTAAAATGCTTGGCGCCTTTGTTATCGTGCTGTGCGCCGCACACATTGCACAATAGGTCGGCGCGCTCCTGATAAAAGTTGTGGTATATGGTATCCCATGCCGACAGTGCAACGCAGTTTAGATACGAGAGACATGTCGAACACTCGAAATAAGAGTCAAGGTGCACGAGCATGCATTTGTAAATGAAAATGTAAATTCCAAAATTGTGGACCATGCTTTTCTTTCATTCTAACCGATGACTGGGCCCCTACTTGCCGGGTCGCCCCAGCTGAACGGGCTTGATATCTGGTATCGTGGCGGTGACCGCCTAATCGCCGCGTAGCGGCAATAAATCTGACGAGCGCCTAGATCTTCATCCTATTGGCTGTACCTACTGCTCAGTTGTGAACTTAGTTAATCCGGCTATTTAACAATAATGTTGTTTGATACAATTATGTTGTTTGGTACATGCGCTTTGCTACTCAAGTTGATTTCGTAATTTAGAACCTTGGTCAGGTAGCGAGACCTTCACCTGGCAAGGCACCTCCAGTGGTATAATTCACAGGTAACTTGAAGGAGTTTGCACCCGCGACGGATTTTACATGCACCAGGCACCATTAGCGTACATGGCGAACATCGGCTGTCTCCAAACCGATGACCAGAACCCTAGCTGCCAGATTTCCTTAGCCGAACGAGTATACTTGTCTGGCATCGCGGCGGTTGTACGCTTGATCGCATCCAGTAGACAAACGCTCCGGCCGTCCCAATTGCAGAGCCTGTTATTTTGCTGATTTCTCTGTTATATCGTTTGCTTAACTAATTGACTTTGTTGATTTGGCTCCTGCACATTACACACACAAATCCTGCTTGGGGAGTAGGGAAACCTGGGTTTTAGATGCCTAATCGGTGGTAGGTACTTGTCGTGAAAAGTGGTTCATGAACCAATTTCGAGAAAGGGAAAAAGAAAACAATGTGGACCATGTCTTAAAAAAAATCTCCATTTCCCAAATTTTGCAAATTTTTTTGTAATAAGATAGAACTATAGAAAATATACACGTTGAACTTTCAAAGAAGCATAGTACATCAAAATTACCGATTTAACTATTAATAAGGCTCCTCATCAGTTTGCTAAACCTATGGCTTGGAATGAATCCATATTTTTCGAATTTCTCCTCGGGAAATTATTATTTTTTCTTCTATTTTCTGTATGTTTTTCTTGAAGAACGTTTTTTTCTCTTTTATTGGACAAAATATTTTTAAATACATTTTTAGTTTTATTTAAAGTGTTAAAATCTTACTTACAACTCGCCTGCTTCAGCACTTAAAATATAAAATTAAATATATATTTTAGGAACATTTCGGCAAATAAAACTAGTTAGACGTTCCATTCCCAAAACTTTCTTCTATCTAATACATCTTATTTCAAAATGTAGTTAAAAATGTCAATACTTTAATATTATTAGTTCAATACTATACCAACTTTGACTTTCATCTTAAATTTCTGCTTCAGTCAATTAATCGGAGTGAAAAAAAGTTCATCTCGATCATGATATTTATTAAAATTAATAGTTTCCCATTATTCTGTTGTACATCAGCTGTTCGCGAATAGCCGGCTTGTCATGATGTAAAGTTCCCGTCTCTTTACGAGCCGCCGTTGTACAATAGAACTACGAAAAATCAAGAAAATTATACAAAAATCGCTATTACAGTCCTCCCTTTTGGCGGAATATTTCCAAATTAATATTAATTAATTAATATAATTAAAATATTAATTAATTAATAATATTTAAATTATATTAATTAATTATAATAATTAATTAATTACATTAATTAATTAATATTAATATTAATAAATATTAATTAATATATATAATATAATATATAATATATATTATAATATATTAATATATAATTTAATTAATATATATTATTAATAATAATTAATTAATATTAATATTAATATTAATTATTAATTATATTAATTATATTAATTAATATAATATTTCCAATTCCTTCTTGCCATGGCCAAAAACATACACAAAATATTTGGTTCAATTCTATACATAATTTCATACACTTTTCGATGGTACAATAATTAAAATAGCACAAAAATCGCTATAACAGCGCCCCCTTCCGTCGAAATTTTCCAAATTAAGGGTGGAACTGCGCGCCATAACTAGAAACTAAAAAAAAAATTTTTTTTTTGTTCAATTCTATGAATAACTTCGTACACTTTTTGATGGTACAATGGGGACGTACGGACACATGGACATTTTCTATAAACATGTTTTTTAGGATATCAGACCCCTAAAACGTGATAATCCGTCGAAAACCGGAAGTCCAAAAAAAATTTCGATTACAATATTTTCTTTTATAGAAGGTAGAAGAAAGTAAAAAGAAAGAAACATTCTTCAAGAAAAGAGTCCAGAAGGTAAAATTTTTAATTTTCCAAGGAGAAATTTGAGAAATAAGGATGCATTCCAAACCCATAGATTTAGCATTAGAGGGGGAAATTTGTGTCCTGACTGATAGCAAGCATTAACGAAGCTAGATCGATTCCTTACCGAATAATACAGAATAACAACCTAATTACAGTGTTAAAATATCTATAACTTTCATCTTGACTGTCTGGAACAATGATTTACGTGAGTTGATTTTTTATACCTTTTTATGACTTTTATGTTGAAATTTGCTGGTGAGGGGTTCTATATACTGTAAAAACACTTATTTTCGCGAGCCGTAATTTTCGCGAAAATGAAGATATCCGTGATTTCGCGAGCTGAAAATTTCACGAATTTTATATGAACTGAACCGAAAGCTGAAAAATTCCGAAACTACCTAAATAGAACCCCTTTTGCATAAGGCAATTTAAGAAACTTCTTTTGTCAGAAAAGTTCTTCGCCCCCCCCCCCCCCCTTCTCCCCATTGCTCTAAAAATGAATGGCTTCAAAGAAGCTGGTATAAATGAGCTGCATTCTATTAGTTGTATTATTGTTTTTATTCAAGAAGTAGTTGTATAATATTCAAGAAATAGTTGTAAGTATCCAAGAAATTTTTGTACTTATTTCTTATTAAGTAACTGTAATCATTAAATTTCGAAAGTGAAAAATTTCAGATTTTTCATTATTATTTGAGGCGAAAAAAAATATATATATTTCGCGAGGCATAAATTTTCGCGAAAATTAAAGCCTCGCGAAAATAAGTGCTTTTACAGTAATCGAGAAAGGCCTTTTAAATACTTTTTAGTATTTATAACATTTTATTTAATCTTTCGCGGGGTCTTTCATTAAAAATATTTCCCTAGATTGTAATACTTTTATTTGTTAAAATATACCTGTAAACTCTACAAGTCTAGATAAATACATCCTATATTAATTTTTAATGGAGCTTGAATACCACAAGAATCAACACTATATCCGAATGTAATCATACCCTTATTTAAAATCAGGATACCTGGCATAAATAAGACAAAAATTACAAGTCGGAGATAGTGGTGACTGTATTCACCTGCAGTAATTATTCTTTATTTTTTAACATAATAGTCTAAAAATTCAGTCATTTATTCTAATGTTGCATCAATTCATATTTTCAAAAAAGCGAAAGAGAAAAAAATAATTATCTCTTTTGTTTATTTAATTTTACAATAGCCATTGTTCCCAGTGTAAGTGAATGTCCAAAATAACAAGCTGAAGATTGATGATTGTTGGAATCTAAATCGTCTTTTCTGAGAAACGGGAAAAACTACTTTACAGTTTTTTGGACGAGATTTCACAATCTTTTGTTTATTTATTTGTTTGTCAGTTAATGCTTCGGAACGAGTTTACCTATAAATAAAATTCTCGAAAAAGCATTAGGAGAGATTTTGGGGTTATTTTTTGTTTCGTTGGAAAAGTTAGGAATGAAATTTTTATAGATATAGGACAAAAGGAATATTTTGGTTTTATTATAAAAAGAATCGGTAATTTCAAAAAAGTACATAAATCTACTTTTTTTTTTTTTTTTTTTTTTTTTTTTTTTTTTTTTGCAAACGCATTTTTGAAGGTAGGCCCACATGCGCAGACAAAATTACGTAGGTTTATTTCTTCTTTGCCGTTTAAAATTGTCGTTTATTGCAAAAACAACATTAGTCAATGCTAAAACCATATTCCAATGGCCAACTACAGAACAAGATGAAAATGTGACCGAACACGATGGTGAATATGCCTATAGATAAATAGCTGAGAAGGATTACAGATTTTAAATATCACTGCTTTAGAATAGTCATATTCACATATTTAATTGCATAATTCTGTGATTTAATCAGAGGAATATTAGTTTTCGGAAGTAGTGGCATGCAAAATCCGTAATATTTGACATTTGTGCTCTTTTTGCAATCTTTTACTCTTAATTTGTCGTACTGGTGTATTTGTACACCATTAGATGTTAGAAATTGAAATATGCATGTTACGAATGCGCATGTTCTGAAAATATTTTCACATGTGCCTATGTTAAGGGGTTTTTAAAATATTGTTCTGACTGTAAAAAAAAAAAAAATAAATAAAAATAAATAAATAAATAAATAAAATCTGTAAAGTTACTAAAATTTATCTAGGAGACTTGTATTCGTAGAACTTTTTATGTAACGGCAACAAAAAATTTTCATGTAACAAATACACTTTTGCATTGCAAATCAAAAAATCTGTAAGGTTACTAAGAATTTTTTATGAAATTGGAATTCCTAGAACTTTTTATGTATCTGCAACCCGGGTTACAGATAAAATTTCAGTAAGATTGCTGTAATTTTAGTAGATTCTTTTGTAAAATTACAGATTTCTGTAGCTTTACAAAACTAGTTTTGTAGATTTACAACTTTTTTGAACGGTGTACAGATAAAATTCTAGTAAACCTACAGATTTTTTTAACTTTACATCTATAGAAATATATATATATTTTTTAAACTGTACATGATAATTATAGTATTTGACTTAAAATTAATCTTATAAAACATTAATTTCATTTCCTAGAAATTTAGAAATATATATTGCACAAAATACACAGCATGAGAAGTTTTGCTATATGCATTTGTGCGAGTATACAAAGGTTAAAATGCGTACGTAAATGATTTATGTTTATTTTGCCAAATGCCTAATAAAAATATGATTAAAATTCATTTGATATGCACTTGCTCCTGTTGGCTCCAAGATCATCATAAATCCGAAGGCTTTTTAAAAGTTTTTTTTTTTTTTTTTTTTATTTAACTCCTTTAAACTAAAGAAGTGATAACCGGCAAAGATACTTAAAGATTTATGAAATATAGTGAGCGTAGAAAAGTTCTTAAAATATTTAGTAGTTGCGTATATCCCAATTTTTATTTATTCGGGAAAAATCATAAATCTTGGACTTATGAAGTTTTAAAGGGAAATCGGCGCCTTAGAAATATAGAAATTTCATAAAAATTTCGATTTTCAGATTTTTACTTTATAACATACCATCAGGGCCGCACAAAGATACCACGCGCCCCGGTAATAATTCCAATATGGGCCCCGCCAACATAAGTATAATATTAGGTTGAGCAAAAAGTTCTGGGAATTTTTTAATCTAATAGTTACCAGAATTTGTATCGTATATAGGAGTACTAGTGGTATATCTACAGGAGTTCAGGAATTTCGGCTCCAAAATGTCTACTGAACAGCATGATTTACGTGTATTGATCCGGCGTTACTGGAGAAAAGGTCTAACGATTCTGAAAGCCGTTGATGAGTTTGCATAGTTGGAAATTCTTCCACATTCCGCCTACACTCCAGACGTGGCTCCATCCGATAATGTCCCCTTTCGATCAATGCAATACTTTTTCAAGGGACGTCGATTTGAATCCTTTAATGAGGTTGAAGAAGCATGTCAAGAGTTTTTCGATTCCAAGGAGCCGCCATGGTACTTCCAGCAAAATCCGGAATCTGGCAGAACGATGGCAGAAAGTCGTGGACTAGGATGGTCTTTACTTTGAAGAATAGTCCTTGTTATTTTTGTTGTTAATTTTCGCATAACAACGCAACTCTCACAAATTTCCCAGAACTTTTTGCTCAACCTAGTATAATAAAACCTGCTTAGATGTAAACGCAGACGATCAGTGAAAAATTCCGATTTATACAGGTTATTCTCATCTTAGAGTGTATAACTGCATAATATTTATTTTTCGGGCTAGACCATGATTTTCCCCATTTTATTGCAGGATTCCGTTATAAACAGGTTTACTTTATTAGAAAATAAATATGCTGGATAGTACCTTTTTCGAAAATCTATATAGTATTTGCTTACAATCTTATTATATTTGTTTTACAGTATTACAGTTTACGATGCATTTGTAACACTTTTTTCCTCTAAAGGTTCTAAATAAAAATTTAAAATATTGAAAACCTAATAAAACTTTATTGAATTCATCAATTAATTTTGAATAAAATAACTTAAAGTATGAAAAAAATAAAATTCGAATCCTTAAACTGAGACTTTGACTTTACCCAACTTTCCACCTGATTCCTGTTCGCGCGTCTGAAATTAGCGACATCATTAAAACGGGAGCAGCATTTCAAATCTTTCTTGATATCAAATGAACTTTCAAATATTTGATACATACACAAGAATACGGGTCCTGAGCCGACCCATAAAGACATTCTAACAAATTCTTGACTTTTGAGTTTTATTATTTGTTAGCCATATTTAATTAAAAATTTTGACGTAACAAGCAAAAATTAAATTTAAAAAATCAAAAAGCCCGACTGCGTAAAAAGCGAACTAATTAATTATTTCTCATCAATATGAAACTATTTTTTGTATTACTTACCTATTTTTTTTTATTTACTTGTATTGATGACTTTTAAGTTGTGTTTAATTGTTAGTTCCTATCTATAACAGTGTTTTGATGAGGCCTATAGATGTCTTTGAAGCTTAGAGTTGCAGTAAAGCTAGAGATCCTACCTACACAACTTCCAGGTTGTATATTTAAACGGAGTTTCTGACTGTAAAATAGTCAATGAAACATCGTCTTCATTTTTAAAGACGTATCCAATGATATCCCACTCAATAGGGTGTGTAAATTTTTTTTCGTCTCTACCGCCATCTTTTTACGGCCACCATTTTGAATTTATAAAAACAAAACTTAGCCTATAACCATCGGGCGGTTAAGACGAATCGATAGAGACCTCATTCGTTAAAATCCATCCAGCCGTTTGGATGTTTCTAGGGTATAAAGAAATCCACGTTCCCAGATACGCGTGAAACACACAACTCTTTATGGCAGTCGGGTAAAAAGTAAGACTAGATTATTTTTAACACAATTATTCTAAATGGTAAACAAATCATATTAGATGTAAATTTCCAACTGGGCGAAAAATGTCCGGACCAGGATTCGAACCTTCTGTTGAGCTGAACCAGGTTTCAGACCAGATGCTGTAATCATCAAGGTTAGCTGGGTGAAAAAGTTCGACCAGAATCGTCCGGGATAGCTCAGATGGCAGAGCACTGGCGGCTTCAGCCAGGGAGGTCCCGGGTTCGAATCCTGGTCCGGACATTTTTCGCCCAGTTGGAAATTTACATCTAATATAAAAAGTAAGAGTCTATACATTTTCTGGCGTTAAAAACCAACCAACAAAAAAAAAAAAAACAAAACAAAAAAACAACAACAAAAAAAAAAAACAGGACCGAAGCCCTGTAACCCTGGTAACCCCTGGTAATAGAGCTCTAGTACCTTGTACTGACTCTATCACCTTCTGTACGGGCCTGCATACCAAATACTTTCGACTACATATTGACAAAATTTCAGACTGATACTGTATATAGAACCACAGTTACGGCTGATTTAACGAACATCTAATATCACATTCACTCCTTAAAAGAAATCTTTAAACTCATTTTACCTCAGTTATGTGTTTTTTTAAATTTTCTATATCTTCAAAATGCTAAATATGAATGAAAGAGTTTAAATTTTTTTCTAGTTGAAGATCATACCTAGTGTTGCTAAGTTCACTGTTACAAAAAGCGGAACAGAGAGACAATAAAAGCGGTACAATGGCTTCTAAACCGATCTAAAAATGCAGTAAATCCTATGAAAACTGCACCTGTCTATAACGGAAAATATTTTGTTCCTTACGGAAGGAATATTATACAAATAGATGGGATTCTTCTCGTGATATGCGTGTTTTGCGACAAAAACCCTCCGTGCTTGAAACAACCTTTTTCTTGTGAGATATGCTGTACATAATTATTCGTTTGTGAAATACTATGTTATCCGTGCTTCATACGAACCATATTTAACATTCCAATTCATAACAGTCAAGGACTTACTTCAGTATTTCTGCACAAACCCAAGAGATGGAGACACTGCGTGGATCATAGTGTTAATCCAAAGTGTCAACAGATGGCAGCATCACAGAAGTGTGCTGCTCTATTCTCCTTCAACAGGCCAGCTCGTGTATACACGAAACAACAAAGTAATCATGCAAAGTCTGCAGTTTTCTTTATAAGTGAACTTTTTTGGAACTTTGGAGAGCCCTATAGATTCAGTTTGAATGCTGGTTTCGGACAAGCAAGTATGCACGAACTCGCGGTGCAAAAATCTATTGTTTAAACGACTGACATAAACTCCCCTCTCCTGCCAATATATGATGTTTAATATCTTTGTAATCTAACTTTTTTTTTTTTGTGTGTGTGTGTGTGTGTTTTGCAGTGTTCATCAATAACCAAGAGTGCCATTATTTAACAAAAGGAACATTGCTTAAAAGAGAGTGTCATTTATGAAGAAAATTCCTTCTCATACAAATAGTGAATCATGACACAGATTAATACAGTAAATAAAATAATTTTAAACCTTTCAGCTATTTAAACACTGACGAAAGAAGAAAGAAAGCTCTTCGTCTATTTACCAGCAAAAGGTAAGAGAAAATTTTGATACTCTATTGTTTTGCTAATTTAATCACTGTGCATCCAAAGCTACTGGGAATTTGGCGCAAGCCACAAAACTCACTATAGACTCCCTTCAGTTTTTCAACATAAATATACCTGCTAAGCAGGAAACCTGTCTAAGACGAAATCTTTCTCTTTTCATTTGAGATTCTGCCATAGAACGTCCCACTGTACTAAATAAGCACAGTAATCTTATATAGTAAAATGTGCGAAAGCGGAATCGCTAGGGACTGGTAAAAAAATTCCATTTTGGTGATGTTTCCGATGGAGCAATTGTAATCATATGGTATTGATTACGCAGGGACTGTGAAAGTTTTATGCTTCAGGCAGTTTTCCGTTATACACAGGTAACATTTTCACAAGTTTTGTTAATCAGAATACAAAAGTTTTACACCTAGAAAAAAATAGCTAGAGACTGACAAAATATTTTGTTTTAACAGGCAAATTTGTACGCTGCTCCTTTCGGCAGAATAACAAAAATTTTCCTCTATAGACAGGTTTTGTTTTTACAGGTTTTACTGTATTAAGTTTCACTCGATATAGACAAACGAATAGCATGGTACTAAATGGAATTTAGAAGAATTTATGCATCATGAAAAATAAGGACATTTGGTGTCCCACGGGACGGGTCTTGGAACGTCTGAAAATTGGGACATCCCACGTATATCGTGACACCTGGCAACATTAATCATACCATATCTAAGAGATTTAAGGATTGTTGTTTTAATATTTTGAGAACTTTTGTTAAAAAAAAAAAATCACATATGCAAAAACTAGTCATTTTCTCTGCTTATTCCCGCTTGTATTTATATTTCGCCCCCCCCCCCCCCTTAAAGCTATAGCTATTAACCCCTCGAGACGAGCCTCTTTTACGGAATTTTTAATCTTTTATCACCGGTTTCTCAAAACAAATTTTATTTTCTAATTGAATCAGGAAAATGCTCGGATTGAATAACGCAAAATTTAAAATAAAAATTTACTGGTGAGAATAATCAGTGATTCTGAGCACCTTGCGCGGCACGTATACCGGTTACTCGTCCCCAAGAGGTTTTAAAAAAATCTGATCCTTAAATCTATTCAAAATATTATTTCTGATCTGCAATAAAAAAATTAGGTGAAAAATTAAAAATTAAAATACTATCAGCTTTTTAAATTAGGTGTTTAAAATTGAACTTAAAAAAAATGTGAAAAAATAATTTTAATTTTTTAAGTTTTTTTGGATTAAATTATTTGTAATTAACATACACATAATAATATCCAGAAAGTTTTTTTTTTTTTTTTTTTTTTTTTTTTTCACAGTCGATAATAAAAAAAAGTTATTTTGGATGTCGAGTACCCTTAAAATTACTGATTCAGATATTTTTAAGGGGTCTCAGGTCCCTTAAAGTTTTAAAATTTTCGAAATTTTAATTTTTTTTCTATTTGTTAAACTCCTATCTTTTCTGAACATTTTGATATAATCGTTTCCTTGAAATTCCCATTAGAACAGAAGTTATGGCTTTTAGAATTATACCCGCGCAATAAGTGAAGCGGCGTTTCCGAAACTTTGAAGTCATTTTTCTCCAAATGACGTTTTTGGGCATAGCGCGCACGATATCTCAAAAACTTCGGAATTTTTTTTCATGAAATTTTCAAAACATACGTTTCTTGTCAGTTTGTTAATCTGAACCTAAAATTTCCTTTTTATTGTTCAAAAAAATATTTCTTTAGGTGATTATACTGATGAAATTTTCTAAATTTTGCATTAGCTAAATACAACTTTGTATTAAAAATGCAAAAATGCTTTCAATACAAATCTATTTAGGTAAGTATAATTATGACAATTCGAAGTATAAGTAGGTACCAGAATTTTCAGTCTAGTTGCAAAATTTATTTTGTAATCGTGCGCATAATCTGTTATGCCGATTTATTGCTCGTCAAATGTATGACATTTTGGAGCCCTCTGTAAATTCTAATTCTGTATCTTGCAATTTTTTAAATACATGAAATGAAAGAACATACTTATATCTTTAAACCCAATATAAAATTGTGTCTTAAAATCAAATACATTTTAAGATATTATATGTTGAAAATGGTCTTTTTTTCTTCTTTTTTTCCAAGTTTAAGAGTCCTGAGACCCTTTAATGTTGAAATGTAAAATTTGATTTGTGTTATAAAATACGACATATTATTTACGTTTATGCACATATTTTTATATATATATTTGAATTTTTTTAAGAATAGATTTAAAAATTTGAATCAATATTACGTGATATTAAATATATCAAATTTTTTAACGACAACTGCAGAGAAAACATTTTTTCATTAGATAACCACACACTATCTACTAAAAATTAAAATTATAATAAATCGAAAGATATCTGAACTATCAAGTTTAAGTTAAATAATGCTATAAAAAGTGATAAAATATCTTTATTAAGATTGACGAAAGTTTCATCGCACAAACGGCGACATTTTCAAAATCATTCATGAGAGAAAATATTTTCACATAATTTAAAAACAATAACATAGTAAACAATGTTACGAGACATCCTGCATTATGAAAAATATTACAAACATAAAATAAAATAAAAATTAAACTGGTTATTTGCCAGCGTGGATTAATTTTCACATAATTTAAAAAACAATAACATGGTAAACAATGTCACGAGACATCATGCATAATGAAAAACACTGCGAAACATAAAATAAAAATAAAATTAACTTGGCTATTTGCGAGCGTGTATTAATTTTTATTATTGTTGCTAAAATTACATAGCATATCTTTCCAAACTTTAGGTAAATCAAGGGACACTGAATCATTGCAAATATTCTCGTTGCGTAAAAATATCTCTATTGATTCCCGGATTATGGATGTTAAATAAAATCTTGATGGATAAAGTAACCTGCTATTTTTTAAATCTATCTGTAAAGGTTCTTCGCTGCATAATCTGGCCAAAGCTGTGGTTCTGCTGTTGTATTTGATGTCTGCTATATGTTCTTTGATTCTAGTTTTAATTAGTTATAATAATATTAGATAATTAGATTTCAATAGAGATATTTTTACGCAACGAGAATATTTGCAATTATTTAGTCTCCCTTGATTTACCTAAAATTTGGAAAGAGATGCTATGTAATATTAGTAACAATAGTAAAAATTAATCCAAGCTCGCAAATAGCCAAGTTAATTTTATTTTTATTTTATGTTTTGCAATGTTTTTTCATTATGCATGATGTCTCGTGGAATTGTTTACCATGTTATTATTTTTTTTAAATTATGTGAAAATCAATCCACGCTCGCAAATAGCCAGTTTAATTTTACTTTATGTTTGCAATATTTTTCATTATGCAGGATGTCTCTCGTGACATTGTTTACTATGTTATTGTTTTTAAATTATATGAAAATATTTTCTATCATGAATGATTTTCAAAATCTCACCGTTTGTGCTATGAAACGTTCGTCAATAAAGATATTTTATAACTTTTTATAGCATTATTTACCTTAATCTGTTTATAAGGGAAAGTGATTATTATACATGTTGTTATATCAAGTTTAATTTTCTACTAAGGCAATAAAATAAACAAATGAAGGAAAAAGAAAAATTAAATTCTTTTTAAAGTATTATTTAGGGGGGAATTAAAGTTTAGCGTAAAATGGCAATGTCCCTTTTAATTTTCTTTTTTTTAAAAAAAGGAGCCCAGGAAAAAAAGTAAAGAAAAGAAAAATAATTTTTTTAAAATTATATTGTAGAATATAGTTTGAGCATTAAATGTTATGGCCATTTTCAATTTTCTAAAAGTTAAGCAGTGAGAACAGGAAATAAAATAAATATAATTACGGTATATTCCCGCGTATAATGCGCTTTTTTGAAACAAGAAAATAGATTAAAATGTACAGGTGCGCATACCTCTCCCCCCCCCCCCCCCCCCACCCCCCGCCAGGCATAAAAATAAAAGTAAAGAAAAAAATTATGAGTTTTTAAATGATATTTTAGAATATAGTTTGGGCTTCAAAACTTATGGCAAATTTCGATTTTTCTACATATTAAACAATGAGAAATGAAAAATAAAATAAGTACAATTACCGTAGCTGCCGGCGTGTAACACGTATTATTGAAACAAGAAAATAGATTAAAATGTATGATACGCGTTATACGCTAAACATAAAAATAAAAGTAAAGATAAGAAAAAAAGTTGCATTTTTAAATTATATTTTAGTAACATAGTTTGGGCTTCAAGTACTATGGCAATTTTTAATTTTCTACAGATTAAACAAACACTAAGTTATACACTAGGCATCAGAATAAAAAGTAAAGACAAGTAAAAATTAAATTTAAAAAATCAAAAAACCTGATTGCGTAAAAAGCGAACTAATTAATTATTTCTCATCAATGTGAAACTATTTTTTATATTACTTACCTATTTTTTTTTCATTTACTTGTATTGATGACTTTTAAGTTGTGTTTAATTGTTACTTACTATCTATAAACACTGATTTGATAAGACCTATAGATGTCTATGATGGTTAGAGTTACAGTAAAGCTAAGAGATCCTACCTACACAACTTCCAGGCTGTGTAATATTTAAACGGAGCTTCTGACTCTAAAATAGTCAATGAAACGTCGTCTTCATTTTGAAAGACCTATCCAATGATGTGCCACTCAATAGGGTGTGTAAAAAATTTCTTTCGTCTCTACCACCCTTTTGAATTTATAAAAACAAAACCTAGCCTTTAACCATCGGACGGTTAAGACGAAACGATAGAGGCCTCATTCATTAAAATCCATCCAGCCGTTGGGATGTTTCGTGGGTATAAAGAAATCCACTTACCCAGATACGCGTAAAACACATAACCCTTCTTGGCAGTCGGGTAAAAAGAAAAAAGGTTGCATTTTTAAATTTCATTTTAGAATATAGTTTGGCTTCAAATGCTTACGGCAATTTTGAATTTTTTAAACATTAAACATTAGAGAAATAAAATAACCCCAATTACCGTTTTTTCCGGCGTATACACTGTAAAACAAATTCTGTAGCTCTACAGATGTAAAATTACATGCTTACTAAACTGTCATCTGTAACTCTACAAAAAAAGCTGCAAATCTACAAAACTAGTTTTTGTAAAGCTACAGAAATCTGTAACTTTACAAATGAATCCATTAAAATTTCAGTAATCTTACTAAAATTTTATCTGTAAACCTGGCTGTAGTTACAGGAAAAGTTCTAGGCATCCCAGTTTCCTAAAAAATTCTTAGTAACCTTACAGATTTTTTGATTTTCGGCGCAAAAGTGTGTCTGTTACATGAATATTTGTTGTTGCCGTTACATAAAAAGTTCTAGGAATCCCAGTTTCCTAGAAAAACTTTAGTAACTTTACAGATTTTTTTTTACAGTGTAGCGCGCAATATTGAAACAAGAAAATAGATTGAAATGTGCGCGTTATACACTAGGCATAAAAATGAAAACTAAAAAATTAAGTAAAATAATTGAGATTATATATTAAGGAGAAAAAAAAAGGGAAGACATGATTGTTTGAATGAACCAGACTTGGGCAGAACTACGCTTGGCAGTATCGTATCTCCTCCCTTAAGCATTTGTTTAGTTTCTTTATGGTTGTACTAGTTATTAAACTTTTTGATGCTCTTTATTGTTTTTTTCGTGATATATATCACGTGAAGTTTTTTTTTACAAAAAAATAGGGGACGTGCGCAATACGGCAAATATACGTAAAAATAGATAAAAATTCTCAATTTTTTGGTGCACGCTATTGTTCTGCATGGGTCTGGTTGTATCCGACAGGAACCCGAAACATTTGCCTAAAGTAAACCCGAAACCTGAATCGAACCCGACAAAAAAAAAAAAAAAAAAAAAGGTCACCCTGAAACCCGACTCTAACGCGATGCACTTCAATCCGAACCCTACCCAAACGCGAAATAAAAGAAATTCAATCCATATTTTAATGCAATTATAGAAAAATACTCTACAAATGTATCTCTAATATTAATTTTATCTTTTTAACACTTTCCAACAAAGTTGAAATGTGTTTATGCATTCGGTTTGTCTGGCCGTCTGGTCGCGCTCTAACCCCCGTAAATATACTCGGATTGCCCTGAAATTTTTGGATGTTATTAATGTTTCCCATAGCACATTCCTTATTTCATATGAAGTTTCTAGCATGTTTAGTTCATTTACTACAGGGACAGTCAAAAGTTTTCCGTTACATTACGGCCTATGGGAAAAAATCGTTTCAAATGATTTTTAATGGTGTTGCACGCTTTCAAACATAATAAAATTAATATGCATTAGTGAAGTGCACTAAAATACGCATTCTGTAGAATATTCGGTGCAAAGAGTAGTTATTATTCATTTACCCGGCCACACAAAAGAATTCCGTTATATAATGATATGGGGCGGGGGATTGTTTGCGGCGTATTTTAATTATGTTAAAGTATTTCATATATAATGAAATTTATATACATCGCTGAGGCTTACTATAAGTTATTTCATGTATAATACGAAGTGCATAGCATTTACAGGGACACACGAAAGATTTCAGATACTATATTGTATCCGAAGTACTGTACAGTAGCGATGATTGCTAGAAATGCATTTTTAATTATGATATGTGCTTTTATGTTTCGCTAAAAGTTATGTTCAAAAGAATTGGAATACATATTTGCTATGGACGGTAACTGCTGAAATCAGTTTTTCAAATATTTTATGCGTTTTCTAAAATGTTTACTTAGTTCTCTTATATACCTTATTCCCCCAAATAACGAAGTTTTGTTAAAGCATTTAGGAAGTGTTGGAAAGTGTTTCATAATCTATGCTTAACGCATGATTTTTCTTACTTCTTTAAAAATAAAAATAAACACATGTACACACATTAATTTTCCAATATATATAGTTTTTATCATTTGAAAAATCTTTAGGACTTTCTTTAGAAAAATCGGCTTAACATGAACCCGACCTGGAAAGTCAAAACCTAACCTGAAACATTTAAAGTCAATTAGAAACACAACGAAAAAAAAAATGTCAATCAGACATGAGCCGAACCGCGTGTTGGGTCGGGCTTGGGTAAAATCGGGTTGCCCGACCCGATGCTCGATTCTAGTGCATGTCATATGCTATATTCTAGTGCACGTCATATACTGGATTCTAGTGCACACTTTAAAAAAAATTTCTGTGAAATTACAGAGAATCTACTGGTAATCCATTATCTTAAGTCTTACGTAAAATTACAGAGATTAGAAAAATAGAGATTCTGTTAAATAACAGAGAAGTTATTCGGCAAATTTACAGTAAATTAACATCGTTAAAAATACACAAGACTCCGTAAATTAACATCGTTAAAAATACACAAGACTCTGTAAATCAGTTTATTTTTTATGAAAATAATTTAACATAGTTTTTGAAATTAGTGAATTTTAGAACTTCGAAGTATCAGAATTTTTCGAGTAATTTTGAACTGCTGTACCATTTAATTTTTTACACAATTTCTTTTAGCCGGCCTGTGGTTTGAGCCCGAGACCTCTGGGCAGGAGAAAAACACCTTACTGAGTGCGCCATAGTTGCTGTTATGTACAAAGGATGCCTTTATAATGAAGCGGGGAAAAATCTATTGTATTTGTGCTTTTCAAAGATTTCGCTTCAAATATATTCGTTAGAAATTTTCTTAAACGGTTTACTTTAATTCAGTTTGGACCGATACATAATACATATTATTTTTTTAATCAAATTTAAATTTTTAATCCTTTATTTACGGAATTATTTATTAAGAAATTGCTTCTTCTCAATAACTATCTTCTTTAATAGCTGAACATATACTGGAATTTTTAAATAATAATAATGTGAAATTTAGGTATATTTTTTCGTTCAAACTGGTTAAATATATCGGTAGTTGTAACTTTTTTTGTAAAATATTTACAAAAATAATCGGATTAATTAACCAAAAATACTTTTATGGTTATATCACAATTCTTCTAAAAGCAATGTATTTTAAATGCATTATGATCCTCTCTGTAAATGGAAAGGCTTTTGCAGTTGAAAATGTTTCATGTAACTTTTTTTAAAAAGAAAAATTATAACTATGTAAATGATTAAGAAAATGATCACTTTTTGAAAATATTTAGCTTCGACTATTTCTCTACTCTATCTAAATTTGATTGAAAGACATGGAAATCCCTACAGGGAATTAGATACAAGTTAAGAAAATGCCTGTAAAACGATGACCGAGAAACTCAATCTAACGTATTTAACCGAGAACTAGTGTAAATTTACAGAGAATTTTGACCGAGAAACTCAATCGAATGTATTTAACCGAGAACTAGTGTAAATTTACAAAAGGCCTTGCCCGAGAAACTTAATCGAATGCATTTAACGGAGAACTAGTGTAAATTTACAGAGAGTCTCTTTTTTTTTTTCTATGTTTTTACAGAAATTTTTAACAGCGCACGTCATGCGCTGGAATATATATGTTGTTTTAAAATACCTTTTTAGGATAAAACTAGAACATTGAACATTATAGACAATTAAAATTTTCTTCAGAATAAGATACAGAGTGAAAGAGAGAAAACTAAAATTTAATTATTTTCTGTTTTTTTTTTTTTTTTTTTTTTAATCTTATATCAGCTTTATCTTCATTGTAACAGTGCGTCCGAAATAACAAGCTAGAGATTGATATTCGTTGCAAAAGAAAATGTCTTTTCAAAGAAGCGGGACAAGAAAAACTTTACAGTTTTTTGGACGACTCCAGGACGATAGAAGATTTCGCAATATTTTATTTATTTATTTGTTTCTCAGTTAATGTTCTGGAACGAAGCAATGCTTTTCCCCATAAATAACTTCTGGAGAAAATGTGAGGAGGGAAATGGTATAAGTGAAACTTTCATACCTACTTTAAGACAAAAGGCTTATTTTGGTATTTTTAAAGCTTTTCAACAAAGTTAAAAACTGTTTATGAATTTGGTTTATCTATCTGTCTGCGCTCTAACTCACGTAAATATACTCGGTTTGTCATAAAATTGTTATATTTTTATCCCTTTATCTACTGGCGGCACTTAAAAGCATCATTAAAATAACTTGTTATAAAATTCATTTAATACATGGATTAGTTGTAATATAGTTTAGAATGAGTTATAGATACATTACTTTATCTTGTTCTAAAAGCCTTATTGGTTATACAAAACAAAAATATTTTTAAAAGGATGATTTCTTTTGCCTTTGCATCTTTTCAGCTTTCTTGGCGTTGTAGGGGGATTTTCAATTCGGAAATATTTCTATATTTCTACTATAAGAACATTATATTTGAACATTTCCTAATTCTACGAAATACTAAGAAAATTATTTAAAGTAAAAGATTTGAGTGGGGTTATAAATAGTGCACAAAATCCCTATAAATTCAAATTTAATTAATCCTTCTAAATCCTTCAATCATTCTGAAATCCTTCTAAAATTTATTAAATGATTATGCAAATCTTCTAATGTAGTTTACAAAATTCACGAAAAATGCCTTAGAAGATAAAATTTTCATGAATTCATAATGTACATAAAGGGTTATACAGGGTGTCCACTCTCAAAGGTATCCAATAGCTAATTTCTAAACAGTTAGTCATAGGCATATAGTTCCAATTGCAAAAATGTTCTAAATTAGGTAAAACAATATAAAGTCGTTTTGATCAATAAAAACATTTCTTAAACAGTTACGAAATTTAAATTTTTATCCTATGAGTCATATTTAAAAATTTCCTATTACACTAACAAGTAGGACAAAAATTCATCTGACACTAAAATTGACCGAGTTATTAAACTTTGAATAGCATGACTTATGCCAAATTTCTGCATCTGAACGCAGATGAATGGGGCCATGCTTCGAGGGATCGTACACAAAGTGCTTAAATTATTAGAGGGATTTATTTCGCATGCGCATATCTGCATTGCATCCAAAGGGAGACACTTCGAGAAAGTTTTAAGATAACTTTATTTTTTATTAATTAAGTTTTGGATTAGATAATCTAATAGCATTTTAAAATATGTATCATTTTGTAAAGAATCGCGACTGTTGCTTTTCGTCATTTCGTTTGACAAAAATTCTGTTATTTTTTCAACTTATATTTTTAGTGCAAGTTGTATATATTTTTTAAATATATCAAAATGAAAATAAGATTTCAAATTTATGTTATGTTAATTTTACTCTCAACTATTATTCTTCAACATCTGATGATTATTTATATTTGTAGTAATTTTGAGAATGACCCCTATTTTACAGCAAAATGCTTCAACTTTAAACAGATATTACTCGGTCAGTTTTAATCCTACAAGAATGGGACTTTTTGTCTTACTTTCTTATTGTAATATGATATTTTTACTAAATATAACTTATAAAACCGTGGGACCGTATAAAAACTTAAATTTCGTAATTTTTAAGAAAATGTTTTTCTCACCCAAATCGCTTTAAAAATACTTCTTTACCTACCTCATTTAAAACATTTTTGTAATTGGGATTATATGTCTATGCCTAACGGTTTAGAAATTAGCCACTGGACTCCGTTCAGAGTGGACACCCTGTATACGTTTTTAGAAAACACTTGAAGATTATGGGAACGTCCATTCGTTACTCTTGTGATAATTAGAGCAAACTTTCATATATAATTCCAATTATTTTATTACAAAATATAAGTAAAATAAAAATTGATATAACCAGCTAAATACGACTGTGTTCCACACACAAACATATATCTAATTTATAACAAAAAAAAAAATACTTATGTATATATTAAATGACTCTTGTGACACTCTGGTCACAAGAGTAACAAAATTTTGATTGATTATATAGACAAGGGAAATGCTTTTTGTTACAAATTAGATATATATTAAATGAGTGGAGCACTATAGTATTTTACTGGTTACATAACTTTTTATCTTAATTATATTTTATAGTAAAATAATTGCAAGTATTTGTAAAAAACCGCACGAATGGTCACAAGATTAACAGTGGACTTTCCCTTATATTTGTTAAGTGGAGATTTTCTTAACCAATGCCTTAATTTTCTAATTACAGTCAATTTAATTTTCATTTTCGTTTTCATCAATTATTCATAAGGGTTTTAAAAATGAAAAGTATAATTGTTTAAGAAGAGATTATTCAAACAATGCTGTCTCTGGAAATTTCTGATTATCTCTTTCCTCCTCTTCCGGTTAATTGTTTTACCTCTAAATATTACCTTTTCTTATCTAATCTGTTAAGTCATTTCATCTGCTATGCATACAAAATAAACATTAAATGTTTCCGTATATTCAAAGTACATTAAGAAAAACTGTGGTATATAATGTCAATTTGTATATAAATTTTCATAACGAAAAATAACCCATTAAAATTCATTGGAAATTAATTTTTTGGCGACGAAAGTGCTTTTGAATATAATTCAGATTTAAAGTTTGCGTGCGTATACTCCATGTGTTGGTCTAAATCTAAAAGCAATTCTCACACAAATAGAGTTAGTAAAGTATAACGCTCAAATCTTTCAAATGGTAGTTTGAAGTAGAGAGTCTTGCACGCGAACCATAAATTTCTACTTAACATCAAACCGAAACTCGAGCCGAATACAATCAAAATTGTTTCTTTGATATGAAAAAAAAAAAAAATTATACAATCATATCTATATTATAAATTTAATATTTTACTGAAAAAATGAATATATATTAGATATTTCATCTGTTTCTATTAAAACAGTAAAGTTTTTCACTCACATGTTTCTTTTTTTAATTTTTGTTATGTATGGCTTGATTATGTCAAAAAATTTTTTGGTTGCGGTTAATCGGGCAATGGTAGAAATTTGCATTCAAGCAATGCTTCTTATTTCTTATTCAGAAATTAACAGTATTTTTATTTATAATGTCGAAATATTGCCTTTGAAAACGAGTTTCGAATCACAAGTTCCATTTTCATTCATGATCATTCTCCTTTTTGCGTCCCTTATGTGGTTTTTCTTATTAAATTTGTGTATTTTCCAATATATACTGCATTTCGAACTACGGATTTAATGGTGCTGTCAATGATTTAATTATTTTCTGATCTTTTTTCATTTGTTAAAATGTTTTAGTTACAAATAGTTTGACAAAATATATTATATATTTCTGATTTTCTATATAGTTTTTTTAATGCATTCGGCTTCCAGTTAATATTGATCTTTTGCCAAATTTAAATGTTATAATGTTTGTATCTTATTTAATACTTCATTTATAAGTGTTTGGATCTAGTCTACAAAAAATTCATTAGCGATTAGTTAATTTAATAATTGTTGTTCCAATTTTAAAATGTATGCTGTTTGTATCACCTCCTGATACTCAATTTATAAATTATATTTGAAATTGATGATGATTTGTAATATTCTATAATGGTTATATATATATATATATATATATATGTAACGAATTCGTCGCTACTCCAGTTATGGATCTTCTGTCGTGTCGTCGGCCAAGGCCCGACCGCTGGGGGCAGGGGCGCGAACCGCGGACGCGTGCGTGCCGATTTCTGAGCGAATCCTCAGAACTTCTATCATCTTTAGGTAGTCGCAGGCCGCGAGTGGTATCCGGGAAATCAAAGTCAGATTCAGACAGTAGTTATTCCAATAAAGACACAGTTTTTCCGGGGACCTGATTTATTGTTCCTTTGTTACATCCTTTTGAGAAATCCGGCCCCTTTTGGCTTGAGAGCTGCTAATTTACTTTATGGACATCGGACTTGGGAATTATGTGTACCGCTAAGCGATACTTAGAGAGCCGAGTGTCGTGGAGTTAGGGCATTCTTTTGATGGTCAAAAGCCCTGTCCGGGGACCTGTGCATCGGTATAAATATGCTGTA
Source organism: Maratus speciosus (assembly GCA_963932465.1). Classification (NCBI taxonomy): domain Eukaryota; kingdom Metazoa; phylum Arthropoda; class Arachnida; order Araneae; family Salticidae; genus Maratus; species Maratus speciosus. The sequence goes on from OZ010798.1 coordinate 294,683,225, forward strand.
TTTCGCATTATTCCAGCTAGGGGGCGTTGAAGTCAAAGGAGGCGTCTTTAAACTATAATTGGTCGTTAGCTGAATGATTGACTGCCCGGGATACAGGCTGTGGTTTGAGTTGGCCGATCGAATGCAGCAAGACTTATAAATTGCACTTATTCAGCAAAAGTATTCTTATGAGATGTGCCAAAATGATCTCTAAAAGTTATAAAATGCGATGCGGGAAAACTGACTTAACAGGGGCAACCTCATTCAATCAACTGAGACACAATTACAAAAGCATTTTAAAAGTTTTAATTTTAATTTCTAAATTTAAATTTTAAAAAGGGACAAAAAAGGGGATTTTAAAAAGGGGCTTTTTTATCATTTCATATCCCCCCCCACTAAAACAAGAGCCACAGGGCTCGCCTGCAAGACCTGTGGGTCTTATCTCGTAAATTTAACCCAGGGTGTTTTTTTTTTTTTTTTTTTTTTTTTTTGCTCCAGCTCTCAAGTCAATTGGACCTATTTTTACATTCATATCAAGTTACATAAAAATATTGTTCACATAAAAATATTGGTTACACTAAAACATTGGAATTCTTTAAATGGTGCTGCAGCAAAATAATAAGGGGACAGTCTCGAGACATGGGACCTTTAATTACACCAAACTCTCTCTAAAGCAAGTCTTTTGGATGTTTTTTGTAAATGTCTCTGGGTATTGTCCATTGAGAAACATCCTTTTTTGGTGTAAAATTGTAACATTAACATATACAGAATATATAACATATACTAAAATACTCAAAGATAAACCTACTGAAAACTATATAACATATTCAAATGTAAAAAATATTTACAAATACAAAATATTCAAAATTATAAAATATTCATTAATACAAAATGTTCAAAAATATAAAATGTTCAATAATACACAATATTCAAAAATATAAAATATTCAATACTACAAAATGTTCAAAAGTATAAAATATTCAATAACATAAAATGTTCAAAAATATAAAATATGCACTAATACTATCAACACAAATATATTGTCTACCAAAATGCAGTTTGGCAAGTTTGCATTTCTAAAAATACTGAATTTTCACACTGAGCTAACATAAAAGTAAAATACACTGTAATACTAGACTTTACTACTTCTTTGATGCAGCCAAGGGTTATTTTTATGAAAAACAAACTAAGTTGCCTTAAAAAAAAAGGAAAACTATAGCTAAAAAATTATAAATATGCGTTTGCTATAATTTTCACCATGCCCAGGGTCAGTGGGACATGGATTTTAATACTCTGAGGTGAATATCCTCCCAAAAAATGTGCCTCTTGCACAACTGAAAAAGGAAGGTGGGCAATCGACATTCACCTACAGAGGGGAAGCGAAGCAGTTTTGCCAGATTCTCCGTTCAACCTGGAAAGAGAATCTGGGAAAACAGTCCGGCTAAAGATGGGTGGCCACGGAGCGGAGGACCCCTTCATAGGTCACAAAATTATCATAATAATATAGTTATGAAAAAAACAAAAATTCTAACAGTACTTTTAAACTGTCATCATCATTCTACGCCACTGGGGAGTTAGGTTACACGCCCAGCTGGGTCCTCGTCCAAATGCTACGAGCAAGGGGGACGATAGGAAAGCAAAAATAAAAAATTGAAAGAGATAGATTGGGTTTTATTCATGGTTGAGCTTAAGGTTTTGAGGTGGGTGGTAGTATCTTAACTTGGAGGAATGGACAATTTCAGAATTTCTCTTAAAATGTGGACTGGGTTTATCAATTTCAAAGGATACATCAGAAAGTTGTTTTAAAATGGTGTATGGGCCAGAGTATGGCGAAGTCAGTTTACGGGTATTAGGATAATGAAATTCTTCATACATTACAATGTCACCAACTTTAAATTTTACAGGAAGGAAACGAGCATCATAGCGGACTTTATTCTTTTTATGGTAAGCAATAGTTCTCTCTTTAGCCAATTTTCTAGCTTCCTCCACAGGGGGATAATAACTATTATTTGGTAAAGGAGGATCATATGGTAATTTTCCTAACAATAAATAACTAGGGGTGAACTGGGTTACAGAATGGGGAGTATTATTATATTCATATAAGACTTCATCTAAAAGCTTAGTCCAGGGTATTTTCTTGGTTGTGGAATTGACTTTACATTTTAATCTAGTGACAATAGTCTGATTTAGGCGTTCAATTTTCCCATTCGTTTCTGGGTGATGGCTGCTTGTTAATCTGTGTTTTACATTGTAAGTACGAAGAAATCTTTTAAACCTGGAAGCTGTAAATGCTCCATTTCTGTCGGTTAACAATCTATTTGGTACTTGTATCTGAAATAATTGCTTCAAAATGTTTGTATAAGTTTCGGTGGTTACACTTTTTGAAGGAAAACCCCACACATAGCGAGTTGCATGGTCAACGACTAAATGCAAATATTTTTTTGTAGAATTGTAATAATTAAATCCGCCAACAGAGTCTACTGCTAAACATTCAAAAGGTATATCTGTTGGGGGCATTAATTGCAATAAGCCAAATCTTTTTTGCCTACATTTTTTGTTTATCTGACAAGTGTGACAGTGTTTTACAAAATTTTCAATGTCCTGATTAATGTTAGGCCAATAATACTGCAGAGAGATTAAATTTATCATCTTATAAATTCCAGGATGGCCAAATTGTGTGTGGGTTTTTTCTAAGAGGGGTAGACGTAAAGACATGGGGACCACAATCTTATACAAACTTTTCTTTTTAATTACAACAACATCATTTATCTCAGTGTATTTTTTACCATCAACTGTTACATTTTCTTTTCTCTGATTGTCTCTTACTTCATTCAAGTCAAGGAGATGTATAATATGGGGTAAATTTTCTGAAACAGGCTGTCTAGATAGCATATCAGCTTCAACATTAGTGGAGCCTTTTTGGTATTTAATTTCATAGTCAAACATACTAAGTTTTAGGGACCAGCGGAAAAGACGTCCTCTTAAATTTTTAACACTTTTGAGCCAGGTAAGTGCCGCATGGTCTGTATGTATGACAAATTTTTGACCGTGTAAATAATGATAAAATTTATCTAAAGCATCCACAATCGCCAAACATTCTAACTCAGTAATTGCATAATTTTTTTCATAATCGCGAAGATTTCTAGAGTGATATGCTATAGGATGTAATGTTCCTTTTTCATCAACTTGTTTCACAACACATCCCACTCCATGACTTGATGCATCTACAAACAAATGACAAGGTGTTTTGGGATCAAACAACTTTAATATAGGTTTTTCAATTAAAGCATTTTTTAACTTTTCGAAAGAATTTTGACAATTTTGGTCCCATACATAGGGGACATTTTTCTTCAACAAATTGTTGAGAGGGTATCGAATGTTAGCATATTTTGGAATAAATTTGTGATAAACGTTTATAGATCCCAAAAAACGTTGTAATTCTTTTACATTCGTAGGTGGTGTTAATTTCTTAATTGTCTCTATATTAGGGTTGTCAGGTGTGATACAACCATTCGAGACTTCATATCCTAGGAAATTAATTTTGGATTTAACAAAATTACACTTTGACAATTTTAGTTTAAGGTTTTCTTGGACACAGATATTAAATAAGGTCTCTAAATGACACAAATGTTCTTCTTCATTTTGGGAGAATACAATAACATCATCAAAGTAACTACAGGCAAAGTCAATTTTGTATTTATTAAGGATTCTTCTGAGGGTACGGTTAAACCAAGCAGGCGCGTTTTTCCATCCGAATGGTAAACGATTCCACTCATATAATCCAAAGGTAGTGGCAAACGCCAGCTTCTCCGTATCTCGAGGGTGGATAGGGATGTGCCAATATCCACTGGCCAAATCAAGAGTGGAAAAAACTTTAGCATGTGCCAATTTATCTAACAGGGTGTCTATTCTAGGTAAGGGTTCTGCATCTGTTTTTGTAATGGCATTCAATTTTCGAAAGTCAATACATAACCGGGTTTTCTTCCCTTCTTCACGTTTATACACCAAAGTTACGGGTGATGAATAAGGGGAATAGCTTTCTTTAATGATACCGGCTCGCAATAAATTCTGAATTTGGTCTTTAATTTCTTCTTCTTCCTTAGGGGAAGTGCGATATGCTCTTAAAGAAACGGGGAGGTCTGATGTTAACTGTATTCTCTGGGGTTCAATGTTTACACAACCTACATCATATTTATCTTTAGCAAAAATACAGACATATTTGGCTAGAAGAGCAAGTAATTGTTCCTTGACAGTCTGAACATTTGGCACATGTTCAGTGGTCTCGAACAACTCCGGCTCAAAATTTTCTTCGAATATCTCTGCATTTTTAACTGTATTTTCCATTTCTGGCTGGTTAGTATATGTTTCTGATAAATGTAAGGTATGATGGGATGAATTTGTTGAAATATTGTCCATGAGAGGTACTTTCTTTTTCTCTTGCGTGATTTGCATTTTAACACAGTCAATATTCAATTTAAACAGTTTACAGTGGGGTAGCCCAATCAAAGCATAAGGTAAGTGATTATTAATTATAAAAAGTTCAACATTCTTAGAGATATGTCCTAATTTCAAACTAACAAGGCATTTTTCTTTCAAAGCTAGAACACCTTGTGTTTGTGTGACCGATATACTCTGCTGAACTTTACATATTTTTAGGTTAAGTTTGTGGGCTAAATGATAAGGAATAACACTGATAGAACTCCCTGTATCGATCAAACAAGGTAGTGAGCCTTCACTTTTTACATCAGTAATTTTTTGACAATTTCTATTTGATTTTTTGTAGCTAGCTTTTTCTTTTTGTACATGTCCGGACATAAGAAACCGTCATTGATTACTAGATATATTTTCAGATGACTCATTAGCTCTCTGATCTGGGTTGGGGTTCGCAAAATTCATATTGGGACTAGGGGTTGGAACTGCTAAGACTTGTTGTTGGAAAGGGCAGTATTCCACCCAATGATACGCATTTGGTATTCCTATATTAAAACAAACTTTGCATGGGGAGGGTGGCAAAGTGGTCTGGTGATGTACATTTGGTCTCGGTTGACCATTTTTCGTCGGTCTAACTGTATTTTGGGGATTTCGTGCTTGATTAGAAGCAAAAGGTCGAGTCGGGGGGTTTTGATAGGGAACTCTGTAGTTCCACTGCCGGTTATAATTCTGTCCTGTCTCATATGGGGGGCGAAACGGTCGCCATTGTCGATACTGATTGGGGTTTTGTGGGCTTGCATCTATTTTGCTCTCATTTCCTTTTCTGTCCAGTTGCAGCTTGCAAATTCTGAATACTAATTCACGCCATGAATGTGTATTTGAGGGGTTGCTTGCAATAACTAGCTTTTGCATTTCTAACGGCAAGCCCTCCGTTAATCCTTCCAAGATAAGCTTCTGGTCTAACCCTAAGGTTCTCCCTATTTTAGTCTTTTTCTGATAGTATTCGTTCAGGTCCTCTCCAATCTTGTATCCAATACGGGAAAAATCAGTTAAAGAAAGAGTGTCGGGAATTTCGTAATGCTCATTGAACAAAGTGACAAATTCGGACCAATGCAGCACATTTAAACAATTATTAATGTACAACGTAAGTGCACTGTCTTTTAAGTATTTCTGTATGTGCCTAATTTTCCAGAAGTCGTCTTTTTCCTGTTCTACACAAACACTCTCAAAATAGGCCAGCCAAGCGATCCAATTCATATTTGAATTAGACGAAAACGCAATAATATCAGGTTCTATGGACATTTTCGGGCTAGCGGTTACTGAGTTGTGACCAGACCCAGCTTGAGCTGACAGGGTCTGTTCACCTAATGTTGTTACATTATGTGTCTGTGTGGCAATCTCGGACTTCTGAGTATCTTTCTCTTTATCTGATTTGTTTTCTAAGTCATTCTTTTCAGGAGGGGGAGTGACACTCATCTTGAAATACAAAATATTACAAGATTACACAAAAATATAAGGCACAATTTAAAACAAATAAAAATGGAATATTTTTCAAAAAAATTGCAACACAATATTTGTAACAAAAATGAGCTTAAATCTAAATAAAATTCAAATTTAATACATCATTTTTTTTTTTTTTTTTTTCAAATTGAGATTTAAAAAAAAAACGAACTTTGAACTAAAATTTTAAAATTCCAAAGATTTAAATACTGTCTAAATTTCAGAAAATTACTCTCTTATAGCAAAAATAAATAAAATAAACGTTGTCTTATTCTAATTTTGGCTATTAAAATGACAAACAATTAAAAACTACCTTTTAAAACTGTATTCTTTTTCTCTTTTTTAATTCAAGAATAGATTAAAATGGTCTTACCTTCAACAAATCTATTCAAGGACAGCCTTACATATCCACAAACAAAACAACAACAACAACAAAAAAAAAAACGATCTTCATAAAAATTTCCAGGATTAAATTTACTCCCTGCATAAAAAAAAAGAAATCATTTTCTCTTTTTCTTCTTAACACAAATCAGTGAGTTATCTGCCGGTAGAAAATTCGCTTTTCAACACGGTTCTTCATTTTGACCTGGTGACCCACTTTCTCAGCTGATAACGTCCATGGCTGGGCTGGGAGGAGAGAGTTTTATTTTTCTTTCTTGCAAAGACTGTTTCAGAGGCTTGTTCGTTGGAGAAATAATTGATTTTCAGTAACAGATAATTTTTTCTTGATTGCTAGGCAGATGAATGTTTTTCCCGTTCTTTTTGACCAGTCTTTTCCTTTTAATGACCAGATTTTTTTCTTTTTAATTAATTGCTAGGGAACGACACTTTTTTTTTTTTTTTTTTTTCGTTTTCTTTTTCACTCATGGAAGGCAGAAAGAGGATTTGAAAACTGTTCTTTTTAGAGATTTCTTTCGTCACTTGTTACACACCTCTTGAGTTTTGTTGGAATTAATTGCTGGTTAAATAAACAGTAGATACGTCATTTTTTAGGACTTCATTACACATCTCGTTGTTGTTCTTGCTAGAATTAATTGCTGGAACTCTGGGATGTGAGCCGCGCAAATAAACCGTCGTGCCGACTTTTCAATGTAACGAATTCGTCGCTACTCCAGTTATGGATCTTCTGTCGTGTCGTCGGCCAAGGCCCGACCGCTGGGGGCAGGGGCGCGAACCGCGGACGCGTGCGTGCCGATTTCTGAGCGAATCCTCAGAACTTCTATCATCTTTAGGTAGTCGCAGGCCGCGAGTGGTATCCGGGAAATCAAAGTCAGATTCAGACAGTAGTTATTCCAATAAAGACACAGTTTTTCCGGGGACCTGATTTATTGTTCCTTTGTTACATCCTTTTGAGAAATCCGGCCCCTTTTGGCTTGAGAGCTGCTAATTTACTTTATGGACATCGGACTTGGGAATTATGTGTACCGCTAAGCGATACTTAGAGAGCCGAGTGTCGTGGAGTTAGGGCATTCTTTTGATGGTCAAAAGCCCTGTCCGGGGACCTGTGCATCGGTATAAATATGCTGTATTTCGCATTATTCCAGCTAGGGGGCGTTGAAGTCAAAGGAGGCGTCTTTAAACTATAATTGGTCGTTAGCTGAATGATTGACTGCCCGGGATACAGGCTGTGGTTTGAGTTGGCCGATCGAATGCAGCAAGACTTATAAATTGCACTTATTCAGCAAAAGTATTCTTATGAGATGTGCCAAAATGATCTCTAAAAGTTATAAAATGCGATGCGGGAAAACTGACTTAACAGGGGCAACCTCATTCAATCAACTGAGACACAATTACAAAAGCATTTTAAAAGTTTTAATTTTAATTTCTAAATTTAAATTTTAAAAAGGGACAAAAAAGGGGATTTTAAAAAGGGGCTTTTTTATCATTTCATATATACGCTTTATTTTTTTCCGGTCACGAGCATTTCTAACAAACTTGGTCGCGAAATTATGAAAAGGCATTGAATTCCCTGCATCTTATACCAATATTTAGTTAAAAACTTGATTTTTGACGAAATTGCGGTCATTTGGACTTAAGAGTCATTCCATATAAGAATCACCCAGAATCGAGGGTCTGTGATTAAATGGTAAACCGATTCATGTGAGTTTTTTTCCTCAGAGAGATAATCATTAGAAAGAAAGAAATCCAGAATATTAATGCCGTGGGACCATTGGTTTTCATTTGGTGGGGGATCAAAGGTCAGAGCGCCGCTTGAAAAATTGAATTTTTATGTTTTGCATAGTACTTCTCATAATATGTATTGAAGTTATCCCACAAAACCAATTGCATGGTTGTATTATATAAGGTTGGCCCTTTGCTATTCAAGAATAAAAATTATGGGATATGTGTAATGTGGTGAGCTAGGGGGATTCAAAAATTGATTTTTTTTTCGAAATTTCACTATAGTTTTGACGCATGTTGCTCTTTGCATTGAAATCATCCCATCATTTTTAACTGCTGAATACTTCCCTATGATGAAATGAAACACAGAAAAGTAGGCCCCACCATGGGCAGACTTTAATGTATTCCAAAATTTTATGCCAAATTTCCAAAAAAACATTTTTGCCTATTTTAAGTGAGGTATATTAGACATGCATTAAAGTCAGAAGCTTCTACAATAATTATAGAAATGTAGAATAATTATTCACCGTTCAAAATCACCAAACAGAATCATGGGCACTAAAGCAGTTTTCATTGGGTAATGGAAATTGCATTATAATATAATTAGGAAATACGCTACCTCGACCATAGTCTTCAATCATTGCCAAGAATAAAAACGCTTACAGTTATTTCTGAAATGCATATATTTTTTATTCTAACATGAATTTCCACATGTATAACAATAAATATTTTTAATATGTTTTTGTTACAGGCAGTGAAAATGCTTTAATGAAGTGAAAAGAAGCATGTAAACTAGATGATGATATAAGCATATATCAAACACTTTGTGCGAATTTTAATACAAAGGTTAAAATCTTTAACAACGATTTAACGCACAAATACGTACAAACACGACACATAAAATCCCATACCATCGTTTCGAGGATTCCCGGATCCCCCATACGGAGGGATCCTGCCAGTAACTCCTTTTTTCAGTTAGTCCGTCATTTCTTTAGGATATATAAACTCTTGTTTTCCCCTTTTCAATCCTTCCATAAGCCAGTACTCGGGGCTAGAACCGAGGGGTTCTTCGAACCCATTTTAATTCTTGTTTTTTCCCCCTCACTGGGAATCCCGGAATCCTCGAAATGATCGTATGGGATATTTTGTGTCGTGTTTGCACGTATTTGTGCGCTGCTAGAAGATCAAGTGGATTATTTCCAGTTTTTGAACTTATTAGGCCAAACGATTTGGCATGGTACTGGAAAAAAATAAAAACAAATGTACTTCTAGAAAATATTTCTGAAAAAGATCTCATACAAGATCGAAGTGGAACAACCCTAGAACTTGAGGATATGATTTGTGCAAAGCACAGATGCGAATTTGGTACATTTTAGACACAACCTCGCTATTGCCAACATCCTGCATAATACTCCTCCAATTGCGAACGAACCAAATTCTGAGCAAAGTGCTTCATATTTCAAAAATGCATAAGGTCTCAAATCCATGTCCTTTCTTACCCTTGATTTTATGATTAGGATGTTCGCAATAGCGAGGTGGTGTCCAAAATGCTCCAAATTTGTATCTGTGATTTGCACAAATCATATCCTCAAGCTCTAGGGTAGTACTTCTTCGATTTTCTATGAGATCTTTTTCAGAAATGTTTTCTGGAGGTACATATTTTTTTTTTCATTACCATGTCAAATTGTTAAGCCTGGTGAGTTCAGAAACTGGAAATAATCTACTTGATTTTGTAGCAGCATATGGCACATTTGTTTGATAACTTGCATAAGGAATATTCATCCATGTTTGAAATAACTTTTAAAAACAGTCTTACTTTCAAACAGACGGTATGCAGCAAGACTGAAGTATAGCTTATAATCAAGCTACATGTTTACATGCTTCTTTTCACTTCATTAAAACATCTTCACTGCCTGTAACAAAAACATATTAAAAATATTATTATACATGTGGAAATTCATGTTAGAATAAAAAATTGTAAGTATTTTTATTCTTGGCAATGATTGAAGACTATGATCGTGGAAGCGTATTTCCCAATTATATTACAATGTGATTTCCATTACCCCATGGAAACTGCTTTAGTGCCTATGATTCTGTTTGGTGATTTTGAAAGGGGAATAGTTATTCTACATTTCTATTATTATTGTAGATGCTTCTGACTTTAATGCATGTCTAGTATACCTCACTTAAAATAGGCAAAAATATGTTTTTTTGGAAATTTGGCATAAAATTTTGTAATGCATTAAAGTCTGCCCATGGTGCGGCCTAATTTTATGTGTTTCATTTACCATAGGGAAGCATAGAGCAGTTAAAAATGATAGAATGATTTCAATGCAAAGAGCTATATGTGTCAAAACTATAGTGAAATCTCGGAAAAAAATCAATTTTTGCAGCCATCTAGCTCACTGCATTACACATATCCCATAATTTTTATTCTTGAATAGCAAAGGGCCAACCTTACATAATACAACCATGTAATTTGTTTTGTGGGATAACTTCAATGCATACTATGAAAAATACTATGCAAAACATAAAATTTGAATTTTTCAAGCGGCGCTCTGACCTTTGATCCCCCACCAAATGAAAACTAATGGTCTTACGGCATTAATATTCTGGATTTATTTCTTTCTAATGGTCATCTCACTGAGAAAAAAAAAATAACATGAATCTGTTTACCATTTAATCACAGCCTGGGTGATTCTTATATGGAATGACTCTTAAGGGGTCTTGTACGCGACGAAATTTAACGAAAAAATTCAACGTTTGAATTAGTCTATCTTCAAAACCTTTTTATGTACAAACATGAAATTTTGGATATTGATTAAACAGATTATGCTTTGTAGTATGCTGACATTAGAAATTTATTAGCCTTTTACAGAATTTGTGCATTGTTGAAATCAAAATAGCTCTTTTTTTACTCCATAATTCATTGCGTGCATGATATCTTGAGAAAGTATGTATAGATTGTTATGAAATTTGGTAAAGATACTAAACATATATGTGTGTTTAGAATGAACTACTCTTAGGCTAAAATTATTTCATTAATTATACAAACAAATATTTTTGTAAAAAAAATTATATTTTTAATGAATAAAAATAGTCATAACTAAAAATATTACAATTGTAAATACTTAAAAGTAGTTCATTTTAAACACACATATTTGTTTAGTATCTTTATCAAATTTTTTGACGATTCATACATACTTTCTCAAGATATCATTCGCGCAATGACTTCTGGTGTAAAAAAAAGAGCTATTTTGAATGCAACAATGCACAAATTCTGTAAAAGGCTAATAAATTTCTAATGGTAACATATCACAAAGCACAATATGTTTAAACAATATCCAAAATTTCATGTTTATACATAAAAAGGTTTTGAAGATAGTCTAATTCAAACTTTCAAGTTTCTGTTAATTTTCGACGCGTTTAAAAGGTACAAAACCCCTTAATGTTTTTTTTTTTTTTTTTTTTTTTTTTTTTTTTTTTTTTAACGTTTGCGAGCTTGAAAAAATAAAAGTTAGCAGTGAAAATTATACTTTTCAGTGGTATAAGCTCCAGCAAAAAAGGATTAATTTTCTTTAAAAAAGATAAAGAAAATCGTTCTAATAGTTCTCGAGAAAAATGGTTCCCAGTTTGAAAAGCATGGTTTCGAAACGGTTTCGACACCTTGTAGAGGTTTTTTTTTTTTTTTTTTTTTGACATGGTTTCAAGTTGCATTTTCGACATTAGTTTCGAGATTTTTTTTTTCGACATGATTTCTATACACACTTTTCTAGTTGCTGCGGCGCGGCGTTGCGTTCAACGAGAAAAAAAAAAAAGATTGTAAGGAATCGGAATATCAGGAAACCGCTTTAGGACATCAATTTATAACTAGTCGGATGTGGCAGTCGCAAAATTTTCTTCTATCTTATACATGTTATCACTTCCTGAAAAATACAGCATAGCTTCGCCACCGGTTAGGTGATTTATACCAAAATCTTATCAGCAACAACTTATGACACCTTCTTATTGAATTTGAAGTTTGATGAAAATCCGTAGATTAGTTTTTGAGATATAGCTATTGCAGAAATCGTGAAAAGTTCTGCATAGCAGTGGCACCTGTTGAGCAATTACACCAAAAACGTATCAGGATCAATTTATATCTGAGACTAACTGAATCTTAAGTTTGATGAAAATTCATGCATTAGTTCTTCAGATTCAGCTATTCCGGAAATCTTGAAAAATACACAATAGAAGCGCCACCTGTTGAGTGATTTGCACCAAAAACTAAACAGCACTAATTTATATCAGGGGCTAACTGAACCTGAAGTATGATCAACATTCGTGCTTTAGCTCTTAAGATAGAACTATTGCGACAATCTTGAACAATGCAGCATAGCAGTGCCACCTGTTTGGCGATTTTCACCAAAACGTTATCAGCACCAGATTATATCAAGGACTAACTGATTATGAAGTTTTCTAAAAATCCGTGGTATAGTTCTTGAGATATAGCTATTGTGGAAATCATGAATAATGCAGCATAGCAGCGCCACCTGCTGGCCGATTTACACTAAAAAGTAATCAGCACCAATTTTTATCAGGTACTAACTGAATTAAAGTTTTATTAAATTTCGTTCATTAGTTCTTGAGATAGAGCGCCTACAAAATTTGTGTCACATACAGACAGACAGGCAGACTCACAGACATACTCACAGACAGACATTTTGCGAAAACATGTTCTTCGGGATCTCTGACCCCTAAAATGTGTAAATCCATCGAAAACCGGAATTCGAAAATTTTCACAAATCCAATACTTTCTTCTTGTAAAGATAGAAGAAAGTAAAAAGAAATAATAATAATAATAATAATAATAATAAGAAGAAGAAGAAAATTATGAAAAATATGAAAAAAAATTGAAAATTTTGTCCGAAAGAAACAGAACCTTAAGGTTTTATATGACGGTAAATTACCCCTAATATAAAATAAAAAAAATGCTTCATCTCTTTTTTTTTTCTTTGTGATAGACGGAAACAAATTATGATTTATTTAAAAGCCAACCTAGCATTAAAGCCAGTACATCACTAAAATGCACGTAATGAATTGAACTCAAAAGATAAATTTCTTCCCTAAACTATAGAAAAGTCACGCAAATTACAGATAAATGTAACTAATATACTCATATACTTCTATTCAACTACATTGCCATTCACAAAAAGATAAAAGAGTACAAAGATTTTTTTTTTCTAATTTAGAAGGAACATAATTCGCTACTCCGTCATCTGGTACATATTTGGTGAATATTCTTTTACTTTGAGGTCACCACAGATACACTATGACGCAAAAGTTTAGACAATGACGTCATTCAGCTTTAAAATGTAGAATTATGACGTCAGAATTACAAAAACCTGTAAATATATTCAAAAACTGATTTAAAATGCTATGTACAAAAGACAGTCGTTTTATTTGCTATAATACTAATTTTTTTCATAAAAATTCAAATGTGCTTGTCGCAAAAGTTTAGACACTATTCTAAATTTCTTTGAATATTCGCTGGCATATGCAAATTTAGAATCGATGATGTCACAAATTTGGAGTACTTAAGTTCTGCAAACGATTGCGCTTCATAGTCGACATCCGAGAGCTAAAGAAATTCAAGTGAATGAGGTTTCAAGGATTTGGCAGTTGAAAGGTGAAGGGAAGAGCGTTTCTGAAATTTCTGCTATTATTAATAGGTCAAAAAAATCTATTTATCGAGTTTTATCGAGTGGTTCCGAATGGAAAGCAAAATGTCGGTCTGGGAGGCCACGTGTGACAAATGTACGAGAGGATCGCCTGATACAAAGACTAGCGAGTACTCAACAAATGAGCGTACGTGGAGTTCAAAGCTCATCGGGACTCTCTGTATCAACGGATACGATTCGTAGACGAATTTTGGAAAAAGGAACAATCGTTTATAGCAAAATGCAGAAGAAACCAGCTCTGAAACCACATCATAAGTTACAAAGACTTATGTGGGCTCGAAAGCATATGTCATATGGAGAGAAATGGCAGTCAGTCATATTTAGCGATGAAAAAAAGTGGAATCTGGATGGTCCAGATGGTTGTTTATCGTATTGGCATGACTTGCGGAAGGAACCTCGACGTTTTTTTAGTCGCAGACAAGGAGGGGGCTCGGTGATGGTTTGGGCAGCCTTTTGCTATAATGGACAAGTATCTCTGACCTTCACCAGTGGTCGTCAAACTTCACAGCATTATACACAGACATTAGAAGAAAACCTACTGCCATTTGCTGAGCTTCTAGGGGGTCCTCAGTGGGAATTTCAGCAAGACAATGCTTCAATTCACACTGCAAAACATTCAAAATCTTGGTTTAATTCCCATAATATAAGAGTTCTCGACTGGCCAGCATGTAGCCCAGATCTTAACCCTATAGAAAACCTTTGGAGCATCATGTGTCGCAAAGTTTATAGCAACGCTAGACAATACTCTTCTGAAAAGGAACTTAAGACATCTATTGAGAATGCATGGTACGATATCGATCCACAAACTATGCAAGATTTAGTTTCTTCCATGCAATCTCGTGTATATGACGTAATACATAAGCATGGATGTGCAACCAGGTTTTAAAAATTGTTTATTTCGATTTTATTTAATTTGTGTCTAAACTTTTGAGACAGCAGTTTATTTTTGTTACCATTTAATTTATTGCAATATGCACAATTCCACTTTTCTTTGTTATAAATATTGTTTATATGTACAGCACATTAATTTCAAGCAATGATTTGAAAATTGAATAAATATTTTTCAAAGTATGTAAGAATTTCTTCATTGTCTAAACTTTTGCGTCATAGTGTATCACCACTCTTCATTTTATGAACAAGTAGAATTTCTAATCACTCACGGAAAAGCGTGTATGCAGAAAAATCAACGAGTAACAGATGCGGCTGCATACAGGTTCTTAACGGCTATTGCCATTCGACCAAACGAAAAATGCTCCAAAGCAATATATAGCACTTATAGCACCGTAATGCGTGACTTAAAAGTGTGTCATCTATGTGCATTTTTTTTCACTTAGTATGAATATAAAAAATGTACATCCATATTCTAATGGATTTTTCATCATAATATTACTAATTAATATCATCGTTCACAAACAAACTTAATGCATTATTTCACGACCACATCGTTTCTTTTTCTATCTTTCACTTTTAAACAATTGAACTCAATATATAAGTAATATAAAATAACCAGAATGAAAAACCATACGTCAGGCATAGATTATGAAACACTTCCCAACAGACTCAGAATATTAAAAAAAAAAAAAAAAAGCTTCATAGTTTAATATGGTGAAAGATGATTCTAAATACACTGGTGTCCAAAATTAATGTCCAATTACAAAATGCTAATTTTCAAATTCGCGAATACTCAAAAGGAAATAATATATTTCAAATAATTACGATCTCTGTAGCACAGCTAGTCCATATAACATCTCATTCATGGCACACATGGTCACAAGTGTCACAGTCACTACGGTGAAGCAAAAAAAAAAAAAAAAAAAAGGAAATTCCATGCATCTCATTATGAGTCTCAAATAATCGCTAGATGTGACTTCACTGAGACGTCACTGTGACTGCTACTTTGTGACGAGTCACCATGTGACTTTACAATGTAGTTACACTGTGACTCTCATGTGACTGTCATCTGTAGACTCAATTTCAAAGTCATCGTGAACGCTGCATTGTGATAAGTTACCAAATAATGTCACATTAAAGTCATATGATGACTTTCAGGTGACAGAGAGACTACTGTGAAGTCACCATTGTGCTCTTTTGTGAAAAGTCACCGTGTGACTATAATATGATATTATTTGGTGACTTATCATAATGCAACGTTCATGATGACTTTGAAATTGAGCGCAAAAATGACAGTCACATGAGAGTCACAATGTAACTACATTATAAAGTCACCTGGTGACACGTTACAAAGCAACAGTCACATTGACTTCTCAGTGGAGTCACATATAGTGATCCTTTGAGACTCATAATGAGATGTATGGAATTTCCTATTTTTTTGTTTCACGGTAGTGACTGTGACACTTGTGACCATGTGTGACATGAATGAGATGCTATATGGACTAGCTGTGCTGTTGGGATATTAATTATTTTAATTATATTATTTCCTTTTGGGTATTTGCTTACTTAAAAATTAGCATTTTGTGACTGGTCCTTAATTTTGGACATCAGTGTGAATGACTTCGAAAACGCATAACACATTTGCAAACCCAATTTCAGCACTTGCCATCAATAGTTGGAAAACATTCCGAATTGTTTTGTGTAAACCTGTATATAATCTATCTATTTGTATATATACTAGGTAGCAAGCAAACGTTTAGTTCAGTTAGGAACAGCATGGCACAATTGAAAATTCCCTTTCAGTAATTTCCGTCAATAAACGGAAATTTACTTGAGTTATTTTGTGCAATTCTCTATATTATCTATAGAATTTATACACATCAAGTAAATGGGAAAACATTCCGAATTCTTTTGTGTAAACCTGTATATAATCTATCAATTTGTATATATACTAGGTAGCAAGCAAACGTTTAGTTCAGTTAGGAACAGCATGGTACAATTGAAAATTCCCCTTCAGTAATTTCCGTCAATAAACGGAAATTTACTTGAGTTATTTTGTGCAATTCTCTATATTATCTATAGAATTTATACACATAAAGTAAATGAAAAAAAAAATAATAATTACATTTAAAAATGACCGAAAACTACTGCAACTAAAAAATCACTCTCAGAAATCATTGTTCATAGGAAGTACTGTAACTGAATTCTTTGTGTATCCCTGTAAATAAACGATGAATACCACGCACACCCTATGCTATAGTAAGGATCTTGTAGTGCACCTCAAAGTCACGCAACACACAGATAAATGTGACTAATATACTCATATACTCTATTCAACTACACTGCCATTCATAAAAAAGATTAAATGAGTACAAAGATTTTTTTTTTTCTAATTTAGAAGGAACATAATTCGCTACGCCGTCATCTGGTACATATTTGTGAATATTCTTTTACTTCGGGGTCACCGCAGATATAGCGATACTCTTCATTTTATGAACACATAGAATTTCGAATCACTCACGGAAAAGCGTGCATACAGAAAAATCAACGAGTAACAGGTGCGACTGCATACAGGTTCTTAACGACTGTTGCCATTCAATCAAACAAAAAATGTTCCAAAGCAACAAGAGTAATCTTTATAGCACCGTAATGCGTGACTACGCCCATTGGCTTTATTCTTTCACTTTTTATTCTCTGCGGCAGATTTTTTTTCCTTCCTTTTTTTTTTTTAATACATAGATTATTACCAATAGGTTTAGAGGGCATTAAACTCTGTGCTAATGAATGTTGGTTAAGTATGCTGAATTTGATCTCTCGAAAGTATGCTGAATTTGATCCCTTGAAAACTCCGAGAGTGATGTAATGGACAAAGTGTTGCCAAAATTTGCTTGTAAAATTTAAATAAATGTTGGAATTTCCAACAATTGTGAAAAAAAATAGCAAATCAAATACCAAAATTTAAAAAAAATATCTCACAAAAGCATTTTTAAAGAAAAGTGGGATTAATAGAAGATAGACTAATAGAATTATTCAGACATTATAAAATAGGGAATACGGAAATGTTAAATATTACTAGCGGAAATAATTTCTTTCTTTTTTTAATACACAAATTATTTTAATAGCTATAAATAGGGCCTGATTTCACTCGTAAAAAAAAAAAAAAGTTTGCCTCCTGGCGAAACAAATATTTCAGTGTTCGTACGCATACAGGGGATTTTAGGTGTTTTTTCACCAGAAATTTCGTAAAGGTCTGGTCGGTAAATCTGAAAATAGATTTTTTTTTTCATTAAATAGGGTAAATGTTACTTTACAAAAATTCTGGTAAAATGTCCTTGAAAGTCTTTCAAGCGTACGAACCCTGTATGTGAACAATATAGATCTACAATATCTGAATCGAAATACCATTTTCCCGAGAAATAGTTTTCTAAATGCAACAAATAATGAAAGATTCTTATATTAATTTTCAACGCTGGATAACATTCAAAATATGAAAAAGATGTCGTCAGTGACTTAGATAACAAATTAATAAAATATATCATGGAAAATATTTTTTTGATATTTTTTCTCGTTCATTGTTCATTTGGTATTTCACCTTCTTTTGTGTCCAGTAGTATCAACTTATTTATTTAAAGTTTTTTTGCCACTTTATTTTTGTTAATGTTTATAAACATTTGTTTATAGGCTATTTACATATTATTCGATTTATTAGCTACGCACTTTTCCCTGATGATATTGTAGCCCCTAAACAAAATACCTTAATTCTAAAGGCAAGCCCTCCTATCTAAAACATGGTATGTGATACAGTAATTTCATTGCCATATTTCGATTTAGTTTAGGTAAAATCTATATGACTGAACTGTTATTTTTACAGGGGGATATTGGTGCCGACAAGTGTTATCAAACAAAATACCTCAATTCTAAAACCAAGCCCTGCTACTTAAAAGATGGTACGTGATATAGTAATTTCATTTCCGTATTTCGATTTAGTGAGGTAAAATCTATAAGACACAACTGTTATTTTTACAGGGGGATATTGGTGCCGGCAAGTGTTATCAAACAAAATACCTCAATTCTAAAGGCAGGCACAACTACCTAAAAGATGGTACGTGATACAGTAATTTTATTGCCATATTTTGATTAAGAGAAGTAAAATCTGTAAGGCTCAACCATTATTTTTACAGAGAGGATATTGGTGCCGACTACTGTTTTCAAACAAAATACCTCAATTCTAAAAGCAAACCCTACTATCTAAAAGATGGTACGTGATATAGCAATTTCATTTCCGTATTTTGATTTAGTGACATAAAATCTATAAGACACAACTGTTATTTTTACAGAGCGATATTGGTACCGACAAGTGTTATCAAACTAAATACCTCAATTCTAAAGGCACACACAACTACCTAAAAGATGGTGCGTGATACAGTAATTTCATTGCCATATTTTGATTAAGAGAAGTAAAATCTGTAAGGCTCAACTATTGTTTTTACAGAGAGGATATAGGTGCCGACTACTGCTTTCAAACAAAATACATCAATTCTAAAAGCAAGCCCTACTACAGATGGGTGACAAAATAATACGAACACCTATGACACCAATGGCGTACGAATTGCAACTCTTCCATAAATGTTCGAAGCATGAAGTTCCCATTGGACAGTTCTTGCTGAAATGGATTCTGGAGATGACTATTTATTTATGACGCTATTTGGTATAAAGATTGCCTGCGCTTTCTGACCGCTATGGGGGTCAACTCTCTTTTATCCCTCTCAGAAAGCTTTCTTTTCCGTCCACTATTGTACTTCGCCGACGACAATTTACCGCATTTCGTGCACGCTGTCATAACAGTTGACACAGTACTCCTTGCACGCCCCCAAATAATTTGGCTGTTTCCGTCACGGAGCAACCAGCGCACCGCATTCCAACAATCATTCTTTTTTCAAACTTTGACAGGTTAGTCATTACTGAGTTTTCCAGAGAGTATGGTAAGCGCATGCAACACCTATGACTGATGTTGAGAGACTTATACCTTACCTTTCATAACCACTAGGTGGCAGAATTCAGTGCAAAGTGACATGCGCGTTCTGGTCCTTTGAAATGGACCATACCTTTTTCATGGTTGTTCGTATTATTTTGTCACCCATCTGTACCTAAACAATGGTGAGTGATACAGTCATTTCATTGCAATATTTCAATTTAGTTGAGGTAAAATGTATGAGGTCAACCATTATTTTTACAGGGACGACCAGTGTGATGAAGAGCAGTGTTATCAAACAAAATACCTTAATTTTAAAAGCAAGCTCTCTACCTAAAAGATGATACGCGGTATAGTAATTTCATTGATGTATTTTGATTTGGTGAGGTAAAATCTCTAAAGGTTCAACATTATTTTTACATGGGGGGGGGGGGGTATTGGTGCCGGCCAGTGTTGTCAAACGAAATACCTCATTTCAAAATCAAGCCCACATACCTAAAATATGGTACGTGATTGTGATAATAATAATTGGGTGTTACTAATAAATGATGAAAACACCCGTTATGATCGTAGATGGCATACTGAAGAAATAGAAAATATTCTAAAGTGTATTGTGAATCGCAAAACCCACAGTAAAAATTAACTGCTGAATTCTTTATGGTCATCTTTAATTAAAAATATGAAGAGAATAATAAAATAATGATAATTGGGTGGTTTTTACTTATTGAAGGTGAAATAAACTTTAGGCTGTAGTTGTAATAAAGAACACTTGATGGTAGAATCAAAACTTGTTTATTTAACAATCCAAAGAAAGGAAGGGTTTGAGGTTATCATGAGATGGTCACTGCATCGTTGATAGAAAAATTCCCTTCAATCCTTTATGTACTGAATTATGAATTCATGAAAATTTTATCTTCATCTTCTAAAGCATTTTTCGTGAATTGTTTAAACTACATTAGAAGATTTACATAACCATTTAATAGATTTTAGAAGGATTGAAGGATTTAGAAGGATTAATTAAATTTGAATTTATGGGGATTTTGTGCAATATTTATAACTCTACTCAAATCTTTTATTTTAAATATTTTTCTTAGTATTTTGTAGAATTAGGATATGTACAATTACAGACGTGTGAATATTATTAGAATAATTGTGAAATTTACATTAAAATCTTGCTATATTAAAGAAATAACACATTTAAAAATATTGACCCATTTAATATTTAGTGTACATCCCCTTGTTTTTTATTAAAGATTCGATACGTCCTGGCATATTTTGTATGAGTTTTTGGCAATTAATTTGTATTTCGTTGTCATTATACCAAATTTGGATGAGTTTTTCTATCAGACCATTCTTGTTTGTGATGTTGCATTTCTTTAATTTAATTAAAGAAAACATTTCCATGGCCTGGAAACAGTCCAGATATGAACCCCATAGAGAACCTTTGGGCCATTGTAAAGAAAAAATTAAAGAAATACAACATCACAAACAAGACTAGTCTGATAGAAACACGCATCCAAATTTGGCATCATGACAACGAAATACAAATTAATTGCCAAAAACTCATACAAAGTATGCCAAGACAAGTATGCTATCATTTCTTTAATGAAAAACAAGAGGATGCACACTAAATATTAAATGTATCAATATTTTTTATATATTTCTTTAATATAACAAGTTTTTATTGTAAATTTCACAATTATTCTAATAATTTTCACACGTCTGTATAATGTTCTTACAATAGAAAAAGAAAGGTGAAAAGATGCAAAGGCAAAAGAAATCATCCTTTTAAAAATATTTTTGTTTTGTGTAACCCATAATGCTTTTAGAATAAGATAAAGTAATGTATCTATAACTCATTCTAAACTGTGTTACAACTAATCGATGTGTTAAATGAATTTTATAACGAGTTATTTTAATGGTACTTATAAGTACCGTCAGTAGATATAGGGTTAAATTTAACTTTTGAAAAAAAGCTTTAAATCTTTAAATGTTTAAATAAAGCAGCGCAGGTAATTTTTAAATATTTAAATAAAGCCGAGCAGGTAATTTAATAATTAAAGCATAATAAAACGGTCCGCATCATTTTAAATCAATTAGCGTCTTGAACAACAACGGCATTACAGACCGCTTCGGCATTATTGAAAAGCAGGCAGCGAAAGCCCGCTTTCGCCGGAACAAATTTGCTGTTAAATTTTACATCATGACAACAGCTCATCAAAAAGAATTCTGGAGTGAAAATTAACGAAATTTGAATATAAACTAAACCTGCAGGCCAAAATAAGTAACAGAATGTAAACATTTAAATATATTATATAATTAAAATAAAGACGAAGTCCCAATAAAATCAAATGAAAAACTGTAATTAAAAATATATATATTGATTCGCAATGTAAAATAATCGAAATACGGAAATGAAATTAGAATTGAGGCTCTTTAGAAGGAAGAGTCAAGCCTGACGTTTACTCCACTGAGAAAAGGAAAAGGCACCAAAAGGCGCATGAGCACCTCAAATAAGTAGAGGCGAGACATCGAAGAAGAAACATGAACGGTGAAAATGCTCCTCCGAAATACCGTAGAACGCTTAAGGCTGTTCTTAACTGCTCTGCTCAAAAAGTGCAAAACGTTTTGACACATTTACAAATTCGTTTTTTAACGGAAAGATATAAAATTGGAAAGCCGGACTATGGAAGCGATTTGGAATCGAATTGTGTTTTCCATTTTTGGATCAATCAATTACCTAGTGAGTTAGAAGTGATTTGGATCACGTGAAAAATACGTTTTCTACCCATTCGACCGGTTATTCTTCAGTCGCGCGGACATTCGGTTCAAACCGCCTACTTTGACACTATTTTCTGAAAGATCTCCTGCGTTTGTAAAAAAAAAAAAAAAACGGAAAAAACAGCTCAATGACATAGTTTCTGTACAACAACACTTGCTAGTTTCATGCATTTCCGAATAAAAATAAATTAAAACTTATGTCACAAAGTTGCCCTTTTGGATTTGAGAATAGCCTTAAGAAAGAAGTTCGTTATCGGCGATAAAAAAAAAGAAGCCTGTGTAGGCTTAGCAACGTCGCACTCGCTATAGAAACGAAATATCGACTGAAATTAAATGTCATCGATGCTAAAAGCTGAAAAAAGAACAAAAATAAATAAAATTTAAGTACTGGTGATCATTTATCTCACAGTGATGTAGTAATTTCATTGCCATATTTTGATTTAGTGAGATAAAAGCACACCCTACTATCTAAAAGATGGTAGGTGATACAGTAATTTCATTTCCGTATTTTGATTTAGTGAGGTAAAATCTTTAAGACTCAACTGTTATTTGTGCAAGGGGGGTATTGGTGCCAACAAGTATTATCAAACAAAATACCTCAATTCTAAAGGCAGACACAACTACCTAAAAGATGGTGCGTGATACAGTAATTTCATTGCCATATTTTGATTAAGAGAAGTAAAATCTGTAAGGCTCAACCATTATTTTTACAGAGAGGATATTGGTGCCGACTACTGTTTTCAAACAAAATACCTCAATTCTAAAAGCAAGCCGTACTACCTGAAAGATGGTACGTGATACAGTAATATAGTAATTTCATTGTCATATTTTGATTAAGTGATGTAAAATCTGTAAGGCTCAACCATGATTTTTACAGAGAGGATGTTGGTGCTGACTACTGTTTTCAAACAAAATACCACATTTCTAAAATCAAGCCGTACTACCTAAAAAATGGTACGTGATACAGTAATTTCATTACCATATTTTGATTTACTGAGGTAAAATCTATAAGGCTCAACCACAACACACATAGCATTTTTAATTTGCAGAAAATTTGCAACAGTCTTGCTTTGAAAACCTGCAACGTTGCAGTAAGCTCAGCATGACAAGACTGAAAGTTCATAATAAGACTGCAACACGATAATTCAAACGCCGAAGTCACCACACCGGGAACTTGCAGCTAACTTGTGCAAGTTAAATTCATGTTGTATCAAATTTATTGCAAATTAACGGCAAACAAGTAATCAAAAATACTGCAAACTTACTGAAAAGAGGTAATCTTTCCATGCCACACTATCGGTTTACAACTGTTACTCTATAAGTTTAATCCCTTCGAAGGGATCCAAGACTTGATCAGGTCTATTGATGCGAACGCGCCGTCAGAAGGTACATGCATCGTTTTCATCACCACAAAAAAGTTAAGGTAATATTTGTACGTTTCAGTTTGAGCATTTTTTTGTATTTGATAAGTATAGTGTTTAGAAAAAGCGGTGCCTACCGAATAAAATTTCTGCGCATGTGCTGATTGTCTATTCTCTCAACAGAGGGATTTTTTGCTTTCGTCACTTTCGTGAATAAAGATAGCCTTGTCATCAGTTTCACAACAAACTACTCATGCAAGTGGGTGATGGCATACTTTGCGGTAGATTTGCTGCGAATTTCTCAATTCAAATATTTCACGGCAAGATAATATCAGAAAAAATCAAACTTGCTGCTAATGTTCATGCTATCTAGGAAGGAGGATATTGGTGCCGGCCAGTGGTTTCGAACAAAATACCTCAATTCTAAAGGCAAGCACTACTACCTAAAAGATGGTACGTGATCTAAAAATTTTATTATTATATTTTGATTTAGTGACGTAAAATTTATAAGTCTCAACTATTATTTTTACATTGAGGATATCGGTTCCAACCAATGTTACCAACGAAGAAAACTTTAACAGAAATGTTTGCCTTATATAAATGCCTTATTCATGCAAAATTACTGTGATGAATAAGGGAAAAAATTCTATTCCTTTTACTGGTGAAAATTTGCCCGTTGGTAGTCAGGCCCTGAATCACTAATTAGGTCACTAAATTCTCTGTCTTAGGTAATGAATATTGGTTAAGTACTCTGAATTTGATCCCTTCAAATCTTTGAGATTGCTCATATGGACAATGTGTGGTTGGAATTTTTTGTCAAGTGTGAAGAATATATCAGCATAACTTCCGCGATTTCACAAATACGATATCGACAAATACATATTTAAATATTTTTCAATGAATAGCATAATATTATAATACTGCTATACAACATCAATACTATTGTAACTCAATATTTTTAACGTTTTACATGCCAATGTTCTCAATTGGGCATATCATATTGAAAAAGAATTTGAAAGTTACATTTAATTCCTACTAGCTTGAAAAAAAAAAAAGGGAATTATAATTAAACAAAATATAAAATAATTATGCGCCTAGCATAGTTTCTGAAACACTTCCAAAATATTTTAACGAAGCTTCGTCGTTTAATAAAGTAAATGTATTAGAAAAAGCATAGTAAAAACGAATAGAAATTGTTGCATTATGTAAACGCCTTATTCTTGCAGAATTTCTTTCATAATAATAAAAAAAAATTCTATTTTAGTTTTTACTGGTGGAAAATTTTCTCAGCGGTAACCAGGCCCTGGCTGCAACGGAGTTTTGTTACTTCTGGCAGAACAGTTTTGCCAGTAGAGGTTTTCCTTGCATTGTTGGCATGATGCGCCACATACCGAGTGTCCCAAAAATAACTGATAGATTTTAAAATTCAATAACTTGCAAACGGTGACAGATATTTAAAAAAATCTTGCAGGAGTGTTATGTAAGATGTCAGGAGTTTTTATGCTGTGATTCTCAGTTTTAGTCACAAATAGCGTCAATAGATGGCGCTGCAAGCAATAATCGCTAAATCCAGGTTCGATTTTTCGGCATCTCTCTTCTTTTATGCGAAAAAAAAGCGATTAAAATGTATTGAATGGATCCCGAAGTACCAAAAATCGGGTCTGGACTGAGCACCTATTGCTCTCAGCGCCATGTATTGTTTGAAATTCGAACTAAAATCAAGAATCACAGTAAAAAAGCTCCTGACATCATACATAACCCGCCTGGAAGAATTTTTTAAATATCTGTCACCGTTTGCAAGTTATTGAATTTTAAAATCCATCAGTCATTTTTGGGACACCCAGTATGTAACAAATGATCGTGCACAATCCGCATTTTTCTTATCCAACAAATAAAGTCCATGGACATTCGCTGTAACAGAAATGCTGTTTCACTAGCTCCATATATGCCAGGAAGGGCGAACTTTTTCACATCCGCATGCCAGATTCCCCCAAACTATACAGATGGGCGACAAAATAATACGAACACCCATGAAAAAGGCATGGTCCATTTCAAAGAAGCAGAACGCGCATGTCACTTTGCACTCAATTTTGCCACCTAGTGGTTATGAAAGGTAATGTATCAGTCGCTGAACACCAGTCATAGGTGTTGCATGCGCTTACCATACGCTCTGAAAAGCTCAATAATGACTGACCTGTCAGAGTTCGAAAGAGGAATGATTGTTGGAATGCGGTGCGCTGGTTGCTCCGTGACGGAAACAGCCAATTTTTTGGGGCGTGCAAAGAATACTGTGTTAAGCCGCTATCAGATTCACCGACTTTTCGAGCAACCAACTTTACAGCCGATTTTAACCCCAACTTTTTCCAGTTGAAAGGGAGAAAAAGGTTACAATTATCTTTGCTAAAGTTGGAGGAAAACCCGGGAAAACCAGTACTACTAGTACCAGCCGTCAATAATATCGCATTTTCGTATCAATCGCTTATCTCTGATTCGCTGAAATGTTGAAAGGTGGGAGGAAAAGTTGCGGCTAGGACAGACTTTTTTGAGATGCGGATAAAAAGTTGGGGATATTGCTGTTTGCTATCACACTGGCTGTCGAGACAACATTTCCCGAAAAGTTGGAGGAAATCGAGAGTTGGCTCAAAAATTGCTCGAAAAGTTGGTGAATCTGATAGCGGCTTTAGCCGTTATAACAGCGTACATGAAATGCGGTAAAGCGTCGTCTGCAAAGTGCAATAATTGGACGGAAAAGAAAACTTTCTGAGAGGGATAAAAGAAAGTTGACACGCATAGCAGTCCGAAAGCGCAGGAAATCTTTATCCCAGATAACTTCAGAGGTAAATCGTCATCTCCAGAATCCCATTTCAGCAAGAAATGTTCAAAGGGCACTTTATACTTCGAACATTTATGGATTCGTAAGCCATTGGTGACACAGGTGTTCGTATTATTTTGTCACTCATCTGTATTTCACTTGACCATGACGTGCCAACAATCAAAAACATTTAGTGGGTAAAAAAATCAATAAAAATTACTTTTCCCCCCTCGGAATTAAAAAGTATATAGCAACCCACATGTAAGTATTATACTATAATAATATTAGTAACAATTATATTTTGCAAAGTAATAAAAAAATAAATGGGATTTCGTTGTTTCATCTTGAACGATAATAATTGGTATCGTGTTCCTACTTTTAAGCGAATACATTGTGAAATGAGGTAATTTGGCAAGCGGTTTTTAACTTGAGCTCTTATCATTATTTTCTGAAAATAATGACTCGTACTCGCAAGTATAGGTAGAGAGAAAAAAATGTTCAAATTGCTAAATATGGCATCTTTAAACCACTCAAAAATATAGAATTTCATTTCGAAGTCGCTATAATTTCATCGTAGGCGGTTTTTCTTATGTCTGTGATAATCTTTTCTTTTCAATAATTTTCAAATCTTTTTTAATTTGATACGTTTTTGAGACCTTATTAAATTGTATTGTAATGCAGCAAGTTGCATTTCAATTTATTCCCTTTTTAAATATAAAAATATCTTTAGAAAAGGGTAGCGTGTCTAAATTCGTGCTGCTGAAAATGCGGTCGGGCCGAAACCCGACCGAAACTATCTGTATTTCAAAAATCTTTTATCTTCCTTCGGTAATTTTCATCATTACTCATTGATTTGAGCTGTATCGGTCCAAATGAGATACTATTTACTTATTGCTATGAACTTCACTGTTTATAATTATCAGCCATGACTGACGTGAGTGAAAATTATAAAGAAAGCAACGCACTATCACTAAACTTTGAAGACGCTTTTCACGTGCATGTTAAATGCTGCAGACTTAAAAGTAATAGAAAATTTTTAGTTTGAAGTCGCAGAAATGCTTTGAACACTCTTTAAGAAAATTCTAGTATAACAGATGATCATTTACAAAAATCGTTAAAAAAGATAAAGTATGTATACTGTAATACGGATTTTTCAAAGATAAGTTAAATAAAAAGTCATTAAATCGATTTATATATACTAAACAAAATTATCTGCAGTTCGGATAGCAGACGACATTCGTGATATACCACTAATTGAAATTGAAATTTTTTTGTTTCGATTTAATGAGAAAATGGCATCAAATGTATAATAATCGTATTATTTTTCTTTCCTTTCTGTTTTTCCCTTAACAATGGAGTAATTTTGTTGCTACCATTATACAAAAAAAAAAAAAAAAAAAAAAAAAAAAAGAAAAAGAAAAAAAGTCTCAAAAACGAACGGTTTTTGACATTATTACATTATCATTCAATCGGCTCACAAAACTAAAAAAATTAATTTAATTAAAATTTAATGAAACTTTTCCATCTATATTTTTTTTAATTAACTAACTGAAACTACGTTGAATATTTTAAAAATCACTAATACAACAAAGCCACAACAAAGTCATACCAAACTGTTTCCATTAAAAAATTGTTCATATCATTCATGTTTTTCAAACACAAACCTTG
The DNA here is from genome assembly GCA_963932465.1 of Maratus speciosus. NCBI lineage: Eukaryota > Metazoa > Arthropoda > Arachnida > Araneae > Salticidae > Maratus > Maratus speciosus. Next base: position 294,711,461 of record OZ010798.1, read on the forward strand.
CATTTTGCAAGTGAAATTAAGTCCTTGGATTTCGTGATAGAATATCTACAAGGACGGATTTCTGTACAAGAGTTAAAGAAACAAAGGATTATCAGAAGAATTTGGAGATACGTAATCAGCTTAGAAAGTAAAATCAGTCTTTTTTTAGCAAATCATCTGGGAAAGATGCGGATGCTAATCAAATAATCGAGGAATTCTGTGTGATAAACGGGTTTCATCTTGTTAGCACCTTCGATTTTCACCAGCTGTGATGACTGATAAAAAAAGTTTTTAAGCTAGTGGGTCTCAAGCTTTTAATTTCTGGTGGTTTACGTAAACAGAAATGTAGACATCACGTGCTTGTGCATACTCTCACCTTTGGTCTTGGTATAAAATAATATTTTGATGAGTTAATAAAATAAGTATGGTTTATCAATTTTTGATTTCCAGTTTAAATTTTGGCGATAAATTGGTTATTTTTTGAAAATTGAAATGAAAGCTGTACATATAATTAATATGAGGCGAAATTCGACGGAATAGAAAAGTTTAATAAGGAACTGTTAAATGAATTTATAAACAAGAAGCTAAGTGTGATCACAAATTGCACAGAAGGTTTCGTTTAATATTCCTTTCAAAACACTTTATTCTTTAATTAATAAAGCTAAAATGATATAATTTATATTTATTAAATTCTTAAAAACCGCACATGAAAAGGTAAAAAACGCTAAGGTTAAAAAAAAAAAATTGCGCCCGCTCCCCCACGAAATTTCTCGTGCCATTCTTTTGAAAACTTTTTATTGTGTGTTATAAACTAGCTTAAAGTTTCAAACAGATCGTCATGTTAGATTTCCTAATTTAAATAAAATCGCGCTCTTTTAATTTCACATTCCACGACCAGGGAGTGCACTCTATTCTTAACAAAACTGTATCTGAACGAAACTCCTTTCTACACCTTATCCGTAGATACATTAGTCGAGGGGGTGGCTGTCTTAAAGACCAATTTAAGATATTTGCTGAAATTACTTTTCTAAAATATTGGTGTCCATCGAAAATTATGAATTTTTTATATTGAACAAGTAGCATTTATCTCAGGACTCCGTCAAAAAACCGCACATAAAACGGTAAAAAACGCTAAGGTTTTAAATTTTTTTTTAACGCTTCACCCCTCTTCCCGAAATTTCTCGTGCCATTATTTTTAAAACTTTTTATTGTTATAAACTATCCTAAAGTTTCAAACAGATCGCCTTTTTAGATTTCATAATTTAAATAAAACCGCGGTCTGTTAGTTCGACGTTTCACAACCAGGGAGCGCACTCCATTCTTAACAAAAGAGTATTTGAACGAAGCTCCTTTTTACAACGTATCCGTAGATACATTAGTCGAGGGGCAGGCGGTCTTAAACACCAATTTAAGGTATTAGCTAAATTACTATTCTAAAATATTGGTATAAACGCTTATGAAAATTTTTATATTGGATAAGTAATATTTATCTCATCACGCCGTCAAAAAACCGCGCGCAAAACGGTAGAGAACGCTACAGTTTAAAAATGGTCTTAAGAAAGAATTTGCTGAAATTACTATTTGAAAAAAAGTGGTACCAACACTTATGAAATTTTTATATTGAATAAGTAAAATTTATGCTCTATTTTTAAAAATGTGACACCGTTCTGAACAATGCTTTAAAAGCGACCGGTTCCTTAATTTTTCCTAATTTTAACAAATTCCCGTCAATTGTGCGAAAAAGCATCTCTTTTATAAGTTTAAAAATCGATTTTTTCATAAATCTGAAAGTTGTGGTTCGATTTTTTTTACATTTGGATTTTATGAATCAGCGTATGAAATAGCGAAAGAACCAAATTTATAAAATCAATAGCTAAAAAATTTTGTGCTTTCATTAGTATCACCCTAGTATAAAAATATCTCTTTTTCTTTCCCTGTCACCTGGCCTGCTGAACAAAAAATGCAATTCTGGAATTAATTACCAAAAAATTAATTATCTTCGCTTCCGAGTGTCAAAATTAAAAAATAAAAACATATTCTGAAAGAGAATGAAATTTTACGTCGGATGGCGTAAAAATCGTAGCTCAAAAATCGATATTTAAAAAAAGTTTGCTCCTGTATAAAAATTCTGTGTTCGTTTCTGACCACAAGACACACCTGTTTTATATTCTCATGTTTACCCCCGAAAATTCAATGCAATCAGATATGTGTCGCCTTCACAAAATGAAGGAAAATAAAAGATTTTTTTCTCGATTTTTAACGAATTTTCGAGTTTTTATGGTACGAACGAGATAATTTTTAGAATTTCTAAAAGCTGATTTTTTTGCTCGTCTTTTGGTACTAATTTCGAATTTCTGGGATGCGTAGAAAAAAGTAATACATACTTGTCCTTTTCTTTCACCTCGCTGATTCAAAATGAATATTTTTTGTCAAAAATAGCATTATTTTCGCTGGCCAAAACATTTCTTCCCTTGACGAATTAAAACCTTAATCTCACTAACAGTGGAGTAAAAAGCCTGGAAAAGGAACATCAGTTTGATGCAATCTATTTCTTTTAATTTTCTGAATGAAATTGCCAGTTTATGACATAAATTTTTCAGGTGAAAGTACTAATAGTTTTAAGATTATGGCCTTAAGTAGTGATGGCCGATGTCGATATTTTAAATCGATTTATTAGATACGATGGTCAACTCGATTATATCGATACTATCAATTTTTTTATCGATGTCTCTAGTCGATAAATTGTCATTCTAAACCGACATCAGATCTGATTTTCTAAAGAATTGTCATAAAGAAATAAAGATTAGTTTTGCTGTTGGATTACTTTCACTGTAATATGACTAATTTTGCATTAACAGTTTCAGGTCAGCTCTTGATATATTTGAGATTTTGTTTAAGATTTATAAAGAGCCGAGGGAAGCCAAAATGCTTAACCGTTTCCGGCACGGGCAATTTTTGTTGTAAAATAAAGAAATGATTGACTGACACCGGAATTTTAAAACTACTTTTTTAGAAATTAAAAACATGTTATTTTAACTATTCATTGTAAAAGCAAAATTTTACTAAAATATTCTTGGTGGCTATCGTAAGTTTGGAATTAAAATTAGGTATACCGACCCGGCCACAGTGTGCCGGAAAGGGTTAAGGGAACTTCCGTTCACCGAATGTCCGTCAAAAATGGAAGCTGAAGAGAATCAAAGTCAATATAGCAAATTGCAGCGCCCCCAGGCTGAGAAAACCAGAGCTAAAGTAATGAGGGGGAAAAGAGGGGAAACCAAGACGAATTCTCCAAGTTATGTGAGGATTGGACCCATAGAACCTGAGATATCGAACAAAGAAGAAATGCACACTATGCAGCACACATTACAGAAAACTGTAGCGCCCCTGGAGCAGAGAACATGAACTTATATGATGGTGGTGTTAACACCATAGAAACCAAGACGAATGGTACAAGTTGTGTGAGGATCGGACCCATAGAACTCGAGATACTGAGTAAAGACAAAATGTCCTCTCAATAAGAATCCTTCATTTTAGCACCCGTATCGGCATCTCGGTCGATTAAGACAACATTGATTCAGCATCGATTCAGGTAGAATAGCCCATTTTATTTTAGTTCAAATCGTCACTGCGGTCGAATCAATACCTCGATAAGGGAAGTAATAGCATCGTTCATTTTACTTCTTTTGAAATCGTCACTGCGGATCGATATGACCGATCTATACCCTTTAGCAGTCCCTTAGATCGTCTAGATCGATCTCTCTGGAGCTCACTCCATAGCAATTATATATATTTATTCTTTCGATTTTACTATTTTAGAGGAAAAGAAGCTGTCAAATTTTGTATAAGGCATTTTTACACTCTTTACTATTGAATTTAGCGTCAGAATGTCTCTTATTTTCAATGTTATCTTTATTTCAGCTTTTTCAAGCCTTTTACTATCAAGATTTTTATAAATATGAAATGCTTCAAGGAAGTTAAGTTCGTGCATAGAAGTAGGTTTAGAGATTATTTTAACCGAATTGAAGTCAAATGTATGATTCATCTCCCATCCCTAAACCTACTTCTATACACGAACTTAACTTCCTTGAAGTATTTCATATTTATAAAAATCTTGAAAATCTTGTTAATTGGGAATTCGCTATTTCCCCATTATCAGATTGTTGGAAATATTATATAAAGACCTATTTTCCTTAATTTTTTAAAAAATGCAATTCTCACTACTTCGGTTCCATTTCCCATCTATTTTCCTATTGGCTGTTACCTGCAATCCTCTGTTTTGCTATTTGTCAATAAATCTTTAACTTGAATCCTCATCTCTCCTATATATATGAGCAAATTTCCGCCATCCTTAGCACTGAAAAAGGTATGCTACTGAAACCGGTACGCTTAAAATTTAAAATTATTGGTGCTTTTAACGTTGATATTTTTACATTTTTATCATAATGCACTAATCTCCATCTTAATAATTATGAAAATAACAGGGCTCCCACAGGTCCGTTTTTTGAAAACCAGTATTTTTTTTTTTTATAAAGAAATCCGTGAGAGGTTTCTGCAACAAGTACAAGAAAAACGCTCTTCCTGGTATGTTTCTATGAAATTTATAAAAAAAGATTCTTCTTTAAATAAAAGTGGTGTTCAAAAAATGAACCGAGTGGGAGCCCTGAAATAAGTATTTGGTAAAAATAAGCAAAATCAGATGCTGATTAAATTAGTAATGTTAATATGTTATTATTTTTTTCTCATTTTATTATTAGTGCAATATAATTTTAATTTACTAACACCAGCTTTAAGTTTTATTTTAAAGCACATTTTTTTGCTAAATTTAATTGCATATTTTCATTTGTTGAAAAAAAAGAAAAGAAAAGAAAAGAAGATATATTTTTAATGCATTGTTTTGAAACTTATATACTTTACAATTCAATAAAAAAAAAAAAAAGAAAAAAAGAATTATTCCCCCCCCCCCCTTTTTTTGTACAAATAGTCCTATGTGCGAAAACTCTAAGTTTGCGTTGTTGAAATCACGTGTAATGCTAACTTTGACATTATTTTATAAAATATCCTTTTTCTTATAGGAAAATTAAAAAAAGCTGTTGGATTTCCTGGTATCTGAATGAGAACGTCCAAAAATTCTACACTTTTGAGAATGAAAGCAGACTTCTTGAATATGTCCGAAAGAAGAGAATTTGGATTTGAGAACAGTTTTAATGCTATTTTTAAAAATTTATAATCTAATAAAACATAATTTAAGAATCAGTTCTGTTTAATAAACGAAAAATATTGTTTTCTCATATTTAATTATTTTGACCTTTGTTTGATTCTGTAATAACACACACACAAAAATTTAAAGGTTTATGGAGTTTTACATTATGAAGTTTTACGTTTGCTATTTGTAAACGGAATTGAATAAATGTCATAGTTTTTAAATTGATTATCTAGTTGAAGATTTTAAGTCACGGTTCCTCAATTTCGAGATATGTTTCCAGCTTCTTTTATTTTTCGTTATTATTATTTTTTAATAGTACCTTATTTCCTTGATGTATTAGAGTTAAAAAGTCAATTACATTCAGTGAACTATGGTAACCCTGTTTCAGGAAAAGAAGCTTCAGCTGTGCTTCTGAGCTATCAGAAGCAGCTTCCAACTTTGATGCTCCCCAAAAGATAAACACCATCACTCATTTTGTGGGATAAGAGGAGTTGTTTGCTGTCTGCTTCTGATAAGATTTTATTCCCGTCCCTTAAATCACGGATGACACTGGAAGTGTGGGGTTCACGATGTACTCGGATTTAGGGGGTTTTACACTCACGAACAGATGGCAAATAGATTTAGAAAAGCTTCTGTAAAGCTCAGAAAAGAATACAACAAGTTTTGATTGAGATGCAGTTAACCTGGTTAGCTGAAATAAGTAAATAATATATATATACAGTCGAACCCCGATTTAACGAATCGTTAGGGACTACCAACTTCGTTCGTTAAATCGATATTATTCGTTAAATCGCGGTAATCAAAGGAATTTTTTTTACAACAGAGCACGTTAAAAAATGGCTATAAATAAAAAAGCAACGCTCACTTGCCTTTAATAATGATTTTAAACATTTGTTACTTTAAGAAAATGCACTGTAAAAATAATTTTTTTATAGTACTATAAATCACCAGCATCGTAATTAACAAAAAAAATTCATTTATTCAAATATCATAGCTAAATTATAAGATATATTTTGTAGATGTTTGTTTGCTTTCTTTCGATTTTGTCCTTTTTTCCCGTGAAGCCGTGAAAACAGTGTCCTCAACATTATGAACCATTAAATACCGATTCAAAGTATCCAAACTCTGCTTCTTTGAATGTTGTATGCTTCATCTCTGTTTCATCGTCTTCAGCCGATCCACTACTACAGCTATTAATAACCTCGCTGTAATGTACATTTTTGCATGTAAATATTCCTGAATCACAAGATACAGATTCAGAAAAATTTACAATCAGGGACATGGAAAATCTTTTATAAATATTAGAAAAATTCTTCAAATTTTATTTTTTTTTACATAGAAAATGATTCGTTAAATCGCGATTATAAAATTGTTGAATCGAAGTATTTTTGTTCTATTTTCGTCGGGACCATAAAAAAATTTGCTAAATCGAGAAATTCGTTAAATCGCAATTCGTTAAATCGGTGTTCAACTGTATATAGTTAAAAAATTCCAAAAGTAATCTCAAACATTACCACAAGATGTAAACTTTAAATGAAGTACAATATTACCTAAACCATACAATAAAATACTTAAACATAAAGAACTATCTCTAAGAAACACAACATAACCAACTTAAACTTGAACAAAATCAACCAAAGTAAGAAACTAGACTAAATAACTAAATACCGAGACAGGCACACACACGCATACATATATACACCAGGTGTCTTAAAAAGGACTGACTGATTTTAAAATTCAATAATTTGCAAACGGTGACAGATATTTAAAAAATTCTTGCAGTAGGGTTATGCATGAGGTCAAAAAAATTTTTATAGTGATTTTCGATTTTAGTTCGAATTACAAACAATAGATGACGCTGTAAGCAATAGGCGCTAAATACAGGCTCGAATTTTTGGTCTTTACTTCTTCCATGTGGAAAAAGGAGATTTAAATGTATTGAGTATTAAATGTATTAATGTATTAAATGTATTGTCCTGAAGTGCCAAAAATCGAGCCTGAATTTAGCGTCTATTAATCGCAGCGCCATCTATTGTTTGTAATTCGAACTAAAATGGAAATTCACTGTAAAAAAACTTTTGAATTCATGCATAACCCTTCTGCAAGAATTTTTTAAATATCTGTCACCGTTTGCAAGTTATTGAATTTTAAAATCAGTCAGTCCTTTTTAGGACACCTGGTATATATATGTAATAATAAAAATTTTCGCCCTTCTCTCTTAGTAAAACTATTTCAAATTCTTAATATTTTTCCTTTTTTACCTATCTTTAATAATATCTTAATATCTTTTGTCTTTTATTTCATGCATTTAAATTTGCGTATTCTTTTATTATTCTAAAAACCTTTATCCATTCGTCTAATGTTATAAAATTCATTAAATTACTTTTCAATTTCTTATAAAACTAAATTCTTTTTCTTTCGAATGTTTTTTTTAATAGCATTTGTTCGATCATGTTCTATACCCACAATTCCATGCGCCCGCCACAATTTAATGGCGTTTTAATTCTGACGCCGTATAAAGAGTTCATTATCGACGTCATCCTCTTCCCATCGAATAGTAGCCTGTTTCATGTCCGTCCTTCCCCATCTCTCTGCTGGCGTTGGTTATCCACTTTTCTGTATCCATCCGCGCGCTGTTTTTTGGAATACTTATATTGTTACATCGACGAGGAGTAGAAGAATTTACGTTTTTCCGGTTGTTTAAATAATCTACGTCGCTTGGGGTGAACGTTCTAATGTATAGATCCTAATCTTGTAACATCTTAAGTTTTATGAAGTGGATGATCGATTATTGAGAGTTGATGAAATAGCCACTGGAAATGTTCGATATGTTTTTGTCAAATAAACCAGTTTAAAGTGACGATGACTCTATTCATTACGTGATGGGAAATGTCTCAATTTTACGAAGCTTGCCTTATGCTCGCCACCCTGACTGCAGTCCAATATTCTCATAATAACGGATGGTTGGGCTTGATTACTCTACTACGTTTACTTCGAGAGATACTAGTGTCGCCGAAATGTCTCAAAGTCGATAGAAAAATGCTACAAAAGTCGACAGGACTATATCACTTGTTAAGTAATGATTAATAGAGTAAATTAATCGAAACTTCAGAATGTCAGAAATGTTCTGACTATGCTGTGTGAATTAATATTATCTACTATCAACAAGTATGATTACGAAGAGTGACATTTTTAATGAATGAATGTCAGTAAAACTCTGACAATGGAATGTCACTAAGTTTTCAAGGACTCTCAATACAATGATTAAAAATTCCTGATACCTCCAAGTGGCGGAATTAGGTCTTACATTAATTTGCACCACGATTTTTCTTTTTAAAATAAATTCTAGCTCTCCGTCCAGAAGACATGTTTGGAAAAATATCTTTCTGTGGGTGAGAATTAATATATTATTTATTATAGTATTTTAGTAGATTTTTATTTATTTATAATATTGTTATCATTATTATTGTTGTTAGAAAAGGAATTATACTTTAGTTGTTGTTATTATTTATTGAAAAAAAAATTTACATTGTTTATTTAATTTAAAGTTATATATTTTTTAATTATTGCATTTCTATATAAATGAGTTATCCCTCCTTTATACAATTAAGATCTAGAATTGTCAAAAAATCGAATAATACTACGAGTGATACTTCGAGAGATACTAGTGTCGCCGAAATGTCTCAAAGTCGATAGAAAAATGCTACATATATATATATATATATATATATATATATATATATATGTATATATAACACAGTAACATATATATATGAAAACTAATTTATGAGCAATTTTTAGTTTTACACTCTTTTATATGACTCAATCTGGTGGTAAATTGGAATTTTGCAATCGATTTTTAATCCACTTCCTTAATATTCTAGAGTTCTAAAAATCGAATAATACCTTTCTGTGGGTGAGAATTAATATATTATTTATTATAGTATTTTAGTAGATTTTTATTTATTTACAATATTGTTATCATTATTATTGTTGTTAGAAAATGAATTATAATACTTTAGTTGTTGTTATTATTTATTGAAAAAAAATATATTTATATTGTTTATTTAATTTAAAGTTATATATTTTTTAATTATTGCATTTCTATATAAATGAGTTATCCCTCCTTTATACAATTAAGATCTAGAATTGTTAAAAAATCGAATAATACTATGAGTGATACTTCGAGAGATACTAGTGTCGCCGAAATGTCTCAAAGTCGATAGAAAAATGCTACAAAAGTCGACAGGACTATATCACTTGTTAAGTAATGATTAATAGAGTAAATTAATCGAAACTTCAGAATGTCAGAAATGTTCTGACTATGCTGTGTGAATTAATATTATCTACTATCAACAAGTATGATTACGAAGAGTGATATTTTTAATGAATGAATGTCAGTAAAACTCTGACAATGGAATGTCACTAAGTTTTCAAGGACTCTCAATACAATGATTAAAAATTCCTGATACCTCCAAGTGGCGGAATTAGGTCTCACATTAATTTGCACCACGATTTTTCTTTTTAAAATAAATTCTAGCTCTCCGTCCAGAAGACATGTTTGGAAAAATATCTTTCTGTGGGTGAGAATTAATATATTATTTATTATAGTATTTTAGTAGATTTTTATTTATTTATAATATTGTTATCATTATTATTGTTGTTAGAAAAGGAATTATACTTTAGTTGTTGTTATTATTTATTGAAAAAAAAATTTACATTGTTTATTTAATTTAAAGTTATATATTTTTTAATTATTGCATTTCTATATAAATGAGTTATCCCTCCTTTATACAATTAAGATCTAGAATTGTCAAAAAATCGAATAATACTACGAGTGATACTTCGAGAGATACTAGTGTCGCCGAAATGTCTCATAGTCGATAGAAAAATGCTACATATATATATATATGTATATATAACACAGTAACATATATATATGAAAACTAATTTATGAGCAATTTTTAGTTTTACACTCTTTTATTTGACTCAATCTGGTGGTAAATTGGAATTTTGCAATCGATTTTTAATCCACTTCCTTAATATTCTAGAGTTCTAAAAATCGAATAATACCTTTCTGTGGGTGAGAATTAATATATTATTTATTATAGTATTTTAGTAGATTTTTATTTATTTACAATATTGTTATCATTATTATTGTTGTTAGAAAATGAATTATAATACTTTAGTTGTTGTTATTATTTATTGAAAAAATATATATATTTATATTGTTTATTTAATTTAAAGTTATATATTTTTTAATTATTGCATTTCTATATAAATGAGTTATCCCTCCTTTATACAATTAAGATCTAGAATTGTTAAAAAATCGAATAATACTATGAGTGATACTTCGAGAGATACTAGTGTCGCCGAAATGTCTCAAAGTCGATAGAAAAATGCTACATATATATATATATATATATATATATATATATAACACAGAAACATACATATATGAAAACTAATTTATGAGCCATTTTCAGTTTTACACTCTTTTATTTGACTCAATCTGGTGGTAAGATGGAATTTTGCAATCGATTTTTAATCCACTTCCTTAATATCCTAGAGTTTTAAAAATCGAATAATACTATGAGTGATACTTCGATGAGATACTAGTGTCGCCGAAATGTCTCAAAGTCGATAGAAAAATGCTATATATACAGTCGGCTCTCATTAATTCGAAATCGGATAAATCGAATCTTCGCTTAATTCGAACTAATCATGAAGTCCCGAAATTTTCAATGGCAGAATAACGTTAAAAATTTTCATTTATTCGAACTCGACTTCTTTTGACTTCGTTTAATTCGAACTAACGAAAATTCCATTTTTTTATTTTTCCTTTCTTTTTCACGGAATTTGGATCCTTGAAATAACTTTCTTTCTTTCATTTTTGTCAGAATTATTCTGAAGTATACATATAATCCCATGCATTTGATATCCGCTTTCTTAGCGCCCCGTCTGTCCATCAATGACAACTCCACCCCTTTTTCCATTATGCTTCTTCCTAATCCCTTCTCTAGCATTTAACCCAGTGACATTCCCAGAAATCCACATGGTGGACATCTTTTAAAGATAGGGAAAACCTGTTTTCAAAAGTCAAAAATGAATAGGACTAAGCAAACAACAATTGATAAATTTTGTCATAGTGATGATAAATAGTGTAAATAATTTCTTAAATGTTCATCTCATTTCAGGCAAGAAAATTATAGTACAATTAATAAAAATTTTAAAATGCAGCTGGTTTATACTGTACGAGGGTGGTTCAATAATTATTGTCCCGAGTGTGTATAAAACATTTGTACTGCGATTGTTGATGTGGAATACTGAAGTCTATTGTCTTAGATGCCTATATGCTCAATTCCAGAGCCCTAGCTGCTATATTAACGAATATTTTTCGTTTTAGGTGTGAGAGGTGGAACCTAGTTTGAAAGGGTAGGGTTGGGGGGAAAGGCTGGTATGGAGACAGACCTGAAACAGTTCTGCGATAGTTTTGTGACAGTGGATGAACGTCACAACATCACTATGATCCCGAGTCCAAACGACAGTAGCCACGTCTCATTTACTGCCCCCCCCCCCTTCAAGCTAGGTGCGACTTCTCATACCAAAAAGGAAAAAAAATATGTTAATATAGCAGCTATAGTTCTGAAATCGGTAAAATAAGCATCTAAGACACCAGGCTTCAATATTCCACATCACCCATCGCAGTACAAATATTTTATACACATTTTGGGACAATAATTATTGAACCACCCTCGTATTACTAATTTTTATGTTTTATTTATATTCTTTTAATATTAATAATAAATTTATGTATTTATATCGTTTAATTTATATTAAGTCATATTCTAACGATGGCAGTCGAAATAAATAAAAAAAAATATTATACATTAATTCCTTTGTGATAGTACCACTTTAAATATGTTTTTCTCTCATACTTTTCATAATTCGAACTCTGGATAATTCGAACATTTCTTGTGGTCCCGACGAGTTCGAATTAACGAGAGCCGACTGTATATATATATATATATATATATATATATATATAACACAGAAACATATGTATATGAAAACTAATTTATGAGCAATTTTCAGTTTTACACTCTTTTATTTGACTCAATCTGGTGGTAAGATGGAATTTTGCAATCGATTTTTAATCCACTTCCTTAATATTCTCGAGTTCTAAAAATAATGTATAAAAGCGTATTTCCGATGACAATACAGCATTTTAATATTTTTTCAACTTAATTATTAATTAACACATTAATTTTAAGACATTATTCAATTTGTCCGGTACAGGTAATAAATAGCTAAATATTCTCTGTAACTCGTACAATTATATGGGAGTTGAATATTTAAAAAACACGCTTGATAAAAGCGTATTTTTTATTATATATTAGATATAATAAAATATATAATCAATTATTATTTAATATAATCAATTATTATTTAAATAATTGATTTGTGATTATACGTTGAGGAATCAATTTAGAAATCCTAAAAAACATAGTTTAAATAATGTTTAATTATTTTTATTTTCTGTTCCATTTCTTAAAAAATAAGAAGAAGAATTATTACACATTTTTTTAATAAATTCATTTACTTGAGATTTCTACGAAGCATAAAAAGAGCAGTGAATGTTTCATAATCGAGTTAGTTGCTTACGCGAGATTAATGAATTGTAACTGGAGTACGTTGAGAAATAAATTTTCAAATACTAAAAAGATAGCTTTAATAATGTTTAATTTTTTCTTTTCTGTTCCTTTTCTTAAAAAATAAAGAAAGCAAAAATTACATTTTTTAAAATGAATTTATTTACTTGAGCTCCTTTCTTCCAAGCATAAAAAAAAAAAAATCAGTAAGTTTTTCATAATCGAGTTCGTTGCCCACGCCAAATTAATGTGTTGTAAAGGGAATTTTTGGGAAGAAATTACTGTAAAAAATTTAGGCAATATTTTCAAGTTGATCATTGAATGCTTATGAAAGAGTTAAAAAAACAAACAAACTATTTTTACTTTTATTGTTTCATTTGTGCTCGGTCATTTAGACTTTAAACAAGATAAATATGTGCATTTATATTTCTTTGTGCAATGTTAAAAATCTGCCGTTAACTGTCTAGTCATTTAACCGTTTTTACAGATAAAGGTTACTGCATAATAACGTGAAGAGTTCTCTCACATTCGTCAGAATAGAAATAAATAACGGTTATGGAACTGTTTTCTACAAAAAAAACGTTTGGATGACTGGGCAGTTGGCTGCAGAGTTTTAATGGTTTACACCGTAATAAGAGACAAATGTTTCTTAATCCAGGAAGAAAAATAATATAACCACTAGAGAACAGGAATTCTGCTTTTTCAGAATTTAGTGTCGCCCCCGGCATTTCCATTACTTCATTTTCTTCTGGTGGACTGGTGGCTTCTATTATTATGAAACAGCCATTATAAATGAAGCGTTAGGTGAAGATGAAAGAGTAGTCGTAAAAAGTTAGAACTCTGATTTTCTGGTCAGAATGGAAAAAAAAGGCCATAATTTTTTTTGAAAAAAAAAATATCCATTTTTTTTTTTTTTGAAAAAAAAAATTATGGCCATTTTTTCCCCCATTCTGACCAGAAAATCAGAGTTCTAACTTTTTACGGCTGCTCTTTCATCTTCACCTAACGCTTCATTTATAATGGCTGTTTCATATTAATAGAAACCACCAGTCCACCAGAAGGAAATAACTTGATTAAGCGGGACTCGGATAATTGGGACTCTACTGAAAACATATTTCAATTTTAAGACTTAAAGCACACGCTTTTATTTAATGTAAAATGACGTCATTTGCATTAATATAGGTAACTTAAAATTAAATATAGTTTTATAATAGCTTCATGTTTTATCACAAATCATTCATTTATATTTTTCTCAAAATAGCACGTATTTTAATTAAATTTTTTCAGTTTTTATGGAAAAATGGCAACAAGAAGATATAATTGCTATTTTTCAACTATTTTTTCTTTTACTTTCAACAGAAATGGAGAACTTGAGTTGCCAAAATGAAACAAATGTCGCTAAAAACTACAAAAAAATTAATATTTCAAAAACAAATGAAGATGCAGTTTTCAAACAAACTGCATTAAAAAGTACTTCTTTTCCCCAATACGACGGTATAAACATTGAAAATGTGCGATGCTTAGAAGTTTTAAAAAGTGCTGTAGGGTATTTAATCGCACAATGAAACATCGGCTTTTGTTTTAAGTCTAGCGGACACAAGGTAACGTTATTTATTAGAAACAAAATAAGCTGGGAGAAAGAAATAGCATACCGGGGGCTAACAAACGAAAACATTCAAAAATCTCTTCCGAGTTATTTACGATTCCGAAAATCGTTCTTTATCTTTAGAAACCAATATATTTACTGCTTCCACTGGATTTTCGAAAACGTTTCCGAGTAATTTTTGTAGTAATCAGTTTTTCTAGTCAGGAATATACGTTTCCAGGATGTTATGAATTCTCAAGTAAATATTTTCATGTTCAACAAACATACACTCTGTTGCAAAAAAAAAAAAAAAAAAAAAAAAAAAAAAAATATGAACCGAGAACGAATTGAGCCACGACCATGAAACTTGCTATGTACATAGTGTTTGCTTACAAGGAAGGTCTCCATACGGGCATATTCAGAAAAATCTGGAAAAATTACAGAGTGTTCATCTCATGTGGATATATATGTTTATAAAAATTTTTTTGGCGGAACCTGGATAGAACTTTCGTAAAAAAAAATAATGAAAATTTCGTTTATTTGGCGATGTATCATCGGTTGGCGAGGAAATGAAATTTCGAAAAATGCTTTTTTATGCGAATACTCTTTAAGATAAAAATGTTTCATATTGAACTTGTTTAAATAAATTTAATGTAAATAACTTTAGTTTTGTCAATTTTAGTTTGATTTAACTATAGTTTTGTCATATATATGTATATACATATATATTTATAATGAAAGTTAAATGTCAAATTTTATGAATTAAAACAAAATTAAAATAAATTAAAATTGTTTGAATATCTCAAAATTAAGTACAATTGAGCCTGTCGATTCAATTTTGTTGCTATGGAAACGACGAATTCTTTGATATTAAAATGAATAACTGTTAAATGAATCTTGCTTTTATTTTGGAATACGCTTAAATATATGAAAATATTTTTTATATATGAAATAGTTTTTAAAGTAATAAAATTAAATAACAAGCAGCATAAATATGTAATACGAAAAAATGTATTTATTAAACTCTCTCATTGTTTATGTTTAAATTCATTAAATACTTTTTACAAGCATTCTAAAAATCAATTAACAAACAATTTTCAGGTGCATTAAAATCGTTTGCTTTTGGCGAAGAAAAGTACTGCTCGCCAAATCGCGTGACGCTTTCATCTTTTTGCGCCAAATACTCGAAAGTATTTTATTTTTTACAGACTTTCTACTGTAATTCCGCCGCTAAATCTGACAGATCCTTTATTACATATATAAGTAGTTTAATTGGTATTTTTTTTTTCAAAATATTCTGAGTATGCCCAGTAAGGAGACCTTCCTTGTTAGATGAAAAAATAATCAAAAATATAAATTTAGAACAAAAAAACCTTTTATTGACTAGTAGCAGCAAAAAGAATATCAATTTCAGTAGGTCGTACACTGAAAAAAAATGGGTACTCAAAATTGAGTAAAAAGTACTCAATTTTAAATACGTGACATACTCAAAATAACTCCGATCCAAATGTACTCAAAATTGAGAAACACATGCACTCATTTTTGATCCCATGGTTGTATTCAAATAGGAATCGTTATGTACTGCTCTCCTGAACCTACAAATTTAAGTAAAAATGTAATAACATTTATTTTCCGTTCTAAATTATTAACAAGAAACGCTTAATTGATTATTTATTAAGAAAAATAGTAAAAGTATTAGCAAGATACCCAACTCGAATATTTTTATAACAAGAGTTTTATTTGTAAGCACTTTTAAATTAGTATTTTAAAATACTGTACATAATTTATTATTTGAATCATCATGAACATATTTTATGTCACCATAAATGAAATAAATCATTACAGGGTGCAGAATTATCATTTTGTTTGGATTTGATAACATGTGATGTTTCAAAATTGAGAAAACATAGGTTCATTTTTAATCCAAACATACTCAATTCGCTATGAATACATCGATTTACTCATTAGTGAGCACTTAATTTTTGTCAGTGTAAAGCAACAGTTGGCAGCTATAAAAGCCGACGCTCACTGCGGCATGGAGTCTATTATAAATTCAGAACAAAAATAAAACATTTTACTGACTAGTAGCAGAAAAAAGAATATCAATTTCATTAGGTCGTAAAGCAACATTTGGCAGCTATATAAGCCGATACTCTCTGCGGCATGGTGTCTATTAAGTTACCGATGTAGATAATGCCATAATTATAGCAACTGATAAACTAGTTCGGCGGTATACCGAGACGGTTCAAGTCGCCTTTCCGACATGTCCATTCTCTATTGGAGCAAGATCTGGTGACCTAACAGGCCGTGGAAGGACATTATATCCCTGTAGACATTGTTGCGAGATTCGTGCATTATGTGGGGGAGCGTTATCTTGCTGAAAATGACACCTAGGCGACTTGATAGCACAGGCCGTACCACCGATTGCAAAATGCCGTCTAAGTACCTCCAAGCCATTATTGTACCTTGCAGCACGAATAAAAGTGATCAGCTGTCCCAGCAGATAGCTTACCAGAATGTCACTCAAGGTGTTATGGCAGTGTGTCGCTCAGTAACAAATGCAGGATTGGACCGCTGACCTCTCTGCCTACACACGTATACGGCAGTCACCAGCATTGAGAGAAAAGAGGGATTCGTCGCTGAATATAACATTTCTCCAATCAGACGCTGCCCAGCTTGTTCGAGATCGACACCAATCCAAACTACACCACCTATGTTGAAGGGTTATAGATGCAATTGTCTAAATGGATTTCAAGGTCTGAACACAGAGTCGCCCTGCCATCTAAGGATGGTATGACTTGATACCACTGCATCCATATCAACTGGCAAATGGCGTCAAATAGATTATAGTGACATTGTTGGTGTAGATGTGTCTTCTCTTCTGATTGCTCGATCCTGACTGAAAAAAATGGGTACTCAAAATTGAGTAAAAAGTATTCAATTTTAAATACGTCACATACTCAAAATAGCTCCGATCCAAATGTACTCAAGATTGAGAAACACATGTACTCATTTTTGATTCCATGGTTGAGTTCAAATATGAATCGCTACGTACAGCCCCCCTGAACCTACAAATTAAAATAAAAATATACTGACCTTTATTTACCATTCAAAGTTATTAACAAGAAACGTTTAAATGATTATTTATTAAGAAAAATTGTAAAATTATTAACAAAATACCCAAATCGAATATTTTTATGACAAGAGCATTATTTGCTAACACTTTTAAATTATTTTAAAGTACTATGCATAATTTAATATTTACATTAATAAACATTTTTTATGACGCCATAAATGAAATAAACCATTACAGGGTACAAAATTATCGTTTTGTTTGAGTTTGATAACATGTGATGTTTCAAAATTGAAAAAGCATACGTTCATTTTTGATCCAAACATAGTCAGTTCGATATGAGTACATTGATTTACTCATTTTTGAGTACTACTACATTTTTTTCAGTGCTCTCGTGCATTTGAGTGCCGGGTGGCGTCCTGAACCACTGAAGCGGCTGGCCGTGCCTTCTGTGATCCTCTGATGCCAATACCGCGGAACCACAATATCGCTTCGACCAAAATTCCGGCTGATACGTCTGTCTAATACAACCCGCTTTTCTGAGGCGCATGGTTCGACCCCTTTCTAAGTCGAAGCACTGCTCGTAGTGCTGTCGAGTACGTCTTAACCCTCAAGGCTGTTCTTAACTGCTCTGCTCAACAAGCGCAAAACGTTTTGACACATTTACAAATTCATTTTTTAACAGAAAAATACAAAATTGGAAAGGCTGGTGATGGAAGCGATTTGGAATCGAACTGTTTTTACCATTTTTGGATCAATCAATTACCCATTGAGTTATAAGCGTTTTCGATCACGTGATAAACACGTTTTTCGCCCGCTTTTGAGTAATTTTTCTACTTTCGTGCGGAAATTCAGCGTCCACTTTGACACTCTCTTCTGAAAGATCTATTGTGTTTGCAAAAAAATGGAAAAAACAGCTCGATGCCATAGTTTCCGAACAACAGCACCAGCATGTTTCATGCATTTCCGAACAAAAATAAATTAAAACTTATGTCAGAAAGTTGCCCTTTTGGATTTGAGAACAGCCTTAAGTAGTAAGGTGATTTTTTTATAACATAAGTGGTGAGATGGAGTGTATGTAATCCCAAAATTTTATTTCTTGTGCACTGCACAAAATTTAGTTAATTAAAATAAGAAAATTTCCTGTGAATGTTACTTTATTTACTTGTATAAAAAAAACTGAAAGAGTACAGTAAGGGCACATACAAATGTAAGAGTACAGTCCATCTAGTAATGTAAAATGGCAATATTTCAGAATTTAAATTTCTCTGGGGTGCAAAATACC
This sequence comes from Maratus speciosus, assembly GCA_963932465.1. NCBI lineage: Eukaryota > Metazoa > Arthropoda > Arachnida > Araneae > Salticidae > Maratus > Maratus speciosus. The sequence goes on from OZ010798.1 coordinate 294,730,238, forward strand.
CCCATCTCACCAGTTAAGGATTAAAGGTACAATTCTTTCAAATTCCATGTATCAACAATGGTAGTCCAGTTCTAATTACCCATGAATTTGAGTATCGGCTCTTTTAAATGCTACAAGCCCCCACTGGTCAGTCGTGCTGAAATACTAATCATTTACATAACTCGTCAGATTACATCAGTACGCCAAGTTCTGTAGCTCTGGTTCTTTTTTTGGGGGGGTGCGTATATTTTTTTTTTGCAGCAGAGTGTATTTTACAGACAAATATGTTAAATCAAGGGCATTAACCCATTTATGCCTAGCGTCCTATTTTTGGGACGTTTCGAATTTTAATAAATTTTTAAAATTTTCTTCTTTTTTACAGCATGGAAATTGTATGAAGTAATTGTCTATAAATGTCTTTAATTGTTTACGAGAGATGACAGCATAAGATTGATATTTATTTGCTTAAATGAAGGCCTTTTTTCAGTGTTTATAGGTTTTTCATTTTTCTAGATAACTAAATGTAAAAAGTAAGTTTATTTGTATTTTTTGTATCAAAAATCTAAATAAATAAGTCATAATCTTAGCTGCAGACTTCTTTGAAATACGTATTTTTTAAATTGCGAAATTATATGCTCAAGCCTATTTTTTATGCATGTTTGTACCGTACAAAATATAGAGCGCCAGGTTCAAATGGGTACATATTTCTAATAGCCACATTTAGAGGGCAGTTATTTATGTGAAGTCCTTTTCAAGATGATTTTGAAATAAATTGTTTTCTAGCCTCAAATATGATTATTCTTAATTTATTATTAACAATACTTATAATTTTAAATGTCTCTGTAAAGAAATCAATATATTTTTTTAATAGTTCATATAAATACTAATTATAGTACATAATATACAATTAAAAAGCTTAATTTATATAAATTTAGACAAAACATACAGGGTGTCCAGCGAATAAGACCCTGATTTCAAAATTAATTATCTCAAAAACAAAGAGCAATAGAATTATGCGGTAAACGGTTTGTTTATTAGCTAAGCTGTAAAAATGTTATACGGAAGTTTCAAAATTTAGTTGCAAAAACCGCTAACAGGTGCTGTAATCGCAATTCCTATACATTGTGTTTTGAAGTCGAGAGCACTAGCGTCTCATTCCTAGATGGCTTCCTATGGAAGAACGAAAATTGGAAAAGACCACTTTTTCGTTGTTGTGATGTGCAGAAGTGGAGACATCTGGTCACAGAATTATTGATATCAGCTTCAATTTTAGAAAATTTCAATTAATAGAATTTTCAATAAAAAGTTTAGCAATCATTATATAAGAACTTATTAAGATATTTTATTTGGATAATGTGCAGAAGCGGAGCCATGTGTTGACAGAATAGAGATTTGTTTCAAATTTTGTTATAAGCTACTTCGGTCCGGATACCAGTATCTATGTGGTATGTCTTTTCTCTCCTAATTGGTAGATTGTGGAATCGAATCCGAGTAGAGGAGGATTTGAAAAAATGGAAATCTTTACTTTTTAATATTTATTTAAACTGTGAAAAAAGTCTGAATAAAAAAATCCAAAGTTTCTGGTTTTAAAATTTAATTAAGCTAAAAGAAACCCTTTTTTTTAAAAATCATTGAGCATTTATAATAATGATTCATAAATCATTTTTTTTTAATTGTAGAGAATAGTTCGAATAAAAAAATACAAAGTTTCTATTTTTAAAAAGTTAATTAAGTTAAAAAAATAATTTTAATTTTAAAAACTCAATTTCATTTTTTTAATTGAGCACAAAAATATGGTGCAGCTTCTAGCGATAGAATTCGAAGTGTTGGAAAGGAATGCAGCATCCAAAATACTTTTGCTTTGACGTTGATGATATGACTTATCATCAATTCCTTAAAAAAAAAAAAAAAAAATTTAATGCATAATTTCTGTCTCTAAAACTTTGTTTACAAAGAAAAGAAATATATGTGTTGTGCTAAAACCAAAGTAGTATGCCGTGATTTAAAAATAAATTAAAAGTGAAAAATTACTTTTTTATTTTTAATAATTCAGGTATAAACAATAATACCAAAATATTATGCCGTGATTTAAAAATATAAGAAATAAATAAAAAGTACAAAATTATTTTTCTAAACATATGCATTTTGATTTAAATAATTATATGGCATTAAAGATTGAATTTAATAAAATATTTAATAAGTTCTTATAATGATTTCTAAACTTTTTATTGAAAATTCTATTAATTGAAATTTTCTAAAATTAAAGATGATGCAATAATTCTGTAACCAGATGTTTCCACTTCTGCACATCACCCCCAATGAAAAAATGGACTTTCCCAATATTCGTTTTTCCGTAGGGAGCAAATCTAGGAATGAGACGCTAGTACTCTGGACTTCGAAGCAGTTTACAAGTATTGCGATTACAGCGCCATCTGTTAACGGTTTTTGCAACTAAATTTTGAAACTTCTGTATAACATTTCTACAGCTTAGCTAATAAACAAACCGTTTACCGCATAATTCTATTGATCTTTGTTTTTGAGATCAGGGTCTTATTCGCTGGACACCCTGTATAATTATCCATTATTCCACAGATGGATATTGCATATTTAGTACGGTTACATTTTATCAAATAAATACAAAAATATTTTAGCGCAATTTTTTTTTAAAGAATTTTTGCAGTTCATTTTGCAACATTTTAAAGTAATTTTACCAACAAATTTGAGAAAACAAAAATTCAGGAATAAACGGGTTAAGATTAGCATTAAAAATATTTTTTTTTATTTACGATTGCATGTATCTTAAAAATCGATATTTCGGTTTGAGAATTTCGATATTCCGGTCGGATTCTGAATTTGCATGGACAGTGTTAACCCGTTCAGGACCGGCATCTTTTACACCTATTTTATTCGTTTTGCACCACTTTTTGTTAATTATTTGACTTTACTTTATAAATCACGAAAATGTCGTAATTAAATAAAATCAGTTTTACTTTTCAATTTTACTGGTTCTTAAAACTCAAGCGTTTTAAGCTGTTTTCGAGGGTGCATATATGCACCCATGGTCTCGAACGGATTAACACACACACACACTCGCAAAAAAGTGCGAAAAGTGGGAATATATCCTTTCTTACAGTTTGATATTTTTTTACAGAATTACCAGAAAACAGAACTCATATATTTCTACAGTAGTTACGCAATGATATTTTAAAATAATGATAATCGAGAATTTTACAGATTTCTGCCAGTGGTTGGGTATAAATATCAAATTTGCTATTTTAAACAGATTTTAAGGGACATGAAAATCACGAAACGTTCTCATGAGGGGGGGGGGGGGAGGTGTATGATTAATACTTATTTGTAAGTAAGAAGAGATTTTTAAATGAGGAAGTTAATCTTGAAGCAATTTTAAAATGCTATTAACAATTTTCTGCTGCATATTTACGGTATCGGGCTCGTGCTAAGCTAAAAACATCCCGAACTCATCTTTAGTGATAATCGGAGAATGGTTAGAGAAATACCGAAAATTCGGTTTCGTTTTCGGCCCAAAATCTGAGTTTAGCCAAAAATTCGTTTTCGGCGAAAACGCTGTCGGAAATTCGGCCGGACCGAAACTATCTGTATTCGAAAAATCTTGTTTCTTCTTTCGGAAATTTTCAACATTACTCATTAATTTGAGCATTATCGGCTAAAATGAAACGCTCTATTACTGTATTTATTACTGTGAGCTTCACTGTTTATAATTGTCTGTCATGACCAGGGACTTAGAGGTCTGCACGGGCCGACATTTCCAGGCCCGGTCCGACCCGACTCAGAGAAAAAAAAATTCGGCCCGGCCCGTACAAAAAATATTGACCCGGCCCGGTAAAAATGTTAAAAGTTCGGCCCGAGACCGGCCCGGCCCGGCCCGTAGAGAAAATTAATTGGCTCGGCCCGGTATAATAGTTAAAAGTTCGGCCCGAGCTCGTCCCAGCCCGGCTCGGCGCGAAAATTAATATTGTTAATCCATATTCCATGTTAAAAATCTGAAAAATGCTATACAGTAAAATCTAAGACTGAATTGCATAGAAAAGAAAAAAAAAAATTGTTATCGACAAGTTTCCTTCTCAGCAAGTGTAAATGTATTCTTTTCTTACGTAGTAGTATATTAATTTTGCATGGGTCGACACGTTTTTCAGTTTAAAACAAGATTCCGCCATAGTCAAGTTCTTTTTCACACGTTTTACTATATTTTAATTTAACTATGTTTTAATAAGTGTAAAAATCTACTACTCTTTAAAAAGAATGAATTTGAATGTTTAATTGTAGAATAAGGGCGATTTAAAAATGTATGCATTTTTTGAAAAAAAATTTGTGCCAAGCCTAATTTTACTGACCTTTGACCGGACCAGGCCACGCAGAGACAATGATTTTCATACGGGCTGGGTCAAAACTAGGAATGAAAATTTTGGGCCGTGAAGATTAGGAATGAAACCAGTACCCGGGTCTGTGCAGAAAAAAAAGTTAGGCCCGGCCCGAGTGCCGTGAATGAAAATAGGCCCGAGCATGGCCCGCGGGCCGGGCAGGGCTCGGGCTTCGGGCCACGGGCCGGCCCGTGCAGATCTCTACAGGGACTGACAAAAGTTGAAAATTCTTAGGTGCCAGGAAAAATTCTTAGGAGTCCGCTTGCAGAATCATTTCTCTGACATTAACGCATTCACTGCAAATTGGAACACTGGCTACTCATAATGTTATTTGGCTATTTTTGAGTAATCTATGTGTCATTTTGCAGTGAACAAGTTAACTATTCAATAAAAAAATCAAACTCTGCAAAATTTTAGGATAATTTTAACATAAAAATTTTAACATTTCTACTTTTACATTGTAAAAATTTAATAGAAACAAACTATGAAATTAAACATTAAAACATTAGACAAATTAATATCCTTACCTTTAATTCCCAACAAGAAATTATTAACAATCCCTTTGAGATTTTGATTTGAAATAACATTTGTCCATTTGTCATTTTTGTGAGATATATCTGACACTGCACATTTTGGTACATTCCACTTAAAGAAACATCATTCAATTTTTTTTTTCTGCTGGAGTATTTTTAAGGTTTTCTAATCTAAACTGTGCTCTTTCAACATGAACTTTAGTTTAGCTTAGCAAAAACTCTGATTTCTGAAAAGTTAGGGAGAGTTGTTGCGCCGATATGGTGTATTTTCTTCCACTGCAAATAACTGGTCTATTAAAAATAAATATTTTTGCACATGGATTTTTTTTTTTGGTTAAAGTAAAAAGATTAAAATTAAAAAGTAGGTAAAGAAGTTAGTCGCCAAAAGGAATTTTTTAGTCTCCCGGGGTTTGTCGGACCCTGGTCATGACTGACTAAAGACGTGAAGGCAAATTATAAAGCAAGTAATGCATATATGACTAAACTTTGAAGAAGCTTTTCGCGAGCTCATTAAAAGATTCAGACTTAACAGTAATAGAAATTTTTAAGTTTGAAACTACAGAATTGTTTCGAATACTCTTTGAAAAATGTGATAGTTTAACAGATGACCATTTACAAAGATCATTATAAAAGATAAATCCAAGTATGTATATTTAAAGCATTTTTTAATTAGATGAAATTCGTATAATTAGAAAATCATTCTGTGTCGTTGATGAAATCATTACATTTTATTTTATATGAAAATAAAAAGTTTTGGTCAGAGGTGAAGAGGGTCAACTTGGGCCACACGTACTATTAATAAATAATTATGTTTATTTATATATGTATTAACTAAAAAAAAATTCAGGACATTTTCGTTTTCGTTTTTGGTCGAAAGTAGGAAGATTACCAAAATTCGGTTTCGGTTTCTATTTCGGTTTTAAAAATCTGCTTCGGTCGAACCTTAGTTAGAATATCTCTCAATACCATTGAATCACCTTGAAAAAGGTTTAAGAAAGTTATTCAGGAGAGAAAGATTTAACATTAAGGTAAAATTTTAGCAGATCTTATTCTTTTTTGCATACTTCTTTCTTCCGTATATCATCTTTATTTAGATTACGTGTATTTGCATTTAATCTTTTCATATATAATAGGTTTCTTTTTTGCATACAGGCGCGCAAAAAATTCCACATATACGCTTGTCGTTAACTGAAGATTGTTAACGTAAGTTATATAAGAACTGACTCAATCTTCATTAGTTATACTGAAACATGCAATAATATGTTTTCCGGGTTTTTAGGATGCTTGCAAAAAATGTCTGCATTATGTGGAATATTTATGTAACCGTTATAATTAAGATTTGTAGAATAAAAAGCGAGGTTTAGTTCCTCAATTAAAATTGAAAATATACAGGTTACCCCCTCTAATCTATGCACCATATCTAATTCCTAAATCATTAATTTTAGAGATATGGTGTAAAAAAACAAAAAAACAAATGTGTATTAATCTTGGAAAATATAATACAAAGTTTATATAAGAGAAAGCCCCAGTTTCAATGGTATATTATAAAAGTTTAATTTAGACTATTTACAACAAATCATACATCAAATTGAAGGTAAACTAACCTAATTTTTCTTACAAATATTTTCAATATGTGCACCTGGAGTTATACGGCACACATCCAAACTAAAGTCCAATTCTTCCCACACTTCGGTTAACAAGTCCGGAGTCATGGAACAATAGCCTTTTCAATTCGGTGTCTCAACTCCGGCAAATCATTAGGTAGCGTGGGAACGTAGACACGATCTTTTATAAAGCCCCAAAGGAAAATATCGCATGATTCTAACGTATAGGTACAGATTCACAGTCCCCAGTCGACACGTGGCGACTAAATTTTTTGATGTGGCCACTAATTTGCAATATCTAAGTCTCCATTTACAAAGATCATTATAAAAGATAATTCCAGCTACGTATATCATAAACGTTTCTTAATTAGATGAAATTCGTATAATTAGAAAATTATTATGTGTCATTGATGAATTCATTACATTTTGCTTTATATGAAATTAAAAAGTTTTGGTTAGAGGCACAGAGAGCCAACTTGGACCACACGCATAATTAATTAATAATTATGTTTATCTATGTATGTATTAATCACTAAAAAGTTTTCTCGACATTTTCGTTTCCGTTTTTGGCCGAAAGTAGGAACATTACCGAAATTCGGTTTCGGTTTCTATTTCGGTCTTAAAAACCTGTTTTTGTCGAACCTTAGTTAGAATATCTCTCAATACTATTGAATCACCTTGAAAAAGGTTTAAGGAAGTTATTCAGGAGAGAAAGATTTAACATTAAGGTAAAACTTTAGCAGATCTTATTCTTTTTTGCACATTTCTTTCTTCCGTATATCATTTTTATTTAGATTACGTGTATTTGCATTTAATCTTTTCATATATAATAGGCTTCTTTTTCACATACAGGTGCGCAAAGAATTCCACATATACGCTTGACGTTAACTGAAGATTCTTAACGTAAGTTATATAAGAGATGACTCACTTTTAAGAATCTTCATTAGTTATACTGAAATATGCAATAATATGTTTTCCGGGTTTTTAGAATGTTTGCAAAAAATGTCTGCATTATATGGAATATTTATGTAATCGTTATAATTAAGGTTTGTAGAATAAAAAGCGAGGCTTAGTTCTACAATTAAAATGGAAAATATACAGGTTACCCCCTCTAATTGATGCACAATATTTAATTCCTAAATCATTAGTTTTAGAGATATGGTGTAAAAAAAAAGACAAAGGTGTATTAATCTTGGAAAATATAACACAATAGTACTCGACTTACGTCACCCCGCATTTACGTCGTCTGGCATGAAAAAAAATCCTTAATTAATCCACACTTTGAACTTTTTTGACGACTTTTGGATCTATGAAGGGAAACTTTTCGTTGACAGTCAAATCATAGTGACAAACAAATAAAAAGAGTCATTAGAAAAAGCGTAGAAAACTCACTCTGCCGTTACAAAGAGCTTCTGAAACTGAAAAAGAAAAAATTGTCGGTTCAAACTTTAGTGCAAATTTTTTTCGCATTCTCAAAGACGGGGAAGCTAGAAGAACAATAAATTGTAAGTTAACAACTTATTGATTTATTCCAAATTCTCACATTGGAAACGCATCTTTTTGCAAATGTAATATGCATGCAACATACTCCCTAATTACAATAGAATATGTTCATTAGATTTTGAAGAATTTTGATTACTTATCCTTTTTAGGTGCGTTCGTAATTATATAAATACGTAGCACCTATAGTCGTTGTTCAGTCCGTCTGTCCGTCCGCATATCACTGTAAAAAAAAAAAGGACTAAAAAACGGAAATAGTACTGGCATCTAAATTGCCAGTAGTATTTCCGTTTTTTAGACCTTTTTTTTTTTTTTTTTTTTTTTACAGTGCATAACAGAGCAAAAACTACCCAATCGAATGGTCTGAAATTTTAAATATATGATTGTTGCAAAATTTTGTCGAGCCATTTCAAAATTTATGAAAATCAGATGTATAGTTTAATTACAGGGACAGTCAAAAGTTTTTCGTTACATTACGGCCAATGGGAAAAAATTATCTCAAGTGCATTTTAATGATGTTACAGCCTTTCGAACAGAGTGAAATTGATATGCACTTATGAAGTGTATTAAAATATACATTCAGTACAATATGCGGTGCAAAAAATATTTATAAAATTAATTGTAGAACGAACGCACCTCATTTGCCACGTTTGACGTGGAATTTCCAACTTGTTTCCTTATCTAAATGTACTTCGACTTACGTCATTTTCGACTTACGTCGCCAGTCTTGGGCCGAATTGCTGACGGAAGTCGAGTTATTACCGTACAAAGTTTCCCTAAAAGAAAGCTCCAGTTTCAATGGTATATTATAGCAGTTTAATTTAAATTATTTACAACAAATCATACATCAAATTGAAAGTAAAATAGCCTAGTACAAATGTTCAATAGGTGGACCTTTAGTTATACGGCACACATCCATCCTAAAAGTCCAATTTTTTCCACTCTTCGTTTAACAAGTCCGGAGTCATGGAAGCAATAGCCTCTTCAATTCTGTGTAACTATGGCAAATCATTAGGTAGCGGCGGAACGTAGACACGATCTTTTATGAAGCCCCAAAGGAAAAAATTGTATTATTCTAACGGCTTTTAAAATTTCAACCGAGAGATAATGCTTTAGGTTCAGAAGTCGCCATTTTGCGTAGATGGCACTACAAGCGCGTCCATAATAGAGATCCTACATTAGAGAGAGATTGGACATTGAAGAAATGTTCGCCATTTTCGTTAAAAAGTAGATGGAACGCCGTACAACGCAATGTATTTTCATCAGCGTCTAACACTTTTTATTCTATTAAAATTATGAAAATTTCATTTTATATGCCTTCAAAGAGTATTTCAGAACATAAATATGAGCACATTTGCATTTTAATGAGTAAGAATTCAAAGAAAATGCATTTTTTACTCTTATTTTTTTTTACTAATTAAAATAGTGGGCAGAGGAAGATTGGGCATGTAAGAACTTTATTTTAATTTAACAATATTTGAGAAAATGAGTTTTAACGATTATCAGATAGAAAATGAACTATAGAATTCAATTTTTTAAAATCTATCTGTAATTTATTACGCATTTTAAAACAACCGCAATTATTATAATTTTCACCATCTTCGCATTGGTAATTTCAGAAACATTAAAATTTGAACATATCATATACCACTCCTATTTAATTATGTATGTGATTAAAAGTTAATTTAATATGTGCGCTGAAAATATTTTATGATAAGTTTCTACGTACTGCTACTTCTCTTTGATATTCTATTTAAATACAGAAGTCTTGTAAATATATAATATTAGAATGAGTATTGTTATCAAAACATTAAATGAAAGTTTAGAAAAAAGTTAAATAGAAGCACTGCTATTAAAAGAAACAAAAAATATGGAAAACAAATTCTACAAATAAATCAAAATCCGATATCTATGTAAAACCGCACTGCTGCGTAGCGTAAAACAGCTGAGTAAAAAAAAATGCATTTTCGAGAATTCTTATTCATTAAAATGGAAATGTGCTTATATTTATGTTCCGAAAGAGTCTTTGAAGGTATATAAAATGAAATTTTTACAATTTTAATAAAATAGAAAGTGTTACAAGCTGATAAAAATGCATTGCGTTGTACGGCGTTCCATCTACTTTGTAACGAAAATGACGGACATTTCTTCAATGTCCAATCTCTCTCTAATATAGGATCTCTAGTCCATAACAAAGCAGTTCTCGCAAAACTACTCTGATTAATTAACATTAACATTAAAATTAATATTATTTTAATACTCTTACGTGCATAAATTAAATTACAGTGCTAAAAATATTTAATTGAGTACGGATAGAATCGTAAAAATCGAAATTCCGGTTTGGGAAAACTGAGTAATACACCATAAAAACTACTCTGATTAATTAACATTAACATTAAAATTAATATTATTTTAATGCTCTTACGTGCATAAATTAAATTACAGTGCTAAAAATATTTAATTGAGTACGGATAGAATCGTAAAAATCGAAATTCCGGTTTGAGAAAACTGAGTAATACACCATAAAAACTACTCTGATTAATTAACATTAACATTAAAATTAATATTATTTTAATACTCTTACGTGCATAAATTAAATTACAGTCCTAAAAATATTTAACTGAGTACGGATAGAATCGTAAAAATCGAAATTCCGGTTTGAGAAAACTGAGTAATACACCATAAAAACTACTCTGATTAATTAACATTAACATTAAAATTAATATTATTTTAATGCTCTTACGTGCATAAATTAAATTACAGTGCTAAAAATATTTAATTGAGTGCCGATAGAATCGTAAAAATCGAAATTCCGGTTTGAGAAAACTGAGTAATACACCATAAAAACTACTCTGATTAATTAACATTAACATTAAAATTAATATTATTTTAATACTCTTACGTGCATAAATTAAATTACAGTGCTAAAAATGTTTAATTGAGTACCGATAGAATCGTAAAAATCGAAATTCCGGTTTGAGAAATCTGAGTAATACACCATAAAATCTACTCTGATTAATCAACATTAACATTAAAATTAATATTATTTTAATACTCTCACGTGCATAAATTAAATTACAGTGGTAAAAATGTTTAACTGAGTACCGATAGAATCGTAAAAATCGAAATTCCGGTTTGAGAAAACTGAGTAATACACCATAAAAACTACTCTGAATAATTAACATTAACATTAAAATTAATAATATTTTAATACTCTCACGTGCATAAATTAAATTACAGTGCTAAAAATGTTTAATTGAGTATGGATAGAATCCTAAAAATTGAAATTCCGGTGTGATAAAACTGAGTAATGCACCATAAAAACTACTCGGAAACATTTTCGAAAGTCAGTGGCATCAAAAGAAACTTTATTTTGATAAATGCTTCGTTAAATTTAAAAAATACAGGATACACTAATATTGATTTTATATTTTTGTATAAAAAAAGAACATATATACACCCATTAGTATTTATTACGTTTTTTTAAAAATAAAGCACAGGTATGTGGCGTCACGCTTTACCTACGGTACCGCCCCCTGAATACTAGGCCTGAGAGCTGACAGAAATTATGGCGGCTGCCGGAGGCGGATTTTTTTCAGCTCGTTTAAGGTCCCTTGAATATTCGTACCAATAATTTTTAAAAGTTATTTCCGCTTTATTTTTCTGAAATTAAACAAGTGAAAGAAATCTTTTATAAAATACTGGTGTCGAAATTTAAGGGGCCGTACATACGTTAAATAAAATCCGCCTACGCCATTTGTGTCAGCGCTCACGGCCTAGTATTCAGGGGGCGTTGACCTACGGGGTCGTTGGGTCGTTTGGGTGGCAGAAACCATCCTTATCCCAATGTACTGTATTAGAGTTATTAGTGCACTTTTATTTCTTTGCGATTTTTATAATACTTTTTAAGATTAAAGTTTTGAAGATTTTAAACAGTTAAAGAGTGTGCTATGGCGGAACAGAAAGGAGGGCATATATATATATATTTTTTTTTCTTTTAACCATTTGGAAAAATGGTTATTGTTCTCGTCAGGATGGGAAATCAAAAGCATATCTGAAGGTTTTCATTGGTTTAATCTGCAATTTATTCGTTTTCTGATAGGTCCATACAGTATTCTGTATTTCCCTTTAATTTCAACAACGATGGATACTTTCTGTTGCCACTATGACAAAAAAGTAATAAAAACTACAAAAAAAAAATTAATAACTCAGAAACAAATTGAGATACAGCTTTCAAACAAATTGCATTTAAAAGTGAATTTTTTTCTCTATCCGACGGTGTAAACAGTAATATTGTCGGATGTTTAGAAGTTTAAGAATGAAATTTGGCCGTGAATTAAAATGGCCGTCAGATTTCTTGGAAATCTGACGATGGAAAAGCCTTTTCCCGAACAGCCAATGAAATGCTTGGATATTTACGTAAGTTTCAAGTGGATAATACTTAAGTTTCATGAAATCTGACGGGTCGCAGGCGATATTTTTGGCTTGCAATTTTTACGTGTAATAACACTATTAATGTTTAATTCATGGCGTACGTAATGTATTATCAACTCCGTGCGATTTTTTATGTCTTAAATTTTGTCTTCAAAAAATCGTTTTCCAAATGGTCGTTGTAATTTGATAAATTGCTTTTTATTTATTAATTAATTAATTTATTTATTTTTTGTTTAAACAAAGCGAAAAGAAAAATATTAGGCACAGATTTCATATTCGCACCGGGGTATCTAATTGCCGCCAAATGGCATTATTTTGATTGACATGGTAACCCGGGTATTGTTGTTTATTTAATAGTAAATGTTTATTTACTTTTATTTTCTTTTTTTTTTTGTGGTGGTGGTGGTGGGGATTTATTGTTAATGGACACCAACGAATAGGGCGCTTTTTCTTTTAAATAAAGAAATTTTAGATTTTAAATTCTGTATGCGGGAAGAGGAAAAAGGAAACGGAAATTTCAGGATAAGGGGGATTATATATATTACTAATTATGTATTTATTGTCACTACAGAGCAATAAATAGAACAGAAGTTTTTAAAAAATATATAATAAGACTAGGGGTCTCTGCCCCCTACGAGCTACGCTCGTCAACCCCCGTTCAGACACCGCAGACTCTAACAGCACGCTAATTTGATCGGCTTTAAAAAGATTTCGGAAGATTGGATTATAATTTGAATCTGACAAATATAATCTGACGTAATTTTCACCAAACTTTTCTTTCTCTTTTTAATATTCACGTAACAATACTTTTGTTAGAAATGAAATATTATGATCATCTTAAAATATCAAATAAATGTCTCGAGAAATTTTTAAATTTAAACTGTTTTGCAATATTATTTTTTGTTCATTTTACGTAATAAGTGTAATGTGACGTAAATGTGACGTAAATTCTCCTATTTAAGACTTCTAACGCATGTTAATGAATTTATTATTTTACAATATTCTTTCTCTTTTAAAATTCACGTGTAAATAGTTTTTATGACGTAATTTTCAATGAGTTTCTGCTTTTTATATTTTCTGTTTGTAATAGTCACGTGTAAAATAATTTTTTTATTTAAAGCAAACATTATTGTTTGCGCTGTTTAAACAGTTGGCAACAGTTTAAATTAATACAATTTTCTAAAATATGTAAAAAATATCTCTCGAAATGCGGAAAATTGGAATTTAAAATAGAAATAAACCTCAAAAAATGAGTCAAATTAAAAAACTAAATGCAGTCTGCACACCGGGAAATTCTGACGCATAAAATGATCTAAAAATGATTAAATTCCTATGTACAGTTTTTGATCCTATAAAACTTTTTTAATGGAACGATTTTGTCCAACTTTGGCATTAAATATCCCTTAAAATAATTCTTCGATTTGAAAACTGTCTGCATCAGCGTGTTTATCAAACATTTCTCTATAATATTACCGATTTTCATATTTTTGTATGCAGCAGTTTTTTTAATATTAACGAAGAAAGGCCATGTTTAAGCTTTCAAATTGGATGCCGATCTGCCGGGAATATCTACGCAGATTTTCATTGGTCCATTTCCAAATCGAAACTTTTTTTATATATAGAAGGAAAACTAACTTAAATGAGTTTAAAATCTAACAAATCGTAAATCATGCTTTTGGCGCTTTCCCCCTCGCATATAAATATATTTATAATATTGCATATAAATATAATAAGCAAAAGGGGGAAGCACAAATTATAGTATGTTAGCGGGTAATTTAGGTGAATTATTTATTTATTTTTTAGTGAGCAACGAATGTGTCAATTTTTTAAAATAAACATTTTTAAATGTTTGACAATCTGTATTCTGGAGGGAGCAAAGGGAGGAGAGAAAATTTCAGGGGTGGGGGATAAGTTATATGATTGATTATTTATTGCGACTAGAGAACAATAAATTGAAAAGTTTTTTTTTGCATAAAAATAAAGATTTAAAAAAAAAAATCCTTTGTATCCTTGTGGGGGGAGGGGGGCAAAGCGAGGAAGCGTAAATTTGGGAGGTTAGGGAATAATTTAGATCATTATTTGTTTATTTTTATTAATCAGCAAAGAATATTGCAGATATTGTTTTAATAAAGAGTTTTAAAGATTTGAAATTCTGCATGCTGGGGGGGGGGCAAAGGGGAAGGGAAATTTTCGGGTGTAAGGGGAGGGGGTAATTTATATTGATTATTATATGTCACTGGAGATAAAATAATAGTAGAGAACATTTTTTATATGCAAAAGCAAATGTTTTTTTAATATTTTAAACTCATTTGTACGCTGGGGGGGGGGCGTTCAAAGTGGGGGGCGAAGGGGGCAGACGTCCCGGGCGCGAAAATTGAGGGGGCGCCAAATTTATACTACAAACCTCTTTTTTCTTCTCTTTTGTAAAAGAAAATGTACATTTACATATTGGGAATTTTTTTCCCAATGGAAGTACGTACATTTTTCGTTTCAAATTTATTGCATTGTCTTTTTAGAGAGTGCGTGATTGGCGCCACTGGGATACGAATCAGGGATCTCATGATCAGGAGGCGAAAACGTTAGCGTCGAGCAAAAAGCCAAGCCAGTTACTCTAAGCTAGTAACTCGCTTTATACTGATCATGTGAGATGAGATCGCTACGTCATTTATCCCACACCGAAATACAAATTTATGAATAAGGACCTTCTTTCTTTTCAAAACTTGTTTTGGGTTTTTGTCTTAATCGCTTTAGTTAACCTTCTCTTTTCTGAGTCTTGTGACAAAAACATATACTACTCTCAAAATAGCATGGGGTTTCTTTCTTCGAATATAAAAGGGTTCCAAACTGTTATACTGTACTAGATACATTTTTTCTACGCCCATTTTCCAGATTCCCTTTGCAAAAATATAAGTGCAATTTTCTCTCGTGTTATTTAGTTTTTTTAAATTTCTGAATTAAAATTAAACCTAAAGTTTCAAAATAAAAGCGAAATATGTATTCAGTAAAATTTGTTTCTGTTTCTGCACTTTTCAATTTTGCGACAACTGTCACAAAGAAAAGTTTGGAAAGTGTGTGTGTGTGTGTTTGGGAGGGCGTCAAATTGAAACTTTGCTCCGGGCGCAGTTTTCTCTTCGCACGCTGCTGGTGGGGGGGGGGGGGCACTAAGGGACGAAGCGTACACTTAGGATGTTGGGTGTAGGGATAAGCTAGATTACTATTTATTTATTGAGATTAGTGAGAAACAAATAGGGTAGATTTTCTTTAAATAAAGAGTTGTAAAGATATGAAGCTGTATATGATGGATTGGGGGGGAGAGTCGAATGGGGAGAAAGCGTAAATTTAGATGGGACGAGCTTAATTTACATGATTCATTATTGATTTAGTCACAAACGGTGCAGAATTTTTATACTGTAGTAATTAACAATGAACATTTTAAAATTTTTTGCATGCTGGGAGGGGGGTGGGGGGGGGGGTTAGAAAAAGACTTAAAATACTCAGAAAAGACTATATTTTAACGAAAATAATCGTGGTCGGATAAAAAAAAAATCACTATATCGAGAAGATTGCTAATGATTTAAGCGACGACAAATGAAGGACAACGAAGTTTTTGCCACCCAAACAGTGAATATGACAGATTACTTGTAACCGTGCCCGTGCTCTATTGAAGAATCTTTGTTTTCAAAAATCGAGTCAACGCAAACTCTACTGGAAAGAGTCAAAAAATCAACCCGAAGCCGACCTGAACCTGAAACTTTTAATGTAAATACGGTGCACAAAAGTATCAATTATGCTAGCAAAAGGCGACTAATATTTTTTTTTTACTTCTTATTTTATATTTTATTATTTATCACGATTTTCAATCAATTATTTTCATTGTAAATTTCTAACTGATTTATTAAACAGCAACACGAAGATTATTGAATAAAAAAAGTTGTAGACAATTACGATTAATAATAATTATAATAAAAGTCGCTTACGGTAATTTTATACAAATTGGTGCAAGCATTTGGTATTCTTAGGGTTAAACCATTACAAATAAACTAAATTTTAATATGTGTGTAAAAAGATCGGTTGGTTGTGTGTATTTAAAGATATGTGATACAAGGGTGTCTTAGGTGCTAGTAGCGGATTTTGATAAGTGCGGTATCGTTGGAAAGATCTTGTTGTGAGAAACAAACAATTCAATGGAATTACCCGTTCGAAATGAACACCGGAGCTGCAAAGCATTTTGTACAAGCATTCCACTAACGGATAAGTAAACAAATAAGAATTTTTTCAAATGTGACGTGAGCAATTGGCATGTGTTTGTAATGTTGCTAATATAGACAATGTGTTGCTGTAAAATGTTGTAGACAATGTATTGCAATGAAAGAAATGTAGTGTTTGACATGGAATGTTATGAATGTGAACTTATTATCACTGAAAAAGTCCGCTATTCAATTAATAAAGACATTGTGGACCGTTTGACAGTAGGTCATTTATGACATTTGGCTGACCACTTGGTTGTTGGTGGAAGTGGGTGTCGGTATAAAAGTGCATAAAACTTTCAAAAAGGGCTTATTCATTAATTTATCCGTTGGTGGAATGCTCGTGCAAATTGCCTTACAGCTCCTGCGGTGTTAATTTCGGACGGATAGTTGCATTGGGTTTTTTGTTTCTTACGACAACACCTTCCAACGATACCACTTTTATCAAAATCGGCGACTAGCACCTCAGTTAGTTCCCTTGGTAGTGTTGACAGGCCCAGTGTCGCAAAACTCGGGACAGGAAGACAAAAAAGCGGGACAACCTCTTCGAAATCGGGACATAAAAAACAGTAAACCCTATTAAAACGAAACCTGTCTTCAACGTAAAGATTTCTTTGCTACTACGATAGAAATACAGCTTTAAAAAAACCTGTTTAAACCGGAATCTTTCTCTGGTACCTTGAGATTAACCCTTTATCTACAGACGGTGCTTATAAGCACCATTAAAATAACTTGTTATAAAATTCATTTAATACATCGATTAATAGTAATACACTTTAGAATGAGATATAGATGCATTACTGTATTATTTTCCAAAAGCATTATTGGTTGCGCAAAACAAAAATAATTTTAAAAGGATGATTTCTTTTGTCTTTGCATCTTTTCAGCTTTCTGGCATTGGGGGGCGGGAGAGGGAATTCTCCAATTCGGAAATATTTCTATATTTCTATTGTAAGAACATTATATTTGTACATTTCCTATTTCTACAAAATACTAAGAAAAATATTTAAAATAAAAGATTTGAGTGGGGTTATAAATATTGCACAAAATACCTATAAATTCAAATTTAATGAATCCTTCTAAAATCCTTCTAAAATTTATTAAATGATTATGTAAATCTTCTAATGTAGTTTCAAAAATTCACGAAAAAGGCTTTAGAAGATAAAATTTTCATGAACTCATAATTCAGTACATAAAGTGTTAAATTTTAGTAAGTTCTATTACACTAAATAAACACATCAATATTATACAGTAAAACCTGTGAAAGCGAAATCGCTAGGGAGTGAAATAAAATTCCAATTTAGCAGGTATAATTGTAGTATAATATTCTTATTCTTATATCGAATTTCTGTATGAAGTACGGTAAAACCTGTAAAAACAGAATCGCTTGGGAACGAAAAAAATTCCGTTTTATACAGATATATACTACGATAGAAATACTTGACCTTCTAAGGAAAAAATCTGTCTAAAACGGAATGTTTCTCTGTTACCTTGAGATTAAATCTAGCAAATTTTATTGCACTAAATAAACCCGACAATCTTATACAGTAAGATTTGTGAAAGCGAAATCACTAGGGAGTGAAATAAAATTCCCACTTAGCAGGCTTAATTGTATAATATTCCTATTGTAGGGGTAATGTAATTTATACATTTAAAACAGGATTCCGTTATAAACAGGCTCCATTTTAACAGGGTTTACTGAATGAAGTACAGCAAAACCTGTAAAAACAGAGTCGCTTGGAACTGAAAAAAATTCTGTTTTATACAGATATATCTACGATAGAAATACTACACCTTCTAAGAAAAAAACCTGTTTAAAACGCAATTTTCTCTAGTACCTTGAGATTAAATTTTAGCAAGCTCTATTACGCCAAATAAACACAATAATCTTACACAGTAAAGTGTGAAAGTGAAATCGCTAGGGACTGAAAGAAAATTCCAATTTAGCAGGTATAATTGCATAGTATTCCTATCGAATTTCTGTATGAAGTACAGTAAAGCCTCTAAAAACAGAATCGCTTGGAACCGAAAAAAAAAATCTGTTTTATACAGATATATCTATGACAGAAATATTGCAGCTTCTAAAAAAAAAAAAAACCTGTTTAAAACGGAATGTTTCGGTGTTACCTTGATATGAAATTTTAGCAAGTTTTATTACACTAAATAAACACAATAATCTTATTCAGGAAAAAACTGTGAAAGCGGAATCGCGGAAGCAAAATTACAATTTAGCAGGTATAATTGTATAGTATTTCTATCATATAGGGACAGTGGAATTTTTATATTTAAAACAGAATTCCATTACAAACATGTTCTATTTTTACAGGGTTTACTGAATGAAGTACAGTAAAACATTTAAAAGCAGAAACGCTTAGAACCGAAAAAATATTCCGTTTTATATATGTTTCCGCCTAGGCTGGTAGATTTGTTAGATATTTCTTTCGAAGGAATTATAATTTTTTCCGTTATATACAGGTTCTGTCTTTACAGGTTTTAAATTTCCGCTCTATACTGACTAAACGAATAGCATGGTACGAAAAGAAATTAAAAAGATCTAGAGTGCATCTCGAACAAGAAGGAAGAAATCATGCGTAAAGTGTAGATTTCGAAACAGTTCTAACACATTCAGAATAATGTAATGGAACTTTGCCGTTTAATAAGTTGAAATAGTATATCTAATTGAACCATTTGGAAACGCATAACACATTTTAAAACCCAATTTCATTCATTCCCATCTGCAATCGGAAAATTATTTGAATTCTTTGAGCAGTCCTGTATATAATATATGGATTTGTATCTATTAACTACATGCATGCAAAAATTTAGTTCAGTTAGAAAATACACACCTCAGTTGAAAATTCCCCCGCAGCAATTTCCGCTAATAAGGTGAATGGTACGTGAATACGTTTGAGCAACCCTGTATATGAGGTATAGAATTTATACACAATGAGTAGCTTGCAGAAAATCAGATCAATTTAAAAGCGCACACCGAAATTGAAAACGCACTTCCACCAATTATTGCTTAAAGACATTACTGTAACCGATTTCTTTTATGTGTCCCTGTAAATGAACGACAAATGTTATGAATGCCCTATTCCAGGGTTGACGAACCTTTTTATAGTCGCGTGCCAATTTTTTTCAAAAAATATTTTACTTGACCTTGACGTGTCAACTAAAAAGCAAATTTAGTGGACTGAAATATTATGAATCAAAACTACGTGAAAATTACTTATTAGGATATTTTCTAAAAAGAATAACATACATGTAAATATTACACTGCAATAATTATAGAAGCAATTATATTTTAGGAATTAATTAAAAACATAATGTGATTAATTTTTGTATCTTGGAGGAAAAATAATATGTTCATGTTCAGTTAATTTCAACAGAATGCAAACTAAATGAATTTATATTGCAACCACTCTATTTGTTTTTTTATGTTCTAAATTTGCGAAAATGATGAATTTGCGAAAATGACAGATATAAATAGTGTTAAAAAATGATTAAAATTGAAAAAAGGCAGTTTATTTAAATAGTTATGAAATTAATTTCCAAGTTGCCATAATTTACCATCGGTACTAATCTTTCCTTTTTGATAGTTTTCAAATATTTTCTTTGTTTGATAAATTTTTGAAACCATATTGAATAAGATTAAGGCTAATGTCAGACGAACGTCTTTTTACACGCTTTTTTTCCTACATATCATCCCTACACAATGCTGAAAACAGCGTGCAAAAAGACGTTCGTCTGACACTAGCCTTAGATTCTTCAATTTGAAATTAATCGAATTTAGAATCTAATCAGATCATCTAAGTTCGTGTATTTTGTGTAAAATCCTTGTATCCTTATTTAGAGACATAATCAACGCCGCCGCGTGCCAAAATTATTCTTTGGCGTGCCAGGGGTGGCACGCGTGCTATAGGTTCGCCGACTCTGTCCTATTCTATAATAGTTATCTTGTAGTGAAATTCAGTGATTTACAGTCGAACCTCAATTTAACGAAGTCGCTAAATCCCGGAAAAAAGTTCGTTATATGGAAAATTCGTTAAATAGAGATTCACCTTTTAAAATACTTTAAACTACATAAAACAGATTTTAAATTCATAAACACTAAATATTTTTACTAAAAGTAATTAATCACATTTTTTTTAATAAATTATAACGATTTGTTTTATTTATTTTACCCAAACATTGTCCGGGAATCCGGGAATACACTGTATTTTCCGTTTAAAGTAAATAGTTTTACATTAAAATTAGCGAATTTTAATGACATTATTGTATTTATTATTATTATAACAAATAATTTTAACCATACATTAACATATGCGTCCTTAAATTTAATTTCTGAAAAACTCTGTTAATTTTGCCTGAGTTTTTTATTTAAAAAAGTGCTTTTCTCATAATACGTCTCGCATCTTTGCAATGCACCAAAAACCCCTTCATGCGTATTTTCTTCTAACTATAATTCTCGTCGGATTGTTTCAAATGATTTTAGCATTTCATCATACGAAGTTTTGTTAATTCCTGCACAATGACCATATCCATCACCATCATATTCGTCTTCATCGCAATTCATTGCTGTATTGTTTTTATTTTTCACACTGTCGAAAATATCCAATTCGGATAGGGTTTCCGAGGTCTCAATTTCAGAATTAAGTGAAATAGAATCCATCAATCAGCATATCATGGTTAATTTCTTCTTTTTTTTCTCACTGTATCCACATTTTTAAAAGTTACTCTAAGGTAGGGGTGCACAACCTTTTTAAGAGAAGGGCCACTTACAAAAATGTTTGGGTTGTCGAGGGCCACATCAGTAACAGAGAGAAAATTCTATATCGGGAGGTAGGCGGGGGGGGGGGGTAATAAGTCTTTATTCTTGATGAATAATTATTTTTTGTCTATAATAAACATAAACGGAAATAAATAATTGTATGAAGGAATGCACGCATCTGTATGAATAACCATTCATCACTTTATGAAGATTAACGGTTCGTTCTTGACAAATGGTAACTTGAAGAAAAAAAATTACAGAAAATTTCTAAGTAATTGAATGTTATTGAAAATTATATAAAAAAATATTGAAGAATAACTTCATTTAAAATAAAAGGAAACTTATTTTTGAAATAACAAGGCGTGATGGACTAATTATGCTATTTTTTTCTGCGGACTATTAACAAAACTCGTTTTTTATCTTTTGTCAATCAAGTGCGACTGATTGACAAAATTCGCGATTTTTTTATCAACGACCGATTGACAGATTTCGCGGTAATTTTCCATTTCCGATTGGCATAATTTGCAGTATTTTCAAACAACCAATTTGCGATACCTGCGATAAATTGATACAATTCGCGATTTTTTTCAGCGATAAATTTTCAAATTTCGCGATTTTTTTCAACAATGGATCAACGAAAATTGCGATTTTTTCCGCCCCCGATCGAATTATTTCGCGACTTTTTTGTTCTGCGAGCAACCTTGGAAATTCGCGAGTTTTTCCCAAGAACGATTGACAAAATTCGCGATTTTTTTTCATGAGTGATTGGCGAATTTTGCGATATTTTGCGTGACAGATAGACAATATTTATAATTTTTTCCAATGACCAATCGACGAAACGTGATTTTTTCCTGGTATACATTGATGTAATTTGCGATTTTTTTTCACGCAATAAAATGGCGAAAATCGCGATTTCTTTTACGTGCACAATCGATGAATTTTGTGATTTTTTCCTGCAACCAATGGATTTCTATTTCAGGATATTTTTTGGGACCGACACACAAATTTTGTAATTTTTTCCATGAGCTATTCACGAAGTTCGCGAATTTTTGGGAAAATTCACGATTTCTTTTCACGAGCGATTGACAAATTTCGCAATATTTTTGCGACCAATTGACAAAATTTGTAATTTTTTCTATCAATTGTGAAAATTCGTGATTTTTTTTTCCGCGACAGATTGACAAAATTGCGATTTTTTCCCCAGTCGATCAACGAGATTTGCAATTTTTGTACCTCATTGACAAAATTCGCTATTTTACTGTGCCCTATTAACAAAATTCGTAACTGTTAACTGACTCTGATGAAATTTGTAATTTTTCCCGCAATAAGCTAGCGAAACTCGCGCTTTTTCCGTAGACGATCAAGAAAGTTTGCAATTTTTCCGCAGCTCCTCGACAAAATTCGCGATTTTTCCGCGTCCGATCAAGGACATTCGCTATTCTTAACTGACTCTGAAGAAATTTGTAATTTTTACGCGACAAATTGATGAAATTCGACATTTTTTTCGCGATAAACTGACGAAGCTCACGATTTTTCCAAAGCCGGTCAACAGAATTTGCAATTTTTCCGTACCTCATCGACAAAATTCGCGATTTTTATGTGCCCGATTATAGAAAATTTAAACTTTTCCGCGCCGAGTTGATAAAATTCGCGATTTTTCCTCTCGCGATCAACAAAATTCGAAAAATTTCCGCCCCCGATAAACGAAATTTGCGATTCTTAACTGACTCTGACGAAATTTGTAATTTTTTCCAATTGACAAAATTCCGCTTTTTTCTCACGATCAACTAACAAAACTCTCAATTTTTCAGCAACCGATCAAGGATTACATAATCAACAAAATTCGAGATTTTGGATGCGTCCGATCAACGAAATTCACGATTTTTAACTGACTCTGACGAAATTTGCATTTTTTTCAGCGGCAAATTGTCGAAATTCGCGATTTTTTCTCGCGATAAACTGACAAAACTCGTGATTTTTCCTCAATTGATCAACGAAATTTGAGATTTTTCTTCGACTCATCGATAAATTTCGCGATTTTTCCGAACTCGATCAACGAAATTTGCGATTCTTAATTGACTCTGATGAAATTTGTAATTTCTTCCCGGAGCAAATTGACAAAATTCGCGATTTTTCCTGCGACATATGGACAAAAAAATTAAATTTTTCCAGTTATAAATTGACGAAATTGTGTAAAAAAACCCGAAGAAATTATATAAATTGTGATCGCGGGCCACAAGTTAACCCATGGCGGGCCACTTTTGGCCCGCGGGCCACAGGTCACTCTAACATCCCTACTCTAAGGCATTATCGTCTTCGTCCTCCGTACTTACCGAATTCTGACTGCTGACAAAGAAGGCACCTGGTAAAAGTAGTTCAAGGCCATTGAACATCATAAAATGTGTTTAAAGAAAGAATAAGTTTGAAATGTCCAGAAATATTTTGAGAAATGGGGAGAAAAAAATTTTTTGATCACTAGAAAAAGTTCGTTAAATAGAGAATGCACTTCGCTATTTGGAGGTTATTTTACGAAGAAATTCGCAAAATATTTTTGGTTCCAAGGAAAAGTTCACAAAATAGAGAAATTCGCAAAATAGAGGTTCGTTAAATAGAGGTTCGACTGTATATCAATTTCCATACATTTGAAATAGCGGAATGTCATTAAAATACTTGGCAAACGAGTTTTACCGATTGACTATAATGTAACGGAATTCTTTTGAGTTCTCCTGCAGATGAACTATTAATGCTACACACTTCATATTCAATACTGAACATTCAATGGTAATCAATATAAATCGCATGAAAATCCGAGTATATTTACGCGAGTTAGAGCGTGGACAGACAGACGGACAAACTGTCAGACAAACTGAATTCATAAACACTATAAAATATATAATGTGAACATTGAAAATGTCCACAATCTTGCTTAAAAGGCGACTAAAGTAATGGAAAAGATGTTACAAGTTTAAAATATACATTTTATTTAAAACTTCTTAGTACTTTCAAGCCTTCCAATCTCATCATCAGAGAATGTCTTAATAACGAAATGATGTTTTTTTTATACAAATACGTCACTTTGTTTTGAAAATGAGAACCAATAATTACTAGAGTTGAAAGTGGAAGTGGCAGTTTCTTGGATTGAATTTAGTTAGAGGAAATACTTTTAATGCCTACACTTTCAACTCTAATAATTATTGGCTCTCTCATTTTCAAAACAAAGTGACGCATTTGTATAAATAACCAAGAAACTGTTACTGCCTCTTCCACTTTCCACTCTAGTAATTATTGGTTCTCTCATTTTTAAAACAAAGTGACGTATTTGTATAAATAAATATTAAGATATTCTCTGGTGATGATCTTGGAAGGCTTGAAAGTACTAAGAAGTTTTTAAATAAAATGTATATTTTAAACTTATAACATCTTTTTCATTACTTTAGTCGCCTTTTAAGTAAGATTGTCGACTTTTTAAATGTTCACATTATATATTTTATGTTGAATCAAGGCGAAAAGTGGCGTTTCGTCTTATAATTTTATTACCCGACTACGGCAAAGCCAAAGGAGGGTTATGATTTTGACAGGCTATGTATGTATGTATGTATGTATGTATGTATGTATGTATGTATGTATGTTCATCTGTTCCCTCGTAACTTCTAAACCACTAATCAGAATTCGACAAATGACATATCATTAGAAGCGTCTTAATTGTCCGCTGGTTATAGGCTATATAGATTTTCACCAAATTCAATGTGGCGCCTTCTAGCGGACAAAATATACAGAGTAAAAAAATAAAGTTAAGCTAGATATGCCGTGTTTGGTATCATTTTAAAGCGCTTCACTTGTACATTTCGAATATATATATATTACTAGCATTTGCTTGTGACTTTACTTGCATTTATGGGCTAATTGCATATAATTCACATCTTTTCGTTCTTAATTTCTTTGGTACTTAGTAATCAGAATAAGACCACTGCAGTGCCATTAGAAGGGTCTTGATCTTGATATTCTGTTGGTTGTGAGCTATAAAGTTTGTCACCAAATTTACTATTATGCCCTCTAGCGGACAAAAAGTATAAAATAAAAATATATGTAATGTGTTTGGTATTACTTGAAAGAGCTTCACCAGTATTTATATGCTTATACATAATTACAAGACTGCTTTGAAGATGTTTAAAAAAAATGAGCGATAAGAGTAAAGCGCGGATCACGGGAACTGTAATGTAGAGCAGCGTGAACGTTAATAGAATAATTTAATGCACTAATGTAAACGACATAAGCTGGGAGTACCTCCACGCGGTGAAGGCGGAAACAGTTTGATAACTGGCTAAAACTCCCATAAAAATGTCCTCTGCATTATATGCCTTCGGGCTTATGTTGTTATATGTGCGTGTGTATCTATTTGCCTATTCGTTGTCACGTTGTGTACCCGGTAACGCAGGGAAGCAACCACAGCCATCCTACTTCGATACACTGTTTAAATTTTGTCGGATTAAATAAATAAAAATAATTTTGCTGGTATTGCACCAAAAGTACCAGGTTTATATAGTCTACGAAATAGCAGTAAAAGTTAGTAGTATAGTATAGTTAGTAAGTATAGAAATAAGAAGTAGTATAATAAGTATAGGTCTATAAACAAAAACAATTTAGTTTGAGTTAGGTTAGTAAATCTAGTGTAAATAAATAGAGCTATAAATATTAACATTTAGTTTCATTATTTTAGGTATAAAATAAAAGCTTTTAAAAAATGGCTTTATCAAGGAAAACAAAAAAAGCTTCACGCATTTCTGAGACAAGAAAAAATGAATCCCCAGATATTACTGAATTTAGAAGAATAAAAGACAAAGATTATCAGAAAAATCGTAGGAAAACGCAGTCCGAACATTCTAAAGTGGAAAATCGTTGGAATGCTAAAAAACGGGCTGATAATCTTCGTGAGAAAGAAACTTCTCAAAAAAAAATCATACGTTTACATAAAGCAAAAAACTACATTGCTCAGATAAGATCGCAAGAATCTCAAAATTCTCGATCACAGCGACTTTATTCGTTAAAGACACATGCTTCCGAAACCCGAAGCTTAGAAACTCCCACTTCAAAAATACTTCGACTCAAGTCAATGAAAGATCATGCTTCTCAAGTACGTAATCTAGAATCTCCGTCGACTCGACAAACACGTTTGGAAAATATGTGTAATCATGCCTCTCAAATGCGTGATCAAGAGTCTCCGTCGACTAGACAATCACGTTTGGAAAATATGTGTAATCATGCCTCTCAAATGCGTGCTCAAGAGTCTCCGTCGACTAGACAAACACGTTTGGAAAATATGTGTAATCATGCCTCTCAAATGCGTGATCAAGAGTCTCCGTCGACTAGACAATCACGTTTGGAAAATATGTGTAATCATGCCTCTCAAATGCGTGCTCAAGAGTCTCCGTCGACTAGACAATCACGATTGGAAAATATGTGTAATCATGCCTCTCAAATGCGTGCTCAAGAGTCTCCGTCGACTAGACAATCACGTTTGGAAAATATGTGTAATCATGCCTCTCAAATGCGTGATCAAGAGTCTCCGTCGACTAGACAATCACGTTTGGAAAACATGCGTAATCATGCCTCTGAAATGCGTGATCTAGAATCCCCGTCTACTAGGCAATCACGACTTGAGTCGATGAGCAATCATGCTTCAGAAATTCGTGCTAACGAAACTCCAACATCAAGAGAGATACGACTTCAATCCATGCAGATAAATACATCTAGAACCTACCGAGCTCGAAGAATTTTGTTCGAAACAGACAAGGACGAGTTTGATAGGGCAATTTCGGAGGTATCGGACAAAACATGTTATATTTGTAAAAAAACACTATACAAAAATCAAGTAAAAAATATAACATCTAATAATCTTTTCCCGCCTAACACTCCACAAAGAATAACAGCCTGTAATCGATGTGCCAATTCTATAAGTCGTAATAAAGTTCCGTCAACGGCTTTTTGGAATAAAATGACAGTTCCGGAACCTCCTCAACAATTAGTAGCTTTATCTGAAGTTGAAATAAGGCTTGTATCAAGGATTATACCGTTTGTTAAAATAATAAAACTGGGAGGACATTTCGGACAAAAAGGGTTTAAAGGGCAGGCTGTGTTGTTTGCTCAACAAGTTGAAGAAATCACGGAACAACTACCACTGGCGATTGAACAGTGCGGTCTCACTGTTGTCATCGAAACATTAGAAAATGTTGATAGGGTCAGGGAATATAGAGTGAATTTAGACAACCTACGTGCAGCTTTAAATTGGCTTGTAAACAACAATCATCTCTATAGAGGCGTTACTCTTAACTTTGAACACCTACAAAATTCAATGAATGATGAGCATATAATTGAAATACCGCCAACAACAGTTAATCATAACCGAGAGCCACATCAACATTTTAAAGTTATTAATTCAGACCGAAAAATTCTTAGAGGTTCTTTTAATCAAGGAAGTGACATGTTTTCTTCCGACAGTAGGGGGAAACAATGCACTGCAAATGCAGCAGTTGCTATAGCTTATTCTTCCACCAAAGATCTGTCGCAATGGGACGCTTCGGACATTGATCGGGTGTTAATATTTGGTGATGCATATTACTCCCAGTGTCTAAGGAGCTTGCCAATACAACCAAATTATTTAAACACCGAAGAATTGCTCCCGGAGTTAGTCATCGCAAATATGTCTTATACACTTGATTTTGACATAGATTGTATAACAGGACTAATTAACCCAACAGTAGATGTGCTAGAAGGATATTTTTCGAGCTTATTAGAAGGTCTACGGCACTTTTTCCTGACTATTGAGAAGAATGCAGGCATAATCACCGCAGAAACAGAGATATCAATCTCTGTAATTAAACATGATACGTCGTATTACCTGTTTGATTCCCATTCAAGGGGACCTAAAGGATTTGTCGCATCAACTAGAGGTTGTGCAATGTTAATGATGTTCAGTACTATTGAATCTCTCGCTGAGCACCTACCTGTTGTCCTTATGACAAGAGGACGCAGAAACCTCCAGTATTGCATAACGTCTGTAAACGTATCTGTCAACAACATGACACCATCAAACGTATGTCCACATGAAACCACCGATAGCGAACATGACTCCGTTAATGGTCATTGCAACGATGACATCACTGCCAGATCCTTAACTAATAATGGCCAAATAAACGTCACAATGTTGATGGCTAACGAGTACCAGATACCTAATTTAATTGATGTCATAAATAATCCTGTAGGTAACGATACACCCCTCCCAGTATACGATATTCGGAGAAAGACAGCTCCTCCTATAAGCCTCCTTGTAGAAAAAAGAGCTGAGGAATTAGCATGGGTTAGACTCTTCCCTGATGGAAATAATGGATTACATGAAGAAAGGCAACACAAAATAACCCCATTGGACTACTTTCAGACTAGAGTTATGGGAAGCGACAAACGATTTCAAAAAATAGAATACCTATTTTATGCTCTGTCTGCAGTAGAATTGTTAAGAGCACGCCAGAATGTATCTGTTTGTGGAAGACTTCGACAAGATGGGATACAGCCGGAGGATCTTATACAAAATATACATTTATGTATGAGAAACATACGAGGGACTTCTTCCTACTGGCACAGGGCTTTTACAGAGCTAATGGCCATGGTCAGAAACTTAGGGCCACCCCATTTCTATCTTACATTATCCTGTAATGATTTGAATTGGCGGGACATGTTAAAAGCTCTCTTGGTGGCAGATGGTAGGCCTGATTTTCCTATCGACGATCTGACTTATGATGAAAAGCTAAGATTAGTGGAATCGTATCCAGTAACCCTGTCGCGCCAGTTTATGTTCAGGTTTAATGCTCTTATGCGAGTATTAAAAAGCAAATCGAATTATATATTGGGTCATGAACTGGTTGATTTCTGGTGGCGGGTTGAATTTCAATTAAGGGGATCTCCACATATACATATGATTGTTTGGTGTAAAGATATGCCCGATTTCAATTCGCCAGAAGGAATTAATCTGCTTGAAAATATAATTACCTGCGAAATACCTGAAAACGATTCAGAATTAAAAGATCTTGTCACCAGACTTCAAACTCACAGACACACACATACATGTTACAGTTATAGAAGTCCAAATTCATGTAGATTTGGGTTTCCAAAACGAAGCTCAGAAAGAACAGTAATATTGGATGACAACCAAGCTACTTCAAATGGTGGAAAATTTTATATATTAAAGAGACGCTCGGAAGAATCTATGATTAATAATTACAATGCAACACTACTACGATTGTGGGGTGCTAATATTGACATACAGCCTGTGGTTTCAGCTCTTGGCGTTGCGTATTATATCGCTAAATATATCGCGAAATCGGAACCAGCGAACCTGCAAACCGCAATAGCAGAAGCGCTTTATAGAGTTAGAGAAAGAGGAGGAAATTTTGGCCAGCAGATATTTGCCGTTCAGAATTGTTTGATGAATCATCGTCAAGTGTCAGCGCCGGAGTGTGCATACAGGCTGTGCCACCTGAAGTTACGCGACAGCTCCAGGAAGTCAACATTCGTTAACACATGCAAGCCTGAGCTCAGGTACAGGATGTTACGTTTTGATTCGGATACAGTTGAGCCTTGCAAAAATATATTCGAACGATATGAAAGTCGACCACGGAACTTAGAAGAATTGAGTCTCGGTGAGTTCGCTGTCAATTATGAGCCGATAAGTTCTATTACTTATCAAGACGATGACGATGGAGATGCTGATGCCTATGAGCAAGAAACTGAAAACCAAGAGCCAATAATAAATTTGCTGAATAGAATGGGTAGAATGAAGAAACGATCACGGCCAGCAGTTCTACGAACTCGATATTACACCGCTGACTCCGACCCTGAAGCGTACTATTACAGTTTGCTAGTTACGCATTGTCCCTTCCGTAGTGAATGTGAGCTGTTAGAGGGGTACGACAATGCTAAAGATGCTTTCTTGGCGAAACGTGGTCTTTTAAGACCACTTCATTCTGGGTATGATAATGAGCTATTATCTCGTTGGGAAAACGAAATACAAGATGCCCTTCGACGACTAGCTGCTGAACAAGCAGTCGACATGTGTGCCAATAATAGCGCCACGAATCAGACTTCAATATTACAAAATCCATTTCATCACATTAATATTCAAGAAGATGATTTTGAAGACAATATGGTAGTAAACATTATGTCTGATGAGGATTTTTTGAGGGGAGTCAATTCCTTAAACTACGATCAAAAACAGTTGTTCACCAAAGTATGTGACAAATTACGAACAAATACTGATGACCAACAAAGATCACTCCTAATGTTCATTACTGGCGGAGCTGGAAGCGGCAAAAGTTTCACTCTAAAACTGCTGGTTGAACAAATTCGAAGACTATCCTCAAATACAAGTGTCATAGTCACGGCACCAACTGGTGTTGCTGCCCGACTAGTCGGAGGATGCACTTTACACAGTACTTTTGTATTGCCTATTGAAAAGGGCCGAACAGTTACCTTGAGGCCGCTGACCGGAGATCGTCTGCAAAGGGAAAGAAATAAATGGAGAAATATCAAGTGGGTTATAATAGACGAGGTCTCAATGGTGCCCTATTCTACACTAAGAAATATTCACCTGAGGCTACAAGAGCTTAAACAGAACGACCGAGTCTTCGGAGGTGTCAACGTTCTAGCTTTTGGCGATCTCATGCAGCTACCCCCGGTTGCTGCTACACTTGGGGGCGCGTATTGCTTCAAGCAGCCGGAACATCATGTACATGAACCACACTTGTGGAGGATGTTTGATTTCTGTGAATTGAGCCAAAATATGCGCCAAGCCAACGATAACACTTTCGTTGATCTTTTGAACAATATCAGAGTAGGCAAACTGACCTTAGAACAACTGGCCACGTTAGACACAAGAAAAATAACTAATGAAACAAACGATTATGATGAAATAGTACATATATATCCCACTTTGAAACAGGTAGAGGCATATAACACCAAGATGTCGGAACGTTTAACATTACTTACTAAAATGTACACCATCACAGCAATAGATACATCTACTGAATCGAAGACATACGGACAGACCCCGAAACCTGAGCATTTACCTAGTGACCCCAATAAGACTGGGGGTATAATAAACAGTATCGAACTGGGAATCGGCTCCAGAGTAATGCTTCGTAGAAATTTGAATGTAAACCAGGGTTTAGTAAACGGAGCGATGGGAGTGGTGAAGGCCTTTGAATGGCCTGCTCTTCGGCGCGATCAGTTGGAACAGGGAGAACAGCCAAGCGCTGTTCTCATACAATTTGACGACGCATCCATAAAAGCCGATATTAACGGACTTGTCAGAATCGAGCCTTGCCTCACTGAATTTGACGGCTTGAGGGGGTCTGGGAAAATTCAGCGTAAAATGCTCCCGCTGATTCTTTCTTGGGGTTGTACTGTACATAAATTACAAGGTTGTACTCTGGATAAAGCAGTTATCGATCTAGGAAAGTCATTGTTTGCTAAAGGACAGGCCTATGTCGCTCTCAGTAGAGTCAAAACCATAGAGGGTTTGTTTATAAGTGCCTTGGATCATAATAAGTTGCTTAAAAATCCACATGACAGTCAATCGTTAGCAGAATTAGATAGATTAAGAAATCTTCCTAGGTCATCTTAATACATGAAACCTTCAATCTACATTACACATTTACACATTACACTAACGACCTCATCCACTAATCGGTCCATTACCCATTTGCTGCCATCGACGGATATGTGCGTCACTACTACCAAATACTGGAAGCGTCATACGTCAAAAAATAAAGTTAAGATAAATATGCCGTGTTTGGTATCATTCAAAAGCGCTTTACTTGTACATTTTGAATATATCTATATATTACTAGCATTTGCTTGTGACTTTACCTGTATTCATGGGGTACTTTTATACTTTTTCAGCGTAGTTTTTTGTCGTAGTTGGGTTTTAGTTTTTTTACTTTATCTTGTTCATAAACACTTTTCAATTTTGTTCGAAAGTGTAAAAAATCGGTATATTTTGCGTCCCACACAATAGTTACGTGGGACAGGTCTCGGAATCCTTGAAAATCGGGACGTGCCGCGTACATTGGGACACCCGGCAACACTAATGATACTTAAAATCCTTGTTTGAGAGTAAAGACTTTTTTTTTTTAGACCGAAAGGCAAGTATAAGATCTTTCTTTCGATATGAGCAACTTACTAAGTTACTCAACGACTTGCAGACGCTTTGATTAAATACAAGTGCTACTTTTTGAAACCGGATGGACGATTGCAGAATCTTGATATCAAAAGTAAATATTAATAATAAAAAGAAAGCGTAATGTATAACGCTGTAGTAGAAGAATTATATCATCTCGATTTTTTTTTATTGGCAATAAATTTCGTTTTATTGCAGCTTTAGCGTATGAGGTCAATGTCATGAGACTGATATCTGGCGCCTTGTATATGCATTATAACAAGCATGTATCAATGCCTTTCCACCGTTTAAATCAAAAGGATTTAGTTTTAGCAGAGTACACAAGGAAATATACAGGGCTGAGGAAAATCATACATCAAAAAATGAAAAGTAATATCACACAACATAATCAACAATATAATAAAACACACATACTACAATATATATTAAAACACACATATACACATAAATAACGCTTGCATTCAACAGTTAAAGGGACATATAAATATTATACAGACATACATACAATAAATACAATAAACCCAACTGGAGTGAAAAATTAGCCAGAGCCAGGAATCGAACCCGAGACCACAGTATACAAGACTGCTGCTCTAACCACTGAGCTACTCCGGCCGATGCCTGAGTCTGCAAACCATGTTGGGGAAGTCACCAACCATCTATACGACAGCCTTAGATGACCGAACAACGATGAATCGTTGTCCGGTCATCCAAGGCTGTCGTATAGATGGCTGGTGACTTCATGGTTTATTAGTGAGAAATTGCAGACTCAGGCATCGGCCGGAGTAGCTCAGTGGTTAGAGCAGCAGTCTTGTATACTGTGGTCCCGGATTCGATTCCTGGCTCTGGCTAATTTTTTACTACAGTTGGGTATATTGTATTTATTGTATGTATGTCTGTATAATATTTATATGTCCCTATAATCAACAATGTTTGTTTCAGAAAATAGAGCTGCATTTTACTTATTCAGTCAGAAATACAGTGTGTTTCTCTCCAAATCAAATATAGATTTTCATTAATATTTTTTTACAGATTTTACTTGAAGGAACTGAAAACATATTTAGTTTATGGTATTTTATACTATAGAAGTTTTCTTGCAATTTTTATCCTTATTGTAATCTCCCGTCTCAGTACCTCTCTTTCACCAAATAGCATCCCAACGAAAAGGGTCGTACTTTGCACCACTACATGTCGCCAACAGAACGCAGTCTTCCCAAGAGGTCTCCCTCGAAAGTACTAACCATGTTAGATGCTGTTAAAACCTCTCGCTGCGTAATTGTTTATCAAAATAAGCTTCAAAAATGGAGTATTTAACCCCTTCGCGATGAACGTCTTTTAAGAATTTTTATTCTTTTGTCACCGGTTTTCAAAACAAAAATTTTTATCTAATTTAATCGGTCAAATACTCCGATTAAATAAGGCAAAATTTACAATAAAAATATAACTGGTGGGAATAATCAAGGAGGGTTAATTAGACGGAAAAAATGCATACCCGAGAAAATATGGGTTGCGCAGATTTTGCTACGTTTGCGTTGCCCAAGGAATAAATCTCGGGCTGCGCAGCAAGAGGGTTAAAACCCATTGAAGGGTGGTGATGCAGTTATTGCATCATCTAATTTTAATCCCTAATTGCCACATTGGCACCTGAATTTTTGAATGAAATTTTCACTTATATTAAGTACGCGAAAATATACGTACTTTTACTTGTTTACAAATAAATTTTCTTGTAAGAACTGGTGTCATTCAACATTATTTCAAAATTCTCCGAATACAAATAATTTGCCCCTGAAAGAGTTAACCCGTTATCTACTGGCATTATGATCTATTGCAATTTTTTCATGTAATATATTTTTTTCAGTTACTACAATGAAAATTAAAGGATAAACATAAAAAAATACCCACCCGTGATAAATTTAATTATTTAGAGGTAATTAATTAAAGTGGTACTTTAAAGTGCCGTCAGTACACTATGACTAAAATATCGTAACAGAAAACCCAAAAGGTATGTCAACTGGCACCAGAAAATATTTTCGATTTAATAAGTATGTGAGTATAGGCTTTTTCCTATTTATAAATAAATTGTTTGGCAAATTCCGGTGCCGAATATTTATTTCGACACTTTAGAATTGAAAATGCTTTGCCCCTGAAAGGGTTTAAAAAAACTATCTTTGGTGGGTTTCGATCTTGTTAGCAGTCCTTTAGTTATGCGACCGACGTCTATATTCCAGGGACAACATGTTCTCTCGTATCCCCACATATTCAATATATAAATTTACATATGCTACTTCTAGCATAGTAAAAACGATCCAGTGCCACAACTTTTTCGATTTCCTATAAAAAATAACAATGAAACAGAAAAGAAATACCAGGGAAATCATTACTACAATACATTTTAGTAATTACATTTTAAAGCAGGTGGAAACGATGGATAGCTATACAGACGAAAAGTAAACAAGAAGTTTTTCTCCAACATCCAGTGTACTGACGGCACCACCGAGTAATTCAACTGTTAAATCAAATACACACACCGTTCACCTAAAATGGCTAGTCAAATTGTATTCTAAGATCATAATGAACATATAAAAAAAAATCCAACACATATCTTATATCCTTTACAGTGTTTGTAGCAATAAAAAGACGAGCGTAGCAATCTGTACAAAATGTCGGCACAAAACACATCGACTGCTTCAAAGTTAGCCTTATTCCTCTCTAAAATAACAATTCTAGAACTACTGCTGCCATGTATTCGGATAAAGTGCGTATAAAAGAGTGTTTTTGCAAAGTACCAGTAGAATATTAGTAATATTCACCATGGTATGAAAGTTTAAAGTGAGTGGTACTTAAAAGTACCGCCAGTAGATAAAGGGTTAAGTAGGTTAGATTGAGAGCACCATCTATCACTTTAAACCTACGGGAATCTCTTATACCAATTCATCAAAATTTCAATACTTAATTAATTTAAAAGCAACTAATTTAAAATTCAAGCATTTTTTTAAATGAAACATTCAAGTTGTTTAGCATCTGATATTTACGGGTACTACTACTCATATTTAACAAACTAAATCTGCTGAAGATTTGTTACAAATGCGAGTAAAAAAGCCAAGTTTGGTTCAGAGTGATACGCCTTGTATTTTTCAGTGAATAATTAGCTTGTTTTATGGAACTTGTTCGGCTTGTCTGTGTGCTATAAAATGTCTATGTTTAGTTGGTTTAGTAAAAATTAAACAAAATTATGTATGAAAATTACTTAAAATAATCCATACTAAGCTAATACTTGTTAAAAGTGGTAAAAAATACATTTAAAAGTCAGTTCTCTTATAATTCTTTTATTGTATACAACAAGAGAACTACAGCTTTGGGCAGATTTTGTATATATGATCGGGACCACTTTGTCAGGGTCAGGGAGCCAACCAAAAATGGCATAGGAATGGCATGACCCGTGACAGAAAAATACCCTTTGCGACCAGCAAAACCACAGACAGAGGATTAGCCCCAGAATACAGTGACAAATAATAAAAGTAAAACTCACACAAAGCGCCCTGGCGCCAGGAAAGTGGTTAAAATAAAGCAAGGTTTAAAGTCATTTACACTAATTACAGATGGCTAAAAATGACAATAAAGAACCATTACAGATTGATTTTTAAAATAGTAGAATAATTTATCCATTAAGGTTTTATTTATCATTAATTATCTGGGAATCAATAGAGATCTTTTTACGCAGTGAGAATATTTGCAATGATTCAGCCTGCATTGAGTTACCTAAAATTTGGAACGAAATGCTCTGCAGAATAAGAAACAATCGTAGAAATTAATTCCACTTTTAGTATATTTCATTTTATGTTTGCACTTCTTTTTCATTATACATGTGGTCTCGCGATTTTATTTGCCAATTTCTTGTTTTTAAAAATTATTGCGAATATATTTGTATCAACGAAGATCTTGATAATGTCGCCGTCTGAGAGGTGAAACATGTGTCGATCTGAGGTATTTATATGGGGCATTCTCACAATCTTTTGACTTTTCTATTTTTTCTGTTCCTGAATAATAATTTTTATTTTAGTACATACTCTTGTGGAGTTTTTTTTATTTCATATACTGGGGAACATCCAATTGCATGACTGTATAACAATATTAACGAGATAAATAAGTTGTGGACGATGTTGGAGATACAAATATACCAGAAAATTCCTATTCCGTTTCGTGTTCCTGATGCTGATTTTTAAGTTTGGAGCTGTTTGTATAAAATTGATTCAATAAAAGTAATTCGATGTAATTTTTTGTTCCAAAACTGGTACTATTGTTTTATATAAATATGTCGTAAAAAATTAACCTGCACACATTTTTATAGTTGTTATTATTCTTTTAAATTCTGTCCTGTGTTCTAGATTCCTTACCGTCCCTCTTGCTAAAATTATACAGAAAATCACTTTAGATGCAGTCACAAAATCTTTTTCCACTTTTTTTCTTATGCAGAAGCATGCTAGAGAAAGAATGGCTAAAATTCTTTGACAGGAAATTTACTGCAGAATTTAAATCAGCTTTTAAACATCCATTTCAAACATCCTGTTTTTATTAGTAGTAATACCGTCCCTAAGGTTTATTCCTGCACTTTTTGAGGTAAATTAATTTTTTTCATGTAATTCAATGTAAATAATTGTTTCTAAAAATCAATAAACATTGTGGCTATCACTGAGTCGTAACATGATTTGCCTGAAAATAGATGGTACCTTACCGCCCCATCCTTACCATCCCTTTTTCCTTCCTTACCGACCCCTTTTTTTCCATACCGTCCCTTTTTTTTTTATCTTACCGTCTCTTCTTTAACACCTCTTTAAGACAATGTTATACCAAAATTTTGTACTAAAAATACTACATTGTTATTATTTCTTATTTGAATGTCATGTGGGTATTATGCAAATTCATTATAAGTGAAAATTTTGAAGAAAATAAAAAGTTATAGTAGTAAAATGGTAAGGAAAATTGATTTAGGTTAACTTAAACCTCGGTTAAATAAAATTTTTTTTTCGCTGCTGACCATTTTTTTTTTTTTTTTTTTGAATCATTAAGGCATTTGTCTGTAAGTCCATAATGTTATTTTAGCAAGTTTAATTTTACCAGATTTTTATTCCTGAAAATCAAAATACTGTGAAAATACCCCATATCGTTAAATTAATTAAATCCAGTAAATGAAGTAACATCGAATAAAGACAGGGTTTTAAAATGGAAAGCTTAACTTCATTCATAATGTTTCTTTACATCATATTCTTCTCCACCTATTAAAAGAACTGTCATAGAAAGTAATTGCCTTAATGGTGTCGCTTTTAAATTGTTGGCACCACCATTTGAATTACTGACAATAATACGTGTCAAAAGCGTTCTTGAATAAAGAGTAAATCACTGTTCTTATCTTCTTTCTTCCTGGCGAACATAATTCGGAATACTTTTATGCCTTGTGCCATTTTGGCATGACAAAGTAATTCTTGCTCTTAAGCGGGTTAAAAAAATATGAAAAAAGGAAGGAGTTATAGATTAAGTTTTCCTGTTCTAAAATCATAGGCGCCACCTATTCATTATACAGGGTGTCTACAAATTAGTTGGGAAAAAATAACGATTTATTGAATGGAATTGACAGGAAGAATTTAACCCCTTGAGGGGCGGTGGGATATATTTTATACCTCCTACGATTAATGAAGATTTGCACCGGGAAAATTTTATGAAATTTTACTTTTCTAACTTTGGTGGAAAAAAGTCGGAAAATTGCATTTCCTTATTTTGCAATTTTTTTTTTCTAAATTTCTGGTGGGAATTCAGCATTACACAAACGTAATTGCTTGCCCCTCAAGGGGTTAAAGTGCATATTGTTGTAAGATAGAAAAATAGTTCAAGTTTACCATTATCACAAATGTTCGATGCGACTTCCTTTAGTGACTCTGATTCATGAAACCAAAGACAGCATTTCGCTTTTTCAGCACCGTTGTACGTATCCATTATCGTAATGCCGAACAATAATGATTACCGCTCGCTAAACGATGGCGGCAGTTATGACACCTAATGCCATCTATGAATAAACTTCAGCAATATTACTACTAGTCTGACTTTCAACTAGTTAATTTCATTTAATATTTCGGAAGTTCTTAACTTACGAAATTTCCCAAAGACACTCTATATTTTAATTTCTTTCTTAGAAGTAAAACCTAATTAAAATAACCTTCATAGGATAGGGGAAGTTAATCTAAAGATGAAGGTTAAAGCATTAGGGCATGGGCCAGTAAGTCATTTTAAGAAGGGTCCGAATATTTTTAAAAATTTTTATCGAGGTCCAGAGAAAAAAACACATAACTAATATATGTACTTATTACTTTTAAATTGTTACTTTTGCATGCACATACATATAATATAAAATAGAAAAGTCGGGTATTCGTTCTGAAAAATTACTGCAAACACAAATATATGTTCTGAAAATTTTTACATACACATAATACAACAGAAAAGGCGTTGAAAAATTAATACGAAAAATTACACTTGCGGTCTTCAGCCAGTTTTTTATAGTCTGGTTCAGTTGGTGAACAGGTAATGCGAAGAGTGTCTTCAAAAAGGGCGTCCGTTAATCTCGAACGGTATTTGCTCTTCAAAAAATTCATTTTGGAGAAAGTTCTTTCACATACATATGTGGAACCAAAAATAGTAGACAGGTAGCTAAGTTTTTTCCAATTCTTCTACTTTTCTGAGACATGTTTACCCCAGAATTCTTCAGGGGATGCAGTTTCCTATATTAGCAAGGAAATATCTTCTTACCAGGGTTCGTAAATATCATGATATTTTCGAAAATATCAAAAATATCCGATATTTTGATATATATCCGATATTTTCGATATATATCCGATATTTTCAAAATAGTCAACATACTGCGGATAATGAATATTTTCAAGCATAATATGAATTAGAAACTAAAACATATTGTTATTAACATAAAAAATTAAACAATAGTATTCTAAAATGCATTTCTCTCTTTTTTTCCTTCTTTTTTTTTTTTTTTTTTTTTTTTTTTTTTACTTAGAACAAAATTGAAGATGTACTGATTGAAAACAGATACAATTTGCATATATTTGCATACATTTTGCATATGTATATAAATTATAGGATTTGTATCAAGTATCGGGAAAGTTTTATATTTTATAAAATAAAATTTTAAATACAAAATAGTTTTTCTTTTTTATTGAAGGATTTTAACATAAATGTAAGCTTGTCTTATTGTTTATTCCCAAAACTGTAGTACAGTTTAGAATCAATTAACCCTCCGTCTACCAGACGGGTCCATTGGACCCGACAGGTACATACAAAATATTCATTCAAACCAGAAATTTCTTTAAAATAAACTAAGTATATAAACCAGACAAAAATAAGGTAAATAAATAAGTTAAATAGTTTTAAATAAAAATTCTGGTGTAGAACGTTTTATTAAAACTTGAATAAAATTCCCGGTAGATCTAGGGTTAAACCAAAATCAGAAGACTCTTTTCTAATAATGCTGCATATAAATGATTATCTAAATTACAGTTTCTCTTTCAATGGCTGTTCTGAATTAATTGTCTCATAATTATTAGTTCTACATTTAAAAATAAAAATTTCTAACATACAGATTAGAAAAGATATTTGTAATAAATTCTTCTCGTATTCTTTGCCTAAAAAAGTCACTGCCAGAAACAAAAGTTTTTTATCTACAGAATGGCATAGTCAATAACAGTTGAAAACTTCATTTACGGTTGTTTTGACTGAAGAAAATATCAAAATTATCTTACACATTGATATTTTAAAAATAAATATCAAATATACAAAATATCAAACATCTTGATATTTTGTAAATAAATATCAAGAATTTGAAAATATCGAAAATATAAAAAATCTTGATATTTAAAAAAATATATCGGATATATATCAAGATATATATCATGATATATATCCATTGATATACATCAACGAACCCTGCTTCTTACAAATCAAATATCTCCATTTGAAATAAAGGTTTTTCAAGACTGAAAAACTTCGCAACCACATCAGCCCATTCTGCAGCTGGATTAGGCGATTTAAAGAATTGAGACAACTTACCTGTCTCTGCAAAGTCTTGGAATCTTGCTTCAAATTCCTTCACAAGATCTGACATAAAACTTAGGAACACTGCAGTGTGTATTTCGGAATTCATCTTTTTATTTTCAAGAACTGTTGGAAAATTAATAAATTCTTCGTTTGCAATATGTTTTTCGGCGGTCCAGATGTAGACCGCGGAAGTTGCCACCTGTTGCCGACCGTGGGATTAGGGTTTATCCTTCTGAGGACCTATGAGCTTCCTCACATAAAAGAAAAAAAAAACTGGAGGGACTACACTCAATTTTCTGAACATTTCATAGGAAAATTAAATAATAAAACTTTGTATGAACCATCATACAACAAAAGAACACACAGGACGCGTTTCTGTCTGGTAATTTTAACAGCCCGTCATCAGCCAAAGTAAACACGTGTCCGTAAGGGGACAAGGTCACAAATGAATAGAAAAGGCAGAGAGGAGAGCTTACAAAGAATGCGAAAGGTGGTACTAGCTGAAAAATAAACACCAATCACAGAGGAGCACATGCAGAAGAGGAAAGTGTTGCCAAAGTGGTAGAAAAAAATTAACAGAAAAGAAAAGAGTAAAGGAATTAAAAAGAAATAAACAAAAAGAAAAAGGAATAAATAAATAAAATAAAACCAAGTAAATTAAACAATTAGAAATAAAACTAAAAGAGAAAACGGGAGAAAAATATAAAAAATATTTTTTTTTCATACAAAGTTTTATTATTTAATTGTTGTTTATCGCCAGTTTTTCTGTGCTGTTTCAACTTTATAGAAAACTTTGAGGTAATCCAAAATCACTATAAAAATATGGAACACAGCATAGATAACTTATTCTAGTAAAATACTTCAATTATAGATCTAACATTCGCTAATCGGATTCACAGGCGAAGTTGGTATCAAACATGAGCAATCTAGGCAAAAATTGGTTTCAAATGTATGAGAGTTATTAGAGTTTTTTCATCAAAAAGGAACCACGTTTATAATGTCAAAGGTACGTAAAATGTTTAGTTCTGATTTAGCTATTATTTTGGGCTTCTATTTTTATTCTTTTTTCCTGCCACTTTTTAAAATTCCTTGAATAACAATTTGTACAAAGTCAGTATAAAGCGGAAAATTGCATGTTTTGCTTTTATTATGTATTAATTTATAAATTAAATTAATTTTTAATAAATTTACTAAAGTAAATTTTTCGCAATCTTTTGTGAAATTTGCGCTATTGTTCAATGTCAAATGTTACAAAGTATATATCTACCCTATATATGTAAAATACTAATGAAACGAATTTATGAAATGACTGATTAAGCGGCTAATTATGTTTCACAGCTATTACTCCTAAAATATGGAACAACTGACCAATTGATCCGTGTGTATCAACAATGGTACGAGGATTTTTAAATTCTAACTAGATTTCGAGATATTAATTTTTTTTTCTAATTTTAATGATATTTCTGTAATGATGACAACTAAATAACACCATTTTTGTGGTAAAAAAAAAAAAGAGGAAAGAGAAAAATATAGAAATTATGAGATCTCTGATTTTTTGGTTATTTTCAAATTGAAATTGAAATTATCTTTTATTTCAATCGGAAGTGAAGACAATATTGTGATCAAATTATGTTTTTCAGGAAAATTAAAAAAAATAATTCATAAATTACTAATAAGAAGATAAAAAAAAATAATTTCTTATTTATTTTAATTAAATTTTCATCATTCCAAGCGATATTGTTTTCATATTTTAGAAAAGGTTATATTTTAAATAGATGTCAATTGTTGCCGATTGCATCGCAAAGAATAATATTTCCTTACGATTAAATATTTATTTGCACGTGTCTATTAAAACCAGAAAAAACTTTAGAGTTAAATGATTACACGTTAAAAGCAGAAAAATATTGAAAATTACGTCATAAAAATTGTATTTACACTGACTATTAAAAAAGAAAGAAAAATTTAAAATAA
This sequence comes from Maratus speciosus, assembly GCA_963932465.1. Taxonomy (NCBI): domain Eukaryota; kingdom Metazoa; phylum Arthropoda; class Arachnida; order Araneae; family Salticidae; genus Maratus; species Maratus speciosus. The sequence goes on from OZ010798.1 coordinate 294,772,995, forward strand.
TAAATTCATTAATATGCGTTAAAAGCAGTAAGTGGGAGAAATTCCGTCATATTTAAAATGGCCAAATAATAATACTGAAAACAGTTTAAATAAAAAAATATATATATACATTTACGAGACATTTATTTCATATTTCGAGATGATTTTTTAAATTTTTGTTGTTAATTCTAAGGCAGCGCAAATAATAAAATTTCATTTCTAACAACAAAAGAATTTTTACGTGAATATTAAAAAGAGAAAGAAAACTTTAAAATGATAAATTCATTAATATGCGTTAAAACAGTGAATGGGAGAAATTACGTCATATTTAAAATGGACAAATGATAATATTGAAAAACAGCTAAAAATTAAAAATATATCTATGCGAGGCATTTATTTAATATTTTGAGATGATCTTGTTAACTAATCTTGGCAATTCTAAAGTAGCGCAAATAATAGTACAGTAGAACATCTTTTATCCGAAACTCTTTTAACAGAAACTCTCGGTTAACCGAAATCCACTTTTTAAAGCTATTTTTTTTTCTTTTTACTATCACATTCCTTGTGTGCAAGCGGTCCTTTCCGAACCACAAGTACAGATAAATATTTGGGATCCCCTTTCTTAGAATTTCTTTGGATTTAACTCGAGCTCCCGTAAGCTGCGGAGTGGATTAGAACAGAGTAGGAGGAGGTAGAACCGGAATGTGTGAATGTGGTCTAGCATGTGTTTTTTCTTTTTACCGAAAGATTAATTAAAAGTGTATTATGGGGGGGGGGGGGTAAGCAGTGTGAAAACAATTCGAGAGTGTGCCAAACAATTGTTCTGATTCTCACTGGTATTAGCGACACATGTGAAAGATAATTGTTGAAGTTATTCACTCAAGAAACAGTATTCGTGATAGCAGAGCAAAGGTAATCAAAACTGCGAAAAACAAAACTTTGTTTCAAACTCTTCTGAAATAGGTAAAAGGTATTTAATTTCAAAATTAAAATTAAGGTAATTTATTCTGGTTTCTATTTTGCTATACTTTATTTCTATTAAGCACTTTTTACCATAATAATAGCGTATATGTTTGTCCTTAATCTTAAAATTGAAGCATTCTCGATTATCCGACAATTTCGATTTTCCGAAAAATGGTCGGTCCCAATAACTACGGATAATCGAGGTTCTACTGTATTTCCTTTCTAAAAATAGGAGTATTTTCATGTGAATGTTAAAAAGAGAAAGAAAGCAAATAAAATCATTAGGCGAGAAGCAATATTTCACCTTCATTCAATCACAAAGTAAACAACAGGAACTTTAAAACCTCACCGTTTCACTTAAAAGGCGACGAAAATAACAAAATAGATGTTATAAGTTAAAAATATACATTTTATTTAAATTTCTTAGCACTTTCGGCCTGCATTTCCCGCGGCCATCATCGGAGAATATTTTTATATTAATTGTTGTTCTATTCATTCAAACGAAGTGACATATTTGTGAATGAAACAATTAACTCCTTAATCATCGCGCCCGTGACTGTCACGGGCGGTGTAGGCATCTTTCCTTTTATTCAGATTGTTTTATTCCCACCAGTTTTTTTAAATAATGCAATTGGCTTTATTCTCTCAACATTTTATCTACCATTATGGGGTCTTGTACCCTTTAAACGCGTCGAAAATTAACGAAAATCTTCAAAGTTTGAATTAGTCTATATTCAAAACCTTTTTATATATAAACATGAAATTTTGCATATTGATTAAACAGATTGTGCTTTGTAATGTACTACCAGCAGAAATTTATTAACCCTTTACAGAATTTGTGTATTGTTGAAATCAAAATAGCTCTTTTTTTTACCCCATAAGTCATTGCGCGCATGATATCTTGAGAAAGTATGTATGGATTGTCATGAAATTTGGTAAATATGTGTGTTTAAAATGGTCTACTTTTAATTATTTACAATGGTAATATTTTTAGTTATGACTATTTTTATTCATTAAAAATACAATTTTTTTAATCTTTTTTTACGAAAATATTTTTTTATATAGTTAATGAAATAATTTTAGTCTAAAAGTAGATCAATTTAAACACACATACAGAGTTGCCAAGTCTCCGGCTTTTTGCACACCACTATTATCTTAGAGAAAATGTCGTTATTTTAAATCGCAATAAAGTTCTAATTACTCAAATGAGCATTTTCTGTATTAAAATACTGGTATCCAAAAAGCCGGAGACTTGGCAGCTCTGCACATATATGTTTAGCATCTTTACCAAATTTCATGCCAATCCATACATACTTTCTCAAGATATCATGCGCGCAATGACTTATGGGGTAAAAAAAGAGCTATTTTGATTTCAACAATACACAAATTCTGTAAAGGGTTAATAAATTTTTAATGGTAGCACTTTACAAAGCACAATTTGTTTAATCAATATCCAAAATTTCATGTTTATACATAAAAAGGCTTTGAAGATAGACTAATTCAAACTTTGAAGTTTTTCGTTAATGTTCGACGCGTTTAAAAGGTACAAAACCCCTTAAATGAAGAGAATATTTCAACTTGAAAAAAGCGGTGGCAATCAAACAATCTGAATTTTTAAAAAGTATTCGACACTTATCAGGCGCGACGATTAAGGGGTTAATATAAAAATATTCTCTGATGATGGCTGTGGAAAATGCAGGCCGAAAATACTAAGAAATTTTACATAAAATGTATATTTTTTACTTGTAACATCTATTTTATAATTTTCGTCGTCTTTTAAGTAAAATGATGTGCTTTTGAAGTCCAAATTGTGTATTTTGTGAGAAAGGTAACTTTAGTGAAAATTAGATTAAATTTAAAACAATACATTAAAAAATACTTATGTAAAACATTTATATTTTTATAGCGTTCTTAAAAAATAGCGGGAGGCAAAGACTATGTTTACTTAATTAATTTTATATTAACTTATTTTCAAACGTTTAACTGATCTTATTTAATCAAACACGAAAACACCCAGTGGATGTCTTAACAGCCGCCAATTCGGCCTTAAAATTTCAGAGTCAAAGGGAAATGAATAGAAACCTGCTTAAAGGGAGATCACCGCTGGTTTTTTAAATTATAATTCAATCACCTTCAATCTTTTTAAAATCGATCAAATTAGCGTATTTTTAGAATCTGAGGTGTCTGAACGGAGTTGGCAAGCGTAGCTCGCAGGAGGTAGAGCCCCCTAGTAGATACATAAAATCAAAAAATAAAATAAAATAAAATAAAATAAAAGTATTTATATTCATTTGTTAAGCCTAACAGTATAACTATTTTACACCACATAGGTTTTTTTTTTTTTTTTTTTTTGCTATAAAATATGGATTTTACGTTATTTTGTAATAACATGTGCAAAAAGTTAACCCTGAATAAGTTTTTTATGCTATACAATGATAAATAAGCTGAAACTAAGTTCGTATTTACTTTAAATCGAAAGTTTTTCTCATGATTACCACCAAGTCATAACATCCAAAATTTTGAAATGGCTACCAAGTATAATAATATAGCAACAAATATTTCGTTATTCATTAAACACCTACCTGTACCAAATAATACCCGTAACACACTAATTCGACAGAACAATTGCAAAAAAACTTATAATTTGTATTTTTTATACACTTATTTTTGACAATTGCAAAAAATTATAATTATTAACAATAATAATAAATAATAATTATAATAAAATAATAATTAAAATAATAATAAATAAATAAAAAATATAAAGAAATATATTAATATATATATATATATATATATATATATCATAATAAATATAATATAATAAATAAATAATAATTAAAATAGTAATTAACAATTGCAAAAAATTATAATTTGCATTTTTTATAAATAGAAATCTACTTATTTTACCCCACCTGACGATATCAAAGTAACACAAAATTTAAATATTCTCCAAAAAAATTTAAATAAATAAGTAAATAAATAAACTAGTATGTTGTGGCCATCACAAAACTTTCTTCTACATAAATCACGTCCATAAAATCATTTAAATAATAACAAGAAATTACACCAATTTATCACCAATTCATATCAAAGTATATCTGAATTTCAAATTTGATGAAAATTCATGCATTAGTTCTTGTGATAGAGCTATAGCGGAAATTCTGAACAATGTAGCATAGCAGCGCACCTGTTGAGCGATTTACACCAAAACATAAACAGCATTAATTGATGTCAAGGTATACCTGAATCTGAAGTTTGATGAAAATCCGTGCATTAGTTCTGAAGATTGAGCTATTGTGGAAATTGTGAAAAATGATGCATAGCAGCGCCATCTCTTTGCCGATTTGCACCAAAACGTTACCAACACCAATTCACATCAAGGAATAACTGAATCTGAAGTTTGATGAAAATCCGTGCATTAGTTCTTGAGATAGAGCTATTGCAGAAATCGTGAAAAATGCAGCATAGCAGCGCCACTTGTTGGGCGATTTACACCAAAAACTAATCAGCACCAATTTATATTAGGGACTACTGGAATATAAATTTTTATTAAATTCCGTTCATTAGTTCTTGAGATAGAGCGCCCACAAAATTTGTGTCACACATAGACAGACAGACTCACAGACAGACTCACAGAACCACAGACTCACAGACTCACAGACAGACTCACAGAACTACAGACTCAGAGACTCACAGACAGACATTTTTTAAAAACGTGGTTTTCGGAATCTCTGACCCCTAAAACGTGTAAATCCGTCGAAAACCGGAAGTCGAAATTTTACATGTATCCAATTCTTTCTTCTTATAAAGATAGAAGAAAGTAATAAAAAAGAGGAAAGGAAGAATATGCGTGTTTTCCAGAAGTGCACAAAATAGATATATTCTGCTTATCTTTAGATACTTATTTTTAACAGTGGCTGAAGAATAATTGCTGTCCTTTAACTTTGTTCTTCTTCATCACTTGATATTATTCAACTTTGAAATTTACGATATAAGCACACTCTCTCTGTATTTAAAAATTATTTTTTAACAAACCTACATAAATGCTGTCATATGATATATATGCTTGTACAAATACTTGATTGCTTTCCAGCTCACTCCCCTGTATCATTGACATAACACCTGAAAGAAAAAAGCCGCTTTTTTAAATTAAAAAATTACCTAACAGTGATCCTTTGTATGTTCTAGCGAACATAATTCTTTTTTAATTTTTTCATGCAATGCCGCCTTGGCACAGTATGGGAATTCTTGTCACCAAAAGAACGTAAAAAAAGAAAAAAAAAAGAGAAAGAAAGGAAGGAAGACGAAACAGACAAACAGAGGAGAAATAGGAAAAGAAAAAATAAGTTACAAAAGGATTTTTCACTAGTCAGCTTTAAAAATTTAGCCCAGGGCACTAAGTTCAGACACATATTTTAAAACAAAATTGCATACATAAAATTTTAGATTTTGTTTTTCCTTATAGAAAATTTTACACGCCTTTTTTAATAATTTTAGTAATTTGAAATTATGAGTATTCAAAATTCAAAATTTCAAATTACTAAAATCGGATAAGCTATCATAATCTAAGAAATTGCTATATAACCATGAACGAAAACATACAATAACCACTTCCAAATTATCCATGATTTCAGAAGGCATTCATTTTCTTTAAAAACTTCAGAAACCAAGAAATGTTCAAATCTACTTTGTTTGTAAAAACGTAGTTTTTTTTAATTTCACTGGCTTTCGAAAACAGTTCTTTCAAAGCAGTTTTTCTACTAAATTAAGGAGCTTTCTCAAACTGTAATATCGATTTTATGACACTATCCACTCAAAATTAAACATTTTCAGCTCCATAACTGAATTTATGCGTGCAAGAATAACAAAATACTTTTAATTTTAATGTTGTTAAATTTATCCTGCTTCTCAGGGCTGAAAGTAGCCTTTTTTTGCTTCCGGGGCAAACATGGATTTTGGCGCCCGCCCCCCTTCTTCCGCAAAGTATATTTACAAAAAGAATTTTACAAATTTTCTAATAGCCGACTTATTTTAACATTTAAAATATGTAATACTGAACTGCGTAATCTACAATAGCGGATCCAAGGGGGGGGGGGGGTGACTCCCCTCTGAACACCAACAAAAATATTCAAAAAATCATTTTAAAAATTAAATATACAGTAGAGTTCCGCTTATCCGACACCCGCTTAACCGAGTTATTTTCTTCTGATGGACTGATAGCTTCCATTATTATGAAACAGTCATTATAAATAAAGTGTTAGGTGAAGATGAAAACGGCTGCACTTTGATCTTCACCTAACACTTCATTTATAATGACTGCTTCATAATAATGGAAGCCATCAGTCCATCAGAAGAAAAGGATCCATTCCAAAGATATAATCCTTCATTTGGCGCCCCTTCGTTCTGGCGCCCGGGGCACATGCCCCCTCTTTACCCCACCCCCTCCCTTAGTTTCGGCCCTGCTGTTTCTTCAGAGGGCATCTGTAAAACCTATATTAAGGGTTCAGAAAACTGATAATACGCTATAAAAATTACTCCGAAATGCTTTCGAAAATCAGCGGCTGGAAAAGAAACTTTGTTTTTATAAATGCTTCTTTAAATATCGAAAGTACAGGGTGTCCATTCTGAACGATGTCTAATGGCTAATTTCTAAACAGTTAGTCACAGACATAAAGTTCAAATACAAAAATTTGTTTTAAATAAGGTAAAAAAATATTTTAGAAGTCGTTTTGATCAATAAAAACATTTCTTAAAAATTTACGAAACTTAAATTTTTATACGCTTCCCCGGTCCTAAAAGTGATATTTAGTAATAATTTCCTATTACACTAACAAGTAAGACAAAAAATCTAACACTAAAATTGACCGAGTTATGAAACTATGAATCGCATGACTTATACCAATTTTCTGCATCTGAACGCAGATGAGTTGGGCGATGCTTCGAGGGATCATACACAATGTGCTTAAAGTATTAGAAGGATTTATTTCATGCGTACATTTCTGCATTGCTGCAGAACAAGGTTTAAAATAGCTTGAACTTTTATCAATTAAGATTTAGATTAGATAATCTAATAACATATTAAAATGTGTATCATTTTGTAAAGAATTGTGTCTGTTTCTTTTCATCATTTCACTTAACAAAAATTCTGTTTTTTTTAACTTATATTTTTAGTACAAGTTATATATTTTTCTTTAATATGTCAGAGTGAAAATAGATTTTAAATTTATATTGTAATGTTAATTTTATTCTGAACTATTTTTATTATATCTGACGAATATTCACATTTTTTAGTAAATTTGTGAATGACCCCTATTTCGCAGCAAAAAAGATGCTTCAATTTTAAACAGCTATTACTCGGTCAGTTTTAATCGTAGAAGAAAGGGACTTCTTAGTGTAATAGGATATTTTTACTAAATATAACTTATAGGACCGGGGGACCGTATAAAAATTTAAATTTCGTATTTTTTTAACCCCTTCGGGACGAGCGTCTTTTACAGAATTTTTAATCTTTTATCACCGGTTTTTAGAAACGGAAATTTTTGTATTATTGAATCGGGAAAATGGTCGGATTAAATAAGGCAAAATTTACAATAAAAATTTACTGGTGAGAATAATCACTGATTCTGAGCAGCTTACGCGGCACGTATACGGGTCGCTCGTCCCCAAGGGGTTAAGAATTTTTTTATTGACACAAATTGCTTTTAAAACACTTCTTTAGCACTAAGCACCGAGTTCTCAGAAAGCATGTTGAAAAAATTTCATAATCTAGGGTGAATCTCCCCAGTTATTGACACCTGAACAATAACTGACACTTCAGCCAAAATCTCACTCAAATAAGCATTTTTTGTAAAATTCTGCAGTGTAATGTTATCTATTGGTAACTAAGACACTTATTTTACTTACCCATCATACGTAGTATCGGGTTAAGTCTTGCAATCGTTTTAAAAATCGGAACTTTTTTCTGACGGATTTACACCTTTCAGACACTGGAGATTCTGAAAAACATCTTAAAAAAAAAAAAAAAAAAAAAAAAAAAAATGCCATCCGTCTGTCTGTATGTGTGTGTGTCTGTAAACGCTCTATCTCCCGAACAAATTGAGATAGAGACTTGAAATTTGGTGTGTATTTAGTATATAATAATGGGAAGAAGACTATTGAATATCAGTAATCTCGATTACCTGGAACTATTTATTTCGGACTCTCGAAATATCCGTCCTGATAAAAGGTATATAAAAATTTACGAAATTGTTTACTTTAAGGAGTGAATATAAAAGACAATAAAAAAACATAAATTTTACATAAAGAAGGAAGACGGTCGGATAATTAGTTCCCGAGATATTTGCAATCATATTTTTCACACAATATTCACACATATTTTTCACAATATTTTTTTGCACCGCATATTGTACTGAATGTATATTATAATGCGCTTCATAAGTGCATACCAATTTCACTCTGTTCGAAAGGCTGTAACATCATTAAAATGCACTTGAGATAATTTTCTCCCACTGGCCGTAATGTAACGAAAAACTTTTGACTGTCCCTGTAATTAAGCTATACATCCGATTTTAATAAAATTTGAAATGGCTCGACAAAATTTTGCAACAATCATTTATTTAAAATTTCAGACCATTCGGTTCGGTAGTTTTCGCTCTGTAATATGCGGACGGACGGACAGACCGACGGACAGGCGGAGAGACAGACAGACAGACGGACTGAACGACGACTATAGGTGCTATTTATATTTAGGAGTATTTACTAAATAGGAGTATTTACTAACGCACCTAAAAAGGTTACAAATTTTGTTTTTATTATAAAGAGCAAAAGGATAAATTCCTTGAAATATAAAATAACTCTTTTTTTTTTCATTTTTAGGTGCGTTCGTAATTATATAAATATGTAGCACCTATAGTCGTCGTTCAGCCCGTCTGTCTGTCCGTCCGTCTGTGTGTGCGTCTGTCCGTCCGTATATAACAGTGCAAAAACTACCCAACCGAATCGTTTGAAATTTAAAATATATTATTGTTGCATAATTTTGTCGAGTCATTTCAAATTTTATGAAAATTGGATGTATAGTTTAATGACAGGGACAGTCAAAGTTTTCCGTTATATTACGGCCAATGGGAAAGAAATTATTGCAAGTGCATTTTAATGATGTTACAGTCTTCCGAATGGTCTGAAATTTTAAACATATAATTTTTGCAAAATTTTGTCGAGTCATTTCAAATTTTATGAAAATCGGATGTATAATTTAATTACAGGGACAGTCAAAAATTTTCCGTAACGGCCAAAGGAAAAAAATTATTTCAAGTGTATTTTAATGATGTTATAGCCTTTCGAACAGAATGAAATGGATATGCACTTATGAAGTGCACTAAAATATACATTCAGTACAATATTCAGTGCAAAAAATATTTATAAAACTGGTTATAGTCCTAACGCACCTCATTTGCCACGTTTGACGTGCAATTTCCAACTTGTTTCAAACAAAGTATCGGGTCAGTTATTGCTTTTTAAAATAGCGTTGGTGTTGGTTACTGGAGTTATCGACCATATTTATAAAAAAACATATTTTTTTAATAGTACAATGTATAAATTAAAAAAATTTTTGACAACAATAAATTTTTAATGTAGCTTTACTATCCTTTCAAAAAGAAAGATAAGTATAAAATAGATTTTAAATTTTGTAATAGTGAGGTGAGCAAGAAAGACTCCTTAAGGCTCCTGTCCCTGCCGGCGAAAGCACTCACGGACTAATGCTAATCCTATGGCGAGGGATTTGAGGGATTTTTCTAATATCTCGTTTGCATTTCGGTATTTTTAATTTTTAATTTTTTTTTTTTTTGCATTGGATAAAGTTACTTTTACTTTCAAAACCAATTCTGAAAATTAAAGTGTCTAAAATAGTATAGTTCTAAAATATATCTGTAACCAAAATCGAAAAAGTATAAAAGGTGCGATGTAGAGGCGGATCTCGGCTATCCAATGAAAAAAAAAAAAAAATAAAATAAAAGTGTCGAAATGCAAACGAGATATTTGATAAATCCCTCCCCGTAGGATTATCATTAGCTCGTGAGTATCTTCGCCTTAAGGGTCCTGTCCCTGCCGGCGAAGACACTCACGAGCTAATGCTAATCCTATGAGGAGGGATTTTTCTAATATCTCGTTTGCATTTCGACATTTTTAAATAATTTTTTTTGCATTGGATAGCCGAGGTCCGTCTCTACAGCGCACCTTAGTTACTTTTTCGATTTTGGTTGCAGATATTTTTTAGAATGGCACTTTCATTTTCAGAACCGGTTTTGAAAATGAAAGTAACTTTATTAAAAATATCTGCGACCAAAATCAAAAAAGTAACCAAGGTGCGCTGTAGAGACGGATCTCGGCTATCCAATGCAAAAAAAAAAATATTTAAAAATTTCGAAATGCAAACGAGATATTAGAAAAATCCCTCCCCATAGGATTAGCATTAGCTCGTGAGTGTCTTCTCCGGCAGGGACAGGACCCTTAAGGCAGGCATGTCAAACTCGTTTGCATCCGAGGGCCAAATGCACCATTGTATACAAAGCCACGGGCCACATTCCCACATTACAAAAAAACAACAATAACAACAACAAATATATTACATTTCACAGAATTAAATTTGTCCGTATAAAATTAATAATAAAACATTAATAAAAAAAAATAATAAAACATGTTTAAAAAAATAATAAAAAAAAACATGAAAAATTCCAAAACTGCCAATCTGAAAATTTGAAAATACCGTAAAATTTTAAAAGAAATATTTAATAAGTAAAATACATCAATTTTAATTTTAACGAGCTTTTATTATTCTGTAACATTAAAAATAGCAAGGTGTCGTACTAAAGTGAGCTGCCAAACAAAGTTAAAAATACATTCAGATAAAAATAAAAAGACCTTTAAACACATAACAGGTATTTAAAAATTTATATCTCGGTCAAAATGTTAGAAAAATGTATTATATTAAGTGTGTTATCCTGATCATTGCATTTTTTTCTGTTGGAATCAGTCACGAAGATTACTATTCTGAAATAGAGGTAGATATTTTGAATAGAAAAATTCTTGAACTTGGCATCACTGTAACTACGGTTAGTTGAGGTGTATTCATGAAAAATAGATTTTCAGCATGAAATATGAACTAAATCAAAACAATGGAAATATCAAAGGCTTGGCGGGCCACTCATAAGTTGTCGGCGGGACAAAAACAGAATCAAAAACAGAATCTTGTTACATCTCTCATCTGGTATATCAGTTCTCTTTATTTTGAACGTTATCAATGATTTTACTTGAAGCAAATAGCAATTAGAAAACACTAAATAGGAAATTAGAGTTCCATTTTTAGATAATAAAATAATTAATACGATAAACTAGTCGGAAGTGCCAATCTCAAAACTTTCTGCTATCTCATACATGTTATTACTTCAAAATTCGCTATATAAGTGCCAAAATTAAATGGCAATCTCTGCCCATCATGATGATTCTAAAGATATGAAATTCCGTGCATTAATTCTTGAGATACAACAACCGCTAAAATTGTGAAAATTCTTCAAAATGCAGCATAGCTGCGCCACCTATTGAGTGATTTATGGCAAAACCTAATTAATAACAAGTTATGTCAACGTCTAACTGAATCAGAAGTTTCATGAAAATCCGTGCTTTAGTTCTTGAGGTAGAACTATTGCAAAAATCGTGAAAAATCCAGCATAGCAGCGATACCTATTGTGCGATAACACCAAAACCTAATCAGCAACAAACTTGTGTCAACGTCTAACTGAATCTGAAGTTAAAGAAAATTCCATGCATTAGTGCTTGAGATAGAGCTATTGCGGAAAACGTAAAAAGTGCAGCATAGCAGCGTCACCTGTTCGGCGGTTTACACCAAAATGTAATCAACTCCATTATTTATCAAGGTATACCTGAATCTGAAATTTAATGAAAATTCGTGCATTAGTTCTTGAGATAGACCTATTGCGGAAATCTTTGAAAATGTAGCATAGAAGCGCCACCTGTAGGGCGATTTATACCAAAAGCTAATCAGCACCAATCTATATCATGGACTAACTGAATATAACTTTTTATTAAATTCCGTGTATTAGCTCTTGAGATAGAATAGCCCACAAAATTTGTTTCACATTCAGACAGAGTCACAGACAACACAGGCAGAAAGACAGAGTCACAGAATCACATACAGACATTTTGTAAAACTCCTTAAGAGCCTACACTAGTCACTCAAAAAGACCCGGAGGATATTGTTAATCCTATAGAGAAGTTATTTTCAAATATCTCGCTTGAATTTTGATATTTTCGAATGATTTTTTTTTTTTTTTTTTTGCATAGGATAGCTGAGGACGATCTACAGCCGGGCTAGTTTTTACTTTTTCGATTTTGATTATAATTCTTTTATATTAGGATAGTTTCACTTTCAGAAAAGTAATTAAAAAAAAATATGAAACCAAAATCAAAAAAGTAAACACTAGCCCGGTTGTAGATCGCCCTCAGCTATTCTATGCAAAAAAAAAAAAAAAAAAAAAAAAAAAAAAAAATCGAAAATATCAAAATTCAAGAGAGATATTTGAAAATAACTTCTTTATAGGATTAACATTATCATCTGGGTCTATTTTAGCGACTAGTAAAGCTCTTAAAGCATGTAAATCCATCGAAAGTCGAAAATTTTCAGGAATCCAATACCATTTTCTTGTAAAGATAGAAATGAAATAAAAATCAAAGAAAAGAAAAGAGAGAGAGAAAGAAAGTAGAAGGAAAAAGTTACAAAATGAACCTTTGCTATCCAGCTTTTAAAAAATTGGCTCAAAGCATTACTTTCGGAGAACACGTGTTAAAAGAAAATCTCATAAGCTATATTTAATCTGTAAAACATTAATAAACGTCAAACAACAGAACTAATTGCAGATTTCATTATTTGTTATCATTGCTTTATACTTTACACATTTCACGAATGCATTTGCAAAGATGAGAGTATTTTTGTAAAATTTAAATTGAAAAGTAAATGTTTATTAATAATTTTTATAGTTGAAAATATGTTTTTGAATTTAAAAAAAAAAAAAAAAAAAAACTCCTAGTTATCGTTTCGATCCATTAATTGTATCTTACTAAAAGATGAACTATTTGAATGAATTTTCAAAATGATATAAATTAAAGTTTCTCAACATCAGCTTTCTAAAATTTTGACCACTTTAATTGTATGAAGATTATAACAAATGCACAAAATATGTATATTTCGAGGTGTTTTGTTCCGAAGAACTCAAATAAAGCGTCAAAAATCGGTGCTACCTTTTAACTAGTCTTATGTGTCTATTAGTCTTTTAACTAGTCCCAAAACTTTCTTCTCTCATACATCTTGATATTTCAAAAAGTAGTTACAAATATTAATACTTCAATATTATTAGTCCAATACTACACCAACTTTGATTTTCATCTTATACACGGCTCAAAACAATTAAAGGATACTGCAGTTTTAGGTGGATTTTGTATCTGGTAAACTGTTTAGCTGATTGATACATGGTCGACAGACATAGTAGGTTATATGAGAATAAATTACACATGTTTGGCAGAAAAAAATGCATTTTATTGCGCATTTGTGTACTAAAGGAAAAAAACACAATTTGTGCATATGAGAAAAAAAGAATAAGAAAAGTTGTTTTGTTCAAAGAAAATCATTTTCAGTAGGGGGTATGGTTTCCACGGGCGGCCAGCAACGTTGAACACCTTTGAGGCATGAACTCAATGAGGCTATTAATGACGAGTTGGGGTATTCTGCCCCACTCTTCCAGAAGAGCTCTTTCCAGTTCTTGGAGAGTTTGTGGGGGTTGTTGGCGGCCAGAAACTCGTCTTCCTAGAGCGTCCCAAACGTGCTCGATTGGATTCATGTCTGGAGAACACGCTGGTCATTCCATTCGAACGATTCCTTCCTCGAAAAGGAAATCCTCCACCAGGTTTGCACGATGTGGCCTGCAGTTATCGTCCATTAAAATGAAGTTATCTCCGATTTCTGCAGCGTAAGGGACTACAATAGGTCTGAGGATCTCATCCCTATATCGGCGACCAGTCAGAGCTCCATCTCGAATGATGTAGAGGTCAGTGCGCCCGTCAATGGAGATGCCACCATACACCAACACTCCTCCACCGCCAAATCTGACACTTTCGTGCACGAACGCAGGATTATTCCTACCGCCACGGTCCCTCCAGATGAAAATACGTCTATTATCCGGATGCACAGAAAAACGGGACTCGTCAGAAAACAGAATATTGCTCCATTCATTTCTCCTCCAGTTGACATGCTCGGTTGCCCACTCCCTGCGGTCGCGACGATGCCTTGATGTTAATCTAACACATACCATCGGTCGGCGAGCATACAGACCTACAGCATGGAGCTGGTTTCGGACAGTCTGAGTTGAAATCGTGGTGCCTGTAGCCGAGCGAAGGTGTTGTTGGAGAAGAGTAGCGTTCATGGTTCGGTGTTTCCGAGCTGTTAACGCTAAATACCGATCTTCATTGGGCGTTGTTGCCCGTCTACGACCTTGCCCTGGTCTTCGGCCTGCACATCCACTCTCCAAAAAACGGTTCCAGATCCTGGAAATGACACTTTGTGACACTCCAATGGCTTGCGCTACTTCGGCTTGAGTTTGGTCCCCTTCTAACCTACTAACAATTCTCAAAGCTTCTGAATCTGTCAAATGACTTCGCTGAGACATCGTACACATCGAAACAAAGCAATCACTGAATGCCGATCATCCTTGTCTTCATTCTCTTTTATCCAGTTGAAAGTCAAATTTCATTCGCTGCCGCTGAAGCGACGTTTTTGACGTCGAACTCAAAATTTGCATACTCCACAGTTTGAAAACCAGAAAAATTTGCATTTGTGATTCTCTTCTTCTATTTTCGGCGAAAAAAAATTCGTTTATATCTTTATTTTATACAAAACTTCAAATATCCTTTAATTGTTTTGAGCAGTGTATTTCTGCTTCAGTCAATTAATAGGAGTAAAAAACGAGTCAATCTCTATCATAATATTTATTAAAATCAATAGTTTTTCGTTATATTGTACATCAGCCGTTTGCGAATAGCCGGCTTAGCAGGATGCGAAGTTCCGTCGCTGCACGAGCCACCGATTTACAATAGAACTATGAAAAATTGAGAAAATTATACGAAAATCGCTATTACAGAGCCTCTTTTGGCGGAATTTTTCGAAATTCAAGGAGGACCTGCTTGCCATAGCCGAAGACATAAATATGACGTTGGTTCAATTCTTTGCATAGCTTCAGGCATTTTTCGAGGGTACGATAATGAAAATGGCACAAAAAGCGTTGCTACAGCAACACTTCCGGTGAAATATTTACAAATTCAAGGAGAACCGCTATAGCGGAAAACATAAATATGAAATTTGGCTCAATTCTATGCTTAGCATCATACATTTTTCGATGGTGCAGTAATGAAAATGGCACAAATATCACTATTACAGCGCCCTCTTCCCGCGTAATATTTCCATATGCAAAGAGGACTTGCTGATCATAGCCAAAAATATACACAAAATATTTAGTTCAATCCTATGCATAATTTCATACACTTTTCGTTGGAACAATGGCTACGCACGGCCACGCACACGGACACACAAGCACTTTGTATAAACATGTTTTCGGGGATACCTGATCCCTAAAACGTGTAAATCCGACGAAAACCGGAAGTTGATAAAATTTTCGATTATAATACTTTCTTCTATTGAAGATAGAAGAAAGTAAAAGTGAAAGTAAGTACAATATTTAATATGTAGACGTCGACGACATGAATGGCAAAATATACCTTAGTATTAAAATTTTTGTGCTGTGTTGAATTAACTTTTGATGCTGCAGTAATTGCAACCATATGATTGTGAAATCTCGTTCAACCTTTGGGCCATTGTCTCAACTAAAGCTCCAAATTTTGAAACGAGATTTCACAATCTTATGGTTGTTGCTACTGACGTACCAAAAGTTGGTTCAGCTAAGTACAAAACTTATAACAGTGCACATACAATTATAAAATCTTCGACCGAATTAAAATGTTTTTTTAAATTCCTGTATTACCTAAAACTACCATCGAAAGAATGAAAAAGAAAAAAGAAAAAAAAAGAAGAAATAAAAAGAAGAAAAAGAGAGAGAGAGATGGAGGTAGAGATTGAAAAGAGAAAGACGTTACAAAATGAATTTTCCCCATCCAGATTCAAAAGTTTCCCTCAAAGCACAGTCTTTGAAGAACACACATCAAAAGAAAATTTCATAATCTGCATATGAAGATCTTTACAGAATTAATGAATGTAAAAACCGGATCTAGTTACAGATCTTCACATTTGTTATCATTGCTTTATTCTTTATAGCTTTGACAGTTTCATTTAATGAACATGAGTACCAATTAAAGTTTACACAAAAAAAGTACTTTATGCTTAAAGGAACAAAATAATTCGCAATTTTCAATGTTACGATACAAAATCTAATATAGACATCTATTTTTTTTTTTTTTTTTTTTAATGCAAAAATTGTTTGGCAGTGATTCTCTGTACATTTAGTTGAATATAATTTCATTTTAAATTTTTTCACGAATGATAACTTGACTTGACATAAGAAGTCTTGCAATGAAATGAATAATGAAAGAAAAAGAAAATAAGACAAAGAAACAGGGAAAAGGAGGAGCTATAAAATGATTCATTGCCAAACAACTTTAAAATTTCGGCTAAGAGCACTGGATCTGAAGATCACGTGTGAAAAGAAATTGCTCAGAATCTCTTCGCCCTGAAGATCAGCAAGATTCTATAATAAATAATTATTTTTTATTTTTTAGGTATTTTGATATAGATTATAAAAATCTAGAAAAAAAAATAAAAAAAACATTTTTATGTGTATTAAGTGGACAACAATTTTAGGTATATATATGTGTACCTGAGTTTAAAATTAGACAAAATAGCATAATTTTCTTAAATGATATAATGGATATGAAATAATTAATAATTTATGTATTGTAATGTTATTATATATTTAAATGAAATTCTACTATTAATTAAATAAATAAATAAATATAAATGGAATTTATTTAATAGTTATTTTTATAATTATAGATATTTACATGAATAGTATTTATTTTGAATGAAAATTCTCATAGCAATTATTCTTTATGATACATAAATAGATTTTACATTTGTACACGTTACTCAGGCTCTGGATTTACATCCTAATAAACGATATTTCGAAGTCTTTTTTTTCATTGATATATCTTGATAAATATATACATTATAAAGTCGTACTTCTTTTTTAGGCCAGTTAGCAATTTAGCGTTGTTTTGGTGGTAACTCTTTATTATCTAAAAGTAGAATACACAGAGGTCTTCCCTTACGTGAAATTCTAGATATATTGTCTTCATATTTTGAAAGTGCTAAAGCAATATTAATTCTATATTCCATAAGGGACATATATTTCTTCAAAGCAGTGGATTTATGATCATGCACATAAAAAATTTACCAATTCAAAATTAAAAGATCGACAAAATTTTAACATTCTCACAGTTAAATACAGATAGGAAACATCTGTAATACCCATAAAAGTATTATATATACGAAAATACAGCAGTATAAGGAATGCTAACGTTTTTCTATTCTTTTTTTTACACCACTTTATGCAAGATACATTTTATTCCCTTCCTACTTATGAAGTAACAAACCCTTATGCCCTTCCATTTTAAAACAGATATTATGTAATCGTCTAGTAGTGGTATCTACCGCTGTCATCGAAATGCTCAAAGCCAGAGGACACGAGTTGTGACGTCATCACTAATCGACCGATTTCTCACTAGTGTTGGAATTCACACAGGAAAATTTTAAATAGCAATTTTCTTTGATTTTGTTTGTGGCATATCTATAATCTTATAAAACAACAAAAACTATTTAAATTTACTGGTGAGAATTTGGAATCCCCCAATAAAAAATCAGCCAGATGCGACAACACTGTGGCAATTCGCATCTGGCTGAATTTTTATTTATGGATTCCGAATTCACACCAGTAAGTTTAAATAGTTATTATTGTTTTATAAGATGGTAGATATTCTACAAACAAAATAAAAGAAAATTGTTATCCAATGTTTTCCAGTGTGAATTCCAGCACTAGTGAGAAGTCGGTCAATTAGTGATGACGCCCCAGCTCGTGTCCTCTGGCCTTGAGTATTTTGATGGCAGCAGTATCTACTCATTTCATTCACCTCTCTTCAGTTCTTTGTCACTTTTAAGTTTCCGTGGAGTCAAATCAGTTCTTTTACTATTACTAATCCAACCAAGAAAATATTTGGTTTAATTCGGTTGTTTTTGAGCAACTATTGAGGTAGATTTGCCGTTTGATTCTTAAGTAGATTCATATATGACTTCGTCGTTTTATTTTAGAACAAATCATTCGTCATCACCAGGGCTGGGGAAATGCACCACTTTACTCGTCACTGGCGAGTGAATTTTCTGATAGGGCGAGTGCATTTTTAGGTAGTCTTTGAAAACTGCAAACTATAGAGATACGCGATTTTTTTTTAATAGTTAGCTATATTGTTCAACTGTCCTAATTACTGCGATGTAAACATGGTACTAAGTTCTATTTTATATTAAACATTCATCTCTTGTTTATATTTCTTAATTTTACAAAAAAAAAAAAAAAATTATGAAAATGCATTACAGTAATAGTAACCAACTATTTTTGAGTTGCGTAAATTTTGTCATAAAAATTTTCAACTGTACGTTGCATTTTACTGGCTGGTGAAATAAATCCTTGGCTGGTAAGATTTTCTAGAAATACCCCGCCCCTGGTCATCACTATGAAAATTTTGTTAAAAAGTGTCATACTTTGGAAATTTTTATTGGTAATGTTTATCAAATAAATTACTCTGCTGTAAAATTTCGTCAGACTACTCATATTCGCATGAAAAGGTTCGCAGGTCCCCAGACACGTCCCGAGTAAAAGACACTCTAGCGAAAGCGAGGTTAAAAAAAAAATTGAAACCGGACAAATTTAAAAGGGAAATTAGACAAATTAAAGACACCGAAAAGAGGGAAAGCAGGGCTTCGGGCGATAAAGTTACCGAACGACTCCTGCTACTTCGAGCCTATTATTACTCGATTTCTTTTATTAAACGATTTTGCTTAGGTTATTATGCCTAAAAAAGTAATTTTCTGATAAAAAATTCAAGAATTACAATCTCAATACTTGATTACTATATATTCTAAATCATTAAAGAAGTTTAAACCGTGGAGTATATAAATGCTTGAAAATTTTGTTAAAAAGTTTCATACTTTGAAAGGTTTTATTGTATAATGTTTTAAAATAACTTTTAAAATTAACTAATAAAGTTTTAAAAAGTACCAATAATGCCTGTGCATGTAAATTATAATTATTTTACTATACTACAAGATAAACCGACTTCTAAATCGTTACACTAAATTCAGTAAAATGGACGAAGGTACGCATATGTGTATCTAAGTGTTATTCATGATAAAGTTATTCAATAAAACTATTTTACAAGAAAAACTAAACTAAACAGATATTGAAACATCAACTTTTTATAAAGTAATTTTATTGTATCCATAAACGAGATTTAAAATAGTGAAAATTAGTTACGTCTCCGAGTACGTCAATTTCCCATTCTTTTTTGGAAATCACTTCTGTAAACGAATACAATAAACTCCGTCTAAGGCGGAATCGATCGGGACCGAAGAAATTTTCCGCAGTAGACAATATTCCGCCATTTGCAAAAGACCTCCGTCTTCACCTGAAAAGTAAAATTTAAAAAATGCACAAATTGTATATTTTATTTTTACGCTCGCAACCTTTAGTATCGATATTTGAAATTAAGATTTTAACGAAATTAAACTTTTTATTAAATTCATTGTCTTTAATAATCTTGAAAAACATTATTTGCAAACTGAAAAAGTGGTATCGATATGAAATTACTTCAGTTCTAGAATTTAATGAAAAACATTAAGGCTGTTCTTAATTGCTCTGCTCAACAAGTGCAAAAAGTTTTGATACATTTACAAATTCATTTTTTAACAGAAAGATATAAAACTGGAAAGCCTAACCATGGAAGGGATTTGAAATCGAATTGTGTTTTCCATTTTTGGATAAATAAATTACCTGTTGAGTTATAAGCGATTTTGATCATGTGAAAAACACGGTTTTCACCCTTTCTTGAATGGTTATTTTTCTTTCGGGTGGACATTCGGTTCAAAACGCCCACTTTTATACTATTCTGACTTCTATTGCATTTGTGGAAAAAAAAACCCGGAAAAAACAGCTTGATTACATACACTGTTAAAAATTTTGCAGCATTCTGGCAGGTCATTCGACCGTTTTTTCAAAAAACGGTTTCATAACCATAATTTAACTATATTCGGACCATAAAATGGTCAATAATATGGTCAGAATAATGTTAAATTACGGTATGTGTAACCGTTTTTGGAAAAAAACGGTCAAATGACCTGCCAGAATGCTGCAAATTTTTAACAGTGTGGTTTCTGAACAACAACACCTGCTAGTTCCATGCATTTCCGAACAAAAATAAATTAAAACTTATGTCATAATTTTGCCCTTTTGGATTTGAGAGCAGCCTTTACAAATACAAACCTCATCTTTAACATAGTAGTTCAGAGAGTCGGAAAATAATCTTTTATCAATGCTTTTTTTTCTTTCGGTTTACTAAGCATTCTTCAGTAACACATTGCAAGTTGCATTGTGTTATTGATTTTTATGGTTAAACATTATCATTTAAAAATATTTAATGATAAAGTTAAATAAGGTTCATGAATTAACTTTGTTACTCTATTACGAAATTTATCAAAATGTTCGAAAGTATTTGATATACATATATCAGTTTTAAAGTTTAATAGATTAAATGCGTTTCATTTTTAAAAGATAATTTTTTCCGCCAAATGCAAAGTTTTGGGTTCGGTGGGACCTTGTAAACCTTTCCGTTTCCGCCTTAGACAGATTTCCGGCTGACACAGAGTCCGCCTTAGACAGCATTTACTGCATTTTATGAGGAAGTTGGTTTTTGAGAAACTATCTATCGGATTCATTATAAAGCTTAACGATTCATGAACGTAAATATAAAATCAGAATTACAAATAGTCCTAGTATGGAATTTTACAAACGGATATTGCGAGTTCCACATATGTGGACCTACATAACGAAGAGTATAAACTACATCTCAAAGTCTGTATAGAATTAATGATTCTTAAACAGCCGAACTAGTTGCAGATTTCATCATTTGTTGTCACTGCTTTATTATTTATACATTCCAGATTTTATTTCCAGGTATGAGAGTACGCTAGAGGAATCTCAAGAGGAAAGTAAAATTTTATTAATGACAATCATAATTAAAAATGTGTGTTTGAATTTAAAGAAATGCCTAGTTTATGTTTGAATATACATTCCTCTGTCTTACTAAAAAAAGGAAAAAATAAATAGCATGATTTAAAAAAATTATAAGTTAATGTTTAATAAATTAAAGTTTGTCCCGTGTATTAACATTAGTATTTTCAAATTTTGACCCATCTAATTGAGAGATTTAAACAAACGCATAAGCTACCTATTTTTCCGTGCAGTTTTGCTCCAAAGGACTCAGATAAAGCGTCAAAAGCGTGTGTTATCATCAGGGTTCGTTGATATATATCAATGAATATATATCTTGATATATATCATGATATATTTCCGATATTTTTTTTCAAAATATCAAGATATTTGATATTTTCATTTATTTGATATTTATTTTCAGAATATCGAATGTTTGATATTTTTATATATTTGATATTCATTTTCAAACTATCAAGATGTTTGACATTTTCTATATTTGATATTTATTTTCAAAATCTCACTGTGCAAGACATTTTTGATATTTTCAGTCAAAACAAGTTTAAAAGAATTTTTCAACTGTTAGTGGCTTGTTCTGTAGATTATATACTACAAGTCTGATCATAAAAAACTTTTGTTTTTGGCAGCGAAGTTTTTTATTTTTAAATGTAGAACTAACAGTTATGTTGGACATAATTAATTCAGAACAGCGATTGAAAGATAACTGTCTCATTTAGATAATCAGTATTCATAGCTACATTTGAAAAGATTTTTTTCTGGCTTTAGTTGAGCTTAAACTACACTTAGGGAGTAAAAAAGATAAGCTTGCATTTATGTTAATTTTTCCTTTAAAAGAAACTATTTTGCATTTAAAATTTTGGTTTACAAAACGTAAAATTTTCTTGATACTTGGTACTGAATCCTATATATTGATAATATATGATACGTATTCTCTAGTATCATATAAACATATCGATCTTAAGCAGCAGCCATACACTCGTTATCTAACTCAACCGAGAAATCAAAGTTTTGCAGTCGTAAAATTGTGGTTAAGAGTGGAAGATCTGGCCGACGTCCATTGGTAGTTTACCGGAAATAATAACTGAAGTCTTTAGATTCATCAAATATTTATTAGATGATCATAAAATGCACCAAACTCCACTAGCAATATGCTAGCCATGTTCGGGCCGTTGTTACGTCGTAAATAGAAACAACTACAGGTTAAATATTAGAACAGCATGACTGTTGTGACGAAAATGGTCGCCACATACATACGCAAAGGTCGCGTGAAAGTAGATAGTGATTAGTACAAAAGAATATAAATATCACCTCGTCATGCGTTGTGAAATGACAAAATGAGGTGATATTAAAATTAATAAAATAGGAAGAGAATAATTTTGGCAATAACCGCGGGAACGCATTATTTAACGTACTCTCAATCTTACTGAATTATTTCGAGTACTCAATTAAATAAATGCGTGAAATGAACCATGAGAAGTTTAAAAAAGAGTAGACAAGAAAGAAAAGGAAAAGAAAACATTCTAAAATTAAAATAGGAAGTTATGAGAGGTATAAAGTGAAATATAATTATATTTTAAGAAAATGATGATTTTAGCAACTCATTTTAAATAAATAGACATCTGTCGATATCATTCTTCAACATTATCATACGAAACACTAAATATTCATTCCTGAAACCAAGCGCACACCTGAAATAAAAATTTTAACTTAAATGCGCGTACCTGCAAAATAAAATCTTTTAAGGATTGAAGAGCATGAGATTCCCCAAAATAAAACATGACAAACTCCATTTAAAAATTTGACAGAGTCTAGAAGTATACTTTTAACAATACTTTTAATAGTAAAATTTTAATCCCATACAACAGTATATTTTCCTTATAATTTTTTTTACAACAATTATTACCGAACAATTTCCATTTTAGATTTTCAATCATTAATTAAGATTATTTTTTTTTTTTTATTACATAGGTATATTAAGTTAGAATATGTTATCCATTGGAAAATGGTGAGAATGTGCTATAAGCTAACATTTCTTATTTTAAATTTGCTTATCGCTAATAAATCCATTTTCTAAATTAGATTAATGAATGTAAGCATAAAATTAAAATATATATTTTAAGAGTAAACCAACATGTAGTGGATTGTCCACGAATAAATTTTAGTTTTCAAATTTTATAAAATATAGCAGAACAAGGATAAAAGGAACCAGCAAATGCATATATATTTATTTTAATTAATGTTATAAAATTTTGGCTCACCCAATCATACTGGCTTGATGAAATCCTCTCAGATACCTCCTTTGCTCTGCGACTCCGTACCGTCCAGCATTCTCATTGCCGGCGAGGGCTTCCATTTTTAATGATTCACTACGTGACCATAACTTTCTCTTCCAAGGACCCTGGTTATCAGTCACGGGAAATGCTCTCTCGTCCCGCGTAGCCTCCTTTGTTACTAGGCTCCCGTACTCTATTTTTATTGGCTGTTATAGCCATCCGTGTACCAGACTTTTCGTGGGCCTTCCAGCATCTTCTCGAATTTTCTCCATGACAATGAGGAGCCAACGTGACAAATAGCTGTCACTTTTTTGTAAACAGGGTGACCAAATTAAGGAAAAAAAAAACTGGTTCCATTTTAACTTTTGCCTTTAATAACTTACCTATTAATTTTATTACATTTTAACTTTTGGATTTTAATGTGAATAATAGAAAGCTTTAAAATGATACTAAATATTAAATTATTATTTTAATAATTTTGAAAAGAATAAAATAATGAGTAATTCTTTATAGTTAGTATATTCATATATAAAAATAATTAAATTATTGCTGCATAATTGTAAAATATAGAATAAAAAAAGGATGTTGTAAAAATATCATTACAACATTCTCACCACTTTCCTTTAAAAAAAAAAGGAAAAAAAAGAATTTTTTTGTGCCGGGTTGACATCCATCACAGCTTTTCCTGGTGTAGTCAAATCTTCGCGTCCCTTCTTCTTCTTCCAATTTCTCTGTAAAAACTCTTGAAAAACAATAATATTAGAAAGTCCTTTTATAATATGGTGTCCATATTGTTTGTGTATGTGGGTGTGGTGTGTGGGTGAGCCATGTGTATGATAATTTTTTTTTTTTTTAAATGTATATATATACATATGCTGGTTAACACAAAAATAAAGCAATTAAATTTTAAATAATATTATTATTATCATCACTTTACCAAATTTTAAATTCCTGAAACATGCCTAAAACGCGTGTCCGAGGTAGGAACCAACATTCTTACAAATAAAATATTATTATTTACATATTTTTATTTTATTACAAACACAAAATTACACCAACTATGTATACATAAATATGTTACCTTTTCTTTAAATAATTATTTATTTATTTAATTTGTAGTATTTAATGCTTTATAATGATTTCTTTTTTCATAATATATATATATACTACATATGCATTGCCAAGAAAATCGAAAGTAAAAAAAAAATATACTCAGTTTCATTCACCATACTGAAAAAGATTTCTGAATCCCTGAAACAACCCTTTTAAATGCGATCAAGAAAAACATCCCTTACTACCTAACTTAATCCATCACTTTCCTGACATGTGTGCAACGCGCATCAACGTTCAAGGACATACAGGGATGAGATTTTTCTGCTCCGAGAAGTGACTAATGAGGAAAAAGGGTGCTGAATTCTCTCGTGCACCAATTGTTTCCTCCATCTTCTGTACATGATAAATGTAAATATGTCTTAATAATAGTAGTCACAAGTTACTAGGTTTTTTTTTTGTTTTTTTTTACTTACTTAGTATTTCATTATTTACCTAATCTTATTAGTGCCACTTAAATTTTAAAAATTTTATAGAGGGAAGGATTTTTAAAAGTTTTCCGAAAATGATAATAATAATTATTATTTTTTTTTTTTTTTTTTTTTTTTGAAGCTAAAATATTTTATACAACAAATATAATTTATCATTATTAACATCATTATTAACATCTAATTTATATATTTATTTTCATAATTTAATATATTTTGGTAAACTGAAATTCAATTGTTACATTTTATACAGAGCCTAATATATCCGAAATAAAATTCCGAATATGCACTTCGGTACACAATGTACCAATTAAATGTAAAATATTACAGAATGAATATTTTATACAATTATAGTAAGATAAATATAAAAGAAAAGTTATAACTGCTACCATATTCCAAGCTCAATTTACCATCATAAAATTTGGTTATGCACGTCAGAACGTCAGAACAGTTATCACAAATAAAATTAGGATAAAAATATACATTTAGAGAAATGATACACTTAAAATATAAATTTAAGAAAGTGGGAAATAATTTTAAAATTCTCTCTCCTACCCAATGCAACAGGTTAAATACTTGCGAAAAAGACACGCGTACGAATACATTACAAGTGAAAGAACCAACCCCGTAAAAATAGCCGGGAGGATGCGACGAGAGGTAGGCTACGATAGGACTTAGCTCCGGGGGAAAGGGGAAGTACGCATTGTTATTAAGGAGAGACCTCTTTGAATATTTATATAATCTAATATCATTTTCTCAAAATTAGAAAAAAGAGATAAGGAATTTCGCTTACCTCAGAATGTCGCAGGGTCCGCCCCGATCCTTGGTTGAACTTCTTCATTGAAGACATCTGTATATGTCACAAGAAAAATACCTAAAGTGTTATAAATAGAAAGTTGACTATGTGTTGCTTAACATTTTTCTTTTCGAATAGATAGTGTGCACGCTTGAGCCACAAAAGAAGATTTCCTTTCCTTTAAATGATTTAATAAATTTTCTAGGTTAAATGTAATTAATAACAGAAAATGGAGGGAGAGGAAAAAACACTTCTTCCCTTCCGAAAGAAAACAGGATAGAAGAACGCGCGAAAAGCCGATACAGATACATTGGGCAAAGTCCACACACATGCCCAATGTAGGAACATCAACCGCAGAAATTCTGGGTATGGCACAAACACGTACATATGAGAATCCTGAAATGAAAGTAACAGAAAATGAATTAAAAGAAAATTCATTAAAAGTCTGGGATATTATAAGAATTTTTTTGTTGCAAAGATTCTGATATGTAACACCCCCGCTGAATCGCCGGAACAAAAAAGGTTTACAAGTTTAATATAGTTGTTCTGTGAAGCACGAATCGAGACTAGGGCAGGGGTTTCGTCAGCAGATCGGCAGTCATTGCTGCAGTTTCAAGGTAAGTCATAGTTATTGTCCCTTCCTCGACAAGTTTTCTCAATAAATGATAACGAAGAGATATATGCTTGGTTCTTTGATGATGCTTGTCGCTTTCGGCAAGTTTAATTGAGGACTGGTTGTCCTCAAACAGTTGTATAGGTAGTTCTTGCTCGAAGTCCAGTTTCTTCAGGAGTTGTAGAATCCAAATTGTCTCTTGTGCTGCACAAGCGGCAGCCACGTACTCTGACTCAGCTGAAGACATGGCAATGCAAGCCTGCTTTTTTTTATGTCCACAGAAGTGGGTTATTTCCAATCATAAGTAGGATTCCTGACACTGACTTTCTGTCAGTAGGATCATTTGCCCAGTCTGAATCAGAATATGTCCTCAAGACAGGACAGGTTTCTCTCAATTAGTTTTAAGTCAATTGTAGTTTTAAGATATCTGATTGTTCGCTTAACAGCTTCCCAATCCTTAGCCCTTGGACGCTCGTTTCTGCGACTTAAAATATTTACAGCGGCACTAATATCTGGCCTAGATACAGTCGCGATGTATAGTAGAGCTCTTACGGCTTGTCTGTAATTCGTATTATTCGGAAGGAGATTTTCATTATCCGCTAATTTAAAGTATCCTGATTCCATTGGTATATTAGTTGGTTTCGAGTTTTCTAAGCCGAATTTGATTATCAAGTCATTAATTTTATTAATTTGATCAAGCGTCATGGTATTTTTGTCAGGCCGATTTATATTTATCCCCAGATAACATTTTGCTTCACCTAAGTCAGTTACAGGGTATTCTATGTTTAATTCGTTTACAAGTTTATTAATGTTCTCATCTTCCCCAGCTATGAGAAGATCATCTACATAAACGATTACGTAAGTCGCTGTGTTATTGGTTATTTGTTTATATAAACATTTATCGATCCTACTTTGGTGAAAACCTAATTTAGATAATGATTTATGTAATGTCAGGCTCCACGCTCTGGCGGCCTGCTTCAAACCATAAATGGCCTTATTGAGTCTGCATACCTTATGCTCCTCTCCCGGAACTGCATAGCCTTCAGGCTGATGCATATACACATTTTCTTGCAATTCCCCATGAAGGAAAGCGTCTTAATATCTACATGTCTTAAGTTCAGATCCTTATACAATGCCATTGCTAAAAAACTTCTAATTGTCGTATGATACGCGACTGGTGCAAAGGTCTCATTATAATCTACCCCATATTTTGGGGGAAAACCCTTTGCGACCAGCCTAGCCTTAAACTTTTCCAGCAAACCCTGGCTATTGTATTTAGATTTGAACGCCCACTTGCAATCGATCACTTTCGTTCCTGGTGGGACTTCGACCAATTTCCATGTATCATTTTCGCGAAAAGAATTCATCTCTTCTAAAGTCGCTTCTATATACTTTTCCTTTTCAATCGGGTTTTGCATATTTTTTATATCGTCCCAACTTTTTGGATCTTCTACTTTAACGTTATTTGTTAAGAACGCAAACCTATCGGGAGGAACTCCCCTGTTCGGTCTGTTTGATCTACGCGGGACGTTCTGCGTTGTATCCGAATTTGCATTTTCATTTTGCGTTGTATCTTCGGCGCTGTCAATATTATTTTCGATTAATTGTAATTTCGGAGCCGGATTTTCAGAATTCGGTATTTCATTGGTTTTATTTGATATGCTATCCTCAGTTATGTTTTCACTTTTAGTCTCCAGAATTTTTACGGTTCTACTTATTACGATTTTCTTACCGTCCGTACAAATTCTGTAGCCCTTACTCCTATTGTCGTAACCTACGAATATCCCCTCTATGGTTGTATTATCCAATTTTCTTCTATGAGTCTTTTCCACATAAGCAAAGGCACGACAACCGAATGTTTTAATATTTGAAAGATCTGGTTTGCGACCAGTCCATTTTTCGTAGGGAGTGCAGTCGTTGGATGAAGTCGGGAGGCGATTTCGTATGTAAGTTGCGGTGCAGGCGGCTTCGCCCCAGAGTGAGTTAGGTAAACCACTGTCTTTAAGTAGGCAGCGAGCCATCTCCATCAAGGTACGGTTCTTACGCTCCGCAACCCCATTTTGGGGTGCGGAATACGGAACAGTAAGTTGATGGTTAACTCCCTCATTTTTTAGATAATTTTCAATTTCCTTCCCTGTGTATTCCCCTCCGTTGTCGGTACGGATAGCACGCACCTTCCTGCCAAATTCATTCGCGGTCATTGCAACATATTCTTTAAATTTTGGGAAAACTTCATCTTTGGTTCTCATTAAGTACGTTATGGTAAACCGGCTAAAATCATATACAAAAGTCAAAAAATAATATTTTCCGCCAACCGTCGCTGTTTGCATAGGCCCACATAATTCGGAGTGCACTAATTCTGTGGGCTTTGTCGCTCAAAAACTAGCGGCTTTGGGATATGGATCACTAGTGAATTTAGAAATTATGCATGTTTCGCATGTATCACCGTGTTTACATTTGTCAATTTTAATTCCTAACGCCATATCATTATCTACTAATTCCTTAATGTGATTAACGTTTCTGTGGCCTAATCTCCTATGCCACTTGTGTAGACAATTTTTATTTTCGCATTCATTTATAATATTTACATTGTGAGACATATTTTGTTCTATTTTACATTCATATAAATTATTGTTTACATAGCCCTCGAGGTATGTAACACCTTCGTGAGTTATCTTGCAAGATTGTTTTTCAAATATGGCTTTACAACCATTTTCAGTAGCCCTTTTTATAGAAATTAAATTTGTTTCAATTTCGGGTACATACAATACATTCTTTAGTGTTATCGTTCTGTTTGCATTATCCGACATTAATGTATTTAATTTTATAGCCCCGTAACACTCAGAGCAAAGCTCTTGGCCGTTTGTAATTGTTACGCTAGAAGCACTGTTATGAAAATCATTAAACATGTTTTTGTTATTACAAATATGAGTTGAAGACCCTGAATCAATCACCCAGATATCTTTTACATTATCCCCAACAAAAGAATTTAGTGTCGTTTTCAGAATTTAGTGTCGCCCCCGATGAAAAAAAAAATGCATATAAATATAGATAGTACAAAACATATTTCAATTTTAAGACTTAAAGCACACGCTTTTATTTTATGTAAAATGACGTCATTCGCATCCGCTTACGAATTCCACATTTACGATCCACTCTTAAACATCTACAGTAAACCATGCATAGGACGTCACTATCGCAAAATAATACACAAATGCATCAAAAAGATTCCGTCATTAAAGAAACTCGACAAAAAAACGGCTATCTAATGATTCACAGGCCTTTATTTGTTTGTAACATTAATATAGATAGTTACAATTAAATATAGAATAAAATAGCTCCACGTTTTAACAGAAATCATTCGTCTATATTTTTTCAAAATAGCACGTATTTTAATTACATTTCCTTTCGGTTGTTATGAGAAAATGGCAACAAAAATATATAATTACTATTTTAGAACTATTTTTCCTTTACTTTCAACAGAAATGGAGTACTTCCGTTGCCAATATTAAGCAAATAGCTCTAAAAACTGCAAAAAAATTAATATTTCAAAAATAAATGGAGATACAGTTTTCAAACAAATCGCATTTAAAAGTACATTTTTTTCCCCAATACGATGGTATAAAAATTGAAAATGTTGGGTGCTTAGAAGTTTAAAAAATTGCTGTAGAATATTTAATCGTACAATGATACATCTGATTTGTTTTACGGCTGGCTTATACAACGTAACGTTATTTTTTAGAGACGACACAAAATTAGCTGCTGGGAGAAAGAAATAGCATACCGGGGGCTAATAAAATCTCACAGTATGTATTTGAAGATCTTTATATGAGTAGAATTAATCAAAGCATGAAGTAGCATTCCAAGCTATTTTATTTTAAATAACTGAAATAAAGCGTCAAAACTCGGTGTAACCATTTTAAAACGAAAATAGGTGCAATTTTTAATATGTGGACGTAGATGACTAAGGAAGACAAAATGAACCACATACACTTACGAACTTTAACGGATTAAAATTGAGCTTTTTCCCCCCATTAGAACTACAGCGAAAGAATGAAAAAAAAAAAAAAAGAAAAGAAAAAACAAGAAAAAAGGGAGAGAGACAGAGACAAAAATGAGAAAGACGTTGCAGAATGAATCTTCCTCATTCAGGATTTAAAAGATTGGCTCAGAGTTCAGGATTCGAAGAACACATGCTAAAAGAAAATCTCATAATGTGTATCTGAAGATCTTTACAGCTTTAATGAACGTCAAAAACCTGATCTGGTTACAGATTTCTTCATTTGTTATCATTGCGTTATTCTTTATAGCTTTGACAGTTTTATTTAATGAACATGAGTAATATCATTTAAAGTTTATATAAAGAAGAAGTACGTTATGGTTAAAGGAATAAAATAATTCGTAGTTTCCAATTTTACGATGTAAAATCCAATAAAGAAATCTCTTTTTTATGGAAAAATTATTTGGCAGTAATTCTCTGTGTATTTCAGTGAATATAATTTCATTTTAAATTTTTTTTCGAATGATATCTTAGTGTGGCATAAGAATTCTTGCAATGAAATGAAGAAAGAAAGAAAAATAACAGAAAAGAAAGAGACAGAGAAAGGAAGAAACTATAAAATGATTTTTTGCCAGTCCGCTTTAAAATTTTGGCAAAGAGCTCTGGATTTGAGGAACACAAGTGAAAAGAAATTTCTCATTAGAAGATCTGTATAGCAATCTATAGCAGTGTATAGCATCTGAAGATCTGTATAGCACAGATGATTGTTAAACACCAGAACTAGTTGCAGATTTCATCGTTTGCTAGCATTGCTTTATTCTTTATAATTTCGGGTTTTTAATTGCAGCTATGGAAGTATGTTTGAGAAATTTAAATTGGGCAGTAAAATTTTATTAATAACATTCATATTTAAACAAGTCGGAAATTGTATGTCAAACGTAGCAAATGAGGAGCATTCGTAATATAACTAGTTTTATAAATATTCAGATCTTGGTGTAATAGTTGTTGCAGTCTTATGCAAAAATGCATGAATGCAAAATTTATTACTATTCTATATATTAAATTTAGTGATATGGGAATAATAGAACTTCATCTCAAATAGGACGTAATCACCATGGCAACCTAGAATCATTACCTATTATGGGATATCATTGAATTAATTGCGTATAATAGGATTTAATAGAATGAAGAAAATTATATTAATATCTTTTTAAGTTTTGATTCGATTTTCATAAAATTTGAAATGCCTCCACAGAATTTTGCCACGATTACATATATTAAATTTCAAACTATTGAATTGGGTAGTTTTTGCTCTGTTATATGCAGACAGACAGACAGACGGACGGACCTGACGACGACTATAGGTGCTACGTATTTATATAATTACGAACGCACCTAAGTTGGAAATTGCTCGTCAAACGTGGCAAATGGGGTGCGTTCGTACTATAACTATTTTTATAAATATTTTTTGCACCGCATATTGTACTGAATGTATATTTTGGTGCACTTCATAAGTGCCTATCAATTTTATTCTGTTCGAAAGGCTGTAACATCATTAAAATGCACTTGAAATAATTTTTTCCCATTGACCGTAATGTAACGAAAAACTTTTGACTGTCCCTGTAATTAACTTATGCATCCAATTTTCACAAAATTTGAAATGACTTGACAAAATTTTGCAACAATTATATATTTAAAATTTCAGACCATTCGGAAGGCTGTAACATTATTAAAATGCACTTGCAATAATTTTTTGCCATTGGCTGTAATGTAACGGAAAACTTTTGATATGTCTGTAATTAAACTATGCATCCGATTTTCATAAAATTGGAAATGACTCGACAAAATTATGCAACAATTACATATTTTAAATTTCAAACGATTCGGTTGGGAAGTTTTTGCGCTGTTATATGCGGACAGACAGACAGACGGACTGAACGACGACTATGGGTGCTACATATTTATGTAATTGCGAACGCACCTAAAAACTGCAAACGAATAGAACTGTTGCTTTTTTTCATTCTTGAATTAATTAAAATTACCGTCGAAAGAATTAGAAAAAAAAGAACGGAAAAAGAAGAAAAAAAAGAAAGGAAAAAGAAGAAAAAAAAGAGAGAGATTGAGTCAGAAACGAAAAAGTAGTTGCAAAATGAATCTTCCTCACTCTGATTTAAAAGTTTAGATCAGAGCACAGGGTTCGAGAAAAATCTCACAATCTGTATCTGACCTTTATAGCGTTAGTGAACGTCCAACCGGATCTGGTTACAGATCTCCTCATTTGTTATCATTGCTTTATTCTTTACAGATTTGACAATTTCATTTGATGAACATGAGTATCAATTAAAATTTAAAGAGGAACGCATTGCTTTTATGTTTTAAGGAGCAAAATAATTCATAATTTCTAATGTTACTCATATAAAACCCAATAACGGCTTTTTTTTTAATGCAAAAATTATTTGACCGTAATTCTCTGTGTATTTTAGTGAATATAATTTAATTTTAAATTTTTTTCAAGAATGATATCTTGGCGTGGCATAAGAATTCTTGCAATGAAATGCAAAACGAAAAGAAAATAAAATAAAATTAAGAGATAGAGAAAGGGAGAAGCTATAAAATGATTAAGAAAGAGAAACATCGTAGAAAGTGACAAATAAAGATATGATAAAACGCATGCAGCTGTTTCGAAACCTCTCAAGTTTCATCATCAGTGCTTAAAATTATTATATTTGGGTTTTTCTACGTTGTTTCTCTTTCTTAATATATTGGCACAATGTACAGTCGTGAAAAAAAAAGTAAACACCCCCTACTAACTCCTCAACAAATTATCGTAGAAGAAAGTTACTGGTACCGAACGATTGGAAATAAAGTCTACTTTTAAATGATGTATATAAAATTTGCTTAGGGGGGCATCTACATATTAAAACGAACCAGAACTTTGTTTTTTTCAATAGCAGTACTTAATTCTGACAGCATAAATGAACTCTACACCCTTCAATTAGCCTAAAAACGAATTTTTATGCAATTCGTACCATCAGTTTCCGAGAAATTAATTATTTTAAAATGAGCGTATTTGAAGGGCTGTATCCAAATTGAAGTTCCGTACTGGATTGTTAACCGAGAGAGCCGCTTCCTTGATCAAGGCACTTTAAGCGCCACTCAAGGAGTCAATGAAGTGTGTTAGATTACAGTACAGGAGAATATATTTCAAAATGTCTCTCACTTCCATCATAGACGGCTCCTTAATCCACCATTTTGCCGTTTTTTAAGCATAATTTGAAAACTACTTGGAAGAAAAATGTGAAATTTTTGAATTTCCATAAAGCAGGACTTAATAAATCTAAATCCATCAAAAAAATGGTAGGTTGCAATTCATAATTTTTTCGAATATTAATTTCATAATTCATAATTCATATCATAAAATTATAAAAATTGCAAATTCAGCTTATTTATGTTTGGGTATATTAGTATTATTACTACAAAAAAAATTAGCACATTAGGAGCATAATTTCGGGAGATATAAATACAAATATGAAAATGTAATTTAACATTAGAAGCACTAAATTTTGAATGTTTATAATTCAAAAACTTATCGTTCAAATGACTTGAAATTTGGTGTCTAGGCATAGTTTGAACCGAAGATTTGAAATATCGCGTTAAAATTCGGTGTCGCCATTGAAAAAAATTAAGTTTGAATTCGTTTTAATATGTAGATGACCCCTAAGAAGATTTTATATACATCATTTAAAAGTAGACTTTATTTCCAATCGTTCGGTACCAGTAACTTTCTTCTACGATGATTTGTTGAGGAGTTAGGGGGTGTTTACTTTTTTTTTTCCACGACTGTACAATCATTCCCCCTTTTTATGTATAAAATGATTCATTTCCAACCAGCTTTAAAAATTTGGCTAAGAGCACTGGATTTGAAGAGCACGTGTAAAAAGAAATTTCTCATAAGCTACATCTGAAGTTCCGTATAGCATTAATGATTATTAAACCTGCGAACTAGTTGCAGATTTCATCATTCGTTATCATTGCTTTATTGTTTATACATTTCGAGATTTTAATTCCAAATATGAGAGTACGCTAGAAAAATTTAAAGACGAAAGAAAGATTTTATTAATAACACTCATAATTAAAAATATGTTTTTGAAATTTAAATTAATGCCCAGTTTATCTTTGAATACATTCCCTGTACATTAATAAAAAAAGGGAAAAAATAAATTGGGTTATTTTTAAAAAGGAATAAATTAAAGTTCACCACGTGATTTAGCTATCGTATTTTCAGATTTTGACCCCTTTAATCATTTATCTACTGACGGCACTAAATACCATTAAAATAACTTATTATAAAACTTATTTAATACATCTATTAGTTGTAATATAGTTTAGAATGAGTTATAGATGCATTACTTTATCTTGTTCCAAAAGCATTAATGGTTACACAAATCAAAGGATGATTTCTTTAGCCTTTGCATCTTTTTCAGCTTTCTTGGCATTGGGGAGGTGGGGGGGGGGGGATTTTTCAGATCGGAAATATTTCTATATTTCTATTGCAAGAACATTATATTTGTACATTTCCTAATTCTACAAAATACTAAGAAAAATATTTAAAATAAAAGATTTGAGTGGGGTTATAAATATTGCGCAAAATCCCCATAAATTCAAATTTAATTAATCCTTCTAAAATTTATTGAATGATTATGTAAATCTTCTAATGTAGTTTCAAAAATTCACAAAAAATGCTTTAGAAGATAAAATTTTCATGAATTCATAATTCAGTACATAAAGGGTTAACTGAATAAAGTTTAAGGCAAATATACACTTTTCCAGGTATATTATTCCAAAGAACTCAAATAAAGCATCAAAAGTGGGTGTAATCATTTAAAAATGAAAATAGGTACCATTTTTTATCTCTAGACGAAGGCGATTTCCTAAGAAAAACAAAATGAACTACGTACAATTACGAATTTCAACGGAATAAAATTGTGCTCTTTTTTCGTTTGAAATACCATTGAAAGAATGATAAACAAAAAGCGAAAAAAAATAGTAGAAAAAAAGGAAGAGAAATAGCGATAGAAGCGAGAAAGACGTTGCAAAATGAATCTTCCCATTCAGATTTAAAGATTTGGCTCTGAGCTCAGGATTCGAAGAATAATACTTGCTAAAAGAAAATCTCATAATCTGTATTTGAAGATCTTTACAGCATTAATGAATCTCAAAAACCGGATCTGGTTACAGTTCTCCTCAT
This sequence comes from Maratus speciosus, assembly GCA_963932465.1. Lineage (NCBI taxonomy): Eukaryota > Metazoa > Arthropoda > Arachnida > Araneae > Salticidae > Maratus > Maratus speciosus. The sequence continues at coordinate 294,808,816 of OZ010798.1, forward strand.
TTGTTATCACTTCTTTATTTTTTTGAGCTTTGACAGTTTCATTTAATGAACATGAGTATCAATTAAAGTTTAAATAAAAATGTTTAAAAGAGTAAAATAATTCATAGTTTCCAATGTTACGATATAAAATTCAATAAAGAAATTTATATATTTTTTTAATGGAAAAATTAATTCGCAGTGATTCTCTGTGTATTTTAGCGAATAGAATTTCATTTTAAATTTTCTCACGGATGATATTTTGGTGTGGTATAAGAATTCTTGCGATGAAATGAAAAATGAAAGAAAAAGAAAACAAAGAGACTTAGAAAGCAGAACCTATAAAATGATTCTTTGTCAACCCGCTGTAGAATTTTGGTTAAAAGTACTGGACTTGAAGAACGCATATGAAAAGAAATTTCTCATAAGCTGTATCTGAAGATCTGTATAGCATTAATTATTGTTAAACACACGAACTAGTTTCAAATTTCATCATTTGCTATCATTGCTTTATTCTATAGACATTTTGAGATTTTAGCTCCAAATATGAGAGTACGCTAGAGAAATTTAAAGACGAAAGTAAAAATTTATTAATAACAGTCATAATTAAAAATGGGTTTTTGAAATTTAAAATAATGCCTAATTATCTTTGAATACATTCACTGTGCCATATTAAAATAGTGAAACAAATAAATTGGGTTATTTTTAAAAAGGAATAAATTAAAGTTTGTCACGTATATTTAGCTTTGGTATTTTCAGATTTTGATTCCTTTAATTTTTAAAGTTTAAGACAGATACATAGACTATACATTTTTCCAAGATATTTTATTCCAAAGAATTCAAATAAAGCATTAAAATTGGGTGTAATAATTTAAAAATGAAAATAGGTAAAATTTTTAATATCTAGAAGAAAAGAATTCGATAAGAAAACAAAATGAATCACTTACAATTACGAACTTCAACGGATTGAAATTGTGCTTTTTTAAAAAATTAGAAATATTAGCGAAAGAGTGGTAAAAGAAAAAAACCCGAAAGAAAACAGAAGAAAAGGGAGAGAGATAGAGATAGAAACGAGAAAGACGTTGCAAAATGAATCTTCCCCATTCAGATTTAAAAGTTTGGCTCTGAGCTCAGGATTCGGAGAACACGTGTTAAAATAAAATCTCATAATCTGTATCTGAAGATCTTTACAGCATTAATGAACGTCAAAAACCGGATCTGGTTACAGTTCTCCTCATTTGTTATTACTGCTTTATTCTTTTAGCTTTGACAGTTTCATTTAATGAACATGAGTATGAATTAAAGTTTAAATAAAAAAGAAGTAGTTTAAGTTTAAAAGAACATAATAATTCATTATTTCCAATGTTACGATATAGAGTACAGTAAAGAAACATTTATATATTTTTAAATTCAAAAATTAAATGGCGGTGTATTTTAGTGAATATAATTTCACTTTAAATGTTTTTACAAATAATATCTTGTCGCGGCATAAGAATTCTTGCAATGATATCAAGAATGAAAGAAAAAAGAAAAGAAAGAGACAGAGAAAGGAAGAAAATATAGAATGATTCTTTGCCAACCAGCTTTAAAATTTTGGCTTAGAGCACTGGATTTGAAGAACACATGTTAAAAGAAAATCTCATAATCTATGCTTGATCTGTATAACATTAATAAACGTCAAACAACGGAACTAGTTGCAGTTTTCATAATTTGTTATCATTGCTTTATTCTTCATACAGTGAAACCTCCTTGTGCGACCACCTCCATTAAGCGACCACCTCCCTGAACGACCAATTTTTCATGGAACGAAATTTATTCCCATAGACTCAATACTAATTTTAACTCCATTCAGAAGCCATCCCAGTTGAACTCCTTCCATGAACGAACCATTTCCTTGAAAAAAAAAATTGAAACAAATTCCGTTTTTTCCTGGCCGCTCGAAGAAGGTTTTATTAGAAAAATAATTTCGGAGGGCGTATTATACATCAAACTTTTAAACTAACGTAAGTTTAGATTTTTTTTAATTTATTCCGGTAACTTTTGAGTGTTTAAACCCTCTTTGTGCCTTTTTAGGTAATGAATTTAACTCTGATGACGAATTAAGAATCACGGTCAATAAGCTCCCCTGCCTTATTCTGTTAGGAAACTCTCAAAGAATAAGATAAATTAATGAAATCGTCATTATTTGTTCCCGTCCAGAAAAAAAAAAAAATTGCATTTATTTACTAAACTTCGAAAGGATTTGGAAATAAAAGTTATGCAAGATAAAATCGTTAAGTCAATATATTTATTTTTTAAAATCCGTAGTAATTAACTTATGTAATTAACTTTTGTATTGATACTTAAATTTTTATATTTTTCCTAATGTGAAAAATAAATTTTAGTAACATTAATTGTTACCTTTTTTCAACAATTAAAATCTAGATTTAAACATGACCTCGATTAAGAGACCACCTCTCGAAGCGATCCATTTTTATTGGAACGGAACGTGGTCGCTTTAAGGAGGTTTTACTGTACATTTCCAATTTTATTTGCAAAGATGAAAATATTTTGGGGAAATTTAAATAGGAAAGAGAAATTTTTGTGAATAAGATTCAAAATTAAAAAATATGTTTTTGAATTAAAAACAGAAACTTCGAGTTTATGTTTGAAGCCATTCTGTGTGTCTTAATTTTAAAAAAAGTTTGAGCATTTTTTCAAAAGAAAAAAAAACAAGGTATAAATTAAAGTTTGCCACGTAGATTTAACAGCAGCGTTCTCAAATTTTGATGCCTCTAATTGTATGAATATTAAAAAAAAAAAAGGGCATAAAGTATATATTTTTACGGTCTGTTTTGTTCCAAAGAACTCAAATAAAGTACCATAAAAGATCGGTTTAATCATTTCAAAAATGAAAGTAGGTTCAATTCTTTTAAATTAGACATAGACAACCTCTTAGGGGTTGTAAATAAACAACGTTATCAATTTAGGGGGGGGGGGGGGAGATGGATCTGGCACATGTTATCACAAGATATATCTAGGGGGAGGGAGGTGTCTTTTGACATCGTTATCATTTTTGATCCAAGCAAATTTTTCTCTTTTTATTAGTCCCCGGAACAGTACGCTATTTCTTTCTCCCAGCTTATTTTGTTTCGTTTTCAAAAAATAACGTTACCTTACAGAAGCCAACCGTAAAACAAAGCAATGCGATTAAATACTCTATAGCAATTTTTTTAACTTCTAAGCATCGCACATTTTTGATTTTTATATCGTCGTATTGGAAAAAAATAAAGTTCTTTTAAATGCATCTTGTTTGAAAACTGTATCTCCATTGATTTTTGAAATATTAATTTATTTGTAGTTTTTAGAGCCATTTGCGTAATATTGGCAACGGAAGTACTCCATTTCTGTAGAAAGTAAAGGAAAAATAGTTCTAAATTAGTAATTATATATTTTTGTTGCCATTTTCTCATAACAACCGAAAGAAAATGTAATTAAAATACGTGCTATTTAAAAAAAAAGTATAAACGGATGATTTCTGTTAAAACAATGGAGCTATTATAAACTACATTTAATTTTAAGTATCTATAAATCATTAGATAGCCGTTTTGTTTTGTCGATTTTCTTGAATGACGGCATCTTTTTGCTGCATTTGTGCATTATTTTGCGATAGTGATGTGCTATGCATGCTTTACTGTAGATGTTCAAGAGTGGATCGTAAATGCGGAATTCATAAGCGGATGCGAATGACGTCATTTTACACAAAATAAGACGTGTGCTTTAAGTCTTAAAATTGAAATATGTTTTGTACTGCAGTAGAGTCTCGCTTAACCGAGTTATTTTCTTCTGAAGGACTGATGGCTTCTATTATTATGAAACAGGCATTTATAAATGAAGTGTTAGGGGAAGATGAAAGAGCAGCCGTAAAAAGGTAAAACTCTGATTTTCTGGTCAGAATGTTGGAAAAAATGGAAAAAAAATATGGCCACCCCCCCCCCCCCCCCATTTTTTCCATGCTCTTTCATCTTCACCTAACACTTCATTTATAATGGATGTTTCATAATAATAGAAGCCAGTTCATCAGAAGAAAATGAAGTAACGGAAATGCCGGGGCGACACTAAATTCTGAAAAAGCAGAATTCCTGTTCCCTAGTTTGTAACTTGGTCTTTACATCAAAATAGTATGTTATCTTATTTAGGTCTGTTATCTATTTTTATGAAAATACAAAGCAATTATTAAAATAATTAAATGATCATAAAATTATTTAATTTCAAATTGTGGAATAACCCAGCGTTTGGCATTACTATTTTTTCTGTGATATGGGTATGCATATACAATCCGCTGTTCGCGAAATCATATGCGAAGTATGTTTGAAATGGTACTTGTGTTTACTAGTAAATAAAAGAAAAAGAATGTTGTCTACCTGTTTTGTTGATAATAAGTTCTGTCCGCTTCCCCCCCCCTCCCCAAGTGCAAGAATACATTATTCCTGTTGAATGCATTACGTAACAAAAAAAAAAGCTATTATTAAATACTTTTAAATAGTAAGTATTTCTTTTAAATGTTGTTTGATATAAGGTTATTTCATATATAAAGTTATATTTTATTGACTTCGCTTCATTTGAATTAATAAAGTAAGCGAAAAATAAATGTAATCATATTTGTAAATTACTCCAAACAAAAGAAAAAAACCCTCCAAAAATAAAAAGATTTTTTAGACATTGATAATGATGTCATTACGGGAGTGGGGGTGAAGGGTCCAAAATTACCAAAAAGTTGATAACGTTATATATATACATATGTGTACAGCCCATTATGAAAGACAAAATAAACCACATACAATAAAGAACTTCAAAAGAATTAAAATAGTGCTTTTTGTTTTTTTCATTCTTGCATTAATTAAAGCTACGAGCGAAATAAAGAAAAATGAAAAAAAAAGAAGAAGAAAAAGAGTGAAAAAAAGGAGAGGGGGACATAGATAGAAACGAGAAAGAGGTTGAAAAATGAATCTTCCTCATCCAGATTAAAAAGTGTGTCTCAGAGCACAAATTTCGAAGAATACTTGTTAAAAAGAAACTCACAATCTATAAGATCGTTACAGCGTTAATGAACGTCAAAAACCGGATGGGGTTACAATTCTTCTGATTTGTTATCATTGATTACTCTGTATAGCTTTGACAATTTCATTTGATGAACATGAGTATCAATTAAAGTTTAAATCGGAAAATAATAAACTATAAAAAAAGAAAAAAAATGTTCTTAATCTATGAAAATATAGTACAACCACAAATGGAAATATACAGGGTGTCCACTCTCAACGGTGTCCAATGGCTAATTCCTATACCGTTAGTCATAGACATATAGTTCCAATTCCAGGAATGTTTTAAATGAGCTAAAGAAGTCTTTTAAAAGCAATTTGGGTCAATAAAAAGTTTCTTAATAAATTACGAAATATAAATTTTTATACGGTCCCCCTGGTCCTATAAGTTATATTTAGTAAAATTTTCCTGTTACACTGACAAATAAGACAAAAAAAGTCCCGTTCATCGTCAAAATTGAACGGCGTATTATTGAAGAAGGGAGAAAGAACATGAACAAAAAAAAAAGTTCCAAATTTTAGTGACAGATGGCGCTGTAAGCGTTAGAAGATGTAAATTAAAATACCTGGCATGCGCACGGCCATTTCAGGTGTTATAAAAGCATTGGGTAAACGGCGTATCCTCATTTCGCGTCTCAGACGTTCGCCATGGGTGTCTCAATGAAGGACCGCGCTCTGCTTGTAAAGCTTTATTACAAGAACGGTGATTCTGTACCAGTAGCTCTGCAGAAGTTCAGGACCTTCAAGAATATGAAAAAAGGCGTTGGACCGATGACTGTCATGGGTCTGTTGAAAATGATGAATAAATTCAAAAATACAGGTCCGTTTGATGTGCAGTCTGGTCGAGGAAGGAAAAGATGTGATTCGGCGGTAGTTGAAGAAGTGGCCACTGCAGTTCAGGAGGAGTCGTGCGGTGGTGTGCAACCATGCAGTGCACGGAGAATTGCCCGAACATTGGACAGGCCTGTGAGCACGGCGCATAACATTCTACGAATCATTCTGCAATGCTATCCGTACAAAATCTGCCATGTGCAGGAGTTGTTTCCTTCTGACCTGCCAGCAAGAGAGGGTTTTGCTTTGGAATTTCTTGCTCGCATGGAAGTGCACAATGATTGGCCGTGGAATATTATGTGGACAGACGAAACATTCAAGCAGACGACATTTGAAGTCGAAATTCTGACGCTTACAGTGCTATCTGTCGCTAAAATTTGGAACAATTTTTTTTTGGTTCATGTTCTTTCCCCTTCTTCAATAATACGCCGTTCAATTTTGACGTCATTCTAATCAGTGGTTCGTTTTTTAGAGCGTTTTGAAATAAACTTTAATTATAATCACCCTGTACTTTTCTGCATCTGAACACAAATGAGTCCGGCTATGCTTTGAGGGGTCATATGCCAAGTGCTTAAAGTATTCGAAGAACGTATTTCATGTGTATTTGCGCTTTGAAAAAACAGTACAAGTATTACGATTTAGTTAATTTTTATTAAGTTTCAGATTGGCTAAAATAATTGTATTTTAACATACGTTTTATTTTGTAAAGATTTGAAATGGTTTCTTTTCATGATTTCTTTTAGCAAAAATTATGTTTTTTATTTATAAGTTTTTATTTACCTTCAACGATCGTATTTATTTTTTTTCCAATTCAAAATTTGTACTCGAACTTTAACTCACTTTAAAATATCCGATCGAGATTAAATTTTACATACTGGCGTAAATCCGATGACAACCTAATATTATTATGATTTTCGGTGATTACCATTTATACTTATTTTACAGGATAAAACAAAAAAATTCGGATCGATTACCGCTAAGAAGTTTAAGAAAAAGTTTTAGATTAGATAACACAAGATTGCAATGATTGTGTTTTATAACTTCTATGTATTTTTTAGAACTAAATCCGAAAAGTACCTTAATTTTTAACCATCGTGTCAGGATTTTTCGCAAATCATAAATTGTCAAAGTTAAAAAAATAGCAAAAATTGGATACTATAAAATAGAGGAGAAGGCTGTGTTTTTTAACTTTTGATAATTGGTTTTTATGTACTTTTTAGCACTGAATCTGAAAATGACCTTCATTTTTAACTATCACGTTAGAATTTTTTTTGCAAATCGCAAATGTCAAAGTTAAAATATAGCAACAATCTGATACCATAAAACATATGTAAAACTTTTTAAATTAAATTAAATTAAATTTAAATTAATTCAACAATTTATTCAATTTTTTGGTTTATACTGGGATTCTTACAGCTAAACAGCTACAGGGTCTGAAGAGGTGGGGGAGGAGGCTCAATTTTAGCTTTGAATATTTTACTTTGAAATTTACAATTTGTGAAAAATTTAACAAATATTCTGCTTTTTTTTTTTTCTTCTCATATGTTTATTACAAATTGTACATTTTCCATTAATATGTTAGAATGATTAAAGATTTCAAATTTATATTGCAATTTTAATTTTACTTTAAACCCTTTTTGTATTATATTTGACGAAATTATATTTCTACTAAATTTGTAAATGACCCCTAATTTGCAGCAAAAAATATGCTCCAACTTTAAACAGGTATTACTCGGTCAATTTTAATCATAGGATAACGGGACATTTTTTGTCTTACTTGCCAGTGTAACAGGAAAATTTTGCTAAATATATCAGAGGACCGTATAAAAAATTAAATTTCGTAATTTTTTTAAGAAATGTTTATATTGACTCGAATGGCTTTAAAAATGCTTCTTTACCTCATTTAAAACATTTTTATTATCGGAACTAATATGCCTATGTCTAACGGTTTAGGAGTTAGCCATTGGACACCGTTGAGAGTAGACACCCTGTATAACAACCACTACCGAATTCGGATTCCGAAATACTTTCTTTGTCTTTAGAAACCTCAGAAAACAACATATTTTCAAGATATAAGGAAGAATTTACAGAAACAAAATTTCTTTTGCTACCACTGATTTTCGGAAACATTTCCGAGTAGTTTTTATAGTGTAGTTAATCAGTTTTCTCAATCCGAAATATCGGTTTTTAGGATGCTATCAATTCCCAATTAAACGTTTTCAATACATCTCAATTTAAACATTTCGGCTGCGCAACTTACTTTACACATGCAAGAGCAGCAAAACAATATTAATTCTAAATATTTTAATCTTAATGCAGTTAATTTATTATCTTTGTTTGTAAAACATATTTCTTGAACATCAAAAGTTTACATGGGAATTGTTAGCGTCCGAAAAACGCATGTTCCAGGTTCATAAAACTAATGAATCCACTTTAATAACTACTGGGAAACATTTCCAAAAATCAGTGGCAGCAAGAGTAAAAAAAAAAAAAAAAACTTTGTGTTTATAAATGCTTCTTTAAATCTAAAAAAATTATGAATTGTAGGTAATTCGGAAGACGTTATTGTATATTTGTGGTCGTGATTATATTACATTCTCTGAGATTAAAAAACATTTGTCTTTTTTTATAGTGCTCTTTATGCTTTAAGGAACAAAATAATTAACAATTTCCAGTGTTACTTATATAATACCCTGTAAAGATATCTATTTTTATTCAAAAATTATCTGGCAGAGATTATCTATATATTTTAGTGAACATAACTTAATTTAAAGTTTTTTCAGGAATGCTATCTCAGCGTGGCATAAGAGTTCTTGCAATGAACTGAAGAATGAAAGAAAATAAAAATAAAAGAGAGAGAAAAAGAAAGAAGTTTTAGAAGTTTGGCTGGAAGCACTGGGCTTAAAGAATACGTGTTAAAAGATTTTTCTCATAAGCTACATCTGAAGATCTGTATAGCATTAATGAATGTCAAAAGCGAATGTGTTTGCAGCTCTCATCATTTAATATTACTGCTTTTTTATTAACACTTTCCAACATAGTTGAAAAGCGTTTATGAATTCGGTTTGTCTGTCCGTCTTTCCGTGCTCTAAGTTGCGTAAATATACTCGGATTGTTATGTAATTTATTTATATTATTGAGGTTTACTGTGGCATTATCGGCAATGAAAATGAAGTGCTAGCATTTATAGTTCGTTTACCGGGACACTCAAAAGCATATCTTTACATTACAGTACATGGGGAACATTTTTTTGTGATTATTTTAATTATGTTACAGTATTTTAAACATTTTAAAATTGATAATTATCATTTAGGTGCACTGCAAAATTCTTACTGTTAAATAGTGTGTGGATAGCATCGTTCAATTACAGCGATACACAAAAGAATTCGGTTACAGCGATAATTGCTGGAAGAGCATTTTCAGTTGCAGTATGCTGTTTTAAATTTAACCAATTTTTGCCTATTATTTGATTATATAAATTCTACAGTATACAGACCTGCACAAAAGAATGCGAGTATATTTCCGTTTATTGACAGAAATTGCGAAAAGGAATTTTCAACTGTGTTGAGTTATAATTTTCCCATCAGAGCGAAAATGTGTGTAGGCTGGGACTCATGTTTGCTCAGATGGAAAAATTGCAACTCATTTGAATTATTTACCAATCGTATGATTGTGTTTAAAAATAATTAATTAATGATGTGTAATTACTCATCCATAGTTTGTTGAAGTTCCTTTACCTGCGGTTTATTCTGATGTGCTGTTTTAAATAACAGTCCAGATGTCATGACCAAATTTTTAATCTTGGCGAATATTGTGTTGACTGGGGTGTTGTCCAGATAGCTCAACTGGTAGAGCTTTGGCAATTAGAACCAAGGGTTCTGGATTCGTGTCCCAGCCTGGACACATTTTCACTCATATGGGAAAATTACAACTCATTTGAATTACTTACCAATCACTGATTGTGTTTAAAAAATTAATTAATGTATAATTAATTAATTTTAAAAGGAAAGTTTCTCAAATGAACTGAATTTTAGTATACTGAGCAGTATGTATATAAATATTTAGATCATATACGCGGCTTCAGAAAAAAAATTTGAATACTTTTCCGATTAACGATGGTAATTGCTGAAATTGTGTTTTCAAATGTGCTATGTGTTTTCTAAATTGTTTACTTATATATCATCTTTCCCCATTTTAAATTTTGAAGTTTTGCTACGATGGTCTGAATGTGCTAAAAAATGTTTTATAATGTATAATTGGCGCATGATTTTTTTTTATTGTTTATATTTTTAAAGATTTTATTCGAAAAAGATTAGAAAATTTTAACCAGGAAAGAAGAACATCATTTTTAAGGAATAAAATAATCCGTAAATAAATAAATAAATAAATAAATAAATAATAATAATAATAATAAAAGTAAAACTCTTTGAAACACGGTGGCGCCAACTTATATGGGCCTATGGGGCACGAGCCCACCCAATAATTTGATCTCTCCGCACACCCATTTTCAATTGATTCAATTCGTAATTTATTTTTTTAATTACTTAATGGCTGAAATGAAATTTGGTTTTATTATCGTTCCCAAAATAGTTTTGTTTGAAAAATAGTAAGGACATCTATTGGACTTGCAGGGGCACTGAAAACCCCTTCAACGGATGTATAGTTAAATTTCTCACGAAAACAAATTTCCTGCCTATTTTGCCATCTGTTTTGATGTCTGGAAATGATAAAGCACATATGTGACTAAAATGTATGCTTTTCTTGCCATTTAGTTTTTTGCACTTTTAATAGTTAGCAATTCCAATGTTATTTAAAAGTAAATACCAATGTACTTATAAGGAAGAACTTAATTTGATAAAATTATTTATAAAATTATAATTTAATTATAATAATTTAAAAATTTGCTTACAAAAAAAAAAAATTCGAATTATCATCTTTAGTCATTCGCTACCCCACTCTGTCTCTCCACACATATACATACTAAGGGAAACAAATTAAATGTGTTATTTTAGTCAAAAATTTGTAAGCCCACCCAACATTTTTGAAAAGCTGGCGTTACTGTTAAAACAAAATCTCTAGGGACTGGAAAACATTCGCCGTTTAAACAATTTTATGTTTTAGCAGATTTGATTTTATCAATGTACTTATAAGGAAGAACTTAATTTGATAAAATTATTTATAAAATTATAATTTAATTATAATAATTTAAAAATTTGCTTAGAAAAAACATAATTTCGAATTATCATCTTTAGTCATTCGTTCTCCCCCCCTCTCTCTCCACACACAAACATACTAAGGGAAACAAATTAAATGTGTTATTTTAGTCAAACATTTGTGAACCCACCCAATATTTTTGAAAAGTTGGCGCTACTGTTAAAACAGAACCGCTAGGGACTGGAAAACTTTCGCTGTTTAGACAATTTTATGTTTTAGCAGGTTTGCTTTTATCAATGTACTTATAAGGAAGAACTTAATTTGATAAAATTATTTATAAAATTATAATTTAATTATAATAATTTAAAAATTTACTTTGAAAAAACATAATTTCAAATTACCATCTTTAGTCATTCTCTCCCCTCCTCTCTCTCTCCACACACATACATACAAAGGGAAACGAATTAAATGTGTTATTTTAGTTAAAAAATTGTGAGCCCACCCAATATTTTTTAAATGTTGACGCTACTGTTAAAACAGAATCGCTAGGGACTGGAAAACTTTCGCTGTTTAGACAATTTTATGTGTTAGCAGGTTTGATTTTATCAATGTACTTATAAGGAAGAACTTAATTTGATAAAATTATTTATAAAATTATAATTTAATTATAGTAATTTAAAAATTTGCTTGGGAAAAAACCAAATTTCGAATTATCATCTTTAATCATTTGTCCCCCCCCCCTCTCTCTCCACACACATACATACTAAGGGAAACAAATTAAATGTGTTATTTAGTCAAAAATTTGTGAGCCGACCCAATATTTTTGAAAATTTGGCGCAACTGTTAAAACAAAATCGCTAGGGACTGGAAAACTTTCTCTGTTTAGACAATGTTATGTTTTAGCAGGTTTGATTTTATCAATGTACTTATAAGGAATACCTGAATTTGATAAAATTATTTATAACGAATTATTTATTATTCATAATTCGTTATAAATAATTTATAAAATTATATAATTTAAAAATTTGCTTAGAAAAAACATAATTTCGAATTATCATCTTTAATCATTCGTCCCCCCCCCCTCTCTCTCTCTCTCCACACACATACATACTAAGGGAAACAAATTAAATGTGTTATTTTAGTCAAAAATTTGTGAGCCCACTCAATATTTTTGAAATTTTGGCACTACTGTTAAAACAAAATCGCTAGGGACTGGAAAACTTTCTCTGTTTAGACAATTTTATGTTTTAGCAGGTTTGATTTTATCACTGTACATATAAGGAAGAACTTAATTTGATAAAATTATTTATAAAATTTTAATTTAATTATAGTAATTTAAAAATTTGCTTAGTAAAAAACCTAATTTCGAATTATCATCTTTAGTCATTCGCTCCCCCCCTCTCTCTCCACACACATACATACTAAGGGAAACGAATTAAATGTGTTATTTTAGTTAAAATTTTGTGAGCCCACCCAATATTTTTGAAAAGTTGGCGCTACTGTTAAAACAGAACCGCTGGGGACTGGAAAACTTTCGCTGTTTAGACAATTTTATGTTTTAGCAGGTTTGCTTTTATCAATGTACTTATAAGGAAGAACTTAATTTGATAAAATTATTTATAAAATTATAATTTAATTATAATAATTTAAAAATTTACTTTGAAAAAACATAATTTCGAATTATCATCTTTAGTCATTCTCTCCCCTCCTCTCTCTCTCCACATACATACTAAGGGAAACGAATTAAATGTGTTATTTTAGTCAAAAATTTGTTAGCCCACCCAATATTTTTTAAATGTTGACGCTACTGTTGAAACAGAACCGCTAGGGACTGGAAAACTTTCGCTGTTCAGACAATTTTATGTTTTAGCAGGTTCAATTTTATCAATGTACTTATAAGGAAAAACTTAATTTGATAAAATTATTTATAAAATTATATAATTTAAAAATTTGCTTTGAAAAAACATAATTTCGAATTATCATCTTTAATCATTCGTTCCCCGCCCTCTCTCTCTCTCCACACACATACATACTAACGGGAACAAATTAAATGTGTTATTTAGTCAAAAATTTGTGAGCCCACCCAATATTTTTCAAAATTTGGCGCTACTGTTAAAACAAAATCGCTAGGGAGTGGAAAACTTTCTCTGTTTAGACAATTTTCTGTTTTAGCAGGTTTGATTTTATCAATGTACTTATAAGGAAGAACTTGATTTGATAAAATTATTTATAAAATTATAATTTAATTATAGTAATTTAAAAATTTTCTTAGGAAAAAACCTAATTTCGAATTATCATCTTTAGTCATTCGCACCCCCTCTCTCTCTCCACACACATACATACTAAGGGAAACGAATTAAATGTGTTATTTTTGTTAAAATTTTGTGAGCCCACCCAATATTTTTGAAAAGTTGGCGCTACTGTTAAAACAGAACCGCTGGGGATTGGAAAACTTTCGCTGTTTAGACAATTTTATGTTTTAGCAGGTTTGCTTTTATCAATGTACTTATAAGGAAGAACTTAATTTGATAAAATTATTTATAAAATTATAATTTTATTATAATAATTTAAAAATTTACTTTGAAAAAACATAATTTCAAATTACCACCTTTAGTCATTCTCTCCCCTCCTCTCTCTCTCCACACACATACATACAAAGGGAAACGAATTAAATGTGTTATTTTAGTTAAAAAATTGTGAGCCCACCCAATATTTTTTAAATGTTGACGCTACTGTTAAAACAGAATCGCTAGGGACTGGAAAACTTTCGCTGTTTAGACAATTTTATGTGTTAGCAGGTTTGATTTTATCAATGTACTTATAAGGAAGAACTTAATTTGATAAAATTATTTATAAAATTATAATTTAATTATAGTAATTTAAAAATTCGCTTGGGAAAAAACCAAATTTCGAATTATCATTTTTAATCATTTGTCCCCCCCCCCCCCCCCTCTCTCTCCACACACATACATACTAAGGGAAACAAATTAAATGTGTTATTTAGTCAAAAATTTGTGAGCCGACCCAATATTTTTGAAAATTTGGCGCTACTGTTAAAACAAAATCACTAGGGACTGGAAAACTTTCTCTGTTTAGACAATGTTATGTTTTAGCAGGTTTGATTTTATCAATGTACTTATAAGGAATAACTGAATTTGATAAAATTATTTATAACGAATTATTTATTATTCATAATTCGTTATAAATAATTTATAAAATTATATAATTTAAAAATTTGCTTAGAAAAAACATAATTTCGAATTATCATCTTTAATCATTCGTCCCCCCCCCCTCTCTCTCTCTCCACACACATACATACTAAGGGAAACAAATTAAGTGTGTTATTTTAGTCAAAAATTTGTGAGCCCACTCAATATTTTTGAAATTTTGGCACTACTGTTAAAACAAAATCGCTAGGGACTGGAAAACTTTCTCTGTTTAGACAATTTTATGTTTTAGCAGGTTTGATTTTATCACTGTACATATAAGGAAGAACTTAATTTGATAAAATTATTTATAAAATTTTAATTTAATTATAGTAATTTAAAAATTTGCTTAGTAAAAAACCTAATTTCGAATTATCATCTTTAGTCATTCGCTCCCCCCCTCTCTCTCCACACACATACATACTAAGGGAAACGAATTAAATGTGTTATTTTAGTTAAAATTTTGTGAGCCCACCCAATATTTTTGAAAAGTTGGCGCTACTGTTAAAACAGAACCGCTGGGGACTGGAAAATTTTCGCTGTTTAGACAATTTTATGTTTTAGCAGGTTTGCTTTTATCAATGTACTTATAAGGAAGAACTTAATTTGATAAAATTATTTATAAAATTATAATTTAATTATAATAATTTAAAAATTTACTTTGAAAAAACATAATTTCGAATTATCATCTTTAGTCATTCTCTCCCCTATTCTCTCTCTCCACATACATACATACTAAGGGAAACGAATTAAATGTGTTATTTTAGTCAAAAATTTGTTAGCCCACCCAATATTTTTTAAATGTTGACGCTACTGTTGAAACAGAACGGCTGGGGACAGGAAAACTTTCGCTGTTCAGACAATTTTATGTTTTAGCAGGTTCAATTTTATCAATGTACTTATAAGGAAAAACTTAATTTGATAAAATTATTTATAAAATTATATAATTTAAAAATTTGCTTTGAAAAAACATAATTTCGAATTATCATCTTTAATCATTCGTTCCCCGCCCTCTCTCTCTCTCCACACACATACATACTAACGGGAACAAATTAAATGTGTTATTTAGTCAAAAATTTGTGAGCCCACCCAATATTTTTCAAAATTTGGCGCTACTGTTAAAACAAAATCGCTAGGGAGTGGAAAACTTTCTCTGTTTAGACAATTTTCTGTTTTAGCAGGTTTGATTTTATCAATGTACTTATAAGGAAGAACTTGATTTGATAAAATTATTTATAAAATTATAATTTAATTATAGTAATTTAAAAATTTTCTCAGGAAAAAACCTAATTTCGAATTATCATCTTTAGTCATTCGCACCCCCTCTCTCTCTCCACACACATACATACTAAGGGAAACGAATTAAATGTGTTATTTTTGTTAAAATTTTGTGAGCCCACCCAATATTTTTGAAAAGTTGGCGCTACTGTTAAAACAGAACCGCTGGGGATTGGAAAACTTTCGCTGTTTAGACAATTTTATGTTTTAGCAGGTTTGCTTTTATCAATGTACTTATAAGGAAGAACTTAATTTGATAAAATTATTTATAAAATTATAATTTAATTATAGTAATTTAAAAATTTGCTTAGAAAAAAGCCTAATTTCGAATTATCATCTATAGTCATTCGCTCCCCCTCTCTCTCTCCACACACATACATACTAAGGGAAACGAATTAAATGTGTTATTTTAGTTAAAAAATTGTGAGCCCATCTAATATTTTTTAAATGTTGACGCTACTGTTAAAACAGAATCGCTAGGGACTGGAAAACTTTCGCTGTTTAGACAATTTTATGTGTTAGCAGGTTTGATTTTATCAATGTACTTATAAGGAAGAACTTAATTTGATAAAATTATTTATAAAATTATAATTTAATTATAGTAATTTAAAAATTTGCTTGGGAAAAAACCAAATTTCGAATTATCATCTTTAATCATTTGTCCCACCCCCCCCCCCCTCTCTCTCCACACACATACATACTAAGGGAAACAAATTAAATGTGTTATTTAGTCAAAAATTTGTGAGCCGACCCAATATTTTTGAAAATTTGGCGCTACTGTTAAAACAAAATCGCTAGGGACTGGAAAACTTTCTCTGTTTAGACAATGTTATGTTTTAGCAGGTTTGATTTTATCAATGTACTTATAAGGAATAACTGAATTTGATAAAATTATTTATAACGAATTATTTATTATTCATAATTCGTTATAAATAATTTATAAAATTATATAATTTAAAAATTTGCTTAGAAAAAACATAATTTCGAATTATCATCTTTAATCATTCGCCCCCCCCCCTCTCTCTCTCTCTCCACACACATACATACTAAGGGAAACAAATTAAATGTGTTATTTTAGTCAAAAATTTGTGAGCCCACTCAATATTTTTGAAATATTGGCACTACTGTTAAAACAAAATCGCTAGGGACTGGAAAACTTTCTCTGTTTAGACAATTTTATGTTTTAGCAGGTTTGATTTTATCACTGTACATATAAGGAAGAACTTAATTTGATAAAATTATTTATAAAATTTTAATTTAATTATAGTAATTTAAAAATTTGCTTAGTAAAAAACCTAATTTCGAATTATCATCTTTAGTCATTCGCTCCCCCCCTCTCTCTCCACACACATACATACTAAGGGAAACGAATTAAATGTGTTATTTTAGTTAAACTTTTGTGAGCCCACCCAATATTTTTGAAAAGTTGGCGATACTGTTAAAACAGAACCGCTGGGGACTGGAAAACTTTCGCTGTTTAGACAATTTTATGTTTTAGCAGGTTTGCTTTTATCAATGTACTTATAAGGAAGAACTTAATTTGATAAAATTATTTATAAAATTATAATTTAATTATAATAATTTAAAAATTTACTTTGAAAAAACATAATTTCGAATTATCATCTTTAGTCATTCTCTCCCCTCCTCTCTCTCTCCACATACATACATACTAAGGGAAACGAATTAAATGTGTTATTTTAGTCAAAAATTTGTTAGCCCACCCAATATTTTTTAAATGTTGACGCTACTGTTGAAACAGAACCGCTAGGGACAGGAAAACTTTCGCTGTTCAGACAATTTTATGTTTTAGCAGGTTCAATTTTATCAATGTACTTATAAGGAAAAACTTAATTTGATAAAATTATTTATAAAATTATATAATTTAAAAATTTGCTTTGAAAAAACATAATTTCGAATTATCATCTTTAATCATTCGTTCCCCGCCCTCTCTCTCTCTCCACACACATACATACTAACGGGAACAAATTAAATGTGTTATTTAGTCAAAAATTTGTGAGCCCACCCAATATTTTTCAAAATTTGGCGCTACTGTTAAAACAAAATCGCTAGGGAGTGGAAAACTTTCTCTGTTTAGACAATTTTCTGTTTTAGCAGGTTTGATTTTATCAATGTACTTGTAAGGAAGAACTTGATTTGATAAAATTATTTATAAAATTATAATTTAATTATAGTAATTTAAAAATTTTCTTGGGAAAAAACCTAATTTCGAATTATCATCTTTAGTCATTCGCACCCCCTCTCTCTCTCCACACACATACATACTAAGGGAAACGAATTAAATGTGTTATTTTTGTTAAAATTTTGTGAGCCCACCCAATATTTTTGAAAAGTTGGCGCTACTGTTAAAACAGAACCGCTGGGGATTGGAAAACTTTCGCTGTTTAGACAATTTTATGTTTTAGCAGGTTTGCTTTTATCAATGTACTTATAAGGAAGAACTTAATTTGATAAAATTATTTATAAAATTATAATTTAATTATAGTAATTTAAAAATTTGCTTAGAAAAAAGCCTAATTTCGAATTATCATCTTTAGTCATTCGCTCCCCCTCTCTCTCTCCACACACATACATACTAAGGGAAACGAATTAAATGTGTTATTTTAGTTAAAAAATTGTGAGCCCATCTAATATTTTTTAAATGTTGACGCTACTGTTAAAACAGAATCGCTAGGGACTGGAAAACTTTCGCTGTTTAGACAATTTTATGTGTTAGCAGGTTTGATTTTATCAATGTACTTATAAGGAAGAACTTAATTTGATAAAATTATTTATAAAATTATAATTTAATTATAGTAATTTAAAAATTTGCTTGGGAAAAAACCAAATTTCGAATTATCATCTTTAATCATTTGTCCCCCCCCCCTCTCTCTCCACACACATACATACTAAGGGAAACAAATTAAATGTGTTATTTAGTCAAAAATTTGTGAGCCGACCCAATATTTTTGAAAATTTGGCGCTACTGTTAAAACAAAATCGCTAGGGACTGGAAAACTTTCTCTGTTTAGACAATGTTATGTTTTAGCAGGTTTGATTTTATCAATGTACTTATAAGGAATAACTGAATTTGATAAAATTATTTATAACGAATTATTTATTATTCATAATTCGTTATAAATAATTTATAAAATTATATAATTTAAAAATTTGCTTAGAAAAAACATAATTTCGAATTATCATCTTTAATCATTCGCCCCCCCCCCCTCTCTCTCTCTCTCCACACACATACATACTAAGGGAAACAAATTAAATGTGTTATTTTAGTCAAAAATTTGTGAGCCCACTCAATATTTTTGAAATATTGGCACTACTGTTAAAACAAAATCGCTAGGGACTGGAAAACTTTCTCTGTTTAGACAATTTTATGTTTTAGCAGGTTTGATTTTATCACTGTACATATAAGGAAGAACTTAATTTGATAAAATTATTTATAAAATTTTAATTTAATTATAGTAATTTAAAAATTTGCTTAGTAAAAAACCTAATTTCGAATTATCATCTTTAGTCATTCGCTCCCCCCCTCTCTCTCCACACACATACATACTAAGGGAAACGAATTAAATGTGTTATTTTAGTTAAACTTTTGTGAGCCCACCCAATATTTTTGAAAAGTTGGCGATACTGTTAAAACAGAACCGCTGGGGACTGGAAAACTTTCGCTGTTTAGACAATTTTATGTTTTAGCAGGTTTGCTTTTATCAATGTACTTATAAGGAAGAACTTAATTTGATAAAATTATTTATAAAATTATAATTTAATTATAATAATTTAAAAATTTACTTTGAAAAAACATAATTTCGAATTATCATCTTTAGTCATTCTCTCCCCTCCTCTCTCTCTCCACATACATACATACTAAGGGAAACGAATTAAATGTGTTATTTTAGTCAAAAATTTGTTAGCCCACCCAATATTTTTTAAATGTTGACGCTACTGTTGAAACAGAACCGCTAGGGACAGGAAAACTTTCGCTGTTCAGACAATTTTATGTTTTAGCAGGTTCAATTTTATCAATGTACTTATAAGGAAAAACTTAATTTGATAAAATTATTTATAAAATTATATAATTTAAAAATTTGCTTTGAAAAAACATAATTTCGAATTATCATCTTTAATCATTCGTTCCCCGCCCTCTCTCTCTCTCCACACACATACATACTAACGGGAACAAATTAAATGTGTTATTTAGTCAAAAATTTGTGAGCCCACCCAATATTTTTCAAAATTTGGCGCTACTGTTAAAACAAAATCGCTAGGGAGTGGAAAACTTTCTCTGTTTAGACAATTTTCTGTTTTAGCAGGTTTGATTTTATCAATGTACTTATAAGGAAGAACTTGATTTGATAAAATTATTTATAAAATTATAATTTAATTATAGTAATTTAAAAATTTTCTTGGGAAAAAACCTAATTTCGAATTATCATCTTTAGTCATTCGCACCCCCTCTCTCTCTCCACACACATACATACTAAGGGAAACGAATTAAATGTGTTATTTTTGTTAAAATTTTTTGAGCCCACCCAATATTTTTGAAAAGTTGGCGCTACTGTTAAAACAGAACCGCTGGGGATTGGAAAACTTTCGCTGTTTAGACAATTTTATGTTTTAGCAGGTTTGCTTTTATCAATGTACTTATAAGGAAGAACTTAATTTGATAAAATTATTTATAAAATTATAATTTAATTATAGTAATTTAAAAATTTGCTTAGAAAAAAACCTAATTTCGAATTATCATCTTTAGTCATTCGCTCCCCCTCTCTCTCTCCACACAAATACATACTAAGGGAAACGAATTAAATGTGTTATTTTAGTTAAAAATTTGTGAGCCCACCCAATATTTTTGAAAAGTTGGCGCTACTGTTAAAACAGAACCGCTAGGGACTGGAAAACTTTCGCTGTTTAGACAATTTTATGTTTTAGCAGGTTTGCTTTTATCAATGTACTTATAAGGAAGAACTTAATTTGATAAAATCATTTATAAAATTATAATTTAATTATAATAATTTAAAAATTTACTTTGAAAAAAACATAATTTCGAATTATCATCTTTAGTCATTCTCTCCCCTCCTCTCTCTCTCCACACACATACATACTAAGGGAAACGAATTAAATGTGTTATTTTAGTTAAAAATTTGTGAGCCCACCCAATATTTTTGAAAATTTGGCGCTACTGTTAAAACAAAACCGCTAGGGACTGGAAAACGTTCTCTGTTTAGACAATTTTATGTTTTAGGAGGTTTGATTTTATCAATGTATTTATAAGGAAGAACTTAATTTGATAAAATCATTTATAAAATTATAATTTAATTATACTAATTTAAAAATTTGCTTAGGAAAAAACCGAATTTCGAATTATCATCTTTAGTCATTCGCTCCCCCTCTCTCTCTCCACACACATACATACTAAGGGAAACGAATCAAATGTGTTATTTTAGTTAAAAGTTTGTGAGCCCACCCAATATTTTTGAAAAGTTGGCGCTACTGTTAAAACAGAACCGCTAGGGACTGGAAAACTTTCGCTGTTTAGACAATTTTATGTTTTAGCTGGTTTGCTTTTATCAATGTACTTATAAGGAAGAACTTAATTTGATAAAATTATTTATAAAATTATAATTTAATTATAGTAATTTAAAAATTTCCTTAGAAAAAAAACCTAATTTTGAATTAACATCTTTAGTCATTCGCTCCCCCTCTCTCTCTCCACACACATACATAATAAGGGAAACGAATTAAATGTGTTATTTTAGTTAAAAATTTGTGAGCCCACCCAATATTTTTGAAAAGTTGGCGCTACTGTTAAAACAGAACCGTTAGGGACTGGAAAACTTTCGCTGTTTAGACAATTTTATGTTTTAGCAGGTTTGCTTTTATCAATGTACTTATAAGAAAGAACTTAATTTGATAAAATTATTTATAAAATTATAATTTAATTATGATAATTTAAAAATTTACTTTGAAAAGACATAATTTCAAATTACCATCTTTAGTCATTCTCTCCCCTCCTCTCTCTCTCCACACACATACATACAAAGGGAAACGAATTAAATGTGTTATTTTAGTTAAAAATTTTTGAGCCCACCCAATATTTTTTAAATGTTGACGCTACTGTTAAAACAGAATCGCTAGGGACTGGAAAACTTTCGCTGTTTAGACAATTTTATGTGTTAGCAGGTTTGATTTTATCAATGTACTTATAAGGAAGAACTTAATTTGATAAAATTATTTATAAAATTATAATTTAATTATAATAATTTAAAAATTTGCTTGGGAAAAAACCAAATTTCGAATTATCATCTTTAATCATTCGTTCCCCCCCCCCCCCTCTCTCTCCACACACTTACATACTAAGGGAAACAAATTAAATGTGTTATTTAGTCAAAAATTTGTGAGCCCACCCAATATTTTTGAAAATTTGGCGCTACTGTTAAAACAAAATCGCTAGGGACTGGAAAACTTTCTCTGTTTAGACAATGTTATGTTTTAGCAGGTTTGATTTTATCAATGTACTTATAAGGAATAACTGAATTTGATAAAATTATTTATAACGAATTATTTATTATTCATAATTCGTTATAAATAATTTATAAAATTATATAATTTAAAAATTTGCTTAGAAAAAACATAATTTCGAATTATCATCTTTAATCATTCGCCCCCCCCCCTCTCTCTCCACACACATACATACTAAGGGAAACGAATTAAATGTGTTATTTTTGTTAAAATTTTGTGAGCACACCCAATATTTTTGAAAAGTTGGCGCTACTGTTAAAACAGAACCGCTGGGGACTGGAAAACTTTCGCTGTTTAGACAATTTTATGTTTTAGCAGGTTTGCTTTTATCAATGTACTTATAAGGAAGAACTTAATTTGATAAAATTATTTATAAAATTATAATTTAATTATAATAATTTAAAAATTTACTTTGAAAAAAACATAATTTCGAATTATCTTCTTTAGTCATTCTCTCCCCTCATATCTCTCTCCACACACATACATACTAAGGGAAACGAATTAAATGTGTTATTTTAGTTAAAAATTTGTGAGCCCACCCAATATTTTTGAAAATTTGGCGCTACTGTTAAAACAAAATCGCTAGGGACTGGAAAACTTTCTCTGTTTAGACAATTTTATGATTTAGCAGGTTTGATTTAATCAATGTATTTATAAGGAAGAACTTAATTTGATAAAATTATTTATAAAATTATAATTTAATTATACTAATTTAAAAATTTGCTTAGGAAAAAACCGAATTTCGAATTATCATATTTAGTCATTCGCTCCCCCTCTCTCCCTCCACACACATACATACTAAGGGAAACGAATCAAATGTGTTATTTTAGTCAAAAATTTGTGAGCCCACTCAATATTTTTGAAATATTGGCACTACTGTTAAAACAAAATCGCTAGGGACTGGAAAACTTTCTCTGTTTAGACAATTTTATGTTTTAGCAGGTTTGATTTTATCACTGTACATATAAGGAAGAACTTAATTTGATAAAATTATTTATAAAATTTTAATTTAATTATAGTAATTTAAAAATTTGCTTAGTAAAAAACCTAATTTCGAATTATCATCTTTAGTCATTCGCTCCCCCCCTCTCTCTCCACACACATACATACTAAGGGAAACGAATTAAATGTGTTATTTTAGTTAAACTTTTGTGAGCCCACCCAATATTTTTGAAAAGTTGGCGATACTGTTAAAACAGAACCGCTGGGGACTGGAAAACTTTCGCTGTTTAGACAATTTTATGTTTTAGCAGGTTTGCTTTTATCAATGTACTTATAAGGAAGAACTTAATTTGATAAAATTATTTATAAAATTATAATTTAATTATAATAATTTAAAAATTTACTTTGAAAAAACATAATTTCGAATTATCATCTTTAGTCATTCTCTCCCCTCCTCTCTCTCTCCACATACATACATACTAAGGGAAACGAATTAAATGTGTTATTTTAGTCAAAAATTTGTTAGCCCACCCAATATTTTTTAAATGTTGACGCTACTGTTGAAACAGAACCGCTAGGGACAGGAAAACTTTCGCTGTTCAGACAATTTTATGTTTTAGCAGGTTCAATTTTATCAATGTACTTATAAGGAAAAACTTAATTTGATAAAATTATTTATAAAATTATATAATTTAAAAATTTGCTTTGAAAAAACATAATTTCGAATTATCATCTTTAATCATTCGTTCCCCGCCCTCTCTCTCTCTCCACACACATACATACTAACGGGAACAAATTAAATGTGTTATTTAGTCAAAAATTTGTGAGCCCACCCAATATTTTTCAAAATTTGGCGCTACTGTTAAAACAAAATCGCTAGGGAGTGGAAAACTTTCTCTGTTTAGACAATTTTCTGTTTTAGCAGGTTTGATTTTATCAATGTACTTATAAGGAAGAACTTGATTTGATAAAATTATTTATAAAATTATAATTTAATTATAGTAATTTAAAAATTTTCTTGGGAAAAAACCTAATTTCGAATTATCATCTTTAGTCATTCGCACCCCCTCTCTCTCTCCACACACATACATACTAAGGGAAACGAATTAAATGTGTTATTTTTGTTAAAATTTTTTGAGCCCACCCAATATTTTTGAAAAGTTGGCGCTACTGTTAAAACAGAACCGCTGGGGATTGGAAAACTTTCGCTGTTTAGACAATTTTATGTTTTAGCAGGTTTGCTTTTATCAATGTACTTATAAGGAAGAACTTAATTTGATAAAATTATTTATAAAATTATAATTTAATTATAGTAATTTAAAAATTTGCTTAGAAAAAAACCTAATTTCGAATTATCATCTTTAGTCATTCGCTCCCCCTCTCTCTCTCCACACAAATACATACTAAGGGAAACGAATTAAATGTGTTATTTTAGTTAAAAATTTGTGAGCCCACCCAATATTTTTGAAAAGTTGGCGCTACTGTTAAAACAGAACCGCTAGGGACTGGAAAACTTTCGCTGTTTAGACAATTTTATGTTTTAGCAGGTTTGCTTTTATCAATGTACTTATAAGGAAGAACTTAATTTGATAAAATCATTTATAAAATTATAATTTAATTATAATAATTTAAAAATTTACTTTGAAAAAAACATAATTTCGAATTATCATCTTTAGTCATTCTCTCCCCTCCTCTCTCTCTCCACACACATACATACTAAGGGAAACGAATTAAATGTGTTATTTTAGTTAAAAATTTGTGAGCCCACCCAATATTTTTGAAAATTTGGCGCTACTGTTAAAACAAAACCGCTAGGGACTGGAAAACGTTCTCTGTTTAGACAATTTTATGTTTTAGGAGGTTTGATTTTATCAATGTATTTATAAGGAAGAACTTAATTTGATAAAATCATTTATAAAATTATAATTTAATTATACTAATTTAAAAATTTGCTTAGGAAAAAACCGAATTTCGAATTATCATCTTTAGTCATTCGCTCCCCCTCTCTCTCTCCACACACATACATACTAAGGGAAACGAATCAAATGTGTTATTTTAGTTAAAAGTTTGTGAGCCCACCCAATATTTTTGAAAAGTTGGCGCTACTGTTAAAACAGAACCGCTAGGGACTGGAAAACTTTCGCTGTTTAGACAATTTTATGTTTTAGCTGGTTTGCTTTTATCAATGTACTTATAAGGAAGAATTTAATTTGATAAAATTATTTATAAAATTATAATTTAATTATAGTAATTTAAAAATTTCCTTAGAAAAAAAACCTAATTTTGAATTAACATCTTTAGTCATTCGCTCCCCCTCTCTCTCTCCACACACATACATAATAAGGGAAACGAATTAAATGTGTTATTTTAGTTAAAAATTTGTGAGCCCACCCAATATTTTTGAAAAGTTGGCGCTACTGTTAAAACAGAACCGTTAGGGACTGGAAAACTTTCGCTGTTTAGACAATTTTATGTTTTAGCAGGTTTGCTTTTATCAATGTACTTATAAGAAAGAACTTAATTTGATAAAATTATTTATAAAATTATAATTTAATTATAATAATTTAAAAATTTACTTTGAAAAGACATAATTTCAAATTACCATCTTTAGTCATTCTCTCCCCTCCTCTCTCTCTCCACACACATACATACAAAGGGAAACGAATTAAATGTGTTATTTTAGTTAAAAATTTTTGAGCCCACCCAATATTTTTTAAATGTTGACGCTACTGTTAAAACAGAATCGCTAGGGACTGGAAAACTTTCGCTGTTTAGACAATTTTATGTGTTAGCAGGTTTGATTTTATCAATGTACTTATAAGGAAGAACTTAATTTGATAAAATTATTTATAAAATTATAATTTAATTATAATAATTTAAAAATTTGCTTGGGAAAAAACCAAATTTCGAATTATCATCTTTAATCATTCGTTCCCCCCCCCCCCCTCTCTCTCCACACACTTACATACTAAGGGAAACAAATTAAATGTGTTATTTAGTCAAAAATTTGTGAGCCCACCCAATATTTTTGAAAATTTGGCGCTACTGTTAAAACAAAATCGCTAGGGACTGGAAAACTTTCTCTGTTTAGACAATGTTATGTTTTAGCAGGTTTGATTTTATCAATGTACTTATAAGGAATAACTGAATTTGATAAAATTATTTATAACGAATTATTTATTATTCATAATTCGTTATAAATAATTTATAAAATTATATAATTTAAAAATTTGCTTAGAAAAAACATAATTTCGAATTATCATCTTTAATCATTCGCCCCCCCCCCCCTCTCTCTCCACACACATACATACTAAGGGAAACGAATTAAATGTGTTATTTTTGTTAAAATTTTGTGAGCACACCCAATATTTTTGAAAAGTTGGCGCTACTGTTAAAACAGAACCGCTGGGGACTGGAAAACTTTCGCTGTTTAGACAATTTTATGTTTTAGCAGGTTTGCTTTTATCAATGTACTTATAAGGAAGAACTTAATTTGATAAAATTATTTATAAAATTATAATTTAATTATAATAATTTAAAAATTTACTTTGAAAAAAACATAATTTCGAATTATCTTCTTTAGTCATTCTCTCCCCTCATATCTCTCTCCACACACATACATACTAAGGGAAACGAATTAAATGTGTTATTTTAGTTAAAAATTTGTGAGCCCACCCAATATTTTTGAAAATTTGGCGCTACTGTTAAAACAAAATCGCTAGGGACTGGAAAACTTTCTCTGTTTAGACAATTTTATGATTTAGCAGGTTTGATTTTATCAATGTATTTATAAGGAAGAACTTAATTTGATAAAATTATTTATAAAATTATAATTTAATTATACTAATTTAAAAATTTGCTTAGGAAAAAACCGAATTTCGAATTATCATATTTAGTCATTCGCTCCCCCTCTCTCCCTCCACACACATACATACTAAGGGAAACGAATCAAATGTGTTATTTTAGTTAAAAGTTTGTGAGCCCACCCAATATTTTTGAAACGTTGGCGCTACTGTTAAAACAGAACCGCTAGGGACTGGAAAACTTTCGCTGTTTAGACAATTTTATGTTTTAGCTGGTTTGCTTTTATCAATGTACTTATAAGGAAGAACTTAATTTGATAAAATTATTTATAAAATTATAATTTAATTATAGTAATTTAAAAATTTCCTTAGAAAAAAAACCTAATTTCGAATTAACATCTTTAGTCATTCGCTCCCCCTCTCTCTCTCCACACACATACATACTAAGGGAAACGAATTAAATGTGTTATTTTAGTTAAAAATTTGTGAGCCCACCCAATATTTTTGAAAAGTTGGCGCTACTGTTAAAACAGAACCGTTAGGGACTGGAAAACTTTCGCTGTTTAGACAATTTTATGTTTTAGCAGGTTTGCGTTTATCAATGTATTTATAAGGAAGAACTTAATTTGATAAAATTATTTATAAAATTATAATTTAATTATAATAATTTAAAAATTTACTTTGAAAAGACATAATTTCAAATTACCATCTTTAGTCATTCTCTCCCCTCCTCTCTCTCTCCACACACATACATACAAAGGGAAACGAATTAAATGTGTTATTTTAGTTAAAAATTTGTGAGCCCACCCAATATTTTTTAAATGTTGACGCTACTGTTAAAACAGAATCGCTAGGGACTGGAAAACTTTCGCTGTTTAGAGAATTTTATGTGTTAGCGGGTTTGATTTTATCAATGTACTTATAAGGAAGAACTTAATTTGATAAAATTATTTATAAAATTATAATTTAATTATAGTAATTTAAAAATTTGCTTGGGAAAAAAACCAAATTTCGAATTATCATCTTTAATCATTCGTCCCCCCCCCTCTCTCTCCACACACTTACATACTAAGGGAAACAAATTAAATGTGTTATTTAGTCAAAAATTTGTGAGCCCACCTAATATTTTTGAAAATTTGGCGCTACTGTTAAAACAAAATCGCTAGGGACTGGAAAACTTTCTCTGTTTAGACAATGTTATGTTTTAGCAGGTTTGATTTTATCAATGTACTTATAAAAAATAACTGAATTTGATAAAATTATTTATAACGAATTATTTACTATTCATAATTCGTTATAAATAATTTATAAAATTATATAATTTAAAAATTTGCTTAGAAAAAACATAATTTCGAATTATCATCTTTAATCATTCGTCTCCCGCCCCCCCTCTCTCTCTCTCCACACACATACATACTAAGGGAAACAAATTAAATGTGTTATTTTAGTCAAAAATTTGTGAGCCCACCCAATATTTTTGAAATTTTGGCACAACTGTTAAAACAAAATCGCTAGGGACTGGAAAACTTTCTCTCTTTAGACAATTTTATGTTTTAGCAGGTTTGATTTTATCAATGTACATATAAGGAAGAACTTAATTTGATAAAATTATTTATAAAATTATAATTTAATTATAGTAATTTAAAAATTTGCTTAGTAAAAAACCTAATTTCGAATTATCATCTTTAGTCATTCGCTCCCCCTCTCTCTCTCCACATACATACATACTAAGGGAAACGAATTAAATGTGTTATTTTAGTTAAAAATTTTTGAGCCCACCCAATATTTTTGAAAAGTTGACGCTACTTTTAAAACAGAACCGCTAGGGACTGGAAAACTTTCGCTGTTTAGACAATTTTATGTTTTAGCAGGTTTGCTTTTATCAATGTACTTATAAGGAAGAACTTAATTTGATAAAATTATTTATAAAATTATAATTTAATTATAATAATTTAAAAATTTACTTTGAAAAAACATAATTTCGAATTATCATCTTTAGTCATTCTCTCCACTCCTCTCTCTCTCCACACACATACATACTAAGGGAAACGAATTAAATGTGTTATTTTAGTCAAAAATGTGTGAGCCCACCCAATATTTTTGAAAAATTGGCGCTACTGTTAAAACAGAATCGCTATAGGGACTGGGAAACTTTCGCTGCTTAGACAATTTTATGTTTTACCAGGTTTGATTTTATCGCATAGTCTTTTTTTGTTGGGG
Source organism: Maratus speciosus (assembly GCA_963932465.1). Lineage (NCBI taxonomy): Eukaryota > Metazoa > Arthropoda > Arachnida > Araneae > Salticidae > Maratus > Maratus speciosus. Next base: position 294,837,835 of record OZ010798.1, read on the forward strand.
CAATGAAAGTTTTCTGTTTAAGATGGGATTTCGTTACAGACATGTTCTGTTTTCACAGGTTCTACTGTACTAACATAAAATAAGAATCACAGAAAGAAAAATAAAAGTAAAGATAAAGATAAAGGAATAAATTACAAAACGAATCATCACCAACTTTGAAAATTTGGCTCAGAGCACCGTGTTCCAAAAATATGCATTAATAAAGAAAAAAAAAACCATAATCTACACTGAAGATCTAAATAGGATAATGAACGTCAAAAATCGGATCTATTTACATCTCTCATCATTGTTATCAATGTTCTATTCTTTATATAGTTCAAAATTTTGTTTGAAAAACATAAAAATGTTTTTTTAGAAATATGAATTTCCCTTTTGAGTAAAAGGATAATCAATAAAATCAGGTAGCAAGATAAAAGAAAAAGTAAAGAATAATAAGAATAATATAAAGGAAAGAGTTAGAGACAATGAAATTACAAAATAAATTTTCGCTACTCACTTATAAAACATTGGCTTTAGAGCATCGAATTTCCCAAGAACACGATAAAAAGAAATCTGTTAATCTGTATCTGAAGCTCTGGATAATATCAATGACTACCAAAAAACTGGATCTGGTTACGCTTTTCATCATTTATTATCAATTCTTTATTCTTTGTTGTCAAGAACAAGACAATTTAAGTGGGAAGCATAACTTCATTTTTAAGAAAGAAGAAAAAAGAAAATCAGATAATCAGATAATAAAACCTAAAAAAGAATCAAAGAAATGAAAAGAAAAAGCAAAAAGCAAAAAGAAAGAGATGGAGAGACAGAAGAAGTTCCAAAAAGAGTTTTCCCCGCTCAGTTTTAAAAACTTGGCTCCTACTACTGGATTTTCAGAAAACATGTAAAAAGAAAACCCCATAATCTATATCTGAAAATCTGAATAACATTAATGAACGTCGAAAACTGGATCTGGTTACAACTTTTAGCACTTATTATATTTTTCTTTATCCTTTATATCGTTGATGATTTTGTTTTAAAACAAAAGCATATTTTAGAGAAATTTAAATAGGAAACTAGAACATAATTTGTAAGGAATAATATATAAAATCAATTAATAAGATCAAATGAGAATCAAAGAAAAAAAAAGAGATATAGAAAGAAAGAAAAAAAATACAAAAGGAATCTTTCCCTCAAAGTTTTAAAAGTTTAGTTCAAAGCATTAAGTTCGCGCAAAGTATGTTAAAAAGAAAAATCTTTAAATTTATGTATGAAGGTCTGAATAAGATTAATGAACATCTAAAACTATATCTGGTTACAACTCTCAGCATTTATTATCATTTTTTTAAATTCTTTATGTCTTTGAAGATTTTGTTTTGCAAAAAAAAAAAAAAAAAAAAAAAAAAAAAAAAAAATATTTTGGGGAAATTTAAATAGCAAATTAGAACATTATTTTAAAGAAAACAAACACGACAATCAGATACAAAGATCGGAAAAAAATTGTTATGTGAAATCACATATATTTTAAATTATCTCTTTTTCCTTTATTACATCTCACATTTTTAGGTCGTTGATTAATATATTTCAAGTTTTATCTAAATCCTAATATTTTCCCCATTCAAAATAAATGACCAGAATAATTAAATATTTTAATGGCATGGATTTCTGCATTGCTAGCTAGGCGTATATTCAACAAAGTGAAAAAATATCCAAGCTGGGACTCGAACTCCGGTCATTGGTTTAGCGCACCAACATTCTACTTACTGAGCCCTCCAGATGATAGACTAGTTGTCATCTGGCTCCTTTGCTCAATGCCAAAACTTTTTCTTTATTTTTACTTTCTTCTATCTTCAATAGAAGAAAGTATTGTAAACGAAATTTTTTCGACTTCCGGTTTTCGACGGATTTACACGTTTTCGGGGTCAGAGATCACAAAAAACATGTTTATACAAAATGTCCGTCCGCCCGTGTGTCCGTATATCCGTGTGTCGCCATTGCACCACCAAAAACTGTATGAAGTTTTGCATAGAATTGAACCAATTTTTTTATAAGTTTTTGGCTATGGCAAGCAGGTCCTCCATTAATTTGGAAAGAATCCACCGGTAGGGGGCGTTGTAATAGCGATTTTTGCGCATTTTGAATATTGCACTATCGAAAAGTGTATGAAATTATGCATAGAATTGAACCAAATTTTTTGTGTGTATTTGTAGCAATAGCAAGAAGGTTCTCCCGAGGTAGGGGGTAGGGAGCGCTGTAATAGCGATTTTTGTGCAATTTTCAATATTGTACCATCGAAAAGTGTATGAAGTTATGCTTAATTCTAATAAAAATAATAATAAAACTAATTATAATGAAATATTGACGTAAGATAGAAGAAAGTTTTGAGATTGGCACATCCAACTAGTTTAAATGTAGAAATATATAGAGCAAATTTAATTATATCGGAATAATGTTTAATTAGTTTTGAACATTAAGAAATGCATGCAAAATTGTAACACACACACACACACACACACACACAAAAAAAAAAAACCCCTACAAAAAAAAAAGAAAGAAAGAAAGACTAAGCAAAGGCATTAAAAAAAAACAGTTTACCTCAAAATTGGTAAAAAAAAATTGATCTTCTTTTTTTAATATTAAATGAAAGCTTGTTTAATGCTGAATATTTTGACACTTCATTTTTACCCACACGGCAATTACATCGCGAGATATTATAAATTTTGTTAATACACCAGCGCAATTAACCACACAAATTAAAACTTTAAATGGCTTTTTCTCCATGTTCATATATTCTTCACTTTGCTGTTTTAAAAATGCCAATGCTTTTTTTGTATTGGAGATAGAAATTTTAAATTTTGTATATGTTCTTTATTATATATGGGATAAATTTGCGCATGGAATTAGCCTTCGGGTGTTTTGTTATTAAAAAAAAAATAAATGTATATGAAGATGTGTTAGATTTCATTGTTTTTCATTATATATGTCAGTAAAAAAATTATATTAAATGTACACTGTAAAAAAAAAGACATTTTTACAGTACAAAGTACTGTTCATCTCGCGCACAAACTCGATCACAGTGAATGTGCTGTATCTTTCTTTGGTTTCCTGACTATATTAACATGAAAAATACAATAGTTGCGTAAAATTAACAGTACAATGTACTGGCAATTTGGACGTCAGCAGTTTGCGCTGTAAAAAAATGCGTCCAAATTGCCAGCACATTGTGCTGTTAATTTTACGCAACTACTGTATTTTCCATGTTAATATAGTCAGGAAACCAAAGAAAGGTACGGCACATTCACTGTGATCGAGTTTGTTCTGGCAAATTTACAGTGGTTTTTTTACAGTGTAATATTAGATGTATTTAAAAATCTATGAGCTGTCTTGTGTAATACACTTTTGAAAATCTTTAAAAGAAATCGGGAAAAAATATCAATACTTAAAAAAGGAGTAGGGATTTTAAAAAAATCATTTTTTTTTTTTTTTTTTACTTTTTAAAATATTTAATTAAATATACAGTTAAATTTCTTTTTTCAAAATGTACTTTAATTGAACATTTAAATGCAGTGATGCAGCACCATTTGGACCATATTTTAAAAAATAAACAAAATTGTTGAAAAGGTAAGCAGTCCCCTTAAAGATGGTTTGATGTAATTTTAAATTAATTATAAGTAGCAGGGCAGATTTTGACTTCCCATGAAAATATGTAAAACAACAACGAAGGTCCTTTTATGCGCATTTCAATTAATTTTTAAAATACACTGTAAAATAAACCACTGTAGATTTACCAGCACAATGTGCTGGCAATTCGGACGCTAGCAGTTTGTGCTGTTAATTTTACGCAACTACTGTTATTTTTTATGTTTATATAGTCAAGAAACCAAAGAAAGCTACAGCACATTCGACTGTGATCAAGTTTGAGCGCGAGATGAACAGTATTTTGTGCTGTAAAAATGTCGTAAAAAAATGTCGCTAATTTTTTTCTTTTTTTTACAGTGTATGGAACAATGATTATGTGTTTCATAAAATGTCGCCCGGCTGCAAGATATCTGAGAGCCACAGGTTGAGTTTGGCTGCTCTAATCTATGTTACATATCATATTTCTTTTTATTTAAATTCTATATTTTACCGACTACCTAGTTTTACATTACTGAGTACGATACTTTTTAGAAACAACACTCAACAAATAATCATTTAAGGGATTCTTCGCGCACTTGAAAACACCCGCTCCGTAATGTTAATCCTATGGGCAGGTTATTTTCAAATTTCTCGTTTTAATTTGAATATTTTTAAACATTTTTTTTTCCTTTTGCATAGGATAGCTGAGGTCAATCTTTAATATGATTCTTTTTTACTTTTTCAATTTTGGTTGCAGATTTTTTTAAAAAAGGTACTTTCTGTTTCGAAACCGGTTTGGAAACTGAAAGTACCTTTTTAAAAAAAATCTGCAACTAAAATCGAAAAAGTAAAAAAGAGTCATATTAAAGATCGACCTGATCTAGTCTATGCAAAAAAAAAAAAAAAAAAAAAAAAAAAAAAAAAAAAAAAAAAAAATCGTTTAAAAATATGCAAATTGAAACGAGAAATTCGAAAATAACCTGCCCATAGGATTAACATTACGGAGTGGATGTTTTCAAGTGCGCGAAGAATCCCCTTAAGCCTGTTAGTCACTCAGCCTCCGAATTCCTCTCACTAATGTTAAGTCTATGTGCACAGTATGCATTCGCATATTAAAAATATCTGCTCGTTAAATTAATATTTAACTTCTGTTTTCTGTCTGCTCTTTTTAAAGGATGTCTCTTTTTCTTCTTAGCTCTCAAAATATTTCTAAAATCCATTCTTAATTTAATATTTTATGTGTTAAAAGCTAAAGAACTGTGAGTAATATTTAACACTCATATAAAATTCAGCATATATGTTAGAAATCTTTTGAGAACTGAGAAAAAAAGAGTCATCCTTTAAGGGGACATTCTACATTAGGAGACCAAAAAAAAAAGCACTTTTTTATGATTTTTTTGTAAGAAAACTGCATGATGAATCTTTTTGAAATTTTAACAGTTTATTATACACATCTTAAGGTATACACAAGAATTTTTTTTATCAGATTTTGTTGCTTCTACTCTAAGTTATAAATAAATATGTTCAGCTGCTTTGGAAAATTTCGTCTGGATGGTGGGCATGATAGCGCCTTGTAGAATTATCTGAAACACAAAAATAATTTTTTTTCGTAAGCTTCGTGAGTATAGCTTCTAGATAAATTAAAGGAACCCATAAATTTATTTAAAAAAAGTTATATAATGACTGATTAAAAAAAAAAAAAAAAATTGTTAAAAAAATTCGCTCTTATTTGCTAAAAACTTTTTTTTTTTTAAATAATTTTAGTAAAAGCTTTAATTCATATCGAAGGCAAATAAATAAGCTTTAAAAATAATAAAAAAAATTCGAGATGATCCATTGAGTAGTTTTTTTAAATCTTGCCCACCGTATCAAAAAATGTGGTTGAACATATTTATTTATAACTTAGAGTAGAAGCAACAAAATGTAATAAACAATTCTTGTGTATACCTTAAAACCCTCCGACTGTCTTAGAAAAGGACAAAATTGTAATGTTGTTTTCTTTGCAATTTGTTTTAAATGCTAAAAAAAAAAAAAAAAATGATTCTTTGAACATTTTATTAAAAAAAACTTAATAACGAATATGAATGCAATCCGTGGAAGTATTAATCACTGTTCAATGTATTAAAAATAGATTAAATCAATAGAATTATATTACTTTAAATATTGCTTCTATTGCAGTGAAACCTGGAGATTAGTGAACGTATTAACACGGGCTTGTCAGTGAGGGGGTTAAGATACGTACAATAAACTGTTAAAATTTCAAAAAGATCCATCTTCTGTTTTCTTACGAAAAAATCATAAAAAAGTGCTTCTTTTTGTCTCCTAATGTAGAAGATCCCTTTAAGAAGAGCAAACAGAAAAAATGAGTCAAAAATATTAATTTCCCGAGGATATATTTTAAACATACTTTACAAATGCGTCAGATGCCCATAGGCTTAAAATGAGGAAAATTTGGAAGCTAAGCGACTACCAGCCTTAAGGTTTCAGGATAAATAATCTTCCTTTAATCTTTATTTCATTTCCAAGTCTTTCATTCCTCATTTTCTTGGCATGGCTAAGGAATTTTGTTTTAATTTTTAGAGATGTGAGTGTAGAAAAAAATGTTACATTCTGAATCTATCTTCAAGGCCTAGCTTTGAAATTTTGATTCAAGCGCTGAATTGTTGAAAGACGTGGTAAGAAAGTTCGCTAATTGAATAAGACACCAGCATATTTTTGTCGCCATGGACAGATTTTTTTCCTATTAAAAACTGTTTTAAACTGCTTTTTAAAAAACACTCTTTTAAAAGCATTTAGTGTTCATCTTGAAAATCGCGCCTAATTTTTTGCCTACAACTCACGTTTTTTCTCAAACATTTCCTTTACAATACATTAATTTAGCGTAGGCACCAGGCCCTGATTATGGAATAGGCGCGAGAAGCAAGTGCTTTCCTTAGAAAATTGAGAAAACAGGGGACTCCAAATTTTATATTGACATAACTGCCAACCTTTACGCTTATTTGCCACCACTAAAATTTAGAAGAGATTTTCGCCTTTTTTAATGGCCAGATTTTTACCATTAAATAAGGCAATATTCACAAGAAAATTTTAGTGGTAGGAAGAAAGCGTAAAGGTTGGCAGCTATGTATTGAATTATTTCCATTCCAAAATTCTAATTTCTTTCCAAATTATTATCAGAATATTAAAAAATATTTTTTAGAAATATTTTTCATTCAGTTTCAACCACATGATCACAATTTCTCAGTTTGTACAGTCGTGGAAAAATAAAGTACATCCCCCCCCCCCCCTACTAACTCCTCAACAAATTATCGTAGAAGAAAGTTACTGGTAACGAATGATTGAAAATAAAGTCTATTTTTAAATGCTGTATATAAAATTTGCTTAAAGGGCCATCTACATATTAAAACGAAATAAAACTTCATTTTTTTTTTTCAATGGCAATACCCACTTTTAAGAAGATATTTCAAATCTTCGGTTCAAACTATGCCTAGACGCCAAACTTCATGTCACTTGAATGATAAGTTTTTGAATTATAAACATTCAAAACATCACATTATAAACATTAGTTCATCTAATGTTAAATTACATTTTCATATTTTTATTAGTATCTCCTGAAATTATACTCCTAATGTGCTAATATTTTGGGTAGCAATTAGAGCCGTACCGAGTACTCGGTAAATACTCGGCACTCGGCCTACTCGGCCAATTTGCCGAGTTCTCGGTACTCGGTGAAATTTTGGCCGAGTACTCGGCCAATACCGAGTAGTTGTAAGAATTTCATTTTTTAAGCATATGAATTTAAAACTGATCTGTAAAAAGTTACTTGAATATCAATGTATAATATATGCAATAATTAATAAAATTATTTACTTGGTATTTAACAACATGTCTACAAAATATAGAAAAAATTAAGAACAAAAACCCTCATAAAATAATTCCAGATTAAAATTTAGTTTCATATTTATACAAATAAAAATAAGTTCTATTTATTATATTTCAAATTATGGTGCAAAAACACCAAACGTTCTGCATTATCAGTAGACAAGGCATTTCATTTACTACTATAAATTTGGCCTGCCTCTGAAAATATACGTTCAGAATAAACAGTGGTTGAAGGTGCACATAAGAATTTTTGGTACTTTTCAGTTAGCCAGGTGCCAGTGTTATATATGCATATTTATATACATACATATATGTAAATATACATATATATCCATATACACATATTGTATATATATACGCACATATATATATGTATATATACATATATATATGTATATATACATATATATATGTATATAAATATGTATATATAACATTGGCGCCCGGCTAACCGAAAAGTACCGAATTTTTTTGCAAGGTTGCCCTCAATCGGAAAAGTTTTTTTTTCTCCCCCCACCATGCAAATGGAGTGTCAGTTTTACATAAGTCTTCTGTTAAGAAAGCCTGTATCGCTTTTTGTACCTCTTTTCATTTTTCTCTTTTTTATTTTTAATCAAAAGAAAATAAGGTACAGTTACAAAATAAATATGAAATGTTTTGCATTTTTCAGTGAATTGTTACAGTAACCAATAAACATTTTTATTTTTGATAGACAGATTTCAGGTATTTCAATAAATTAGAGGGTTGAAGAATGTTTTAATTTTATATTGGTTAATAATTGTACTTGTTATGTGTCAATTCTTTTTTTTTTTTTGCTGTTTTGAATTGTCAAAAATTGTCTTTAAAAGGTGCACAAATAAATTTCAAATTTAATTAGTTAAGTTATATATATATATTATATATATGTACACACAGGTATATATATATGTACACCGGTATATTTATATATATATGTACACACATATGTACACCTAAGCTCACATTATGTGCACATCAGCATTCTTTTTCTTTATTACACAACTACTCGGTACTCGGTATTCGGTACTCGGTACTCGGCCGAGTAGTCAGTGGCCGAGTATTCGGTACTCGGCTACTCGGCCAAAGTACTACTCGGTACACCACTAGTAGCAATAATACTAAAATACTCAAATAGAAATGCGTTGAATTTGCAATTTTTATAATTTTATGATGTGAATTATTAATTATGAATTTAATATTCGAAAAAAATTATGAATTGCAACCTACAATTTTTTTCATTTATTTAGAATTTTTAATTAATTAATCAATTTTTTTCATTTATTAAGTCTTGCTTTATGAAATCGAAAATTTCACATTTTCCTTCCAAGTAGTTTTCAAGTTATGCTTAAAAAACGGCAAACTGATGGTTTAAGTGGATGAATCTATGATAGAAATGACTAGATATTTGAAATTTCTTATACTATCACGTAAGCTAGCAGTCTTCAGTGATTGCTTGAGTGGCGCTTAAGTTGGGGACTTTCTCGGCCAACAATCGAGTACCGAACTTCAATTTGGACACAAGCCCTAAAGTAAGCTAGTTTTAAAATAATTATTTTCTCGGAAACTTATTGTACGAATTGCATAAAAATGTGTTTTTAGGCTAATTGGGTCTAAAGTCATTTGGGTGTGGAGTTCATTTATGCTGTCAGAATTATGTACTTCTATTGAAAAAAAAAAACAAAGTTCAGTTTCGTTTTAATATCTATATGGCCCCTAAGCAAATTTTATATGCATCATTTAGAAGAAGACTTTATTACCAATTGTCTGGAACCAGTAACTTTCTTCTACGATAATTTTTTCCAGAGTTAGTAAGGTGGGTGTTTACTCTTTTTCTTCCCACAACTGTACATCTAACCAAGATCGTTAATTTATCAGGCAGTATTATCGTATAACCAATCAAAACCCAGAAAATCCAATAATGTGATATTTGTAGTAATTTGAGTAATGTTTGTAGCATTGGTGAATTTCTGGGTATGTCGAATTTAAGAAAGTCTTTTCGAATGAAAGAGGGCGCCGAAAGGGCACTGTGCTTCCCATAGCTTCTGAGTTTAATTGGGACCTGATGGGCACCCAACTGGTTTATGAAAAATTCACTGATAGAAAGCGCAAGCAAGCGAATTTATTAAAAATATATATAAATTTTCCTCTTTCTCTTTTACGATAGGGCAACAGGAAACAAAAAAGGAAACATTATTTAAATGAAACATTATTTTATACCTTTTTATGATTTCTAAATGTATTTCTCATACATATTAATTGATAAAAGCGCATTCTTTTAAAATATTACACCCTTTTTTATTTATAATTTATTTTCCACCTTTCAGCCTCAAAAATCTTTCATTGTTGCATTTTCATAGTCCATTCTTAGGATGCTTTACAACATACAACATCCTACAACATACCCAGAATTTGGCCCAGTTTGCTTAAAGAATCATAAAACGAGTAATATTCCACTTCCCTATATCCATGTTTTATTTTCCCAATGTTTTCCAGATCTAAAAATTGACTTCCACTTTCACTCCTTTTTTCACCATCTACGTGTTTTGAAAATTAAACGTTAATAACAATTGTATTTCTTATATTTCTCTGACGAAGACTATGTTTTTATAGTTGAAAGTACTAAGGTATTAAAATAATTTAACATCTTTTAGAATATTGTCTCATCTTTTAAGTAGTTTTTGCACAGAGTGTAAGTATAAGTTTAACTTTTTAAAGATGAATTAAGCATTTCTATTTATTTATTTACTCAAAATCTTCTGATTTATTACCCGACTTAAAAGAAGGGTTATGTGTTTCACGCGTATCTGTGAATGTGGATTTCTTTATACCCTGGAAACATCCCAACGGCTGGATGGATTTTAATGAATGAGGTCTCTATCAATTCGTATTAACGACCCGATGCTTATAGGCTAGGTTTTGTTTTTATAAATTCAAAATGGTGGCCATAAAATACAAAATGGTGGTAGAGACGAAAAAAAAATTTACGCACCCTATTGAGTGGCACATCATTGGATAGGTCTTTCTAAATGAAGACGATGTTTCATTGACTATTTTACAGTCAGAAGATTCGTTAAAATACAACCTGGAAGTTGTGCATGTAGGATCTCTAGCTCTAATGCAACTCTAACCATCATAGACATCTATAGATCTCATCAAAACAGTGTTTATAGATAGGAACTAACAATTAAACACAAAAATAGCAAATAAAGCCTTTGTGCAACAATATTAAAGAGCAGAAAAACCAACGTTTAAAATGCACAAATAATATATGAAAAGCAGCAAACAGCTGTTTCGAATCTACTAGCGAGATTCTTCTTCAGTGCAAAAGGAACAGCGTGCTAGAAAAAAAAATTGCTCAGCCTTGCTTTTTCTAGCACGCTGTTCCTTTTGCACTGAAGAAGAATCTCGCTAGTAGATTCGAAACAGCTGTTTGCTGCTTTTCATATATTATTTGTGCATTTTAAACATTGGTTTTTCTGCTCTTTAATTAAACACAACTTAAAAGTCATCAATACAAGTAAATAAAAAAAATAGGTAAGTAATATAAACAAGTAATATAAAAAAAAATATTTTAAGTCAATTCCTTCTTAGGTCAATAAAAGAATTTTTTTTTCTCCCATTCTTCTTTCCTCTTGAGTGGCGCTTAAAATGCCTTGATCAAGAAGAGGGCTCTCTCGATTATTAAAAATTAATTAAGTTAATTTAATTGATGAATTAATATCTGAAAAAACTGGATTAACATCAAGTATCATTTACTACAAGTTAAAAAAAATGTATTTTAGCTTGATTGGATGAATAATAAGTATTTTATTAACGATTGAAAATTTTAACACGATATATATAACGAGAGTGTGAGCTGGGATGAGATTTCCGCGTTTTTGCACACCGGTATATTCTTAGAGAAAATGTTGTTCTCTTAAATCGCAAGAGTGTTCCGATTAAATGAAATGTCATTTTCTCTAACAAAATACTGGTGTGCAAAAACGCGGGAAATCTCATCACTGGTGTGAGCTAATAGTAGGAATTGAAAAAAAAAAAAATAGTTTCACATTGATGAGAAATAATTAATTAGTTCGCTTTTTACGCAGTCGGGTTTTTTGATTTTTTAAATTTAATTGTTTATTTATTTTTAGTAACTGGAAAATGCTGCACTGTTATATTAATACGTTTATACTTATCGTATAGCTCATAATCCTTATTCGAATTGCCGCAGACAAAAATGCAGCAAAAAGTTTCAAACCGTTATTTCTAAACAATAATCTTTGGAGCACATTTCTACATCATTCTACCTCTAAGTATATTGTTTGGAAATGTTGTTTTGAAAAATTTTTAGTAACATTTCTTCCGCGACAAACGTTCGATTCAGCTAATTATTATTAAGGGGGCTCTGGACTTGATCAATAACGAAAACCATGCAAACAGAGCTCTCGCTTCGACTCCATATAAAAACAGAAGTATTGAATGTAACTAATTTAAACTTTCTGATATTTTTAAGTTATGCTTGTAGTTTTATAAAATTATAAAATGAAGTACTTCAATGTAATAAAACAAAAAATATAGCAAAATTTATATAACACAATTTTCGGAAAAAATTTTAGGTGTCATATCACCATCTGTAAGATATCGTAACGTTAAATTGACATAAGAACCTAATTTTTGCTTTACAATGATCAGGAAACTTTATTCTATAGAATGAATTAAGGATATAACTATCACTCAAAGGAAACCTTATTAAAAAAACCCTCTCAAATTTGAAAATGTAACAACCCTAAAAAATGCAACTTTTATCTCATTAAAAATACTCAAAATATTAAATTATCTAAAATATATTAATTCATTCTACAGATAATGATGTTATATGCATGCAAAAAAAAAAAAAATTAAGCCATTCCATCAAATAGTTTTTTTTTTAATCTTACGGACAGTCGTCAAAAATCAAGTTTTGAGAAAACGCGACTTAAATTTGCAATTAAATGAGTGCGGTTTTGTAACGATTGTTACATAAATGCTCATAACTCCGTTAAAAATACAAATATTTTTATGCGGTTTTTTTGCAATGCGTTTAGAATTAATTGAATAATCAAAATCGATGCTAAAGGAAAAATCGATTTTGTAAAAATTTTCAAGGCCTGAGCCCCCTTAACCTCATTATTTTGCTTTGTTATACTACTTTTAGTTACCTACTATTTTAATTTACCTTTTTTAAGGTATTACATAAGTTTTTTGCGGCCCGCGAGTAAAAAAGTTTGAGTATGGCTGATTTAGAAAATTCATAAAATATTTTAAAACCCAATTTTCTGCAAATAGCAGAAATAGTCGGAAAATTATCCAAATTTTTTTGTGCAGCTCTGTATATGATCTATAGATTTGTATGTATACTATATAGTATGCTAAAAGTTGGTTCAATTAAGGGGACCGTGGACGTTTATTTGAGCAAAAAATCGACCCCAAAATCGACATTTCTTTTTGTGTTTGTTATTATTCTCCAATTTGTGAAAAACAGCATGCAGTTATGATAATTTTAGGAAAAGTTACAAGTATTTTAATTTTGTTCAAAAACAATTTTTTGGCCTTTTATTATACAGTCGGACCTCTATTTAACGAAGTCGCTAAATCCCGGAAAAAAGTTCGTTATATGGAATATTCGTTAAATAGAGATTCACCTTTTAAAATACTTTAAACTACATAAAATATATTTTAAATTCATAAAGACTAAATATTTTTACTAAAAGTAATTAATCACATTTTTTTTAATTAATTATATCGATTTGTTTTATTTATTTTACCCACCAATATCCATCATCAATTCATTTTTTTTTGTGTTTAAATCTTTGAAATCGGCAAGGAAAACAAAACATTGTCCGGGAATACACTGTATTTTCTGTTTAAAGTAAATAGTTTTACATTAAAATTAACGAATTTTAATGACAATATTGCATTTATTATTATTATGACAAATAATTTTAAACCATACATTAACATATGCGTCGTTAAATTTAATTACTGAAAAAATCTGTTAATTTTGCCTGAATTCTTTATTTAAAAAGTCCTTTCTCTCATAATACGTCTTGCATCTTTGCAATACGCCCAAAACCCCTTCATGCGTATTTTCTTTTAACTATAATCCGCGTCGGTTGTTTCAAATGATTTTAGCATTTCATCATACGAAGTTTTGTTAATCCTGCATAATGATCATTTCCATCATCATCAAATTTGTCTTCATTGCAATTCATTGCTGTATCGTTTTTATTTTTGACACTGTCGAAAATATCCAATTCGGATTGTATTTCCGAGGTCTCAATTTCAGAATTAAGTTAAATACAACCATCAATCAGCACATCATGGTTAATTTTTTCTTTTTTTCTCACTGTATCCACATTTTTTTTTTTAAATTACTCTAAGGTAGGGGTGCACAACCTTTTTGAGAGAAGGGCCACTTACAAAAATATTTGGGTTGTCGAGGGCCACATCAGTAACAAAGACAGAATTCTATATCGGAGAGATTTGGGGGGGGGGGGTTAATAACTCTTTATTTTTGATAAATAATGATTTTTGTATATAAAAAAATAAACAAATAGAAATAATTCATTGTATGCAGGGTTTCTTCACATCTGTATGAATAACGATACAACTCTTTAGGAAGACAAACTATTCCTTCTTGATAAATGAAAAATTTTGACAAAACTCACGATTTTTTTTCCACGAGCGATTGATAAATTTCGCGATATTTTTGCTACCAATTGACAAAATTTGTAATTTTTTCCATCAAATGAAGAAAATCGTGATTTTTTTTTTTTTTACCGCGACAGGGTGACAAAATTTGCGATTTTTTCTCGCGATAAATTGAAGAAACTCGTGATTTTCCCGCAGCCAATCAACGAAACTTGAGATTTTTCTGCGCTTGATTGGCGAAATTTGCGATTTTTCCGCCCCCATCATGAAAATTCTTCATTTTTAACTGACTAGCGAAATTTATGATTTTTTCCCCGCGGAAAATTGAGGAAATTCGCGATTTCTTCTCGCGATAAACTGACGAAACTCGCGATTTTTCCACAGCGGATAAACGAAACTTCAATTTTTCCTCACCTCATCGACAAAATTCGTAATTTTTCCGATCAACGTAATTCGAGATTTTTTCCACGCTCGCTCAGAGAAATTTGCCATTTTTCCACACTCAATCAACGAATTTCGCAATTTTTCCACGGCCGATCAATGAAATTCGCGATTCTTAACAGACTGTGACGAAATTTGTAATTTTTCCATAGGCAAACTGACGAGATTTGCAATTTTATCTTGCGATAAACTAACAAAACTCGCGATTTTTCCACAGTCGATCAACGAAATTTCAGATTTTTTTCGCTCATGATCGAGAAAATTCACAATTTTTTCAAACCCGATCAACGAAATTCGGGATTCTTAACTGACTGACGAAATTTGTAATTTTTTCTCGCGATGAACTCACGAAATTCAGGATTTTTCTGCGCCCGATCAACGAAATTTGCAATTTTCCAGCACCTCATTGAAATAATTCGCGATTTTGTTTTTGTGCCGGATTAACGAAATTTGATATTTTTCCACACCGAATTTACAAAATTCGCGATTTTTCCGCGCTTGATCAACGGAATTCGAGATTCTTAATCGACTCTGACGAAATTTTTAATTTTTCTCGCTGCAAATTGACAAAATTCGAGATTTTCTTTTCTTGATAAACTGACGAAACTCACTATTTTTCTTTAGGTGATCAACGAAATTTGAGATTTTTTCGCACATGATCGACGAAATTCGGGATTTTCCCAAACCCGATCAACAAAATTCGTGATTCTTAACTGACTGACAAAATTTGTAATTTTTTCACGCGATAAACTAACGAAACTCGCAAATTTTCCGCAGTCGATCAACGAAACTTGGAATTTTTCAACACCTCATCAATAAAATTCGAGATTTTTCTGGGCCCGTTTAACAAAATTTGAGCTTTTTATGCACCGAATCCACAAAAATTCGTGATTTTTCCGCATTCGATCAACGAAATACGCGATTTTTTCCTCGGCAAATTGACGAAATTAGCGATTTTTCTTCCGATAAATGGACAAAACTTGTGATTTTTCCGAACCCGATCAACGAAATTTTCAATTTTTTTCCAGTGAAAAATCCGAAATTCCTGATTTTTTCCTGCGACATATGGACAAAAATTGCGATTATTTTCCCCACTTATAAATTAACTGAGTTCGCGGGCCACAAGTTAACCCTTCGCGGGCCACCTTTGGCCCGCGGGCCACAGGTTGTACATCCCTACTCTAAGGGGTTATCGTCTTCATCCTCCGTACTTACCAAATTCTCACTGCTGACAAAGGAGGCGCCTGATAAAACCTGTTCAAGACCATTGAACATCATACAATGTGTTTAATGTAATTAAAATGTAAATAAGTTTGAAATGTCCAGAAATATTTTGAGAAATGGGGAGAAAAAAAATTTTTGATCACAAGAAAAAGTTCGTTAAATAGAGAATGAACTTCGCTATTTGGAGGTTATTTTACGAAGAAATTCGCAACATGTTCTTGGTTCCAAGGAAAAGTTCTCAAAATAGAGAAATTCGCAAAATAGAGGTTCGTTAAATAGAGGTCCGACTGTATTTTAAATCTGTTTTTCTCAATACTAATGTTTCAGCTTTTTTTAATTTTTGAAATGCTTCTTGCTACTTAATTTTTGACCAAAATTCATGAAACTGATAAAGAAGTATCTTGATATTGCTTAAAAAGAAAATGTGTATGCCTTTTAAAATTCGACTTCATTAAGACGATTGAATTTTTATTCTTAACTTATTATAAGACAGAATTTTGATGAAAATTGATATTGAATTCATAAAGTTATCTCGAAAAAATTAACTATTTAAGGGATTAAAAAAATCGATACACAGAGTTGTTTGTAATAGAGCTTTATGTGATTAAAATCCAAATTCGAGGAAATATCTAAAAAATTTAGACGCAAGGAGCATTTTAAAATTTCGTTTTAAAAATTTAAATTTTTTGAAAGGTCATAAAATTATAATAAGATTGGAAATTTCTTTTAAGGTGTTCCATATACTTATGGTGAAATGTATATTTGCACAAAATTTCAAATCTCTATTATCAAAATTAAAAGAAATTTTTTTTAAACGTCCACTATCCCCTTAAATGTATAGCGCAGTTGAAAATGCCAATTCAGCTATTTCCGTCAATAAATGGAGAGATGTTTCTAAATCTAGGAAAATATAATAAGACCACATATAAAAATAGACAATAACCTCTTCAGACTTAACAAAGATTTCGAAAAGTCATTCCTTTATCTTTATAAACATCAGAAAACAATCTATATTCAAAATGTAAAGAACCATTTATGAAAATAAAGATTCTTTGGCTGCCAGTGACTTTCGCGAACGTTTTCGAGTTGTTTTTATAATGTAATGATCAGTTTTTTCAAAACCGGAATATCAGTTTTTAGGAGGTTATCCATTCTCAATTAAACATTGTGAAGGCGTCTACCTTCACATATTAATGTTAAGAGTTTTTCCTTCCCCCCACCCCCTTTAACATTATGTCTTTTCTAAGTTCTTAACTTTAATTATCTATCCGCATTTGGATTAAATTTATTTTGTAAGGTTCTTTTCCTTTCATAAAATTAAGTAGCCATTTATCATTCTCTCTAATCTTTTAACCTCAGCGCTCTACATTTAAAAGAAAAGAAATAATATCCTTTTCCGCCTAGCAACACCTTTCAGATTTCATACTAGTGCCTTATTTTTGATGCTATGCAGAAATTAGTCAGACACATTACTTCTACACTTTTAGAGACCGTTACTCCAGATGCAATATATTAGTCATTTCATTATTGGTACTGTGTCTTTAATTTGTTTTATATTATTAACGTTCGCTTTTTCGGTGTTTAAGTCCCATGAGACTTTTGGCAACCCCCTGTAGAATGTTGTCTTGCGGTTTCCGCACCATAAATTCCCTCCGTACCATTTGGCGGCAAATAATTCATATTACTCTTTTAACGCCTCTCATTGTGTTATAATTAACAAATCTGACCACATGTCTTCACTCAATTTATTCTCGCCATATAACATACGTAATTGGCGAAAATGTATATGTAGTCCTGCCAACACTCGATCAGTTGGAAAAAATGCAATTTTGAGCACTCCTCTCTTGACTGTTGGTAACAAAACAATGTAAAATAGCACCCTCTCTCTCTAGCGGTCGGCGGCACTTCCGCTGCCGAGGGCTCGCCTTGCGAGTAGTACCCGGTGTCCAGTTGGTCAATAAAGAATTGTTGCAGTACACGGCTGGTCTCTTATTTGGAATAGGGACTAATTCTTTCTTTTAATATTGTTTGGCATCATTCTCAACATCAACACCTATCCAGGAACCCAAATATATTTAGCAGCGTAATTGAATTTATACATGCAAGAGTAACGAAATAATGTTAATTATAGTGTTAATGTTAATGCTGTTAATTTATCATGTTGATCTGTAGAACATATTTGTTCAATATAAAAATGTTTACTTGACGATTGGTAACATACAAAAAACCTATATTCCAGCCTGGCAAATCTGATTAATGTACTATAAAATACGCTAGGAATGTTTCCTAAAATCATTGGCAGCAGAAGAAACATCGTTTTCATAAATGCTTCTTTGAATTTCGAAAATACATGGATTTCTAAGATTTTTAAAGATAAAGCACGCTTTTCGGAGTCGTCGGTCACTCGAAAGAGGTTATTGTATATTTTGTTCGTAGATATACTATATTTTCCTAGATTAATCCTTTGCACTCAAGAGGTGACTCTCACTCACCACTCAATGTATTGCGGCAACTCTAGAGGTGACTTTCACACGCCACTCAATGTATTGTGACAACACGAAAGGTGACTTTCACTCACTATTCAGTTTATTGCGGTAACTCGAGAGGTGACTCCCACTCACCACTCAATGTATTGCGGCAACTCGAGAGGCGACACTCACTCACCACTCAGTGTATTGCGGCAACTCGAGAGGTGACTCTCACTCACCGCTCAATGTATTGCGGCAACTCGAGAGGTGACTCTCACTCACTGCTCAATGTATTGTGCCAATCCAAGAAGTGACTCTCACTCACAAATCAATGTATTGTGGCAATTCGAGAGGTGACTCTCACTGACCACTCAATGTATTGTGGCAACTTGAGAGGCGACACTCACTCACCACTCAGTGTATTGCGGCAACTCGAGAGGTGACTCCCACTCACCACTCAATGTATTGCGGCAACTCGAGAGGTAGCTCTAACTCACCACTCAATGATTTGCTGAAACTTGAGAGGTGACGACAAGTAAAGCTACCAGAGTCCTTATTTTAAATAAGAGAAAAGTATTACATAACCATACATTCATGCAATAAATATACTCGAGCAACTCGAGAGGTAACTCTCACTCACCACTCAATGTATTGCGGCAACTCGAGAGGTGACTCTCACTCACGGCTCGATGTATTGTGTCAATTAAAGAAGTCACTCTCACTCACAAATCAATGCATTGCGGCAATTCGAGAAGTGACTCTCACTCACCACTCAATGTATTGTTGCAACTCGAGAGGCAACACTCACTCACCACTCAGTGTATTGCGGCAACTCGAGAGGTTGACTCTCACTCACTACTCAACGTATTGTGGCAATTCGAGAGGTAGCTCTCACTCACCACTGAATGATTTGCTGAAAATCGAGAGGTGACTAGCAAGTAAAGCTACCAGAGTCCTTAATTTAAATAAGAGAAAAGTATTACATAACCATACTTTCATGTAATAAATATATTATAAACACAAGGGGTCTTGTGTTTATAATTCTGTAACCCGGGCTTCCCGGCTTACAGAATATAAATGAAAGCCATTTATTTAATTGATAACTACATTATATTTTTTACATTTAACATTTTTTTTAATACTCACTAACAAAACCAAAAATAATATCTATATAAAAGATATTAATTAGTTTAAATAAAGTTTTGAAATTTATTAAAAACTGTAGATTTGTATTGGCCTCGCGCCGGGAGTTAATAGCAGAAGAAATCGCCAAAGATCCCTATTTACATTCAGACATTTTTTTATTTTCTGATCATTTTAGTGGTTTAAGTCCATAGTTTGATCACATGTCTGAAATTTGAATTTTATTTACTGTTTTATTTATTGATTCATGAATGTTTTAATTTCGGTATGTCATATAAGCTGGAAACAAATTCTGAACAATTTAGATAAATTTAAGTAAAAACGGATTTATTACATAATCGTCCGCATGCGATAAACACAGATTTTTAAAATATCGTGCCTGCAAATTATTTTAAAAAGAAGAAATATTTAGTAAATAGCGATACATTTTTCAAGCAAATTGTGATACTGTTTTCAATGTTCATTTGAAAGTAAATTTTTTCCTCTATTCGACGATGTAACAATTTTAAATGCGCGATGTTTAGAAGTTAAAAATTGCAGTAAAAATTAAATTTAATGCTTTGGTGTTGCCACCGTCAAAATAACGTCAGCCTTACGTACGGACACGTTTGTCCTTTATAATATAGATAGATAAATTCTTGTAATAAATAAATTAGGTTTATTAACCTTTAACTGATGTTACCGGTCTCTCAGACCACGGCTTTTTTCAATTTTTATAGTTTAACTTGCAATTTTCAGTTTAACTACAAACACTACCAAAATTTTGTTCCGTTTGGAACTTTAGTACTACCACCAGAGACTTTTGAATAGGTGAATTTTACTTATAACAGTCCTGTGCAAAAAGTTTAGTACAAAAACACTACCCTACGAGTTAATCGTGACTTTTATTCATCTTTCGTTGCAGCGGTCTCACAGACCGCTTCACACTAGTTATGTGATAATTTCTGTGACATCAGTTAAAGGCTGATAAATGTAGTCTTGTAAAAAATAAATTTCTGTGTTTGCTTTAAAAGAAACTCGTTGAGTTGCTTGTTTCTAAATATCAAAAAGGCCTCGAGTGCAAATGGTTAAGAAACATTTGTCTTCTTTTTTACAGTGTGATTATTTAAATTAGAAAACATAACATATTATCATTTTGACTTTCTCAATACATCTGTTGTAGGCTAATTTCTAGTTAATTACTTAAGTTCGACTACATCAGACATTTCGACTTCCTCTCAATTTCGCCGTAAGTACTTAATGAAAAGAGATTAAAAATAGTTTGTCGGGTAGCAGGTTAGACATCAATCCAGACGTAAGTTTAATTAGGGCAATCACTCCTTGATAATCTTTTTTTTATCCTCCAAGATGACTAAATGCACTGCCGTAATCTCCTCAGTCATTCTTTGAAAGAGTAGAATGCAAATGATCACCAAAAGTGAGACTAAATGGGGTTTCCTGGGGTGCTCGAATTTGCATGTTTTACGAATGAAGCATGACCAAAATATGGGTATTTCATATACAGTATACTCTCGATATCTCGAAGTCGAAGGGATGCTAAAAATTTTTCGAGATAGCGAGTTTTCGAGATAACAAGGCCATAACTTAAACATAAAAATTCACGTAAAAACACACGATACGGAATAATATTATAAAAATTAGAGTCATGATAAATGAGAATAAGTATAAATATGTAATGATTGTTGACAGTAAATCTAAATACAGGATGATAATTTTGATTTTTAAATAGTAGAAAATAATTACATTAAATAGAAAATAATTAGTAAATACATAAATGAATTTACATTGCTAGAATTTCTTTAAGTCCAGTATCGTGGCCTGGCGACTTCTCTTTTGATATAGCCCTTCAACTAATTTTTTCTGTTCGAAAAATAGCGGTAAAGTCATCGTTTCTCACGTTTTCCGAGCATTACATACAAAAATGCCATCCATATGAAAAAAAAAACACTTGTTTTCCGCGTTTGTTTGGCGTTCAAGTGACCAGATGGAAATATCGGAATAGTACTTGACCCCTTAGAGAGGTAATGAGGGGTGCGAGAGATTCTTGGAAACTCCTCTATTTTCTTCGAAACAACTGGACAGCGATTTTTCCGGAAAGATTAATTTTTTACTTCGAAAAATATTCGACATAACAAGGTTTTGAGTGACAACTCTTCGAGATAAAAATTAAAATTAACATTAGATGAATACGTAACATCAAGGAGAAAAATAATTTTTCGACATATCTAGGTTTTCGAGATATCAAGAGTACACTGTATTTTGTATTATACTCTATACATATAATTCAGTATATATGTTGTATAAGGTTAAATTTCTTAATCTAGGAAACTATACTATAACCATGAACTGAAATATACAATAAACATTTCCGAGTTATCCACGATACAGGAAAGCATTCTATATCTTTACAAACCTCAGAAGCCAATATATTTTCGAACTTTAAAGAAGCATTTATATAAGAATGTTTCTTTTGCTGCTACTGATTTTCGGAATCGTTTCTGATTAGTTGTTATAGTGTATTAATCAGATTTCTCAACTCTGAATATTGGACTTTCTGTTGCTATCAATTCTTAAGTAAATATTTTCATGTTCAACAGACAATGTGATAAACATGTTTTATAGACAAACGTGATAAATTAACAGCATTAACATTAACATTTACATTAACATTATTTTGTTATTCTTGCATGTATGAATTTAATTAAGCAGCTGAAAATGTTTAATTGAGAATGGATAACAGCCTAAACAAGTCGGAATACGTCAAACGTGGCAAATGAGGTGCGTTCGTACTATAACTAGTTTAATAAATATTCAGATCTTGGTGCAATAGCTGTTGCACTCTTATACAAAAAAGCGTCAATACAAAATTTATTACGATTCTATATATTAAGTTCAGCAATATGAAAATAATAGAACTCCATTTTAAATAGGACGTCATCATCATGGCAATCTAGAACCATTACCTATCATGCGAAATCATTGAATTAATTACGTAGGATAGGATTTAATAGAATGATAAAAACTTTTATTTATACATTTTTAAGTTTTGATTCGATTTTCATAAAACTCGAACATTTCACTCGACAAAATTCTGCAACGATGATACATAATAAATTTCAAACCATTCGGTTGGGTAGTTTTTGCGCTGTTTCTTTCTTTCTTTCTAACCGATGACCAGGCCCCTACCTGCCGGGTTGCCCCAGCTCAACGGGTTTAGTACCTAGCATCGGGGCGTAAGACCGCCTAATGGCCTCGAAGCGTCTATAAACCTGACATCATTGCCTCGATCGTCATCCTATTTGCAGTGCCTACTGCTCGTTCGTGTAAGTTTTGTTTTGCCGGTTACTTAACGTTTTATCCTGTTGTTTGGCACCTGCACATTGCTACTCAAATTGGTCTCGTAATTTAGAACCTTGATCAGATGACGAGACCTTCACCTGGCAAGGCACCTCCAGAGGTATAATTCACAGTTTTTGCGCTGTTATACGCGGACAGACAGGCGGACGGAGCAGACGATGACTATAGGTGCTAAGTATTTACATAATTACGAACTCACCTAAAAGGTTGCGAATCGTCCAAATATAGATTTTTTTCAAAGGTAATTTCGTACGAGGGTGGTTCAATAACTATTGTCCTTAGTGTATATAAAATATTTGTATTGCGATGGTTGATGTGGAATATCGAAGCCGAATGTCTTAAATACCTATACACTCAATTTCAGAACCGTAGCTGCTATATTAATATGGTTTTGGAGGGAGGGGTGAAGTTTTAAAGACCTATTTTTGAGGGAGTTTTTAAGGAGGGAGGTGAGGGTGAAATGCTGGTTTGGAGCTTATGAGGCTACATTTGTGACAGTGGATGAGATGTGGCTACATCACCGTGATCCCGACTCCAAACGACAGTAGTTACGTCTCATTCACTGTCACAAATCTAGCCCCATAAGCTAAATATTAGCCTTTAACCCTCAGTCCCCCCTTTTCACTCCTCCCTCCAAAACTATGAGAAAATAGCGGCTAGACATCTAAGACATTAGGCTTCGATATTCCACAACAACGATGGCAGTACGAATATTTTATATACACTAGGGAAATTAATTATTGAACCACCCACGTATAAGAAAACTGACAATGGTTATGGGGAGTATGGTATGTAATTCTCTGTTTATTGCAGATTTAAAAAAAAGTATTCCTTTAGTCAATAATGTTTTATCTTTTCGTTCTAAATTTTTTAAAACATTTTTTGCAAGTTTAAAATGATGTATTCTAACATCTGAGCAAATATTTTTTCAATCGCAATTGTTGAGTCACAGAGGTTTAAAGTCCCCACACCACTTAGGGATAAGAAATCATTTCGATAAGATGCAAATCAATGGTATGAAATGAAATATTTGTAAATTGGCTATATTTTATCAATTTGCATGATTTTTCGAGTTCTATCCTCCCCAAAACAGTTGTTTCATTTCTTATTCAATCTCCGAAAAAAATATAATAAAGAACCTATACTGTTGCCTATCCATAATCAAAAATTCATTCGAATCACTTATATATTTTGTGTGAAAGCATTTTTAGAGAATACGCATAATTGTCACCCTGAGGTTTTTTCTTTTTTCTTGGAAGTTTTGAGAAACTTTTACTTCAATATTTTTTTTTCAGTATGCATATACTTTACACTAAACACGGTAAACGTGTTTTTCGTGTCAGAAAACGCCGTAAGTTCATAAAATCCAACGTACCATAAATCGGTAAGCTTTGGTCGTAGAATGAGTAAGCCGTGGTACAGTCGTGGAAAAAAAAGTAAACACCCCCTACTAACTCCTCAACAAATTATCGTAGAAGAGTTACTGGTACCAAACGATTGGAAATAAAGTCTACTTTTAAATGATGTATATAAAATTTGCTTTGGAGCCATCTACATATTAAAACGAACCCAAACTTCATTTTTTTCTATGGCAATACCAAATTTTAACAAGATATTTCAAATCTTCGTTTGAAACTTGTCCAGACACCAAATTTCAAGTCATTTGAAAGGTAAGTTTTTGAATTATAAACATTCAAAATTCAGTGCTTCTAATGTTAAATTACATTTTCATATTTTTATTAATATCTCCTGAAATTATACTCCTAAAGCAATAATACTAATATACCCAAACATAAATACGTTGAGTTTGCAATTTTTATAATTTTATTATATAAATTATGAATTATAAAATTAATATTCGAAAATATGATGAATTGCTACCTACAATTTTTTTGATGGATTAAGATTTATTAAGTCCTTCTTTATGGAAATCCAAAATTTCACATTTTTTCTTCCAAGTAGTTTTCAAATTATGTTTAAAAAATGACAAAAGGATGGTTTAAGAGGCCGTCTATGACAGAAGTGACTAGATATTTTGAAATTTCTTATGCTATCCTGTAATCTAGCAGCCTTCAATGCCTGCTTGAGCGGCGCTTAAGATGCCTTGATCAAGAAGGGGGCTCTCTCGATCAACAATCGAGTACAGAACTTCAATTTGGATACAGCCCTAAAATACGCGTGTTTTAAAATAATTAATTTCTCGAAAACTTATCGTATGAATTGCATAAAAATTTGTTTTTAGGCTAATTGAGGGGTGTAGAGTTCATTTATGCTGTCAAAATTGTATAGTGCTATTGAAATAAAACCAAAGTTATGTTTCGTTTTAATATGTAGATGGCCCCCTAAGCAAATTTTATATGCATCATTTAAAAGTAGACTTTATTACCAATCGTGTGTTACCAGTAACTTTCTTCTACGATAGTTTTTTGCAGAGTTAGTAAGGGATGTTTACTTTCTTTTTTCCACGACTGTACATCTGTTGCTTACCTTCGCTTACCTTCGCAATTCTTTATACCCGGATGGAACTTTTGAGTCCCACTAATGAGAAGGCAAAATAAAATTTATTTAATTCGTCTACTAATAAAAGTATATGGTACGTTTCATAGAAAATACATTATTGGATCACATTCAATAAGCACAGCGAAAAAGTTGAAGCTAAATATCTTATAATGTGGCTATTTTCTCAACCATTTTACATGGAATTAGCTTTGCTCCTATTAAAGAATGTTTTACGAAAAATTTGCAACTACAAAACATATTACAAGGAAAGTCTCCTTACTGAGCATACTTACAAGGAAAGTCTCCTTACTGGGCATATTCAGAATATTTTGAAAAAAAAAATACCAATTAAACTACTTATATATGTAATAAAGGATCAGTCAAATTTAGCGGCGGAATTACAGTAGAAAGTCTGTAAAAAAATATAGTCCAGGCAATAGAGACTGTATAGGGACTCTACCTAGCAAAATTAATGGTAGTACTGAAAATCGGCTTTCTAGATGTTTTTTGGGTCGCTGAATCCGAATTTGTAACTTCCCACCAAAATTTCCCCCGGCAACCCCCCCCCCCCGAAAAAGGTTTTTATTAAAAAATTCCATTTTTTATTGTTTTAGGGAAAAAGTAGCTAGAAATTCAGAAAGTAGACAAAATTTGCAACAAATTATATATATGACATTATGACTTAGGATGAAGGGGAAGGGGGGATCTGCTTCGGAACATGCGCCGCAGTGCTTCGTGAACTAAGCTGCGCAATTCCACTTAACCACTCACACGTTTACATTAGCCCTCCCATATTCCCTCCGAACTTTCTCTATAAGGTTTATTTTAAGTTTTGGGTCGCTGAATCCGAATTTTTAACTTACCTTCAAAATTTTCCCCCACGAAAACTCCCACAAATAGTTGTTTTTAACTTAAATTTCTTATTGTTTTAGGGAAAAAGTATTACGAAATTCAGAAACTAGACAAAATTTTCAACAAGTAGGATATATGGCATTATGACGTAGGATAAACAGGGAGAGAGGGGGCTGCCTTGGAACATTCCCCGCGCGCTTTTCTCAAAAACCAAATTTTTTCAAAAAATCAATTTTTGGGGAGGTTGCCGTGTAAAATTTTGGTGGGAAGTTACGAATTCGGATTCAGCGACCCAAAAAACATCTAGAAAGCCGATTTCCAGTACTACCATTAATTTTGCCAGATAAAATCCCCTATTGCCTGGACTTCATCATTTAGTGCACGTAGCGCCGCAGTGCATGTTCCGAGGCAGCCCTCACCCTCCCCGTTCATCCTAATTCATAATGTCATATATTCTATTTGTTACAAATTTTGTGTAGTTTCTGATTTTCATAATGCTTTTCCCCTAAAACAATAAGAAATTTAAGTTAAAAACAACTATTTGGGGGGGTTTCGGGGGGAAAATTTTTTGGGGAAAGTTAAAAATTCGGATTCAGCGACCCAAAAATCTTAAAGTAAACCTTATAGAGAAACTTCGGAGAGGAGATGGGAGGGCGAATGTAAACGTGTGAATGGTTAAGTGGAATTGCGCAACTTAGTTTACGCAGCACCGCGCGCATGTTCCCAGGCAGATCCCCTCTCCCCCTTCATCCTAAGTCATAATGTCATACATCTAATTTGTTGGAAATTTTGTCTACTTTCCAAATTTATAGATACTTTTTCTCAAAACAATAAGAAAATTAGAATGATTTTTTTAATAAAAACCTTTTTTGGGGGGCTTTTTACCAAAATTTGGAGAGGTTGCCGGGGGAAATTTTGGTGGGAAGTTACAAATTCGGATTCAGCGACCCAAAAAACATCTATAAAGCCGATTTCCAGTACTACCATTAATTTTGCTAGCTAAAATTCCCTATTGCCTGGACTAATAATATTCTTTCGAGTATTTGGCGCGAAAAGATGAAAGCGTCAAGCGATTTGTCGAGCAGTACTTTTCCTCGCCAAAAGCAAACGATTTTAATGCACTTGAAATTTATTTGTTAATTGATTTTTAGAATGTGTGTAAAAAGTATTTAATGAATTTAAACATAAACAATGAGAGAGTTTAATAAATACATTTTTTCGTATTACATATTTATGTTGCTTGTTATTTAATTTTATTACTTTAAAAACAATTTCATATATAAAAAATACTTTCATATATTTAAGCGCATTCCAAAATAAAGGCAAGATACATTTACCAGTTATTCTTTTCAATATCAAAGAATTTGTCGTTTCCATAGCAACAAAATTGAATTGACTCGACAGTGCTCAATTGGACTTACTTTTGAGATATTGAAACAATTTTAATTTATTTTAATTGTGTTTTAATTCATAAAATTTGATATTTAACTTTCATTATAAATATATATATATACATGACAAAACTATAGTTACATCAAACTAAAAGTGACAAAACTAATGTTATTTACATTAAATTTATTTTAACAAGTTCAATGTGAAACATTTTTTCTTAAAGAGCATTCGACATAAAAAAGCATTTTTCAAAATTTCATTTCATCGCCAACCGATGATAAATCGTCAAATAAACGAAATTTTCATTATTTGTTTACGAACGTTCTGTCGAGGTTCCGCCGAAACTTTTTTTATAAACTTATGTATCCACATGAGAAGAGCACTCTGTAATTTTTTCAGATTTTTCTGTATATGCCCGTATGGAGACCTTCCTTGTTAGAATATGTTGAAAAAAAAAATGCTAGAGAAACTACTCATGTGTGTAATAAGGGATCAGTCAAATTTAACGGCGGAATTTCAGTAGAAAGTCTGTAAAAAAATAAAATACTTTCGAATATTTGGCGAAAAAATACGAAAGTGACACGCGATTTGGCGAGCAGGATTTTTTCTCGCCAAAAGCAAGCGATTTTAATGCATCTGAAAATTGTTTATTAATTGTTTTTTAGAATGCACGGTTTTTAATGAATTTAAACTTAATCAATGAAAGAGGTTATTATATATTTTTTATATTACATATATACGTTGCTTGTTGCTGTAGTTATTTAATTTTATCACTGTAAAAATATTTTCTATGCTTTGCAAGTTGCAAATATCTATTTTAAGTTATAGTCAGCTGACATTTGATTGCCATAATATATTTCCATATCGAAGACGAAGTCGTTTACATAGCAACAAAATCAAATCGACAGTGTTCTATCTGCCTTAATTTTGAGCTTGAAATAATTTAAATCAATTTAAATTTTGTTTTTAATTGTAAAATATGGTATTTAAATTTTATTATAAATACATATAAATATATATGACAAACTATAGTTAGAACAAACTAAAAATGACAAAACTATAGTTAAAACAAATTAAAAATGACAAAACTAAAGTTATTTAAATTAAACTTATATAAACAAATTCAACATAAAAAGTTTTTTCCTACATAAAAGCATATTTTTTTTTTCATCGACAACCGGTGATTAATCGGCAAATGAACGAAAATTTCGTTATTTTTTTACGAACGCTGTATCTGGGTTCCGCCAAAATTTTTTTTATAAACATATATATCCATATGATAAGAACATTCTGTAATTTTTTCAGATTTTTCTGAGTATGCCCGTATGGAGACCTTCCTTGTTAGTTACAGATAGGTTTACAATACATTTATTTACATTGTTCTTGTAAAAATTGTAAGGTTGCCATAACAGAATTTTTTGTTAACCCTTCTAGCACCAGGTATTAATTTTTGATAAGCGTTATTAATTTTGCATGATTTGAACCAGAAATTTAATTGTGCTGAATGTGACTTCTTCCTAAAAGGGTATCTATCTGATTTTAAGTTTAAATTATTATTTTTTTCTGGTTCGAAATATTAAAAACTTCAAAACAAAAATCATTGGGTTAAAAAAAGACCCCAATGTTACTATGAGAGTTAATTAATCTAATTATTCGTGTAAATATTTTACAAAAAACAACAACAATTATAACTACCGATTTATTAAATCAGTTTTATTTTAAAATCTACCTAAAAATCAAATTGTTATTACATAAGATGTTTTGGATATCTTTAAATATTAACGAAGATAATTATTGAAGGGAAGCAAATTTCTGATTTATAATTCAGTACATAAAGAGTTAAAATGATATATTCTAACATCTGAGTAAATATTTTTCAAATCGGATTTCTTGAGTCACAGAGGATTAAAATTACACACCACACCACTTAGCGATAACGAATCATTTCGATAAGATGCAAATCAATAGAATGAAAGGAAATCTTTTTTAAATTATGGGATATTTTATCAATCTGCATAATTTTCCGAGTTCTGTCCGCCTCAAACCAGTTGTTTTTAATCTCTTATTCAATCTCCGAAAAAATATAATAATGAACCTACTCTTGCATATCCATTTACAGGAATCTACTTTTAGGATTTTAATGCCAAGATATAAATCAAAAATTCAGTTGAATCACTTATAGTTTGTGTGAAAGCGTTTACAGAATTATGCATGGTTGTCACCTTGTTTTTTGTTTTTTACATTTTCCAACAAAGTTTAAAAGTGTCCGCGCTCTAACCCTCGTAAATATACTAGAATTGCCCTGAAATTTTTGGATGTTATTAACGCTTACCATAGCACGTTCCCTATTTCAAATGAAGTTTGCAGCATGTTTAGTTCATTTACAGGGACAGTCAAAATTATTCTGTTACATTACGGCCAATTGGAAAAAGTCGTTTCAAATGAATTTTAATGATGTTACACGCTTTCAAACATAATAAAATTGATATGCATTTATGAAGTGCCTAAAATATGCATTCTGTAGAATATGCGGTGCAAAGAATAGTTATTATTCATTTACAGGGCCACTCTAAAGAATTCCATTACATTACGGTCTATGTAGAAAAACAGTTTGCGGTGCATTTTAATGATAGTACACTATTTTGAGCATATTGAAATTTATCACTGACGTGTACTGCAAGGTTCATATTATATAGTGTGGTGAGCATAGAATTTATCGTTCATTTACACGGCCACTCTAAAGAATTCCATTACATTACGGTCTATGGAGAAAAACCGTTTGCGGTGTATTTTAATGATATTACACTATTTTGAGCATATTGAAATTTATATTTATCACTGACGTGTACTGCAAGGTTCTTATTATACAGAGTGGTGAGCATAGAATTTATCGTTCATTTACAGGGACACCCAAAAGAATTTGGCTAGAGAAGAAAATGAACAATAATTGAACTCTTTAAGCCTACGGACAATAATTGCTGGAAGTGCGTTTTCAATTGTGGTTTGCGTTTTTAAATTTAATTATTTTTTAAATATTAGTTGGTTTGTATAAATGCTATAGATCATTTACAGGGCTGCACAAAAGTTTTCAACAATATCGTTTATTGGCGGAAATTGCTGAGTGGAAATTTTCAATTGTGCTATGCGTTTAACTGAACTAAGTTTTAGCATACATATCTGTAGATCATGTACAGGGATGCACAAAAAATCGTATATTTTTGCGACTATTCATGGTAATAGCAGTGAAGTTTTGTTATAGTATTCTGAATGTGTTGGAAAGTGTTTCATAATCTATGCTGTATGCATGATTTTTCGTTCTTGTTTCTTATTTCTTGGAAATTTTGAGAAAGCTTTTTAGTAAAATAATTTTTTGCGTTGTACTCATTAGCCTCCGATTTGCTCTTTCTTTCGAGCAGCAATTAAGGTGTCGTCCCTAAAGAATAACATTCCGTTACATAAGTCGTAAAATGAAGCAGATGTACCGTTGTACTGTTAAATACTGATAATATCTGCTGCAATTTTTTTAACTTCTAAACATCGTACATTTTCAACTTCTACACCGTCGAATAAGGGAAAAAAGTACTTTTAACCCCTTGAGGGCGGTGGGATATGTTATATCCCACCTAGGTTTAATTAAGATCTGCACTGGAAAATTTTAATAAAGTTTTACTTTTATAACTTTAGGTGAAAAGACTTGAAAAATTGCTTTTCCTTATTCTGAAATAAAAATTTTCTAAATTTCCGGTGGTAATTCAGTATTACATAAACGCAATTGCTTGCCCCTCAAAGGCTTAAATACAATTTGTTTGAAAACCGCATCTCAATTTATTTTTGAGATATTAATTTTTGTGTAGTTTTTGAAGCCATTTCTTTAATGGTGGGAACTGAAGTACTCCATTTCAATAGAAAATAAAGGGAAAACAGTAGATCTTTTTGTTGCTATTTACTCATAAAAACTGAAAAAAAAGTAATTAAAATACGTTCTATTCCGAGAATTTCATCTGATATAAAAATGCATTTAAAGTATATATGTGTGACTTCTTTTCTCCGCATTTACTAAATTCCTATCAAAAAGCTGAAAGAATGCAATTTTATTAATCTGAATGAAATAACATTTTCCGAATTAAAAATAAATAAATAAATAAATGATTTCTGATAAAAATGGGCTTATTATAAACTATGTTTAATTTTCTGTATCCATATTAATGTTACAAACAAATGAAGGCTTGTGAATCATTAGACACCCGATTTTTTTTTGTCGAGTTTCTTGAATGACGACATCGCTTTTTGCTGGGTTTTTGTAGTTTTCTGAGTTAGTGACGTCCTATGCATATTTTTCTATAGATGTTGTTTAAGACTGGATCGTAAATGGGAAATTCTTCAGCGGAT
Organism: Maratus speciosus; assembly: GCA_963932465.1. NCBI lineage: Eukaryota > Metazoa > Arthropoda > Arachnida > Araneae > Salticidae > Maratus > Maratus speciosus. The sequence continues at coordinate 294,869,766 of OZ010798.1, forward strand.
GCAAATGACGTAATTTTATATAAAACAAAAGCGTGGTTTTCTATTACTTTACACTAGAAACGAAAAAACATAATTTGAGTGCCAAAAAAGGCTGTAAGTTCATAAAATTCAACGTACCATAAAGCGGTAAATTTTGGTCATAGAATGAGAAAGCCGTGGTATATCTCTTGTCTATCCTCGCTTTCGGTTCTACCCTTTATGCCCCGACGGAATATCTCAGTCACATTAAAGATACGGCAATATAAAATTTAATTCGTTTACTAATAAAAGTATATTGTACTTTTCATAGCAAATACGAGGGCAAGTCAGTAAGTAGGTCACAAAAGCCAATAAAAAAAAGTAAAACCAAGATACATACTTCTTAAAAGGCATGTTTATTTCTCTATATAATCGTCATTTACATTTGTCCCATCTCTTTATGAGTTTTCTAATACCTGCTGCATAAAAGTCTTTGGACTGCACTGTCAGCCATCTGTGTACCTCACATTCAACGCCTGCATCAGTCGGCTGTAGGCTAAATTCCTGTTGCAGTTTCTATGCTGTTTATTGTTGCCCATTCCCCAACCTTCCGCACTGTTTCTTCTGTCGCAATCTCAGCACGAGTACCACTTCTTTCTTCGTCAACAACTTTTGAACGCCCCTGCTTATCTTGTACATCTGTTGCCTCATAAATTCGAAATTGACATCCCACAGTTGGACAGTGCTGACACCGATTGACACATTTGAAAACAATTTATTACTAATTTCCGATCTCTCATGTCGATTTGTGTCCTACTTACTGACTTTCCCTCGTACTTTGCTGGATCACATTCAGTAAGCACAGCAAAACAGTCGAAGCTAAATACTTTTTAATGTGGTCGTTTTCTCAACCTTTTACATGGATTAAGCACACCTTTGCCCATGCACACACATGCACACACATGCACAGAAAAACAGTCGAAGCTAAATATTTTTAATGTGGTTGTTTTCTCAACCTTTTACATGGATTTAGCTCACCGTTGCCCATGCACACACATTCACACACATGCACAGAAAAACAGTCGAAGCTAAATATTTTTTAATGTGGTTGTTTTCTCAACCTTTTACATGGATTTAGCACACTTTTGCCCATGCACACACATGCACACACATGCACAGAAAAACAGTCGAAACTAAATACTTGTTAATGTGGTTGTTTTCTCAACCTTTTACATGGATTTAGCACACCTTTGCCCATGCACGCACATGCACAGCAAAACAGTCGAAGCTAAATATTTTTAATGTCGTTGTTTTCTCAACCTTTTACATGGATTTAGCATACCTTTGCCCATGCACACACATGCACACACATGCACTGGAAAACAGTCGAAGCTAAATATTTTTTAATGCGGTTGTTTACTCAACCATTTACATGGGTTTAGCTTTTCTTCTATTAAAAAAATGTTTTGTGAAAAATTTGCAACTACAAAACACTTCTCAGTTACGGATAGTATCCCAATACATTTATTTAAATTATTCTTGTAAGAATTGTGAGGTTTCCATACCAGTAATTTTTGTTAATTAATCTAAATATTCTCTAAATACCCCCCCCCCCCCCCACAAAAAACTCTAATTACCTATTTATTAAATCAGTTTTATTTAAAAATCTATCTAAAAATCAAATTGTTATTCTATAAGTTGTTTTAGATATTTTCAGACATTAACAAAGATCATTATTGAAGGGGAGCAAATTTCTGAGTCTAAGCGTTATTAATTTCGCATGATTTAAACCAGAAATTCAATTATGTTGAATGTGGCTTCTTCCTAAAAGGTATCTACCTGATTTTAAGTTTAAATTATTATTTTTTTTTCTGGTTCGAAATATTAAAAACTTCAAAACAAAAGTCATTGAGGTAAAAAAAAGACTCCAAATGGTACTAGGAGAGTTAATTAATCTAATTATTTTTGTAAATATTTTACAAAAAACAACAACATCTCTAACTACCGATTTATTAAATCAGTTTTATTTAAAAATCTATCTAAAAATCAAATTGTTTTTCTGTAAGTTATATTAGATATTTTCAGACATTAACGAAGATAATTATTGAAGGCGAGCAAAATTCTGATTTATATATCGGGACAAAAGCATTAAAGTGCTTTTCAAGAATTACTGGAAACCAGAATTCATCTCTTTCTGCCATAGTTGTACAAGGATATCAATAAGAATTTATATAAATAAGAATAGTGAACTTTTCAGATTTCTGCCAGCGGCGCGCGGGGTTGGGAGGGGGGGGGGGGGGGGGGGTTAATAGAAAAATTGATTCCAAAAGTTGTCATGAGGTAGTAATTTAGGATTAATACTTCTTTCAATGTAAGAAGAAATTTTCAAATGAGAAACTTCATTTTCTGTGCAGGGGCCAGTGGGCATTTTTGTCCCGTGTAGTTTTGGCGTATCGCGCATTCCCGATTTTTCAGGATGCACAAAATCTTTTCCATTTCTTTTTATTCTTATTGTCTTAGCGATTTTACTTTCACAGATTTTAATATATAAGACTAATTATTGTGTTTACATAGTATGGTAAAAGCTACTAAAACGGAATTTCAAATGATCTGTGGTAAAAGCTACTAAAACGGAATTTCAAATGACCTGAGAAATGTCCGTTTTAGACGGGTTTTTGCCTCATCAGTTATAATTGTATGATATTCCTTCCGTATGGTATTCTTTCCGAACCTGAATTCTTTACGTTTAAGCGGCTACTTCAGTCAAGCAAAATCCCTTGTTCGCTAATGTTAATCCAATGTAAGAATTTTTTTCAGATATCTCGTTTGTATTTTAATATTTTTAAACAATTTTTTTTGCTTTAGAAAGTTGCGATAGACCTGCACAAAGGCCATTTTGCACTTTTTTGACTTGGTTTGCAGGTTTTTTTTTTTTTTTTTTTTTTTTTACGAGGTTGCTTTTACCTTCGAAACCGGTTCCGAAAGCTAAAATGTCCTATTTAAAAATACCTGTAAACAACATAAAAAAAAGGTACAAAGCGGCCTTTGTACAGATCTACCGCAGCTATCCAATGCAAAAAAAGGATCATTTTAAAATATTTAAAAGTAAACGAGATGCCTTAAAAAATTTCTTCCATTGTACTAACATTAGCGAACGAGTGTTTTCGTCTGACTGAAGTAGCCTTTTAAGAGAGGATTCGGTTATAGACAGGTTTTATTTTTATTGGATTTTTTGTATTTATATATACCGACTTATAAGCTCTAATCCCGCTTTTCTTAGCCCGTTTTTTTGTGACAGTGGACTTTGCAACACTACCCGCGCCGCCTCTCTCCAAAAAAATCGAGGCATGAACTCTTCTAATTTCAGGGCTGGATTCGACTCTGTCGCTTATTAATTCGTCGAAAATATAATAAAAACCCTGTTGTTACGTAAACGTTCGTTGGAATCTACTTCCACAGTTTTATTACCAAGATATAAATCAAAAATTCAGTAGCGCCATTTGATTTTTTTTTCTGTGGAAATGTTTAAAGCATGCGCATAAATGTCATGTTGAGCTTTTCTTGTTGAGAAATTTTGCTTATACAGCAGCTTTCTATTCACGAGACGTATAATAAAACAATGCAGTAATATCCAGAAATAGCACGGAAATTTCCTAACGTTACCTATCGCATATGAGTCAGTGAGTTTTATAAGGATTATGTATGATTTGTTGAAGTGCATTTCCACCAATCTTTGTTCAGCTGGCGCAGTGTTTTTAGTAGTTCCCCAGTCTTTATTTCTGTGTTTAACAATCATTTTACCGTTTCAGCTATATTTGGAAAATGCTGCAATTACAAATTGCGATATCTGCCTTCTGTTATATCCTGATATCTATAAAATAAATCTCTTCAAACGTATAGTTTATTGATATTGAGGTTTTTTTTTTTAAACGTTGCTTCATCTTTTAAACCTTTTTATGATTATACATATTATGCATTTTTAAATATTTACATTTCATCTCTTTTTAATAAACCAAATTATTCATGATGTAAACTCAAGGCTAAAGATCTTTAGTTTCTTCTCAAATCCAAACTGGTTACTTTCTGATACATTTTTAGGTAGATTTCGTAAGAAATACTATTTATTACATTTTCCTCTATGTCGGAATTTCTGAAATATTTTTGTAGATCTATGCCGATCATGACCCCTAAAACCCAAAACCAAACCACCCCATTTTAAAACTTTATCTATCTATGTATTTTATAAATAAAGACGCTGTCGTATATATATACGACATATACAGGGTGATTCATAAAAGATGGGCAGAACTTTAAGGGGTTATAGTACACTTAAAGACAAATAATATTAAATAGGAGACTAAGGGTCCCAGACGTATTCCCAAGGAGATAGGGGGCATTAAAGTTTAGGGTCCGAAATTTCAAATGATTATAAAACATGGAAAAATTGGTCGATTCGTTTGCGGTTTTTGCAAAAAATTTTCTTTATGCCAGTATTTTCTTGAAATAAAATTTTAAAGTTCAATTTCAAAAAATGCCGATAGGGGGCGCTTTAGACTTTGAAGTAACAAACAACTATTTTTTAACGTTATTTTTTGTATTTCTTTAAATGATTTCGGAAGCTTAGACTTAAACTTAAATTTTGATCTAAAAATCTGAGTCCTAACGAGTAGTTAAGTAGCATAAACTGAAATTTGAAATTTGAAACCCTTCTCCCCCCCAGAACAAAAATCAGTTATTCCCGATCTTTGTGTCGTAGATTAGGCTCTAACTACTGCCGCGTTTTGCTAAAATTATTCTTTATGTCAGTATTTTCTTGAAAATAAATTTTAAAGAAAATTTTCAAAAAATTCCGATAGAGGGCGCTTTAGACTTTGGAGTAACGAACAACTATTTTATACCGTTATTTTTTGTGTCTCATTAAATGCTTTCTAAAGCTTAGACTTAAACTTAAATTTTCAGCTCAAAATCTGAATCGCTGAGCGTGGTTCAGTAGCGAGGGGAGGGGGTTCAAATTTCAACTTCTGAACATAGTTCAGTTTGCACTACTTAACCATGCCCAACGATTCTGTGCTGTGATACGAGGCAAAACAACAACTTTCGTCAAGGACTGCATAGTCGGAATTCACTCATAAAGGCACTGGCACAGTTGGAAACGTCGCTCATGCAAACGTTAAAGCTCCATTCCTGACGCTAGTCACCGGGTGAAGAAGGAAACAGAAAGTATGCAAATGTCAAATGGGGAAGAAGAAGAACACGTATGCAAAATTTCGACACGATTCAGGCATAAAAACCACTGAACGGTGAGTCAAGTGTAAGTCGCTGTAGTAATGAATCGGAAGATGGTGCCCTTCACGAATAAGGAAAAGGCTGAGATGCATTTAATTTACGGAGCGGCAGATGGAAATGGTGCAGAGGCACAACGAATGTACGGAGAGCGATTTCCCAACAGGCGGTTGCCTAACCGCAAAACTTTCGAGCGCTTGCACAGACAGTTGTGTGAGACGGGATCATTTCTCGCTTCCCGGTCGAATGCACGTCGTGCAAAAAAGGACGAATCAGTAGTTGTTGCAGAAGCCATTCTGGATGTAGTAGCGGCGCAGCCAAGTACAAGTACACGAACAGTGGCTAGGCAGGTGGATACCTCACAGTCCATGACTTGGAGGGTACTGAAGGATGAACATTTGCTCCCGTTTCATGTGCAACGAGTCCAGAAACTGTCTCCAGGGGATTATCCAAATCGTATTGAATTCGCCCGCTGGTTTCTGCAGCAGAACGCGCTAAATCCACATTTTGGTCGAACTGTGCTTTTCACCGATGCCTTCACCGATACCTTCACACGTGAAGGTACATTTAACACACACAATGCATATGTATGGGCGGATGTCAATCCACATGCTACGTATCCACATGCTCATCAGAGACGCTTTTCCATCAATGTTTGGGCAGGAATCCTCGGAGACCAACTAATCGGACCGTACATTCTTCCTGAACGCCTCAACTGTAAAACATACCTCACATTTCTGCAACATGTGCTGCCAGACCTGTTAAACGTTGTTCCTCCACGCATCCGGCGGGTCATGTGGTTCCAGCACGATGGAGCGCCGGCCCATTACGTACGAGACTGGACATCACATTTCCGAACAGATGGATTGGTCGAGGTGGTCCTGTTGCTTGGCCTGCTCGCTCGCCAGATCTTTCACCCCTCGATTTCTTTTTGGGGGGACGATTGAAGGCTCTTATGTATGAGACACCCATTGAATCCCCCGAGGAACTGGTCGCCAGACTTTCCGCCGCTGTAGGGGAAGTGCTCGAAAAGCCTGATGTTTTCGCGAATGTTCGCCGTTCCATTCTTCGCCGTTGTTCTGCGTGCATAACCTCTGGTGGTCACAATTTTGAACATTTATTGTAATTACATGTTAATAAATATGCTTTGGTAACATAATCCTAATTTGTGTCTTTTTACCTCGTATCACAGCACACAATGTGTGGACATGGTAAACTGAACTGTGCTCAGGAGTAGAAATTTCAAACCCCTCTCCCCAGAAACTTAACCACGTCTAACGATTCAGATTTTGGGCTGAAAATTTAAGTCTAAGCTTTAGAAAGCATTTAATGAGACACAAAAAATAACGGTATAAAATAGTTGTTCGTTACTCCAAAGTCTAAAGCGCCCTCTATCGGAATTTTTTGAAAATTTTCTTTAAAATTTATTTTTAAGAAAATACTGACATAAAGAATAATTTTAGCAAAACGCGGCAGTAGTTAGAGCCTAATCTACGACACAAAGATCGGGAATAACTGATTTTTGTTCTGGGGGGGGGAGAAGGGTTTCAAATTTCAAATTTCAGTTTACGCTACTTAACTACTCGTTAGGACTCAGATTTTTAGATCAAAATTTAAGTTTAAGTCTAAGCTTTCGAAATCATTTAAAGAAATACAAAAAATAACGTTAAAAAATAGTTGTTTGTTACTCCAAAGTCTAAAGCGCCCCCTATCGGCATTTTTTGAAATTGAACTTTAAAATTTTATTTCAAGAAAATACTGGCATAAAGAAATTTTTTTACAAAAACCGCAAACGAATCGACCAATTTTTCCATGTTTTATAATCATTTGAAATTTCGGACCCTAAACTTTAATGCCCCCTATCTCCTTGGGAATACGTCTGGGACCCTTAGTCTCCTATTTAATATTATTTGTCTTTAAGTGTACTATAACCCCTTAAAGTTCTGCCCATCTTTTATGAATCACCCTGTATATAACTTTTATATGGACACGGTAACTTCCATAACTCTGCACAAAACTTTTCCAAACTTATAGATAGAATGGGCCAAAAATTTATGTATAACAGAATTTTGATTTTTGATAAAAATGCGCTCAAGGGTCGAAAAAAATAGGGTTTTAAGATGAAAAAAATTCACAACTTCGTCAATTCATAATATATCAAATCCACTTAAATTTATTATAAATCTTCTTACAGCAAATAAATAAATAAATAAATAAAAGAAGAAAAAAAGGAGATGTGTGCGAAGAAGAATAAGAAATTCATAACTTTGTCAATTCACAGGATATCAAACCGCTTAAATTTATTATAAAGCTTCTTAATATTATCTACAACTTTTATATTGAGTAATAGAACTAACACTTACAGCAAAAAAAAAAAAAAAAAAAAAAAAAAAAAAGAGGGGATGGTGAAGAAAAAATTATCGTATTAACATTATTCTGATAAAACCAGTTCTTACAGAAAAATGAAATTAAAAACTCGGCAGAAGCGGCCAGATAAAATTGTTAAACTGGGTTTATCTCTAATCTTGATTTGTTTTTGTTAGTGAAATTACTACTTAACTTCGAAATGTACCTGCGCTTGTAGGCCGAATCGGCAGGGATTTTTTAATTTCATTTTTGCTCTCAAGTGCATGAAATTAGAACGTGCTCTTATTCAGAAACTATGTAATCAAACTGTTTTTGCATTTTTTGTAAAGACAAAATCTGTCAGGAAATGCTGTGAAAGTTGGCGTTTTGATCGAAAAACACGGGCGCAACGGGAGACTGATAAACTATCATCCTAAAACTACAAACGTTTATACGACAATATGTATTTATTTCCTTTATTGAGAAACGAAAAACTTTTTAAAAAGAAATCGCTTCAATAATCATGTCTGTAAATGTCATGCTTTTACGTTTAAAAAGGAATCCGTAAATGCGTCTGAAAGTTATGAATGATTAGTCTGAATGAATGCCTGAAATGATTAGAAAATGCCTTAGAGAAAATATTATTGATTTTCACAATGTAAATGAAAGAATATGTATCTTAAGATTGAGAGCAAAGTTTTTAAACATTTCAATAGTATGTGTCCATGCACCAACGGAAGATACGAGGACTAACAAAAAGATACTTTTTATGAAACAGTACAGATTGAATCGGATAAGATACCAAGACATGATGTTAATATTGTAATAGGAGATTTTAATGCTAAAAAAGAGAATACACTTTTATACCAACAATTGGAAAATTTAGTTTACATGATTTGTGTAGTGAAATTGGAATAAGAGCTGTGGACTTCGCTGCTTCTAACAACTTAACCCCTTGGGGACGAGCGACACGTATACGTGCCAGAAATAGGCCTAAATATCCTCGTTTATCCTCACGAGTAAAATTTTACTGTAAAATTTGCCTTATTTAATCCGAGCGTTTTCCCGATTTGAATAGGCACAAACTTCTGTTCTTTAAAACCGGTAGCAAAGTAATTTCGTAAAAGGCTCCCGTCGAGAAGGGGTTGATCATAAGTAGTACATGTTTTGAGCATAAGAACATACATAAAGAAACTTGGATTTCTCCTGATGGAAAAACAAAAAACCAAATTAACCACATTATGATCGACAGAAGACATGCTAGTGATGTTATGGATGTACGAAGTTATAGAGGTGCTGATTTAGATACTGATCATTTCCTTGTTATTATGAAATACAGACAAAAAGTTACAAGATTTCGAGATGCAAAAGGAACTAAACAAGTAAAATTTAAAACAAAAGATTTACTAAACATGCAATGAAGAAAGGTTTATCAAAGTATATTAACAGAAAGAATTGCTAGTGAACATGCTGAATTTAATGAGGAAGATATAATCAATAGTAAATGGGCTAAATGCAAAAGTATCATATTAAAAACAGCTGAGGAAGTTGTTGGAAAGGAAGAAAGGAGGGAAATTAATGAATGATTTGATGATGAGTGTTGGCAACTGATTAAGAAAAAGAATAAAGCTAGAGAAAAAATGCTGAAACACAGAACAAGACAGAGTGAAAATCACTTTAAAACAATTAGAAGAAATACTCAAAAGTTGTTACGTATGAAAAAACGAGCTTTGGAGGAGAGTAAAATTCAAGAAATTGAAGACCTATCAGCATTAGGTGATATAAGCCTAATGTATTCAAAGCTTAAAGGAATCAAAAAGGGCTACCAATCACGCACCCTTTTTTGTAAAGATAGAAATGATAAACTTATTGGAGGGCATGCCAATGTGACAGATAGATGGGCAGAATATTTTGAAGAATTGTTAAACAGACAGTCAAATGATGAAAGAGAAATACAGTTTAATCATAATGATTTTGATGTGAATGAAGAAAACTGTGAACCATCAACTGTAGGAGAAGTAAGGGATGCTATTGCAAAATTAAGAAATGGAAGAGCACCTGGTGAAGATTTGATAAGTGCTGAGCTTTTGAAATATGGTGCAGAGAAGTTGGTACAAATGTTACATGATCTAACAGTAGAGATTTGGCAGAATGAATATATACCAAATGAATGGAATGGTGCTATTATTATCCCAATTCATAAAAAGGGAAATATCTTAAATTGCCAGAATTATACAAACATATATTATTAAATGTTACATATAAAATGTTGGCAAAGATAATTGCAAAGCGATTACAGCCGCATGCTGAAATGGCAATAGGTGATTATCAGTGTGGTTATAGGAAAGGAAGATCAATGGTGGATCAAATCTTTAGTATTAGGAACATCCTTGAAAAATTCTATGAACAAAATATTAATTTGCATCAATTGTTTGTTGATTTTAAACAGGCCTGTGACAGTATAAAGAGAAATAAGTTATTTGAAATATTAAAGGAATTTAAAATACCTGATAAAATAGTTAAACTTATAAAATTAACTCTGGAAAGTACAAGAGCTAAAGTTAAAGTACAGGGAAGACTTTCAAGAGAATTTGGAGTGAATTCAGGTCTAAAATAAGGTGATGTTCTCTCGACAATTCTTTTTTTAATTTATGCCCAGAGAAAATAATTAGAAGCATCTACAACAACAGAAGAGGTACTATTATGAGTCGCTCCTTACAAATCCTTGCATTTGCAGATGATGTTGATATAATTGCAAGAAATAAGAAAGTCTTGATTGAAACATACAATAAACTAGACACTGAAGGGAATAAACTAGGCCTCGAAGTTAATAAAGAAAAAACAAAATGCATGAAAATGGACAGAATGAAATCACAGGCAATAGCAACATTAACAATAAATAATGAATTACAATTTAATGAAGTAACAGAATTTAAATATTTAGGATCTATGATCACCTGTGATGATATGGTAGAAGCAGAGATTAAAACTCGACTTGCAGCAGGAAATAAATGCTATTTTTCACTTCGAAACATTCTAAAATCATCTCTAATATCCCGAACATCCAAACTTAAAATTTATAAAACTGTTATAAAACCAATAGTAATTTATGGTAGTGAGACCTGGACCACTACACAAAAAGATGAAAAGCTACTTATCACTTGGGAAAGGAAGATCCTTAGACAAATTTTTGGACCTATTAAGGAAGACAATGCATGGCGTATAAGGACAAATATGGAGATAGAACGGTTATACAATGAAAAAGATATAATAAATACTATAAAAATAAGAAGAATGCAATGCACTATGTTAATTTTAATACAATTATTCTAATTGGGGATAGCTCAGAAGGCAGAGCACTGGCGGCTTCAGCCAGGAGATCCCTAGTTCGAATCCTGGTCCGGACATTTTTCGCCCAGTTGGAAATTTACATCTAAAAGAATGCAATGGTTAGGCCATCTAATCAGAATGAAGGATGAGAGAAGCACAAAGAAGATTTATAGTGCTAATTTACTTGGGAAAAGAAGTATTGGTAGACCCAGGAAGAGATGGATAGAAGAAGTAGAGAAACATCTTGTACAAAAACAAATTATAAATTATAAAGTAAAGGCCAGACATCGGTAGGTCTGGAGAAGTATATTGAGAGAGGTCAAAATCCTACATGGATTGTAGTACCATTGTGTATGCATGTATGTAAAGATAAATATAAAGTTTCGAATCATTAATTTTAATACATTTGGAGTTATCGTGCGCGCTATTAAAAAAATATCGATTTTGAGAAAACTCAGTTTAAACATAAATGTTTCGCTTGAAACAGACGAAGGCTAATATAAATTTTTTACTATAACGAGCGAAGTTTTATGAATATTTTGATGCGGTTTGTGGCAAATTATTCAGAAAAACATTAGCTGTCAAATGAATTAAAAAACAAAAAATCGAATTATTAAAGATTTTAAGGGTCGTATGCCCCCTTAGAAAATGCTAAAGAATAACAGTTTCTTTCATTTCTTCCATTTGGAAGAAACATATTTCTTCCGATCGTTTTTTTTCCACTTGGGAAGAAACTTTCCAAACCTGATACAGAGATATATCTACTTTTGTACAAAATTTCGTGTTCAACAATTGTGATAAACAAGTGTTACAGGCTTTGCTTAATAAGCATTCAAAAAACGAAAATACTTTTGATACACCTTAATATTTACCAGATATACTTATAAATGGCCTAGCTGTACAAAATTTTACCTAAAAAAGGATGTACAGTAGAATCTCGATTATCCGAAGTAATTGGGATCGACCTTCTTTCGGAAAATCGAGAATGCTCCAATTTTAAGATTAAGGACAAATATGTGCGCTTTTTTAGGTGCGTTCGTAATTATATAAATACGTAGCACCTATAGTCGTCGTTCAGTCCGTCTGTCCGTCTGTCCGTCTGTCCGTCCGCATATAACAGAGCAAAAACTACCCAACCGAATGATCTGAAATTTTAAATATATGATTGTTGCAGAATTTTGTCGAGCCATTTCAAATTTTATGAAAATCGGATGTATAGTTTAATTACAGGGACAGTCAAAAGTTTTTCTTTACATTACGGCCAATGGGGAAAATTATTGCAAGTTCATTTTAATGATGTTACAGCCTTCCGAATGGTCTGGAATTTTAAATATATCATTGTTGCAGAATTTTGTCGAGCTATTTAAAATTTTATGAAAATCGGATGTATAGTTTAATTACAGGGACAATCAAAAGTTTTTCTTTACATTACGGGCAGTAGGAAAAATTATTGCAAGTGCATTTTAATGATGTTACAGCCTTCCGAATGATCTGAAATTTTAAATATATGATTGTTGCAGAATTTTGTCGAGCCATTTCAAATTTTATGAAAATCGGATGTATAGTTTAATTACAGGGACAGTCAAAAATTTTTTCTTTACATTACGGCCAATGGGGAAAATTATTGCAAGTTCATTTTAATGATGTTACAGCCTTCCGAATGGTCTGAAATTTTAAATATATCATTGTTGCAGAATTTTGTCGAGCTATTTAAAATTTTATGAAAATCGGATGTATAGTTTAATTACAGGGACAATCAAAAGTTTTTCTTTACATTACGGGCAGTAGGAAAAATGCTTGCAAGTGCGTTTTAATGATGTTACAGCCTTCCGAGAGGTCTGAAATTTTAAATATATGATTGTTGCAAAAGTTTGTCGAGCCGTTTCAAATTTTATGAAAATCGGATGTATAGCTTAATTACAGGGATTTAACTTAATTACAGGGTTTCATTACAGGGAATGGGAAAAAATTATTACAGTGTATTTTAATGATGTTACAGACTATGCACTTACGAAGTGCAAAAAACTATACATTCAGTACAATATGGGGTGCAAAAAATAATTATAAAACTAGCTATAGTACGAACGCACCACATTTGCCACGTTTGACGAGCAATTTCCAACTTGTTTTATTATGGTAACAAGTGTTCTGTTCTTAACTTCCCTGCTCAACAAACGCAAAATGTTTTGACACATTTAAAAAGTCATTTTTTAATGGACATTTATAAAATTGGAAGGCCTCACTAGGGAAGCGATTTGGAATCGAACTGTTTTTTTCTTTTTTTTTTTTCATTTTTTGATACAAAAATTGCGTATTGAGTTATAAGCGATTTTGATCACGTGACAAAGACGTTTTTCACCCTTCCTTGAGTGGTTATTCTTCTTTCGCGCAGAAATTCGGTTCAAAACGCCCCCGCTTTGATGCTATTTTCTGAAGGATTTATTGCGTTTGCAAAAAAAAAAACGGAAAGCACAGTTCGATGACATAGTTTCTGAACAACAACACCAGCTAGTTTCATGCATTTCCGAACAAAAATGTATTAAAACTTATGTCATAATGTTGCTCTTTTGGATTTGAGAACAGCCTTAACAAAAATAAAGCAATAGAAAATAAGAACAAGAATAAATTAAGATTACCTCCTCAATTTTAATTTTGAAATTAAATAACTTTTACAAGTTTCACAAGAGTTTGAAAAAAGTTTCGTTTGTCGCAGTTTCGATTACCTTTGCTTTGCAGCTCTATTGCAAAGTTTTTTTTAATATACTATTAGTTCATCAGTATCACACTCGTTCTGCTGCTTCCAGCCATGCCAAACCTTTTGCAAAACATTCAAAAACTTCAGAATTGCTAATTTGTCCGTTTTCTTCGGTCGCATCGTTGCTGCTTTGATCAATGTGATAGTAAAAAAAAAAAAGCTTTAAAAATGGGTTTTGCACACAAGTCACGTAATAATAATAAAAATGAGGAGGTAGGAAAAAAAGCAAGCTTTAAAAATGATGTTCGGATAACCGAGAGTTTCGGTTAAAAGAGTTTCGTATAAAAGAGGTTCTATTGTATCTTGAAGAGCAAGAAAACATCAGAGCATGATAATAAATCAATGTCACAGATAAAAATGTGTATTTTTGCTTCAGAGTTTACTTTAAAGAGATTCGTCAATCAACTTTCTAATTTGGATGGGACAAACCGGAATTACTTAAAATTATTTCGAGTAAAGATGAAATAAGCTCATTATCTTTCTCAAGGTCTGTTCTGCAGATATATAAATATTTACGGCAACAATAGCTTTTAGATGATAATTTTTAGTGAACTGATCTTTTATGCTTCGCTGAAGGACCAGATGGAACACGATTAGATATATTTTTTGTGAAAACTTCATGGATTATTTTAAGATTATTTTTAGTTTATTTTTTGAAAATTATAAATGCTTGTTATCAGAGAAAACAAGGGATTTTATTATCAAAAAAGTGAAAGTATATGATAGCAGGACTCGAAGTTATTTTTGTGTCGATAAACATTTTTACTTTATTTTGTAAATCGTCCTTGATCTGGGATATATATATATATATATATGAATGAATTATGATAAATGAATTATCAATCTTTTCTGTTATGATTTTTTCTCGTTTTTTTTTTTTTTTTTCAATAAATTTGATAGAGCTATGAAAGTAATCTCTTTCAATGTTGAAAATAAAATTTCCTCTAGAAATTTTTTATTATAATTTTAAATTGTTAACTATAACTGCTCAATATTATGCAATATTTGGGTTTAATGGATGTCAACTTTGTTTGCTTCGGTTTTGGCCGTTCTTTGAAAAGTTTTTTGTATTTTTTACAAATACAGTACAAAGTCTAAAGTTCGGAATCCTCGGGACTTTACCAAGTCCGAACTTCGGATTTTTCCGAACTTTGGGTCATCAAAAATATTGCTTTTCCAATAAAAAGGAAAAGAAAATTTACTACATAAAAAGGCAAAATATGACGTTCATATATTAAAAATTGCATTTAACAGCTATTAATACTAAATTAAACAATCATTTTCATTAAATAAATCACAACAAAATAAAAAGTAAAACAAAAATATTTGTTTAAGGCTGTTCTCAAATCCAAAAGGGCAACTTTATGACATAAGTTTTAATTTATTTTTGTTCGGAGATGCATAAAACTAGCAGATCTTTGAGAAAATAGCGAAAAAGTGGGCGTTTTGAACGGTATTCCCCGGCAAAAGAAGAATAACCGCACAAGGAAGGGTGAAAAACGTCTTTATCACGTGAACAAAATAGCTTATAACTCAATCGGTAATTTATTTATAAAAAAAATGGAAAACACAGTTCGATTCCAATTCGCTTCCATAGTCTGGCCTTTCAATTTTATGACTTTCCGTTAAAAAATGAATTTGTAAATGTGTCAAAAAGTTTTGCGCTTGTTGAGCAGAGCAGTTGAGAACAGCTTTAAGGGAACAATTTAAGAAGAAATTGTAACTTTCTGAACTATTGAACGTTTTAGTTATTGTGGGCTGCTTTATTAACTTAGGGATATAATTAAGAAGTTTTTCTTTTATTATGTACATAGACATGAGTTAAGATTCAGTGAAAAAGCTTCTTTGCTCTAGACCTTTTTTTGTTTCAACAATTTTGTTTTCCCTTCTTTCTTGAATACTGCCGCTGGAAAGTCCGAACTTTGGAAAATTCCGATCTTTTGGCGTCCGAAGTTAAGACTTTGTACTGTACAGAATATCTATTTCCGAAATACAGTCTTGTTTCTCTAAAGCATATGATAATTCCCCAGTCAAATTTATGCATTTTTCTAGTGACACCTTTTCTTCTGCCGGTTGTTCATCCTCATTTTCTGATCTGCTTATTAACATTTTCGGCGGTTCTGTTTAGCGCAGCTTCAGCGATCTTGGTGTCCGTTAAATTGTTTATTGTTCAGGCATTTTCGTTAATGCTTAGTCAATCACTTATATGATTTTTTTCGACACTTAATGCATTTTCATATTTTGCATATTCAACAGCTTATAAATTGCAACCTTTTCATGGGAAATGTGAAAGCCTGAAAATTCTTCCTCATCACTGAGGTCGCTGTTGCCAAAAATTCGTCCCGGTCATATATTGTGGCCATGCATTCGCCAGTTGTCCCCAAAGATGTTCCCGTTGCTAAGCAACGGTGCAGCTCCCAGAAAATTCGTGAGAATATAATCGCCACTGACAAATGAAAAAAAAAAAAAAAAATCAAATATTCTTTTTTTGCATTTTTAGTTTCGATCTTGAAGTTTTTAATCCATAAAGGATTGCTATTTTTCTTCTCCCATAACTTGAAAGTGTAAAAGAAAAAGGAAGGGAAAGGATGATTTGGATTCCGGATTTTTAAAGTTGCCGGATTTCTGAATGCCGGAATTTTGAAATGGCACTTATATGCATTTCAAATCGGATTACTTTTTTTGAAACACCCTGTATACTTTCCTGATTACAGACAGAATCCCGCAATCGGCATGGCCAGTTTGTTTCTGAAACCTAAATTGAGCAGAGAATACATGAGACGTTTCCGGAAGAACTTTATTTCCCGACAGAACCTTTTGAAGCACTATCTAAAGCGCACCAACTGGCGTTTATAAAGGGTTCTGATTACAACATTCCGAGCTTATTTTTCACTTAATACGTGCCATAAATCGTCATTTCAAATCTTTATTACTATGTAAAGAGATACATTCATCATTGGAAGACATTTCACATTAAAAATTATGGCATGCTGTTTCCGCCATTTTCTTTATTATGTCTTGTTAATGTTTAATTAAACATTAGATTTTTAAAAATTTTGTATGGAAATAATAGGCAGCGCCCTATTCTATATGTAGTATATACTAGTAAAACTGCACATCAGGAGCCCCAATATCAGAATCGCGTCGGGGTTTCAGGGATAGAATTATACTGGACCTTAAATTGAATAAGGTTTCGCCAGGGGCTAATTCTGTACGAAGTATATATGACGCATGCAAGAGGCTCACAAATAAAATCTGTAATTAGGGCATCCAATATCTGTACCAGGCATCACAATTTCTCTGCAATCCTCTGCTCATAAAATTACTTATTTAAAATTATTTATTTTCCTGTCAAGAGTATGAATTTCGTAAATCGAATGTATCCTTATATATTATTGTATTATACATTGTAGATCCCTCAAATGATCCGCTTTGTTAATACTAGTATTTTCTAAGAAAACTTTTCGTGGTTTGTATTTACAATACAGTCGAACCTCGTTATCCCGACACTCTAATGACAAGAAAAAATTGTCGTCATAAGCGGAGTGTCGTGATAACCGGAGTTGGAGAAATATATTTATAAAAAGCTGTAATTTTAATTAATTTAAAACAATTTTAAATTCATAACTATTCTTGCACTTTTAAACAATAAAACATTATTATTAAACAAAATAAACACAAAAATAAAATTGAAAAGAATAAAAATCAGATTTATGATGACTTATTTTTTTTATTGTTACATGAAATATTGATGAACTCTTTGCCTATCCAATATCCATAGATGTGCTTCATACAATTCTTTTTTCAATATTTATAATGAATTACAATCGATATTCGTTGTTTCAGAAATGGATGTTAGATAATTTCTGATCGTTTTCAATACAACGCAATGTTTCGGTTTTAGTCGGATGAGAAACGCCGCTGACCAAAAAAAAATAACCGCGAGTAGACTGATACGTCTATCTGGAGCTTAAGTGAATCATACATTATATGTTGGTTTATTTATTCTGATAAAGGATTGAAGTAAAATTTCTCATTTATCTCAATGGATATTTTAGACACTTTTGTGAAAAGTTTGGCCTAGACATTTCTTACCGCTTAATTTCCGTGCTTATAAGATGGATTGTGAAAAATGGACAATTTTCCTAAACCGTCGGGATATCCGGAGTTGAAAATTATTCAACGGCATAAATTCTGGAGTTTATTTACATTAAAATCACATACAAAAAATCGGTACTTAGAAAAACAAACGTGAACAGCGGAGTGACGTGAAAACCGGGTGTCGGGATAACGAGGTCTGACTGTATTTGCAATAGAAATAACCTTCGGGGCCGGTTTCTGCAAAATGTGCAAGGAAAATATAAAAAGTAAATGTTTCTTAGAAAATACTGTTACTCAAAAAGCGGACCATTTTGGAGCCCTGTATCATCTTACCCTTTATAGGTTTTGGAAGAAACAGCAAGGAGTGGGACAGATTTGACTGCTCCAATGGGCGTCGAAATTGAAAATTATGGCCTGACTTCATGTGTAACCGAACTGCTATTCTAAAGATTTTTACATTATAGATTATCTCACAATCATAATTAATGTTGATTCTATCAAATTAATCTATTCAAAATTAAACAAACCTTTCAAAAATATTTCATCTTTATTTATTTATTAGCTCCAGGTACGGTATGTTATTTCTTTCTCCCAGCTTATTTCGTGTCAGCTCCAAAAAATAACGTTACCTTACAGAAGCCAGTCTTAAAGCAAAGCAGTAAATCTATAGCAATTTTTTAAACTTCTAAGCATCGCACATTTTCAATTTTTATACCATCGTATTGGGAAAAAAAGTACTGCATCTCCATTTATTTTCCATTATATTTCTATTTATTTTACTGCATCTCCATTTATTTTTGAAATATTAATTTTTTTTGTAGTTCTTGGAGCCATTTGCTTAATATTGGCAACGACAGTACTCCATTTCTGTAGAATTTAAAGAAAAAATAGTTGTAAAATATGAATTATATATTTTTGTTGCCATTTTTTCATAACAACCGAGAGAAAATGTAATTAAAATACGTGCTATTTTGAAAAAATATAAACGAATGATTTCTGTTAAAACATGGAGCCATTATAAACTACATTTAATTATAAGTATCTGTATTAATGTTACAAACAAATGAAGGCCAATGAATAATTAGACAGCCGGTTTTTTTTTGGTCGAGTTTCTTTAATGACGGCATCTTTTTGCTGCATTTGTGTATTATTTCGCGATGACGTCTTATGTCTACTTTACTGTAGATGTTTAAGAGTGGATCGTAAATGTGGAATTCTTAAGCGGATGCGAATGACGTCATTTTACATAAAATAAAAGCGTGTGCTGTTAGTCTTAAAATTGAAATATGTTTTGTACTATTTATATATACATATATATATATATATATATATATATATATTTTATAGGGGGCGACACTAAATTCTGAAAAAGCAGAATTCCTGTTTTCTAGTTTATTTATTTTAGCGTCCGTAGGTGTGTCTGTGTGTGATTTTAATGAAAAAAGGGTTATTTCAGCAAAAGACCTTTTTATATTACATCAGAAGATATGAGGTAAGATTGTACTCATCGGCCACTTTAGAGATCTTAAGATGACGAAACAACCTCAGATGCAAGTCATAATACCTATGCGTTTAAGATCTTGAGAGCAAACATGCCAAGAAAAATCAAGATATGATAGAATTTATCTTGCTCTGAAACGGTTCTTAGTGACACATCGAATATTTTTGGAGCTTCAGCTGTCTTGCTCGGCGCTTAGAATTTTTCTTAGGTATATCTGAGATAAATGCTAGTAGAAAGAACTATTGTCGTGTAGCGGAGTGAGGTCGTTTTCGAAGTTGATGAATGGTGTATAATGATCACTGTAAAAGCGAATTTCAAAAATAAAGATTTAGAGGATGGAGGGAAAAGAAATGGTAATTGGGCCTACAAGTAAAAATGCCGGAGCAATGCACTTTTTGGCACATAACATATAATTGTAAAAGTTCTTTCTAAAATAAAAGACATGTAATCTGAATACGACTCACAAATTCTTGTCTTAAATACTATTCTGAGAACTTAAAATAATTCAGTTTACCATAGTAATTAATGTTTAATTTATTAAATTATTTATTATAGAATTAAAATAAAACATTCTAAAATGTTCCTATATTTATTTAGTTAGTTTGAAGGCTGCGTCATCTTAGCGTCAGTAAATCTGTTTGTCAGGGACATCGAATTTGAAAAATAAAGAGTTAGATGAAAGAGGCAAAAGAAATGGTAATTGAGGCTAACAGTAAAAAGAGCACAGTCATGCACATAAGATATAATAATGTTAAAGTGCTTTCTAAAATAAAAGAAATGCTGTCTGAACACTACTTGGCCCCACCAGTGGCTGAGAGGTTCTGCTCTCGAAGCTGGTAGACGGGAGGTGCTGGTTTCGAACCCAATCGCGCACGTCGGCATAATCATTTGGAGTTTTCGTGGTTTTTTTCGAGCCATGGATTTCCATGCGTAAATACGGGTTAGGTTCAATTAGAAAGACCCCCTCCCCCGAAGGGCACTCCCCCCTCGGACTCATATCCCTAGAGTAGACAATCGGCCGTCAAAAAACAACCAACCAACCTGAACACGACTTGAAACTTCTTGTTTTGCACTATTCTGAGAACATTTATAGAATAATTCAATTTGCCATGGTAATATTTAATCTATTATGTATTAAAGAAGTTAAAGAAACCATTCTAAAATGCTTCCATCTTTATTTATTTCATTATGAACGCTGCAAATATACCTTAGCGTCAGTATTCTGTTTGTCAGTGACTTAAATGAACCAAGTTTACCTCATCAAAAGACGTCTTCAGCCTATATATTAGAAGAGATGACGTAAGTTTGTACTTTATCGGCCACATTATGGGCCCCAATATGATATAACAGTTTCAAATGCAAGTCATAATCAATCTGATAAATTTCATTGATGATTTATATAATGGTAAAAGTGCTTTCTATGAATACAACTTACAACTTCTTAGGGCAGTAAGTCTGTCTGTCAGAAACTTAAAATCTTAAATGAATCAAGTTTACCTCAGCCAAAGATTTCTTCAAACTATACATTAGAAGAGATGACGTAAGTTTGTACTTCATCGGCCACATTATGGATCCCAATATGATATAACAGTTTCAGATGCAAGCGATAATCCTTCTGATAAATTTCATTGATGATTTATATAATGGTAAAAGTGCTTTCTATGAATACAACTTACAACATCTTAGGGCAGTAAGTCTGTTTGTCAGAAACTTAAAATCTTAAATGAATCAAGTTTACCTCAGCCAAAGACATCTTCAAACTATATATTAGGAGAGATGACGTAAGTTTGTACTTTATCGGCCACATTATGGATCCCATTATGATATAACAGTTTCAAATGCAAGTGATAATCCTTCTGATAAATTTCATTGATGATTTATATAATGGTAAAAGTGCTTTCTATGAATACAACTTACAACTTCTTAGGGCAGTAAGTCTGTCTGTCAGAAACTTAAAATCTTAAATGAATCAAGTTTACCTCAGCCAAAAACTTCTTCAAACTATATATTAGAAGAGATGACGTAAGTTTGTACTTTATCGGCCACATTATGGATCCCAATATGATATAACAGTTTCAAATGCAAGTGATAATCCTTCTGATAAATTTCATTGATGATTTATATAATGGTAAAAGTGCTTTCTATGAATACAACTTACAACTTCTTAGGGCAGTAAGTCTGTCTGTCAGAAACTTAAAAACTGGAGTTACTGGAGTTACTGGAAAAAACTTCTAAAACCAGAAAAATTTAACTGGCATTTCCGTGTGAAGTCTTTGAATATTACCGCCTGGGTTTGGTTTTTGGCACTGATTGTGATGTTGGCCTTTGTATTGCATGTTTCCAAATATATCACACTCAAAAAATTATTACTAATCAAAATTTAATGTATATATGTTATTTTAAGTATTATTTGTAAAAAAATGTGTGATGATGATAAATAAAGATCTAAGATGGGAAAAATAAAGGTTTTATTCGCATTAATTTGTATGGTGTAAAACAAGCATTAAGACACAGAATTCTCGCATGACGGCTTTTCTACAAATGCGAATTTGTGTTCTATAACATCTTTTTTTCTTCGCCTTAACCCCTTCAAGGGCGGTGTTCATTTTTGAACCACTTAATTTTATATCCTAAATGCCACATTGGCACCAGAATATTGAAATGAAAATTTTTCTTGTGTTAAGAACGTGAACAAAAGCTCTTGATTATTTTGAAATAAATTAGTTTATAGATTCTGGTGTCAATCAATCATTTTAGCATTTTACGAATAAAAGTACCTTGCTACTGAAAGGGTTAAAAAAAACTAATTGCATATTTTATTTAGAAACCTTATAATTATTCAATTTCTGTAGTAAAAAAATAGGTACTTTTTTATGTTTTTTTCCAAATATTAAGCGATCCTTAAGGGTTAAACTACATCAGAAGAGGTGAAGTAAGTTTGTACTCATCGGCCACTTTATAGATTTAAAGATGATGTAACAGCCCCACATACAGGTGATAACATATATGCGTTTTTTAATTCTAAAATTGCTTTCTAAAATAAAAGAAATGTAGTCTGCACTTGACTTACAACTTAATGTTTTGAATACTAATTTGAGAATTTTTACAGAATAACTCAATTTACCATGGTAATTAGCGCTTAACCCTAGAACTACCGGAAATTTTACTCAAGTTTTATAAAAACATTCTACACCAGAATTTTTACTTAAAACTATTTAATTTGTTTATTTAACTTATTATTGTCTGATTTATACATTTAGTTTGTTTTGAAGAAATTTCTGGTTTGAATAAATATTTTGAATGTACATGTCGGGTCCATTGGACCCTTCTGGTAGACAGAGGGTTAATCTATTAAATTACTTATTAAAGAAGTTAAATAAACCATTATAATATATTTCCATCTTCTAGTTTTGAATGCTACGTTATCTGAGTGTCAGTAAGTCTGTCTAACAGTGACATAAATGAACTAAGTTTATCTCAGCAAAAGATATCTTTAAACTACATCAGAACAGATAAGATAAGTTTTAACTCATTAGCTGTTTTATAGTTCTCAAGGTGATATAACAGCCTCAGATGCAGATGTTAACATATATGCGTTATACAGTGGTAAAAGTACTTTCTAAAAAAATGAAGAAATAAAAGAAATGTAATCTGAAAATGACTTATAACTTCTTGTTTTGAACATTAGTCTGAGAATTTTTACAGAATAATTCAATTTACCATGGTAATTAGTGTTTAATCTACTAAATTATTTATTAAAGACGTTAAACAAACCGTTCCTAAATGTTTCCATCTTTTTTTTTATAATAGTAAAAGTGCTTTCTAAAATAAAAAAAAATGTAGTCTGAATACAACTTACAACTTCTTATTTTGAACACTATTCTTAGAGCTTGGAATAGTTCAATTTACCATGATAATTACCATAATTTCCCGCGTTTACGCCGCTGCTCAGTTAAGTCTTTTTCAAACCGGAATTTTTATTTAAAAAAAGAAGTCAAATAAGTTGCTAAGCAGAAGTAAATCACATTTTATTTAAAATAAATCCCCGTAGGAAATCGAGTTATCTGAAGTGCGGCGTATACTCGCGAAATTACAATAGTGTTTAATCTATTAAATTACAGAGGTGTGAAAATTATTAGAATAATTGTGAAATTTACAATAAAATCTTGTTATATTAAAAATAATAATAATACATTATGTAAAAAATATTGATAAATTTAATATTTAGTGCTCATTCCATTGTTTTTTATTAAAGATTCAATACGTCTTGGCATGAGTACTTGCATGAGTTTTTGACAATTAATTTGTATTTCATTGTCATGGTGCCAAATTTGGATGAGCCTTTCTATCAATCTTTTTTGTGATGTTGCATTTCTTTAATTTTTTCTTTACAATGACCCAAAAATTAACTATTGGTTCATATCTGGACTGTTTCCAGGCCATGGAAGTGTTTTCTTTAGTTAAAAATTAAAGAAATGCAACACCACAAACAAGAATGGTCTGGTAGAAAGACTCATCCAAATTTGGCATCATGACAACGAAATACAAATTAATTGCCAAAAACAAAAACTCATTCAAAGTGTGCCAAGACGTATCGAATCTTTAATATAAAACAAGGGGATGCACATTAAATATTAAATGTATTAATTTTTTTTATGATGTATTATTTCTTCAATATAACAAGATTTTAATGTAAATTTCACAATTATTCTAATAATTTTCACACCTGTGTACTTATTCCAGAAGTTAAATAAACCATTTTAAAATGTTTTCATATTCATATATTTAGTTTTGAACTCTGCGTTATCTTAGCGTGAGTTAGTCTGTTTGTCAGTGACTTAAATGAGTCAAGTTTACATCAGCAAAAGACCTCTAAAAAACCCTCCGAAAAACATTTTCTCTACCTCAGAAAAGAAGAGGCAAGTACTCATCGGCCACTTTACAGATCTCAAGATCATGTAACAGCCTCAGATGCAAGTGATTGATAACATTTATGTGTTACATAATGGTAAAAGTGTTTTCTAAAATAAAAGAAACGTAATCTGAGCTCGACTTACAATTTGTTTTTTTTAACACTGTTCTGAGAATTTTTTCAGAATAATTCAATTTGCAATGATAAATTAGGGTTTAATCTATTAAATTACTTATTTCAGAAGAAACCATTCTAAAATGTTTCCATTTTTATTTTTTAGTTTTGGACGCTTCTCACGATATCTGAGATAAATTGAAGTAGGAAGAGATATTGTCGTTGTTCAGTAAACCTCCCTAAAGCAAATACCTTCCGTTTCAATAAAAATTGGTCGCTCCGAGCGGTGTTCTCTTAATGGAGGTCATGCTTAAATCCAGATTTTAATTGTTGAAAAAAAGTAACAATTAATGTTAGTAAAATTTATTTTTCACATTAGGAAAAAAATATGAAAATTTAAGCATCAAAACAAAAGTTAATTACATAAGTTAATTACTGCAGCGTTTAAAAAATGAATACATTGATGTTTGGTTTGATTTTACGGTTTTATCTTTTATAGCTTTTATTTCCAAGTCCTTTCGAAGTTCAGTAAATAAATGCAATTTCTTTTTGGACGGAAGCAAATAATGAAGATTTCATTAATTTATCTATTTCTTTGAGAGTTTCCTGACAGAATAGGGCAGGTGAGTTTATTGACCGTCATTTTTAACATGTCATCAGAGTTAAAAGCATTGCCTGAAAAGACCAAAGGGGTTTAAACACTTAAAAGTTACAGGAATAACAATAAAAAAATCTAAACTTAGTTTAGAAGTTTTATGAATAATTCACTCTCTAGAATTATTTTTCTAAAAAAAAAACCTTCTTCAAGCGACCAGGAAAAAACCGAATTTGTTTCATTTTCTTCAAAGAAATTGGTCGCTCATGGAAGGAATTCAACTTGGATGGTCTCTGAATGGAGGTAAAATTAGTATTGAGCATATGGGAATAAATTTTGTTCCATGAAAATATGGTTGTTCAGGGAGGTGGTCGCTTAATGGAGGTGGTCCCACAAGAAGGTTTAACTGTATTCACAAAAATTCAAAGTAATCGGAGTAATTTATGATCCCCATTGGGAGATTTTAACATCCAAATCAATTATCCAAACGCGACATTTTCTTTTCAATGAATGGCAAAATATGAAAATCGTTTGCATTCCCATAGAAAAGCATTATGGCGCAAATGAAAATGTTCTATATTTTTCGAATGAATCAAATTAAATGAAAAACTATATACTATGTATACATTCAGGTATCTCACCAATATATCTATCGAATACCACCCTAATTGAATGCTTTTTGTGACAGTTATCGTGGGACATACATACAGACCACGGAGTAAAAGAGGTGGAGGGGAAACTTAATAGGCATTACTCGCCGAAAACGCAAGTTACATTTTGGTAAATAATGAGGGCGCTACAATCCGCATGTTGGCCATTCTTTTATCTGAATATCATATGATTGTATGTATAAGAGCCGTATGTTAGAATTAAAAAATATTTTATGTTACTCGTTTATTTTTTATTATTGATATTACAAAGCATAAATTAAGATGGGGTATAAGTGCTTTGTTCCTGGATTGAAAACAGGATATACCAGTGACATAAAAAAAAGAAAAAACGAAGGGAAAATAAAATTGAGCTTGTTCCGTGCTTTAGAGGTGAGAAATTTTTTTAGGCTTTAATATAAAGCTATTTGCTTGTAATTGTGTTTAAAGTGAGAAATTTTTATCTTAAATCGATCTTAGTGTATATATTTTTTAA
Source organism: Maratus speciosus (assembly GCA_963932465.1). Lineage (NCBI taxonomy): Eukaryota > Metazoa > Arthropoda > Arachnida > Araneae > Salticidae > Maratus > Maratus speciosus. Next base: position 294,895,804 of record OZ010798.1, read on the forward strand.
AGGTTATACTTAAGGAACACTAAAAATTGCTGTGGGTAATTCTAATTGATATGTACCTATCTGTCAAATACCATTTAAATTGAGATTAAACCCTTTAAATTGCAGAATTTTGTCAGGTCAAATTCTATGAAAATTGAGTAGAAACTTCAAAAGAAATTAACAAAAGTTTCCTTCATTCCATTAAATCCTATCATACGTAATTAATTCATTGATATCCCATGATTGGTAATTATTCTAGGTTGTCATGGTGATTATTCTATTAAATCCTATCATACGTAATTAATTAAATGATACCCCATGATAGGTAGGGATTCTAGGTTGCCACGGTGATTATTCTATTAAATCCTATCACACGTAATTAATTCAATGATATCCCGTGATAGGTAATGATTCTAGGCTGCCATTGTGATTATTCTATTAAATCCCGTCACACGTAATTAATTCAAAGATATCCCATGATAGGTAATGATATTATGTTGCCATGATGATTGCGTTCTATTTAAGATGGAATCCTATTATTTTCGTATTACTGAATTTAATGTATATAATCGTAATAAATTTTGTATTCATGCATTTTTGCATAAGACTGAGTTTAAAGGGTTTTTAAAATTTGATATTATGTATGCTCTGACTTGGAAACATATAGTAATTTAAAATATTCTGTTACATTTTTCCATAAATATTTATGAAGTATTCAGGAAAATAATTTTAATTGCATGTAAGAAAAATCGGAATCTTTTGTAGAAATTGAGTCGGGTCTGAATTTTTTTTTTTTTTTTTTTGCAAGGGACGGGCCGGGCCTGTTTTCACTGATTTTTGCATGGGGCGGGCCAGGACGTGAACTGCGAAAATACAAACGGACCAGGCCGGGCCGAACTTTTATTTTTTCCACCCGCCCGGTCCGGGTCAAGCCTAATTATTTCTCTTTCGGGGCGGGTCGGTCCCCGGTCTGGAAATTCCGGTCCCCCCTTCCTCCTTATAAGTAAGATTATACTAAAATCAAACCTTACGACTTTTGACAAAATTTGTTCCTGAACAATGAACTATAATTTACAGTTTTCCCCCCCCCCAAATAATTAAGATAAAAATTTGTTTTAATTCTACATTTATTAATTGCATAGATATCAAAAGTTATGAATTATTAAATTATTCACAGGTTATAAAATATACGTGATATTACAATTTACTCCAAAAAATATTGAATAATACTTTTAATTTTTAAAAGTCGTAATTCCATTTATTTCTTCGTGGCAGAATAATCCGTGATATTCAATGTTTATAAATGGCCTGCCTTCGCTTTTTTTGGCAGAATGATCTCTGGTTTTAAGTGTCTTAAGAAGCAATCAAAACGCTAAGTGCCTTAAAAAATATATGTATCTTATGAAGAAAATTGTAATTAATCAGATTTCTATTTGTACGACCTTCTTAAAATTCAAATTTTTTCAAAAATCAGTGTTTTTCCCATTGAAAAGCATTGTAGAACAATCGACCGATAGCCTACATTCTACGGTATCGCCACCTAATGGGGGAAAAACTGCATAGCAAAATTTTAACATTAGTTTCGCCTCCACCTCTTTTACTCCGTGATACAGACGGACAAACAACTAAACACCAAAATTTTTTCGCCTCCATAGTAAACCCTTACTTGACGTTTCGCCATCCAGAATAATGTACTATTTGGCACACAAGGTATAATGGTTCAGATAAAACCTGCTTTCTAAAATAAAAGAAATATAGGATAAACATGATTTACAACTTCTTGTTTTTTAAACTATTCTGAGAAACTTTATAGAATAGTCCAATTTACAATAGTTGTTAGTGTTTAATCTGTTAAATTATTTATTGAAGAAGTTAGACAAACCATTCTAAAATATTTCCATTTTTATTTACTTAGTTTTGAATGCAGCGTTATCTTAGCGCCAGTAAGTCTCTTTGTCAGTGACTTAAATGAACCAATTTTACCTCGGCAAAAGACCTCTTTAAATTACGTCAAAAGAGATGAGGTAAGTTTGTACTCATCGGCCACTTTATAGATCTCAAGATGATGTAACAGTCTCAGATGCAAGTGATATCACCTTTGCGTTTAAGATCTTGAGAGCAAACATGCCAAGAAAAATCAACATCTGATAGGATTTATCTTGCTCGGAAACAGTGGGTTAGTGACAAGAGCTAGATGGGTCACCGAATATTTTTGGAGCCTGCAGCTGGCTTGATCGTCACTTAGCGTTCTTCTTACGATATCTGAGATAAATGTGAGTAGAAAGAGCTATTGTCGTTCAGCGGAGTGAGGTTGTTTTAGAAATTGATGAATGATGTTTAATGATCAATGTTAAAAGCGAAGTAAATGAAAATTATTTTTTCTCAGCGGTTTGAGTGAAAGGGTAATGAAAATCGTAATTCGGTCTATAAATAAAAATATCAGAGCAATGCACTTTTTGGCACTTGGAAATAGAGTATACTGGTAAAATTGCTTTTTTCCTTGATTTATAACTTCCACATTCAGGTTAAGTGCCCAAGTCTATTATAGGGTATCTTCCAGGAATGTAACACTTAAAATGTAGGTTTTAGAAAAACAACAATAGTAAAATAATTTGAGGAAATAAAATAATCTATATATTAAAAATAGAAACAGTTTTTTGCCCCTCATCTGCCCTTGGTTTTTACTTAGCCAATTTTAATAATTATTTTTTTTTTGATTGAAAGTGTTTTATTTGTACATAAGCCAGAACTAGCTATTTTGTTTAATACTTCCATTCTTATACTTCATCTTTAATTAAAAATGTTATTGATGAAATTTCTTTAAAATAGTGGCAATGGGGTTATTTTTCATTGTTTCAGAGAAATAGAAATAATGGGATCACTATATCTTTATTGATGCCATTTTCTTATTGTAATTAGAAATAAAAAATATTTTTAATTCGAGCAGACTGTGTTTAAGGTAATTATAACTAAGATAATCGAGGGTCCTAAAAGTGGAATGAGAGCATTAAAAAAAAAGCAACCATTTAAAAACACAAAACTGCAACATTTTGCTGTCATTATGTCATTTTCTGAGATATTTCATTCCATCAGCTCTGAAATTAGAGACCAAATTTTCAATGGAGGAACATAGTGTTTCGCCTTTGAAAATGAATTAATTTTTTTAAGTTATTATACTGAAAATGTTCTCTTTCATTCAGATAACTGCAACTTTTTACAACGATTGCGTCATAATTTTAATTCAGCCTGTAAAAGGTTAAAATATCATTCAAATTGATTTAAGTTGACTTTTGAATCCATTTTGATTTCGGCCTGTAATAGATTAAAATATCGATCTACTTTTGAATTCGACTTGTAAAGGATTAAATATTATATAAATTGACTTAATTTGACTTTTGAATCTATTTTGAATTCCACATGTAAAAGATTAAAATACTATCCAGATTAACTTTTAAATCCATCCAGTGTAAAAGAATAGTCAGAAATGGCCCATATTAGCTTCTGCAAAAACACCATAAAAATTAGATATAATTAACTTTTTTACCGAATTTATCTGACTAATATCTTTAAGTTAAAGCATTAGAAGGTAAAACTCTGCAAAAAAACGAATTAAAAATTTACCAGGATCTGAATTCAGCCTGTAAAAGGCCGAAATATCATTCATATTGACTTTTATTCACTATTACTGACTTTTATTCAATTTTATACTTTCATATTTTCATTTGAATCCATTTTGAATTAGGCTTGTAAAAGATTAAAATATCAATCTACTTTTGAATTTGGCCTGTAAAAGAATAAAATAGCCTCCAAATTGACTTTTAAATCCACCCAGTGTAAAAAAATAGTCAGAAACGGCCCATATAACACTTCCTGAAAAACACCATAAAAATTATATATAACTTTTTTACCGAATTTATCTGACTAACGTCATTAGATGGCTAAATATGCAAAAAACAAATTTAAAATATTACCTTCATCTGAATTCAATCTGTAAACGGCTAAAATATCATTCATATTGACTTAATTTGACTTTGAATCCGTTTTGAATTAGGCCTGTAAAAGATTAAAATATCAATCCACTTTTGAATTCGGTAAAGTGTAAATGAATAAAATATCATCCAAATTGACTGAAATTGCTTTTTGGATCCATTTAGTATAAAAGAACAGAATTGGCTAATGTTCGCAATTGAAAACACCATAAAAAATGTATATAATTTTTTGCCTAATTTATGTGACTAATATCTTTAAACTATAACATTAGAAGACAAAATATGCGAAAAAAGAATTAAAAATATACCTGGATCTGAACTCAGCCTGTAAAAGAGTAAAATATCATTCATATTGACTTAATTTGACTTTGAATCCATTTTGAATTAGTCCTGTAAAAGATTAAAATATCGATTCACTTTTGAATTCGGCCTGTTTTAGAATAAAATATCCAAATTGACTTAAATTAACTTTTGGATACATCTAGTGTAAAAGAATAGTGAGAATTGGACAATGTTTGCAATTGAAAACGCCACAAAAAATTGTATATAACTTTTTCCGAATTTATCTGACTAATATCTTTAAATAAAAACATCTGAAGAGAAATAATGTAAAAAACGAATTTAAAATGTACCTGGATCTAAATTCAGCCTGTAAAAGGCTAAAATATCATTTATATTGACTTAATTTGACTTCGAAACTATTTTGAATTAAGCCTCTAAAAGGTTAAAATATCGATCCACATATGAATTCGACCTGTAAAAGGTTAAAACATCATCCAAATTGACTTTTGAATCCATCCAGTGTAAAATAATATTCAGAAATGACTTATATTGACTTCCTCAAAAACACTATAAAAATTAAATATAACTTTTTTACAGTGTTTATCTAATATCTTTAAACTAAATATTATAAGGCAACGTATGCAAAAAACTAATTTAAAGTGTACCTGGACCTGAATGTAGCCTGTAAAATATAAAAATATTATTCAAATTAACTTAATCTGACTTTCGAATCCATTTTTATTTAGACCTGTAAAAGATTGAAATATCGATCCATTTTTGATTTCTTAAAACCGGCAAGATGTGTAACTTACAAAAAAAAAAAAAAAAAAAAAAAAAAAAAAACCAGAGCTGTAAAATATTAAGCCAGTGTCAAATAATAAACTGTTAAAGTTAAGAGTATTATTAACTGCAAATTTCATCCTAGGCGACTTAACATTTGTGATTTCAGATTTATCTAATTTTACAAATTAGAGAAATGCAGCAAATTGAAAAATGTTATAGAAATCATGATCAAAAACCTGAATCTGGTATAGGGACGTCAGATGTTTGCAACTGTTAAAGTTAGGAGTATTATTATCTGCAAATTTCATCCTTGGCGACTTAACATTTGTGATATTCTTCACATTTACCTAACTTTACAAATTAGAGAAATGTAGCAAATTGAAAAATATTATAGAAATCATGATCAAAAACCTGAATCTGGTATAGGGACGTCAGATGTTTGCAACTGTTAAAGTTAGGAGTATTATTATCTGCAAATTTCATCCTTGGCGACTTAACATTTGTGATATTCTTCACATTTACCTAACTTTACAAATTAGAGAAATGTAGCAAATTGAAAAATGTTATAGAAATCATGATCAAAAACCTGAATCTGGTATAGGGACGTCAAATTTTTGCAACTGTTAAAGTTATGAGTAATATTAACTGCAAATTTCATCCTTGGCGACTTAATATTTGTGATATTCTTCACATTTATCTAACTTTACAAATTAGAGAAATGTAGCAAATTGAAAAATATTATAGAAATCATGATCAAAAACCTGAATCTGGTATAGGGACGTCAAATTTTTGCAACTGTTAAAGTTATGAGTATTATTAACTGCAAATTTCATCCTTGGCAACTTAGCATTTGTGATATTCTTCACATTTATCTAACTTTACAAATTAGAGAAATGCAGCAAATTGAAAAATATTATAGAAATCATGATCAAAAACCTGAATCTGGTATAGGGACGTCCGATGTTTGCAACTGTTAAAGTTAGGAGTATTATTAACTGCAAATTTCATCCTTGGCGACTTAACATTTGTGATTTCAGATTTATCTAATTTTACAAATTAGAGAAATGCAGCAAATTGAAAAATGTTATAGAAATCATGATCAAAAACCTGAATCTGGTATAGGGACGTCAGATGTTTGCACCTGTTAAAGTTAGGAGTATTATTAACTGCAAATTTCATCCTTGACGACTTAATATTTGTGATATTCTTCACATTTATCTAACTTTACAAATTAGAGAAATGTAGCAAATTGAAAAATGTTATAGAAATCATGATCAAAAACCTGAATCTGGTATAGGGACGTCAAATTTTTGCAACTGTTAAAGTTATGAGTAATATTAACTGCAAATTTCATCCTTGGCGACTTAATATTTGTGATATTCTTCACATTTATCTAACTTTACAAATTAGAGAAATGTAGCAAATTGAAAAATATTATAGAAATCATGATCAAGAACCTGAATCTGGTATAGGGACGTCAAATTTTTGCAACTGTTAAAGTTATGAGTATCATTAACTGCAAATTTCATCCTTGGCGACTTATCATTTGTGAGATTCTTCACGTTTATCTAACTTTACAAATTAGAGAAATGTAGCAAATTGAAAAATATTATAGAAATCATGATCAAAAACCTGAATCTGGTATTGGGACGTCATATGTTTGCACCTGTTAAAGTTAGGAGTATTATTAACTGCAAATTTCATCCTTGACGACTAAATATTTGTGATATTCTTCACATTTATCTAACTTTACAAATTAGAGAAATGTAGCAAATTGAAAAATATTATAGAAATCATGATCAAAAACCTGAATCTGGTATAGGGACGTCAAATTTTTGCAACTGTTAAAGTTATGAGTAATATTAACTGCAAATTTCATCCTTGGCGACTTAATATTTGTGATATTCTTCACATTTATCTAACTTTACAAATTAGAGAAATGCAGCAAATTGAAAAATATTATAGAAATCATGATCAAAAACCTGAATCTGGTATAGGGACGTCCGATGTTTGCAACTGTTAAAGTTAGGAGTATTATTAACTGCAAATTTCATCCTTGGCGACTTAACATTTGTGATTTCAGATTTATCTAATTTTACAAAGTAGAGAAATGCAGCAAATTGAAAAATGTTATAGAAATCATGATCAAAAACCTGAATCTGGTATAGGGACGTCAGATGTTTGCAACTGTTAAAGTTAGGAGTATTATTAACTGCAAATTTCATCCTTGACGACTTAATATTTGTGATATTCGTCACATTTATCTAACTTTACAAATTAGAGAAATGTAGAAAATTGAAAAATATTATAGAAATCATGATCAAAAACCTGAATCTGGTATAGGGACGTCAAATTTTTGCAACTGTTAAAGTTATGAGTAATATTAACTGCAAATTTCATCCTTGGCGACTTAATATTTGTGATATTCTTCACATTTATCTAACTTTACAAATTAGAGAAATGTAGCAAATTGAAAAATATTATAGAAATCATGATCAAAGACCTGAATCTGGTATAGGGACGTCTGCAACTGTTGAAGTTAGGAGTATTATTAACTGCAAATTTCATCCTTGACGACTTAATATTTGTGATATTCTTCACATTTATCTAACTGTACAAATTAGAGAAACGTAGCAAATTGAAAAATATTATAGAAATCATGATCAAAAACCTCAATCTGGTATAGGGACGTCAGATGTTTGCAACTGTTAAAGTTATGAGTATTATTAACTGCAAATTTCATCCTTGGCAACTTAATATTTGTGATATTCTTCACATTTATCTAACTTTACAAATTAGAGAAATGTAGCAAATTGAAAAATATTATAGAAATCATGATCAAAGACCTGAATCTGGTATAGGGACGTCTGCAACTGTTAAAGTTAGGAGTATTATTAACTGCAAATTTCATCCTTGACGACTTAATATTTGTGATATTCTTCACATTTATCTAACTGTACAAATTAGAGAAACGTAGCAAATTGAAAAATATTATAGAAATCATGATCAATAACCTGAATCTGGTATAGGGACGTCAAACTTTTGCAACTGTTAAAGTTATGAGTAATATTAACTGCAAATTTCATCCTTGGCGACTTAATATTTGTGATATTCTTCACATTTATCTAACTTTACAAATTAGAGAAATGTAGCAAATTGAAAAATATTACAGAAATCATGATCAAAGACCTGAATCTGGTATAGGGACGTCTGCAACTGTTGAAGTTAGGAGTATTATTAACTGCAAATTTCATCCTTGACGACTTAATATTTGTGATATTCTTCACATTTATCTAACTGTACAAATTAGAGAAACGTAGCAAATTGAAAAATATTATAGAAATCATGATCAAAAACCTCAATCTGGTATAGGGCCGTCAGATGTTTGCAACTGTTAAAGTTATGATTATTATTAACTGCAAATTTCATCCTTGTCAACTTAATATTTGTGATATTCTTCACATTTATCTAACTTTACAAATTAGAGATATGTAGCAAATTGAAAAATATTATAGAAATCATGATCAAAAACCTGAATCTGGTATAGGGACGTCTGCAACTGTTAAAGTTAGGAGTATTATTAACTGCAAATTTCATCCTTGACGACTTAATATTTGTGATATTCTTCACATTTATCTAACTTTACAAATTAGAGAAATGTAGCAAATTGAAAAATATTATAGAAATCATGATCAAAAACCTGAATCTGGTATAGGGACGTCAGATGTTTGCAACTGTTAAAGTTATGAGTATTATTAACTGCAAATTTCATCCTTGGCAACTTAATATTTGTGATATTCTTCACATTTATCTAACTTTACAAATTAGAGAAATGTAGCAAATTGAAAAATATTATAGAAATCATGATCAAAAACCTGAATCTGGTATAGGGACGTCATATGTTTGCACCTGTTAAAGTTAGGAGTATTATTAACTACAAATTTCATCCTTGACGACTTAATATTTGTGATACTCTTCACATTTATCTAACTTTACAAATTAGAGAAATGTAGAAAATTGAAAAATGTTATAGAAATCATGATCAAAAACCTGAATCTGGTATAGGGACGTCAAATTTTTGCAACTGTTAAAGTTATGAGTAATATTAACTGCAAATTTCATCCTTGGCGACTTAATATTTGTGATATTCTTCACATTTATCTAACTTTACAAATTAGAGAAATGTAGCAAATTGAAAAATATTATAGAAATCATGATCAAAAACCTGAATCTGGTATAGGGACGTCAAATTTTTGCAACTGTTAAAGTTATGAGTATTATTAACTGCAAATTTCATCCTTGGCAACTTAGCATTTGTGATATTCTTCACATTTATCTAACTTTACAAATTAGAGAAATGCAGCAAATTGAAAAATATTATAGAAATCATGATCAAAAACCTGAATCTGGTATAGGGACGTCCGATGTTTGCAACTGTTAAAGTTAGGAGTATTATTAACTGCAAATTTCATCCTTGGCGACTTAACATTTGTGATTTCAGATTTATCTAATTTTACAAATTAGAGAAATGCAGCAAATTGAAAAATGTTATAGAAATCATGATCAAAAACCTGAATCTGGTATAGGGACGTCAGATGTTTGCACCTGTTAAAGTTAGGAGTATTATTAACTGCAAATTTCATCCTTGACGACTTAATATTTGTGATATTCTTCACATTTATCTAACTTTACAAATTAGAGAAATGTAGCAAATTGAAAAATATTATAGAAATCATGATCAAAAACCTGAATCTGGTATAGGGACGTCAAATTTTTGCAACTGTTAAAGTTATGAGTAATATTAACTGCAAATTTCATCCTTGGCGACTTAATATTTGTGATATTCTTCACATTTATCTAACTTTACAAATTAGAGAAATGTAGCAAATTGAAAAATATTATAGAAATCATGATCAAGAACCTGAATCTGGTATAGGGACGTCAAATTTTTGCATCTGTTAAAGTTATGAGTATTATTAACTGCAAATTTCATCCTTGGCGACTTATCATTTGTGATATTCTTCACGTTTATCTAACTTTACAAATTAGAGAAATGTAGCAAATTGAAAAATATTATAGAAATCATGATCAAAAACCTGAATCTGGTATTGGGACGTCATATGTTTGCACCTGTTAAAGTTAGGAGTATTATTAACTGCAAATTTCATCCTTGACGACTTAATATTTGTGATATTCTTCACATTTATCTAACTTTACAAATTAGAGAAATGTAGCAAATTGAAAAATATTATAGAAATCATGATCAAAAACCTGAATCTGGTATAGGGACGTCAAATTTTTGCAACTGTTAAAGTTATGAGTAATATTAACTGCAAATTTCATCCTTGGCGACTTAATATTTGTGATATTCTTCACATTTATCTAACTTTACAAATTAGAGAAATGTAGCAAACTGAAAAATATTATAGAAATCATGATCAAAAACCTGAATCTGGTATAGGGACGTCAAATTTTTGCAACTGTTAAAGTTATGAGTATTATTAACTGCAAATTTCATCCTTGGCGACTTAACATTTGTGATATTCTTCACATTTATCTAACTTTACAAATTAGAGAAATGCAGCAAATTGAAAAATATTATAGAAATCATGATCAAAAACCTGAATCTGGTATAGGGACGTCAGATGTTTGCAACTGTTAAAATTAGGAGTATTATTAACTGCAAATTTCATCCTTGGCGACTTAACATTTGTGATTTCAGATTTATCTAATTTTACAAAGTAGAGAAACGCAGCAAATTGAAAAATGTTATAGAAATCATGATCAAAAACCTGAATCTGGTATAGGGACGTCAGATGTTTGCAACTGTTAAAGTTAGGAGTATTATTAACTGCAAATTTCATCCTTGACGACTTAATATTTGTGATATTCGTCACATTTATCTAACTTTACAAATTAGAGAAATGTAGAAAATTGAAAAATATTATAGAAATCATGATCAAAAACCTGAATCTGGCATAGGGACGTCAAATTTTTGCAACTGTTAAAGTTATGAGTAATATTAACTGCAAATTTCATCCTTGGCGACTTAATATTTGTGATATTCTTCACATTTATCTAACTGTACAAATTAGAGAAACGTAGCAAATTGAAAAATATTATAGAAATCATGATCAAAAACCTCAATCTGGTATAGGGACGTCAGATGTTTGCAACTGTTAAAGTTATGAGTATTATTAACTGCAAATTTCATCCTTGGCAACTTAATATTTGTGATATTCTTCACATTTATCTAACTTTACAAATTAGAGAAATGTAGCAAATTGAAAAATATTATAGAAATCATGATCAAAGACCTGAATCTGGTATAGGGACGTCTGCAACTGTTAAAGTTAGGAGTATTATTAACTGCAAATTTCATCCTTGACGACTTAATATTTGTGATATTCTTCACATTTATCTAACTGTACAAATTAGAGAAACGTAGCAAATTGAAAAATATTATAGAAATCATGATCAAAAACCTCAATCTGGTATAGGGCCGTCAGATGTTTGCAACTGTTAAAGTTATGAGTATTATTAACTGCAAATTTCATCCTTGGCAACTTAATATTTGTGATATTCTTCACATTTATCTAACTTTACAAATTAGAGATATGTAGCAAATTGAAAAATATTATAGAAATCATGATCAAAAACCTGAATCTGGTATAGGGACGTCTGCAACTGTTAAAGTTAGGAGTATTATTAACTGCAAATTTCATCCTTGACGACTTAATATTTGTGATATTCTTCACATTTATCTAACTGTACAAATTAGAGAAACGTAGCAAATTGAAAAATATTATAGAAATCATGATCAATAACCTGAATCTGGTATAGGGACGTCAGATGTTTGCAACTGTTAAAGTTATGAGTATTATTAACTGCAAATTTCATCCTTGGCAACTTAATATTTGTGATATTCTTCACATTTATCTAACTTTACAAATTAGAGAAATGTAGCAAATTGAAAAATATTATAGAAATCATGATCAAAGACCTGAATCTGGTATAGGGACGTCTGCAACTGTTGAAGTTAGGAGTATTATTAACTGCAAATTTCATCCTTGACGACTTAATATTTGTGATATTCTTCACATTTATCTAACTGTACAAATTAGAGAAACGTAGCAAATTGAAAAATATTATAGAAATCATGATCAAAAACCTCAATCTGGTATAGGGACGTCAGATGTTTGCAACTGTTAAAGTTATGAGTATTATTAACTGCAAATTTCATCCTTGGCAACTTAATATTTGTGATATTCTTCACATTTATCTAACTTTACAAATTAGAGAAATGTAGCAAATTGAAAAATATTATAGAAATCATGATCAAAGACCTGAATCTGGTATAGGGACGTCTGCAACTGTTAAAGTTAGGAGTATTATTAACTGCAAATTTCATCCTTGACGACTTAATATTTGTGATATTCTTCACATTTATCTAACTGTACAAATTAGAGAAACGTAGCAAATTGAAAAATATTATAGAAATCATGATCAAAAACCTCAATCTGGTATAGGGCCGTCAGATGTTTGCAACTGTTAAAGTTATGAGTATTATTAACTGCAAATTTCATCCTTGGCAACTTAATATTTGTGATATTCTTCACATTTATCTAACTTTACAAATTAGAGATATGTAGCAAATTGAAAAATATTATAGAAATCATGATCAAAAACCTGAATCTGGTATAGGGACGTCTGCAACTGTTAAAGTTAGGAGTATTATTAACTGCAAATTTCATCCTTGACGACTTAATATTTGTGATATTCTTCACATTTATCTAACTGTACAAATTAGAGAAACGTAGCAAATTGAAAAATATTATAGAAATCATGATCAATAACCTGAATCTGGTATAGGGACGTCAGATGTTTGCAACTGTTAAAGTTATGAGTATTATTAACTGCAAATTTCATCCTTGGCAACTTAATATTTGTGATATTCTTCACATTTATCTAACTTTACAAATTAGAGAAATGTAGCAAATTGAAAAATATTATAGAAATCATGATCAAAAACCTGAATCTGGTATAGGGACGTCAGATGTTTGCAACTGTTAAAGTTATGAGTATTATTAACTGCAAATTTCATCCTTGGCGACTTAATATTTGTAATATTCTTCACATTTATCTAACTTTACAAATTAGAGAAATGTAGCAAATTGAAAAATATTATAGAAATCATGATCAAAAACCTGAATCTGGTATAGGGACGTCAGATTTTTGCTAAGGCACATAGAAAAATGTTTGCACAACGATGTTTTCTAACGCACATAAGATTTAATTTTAAAAGTGTTTTTTATATAATATCATAAGACGAAACGAAATTTTTCACCTTGATTCAAAATAAAATAAATAATGTGAACATTAAAAAGGTCCACAATCTTACTTAAAATGCGACTAATGTAATGAAAAAATATTACAAGTTTAAAATATACATTTTACTTAAAACTTCTTAGTACTTTCAAGCGTTCCAGGTTCATCATCAGAGAATATCTTAATAACTAAGTGTTGTTTATTTATACAAATACGTCACTTTGTTTTTTGTAGTAGTTATTGGCTCTCTCATTTTCAAAACAAAGTGACGTATTTGTATAAATAAACAACATTTAGTTATTAAGATATCCTCTGATGATGAGCCTGGAAGGCTTGAAAGTACTAAGAAGTTTTAAATAAAATGTATATTTTAAACTTGTAACATCTTTTTCATTACATTAGTCACCTTTTAAGTAAGATTATGGACCTTTTAAATGTTCACATATTTTATTTTAGTGTTTTTCAATTGTCTAAGTATATTTAATATCTTACATCATCGTTTGAAACCTTCATTACATGGATTGAACGGCGGCGTTCGGTACTTCATATTCTGCGAAAACATTTTAAGATCGACACATACTTTTGTACTTCTAATAGGAGAATTAGCATTTCTGCACGAGAAATAGTTTTCAAAATTAATACATAAGAAAAGATCTATATTAGGATATCATTTATGTTTGCGCAGTATTTGCTTCGATTCAGCGTTCAATCAAAGCATCAAAGAACATTATTTAGTGGGGAACTTACTTTTTCCGAATTATTTCGTTTCTTATGAAAACTTTTTCATCGAGTGAATTAATATATATATCTAATATATATCTAGTAATTATGTATATATGTATATACATAATTATCAGACAAAAACAGTATCTTAAGTGGTCTCAGGGCTCTTAAAGCTTCATAATTTTCGAAATTTTAATTTTTTAGATGTTAAACTTCCATTTTTTCTATACATTTCTATATATATATAATTATTTCCTTGAAATTCACATTAGAACAGAAGTTATGGCTTTTAGAATTATATCCGTTCAATAGCTGAAGCAGCGTTTCCGGAACCTAAAATTTCCTTTTTATTGTTCAAAAAAATATATTTTTTAGTTGATTATGTGGTTGAAATTTTCAAAATTTTTTATTAGCTAAATACAACTTTGTATTAAAAATATAAAAATGCTTTGAAGACAAATTTATTTAGGTTCAAGGTAATTATTACCATTTGAAGTATAAGCAGGCACCAAAATTTTCATACTAGCTGCAATGGTTATTTTGTAATCGTGCGCGTAAGCTGTTATACCAATTTTCTGCTCGTCAGATATTTCACAGTCTGGAGCTTCCTGTAAATGGTAATTCTGCATCTTGCCATTTTTTAAATAATTAAAATGAAATAACGTACTTATATCTTCAATCTCAATAAAAATTGTGATTTAAAATCATTTACATTTTAATGTATTAAAGGTTGAAAATGGTCTCTTTTTTACATTTTTTTTTCCATTTTAAGAGTCCTGTGACCCCTTAATTTATACACACAGACTCAGTCCAACCTGGACTACTGAGTCTATACATAGACTATTACATACATAGACTATAGGATTATTTCTTTTTTATGAAAACTTTTTCATCGTGTGAATAAATATATATATATAATTATCAGACAAAACTAGTATCTTAATTTATAAACTCAGACCCAGTCCAACCTGGACTACTGAGTCAGGTTGGAGTCTATGAGTCCATAACATACAGTAACATACAGTAACATACAGTAAAACATACAGTAAAAACATATATTAGAATTTCATATAAGTTGGCACAGCATTTGCTTTGATTCGGTGTTCAATCAAGGCATCAAAGAACATTATTTAGTGAGGAACTTACTTTTCCTGGATTATTTTTTTTTCTTATGAAAACTTTTTCATCATGAGAATAAAAAATAAAAATAAAAGTATCTGACAAAACCAGTATCTTAATTTAATACACTCAGACTCAGTCATCAAATTTACGATAAACTAACCTAGTTTTTCTTACAAATGTTCAATAGGTGCACCTTTGCACTCTAAAAAAACCAGTTGATTTAACGGTAAAAGTCTGTCAGCTATGCTACCAGATAACCCCCATAGTTTCTACAGAGAAACTATGTTAAGTTGATGTGGACTTTCTCTGTACGCAACATAACTTATCCGTAGCATAGACAGAGAAAACCAGTTATCCGGCACAGACATTTTGTTTTTTGTTACATTAGGGCGATTTATTTAGCGGAATAAAGCTATTTTGTTCTGTGTATTATTTTTTTTTGTTTTCTATAGGAAAATCCTACTATATGTAAAAAAAAAAAAACTTGTTAATCATTTAGTGTAAATGAACAATAAATTTTGCAGAATTAATTACTTGACTTTGATGAATTTATTGACAATAAGAAAAATATTTCCACCTCCATCTATTTATATAAAATCCAAGTCTCTGTGTGTCCCTCACAATTCCGGTAGAACCGCCTCATTGTAATGACGTCATGAGTAATTGTTGAAAAATACTAATGCAGGGTTACCACAGTAGCGCCAAAGGTTGACCAACTTGGCGAAATATCGTAACATTTGACAAAATTTCGCCGAATTTGGCGACAAAAATAAGTTGTCATATATGAAGCCAACTTGGCGATAGCTGGCTATTTTGGCGAAATTCACATTTAAAACTATTAATCTCTCATAATCGAGGTCACCGCAATCTATTTATATAAAATCCAAGTCTCTGTGTGTCCCTCACAATTCCGGTAGAACCGCCTCATTGTAATGACGTAATGAATAATTGTTGAAAAACACTAATGCAGGGTTACCACAGTAACGCCAAAGGTTGACCAACTTGGCGAAATATCGCAAAATTTGACAAAATTTCGCCGAATTTGGCGACAAAAATAAGTTGCCATATATAAAGCCAACTTGGCGATAGCTGGCTATTTTGGCGAAATTCCCATTTAAAACCATTAATCTCTCATAATCGAGGTCACCGCAATATAATTTAAACTCCGTACTTTTAAGGGATTTTTTTTCTTTTCAGAATCTATGGATGAGAATTTAAAAGTGTAATATACGAAAATGTACGTCTTTACATCTTCATCCCGATGCTACTAATAACATAACCGCCAATAGACGGCGCTGTACTGTCCGAGCTCCTAACTGCCCTATTTTAATGTGCTTTAGGTACTTTTCCATTATAGGACCTTGGCTAGATAGAGAAAATAAGTACTTTTCCGTTATACGGACACCATGCCAAAATGTATGCTAATGCGCCAATTATTTCAACCCTGATCGTGAAAAGGGTTTTTATTGTAAACCATGCGGAACATTGTGATATGCTATTTATGAAACGTGAATCGCGCGAATTGTTATTATTTAACCTTAAAAGCTATTTAATTTACTATTCTAATTGAAAATATTTTTTTTATGAAGTTATAATTTACTTTTACTGCTGATTCCTGAGTTGGATTTTGCCATTTGGCAATTACCAGATGATTAGAAAATTGTGATAAAACTGTTTCAGGAATTTGGAATTCTGCATAATAAAATGTTGTGTTCAAAAAACCATGAAATGAAATTATGGATGAGTTCTGGAAATCCGAAATGGAGATGTAGCTTACGATCATGCTGAGAAAGCGTAGGAATACGACAGAAAACATGGTTTGAAGGATTTCGGTTGTCTTTTCTAAATGCTTTAAGGTTTATATATTTATGGCGCCAAGAGTTGACATCGATTGAGTTTTGTGGGCTTCAACTTGATATGAACCACAACACAACAGTTGACTGGATTAGTTATTTGAGAGAAGTTTGCGCAAATGCTTTATGTTCACGACCAAACAGAAAAATCGGTGGACCTAATAAAATTATAGAAGCAGATGAGAGTCTTTTTACCAGAAAAAAAGCAATGTAGGACGTTTTCTTCCTCCTCAGTGGGTGTTAGGTGGTTTATGTCGGGAAACATGGGGATGTTTCCTTACTCCTATTCCCGATCGTACAGCTGAAACTTTAATGGCGGCAATAGAAAACAAGGCTTAGATGCAGGTCACAGATGTCACATACGCCCCTTATTGGCGCGACTTTTTACCGACGCCATTTTGGCGAAAACCTCTTTACCATATCATCTATATCCGGGTTACCATATCAAGCAAAATAACGACACTTTGGAGAAAGTTAAGTACCCGGTGCGTATATGACATTGGCGTCAGAAAAAAAATCGCGCCAAAATGATATGACATCTGTGCCAGATGCTGCATATTCCCTTGGCCGCCATCTTCGATATTTTGAGATTTCTTGGCGATGTTTTACATTTTATTTTCGTTAATCCTAACAAACGCATAAATCGCTGCGTGGCGACATTTACTACTTGGCGGAAAAGGGGTTTTCACGCCAAGAAAAAATCCAAGATGGCGGCCGCGGGAATATATGACATCTGTTCAGTTTAGTATGAGTTTTAATTTACTACTCTATTGTATAACAGTTATTTGTTCCCTTATTTTAAGTATATATTTGTAATTTAATAAAATAGTTCGTAAAAGTCTGTAATTTTCAAATGCTATATTTTTTGGTACTTCTTAGCTATCTCGTCGACTAATTTTGCCAAATTATATAAATCACCAAACCACTCGCCAAATTATACACATTGACATATTTTTTTATTTTAAATAACGAAAAAACAAATAAATTAGTAAAACATTAATAAAAATACAAATAAAACGTCGGTACTTCTTAGTTATCCCGTCGACCAATTTCGCCGAATTATATAAATCATCAAACCACTCGCCAAATTATACACATTGACATATTTTTTACTTTAAATAACGAAAAAACAAATAAATTAGCAAAACATTAATAAAAATACAAATAAAACGTCGAATTAATGGTTTTATTGGCCATTATTGGCATTTAATCTTACAATAAATTAATTAATGGCAACCATTTTTGGCAATTAATCTTACAATTTGGCGACAGTAATTTGGTCGACGGGATAACTAAGAAGTACCTATTTTTTAAATGCTGACTTTATATTCATGTTTTTTCTTTTATTTTTCAAATGTTTCAATTCACGTGATTTTTATTTTGCGCCAACTATTACGCTTGGCTGTAATAATGTCCGCATAACGGAAAAGTACCAGAAGATGAAATTTGGCAACATATTTTTCTAGCAATTTATTCACTGTTTCATATACTACATAAGTAATTTTTCAATATTTACACAATTTATTTAATACACAGAAGCAACTATATTAACTATTTTTGTATACAAACAGAAGTAAATTGTATATATAAAAAAACAACAATAATATAGATATAAGTAAAATAGTTATAGATTATATAAATAAACTTAAAAGTTTCTTTATTTGATTTTCATAGCTGTTTATATGATTTGAGCACAAATCTCACTTTCTGATGCCCGAATTTCAACAAGCTTTTTAAAAAAACGCCAAAACCCCTATAGTGGAAAAGTACCTGCTGGGCAACATATAACTATGATATGTTCCCGCACCATGTTGGTGAAATCAAAGTAAAATTGCGTAATTTGTTATTTCTGTTGGTATAAATATTTTTTTTATAAAATATAATTATGAGTGTAAAATTATAATGTTTATATATTTAAGTAAAATAAGAGTGTAAGTTCATACAAAAATTATTAAGTTGATTTTAAATAGTAAATATATATTTTTAAAAATTGTTGTATTGTAAAATGAATGTATAATATTGAATGGAGTTCGGATCTCAGACAACAACAATACGCAGACGCCATGGTGTCGTTTTATGACAAGCCAATGGAAAGTGGTGTATAATTAGAAGTCGTAAAATCATAAAAACGTTGGAATCAATTTATGGCCTCAATAAAAGTGTTGGGATAAATTTATGACTTTTCAGACCACCCAAACTTTAAGGCAGATAATAATATTAAAGTATATGTTAGGGGCCATTTGCAGACTGCTAGCTAATAGGCCTATCGAAGTATAATAAAAAATCTTCTCACATCCAATAACAGTGGACTAGACAAAAATAGCTCCACCCACTGCAGGAACTGGTGTGCAAGAAGAATAAGTTTGAAAAATATAGTCTGAAAAAAGATGTAGAGGATGCAAGAGCTCTCCTGAAAGCCCGTGCAATGAGTCCCGCAAGCCCTAGTAAAGCCCAGGCGAGATGGACCTAGCGGAGCGAGCCTAATCCAGCCTAATCAAGCCTAATTGAGGTTGTCTTCCTGAGGTACCTATCGGAGTGAGCCTAAACAAGCCAAATTGAGGATGTCTTCCTGATCTACATATCGGAGTGATCCCAATCAAGCCAAATTGAGGATGCGTTCCTGATGACACATTGCCATGATCCTAAGCAACGCCACAACTCGGAATTTGACAAATAAAGGCCACCATCCCGTATATTAAAAGAAGGTACTATTTTACACATTTTCTTTTACCACATAAGTTCATATGAAAAACCTTAAAAATACTTTTCTGATATTTTACGGTAAAGAGTTATCTGAGATCCGACCAAACCAATAATCAAATAAGATTAAGGTAATTTTAACAATGAAAGAGAGTATTTCTTTTAGCAAAAAGAAACAATTATAATAATTAGAGTACGTGAAAATATTGTCTTTTTTTTTAAAAAAAGATTAAACATACTTAAAATAATGAGAAGCAAACAAAAGTGTTGCTTTCTATTTTTTGAATTAATATTATGTTTTTCTGTAAATAGAATTGTTCAATGTAAATAAATTATTTAATCAAGTTTTAAAAAGTTTCTGTAATTATTTAATTAATAATATTTAAAGTGTGTCAATTCTTTTTTTTTACAGCTTAAACTTTAGTTTAATTCATAAGTGGAAGAGTTCGTCTAAATAATTCACAACGCAAACTCTTAATTTTATTCGTAATTATTCAAATTTAATAATTACTTTTTGACGCGAATTATAATTTAATTTTATTAATGCTTCGCGTTGCTCTTCTACTAGAATGTAGGTAAATACGATCACTTATATTATTTAGTCTAAGGTATATAAAACTATATACCAATTTGCTATGAGGTTGCTTGGATGATTTGGACCAATTAACAATTTTGAATATATTTAATAAAAAAAAACAAACAGGAGTAATTATCTGTCCAGCATCCCCCCTTCATAGTACAAATGGCGCCGTGACTCAAGAACGTTCATTAAGTACAAGTTCATCTGAGGTCATTAGAAATAATAATAATAATAAAGGAAAATAAATTTAAGTATTATTTTAATGTCACAATTTTAAAGATATGGTAGGTAGGTAAGTTTAATTGATTAAAATTTTATTAAAATTAATTTTATTATTGTAACAATACTGACACACATATAATAATTTTATATAAATAAAATGAATAATATATGTTAGTAAAAAAAACAAAAAGGAAATAAAAAAATAATTCTGGGATTTATAATAGGTAAATTTAGGAATTACAATTTTGTTTTTTTTTTTCTCTCTTTTCTCTTGTGGTTGGATCTCAGTTACCATTGAAAAATAATGGCATTCACATCACAGATGACACATTTGTAAAAATAATTTTTTTTTATATAATGTATAAATAATAATAATAATAAGAATAATGAGTAGAATTTTATAATATGTCTGATATAAAAATGATTGAAATGTCAATAGATCACGATTTTTGAAATTGTATCACCTTGATACAAAAGAAAATTTATGAGTCGTACTACGAAGTAGTAGTACAATATTTATAAAAAAAAAAAAAAAAAAAAAAAAGATTGTTTTTTCTGTAGAAAAAGACAGATATTTTTCTGTTAAATGAAATTATGTTGTTTTTTATATATACGTGTATTATAAATATTTTAGGGGTATTTATGTGTGTAAAAGAATAATCTACAAAACAACTTCATCTCCTAAGAAATTTTTTTTTTTAAATTTTAGTGTTGTTGTTTTTATGTATTTATGCAATTTAGAATATTTTCATACATATGTGGTAATATAAAAAAAAAAAAAAAAAAAGTATGATAAACAGAAACATTCTGTTAAAAGGTTATGCCCAACAATAAGCGAAAATTTAAAAGGAGAAGTGTAGATTTAAATACTTCTGGAGTTAAAACCAGAGGACAGAAAAATAAAATTATTTCTCTAAATTATTCGCTACAAAAAACTAAAAAGAATACAATGACTCAACCTAGTGTTGATACGCTGTTGAATTGTATCCCCGTCTTTGACGGAAAGAAAGAGTCGAATATTAAATTCTTTTTGAACGAATTCGATAATCTAATTAAACAAACGGAATTAGAGAATGTTTCGAAACTAGCGCTCTTGAAAACGAAATTAGTCGGTAGTGCTAGAGATAAATTAGCTAATGAAGAAAATCTTAATACAGAAAAAGATTACGGTAAATTTAAAGAAAAATTAATCGATACTTTTTCTACTAAAACAAGTTTTTCTGCGGCTCAAAGCAATTTTTTTTCTCTTAGGCAAAAACCTGCGCAGACTATCGCTGATTTTATCAGTGAATTCAATGCGGCTGCAAAACTTTACCTAGACAAAAGTGGCCAAAATATTGACAACGGTAATGGTAGTTTATTTGAAATGATAAAATTCACAAGATTTTTAGAATCAGTTAGGGCAGATTTAAGTTTGGACATTCGAAGAATGGCGCCGAAAAATTTCAACGACGCATGTAAATTTGCGAAACAAATGGAAGATGCATACAATCAAGTTGCATCAAAGGAAATTAATTCGATTACAAAAACCTCCACTGAGGAAAATTTGGACAAATTGTTAAAATTAAATATGGAAAGCGCAGAGCAAATTAAAATTTTGACTTCCGAAATAAACAATTTGAAAGTTAAAACAAAAGATACTGCATCAAGCAGATGGTGCGAATTATGTAAAAAAAATTCGCATACTTTAGAAACGTGCTGGTACAAAAATGATAATAAAAATACATATAAGGATAGCAGAGATTTCGCAGGTCGGCATTTTAATAAAAGGTACTCTTATAATGGACAGTATCAACCGAGAGCGAATTTTAATCCTAGATTTGTTAGCCCAAACCAGCAGTGGAATTTTCAATCTTATGCACCCACAGGTGGTTACTATGGATATTCTCCATATCCCCCACCCCCACCAAATTACTTCCCTCAGCATGTGCCATATAGGATTAGTCAACCTCAGAGTCATGCCAGTTATTATCCAAATGAGGATAAAAATGAGAATT
This sequence comes from Maratus speciosus, assembly GCA_963932465.1. Lineage (NCBI taxonomy): Eukaryota > Metazoa > Arthropoda > Arachnida > Araneae > Salticidae > Maratus > Maratus speciosus. The sequence continues at coordinate 294,918,362 of OZ010798.1, forward strand.
TAAAAGACAATGCTCAAAGGTATCCAAAAAAATATAAAAATAAGGGTAAAACTGATGATCAAAGGGACAAGTAAGGGATATGAATTGGTATTAAAAATAAATCAAAATGCATAATTAATCGAATTTCAAAATTTAAAAAAAATTTCAAAATTTAAAAATAAATTTTTCTTTTTTTAGATTAAAAAAAAAAAAAAATTTGAAACAAAATTAATAACTTGCCTTTTTAAAATTCAAAATAATAATAAGAAAGGATAGGAACATGGGAACGCCAATTTGTCTCAGGGTTACAATATTGAGCAAATGTGCAGGGCGCACCCGAAAACATACTTATAAAATTATGTAATGTGCTTCACAAAACTTCAATGGAGCAGTGAAATATTTCGCTCCAGGCAAAAGTTATATATTTTTTTTTCCTTTTCGAATATGAATTAGAAAATATAAAATCTTAACAAAGCCAAATAACATTAAAACTTAATTAATTTCATGGTAAATAATGTTGGAGTAATTTTCAAAAAAAAAAAAAAAAAAAAAAAAAAAAAAAGAGAAATTTTTCTGTCTTCTATAAGGGTAGCCTTTGCTAATAGCCTTACAAGTTAGATGACAAAATTTCAGAATTACTCTTTAAAATGAGTAGGTGTAAGCTATAGGTTCAGGGTAGTTAGAACAGCTTTATAGCATACTCATATATTTTTTTCTTATATAAATATATGGTTGACAAGGAATAAATTATTAGTGCACTCTATATTAGGATAGCGGTCAGCTATAAGCCTAAACATAATAAAATATACAAATAGTGCTAAGATTTATTCCGGTAGTTCAATTACAACTTATATGCTAAAGTCTAGAATTTAGACAGCAGGGATAAGTTTTATGAACAAAAGTGTTATAAAAAAATTTAAAAAAAAGGATTTTGGTGTAGCACATTGGTTTTTAAAAAAAAACACATATATGTATAACAATGGACAAGGCAAGTTATTTCAACATGATTGCACACAAAAATAATAGTAAAAATACACAAATAAATAATTGAAGTAAAATTAAAATTTTCTCACCAAAGGCTTTCTGTATAGGGTACAATTTTGGCCTACGGCTGGGTATGCACCAACACCAACAAAATATTTGTAGAAAATTTATCAATTCACAGATACATCAATATAGTCATCACCTAGGCATAAATTTCAGGATTCTTGGCTGAAAAAGGAATCGAAGAAAAAATTAAGTATGGTATAATTACTAGATGTTATGCTCAGAAACAATAAAATTAGTAATGTTATATTGTAAAAAAGCAGCATTTTGAGTTTTCTTGAGGAAAATTTTTGATTTTTAGGTTTTACACATTTCTGGAGTGTCTAGCTCAGTGTATAGTTCCTAGATTTAATAAAAAAATAATAAATAAAAATATAAGTTCGTGTTGTTTTCAAAATAAATAACAAAAGGTATAGCAATTAGCATTTACAGTTAAAATTTATGGAATTTTCAGCAAAATTAACATTAGACAAACATAGTTTATATTATATTTAACTTGATAAGCTAATTTACTTTTATTAACGGTATTCAATTAGAATTAAAGTAGGCTTAAATTCAAGTTAAATTAATTAATAACATTGTTGTAGTGTAAAATTTTATGTAAGACTATTATATTTTTATTGTATATATAAAAATATGCAAATTTAACAATTAATAAAATGTATTAGCAAAATTATTTAATATAAATATTAAATGACATCTTGCTGAAATCAGCTAGAAATTAGATTTTTTTTTTTTAAATAAAATATTTTATAAATTTATGTTAGTTTAGAATTTAAGCATTTTTTTTTCTTTTCTTTCCCTTAGAATTAAATGCAATTCTAAATTTAACACATATAAATATACATAGTATTGATAAATTTGAGTGTGTGAGTTCATAAATTTTTTTTTATATAATTTGGCCAATTTAACATAAGAAAACAAAATAAATAAATAAATATATTTATATATATTGGCCTTTTTTTTATTAAAATATGTAGTATGGCTTAATAAATTAATTTAATTTTTTTATAGTACATAAATTTATCATTTTAAAAACTTGATCTGTAGCAATTTGATGTGGATATGTATGAGTATACAAAGATGCTTTTCTGCTGGCAGAAATTCTTTGGTTCGGGCCCGAGTACTCATGGATTACTGCATACGATTTTACAGAATATTTAGCATTTGCTTTTAGTACTTTTAAAAATTTTACAAGTGTATTAATAACAATTTTTTTTAAATAATAATTATTAATGTTGGATTAATAATAATAATTTATTATCTTTTATTTTAAACATATCATTAAATTTTAGACAGTAGAATTCACATACGGAATGTTAATGATAAATAAAATTTTGAATAAATAAATTTTTATTTCATTCAGTAAAAAAATAAATAAATATGAAAATTTAACAATCTTTTAAGATAGAATTGTTGGCTAAATAAATAATAATTTAAGACAAAAAAAATTGTTCTCTTCTTCGGCAATGGCATTTTCTGACAACACTATTTAATAGTATTAAATGAAGGTGAATTTTTAAGGTCAGCGTAATGCATATTTTGCATTTTTGGAGAGGCCGTAGAAGTCATTTTTCCGTGTTGTTTACATTTTAATAGTAAACAATATCATGAATCAAAATTTGTGTTTGTTAAAAAGGTCTAAAAATATACAATGTAATCAGTTAAAGAAAATTATATGCATTTTTTTTTTTAATCCTGAAAGGCAATTTGGGTTAGATTTAAACCTGGATGCATGAAAAGGCCACCCTCGCTTCAGTTCCAGTATGAGGCAGGAGAATGTACATGCTAGAATCGCCATTTTTCCCCTGCAAAATAAAAAAAAAAAAGCAGAAGGTTTACATTAGATACGATACAAATACATACACTGTTTATGCATAGATTATGTTTAAAATTACATACAGGCATGCACAGTGAGTTAAGAAGAAAGTATATCAAGAAATTATACTAATTAATACGGTAATTACAAGCATGAAATGGTTTTAAATACTTACTTTTTGAAGTCGTAAAATTTTGTCACAGCACAAATCACCTCACAGAAAGCGATTAGTAGCTTGACCACCCCCCACTTTTCGGGAGGATCGGCGACGGTCAAAAAAACTGGTTTTATTCTCTCCTGCTTCTTCTTTTTTTTTCTCTCGTATCGGGTAAAGTTGGAAAGCATTGCGTAATGATATATTAAAGGAGATGAATTAGCTTGTACATTTTGACAGATCATACATGTTTGAAGTAACAAACGAATAAAATAATGTAACAAGTTTGTATACAATATTTTTTCTGATTATAATTTGAATACATCAGATTAATTATGTGAAAATATAACATGTCATATTAGAAGCATTGTATTTACTTTTATTCAGTATAAAATGTGTTTTAGATAAAACACTGTGTCATAAGGTTGTATGTGATGAAATAATATGTCAAATGCGTATGCCATTATTTTTCTTATAATGAGGTTTATTTCGGCATATTAATTTCAGACAAAATTATAGCTTTGAATGTATTTTGGGCACTTAAACTGTAAAGTTACAAAATTAGTAAACATGTGTGTGGTAAAGAAAAAAGGCTTCGAGAAAGACGTCTGATTGTCAGTACAGAGGTCTTCTATAAAGGTGAATGTCAACAGACAACTATGCTATCATGTGTTGAACTTTCTGTTATGAAACAATAGAAGAACTTCTTATAAAATATACCAGAACCATTCATAATTGAACTTTACAGTCTTCGATCAAAAACTGTGTAGATACACAGTCATATGGACACGTACATTCCTTCAAGCTTTAAAAAAAAAAAAATAAAATAAAACCAGCAATCAGTTTTTATTTTTTTTTTTTTTTCTTCCGATACCGGGAGAGATGCTGGGCAACATATAACTATGATATGTTCCCGCACCATGTTGGTGAAATCAAAGTAAAATTGCGTAATTTGTTATTTCTGTTGGTATAAATATTTTTTTATAAAATATAATTATGAGTGTAAAATTATAATGTTTATATATTTAAGTAAAATAAGAGTGTAAGTTCATACAAAAATTATTAAGTTGATTTTAAATAGTAAATATATATTTTTAAAAATTGTTGTATTGTAAAATGAATGTATAATATTGAATGGAGTTCGGATCTCAGACAACAACAATACGCAGACGCCATGGTGTCGTTTTATGACAAGCCAATGGAAAGTGGTGTATAATTAGAAGTCGTAAAATCATAAAAACGTTGGAATCAATTTATGGCCTCAATAAAAGTGTTGGGATAAATTTATGACTTTTCAGACCACCCAAACTTTAAGGCAGATAATAATATTAAAGTATATGTTAGGGGCCATTTGCAGACTGCTAGCTAATAGGCCTATCGAAGTATAATAAAAAATCTTCTCACATCCAATAACAGTGGACTAGACAAAAATAGCTCCACCCACTGCAGGAACTGGTGTGCAAGAAGAATAAGTTTGAAAAATATAGTCTGAAAAAAGATGTAGAGGATGCAAGAGCTCTCCTGAAAGCCCGTGCAATGAGTCCCGCAAGCCCTAGTAAAGCCCAGGCGAGATGGACCTAGCGGAGCGAGCCTAATCCAGCCTAATCAAGCCTAATTGAGGTTGTCTTCCTGAGGTACCTATCGGAGTGAGCCTAAACAAGCCAAATTGAGGATGTCTTCCTGATCTACATATCGGAGTGATCCCAATCAAGCCAAATTGAGGATGCGTTCCTGATGACACATTGCCATGATCCTAAGCAACGCCACAACTCGGAATTTGACAAATAAAGGCCACCATCCCGTATATTAAAAGAAGGTACTATTTTACACATTTTCTTTTACCACATAAGTTCATATGAAAAACCTTAAAAATACTTTTCTGATATTTTACGGTAAAGAGTTATCTGAGATCCGACCAAACCAATAATCAAATAAGATTAAGGTAATTTTAACAATGAAAGAGAGTATTTCTTTTAGCAAAAAGAAACAATTATAATAATTAGAGTACGTGAAAATATTGTCTTTTTTTTTAAAAAAAGATTAAACATACTTAAAATAATGAGAAGCAAACAAAAGTGTTGCTTTCTATTTTTTGAATTAATATTATGTTTTTCTGTAAATAGATTTGTTCAATGTAAATAAATTATTTAATCAAGTTTTAAAAAGTTTCTGTAATTATTTAATTAATAATATTTAAAGTGTGTCAATTCTTTTTTTTTACAGCTTAAACTTTAGTTTAATTCATAAGTGGAAGAGTTCGTCTAAATAATTCACAACGCAAACTCTTAATTTTATTCGTAATTATTCAAATTTAATAATTACTTTTTGACGCGAATTATAATTTAATTTTATTAATGCTTCGCGTTGCTCTTCTACTAGAATGTAGGTAAATACGATCACTTATATTATTTAGTCTAAGGTATATAAAACTATATACCAATTTGCTATGAGGTTGCTTGGATGATTTGGACCAATTAACAATTTTGAATATATTTAATAAAAAAAAACAAACAGGAGTAATTATCTGTCCAGCATCCCCCCTTCATAGTACAAATGGCGCCGTGACTCAGGAACGTTCATTAAGTACAAGTTCATCTGAGGTCATTAGAAATAATAATAATAATAAAGGAAAATAAATTTAAGTATTATTTTAATGTCACAATTTTAAAGATATGGTAGGTAGGTAAGTTTAATTGATTAAAATTTTATTAAAATTAATTTTATTATTGTAACAATACTGACACACATATAATAATTTTATATAAATAAAATGAATAATATATGTTAGTAAAAAAACAAAAAGGAAATAAAAAAATAATTCTGGGATTTATAATAGGTAAATTTAGGAATTACAATTTTGTTTTTTTTTTCTCTCTTTTCTCTTGTGGTTGGATCTCAGTTACCATTGAAAAATAATGGCATTCACATCACAGATGACACATTTGTAAAAATAATTTTTTTTTATATAATGTATAAATAATAATAATAAGAAGAATAATTAGTAAAATTTTATAATATGTCTGATATAAAAATGATTGAAATGTCAATAGATCACGATTTTTGAAATTGTATCACCTTGATACAAAAGAAAATTTATGAGTCGTACTACGAAGTAGTAGTACAATATTTATAAAAAAAAAAAAAAAAAAAATAAGATTGTTTTTTCTGTAGAAAAAGACAGATATTTTTCTGTTAAATGAAATTATGTTGTTTTTTATATATACGTGTATTATAAATATTTTAGGGGTATTTATGTGTGTAAAAGAATAATCTACAAAACAACTTCATCTCCTAAGAAATTTTTTTTTTTAAATTTTAGTGTTGTTGTTTTTATGTATTTATGCAATTTAGAATATTTTCATACATATGTGGTAATATAAAAAAAAAAAAAAAAAGTATGATAAACAGAAACATTCTGTTAAAAGGTTATGCCCAACAATAAGCGAAAATTTAAAAGGAGAAGTGTAGATTTAAATACTTCTGGAGTTAAAACCAGAGGACAGAAAAATAAAATTATTTCTCTAAATTATTCGCTACAAAAAACTAAAAAGAATACAATGACTCAACCTAGTGTTGATACGCTGTTGAATTGTATCCCCGTCTTTGACGGAAAGAAAGAGTCGAATATTAAATTCTTTTTGAACGAATTCGATAATCTAATTAAACAAACGGAATTAGAGAATGTTTCGAAACTAGCGCTCTTGAAAACGAAATTAGTCGGTAGTGCTAGAGATAAATTAGCTAATGAAGAAAATCTTAATACAGAAAAAGATTACGGTAAATTTAAAGAAAAAGTAATCGATACTTTTTCTACTAAAACAAGTTTTTCTGCGGCTCAAAGCAATTTTTTTTCTCTTAGGCAAAAACCTGCGCAGACTATCGCTGATTTTATCAGTGAATTCAATGCGGCTGCAAAACTTTACCTAGACAAAAGTGGCCAAAATATTGACAACGGTAATGGTAGTTTATTTGAAATGATAAAATTCACAAGATTTTTAGAATCAGTTAGGGCAGATTTAAGTTTGGACATTCGAAGAATGGCGCCGAAAAATTTCAACGACGCATGTAAATTTGCGAAACAAATGGAAGATGCATACAATCAAGTTGCATCAAAGGAAATTAATTCGATTACAAAAACCTCCACTGAGGAAAATTTGGACAAATTGTTAAAATTAAATATGGAAAGCGCGGAGCAAATTAAAATTTTGACTTCCGAAATAAACAATTTGAAAGTTAAAACAAAAGATACTGCATCAAGCAGATGGTGCGAATTATGTAAAAAAAATTCGCATACTTTAGAAACGTGCTGGTACAAAAATGATAATAAAAATACATATAAGGATAGCAGAGATTTCGCAGGTCGGCATTTTAATAAAAGGTACTCTTATAATGGACAGTATCAACCGAGAGCGAATTTTAATCCTAGATTTGTTAGCCCAAACCAGCAGTGGAATTTTCAATCTTATGCACCCACAGGTGGTTACTATGGATATTCTCCATATCCCCCACCCCCACCAAATTACTTCCCTCAGCATGTGCCATATAGGATTAGTCAACCTCAGAGTCATGCCAGTTATTATCCAAATGAGGATAAAAATGAGAATTTAAAAGACAATGCTCAAAGGTATCCAAAAAAATATAAAAATAAGGGTAAAACTGATGATCAAAGGGACAAGTAAGGGATATGAATTGGTATTAAAAATAAATCAAAATGCATAATTAATCGAATTTCAAAATTTAAAAAAATTTTCAAAATTTAAAAATAAATTTTTCTTTTTTTAGATAAAAAAAAAAAAATTTGAAACAAAATTAATAACTTGCCTTTTTAAAATTCAAAATAATAATAAGAAAGGATAGGAACATGGGAACGCCAATTTGTCTCAGGGTTACAATATTGAGCAAATGTGCAGGGCGCACCCGAAAACATACTTATAAAATTATGTAATGTGCTTCACAAAACTTCAATGGAGCAGTGAAATATTTCGCTCCAGGCAAAAGTTATATATTTTTTTTTCCTTTTCGAATATGAATTAGAAAATATAAAATCTTAACAAAGCCAAATAACATTAAAACTTAATTAATTTCATGGTAAATAATGTTGGAGTAATTTTCAAAAAAAAAAAAAAAAAAAAAAAAAAAAAAAAAGAGAAATTTTTCTGTCTTCTATAAGGGTAGCCTTTGCTAATAGCCTTACAAGTTAGATGACAAAATTTCAGAATTACTCTTTAAAATGAGTAGGTGTAAGCTATAGGTTCAGGGTAGTTAGAACAGCTTTATAGCATACTCATATATTTTTTTCTTATATAAATATATGGTTGACAAGGAATAAATTATTAGTGCACTCTATATTAGGATAGCGGTCAGCTATAAGCCTAAACATAATAAAATATACAAATAGTGCTAAGATTTATTCCGGTAGTTCAATTACAACTTATATGCTAAAGTCTAGAATTTAGACAGCAGGGATAAGTTTTATGAACAAAAGTGTTATAAAAAAATTTAAAAAAAAGGATTTTGGTGTAGCACATTGGTTTTTTAAAAAAAACACATATATGTATAACAATGGACAAGGCAAGTTATTTCAACATGATTGCACACAAAAATAATAGTAAAAATACACAAATTTATAATTGAAGTAAAATTAAAATTTTCTCACCAAAGGCTTTCTGTATAGGGTACAATTTTGGCCTACGGCTGGGTATGCACCAACACCAACAAAATATTTGTAGAAAATTTATCAATTCACAGATACATCAATATAGTCATCACCTAGGCATAAATTTCAGGATTCTTGGCTGAAAAAGGAATCGAAGAAAAAATTAAGTATGGTATAATTACTAGATGTTATGCTCAGAAACAATAAAATTAGTAATATTATATTGTAAAAAAGCAGCATTTTGAGTTTTCTTGAGGAAAATTTTTGATTTTTAGGTTTTACACATTTCTGGAGTGTCTAGCTCAGTGTATAGTTCCTAGATTTAATAAAAAAATAATAAATAAAAATATAAGTTCGTGTTGTTTTCAAAATAAATAACAAAAGGTATAGCAATTAGCATTTACAGTTAAAATTTATGGAATTTTCAGCAAAATTAACATTAGACAAACATAGTTTATATTATATTTAACTTGATAAGCTAATTTACTTTTATTAACGGTATTCAATTAGAATTAAAGTAGGCTTAAATTCAAGTTAAATTAATTAATAACATTGTTGTAGTGTAAAATTTTATGTAAGACTATTATATTTTTATTGTATATATAAAAATATGCAAATTTAACAATTAATAAAATGTATTAGCAAAATTATTTAATATAAATATTAAATGACATCTTGCTGAAATCAGCTAGAAATTAGATTTTTTTTTTTTAAATAAAATATTTTATAAATTTATGTTAGTTTAGAATTTAAGCATTTTTTTTTCTTTTCTTTCCCTTAGAATTAAATGCAATTCTAAATTTAACACATATAAATATACATAGTATTGATAAATTTGAGTGTGTGAGTTCATAAATTTTTTTTTATATAATTTGGCCAATTTAACATAAGAAAACAAAATAAATAAATAAATATATTTATATATATTGGCCTTTTTTTTATTAAAATATGTAGTATGGCTTAATAAATTAATTTAATTTTTTTATAGTACATAAATTTATCATTTTAAAAACTTGATCTGTAGCAATTTGATGTGGATATGTATGAGTATACAAAGATGCTTTTCTGCTGGCAGAAATTCTTTGGTTCGGGCCCGAGTACTCATGGATTACTGCATACGATTTTACAGAATATTTAGCATTTGCTTTTAGTACTTTTAAAAATTTTACAAGTGTATTAATAACAATTTTTTTTTAAATAATAATTATTAATGTTGGATTAATAATAATAATTTATTATCTTTTATTTTAAACATATCATTAAATTTTAGACAGTAGAATTCACATACGGAATGTTAATGATAAATAAAATTTTGAATAAATAAATTTTTATTTCATTCAGTAAAAAAATAAATAAATATGAAAATTTAACAATCTTTTAAGATAGAATTGTTGGCTAAATAAATAATAATTTAAGACAAAAAAAATTGTTCTCTTCTTCGGCAATGGCATTTTCTGACAACACTATTTAATAGTATTAAATGAAGGTGAATTTTTAAGGTCAGCGTAATGCATATTTTGCATTTTTGGAGAGGCCGTAGAAGTCATTTTTCCGTGTTGTTTACATTTTAATAGTAAACAATATCATGAATCAAAATTTGTGTTTGTTAAAAAGGTCTAAAAATATACAATGTAATCAGTTAAAGAAAATTATATGCATTTTTTTTTTTAATCCTGAAAGGCAATTTGGGTTAGATTTAAACCTGGATGCATGAAAAGGCCACCCTCGCTTCAGTTCCAGTATGAGGCAGGAGAATGCACATGCTAGAATCGCCATTTTTCCCCTGCAAAATAAAAAAAAAAAGCAGAAGGTTTACATTAGATACGATACAAATACATACACTGTTTATGCATAGATTATGTTTAAAATTACATACAGGCATGCACAGTGAGTTAAGAAGAAAGTATATCAAGAAATTATACTAATTAATACGGTAATTACAAGCATGAAATGGTTTTAAATACTTACTTTTTGAAGTCGTAAAATTTTGTCACAGCACAAATCACCTCACAGAAAGCGATTAGTAGCTTGACCACCCCCCACTTTTCGGGAGGATCGGCGACGGTCAAAAAAACTGGTTTTATTCTCTCCTGCTTCTTCTTTTTTTTTCTCTCGTATCGGGTAAAGTTGGAAAGCATTGCGTAATGATATATTAAAGGAGATGAATTAGCTTGTACATTTTGACAGATCATACATGTTTGAAGTAACAAACGAATAAAATAATGTAACAAGTTTGTATACAATATTTTTTCTGATTATAATTTGAATACATCAGATTAATTATGTGAAAATATAACATGTCATATTAGAAGCATTGTATTTACTTTTATTCAGTATAAAATGTGTTTTAGATAAAACACTGTGTCATAAGGTTGTATGTGATGAAATAATATGTCAAATGCGTATGCCATTATTTTTCTTATAATGAGGTTTATTTCGGCATATTAATTTCAGACAAAATTATAGCTTTGAATGTATTTTGGGCACTTAAACTGTAAAGTTACAAAATTAGTAAACATGTGTGTGGTAAAGAAAAAAGGCTTCGAGAAAGACGTCTGATTGTCAGTACAGAGGTCTTCTATAAAGGTGAATGTCAACAGACAACTATGCTATCATGTGTTGAACTTTCTGTTATGAAACAATAGAAGAACTTCTTATAAAATATACCAGAACCATTCATAATTGAACTTTACAGTCTTCGATCAAAAACTGTGTAGATACACAGTCATATGGACACGTACATTCCTTCAAGCTTTAAAAAAAAAAATAAATAAAACCAGCAATCAGTTTTTATTTTTTTTTTTTCTTCCGATACCGGGAGAGATGCTGGGCAACATATAACTATGATATGTTCCCGCACCATGTTGGTGAAATCAAAGTAAAATTGCGTAATTTGTTATTTCTGTTGGTATAAATATTTTTTTATAAAATATAATTATGAGTGTAAAATTATAATGTTTATATATTTAAGTAAAATAAGAGTGTAAGTTCATACAAAAATTATTAAGTTGATTTTAAATAGTAAATATATATTTTTAAAAATTGTTGTATTGTAAAATGAATGTATAATATTGAATGGAGTTCGGATCTCAGACAACAACAATACGCAGACGCCATGGTGTCGTTTTATGACAAGCCAATGGAAAGTGGTGTATAATTAGAAGTCGTAAAATCATAAAAACGTTGGAATCAATTTATGGCCTCAATAAAAGTGTTGGGATAAATTTATGACTTTTCAGACCACCCAAACTTTAAGGCAGATAATAATATTAAAGTATATGTTAGGGGCCATTTGCAGACTGCTAGCTAATAGGCCTATCGAAGTATAATAAAAAATCTTCTCACATCCAATAACAGTGGACTAGACAAAAATAGCTCCACCCACTGCAGGAACTGGTGTGCAAGAAGAATAAGTTTGAAAAATATAGTCTGAAAAAAGATGTAGAGGATGCAAGAGCTCTCCTGAAAGCCCGTGCAATGAGTCCCGCAAGCCCTAGTAAAGCCCAGGCGAGATGGACCTAGCGGAGCGAGCCTAATCCAGCCTAATCAAGCCTAATTGAGGTTGTCTTCCTGAGGTACCTATCGGAGTGAGCCTAAACAAGCCAAATTGAGGATGTCTTCCTGATCTACATATCGGAGTGATCCCAATCAAGCCAAATTGAGGATGCGTTCCTGATGACACATTGCCATGATCCTAAGCAACGCCACAACTCGGAATTTGACAAATAAAGGCCACCATCCCGTATATTAAAAGAAGGTACTATTTTACACATTTTCTTTTACCACATAAGTTCATATGAAAAACCTTAAAAATACTTTTCTGATATTTTACGGTAAAGAGTTATCTGAGATCCGACCAAACCAATAATCAAATAAGATTAAGGTAATTTTAACAATGAAAGAGAGTATTTCTTTTAGCAAAAAGAAACAATTATAATAATTAGAGTACGTGAAAATATTGTCTTTTTTTTAAAAAAAAGATTAAACATACTTAAAATAATGAGAAGCAAACAAAAGTGTTGCTTTCTATTTTTTGAATTAATATTATGTTTTTCTGTAAATAGATTTGTTCAATGTAAATAAATTATTTAATCAAGTTTTAAAAAGTTTCTGTAATTATTTAATTAATAATATTTAAAGTGTGTCAATTCTTTTTTTTTACAGCTTAAACTTTAGTTTAATTCATAAGTGGAAGAGTTCGTCTAAATAATTCACAACGCAAACTCTTAATTTTATTCGTAATTATTCAAATTTAATAATTACTTTTTGACGCGAATTATAATTTAATTTTATTAATGCTTCGCGTTGCTCTTCTACTAGAATGTAGGTAAATACGATCACTTATATTATTTAGTCTAAGGTATATAAAACTATATACCAATTTGCTATGAGGTTGCTTGGATGATTTGGACCAATTAACAATTTTGAATATATTTAATAAAAAAAAACAAACAGGAGTAATTATCTGTCCAGCAGTACCAAAATGTCTATTATTTTGCAGCATATGCGCTATAGTTTGCTCAAAAAAATTAAGAATAAAATAAGGCACAAAGCCATATACTAATTGATTATATAGATAATATATATATATTAATGATTATATTGGCGCGATTTTTTTCTGGCGCCAATACCATATACGCACCGGGTACTTAACTGGCGCCAAAGTGTCGTTATTTTGCTTGATAGGGTTACCCGGATATAGATGATATGGTAACAAGGTTTTCGCCAACTGGCGTCGAAAAACAATCGCGCCAATATGGGGCGTATATGACATCTGAGCCTAAAATAAATATAAAATAAGACTAAAAAAGAGTTGCTTGACTAAAAAATTAAAAACAAAATATATGCATTTTCTAAATTTTTATTTATTTATTTATTTATTTCTTGAAAGACATGCTTTCATTAAAATTCCCAAAAATGTATAAAAAATATGGTACTTTTCGGTTAGCCGGGCGCCAGTGTTATATATACATACATATATACATATATATACACATATATGTACATACACACACATATATAGATACATACCTATGTATATATATGTGTAAATATATGTGTATATATATGTATATATGTATGCATATATAACACTGGCACCTGGCTAACCGAAAAGTACCAAAAAGATATATATATTTTAAATACACTAAAAAGTAGCAAATAATATTTGGGCTTGAAAAGAAATTGTTTTATTTTCCCATGCCCAAGGGAAAAAAATGAAAGCGTGGGCGCCAACTTTATATTCATATATGTACATAGGTAACGTACATAATATAACCTCTCTATTCTAAAAAAAAGTAACTACCGCTGTCACCGCCGCCGCCGGTTTTGAATTTTTTGTGACCGGAGGTCTTTCTTCGTTAATATCGAGAAAAATAATGCATACAAAAATATGAAAATCGGCGGTATTATAGAGAAATGTTTGATAAACACGCTGATGCAGACAGTTTTCAAATCGAAGAATTATTTAAAGAGATATTTAATGCTAAAGTTGGACAAAATCGTTCCACTAAAAAAGTTTTATAGCAGCAAAAACTATACATGGCAGTGTAATCATTTTTAGATCATTTTATGCGTTAGAATTTGCCGAAGTGCAGATTGCATTAATTTTTTTATTTTGACTCATTTTTTCAGGTTTTATTTCTATTTTAAATTCAAATTTTCAGCATTTCTAGAGATATTTTTTACAGATTTCAGAAAATTGTACTAATTTAAACTGTTGCCAACTGTATAAAAAGCGCAAGCAATAATGTTTGCTTCAAATTAAAAATTTATTTACAAGTGACTATTATAAACAGGAAAAAAACTTTCAAATTAGAATTAAATAATTATGTATAAAAAGCAGGAACTTATTAAAAATTACGTCATAAAAAGTACACACATGAATTTTAAAAGAGAAAGGATATTGTAAAATAATAAATTCATTAACATGCGTTAGAAGTCTTAGGAGAAATTACGTCATATTTACGTCACATTATAGTTATTACATAAAATGAACACAAAATAATATTGCAAAAAAGTTTAAATTTAGAAATTGCGCTAGACATTTATTTAATATTTTGAGAGGATATTTTCAACTATTTTTGTTAGGAAAGCGCAAATAATATTTCATTGCTAACAAAAGTACTTTCACGCGATTATTTAAAAGAGAAAGAATAGCTTGGTAAAAATTACGTCAGATTAAAAACGATTAATTTAAAATGTCTCATTTAAAAGAACTTTCTTTTCGCTTTGTTAAAAAATACCAGGAGACAAAGACTCTGTTTACTTAATTCCTTTTATATTAGCTTATTTTGAAACGTTGTTACACGTGTCTACGTCATCAAGTTATTTTTATTTCGACGTTTTATTTGTATTTTTATTAATGTTGTACGAATTTATTTGTTCTTTCGTTATTTATAATAAAAATTATGTCGATTTGTATAATTTGGCGAGTGGTTTGGCGATTTATATAATTTGGCGAAATTGGTCGACGGGATAATCAAGTAGTACCGCAGCGGATTTGGCGTTAAAATTCCCCAATCAAAGAGAAATGAATAGAAATTCGTTTATAGGGAGATCGCCACTGTTTTTTAAATTATAATTCAATCTTTCGAAATCTTTTTAAAGCCGATCAAATTAGCGTGCATTTAGAGCCTGCGGTGTCTGGGCGGGGGTTGGCGAGCGTAGCTCGTAGGGGGCCGAGCCTCCTAGTATCATAAAAAGAACTTAAACAAATGTTAAATTGAATTGGCATCCAATCTTTCATTTTTTTTCCCCCTTGGATATGAGAAAATAAAACAATTTCATTTCAATCCCAAAAATTTCCCACTTTTTAGAGCATTAAAAAAATACATTTTAGTGAATATTAATAAAAGTATGTCTTTCAATTTTTTTTTTTTTTTTTTTTTTTTTTTTTTTTTTTTACATTTATTTCTTCTATCTTGAATCACGTCTGTTCAGCACATTTTTCTATAGAAACAGCATATGTTCAGAATATTTTTCTATTAGAAAAGTTTAATGTGTTGCGCTATCATTAAACCATTTCAGAAACCGTGTTTAATTTTCCCAATGCAAACAAGCACAGAGCTGTTATGGTGAGTCATTCACATTTTAGAATCGTTCACATAAAAAATTTCGCTCATTGAGTTACTATTTCGCCTCTCTTTTAATACAATGTTAATGACGTCACCGCCGATCGCAGCACCATGAAAAAGTCTACATGAGAAAAGGGAACCGATGTTGGCATTCATCCAACACTGAATTACCTCTATGGTTTTTATAGTGCTTATTTTTTTTCTCATGCAGACGATAATGGCAACTCAAGCGGCAACGAGTTTTTTTTTTGTTGTTGTTGTTGTTAGGTTTTTTCTGTTCTTTGATTGGAAAAATAATAATGAAGCAGAAATGTAATATAGAATATGTTTTTTAACAAAGAAATACCTTTTTTCAATAATTTATAGTATTTTTCATTTGAAATGAATGAGTAATGAAGGAAATGAATTGATATGAATAAAATTTTCATTTATACTGTCATTTACAAATATGATAAATAAGTTAGAAGGATAAACATTTTCTACAGTCGGACTGTATTTAAAAGAACTGGTTTTTTTTTTTCTCATGGACAACTATATGTAATTATTTCAAGATGTAAAGAGGAAGGACATTTAAAAATATATGTTGAAGATACTGAAAAGCAAGGTCAGCTTTTAAATAATAAAAAAGTTTTTACAAAAAAAATCGTATATCCTGAAGTTTTTTGACCAAATGTTAATTTACACTTAAATTGCATTTTTTATGTATTCATTATACATAGTTTTTCATAAATGTGTTTCTTTTTTAAAATGTGTTATTTTCATCTATTACTGCGGAACAAGCGAGAAAAACTCATATTCTTGCAGATATGTTGTACATAATATGTATTGTATATATGTTGTATATATTGCTTTTGACGGGCTATCTTTCTAGTTATAAATAATTAAGGATAATTAATTACACAGCTATTTATTAAACAAGAATATTTTTTATGAGCGCGTTAAAATGAAAGGTCTCAGAAATCTAGTAATTAAGAATGTGTTATTATGAGTTTGGGTGCATAATAGAATAAAGATATTTGGTTCTGTTAACAGTACTAACTTTTCATGATGCGGAAAAATACAGTTTAAATTTCTTTGTTAAAGAAAGCGTAGAATGATTGAATTTCAAAGCGTCATGAATTTAATACGGCACACATCCAACCTAAAATCCAAGTCTTCCCACACTTCGGTTAACAAGTCCGGGGTTATGGAAGCAATAGCCTCTTCAATTCTGCGTCTCAACTCTGACAAATCATTAGGTAGCGGCAGAACGTAGACAGGATTTTTAAACGAAACGCACATTGAACTGATATTACAGTTACACTCTTAGCACATTGCAGAACACAAAACACTCAGGAGTCGCCATTTTGCGTATGTGGCACTGCAAGCGAATCAATAACAAAGCAGTAACTCGCGCATGCGCTTATCTAAAACTATTTGCGTTACTTTTTATTTGTGACTTTGAACCAACACACTAAAACGCTTACAGCTGATACTATTATAATATATAACAAGGACATTCTTTTATGTACCTGTATAATGGTTCTTGAGGTTTATAAATATAAAGAACGCTTTTCGGAATGATGGGTAACCAGGAACAGGTTATTAGTCCCCGGTACGGTATGCTATTTCTTTCTCCCAGCTTATTTTGTGTAGTTTCCAAAAAATAACGTTACCTTATATAAGCCAGCCGTAAAACAAAGCAGTACGATTAAATACTCTACAGCAATTTTTTAAACTTCTAAGCATCGCACAGTTTCAATTTTTATACCGGCGTATTGGGAAAAAAAGTACTTTTTAATGCAATTTGTTTGAAAACTGCATCTCCATTTGTTTTTGAGGTATTAATTTTTTTGTAGTTTTTAGAGCCATTTGCTTAATATTGGCAACGGAAGAACTCCAATTTTGTAGAAAGTGAAAGAAAAATAGCAATTATATCTTTTTATTGCCATTTTCCCATAAAAACTGAAAAAAAATTAATTAAAATACCTGCTATTTTGAAAAAATATAAATGAACGATTTCTGATAAAACATGGAACTATTAGAAACTAAATTTAATTTTAAATATCTATATTCATAATACAAACAAATGAAGGCCTGTGAATCTTCAGATAGCCGATTTTTTTGTCGAGTTTTTTGAATGACGAAATTTCTTTCTTTGGATCTGTGTATTATTCAGCGATAGTGACGTCCTAAGCGTACTTTACTGTAGATGTTGTTTAACACTGGATCTCAACTGATGAATTCTTCAGCGGATGTGGATGACGTCACTTTATGTAAAATAAAATCGCGTGTTTTAAGTCTTAAAACTAAACTAGAGTCCCGCTTAACCGAGTTTCCGCTTTCACAGAGTTAGTTTCTTCTGATGGACTGGTGGTTTCCATTATTATGAAACAGTCATTATAAATGAAGTGATGAATGAAAAATGGCCGTAATTGTTTTTTCAAAAAAATTATGGCCATTTTTTTTTTTTCATTCTGACCAGAAAATCAGAGTTCTAACTTTTTACGGCTGCTCTTTCATCTTCACCTAACACTTCATTTATAATGACTGTTTCATAATAACGGAAGCCATCAGTCTATCAGCAGAAAATGATCCATTCCAAAGGTATAAGTTCGATTAACTCGGATAATCGGGACTCTACTGTATCTATATTTATATACATTTTTTTTTTTTTTTTTTTTTTTTTTTTTTTTTTTTTTTTTTATCGGGGGCGACACTAAATTCTAAAAAAGCAGAATTCCTGTTTTCTAGTTGTATATTTTCATTCGTGGGTATATTATATTTTCCTAGATCGAAAAAACATGTAACTTTAGTCACAGAGTAAGTGAGGAACTTTTTTCTTATGCATTATTTCTTTCCTCATGAAAACATTTTTATCCTGTGAATCTTAGAGAAAGATTATCAGACAGAACCAGTACCTCAATTGATACCGTTGTAAAAAAGAAGGGGTGAACAAACAATACCACTTGGTTCTTAACCTGGTCTATGCTGTAAAAAATGCGTGGATAAAAGAGCAACATATTCACACACATTCCCAACAATGTGACAATTTGTTTCGTTTATTAATATAAAAGATAAACTATGAGTGTAAAATTCTGTCTGCTTATTAAGACTATTTAGAATATTTGTGAGGACCTTTACACAGTAATCTAAGTTTAAAAAATACTCTGAAACATTTTCGAAAAACTGTGTCAGCAAAAGAAACTTTTTTTTTTTTTTTTTTTAAATCTTGAAAATATAATTGTTCCTAAGGTTTCTAAAGACTTTTCGGAATGATGGGTAACCCAAAATAGGGTATTGTACATTTTCATTCGTGGGTATATTATACTTTCCTAGATCGAAAAAACATGTAACTTTATTCACAGAGTAAGTGAGGAACTTTTTTTTTATGTATTATTTCTTTTCTCGTGAAAACTTTTTCATCGTGTGAATCTTAGAGAAAGATTACACAAACCTGCGATGGTTATGTTGTTTAACTTTTAGTAATTGATTTTTATGTATTTTGTAACTCTGAATCCGAAAATGACCTTCATTTTTAACCATTACGTGAGGATTTTTTGAAAATCGTAAATTTCTATGTTAAAAAGTCAAAAAATAGAGAACATCTGATACTGAAAGATACAGGAAATGGATGTGTTTCTTAACTTTTGATAACTGATTTTTATATATTTTTTAGCGCTGAATTCAAAAATGATTTTCATCTCCATCAAGTCAGGATTTTTTGAAAATTGTAAATTTCAAAGTCAAAAAATAGCAAAATTATAATATTATAAAATAGATGTGATGTTTGTGTAAATAAGTTTTGATAATTGATTTTTATGTACTTTTGTGCACTAAATCTGAAAATAACCTTCATTTTTAACCATCACGTCAGAATGTTTCGCAAATCGTAAATTTCAAAGTCAAAAAGTAAAAATTTTGCAAAAAATCCTGACGTGATGGTAAAAAATGAAGGCCATTTTTCGGATTCAACGCTACAAAATACATAAGAATCAATTAGCAAAAGCTAAGCAATATGACTCAACTACAATTTTGCAGGCTTGTGTTATCAGACAAAACCAGTAGCTTAATTGATACCGTTGTAAAAAAGAAGGGGTGAACAAACGATACCGCTCGGTCCTTAACCTGGTCCATGCTGTAAAAAATGCGTAGATAAAAGAGCAACATATTCACACATTCCCACCAGTGTGACAATTTGTTTTATTGATTAACATAAAAGCTAAGCTTTGAACTTTATCATCTTCTTTGCAACTTTTATTTTTTCTTCTTTTAATTCTTAAATTGGGTCAATCGCTTAAAAGATAAAGAGTAACAAATTGTTTTGTCAAAAATAAAAATGTCATCGATTGTGCACTGAATTAGGAATTGAAATCGAAGGGTTATTAGGGCGGGCTACGTTGGTGATAAGATTAGTAGAAAATAGAGAATGACACATTCGGTTTGAGTTGCATTTTACCTGCTTGACATGTTACGTTGATATTTTCATTGATAAAATAGTGATTGTTTGACTTGTTTTAATTCATATTTAGTTTCTGTGAATCACATGTTACTAGGTGATTATCATGTTGTAGTTTTAAATTTCTGGATATATGTAGAACAGTTTGTGAGATAAGAGCTTAACAAGAACACTAAAAAAAAATAAAAATCTGTCAAATATCTTGTGCTAAAATTTAACAAAATTCTCTAAATTTATAATTGAAAATTAAACAAAATAAAGAATGACACATTCGGTTTTAATTGCATTCTTCCTCCTTGACTTATTACGTTGGCATTTTCATTGATAAAATAGTGATTCTTTGTCTTCTTTAAATTCATATTTAGTTTCTGTGAATCTCATGTTACTAGGTGATTATCATGTTGTAGTTTTAAATCTCTAGGTATATGTAGAACAGTTTATGAGATAAGAGCTTTACAAGATAATTAAAAGATAAGAATCTCTCGAATGTATAATAATTCGGTGCAATACAATGAATTTCTCTGATTGTTTGACTTCTTTTAATTCATATTTAGTTTCTGTGAATCACATGTTACTAGGTGATTATCATGTTGTAGTTTTAAATCTCTAGCTATATGTAGAACAGTTTATGAGGTAAGAGCTTTTAAAGATAATTAACAAAGAAGAATAATCTATCGAATGTCATCCAATGAGGTGCAATATAATAAATTTCTCTCAATTTATAATTAATTGAAAATTAAATAAAATGGAGAATTATACATTCGGTTTCAGTTGCATTGTATTGTGTAACATGTTAAGGTGATATTTTCATTGATAAAATTGTTATTGTTTGACTTGTGTTAATTAATATTTAGTTTCTGTGAATCACATGTTGCTGGGTGATTATCGTGTTGTAGTTTCAAAACTCTGGATACATGTAGAACAGTTTATGAGATAAGAAATTTACAAGATAATTAACAAAGAAGAAAAATCTTTGGGATGTCTTACAATGTGGTGCAATGTAATTAATTTATCTTAATTGAAAATTAATTGAAAATTAAACCAAATAGGGAATGATATATTCGCTTTTAATTGCATCCTGCCTCCTTGACATGTTACATTGATATTTTCAGTGATAAATTTGTGATTTTTTGACTGGTTTCAATTCATATTCCGTTTCTCTGAATCACATGTTGCTAGATGATTATTATGTTGTAGTTTTAAAACACTTGGCATATCTAGAAGAGTTTATGAGATAAGAGCATTACAAGATAATTAATTAACAAAGAAGAAAATCTATTGGATGTCTTATAATATGGTGCAATATAATAAATTTCCCTAAATTTATAATTAGTTGAAAACTAAACAATATAAAGAATGGCACATTCTGTTTTAATTGCATTCTTTCTGCATTTCACATTAGGGGAGAGTGGGAATGAAAGGGACATTTTATCTTTATAAGCTTATAAAATAATGACATTAATAGATATCATTATCATGTTTGCGCCTAATTCTCGTCTAAAACCTTTGCTTTAATACTAGTAAAACCTCTTATTCTCAAATACTGTAATTTAAAATTTGTACGCATTTTTATAAATTGGGAGAAATATCCCTTTTAACCCCATTGTGGGGGGATGAAAGGGACACTGTGCGGTGTTGAAAGGGACACACATAAATAAAACAATTGTATGAACATTTTTTCCTTTTTATTTGAGATTACATTATTCAAAAATAAAAGATAATAATGCACGATTAAAAATAAAACATATCGCAATATATTATAAAGCAAAAACAAGAAAAATAACTTGTTTAGGTCTACTTGACATAAAATAACTTTAAATCAAAAATTTTAAGAAAGATTTAGCTCTACCTGTCTCACCACCAGTTACGGATTTAGGTAACTTCATCACAATATCATTGATATTCGCGTCATTCATTTCAATAGTATCAGTAAATACAAAGTGGTTTTAATCCTTTTTTTCTGAAAAAATGTACTTCGAATTCATTCCGAGTGCTTTTCAAGAGTTTGTGGATAAACTGCGACAGTAATGGTACCATAATTACTCCAGTACCTTTCGCAAATTTTATTGCCTTAATATTTCTATTGCTTTAATGATGATCAAATAAGAGAAGAGTAGGATCAGTTTTGGAACAACTAGAATATTAGGCTAATGCGCAATTGCTTTAAAAAAAATTCTGCGGTCATCCACCAACTTTGATGAGCAAGTCCAAGCCTTTGGGATGGGGCAGATTCGAGCATAAGCTCTTTGTAATTCTTCTTTGGGAAAACGAATACTGTTCAACAGAGTTACCTGATGCAGAAACAAAAATGTGACAAGTTGACCACGTTCAGCTGATGTTACGTCAGAAAATTGCTTTCACCACGTTTTACTACTATATTTGGAGGCTTGTGCTCTGTCATTAAACCTGTTTCATCAAAGTTATATATTATATTCCGTGTGAATTTTTAGCGGTTCATGACTGACTAAAGGTGTTTAAAAAATATTAACATTAGCTTTGTTGAAACTTGTACTTCTGTTTAAACTAATGGCTATAGGTTTTCGTAAGAGAAAGTAATGAATTTTGTTGATTAAAATCTTGGAACCAATCATTTCCAGCTTGATTGTTTGTGTCCCAAGACAGGCACATATTTCGATAATTCAAAGAAATTGAATACTCATATGCACAATTATTAAACCATAGTTCATATTAGATGTTTAGAGCAAATATGAAGCTTATCCTTTTTATTGACCTTCACTAAAAACTTTTTTATTACCAAATGGGTGTATTGAAATTCATCTCCTTGTGCATTCTTACATTTTAGAACAATTTTTTCTAAACAGGAGTTTTCAATGCCGTAGGCTTTAGCTGCTAATCTAACAGACACTTCTTTGTCCACTTCTTCAGATACAGCACACATCATTTCTTCTTCAGTAATTCTATTTTTCTAAAATTTCCTTTTATATTTCCGAAGCATATTGACTTTTTGATGATTTTTGGAAAAGGAAAAAATACCAAAATTGTAGGTTTATGTTATTGTAATATTTGCATATTTTTGTTCTACATAGTAATGCACTCATTCTTTCTACATAAAAAAACTAAAACCATAACTTAAATTTTACAAAACATAAATAATATTTTGTTTAAATAATAATAAAACACGAGGAGTTGAAAGGGACATGTCCCTTTCAACCCCTCATGTTTTTTTTCCCTTTCAACCCCATACCCACCAAGCTAAGTAAAACTGAGGTCCCTTTCAACCCTCAGTTACTATCCCTTTCAACCCCATACCCACCTAGCTAAGTAAAAAATGCAATCATGTATGACAATATTTTAGCTAACAAAATATACCGGTATTCATATAAAGTGCATACTTTGTAGTGCTAAATAACATAAATATTATAATGCTAAAAACAATATTAATTTTTTAGAGAAAAAAAGAAAAGCAAGATCAAAATTTACTTTTTTATATAAAAAAACAAGTTTTGATTTCACCACCTATAACGCTACAATTGCTGACGTCAGTTTTAAGGATTATTAAGGCAGAACAAGTATCGCCATCGATTGAGCCAAAGTTGCAAATTTCTGCATTTTAATTTCGTCCTCAAATTTTGAATGTCCCTTTCATCCCTTGTCCCTTTCATACCCACTCTCCCCTACGTTGATATTTTCAGAGATAAAATTGTGATTGCTTGACTTGTGCTAATTAATATTTAGAGTCTGAGAATCACATGGTGCTAGGTGATCATCATGTTGCAGTTTTAAAAATTATGGTCATATGTAGAACAGTTTATGAGATAAGAGCTTTACAAAATAATTAAGAAAGAAGAATAATCTTCTCTCGCATGTCTTACAATATGGTGCAATGTAAAACATTTCTCAAAATTTATAATTAATTGAAAATTAAATAAAATAGAGAATGATTCATCCGGTTTGAATTGCGTTCTACCTGTTTTATATGTTACGTTGATAGTTTCTTTGATAAAATTGAAATTAGGCTTGAGTTACATTCTACCATTTTGATATATTCCATAGGTGTTTTCACTGATAAAATTGTGGCGAAATATGAATTTAAATAAGCCGTAATAATAAAATATAAATTCATATTTCGTTTGAATGAATCAGATGTTGCTGGACGATTATCAAGTTGTATTTTTAAAACTTTGTATATGAAGAGAAGATAAGATCTTTACAATATAATAAAGACTCGCTTAGAAATGGTTGTATATGAAAGTAAAAGAGAAGTGTTAAAGATTAACTTTTTCTTAGGATGTGATTTGCTTACATTGTAACAGATTTCGGTAAATCTGCCGAGAATTATAAGAAATAAAAAAATGATACATTCGTTTGAATTTACATTTTACGACGTTAAAATATTATGTCGATGTTTTATTCATACAATTGGCGTAATTTAACATGTTTAAATTCATACACACTGAGAATTATAATTTTTTTGGTAGGTGATTAGAATATGTTATTTTTAAATTCTGGGGACACTCTCTCTCTTAACTTTTTGCGATAAGGATTTTATACCGAAACGTGTCAGTTGTACAAAATTCGCATAAATTAACATTCTCAAATATTGCGAAGTGTAAAATTGTGATTCTGTGGCTTGTTTTATTTCATATTTAGTTTTATTAAATTCCGCATTGCTACATAATTTATCAAGCTATACTTTTAAATACGTATGTAGAACAGTTTTTCTTTACAGTTTTTCTTACAGTATATAGAGGAGACAAGGGAGGGTTGACCATTGGGGAGGCTTGATCCACCCATCAGTTTTCATAGTTAATAGAATTTCAGAGTTTTATCAATAGATGTCAACCAAAGCTACTGGAATGCTCAAACAACAGTCTTTGTTTCATACAGATAAACGAAAAAAGCGTGGAAAAAAATCAACTGTGAGGCTTTTTCATCCTAAAAGTTGTGTTTTTTAGAAATATTTTGAAAGCTTTTTTCAGATATCATAAAAGTTTAATTAAGTAGGTTTTAAGTAATACAGAAATATCGAACTTTCATTCCAGGCATAAAGATTGTACAGTAAGTTAGGCTTGACATAACGATGTGCTGTTACACTAGATTAATATTAACACAATTATTCTAATTGGTAAACAAATCATATTAGATGTAAATTTCCAACTGGGCGAAAAATGTCCGGACCAGGATTCGAACCCGGGACCTCCCTGGCTGAAGCCGCCAGTGCTCTGCCATCTGAGCTATCCCGGACGATTCTGGTCGAACTTTTTCACCCAGCTAACCTTGAGGATTACAGCATCTGGTCTGAAACCTGGTTCAGCTCAACATTGGTTAATTGGTTCGAATCCTGGTCCGGACATTTTTCGCCCAGTTGGAAATTTACATCTAATATGATTTGTTTACCAATTAGAATAATTGTGTTAATATTAATCTAGTGTAATTTCGTATCCAGCGATTTCTGGAGTTCCATTTCCTGAGATTTATTCTGTTGAGCTGAACCAGGTTTCAGACCAGATGCTGTAATCCTCAAGGTTAGCTGGGTGAAAAAGTTCGACCAGAATCGTCCGGGATAGCTCAGATGGCAGAGCACTGGCGGCTTCAGCCAGGAGGTCCCGGGTTCGAATCCTGGTCCGGACATTTTTCACCCAGTTGGAAATTTACATCTAATATGATGTGCTATTCTTTAGAAAAGGGCTATGTGAGGAGGCTTGCCCCAGTCAATATGAGGGAGGGTTGACCAGACGCTCAAGGCTCCCTTAATTAACAATAGAACGCCCGGAAGGAGTCGATCCGACTCTGACCATATGATTAAATGTCAACTGGAACCAGAAATTCGTTCATAAAATAAATTAAATTTAAACTACGCAGATTTACGTTCAATAAATCAGTAAAATAATTTTAAATAAAAATTCTGGTGTCAAATATTTTTATCAAACTTGAGTAAAATTTCCGGGCGTTCTAGTGTTAAGTGGTTTTGGAAATCTTTTTATTATACACTGAGCATAATGAAAGATTAATGGTCATATATAAAAATGAAATGTCACAAGATTTGACTGCCACACACAAGCATAATTGTAAATTAAAAGAAAGCATATAAAAAATCAGGTATTGTGGTGAAAATAGAAGGATATTAGGAGGAAATAGTGTCAATAACACTTTTCAAGCAATTTTCGTTATCTTACTCGAAAAGAGTGGCATTTTTGAAACAACGCCCATTTTTTAAATTCTCTTGATTAATTGCCCAAGCAAAAAAAAAACTTTAAAATATTTGTCACTGTCAGCATGAAATGCTTTTCTTGTTAATTGGAAAAAGAGAGGCGTTTTATTTTAAGAAATACTACGGAAAAATTTCAAAATATGAGGAAGTAGGGTCCTTTAATTTCCAAAATAAACAGTAGAACGGAATTTAAAGGTCTTTTCCGTTCTTTTTTCTTTCTTTCATTTTTTTTAAATTTTTCTTTTTTTCTTTTTTAAACTTTTGTTTTTATGATGTGTTTTTAATTTTGATATCCATTAGTTTTAAAATTTCTTAAGATTTAGCTTGGAGTCCTGCATCGGTTTGGTAACCCGATTTTATCCGAACACGAAATGACCGGCTGTTTGAGTCGGGTAAACCGATTGGGTCAGGTTAACGCTATATTTTTTTTCGTTGTGAATCGGGTTGACTTTGAATGTTTTGGGTTTTTTTTTTTTTTTTTTAATGTTTGGGGGGAAAAAACGAATTTTCGGTCGATCGCTATTTAAAATATTTAATAATAGTTTTTTGTTCGATAATGCATTCGACAGTAATGTTTTCTTGTACTTGCCCCCTGTACGGAAAGAGGGTAAGCAGAATTTCTTTTCAACAAAACTGGTAGCCCACATTCTCCCCCATTTTTTACTACTAAGCGTAACAAGTATCACTTCGAAGCTGTGGTTTCTCTAACAATACAATTTATGGGCATATGGCGGAAGAATAGGAATGTCGAGCGCTGGGATGTATCATATTTTGGAATAAAATGATTTTATAATTATTTAATTGTTTGAATAATAATCTTGTATTTTCATAAAAATTTGTAACAGACTGAGAAAAAGTTAGCAGACTACAGTAAAATTTGTCTAAGTCGTTAATCGATCGGGACCGAGAAAGTTTTCCGTAGTATACAATATTCCGCCTTATACAAATCGGTAAAAAAAAAAGACTGTCCCGTATTTTTTTACATTTGTAAACTTCCGTACCGTTTTTTAAAGTGAAATATTATTTAGTAGTATTACTAAGTTTGCGGCAAATACGATAAGAAAACATGATTTTGTGCATTTATTTATTTTATTCATTATTATTTTACACACAGAGAGCCTTTTAAGTATGAAAATTTCCATTTTATGAATTTAATGAAAATTACAAAAGACAAAAATGTGCGCATTTTTATTAGTTCAATCGAGATTTTCCTTTTATTTACAATTTTTTACAGTTTTTTTTACACATAAAAACTCGTATTTTTCTCAGCGAAATGGATTGAAATACGGTACATATAAATAAACTATACTATTTTAATTTTTTTTTATTATCCTAATATTTTAAAAAATATATGATTTTTAAAAATATGCTTTTTAAATTTTGAATGTATGACTTTTTTTTTAATCCCGTAGTCTTATATTTACAGTTAGAATAACGGCTTGTATTTTTTTTTAATTATAAGGTTAATGGAAGAATAACGGCCTGCAGTCCTTTTAAATTATAAGGGTAACGGGAAAAATAAAAACACATACTTTAAATTTATGTATCCTAGAAAAACAATCATTTTTTTGTGTTAAAAATTATAAATAAAAAGAAAATGTTGTAGACTGAACAAATACAAACTGTGTATTTTCTTTTCCTTTTCATTAAATCCGCAAGAATGCAAAATTTCATAATTAAAATTCTCTCTCTGTAAACAAATGAATGCGTAAAAATATGTTTTTACTTAGATTCGTATTTTATGTGTATTTGTTTATATGTATTTGATCTAAATATCAGTTTTAAAGTTTCATATACCGAATGCTTTTCCGTTTTAAAATATTCTTTTTTCCGTCTTATGCAAAAATTGGTTTTCGGAAGGACCTTAAAAACCTTTCCCTTTCCGATTTAGGCAGATTCCGGTTTATGCAGCACGCATTAATGTTACTTTCTATGGATTCGCCGGGATTTAACAGTTCTTCCGCGCTAGACAGATTTCCGGCTTATACAGAGTCTGCCTTGGACAGATTTTGCTGTATTTTGATGTAAAGAAAATGTCACCAAAAAAAAAAAAAAAAAAAAAAAAAGAAAAATTTGGTTGGTCAAAAATGATAACAGTATCTATCAAATGACAAACTACCCCTCGCCCTAAAGTGATAATGTTACATATGTACAGCCCCTTACAAACGATTGTAACACGATGAAGAGGACATTTCGTTACATTTATTTCTACTGATTGACCCAATTTAGGGCATGGGAGTTAAAAAAAGTTGCAAAGAAAATGACATAATAAAAAACTGAGCTTTTATGTTAACCCTCTAATGCATGATTTTTTATTTTTTCTTAAAAAAATATATTTGCTTCCTTGACAGCCATAAATTACAGGAAAAATATTGAAAAATTTTTCACTCTTATGTTATTTAGTATTTTGAAGTTTTTTTTAATTGTTGCCAAATGGCAATACCATGCATTAACCTCAAAAATTTTTTTGAACTTTGCCAACTAGCAACACTGTGCTGTTTTATTGCAATTTTTTTTGTAAATTATAAGATTTTAAATGCATTCAATACTTTACATACACTTAGAAAAATAAAATTATATATGTGTCTGGTATGTATGCATATACGTATATATATATATATAATTTAACTCACAAGTCATATAACAATATTAACCAAAATTCTAAATAAAGACGGCAAGTAATAATATTATACATTAATTGTTATCTATCAACAAAATAATAATGGTACAAATTATAGTTCTAAGATATAAAATGAACATATGAAGTTAGATGCTACAATAGAATCATTTTTAATTTATAAATGAATAAGAAGATATGCTGTCCTGATACAGAACACAATAGAAGTATTGTAAAAAATATAATTAAATAAAAACATAATAAAATGCGGAAAAGTAGCCATATTTATCCTGTATTTTAAACCAATTGAAATCATTTAAATTTTAAAAACCAACATAGGCTTACAAAGTGTAATATCACATGCAAATTACAATGAAAAAAATCATAGGCCAATAAAGTATACTCTATAAATATACGGGCAATGCTGCAGAATACCATAGAATTTTATATGAATAATATTTATCAAAGTTATGAATGGTAACCAATAGAACATTTATTGTTTTTTTTTTTTTTTTTTTTTTTTTTTTAACGTAGATGTACCAAACACTTAATTCATTTTATCCTAGTGTAACCTATACAGCCCAGAACTTTACACCGTTATTTTTTATCTAAGTGTTGTGGCCAGTGATCAATTTTATCCTTCCTGACATCTTTAGAAGTTTCATAAAGCTGAAAACAATTGACTACTAAGCTGTTACTATAAAATTTTAATAATTGGCTTTTTTTGATGATGTAACTGGTACCTTCAGGAGGGCATGGACACGGAAGCACAAGGGAAGGAGAATAGAGCTCCTTTAAATCTGAAAAAGATGTATTTTGGCCATTTTTTATCATTTGGCTCCCGTTTAAAAAATTTTATATCTGCCATTAGGGGGGACCCCTCAAATCGGGAGTCCCGGAGCAGCTGCCCGCATGTCCCTGCATTAGTCAGGCCCTGACTTTACAGTAAACTGAGAAGATTTTGTATTTAATAAGAGTCGTTTATAGAGTTAGGGTGACATATGGTGATAAAAGGGGAAAAAAATTAAATATCATGCGAACCAGTTGTGAAACAAACAATGGTCAAAATGTTTACAAAAGCGGAACTCAATTCATGGTGTTGCCAAATGGCAACAAATATATATTCATGCGCATGCAATTTTTGTTCCAATAAACATAACTTAAAATTATTTAAAATAACTTTGAAAAGTATATTCTTTTCAGAAATATTTTTTTCAAATGAAATTTTGCATGTTAAATATTTTTTTTTATATGAATTAGAAATCCAACTATCTCTCAATTCTAAAAAAAAAATAACTACCGCTGTCACCGCCGCCGCCGGTTTTGAATTTTTTGTGACCGGAGGTCTTTCTTCGTTAATATTAAGAAAAATAATGCATACAAAAATATGAAAATTAGTAGTATTATGTAGTATTATACAGAAATGTTTGATAAACACGCTGATACAGACAGTTTTCAAATCGAAGAATTGTTTTAAGAGATATTTAATGCTAAAGTTGGACAAAATCGTTCCACTAAAAAAGTTTTATAGGAGCGAAAACTATACATCGGAATTTAATAATTTTTAGATCATTTTATACGTTATAATTTCCCGGTGTGCAGAATTCATTTATTTTTTTAATTTGACTCATTTTTCGAGGTTTCATTTCTATTTTAAATTCAAATTTTCAGCATTTCGAGAGATATTTTTTACTTATTTCAGAAAATTGTACTAATTTAACCTGTTGCCAACTGTATAAACAACGGAAACAATAATGTTTGCTTCAAATTAAAAAATTATTTACACGTGACTATTATAAACAGAAAAAGAACTTTCAAATTAAAATTAAATAATTACGTATAAAAAGCAGGAACTTATTGAAAATTACTTCATCTATAATTACACGTGAATTTTAACAGAGAAAGGATATTGTAAAATAATAAATTCATTAACATGCGTTAGAAGTCTTAAATAGGAGAAATTACATCACATTTATGTCACATTACACTTATTACGTAAAATGAACAAAAAATAATATTGCAAAAAAGTTTAAATTTAAAAATAGCGCGAGACATTTACTTGATATTTTGAGATGAACTTTTCAACTATTTTTTTTTTTTTGGACTTTCATTTCTAATAAAAGTATTTTCACGTGCATATTAAAAAGGGAAAGAAAAGTTTGGTGAAAATTACGTCAGATTAAAAACGATATATTTAAAATGTCTTATTTAAAAGGACTTTCTTTTCGCTTTGTTAAAAAATACCGGGAGACAAAGACTCTGTTTGCTTAATTCGTTTTATATTAGATGATTTTGAAATGCCATTGTATCTTTTAACAGCAGCTGATTTTTCCGTAAAATTCCCCAATCAAAGAGAAATGAATAGAAACCCGTTTATAGGGAGATCGCCTTTGTTTTTTTAATTATAATTCAATCTTCCAAAATCTTTTTAAAGCCGATCAAATTAGCGTGCTTTTAGAGACTGCAGTGTCTGAACGGGGGGTTGGCGAGCGTAGCTCGTAGGGGGCCTAGCCCCTTATTGGCTAACAAAATGGAAAGTATCAAAAGTTGCTTTTTATTTGTAATTTATAAACAACCATTGCCAACTATGATACTTTTTATGAACTAAATCTAAATATAGGACCAACATGAATACGTAAAGCATAAAGTTGTCAAGAGACAACGGTAAATAAACAATAAGGAGGGAAATTTTAATATGTTGCCAATTGGCAACAGTATGAACTAGAGTGTTAATCAGGGAAACAAATTGTCAGGTTGGTGAAAATGAGTATATATATGATGTCATCTTATCTACATCTTTTTTATACCATAAACCAGGTTAAGGACCGAACATGAATATGCGGTATCAGTTTGTTCACCTCTATTTAATTAAAATGATGTTATGATTATTTAATGGTGTTAATAATAATTTTGTATTTTCATAAAAATATGTAACAGATTAAGTAAAACCCAGCAGACTATTTTGATGTAAAGAAAATGTTACCAAAAAAAGAGAAAAATTTGGTTTATCAAAAATGATAACGGTATCAAATGACAAACTCCCCCTCGCCCTAAAGTGATAATGTTACATATGTACAGCCAACGATTGTAACACGGTGTAGAAGAAGACATTTCGTTACATTTATTTCTAGCGATTGGCCCAATTTATTCCACGGAAGTTAAAAAAAGTTTCAAAGAAAATGACATAACAAAAAAACTGAGCTTTCATGTTAATCAGTGAAACAAACTGTCAGGTTGGTAAAAATGAGTATACATATGATGTCATTTTACCTACATCTATTTCATACCATAAACCAGGTTAAGGACCGAACATGAATATGCGGTATCAGTTTGTTCACCTCTTTTTTTTTTCAACCGTATCAATTAAGTTACTCGTTTTGACTGATAATATTTCTCTAATATCCACTTCCAAACGACGAAAGAGTTTTCACGTGAAAGGAAATAAATGTACAAGAGCCTGAAGTTTCCTATTAAGAATACCTTTAAAGCGTCAATTTCGATCAAAGTTTAATTTTCCGTTTTTTAACACTTTCCAACAATGTTGAAAAGTGTTTATGAATTCGGTTTGTCTGTCCACGCATTAACTCGCGTAAATATACTCGGATTTTCATGAAATTGATATACACTGGTTTCCAAAAATTAAGGAAAAATCAGAAAAAGAGCGATAACTCGTTCAAAAATTAACCTATCTATATGAAATTTGGATATGTTGTTAACTAAAAGATGCTGATTAAAATTACAAAATACAAATTAGTGGCGCTGCAATCGGATTGCGTCATCTGTGCGGAGCATGAAAATGCATGCTAGAGAGTACGGCTGCCGGTGTCGCTGTGATTATGAGATAAGAAAACTGAGATAGCCAATTCATTAGTATGACATCGAGGTATCATTTGTCCGCATAACTACGATATAGAACTATTGGAAGATTGAATGTAGGTTAAAGTCAGACAGGGGTGGCCATATGGCTAAATGTGAGTCCTTCTGTTACTCAGAGGCTTTGGTAACACTTTCAAACCACTGGTTCGGCTTCCAGAAGGTTCAGCAAAGAACGAGCAAGAGCTACGACAAGCACCGATGACCCATATTTGCGGTTGTGTGTACGAAGGAATAGAACAGCAACACCCTCTCATCTTAAATTCGTCCTTGCTCCAGTCACTGGAAGGTTGGTATCAACGTCTACTGTGCGTAGAAAGCTTCATGAAGGTGGTTTTTACGCGATGCGACCAGATATTTGTGTGCCGCTCACCTCATGTCTCCGGAGGGAACATTTACGGTGGGCACGTCAACATGTCCACTGGACGGCTGATAAATGGAGGCGTGTTCTCGTCACAAATGAGTTCCAGTTTAGCCTCCAAAGCGATAGTAGGCATTGTTTGATTTGGAGAGAACAGGGAACACGCTATCATAAATCAAACGTTCGTAAAAGAGATTCGTATGGAGGAGGCAGTGTCTGTGTTTCAGATGGTATCTCTTTGGGCGCAAGTACAGACCCCAATGTCTTTCCACGTGGAACTGTGAATGCTCACGTCTATAGAGATGACATTCTTGATGCTTATGTGCACTCTTATGCCGATGCAATAGGTAAAGATTTCCTGCTACAGGACGATAACGCTAGACTGCGCAGGGTTCATATCATAGAAGATTAATTTCAGCACCAAACAATTCAGCGCATGGAATGACCAGCGCGATCACTGAACTTTAATCCCATTGAGCATCTTTGGGATGCTTTAGGTAGATGTGTCTCAGCTCTCAATCCCCCTCCTCAGACCCTTGCCACGCTTACAACTGCTTAACAAGAAAAATGGCTCGCACTTCCCAGCAAACTTATCGATCGCATAATTGACAGTATCACACTTCGCTGTATGTGCTGTATTGCTTCTAGGGGTGATCATACTCCATATTAAAGGTACTTTTCCTATACCAAACTGAGACATTTATTTTATTTATTTTATAATTCTATTAATTTCTGAAACACCACAATCGTCTGGTAATTTATTTTAATGTTATTTTATTCCTTACTATGTGTTGTAAATTGTGTCTCAGTTTTATTAAAATCTACTATTAACATTTTGAGTAATCGCTACTTTTGTTGTTTTTCCTTAATTTTTGGAAACCAATGTATGTTAATGATGTTTACCATGGCATGTTATGTATTGAATATGAAGTGTGTAATATTTCATTTACAGGGGCACTCAAAAAATTCTGTTACATTTATGGTCAATGGGGAAAAATCGTTTGCACTGTATTTTAATGATATTACGCTATTTCAAATGCACTAAACATGATATAAATCACTAAATTTCACGAAAAGATGATACTATAGAATAGAGTATTCATAACATTTATCGTTCATTTACAGGGACACACAAAAGAAATTGCTTACAGTACTGTCTTTGAACAATAATGGAACCGCGTTTTCAATTTCGGTATGCGTTTTTAAATTTAACTAATTTTTTGCATGTTACTTGTTGTGTATAAATTATATACCTCGTACACAGGGGTGAACAAAAGAATTCACATACCATTCTCCTTATTGGTGGAAATTGCTGAAGGGGGATTTTTAATTGTTGTATGCGCAGTATTTCCTAACTGAACTAAATTTTTGCATGCATATAATTTATAGATACAAATCTATGTATCATATACAGGGTTGCTCAAAGAATTCGGATATTTTCCGACTACTGGACGGGAATTTCTGAAATTTGGTTTTCAAATATGTTATTGCTTTAACAAATGGTTCTATTAGACATCTTACTACAACTTATTAAACGGAGAAGTTTTGTTACATTATGCTGAATGTATTGGAAAGTGTTTCATAATCTATGCTCAACGCATGATTTTTTTTCTTCCTTGTTTAATTTGAAACAGGTGTGTTTGTGGTCTGCAGAATGAACTTGGCGATTTTTTCCCAAAACGCGCCAAAATGCCATTTATGAAAATGACCACTGTTAATTAAAGCGTTCAAAAAGGATGTTATTTTAACAACCCAGCTTTCAGAATATAATGCGGACGCCAATTATGTATTTATGAACTTAAAATGTACATAAAGAAGTCAATTAACTTCTCAAAACAAAAATAATTTATTTACCGGTAAAGCCTTTTACCTTCTTCCATGAAAATATTCAAACAAAAAACAAACAATACAATTTCTGATTCACGTTACATCATATATAAAAGGTATCACGAGAATAAAGATGAGAGGATAATAGCAAATAAATAAACATGGACAATAGATTTAACATCCTCCCACCTTTTGATTATATATTATAATCAAAACTTCACATTAAATAAATACAACATTTACATAAACATCATAAATCGAGTCTTTCTGGAACCTTTATCATTCTACCAGATCTCGTCTTTTTAATTTTCGATTCGTCTTTTGCAGGCTCAACCTGATTTTCCTTCAAAGTTGGTTTAGGAAAACTGTTTTCAGTAAAAACCACTGATGACACTTCCAGAGGGTAAATTCTTTGAATAGGCCGAATCATCTGCGAATGAGACGTTTGTAACTTCAAAAGACGAACTTTTCCGTCTTTGCCCCGAATGAGCTCTGTAACCCGTCCTAAGGGCCAATTGATTCTTTTCTTGTTATCTGCTCCCACCAAGACTATATCTCCTACAGCAATTGAACGTTGCAATCTTCTCCCATTTGGTCGTTGGATAAGGAGACCCAAATATTCTAATCTAAATCGATTTCTGAGCTCTTTTTGCAGTTCTTGCCTATATTTAAGTCTTCTAGTGAGAGAACCTTCCTCAACCGCATCAACGTCTGGTAAACCACATTCATGAATATCTTTCAGAAACATGTCCGGTGATATGGCTTTGATGGACTCTTTCTCAGACATGTAAGTTAGTGGTCGCGAATTTATAATACTTTCGCAGTCAGCTAATACAGTTATCATCTCTTCATAGTTCAAACAGGCTTTTCCTAAGACTCTTTTTAATAGATCTTTCATCAATCTGATGAGCCTCTCCCACCATCCGCCCCACCAAGCAGCAGTCGGAGGGTTGAATTTCCATTTGAAAGAATTTATTGCTCCATACTTCTGTATACGATTCCAGTTCAATCTTTTTAAGAAATTGGATGCACCAACAAAATTGGAACCGTTGTCGCAATATATAACAGAACATCTTCCTCTACGAGATACAAATCTTCGCAAAGCCATTAAAAATGACTCTGTAGAAGCTGAAGTCACAAGCTCCAAATGCACAGCTCTGTAGATGGCACATGTAAATAAGATAACCCAACTCTTCTGTTTATTTTTAAGAAACAAAGGGCCAGCCAGATCAATGCCGATAATTTGAAATACAGCTGCATCTTTCACTCGATTTTCTGGCAGAGAAACTGGAGAAGATTCTAAATTCTTCGAATTAAATCTTTTACAAATGGTACATTTTGATAGAACAGAGCTCACAGTTCTTCTTCCATTCAAAATCCAGTATTTTTCTCTAAGCAAATTCAGAAGAATCTGAGGACCTGCATGACAATTTTTGAGGTGGTAATGTAAAATTAATCGTTTGACAACTTCATGATTTGAAGGAACAACCATAGGTATGAGGAAATCCATATTGTCTTGTCTATACGTAATCTTAGTCTTTACACGTATTATGTCTTGTTCATCCTTAAACGTCTCCAGAGTTTTCAATCTCCCCTCACTTTCATGGGAAAAACATTCCTTTTGTATCATCCAAATTATCTTCGTTTCTGCTCTCTTAAATTCAAGATTCGTCAATTCTCCTTTGATCTGTTCCTTTGGATTAGAAGAATTATATCTGAAACGAAGTATCCAACCAACAAGACGTACGATTTTCTCATAACTGGAAAAATACTGGTAGTACCAGCTTTTCTCTGGACTTTCATCAACATTTACCAGTAATTTTGTAGACTTCAATTTTTCTTTTTCAATTTCTTCTTCGTTTATGTCTTGGCACTTAAAATCCATATATTTATAATATTCTTTAGAATCTTTAAGCCAAGATGGACCCTCCCACCATTTGAGAGATACCAGATGTCTTGCTTTACATCCTCTAGATGGCAGATCTGCTGGATTCATTTCACCAGGTATATGTTTCCATAAAACAGGATCAGTCAATTTTTTTTATTTCTTGAACTCTGTTTCTAACAAAAACAGACCAGTTTTCTTTCCTGGATATCCATGCAAGCACTGTTGTGGAATCGCTCCAAAAATATCTTTCTATATCTTCCCAGCTCATAGCGTCAGTTACTGATTTAGCCAATCTAGCACCAATCAAAGCAGCTAAAAGTTCCATTCTAGGTATAGTTCCACATTTTAAAGGACCTATGCGGGATTTCGCTGCAAGAAGGAATAACTCTACACGATCTTTAGTTGCTATCCTCAAAAATATAACAGCAGCATACGCATACTGACTTGCATCACAAAATGTGTGAAGAGTACAACCTTTTAAATTATCTGGGGTGAACTGAATATATCTAGGAATCTGAATTTCTTGTAAACAATTTAATTCATGAAACCATTCAATAAATTCATTTTTTATATCACTAGTAACTTCTTCATCCCACGAGATTCCTTCTTTCCATGTTTTCTGTAACATCATCTTGGGACATATCATAACTGGAGCAGTAAAACCAATTGGATCAAAAACTTTATGTGCAACTGATAGCATGATTCTTTTTGTTATTTTTTCTATATTTATATCTTTCGTCCAGCTTACGTTAACTTTTAAAACGCCTAGAAGTCTGTTCCATTGTAATCCCAGTACAGCAGTTTCTTCGCTATTTTCGATATTGTTTCTTTCTTCTGTCTGTTCCCATCCTCTCAACTCAAATCCACCTTTAGCCATAAGAGATTTAGAATCAGTTATAAACCTTTCCAATTCTTCCTGTGTGTGGACACTAGCAACGACATTGTCAACATAAAAACTTCTCAGCAATTGCTGTTTAAGATTGGGGTCGTATTCTTCATCGTTTTTAATGTGATATTCTATGACGGAACCGAGAAGAAAAGGAGAGCTTTTGACTCCAAACACCACTCTAGTATGTCGAAACATTCTAATATTTCTTTCTTCTGGATTACTCCACCACAAGAAACGCAAATAGTCCCGATCTTCTTTACGAATAGCTATTTGTAAAAATGCTTTCTTGATATCAGCTACAACACCAAATTTATTTTTTCTAAATCGTAAGAGAATGTCAGGAATTAATTCAATAAGGTTTGGCCCACAATGCAAACATTGATTCAAAGATGGATGGTTCTGCATTCTAGCTGATGCGTCAAACACTGGACGAATGGGAGTTGTACTGCTCTCTTTTATTACTGGTCGATGAGGTAAATAATTTCCATAAAGGTTCATTTCAGCCTGTGGAATTTCCTCTATAATTTGATCATCAAGCCACCCTAAAAGTACTTTTTCATACCTTTGATAAATGTTATTGGAAAGCAACTTGTTTGTAATGTTACTCAATCTTTTCTTGGCTAAACTCAAATTATCAGGTAAAGGTGGTGTATCTTCTGACCATGGCAAAGAAACTTCATAACGATTATCTTCATTCATTTTTACTGTCTGTAAAAAATGCTCTTTAACCTGACGATCAATCTCCATTTTAGATTGTTTTTCAATCGGATCATTTATTCCAAGCAAATCCAATTTCCATAAATCAGCAATCTCTGCTTCCTTTACAAACATAGACATAACTGACAAAGCTAAATTTTCTTTAGACGCATTATCTTGAGGCACTTTTCCCATTAAGGTCCAACCTAAAAATGTTTCCAGTGCTACTAATCCCGACGAGAGTATTTCTCTACGACCTGTCAGTAATTTTCCCATTACATCGGCTCCAATCAATATTTGAATAGATTCTGGAGTTTCACCAACATCCGTCAAAGTGATGCCTTTTTCCGATAATTCTTTAAACCAGGATCCTTTTCCTACTGGCATAACATTTTCACATATAATGTTTTGATCCAAAACCTCAAAATTACATTTAAAATTTTCTTTCAAATCGCTTAATCTTACCTTGTAGTAATGATGATTATAATCCTTTGTTATGACTCCGCCAAAAAGGGAATGAGAAACTTTTTCTTCTCGAAGAGGTAAATACTTCATTTCTTCGGCTAAATGTTTTAAAATATACGATCTCTGAGAACCTGAGTCCAAAATTAGTCTAACATCTTTCTTTTTGTTTTCTGAAAATATTTTTGCCTTTATCGTCTGAAGGAACACTTTAGGATTTCTATTGAAATTGGCCATATTTACTTCTCTTCCAGGCGACTTTTCTGTGTCTTCCTCTTTCTTTTCATTCAGCTTATTCTTATCGAGCGTTTGACACATCACAGACGCATGTCTTTTATCACAAAAGAAACACTTCAAGATAGCTCTACATTGCTTGGTTGTGTGACCTGTTGCCAAACATAAAAAACAACATCTTTTGTCCTTCAATATATTCTGCTTTTCATTAAAACTCATCTTCCGTGCCGAAAAGCATTCTGAACTCAGATGTCTTCCTTTGCAAAAAACGCAATTTTTCCTTAAATCTGGTCTTGAAGAAGTTGTTAATAAAGTAGCAGCAGTTGGTAAATATTTAGTACCATCGTTGTGACTTTTGTTTTTTCTAAAGATCGCGTCATCTTTTCTCGCTAAACCAAAACCTGTCACTGCCAAATTAATTCTTTCATCTCCTTCAACTTCAGATTTGAGAAACGCCATTAAATTATCTAGGCGCTCTTTTGCATCAGAACTAACCGAATTCGTATGTGTTCGATTCCACGCTTTCAAAAATTCAGCAGTAAAACAAGATTCTACCATTGGATATAATATTGAAGCACATTTATCCGTTGTGACACCTAACGTCTCAAGAGCTCGTAAATACAACTCAAGTTTATCATACAATGATGTAATAGAAAATTTTCCTTTTGATTGCACAGATATAATTAATTTTAATAATTCTCGCACATACACTTCAACCAAAAGATCTTCCCTACCGAAACGAGCCTTAAGACTCTCTATAGCTTTGGCATAGTTAGCGCCAGTTGGCGGAAAACTATCAACAACTTCTCGCGCTCTAGATCCAGTGATAGTTGCTTGGATCAAATACTGGAATTTATTTTCTGGCGCAATATCTTGATCATTGTGAATCTGTTCAAACTGGCTCCAAAATGGCAACCATTCCTTTAAATCACCATCAAATTGGCGAAATTCCAACTTGGGCAACGTAAATTTCTTTTTAGAATGATTAGTTTCGTAATCATTTGAAATGTACTCACATTGCATTTGTCCCTGTGACTGAATCTTTGCTAATTCTAATTGATGATTTAATTCCAACTTTTTTAACTCTACTTCCGACTTCTCCTTTAATTCTAGCTTTTTTAATTCTTGATCCGACTTCTCCTTTAATTCTAGCTTTTTTAATTCTTGATCCGACTTCTCCTTTTCTAACTTCTTAGCCTCGTTTTCCTTTCTCTCAGCAACAGCATTGGATAAAATTTCTTGTACAAAAGCGGGATCCTGTTTATATTCATTACTATTCAAAATAATTTCCTTTAATGTCCCAATCGTATAATCTTGCGGGATTGTTTCCCCAAGCTCTTCTACCACGAACTTTAAGTCGACCTTTTTAAAATTTTTAACGGCTTGAAACATTTTGCATCAAATAAATATTGTAAAATGTCCTGTCGCGGACGCCACAATGTTAATTAAAGCGTTCAAAAAGGATGTTATTTTAACAACCCAGCTTTCAGAATATAATGCGGACGCCAATTATGTATTTATGAACTTAAAATGTACATAAAGAAGTCAATTAACTTCTCAAAACAAAAATAATTTATTTACCGGTAAAGCCTTTTACCTTCTTCCATGAAAATATTCAAACAAAAAACAAACAATACAATTTCTGATTCACGTTACATCATATATAAAAGGTATCACGAGAATAAAGATGAGAGGATAATAGCAAATAAATAAACATGGACAATAGATTTAACAACCACCAATCTGAAACTCCGAGATAAAACAAAGTGGTGGTTACTTTCAAAACTAAAGTGATTTTATCGGTACTTGAAAAAGGTTAATATTTTAAAGTTTTGAAAGTAATCGCCATATTTTGAAACAGATCGCGCGATTAATACTCGCACTTGACCGATTTTTTTTTTTTCTTTTTTTGGCGGCATTAATTAGTATTGTGACTGGTTTTGTCTGAAAACCTTTTTCTTAAGGGCGTCCGGGACGCATTTTAAAATACATTTTATTTATTGAGTTAAAATTTTAAAACTTTTTGTGATGGTTAACCATATTATTTATAAACAAAATCACATGATAAAACTTCTCAAAAAAAAAAAAAAAAAAAAAAAAAAAAAAAAACCCTTAAAATTTATTAAAAAAGTGGGCTAATTTAAAATCGTCATAACTCGAAATATTATTTGTATAACTTCAATTTTTTTTCTTTTTTAAATGAACAGAAATATATAACTTTTAAAATGATGCAACTTAAAAAAATGGTTTGCATTAAGCTAAGACATAATTGTGCTTGAACTGAACTTGAAGTTTAATCTACTCGTTGGTTGTTTATATCTAAAGCAGATATTGAGCCGATTTGAATATGTTTTAAGATTAATTCGTAATTTCGCATGTGCTTTTGAATTACTTTTGAAACAAAAATACTACAAAAGTACAAATCCATTGCACAAAACTATACGCTTGACACTGTGTGAAATATAAAATAACCTTTCGGATCCACGTGAGTAAACAATAAAAGACTTATTTTACTGCATATTTTCAAATCTATTTAATGAAATAACATTTTTAATAAATTTATACATTATTTAGTATATAATATAATGTAAAATAAAGTAAGTGAACAAAACACCTCATAATTAAAATTCGTATAAAGCACAAATAAAATGTACAAACATTACTTATAATTTAAAATTACTATTTAAAGTACATTAAAATAGCTTAAAAATCTATTAAAAATCCATTAAAATCTAAAAATGTTTTCTGCCAAATTCACATGGCCACCTTCTGTGGTAATTTAATTGTTGTTATTTCTCTTTGCGCTTATTCGTCAAGGAGAGACCATTATAATTTAAGGGTGGTGTGGAAGACAAGTTAAGAGGAAAGGGTATTCATATTTTAACAAAGTAGGCCTTCATCTACTATGTAGCAATTCTTTATAGTAAACAAAACCCATTTTAATGGAAATAACAATATTACTATTAAAACCGGTACATTCATTTTTTTTAAATGTATATATTTTTAATTTACAGAGCGATTGACCTATTTATTAAAAAGCTATTTTTAAATGAATTTATGCATTGTTTTGTATGTTATATAATGTAAAACTAAGTAAGTTAACAAGAAACCTCGTCTTAATGGGAATAACAATATTACTATTTAAACCAGTACATTCCTATATATTTTTAAATATCAATCTTTTTTCATTTTTACTTATAGAACGACAGAAAAAAATTCTGTTAACAAACGTACATCTGCTTTTTTTTTCCTTGGACTACTATTATTAATGTTTCATTTTCCAGAAATATCCGGTTTTGATTTGATCCAGTCATCACGTTTATGATTAGATTAACAAATGAAGTATTATAAGACTATATGGAAAATCACTCGAATACATCAAACTAAACTAATATTTACTTAAAGTGATAAAATACTTTTAACAAGGCAAAAAAAATACCTTTATTTATTCATATTCGACATATTTCTTTGCTCAGACGGCAACATTCTCAATAATAAATATAATACAAATATTTTCGCAAAAAAAAAAAAAAAAAAAAATAGTAATAATAATAATAATTAAATAAAAACATGTATAATAATCACTTATAAACAGATTAAGTTAGATAATGCTATAAAAAGTGATAGAATATCTTTATTAAGATTGACGATCGTTTCGTTGCACCAACGGCGACATTTTCAAAATCATTCCCGATAGAAAATATTTTCACATAATTTAAAAACAATAAACATAGTAAAACAATGTCACGAGACATGATGCATAATGAAAAACATGAAATTAAATTAAAATTAAATGAGCTATTTGTGAGCGTGGATTAATTTTCATATAATTTAACAAAACAATAACATAGTAAACAATGTCACGAGACAATATGCATAATGAAAAATATTGCAAAACATAAAATAAAAATAAAATTATCTTGGCTATTTGCGAGCGTGGATTAATTTTTACTATTGTTACTAAAATTACATAGCATCTCTTTCCAAATTTTAGGTAAATCAAGGGACAGTGAATCATAGCAAATATTCTTGTTGCGTAAAAATATCTCTATTGATTCTCGGATTACGGATGGCAAATAAAATCTTGATGTATAAATTAACTTGCTATTTTTAAAATCGATCTGTAAAGGTTCTTCGCTGCATAATCTGGTAACACAAATAGCCAAGATAATTTGATTTTTATTTTGTGTTTTGCAATATTTTTCATTATGCATGTTGTGTCGTGACATTGTTTACTATGTTATTGTTTTGTTAAATTATATGAAAATTAATCTACGCTCACAAATAGCTCATTTAATTTTAATTTAATTTTATGTTTGCAATGTTTTTCATTATGCATCATGCCTCGTGACATTGTTTTACTATGTTTATCGTTTTTAAATTATGTGAAAATATTTTCTATCGGGAATGATTTTGAAAATGTCACCGTTTGTGCGACGAAACGATCGTCAATCTTAATAAAGATATTCTATCACTTTTTATAGCATTATTTAACTTAACCAATAATAATTAAGTTATTAATTTAAAAATATTTGTGAAAATATTTGTATCATATTTATTATTGAGAATGTTGCCGTCAGAGCAATGAAACATGTCTAATATGAATAAATAAAAGTATTTTTTTCCCTTGTTAAAAGTATTTTATCACTTTAAGTAAATATTAGTTTAGTTAAATGAAGTAGTGTTCCTTTTTCTTAACTATCAAGAACGACATATTCTCCTTCTTCAATGAAAATTTTAACAAATGAAGCTTAGTATATCGTTTCTCAGTTGGCAACAGGAGGAGTGTTAACTGGCGTACAGTAAAGCCTCCGTAAAGCGACCACGTTTCGTTCCAATAAAAATTGGTCGCTCCGAGAGGTGGTCTCTTAATGGAGGTCATGTTTAAACCTAGATTTTAATTGTTGAAAAAAAGGTAACAATTAAAGTTACTAAAATTTATTTTTTAACATTAGGAAAAAACATAAAAATTTAAGTATTAAAACAAAAGTTAATTACATAAGTTAATTACTGCAGAATTAAAAAAATGAATACATTGACGTTTGCTTTGATTTTGTGGTTTTATCTTTTATAATTTTTATTTCCAAGTCCTTTCGAAGTTCCGTAAATAAATGCAATTTTTTTTGGACGGAAACAAATAATAACGATTTCATTAATTTATCTATTTCTTTGAGAGTTTCCTGACAGAATAGGGCAAGGAAGTTTATTGACTGTCATTCTAAATTTGCCATCAAAGTTAAATCCACTGCCTAAAAAGGCACAAAGGGGTTCAAACACTTAAAAGTTACTGGAGTTAAAAATCTAAACTTAGTTTAGAAGTTTGATGAATAATGCGCTCTCCGGAATTATTTTTCTAATTAAACTTTCTTCAAGCGACCAGGAAAAAACGGAATTTGTTTCATTTTCTTCAAAGAAATTGGTCACTCATGGAGGGAGTTCAACTGGGATGGTGTCTGAATGGAGGTAAAATTAATATTGAGTCTATGGGAATAAATTTCGTTCTATAAAAAATTATCGTTCAGGGAGGTGTTCGCACAGGGAGGTTTCACTAAAGCTGTTTAAAATACTCC
Organism: Maratus speciosus; assembly: GCA_963932465.1. Classification (NCBI taxonomy): domain Eukaryota; kingdom Metazoa; phylum Arthropoda; class Arachnida; order Araneae; family Salticidae; genus Maratus; species Maratus speciosus. The sequence goes on from OZ010798.1 coordinate 294,963,120, forward strand.
ATACACGGCGCTTTGTTTGCAATATAAAGGGTGTTTTTTAAGAGGTATACAAATATAAAATGAAATAAAACATAAAAATAATGTTAATGGTCATGATATTGGTTTTATTAAATAAATAATTTTATGCATTAGTGTTTAAAAATGATTTCGGGCATATGGGCGCCGCGGTTGGCTTCAATGGAGCTCAATCTGGAAGTCCAATTTTCGACACCTTTATCGAGCAGCTGGGCCGTATATCAGCAACAACGCAGCAAATGTTGATTTCTGAATGATCTAATGTCTGTGGTTTAGCGGTGTAGACCAGCGACTTCACATATCCCTCACAGAAAATAATCCATTGGTGTGAGATCACATGACCGTGGAGGCCAGTTCACAGGTCTATTACGCGAAATTATACGTTCACCGAATGTCTCCCGCAAGTTGCACAACTTTCAAAAAGAGACAGAACAGCGTTGTTCTGTTTTAAGTCTTTTGATGGTGAAATGGCACAACATGCTCTTTCAAAAAGAGACAGAACGGCGTTGTTCTGTTTTAAGTCTTTTGATGGTGAAATGGCACAACATGCTCTTTCAAAAAGAGACAGACCAGCGTTGTTCTGTTTTAAGTCTTTTGATGGTGAAATGGCACAACATGCTCTTTCAAAAAGAGATAGAACAGCGTCGTTCTGTTTTAAGTCTTTTGATGGTGAAATGGCACAACATGCTCTTTCAAAAAGAGACAGAACAGCGTTGTTCTGTTTTAAGTCTTTTGATGGTGAAATGGCACAACATGCTGATCACAAATCATCTGTCAGCTGTCAAATTGGTGACTAGAAACAGTGTTGTCAATTTCAAAACCACACCTTTTAAAAAACACCCTTTATGTACGCTAATGATTAACAAAATATATACTAATAAAGAAAGTTTCATGAATGTGTATATGTTTGCCCATGTGCGACGGCTAGCAAAATCTACGAGACTGAAAGTTTTTGTGAGGCTAGCCCAAAATGTCTCCTGATGCACCTTAGACTCAAAATTTTATATTTCTAATAATTAATTGAGTTATTAATTAAACATCGCAACTCACTTTCATCAAAAGGTCATCTATTTGATCCCCGGTCAAGGAAAGCATTTGCGTACGCGCACAAACCTTTTACGCATCGGGAGCCAGCTAAGAAGCATTTTTTGACTTTCTTTCTTCTTTTTGATTGTTTTGTTTTAATCCAAATCGACCAAACTACTCAGTATTGTTAAAATTGAAAGACATATTCCGAAAGATCGTACCCTTGCATCTCAAATGCCGCAATCAATTCGAAAAAATGTCGGAGTTAACCCTTTGAAAACAATTTTCGAAAAGGGTCATTTTCCGAAAAACGTTTATTCCCTTATTGCAACGCTCTTCCAGGGCGCAATTTTAGGGGTACCGGCAAACCAAAAATATGTTCTTAAAGTTGAAACCTTCTTCTAATTGATGATGTTATCCGTTTTAAAAAATACGGATTTTAACCGTTTCAAATATACCGCCGAACGCAGGTTACTTCGCGCGATATTTTTTCTACGCTTAAAAGTAACTAAACATCCGTATTTTAACGCAATCTTTTTAGAGCATCTCAATAGACCAGATTTACATCACCTACAAAAATTTTGAGACGTTCGGACGCGTATAGATATTTTTTACAAAATAAAATATGTGAAAATTTTGACGAAATCAGTAAAAACCTGAGAGTTTCGTTGAGGTTTCGCTTACTTTCGGTACGCATAGACTCCAAAAAATCAAATTACGCAGAAAATAAAATGCCATTTAGCATATACTTTCAATTCAATATTTTTTAGTGATTTTTTCATTTAAAAATATAGATTAAGGTAAAATGGAGTTAAAGATGTAAAATCATACAAATTTGGGGTTCATTTAAGGGCCATTCATCACGGGCCCGGACAACGCCGGGCGAGTCATGCAGTGTTGAATAAAAGTCAGCTGCAGTGTCTCACCGGTGTGTAATGATGCGTGTAGTGTCTAGTTATGAAACAAATACAGTCAAGTGTCGAAAGAAAAACGTATACAAGGTGCTGACAAAGTTGTGTTGTTTTTTCATAAATTCGTAAAATAGCTTTTAATACTTACTAAGATTACAGGGAAGTATTTTAGATAGATTTTTTTCCCCAAAAGTTCTATAAATATGAATTCGTAGAAACGATATATTTTGCAGCGTTCACTGTAAAAAAAATACGCATGACAGAGCCTCTTAAACGAAGAATTTCACCTGTATTAAAGCAATTTTGGACATTCTCTGAATTGATGCAAAAAGCAAAGAAAGTATTGGAAGCATATAAATGGTGGTGGCGCTTGGGTCTGGAAAATTTATTAATCAGCCATTTTGTCTACTCAAATCCTTAGAGTTTCTTTCTGAATTGCTGTGAAAAAGGACCATCAAATCAAAGTTGAAAAATTTTTTAAACTTCAAAAGGAAGAAATACATTAAGGAAGAGTAAACATTTTCATATTCAACGGACAATGCTGTGAAAAAAGACCATCAAGTCACAGTTGAAAAAATTTTTAGACTTCAAAAGGAAGAAATACATTAAGGAAGAATAAACATTTTCATATTCAATAGGCAATGCTGTGAAAAAGGAACATCAAATCAAAGTTGAAAATTTTTTTAGACTTCAAAAGGAAGAAATACATTAAGGAAGAGTAAGCATTTTCATATTCAACAGACAATGCTGTGAAAAGGACCATCAAATCAAAGTTGAAAAAATTTTTAGACTTTAAAAGGAAGAAATACACTAAGGAAGGGTAAACATTTTCATGTTCAACAAACAATGCTGTGAAAAAGGACCATCAAATCAAAGTTAAAAAGTTTTAAGACTTCAAAAGGAAGAAATACACTAAGGAATAGTAAAAATTTTCATGTTCAACAGATAATGCTGTGAAAAAGAACCATCAAATCAAAGTTGAAAAAGTATTTAGACTTCAAAAGAGGAAGAAATATATTAAGGAAGAATAAATATTTTCATGTACAACAGACAATGTTGTGAAAAAGGACCATCAAATCAAAGTTGAAAATTTTTTTAGACTTCAAAAGGAAGAAATACACTAAGGAAGAGTAAACATTTTCATGTTCAACAGACAAACATGCTAAATTAACAGCCTTGTACAGTAATGTTAAACTTAACGTTATTTTGTCCATCTTACATGCATTAATTCTATTACGTTGCTGAAAACGTTTATTTAAGAACTGATGACAAGTGCCAAACAGATAACTTCTACGTTATTTAGTTACATAATTTAAAACAAAATAAGTTAAAAGGAAACCTTTATTTTAATGGGAATAACAAAATTACTATTTAAACCAGTTTCATTTTTTTAAGAATGTACACTTTTAGGTGCGTTCGTAATTATATAAATATGTAGCACCTATAATCGTCATCTGGTCCGTCCGCCTGTCTTTTCATCTGTTCACATGTAACAGCGCAAAAATTACTCAAAAGAATGAAATTTAATATACATAACCGTCGCAAAATGTTTGTCTAGTCCTTTCAAATTTTATGAAAATCGAATCAAAACTTAAAAAGATAATAGTAAAAGTTTTTTTTAATTCTATTAAATCCTATCATACGTAATTAATTCAATGATATCCCATGATAGGTAATAATTCTAGGTTGCCATGGTGATTAACCCCCTATTTAAGATGGAGTCCTATTATTTCCTTATTACTGGATTTAATATATATAATAGTAATAAATTTTGTATTCATGCATTTTTACGTAAGAGTGCAACAGCTATTGCACCAAAATCCGAATATTTATAAAACTAGTTATAGTACGAACGCACCTCATTTTCCACGTTTGACGTACAAATTTCGACATTTTTTTAAGAATCTGTGTTTTTTTTTTAAGTTACATAACGACAGAAAAAAAAAAATTCCTATTTCCATAAGCGTAACACCTGCTGTTTTTTCTTGGGATTATTACTACTATTATTATTGCGATTTCCAGAGATTCCCAGTTTTTGTTTAATTCTAAAACGGATCCATTCGTCACGTTTACGATTAGGTTAACACACGAAGCATTGTTCCTTTTTCTTAACTATCAAAACTGACATGTACTTCTTCTTCAATGAAAATTTTAACAAAGGAAGCTCAGTATATCGTTTCTCAGAATGGCAACGGGAGGAGTGTTAACTGACGTATTTGCATTTCGTTGTCTTTTCCTAGAAGAAACTGTTTAAAATACTCCATACGAAACGCTTTGTTTGCGTTATTTATTCACTAATGATCAACAAAATACTAAATAAAAATCAGCTGCAGTGTCTCACCGTTGTGTAACGATGCGTCTAGTGTTCAGTTATGAAAAAATACAGTCAAGTGACGACAGAAAAACGTACACAAGGTGTTGACGAGGTTGTGTTTGCTTTCTATAAATTCTGTAAAATAGCTTTAAACTCTTATTAAAATTGCAAGGAAGTATTTTAGACGAAATTTTTTCAAAAAATTCTATAAATATGAATTCGTAGAAACGATATATTTTTCAACGCTCACCGTAAAAAACAGGCAAGAACGAGTTCCTCATAAAGGAGAAATTCCAGAATTGAAAGCAATGTTGGTACATTCTCTGGATTGTTGCAAAAATGCAAAGAAAATATTAGAATGGTATAAATGGAAGAGAGGGGGTAGGGGAAATTTAATAATCAGGACATTTTGTGTATTCAAATTCTTGGAGTTTCTGAATTGGTGTGTGTTCTGTGGTAAGGGCGCATGGGCTGTATAAGTTTTTTTACACATATAAATTCGGCTAATTAAATAAATTAAATTTAACCATAACCATTTTTTATTAATAAAAGATTTTTACGGAGCTCTCCATGGAAACTACCGCACGATATGAAGGACAAACAACTCCCGAACTTTTACATTTTCTCCAAGAGATATTAGACGCCAAGATGGTGCCAACAATGTGAAAAAGAGCCATCAAATCAGAGGTGAAATTTTTTTTAGACTTTAAATGAGAAAGAAAGCCCCCTACCTTACCTCATCAGGTTTTTCAACTGTTTAGTGAATAAAATGTTGCTGGTAAATGATGCAAAATAATGTGAATAAAAAAAGTGAATAAAATATTATGAATAAAAGTTTTACATATTTTTATAGTATCAAGTTTCGCAATATTTCGACTTTTTAAAAATTTCGAAATTTACGATTTGCAAAAAATCCTGACGTGATGGTAAAAAAGTAAGGTAATCTTCGAATTCAGCGCTAAAAAATACATAAGAATCAATTATCAAAAATTAAAAAACACAACCATTCCAGGCTTATGTAATTCTTTCAGTTAATCTTTTAAAATGTACCGTCATTGATTTATAATGTTATGTTTGTAAAACTCATCTAACTTTTCATGTGCTATTTTCACTTTAATAATATTTGAGGCTCTTTCTAAATAAAATTATAATTATCTATAAATAACAGTGCAATATTTCACACTGGCTTTCTGAGAGAAAGACAAACATCAAATGAAGTATTTTAGATAATTTATTGTAAAAATGCACCAATTAGCTATAGAGTGTGACATCAAAACATATAAATATTTGCTACTTCGCTTGAACACGTTATTTACTAAAGTATATTTTAAATAGAAACAAAACACTGTACTAAAACTAGTGTCGCGAAGGAATTTTCACCTTGTTATTAATATAAACGTTAAAACATAAATATACTTATTTAAAAGGTGTTAAAAACATATAAAAATATTAGTTAATACTAATTAGTTTATTCTATATTGGTATGACATCTCGAAAATTTAAAGAAAGGCTAAAAGAGCACTTTTCTGATATCAAGTTTAACAAACCAAGTACAGCTTTATCCAGATTGCATCAAAAAGAAAATATTAAGATAAACTTCGAAAAAGCTAAAATAATCATTTCAACTTCTAACCATTACTCTTCAATAATCCGTGAATCCATTGAAATTTTACATAGGAGTGATACGATGTCCTTTCTTATAATATTCCCGCAATTTGGTTTAAATTTCTAGATATTTCAAGAGCTCCTCGGAGTATGACTTGATCTTTTCACTCCTCTTCTAGAGCAGTAGACTGAACTTCGCTTGCACATGAGTAGTATTTTGTTTTGTTTTACGCATGTTTTCTTCTATTCCAGTCAGTCATCTTTCCCCTTTGAAAATGAATGCGTGTGCGTTTGAGAGATCTCAGGGTTATATTAACTAATATCTTTATATGTTTTTAGCACCTTTTAAGTAATTATATGTATGTTTTAACGTTTATATATTTTAAATATTAGATATTTTCTTTCAATTTTACCTATAAGTATTTTTCTTAAGTGAATATTTCTGTCGGGTTTTTTTAATGCAAATATTTAATAATAAAAATTTGTTGAATCATTTTTCGTTTTTGAAAAAAAGGCTTCACTGCGCATTGCAATCAAAATGTAATGTGCATAATGTATTAGCTAAGTGTATAGAGCAACTTTTGTGAAAGTCTCAAAAACATAGCTTGAAAATCCTGAAAATTATCGTGGGCAGAATACGCTCGAAATCCGTTGTTTCCAAAAGGAAGGAAAAGCAGAAAGATGAGGAGTTGTATACAAATATTTAATAATACTTGTATAATAAACAATTAAATTAAAGAAATCAAAAAACCCGACTGCGTAAAAAGCGAACTAATTAATTATATCTCATCAATGTGAAACTATTTTTTTTTCAATTCCTACTATTAGATCACACTCTCGCTATATATATCTTGTTCAAATTTTCAATCGTTAATAAAATACTTATTATTCATCCAATCAAGCTCAAATATATATATATATATATATTTTACTTGTAGGGAATGACACTTGATGTTAATCCAGTTTTTTTTTCAAATATTAATTCATTAATTAAATTAAATTAATTAATTTTCAATAATCGAGAGAGCGCTCATCTTGATCAAGGTATTTTAAGACCGAGAGAGCCCTCTTCTTGATCAAGGCATTTTAATCACCACTCAAGAGGAAAGAAGAATGGGAGGAAAAAAATTCTCTTATTGACCTAAGTAGGAATTGACTTAAAATATTTTTTTTATATTACTTGTTTGTATTACTTACCTATTTTTCTTTTATTTACTTGTATTGATGACTTTTAAGTTGTGCTTAATTGTTAGTTTCTATCTATAAACACTGTTTTGATGAGGTCTATAGATGTCTATGATGGTTAGAATTGTAGTAAAGCTAGAGATCCTACCTACACAAATTCCAGGTTGTATAATATCTTAACGGAGCTTCTGACTGTGAAATAGTCAATGAAACATCGTCTTCATTTTGAAAGACCTATCCAATGATATGCCACTCAATAGGGTGCGTAATTTTTTTTTCGTCTCTACCGCTATTTTGTATTTTACGGCCGCCATTTTGAATTTATAAAAACAAAACCTAGCCTATAACCGTCGGGCCGTTAAGACAAATTGATAGAGACCTCATTCATTAAAATCCATCGAGCCGTTGGGATGTTTCGAGGGTATAAAGAAATCCACATACACAGAAACGCGGGAAACACATAACCCTTTTTTTCAGTCGGGTAAAAAGACAGCGTACCCATTTCACTTCAAAAATACATACAGACAAAATTCGAGAAGTCCGAAATTGTGTGGCAAATGAGGTGCGTTCGTATCTGAGGTGCGTTCGTATCTGAGGTGCGTTCGTATCTGAGGTGCGTTCGTATAACTAGTTTTATAAATATTCAGATCTTGGTGCAACAGCTGTTGCACTCTTATGCAAAAACGCATGAATACACAATTTATTATGATGATATACAGGGTGTCCGAGTTAAAAGTATCCAAAAGTTATGGCTTATTATTACAGAAGTATCCATTAGAATATAATAGACTGATCTTCTGTGCATTGGAAACCACTCCGAGATTGTTTGGAACTCTACCATACTATGACAGAGATGTTACCGCGTTTTTGAATAGGACATTTCCTGGAAGTTGGATTGGAAGACGGGGCCCAATTGCCTGGCCGCCAAGGTCTCTGGTTTTGACTTCATTAGACTTTTTTGCTTGGGTATTCATTAAATCCGTTGTGCATAAAAAAAATTACTGTGGATGAGTTGAAGAAGTGTATCATTCATGCAATTTGTCTAATAACTCCTGACATGCTATGAAACACTTGGAGAGAACTGGATTACTGTTTAGACGTTTGTCATTCCACAAAAGGTGAACACATTGAAATCTATTGATGTTAAAACGTGGTGAAATGTTCTTTCTATTTAAATATATATATTTTTTAATTCTAATCGGTAGCTCCGTAAAAATAAGCCATAACTTTTGGATACTTTTAGCCCGGACACTGTGTGTGTTTTTTATTAAATATATGATGTTCATGAGAAGAAGTCTTACCATTTTTATTTATTTATTTTTATTTTTTTTTTTTTTTTGGTACTTGTTAGTTATCCCGTCGACCAATTTCGCCAAATTATATAAATCGCCAAACCACTAGCCAAATTATACTAATTGACATAATTTTTATTTTAGATAACAAAGAACAAGTAAAATAGTATAACATTAATAAAAAGACAAATAAAACGTCGAAATAAAAATCACTTGATGGCGTAAACACGTGTAAATTGCTTAAAGTCAATGCCATTATTGGCATTTAATCTTACAATTTGGCGACAGTAATTTGGTCGACGGAATAACTAATAAGTACCATTTTTTATAGGTGAATATTTACACAAAATACTTTATTTTACATGTGTGGAGCAAACATTCAAACCGTGTTTCCTCACAAAAAAATAAAAAATGAGTTATTGTTATTTTTATGAACTCTGTGTTAAATTGCGCAGAAATAAATGGTATTTTTTACTAAAAAAAATTTTTCTCCGATTATAAATCAATTTTAAAACTTGACGTTTCAATCAAAGAGTGTTTCTTCCAAATCCTGCATTCAATCAATCAGTGATTTCTCCAGTCTGCCAATCACAGTTGTCACTTAATGTGAACTTTCGAAACCTTCCATACATATCACAATTGAAACGGATTGTTTTAGAAAAAAATAAGAGAACTGTTAAAGTTAAAGGCTTCCAGAATTATGCATTTCAAGATCTAAATGAAGAATATGATGTAAATCTTCTTAAAAAGGGAGTTACTGTTGCCTTGTTCAAAGGGCTGTTTTAGAATATCTTCCTCTTAGCCACGCCATACCAATAGAAAAGAACAAAGATGTTAAAAAACTTTTGAAGGTAATGTATAGTGAACAGTGGCAAAATCAACCTGATGATATATTCAAATGATACAACCACATTATCCATGATTGATAAGCCTGCAATAAAAAAGAGGGAGATGTGTATAACTGTCTAGATGAAGATATTGGTTTTAAAATTTGAAGTGGATTTCTGGCAAACGAGTATTTATTTAGTAAATATTTAATGAATACTACTAGGTACCATAATCTGTCATTTTATTTTAACAATAATCAACTGAAATTCGGTATTTATTCAAATAAAATAATGCTATTGTATTATTTGTGAGTTAGAACTTATTTCATTCAAAAAGCGTTTTATCCACTTGTCAAACAATCAAAACATGTTTCCTCCTCTGAATTCAGTCAAAATTGGCCGTCATAAACACAACCAACCAACCAACCAACCTGAATTCAGTCAAAACGTGTTTTCTCCAAATATTAAATGCATTTTATTAATTTGTTTTATGTTTAATATCTTAGGTATGCTTGCAATTCTTTCTAATAAACAGTAATAAAAATACACAATAAAAATGAGAATTAAATACAAGTTATTTTCTTATTTATCAGTTTTTTGTGTTTTTTGAAAATTTGTATCTAAAGGAGAAAGCATGGTTTGCATGTTTGCTCCACATGTATGATTGCCTAAAATCCAATCAGTTATAGTTTTTTTTTTTTTTAATAGGAGACTTTTTATTGTTTTAAGAGTAATTAAATAATAAACTTGGATTTACTAGAAATATATATCCTATTCAGATAGATAACATTTTCAAGAAACCTTAAAAAAACATCATTGATGTTTTTTATGTTCATGTATTTGAACATTTGATGTTGATTTCTGTATTATTTTATCTGTAAACATTTACACAAATATGTCGATATTTTGCGTAAATATTCTTTACATAACATCAATTATATAGTATTTTTAATGTAAAACTTATGCTCGTTATTTAAATACTTTAAGAGTAATGACAACAATAACAATAAGTTAACAGCTACCGATTCTTTTATTTGCTTTTGAAAAAAAATTTCTAAAGAGATAAAATTAAGTAAGAATCCTCACATTTTTTAATTTGTTATTTATGATTTTAATAATTTAAAACACATCTGTATAGGCTCAAAGATTAAATTCATTTTTATGATATCACAAACAATAAATAATTGTTTGCTTTATATTGCTTTATTTTATTGATTTTATATTACTAAAAAAAGACGTGCACAACAGACTAAAATACTTTAGGATACCCATTATCAAAATATAAGAATTAATTTAAGCGTATGACGCCAAGCTATATTAACATTTGCAATCTTTGGGGAATTTGAAATTCTTTTATAAATATTTTAATTAAAAAAGCATACATTTTACAGTATAGGGTAACTCCGGGAGAGTCGCCGCATACGGGATAGATGCCGCACCCCTTCTATTTCTTGTAATTATCGATAGATGGTCGTCAAACGCACAGTATAGGTGCGCAATGAGATTATTTTAACCAGTGTATAGCGTGAATCCCTTTCGATGTTTACTTGTAGAAGTACAATCCTTAATTTGACGTAAGTGCATGATTTCACTGTCCAAACTTTTAAAGGCGTTATGTTTAAATACTTTTCATACGCTAATTAATAAATGCATGCATGATTTCGATGTCAAAACTAAGTGTAGCATTTGTATAGAGTACCGTGTGTATGATTACGCTATTCCCTTAGCGATGGCAGGTAACTGTGATGGCCGACGTCTGCACAATGTAGAACGAGATACATGCCGCACTGCTATTCCGGTGTACATGCCGCAGTTTCTTTTGTACGGGATGATTAAGTGTTATTAACTTTTCCTTTTCTTTTTGCACAGGCTAACCATGTTAGGCATGTTATCAAGTTTATTAAAACCAAAGGAGGAAAAGGGGAAAATAAAAAATAAGAAAGGCAAGAAAGATGCAAGTCAAGATGATATTAATGAAAAATTGGATTACGCGTAACGCAGACGTTCTTTGCAAACTACTCCAAAAAAGAGGAAGTGTAATTGGCTTCGTTACATCACGTGTTTAGATGTAGTTACATAAAGACTATTCTTTTTCGACACTTTTTCTGTGGATTGAAGTCGATCTCTTAATCCATTCGGGACCATAGGTGCATATAAGCACCTTCATAACGAGCTTACAAAATTTGTTTCTGGCACCAGTAAAAAAGAAAAGTAATATTTGCTTTGTTTAATTAGAGCATTTTCATGATTATTTAAGTAAATTTAACTTCTTTTAAAAAAGCGGTACCAAATGAATAAAATTTGTGTAAAAGCCACCGGTCCCGAAAGGGTCAACAAATAAATTATGTAAACACAATTTTACTTTTTTTCTTGTCCCTTTCTTTGATGTTACGTTTTTGCTGAAATAACAATTAAAATTTAATGTAAAAAAAAAGTCGATAATTTTAATAGTGAAATTAGGCAACAATTATTAATTTGAATCCACTAATACGTTTCATTGTACTTATTTAGTTTCATTTTGTTATTACATCCATAATTATAGTCCAGATATGAATATTTTTTTTAAATATTTTTATTTATAACTTCATTCTGTTCTTATTACAAGCGCGGCATAACTACCGCACAAGTGCGGCGTCTCAGCCTGAATGTACGGGTGACGCGCCGCAGTGTAATGTGTCAGAAAAAATTGTTAAAAAATATTAATAATTTGTTTTGATTTTTTTTGTCGTAGTACACGCGTTATATATGTAACATTAAATAGCACAGCATGATTTTTTTTATGTCCACTATGGGACTTTATACGCAAATTCAAAAAAATGTGCGGCATAAATCCCGCGGAATTACCCTATATCATAATTTTTCAGACAAGGCTATTTTAGTTGCACCTTATATAATACAGCGTTCCCTTTACTTTATTTTATCCATTTTTATCTATAATTAATTTTATTATTAGCTATTTTATTTATCTTGTTATTATTTTGTTTTTATTAGAGAAAGGTATATAGAAAGCTATTTCAAAACATTGAAATGCTTTAATTTAGAAGTTTGGCATTAAAATTGGTCATTATTTGATTTGTTCACGAATCAAAAATTTTTTACCGAAGTGTTTGAATAAGAAATCTTAGATGTTCAATTACAGAGATAACATTTTAGACAACACATTCGACGATTAAACCCTATTTTTATTCTAATTTCAATAATAATTTATCATTGACTTTACTTTATTTCTATATTTTTTCATTTATATTTATTATATTTACCATTTATTTTATTTAAATTCTAATTATTTTATTATTCTTATTAGAGAAAACTTCCTGAAGACCATAAAATATTTCAAAATATTTGCTATCAAAATGCAACATTTAATAGAGCTGTTGCAAAGTGCATGTATTCGTATACTCGGAATATTTTGAAAAAAGTAATAATAATTAAACTACTTATGTACGTAATAAAGGATCAGTCAAATTTAGCGGCGGAATTAGAGTAGAAAGTCTCTAAAAAACCATAAAATACTTTCGAGTATTTGAGTAAAAGGAGTAAAAATAGGAAAACATAAATTAAGTATGGATCCAAGAAACAGAGAGGTAATATGTGCTTGTTTTTCTCGTAGGATTTTAATTAGATTAATTGAGCATTAATTATGAATTTAATCTATTAAAATTGCTTATAATTTTATTGTAAAAAGAACAGAAATTTATAGAAAAATAAAATATTCGTTGTAGCAAGGAATGATAATGTATTTCTGTGAAATATGACTTTTTAAATTTTTGATTTTTATTCATAAACTCATAAAATCAGCAGGTGCTCATTCTCAGAAATTAAGAAGTCGATTAGCGTATCTCCTTTTCCTTTAAATGCAAAAGGTTTTGCAGGAGATATTGTCAAAATGCTTGTTTTGAACCGAATTTCCGGATGCGATAGTAATGAAACGACCGGCATAAGACAATAGTCGATCATAATTCGAGTTATAATACATTTATCGGAAAATGAAAAACGCTCTTTAATTCCATATTATTTTAATCGGTGTGATTGCCAATTTTATGCATTATAAGGAGTCCCATGAATGTGTCGGAAAGTTTTGCGATATTGAGCAGGTTAAAATATGTTTTTTTAGAAAGGTCTTAATGCTACTTGGACAGGTTACGTCGTTTCAGGTTTACTGCTTTCAGTAAACAATGGGTATTTCTATTAGAAATACTGAAATAGTATTTCATTCTTTAATATATATAGTAAAACCCGCTGAGACGGAATTACAAAAAAAGAAAAAAAACCCTGAAATATTTCGTTTTAGACAATTTTTCCGTCTTAGCAGATGAAATTGTATTGTATTATTTTCGTTGAATATTTCCATTCAATGTAGATTTGTATTTATTATTATATTTTTTTTTACTTTTATCCAGATTTCCGTTACAGAGAGGTTGCGTAATAGCAAGTTTCTAGGTCTAGATCTAAATAACAATAACGAATTCTTCCAAAAATCTCATGTAGGTATATAATTAGATTTTCTGCATTTCTGTGAACATATATTTCACATGTAGTATTTTAAGCACTCAGTTTTAAATTTTCTGAAATCTTATCCTGAAAGATTTTATATTTTGTTTTAATAAACAGTAAAAGTTAATTATAATCGAAACAACCCTCTGAAAATTAGAAAATATACCGAATATGTGGTATTTCCTATGATTGTATATATTGTCTAAATAGTAACGGAAGTAACGAGTAACGAATACTTTCTAACGGGTAGTGAGCTTGAAAGTAACGAATACATATACAGGTATTCATTTAGTCGTTACTTTTACAGCACTAATATTTAAGACGTGTGGTGTAAAAATATGTCAACAAGTGTAATTGTTCATGACATAGTAATTCTTACAGAATTATTTTAATAAAAAACGACGAGTAACGAATACTTTCTAACGGGTAGTGAGTGAGCTTGAAAGTAACGAATACATGTACAGGTATTCATTTAGTCGTTACTTTTACAGCACTAATATTTAAGACGTTTTGTGTAAAAATATGTCAACAAATGCAATTGTTCATGACATAGTAATTCTTACAGAATTATTTTAATAAAAAACGAATCGAAACCGAAATTCGACGAATGAAAATGTGTAAAAGAACTGATTGATTGGATTTACCGGGTGTGTCCCAAAAATGACTGATGGATTTTAAAATTCAATAACTTACAAGCGGTGACAGATATTTAAAAAATTCTTGCACGAGGGTTATCTATGACATCAGGAGTTTTTTTTTACTGTGATTCTTGATTTTAGTTCGAATTTCCAACAATAGATGACGCTGAGAGAAATAGGTGCTCAGTCCAGACCCAATTTTTGGTACTTCGGGATCCATTCAATACATTTTAATCTTCTTTTTTCGCATGGAAGAAGAAATAAGCCGAAAAATCGAGCGTGGATTTAGCATTTATTGCTTGCAGCGCCATCTATCGATGTTATTTGTAACTAAAATGAAAGAGCAGTCGTAAAAAGTTTGAACTCTGATTTTCAGGTCAGAATGGGGAAAAAAATGGCCATAATTTTTTTTTTTCTAACACTTCATTTATAATGGCTGTTTCATAATAATGAAAGCCATCAGTCCATCAGAAGAAAATAACTCGGTTAAAGCGGAAACTCGGTTAAGCGGGACTCGGGATAATCGGAACTCTACTGTATAAGCAAACACTGTAAATAGCCGGTAATACATGCGAATTCTTTTATGTGAACGAACTATAATTGCAACAAATGTTACATTCAATTTACATAGTTCAGTATTACATATTTGATGATTACATATTTTAAAATTTTAAAATAAGTCGGCCATTAGAAAATTAGTAAAATTCTCTTTGTAAATATACTTTGAGAAAGAAAGGGGGGGGGGGGTGCCAAAATTCATGTTTGTCAAAAAAGGCTAGTTTCGGCCCTGGGCCTGCCGGCCTGATATAAAAATTAAACGAAGCCAATAAAAGGTGAGCCATTTTCAATGAATATGACTTTCGCGAGAAGAAGTATGTGCGTCACGAGCCGATGCGAGTTTGACAACATCAATACAGAAATGTAACATGTCCATCGTAAAGATCGGCATCGGACAGTTACAGTTTGATCCCGGCTGGAATTTTTTCAGCAGACTCGTGAAGCTTGCATTTTATTTTTCTACACAGTCGTACCGAGACGGAACTGGTCTTGATCGTTCTCAGGATGTGTAGGGCAGTAAAATATATTTTATATTATAGCGATAATGAACTTCTGTTAACAGTATCTTTGGAACCTTAAGGTGGTTCTCAAATTCACTGCTCAACAATGCGAAACTTTCCGACTCATTTTTAACTGTAAAGGCATAAAATTGAAAGGCCTGGATATTGAAGGGATTTGGAATCGAATAGCGTTTTCCATTTTTGATAAATTACTTACAGAGATATAAGAGAGTCTTGTCACGTGACTGTAGGTTTTTCTCCTTTCACGTGCTATTGCTTCAAAAATATATTGCTTTTATTAAAAAAAAAAAAAAACGCCATTTACATAGTTTTTGAATAAGAATACCTGCCAATCTTATGCGTTTCCGAAAAGAAATGAGTTCAGAAATGTGTCAGAATGTAGCTCCTTTGGATTTGAGAAAAGCCTTAAAAATAAAAAAGAAATATTTTCGGAAAATCTACTTTTTATTATGCAGCTTCAAAAGTTTTTAATCCTATATTCTAAACTACATTATTTTTTTAATGAATCCTTATTCGAATTTTGAAACGTCTAAGACTGTAAGTAATCATTAATGTTACTATTGTGTGTTTTTTGTTTTGCGAACACATAGTAATCTAAAATATACTGTAAAATGTACCCATAAATGTGTATGTAGTATTCATTAAAAGAATATTAATTGTTTTAACGCAAATTTCCCCCCATAAATTCCAGAAATCCGTAATTTTATTGAAATTTCCCCCCATAAATTACAGAAAATTTTCTGTTTTTCTGGAATTTATGGGGGGAAATTTTCCTTGAAAATGCGGAAATAGTACTGGCGTCTCGATTGCCAGTAGAGTCTCCGTTTTTTAATCCGTTTTTTTACAGTGCTGAAGATCTTTCAATCTCAGTATGAGAGGGGGGGGGGATATCAAAATTTAACAGCTTTATGGGTAAAAGTACTTTTTTTTTAAATCGTGACATCATTTTCTCTTTAAATTATAAATAATAATAATAATATATTCAAAGCTGGAGTAGCACAGTTGAACTCCAGCTTTGAATATGATATAATCCAGTTGGAAAAAATATTCGTTCCCTTCATTATGAAATAATAATAATAATTGTAATGTGAAAATGGCATCCGTAGTGATATGGTAATCCCGTTGTTTCTCTTCCCTCTTCAACAATGGAAATAACTCGATTGCCACCAAGGTAAAGAAATTTCATAAAAGACCTTTAAAATTAAAATTAAAATGTAAAAATGGAGCTATTCTTAAAAATAGCAAGTGTGGGCACATCAGCAAATAAACTGCTTTCATTTAAAAAAAAAAAAAAAAAAGTTATTATAAAAGTTGGTTCTGTAGAAAGATCAATACAGATGACTAAAAAAACAGCTTTGTCTTTTAAATATACAAGGAGTCCTAATCCGGGCTTACTGGGTAAAACCATAAAAACCTTAAAAACATATATGAGCCGTTCAGTGCACAAATCGATTAACTCCATCAAATAAAAATGTTCAGTATAAACAGTTACAGTTATTGTAACTATAAAAATATTGTACCTATATAATATTTTTTCTTGGGATATTTTGATTGAACTCATTAATTTTCTTTTAACCCAGGATAACTTTTTATCACTGTATAAATACATATAGAAAATTTTCAATGTTCCTTTGTTTAAAAAAATGCCACTTAAAATAGAGTCAGTCGGATTGTCTTCTCAACGCCTCATATATATATATATATATATATATTTAATTGAAAACTCTAACAAACTTCTTACATTTAATATATATTTTTTTTAGATTTTTCACTAACAATACCAACAATCATTTTTATACGTTAGTAATTATGTATTCAAATAAATTTTTTAAATTTGTTAAAAGCGATACTTTCGTATTGGCCACGTGCCAGGAATTAACAATAGAAGAAATCGCCAAAGATCGCAGATTTTTTTTTTTTTTTCATTCTGATAATTTCAGTTCTTTAAGGGTCCTGTCCCTGCCGGCGAAGACACTCACGAGCTAATGCTAATCCTATGGGGAGGGATTTTTCTAATATCTCGTTTGCATTTCGACATTTTTAAATATTTTTTTTTTGCATTGGATAGCCGAGGTCCGTCTCTACAGCGCACCTTGGTTACTTTTTCGATTTTGGTTGCAGATATTTTTTAGAATGACGCTTTCATTTTCAGAACCGGTTTTGAAAATGAAAGTAACTTTATTAAAAATATCTGCGACCAAAATCAAAAAAGTAACTAAGATGCGCTGTAGAGACGGACCTCGGCTCTCCAATGCAAAAAAAAAAATATTTAAAAATGTCAAAATGCAAACGAGATATTAGAAAAATCCCTCCCCATAGGATTAGCATTAGCTCGTGAGTGTCTTCGCCGGCAGGGACAGGACCCTTAAGCGTGCTTAGTTTACATGTCTCAAATTTGTGTTTTACTCATATATATATATTTTTTTAATTTATGGATTGATAAAGTTTAAATTTCATTATGAAACATAAGCCGGAAACAAATGCTGAAGTATTTTATTTATATTAATTCAAGTGCAAACATTTATGTAATAGTCTGTCTGCAAGTGACAGAAATAGATTTTAAAAAAAAATCAAGCTTGAAAATTATTTTAAAAACTATAAAAATTGAGTAAATAGCAATACAGCTTTCAAACAAATTGCATTTGAAAGTACACTTTTTTTCTTTATCCGTCGTTGTCAAAATTGAAAATATGCAATATTTAGAAATTTAAAAAATCGCAATAAAAGTAAAAAAAAAAGTTAAATTTGATCGTCTGCTGTTGCCATTCGCAAAATGACGTCATCACTGTTACTTTTGTCCTTTATAATATAGAGAAAGATACATCCTGGATATTTCCATTTCTGAAGTAAAATTTCAAGTCACATCTGCATGAACTGAATGATTAAAACTACTTTGAGTTCAAATAACAATTCCTTGTTCACTTTATTTTTTGTATATTGTTATAGTTTTCTAGAAAAGAGCCAGCACATGCTAGACATCTGCTTTCCAGATGCTTTCAGCTATCGAATTATGTATTCACAAAATTGTTGACTTGGGGAAAATCCATTGTTGAGAATTATATGTTCTTGATCTCCAAAACTCAATTTACCTTGAGGCATAAACAGCTGCAAAGGCAGTTTTGTTGAATTGCAGTGCAGGGTTTCATCCGACACCTATAAAAAGTTTTATCACCTTCGAAAAATAACATGTTTTCAACACCAATGCATTATGGGATATGTCGCTTGTCCTATGTAAGGTACAATTCCGAAATATTGTTATGGCCACATAAAAATTTAACTTCGTTCAGTCTGAATCGATTTATATTACACTGGTAGGTATTGAAATTCTCACGTATGGAATAAAAGAAATAAAATAATCTTTTATGTTGCCATTTGAAAAGTGCAACCATAAAATACTAATATTAATATTTATGACTGAATTTTCTTCGTTTCCGGTCATTTTTAAACTGACATTGTTGCAGTTAATCTGTTTAAATATGGAGCGCTCCGCCATAAATTGTTGATTTTCATCACTAAATTTTAATAGCACTCTTTTCTTTATTTAATCTCAGAAATTCTGTCATTAAATAAAACGAGAAATACTATTAAAATTTAGTGTTAGCATTCGATCATTTGTGCGGGAGTCAGGCCCGTACAGAGGGTGCTAGAACCGGTACAAATAACTAAGACAAAAAAAAACAAAAAAAAAAAAAAAAAACAGAAAAAGTAGGCTCATGAGTTTTTACGTAAAAATTTGAAATTAAAATAATTAACAAATACCGTATATACTCGTGTATAAGTCAACACCCCAATTTTTAAGCAAAATTTTGAAAAAAATTTAATTTCCGTGAATAAGTCGAACCACATTTCTGGTAGTATGTTGAAAAAGGATTTGTAATCGAGGATAAAAAATTTAATACATTTAAATTTAATTAGTAAACTTACGTTTCTAATCAGACTTTGTTTAATTCAACGTTTTAAAGCTGTATAATTATTTAAAATCGAAGAAGCTTAAACTATTTTGAAACCCATTCACATCCATTTAATGATACTTAAAAAGAACAAGTAGGAAATTGCTCGTCAAACGTGGCAAATGAGGTGCGTTCGTACTATAACTAGTTTTATAAATATTTTTTGTACCCCATATTGTACTGAATGTATATTTTTTTGCACTTCGTAAGTGCATAGTCTGTAACATCATTAAAATGCACTTGCAATAATTTTTTTCCCATTGCCCGCAATGTAACGAAAGACTTTTGACTGTCCCTGTAATTAAACTATACATCCAATTTTCATAAAATCTGAAATGGCTCGACAAAATTTTGCAACAATTATATATTTAAAATTTCAGACCATTCGGAAGACTGTAACATCATTAAAATGCACTTGCAATAATTTTCCCCATTGGCCGTAATGTAAAGAAAAACTTTTGAATGTCCCTGTAATTAAACTATGCATCCGATTTTCATAAAATTTAAAATGGCTCGACAAAATTTTGCAACATTCATATATTTAAAATTTCAGACCATTCGGTTGGGTAGTTTTTGCTCTGTTATATGCGGACGGACAGACGGACTGAACGACGACTATAGGTGCTACGTATTTATATAATTACGAACGCACCTAAAAAAGTATTTCAAAAATCTATTCAAGCCTTATTTACAAGGGTAAACATCTTCTTAGACTTCTAAAATATAGTATTTCTTTGTATTGTAGGACTTTTAGGAGAGATATCTAAAAACATTCTCACGTTGAACTCTTTTTAAAAATGGGATTAAAATGTTCAAAAGAATGCCCCTGTATTGAAGGGAATTCTGTCCCAAGAGAAAATGCGTACAGAACCATTACAGCGACATTATTGTTAAGCATTTTTTGTCAAGCACAAGGAAATGACCATTGTCCGCTTTTATCTCTCGCTCCAACGTAGACCCATATGTGATTACTTAAAAGACTTGTCCATTCGCCAATTATCTGCGATTTTTTTTTAACTATTTGGAAAAATGATTATTGTCTTCTGTCAGGATTGGAAATCAAAAACATATCTGAAGCGTTTTATTAGTTGAATCCGCATTTCATTCGTTTTCTGATTGGTCTATACAGTAATATGTATTTTCCCTTTACTTTCAACAGAGATGGCTACTTCTGTTGCCACTATGATAAAATAGTTATAAAAACTACAAAAAAAAATTAATAACCCAGAAACAAATTGAGATACAGCTTTCAAACAAATTGCATTTAAAAGTACATTTTTTTTTCTATACGACGGTGTAAAAAGTAATATTGTGGGATGTTTAGAATTTTAAGAATGGAATTTCATTTAAAATTGGTCCAGGAATATTAATGTTTAATTCGTGGCGTACGTAATGTATGACCAGCACCGTTGAAGTTTAAAAATTTACAGTACCGAAAAATGTAATCCATGGCGTACGTAATGTATGAAATTTCATTTAAAATTGGTCCAGGAATATTCATGTTTAATCCATGACGTACGTAATGTATGACCAGCTCCGTAGAAGTTTACAAATTTACAGTACCGAAAATTGTAAAACTGAAATTTCTTTTAAAATTTGTTCATGATGGGTCCAGGAATGTTAATGTTTAATTCATGACGTACATAGTGTATGATCAACTCCGTGCGATTTTTTATGTCTTAAATTTTAGTCTTTGAAAAAATCATTTTCCAAATGGTCGTTGTAACTTGTTAAATTGTTTTTATTTATTTATTTATTTATTTATTTATTTATTTATTTATTTATTATTATTATTATTATTATTATTATTATTATTATTATTAACTCGTATATAAGTCGACCCCCATTTTAAACTCCCAAATTTTATCTAAAATTCTCCGACTTGTACTCGAGTATATGCGGTAATAAAATTCAAAAGTCAGAATTTGCTACAATGTCTTTACGGTCCGGGCTCAGGGCCCGTACTGCTGCGTATATACCAAATATTTGAAAGTTCATTTAAAATGAAGAAAGTTTTGAAAAGGTGGTGCTCCTGTTTTAACCCATTTATGCCTGGCGTCCCATTTTTGGGACGTTTCGAATTTTTATAAATTTGTATAATTTTCTTCTGCTTTATAACATGAAAACCGTATGAAATAATTATCAATAAATGTCTTTATCTGTAACCGAGATATGACAGCATAAGATGGATATTTATTTCTTTAAATGAAGGCTTTTTTCGGAGTTTATAGATTTTTCCTTTTTTAAGATGGCGAAACGTAAAAAGTAAGTTTATTTGTGTTTTTTCTACCAAGGATCCAAATAAATAAGTCATAATCTTAGCTTGTAGACTTCTTTGAAATACGTACTTTTTTAATTTGTGAAATTATATGTTCAAGCCTATTTTTTATGCATATTTGTAACCAGGGTTCTCGCTGCCGCTCACCATTGCGCCAAATCGCGACAAAATGTTTCATTTGGCTAGTAAACTAACAATCAGACTCACCAAATTGCGAGTGCTCAATTTCTGCTCTGTTTGTGTGTATGCCAATGCCAATACACTCAAGACTTATCCGCGTTTCTGAACGATAGTTGTAGCTTTACATGTTCAATCGCACCATGCCACTTACATTGCTCTATTTATAGACATACAGACTTGATATCAATTCAGTTTAGCAACAGCCAAAGACACAAAAAGGATTATGCGATAGGTTTTTGTCAGTTAATCAGTGTCTATGCGCCGACGTCGCTCTGGTAAAAACATAAAACAAAATTACTCGCAACAAGTGCCAAATATTGAAACGTTTTGCTGGAATGTGGTGTTGAAATTAACCAAACTATTTATTAATTGTACGTAAAGTATCATCGGCCGATCTATTTTATCTACCGGTCGAAGTCTCATAACAATTTTTAGTATATGTTTTCACATCGGTAAATCAAAAATAGCTGTTCTTAACTTTTATTTAGACTGCTAAAAGAAAGTCTGAAACATTTACGCATTTAGAATGTATTTATTTTTAATAGTTTCTGTAGCGGATAGTTGAATTTCTATTTTTTGAGTAATTGCAAAAAAATTAGGTTATTTTAGAACATATTCAAAAAATGGATACAATAAGGAGCTAAAGATAGATTTTTCAGTGTTTTACGCCGAATCTGTTTTGCTAACATTTATTTTCATTTGGCTACTGTTTTTTATTTCTTATTCGCCAAATCGCTAATGTTGGCCAAAAGCCAGCGAGAACACTGTTTGTAACGTGCAAAATATAGAGAGCTAGGCACGAATGGATACACATTTTTATTAGCCATTTAGGGGACAGTTCTTTATGTAAAGTTCTTTTCAAGATGACTATGAAAAAAAATTGTTTTTAAGCCTCAAATATGATTATTCTTAGCTTATTATTACTAATACTTATAATGTTATTAGTCTCTGTAAAGAAATAAATATTTTTTTTAATAGTTCATAAAAATACTAATTATAGTATATAATATAAAATTTAAAAGCTTATTTTATATAAATTTAGACGAAACATATAATTATGCATATTATACTAGTACAAAAAGCCAGTAGCGTAGTGGTCAGCACACCTGTATGCCACGCTACAGGTCGCGAGTTCTGCTCACTGCTGGGCAAGGTTCACTCAACCTTTCATACCTTCGGGTCGATAAAATGAGTACCAAGCATGCTTGGGAATTAAACACCGAGGGTCTAGCGTTGGGTTGACCACCTGGCCGGGGAGCGTGCTGCTTAGCACCTCGGGGTCCAGGGTCAAGTAAACAGAGTTGGGCACTGTAGGCCCTGATCGTACAACCACAGGCCTAGTTTTTTTTTTTCTTTTACTATTACAAATATTATGCCTATTCCCATATTTAGTACGTTCACATTTTATCAAATGTAGAGCAAACATTCAAACCGTGTTTTCTCACAAAAAAAATAAAAAATGAGTTATTGTTATTTTTATGAACTCTGTGTTAAATTGCGCAGAAATAAATGGTATTTTTTACTAAAAAAATTTTTTCTCCGATTATAAATCAATTTTAAAACTTGACGTTTCAATCAAAGAGTGTTTCCTCCAAATCCTGCATTCAATCAAGCAGTGATTTCTCCAGTCTGCCAATCACAGTTGTCACTTAATGTGAACTTTCGAAACCTACCATACATATCACAATTGAAACGGATTGTTTTAGAAAAAAAATAAGAGAACTGTTAAAGTTAAAGGCTTCCAGAATTATAGATTTCAAGATCTAAATGAAGAATATGATGTAAATCTTCTTAAAAAAGAAGTTACTGTTGCCTTATTCAAAGGGTTGTTTTAGAATATCTTCCTCTTAGCCACGCCATACCAGTTGAAAATAACAAAGATGTTAAAAAACTTTTGAAGGTAATGTATAGTGAACAGTGGCAAAATCCACCTGATGATATATTCAAATGATACAACCACATTATCCATGATTGATAAGCCTGCAATAAAAAAGAGGGAGATGTGTATAACTGTCTAGATGAAGATATTGGTTTTAAAATTTGAAGTGGATTTCTGGCAAACGAGTATTTATTTAGTAAATATTTAATGAATACTACTAGGTACCATAATCTGTCATTTTATTTTAACAATAATCAACTGAAATTCGGTATTTATTCAAATAAAATAATGCTATTGTATTATTTGTGAGTTAGAAGTTATTTCATTCAAAAAGTGTTTTATCCACTTGTCAAACAATCAAAACATGTTTCCTCCTCTGAATTCGGTCAAAACGTGTTTTCTCCAAATATTAAATGCATTTTATTAATTTGTTTTATGTTTAATATCTTAGGTATGCTTGCAATTCTTTCTAATAAACAGTAATAAAAATACACAATAAAAATGAGAATTAAATACAAGTTATTTTCTTATTTATCAGTTTTTTGTGTTTTTTGAAAATTTGTATCTAAAGGAGAAAGCATGGTTTGCATGTTTGCTCCACAAATAAATACAAACAATTTTAGCGTAATTTTTTTTAGTTATTTTTTTTTTTCATTTTCATTTTGCAACCTTTTAAAGTGATTTTAGCTACAAATTTGAGAAAAAAAAAATTCAGGCACAAATGGGTTAATGATGCGGCTGATTTCAGACTTGCGAACAAGAATCAGGTGGAAAGTTGGATAAAGTCACAGGTTAAAGTTTTGCATTTTATTTCTTTCATACTTTAAACTTTTTTTATTCAAAAATAATCGATGAATTCAATTAAATTTTAATTATGTTTTCATTTTTTTTTTAATTTCTATCTAAAATCTTTAAAAGAGAAAGTGCTACAAATGCATCAACATGTAATACTGTAAAATAAATATAATAAAATTGCAATTTAAATTTGAATTTATAGGGGTTGTGCAATATTTATCAAACTACTTAAAGCTTTTATTTTAAATATTTTTCTTAGCATTTTGCAGAATTGGGAAATGTACAAATATAATGTTCTTACAATAGAAATATAGAAATATTTCCGAATTGAAAAATCCCCCCCCCCTCCTCCCCAACGCCAAGAAAGCTAAAAAGATGCAAAGATCATCCTTTTAAAAATATTTTTGTTTTGTGTAACCAATAATGCTTTTGGAACAAGATAAAGTAATGCCTCTATAACTCATTCTAAACTGTATTACTACTATTCGATGTATTAAATAAATTTTATAAAAAGTTATTTTAATGGTACTTATAAGTACCGTCAGTAGATAAAGGGTAAAAGAGAAATATACCAAGTTTTTTCATTTACAAATGTGCGATGTATGACCCTCTTGTTATACGGCATATGTCTAATCTGTAATCCAGTTCGTTCCACACATTTTATAGAATCACTCTATCAATGGTTCTGAATGCTACACAAATGCGTTCTTTAAGTTCTGGCAGTGTTTTCGGCATTGGTGGTACATAAACAGTGTCTTTGACACTGCAGAACTTAAAGAATGCATTTGTGCAGCATTCAGGACCAAAGACAAAGTGATACTACAAAATGTTTGGAACGAACTGGATTACAGATTGGACGTATGCAGTGTAACAAGAGGGTTACACTTCAAACATTTGTAACTGAAAAAAACTTGGTACTAAAACTGTTAATTCATGTATCTTTTATTGTAATATGTGCAGTAGTTTCGTAAATATGATTTTCTAAAATCGCGCTCACCCTGTAGATGCATTACTTTATTTTGTTCCAAAAGCATTATTGGTTGCGCAAAACAAAAATATTTTTAAAAGGATGATTTCTTTTTCCTTTGCATCTTTTCAGCTTTCTTGGCGTTGGGTTGTGGGGGGGAGATTTTTCAATTCGGAAATATTTCTATATTTCTATTGTAAGAACATTATAGTTGTACATTTCCTAATTCTACAAAATACTAAGAAAAATATTTAAAATAAAAGATTTGAGTGGAGTTATAAGTATTGCTTAAAATCCTTATAAATTCAAATTTAATTAATTCTTCTAAATCGTTCAATCCTTCTAAATCCTTCTAAAATTTATTAAATGGTTATGTAAATCTTCTAATGTAGTTTACAAAATACACAAAAAATACTTTAGAAGATAAAATTTTCATGAGTTCATAATTCAGTACGTAAAGGGTTAAACGGCGCAGTTTTGTTAAAGCATTCTCGAAGTGTTGGAAAGTGTTTCATATAATCCATGCTTAATGCATGATTTTTCTTTCTTGTTCCATAAAATGAGTAAAGAACACAATTTTGAGATACATTACCTTCTTCGATATACTTACAATAACTCTTTCTCTGTTAGACTTCGAGAAGCATTTATTATTGTCTTGAAGTGGTACCTTGTTAACCGAAAACCGACAAACACTTTTATTATTCTTTTAATTAAGTATGAAAGTATAGATTATCTTTTAAAGGAATTATTTTGATCATTATTCTAGTATTTTATTTCTCGTTAAAATACATTTTAAAACTCCTGAACACAGCTGTAAATTGTTTCTGACCTCGGTTCCTCTGTCTGCGTCTATCTGGTCTCTAATTTTCATAAATATACTTCAATTATCACATGATTGGTTGAGGTTTACTTAGAATGTTTCTTATTCAAAATGAAACAAGGTATATAGATATAAATATTTATGTATATTTAAAGTTAGACAAGCAATCAGACAGACAGGCAAATATACAGACAGAAAAATCACTTATATCCTAACGCCACCAATAAAAATTTCTTTACGCAAAAATAAATCAGTAAATAAATAAAAGATAAAAATATAATGGTACAAACGTAACAAATTCGTAAATTGTAATTTCATACGGACTTATAATTTAATTAAAAAATATACCTTTTATTTTTCTCAAGACGAAAATCGGGTGGGAAAAAAACTGAATTCATGCATTAAAAATATGAAAATGAAAATAAACAAATAAAACCGCAAAAGTGGTTTACATTTGAGACTCATTTCAATACATTTAATCCCCATAACTACTATGTAAACACACGGTGGTTGTGTGTTTAATCCA
Organism: Maratus speciosus; assembly: GCA_963932465.1. Lineage (NCBI taxonomy): Eukaryota > Metazoa > Arthropoda > Arachnida > Araneae > Salticidae > Maratus > Maratus speciosus. The sequence continues at coordinate 294,989,901 of OZ010798.1, forward strand.
GCCTCCAAACACAATCATCTGATCGCTTATCACATATCGTCTGCCTGTGAAAATCGCATCAATCCCAAACAAAAACAAATGACCTGATGGGAAGTGCGAGGGGAAAATCCCATGTTGAACAAACTTATAAGGCTGTTCTGTCGACTATTACTTCCCTTTCGGGATGTAAACAAAGCGATGTCGTTTCACAGGTTCACTATTCCACAGTTTTTTGGCTTTCAGTAAGCTATATAATTAAAACAGGGTGGCGACAGATGAAGAACTTTTCACGTTAAAGATCAGTATTTTCTTGGTGAAAAATCCCCTTTATTTAATCGTATTTGATTTTTTTTTTTTTTTTTTTTTTTTTTAAATAAGAAAATACTCTATGGTATTTTCCCTGAAGAATTCCCTGACCTGTTTCCACGATGTAAAAGAAATTTTTACTCAACCCATAGTTAGAAAAGTTATAATGACTATCTTCAAAATGAATCATTATATAAATTTTTTAGCAAAAAAAAAAAAAAAATAAATAAAACTTCAAAAACTACTAGTGAGTAGTAGGAAAACAACAGTACGGGCTCAGGAGGGGGTACAGGGGCACCGTGCCCCCTCCCATTCCGCCTCCGGCAACGCACCTCCTCCGACACCGTCCCCCTCCGATCCACACCCCCTCCGGTCCCACACCCCTTGCGACACCGCACCCCCCCGCCACCGCCCCCTAGCGGGAAAAATGGCGTTTTTAGAGTATTTTTCTGCTATAACATGAGAGTTGAACGTTAGATCGACTAGATTATCATACTATAAGATGAAGATTAAATTTACATTTGAATTTTGAACAATCTTTTCCTTAATGAGCATTATTAATTAAGCAAAAACAATGGAAAATATCAATTTTTTAGGAAAAAGCTGATTTCTGTAGATTTTCTTTCAATTGTAAGATCAGAATAACAAATTAAATGGAGAAAGTTAAACATATATTTGAATTTTGAACAATCTTTACCTTAATGAGTATTATTAATTAAGCAAAATAATGAAAAATATCAATTTTTAATGAAAAAAGCTGAATTTTTTCAAGTACAAGATCAGAATATACTCTTAAATGGAGAAAGTTAAACATACATTTGAATTTTGAACAACCTTTACCTTAATGAGTATTATTAATTAAGCAAAACAATGGAAAATAACAATTTTTAAGGGAAAAAGCTGATTTCTGTAGATTTTCTTTCAATTGTAAGATCAGAATAACAAATTAAATCGAGAAAGTTAAACATACATTTGAATTTTGAACAACCTTTACCATAATGAGTATTATTAATTAAGCAAAACAATGGAAAATAACAATTTTTAAGGGAAAAAGCTGATTTCTGTAGATTTTCTTTCAATTGTAAGATCAGAATAACAAATTAAATGGAGAAAGTTAAACATATATTTGAATTTTGAACAACCTTTACCTTAATGAGTATTATTAATTAAGCAAAACAATGGAAAATAACAATTTTTAAGGGAAAAAGCTGATTTCTGTAGATTTTCTTTTAACTGTAAGATCAGAATATCGACTTAAATGGAGAAAGTCAAACATATATTTGAATTTTGAACAATCTTTACCTTAATGAGTATTATTAATTAAACAAAACAATGAAAAATATCAATTTTTAATGAAAAAAGCTGAATTTTTTCAAGTACAAGATCAGAATATACTCTTAAATGGGGAAAGTTAAACGCGTACATTTGAATTTTGAAGAATCTTTACCTTAATGAGTATTATCAATTAAGCAAAACAGTGGAAAATATGAATTTCTTAGGAAAAAAAGCTGATTTCTGCAGATTTTATTCAACTGCAAGATCAAAATATATACTTAAATGGAGAAAGTTAAACATATATTTGATTTTTGGATGATTAACACCTTAATGAGAATGATTAATTAAGCAAAATAACAAAAATATCAATTTTTAATGGAAAAAAAGAATATTTCTTAGGATTTTTTCTACTATAAGATCAGAATATCAACTTGAAAGACAAAAGTGAATCATATATATTTAATTTTGATCAACCTTTACCTTAATGAGTATTATTAATTAGGCAAAACAATGGAAAATATCAATTTTTAATGAAAAAAGCTAATTTCTGCATATTGTTTCTCAACTACAAGATTGGAATATCAACTTAAATGATGAATGTTAAACATACATTTGAATGAACAACACCATAATGAGTATTATTAATTAAACAACACAATGAAAATATAAATTTTTAACGAAAAAAGCATATTCTTTTAGAGTGTTTTTATTTTTCAACTATAATATAGAGATATCAGCTTGAAAGGAAAATTTAAACATATAATTTAGTATTTGATCAACCATTATCTTAATGAGTTTTGATAATTAAACAAATAACAAAGAATAATATCGAATTTTTAAAGAAAAAGATTAATTATATTAATCCAATAATGATTTTTACATCTTTATATAATACTTTGAACCCATTCAACGTTTTTATTCATTATTATCTTTAAGTTTTATCATTTTTCATATAAAATTTTGAGTTTTCAAACCAATCACTTAATTTTACTACATTTTAAATGTGAATATTTCTAGGTAAATAACCAATTTTATCTTACACGTAGTAATTTTTACTCCAACCTAATTGATTTTACTATGTTTAGACCACTGTACGATTATAATTCAACATATCAGTTCTTATGATAAAAATATGAGCAGATTTTCTTTTCTTTCGCAAAATAGATCTACATTCCTTTCAAGTTCATAGGGAAATCCTGCATCCCTCCCCTTGAAGGGTGACGGGTACAATAGGTTGACGTCACTTGTTTTCAAGTATGTATGGTGATACGTTGACAATTTGATTTTTTTTTCTTTCCATATTCTGTAAATGAAAGTGTCAATATTTTTACATTATTACAAGTATAATTTTTAGAGTTTAATGAATAATTACTTATTTATTATTAGATACCCAATTTATTGACAGATGAATTAACTATACCTGTGCTTAACCACTATATTTCACATATTCAGACACATTTTGAGAATTTTTAGCTCAATAAGTAAACATTAACTGCATTTTGAACATAACCCATATTTTTCAACACTAGTTCCTACACGAGAATTTTGTTTATGAAATTGTATTCACTTTCAAATTGCTTTTACGTGAAATTATATGAATCTTTTTAACAGATACGAATTGTTGTAGTTAACACGTTCAACCTCAATATCAATAATTAAACAAAACAATGGAAAATATCAATTTTTAAGAAGAAAAATAAAAAGAGATTTCTTTAGATTTTCTTTTTTCAGCTACAAGATAAGAATAACAACTTAAATGAGGAACGTTAAATATATATTTTAGTTTTTGAACAACCATTACCTTAATGAATTTTAATAATTAAACAAATAACAAAAGGAAAATGTGATTTTTAATGAAAAAGACGAATTTAAACGAATTTGATTAACTTTTACACTAGTTTGAGAGTTTATCATCCTTTTGGATGCTAGCTATGTAGAATTTTAAGCTTTCAACGTAACACATTTCAAGAAATACTCATTACTAAACAAAAATAAATTAAATTTAAGCTAATCAATGACTGAAAATTTCATATTTAAAAAATATTTTCATGAATGTGCATAAAAAATAAGAGTTTACAAATTAATATCCTTATTTTTATTACATTTAACTGGATTTTTCTACATTCGAGCTTAATTTTTATACACAAAGTATTATTTAATCAAATCCAGTACTTTCAGATTTAACGAAATTCAGCGATTTTTCACTATCCATCCTATGACTTAAAAAACAACAGCGCCTCCTATAATTTTATAGCTTTGAGTGAAACGAGTCGAATTTTTTATACTCTTTGCTGTTTTCGTTATATGAAGACGTCAACTTATATTCTCTAGTTTAACTAAAATGAGTAATAGGCAAGAAATGTCTTTAGCAGAGGAAGATTGAAGTCAATCTTACTTAAAGAATATGAATTCAGCTATACCCAGTCAAGAAGCACATGCTTCGAACATTGAAATATTGCCCTCTTTACCAGAACAACTAAAACCAGCTTTTTCTTGCAATCAATGCGAGAAATCCTATTCAAAAAAGAATGCTTTAAACAGACATCAAATATCCCATTTGGAGAAAAAACCCTTTGAATGTGAAATATGCTCAAAGACATTCATTCAAAGCAGTGATTTAAAACGCCATAGTGTAACTCATTCCAGGACATCTACTACATACAAATGCGATCAATGCGGGAAAGATTATTTACAAAAGTTTCTGTTAACAATTCACAAGAGATCTCATAAGAAGTTTTATGATTGTGATAAATGTTCCAACTCTTTTTTAACAAAGTCTGCTTTAACTAAACATAAAAAAGTTCATCCCAAGGAATATGAATGTAAATACTGCAAGATTAAATTGTACGATGAAGTTGAATTTTTACATCATAAAAAAGTTCACCCTAAGAAATATAGTGGTAAACACTGTAAAATTATCTTTTATCTCCAGAGGGAGTTTATTCATCATCTGATCAACATGCATAAATGAAAAATGCAAACTTTGTTAAGTCATAAACTTGATTTGAATATCTGTATATTTTAAAAATGTATATGTCCTCCTATAACTGTTGAAAATGATGAATAAATATTGTTTAACTGAAAAAGCTTTTGTCGTTTATTTTTGCCATATCAACTTGTGATTTTTCTTGACTTTATCTCATCAAGTCAAAACGATTTTACTAAAATTTTAAAATAAATATTGTATATTTTTTTAAGTTTATAATTTTTTTAATTTCTTATCGAATGAAACATGAGTTAACTATATTTTATTAATTTCATATTAAAAACCTAACGTTTTCCTTATAATTTTATTATGTTCCGTCTAAATTTTATCTACCCAATTAAATTCTATAATCCCTTCTTACTAGCAAACATTACTATTTAACTGGAAATTTCACATTATTGTTTTTCTTTTTTCATGATTGTACATATAAAAATAAGAGTTTACAAACTAATTTCCATAATTTATCACATTTGAACTTAATTTTTATACTCAAAACATTATTTAATCAAATTTTTATACTTTCTGATTCAGTGAAATTCGATGATTTTTCATTTTTTAATCCAATACCACAATATTTATCGACATTGGACTTGATTCTTCCCTTGTATATTTTTACATTACACAATTAAGATAGATACAGACTTAGGACAGCAATAGAGTTCAAAATTGATTATACTCAATTTTCACCTTATATGAATTGGTCCTACATGACATTTCTTATTGCTAAAATCACTTGATATATTAAAATTAGTCCGAGTTATTTAGTCTATATTATTAATCAAATTATCATATGTTTCATCTTACACTTCTAAGATTTCTGAATTATCATCCATCAAGTTGCTTAAAATACTAATACTGTGTTTATAGTTCTATTGATACATAGCCTACATGAATATAATCTTTAATTTTAACATTTCATATTTTAAATGACCTATTTTCAAAACTAAACTATATGAATTTTTACTACATCACTTATCAATATCACAGAATGATTTATGCTTCACACTTTTCTAATAATTATCAGATTCTTATAACATAATTTCTTGATAACATATATTATACTACTGATTTGTACGCATGAGTGAGTTGTCACGTGATCAAAACGATTGAGAATAATATAAATTTTCGAAAAGCAGCGCAGTATTTCTCATTTCAACTGTTAAACTTGGAAGAGAAGGTGACTTTAAGTGCGCAACTCTGATAAATTTCCAGATTTTAATTCAAGTGAGGAATCGATTTCTTTGTTAGTGAATAAAGTAAGTTTTAGTATATCATTACAACATATATGTATTAATAAAAATAAATAAGTAAATGATTACTTATATATTAAACCTTTCCTAAGTACATAAATATATTTCTTTTATTGTACAGATGTTGCAGCAAGATGAATCAAAACAGCAGCAATCCTCTTTATCAGAAATGGATGATCTGAATGATTCGCTCTTAGCACATGTAGAGTTAAAGAATAATAAATATGTAAGTACTTAGATATGAAATACTATAATTCATATATGAAACGTAATTAGAGTAAATTTAAAATCAAATATTTTATTGTTTGTACTTTAACAAATGTTTTTTATCCATATCATTGAAGAGAATTCTAATTGTTTACATTTATTTCTCTCACAGATGTGTTCTATTTGCTACAAACAATTTTTAAGTAAATGGAATTTAAAAGAACATACACAAATCCATACAGATGAAAAACCCTATACTTGTGAAGATTGCCAAAAGCCGTTTTCAAGAAAATATGAATCAAAAATGCATACTACATCATATAGTCTATCACCAGCTGTATGTAAACTTTGTGAAGATATTCAAGAAATAACCAGACGTTTGAAGAAGTTAACAATCAAGGAAGAGATTTAGACTATGTACTCAACCTATTTGCATAAGAGTTACCACAATATCCCAAAATTGAAATTTCGAAGGCACACAGTGGATCTAAAGAAATTTTTGTTACCCATGATTCTCGTAACCACAATGAATTTGGATATTATTCATAATGTATTCCTTAAATTGTTATAATAAATATTCGTTTATCTGCACTTATCGATGTGTTTATTTATATCTCCTAACATTTTAAACGAAAAACGGTTTCCCATCTTAAAAAATTTCATAAGAACAGATAAAAATTAACAGATGAATGAAAAAATTCGCATGTTCACAAAGTTTTCTAGATATATTTACAAAAATGTTTACAAAATAAAAAATTTGCAAGAGTAAAAGACAAAATTTCACAAAATTAAAAAAAAATACAACATAACATTTTTTTCTTCTCACAAATGTGAGTTTTTAGAAAAGTAGGAAAAAAATTGCACTTAGATTTTTTTTTTCAAAAGTGAAAAAAATATTTTTACAAAAAATATTTTTACAAAAAATAATTTTACAAAAAAAAAATTACAAAAGTAAAAAAAAAATTATAACATAAAAAATAATTAAAAAAAATACAAAATTTGTGAAAAAAATTGTAAAAAAGTTTGAAAACAATTTACAAAAAAGTTATGAATAGGTTTCAAAAAATGATATTTTAAATATAGTGTATAATGGTTGGCCAACCATTATAATACTATTTAAAATATCATTTTTTGAAACTTTTTCATAACATTTTTGTAAATTTTTTTCAAACTTTTTTGCAATTTTTTTTCACAAATTTTGTAATTTTTTTTTATCATTTTTTATGTTATAATTTTTTTTTTACTTTTGTAATTTTTTTTGTAAAAATATTTTTTGTAAAAAACATTTTTGTAAAAAAAATTTTTGTAAAAAAATTTTTTGTTAAAAAATTTTTTGTAAAAAAATTTTTTTGTAAAATATTTTTTGTAAAAATATTTTTTTCACTTTTGAAAAAAAAAATCTAAGAGTAACTTTTTTTCCTACTTTTCTAAAAACTCACATTTGTGAGAAGAAAAAAATGTTATGTTGTATTTTTTTTTAATTTTGTGAAATTTTGTCTTTTACTCTTGCAAATTTTTTATTTTCTAAACATTTACTTAGGAAATATATACTTAGGAAAGGTTTAATATATAAGTAATCATTTACTTATTTATTTTTATTAATACATATATGTTGTAATGATATGCTAAAACTTACTTTATTCACTAACAAAGAAATCGATTCCTCACTTGAATTAAAATTTGGAAATTTATCAGAGTTGCGCACTTAAAGTCACCTTCTCTTCCAAGTTTAACAGTTGAAATGAGAAATACTGCGCTGCTTTTCGAAAATTTATATTATTCTCAATCGTTTTGATCACGTGACAACTCACTCATGCGTACAAATCAGTAGTATAATATATGTTATCAAGAAATTATGTTATAAGAATCTGATAATTATTAGAAAAGTGTGAAGCATAAATCATTCTGTGATATTGATTAGTGATGTAGAAAAAATTCATATAGTTTAGTTTTGAAAATAGGTCATTTAAAATATGAAATGTTAAAATTAAAGATTATATTCATGTAGGCTATGTATCAATAGAACTATAAACACAGTGTTAATATTTTAAGCAACTTGATGGATGATAATTCAGAAATCTTAGAAGTGTAAGATGAAACATATGATAATTTGATTAATAATATAGACTGAATAACTCGGACTAATTTTAATATATATTGTAGCAATAAGAAATGTCATGTAGGACCAATTCATATAAGGTGAAAATTGAGTATAATCAATTTTTAACTCTATTGCTGTCCTAAGTCTATATCTATCTTAATTGTGTAATGTAAAAATATACAAGGGAAGAATCAAGTCCAATGTCGATAAATATTGTGGTATTGGTTTAAAAAATGAAAAATCATCGAATTTCACTGAATCAGAAAGTATAAAAATTTGATTAAATAATGTTTTGAGTATAAAAATTAAGTTCAAATGTGATAAATTATGGAAATTAGTTTGTAAATTCTTATTTTTATATGTACAATCATGAAAAAAGAAAAACAATAATGTGAAATTATCAGTTAAATAGTAATGTTTGCTAGTAAGAAGGGATTATAGAATTTAATTGGGTAGATAAAATTTAGACGGAACATAATAAAATTATATGGAAAACGTTAGGTTTTTAATATGAAATTAATAAAATATAGTTAACTGATGTTTCATTCGATAAGAAATTAAAAAAATTATAAACTTAAAAAAATATACAATATGTATTTTAAAATTTTAGTAAAATCGTTTTGACTTGATGAGATAGAGTCAAGAAAAATCACAAGTTGATATGGCAAAAATAAACGACAAAAGCTTTTTCAGTTAAACAATATTTATTCATCATTTTCAACAGTTATAGGAGGACATATACATTTTTAAAATATACAGATATTCAAATCAAGTTTATGACATAACAAAGTTTGCATTTTTCATTTATGCATGTTGATCAGATGATGAATAAACTCCCTCTGGAGATAAAAGATAATTTTACAGTGTTTACAACTATATTTCTTAGGGTGAACTTTTTTATGATGTAAAAATTCAACTTCATCGTACAATTTAATGTTGCAGTATTTACATTCATATTCCTTGGGATGAATTTTTTTATGTTTAGTTAAAGCAGACTTTGTTAAAAAAGAGTTGGAACATTTATCACAATCATAAAACTTCTTATGAGATCTCTTGTGAATTGTTAACAGAAACTTTTGTAAATAATCTTTCCCGCATTGATCGCATTTGTATGTAGTAGATGTCCTGGAATGAGTTACACTATGGCGTTTTAAATCACTGCTTTGAATGAATGTCTTTGAGCATATTTCACATTCAAAGGGTTTTTTCTCCAAATGGGATATTTGATGTCTGTTTAATGCATTCTTTTTTGAATAGGATTTCTCGCATTGATTGCAAGAAAAAGCTGGTTTAGTTGTTCTGGTGAAGAGGGCAATATTTCAATGTTCGAAGCATGTGCTTCTTGACTGGGTATAGCTGAATTCATATCCTTTAAGTAAGATTGACTTGAATCTTCCTCTGCTAAAGACATTTCTTGCCTATTACTCATTTTAGTTAAACTAGAGAATATAAGTTGACGTCTTCATATAACGAAAACAGCAAACAGTATAAAAAATTCGACTCGTTTCACTCAAAGCTATAAAATTATAGGAGGCGCTGTTGTTTTTTAAGTCATAGGATTGATTTGAAAAGTGAAAAATCGCTGAATTTCGTTAAATCTGAAAGTACTGGATTTGATTAAATAATGCTTTGTGTATAAAAATTAAGCTCGAATGTAGAAAAATCCAGTTAAATGTAATAAAAATAAGGATATTAATTTGTAAACTCTTATTTTTTATGCACATTCATGAAAATATTTTTTAAATATGAAATTTTCAGTCATTGATTAGCTTAAATTTAATTTATTTTTGTTTAGTAATGAGTATTTCTTGAAATGTGTCTCGTTGAAAGCTTAAAATTCTACATAGCTAGCATCCAAAAGGATGATACTCTCTCAAACTAGTGTAAAAGTTAATCAAATTCGTTTAAATTCATCTTTTTCATTAAAAATCACATTCTTTTGTTATTTGTTTAATTATTAAAATGCATTAAGTTAATGGTTGTTCAAAAACTAAAATATATATTTAACGTTCCTCATTTAAGTTGTTATTCTTATCTTGTAGCTGAAAAAAGAAAATCTAAAGAAATCTGTTTTTATTTTTCGTCTTAAAAATTGATATTTTCCATTGTTTTATTTAATTATTGATATTGAGGTTGAACGTGTTAACTACAACAATTCGTATCTGTTAAAAAGATTCATATAATTTCACGTAAAAGCAATTTGAAAGTGAATACAATTTCATAAACAAAATTCTCGTGTAGAACTAGTGTTGAAAAACATGGGTTATGTTCAAAATGCAGTTAATGTTTACTTATTGAGCTAAAAATTCTCAAAATGTGTCTGAATATGTGAAATATAGTGTTTAAGCACAGGTATAGTTAATTCATCTGTCAATAAATTGGGTATCTAATAATAAATAAGTAATTATTCATTAAACTCTAAAAATTATACTTGAATAATGTAAAAATATTGACACTTTCATTTACAGAATATGGAAAGAAAAAAAAATCAAATTGTCAACGTATCATCATACATACTTGAAAACAAGTGACGTCAACCTATTGTACCCGTCACCCTTCAAGGGGAGGGATGCAGTATTTCCCTATGAACTTGAAAGGAATGTAGATGTATTTTGCGAAAGAAAAGAAAATCTGCTCATATTTTTTTCATAAGAACTGTTATGTTGAATTATAATCGTACAGTGGTCTAAACATAGTAAAATCAATTAGGTTGGTGAAAAAATTACTAAGTGTAAGATAAAATTGGTTATTTACCTAGAAATATTCACATTTAAAATGTAGTAAAATTAAGTAATTGGTTTGAAAACTCAAAATTTTATATGAAAAATGATAAAACTTAAAGATATTAACGAATAAAAAACGTTGAATGGGTTCAAAGTATTATATAAAGATGTAAAAATCATTATTGGATTAATATAATTAATCTTTTTCTTTAAAAATTCGATATTATTCTTTGTTATTTGTTTAATTATCAAAACTCATTAAGGTAATGGTTGATCAAAACTAAATTATATGTTTAAATTTTCCTTTCAAGCTGATATCTCTATATTATAGTTGAAAAATAAAACAACTCTAAAAGAATATGCTTTTTTCGTTAAAAATTTATATTTTCATTGTTTTGTTTAATTAATAATACTCATTACGGTGTTGTTCATTCAAATGTATGTTTAACTTTCATCATTTAAGTTGATATTCCAATCTTGTAGTTGAGAAACAATATGCAGAAATTAGCTTTTTTCATTAAAAATTGATATTTTCCATTGTTTTGCCTAATTAATAATACTCATTAAGGTAAAGGTTGATCAAAATTAAATATATATGATTCACTTTTGTCTTTCAAGTTGATACTCTGATCTTATAGTAGAAAAAATCCTAAGAAATATTCTTTTTTTTCCATTAAAAATTGATATTTTTGTTATTTTGCTTAATTAATCATGCTCATTAAGGTGTTAATCATCCAAAAATCAAATATATGTTTAACTTTCTCCATTTAAGTTGATATTTTGATCTTGCAGTTGAATAAAATCTGCAGAAATCAGCTTTTTTTCCTAAGAAATTCATATTTTCCACTGTTTTGCTTAATTAATAATACTCATTAAGTTAAAGATTCTTCAAAATTCAAATGTACGCGTTTAACTTTCCCCATTTAAGAGTATATTCTGATCTTGTACTTGAAAAAATTCAGCTTTTTTCATTATAAATTGATATTTTTCATTGTTTTGTTTAATTAATAATACTCATTAAGGTAAAGATTGTTCAAAATTGAAATATATGTTTGACTTTCTCCATTTAAGTCGATATTCTGATCTTACAGTTAAAAGAAAATCTACAGAAATCAGCTTTTTCCCTTAAAAATTGTTATTTTCCATTGTTTTGCTTAATTAATAATACTCATTAAGGTAAAGGTTGTTCAAAATTCAAATATATGTTTAACTTTCTCCATTTAATTTTTTATTCTGATCTTACAATTGAAAGAAAATCTACAGAAATCAGCTTTTTCCCTTAAAAATTGTTATTTTCCATTGTTTTGCTTAATTAATAATACTCATTAAGGTAAAGGTTGTTCAAAATTCAAATGTATGTTTAACTTTCTCCATTTAAGAGTATATTCTGATCTTGTACTTGAAAAAATTCAGCTTTTTTCATTAAAAATTGATATTTTTCATTGTTCTGCTTATTTAATAATACTCACTAAGGTAAAGATTGTTCAAAATTCAAATATATGTTTAACTTTCTCCATTTAATTTTTTACTCTGATCTTACAATTGAAAGAAAATCTACAGAAATCAGCTTTTTCCTAAAAAATTGATATTTTCCATTGTTTTTGCTTAATTAATAATGCTCATTAAGGAAAAGATTGTTCAAAATTCAAATGTAAATTTAATCTTCATCTTATAGTATGATAATCTAGTCGATCTAACGTTCAACTCTCATGTTATAGCAGAAAAATACTCTAAAAACGCCATTTTTCCCGCTAGGGGGCGGTGGCGGGGGAGTGCGGTGTCGCAAGGGGTGTGGAACCGGAGGGGGTGTGGATCGGAGGGGTGACGGTGTCGGAGGGGGTGCGGGGCCGAAGGCGGGACGGGAGGGGGCACGGTGCCCCCGTACCCCCTCCTGAGCCCGTACTGTTGTTTTCCTACTACTCTAGTGAACGAAATTGACTCTGTATTGTATTCGAAATTGACTCTGCTGGCATGCAGTGCACTACTATAGTAGCAGTTCCGTGAATGGCTTTCTCCCAGTGTTTAATTCAGATACTTTTCGGGAGGGATTTTTATGGCTCCGAGTGGACATTATAGAATTCCCGGGGGGATTACTTTTTTTTATCATTGTCATTGAAAACACAAAATCTCAAACCTTCCGGGGGGGGGGGACATATCATTGCTCCGTGAGGGAATGCTCCCCCCCCCCCGGGTCACTCCCTGAATTCAACACTGCTTTCTCGGAATCTGATCCAATTACATGGGTAGTTAGAAATTATTTATTAAACTGACAGTTTGTCAGCCGAACTCTTGTACGCTAATTACTTGATTTTATATTAAATGAAAAAAATTGTTAAGAATTGTTGGCCCACCCTGTATTCATCAACAAACCTAGAAAATAAAAAGTTTAAAAAGGGAAGAAAGGGTAGCGAAGTTCTCATCATTTTTTTTTCTGGGGGTGGGGGGGACGGGTAGTTGTATTTTTAAAAATGTACTGAACCAATTTTGTGGAAATTTAAATGGGGCCAATTGGAGATATCCTATTTCAGTTTTTAAAAAATCTCAAGAATCAGTCGCATAGTTTCGCAGTAATGAGTGAACATACATTTAAAAAAAAAATTACACACGCGTCGAATTGAGAACATCTGCATTTTTTTGAAACTTAAAAATATCGTGCTCTACTTGTACTACACATTCTTTTATATCAAACTTAGATGATAGTAATATTATATTCGATTTTTTTATGTCCTTAAAAAAATACAGTTACAAGCTATTATAAGAACACATTAAAAGTTTGAGACTGTCTTTTTATTTTTAAGTTAGAGCACAGGCATAAAGCAAGTAGACAGATGAGTAAATAGATAGATAGATAAGACATTTGTATATGCTCCATAAAAGAATTCTTGACGAATAAATAAAAATAAAAGATAAATAAAGTGATATTGTTATAATCCATAGTAAATCCATAAATTCTACTTAAAAATGAATTTCCAATAAAATTAAGAAATTAATTATGTCAGTTTACTCTTTCTCTGGTTAGAAGTCAGAGGGAGATTTTAAAATATCTAGGAAGGGTGGGTTCGCGATTAGCATGAAGCTAAGGACCCAGTATAAATATAAAATTGTTGTACCAAAAGTTTTTATATCAATAATGAAAGATAGAAATCTATTTTCTTACCTTTCTGGTAAAACAGACATACGCTGGTTTCCTTCTTATGTAGTCAACCTGTAATTTTTATTTAATGAATAGATGTGACTGATTATGAGAAATATCATCTTCGAATAATCCAGATGTAGAGAAAAAAACTATTTAATTCTTGAAGAAAAACTTGGTTACAGGAATCCACACTCACACACTGAAAAATATAAAGTAAAAGATTAAATATGAATAAGATAAAAGTAATGACGTCGAAAATCCAGTAGGAGACATAAGTCTTCCATAAGACAAAGAGTTGACACACAAAAAACCGTGCGTCTTGACCTCGCAAAATCGGCCCTTCAAGTGAGAAGTAAAAAGGGGCCCACATAAGTTAAAACAGAGTAAAAAAGTCTGGAAACAATAAAACTGCTTAACAAGCAAAAAAGTTCTAATTAAAGGAGTCTATATCTTCAGAAAAGTTCTCTGGTGCTGCTATCTATTGTCGCCTTTTCGAAACATAAGTCTTTGACACAATTGTTCTTTAGTCCGTGATCTTACGAGAACTTCGCTCAGGGAAGTGTCGCCATCTTGGAACACATTTCACAACTAAAAAATGAAGGCATGTCGCACATGTCACAGGTAAATTGTCATTTCACAGGCGAGGCGATGTTGGACATAAAACCACTTACGCTGAGACGTTTTCCAACAGGAGAAATTTAATTTCATACCTTGAAACTCTGGAAAGGAAAGTTAACTAGAAAAAACACAAAAGCCATTTTTATTAGTGACTCACTTCGATATACCGAGTGTCTAAAAAGGACTGACTGATTTTAAAATTCAATAGCTTGCAAACAGTGACAGATATTTAAAATATTCTTGCAGGAGCATTATGTATGATACAGGAGTTTTTTTACTGTGATTCTTGAATTTCGTTCGAATTAAAAAGAATGGCGCTGCTATGTACTAAATCTAGGCCCGATTTTTGGTACTTCGGGACCCACTCAATGCATTTTAATCTCCTTTTTTGGCATGTGGGAGGGAAAAAAGGCCAAAAAATCCAGCTTTTATTTAGCGCCTATTCTTCCAGCACCACCTATTGTTTGTGATTCGAACTAAATTCGAGAATCACGGCAGAAAACTCCTGACATCATACATAATCCTCCTGCGAGATTTTTTTAAATATCTGTCACCGTCTGCGAGTTATTGAATTTTAAATTTTGGTAGTCCTTTTTAGGACACCCGGTATATTAACCCGTAACCACGATGTAAACACACCACGGTCGTATCATTCAGCTTCCAAACACGATCCACTGATGGCTTATCATACATCGCCTGCCTGTCAAAATCGCATCAGTTTGAAACAAAAACAAGTAATATGACAAAAATATAGGAAGACCGGGGGGAAGAGCCCATGTCAAACAAGCTTATAAGATTCTGATGTAGACTATTTCATCCTGTTCGGAATGTAAGCAAAGCGACGACTTTTTACTCTTTCATACTATACCACAGTTTCTTTGACAGATTAAGTTATATAGCATATAAAACTAATGTTTACGCAATTCATGATTAGAAGTAATATAATAACCATCTTCAAAATGAAAAGAATTGCCCTCTACCTCTAGTACATGTTCATTTAAATCTTTTATGCCTAATTCTTTTATCAAACTTAACGTTTTTTGTTCAGGTGATAAATAGTGATTATATATTCGATTTTTTCATGTCCTTAAAAAAATGCATACATTTATTCTAAAACGTAAAAGATTGCAGTCTGTTCTGTTTTAAGAACATATTAAAAGTTTGAAACAGTTTTTTTGAAGCAGAGCACAGACAATGACCAAGCAAACAGACAGATAAATAGATATTTTTATATCTTCGATTAAATAATACTTTACGAATATAAATAAATAAAACGAAGAGAAAAAAGTGGTATTGTTATAACACATAGCAAATTCGTAAATTATAATTTAAAATTAATTTCCATTTAAATTATGAAATGAATTATGTAACTTTACTCTTTTTCTTGCCAGAAATCAAAGGGAGGGAGGATGTATTTTCATGCCTTAAAACTGATTTAATTCCTCTTCAAATGTGCGTGTTTTGTGTCTATCCCCTCTCGCTTGTGAAACAACCATTTTCTTGTGAGTGTGTTTCCTACATAATTATTTGTTTGTGAAATATGTTTTAATCAGTGCTTCAATTTAAACGTGTTAACATTCTAGTGAATAATAACCAGGAACTCATTCAGTATTCCGACGGCAGCACTAAAACTTACCGCTCCATCCTGCTTTTAACAGGACAACTATGAAAAGAAAGAAATTACTCAAACGTTGCATTTTCTGCTCTGTTTCAGACTTTTGAGAACTTTCACAGGCCCCAAACTTTTTAGTGCGTGTTCTGGTTTCGACCAAGCAGGACTGCACAAATTTGTTGTGCGATGCCTTTCGTTTAAAGGAACACTCCTTATCCTGTGTGAATTTGACATCTAATATCATGTTAACGAATTCATTTTATTCTTATATTTTTTGTAGTGCACCCATATTTATCAAAGACCATATTCGTTAATTAAAAAAAGAAGTATTTGAACGTCCGACTCTTTCCTGATGAAAAGCTCGTTCACACGACCCACATTTATCTTCAAATAAAAATCACTTTAAATATTTCAGCTGATTACATGATCACGAAAGGAGATTCTTCGTGAGCTTACCAGAAAAGGTAAGAGAATTCATTTTACATTCTATTATTGTTTTTAACAAATAACTGGGTATTTGGCGTAAGCCGTTCCGAACTCATCCCCTTCAATATTTATCAATAAAAACTCGGAAAACGAAAGTAAATTAGGAAAACCACAAAAGCCACTTTTACGAATAACTCATTTCGATATATATTATTCCTTTAATGATGATGTAAACACGTGTGTCTCAACCAGCTTCCAAACACAATCGCCTGATCGCTTATCATATACGTATCGTCTGCCTGCCAAAACCGTGTCAATCTGAAACAAAACAAAGAATAAAAACAGAAAGTCTAAAGGGAAAATCCCATGGCCCTTATAAAGCTAGACTATTTCTTACCTTTCGGAATGTAAACAAACCGACAAATTTCACTCGTTCACTATCCCACAGTTTGTTTAGCAGAATAAGCTACATATATTACGTAAAACCAATGTTTATGCAGTTCGTGGTAAAAAAATAATATAATTACCATCTTAAAAATGAAAAATATTGTGCTTTACCCGTACTACATTTTCTTTTATATATTTTACATTCTTTTAAATTTTATTATTTTATCACACTTAAATTTTTTTAAGTACAGAATATAAATAGTAATAATATATATCTATATAAACTAGCAAAAGACTATATTTAGCCTGAACCCCTTCACAGAACAAGAAAAAAGAATAAAACTGTTTTTAAAAAGTTAAAATTTCAACAAGAAAATACAGAAAAAACTAGGAAAAAACAGGCTGCGGCCTCATCGGCAGTGGGTCATATTTCAAAAACAGCCGAGCATTCAAAAAATGTATATAAAATACGTATTAGTGGCAGTGGGTTTCGGCCAGAACAGTGAGTAGCAAAATCAAATGTTAAACATTCGATGGCTGCATATCACATGCTCCCCCACCGGACCCTACGCCACATTATTAAATGAATGCCTCACCTGGAATATAGTAAAAGATGCAAAATTGTGTTTGTTGAAAAAAAACCACACACCACCAACACAGCCACGTTGCCACAACCAAAAATATAAAACATAAAACAAACTAAACAAGGTAGAATCCATCTTCTCTTATCTCTTATATATATACAGTCGATCCCCAATTTAACGAATTTCTCGATTTAGCGAATTTTTGTATGGTCCCGACGAAAAGGGAACAAAAAAACTTCGATTTTGCGAATTTATAATCCCGATTTAACGAATAACTTTCGATGTCGAAAAAATGAAAAATTGAAGAAATTTTCTAATATTTATTAAAAATTTTCAATGCCCCTGATTGTTAATTTTCAAAATATGCATCTTGTGACACAGAAATATCTACAAGCGAAAATATACATTACGCCGAGGTTATTAATAGCAGTAGTAGTGGATCGGATGAAGAAGATGAAATAGAAATGAAGCATGCAACGTTCAAAGAAGCAGTTTGCAGTTTGGATATTTTGGAACGGTATTTGATGTTTCATGATGTTGGTGACACTGTTTTCACAACTTCAGAAAAAATATATATATATACAGAAGTTTGGAATACGAAATCGAAACACAGCAAACAAATATCTATAAAAGTTATGTTATAAAATTTGATCAAACTTAAATTCAATACTTCTGATTTATAGTAGTGCATAAAAAAATAATCAATTTTAATACAGGGGATTTGTATTTTCTTAAAGCAATAAATGTTTAACATCGTTATTAAAGTAAATGAGCATTGTTCTTCTTATTTATTGCCATCTTTTAACTTGTTTTGTTGTATAAAATTATTATTTTGATTATCCAGATTTAACGAACAAAGTTGCTAGTCCCGAACGATTCGTTAAATCGGGGTTCGACTGTATATATATACATGTATATATATATATATGAAAGGATAAAAATCCCTTTTAAAATTCCAAATTCCAAATGAAATTTCAAAAATTTAAATTAAAATCCAAAGTTTCTTTTTCATAACTTTAAATCTCATTATAAAACCAGTTTTACCCCTTGTAACTTTGTTTCCCAGTAATACATCTTATTAGTTTCAGATATCATTTTCGGACGATGTTTAAGAGTAAAAATGCTGACGTTCGGAATATTCTCATTCAGTTGTGGTTAGCCGATTCCCGGCCCGGCCAAGCCTAAGTCTGGCATCTAAGCCTGGGCAATCAATCAAAAACTAATCAACCAATTAAAGAAATGTTCCTCCCAATTTTACAATTGTGCCCTCTGCTGAAAAATAGGTTAAACGCCAAGATATTAGCTAAGACCCGCGCCAAAAACGGGAGATCTTGCCATTTTGAGATGCCGGCAAAACCCATGTCAATGTAGCTCCTGAAAATCAACGTAACGGGCTCGAGGACCTTCGACAGGACTCGCGATCGGACTGTACGATGGACCACGAAATAAATGACTTCGATCCACCCAAAAGGTTCCCGAGTTCAAGTTATTATCAAAGTATGACACCCCAGAAGTTATTACATATATATATGTTATATTATTAATTCTTCCTTCGCGATATTTCCTTTTCACATGCTAAATTACCGTCATATTCACTAATTTCATATTCTTTATTATTATCTATCATTAATCCTATTAAATTATCTTTAAATTAATTATTATCTTGCTCGATTTACTTAAATATAAAGCTTTTAGTTCCTTCCTAAATTGTATCATGATTTCTGATCATTTCTGTTATTTAATGTGAATTCGGATGTTTTTAAAAGAGCCATTTCTTTTTTTAACTGTATTTATTTATTCCGAGATTATTTTCGCGCGTTGGGGTAATTTTACTTCTAAATGCACCCGCTCCAAATTGCCAGGACTCTTTGCTTTATCACTCCCTTTGGCATTGACTTAGGCTTTACGCGTACCCTTTATTCTTGAATTGGTCAGAGCGCACGCGACGTCATGATTTTCTGTTTCTATGCGTTGTCCCAAAAAGCAGATGCACGGGATCTTTCCTCAGATTTTCCGAGAGATTTATTCAAGCTTGGCATTGTCAATAGTTTTCTGACTGGTCGTTCATAGACACAATTCGTTCTGAAAGTTTCATTCTAATATTATTAAGATCATGCAGTGAAGTCATTTCCCTGCTAGACCGCTATGCCTTATAAAAATGTGGAGAACTGCTTTAGTGATGTTTGATTATTAAAATCGTGGAGCTCTTGGCGTCGTTCTTTCATCATGGAAAAACGCCCAACGATTTCAAGTCCACGTCTTTTCTCAAGCCACCGCACGACTTGCACCAATATCTAACATGCTACAATATAAGCCATCACACGAATGGTATTTCTACGTTAATTCTGTTGCAGGACTAACGCCACTGCCTTCATTCTTTTTTATATAATAAAAGCACGACGACTACAAGGATGTATTCTTTTTATATTATTTAATATATATTCATATATACATATATCTATATCTGTATTAACCCTTTGCTCTCGAAGTTTTTTTCATTCGTATTACTAGCAACTCGAAGCGATTTTAGTTATATCTTATTATTTTTTAAAATTCTTTATGAATACAAATGTTATGACATATAAAAAAAAATTATAAAATTATTACATTTTGTAATCGTCCAAAGTGTGATACCTCTCGAAGCAATTGCCAATATGTAATCTTGGCTTTTCTAGACAGGTATCACAAAATTATTTGCATTGTCTCCGTAGTGGAGCCCTCGAGTTTGAAGACAAATTTTAAATGGCTCCGCTCCGGAGCCATCGAGTGCAAAGGGTTAATAGATTTTAACGAATAAAAATGTAATGAACATTTCTGTAAAGGAAAATATTATGACTTGCTTTAAAACATATTGAAAGCTTGAGCCAGGAAATAAGCAGACAGACAAAACCTTTGTATAACCTGACACCACTGTTAAAATTTTTCATTACCGTCAACCGCTACTTTGGGCCACGTTTTTCTGGTTCCACTCACATTTCCGTTATTAAAAAATATTATATATGATTTTTTCAACGTCGAAATGGAGTTGTAAACAATTAATATGAAACAATGAAGTAAACTGTGTGGTTTTAAAGAGGAATTTTTTTATTTATTTTTATTTTTTAACTATTTTTAAAATTTTGGAACAAAGTAGCCCCTGCTGGGGGCTTCTTTGGTCCATTCACTTATTTTCATATACAATGAATACATTTCATATGTAAGGAAGACATTTTTATTTAAAACCCCTTGTAATAGCACTTGCTAATAAATTAAAACTGCAAACTCGATAAACAAATGTTTATTTTTAGCATTTAAACACAATAAACCATTTCTTAATATTAAAGAAACGAGAAACAGTTTTCGTCATGTTATCCTCAATAACTGGAACAAAAACAATTAATGCAACATTTTGCTACAGTAACATTTGAAATAAAACATGTTTTAAGAGATTTGATTGTATAAAAGGCCTTTCTAAGTAATTGGGGCTATTTCGGACCAAAAAAGGCCTGGCACAAAGTAGCCCCGAAATACTAGTTTTCATGTTAGCTTTATGAAAACGTAAACATTTCCTGTCAAAATAAAAAGCTAAAGGAAAAACTATTATCACACATGGGTTACAGGTTACTAAAGTTAATATTTTGATACTTACCTTTTTTGTAGCTCTCATCCAGATTGTTTTACCATAGAAAGTTTGGAGAGTTACAATTTACACACGAAAACAGTTGTTTGCAAACACATCCAGTGTTGACACTAAAAAAATTTAAATCACCCCCCCAAACTATTCAAATACCCTATAGTAGGGTATAAAATATTTTTCAAGAGCAAAAACTCCAAATTATCTTGTATTGTTTGTTCAATAAAACTTTTATTATGGGGTGGACCAAAGTAACCCCGGAAGGACCAAAGTCGGTTGACGGTCCGTAAATAGTTAAAAAAATAAAAGATAAAAAAATAGCAGTACAATCGCAGTAAATTCATCAATTGTAATTCTATATAATTTATAAATATTTCAATTATAAAATAGACATGTTATTTTTCTCAAGCAGAAAATCAGGTGGGGAAAAACACTCAAGTTACACATTAAAAATCCGAAAACGAAAGTAAACAAGCAAAACCACAAAAACCACTTATATTAAAGTGACTCATTTCGATATATATTATCCCGGCAACCAGTGGCGCCAACTTATATGTGTCTGTGGGGTGCGAGCCCACCCAATAATTTATCTCTCCGCTCAACCAGTTTCAATTTATTTAATTCGTTTATTTATTTATTTGACTGAAATTTAGTTTACTGATGTTCTCAAAGATGTAATTATATCTGAAAAATAGTAAGGATATCCTTTAGGAGTACTGAAAGACCCTTCAGCCGATGTATAATAAAATTTCTCTCAAAAACAAATTTCCTGCCTATTTTGCCATCTGTTTTCATGTCTTGAATTGATAAAGCAATTAGGTGACAAAAATGTATGTTTTTCTTGACATTTAGTTTTTTGCACTTTCAATAGTGAGCAATTTTTATGTTACTTGTCATAAATATTAATGTATTTATTTATAAGCAGGGTTGCAAAAAACCCACCTACCCCCAAAAACCCACCCGGGTTTTTTTGGGTAAAACTCACTCTAAAAAACCCAATAAAACCCACGTCAAAGCTGGTTTTATTGTGTTTTTTACAATCCATGATATTATGATTTAATATTCAGTAACTTTTATGTTAGTTATTTAACCTGTGTGTTTAAAGAGTTACACTATCCTATTAAAACATATTGTAGGTGTACTGCCAAATCCGAATGTGACAAAGTCAAAATGAAATAGTGTGATTAGGTCTTTAAAAAGCCCGTTAATATTAGGGGGGGGGAAAAAAGCCAAAATCAATATACATAGCTAATAATATTTTCGCATAGATAAAAAATGACAAGGTCTTTTATATCAAGATTTAACAAAATAAATCTTCATAATGTAAGTTCCCCACACTGCAAATAGAGGCGTCTTAAATTCAAACACATATGTGACTGAAAAAGCAATTAAGACACTTAAATGTCTGAAAATAAAATTTCAGCCATAATAGATGTCTAAATTTAAGACACAAAAACATCTTATTATGATCATGGCATAAATGAACTGAAAAAAAAAAAAGTTAGAATTATGATTATATGTCTGAATTTAAGACACTTGCAATTTTAGACATTTCAGAAATTCAGCCATTTGAATCACTCACCAAGTAAAACGAACTGAAGTGAGTAGGTTTGTTTGTTGTTGCAAGCATGAACGGTGCGCGAGAAGAACGCGACCGGATTTGACTATTGCTGTTTTGGCGGGCAACGGCTTTTATTCAACGGATTGGCGAAAGTGAATTAAATTATCCTAGTACAGTAAATTTGTCTGAAGTGTAAAAATTGCTTTTAAATTTATCAACATTTGATAAATTATTTGAAAGTGTGACGATATATTTTTCCTCAATCCGAAATCTCTATAATGACATTTGTTATTCACATAATAAATGGAATCGTCAATCGTCGTATAATCTTATAACGCATTAAAAGTTTCTGCTTTATTTCCAAAACATTACATTGATTGAAGATTTGAACTTTGAATTCTCTTACTTGTAAATCGAAGCTGACTCAGAAAGTGAGCGTATCATTTAATGAAGAGAAAGTGGTGACGCAGTATTTACTTTCTTTTGTGAAATAGTATGCACATCTACATTTACGTCCGTTGGTGTGTTAGTCGTTACAGAAAATGTGTTTTAGCATAATGATCGGATGTCTGTATTTTATATCTTTGTGCCTTCATTTTATAGATGCTAGACGGAAGTTTATTTGTTACATATTCTGCTTATTAGAATGGTTTGTCGGTACCTGCTTGTAAATGGAGATCGAAGAAAAAATAATCAATTGGGAATTATATTTTTCATATGGAAATATAAAAATTTCAATATTTCTACGATTGTTTTTATTCAAGACTCACCAAATATTCAAAAGAATATAGCATATCTATAAAAATAAAAAATGTGTGAAATATGGTGAATGTGATATGTGAATATATGATATATGTGAATAATGGTAAAAAAATGTGAATACGCATATATTTTTAAAATGGCGTTATCGTCATATCGTTAAAAAAATATTTTCCTCAAACTGGATTAGCTGTTACAGTTTTGGATATTTGCACCAAGGTAAGGTATTCCATAGGTTTGGAATGATAATTCACAGAACGTTCTTACATATATATTATTATTTATTTATTATTTAAATTATTCTTATTAGACTAATTTGTATTTTTAATATTTTTGTCTTTTTTTTATCAAATAAATATTTTTTGTGGGAAAAGATTTGTTTGCTTATTTCTGATGCTTTTCAATGAGTGCATATGATTTTCAGTATTAATAAATATATTTAATTATTATCTAGATCTTTACTTTATAAATTAAAGTTTCATGTACTAAATAATCTATTTATTGTTTGAATAATACTATTTACTGAAATATACAACAGTTTCAAAGATTTGCTAAGATGTAAAGAAGTTTTGAATTTATAGAATTAATGTTTCCTGCATGCTATTAAAAAATAATATTTACAATTTTGTTAATGATTGTTAAATAGCTCGCATCATCTTAGCAACATATTTAAAAAATTGTTCAGTATAAGTTTTAAAAAATCTAATTTTTATATAACTTTGCACAAGTAAGTTCTTTTCTTGCGAATTCCTTTATTTTATATTAGTGATATAATTTTACATACAAATTTTGATTTTTAGTGACAAGAGTGCCATTTAATTATCTTACAGAGTATATTATTGAAGTGATTTTTTTAATAGTAGCAAATTGAAATTTATCTTTGATGAGAAACATCATGATTTTTTTTTTTTTTAGATGGTAGATATAGAGTATGAAAAGAAATATCGAAAGCATAAGGGTTTGTGTTATCGTGAATATTTTGTTTCAGAATATTTTGTAAACTTGCAGTTTTTCCTATTGGAAAGAAATCCCTCCTATTGTATTAAATTGCACGGCGATAGTGTATATATATAAATATTTAATAATCCTCATGTTTGTTTCAAAATAGAATATACCTATTATGTATTTCCTGCGTTGCATCTCAACACCATAGTACTTAACCTTTAACTGATGTCACGCGGTGTCCCAGACCCCGCGACTCCCAGCTGTAAACACTTTTACAGCTTTTTACTTTTATGTACTGAAGTTAAATAATATGAATAAAATACTTTTTTCATGCAATTTAATTCACATGCTCCTAAGAGAAGTACAACGATATTGTTAGGACAAAATTTAAGTAAATTCAACCATTTGAGTTATTTTTTTTATTCATTTTATTCGAGGGGTCAGAGAGACCAGATCACATCAGTTGTGTGACAAATTTTAGTCACATCAGTTAAGGGTACACAGTACCTTATAAACTACTTTTTCGATTTTGAATAATACTGTAATATACTTAAATATAATGTCACTACAGATATTAGGTACTATAAAGCAAATATAATTTCATATAATTAAAAAAATTGCCTATTTAACTAAAATTTAAATTAAAAAAAATTAAAAATTTTTAAAATCCCTACTACTTTTTTAAATATGAATATTTTTGCTTCAAATTTTTTTCTATATTCTTTAGATTGTACTACATAAAACTGTGCATGGATTTTTAGATGTATGGGATATTACATTTAATATCAATCTTTTTCTCTTTTGTGTAGTAAAAAATCAAGGAAAAATAATTAAAATTCTTAAAAAAAAGTCCTTCCGGCCAGTGCCGGGATATAGTGGAAACCGAATATAGGAGATTCAATACTAATTTTTATCAATATAATGAATGAGAATTTCGCGAAATTAGTCAGCTTTATCCAAGCTGCTTTTCTTTAAAGTAACTTATATTTGGCTGCCAAATTCGGCAATTTCTTAAAGTGCCTGTCATTTTAAGACAACATGGTGGATGAGGCTAAGCAGTGAACTTGGTCGAGACCTTAATAATTGCTGTGCACATGCTCACTGACATCGGAATCGGTTAATATATAGGAGTGTTGTCGCATGCAAAAAATCAGATTTTTCAAAATGTCACCCACAATAGAAATTGAAACTGCTATATCTGAGCCATTTTTTAAGGTAAAGACAAACAAAAAATGCTCCTGAATCCTTATATCAAGATCAAATACTTAAGAAAGAAACCTTTTTCAATTTCTAATTTTTTTGCACCTCACTTTAAATATATATATATTTTTTAATTTAATGTCCGCCATTTTGAAACAAGATGGCTGATGAATCTGGCCAGCGAACTTGGTCGAGGTGTTGATGTATACTATCCACATGCCTTCTTACATCGAAATAGGCGAATACGTGTGTTATCGCGTGACAAATACAAGATCGTTTCAAAATGTTAGCCATGCTAGAAATTCAAAGTGCTATAAATCAACCATTTTTTAAGATATCAACAAACGAACAAATTTTCAGAAACAAAAAATTTGTATCAAGCCAAACACATAAAAAAAAAATCTTTTTCATTTTCCAATTTTTTAATACCTCATTTTGAATTTTAAATTTAATTTTTTTTAAATGGCAACCCTTTTGAAACAAGATGGCGAATGAAGCTGGCCAACGAACTCGGTCGAGACATTGGTATGTACTATGTACAGACCAAGTTACATCCAAATAGGTTCATAAATACGCCTGTTATCGCGTGACAAAAATCAGGTCGTTTTAAAATGTCAGCCACAAGAGAAATTCAAAATGCTATTACTCAGCCATTTTTTTTTTAGATATAGACGAAAGAAAAACTGTTCCGGAATCTTTGTATTAAGGTCAAACACATACAAAAAAAAAAAATCTTTTTCATTTTCCAATTTTTTGGTATCTCATTTAATTTTTTTTATTTTTTAATTTTTTTAAATGGCCGCCATTTTGAAACAAGATGGCGGATGAAGCTGTCCAACGAACTCGGTCGAGACATTTGTATGTACTATGTACACACCAAGGTACATCCAAGTCGGTTCATAAATACGCCTGTTATTACGTGAGAAAAATCAGGACGTTTCAAAATGTCAGCCACGCTAGAAATTCAAAATGCTATAACTCAGCCATTACTTAAGATATAGACGAAACAAAAACTGCTCCCGAATCTTTTTATCAAGGTCAAACACATAAGAAGAAAATATTTTTCCATTTTCAATTTTTTGGTACCACATTTCGAATTTTAAATTTTTAAAAAAATTTTAAATGGCCTCCATTTTGAAACAAAATGGCGGATGAAGCTGGCCAACGAACTCGGTCGAGAGATTTGTATGTACTATGTACACACCGAATTACATCCAAATCGGTTCATAAATACGCCTTTTATCGCGTGACAAAATTCAGGACGTTTCAAAATGTCAGCCACGCTAGAAATTCAAAATGCTATAACTCAGCCATTTTTTAAGATATAGACGAAACAAAAACTGCTGCGGAATCTTTGTATAAAGGTCAAATACATAAGAAAAAATATTTTTCCATTTTTAATTTTTTGGTACCACATTTCAAGTTTAAAATTTTTTTAAAAATTTTAAATGGCCGCCATTTTGAAACAAAACGGCGGATGAAGCTGGCCAACGAACTCGGTCGAGATATTGGTATATACTATGTACACACCGAATTACATCGAAATCGGTTCATAATTACGGGAGTTACAGTGTGACATAGGTCAGATATATATATATATATATATTATTAGGTAGCTTTCTTTACAAAAAGCTACCTATTGCAGCCGTTCGGAGGAAAGCGATTTCAAAAAATTTTGGTATATTTTCATCGATCATGACCCCCAGACCCCGAAACCACCCTCCGTTCAAAATTGATATATATATATATATATATATATATATCAATATATATATATATATATATATATATATATATCTGACCTATGTCACACTGTAACTCTCGTATTTATGAACCGATTTGGATGTAATTCGGTGTGTACATAGTACATACGAATGTCTCGACCGAGTTCGTTGGCCAGCTTCATCCGCCATTTTGTTTCAAAATGGCGGCCATTTAAAATTTTTAAAAAAATTTAAAATTTGAAATGTGGTACCAAAAAATTGAAAATGGAAAAATATTTTTTTCTTATGTATTTGACCTTTATACAAAGACTCCGTAGCAGTTTTTGTTTTGTCTATATCTTAAAAAATGGCTGAGTTATAGCATTTTGAATTTCTAGCGAAGCTGACATTTTGAAACGTCCTGAATTTTGTCACGCGATAAAAGGCGTATTTATGAACCGATTTGGATGTAACTTCGTTTATACATAGTACAGACTAATGTCTCCAACGAGTTCGTTGGCCAGCTTCATCCGCCATCTTGTTTAAAAATGGCGGCCATTTAAAATTTTAAGAAAAATTTAAATTTGAAATGTGGTAGCAAAAAATTGAAAATTGAAAAAATATTTTTTTCTTATGTGTTTGACCTTGATAAAAAGATTCGGAAGCAGTTTTTGTTTTGTCTATATCTTAAAAAATGGCTGAGTTATAGCATTTTGAATTTCTAGCGTGGCTGACATTTTGAAACGTCCTGATTTTTGCCACGTGATAACAGACGTATTTATGAACCGATTTGGATGTACCTTGGTGTGTACATAGTACATACAAATAACTCAACCGAGTTCGTTGACCAGATTCATCCGCCATCTTGTTTCAAAATGGTGGCCATTTAAAAAAAATTTAAAAAAATAAATTTAAAATGAGATACCAAAAAATTGGAAAATGAAAAAGATTTTTTTTGTATGTGTTTGACCTTAATACAAAGATTCCGGAACAGGTTTTGCTTCGTCTACATCTAAAAAAATGGCTGAGTTATAACATTTTGAATTTCTATTGTGGCTGACATTTTAAAACGACCTGATTTTTGTCACGCGATAACAGGCGTATTTATGAACCGATTTGAATGTAACTTGGTCTGTACATAGTACATACCAATGTCTCGACCGAGTTCGTTGGCCAGCTTCATTCGCCATCTTGTTTCAAAAGGGTTGCCATTTTTTTAAAAAAAATTTAATTTAAAATTTAAAATGAGGTATTAAAAAATTGGAAAATGAAAAAGATTTTTTTTATGTGTTTGGCCTTGATACAAAGATTCTGGAGCAGTTTTTGTTTCTGAAAATTTGTTCTTTTGTTTATATCGTAAAAAGTGGTTGAATTATAGCACTTTGAATTTCTATCATGGCTAACACTTTGAAACGATCTTGTATTTGTCACGCGATACCCCACGTATTCGCCTATTTCGATGGAAGAAGGCATGTGGATAGTATACATCAATATCTCGACCAAGTTCGCTGGCCAGATTCATCAGCCATCTTGTTTCAAAATGGCGGCCATTAAATTAAAAAAAATTATATTTAAAGTGAGGTGCAAAAAATTTGAAATTGAAAAAGGTTTCTTTCTTAAGTATTTGACCTTGATATAAGGATTCAGGAGCATTTTTTGTTTGTCTTTATCTTAAAAAATGGCTCAGATATAGCAGTTTCAATTTCTAAAGTGGGTGACATTTTGAAATATCTGATTTTTTGCCTGCGACAGCACTCGTATATATCAACCGATTCCGATATGAGTGATCATGTGCACAGCAATTACTAAGGTCTCGACCAAGTTCACTGGTTAGCCTCATCTACCATGTTGTCTTAAAATGGCAGGCACTTTTAAAAATCGCCGAATTTGGCAGCCAAATATAAGTGACTTTAAATAAAAGCAGCTTGGATAAAGCTGACTAATTTCGCGAAATTCTCATTCATAATGATTTAGTATTGATAAAAATTAGTATTGAATCTCCTACATTCGGTTTCCACTTAATTGAGCTTCGTGTGTTTGAATAATATAGGTTGGCTTTTTAATAATAAGGAATATGAAAGCTACCTCTTCCTCCCGGCACTGGCCGGAAGGACTTTTTATATTTTATATCCTATAAATTTTTAAATACGTTTTATTGATTCTTCCATTTCATATTATTTGTTTCTATTCTGCTTTCATTTTTAATCAATTCACTTGATTTTAATGGTTGTTTGGGCACAGGGGGAAATTATTTTTAGCTTTAGCTTATTTTTCCCCCAGAAAACAACCATTTTGCTTATATCATTGAATTCTGTGCCCTTGATAACGTAATTCAATGTATAAGCTTTTCAATTTTTGTCGGTGTCCACTTTTTTCTTTTTCTTCCATAATAATTCTTACATTTTTTTTTTTTTTTTTTTTTTTTTTTTGGTTTTTTAATACTTATAGCTTTGATTCATAATAATTGACGGTGGAAGGTTATGTTTAATTAATGGTTATATATATATATATATATATATATATATATATATAAATTTTGAACGGAGGGTGGTTTCGGGGTCTGGGGGTCATGATCGATGAAAATATACCAAAATTTTTTGAAATCGCTTTCCTCCGAACGGCTGCAATAGGTAGCTTTTTTGTAAAGAAAGCTACCTAATAACTATAACCTTGAATGTTAAATCCATGCACAATTTTATGTAGTGTGTTTTTAGGATTATGGAAAAAATATTGAAGCAAAAATATTCATATTTAAAAAAGTAGTAGGGATTTTAAAAAAAAAATTATTTTTTTTAAATTTAAATTTTAGTTAAATAGGCTGTTCTACAAGATTTTTTTTTTTTGAAATTGTATGAAATTATATTTGCTTTATAGTACCTAATATCTGTAGTGACATTTTATTTAAGTATATTACAGTATTATTCAAAATTCAAAAAGTAGTTTAAAAGGTACCGTGTCCCCTTAAAGTTTAAATTTTAAAACATGAAGTGATCTTGAAAGTAATTATAAACGAATTATAAAAATCGGTGTAATTAATTAAATATGTGCGGAAAATAGTAAAAATTTAATTTAAATAGCATCATGCAAAAAAAAAATTAAATATGAGGAAAAAAATAAGACGGGTATAAGAACAATTTTCGCCCATGACAGTAGGAGATATTTTTCTAAGGGGTTTTTCATTTTTGTAATAAAATTTAAGACCTAAATAAATATGTTCTGAAAACGCACTTCTAATGCAAGATTTCAAACAAGTATTGCCAATAATTCTGACTGATCGGTAAAGTGTAACTATGCTGATATTTAATATATTTTTAGAAAGTAGCATGGTTTGAAGACTAATTACTCTTATGATTACTTTTGCTCCGAGTATGTATATATTTTCATATTATTCTAACATTTTTTTAATACAATTTTTTTTATTGTGATGTTTATGCGAAGAAAAATGTTTTTAGAAGTGTTTTCAACCCTAAAAGAATTTTTTTATCTATATCTGGGTGCTAAAAATTTCGGCCCGGGACCAGCCTGGTCGAGAAATTTTTAACCAGAAGTGGTTAAAAATTTGTCTCGTACGAGGAGTTCTGACCAAAAATATTTTTCTTAACTTTTTTTTTCATGTTTATAATCTTTATTTTTATAGAAATGCAGCAGGCTGCGATAATTATTTTTTTAATGAATCTCTATTTCTTGTATGCAAATGTTTCAGTTATCACTAATATTGTTAATCCATATTCCATGTATAGAAGTGTTAAAAATCGGAAAAATGCTATACAGTAAAATCTTCTAAGATGGAATTGCATAGAAAAGAAAAAAAAAATGCGTTTTAGACAAGTTCCCTTCTTAGCAAGTGTAAATGTATTATATATTCTTTTCTTACTTATTAGTATATTAATTTTGCATGGGATCAACACGTTTTTCAGTTTAAAACAGGGTTCCGTCATAGGCAGGTTTCTTTTCACACATTTTACTGTATTTTAATTTAGTTATATTTTAATATGCGTAGAAATCTACTATTCTTTAAAAATAATAAATTTTAATGTTTAAGTGTAGAATAATGGCGATTCAAAAATGTATGCATTTTTTGCAAAAACTTTTGGGCCAGGCTTAATTTAACTGACCTTTAAGTGGACCAGGCGACGCTGAGACAATGATTTTCATACGGGCTGGCTCAAAATTTAGGACTGAACATTTTGGGCCGTGAAGACTAGGAATGAAACCAGGCCCGGCTCTGTACAGAAAAATTCAGTTAGGCCCGGCCCGAGCCTTCAGAGAAAAGTATGGCCCGGGCCCGGCCCGAGTGCCGTGAATGAAAATCGGCCCGTCCCGGCCTAGCCCCCGGGCCGGGCTCTGGCTTCGGGCCACGGACCGGCCCGTGCAGACCTCTAGTTCGTTAATGACAACGTTAATATCAACGCAAGTTATCTTTTAAATTTAGTTTGTAGAATATTATTGAATAGTATCAACAACTGGACCTAGAAATTATTTGGAACATATTTCTTATACTGTCAGAAAAAAAGGTAAACACTTTTTACCCTTTAGAATGTGCATATAAAAGAATATACAGCAAAACCTCTGAATAGCGGACACCTCGAGAGCACGGAATTAGTCCGCTATTTGGTGGTGTCTACTTTAAAGAGGTAAAGACGTACAGGTTTAGGTGTTGGGGAAAAAAAAAAAAAAAAAAAAAAAAATAGAGGCGCCCGCTATTCGGCAATGTCCGTTATGGAGGTTTTACTTTAAATACACACAGTAAAACTTGCGTAACGGACATTCTTGAATAGGGGATACGTCTATTTAGCGAATCATAGGGCTTCTTCCAGAAAGCTGGATCTGCTTAAAACATGGGCTAAGGGTCACTCCTCCCCGCCTGGATTTTTTCTTTTTTATGGGGGGGGGGGATACAATTTTAATAAATCTGCGATTTTGAAGATCTTTCGAAATTACACTGATTATAATGAATATTTTG
This sequence comes from Maratus speciosus, assembly GCA_963932465.1. Taxonomy (NCBI): domain Eukaryota; kingdom Metazoa; phylum Arthropoda; class Arachnida; order Araneae; family Salticidae; genus Maratus; species Maratus speciosus. The sequence goes on from OZ010798.1 coordinate 295,022,235, forward strand.
AACGTTTAGAGTGATATAGTATGATTTAAGAAGGCTTTCGCTACACCGATATTTCCGATATTCGGGAATGTGCATTAGCGGACACTTCCGATTCCCGAATTCTGGTCACTTCTATTTAACGAACCATAACGTTGGGTTGGATTTTTTGCAGACGCAGGATTTTGTTAAAGCATTAGTAAATTGGGCAGTGACCCCTACCCTTTGTATTTTGGGGGCCCCAAATTTGGTATTCAATTTTTGTAAAACTGATATTTTGAATGTCTTTCAGCATTATGTTGATTAATGTGCTGTTGTCAAATGTTTCAATATTTCTTGGTAGTGTAAATTGGTGGTATAAATAGTATAATTACAAAAACGAATGGAGATTTAAAAAAAAAAAGTAAGAGTTTCATACTCAATTTTTTTTTTTTTTTTTTTTTTTTTTTTTTTGTATGTTGGGATCTCGTATACTGAAAATTTTGTGTAATCTAGTGTTAGATTTTATTTAACACAGAAATAAAAATGCTTAAACTAATTAACTGGGAATATCTAATTTAAATGGAAAAAAATTGTACAACAAAGCAGGGATGAGATTCTTTCTGAAGAAGTGAATCATTTTTTATAAATGGGAATAATTTGTTACCATAAAGCAGAGCTGATTGCAGCATGGACAAACTGGGCTGTTTCTGTGTGCCTTTAGCCTTATGTGCTCCCACATTTGGTATGAAATTTCTATAAAGCTGATATTTTAAATTTGTTTTGATCTTATACTTATTTTAATAAATATTTTGTACTTTTAGAAAATGATTAGGTTAAGAAAAAGATATATTTATCCAAATATGTATTTGATGGCATCAAATACGCTTAATTTTTTTTTTTTGTAACAGTATATGAAGCCGGTGGGGGGGGGGGGGGGGCGAATGAATACTAGATCTTTGGAGTAAAATTAATTTGAAGTTCTCACTGAAACTAATGAACGTTTTTGATACGTGCATCTATGATATCATATAAATACATTTTTAGATGAATATATATTATCCTATTCCAAAACTACAAAATTCTGATTACAATCGTCATAAGTTCAAAAGTGATTTAAAATATCAGCTTTATGAAAATTTTGTACCCAATTTGGGGTACCCTAAAATCAGGGGGCAGAGATGCTTCCCAGTTTTCCCACGTTGCGATCAGCTCTGCTTTATGGTAACAAATTATTCCCATTTATTAAAAAATGTTTCAATGTGGTCAAATATGGCTGCGTATGTGGCTTAGAAAGAAAAGTGGTCAAAGTTGGCTTCATATTGGTGGGGGGGGGGGGGGGGAACGGCTCAAAGATGGCCGCAATTAAGACACTTGAAATGTCTGAAATTCAGATGCAAGAAGTGTCTAAAAATTTTAAGACATTTTAAAACGTCTGAAAATCGAACACACTTGTTTCAGACACTTAAGTGTCTGAAATTCAGACACAAGAAGTGTCTGATAATTTTCAGACATTTTAAAACGTCTGAAAATTGAACACTGCGTTTCAGACATTTCAGTTTACAGTGCACTGAATACAACTTTGACTTATTCACTTTTGGCCAGGGTTGGCCAAAAAATAAGAGGGTTTTTTTTTCCTTAAAAAAATCCAAATAAACCGGTTTTTGTTAGCTTGTTTAAACCTGGTTTTTGTTTGTTTGTTTAAACGTGTTTTTTTTTTTTTTTTAATATCGTTTCCTATTACACACAGATGCATGTTTGTTGATAAAAATAAACATTGTTGAATATTATATAAGTATTATAACTTCACTTCAAAATATTCAAATTAAATAATTACAATCAGTTAGGTAGATAATTGAAATCATTTGCAATTTAAATATTTTTAGTAACACCTATGTATTATGTTCAAAGAATAAACTGTTCTATATAGCGAACCATAGATATCTTGAAAATATTATCGAGCATTATTTGATTAATAAATAATAAAAGATGAAATGTTTGTTTCAAAAATGTGTTCTTAGTGGGGAATACAGATAAAAAGTAATCTATTAAAGTAACTTTTAAATATGTGATATGTGGTTATTACATAATATTATATGATGTCAAAAGTAAAAGCTTTTTTATAGACTTTTACACTGATTTATTTCTGTTATTTCAATTCAAATTACTTGAGTATTAAGTTAATCAATAAAAATATAATAAGATCTCTTAACTTAATACTCTACACTTTAAAAAAAGTAAGGGACTTCCCCTGCCCTCACTTCTTAAAAAAAAACAAAAAACCCAATAAAACCCGAAAAAACACAAAAAGCCCAATAAAATTCTAAAAAACCCAATAAAACCCAACCGGGTTGTTTTTTCTTTTATAAATAACCCGGCTTTTTTGCAACCCTGTTTATAAGGAAGAACTTATGAAAATGTAATTTAATAAAATTATAATTATTAAATTATAATTAAGTCATAATAATTTTATATTTTACTTAGAACGAAAAACATAATTTAACTTCTAATTATCATCTTTAGTCATTTACTCATACCCCGCCTCTGTCTCCACACACACACGCACTTAAATAGGAAAAATGTATGTGTTATTTTACTCAAAAAATTTTGAGCCCACCCGATACTTTTCAAAAGTTGGTGCTACTGCCGTCAACCATGATGAAAAAACACGGCGGCTCATCCAGTTTTCCAAACTCAATAGTCTGCATGTCAAAACCGCGTCAACCTGAAACAAAAACAAATAACTTGATAAAAACAGAAAGTCCGAAGGGAAAATCCCATGTCCAACAAGCTTATAAGATTAGGCTATTTCTTCCCTGTCAGAATGTAAACAAAGCTACGATATTTCACACGGTCACTGTGCCACAGTTTGTTTGGCAGAGTAAGCTATACCAAGTAAAACCAATGTTTACCCAATTCATGGTATGAAATAATGTACGAGGGGGTATCAATAAGTTTTGGCTCTAACATAGAAATAATTGAGTAAAATTTATGAAATTGCTACATTGTATTAGCCCTTTTTCTATATAGTCACCGTGCACAGTAACACAATTCTGAAAACGGTATTTCAAAAAGAGGGGGGGGGGGGAGAATGTATTCCAGGAGGCGCGATAGTGGGGTATTTTTCTAACTTTTGCCGACCCCCACATGCAGTGGCGCCAACTTTTGAGAAATATTGGGTGGGCTCAACCATTTTAAGGTAAAATGACATGCTCATTTTGTTTATTTTGAAGATAAGGAGATAGATAGGAAAGTTACGATAGTAAAGATTGAATTTTTAAAAATAGAATATAAAGTTGTGATTTTATAAAATTGTGTTCTCGTATGAGGTCTTTATTTTGTGGACTCTAATATTTACCATTATACTATGAATATGACTACAAACTAAAACTCAAAGGTCTAAAAAATGACAAATCTCAAAAATCAGTTTATTAGTCTTTGCAACATGTTCTGGAAAGTCATTTAATCTTATAAAAAGAATGGAAACATTATTTGATTTATTGGTTTTTGAACACTTGCGATTTTCGCGCATTTAGGATGAAAAGTGAATTCGGAAATGTCTCCAAAAATATCCAATCTCTGTTTGAAAACAACCTAGCATTACTAATTTTGTATGCATTTATTTGCTAATTTAACTATAAAGTTTGACTATAACACGTAAAAAGGATGAGTCTGGATGTATTTACAAAGAATTTCTTTGCGAAGTACATAATTATACATTGTAATCATCCGTTATCATCCCTATCATATCGAGACAGTAATATTTTAGCGAACTTATGTGGATTAGGTTGAATGAGTTGGGTTAGGGTCCTGTGTGCTTGTTACTGCTATCCTTGCTGTGTTTTCAAACAAAATTATTTTTAATTGAAGAATTATTTTTCCACGATTAAAAAGTAAGTAAGTAACAAAATAGAATAATGGAAATCGGGTGGGTTAAGTGCAAATTATTGGGTGGGCCCTGGGCCCATATAAGTTGGCGCCACTGCCCACATGTGACATATTGTTGGAAAGGTCTGTGATCACTTATTCACGTTATGCACCCCGGGCCCCTCCTCTCCAAATTCCCCCTCCCCCGGGGGCATGAATGGTGTCTTGAAAATGTAGAAAAGTGCTCTATGTGAGAACAAAAGCGTATTGATACCCCATCGTAATAACCATCTCATCTTCAAAATGAAAAATATCGTGCTTTATCTGTACTACATTTTATTTTATATCTTTCATATTATTTTATATCTTATTCCTTTATCAAACTTACCATTTTTTATGCAAATATACTATATTCGTTTTTTCTTTTTCGTTTTTTATGAGTAAAAATGCAACGCACATCAAATAATATACAGACAGACAAGAGATTTTTACATCCTAAAAATTTTGATTTTCGAAAACAATTAAATAAATGCCAAAGATAAGAAATAGTGGTACAGTTCTAGTAAAATCATAAATAGTAATTTCATGGGAATTTACAATTTAATTATGAAATATATCTTTTATTTTTCTCAAGTCAAAAATCAGCTGGAGAAAAAAGCTTGACTTACAAACTAACAAGAAAGAAAAAATCATGCATCAAGCATAGATTATGAAACACTTTCCAGCACATTCAGAATAATGTAACAAAACTGCGCCGTTTAAAAAATGAAAATATTACGTCTAATTCAGTCATATGGAAACGCATACACATTTTAAAACCCAATTTCACCTGTTCCCATCTACAATCGGAATATTATCCGCATTTTTTCAGCAGCCCTGTATATGATGCACAGATTTGTATCTACTAACTAGATACATGCCAAAATTTAGTCCACTTAAGAAATACATATACTTCAGTTTAAAATCCACCTTCAGGAAATTCCCCTAATAAGGAGAATGGTACGTGAATACTTTTGTGCAGCCCTGTATATGGGGTATAGTATTTATATATGACGAGTAACATGCGAAATATTAGTTAAATTTAAAAACGCATACCGAATTTTAAAATGTACACGCCAGCAATTATTACTCAAAGACAGTACTGTAACGGATTTCTTTTGCGTGTCCCTGTAAATGAATAAAAAATGCTATAAATGCCCTGTTCTAACGTGATCGTAGTGAAATTCAGTGATTTGCAGTTTCAGTACATTTAAAAAAGCGTAATGTCATTCAAATACTCTGCAAACGATTTTTATCCATATAGCATAATGTAATGGAATTATTTTGAGTGCCCCTGTAAATTAACTATCAATCCTACATACTTCATATACAATACCGAACATGCATGGTGACCCTAAATAGCCTTTATCAATTGCATGAAAATCCGAGTATATTTACGGGAGTTAGAGCGTGGACAGACGGACAAACGGACAGACAAACCGAATGCATAAACACTTTTAAACTTTGTTGGAAAGTGTTAAAATATGAAAACGAACGTAAACGAACAAAACCACTTATAGTATTAGTGACTCATATACTGGCATTATCCCCGTAACCACGACGTAAACAAACGGCGGTCGTGTGTGTAATCCAGCTTCCAAACACAATCGTCTGATCGCTTATCATATATCGTCTGCCTGTCAAAACCGCGTCAACCTGAAACAAAAACAAATAACCTGATAAAAAGAGAAAGTGTGAGGGAAAAATCCCATGTCCACCAAGCTACTGCCCCGCTTATAAGGTCTGTTCTACCAGACTATTTCCTCTCTTTCGGAATGTAAACAAAGCAACGTTTCACTCGTTTACTATGCCACAGTTTGTTTTGTAGCGTAAGCAGACAATAACAAAAGAAAACCAATGTTTACATAATCTGTGGCTAGAGAAAATGGAGATCTCACTCTTTTTCTTTTTTTCTTGTTCTCAATTTTTTTCATTGTCAAGGTTGTTGTCAAAAAAAAAAAAAAAAAAAAAAAAAAAAATAGAATTATGTCTACTATCTAGCCGATGCTTGTTTATATGTATGTCTTTCTTCCCTTCAGTTGCCTTGAGGGGAAATATTTAATCTCTTCTACGGAAATGGAAATGAAAAAAATGTGTGACAATGAATTTCAAACGTCAAGGTGTCTGATTTTATTTGCTTGTTTACCCCTTTCTAGTAAATAATAAGTAGATAGGATATATTATATATATGCTGACCTTCAAAAGTTAAGGTACAACCGGTCTTTTGTGACGAATTTAAAACAAAACAAACATAAAAACATGAAATTTAGAAGAATTGAACTTTTAACAGTTACTCATTGAATATCACATAATTTTAACACCAAAAATGTTTTTCTCACTCTGTGTTCCTAGAAAGAAAAAAGAAAGAAAAGAAAAACACTTAACACAGAACTTTCCTTTTTATTGTTCTTCCGTAGCTACCTTTGTATTTCACTTTTCAATATTTTTCTCTATTATTTTTAAAGTGTCCAATCCAATAAAATAATTTTTAAATTGTTAAAAGCAACCAAAAAAATTTAAATTTTCCTAATTTACAAAATAACAATATTGTGCAAATTTCATTCAATATATGCAATACCTAAACAAATTACTCTATATTAGGTGTCCTTTTTTTTTTATTGTCCAATAGCTAAATCCTAAACTATTAGCGTTAGAAGTATATAAAAATACCAAACAAAGCTTATGTGCAAGAATATTAAAAAACCGGAATTCCCAGGCCCGGGCCCGCCCGGCCCTTTTGTACTTTCAAGGTTCACGGCTCGGCCCAACCCATGCTAAAATTAGTGAAATCTTACCCGACTCAATTTCCATAGAAAAAGCCGCTTTAAGATATTTTTCTAGAATACTGCATGCATATTTATGGGAAAATCTAACATTATAGATTATGTTCACAAGCCATAGAATGCAAAATATCATCAGCACCGGTCCGTCATGTAGGGCCAATATGTAGAAATAAAACGTAACTCTGATTCTAGCCCGGAGCAAGTCTGCTGAAATAATTAAGTCTTGGTTCAGATATGATGCAACTGCCAATGCCGATCTCTATGCTGGATTGATGTATATTTCTGTTACTGATGTTGTCAATCTAGCATCGGCTCGTGCAAAGTACGTATGCTTATCTTCGCCTAAGTTACGTCCATTGAAAACTGTTCACATTTTATTGCTTTAATTTGAACTTTTTGAAGTTTTTTTATCGGGCTATTTTTTTTATCCCCTCGGCTCGGCCCGTTAAAAAAATTGTCTTTAATCCGCCGGGTATGGGCTATGGGCCTTGGGCCGTTTAGACTCTGCACGTGACAGAGATAGACTTTTTAAAGAAAATCAAGATTGAAAATGACTTAAAAAACCAAAAATGAATAAACTGCGATGCAGATTTCAAACAAAATTGAAATACAGTTTTGAAACATATTACATTGGTAAGTGCATTTTTTTCTCTACTCGATGCTGTAAAAAGTGAAAATGTGCGACGTTTAGAAGTTTTAAAAATTGCAGTAAAAGCAAAATTTACTCGTTGTTGCCAACATCAAAATACGTTAACGTTTCGGACGGACACGTTTTTCCTTTATAAAATAGACTAGCCGCCTTCGCCCGCTACGCTGGTCGGTTTTTCTAAAGAAATCTTGAATGAAACAAAATATATCTGTGAATTTGATCATGCGTTTTAAAGCAATATGGACATTTACCTGGTGTATCCAACCGAATTGCTGAAAGCAATTTGAATGTCATTAAGCTATTATATCTTTTATTGAGTCATACAACATTTAGACAGTTAAGGACCAATTTCTTTAGTTGATCTGTTAGTGTAGGTAAAGAACAATAGAACAATGTGTAATGTACTAAAAGCGTTCATGAAAAATTATCAATGCAAGTCTCATCAGAATCTGTTAATTGGACTTATTGAAAAGGCTGATCGTTCATAATAATTGGGCTCGCCTGATTTTAGAGCTTTAATCTATAATTCTACAATCAAGCAACCTAACAACCAAGCAACAGCAAATAACATGTGCTTTATACTAAAACATTCGCTGAAAAATTAACTTACCGATCAAGTTGCATCGAAATCCACTTAGCAGAATCTTTTAAACTGGAAAATATACCGAAACTTTCCCTAAAAATGATCTAATTAACAGTTTAAATACCATAAAAATTCATTCAGTGGAACCTTAAAAAAAGCAAACCTTTCAAAATTGGGTTCATCTTATTTAGAACTTTCCCCATAATTATTTAACTAAGCAACGTAGAACGTTATGTTTTATACTAACATCTTTTCTGAAAAATGATCTAACTAACAATGTAAGTCCCGTCAAAATCTATTCAGCAGAACTCAAGATATAACCGGCCGGAATGAAATTTTTCTTTGCATTATATATATATTCAGATAGTTAAATATAATTTTCATAATCGCGTTAACCTGATTATAGAACTCTCTGGGAGGTAGGGGTAGGTATATATTGCGTCACTTCTGAATTTTTTAAGGAACTCAGCTCAACTTCCATAACTATAGCATATATACTCTCTAGTATACCCTATCTCTGTAGCGTATATCTTCCAATTTTCTTGACTGTACCACTGAGAACTTTTTCCGCATAGCTCCGTAACTAAACAACACAGAATGATATGATAAATATTGAAAAAATCCCTGAAATATTATCTAACTTACTGTGCATTTAATTAGTTGACTTGAAATCTTTCATAACCGAGTTCACCTAATTTTAGAACTCCCGTAGCAACTTAGAATGATGGTTTTTACATTAAACCATTTATAAACCAAATTTACTATTTAACAGTGTAAGCTCTACAAAATTCTGTTCAGTAGAATCTGAGTTATAGTCATATTTACAATATTTATTGCTCATTAAACCTTTTTTCTTTACATTTGAAATAAAATCAGTAACTGTTTTGGTATTTACCTGTTATATGCCAACACCATTGTCACCATGCGTAATAATTTGCACAAAAACGAAATGATACATTTGAAAAAAATAATAATTTTGTTGATAAAAAAATGAGCATTTAAAAAATATAACTTTTGAAAATTACAGACTTTGACCTCCATTTTTTTAAATCAATAAAAATAATGGTACTACTTGGTTATCCCGGCGACCAAAAATCTATTGCGAAACTATAAGATTAAATGCCAATAATGGTTGATCGTAAATGTCATATTCACTTGACTTTAAGCAAGCTACACGTATTTACGTCATCAAGTGATGTTTATTTCGACGTTTTATTTGTATTTTTATTAATGATATACTAATTTATTTCTTCTTTCGTTATTTAAAATAAAAATTATGTCAATTTATATAATTTGGTGAAATTGGTCGACAGGTACCAAAATAAATACTTAAAATATAAGAATAAATAAATATTTTGCAAGTAATAAAATATAGTCAATTTAAACTGCAGTCTTGAAATTGTAATGTCTTTTACTACTGAAGCATGGCGTACGTAATACGTATGTCTCACATAGCAGTAAACATTTCATTCTTTCAATGAAGACATTTATGGTTTTTTGAACAAAACATTTTTATATGTATAATTCCTAACTTCTGAAATAATTTTATTGTAGCTTCCTCATCATCAGATAACTGCGAAATGGAAAAATCTATATCAGTATAAGTAATAAATATTTTCTATTCAAAAAATAACAAGTTAAAAAGTTTTGCGAGACTATGATGGAATAAAATAAATTCCATCATTAAAAATTCCTGCATAAAAATATTCACGTTCAATACTTAGCAAATGTTAATGTGTAGCACGGTTTGGAATAAAAATCGTTTGCACGATTAGGGTTGAAATAAATGGCGCGATACCATACATTTTGGCATGGTATCGCGACGAAAATTAGAACGAAAAAGTACCACAGTTTTTTTTTTTTTTTTTTTTTTTTTTTTTAGTTTTTGAGGCGTTTGAATTTTCTTTCTAATTGACGAAGTTGTTTTTATTTAACCAAAATGATTGTTTAAAAAATTATTCAATTTGAATTTTTTTCCTTGCTATAGTAACAGAATGAAAAGAATCAGTTTTTAGAAATTATCACTTGAAAAATTCAGGTTTTGGCGCCAAAGATAGTGCCAAATTAGAAAAATATGCAATATCTCTCGAACTATTGGGCTTAAAAGAATTTAGTTAGTACCATTCGATTCAGCATACAAAAATACACCAAAATATGTTATCAGTTGAAAAATAACTATAAAATCAGATTTTTAAGGAATTTTTTAAAGTTCGTTCTCTTTTTTACCCCTCTTAGGGGTGGAACTTTGGAAAATCCTTTCTTAGCGGCACTCTATATCATAAGAAGTATTTTTACCCCGATTTTCAAGATTTTACACTCTAAATTAAAATGTCTGAAATTCAGACACTTAAGTGTCTGAAATGGAGTGTTCAATTTTCAGACATTTTAAAATGTCTGAATTTTTTCAGACACTTTTTGCGTCTGAATTTCAGACACTTCAAACGTCTGAATCGCATCCATTTTTTTGTAAGCATCATACGTAGCCATGTTTGACCACGTTGAATCCTGGAAAAATATTTGGCTGTGGTCCTGCCCCTCCCCCCCCCCCCCCCCAATACAGCCTGATTTTTTTGGTGCTCTCAGTTTTGGTATACAATTTTTGTTACGTTGATAATTTAAATCTTTTACGACATTGTACTGATTATAATCAATATCTTGAACTTCAGGAGTAGAACAAGATTAAAAAACAAAAAATATTTATCTAAATATTAGATTTTTTTAAATTTATTTTGTTTTTAACCTTATTTTACTTTAAAAGTTCAAAATATTGATTATAATCAGTACAATTTCGAAACAGATTTAAAATATAAGCTTTACAAATATTGCACATCAAATTTGGGGGCACTACAGTCGTAGGGGGACGGGGCACTTCCCAGTTTGCCCTTCCTTTAATCAAGAAGTACTTTTGCAAAAAACGCAACCCTGCATTATTGTTGTCTAAATTGAGATGTCCGGTATTCGGGAGTATCCGTTGTGGAGGTTAATGGACATTCTCGAATAGCGAACACCTCTATTTAACGAATACTTTTTTAATCAGCGGACATACATATTTGTATATTTTTACCTCAAAAAAGTAGACATCTCCAATTATCGGACAAATTCCGCGGTCCCGAAGTGTTCGCTATTAAGGGCTTTTAAGGTACATAGATAAATATATATATATATTTTATAATCTTGTCCTACTCTAAAAGTTCAAAATATTTATTATACTCGGTTGAATGTGGAAAAAGATTTAAAATATCAGATGTACGAAAATTGCAAAAATCCCCCCCCCCCCAAAAAAAATGAAAATATAAAAAAATATATTGCCACATAGGCAATTTTACATATACATCACTTGATAATCACAACAGCCATTTAACTATGAATAATGAAAATAAATAAATAAATATTCTACTTTAATAACATTGGGGAAAAAATGACTTTGGTATTTTGTTAAATATATTTGCGTTTTTAAACTTGTCCTACTCTAAAAGTTCAAAACTTTCATTATAATCAGTGCAAGATTTAAGATATCAGCTTTACAAAAATTCATGCAAAATCCCCCCCCCCCCCAAAAAAAAAATGAAAATACTTATTTAAAAATTATGTTTTTAAAAAATTTATATTTCCACATGGGCAAGTTTTTATGTAGATCAGAGGGTACTCACAAAAGCTATTCAACTATCAATAAAAACAAATAAGTACATATTCTATATTAAAAACATGAGGAAAAAATAACTTATGATTTCCAAACTTCTTTCGTCTTAAATATATACAGTAACATCTGTCATTTTTGTATTTTTCGTATAAGTGCATATAAATAAAGTTACCACAATTTTAAATACGAAATCTAGTTAGAGGTTTTTACTTTTTCCCATTATAAATTTCAAATTACTTTTTTATTAAAAATAATAAAAAAATCAGTATTAGAGTTGATTGCAAATCAAATACATATGTATATTTTTACAGGCAGCTTCATATAATAGACCAGTCTCATTTACTTTATTTATCTTTTTTTAATCTGCGGTTTTATGCCAGGAAGTAAGAAAGCATTAGGTCATCTTTCAAAGTTTTTTTTTTCTTTACTTCCTTGTGGCCGTCATTTACTGCGAGATAAAAATTATCCATTGAAACTAAGAACTGACATTGAATATATAATTCGTAATAAAAAAGAACGTCATAAGTTTAAAAATATATACTTCTAGAATTAGTGGGGTTTTTTGCGAACAGATTCAAAACTAATTAAATTTCATGCAGGATTTTGTTTAGTACAATAAATAAAATCATAAAATACACTAATTTTACTACTATAAAGAAACTTACTTGAGTTGCTGCAAGAGGTAAGAAATATTCCTCGATTTGAAATTTTAAAAACTACCACAACCACAGTGAGGGAGAAAGACTTTCATCAGTTTAAAAGGTAATCCCATAATACATCCGACTAGCCATATTTAAAGAATGAGATCTTTCATCCTAAAAACAGGACCCGCCAGACAAAAGTTTCTTTTTTTTGCCAGCTTCGACAGGACGAAGATGAATAACACAATATTATTGATATAAATTGATACGAGTTAACACTATGCCCATTGCACACGCTTTGTAGAATTTCCGGGTGTAATCTTCAACCGTCGTCTACTTCTGTTCTGTGTCTATCCCGCCCTTGTATCGACGACAGCTTCTAAGAGACATTTGATGTCGAGCACATACGTCAGATGTATGTATTCAATAAATAAATACTCCAAGTTAATACGAATTAAAATCACAGTACTTCACATTTCGCAAAAAACGAATTAAAATACACGCGTACATAAAAACAAACTTTGTTTGAATTACAACGTATACCACTTCGAACGAAGACATCTAAAACGCATGCGCAACTGGGAGTGCTAGTGCCCCCTGGTGGTTATTGCGTCGGAAGAATCAAAACGTCTTAAATTAAGACACGTTTAAAGCAATGAAGTGTCTTAAAATAAGACGTTTGCGGATATTTTAGACATTATTCTCAGTTCGTTTACACCATGGTCATAGTAAGACGCTTATGTATCTTAAATTAAGACATCTATAGTGTCTTAATTTTCAGATTAAGACACTTAAGTGTCTAAAATTCTTTTTCAGTCACATATGTGTCTAAATTTAAGACGCTTCTATTTGCAGTGTAGGTTCAGTAGTTTTGGCTGCGCGTTGATTAATACAAAATCGAGACTTTCTTTTATATATACGAGGTGGACCCCGTCGAACTTCGATGAAAGAAAATGTTTACAAAGGAACTGTTGCATAAAATCTATAATACATCAACAACAATAATTACTAAAAAAAAAAAAAAAATCAATCTTACACTTGTTAGTTTAACTCTCCAAAGACATATTTGAACCTAAGATTAACAAAATACTTTTTTCATAAACTTCAACTATTAAAATTATTGAAAAATTAAACTTTATTCATATACGTAATCAGTAACATATAATCAAGATAAGTAATTTTGATTAAGTTGCCAAATAATGCTTGGTATTAAGGAATTAAAAATCAGCAAAAATGATTTCACCTTGACATGATCATAGAATCCCCCCCCCCCCCCCCACACACACACCTTTAAATTTAAACCGAATCAAGTCATTTTCCACGTTTCACATCCATATTAACCGTTTAAAAACATTTTAACGCGCAGTAGGTTATTATTAAATATTTTTTCAAGCTTGAAGTCACGTTTGCCAACTATTACAACTTTCCATGTGAAAATTCCCGCTTGTGAATTGAGGTCTTAGTATAATCTTTGTACCTGCACATAAAAATTCTAGAATTTTATAACTTTTAGACGTATTCAAGGGGAAATATCTCGTTTTATCAAATAAAATTACCGTTTTCTTTTAAATATGACGTCATTTTCAGTCGCGGAAATATTTTGCCTATTGTCTCAAACTCAATATCAGCGAAATGAAAAAAAAATAGTGATATATAACAGCATCATCAGGGAAATTGTGCCTTTTTTTAAACCGTAACGTTGTTTTCTGTTCAATTTTTAAAAAAGATATTTTTAATTGTAATGAGAAAATGGCATCAGTAAGAATATAATCAATAAAGATAACTAAACCACTTTTAATAGAAATGAAGTACTTCGGTTGCCACATTTAGAAAATTCGTATTAAAAACTATAAAAAATTAATATCACAAAAATAAATTGAAATACAGCTTTCAAACAAATTGCATTTAAAAGTACATTTTATTTCTGTATATGACGGTGTAAAAATTTAAAATGTGGGATGTTTAGAAGTTTGAAAATTTGCAGTAGCGCAAATGCAAAACCGAAATTTTATTTCAAATTTCAAAATGTTGCCATTCACAGAATGACGTATGCGTTACGCACAGATATGTTTGTCCTTTATAATATAGATAGATAGCTGTTATGGGTTTCTCGAACTGTCAATAATACGCCTCGTGCCATCTGATTTCATCATATAAATGTCTTTTTTAAACATGGAACTGCACTTCGAATTAAACATACAGATTGCGTATCGAATTTCAAATTCATCCTAGACATAGGATGTTCTGCAAGATTTCGCATTATACAGTTTCGCAATTTAAACTATTCATAGAACGTATATGTCCTAGTCTGTAGGTCAAACTTAAACCGATTGCAAAAAGGAAGGCGACAATATTTCCGGGCAATATCATCCGACTCAAAAGTAAAGTAAAAGAAAGTCCTAATTCGTAAATAAAAAATAATTTGAAGAAGAAGACTTCTACACGTGCTTCTATGTAATTGTTTTTTTTTTCTTCTAATCTTTAATGAAAAGTTAGATTCGTATTACTTAGTAAAAGTTATACAGACCATAAGTTAAAGTTTGTTGATTATCGGTGAGAGACGAATATATTCCCTGATTTAAATAACTTCAGAAAACATTTGGAGTCAATTTAAACTTTTTCGTTTGAAATTAGCATGATTGTGGTGATTTACTACAATCAGTATGGGGATTTATTTTAAACAAACGCATATCGATTGTATCTTTTATGTAAGAACTGGTAAATTCGTGAAAGAGATATCTCATTAAATTGTATACTATATTAGATACAGTCGTTCCCGTTTAAACGAATATTGACGGTTACAGAATTAATATTCGATTAAGCGGGTTATTTGATTAAACGGGGAATCATAACTGTAATATTTAATGCGTAGTAAAAAGGAAAAATAATCATCTACGATATATTTAATTAACAGCATAATAAATCGTTAATAGAATAACATAAACTAAAATAAGTACAAATGCTAATTACGTATTATGTAATATTAATACATACATTTATAAGGTTTACATCACACTTAATGCAGCTCGTTTGAATTTGGTCAAACCTTTGCTACTTCTAGTTTTACGTTACTTATACTGACTTAAAAAATCGTTTAAAGTGGTTTGTTTAAGTGGAATTTTAAAGGAGTAAATATCAAGTTATTTTTCAAATAAGTGCAAAATATCACAACTACCATCTCGAGTCTCGAAGTGAAGGCGCATTGCCATTAAAGCCTGGTTAACAGCAAGAAGGGATGATGAGAAGATCAAGGTGGGAGGAAATCATTTGACTTGTCCATTATACACCTGCCGACCGAAATCATTGCAGGAAGAACTAAAAAATTGTTTTCAGCGTAAAACCGAAAATGACAAAAGGTGGAAGGAAATTTCAGCTGAAACGTGCTTTACGCGCCTATTTTCAAACATCGGTCACACAGCTGTTAATCTATTAAGCTGGGACGTTCGTAAAAGGTGTTTGGTTTAAGCGGGGAAAATAACATAGAACCAATAGGAATAAATTCGGTTCCGGAGGATTCTATTCGAATAAGCGGTTATTCGATTATCCGTAACCCGATTAAGTGGGGAGGACTGTAGTAATATTGCTGATAGTCATTTAATTAAATTTAATCAATACATGGGAATTATGTTTTGGTAAATTATGTTGGTGTTTCGTTGAACACCAAAAACTTTATAACAAGTTTTGTTTACAGTTATTCTGTTCTGTACACTTCCACAGAATGCTGAAAAACTCCTAAAATAAGTGTAACCAACCGATTACGATGATTTACTTCAACCAATACGCGGATTTATTTACACAAACATATAACGATTATCTATTTTATATAACAACTGGTAAATTTGTGAAAGAGATATGCCATTAAATTGTATACAACTATATTATATATAGTAATATTGCTGATAGTCATTTAATTGGTTTTTATCTATAGATGAGAATGATGGTCTTGGTACATTGCATTGATATTTCGTTGAATACAAAAACTTTATAGCTGTAGGAAATAGCGTTTATAAAATGTTTCATCTTCAGCGAACAATGTGATACATGCTTCTGAATTCTATCAACAGTCGGAGTCTTCTAGCCATCATCACCGTGCAATAGGGTGGAGCGAAAAAAATTAATTTTTTAAAATCAAAAACGGGTAGGTACCAAAAGTTGCCTTTATACTAGTACATCATCTGCGTGCAATATTACCGCTGAAAAAAAAATGGCTTGAGTCTGCGCTTTTGATCCAAAATTCGAAATTTTAGGTAAAATTTGACATTTTTTCAAAAAATTTAAAAAAATTCTATAGAGATGGTTATTAGTTAAAAGTGTTATTTAAACCTTTATTATTAATGACTTAACATATTTAAACGATAAAACGATATCTTTGTTCTGTATAACTGGAACAAAACTGACAACTTTTGGTGAAAAAAAAAGGCATTACCACTCTGTTGTGTCATACAACTAATTGTTGTTTAAAATACAGCTCTTATCTAGTTGCTTCCAAAACTACCCAGAAGGTACCACGGGGAGGTGACTGCATTTCATGTCACAACAGTGCATAGTTCAACTACCCTACCATCTGAACTCAATGTTTTATTTATGCATTGAATTGTGATTTTTTATCAAAAACTGGCATGAGTTTTCTATGTATCAACCTAGTACATCTCTTCTTTGGATCCACAGACTTTGGATGCTGCTGCTGTAATCTCCTTTACGTATTTTTCTACTGTTTGTGTAAGAGAAGACAAACAGTGTAATGCATTGCGGATGATATTAATGTAATCTATTCAGCCGTTTATTATCTTCACCAAGATTGCACCCGATAAATGCATATTGATTAGAGGTTCTGTTACCACAACACTTTTCCAATGAATTAGATTTATATAATTATCCGCTTCAAAGTTTAATGAAAAATAAGGGAGCAGTGAGTGATTTTATCGATGGCGTCAGCCAAAACAACTTACCCAGACAGACAAAAATATATTTAGATGTAAAATGAAAGGTCCAACCTGTATTCTCTGTAAGTAGCTGGATCTATTCCGTGCTTTTTATCTGAAAGAAATAAGCTTTATTGAAGTATATGAACGGAAATCCTGCAATTCCGTTTTGTGCGTGTACTCTTCAGAAAACACGGGATCTTGAAGAATCACAATTTTATTCTGGACTACTATGAGAAAATAGGAGAAGAAACACGGTTAATTAATATATGAGTGACATAGATAAATTTAGACAGTTCAAACTGTCTATAAGACGTTGTTATGTGACATTTTTAAGTAGGAGCTGTCGCTTCCTCCGAAGAACAATAGACGACGTCGAACACCACAAGCGTGTTGTTATTGCATTGAGATTTTAAAGCAGACTAACAAAATCTGGGGTCCCGAAAACTGTTCAAAGGGTTGAGACAGAAAATAGTACATAAGTCAGCAGTTTTCATTGTTAAATGAAGCTTCAGAGTTCAATTGCATAAGGTCACTGCATGGTGTGGCCATCTGTGAACGTCGAGATGAAATAAGTTCCGGATTGATGAAAACTTGTGGTGCTTCCATCTGCCGGGAGTTCGTGTTAACAGTTCACTTACACACGGTATCTGTCACTTGTTCACAGGCGTGTATTATGTAGCATACCCTTTATTCACAAGCTTTTTCGGAGTATAGTGTATAGTGTAGCATATTTTAATCACAAACATTAATTCTTGAGTATTGTGTATGTAGTTGCATGTTTATAAACGTTTTCTGGAATAAATAAATACTAATTACACAGGTTCTTCACGTAAAACTAGTCCTATTAAGAAAGAATATTAACATTCCTCCTTTTTACGTGAAGAATCTATCCCATAGTTAGTTGCATTTCTTTTCTTAGAAACTCAAATTGAGTTTTTGGAAGTGGCTTGGTGAGGATATCTGCAAGCATTTGCTTGGTTGGGCAATAAACAATTTTAATTATGCCACTTTCGTATTGGTGTCTTATATGATGATATTTCAACTCAATGTGTTTAGTCTTGGTCTGTGCTTTTTCATTCTTAGTGAGTTTTATGGCGGACAAGTTGTGTTGTCCTCGTAGATTTCTATTGGTAATTGTTGAGGTAATTCGAAATCGCTAAGTAGGTTTAATAACCACTTGATCTCTTGTGTAGCGGTTGACGCCGCAATGTATTCGGCTTCAGTTGATGACAATGCGACGCAGGATTGTTTCCTAGAAAGCCACGTTAGTGGGTTATTCCCTAATTTAAATAGGTTGCCTGTGGTAGACTTCCTGTCTACCCTGTCATTCGCCCAATCGGCGTCACTGTATACTTTGAGGATCGGTGGCTTCGACTTGTCAATAACGAATTTCATTTTTCTAGTAGTCATCAGGTATCTGATCAGTTTTTCTATGGCTTCCCAATCAACTTGTCTTGGCGACTCATTCCTCCTCCCCAAGAGGTTAACTACCGCCGCGATGTCGTGTCTTGTTAGTGTCGCGATGTATAATAATCCGCCTATTGCTTGTCTGTACCTTGTGTTATTTTCCATTAGTTTTCCCTCTGGATCCAAATTAAAATAATTAGTGCACATCGGCGTGTAGGTGGGTTTGCTAAGGGTTACGTTGAACTTTTCCGCTATTTCTATTATTTTGTGCTCCTGATCGAGTTGTAAATTACCGTTTTCTGTTTTTGTCATATTAATCCCTAAATACTGTGTTACATGTCCCAAGTTTTTAATTTCATATTCCCTCGATAATTGAGTATAAATCTCGTGCGTATCTTCTTTATTACCTGCTACGAGAATATCGTCCACGTAGACGATAACATATGCGATTTCCCCGTTTTTGATTCTCTTAAACAGACATTGGTCCGATTCGCATTCTGTGAAATTTAAGTTCCATAGGGATTGGTTAATCTTTAAATTCCACGCCCTGGCGGCTTGTTTGAGGCCATAAATGGCTTTATTCAATTTACACTCCTTTTCTTCCTCCCCTTTCTTTAAATACCCTTCCGGTTGATACATATAGACTTCCTCCTCAAGCGTGCCGTGTAGGAAGGCGGTTTTGACGTCAAGGTGCGTCACGTCTAAATTGTTGTAAACGGCTGCATTTAAAAATGCTCTCAATGTGGTATGTGATACGACGGGTGCATAAGTTTCCTCGTAATCACATCCATATTTTTGTGAGTACCCCTTGGCCACTAACCTAGCCTTATACCTTTCTACAGTTCCATCGGCCCCTCTTTTAGTCTTAAAGGTCCACCTTGACCCTATAACGCGCTTTCCCGGTATAGCTTTGATTAATTTCCACGTTTTGTTTTGATGTAGCGAATTCATTTCTTCATTTGTCGCTTCCAACCACTTATTTTTTATTTCCGTGTCCTCAATGTTTTGTAATTCGGTCCACGATTTAGGTTCCTCAATTTTACACAAATTTACAGTTATTCCAAAACGATTCGGAGGTACGCCCCTGTTTTGCCTATGTGACATTCTCGGTTCGGGATTATTTTCCACCGTGGTTTCAATTTGATCTTCCTTATCATTCGTTAAGTCAATTTTGATGTTTTCCTCCGGTGTTGGAGCGTCATTTTTGTTTTCTTCAATATCATTAACTTCCTCACATTTAGTACCCTCTTCAATAAATTTTACGGTTCTTGAAATTATTATGTTGTTATTCCCCGTATGAATTCTGTATCCTTTGCTTCGAAAATCATATCCCATCATGACCCCCTCAATTGCCTTTTCGTCAAATTTAGTTTTTTTTTATTTATCTACGTAGGCAAATGCCTTACACCCAAAAGTCTTAATGTTTGATAGGTCGGGCTTCCTATTATTCCACAATTCGTATGGTGAGGCGTGATTTTCATTTGCGTTCGTCGGCAGTCGGTTGGTTAAATATGTGGCTGTCATCACCGCTTCCCCCCAGAAATGCTTAGGCAATTTTGCATCTGACAGCATAGTACGTGCCATTTCAACAATTGTTCTGTTCTTTCTCTCAGAAACCCCGTTTTGGGGTCTACTGTACGGGACACTCAACTGTCTTTCTATGCCGTTTTCGGCTAAGTAGTTTTCGAAACTCTCCCCAAAATATTCTTTGGCGTTATCTGACCTTATAGGTTTTATTACCTTCCCGAATTTATTTTTTGTCAGGGCTACGTACTGCTTTAATTTCTCTACCGCTTCAGATTTATGTGCTAATAGATACGTCATAGTGAACCGACTGTAGTCGTCCGTAAAAGTTATGAAATAACGCTTTCCTCCTGGAGTTTGAGTCTCCATAGGTCCACATAAATCGGAATGTGCAAGTGAACATATTTCTTTGCTTCTATTTTTAGCTGATTTAGGGTAGGGCAAAACCGAAAGTTTCCCCTCAATACACTTAGTGCAATATGTCTCATGCTTGCAGTTGTTTATGACTATTCCCTCAGCCAATTTATGATTTACTAAATATTTAATCGCGTCAAAATTTTTGTGGCCCAGTCTCCGGTGCCATTTGTATATACAGTTATTACTATTACATGAGGTTTGTGTACTTAAGGTGTAACCGTACTCATCTGTGGGATTTATTTAGTAGAGGTTGTTGTTTAGTTTAGCAGTTAAGATAGTGGTGTTATCTTTAACAAAAAAACATGTTTCTTTCTCGAAAATTACTTTTATATCATTATCTGTTGCCTTTTTTACTGATAAAAGGTTACTCTTTAATTCCGGACAATACAGCACGTCCTTAAGTGTTATACTATTTTTCAGATCTGTGTTTAGCGTTACTTCACCCAAACCTAGAGAATTTAATCTTTTCCCGTTAGCTATTGGGATGTTACCAAAATTCCCTGGTGTAAATGTTGTGACGTGCTCTTTTGTGGATGTTACATGTCTTGTACAGCCCGAATCAATGATATATGTGTTAGGGTTTCTTGTATGTGCTTCGTTAACTAGTGTGGATTCATTTTCAATTTTATGTTCAACTGGGGGAAGAGGAACATTTGAGTCGTTTTTCTCACTAGATGTATTTATTTTGCTGTTAAAGCAAAAATTAGATGAGTGGTCTTTATTTTTGGGTTGATCTTTGTAGTTGGCGGTGTTGGATCTGTAACTACCGCTGTTGTTGTAGTTGGTGTTTCTGTTGTATTCGTTTCTATAATTACTCTTTTGCGAATTATATTTTTCTTTGTTTTTTAATTGAAAACACTCATTTCTATAATGACCAGAACGGGAACAGAAACTGCAAATTTTTTTGTTTTTATAGTTTTTGTTTATTGCTTTATATGCCGTATCGACGGGGTGTGAGCTGGCGTTTCTACTCTCAATGTTGTACGCTGTTTGTTTCGTATGAGAACCATTGATTTTGTTTTCTAAGCGATGAGAAAACTCATCAATTAACTTATTTTTAACGAATTCCAATTTGAGATCGTCTTCATCTCGGGATTCAAGGGCAGTAATTAATGTTGCATATGATGGAGGCAGCGAGCATAGCAAGATAGCAACAATATGTGACTCGCTTATCTCTTCGCCGATTCCTGACAGTTTTTGTCTAATGATTAAAATGTTATTTATATGCTCTATAATATTTCCCCCTTCATGCAATTTCTGGGAATAAAGTTTCCTAAGTAAAAAAAGTTTCGACGATAAGTTTGCCCGCTGGTGTATGGACTTGAGCTTATCCCAAATCTCTTTGGGGGTTTGAAGATTCCTAACATTAACTATTTGACTGTATTCAATACAAAGGTTTATAATGGCTTTGGCCTTGGTGCTATTTTTCGTGTATGCCGCGTCCGGTGTAGCGGGTGGGGCCTCTAAACAATATTTAAAGAGGTCGTCTTTAATGAGCAGGTTCTCTAACCTGAACGACCAATTTAAATAATTGGTATCATTAAGTTTTTCTATGCACGCTAAATCTTTATGGACTGCCATAATGCTATTTATATATGATATCAATATACAGTTAAAAATTATTTCTGATATTCAATTTGTTATGATACTATATAAATGTTTCACTTTCATATATGTGCATATTAATGTATCATTTATCAATATTCATGAAAAAACTATATGTTTTTGTTTTATCAACATTCATAAAAAAACTATTTTTTTTCTTTTTCTTCTGTATATCATAAAATTATATAGAATGCTCTTTTTATATCATTAAATAATATATATATTCATTTTTCATTTTCTGGGTTTTATATTTATATTTCACATCTCACGTCCCTTAATTTATGCCTCAGTCTCTCATAATCTGATGAAAAATAAGGGAGCAGTGAGTGATTTTATCGATGGCGTCAGTCAAAACAACTTACCCAGACAGACAAAAATATATTTAGATGTAAAATGGAAAGGTCCTACCTGTATTCTCTGTAAGTAGCTGGATCTATTCCGTGCTTTTTATCTGAAAGAAATAAGCTTTATTGAAGTATATGAACGGAAATCCTGCAATTCCGTTTTGTGCGTGTACTCTTCAGAAAACACGGGATCTTGAAGAATCACAATTTTATTCTGGACTACTATGAGAAAATAGGAGAAAAAACACGGTTAATTAATATATGAGTGACATAGATAAATTTAGACAGTTCAAACTGTCTATAAGACGTTGTTATGTGACATTTTTAAGTAGGAGCTGTCGCTTCCTCCGAAGAACAATAGACGACGTCGAACACCACAAGTGTGTTGTTATTGCATTGAGATTTTAAAGCAGACTAACAAAATCTGGGGTCCCGAAAACTGTTCAAAGGGTTGAGACAGAAAATAGTACATAAGTCAGCAGTTTTCATTGTTAAATGAAGCTTCAGAGTTCAATTGCATAAGGTCACTGCATGGTGTGGCCATCTGTGAGCGTCGAGATGAAATAAGTTCCGGATGGATGAAAACTTGTGGTGCTTCCATCTGCCGGGAGTTCGTGTTAACAGTTCACTTACACACGGTATCTGTCACTTGTTCACAGGCGTGTACTATGTAGCATACCATTTATTCACAAGCTTTTTCGGAGTATAGTGTATAGTGTAGCATATTTTAATCACAAACATTAATTATTGAGTATTGTGTATGTAGTTGCATGTTTATAAACGTTTTCTGGAATAAATAAATACTAATTACACAGGTTCTTCACGTAAAACTAGTTCTATTAAGAAAGAATTTTAACAGATCGTCGATAATTCAGATTTGCGTATGCCATCATTTACTCTCATTTTTCAACTATTATGTACTCAGCAGCTAGCTGTTTAATATGATGGCAATCGTCAGAGAGCATTGAAATAAGAATTTCCTCTGCGTATGCAAAGCGACCATTGTCCTAAGTAACCTTTTTTTAGTATTTGTTTTATTCCGTTTTGTGTGTTGTTTAGTAGCCGAGTAATTTCCCATGAGTTTTTAGATCCCTTCTTTAGCTGTGGATTATATTTGATTGTAAACTATCCTGGGGCCAAACTTGGATAACATAGTACTTTTTGAGTGAACGTAGAGACTTTGATGGGCGGCGAGTGCCCATCGAAGGTGGATAAATATGTTAGTCGTTGTCATCCATTCTGCGAGGGACATGTTTAAAATGAACCATTACAATGGATCATATGCCACCTCCAAGTCCAGTGAATTTCCTCTGCATCATTTATTAGACAAGAGCGTTGGCAAAAATTAGATTCTAACCCACAGGAATTCGCCGGACCAATAGGAAAACCTTTGTCCACGTGCTTATTCCCTTCTTATTTCAATGTTTGAAGCCATAGACAGTAATTTTCAAACATTATTTCCTGAATTCGAGAAAAGGGTACTCGGCACATACCAGAAATACCTGCTAGACATTTGCAAAGCTATTTCATCAAGATATTGCTCAGAAGAACTAGCGAATAGGAACCCAAGAAACTTGTGCTACGCAAGATGGCTCACAAAGGCGCATCAAATTATTCGCCTTCATATAAGCAATGATTGATCCTCAGAGTCTGGCTCACTCACAAAGTATGTAATCCAAGTTTATGCCGCAGGATGGTTTACACCAAATATAATCCACATCAAAAAAATTGATCTAAAAACTTATGGAAAATTATTCAGCTACTAAACATCACAGAAAACGGAAAAAAAAAAAAAAAAAAAAAAAAAAAAAAAAAAAACTAAAGAAATTTATTTAGGACAATGGTAGCTTTTCACATCGAGAGCAAATTCTTATTGCAATTTTGATGACGATCGCCATCACATTAAACAATAAGCTTATCAGCATATAAAAAAATGTAAGAAGTAGAGTAAATGATGGCGTACTCAAAGATGAAACACCTAAATGTTGTAAAATGTTGTCGGAACAGAACTCCCAATCACTATGCAGTAGCTGCATGCAATTTTGGTGAAGATGTTAGAGGGCTGAATAGATTCCATTAATTACAGTGCATTATTCTGCTTACCTTATCATACACAAGCAGTAGAAATATACGTGAAGGAGTGTCACAGCAGTATCAACCAACGTCTGTGGATACAGAGAAGAGATGGACTAGGTTGATACATAGAAAATTTATGCGTCTTTGATAAAAAAATCGCAATTCTATATATAAATAAAACATTGTGCTCAGATGGAAGGGTGGTCGAGCTATACACTGTTGCGTTATGAAATGCAGCCACCTCCACGTCAAACTCCTGGGTAGATTTGAAAGCAACTACGTATTCCAAACAACAATTAGTTGTATGACACAACAGAGTGGAAACGCCCTTTTTTACAAAAAGTTGTCAGTTTTGCTCCCGTTATACAGAACAAAGATATCGTTTTATCGTTTAAATATGTTAAGTCATTAATAATAAAGGTTTAAATAACACTTTTAAATAATAGCCAGCTCTATAGAAAATTTTTAATTTTTTTGAAAAAATGTCAAATTTTACCCAAAATTTCGACTTTTGGACCAAAAGCGCAGACTCAAGCCATTTTTTTTTCAGCGGTAATATTGCACGCAGATGATGTACTTGTATAAAGGCTTAGACTTGTATAAAGTACTTTTGGCGCCTACCCGGTTTTTATTTTAAAAAATTCATTTTTTTCGCTCCACCCTACCGTGCAAGTTAGTGTTGTTTTGTTATAGCCAATTATCTACACGAGGGATGTGGGCCCGAAGGGGGTGGGGTGCTCTACATGGGATTTTTCTAAGGGAACCTAAGTCGTATTTACTCAAGGAAATCCAAGGTTCGAAGAAAACCACGGTAAATTCCAAACGATAAGACCGACGGGCGCGATTGGGTTCGAACTCTGTACTTCCCGTCTACCACCTTTGATAGCAGAACCTCTCGGCCACTGGTGGGGCCATCGCCGTGCAATAAATATCCATAGTGTTCAAAATAAAAGGAACTGACGATTATTCAATCTACGAACTGACGATTATTCAATCTACGAACTTACTATTATTCTAATACGACGAAACCCCGCTAGATGGGGACACCAAGGAATTTCAGAGCGTGGAACATAAGATTAGCAGAAAGCAATGAAAACTGCTTAATAAACACTTTTCTTTGTAATAAGACTGTTCGAACTGTGAACATAAACTTTTTGAGTAACTTAATGAACCCCGTACACTTGGACACTGCCGTCGAAGTTATGAGGACCTATTTTAACCGGGTTTTCACACAGTATTGGGGAAGCATAAATTTGCTGTCATTATGTTCAGCCATGTGTAAATTTTAAACTTTAAACTAATATTATAATCCTGTTATTACTTAATCACGCAATTTTATACATTTATTAAGTTTTTCTTCAACTGTATTAAATAAAGATTATCCAGGATCTCCACTCTGGAACATTCCTGATCCACTCCAGAAACACAACTTATTTAATAAAAATCTTTTACACACGAACCAGCTGAGCTGCCAGTACTCCTGAATAATTATGGCTTTACGCTGACTAAAGGTAAGCAGATTTTTCTTACCTAATTTGAGTACTGTATATATAAAATGTTAGAGGTCATAATTATAATCTAATGTTCAGGGAGCTTACGCCCTCCGAGAGATTATGAGGTCTGAAAGAAATATAAATAAATAAGACCCTCTTAAAAAAATTATATGATTAATTTTAATGAGATGAGAATTAATAATTATTTGATCATATAAATATATCGATACAAAATATATGTTCTTGAAATAAAAAGTGATATACTGTACCGATTAGTAAATATATAAAGAATATGAGATTTTGAAAATGATATGTGTTTGAAAATAAAATAACACACTACACTGATATCTAAAAATCGCACATTTAAAGATAGCTGAAAATTTGATTTTATAAACCTGTGTGTAGTAATATAAACATTTAAAAGTGTAATAAGAAGCACTTAACATTTAAACATGGCTACTCATGGCAAAGCGATCTCTCTTATTGGAAAACTAAACAATAATAATTACGACAATCGTGCGTTCAAGCTTGAAATGCTATTAACTAAAGATGACTTGTTTAAATACGTCACCTCTGACCTTCCGTCGATCCCGGACGATTCATACCGAAAGAATGACGCCAAAACAAGGGGTAATATTAACCTTTGTATTGAGGACTCTCAAATAGTCCATGTAAAAAATCTTAAAATACCTAAAGAAATATGGGACACTCTGAAATCTGTACATCAACGCTGTACACTATCATCAAAATTATTTTTATTGATAAAACTCTATTCGCAAAAACTTAGTGATGGTGGTGACATAAATCACCGCATAAATAACATTTTAACTCTGAAAGATGCATTATATGTCATAGGAGAAGAAATCCCTTGAATCACACATTGTGGCACTTCAGCTATGCAGCCTGCCACACTCATACGATCAATTGATTACAGCTCTGGAGGCACGCAGTGAAAGCGACCTGACGCTCGAATTCGTGAAGGACAAGCTATCCGATGAATTTAGGCATCGTTGTGAAAATAGTAATAGGACTTCAAACACTCGTGAAACCCTATATAAAGTAATGAATAAAAACAATAGAGTAAAGAAATACTGAAATTATTGCAAGCGTGAAAATCATGTTCGATCCGAGCGTTACTAGTTGAAGAATAAAAATCAAAATAACTTCGCGAAAAATGAATAGAATAAAAAGAGAGCATTTAATAACTCGAACAATTTAAAAAATAACACAGCCAGTTACAAAACCACCCACAACAACTCAAAGGATTCATCTAACTTTTGTTTCGGGAGTAAAGTAGAAGTAAATGATGATATGAACGACTTGCTTCCCTAGTGAAAATAAAATATCAGAAGAAATTATTCTTGAAAGTGATCCGGTTTCTGACAACAAAGCTCAGACAACGAACACAGTTAAATGTATCGTAGACTCAGGGTGTACTAGGCATGTCGTATCAACAAAGGAAAATTTAAGCAATTTTACGCCAGAAAATTTTCGCGACATAACAATTGCAAACGGCAAGAAGCTATGTTCACAAGGTCTGGGAGACGTAAAAATAAACACAAATTCACAACATTGCGTAACACTTAAAAATATACTATACTGTCCCAACTTGCAAAGTAATCTTTTATGCGTTAAAATGGCCACAGAAAATAACATTAAAGTAATATTCGAAAAACAGTTATGCTCATTTATGAAAGACAATCACACGATCTTGACTGCAAAATTAAATAACAACTTGTATGAATTAGAACCTATAGATCGCGATGGATGTAGCATACAGACACAAACACAAATATCTTGCGACAATAAGAACTGCATATCCATTTGGCACAATAGACTGGGGCCGGGCCCAAAAACTATCGATGCGATTAGATATCTTATTAAATACAAACTGGCCGAAGGTATATAAATAAATAACTGCAGACACGAAACGCTTTGTACAAAGTGTATTGAGGCAACTTAGCAATTATACCCTACCCTAAAACAGCTAGAAACAGATCTAAAGAGGCTTTAACTCTAACCCACTCAGATCTGTGCAGCCCTATGAAAACTGAAACACTCAGCGGAAAAAGATATTTTATAACTTTTATGGACGACTATAGTCGGTTCACCATCATGATATATTTAATTCCACATAAAACGGAAGCTATAACAAAACTAAAAGAATTCATAGCACTAACCAAAAATAAATTTTGGAGACTATTAAAAGCAGTTAGTTCCGATAATGCCAAGGAATACCTCAGATACAGCTTCGAAAATTATTTAACGGAAAACGGGATCGAACATCAATTAAGCGTCCCATACTGCAGACCACAGAAAGGCGTCTCGAAAAGCAAAAAAAAAAAAAAAAAAAAAAAAAAAACGCACCATAGTTGAGATGGCGCGCACTATGTTATCTGACGCGAACTTACCGAAACATTTCTGGGGCGAGCCGTACTCACAGCCACCTATCTTACAAATCGGTTACCCACCAAGGCAAATGAAAACAACAAAACGCCTTACGAGCTATAGGACAATAGAAAACCAAATTTATCAAATATCAGGACCTTTTTATATATTAGCTTTCGATAAAACACCACGAGTCAGAATACCATAACTAGATATTACATATAGAATAAGGTTTTCCACTTTTAATTTCTTGAGACCTGAAGTTAAAATAACACCACATTTTATAATTTTATGTCTATAACAGAGTCCTTCCTTAAACAGAAAACTTCCATGTTCTCAGCGAAACAAAATATTTGCTAAGAAAGAAACTTGTTTGAAAGGAACTTTTCAATTGACCTCTTGAAATTTCGTTATAGCAGGTCTTACAGTATTTTATAAATTTATATAGATATTAATAGATTCTTTTTCATGTGTTAGCTTTCAATAAAACACAACAAGTCAGAGTACTGTAGCGATCTCATCTCATTTGATCAGTATAAAGCGAGTTACTAGCATAGAGTAGCTGGCTTGGCCTTTTGCTCGACGCTAATGTTCTTGCCTACTGATCATGAGATCCCTGGTTCAAATCCTATTGGCGTCAATCTACTCTCTCTAAATTGGTGACCCGGACAAACTTTAAACAACACCTCCAACAACAGTTTCAGTTTCAGGCCAGGCAGGGAGGCCTACCAATATGGTTTTAGCTCAACAAGTCCCGCCCAGCAAAATAACTACCATCGTCACGGGCCGCTTTCGGGGGCAAGGCTCGAAAATACTATCGTTGAATGAGACCCTATATATTAAAACTTACAAAATTATACGAGAATGTTACAAGTGGCAGCCCAGTTTTATGCCAGGCGTGCAGGGACCTCCAAAAACAATCATCTCATCTCATGACCAACAGATGGCAGCACCAAGTAAACTATCTCCAGTAATCAAGGCCTGAAAACGCCCACAGCACAAAAGCCTGTCATCAAGCACATCACACATGCGTACGACAGCATCACTCATGAGTGCATATCAATCGTCAGACCTCAGCAATAACTCTTTGTCACTGGGGATGGAGTGTGTAGCGATCTCATCTCACTTGATCAGTATAATAGTCCAGGCATTAGGTGCTCAAAAAGGACAAATAGGGGAAAGTTTTGGTGTAGTTTTGATATTTGGTGCCTTTATGTTTTGTGGGTCGCTGAACACGAATCTGAAGTTTGCCAACAAAATTTATCCCGGAAAACACGTTTTTTTGGCAAAAAACGGGAAAAAAACGGTATTTTCTTTGTTTTTTTCCAAATAACTTCAAAATTATACATTTTACATAAAAGTCCTCAATTCATAAATTAAAAAAGATAAAATTTCCTACATTTTATGTATTAAAAGTTTTTTTCTCTGATCAATGGTTTAGCCCTGACAACGCCACAAAAATGGGAGTGAAAACCAAACAATTCAGAGAAAACGGGAATTACGCCGATGTACGTAGATTTAACATGAAAACTGACCATTTTACACAAGCATTGACTATAAAGTATACTAAAGATTATATAAATGACTACATTTTACAATAAAGTTGCTGATAATAAATAAGACGACACATTATGAATCATTATTTAATTATAAATAAACATGTACATTAGTAACTACATTTATTTAGAAAACAAAAAAATATTATTTCCGCTTTCTTTTACTTGAGGGTCCCTGCTTTTCACCGACATCTGCAGCATAGAAAATACACGCATGGAATTAGTGGGTGTTTTTATTACTACCAACAGTATAAAATAAATGTTTTTTTAATAAAAAATATTTGATACCTTCTGGCATGACTTTTTCTTGACATTTTAGTTCAAGTACCATTTTTTTAAAATCAAAGACAGCAGAATTTAAGTTAGTCACATAAATAAACTTTTGCACAATTAAACAACGGCATCAAGATTTAAAATGTAACGAAACTGTGAATTTGGTTGAAAATATTTTGTTTACAGAGGAAAATTATAATGAAGAGGACATGAAGTTTTGCAAGAGCGAAATGTTTAAATTTATGACCAAATTTGGACAAAAATTGCCAGTTGTATGTAGATATATCGGGACAAAATCATTTAAAATATATTACTTGGCTGCAAATTCTGAGTGTTTACAAAATTGATCCAGACAAATTCTCCAAATTCAGATTTGATACAATGTAAAACATAATGTAGGCATTTTCTCATGATATCTTAGGATTCCCTATCTTTACATAAGGTTCCTGTTAGGTTTCCTGTAAGGTTTGTGCAGAAATAAATATGAATATATAACAGAACATGCAACACAGCAATTTTCATTAATGCTATCGAATGTTTGTCCCGTACCTTAAATTTTAGAAAAAGGAATTTTAGAATTTGTGATAATAATACAAAAATAGTTTTATCACTTTAGCTTCCATGCCGTTAAGAAAGTATCATTAAAATTATCAAGAAGAACGTAAAATCACGCGTCAATCAGATTATGGAACATTTTTGAACGCATTCGGACTACTATAATAAAACTTCATAGTTTAATAACGTGAAAAACGATGTCTAAGCAATAATTTGTAAAACATATAACACGTTTGAAAACACAATTTCAACCAAAATCGAAAACATAGCTGAAAATTTTGTACATTCCTGTATATGAACTATAGATTTATCATATAATCCACAATATGCTAAAATTTAGAACTGTTAGTGAACGCATAGCACAGTTGAAAATTCCTCGTAAGCAATTTCCGGTAATAAGCGGGTATATAGATGTCTTGTGCAGCCCTATATATGATTTATAGAATTTATACACGCTAAATAGTATGCAATTTTTAAAATTTTAAAGAGTTCCACAACTGAAAACGCACTTCCATCAATTATTGTTCATACAGTGAAAAATATAACTGATTTATTTTGTGTGTCCCTGTATATGAAAGATCAATGGCACATCATATTCAATAGTAAGCATCTTATAGAGCACCTCGGAGATATATATCAATTTAAATACTTTTGAAAAGGTGTAACATGAACAAAATACACCACAAACAATTTTTCTCCATAGACCGTAATGTAACATAATTCTTTTTAGTGTCCTTGTAAATGATCGATTAATACTACCCATACCATATTCTATAAGAAATCATCTTGTAGTGCACTTCATAGATATGTATATAAATTTCAAAGTGTTTGAAATTATGAAACATTATTAAAAACCACCATAAACGATTTTCCCCCATAGGCCGTAATATAATGAAATACTTTTGAATGTCCCTGTAATGAAATTATGACTGCTACACGCAACATTTTACAATACCTAACATTCAATAGTGAATATCAATAAAATTTTTCAATTTCATAGCGATGCCACTATACTGACGCCAAAAATAATTTTGGCCAGCTAGAATCGGTAAATCACCCACCGTGCACTGTCGTAATTCCCGTTTTTTCAGAATTTTTTTATTTTCACACCCATTTTTGCGGCGCTGTCACGGCTAAACTATTGATCAGAGAAAAAAACTTTTAGTACGTAAAATGTAGGAAATTGTATCCTCTTTAATTTATGTACTGAGGACTTTTGCGTAAAATGCATAATTTTGAAGTTATTTTGAAAAAACAAAGAAAATCCCGTTTTTTTTCCAGTTTTTTGCCAAAAAAACGTGTTTCCCGGGATAAATTTTGTTGGCAAACTTCAGATTCGTGTTCAGCGACCCAAAAAACATAAAGGCACCAAATATCAAAACTACACCAAAACTTTCCCCTATTTTCTACCAAATGACTGGGCTATATATAAAGCGAGTTACTAGCTTAGAGTTAGAACTGGCTTGACCTTTTGCTCGACGCGACGCTAACGTTCTCGCCAACTGATCATGAGATCCCTGGTTTAAATCTCATCGGCGCCAATCCACTCTCTCTAAAGTACCATAAATATATATTACATATAGAATAAGGTGCACTTTTACCTGAGGTTAAAATAACACTACAAATACACATTAATTGCTTTTGCACAAATAAAATGACACAATAGATGACAGAAAGAGCTCTTTTTCTGAAATTGATACTTTAGGAAACTAATAATTTAGGTTCACAAATATGGACATAAGAGTACTAGCCCCTTAAAATATATGTATTTAAAAGACAAAACACTGTTTTTTAATTATCTGTCGTAAGTTTTATACTGAAACAATTTTAATAATATATATTTTTTTTAATGAAAGCTGTCTATTTGTAGATGTGCCCGCACAATCTATATTTTTATAATATTACCACTTTTATATTTTAATTTTGGTTTTAAACGGTTTTTTATAAAATTTCTTCAAAATGGTGCAATCAGGTTACTTATATTGTTGGAGAGAAAAAGGGAAATAAAGGGGTTTATTTACTTTTATTGGTTAAATCCTTACTGATGCCATTTCTCATTACAATAAAAAATAACTTTTAAAAATTTTTAACAGAAACTGACTTCACGCTTTAAAACATGCTTTTTCCCTCAAAAAGCTGCTATATTTCACTATATCTTTTCATCGCGCTGATATTAAATTTCAGACACTAAACAAAATGTTTCAGCGAGGGAAAATGGCGTCATATGTAAAAGAAAACGCCGATATTCTTTGATAAAACGAAATATTTCACCATGAATACGTCTAAAGGTCATAAATTTCTGGAATTTTGACTCGCTAAGTACTAAGATTAGAACCTCAAATCACGAGTGGTAATTTTCAAATGGATAAGTTATAGCTGACAAGTTATAGCTTCAAGTTTGAAAATATTTATTAATAACTTATTGAGCATTAAAATGTTTTTATATCGTGAATATGGATATGAGACGGTGGAAATGACATTACGTTTAAGAAAACAAGTTCTATAAAATAATTTTTGCTGATTTTTTATTCTGTAATACCAAGCATAAGACCCCAATTGATAACTTCATCATAATTACTTATCTTGATTATATGTTACTGATTACGTTACGAATAAACCTTAATTTTTTAATAATTGCAACAGCTGAAGTTGTAGTAACAGTGGTAATTACTTTTGTAAGTTTATTATAAAAGCAATGTAACAGTTCCTTTATAAACATTTTCTTTCGTCGAAATTCGGCGGGTTTCACCTCGTATCTATTTAATTATCAATAACCTAAATACATTCAATAACAAGTTTAAGGGCTTTAAGGGGGTCGGATACCTTTAAACCTTGAAAATTTTCGAATTTTTTTAATACATATTTTGATTCCGTAATCATTTCTGAACAATATGCTAAAAACCGCATTAAAAAAATTCCCATTAGTTTAATAATTATGGCAGTTTTATTACGACTACATAGTATAATTAATCTTTGCGTTGCGTTTATTCAAAACGATGAATTTTGAAACTGCGCGCAGTGTTATTAAACAACTATGCATGGCAATTAAAATAAATTTTCAACGCATATTCATTTCTGTATTATCTACAACTTAAAACCAGAAACATGTAATTTTTTTTCTGTTTATGTACTTTGAAAATATTTTTAAAAAGTGAATATTTTTAATTTTTTGTTAATTTTTTAATTTAGTCAATATTTTTTACAAATATTCTGGTTTTAGTATAACGGTAACACTAATATGTATGTATCTATTTTCACCAAAATTTCCTCTTTATATACATATTTTCAGATTTTATTATGCGCGCAAGATTTTTTTCTCTTATTATCATATATTTTTTAACTTATCCTTTCAATATTCATTTATGAATTTACAAGTATATATTTTTTTAAATATAAAATTAAATATGAGCTTTATATTTAAATGAAGTTTGATTTTTATTTTTGAATTATTACACAAGTTTAAAAGCTTGGAACATAGTGATATTTTTTACTTTTCCGACGAGTTCAAAGGTATCCTACCCCCTTAAACAACTGAATAATCTTCAAATTTTTATTATTGCAAAGGGTTCAAGTTAAATCATTATGAAAATTTCTTAATTTCTTTGTAACACTGTCTTGGAGGCATTTTGCAAACTCAGATGAAAATAACATTTATTTTATGAGAAAATAAGCATCATTGCTGCCATTTATTAGTTTTGTTCTAAAGCAAAAAACATTTACTATATAGAAGTAAAGTAAAGATGCAATAAAATTAGTTTAATTTTTATGAGGAAAGGGACGGAGGTTCACATTTATGTATCTCAGATCTGAAGAGTTTATAATTTAAGATGAAAACGTTTATTCAACCTATTACATTATGCTAATAAAACAACCAAAATAGATTAAATTTAATTAATAAAACCCCAAAGCGTCTCATCTTATATAGCATTTGCAGTTTAGTTCATCTTCTTTTTCTTATAAAGTTCAATAACTTAGCACTAATTTCCCACTCCATTAACAAAGCTAATCTCCCTTCCCCCCGCACTTCTCTCAATCTTCTTCTATCCATGCATCATGAACTGGATGCAGTTCAAGATGTAGTTCGACCCTCGTCCATCCTTTTTATGGGTTCAAAACGGACCCAGACGTCCGTTGGTGGGGTTGAGGGAGGTTTAAAGGGTTGGCCACAAAAACCAGACATCGGCTCATCCCATGTCCCAAGGACTTCTTTGTCTTCTTCCGGAATAGTCTCGATTTTTTTCGTCTGTCACTCATCATCTGCGTCTGTTTAAACATTTTTTTCCCCTTCTTTTTTTGTTAGTTATTTTTGGCATAACCTTGGTTAGAATATTCGTTGTGTTCGATGCATAATAGTTAAGAAGAAATGAAGCAGAAATAAATTAGGATTGAGTGATATGCTTGGGTGGCGAAATTTGCATATAATTTGAGTTAAACTGCATGTAAAAATGTTTAAAATAGAAAATTTGTAATGAAAATTTCTGGAATAAATTGCTTTGCAATTTATTTCGTTAATAGATACTGATATTTTTAAAATTAGAGAGCATTAGAAATTAATAAGATTTTTTTTTAAAGCACTGACAGTGAAGAAGTAGTTTATTGCTGTTGGTACTCCATCACATATAAGAGACGTTTCTTCAACAAAGCCTATTTAAACATCCTTCATCCTTGAAACGTTTCTAATCTTTTGTCAAGTAGTCTGCATTAGCAAAAATTTCGAGTACTCTTTTTGACATAGTTTTGATTTAATGCTCTTTAGAAATAGTTTTGATTTAATACTCTTTAGGAATAGTTTGGATTTAATACTCTTTAGAAATATTTTTTATTTAATACTCTTTACTTTAGAAATAGCTTTGATTTGATATTGTTTCGAAATAGTTTTGATTTAATACTCTTTAGAAATATATATTTTATATTTTCGTCAGTCAACATCCTCATCTGGTTTAAAGACTTTTCCTTCTGTTTTGTTAGTTACTTTTGGTATAATCTTGGTTAGGATATTCATAGTGTTCGCTGCATAATATTTAAGAAATAATTCAGAAACATATTTGAATTAAGTTACATGCTTGGGTGGCTTGATTTGCATTTATTTAAGTTACATTGCATGTAACATTTAAAATTTGTAATGAATAAGAAATTTGTAATGAAAATTTCTGGAATAAATCGTTTTGTAATTTATTTCGTTAATTAGATACAAATATTTGTGAAATGGGTGAGCATTAAAATTTATTTAGCTTTTTTTTATCACTGTCAATAAAGAAGTATTAGTATTTTATCTCTGTAGCACCCCATAACATTTCGGAGACATTTTTTCAAAAAGCCTACTTGGACATCCTTGATCTATTAAACATTTCTATTCTCTTATCATATAGCCTTAATTCGGAATAATTTCGAATAGTCTTCGAAAATACTCTTAATTTTTTTCGTCTGCCACTCACACTGCAAATAAGGGCGTCTTAAATTCAGACACATATGTGACTGAAAAAGTAATTCAAACACTTAAGTGTCTGAATATGGAATTTCAGACATCATAGGTGTCTGAAATTTAGACACTTAAGTGTCTTACTATATGATCATGGCATAAACACTGTAATTTGAAATGTCTGAAATTCAGACACATAAGTGTCTGAAACTGGAGTGTTCAATTTTCAGACATTTTAAAGTGTCTTATTTTTTAAGACACGTGTATGCGTCTGAATTTAAGACATTTCAAACATCTGAATCGCATCCATTTTTGACCAATCTGGAAGTTCGGTAATTAGGCAGTCAATTTTTCACTTTTTTTGTAAGCTTTATACAATATAAAAAAAATCCGTTAAAATATGGAAATTATACTGGCAATTTACGTATTTTAATGCAAATTTTCTTTCTTAAATTCCAGAAAATTTTCCATTTTTTGCATATTTCTGTATTTAAAATTTTCCATTTAAAAGGTAAAATATACTCTTTCAAGGACAAATCCATATATTTCGCAATCAGCATTTTCTAAAAACATGTATATTAGACATGATTTATTTATTTATATTCAAACCAGTGCATTGGTTGCATTCAAACCAGTGCATTGGGGGGGGGGGGGAGCTAAGAAGGCTGAATCCCCTCCCAGACTAGACTAGATATTGTTATTTTTTTAATTATGAAAGAATATTATTATTATTTTTAATAGGTTTAAAAATAGGAATTTTTGAAAAGATAATAATTTTGTCACACAATTTTTTTCTCTTTTATAAATTTTATAATGAAATTCGAAATTATAGCATGTTTGAAATTTACTTAATTATAAATTTAAGACACGGTGTAACCTCTTGTTCACTTTAACCTTCATAACATTTTGCTAATTTAATAATAAAACTTTAAATTGTTTGATTGCACACACACTTTAAAATTATCCAAATACAGAAACACACCAAAAAAATCGCAAAAATTAAGATATATTTTAGCACAGTATTTCATTATTTAACATCTTAAAAGCATTCAGAATTACACCCACTAAAACTTTCCAGAGCTTTCTCTGGCTGGTTACGACTTATCAGTGTTGAATTCAGGGGGTGGCCCGGGGGAGAGAAATTTCCCCTCGGAGCAACGAGATGTCCCTCCGGCAAATTTGAGATTTTGTGTTTTCAATGGCCAAAAAGTGCAATCCCCCCCCCCCCCCCCCCCATCGGAGTCTCAGAAATCCCTCCCGAAGAAATGTGTCTGAATTCAACACTGACGACTTTGCTCCAGTCTGCAGAAAAATAAAAGTCAGGACCTGATCTGGCATGTCCCATCAAATCAAATGAGAGAAAGACCGGGCCAGATCTGAGCACATATACTCCTCTAAAATATGCCTCTCCAAATCGCAATCCTGGATAGAAAATGTCAAGTTTAATTACGAAAATTTCCCAAGAGAAAAATGACTTGAATACACCAAATTCAGTAGCGCCATCTAGTTTGAGTCGAACGTATTATTATTAGTCGAACATATTCTTATTAGAACGTGTTTTTGAAAAGTCAAACGTATTTTTTTTTTTTTTTTTTTTTAAATGGAATATTTCTGAAAATTCTTACTATGTAACTTTTTAGCTAATGATTCAGTATCGATCTACTCCAGGTATGATTTCACCGTGGGAAAATTAGTTTCACAAAAAATTTTACGCTGTATTTTGATCGAGGGAAAAAAGGAAGACAAAAAATTTGTGCATAAACCAATGATTTTTATTATTTTTGCAGAAAAATTATACATAATATTTATAACTGAGAAATTTTGTTCAGAATATTTAGCATATAGGAGGAAGTAATGAGTCCAATTTCAAAAATGTTGCCATATCATTCACTGATCAAACGAAAAAAAAAAGAAGAAATAATCAAAGAAAACAGAACACTATATTCCTTCACACACTTTCATATACACATACCTTCGCATTAAAATTAAACACAGGCTTTTGGCAATAAGAAATGCATTTATTTTTGAATGAAAAATTGATTTTATTTTTAAAGGTTGCCCTCCCCCCCACACACACAACTGAAACGGAACAAGCCCGAATTAAATATATATATATATATATATATAATATATATATACATACGCACTGTTAAAACATTTTAAATATTTTAATATTTCAAAAATAACGTGTCTTCTGATAACCAATAATATTTGTGTTCTGAAAATTTCTTCGATAGAAGTAAAAAAATTTTCTACTGGTTCTACATCGCATGAAATTAAAAAGCAAAATATTCAAAATTCTAGAGAGAAGATGTGTGAAATCTTTCAGAATTATAAGCAGATTGACAAAATATTTACAGTTTCCGTAAAATAAATTGTGAGTCACAAATAACTAACAATATTTGAACTTCCTAGGTGTGGAGGCGTGGCCGAGACGGATTATCGCATAGTCTACGGACCATAAGATCATGAGTTCGTATCCCGCGACGGGTAAGTGTAATATTGCTAATGCTGTAAAATGAATTAGATGAATGAATCATGTAAAATCTCTGAGACCTATTGAAATGTGGGTGAAATGTCCCTTCCTTGAGAGCATAATTTTTATTTTTTAAATATAGAAATTTCAAAAAAAAATTTAAATATTTCTGGTAATTGAAGAAAATTTCCACTAAAATACGTAAATTGTACTGGCGTTTTGATTGGCGGTACAGTTTTTATATTTTAAAGGATTTTTTTTTCTGTGTATTAAGGCTTACCGAAAAAAAGGTGGAAAATGCTTTTGCAGAGAAATTAAAGGTGGTCAAACATGGATGCAATTCAGACGTTTGAAGTGTCTTAAATTTAGACACATACAAGCGTCTTAAAAATTTAGACACTTTAAAATGTCTGAAAATTGAACACTCCGTTTCAGACACTTATGTGTCTGAATTTCAGACATTTCAGTTTACAGTGAATCATCTGCGTCTGTTTAAACATTTTTTTTTAATCTTCTTTTTTGTTTTATTTTTAGCATAACCTTGGTTAGAATATTCGTTGTGTTCGATGCATAATAGTTTAGAAGAAATGAAGCAGAAATAGATTAGGATTGAGTGATATGCTTGGGTCACGGAATTTGCATTTAATTTGATTTAAAATGCATGTAAAAATAATTAAAAATAAGAAATTTGTAATGAAAATTTCTGGAATAAATTGCTTTGCAATTTATTTCGTTAATTATATATTGATATTTTAAAATTAGAGAACATTACGAATTATTTACATATTTTCAAGCACTGACAATAAATTAGTATTTCGTCGCCCAATCACGTATCTAGGACGTTTCTCCAAAAAAGCATGTTTAACCATCCTTGTTCTATTAAGCATTTCTACCCTCTTGTCATAAGGTCTCAATTAGTAATAATTTTGAATACGCAATAGAAATTCTCAATTTTTTCGACTGTCAATCATCATCTGCACCTGTTTAAACATTTTTTTTAATCTTATTTTTTTTGTTAGTTATTTTTGGCATAACCTTGGTTTGAATATTCGTTCTGTTCGATGCATAATAGTTAAGAAGAAATGAAGCAGAAATAAATTAGGATTGAGTAACATGCTTGGGTGGCTAAATTTGCATATAATTTGAGTTAAACTGCATGTAAAAATGTTTAAAATGAGAAATTTTTAATGAAAATTTCTGGAATAAATTGTTTTGCAATTTATTTCGTTAATTAGATATTAATATTTCTAAAATTAGAAAGCATTACAAATTATTTAGATTGTTTTAAGCACTGACAATAAATTAGTATTTTGTCGCCCAATCACGTATCTAAGGCGTTTCTCCAAAAAAGGCATATTTAAACATCCTTGTTCTCTTAAACATTTCTATTCTCTTGTCATATGGTCTCAATTAGCAATAATTTCGAACACTGTTTAGAAATAGTCTCGATTTTTTTCGTCTGCATCTGTTTAAAGTAATCTTTCCTTCTTTTTTGTTAGTTATTTTTGGCATAACCTTGGTTAGAATATTCGTTGTGATCGATGCGTAATAGTTAAGATGAAATGAAGCAGAAATAAATTAGAATTGAGTGATATGCTTGGGTGGAGAGATTTGCATTTAATTTGATTTAAAATGCACGTATAAAAAATTAAAATAAGAAATTTTTAATGAAAATTTCTGGAATAAATTGTTTTGCAATCTATTTCGTTAATTAGATACTGATATTTAAAAATTAGAGAGCATTACAAATTATTTAGATTTTTTTTTTTTTTTAAAGCACTGACAATAAAGAAGGTTTTGTCGCCCTATCACGTGTCTAAGACGTTTCTCCAAAAAAGCCTATTTAAAAATCCTTGCATGTCTATTTTAACTTAAACTATCTTAAACATGTCTATTTTTTTTTGTCATATGGTCTCAATTAGGAACAATTTGAATTGAAATACTCTTTAGAACTAGTCTCGATTTTTTTCGTCTGCATCTGTTTAAAGCTTTTTTCTTCTTTTTTGTTAGTTACTTTTGGCATAATCTTGGTTAGGATATTCATTTTGTTCGATGCATAATATTTAAGAAATAATTCAGAAACAAATTAGAATTAAGTTATATGCTTGGGTGGCGGGATTTGCATTTAATTTAAGTTACGTTGTGTGTAAAATTTAAAAGAAGAAATTTGTAGTGAAAATTTCTGGAATAAATTGTTTTGTAATTTACTTCGTTAATTAGATACTGATCTTTTTAAAATTAGAGAGCATTAAAAATTATTTAGTTTTCCTAAAACTCTGATGATAAAGAAGATTTTACCGCTGGGATACACATTTCAGAAAAGTTTCTTTAAAAAAGCCAATTTAAACATCCATGATCTATCAAACATTTCTATTCTCTTGTCATAGAGTCTTCATTAGCAATAATTTCGAATAGTCTTTGAAAATAGTCTCGCTTTTTTCGTCTGTCAGTCACCATCTGCGTGTTTTTTTGTTGTTGTTTTGTTTATTATTTTTTTATCTTCTTTTTTGTTAGTTATTTTTGGCATAACCTTGGTTAAAATATTCGTTGTGTTCGATGCATAATAGTTAAGAAGAAATGAAGCAGAGATAAAGTACAATTCAGTGATATGCTTTGGTGGTGAGATTTGCATTTAATTTGAGTTACATTGCGTGTAAAATTTGAACGAAGAAATAAGCAATGAAAATTTCTTGAATAAATTGTTTTGGAATTTATTTCGCTAATTAGATACGGATATTTTAAAATTAGAGAACATTAAAAATTATTTAGTTTTTTTTTTAAGTACTAACTATAAAGAAGTATTTAATCGCTGTGGTGTACAAGCATAATTCAGAGCCGTTTCTTCAAAAAAGCTTATTTAAACATCCTTTATCTGTTAAAGCTTTCTATTCTCTTGTCATTTAGTCTCAATTAGCAATAATTTCGAATATTCTTTAGAAATCGTCTCGATTTTTTCGTCGGCATTTGTTTAAAGTTTTTTCCCTCTTTTTCTTTTTCTTTTTATTAGTTAATTTTGGAATAATCTTTGTTAACATATTTATTTTGTTCGATGCATAATATTTAAGAAAAAATTCCGAAACAAAATAGAACTAAGTCATATGCTTGGGTGGCGAGATTTGCATTTAATTTCAGTGACATTGCGTGTAAAATTTGATGGAAGAAATTTGTAGCGAAAATTTCTGAAATAAATTGTTTTTTAATTTATTTCGATAATTAGGTATTGACATTTTAAAATTAGAGAGTTTAAAAATTATCTATGCATATATATTTTTTCTGCTATGAAAATAAAGAATTATTTTATCGTCCCATCACGTATGTAAGACACTTCTCAAGAAATCCCATTTAAACATCCTTGATCTGTTAAACATGTCTATTCTTTTGTCAAAATACTCTCAATTAGTAAAAATTTCAAATATACTTTAGAAATAGTCTGGATTTTTTTTCGTCTACCAGACATCATCTGAGACTGTTTAAAGTTTCTTCCTTGTGTTTTGTTAGTTACTTTTGACATAACCTTGGTCAGAATATTCGTTGTGTTCAATACACAACAGTTAAGAAATAAATCAGAGACAAATCATATTGAGTGACATGCTTGGGTGGTGAGATTTGAGCTTTATTTGAGTTCTATGACGTGTAAAACTTACATGTGCGAAATAATAATTAAAATTAAAATTTTCATAGAAAATATTTCAGTAATGTATTCAAAGATGTCAAATAAAAAGAAAAAGAAGAAATAGAAAAGGAGAACAGAAGACAAAGGAAGAAAATTCATGCTTCACGCAGCAAATATTACAGTATTCAAATTATCCAGTGTGACCAGGGCTGGCTGAACAGCGCGCGTGATAATTGTGAAAGCACCTTGTGGGCTATATTCATATAACGTTATCAACATTTTGCTAATTTTGGACACTATCCCCCCTTGCAATAACATATGTTATCATTCGCCGACCTCCCCCCTCCCGACGATAGACTTTTTTTTTTTAACCATTTAGAAAAATGGTTATTGTTCTCGTCAGGGTAGGAAATCCAAAGCATATATGAACGTTTTCATTGGTTTAATCCGCAATTTATTCGTTATCTGATTGGTATATACAGTAATCTGTATTTCCCTTTGGTTTCAACAACGATGTACAACAGAGTGTTGCCACTATGACAAAAAAGTAATAAAAACTACAAAAAAGAAATTAATAAATCAGAAACAAATTTAGATACAGCTTTCAAACAAATTGCATTTAAAAGTACAATTTTTTTCTCTATCCGACGGTATAAAAAGTAATATTGTCGGATGTTTAGAAGTTTAAGAATGAAATTTTATTTAAAATTGGTCGTGAGATTTTTTGGAAATCTGATGATAGAAAAGCCTTTTCCCGAACAGCCAATGAAATGCTTGGCTGTCACGTAAGTTTCATAGGAAATCTGACGAGTTGCAGGCGATTTTTCTTGCTTTCAATTTTTACGTGTAATAACACTATTAATCTTTAATTCATGGCGTACGTATGTATGGCCAGCTCCGTAGAAGTTAAAAAATTTACAGTACCGAAAATTGTAAAACTGAAATTTCTTTTAAAATGTGTTCATGATGGGTTCAGGAATGTTATCGTTTAATCCATGGCGTACGTAATGTAGGATCCGTGCGATTTTTTATGTCCTAAATTTTAGTCTTTGAAAAAATCATTTTCCAAATGGTCGTTGTAATGTGTTAAATTGCTTTTTTTTTTAACTCCTTTTTTCAGATTACATAAATTTTCTGCCCTTGAACGAAAAAAAAAGAACGGAAATTTCTTCAATTCTCGGGTATATCCCGATAGCAGTGCTGCCATCAATATTTCCGTGAATTGAAGAAAGTATTTCTGAGGTGGGACTTAAAACAATTCTCGTTAACATTTGTGGTGATATTGCAAAAGAACGTAGCTTTTATACACTCGGAGTTTTTTTTTCTTTCCAATGAAATATGAAAAATACCACTAACTTCTTTCGCATTTAATGGGCATACTTTTTCTTATTATCTTCACTGTCTCCTGTTTAATAAAATCGATAAGAATATAGCCATTTTAAACTAACATAATTTTAGAGTTTGAATAGTCTGGATTAACCAAATTCGTTGCATAACCAAGCGTCGAATAATGAAGAATCCACTGTTGTCTTATTTCTGCACATTTAAATTTACAATTTCAAGAATTTATACCATTTTTCTAAAATCAGAAAACAAATTATTGTAGGAAAACTTGGAAGTCGCAATGATATAAAAGTTAAGGGGGTCCGGACACAAAAATTTTAAAATTTTGTAAAAACATTTTATTTCATTAAAAATTTCTGTTTTTCCTACTTAAAATGACTTTTAAATCATGTTTCTATCTTAATTAGAACAAAAAATATTAATTTTTTCGTTTTGGATTGTTTTCAAAATC
The DNA here is from genome assembly GCA_963932465.1 of Maratus speciosus. Lineage (NCBI taxonomy): Eukaryota > Metazoa > Arthropoda > Arachnida > Araneae > Salticidae > Maratus > Maratus speciosus. The sequence goes on from OZ010798.1 coordinate 295,066,258, forward strand.
TCGCTTTCAAGCAATGGCTGTCATGGAAACGACTTCTTGTAAAAATGCGAATTTCTTCATGATGGGTTTTTTCAACATTTCTCGTATTTAAATTCTTATAAGTCAAGAACCGTTAAAGATAAATGGTTCAACCTTGGAACATGTCCTTTTCAATTGTTTTACTTTAATTTTGATTCAGCATATTTGAAAAAAATATTTACTTTTGAAAATATGATTAAAAAAAAAGTTGCATCTTTTTTTTTAATTTTTTCGTTAAATATTTTTATTATTTTTTTTAAATTAATATTTTTAAAAATGCTGTATAAAAATTAAAACGTATATATTTCTGTTTATTAAAAAAAATTGAAATTCTATTAATAATATTTCGAGTTATAGTGATTTTAAATTACCCCACTTTTTTAATAAATTTTAAATTTAAATTAAAAAATATATATGAGAAGTTTTATCATGTGATTTTGTTTACAAATGATATGGTTAACCATCACAAAAAATTCAGAATTTTAACCCAATAAATAATTAAATTTTAAAAATGAAAAAACCCGACTGCCTAAAAAGCGAATTAATTATTTCTCATTAATGTTAAGCTATTTTTTATATTACTTACCCATTTTTTTTATTTACTTGTTATGATGACTTTTAAGTTGTGTCAGTTCCTATCTATAAACACCGTCTTGATGAGGCCTATAGATGTCTATGAAGATTAGAGTTGCATTAAAGCTAGATCCTACCTACACAACTTCCTAATATTTAAACGGAGCTTCTGACTGTAAAATAGTCAATGAAACATCATCTTCATTTTGAAAGACCTATCCAATGATATGCCTCGTGCGTAAAAAATTTGTTTCGTCTCTACCGTCATTTTGTATTTTACGGCCGCCATTTTGAATTTATAAAAACAAAACTTAGCCTATAACCACCGTACGGTTAAGACGAATCGATAGAGACCTCATTCATTAAAATCCATCCAGTCTTTTGGATGTTTGGAAGGTATAAAGACCCAGATACGCGTGAAACACATAACCCTTCTTGGCAGCCGGGTAAAAATTATTGGAAAATTTGCCCCGGACCCCCTTAATATTGTAACATTTTGTATAACAGGTGAATCAATTTAAATTAGTGATAATAAAACTTCAGTCAAAATTTTAAGAATTTCTTTTTAAATATTAAACAATCGAAAAACTAACAAATTATATACATTTTTTTCCTTTTAAAATATGAGATGCTAGTATCTGTATGCTCCCGACAACTATAAATTCTAGTCTATACTAATTTTTCCTGATTTTTTTTTTTTATTTTAATGAGAGCTTAAGTGATCAAAATGAGAGCAAAATTATTATTTTTTTTCAAAGCGGCAGTTAATTTCGAATTCTTCGAAAAAACGTGGGCACCATCTAACTGGTGCTGGCCCTGTTCAGTCCCATCGTTTGCCCGATGGTTAAGCCGACTATGGACACACCTGAGGTCCTCTTTTGCCACATCAGTCTAACTCGTCACACCTAGTGAGAACCACTGATCTAGAGCACAGAGTACAATATTAATTTGATTATGTAGATATCCTTTTCCGTTATTAGAAGAGCATGATTTTTGACCGTGTAATTTTTTCTTATATGTACTTTCAGTATTCTTATTTTTGAAAGCTGTTTCATTAAAAAAAAATCCTATAAAATTCCCAAAGATCTAGACTAATTCAACTAATCTAAAATAAATAATCGTTAATCTAAAATATACTATTTTGAAAAAATCTAAACAATCTAAAATAAATGTTCTTTAAATAATCTAAGAATATGATATAATCTAAGTAAAATAAGTAAATAATCTTGAAATGATCTAAATAATATTTAAATAATCTAAGAACTTAAAATAATCTAAAATATACAATGTTGATATAATCTAATGAACTTAAAATATATAATCTAAATAATTTAAAATATATAATCTAAATTAAATAACCTTGAAATAATCTAAGCACATGATATAATGTAAACAAAAGAAGCAAATTGAGCTGAACGCAATAACCTAAAATAAATAATCTTAAAAAAAATTTAAATTAAATAATCTTGTGTAAGAACATAAAACAATCTAAAACAAATAATCTTGAAATAATCTGAGAACTTGAAATAATCTAAAATAAATAATCTTGACGTAATCTAAAATAAATAAACTTGAAACAATCTGAAATAAATGAGCTTGAAATAATCTAAATAATCTTGAAATAGTCTAAATAATCTAAAATAAATAATCTTAAATAAATTTAAGAACTCGAAAAAAAATCTAAAATAAATAATTTTGAAATAATCTGAAATAAATAAACTTCAAATAATCTAGAATAAATAACCTTCAAATAATCTAAAATAAATAATCTTGAAATAATCTAAATTTTGAAACAGTCTAAATAATATAAAATAAATAATCCTAAACTATTCTAAGAATTTGAAACAATCTAAACTAGGAAAACGCATGGAGGACCTGTGCAAAACTGAGCTGAACGTAATAATCTAAAATAAATAATTTTTAAATACTCTAAAATAAATCATCTTGAAATAATCTAAACTACGGGAGCGCATGCAAGACCAGAGTAAAATTGAGATGAGCGGAGTAATCTAAAAGAAATAATCTTGAACTAACCTAAAATAAATAACCTTGAAATAATCTTAATAATCTAAAATAAATAATCTTGAAATTGTCTAAATAATCTTAAATAAATAATCTTGAAATAATCTAAAAAAATAATTTTGAAATAGTCTACATAATATAAATTCAATAATCTTGAAACATTTTAAGAATTTGAAAAAAAAAAAAAAAAAAAAAAAAAAAACTAGAGAAACGTATGCAGGACCTGCACAAAACTGGGATGAATGTAATACTAATCCAAAACAAATAATCCTGAAATAATCTGAAATAAATAATCTTGAAATAATCTAAAATAAATAATCTTGAAATAATCTAAAATAAATATTCTCGAAATAATCTAAACTACAGAAGCGTATGAAGGACCTGAGTAAAATTGAACTGATCGCAGTAATCTAAAAGAAAACATCTTGTAATAATCTAAGAACTTGAAATAATCTAAAATAAATAATCTTGAAATAATTTAAAAATCTAATTTTGAAATAGTCTAAATCATATAAATTCAATAATCTTAAAACAATTTAAGAATTTGAAAAAATTTCAACTAGAGAAACGCATGCAGGACCTGCACAAAACTGAGATTAATATAATACTAATCCAAAATAAATAATCTTGAAATAATCTGAAATAAATAATTTTGAAATTATCTAAAATAAATAATCTTGAAATGATCGAAAATAAATAATCTTGAAATAATCTAAACTACAGAAGCGTATGAAGGACCTGAGTAAAATTGAACTAATCGCAGTAATCTAAAAGAAATCATCTTGTAATAATCTAAGAACTTGAAATAATCTAAAATAAATAATCTTGAAATAATTTAAAAGTTTTAAATAATCCAAAATAAATCGTATTGAAACGATCTAAAATAAATATTCCAAATAATGTAAAATAAACAACCCTGAAATAATCGAAATAATCTTGAAATAATCTAAATAATCTAAATAAATAATTTTGGAACAATCTAAATTGGAGAAGCACATGCGGGAACTGCGAAAAATTGAGCTAAACGCCGTAATTTAAAATAAATAATCTTGAAATAATTTAAGAAATTGAAATAATCTAAAATAATTAATCTTAAATTAATATTTAAAATAAATATTCTTGAAGTTATTAAAATAATCTAAAATTAATAATAACTAATAGAAATAAACTTATCGTAATAAATAAATAATTACATTCACCTTAGGAAGCATTATATTGACCTTAAAAAACATCACATTCACCTTAATAAAACATTACATTCTTTTAACATTGCATTCACCTTAATAAAAAAAAACAAAAAAACAAAAAACATGACATTCTTATAACATTGAGCTATTATAAGTGTAGAAAAAGTCAATCATTTCGTATTGGTTAATCCGAGATTAGAAGTAAGTAAGTAATAATGTATAATTAAATATGCATAATAAAGATGAGATACATTTTTCTTGAATTATTCAAAGAATATCAAACATGCATCAAAATCATAAAGTAAGGAAGTTTTATTTCAGGTTTATCTAGTCGTAATAACCAAAAAAGCTTCAATAATATACATAAATATATTTCGTAAATTGATTGTGATTACCAGTGCTATCAAGAATATCTTGATTTTTTTCACAAATAAATTTATACTTACTTCATGAAAAACCACGAGTTCAGACATATTATCGAGAATTACATTTTAAAATACATACGGAATGATATACAACTAAAAGATTCTGTAATTTTGCCCCTACATCTGAACTGAAAATTTCCTTGTTTACATCTGTGATGATGTGCGAATTTTAGGCGGTTGCGGATTTGGGGGAGTCTATTTATAAATAAATAAATGCGAAAAAGAAACTCACGAGGTAAAAAGGAATTACTCTTGTGCGGAATAAATTCAATTACGTGGCTGAAAATGTTTAATTGAGAATTGATAGCGTCCTAAAAATTGATGGTCCGTTTTGAGAAAACTATTTAATATACTATAAAAACGACTTGGAAAAGCTTCCGAATATCAGTGGCAGTAAAATAAACTTTGTTTTTATAAATGCATCTTTAAATCTCAAAAATGTATTGAATTCTAATGTTTCTAAAGATAAAGAACATTTTTCCGTATCATGGGGAATGCGGAATAGGTTATTTGTATATTTTCATTCGTGGTTATATCTTACGAGGGTAACTCTGAATTTTTTGAGACAGAGGCAGACGATATGCGCCAAAAATATTATTTTTCACATTAGGAAAAAATATAAAAATTTAAGTATCAAAACAAAAATTAATCATACAAGTTAAATACTGCAGAGTTTAAGAAATGAATACATTGACGTTTGCTTTGATTTTACGGTTTTATCTTGTATAACTTTTATTTCCAAGTCCTTTCAAAGTTCAGTAAATAAATTCAATTTTTGGGGGCGAAAACAAATAACTATTTCATTAATTTATCTATTTCTGTGAGAGTTTCCTGAGGAGAGTTTATTGACTGTCATTCTTAATTTGTCATCAGAGTTAAATTCATTGCCTAAAAAAACACAACGGGGTTTAAACACTTAAAAGTTACCGTTATTAAAAAAATAATCTGAACTTAGTTTAGAAGTTTGATGAATAATGCCGCTCTCTGGAATTATTTTTCTAATAAAACCTTCTTCAAGCGACCAGGAAAAAACGAAATTTGTTTCATTTTATTCAAGGAAATGTCTCGCTCATGGAGGGATTTAACTGGGATGGTCTTTGAATGTAAGTAAAATTAATATTGAATCTATGGGAATAAATTTCGTTCCATGAAAAAAAAATGGTCGTTCAGGGAGGTGGTCGCACAGAGAGGTTTCACTGTACATATATTGGTCGGATATGTAAATTTGAACTCTTTTATGTCCACAGACGGTAATTTGGGGCAAAAATTGCAATTTAGATGTTGCAGAATAAATCTCTCTATTCTAAAAAAAAAAGTAACTTACGCTGTCACCGCCGCCGCCGGTTTTGAATTTTTTGCGACCGGGGGTCTTTCTTCGTTAATATAAGAAAAATATTGCATACAAAAATATGAAAATCGGCGGTATTATAGAGAAATGTTTGATAAACACGCTGATGCAAACAGTTTTCAAATCGAAGAATTATTTTAAGAGACATTTAATGCAAAAGTTGGACAAAGTCGTTCCATTAAAAAAGTTTTATAGGAGCAAAAACTATACATCGGAATTTAATCATTTTAGATCATTTTATACGTTATAATTTTCTGGTGTACAGAATGCATTTATTTTTTAAATTTGACTCATTTTTTGAGCTGTTATTTCTATTTTAAATTCAAATTTTCAGCATTTCGAGAGATAATTTTTTACTTATTTTAGAAAATTGTACTAATTTAACATGTTGCCAACTGTATAAACAAACAATAATGTTTGCTTCAAATTAAAAATTATTTACACGTGACTATTATAAAGAGAAAAAACTTTCAAATTAGAATTAAATAATTACTTATAAAAAGGCAGGAACTTATTGAAAATTACTTCATAAAAACTATATTTACACGTGAATTTTAACAGAGAAAGGATATTGTAAAATAATAAATTCATTAACATGCGTTATAAGTCTTAAATAGGAGAAATTTACGTCACATTACACTTATTACGTAAAATGAACAAAAAATAATACTGCAAAACAGTTTAAATTTAAAAATAGCGCGAGACATTTATTTGATCTTTTCAACTATTTTTGTTGAGACAGCGCAAATAATGTTTCATTTCTAACAAAAGTATTTTCACGTGAATATTAAAAAAAGAAAGAAAAGTTTGGTGAAAATTACGTCAGATTAAAAAGGATACATTTAAAATGTATTTTATTTATTTATTTATTTATTGAACAACAAACATACGACTTGTGTGCTTGACATGAGAGCCCGCTTAAAATGTCTTATTTAAAAGAACTTTTTTTTCGCTTTATTAAAAAATACCGGGAGACAAAGACTCTGTTTACTTAATTCATTTTATATTAGCTTACTTTGAAATGTTTAACTGGTTTTATTTAATCAAAGAGGAAAACAGCCATTGCATCTTTTAACAGCAGCTGATTTTTCCCTAAAATTCCCCAATCAAAGAGAAATGAATAACCCGTTTATAGGGAGATCGCCACTGTTTTTTAAATTATAATTCAATATTTCAAAATATTTTTAAAGCCGATCAGATTAGCGTGCTTTTAGAAACTGCGGTGTCTGAACGGGGGTTGGCGAGCGTAGCTCGTAGGGGGCCGAGCCCCCTAGTTTTGTAAAAAGATAGGTGAAGTTGACGCGAGAGCATTATCGAGCTATGATTTTCTACGATTTTAAAGCGGGGCTAAATCAAGAGGAATGCCTTCAACGTCTACAATTAGCACATGGAAATGAAGCTCCATGTCGTGCCACTGTATTCAGATGGTTTACGGAATTTAGAGGAGGTCGAAATTTTCCTTTGGATGAAGAGGACACAGGAAGACTGTTGTCGCCTTATGAAAAATGTTAATCAGTGATAATGTTTGTACCTATTAAATAATACAGGGATGACAGGGATGACCGCCCCGGGAACCCAGCTTTCACTTTAGAATATAAGTGCAATCCCCCCGGGGGGGGGGGGGGAGATATTAAATAATACAGAAAGAACTTAACAATGGATCCGAAGCTATACATAGAATTATTCATGAAGAACTGCATATGAATAAATTAGTTTTTCTTTGGGTCCACCTTAATTTAACAGAGCACCAAAAAGCGGAGCGTGACAGAATCAGTAAAGAAATTTTAAATTACTTAATGATGGTGGCCACCGCATTATTTCTAAAATCATAACTGGCGATGAGACGAACATACTTTTTACGTCAAGATAGTAAAATAAGGGTGTTTGGAGATGATCCCAAAGCAACAATGGTGAAAAGACAACGAGCAATGAAAAAAGTAATGTATGCCGTCTTCCCTTCAGAAGAACAGGTCTGGTCAAAGACATTACGCTTGAGTGACAGAAGTATAACCCAGTATAAACATAGAAATCCTTGGTAAATTCTGTAGAATTTAACTTTCCACTAAAACTTTTTTTTTTTCTAAGCACTATAGAAGTGTATATGAGGCATACTCACAAAATTTTAACATTCAGGAATAAAAATCTGGTGAGATTAAACTTAATAAAATAACATTTTCAACTTATAGACGAATGCCTTAATAATTCAAAATAAAGAAAAAATGGTCAGCAGCAACGATTTTTTTTATTTAACTGAGGTTTAAGTTAAACTTGCGAGTTTAATTTTCCTTCCAGTTTTACATCTCTAACTTTTTATTTTCTTCTAAAATTTACTTGTAATTAATTTACATAGTACCCACAGAACATTCAAATAAAAAGTAATAACAATGTAGTATTTTTAGTACGAAATTTTGATATAACATTGTCTAAAGGGATGTTAAGAAAGGAACGGTAAGGAAAAAAAGGGGGACGGTAAGGGAAAAAAGGACGGTAAGGGATAAAAAGGGGGATGGCAAAGAAAAATTACCACCTATTTTTAGGCAAATCATGTTAAGAATAAGTGATAGCCACAATGTTCATGGATTTTTAGCAACAGTTATTTACATTGGATTAAATTACAAAAACAGTTTAATTTACCTCGGAAAGGGCAGAAATAAACCTTGGGGGCGGTAAGACTACCAATAAAGCCACAATGCTTGAAATTTATATTTGAATGCTGATTTAAATTCTGCAGTAAATTTCCTGACAAAGAATTTTAGATATTCTTTCTCAAGATACTTCTGCATGAGAAAAAAGTTCAAAAAAATTCTGTGGCTGCATCTGAAGTGATATTTTGCACAATTTTAGCAAGAGCGACGGTAAGGAATCTAAAATTCAGGGACAGAATTAAAGAAATAATAACAACCGTAAAAATGTGTGCAGGATAATTTTTTGCTACATATTTATATAAAACAATAGTCCCAGTTTCGGAAAAAAATTACATCGATTTACTTTTATTGAAACAATTTTATACAGACAGCTCCAAACTAAAAAATCAGCATCAGGAACACGAGACGGTAAGGAATTTCGTGGTATATTTGTACCTTCATCATCGTTCAAAACTTATTTATCCCATTAATATTGTTATACAGCCATGCAATGGAATGTTTTACAGTATAACAAATTAAAATAACACAAGAATATGTACTAAAAGAAAAATTATTATTCAGGGACGCAAAACTCAAAATTATGTGAGAATGCCTCATACATGCCTTAGTCTGTAAACGGTAATTCCTTGAATTATAGTTTAATGAAATTTATATTTGTTCCAATTCAACAATTTTTTTTTTAATTACCACAAGCCATCCCATTATTCTGTATTTTTGGGCTTGCGGATTTGTCTGTGACAAATCTAGAGTAATTAATCACGTGCGTAATTAAACCATACACGTTTACAAATCAGTACACTTGACACTATTATACTCAATTCAACATGAAAGAAATCACGTTTTATGATAACTTGGTATCAACTAGGTAGAGATTCACCTTTTGAATCATTAACAAGTAGTATAAATTTGGAACCAGGATGCCCTCCCTGTGTGACAGTGATCAAAATTATAGAGATGAGAGTCCTAGCCGTTTTAAGTCGCTCTTTATATTACTTTGGTATCCTAGTAGGAAGAGAATCCCTTTTGAATGATTAACAAGTAGTATAAATTTTCGGAACCAGGTGTTAATCCACTTTCTGAGAGTGATCAAAATGCGGGTATGATAGTTTTTACGTATTTAAGTTGGTCTTTCATATGATCTAGGAATTAAGGAACAAAATTAGAGAGATAAGAGTCTTTGCAGTTTTATGTCGGTCTTTATATTAGTACTTTGGTATCCTAGTAGGACGTTGAATCCCCTTTTGAATGATTAACAAGTAGTATAAATTTTCGGAACCAGGATGCCATCCCTGTCTCACAGTGATCAAAATTAGGAAGAAAATCCCTATTGAATGATTAACAAATAGTATACATTTTCGGAACCAGGTGTTAATCAACTTTCTGAGAGTGCTCAGAATTCGGGTATGATAGTTTTTACGTATTTAAGTTGGCCTTTCATATGATCTAGGAATTAAGGAACAAAATTAGAGAGATGAGAGTCTTTGCAGTTTTATGTCGATCTTTATATTACTTTGGTATCCTAATAGGAAGAGAATCTCCTTTTGAATGACTATCAAGTAGTATAAATTTGGAACCATGATGCCATCCCTGTCTGATAGTGATCAAAATTAGTGAGATGAGAGTCTTTGCCATTTTAAGTCGGTCTTTATATTACTTTGGTATCCTAGTAGGAAGAGAATCCCCTTTTGAATGATTAACAAGTACTATAAATTTTCGGAACCAGGTGTTAATCCACTTTCTGATAGTGATCAAAATTCGAGTATGATAGTTTTTACGTATTTAAGTTGGTCTTTCGTATGATCTAGGAATTGAGGAACAAAATTAGCGAGATGAGAGACTTTTCAGTTTTATGTCGGTCTTTATATTACTTTGGTATCCTAGTAGGAGGAGAATCCCTTTTGAATGATTAACAAGTAGTATAAATTTCCGGAATTAGGATGCCCTTCCTGTCTGACAGTGATCAAAATTAGTGAGATCAGAGTCTTTGCCGTTTTAAGTCGGTCTTTATATTACTTTGGTATCCTAGTAGGAAGAGAATCCCCTTTTGAATGATTAACAAGTACTATAAATTTTCGGAACCAGGTGTTAATCCACTTTCTGATAGTGATCAAAATTCGAGTATGATAGTTTTTACGTATTTAAGTTGGTCTTTCATATGATCTAGGAATTAAGGAACAAAATTAGCGAGATGAGAGTCTTTTCAGTTTTATGTCGGTCTTTATATTACTTTGGTATCCTAGTAGGAGGAGAATCCCTTTTGAATGATTAACAAGTAGTATAAATTTACGGAATTAGGATGCCCTTCCTGTCTGACAGTGATCAAAATTAGTGAGATCAGAGTCTTTGCCGTTATAAGTCGGTCTTTATATTACTTTGGTATCCTAGTAGGAAGATAATTCCTTTTGAATGATTAACAAGTAGTATAAATTTTCGGAACCAGGTGTTAATCGACTTTCTGATAGTGATCAAAATTCGAGTATGATAGTTTACGTATTTAAGTTGGTCTTTCATATGATCTAGGAATTAAGGAACAAAATTAGCGAGATGAGAGTCTTTTCAGTTTTATGTCGGTCTTTATATTACTTTGGTATCCTAGTAGGAGGAGAATCCCTTTTGAATGATTAACAAGTAGTATAAATTTCCGGAATTAGGATGCCCTTCCTGTCTGACAGTGATCAAAATTAGTGAGATCAGAGTCTTTGCCGTTTTAAGTCGGTCTTTGTATTACTTTGGTATCCTAGTAGGAAGATAATTCCTTTTGAATGATTAACAAGTAGTATAAATTTTCGGAACCAGGTGTTAATCGACTTTCTGATAGTGATCAAAATTCGAGTATGATAGTTTTTACGTATTTAAGTTGGTCTTTCATATAATCTAGGAATTAAGGAACAAAATTAGCGAGATGAGAGTCTTTTCAGTTTTATGTCGGTCTTTATATTACTTTGGTATCCTAGTAGGAGGAGAATCCCTTTTGAATGATTAACAAGTAGTATAAATTTCCGGAATTAGGATGCCCTTCCTGTCTGACAGTGATCAAAATTAGCGAGATGAGAGTCTTTGCCGTTTTAAGTCGGTCTTTATATTACTTTGGTATCCTAGTAGGAGGAGAATTCCTTTTGAATGATTAACAAGTAGTATAAATTTCCGGAATTAGGATGCCCTTCCTGTCTGACAGTGATCAAAATTAGTGAGATCAGAGTCTTTGCCGGTTTAAGTCGGTCTTTATATTACTTTGGTATCCTAGTAGGAAGATAATTCCTTTTGAATGATTAACAAGTAGTATAAATTTTCGGAACCAGGTGTTAATCGACTTTCTGATAGTGATCAAAATTCGAGTATGATAGTTTTTACGTATTTAAGTTGGTCTTTCATATGATCTAGGAATTAAGGAACAAAATTAGCGAGATGAGAGTCTTTTCAGTTTTATGTCGGTCTTTATATTACTTTGGTATCCTAGTAGGAGGAGAATCCCTTTTGAATGATTAACAAGTAGTATAAATTTCCGGAATTAGGATGCCCTTCCTGTCTGACAGTGATCAAAATTAGTGAGATCAGAGTCTTTGCCGTTTTAAGTCTGTCTTTATATTACTTTAATATCCTAGTAGGAAGATAATTCCTTTTGAATGATTAACAAGTAGTATAAATTTTCGGAACCAGGTGTTAATCCACTTTCTGAGAGTGCTCAAAATTCGGATATGATAGTTTTACGTATTTAAGTTGGTCTTTCATATGATCTAGAAATTAAGGAACAAAATTAGTGAGATGAGAATCTTTACAGTTTTATGTCGGTCTTTATATTACTTTGGTATCCTAGTAGGAAGAGAATCCCTTTTTGAATGATTAACAAGTACTATAAATTTTCGGAACCAGGTGTTAATCCACTTTCTGAGAGTGATCAAAATTCGAGTATGATAGTTTTTACGTATTTAAGTTGGTCTTTCATATGATCTAGGAATTAAGGAACAAAATTAGCGAGATGAGAGTCTTTTTAGTTTTATGTCGGTCTTTATATTACTTTGGTATCCTAGTAGGAAGAGAATCCCTTTTGAATGATTAACAAGTAGTATAAATTTTTGGAACCAGGTGTTAATCCACTTTCTGAGAGTGCTCAAAATTCGGATATGATAGTTTTACGTATTTAAGTTGGTCTTTCATATGATCTAGAAATTAAGGAACAAAATTAGTGAGATGAGAATCTTTGCAGTTTTATGTCGGTCTTTATATTACTTTGGTATCCTAGTAGGAAGAGAATCCCCTTTTGAATGATTAGCAATAGTCCAGGCAACAGAGACCGTATAGGGGCTCTACCTAACAAAATTCATGGTAGTTCTGGAAAAAGGCTTACTATATGTTTTTTGGGTCGCTGAATCCGAATTTTTAACTTCCCACCAAAATTTACCCCGGCAACACCCCCTAAATTTTGGTAAAATGCCAAACAAAAAAGGTTTTTATTAAAAAATAAATTCTTTTATTGTTTTAGGAGAAAGGTATCTAGAAATTCAGAAAGTAGACAAAATTTGCAACAAATTAGAGATATTGCATTATGACTTAGGATGAAGGGGAAGGGGGGATCTGCCTCGGAACATGCGCGCGGTGTTGCGTGAATTAAGTTGCGCAATTCCACTTAACCACTCACACATTTACATTCGCCCTCCCATCTCCCCTCCGAACTTTCTCTATAAGGTTTACTTTAAGTTTTTTGGGTCGCTGAATCCAAATGTTTAACTTCCCCTCCAAATTCCCCCCCCCGACCCCCCCCCAAATAGTTGTTTTTAACTTAAATTTCTTATTGTTTTAGGGAAAAAGCCTTAGGAAATTCAGAAACTAGACAAAATTTGCAACAAATAGGATAGATGACATTGTGACGTAGGATGAACGGGGAGGCAGAGGGCTGCCTCTGAACATGAACTGTGGAGCTACGTGCACTAAGTTATGAAGTTCAGGCAATAGGGGATTTTATAATGGTAAAATTAATGGTAATTCTGAAAATTGACTTACTTTATATTTTTTGGGTCGCTGAATCTGAATTTGTAACTTCCCACCAAAATTTCACCCTGCAACCCCCCAAAAAATTGATTTTTTGAAAAAATTTGGTTTTTGAGAAAAGCGCGCGAGAATGTTCCGAGGCAGCCCCCTCTCTCCCCGTATATCATACGTCATAATGTCATATATCCTATTTGTTGCAAATTTTGTCTAGTTTCTGAATTTTGTAATGCTTTTCCCCTAAAACAATAAGAAATTTAAGTTAATAACAACTATTTGGAGGGGGGGGGGTTCGAGGGGGGGAATTTTGGGGTAAGTTAAAAATTCGGATTCAGTGACCCAAAAAACTTAAAGTAAACCTTATAAGGAAAGTTCGGAGGGAAGATGGGAGGCGAATGTAAACGTCCGAGTGGTTAAGTGGAATTGCGCAGCTTAGTCCACGCAGCACCGCGCCCATGTTCCGAGGCAGATCCCCCTTCGCCTTCATCCTAACCCTCATAGCATGCATGGTCACGGTGACGTCGTTGTGACGTCACTGTGAGTCACTGTGGTCACGTCACATCTGTGACCAAAATGCCACCACTCAGTGATGTCACATTGTGACTGAGATGTGAACTTCTTAGAAAACTTTAAAAAATTACAAAAAATATTCAAAACATATTATTTATGTAAAATTATATCTTCTGGCAATTAAAAAAAATTGTGACGTCACTGTTATGTCACTGCATGTAACGTACGTCACGTCACATATATGACGAAAAAAACCACCATATTGTAAGTCACAGTGTGACAAAAATATGAACATAAAAAATCTTTGAAAATGAACAGAAATATTTTAAACATGCCCGAGTTACAGCAACATAAGGAATGAAAACATATTAGTGGATAGGAAATAGTAAATTCGGACACAGAAAGAGGTGGGGGGGGGGGGCATAAAAAGGAAAATGCACGGTACAATTATCAACAAACTAGATTTTCATGCTATATTTTATCAATTTGTTATCTAAGACAGTGAAAGTATACTTTTTTATGATTTCAATTTTATCTACCATTGCAATTTAATCCTTCACTGATTGTTATTATTATAAAAGTGTTTCTCGGAAAAATAGTACGTACTGGCGCAATTTGGATAACATATTTAGAATTAGGAATATTAAATCTGTACACTTTACATATTTAGTTTGCAGGGAGGAAGTTTTTTTTTTCTTGTCGACCAGTGGTATTCGAAACACTTCTGTGGTTTCAAACTAAAATTTTCTATTACAGTTAAGTCTGTAGCTTTTAATGAGCACGTAGAAAGAGTATTCAGAGTTTAGTCATATATGCATTTCTTGCTTTAGAATTTGCATTCAAGTCATATTTTTTCCTGTTAGTGTTTAACTATTTTAAATAACTATTTTTTTTTAAAAATTCTACTTCTTTCAGACTTTTTAAATAAAATTAGCATTTTCCGAAAAAATATTTATACAAATTTTATACAAAACCTATGATATAATGATTCGTATTTTAAATTCGTGTTTTAGAGATACGACTTTAAAAAAAGCTATTTTACAAATTATTTTATTCTACAGAAAATGAATGTAAAAAAATGACAGATTGACAAAGAAGTTTTTTTTATCTTGTATACTCTCTTTTCATTTATTAAGAAGATGCCTAATTTGTATTTACGTGTAAAACAAACTTTACTTAAAAAAAAAGAAAGAAAAAAGGCAGGTGTTTCATTCAAATAGAAAATTTTCATTACACTCACATAAAGATAAAATGATTGCGCATTTAAACTCTAAAAATCTGTTGTCTACAAAAAAAATATAATAATACAGTATAAGCACCTGCTTGCTAATATCGTCTGCGCTCGATTAAACCGCAGAATAAAATAAGGATCAGAACTTTTGACGCGGGAAGTATGTCTGACAATTTTGTCATTTTGTCAGAAATATGTCTGACAATTTAGGATAAAACACGGATATTATTAAACTATTTATGGAACTTAAAAGGTATGTCTTATTTAATTTAAATTTTTTATTTCCGTTTGATAGGTTATTATCATGAGTTAAATAGTTGTTGTATGTTATATGCAATGTGACTGATCTGGAATTCTTTTCCGATTCGATGCTGTAAAATATCTTAATCTGCCATCGCTAGAAGGAAAAAAAAAAGCTGATGCAGAGACTGATTCTAACACAGTATTTATCGTCATTAATATTTTGGAGTTAAATATGATATTCGATTATAATGATATTAGGAAACTGTTTCAATTTTGAAATTAACCATATACTGGGAAAAAGTCTTTTTACTTTTGAAAGAATTTTTTTTCATTGCTAATAATATTTTAAATTAGTATTTAAAATCTTAAATCTTCATACCAATGTTTTCAGATTTAACATTTGCCAAAATTATAAAATAATAGGAATTCCTTATAACATATGGAAAGATTTTTGAGAAATTGTTAAATGCATTTAATTCATCTATTGTAGTTTGTTGCTGTTTAATAGTACAATTATAAACACTAATTATTTAGTGTTTTTCAAATTGATATATATATTTTTTAAATTGTATTTAAGCATTTTTTTTGCTGTTTGTGATTTTAATCTAACATTTAATTGTAGACATTCAGAATCAGTTATTAAATTTTCTTTGATTGTAAACTCATTTTGTACGTTTTCGATACGTTTATTTTATTGGCATTAAAAAATAAAAAAATAATATTTAAGCATTGAAATAAAGTGTTTTTCAGGCCCGATAAAGTTGAAAAGTGTTTATGACTTCTGTTTGTCTGGCCGTCTGTCCGCGCTCTAACTCGCGTAAATATACTCGGATTGACCTGAAATTTTTGAATGTTATTGACGTTTACCATAGCAAGGTCCCTATTTGTAATGAAGTTTGTAGAATGTTTAGTTCATTTACAGGGACAGTCAAAAGTATTCCATTACATTACGGCCTGTGGGAAAAAATCGTTTCAAATGATTTTTAATGATTTTACACGCTTTCGAACAGAATAAAATTGATATGCATTTATGAAGCGCACTAAAATGTGCATTCCGTAGAATATGCAATGCAGAGAATAGTTATTGTTTATTTACAGGGCTAAAAAAGGAATTCCAATACATAATGATATAGGGGTGGAGGAATTGTTTGCGGCGTACTATATTTATGTTAATCTATTTGATATGTAATGAAGTTGATATACGTCGTTGAGATTTACATACTTTGAATTATTTCATGCATAATACGAAGTGTATATAGCATTTACAGGGACACACAAAATATTTCAGATACTATATTGTATCCGAAGTACTGTTCATTAGCGATGATTGCTGGAAATGCATTTTTAATCATGATATGCGCTTTTATGATTCACTACATTTATGCATAGTATATGGGGTATATATATATGCTATAATTCATATACAGGACTATACAAAAGTATTCGTAAGGGTTACTGGGTATTGCTTAAAGGTGGTTTTTAAATAAGTTATGCATTTTTACGCGGCACTGTATTTAATTTACTAAGAAATGTTTGTAGAATATAGATAAAATGATATACAGGGTCATGCAAAGAATTGGATACGTTGCCGTCTATAGATTATAATTTCTGGAAATGTTATGTCAGCAGTTTTAAGAGTGTTTTGGTTTGAATTAAATTTTAACTAAATAATGGCGTGTAATAAAAGTTCTAGATAAACCACAGGGTTGTACAAAATTACTTAAGTATGTTTCCATATATTAGTATAAATTGCTGAAAGAGAATTTCAACCTGTTATGCGTTTCCTTGATAAACTAAATTTTTCCATTATATAGTATATATATCAATCTACAGATCAAATACAGGACTGTTTAAAAGAATTGGAAAACATATTTGGCTATGGATGGTAACTGCTGAAATCAGTTTTTCAAATGTTTTATGCGTTTTCATGTTTAGTGAGTTATCTTGTTTACGTTATTTCCCCCGATGTCTTGTTAAAACATTCAAAAAGAGTTGGAAAGTGTTTTATAATCTATGCTTAACGCATGATATATCTTACTTGTTGTTTCTATTTCCCAGATCAGTCTTTTCCTATAAAACATACCAAATCTAATTAGCTCATATTCACAAAATACAATATATACGGGAATAAAATATTAAATAAATAGGGCTTATCATGTCGTTCTATAAATAACTGTTGTATTAATGTCCGTTAGACTCCATGTTCGTATTTAGTAAAGCAATGACAAATCACAAAAAATTAAAAAGCTTACACATTCTTAATATTAAGCTTGAATTCAAGATCAAGCTTAGAACTTAATAAAAAAAGATCTCAGTTGATAAGCATTGTTTTTTAAATGGAAAATTAAAAATATTTTAGAAGAATAGGACACCAAAATAGGGATATCTTGCTAAAAAGTACGGTAAAAAGATAAGATTTTATATTTAAAACCAAACTTTAATTTAAAATTATCATAGTGTTTATGACAAGAATCATCCCAATATTAATACTTGGAAATTTTTCCAGAGAGAAACATTCGCCTTGCATACAATATTTCAAATGATCATCAAATTTCAAATTAATTGCTTAAAAGGCGCAAAGGCCAACATAGTGAAAAATATTCCACGCCGGGACTCGATCCCGGGTCATCAGTATAGTGCACTGACATTCTACTGACTAAACCACATGGAACGATACCCAGCCTGGAAAATTTCTCCCTATTACATGTTGGCAAGGCTACAAACGCAGCACAAGATGGAATATTTATCGTGAGCCACCGTCATGGGGCAAACACGAAACGTAATTAAATCCAGTATCGATTGAAACTATATTAAAACTTGGAAATTTTTCCAGAGAGAAACATTCACCTTGCATACAGTATTTCAAATGAAAATCAAATTTCAAATTAAAATTGCCTTTTAAGCAATTAATTTGAAATTTGATTTTCATTTGAAATATTGTATGCAAGGCGAATGGTTCTCTCTGGAAAAATTTCCAAGTATTAATATAGTTTCAATCGATGCTCGATTTAATTAAGTTTCGTGTTTGCCCCATGTCGGTGGCTCACGATAAATATTCCATCTTGTGCTGCGTTTGTAGCCTTGCCAACATGTAATAGTGAGAAATTTTCCAGGCCGGGTATCGTTCCATGTGGTTTAGTCGGTAGAATGTCAGTGCGCTATACTGATGGCCCGGGTTCGAGTCCCAGCAGGGAATCTTTTTCACTATGTTCGCCTTTGCGCCTTTTAAGCAATTAATTTGAAATTTGATTTTCATTTGAAATCATCACAGTGTTTATGACAAGTTCGTCACAAATGACACATATTTCACAAATTGGTCACCATGTGACCTCAAACCATTGTCACTTTCGTCACAGGTTCGTCTCAAAGTTAATGCCAAAATAGTCCCAAATAACACACAACATTCACAAATTTGTCACACCGTGACTTCACAGAGTGGTCACAATGTGACGTCACAAACGACCTCTAAAACGGCCATAACGACCTCGCATTCTGGTCACTATGACGTCACATCGACGTCATGTGACGTCACATCGACGGTCACAAAATCACAGTGTGACTTCACAACGACGTCGCCGTGACGTCATCATGCCTTACGGGAAGTCATAATGTCATACATCTAATTTGTTGCAAATTTTGTCTACTTTCTGAATTTATTATTTTTTTTAATAAAAACCTTTTTTTGGGGGGGAGGGGCTTTTTACCAAAATTTGGGGGTTGATGGCGGAAACTTTGGTGGGAAGTTACAAATTCGGATTCAGCGACCCAAAAAACATAAAGTAAGCGGATTTCCAGAACTACCATTAATTTTGCTAGGTAAAATTCCCTATTTGCCTGGACTACAAGTAGTATAAATTTTCTGAATCAAGAGTTTATCCACTTTCTGAGAGTGATGAAAATGCGGATATAATAGTTTTTACGTGTTTAAGTTGGTCTTTCATATGAACTAGGAAATGAATGATTAACAAGCAGTACATATTTTCAGGACCAGGAGGTAATCCACTTTCTGACAATAACCACAATGTGGAGTATAAGGGTCTTTAGAATACTTTGGTATCCATTACGAAGAGAAGTTCGTCCTTTGAATGATTAACAAGTAGTACAAACTATCGTAACTAGAGATCATCGCCTTTGTGAAAGTGACCAAAAGTGGAGGGATCTCTCTTTCGTCTCTTACATAAACTTATTTAAAGCTGCTCTCAACTGCTCTGCTCAACAAGCACAAAATGTTTTGACACGTTTACAAATTCATTTTTTAACGGAAAGATATAAAACTGGAAGACCTGACTATGGTAGCGATTTGGAATCGAACTGCGTTTTCCATTTTTTGATCAGCAAATTACCTATTGAGTTATAAACAATTTTGATAACGTGATAAACACGTTTTTCGCCCTTTCTTGAGTGCTTATTCTTCTTTCGCGCGGAAATTCCGTTCAAAACGCCCACTTTGACACTATTTTCTGAAAAATCTATTACGTTTGTAAAAAAAAAAAAAAAAAAAAAAAAAAAAAGGTGGAAAAAACAGCTTCATTACATAGTTTCTGACTAACAACACTTGCTAATTTCATGCATTTCCGAACAAAAATAAATTAAAACTTATGTCATAAAGTTGCCCTTTTGGATTTGAGAACAGCCTTATACACTGCAATATCATAGAGTGAAAACAATGAATATCAGTTTAGGCATCTAAGTCCAGAACCAGAACTACACCGTTAAAAATTTTCGTTTATTGACAGGTTGTCTTCCGTGAATTTTGATCAGAAAATTCCCGTTTTGTTAGAAAAAGGGAATCTCTCCCGTATATCTGTTGCCATTTTAAGATTACAGAGTTTTAAATACGGAATTATTATTGTAAAAATCTATCATCCAATGAGATTGCAGTATTTTTGATCGCCACGCATGCGCTTCAACTTCTTCGCGTCTGTATCGCGCCATTTGCGGAGAGCACATTGTAAGTTTGGACAAAAAACGGAAACATTCCGGCAACTTTGCTGCCAGTCCTTTTACCGTAAATTGACAGATTTTTTTTTTTTTTTTTTTTTTTTTTTTTTTTTTTTTACAGTGTACGAAAAAAACCCCTTAACATTTACATTTTATAGAGTTTTAAATACGGAATTATTATTGTAAAAATCTATCATCCAATGAGATTGCAGTATTTTTGATCGCCACGCATGCGCTTCAACTTCTTCGCGTCTGTATCGCGCCATTTGCGGAGAGCACATTGTAAGTTTGGACAAAAAACGGAAACATTCCGGCAACTTTGCTGCCAGTCCTTTTACCGTAAATGTAAATTGACGGATTTTTTTTTTTTTTTTTTTTACAGTGTACGAAAAAAAACCTTAACATTTACATTTTACAGAATTAATAAATGTCAAAACTCAATTTTACATTTAATTTATTTAACTGACAGAGTCACTGACTGAAAGATTAAACATTAGTACAGTTGCGGATATCGAATCGCATATGCTTATCAAACGTCGATCTCAAAGTTTATTTTGTTCTTTTTCTGCTTCATAAATTTAACTGATAGAATCTCCATCGAATAGTTAATAAGTAGTACAAAGTTGCGGAACTAAATGATCGCCCACATTGCAGACAGCGATTAAAATTCTGGGGTGGTAGGACGCTACGTCAAATTTCTACCTTCGGGTAATGATGCACTCTCGATTACCATGTACTTTGAAGCTCACGGACTTGGCTGTAGATCCTAGATCTAGACATATATCTAGAATAATGAGATAATAACCCGCAATACTGACCATTACTGTCTTATATGTGTATTTGAACTCCAATCTTCATTAACCCTTTTTACATTTCGTTAATTGAACTCGAAGATTGATACATTAATTATTGAAGAAATGGGTGCACTAAAAAAAAAAAAAATCCATCAACTCAACTTATGCTGTTATGCATTCATAAATAGCTAATGGCTTCACTTTTTACGTAATTTGAAAAAAAGTTAATTAAGATGAACAGACTATGAAACAAGATGTCTTAATGAAAAAATAGATCAACAAAAACGAAGAAATAAACGATACGTTCAAGATTCTTCTAAGAAACGTGGGGTGATCTTATAGGTCAGTAGTTTAAAGATTATGCAAAATACCGTCCTCTGATTAATTAACAAACTGCGTGATCGTCCTCTTAATCTTTATTTAACTACAACCGAAACTGACACCAAATATTTTGAATGTGCCTTAGGTGTGGGAAATCGGTTAACAAGAATGTTACAGGTGAAGTATTTATTTATTAATTGTTAAAAAGTAAAAACACCCAAGGCAGCAATACTGAATATGTCGAACAATCATGATTAAAGAAAAACAAATATAAAAAATCTATACTGAAATTAATTAATATTCATGATATGGTCTGTATATTTAAATGCTTGGAAATATAGTAGAATTTCCTATCGCGGTTCCCAGAAATTTTTAATCTTCGGTGTTAATTTGTTTAATACAATTAGTGCGAGCAAAATGGAATTTGTAGATTGTACACTGTAAAAAAAAAAAAAAAAAAAAAAAAAAAATCCGTTAAAATACGGAAATTGTACTGGCAATCGAGACGCCAGTACTATTTCCGTATTTTAACGGAATTTTTTTAGTAAATTTTGTGAAAAAACCGAAATTTTTTCTGTAATTTACGGGAAAAAATTCCGTTAAAATACGGAAATAGTACTGGCGTCCCGATTACCAGTATAATTTCCGTATTTTAACGGAATTTTTTTAAGTGTATAGGAATAGGATTATCACAAGATAAATCCTATTCTGTGCTGTATTATTGTTGTACACTATAAACGCATAATTTTTCTGTGAAATAACGGAAAGTCTATTGGTAATAAAATACCTTATGTAAATTTACAGAATGCTGAACGCCGAGATTTCGTTAAAGAAAAAAAAAATAATAATAATAAAAAAAAATAAAGCAATTTATCAAATTACAACAACCATTTGGAAAACGATTTTTTTGAAGACTAAAATTTAAGACATAAAAAATCGCTTGTTGACATAAAAAACTTGTTGACATAAGACATAAAAAATCGGAGTTGATCATACATTACGTACGCCACGAATTAAACATTAATAGTGTTATTACACGTAAAAATTGCAAGCCAAAAATATCGCCTGCGACCCGTCAGATTTCATGAAACTTAAGTATTATCCACCTGAAACCTACGTAAATATCCAAGCATTTCATTGGCTGTTCGGGAAAAGGCTTTTCCATCATCAGATTTCCAAGAAATCTGACGGCCAATTTTAAATGAAATTTCATTCTTAAACTTCTAAACATCCGACAATATTACTTTTTACAGCGTCGGATAGAGAAAAAAATGTACTTTTAAATGCAATACGTTTGAAAGCTGTATCTCAATTTGTTTCTGAGTTATTAATTTTTGTTTGTAGTCTTTATTATTTTTTTGTCATAGTTGCAACAGAAAGTATCCATCGTTGTTGAAATTAAAGGGAAATACAGATTACTGTATAGACCAATCAGAAAACGAATAAATTGCGGATTAAACCAATGAAAACCTTCAGATATGCTTTTCATTTCCCATCCTGACGAGAACAATAACCATTTTACCAAATGGTTAAAAATAAACAGAGAACTATGTAAATTTATCTTAGACTGTAAATTTACATCTATAAAAAATGCCAAAGGCTCTGTAGAATTTACACGCATAAAAATACCGAAGATATTTTTGTAATTTTACATGAAAAAATTTATGGAGTGTTTTATTTTTTTGTTCATACAGACAATAAATTAAACCATGTTGTATACGGACATTTTATTCCAGGGTATTATAGCACAAGTGAGCAATTTTTTAAAAAATACATGAAAAATTTACTGTTACAAAAACTTGCAATAAATCGAAAACTGAACTGTTATACTATAATACAAAATGAATTGGATTATATTTCATGCCTTTCTAATTACAAAAATTCCGGTGCACGCATTAATTTTTTTTTCACCAATTAAAAATAAATAAATAAATAAATAAATAATGTGCCAACTAATAGTCAAGAATCTTGATAAACTGCTTCTAATCAATAACTAGTCGAAATGTTTTTTTTTCTCTCTTTACAGGAACTTTTAATAGTTGATACAGTTCTTGGTAAGACAAAATATATTGGTAGGGAAAAAGCGTAAAAGTTGGCAACTGTGCGATTATTTGTGGCAGTATTAGTAGAAGCTTACACATATATAAAGAATATTTCAGACTTTAAACACAATTAATACAATAAGCCCAACACCAGTGGAAAAAAAAATCGAGAGAACAGGAATCGAACCCGGGATGAAAGCGTACTGCGCTGTTGCTTTCACCACTGAGCTACACTTGCCGATATCGTAGCTCGGCAATTTCTCACTTTAAACCATGTTAGGAAATGTCACCGGCCAGCGAGGACTGGGCAACGATGAATATACTATTCCATCGATTCTCATTATATATATTTAAGCACACATAAATTAATATTTGAATTCATAAAATTTACACATATATAAAAAAAGCTTTATTTCAGACTTTAAACACAATTAATACAATAAACACAACGCGAGTAAAAAATTAGCCGGGACTAGAAATCGAACCTGGGATGATAGCGTACCGTGCAGTTGCTTTTACCACTGAGCTACCCTGGTCGATATCGTAGCTCGGCAATTTCTCACTTGGGAAACGTCATCAGTTTGTAATCAGACAGCACAGGATGGCGGGACAACGATGAATAAATTACGATTCCGTCGATACTCATTATACCTATTTAAGCATACATAAATTAACGTTTGACTTCAAGAAATTTGCACATATATAAAGAACGCTTTATTTCAGACTTTAAAAACAATTAATACAATAAACACAACGCGAGTAAAAAATTAGCCGGGACTAGAAATCGAACCTGGGATGATAGCGTACCGTGCAGTTGCTCTTACCACTGAGCTACCCTGGTCGATATCGTAGCTCGGCAATTTCTCACTTGGGAAACATCATCAGTCAGTAATCAGACAGCACAGGATGGCGGGACAACGATGAATAAATTACGATTCCGTCGATACTCATTATACATATTTAAGCATACATAAATTAGCGTTTGACTTCAATAAATTTACACATATATAAACAACGCTTTATTTCAGACTTTAAACACAATTAATACAATAAACACAACGCGAGGAAAACATTAGCCGTGACTAGAAATCGAACCTGGGATGATAGCGTACCGTGCAGTTGCTTTTACCACTGAGCTACCCTGGTCGATATCGTAGCTCGGCAATTTCTCTCTTGGGAAACGTCATCAGTCAGTAATCAGACAGCACAGGATGGCGGGACAACGATGAATAAATTACGATTCCGTCGATACTCATTATACATATTTAAGCATACATAAATTAACGTTTGACTTCAATAAATTTACACATATATAAACAACGCTTTATTTCAGACTTTAAACACAATTAATACAATAAACAGAACGCGAAAAAAAAAAATTAGCCGGGACTAGAAATCGAACCTGGGATGATAGCGTACCGTGCAGTTGCTTTTACCACTGAGCTACCCTGGTCGATATCGTAGCTCGGGAATTTCTCACTTGGGAAACGTCATCAGTCAGTAACCAGACAGCACAGGATGGCGGGACAACGAAGAATAAATTACGATTCCGTCGATACTCATCTATCTATACTCATATTATAAAGAGGAAAAAATTGTTTATTTGTCGGAGGTAAGCTCTGGTACTACCGAACCGATTCCAAAAGTAATGGTATCAAAATGATGGTGTTAGTCCAACTTAGAACATAGTCTATATCTTATGTCCGTGCCACTGGCCAAAATGGGATGCAGAAGCAAAAAACGTTCTAAAAATGCGATTTTTGTGTTACTGAAAGTCGCAGAAACATGAAATTTGGAATGGTAGTTACTTATAAGATACTAATGATCTCTAAGGACATCTTTAAAAAAAATCGAAATTAAAAAGGGGTGAAAATGCTCAAAAAGCGTTCTAAAAAACGTTCTAAATGGCGATTTTTACGCAATTTCAGGAAGTACCAAACCGATTTCAAAAATAATGGTGTCAAAATGATGGTGATAACCCTTGCTCCAACATAGGCTACATTTTATGTCGGTGCCATTAACCCTAGAGGGGGTTCAGGAGCAAAAAACGTTCGAAATTGCGATTTTTGTGTTACTGAAGGGCCTAGAAACATGAAATTTGGAATGGTAGTTACTTATAAGATACTAATTATCTCTAAGAACATTTCTTAAAAAATTCGAAATTTAAGAGGGGTGAAAATGCGCAAAAAGAGTTCTAAAAAACGTTCTAAATGGCGATTTTTTACGCAATCTCAAGAAGTACCAAACCGATTTCAAAAATAATTATGTCAAAATGATGGTGACAACCCTTTCTCCAACATAGGCTACATTTTATGTCGGTGCCATTAACCTAAAGGGGGTGCAGGAGCAAAAAACGTTCGAAATTGCGATTTTTGTGTTACTGAAGGGTCCAGATACATGGAATTTGGCATGGTAGTTACTTATTAGATATAAAAGATCTCTAAGAACATTTCTTAAAAAATTCGAAATTTCAAAGGGGTGAAAATGCGCAAAAAGCGTTCTAAAATCGTTCTAAATAGCGATTTTTACGCAATCTCGAGAAATACCAAACCGATTTAAAAAAAAGTCCTTCCGGCCAGTGCCGGGAGGAAGAGGTAGCTTTCATATTCCTTATTTTAAAAAAGCCAACTAATATTATTCAAACACACGAAGCTCAATTTAGTGGAAACCGAATATAGGAGATTCAATACTAATTTTTATCAATACTAAATCATTATGAATGAGAATTTCGCAAAATTAGTCAGCTTTATCCAAGCTGCTTTTATTTAAAGTAACTTACATTTGGCTGCCAAATTCAGCGATTTCTTAAAGTGCCTGACATTTTAAGACAATATGGTGGATGAGGCTAACCAGTGAATTTGGTCGAGACCTTAGTAACTGCTGTGCACATGCTCACTCACATCGGAATCGGTTGATATATACGAGTGCTGTCGCAATCAAAAAATCAGATTTCTCAAAATGTCACCCATATTAGAAATTGTAACTGCTATATCTGAGCCATTTTTTAAGATAAAAACAAACAAAAAATGCTCCTGAATCCTTATATCAAGGTGAAATACTTAAGAAAGAAACCTTTTTCAATTTCTAATTTTTTTGCACCCCACTTTAAATATATTTTTTTTAATTTAATGGCCGCTATTTTGAAACAAGATAGCTAGCTGATGAAGCTGGCCAGCGAACTTGGTCGAGATATTGATGTATACTATCCACATGCCTTCTTAAATCGAAATAGGCGAATACGTGTGTTATAGCGTGACAAATACAAGATCGTTTCAAAATGTTAGGCATGCTAGAAATTCAAAGTGCTATAATTCAACCATTTTTTAAGATATAAACAAAATAACAAATTTTCAGAAACAAAAACTGCTCCGGAATCTTTGTATCAAGGTCAAACACATAAAAAAATCTTTTTCATTTTCCAATTTTTTAATACCTCATTTTAAATTTTAAATTTAAATTTTTTTAAATGGCAACCCTTTTGAAGCAAGATGGCGAATGAAGCTGGCCAACGAACTCGATCGAGACATTGGTATGTACTATGTACAGACCAAGTTACATCGAAATCGGTTCATAAATACGTCTGTTATCGCGTGACAAAAATCAGGTCGTTTTAAAATGTCAGCCACAATAGAAATTCAAAATGCTATAACTCAGCCATTTTTCTAGATATAGACGAAAGAAAAACTGTTCCGGAATCTTTGTATTAAGGTCAAACACATACGAAAAAAATCTTTTTCATTTTCTAATTTGTTGGTATCGCATTTTAAATTTTAATTTTTTTTTTAAATTTTAAATGGCCGCCATTTTGAAACAAGATGGCGGATGAAGCTGGCCAACGAACTCGGTCGAGATATTTGTATGTACTATGTACACACCAAGGTATATCCAAATCGGTTCATAAATACGCCTGTTATCACATGACAAAAATCAGGACGTTTCAAAATGTCAGCCACGCTAGAAATTCAAAATGCTATAACTCAGCCATTTTTTAAGATATAGACGAAACAAAAACTGCTCCTGAATCTTTTTATCAAGGTCAAACACATATGAAAAAGTATTTTTTCAATTTTCAATATTTGGTACCACATTTCAAGTTTAAATTTTTCTTAAAAAATTAAATGGCCGCCATTTTTAAACAAGGATGCGGAGGAAGCTGGCCAACGACTCGGTCATGACATTCGTATGTACTATGTATAAACCAAGTTACATCCAAATCGGTTTATAAATACGCCTTTTATCGCGTGACAAAATTCAGGACGTTTCAAAATGTCAGCCACGCTAGAAATTCAAAATGCTATAACTCAGCCATTTTTTAAGATATAGACGAAACAAAAACTGCTCCGGAATCTTTGTATAAAGGTCAAATAGATAAGGAAAAAATATTTTTCCATTTTCAATTTTTTGGTACCATATTTCAAATTTTAATTTTTTTTTTAAATTTTAAACTGCCGCCATTTTTAAACAAAATGGCGGATGAAGCTGGTCAACGAACTCGGTCGAGACATTTGTATGTACTATGTACACACCGAATTACATCCAAATCGGTTCATAAATACGAGAGCTACAGTGTGACAAATGTCAGATATATATATATATATATGTATGTATCAATTTTGAACGGGGGGTGGTTTCGGGGTCTGGGGGTCATGATCGATGAAAATATACTAAATTTTTTGAAATCGCTTTCCTCCGAACGGCTGCAATAGGTATCTTTTTGTAATGAAAGCTACCTAAAAATGGGGTCAAAATGATGGCGACAACCCTTGCTCCAATATAGGTTACATTTTATGTCGGTGCCACTACCCCTAAAGGGAGTGCAGGAGCAAAAAACGTTCGAAATTGCAATTTTTGTGTTACTGAAGGTCCCAGATATATGGAATTTAGAATGGTAGTTACTTATAAGATATAAATGATCGCTAAGAACGTTTCTAAAAAAAATTCGAAATTTAAAAGGGATGAAAATGCGCGAAAAGAGTTCTAAAAAACGTTCTAAATGGCGATTTTTTACGCAATCTCAAGAAGTACCAAACCGATTTCAAAAATAATGGTGTCAAAATGATGGTGACAACTGTTGCTCCAACATAGGTTACATTTTATGTCGGTGCCACTACCTTTAAAGGGGGTGCAGGAGCAAAAAAAGTTCGAAATTGCAATTTTTGTGTTACTGAAGGTCCCAGATACATGGAATTTGGAATGGTAGTTACTTGTAAGATATAAATAATCTCTACGAACATTTCTTAAAAAATTCGAAATTTAAAAGGGGTGAAAATGCGCGAAAAGAGTTCTAAAAAACGTTCTAAATGACGATTCCTACGCAATTTCAGAAAGTACCCAACACATTTCAAAAGTAATTGTTGGAAATTGATGATGACAGCTCTTGCTGCAACATAGGCTCTATTTGATGTCAGTGTCACTACCACGTAGAGGTTACAGAAGCAAAAAACGTTCTAAATTGCGATTTTTGTGTTACTGAAGAGCTTAGAATCCTGAAATTAGGCAGGGCAGTTATTTATAAGATACAAATGATCTCTAAGAACATATGAAACCGATCTAAAACAGAATGATTGCAAATTGGTGGTGATGAACCTGCTCAAACATAAGCTATATTTTATGTCGAGGTTTGCAGGAGCAAAATCTTTCTAAATTGCGATTTCTGTGGTACTGAAGAGGCTAGAAATTTTAAATATAGCACGTTAGTTAACTATAAAATATAAATGTGCTCTAAGAACAATCGAAAATAAATTCGAAATTAAAAAGGGCTGAAGCGAAGGGAAGGAGCGAAAAGCATTCTGAAAGAGTCCTAAATTACGATTTCTATGGAATCTCAGGAAATAATAAACATATTACAGAAGTTATTGGTTGCGAATCAAGAGTGATAGTCCCTGATCCTATACGGGCTATATTTTATGCCGGTGTCACTGTCACCTGGTTGGCAGTAACAACAAGAAAGCCTTTAAAAACATCTAAATTCCGTTTTCTATAGAATATTAGGAAATAACAACCGATTTCAATGTTAATGTTGGCAAATTAATGGTGACAGTCTCTGTTTCAACATTTTTCGAGATATTCTGTTTCAACTCTGTTTCGGCATTTTATGTTGGTGCCACTAACACCAGAGAGATGTTAGACTGTTAGACAAGAAGCTTAGAATTTGACATGATGGTTAATTTCAAGATGTAAATGTGTTAAGATGGTTTCTAATAAATTCAAAACTTCAAATTAATACTGAAATGAGTGTATGAAATGAGCATAAAAGTCATAAAATTCTTTCTAAATTATCATTTAATTGGAATTAGTTTTAGTTCTTTTTATTAATTAAAATCTCATTTCTGTCTATTGCACTTTTACAATGAAGTTTAGTTAAACTGTGGCTTAATTTGTAATTTATGAATTATTTCAAAAAGTGTTCTTCTAATAACAAATAGTCATGCAAATATCACTTGGCATATTTCAACTATTACGCGAGCAAAGCCGCGGGGTTTGCTAGTTATACATATTTAAGAATACATAAATTAACGTTTGACTTCAATAAATTTACACATATATAAAGAACGCTTTATTTCACACTTTAAACACAATTAATACAATAAACACAACGCGAGTAAAAAATTAGCCGGGACTAGAAATCGAACCTGGGATGATAGCGTACCGTGCAGTTGCTTTTACCACTGAGCTACCCTGGTCGATATCGTAGCTCGGCAATTTCTCACATGGGAAACGTCATCAGTCAGTAATCAGACAGCACGGGATGGCGGGACAACGATGAATAAATTACGATTCCGTCGATACTCATTATACATATTTAAGCATACATAAATTAGCGTTTGACTTCAATAAATTTACACATATATAAAGAACGCTTTATTTCAGACTTTAAACACAATTAATACAATAAACCCAACAATGCTGGCCGCTGACGTTTCCTAAAATGGTTGATGGTAACAACAATATACATAACAAAGTGAGATATTGCCGAGCTAGAATTTTCCGCCTTATTTAATCGGCTAAAAATTCTAGGATAATTCTTAGGATATCGGCTAGAGTAGTTTAACGCCTAAAGGGAAAGCACGGCACTTTGTCATCCCAGATGCGATTCCTGACCCCGGATAATTTTTTACTCTAGTTCGCACACAATTGTATTAATTGTGTTTAAAGTCTGAAACAAAGCGTTCTTTTTATACGCGTAAATTTAAGGAATTTAGAAGTTAATTTCTGTGTGCATAAATATATTAATAGAAGCTGTTTAATATTTTACGAAGTTTTTTATAAGGTGCGTACACTCTTTGAAATTTCCAAAATGTCTGGCACCACTTTTTCTGATAATAAACTTTCTATTTAATACTTATATAAATCACGGAATTCTTAAATGGCTTATTTGATAGCGGAATTTGTAATATTATACCACGATTAAATAAGGCGAAAAATTCTATTAAAATGTATGGCAAAACTGTTCGCCCCAATGCTTGTAAAATATAATATAATCTAAGTATCAATACAGATTGTAAGTAATATTCTGACGATAAATATTAACCCTCTCGCTGCACAATCCGAGATTTCCTGGGGGATGCATTTTTCCGTCTAATTAACCCTCCTTGATTATTCCTACCAGTTATTTTTTTCTCGTAAGTTCTGCCTTATTTAATCGGAGTATTTTCCCGATTAAACTGGACAAAAATTTTTGTTTTGAAAAACCGGTGGCAAAAGAATAAAAATTCTTAAAAGACGCTCGTCGCGAAGGGTTGAAATATGCAATTTTAGAAGCTATTTTCATAAAACAATTACGCAGCGAGAGGGTTAAAGATCCAAAATTTAACTTTAATGGTGTGTTTATAAAACTGACTAACATTAAAAGAAATAAATACATTGTAATTAAAAAAGAATTGAGAAATAATAAACACGTTTAAAATCATGTTATTTTTCGTTATTTATTAATCGTTGTGAAAATAAACTATTAGAATTAAACTTGTCTGGATGCTAAGTACAGATTTGAATGTATATTTCATCTTAACCCTACTCTGCATGAATTTTTCTATTGGAAGATTAATTTTTATAATCATATTTACCGTTGGAAACCAGAAATTTTATAGAAAAAATTTTCAATTTATTTGATATCAATTTTCTGCGATTATATTTAAGAAGTATTTTTGTAAAAATATACTGGTAGCAAAGAACCAATTTTATTCATTAAAAGTAAAATATCAGTTTATTCAAATGTGCATCACTGTGCTGTATAGGGTTTATAGACGTTTACAGTGGAGCGCCGATTATCGGAGCTCCAATTAACCGAATATCCAATTATCCGAACGCCAATTTCTCTCTCTCAAAAAAAGAAAAGAAAAGAAAAGAAATAAATAAATAACCGAATTTCCAATTATCCGAACGACTTATTTCTCTCAATTTTTTTAAAAAACCGAATTGCCAATTATCCAAAATCCCTATGTCTCTCAATCCCCCCCCCCCCCCCCTTCAGATTTAGCATGCGAAATTGAATCCCCGATTAGTGTATAATTGGAAGCAGTAACAAGAGAACTAGAAAAGCCAGGCTTTGTTTGGATTCACGAAGCGTTATTTAATAAGATAAATTTTTGAAAGTAACAATATTTTTTATATTATTTTTGCATCTTTATTAAGCAAAAACGTTATTTTATGTTTTGGTGCATTTTAATTTCAAAAATGTAAATTCAGCCAAAACCAAATAACTAAGAATTTCCTCGGAATTTTTTATTTATGATAGAACGAATTTAACAATTAATTTTATTTGTTTACTTTTCTTTTGTTGCCACTTTACAAAAAAAATCATAATATAATTTTTTTTAAATGCATAAGTATCGTCTACGTAAATGATTTCACATAATAAGAATAAACTGAGTATTGGAATTGTTAATACAGAAAAATACTTTTATAATTGTATATAAGTAATTAAATTTTCACTTTCATAAAAAAGGGTATTTTAAAAATTCCAAAAAAGAAATCGTGAAACTATTTAATTAATCATGATTCTATCTATAATGACTAACTTCATGATTTTTTTTTCTTCTGAAAATATACATGTTACACTTTTATTTGCAGAAATGCGTCCGTAAAGGAAAAACACGTAAAATAAATTAATTAAAATAATAATTTTTTTAAGGTTATTCTGTAAAAAAAAAATAATATTGTGCAAACCTACAGATCATAATTTATTTTTATGTTTAATTTCAAGTTAAAATACTGAATACAGTGGAACTCCAGTTATACGTTTTGCTCGGGACCGGACCTAGAACTCAGAAAACGTACAACTCAATGGTCTACCTGAACCATTTTTAATCGAACATTTTATATCGAAAACTGAAATTTTGTAAGTATTATTGCATCCATGGCATAAATTCATGGAAATGTAACAGAGTAAAAAACAAAGGTACATAAGTAAAGTACACATGAAGTTATTTTATAATAAAAGTTCTTTAAAAATATTTTTTACACATATAGAACACTCAAAAGAAATCACTGAAATCGCTTTGGTGTGTAACTATTTCATCAAGACATTTCTGCAGTTTCCTAAATTTTATTGAAATAACGACTAACCTTGAATTGTTTCTTTTCTCCAGAACCGTCACTGAACAGTAAACTTTGCATTTCTGTTAATAATGCAACCGCTTTATAGTTATTGCTTGTACTCCTGACAAACCGCTTTACTATTTCAAAAGCCCCCAGAGCATCTCAGAAGTTTGGACATCGATTGATCGTTTTGAGTGCGATCATCATAATCAGAGACATTGTCAGTCGGCAAAAAAAGAAGGCAAAAGGTAGCAAAAATTCTGAAATTATTTTCAGCAAAACGTAAAAGTGAGACAAAATTTCATCCAGAAACACTAAACGTAATGTATAACTGAGGGAAACGTATATCTCAAAAACGTATAACTCAGCTAATTTTTAATGGCAAACGGCTGGGACCGCTGAGATGAAACGTATAACCGAGGGAAATGAACAATTCAGGTAACGTATAAATGGAGTTCCACTGTAGTTTTTTTGTGAAGTGTACGACGAAATGTAATTTGTGTAGCCTAGTACAGGATCCGCTTCACTCATCCTACTAAAAGGGTTGAGGAAAGGGCGTGGAAATGAATAGGAAAAGAAAAGAGGGCGTGGAAAAGAAAATGAAAATGAATGCTCTGAAAATGACCCAGGTCCATCACATAAGGAAGTCTTTCGATGCTTGGAAATAACTATGAAATGGCTGGAACGGCAGAAGCAGGCTGTTCCTATTCAACGAACGTATTTAGGAAGCATTCGAGATATGGCAGTATTGAAAAGAATGTCTTCTTTGAAGCAAGCAACAATCGAAGGCTTTTTTGCTTAAATTATAACCTCTGGAGTTCAGAAAATGATAAAAAGAAAATTTTAAATGATAAAAAAGTAAACAAAAAAAAATATAAAACACGCCAGCACTAGATGACTCTGCCATTAATAAGTCTGGATAATGTGTGAAGGTTTTAGCACAGTCAGGAGCATCCCTTAAATTGCCGAACTTTTGCTTATCCGAACTAGAGTTGGTCTCGACTTGTTCGGATAATCGGCGCTCTACTGTATTTTTAAATTATTAGTAATTCTTTAAATATGTCATGGATTGTTTTTAATGTTTAATTTTAAATATACATGAATAATTAAAATTTTGAATGTAAGACAGATTGAACTTAAGTCAGTCCAAGCCCAAAAACTGATATAAAAATTAGTGTATTAAATTGCTGTATTAATGTATAACGTCTCAAATATACATCAAGACTGTGAGAAGAGCGGGTGAATAAATGTTTATAAGAATACTATTATTTCAGCATGTTGCTTTTATTTGGACTAGGGCAGCGTTTCTTAAACTGTGGTCCGCGGACCCCTGGGGGTCCGCGAGCTTACATTCGGGGGTCCTCAGACCCAGTGTTGAATTCAGACATATTTTTTGTTACAATTTGGCCTGGGAAATTGCGACACTATTTCCTAGGATATTGTTGACAAATATCGTTGTACACCTGAAGAACTTGAATAAAGCTTTCCGACTTTATTTTCCTCCTTCAAAGTCAGAAAATGAGTAGATGAGGAATCCATTTCATTTCCATGACATTAGCGAAATGGAATCTTTAACATTCTTAGAGCAGGAACAACTTGCGGAATTATCATGCGATGATTCCATGATAATTGCTTTCCAAGTGAAAAAATAGCCCTCCAAACTTTTGGTTATGCGTAAGAAATACGCATGCAAAACTAGCAGATAAAGCTATCAAGCCTTTACTTCCCTTCTGTACAACATATTTATGTCAAAATACTTTCTCCAGCCTTGTGCACATGAAAAACAAATATAGAAATCGACTGAACGTCGAACCAGACTTGCGAATATATGTTTCGAACATTGCACGAGACATTTCACATCTCGTAGAAAAACAAAACCGAAGCATCCTTCTCATGAGAAATAGTGATATGTATATTTTAACTGTCTTAAAATGAATGTCAGTTTTCTTATTAATGCAACTGATTTTTTAAACAAATAAACACGGAATATCTGTAATGAAAAATAAATAGGGTCTATAGCATTAAAATTATTTTTTTTATTTTACATTTAAAAAAATTGTGGGGGTCCCCGAAATGCATATCATATCAAAGGGGATCCGCGAGATCCCAAAGTTTAAGAAACGCTGGACTAGGGGATTCAACCCCAGCTACCCCGGGTTACAAAACATGGGTTACATAGGTGCACTCCAACGCCTTTTTTAAAACTGAAATCTCAAATATACTTCTCTGCACTTATTTTTGTTGTTATTGTTAGATTATCCTCTAACAGCACCAAAAAGCATTTTTATGAGAAATATCAATAATGAATTCAAATAAAGTTTTGAAATTAACCTATTTGTGACTGGCGTCCCATTTTTGGAAGGCTCCGATTTTTAATAAATTTCAATAAATTTCTTCTTTTTTACAACATGAAAATTGTATGAAATAATTATCGATAAATGTCTTGATCTGTTACCAAGAGATGATACCATAAGACGGATATTTATTTGCTTAAATAAAGGGTTTTTTCGATGTTTATAGATTTTCCATTTTTCAAGATGGCAAAATGTAAAAAGTTATTTTATTTGTATTTTTTCTATCAAGGATGAAAATAAATGTCATAATGTTAGCTTGTAGACTTCTTTATAATATGTATTTTTTTATATTGTGAAATTATGTGTAATTGATGTAAAGTCCTTTTCAATATGATTGGGAAATAAATTGTTTTTAAGCCTCACATATGATTATTCTTAAAATATTATTAATAATTCATATAATGTTATTAAAATCTGTAAATAAATAAATATATTATTTTAGTAGTTCATAAAAATACTAATTATAGTATATAATAATTTAAAACATAATTTTATATAAATTTAGACAAAACATATAATTATGCATATTATACTATTATAAATATTATGGTTATCCCCGTATTTAGTACGTTTACATTTTATCAAATAAATACAAAAATATTTTAGCATTTTTTTTTTCTTCCAGTTCATTTTGCCACACTTTAAAGTGATTTTACTAACAAATTTGAAAAAACAAAAATTCAGGCTAAATGCGTTAAAAGCGATAATTTTCTATTAGTCACATGTCAGAATCATCTATGATTTCACTATTTATAACAACCTCTTTGATACTGATTTCATTGTTTTATGCGTGTAGTTTAATTACATGTCTGTTAAATTTACACTTTACTTGTATTTATATTATTTTATTTATATTTATTGATGAAGTATTAATTTCTTTATGGAATTTTATCCGAAAGAAAAATGCTGGACTATATCGTGTTAAAAAGTGATATACTGCAATAGAAAGTGATATTTGAAGTCAATATCTAGTTATAATAAAAAATGAGATGTCTGACTTACTGCTATGAAAAACTGTGTCTGCATCTAGTAGAATAACTTCTGAAACGAAAAGTTATGTTTAATACTATATATCTCAGATGTGTTTTATAAAAATTCCCTACTGTTCCACTAGATACAAACACAGTTTTTCATAGCAGTAAGTCATACATCTCATTTTCGCTTATTACTAGATGTCCGTTTCGCTTATTACTAGATGCTCTGAGGCGACGAAATATATCGTTTTAAGTACAAACACGTTTTAATTATTCGTAATCCGACTTCACGTGATATAGTTTATATATATATATATAATGCTTGAAAATTAGTTTAAAAACCAATAAAACTCAGTAAATTGAGATACAATTTTCAAACAAATTGCATTTGCAAATACATTTTTTTTTCTGTCTATTCGATGGTGTAAAAATTGAAATTGTGCGATGCTTAGAAGTTAAATAATTGCAGTAAAAGTGAAATTGATTGGTCAGAAGTTGGCATCGTTAATATCACGTCAGTGTTACTCACGGACATGCTTTATAAGATAGATTTTAGTTTTTTTGCTAAACAAATTAACAAACTTTGAATTCCGCTTAAATTCTACTTCTTAGTTCTTCAGAAATTCTCTAGTTATTGTTATCAAATCCCTCTTCTAAAAGCAAATATTTATAAATTCAAACAAAATTTGATTCATTTGTACGCTCTCTGAAAAAAAAAAAAAAAAAAAAAAAAGGAAAAAGGTCCATCTGGCTTTGATTATTCAAGTAGATGCGCCACAGCCTGCATCTGCCCATTCACCAGAAATTTCAGCACATGCTGAATCATCTGCACATCCCTCATGCTGAATCATGCTGCACATCCCTTTGTAAAAAAAAAGGGGTAAATTTGTAAGAAAGCCTACTTAAAGCAGTGTAATTAAGGGGTCTCAGGACTCTTAAAATTGGAAAAAAAAACGAAAAAAAACCAGACCATTTTCAACAATTAATATCTTAAAATGTGTATGATTTAAAAGCATAATTTTTAATGGGATGAAAGATATAAGTATGTTCTTCCTTTTGATCTATTTAAAAAATTGCAAGATGCAAAATTAGTATTTATAGGATTCTTCAAACTGTCAGACATTTGTCGAGCAGCAGAAAATCGGTATAACAGCTTACGCGCAGGATTATAAAATAAATTTTGCAACTAGAATGAAATTTTTTGTGTCTAGTTATGCTTCAGACTATAGTAATTGCCCTGAGCCTAAATAAATTTGTATTTAAAGCACTTTTATATTTTATTACAAAGGTGTGAAAATCAATAAAGAATTAAAAATTAGAAAGTATCCAATGTAGATTATCCAACATGATTTAGAAAGAGGGTTTAGATGTTTAAGGGGGTCCGAGGCTAAAAATTCTATTTAAAAAAATGCAATTTTTTTTTTTTTTTTTTTTTTTTGGCGTAAAATAAAATATTGAGTTTTTAGCGTTAAATACCGCAAATCGCATGCTTTTATCTTAATTAGATCAAGAGATATAACACATTTTGCCTTAAGAAGCGATGCACTTTAACTTCAATTTAACTGACTTTAACTTAACTTCATTTACCTCAGAATGAATTTTTTCACGCTTTGTCAATTTAAAAAGAATATATTTAAAGTTCCTTGCAAGATATATGTATGAAATTTTGAACAAACATCTTAGGCTATATTTCCAACAAATTGTCTTCAGGATTTTTAATTTTGAGTGATAACTGTGAAAAAAGGCTAATTAATGCAAAACTCACTCAAAAAAAAAAAAAGCTACATTTTTTCACTTTAATTTTTTTTTATAAAATTCATAATCAATATTTTAAGAAATCTAGAAGACAAATTAAAATGATACATTTTCTGTACTCAAAAGTGTAAAAATTTTGTAATTCGAGTAAGTATTTCCAGAGTTATAGCCAAAATTAAATATGTTTAAAATTTCAGATTTTTTTTACATGCAATATTCTTATTATATTAGAATATATTAAAAAAAATATCATAATAAAATCTCTATAAAAAAAATAGAATTTTGAGCCCCGGACCCCCTTAAGGAAGTTAGTCAGTGAGATCTTAAATTCACCTCGTTAATCTTAAATCCATAGGTGTGGAACAAACTCATATTCTTAAAATATCCTCGCAGGAAATTAATATTTTAACTTCTTTTTTCTGTGTTCTCTTCTTAAAAGATATCTCCTTTCTTTTAATTATCAAAATATTTCTACAATATATACTTAACTTTATTTGAAGCCAGCTTCGTTTAGATTTCGACACATAAAATATTAAATTAAGCATATAGTTTAGAATTATTTTGTCAACTAAAAAAATAAAGAGACATTCTTTAAGAAGAATAAATAGAAAACAAAGAAGGTACAACTATTAATTTTCTGATGATATAGTTTTAATAAGGATTGACAGAATCAGGTTTTTATGACCAAACCGAAACCGAATTTCAGTAGCCTTCCTATTTTCAGCCGAAAACGAAAACGAAAATGCCGACATTTTTTTAAAAAAGTAATTAATACATACGTAAATGTACATAATTATTAATTAATTGTATATGTAATTATACGTGTGACCCAAGTTGGCTCTCTGTGCCTCTGACCAAAAATTTCTATTTTCATATAAAATAAAATGTAATTAATTAATCAACGACACAGGATGGTTTTATAATTATACGAATTTCATCTAATTAAAAAACGTTTAAAATACACATACCTCGATTTATCTTTTATAAAGGTTTTTGTAAATGATTATCTGTTATACTAGAACTTTCTCAAAGTGTATTCGAAACACTTCTGCGGTTTGACACAGGATGGTTTTATAATTATACGAATTTCATCTAATTAAAAAACGTTTAAAATACACATACCTCGATTTATCTTTTATAAAGGTTTTTGTAAATGATTATCTGTTATACTAGAACTTTCTCAAAGTGTATTCGAAACACTTCTGCGGTTTCAAACTAAAAATTTTCTATTACTGTTAAGTCTGCAGCAAGAAACCGAATTTAGGTAACCTTCCTATTTTCGGTCGAAAACGAAAATGCCAACATTTTTTAAAAAGTAATTAATGCATACATAAACATACATAATTATCAATTAATTATATGTGTAATTAAACGTGTGACCCAAGTCGAAACTCTGTGTCTCTGACCGAAACTTTCTATTTTCATATAAAATAAAATGTAATTAATTCATCAACGACACAGGATGGTTTTGTAATTATACGAATTTCATCTAATTAAAAAACGTTTAAAATACACATACCTCAATTTATCTTTTATAAAGGTTTTTGTAAATGATTTATCTGTCATATTAGAACTTTCTCAAAGAGTATTCGAAACACTTCTGTGATTTCAAACTAAAAATTTTCTATTACTGTAAAGTCTGCACCATTTAATAAGCACGTGGAAATTTTCTTCAAAGTTTAGTCATAGGTGCATTGCTTGCTTTATAATTTGCACTTACGTCTTGAGTCAGTCATGACTTATAATTTTAAACATTGAAGTTCATAGCAATAAATAAAAAGTATCACATTTGAGCCGGTACAGCTCAAATCAATGAGTCATGTCGAAATTTTCAAAAGGAAGAAGCGAGATTTTTGTAATACAGATAGTTTCGGTCAAGTTTCTGCAACATTTTCACTGAAACTCAGAATTTGGGCCGAAAACGAAAACGAAACGAATTTTCGGTCGATCTCTAATTTTTAAAATAGGTATACTTCCCCATCAAAAGGTTTTAAAATTTAATTACCCCCTTAAATTTCCTTTATTCGTAGGCCCTCTGAATAAAAGGAATAAAATATCCATCTGGTTTTAATTATTCAAGCAGATGACAGAATAGCTAACCACACCCTGCATCTGTTCATTCATCAGAAATTTCAGTACATGCATCTATCTCTTAAAAAAAAAAAAAAGAAAAAAAAAAAAAAGAAAAAGAAAGTGTAAATTTGAAAGATAATTTGTAAGAAAGCAGATCACTACTTAAAACAGTGTAATTACGACTGCAAGATTAGACAACACATAATTTTCACTTAATAACGATAATTTGCTGTCTTGCAGATAACAGGTGAACAGGCGTTACATTTTAAATTAGCAGGTGAAATCCGATATGTTAAAATTCTAATTTGCCTCGAAGTTAACAGGATCGTGTGAAAATCTATAAACAGCTAGTAAGAGTACAAATTAATGTAATTTTACAAATGTCGTCACTTCTTCCTTTATTTTATATTATTTTATATATTTTTAGTCATTTAACTTAAACCTTTACCGTAGTATATTTACACATGGTGAAGAATTTTGTAAAATGGTTTGATATGTATTATAATTAAGAAGTTATGGGTTTTTTTTTTCTGTTTTCACAAAACCCCTGCGTATTTCCAACAACTTGGTCCGATTTTTCCCATTAATGAACCTGGCCGAGATTTTTTGCCCCTTGATGTTATGTATCAGTTTGGAAGAGATTTGTGAAGAATTTTGTAAGTTATCGTGTCCATAAAAAAATTATATATATCGATAGATAGATAGATTAAAAATTTTGAACTGGGGGTGGTTTGAGGTTCTTTGGGTTATGATCGGAGTAGATCTGCAAAACTTTTTCAGAAATTCCAACATAGGAATAATTTGTAACAACTTTGTTGTTTTCAATACCCAATTTTGACAATTTTTTCTACATCCTTCAATTAGCCTAAATCCAAATTTTCGTGAAATTCGTACGGTTAATTTCCGAGAAATAAATTATTCTAAAATGAGCATATTTTAGGGACCGTATCGAAATTAAAGTTCTTTTCTCGACTGTTGAAATGCTACAGAATGACTATTAATGTATTATTTCTTTCCAATACGAACATCTCACTCGCTTAATATGTTTCCACTATAGCTAGTCCAAATGTCTCATTAAAATGAGTAAACTATATTTTTTTTCAAATTATGCTTTTCTGGGCATCATAGACAGTCCCTTAAACCATCATTTTGACGTTTTTTGAACATAATACAAAAAGTACTACTTGGAAGAAAAATTTGAAATTGAGAATTTGCATAAAGTAGAACAAAATAAATATAAATCTATCAAAAAGAAAAATGTAGGTTGCAATTCATATTTTTTTTCGAATATTAATTTCATAATTCATAATTAGAATTATAAAATTTTTTAATTACAAATTCAATGTATTTATGTTTGGGTTTTTTAGTATTATAATTAAATAAAAAATTATCACATTAGGATTATAATTTCAAGAGATGTTAATAATAATCTGAAAATGTAATTTAACACTTGAAGCTCTAAATTTTGATTGTTTATAATTCAAAAACTTATCCAAATGACTTCTAGGCATAGTTTGAACCGATGATTTAAAATATATTGCAAAAATTGGGTGTTGTGATTTAAAAAAAAAACAAAGTTTGGTCTGATTTTGATTTGTAGATGGCCCCGCGTAAGCAAATTTTATGTACACCATTTAAAAGTAGACTTTATTTCCGATCGTTTGGTACCAGTAAATTTCTTATATAATAATTAGTTGCAGGGTTAGTAGGGGATGTTTGCTTTTTTTTTTTTTTTTTTTTTTTTTTTTTTTTCATGACTGTACAATTCACTTATTTTTCGTTAACTTTTCTCATGTTTCTCCTTTGCAATCTAAAATGTTTTGCTTATATCTTTGCCCATATTTTGCCACTATTTAGCCTATATTTGACCATATTTTTCACCATAAAATCTTATGTCTACTGATAACTATAAAGACTTTAGAAAGCATGTTTTTTTATTATTTTTTAAAGTCAAAGACGTGAAACATCAAGTTAAATTTTTTACTCAGTTGCAACCAAACCATTGTTTTACAACAGTGAACTTCGATTGTTGTTTCAGAGAGTATAAATCATTATTTTTAAAATATTAGACTGAAAAATTTTCTAGTGAACCAATTTAAAGGATCTTCTAAACAATTGGTTAGCTAAGTGGCTTTTACAAAATTGTCATTCCATTGACATGATATCCAAAAAATCGGGATTGTTTTGCAAGCGACTCAACCAGTTTTCGATTTTACTACAAAATGTTTATTCAAATAAAATACCGAATTCATAACCTATATTTTATTAAAATGCAATCGAGCACATACGCGTTCTCTAACTTAACGCATCTTAGTTTTTTAGGTACTTCTTAGTTATCCCGTCGACCAAATTACTCTCGCCAAATTG
Organism: Maratus speciosus; assembly: GCA_963932465.1. Lineage (NCBI taxonomy): Eukaryota > Metazoa > Arthropoda > Arachnida > Araneae > Salticidae > Maratus > Maratus speciosus. The sequence continues at coordinate 295,108,601 of OZ010798.1, forward strand.
CCAAATTGTAAGAGTAAATGCCAATAATGGTTGATCGTAAATGTCACGTTCACTTGACTTACACGTGTTTACGTCATCAAGTTTTTTTTATTTCGACGTTTTATTTGTATTTTTATTAATGTTATGCTAATTTACTTGTCCTTTTGTTATTTAAAATAAAAATTATGTCAATTTGTATAATTTGACGTGTGGTTTCGCGATTTATACAATTTGGTGAAATTGGTCGACGGGAAAACTAAGAAGTACCGTTTTTTACTAGACTGTCTTAAATTTATTCAAAACTAAGCTTAAAATATTTTATTTATTGCAAATATTTAAATCACACGCCCTCTTTTACAAATTTATTTTTTGCTATTTAACGGAGTATATAACATGATCGTCCTTCACTCACAACATTAGATTTAACTCATCTTTAAAGATGCACAAACAAATTGGTAAAAAGATTAGAAAATTAGTAGTTCTATATAAAGTTTGGAAAAACATAATTATGAGCTTTTTTTTATATAAATATATAACACTGAATTCCTCTACATACTTCATAATTTTAGTTTTTTTACAAGATAATGATAATCCATATATTTAAACAGTAAGATTCCATGAACATCTCAGAAATCAAAAATAATTACATAGAAAATAAAAAACTAAGTTAATATAACATTGCAACACTATCCTTATTTTCCATGATCAAACTTCGTCTGATGATTCAGGCACTTTGAATAATTATTTCAAAAATATTTTATTGAAAATTATTTAATTCACAATGTTAAATGCTCTTCTAAAAGTTTTATTAAATTGATATTATTTTTATACACTGGGTTTCAAAATGATATGAACACCCAGTTTTTCAAGCATAAAAAAGAAGAAAATGCTACAAAACAAACTCAAATCAAGTCAATTTTAGAGATAGAACAAATCGTTTTATTTTATAACAAAATATAATTGAAACAGCGATTTACACATAAAATAAACTGCATTTTTCCATTTTGAGGTGTTTCATAATGATATGAACATTGGCTAAAAATATAGATTAATAGCCAGTGTATGCACCAGATCTTTTAATTAGTATAAAAACGCGATCAGGCATGGAGTGTACCGAGCTTTTTAATAGAGTTTGATTGGTTTCATTCCAGTAGAAAATTTAGTAGTAGTGGATTTAGATAGTGAGTAGTAGTAGAAGATTTAGTAGTGTTAGTCCAGTAGTAGATAGCAGCTTTTAATTCTGAAATTGTGGCACATTGTTTTCCATTTGTGTAAACAGCTGTAACCAGTAGGCTATATACATTTTCCATTGGGATTAAATGAGGAGAAACAGATTGCTATGGAATTACATTGTACACTATTATTAAGAAACCCTTCCCAAGTGTCGTTTGCCGTGTGGAAGGATGCATTGTCTTGTTGGAACATCCAGAAATGTCCTCTAATTTCCTCAGCAAATGACAGCAAGTTTTCTTCAAGTAGATCTTGGTAGGTTAATGCACTCATTCTGCCAGACAGAAACGCAACGTTAATCTTACCCTGAAATCCAAACTCAGCCCAAAACCATGAGTGAACCTTCACCCTTCTGCCGTTTTAAAAACGTTTCTGGTTTCTTGCGCAGATCGTGTCAAAAATAAGAACAACAGTCCGGATCATCCAAATTGAATTTTTTGTCATTGGAAAATATTACTTTTTCATATTCTAACTTCCAGGACATGTGATCTTTTGCCCAATCCAGGCGATTCTACTGATGCACTTTAGTTATATGTGGTTGGGACTCTCTTTTCTTGTATCTCATCATCTTAGAGTTCTTGACTACTCTGGACAAGGTTCTTTTTGACACTGCTATCAGAGAATCTCTTGAAAGTTCGCCTAAAGTTGTTTTCCCATTTCTCATCCTTTTTATAGTGGCTCTTTTTTCCCTTTCCGACAACTTTGGCGGAATTCCTGGAGACTTCTTTGTTCCATAATCCTCATATAATCGAAGAAAATTTAATATTACACCAGGAGATCTTTTCAATTTTTTGCGATAGCTCCGCCTTAAAGTTCTTGATCCTTAAAAGTCACAATTTTCCCGTTCACAAAACAGCATAAAGCGGTTTTACGACCCGTACTTCTAGAACTTACTTAGCGATCAGATTTGGAAATTTCCTAGTCTACGAAGTATCTTTATATGCTAAATGAATTTGCATATTTCGGTTTTATCTTCTCGGAGTGGCATTCTATATTCCTGTACAGTTTCCATACTCGTTTAAAGATAATTTCTAACAATGTTCATATCATTTTTCGACACCATTTTTTTAGATAATTCATATTTTCAATTAATCTAAAGTTTGATATTTCTTTTACAGCTATGTATTATGTAAAATTGCTGAATTTGTCTCGAGAATGGAGTTTTCTGATAATTATTTGTGAATTTTTTCCAGGATATCACAAAATTACTAGGTGTTCATATCATTATGAAATCCAGTGTATTATAACCAAGGCACCCTGTTCCAATTCAGACATGTACATTCACATAATCTAATCTAAAATATCTCAACAATTTACTCAACTGTGTTATATATATTTTATCTAAACTAAGCGTATAATATTTTATTCATTACAAATGAATTGTTAAAGCATTCTCAAAACACACTTTTGCATTCATATTTTGTTGTTTAACGACGCATACAATCAGAAAATCAGATTCAGCGCATCTTCAATGATGAAAAAATAAATAGGTAAAGAAATTAGAATATCAGTGGTTCAATACAAAAGTTTAAAAAAAATCCCTGCCGGCTCGGCCTACAGGCGGAGGTAGATTTCGATGTTAAATACTAATTTCACCAACAAAAACTAAATCAAGATTAGAGATAAACCCAGTTTAACAATTTTATCTGGCCGCTTTATATGAATTTTTAATTTTATTTTTCTGTAAGAGCTCATTTTATCAGAATCATATTAAGTTAGTATTTAAAAAAAATATTTTTCCCCGCTCAACAACTCGAAATTTTCTGGCACATTTTCAGAATCATTTTTAAAAGTAAAGTCATGAAACTTGCTGATGTGATTTTTTAGAAGAGATTTATAAGCGACCTGTGTTTTTATGTTTAGTTCAATTAATTAGAACTTGATTTACAATTATTTTCTCAGTACGACCATTTGTTTTCGTTTCTAGCAGTATCACTTCGGAAAATTTGGATCATGTCCACTTTAACAAAATTTTTTGAATTATATTCTGTATCTATCAAACAATCGACCATTACGGTACATTATGTACTTTTTGAATAAGAGAATCTAACAATTGGATGCGTTTGAGAGTAAAAATGAATTTAAAAATGAGTCAGAAAATAAGCAGTTTGGATTTGAAAACACCCTTAATACGATGATTTTTTTCTTTAAGCGCTATAATCTTTTTAATTTTTTTTTCTCTAACTGTAAGAATTGATCCTATCAAAAACTTGTCAATATGAATGTTGTAGATAATATTAGGAAGATGTATAATAAATTCGTGCGGATTTTATATTTTGTGAAATGGCGAAGTTATGGATTTTTTTCTCCTTCACCCCCCCCCCCTTTTTTGTTTTCGTTTCTAATTTTTTTTTGCGGTACGAATTGGTCCTATCAAAAACTTGTCATTATAAAAGTTGTAGACAATATTAAGAAGATTTATAATAAATTTAATTGGATTTGATATCTTGAGAATTGACGAAGTTATGAATTTTTTTCTCCCTAAAACCGTATTTTAAGCGCCCCTTGAGCCCATTTTTAATTTTGGCAAAAAGCTGTGGTACATAAATTTTTTGCCCTATTTGTATAAGTAATAAAAATTATAAACTAATTTGATATGTACAAAAATTAAGAAGTTATGGATTTTTTTCGGTTTTCACAAAACCCCTCTTTATTTCCATCCCCTTAGTCCGATTTTGCCCATTAACGAACTTGACCGAGATTTTATGCCCCTTGATTTTATGTATCCGTTTGGAAGAGATTTGTGCAGAATTATGGAAGTTATCGTGTTCAGAAGAAAGTGATATATATATATATATATATATATATATATATATATATATATATATATATATATATATAGATAGATAGATAGATAGATAGATAAAGTTTTTCTTATTATTATTGAGGGTGGTTTTGAGTTTTAGGGGTCATGATCGGTGTAGATCTGCAAAAAAATTACAGAAATTCCAACATAGGGGAGAATGTAATAGATAGTATTTCATACGAAATCTACCTAAAAGATATTATGATTTAAACCTTTTTTCAAGCATTGAATTCACATAAAAACTTTGTAACATTTTACTTTTTACAATAACACCCATATAATTTATCAGTAAATCTTGCGGAATATTTCAATAAACATGACATTGCGAATCACTTTTTCGAATATTAAATTTAACCCTTTCAGGGGCAGTGTTGGCATTTGCCAACAACATGTTCTAATTGCGAAATGCCACATTGGCACCGGAATTTCGGAATGAAAATTTTTATTTCATTAAGTATATGAATAAAAGCTCTTAACTACCGTGGAATAAACTTGTTTATTAATTCTGGTGTCAGTCATTCATTTTAGAATTTTACGAATAGAAGTACTTTGCCCCTGAAAGGGTTAAATATCCCCATATTCACCACTTTAAACGTTCTGGAGAATCATTCGTAACTAAAATATAACCGGTCAAGTGCGAGTATTTCAACGTACAGAACGTTCTGTACAAGAAATACAGGAATTAGTAACTGGGCATTGTATATTGTCTGGGCACAAATATATCATTAAAAGTTGTTATCTAGGTTTTAAAAGCCGATGAGGAATAGAGTACGCCACCCCTGTCTTTATGTACTCTATATGGCCAAAGGTGACCGGCCACTTGCGATTTTAGACGTTTTGTTAAATATCTAGAAAAATACATGAGAAATTAATCTGAAACTCCAGGTGGTAAACAATATAATATAGGTCATATATTTCCGTGAAGATTTTTTCCAGAAACCCCATAGGGGACCGTCAACAAATTGAAAAAGAATGAATATCTTTTGGATATCCCTGTCAAAACTAATGTAGCAAAAGTGTTCAAACTTCAGATTATGATTAAATGGCTTATTGTAATAAATTATGTTAATTTTTATGAGGATAGCATGTGTACTCGAAGAGAAATTGAGGTTTTCATAAAAACAATCTCAAATTTTACCAAGTGTTTTGCTTATAATTTGCAGAGTTCTTAATATAAAAAAAAATATTTTCAAAAAATATGACAAACAATAATCAGAATTAAAATATAGTAAAAATTGTATGAAAAATGAGCAGGTTTACTAAATAATATTTCACTGCGCATGCCCGAACGCAATCAAAATATAATGTGCATAATGTGTTAGCTAAATGTATAGGGCAACTTTTGTAAAAGACCCAAAAACATAGCTTGAAAATTCTGAAAATTATCATTGATAGAATAAGCCCAAAATCTGTTGTTCCCAAAATAAAGCAAAAAGATGAGGTACTGTATCCATATAGCCATTGATTAGTGCCAATATAGCATACACAATATTGTACGCATTACTGTATTTGGATACAACCCTTCATCTTTTTGTTTCCTTTTGGGAATAACGGATTTTGAGTTTATTCTATCAACGATAATTTTCAGACTTTTTTAAGTATGTTTTTTAGATTTCCACAGAAGTTTCTTTATACATTTTGCAAACATAGTATGCAAATTATATTTTGATTACGTTCGAGCATGCGCAGTGAATCATCATTTAGTAAACGTGTTCATTTTTCATACAATTTTTATTATTTTTTAATTATGATTGCAGGGTACTGTGTACAACATTTTGTTTGTCATATTTTCCGAAAAGAGCGTCTTTTTATAGTAAGAACTCTAGAAAATATAAGAAAAAACTTGGCAAAATATGGGACTCTTTTTATAAAAATTCTAATTTCTCTATGAGTATACATGCTATTCTCATACAAAAGAACATATTGAACGCTTTTGCTACATTAGTTTTTACCGGTTATCCAAAAGATATTCGTTCTTTTCAATTTGTTGACGGTCCCCTATGGGGTTTCAGGGAAAAAAATCCTCACGGAAATGTATGACCTGTACTATTTTGTTTACACACCTGCAGTTTCCGGATAATTCCGTATGTAGTTTTCTAGATATTTACCAAAACTTCTAAAATTGCAAGTGGCCGGTCACCTTTGGCCATATAGTGTATGTCCAAACCGTCCGTACCTTTAAGGGTTAATATGTTGGCTAATTACCGGCAATTGTTTTCGAAAATCATTATCAACAATCTTTTTATACTTCTGCGACGCTAGGTAACCCCATCGCTCCTCATCTCCTATGCTGAACGCCCGCAAATCGAAATTTCGGTGTAACGGAAGAATTTGATTTCCTCAAAAACTATATGTCCTAGGATAATCACTATGGTTTCCCTGCAAAGTTTATACACTAAACGTACCGATATTTTTTTTATACCTATTATTACCGAAAAGGGTCAAATGATGCCTATATAAAATATATCTATTTTACTATGTTTTGCGGAAAAATGTACCAGTTGATACACTTTGGCGTATGAATAAAACATTTTTTTTCAAATAATTATTACAAATTGCTTATTTATTAAAGTAATATATATATATGTATAAATATATATATATATATGTATATATATATATATATGTATATATATATATATATATATATATACTTCACTGTTTCAAAATGCCAAAACACCATAACTCAAAAGGAAGGTGTATATCTGCAAAAATTTTTAACTATAAAATACTTAAAAAAACAAGAAAGACAGGTAAAAACAAAAACAGTCTGTTCTTCTTCAGTGGGAGGACAGACAAAAAACTAACTCCACCCCCACTTTTAAAATTTGCAATTTTCTGAACACTCGTCCATCCCGCATTCAATACTGGAAAACTATTGTCATTTTATTATCCAAATTTCATAAAAAACTAAAATAACCCAAATTAAAACAATAAAGCATAATATTAACAATACAAAAATTATCATACAAAAACAAAAAAGCTTTAATAAAAAGTCTTATAGAAAAATACTTAAAAAATTGTCATTAAAATATAAACAAAAGAAATTAACTTGACATGCATGAATGCAGAAGAAACGTGCACCCCCCCCCCCCCAAACCTGCAAAATAAAATTTCTCAAAACATGAAAAACAGTAATACCTCTATAATGTTCCTCACCCGTCAACAATAAACAAATAATTTTTCTTCCAAAGCCATTGTCAAATACTAGAGTTCCAAGTCTGCAACTTTCCTTCGTTTCAATTCATCAATACACACCCGTTCTTTTAGCGAGACTTTAGGATGCATACGTCATATAGAAAGATCTGGAAAAGATGCCATCACATGTTCATGCCGCCAGTCCACATCGTTGCCATTCACTTTTTAAAACTGTCTTTAAATAATATTTCAAAAACTTTATAGGGCAGTTATTATTGTAAAATAAATTAGCCAATAACTTAATCTGTTTATAAAAAATATTATCTCTGCCACAAATTTTATTGAAACGTATTAATTGATTAATTAAAATATTTATGTAAATTTTTTTATGTAAATTAGAAAACCAATGTGGCATGCTTCTAGTAAAAAATTGAAAACTATTTCTCTTATCATACAAATCCAAAATCAATTTACTATCAATAATTTCAGATAAAATATTCAAAAATTCTGCATTATAATCATCATGGTTTGCTCTATTCAACTTTAAACAATTTGGATGCATAATATCATATTCATTAGAAAAATCAAAATTAAAAATCAAAATATCATCAATATACCTAAAGACCTTTAAAGACCTATTATATTTTATAGTATACTTAAATTCATAATAAAACAAAAATAAATTTGCTGCTGTACTAGAATAGTTTGTCCCCATCCCTATACCACAAATCTGATTAAAGGTATTATTGTTAAAAGTTACATAATTATTATAAAAACAGATATGACATAAACTTAAAAATAAATCTCTACTAATATTTAATTCATCATTTATACTAAAAACATCAAAAATATTCATTAAAACATCATAAAGAGAATCAATAGGTATATTGGTGAACAGATTTTCAAAGTCGAATTTTCAAAGTCGCATTTTCAGAGGAGTCAAAGGCAATTTGTCCAGAATTTCAACACTATTATCAATTGATCAGAAATAACTATACTTCTTAAATTCATACTTTACAAAATCATATATCTTTTTTAATAAATTCTGTAAACCAATATTAAAATTTTTATTAACGCTTTTAGAAGTACTACAAATAAATCTAAACTTAATCGGATCTTTATGAAATTTAGGCGTTAAGAAAATAAATGGCAAACAGTGATGATTAGAAACATCAAAATTATAAGAAAACATACTTTTAACTTTCTTTTTATATGCAAAAAATTTTTTAACAACAGGATTTCTGTCAATACTAACTTTTGAATAAAATTTTCATTACCTAATTCACCCTCTATTTTATCAATATAAAACTTCTTGCATATTATTGCATAATTATTAGCTGCTTTGTCCACAGGGACTATAACAAAATTATTCTGTAAACTTTCAATAAATTTTTCATCTTCATCTTTAAAACTTTGATATTCATACCTATCAGAATATAAATAATCTTTTAAAAAATTATTGAAATGCCCCAAAATTTGAGACTTCCATTCAAAAAATGCCTCCAAAGGCATACTAAATTTATAACTATATTTCTTTATAAAATTATTGACATTATCCTTAAAAATCTTTAGTACTTTATTGCTGCTAATTTTACTATTAATTCTAAATTTTGTACCAAAATTCATTAAATATTTTACATTTTTATTCTTGATTATATTAAGATTACCTGTAATTATATGACCATGATAATTATCAATAAAATCTTTAAATTCCATATTATTACAACAACAAGTTAAAACTGTATTAACATTTGAAAAAGCTATTTGTCTGTAATTGAAAATCTTAGTACTTAATGGTTTAGGATAATTATATGCAACTGAAATAATACATTCTTTAAGAGGAAAAAGGTCGTAAATATGTTTACATATTGCATTTAAATTCAAATTATCAAAAGATTTTTGTTGAAATTTTATATTAAAATAAATTACTTCTTTATTAACTTCATCTCTATTAATAACTTAAAATTAATTAAATCATATAATAAATCTTTAAACTGTAAATTTTTAAATTTGAAAACATCCAAACATTTTTTTAATTTTCTTAAGCTCATTAATCTTTAATTTAAAAACCTCCATTTTAACATTTTTAACACTATAATTTTTATCAAAAACAAATTCCAAATCCTTAATCCATATATTAGGAATTATATGATTAATAACTTTATTATATTTACGAGACCCCCTCTTTCCTCTTTTTTTTTCTTCTTTTTATAACAACTTTATCATTGAAATTATAAAATATAATAATGTAATTTATAAAATTGATTGTTTAACCTGACATCAGGGTTATGTAGGGCAGACGGAAGGTGAATTACATGTTAGAATTAATCAGCAAAGATCGGATGTATATAATGACAATAAGAAATGCCCCACATTTGAAATTTTGCATTTTAGAATTAACAGTTTTAGTAATATTAATATTCAAATTTTGGATCATGTTGAAGCTAAAAATAATAGATTGGATAAGGAAAATGATTATATGTTGCAGTTTAAAACTATATATCCATTTGGTTTGAATACATTGGTTAATAAAGTTAATTTACTGAAAGTTAGAAATGTATATGATTTATTTTATAATTTTAATGATAAAGTTGTTATAAAAAGAGGAAAGAGGGGATCTCGTAAATATAATAAAGTTATTAATCATATAATTCCTAATATATGGATAAAGGATTTGGAATTTGTTTTTGATAAAAATTATAGTGTTAAAAATGTTAAAATGGAGGTTTTTAAATTAAAGATTAATGTGCTTAAGAAAATTAAAAAAATGTTTGGATGTTTTCAAATTTAAAAATTTACAGTTTAAAGATTTATTATATGATTTGATTAATTTTAAGTTATTAAATAGAGATGAAGTTAATAAAGAAGTAATTTATTTTAATATAAAATTTCAACAAAAATCTTTTGATAATTTGAATTTAAATGCAATATGTAAACATATTTACGACCTTTTTCCTTTTAAAGAATGTATTATTTCAGTTGCATATAATTATCCTAAACCATTAAGTACTAAGATTTTCAATTACAGACAAATAGCTTTTTCAAATGTTAATACAGCTTTAACTTGTTGTTGTAATAATATGGAATTTAAAGATTTTATAGATAATTATCATGGTCATATAATTATAGGTAATCTTAATATAATCAAGAATAAAAATGTAAAATATTTAATGAATTTTGGTACAAAATTTAGAATTAATAGTAAAATTAGCAGCAATAAAGTACTAAAGATTTTTAAGGATGATGTCAATAATTTTATAAAGAAATATAGTTAAAAATTTAGTATGCCTTTGGAGGCATTTTTTGAATGGAAGTCTCAAATTTTGGGGCATTTCAATAATTTTTTAAAAGATTATTTAAATTCTGATAGGTATGAATATCAAAGTTTTAAAGATGAAGATGAAAAATTTATTGAAAGTTTACAGAATAATTTTGTTATAGTCCCTGTGGACAAAGCAGCTAATAATTATGCAATAATATGCAAGAAGTTTTATATTGATAAAATAGAGGGTGAATTAGGTAATGAAAATTTTTATTCAAAAGTTAATATTGCCAGAAATCATGTTGTTAAATAATTTTTTGCATATAAAAAAAAATTTAAAAGTATATTTTCTTATAATTTTGATGTTTCTAATCATCACTGTTTGCCATTTATTTTCTTAACGCCTAAATTTCATAAAGATCCGATTAAGTTTAGATTTATTTGCAGTACTTCTAAAAGCGTTAATAAAATTTTTAATATTGGTTTACAGAATTTATTAAAAAAGATATATGATTTTTTAAAGTATAAATTTAAGAAGTATAGTTATTTCTGGTCAATTGATAATAGTGTTGAAATTCTGGACAAATTGCCTTTGACTCCTCTGAAAATGCAGGTATTCGACTTTGAAAATCTGTTCACCAATATACCTATTGATTCTCTTTATGATGTTTTAATGAATATTTTTGATGTTTTTAGTATAAATGATGAATTAAATATTAGTAGAGATTTATTTTTAAGTTTATGTCATATCTGTTTTTATAATAATTATGTAACTTTTAACAATAATACCTTTAATCAGATTTGTGGTATAGGGATGGGGACAAACTATTCTAGTACAGCAGCAAATTTATTTTTGTTTTATTATGAATTTAAGTATACTATAAAATATAATAGGTCTTTAAAGGTCTTTAGGTATATTGATGATATTTTAATTTTTAATTTTGATTTTTCTAATGAATATGATATATATCCAAATTGTTTAAAGTTGAATAAAGCAAACCGTGATGATTATAATGCAGAATTTTTGGATATTTTATTTGAAATTATTGATAATAAATTGGTTTTGGATTTGTATGATAAGAGAAATAGTTTTCAATTTTTTACTAGAAGCATGCCACATTGGTTTTCTAATTTACATAAAAAAATTTACATAAATATTTTAATTAATCAATTAATACGTTTCAATAAAATTTGTGGCAGAGATAATAATTTTTATAAACATATTTTTAAGTTATTGGCTAATTTATTTTACAATAATAACTACCCTATAAAGTTTTTGAAATATTATTTAAAGACAGTTTTAAAAAGTGAATGGCAACGATGTGGGCTGGCGGCATGAACATGTGATGGCATCCTTTCCAGAACTTTCTATATGACGTATGCATCCTAAAGTCTTGCTAAAAGAAAGGGTGTGCATTGATGAATTGAAACGAAGGAAAGTTGCAGATTTGGAACTCTAGTATTTGACAATGGCTTTGGAAGAAAAATTATTTGTTTATTGTTGACGGGTGAGGAACATTATACAGGTATTACTGTTTTTCATGTTTTGAGAAATTTTACTTTGCAGGTTTGGGGGGGGGGGGGGGGCGCACGTTTCTTCTGCATTCATGCATGTCAAGTTAATTTCTTTTGTTTATATTTTAATGGCAATTGTTTAAGTATTTTTCTATAAGACTTTTTATTAAAGCTTTTTTGTTTTTGTATGATAATTTTTGCATTGTTAATATTATGCTTTATTGTTTTAATTTGGGTTATTTTAGTTTTTTATGAAATTTGGATAATAAATTGACAATAGTTTTCCAGTATTGAATGCGGGATGGACGTGTGTTCAGAAACCTGCAAATTTTAAAAGTGGGGGTGGAGTTAGTTTTTTGTCTGTCCTCCCACTGAGGAAGAACAGACTGTTTTTGTTTTTTACCTGTCTTTCTTGTTTTTTTAAGTATTTTATAGTTAAAAATTTTTGCAGATATACACCTTCCTTTTGGAGTTATGCAGTTTTGGCATTTTGAAATGGTGAAGTATGTTTTATTGCATTTGATATGTGCTGCTGTAGCGCCATTCATGCGATAATTTTTCATTAATTTTGAAATAAAATATATACATATATATATACGCAAAAAATTAAGAAAAGAATTAATTATTTCGAGAAATTCGAAAATTTAATAAACAAATATTGTGCAAATATTCAACACATATTTTTAAGATTATTTCGTTCTCTATATAACGTGAAATGTTCAAACTAGAATCTCACCCGGAATAATGTCAGTTGCTAATTGCACCATCACACACTAACCCTTTCAGGGGCGGTGGTATGTTTATGAAACCACTTAATTTTAATTCCCAAACACCACAATGGCATCAGAATTTTGGTAAAATATTTTCCATTTAATATGTACGTGAAATAGAGCCCTTTTCATATTTAGAAATAACTTTGTTGGTCAATTCCGGTGCCAATCATTTACTTCAATACTTTAGCATTCAAAATGCTTTGTCCTTGAAAGGGTTAACAAATATGATGTAATACAGTAGAATAAATGATGTAATAGCAAAAATAACGTAAGTTACTAATGTTCTTACAAAATAAAACATTCATACCTTTATGGTTTAACATAAATTTATTCAGGAGTCAAATGACCCCTTTCGGTAGTTAAGCCTAAAATATTTTTTTCTAGGCAAAAAAAGTAATTAGGAGATGAGGCTTTTTAAGGAATAATATGATCATATATTTTAATAAAAGTCGCGAAATATACAGAAATTTCGTAATGTTTTAGTTTAAGAAATTAAAAAAAATAATAATGAAAATCAAAAAGGCTCATTTGACCTCTCGCGATAGTTATAGTTTTAAATTAACCTCTACTACACCTAATTGTTTTATAATTTTAGTAGTTAGTTTCAGTAGATTCCGAAATAGAGCGTGGTAAATATATTTTTGCATTACATTTCAGACGACATCTCTGAAAATATAATACTTAAAGTTAAAAGAAATGCATTTTTGAGTTAGGCGTCACGAAAGCTTTCACACGATACCCCATACGATATGCAAATAAAATATTTCTTTTTCAAGTAACATAATTAGCCCTACATTTTTCCTAAATATATTTGTGAATGGTTAATAATCTACAAATATGTAGGTCAATAGCCTTTTTACTTCAGCCAATGTGAACTTTCCTCGTTCCATAGTTTACGAGTAAAATGGTTGTGACAGACAGAGAAATAGACAAACAGACGCAGGAGTGATCTTATATTGGTTCCGTTTTTACTTTTTAAGAACGGAACCCTATAAAACTGTTAGCGAGAACAATTTTTGCAAAGATTTTTACTTTACCCAAAATATTAAAATAGTAACTTGCTCTCTATTACAGCAATATCTTTTTTTTTTTTTTTTTTTTTTTTTGTAGAGGATAAAACTTTTTCGCTACGACACTTTACGTACATTGATTTATTTTAACAAATTGTTTAATTCCGTTCTTTAAATCCTCTGTGTAACGGCATCTAAACTGTTGGTTAGCTACGATGCTTTTATTAAATTTGTTTTATATTACTTTATAAAAAAATATTCATTTTGTAAGAATTCATAACTTTCACCCTCTTCCAACGTAGACGCGCAACCACGTTATTTAACCTAAAATATCTCAATAAGTTACTCAACTATGTTATGCTTCACTCAAAAACTAAACTTAAAATGTAATCTGTAATTAGAACTGTAAAGAAATGAAAACTTTTCGATTTATTTAAATCCATTGCAAATGAATAGATAAATCACTGCCCTCGCCCTTCTGCATTCGTACGTCGCTGTTTAACGGAGCAAATAATCATATTTTCCCTGACAATATTAGATTCCGCGAATTTCCAATGAAACATTAAAAATTATTAGAAAAAATATATTAAAAAATCCTTAAAGCACCACTTCAAAGGCGTTTTATAAGCATTAGAATTTAAAATTGTGATACTTATTTTATGTTACTTTATAGCAAATCGTTGTTTATACATAAAATATCTTAGTAAAATATTGATTTTATAAAAGATACCGAATACTCAACTTTCACCCTATTACAACGTAGACGCACACTCATGTGATTTAACTTAAAATATCTCAATAAGTTACTGAACTGTGCTATATTTTACTCAAAACTATCATAAAAAGTTTTATCCATCGCAAATGAAGCGTTAAATCACTGCCCACACCCTTCAGCATTCGTATTTCGCTGCTTAATAGTGAAAATAATCAGATTTCCTCTCACAATATTAGATTCAGCATATCTCCAATAAGTTATAAATTATAAATTGTTATTTAAAAATATTATATCAAAAATCTTTAAAGCACTACTTTAGAGGCTTTTTATAGCTCTCAATTAGAATTTAAAGTTTTTATGATAGTTATTTTATGTTAGTTTATTGCAAAACGTTGATTTTACATAATATAGCTTCATAAAATTCATAAACATCACCTTATTTCATAACACAGATACACACACGCTTAATAGTTTACTCAACTCTCTTATAAGTTTTATTCAAAACTAAACTTAAAATGTTTTATTCATTGCAAATGAATCGTTAAATGACTGCCCCCACCCTGCTGCATTCGTAGTACAGTGAAACCTCCCTGTGCGACCACCTCTCTGAAGGACCATTTTTTATGGAACGAAATTTATTCCCATAGGCTCAATACTAATTTTACCTCCAGTCAGAGACCATCCCAGTTGAACTCCCTCTATGAGCGACCTATTTCTTTGAAGAAAATGAAACAAATTCCGTTTTCTTCCTGGTCGCTTGAAGAAGGTTTAATTAGAAAAAAAAATTCTGGAGAGCGCAATAAGTGCTTAAACCCCTTTGTGCCTTTACAGGCAATAAATTCAACTCTGATGACAAATTAAAAATGACGGTCAATAAACTCCCATGCCCTATTCTGTCAGGAAGCTCTCAAAGAAACATATAAATTAATGAAATCGTCATTATTTGTCCCCGTACCCCCCAAAAAATTGCACTTATTTACTGAACTTCGAAAGGACTTGGAAATAAAAGTTATAAAATATAAAACCGTAAAATCATTTCAAACGTCATTGTATTCATTCTTTTAAACTCTGCAGTAATTAACTTAGGTAATTAACTTTTGTTTTGATACTTAAATTTTCATATTTTTTTTCCTAATGTGAAAAATAAATTTTAGTAACATTAATTGTTACCTTTTTTCAACAATTAAAATCTAGATTTAAACATGACCTTCATTAAAAGACCACCTGTTGGAGCGACCAATTTTTATTGGAACGGAACGTGGTCGCTTTAGGGAGGTTTTACTGTACTTCACTGCTGAACACTGCAAATAATCAGATTTTCTCTCACAATAATAGATTCAGAAGATGTCAAATGAAGTATTATAAATTATTATTAAAAAATATTACATTAAAAAATCTTTAAAGCACCACTTCAAAGGCTTTTTATAACCCTTAGTTAGAATTTAAAGTTATTATGATAGGTATTTTATGTTATTTTATTTCACAATGTTAATTTTACATGATATCTTCATAAAATTCATAACCATCAACCTATTTAATAACGTGGACACACACACTGTCACGTACTTTAGTTTAAAATATATCAATAATTTATTCAACTGTGTTGTCTATTTTATTCAAAACTAAACTTTATTTTTTTTATTTATTGCAAATGAATCGTGAAATCACTGCCCTTACCCTTCTGCATTCGTAGTACTTCGCTGCTTAAAGGTGCAAATAATCCGATTTTTTTTTTCTCAATAATAGATTCAGAAGATCTCAAATGAAATACTATAAATTATTATTAAAAAATATTACATTAAAAAAATCTTTAAAGCACCACTTCAAAGACTTTTTATAACCCATAGTTAGAATTTAAAGTTTTTATGATAGATATTTTATGTTAGTTTATTGCACAACGTTGATTTTACATGATATCTTCATAAAATTCATAAGCATCACCCTATTTAATAACGTGGACTCACACACTATCACGTACTTTAGTCTAAACTATATCAATAATTTATTCAACTGTGTTGTCTATTTTATTCAAAACTAAAGTTTTTTTTTTATTTATTGCAAATGAATCGTGAAATCACTGTCCCCACCCTTCTGCATTCGTAGTACTTCGCTGCTTAAAGGTGCAAATAATCAGATTTTTTTTCAATAATAGATTCAGAAGATCATAAATGAAATACTATAAATTATTATTAAAATATATTACATTAAAAAATCTTTAAAGCACCACTTCAAAGGCTTTTTATAACCGTTAGTTAGAATTTAAAGTTATTATGATAGGCATTTTATGTTAGTTTATTTCACAATGTTGATTTTACATGATATCTTCATAAAATTCATAAGCATCACCCTATTTAATAACGTGGACTCACACACTATCACGTACTTTAGTCTAAACTATATCAATAATTTATTCAACTGTGTTGTCTATTTTATTCAAAACTAAAGTTTTTTTTTTTTATTTATTGCAAATGAATCGTGAAATCACTGTCCCCACCCTTCTGCATTCGTAGTACTTCGATGCTTAAAGGTGCAAATAATCAGATTTTTTTTCAATAATAGATTCAGAAGATCATAAATGAAATACTATAAATTATTATTAAAATATATTACATTAAAAAATCTTTAAAGCACCACTTCAAAGGCTTCTCATAAAATTCATAACCATCACCCTATTTAATATCGTGGACACTATGTTATATTTTATTCAAAACTAAACTTAAAACTTTTAACGTAAACTTAAAATATTTTATCAAATGAATCATGAATCGTGAATCGAGCAAATGAATCGTAAAATCACTGCCCCCACCCTTCTGCATTCGTTGTACTTCGCTGCTTAACGGTGCAAATAGTCAGATTTTCACTCTCAATATTAGATTCAAAAGATCTCCAATGAAGTACTATAAACTATTGTTTAAAAATATTACATTAAAAATGCTTAAAACATCACTTCAAAGGCTTTTCATAGCTCTAAATTAGAATTTAAAGTTTTACTTTATGTTAGTTTATTACAAAACGTTAATTTTACTTTAGATATATTCATAAAATTCATATCCATAACCCTATTTCACAACGCGGACACACATAGTCACGTACTTTAGTCTAAAATATCTTATGGTTAAATCTCTGTACCCACCCTTCTGCATTCGTAGCACTTCGCTGCTTAGCGTTGCAAATAATCAGATTTTCTCTCACAATATTAGATTCAGCACGATCTCAAATGAAGTACTATAAATTGTTATTAAAAAATCCTTAAAGCACCACTTCAAAGGTTTTTTATAGCCCTTAGTTAGAATTTAAAGGTTTTATAATAGTTATTTTATGTTAGTTTATTTCAAAACATTGATTTTACAAAAGATATCTTCATCAAATTCATAACCATCACCTTATTTCACAACGCGGACACACACGCAGTCACGTAATTTAGTCTAAAATATCTCAATAATTTACCCAACTATGTTATATTTTATTCAAAACTAAACTTAAAATGTTTTATTCATTGCAAATGAATCGTTAAATCATTCCCCTCAACCCTTTCGCATTCATATTTCGCTGTTTAACGGCGCATATAATCAGATTTACTCTCACAGCATTAGGTTCAGCGCATCTCCAATGATGCAAACATAAAGAAGAGAAAGAGAGAATCCTCCTCTTCTGCATCCCAATCCAGACAGCGTTCCAGACACCTCGCTCTGGATGGAGAATTCCCTCTCCCTCCCTCTGCTCCCTTTATTGTAAATAGAGTCGGTCGACCCTCTGAGCAAAATCAGAGGTGGGGGCTTTTTTCATTGTCTGGTTTAGGGACATTCACTGTCTGATTGTCTGGTGACCGGTTATATCCATTTTTACCTAGGAAATCAAAGGGGTGTATTTACCAACACAATGGGAGTTGCGTTCGTAATTACGTGCAGATAATAAGAGAGTTGAATTTTGTTTAATTTCACGTTTCGACAACTCAGGTAGACAATTATTCAAATGAGTGGATGTTAAGGGATCATGAACGTGTCCTTCCATGAACTTTTGACTTTACATGATCATTCATCTTCTTAATGTAACGTTGATAGACAGTCTAAGAATAGTGACGCCTAAATGTGAAGGTTATGAGAAGAATTTTCTATAAGAAAAATTTCAAAAAGTATACACTCTCAGAAATATGTTCTCCAATTCACGAAAATATTCCTGGCAGCACTGCTACCGGTGGGTATCCGATAATTGGAGAAATTTTCGTTCTTTTTTTCCCACACCTCCTTTTTTTTTTTTTTTTTTTTTTTTTTTTTTTAAACAATTAAATTTAAAAAATCAAAAACCTGACTGCGTAAAAAGCGAACTAATTAATTATTTCTCATCAATGTGAAACTATTTTTTCAATTCCTAGTATAGCTCACACTCTCGCTTGTTCTCATGTCTCGCATGTTCAAATTTTCAATCGTTAATAAAATACTTATTATTCATCCCATCAAGCTCAAATAATTTTTTGAAACTTGTAGTGGATGACACTTGATGTTAATTCAGTTTTTTCAAATATTAATTCATTAATTAAATTAAATTAATTAATTTTCAATAATCGCGAGAGCCCTCTTCTTGATCAAGGCATTTTAAGTGCCAATCAAGAGAAAAGAAGAATGGGAGAAAAAAAAATTCTCTTATTGACCTAAGTAGGAATTGACTTAAAATATGTTTTTTATATTACTTGTTTATATTACTTAACTATTTTTTTAATTTACTTGTATTGATGACTTTTAAGTTGTGTTTAATTGCTAGTTCCTATCTATAAGCACTGTTTTGATGAGGTCTGTAGATGTATATGATGGTTAGAGTTGCAGTAAATCTAGAGATCCTACCTACACAACTTCCAGGTTGTATAATATTTTAACGGAGCTTCTGACTGTAAAATAGTCAATGAAACATCGTCTTCATTTTGAGAGACCTATCCAATGATATGCCACTCAAAAGGGTGCGTAAATTTTTTTTCTTCGTCTCTACCGCCATTTTGTATTTTACGACCGCCATTTTGAATTTATAGAAACAAAACCTAGCCTATAACCATCGGCCCGTTAAGACGAATTGATAGAGACCTCATTCATTAAAATCCATCCAGTCGTTGGGATGTTTCGAGGGTATAAAGAAATCCACATACACTGATACGCGTGAAACACATAACCCTTCTTTTCAGTCGGGTAAAGAAAAAAAAATAAAAAAATAAAAAAAATCTGTATCGTTCTTCGTGGATCCCCTTGACTTTGAACCTGAAACCGCGTGTTTCGAATCGAGCATCTTAACCACTAGGCCAGCGAGCACCTGGTAAGGGGTGAGTTTGAAATGAAGATATGGGTTTCTTGAAATGGGGGATTGGTAAGGCTTGTTACATTTCTTGTTCTGAAAGCTTGGAAATTTAAATTGCAGGAAGATTTCGCCGTTATGAAATAATGGTTGGTGTTTTAACACTTATTTGAATAAGAGAGGATAAAAATTATTACATATTAGGCATATTTTTAATAAGAGATAATTTGATTTGGTTAGATTGTCAGGTGAACGGTTATATCTATTTTTACCTAGAAATCAAAGGGGTGTATTTACCAACATAATGGGAGTTGTGTTCGTAATTACGTGCAGATAATAAGAGGGTTGAATTTTGTTTATTATTATTATTATTGTTATTTTGTTATTTCACGTTTGGAAAACTCAGGTAGACAATTATTCAAATGAGTGGATGTTAAGTGATCATGAACGTGTCCTTCCATGAACTTTTGACTTTACATGATCATTCATCTTCTTAATGTAACGTTGATAGACAGTCTAAGAATAGTGACGCCTAAATGTGAAGGTTATGAGAAGAATTTTCTATAAGAAAAATTTCAAAAAGTATACACTCTCAGAAATATGTTCTTCAATTCACGAAAATATTCCTGGCAGCACTGCTACCGGTGGATATCCGATAATTGGAGAAATTTTCGTTCTTTTTTTCCCACACCTCCTTTTTTTTTTTTTTTTTTTTTTTTTTTTTAAACAATTAAATTTAAAAAATCAAAAACCTGACTGCGTAAAAAGCGAACTAATTAATTATTTCTCATCAATGTGAAACTATTTTTTCAATTCCTAGTATAGCTCACACTCTCGCTTGTTCTCATGTCTCGCATGTTCAAATTTTCAATCGTTAATAAAATACTTATTATTCATCCCATCAAGTTCAAATAATTTTTTGAAACTTATAGTGGATGACACTTGATGTTAATTCAGTTTTTTCAAATATTAATTCATTAATTAAATTAAATTAATTAATTTTCAATAATCGCGAGAGCCCTCTTCTTGATCAAGGCATTTTAAGTGCCAATCAAGAGAAAAGAAGAATGGGAGAAAAAAAATTCTCTTATTGACCTAAGTAGGAAATTGACTTAAAATATGTTTTTTATATTACTTGTTTATATTACTTAACTATTTTTTTTAATTTACTTGTATTGATGACTTTTAAGTTGTGTTTAATTGCTAGTTCCTATCTATAAGCACTGTTTTGATGAGGTCTGTAGATGTATATGATGGTTAGAGTTGCAGTAAATCTAGAGATCCTACCTACACAACTTCCAGGTTGTATAATATTTTAACGGAGCTTCTGACTGTAAAATAGTCAATGAAACATCGTCTTCATTTTGAGAGACCTATCCAATGATATGCCACTCAAAAGGGTGCGTAAATTTTTTTTCTTCGTCTCTACCGCCATTTTGTATTTTACGGCCGCCATTTTGAATTTATAGAAACAAAACCTAGCCTATAACCATCGGCCCGTTAAGACGAATTGATAGAGACCTCATTCATTAAAATCCATCCAGTCGTTGGGATGTTTCGAGGGTATAAAGAAATCCACATACACAGATACGCGTGAAACACATAACCCTTCTTTTCAGTCGGGTAAAAAAAAAAAAAAAAAAAAAAATCTCTATCGTTCTTCGTGGATCCCCTTGACTTTGAACCTGAAACCGCGTGTTTCGAATCGAGCATCTTAACCACTAGGCCAGCGAGCACCTGGTAAGGGGTGAGTTTGAAATGAAGATATGGGTTTCTTGAAATGGGGGATTGGTAAGGCTTGTTACATTTCTTGTTCTGAAAGCTCGGAAATTTAAATTGCAGGAAGATTTCGCCGTTATGAAATAATGGTTGGTGTTTTAACACTTATTTGAATAAGAGAGGATAAAAATTATTACATAATAGACATATTTTTAATAAGAGATAATTTGATTTAGTTAGATTGTCAGGTGAACGGTTATATCTATTTTTACCTAGGAAATCAAAGGGGTGTATTTACCAACACAATGGGAGTTGTGTTCGTAATTACGTGCAGATAATAAGAAGGTTGAATTTTGTTTATTATTATTATTATTGTTATTTTGTTATTTCACGTTTGGAAAACTCAGGTAGACAATTATTCAAATGAGTGGATGTTAAGCGATCATGAACGTGTCCTTCCATGAACTTTTGACTTTACATGATCATTCATCTTCTTAATGTAACATTGATAGACAGTCTAAGAATAGTGACGCCTAAATGTGAAGAATATGAGGAGAATTTGCTAATAGAATTTTCTTTTTAAGTATAATTAATGAAATTCATATAAAACACAAATAAAATGTACTAAAATTGCTTGTAGGTGTATACATGTCATATAACATTATTTAAAATACATTAAAATACCTTAGAAATACATTAAAAATCCATTAAAATCCCTTAACATTTTCAGCCAAATTCACACGGCCATCTTCATTGGTTATATGAATTTTAATTATTTACTCGAGGTGAATTTAGCACTAGAATTTTAACATTCCTTTATTGAAATAAGTATAATTATCGATAGAAACAAACTAATTCAGTAATTATTAATTCATTTAAGTTTTAAGAATTGATTTTAATCTCTTCTGATAATGTTGAGAAAATATTTATGAAAAGAGAGGGAGAATTTTATTTCCTCCATATTTCAGTTTCTAAACAATTCTAATTATTAGACTAAAAGCAGCTTAAGGGGTTTCATACCTTTTAAAATCTCCGTTGCCAGTGCAAAAGGGATGTAGTTTTAAGTTCTCATAACTTTCTAAATTCTTATTGAAATTAATAATACTTTGTAATATATTTAA
Organism: Maratus speciosus; assembly: GCA_963932465.1. Taxonomy (NCBI): domain Eukaryota; kingdom Metazoa; phylum Arthropoda; class Arachnida; order Araneae; family Salticidae; genus Maratus; species Maratus speciosus. The sequence goes on from OZ010798.1 coordinate 295,131,146, forward strand.
GCCGTATTTAATGCTTTATAAAATGTAAAAATAAACACTTATAATATAGTAATAAATTAAATTTAATTTAAAAAATCAAAAAAGCCGAACTAATTAATTATTTCTCATCAATGTGAAACTATCTTTTTATATTACTTATCTATTTTTTCTATTTACTTGTGTTGATGACTTTTAAGTTGTGTTTAATTGTTAGTTCCTATCTGTAAACACTGTTTTGATGAGGTCTATAGATGTCTATGATGGTTAGAGCTGCAGTAAAGCTAGAGATCCTACCTACACAACTTCCAGGTTGTGTAATACTTAAACGGAGTTTCTGACTGTAAAATAGTCAATGAAACATCGTCTTCATTTTGAAAGACCTATCCAATGATATGCCACTCAATAGGGTGCGTAAATTTTTTTCGTTTCTACCGCCATTTTGTATTTTACGGCCGCCATTTTGAATGTATAAAAATGAAATTTAGCCTATAACCATCGGACGGTTAAGACGAATCGATAGAGACCTCATTCATTAAAATCCATCCAGCCGTTGGGATGTTTCGAGGGTATAAAGAAATCCACATACCCAGATACGCGTGAAACACATAACCCTTCTTGGCAGTCGGTTAAAAATAGCAAATACTGTTCAGTTAATGTTGCAAAATTTTTTCACGTGGTATTTCACAATCCACACGATAACTTAATTTACAATAGATATATAAATATTAAAATTATGTTAAAATGACCTCAAACCTATATTTTATAGAATGAGTTAATATTTTTGAGATAAGTAAATATTTTCATTATTTTTTAATCATTAATTTTTTTTTTCAATTTTTTCAAATTCAATTGAATTTTTAAAATAGTTTCTGTCTAAGAATTTGTATACCATTAATTCATTCTATGAAGTAAGTTAATTTTAACGCAAGTTTTATGTTGATATATCTATTCGAAGTTAAGTTATCGTGCGGATAGATTTAACATTACGGAGAAGAATCCAGAAGGTGAGTGACTAGCAGCCTTAAAACGCACTTCCAGCAATTATTGCTCATACACAGTACTATAACGAAATTATTTTGTGTGTTCCTGCAAATGAAAGAAAAATGCTATGCACACCATATTCTATAGCATCTTGTAATGCGCCTGAATGATATACATTATTTTCAATATGTTTGAAGTAGTGTAACATCATTAAAATATACTGGAAATATTTGATCGCCATAGACCGTAATGTAATGGAATTCTTTTGAGTTTCCCTGTAAACTAAATATTAACTTTTTCATTTCCAAACATGCCATAGGAAACTTCAATAAGATATATACAATCCTAGTATATTTACGTAAGTTGGAGCACGAGCAGACAGACAAACTAACCGAATTCATAAACACTCATTTAGAAGCATTCCAGATTCATCTTGAAAATCACGCCTAATTTTCTTATGTCATTTTATTTTTTTCCCAATAATTCCCGTTACAATTCATTCATTTAGAAGTGGGTACAGAATTCGATTATGAAAAATTTAATAATTTTTTTACGCTTGGAAAGAAAGCGCTACGAGTGAATTTATTAAAAAATATATAGTTTTTGCTCTGTTTCTTTTCTAAGAGAGGGCAACAGGAAAAAAAAAAATGAAACCATATTTAAACAATTTTTTAGTATTTCTATATTGATGTCTCAACGTATAATCGTAAATTAATTAATATTAAACTATTAAATGATAAAAGTGCATTAAAAAATATATTACACTCTTCATTTTTTATGTATAATATTTTTTCTGCTTTTTATTCTTTTAAATGTTTCAGTTTCACAGCGATTTGGTATATTTTGGTGAGCGTTTATTGGCGTATAATTAAATCCACTGCTCTTTCAACTGCTTTTTACATTTATACGAGGCAGAGTGCCGGCAGCACGTGCCGGGCTCCGGCCTATTTTTATTCACGGTACTCGGCCGGGCCTGGTCCCCAATCTTTTCGGGTCAGGCCGGGCCCGGGCCATACATTTTTCTGAAGACTTGGGCCAGACCGTGCCTAATCGCTACTCGTTCCGGTATGGGCCGGGCTTTTTTCCTGAAGGATCGAGCTGGACCGGGAATAACTTATCTTTTCCCTACCCAGCCGGTACTGGTTTCATTCTTTCTAGTCTTCACGGGCCAAAATTTTCAACCCCAATTGTTGAAAACTGAAGGGAGTTTATAGTGAGTTTTGCGGCTTGCGCCAAATACCCGGTAGCTTTAGATGCATACTGATTAATTATCAGAAATAATAGAGTATTAAAATTTTCTCTTACCTTTTGCTGCTAAGTAGACGAAGAGCTTTCTTTCTTCTTTCGTCAGTGTTGAAATAGCTGAAAGGTTTAAAATAATTTTATTTATTTACTGTATTAATCTGTGTGATGATTCATTGTTTGTATGAGAAGGAATTTTCTTCATAAATGACACTATCTTTTAAGTAATCTATCTTTAGTTTAATAAACACACTCTTGGTTAATGATGAACACTATAAAATACAAACAAAAAAAAAAAGAAAGATATTAAACATCATATACTGGCAGGAGAGGATAGTTTATGTCAGTCGTTTAAACAATAGATTTTTGCACCGCGAGTTCGTGCATACTTGCTTGGCCGAAACCAGCATTCGAACTGAGTCTACGGGGCTCTCCAAAGTTCCAAAAAGTCCTTCCGGCCAGTGCCGGGAGGAAGAGGTAGCTTTCATATTCCTTATTTTAAAAAAGCCAACTTATATTATTCAAACACACGAAGCTCAATTAAGTGGAAACCGAATGTAGGAGATTCAATACTAATTTTTATCAATAGTAAATCATTATGAAAGAGAATTTCACAAAATCAGTCAACTTTATCCAAGCTGCTTTTATTTAAAGTAACTTATATTTGGCTGCCAAATTCGGCGATTTCTTAAAGTGCCTGCCATTTTAAGACAACATGGTGGATGAGGCCAACGAGTGAACTTGGTCGAGACCTTAGTAATTGCTGTGCACATGCTCACTCACATCGGAATCGGTTGATATATAAGAGTGCTGTCGCAGGCAAAAAATCAGATTTTTCAAAATGTCACCCACGCTAGAAATTGAAACTGCTATATCTGAGCCATTTTTTAAGATAAAGACAAACAAAAAATGCTCCTGAATCCATATATCAAGGTCAAATACTTAAGAAAGAAACATTTTTCAATTTCTAATTTTTTTGCACCTCACTTTAAATATATATATTTTTTAATTTAATGGCCGCCATTTTGAAACAAGATGGCTGATGAAGCTGGCCAGCGAACTTGGTCGAGATATTGATGTATACTATCCACATGCCTTCTTCCATCGAAATAGGCGAATACGTGTGGTATCGCGAGACAAATACAAGATCGTTTCAAAGTGTTAGCAATGCTAGAAATTCAAAGTGCTATAATTCAACCATTTTTTAAGATATAAACAAAAGAACAAATTTTCAGAAACAAAAACTGCTCCAGAGTCTTTGTATCAAGGCCAAACACATAAAAAAAAAACTTTTTCATTTTCCAATTTTTTAATACCTCATTTTAAATTTTAAATTACATTTTTTTAAAAAATGGCAACCCTTTTGAAACAAGATGGCGAATGAAGCTGGCCAACGAACTCGGTCGAGACATTGGTATGTACTATGTACAGACCAAGTTACATTCAAATCGGTTCATAAATATGCCTGTTATCGCGTGACAAAAATCAGGTCGTTTTAAAATGTCAGCCACAATAGAAATTCAAAATGTTATAACTCAGCCATTTTTTTAGATATAGACAAAACAAAACCTGTTCCGGAATCTTTGTATTAAGGTCAAACACATACGAAAAAACTCTTTTTCATTTTCCAATTTTTTGGTATCTCATTTTAAATTTAATTTTTTTTATTTTTTTTAAATGGCCGCCATTTTGAAACAAGATGGCGGATGAAGCTGGCCAACGAACTCGGTTGAGTTATTTGTATGTACTATGTACACACCAAGGTACATCCAAATCGGTTCATAAATACGTCTGTTATCACGTGGCAAAAATCAGGGCGTTTCAAAATTTCAGCCACACTAGAAATTCAAAATGCTATAACTCAGCCATTTTTTAAGATATAGACGAAACAAAAACTGCTCCCGAATCTTTTTATCAAGGTCAAACACATAAGAAAAAAATATTTTTTCAATTTTCTATTTTTTGATAGCACATTTCAAATTTAAATTTTTCTTAAAATTTTTAATGTCCGCCATTTTTAAACAAAATGGCGGATGAAGCTGGCCAACGAACTCGGTCGAGACATTGGTCTGTACTATGTATAAACGAAGTTACATCCAAATCGGTTCATAAATACGTCTTTTATCGCGTGACAAAATTCAGGACGTTTCAAAATGTCAGCTTCGCTAGAAATTCAAAATGCTATAACTCAGCCATTTTTTAAGATATCGACAAAACAAAAACTGCTACGGAGTCTTTGTATAAAGGTCAAATACATAAGAAAAAAATATTTTTCCATTTTCAATTTTTTGGTACCACATTTCAAATTTTAAATTATATATATATATATATATATATATATATATCAATTTTGAACGGAGGGTGGTTTCGGGGTCTGGGGGTCATGATCGATGAAAATATACCAAAATTTTTTGAAATCGCTTTCCTCCGAACGGCTGCAATAGGTAGCTTTTTGTAAAGAAAGCTACCTAAAAAGTTCACTTACAAAGAAAACTCCAGACTTTGCATAATTACTTTGTTGTTTCGTGCGTACACGAGCTCGCCTGTTGAAGCAGCTTAGAGCAGCACATTTCCGTGGTGCTGCCATCGGTTGACACTTTGGATTAACACTATGGTCCCTACGCAGTGTCTCCATCCCTTGGGTTTCTGCAGAAATACTGAAGTAAGTCCTTTACTATTATGAATTGGAATGATAAATATGGTTCATATGAAGCACGGATAATACATTTCACAAACGAATAATTATGTACAGCATATCTGACAAGAAAAAAGTTTTTTCAAGCGCGGAGGGTTTGTCACAAAACACGCATATCACAAGAAGAATTCCATCACCAATTTTGACCCAGCCCGTATGAAAATCATTGTCTCGGTGTGGCCTGATCCGTTCAAAAATCAATAAAATTTGACCTGGACCAAAAAGTTTTCCATAAAATGCATACATTTTTAAAACTACTATTATTCTACAACTAAGCATTTTTTTTTTCTTTTAAGAATATTAGATTTCTAGGCTTATTAAAATATAGCTAAATTAAAATATGGAAAAACGTGTGAAAAAGAATCTGCCTATGAAGGAATCCTGTCTTAAACTGAAAAATATGTTGATCCATTCAAAATGAATATACTAAAATCTAAAAAAAGAATTTATAATACATTTACGCCTGCTAAGTAAGGAACTTGTCTATAAGGCATTTTTTTTCTTTCCTATGCAATCCGTCTTAAAAGATTTTACTGTATAGAATTTTTCATATTTTTAAGTCTCCATTATGAGGAATACGGATTAACAATATTAATGATAACTAAAACATTCACATACAATAAATAGAAGTTCATTAAAAAAGTAAACATCGCAGCCTACGGCACTTCTATAAAAATGAAGATTATAAACATGAAAAAAAAAAGCTAAGATGAGTATTTTCGGTCAGAATTCCTCGTACGAGACAAATTTTTAACCAAATCGACGAAAAAAATCAATGTTTTTAGAAATTCATTCAGGCCGGGCCGTGCTCAGTTCGAGATTTTAACTTTTTTCCGGACCGGGCCTGCCTCGGGTCAAACTTTTAGCTGTTATACCGGGCCGGGTCGGGCCACTAATTTATTTCTACTGGCCGAGCCGGTCTCGGGCCGAACTTTTAACTTCTATACCAGGCCGGGCCAATATTTTTTTTTTGTACGGGCCGGACCGGACTTGGGCAAAACTTTTAATTTTGATACCGGGTCGGGCCGAATTTTTTATATGAGTCGGGTCGGGCCAAGGCCTTGAAATTTCGACCCGTGCAGACCTCTAGTACGAGACTGGCTGGCTGGCTGATTTTTGACGGCCAGTTATCTGCTCGAGGGACATAGGCCCAGTGGCGGGTGCCCTTCATGGGGTCTTTCTAAGGGAATCTAATCCGTATTCACACATGGAAATCCATGGCTCGAAGAAAACCACGAAAACTCCGAACGATTAGGCCGACGGGCGCGATTGGGTTCGAACCCAGCACTTCCCGTCTACCAGCTTCGAGAGCAGAACCTCTCGGCCACTGGTTGGGCCTCTCTAGTACGAGAAACAGAGAATATTGGACGATTTCTCCCCGGTTGCGGACTCATTGAAAAATCTCTTAAAATTAATGTATTAATTTATAATTAAGTTGTAAAAGTATTAAAATGTTGTATTGTAGTAGGAAACACACCTTTGTACACAATTTGTATAATTCTTTCATATCAGGAAGTAGATTTACAATCAATTACAAAATTTCATGTTTATATACACCAGGTTGAGTTAAAGGGTGTAAAAAAGCATCTATCTCTGTAAGACACTCTAAGGCATGCTTATCTTGCCTAGATAAGGCTTCAAAATTAATAAAGATTCACATATTTACGCACAAGCTGTAGCAAAGTGCTTATCGACTCTTTTGTAAATGTACTTTAATGGACAAAAAAGTTTTGAGATTTCGTGTGCGATCATGGTGTGCTGAATTCTAACATTTGTGCGAGAATGCGATCTGTTCTGTCATCTCTTTAGATTTCCCAAATTATTAAGTTGTAACGAAAGTTTTCCGCCAAATCACCATTACATAATACTAATTATAATATATATAATGAACTGTAATATTATATACAACCACCATTCTGCCAAATCTTTACAGTGTCATATGATACAACACTAGTACTTAAACCTGTACACTTTATTCGGCGACATTCTGTAGCTGACTTTTTGCAACAGAACTGGAAGTAAATGACGATTCTAATCTGGTAGCGTGATAGTTCCATTTCAGACACCTTGTACTTAATGATAACGATATTTTTTACAAATTTCACAACACAGTGTTATAAAACAAGTCTCTTTCTTTCAAATGCCAAAAATTATTTGACAAAATATGAGCAAACACGTCAACGCGAACTGTTTTCACAGACCGTATTAGCTGTAGCGGAAAACTTTCGTTACAACCTGATACTTATGTATCCACGGGAATCTAGTTATTAAGGTTATTTTTTCAATGATATGCTAATTAGTGACTGTGGTTGTGTAGTAACTACTATATATAATACGGTAGCAAATTATTACAGTGGGTATGGAACGCATCTCACTTTTGGGTTTATTAGTTCTCTCGCGAAATTCGGACCATAGATAACTTGAAAAGGATTTTTCGGACTAGCTGCTTATAGAGTCATTGGCTATGAGTTTTCGCCAATTTGGTAAGAAGTTGAGCTTCCTATTTCGAATAAAGAGCAACATCGGAATCCACGGGATTCCATTTATATTGATATTGCATGCCAAAGTGACTTCCTTAGCGGCGAAGTCATTTGGAGCCGAGTTAAGTAAATTAAATTTAATATAAGTTTTGGGAAAGGATTACCTCCCTCTCACTTTTTAATAAAACTGAACTTATTTTGATCGTTTGTATTTATATCTACCCGCTCCTCTGCTAACGACCTGTTTAAGTCTTTCTAAAGACTTTCGTATGTCTATCCTTCGTTTTCTGAAAAGTATTGATCGTTTTTAACTCTTTGGTGCCGTTTCTTTTGTGTACCTTCCTTGTGGATCATTTGAGACAACAGCCTGTCGCTTTAAGTCTCAGAGACCCCCCCCCGCCCCTTCAAAGTTCAAAGTTCAAATGCCCTGTTTACTTTTATAAATAAATTGTTGTGTTTGGTTAAATCTGTGACATGGCTTCCTTCCCAGTTGTCAGCCCCGATAATGATGGGGATACCATCTTCCGATCCTATTTTCACGGAGCCCTTTTATGCATGCGCCAGGAGGACCTGATTTACCCAAAGACACCGCGCATTCACATTCTTTCGGTCGAGGAGGGTCACCGCCTTCGCGCACCACTCCTCCTGAAACCTGAATACTTGGGTGATTGGTCGTCACAATAGCAAAGTCCGTATACTAAAGGACTGAATCGCGACATCCGAGGTTCGCACTTCCGAATCCCCGAAAAGCTTCAAGGAGACCGGACATTAATAGGAATGACCGTGCCCTAGGTTTTTAACCTGAGTTTCCCGAAGGTACTTTTGCTTTGCCAGAGCTGCCGAAGACCGAAACCCGTTTGAGGAACGACATTGTTTATCGACAATGAATAGAAAGTTTGAAGGTAGATATTTCACAAAGTTACCATAAAAGATCGTTGTATGATTTTAGGATTCGAGAGATTTTTCTAGAAAATCAACCGCAAAGACAAATTTGGATGCAGTAACACTTGTTAATATATTTTTTTTTAATTGAAAAACTATTTGTAAGGATGTTGGGAAAAATTCTTGATACTTATACTGATGAAGTACAAGAAAACTACTAGAAAAATTGAAAAAAATCTGATATAAATCGCAATCGCAGCGCTTCCTTCTGGTTGAATATCCCCATTTTCAACTGGGACCAGACTTCCATAGTCAAAAACGTATATATTCAGTTTGGTTCAGTTCTACCCATAACCTCATACACTTTCCGATAATACAAAAGAAAAATTGCACGAAAATAGTTATCACAGCGCCTCCTTACGAGGGAATATCCTCAATTTCAACTGGGATGTGACGGCCGTAGTCAAAAACATGTACAGGGTATGCATAATTAAACGACCTACTTTAAGGTTGTCTGCAGACAAAACTATTGTTCATAAAGTTGCGATATTTTGTGAAAGACATAATAAAGAGATGGAAATTTGTCTTAGCGAAAAAAAAAAAGCCACAAGAGGGTGTTTTTTAATGATTTACACATTTAGCATACATTTACGTTAGCTTAGAAATTTTATTAACCATTTGGAAAAATGGTTATTATCCTCCCTCAAGGTAGGAAATCAAAAACATATCTGAAGCGTTTTATTGGTTGAATCCGCATTTTATTCGTTTTCTGATTGGTCTATACAGTAATCTGTATTTTCCCTTTACTTTCAACAGAGATGGATACTTCTGTTGCCACTATGACAAAAAAGTAATAAAAACTACAAAAAAAAATTAATAACTCAGAAACAAATTGAGATACAGCTTTTAAACAAATTGCATTTAAAAGTACATTTTTTTCTTTATACGACTGTGTAAAAAGTAATATTGAGGGATGTTTAGAAGTTTAAGAATGAAATTTCATTTAGAATTGGTCCAGGAATATTAATGTTTAATCCATGGCGTACGTAATGAATGACCAGCTCCGTAGAAGTTTAAAAATTTACAGTACCGAAAAATGTAATCCAATGCGCATGCAATGTAATGATCAACTCCATGCGATTTTTTATGTCTTAAATTTTAGTCTTTGAAAAAATCATTTTCAAAATTGTCGTTGTAATTTGTTAAATTGCATTTTTTTTTTAAAACTTTACCTGATCTTAGAGACAGCATTTCATGACATTAACATTTCCCAGAATACACTGCGGTCAACTGTGGAACATGCTATCTTACGATTTCAGATGGTATCTGAAAATGATGATCGTCGCTTGGAACATGTTTGGTTGTAATAAAATTTGCAAACTATCGTAAGTGTATGGTAAATGCGTAATTCGTTAAAAAAACGCCTTCTAGCGGCAAAATTTTGAACTATTTTTTCGCTCAAACAAATTCATATAGCTTTATTATTAAAATTTCACAACATTCTGAACAATAGTTACTATTGTTCTATTTACTATTTTCTACAAACTATATCGTTTAAAGACAACTTTGAAATAGGGTCGCTTAATTAAGGGGTCTTGTAACTTTTATAAGCGCGACGAAAATCAAGAAAAACATTCGAAGTTGGAATTAGTGTATCTCCAAAACTTTTTTTATGCATAAACATGAAATTTGTACCGTTAATTAAACAGAATGTCCTTTTTAATATACTACCATTAGAAACTGACTACTCTTTTATATAATGTATATATTGTTGAAATTTAAATAGCTCTTTTTTTTTTACTCCGTCTTTCACTGCGCACATAATATCTCTAGAACATATACATGGATTGTTGCGAAATTTGATACACATAATAAGCGCATGCGTATTTTTAAAATGATCTACTCTTAGGTCAAAATTGTTTCATTAACCTTGTAAAAAAATATTTTTCTAAAAAATATCAAAATTTTGCATATTTTAATGAATAAAAATAGTCATAACTAAAAATCTTATCATTGTAAATAATTAAAAGTAGATCATTTTAAAATTACAGTAAAACCTCCCTAAAGCGACCACGTTCCATTCCAATAAAAATTGGTCGCTCCGAGAGGTGGTCTCTTAATGGAGGTCATGTTTAAATCTAGATTTTAATTGTTGAAAAAAGGTAACAATATTACTAAAATTTATTTTTCACATTAGGAAAAAATATAAAAATTTAAGTATCAAAACAAAAGTTAATTACATAAGTTAATTACTGCAGAGTTTAAAAAATGAACACCTTTGCTTTGATTTTACAGCTTTATCTTTTATAACTTTTATTTTCCAGTCCTTTCGAAGTTCAGTAAACAAATGCAATTTTTTTTTTTTGGACGGGAACAAATAATGACGATTTCATTATCTATTTCTTTGAGAGTTTTCCGACAGAATAGGGAAGAGAGTTTATTGACCGTCATTCTTAATTTGTCATCAGAGTTAAATGCATTGCCTAAAAAGACACAAAGGAGTTTAAACACTTAAAAGTTACCGGGATAAAAGAAAAAAAATCTAAACTTAGTTTAGAAGTTTGATGAATAATGCCCTCTCCGGAATAAGTTTTCTAATAAAACCTTCTTCAAGCGACCAGGAAAAAACGGAATTTTCTTCAAAGAAATTGGTCGCTCATGGAGGGAGTTCATCTGGGATGGTCTCTGAATAGAGGTAAAATTAGTATTGAGCCTATGGGAATAAATTTCGTTCCATGAAAAAATGGTCGTTCAGGGAGGTGGTCGCACAGGGAGGTTTCACTTTACTCATATTTTCTTTATCTTCATGGAGGGAGTTCATCTGGGATGGTCTCTGAATAGAGGTAAAATTAGTATTGAGCCTATGGGAATAAATTTCGTTCCATGAAAAAATGGTCGTTCAGGGAGGTGGTCGCACAGGGAGGTTTCACTTTACTCATATTTTCTTTATCTTCATGGAGGGAGTTCATCTGGGATGGTCTCTGAATAGAGGTAAAATTAGTATTGAGCCTATGGGAATAAATTTCGTTCCATGAAAAAATGGTCGTTCAGGGAGGTGGTCGCACAGGGAGGTTTCACTTTACTCATATTTTCTTTATCTTCATGGAGGGAGTTCATCTGGGATGGTCTCTGAATAGAGGTAAAATTAGTATTAAGCCTATGGGAATAAATTTCGTTCCATGAAAAAATGGTCGTTCAGGGAGGTGGTCGCACAGGGAGGTTTCACTTTACTCATATTTTCTTTATCTTCATGGAGGGAGTTCATCTGGGATGGTCTCTGAATAGAGGTAAAATTAGTATTGAGCCTATGGGAATAAATTTCGTTCCATGAAAAAATGGTCGTTCAGGGAGGTGGTCGCACAGGGAGGTTTCACTTCACTCCTATTTTCTTTATCTTCATGGAGGGAGTTCATCTGGGATGGTCTCTGAATAGAGGTAAAATTAGTATTGAGCCTATGGGAATAAATTTCGTTCCATGAAAAAATGGTCGTTCAGGGAGGTGGTCGCACAGAGAGGTTTCACTTTACTCATATTTTCTTTATCTATATCGAATTTCATAGCAATCCATTCATATGTTCTCGAGATATCATGCAGACAATGACTTGCGGAGTAAAAAAAAAAAAAAGCTATTTTCAGTTCAACAGTGCACAAATTATGTAAAATACTAGTCAGTTTCTAATGGGATTATATTAAAATACAGAATTTGTTTATTTAATATTGAAAATTCCATGTTTATACCGGGTGACCCAAAAATGACTGATGGATTTTAAAATTCATATAACTTGCAAACGGTGGCAGATATTAAAACAATTCTTGCAGTAGTGTCATGCAAGATGTCAGGAGTTTTAAGCTACGATTCTCGGTTTTAGCTACAAATAGCATCGGTAGATGGCGCTGCAAGCAATAACAACTAAATCCAGGCTCGATTTTTCGGCCTCTCTCTTCTGCCATGCGGAAAGGGGAGGTTAAAATGCACTGAATTTATCCCGAGGCACCAAAAATCGGGTCTAGACTGAGAATCTTTTTCTCTCAGAGCCATCTATTGTTTGAAATTCGAACTAAAATCAAGAATCACTGTAAAAAAAAACTCTTGACATCATGCATAACACTCCTGCAAGATTTTTTTAAATATCTGTCATCGTTTGCAAGTTATTGAGTTTTAAAATCCATCAGTCATTTTTGGAACACGCGTTACATAGAAAATTTTTGAAGGTAGACTAATTCAAACTTTAACATTTTTTTTCTTTATTTTCGTCGCGTTTAAAAGGTACAAGACTCCTTAAGGACACCCTGTATTTGAAGTTTGGTTTAATTCTGTAGAATTAAAATGCAATTAAAAATTCAAATTATGCAATTAAAAATTATGCATGCATGCATAATTTCGTACACTGATACAAAAAGGACACGCACATGAACAAACAGCCATTTTGTAAAAACGTGTTTTTCGGGAACTCTGAACCCTAAAACGTATGTAAACCTGTCAAAAACCGGAAGTCGAAAAATGTTTCGATTACAATACTTTCTTCTATTATAGACATAAGAAAATAAGAATAATACTTAAATAACTTTTGACAGCTTATAAATGCAAGTCATACGGAATATATATATATTCAGAGGCACAGCTAATTTACAATGGAACGTAAAAAGGTACAGGCAGCCTTATTTGCACACATGTAATCTTGGAAGGAACTTCTTACTCATGGAAAGATTAAATGCAGATACACGTAATCTAAATAAAGGAAATTTATAAGGAGAAATTCCTTACTGCGAATAAAAAAAAAATGATAATGCAGCTGCAAAAATTTTCTAGGTATTCACTCATGAAGTACTTCCTAAAACATTTATCTTGTCCTTGAAACATTTTTACCTGGAATTGAGACTGCTGTTTTTATGCCGCTTAAAATAATTTGCTGAATTATAACTAGTAAATTGTTTTATACTACAATTAAAACATTGTGACACGTATAGACAACGGTCCAATTTTTAACTTATACGTTTATTACAATAATTGATGCAGCTGTAATTTACCACAGTACTCTAAAAAAATAAATATGCAAATTAGCCACCTTTACTTGTATGCAGACGTGTAAATTTGTGAAATTACACGCTTGTCGTAAAAATGTACCTTTATTTATGTGAGTTTATGAATAGAAGTGTGTAATGTTATCACTTATGTGTATAATTACTCAGAGCAGCGTGTAAATGTAGATGTGCCAATCCCAAAACTTTCTTCTATGCCATACATGTAACATGTTAATACTTTAAAAATCGCTATCCCCGTGCCAAAATTAAATGACAATCTATGCCCATCATGAAGATTCTAAAGGCATAGTTTCTTTGAATTATGTGCATTTGAAAAGGAGATAAAAGCATTGAATTTCTCAAACAAATGTTTGAATTTCGGCACCCAAATGTCTGCAACCAAAATTCCCAGCCCAAAGAGAATAAAAGCGACGGCAATATACACCCAAGCCTAATAAGGATCTATTTATATGTAAGTGTAATAGAATATGAAGTTTGATTAAATTCCGTGCATTAGTTTTTGAGATACAGCTACCGCGAAAAATGCAGCATGGCAGCGCCACCTGTTATATGATTTACACGAAAATCTAATCAGCATCACCTTATGTCAATGTTTTACAGAATATGGGTTTCATGAAATTCCGAGTATTATTTCTTGAGACAGATCGTCCACAAAATTTGTCTCACATACAGACAGATAGACTCAAACTCACAGACAGACATTTTGCAAAAATAGTCAAATCGTGTTCAGGACCTCGTAAAGTGTATAAATCCGTCGAAAACCCGAAGTCGAAAGTTTCACGAATTCAATTCTTTCTTCTTGTAAAGACAGAAAAAAAAGTAAAAATGCATGCATTTACCCGAGGTGGCGTGTTATCGTAATTTACACATAGTTATGCGTTGTTAAAAGACAGCGTCTAAGGGTATTTGTTAAAATACAAAAAAATCTAATCAGCATAAACTTATGCCAAGGTTTCGCAGAATATGGGTTTCATGAAATTCTGTGCATTATTTCTTGAGATAGATCGCCCACAAAATTTGTCTCCCAAACAGACAGACAGACTTAAACTCACCGGCAGACATTTTCTAAAAATAGTCAAACGTGTTCAGGATCTTCTAAAACGTATAAATCCGTCGAAAACCCAAAGTAAAAAATCTTCACGAACCCAATACTTTCTTCTTGCAAAGATAGGAAAAAGTAAAAATGCATGGATTATCCGAAGTGGCGTATTATTATAATTGCACATAGTTATGCGTTGTTAAAAGGCAACGTCTAAGTGTATTTGTTAAAATACCAAAAAAAAAAAAAAAGTAAAAGAAAAAATATATATATTTATTTCTAAGACATAAAAGGCTAAAATTTACCTTATTTACCTTTCATAAAGTACGAAATAAAAAAGACAAATATTCAAAATTTTGTAAGGAATATAAGTAAAACGTTGGGAATTATACTCTGTTCTTTTTTTTTTTTTTTTTTTTCAAATCTATCTCTGTCAAACATACTTTCCATATTTTTTGACACCTTGCTTGTGCTTCATAAAAAGCATCTAAAATAAGTTACGATATTTGACAAATTAATCGTAGCTGAATGATCTAGGTGGTATTCCGGAAAGCCACAGTTCCCAGTTCGTATCCCGTTGCGAGTAAGTATCGCTTGTTTTCTGCACTGACTGAATTAAATGGGTAACTTCTGCTCTTGATGTAAATGCGTCTTTGAAAAGTGATGATTGAGATTTATAGTAAAAATAATCTCCGCTAGTAGTATTAGCGCCTCCATTGGCGTTACAGGAGAATTCCATTACATTATGGTCGATGATAAAAATCGCTTGCTGTGTATTTTAATTATGTTACACTTTTAAAAACACAATGAAATTGATATGAATTATTAAGGTCACTGTAATTACTTTCTGTAGAGTATGAGGTGCAAAGCATTTATCATTCATTTGCAAGGCCACACAAAAGAATTCGATTACATAATGATTTACGAAGAAAAATGTTTGCAATGTACGTATTTTAATAATACTGCAATTTCAAATATAATGAAAAAAATGATATATATATATATTACTGTGGTTCACTACAGTATTCGTACTCTATGATGTAACATGCATAGCATTTATCGTTCATTTACAGAGACTCACAAACGATATTGGATATGGTAGTCTCTTTTAACAATAATTGAACCACCAATTGGAAGAAGGGAATAAACGACACTTTTTGAAACATTCATTTTTCTACATTTTTACATTCTTTAGACGTGTAGCGCTTAGTTGTGAGTTCGAAGAAAATAACAAAAAACATTCGCTTCGTATGTTATTTTTATTTTCTTCGAACTCACAACTAAGCGCTACATCTAAAGAATGTAAAAGTGTAGAAAAATGAATGTGTCAAAAAGTGGCGTTTATTCCCTTCTTCCAATTGGTGGTTCAATTGGTGTAAGTGGGTTTTCAGTTATAGAACGCGTTTTTACGTTTAACATAAATTTAGTATACTACGTGATGTGTATAAATCCTATAAATCATATACAGGGCCACACAAAAGAATTCGTAAGCATTATTGAGGATGAGTTGCTTAAGGGGACGGTAGACGTTCAAAAATTTTTTTTTAATTTTCATCATAAATATATGAAATTCTGTGGAAATTTACATTTTACCATAAGTATATTAAAAACCTTAAAGGAAAATTCCAAACTTATGATTTTAAGATTTAAATTTTTTTTTTAATTTTTAAATGCTTTTATTTTAAAATGCTCCATGCGTCTTAATTTTTGAAATATTTCGTCCATTTTCATTTTAACCACTTAAAACTCTATTACAAGGAAATTTGTGTATCGATTTTTTAATCCCTTGAATAGCTTATTTTTTTAAAAGATTACTTTGTGAATTCTATATCGATTTTTATTAAAATTTTACATTTTAACCCTTTATCTACTGCATTAGGATCTACTGCAATTTTTTTCATGTAATATTTTTTTTCCCGTTACTACAATGAAAATTAAAGGCTAAATAAAAAAAAATACTCAACCGTGAGGAATTTAATTATTTAGAGGTAATTAATTAAAGTGGTACTTTAAAGTACCGTCAGTACACTATGACTAAAATATTACAACAGAAAACCCACAAGGTATTTCAACTGGCACCAGAAAATATTTTCCATTTAATAAGTATGTGAAATATAGGCTTTTTCTTACTTATAGATAAATCTTTTGGCAAATTGCGGTGCCAGTCAAAGCGATATAAATAAGCGTCCTATCTTAAATGGGAGGGGTAACCGCAAGATTAAAGGCGAGGTCGCGTCAATCAAGGTCATACGCCACCCAGCGAACGGGGTGAACTACAAGAGGATTATTAACTTCTTTCCCCTTTGTGGGTGATCTATGTTCGATATCTATGAAATAACTATGCGCACGCGCAGCCGTGATTTTATTCGTTTGTCGTCTGCAGCACTTAATTGTTGGAAGTATAGATATAATTCGATTTATTTATTCATTATTTAATTTATTAATTGAAGTTAGTTATTTAAACAAAATCAGTTCTTTTAAGAACTTATATTATTTGGGAAAATACCACGTTGGCGTTCTAATTATTGCCGTTTTCAAAACTGCAAAAATAACTCTCTATCTGAGAGAACTTCCAAAAGAGAAAAACAGGTTAGTTTTGTGTTTTATTATAATTTATAAAAAAGTTAAAATATTATTTAATATATATTATTAAACGTCACTGATTTTAATACGTTCTATTTGAATTGCGTTTTTGTAATGCAATGAACACGGACATATAAAAATTAGTTAATGTATGTTAAGATAGAATTTTACAGCAGCGTTTTTAATTCAATTCCTGATAAGATAAAGCTATAAAAATTACATAAACATGTGTATTTCCAATGAGAATTAAAAGTTTTATTACGCTTAGAGTTTAAGTATAAATTATTTAATTAATTTTAAGGCATATTTTTTATTTACCGGGCGCAGGCGATAAATTGCCAAATATTCTCTTGATCGAATTGTATTTATAATATTTAAAATAGAAGCATTTCATTCATTCCATTTAAAACTCATTTAATTTTACATTAGGATCCACTTTAATTTAAAATGCAAGCGGTAATTCTTGTACTATTAAACTAGCAATAAGTGATTATTTATAGTTTTAAATATTTTGAGAATTTTAGACAACAGCTTTAAAAAAATTCCTAAAATCGACAAATTACTTTTTTTTTTTTTAATCTAGAAATGTGTTGGTCATTATGTCATATCCGGGAAAAATAGTTTTCATGGGATACCTGCACTTCGCACAGGTGAATAGCATTGCAGAAAGCATACAAAGTATAGAAGAAACTTCAAAAATTGGAATAAAATATAAAATATTTACAAATAGTACGTGGTATGCTCAATTAAACATGTATTATCTTACATCGGTTCTTCGCAGGGGTAAAATGGATAACTTTCCGTAATCGGGCCGATAGCCAGGATTGGCGTCAAATGAGAAAACAGTTGTAACTGTATAAAAGTTAAATAATGGTTAGAAAATGAAAGGAACTTTTATCGAAATAACCCAATTGCGGAACATTCTCCAAATTTGAGAAAGGCTTATGAAACACACAACAATTGCCAATAACTGAAAACTATAGACTAATAATAAGCTCGACGTAGCAGTTGTTGGTCGGTAGCCAATAATTTCAAATTTCCCTTTTAATTTTGTCCGGTTTCAATTTTTGGAATTTTTTTTTTTTTTTTCAATCTGGCTTCCGCAAAGAGTCGGAATAAGTAGTAGAAAAAAGGGCTGCGGACGGAGATAGGCCAATTGAACGTATTAAAATCACTGACATTTAATAATATATATTAAATAATATTTTAACTTTTTTATAAAAAATTACAGGGCTGAAAATCATGTTTAAGATGCTTAAAGGTTTTAAATATTTCTCTTTTGCAATTTCCCAAACAGCTGGTATATTTTAGAAGTCGTAGTTTGTTACATAACTTACTCAATTGTTGTACTTTTATATACAGTTGTAACAACCATAAGAATGTTTAAGGATTTATCAGCTACGTTTAGATAACGTAAAATTAATTTGCTAATTTATAATCAAGTTGTAAAAATACTAAAATGATGTAGTGTTACTAGAAACACATCCATGTACATAATTTTTATTTTTCTAGCATATCTGGGAGGGAAAAATCGATTAAAATTTTTTATCTTTTCATATATATGAACAGGGTTAGAATAAATAAACAGTGTAAAAAAGTACTTTTATGTTAGCCGGCCGCAGTTCATAAACCGCGAAATATTTTCCCCATCACCAGCGTTTATATTGCATTCATTTTATTCAAAATATAAAATCATCATTTTAAAAATATACTCGTCATTTGAAAAACATAACTTTATTTAAAATACATACATACTGGTATATTACATCAATTTAAACACATGCTTTGCGCTCATTATATTTAAAATAATTTTTTTTTTCTAATAAATAATAACATAAACCCAAGGTGGGCATGTTTCTTCCAATGTGGAAAAAAACCTGAAAAAAAACATGGAATTATAAGTTACGCCTATAACTTTTATTAACAAAAATGGTTTTCTTTTAGCCTGAATAGCTTGCAGGTCTATTTGATTCAGGTCTATTTGAAGATATTTACAATTTAAGAGATATAGGCGGAAAAGCAGACAAAGCCATTTTAGAGAATACCTGTTAACATTTTAATCGTGAATTTCAAATATTTACTCACTCATGGAAGATTAACCTTGTTTACCAGATTTATTGCAAAATATTTTTGTTACAGCTTGTTTTGATAAAAATAAATGTATTTAAAAAATAGTTGCAATGTCAGTTTAGTTTCGGGGCAAAAGGCAATACTGTTTACGTAGCATTAGTGCTTTTTCTCCCGAAATTAAAATGACATTGCGATTTTTTTTTTTTTTAAATACACATATTTTCATCAAAACAAACTGTAACAAAAATATTTTGCAATAAATCTGGTAAACAAGTTTCATCTTCCATGAGCGAGTAAATATTTGAAATTCATGATTAAAATTTTAACAGGTATTCTCTAAAATAGCTTTGTCTGCTTTTCCGCCTATAACTTTTAAATTGTAAATATCTTCACATAGACATGCGCACGAGATGCGCAGATGGTAGATATTCTGTCATATATGACGTCATACAAAAAACCCGCGTATTTGCGTTATTCACTCCATCCACAAGATGGCGCAGCTGTGTCAATTTACGGCAGATTCCAGCATTAACTTTGTATGCTTACTTACAGCGCTTTGGTGCCAGTCATTTATTTCAACACTTTTGAATTGAAAATACTTTGCCCCTGAAAGGTTAAAAAAAAAAAAACTTTTTTTTTTTTTTTTTTGGTTTCGATTTTGTTAGCAGTCCTTTAGTTATGCGACGTCTATATTCCAGGCTCGCTGTTCTCTCGCATCTCCACATATGCAATATATATATTTACATATGCGATTTCAAGCCTATCAAAAACTAGCCGGTGCCGCAACTTTTTCGATTTCCTATCTATCTATATTATAAAGGACAAACATATCTGTGCGTAACGCATACGTCATTCTGCGAATGGCAACACTTTGAAATTTGTAATGCAATTTCGGTTTTGCAATTTTCGCTACTGCAAATTTTGAAACTTCTAAACATCCAATATTTAAAATTTTTTCACCGTCTTATACAGAAAAAAATGTACTTTTAAATACAATTTGTTTGAAAGCTGTATCTCAATTTATTTTTGAGATATTAATTTTTTTATAATTTTTAATACCAATTTTACAATTGTGGCAACTGAAGTACTTCATTTCTATTAAAAGTGGTTTAGTTATCGTTATTGATTATATTCCTAATGATGTCATTTCCTCATTACATTAAAAACTATCTTTTTAAAAAATTTGAACAGGAATTGACGTTACGCTTTAAAAAAGGCACCGATGAAGCTGTTATATTTCACTATTTTTTCATTCCGCTGATATTGAGTTTGAGACAATAGCCAAAGTACTTCAGCGACTGAAAATGACGTCATATTTAAAAGAAACTGTTAATTTTATTTGATAAAACGAGATCTTTTCTTTGAATACGTCTAAAAGTTATAAAATTCTGGAATTTTTACACGCAGGTACAGAGATTATACTAAGACCTCAAATCATGAGGGGGAATTTTCACATGGAATGTTGTAATAGTTGACAAACGTGACATCAAGTTTGAAAATATATTTACTAATAACCTATTGCGCGTTAAAATGTTTTTAAATGGTTAACATGGATGTGAAACGTGGAAAATAATTTGATTCGGTTTAGGAGGAAAATTCTATGATTATGTCAAGATGAAATCATTTTCGCTGATTTTTCACTCTGTAAAACCAAGCATTAATTGATAATCAAAATTACTTATCTCTATTATATGTTACTGATTACGTATATGAATAAAGTTTAATTTTTCAATAATTTTAACAGTTGAAGTTTATGAAAAAGTATTTTGTTAATCTTAGGTTAAAATATATCTTTGGAGAGTTAACTAACAAGAGTAAGATGGATTTTTTATATTGTAATTATTGTTGTCGATGTGTTATAAATTTGATGCAACAGTTCCTTTGTAAACATTTTCTTTCGTCGAAATTCGACGGGGTTTACCTCGTAAAAAATAACGGTGAAACAGAAAAGAAATACCAGGGAAATCATTACTACACTACATTTTAGTAATTACATTTTAAAGCAGTTGAAAACGATGAATAACTATACAGACAAAAAATAAACAAGAAGTTTTTCTCCAACACTCATTGTACTGACGGTACTTATAAGTACAACCGAGTAATTCAACTGTTAAATCAAATACATACACCGTTCACCTAAAATAGCTAGTCAAAATTGTATTCAAAGATCATAATGAATACATAAAAAAAATCTAACACATATATAATATCCTTTACAGTGTTTGCAGCAATAAAAAGACGAGCGTGACAATTTGTACAAAACGTCGGCACAAAACCCGTCGTCTGTGTCAAAGATAGCCCCCTTCCTCTCTAAAATAACAAACCTAGAACTACTGCTGCCATGTATCCGGATAAAGTGGAGTTAAAAGAGTGTTTTGGCAAAGTAGCATTAGAATATTTGTAATATTCACTATGGGATGGAAGTTTAAAGTGAGTGGTACTTATAAGTACCGTCAGTAGATAAAGGGTTAACAAGTTAAAAATCAAATTTAATTATCTTAATGGAGTCTAATTTTAAAATGCATACACAGTTTCTTTGTAAGCAATATCAGGATTCATCCTTATCTATTTTATAAATTTTGATAAAAAGTTAAGACGCAAGGCGCATTTCAAAAATCTAAAAACTTTGAAAAATCAGTTTTGAGAAAAATACATTTAAAGTATATTAAAGGG
This sequence comes from Maratus speciosus, assembly GCA_963932465.1. Classification (NCBI taxonomy): domain Eukaryota; kingdom Metazoa; phylum Arthropoda; class Arachnida; order Araneae; family Salticidae; genus Maratus; species Maratus speciosus. The sequence goes on from OZ010798.1 coordinate 295,152,813, forward strand.
CCGAAAATATGCGTACAAAATTCAAATGCTTGTAAATTTGCAAAAAGTAATCGCATCTGCATCTGGTCTATCACAGAACAAACTGGAAAATAAAAATACGCACAAAAAATATTTTCGATTTTTTCTTAAATAAAGGACCATGGCCCCCTAAAAGTTGTTTTTTAATTGAATTATGCATTTTCAAGCTGAACATTTTTAGTATGCTAAGAGTTGTTTTGTAGGTAATAAAAAAATTCATATACAGGGCCACTCAAAAGACTGGATTTATTGTTAACTGTAAAGAGTAATTTTTGAAAGTATGATTTTAGTGGTTTTGCGCGTTTCCTAAATTACATTTTAGCTTAATATATACCTTGTATAAAAAATCTGTAAGACAAAGTACAGGGTTATTTAAAAAGAAGTCAAATACATTTTCGCTTACTCGCAAAAATTGCTTAAAGTGGGATTCACAACTAAATGAAAATTTACCATATTATGTTGAAAATATACAAATCTATAGATCATTTCATATACAGTGCTGCGCAAAACAATTTGAGTACCTTTTCGGCTATGGATGGTAAAATCCGAAGTTTAGTTTTTAAACGTTTATGCGTTTTGTAAATTTTTACTTAAGTATCTTTTTTAACCTTATTAAGCTGTGAAGTTTTGTAAAGTATGCTGAAAGTGTTGAAAAGTGTTTCATAATCTGTGCTTACCGCATAATTTTTCATTCTTTTTTATAAACAAAGCAGTGAAAAAATCAGTCAAGGGCTGGACGATTAAATATTTTTTAACGTGCTCTTTAACTCTTTCCAACAAAGTTGAAAAGAGTTTATGAATTGAGTTTGTCTGCGTATATGTAGTGCATACACGCGTATATGTAGTGTGTTTAACATGAAATTGATATATGTTACATAAAAATGTAGTTATCTACACTTGAAATTGTAATGCCTGCATTTATAATTTACCGCTTATATACCAATTTTAGACATTATTTCATACTTTAAAGACAATTTTAATCAATGTAATATACACAGGTATGTTTCATAAAATATATTTGATGTAACATTTAACAAAATATATTAGACGCCACATTTAAAAAAACATATTAAAACGTTCACCACAATAACGTTTTCTTTCCTAGTGGAACATCCTTAGTTTGGTTAACTAAAAGTCTTTCGTTTCTCTAATTACCTTGATTCGAGATCAGCCGCTTCCCTCCTTTTCCCTTTTTTAATTTCCTCTTTTCCCTCTTTAAGTATCTTCATCCATCGAGAGTCAATAAGTGCGTGTGTCATATCGTTACAAAGATTTTTTTTTTTTTTTTTTTTTTTGTCTAGAAGTACGAATCTCTATAGCTTCACGTAGTAGGGCATTATGCATACTTTCGCAGTTCGCAATTTTTTCTATCTGTAAAGTTTCTGTCTGTAGGGGGGTTAAGGTTATTTTTTGCTGGAGCTGTAGTTTCTTTATTCAATTTTAGGCAGCCCTAAACTCCTACATCAACAGAGTTCTATATGTCTGTTCAACAGCAGAATCGTTAAAAGAAGAATTGAAAAACATTAAAAACATAGGTTTAAATGCAGGACACCTTAAGAAAACTCTAAATAAACTTATTCAAAGAGCAACCGAAAGAATAGACCGGATCGAACCAGCACAAGAAAATTTCAGATATACTCCCCTCGTTCCATATATGAATGGGATAGCATTAAAAATTGAAAGCGAGTTTAAGAAACTAGGTAAACATGTTCCAATATCCCTCCATCCATCTCTATATAAAGCAATAAGAAATGAAACAGAACATTACTGAAAAACTCAAACTGCAGGTATTTATAAAATCAGTTGCATAAATAGAAAAAGCGAAAAAAATAAATTACATAGGAATGACTAAAAGGAAAATTAATGAAAGGAAAAAAGGGCATATCAGAAACCCAAAATTGAAGAAAGAAACTACAGCTCTAGCAAAAAATAACGTTATAACCCCCCGGCAGAGAGAAACTTTACAGATAGAGAAAATTGCGAACTACGAAAATATGCATAAAGCCCTACTACATGAAGTTATAGAGTACTTCTAATTAAAAAAAAAAAAAAAAAAAATTGTAACGATATGACACACGCACTTAGTGATGGGCGATAACGAGATGTTTTTCTCGATTTTCTCGATTGTATGGACATCTCGATATTTTTCGATTGTATAAATTTTTTCTCGATGACTACAGTTTGCAAATTTCTTTTATAAATCATATATTATGTATTATATACGTCATACATTTATCAAGAATCGTCTGCGGGTGAACTGGAATGAGTCGATGTTAATAAAGACTAGGTGACTTCGACCGCTAGCGGGCCCCTCCTTTACTCGGGGCCCCTAATTTATACGTAATCTTGTAATATGAAATCACGAACAGGTTACCCGCTATATACGGCACTGATAAATGATAGCAGGCGGGTGTGGTGTGCACGCACTACAAAATCATGTAAAAAATATTATATCGAAACGAATGAACGTCGGACCAGATCTCTAGGTCAAAGCGAGCGGAGGGGCACAGCAGCTGCATAATATGATTAAGTCGTCACAGGTCTTTAGGCCTTTCCAACCATATGTCACATGAGAAGTCTGGATCTGAATTTATAAAAATGCCCTCCCCGTGGGGGGAAAGGGGGGGAGGGGTGCGGGAGGTGGATAACATGAGTAAGTGGTCATAAGCCTTTCCAACAATATGTCACATGAGGGGTCTCGGCTAAATTTAGAAAAACACCCCCGTGGGGGGAAAAGTGGAGGGGAGGCGGTCACCGGAGGTGCATTACATCAATAAGTAGTCACAGACCTTTCCAACGATATCTCACATGTGGGGTGTTGGCTAAATTTGGAAAAGTGTCCCCCCGGGGGGAGGGTTCAAAATGGGGGGATGGACACCGGAAGAGCATAACATCAATAAGTAGTCACAGACCTTTCCAACGATATCTCACATGAGGGGTCTTGGCTAAATTTGAAAAAGTGTCCCCCGGGAGGGGCAAATTGGGGGAGACTGTCACCGGAGGTGCATAACATCAATAAATAGTCACAGACCTTTCCAACGATATCTCACATGAGGGGTCTTGGCTAAATTTGGAAAAGTGCCCCGGGGGAGGGGGCAAAGTGGTGGGGTGGACACCGTAGGTACATAACATCAATAAGTAGTCACAGACCTTTCCAACGATATCTCACACGAGGGGTCTTGACTAAATTTGAAAAAGTGTCCCCCGGGGGGGGCAAAGAATGGGGGGGACTGTCACCGGAAGTGCATAACATCAATAAGTAGTCACAGACCTTTTCAACGATATCTCATAAGATGTGTATTGACTAAATTTGGAAAAGTGTCCTCCGGGGGGGCAAAGTGGGGGGGGCGGCCACCGGAAGTGTATAGCATCAATAAGTAGTCACAAACCTTTCTAACGATATGTGACATGAGGGGTCTTGGCTAAATTTGGAAAAGTGTCCTGAAATTTCATAGATTATAAATAATATTTAGCGGAGGGCTCCATAAAAAAATCCGATCTAAAATGACAAAAGCGGAAAAAACTACCCTCGCAGTGGGGGCCAAATTGGGGAGGGGAGGAAGAAAGTCTCATAATATGAAAGAGTCATCTGAGAGCTTACCGATGACATATCACATGACTGGTCCAAAAAAAATTTGAAAATTGCTACCCCTCTCTCCCCCCGTGGGCCCACTCTTTCACCCCGGAATTCACGCAGCCGCCACTTTAAAATTTTTATGTTCAATAAATAATATTTACCGGAAGACTGCATAAAAAACCCATATCTAAAGTGATATTTAAATTTATTATAGAAATCGGCTACGGTTTTAAAAATTTGTTCGCCCTTTCCCCCCCCCCCCCCTTTGGGCGAAGAAAGGTTCATAGTATGAAAGAGTGGTCAAAGGGCTTTTCGATTATATGCCACAGGAAGGGTTCGGTAAAATTTTTAAAATTGCACCCCATGAGTCCACTCTCACGTCCTCCTCCCTCGAAATCACCCGACCCACCTTCCTCTTTGAAAATTTTATATTTAATAAATAATTTTTATCGGAGGGTTCCAGGTATGTGACATCTTGGTAGGGCTAAAATAAGAGAAACTTTGAAAATTAGGGCTTCATTTCACAGCTCATTGTCATGCCTTTTTCTCTATCTCGTCCCTTGGTACTCTCGATAAATTTTCTTACTTTTGTTCTCTGCCGAGGACGAGAGAAATCCTCGAAAAGCTTCTCATAGCGAAATGTTGAAAAGCGCGAGAGAAATTCTCGAAAGGCCTTTTCATTGGGAGATTTAGAAAAGGATGAGAGTAACAAGCGAGAGGCTTCCCATCGGGAGAGGTTGAAAAGGGCGAGAGGAAACTCTCGAGAGACTTCCCATCCCGAAAGGTTTAAAACCGCGAGAGAACCACCATCGAGCAGCTTCCCATTTGGAAGCGTCGAAATGCTGGAAAAATCATCGAGATGAGATTTGCCGAAATGCGAGATGGAAATGAAGCTTTCAGAGTCAAACTTACCGCATTTCTGATTTAAGTCATAATTTTTCAAAGGAGTCCATCTGCTTATCCAATCTCTTTTTAGCTCACAGGCTATCTAAGCCTGAGAGCTAATGTACCCGTCGATTCTGTGTGTATGCATGTACTGTACGTACGTATACGTACGTATGTATATACGTAACGCGATAACTCTTGATTAAAATGTACGATTTGCTTCAATTTTTTTTATGTTCATTCTGATAAGGCGTTCCGCTGATTAGTTTTGACGGTTAATTGGTTAAGGATAAAGGGAGAGAAGGGGGGCTGGTCCCCCCCTCCTTAATTTAGATAAATAGGTTTTTCATGCAGAATTCTTCGATTTGCTCCAAATTTGGTATACCGGTTTATTATGTTAAGGAGCTTCCCTGATTAAACTTGGAGGTTCATTAGTTAAGTAAGAAGGGGGGAAAGGGGGGGTAGACCCCCTCCTTAATTTAGATAAATGGGTTTTTCATGCAGAATTATTCGATTTGCTCCAAATTTGGTATACCGGTTCATTATGTTAAGAAGTTGCCTTGATTAGATTTGGAGGTTTACGGGTTAAGTATAAAGGGGGAGAAGGGGGCTAGACCCCCCCCCCCCTTAATTTAGATAAATGGGCTTTTCATGCAGAATTATTTGATTTGCTCATAATTTGGTATACCGGTTTATTATGTTAAGGAGCTTCCCTGATTAAACTTGGAAGTTCATTGGTTAAGGATAAAGGGGGAGAAGGGGGGCTGGTCCACGCCCCCCCTTAAATTAGATAAATGGGGTTTTCATGCAAAATTATTCGATTTGTTCCAAATTTGGTATACCGGTTTATTACGTTAAGATGTTGCCTTGATTAGATTTGGAGGTTTACCGGTTAAGTATAAAGGGGGAGAAGGGGGGTTGGTCCCCCCTTAATTTAGATAAATGGGCTTTTCATGCAGAATTATTCGATTTGCTCCAAATTTGGTATACCGGTTTATTATGTTAAGGAGCTTCCCTGATTAAACTTGGAAGTTCATTGGTTAAGGATAAAGGGGGAGAAGGGGGGCTGGTCCCCCACTTAATTTAGATAAATGAGTTTTTCATGCAGAATTACTCGATTTGTTCCAAATTTGGTATACCGGTTTATTATGTTAAGGAGCTTCCCTGATTAAACTTGGAGGTTCATTAGTTAAGTATAAAGAGGGGAAAGGGGGGTAGACCCCCTCCTTAATTTAGATAAATGGGTTTTTCATGCAGAATTATTCGATTTGCTCCAAATTTGGGATACCGGTTTATTATGTTAAGAAGCTGCCTTGATTATATTTGGAGGTTTATGGGTTAAGTATAAAGGGGAGGGGCTAGTCTCCCCTTAATTTAGATAAAAGGGTTTTTCATGCAGAATTTTTGGATTTGCTTCAAATTTAATATACCGATTTATTCCGATATGGCGCTTCCTTCATTAGATTTGGAGGTTCATTGGCTAAGTATACAAGGGCGAAAAGGGGGCAAGTCCCCTCCCCTCAATTTAGATAAATGGATTTTCATGGAGAATTATTCAATTTACTTTAATTTTTTTTTCTATGTTCGTTCTGATAAGGAGCTTTCCTGATTAGATTTGGAGGTTCATTAGTTAAGTATAAAAGGGTTAAAGGTGTTAGACCACCGTTAATTTAGCGATATGTTTCTTTTTTTCATGCAGAATTATCTGATTTGCTTCAAATTTGATATACTGATTTATTATAGTTAAGGAGTTTCTCTGATTAGATTTGGAAATTCATTGGTTAAGTATAAAAGGGGCAAACGGGGTAAATTTCCCTTCATTTATTTTTTGAGGGGCATTATTCTTTGAAATAAGAGTATAATATACAGTTAGTGTTAATAACCTGTGAGCTCAATGCCATCAGTTTAACTGGCACTTATCTTTTTATTGCTATTAACCGATGTGGGTTATGAAGCATAGTGGTTTATGTATTCAGTTCTGTATAGTCCTAGTTTCAAACTTTACTGTTAAATTTAGTGTCATTTTGCCCCGAATTTTCAATGTTTCTCTTATTTTAGCTCTGCCAAGCTGCCCCATACCTGGAGACTCAGATAAATACTATTTATTAAATATAAAAAGTTCAAAGAGGAAGGTGGGTGAATTCTGGCGTGCGCGAGAGTGCACAAAGGGAGGTGGGGGGGGGGGGGGGGCGGGTAATTTTCAAACTTTTACCAAGCCTCTCCTTGACATATCATCGGAAAGTCCTTTCACCACTCTTTCATATTATGAACCTTTCTCCTCCCAGAGTTGAATTCCGTAAGGGGGCGGGGGGGGGGGGCGGAGCGGTGCGGGGGTGACTTTTTTTTAATTGTAGAGATTTCTACAATAAATATCATTAAATGAGGTTTTTTAATGGAGCTCTCCGATAAATATTATTTATTAAATATAAAATTTTAAAAGTGGGGCTGCGTGATTTCCGTGTATGTTCTAGGATAAAAGAGGGAACCCACGTGGGAGGGGTAGATTTCAAACTTTTTTTTGGACTAGTCATTTGATCTATCATCGAAAAGTTTTCGGTTATCATCGCAAAGTTACTCTTTCATATTATGAACCTTTCTTCTTCCCTCCTTAGTTTGGCGCCCCGAGAGAGGCACTTTTCGAACTTTTTTGAAATCGTAGCGTTTTTAAACATTTTAGATCGGATTTTTTTACGGAGACCTCCGATAAATAATTTTTAATAAATGAAAATTTCAAAGAGAAGGATGGGCAGGGTATATTTCGGGGGGGGGGGGGGCACGATAATTGGAATCCTGGGAGTTGGGACTCTTTTCTATCTTTTGCTGACACCCCTCATGTGGTATATCATTGGAAAGCTCTGTGACTACTATTTCATTTTATATATCGCCCGCGCCCCTCCCCTTACTTTGCCCTCGAGCGGGGGCACTTTACTAAATTTAGCCGACACCCCTCATGTGCCATATCGTTGGAAAATCCTGTGACCACTTATTCATATTATGCACTTTCCTTGCCCCTCCCTCCTACTTTACTCCCCGCGGGAGTTCGTTTAATGTATTCCAGTCGAAGACTTTATAAAAATGGGGAAATTAAAGTTCCAATCTCAAATGACGTAGAAAAATCAATGAAAAATTTTGATCCCTTTTATCATCCTTTAGTTCATATTTTTGCCACTAGGGGGTGCTTTTGATTCTTATTTCTTTGGCCATTTTGGTGCTAATTGCCGAAAAATTCTAATTTTTGATACTTAAACCCCCCTTACCGCTTCATAGCCACTCGCGTTTTTTTCAGCTTTTTTCAACCAGGGTGCACCCTTACAAGACTTTTCCAGTCTTATGGCTCCTTTATAGTTTCCCTTTGGTTTGTTGTTTTTTTATTCCATCTGTTTTCAGTTACCCTATATTTAATAAAATCTGCCTTATATATATATAAAAACAATGATTTCAATAATCGATTCTAGAACATCTCCTTTGTAGATTCTCGAAAGTAATCGATGACTGTATCGATTGTGTATTTTACGATAACGATTTTTTTCGATTGGTAAATTTTCGAGAATCGCCCAACACTAGGCCCTATCACTACTATGAAATTGTCGGCCAGAATAATAGCTAAGTTTTCCAATAACTGTTTTTAGCTTTTCTCGTTATAATCGATTGTAAAACATCTCGATTGTAGATTCTATGAATTAATCGATGGCTGTATCGATTGTGATTTTTTACGATGACGATTTTTCTCGATTGTCGAATTCTCGAGAATCGCCCATCACTACACGCACTTATTGACTCTCGGTGGATGAATATACTTAAAGAGAGAAAGGGGAAAGAAAAAAAGGGAAAAGGAGGGAATCGGCTGATCTCGAATCAAGATAAACAGAGAAACGAAAGACTTTCATCAACCAAACTGAGGATGTTCCAGTAGGAACGAAAACGCTATTGTGGTGAACTTTTTAATGTGTTTTTTTTTAATGTCGCGTCTAATATATATTTTTTAAATGTTACATCAAATATATTTTATGAAACAGACCTGTGTATATCACAATGATTAAAATTATCTCTAAAGTATGAAATAATGTCTGAAATTGGTGAAACTGGTATATAAATGGTAAAATGATATATGTTAATGGGTTTTACTACGGTATGTTCGGTATTGAAAATGAAGTGCGTAGTCCTTATGGTTCATTTACAGGGCACTCAAAAGAATTCCATTGCATTACGGCCTTATGAGGAAAAATAGTTTAAGGTGTATTTTAAAGGTATTATACTATTTTAAAGATATTGAAAATTATATATATCACTGAGGTGTGTTACAAGTGCTCACTGTATAATATGGTGCGCATATAATTTATCTTTCATTTACAGGGACACACAAAAGAATTTTCCTACAGTACTGCATATCAAGAATAATTGCTGGCAGTGCTTTTCATTTTCATTAGTGGTATACGCGTTTTAAATTGTAACCCTTTTATTGCATATTACTTGGCGTGTATAAATTTTATATATCATATACAGGGATACACAAAGCATATAGTGTATACCGTTTATTAATGGACTTACATTTATAAATGGAAATGGCTGAATGGGAATTTTAAAGTGTGCTATGCATTTAATTGAACTATTTTTTAGTATACGATGTAGTATAAATACCAATCTATAGAGCATATACAGGGATGAACAAAAAAGTCTGATGTTTTACCAACTATTGATATACAGTATTCTGATTGTGTTGGAAAGTGTTTCATAATCTACGCTGGTGCATGATTTTTCCTTCATGTTGTTTCATTGGCTTCAGATAAAATCTCCAAGATAAATACTGCATAGCAGAGAGCGATTTCATTACAAACGTATCATCTTTACCTTATTAAGAGATGAAGTTTTGTAAAGTATGCTGAAAGCGTTGCAAAGAGTTTCATAATCTATGCTTGCCGCACGATTTTCCTTTCTTTTTATTAAACAATACAATAAAAAAATCAGTCAAGAACTAGACGATTATATACTTTTTAACGTGTTTTTATTTCATTGGCTTCCGATGAAACCTCTCAGAGAAATTCAGCATACCAGAGAGCGGATTCTTTATTTACTTCTTTACCTCGTTGAGCGGTGAAGTTCTGAAAACTGTTGGAAAATATTTTATAATCTATGCTTGCCGTGTGATTTTTCTTTCTTTTTTATAAAAAAAAAACAGTGAAAAAAAATTTGTTAAGGCCTAGACGATTATATATTTTTAATGTGCTTTTCGTTTTCATTGGCTTTAGATGAAACCTCTCAAAGAAATCCTGCATACCACAGAGCGGATTCTTTACTTACAAACGTATCTTCTTTACTTTGTTAAGCGGCGAAGTTTTGTAAAGTATTCTGAAAGTGGTGGAAAACGTTTCATAACCCATATTTGATGCATATTATTTTTTCTTGTTTATAAACAAAACAGGTGGAAAAATCAGTCAACGACTAGACAATTATGTACTTTTTAACGTGCTTTTTGTTTCATTGGCTTCAGATGAAACCTCTCAGAGAAATCCTGCATACCAGAGAGCGGATTCTTTACTTACAAACGTAATTTTTTTAAACTTTTTTAAGCGGTAAAGTTTTGCAAAGTATTCTGAAAGTACTGGGAAGAGTTTCATAATCTATGCTTGATGCATAATTTTTTTCTTGTTTATAAACAAAACAGGGGAAAAATTAGTCAATTAGTCAATTGCGTACTTTTTAACGTGCTTTTTGTTTCATTGGCTTTAGATGAAACCTCTCAGAGAAAACCTGTTATAGAGATCTGCACGGGCCGGTCTTGGACATTTTCATTCACGGCACTCGGCTAATATAACGGGAAAAAATAAGTTAGGCCGGGCTGGGCCTAACCGGGCCAAAATTTTAAGTCCTAGGTTTGACCCAGCCCGTATGAAAATCACTGTCTCAGCGTGGCCTGGTCCATTCAAAGGTAAGTAAAATTAGGCCTGGACAAGAATTTTTTGCAAAAAATGCATACATTTTTAAATCGCCATTATCCTACACTTAAACATTAAAATTTATTCTTTTTAAAGTATAGTAGATTTCTACGATTATTAAAATATAGCTAAATTAAAATGTAGTAAAACGTGGAAAAAAGAACCTGCCTATGACGGAACCCTGTTTTAAACTGAAAACCGTGTTGATCCATGCAAAATTAATATACAAATACGTCAGAAAAGAATATATAATACATTTACACTTGCTAAGAAGGGAACTTGTCTATAACACATTTTTTTTTCTTTTCTATGCAATTCCGTCTTAAGAGATTTAACTCTATAGTATTTTTCAGATTTTTAATACTGCAATACATGGAATATGGATTAACAGGTGTATTAATGATAACTGAAACATTTACATACAAGAAATAGAGATTCATTAAAAAAATAAATATAGCAGCCTGCGGCACTTTTATAAAAATGAAGATTATAAACATGAAAAAAAAAGTTAAGATAAACATTTTTGGTCAGAACTCCTCAGACAAATTTTTAACCAATTCGACGTAAAAATCAATTATTTAACTCAAGGTGTATTGAGCACTGGAATTTTAACTTATATTTATTGTAAAAATCAATGTTTTGTAGAAATTCACTCGGGCCGGGCCGAGATTTTAACTTATTTTCGGGCCGGGCTCTGGTCGAACTTTTCACTTTTTTACCGGGCCGGCCGGGGCGGGCCAATATTTCTTTTCTTCAGGCCGGGCCGGGCTCGAGCCGAACTTTTAATTTCTGTATCGGGCCGGGCCCGGGCCTGGAAATTTCCGCCCGTGCAGACCTCTAATCCTGCAGACCACGGAGCGTATTCTTTACTTTAAAATGCTTTACATGAATAAATTTAAAATTAAGTATATTTGCAGATTGGTAAAAAAAAAATATTTCGCTAATATTATAACAACTCTTAGAATTAATATCCACATTTATAACGAAAATTATGCCGAATGATTGAAGTTCACGGTAAATGAAATAGGATTATACGGATTTATATTCATATATTTCGAAATTATTCAAATATCCCTTGTTTGAGAAAAGCGACTAGAGAAAGAATAATGATAATTTAACTCAACTAGTTTTTATTATCCAATTATTTAAACCAATAGTCACTTTCATTTGTGCTAAATAAAAATTGCATTATTATATTAGCATTATTGTGTAAAATTGTTTTCTTAAAAGTGCATGTGTATGCGAAACTTAGGAATAAAGTGCAATTGAAGAAAAGGGGGGGGGGATACTCTTAATATAACAATTTTAGATTTATCTTTGAATTTACGAGGTATTTTATGCTGAGTCATCCAACATCACGGGAAATGTAAAGGGAAACAAAATGCGAATTTATGTTTTACAATTAAGAAGTTATTCAAATGATCTCCTACCGACTTAAAATTACCTAATGTAGTCGAAAGCTGATTTAACTTAACTTAGCTTAACTTAATTTAGCTGCTGAAAGGGTCTCTTAAAAATTATCGTTAAATCGGGGTTATTCTTAAATCGAGAAAAAGGTCAAATAAATCAAAATTAGAGGTTAATAAGTTATTGAATTTTGAAAATTTAAATTGCCAATTCTATTTAATAAAGTTTTTTTTTTTTTTTTTTTTTTTCCTAGTGCATTGAAAATACAACTGTCACTTTGAAAAAAAAATATTTTATTGATAATTGCTTTGATTTTTCTGAAATGATTTTCTATTTGCTTCAAAACTGTGGTGCAAATTCAACATTTCAGAAAAAAATTAATTAGACGCTTGGCTTAGTGTTTAGCTGGCGTCTTTTTTGCTGCTTTTTTGCTTAGGTATTATTCATTCACAATGCTATAACATTGTGAATGGATAATACTTAAGAAAAAAAGACGCCCGTGTGACATTGGTCTAACACTCTGGTTTTCCAAATTTGTAATCTTGCTGTTTTCTCAGTAAAGTTTTTTAAATACTAAAAAAAAAAAAAAAAAAAAAAAAAAAAAAAAAAAAAAAAAAACAATTACTCCAACATTAAATAAAAACTTAATTAGGTAGACAGTGTACGTATATGGTTATGCCATGAATTTTTATCAGATTTTTTCTTCTTATTTAATTGCTGAAAATATTACAAATTCTACTATTAAGCGTGATGATTGCCAATTGTGCAATTGAAATATTAATGTAGTTGTTAAAGAAATTATTTTTCCCCCGCGCAAACAACCCGAAATTTCTGACACATGTTTTGACCCATTTTTACTTAATTCTATCTTCAATAGCACATTTATTGTAATCGAAATTTTTCGACTTCCGGTTTTCGACGGATTTATACGTTTTAGGGGGTCAGAGATACCAAAAATATGTTTATACAAAATATCTCTCTGTCCGTGTGTCGCCACTGTATAATCGAAAAGTGTATGAAGTTATGCATAGAATTGAACCAAATTTTTTTTATATGTTTTCGGCTATTTCAAGCAGGTCCTCCTTGGAAAAGTTGCGCTGGATGGGGGCGCTATAATATCGATTTCTCTGCCAATTTTCATTACTGTACTATCGAAAAGTGTATGAAGTTATGCATAGAATTGAACCAAATTTTTTGTGTATTCTTTTGGCTATGGCAAGCAGGTCCTTCTTGAATTTCGAAATATTCCACCGAAAGGGGACGCTGTTATAGCGGTTTTTGTACAATTTTCTGAATTTTTCGTAGTTCTGTTGTAGATCGGCGGCTCGTTCAGCGGCGGGGTTAAACCGGCTATTCGCAAATAGATGATGTAGTACAACTGAATAACGAAAACTATTGATTTTAATAAGTATCATGACAGAGATTAACTCGTTTTTACCCCGATTATTCGTTTTTACTGCAACTGAAGCAGAAATTTAACCCTTAAATGCCTGGTGTTGCTTTTCGGCAACATACCCAATTTAGGCTCTAAAATACTATTAGAATAATATTGAAGCTATAATGCCTAATGTTGCCAATAAAATACATTCTGAAAATATTATTAAATCGATTTTCAACATGTAGATGGCAACACTTGAGCTGTTTAAGAATAAAGATAGAGTTATTTTTTCAATTGTTGCTACTTGTTCTTTTTGTTTTGTTTGGAACTTGCGAAATACTCTATTTTGACCTGCAGTGAGCAAGTTAAATTTATTTCTTATTATAGTTTCTGAAATTCTTGTGTGTTTAATATCATAGAATTTTATCAAGGGAAATTATTTTTTTAATTAAACACCAGTATTGCCGATTAGTAACAAACTGTTTTTTAGCCGTAAACAATACTTAAAACAAAATATGAATTTTTTAAGTATTTTTCCCATGATTTATTTAAAAAATGCAAGCCGAAAAACATTATTACAATGATTTTTGAAAACTCAAGCATTTAAGGGTTAAGACGAAAGTCAAAGTTGGTATAGTATTGTATACTAATAATATTGAAGTATTAACTAAATACTTACTACTTAGTAAATACTATATACTACTTAGTAAATACTTTTCAAATATTAAGATGTATGAGATAGAAGAAAGTTTTGAAATTGGCACATCCAACTAGTTAAACATAAAAGCATCATATTTGCAAGCATGATTATTGAAGTAATTTGTAATCGAACAGATTTTTCATTTTACGATAAATTAATTACATTTTGAGTTGTAAGCGATTATCGTCTCAGTACGGCAGTTTTTTCCTTTCTTGTGTTGCCGCGTTCGGAAATTCGGGTCAAAACACCAGCTTTGATAGCATTTTTTTTTTAAATCTTCTGCCTTTACCGAAAAACGGGAAAAAAAAGAATTCGATTTAATAGTTTCTTAATATGAGCACCTGTCAATTTTGTAATTTTTCGAACAAAATGATAAAAAAAATGTGTCAGAAAGTAGACAGTTTGGATTTGAGAACAGCCTAACTAAACTATATAACTTAACCCTCTGACTGTCCAAAAATTTAATTTTGTTGCTTTCTCTGTAAACGTTTTTAAATGCTAAAATAATAATAATAATAATAACTACTCCAACATGATATAAAAAACTTTATTTTGTATATGATGTCAAACCTTGAGAGTATTAACTATTAATGAATGTTTTAAAACTGCATTAAATCTGTAAAATTATATGAACAGGGTTGTGATGGAGGATATACGGTGATATATACTCCGTATACCTACTGCATAACTCCGTATATACTCCGTAGCTATAGCGTATATTCTCTGGTGTATACCCGCTGCTTATGACATATATATATATATATATATATATTACCCTCTGGTTTTTGTATGACTACACCACTGTATATAAATTTAAATAATGCATGCATTGCAGTGAACACTACAGCTTTGTTAACGAGATATCTCGAGCTTGACAATCAGAAAAAGAAAAAGTAAAGCTGATCAGACAAAAGATAAACACAATTTGAAACTACGCAATCATTTATTATTAATCTGTATCTTTCACATATTAAAACACCATAAATTTGAAGTTTATAAAAGGAAAAAAAGAGATATAGCTCATTTAAAATTCCACGAATGCTTCGCAGAATATGCAAAGTGAGTTAAAAATGGCTTATTTATTCACTTGTCTATACATCGAGCAACAGGTGAAACGATAAGTTTTGCGCATGTGTCCAACAAAGTCTTCTTGCATTTGGGTGAAAAAGGAAACAGCGCAACTTTTTTATTTAATTAAACCGGAATAAGTTTTTTTGCACAATTCAGTTATCTCAAATCGCGATATAAGTTTATAAACCTATTGACATCATATAAAGTCTTATAAGAATATGTATGTTAATCACTTATAACGAAACAAAGCTAAAAAATGCTATAAAAGTGCTATAAAACCTTTATTTAGATTAACGCTTGTTTCATCGCACAAATGGTGACATTTTCAAAATCACTCATGATAGAAATATTTTTGCAAACAAATTTTAATTAATTTAAGGAGGTCCGGGACACAAAAATCTTCAAATTTTGTAAAAACATTTTATTTCATTAAAAATTTCTCTGTTTTTTCCTGCTTAAAATTACTTTTAAATCATGTTTCTATCTTAATTAGAACAAGAAATATTATTTTTTCGTTTTGATGTTTTTTTTTTCAAAATCTAGCTTACAAGCAGTGGCTGTCATGGATAAGAGACTTCTTGTAAAAATGTGTTTTTCTTGATGATGGGTTTTTTCACCATTTCTCGTATTTAAGTTCTTATAAATCAAGAGCCGTTAAAGATAAAGGGTTCAAACTTGGAACATGTCTTTTTCAATTGTTTTACTTTAATTTTGATTTAGCATATTTTTAAAAAATATTTACTTTTGAAAATATGATTTTTTTTTTTTTCAAAGTTGCACCACTTTTTTTTTTTAATTTTTTCGTTGAATATTTTTATTTTTTTTAATTAATATTTTTTTAAATGCTGAATCAAAATTTAAATTTATATATTTCTGTTTATTTAAATTAAACAAAATTTAAATTCTATAAATAATATTTCGAGTTATAACGATTTTTAATTACCTCACTTTTTAAATAAATTTTCCATTTAAAATTTAACAAAAAAAATTAGAGAAGTTTTATTATGTGATTTTGTTTACAAATGATATGGTTAAACATCACAAAAAATTCAGAATTTTAACTCAATAGATAAAAATTATTTTAAAATGTGTCCCGGACCCCCTTAAAAAAATAATGAATTTAAAAATAATTAAAAAACATTTGTTTGCAAAAATATTTCTATCATGAATGATTTTGAAATTGTCGTCATTTGTGCAATGAAAAGAGCGTTAATCTGAGGAGCGTTAATACACTGAAAAAAATGGGTAAATCAAAATTAAGTAAAAAGTACTCAATTTTATACGTTACATACTCAAAATAGCTCCGATCCAAATGTACTCAAAATTGAGAAACACATGTACTCATTTTTTATTCGACGGTCATGTTCAAGTAAGAATCGCTATGTACTGCCCCCTGAACCTATAAAGTAAAGTAAAAATGTATTGACATTTATTTCCCGTTCAGAGTTATTAATAAGAGACGTTTAATTGATTATTTATTTAAAAAAAAATAGCAACATTATTAACAAAATACCCAAATCGAATATTTTTATGAAAAGATCATTATTTGCAAGCATTTTTAAATTATTTTAAAATACTGTACATAATTTAGTATTTACATTAATAAACATCTTTTTATGCCGCCGTAAATGAAATAAACCATTACAGGGTACCAAATTATCGTTTTGTTTGAGTTTGATAACATGTTTCAAAATTGAGAAAGCATAGGTTAATTTTTGATCCAAACGTACTCAATTCGACATGAGTACATCGATATAGTCATTTTTGAGTACTTCATTTTTTTCAGTTTATCACATTTACAGCATTTTTCAGCTTTATTTTATATACAGTCTTATTATTATTTTTTATTAATAACTGGATTTATACATAACAAAACTACTATCCATGGGCGACGACAAGAGAGGAAAAAAGGGGCGGGAATTGTCTGTCCCAAGATTTTAAAATTTAACACTATACAGGCCGCTTGAAGCGTTTATGCATCATTTATAAAACTAACGCTAAAAAATTTTTAATTCTCCCCAGAAAGTTTGAAGAGTTATTTTTGGATATTGGACAATTCCATCGTAACTGACGTAGCATTTTATCATCAAATTTTGTTTTCAAATCTACGTAGAAAATTTACTAATAAAGCTAGAACAAATTTTTACAATTTAAAATATTTCTTACTAAGGTCTTAATACCCAAATATCTGCAGATTATTTCAATCTCTCTTTGAGTCCCAAAAATTGCAATTTAAAATTCCGTAACTGACGTAACGTAAAATAGACAAACATTTTTTCTTCCTTCACTGAAGTGTAAAAATTATCAAAACTATTTTATATGTTTGTGTCCCCTTTTAAGTAGTTATAAGTATATTATATAGTTTATTAATAACAAGGTGAAAATTTCCTTCACGACACTAGTGTTTAAAACAGTATTTTGACTCTCAAAACTATCCCGTTAAAAAAAAGGGGATTTAACATGTTCACGCCGGCGCGGTGGGTCACACTCGACTGTCTCAGAGTTGTCAAGTCTCCGGCTTTTTGCACACCACTGTTATTTTAGAGAAAATGTTGTTCCTTTAAATCACCCAGTTGCTGTAATTAAATAAAACAACCTTTTCTGTATTAAAATACTGGTATCCAAAAGGCCGGAGACTTGCCAGCTCAGAGACAGTCGAGTGTGACCCACCGCGCCGGCGTGAACGTGTTAATGTTCTCAACAACACTAAGTAGTGCCAAATTATAACAGCAACTTGTTTAATTAATGTCTGAATAATAAAAAAGAAAAAAAATGGCATTTACACGTGTAACTGACGTAACTTTTATTGTGTAACTGACGTAACATTATGACTTTACAAAGACAATAATGGTACTTAACTTAGTTTGTAAACAGTAATTTACAATGCCTTTTTATTAGGATTTTTCTATAGAACATAAAAATATCAAGTTTTCCAATCATACCCTTAAATTAAACATATTATAAATTTGATTCCCCCGAAAAATGATGATTTTCTGTGGAATTGCCCCATTATAATGACCATGGGATAAACACGGGCTTCCCGGGTGCAAGAATATAAATGAAAAACTTTTTATATTTTTTAAAATGATAACTCTAATAGATTTTTGCATTTAATAAAGATATTTTTAGAATGGCCACTAGCAATACCAAAAATCATATTTACCGTATATTTCCGTGTATAAGCCGAGCATTTTTGGAAATTTTTTTAGCTCGAAAATGTGTGTGTGTGTGGGGAGGAGGGATGGCTAATACACGAGTCTAAGACAATTTCAAAATTTGATAAGGATAGTAAAGGCAAAAAACATAAAAAATAACTGCAATTTTCAAAAAATACTTTAATACATTTATTCTTTAATAATGAAACTAGTCGCCAATCATCTTTTACTATCCAAGTCATTATCAAAATTTTCGATCAACCCTTTAAAATTGATGCTTTCTCTCACTGGCACATCAGGATGAATGTCGTCAGTATCTAGTTCATCATCATCGCCATCTCTTTCAAAAATGGCATCATCCTCGCTTCCATCCATCGCATTACTGATTCAAGAGACGATCTTTTCTTATGGTAATGTAAAGAGGAGAGGGTCCGAGGTTGGTCTCACCGAATGCGATGAACATTTGTGTAACGATAGAGTATAGTTAGTATATAAATATATGAACGTCATAAAGCGCAACCCCCAGGGGGTCTTGAGAAAATAAGTCACAAAGTTTAAGCTACAGTTCATAATCGGATAAATTCCCTTTTTTGGCAAGCGGTTCAGTATCGCGATCGGCAGCACGCTGGATTTGAGTTTCTTCGGCCCGGGTTCGAATCGGGCTCGGACTTGTTTTACGGAACTAAAATTTTTATCTATCATTTTCGAACCGCAATTAAAAAAATATGTATAATAATTGAAATTTACGAAAAATATGAATTAAATTGTTTTGTAGCATATAAGTGCTTTTTTAACTACGGAATTTTGCATGTTTAAATATATAATGAAAAGTTAAAGAAAAAAAAAAAAAAAAAAAAAACTCGAATATTTATGCCTCTAGACCAGAAATTGTTTGTTGTTATTTAAAATTATTTACAGTTATTTCATTGAATAATCTACTATTTTTCACAGAGAAATAAATTAAAATACATGATATAAATGCGTGAATAATTATATTATTTAAATTTTGTTTCTATATGAAAGTATTTCGAATATTTGATGATTTTTGTATACCCTTTTTAAAATTCTTAATATGGCTTTTTTTTATTTCGAATTTTTGGTTTTGTAATTATTACCTACGTAATAACTATTTTCAGCAATTCAATATCTTTTTAGAACTTATTTTTAAGCACAAAGACAGTTATTCTAACTAATCATAAGAATCCAAGATTTAAAAAATTCAAAAGTTAAAAAGCGAGTTGGTAAAAAACGATACATTTATTTCACTGTGAAAAATAGTAGTTTATTTATGTAAACAACAGTAAATAAATTTTAAAATTAGCTTAATTTTATGGTCTATAAAAGTTCCAATTGTCTTTTTTTAGTTTGTTGTTATTATTTATTTATTTATTTTATCTTCACTTTTCATTGAATATATAAACATGCAAAGATTCGTTCTTAAAATTGTATTTATGTAATTAAACTGCATTATATAAAAATTTTAAACAAGAAAAAAAAATTGATTTTCGAAAGAAATTACTACGTAGACACTTATTCTAATGAAAAATCAAGAATCCCAGACTTTAAAAATCGTATCAAAAATATAAAAGCATATTTTTAATAAACCATCAAATATTTGAAGTGTTTGAATGAGGAAATAAAATGAAAATAATATATTTGTTCACTTATTTTATTTCTCTGTTAAAAATTGTTGATATTCATTGAAATAACTGTAAATAATTTTAAATAACAACAAAAAATTTCTGATCTATAGACATATAAATATGCGGGTTTTTTTGTTGTTGTTGTTGCTTGTTTTTTTTTTTTTTACTTATTCAAACATGCAAAATTTCGTAGTTAAAAAAGAACTTATATGCTACAAAACATACATTTAATTCATATTTTTCGTAAATTTCCATTATTATACAATTTTCAATTGCGGTTCGAAAATGATTGATGAAAATTTTCGTTCCGAAAAACAAGTCCGAGCCGGATTTGAACCCGGATCGAAAAGCACTCAAATCCAGAGTGTTGCCGATCGCGCTACTGAGTCGCTTGCCAAAGAAGGAAATTTATCTGATTATGAACTGTAGCTTAAACTTTGCGACTACTTTTTTTTTGGCCTCCTGGGGGTTTCGCTTTATGGTGCTCATATATTTATATACTAACTATATTCTATCGATACATGAATGTTTATCGCATTCGGCGAGACCAACCTCGGACCCTCTCATTGTAAGCCAAGCTTCTTTCAGCCATTCAGAGATAGCAACGATGTCAACTTTTTAAAAATTATGTACCTCCATTTGTAACAGCTGCATCCCCAGACGACATCCATTCAGTCCATTTCGAACGGAACATGTCTTTAAATGACTCATTTAGAAAAATGTCAGATTTTTCTGTAAAAGAAGTATGGCCACCGGGGATCTACGGAAGATCTCTAGGAGATATCAATAATTTCGGAGAGCGCATTTTTTCTATTTGCTATGCAAAAAAAGTGCTCAGTTTTTTGTTTCCTGAAATTTTCATCGCATTTGTTTAACATCGGCTTATATACGGGTTTCCGATTTTGGACGATTTTTCACTGAAAAGTCGTGTACTCGGCTTATACACGGAAATATACGGTATATGAAAAATAACAATCATGTGTTAAAATAAGGTTTGATAAATGTATTAAAAGCGGTGCTTTCGTATTGGCTTCTCGCCATGGGATATAACAGTCGAAAGAAATCGCCAAAGATTGCTATTTACAAACAGCCTTTTTAAATTTTTTGCCATTTCAATGGTTCAAGCAAACATTTTGGTTGCATGTCTCAAGTATGTGTTTTATTTACCTTTTATTGTTTTATTTATTGATTGATGAAGGTTTTTCGTTCATGAATTAATTCCGATTTGGAATATAAGATGGAAACAAATGCTCAGCTATTTATATTAATTTAAGTTAAAGTGGATTTACTTTTTGTGATAGTCTGCACACGATAGTAATAGATTTTTTTTTTTAATCATGCTTGAAAATCATTTTAAAAACAATAAAAAATTAGTAAATTGCGAGACAGTTTCAAATAAATTTCTATACAGTTTTCAAATACAACATTGCATTTGAAATTACATTTTATTTCCTAGTCAATGGTGTAAAAATTGAGAATTTGCGCTGTTTAGAAGATTAAAAAATTGCACTAAAGTTTAAATTTCCTCGTCTGCTGTACCAGGGCTGCGGAGTCGGTGGCGAAAATCGACGACTCCGATTCTTTCGCTCAAAAATGGGCCTGACTCCGACTCTTTCGCTCAAAAATGGGCCTGACTCCGAATCTTTCGCTCAAAAATGGGCCCGACTCCGACAACGCAGCCCTGCTTGTAAAATGGGCGACTCCGACCCTTTCGCCCAAAAATGGGCCTGACTCCGACTCTTTCGCTCAAAAATGGGCCCGACTCCGACAACGCAACCCTGCTTGTAAAATGGGCGACTCCGACTCTTACGCTTAAAAATGGGCCCGACTCAGACTCCGCAGCCTTGGCTGTAGCCACCGTCAAAATGGCACTAGCCTAACGTTTGCTCTTTATAAAATAGATCAGGGGTTCTCAAACTATGGTACGCGAAAGTCTGATACTGGTACGTGAAATGAAATAAAAATTACAGCATGTGAAATCAAAAAGCAGCTCAATCCCACTTCCTTCCCACCTCTTTCTTGATGTGTCAGTTCACCCGCTCCGTGGTGTTTGCTCTCTGTTACTGCTTTGACTGCGTTTTGCATGTAATTTGGATTAGAATTTTTAGATAAATGGAACTAATATTCGGTAGATGTTCAGTTGACCTTTCACACAAGACAAAAAAAAGTTTTCTTTTATTACTATATCGTATGTGTGTACATTACTTATTTCAACGAACTTCGATCTCGCATTAATAAGCAGTTTACTTTCAGGAGGTATGTAAATTTCATATGTAGGTTATTCACTTATTAAATTTTCTTATGTGTGTTTTACTATAGGGTAGGAGAGTACACAGTGAGACATGGTACACAGTGAGACAGCAGCCACTTTGACATATAGCTGTAACTTTTTCTTCAAACTGGCACACACACATAACGACCTCATCTTATGCAACACGTGGATGTAGTTTCGACACTTCAGTTACTCGTCCAACAAAATAGTAAATAATTCCTTATTTTATAGTGGTTAAAGTTACATAAACGTCTATTTTAGAGTTTATTTCCTTCAATATGACACACATTTACTTAACCAAACCTAGCTGTATCTAATAATAGACTATTTCGTCAAAACGACATAAACTTTTTAAAGCGATGAAATTGATGTAACAGATGTGGCATCCATTTTGTTACAACGTAACGAAAGTACACAGCGAGACACAGAATTGTGGTACACAGTGAGACGTGTCTTATTGTGTACCTACTATGTGGTTCTGATGCTAAAAAAGTTATGTACTGATAAAAGAAGGTTTCTCACTCTCTCTTTCTCTCTGTGTGTGCGGGCGTGCGATGGCTAGGGAAATTTACTAAACGTAAGAGGCTGAAAATTTGCGTGAAGGTAGCCCAAAATCTGCCATTGTCCACCCGAGCCTCATATTTTTAATATTTTGAAAATATAGAAATATTAATTAGAAATCGTAAACTGCAGAAAATTATTGATATACAGTAAAAATGCATGATTTATGAAAATATATACATTGTCTCACTGTGTACTACTTGTGGTACACAGAGAGACAATTTTCCATACTCCGTTATACTGCTTCTGTGCTTTTATAAATAATTTTTTGAAAACCATTTATACATTAATGTGTAGCGCATTTGTGTAGCTTAAAGATGTAGCAAAAATATTTTCAAAAGAATAAAAATCGTCGCCATTTGTTAAGTAATAATAATTTTCGTCTCACTGTGCACTACCCTCCCCTATACAAAACAGATGGCAAAATCGGCAGGAAATTCGTTTTTGTAAGAAATTTAATTATGCAACCGCTGAAGAGGTTTTCAGTGCTCCTGTAAGTCTAATGGATGTCCTTACTATTTTTCAAACAAAATTATTTTGAGAACTTCAATAAAACTAAATTTCCTTTCAGCGGTTAAGTAAATAAAATAATAAATTACGAATTAAATCTATTGAAACTGGGTGGACAGAGAAATCAAATTATTGGGTGGGCTCGTGCTCCATGGATCCATATAAGTTGTCGCTACTGGGTGTTCGTATTGAAAATGTCAGATTTTGGTACAATTTCAGTTTGAATGCTACTCCCTAAGCTTATTAGAACTAGAAATGGTCGGGAAATTCGGTTTCTTTCTCGCTTTCGGCCAAAAATCTGAGATTCCCGAAAATTCGTTTTCGGCGAAAATGCTGACAAAATTCTGTCGGACTGAATCTCGACCAAAATTATCTGTATTCCAAAAATCTCGTTTCTTTCTTTGAGAAATTTTAACATTACTCATTGGTTTGAGCTGTATCTGCTTAAATGAGACACTCTTTATTTATTGATACGAACTTCACTGTTTATAATTATCAGTCATCACTGACTCAACACGTGAGTGCAAATTATGAAGCAAGAGATGCATATATGACTAAACTTCTAAGACGCTTATCACGTTCTCATTAAAAGCTGCAGACTTAGCAGTTATAAAAAAATTGTTAGTTTGAATCCACAAAAATGTTTGGAATACTCTTTGAGAAAGTTCTAGTACAACAGATGTTCATTTACAAAAATCATTATAAAAGATCAATCCAGATATGTATACTTAAAATATTTTTTAATTAGATGAAATTTGTATAATTAGAAAATCATTCTGTGTCGTTGATGAATTAAATACATTTTATATGAAATTTAAAAGTTTTGGTCAAAAGTACAGAGAGCCAACTTGGACCACACGTAATACCTATAATTAATGAGTAATTATGTATATTTACTTATATGTATTAATTACGTAAAACAAAATGGACATTTTCGTTTTCAGCCGAAATTAGGAGGATTACTGTAATTCGCTTTCGGTTTCTGTCTCAAAAACGTTTTTCGGCCGATTCTTAATTATTACTATTGTTATTATTAGTATGAATTATAAAAAGCCATAATTTCCTCTCGAATGGCTGTTTTCGTTACTCTCTGAGATAATTGGTGATCAAAATATGGGATGATCTCTCTCTCTCTTTTTTTGGGGGGGGGAGGGGGGGGGGCGACTGTACACTTTGTAAAAGCCTTTGTTTATTTTACTGACTAAGCGTATTTCTTTCCTTCATTAAATCCATTTTCTATCAAAATATGAAGGCGTTGTTCAGACTTTTTTGAGCGCGCATATCTTTAATAAATCAAGCGTTGAATGATAATCATTTCCATACTGGTATAAGCATAAATTATAAACTATGCATACTTCTATCCCGTAAAAAAATCATTTTGAAATTTCATCTTTGATTGCAACACAAATGTTTCCAGTTAAATCGAAAATTCTTATTAATTTTATTCATGATGTCTGCACTTTTATTCAAATTATACGATTTACAAAGTTTCATAATACTGTGATTAATAATAAAAATAATGTTTTTCAATATACAAAGGTAATTTTTTTAGTTAAATGTTCGAGATCGCTTACTTTCGAATCAAATAATACTAATAATAAATTTGATTCATATATAATTATGATGTCTGCATTTTTATTCAAATTATTTGGATTACAAAGTTTGCAATAAAAGATAATGATAATAATAATAACAATAATAATAGCAGCCACAACAACAACAACCACAATACTACTACTACTACTACTACTACTAATAATAATAATAATAATAATAATAATAGTAATAGTAATAGTAATATTGCTTTTCTATACAATTCGAAATCGTTTCAGTTAAATACTAAAGATGGCATTCTTTTGGATTAAATTATTAAAAAAATTACCTAACTCATATTTATGATTTCTGCATTTTTATTCAAATTTTTTGAACTACAAAGTTTCGTAATAGTAATTTATAATAATAATAATAGTAATAATCAGCATTCGAAATCCTTAGTGGTCTGCAGGTCCGAGACCACTGGAAATTCAACCGAACCACGAATTTGAAAAATTTAGTTTAGGTAACTTTTTTTACTGCCCGACAGGGTTACGTAAATTTTCTTGGCCCTGAAAAAAAAAAGCGCAACCAAGCGAAGATCACACAGTCTTATTAAATAATAATAATAATAAAAAAATATCATTAAATGTTATATCAGTTGAAATAATCTGAAATAAAATATCTAATTAATAGCTCACACACTCTAAATTAAAATGTCTGAAATTCAGACATTTAAGTGTCTGAAATGGAGTGTTCAATTTTCAGACATTTTAAAATGTCTGAATTTTTTCAGACACTTTTTGCGTCTGAATTTCAGACACTTCAAACGTCTGAATCGCATCCATTTTTTTGTAAGCATCATACGTAGCCATGTTTGACCACGTTGAATCCTGGAAAAATATTTGGCTGTGGTCCTGCCTCCCCCCCCCCCCAATACAGCCTGATTTTTTTGGTGCTCTCAGTTTTGGTATACAATTTTCGTTACGTTGATAATTTAAATCTTTTACGACATTGTACTGATTATAATCAATATCTTGAACTTCAGGAGTAGAACAAGATTAAAAAACAAAAAATATTTATCTAAATATTAGATTTTTTAAAATTTATTTTGTTTTTAACCTTATTTTACTTTAAAAGTTCAAAATATTGATTATAATCAGTACAATTTCGAAACAGATTTAAAATATAAGCTTTACAAATATTGCACATCAAATTTGGGGGCACTACAGTCGTAGGGGGACGGGGCACTTCCCAGTTTGCCCTTCCTTTAATCAAGAAGTACTTTTGCAAAAAACGCAACCCTGCATTATAGTTGTCTAAATTGAGATGTCCGGTATTCGGGAGTATCCGTTGTGGAGGTTAATGGACATTCTCGAATAGCGAACACCTCTATTTAACGAATACTTTTTTAATCAGCAGACATACATATTTGTATATTTTTACCTCAAAAAAGTAGACATCTCCAATTATCGGACAAATTCCGCGGTCCCGAAGTGTTCGCTATTAAGGGCTTTTAAGGTACATAGATAAATATATATATATATTTTATAATCTTGTCCTACTCTAAAAGTTCAAAATATTTATTATACTCGGTTGAATGTGGAAAAAGATTTAAAATATCAGATGTACGAAAATTGCAAAAAATCCCCCCCCCCCCCAAAAAAAATGAAAATATAAAAAAATATATTGCCACATAGGCAATTTTACATATACATCACTTGATAATCACAACAGCCATTTAACTATGAATAATGAAAATAAATAAATAAATATTCTACTTTAATAACATTGGGGAAAAAATGACTTTGGTATTTTGTTAAATATATTTGCGTTTTTAAACTTGTCCTACTCTAAAAGTTCAAAACTTTCATTATAATCAGTGCAAGATTTAAGATATCAGCTTTACAAAAATTCATGCAAAATCCCCCCCCCCCCAAAAAAAAAATGAAAATACTTATTTAAAAATTATGTTTTTAAAAAATTTATATTTCCACATGGGCAAGTTTTTATGTAGATCAGAGGGTACTCACAAAAGCTATTCAACTATCAATAAAAACAAATAAGTACATATTCTATATTAAAAACATGAGGAAAAAATAACTTATGATTTCCAAACTTCTTTCGTCTTAAATATATACAGTAACATCTGTCATTTTTGTATTTTTCGTATAAGTGCATATAAATAAAGTTACCACAATTTTAAATACGAAATCTAGTTAGAGGTTTTTACTTTTTCCCATTATAAATTTCAAATTACTTTTTTATTAAAAATAATAAAAAAATCAGTATTAGAGTTGATTGCAAATCAAATACATATGTATATTTTTACAGGCAGCTTCATATAATAGACCAGTCTCATTTACTTTATTTATCTTTTTTTAATCTGCGGTTTTATGCCAGGAAGTAAGAAAGCATTAGGTCATCTTTCAAAGTTTTTTTTTTCTTTACTTCCTTGTGGCCGTCATTTACTGCGAGATAAAAATTATCCATTGAAACTAAGAACTGACATTGAATATATAATTCGTAATAAAAAAGAACGTCATAAGTTTAAAAATATATACTTCTAGAATTAGTGGGGTTTTTTGCGAACAGATTCAAAACTAATTAAATTTCATGCAGGATTTTGTTTAGTACAATAAATAAAATCATAAAATACACTAATTTTACTACTATAAAGAAACTTACTTGAGTTGCTGCAAGAGGTAAGAAATATTCCTCGATTTGAAATTTTAAAAACTACCACAACCACAGTGAGGGAGAAAGACTTTCATCAGTTTAAAAGGTAATCCCATAATACATCCGACTAGCCATATTTAAAGAATGAGATGTTTCATCCTAAAAACAGGACCCGCCAGACAAAAGTTTCTTTTTTTTGCCAGCTTCGACAGGACGAAGATGAATAACACAATATTATTGATATAAATTGATACGGGTTAACACTAAGCCCATTGCACACGCTTTGTAGAATTTCCGGGTGTAATCTTCAACCGTCGTCTACTTCTGTTCTGTGTCTATCCCGCCCTTGTATCGACGACAGCTTCTAAGAGACATTTGATGTCGAGCACACACGTCAGATGTATGTATTCAATAAATAAATACTCCAAGTTAATACGAATTAAAATCACAGTACTTCACATTTCGCAAAAAACGAATTAAAATACACGCGTACATAAAAACAAACTTTGTTTGAATTACAACGTATACCACTTCGAACGAAGACATCTAAAACGCATGCGCAACTGGGAGTGCTAGTGCCCCCTGGTGGTTATTGCGTCGGAAGAATCAAAACGTCTTAAATTAAGACACGTTTAAAGCAATGAAGTGTCTTAAAATAAGACGTTTGCGGATATTTTAGACATTATTCTCAGTTCGTTTACACCATGGTCATAGTAAGACGCTTATGTATCTTAAATTAAGACATCTATAGTGTCTTAATTTTCAGATTAAGACACTTAAGTGTCTAAAATTCTTTTTCAGTCACATATGTGTCTAAATTTAAGACGCTTCTATTTGCAGTGCAGGCTATCAAAGCCTGAGAGCTAATGTGCCCGCCCGTTCTGTATGTATGTATGTACCAACGTACGTATGTATGTACGTAACGCGATAACTCTTGATAGAAATATCCGATTTGCTTAAAAATTTTTTCCTAGGTTCATTGTGATAAGGCGCTTCCCTGATTAGTTTTGGGAGTTCATTGGTTAAGGATAAAGGAGGAAAAACAGGGTTAGTCCACCCCCCTTAATTCAGATAAATGGGTTTTTCATGCAGAATTTGCTCGATTTGCTCCGAATTTGGTATACCGGTTTATTATGTTAAGGAACTTCCCTGATTAGTTTTGGGGGCTCATTGGTTAAGGATAAAGGGGGAAAAGGGGCGTTAGCCCACCCCTTAATTCAGATAAATGGGTTTTTCATGCAGAATCATTCGATTTGCACCGAATTTGGTATACCGGTTTATTATTTTAAGGAACTTCCCTGATTAGTTTTGGGAGTTCATTGGTTAAGGATAAAGGGGGAAAAACGGGGTTAGTCCACCCCCTTAATTCAGATAAATGGGTTTTTCATGCAGAATCATTCGATTTGCTCCGAATTTGGTATACCGGTTTATTATGTTAAGGAGCTTCCCTGATTAGTTTTGGTGGTTCATTGGTTAAGGATAAAGGGGGAAAAGGGGGGTTAGTTCACCCCTTTTAATTCAGATAAATGGGTTTTTCATGCAGAATGGTTCGATTTGCTCCGAATTTGGTATACCGGTTTATTATGTTAAGGAACTTCCCTGATTAGTTTTAGCGAGTTCATTGGTTAAGAATAAAGGGGGAAAAGGGGGGCTAGTCCACACCCTTTATTCAGATAAATGGGTTTTTCATGCAGAATGATTCGATTTGCTCCGAATTTGGTATACCGGTTTATTATGTTAAGGAACTTCCCTGATTAGTTTTGGGGGTTCATTGGTTAAGGATAAAGGGGGGAAAGGGAGGTTAGCCCGCCCCTTTTAATTTAGATAAATGGGTTTTTCATGCAGAATGATTCGATTTGCTTCGAAGTGGGTATACCGGTTTATTATGTTAAGGAACTTCCTTGATTAGTTTTGGGGGTTCATTGGTTAAGGATAAAGGGGGAAAAGGGGGGTTAGTCCACCCCCTTAATTCAGATAAATGGGTTTTTCATGCAGAATCATTCGATTTGCTCAGAATTTGGTATACCGGTTTATTATGTTAAGGAACTTCCCTGATTAGTTTTGGGAGTTCATTGGTTAAGGATAAAGGGGGGAAAACGGAGTTAGTCTACCCCCCTTAATTCAGATAAATGGGTTTTTCATGCTGATTCATTCGATTTGCTCCGAATTTGGTATACCGGTTTATTATGTTAAGGAACTTCCTTATTAGTTTTGGGGGTTCATTGGTTAAGGATAAAGGGGGAAAAAGGGGGATAGTCCACCCCCTTAATTCAAATAAATGGGTTTTTCATGCAGAATAATTCGATTTGCTTCGAATTTGGTATACCGGTTTATTATGTTAAGGAACATCCCTGATTAGTTTTGGGGGTTCATTGGTAAAGGATAAAGGGGGAAAAGGGGGGTTAGTCCACCACCTTAATTCAGATAAATGAGTTTTTCATGCAGAATCATTCGATTTGCACCGAATTTGGTATACCGGTTTATTATGTTAAGGAACCTCCCTGATTCGTTTTGGGGGTTCATTGGTTAAGGATAAAGGGGGAAAAGGGGGGTTACTCCACCCCCTTAATTCAGATAAATGGGTTTTTCATGCAGAATCTTCGATTTGCTCCGAATTTGGTATACCGGTTTATTATGTTAAGGAACATTCCTGATTAGTTTTGGGGGTTCATTGGTTAAGGATAAAGGGGGAAAAAGGGGGTTAGTCCACCCCCTTAATTCAGATAAATGCGTTTTTCATGCAGAATCATTCGATTTGCACCGAATTTGGTATACCGGTTTATTATGTTAAGGAACCTCCCTGATTCGTTTTGGGGTTTCATTGGTTAAGGATAAAGGGGTAAAAGGGGGGTTAGTCCACCCCCTTAATTCAGATAAATGGGTTTTTCATGCAGAATCTTCGATTTGCTCCGAATTTGGTATACCGGTTTATTATGTTAAGGAACTTCCCTGATTAGTTTTGGGGGTTCATTGGTTAAAGATAAAGGGGGAAGGGGGCTAGTCCACCCCCCTTAATTTATATAAACGGATTTTTCATGCAGAATTATTCGCTTGCTCCAAATTTGGTATACCGTTTTATTATGTTAAGGAGCTTCCCTGATTCGTTTTGGCGATTCATTGGTTAAGGATAAAGGGGGACTAGTCCACCCCTTAATTTAGATAAATGTTTTTTTTTTGCAGGATTATTCGATTTGCTCTAAATTTGGTATACCGGTTTATTATGATAAGGAGCTTCCCTGATTATATTTGGTGGTTCACTGGTTAAGTATAAAGGGGGAAACGGGGGCTAATTCCCCTTCACTTATTTTTTTGAGGAGCATTATTCTTTAAAATAAGAGTATAATATACAATTAGTGTGAATAGCCTGTGAGCTCAATGCCATCAGTTTAGCTGGGCACTTTTCTTTTTTATTGTTTATGTACTGCAGTTTATTTATTTTTTTGTGAATTATAAATTTATATTTTACTAGGGGGCTCTGCCCCCTGCAAGCTACGCTCGCCAACCCCCGTTCAGACACCGCAGAATCTAAAAACACGCTAATCTGCTTGGGTTTAAAAATATTATAGAAGATTGAATTATACTGAAAAAAAAGCTGTGCAGATCTCCCTGTAAACGGGTTTCCATTCGATTTCCTTTGACTTAAAAAATGTAAGGCCGAATCAGTTGCTGTTAAGACATCCAATGGTTTTTTTTCGTGGTTGATTAAAGAGGATCAGTTAAACGTTTGAAAAGAAGCTAAAATAAAATGAATTAAGTGTACAGAGTCTTTGTCTCCCGGTATTTTAAAACAATTTCTATAACAATAGCCTAAGTCATGTGACTATCATCAACAGTTCCGGGCGGCTTTTTCAAGAAGGCTCATGTTTTCAGCACCAGCCTTGGCGAGTTGGCGAAAGCGAGAGCGTTCAGCTATCTCTAACGCCAATCGTCGTCTTGTGTTTTGCTTTGAACCGAAATGGCGGAAGACGAACTAGCATATTTTAGTCCTACCTAAATTAAAGAAATATTTTCAGTTATGTGTTCTAGATGAAAAGAAATCTTCTTCGAAAGAAATTGCATTACGAATTCTTATACTCTGTTTTATCGAAGGCCTTTATTACTTTTGATGATATAGACTAAAATTTTGATTATTTGATCCCCTCAAAAATCTAAATTTTCATTCAATTGAGCATTATTAATTCCATACCTCTTAAACAAAAACTCATTACCTTCATATATTTAGATATTTGATTACATATAAAGATGGATTTATGGGGATCATGAATTAATGCAGTTTCAGTGCATTTTGATGTATATATAAACACAGATTTTAAAAAATACCTGTGGCAGAAAATTACTATATTTTCTGCAATGAGCTTATATAATTAATTTAATACCAAATCATTCTGCAGAAACAGCCCCCAAAGTCGAGTGAAAATAGGCCAAACCAAGAAAGAAAAAAAAAAACTTTCACACCCCCAAACAGGATGTTTAGAAATTGCCTTTTCAATGTGAGATGAAATTCTTAAGGGGAGGTGGGGTAGAAGGAAGATTGAATGACTATCTTTTGTTACTTCAAAGTAACAAATAAAATCATTAGAGAATTTTTTTAACTGTATATGATAGTGAGGGGCTATAGATTTAAATAGTTAAATTTATCAATTAACAAATAGAAAAAACAAACCAAAAAATTAAAAACTTGGAATATTTAACTTTTTGGGGGGGGGGGGGGGGGGCGTAGAATTTGAATTATTGGTCTTTTACTTATAGTTACTAAACTGTAAATAATTAAAAAAAAAATTAAAGCGTGCGCACAAAAGGTTAATCCTTATTATTATTTTTAAAATCTTTTATTCTATTTATTTCCTTATCTTTTTTTTATGGTAAATTATTTATTTGTTATTTAAAAATCAACAGATAGAGTAAAACAGTAAACTTTATGCACTGTTATGCATAAGCGAAGGAATAGTTAACATTTCAGACGCAATTTTAACTAATCTTTTCTGTAAGGCAACAATGAATTTTAAATGGGCAAAAAATAGTGTGATGGAAGAGAGGGGGGTGGGGGGGAGAGAAAATTCGAAATGGGAGGTTGCCTCAGACGATTGAGCATTATTTTATTGCCACATAGAGCAATATGTTTGCAGGGTGACGAAATATAAAGTGTGTGTGTGTGGGGGGGGGGGGATTTCATTCGAGAGAAGAATTTACATGATTTATTCAAATATGACGAATTATTATTTTTAAATAATAAATAAAACAACTAAGGCGAAATAATATTTAAAAATATGGCAAAAATTTTAAAATAAAAAACTGAATAATTTTAAAGATTTTTAATTTTGTGCACTAGGGACAGACCAATGTCTTTTTCATAAAAACTCAAATAATGATAAAATTTTAACAATATTAAAATGTAATAGTAATTGATTTAATTCCATGCATCAACTTGCAGTTATTTTAGCTGATAGATTTAATTGTAGGATACGGCTAAATAATTTATGCTTTATCGTTCAATCTAATTATAATCGAATTGATTTTAGTTTCAACTTCCTATTAACTTCTAATCACAATTAAATAAGAAACAATTCATTTTTAATGAATTATTTCAGTGAAAATGTGTTTTATTAATGCAATCAACACGTCACATAATTATGCCGCTTAATAATTAAAAAAAAACTAAATTAATTCAGTAATAATACTAATAAAACTATGTTCAATTGTGTCATAAAAACATGATCAATACAATTATATTTATTAAAGAAAATTTTTACGTCTGTTTTTAAAATACGTTCTCAATTTCTTCGAACATATAGCGAATTAATGAAATAAATGAATATTATAGAACTGAAAAAAATAACTTATGTTTGAATTATATATATTTGTGCAATTAAAAGTTATTTTAATCCGAAAAAGATCTTTGTTTTAAGCAAGGTTCTAATTGCAAACCAGGGTGAAATAACATTTCGTCTAGCTTTTTACATTTGCGGAAAAAACAAATGAAAAAAAGCACATCTCTTCCTCTCAGCAAAGGAATGGGGTTGCTGTTCGCTACGCGTACGACGTCACGAACAAAAAAGGGTGCGTAGCGTTGAATTCATCCCCGCGCCAACCCTTACTCTGGCGATAAGGTGCTCAAAACGTGAGCCTTCTTGGAAAAGCTTCCGGGCGAACTACTTCGCTTTTTTATATTCCTGGTACCATTTTGGTACTTTAATGTTAGCCAGGTACAGGTGATAAGTCGCCAAATATTATTCCATCGTCATCATTTCATCTATATTATAATAGTCCAAGTCATGTAACTGCCATAAATAAATACGCTCTGATCCCTTCGCTTTTCATATGAAAGTTTGGCCCGGATATCATATAAGGCCCCATATTGGCGCGATTTTTTTTCCGACGCTAATTTGGGTAAAACATCAACAGCATAAAACAACAACATCCGGCTTATCAAATCAAGCAAAATAACGATACTATGGCGCCAGTTAAGTACCCGTTTTCTGACGTTGGCGTCAGAAACAAATTGCGCCAGTATGGATCCATATATGACATCTGTGCCGAAAGTTTTTCCTTTTGATTAAAAAATCAAATTTCTTTTTCGAATAAAACTAAGCTTCCATAAAGCTTCCATGGTCGCAAAGAATTCTTGGTACTGTTACGCTAGCCGGGTGCAAATCTCGCCAATAGCTATTTTTCAACTCGCCAGTTAGCGTTTTTTTTTTTTTTTTTTTTTTTTTTTTTTCCGAGTGGTAAATTAAAACATTGCTTTGAAGTTGAAATTAAATGTCATCGGTTGTTACATCATTTAATATTTGGCCAGATGCCATATACGCACCGGGTTTGGCGTGATTTTTTTTACAAAAATTTGGCGAAAACCTCGTTTTCGAATACCAGTTACATATGTATTTTTGGCACTACTTAGTTATCCCGTCGACCAAAAATCTATCACCAAACTATAAGATTAAATGCCAATAATGGTTGATCGTAAATGTCATATTCACTTGACTTTAAGCAAGTTACACGTCTTTACATCATCAAGTGATTTTTATTTCGCCATTTTATTTGTATATTTATTAATGTTATACTATTTTCTTTGTTCTTTCGTTATTTAAAATAAAAATTATGTCAATTTATATAATTTGGCGAAATGGGTCGATGGAAGTAGTACCGTATTTTTTAATTATTTTCTATTATTTTTTATTTCGGATCAATAGTTTTTGAAAGAAATTTCATAAAAAGGTGTAGTTAGAGATCGGCCGAAAATTCGGTTTCGTTTTCGTTTTTGGCTCAAAATCTGAGTTTCGCCAAAAAAATGCAGCCAAAAATTCGGCTGGACCGAAACGCGACCATAAGTACCTGCATTCCAAAATTCTCGTTTCTTCCTTCTGAATTTTTCAACATTATTCATTGATTTGAACTTTATCGGCTCAAATGAGACACTGTTTATTCGTTTTTATGAACTTTTATAATTATCAATCATGACTGACTCAGGACGTGAGTGC
Organism: Maratus speciosus; assembly: GCA_963932465.1. Taxonomy (NCBI): domain Eukaryota; kingdom Metazoa; phylum Arthropoda; class Arachnida; order Araneae; family Salticidae; genus Maratus; species Maratus speciosus. Next base: position 295,187,613 of record OZ010798.1, read on the forward strand.
AAATTATAAAGCAAGAAATGCATATAGGACATAACTTTAACGACGCTTTTGACATGCTTATTAAAACCTGCAGACTTAATTGCAATAGAAAATGTTTAGTTTGACCGCAGGAGTGTTTTGAATGCTCTCTCAGAAAATGGATAGCAAAACAGATGAAGTTCATTTACAAAAATTATTATAAAAGGGGCCGTCCACAATGATGTCACGCTTGGAGAAAGGTTAGGGAATTCGTAAAAGTGTGACAGTTTGTAACAAGGGGGGTGGGGAGGCTAAGAAGAAGTTTGACATCATAGGGCTTACTATCATTCAGGGCCGAAACTAAGGGGGGGCAGAAGGAGCATGTGCCCCGGGCGCCAGAACTATGGGGCGCCAAATGAAGGATTATACCTGGAATGGATCATTTTCTTCCGATGAATTGATGTATTCAATTATTATGAAACAGCCATTATAAATGAAGTGTTGGGTGAAAAAGAAAGAGCAGTCGTAAAAAGTTAAAACTCTGATTTTCTGGTTAAAATGGGGAGAAAAATGGCTTTATTTTTATTTTATTATTTTTATTTATTTATTTATTTTATTTTTTTTTTATTTTTTATTTTTTTTATTTTTATTTTTTTTTTTTGAAAAAAAGTGACAGATGGAAGACATCAATTAATTAGAAGAAAATAACTCGGTGAAAGCGGAAACTCGGTTAACCGGGACTCGGATAATCGGGACTCTACTGTATATTTCATTTATAAAATGATCTTTAGAATATTTTTGTTGGTGTTCAGAGGTGGGTCATGACCCCCGTGATCTCCCCCTTAGATCCTCCATTGTAGATTACGTAGTTCAGTATTACATATTTTAAATTTTAAAATAAGTCGGCTATTGGAAAATTAGTAAAATTCTCTTTGTAAATATACTTTGCGGAAGAGGGGTGGGGGCGCCAAAATCCATGTTTGCCCCAGGTGCAAAAAAGGCTAGTTTCGGCCCTGCATTGTACTGACATTAGAAAGCTTACTATCCCAGAGGATGAGAGTGATGTCAAAATGCCTCTGTACTCTGGACGAGCATATATGGGATATTCTCACAATCTTTCGACTTTTCTATATTTTTCTGTCCCTGCATTGTACTGACATTAGAAAGCTTACTATCCCAGAGGATGAGAGTGATGTCAAAATGCCTCTGTACTCTGGACGAGCATATATGGGATATTCTCACAATCTTTCGACTTTTCTATATTTTTCTGTCCCTGCATTGTACTGACATTAGAAAGCTTACTATCCCAGAGGATGAGAGTGATGTCAAAATGCCTCTGTACTCTGGACGAGCATATATGGGATATTCTCACAATCTTTCGACTTTTCTATATTTTTCTGTCCCTGCATTGTACTGACATTAGAAAGCTTACTATCCCAGAGGATGAGAGTGATGTCAAAATGCCTCTGTACTCTGGACGAGCATATATGGGATATTCTCACAATCTTTCGACTTTTCTATATTTTTCTGTCCCTGCATTGTACTGACATTAGAAAGCTTACTATCCCAGAGGATGAGAGTGATGTCAAAATGCCTCTGTACTCTGGACGAGCATATATGGGATATTCTCACAATCTTTCGACTTTTCTATATTTTTCTGTCCCTGCATTGTACTGACATTAGAAAGCTTACCATCCCAGAGGATGAGAGTGATGTCAAAATGCCTCTGTACTCTGGACGAGCATATATGGGATATTCTCACAATCTTTCGACTTTTCTATATTTTTCTGTCCCTGCATCGTACTGACATTAGAAAGCTTACTATCCCAGAGGATGAGAGTGATGTCAAAATGCCTCTGTACTCTGGACGAGCATATATGGGATATTCTCACAATCTTTCGACTTTTCTATATTTTTCTGTCCCTGCATTGTACTGACATTAGAAAGCTTACTATCCCAGAGGATGAGAGTGATGTCAAAATGCCTCTGTACTCTGGACGAGCATATATGTGACATTCTCACAATCTTTCGACTTTTCTATATTTTTCTGTCCCTGAATAGTAATATTTATTTTAGAACATATTCTTGGTTTTTTTTTTTTTCTTTTTCTTATACTGGAAAACATCCCATTGCATGACTGCATAATAATATTAACCAGATAAATAAGTTTTGGACGATGTTGGGGGTCCAAATATATCATGAAATTCCTATACCGTCCCGTGTCCCTGATGCTGATTTTTAAGTTTCAGCTGTCTGTATAAAATTGTTTCAGTAAAAGTAATTCGATTTAATTTTTTTTCCGAAACTGGGACTATTATTTTATATAAATAATTAGCAAAAAATTAACCTGCGCACATTTTTAGGGTTGTTATTATTTTTTTAGCTCTGTTCCTGGGTTTTAGATTCCTTACCGCCCTTCTTGCTAAACTTATACAGAAAATCACTTCAGATGCAGCCACAGATTTTTTTAGCCCCCGATATGGTATGCTATTTCTTTCTCCCAGCTTATTTTGCGTATTCCAAAAAATAACGTTACCATACAGAAGCCAGACGTAAAACAAAGCAGTACGATTAAATACTCTATAGCAATTTTTTTAACTTCCAAGTATCGCTCATTTTCGATTTTTATACCGTCGTATTGAAAAAAAAAAGTTCTTTTAAATGCATTTTGTTTGAAAACTGTATCTCCATTTATTTTTGAAATATTAATTTTTTTTGTAGTTTTTAGAGCCATTTGCTTAATTGGCAACGAAAGTGCTCCATTTCTGTAGAAAGTAAAGGAAAAATAGTTCTAAAATAGTAATTATATATTTTTGTTGCTATTTTCTCATAACAACCGAAAGAAAAATGTCATTATAAAATACGTGCTATTTTGAAAAAAAAATATAAACGAATGATTTCTATTAAAACAATAAAACTATTATAAACTATATTTAATTTTTAGTATCTATGAATCATTAGATAGCCGTTCTTTTGTCGATTTTCTTGAATGACGGCATCTTTTTGCTGCATTTGTGCATTATTTCGCGATAGTGATGTGCTATGCATGCTTTACTGTAGATGTTTAAGAGTAGATCGTACATGTGGAATTCTTAAGCGGATGCGAATGACGTCATTTTACATAAATTAAAACGTGTGCTTTAAGTCTTAAAATTGAAATATGTTTTGTACTGCAGTAGAGTCCCGCTTAACCGAGTTTTTTTCTTCTGATGAACTGGTGGCTTCTATTATTATGAAACAGAACAGCCCTAAAAAGTTAGAACTCCGATTTTCTGGTCAGAATAGGGGAAAAATGGCCTTTATTATTATTATTTTTATTATTATTTTTTTTTTTTCTTTTTTGAGGAAAATGAAGTAATGGAAATGCCGGGGGCGACACTAAATTCTGAAAAAGCAGAATTCCTGTTTTCTAGTTTCAACTTTTTCTAGTGCAGAAGTATGCTAGAGAAAGAATGGGTAAAATTTTTTGACAGAAAATTTACTGCAGAATCTAAATCACCATTTAAATATTGATTTGAAGCATCGTGGCTTTATTGGTACTTTTACCGTCCCCAAGGTTTATTCCTGCACTTTTTGAGGTAAATTATTATTCTTATTTTTTATTTATTTTTTTAATCCAATGAAAATAACTGTTTCTAAAAATCAATGAACATTGTGGTTATCACTTAGTCTTAACATAATTTTCCTAAAAATAGATGGTAATTTTCCTTACCGTCCCATCCTTACCATCCTTTTTATTTACCTTTCCGTCCCTTTTTTCCTATAGCGTGCAAGTTTTTTTTTTCCCTTACCGTCCCTTCTTTAACACCCCTTTAAGACAATGTTATACGAAAATTTTGTACTAAAAATACTACATTGTTATTATTTCTTTTTTGAATATCCTGTGGGTACTATGCAAATTCATTATAAGTAAAATTTTAGAAGAAACTAAAAAGTTAAAGCGGTAAAATGGTAAGTAAATTAAACTCACAAATTTAACGTAAACCTCAGTTAAATAAAACATTTTCACTGCTGACCATTTTTTCTTTATTTTGAATCTTTAAAGCATTCGTCTATAAGTTTAAAATGTTATTTTAGTAAGTTTAATATCACCAGATTTTTATTCCTGAAAAGTCAAAAGATTGTGAGAATGCCCCATATCTTCTCCATGGGTGGAAGAGTCGTAATAACAAATGATTCAGGGTAATTTCTGTTTTGTGATTTAGTATATATGATTTTATAAATGTTCTTTTTAATGTGACAAATGAAGTGTGATGGAAATTCCATTCAAGTAAAACTAATATTGAGGTTTCTTTTTAAAAATCAATCTGTTTTAAGGTATTTTGTGCTTATAAAGTAAAGATAAGATTTAAAGCCAAATGTATTAAATTCCATTTCAAATTCCAAAATACTAATGTTTTCAATTGCTCTTTCATATTAATATTTTTATTACTATTGTATATTAGCCCCCGATATGCTATTTCTTTCTCCCAGCAAATAAAGTGTCGTGTCAAAAAAATAATGTTCCGTTGTATAAGCCAGCCGTAGAACAAAGCAGATGTATCATTGTACTGTTGAATACTATACTGCAATTTTTTAAACTTCTAAGTATCACACATTTTCGATTTTTATGCCGTTGTATTGGGGGAAAATGTACTTTTTAATGCAATTTGTTTGAAAACTGCATTTCAATTTATTTTTGAGATACTCATTTTTTTGTAGTTTTTAGCGCCATTTGTTTAATTTTGGCAACCCAAGTACTCCATTTCTGTAGAAAATAAAGAAAAAATAGTTGGAAAATAGTAATTATATCTTTTTGTTGCCATTTCCCCATAACTACTGAAAAAAAAAGTAACTAAAATACGTGCTATTTTGAAAAAATATAAATCAATGATTTCTGATAAAACATGGAGCTATTATGAACTATATTTAATTTAATTATCTATATTACAAACAAATGAAAGCCTATAAATCATTAGATAGCCATTTTTTTTTTTTTTTTTTTTTTTTTTTCACGGGTTTCTTGAGTGGCATCTGCTTTTTTTTCGGATTTGTGTATTATTCAGTGATAGTGACGTCCTATGAATGCTTTATTGTAGATGTTTTTTAAGACTGGATGCTTAAATGAGGAAAATCATCAGAGGATGCTAATGACGTCATTTTATATAAAATAAAAGCGTGTGTTTTAAGTCCTAAAACTGAAATATATTTTGTATTATCTATATATATATATATATATGTTTTTATCAGGGCGACACTAAATTCTGAAAAAACAGAATTCCTGTTTTCTAGTTAATTATATTTTTTGTTGTAAACCTTAATCTTATTTCATACAAAATAGGTACACAAATCATTTTTAATGTTATGCTCACAAATATCATTAAAACACATAGCTAAAGTTTAAAAACAAAATTTGAAATATGATCTATAATCTAGTGCTTTGTTTCTGAACTGCAAGTATATGTTTACGTAATATAGCTTGATATGTGACAAAGAGAGGGGAGGGAATATGCTGAAGTGTGACACTTTGTGAGAAAAGGGGGGGAGGGGGTCCAAAATATTGAAAAAATATGTGACATCATTTATGGTCAGCCCCAAAGATAAATCGATGTATGTATACATTAAACGTTTTTAGGTGCGTTCGTAATTATATAAATACGTAGCACCTATAGTCGTCGTTCCGTCCGTCCGTCTGTCTGTCCGTCCGTCCGCATATAACAGAGCAAAAACTACCCAACCGAATGGTCTGAAATTTTAACTATATAATTGTTGTAAAAGTTTGTCGAGCCATTTCAAATTTTATGAAAATCGGATGCATAGTTTAATTACAGGGACAGTCAAAATTTTATGTTACATTACGGCCAAAGGGAAAAAATTATTTCAAGCGGATTTTAATGATGTTACAGCCTTTCGAACAGAATGAAGTTGATATGTACTTACGAAGTGCATTAAAATATACATTCAGTACAATATGCGGTGCAAAATTTATTTATAAAACTAATTATAGTACGAACGCACCTCATTTGCCACGTTTGACGTGTAATTTCCAACTTGTTTGACTCCATAAATTAATTCTACACACTTCAATTAACCTAAATCCAAATTTTCCCGAAATTCGTAGGATTAGTTTCCTAGAAATTAATTATTTTAAAATGAGCCTATTTTAGGGGTTGTATCCAAATTGAAGTTCGGTACTGAATTGTTGAAATGCTACAGAATAAATATCTCACTTTTATTAATGTATTATTTCTTGCCAGTATGAACATTTCATTTGCTTAATGTATTTCGACTATTGACAGACCAAATGTTTTAATAAAATGAGTAATCTACCCTATATATATAAAATCCTAATGAAACGAATTTATGAAACGAATATATGAAAAGGCTGAAATGTAACGATTCTTTGAATCGACTGATTAAACAACTGATTATGTTTCACGGCGATTTCTCCTAAAATATGGAATACTTTGCGATGAAATTAACACCAAAAATCAATATTGATCCGCAGATTCCAAAACTGGTATTAGATTTTTTAAATTCGAATTAGTTTTCGAAATATTATTTTTTTCTAATTTTATATACATTTTTCTAATGATGGCAACTGAAATTTTAATCAAACAGATATATTTTTTTTTAATCAGATTATAGAAAAGGTTACTATTTTAAACTAATTTGGCGAGAAGTTTGGCCTCCCTTAAATGTATGCTAAGAAATGTATCATGTTACTTTTATTCATAATTCAATTTCAATAATTGGCGACAAAATAGCATTATTTTGGTTGACATGGTAACCTGGCTATTGTTGTTTATTTAATAATAAGTGTTTATTTACTTTATTTTCTGTTTTTAAATTACATAAATTGTTTTGTTCTCTAGTTAATTATTTTTTTGGTTATTTTCCTTTAAAAATAAAAAATAATAGAAAATAATTAAAAAATACGGTACTACTTAGTTATTCCATCGACCCATTTCGCCAAATTATATAAATTGCCAAACCACTCGCCAAATTATACATAAAAAAAATTGACATAATTTTTATTTTAAATAACGAAAGAACAAAGAAAATAGTATAACATTAATAAATATACAAATAAAACGTCGAAATAAAAATCACTTGATGACGTAAAGACGTGTAACTTGCTTAAAGTCAAGTGAATGTGACATTTATCAACCATTATTGGCATTTAATCTTATAGTTTGGTGATAGATTTTTGTTCGGCGGGATAACTAAGTAGTACCAAAAATACATATGTGACTGGTATTCGAAAACGAGGATTTCGCCAAATTTTCGTAAAAAAAAATCACGCCAAACCGGGTGCGTATATGGCATCTGGGCAAATATTAAATGATGTAACAAACGATGACATTTCATTGCAACTTCAAAGCAATGTTTTAATTTACCACTCGAAAAAAAAAAAAAAAAATGCTAACTGGCGAGTTGAAAAATAGTTATTGACGAGATCTGAACCCGGCTAGCGTAACAGTACCAAGAATTCTTTGCGACAATGCTTTTATGTAGTATTATTCGAAAAAAAAATTGATTTTTTTTTAATCGAAATGGAAAACTTTCGGCACAGATGCCACATACGGTCCCATATTGGCGCTATTTTTTTCTGACGCCAATGTCATATAGCAACGGGTACTTAACTGGCGCCATAGCATCGTTATTTTGCTTGATTTGATAAGCCGTATGTTGTTGTTTATGCTCTTGATCTTTTCCCCAAATTAGCGTCCGAAAAAAATCGCGCCAATATGGAGCCGTTTATGATATCTGGGCCAAACTTTCATATGAAAAGCGAAGGGATCAGAGCGTATTTATTTATGGCAGTTACATGACTTGAACTATTATAATATAGATGAAATGATGGCGATAGAATAATATTTGGCGACTTATCACCTGTACCTGGCTACTATTAAAATAACAAAATGGCACCAGGAATATAAAAAGCGAAGTGGTTCGCCCGGAACTCTTGATGATAGTCACATGACTTAGGCTATTGTTATAGAAATTGTTTTAAAATACCGGGAGACAAAGACTCTGTACACTTAATTCCTTTTATTTTTATCTTCTTTTCAAACGTTTAACTGATCCTCTTTAATCAAACACGAAAACAACCATTGGATGTCTTAACAGCAACTGATTCGGCCCTTAAATTTTTGAAATCAAAGGAAATTGAATGGAAACCCGTTTATAGGGAGATCTGCACAGCTTTTTTCAGTATAATTCAATCTTCTATAATATTTTTTAAACCAATCAGATTAGCGTGTTTTTAGATTCTGCGGTGTCTGAACGAGGGTTGGCGAGCGTAGCTTGCAGGGGGCAGAGCCCCCTAGTATATATATATTTTTTCAAATTATGCTCTTCTGGACATCATAAACCATCATTTTGAAGTTTTTTACTCATAATCCGAAAACTACTTGAAAGAAAAATTTCAAATTGAGAATTCGCCATGAAGCAGGACATAATTAATATAAATCTTTCAAAAAATTGTAGGTTGCAATTCATATTTTTTCGAATATTAATTTCATAATTCATATTATAAATTTTTTTTAATTACAAATTCAATGTATTTATGTTTGGGATTTTTAGTATTATAACGGAAGACAAAAATTATTTCACTAAGATTATAATTGCATGAGATATTAATAAAAATATGAAAATGTAATTTAACATTAGAAACTCTAAACTTTGAAGGTTTATATTTCAAAAACTTATCATCCAAATGACATGAAATTTCGTTTCTAGGCATAGTTTGAACCGAACATTTAAAATATATTGTCAAAATTGGGTGTTGTCATAGAAAAAAAAAAGTTTGGTCTAAATTTTGATTTGCAGATGGCCCACGAACCAAATTTTATATACTTCATTTAAAATTAGACTTTGTTTCCAATCGTTCTGTACCAGTAACTTTCTTCTATTATAATTAGTTGCCGAGTTAGTAGGAGGTGTTTACTTTTTCCCCACGACTGTGCATGGGTATTAAAACAAAGCCTAGGCAACTAAAGTAATCCGGAATCGAAATAATTTATAGTTAATTTTTAATTAATAAAAAACCACCAATTTAACAGCAATCTCCTTACAAATTTACTCATTTTTGTTATAGCAGTTTCCAACAATTAAAAATCCACAATAATATTCTTAACAGAACAAGTACTTTTCTATTGAAAGATTTCCACGTGAAAAGTGAAAATGAAATAAATAATTTGACGGAAAAAAAGTGAATATTACGTCATAACTTTTCTATTTCAAAATTTCCACGTGAAAAATGAAAATGAAATATGTCAATAATATCTAAATGAATAGTTTAACCACGAATAATAATAATTAAAAAAAAAGTGAATATTACGTCATATCTTTTCTATTGCTATATTTCCACGTGAAAGATGAAAAAGAAATAAATAGTTTGACGAATTTAAAAAAAAGGAATATTACGTTCTGTTGATAATGTAATGGACGTCAGACGGGTTGAATATATAACGTCATATGAGTTTTAAAAAACGTATTGAAACAAAATAAAACCCCGATTATGGAAATATTGGCATATTTTAACATTTTGAGGTTCTCTGAATTTGTTTTCACCATTTTAAAATCTATTCCATATATATGCGTGTGTGTATGCACGTACATTAGAAATTCCACAAAGGTTTAGGTCCCTAGAGCTCATTCTTAGTGAAGAAATGAAATAAAGATGGCTTTACTGCTTTTTTACCCGACTGCCAAGAAGGGTTATGTGTTTCACGCGTATCTCGCTATGTAGATTTCTTTATACCCTCGAAACATCCCAGCGGCCTGATAGATTTTAATGAATGAGGTCTCTATCGATTCGTCTTAACCGTCCGATGGTTATAGACTAGGTTTTGTTTTATAAATTCAAAATGGTGGCCGTAAAATACGAAATGGCGGTAGAGACGTAAAAAAAAAAATTACGCACCGTATTGAGTGTCATATCATTGGATGGGTCTTTCAAAATGAAGACGATGTTTCATTGACTATTTTACAGTCAGAAGTTCCATTTAAATATTTCACATCCTGGAAGTTGTGTAGGTAGGATCTCTAGCGTGACTGCAACTCTAACCATCATATACATATCTATAGGCCTCATCAAAACAGTGTTTATAAATAGGAACTAACAATGAAACACAAATTAAAAATCATCAGTGCAAGTAAATAAAAAATAAGTAATATAAAAATCATCAGTGCAAGTAAATAAAAAATAAGTAATATAAAAATCATCAGTGCAAGTAAATAAAAAATAAGTAATATAAAAAATAGTTTCACATTGATGAGAATTAATTAATTGGTTCGCTTTTCACGCAGGGTTTTTTTTTTTTTTTTTAATTTAATTTTTATTTTATTGTTTGTTTTATACAGTATATTTAATTTTGAAATTGATTTTTCAAAACAAACATTCTTAAAATTCCGGGCAACGCCGGGTACTTTAGCTAGTTAATTATGAAATAATAAACACTAGAAAACCCCATAATTTAAACTACTACGATCTACCAAATGAAATTAATGCCTTCAGAAAAACCAAAAGGATTTAGCATCCAACAAAACTGGCTTTGGTTAGGAAAAGAGAGCCGTCCGTCCAGTTTCGCTAGCATAATTTTTAACCTTGGCCTTGACATTGAAACAGAGCTCGGGCTGAGATTACGTCATCAAACATCAGCTGGGAAAGGGAATTGGATATGTTCCGAGGAGAAAGAAAAAAGGGGACAGGAATATAATACATTTCGTGCATGTACTGTACAATCGGAATTTTTTAGTGATGGAGTATTGTATTACGCATCACATAATGAAGCTGCGGTAAAAAGAATATATTGTCATCTCAGATGCTTAACCCTTAACTGCTGTGACAAAAAATGTCGCATACATCAAATTGAGAGCGGTCTCTGAGACCGCTTGATCGAAAGATGACTAAAAGGATGGATTAACTCATATGATATTATTTCCGTACTAAACTTTATGTACAGTCGTGGGGAAAAAAGTAAATACCCCTACTAACTCTTCAACAAATTATTGTAGAAGAAAGTTACTGGTACTAAGCGATTGGAAATAAAGTCCATTTTTAAACCATGTATATAAAATTTGCTTAGGCGACTCCCTACATATCAAAACGAACCCAAAATTTTTTGTTTTGTTTTTTTCAATAGCAATTCCCAAGTTTGACACCATAAATAAATTCTACACCCTCCAATTAGCCTAAAAACAAACTTTCACGAAAGTCGTACGATTAGTTTCGGAGAAATTAATTATTTTAAAATGAGCCTATTTTAGGGAATGTATCCAAATTGAAGTTTGGTACTCGACTATTAAAATGCTACTGTATGATTATGTCACTTCTATTAATGTATTATTTCTTGCTAATATGACTCTTTCACTCACTTAATAAATGCATATCAATTTTATTATGTCTGAAAGCATGTAACATCATTAAAAATCATTTTAAACGATTTTTTCCCCATAGGCCGTAATGTAACGGAAAACTTTTGACTGTCCCTGTAAAAGAAATAAACATGCTAGAAACTTCATTTGAAATAGGGAACGTGCTATGGTAAACATTAATAACATCCAAAAATTTCAGGGCAATCCGAGTGTACTCACGGGAGTTAGAGCGCGGACAGACGGCCGGACAAACCGAAGTCATAAACACTTTTCAACTTTGTTGGAAAGTGTTAAAAATGAATCTTTATTTAAACGGAAATCTATTGGTTATTCGAAATATATATGCTTTAACATGGGTACTCTTTTATGGATGTTTTACTTTTTTTAAATTCAAATATGTAAAAATTACGATAGTGTTATATACCATCCTTATTTATGCATTATTTACGTAAAAGAAGTTGATTAAAAAAAAACATGTCATAGGCCGGGATCCAGATAGATTTTGCGCTGTTAGCGAAACGAGATTGACCAATCAGAAGCCTGCATTTTTGCAAACTTTTCGCTGTTTTACAAAAATGTTTTCGCTGTGAGCAAATTTTCTGATTGGTCAATCTCGTTTCGCTAGCAGCGCAAAATCTATCAGGATCCCGGCCATAATGCATTACAATTTGCGCAATTTCGTCAGGTCCTGATTAACCTCTGAAAGGACAATATCATTTTGCCTCCGCCTTTTGTTTTGGAAAGGTTTCTGAATTCTACATATACAGGGTGTTTATAAAGTCCCGGACCAATTTTGATGTTTAATAACTCATAAAATAATAAAGATAGATTAAAATTAATAACATAAATGGTTAGATAGACTCAAAAAGTTTCATGACCCTTGTCAATGAACTTCCACGTGTGCCCCCTTCTTCGCACGGAGAATATCAAGTTTATAAAATAGCTACCAGAGGGCACGAATCGGCACGAATTTTCCGGACAACCCAATACAAAAATTACTGGGGAGCGTGGCCTAGCCCAGATGACATATATTTCATTAAGCAGTTTTTTACAAAGAAAAAAAAATATATATATATATATAAAATAAAACAAAACAAAATGTGTCTTGTGTATGCTATACTCGTACATAGTGTATTTTTCTATTATAAATAGTTGTACGTTGTTGTACATTCATTTACCCGAGTGGTGTCTAACCACCACATCCGGATGCCATACGATTTTAGTCTAGACTGTTGATCATATTCAGATTTCCCAGTTAGGTAAGTTTTGATTTTCTCTTGCATTGGGCAAATATTCACATACACAAAACAAAACAAAACAGAAAAAAAGAAAAGAAAGAAAGAAAGAAAAAGGAAAATGCAACTTAAAAAATAGAAAAGTGAATTAGAGACTAACAATTTACAATGACGATCATTTTAGGGTCTCCGTTAAATTTTAAAGGAGAAACCCGTGCTTCATATGTGTCAATTGACTAATCAGGCTATGAATATCATGTTTCAGTTCTTGTATAACATATTTAACCCTTAATGGCTGTGACAGAAATATTCACATAGCCGGTGTGAGCAGTCTCTGAGACCGCTTGATTAATCCTCTAATGCCCATGGTAGCATATATGCTACCACCAGTGTTCCGCATTTAGTGGATTTTTTAAGTCGGATATTCCAAATTCATACCACTAATTAAAATAGCAGTGTTTGTTTTATTTTATAACAGACATTTCTTATTTAAATAAAGCGAACTTTATTTTCGAAATTATCTGGTATGAATTCAGATTCTTTGAATTACGGAATTTTTAGAACTTATTCTGTCATGAGAATTGGAGGGTTAAAAGACGGGGAAAAAAGGCTCGATTAATTCACAGGATATTCTTTCTGTACAAAACTTTCTGTACGGAACTATTATTATTAAAATTCATCTGTTCAGAAGTCCCGAGCTTTAGTACTAGAGCTCCATACGAAACAAAATTGCCGAAGTATCTATAGTTAAACTGAAAATTATAATTTTAACTGTGAAATCTAAAAATCAAGGATCTATGAAACCACTAAGGGTTAACCTTTAGTGCACAACTTTGCACATATGCAAAGAACACAGTTTTGAATTTAATAGATTATTTTTATTCGTATATACCTAATTCACACCAGAAAATTAAAATAGCAATATTTACTTTAATTAATAACAGGCATTCCGTATTTAAATAAAGCGAAATTAACCATTGAAACTTTCTGGTGTAACGTCAGATTCTCTGAACTACGTAATTTCTACACTCCTCAGCAAAAGTTTAGACACTGGTGATTTTTAACCTTTAGATAAAAAATATGAACACTTGGGTTATAAAAATGACTGTACTTATTTTTAAATATATTTTAAACGTTTTAGGACAGAAATAACGGTTTTAATGTAGGATATTATTTCATTTAACTGAAAAAAGTGAAATTTGCATATTGCAAAAGTTTAGACACTTTTGTGATTTTTTGGATATTGTTCACCGAAAACCGCATATTTCAAACTTATGACGTCACATGCATGAAGTATTTAAGTGCACCTCGCGATAGCATCGGTTAGTAAAGATGCGCGAGCAAGAAATTTTCAGTCAGATGAAATAATTAAAGCATGGAAGCTGAAATCGAAAGGGAAGACTGTTGCGGAAATTTCAGCTACTTTCAATCGGCCAAAGAAGTCTGTCTATTAAGTACTGTCTAAGGGTGACTCTTTCAAAGCAAAGCATAGATCTGGAAGGACTCGTGCGGCCAGAAAACGAGATTATAGAAGGATCCATAAACTGGCATCTAGACAAATGATGACTTCTAAACGCATTAAAAGTGAGTTAGAGCTTTCTGTGTCGATGGATAATTTCGTAGATGCATTAAAGAAAGATGTACATTAGTTTACATGAAAATGATAAAGCCACCAGTCTTGAAATCTCACAACAAATTGACCCCTTTCCTGTTGCGGAGTAATTCTTTTTATAAACGGATGAAATAATGGACTGATACCAGAATTTGTAAACGAAGTTATTAGAAAATATGAAATTGCATATTTTCACGTATATTATAAAAGGAAAATTTTAATTAAATATTCTTGCTATTTATGGAATTAAAATTATGTGTCCTTTGCCCTCGAAAGGGTTTATGACTTGGGCCTCACTTTGTTTTAATACTCAAGTATCTCTGGAGTTTCTCAATGGTCGCCAAGCGACGTAAGACTACATACATACATTGGAAAACAATTTACAGCCATTTGGTGAACTTTTATCTCTTCCAAAGTATGTATTTGATCAAGATAATGCGTCTATTCATATTGCATACAAATCAAAAAGTTGGTTTAACTCTCAAAATATTACTGTTTTCGACTGGTCCGCGTGTAGCCCTGATCTGAATCCAATCGAAAACTTTTGTGTCATCATATCTCATACGGTTTAGGCAATTTTTTAACAATACTCCTGTGTTAATGAACTTCGATCAGATGATGAACGTGTTTGGCACGAAATAGACCCCCAAGTGATGCAGGATTTAGTTTCTTCGAGGGAAAGTCACATTTTTGCATTAATAGCAGACAATGTAGGTGCAGTTCGATTTTAATTTATGGATATTTTTCTGTTAACAGACAGATTGTCTATACTTTTGCAACAATGTTAAATTCATTTTTTTGTCATTATATATTATGTAAAGTGTATAAATTAAAATTTATTGACGTGTATGAAGGATAAGTCCCCAGTAATATATGACAGTTGAATTACAACAATTAGTTACATACTTCTCGGCACAGAAGCATAATAGATCATTGTCTAAACTTTTGCTGAGCAAAAGTTTTACATAGTTACAAAGAGATACAAAGTATTCTATCATGGGAATTAAAGGATGAAAGGTTAAGTTTTATAAAATAAATAATTACATAAATTAAGGTATTTGGAGACATACTTCTTAAAATATTTACTCATTTGTAATATTTTAGCGTAAAACAGCCACACGACAGTAGTTTTTACTTATATTGCAGATGTGCAATAGAAGAATAGATTGACGTATCATATTGAAAACGTACCTCTGATTGTTTTTCCATTATTTTTCCTGAGTAATAAACCTTTCAGAGAATCATATATATATTTTTTCGAAACAAAATAAAAAATCGCGCATTTAAGGGAGCTGGTCACCCAGCTTCCGATATCCCCTTACTAATGTAAAGTCTACGGGCATTTGATGCATTTGTATATTTAAAATATCTCC
Source organism: Maratus speciosus (assembly GCA_963932465.1). NCBI lineage: Eukaryota > Metazoa > Arthropoda > Arachnida > Araneae > Salticidae > Maratus > Maratus speciosus. The sequence goes on from OZ010798.1 coordinate 295,203,155, forward strand.
TCGGGAAATTAATATTTTTAATTTCTATTTTTGTTTACACTTCCTAAAAGAACTTTTTTTTCCACTTTCCTTTCTTCTTAGTTCTCAAAATAGTATTTCTAAAGTATTGACTTAATTTTATATGAGATATTAAAATCTTACTCACAGTTCGCCCGCTTTTAACACATCAAATATTAAATTCAGCATAGATTTTATAAATATTTTGAAAACTAAGAAAAAAAGAGACATCTTTTAAAAAGAGTACACAGAAAAAAGATGTTAAAAATATGAATTTACCGAGAAGATATTTTAAATATACGAATGCATCAAAAGTCCATAGATTTAACATTACGGAGGAGAATTCCGAAGCTGAGTGACCAGTCCCCTTAAGGGTTAAACAGTTTTCGGACAAAAATTATCACAGAACCTTGGATTTTACCTAAACATCCATCGCATCTTTGGAAACAGAAAGAAAAATGCGAACAAAAATGGGTCTTATCTATACCTTTCCTTTAGTAAAACTTTCCAAATTCAGGGAGGGTCCATTACTATCCCCGCCAGCGCCCATCTGTATAACCTTGACCTTGACATTGAAATAAGTTTCTAGATACATTGCGTCATCAAGCATCACACGGGAAAAGGGAATAAGATATGCTTTGCAAAATATGAAGAAAAGGATATTTTTGCATCTCGAATATTAAAAAATGAATTTTTAATTCTATTGTTCATTCGAACTACAGTGAAACCTCCCTATGCGACCACCTCCATTAAGCGACCACCTCCCTGAACGACCATTTTTTCTTGGAATGAAATTTATTCCCATAGGCTCAATACTAATTTTACCTCTATTCAGAGACCACCTCAGTTGAACTCGTTGTCATCGAAATACTCAAGGCCTTAGCACACGAGTTGTGACGTCATCACTAATCGACCGACTTCTCACTAGTGTTGGAATTCACATCGGAGAATCTTGAATAGCAATTAAAAAAATTTTTTTTTTGGAATATCTATTATTTTATAAAACAATAATAACTATTTAAACTTACTGGTGAGGATTTGAAATCCCCCAATAAAAAATCAGCCAGATGCGGCAACACTGTGGCATTCCGTATCTGGATGAATTTTCATTAGGGGATTCCGAATACTCACCAGTAATTTTAAATAGTATTGTTTTATAAAATAATAGATATTCCAAGAATAAAATAAAATAAAATTGCTATTCAACATTTTCTGGTGGGAATTCCAACACTAGAGAACTCGTGTCCTCAGGCCTTGAGCATTTCGATGGCAACGGTTAAACTCTCTCCATGAGCGACCCATTTCTTTGAAGAAAATTAAACAAATTTCGTTTTTTCCTGGTCGCTTGAAGAAAGTTTTATTACAAAAATAGTTCCGGAGAGCGCATTATTCATCAAACATGTAAACTAAGTTTAGAATTTTTATTTATTCCGGTAACTTTTAAGTGTAACCGTTTTGTGCCTTTTTGGGCAATGAATTTAACTCTGATGACAAATTAAGGATGACGGTCAATAAACTCCCCTGCCCTATTCTGTCAGGAAACTCTCAAAGAAATAGATAAATTAATGAAATTGTCATAATCTGTAGCCGTCCAAAAAAAAAATTGCATTTAATTACTGAACTTCGAAAGGACTTGGAAATAAAAATTATAGAAGATAAAACCTTAAAATCAAAGCAAACGTCAATGTATTCATTTTTTAAACTCTGCACTGATTAACTTATGTAATTAACTTTTATTTTGATACTTAAATTTTCATATATTTTCCTAATGTGAAAAATAAATTTTAGTAACATTAATTGTTACCTTTTTTCAACAGTTAAAATCTAGATTTAAACATGACCTCCATTAAGAGACACCTCTCGGAGCGACTAATTTTTATTGGAACAGAACGTGGTCGCTTTAGGGAGGTTTTACTGTGTACGCTTTAGCACGGCTAATGTACTGGGTGAGTCAAAAGTTCGTTAAAACTTTGAAAACTCATAAAAAAGGACCGAATTATGATAAAAGAGTGCGGTTTGCAAGAAAGGGCTCACAAGGTAGTCGGATTTTTTTAAACATAATATAGCAGGAAAAAACAAAAGTAGTTAAAAAATCACATGTAGAGTGTGATGGCGACCCAAAACACAATGAACAGGACAACAATACGCTCCATTCATTTGTTCTTCCAATAACAAATGTTCAACATGAAATCCAGAACATTCTACGACACAATCAGGTTGTGTCGTAGTACCTGTTCATTGTGCTTCGGGTCGTCAGCGCCCTCAAGATGTGATTTTTTAACCTTTTTTTTTTTTTTTTTTTTTTTACTGCTAAAAAAAATCCGACTACTTTGTGAGCCTTTTCTTGCAAACCGCACTCCTTTGTCATAAGTACTTCCCTTTTTATGAGTTTTTTAAAGTTTTAACGAACTTTTGGTTCACCCGGTATATATCCAACTATACTATTAATTTTTTAGATCTAAAAATTAAACTCAAAGAACACAAAACAATAACTGATCTTTATGTGAAACGTAAAGATTTTCAATGCAAAGTTAACACTTTTACTCATTTTAAATCTTGTTTTCATATTTCTGTTTACCGTAATATACTCCTTAATCATTTGTATGGAATCAAAAGTTTATATTCCTCTCATCTTATTAACAACAACATTAAACAATTAATGTTTCATGCATTAAATCATCGTTTTCCTAAAAAAATCATATATTCTTTAATCTACAATTAGTATATTAATGACCTAAACAATGGATAGTAGGGACGATAATTGTCCGTATCAGTTAACATTTTGCGTATTTAAAAAATATATAAAAAAATTAAAAATTATGAAATAAAATTTAAACATTAAAAAAACAAAATAAAACAAAAAAATAAATTTGAATAGGTTGGCTAGGTAGGTAGATGTTAGATTATGGAGGAGGGCGGTGTTGTCTGGAAAATTTATGCGCAAATGTTAATTTCTTATTATTTAAAAAAAAAGTTGGAAAGGTACATTGTAATAATTACTTAGTTACTTTGTTTATGTTACATTTGATGATTCAGCACTCCTTAATGATGCTTAAAATATTTTTAATTTATATATCAATTTATTTCTATACATTTTATTTTATAAATAGTGGACTCTAATACAGTATATGATATATGTATATATAAACATGCAGAAATGTTATATTTAGCTCTATCTCCCTCCCCCCCAAATTAAATTTTATAAAGTGAAGGGGAAATAAAGAATTTTTTCTTTGAAATTAAAATTTAAAGCAATTTTAAAAACATTTTAGATGTTGATTATTTATAATCAACAAAAAGTCGAAAAATATACTCTAGTGCAGGTAAAACAGATTTTTACATGAACAACTGATGGCCATTTACGAAAATTAGTTTCTTCTTCTTTAAGGCATTAATTAGAAATGAATATTCGATTCATTTCTAGTGCTAAAACGAGGTTCGTCTCTTTTAGTGAATGGCCTACAGTTGTTGCCGCAAAAACATATTTTACCTGCACTAAAGTATAATTTTCGACATTGTATTCATAAAACTTGCCGTAATTTTGTAACAAATGATCATGTCAACTTGCGGATAGTGTCATTCGATTAAAAAAAAAATGCAATAAACGATACCCCTTACTTAAAATATTGAGTTCCCCCTTGCCTGGGTTAAAATGCCCCTCCCCCCTCCCCCCCCCCAAAAAAGCACTGTAAAACAACTTTATTTTTGCATGGCTCACCCGATCTTCATTTCTAGAGCCAAAGCGAGGTTTTACTAAAATTTTCGCGAATGGTCACCAGTTGTCGTATGTTACTCAATTTTTGGTCTATTTTACTTGTAATATAGAGATCGGAAGGCGACAGCACAGACAATCCCCTCATCGAGTTCACGGCTGAAATTGCAGAATTAGTTAAAACTCGATTCGCATATTAAAACGCAGTTGGTCTGCCAAGTCATATGTTGGTGGAAAATACCTGAAAACCCGATTTTAGCGGTTGACTCGTAGGATTACCATTGTGTTTTGCTGCTCCCAGTCCTCCATGTTTTCATTCCTTTGGTTGCAGAAAACTACAATGGTAAACCTACGAGTCAACCGCTAAAATCGGGTTTTCGGATGTTTTCCACCAAGATATATGATTTGGCAGACCGATGGCGTTTTAATATGCGAATCGAGTTTTAACTAACTCTAGAATTTCAGCCGTGAACTCGATGAGGTAATTGTCTGTACTGCCGGCTCCCGGTCTAATAGGTTAACGTGGGATTTTTTGATCGGAGAGTTTCAGTGAAGCTACCCTTAAAGATTGTTATCAGTCAGACTGGAAATTTCTCTCTCTAATACTAAACCTATGGGCTTGGAATGCATCCGTACTTTTTAAATTTCATCTCGGGAAAATTAAAAAAATTAGCTTTTATTTTCTGTGTGGTCTCCTTGAAGAATGTTTCTTTCTTTTTATTTGCCAAAATATTTCTAAAATATAGGGCAAAGTGCCCATATTTCGTCCCCTCTCCTAATTTCGTCCCCCTTAACTTCTTTTCTTCTGCGAAAGTGGCGCCATTTATGACGCAGGGGACAGGGGACGGGAGGTAATAGGGGTCAGTGTTGAAAGTTTCGTTCGCCAAGACGCATACATAAATTAAAGACGGCAAATTTCCTATTTTTAGAGGACCTGAGTTCTTTTTACATCGTTTGTAGAACGTTATTTACTATACTGTAAGTATTTACTCCTTATTCATTGCATGTATTTTACGTTGGTAAGATGCTCACAGTAGCATACAGTGAGTTTTAGGATGCTCAGTTCATCTTACGGGAACTGAAGCTCCGTCATATTGGGAAGCAACGTGGTCCCAATTTCGCCCCCCTTGCAGTTCTTATTTTCGTTCCGGGGACGAAATTAGGAATACTTTTTCATGACATTTTTTTTTTTCAATTTTTTCTTCATGTTTGGATGGCTAATGTTTCATTAGGTTATTTTTCACTGATAGTTAATACATTTCTTTGTGCCTTACTTTAATGTAAATTAAATTACTTACTCATTTAAAAATAAATTTTGATTTAGTTATAAGTAAAGCCTCGGCGTATTGGATTTTTTGGGGGGATGAAATTGGGACCATTTTTTTCTTTTGCATTTTTTAGATACTTTTCAAAAAACATTTTTTCGCATTGTTATTTTTTTTTTTTTTTTTTTTTTTTTTGTACGACATTTGACATGACATGACATCGCGGTGCTTAAGGAGTTCCGCTTGCCTATGTTTCTATGTGCGTGGGTAGTTAGTCTATGTAAAATCCAAATTTGGTAGATTTTCACTGAAAATTATAACTTCCAAGGGCCTATAAGTGACTGGGGGACAATAATAGGGCACCTTACCCTATATTTAATTTTATATCTTAAGTGTTAAAATCTAATTGAAGCAGGCGAGTTGTCAGATTGATTTTAACACTTTAAATAAAACTAACAATTTATTTTTCAAATATTTTGTCCACTGTCCTGATTGACAGAAAAAAAAAACACTCTTCAAGAAGGCCATGCAGAAAACAGAAGAAAAAAAATTCAATTTTCCGAGGAGAAATTTGAAAAATACGGATACATTGCAAGCCCGTAGGTTTAGCATTAGAGAGGGAATGTCCAGCCAGACTGATGAGGAGCCTTAATTCGGAAGGGGGATATTGTCTTTCATTTTTCCTCTTTTTTGGTATTTAATAAAATTAGGAAATACTTTTAGGTAGATTTTCATAAGAAATACTACCTATTGCAGTCGTTACCATGGTGCGACTTTTGAAAAACTTTCTTCATAACTTTTCATTATATGACCCCAGGAACCCAAAACCACCCCCAATTAAAAAGTTTATATATTTATATGTGTGTGTGTGTGTGTGTTCTAAATTTTGTCCGCACGATAAAAGTTGCAGTTATGCACGGATCGTCTTCAAACTTACTAAAAACATTGAGATGGCTAATATCTTGGTAAATGAGGAAAATCAGCACAAGGGGGTGGAAATGGAGATGGTTAAAATTTTGAATACCGCCTTAATATGATTCTGATAAAATCAGCATCTTACAGAAAAATGACAGGAAAATTTAAACATTTTTCGTTATAGCAGTTGCCAGCAATAAAAAAAAAACCCACAATAAAATTCTTAACACAAACAATTACTTTTCTAGTGCAATGCAAGATTTCCACGTGAAAAATGTAAATGAAATAAATAGTTTGAGAATTTTTTTTTTTTTATGTGAATATTACGTTATATGGAAATATAATGCAGGTAAATATGTAACGTCATGTGAGTTTGAAAATACGTATTGAAACATGATAAAAACCCAATTATGGAAATATTGTCATATTTTAACATTTTGAGGTTCTCTGAATTTGTTTTCTCCATTTTGAAATATATTCCATATACGTGTGTGTATGCGTGTATAGCAGAAAAATGAAATTAAAAACTCGTCAAAAACGGCCAGATAAAATTGCTAAACTGTGTTTATCTCTAATCTTGATTTAGTTTTTGGTGGTGAAATTAGTACTTAACTTCGAAATCTATACCTTTGCCTGTAGACCCAGGCGGCAGGGATTTTTTAAATATTATTATTATTAATATTATTTTTTTTTTCAGAATTATCTATTCTTCTCGTCCCTGAAAGTAAATATTTTTTCTGTCTCCGCCCTCCCCTCCCCCCCCATTATTTTTTTAATGAGAATGTTTGTTTAATTATTTACACTTTATCCATTTAATGTTCATATAGAACTTAGAGCTCTGTTGGATAAATATAAATTTAAGAGTTTTAATATTGAACCATATCTCATCTAACCTTGACTTTGATTCTTAAATAGAGTTTTTGCGTCATCAAGCATTATATATGAAAGCAAATTGGATATATTCCGCAGGGAGAGAAAATAAAAAGTAGGAAAACAGTGCATTTCGTGCATGGGCAAAGTTGGAATTTTCCAGTAATTGGATATTTTATTATACATTATATAATAAAGTCGGTGATGAAAAGTGTATATTTGCATCTCAAATGTTTCAATAAGCCATTTCGTTACATTCGCGCATACCTTTCGCTTTCATTTTCAATATCATTTAATCATATTATATAACTCAATTCAAGTCACGAAGAAAAAAAGATAAAGTGAAAGCATATAATTTTCTTTTTCTTTCTTTTATTTTTTCACAATTTTTTTTCTTAACTTTCAGTAAAGGCATTGTAATTTGATATTGGGCAATTCCATGGTAACTCACGTAACACCTGATCATCGAATTTTGTTTTCAAAACTACGTAGAAAATTTACTAATAAAGCTAGAACAAATTTTTACAATTTAAAATATTTCTTACTAAGGACTTAATACCCAAATACCTGCAGATTATTTCAATCTCTCTTTTAGTCACAAAAATTTCAATTCAAAATTCTGTAACTGGCTGTAACTAGCTATGTTACATAAAATATACAAACATTTTTTCTGCCTTCATTGAAGTGTAAAAATTATCAAAACTATCCCGTTAAAAAAAGTGATTTAATATTCTCAACAACACTAACTAAAGCCAAATTATAACAGCAACCTGTTTAATTAATTTCTGAATAATAAAAAATAAAAAAATGGCATTTACACGTGTAACTAACTGACGTAACTTTTATTGTGTAACTGACGTAATATTATGACTTTAAAAAGACAATAATGGTACTTAACTTAGTTTGTGATCAGTAATTTACAATGCCTTTTTATTAGGATTTTATTATAGAATATAAAAATATGAAGTTTTCCAATCATACTCTTAAATTAAACATATTATGAATTTAATCCTCCCCCCCCCCCCCCCCCAAAAAAAAATGATGATTTTCTGTGGAATTGCCGTATTCATAGATGTTTACCTGAAATGTTAATAATATTGTTTTTAAAGACTTTCAAGCACATAATTAGAGAATAGTTACACGAACATTTTTTAATAAAATTTTAACCGGCGCGGAGTAATTCTGTTTATAAACTGATGAAATAATGAACTGACACCAGAATTTATAAACGAAGTTATTAGAAAATATGAACTTGCTTATTTTCACGTACATTATAAAAGTAAAATTTTAATTAAATATTCTTGGTGCCGCTTGTCAGTTATGGAATTAAAATTAGGTGTTCCTTTTTAAGGACACCGCCCTCAAAAGGGTTAAACGTTTTGTGCAATATTTAAGACGACTCAATAACCTTTCAACTACTTTTTTTTTTCTTTTTTTTTTCTTTTCTTACTTGAATACTTTTATACCTATTTAATATACTACACAAGCCTGCTTTTTGTGTTTTTCAACTTTTGAGATTTAATATTTATGTATTTTTTAGCCCTGAATCCGAAAATGACCTTCATTTTTAACCATCACGGCAGGATTTTTCGCAAATCATACATTTCAAAGATAAAAAAGACAAAAAAATAGCGAAAATCTGATACTATGAAATAGGTGTGATGGTTGTGTTTTGTAACTTTTGATAATTGTTTTTTATATATTTTTTAGCGCTAATTCCGAAAATGACCTTCATTTTTAACTACCATGTCAGGTCTTTTGAAAACCTAATTTCAGCCATTTTCATCTACAATCGGAAAATTATCCGAATTCTTTGAGCAGCCTTGTATATAAAATATCAATACAAAAACACTTAACGGGTTAAAAGTTTGTGACGCAGCACTTTATCTTTAGCTCTAAGAATTTTAAATTTGGAACTTAAAAATAATGATATCAAATTTTGAGTGACGCAATGCTATTAATTTACCTATACATATATATATCAAAATTTATTCATTGATGTTTTATCATTTACATCTCATAAATTCGAATTATGAATTTTAAAAGATATGATATGAAAATTTAAGTGACGCCTTGATGTTGCTTAAAACGATTAGTTTTAAAATTCAATTTAAATTTTCTTTTGTCTAAATACATTTACACATCTAAACAATACTTTTCATTTTCAAATGCACTGTTGAATATATTACTTTCACTGAATCTATATAATGCACTGAATTGTATTCATTTGAATAAATTGATTTATCTTTTGTGCCACGCTATACAAAAATCAAAAGTAAAATTTATGTAAATAGTTTTTTGGTCATATTATCCATTTGCATACATTTAACTTAGTTTGGATACAATGACGCAAAAAACTATTTACATAAATTTTACTTTTGATTTTTGTATAGCGTGGCACAAAAGATAAATCAATTTATTCAAATGAATACAATTCAGTGCATTATATAGATTCAGTGAAAGTAATATATTCAACAGTGCATTTGAAAATGAAAAGTATTGTTTAGATGTGTAAATGTATTTAGCCAAAAGAAAATTTAAATTGAATTTTAAAACTAATCGTTTTAAGCAACATCAAGGCATCACTTAAATTTTCATATCATATCTTTTAAAATTCATAATTCGAATTTATGAGATTTAAATGATAAAGCATCAATGAATAAATTTTGATATATATATGTATAGGTAAATTAATAGCATTGCGTCACTCAAAATTTGATATCATTATTTTTAAGTTCCGAATTTAAAATTCTTAGAGCTAAAGATAAAGTGCTGCGTCACAAATTTTTAACCCGTTAAGGGTTTTTGTATTGATATCATTACTTTTTTTAGGTTAGTGAGAAAAAGATAAAACCACAAAAAAAAAATTAAAGACCAATGCAATAAATTCATAGTCGTGATTTCCATTGACCTTTACAATCCTCCATCTAATTTTAGTGGCTCTATATAAAAGTCTGGTACTTTTATGTTAGCTGAGTACAAATTTTTTTTCTCACATTTTTTTCTCTCACCAATAGTAGTAGCTTTTAGTTTTCGTGTGTGAAGGCGTTATATTCTCGTTTGTGGTGCTATTTCTTTCTTGTATTTTAAATGAAATAAGTGAAAGCATATATTTTAAAGAAAAGTTGTGTGTTTTAAATAAAATGAGAGAAAGGTTTATATTTTAATTAAAATGAATGCAGTACGAATGATGATGGTGGTAATAATATTTGACTATTTAAAATTGAATCAATTCCTTTTTCTCGAAAATAAGAAAAGGATAATAATATAGTTTAAATAAGATAGTATTTTTTCCATTGGTTTTTTTTTTTTTTTTTTTTTTTTTTTTTTTTTTTAAATATAAGAGTGTTCATAGACAATTTGCATGCAAAGTAGATATCTTATTTAACATACTAGAGATATCCATTATTAATGTTTCTTTAAAATACATTTATTGGATATTTTGGTACTTTCTTGTTAAAGCAGCCCCCACTATTATACTTATGCCAAGGTCACAGTTAAAGTTTCGACAATCTCCTATATATGCCACATCGGTGTTGAATTCAGACACTTTCTCTGGGAGGGATGTCTATGGCTCCGGGTGAGGGGGGGGGGGGCATTATAGAGTTCCAGGAGGCGGGGGCCATCTTATTGCTTTTGTGGGAGTGCCTCCCCCAGGCTACCTCCTGAATTCAACAATGTGCCATAGTGCCATATACATTTGATGATTCATCCTTAGGAATTGCTAGATGAAGGAAGTACCTATATTTTTGTGGTAATAAAAGATGGGTGGAATTATTAATTCTGGGTAACTCTGATAATTAAATAAGTAAGAGAAGTCCTGAAATATTTAGAAAATATGCCTCAGATCAAATTAACATGGATTGAACCAGAAATTTTACTTAATAAATGAAAGCAAATATATAGGGGAAGACAGGGTACAATGAAACATTACTTGTAAAATCAGTCAAATTTGTCACAGAGAGTTACAGTTTATATACATGGTATACAACTATATGTTCCAGTTACTGATGTGATTTGGATACATTCACACTTCTACAACATTAGCAATAGAAGATTATTGGTTTTACACTACTGAAAGTAAGTTTCTTTACTAAAGGTAATTTTGTCTCTTTTTCGTTGTTGTTATATGTAATAATTATTTTTTCTATACATTGTTATCTTTGGATTGTTGTCTTCATATTTCCAAAACCAAAATAAATAAAATAAATGTTAGAAGTTTGTAAATAAATTTTTACTTAGTAACCTCAGTGTGGGGGTACACAGTGGTTGAAACACTTGCAGACGGGGTACAATGAAACATGTTTCGTTATAGTAATAATACAGTAGTAAATAGAATATATTAGAAGTAAGAGTAAGATAACAGAAGTTTTGTTCTAACCAAGCCAGTAAAAAATGCTTTTATTAAGCAATTAAAAAGTAAAAAGAGGAAAAAAGCTAAGAAGGAATTGTTTTCAAAACAAACTCTGCCTGCTACAGAGTCTGAAGAAGATTGTGATTCTCGTATGTATGTATCAAATATTTGAAAATTCATTTGATATTAAAAAAAGTTTTGAAATGGTGACGACGTGCAAACTAGAGGTCTGCACGGGCCCGGCAGAATAAAGGCAAATTTTCAAACAAGCTAGGCCAGCAGAATTAGGACAATTTTTTCAACGGGCCGGGCCGATAAAAAATTTAAATGGGCCTACCAGCCCGATATAAAAATTTAAACAAAGTTAATAAAATATGAGCCATTTTCAATGAATATGACTTTCGCAAGAATAAGTATAAATGTACATCACAAGCCGATGCTAGTTTGACAACATGAGTACAGAAATATAATGTCCAGCGTAGAGATCGGCATCTGACAGTTACTAGGTGTCTGAGGCTGGGCTTAATTTTTTCAGCAGACTCGTGCCGCACAGATATCAGATTTTAATTTTTTTCCAACATAGTAGAGCCGGACCGAAACTGGACTTCATTTTTCTCAGGATGTGTAAGGCGGGCACCATGTATTGTAAAAAAAAAAATTGGTACTTACGTATTAAAGCCACCGCAGCTATAATAAGTATATATATATATGGTATGATCCATGTCAATTCAGGCAGCCAAAGAAAAAATCTTACCTTCATAGTCTCAGAAGTTTTTGAATTGAACATATTTTAAAATTCAATAAAAAATAAGATACTTGTATATTTTGGTTTTGCCCAAAAAAATTCCTGGCCCGAGATACAGGCCGCCAAAGATGGCATCCCGGGCACCATTTCCAATTCGCCATTTTCGATAAAAATTTTAAAGTGCTCTATCTCTAGAACGGTGCAAGATATTTTGTTGCGGTTTATTTTATTTTAAAGATAATATTCTTCTGTTTAAAATGATATACCCAATTTTGAAAAATGTATTCAACTTTTCTTGTGGCAACCTTTTGAAAAAACATTTTTTTTTTTCGAAAATGCCAATCCCAAAAATTTTGATTTTTTTGCTGTTGATCAATACTATTGGGAACTATCTTCACTGTAAAGGAGAACTTCCACTTTTGAGTTTAACAAATTTTAGAAACATTTAAAAAATTCAGAGAATTTTACAGGAACTGTATATATACAGTTCCAGTAAAAGTCACTGAATTTTTGCTTATTTGTATCATATTTGTAAGGATAAGCCTACTATATATCCTAAACAAGTTAGAAATTGCAATATCAAATGTGGCAAATGAGGTGCGTGCATAGTATTAACTAGTTTTATAAATATTCAGATCTTGGTGCAATAAGTGTTACACTCTTGGGCAAAAAGGCATGAATACAAAAATTACTGTAATTCCATATATTAAATTCAGTAATACGGAAGTAATATGAATCCATCTTAAAAGGACTTAATCGCCATAGCAGCCTAGAATCATTGCCTATCATGGTATATCATTGAATCAATTATGTATTATAGGATTTTTAAATAGAATGAATAAAACTTTTATTAATGTCTTTTATGTTTTAATTTGATTTTCATAGCATTTGAAGTGATACATACTTTATTGCAGAGGTTTACAAAAAATTACTTCCTGTGTCATAGAAAGTGCATAGTGTTTACATACTTTACCTTATTGGAAATACTGTACAATTGCAATGATTGCTAGAGGTGCATTTTTAGTTGCGATATGAGTTTTTAAGTTTAATTAAATATTTCCATATTACGTTGTGTGTGTAAAGGCTGTAGATCATATACAGGGCTACACAAAAGAAATCGTAAGGGTATTGCTGGAAGTGCATTTTTAGTTGTGTTTTAGTTTTTAAGTTTAACTAAATTTTTCCATATTACGTTGTGTGCATAAATGCTGTAGATCATATACAGGGCTACACAAAAGAAATCTTAACGGTTTACTGAGTATGAATGAAAGTAGCTTAAAGGTGATTTTTAAATGAGTTATGCATTTTTACACTGAACTACATTTAGTATACTAAGATATGTTTGGAGAATATAGATAAAATCATATACAGGTCCACGCAAAGAATTAGATACATGGCCGTCTATGGATGATAATCTCTGGAAGTATGATTTCACTGGTTTTAAGGATGTTTTAATCTTAATTAAATATTAGCTAAATAGTGGCATGTATATAAAGATAGTAGGTAAAATACAGGGTTGTATGAAAGTATTCAAGTATGCTTCCGTCTATGACATAAATTTCTAAAAGTCAAATTCCAACCTATTTATGTGTTTTTAACAATTTCCAACATAGTTGAAAGTCTTTATGGATTCGATTTGTCTGCCCATCTGTCTGAACTCTAACTTGTATTAATATAATTTGTATTGCTGTGTAATTGATATATGTTATTGAAATTGTTTTACTATGTTCGGTATTGAAGTAGTATCAAGTATGTATCACTTCAAATGCTATGAAAATCAAATTAAAACATAAAAGACATTAATAAAAGTTTTCTTTATTCTATTTGAAAATCCTATAATACATAATTGATTCAATGATATACCATAATAGGTAATGATTCTAGGAGATGAATTCATATTACTTCCGTATTACTGAATTTAATATTTATTATAATAAATTTTGTATTCATGCCCTTTTTGCCCAAGAGATTCTTATTGCACCAAGATCTGAATATTTATAAAACTAGTTATAGTACGCACGTACCTCATTTGCCACATTTGATATTGCAATTTCTAACTTATTTAAGGTATATAGTAGGCTTATCCTTACAAATATGATACAAATAAGCAAAAATTCAGTGACTTTTACTGGAACTGTATATATACAGTTTCTGTAAACTTCTCTGAATTTTTTAAATGTTTCTAAAATTTGTTAAACTCAAAAGTGGAAGTTCTCCTTTACAGTGAAGGTAGTTCCCAATGGTATTGATCAACAGCAAAAAAATCAAAATTTTTGGGATTGGCATTTCCAAAAAAAAAATTTTTTTTGAAAAAAAATTTTTTTTTCAAAAGGCTGCCACAAGAAAAGTTGAATACATTTTTCAAAATTCGGTATATCATTTTAAACAGAAGAATATTATCTTTAAAATAAAATAAACCGCAACAAAATATCTTGCACCGTTCTAGAGATAGAGCACTTTAAAATTTTTATCGAAAATCGCGAATGAGAAAGGATGCCGGGGATGTCATCTTTGACGGCCTGTATCTCGGGCCAGGAATTTTTTTGGGCAAAATGAAAATATACAAGTATCTTACTTTTTCTTAAATTTTAACATATGTTCAATTCAAAAACTTCTGAGACTGTGAAGGTAACCCCCCTGCCTGAGTTGATATGGATTCAGCCATATACATAAATATACACATATATAGGTACTTTTCAGTTAGCCAGATTCCAGTATTATATATACGCATATATATATATGTATATAAATATATATTTATGTACATATATATGTGTATGCATACATATGTATATATGTGTGTGTGTGTATATATATATGTGTGTGTATGTATAACACTGGTGCTTGGCTAACCAAAAAGTACCCATATATATATATATATATATACATAAATATACACATATTTATATATATATGCTGCAGTGGCGTTAATACGTGAGATTAAAATTACTTGCGATAATGAACTTCTCTTAACGGAATCTTTGGAAATACACCTTAAAGTTTCTCCCAAATTCAATGCTCAACAATGCAAGCTTTCTGACATATTTTTAACTGTAAAGGCATAAAATTGACAGGCCTGATTATTAAAGGGATTTTGAATCTAATAACATTTTCCATTTTTGATAAATAAAATATGGTACTTCTTAGTCATCCCGTCGACCAAATTACTGTCGCCAAATTGTAAGATTAAATGCCAATAATGGTTGCCCTTAATTAATTAATTGTAAGATTAAATGCCAATAATGGCCAATAAAACCATTAATTCAACGTTTTATTTGTATTTTTTATTAATGTTTTACTAATTTATTTGTTCTTTCGTTATTTAAAATAAAAATTATGTCAATGTGTATAATTTGGCCAGTGGTTTGGCGATTTATATAATTTGGCGAAATTGGTCAACGGGATTACTAAGAAGTACCTAAAATACTTATTGAGATATAAGAGATTCTTGTCACGTGACTGCAGGTTTTTCCCTTTTCCCATGCTATCGCTTCTGGAAAATTTGATTCAAAGCACTTACTTTGCCAGTACTTTCTCAAAGATGTATTGCTTTTATCAAAAAATGGATAACGCCCTTCTATTACATAGTTTCTGAATAAGAACAACTGCCAATGTTATGTGTTTCCGAAAAGAAGTAAATTCAGAAAGTAGCTCTTTTAGATTTGAGGAAACCCTTAATAAATGACAGAGAAATATTTTCACAACACTAATTTTTATTATACTACAGCTTCAAAAGTTATGATGTTTTTAACCCTCCTTTTCTTCTTTTATTCTAAGCCACATTAATTTTTTAATGAATACTTATTTGAATGTTGAAATGTCTAAGAATCGAAGTAATTGTTTATGTTGCTATTGTGCATTTTCTGTCTTGCGAACACATAATAATTTTTAAATTTATTGTAAAATTATTTCATAAATATTTTCCAAAAATAGTTTGCTCAATTAAGATTCCCAATTAAAAACATGATTTATTTTCAATATTTATTATCCTGATATCCTTCAAGGACTGAAACTGAATATGATATTATAGATATAATGACAAATTAAAACTGAAATAAGCAAAAAAAATTTTTTTTTAAATTGAGCTTTCAAATTTGAGGTTTCAATATGTTTTAAATGTTACAACTAATAGATAAGAATATTTAAATCTTTATTTAAATATATTATTACAGACTTGTCCTTTAATATACACAATGAATAACAGATATAATGAAATGAATTAAAAAAATGCATATAAACAAATATTATTTATTGCAGCAATACATGCATGATGCATTTACTAAAAGTTGTTGAATTCCAGTTGAAAAAAGAAATCCTTATTTCAAATGTCACGTTATGGCTAAGAAAGCATTCCAGATATAGATTTAGTTTCAAATTAAAAGAAAACATTTATTAAATCATACTGCAGGGGACAAGTTTATCTGCGGTATAACAAAAATCTTGACTGTACTAGATGAAAATCACGAGTGCAAAACCAACAAAATTTTCATTTTTGAAATTCGATAATAACGCCACACTCAAATGTGCAAAATAAAAACAATGAATTACAAAACTCCTCAACGGAACGGCATGGATGATAATTTCATGCAATTTGCAATCATATCTTGATAAATTTGGCAATCCACTTTCCTTTAATTATTTCATTTTAAAAAGCGCTATACTAACTAAATCGTGAAAATCTTAATAATAAATTTCGCCACATAACATTAAATCCGATGTGTAAATTGTAAATAAAACGCTATGTTTATTTCAGAAAATCAACGAACGTCTCAGCCATATTTGTTTACTGTTTTGCTGTCTTGTCAAATAACCCTACCCCATGCCGTTCAGCAACGAACCACCCCGAAGAACACTGGCTTTCACTCGGGGTAAAAGGGCTGTAGCACCTCACGTGACAGGGTAGCCCTCTAGGGTGAAAAGGGTGGCGTCGCTGAACGCAGCCTTAGAATACCTAAAATGACTTTGCAAATTTTGTTTCTGATTTTATACCCACAGCAGGTGGATTAAGGCTTCTCCTACATACGAAGTGACGTCAAACCTATTCACCAATCACAGACGAGAAAAGTAAAAAAAAAGCGATTTTTTAAAATAACGATTTTTAAAATAAAACGAGTTTTCCCAGAAAAAAGAAAAGTGTTATTCACCTCGTATTAATCAGATTTATATTATATATCAATTTGAAGAAAATCGTTAGAGCCGTTTTCGAGATTTTTAAATTAGGAACTTCCTCGATACCATACCAACGTTTTCACTTTAAAAATGGCTATTTAGATCTCAAAATATACTGCACGTAGAAATGTAAAAATTTCAGTATACGATTAGACTGCAGATATAAGACTGTTCTAGAAAATTCAGAACAATAGGACCTATATCTGCTGAGTTATTAAAAGGCGGCTTTTCGCGTTTTCTTTGATGTCGAGTTAGCTGTATATATGCGTTCCGCCATCTACGAATTCTACGATACGATACGATACGATACGATTTTAGGCTTAAGGCTGCGTCACTCGGAATACTACCGTCTTCCATGATAGAGTTGTATCTCTAAATTGCATACTTGCAAAAATTTAGTTCAGTTAGGAAATACATATCACAGTTGAAAATTCCCCTTCAGCAATTTCCGCTAATAAGGAGAATGGTAGGTTGAGGTGGTCCGGGACACATTTTCAAATAATTTTTATTTATTGGTTTAAAATTTCGAAATTTTTTGTGATGGTTAACCATATCATTAGTAAATAAAATCACATGATAAAACTTCGCATATTTTTTTTTATTTAAAATTTAAATTTTATTCAAAACGTGGGGCAGTTTAAAATCGTTATAACTCGAAATATTATTTGTAGAATTTCAATTTTTTTTTGCAATTACATAAACAGAAATATATGTTTTAATTTAGATTCAGCACTTTAAAAAATATTAATTTAAATAAAAATTAAAAATATTTAAAGTAAAATTTTGAAAAAAAAATTGACGTAACAATTAAAAAAAAAATCATATTTTCAAAAGTAAATATTTTTTTTTCAAATTTGCTAAATCAAAATTAAATTAAAACAATTGAAAAAATACATGTTCCAAATTTGAACCATTTATCTTTATGGTTCTTGACATAACAATTTAAATACGAGAAATGGTGAAAAACCCATCACGAAGCAAAACGCATTTTCGCAAAAAGTCGTTTTCATGACAACCATTGCTTGAAAGCTAGATTTTGAAAACAAACCTAAACTTAAAAATGAATATTTCCTGTTCCAATTAAGATAGAAGCATGATTTAAACTTCATTTTAAGCAGAAAAACAAACAAACAAAAAAAAAAAAAAAAAAAAAAAAAAAAAAAACAGAGAAATTTTTAATGTAATAAAAAATTTAAGAAAATTTTAAGATTTTTGTGTCCCGGACCCCTTTAATAATTTTGTGCAGGTATAGAATTTATACACAACGATTAAGATGCAAAAAAATAGTTAAAAAGATGCAAAAAAATTAAAAAGTGCATAGTGAAATTGAAAACGCACTTCCAACAATTATTGCTCAAAAACAGTACTGTAACCGATTTCTTTTGTGTGTCCCTGTAAATGAAAGGTAAATGCTATTAATTCCCTATTCTATAGTAATCATCTTGTAGTAAAATTCAATGATTTATATCAATTTCAATATATTTGAAATAGCATAAAGGGATTAAAATACACTGCAAACGATTTTTTCCCAGTGACCCTAATGTAACGGCATTCTTTTGAGTGTCCCTGTAAATGAACTATTAATGCTACATACTTACTATTCAATACCGAACATGTCATGGTAAACATCATAAACATCAATTGCATGGAAATCCGAGTATATTTACACGAGTTAGATCGTGGACAAACAAAAAGACAGACGGACAGGCAAACCGAATTCATAAACACTTTTCAATTTTGTTGGAAAATATTAAAAATTGCTCATGAAAAGATGTGTCTCTCTCCCTCTTTTAGAAATAAGACACCTCGCTTTTCTAAATGGAAGGCTGGAACTTGGAACTGTGCGCGAATGGTATATTATTTATATCAAAACCCAAATGCCAAATTTGTACCAGGTTTTTTTTAATAAAATTTTGCTTTTATAATCCTTGTGAAGAAAAGCATTTATTTATTTTCAAATAAATTTTTTTGTAAATTCCGGGAAACCATTTCAAAATTTTAGCAACAGAATGTGTTGGCCTCTGAATGGATCACAAGACATGTCGTTCTTCGACCTCTGCAGTGAAACACGTTTTACAGGTGAAATTGAACTTCGGACAAAGCTGTAAAATGAGAACATCAAATCTGTCACAAGCTTTTCCCACATTACTGACAGTACTACTATTACTATAACACTAACAAAAATAATAAAGTGTGACTAGCAAAATTAATAATATTACTAACAAAAAATATTACTAACAAAAGTCATGCTTTGTTTGGATTTGCGAAGCATTATTTAATAAGATAAAAATTTGAAATTAACAATATTTTTTATATTATTTTTGCATCTTTATTAAGCAAAAACGTTATTTTATGCTTTGGCGCATTTTAATTTTAGAAACGTAAATTCAGCCAAACAACTAAGAATTTCCTCGGAATGTTTCATTTAAGATATAACGAATTTAACAATTAATTTTATTTGTTTAGAATTCTTTTGTTGCCACTTTACAAAAAAAAAAAATCATAATGTAATTCTTTTAAAATGCGTAAGTATGGTCTGCGTAAATGATTTCACATAATAAGAATAAATTGTGTATTTGAATTCTTACACTGAAAAATACTTTTATAATTGAATGTAAATAACTGAATTTTCACAAATTTTAATTCATTAAAAATATGCTATAATTTTCATAAAAAAAGGTATTTTAAAAATTTCATAAAAGAAATCGTGAAACTATTTAATTAATCATGATTCTATCTATAATGGCTAACTCCATGATTTATTTTTTCTTCTGAAAATATACGTGTTTCATTTTTTATGTGCGAAAATGCGTCCGTAATAGAAAAACATGTAAAATAAATTAAATAAAATAATAAATTTCTTTTGGTTATTCTGTAAAAAAAATAACATTGTGCAAATCTACCGATCATAATTTATTTTTATGTTTAATTTCAAGTCAAAATACTGAATAGTTTTTTTGTAAAGTGTACGACCAAATGTAATTTGTGTAGCCTAGTAGAGGATTCGCTTCGCTCATCCTAATAAAGAAAAACATGTGTGAGAATAACACTAGCGTCATATTGACGGTGGACACACCCGACAAATAAATTGGGCTTTTGCTGCAATTTTTTAAACTTCTAAACATTGTTCGATCACGCCAAAGAGAGGACGGGAACATGGTATTCATTTGGGACCTTTTTTCCTGCAACGTAACAAAAAATTAAACATTTTCAATAATTTAGTATACTTGTACATATATGAATGTATAAATACATAATTAACGTAAAGATATTGTTTTGTTTTTAACGTTATCTCACATTTACAAAATACAAAATATTTTATAATCACTACAAGATCAAAACAGAATTAACAGCTCGTTATAATGACCGATGCAAAATGCCCCGAAAAATATCCCCTTTATAATGTGTTATTTGTACATCCAATACAACGTCCGACCAGCAGCTTATTTCTCAATACAGCGACCGAATTGACCTTTCCTTCAGTTTTTTTCCCGAAAAAAATATTAACATTTTCTTTCCCCAAGAACTCATTGCCGAGAACTCACTTGCATACTGCGCATTGATGCCTAGTGTAAAATGTCTTAAAATGGCACTTTAAAACATTTTTTAAAGCGAAGAAAACACGTAAAATTAGTTATGATCTGTAGCTGAGCTGGAAATTTTTGATTAAAGAATATATCAAATGCTGAAAAAATAAACAACTATTTCGAATTATTTTTGTAGAAAATAAATGTTAATACATAAGTAACTTTTTTTTTTCTTTTTTCTTTCTTTTAAACATTTGCTTTAAATTTTATTTTAGAAATACGTAATTTTTCTCTTAAATTGATTTTTATAATTATGCATTGTCTATGTTTTTTGATACGAAAGTAAAAATAGTTAAGTAATAATGTTGTATAATACAATTTCCTTTGAAACCTTAATTTTCATACACATCATTACACTGTAAAAAAAAATCTGTAGTTCTACAGATCTAAAGTTACATGCTTACTAAACTTTCACCTGTAACTGTACGAAAAAAGCTGCAAATCTACAAAACTAGTTTTTGTAAAGCTACAAAAATCTGTAACTTTACAAATGAATCTGCTAAAATTTCAGTAATCTTACTAAACTTTTATTTGTAACCCTGGCTGCAGTTACATGAAAAGTTCTCGGAATCCCAGTTTCCAAAAAAATTCTTAGTAACCTTACAGATTTTTTGATTTTCGGCGCAAAAGTGTGTCTGTTACATGAAATTTTGTTGTTGCCGTTACATGAAAAGTTCTAGGAATCCAAGTTTCCTAGAAAAACTTTAGTAACTTCACAGATTTTTTTTTTACAGTGTAGTTTTTTTTAGTGTGTTTTTTCGTTCACTTTCGTTATAGCGACCTTCCATTATAACGACCCTCAACTTTAGCACGCTATAACGAGCGTCGACTCACAGCTTTAGAAACAGCTTTAGAAAAATTCCATATCAAATTTGAGGCTCCCAAAAATCATGGACCTCAGTGTCACTGTCCATTTGCTCGTATTTTTATCGTAATAGTTATTATACTTTTTAATGTTCTTTGTAGTTTTTCACGCTTCGCAGCCCATGAAGATTTCTTCTCAAAGATGCGGGTGCGCCTTATAGAATGTATATAAAAATAGTAAAAGATAATCTCAAATCGTAGATGCGCGTTATAATAAGCTTGAATAACGGTAATTCAAAACAGCCAATTAATCATACAAAGTTACTTGAATTAAAAAAGCAAATTCTTCAATAAATATCACTCACTGAAAATGCATGATATAAAATAAATATTCACATATATTTCATTCTTTTTCTCTTTTCATCCCCCGGGTTCTTCTCTTTCCCTCTCACACCACGCGTTGCCCTTGACAACGTCAGACTACGTCACAAGCACACGTGCCGGCAAAAGATGCATAATAAGAGCAGAGACCAGAAGTTTCTTTACCAGCACGTGACGTATACAAAAGTGTTGCCTTTTGTATGGCAGGCTTCTGTATATGTGCGGCAAAATGTCAAAGCGGTGAAATATAAAAATGCCGTTTTTCTTTTCCTTTTGCCTTGATAATTGTGGGTGTAAAGTCGTAACCATGTGTATAATTGTGGAATGGCAGTTATATAATGCGATCATTTTACTGCTGAGATATTATATACATGTAACAGTAAAGGCGGGAAAATGTCTACTTATTCAAACAGCCATTTATGAAAGGGAATTTATTGTAATAAAAGGGATTGTGTATTATTCGCGATTACAAAGTCACACACTTTTATCTGTAATTGAAATTATTGAAGGGTTAAAATAATTCAACCTAACAGCCATTAAAACAAGTAATATAAAAATTTTGTTTTTAAAGTCAATTCCTACTTAGGTCATCAAAGAAAAATTTAATATTATCCCTTAAGCTAATATCAGTTTTTGTTGCATTCAAATATCTCAATTAGTTGATTTTCTATAAGCAAGTAGGTTTACAATGGAAATCTATGGGAATTTGGCGAAATATTAGAGATATCGCCAAGTTGGCGTCACTTTTGGCAACTCAATTTGGACGCCAAATTTGGGGATATATCGCCAAGTTGACGACAAACGTGGCTGTATTTGGCGACAGAACAGGGTCCCCCCTATGGTAACCCCCTTATAGATATGAAGATGCATTAAATTCTTCAATAACCAATGGCCGCCATTTTGTCTTGGCACATAAGGAAACTTCTCTCTCTGGCACGCGGAAAAAGTTATAGATTATATTCAGTTTATGGAGAACAATCCATTTTATGTTTTTTTTTTTTTTTTTTTTTTTTTTTTTTTTCTTTTTAAATACAAAAAGGACAATTTTGTGTTACAGGTTTACAACTTACTTTAAAATAATCCGTTAATTTTGAATGATCTAAAATATTATAAATTTCAATGAAAGTGCCCTGTAGCGTCATTCTGTCGCCAAAACTTTCAACATACAGAGTTTTGAAAATCATTTTGCTTCTTTATCAAATTTCAAAGGTTTTATTTTTGAAAATTGAATATTAAGAGATAGTTTGCATATTAATATACCTAATTGACACGCTTTCTACTTTAGGTTAGGTTTTATTTTATTTAGGTTTAGGGTTTTAAGCTATTAGGTTTTATTATAATTGGGCTTTAGTTTTGAAAATTGAATTTTAATTGTCAGTGTAAATATCAGAGATTTGAAAGTATACAATATAAGAAAATCTAGTTTATAGATTATTAATACGAAATTCGATGCGACATGGCTATATTGTTGAGTAAGTACAGCATAATAAATAAGCTAGGAATCGAATTTAGTATAAGTGTAAAAATACTTAAGTAAAAATTCTATAAATATTAATTATTTATTTTATCTACGTTAAAATGTTTCTGGCACGTTAGAATGTTGGTACATAATAATTTTGAAATTTTTGGCACATATACTCAAAAAGGTTCGCCATCCCTGGCCTAGGGTCACGTTTTTGGTGACGTTTGCTGACTCGATGGTCTTGCTTCGCTTCAATCATTCGTGCAAGTTAGAGTCCCGCAAGCACTTACACGTTAATTAATTCCTCAAGATCCCGATTTTAGCAAGCCGCTTTATTTCAAATAAATAAAAAATATCGACATTCTGATGAACAAACTGAATTGTTATGCTTTCACCAATGAGAAAGAATACATAACATTACACAATTAAAAGTCGTGGTATTACACTAAAATGGAAAATTGGTTAATACTTAAATTCTCCGCCTCGTCTTCAAATAACTGACTTTCAATGAAAATTGCGTTTCTTTATAGTTAAGAACAGCCTAATCATTTTAAATACAGCAATTAAACGTGGTAGTAAAATTCTTCTATTTGACAGCTGCGTATCAATGTGCATTTTGTGCGAGACCGAGACTGTCAACAGCGGTAACTCCGTACGTTACTCTATACGTGCACCCGCATCAGACGCCACGATCCCCTTATGTCAGGGAGTCGTGACGTCAGGCCAAGTGTCTCCCGGGTGAATTTTTTATCCTTAGTATGCTTAAAGAAACATATTGCCCTGTGCAAAATCTCATAGCGATAGCCGGAAGTGAAATATGTCGCTAACTCCACCAACTATGGCGAAGATATTGTCCAACGTCCCTTTATACATGATGGGGAACTGGGAGATACGCGCAGGGCGCATGCTCAGATGGAAATTTTTGTCCAAATTCCAAAATTTGGCGATAATCTCCGGGATGAGTTCGTTAGACGATTGAAACAAATCTACAAAGGCATTAATAGGAAGCTCGTCAAGATGCTTGGCGATTCGTTTCTGACCAAACTTGTCTCGACAATTTACATTTTACTGACAGTAGTCGGCATTTTGGTGAAAAATGTTAATAATTTATCAAATTAAAAGTATCGCAACTGGGTAAGTTTTTGTCATAAAAGAATGGAGTGTTTTACATTTTGAAGATTTTTTTTCCCGAAAATAATCTATAGACCATATAAAAATTTTAATTTTGTAACTTTTACAAAAGTAATTTTTTTGCGCGAATGGCTTTTAATATGACGGAGAACGACATTTAAATCATTTTTATGGAATTAGAGCTATTGGACAATAATAACTCTAGCCTGCAAAATTTGAGTCGTGTCATGTTTTTCAGCTTTTGATATTCGATTCTTATGTATTTTGTAACATTGAATCCGAAAATGACCTTCATTTTTAACCAACACGTCAGAATTTTTTGCAAATCTTAAATTTCAAAATTAAAAAATAGCAAAAATTTGGTACTAAAATCATATGTGATGGTTGTGTTTTTTAGCTTTTGAAAAATGATACTTATGCATTTTTGTAGCGCTAAATCCGAAAATGACCTTCACCTTTTTAGCATCACGTCAGGATTTTTCGGAAATCGGGAATTTTTAAATTTTTAAAAAAATCGAAATAGTGCGAAATTTGGATACAATAAAACAGACATAAAACTTTTTTTCCATAACTAATTTATTCATTTTTTGGCTTATACTACGTATTTTTACAGCTGAATAGGGGCTATGCATATATAACGTTATCATTTTAGGGGGGAGGGGGGGGGGTCTGGCATATGGTATCGTAAGATATCTCTAGGGGAAGGGGAGGTTTGTCTTTTGATATCGTTATCATTTTTTATTTGTAACTTGGTCTTTACATCAAAAAAGTATGCTTTTTTTTTAGTATGTTATCTATTTTTATGAAAGTACAAAGTTATTATTAAAATCATTAAATGATTATAAAATTATTCAATTCCAAAACATGGAATACCTCAACGTTTGGCATTCCTATTCATCTGTCATACGTGTATGCATATATAATCCGCTGTTCTAGAAATCATATGCGAAGTATGTTTGAAGTGATACATGTGTTTACTAGTAAATAAAAGAGAAAGAATATTGTCCACCTGTTTTGTTGATAAGAAGTTCTGTCTGCCTCACCCGTGTAGGGGGGAGTGCAAAAAGATATTATTACTGTTGAATGCATTATGTAACAAAAATCTATTATTAAATACTTTTAAATAGTAACTATTTCTTTTAAGTGTTATTTGATATATAAACTGATATTTTATTGACTTCTCTTCATCTAAATCAATAAAGTATGCGAAAAATAAATATAACCCTATTTGTATATCATTCCAAACAAAAGAAAAAAAATCCAAAAATTTATACATTGATAACGATATCATTATCGGGGGGTGGGGTGGGGTGGAGGGTTCAAGGGATGGTAACGTATAATATCTAAAGGGGGGGAGGGGGTACAAAATTACCAAAAACTTGATAACGTTATATATGCACAGCCCCATATGTAAAATATTGGATATTGAAAATCCTTACAATTTTATTCCATGTGTGAAAGTTCCTTTGTACCTTTCATGACTCCCTTGCGTTTTTAGGTGCGTTCGTAATTATATAAATGCGTAGCACCTATAGTCGTCGTTTGATCCGTCTGTCTGTCCATCTGTCTGTCTCTTTGTCTGTCTGTCCGTCCGCATCTGACAGGGCAAAAACTACCCGACCGAATGGTCTGAAATTTTAAATATATAATTCTTGCAAAACTTTGTTGGGTCATTTCAAATTTTATGAAAATCAGATGTATAGTTTAATTACACGGACAGTCAAAAGTTTTCCGTTACATTGCGACCAATGGGAAACAATTATTTCACGTGCATTTTAATGATGTTACAGCCTTCCCACAGAATGAAATTGATATGCACTTATGAAGTGCGCTAAAACATGCATTTAATACAATATGCGTTGCAAAAAATATTTATATAACTAGTTATAATACGAACGCACCTAATTAGTCACGTTTGACGTGCAATTTCCAACTTGTTCGGTTTATGTTCTGTATGTTGTCCGTCTCGATGTAACATCCAGCAGCAGTCAGCCATCATCTCAGCCCTTTCATGAAATCACCCCTTCAACCTCGTAAATGCCAGTTACGTTTAACCCTTTATGTACTGAATTATAAATTCATGAAAATTTTATCTTCTAAAGCATTTTTCGCGAATTTTTGAAACTAGATTAGAAGATTTACATAATCATTTAATAAATTTTAGAAGGATTAATTAAATTTGAATTTATAAGGATTTTGTGCAATATTTATAACCCCACTCAAATCTTTTATTTTAAATACTTTTCTTAGTATTTTGTAGAATTAGAAAATATACAAATATAATGTTCTTACAATAGAAATATAGAAACATTTCTGAATTGAAAAATCCCCTCCCTCAACGCCAAGAAAGCTGAAAAGATGTAAAGGCAAAAGAAATTATCCTTTTAAAAATATTTTTGTTTTGTGTATCCATTAATGCTTTTGGAACGAGATAAAGTAATGCATCTATAACTCGTTCTAAACTGTCTTACTACTAATCGATGTATTAAATGAATTTTATAACAAGTTATTTTAATGGTACTTATAAGTACCGTCAATGAATAAAGGGTTAAGGTGGTTTCCCAATTATCATATTTATTTATAGTATCAGATTTTCGCTATTTTTTTCTTTTTAACTTTGAAATTTATGATTTGCGAAAAATCATGACGTGACGCTTAAAAATAAAGGTCATTTTCAGATTCAGTACTAAAATATACATAAAAGTCAATTATCAAAAGTTTAAAAACACAAACATCACATCTATTTTATAGTATCAGATTTTCGCTATTTTTTGACTTTTTGACTTTGAAATTTACGATTTGCAAAAAATCCTGACGTGATGGATAAAAATAAAGGTCATTTTACGGATTCAGCGCAAAAAAAAAGTAAAAAAATCGATTATCAAAAGTTAAAAAACACAACATCTCAGGCTTGTATAATAGGAGGCGCGGTGCAATGTAAATATTAGATGATTTATACATATCCATATTTTTTCCCTAGCCCTTTGCAGTAGTACGGTAGTTAAAGTGTTTTTTTTATCATTAATATTATGCAGAAACATACAGTGTGTCCACGTATAACGTGGCCGACCTTTATTTTCGCAAACGTTGGTCCTAGATGCATACTTCCAATTACAAAAGTAGTCAAAATTAGGTGCAGAGTTAAGATGAAAAAAGTTTGAAGCGAAAAAACAATTTAGTGAAGAATTACAGAATCTAAATTTTTATACGGTCCCCCGGTCCTAAAAGTTATATTTAGTAAAATTTTCCTGTTACACTGACAAGTAAGGCAAAAAAAGTCCCGTTATTCTACGATTAAAATTGACCGAGTAATAGCTTTTTAAAGTTGGAGCATATTTTTTTCTGAAAATTAGGGGTCATTCACAAATTTAGTAGAAATATAATCTCGTGAGATATATTTAAGAAATGGTTGAGAGTAAAATTAGCATTGCAATATAAATTTAAAATCTTTAATCATTCTGACATATTACTGCAAAATATACAATTTTTACTGAACATATAAAAGGATACAAATAACAGAATTTTTGTTAAATAAAAGGATGAAAAACAACAGCCTCAATTCTTTATAAAATGATACATATTTTACAATGCTGTTAGATTACACTGTCTTTCAAATTTTGGGTTGTGCCATGTTTTTAAGCTTTTGAAAATTGATTCTTATGTATTTTTTAGCGCTGAATCCGAAAATGACCTTCATTTTAAACCATCACGTCAGGATTCTCAAAAAGCAAATTTCAAAGTTAAAAAGCTCAAAGTTAAACTTGAACCCCCCTCCCCTCCCAACCTGATCGGACCCCTGAGCTATTTAGCTGTAAGAAACACGGTATAAGCCAAAAAATTGAGTAAATTATTGAATTAAATAAAATTAAACAGAATAAAAAAGTCTTACATCTATTTCATAGTAACAGATTTTTCGCTATTTTTTAACCTTGAAGTTTACGATTTGCGAAAAATCCTGACATGATGGTTAAAAGTGAAGGTAATTTTTTTATTTAGTGTTAAAAAATACATAAAACGTAATTATAAAAGTTTAAAAACACAACCATCGCAGGTTTATGTTATCTAATCTAAAACTCTTTCTTAAACTTGTTGGCGGTAATCTATCCAAATTTTTTTTTTGTGTTTCCCTCCAATATAAGTATGTATAAGATGGTAAGAGTCGAAAATCATAATAATATTGCATTATCATCGTATTTAAGTCAGTATGTAAAATTTAACTTCGATCGGACATTTGAAAGTGGGTTAAAGTTCGAGTACAAATTTTAAACTGCAAAGACGATCTTTGCAAATTAAATAAAACCTTATGGAAATAACATTATTTTTGCTAAAAGAAATCATAGCCTCAAATCCTTACAAAGTAAAACATATGTTAAAATACAATTATTTTTACTAATAAAAGTTAACTCAATCGTAATAGTTGAACGATTCCTTTCAAAGTGTAGATACCTTGAATTAAGTTAAAGAACTTTATATACGACCCCTGAAAGCATAGCCGAAATCATTTGTTTTGAGTTGCAAAAAAGTGGTGTAAGTCATGCATTTCAAAGTTTTATAACTCTGTCAATTTTAACATTAGATGAATGGGACTTTTTTTGTCTTACTTGTTAGTGTCGCAGTAAAATTTTACTAAATATCACTTATAGGACCGGGGGACCGTACAAAAATTTAAATTTCGTAATTTTTTAATAAAAGTTTTTCCTGACCCAAATCGCTTTAAAAATAATTCTTTACCTTATTTAAACCATTTTTGTAATTGGAAGTATGTATCTAGGACCAACGGTTGCGAAAATAAAGGTCGGTCAGATTATACGTGGACACACTGTATACATGCATACATTAATAGGACAGGTGTCATCACACAAAACCTCGAGAATTGTATTGTATGTTCTTTTCAAGGCTACGATGAATTTATCTGAATGACTGATTTTCAAAGTTTCATCTCAAACGAGGTAAAATGTTACTTCCGGGATACTTCCGTATTTTCAGCACGTCTCCGTCATAATTAAAATATATTTGACTTCAGCAACTCAGGGTTGCCAGATGCATAAGAGCAAATTGTGGGACAGGAAGATAAAAATTTTCGGAATAGGAAATTAAGTTTTCTATCTATATTATAAATGACAAACGTGCGTAACCGTGACGTCATTTTGACAATGGCAACAGCAGAATATTAAATTTAACATTTATGGCATTTTTTTAAAAAATTCTAATTACCTCACATTTTCAGTTTTTACACCGTCGAATAATGAAAATAATATACTTTTAAGTGTAATTTGTTTGAAAACTGTATCGCAATTTGTTTAAAAACTGCATCAAATTTACTCATTTTTTATAGTTTTAAAATCATTTTCAACGATGATATTTTTAACTATCACTACCACATTCAGACAATTACGAAAAATAAATCCGCTTGCACTTAAATAAATCTAAACAGCTCAGCATTTGTTTCCATCTTATATTCCATAACGAAATTAAAATATTCTTTAATCACCATACAAAGCAGTAAAATATAAATAAAACACAAATTTAAGACATGGAATCGAACAATGCGCTTAATAAAATTAAATGAACAGAATCGAAAAGGCTGAATGCAAATAGTGATCTTTGGCGATTTCGTCACCTGTTAGCTCCTGGTGCGAGGCCAAAACCTAACTATCTCTTTTAATAAATTTAAAAACTTTATTTGAACGAACTATTGTTATTTTGTATGTAAAATGATTTTTGGTATTATTAGAAAATGTATTAAATGTAAAAAATGTATTGGATTTTTCAATTAACAAAGTGGTTTTCACATATTTTCTAACCCGGAAACCCTGGATTTATCCCCTTGTTATTATAATAACTTTATGTTAATTGCGCAAAAGCTAAAGAAAACAGTGTACGTTAATTATACATAGTGAGGCTTAGAAGTAATTAGCATTCAGTAAGCAGTCTTAATATGTCAGTGAATCCTCTTTAACCCCTTGAGGGGCGGTGGTATAAAATATATCCCACATACAATTAATGAAGATTTGAAACAGAAAAAAATTATGAAATTTTACTTTTCTAACTTTGGTGGAAAAAAGACGTAAAATTGCTTTTCCTTATTTTGAAATAAATTTTTTCTAAATTTCCGGTGGGAATTCAGCATTACACAAACACAATTTCCTGTCCCTCAAGGGGTTAATTAAAAGCTACGCGTTGCTGACGACTGGCTTTTTCGCTACTCGTTGCCACAGATTAATCTCGGAAAATGAAACATTTGGAGTTACTAAAAAAAATAATAGCTCGAAAATATTTGTTAGAAAATTGTTAGACAAACGCGTTAGAAAGGTAAAAAGTTATATTTTTCTTGATATAAATTTCAGATCTAATGATTAAGCCGTTTTTCAAGTATTGAATTTCAAAAAGATCGTATAAGAGAAAGTAAAAAGATAATGATAAAAAAGATAAAAAAGATAATGATAACGTAAGATAATGGTAACTCGTAAAAAGATAATGATAACGACATTGTGTCCTGACATGTATACTGGCTATAGCACGAGTCACAAATTATACTTAATGACAACGTTATTCTGTTAAAATATAAAAGTGAATTATGATGTCACGAGTGTAGGATTTTTATTTAATTCTCGTCAAATACTAGATGCGCCATTTCTTTTTAGTTGTGAATAATACAGGTTAATTCACGTATGACCTCATATTTAAAACGAATATACGGTTAATGCATGTCTTTTACGAGAGAAAGTGATACCATGAAGGGCTTTTCACGAATTTACATTATTTTTTTCATTTTTTTTTCAAGAATCAAGAATATACAGTCGAGTCTCTATATAACGAAGTCCATTGTTCCAGTAAAAAATTCGTTATACAGAGAAATTCGTTATATAGAGAATGAGTGAAAATTCCCATTTAATGTGTAAATTTTGAACCAAAATTACTTTTGAGGTGTTTAATTAAGAATTTGAAATGTTTAATTATAAATATTAACCTAATATTGTATTTCTTAATTATTTAAACAGTTTCAAAACAGAGAACAGACATTTATTTAAAAGCATAATAAAAATCACGTAAGGAAAACTTGCATTAATTTTAGACGAAGAAATCTGTAATTTTTCGCTGTTTTGATTTCAAAATTGTTACACTCTCGAAAAAATGTTCACACTTTAGCAAGGAATGAAAAATTGTATTGGGAACATTTTCCTCCATTTGAATTCTCATTCACCTTAAACTTCAATTACCCAACTGATTCCTCTCTTATATGTGTAACAATCCAATTGACACTGTTTTAAGAAATATGTTGGAAGGTGTGTGGGAGGGGGGAAGATGAATTCGTTGGGCATAAAAAACAAGGAAATTCAAGGTAGAAAGGTAAGATAAAAAACTCAGCACTGAACGATAAATCACTAATCAGTGATGGAAAATGGATTCCATGTGATTTGGAAGGTTTTTTAAAACAATAAATAAAGAACATTTTATGAAAATTCGTTATATGGAGATAGATATTTCGCTATATGGAGACTGTTTTTAATGAGATCATGTGAAAAGGGGACCGTTCCTACTAAGAATTCGTTATATAGAAAAATTCGATGCATGGAGTTTCGTTGTAGAGAGACTTGACTGTATTTTTTTAGGCTTAGGAAACATTATTTTTAAATATTGATCTAAAAGCAAAATTTCTCAAGGCTTTAAAAAAGAGAGCATATTTGCGTGAGATTCATAGGCCGTACGGTGTTTATTTTTTAAATTGATTTTTCTATTTAACACATTCACGCCGGCGCGGTGGGTCACACTCGACTGTCTCAGAACTGCCAAGTATCCGGCTTTTTGGATACCAGTATTTTAATACAGAAAATGTTGTTTTATTTAATTAGAACAATTGGGTGATTTAAAGGAACACCATTTTCTCTAAAATAACAGTGGTGTGCAAAAAGCCGGAGACTTGACAACTTTGAGACAGTCGAGTGTGACCCACCGCGCCGGATTGAACGTGTTAAACATGTTTAAAACCCTGGGTAACGCCAGGTATTTCAGCTAGTATTCATTCAATTCTGTGGATGATATCTTGTCTCATTTCGAAGGAAATTTTCACCAGTATTATTATTGAAATTGATGCGATTTTTAAAAACTCAAGTATATGGTCGTTTAATTTCAGTCTGTGTAAGTAAATTAGCTACAGTTCTCAGACTTTTTTGCATGTGCAGCAATATAACATTACGGCCACATGATGCTACAGCCACGTCACAAGATGATTTTGTGGCTGCAATAATGTGACATGATGTGGCTGGCGCCTTACCTTTATATGATCGCAAAGTCTTTTTGTCCAATTTTTAACCCTCTCACTACCAACATTTAAAAAACTGAAATAAAAATCAGGAAGTTTTCATACATTGTTAATAATGCTCCCAATAAGCAAGAAATCAACTAATAAAAAATTCCTGAAGATTTTTGTTGTTGTTGTTGTTATATAATGGTCAATTGCCATGAAGACGTGTTAAAAATATACAGTAGAACCTCTATTATCCGAAGTAATTGGGACCGACCCTCTTTCGAATAATCGAGAATGCTTCAATTTTAAGATTAAGCAGAAATATATGCAGTAATTCTTATTAAGGTAACAAGTCCTTAATATAAATAAAGTACCTAAATTTTAATTTTAAAATTAAGTTCCTTTTACATATATCACAGGTGTTTGAAAAAGTGTTTTGTTTGTCGCAGTTTCGATTGCTTTGCTTTGAAGCTCCATCACGGAGTTTAAAAATATTATTAGTTCACCAGCATCGCAGTCTTTCTGCTGCTCCAGGCATGCCAAACCTTTTACAAA
Organism: Maratus speciosus; assembly: GCA_963932465.1. Classification (NCBI taxonomy): domain Eukaryota; kingdom Metazoa; phylum Arthropoda; class Arachnida; order Araneae; family Salticidae; genus Maratus; species Maratus speciosus. The sequence continues at coordinate 295,236,350 of OZ010798.1, forward strand.
ACTGTTAAAAGCTTCAGAATTGCTAATTTGTTCCTTTTTTTTCGTTACTGGAGACCATTTTTATATTCTCGCACCACTATTTTATAAAAATCAATTTTGTAGTATATTTCTGTTGTAGATGATGTTAAAGTCTATATGGAATTTTTATTTAAAAAGTGGTCCGAGTTGAATTAAAAAATACCCGCTAGTGGAAAAAATGAATCCCCGGGGAAATCTCGTGTTGCACAAATTTTGCTACTTTTACATTGCCCGAGGAAATCTTGGGTTGTGCAGCGAGAGGGTTAAGGGTAATTTCTGGATATCGAATTTTTTCACAATTGCTAATTTTCAATCGTTATGTAACCAGACAAGTTGTGAAACAATACCTTTTATAAAATAGTAGATTTTCTTACATCATATATATTTCTGTACCAGCTATGCATTTGCTATACCATTTAACCTACATCATCTTATGTGTCGGGGATATGGGGCAAGTGTCCCAGGCCCCTCGAGCAAACAGTCTTCGAATTTTTTGTACTCCATACATTTAACATATCTTATGAAAACATTTCTGGTTCCAATAGACTATTACCAATTTGGCAAAGGTAAAAATGAACCCTCGTGGCCGTTCTAGTGTTAATGGGCAATTTGAAAAACTCCCAGTAATCTAAAAAAAAGAAAGAAAAAAATCATAGATAATTTCAGCATGGAAGATATAAAAGAAAATCTTAAAGCCTAATTAGTAAAAATGAATTTGCATATTTAAGAACTCATTTAAGTGCGTGGTTGGGTAGGTTACGAAAATTACCAACTAATTCAACGGATTTTTTTTTTCATTATATTGTAAAATTGATCCCTAATTTTATCACGTACACTATACTGAGGTAACAAAAAGAATGGAGTGATTTGACAAATATTTGTAGAAGTTTTAGTGTTTTAAACACAGTAATGTATCAAAATACAGCAAACTTTAAAATTCTTAAAATTAAAAAAATATATATATTCTCAATTTTTACCGACAAAATGATTTTTTTTTTTTTGTCAAAATCAGTTTTTTAAGTATTACCTATTATAATATGTGTATATAACAAATAAATGTACATCAGTAAAAAAAAATTCTTCAAATTTCTTCGAAGATACCGAGTCCCCTTACCCCTTTACTGCTTAGCTTTGCATAAATGCAAACAACAGTGTTTTGAATTTAATAGATTTTTTTTATTTGTATATACCTAATTCACACCAGAAAATTAAAATAGCAATATGTGGGTTAATTGATAACAGACATTCCGTTTTTAAATAACACGAAATTAACCATTGAAATTTTCTGGTGTAAGGTCAGATTCTCTGAACTACGTAATTTCTAGAACGTATTCTATTATGGGAATAAAAGGGTTAAAGGTTAAGTTTTATAAAATAAATAATAATATAAAATAAGGTATTTGGAGGCATACTTGTTAACATATTTACTAATTTGCATTATTTTAGCGTAAAACAGCCACACGACAGTAGTTTTTACTTATATTGCAGATGTGCAACAGAAGAAAAGACTGACGTATTATATGAAAAATGTATCTCTGATTTTTTTTCATTATTTTTCCTGTGTAATAAACCTTTCAGCGAATCACATATAATTTTTTCGAAACAAAATAAAAAATCGGGCATTTATGGGTTAGAAGATTAAAAAGCATTAAAACTGCCTTAGATTGGAGACCCTTTAGACCGCAACCAAGGGAGGGGCGTTTGACCCATCGCTATTCCCAGTTTATTTTATTGAATTTTACTAAATATGCCAAAAAATAGAAATTTAGATTTGAAAGCAGAGTAATTTAAAAAACTCCAGTCATCTTAAAAAAAAAAAAAAAAAAAAAAAAAAAAAAAAAAAATTATAGATAATTTTAGCATGGAAGATATAAAAGAAAATCTTAAATCCTAATTAGTAATAATGAATTTGTATATTTAAGAACTCATTTAAATGCATGTTTGGGTAGGTTACGAAAATTACTAACTAATTCAACGGAATGTGTCCTTCGACGCTAGCCTTCATTTTATTTGATCGAGCTCACCTGAGTATATTATTCAAATCATTGTCTGCAGGGGGTGACAGAACCCCCTGCTGACAACCCCTTCTTTGACCTTGTCTACATTTACAAGGCGGAAGTTATACGTTGGATGCGAAACCAACTGGCGCGTAAATTCTGGGAACGAATTATCCGATAAAACACAGTTGATGGTGGATCAGCCTGGAAAATTATGATGGTAGAATGAAGTTATAGAGCCTTGTCAGTTTGTAAGTTTTAACGTTATTTATGCCAAGGTTTCAAGCTAAAATAAGAATAACGATAATTTACCGCGGTGCCGTGGAAAATCAAGCATATATTTATCTGTTGCATACATGCTTAATTCCCTGTAGACACATTTCTCAAGACGCGGCACCTTGTAAATTTTATCCGTAACAAAATAACTTCTTTTTTTTATTATTCAACCGCTCTACAAAAATCCACGACATTTTTCACAGTTAAATAAATTTGTTTTTCCCTTTTTCTTTTCTTTAATTTCATTTTTTAACACTTTCCAGCACAGTTGAAAAGTGTTTATGAATTGGGTTTGTCTGTCCCTCTGTCTGCCTGCCCGAGCTCTAACTCGTGTAAATCTACTCGGATTGCCATGCCATTTATATAGTTTATTAAGGTTTACCCTGGCATGTTCGGTATTGAAAATGAAGTGTGCAGCATTTATACTATATTTACAGGGCTACTCAAAAGTATTCCGTTTCATTATGGTCTATGGGGGAAAATCATTTTGGCATGCTTTAATGGTATTACACTATTTTAAACATAATGAAATTTATATAAATTATTGATGTGAAATGATTACTTTTGAATATTCTCTTTGTAACACAGGGGAATGTATGTATACAGGGGAACTCAAAAGTATTTCGTTATGTTATGGCAGGGCTCCCAAATGGTCCGCCAACTGAATAACAATGAATTTTAACAGAAAATTTTATGCTAGGTTTGCGCTAGAATTGACTTTCAAAGGGGATTCCGGGGCGGTTTGTAAGAAAAATCTAAAAAGAAAATTTTTCTAAAATAATATTTGTATTCAGTTGGCGGACCATTTGGGGGCCCTGTTATGGTATATGAAGAAAAATAGTTTGCGGCGTATTTTAATGATGTTACTCTGCGACAAATATAATGAAATTGATATGAATTTCTGAGATGCTCTAAAACAGGCTTTCTTTAGAATTCATATACAGGGCAATTCATAGAACTGGATACATGGCCACCTATTAATGAGATTTTTTTGGGGGGAGTGTGATTTCAGTAGTTTTAAGCGTCTTTTTGGTTGAAGTAAATTTTAGCGCAGTATTTGACGTGTATAAAAATTTGTAGGTAATACACAGGGCTGTACAAAAGAATTCAAATAAGTTTACGTCTATTGCTAGAAATTGCTGAAGGCGAATTTTTAACGTATTTCCTTGGATATCTTTACATTATTAAACGGAAAAATTTTGTTAATATATTTTGGACGTGTTGGAAAGTGTTTCATAATCTATGCATGACGCATGATTTTTTTTCTTGTTTACACTTTCCAACATTGTTGAAAAGTTAAAAACAAAACCTGTAAGTCTTACAGAAAAATTCTGTTCTTTCAAATGCAATCTGTTTGAAAGTTGAATCTCAATTAATTGATTTTTAATGGTTTTTAGAATATTTTTCAAGCATGATTTTTTAAAAGAATCTGTTTCTATCGCGTGCCGCCTGATTACGAGAGGTAACTTGCTTGCACTTAAAACAACACACTTACAGAAAAATTCTGTTCTTTCAAATGCAATTTGTTTAAAAGCTGAATCTCAATGGACAGTATTCTTGTGACGTCACAGTGGGAATCACGTGGTGTAAAAATAACGACTAGCGCGTTTGTTTCGGTATCGTGTCATTTGATGCAGCATAAATACAGATAAATGGATGCGTAAAATACTGGTGATTTATTCCGTACGAATTATTTTCGATAAATACTTACATACATACTAATTAAAATCCATATATACTTATTAATTAAAATTTAAAAATTTTATTTTATAAATAAAATGAAGAATGTGCATGCAATTGCTTTAAAATAGAGAAAAGAATTCATGTATAACTCATACCTGCCCCTGAAAATGTCTAAAACTTCATATAAAGATAAAATATAAGCATAAATTTTCAAACCACAATGCTTTTCAATGGCGCGGTTATGAATGTTATTCCCAAGCAGACGAATTTTTATAGCCTCGAACCAAAAGGGAGAATATGGTCCATTAATTGATTTTTAATGGCTTTTAGAATATTTTTCAAGCATGAATTTTTAAAAGAATCTGTTTCTATCGCATGCAGCCTGGTTACGAGAGATAACTCGCTTGCACTTAAAACTTGCACTGCAAAAAAAAATCTGTCAAATTAACGGAAAAAAGCTGTCAATTTTGGCGCCAGCGGAAACAGTTTAATTTACAGAAAATGTCTGTAATCTGTTCATTAAATCAGTTTTTTTCTGTTAAAATATTGTTTCTTTCTTTCTTTTTTTTTTTTGTAAAAATTACAAAATCAAAATTTTTTACAGAAAAAACTGTTTTTCTTTAAAACAGTAAAAAAATATGGAATTAGTAATTTTTATCAGAAAAATCTATGTGTTTTACAGAAAAAAATCTATGTATTGTCCTTATTAAATATTCTAAAAAGTAAGTTAAAAACGAAAACGAAATTTATATTTGACAGAGATAAACAACACAGTTTCATCATCAATAGCTCTGTTTTCTTAAAGTATTTTTTTATGCATTTAAAATCGAGAATTTAACCCTTTAACCCCATTGGCATATTTTGAAGGTATCCTTATTTTGCCGATAAGCAACAAATAGTTGTTCTCTGCTCGAAATTTTGCAGTATTTCTTTATTTTATTTTTATTTAAATATATGCATATTACATTCACAGCGTTTGCACATTTGCACTTCTGTGTGATAATTGCACACTTATTCTCAATGTGTTGCTCTACTCTGACGTATGTCTGAGGCTTTTATGATTAAAGGGGGGACCAAGGTCAGAGACCTTGTAATCTGGTAGCTCACCTCATAAGGAATTTTATAAAGGCTTTTGCAAAAACTTCTAGTAAGGCGATTAATTTTTTAAGAAATGTAGCACAGCACGAAGATCTCTACGAATTGTAATATTTTTTAAATAACGACAACCATTTCGAATAGTCCTTAGATTTTTATTAAGCATTCTATAAAGATACTCAAGATTAATATTATTAGCAGATCTCCAGGTCAGACAAGCAGTAAGCAGATCGAAAGCAAACATAGTATGTAAGGAGTTTTTAAAGGAGAGAGTAGGATAGACCGGGGCACGTTTACGCGGATTTCCTTCAATGAATTTTCTAAGTTTTAAGTTTTAACTTAGGATATTTTAGATATTTTAGTTTTATAAAGCAGTTAATAAAGTCAAATTTGTGTATTCAGTTGCAGTGTTGATTTCAGGGGGTGGCCCGGGGGGGAATGTCCCTCCCGGAGCAATGAGATGTCCCCCCCGGAAGATTTGAGATTTTGTGTTTTCAATGGTCAAAAAGTGCAATTTCCCCCCCGGAACTCTATAATGTCCACCCCCCCGGGGCCACAGAAATCCCTCCCGGAGAAAAGTGTCTGAATTCAACACTGTTCAGTTGTTGCCCTGTTTGTGCTTTTAACCGTAAAAAAAGTTTTTTTAGGTCCAAGTATTTTGCGTAAACTTGCCCGGGAACGAGGCACGTTTACGTATATTATAAGTGATACCAAGGAGTCAGTGAAATAAATATTTAATCAAATTGAAATGTTTTATTTATAACTTAAAACACTGTTTAAACATAAAAAAATTAAAGAGAATTGTGGTATAGGGAAGAACCCCATACCTTTTGGAATATAAAGATTATTAGCCGATATGTACATAGGGTACATCACCTTGCCGCAAGAAACCCAAAAGCTCCAATCCTGCGTTGGGACCACCTGAAATCATGTTAAGCCTAACAGAGAATAGCAGACTTGATAAAAGAATCAGTCCATTAGCACAACAGGTGTTTATTGATGTTGGTGTTCCATACATGTTACCAGCCATAATGCTGGTTAGCAATTTTAACCACAGGGAGGTGTTACTGTTACATCATACAAATTTTGTAGAATCTTCTGCCTCGAAAGCCGTGTATTACAGTTTTTGTTCATTTGGCATAACATCAGCTAAAACACGCCAAAATTTCACTAAAACATAAAAACAAGACACAATTTGGCGAAAATGAAAAATCCCAGTGAAATAAACCTGATGACATATAATTTATTACCTCATCAAATAATCGAACAACATTTTCAATAAATCATTAAATGATTTAGATAAAGAGTAATAAAAACAGATTCTGTAACCAACTGATAAATTAAATTATACTTTTTGATTTATGAATTGGTTTTCATAAAAGGAAATTACAAACTATCCTATGATTAATGCATAACGTAATTTTGAATTGCACAAAGTAATGATACCAGTTGATTTATCCGGCGTGAGATTAATATAAACAGATTACTTGAAATGCGTTACATCTGGAGCTACTAAATTAATATTATAGCATAAAGTAAATAAAAGCATAACATATCACCGGGAAATCAAATGCATTATTTTTTACCAGCCAAGTAACGGTTTGTTAAATAATTTACAATCATTTCTCTGTCTTCTCTAAAGAATTAAAAATAAAATACAAAATGAAAGAATGTTTAATTATAGAAAATGGATTCTTTTTCAGAAGAAAATGAGTCACTGATAAAAAGCTATGAAGTTTAATAATTAATGTTTCGTACGGAATTTAAGACAAATATATGTGATCGACATCACATATATCTCCGCCACAACTGGATTTTGAAAACAAACTGAAAGATAGGTGTGGAAAAGCCAAAATTGTGTCTCTTTTTTATTTACAGAGCATAAACCACTACTGCCATAACATTAATCTATTTTATGAATTTTAAACAAATAGCAAAACACATAATAAATGTTATCTCTATTGGTATTTCAAAGGAATACCGTATATCTGTTACTAACTTTTCATATTTGTATATGGTATTACTTTTGACAAATTTCAGATCATGAATGGAGTCATGTCTCAATAAACGCATGCATAATTCCAGCATGACAACTTGACAATGGGTACCACTTACATGTCTTAAATAATAAAAAAAAAAATGAGCTCAAGAATACAAAATTGGAATCAAAAATATTTTTCTCTTTATATATATATATCTAAACGATGAGTGTGCACAAAAGATTCCATAAATATTTTAACTTGCAACATTTGCAAGATTGAAGGCAATACAAAATGATTGCATAACGGTGGATTTTACCAACCGAAACTAGAGACATGATGTAAACATGATCGCCTTACAAGAAAAATAGCAATTTGCCTTGTGCTGTACTGCCCATGTGACATGTAATACAAAATTACACAAGTTATAGACTACAAACCAAAATGAACTTCATACAATTAAACTTGCCTGTAAAATAACTATCTGATGTGTGTATCATGCAATTATCAAGAATGTAAAAATATCCATCCAAGATGACTAAATAATAAAAAAAATGGCTGGTGTATATAAGCTACAGTGGATGAAAAAAGAATCTACAAAATCACTTTTTTCTTATACCAAATTGTAAACAAATGTGGCAATAATGAGGTGAAATTTTATTAACATGACAAAAAGTAGAATTTATAAGGTATGTGAACCTACTTGCCAAATGTAATATTCAAATAAATACTGTTAAACGAAGAAGTAAGTACATTAAGCACTATGACAGTACAGAAAGCACGTGTGTAAAAAAAAAAAAATCGTTGACCGTAGAAAATTCTCTCTGGTAATTGTGTAAAAAAAAAAAAAAAAAAAATGGAGTGCCTCTGTACACCATAAATTACCCAAAGACATTACCTAAGTGCAAAAATTTTTAAGTTCTTTAAAAATGTGAAAAATGTATGGTGAGATGTAAAAACTTCTAATGTTTCCTTGTACATATCCCTACAACTAGCGAAGAATTATGTTTGTGTGTAAACAAAATAATAATAATAATAATAATAACGAATGTATCTGTGTAATATTCGAAAGCATCTAAGAAATCTAAAACAAATATCGCTGAACTACTCTAACTTTTGATTACAACAAAATTACTATTTTTTTTTTATAAAATGCAAACACCAGCAAATTAGATTTAAAAAAAACCATGTAGTATTTATAGGTGTAGGATAATTTACATGACATGAATTTGAAATTGTATACCATTAAAGACTTTTATTTAAGAAACCTGTATAATAAATATCCAAATGCAACAATGCGTGCTCCAAAGTGTGACATGAAGTGTAACTGCGAATCAAATATTTAAAACTGTCAAAGAATATGAATCAAAACTATCAAAGAATATGAATCTTGTAACATATCTCCCAAAAATTTATTGCCCACAATATGAATTAATCTAAAGTAACCAAAACTATGTATAAACAATATGGCATCATGTGTACAATTTAAAAAAACATGCCAGTAGTATAATTTGTAAATGAGAAAAAAAACTCAACAGCGTATGTGTAAACAAAACCCTCTGACTACAAGAGAGTCAGAATTATCATGAAATACGTGTGAAAGTGAAAACAAAAATCCTCTGGCTACAAGAAAGTCAGAATTACCATGAAATACGTGTTAAAGTGAAAACAAAATCCTCTGACTACAAGAAAGTCAGAGTTACCATGAACTATATGTGAAAGTGTAAACAAAATCCTCTGACGACAAGAAAGTCAGAATTACCATGAAGTATATGTGAAAGTGTAAACAAAATCCTCTGACTACAAGAAAGTCAGAATTACCATGAACTATATGTGAAAATGTAAACAAAAAAAAATACTGTTGAATCTTTCATTAAAAAATGCCAAATACGATATAGAATCCAAAATAAATTAAATACAGTTAAATATAATATCAAATTAACATTTAATAAAAAGAATTCTGCATATGTAAATGAACAATCCAACACGCAGTACTTATGAATAACCATTGTAAATAACCTTTGTAAGAAGTAACCTTTGTAAGAAATAACCTTTGTAAGAAGTAACCTTTGTAAGAAATAACCTTTGTAAGAAGTAACTGCCTGCTAAACTGCTCAAAAAGACAGGATCTGACGAATATTCACCAATGCTCAAATAAAACTTTAAAAGTTTATCACCATTGTAAATTAAGCAACAGCAAAATACCCAACAGATGCAACAAAATTGTATAAATGGACCAAAATAAAAGTTACGTTAATTTTAAGGGCAACAGAAAATTAAATGACAAGAAAAGGAAAAAAAATAAATTGTAAAATTTCTACATGATAGAATAACCCTTTTCTTTTATAACTAAAAAAAAAACTTACGTAAAAAAAAGGCAACTTTACATTTTAATTTATATTGAAATGTTTTCATAATTGTAACAAACAACCAAATGTTACAAAAAACTGTACCGAGGACCAATAACTAAACAATTGCACATGTAATGTATGTATGTATGTGTAAAGCTTCATCTGAATAGCATGCGCAAAAATTATACCTTTGTAAAAACCGTTGTAGCTGCTGCATGTAATCGAAGTTGTCGTGAGGGAGTGTTATTTGCAAACATCCATAAGTACTCCAAAAGAAAAAAAAAAACCTTTGTATAAATAACCTTTGTATGACTGAAGCACCCATGAACATTAGCATACACACTGCGTGTACAACGAAAGTGCAATTGATAAGCATATAGACAACAAAATACAGAAAAGGTACACCAATTTATGACCCAAGAAAATGATGCACTAAAAAAATTTCTATCTACTAATGTAAACACATTATTAAATTTAAAATTTAAGTATTGTATGAAAAAAACCACAAACTGAGGAAAATGTCACCTTTGAAAAGCAAAACAAAACACTAACTTTTTTTTTTTTTTTTTTTTTTTAATATAACAGTTTAAAATTGTACAATCTGAAATGAATTAAAATGAATCGTCTAAAATTAAATTAACTGTTACATATCTATCAAAATTTATATTATGAGTTGATTAGATTAGCATTGAGTCAGCCAGTGTATAACCAAAAATCCATGTAAATATAAAAATGCATACCAAATTTACCACATTAAAAATAACTGAACATGCCATTACTGTAAAATAATAAGCATAAAAAAACTCTCTCAAATCTATTATTTTACCATCTAAAAGTCCAAAAGTAAAATGAAAGTCCAATTTATATTGCACATGAGAGATTTTCTTCCTCAAATAATTTTATGTGGGAGTTGTAAACATTAAACTACAATCAATTGTGCCTAATAGAATATCCAATAAAATTTTCTACAATGATAATGTAACAAATAAAAAAAAATTACCCTTGACTGGTAAACTTACGGGTACGTGTATCTAGTGTATGGATGAGATTTCAATAAAAAATTCAAAACCCTTAAGGTCTGAATGAAGTCTGGGAAACCCAGAAAAAAGTTACAATTAAAATGTTACAAACTTAACTCGTCTAAAAAATGTATGTGCAGGGTAAAATTTTTATAGCAAATGAAGAAAATGGCCAGTTTTCTTCGCTCACCATAAAACATATCTTCAACCAGCTAACCCTCCGCGGTAATAGTCAACTGGGAGAGGTTTCCTGCACAACGTATAAAAATTAAATTAAAACTGATACGTTAATCATGAAGATTTAATACTAAAATATACGTATTAAATATAAATGCACTAATAAATTTAAAAGAACATAAAGTGTGTAAAAATGTAAAAAGTTACGTCAAATTGTGAATCATCACGTTTAAAAAGTGGTTGACTCCAGCTATGCAGATGAATATACATATAACAGTGTAATATAAGTTAAAAAATTTAAAACGTCCTTGCAATAATACCTTGGAAAGTATTAAATAAGAAACAAATGTCACACGGCAGTACACACAAAAATCTTACCTGATATTTTAAAACCTCCCTCCCTGCACTGTGCAATTTTTATCTGGAACTTGTCCCAGGAAGTCTGTCTCCCTCATAGATGCACTATTTTTTTTTATTATTATTACTACTACAATTAGTTTTAAAACTGCATAAAAATATCAGAATATTTTCTTTATTCAAAACTTTATTACCTTACTCAAGAAAATTTTACCTTTATTCTTTATATTATATAATTTTATCTGGTGTGCAATGCACAAATTTATCTCTGTGTTACGGTGAAGGAACATAAAATTCTAATACATTATATCTGTTATTTAATTATAACTTTAAAAAAAATGCCTGTGGAAATGCATACATAACCATATCTTCTTTTTTTATACATTTAGGAAAGTATTATACTTAAGATTTTAACACCCATTAATAAAATTTTAAAAGATTACATTTAAATCATTGAAATTTCAAAGTAATCCAGATGAAATCTAACATTGGATTGCTAAACTTAAAATAAAATATATTACATTTACAAACCATAAAGATATAAATGAAAACGAAAGAAAAGCAAGGTAATTATTATTAGTAGTAGTGTTATTAACTAAAAAAAAAAAAAAAAAAAAAAAAAAAAAAAAAAAAAAAAAACGTATGACTGAGATTTAACATTGCAATGCAGTCTACAAAAAATATATGCCTAGATCTTATTCTTTGCTTTACTTAATGCTGAACAAAAGAAACTAACAAAATAATAATAAACTGTTTGCACTCCTTCCTGAAAAACAAAACAAAAAAAAAACTAATATCATCGACTCAAAGCTCCATATATTACATCTCTGGTGATTTAGTAATATATATTTAAAAAAAATTACACTTATAAACTGTAAATAGATAAATGAACTTCAAAATATCTCTTTAGCATTAAAAAATGAGAACATAATTTACCTCAATATAGCCGAAAAATTTCCTACTGTAATGATGACATCTTTACTATAATCTACTTTTTTTAAAGATAAAAAAAAAAAAAAAAAAAAAAAAACAACAAGAGACTGCATTAAATGATTGCGAGTGATTTGAAAATTGTTTATGTATCAGCTGTTAAGATGATGTCAACATTGAATAAACCGTAAACAACTTTCACTCGGTTATCCAATTATAATTGTAATGTTAAAAAAAAGAATTAGATTCTTATATTATATAATATAATATAGATAATAATTTAGATATCAAACCGCCTTATCTACATAAATATAACCATGACAATGAATTTTATAGCTTTATATTGGAACTGAAATTATTTAAATTTAAAATCCAAGAAAAATATAAAACGTTAAAAGAAATAAATTTTTCGTCATGCTCATAAAAATAAAAAAAAATGTTACCAATTTCTGAGACACTGTGTGCCAGTTAAGTCCTATATTGATGAGTGAGCCATCGATAGGGTCCAACTAGATTCTCAGTCTACTATTCTAAAAAATTTGAACTTCATATCTTTAGATGGCACCGAACTTATATTCCAGGAGAGACATTTTTCTTTCAAGTCGATCTAATAGCCGCAAACAGCAGACGAAAATAGAACAGTATTTCCCGGTCAAGCACTCAGGGAAGGCAAAACAGATGAGGAAATGCAGGTTAACTATAGCATCCTATATCAACGAAGGGTCCAGGCAGCAATATGCAGTAGACAGCAATTTCATTAAATTCAAAAGATAGGGCGCGAGGAGGAGAACAACCATGGTGACACGGTGATGTTAACTGAAGAAACACGACATCTGTTGTAACAATAGCGTGCTGGCATCAAAAGAGCCGGATTCGTAAATTTCAACTTTGACGTGTCATAAAGAAACTTGCGAAAATAGTAGAACTAGGCGTGGAAATCCCAATGGCAAAGACAACTGCAGTGAGAGAATGGGCTCCAAGAAGCATTTAGACCAACTTTTGTACATGTGTTCAGCATCACCTAGACTGAAGAGCATGTAGTCCTGAAGAAATTCTTGGCAGTTGTTTGAATCCAGTTGTGCTCAGGGGCGTGCCTAGCGGGGGGGTGTTGGGGGTGTAACCCCCCCCCCACACTTATTTGGAAGAGTTGGTAAAATTTAGAATAGTCGGAAAGTTAAGAACACACCCTGCAAAAAATCCCCTCTCCTGTCGTCAGTATCATTTCAATTCTCTGTTGTCCGTCATTTAAAGGGGAAAAGAAATAACTTCTCACGGAAGATTGTGTATGATTCTGTGTGGGAGGGAGGGGTTGTCAGAGAGCGGAGGTGATAGATAGAGAGAGAGAGAATCGCGTTTCTGAGAATTTGAGACTTTCGGGAAAGGAGGGGGAGGAGGGGGTTGTTGCAATCTCTATTCTAAGTTTTCCCATGTAGCATCTTTAATTGCTCCCTTCTGCTATGGACTGATTCTTAGAATTTCGTGACCTCTTGGCTCTGGATTTGGCGCTAGTTATCTGAGGTTGTTGCATTTAAAAGATGAAGTCACGGACACAGAAGAAGAGCGATTTGCGAAAGTTTGTTTTTGTCGCATGATGGCGAATAATTCAGTGAAAAGTTTATGCACACACTGTGATCGTGTACACACACATTTCACAGAAAAAAATAAATTTATATCGCCATATAAGAATATTTCATCCGAATGAAAACATCAACCTCCAGAAAGGAAAACGGATTCAATGTACAATATGTAGATATTTCTGCATTTCTATTAGAGGCCTGCATAGTCATATTCAAACAGATCCTCCAGATGTAAAATTCAGAGCTTCGTAAAAATGTTTCCGAAACATCATTTTCATCACAAAATTTTACTGCGAATGTTAAGGCTTTTGCAGACCGGGTTCGGCACTACAACGAAAGTTTGATTGAGGAATGCGATAAAATCCTAACTAGCAATTCTATGGAAAATGTCAATGTTTCTGAAAAGGAAGATTCCTCGACTTTTCTAAGTTGTGATCCAGCCGATCGTATTGGAAAGAATTTAACCGAAAACCAGAAACTTTTCATCCTGTCTCGTGGACCTTATCAACCACAGAGATCATCTTACCCTGTGAATCATGACATAGATCCTAAGAAGCAGAATAAGTTTAGCTCCTGCTGGTATAAAGAATATCCATATTTAGAATACATTCATATACAGCGACCAACTGGATGCCGCATTTTGTTTTGCTTGTTCACTTTGCTCTGATGGCCCGGGGCCTGAAAACGCAGAAGAAGCTTGGATCAGTGTTGATATTCGTGTATGGCATAAGATGAAAGGCCGAGGAAAAAACCGTAAAGGCAAGTTAATGGTTCATTTTACGAGTAATGCTCATAGAACCGCAGTGTATAAATTAGATAATTTGGCCCAAAAAAGTAAGCACGTTGACAACTTTCTATCTAGTCAACGTAGAAAGGCAGCAGCTAACGCGGAGCAAATTCGTCTAAGAAACAGAGAGATTATTAATATACTTCTAGACTGCACCAGATATCTAAGTCGTAAAGCATTTGCATTTTGGGGACGAGAAAGTGACAGCGGTAACTACATTCAGCTCATTAGATTAATGGCCAGGTGGATTCCAACTTTAAAAAACTGGATTGATGATAATCATCTTTGCCCATACCATGCCAACAAGTCACAAAACGACTTTATTGGGGTTCTTGGATCATGTGTCCGTGAAAAAATAGTTGCAAATGTCAAAAATTGTGGATTTTTTAGCGTTATGGCTGAAAGCACACCCGATATCTCTCATCTTGACCGCTCTCAATTGTAATCCGATACGTGACCCAGTTTCACCCAGAAGAAAGGTTGTTAAAACTAAAAGATTATCTAGCTAAAACAGGCGAAGGAATGGCTAAGCTTATTTCTGAAATTCTACAGTCAGTTGGAATATCCCAAGCTCGTGCACAGTCTTACGACACCACGTAATCTATGTCCGGCACATTTTAGGCTGTCAATCAAAACTTTCAGAAATAGCTGGTAGATCTATTTTATACATACCCTGCCTCGCGCATAAAGTGAATTTATGTGTTGAACATGCGTGCAAAGAAAGCAATATAATAAAATTGTTCTACGACAGTATTCAGGATCTCTATAACTTTTTTTAACTGAGTACAAAGCGATTCGGCATACTGACAGAGAAAATAGAAGTTCTTCATAAGAGTCTTACTTTGAAATTTTTGTCAAAGACAAGATGGACTATGCGAGCGGATTCAGTCAGAGCTATTTTATCGTCCTATGATGACCTCATCCATATACTCTGCAAATTATTTCTGAAGACATGAAGGTTGACAAGGATGCTCGAGCTAAGGCGGCAGGGTTAAGAAGCAAAATGATGTCATACGATTTCATTGTTTCTTTACTTGGAATGAAAACAATTATGTTTCAGACCAAGTTAGCAACAGAGCAATTGCAACGTGACGACCTGAACATTTTAGAGGGAACCGACATAATGCAGAAAACTTACGAAAGCATTCAGAAACTCCGGAATGATGACACGGCGGCAATAATGAACATCATTAAGGAAGCTGACAACATCTGCGAGATACATGGAATAAATCAAGATTATGAGTTCAATTTGCGGCACAGGCGACGGAGGCCTCCATCGAAGATCGACGAAAATCCTAAAACTGCAGTTCTATTTACACGAGAGAATTATTTTAAAGCAGAAATTTTGAAGGTGGTAGATCGGCTTACAACTGCATTTGTAGACATTCATAAGTTGGTATTTGAGAAAGTTAAACAACTAGCCTGTCTCCTTCCATCTAGGATCAAGTATAGCTATACCAAGGACATTTCTAAACTATGTCAACTATTTCCTGGTGATCTCAAAGATGCAGATAACTTGGAATGTGAAATTGATCTCATGTCCTCAGAAATAGCTAGTTCTGAATCGGATACAATTGGCGCAGCAGCGCAAAAATTTGTGGGGAAGGCTCATTTGTATCCTAACCTTTCTTTGGCCTACAAGTTGGCCTTAATTATTACAGTAACTGTAGCAAGTAATAAAAGAAGTTTCAGCAGGTTAAAGTTAGTAAAAAATTACTTGCGTACCACCATGTCGGAAGAGCGACTGGACTAACTAATGCTATTAACCTGTGAAACAGGCATAACTGACATGTTGGATTTAGACAGTGTAGCTGGAAAATGGGCTATTCTGAAGGATAGGCGGGTGATAATTTAAAAATGTAGAAGGATAATTTTTAGTCTAATATATATCTTATTTTTAGCAAGCAAGATTTGTCTTTTTTATGTATCTTAAAATTTATACACTTACATTACACAACAACATGCGGTTTTATTTATAGAAACATAAATTCCGAAGTACTTCAAAATTCTTAAATTGTTACTTTTGAGAACTGGTTAATGTACAGTACATCCATACACATTTCTTTTTAAATCGTAAGCAGAATCCTAATTAATAACAGGCTTCTGAACTCTACTTATATAGTAAAATAATTTTTAAAAAATTACACATATTGAACAACAACATTTAATTTCGACTGTGGTTAAGGAGAATGCAGGTGAACACTTAAGACTTTTAGTGATTTTTATAAATTCACAGTATTGTAGAACAGTTGACTCCGTCGCTGAGAGGGGGGGGGGGCTATCACAAAGTCTTTCTCACCCCCGATCTTGCAGTCGGCAAAATTCAGTTCACACCCCCCCCCCCCCCCCCCCACTAAAACAGCCTTCGGCACGCCCCTGGTTGTGCTATATATATATATATTAATTTTCGGACACCTCCCTGCATTCTTTTTTTTTTTAAACTGAGCTATTATCCATTAAAATAAGGCACCACTTATGTGGTATAGGGAAGAATCCCATACCTTTTGGAATATAAAGATTATTAGCCGATATGTACATGGGGTACATCACCTTGCCGCAAGAAACCCAAAAGCTCCAATCCTGCGTTGGGACCACCTGAAATCATGTTAAGCCTGACAGAGAATAGCAGACTTGATAAAAGAATCAGTCCATTAGCACAACAGGTGTTTATTGATGTTGGTGTTCCATACATGTTACCAGCCATAATGCTGGTTAGCAATTTTAACCACAGGGAGGTGTTACTGTTACATCATACAAATTTTGTAGAATCTTCTGCCTCGAAAGCCGTGTATTACAGTTTTTGTTCATTTGGCATAACATCAGCTAAAACACGCCAAAATTTCACTAAAACATAAAAACAAGACACAATTTGGCGAAAATGAAAAATCCCAGTGAAATAAATCTGATGACATATAATTTATTACCTCATCAAATAATCGAACAACATTTTCAATAAATCATTAAATGATTTAGATAAAGAGAATAAAAACAGATTCTGTAACCAACTGATAAATTAAATTATACTTTTTGATTTATGAATTGGTTTTCATAAAAGGAAATTACAAGCTATCCTATGATTAATGCATAACGTAATTTTGAATTGCACAAAGTAATGATACCAGTTGATTTATCCGGCGTGAGATTAATATAAACAGATTACTTGAAATGCGTTACATCTGGAGCTACTAAATTAATATTATAGCATAAAGTAAATAAAAGCATAATATATCACCGGGAAATCAAATGCATTATTTTTTACCAACCAAGTAACGGTTTGCTAAACAATTTACAATCATTTCTCTGCCTTCTCTAAAGAATTAAAAATAAAATACAAAGTGAAAGAATGTTTAATGATAGAAAATGGATTCTTTTTCAGAAGAAAATGAGTCACTGATTAAAAGCTATGAAGTTTAATAATTAATGTTTCGTACGGAATTTAAGACAAATATATGTGATCGACATCACGAGAATTAATTAAAGAACTTTTTATAGGCTAAACTGAAAACATTATTGATAATTAAAAACAGAAACTATTCACTCATCTTCATCATTACTGATACAATTTTTACAAACAAAAAATAATGTATTTCCTTTTGAACAATTGTCATGAGACCACCTTTTGCATCTAAGACATTGAACCCAGTCTTGTCCTTTTTTGGATTATTTGTATGATTTCAAACAATAAATATACACACAGTTTTCATCTTCGTCATCAGATTCATTAACTATTTTCTTTTTTCCAGAATGTACCAATTTTTTCCCTTTTGCAGTTTCATACTTTTTCCTTTGCTGTCTTCTTCTTCTGATTCCATAGAAAATAGTAATTTTTTACGTAATTTCTTCTTATTGAACGTGCGTAAAGGTGCCCCGTCGCCATGTTTGGATTTATTTTTAATGTGCAATGAAAATTAATAACATTTTTGTTCATACAAATACGTATTATTAGTTCACAATAAGTTTCAATATGTTCAACACAAAATTTACTCACCTTGACAGAAAACAGATTATCCTTTCCGCATGCTAGACCGAAGCTCGACTGACGCTCAAAAATTTGTGAGAATACCGGCTGGGGAGTAGCATCAATCTCTCATGACTGGTGGCGCGCCAGTTATAACTCGTTTCGGAAAAAGTGCACTGCGTAAACGTGCTTCATGCGTAAACATGCCCCGGTCTACCCTATTACTACTGAGGATATGTGTTCGTGGTACATCATTAAGTATATGTTAATCAGACTGGATCCTAAAACTGAACCCTGTAAAATGCCCGAGATAATGTTATTGATATGGATAGAGAAATTACGGTCGCTAAGGCACAAATCTATTAAGTGCATAAGTCCGGCATGAATATCAAACTCAATTAAGTTGTAAATAAGATTCTCAATAAAGCAACTCTCATTTCCCAAATTTATTTCATAAAATCTTTTGTATAAACTTTCTGGTTGTTGGTATCGATTTACCTATATGTGATTGAATTGTAGCAGAATACGGTCCCTTTAGGTTTACCTTCGAAAAGTAAAATACCGCTATAGCTCGAAAAATAATAATTGAAATGAATTGTAAACTTACACACTCAACTTTTTGACGATGTCCATTTTGTTTATGTAAAAATTGATGTAGGTTATAATTCACGCCTAAAAACGCCTTGAAGGTTTAACAAAAGTGCACAAACTAATATACTTTTCGGAGTGATTTGATTCAAAGAACTTAAATAGAAAAATTCTTTTAAATAAAAATTTTGGGAAAGAGAACATTTCAATGTTTGTTTTATATATCTACCATTTTACTGGTCTGATTCTGAAAGTTTATCATTTGAAATCTAACTTTTTTTTGTGGATATACATTTACTATATTTTCTTTTATAACTCTATTAAAATTTTATGAAAAGTATATAAACTATGCTTTTTTAGGGCTGCCTTGATCTAAGGAACTCAAACATGATGTGAAAAGTACGAGTTATCATCGAAAAATCGAAGTTGGTACAATTGTTAATGCGTAAACTGTCTCTCTTTTAACAAGTCGGAAATTGTACTTCAAACGTGGAAAATGAGGTGCGTTCGTACTATAACTAATTTTGCAAATATTTAGACCTTGGTGCAACAGCTGTTTCACTCTTATGCAAAAATGCGTGAATACAAAATTTATTACGATTCTATAAATTGCATTCATTAATACGGAAATAATAGGACTCCATTCTAAAGAGGACGTAATCACCGTGGCAACCTACAATCATTGTCTATCATGGTATATCATTAAATTAATTACGTATGATAGGATTTAATAGAATGAAGAAAACTTTTATTAATATCTTTTTAAGCTTTGATTCGATTTTCATGAAATTTAAAATGACTCGATAAAATTCTGCAACGATTATATATATATTAAATTTCAACCCATTCGGTTGTGTAGTTTTTCCGCTTTTATATGCGGACATACAGACGAATCAGACGACGACTATAGGTGCTATGTATTTACATAATTACGAACGCACCTAAAAATTGCATTTATAATTTAAAACAAGTTGGAAATTTCTCGTCAAACGTGGCAAATGAGGTGCGTTCGTACTATAACTAGTTTTATAATTATTTTTTGCAACCCATATTGTACTGAATGTATATTTTTTTGCACTTCATAAGTGCATAGTCTGTAACATCATTAAAATGCACTTGCAATAATTTTTTCCCATTCCCCGTAATGTAACGCAAAACTTTTGACTGTAGTAATTAAACTATACACCGATTTTCATAAAATTTGAAATGGCTCGACAAAATTTTGCAACAGTTATACATTTAAAATTTCAGGCAGACCATTCAGAAGGCTGTAACATCATTAAAATGCACTTGCAATAATTTTTCCCATTGGCCGTAATGTAAAGAAAAACTTTTGACTGTCCATGTAATTAAACTATACATCCGATTTTCATAAAATTCGAAATGGCTCGACAAAATTATGCAAAAATCACCTATATAAAATTTCAGACCATTGGGTAGTTTTTGCCCTGTTATATGCGGACAGACAGACGGACGGACAAACGGACAGACAGACAGATGGACTGAACGACGACTGTAGGTGCTACGTATTTATATAATTACGAACGCACCTAAAAAGACGTTTATGCAAATTTAATGACACTTTTAGTGTGACTTTATCGTAAACGATCTGAGAATAAACGAAGATCTATATTATTTTTTACGCTGATTGTACACCTGTAATCTATATTAATGTATACTATAAACAACAACTATGCAATACATGTCAGTGTTTTTTTAATGGCAAAAGTATTTGTCGCGAAGAAAAGCCCATTTTAGCATTTTCTGTTATTATTATTATTTATATAAAAAAGGTACAATATTAATGAAAAGTTTTTGAAACGATAACTGTTCGTGTTCATACATCTTAATGCATTACTTTTGTGTGGCCCTGTAAGAGAAAGACATTTAATTTACAAACATGGCAGTATCGCACATTAGAGAGATGGCAGGAAGCAACTGTTATAGCTATTTTAGTGGCTCTAAAAAATTGTTACACAAAAGAAACGTTGCATAGAAAGTCGCTGTGGCCACTGAAAGAAGAGTACATTATTTTAAATTGACCTGGACGCTCGTCAAAACCAACCTCACTTCGCTGCTTTATCACATATTCAAATTTTATTTCAGCTAGAAAACCTATAATAGGGCAATTCCATCGTAACTGACGTAACATTTGATTATTGAATTTTGTTTTCAAAACTATGTAGAAAATTTGCTGATAAAGCTAAAACAAACTTTTACAATTTAAAATATTTCTTACTAAGGACTTAATACCCAAATACCTGCAGATTATTTCAATCTCTCTTTTTGTCCAAAAAATTGCAATTTAAAATTCTGTAATTGGCGTATAGCCCAGTGGTTAGGGGGTTGAATTCGGAATTAATTAGGGGAAAGTTAGAAATTGTTTTAATACCTTCAGTTTATGTCTAGAATGAATATGCTATGTTTTCCCCCTCGTACTAGGTGAGCGTTAGGAAATATGTATATCGAAATATGTGTATAGTCAAAAAACACGTTTTTTTCACATACCATAACAGTATCTCAAAACAGCTAACTCTGTAAAAAACATTGTCAATACAAATGTTGTAGAGCTTAAAATTCTGAGTAAAATGAGTACCTACACTTAATATTTTTGTTGAATATTAAGGTCACAATTCTACTTTAAATTTTAGACCCGTAGTCAGGGGGTTGAACTGAGAATTATTTAGGAGAAAACTGGAAATTGTTTTAATCCCTTCAGTTTAGGTCTAAAATATACGTACTATGTTTTCTTCCTCGTATTTGAGTGAATGTTAGAAAATATCTACATATTTATTTTTGAAAAACACTTTTTTTTTTTTTAATTACCTTAACAATATCTCAAAACAGATAACTCTATAAAAAACATTGTCAATACAAATGTTGTAGAGCTTAAAATTGTGAATAAAATGAGTACCATCATTAATATTTTTGTTCAACATTAAGGTCGCAATTCTATTTCAAAATTTTGCCTTAATCGCTAGTCAAGAACTTGAAGCCAGGAGAGACTAAGTTAAGTTAACAATATCTCAAAACAACTAATTCTGCGAAAAACATTGTCAATACAAAAGTTGTAGAGCCTAAAATTCTGAGTAAAATGAGTACTTACACTAAATATTTTTCTTCAATATTAAGGCCGCAATTTTGAGATATTGTAGTCTCTCCTGGCTTCAAGTTCTTGATTTAAAACATTTTGAAATAGAATTGCGACCGTAACGTTGAACAAAAATATTACTCTTTTTATTCAGAATTTTAAGCTCTACAACATTTGTATTTACAATGTTTTTTATAGAGTTAGCTGTTTTGAGATATTGTTAAGGTAATTAAAAAAAAACGCGTTTTTCAAAAATAAATATGTACATATTTTCTAACATTCACTCAAATACGAGGAAGAAAACATAGTATGTTCATTTTAGACCTAAACTGAAGGGATTAAAACAATTCCCAGTTTTCTCCTAATTAATTCTGAGTTCAACCCCCTGACCACGGGTCTAAAACTTTAAAGTAGAATTGTGACCTTAATGTTCAACAAACATATTAAGTGTAAGTACTCATTTTACTCAGAATTTTAAGCTCTACAACATTTGTATTGACAATGTTTTTGACAGAGTTAATTGTTTTGAGATACTGTTATGGTATGTAAAAAAAACATGTTTTTTGAGTATAAATCTGTATATATTTTCTAATGCTCACCTACTACGAGGGGGAAAACTTAGCATATTCCTTCTAGAGCTAAACTAAATGGATTAAAACAATTTCCAGCTTTCCCCTAATTAATTCCGAATTCGGCCTTTTTTTTTTCCTCTTCTACCACTGGGCTAGTGACATAAAATATACAAACCTTTTTTCTGCCTTCATTCAAGTGTAAAAATTATCAAAACTATCCCGTTAAAAAAAGTGATTTAATGTTCTCAACAACACTAAGTAATGCCAAATTATGACAGTAACTTGTTTAATTAATTTCTGAATAATAATTTTTAAAAATGGCATTTACACGTGTAACTGACGCAACTTTTTTTGTGTAACTGACGTAACATTATGGCTTTACAAAGGCAAAAATGGTACTTAACTTGGTTTGTAAGCAGTAATTTACAGCGCCTTTTTATTAGGATTTTGTTATAGAATATAAAAATATCAAGTTTTCCAATCATACCCTTAGATTAAACATATTATAAATCTTATTCAACCCCCCAAGAAGTGACAATTTTCTGTGGAATTGCATAATACAAGAAAATACGTCGTCACGCATCAAGTTTTAAGTAGTAAGCCGAAAAATCTGATGGTCATTGTAAGAAATCGAAAAATACTTTGAATAGATTTACTATTTCCTAAAAAAGTTTTCTAAGTTTTTGAATAATGCGATTTACGAGCAGAACGGATTAACTCTATATTGGACCCGGAACGCACAGTCTATGCCGGCACCCCCTTTCTTAAAAAAAAGTCATGCATTATAATGTTGACAAACACTTTTACGAGCAGTTTACAACTTAAACCATCATAGCTTTACTTAAAAAACAATAAATTATAAAAGCATGTAAAAATGCATTAAAATATATAGGAAAGTAAAATCTTCTGTACTACATGGTCTTTAGAGTGAGTAAAAACAAAATTCAGGATAACCCGAACCGATATTTGATTCTAATCAACGATCCAAAGGTGTCCATTAGAGTGCTGCACGGGTCGGGTTGTATCCGAGCCGTATCTCGTATACGACTCAATTAAATGAATATCACAGGTATGATAAATTATACACGAACTTTGATACAATGAAAACAAACAAAGAAAAATAATGTTTCAATCTATATGTAACGGTATAAAATTAAAAATCTAATTTTTAAATATGCTTTAAAGTTTGTTGCGGTTTCAAAACCTCTACTTATAACGGTACACCTTGTATTACACAATTAGCATTCTGCCTTATCGTACTTTAAATATAAAATGCACAGCAAAACGCTAAATGATTCTTCCTGGCTTCCTGTCTATTACACAGAAGATTTTTGTCATAACAACGTTAGAAGTCTCAAGACTAGAACATTAGAATTGCAACTATTCGGCAAATATGCTTTAGCAACGCAGATGGCATTCGTTATAAACCTTATTTGAACCGTTTGTTGAAAATATGTTTATATTTACTTCCAGAAACTAATTTTACACTGAAAAAAAAAAAAAAAATGTTGATTTTACAATATAATACTGGCATCTGGGGTGCCAGTTTAATACCGTAAAATAAGCAGTAATATACCGTCGTATAAATGCTTTAAATCGTATATTACTGCTTAATGGTTTGTTAATTGCTAATTTTACTGTTTATTACTGTTAATTTTACAGTATAATACTGGCGCCTCAGCTGCCAGTATTATACTGTAAAATCAACAATTTTTTTTGCAGTGTAAGACTAGGCCCATTTTGCCTTTATGAAACTTTGATCTCCGATTTAATAGACTTTTAACGTGAAAAAATATTTTGGATATTCTTTTTAAAAATCGGGTCAACCCGAAACCGACCCGCAAGAGTCAAAAAGCCAACCCGAAACCGACCCGAACCCGAAAAAATGAAAGCCAACCCGACCCGAATTCGACCCGCAACAAAAAAAGTTGAAGTCAACCCGACCCGACCCGCAACCAGAAAATATAGCGCCAACCCGAACCAACCCGACGGGTTCAGGTAAAACAGGGTAATCCGACCCGATGCAAGACTCTACTGAAAACTTATAAATTTAAATGAAACATGTTAGATGTAATATCCGTTCTTCTCGGAATTTCGAAGCTTACGTTACAATTCGTTGTCATTAGTGCGAAAACTGAGATAGTTTAGTTTATAAGAATGGGAAAAATACATTTTTGTCTATGAACTACAAATGGAAATTTACGTTAATTTGTATTTGCAGAGAGTGCACAAAATGCATTTTTGGTCCCCTGCGATAATCAGGCTCTGTTTACGAGTATGCAGAACCAAGAAAATCCTAATAGCTAATATCTTTTGAAATTTCGTTTCATGAATTTCGTATTTTAGAGACGGGAAAAAAATGTCCATACTGACAATGTTTTAACTTACGTTGTGCTAGTGAAAGCAACAATAAATCGTTTGCCATCTAAACCATCACTTTTTGTTATACAAAAATGTCAGCGTTTTGGAGCAATTCTGAAATTTATGGTAAACGGATGTTTAGGAGAAATACTTTTTCAGATTTCGTTCTGGATTTAGCGCTATATCCATGGCCCATTTTTCTTCTCCTAGGGGGCGTATTTCATCTGAAAATGCCGTAATAAATTCTCCTGGCTACGATCCCACCTGTTATATTAATCAAGTTTGAAAGTATAGCGATGTTTCGAACATGTCAACGTATTTCTTGTATAAATTGTAATCTTTAGGTTCATAATTTATTCGAATATGGGTTTAAAATCAAACATTTTATTAGAAATTATGTTAAAGGCAAGCTTTTATTTTCGTTTTTTTTTTTACTGGGGCAGAGTGCTATTATTATTAGTTATCGAATAAGGACATGTTTAGGCATTGAATAAAAATAAATTTGCGCGACATAATTCAGCAATTATGTCATGTAATTTATTTTTTTTTTACCTTTTCATTCCCTGTGTCCTAGGCATGGTACTACGAATAAAGACACGAAGGTACTACGAATTGACATATCCTCAAAATGGTGAAGCTTCAACTGTAACCAGTTTCGCAGCGGCTGAATACCACCGGTGTAAACTAACACCAGTAAATTAGAATAGAAATTTTCTACTTATTTAAACGCCTTATTAATACAGAATTTCAGTCATAATCATGGCCAGAAACAGATATTTATTTTTTCTGGTGGAAGATTACTTTGAGAGTAGTCAGGCCCTGCGTTTCCGCCCTATTGTGACAACTAAACAACCTACTGTCAGTGTCAGTGAAAGAGGTTATAATAT
Source organism: Maratus speciosus (assembly GCA_963932465.1). Taxonomy (NCBI): domain Eukaryota; kingdom Metazoa; phylum Arthropoda; class Arachnida; order Araneae; family Salticidae; genus Maratus; species Maratus speciosus. The sequence continues at coordinate 295,262,053 of OZ010798.1, forward strand.
CGAGGTCAACTTCCACCAGTAAAAACGAAGAGACATTTTGCATGAATAGCCGCTAAAGTAAGGTGAAAATTTCGAAATTTACTGGTGGAAGTATGCTTAGGCAGTAATCAGAAACTGTTGATCCAATATAAAAAATCAACTGCCATCATTTGACAACATCCTCAGTTACTTCACTCGCAACTGGTAGACTCTACACTATATGTCTTGTAATCCTTAATTTACAGTTAATTTAGATGAAAATAAAATTGCGATTATTAGCCCCCGGAATGCTATTTCTTTCTCCCAGCTTATTTTGTCTCCAATAAATAACATTACCTTGTATACGCCAGCCGTAAAACAAAAGCCGATGTTCCATTGTGCGATTAAATACTCTACAGCATTTTTTAAAACTTCCAAGCATCGCACATTTTCAATGTTTATACCGTCGTATTGGGGAAAAAAAGTACTTTTTAATGCAATTTGTTTGAAAACTGCATCTCCATTTGTTTTTGAAATATTAATTTTTTTGTAGTTTTTAGCGACATTTGTTTCATTTTGGCAACTCAAGTACGCCATTTCTGTAGAAAGTAAAGAAATAATTGTTGAAAAATAGCAATTATATCCTTTTGTTGCCATTTTCTCATAAAAACTGAACAAAAAAATTAATTAAAATACGTGCTATTTTGAGAAAAATATAAATGATTAATTTATGATAAAACAAGAAGCTATTATAAACTATATTTAATTTTAAGAATCTATATTAATGAAAATGACATCATTTTACATAAAATAAAAGCGTGTGCTTTAAGTCTTAAAATTGAAATATGTTTGCAGTAGAGTCCCGATTATCCGAGTCCCGCTTAACCGAGTTATTTTCTTCTGGTGGACTGGTGGCTTCTATTATTATGAAACAGCCATTATAAATGAAGCGTTAGGTGAAGATAAAAAAAACAAAACAAAAATTATGGCCATTTTTTTCCCCATTCTAACCAGAAAATCAGAGTTCTAACTTTTTACGGCTGCTCTTTCATCTTCACCTAACGCTTCATTTATAATGGTTGTTTCATAACAATAGAAGCCACCAGTCCACCAGAAGAAAATGAAGTAATGGAAATGCCGGGGGCGATACTAAATTCTGAAAAAGCAGAATTCCTGTTCTCTAGTTATTGTTTTAAAGTATTTTACGAATGTGAACGAGTTAAAATCAACCGTTACGAAATTGGCACGCCTTCATTTAGCTGTAATAAATTATTTGGAGTTCATGGACTTGGAGTTTGATAGCAATCTTTGGTAATATGTATCACATGCATGCTGCTTAATCAGCCTACTCAGGGCTCGAAACGTACCGGGGCAAACCGGAACGATATTCCGATTTCGTAAAATTATGGCAAATATTGTTCCGGTTCGTGAAATTATGGTAAATATCGTTCTGGTTCGTGAATTATTAAAAAATATTGTTGCAGCAGTTGAAAAACATTAATATTTACGTTCCGGTTCGGTTTTATAGGTTCGGTTGGATGAAACGTGAGGTGATGTACTCAACATCACTGTGATTAGCAAACACCCATAGCCACGGCTGTGATGCTGTGAAGCGATTGCGATAGTTTCATCTCCAAGTGGAGTGTGGAGTGTCTTCACGAGGCAGGTGACTGTTATTTAGTGAATGAATAAATATGACAGGCTTTATAATTTTAATCTTTTGATATAACGAAGATGAAAGCATGCTAAATTTAGGCCTTACCCCTGAAACTATATACAGATGGGTGACAAAATAATACGAACACCTATGACACCAATGGCGTACCAATGGCACAATTCCAACTCTTCCATAAATGTTCGAAGCATGAAGTTCCCTTTGGACAGTTGTTGCTGAAATGGATTCTGGAGATGACTATTTATATATGACGCTATCTGGGATAAAGATTGCCTGCGCTTTCTGACCGCTGTGGGGGTCAACTCTCTTTTATCCCCCTCTGAAAGCTTTCTTTTCCGTCCACTGTTGTACTTCGCAGACGACAATTTACCGCAGTTCGAGGACGCTGTCATAACGGTTCACACAGTACTCCTTGCACGCCCCAAATAATTGGCTGTTTCCGTCACGTAGCAACCAGCGCACCGCATTCCAACAATTATTCCTTTTTCGAACTCTGACAAGTCAGTCATTACTGAGTTTTACAGACCATATGGTAAGCGCATGCAACACCTATAATTGATGTTGAGCGACTCATACCTTACCTTTTACAACCACTCGGTGGCAAAATTGAGTGCAAAGTGACATGCGCGTTCTGGTCTTTTGAAATAGACCATACCTTTTTCATGGGTGTTCGTATTATTTTGTCACCCATCTGTAGCTTATTGTGCTCCCTGTAACTTTTTTTTATTATTATTATTTAAATTCTTGAATGCATTTTTCTATATGTTTTTCTATGGTTAGAAATAAATTTTATTGTACCTTCAATAAAATTTTTTAGTCAACACTAATTTTGAAATAGCGTTCCGGTTGATGGATACTTCTGTTTCGAGTTGTGAGTCTACTACATGAGTAAAAATAATTTTTTTTTTATGAATTTTAATACGTTGCTTGCAAACAATGCCTGCCTATTTTTTACTTTCTTCTATCTTTACAAGAAAAAAGTATTGGATTCATGAAAATTTTCGAATTCCGGTTTTCGACGGATTTACACATTTTAGGGGTCAGAGAACCTGAAAAACATGTTTTTACAAAATGTCTGTTTGTCTGTGTGCGTGTGGCACAAATTTTGTAGGCGCTCTATCTCAAGAACTAATGAACGGAATTTAACAAAACTTTAGATTCAGTTAGTCCCTGATATAAACTGGTGCTGATTACTTTTTGGTATAAATCGCCCAACAGGTGGCGCTGCTATGCTGCATTTTTCACGATTTCCGACACAGCTATATCTCAAGAACTAATGCACGGATTTTTATAAAACTTCAGATTCAGTTAGTCTTTGATATAAATTAGTGTTTTTTAGTTTTTAGTGTAAATCGCACAACTGATGGGGCCGCTAGGCTGCATTTATCACGATTTCCACAATAACAGTATCTCAAGGACTAACGCATGAATTTTCATTAAACTTCAGATTCAGTTTCTACCTGATATAAATTGGTCGTGATTGGTTTTTGGAGTAACTCTACTAACAGATGGCGCTGCTATGTAGATTTTTGTACGATTTTCGCATTAGTTCTACCTCAAAAACTAATGCATGGATTTTCATCAAACTTCAGATTCAGCTGCAACTTGACATAAATTGTTGCTGATTAATTTTGGTGTAAATCACCTAACAGGTGACACTGATATGGGCTTATATTCCGTATATTCCCATGGCCGATATCTTGGATGTTATGAGATTTCTTGGCGATTTTATTTTGGCAATCTTTATCGATATGGAACCCGTGTGACGTGTGTGTTCTGGCGTGACGTGTTCTGGCAACCCCGTTTTTCAGCGAGATTGTGCTTGAGAAGCTCCTTTTCGCTTGGGATTTTGTGCATGTGCTTTGTTATCGTGTTGTATATTTCTGTCTTTTTATTTTTATGTTAAATTTATTGGATGTATTTGATTGACTATGGGTTCTGCAGTCCGTTTAAACGCTCTTGCTGATGTAATTAAGAAATATATAGAAATTTAGAATGATAAAGGAGGTTTGTTTACAATGCGTAGTCATAAGCCTATTTCGGGAAATGAAGGTGATGCTAGGAGGTGTTTTTGTGCTTGAGCTTTCAAGAAAGGAGAAGTCTGTTAAGGTATGTTGATAATTTTATGCATATTTTGTTGTTTTGTTTTATAGTAATGTTATCTATTAGTCGTTTATTGTATATTTCTCACGTATTTCGGAGATTGGCGCACAGCAACATACGTGCATTTACTAACTGCGGCTTCAACGAGTTTTGTGTATTTTTGTGATTGCTGCAGAAGGAGTTTGCTGAATCCAGTGATGTTTTTTCTTTCGGTTAATGAACGCGTAGCGTTATAAGACGTTTAGTGATTGCCGCTTTAACGAGTTTCGTGCATTTTCCAGAGTGTTGCTGAAGGAGTTTGCTGAATCCAGTGATTTTTTTTTTCGGTTAATGAACACACAGCGTTCATACGATGTTTAGTGAGTGCCGCTTTAACGAGTTTTGTTTATTATTTACATTTTATTGTCGTTAAGCCTAACATGCGTATAAATCGGTGCTTAGCGACATTTATTATTTGGTGGAAAAGGGGTTTTTCGCCAAGAAAAATTCCCAGATGTCGGAATTATGACATCTGTTCACTGATATGCTTCATTTTTCATGAAATATTAGCATGTATGAGATAAAAGAAAGTTTTGGGATTGTCACATCCGACTAGTTTCCTATTTTAGGTGTGATATCACAATGTTAATTTCAACTCCAAGTGGAATGTGTTGTGTCCTCACGAGGCAGATGACTATTATTTAGTGACTAAATAAATATGACAGGCCACACATCCAAGCTTTGTAATTTTAATCTTTTGTGTATAACAAAGATGAAAACATGCTAAATTTAGGCCTTACTCCTGAAACTATATAGCTTATTGTGCTCCCTGTAACTTTTTTTATTATTATTTAGATTCTTGTAGGCATTTTTCTAAATATTTTTGTATGGTTAGAAATAAATGTTATTGTACCTTCAACAAAATTTTTTAGCCAACAATAATTTTGAAATAGCGTTCCGGTTGATGGATAGTTCTATTTCGAGCTGTGAGTCTACTACATGAGTAAAAATACATTTTTTAAAATAAATTTTAATACGTTGTTTTCAAACAATGCCTGCCTAATTTGTTTCCGATTTTAGATGTGATATCACAATGTGTTAACCAATTCTCTTCTCTTGTCTCACTATGTCACACTTTGTGCATAGATACATTTTTTAGAAAACTAACCTGCAGCAGTTTTCCTTTCTTTACGTTTAACACGTCACACGACCTGCTTTTGAAGGTGTCATTGTGATTTTGGAGATTTTTGTGTAAATAGTATGGGTGATATGCAGCGGAGTATATTGCTGTGTCGTACTCTGAAATGCACGCTTCGGATGCAAATAGATTAATTATAACACAAAAGTACAATATATTCCAGATATATTTCTCAAAATAAACTCAGACAAGTCAAGGGCAGGCACACATATAAGCTAATTCCTAAAGTTTGTCTCACACTATACAACCTAACACCCTCCACCACCAGCTTCTTAACACGACACGGCCCTTTCATGGCATATCTGGACAGCTTCAAGATAAGATCCACGGCCATTTGCGAATGCGGTGAACGTGGCACTGAAAGTCACCCGTACTATAGTTGTACTCTCACGCAACGCTGGCACTTGAGGCATGCAGACATACTTCGAGTCAATTGGCTCCAAAATGTCCTTTCACGCACCCTGCTACTCAACAAATTAAAACACACTGACAATTTCCTTACTCACCTAACAAACTTGACGTAAGTCCTGGTTCTGCTTATCCAGTCTCACTGCCATTACATCAAGCTTCAAATAGCACCAGCATTTAGCCCTCTTTGGAGGCTCGAGTAAAATCACAAGCATTCTCCTATCCATCAAGCGTATAGTCCGCTATGGACGCAAGAGCTTCTGCTCGTGCTTCCCACCATTCCATCTTGTGTTACATCTCCAATGGACGCTTAAGTATTTGCTCGTGGCATTCTATCTACTTTATCCTTGCTTGTGCCAAGCAAATCATTCTTTTCCCTTACTGCCGCCACTTGTCGCGAGAGGAGTCCGGCCATTAGTGGGCAGGAGCAGTTATGTATTTTTTTTTTTAATCTTCAATGTTCTGATATTCCCGCCCTCTGTCGCGAGTAGGAGTTTTCCTGGTGGGCAGGCATTCGCCTTTTTTGTAAACTTCATTATGTTGTTTTTTCAAATAAATTCTGGGTTCTGTGGTCGGTGGTCGGTGGTGCATAGCCGCCTCTGACGGGTGGGCGTCGCCCCGTGCGCCTCTTGTGTATGTGCGTCTGCATTCGGCCGGATAGCGCTGGACTCACCTAATGAGCCCCAACGTGTCGGGGAACATACCGAGAGAGACGTTAAGCTCTAAGGGGCAGGCCTAGCCGGCCCTGAGAAGTCTCTCTTAAGCTGCCTAGCCTAATATAATAACAGGAGCGAAAAATCATGCCCCCAGCATGGATTATGTAACACTTTCCAACATATTCAGAATTCTGTAACAAAACTTCACAGTTTATTAAGGTGAAAGATGATGTCTAAATCAATAATTTGAAAAAAGCACGGCGCATTTAACTACCCAATATCTGCTGTTACAATCAATAAGCAGGAAAATATCAGATTTTTTTTGTGCAGCCCTGTGTATGATCTATAGAATTGTATGTATACTACGTAGTGTGCTAAAGTTTTGTTCAGTTAAACGTATAGCACAGCTGAAATTTTCCATTCAGCAATTTCCATGAATAAGCGGAAATGTGTTTGAGAACTTTTTGTGCAGCCCTGTATATGATCTATAGAATTGTATGTATACTACGTAGTGTGCTAAAGTTTTGTTCAGTTAAACGTATATCACAGCTGAAATTTTCCATTCAGCAATTTCCATGAATAAACGGAAATGTGTTTGAGAACTTTTTGTGCAGCCCTGTATATGATCTATATAATTTATACGCACCAAGTAATATTAAAAAAAAAAAAAAAAAAAAAAAACAATTCTGTTTAAAAACGCGTACAGATCTGAAAATGCACTTGCAGAAATTAATGTTCTTAGGCTTTAATAGTTTAATTAGTGTTCAATTTCTTCTGTAGTCAAATTCTTTTGTGTATCCCTGTAAATGATCGATAAATTGGACGCACAGTAAATTCTACAGTAAGCATCTTGTAGTAAACTCAGTGATATATGTTAAAATAAATAAAAAGGCAGACATAAAGACGTGGATCGAAGTGAGTATATTTGATATAAACAAGAACAATTACACAAACATACTGAAAGAAAACAGAAAATTTACAGGTATTTATAGATTTTGCAAGGCCCATGGCAGAAAATTGGCGGCCGTGAAAGAAAGCTACATTAAACAACCAATCACAATAAACATAGTTGTACAAAAAGAAATTAATAAGAATTTAATGTAATGCTGTGATTATTTTCAACAATATATATATATAAATTTCCATACGTTTAAAATAATGTTATATCATTAAAATACATCGCAGACGATTTTCTTCCATGGGCTTTAATGTCATTCTTTTGAATATCCCTGTAAATGAACCGTAAATGCTACACGCCTCATTTTCAATACCGATTATGCCATAGTGAACCCAAATAATATATATCAATTTCATGACAATCTGACAATATTTAAGCGAGTTAGAATCCGGACAGTTGACAGACAGATACACCGAAGTGATAAACACTTTTCAACAACTAGGGTGACCGAGCCATTAGTTGATCAGATAAGGTCGGTGCTACGGGATGTTTATTATATTTTTTTCCTTTTAAGTTTTAGAAGTAAACTAACATAACTGTTACAACCCTTAATGAATGTCTTACAACAAGAGAACCTAGTTTCTCTACCTACAGCGGGCAAAAATGAAATCTGCTGAAATTAAATAGCAACGAAATTATAAGTAAATAGTTTCTTTAATTGCCATTTTCCGAGTAGATGACCAATCGAAGAAATCAGTCGAAAATTCAAAAATTAACTTTAAAATATCATGCTTAAACTGTGATTAATAATAATTCACATAAAACTATTATTTGAAATTAGCAAGATGGAAGTGAACTATTTTAATTTACCGTAATTGTCTCCAACTAATCAAAAACTAAATTTTCACATTTTCTAATTAAAAAAAATTCATAAAATGACTTCTCTTATATCAAGCAGCTGACAACAATGTGACAACAGGTGCTCCAACATTCAAACACAAATATTATATCTAATTCCACGTGTAAAAACAACGTCCCTAGATATTTGAGAAAGCCTCGACACCCGTCAAGAAAACGTCACACAAATCAGGCAAAACAACGAAAAAAGGTCATTCATTGGCTCGTGGATATCTACGATCCAATAAATGATCTTTTTCCTTTGTTTTGCCTTCTTTGTGTGATGTTTTCGTGACGCGTGTCAAGGATTTCTCAAATATCTAGGGGGCGTTGGCAAAACTCATTTCCGTCTGAAATGACGTAATATTTCAAAAATTTGATCAACCACTGAGGGGGTATCAACTACTGGCGCGGCCACTTTATGTTGGAAAGTGTTAAAAAGATAACTCCTGACTGATTGACTGACTCATCAACGCAGAGCTAAAAAGAATAAAGTCAGGATCGCGAAATTTGGACATTATGACCTAGGCAAGCAATAAGTAAGAATTCTGGAAAATTCATCCCCTAAGGAGGTTAAATGAGACGGTCGAAAGCTTTAGAAAATTTCACCATAAGCTCATTTGTAGTTGGTATAGAAGCATGCAATTCAGCACAAGAAATCTACTAAACAACAGTTACATTTATATTTCATAGATTTTAGAAATTCAACCATCAAGGTGGGTTAAATGGGGATCGGAAGTTTTGGTCATTTCGTCATATCTCAGCGGGAGTTTAAGGTACACTGTAAAGAAAAACAGACTAAAAAACGGAGATTCTACTGGCAATAGAGACGCCAGTACTATTTCCGTATTTTAAGGGAAATTTTCCCCAAAAATTCCAGAAAAACGGAAAATTTTCTGTAGTTTATGGGGAAAAATTTCCGTAAAAATACGGATTTCTGGAATTTATAGGGGAAATTTCCGTAAAAATACGGATTTCTGGAATTTATAGGGGAAATTTCCGTTAAAATACGGAAATAGTACTGGCGTCTCGATTGCCAGTAGAATCTTCGTTTTTCAGTCTTTTTTATTTATTTATTTTTTTTACAGCGTAGGAGCGTAAAAAGCAGCATAACAAATCTACTAAGAAATATTTAAAGACATTTTTCAGCGATTTTAGAAATTGAATTATTAAGTAGGGTTAAATTGGGGTCAAAAGTTTTAAATCATTTCGCCATATTTCAGCTGCCGTCTTAGGTAGGAGCATAAAATACAGCTATACCAATCTCCTAAAAAAATGGTTAAACACGTATTTCAGTGATTTTAGAGCTATACTAGCGATTTCGTCACCAACATCGACTATGAATCCGACTGTGGATGATTAGACGAATAAGACAACTATTGCTGCTTTTTCATTAGATATTTTGTGTAAGACATTTTTCAAAGAAAAGGTTTTCCTTTTTCTTTTGTTTTTGATGGAATTCTTCTTGAGATGTGCTTGTTGTACGCCAAACCCCTCTCGCACGTGAAACAACCATTTTCTTGTGAGGTGTGAAATATGTTTATTAGTGATTCAAACAAACAATATTAACATTCCAGTGCGTAATAACCAAGAACTTAACTTATTCCAGTATTTCTGCACAAATCCAATAGATGGCAGCACCACACGAAATATGCTGTCTTATTCCTCCTCACGGGCCAGCTAGCGTTTGCATGAAACAGACAAAAGAAATTATGCTAATCTTGCAATTTTCTTAGTAATTGAACTCTTTCTGGAACTTTTGAAAGCCACAAAGCTTCAGTTCGTACGCTGGTTCCGGCCAAGTAACTACACACGAACTCCAAGTGCACCAATCCATTGTTTAAAAGAACTCTCCTCCCCTGCTCGAATTTGACATTTAAAAATCATGTTATCTAATCCATTTTCTTTTTATATTTTTGCAGTGCATCAGTATTTACTCAAGATCGTGTTTGTGAAAAAAAGAAAAAGTACTTAGTCCGTCTCATTCATGAAGAAAATCTCTTTCACAAAAATGATGAATCAACACAGATTTATCTTTAAATAAAATTCATTTAAATATTTCAGCTGCTCCAATACTGACGGAAGATGTAAAATAGCTCTTCGTCTATTTACCGGCAAAAGGTAAGAAAATTTAAATACTCTATTATTTTTAATGATTTAAGCATTGTGCTTCTAAACTGGGTATTTGGCGCAAGCCATCGAACTCGCTCCCTTCGGTTTTTATTACTTTTTTAATTTCATAATATATATAGAAGCCATATAAAGTACATTTTCGCTAAATGCTACGCCATTCGGTTGACTTTTTTTTTTTTTTTTTTTTTTTTTTTACTTTTTTCTATCTTTACAAGAAGAAAGTATTGAATTGGTAAAAAATTTCGACTTCCAGTTTTCGGTGGATTCATACATTTTAGAAAGTCCTGAACATGATTTGATGGTTTTTAGAAAATATCTGTCTGTCACCCTGTCTGTGAGTCTATGACAAAAATTTTGTGGGCTCTCTATCTCAAGAACTAATGCACGGAATTTCACAAAACTCCAGATTCAATTAGTCCTTGATAAGAGTTGGTGCTGATTATGGTTTAATGTAAATCGCAAACATGTGGCGCTGCTATGTTGCATTTTTCACGATTTCTGGAATAGCTCTATCTCAAGAACTAATGCACGAATTTTCATCAAACGTCACATTTAGTTAGACGTTGACATAAGTTATTGCTGATAAGGTGTTAGTGTTAATAGAGTGTTAGGATTTAGTGTTAATAGACCAATAGGTGGCGCTGCTATGCTGGATTTTTTCTGATTTTCGCAGTAGCTCTATCTCAAAAACTAATGCACGGATTTTTGTCAAACTTCAGATTCAGTTAGACGTTGACATAAGTTGTTGCTGATTAGGTTTTAGTGTAACTCGCGCAACAGGTGGAACTGTTGTGCTGCATTTTGTAGGATTTACACGATTTAAGCGATAGTCGTATCTCAAGAACTAATGCACAGAATTTCACATTTTTAGAATTTTCATGTTGTGGGCATAGGTTGTCATTTATTTTTGGCACTGTAATTAGGAAATTTTGAAATATTAACATGTATGAGACAGAAGAAAGTTTTAGGGTTGAAACATCCGAATAGTTTTCGTATTGTGAGTGAAATTGTATGTTTTTCTGTTACTGCACCAAAGTAAATGCACATTTTCATTTATAAAGATGAGGTTTTTTTCCTATGATTCTGTCAAAGAAACTTCATTTTTTCCTGGTTGTCTTTTAACGATTCATAATTCGATTTAAAGTACAGAGCTCCGTTGTTGTGATAACCATATTATTGTATTTTTATTTATTTCGGCTGTAAGGTTCTATATTTTAACATGGGTAAAGCCGGTGGTAATGCTAATAAAATAAATTATTTGTTTCTAAATGCCTTTTTACTTTTTTCTATCTTTACAAGAAGAAAGTATTGGATTAGTAAAATTTTCGACTGCCGGTTTTTGACAGATTTACATGTTTTAGGGGTCAGAGATCCCAAAAAGCATGTTTTTACAAAATGTCTGTCTGTGAGTCTGTCCCTCTGTCTGTCTGTATGTGACACAAATTTTGTGTTCGCTCTATATCAAGAACTAATACACGGAATTTAATAATAATTTATATTTAGGTAGCCCCTAATATAAATTGGTGCTGATTATTTATTGGTGTAAATCGCACAACAGGTGGCGCTGCTATGCTGCATTTTCCGCTATTTCTGCAATAGCTCTATTTCAAGAACTAATGCACGGATTTTCATCAAACTTCAGATTCAGTTAGCCCTTGATATGAATTGATGCTGATTGCGTGTTAATGTAAATCGCCCAACAGGTGGCGGTGCTGTGCTGCATTTTTCACGATTCTCGCAGTAGCTCTATCTCAAGAACTAATGCACGAGTTTTCATCTAACTCCAGATCTAGTTAGACGTTGACGCAAGTTGTTGCTGATTAGATTTTGGTGTTAATCGCTCAATAGGTGGCGTTGCTATGCTGATGTTTTCATGATTTTCGCAGTAACGTGGTTGTTTGGTGTAACATAGGCTTTGGTGTAAAGCACCCAATAGGTGGCGCTGCTAGGCTGAATTTTGCTGGATTTACAGGATTTCAGAGATAGCCATATCTCAAGAACTAATGCACGGAATTTCATATCTTTAGAATCCTCATGATGGGCATAGATTGTCCTTTAATTCTTGCTCTGTGATAGCGAATTTTGAAATATTAATATGTATGAGATATAAGAAAGTTTTGGGATTGGCACATCCGTCTATTTTATTTGTGGCTGGCTATCAGTCATTAATTTATCCACTTTCAAGACTCCATTTTTCACAAAACGATTGGAATAACAGAAAAGTATTTATACGGCATATAGACAGATCTTTTCTTTCCAAATCGCGTATAAATATCACTTTACCCATTTGAGTTATAATTTGATAAAAAAAGCTGATTTTTGAAAAATCTCAAAATGTAATTAGTATTAATTCAGTAGGGAAAAGAAGTAACAGTCTGCTTTTTACTTTCTTCTATCTTTACAAGAATAAAGTATTGGATTCGTGAAAATTTTTAACTTCCAGTTTTCGACGGATTTACACTTTTTAGGGGTCCGAGATACCGAAAAACTTGTTTTTAAAAATGTCTATCTGTGCGTCTGTGACTTTGTCTGTCTGTATGTGACACAAATTTTGTGGGCGCTCTATCTCAAGAACTAATGAACGGAATTTGATAAAAATTGATATTCAGTTAATCCCTGATATAAACTGGTGCTGACTAGTTTTTGATATAAATCGCTCAATGTGTATGTATGGCGCTGCTATGCAGCATTTTTTACGATTTCCGCAATAGCTTAATCTCCAGAACTAATGCACGGATTTTCCTCAAACTTCGGATTCAATTAGTCTTTGACATGGACTGACATTTTATAAATATTTGTGTAAATCTCTCAACAGGTGGCGCTGCTGTGCTGCACTTTTTGAGATTTCCGCAAAGCTCCATCTCAAAAACTAATGCACGGATTTTCAGCAAACTTCAGATTCAGTTATTCTTTGATGTGACTTGGCGCTGTTTACATTTTGACGTAAATCGTCCAACAAGTGGCACGGCTATGCTGAATTTTTCCCGATTCCCGCAATAGCTCTATTTCAAGAACTGATGCACGAATTTTGATCAAGCTTCAGATTCACTTATACCTTGATAAATATTGATGCTAATTACGTTTTAGTGTAAATCGCACAACTGTTGGCGCTGCTATGCTGCATTTATCCCGATTTCCGCAATAGCTCTATCTCAAGAAATAACGAGTTTTCAGCTAACTTAGGATTCAGCTAGACGTTGACACAATTTTTTGCTGACCAGGTTTTGGTGTTTATCGCCCATTAGGTGGCGCTGTTATGCTGCATTTTACAGGATTTACATGATTTTAGCGACAGTCATATCTCAAGAACTAATGCACGGAATTTCATATCTTTAGAATCCTCATGATGGGCATAGATTGCCATTTAATTGTTTGGCACTGTGATAACGAATTTTGAAGTATTAACATGTATGAGATAGAAGAAAGTTTTGGGATTGCTACATCCGACTAGTTTCTTCTGGATTCATTTGGAAGAAGAAATAACACATATAAAAAAAGCACTCTGTTATCGCATTTCCTTCACAAGATATACAGTGATCTCGTATAAGTGTATACTTTTCAAGGAAGCCCTTTTATTGTCCGCAGTAACGGAATTTCGGATTAAACGGTGTCAATATTTGAATGGTGTAAAATATTCCCTTTCATTGAATACACTGAATCCAGTTTTTCACAGAAGTTATACAGGTTACCAAATAAACACTAAAACAAACAACTTTTCCTTTAATTGAATAGAATTAGTTAGAAAGCAAATCACTGACAATTTGTTAATGCAAAATTATGAATTATACTGAGGACAAAGAAAGTGTTCAAAGATTGCCACACTTACATAATTTAACTTTAATTGATCTAATCTCTCACTTTCCTTTTCGTTACTTGAACAAATGATATTTTCATCACATCTTTTTTCTGTTTTTCGACACATTCAAAAATTTAATCTGTTACATCCCATTTTGATTGGTAATATCGGCGAAAATCCGTTAGTAATTATTGAATATCACGCATTTGAGATGAAAGATTTCTTTCTGTTCGTATTATCACTTAAAATTTCTTGATTTCTTAAAAATCAAAGTTACATCAAAGTTGTTTTTTTTTTTTTTTTTAATAATTTGCAAAAGTAGTTTCGATTCTTTTTGACTGCTAAAAAAAAAAAAAAAAAAAAAAAAAAAAGATGAAAAAATAAATCCCCATTTACATGAGCTACTAGAGAAAAATGCGTATACTCCAGATCTCCTTGAATTTTTTGTTTATATTTGATATTTTAAAATATATGCAAGATTTTATACAAAAGAAAAAATACCCAGTTGCGCGGCCGGTAGCGGAGGACGCTGCCACGCTAATGATCCGTGTACGAATCTCGGGTAAGTCATACATGTAATTGTGTTATCAAATGTTTCCACTGTATCTTGGTTGTCCTATTGTATACAGAAGAAGAAGAAACAGGAAGATATATGAAAAATGGAAGAAAATAAAACTTAAACTTAAACTTACACTATGTGCAAAATTACTTAAAAGATGAGATAGTATTTAAAAATGTTAAATTATTTTAATACCTTAGTACTTTCAACTATAAAAAAACATAATCTTCGTCAGAAGAATATAAGAAATACGACAATTATTAACGTCTAATTTTCAAAATCCATGTAGATGGTGACGAAAGAAGTGAAAGTGGAAGTTAATTTATGGGTCCGAAAACATTGGGAAAATAAAGCATGGATATAGGGAAGTGGAAAATTACTCGTTTTATGATTCTTTGAGAAAACTGAGCCAAATTCGGGGTATGTTGTAGGATAAAACGTCATTACAAACAGTATTTTCTTTAGTAATTATTTCTATTGATTCGCGGATAATTAAATCATGATAATTCTTTGAGGGGTATATAATTTTTGGGTCTTCGAAATTAACTTGTATATTCTGCTTCTGGTTAAGTCTTGACAGGGCTGTTGTAGGTCGGTTATACTTTAAATCTCTCAAGTGTTCTTTAATTCGAACTTTAAGTTTACGCGAAGTCATGCCTATGTATTCAAGATATTTTATAGTTGAACATATATATACAATTGAGAATATAGTTTTATAGCAACTTTTTTATAGTTGAAAGTACTAAGGTATTAAAATAATTTAACATTTTTAAATACTGTCTCATCTTTTAAGTAATTTTGCACATGGTGTAGGTTTAAGTTTAACTTTTAAATATGAATTAAACATTTCTATTTATTTATTTACTAAAATAAAAGTTGTTATGCCCTGTTTGGAACATCTGTTTCTGTATATAATATGGATCATTTGAGGCAACAGCCATAGTTGCTATAGGCCCCAAAGGTCTCCACTACGTATCAAATGTCAAAATTTTATAAACATTTGAATCGCTTAAAGACGCACAAAATCGCAGTTTTCGACCCCTCTAATTAAAACGATTTTTAAGATAGTGATTTTTTGTAGATGGACTCCAACTTCTTTTCTAGATACAAAGAATGTGAAAAATCAAAAATGGCGTGGCAACGTATGTTTGTCGTAATTCTGTGGCAAAACCGATCGTTGGTTACGGGATTTCCTTATTGTAAATTTGAAACAAAGCAGAAAGTTATTGAAAATGCAGTATTTTTTTCTACTCGTACTTTCATATAACCTCCTGAATCAATCTATAAAAAAATGTAGCTTGCGTCTTTATGATAAAAACGATCTTTTATTATTTTCTTTTAGGTTACACAAAAAGCTTTTGGATAATTCTTAATCTTTCATATGTATTTCGGATTAATAAAGCAACATATAAATTATCAGACGTGGATTATTCAGCGAATTGCACCTGCCTTCTGTGCAAATGAATTAGGATAAAATGTTTTTCTAATTTCAGAACATATGATTTTATTCCTAGATCCCAGAGATTTATTAGCGATAAAAATTTAAAAGTGGAGTAAATTTTAAAGAAAGATAAAATTTTTATCTTTTAAAGGAAATTGTGTAAATATTTATTGACCTTTCATTAGTATAAGAGTTTCATTGAAAACTTAATAAATACATGTTTATATTGAAGAAATTTTTAGTAAAAATTTTTGCTCTTTAAAAAAATGTTAAACATACAAATATTTTCAAATGAAAATCAAATTTCAGATTAATTGCTTAAAAGACGCAAAGGCCAACCTAGTGAAAAAGATTCTATGCCGGGACTCGAACCCGGGCCATCAGTATATTTATTGACCTTTCATTAGTATAAGAGTTCCAAGTATTAATATACAAATATTTGTTATCTTTTTAGTGCCAACAAGATGGTAATAAATGAAACAAGATTACATTTCATAAATTTACATTTCAATTCAAGAATCTATTGATGTAAAAAAATAATGTATTTCGGATTAATAAAACGGCAGCAAAATTATGAAATATGCATTATTAGGTGAATCAGATGACCTTGAGAGAATTGCATCTGCCTTCTGTATTAGGATAAAAGGTTTTCCGTCTAATTTCAGAACATGTAATTTTATTCCTAGAGATTTATTAACGTTAAAACCTTAAAAGAAGTGTAAATTTTAAATTCCAAAGATAAAAATTTTATCTTCTAAAGGAAATTTTTTGAATATTTATTGAACTTTCATTAGTATGAGAGTTGAAAACTTAATAAATTTTCAATTGAAGAAACTTTTAGTAAAAAATTTTGCACCTTTAATGAAATTTTAAACGAAAAAATATTTGTTATCTTTTTACTGCCTAAAATATGGTAATAAATCAAATAAGATTAATAAATGTACATTTAAATTTAGGAATCAACTGATGTAAAAAAAAAAAATGTATTTCGGATTAATAAAACTGCAGCAAAGTGATCATTATTCGGTGAATCAGATAACCTAGAGTGAATTATATCGGCCTTCTGTGTAAATGCATTAGGATAAAACGCTTTTCTAATTTCAGAACATGTGATTTTATTCCTAGAGATTTATTAGCATAAAAACCTTAAAAGCAGTGTAAATTTTAAATTGCAAAGATAAAATTTTTAGGTAATTGTACAAATATTTATTGACCTTTCATTAGTGTAAGAGCTTCATTGAAAATTTAATAAATATGTTTCATGTGAAGAAACTTTTAGTAAAAAAATTTGCTCTTTCAATAAAATTTTAAACGTACAAATATTTGTTATATTTTTAGTGCTAACAAGAGGGTAATAAATAACCTTAATAAATGTATATTTCAATTGAGGAATCTATTGATGTAAAGAAAAAAAAATGTATTTCTGTATGTATTTTCGGATTAATAAAAAGGCAGCAAAATTATCAAAAGTACATTATCCTCTGAATCAGATAACCTTGAGCAAATCTCATTGGTATAAGAGTTTCATTGAAAACTTAATAAATGAATGTTTTAATTGAAGAAATTTTTAAAAGAAAAATTTTCTCTTTTAAGAAAATTTGAAACGTACAAATATTTGTTATCTTTTTAGTGCCAACAAGATTGCAATAAATTAAAAAAGTCCTTCCGGCCAGTGCCGGGAGGAAGAGGTAGCTTTCATAATCCTTATTTTAAAAAAGCCAACTTATATCATGCAAACACACGAAGCTCAATTTAGTGGAAACCGAATATAGGAGATTCAATACTAATTTTTATCAATATAATGAATGAGAATTTCGCGAAATTAGTCAGCTTTATCCAAGCTGCTTTTCTTTAAAGTAACTTATATTTGGCTGCCAAATTCGGCAATTTCTTAAAGTGCCTGTCATTTTAAGACAACATGGTGGATGAGGCTAAGCAGTGAACTTGGTCGAGACCTTAGTAATTGCTGTGCACATGCTCACTCACATCGGAATCGGTTAATATATAGGAGTGCTGTCGCATGCAAAAAATCAGATTTTTCAAAATGTCACCCACAATAGAAATTGAAACTGCTATATCTGAGCCATTTTTTAAGGTAAAGACAAACAAAAAATGCTCCTGAATCCTTATATCAAGATCAAATACTTAAGAAAGAAACCTTTTTCAATTTCTAATTTTTTTGCACCTCACTTTAAATATATATATATTTTTTAATTTAATGGCCGCCATTTTGAAACAAGATGGCTGATGAATCTGGCCAGCGAACTTGGTCGAGGTGTTGATGTATACTATCCACATGCCTTCTTACATCGAAATAGGCGAATACGCGTGTTATCGCGTGACAAATACAAGATCGTTTCAAAATGTTAGCCATGCTAGAAATTCAAAGAGCTATAAATCAACCATTTTTTAAGATATCAACAAAAGAACAAATTTTCAGAAACAAAAACTGCTCCGGAATCTTTGTATCAAGACCAAACACATAAAAAAAATCTTTTTCATTTTCCAATTTTTTAATACCTCATTTTGAATTTTAAATTTAATTTCTTTAAATGGCAACCCTTTTGAAACAAGATGGCGAATGAAGCTGGCCAACGAACTCGGTCGAGACATTGGTATGTACTATGTACAGACCAAGTTACATCCAAATAGGTTCATAAATACGCCTGTTATCGCGTGACAAAAATCAGGTCGTTTTAAAATGTCAGCCACAAGAGAAATTCAAAATGCTATTACTCAGCCATTATTTTTAGCTATAGACGAAAGAAAAACTGTTCCGGAATATTTGTATTAAGGTAAAACACATACAAAAAAAATCTTTTTCATTTTCCAATTTTTTGGTATCTCATTTAAATTTTTTTATTTTTTAATTTTTTTAAATGGCCGCCATTTTGAAACAAGATGGCGGATGAAGCTGGCCAACGAACTCGGTCGAGATATTTGTATGTACTATGTACACACCAAGGTACATCCAAGTCGGTTCATAAATACGCCTGTTATTACGTGAGAAAAATCAGGACGTTTCAAAATGTCAGCCACGCTAGAAATTCAAAATGCTATAACTCAGCCATTTCTTAAGATATAGACGAAACAAAAACTGCTCCCGAAACTTTTTATCAAGGTCAAACACATAAGAAGAAAATATTTTTTCAATTTTCAATTTTTGGTACCACATTTAAAATTTAAATTTTTCTTAAAAATTTAAATGGCCGCCATTTTTAAACAAGATGGCGGGTGAAGCTGGCCAACGAACCCGGTCGAGACATTGGTATGTACTATGTATAAACGAAGTTACATCCAAATCGGTTCATAAATACGCCTTTTATCGCGTGACAAAATTCAGGACGTTTCAAAATGTCAGCCACGCTAGAAATTCAAAATGCTATAACTCAGCCATTTTTTAAGATATAGACGAAACAAAAACTGCTCCGAAATCTTTGTATAAAGGTCAAATACATAAGAAAAAAATATTTTTCCATTTTCAATTTTTTGGTACCACATTTCAATTTTTACATTTTTAAAAAAATTTTAAATGGCCGCCATTTTGAAACAAAATGGCGGATGAAGCTGGCCAACGAACTCGGTCGAGAGATTGGTATGTACTATGTACACACCGAATTACATCCAAATCGGTTCATAAATACGCCTTTTATCGCGTGACAAAATTCAGGACATTTCAAAATGTCAGCCACGCTAGAAATTCAAAATGCTATAACTCAGCCATTTTCTAAGATATAGACGAAACAAAAACTGCTCCGGAATCTTTGTATAAAGGTCAAATACATAAGAAAAAAATATTTTTCCTTTTTTAATTTTTTGGTACCACATTTCAAGTTTTAAATTTTTTTTAAAATTTTAAATGGCCGCCATTTTGAAACAAAACGGCGTATGAAGCTGGCCAACGAACTCGGTCGAGACATTGGTATGTACTATGTACACACCGAATTACATCGAAATCGGTTCATAATTACGGGAGTTACAGTGTGACATAGGTCAGATATATATATATATATATATATATATATCAATTTTGAACGGAGGGTGGTTTCGGGGTCTGGGGGTCATGATCGATGAAAATATACCAAAATTTTTTGAAATCGCTTTCCTCCGAACGGCTGCAATAGGTAGCTTTTTTGTAAAGAAAGCTACCTAAAATGATTAATAAATGTACATTTGAATTGAGGAATCTATTGATGTAAAAAAGTCCTTCCGGCCAGTGCCGGGAGGAAGAGGTAGCTTTCATATTCCTTATTTTTAAAAAGCCAACTTATATTATTCAAACACAAGGAGCTCAATTAAGTGGAAACCGAATGTAGCAGATTCAATACTAATTTTTATCAATACTAAATCATTATGAATGAGAATTTCGCGAAATTAGTCAGCTTTATCCAAGCTGCTTTTATTTAAAGTCACTTATATTTGACTGCCAAATTCGGCGATTTATTAAAGTGCCTGCCATTTTAAGACAACATGGTAGATGAGGATAACCAGTGAACTTGGTCGAGACCTTAGTAATTGCTGTGCACATGCTCACTCATATCGGAATCGGTTGATATATACGAGTGCTGTCGCAGGCAAAAAATCAGATTTTTCAAAATGTCACCCACTTTAGAAATTGAAACTGCTATATCTGAGCCATTTTTTAAGATAAAGACAAACAAAAAATGCTCTTGAATCCTTATATCAAGGTCAAATACTTAGGAAAGAAACATTTTTCAATTTCTAATTTTTTTGCACCTCACTTTAAATATAATTTTTTTTTATTTAATGGCCGCCATTTTGAAACAATATGGCTGATGAAGCTGGCCTGCGAACTTGGTCGAGATATTGATGTATACTATCCACATGCCTTCTTCCATCGAAATAGGCGAATAAGTGTGGAATCGGTTGATATATACGAGTGCTGTCGCAGGCAAAAAATCAGATTTTTCAAAATGTCACCCACTTTAGAAATTGAAACTGCTATATCTGAGCCATTTTTTAAGATAAAGACAAACAAAAAATGCTCTTGAATCCTCATATCAAGGTCAAATACTTAGGAAAGAAACATTTTTCAATTTCTAATTTTTTTGCACCTCACTTTAAATATAATTTTTTTTTATTTAATGGCCGCCATTTTGAAACAAGATGGCTGATGAAGCTGGCCAGCGAACTTGGTCGAGATATTGATGTATACTATCCACATGCCTTCTTCCATCGAAATAGGCGAATAAGTGTGGTATCGCGTGACAAATACAAGATCGTTTCAAAGTGTTAGCCATGATAGAAATTCAAAGTGCTATAATTCAACCACTTTTTAAGATATAAACAAAAAAAAACAAATTTTCAGAAACAAAAACTGCTCCAGAATCTTTGTATCAAGGCCAAACACATAAAAAAAAATCTTTTTCATTTTCGAAATTTTTAATACCTCATTTTAAATTTTAAATTACATTTTTTTTTAAAAAGGGCAACCCTTTTGAAACAAGATGGAGATTGAAGCTGGCCAACGAACTCGGTCGAGACATTGGTATGTACTATGTACAGACCAAGTTACATTCAAATCGGTTCATAAATACGCCTGCTATCACGTGGCAAAAATCAGGTCGTTTTAAAATGTCAGCCACAATAGAAATTCAAAATGTTATAACTCAGCCATTTTTTAAGATATAGACGAAACAAAAACTGCTCCCGAATTTTTTTATCAAGGTCAAACACATAAGAAAAAAATATTTTTTCAATTTTCAATTTTTTGCTACCACATTTCAAATTTAAATTTTTCTTAAAATTTTAAATGGCCGCCATTTTTAAACAAGATGGCGGATGAAGCTGGCCAACGAACTCTTTCGAGACATTGGTCTGTACTATGAATAAACGAAGTTACATCCAAATCGGTTCATAAATACGCCTTTTATCGCGTGACAAAATTCAGGACGTTTCAAAATGTCAGCTTCGCTAGAAATTCAAAATGCTATAACTTAGCCATTTTTTAAGATATAGACGAAACAAAAACTGCTACGGAGTCTTTGTATAAAGATCAAATACATAAGAAAAAAATATTTTCCCATTTTCAATTTTTTGGTACCACATTTCAAATTTTAAATTTTTTTAAAATTTTTAAATGGCCGCCATTTTGAAACAAAATGGCGGATGAAGCTGGCCAACGAACTCGGTCGAGACATTGGTATGTACTATGTACACACCGAATTACATCCAAATCGGTTCATAAATACGAGAGTTACAGTGTGACATAGGTCAGATATATATATATATATATATATATATACCGGGTGTCCCAAAAAGGACTGACTGATTTTAAAATTCAATAACTTGCAAACGGTGACAGATATTTAAAAAATTCTTGCAGGAGGGTTATGCATAAGGTCAAAAGTTTTATTACAGTGATTTTCGATTTTAGTTCGAGTTACAAACAATAGATGGCGCTGTAAGCAATAGTCGCTAAATACAGGCTCGATTTCTGGTCCTTTCTCTTGTTCCATGCTGAAAAAGGAGATGGAAATGTATTATCCGGGCCACGAAGTACCAAAAATCGAGCCTGAATTCAGCGTCTATTGATCGCAGCGCCATCTATTGTTTGTAATTCGAACTAAAATTGAAAATCACTGTAAAAGAACTTTTGACCTTATGCATAACCCTCCTGCAAGAATTTTTTAAATATCTGTCACCGTTTGCAAGTTATTGAATTTTAAAATCAGTCAGTCCTTTTTGGGACACCCGGTATATATATATATCAATTTTGAACGGAGGGTGGTTTCGGGGTCTAGGGGTCATGATCGATGAAAATATACCAAAATTTTTTGATATCGCTTTCCTCCGAACGGCTGCAATAGGTAGCTTTTTGTAAAGAAAGCTACCTAAAAAAAGAAAGAAAAGTGTATTTCGGATGGATAAAAAGGCAGCAAAATGATCAAATGTACATTATTCAGTGAATCAGATAACCTTGAGCATATTGCACCTGCCTTCTGTGTATATGCATTAGGATAAAACGTTTTCTAATTTCAGAGCATGTGATTTCATTCCTAGAGATTTATTAGCGTCAAAATCTTAAAAGTACTGTAAATTTTAAAATGCAAAGGTAAAAATTTATCTTTTAAAGGAAATTGTGTAATTTTTATTGACATCTCATTAGTATAAGAGTTTCATTGAAAATCTAATAAATGTTTGTTTTAATTGAAGAAACTTTTAGTCTTAATCTTTTAACCTTTTCAGAAGCAAAGTACTTCAGTTGCTAAAATGTTGAAATGATTGAATGATACCAATCTTTACGAACGAATTTGTTTCAAAATAAGTACAGTAAACTTCCGATTATCCGCCACTCTATCAGCTGCCACCCTCGGCTAACCGTTCCTAATTTTTTTTAGTCAGAAACGAGCAACGAAAATTCAAATGCACATAAACCCGAGTGAGAAGACGCTATTTTTTAGGAAAATCCTTGTCTGACGTCAGGAACAGCACCTAGAAAATAATTCTGCGGATGAAATCACAGACTGGCTTAATTATGACATGAATGATATTGGTTAAAAAGAATTAACGGATGACGAAATTATTAAAAAAGTTTTGCATCCAGAGAAACCTGAAGCAGAGGAATGGGGTGAATCGGGGAATGATCATCCAGGAGTCACTCATGCAAACTATGCTTTCTAAATGCATTAATTGGTTTGAGATGCAAGAGGAAGCAGATGCAATCCAAGTTCTTTTACTACGTAGAAAAGGTAATCTTGCTGCAATAAAAGCACAAGCAAACACAAACAAAAAAGTATAATTGATTACTTTGGATGAAAACAGGTACTACATGTTTATTCACTAAAATTCTAAATTTGCCTGATACATAGGTTTCTTATTATCAGTTATGCTTTTTATAAACGAAAGTACACAATAAATAAAAAAAAATATTTTAATTATTCTTATTTATAGATTAACGTATAGAAATGTAATTTTAGTAACTGTCTTGTACTGTCTTTCGATTATCCGTCTATTTCGATTTACTCCGCACATTCGGTCCCGTAAGCGACGGATAATCGGGAGTTTACTACTGTAAAAGCTTTTTATGCAAGTACATTATAAATTTAAAATTCTATTTTAAATATTCTGGTGCCATTGTGGCTTTTTAGCCCGAAAAAAAGCTGCAACCCACTTCGGCATGGATGCCACAAGTTTTTTGTAGATGGCCGAAGACAGATTGTAACAGAAGTTCAAGCAGCGGTCACGCAAATCCGAGATATTACAACATGGTTGTTTTTTAGCTCTGTGCTACCGTTCCACGACACCACAAATCTGCTCTATCGGATAAAGATTCGTTGAGATAGAAGGCCAGGACCTTGACTGGAATTCAGTATTATATTCTTAGAACCACTTCAGCACAATTAGAAGACTGTGACATGGATCGTTGTCTTGCTCGAATACTAAATTTCCAGTTGGGAAGACAGATATAATGTAAGGTTGTAACTGTTCCGCAACGATGTTCAGATAGTCCGCGGCCTTCGTGATATGTTCTACCACAATCACAGGTCCCAGAAACGCCCATGAGAACGTTCCTTAAAGTATAATATCGTTGACACAGGGCTGTGTATGAGCTGTCGCATGAGGGGGAACAACTGTTTGCCTGGAAGAAGGCGTACCTTGGCACTGCCATCGACGAGTTGAAGACTGAATCGTGATGCATCCGACCAGGCAACTCTCTCCCAGTGACCCATGGTCCCCTTCACGATGTTCCCGGACCTAGTGTAGGAGTAGTTTGCGATAATTCTTTGTCAACAGAGCATATGAGTGGGACGTTTGCTGTGTAGTTTTATATCCAACAGTGTCAGCTGAACTGTGTACTCCGAAACAATTCTTCCTAGACCTGTATTGTATTGGGCTGTCAGCTGAGCCAGCATATGCCGCCGATTTTGCTTTACAAAGAGGGAGAGTCTTCGACGTCATTTTTCTTTGATAACGCGTGGGCGGCCAACGCCATGGCGTCTGCTGATGGTTTCAACGTCATTCATCCACTTTGCATAAGTACTAACAAAGATATGTCGCGAACAACCCACGAGTCCTGCAGTTTCGCAAATACTCATTCTGAGCCGTCGAACCATTGAATTCTATCCTCTATCAAAGTCACTTATATCAGCGGCCCTTTCCCATCACCGCCAGAAACAAGCGTAAAAATGATTCTTCAGACTCTCTAGCAATAGTTAAATACCATTCACACCTGATTATTTGCTCCCCACGTCATCCAGGAGAGTTCATTGCAAAATGTGGGGATAGTCATAATGTTTTGGCTCTTCGGTGTATATACCAATGCACTTCAAGGAATTAAAGGAAATTGTGTAAATACTTATTGATCTTTCATCAGTATAGGAGTTTTATTGAAAACTCACTAAATGTATCTTTCAATTGAAGAAACTTTTTGTAAAAATGTATGCTCTTTTAAGAAAATTTTAAACGTACAAATATTTGTTACCTTTTTTAATGCTAACAAGATGGTAATAAATTAAGCAAGAAGATTATTAAATGTATATTTCTATTCTGGAATCTATTGATGTAAAAAAAAAGGAGTACTTCGGATTAATAAAGCGGCAGAAAAATGATCAAATGTCCATTTTCAGCGAATCGGATAACGTTGAGCGAATTGCACCCGCCTTCTGTGTAAATGCATTAGGATAAAACGTTTTCTAATTTCAACTTGTCTAATTTCTGTTTCAACATGTGATTTTATTCCTAGAGATTTATTAGCATTATAACCTTAAAAGTAGTGTAAATTTTAAAATGCAAAGATAAAAATTTATCTTTTAAATTAAATTGTGTAAATTTTTATTTACCTCTCATTAGTGTAAAAGTTTCATTGAAAACTTAATAAATGTTTGTTTTAATTGAAGAAACTTGTAGTAGAAAAATTTTCTCTTTTAAGAAAATTTTAAACTTGCAAATATTTGTTATCTTTTTAGTGCCTACAAAATTGTGATAAATTAAATAAGATTAATAAATGTACATTTCAATTGAGGAATCTATTGATGTAAAGAATATATCTCTTGAAGATAATTTTGATTTGTAAATATATTTTTTATCTTTTCAGTAACTTACCACTTTCATAAAAAACAATACATATATATATTTTAATTGCAAACTCTTCCATAATCTAAGTGTCATATTATTTTTGTGAACATTGTTTTTTAACAATAGATATAATTTTTAATCAGCAATAGATTAGAAGTAACAGCTACTCTGTTGGGGATATAGTAAATTTAAAATGTATGAAAATGGATATATATGATAAGAATTCACTAATATGATATAAACATATCGGTCTTAAGCAGCAGCCATACACTCGTTATCTAACTCAACCGATAAATCAAAGTTTCGCAGTCGTGAAATCATGGTCAGAGTGGAAGATCAGGCCGACGTCCATTGGTAGTTTTCCCGAAAATAATAACTGAAGCCTTTAGATTCATCAAATATTTATTAGATGATCATAAAATGCACTAACTCCACTAGATGCTACCCATATTCGGGTCGTTGCTACTTCGTAAACTGTAAACCGCTAGATGTTAAATATTAGAACAACATGACGAAAATACAGGAAACAAAGCTCTCCAGGTGACATGGGTTTTTGAAGCAAAGCAATAATCGTAAAATTCTCTCTGTCCCAGCCAATGCAACAGGTTAAATACTTGCGAAAAATACACGCGTACGGATACATTATCAGTGAAGAACCAATCCCAACGAAACAGCCGGAAGGACGGGGAGGGAGACAGGCTACGATAGGATTTAGCTCCAAGGGGGGGGGGGGATGAGTACGCTTGACGACGATGATGAACTATTTATTCTCAGCGGTAGATTTATGACGCAATCAAAATGTTGGCGCGCTTGGTAAGGAATTATGGGATATCAAATAAATAGAACAAATGATATTAAATACATTCGAAACAAAAAGAATTTAGTTTCAGAATAAAATGAAAGAAAGTAGTTTAATGGGTTTTTAAGAGTAAGCTACGAATGGAATTAAGGTTTTTAGAATAATAAAAGAATACGCATTTAAAGCATGGGAAAAAGATAAAAGATATTTAAGATATTATTAAAGCTAAGTAAAAAAGGTAGATATTATAATAATTTGAAATAGTTTAATTAAGATAAAAGGGCGAAAATTTTTATTATTACAAATATTTATAGCACAACTTTTCTTAAAAGGAAAATTTCCTTTGTCCCGGCAGAAGAAATACATTTAATCTTGCTAAAATGAAAAATTTCTTCTGTCCCTAGCGATTCCATTTTCACGGTTTTTACCTGTTTTTGAATAATCGGTTATTTTGTTATAAATTTGAAAAAAAAAAAAAAATATTATTGAAAACTCAGAAGTTTATTGCAATTTTTTATAAAACTCTTCTGAATCAAACTGAAAAGAAAATATCATGCTAGCTGCTAACGTCTCCATAATCTAAGTGTCCTTTTATCTGTTTTATCATTATTATTATTTTTTAGATTACACTGAAGCCCTTGGATAATTCCTAATCTGATGCATTTCGGATCCAGAAAACAGCAGAATAAAGATCAAATGTGGGTTTTTCAGAGAATCAGACAACCTTGAGTTAACTGCACCTGCTTTTTGTATAAATACACTAGGATACAACGTTTTCTGTATAATTTCAAAATACGTGGTTTTTTTTTTTTTTTTTTTTTTTTTTTTTTTTTTTTTGTGCGTGGTTTCAAGATCTGTTAGCATTAAACTCTTAAAAAGATGTAGATTTTAAACTGAGAGATACAATTTTCAGCTTTTAAGAAAAAATTTTTAGTTGTAAATATGCATTATCCTTCGAATAGTAACAAGATTGTAATAAAGACATAATATTCTACATACAAAAAGTAGAAATCTGTAAAAAAAAAGCACAACACGTTTTGAAAGAAAGCGTTTCATTTTGGTATTTATTCATCGGGAGCAGAAAAGACATATTTCCACTTTGAATGCAAGGGTAAGGACTAGCAGTATTTTAGAATTGCAACCACGGCAAGCATTGTATACAGATATTTTTAGGCTACAATCAGACGTACCATACTATCATAAGTAATATTAAAAAGTTTCCGATAAATATATTTTTCAAGAAAGTGGTAATTTCTGACGTATCCTAAAGGCACACGTCACGTACACTGTAAAAAAAAAAAAAAAAAAAAAAAAAAAAAAAAAAAAAAAAATCTGTCAAATTGACAGGAAAAAACTGTCAATTTTGGCGCCAGTGGTAAATCGTTTAATTTACAGAAAATATCTGTAATTTTTCATTAAAACAGTTTTTGATGTAAAAATTAAAATAACCATTCTTTTTTTTTTTACAGAAAAAAACTGTTTATATTTAAAGCAGTTTTTTCTGTAAAAAATACGATTGTTTTCTTTAAAAATTACAGATTTTTTTACATTGTAAAAGAATAGCCATAGAGACAAATTTAAGATGAAATACAAGTTTGTTCTAAGTCAATAATAAGAGGCCGACGCAGTAGAGCTGGGGGAAAAAATTAATGCTGAACAAATAAGTCTTAAATATTAAAATGATTGAAACTACTAAAATTCACATTCAATTTACGTAAAAATGGTTACTGAAACAATTCGCAGGAAAGCTTCCCTCAGATGGCTAGAAATTCTGGAAACACTAAATTGTAATGCCCTTGCAAAATACGGAATTAACATTGAAGAGAATTCCGTGGATTTTATTTTTTCTCTGTTGAAAACACTAAACGTTTAACGTCTTACCACGATGTCGTAGAATCACTAGAAAGAACAGTTCAAAATGGGCTCGAGCTAATAGAACATGTAGGTTTTAATCTCGAAATATATGAACAAATGAAGTGATGGCTTCAGATACCATTCACTGCCCAGATCCGATACAAATCCGTTGAGACAACGTTCTACACTGGTATTTATACTGACTAATCGGCCACAGCAACGTAATTAGCATATTACTGCACAATATAACCGCGACAATAAAATCCGTGAGATTCAGTCACATTTTGTGAAAATAAGTGAAATGACAAGCAGGTGGCACTTTCACTCACAAGTGTATAAATTCGGACAGCACGTTCACAACAAAAAACTAGACTACCCCTATAAGAGAGTAGCTAGGCATTCTCCACAACCCTACTCTAAATCGGAAAGAAAAAATTCACGAGTAAATACATGCCAAGACTTTTTAGCTCACAGGCTATCAAAGCCTGAGAGCTAATGTGCCCGCCCGTTCTGTATGTATGTACGTAACGCGATAACTCTTGATAGAAACATCCGATTTGCGTAAAAAAATTTTTCTAGGTTCATTGTAATAAGGCGCTTCCCTGATTAGTTTTGGGAGTTCATTGGTTAAGGATAAAGGGGGGAAAACGGGGTTAGTCCAACCCCTTAATTCAGATAAATGGGTTTTTCATACAGAATCATTCGATTTGCTCGGAATTTGATATACCGGTTTATTATGTTAAGGAACTTCCCTGATTAGTTTTGGGGGTTCATTGGTTAAGGATAAAGGGGGAAAAGGGGGGTTAGTCCACCCCCTTAATTCAGATAAATGGGTTTTTCATGCAGAATCATTCGATTTGCTCCGAATTTGGTATACTGGTTTATTATGTTAAGGAACTTCCCTGATTAGTTTTAGGGGTTCATTGGTTAAGGATAAAGGGGGAAAAGGGGGGTTAGTTCACCCCTTTTAATTCAGATAAATGGGTTTTTCATGCAGAATGATTCGATTTGCTCCGAATTTGGTATACCGGTTTATTATGTTAAGGAACTTCCTTGATTAGTTTTGGGGGTTCATTGGTTAAGGATAAAGGGGGAAAACGGGGTTAGTCCTCCCCTCTTAATTCAGAGAAATGGGTTTTTCATGCAGAATCATTCGATTTGCTCCGTATTTGGTATACCGGTTTATTTTGTTAAGGAACTTCCCTGATTAGTTTTGGGGGTTCATCGGTTAAGGATAAAGAGGGAAAAGGGGGGTTAGTCCACCCCCTTAATTCAGATAAATGGGTTTTTCATGCAGAATCATTCGATTTGCTCCGGATTTGGTATACCGGTTCATTATGTTAAGGAACTTCCCTGATTAGTTTTGAGGGTTCATTGGTTAAGGATAAATGGGGAAAAGGAAGGTTAGTCCCCCCCTTTTAATTCAGATAAATGGGTTTTTCATGCAGAAGGATTCGATTTGCTCCGAATTTGGTATACCGGTTTATTATGTTAAGGAGCTTCCCTGATTCGTTTTGGGGATTCATTGGTTAAGGATAAAGGGGGAAAAGGGGGGTTAGTCCACCCCTTTTAATTCAGATAAATGGGTTTTTCATGCAGAATGATTCGATTTGCTCCAAATTTGGTATACCGGTTTATTATAATAAGGAGCTTCCCTGATTAGATTTGGAGGTTCACTGGTTAATTATAAAGGAGGAAACGGGGGCTAATTCCCCTTCACTTATTTTTTTGAGGGTCATTATTCTTTAAAATAAGAGTATGATATACAATTAGTGTGAATAGCCTGTGAGCTCAATGCCATCAGTTTAGCTGGGCACTTTTCTTTTTTATTTCTTAAACATCTATTTATAGTCAAAATCACCTAGAATTCTATGAACATTACCCTCTCACCTTCACTGAGACTAGACTCTCCTAAATCAACAGACACAGATGATGACACAGTATTGAAAGTATTTTCCTCGCTATCAACCAATACTGTCTTCCAGAGCTTAATTTCTAACAATAAAAGTCCCGGAGCTCTTATTTTCTGTAGTAATAAAAACCTTACTGTATAACCCCCGTCTCTTCCACCCGCATACTTATATTTAATACAATATTTACAAAATTTAAAACAATTTCTTCTTCAACAATTTTTTATGTATTCTAATTATATCTAGCAAAAAGGAGGAATTTTCAGAAAATCCTGTTCCCCAAGGATTTGTTTGTATCAACTAGCTAAATACAGGACTCGGTGAGCAACTCTGAAGAATTCCGACTAATATTTAAATATTCACTAAAAATAAAGCACATGGAGCTGCGTTCCTATGAGCTTCAGTGCAAATTAAGTACCGCGTCAAGCTAATAAGTTGTTCAGTAAGAATATTTTACAAACACGAACAAAAAGCAGCAAGTAAACATAATCATGGACCTATAAATAAAGAGGAACTGACATATCCTTAAAATAGTGAAGCTTCAACAGTAACCTTTATGGCAGGAGTTGATTACAGCATGTGGAAACTTCCACTAGTAAATTTATATAAAAATTTTCTCCTTATTTAAACGCCTTATCAATGGAAAATTTCAGTATTAAATAATGGCAGAAACATATTTTAATTTTTACTGGTGGATGTTTACTTCGGCGGTAGTCAGGCCCTGCTTTTACGCCATATTGTGACAACCAGTAAAACAAACTGACTGTTTTATCGGACAAACTGACACCAGTTAAAACAAATAAAATTTTGTACAATGTTTGTGCGGAAATATTTCCATAAATACGACATTTAAATAAGACGAGATTTTCTATTAAATTTTACTGGTGGGAAGTTTGCGGTGGCGGTAATGAAAAACTGTAGATCCGATTTTAAAAAAACAGCTGCCATATTGTGACAACCTCCTCAGTTACTTGGCTCGCAACAGGTAGACAGTACACTATATGTCTCCTCCTCTGTATTCATAACTCCATTAACATAACACGATTACGAGTTTTTACTCGTAATCGTGATACGGTTTCGGTTAATTTTGGCATTCCTCGAAGCCGTTTGAAAGCTATTGAGACAGAAAACCATTGACTCTATATTTGTGAGCGATAGATAGAAGTATGGTCCTATGAGTGTGACACGCTATGTCACATATGTAAGCGCTTTGGTAGGAAAGAAAGCAAAGCATTGAAGTTGGAAGGAACAGGAAAAGATAATTTGCCCTTCAATATTTCGGAAGCGCTGTTTTTCAGGGCTGCGGAGCGCTGTATTTATGAGGTCTGGTGAATTACGACTAATATTTAAATAATCCCTAAAAGCAAAGAAGTACCGAAGCTGATCTCCGTCGCAAATTAAGCACTGGAGTCTACTAAAAAAAATTCCTAACTTGTCGCTCTATCTCGCATGTAATCAAGAACAACTATACAATGTACGCTCTAAATTGCTATAGCATTTTCACAGAACGAATGTCATCTTCTAAATCAACAATTTCTCTATTCACACACATTAAGTCCTGAGCAGAATGAACTGCAAGACTCGAATATCCTAACTTCTTATAAGGAAAATACCTTTTATACACTATATGGTCATTAATGATCGTCAACTTTCAATTTTAGACATTTTATCAAATATTTAGAAATATACTTGACAGATTCTTCTGGAATTTCAGGATTAAAGAGAACAGGTATGACCTCATATTTAGCAATGTCGATTTGATAAGGGAAGCAATGAGTGGGCTAACAAAAAATCAAAGAAAAAAAATAATACTTGGGATCACCCTGTAAAATAAAATGCACGAAATGATCTATCGCTACCGAATATAAATAAACAGACATTGTGCAATATGTGTATTCTTTTGTGTAAGAATAGCACGTATATTAATAGAGATATAGCGATTTAGTTAAAGAAATTAAAAAATTCTTGCATGTTTTTTGTTTATAACATGCAGGATTTTTAACCAAATTTAACGCCGGTTTCAGAAAAATTGACAAAATATAGTAGAAATAATATAGGGCAATTGGAATATAAATATATTAAATATTTTAGGAAATATGAGCAGTTGTATGAAATAATTTTTATCTGCGCATGTGCGAACGATAACAAGCATCATTTTACATAATTTAATAGTCAACTCTATGGAGCAACTTATTAAAAAAAATCTTGTCAAATATCGGAAAAATTCTGAAAGATATCGGCGTTAGAGTGAGCAAATTTATAGTTGTTCTCTAAAAGCAGCTGAATGATAAGGGATTTTACGCAAATTGTCATTTTTTATTAACTGACTTTCAGAAAAAAGTTGGTATTTAGTGACTATCGACGAGTAGATTTGTAAAAAATGCTTCGATTTTGATACTTCTTTTGATCATGGTATAGGCTCATTCTGGTGTTTATCCAAGAAGAACTAAAGCATCAATAAAAAATGAAAATTTAAAAAAAATTTAAATTAAAAATGGCAATTTGTGGAAAATCCCTTATCATTCAGCTGCTTTTAGAGAACAACTAAAAATTTGCTCACTCTAATGCCGATATCTTTCTGAATTTTTACGATATTTGACTAAATTTTTTTTAATAAGTTGCTCCATAGAGTTGACTATTAAATTATGTTAAATAATCCTTGTTATCGTTCGCGCATGCGCAGATAAAAATTATTTCATACAACTGCTCATATTTCCTAAAATATTTAATATATTTATATTCCAATTGCACTATATTGTTTCCACTATATTTTGTCAATTTTTCTGAAACCGCCGTTAAATTTGGTTGAAAACCCTGTATGTTATAAACAAATAACATACAAGAAATTTTTAATTTTTAAAAATAAATCGCTATATCTCTATTAATATATGAGCTATTATTACACAAAAGAATACACATGTTACAAATGTCTATTTATTTATATTCGGTAGCGATAGATCATTTCGTGCATTTTATTTTACAGGGTGATCCCAAGTATTATTTATTTTCTTCGATTTTTTCTTGTCCCCCTAATTGCCCCCTGCTGGACAGATAATTACACCTGTTTATTTTCTATTTAATTTACATCCAAAATTGTTAATTGGTCCAAATCATCCAAGCAACCTCATAGTAAATTGGTATATAATTTTTATATACCTTAGATAAATTCAAATAACATAAGTGATCGTAATTACATAATTCTAGTAGAAGAGCAGCGCGAAGCATTAATAAAATTAAATTATAATTCGCGTCAAAATGTAATTATTAAATTTAAATAATTACGAATAAAATTAAGAGTTTGCGTTGTGAATTATTTAGACGAACTCTTCCACTTATGAATTAAACTAAAATTTAAGCTGTAAAAATAAATTGACACACCTTAAACATTATCAATTAAATAATTACAGAAACTTTTTAAAACTTGATTAAATATTTTATTTACATTGAACACAACTATATACAGAAAACACATAATATTAATTCAAAAAAAAGAAAGCAACACTTTTGTTTGCTTCTCATTATTTTATGTATATTTAATCTTTAAAAAAAAAAAAGACAATGTTTTCATTACTCTTATTATTATACATTTTTCTTTTTAAATTACCTTAAATATATTTAAATATTGGTTTTGTCGGATCTCAGATTGCTCTCTACCATAGAATATCAGAAAAGGATATTTATAATTTTTCATATGATTTTAAGTGGTAAAAGAAAAAGTTTAAGGTAGTACCTATTTTTCATATACGTGATGGTGGCCTTTATTCATCAAATTCAGAGTTGTCGCGTTGCTAAGGATCATATCCTTATGTCATCAGGAATCCACTTCTTATCAGAGCGGCGATATCGGGATGGCAGGATGCATAGCTACGGACCTCTGTAGAACGATCCACTTTATTTTAACATCAGGAAGACATCCTCCATTAGGCTTGCTTAGGCTCACTCCGATATGTCCATCTCGCCTGGGCATTACTAGGGCTTTTTGGATTCATTGCACGGGCTTTCAGGAGAGCTCCTGCGTCCTCGACATCTTTTTTTAGACTCCCTTTTTCAAACCTTATTCTTCTGGCACATCAACTTCTGCAGTGGGTGGAACTATTTGTCTAGTCCACTCTTATTGGATGTGAGAAGATTTTGCATTATCCTTCGATAGGCCTATTAGCTAACTGTCTGCAAATGGCCCCTTACATATACTTTAATATTATTATCTGCCTTAAAGTTTGGGTGGTCTGAAAAGCCATAAATTTATCCCAACACTTTTATTAAGGCCATAAATTTATTCCAACGTTTTTATTCTTTTACGATTTCTAATTATACACCACTTTCCATTGGCTTGTCATAAAACGACACCATGGCGTCTGGCTATTGTTGTTATCTGAGATCCGAACTCTATTCAACATTATACATTCATTTTACAATACAACAATTTTTAAAAATATATATTTAATATTTAAAATCAACTTAATAATTTTTGTATGAACTTACACTCTTATTTTACTTAAATATATAAACATTATAATTTTACACTCATAATTATATTTTATAAAAAATATTTATACAAACAGAAATAACAAATTACGCAATTTTACTTTGATTTAACCAACATGGTGCGGGAACATATCATTGTTATATGTTGCCCAGCATCTCTACCGGTCGTCAGAAAAAAAAAAAATAAAAACTGATTGCTGTTTTTTTTTTTTTTGTAAAGCATAAAAGAATGTACGTGTCCATATGACTGTGTATCTACACAGTTTTTGAGCTAAGACTGTAAAGTTCAATTATCAATGGTTCTGGTATATTTTATAAGAAGTTCTTCTATTTTCCATAACAGAAAGTTCAACACATGATAGCATAGTTGTCTGTTGACATTCACATTCATAGAACACCTCTGTACTGAAAATCTGACGTCTTTCTCGAAGCCTTTTTTCTTTACCACACACATGTTTAATAATTTTGTAACTTTACAGTTTAAGTGCCCAAAATACATTCAAAGCTATAATTTTGTATGAAACTAATATGCCGAAATAAACCTAAATACAGGGAAAATAATGGCATACACATTTGACACATTATTTCATCACATATAACCTTATGACACAGTGTTTCATTTAAAACACATTTTATACTGAATAAAAGTAAATACAATGCTTGTCGTATGACATGTTATATTTTCACATAATTAATCTGATGTATTCAAATTATAATCAGAAAAATATTGTATACAAACTGTTTACATTATTTTATTTATTTATTTGTTACTTCTAACATGTATGATATGTCAAAATATACAAGCTATCTCATCTCCTTTAATATATCATTACGTAATGCTCTCCAACTTTACCCGATACGAAAATCCAAAACAGGGTAGAGAGAAAAAAAAAAGAAAAAGAAGGAGAAGAGAATAAAACCAGTTTTTGACCGTCCCCGATCCTCCCGAAACGAGGGGTTGGTCAAGCTACTAATCACTTTCTGCGAGGTGATTTGTGCTGTGACAAAATTTTACGACTTCCAAAAGTATGTATTTAAAACCATTTCATGCTTGTAATTAACTTATTAATTAGTATAATTTCTTGATATACTTTCTTCTTAATTAACTGTGCATGCCTGTATGTAATTTTTAACATAATCTATGCATAAACAGTGTATGTATTTGTATCATATCTAATGTAAACCTTCTGCTTTTTTTATTATTTTGTAGGGGAAAATGGCGATTCTAGCATTTGAATTCTCCTGCCTCATACTGCAACTGAAGCGAGCGTGGCTTTTTATGCTCTCAGGTTCAAATCTAAACCAAATTGCCTTTCAGGATTTAAGAAAAAATGCATATAATTTTCTTTAACTGATTACATTGTATATTTTTAGACCTTTCTAACAAACACAAATTTTGATTCATGATATTGTTTACTATTAAAATGTAAACAACACGGAAATATGACTTCTACAGCCTCTCAAAATGCAAAATATGCATTACGCTGACCTTAAAAATGCACCTTCATTTAATACTATTAAATAGTGTTGTCAGAAAATGCCATTCACGAAGAAGAGAACAATTTTTTTGTCTTTAATAATTATTTATTTAGCCAACAATTCTATCTTAAAAGATTGTTAAATTTTCATATTTATTTATTTTTTTACTGAATGAAATAAAAATTTATTTATTCAAAAATTTATTTATCATTAACATTCCGTATGTGAATTCTACTGTCTAAAATTTAATGATATGTTTAAAAATAAAAGATAATAAATTATTATTATTAATCAAACATTAATAATTATTATTTAATTATAAAAAAAAATGTAATTAATACACTTGTATAATTTTAAAAATACAAAAGCAAATGATAATTACTACGTAAAATCGTATGCAGCCATCTATGAGTACCCGGCCGGACCAAAGAACTTCTGCCAGCAGAAAAAATCTTTGTATACTCACAAACAACCACATCCATTTTTTTTATAGATCAAGTTTTTAAAATAATTACTGTACGTACTATAAAAAAATTAAGTAAATAAATTTATTAAGCCATACTACATATTTTAATAAAAATAAGGCCAATATATATAAATATATTTATTTATTTATTGAATTTTTTTATGTTAAATTGGCCAAATTATATAAAAAAAATTTTATGAACTCACACACTCAAATTTATCAATCCTATGTATATTTATATGTGCTAAATTTAGAATTGCATTTAATTCTAAGGGAAAGAAATGAGAAAAAGAAAAA
Source organism: Maratus speciosus (assembly GCA_963932465.1). Classification (NCBI taxonomy): domain Eukaryota; kingdom Metazoa; phylum Arthropoda; class Arachnida; order Araneae; family Salticidae; genus Maratus; species Maratus speciosus. The sequence goes on from OZ010798.1 coordinate 295,299,082, forward strand.
TGCTTAAATTCTAAAATAACATAAATTTATAAAATATTTTATTAAAAAAAAAAATCTAATTTCTAGCTGATTTCCGCAAGATGTCATTTAATATTTATATTAAATAATTTTGCTAATACATTTTATTAATTATTAAATTTGCATATTTTTATATATACAATAAAAATATAATAGTCTTACATAAAATTTTACACTATAACAATGTTATTAATTAATTTAACTTGAATTTAAGCCTACTTTAATTCTAATTGAATACCGTTAATAAAAGTAAATTAGCTTATCAAGTTAAATATAATATAAACTATGTTTGTCTAATGTTAATTTTGCTGAAAATTCCATAACTTTTAACTGTAAATGCTAATCGCTATACCTTTTGTTATTTATTTTGAAAACAACACGAACTTATATTTTTATTTATTATTTTTTTGAATTAAATCTAGGAACTATACACTGAGCTAGACACTCCATAAATGTGTAAAACCTAAAAATCAAAAGTTTTCCTAAATAAAACTCAAAATGCTGCTTTTTACAATATAATATTACTAATTTTATTGTTTCTGAGCATAACATCTAGTAATTATACCATACTTAATTTTTTCTTCGATTCCTTTTTCAGCCAAGAATCCTGAAGTGAATGACCAAGTAATGACTATATACCCTGATCCATTGATAAATTTTCTACAAATATTTTGTTGGTGTTGGTGCATACCCAGCCGTAGGCCAAAATTGCACCCTATACAGAAAGCCTTTGGTGAGAAAATTTTAATTTTACTTCAATTATTTATTTGTGTAATTTTTTTACTATAATTTTGTGTGCAATCATATTGAAATAACTTGCCTTGTCCATTGTCATATATATATATGTTTTTTAAAAACCAATGTGCTACACCAAAATCCTTTTTTTTTTTTATAACACTTTTGTTCATAAAACTTATCCCTGCTGTCTAAATTCTAGACTTTAGCATGTAAGTTGTAATTGAACTACCGGAATAAATGTTAGCACTTTTGTATATTTTATTATATTTAGGCTTATAGCCAACCGCTATCCTAATATCGAGTGCACTAATAATTTATTCCTTGTCAACTAAATATTTATATAAGAAAAAAAATATATATATATATGAGTATGCTATAAAGCTGTTCTAACTACCCTGAACCTATAGCTTACACCTACTCATTTTAAAGAGTAATTCTGAAATTCTGTCATCTAAATTGTAAGGCTATTAGCAAAGGCTACCCTTATAGAAAACAGAAAAAATTCTCTTTTTTTTTTTTTTTTTTTTTTTTTTTTTTGAAAATTACTCCAACATTATTCACTATTAAATTAATTAAGTTTTAATGTTATTTGGCTTTGTTAAGATTTTATATTTTCTAATTCATATTCGAAAAGAAAAAAAAAATATATATAACTTTTGCCTGGAGATAAATATTTCACTGCTCCAGTGAAGTTTTGTGAAGCACATTTCATAATTTTATAAGTATGTTTTCGGGTGCGCCCTGCACATTTGCTCAATATTGTAACCCTGAGACAAATTGGCGTTCCCATGTTCCTATCCTTTCTTATTATTATTTTGAATTTTAAAAAGGCAAGTTATTAATTTTGTTTCAATTTTTTTTACCTAAAAGAGAAAAATTTATTTTTAAATTTTGAAAATTTTGAAATTTTGAAATTCGATTAATTATGTATTTTGATTTATTTTTAATACCAATTCATATCCCATGGATAATACTGGGGAGGGGGGAAAAGGTAATGATCTTGTATAACATCCCCGTATAAGTTTGTATATGGTGTATAACCATATAACGACATATTTTTATTATGGTGGTCTTTTTGATCATTTAAATATGGGTCTACATTCTCAGAATATTTATTATTTTTTTTATAATACTTTTTAGTAACTTTGTCACCCTTTTGACTCGTATTTTCATCTAATTCAAACCAACAATTTTCAGTTGAGTGTGACTTTCTCTGACAAATGTCACATTTATTTTTGTAATTTTTATCACCCTTAATTTTTTTCTGAGACCCCTGTAAATTCGTAATTTCCGCCTCTGTATGACCTGTTGCATATTTCGGAGCGTACAGCTGATCCATATGTCGTTTGATCGGCTCTATTGATTTATCTGGAACATATTGTAATAAATAATTAAAGTTTCTAAACTTTTTAGTAACTTCGTAGGGTCCTTGAAATTTTGGCTCTAATGCGCCTGGTTTTCCAATACATTTTAAATATACTGTTTGACCCAAATTTAAATCCTTTACTTTTTCGTATGCCTCTTCATCTATATATTCTTGCATTATTTTCTCCTGGTTTGCAAGGGATTGAATTTTGATTTCCTTCATATGCTGTATTCTGCTTTTAACATAAGAGTGGGTATATATTTCCTCGGAAGGAATATGGGCTGTGAAGGGATTTTTTATTTCCCTTGCGAAAAATAGCAGTGAGGGACTATATCCCGTAGCGCGGTGTTTCGAGGAATTATACGCTAGTTTAAAAAAATCCAGTCTTATGTCCCATTCCGTAGTGCGTTTCGACATAGCTATAATTGATGTTTGTAATATTTTATTGGTAACTTCACAAAGTCCATTTCCTTGCGCACGGTATACACTCACAAATTTCCTTTGTATGTTTAAAGATTCCAAATATTCTTTCATAATTTCGCTTCGTAAATATTTTGCGTTATCAAAGATAATTTCTTTACACATCCCATAATTTGCAAAATATTTATTTAGTACATTTAATATAGTCTGTGACTCTACGTTTCGTAGGGGAACAGCTTCCAGGAATCTCGATGTCGAATCAATTATAATTAAAATGTATCTGTTTTTCCTTAACGTGAGGTTTAAAGGTCCAATGACGTCAGCATGCAGGACTGTACCGACTTCGTGATCTTTCACCATTTTTTTAACAGGGACTTTTATTGTCGTGTGTTGTTTAGATGTGAGGCACTGCACACAATTTGCACAATAATGTTTAATATCTTTGTACATTCCGTGCCAAAAAAGCCTTGTTTTCACATTATCATAAGTTTTTTGAAATCCGAAATGTGCTTTATGAGCTTCTTCTATGGCTGCAATTTTTAATGAATCCGGGATAATTAAAAGCTCCTTTTTATCTGAACCAGGTTTAAAAATTAATAATTTATTTTGATTTAAAGTAAATCTCTTCGTGCTTCTATTATTTTTGTCTTTTTCGATTTTATTTATTATAATTTTTAATTTTTCGTCTGCGTATTGCTCCGATTTAATATTTTCGTCTGTAAGTGCTATGTTACTTGCAAACAAATTATTTTGGAGTTCTCTGTCTGTTGTAAGATTATCTAAATTCCTGCTCAAATAGTCTGCTGGATTGTTAATTCCTTCGACGAATTCGAAGTCGAAATTAAAGTCTTGTAAATCTGCTACCCATCTGTTTATAATTTCCGATTTATCTTGTAAATGTAAATGCTGAGTTAGTGCTTTCGAATCAGTTAACACAGTAAACCTTCTTACCTGAAAGCATATATTTAAAATGCATAATTGCTTCATGCACTGCTAATAACTCAAATTTAATACTCGGATAATTTTTTTCCGGTTCTCTAAGTTTTCTCCCGAAAAATTCAACAGGTAGAAAATTACCATCCTTTTCTTGAGCTAGAACACCTGAAATTGCAACTTTGCTCCCATCCGTGAATAAGAAAAATTCCTTGTTAAAATCGAGGGGTCTGAGTGTTGGTTTTTGTACAATTTCTTCCTGAATTATCAGAAAAGCTTTTTCTGCTTCTGGACTCCACTTGAATTTAACTTTATCTTTAGTCAGCTCTATTAAAGGGTTAACTTTGTCTGAATAGTTGGGTATTAGTGTCCGAAAATAATTCGCTAAACCCAATAAAGATCTGACCCCCTTTTTCGATTTTGGTCTGACTAAATTTTTCACTTTTTCAATATTCTTTTGTGATGGAGAATATCCCATTTGATTCACCCTAAATCCTAGGAATTCTATTTCTGCTTTGCAAATTTGCATTTTTGAAGGTTCGATTGTCATGTTATGATTTATTAATACTTGTAAAACTTCTTCTAAGGTTTTCATCATCTCTGCTATTGTGTTTGCAGATATCAACACATCATCAATGTAGTATGATACTTTGCTTTTGTCAAAATGTCCCAGAATTTTATCAATTACTTCTGCAAAAATTGCGCTAGAATTTCGTGTGCCAAAAGCTAAACGAAGCGGCATATGTTTTTCAAATTCCGTAATAAAAGCTAATTTTTTGCAATCTTCTGGTTTTAAATTTATTTGGAAAAAAGCACTATGTAAGTCTAGCACGGTATAGTATTTCTTACCGCTTATTTTTTGTAATAAGTCTTTTACGTCCGGCATCGGATAAGTGTACGGTTGTAAAATTTGGTTTAATAGTCTTAGGTCCGTTGCCATTCTAAACTTGGGTTCTGCATTCGGGTTATTACTCGGATTTTTCTTTCTAACGAAAATAACTGGAAAAGCATACTCGGAGTCAGTCTTCTCTATAATTTTAGCCTGTAACAATTGTTCAATTTCCCTTTTCGCATACTGTCTTACTGCCTGAGGCAATTTATATGGCTTAGCTTGTACCGGGAATTCATGATTCAATTGAAAACTTGGTGCGACAAACGCTGATTGCCCCAATGTTTGATAACTTTTTGAAAATGCATGAACATTGCCCATTAAAATTTTTCGAAATTTTTGTTGTACTTCCTCTGATAAATGGCTTAAATCGAAATCCGTCTCTTTAATTTCTGCTTCTCGCAATTTTCTTACATCTTCTATATTTAAATTATTTATTTCATAAAATGTCCCTTTCTCTATATTATCAGTTGAGTCATCTTGCTTGCACTCAAAGTTCTTTATAATTTCCCCCATTTTAGTTCCTTTCTGAATAATTAACTTTTCTAACAGTTTATTCTTTATTATAATATTTATGTTACTATTTTTTTGAACTTCGTGTAACGAAGTCTCGCATGAAAATTTACTATTTTCTTGAATGGGGTCAAAAATAATCACATCTGACATATTTATATCCTCTGGGCATTTTAATTTTACAATTTTCGATTCTTCAGGTTGGAGAAAAATTCTATTTTTAGTAATGGCAAACATACTTTTATTTGAATGTTCCCCTGAATTACATGGCGTAATGTTATTCACTTCATAATTATTTACTTCACTTGCAACGTTTAAGTTAATTTGTTGATTTTTAAATTTTAAGGTTTTATTGCATAAATCCAAAATCATATGATTTTCTTTGAGATAATCGTACCCTAATAACATTTGGTACTGCCTATCAAAATCATCATTAGTGACATAAAATGTGCCTGTTGTGAATATACCTTTTAATCGAAAAGTTAATTTTACACATTGTTTAAAAAAAATCTTTGAATTCGTTAAAGTTTTAATTTGGATCTGATTCCCCAAATATTTCATTTTGACGTTTGTATCTTTAATTTTTTTGAATAAAGAAGGTGATAAAAGGGAAACAGCAGCTCCAGTATCCAGTAAAGCTTGTATTTCGACGCCCTGTATACTTAGTGATATAATTGGCAGACTATCTTTGTCTGCATTTGTTATATTTGCGATTGTTTTATTTATTTTATCGATTTCCGTCTCTGAAAATCCCGAATCTTGATCCGGTTTCGCTGTTTTCTTTGCCCATTTTTTTTTCTTTTTGCGCTTTTCAAATTGATAACCATTTTGATCATAATTCTCAGAAATATATCCAAAATCCCTATTTCCCGAATTCCAGTTAGGTTGTGAATAATTATACATCCCATAATGCGTCGGGTAATTAAAGGAATTGTAGTAATCATTATAATATCGTTCGTAATCATTATAATGGAAATTGTTATTGAAATGAGGACCCTGATAATTATTGTGTTTATTGAAGAGTTTCTTATTCCGCGGAACACTATCATCTCTAATTGCATGGTTTTTTTTCATTGATTTTTTTAGTTTTTCAATCTCCCCTTTTAATTTCTCGATTAGCTCTTTGTTTTGCTTACTTGATTCTATAATGTTCTCATAAAGATCTTTGTTTTCTTTATTTATTGTGTTAATTTCCTCAAACTTTGATTCATTATACGCACTTTCCATAAGTTTTGCTAACTCGCATGCCTCCTTGAAGGACCTGGGCGCATTTTTACGAACATCTAGTGCAATATCCTGTCTAATTGAATTTAAAAAATTCGACATTTTTAAGATTTCGATAAAATTCTCTTCCTTATTATCCACATTTTCGCCTGCACTTTCGATATAAGATTTTACACCCTTTTTAAACTCCAAAATGAAATCCTCTATCGTTTGACTTGCGGCCTGTTTTAAATTTAGGAAATTGCTCTGAGCATTAAGGAAGCTTAGTTTTGTACCAAATAACTCCACCAAATTATTTTTAAATAAATTATAATTGGTCTCATTATATTTTTCAATCTGTTTTCTTAAAATATGTTTTGCGTCCCCAGTAATTTTAGCCTTTAAAATTAATAATTTAGTTTCTTCTGTATATCTTTCGAATTCAAAATATTATCAAATTCCTCTAAGAAAAATATAATGTTTTTGTTCTTTTTATTGTCAAATGGTGACACTAACTTAATACGTGTATCTATATCCAGCGTCTGAGTCATTTTTAACAAATATTAGTAATCAATGTATACTTTTTCAAAATATCAATTCAAAATAGATCCTATACCTCTTAAAATAATATTTTGCATCTCATACTATTTTCTCTATATTACAACATATGTATGAAAATATTCTAAATTGCATAAATACATAAAAACAACAGCACTAAAATTTAAAAAAATTTCTTAGGAGATGAAGTTGTTTTGTAGATTATTCTTTTACACACATAAATACCCCTAAAATGTTTATAATACACGTATATATAAAAAACAACATAATTTCATTTAACAGAAGAATATCTGTCTTTTTCTACAGAAACAACAATCTTATTTTTTTTTTTTTATATGTAAATATTGTACTACTACTTCGTAGTACGACTCATAAATTTTCTTTTGTATCAAGGTGATACAATTTCAAAAATCATGATCTATTGACATTTCAATCATTTTTGTACCAGTCATATTATAAAATTTTACTCATTATTCTTATCATTATTCTTTATACAGTATATAAAAAAAAATTATTTTTACAAATGTGTCATCTGTGATGTGAATGCCATTATTTCTCAATGGTAACTGAGATCCAACCAAAAGAGAAAAGAGAGAAAAAAAAATTGTAATTCCTAAATTTACCTATTATAAATCCCAGAATTATTTTTTTCATTTCCTTTTTTTTTTTTTTTTTTTTTAAACTTTATTAAATATTTTATTTACATTGAACACAACTATATACAGAAAACACATAATATTAATTAAAAAAAAAGAAAGCAACACTTTTGTTTGCTTCTCATTATTTTATGTATATTTAATCTTTAAAAAAAAAGACAATGTTTTCATTACTCTTATTATTATACATTTTTCTTTTTAAATTACCTTAAATATATTTAAATATTGGTTTTGTCGGATCTCAGATTGCTCTCTACCATAGAATATCAGAAAAGGATATTTATAATTTTTCATATGATTTTAAGTGGTAAAAGAAAAAGTTTAAGGTAGTACCTATTTTTCATATACGTGATGGTGGCCTTTATTCATCAAATTCAGAGTTGTCGCGTTGCTAAGGATCATATCCTTATGTCATCAGGAATCCACTTCTTATCAGAGCGGCGATATCGGGATGGCAGGATGCATAGCTACGGACCTCTGTAGAACGATCCACTTTATTTTAACATCAGGAAGACATCCTCCATTAGGCTTGCTTAGGCTCACTCCGATATGTCCATCTCGCCTGGGCATTACTAGGGCTTTTTGGATTCATTGCACGGGCTTTCAGGAGAGCTCCTGCGTCCTCGACATCTTTTTTTAGACTCCCTTTTTCAAACCTTATTCTTCTGGCACATCAACTTCTGCAGTGGGTGGAACTATTTGTCTAGTCCACTCTTATTGGATGTGAGAAGATTTTGCATTATCCTTCGATAGGCCTATTAGCTAACAGTCTGCAAATGGCCCCTTACATATACTTTAATATTATTACCTGCCTTAAAGTTTGGGTGGTCTGAAAAGCCATAAATTTATCCCAACACTTTTATTAAGGCCATAAATTTATTCCAACGTTTTTATTCTTTTACGATTTCTAATTATACACCACTTTCCATTGGCTTGTCATAAAACGACACCATGGCGTCTGGCTATTGTTGTTATCTGAGATTCGAACTCTATTCAACATTATACATTCATTTTACAATACAACAATTTTTAAAAATATATATTTAATATTTAAAATCAACTTAATAATTTTTGTATGAACTTACACTCTTATTTTACTTAAATATATAAACATTATAATTTTACACTCATAATTATATTTTATAAAAAATATTTATACAAACAGAAATAACAAATTACGCAATTTTACTTTGATTTAACCAACATGGTGCGGGAACATATCATTGTTATATGTTGCCCAGCACCCCCCTTATCAATTCGACATTGCTATATATGAGGTCATACCTGTTCTTTTTAATCCCGAAATTCCAGAAGAATCTGTCAAGTATATTTCTAACTATTCGACAAAATGTCTAAAATTGAAAGCTGGCGGTCATTAATGGCCATATAGTGTATATAGAATACGAAATGAAACAACGTTCAGCTAGAGTATCAACAAACTCGTAACTGGAAACCATGAACCATCACAATATTTAAATCCGCAGAAGGATTTCGCTGATTACGTGGCTTTATGCCTTCCGTACTACACACACTCAGAAATTTATCTTTTTGCGTAGAGGGATAAGATTTTAACACTTTACTGTTTATAAAGGGGGGAGGGATCAATTATGTTTATCTTTAATTTGATTGAAAACAGAATATACTTCTTAAATAAATTAAAAAAAAAAAAGATATCCTGGAAATTTGAACTTTTATTGACCAAATTTTCTTTTTGAATGGTTTTGAAGAACATAGGAAATTTATTCTTTTCGAATTAAAACATAACGAACAACATAGAAATAAATAAATAAATAAAAATAATAATAAGCATTCTTAAAAATTTTAACAGCTAAAAAAATAACTATTGAAGAAACAATAACTACCTACATTTCAATATTTTCTGAAAGGCACTAAAAAGTGCTGTTTTAAAATAAATTATTACAGGACTAACATAAACAAGTAAATATCTGGTTGCTAAAATCGCAGGATTTGGGGAGGTACAGCAACTGTTTCCTTAAAATGCATTGCGTCTGACCGTGATTGAGGCAAAACTTTCGTCAAATATTTGAGAGTTTACCTTTCGTTAAAAGTCACGTGATGTTGATAGGAAATGATTGTCAAAAACGACGAAATACAGCTCAAGGATTTCTGAATCGTCAAAAGTGAGAGTTTTATTTCTGAGAGTGCAGTCGCCTACCATTAAAAATTATGTATTAAAAACGAATACACTATGCTAAAAGGTACACACATTAAAATACAATAAACATCACGTTTCATTTCACATTTGCGAACGTCTTCAGGTTGTTATGATACGCACAAGTCTAAAATTTTAAAAATGGAGGCAAACGTCTCAGGGGGCTTGACTAATTTTGACTGGAGTGCGCACCAAACATCACCAAGTTGCCAAGGCAACCAAAAGGAGAAAAATATCCCAGCGATGGAAAAAAAGGGGGGAGGCTAAATGGAACTGACTCCAAAAATAGTTTACCATATTTTATGTATGCTGTAGGATAAATTATCGTTACAGGCTTGTTGTCCAAGCTTAATAATCCTAATGGACTCTAAAATTTTGTTGAGATATGGATTCTTGCACGGCATTATGATTCTTGCTTCATCAAAGACAACTCTGCTACCATCATTAGCAAAACAAAATCTTGCGAGAGCTGTATTTAGTTTCGATTGTGAAATATCTCTCTTGTGCTCTTTTAATCTTTCTGAAAATTTTCTTTTAGTTTCATCGATATAAACCAATCTTTCTTTATTTGGGAGGGTAATTGGAATTTCATACACACCGGGTTTTTGATGATTCAAGATTTTTTCTATATTATTACTAAAAATTTGAATTAGGTATGTGGAGGTGGGAGAGAGAGCTACTAACTTTATATTGAAGGCTTAAAGAATCTGCTTTAATTTTTCATATAAAATGGGGACATAATGCATACTCCTGTATTTGATAGGTAAACTATTAACAAATCTCGGGCCTGACTGAGCGAGGGGGGGGGGTTATTAACAGGGCCCGACTAATGCAGGGGCATGCGGGGCAGCTGCCCCGGGCCCCCCGATTTGAGGGGGACCCCAAGGGCAGATATACGTTTTAGTTAAAGGAGAGCCAAATGATAAAAAATATCCAAAAGTGACCAGATTCTAATTTAAAGTGTTTTTCATTTTGTGATATTTAATTTCTTCCTTCCTGATTTCATAATTTTTTAAATACATAATTTTAATTAAAATATTACAGTAATATGACACATCTGCTATCTGGTGCTTTCTGTTTTCATATTATGAAACTTTATACCAAAGTACTTTAAGGCATCATGGGGAATGCAGTAACAATATAACAAGTATTGAAATTTCTTGCTATTATTATTAAATGCATGCCACTCCTTGCCTTTCTATATGATGGAATCATCCAAATGCATGCTGATTGAATACAAAGATTAAGTTAAATAGAAAAGTATTAACACAAACAGCCAATAATGCCTGCGAGAACTGTATTTACATTTTACCGGCTCACATTTATCCTTATATTCCTATAACAACAACAACAACAAAAATGTATGCTGTAGTTTCTTAAAGTTATCTTTCTTGTACTATACTGTATACAGATGTGAATAGTACTTGGTATGACATTTAAGTCTACATACAATAGGTATGAAGTTTAGTTTTAGTCATTTCAACATTAATTCATGAAAAATTTCACAAGATCGAAGGGGGCCCCCCAAATAATGTTTGCCCCAGGGCCCCCTACTGTCTAAGTCGGGCCCTGGTTATTAAACTGCCAAATAATCTCGTTAATCTAAGAACTTTTATAACTAAGATCTAATGCAACTTTTTTAATTAAATCAATTTCAGTGCCAAGCTGACTATCTGAACAAATCTTATAAGCTCGTCTGATAAAGGACTGAAACGCAGCAATCTTATATTTGAAAGGCAAATTCGTACAAAAAGGTATTACTGTATTTTCTTTTAACGGTTTTTTGTAAACTGAAAAGGTGAAGTGCATATTGCTCTGGCTAATTTGAACGTCAAGAAAAAGCAAACTCTCATCCTGATCAGTTTCGAGGGTAAACTTGATGCTATTACTTAAATTATTGGCCTCATGAAGAAAAACCTGTAAATCTGGAAGAGGGTAAGTCCATAAGATGAACGCGTCATTCACATATCTTAACCAACATACTGGCGTCTGTTTAAATGAACTAAAAATTTTCTTCTCCATAGGCTTGAGTGCAAGCTCAGCGAAAAAACTTGAAACTGGCGAACCCATTGGTGCCCTATGAAGCTGTCTGTAAATAACACTGTTACATATAAAATATTACTGAAAACAATAAGATTCAACCTGCCTTTAGTGAAGTTTTAATTTCATCAGTTAAACCAGGTTTGCAATCAATCAATGAAAAAATATAACTTAAAGCCTCATCCATATTAATTGAAGGAAATAATGAAATAACGCCCAAACATGCCATAACTGTATTAGCGTCAAGAGGGTATTTATTAATTTTAGCCATGAAATCATGGATTTAAAAAAAATAACAAATGCTTTCTCTAAAAAATAAGTAGGTGCAACACAGCGAGAAACAATAGGCCTAAGGGGCAAATTTAATTTATGATCTTTTTGCTTTAGAGTCAGCACCGGTGTAATTCCAGTGTAATTAACTCTGAGTAACGATTTAATTTTGTCAGGCCATTTAGCATTCCGAACCAACTCCTGCACTTTTCTAAAAATGGAAGAATTTAATATTTATTAAGAACTTCACAACCCATATCTGCAATACAATCCTCTAACTTTGAAATGTAATCTTTCCTGTCTAAGGCGGCAATTTTATTAGTTTTATCCGTTTTGATAAAAATGATATTAGGATCTTTCTTTAGTTTTTTAATGATAATCAATAATGAAAGTTCAGTTCTATCCTGTTTATATGAAACTCTCTTTAATAACTTGCACATAACAAAACGGACTTCTTCATGATTAGCATCCAGAACAATTTGAAGTACAGCATCACAATCTGAAATGACTGAAATGTTGATGTTTATTGTATTTTAATGTGTGTACCAAAAGCATAGTGTATTCGTTTTTAATACATAATTTTTAATATATGCCATGGTGCAATCGTCCAATTTTTAATTAGTCACCTACCAGTTTATCCGACCCGACTTTTTACCAGATCGCCTCCCACATGAACTCTATTTTCAACACTTTTAACCACTATTAGCTACCTTAAACGAGAAGGGGAGAATTCCTATCTGGAACTCCACTTCTAGGGCCATTTCCAAAACCTCTACTATTACCACCATTACCATACTCCTATAATTATTACCATTGCTTCTAGAATTATTACGATTACCTACATTGTAAATGCGATTAAAATGTTTATTCGATGAAAATGCACATTGTCAATTTTCCAAATGTGTTTAATTTTCCAAAACGATTTCGTTCGTTCAAGAATATATATTTTCTAATTTATTTTAAATTTTGAGGCTCAAAATTTCAAAAAAATTAGAAAATATTTTTTTTTCTTTCCTTTATATTCAAATATATAAAAATCGATGCACAGTTTTATTTATATATATAAACCAAACTTGTATAAAAAATATTGGGGATTTTCATTGATATTCAGTTCGCATGGGGCATTTTGAAAAATTCTCAAATATTACATAAAATTCCTTTTTTTTGTGATAAATGTATGCCATAATGCATATAATGTACCCTTGAATAATATTTAAAGTGAAATTTACAAAAAATAAAAAAATGATTTTAAAGGTCCCTCGTCCCCTTAATAATAAATATTATCTGTTGATTTCCGTTGAAAAATATTATCTTGAAAGAAAAGAACTTTCATCGTATTCCCGATAATTTTTCTTCCTCTCATTTCTTTTCAGTTGAAACAATCGCGAATCTCAATTTCACTTTCACTCACTTTCTTTTTATTCACATTCCAGACTTAAAGATGAAGTGATCAATGTCAGTATTGAACCTTTTTCTGATATTAATCTTTTCTCCTCGTTACATATGAGTCAGAGATAAGGAACCTAATTCTAAAGTCTGAATTGTTATTCCAATTTCTCATAATCTCAAGACTGTGGTACATTTATTTATTACTTCCTCATATTTATAGGGATACTTTAAAGATTTTTCTCGTTAAAAATTTGTTAATGAAAAAGAATAGCAAGATTTCACACCACACTCTTCATCGACGATTTTATGTCCCCACTTTACCCTAGTTGATTAATAAATATCGTCTGTAGATTTACATTAAAATATATTATCTTGAAAGAAAAGAGCTTTCATTGTATTCATGACAATTTTTCTTTCTCGCATTTCTTTTCAGCTGAAACAATCGCGAATCTCAATTTCACTTTCAATCACTTTCTTTTTGCTCACATTCTGGACCTAAAGATGAAATGATCAATGTCAGTATTGAACTTTTTTCTGATATTAGCTTTTTTTTCATCATTACATATGAGTCAGAGATAGGAACCTAATTCTAAAATCTGAATCGTTATTCCAATTTCTCATATCTCAAGGCTGTGATACATTTGTTACTTCTTAATATTTATAGGGGTACTTTTGAGATTTTTCTCGTAATTTTTTTTTTTTTTTAATGAAAAAGGATTTCAAGATTTCACAACAGATTCTTCATCAACAATTTTATGTCCCCACTTTACCCGAGTTGTTTATTAATAAATATCATCTGTAGATTTCCGTTGAAAAATATTATCTTGAAAGAAAAGAACTTTCATCGTATTCATGATAATTTCTCTTCCTTTCATTTCTTTTCAGTTGAAACAATCGCGAATCTCAATTTCACTTTCAATCACTTTCTTTTTTGCTCACATTCCGGACTTAAAGATGAAGTGATCAGTGTCAGTATTAAATTTTTTTCTTATATTAATCTTTTCTGCTCATTATATAGGAGTCAGAGATAAGAAACCTAATTCTACAATCTGAATCTTTACCCTAATTTCTCATATCTCAAGGCTGTGATACATTTGTCACTTCCCCATATTTATAGGCGCACTTTTGATATTTTTCTCTTTATAAAAATTTAATGGAAAAGGATTTCAAGATTTCGCAACAGATTTTTCATTAACATATTTATGCCTTCACTTTACCCGAGTTTATTAATAAATATTATCTGTAGATTTCCATTAAAAGATATTATCTTGAAAGAAAAGAACTTTAATCGTATTCAGGATAATTTTTCTTTCTCTCATTTTTTTTTTCAGCTGAAACAATCGCGAATCTCAGTTTCACTTTTACTCACTTTCTTTTTACTCACATTCCGAACTTAAAGATGAAGTGATCAATGTCAGTATTGAACTTTTTTTTTTAAATAATCTTTTCTCCTCATTACATATGAGTCAGAGATAAGGAACCTAATTCTAAAATTTGAATCGTTATTCCAATTTCTCATATCTCAAGGCTGTAGTACATTTATTTATTACTTCCTCATATTTATAGGGACACTTTTAAGATATTTCTCATTTTAAATTCGTTAGTGAAAAATGATTTCAAGATGTCACACTCTTCAGCAGTTTTATGTCAAAAATGTCATCAGTATGTTTTGACTGCTCCAACTCAAGGGAGGGGAGGGAAGGTCTATTGATAAGCTCGAAGAATAAACATATATGATGTTTGTAAAACATAATACTGGCTGATAAATCATTTTTTAAAATAAATAACTCAACCAAATAAGATTTCAAATAAATAAATCACAACTCTCTACATATGATTTTTAATTTTCTTCGAAACATATAAATCAAAAGATTAACAATCATTGCATACGAATGATTTATAAAAGCAATCTTACATCATTACTTTTGTACATTATTCCCATTAACCCTTTATGCCCCGACAGTACTTTAAAGTGCCATTACAATAATTTGTTATAAGATTAATTTAATACATCGATTAGTAGTAATACAGTTTAGAATGAGTTATAGATACTTTACTTTATCTTGTTCCGAAAGTCTTAATGATTGCACAAAAAAAAAAAATATTTTTAGAGGAATCATTTATTTTCCGCTTGCATCTTTTCAGCTTTATTGACGTTGAAAGATTGAGGGTGGAGGGGGGAGTTTCATTTAGGAAATATTTCTATTGTAACAGCATTATATTTGTACATTTCGTAATTCTATAAAATACTAAAAAATATATTAAAAATAAGGTTTGAGTGAAGTTATATAAATAGAGCGCAAAATCCCTATAAATTTAAATTTAATTAATTTTAATTGGTAAAGTCCTTCTAAAATATATTAAATGACTGTGTAAATCTTCTAATGAATTTTCAAAAATTCACGAAAAATGCTTTAGAGGATGAAATTTTCATGAATTCATAATTTCGGATATAAAAGGTTAAATATTCTTCATTTATTCTGGCATATAAGGCGCTCCGGTGCATACCGCACGCCTACGATTTGGGACTGTGTTTTTCTATATGTATATTTGCCGTATTAAGCGTACCCTCTTATTTGCAAAGAAACCTTCACGAGCTATGTCGCATAAAAATACTATAAAGAGTACTAAAATTATAATAACTAGTAAAAACATAAAGAAAATACGCAAATGCAAATGCAAAATCAGGACATGTGACTATTTGCTTGAATCCACATAAAACGGTATTCTTTTGTTCATTAATATTGAAATCCCAATTCTTGTGCTTCAACTTTAAGCTTTCATTTTAATGCCAACCTGTAAAATATGACCAAATTTCTTGTTTAAAAAAATCCGTATTATATGACGGAAAATACAGTAATTTAAATTATGATCTCAGAAATAGAGACCTAATATTTTTTACATGTCTTTGGAAAGGAAAAAAAGTATTGATTCTTTTCAACAAATTAAAAAAATGTACTTTTAAATGCAATTTGTTTGAAAGCTGTATATCAATTTGTTTCTGAGTTATTAATTATTTTGCAGTTTTTATTACTTTTTTGTCATAGTGGCAACAGAAGTATCCATATCTGTTGAAAGTAAAGGGAAAATACAGATTACTGTGTAGACCAATCAGAAAACGAATAAAATGCGGATTAAACCAATAAAAAGCTTCAGATATGCTTTTGATTTCCTACCCTGACGAGGACAATAACCATTTTTCCAAATGGTTAAAAATGATTACGAATTCGGATTGTTTTTTTTCTGTCTGTCGGTTTGCCGTCTGCCCGTGCTCTAACTCGAGTAAATATAGTCATATTGCCATCAAATTGAAGTATATTGCTGGGGCTTACTATGGCATGTATCGATATTGAAAATGAAGAGTGTCATTTACGATTCATTTACAGGGAAAAAAAAATAACAATACGTTACAATAATACGTATTTATAACAATTCGTTACAATAACAATACGCTAAAAAAATAACAATACGTTACACTCTATGGGGAAAAATCGTTTGCGAAGTATTTTAATGATATTACACTATTTTAAACCCATTGAAAATTATATATTTCACTGAGGTGTACTACAAAGCGCTTATTATAGAATCTGGTGTGCATAGAATTTATCTTTCATTTATAAAGACGCACAAAAGTATTTGGCTATAGAAGAAAATGAACAATAATTGAACTATTGAAACTTATGAATAACAATTGCTGGAAGTATGTTTTCAATTGTAGTCCGCGTTTTAAAATTTAACTATTTTTTTAAATATTACTTGGTGTGTATAAATTCTGTAGATCATGTACAGAGTTGCACAAAAGTTCTGAATTACATTTCCGTTTATTCACGGAAATGCCTGAATGGAAAATTTCAACTGTGCTATGCGTTTAAAGGGTCTCAAGACTCTTAAAATTGGAAAAAATAAAATAAAAGACCATTTTCAACATTTAATATCTTAAAATGTAAAAGATTTAAAAACACAATTTTTATTGGAATTAAAGATATAAGTATATTCTTTCAGTTCATGCGTTTAAAAATTTGAAAGATGCAGAAATAGTGTTTACAGGGCGCTCCAAACTGTCCGACATTTGTCGAGCAAACAATTGGTACAACAGCTTATGCGCAGGATTACAAAATAAATTTTGCAACTAGAATGAAATTTTTTGCGCCTAAATTTACTTCAGACTGTAGTAATTACCCTGAACCTAAATAAATTTGTATTTAAAGTATTTTTAAATTTTGAATACAAGCTGTATTTAGCTTACAAAAATTTTGAAAATTTCAACAGTATAATCACCTTAAAATAACATTTTTTTGAACAATGAAAATGAAATTTAGCTTCCATTTATACAGATAAACAGGAAATATATGTTGTGAAAATTTAATGAAAAAATATTCATAAGGTTTTGAGATAACCTGCGCGTTAATCCCAAAAATGTCATTTGGAGGAAAATGACTTCAAAGATTCGGAAACGCCGCTTCAGCTATTGAGCGTAAATCATTCTAGAAGCAATAACTTCTGTTCTAATGGGGATTTCAAGGAAACGATTATGTCAAAATGTTCAGAAAACATAGGAGTTTAACATCTAAAAAAATTTAAATTTCGAAAATTTTCAAGCTTTAAGAGTCCTGAGACCCTTAAACTGGAGTAAATTTTAGCATACTATGTAATACACATACAAATGTATAGATCATATACAGGGCTGCACAAAAAAATTCTGATATTTTCCTGACTATTAAAGTAAAAACAAAAATTGTGTTTTCAAATACGTTTTGAGTTTTCCAAATAGTTTATTTAGACATCATCTTTCACTTCAATAAACTTGTGAAGTATTGTTATAGTATTCTGAATGCGTTGGAAAGTGTTTCATAATATATGAAGAACGCATGATTTTCTTTTCTTTTCTTTTTTTTTTACACATACTAACACATTTAGATGGATTTATTAGATGGATTATATAGACATCATCTTTCGCTTTAATAAACTTGTGAAGTTTTGTTATAGTAATCTGAATGTATTGGAAAGTGTTTCACTGGGGAACAATTTTAACACAATTTCTGTTGACTTCGATTTTTTAGCTGTTTTTAAGTCAAAAGAGCGTGCTGATTTCAAAACTGCAGTTAGTTTTCTTCGATCACGTCAAGTTTTTTTCTCTACAGCTTGTATTAACGTAACCACTCTACACTGAATTGGACGTAAGTCATAGGAAGCTTTGGTTTTCTTCTAATGGCCGAAGTAAACATTCTGCGATTGGGGAGAGGTGGATGCTATATGGATATACCAAGTATCTCTGTATTTTGTGTATGTGGGACAGCAGAGCTCGTGAGAAGTGTGAGAAGTGAACTATCTCATTTCGAAATTTCCAAACCTGTCTTTTCAAAAGTTAAAGGCAGGTAGGTGTATTTAATGGTTCACAGATTCGGCAGCTCATTACAGATGAATAGTTCATCGGAACAATGACAGAACTCCAAAAGAATGCTTGGTTGGCATTCGAAAACTTTTCAAAGACTTTCTTGGAAATATGCGAGTAAAAAATTACACCGAAATTGTCCAGCAACTTTCAAAGAGCTTTAAAATCCTTGGCCGCAACATGAGCATCAAACTTCATTTTCGGCATAGACAATTTGATGACTTCCGAGAAAATCTAGGTGCAGACAGTGATGAGCAGGGTGAGCAATTCTACGAAGATTTGAAGCTCATGGAAGAACGATATCAAGGTAGATGGGATTATGAACATGTAATGTCTGACTATTGTTGGAGCATCAAGTGAGATTGTCCACAAATTGAACACTCCAGGAAAAGTTACAAGCGAAAATTTTTACCTTAATATGTACTTGTTTCTTTTTGTAAAAGGATTTTACTACTTGTATGAGCACAATGTAGCTTATAGTAATACAAATATAATAAATAATATAATAAGTATATATATTATAAGTATATATATAAGTATATAAGTATATAAATATAATAAATAATAAGTAATATAAATAAAATAAATATATACAGCCGTTGCATGAATAATATATTAGGTAAGTTTTCCTTTATTTTGCTTTATATCCACATTAAGTATGATTTTTGGGGTATCCTGTAGCTTAAAAAGTTGACGTGATGGAAAAAACTGTGGTCATTTTTGGATTTAGATACCAATAATTAGACAAAAACAAGTGCCAGATCTAAGTCAACAAAATGTGCGTTCTCCAGTGAGCCTATGCTGAACGCATGATTTTCTTTACTTGTTTTTTGTTTGTTTGTTTGTTTTGTTTGTTGTTGTTTTTCGCATTCTAACAAATTTGAAAAGTGTTTATGAGTTTGGTTTGAATGCACGTCTGTCCGTCTGCCCGTACGCGCTCTAACTCGCGGAAATATAGTCCGATTCCATAAAATTCATAAATGTTATTGGATATCACTATGGCATTCGATACTGAAGGTGAAGTGTATAGCATTTACGGTTCATTTACAGAGACATTCAAAAGAAATCCGTTACATTACAGTGTATGCGGAAAAATCGTTTGCGGTGTGTTCCAATGATATTACACTATTTTAAACATACTGAAATTTATATACAGTCGGACCTCATTATCCCGACACCCGGTTTTCACGTCCTTCCGCTTATTACGTCAGTTTTTCAAAGTCCCGATTTTCTGTATATGATTTGAATGTAAATAAACTCCGGATTTTGCGTCGTTGAATACTTTTCAACTCCGGATATCCCGACGGTTTAGGAAAAATGTATATTTTTTATAATCCATCTTATAAGCACGGAAATTAAGCGGTAAGAAATGTCTTAGCCAAACTTTTCACAAAAGCGTCTAAAATACCCATTGAGATAAATTAGAAATTTTACATCAATCTTTTATCTGAATAAATATACCCACACATTATGAATGACTCACCTAAGCTCCAGATAGACGTATCAGTACTCACGGTCTTTTTGTTCTGGTCAGGTAGCGCTTTCTTGTGGGTACATGGATTTTTTCATGCGACTAAAACCAAAACATTGCATTACATTCAAACGGTCAGAAATTATCTAACATCCATTTCTGAAACAACGAATATTGATTACAATTCATTGTATAATATTGAAAATAAAACCGTAGGAAGCACATCTAGGGATAAGCAAACCTAATTCATCAGTATTTCTTGTAACAATAAAAGAACAAGCCATCATAAATCTGATTTTTATCCTTTTCAATTTTGTTTTTGTGTTTATTTTGCTTAATAATAATGTTTTATTGCTTAAAACTCCAAGAACAGTTATGAATTTAAAATTGTATTAAATTAATTAAAAATACCCTTTTTATAAACATATTTTTCTCTAACTCCGGTTACCTCGACACTCCGCTTATAACGACACTTTTTTCTGGTCATTAGAGTGTCGCGATAACGAGGTTCGACTGTATATCATTGAGGTGAATTACACGGCGTTTGCTATAGAAAAGAGCGTGTACAGACGTTACTACCGAAACACTCAAGGCCTGAGGACACGAGTTGTGACGTCATCACTAATCGACCGATTTCTCACTAGTGTTGGGATTCACACCGGAAAATTTTGACTAGCAATTTTGATTTATTTTATTTGTGGAATATCTATCATCTCATAAAAAAATAATAACTATTTAAACTTACTGGTGAGAATTCGGAATCCCTAAATAAAAATTCAGCCAGATACGGAATGCCTCAGTATTGCCTCATCTGGTGGATTTTTTATTGGGGTATTCCAAATTCTCACCAGTAAGTTTAAATAGTTATTATTGTTTTATCGGATGATAGTTCTTCCACAAATAAAATAAAAGAAAATTGCTGTTCAAAATTTTCCAGTATAAATTCCCACACTAGTGAGAAGTCGGTCGATTAGTGATGACGTCATAATTCGTGTCCTCAGGCCTTGAGTGTTTCGGTTGCAACGGTACAAAATGCATCCTTCATTATCTGAGACACCAAAAAGAATTTGGTTACAGAAGAAATAGAAGCTTCTGAGCAATAATTGCTCCAAGTGTGTTTTCAGTTGTGGTACGAGTTTTTAAATTGAACTAATTCTTTTTAAATAATACTTGGTGTGGATAAATTCTATAGATCCTATTCAGGGCTGCACAAAATTTCTCAAGTGCATTTTCGTTTATTAACGGAAATTGCTGAATGAAAATTTTCAACTGTGCTATTCGTTTCACTGAAATAACTCTTAGCATACTACGTAGTACACACAAATCCATATATGGGGCATTCTCACAATCTTTTGACTTTTGGGGAAAAAAATCTGACAAAATTAAACTTGCTAAAATAACATTTTAATCTGATAGACCTTAATGAATACCTTAATGATTCAAAATAAAGAAAAAATGGCCAGCAGCGAAAAGTTTTTCATTTAACTGAGGTTTAAGTTAAACTTGCGAGTTTAATTTTCCTTACCATTTTACCCCTAAAAATTTTTATTTTCTTCTAAATTTTTACTTATAATGAATTTGCATAGTACCCACAGGACATTCAAATAAGAAATAATAAAAATGTAGTACTTTTAATGCAGAATTTTTGTATAACATTGCCTTAAAGGGGTGTTAAAGAAGGGACGGCAAGGTAAAAAAAGGGGATGGTATTGGAAAAAAAGGACGGTAAGGATGGAACGGTAAGGAAAATTACCACCTATTTTTAGGAAAATCATGTTAAGACTAAGTGATAGCCACAATGTTCATTGATTTTTAGAAATAAATGTTAACATTGGATTAAATTATTATTATATTTTTTAATTTACCTGGAAAAGTGCAGGAATAAACCTTGGGGACGGTGAGACTACCAATAAAGCCACGATGCTTGAAATTGATATTTAAATGCTGATTTAAATTCTACAGTAAATTTCCTACCAAAGAATTTTAGACATTATTTCTCTAGCATACTTCTGCATGAGAAAAAACTTGAAAAAAATTCTGTGACTGCATCTGAAATGATTTTCCGTATAATTTTAGAAGAGGGATGGTAAGGAAACTAAAACCCATGGACAGAGTTTTAAAAATAATAACAACCTTAAAAATGTGTGCAGGTTAATTTTTAGCTACGTATTTATATAAAACAATAGTTCCAGTTTCAGAAAAAAATTACATCGAATTATTTTTATTGAAACAATTTTATCCAGACAGCTCCAAACTTAAAAATCAGCATCAGGGACACAGGACGGTATAGGAGTTTTCCAGGTGTTTGGACCCCCAACATTGTCCAAAACTTATTTATCTCGTTAATATTGTTGTGCAATCATGCAATGGGATGTTCCCCAGTATATGAAATAAAAAAACACACAAAAAAGTGTATTAAAATAAAAATTATTATTCAGGGACATGAAAGTCAAAAGATTGTAAGAATGCCCAATATCATATACACAGCTGCACAAAAAAAAAGTATATTTATCCGATTATTAATTGTAATAGCAGAAATTGGGTTTTCAAATGGCTTATGAGTTTTCCAAATTGCTAATTTAGACACCATCTTTCACTTTAATAATCTTGCGAAATTTTCTTATAGAATTCTGAATGCATTGGAAAATGTTTCAAAATGTATGCTGAATGCATAACTTTCTTTTTGTATTTTATTTATCGTGAGTGGTTTTTTTTTATTTAAGCGGTACAGTCGTTTACTGCTTTCAATAACAGAAAAAGCGTCGCGTCATTTATAATTACGAAAAAAGCATTCCGATAGACTATTTCTCATTAGTCACTCATTACATTTACTTGTTGAACAAAAAATAGAAAGAACATGCATCAGGCACATATTATGAAACAATCTCTAAAATTAACGGAATATTATTAAAGAAATTTCTTTTTTTTTTTTTTCCAGAATGAAATGAGATATCTAAGTAAGCAACATAAAAAGCATATAACTAAGTAAAAATCGATCTTCAGCATTGCTGTCCATATCTCGTAATGTGTGCGGCGAAGCAGGGCTGCTTAGTCGGAGTCGGATCTTTTAAAATTCCCGGAGTCGGAGTCGTCCATTTTACAAGCAGGTCTGCGTTGTCGGAGTCTATAAAGGAGTTGGCCCATTTTTGAGCGAAAGAGTCGGAGTCGGATCTGTTAAAATTCCCGGAGTTGGAGTCGGAGTCGTCCATTTTTTCCACCAATTCTGCAGCCCTGGTGCGAAGTCTTTCGTGTAGGCAATCTATAGAATTTATACACACCGCCCATTACACTCGAATCTAGAAAAATTCATTCAATTTAGGAAAATGCACTTCCAACATTCAATCTAAGTCAGCAGTTTAGCCGAATTCTTTCGTGCGTTTCTGTAAATTAACGATAAATGTTATGCACTCTGTAATCTACAGGAAACGTGAAATACACTTCACCGTAAACAATTTTTTTTCCATAAATCATAATGTATTGGAAAATTTTGTGCGTTCCTGATAACGAACTTACAAATGCTACTTATTCCATACTCCGGAGAAAACATGTTGGAGCCCACCTCAATTATGTATATCAATCTCATTTTGTTTTGAATCTTGTAACATCAATTAAGTGTACCGAAACTTTTTTCCCGCATTGGCCATAATGGAAGTCTTTAGTGTGTCCTTGTAAACGAACTATAAATGCTACACATTTTCCCTTTTCAATACCGAACATTCCATAGTAAACTTAAAAGACATAAAAAAAAAATTGCATGGAATTCCGAGGATATTTACGAGAGTTAGAGCACAGACAGACACACAGACAAACCGAACTCATAAACACTTTTCAACTATGCTGGTAAGTGTTAAAAAAGACTGCTACATGTTCTGCATATGTTGAAAGTTATTATATGTTGGGGCGGGGGTATTTTATAAGTTATATGATAGATGTAGGTATGTAAGATAAATATATATAATATAGAAATGCACAAAAGTTGTATTTAAATATGCAGATAATGCATTAAAGCTATCCTCAAATCCAAACTAGCGATTTCTGACACATTTTATAATTCATTTTTGTTTTCAAACGTATCAAATTGGCGGGTGCTAAAATTAAGAAAACGTCTAATCGAACTGTTTTCCGTTTTTCAGTTAAACTAGAATATTTTTCAGAAAATGCAGTCAAAGTTGGCGTTTTGAACCGAATTTCCGGACGCGACAGCACAGGAAAAGGAAAAAAAACTGTCGCCCTGAGACGGAATTCATTTATTGAAAAATGAAAAAAAAAAACTGTTCTATTACAAATCACTTCAATAATCGTACCTGCAAGAATGCATGCTTTTATGTTTAAGTGTGTGTCAAAAAATTTCGCGTTGTTGAGGGAGATTTTGTTTTTTCTTTTTTTGAGAACTACCATAAGCATGGAGAAATGAGCATGAAGATAATTTGAACATTAAAAAATATTTATCAGTCTTAACCATTCTGCCGAAGTGTGTTTGTAAGATATTTTTTCTTTCTTTGTTTCGCAGGTGAAAAAATCGTGAATCTCAATTTCACCTTCACTCACTTTCTATTCGCCCACATTCCAGAGCTAAAGATAAAGTAATCAATGTCATTATTGATTTTTTTTCTGATATTATCTTTTCTCCACATTTCATATGAGTCAGATATACAAATTAATCCTAAAATCTGAATTGTTATTCCAATTTCTCTTATCTCAAGGCTGTGATGTATTTATTACTTCCTTATGTTTAAAGAGACAATTTCAAGATTTTTCTCGTTAATAGTTAGTTAATGTAAAGAGATTTCAAGTTGTCTCTGTTTTCATCAACAGTTTTATGTCAAATATATTATCAGTATCCATTCATTGCTATAACTCAAGTAAGGTGGAGAAGATTTGTTACGAAGTGGTGTAGTAATTCAGAAATTAATCAAAATAATGGAGAATTGAGCTTGAAGATCATTTAAACATTAAAAAATATTTATCAGTCTTAACCATTCTGCCGAAGTCTGTCTGTAAGATAGTTTTTCTTTCATTGTTTCTCAGCTGAAAAATTTGAGAATCTCAATTTCACCTTCTCTCACTTTCTATTCACCCACATTCCGGAGCTAAAGATAAAGTGATTAATGTCATTATTGGACTTTTTTCTGATATTAATCTTTTCTCCACATTTCATATGAGTCAGAAATGGGGAATTAATCCTGAAATCTAAATTGTTATTCCAATTTCTCTTATCTAAAGGTTGTGATGTATTTATTACTTCCTTATATTTAAAGAGAAAATTTCAAGATTTTTCTCGTTAAGTTAGTTAATTCAAAGGATTTCAAGAGGTCTCTGTTTTCATCAACAGTTTTATGTCAAATATGTTATCAGTATGTATTGATTGCTGTAACTCAAGTCATGAGGAGAAGGTTTGTTACGAAGTGGTGTAGTAATTCAGAAATTAATCGAAGTGATGGACAATTGATCATGAAGATAATTTAAACATTAAAAAATATTTATCAGTCTTAACCATTCTGCCGAAGTCTGTCTGTAAGATAGTTTTTCTTTCCTTGTTTCTCAGCTGAAAAATTCGTGAATCTCAATTTAATTTTCAATCACTTTCTATTCAGCCCATTCCGGAGCTAAAGATAAAGTGATCAATGTCATTATTGAACTTTTTTCTGATATTAATCTTTTCTCCACATTTCATATGAGTCAGAAATAAGGAATTAATCCCAAAATCTGAATTGTTATTCCAATTTCTCTTATCTCAAGGTTGTGATGTATTTATTACTTCCTTATATTTAAAGAGAAAATTTCAAGATTTTTCTCGTTAATAGTTAGTTAATGCAAAGAGATTTCAAGGGGTCTCTGTTTTCATCAACAGTTTTATGTCAAATAACTGTTGTATCAGTATGTATTGATTGCTGTAACTCAAGTCATGTGGAGAAGATTTGTTACGAAGTGGTGTAGTAATTCAGAAATTAATCGAAGTAATGGAGAATTGATCATGAAGATAATTTAAACATTAAAAAATATTTAACAGTATTAACCATTCTGCCGAAGTCTGTCTGTAAGATAGTTTTTCTTTCATTGTTTCTCAGCTGAAAAATTCGTGAATCTCAATTTCACCTTCAATCACTTTCTATTCAGCCCCATTCCGGAGCTAAAGATAAAGTGATCAATGCCATTATTGAACTTTTTTCTGATATTAATCTTTTCTCCACATTTCATATGAGTCAGAAATAAGGAATTAATCCCAAAATCTGAATTGTTATTCCAATTTCTCTTATCTCAAGGCTCTGATGTATTTATTACTTCCTTTTATTTAAAGAGGCAATTTCAAGATTTTTCTCGTTAATAGTTAGTTAATGTAAAGAGATTTTAAAGTGTCTCAGTTTTAATCAACAAGTTTATATCAAATATGTTATCAGTATGTATTGATTGCTATAACCCAAGTAGTGAGGGGAGGATTTGTTATGAAGGGGGTGTAGTAATTTAGAAATTAACCGAAATAATGGAGATTTGAGCATGAAGATCATTTAAACATTAAAAATATTTATCAGTCTTAACCATTCTGCCAAAGTCTGTTTGTAAGATAGTTTTTCTTCCTTTGTTTCGCAGGTGAAAAAATCGTGAATATCAGTTTCACCTTCACTCACATTCTATTCACCCACATTTCGGAGCTAAAGATAAAGTGATCAATGTCACTATTGAACATTTTTTCTGATATTAATCTTTTCTCCACATTTCATATGAGTCAGTGTTAAGGAATTAATCCTAAAATCTGAATTATTATTCCAATTTCTCTTATCTCAAGGCTCTGATGTTTTTATTACTTCTTTATATTTAAAGAGAGAATTTCAAGAATTTTCTCGTTAACAGTTAATTAATGTAAAGCGATATCAAGGTGTCTCAGTTTTAATCAACAAGTTTATGTCAAAAATGTTATCGGTATGCATTGATTGCTATAACCCAAGTAATGAGGGGAGGATTTGTTATGAAGTGCTGTAGTAACTTAGAAATTAATCGAAGTAATGGAGAATTGACCATGAAGATAATTTAAACCTAAAAAAAAATATTTATCTCTCTTAAGGGGGTAGGATACCTTTGAACACGTCTAAAAAGTAAAAAATATCACTATGTTCCAAGTTTCAAAACTTATGTAATAAGTCAAAAATAAAAACAAACTTCATTTAAACGTAAAGCTCATATTTAAATTTAAATTTTAAATATATATTCATATACTTGTAAATTCATAAATAAATATTGAAATGATAAGTTTAAAAATATATGATAATAAGAGAAAAAAATCTTGGGCGCATGATAAAATCTGAAAATATGCCTATAAAGAGGACATTTTGGTGGAAATGCATACATAATAGTGTTACCTTTATAATACTAAAACCAGAATATTTGAAAAAAATATTGACAAAATTAAAAAATTAACAGTAAATGAAAAATTTTCACTTTTAAAAAATATTTTCAAAGTAAAAAAACTGAAAAAAAAATTTATATTACATTTTTCTGGTTTTAAGTTGTAGATAATACAGAAATGAATATGTTTGAAATTTTTTTTTTGATTGTCATGCATAGTTTTTTAGTAACACAGCGCGCAGTATCAAAATTCATCATTTTGAATAAACAAATTCTCCAAAGTTTAATTCAATAAAAGCAAAGTTTAATTATCCTATGTAGTCTTAATATAAAGTCGTAATGAAACTGCCATAATTAGTAAACTAATGGGAATTTCTTAATGCGGTTTTTTGCATATTGTTCAGAAATGATTACGGAATCAAAATATGTAATAAAAAAATCGAAAATTTTGTAGGTTTAAAGGTATCCTATCCTCTTAACCATTCTGCCAAAGTCTGTCCATAAAATTGTTTTCTTTTCTTTGTTCCTGAGCTTAAAAAATAGTGGATCTCAATTTCACCTTCACTGACTTTCTATTCGCCCACATTCCAGAGCTAAAGTTAAAGTGATCAATCTCATTATTGAACTTTTTTTCTGATATTAATCTTTACTCCACATTTCATCTGAGTCAGAGAAAGGAATTAATCCTAAAATCTGAATTGTTGTTCCAATTTCTCTTATCTCAAGGCTCTGATGTATGTATTACTTCCTTATATTTACAGAGACAATTTCAAGATTTTTCTCGTTAATAGTTAGTTAATGTGAAGAGATTTCAAAGTGTGTCAGTTTTAATCAACAAGTTTATGTCAAATATGTTAGCATTATACATTGATTGCTATAACCCAAGTAAAGAGGGGAGGATTTGTTATGAAGGGGTGTAGTAATTTAGAAATTAATCGAAGAAATGGAGAATTGAGCATGAAGATCATTTAAACGTTAAGAAATATTTATCAGTCTTAACCATTCTGCCGAAGTCTGTTTGTAAGATAGTTTTCCTTTATTTTGTTTCGCAGGTGAAAAAATCGTGAATCTCAATTTCACCTTCACTCAATTTCTATTCACCCACATTCCGAAGCTAAAGTGATCAATGTCATTATTGAACTTTTTTCTGATATTATCTTTTCTCTACATTTCATATGAGTCAGTGATAAGGAATTAATCCTGAAACCTGAATTGTTATTCCAATTTCTCTTATCTCAAGACTGTGATGTATTTATTTCTTATTATGTATTTCTTATTATTATTATGTATTTATTACTTATGATGTATTTATTATTTATTCTTGATGTATTTATTATTAGAGACAATTTCAAGATTTTTCTCGTTAATAGTTAGTTAGTGTAAAGATATTTTAAGGTGTCTCAGTTTTCATCAATAGTTTTATGTCAAAAATACTATCGGTATGCATTGGTTGCTATAAACCAAGTAGTGGGGGAGGATTTGTTATGAAGTGGTGTAGCAATTCCGAAATTAATCAATGGGTACTTAGGTAGTCATTTTCAAATACAATAGAGCGCCGATTATCCGGATGGGTCCAGACCGAGGCCGACCCGGTTAATGAAAAATCCGGATAATTAGACAACTTTAAAAAATGGCTATGACAACGTATTTTAGGTAACTTCTCTTCACACTTTTCCCATGCTTAGGACTGGCAATTGTAGCAGCGCACATTTTAGCATATTACAAATGGCGTGTTTAGAAGTTATTTATTTATTTTTATTTATTTATTTTTTTTTTTTTACAAAATTGGTACAAAGTTATACAATGAAGTACACATAAAATTTATTACATGTATATATACATACACTGTACAGGACGTACGTTTGAAAAAAACATTCACTGTGATAGGGAAAATAAATTCTTGATAGTCTTCTGACGATTCGACGATTCGAAGATTTTGTTTTGTTTTGCCGAGGAGCCCGGGACCTATGTTCCACATCCCCGGATGCATGACAGGTTGGGTATCTGATAAGGTGGTATTCCTGGGCAGCGGTGCAAAAAAAAAATAGAAAATGAAAAGGGGGGGGGGCGACCTAAGTTCTTGAGTGTCTTCTGCTTATTAGAGGACATTATTTAACGGTTAACGTTCGTGACATCCTGCCGAATTTACACAACCGCGCCTAAAGATGTTTCACTTCAAAATTTTTGGAGAAAGCGGGGGAAAAAAAGTATGGTCCTTGATCGATCTGGTTAATTAGGCAATCCGGTTAATCGGCATTCGGATAATTGATGCTCTACTGCAATTGGAAAAACTACGATTGCCACTAATTAATAATTTATTTATGTTCAAACTAATTCTTAATATGATTGATCAGAAACAACACTTTAATTATTTTAGAAAGATTTAAATTTCGGAATTGCAGACACGTACAAGTATTAAATTAATGCGTCAACGGTCGGGGAGGAGGCGAGGGGAAAAAGCCCCCTTGAAATAGAAAAATATTTGATATTATAAAAAATTTCACAGAAAAAAAGCAATTATAGCATGTTAGCGCATATGTGAATGTACTTTTTTTTTACATCTCATAAGAACTACACCCCCTGAAACTTCTTGAAATTGTACTTGTATGAAAGGAATATTCTCATATCAAAAAATTGACACTGCTGGTTGAAACTTTCAATATTATACTAATATATAACAAGAAAGAAAAATCATGCGCCAAGTATAGATTATGAAACACTTTCCAACACGTTTATTTATGTTACAAAAAATTGTCCCTGAAAAAAAGCAATCTCACAGTACCAGTGTTTGTAATTGTACTTTCTGCTACATTTCGTAAGAATTAAACCTTCCGAAACTTCTTGAAATCGTACTTGTATGAAAGAAATGAAACAGCTGGTTAAAAATTTCAAAACTATGCTAATATATAACAGCAAAGAAAAAGCATGCGCTAAGCATTACTTTATGAAACACTTTCCCACACATTCAGAATACTGAAACAAAACTTCACCGTTCAAAAAGATGAAAAATGATTTCTAAATAAACAATTTGGAAAATGCATAACCCATTTGAAAACACGATTTCAGTAATAACCATCTACAGCGGGAAAATATCGGAGTTCTTTTGTGCAGCCCTGTATATGATTCATACTTTTGTATTTATACTGCGTAGTATATCGAAATGTAGTTAAGTTGAAAATGTATAACAAAGTTGAAAAATACCCTTTATCCATTTCCGTCAATAAACGGAAATGTACTCCAATTCTTTGGTGAAGCCCTGTATAAGATCAACAGAATTTATATATCTATTTATATAAAACGCAAGTAAGGTGGCGATACCGGTGCTTACTCATCCTCGAGAAAAGCAAACTTATCGCTGTCGTGTTATACTCAAGTATTCCAGTCAGTGATGTAGTCGTAAAAAAAACAGAGGGTATACGCTCAAGCCAGAGCGTATACCCTAGAATGTATTTACTAATTTACTATAGCTTTCTTGGGAAACAGAAGGTATACGGTGTTCCTTAAAAAAATCCAGAGGGTATACGGCCTATACCCCCCGTATACCTTCCACTACATCCCTGATTCCAGTGCCTATAAGTATGCGAGTGTTCAACTTATGGACAAGGCTTCATTTCTAGCAAAATAAGTACCGGAGCTCTAAAATTCATTAATAACAATACCATTCCCTCTACCCGCATATTTATATTTCATACATTATTTGCAAAATCGAAAGCAAATTTCTTCTTAAGAAAAAGAAAATGTTTAATATATTTTGACTGTATCTACGTGCATTTATCTATCTATATCTATCTATACTCATCTATACTTTCATATTATAAAGGGGTAAAAATTGTTTATTTGTAGGAGGTAAGCTCTGGAACTACCGAACCGATTCCAAAAGTAATGGTATCAAAATGATGGTGTTAGTCCAACTTAGAACATAGGCTATATCTTATGACCCTGCTTCTGGCCAAAAGGGGGTGCAGGAGCAAAAAGCGTTCTAAAAAGGCAATTTTTGTGTTACTGAAGGGCCTAGAAACATGAAATTTGGAATGGTAGTTACTTATAAGATACTAATGATCCCTAAGGACATTTCTTAAAAAAATCGAAATTAAAAAGGGGTGAAAATACGCGAAAATCGTTCTAAAAAACGTTCTAATTGACGATTTTTACGCAGTTTCAGGAAGTGCCAAACCAATTTCAAAAATAATGGTGTCAAAATGATGGTAACAACCATTGCTCCAACATAGGCTACATTTTATGTCGGTGCCACTACCCCTACCGGGGCTGCAGGATAAAAAAAACGCTCGAAATTGCGATTTTTGTGTTACTGAAGGGTCCAGATACATGGAATTTGGCATAATAGTTACTTATTAGATATAAATGATCTCTAAGAACATTTATTTAAAAATTCGAAATTTAAAAGGGGTGAAAATTCGCAAAAAGAGTTCTAAAAAACGTTCTAAAAGGCGATTATTGCGCAATCTCAAGAAGTACCAAACCCATTTCAAAAGCAATGGTGTCAAAATGATGGTGACAATCCTTGCTCCTATATAGGCTACATTTTATGTCGGTGCCACTACCCCTAAAGGAGGTGCAGGAGCAAAAAAAGTTCGAAATTGCGATTTTTTTTATACTGAAGGACCCAGATACATGGAATTTGGAATGGTAGTTACTTATAAGATATAAATGATCTCTAAGAACATTTCTTAAAAAATTCGAAATTAAAAAGGGGTGAAAATGCTCGAAAAGAGTTCTAAAAAACGTTCTAAATGGCGCTTTCTACGCAATCTCAGAAAGTACCAAACCTATTTCAAAAGTAATGGTTGGAAATTGATGATGACAGCCCTTGCTCCAACATACGCTCTATTGCATCTCGGTGTCACTACCACCTAGGGGTTGCAGAAGCAACAAACATTCTAAATTGTGATTTTTGTGTTACTGAAGGCCCTAGAATCCTGAAATTTGGCAAGGCAATTATTTATAAGATGCAAATGATCTCTAAGAACATTTCCTAAAAAATCGAAATTTGGGGTGAAAGGGGTGAAAATGAGCGAAAAGTTTTCTAAATTGCGATTTCTACGCAATCTCAGGAAGTGCCGAACCGATTTAAAAAATAATGGTGTGAAAACGATAGCCCTCGCTCCAACATAGGCGGTATTTCATGTCGGTGCCACACTCCAAAGGGTTGAAGGGGTAAAAAAGATCTAAATTGCGTTTTTTGTAATACTGGAGGGGCTAGCAACTTGAAAGTAGGCATGGTATTTACTTATAAGATATAAATGATCTCTAAGAACATTTCCTAAATAATTCAAAATTTAAAAGGGGTGAAAATGGACAAAAAACGTTCTAAATCGCGATTTCTACACGCAATCTCAGAAAGTACCCAACCGATTTCTAAAGTAATGGTTGGGAAATTAATGATGACAGCCCTTGCTCCAAAATAGGATCTATTTCACGTCCGCGTCACTACCACCTTGCTGTTGGATTTTAAAAAGCGTTCTAAATTGCGATTTTTGTGATACTGAAGGGGCTAGCAACTTGAAATTTGGCATGGTAATTACTTATAAGATGTTAATACTCTCTGAGAAGAGTTCCTTAAAAATTTGAAATTTAAAAGGGGTTAAAATGAACGAAAAGCGTTCTAAAAACGCTCTAAATAGCAATTTCTATGCAATCTCAGGAAATATAAACCGATTTCAAACGTAATGGTTTCAAATTGATGGTGACAGTCCTCGCTCCAACATAGCCTATATTTTACGGCAAAAACTGTTCAAAATTGCGTTTTTTGTGTTGCTGAGAGGGTCTAACATTTTAAATTTGGAATGGTAATTACTTCGAGATGCAAATGCTTTCTAAGAATTGTCGAAAGAAAATTCCAAATTTAAAAGGATGAAGTGAGCGGAAAGCGGTCTATAAGCGTTCTAAATTACAATTTTTATGCAATCGTATGGAATACGAAACCGATTTCAAACATAATGGTTGCAAATTGATGGTGATAGAACCTGCTCAAACATAAGCTATATTTTATGTCGAGGGTTGCAGGAGCAAAAATATTTCTAAATTGCGATTTCTGCGGTACTGAAGAGAGTAGAAACTTTAAATATAGCACGATATTTACTTATAAAATATAAATGTCCTCTAAGAACAGTCGAAAATAAATTCGAAATTAAAAAGGGGTGAAGCGAAGGAAAGGAGCGAAAAGCATTCTAAAAGAGTCTTAAATTACGATTTCTATAGAATCTCAGGAAATAATAAACCGATTACAGAAGTTATTGGTTGCGAATCAAGACTGATAGTCCCTGATCCTATACGGGCTATATTTTATGCCGGTGTCACTAGCACCTGGTTGGCAGGAACAACAAGAAAGTCTTAAAAAACATCTAAATTCCGTTTTCTATATAATAGTAGGAAATACCAACAGATTTCAAGGTTAATGTTGGCAAATTAATAATGGCAGTCTCTGTTTCAACATTTTTCGAATAAATCTATTTCAACACTGTTTCGGCATTTTATGTTGGTGCCACTAACACCAGAGAGGTGGTAGACTGTTAGACAAGAAGCTTGGAATTTCACATGATGTTTAATTTTAAGATGTAAATGTGTCAAGATGGTTTCTAAAAAATTCAAAACTGCAAATGAATTTTGAAATGAGCATATGAAATGAGCATAAAAGTCTCAAAATACTTTCTAAATTATCATTTAATTGGAATTAGTTTTATTTCTTCTTATTAATTAAAATCTCATCTCCGTCTATTGCACTTCTATGATGAAGTTTAGTCAAACTGTGGCTTAATTTGAAATTTTTGAATTATTTCAAAAAGTGTTCTTCTAATAAAAAATAGTCATGCAAATATCACTTGGCATATTTCAACTATAGTACGAGCAAAGCCGCGGGGTTTGCTAGTATGCAATAAAATCCAATAACTAACTACAGAAAAAACGTTAAGATTATACGTGGAGGGAATTTTCAGAAAATGCTACTCGTCAAGGATTTCTATGTATCAACTAGCAAAACACAACAAACAGTGCTGTTCCAGTGAGCTTCGACGCAAATTGAGCACCTCATGGAACTAAAATATTGATCAGTAAAACTATTTTACAAGCACGGACAAAACCCACAAACTGACCACGAGTAAGAAAATACGATAGGATAATTCTGACATTCCTCGTCTCCGTTCGGAAGCCATTGAGACAGAAAGCCACGGACTTGCGAGTGATAGATAAATTTATGCCGCTACGTGTGTGACAGGCTACCAAAGAACTTCAATACGTTCAGTCTATTATAACTTCTTTGATACTACGTCACATATGTAAGTGTTTTAGTACTAGAGAAGGAAAAGGACTGGAGATGGGAGGGAAAGGAAAATATAACTTGGGCTTCGCTTTTTCGTAAGCATTTTTCCACTGGGCTCCGAAGCGCAGCATTTATGAGATCCGGTAAATTCTGACCGAAATTTAAATAGTCACTAAAAGCAAAGAAGTACCGGAGCTAAGTTCCAAGTGAGCTCCAGCGCAAATTAAGCACTGTTTACGGCAATAGTTGATAAACATACATAACTTTTTTTACATAAAATTAGCTTTAAATTAATAGTTGAGAAATTGAGAAATGTGACACTACAATAAAGTGGAAGTGATTAATCACTCGAGTAAGAAAACCTGTGGCATAGAGGGGGGGGGGGGGGAATTCCACGAAATTTGCGTGGCATTTTTAATCGATGACCCCTAATACGTTGAAGTTCAGAAAGAATTTTTTTTCAATAGAAAATAAATAAATAAACAAAGACTTCATGAAATAAAAAAATATCTATTACGGAATTTCGAACGACAGTTTAATTTATCCAGGTAAGTCTCATCTTCGTTACTTAAGCTGGTATGAAAGTCACATGCTTCTTTCCTGCATCGTGGTTGGTTTCCCAAGGTCACCACTACTCACTTTTACTTTCTTTTTCCTTGATTTCTGACACACCGGTTTATCTTTCGGCTTCTCTTTTTATTAGCTTTACAGCTTTATTTAGAAAAAATAGCGGATACATTTTTTCTGATAAAATGGTATTCGTGATAAATTTAGACATATTGTCACGAAATAATTTCGCATTATATCATTTCTCTATCGTCGTAATTAATGAGCTAACATGCACGAAACGAGAGACATGGTATTAAATTTTCTGCTTATTTATAGCAACGTACACTTTTATCTGGTGATATAAGCGTTTTGCAGACTTGACATTGGAAATTTTGCTCGTCATATCACCAGAGTTGCCAATGTCATACGGGGTGTTTCTAAATTAATATCGGGTTTTTAACGCTTGGTAGTATTTATTACATAAAACTTAAAATTATAATTAATACATAAAATGAAAGAACAACTCAAACAATTTTATCTACAAGCTTACAAGTGTTCAATGTGAACACCTTTTTCGTCACACGAGACACATCAAGTCCATAGCTCAGTTCTTCCCAAACGTTGATTGGCAAAGAAGTTCTGTTCAGACGCTCACTCGATCTGACGCCATGTGATTTCTACCTGTGGAGGTTCATAAAGAATCGTGTGTACTACCAGCCTCCACTACCAGCATATCATTGAAGCTGTTGCAACAATAACCCAACAAACACTAATTAACGTTTGGGAAGAACTGAGCTACCGACTTGATATGTGCCGTGTGACGAAAGGTGCTCACATTGAACACTTGTAAGCTTGTAGGTAAAACTGTTTGAGTCGCTCTTTCATTTTATGTATTAATTATAATTTTAAGTTTTATGTAATAAATATTACCAAGCGTTAAAAACCAGATATTCATTTAGAAACACCCCGTAGTTTATACTTACTGGACAAGAGGCAGCGAATCTACTGCAAATGTGCCACTTTTAACACGTAAAAGAATACTTTTGGCATGTCTTTGGAGTTCTAAATCGAAATACATGGTGTGTTCACAAAGTTTCTGATCTGAGAATACAAAATTTATTAAACATTTTTGTACAGCGATCTGAAATTCTTCGAAATATGACCCTTGCCCATCAGCACAATGCTGCAAGCGTTTTTTCTATTATTCACAGGCTCCCTGGAAGTCTTCGTGCGCAAGGATGTTAAGGGACCTCGTCCAAGCTGGAATCGTGGATCGCTGGAAAAGTTTTAAATTGCTTCTCTTTCAGGTCTTTTTTTGATCCGGAGGAACAAAAAAAAATAGCTGGGAGCGAGGTCGAGACTGTAGGTGCCCTTGTGGCAGGATTGCCACGTTAAACTTAGCCAAAACTTTGACAGCTGCGAGCGACGTGTGAGAGGGCGCATTGTCGTGGTGAACAATGCAATCGTCTCTGATGTCTGGGCGGACGCGCCGGGTCAAGTCAGTTTTACGATGGGATGCACCACCATTTGAAGGATCGAGTCCGGCGCGTCCACCCAGACGTCAGAAATGATTGGATTG
Source organism: Maratus speciosus (assembly GCA_963932465.1). Taxonomy (NCBI): domain Eukaryota; kingdom Metazoa; phylum Arthropoda; class Arachnida; order Araneae; family Salticidae; genus Maratus; species Maratus speciosus. The sequence goes on from OZ010798.1 coordinate 295,335,856, forward strand.
TTCACCACGACAATGCGCCCTCTCAAACGCCGCTTGCCACCGCCGAAGTTTTGGCTAAGTTTAACGTGGCAATACTGCCGCAAGCCCCCATACAGCCCAGACCTTGCTCCCAGCGACATTTTTTGTTCTCCGGATCAAGAAAGACCTGAAAGGGAAACGATTCGACACAATTCCAGCGATCCAGGCAGCTTCGACGAGGTCCCTCAACAGACTTGCGGGCGAAGAATTCCAGGGAGCCTCTGAATAATGGAAAAACCGCTGGCATCGGGATGTTGATGCCCAAGGGTCATATTTCGAAGAATTTTAGTTCGCTGCACAAAAATTTTTAATAAATTTTGTATTCTCAGACCAGTCTTGAAACTTTGTGAACACACCCTGTATGGAGAGATTAGACAAATACACAAATTTAGATGATCTGATCGTTTTCTTTTAATATGATGCTACACCCAAACGGCTAAATTAATAATGTCATGATTTTATGGGATAGCGATTGCCTTCATAAGAGTTTCAGAATTTTCTAAATTTCATGCAAGAAAAATATAAACACGTTTATCTTGTCATACAAAGGTTTTGTTAATATATTTTGGATATTCTTTTGAAAAATCGAGTGAGCCGAACCCGATACCAAAAAAATGAAACTCAACCCGACCCACAGAAAAAAAGTAGAAGTCAACCCAACCCAAACCCGACCCGCACCGTCGAGTCTAGTTTGAATATAAGCGGGTTACCAGACCCGATGCAGGGCTCTAACCCGGCATAATTTGCTTGGTCATTGTAACTACAGTACAAACTCTAAAGTTCGGAAACCTCGGGACTTTACCAAGTCCGAACTTTAGATTTTTCCAAATTTTAGGTCATCATAAATATTGCTTTTCTTTCCAATAATATTATTGATTTCTTTCCATAAAAAGGAAAATAAATTTCACTACTTAAAAAACGCAAAATATGACGTTCATATATTAAAAAATCCCTGCCGGTTTGGCCTACAGGCGGAGGTAGATTTCGAAGTTAAGTATACTAATTTCACCAACAAAAACTAAATCATGATTAGAGATAAACCCACTTTAACAATTTTATCTGGCCGCTTTTAACGAGTTTTTATTTCATTTTTATATAATAGCTGGTTTTATCAGAATCATGTTAAGGCGGTATTAAAAAAAAAAAGAGTACTTTTCCATGCTGAACAACTGGCACAGTTTTCTGGCACAGTTTCAGATTCATTTTTAATCGAAAAAATATTAAACTTGCTGACGTGATTTTTGAAGAGATTTATAAGCGACCTGTGTTTTTATTTTTCTTTCACTTAATTAAAACTTGATTTATGAACAATTATTTTCTTAGTAGGAAAATATTTTTCGTTTCTAACAGAATCGCTTCCGGAAATTCTGTTCAAAATGCCCACTTTAACATCATTTTTTGAAATATATTCTGCCTCTATCAAAAAATCGATCATTACGGTACATTATATAGTTTCTGAAAAAGAGAATTCACCAATTGGATCCGTTTGAGAGCAAAAATGAATTTAAAAATGAATCAGAAAATAAGCAGTTTGGATTTGAATACACCCTTAATAAGATGATTTTTTTCTTCAACCGCTATGTATTTTTAATTTGTTTTTGCTGTAAGAATTGGTACTATGAAAAACTTGTCAATATAAATGTTGTTGATAATATTAAAAAGATATATAATAAATTCATGCGGATTTTTTATCTTGTGAATTGACGAAGTTATGGATTTTTTTCCTCTTCACCTCCCCCACCCCCTTTTTTTGTTTTCGTTTTTAATTTTTTTTTTTTTTTGGTACGAATTGGTATTATCAAAAATCTGCCAGTATAAAAATTGTAGATAATATTAAGAACATGTATAATAAATTTAATTGCATTTTATATCTTGAGAACTGACGAAGTTATGAATTTTTTTCTCCCTAAAACCCCGTTTTTTGCGCCCCTTGAGCCCATTTTTAATTTTATTAAAAATCTGCGATACATAAATTTTTGGCCCTTTTTTAAGAAGTAATAAAAACTTTAAACTGATTTGATATGTACAAAAATTAAGAAGTTATGGGGTTTTTTCGGTTTTCACAAAACCCCTGCCTATTTCCATCCCCTTGATCCGATTGTGCCCATTAACGAACTTGACCGATATTTTATGCCCCTTGATTGTATGTATTAGTTTGGAAGAGATTTGTGCAGAATTACGGAAGTTATCGTGTCCCTTGAAAAGTGATATATCCACCCTATATATATAAAATCCTGATGAAACGAATTTATGAAACGGCAAAATCTACCCTATATATATAAAATCCTAATGAAACGAATATATGAAACGGCTAAAATGTAACGATTCTTTGAATAAACTGATTAAACAACTGATTCTGTTTCACGGTGATTTCTCCTAAAAAAGGGAATACTTTGCGATGAAATAACACCAAAAATTAATATTGATCCGCAGATTTCAAAATTGGTATAGAATTTTTAAATTCGAATTAGTTTTCGAAATATTAATTTTTTTCTAATTTTATATACATTTTTCTAATGATGGCAACTCAAATTTTAATCAAATAGATATTTTTTTTTTTCAGATTATACAAAAGGTTACTATTTTAAAGTAATTTGGCGAGAAATTTGGCCTCCCTTAAATGTATGCTAAGAAATGTATCATGTTACTTTTATACATAATTCCATTTGTATTTCATTATCATTTTATTTAATACAAACTGAAACATTTAAAATAAATGACTTTCACTTCTTTATTTTTTTTTAAACGAAATGAAAAGAAAAATATTAGGCACAGATATCATATACGCACCGAGGTACCTAATTGGCACCAAAATTACATTATTTTGGTTGACAAGGTAACCCGGCTATTGTTGTTTATTTAATAATAAATGCTTATTTACTTTATTTTCTTTTTTTTAATTACATAAATTGTTTTGTCCCATAGTTAATTATTTTTTTGGTTATTTTCCTATAAAAATAAAAAATAATAGAAAATAATTAAAAAATACGGTACTACATAGTTATTCCATCGACCCATTTCGCTAAATTATATAAATCGCCAAACCACTCGCCAAATTATACATATTGACATAATTTTTATTTTAAATAACGAAAGAACAAAGAAAATAGTATAACATTAATAAATATACAAATAAAACGTCGAAATAAAAATCACTTGATGATGTAAAGACGTGTAACTTGCTTAAAGTCAAGTGAATATGACATTTACGATCAACCATTATTGGCATTTAATCTTATAGTTTGGTGATAGATTTTTGGTCGACGGGATAACTAAGTAGTACCAAAAATACATATGTAACTGGTATTCGAAAACAAATTTTCGTAAAAAAATCACGCCAAACCCGGTGCGTATATGGCATCTGGCCAAATATTAAATGATGTAACAAACGATGACATTTAATTTCAACTTCAAAGCAATGTTTTAATTTACCACTCGAAAAAAAAAATGCTAACTGGCGACTTGAAAAATAGCTATTGGTGAGATTTGCACCCGGCTAGCGTAACAGTGTTGGGGTCCCAACCATGCACGAAGAATTCTTTGCGACCAAGGAAACTTTTATGTAGTTTTATTCGAAAAAGAAATTTGATTTTTTAATCAAAAGGGAAAACTTTCGGCACAGATCTCATATATGGACCCATATTGACGCGATTTTTTCTCACGCCAATGTCATTTACGCAACGGGTACTTAACTGGCGCCATAGTATCGTTATTTTGCATGATTTGATAAGCCGGATGTTGTTGTTTATGCTGTTGATGTTTTCCCCAAATTTGCGTCGGAAAAAAATCGCGCCAATATGGGGTCGTATATGATATCTGGGCCAAACTTTTATATGAAACGCGAAGGAATCAGAGCGTATTTATTTATAGGCAGTTGTATGACTTGGACTATTATAAAATAAATGAAATGATGGCGGTAGAATAATATTTGGCGACTTATCACCTGTACCTGGCTAACATTAAAGTACCAAAATGGCACCAGGAATATAAAAAGCGAAGTGGTTCGCCCGGAACTGTTGATGATAGTCACATGACTTAGGCTATTGTTATAGAAATTGTTTTAAAATACCGGGAGACAAAGACTCTGTAAACTTAATTCATTTTATTTTAGCTTCTTTTCAAACGTTTAACTGATCCTCTTTAATCAAACACGAAAACAACCATTGGATGTCTTAACAGCAACTGATTTGGCCTTAAATTTTTGAAATCAAAGGAAATTGAATAGAAACCCGTTTACAGGGAGATCTGCACAGCTTTTTTCAGTATAATTCAATCTTCTATAATATTTTTAAAACCGATCAGATTAGCGTGTTTTTAGATTCTGCGGTGTCTGAAGGGGGGTTGGCGAGCGTAGCTTGCAGGGGGCAGAGCCCCCTAGTATATATATATATATATATATATATATAAAGTTACTTACTGAGGGTGGTTTTAGGTTCTAGGGTCATGATCGGTGTAGATCTGCAAAAATTCGAAAATAGAGGAGAATGTAATAGGTAGTATTTCATACGAAATCTACCTAAAACTAGCAGACGTTGTTCACATAGCAGAAAAGAAAGATAAATACATTAAGAAAAAGTTTCCCTCCTGATACTGAAAAACAAATATCATTAACCAACTCTTTATTATATTTCATAGGAGACGATACGTATTTATTTTTTATAGGGGGCTTAACATAACTCAGTCATAAAAAGTGGAATTTTGTGCCAAATAGTATAAACAAATGCGAAAATGAAACTGCAACCAATGAAAAAATGAGGGCCAAGTAAAATCGTGAAAATCGACAAATCTCTCTTCATAGAACCAAAAAACGATGCTGGGAAAATTCTATTTGAAAAGTGTATTTTGGGTGGTATTTGATATAAAATTTGTATATGTAAGCATTGCATCCTATAAGACTACAAAAATCGATTAAAAAAAGACCTTTTTAAAATGACAACATATTTTTACTTTTTTAAAGATAGAAAATATGTGGAATTAATATCCGGTTTTCAAACCATGACTTACAAATGTTTTTCTATTCGGGACATACGAGATCTATACTTTTTATTGCGCATGTTACACCCCAATATACTTCCAGCTTCCGAGCCAAATTTCAATACTCATGTTCATGTTCATCTTTCATCATCATCATCACGTTTTTTGAACGAAAATGGATAGTCCGAACTTTGGATGTCCGAACTTTCGACTTTGTACTGTAGTAAATTACCATGAGCGAAAGATACACATACACAGACAGCCTCCCACAAGGTACGTTTTTGAATACCACTTTTTCAAAGAAAAATCCTTTTTGAAGATTTTTTTTTTACTTTTTTTTATGAAACCTGTTCGAAAGATAAATTTTGTTCAAACTGTTGTAAAAACCTAGCACGAAAACTTTCTTCAGAAATAGTGGTATTCAAAAAACGTACCAGTGGGAGTCCGGGATTCAATATTAGATATTGAATAGATCAATAATATCCGATCTTCTCTTTTTAACACTTTCCAACAAAGTTGAAAAGTGTTTACGAATTTGGTTTGTCTGCCTGTGTGTCCGTCTCTCAGTCTGACAGTCTATGCGATGGATATCATCGGTTTAAGACAATCTTGAACAGACTATGTGTGATGACACGGTGCGTTATCGTCCATAAAACGAAACTTTTCTCCGACAGCACCTCCAAAAAGTCGAACTTGTGTAAGCAGGACATGTTCAATGTACCGTCTACCGGTCATGGACCCTTGGTCAAGCACATAGATATCCGTACGGCCATTGAACATGACGCCTGCCCACACCATGATACTTGAAGTCGCATATCGATCTCTTTCTAGAATATTTTCGCGACAGTAAGCACTACCAATCTCGTGCCATATCAGTTTATGTCTACAATCAGACGATAGACTGAATCTATTCTCATCTGAGAAGAGCACGGTAGACCAGTCGTCATCGGTTCAATTACGATGCATAAGGCACCACTATAAAAGCTATAAAAGCCACTATAATAATGGGCTCGAAGTAGCTAAGAGTCGTTCGGTAGCTTCACTCGCGTAAATATTGTCTGGTTGCCATGAAATTCTTAGATGTTATTGGGTATCACTATGGCCTCTTTGGCATTGCAAATGAAGTGTATGGCACTTATGGTTCATTTACAGAAACACTCAAAAGAATTCCGTTTCATTACGATCTATGGGGAAAAATCACTTGCAGTGTATTCTAATGACATCACACTATTTTAAACATACTGAAATTTATATATATCACTGAGATAAACTATACCACGCTTACTGCCGAATGCGGTGTGGATAGATTATATTGTTCATTTACAGGGACACAGAAAAAAATTTGGCTAAAGGAGAAATTTAACTATTGAAGTCTAATCAAAAATAATTGCTGGAAGTGCGCTTGCAGTTGTGGTACGCGTTCTTAAATTGAACTATTTTTTTAAATATTACCTGGTGTGGATAAATTCTATAGATTATATACAGGGCTGCACAAAGTTCTAAAGTACATTTTAGTTTATTCACGGAAATGCCTGAATGGAAATCTTCAAATGTGCTATTCGTTTCACTGAACTAATTTTTAGCATACTGTGTAGTATACATACAAATCCATATAGATCATATACAAGGCTAAAAAAAAAACCATCTTCCCCGACTTGATTGTAATAGCAGAAATTGGGTTTTCAAATTCGGTATAAGTCTTTCAAATTGTCTAAGGGGGTAGGATACCTTTGAACACGTCGAAAAATTAAAAAATATCACTATGTTCCAAGCTTCAAAACTTGTATAATAAGTAAAAAATGAAAATTAAACTTCATTTTAATATAAAGCTCAGATTTAAATTTATATTTAAATATCCATATATATACTTGTAAATTCATAAATAAATATTAAAACGATAAGTTTAAAAATATATGATAATAAGAGAAAAAAAAATCTTGCGCTCATGATAAAGTCTGAAAATATGCATATGTAGAGGAATTTTTCGTGAAAATAAATACATAATAGTGTTACCTTTATACTAAAACCAGAATATTTGAAAAAAATATTGACTAAATTAAAAAATTAACAGAAAATTAAAAATTTTCACTTTGTAAAAAATATTTTCAAAGTAAAAAAAAACAGAAAAAAAATTACATTTTTCTGGTTTTAAGTTGTAGATAATACACAAATGAATATGTTTTGAAAATTTCTTTTGATTGCCATGCATAGTTTTTTAGTAACACTGCTCGCAGTATCAAAATTCATCATTTATAATAAACGCAACGCAAAGTTTAATATTATCCTATGTAGTCTTAATATATAGTCTTAATAAAACTGCCATAATTAGTAAACTAACGGGAATTTTTTAAAGCGGTTTTTTGCATATTGTTCAGAAATGATTACGGAATCAAAATATGTATTAAAAAAAATTCTAAAATTTTGTAGGTTTAAAGGTATCCTGCCCCCTTAACCCCTTGAGGGGCAAGCAATTACGGTTGTGAAATGCTGAATTCCCACCGGAATCTTTGAAAAATTCTATTTCAAAATAAGTAAATGCAATTTTACGGCTTTTTTCCACCAGAGCTAGAAAAGTAAAATTTAATCAAATTTTCCTGGTGTAAAACTTCATTAATCGTAGGTGGTATATAATATATACCGGTGCCCCTCAAGGGGTTAATTAGACATGATATTTCACTTTAATAAACTGTGAAGTTTTGTTATAGTTACAGTATACTGAATGTGTTGAAAAGTATTACATAATCTATGCTGGGCGCATGATTTTTCGTTCTTGTTAATCTGCTTATTAACAATTTTTTTCGTTAATTCCTCCATTTTTCAATGCGGGACTGGAACATTCGAAAAGGACACACTTTCCATGTACCCGATATATTTAGTTTTCGCAGAATTTAGTAATGTGACGTCACACGGAAACCTTGAATTTTTTGTCTGCTTTATTCAAAAAAGAAAAAGCTTGGCTTTGCACGTGCTAGGGACTAATGCCATGGATGACATTTCACGTTCGTTCGTCATCATTTCCTCAATGAACTGTCCATTGTTTCTTTATTGAAAAAAGATAATAAATCTATTTCTTTTTTTTATTTATCTATCAATTTGTGACACATAAGGACATTGGAAAGGATAAATGACATTAATAAATCACATTAAAAGGCTGTGGTTGCATAATTATGCATTCTAATTTGCGTTAATTGATTAAAAATCAAATTAAATAAATCGTGCGGAATAGTACAAGAATTAATAATTGCATGGATTTGAAAATTATCGACTTAAATCTAGTTTAATTAAATGTGTAAGTAATTCTACAGTTTTCACAATATATTAAAAAATATATACTTGTAAAATGCTATAGAGGGTGTCCCATAAATCAGTTCACATTTAAAAAATTCGTAAAAAATAACAAACTATCATAATTGAAATGCGGTTTGCACCAGCGTACAAGATTTGTGAAAGTGTTCTATTTTCGAGACAAAAAGAAAAAACTTATTCAAATTTTCTTGGAACTATTTTTTGCTACATAAATTCCCATTGCCGAGTCTTACGGTGCAGACTTGAGTCCTGCACCAGTCGGATTGAATCTGACCCGAAACCAAAATTAAATTATTTTAATTAAATTATTTATGATTTTATTTTTAATATTTATAAATTATTTGCGATAAAAACTGCTATTTAGAAAAAGCAATAAAATTGTATTAATAGTTATAACATTTAGAGTTATCTGTCTTTCTTTCTATTTAGAAAAAATATATAAGGCATTTCTAAGCAAGAAAGAAAAATCATGCGTCAAGCGTAGATTATGAAACACTTTCCAATACATTCAGTTTACTGTCACGAAATTTCACAGCATAATATGGGGAAAGATGATGTCTATAAATAAACGCATAACGCATTTGAAAATCCAAGAAAATACCGCCAATAGTTGGAGAAGTATCCGAATTCTTTTCTGCAGGCATGTAAGAGGATCTACAGATTTGTATATATACTAGCAGTATTCTAAAATGGACTTACAGTACTAAACTCATTTCACAGTCAAATTTTCCCTTACAGCAAAGTCCGCCAATAAACGGAAATGTGTTCAAGATCGTCTGTAGAGCCCCTTCTATACTCAAGCAATTTGCCAAAATTAACAAGTCAGAAATCTTACTATAGCTAGTTTTATAAATATTCAGACTTTGGTGCAATAGCAGTTGCACTCTTATGCAAAAATTCATCAATACAAAATTTATTACGATTATATATGTTATAGTGCAGGGTTGGCGAACCTTTTTATAGTCGCGTGCCAAACTTTTTTCAAAAAATATTTTACATGACCTTGGCGTGCCAACTATAAAACAAATTTAGTGGATTGAAAAATAATGAATCAAAACTACTTGAAAATTACTTAAATATTTTTCCCCTAATATGGGTAACATACATGTAAGTATTACACTGTAATAATTATAGAAACACTTATATTTTAGAAAATAATAAAAAAAATAATGTGATTAATTGTGTTGTATCTTGGATGAAAAAAAAAAATTGATATCATTTGAATGCTCAGTTAATTTTAACAGCATGGAAACTAAAATAGATTTATCTGACAACGGATCTCTATTTGATTTTATATATTATTCATTTGAGAAAATAATGACTGACAGGTATAACTAGTAAGAAAAACTATTAAAAGGGGGGGGGGGGGAGCCAGTTTATTTTTTAAATAGTTTTCAAATTAATTTTCAAGTTGCCATAATTCACCACCGGTATTTTTATTAATACATATAATAATCTTTCCTTTTTGGTAGTTTTCTAATATTTTCTTTGTTTGAGAAATTTTCAAAGTATATTGAATAACATTAAAATTCTTCAATTTCCAATTAATCGAATTTAGAATTAAATCAGGTCGTCTAAATTCGTGTATTTTGTGTAAAATCACTGTATCCTGATTTAGAGACATAATCAATGCCGCGACGTAACCAAAATTATTCTTTCGCGTGCCAAAAGTGGCACGCGTGCCATAGGTTTGCCGACCCTGTTATAGTGTGTTTGAAGAGGTGTGGGAATATTAGAAAATTTACACTGGGAAAGGAAAGTAAGATAACTGCAATATCCTGTTATTTTCTCTTTTTGATGGTCAATGTTTAGACAAATAGGAGGGGTATGAGTTTTCTGTTTTTCTCATTGCAGAGAAAGGGAAATTTATTCGTGGGTGTTCGAGCTTACGGTTGTGTATAAAGGGAATGAAAATATTGGATTTCAGCCGATCTGAGAGATATTTCCGCACTTTTAGGTTCGGCTTTTGACTCGAGTAGCAATAAACTCAAGAAAGGAGATCTCGGTTTGATGTTCGTTAATCCTTCCAGGTAGTCTCAAAAGCTATAAATTTAGCGGCGAATGTCAGGAATATTTGTGCAGCTTAGTGGGGGGAAAAGAGGTTAGTATTGTTCAAGCTTTCTCATGGTGTCAGAGGGGGCGTAGAGAATTTTAGCCATTTAAAGCTGGGTTGTGTCTGGGCACCTCCCGTCTTTAATAATAAAAATATACTAAAACAAAATAGAAAAAGAGGAGAGTGAGGATTTTCATCGAGGAGAGGCATCCAGTGGTTGGAAGAAAGCGGTCTTGTACTACTCAAAATGGAGATCGTTCACGAAGTCCGAAGAATGAGTAATTGTCGCCTGGCTCCCGTATTTGATGCTCAGAGCTGAAAGGTATGCCTTAAAATAGTAGGGGGCCCTTCTAGAGAAATGTCGAGAATATCTTATTTAATTTCTGAGGGTCCTTAGTTCTTACTTTTTGTCTATGCTGGTTGGTGCGGAAGTCTCTGATAACGGATTTAATCTGATTTGAGGCAATCCGGTATAGACTGTTTCTCCGCGGCGACCGAGAGGTTCGACAATGCTCTTATGGTAATGATTGAAGAAGGTCCTACGCCGATCAAAAGATAGTTTACCTGCAATCGCTGGCGAATTGTGGAATGCATATATGCAAACAACACTGTTTTGAATTTAATGGATTTTTTTTATTTGCATATACCTAATTCACACCAGAAAATTAAAATAGTAATATTTGCTTTAACTAAAAAACAGACATTCCATATTTAAACAAAGCGAAATTAACCGTTGAAACTTTCTGGTATAAAGTCAGATTCTCTGAACTACGTAATTTCTAGAACGTATTCTATTATGGGAATTAAAGGGTTAAAGGTTGAGTTTTACAAAATAAATAATTACATAAAATAAGGTATTTGGAGACATACTTATACTACTAGTACTTATACTAGTTTCCACTATTTTATCGTAAAACAGCCACACGACAGTAGCTTTTACTTGTATTGCAGATGTGCAACAGAAGAAAAGATTGACGTATTATATGAAAAATATATCTCTGATTTTTTTCATTATTTTTCCTGTGTTATAAAGCTTTCAGAGTATCATATATAATTTTTTCGAAACAAAATAAAAAATCGCGCATTTAAAAGTTAATTTCGTCTATAAAACCATATCACAATAATATACCGGGTGTCCCAAAAAGGACTGACTGATTTTAAAATTCAATAACTTGCAAACGGTGACAGATATTTAAAAAATTCTTGCAGGAGGGTTATGCATAAGGTCAAAAGTTTTATTACAGTGATTTTTGATTTTAGTTCGAATTACAAACAATAGATGGCGCTGTAAGCAATAGTCGCTAAATACAGGCTCGATTTCTGGTCCTTTCTCTTGTTCCATGCTGAAAAAGGAGATGGAAATGTATTATCCGGGCCACGAAGTACCAAAAATCGAACCTGAATTCAGCGTCTACTGATCGCAACGCCATCTTTTGTTTGTAATTCGAACTAAAATTTAAAATCACTGTAAAAAAACTTTTGACCTTATGCATAACCCTCCTGCAAGAATTTTTTAAATATCTGTCACCGTTTGCAAGTTATTGAATTTTAAAATCAGTCAGTCCTTTTTGGGACACCCGGTATGTTCCAAACGGAAAAGTCAAAACATTTATTAAAATATTTATTTGCTCAAAACAGGGGTGTAAAAATCTCGGCGCCAGCGGGTGGTTTCTCACCACTAAATTTTATAAGTTTTTTTCGCTTAGATTTCATAAAATTTAGACGAAATATTAGGCGAAAAATAACGAATAAAATTTAGCGGCGAGAGACTGCCTGTTGGCGCCCAGATTTTTACACCCCTGGCTTAAAAGATGTTACTAAAAGACACATTAAAAATATATTAAAAAACTATATTTACATGTTTCAACTCCTTCTTTGAGTCGTCATCAGAATGTATAATAGAAATTAAAAATACAATGCATATGAAAACCGGAAAAAAACCACCAAATAGAAGCTAACATGTAACGCCCCTTCTACGTCGCGATTCCGCAGGTTAGACATAGAAGGGACACGTGCGATATCGGAAACGTAGGGGGGCGTTATATGTTAACTTGTATATTCCATAATTTTTTTCCGGTTTTCATATGCACTGTATTTGTAATTTCTATTATACATTTTGATGACGACTCAATGAAGAAGTTGAAACATGCCAATATAGGTTTTTAATGTATTTTTAATGTGTTTTTAATAACGTCTTTTAAGCAAATAAATATTTTAACATATGTTTTGACTTTTCCATTTGGAATGTATATTATTGTGATATGATACGAATCATACAAAATTTTAAACAGAGACCACTTGCCATTTCAGTTTGAATTCCGTTATACGTAACAAGGTATGAAACCCTATGAATTTTTTGGCATCCAAGATGCAATACCAGAAATCGCATTTACTGTTTTCTTAATTTCTAAAATATGTTACTCTAATTATTATTCGATACATCTTACTCCGATATTTTAAAAACTTAATAAACAAAAATTAATGGTAATTTTGATTCAATAATTTTGATCCACTTTTTGGTAGTTGACAGATCATGGTCGCGTAAAACATTTTTTGGAAAATTCTGGCACATGTATGTAAAAAGGTTTGCCGTCCCTGTCTTACCCCATCAGTTACTGGTATGAAGGATCCCAAACACTGCTCCACTATGTGGAAGAGGCTATGGAATCCGATTCTTAGAGTTATGACGCGCATGCCGATGAAAGAAATACTGGCTTGAAGAATCTGAGCCTAAGTTATTTTACATTGCTTTTTAAATAATTTGGGGTTTACCCTTTATGTACTGAATTATGAATTCTGAAAAATTTGTATTCTAAAGCATTTTTCGTGAATTTTCGAAACTACATTAAAAGATTTCACATAATCATTTAATAAATTTTGAAAGGATTTTAGAAGGATTGAAGGATTTAGAAGGATTCATTAAATTTGAATTTATTGGGATTTTGGGCAATTTTAATTATAACCCTACTCAAATCTTTTATTTTTAAATATTTTTCTTGGTATTTTGTAGAATTAGGAAATGTACAAATATAATATTCTTACAATAAAAATATAGCAATATTTCCGAATTGAAAAATCCCCCCCCCCTTCCCCCAACGCCAAGAAAGCTGAAAAGATGCAAAGGCAAAAGACATCCTTTATTTATTTATTTATTTTATTTTATTTATTTTATTTTTTTTTTTTTTTGTGTAACCAATAATGCTTTTGGAACAAGATAAAATAATGCATCTATAACTCATTTTAAACTGTATTACTACTAATCGATGTATTAAATGAATTTTATAACAAGTTATTTTAATGGTACTTATAAGAACCGTCAGTAGATGAAGAGTTAAATAAACTTGGTTTTATGTTGTATTTGGACATTTTATATTTCGTTTTATAGACTAATTGTTCCTTTATAGATTGTGCTGATTTTAAATGTAAAAATGTTCTTTCCTAATTATAGTATGGTATTGTGATATTTATCATCACACTGCTTTCTTCATTTAACTGTGCTGTTTTCCTCCATTATGTTTTTATGACAAGCTTTTAATCTAATTTTTAAAGATATAAATCTATATTTAAATTTTAAATTTTTTCTTGTAGCATCTATTTTTAATTTTTTTCCCCCTTGAAGCAGCATGTCCCTAAAGGGACTTTGTGCCATAAAACCCCAATCAACCAACCAACCAACTTATATTCACAAAGGTAAATTAGAATCTGAAAGAACCAATGAGACCTATTTAACCCTTTCCGGCACACTGTGCCCGGGTCGGGATACTTAATTTTAATTCCAAATTTACGAACGGCACCAAGGATATTTTAGTAAAATTTTGCTTTTACAATGAATAGTTAAAATAACATGTTTTTAATTTCTAAAAAAGTCGTTTTAAAATTCCGGTGTCAGTCAATAATTTCTTCATTTTACAACAAAAATTACCCGTGCCGGAAAGGGTTAATAAGAGAGACAAGAGGGATTATAAATAAGATAGCCAATTCATCGATGGAACAGTGGCGCAGCAATTGAGCGATTGTCATCACTAAATTTTTATAGAATTCTTCGCCTTCGAAAATCTCAGAATTCTGTCCTGAAGTTAAGTGAAGAATACTAATAAAATTTTGCGGTGTCAATTGATTCTATGTTGTTACACTGTTCCATCACTGCCAATTAAAATTTTTTCAAATGATGTAATGCAACTACAAAATCACAGCTCTCTGAATACCAAGGCCTACGCGCTGACGCAAAAATGGCGGCCGGCTTTTTTTTTTTTTTTCTTTTTTTAGTTTAAGTACGGTCTCTTGCATCTGAATAGCAGTATCTTCTAAAGTATTTTTTGCCTTATTTAATCTCAGGAAAATATGGCGGAAAATACTTTTAAAAATAACTAGTATTCAAATTGAAGGGGTCGTGCAAAAGCTTAAAAAAAAAAATCCGCCTGCGATAGCTGTTATTTATGTGCTATCGCATAGGCCTGGTATTCAGAGGGTTGTGCTCAGTATTCTGGCTATCTTTTGACCAACATTAGCGATTTGGAGAATAAGAAATAAAAAACATTATCCAAATGAACAGAAATGTTAGCAAAATAGATTCGGCGTGAAATACTGAAAAATCTATCTTTAATCCCTTATTGTATCACTTTTTTGAACATGTTCTAAAATAACCTAATTTTTTGTAATTGCTCAAAAAATAGAAATTCAACTACAGAAACTATCAAAAATAAATACATTCTAAATGTCTTCTAAATGGGTAAATGTTTCAGACATTCTTTTAGCAGTCTGAATAAAAGTTAAAAACAGCTATCTTTGATTTACCATTGTGAAAACATACACTAAAAATTGCTATGAGATTTCGACCGACAGAAAAAATTTACCGGCCAATGATACTTTACGTACAACTAATAAATAGTATGGTTAATTTCAACACCATATACCAGCAAAACTTTTCATTATTTGGCACTTGTTGCGAGTAATTTTGTTTATGTCTTTACCAGAGCGGCGCCGGCGCATGGACAGTGATTAACCCAGTGATATTTTGGAGAATATTAATGCAATTTTGTTTGTATTTCCGAATAAAAATGACTTCCTCAAAGTATCAGAAAAGTAGCCATTTTGGATGTGGGAACAGCCTTCAATATAAAAATTGCTTATTAAGAAATGTGACTCCTCCCCCAAGGAAAAAAGCAACCATGACCCCCCTCTAAATGGAGGATTGGATCCGCCCTTGGGTATTTCAAGTAACGTTTAATATGAACACTTTTATAATTCCCTTACTTATATAAACTCCTATTGACAGAGTTCGAGATTATATATGAGTCATTCTCTGAAAAGTGGCAATTTTATGTGCCAGGGGTCTTGAAGACATGTTTTTAAAATTACAAAAGAAAAAGTGTTTCAAACTATCAATATTAATCAGCTATATGCTTATTGAAATTGAAATATGATAAATTAAATGTATTTTTTAATGCAAATATCATTCCCTCATTATGCCCCCATTCACACATGTAGGAATGAAAATGCTTTCTCTGCCATTGCAGCACGTATGTTTAATTTTTTTTTTCTCAATACATTAAACATACTTAAATAAATATTTAATCATTTAATTATATTTATATTTTATATAATGAAAGAATTAGCACACTTTTTAATGATGGCCCTTGTATTTGTCATCGTTCCCTCACATAACTATAAATTTGCTGCTATTTACTTAGTAGAAAGCAGCACACGCTTATATATGTCTAGGACAGTTTGTACATGAAAAAAATGAAGCAGCTATCTTGTTGTTTGCTCAAAAACATTCCTGAATAGCTAGCACATGACTTTCAAGTACTAGATCAAAGTAAGTGTTTTTATTATCCATCATTCCCTCATCTATTATAAAAAATGGTTTTCAGAAGTTTTCATCATTCCCTCACAATATTCCCTCATAATTTTAATGTATGTCGGAATGATCTAAACCCATTTATATATGTACTAAAGACTAAAATAAGAAAATCTAATGCAATAAAATACACATTAAAAAACTCACAAGACTTTTAATTATCGTAAGTAAAGATAATGTATTTTTAATTTTTATTATATTTCTGGGAGAAGTTAAAAATAAATAATATTTATTTTTGTACTAATTCAAGTAAACATTAACTCTGCTTAATGTTAATGCTTTATCTTTATTTTTTCAATTGACATAGAGTAAAAAAAAAATATTTATTGACAGCATGACTTCTAATTATAATTTCTTTTCTTTTTTAACCTTTTCAAGGGCGGTAGTATATTTATGGAACCACTTAATTTTAATTCCCAAGGGCCACAATGGAACCAGGCTTTTTATAAACTTTTTTCTACTTAAAGTTTATGTGAAATATAGAATTTTTCTAATTTACATATAAATTTGTTCTTAAATTCCAGTGCCAATGGATTATTTGAACATTTTAGCAATGAAAGTGCTTTGAAATTAAAATCTCAGACGATCTATCAGGTACAGTTTGGTTCATATTATTTCTTGATAAATATAGCAATAAGGTACTTGTAGGCTAAATTTTGAGAGTTTTGAGGCAATTTTATTTGGCCGCAATTTTTTTTAAAAACAGCTACTTTTCAGAGAATGACCCATATATAGTGGTGGCCAAAATTGTGTACATTTTTTGAAATTTTCATGTTTTATAACTTTGTGTGCTTATAGTATAGAATATATTAATTTTCCATCAAATGCAAATGTTTATATAAAATTCAAGGAAATTTAATGTAAAATTTAATTAAAAAAACAGAATTAAAATATCTGCATTACAAAAAAAGTTACACTTACTTTAGTCTAAAATACAAACACAATTAGTCATGAATGCTGAAGTGTATTGTAATAAAAGCTTCCTAGCCAATCAAAGTAATTGTTCTGGGAACCAATCACATGTCAGTAAGTAAACTGCAGTATATTTTGATTTGTAAAAGCGGTATTTTGCTGGAATGAATTTTGAAGAAGGGTGAATACTAGTATAACTAAACAGAATAATTTTTTTTTAAATATTTCTATTTTTTCATAATGAAAATAATTTAAAACAATGTCATCAACAACAAGAACTGATTGGACACCTACAAATGAAGCAGAATTGTCATATTGAGAAAAAGTGGTCTCTCTTATACTGAAATTGTAAGACAGGTTAGTGGATCAGTCACTTTATCTGGCGTACCAAAGTTGTGCTTAAGTAATGAAGAAACTAAATCAGTAATAAGTAAGGGAAGATCAGTCCAAAAAAAAACTAGTCGGATGTACCAATCCCAAAACTTTCTTCTATCTCATACATGTTAATACTTCAAAATTCGCTATCACACTGCCAAAATTAAATGGCAATGTACGCATCTCATGAGGATTCTAAAGATATGAAATTCCGTGCATTAGTTCTTGAGATATGACTATCACTGAAATCGTCTAAATCCAGCAAAATACTGCCTAGAAGCGCCACCTATTGGGTGATTTATACCAAATCCTAATTAGCAACAATTTATGTCAACGTCTGACTGAATCTGAAGTTTGGAGAAAATCCGTGCATTAGTTTTTGAGATAGAGCTATTGCGAAAATCCTGAAAATTCCTGCTTAGCAGCGCCACCTATTGGGTGATTAACACCAAAACCTAATTAACAACAACTTGTGTCAACATTCAACTAAATCTGAAGTTAGATGAAAATTCGTCCATTAGTTCTATAGGTAGAGCTATTGAGGAAATCGTGAAAAAGGCAGCACAGAAGCGTCACCTGTTGGGCGATTTACACCAACACATAATCAGTAGCAAGTCATATCAAGGACTAACTGAAACTGAAGTTTGATGAAAATCCGTGCATTAGTTCTTAAGATAGAGCTATTGGGGAAATCGTGTAAATCCTGCAAAATTCATCCTAACAGCGCCATCTATTGGGCGATTTACACCAAAACGTAATCAGCATCAATTCATATCAAGGACTAACTAAATCTGAAGTTTGATGAAAATCCGTGCATTAGTTCTTGAGATAGAGGTATTGCGAAAATCGTGAAAAATGCAGCATAGCAGCGCCACCTGTTGAGCGATTTACACCAAAAACTAATCAGCATCAATTTTTATTAGGGACTAACTGAATATGAATTTTTATTAAATTCCGTGCATTAGTTCTTGAGATAGAGCGCCCACAAAATTTGTGTCACATACACACAGACAGACAGACTCACAGAACCACAGACAGACATTTTGTAAAAACATGTTTTTTGGAATCTCTGACCCCTAAAACGTGTAAATTCGTCGAAAACCGGAATTCGAAAATTTTCATGAATCCAATACTTTCTTCTTGTAAAGATAGAAGAAAGTAAAAAAATGCACAAGGTCTTCTGACGATAGAAGGATAAAAAGGATAATCCTCAAAGATAGAAGAATTTCACCAGATGCTTTTAGATGTGAAATGAATGCAATGGGTATTTCAGTTAGTTCAAGAACAATAAGGAGAAGATTAGCAGGTTTTGGACTGAAAGGTAGAATTCCGAGGAAAAAAAAAAACATTTTTAAATCTTCAGCAAAGCAAGAAACGAGTTCAGTGGGCAAAAGAACTCATTAATTGGTCAGAAAATTAGTGGAAGCAAATAATCTGGAGCGATGAGAGTAAAATATGGCCCTTTGGTAGTGATGCGCGAAAATATGTGAGACGTAGAGTAGGGGAAGATCTGCATCCTGATTGTATTGAAGCAACTACAAAGAACCCAACATATGTCATGATTTGGGCCTGTATGTCTGCAGATGGTGTAGGCCGCGTTCAAGTGATTTATAGCATTCTGTATGCATCGAAAGTGTCCTGAAACCAAAATTGATGCCTTCCATCAGGGATCTCTTCCCTAATAAAGCATCATTTATTTTGCAGCAGGATTCAGCTCCATGCCATATGGCAAAAATATGCAAAGAATGGTTTAAAAATAAAAGCATACAATTATTACCCTGGCCAGGAAATAGCCCTGATCTGAATCCTATAGAAAATTTGTGGCAACGTTTGAAAATCCTTGTGCAAGGGAAAAAAAAAATAGCGTCTAGCTAATAAAACGCAACTTATTGAAGCTATAATGTATTCTTGGCGTCATTTGATTAAAAAAGATCAACTTCAAACACTAGTTCTCTCAATGAAAAGACGCTGTGAAGTTGTAATATAAAACAAGGGTTATCCTACTAAATATTGAATGTGTAACTTTAAAATATAATGAAATCTAAGATAGATCTTACTTTTTATAAGCGTAACTTTTTTGTAATGCAGATATTTTAATTATGTTTTTTTAATTAAATTCTACATTAAATTTCCTTGCATTTGATATATAATCATTTGTATTTAAGTGAAATTTATTATATTCTTCAAGCACACAAAGTTATAAAACATGAAAATTTCAAAAAATGTCCACAATTTTGGCCACCAGTGTAGCTATATTACATTTATTTAAAACTTGTAGAAATAATTTCTTTGCACTTACTCAGAATATGATCTGAAAATAAAAAACTTAAAAAGAAATTAATAATAATCAAAATCATCCAAATCAAAGATGCCCATAATAAGCTATCAATAGTAATTTAACATATAAAGCCCAGTGGAGATCACAATTTTATTTTCTTAAAATTTACATACTTTTTACGTAGTTATTGATTATTGTTTAATATCATATATGTTATTAATTTCCACTCAAAACTTTTTTGAATCTATTATTTATTATCGGAATTTATACATTACTAAAAATCTGGACTCATATTCTGCGGTCTTTTTTTTTTTTTTTTGGAACTACTAAACAAGTCACATTTTGATCACGTTCTGACTGCGGAACACGTCTGTGTAGTGCGGGTCTGAACGTCAGTGTGATTTCAAGGTAATTGACTGTGATATGGAGGTATTTATTTCTCACAAAGGGGATTATAAAACTTACGTTGGACGTATCTAGCGTACGATAAGCACAGATAGCTTAATGACATCTGTTAAATACGTCATAAGGATCAAATTGCTAAAAGCGAAAAAAATATATCTCCTCATTGTATATATTAAATACTTACGCATCAAACTCCACATCTGGACGTCATCTCTTATAAAAAGATGAAGTGTTGAACTTTTTACAGGGTGCAAAAAATTGCCATCATAAATAGCATTTTCTAAATAAACATGCCCACAAACAACCTTTTATTTATCTTGATGACATTGTGACATGATTTAAGATAACACAGCTCATCAACGGGTGATTCTTGGAGTTTTTACGAGTGATAAGAAATCATTTTCTTGTTTTTATTTTAACAAGACGTTACTTGTTAAATTTGTTATCCTTTTAATGAGCGTATTTACGCTACTTATTTATTTGAAAAGAAAGAAAAACGAAAAATCATGCGTTCAGCATAGTTTATGTAACACTTTCCAAAGCATTCAGAATACTATAACAAAACTTCACAGTTTATTAAGATTAAAGATGATGTACAAAAAAAAAAAAAAAAAAAAAAAAAAAAAAAAAACATAACGCATGTGAAAATCCAATTTCTGCTACTACCATAAAATATATATATATCCTTTTTTTGTGGGTGTGCAGACCAGTATATCACCTATAGATTTGTAAGCATTCCACAGTGTATGCTAAAAGTCACTTCAGTTATAGCACAATTCAAAATTTTCATTCAGCAGTTTCCGTGAATAAACGGAAATATACTTGAGAGCATGAAAAAAGTGCAGACCAATATATGATTTATAAAATTTATATATACACCAAATATTATTTAAAGAAGAAAGAAAAAAATATGCGTCAAGCATAGATTATGAAAAACTTTCAAACACATTCAGAATGATGTAACAAAACTGCATCGTTAAAAAAATTAAAATATTACGTCTAATTCAAACATATGGAAACACATAACCCATTTTAATACCCAATTTCAGCTATTCCCATTTACAATCGGAAAATTATTCGAATTTTTTCAGAAGCCCTGTATATGTTAAAAAGCAGAAATTCAACATTAAAAATACACAAATAATACGTGAAAAGCAGCAAACTGCTGTTTCTAAACTACTAGCGAGATTCTACTTCAGTGCAACATAGAGCAAGACACAGCGTGCTAGAAAAAGCAAAGCTGAGCAAAATGAGAGACAGAGACGCGCCGGCTTATATACCCGACGGGTAGAGAATGCGCCAAAAACAACCAATGAGACAGAAGCAGATGAAACGACTGAGTGGACAAGTAGCGACATCTACTGAAGAACGAGAGAAAAAGAAACCAAAAAGAGGAAATTAAATTAATCCTTTCAAATACTTGGAAAATCAGGAGTACTAGATAAGTCATTGACTAAAGAGTGAGAATTTTTAATGATGTGGTAAGCTTCCCAAAAATCAAGATCAAGGTTAGAAGAACATTTTTGGATAATGATGGCTGAGGAAAAATTGAACCTATGTTGAGAAGACCAAGAATGTTGAGCAATAGAAAAACGTTTAAGCTCCTGATTTTTAACATAACCTTTATGTTCTTTTAACCGAAATCTAAGAGCGCGTTTAGCCTGCCCAATATAAGATAAACCACACTGGCAAGAGATTTGGTAAATACCCCAGTTATCTAGGCGATCGATGGGGTGTTTAAGATTTGAAAAAGAGATTTTATTATCAAGAGAAAAAATAACATTAAAATCAAACCTTCTTAAGATTTTAGCAACTTGCTGACTGATTTTAGGAAAAAATGGCAACACAACTAAAGTCTTCGAGTATAAAGTATTCGTTTGCTGCTTTTCACGTATTATTTGTGCATTTTTAAACGTTGGATTTCTGCTTTTTAATATTCCTGCACAAAGGCTTTAATTGCTATTTTAATGCCCTGTATATGATATACAGATTTGTATCTATTAACTACATTCATGCCAAAATTTAGTTCCCTTAAGAAACACATGTACTTCAGTTGAAAATTCCCCTTCAGAAATTTCCTCTAATAAGGAAAATGGTACGTGAATACATTTGTGCGGCCCTGTATATGAGGTATAGAATTTATATATAACGAGTAACATTCAAAAAATTAATTAAATTTAAAAGCGCATACCGAATTTTAAACCGTACACTCCAGCAATAATTACTCAAAGACAGCACTGTAACCGATTTCTTTTGTGTGTCCCTGTAAATGAATAAAAAATGCTATGAATGCCCTATTCTAACGTGATCGTAGTAAAATTCAATGATTTATATCAGTTTCAATACATTTGAAATAGCGTAATGTCATTACAATTTAAAATACTCTGCAAACGATTTTTCCGCATATACCATAATGTAATGGGATACTTTTGAGTGCCCCTGTAAATGAACTATTAATCCTACATACTTCATATACAATACCAAACATGCTTTGGTGACCCTAAATAACCTTTATGAACTGCATGAAAATCCGAATATATTTATGGGAGCTAGAGCGTGGACAGACGGCCAGACAAACCGAATGCATAAACCCTTTTCAACTTTGTTGGAAAGTGTTAAAAAATAGCTCAATTTAAAAAAGCATTATTAAACGTATTTGAAAATCCAATTTCTGCTATTACAATCAGTAATCGGGAAAATATTCAGATTTTCTTTTTGTGCCGCCCTGTATATGATCTATAGATTTGTATGTATATTAAATAGTATGCTAAAAGTTTGTTCAGTTAAACAAATAGCATAATTGAAAATTTCCATGCAGCAATTTCCGTGAATAAACAGAAATGTATTGGAGAACTTTTTTTTCAGCCCTGTATAGGATCTATAGAATTTATACACACCAAGTAATATTTAAACTAGTCGGATGTGGCAATCCCAAAACTTTCTTGTATCTCATACATATTAATACATTCTGAAAAATGCAGCATATCAGCGCCACCGGCTAGATGATTTATACCAAAATCTAATCATCAACAACTTATGTCAACTTCTAAATGAATCTGAAGTTTGATGAAAATCCGTACATTAGTTTTTGAGATAGAGCTATTGCGGGAATCATAAAAAATTCTTCATAGCAATGCCATCTGCGCGCACGATAAAAAATATTTTTTTTTCATGATTTGATAGTCAACTCTATGGAGCAACTCATAAAAAAAAAAGCCAGTCAAATATCATGAAATTTCTGAAAGATATCGTCAATATAGTAAGGGACTTTTAAAGAGAAACTGCTGAATGATGAATGAAACTGCTAAAAACTGCTGAATGATAAGGGATTTTCCACAAATTGTCATTTTTCATTATCTGGCTTTCAACAAAGGAGTTTGTACTTAATGAATGTTAACGAGTATACTTAGACAAAAAATGCTTAGATTTTGATACTTCTTTTTTTCTTGGAATAGACTCGTTCTGGTGGTTTTCCAAGAAGAAATAAAGCATCAATAAAAATTGAAAATAAAAAAAGTAAAAATTAAAAATATCACTCAGGTACATTGAAAATAGCGTACCAAGAAGGGATCATCACTTTGAAATGAAATTTAATACGCATAATGATACAGATAAGAGATTCACTTGATCCGAAAATCGAGACAATTAAACAAATACTGCGTGTGCAATTAGCCAAATACAGTGCACTAGCGCGTCGGACCATCGCCTGCTGGAATACATGATGCAACGCGACTGGCATTGAGTTGATTAGACGTCTGATGTTGTCCTGCGGCAGATGGGCCCACAAATCTTAAACAGCTACCTCCATATCATGTACAGAGTATCACGGCGGCATCTGGCGTTTCAACTGGTCCCACACATGCTCTATAAGGGACAAGTTCGGGGAGAGTGCCGGCCATTGAAGAGTCTGAACATGAGGTAGGAAGTCTTGAGCAACTCGATCTGTATACGGACGAGCATTGTCTTGCTGGGAAACTGCCCCTGGAAGACCATTTAGGAAATGTTCTACGTCGAAGAATAGCATCATCATACTGCTGGCCAGTTGAGATTCCGCGTACCACAATTAGAGACTACCGGCTATCATAGGCTATGGCCCTCACCCAGACCATTATGCCTGCTGCGCAGGCAGTGCGTAGTAGCGTTGGTAGACTTGTACCGCACACCAGGGCGCCTCCACACCCGTACGTGTCTATCATCTGCCCCAAAACGACTAGTGATTGGTGAAACGTGGTGTTTAGTGATGAATACCGGCTCACTGAGAAATAAACAAACAAACAAACAAAAAGCAAAAAGCAAAACATAAAATACAAGAACCATGAAATTAATCTGAAAAATCCTTATCAGTAGACATATTATAGAGCAGTGGTCCCCAACCTTGGGGTGCTTGGCGAACCATTTGTGTGTATGCAAAAATTATATTTGTAATGGTGGAAAGCATAAAAAATAAAACGTTAAAATCAAAACAGATGGATAAATTTGTAGAAATTTGGTTTACAAAGAGCGAAGTTACGTGAAAGTCTAATAGGCTACACATGAAATAAGGGAAAATGCCCAGGAATAGTGGTTGATTTATACATCGTTCTTGTCAATAGTCCCATACTTCCCAATAATAACATGCAATTAATTACCTATGTCCTTCCACCCTTCCTGAAATGTGTCACTGTTTACTGTATACTTTCTTTTTTTTTCCTCCTTCTTTCAGAAATTAATGACAGAAGCGTTGAAAGAAGCTAATATACTATATATCAGCTACTTCATACCAGCAAACGAATTTAATTGCAAATGCTGCAAGGGTCGGGGTTTTATTTTATTCGCACTTTCTCTCACACACACAAACTGGAGCTGTAATATGTAATGGAACCCTCTTTCCATCGGATAAGTAGGGAAAATTAACAACCTTAGTCAGTCCGGTACTGATAGTTGCGTCGTTTCACACCTAAATATTTTAGAAATTTAATTAAGAGAATGCTTATTAGTTTCTAGAGTGCCCCACAAAAATCAATTGCTCTCAGGGTGCCGCAGCTGCATTTAGAAGTCCCTGGGCAGTCACCCACTCCCATTCCACTCTAAAGCCGTTTTGGGGCTCAATTCTTGTCTATACTCTTTGTAATTTCAATTCGCATCTCAAGAAAACACTTCATCTCTTCGTTGTCATGACTTTATAAGACGCGAGCGAGCTCCTAGTCCAGTTTTTTTTTTTTTTTTTTTACATTGCAATAACTGAATGAGGGATGAAGCTTTCTACTGAACTCGAGGAAAAAAGAGCGGTTAGTCAGTCAAATGCGGTGTTACCATACAAAGAACGCAGGATAAAAAAGGAAAGCTTTGGAAGCCGTAACTAACCGAAACAGTGCAAACAGCTCTGCTGGGAAACACACTCAAAGGGGAGATCCAGACATAGGCAGGCTTCATTGCAGACCAATTCGACAACTTTTTTTTGTTATAAATCTAAGATAACACCTTCGCGCCAACGCCCCGCAAGAATTCAAAACGACACTTCTTTGCCAGTTCGTCTTGAAACTTAGCGATTATGACAGATTTTTTTAATATGATCTCTTAATGATATGTTGTTATTATATATTTTTTGTATTTCAAGTAGATAGCCGATGAATACGTACAATGGAAAAATCTTCAGTGATGCAGGACTCGGTAAAATAATAAATTTTATGCATAGAAAGTTCCACTTTCACTCGAAAACTAACATAACAACTAACAGATTCATCTAATCTTCTACATCTAATGTATTGTATGATCTTTGACCTAACTCCCAGGAAAGGGGTTTTGACTCCCTCTGCGTTGAATTCAGACACTTTTCTCCGGGAGGAATTTCTGTAGCTCCGGGAGGGACATTATAGAGTTCCGAAGGGGGGGGGGGTGTACTTTTTGAGCATTGAAAGCACGAAATCTAAAATCTTCTGGGGGGACATCTCATTGCTCCGGGGGGAGTTGTCCCCCCCGGGCCACCCCCTGCATTCAACAGTAGCACTTCCTACATGGTAGGGAGGAGCGCAAATCTTTAGAGCGGACAGCAGTGACCACAGCATTATTCCTCATTTTGATAATTATTGCTACTGGCGATCACGCTAAAGCGCGCCAAGTGAGCCCCTATCTTTCACCCCTGTATGCGACTTCTACGGTTTAGCTGTTTGCTGATGGTCGGGGATTCACCTGTGGAAGTTTCCTTTCTTCACGCTTAATTTTCTTTGTTACCATAACCTACGATAAGGACAGGGAAATTGACCTTGATAAGCTAATTGAAATTACATATAGTATAGTCTCCTGCAGCCAAGAGCCGGCCCTGGATAAGTGCACGAAGGATCAAAAGGAATAAAGGTCATACATTCCGAATACATTTTCAGTGATTATCAACTAAAATTTCTGAAACCATCATTGATGTGCAAAGAAAAGAAATACGTGCAATAAAAAGAAGAAAAAAAACGCGTAAAAATTCTCACTCGTCCTGAACCCTTTCTTTCCATTTATTTCAACAGTGAGTGCTTTTAGTGTCCTTGGCGAAATGTTTCCTCGTTTGAATACGAAGGCTAAGCCGTATCCTGTAGCCGGAAATCTATCTCCCGGAAGTGATCGGAAAAACTCGCATGAGAACACACACAATAGGATAATCCGGACGTGCAAAGAACAGAAATAAAAATATTGTGCCTAGATAATTTTTTTAAGACTAGAGACTCTTCAAGCATGGCATGTGCATTAGAGATGAGTTCGGACTTTTTTATGAAATCTTAAAATGTGACAGAAAAGAAATCGCAAAATCCTCACAATTTAAAAACAAAATGTTTATCAAGGAAATACCAGGACCAACAATATATTGGGCATTCTCACAATCTTTTGACTTTCAGGAATAAAAATCTGGTGAAATTAAACTTGCTAAAATAACATTTTAAACTTATAGACGAATGCCTTAATGATTCAAAATAAAGAAATAATGGTCAGCAGCGACAATTTTTTTTTATTCTTACTGAGGTTTAAGTTAAACTTGCGAGTTTAATTTTCCTTACCATTTTACCAATATAACTTTTTTTTTCCTTCTAAATTTTCACTTATAATGAATTTGCATAGTACCCATATGACATTCAAATTAGAAATAATAACAATGTAGTATTTTTATTACAAAGTTTCGGTATAACATTGTCTTAAAGGGGTGTTAAAAAAGGGAAGGTATAGCGAAAAAGGGACGGTAAGGGAAAAAAGGGATGGTAAGGATGGGACGATAAGGGAAAAAAAAGGGATGTCTAAGGATGGGACGATAAGGAAAATCACCAGCTATTTTTAGGCAAATCATGTTACGACTAAGTGATAACCACAATGTTCATTGATTTTTAGAATAAGTTATTTGCATTGGATTAAAAAAAAAAATTAATTTATCTCGAAAAGTGCAGGAATAAACCTTGGGGACGGTAAGACTACCAATAAAGCCACGATGTTTTAAATTGATATTTAAATGCTGATTTAAATTCTGCAGTAAATTTCCTGTCAAACAATTTTAGACGTTGTTTCTCTAGCATGAGAAAAAACTTGAAAAAAATTCTGTGGCTGCATCTCAAGTGATTTTCTGCATAATTTTAGAAGAGGGATGGTAAGGAATCTAAAACCCAGGGACAGAGTTAAAAAAATAATAACAACCGTAAAATTGTATGCAGATTAATTTTTTGTTACATATTTATATAAAACAATTGTCCCAGTTTCGGAAATAAATTACTTTGAATTACTTTTATTGAAACAATTTTATACAGACATCTCCAAACTTAAAAATCAGCATCAGGGATACGGGACGATACAGGAGTTTCCTGGATATTTGGAACCCCAACATCGTCTAAAACTTATTTATCTCGTTAATATTGTTATGCAGTCATGCAATAAGATGTTCCCCAGTATACGAAAAAAAAAAACCCCCAAGAATATGTACTAAAATAAAAATTATTATTCAGGGACTTAAAAGTCAAGAGATTGTGAGAATGCCCATATGTAAATTAGAGATGAGTTCGGGCTCTTTTATTAAATCTTAAAATGTGAGAGAAAAGAAATAGCAAAATCTTCACAATTCAAAAACTAAATTTTAACAGGGAAATGCCAGGACCAACAATATATGCAAGATATAAATCAGTTTGGGCGCTTTTATAAAATCTTAAAATGTGAGAGAAAGGATATTGCAAAATCCTCACAATTCGAAAACAAAAATTTTATCAAGGAAATCCCAGGACCAACAATATATGCAAGGTAGAGATGAGTTCGGGATTCGAGCTCTTTTATAAAATCTGAAATTGTGGGGAAAAGGAGATCGCAAAATCCCCATAGTTCAAAAACTAATTTTTTTTTTTTTTTTTTTTTTTTCAGAAAATGCCAGGACCATTAATATATGCAAGGTACAGATAATTTCGGGCTCATTTATAAAATCTCAAAATGTGAGAAAAAAATAAATCGTGAAATACTCACAATTCAAGGACAAAAATTTTTATCAAGGAAATGTCAAGACCATCAGTATATGCAAGGTACAGATGATTTCGGGCTCATTTATAAAATTTCAAAATCTGAGAAAAAGGGAAATCGCAAAATCATCACAATTTAAGAACAAAAATTTTATCAAGGAAATGCCAGTGCCAACAATATATGCAAGATAGAGATGAGACTGGGCTTTTTATAAAATCTTAAAATGTGAGAGAAAGGGAATCGCAAACTCCTCACAATTCAATAACAAAAATTTTATCAAGGAAATACCAGGACAAACAATATATGCAAGGTAGAGATGAGTTCTAGCTCTTTTTTCGAAGACCGTGCCTGTAAAGAAAGAAAAAAAAAACTACATTCCCACTTTTATTCTGCCTCAGTCAACATATAAAAATCATACTCTATCAGTCGATTTATAATAATGTCTACTATAAAATGTTTTGCTTGGATTAAGGCTTAGGACAGGCCAACATATCAAAAACAGTACCAACTTTCCATTTTCATATAGTAACAACACTTTTGACACTTTATTTCAATTCTTGTATCGAAACATAACGTTAAAGGATACAGTTTAATGCATTTTTCTTAAATCTTTATAAAATCAGAAATTATGAACATTTCAAGATGCTAATTTGAAATCAATCAAACTTTAATTTATCTCCATTCATCGCACCAGAAAAAAATACAACCAATTGAAAGGTTTCATTTTTAATGACATACAATGTACGATGAATAGACCCGAGCAAAAAACAATTTTACTGAAAACTTTTTTTTTAATTATGAGAATCAGTAATAGAGCTACATTTAAACATTTATGAATTATTAGCTACATTACTTTTTACATTAAATTATCAGCATTGTCAAAAATATGTCTGTTTTAATTTACAGCTCATTCTTATAATAAGTTTTCGCGATATAGAGTTTTATTTTTAAACGGTCTAAGAGACTCTCTCCCGTTATATCGTTTGCATCGGCAGAAACGGAAACCTTATAAAGTACGTAATTGGCAAATTTGTATAAAATTTTCTGTTATATAAATTTAATTTATTTTATACTCAGAAATTTTTATAGATTTTTCTCCTATTACAAATTGAATGACCCTGGTACTATTCCTTGTCAGATTTTTATTTTATTTTTCTAAATTAATGGATAAAGCCCAAACATTTGTTAAAAATTCTATGAACATAGAAGGAAAAAAAAATGCATAAACTAGGGTGACCGAGCCAGTAGTTGATCAAATAAGGTGGGTGATACGGGCTTTTTATTATATTTCTTTCCTTTTAAGTTTTAGGAGTAAACTAAGATAATTGCTACAACCATTAATGAATATTCTATAATGGGTAAAAATGAAATCTGCTGAAATTAAATAGCAACAAAATTATAAGTAAATAGTTTCTTTAATTGCCATTTTCCCAGTAGTTGATCAATCGAAGAATTCAGTTGAAAATTCAAAAATTAATTTTTAAAATATCATGCTTAAGCTGTGATTAACAATACTTATAAAACTATTATTTGGAATAAGCAAGATGGAACTGGATTATTTTAACTTTCAGTAATTGTCACCAACTCATCAAAAACTAAATATTTACATTTTCTAATTTTAAAAAAAATCATAAATTTGCTTCTCTACATCAGGCAGCTGGCAACAATGAGACAACAGTTGCTCCAACATTCAAACACAAATATTGTGGCTAGTGCCACGTGCAAAACTCATTTTCACCTGAAATGGCGCAATATTTCAAAAATTTTATCAACTGCTGGAGAGGTATCAACGACTGGCGCGGTCACCCTATGTACTTTTCCGGTTCCTTTTAATCCAAGAAACTGAAAAAAATAAAAGTTTCAAATGTTGGTGTTATCGTTGTTATAGTTTGATAAAAGTAATCGGAAATAGAGCCTTGCGCGGGTCGGTTACATCTCGACCCGAACCCGAAAATTACATTTCAACCTGCAACTCGACCCGAACCCGCCAAAATAATTTTAGGCGACCCATGAATTTAGGTTATTGATAATTAAATGGATTCTTTACGGGACTAGTAATTTTAGATCCATATCTAAATGTTCCATTTTCTATTCCATGGATAAAGCCCAAACATTTCGTAAATTCTATGTATTATTATATATATGATTCCATATTTAAATATTCCATTTTTCATTCCATGGATAAAGCCCAAACATTTTGTAAATTCTGTGTATTATTGTACATATGATTCCATATGTAAATATTCCATTTTTCATTCCATGGAATTTTCCATTCCCTGAATAAAGTCCAAATATTTTTTTAATTCTATGAATATAGAAGAAAAAAAATGCATAAACTATGTACTTTTCATGGGTTCTTTTAATCCAAAGAACTGAAAAAAAAAAGCGTCAAATGTTGGTGTTATGGTCTGAAAAAAGTAATCGAAAATAAGCGGGTCGAGTTGTACCCGACCCAAACCTGAAAATTACATTTCAACCTGCAACCCTACCAGAACCCGACAGAATAATTTTAAGGGACCCGTGAATTTAGGTTGTTATGTGCATTCGTAGTCGTCGTTCGGTCCGTCTGTCTGTCCGTCCGTCAGCTAGAGGTCTGCACGGGCCCGGGCTTGGCCCGAGGCCCGTACCCGGCCCGGCAGAATTAGGACAATTTTTTCAACGGGCCGGGCCAACAGACAAAATAAACGGGCCGGGCCGATAAAAAAATTAATCGGGACTATCGGCCCGATATAAGAATTTGAGAGTAGCAGATAAAATACGAGGCCATTTCCAATGAATATGACTTTTTCGAGAAGTATAAATGTGCGTTACGAGCCGATGCGAGTTTAACAACATTAATACAGAAATGTAACATGTCCATCGTAGAGATCGGCATCGTACAGTTACATGATGCCTGATCCCGGGTTTAATTTTTTCGGCAGACTTGTGCCGGGACGAAACTGGTCTTAATCGTTCTCAGGATGTGTAGGACAGGCATTATGTTTTGTAAAAGTATTAATAGCGATAATGAACTTCTGTTAACAGCATCTTTGGAAATGTACCTTAAGGTGGTTCTCCTATTTACTGCTCAACAATGCGAAACTCTCAGACACATTTTCTAACTCATTTTTAACTATAAAGGCATAAAATTGACAGGCCTGAATATTGAAGGCATTTTGGGATCGAATAGCGTTTCCATTTTTCATAAATTACGTACAGAGATAACAGAGACTCTTGTCACGTGACTGTACGTTTTTCTCCTTTCCTGTGCTATCGCTTCCGGAAATTCGATTCAAAACGCTAACTTTGGCAGTATTTTCTGAAAGATATATTACTTTTATCTAAGACAAAAACGGCATTTACATGGTTTCTGAATAAGAATACCTGCCAATCTCATGCGTTTCCGAAAAGCAATGAATTCATAAATGTATCAAAATGTAGCTCCTTTGGATTTGAGAAAAGCCAAAAATATTCCCACAAATCTACCTTTTATTATAAGCTTCAAAAGTTATCATGTTTTTTAACCCTTTATTCTAAACTACAATAATCTTTTAATGAACCCTTATTTAAATTTTGAAACATCTGTAGAGACGTTGACTAAAACACTGTAAGTAATCGTTAATGCTTACTATTGTGTGTTTTCTATTTTGCGAACACATAGTAATTTAAAATATACTGTAAAATGTTCCCATAAATATGCATGTAGTATTCATTAAAAGAATCTTAATTGTATGTCGAGAAAAAACGGAATTTTTTGTAGAAATTTAATCGGGCCGAGCCGGGCCGGCCTGTTTTCACTGATTTTTGTACGGGCCGGGCCGGGCCGAGAACGGTAAAAATGTAAACGGGCCGGGCCGGGCTCGGGCCGAACTTTCAATTTTTACACCGGGCCGGGCCGGGCCGACCCCGGGCCTGGAAATTCCGGCCCGTGCAGACCTCTACCGTCAGCATATAACAGAGCAAACACTACCCAGCCGAATGGTCTGAAATTTTAAGTATATAATTTTTGCAAAATTTTGTCGAGTCATTTCAAATTTTCTGAAAATCGGATGTATAGTTTAATTACAGGGATAGTCAAATTTTTCCGTTACATTGCGGCCAATAGGAAAAAAATATTTGAAGTGCATTTTAATGATATTACAGCTTTTCGAACAGAGTGAAATTGATATGCACTTATATGAAGTGCACTAAAATATACATTCAGAGCAATATGTAGTGCAAAAAATATTTATAAAACTAGTTATAGTATGAACGCATCTCATTTGCCACGTTTGGCGTGGCATTTCCAACTTGTTGATAATTAAATTGATTCTTTAGGGGACTAGTAATTTTAGATTCATATTTGTGAACTTAAAATTACCAGTCCCCAAAGTATCAATTTTGGAAAAAGTTATTTTTCTGTCATCTATGATGTCAGTTTGTTTGTGCAAAAGTAATGAATGAGTATTTTTAGAATTATTTTAGCTTCAGGTCTCAGGGACTGTGCATATATAACGTTATCAACATTTTGGTAATTTTGGACCCCCTGCTATCATACATTATCATCCCTCGCCCCCCACCCCCATGATGATATCGTTATCAATGTCTAAAAATTCTTTGATTTTTGGAATTTATATCTTTTGACTGGAGTGATTATACAGAAAATAGTTACATTTATTTTTCGAATACTTTATTGCTTCAAATGAATAGAAGTCAACAAAATATCACTTTATATATGAAATAACATTTAAAAGTTTTTTTACAATTGCTGTTTGTTACATAATGCATTCAACAGCAATAATGTCCCGCATGGGGCATAATTGCACTTGTCCCGCATGGACGAGGGGAAAAGGGGAGATAGAAATTCTTTTGAACAAAACAGGTGGACAACATTCTTTGTCTTTCTCTTTTATTTATTAGTAAACACAAGTATAATTTCAAACGTACTTCGCACGCAATGGTTTCTCGAACAGGGATTATATATCCATATGCATATGAAGAAGAATAGGAATGTCAAACGTTGTGGGGTATTCCATATTTTGGAATTAAATAATTTTATAATCATTTAGTGATTTTAATAATAACTTTGTATTTTCATAAAAATAAATAACAGACTAAAAAAAAAAAAAGATAACATACTATTTTGATGTAAAGACCATGTTACAAATAAAAAGAAAAAATTTTGGTTTAATCAAAAATGATATCTATATCAAAAGCCAACCCGCCTCCCTTCCTCTAGATATATCTTACGATAATATGTGCCAGAACCCCCCTCCCCTGATCCTTAAAATGATAGCGTTATATATGCACAGCCCCTCAAGAGGTTAAATGCATGTTTTCATGACCTATCTTCAAAGTTTGCGTCAGATTGTAAAATGAGCATCCAAATGCACACATAGACAAATCCAGCCCACACATGTTGCTTTGGAATACCGATGCACATCTTCACACACTCATCTTCGGTGCACGTGCATCCGATCATCCTATTTTTCTATCACCATTCCCAGAGATCACTCGGTGAGAAAGTGATCAGGGCGAGGTGAGAAGAGGAACTGAAACTCAAGAAACAATATCCGGAAACGAGAAACGCGTTGCTCTTAGATAGCTTTTGATATTTTCTAGCGGTAAATAACTGTGCTATGAAACAAAGTTTTTTAGCTGCGTCCGTTGTTACATCATGCGACCAAGCCTTTAAATAGGTACGAATTTGTGAGAATTGTTTTGTTGGTGAATTATGAAGGTGGAGAAGAATCGGTGGAAAAATAAATGTGTTATAATGGGTACTTGGAATAGGAATATAAATATTTAACAACATAATACCTGCAGTGCAAGGTATTTTTAATGAGTAGAAGCTCCTTAATATAGCGTTTTTTTTTCCTATTATTATTAATGAGCGGAAGTTATGTTTAGTGTTCTAGTCTTAACATGGTTCTCAAGTTCACTGTTCAGCAAGCGCAAAACTTTCTAACACATTCTCTGACTCATTTTTAAACGTAAAGGTATACAAAATTTTTAGTCCTAACTATTGAAGCGATTTAGAATCGAAATCAGTTTTCCATATTTTTAAAATAAATTACTTTGTCGAGTTATAAGTGTTTTTAGTAACGTGACAAGAGCTAGAGCTTTTTCTCCTTTCACCTAGAAATTCGATTCAAAACGCTAACTTTGACAGTATATTTTTTAAAGATCTTTTGCGTTTACCAAAAATTGAAAACATATTTCGATTACATAGTTTCTGAATAAAACCATCTGCCAATTTCATGCGTTTCCGAACAAAAATGAATTTAAAATTGTGTCATTAAGTAGCCCCTTTGGATTTGCAAACAGCCGGAAGGCTGTTTGGCGAGTCAAAATTGGTATTAAAGTTATATTTTACAGTGCATAAGATGAATAAATATGTAGGGTAATCATAAACAAATCCTCATACAAATGCTTTTCATAGCTATTATTTTATGAATCATTAAACATACATGAAAGATTTTGCAGGACGCTTAAACGGTTAAATAAGGCGGAAATTATTATTCAGAAACAACGGTGTCAAAAGTAAAAACCGTATACACTCTAGTTATATGATATCATGCCTGTCTGTTCGCAGATTAAGTGTTCAATTATGTGTCCTTTTCGGCATAATTGAAAGATTAATATAACTTTTATTTCATTCTTCGTAATTATTTTTTTTCAGAAAAATAGTCGAAATAAACAGAAAATTATCTCTTATTAAGTATCAGTACGTTGTAGTAAATTTAATTTACTATAACATGGCTAATTAAGTTTGGATAAATCTGATCTGCATTGTTTTTCTGAAGACGAAATACAGTAGAACCTCGATTATCCGAAGTAATTGGGACCAACCCTCTTTCGGAAAATCAAAATTTTCGGATAATCGAGAATGCTTCAATTTTAAGATTAAGGAGAAATAAATGCAATATTTCTTATTATGGTAACAAGTGCTTAATAAAAATAAAGCAATCGCAAAATAGAAACAAGAATAAATTACCTGAATTTTAATTTTTTAATTAAGTACCTTTTACATGTATCACGAGGTTTTGAAAATATGTTTTGTTTGCCGCAGTTTCGATTGCCTTTGCTTTGAAGCTCTATCACGGAGTTTTTTAATATTATTAGTTCATCAGTATCACAATCTTTCTGCTGCTCCAGCTATGCCAAACCTTTTGCAAAAGCTTCAGAATTGCAAATTTGTTCGTTTTCTTCGTTCCACTCCGCAGCTTACGGGATCTCAAGTTAAATTCAAAGAAACTCTAAGAAAGGGGTTCGAAAATATTTATATGTACCCGTAGTTTGGAAAGGACCGCTTGCACAGAAGGAATATGATAATTAAAAAATATATATATTTCAAAATGAATTTTGCACACAAGGAATGTGATAGTAAAAAAATGAAATAAAATAAAAATAAATAAATAAGTAAAAAGCTATGGATTTCGGTTAACCAAGAGTTTCGGACAAATGATGTTCTACTGTACTAATATAATACATCACAGAACAAATATAACTTTGCCGTTAATTTTTTTTCGTCATACCTTTAAACAAGAACAGGCGTACAGAATATAAAATACCCAATACCCAAGTGTATACGGTCTTTATTTTGATTATGGAAATTTTCACATAGCTTTTTTTGGGCTTATTTTAACTTGGAATTAGTAATAATCGTCTGCAATTAAATAAAGTGAATGTTACTATTCAGAAATAGTAGTGGCAAAAATAAAAACCGCACGCACTCTAAGTATATGATGTCGTACCCTGGCTATTTGTTTCTGAATTAAGCGTTCAATTATATTTAATTTTTAGTATATTTGAGAGATTACATATAACTTTTATTTCATACATTGTAAATATTTTTTCGGAAAAATAGTCGAAATAAACAGAAAAATATTTGATATTAAGTATCAGTATATTGTAGTAAAATTTATTTACTATAACATGGCTAATAAAGTCTGAATAAATGGGACCTGCATTGTTTTTCCCCAGGCGTAATACTAGCTTAATAAGTCACAGAACAAATATAACTTTGAATTTAATTTTTTTCCACACATCTTTAAACAAGAACAGGCGAACAGGATATAAAACACCCTAATGTATGCGGTCTTTATTTTGATCATCATAATTTTTGATTAGTTAATTTGAGCTTATTTTAACTCGGAATTTTTAATAATTGTCTGACATTAAATAAAGTTTAATTTTCAGAAATAGTCTTTGAAAAAGTAAAAACCGTACGCACTCTAAGTATATGTCACACCCTGCCTATCTGTTTCTGGGTTAAGTGGTTAATTATATTTATTTTTTAGTGCAATTGAGAGATTACGTATAACTTTTATTTGATACTTTGTAAATATTTTTTTTTTCGGGAAAACTGTCGAAATAAGCAGAAAATTAGTTCATATTGAGTAGTGAAATTTTCGGCAGTTAATTTTACAGATCTGTTGATATAATCTTCCCAAAAATACACAGAAAGCTTTTTCGAACAACTTGAATTACAAATTTTTCTAAAATCAAATCCGTGTTCAATAAGAATCTTAACCTTCATCAAACGTTTCTGACAGCCAACCTTTCACCTTTCGCTGGATTTTTTAGAGTTTTGATGAACATAAATTAATTTACTGAAACGTGTCTAATTAAATCTGAATAAATGTAATCTGCATTATTTTCCCCAGATTTATAATAACTTAATACATCACAAAACAAGTATAAATTTGCCTTATTTTTTTTTGTTATGTATCTTTCAACTGGAACAGGCGCGCATGGTATAAAATACCCAAGTGGATACGGTCACTGTTTTTTTCGAATAATTATTTTCGGATTATTTTAACTCGGAATTTGCACAGATTGTCTTCAATTAAATAAGGCAAATCTTTTTATTAAAAAATAGTGGTGGCAAAAGTGAAAATCGTATGCAATTTGGAGTACATGTCACACCCTGCCTAAGTGTTCAATTATATTTAATTTTCCGTACAATTGTTAGATTACATATAACTTTTATTCCTCATATTCTAAATTTTTTTTTTTTCAGAAAAATTGTCGAAATAAACCAAAATTAGTTCATATTGAGTAGTGAAATTTTCGGCAGTTAATTTTTGCAAATATGTTGATATACCGCCCCGAAAACACACATAGGTTTTTCGAACAACTTGAATTACAAATTTTTCTATAAGCAAGTCCGTGTTCAATAATAATGTTAATCTTCATCAAACATTTCTGACAGCCAATTTTTCACCTTTTCCTGGAGAATCCTTCCGATATTATTGGAGTTTTGATGAACATAAAATTAATTTACTGTTCATACCTAATTAAGTCTGAAGTGTTCAATTATATTTATTTTTTAGCACAATTGAGACATTACATATAAGTTTTATTTCATACTTTGTAAGTATCTTTTTCGGAAAAACTTTTGAAATAAACAGAAAATTAGTTATTATTAGTAGTTAATATATTGAGTAGTGAAATTTTCAGCAGTTAATTTTGCAAATCTGTTGTTATACCGCCTCGAAAACACAAAAAGCTTTTTCGAACAACTTGAATTTAAAAAAATTTCTAAAAGCCGTGTTGAATAAGAATCATAATCTTCATCAAACATTTCTGACAGCCAATTTTTCATCTTTCCCTGGAAAATCCTTTCGATATTATTGGAGTTTTGATGAACATGAAATTAATTTACTGTAACATGCCTAATTAAGTCTGAATAAATGTGACCTGCATTGGTTTTTCCAAGACGTAATACTAACTTAATACATCTCAGAACAGGTTCCTTCCTCTTTTGGGTCCCTTGACAAAGACAAATTATGAAATTAGTGTCTGTATGGCTAGGGGGCCTTTAAAAAAAATCGTGCTTGTAATAACGAAGAGGAGGTATGACCTTGGTAATCCCTGATATATCATTGCAACAGAAAGGTGCAAAGGGTTTTTTTCATTATTATTTATCAATGTACAGTCGATCTCGATTAATGCGCGAAGCAAGGGAATTGCAATAAAATCTCGTTATAATGAATAAATGGGGAGCATTGATTAATTTCATTTTATTGAAAAATTCGTTAAAGTTAATATTTTTTATAATGAAATAGCATAATAGAACATTTTTTAACAATCAAAATAATATCTGTTAAAGTGACGTTCACCATAACGAGATTCAACTGTATAAAAGTTTCGCATTAAACGTTACTCGTAATACCTGAGAAGATAATGAAAATCTTAAAAACACACATATAATTGAACTAATTACTACTATTAACTGCTCTAATTATCTCAATGATAAACAATAACTGAGTATAATAAAACTAACATTAATATTTAATCTTGTGAGTGCCATTTTCTTTAGACGGTTTTTATGTATATAAAAACGTAGGGCTGAAGTCGAAGTTTTTAGAGAATAGTAAATCCAAAGGACATGAACGATGTTTCATAATTAAAGGTCGACCGAAACAGGTTTTTAAGACAGAAACCGTAACCGAATTTCGGTAATCTTCCTACTTTAGGCCGAAAATGAAAACAAAAATGTCAAAAAAAATTAAAGTAATTAATACACACATAAATATATATAATTATTAATTAATTATACCTGTTTAGTTTATTAAATATATGTAATTATTAATTAAATATACATCTGGCCCAAGTTGGCTGTCTCTCTGACCAAAACTTTTTATTTTCATATAAAATAAATATTAATTAATTCATCAACGACACAGAATGATTTTCTAATTACACGAATTTCATCTAATTAAAAAATATTTTAGGTATACACACATTCATTCATCTTTTATAATGATTTTTGTAAATGATCATCTGTTCTACAATAAGTTTCTCAAAGAGTATTCGAAGGACTTCTGCGGTTTCAAACTAAACATTTTCTATTACTGTTAAGTCTGCAGATTTTAATGAGCACGTGAAAAGCGTCTTCAAAATTTAGTCACATGATTTACTTGCTTTATAATGTGCATTCACGTCTTGAGTCAATCATGACTGATAATTATAAGCAGTGAATTCATAGCAATAAATAAATAGCGTCTCATTTGAGCCTATACAGTTCAAATCAATGAGTCATGTTGAAAATTTCCGAAAGAAGAAGCGAGATTTTTGGAATACAGAAAGTTTCAGTTGAATTTTCGGCAGCATTTTCACCGAAAACGAATTTTCGGCGAAACTCTAATTTTGGGCCGAAACTGAAACTGAATTTTCGGTCGATCTCTAATAATAATGTAAATGAGCATTTCCTTTGAATGCAATAGTCAGCCCAATTTTCGAGATATTGATTTCACGTAACCTTATCATTTTAAACTCATTCACGATGATTGTCAAGTTTACTTGCAATTTAACCCTTTCAGGGGCAAAGTATTTCTATTCGCAAAATTCTGAAATGAGTGACTGACACCAGAATTTACAAGAATATTTATTTCGAAATATGCAAAAGCTTTTGTCTATGTACTTAATAAACGGAATTTTTTCATTTGAAAATTCTGGTGTCAATGAGGCATTTAGGAATTAAAATTAGGTTGTCCAAAAATG
Source organism: Maratus speciosus (assembly GCA_963932465.1). Classification (NCBI taxonomy): domain Eukaryota; kingdom Metazoa; phylum Arthropoda; class Arachnida; order Araneae; family Salticidae; genus Maratus; species Maratus speciosus. The sequence goes on from OZ010798.1 coordinate 295,375,951, forward strand.
AACCATCGCCCTTGAAGGGTTTAGGCGCGCGAAACCTTTAAATTTAAAAACTAGTACGGAAATTTCACCCGCATCTTATCTCGAATTTTGAACGATTGAATAAATAAAAATTAAATATGAAAAAACTGAGGTGAACTGGTGTCGAAGAATTAAAAGAAGTGTAAAATGGCTCGTCGTGAATGGGTTAATAGTGCAATAAAAGATCCTATAAAGGCTGGTTAATATTATCCAGAGCTCAGATTTGTGTTGCCAAGTGTACCGCGTAAATCGTTACTCTAAATAATCTGGACACTAGTATTTAATTGTAATTTTCTTCACCTTACACAGTCGGAAGGACCCTTCAATATACACTAAATTATTCCTCATTTTTTAACAAATAAATTCCGTACTCCTAGAAAACATGTTTTATCCGATAATTCTCCCCGAACGTCTAAAAAAGAGGGAGAAATTCCGTTCATTCCTAGCACGCATGCGTATTGGGTCTATTAATAATAAATCCGAATTTATTTTTAAAATGAAAAATGAAAAAGTCTATAAATTGAGATTTCTAATTTAATTAAAAAAGGCAAAAAAGTTTTCGAATTTCAAAATAAATAACAATTGCTTTTCTCATTCATTCAATAGTACTCACAATTTATTTTTTAAAGTTGAATAAAGATAAATTTATAAAGTTGTTTACAAATAAATATTCGCATTTAAAATATACTTTAAACGAATACATTTAAAAGATATTTTAATTAAGAAAATTGAATGACAAAAAAATCGATATTACTCAAAAAAAAAAAAAAAAAAAAAAATCTTATCGAATAAAAATATAATATTCGTATTTTACCTCTAGCAATCTACGTAAAAAGATTTTAAATTCATTTTTTTATACTATATTAATACTAAAGTATAAAAACCATAGCCACAATATCATTAAAGACGAAATCTTCCCGAAATGAACTTCAGAATCAAAAGCTTTTTTAAAAAAATTATCAAGCCATGCCCATCTGAAGCAAACATATTTACTTCAAAGCGTTTCGTTGCTGTACAACTATAGCTCCGTGCTAGCGCGCTCGGCTCGTAACGCTGAGATGGCTGGTTCGAATCCAACGTCAGCCGCTTTTGCTTTTTTCCAACTTTCCGCAATTGACGGATATTTCACCTCCTGTAACAGAGGAAAAAAAACCGGTATTCGTCAATTCACAGAAATATGCCGAGCACTGCTGCAAGTAGAATTTCCGCGAATTGAATTAAGTTCTTTTGAGAGTGTATCTAATGTCAGCATTATTAGCGATTAAAGATGGCGAAATAAACTGTTAGAAATTAGTGGTGTCCGGAGCATTTAGAGCCCTGATTTACGCGGGACACCGGCAACACTAGTTCAGATTTAAAGAGACAAACAAGTAAAGATTTTCTACTAAGCTCTTTTCTTTCCATAAATCTTACAAAAGGGCGTTTCTTAATAAGGCCTTATCTTTGCATTCTTTTTTTTCAAGACCTCGATACATTCCTTTGCATTTTCTTGGTTGGGGCCAGTTTTGACTGTGGGCTACCATTTTTAGGTAGATTTCGTATGAAATACTACCTATGACATTCTCCCCTATGTTGGAATTTCGGAAAAATTTTTTGCTGATCTACACCGATCATGACCCCTAGAACACAAAACCACTCTCAGTAAAAAACTTTATATCTATTTATCTATCTATCTATATCACTTTTTTATGAACACGATAACTTCCATAATTCTGCACAAATTCTTTTCCAATCTGATACATAAAATCAAGGGGCATAAAATCACGGTCAAGTTCGTTAATGGGCAAAATCGAACCAAGGGGGTGGAAAAAAGGAGGGTTTTTGTGAAAAACGAAAAAACCCCATAACTTCTTAGTTATAATACATATCGACTCAGTTTAAAGTTTTTATTACTTCTAAAAAAAGCGACAAAAATTTATGTATGATAGATTTTTGATAAAATTAAAAATGTGTTTAAGGGACGAAAAAAAAATAGGGTTTCGGGAGGACAAAAATTCATAACTTCGTCAATTCTCAAGATATCAAACCAATTAAATTTATTATACATTGTCTTAATACTACCTACAATTATTATATTGATAATATTTTGATAGAACCAATTCTTACCGCAAAGAAAAAAAAATTAAAAACGAAAAAAATGGGTAGGTTGGGGGGGGGGGGGGGGGGTTGAAGAAGAAAAAAAATCCATAACTTCGTCATTTCACAAGATATCCAATCCGCTTAAATTTATTATACATCTTCTGAAAATTATACGACCAATTTCTTACTGCAAAAGCAAATTAAAAATCCATAGAGGTTGAAGAAAAAAATTTCGTATTACTCAAATCCAAACTACTTATTTTCTGACTCATTTAAATTCATTTTTGCTTTTAAATGCATCCAATCGATAGGTTCTCTTATTCAGAAACCTCTTTTCTCTTATTCATAATGTGCCGTAAAGGTCTATTTTTTATACCAAAAGAAAACTCAAAGAAAGAATAAAAGAACATAAAGCAGATATAAAATTTTGTCGTCAATCCACAGCTCTCTCTCGTTTAAGTTTCAATCAGAATATCGCAATAGATTTTGATCATGCAAAAAATCATATTCCCAACATCCAATTACTATGTAAAAACAATCAAGTATGTAACGACGACCTATCGTACAATATCCCCCAGTTTATGGTTCAATATTCCAGAAAAAAAATCCTGAAAACCTGAGCAAAGTGACGTATTAAAATTTAAAGTACGGAAGTTAAATATTTTCTTCTACCCATGGGAAGTGACGTATGAGAAACAGAGTGATATCATAAAATGAATGGAACTGCAATTAATAATAATAATATATATAGTCCAGGCAATAGGGAATTTTACCTAGCAAAATTAATGGTAGTTCTGGAAATCGGCTTACTTTATGTTTTTTGGGTCGCTGAATCCGAATTTGTATGTTACCACCAAGATTTCCCCCGTCAACACCCCCCCCCCACACACACACACAAATTTTGGTAAAAAGCCCCCCCCAAAAAAAAGGTTTTTGTTAAAAAAAATTTTTATTGTTTTAGAGGAAAAGTATGTAGAAATTCAGAAAGTAGACAAAATTTGCAACAAATTAGATATATGACATTATGACTTAGGATGAAGGGGATGAAGGGGACGAGGGGATCTGCCTCGGAACATGCGCGCGGTGCTGCGTGAACTAAGTTGCGCAATTCCACTTAAACACTCACACGTTTACATTCGCCCTCCCATCTCCCCTCCGAACTTTCCTTATAAGGTTTACTTTAAGTTTTTTGGGTCGCTGAATCCGAATTTTTAACTTACCTCCAAAATCCCCCCCCCCCCCCCGAAAACCTCTTAAAATAGTTGTTTTTAACTTAAATTTCTTATTGTTTTAGGGGAAAAGCATTACGAAATTCAGATAGACAAAATTTGCAACAAATAGGATATATGACATTATGACGTAGGATAAACGAGGAGAGAGGGGGCTGCCTCGGAACATTCCCCGCGCGCTTTTCTAAAAAACCAAATTTTTCCAAAAAATCAATTTTTGGGGGGATTGCCGGGTGAAATTTTGGTGGGAAGTCACAAATTTGGATTCAGCGACCCAAAAAACATAAAGTGAGTCGAAATCCAGAACTAGTATTAATTTTTCCAGGTAAAGTCTCCTATTGCCTGGACTTCATAACTTAGTGAGCGTAGCGCCGCAGTGCATGTTCAGAGGCAGCTTAAAACAATAAACAGCCCTAAAACAATAAGAAATTTAAGTTAAAAACAATTATTTGGGGGGGGGGGGTCGGGGGAGGGAAATTTTGGGGGGAAATTAAAAAGTCGGATTCAGCGACCCAAAAAACTTAAAGTAAACCTTATAGAGAAAGTTCGGAGGGGAGATGGGAGGGCGAATGTAAACGTGTGAGTGGCTAAGTGGAATTGCGCAACTTAGTTCACGCAGCACCGCGCGCATGTTCCGAGGCAGATCCCCCCTTTCCCTTCATCCTGAGTCATAATGTCATATATCTAATTTGTTGCAAATTTTGTCTACTATCTGAATTTCTAGATACTTTTTTCCTAAAATAATAAAAAAAAAACTGATTTTTTTAATAAAAACAATTTTTTTTTGGGGGGGGGGGGTGCATTTTGCCAAAATTTGGGGGGGTTGCCGGGGGAAATTTTGATGGGAAGTTAAAAATTCGGATTCAGCGACCCAAAAAACATATAGTAAGCCTTTTTCCAGAACTACCTTGAGTTTTGCTAGGTAGAGCCCCTATACGGTCTCTATTGCTTGGACTAATATTTCCTCTAATTAAATTCAGTTCAAGAAACTGCTACTGCCACTTCTACTTTCAACTCTAGTAATTATTGGCTCTCCCATTTTCAAAACAAAGTGACGTATTTGTATAAATAAACAACATTTAGTTATTAAGATATTCTCTGATGATCAGCTTGGAAAGCTTGAAAGTACTAAGAAGTTTTAGATAAAATGTATATTTTAAACTTGTAACATCTTTTTCATTACTTTAGTCGCTTTTTAAGTAAGATTGTGGACCTTTTTAATGTTCACATTATCTATTTTATCTTGAATCAAGGTGAAAAATTGCGTTTCGTCTTATAATTTTATCTTTTTCATTCTGTTTTTCCTAAAATTTATCTTTGAAAAATGAATTTCCCGTAATTTAAATTGCAACACAAGTATCTAAAAATGCACTGGATTTTTATTTAGTTCGTAGCTGAAGACTAGATCATAACGCCCTCTGGTAAAAATGTAATTTTTTTTGATACGGTTTCATTTATTGATTTTCACATTATATACTTTTAGAAACTATACCTTAGGGGTCTGTAGATTCAAAATTAAGAACCTCTTTATTAAATAATCGAGGGTATAGTTAAAATCTAGAAGAACTTAACAAGATTTAGAAATTATTTTAAATAATGTATCATTTAATTTTAAATTTGAATCCGTAAAAGTTATAATTATTCCACAATTTTCCTAAATTCAGTAACCAACTATTAACTTGTATTCACCATCACAAACTTAGAATTCATTAACTAATACTTCCTTCAGGGTTCACAGTTTGGCCTTTTTTTTTTAATTCAGATATTTTGGATTCAGGCTGAAAATTCTGAAAAAATTTCCATTGGAAGCAATCACGAAATTTCTGTCACTAAATAAAGATTATAGCGAAATTATAAGGAATTATATGGAACATCTGGTATGAATACGAAATTTCAGAATGAAAACAAAAGGCCAAACTGGCCACCCTGACTTCATTTAAAATTGAATGCGAAGAAGTTGTTAGGTGTAGCGGAAAGTTGTGTCCGATAATGTTATTTCACGCCTACTTTTTACCCGACTGAAAAGAAGGGTTATATGTGTTTCACGCGTATCTAGGTACGTGGATTTCTTTATATCCTCGAAACATCCCACGGCTGGATGTATTTTTATGAATGAGGTCTCTATCAATTCGTCTTAAAGGCCTGATGGTTATAGGCTAGGTTTTGAATTTATAAATTCAAAATGGCGGCCGTAAAATACAAAATGGCAGTAGAGACGAAAAAAAATTTACGCACCCTACTGAGTGGCATATCATTGGATAGGTCTTTCAAAAGGAAGACGATATTTCTTTGACTATTTTACAGTCAGAAGATCCGTTTAAATATTATACAACCTGGAAGTTGTGTAGGTAGGATCTCTACTGCAACTCTAACCTTCATAGACATCTATAGACCTCATCAAAACAGTGTTTATACATAGGAACTAACAATTAAACACAACTTAAAAGTCATCATTGCAAGTAAAAAAAAAAAAAAAAATAGGTAAGTAATATAAACAAGTAATATAATTTTTTAAAAAAATTAAGTCAATTCCTACTTAGGTCAATAAGAGAATTTTTTTTCTCCCATTCTTCTTTCCTCTTGAGTGGTGCTTAAAAAGCCTTAATCAAGAAGAGGGCTCTCTCGATCTTAAAATACCTTGATCAAAAAGAGGGATCTCTCGTTTATTGAAAATTAATTAATTTAATTTAATTAATGGATTAATATTTGAAAAAACTGGATTAACATCAAGTGTCATCCGCTACAAGTTAAAAAAAAATATTTGAGCTTGATTGGATGAATAATAAGTATTTTATTAACGATTGAAAATTTGAACACGATATATATATTGCAAGAGTGTGAGCTAATAGTAGGAATTGAAAAAAATAGTTTCACATTGACGAGAAATATAATTAGTTCGCTTTTTACGCAGTTGGGTTTTTTGATTTTTTTAAATTCAATTATTTATTTAAAATTCAGATTTCTTCATTGGCACCCCTTTTTTGAAATGATAGAATTACCATTGTTTTCACATTTCAAATTAAGGTGAAGATAATGGGAATTTCATCATTTCAAAAAAGTGGTGCCAATGAAGAAATCTGAATTTTTAAAATGTAGGCGTGAAATAACGTTCGTTACTGGACAGAACTTCCCGGTAGACCAAATATAATTATTAAAAAATTTCCTTTCATTTACAATCCTACAACTAACTTACTTTTTTGACAGTTAGAACTTAATTATATACAGAAAATATCCAAGGAATTGCTGTTTATCTGAAGAAAAAGTCTATAATCAGGAAATCTAACTTTAACGCAACAGAGCATTGTTCTGATTCTTGATCGTAATAATTTCTCCAAAAAGGAAAAAAAATATCGGATGCCTAAAGCAAGAAAAATTGCAGCCTCTTTTCTTGGTATCAATCATCAACTTCAATTTCTAACTCTTTTAGCACGGATCATATGCTGCATTATTCATTGAAGGAACTTTTTCTAGCCGAAGGGGTGATTTTTTAGAGATTTTTTTTTCTTTTATCATCGAATCTTTTCTTTTATTGAGTGCTTGTCAGCCCTTTATTGCTTTTCCTGCTTCTACAAGTGTCCCCAATTAATGTGGTTTGAGGTATTTTCTATGAAAAGCTTTGACATTGTGACCTGTTGATAGCTGTTTAAAATCCATAGCATGTTACGCGTTGGCGTCAGTGTTCTGTGCAAAGTGACTTCTACCACTAGGAAGCGACAGAAGTCATAGGATTATACAATAGACTCTTGATTATCTGAAATTCAATTACACGGCAAAGTGGGTTATCCGATACATCCCCCCCTTTCTTAATCTGGCTTATTGTTACTCGTAGTGTCGAAACAATTAAAATGTAATTACAGATTTTGTAAATCAATTTTCTGTTAAGGGGACCAGGAAAGCAAAATTCAACCAGAAAATCGATTTTTACTTTTTTATATCATTAAATAGTTTAAACTTTTATCTTTCCAACGATGTGTCACACATGTTTACATATAAAAAAAAATAAGTGTTGAAATTATTCATTCTTTCTAAGAGTACTTCACACCTTAATGTCCATTTAAATCTTTAATTGACTTTTTCTCAAAACTTGGATTTTCAATGTTTATGTTCCTTTTTTTCAATATCTGTTAAACTTAATAACTCAGATTTTTTTAATGCTTATATTATGTTGTATTTATTGATCAACTTTAACACAGGGATTCAATGATTTGTTGACAATTATATATTTTACGCGGTGAAATCTTACCAAAAATGCTAATTTAAAAATGACTTTCAATAAATAATTAATAATTAATGTTGAGTTTCACTTAGAAAGAAAATGGTCTGTTAAAATACGTAATTTATATTATTCTAACTACTGTAAAAAATCTAGACCTCTATCTTTCACCATTTCTGAGAAAAAGGTACATAAAGTTGGTGAATTTAACATGGCGGAGATAGGGCTTTCCCGGTCCCCTTAATTAAAATACATATAAAATCACAAATAATTGTACAAAAATGATTTTCAGGTGCATACATATAATATAAAGATATTTAAAATACATAAAAAATATCTTAAAATATATTAGAAAAACCCGGAACTCAACCATTACAAGACCGTCATCAGTAGGATTTAAGTCTTGTTATTATTTTCTTTGCGCTTATTCGAGAATTGTCCAGAAGAAAACATTGTAATTTAAAGGTTGTCCGGTCTTTCAGATGAGATGCCAGGTAAAGATATTCAAATTTTCAACAAAACGAGCTTTCATCTATTATGCAGCAAATTTCTCTATACTCCATGGATATCGTGTGATAGCGCATCGTTACAAGCTGTATCTTTATTAGCATTTAACTTTCATTTATTAAATTCTCATGTTTTGATGTTTTTCCTTACTCTTTCTATGGTAGTTCTTTTTTTCTGTAATGAGTATTTCTGTTATAATTTTGGTGTTTGTACATCGATGAAACGACACGCTTTATATTACCTCCAGATTATCTAGTGATATTTGAAGTGCTTAGGTGATAGAAGTGGTAAGTGATATAATCATCGTTTTGAGAAAATGCTGTCGAAGTTAGCCGTCAAATCCTTCCCGACTTTTTCTCAATTTCTGATTTTCTTTCAGTATTTTTCTTATTTAGATAATTTTTTATGGTTTTGTTTTATTTTCTAAGTTATTATTATTTTGATTTAATTTATATATACATTTTTTTTTAAATGTATGGCTCTGGGACCTTTTTCTATGCTTCCCTTACCTTCTGTTTGCTTCGACCGAACCAATGCTCTGGAATTTGCTTGCAAATATCAAAAATACGCTCAACATATATGCATCATGATAAATCGATTGAAAGTGAACAAGAGCATCACAACTCTTGTAGGAATTTCATGGTCATTGGTTCATTGGTTTTGAGAAAATGAGTTATAAAGTTCCAAATATCTATTTGCGTTAATTATCAGATGTCTCCTTTATCAATTAAAATCTCTGTGAGTATCAGACTTTTTCAAATAGTAATTTAACATGTGGTAGAGGAAACATTGATTATCTTCAATCACATGATTAACTCAATTGTTTATATACTATTTTGTCACATGATACCATCTTTATCATCTGAGCTCTTAATTTATTGTCCGACATAATCCTATTGACCTCAGTGTCGGATAATTAGGAAGCCTTTAAACAAATTCACCACTATACTACAATTAAATATAGAAAATCTATAGTATAGTCAATTTCCAATTTTCCGGGAAAAAAGGTTAATAACCAGAAAATCTATATTATACTTTTAGCTCTGGAGATCTTTGGTCTGATTCTTGATGAATTCGGAAAAAAAAAATAACATGAAATGAAATCCACTTCCTATAATCGAGTAAAATTACGTTATATTTAACAATCAACGCGTTGCATTTCAAATTATAACTATTTTAACGTATTACACATTGCATTATTCATCGAAGAAGCATTACCTAGTCAAAGAGGTTATTTTAGGGTCTTTTTCCAGTTTTACACTCCTTTTGACTAACAGCGGCGCATGACCTTCACAATAACCTTCACCAATTGACATGAAAATCACATATGGTACCGTCCCTTCTACCCCACGTTATCGCAGAAACACGGTCTCAACTTGTAAAGGTCAATGAAAGGCATGCACCTCTGCTAGTGAAAAGGAGTATAGCATAGAGTGCATTTCTTTCATTGAGTGCTAGCCAATTCTTTATTGCCTTTCCTCCTTCTGAAGGTATCCCAGATTCAGACAATAGCAGTATGGCATATTTTCTATGATAAGTTTTCACATTACGGCTTGTTGACTGTTTAAATATCCACAGCATGTTACGTGTTGGCGTCAGTTTTCTGTGCAAAGTAATTTCTGCCACTAGGAAGCGACAGAAATCATTGAGTATACAGTAGACTCTTGATTATCTGACATTCAATTACACGACGAAGTGGGTTTTCCGATACTAACCCCCCCCCCCTCTCCTCCGTAATCTGGCTTATTGTTACTGCCGAAACAATATATTACATGACAATATATAAAAACAACTTTATGTGCCGAAACAATTAAAATCTAATTACAGATTTTGTAAATTAAATTTCTCTTGTTTTGATTTTTTTCTTACTCTTTCTATGGTAGGTTTTTTTTTTAAATATTTGTATTATAATTTTAACTTTGTACATTGATGAAATGATACTTTTTATATGACCTCCAGATTACCTAGTGATGACATAATCATAATTTTGAGAAAATGCTGCCGAAGTTTGCCGTCAAATCCTTCCCGGCTTTTTCTCAATTTCTGATTTTCTTTTCGTATTTTTCTTATTTAGATTTTTTTATAGTTTTATTTTATTTTCTAAGTTATTATTGTTGAGATTTTATTTATGTATATAAAAGAATGTTTTCCTGTGGGGCCTTTTTCTATTCCTCCCTTACCCTATGTTTGCTTCAACCAACGCGATGCTCTGGAATTTGCGTGCAAATTTCAAAAATATGCTTAACATCTATGCATCATGACAAGTCGATTGAAAGTGAACAAGAACATCACGACCTTTGTAGGAATTTTATAGTTATCCGTATTGGTTCATTGGTTTTGAGAAAATCAGCTGTAAAGTTCCAAATATCTATTTGCGTTTATTGTCAGATGACTCCTTTATCAAGTAAAATCTCTGTGAGTATTAGTTTTTTTCAAATAGTAATTTAACATGTGGTAGAGGACCATTGATTATCTTCAGTCATATGATTAACTCAATGTTTTTTATCTCGGCACATACCGCCTTTATCATGAGCTCTTCATTTATTATCCGACATAATCCTATTGCCCTCAGTGTCGGATAATTAGGAGTTTTTATATAATTTATTTCACCTCTATACTACAATTAAATGAAGAAAATCTAAAACATAGCCCATTTCAAATTTTTCGAAAGAAAAAGGTTAATTACGAGAAAATCTATTATAATTTTTGCTCAACAGAGCTTGGTCTACTTCTTGATAAATTGTGGGGGAAAAATCCAACCCAATTCAAGTAAAATTACATTATATTTATCAATCATCAACGCATATTATTTCAAATTCTAATCATTTTAACATATTAATGTTGCATTACTCGTCGTAAAAGCATTTCCTTGTCAAAGAGGTTATTTTGTGGAATTTATCACTCTTAGTATGGAATCCTTTCTTTTATTAAGTGCTTTATAGCCGTTCCTCCTTCTGCAGGTATCCCAAATTAAGTCTGTATGATATATTTTCTATGAAAAAATTTGACATTATGGCCTGTTGTGTTGATGACTGTTTAAAACCCACATCATAATAGGAATTGGCGCCAAATTTATGAGGAAGACAGTTTTTGTCAATAGGAAAAGCCAAAAGTCATTCTATATAGATAGAAAGCGGAAAATGTGATCTTCAAATTATACACCCCAAAATAAATTTCAGAAAATAATATACTAATTGGTCTTTATAGAAGGTGGATATTTTTTTTTTATAATTTAGTCATAATATCCCAACTATATAGAGGTGGAACAAAAAAAAATTGGCCAACACATTTTTGAGAATAAAATGTGAAGAAACTGTGACATGTGTACATTAACCTTTTGTCTACTGACGGTACTTATAAGTACCATTAAAATAACATGTTATAAAATTCATTTAATACATCGATTAGCTGTAATACAGTTTAGAATGAGTTATAGATGCATTACTTTATCTTCTTCCAAAAGCATTATGGGTTACACAAAACAAAAATATTTTTAAAGGATCATTTATTTTGCCTTTGCATCTTTTCAGCTTTCTTGGCGTTGGGGGGGGGGGGGGGGGAGGGGGATCTTCAATTCGGAAATATTTCTACATTTCTATTGTAAGAAAATTATATTTGTACATTTCCTAATTCTACAAATTACTAAGAAAAATATTTAAAATAAAAGATTTGAGTGTGGTTACAAATATTGCACAAAATCCCTATAAATTCAAATTTAATTAATCCTTCTAAATCTTTCGATTCTTCTAAAACCCTTCTAAAATTTATTAAATGATTATGTAAATCTTCTAATGAAGTTTAAGAAATTCACGAAAATGCTTTAGGAGATAAAATTTTCATGAATTCATAATTCAGTATATAAAGGGTTATCCGGTGTTGTATATATTTCGTGTCTGTTATGTAGCTCATATTGTAGCCATTGTAGATAAGTTTAAATAGTCAAAGTATAGGGGGGTTGTGCACATGGGGGGGGGGGGGCGTGTGGGACTTAATATGTCAAAACGCAAAACAGTGTATCTGTTGGTGCCGACGATAATGTATGCAAAGTTTGGACTAAAAAACTGTCACAAATGTAGAAAATTGTGGAAAGAAGCTTCCGTTGCTGACAATAATACGGGCTGTTTCTAAATGAATATCGGGGTTTTAACGCTTGTTAGTATTTATTACATAAAACTTAAAATTATAAGTAATACATAAAATGGAAGAGAAACTCAAACAGTTTTACCTACAAGCTTACAAGTGTTCAATGTGAGCACCTTTCGTCACACGGCACACATCAATTCGATAGCTCAATTCTTCCCAAACGTTGATTAGCAAAGAAGTTCTGTTCAGACGCTCACTCGATCTGACGCCATGTGATTTCTACCTGTGGGGGTTCATAAAGGATCGTGTGTATGTGCTTCCACTACCAGCTGACCATTGCAGCTGTTGCAACAATGACCCTACAAAAACTAATCATTGTTTGGGAAGAACTGAGCTATCGACTTGATGTGCGCCGTGTGACGAAAAGTGCTCACATTGAACACTTGTAAGCTTGTAGGTAAAACTGAGTTACTCTTTCATTTTATGTGTTAATTATAATTTTAAGTTTGAGACATGATGACGATGACTGACATTGAACTTTCAGTTTAGAACGCGTCATTCACCGATGACTGACAGTCTAAAATATGACATAAAACTAAATATATATATATATATATTGTTTTAAGTAATTACTGAAAATTTATTTAAAATTTACTTACCTTTTATTTATTACAGGATTATACTTTCTTAAAAGTTACTTAAAACATTGTACATTTTTCAGCTTCAGTGCCAGTCACCTTGGCACTCAACGTGTTAAAGACAGGCTCAGCTCGAAGCAGACTGAACGGATGTCATCTGCGGATGCAGCTGTGACAAATGTCGGTAATTAGAAAAAAATTGACATCACTGTCATGTCTGAATGAAGAAAGAAAACTAGCTTGAAATGCCATAAGAAATGATCGTCTAATCTTTCAAAAAATGTTGCATCAATAGTGCAATGGATGGAACTGAGGATGATGCCATTTTTGAAGAAAATGCCGATGATGGTAAACTAGATACTGACGATATTCATCCTAATGTACCAATGAAAGCAATTTTAAGGAGTTGTTTGAAAATTCTGATAATGACTTGGATAGTAAATGATGATTAGTGACTTTTTAATTGTAAAAAAAATGGAGTAATAAAATATTTTTAAACATTTTTAAGACTTTTTTATTTTTTTATGTTCACCATCCTTTTTATTTTAGAATATCAAATTTGAAAATTTTCTTAAACTCGTGTATAAGCCAATCCCCTCACTTTGGAACCAAAATAATTCCCAAAAATTCTCAGCTTGCACACCAAAATATACGATATTTCACAATAACCGAACAGTTACGAAAAATTCGTTTCAGCTAAAACCGAGACATATTTTTGGATTAATTATATCAGAACTATTACAGAAGAATTAAGAATAAGAAATCTGAAAGGGAGAGTTTGCTGATCGGATCATTTACGTGTACATGGCAATGTCATGTTTTGAAAATTGTGCAACGACTCTGTTATATTCGAAAATAACATATACAAAGAAGGGAACAAATTGTGAAAAGATACTTTCAATGTCCAGAAGATTACATGCAAATGCAATAAGGTAATAAAGATATCTGCAAAACACAACAAGTCAGAAATTGTACGTCGAACGTGGCAAATGAGGTGCGTTCGCACAATAACTAGTTTTATAAATATTCAGATCTTGGTGCAATAGCTGATGCACTCTTAAGGCAAAGTGCATGTATACAAAATTTATTAAGATTATATATAGTAAATTCAGTACTATTGAAATAATATGACTCCATCTTAATTATATATATTAAATTTCAATCCACTCGGCTGGGTAGTTTTTGCGGTATTTGCATTAGGTAGTGTTTGCAAAATCAATAAATATATATATATAAACTCGGCTTCAAAAGTTGCCATCCGAAAAATCTACAAGATTCATTCCATTTCTTCCGGTCAAAGGTCCGTTCCTGTTCCAGACCTCTATCACTTATCACTTTTTTAATATTGTCCATCCAGTTCTTTCGTGGTCTTCCTCATTTCCTTTTTTGATTTGTTTCACAATTAAATGCAAGTTTTGGATAGCCTTTCATCACTCATTCTTTTAACATGACCATACCAGATTAATTGCTTTTTTTTTAGATCATCTAATATGATTCCTTTTATTTTCATCATTTCTTTGATTCTTTCTATTCTTGATATCCAGGAAGATCTTCTTAGAGTATTTATTCTGCCGCTAATTTCTTTCGCCTGTCTCCATAATTTTCCATCCTTCTGCCTCCATATAGCAATATGCTCTTTACAATAGAATTAATTGTATATATTATACTTTCTTTACCTAGAGATCCTCTCACTCCATCAAATGGAATTTAATAGTTTTACAGTCTTTCTTCCCTGACAAATTCTGTACTTAATTTCCTGTGAGGTCTCTGCCTTCTCCATAAATGTCTACTCCAAGATATTTATCTAAACAAGTTATATAGGGTCATTACATGAAAAACGGACAAAATACCCTGCATGTGACATTTACATAAATACCTATATCTATTAACTTATAAGTTGTTAAAATATACCCTAGACTTTTATATTAACACAGTTGTTTTTATTAGAGGTTACAGTGCACTCTAAATAAAAAGGAGTGACTATTCACTGCGGATGAGTGAATATTCACTCTATCGCAGAGTCAAAATATGCCCAACCTCTTTAGAGTGGCTATTCACTCTGAGCAAAAGTGGAATTTTTGACTCTCTGAAAGAGTGAAAACTCATTCTTAGGAAGTGAATATTCACTCTAAACACAGGTGAATAATAACTCTTTCGGAGGAGCGACTATTCACTCTTGCTAAAGGAGTGCGTTTTTTCACCCTTGATAGGAGTGAAAGGGGAATCGAGTTTGGCCGTGTAATACCAAGACATACAGTACTCACTCCTTTTTAGAGTGACTATTCATTCTAAGCAGGAGTGAATAGTCACTCTAAGAAAGAGTGACTATTCATAATTTCCAAGGTTAGATTATGAAATGGAATGTTTGAAAATTAAGAAGTGACATATTTTTGTTGCTTTTCATTATTTTACTGCATATACATTGGTTCAAAGTTGATCGGAAATTTTTTAAAGTGTATAATGCTAGTCTTTCGCTCTCATCAGTGGAGTGAGATATTTCACTCTCAACAATGGAGTGACATATTTCACTCTCGGCAATGGAGTGAAATATTTCACTCCTTAACACAAGAAATACGGGAGTTTTTACACAAGTTGTATAAAAATATTTAATACCAGAAGTTTTATTTAAAACTACTTAAGTTATTTAATTAGTCCTTTTTTCCTTTGTTTCTTTTAAACTTATTTTATAAAACAATTTCCGGTTCGAACCGAAATATATCCATGTGGTTGGGGCCAAAATGGCCCCTCGTCGTCATTCTAGTGTTAAGAAGTGTATTTTTATAATAAAATTCACTCCAAAAAGAGTGAAAATGGCTGTCACTCTTTCAAATAGTGAGCTTTTCACTCCTCCCAATTTTAGAGTATAGGATTGTTAAAACAGCGGTAATATGTAGAAAAATTGTCCCACACGTGACTTGGTATGGCCTTATAGCATTGCTGTATGACAAATTAGTAATTATAAAATCATCATGAAAATTTTCAGCCGGTCGTTGGCTTTAAAATTCTTTTCTTTTTTTCGACATATATCTGAAATTAAGGAACAGGAAAAGAAAAATGTCAAGAAAGGGGGAGGAAATCGTGCTTTCAAGGCCTTTATGCCCCCAACCTATGGCACGCTCACGGCACTTAAAAAGCAATTACCCTCAAACCTGCTCTGCCTTAGCTCAAGAAGTTTGAGTGTCAAAAAAATGACTGATTCTTTTTTAAAAGCTATCTTTAGGTAGACACAAATACGAAACATTGTGATACAATGTATTCTTCATAACCTGGGTTTGGCCACGATTTATTTTATTTTTTTTTATTTTTTTTTTAGCTCATATCCAACCAAAAGTTAATAACTGCATCTTATCTAAGATTATCATACAAAGTATCCATTCTATGTTACAACGTTTACTTTTTTTCCCTTTGTTTATTAATTTCAGACATTCGGTAGAGTTTTTGGAATAGATTTCAGTAATGAGTTTTTAATAACTATGCTCGTTAGATTCCGACTTGCCCGGGTTTTTTTCCCCTCTCGTCGAATAGGCGACTTTTTCACACCCATCCATCTTCTACCTCATCTATATTTGTAATTTGGAGTGGATAAGTTTAAAGGGTTAAAGTTCTGGGAAAAGTTGCGATAATGAAAGGTTTAGTTGTAGATGCATTGTCATGAGATGGATCTGTATAATTTTTCTGGAAATTGTATAAGGAATAAGCCAAAATGTTTATTGGAAAAAAAAAAAAAGACGTAAAAGCAGAGAAACGCCCTTAGAAGCAATTTTTACCACAGTAAAGGAGTTTCTTGAGGCATTAACTAAATTTAATGGATTTTTAATTACACATACCACAAAAAAAATTGTACTTTGAATGTGAAATAATGACTTTGTGGAAGCATCATCATGTATTTAAATATGAAATAGCGATTTGTAGATTGTATAGAGTTAAAAACTTTTTTTTTTTTTTACTGAGCATGCCTGTCAAATGAAATTTATTTTTCTGAATGATCATCTGAGATGCTTAAGCATCTAATGTTAATTTAGAGTGAATCTTAAAGCGAGACTGACGATAAATCCTAAATAAAGCCTCTTTTTATTTTAGTTTTGTTATCATTTGTGTTTTCATAGTTTTTAGTGTTCCGTACTTAAAAAGTAAAAACAGAACTATTATAAGGTCACTCCTATGTGTGTGTCTGTCTGTCTGTCACAGCCATTTTACTCGTAAACTATAGAACGTTGAAAATTCAAATTGGCTGCGGTGACAAAGGCTATTGATCCACATCTTTATAGATTATTAACCATTCACAAATATATTTTGGAAAAATGTAGAGGGCTAATTAAGTTACTTGAAAAAGAAAATATTTTCTTTGTATATGGTGTGGGGTATCGTGAGAAAGCTTTCGTAACGCCGAACTTAAAAATATGTCTTTAATGTACGAGAAGTTTTAAATAAAATGTATATTTTAAACTTGAGAAGTTTTAAATAAAATGTATATTTTAAACTTGAGAAGTTTTAAATAAAATGTCTATTTTAAACTTGAGAAGTTTTAAATAAAATGTCTATTTTAAACTTGAGAAGTTTTAAATAAAATGTACATTTTAAACTTGAGAAGTTTTAAATAAAATGTCTATTTTAAACTTGAGAAGTTTTAAATAAAATGTCTATTTTAAACTTGAGAAGTTTTAAATAAAATGTCTATTTTAAACTTGAGAAGTTTTAAATAAAATGCATATTTTAAACTTGAGAAGTTTTAAATAAAATGTATATTTTAAACTTGAGAAGTTTTAAATAAAATGTATATTTTAAACTTGAGAAGTTTTAAATAAAATGTATATTTTAAACTTGAGAAGTTTTAAATAAAATGTATATTTTAAACTTGTAACAATACTTTTAAACTTGTAACTTTTTTTCATTACATTAGTTGCCTTTTAAGTAAGATTGTGGACCTTTTTAATGTTCACATTATTTATTTTACGTCTTTCATTTTACACATTTCATACATATTTCATCTCTTTTCATTTTAAGTATTATATTTTTAGAGAAATGGTCGAAAATGTAATGCAAAAAAATGCCCTTCCCTCTATTTCCGAATCTACTTGAACTAAAATTATGAAAAAATTAGGGGTAGTAAAAGTAAATTTAAACCTTGCATGAAAACTATAGTGATTACTCTAGGTCACATGGTTTTTGAGAAAATCACATTTTCCCATTACAAGCAAAGGAGTTGAGGATCGCTGGAGGTACCTATCGCGCAATAGTATATAAAAGGATTGTTGATAATGATTTTCGAAAACAAATGTCGGTAATTAGACGAGATATTAATCCTTAAAGACACGGATGGTTTAAACATGCATAAGGACACGGGCGGCGTGCTCTGTGCGCCATCGACTTTTAAAGCCTAGAAAACAACATTTAATGATATATTTGTGTAATGCAATGCCCAGTTACTAATTCATATATTTATTGTATGCAACCCTACATATGCGCCAGTAATACTCGCACTTGACTGGTTATTATTATTATTTTTAAATTTTCTAAATGGCTGGTAGAAAATCACACTTTCAAATCTCATTGATTGATACAATATTTTCACTTCTGCTAAACTTGATCTCAATAATATATCCATTTTTTGTGGCAGCTGGACTATCTTCAAAAAAGTTTTAAAAAATACTTTAGAAAAATAGACATTAATGTAAATTATAGTCTTTTTAAATAAAAGATAAATTTGTGTGAAGCAATAGGCTGTATGAAATCTTGGAAATCAGATTTTTACGTCAAAAAAATTATGATCCCGGGACGTTATGTGCAGTTTATATTTCATTCGAAAAAAAAAAAGAGAGAAAGAAAAAAAAAAGATGTAAACGACTTTTGAGAACCAAGAAGAACTCCGATGACAAATTGACCTTTGACTCAAATGTTCGCGAAATATTTCTGAGCTTTAGCGGTCCAGTTTTTAAATCTGTCACCATGAATTATTGCTCAGGCATATTTCTTTTTCATTTCTGGCATCAGTTGAAGACCATAATGACCCAGTTAGATGCGAGTAAGAAAAAAAATACACAGTTTTGAATTTCTGCACATTCTTTACGTAGATTTATAGTTCTGTGGATTAGTACAAAACAACACATGAGCTGACAAGATAAAATGAGAGTTTTCAAACATTTTTAACCTAGTATGCATGGAATAGAAATGTGCACGTTGAGTTTGAGACAGTATTGGAAAAGTAACTAGATATTGCTTTAAATTGCATATTCCAAAGTTTTCTGATACTGCACACCAATGTATATTTTTTATATTGGATAGGAAATCTATACCAAAAGTTCCAAACCATTATTTTGTATAGTTATAGATTAATCTCTCTATTCTAAAAAAAAGTAAGTAACGCTGTCACCGCTGCCGTAAATGAATATTTTGTAAGTGGAAGTCTTTCTTCGCTAATACCAAAAAAACTATTGCATGCAAAAATATGAAAATTGCTAGTGTAATAGAAAAATGTTCCATAAACACGTTGAAGCAGACAATTTTTAAATCAAAGAATTATTTTAAGAGATATTTGATGTTAAAATTGGTCAAAATCATTCCATTCAAAAAGTTTACAGGAGCAAAAACTATCCATAGGAATTTAATAATTTTTTTCTAAGGATATTATACATTACAAACTCGCGGTATGCAGGCTGTATTTATTTTTTTAATTTGACTAATTTTTTAGGATTTTTTAAAAATGTACTCAAGTTTCATCATTTAAAAGAGATATTTTTTTCATATTTCAGAAAAAGGTTATTATTTTAAATTGTTTCCAGTTGTAAAAACAGCCCAAAGAAAAACAGCTCCAATAACATTTCCTTATGCGTGATTATTAAAATCAGAAAAAAACTTTTAAAATTGGAATTAAATGATTAAGTGTTAAAAGCAGGAAAATATAGAAAATTACGTCAAAAAATAGTATTTACATTTGAATATTAAACGAGAAAAAAAACTTTTAAATAATAAATTCATTAATTTGCGTTAAAAGCAGTAAATGGGAGAAATTATGTCATATTTAAAATGGCCAAATAATAATATTGCCAAACAGTTTAAATTTAAAAATATATTTTCGCGAGACATTTATTTCATATTAGGAGATGATCTTTTTAAATATCGTTGCCAATTCCAAGACAGCACCAGTAATATTTCTTTTCTAACAACAAAAATATTTTCACGTGAATATTAAAAAGAGAAAGAAAACTCTGATGAAAATTATGTTACACCTTTTTTTTTAGCGTTGAAAAAAATACCAGGGCGAAAAGACTCTACCTACTTAGTTCATTTTATATTAGTTTAATAAATAATCATTTTATATAAACCTTAATAAATGACAGAGAAATATTTTTACAAATCTACTTTTTATTATAATCTTCAAAAGTTATCATGTTTTTAACACTCCTTTTTTTTCTTTTATTCTAAAACTACATTAATTTTTTTTAATGAATCCTTATTAGAATATTAAAACGACTAAAGACACTAACAAGGGAGCCACTTTTGGTGCTGTTCACACCTAGCATTGGGATCTGGTGCATTTTAAAGCCCTATTTTACGAAATTTGAGAATCGATAAAATTTTTCTGTTAAAATAATATTTCTTGATTTTACAGTAGCATAACTTTCTGAATTTTCGAGACCACTTATCGGACTATTAACATTGAAGTTTTTTAAAGAACAGCATTAAAAATAATAATTTAATAATAAGTATAAAACATTGAAAAAAAGTTTAAACATTCCTTCAAAACCCACGAATTTGATTTTGAAAAATTGCAACATTATATTCACATTTTTGGTGGGGGAAAGGTCGGCTTTTTTTTTTCAGATGTAGAGCTTTCCGGTAGCCCTAGCGAGCCAAATGTCATAGCTGTTTGTCTTGTGTGAGGACAGGAACTTCACTAGAAATTGTAATGTCCGACCTATTTAGCCAGAGTAATTTTTCTAAATTGTGTAAAAATATTAATTTACTTTATGATTACTTTTACCAAAGGACCATTTAATACAGCAAAATTTCATTTTAAACATTCGAAACTTTATTCCATTTGATTTCAAAAGGAAATAGTTCGCTTATTTTGTATTTCATTAAAAAATAGTTTTCAATTATCTTGAAACCTTTTATAGAAATATATTTACTATTTATATATTTATCGTCTGCATAGAAAAAAAAAGAAAAAACCAAATTATTGTTTCTTATGCTATCAATTATTATCAAACAAATCGCAATCTGATATAATTAATATATGTACTGTACATGTGTACATTCACTCCTCGGATAAAGCGGACGGATAAATCGTAGCTCCATATTTGGCGACTTAACTCACTTTTGGCGTGAAATAAACAAATAAAAATGTAATAATAAAAAGTTAAAAGTATAAAAAAGGTATATAAAATATGATTTTAACAGAGAAATTTTATCGTTTTTCTAACTTTTATGCATATGGCTACAAAATGCACCAGGTCTCGATGCTAGGTGCGAGCAGTACCAAAAGTGATTACCTTGTAAGTAATCATTAATATTGCTATTGTGTATTTTCTGTCTCACGAACACATCGTAATTTTAAAATATACAGTAAAATTGTCCCATAAATATGTAAATCTTAATTGTATGTTAAGTAAAATCTGATTTTCTTTTAAAAATGTAGTCGGGCCGGATCGGGCCTGGTGATTTTTTCACAGGCCGGTCCGGGTTGTTTTCATTTATTTTTGTACGGGCCAGGCCGTGAACTGTATATGGACCCGAACTTTTAATTTTTACAACGGGCCGTGCCCGGTCCTGATAAATTCCGGCCAGTGCAGACCTCTATGCTAGATTGCAAACATACTGAACTATTCGAAAGTTAAGAGGTTAAAAAAAATTCTTAAAAGAAGCCGAAAGAAATAATGAAATAAATTTATGCTTCTGATGTACTGAAAATATACTTTGTATTTTGAGAAAAAATTCAAATTAATTGGAAATGCCTTTTAACACTTTCGAACAAAGTTGAAAAATGTTTATGAATTCGGTTTGTCTGTCCGTCTGTCCACGCTCTAACTCGCGTAAATATAATCGGATTTTCATGCAATTGATGATTGTTATTGAGGGTCACCAAGGCATGTTCGGTATTGAATATGAAGTGTATAGCATTAATGGTTCATTCACAGGACTACTCAGAAGAATTACGTTACATTATTGTCAATGGGAAAAAATCGTTCGCAGAGTATTTTAATGACATTATTCTATTTCAAATGTATAGAATTCGATATAAATCACTTAATTTCACTGGAAGATGATTACTATAGAATAGGGCATTCATAGCATTTGTCGTTCATTTACAGGAACGCACAAAAGAAATCGGTTACGGTACTGGTTTTGAGCAATAATTGCTGGAAGTGCGTTTTCAATTTCACTATGCACTTTTAAATTTAATTTATTTTTTGCATCTTACTCGTTGTATATGAATTTTATATCTCGTATACAGGGCTGCACAAAAAATTCATGTACCATTCTCCTTATTAGCGGAAATTGCTGAAGGGGAATTTTCAACTGTAATATGTATTTCCTAAGTGAACTAAATTTTCGCATGTACGTAATTTATAGATACAAATCTATATCTCGTATAGAGGGCTGCTCAAAGAATTCGGATAATTTTCCGAGTGTAGGTGGAAATTGCTGAGATTCGGTTAACTTAAAGTGCTATGCATTTCCATGTGGTTCAATTAGACATGATATTTCAACTTATTAACCCCTTCGGTACAAGCGTCTTTTACAATTTTTTTAATCTTTTATCACCAGTTTTTCAAAACAGAAATTTTTGACCTAATTGAATCGGAAAAATGCTCGGATAAAACAAGGAAAAATTTACAATAAAAATTTACTTGTGAGAATAATCACGGATTCTGAGCACCTTACGCGGCACGTATACTACTCAAACGTCCTCAAGGGGTTAAACAGTGAAGTTTTGTCATATTATTAGAAAGTGTTTCGTAATCTATGTTTGACGCATGATTTTTTCTTTCTTGTTTTTCTGTAATTAAACTTTTTTTAATAGTTTTCTAAAAGGTTTCGAAAGGAACCACCTGAGAAGTCTCCTGGCTAAGTTTCTGCATTAAGCAGACTCCACAGTTATCAAATTTTGCATTTGCAGATTGGCTTTATTTTACCATCTTATAAATACTTTATGTGTGACCTAGTTTTCAAACAATCTTTCATTGAGAATTACTTTTGCGAAAAACATCCTTGAACATGCATTAACTGCCGTTTTATTGACTCCATCTTTTAGCAATTTTTATGTCTCTCTTTTAGTACCCTTACAAATCAGAAAAAGTATATTTTTAGCTGATAGCTTTGATAAGGTTAAAAACATGATGCAGATAAATAACAGTATTAGAATTATTTTTAATTTCAAATGGACTCAGAATGAATGTCGTGCATGTACAGTCGTGGGGGAAAAAAAGTAAACACCCCCTACTAACCCCTCAACAAATTATCGTAGAAGAAAGTTACTGGTACCGAACGATTGGAAATAAAGTCTACTTTTAAATGATGTGTATAAAATTTGCTTAAGGAGCCATCTACATATTAAAACGAACCATAACTTTGTTTTTTTCAATAGCAGTACACAATTCTGACAGAATAAATGAACTCTACACCCTTCAATTAGCCTAAAAACAGATTTTTATGCAATTCGTAAGATAAGTTTTCGAGAAATTAATTATTTTAAAACGATATCATGTCGAAAAAAATCATGTTTTAAAACGATATCATTTAAAACGATATCATATTTATCATGTCCTGCTTTATGCGAATTCCAAATTCCAAAATTTGCTTCCCAGTAGTATTCTATTTATGCTTAAAAGCGTCAAAATGATGGTTTAAGGGACTTAGGGACCTGGGGACCTAGAGGGCTATGATGTTCTGAAAAGCATTATTTCAAAAATATATATATGTTACTCTTATATTGAAACATTTGGGCAGGCAATAGTCGAAAAATATTAAGTGAGTGAAATGGTCAAATTGGCAAGAAATAATACATTAATAGAAGCGACATAGTAAATCTGTAGCATTTCAAGAATCGACTAGACCGAACTTCAATTTGCATACAGCCCCTAAAATAGGCTCATTTAAACTTTTCTGAAAGTAATCGTACGAATTTCATGACAATTTGTATTTAGGCTAATTAAAGGCTGTAGAATTCATTTGTGGTGTCAATTTGGGTATTGCTATTAAAAAAAATGTTTGGGTTTATTTTGATATGTAGATGGCCCCCTAAGCAAATTTTATATGCATCATTTAAAAGTAGACTTTATTTCCAATCGTTTAGTACCAGTAACTTTCTTCTACAATAATTTATTGCAAAGTTAATAGAGGGTGCTTACTTTTTTTTTCAACAACTGTACATAAGTATATTTTGAAGATTAAGATTTCATTTATATATTTTCAGCAAAATACGTCTCTTCAACATACACGACCAAAAAACATAAAAAAACGCATAGTAAAGAAAAGAAATAAGATAGAAAAACCATGTTTAAAGCATAGATTATGAAACACTTTCCAACACATTCCAATATTGTAACAAAAGTTCACCATTCAATAAGGTGAAAGATAATGCCTAAGTAAACAACAACAAAAAAAAAAACTAGTTGTTATGTGCCAATCCTAAAACTTTCTTCTACGTCATGCATCTTACTATTTCAAAAAGTAGTTACAAATGTTAATAATTCAATATTATTAGTTTAATACTATACCAACTTTGATTTTCTTCTTAAATTCCTGCTTCAGTTGGAATAAAAACGAGTTAGTCTCGATCATGATATTTATTAAAATCAATAGTTTTTCGTTATTCTTTTGTACATCGGCTGTTTGCGAATACCCGGTTTAGCGGATGCGAAGTTCCCATCGCTGCACTAGCTGCCGATGGACAATATAAAAAATTAGAACAATCGAGAAAATTATGAAAAAATCACTATTACAGCGCTCACTTACAGCAGAATATTTCGAAACTCAAGGAAAACCTGATGGCCATAGCGAAAACCATGTACAAAAAATTTGATTCTATATGCATAACTGCATAACTTTTCGATGGTACAATAAGGAAAACGGCGCAAAAATCGCTGTTACAACGCCCGTTTCCTGTGGAATATTTCCAAATTCAAGGAGGATCTGCTGGCCATAGCCAAAAACATACACAAAAAATTTGGTTCAATTCAATGCATAACTTCATACACATTTCGATGGTACAATAGTAACACACACACACATGGACAGACAGACTTTGTTATAAACACATTGGTTCTCTGAAACCTAAAACGTGTAAATCCACCGAAAACCGGAAGTCGAAAAAAAATTTCCGATTACAATTATAAAACAAAAATATTTTTAAAAGGATGATTTATTTTGCCTTTGCATCTTTTCAGCTTTCTTGGCGTTGGAAGTTTGGGGGTGGGGTGTGGGGTGTGTGGGGGGGGGGGAGTTTTCAATGCGAAAGTATTTGCATATTTCTGTTCTAAGAACATTATATTTGTAAATTTCCTAATTCTACAAAATACAAAAGGAAAGTCGAATCCCTTTTTAAAACTTAAATTTAAAATTCAAATTCAAAAGTTTAAAATTTTAAAGTCTCAACTACTATTTTTTTTAACTTTAATTCTGAAGCTTAAAAGCATTTTGCCCCTGTTAACTTTATTTTCCAGCAATACATCTTACTACTTTCAGAGATCATTTTAGGACGATTCTTAAGAGTGAAACTGCTAATCTAAGCGCTTTTTGCAGGAATCTGTGGGTAGGGCTGATACGTCGCAGTCCCTGGGAATTGTGCGGGCCTTGACCACAGATCAATCAAAACTTAATGAACCAATTAAATTAAATGTTCCTCCCAAATTAACAATTCTGCCCTCTGCTGGAAAATATTAGAATCTTCGCCATATTACCCCGAACACGCACGAAAAAAGAGAGATTTTGGCAATTTGAGATGCTTGCTTAACTTCCGCCAATGTAACCTCCCAAAATTCTACGCTGTTGGGCTCCGGGACCAGCGATCGGCTCGCGAATCCGATGTCTGATGAGCAGCCTAATAAATGAGTTCGATTCGCATAAAGGTTCCAGAGTCACTTTCTCATCCCATCATAGCCATCATCTAGGACCATACCACTAGAATCATTACATTATTATTACATACATCAACCTGCAGATAAAATACAGGGCTGTTCAAAAGAATTGGAATACGTATTTGGCTATGGACGGTAACTGCTGAAATCAAGTTTTCAAATGTTCTATGAGTTTTTTTTTTAAATGTTTGCTTAGTTATCTTACTTACATCATTTCTCTAAAAAACGAAGTTTTGTTAAAGTATTTAGAAAGTATTGGGAAGTGTTTCATAATGTATGCGTAACGCATGATTTTTCTTTCTTGTTTATACTCTTTTATTTAACGCAACCAGGTTTATGTATGTAAAGATGAAATTTTGTATTCGATTTTTAACCGACTCCTTGATAGGCTAGGATTATAAAAATTGTGTTTACACGTGTGTTTCCGACGACAATACAACATTTTAATGTTTTCAGAGCATGATTATAAATTAATGCGTTACATTTAAAACGTTTTTTACAGTTGATCAATCGTCAAATATTCTCTGTATTAACGCGAACAATTGTATGGTAGTTGAAACAACAATGGATTTCATGATGCGCCAACAACTGCTTGCCAAAATAGGCCAAATAGCTGTGAAACTGCAATAATGAAACGTTTTAAAGATTAAATTAATTATAAATAAAACAAGTAATATATATATTTTGTCGATTCCTACTTAGGTCATAAAAAAAAAAATTAATATAATCCCTTAAGTTAATATTAGTTTTTGTTGCATTGAAATATCTCAATTTGTTGATTTTCTATAAGCAAATAAATCCTATTGGTTTGCACTGGAAGTCTATGGGAATTTGGCGAAATATTAGAGATGTCGCCAAGTTGGTGATAAACTTGGCGGTATTTGGCGACAGAACAGGGTCGCCCCCTATGGTAACCGCCCTTATAGATATAGAGATGTTTTAAATGCTGTTCAATAACCAATTGCCGCCATTTTGTCTCCCATATAAAACTAAAATTAATTAATTAAAATTTAATTAATGAATTAATATTTGAAAAAACTGTATTAACATCAAGTGTCATCCACTACAAGTTTAAAAAAAATTATTCGAATTTGATTGGATGAATAATAAGTATTTTATTAAGGATTGAAAAATTTGAATGAGATATATATAGGGAGAGTGTGAACTAATAGTAGGAATTGAAAAAGAATCGCACAATATTTTAAAAATGTACGCTTTTATCAGTTAATAGTTTAATATTAATTTACGATTATATGTTGAGAAATCAATTTAGAAATCCTGAAAATATAAGTTAAATAATATTTCATTTTTTGTGTTTCTTATCTTATAAAAAAAGATACAGAGCAAAAATTACATATTTTTTTAATGAATTCCCCTCTAGTGAAAGTGGAAGTCAATTTTTAGATCCGGAAAACATTGGGAAAATAAAACACGGATATAACATCATATAACATTACACCGTATATCCATGTTTTATTTTCCCAATGTTTTCCGGATCTAAAAATTGACTTCCACTTTCACTCCTTTCGTCACAATCTACGTCAATTTTGAAAATTAGACGTTAATAACAGTAGTATTTCTTATATTTCTCTGACGAAGACTATGTTTTTATAGTTGAAAGTACTAAGGCATTAAAGTAATTTAACATCTTTTTTAAATATTGTCTCATCTTTTAAGTAGTTTTGCACATAGTGTAAGTTTAAGTGTAATTTTAAGTTTAACTTTTTAAAGATGAATTTAGCATTCTATTTATTTATTTGCTGAAGTATTTTTACTTTTATACCTATTTTTCCCTTTGAACGTTGATAATGATAACCTGCATCTTTAAATTGATGATATTACTTGTCCTTCTATTACCATAAAGCAGGGATAGCGAACCTTTTCACAGCCACGAGCCACTTTTTACCCGACTGAAAAGAAAGGTTATGTGTTTCACGCGTATCTGTGTATGTGGATTTATTTATACCCTCGAAACATCCCAACGGCTGGATGGATTTTAATTAATGAGGTCTCTATCAATTCGTCTTAACGGCCCGATGGTTATAGGCTAGGTTTTGTTTTTATAAATTCAAAATGGCGACCGCAAAATACAAAACGGCGGTAGAGACGAAAAACAAATTTACGCACCCTATTGAGTGGCATATCATTGGATAGGTCTTTCAAAATGAAGACGATGTTCCATTGACTATTTTACAGTCAGAAGCTCCGTTAAAATATTATTCCAGAAATATATTTTACGTGATCATGACGTGCCAAAAATATAAAAAAAATTATGGATCAAATAATAATGAATCAAAATTACTTAACATTTTGTTTTTAGCACTAAAAGAATCTTGGTAATATTTGATATTATATTTCGGAAATTTATTTTTAAAATATTATTTCTATTGTCTCATGTTAGATGCCAAATAATTTATATCACCTTCGTACATAGTTATTTTTAAGAGAATGCATGTTGAATTGGACTCATTTGACAAGAAGTTTTTACTTGAATTTTTCATATTATTTAGTTCTGGAAAGAATGTTTCGCTTTAAAAAATTGTAAAAAAAGTCCTTCCGGCCAGTGCCGGGAGGAAGAGGTAGCTTTCAAATTCTTTATTTTTAAAAAGCTAGCTGATGTTATTCAAACACACGAAGCTCAATTTAGTGGAAACCGATTATAGAAGATTCAATACTAATTTTTATCAATACTAAATCCTTATGAATGAGAATTTCGCAAAATTAGTCAGCTTTATCCAAGCTGATTTTATTTAAAGTTATATTTGGTTTCCAAATTCGGCGATATGTGAAGTGCCTGCCATTTTAAGAGAACATGGTGGATGAGGCTAACCAGTGAACTTGGTCGAGACCTTAGTAATTCCTGTGCACATGCTTGCTCACATCGGAATCGGTTGATATATATGAGAGCTGTCGCAGGCAAAAATCAGATTTTTCAAAATGTCACCCACATAATGAAATCCAAACTACTGTATCTGAGCCATTTTTTAAGATAAAGACAAAACAAAAAATGCTCCGGAATCCTTATATCAAAGTCAAATACTTAAGAAAGAAACCTTTTTCGATTTCTAAATTTTTTGCACTTCACTTTAAATATATATTTTTTTTAATTTAATGGCCGCCATTTTGATTCAAGATGGCGGATGAAGCTGGCCAGTGAACTTAGTCGAGACATTGCTATATACTATCCAAATGCCTTATTACATCCAAATAGGTTAATAAATACGTGTGTTATCGCGTGACAACTATCAGATCGTTTCAAAATGTCAGCCATGCTAGAAATTTCAAAGTGCTAAAACTCAAACTTTTTTTAAGATGTAGACGAAAAAAAAAACTGCCCTGAAATCTTTGTATCAAGGTCAAACACATAAAAAAAAACCTTTTTCATTTTCCAATTTTTTCATACCTCATTTTAAATTTTAAATAATTTTTTTTTAAATGTTCCCTTTTGAATCAAAATGGCTAATGAAGGTTGCCTACGAACTCGGTCGAGACATTGGTATGCACTATGTACACATCAAGTTACATCCAAATCGGTTCATAAATACGCCTGTTATCGCGTGACAAAAAGCAGGTCGTTTCAAAATGTCAGCCACAATAGAAATTAAAAATGCTATAACTCAGCCATTTTTCTAGATATAGATGAAACAAAAACTGTTCCGGAATCTTTATATTAAGGTCAAACACATAATTAAAAAATCTTTTTCAATTTTTTGATACCTCATTTTAAATTTTAAATTTTTAAATTTATTTTAAATGGCCGCCATTTTGAAACAAGATGGCAGATGGAGCTGGCCAACGAACTCGGTCGAGACATTGGTATATTCTTTGTACACACCAAGGTACATCCATATCGGTTCATGAATAGGCCTGTTATCGGGTGACAAAAATCAGGACGTTTCAAAATGTCAGCCACTCTAGAAATTCAAAGTGCTATAATTCAGCCATTTTATACGATATAGACGAAACAAAAACTGCTCCGAAATCTTTGTATCAAGGTCAAACACATAAGAAAAAAATATTTTTCAATCTTCAATTTTTTGGTATCACATTTCAAATTTTAAATTTTTTTAAAAAATGTAAATGGCCGCCATTTTGAAACAAGATGGCGGATGAAGCTGGCCAACAAACTCGGTCGAGACATTAGTATGTATTATGTACACACCGAGTTTCATATAAATCGGTTCATAAATACGCCTGTTATCGCGTGACAAATATCAGGTCGTTTCAAAATGACAGCCACAATAGAAATTCAAAATGCTATAACTCAGCCCTTTTTTAAGATATACACAAAACAAAAACTGCTCCGGAATCTTTGTATCAAGATCAAACACATAAGAAAATAAAATTTTTCAATTTTCAATTTTTTGGTATCACATTTCAAATTTTAATTTTTTTTTTAATTTAAATGGCCGCCATTTTTAAACAAGATGGCGGATGAAGCTGGCCAACGAACTCGGTCGAGACTTTGGTATGTACTATGTACACACCGAGTTTCATCTAAATCGATTCATAAATACGCCTGTTATCGCGTGACAAATGTCAGGTCGTTTCAAAATGTCAGCCACGTTAGAAATTGAAAGTGCTATAACTCAGCCATTTTTTAAGATATAGACAAAACAAAAAATGCTCCGTAATCTTTGTATCAAGGTCAAATACATAAGAAAAAAATATTTTTCAATTTTTAATTTTTGGTACCACATTTCAAATTTTAATTTTTTTTAAAAATTTTAAATGGCCGCCATTTTGAAACAAGATGGCCGATGAAGCTGGCCAACGAAATCGGTCGAGACATTGGTGCGTACTATGTACACACCGAGTTTCATCCAAATCGGTTCATAAATACGAGAGTTACAGTATGACAAAGATCAGATATATATATATATATATCAACTTTTGAACGGAGGGTGGTTTCGGGGTCTGGGGGTCATGATCGATGAAAATATACGAAAATTTTTTGAAATCGCTTTCCTCCGAACGGCTGCAATAGGTAGCTTTTTGTAATGAAAGCTACCTAATAGCAAGCGCCAGAATCTACAGCTGCTAGTGTATGGGATTGAATTCCACGTTGTTATAATTTTACCATCGGTATATTTTGCTTATAAAGACTTCAGTCTTTATTTTGCGATAATATCTTAATTCTCTCTTATTCTTAAAATTTTGTGGGCCAATATTGCGCTACATTGCGATACAGTAAGCTATATTTCAGCTTCTTCAATCTCTTATGACAATGACAAACAACAGAACTAATCGAATTTAGATAAACGTCTAATTAATACAATTTGTGAAATTCTAATATATTTTGATGTAGAGCCTGAATCTATATCGTGCCAAAAAAATAATCTGCACCGTGCCACTTACGGCACGCGTGCCATAGGTTCTCCGTCCCTGCCATAAAGTATTTTATTTAAACTACATTTCTTTTTTTCCGCTATCAGTGTAATATGTAAATGTAAATTTTTAAACGAAATTCATTAATATTGGCATTTCCCATAAAAAGGTTATCCCCTACACACATACAAAAAATATATACCCTCTAAATTCTTTTCTGCTTGGATGAATGAAATATTTATATTTCTTTCAATTATCCTTTGACGCCTTTGTAACCTTCTGACTATTTTTACAACCGCGAGGACAAACTGTTTTCCTTATATATTTTTTCAATTCCTACTATTAGTTCACACTCTCCCTATATTTATTTATTTATATATTTATATATCTTGTTCAAATTTTCAATCGTTAATAAAATACTCATTATTCATCCTATCAAGTTGAAATAAATTTTTTTGAACTTGTACTGGATGACAATTAATGTTAATGCAGTTTTTTCAAATATTAATTAATTAATTAAATTTTAATTAATTGATTTTAGTTTTGCATGGGAAACAAAATGGCGGCCATTGGTTATTGAAGGTCAATGAAAGTATTTTCAATAAGGGGTTACCATAGGGGGGACCCTGTTCTGTCGCCAAATACCGCCAAGTTTGTCGCCAACTTGGAGATGTATCACCAAATTTGGAGGCCAAAATAAGTCGCCAAAAGTGACGCCAACTTGTCGATATTTCTAATATTTCGCCAAATTCCCATAGAATTCCATTGTAAACCTACTTGCTTTTAGAAAATCAACAAATTGAGATATTTTAATGCAACAAAAGCTAATATTAGCTTAAGGGATTATATTAAATTTTTTTTTGATGACCTAAGTAGGAATTGACTTTAAAAACAAAATTTTTATATTACTTGTTATATGTATATTTACCTCTTAGGTTTTAGGGTGTGAGATAGGGAATTATATTATATGTCTCTTGCAAATATCCTTTTCCTTTTCAGCTGCAGTTGGTGATGTTTCTTGCCCCATACTCTTGCCACGGTATCTTGTTATAAAGCACCCAAATTTTGAATCAATTACTTTTAAAAACAGAAGCAGATTTTTCTTATCGTTGTTTTTACCAATAGTGTCAAATAAGTCAATTTTTTTTACATATTTTTATATTTTCTCACAGTTTTGATGTAAAATCTCCTGAAACATGCATTTTCAGCCCAAAAGTATCACTCTATTTTTTTTTTTTTTAAAAAAGGTAACTAATGCTGCTGATGCCTTAATTGAATTTATTGTGATCTTTTCACTTTCTCGGTTTATAATGCAAAACTTACTGCATGTGAAAACATGAAAAATGGTAGTTTTATAGAGAAATATATGCTAAACACGCTGAAGTAAACTGTTTTTAAATCCCAGTATTCTTTTAAAAGCTATATAATGCTGAAATCGGTCAAAATAGTTCAGTTACATAACTTTTATAAAAGAAAAACTAGGCATAGAAATTTAACCATCTTTGGGAGGCGTAGACGTCACTAGATTGTGGTGTAGAATGTTCAATAAATTTTTACATTTGTCTAACTTTTTTTAACATTTTTAATTTAAAATTTCGTTATCTCAATAGAGATTTCAATTCATATTTTGAAATAGCCTTTTGTTAGCTACCGCTGCCATATTTAAAATGCCCAAACAATAATGTTTCCAAATACTTTTTAATTGAAAAATACATTTACAAGTGGATATTAAAAAACAGAAAAAAAAATTTAAATTTCTAAAATTACTACGTGCGTAAAATTACGGCATATTTAAAACGATTTTCTTGTAACGTCTAAAAAAGAACTTTTCTTCTTGTCGTTTTAAAAGTCCGGGAACAATCGACATTTTTTACTTAACTACTAGCTGCTACTACACTGTAAAAAAAAAAAATAATAATAATAATTAAAAAAAAAAAAAAAAACGGAGTAAAATACGGAAATACTTCTGGCAATCTAGACGCCAGTACTATTTCCGTATTTTAACGGAACTTTTTTCCCAGTAAATGACAGAAAATTTTCCGTTAAATTCCAAAAAACGGAAAATTTTCTGTAATTTACCGGGAAGAAGTTCCGTTAAAATACGGAAATAGTACTGGCGTCTAGATTGCCAGTACTATTTCCGTATTTTACTCCGTTTTTTTACAGTGTACTTAACTACTAAATACAAGCTGATTTTCAAATGTGTAACTGATTTTACTAATCAATCACGAGAGCAGCCGAAAGCTATCGCGAAGGCGGCGGATGCGGCGTTGAGAGCCAAAAATCTCCTCAGTCAAAGGGAAATGAATGGCAATCCGATTTTTAAAAATCGCCACACTGTAAAAAAAAAGTATGTGATTTTACTAAAAAATACTTAGTATCATTACAGATATTATAGCAGTTACTAGAAAATCAACTGTAACCAATCACTGCTAGTAATATTACAAAGAAAATAGCTGTAACTGAAAGCTTATTGCGCTGCGTCCTTCCCTGTCCTTAAAATATGTCATAAAATCTTAACCCCCGCCTAAAATTAAATTTACCTGAAATTTATTCTATCGAAAATACATTTCGAAATTTATTTTTCTGCAACAAATAATTCAGAGCATATTCAAACCATTCATTAAGCAAAGAAAATTCCAGTAAAGAATTATATTAATGAAGCCATATTCTAATCATCCATTAAACATAGAAAAACCCTAATAAAAAATTAAGCTTATTAATTGAAATTTAGAGGAATTATAATAGCATCAATAAATTTACTCTCAGTCCTATAAAAATATCAACACACAGCAGAATCAGCTTCATTACCCATTAAAAGCATTTAAAATCGTTTACAAACACGGCCCCAGGAACGCTCGGTGCCCATACCCTGATAGTGAGTTCTGTCCTCCGCAGAGGAAAAATTCCCGGTATAAATCTCCCCTACTAATAAATATAGGTGTTTCCGAAATTCTCCAAAGAGGGCGCTAATAGCGTCTTTTTTCACTTTTTATACACAATTCAGTTCACATAATTTTTTAAGATACAAGAGAAGTATCTGTATACTGCTAACCATTTCTTAGTATACATAATAAAAAAGCACCTGTAATGGCGAACCTTCAATGGCAATACAACTAAAACTAAAAAAATCAAATTTTCATCAGTGTGCAGGTTTCTACAGTATTCGTTACACTGGGCACTGACTTACGTGCGTAAATATTAAACCTTTAGTGCGCAGCTTTGCATATATGCAAACAACAGTGTTTTGAATTTAATAGATTTTAGGTAGATTTCGTAAAAAATACTACCTATTGCAGTCGTTACCATGGTGCGACTTTTGAAAAATTCCTTCGTAACTTTTCATTACATGACCCCAGAAACCCAAAACCACCCCCACCCAAAAAGTTTATATATATATATATATATATATATATATATATATATATATATGTATGTATGTATGTATGTATGTATGTACTAAATTTTGTCCGCACGATAAAAGTCGCAATTATGCACGGAACGTCTTCAAACTCGCCAACAACTTTAAAATGGCTAATTTCTCGGCGGGGATTGAAAATGAGCAAAATCGGTCCAAGGGAATGGGAATGGGGAAGGTTTAAAATTTTGAATAGTCTTAACATGATTCTGATAAAACCAGCTTTTACACAACAATGGCAGGAAAAAATAAATATTTTTCGTTATAGCTGTTGCCAACAATTAAAAAAAAAAGCAATAAAATTCTCACCACAACAATTGCTTTTCTAATGCAATGTTTTCACGTGAAAAATTAAATTAGATAAACAGTTTGACGAATTGAAAACAAATTGAATATTATGTCATAAGTTTTCTAGAGCAAGATTTCTGCATGAAAATTCAAAATGAAATAAATAGTTTGACGAATTGAAAACAAATTGAATATTACGTCATAAGTTTTCTAGAGCAAGATTTCTGCATGAAAATTCAAAATGAAATAAATAGTTTGACGAATTAAAAAAAATATTGCATCATATTGAAAATATAATGGACCACAACAGGTGAATATGTAACGTCGTTGAGTTTGAAGAAACGTATTAAAACATGATAAAAACCCGAGTATGGAAATATTAACATATTTTAACACTTTGAGGTTCTCTGAATTTGATTTAGCCATTTTTAAACCTATTCCATATACATGCGTGTGTGTGTATTAGAATTTTCACAAAATGTTTAGCTCCCTAGAGCTCATTCTTAGCGAAGGAACTGGGTTTCTCTTTAATCTTGATTTAAAAGTTTTGTTGGTGAATTTAGTACTTAACTTCGAAATTTACCTCCGCCTGTAGGCCCGAGCCGGCAGGGATTTTTTTTTATTCGCATATACCTAATTCATAGCAGAAAATTAAAATAGCAATATGGGCTTTAAATAATAACAGACTTTCCGTATTTAAATAAAGTGAAATTAACCATTGAAACTTTCTGGTGTAAAGTCAGATTCTCTGGAATACGTAATTTCCAGGACGTATTCTATCTTTGGAATTAAAGGGTTGAATGTTAAGCTTTATAAAATAAATAATTAAATAAAAATAAGGTATTTGGAGACATACTTATTAAAATATTTACTAATTTTCAATATTTTAGCGTAAAACAGCCACACGACAGTAGTTTTTACTTGTATTGCAGATATGCAACAGAAGAAAAGATTGACGTACTATATGAAAAATGAATCTCTGATTTTTTTCATTATTTTTCCTGTGTAATAAACCTTTCAGAGAATCATATGTAATTTTTTCGAAACAAAATAAAAAATCTCTCTTTGAAGGGTTCTGGTTGCCCTTTCATGCCTAAGTTTGCTTTTATACTTTTTATAAAGCCAAATTCACGTATCCAAAGTAAGTCACGGAGTACTTTCATACCTTGAAGAAAATCCTTGCAATAACTGTGAATTGTATAAATTCATATTTGAAATGAAAATTCCCATTTCCATGCCGGACATGACACCCACAGTACCAGAAAATAATTCAACTTTGTTATTTGGCAAAATCATTTTTTCTTCGTCTTAATGAAAGCTATCAGATAATAAAATATTCCATCTGATCTGAACGGGCATACTAAAAATGAGTCATAAAACTGCTAAAAGATGGTAAATTATGTCAATGCAAAAACTGTTATCAATGAGACTTCTATAGAATCTTTGAAAAGTAGGTCATACATAAAGTATTTATAGGACAGATAAAAATATCCGAACAGTAAGTGCAAAATTTGATTTTTAGTTGAACCTATAAAATTAATTAAAACATATCCTATCTAATCTCATGTATTCTCAACATTCGGTATGCTCAAATTAATTTCGGTGCATATCCGTTTAATATGATAATTTTTGTAAGTAAACTAAATTTAGAAACCTTTTTAATTATGAAATTATCCATTTTTTTTACCTTTTCTGAAATTCAGTTTCTTTCTTGACTTTACTTTACTTTTCTTTTTTCCTTTCCTTTTTTTTTTTTTCTTTTGCTAATGTCAGACGAACGTCTTTTTGTATGCTTTTTTCCCTACATATCATCACAATGCCACTAGCATTGTGTAGGGATGATATGTAGGGAAAAAAGCGTGCAAAAAGACGTTCGTCTGACATTAGCCTTAGAGTACACCGGATATTGAAAATATATGATTAGGCAGGATGAACTTTTAATATGAAAATTTGCACTTACAGTTTGTATATTTTTAACTAATGGCTAATGCTGAGCCGTCGCGAAACAACTTCTTTCTCTTATGGGCCTGCTTCAAGACGAAAATGTCGAGCAAGATGGCAGCACAAGAGATCTGAGTAGCAAACGAAATAGGCCGGATAGTTGTATGTTTGTATCCAAAAACAGTGCTAGATATTTCCGTTTTAGAATATTTTGTTGAACAATTTGCGGCTAATTTTAGATCTATTTGACTTATATATTCAATAATGAAACAGAGAATGGGCATTAAACAGGTGCTTTTTTTTCCCTTTGATTTAAAATATATTTAAATACATTTGATTTGCGGTTTTTATCGGAGATTTTAACTTGAAATATACATTTATGGTAGAAAAATCATACATTAAAATTATCAACTTTATCATGAACAAATAAAAATACAAAAATATTTAAATAACTGGGATTCGTGGTATCTTTCGGAGAGTTTAACTTGAAATATACGTTTATGGCAGGAGAAATCATGTATAAAAATAATACAATTTTAGCCGATAATAATTAAATTTCCCTTTAAAAATAAATATGCCTTAATATTAAATTATAAATATCAGGATTGTTATTACCTAAACTCGTAAATAAAGATATTAATTTTTTTAAACAATTAAAACAAACATTCTATTTATCAATTAAAATTTTAATTTTAGAATGAGATTGCCCGAATAAAGTGTATAATTACATGATATAGGCAGATAGTGGTAAAATAAAATGGCTCCAGGAAATGTTATTATTTCTGATTGTAAATGCTTTTTAAATTTTAAAAACTAATTAATCAGAATTGCAAAAATACTTTTTTAAAATTCCCAGAACCCAAAAAACTTATTGTACAACTCACTTTTGAAAAGACTGAAATTTTAGGTCTGAATTTAAGGAGGCAGTTTACCTTTTCAACATTTTTTTTATTAAAAAAAATGGTTAAAATGGTGCAACAACTCACTGCATTTCAATGTTCAACTAAAAGTACATTTTAAAAAAAAAGGTTTTTTTAACTGCATATTTAGTTAAAAATTTAAAATAGTTTTAAACAATTTGAATTTCTTTAATGCTACTTTTTTAAATATTAATATTTTTGCCCTTTCTTTTAAGATTTTCAAATGTGTATTATACAAGACTGCGCATGGAGTTTTAGATATATCAAATATTACATTTAATATAATTTTTTTACTGATATATATAGTGTAAAACAGTGAAATCTAACACATCTTCATTATATTTTTATTTAAAAAAAAAAAAAAAAAATGAAGGCTAATTTTATGCTCAGATTTTTCCCATATATAATAAAGAACATGCACAAAAAAGTTTAAATCTATATCTGAAATACAAAAAAAAAAAAAGGGCCTTAGCTTTTTAAAACATGAAAGAGAAAAAAAATATAAACATCCCCACCCCCACCCCTCACCCCTCTAAAAAAAAACATTTAAAGTTGGCTGTTTTGGTGTAATTGCGCTGGGTGTATTAATAAAAAGGTACAATATCTGACGTTATAATCGCCGTATAGGTAAAAATGAGGCGTCACAATATTCACAATGAAATAGGCTTCCATTTAATATCTAAAAAAGAAAATCGATTTTTTGGTCAATTTTCAGGTGAACTGTCCCCTTAAATTATGTGTTTGTCAAGAATTGCAAATATAATAATAAAATAAATAACTTTACAAAAGTCAAGAATGACAACAGAAAACTCACTTCTAATAAAAGAAAATAACATGTATCACGTGTATTAACAAACTTGTAACAGTCATTGATAAGTTTCCAAATATTTCAACTTCCTTAATTGTCTGTTTAAGTGAGATTATTTTCTATGAAATATTAGATACCACATATTTTTTAAATTATTTGTAAGTACGTACTTACTGTTAGTGAAAAATGCTATTTTAGTTGAAATACCTACCAACAGAATGTGTATTTTAAGTTATGCATACATTATGCAAATTAAAATTTTTATTGCTAAATAGAATTTTTGTTTTAATTGATTAAAAAAATAAACGTTTATATTTATGAGTTTATGTAATATCAATTCTGATATTTATAATTTTAAATTAAGGCATTCTAATGTATGAAATTTTTTAAGGGAAATTTAACTATTCGTTGCTAAAATTGGGTAATTTTAAGACATGATTTCTCTTGCCATAAATGTATATTTCAAGTTAAACTCTTCGAAAAATATTAATCCCAATTCTTTAACTATTTTTGTATTTTTATTTTTTGCTGCTAAAGTTGTAATTTTAATGTATGATTTTTTTTCTGCCATAAATGTATATTTGTGGAGCAAACATGCAAACCATGCTTTCTCCTTTAGATACAAATTTTCAAAAAACACAAAAAACTGATAAATAAGAAAATAACTTGTATTTAATTCTCATTTTTATTGTGTATTTTTATTACTGTTTATTAGAAAGAATTGCAAGCATACCTAAGATATTAAACATAAAACAAATTAATAAAATGCATTTAATATTTGGAGAAAACACGTTTTGACCGAATTCAGAGGAGGAAACATGTTTTGGTTGTTTGACAAGTGGATAAAACGCTTTTTGAATGAAATAAGTTCTAACTCACAAATAATACAATAGCGTTATTTTATTTGAATAAATACCGAATTTCAGTTGATTATTGTTAAAATAAAATGACAGATTATGGTACCTAGTAGTATTCATTAAATATTTACTAAATAAATACTCGTTTGCCAGAAATCCACTTCAAATTTTAAAACCAATATCTTCATCTAGACAGTTATACACATCTCCCTCTTTTTTATTGCAGGCTTATCAATCATGGATAATGTGGTTGTATTATTTGAATATATCATCAGGTTGATTTTGCCACTGTTCACTATACATTACCTTCAAAAGTTTTTTAACATCTTTGTTCTTTTTAACTGGTATGGCATGGCTAAGAGGAAGATATTCTAAAACAACCCTTTGAACAAGGCAACAGTAACTCCCTTTTTAAGAAGATTTACATCATATTCTTCATTTAGATCTTGAAATCTATAATTCTGGAAGCCTTTAACTTTAACAGTTCTCTTATTTTTTTCTAAAACAATCCGTTTCAATTGTGATATGTATGGTAGGTTTCGAAAGTTCACATTAAGTGACAACTGTGATTGGCAGACTGGAGAAATCACTGCTTGATTGAATGCAGGATTTGGAGGAAACACTCTTTGATTGAAACGTCAAGTTTTAAAATTGATTTATAATCGGAGAAAAAATTTTTTTAGTAAAAAATACCATTTATTTCTGCGCAATTTAACACAGAGTTCATAAAAATAACAATAACTCATTTTTTATTTTTTTGTGAGAAAACACGGTTTGAATGTTTGCTCCACATTTCAAGTTAAACTCTCCGAAAAATATTAATCCCAAGTCTTTAACTATTTTTGTATTTCCTTTTTTTTTGCTGCTAAAGTTGTAATTTTAATGTATGATTTTTTTCTGCCATAAATGTATATTTCAAGTTAAAATCTTCGATAAAAACAGCAAAACAATTGTTTTTGAATATATTTTAAATCAAGGGGCAAAAAGAAGCAAAAAAAAAAAAAGTACCTGTATAGTGATCCTTTGATGTTTAATTATTGAATGTATAATTCAAACAGTCACAACAAAATATTACAAAACGGAAATTTCTAGCACTGTTTCTGATGCACACATAAAACTATTCGACCTGGTTCGTTTGCTAACTCAGATCTCTTGCGTCACTCATCTTATTCTTGAAGCAGGCCCGTAGAGAAGAAAGTTGTTTCGCGACGGTTCCGGCTAATGTGGTATGGATGTGGTGTGGATGATATGTAGGGAAAAAAGCGTGCAAAAAGACGTTCGTTTGACATTAGCCTAATTAGCTTCAGTCTTAAAAATATTTGTTTAATATAATAGTTTTTTTTAACCTTTTATGCCCGGACGATACTTTAAAGTACCATTAAAATAACTTGTTATAAAATTCATTTCATACATCGATTAGTAGTAATACGGTTTAGAATGAGTTATAGATAACAAAAATATTTTTAAAAGGATGATTTCTTTTTCATTTGCATCTTTTCAGCTTTCTTGACGTTGAAAGATTGTGGAGAGAAAGTTTCAGTTCAAAAATATTCTAAATTTCTATTGTAAAAGCATTATGTTTGTACGTCTCCTAATTTTCTAAAATAAAAAGAAATATAAATTTTAAATAAAAGATTTGAGTTACAAATATTGCACAAAATCTCTATAAATTCAAATTTAATGAAATAATTTTAATTGGCAAAATTCTTCTAAAATTTATTAAATGATTGAGTAAACTTTCTAATGTAGTTTCAAAAATTCACGAAAAATGTTTTAGAAGATGAAATTTTCATGAATTCATAATTTAGAATATAAAAGGTTAACTAAGTCAAATTTAGAAGCATTTTTAACTATGACATTATCGAATTTTTTGCCTTTTCTGGCATGCAATTTCTTTCTTTCAAATTTCTTTTCTTTTTCTTTTCATTTTTTTTTCAAATATTTTCACTTTTTTTTCTTGTATGATTATGTACTATTTTCGTATATATTAAAAAATTGTCGCTAAAAAGACAGACAACTCTTTCTTATGTCTATATTGTAAGTGTGCGATCTCTTATGAAGCTTTTGAATCGGATTATATTTTTAAATTGTTGGTTGTGGAATAAAAAATGTGCAAATTTTATTGGCGCACCACAGTGGCAAAATATACCCTTTAAAATAAATATTTAAATACAGTTAATATTAACCACTATAGCGCGTAAATAAAACCTTGAAATAAGACAGTGTTTTTTTCTTTATTTATTTGCCTTTATTATTATTATTATTATTATTATTATCATTATTATTGTTATTATTATCATTATTATTGTTATTATTATTATTATTATTATTATTATTATTATTATAATAATTATTATTATTGGCTGAAAATATCTAACATAAGTGAAATTCTGATTTAACAACAGGGTTGCCACACTTCAGGGAATTTCCAGACTGGGAAATTCTTAAGTACGAGTATTTTCTTATAGAAAATCTCTCCTTAAATAAGGCGAAATTTCGTACGTTTAAGCTAGATTTACTGTTCTATAAGAAAATACTGATATTTTACCTGGAAAATTCGCTTAGATATGGCAACCCTTAAAAAATATCCTTATGAAACATAGATGAAAGAGCAATGTCAAATAATCATATATTTGGAATTTAAATTCTAACTTTCTATGCTGTATATTTTGAAACCAATTGCACAAAAAAAGAAAAAAAAATCAAATTCTTTCGTTTGGCTGATTATATTTTTATCAACATAAAATGCAAAATATTAGCTAAAAAAAGTTCTTATTTTTATCTAAAACGGTACTAAAAGTGATTTATAAAATTGCTAAAAGATGATAAATGTAAGCAATAAATTCCCAGTTAGTTGCAAGGCCGTTTTTCGTAAAAGCCAGTTAGTTCTCAATCATAGAGTATTCGATGAAATCTTTGAAAAGTAAATCATACAGGAAGTATTCGTAATAAAATAAGTTAATAGTAAAATAAATCCAAGCTGTAAATTCAGAATTTAACGTTGGTCGATAACGCCTTTTGTGATATAACACTCTTGTCCAAAATTAAGGTCACAAACATAAAATCTGTGAAAACTGATGAACTATTTACTGTGTTGCCATGAAATTTGTCACAGAGGTATATTACAATGGGAGAAAGAATATAGCAACATAACAATATGGAAAAGATTTAATTGTGAATTAAGAAAAGGGTATATCTAAAAGTGTTAAATATCATGAATCAGAGATAGAGCATTTATCTCGGGAAAAGTCTGTATGGAGTGTAATCACCGTGCACTGCTATACAAGCCTCATAACGAGCTCTCATGCTGTTTATGAGGGTGTCAATAAATGTTTGTGGCAACAAAGCCCATTCTTTCAAAAGCACGGCTTTTAATTCCTGGCGGGTCCTGGGAGGGGGTTTACGCTGTGCAATGGCTCGTCCTAGACCATCCCAAATATGTTCAATATGATTAAGGTCCGGAGACCTCGAGGGCCAATTCATACGACGAATATCCTCTTTTTCAAGAAAATTATCTACAATATGATCTCTGTGTGGCTTCGCATTATCGTCCATAAACATGAAGTCGGGCCTACAGCACTCCGGAACAAACTCACATAGGCTTCAAGGACCTCATCCCTATAGCGATGTGCGTTGGCAGTACCCGCATCGGAGATGTGCAGTGGTGTACGACTGCCCAACATTAGGCCGCCTCAGACAAGGATTCCTTTGCCACCAAATCTGTCGATTTATTTTATTTCGGAGGGTTGATAACGAGCTCCACGTTCTCTCCAGATAAAGATTCGATGAGAATCAATCTGCGTGGAGAATCTCGACTCATCACTGAAAAGAACACGCCCCCCTTTCTTGTTGTGTCCAAGACTCATGTCTTCTGTTTCACAACAACCGGCCTGTCCTGTTGGATACAGTGAAAGGGACACACACGACTGGTCACT
Organism: Maratus speciosus; assembly: GCA_963932465.1. Taxonomy (NCBI): domain Eukaryota; kingdom Metazoa; phylum Arthropoda; class Arachnida; order Araneae; family Salticidae; genus Maratus; species Maratus speciosus. The sequence goes on from OZ010798.1 coordinate 295,419,292, forward strand.
AGGTGTTAGGGATGAGGTCCTTGATATGAGGCTGTTCCGGGGTGCTGTAGGCCCGGACTTCCTGTGTATGGACGATAATGCGAAGGCACACAGAGCTCACATTGTTGACAATTTTCTTGAAGAAGAGGCTATTCGCCGTATGAATTGTCCCTCGAGGTCTCCGGACCTCATTCCTATTGAACATGTTTGAGATGGTCTAGGAAGAGGCATTGCACACCGTAACCCCCCCCCCACACACACACACACACACCTCCCAGGACCCGCCAGGAGTTAAAAGTCGCGTTTTTGGAAGAATGAGCTTTATTGCCACAAACATTTATTGAAACCCTCATAAACACGGGTATAATAATGTTCCTTTTATAACACTTTCCAACATAGTTGCAAAGTGTTTATGAATTCGGTTTGCCTGTCTGCCTACCATCTGTCCATGCTCTAACACGCGCAAATATACTCGGATTGTAATGCCATTAACATATATTAATGAGGTTTACTATGGCTTGTTCAGTATTAAAATAACAAGCAGAGTTTATAGTTCATTTGCAGGAACATTCAAAAGAATTCCATTACGTTATCGTCTTTGGCGAGAAATCGTTTTCGGTAAATTTAATGATGTCGCACTATTTCAAAGATATTTAAATTGATACGAGTTGCAACCCGTCAAAATTCGACGAACGAAAATGTTCAGGAAGGAACTGTTAAATCGAATTTATAATAAACTTACCAAAATAATTACAATAAAGTATCCATCTTACATTGGTTAGGTAACTCTTTAAAAAATAATATTTTAAACACAATATTTTTCCACAAACTTTAAATGTTTAAATTATTGGAAAATTAAACTGTATTGGAATACGTAATCAAGATGAGTAATTATGATGAAGTTATCGATTGGGACTCGTATGTTTGGTATTACGGGATGAAAAATCAACAAAAAAGGATTTCGCTTTATGACATCATAAAAATTTTCCCCCTTAAAATCTAAACCTTACGTCTTCACATTCTCAAATTTTACATACGCACCCCTCAAATCCATATTCACATTTAAAAGTATTTTAACGCGCAATTGGTTATTAATGAATATATTTCCAAACTTAAAGTCTCGTTGTACGTTACAACATTTCATATGAACATTCGCACTTGACTTTAGGTTCTAACCTCAGTACTCACGAATAAAAAATTTGTCTTTTAGACGCATTCTCGGTCAAATATTTAGTTTTATCAAAGAAAATGATCGTTCTGTTTTAAATATGACATCATTTTCACTCACTTGAATACTTTCGCCTAGCGTTTCAAACTTAGTATCAGCGGAATGAAAAAATATTGGAATGTAAAAGATTTATGAGGGAGAATGGATGTATTTTTTAAAAGGCTGACGTCATTTTCTGTTCAACATTTTTTTAAAAGTTACTTTCATTTTTAATGTAAAAATGGCATCAATAAGGATATAATCAATAAAAATAAGTAAACCCCCTTTATTTCTCCTTTTTCTAATGGAAGTAACCCAATTGCCATCATTTTGAATAAATTCCATAAAAAACATTAAAAATTAAAAATAAAATATAGAAATGGAAATATTTGAAAAAATAGCTACTGCGGGCACATCTACAAATGAGCAGCTTTCGTTTAAAAAAATAATTATTAAAATTGGTTCAGTAGAAAGCTCAGAGCTGATGACTAAAAAAACAACCTGGTCTTTTAAATACGAGGGTATATCAATAAGTTTTGCCCTCACTTAGAGAATTGAGTGAAATTTATGAAATTGCTACATTGTATGAGTCCTTTTCTGTATAGTCAGTGTGTACAGTAACACATTTCTGCAAACGGTATTTCAAAGAGAAGGGGGAGGATATATTCCAGTATGCGTGGTAGTAGGCCCAAAGAGGGGCATTTTTCTAACTTTTGCCACTCCCACATATGACATATTGTTGGAAAGGCCTGTGACCACTTATTCATGTTATGCACATGCACCTCCCGAGCCCTTCCTCCAAATTTGCCCCCCCCCCTCTGGGGGAATGAATGATGCCCGCAAAATTTAGAAAAGTGCCCCCCGGAGGTAAAATTTGGGGGGAGCGGCTCGAGAGGTGCATAACATGAATAAGTGGTTATAGGTCTTTCCAACAGTATGTCAAATGTCGGGGTCGGCAAAAGCTAGAAAAATGCCCCTCTTTGGACTTACTACCGCGCATCCTGGAATACGTCCTCCCCCCTCTCTTTGAAATACCGTTTGCAGAAATATGTTACTGTGCCCACTGACTATACAGAAAGGGACTCATACAATGTAGTAATTTCATAAATTTCACTCAATTCTCTATGTGAGGGCAAAAATGTGTTGATACACCCTCGTATTTAAAAGACCAGGCTGTTTTTTTAGTCATCAGCTCTGAGCTTTCTACTGAACCAATTTTTATATTTATTTTTTTTAAACGAAAGCTGTTCATTTGCAGATGCGACTGCAGTAGCTATTTTTTCAAATAATTCCATTTCTATATTTTATTTTTAATTTTTAATGTTTTTTTATGACATTTATTCAAAATGATGGCAATTGGGTTACTTCCATTGTTGCAGAGAAATGAGAAACAAAGGGGGTTTATTTATTTTTATTGATTATATCCTTATTGATGTCATTTTCATATTCACCGCCCACAGTAATACATTTCTTCAAACGGTATTTCAAAGAGAGGGGGGTGGGGGCGTGGATGTATTCCAGGAGGCGTGATAGTAGATCCAAAGTGGACTATATGACTATATAGAAAAGGACTAATACAATATAGCAATTCAATAAATTTCACTCAATTACTTCTATGTGAGGGCAAAACTTACTGATACACCCTCGTATATAGATATATCAATGAAGTGCATTACAAGAGGCATACTAAGTGCGCATAGCACCGTTCTAAGGTTGTCCAAGGTAAGCGTGAACGTTTTAACACATTTACAAATTCATTTTTTAACGGAAAGGTATAAAATTGGAAAGCCTGGCCATGGAAGCGATTTGGAATTGAGCTGTTTTTCCATTTTTTGATCAATCAATTACCCATTGAGTTATAAGCCCTTTTGATCACGTGACAAACACGTTTTACACCCCGCTCTTGAGTGCTGTTTCTTCCTTCGCGCAGATATTCGTTTCAAAACACCCACTTTGACACTATTTTCTGAAAGATCTATTGCGTTTGCAAAAAAATGGAAAAAACAGCTCAATGACATAGTTTATAAACAACAACACCAGATAGTTTCTTGCATTTTCGAACAAAAATAAATCAAAACTTATGTCAGAAAGTTGCCCTTTTCGATTTGAGAACAGCCTTAACAACACAAAAGGATTCTGTTACAATACTGTGTAAGAACAATAACTGCTACAGCTGCGTTTAAAGTTGTAGTAAGCGTTTTAAAATTAAATCACTTTTTTGCTTATCACTTGGTGCGTATAAATTACATAGATGATATACAAGGCAGCAGCCCAAAAGACCTCAAGTACATTTCTGTTTATTGACGGAAATTGCAGAGGGGAGATATACAACTGTGCTTTGTATTTTCAAACTGCAATAAATTTTAGCATGCTATGTAGTATACATACAAAACTATAGATCATATACAGGACTGCACAAAAAAATTCGGATGTTTTTCCGAACATTGATGGTAATTGCTCAAATTGGAATTTCAGATGTGTTATGCGTTTTCGAAAATGTTTACTTAGACATCATACTTCAACTTATTTAAACTGTGAAGTTTTTTTTAAAAAAAGTATTATGAAAGTGTTGGAAATTGTTTTATAATCTATACTTGACGCATGCTTTTTAGTTCTTGGTTTTCTTTGGGGAAAATGAACTATCGAGAATTCAACTAGAAAAATTTTCACGGTCAAAAACGCTGCCCAAGAAAAACTAACGCCAAACATCTGTTTTTCCGAATATTGATGGTAATTGCTCAAATTGGAATTTCAGATGTGTTATGCGTTTTCCAAAATGTTTACTTAGACATCATACTTCAGATTATTTAAACTGTGAAGTTTTTTTAAAAAGTATTATGAAAGTGTTGGAAAGTGTTTTATAATCTATGCTTGACGCATGATTTTTCGTTCTTGGGTTTCTTTGGGGAAAATGAACTATCGGGAATTCAACTTGAAAAATTTTCACGCTCAAACACGCTGCCCAAGAAAAACTAACGGCAAACATCTGTTTTTCCGAATATTGATGGTAATTGCTCAAATTGGAATTTCGGATGTGCTATGCGTTTTCGAAAATGTTTACTTAGATATCATACTTCAACTTATTTAAGCTGTGAATTTTTTTTTTTTTTTAAGTATCATGAAAGTGTTTTATAATCTATGCTTGACGCATGATTTTTCGTTCTTGGGTTTCTTTGGAAAAATGAACTATCGAGAATTCAACTTGAAAAATTTTCACGGTCAAAAACGCTGCCCAAGAAAAACTAACGGTAAACATCTGATTTTCCGAATATTGATGGTAATTGCTCAAATTGGAATTTCAGATGTCTTATGCGTTTTCCAAAACGTTTACTTAGACATCATACTTCAACTTATTTAAACTGTGGAGTTTTTTTTTAAGTATTATGAAAGTGTTGGAAAGTGTTTTATAATCTATGCTTGACGCATGCTTTTTAGTTCTTGGTTTTCTTTGGGGAAAATGAACTATCGAGAATTCAACTTGAAAATTTTTCACGGTCAAAAACGCTGCCCAAGAAAAACTAACGGCAAACATCTGTTTTTCCGAATATTAATGGTAATTGCTCAAATTGGAATTTCAGATGTGTAATGCGTTTTCCAAAATGTTTACTTAGACATCATACTTCAACTTATTTAAACTGTGAAGTTTTTTTAAAAGTATTATGAAAGTGTTGGAAAGTGTTTTATAATCTATGCTTGACGCATGATTTTTCGTTTTGGGTTTTCTTTGGGGAAAATGAACTATCGAGAATTCAACTTGAAAAATTTTCACGGTCAAAAACGCTGTCCATGAAAAACTAACTGCAAACAAAAAATTTAAAAAGTAAACTGTACTGAAATTCAATAGAATATACACGGGGGAAAAGAAAATAATTTAAAATAAATTCAGAAACAGTATATGCTCGGTTTTCATAACGGTTTTACATAACCAAATTAGGGAATTCTGGAGCGAAATAAATAAAGAAAATTTCGAAGTATCAAAAAACATTGATCATTGAATATGCATGCATATAAGCGCCATTTGCATGGACGAGAATGGGGTGTCTATTTCTCCTACGTCATTGCGCGTTCTGAAACGAGCCGGAAATTAGCCGCATTTTGGTATATGATACATCCAGCACGTGCCACCCTTTTTAACTTAACGCCTGGTGACCTTCCAGCATTTAACAGGTGACGATTCTGGTGTGTTTTACATTTATAGTCATGTGTTAACAGCTGGCCCTTTGGGAACGTTGCCTGGTTTTCGATTCCTGCTGTCTGTTTTACACATGCTGATGTGATAACGTTTAATTCATAAATTGGTGATATATAGATAGCGCTTAAGTGAAAAAAAAAATGGTCATAATTTTAAAAGATTATAATACATTTCGAGAGAAATAATTTTCGGTCTAGAAAACCAGGATTGCAACCCATTTATTCAATCAAAAATGCGAATACATGCAGGTTATCTCACTTCAAGCCGAATTCGTTTTTCTGTTCTTCAAATCAAAGCATTTCAGTTAATAATACACTTCAAGAGAAACAATTTTTGTACAGGAAACCATGATTGCAATCCACTCATTCAATCATAAATAAAAAGAGTCTCACTCCAAGCCGAACTCGGTTTTTCAATTATTAAATGAAAACCGTTTTAATTAATAATACACTTCAAAAGAAACAATTTTTGTACAGGAAACCATGATTGCAATCCACTCATTCAGTCATAAATAAAAAGAGTCTCACTCCAAGCCGAACTCGGTTTTTCAATTATTAAATGTAAACTGTTTTAATTAATAATACACTTCAAGAGAAACAATTTTTGTATGGTAAACCAGAAGTGCAATCCATCTGTTCGGTTAAAAATACACGGTGTCTCATTCCAAGCCGAACTCAGTTTTTCAGTCATCAAATGAAAACCCGTTTAGTTAATAATACACTTCAAGACAAACAATTTTTGTACAGGAAAAAGCAGGATTGCAGCCCATTCATTCAGTAAAATATTCAGGGTGTCGAACTCGGTTAGTCATTCATCAAATGAAAACCATTTTACTATAATACATTTCAAGCGAAACAGTTGTTGTGCAGAAAGCAGTATTGCAATCCATTTATTCAGTCATAAATACAAGATGTCTCACGTCAAGCTAAATCTGTTTTTCATTCATCACTGTAAAAAAAAAAAAAAAAAAAAAAAAAAAATCCTTAAAATACGAAAATTGTACTGGCAATCGAAACGCCAGTACTATTTCCGTATTTTAACAAAATTTTCTTTTCGTAAATTCCAGAAAAAAGTCCGTCTTTTCACAAAATTGTTTCCGTTTTTTCCATATTTCCGTATTTGAAAATTTCCGTCTCAAAGATAAAATATAATAATTTTTCAAGGAGAAACTTACACTTTGCATTTTAAGGTCACGTTTACATCAGAGTCAGAAAATCACAATTTAATTTAAACAACACTTACCCTCACGGGATTCGAACCAGGGAACTGTCCTCTTCCAGATTAGTGTTCTTAACGATTACGCCACGGTTTCACAAACTACGTGTTCAAGTATCGTTACTTATTTCAGATGTCTTTCATGAAGCGAAGGCTAACGTGTTAAATAAGGAACGTATTTTCGTAGAGATAATATTTTTCAACTGAGTATACAATTCTGAATATTTTACACATTTTCCCCCTATAATTTTGAATATTTAGCTTTTTAGTTTCATGCTTTATAAAAGATAAATTTTACTAAAATATTACAGGCATGAAAGAACGTATTAAAAGTAATGATGGCTTATTTTTTGCAAGACTTAAAAAAACTATTTTAATGTTAGTTTTATTTATTTATTTATTTATTTAGTTATTTATTTAGTTTTGCAAGAACACCAACAATTTTTTTTTCAAACATGTACTTTTTAAATTTTTCCAAATTATTTGTCTGAGGATATTTATTTTTTTTTCTATTTTTGTCTGATGATGATTATTATATTTCAGATATGTTTTTAATTTTACGTGTGAATCTATTAAAGTGACTAGATTAAAAAATATTAAAATTAAAAATAGATTTTTTCCTTTTAAAACATCCTAACCGAGACTTTTAAAAATATTAACAGCATGCTATAAATAAATCAAACATTATTTTAAAATCATAATGAAAAATAAACTGTAACATTTCCTTTTTAACAGTCTCAGACTTAAAAAGATATTAATAAGATTTCAATTTTTTTAATTATCTTTAAAATACGTTAGCCTTTTATTAAAAAAAAGGAAAAAAATATTATAGCGAGTTATTTAAAAATACATGCTATAGGTGGCGCAATCATTTGCGGAACTGTTTTGAAATCAATACAGTAATTCCGTAAAATTTAGGGAAAACTAACTGGATTTAAACAGATTTATAACCTCAAAATGTCAATTACGGAAATTATACTGCTTTCTTAGAAAAATGAAACTATTCCGTAAAATTTTACGGAGAATTTTGTGTATATTGATGGATTATTTTACAGTGATCAATTGAAAACCCCTGGAACAATTGTTGTGCTCTGTGCAGGAAAATTTTCAGTCAAAAATACAGGGCGTCTATCTCCAAGCAGAACCTCGCTTGACATTCCTCAAATGACAACCATTTTAGTTCTGAACATTTTAATCCAAATATGTGTTTTAAAATTATGACACAGTGTCAAAATATGTCAATGAAAACAAAATACCAATGCCCAAATTTATCACAAAATTGTGTTTAAAAGTATCACACAAAAATAAACATACTTCTTTGCTATTTTTTCAATTCCTACTATTAGTTCACACTCTCCCTATATTTATTTATATATCTTGTTCAAATTTTCAATCGTTAATAAAATACTTATTATTCATCCTATCAAGTTGAAATAATTTTTTTTAAACTTGTACTGGATGACAATTGATGTTAATACAGATTTTTCAAATATTAATTCATTAATTAAATTTTAATTAATTAATTTTAGTTTTATATGGGAGACAAAATAGCGGCCATTGGTTATTGAACAGCATTTAATGCATCTTCATATCTATAAGGGGAGTTACCATAGGGGGGACCCTGTTCTGTCGCCAAATACCGACAAGTTTGTCGCCAACTTGGCGATATATTGCCAAATTTGGCGACCAAAATGAGTCACCAAAAGTGACGCCAACTTGGCGATATCTCTAATATTTCGACAAATTCCCATAGACTTCCATTGTAAACCTACTTGCTTATAAAAAATCAACAAATTGAGATATTTTAATGCAACAAAAACTAATATTAGCTTAAGTGATTATATTAAATTTTTCTTTGATGACCTAAGTTAGGAATTGACTTTAAAAACAAAAATTTTACATTACTTGTTTAATTTTTAAAAAAAAATTATCTTTTTTATCTCGAAACACTGCTCCGAAGCTCAGCTCCGGTCTTCTTTACTTTTGGTGAGCATTTAAATATTAGTTGGAGTTCACCGTAGCTCATACATATTGGGTATCGAAGCCCACTGTAATATAATTCAGCAGAAAACAGGTTGTTATATGTTCATTCAAAATTTTTGAAACATATTTTATGGAATTTACGAATAAAATCAAAAGTTCTTAATCTGAGTTTTGGCCTAATGCAGAATCAAGGGATATCAGATATGAAGAAGATGATGTCATAGAACATAGAACTATGCAAAAGTTTTCGTGTAAACGCAAGAACGATTTTAATCGACTTTAGCATTTTTTAAGAATTTTTTGAAAAAGAAATGAAAAATGGACACAATATCAATAATTAAATTTTCAATTCAAGTTTCTATAATTAATTAAATCCATGTGTCAAATGCACAGGTGAATGAAGGTTTTCAACTATGAAATTAATTTATGCTTACAGCACTTAACATCAAAACATAATCAAAATAAATATTTATTACTAGTTTGTTCTTCTTTTAGTCACATATTTTAGCCACAGATTTTGACCCATTTCCTGTGGAATATATTTGAAAAAAACATGCTAAAAAATGGATTTTTTTTTACTACTCTGGATGGTTTGATTGAAATTTGGGAAGAACTGCAAAATTACAAAAATCCGAAAAATTGGTGCGAAACTGCCGAACTTTTCGTGGAAAAGTATCGTCATCTATTGGAAAAATGGTCAATTACATATTATACATTGGACGAACTGAGTTCGGCCTTCACGGAATTGAAACACCGATTTTTCTCTTGCCCGAACTCAGGTCGGGCATTCCAAAATTGACACGTTTGCTTTGCCCGAACTGAGTTTGGGCGTCACAGGCAAAGTGTTAATCAGAGTCATATGTCTGTTCGCAAATAACAATTTATATACGATTAGAATCTTATTAGCATCCTTTCATTCAATGGTTATGAAGCTATCCATAATCAGACCCCCATTAAGACGCTTAAGGGTGTTCTCAAATCCAAAAGGGCAACTTTCTGACATAAGTTTTAATGTATTTTTGTTCGAAAATGCCTGAAACTTGTGGTGTTGTTGCTCAGAAAGTATGTCATTGAGCTGTTTTTTTTTTCTTTTTTTTTTTTTTTTTGCAAATGCAATAGATCTTTCAGAAAATATTGTCAAAGTGGGCGTTTTGAACCGAATTTCCACGCGAAGGAAGAAAGAGACTCAAGAGCGGGCGGAAAACGTGTTTGTCACGTGATCAAAATTCCTTATAACTCAATAGGTAATTGATTGATCAAAAAATGGAAAAAACAGTTCAATTCCAAATCGCTTCCATGGCCAGGCATTCCAATTTTATAACTTTCCGTTAAAAAATGAATTTGTAAATGTGTCAAAACGTTTTGTGCTTGTTGAGCAGAGCAGTTAAGAACAGCCTTAAGCATGGAGCACTAAGTATATCATTCGTACGGGAAATCCTGATTACTTTCATTTAAGCAAGCTGGAAACTCAACATCTTTCTGCACTCCCCTCCCTTCATTACTAAATGTGTTAGGTTTGCAGAATGACTGCAATGTCGAAGCTTTTTTTTCCATTTGAATTAAACTGCAGTAAGTACTACTAGAATCAAAAAGTCCGGTGGCAATTCTAATATTTTGATCCTGAATCAGAGGGGAAGGGAATGGGAAATGGAAACACAATGCTTTTTGGGCTTTAGAGGGGCTTTAGAGGGGGCTTTAGATTGCCTCATGAAAAGGCTTTGTGAATTCCATTTCTCTTATTTTGAAATCGAGGAACTTATACTTCTCACTCGCGCTTGCTTGTCGCAAAATACTTTTGTTTTCAATGGTAATTTCTTCCGTATGATTGACGGTTTGGCTATGGGTAATCCTCTTAGTCCAATTTTATGCGATATTTATATGCACTATTTTGAGGACAAGCTTTTTGAAATCTTAAAATTTCCGTTCTATGTTCGTTATGTTGATGATGTTTATGTCCTGATTGAAATGAATTCGGATATTAATCATATTCTCTCTATTATGAATTCCATTGATCCCTGCATTCAATTTACCTCTGAAATTGAGACCAATAACTGTCTTTCTTTCCTGGATGTCCTTGTTATTCGTTGTGAAAATGGCTTTCAGACTACCGTCTTTCGTAAACCTTTTGCTGTCAGTCTCCCACCTCACAGGTATTCTTCTCATCCCCCTAACCAGAAATTCGCTGCTTTCAATACTTTTGTTTTTCGGGCTACTAATATTTGTTCCACTCCTCAGTTACTTAGTGCTGAACTTAATTACCTCAAAGCTATTGCTGTCGATCGTGGTTATTCCTCTAATATTATCGATTCTATTTATAAGAAATTGACGAAATCCGACCATTCTGAAAAGCATTCTAATTCCAACTCTAATACTTCAATTGTATTACCATTTTTTCCTAAAATCAGTCAGCAAGTTGCTAAAATCCTAAGAAGGTTTGATTTTAAAGTTATTTTTTCTCCTGTTAATAAAATCCCTTTTTCAAATCTCAAACACCCCGTTGATCGCCTAGATAATTGGGGCATTTACCAGATCTCTTGTCAGTGTGGTCTTTCTTATATTGGTCAGACTAAACGTGCTCTTAGATTTCGTTTAAAAGAGCATGAAGGTTATGTTAAAAATCAGGAGCTCAAACGTTCTTCTATTGCTCAACATTCTTGGTCTTCTCAACATAGGTTCGATTTTTCCTCAGCCATCATTATCCAAAAATGTTCTTCTAACCTTGATCTTGATTTTTGGGAAGCTTACCATATCATTAAAAATTCTCACTCTTTAGTCAATGACTTATCTAGTACTCCGGATTTTCCAAGTATTTGGAAAGCGTTAATTTAATTCCCCTTTTTTGGTTTCTTTTCTCTACTCCTCCGGTAGATGTCGCTACTTGTCCACCCAGTCGTTTCCACTGCTTCTCTCTCATTGGTTGTTTCGGTGCCTTCGCCACCCGCATAGGTATAAAAGCCAGCGCGTCTGTGTCTATGATTTTGCTCAGGCTTGATTTTTGTAGCACGCTGTTCCTTTTGCACTGAAGAAGAATCTCGCTAGTAGATTCGAAACAGCTGTTTGCTGCTTTTCATATATTATTTGTGCATTTTAAACGTTGGATTTTCTGCTTTTTAATATTGTTGCACAAAGGCTTTATTTGCTATTTTTATGTATTTGGCGTTAACGGGCCTTTATTCTTCTGTATTTTTTTTTTCGCAATGTCTCAAATCAATAGGTTTTGTAATTTACGATTAAAAAAGTACAGGTTTTTGGAACACTTACATTTCCTACTTGATTGTAGGCGTAAGAAGGTTATTCCTAAATTCATTTCCATTCGTTGTAATTTATTTTCTTCAAATAGGATTGAGAAGTTCTTATTTCGTTCTAAATTAGCTCTTTTAAGAGCTTTGATTCAAGAGACTCGCCACAAAATTGCTCATATAGAGCGCGAGTTACATTCTTTACATATCAGCCTCGCTAATTCTACTCCTGATTTTCAGTCCATTGACAGAAGGTCATGGAGCAGAGTTCTCACAGCTTCTTCTGTTCATTGTTCGGTTTTAAAGAAGAAATTTAACGCGCTTTGTGGAAGTTCTGTCGCTAATAACTGCAGTAATTTGCCTCTTGTTAACCAAAATGCTGTTGTCAATCTTTCTAGTGTTCCATTAAGTAACAATCAGCTCGATGCTCTCAAATTGAATAACAATTTTTCTGTCTCTGCTATTCCTTCTTTACCTAATCTTATTGCTCCTATTGAAAGAGCCTTTAAGCATAGCGCTCTATCTTCTTCTCAAAAAGAGTCTATTAGGCATCTCATTGCCAATACTGTTGATTTCAATTCTAATGTTTATAAACCCAATCTTAAACATCCTGTTAAACAATGTCTGAAAAATTTGCGTTCTGATCCAAACTTAATTATTACTAAGGCCGACAAAGGTGGTCAGATTGTTCTTCTCGACAAATCTACGTATTTGGAAAAAACCCATAAATTAATTAATGATGGTCCGTATGTGGATATCCGCAAAGACCCTTCCACTAGTGAAATTAACTCTATTAAGTCTGCCATTAAGTCTTCTTCCATTATTCCTGCTAACTTTAAGAAGTCCCTTATTCCGTCTATTGCGCATTGTGCCAGGTTTTTTGCTTTACCTAAGGTCCATAAACCTGACATTCCTTTTAGACCTATTGTCTCTAGTATCGGTACAGCTTCTTATAAGCTTGCCAAATATTTAGTTTCTGTTTTTTCCCCACTTTTGAGCAGTAACTGTTTCACTGTTAAAAATTCTTTTGATTTTGTTAAAAAAACTTCATAATTTTAAGCCGCAGGGTCACATGATGGTTTCTTTTGATGTTAAATCATTATTTACAAACGTTCCGGTTGAGGGGGCTTTAGATTGCCTCAAGAAAAGGCTTTGTGAATTCCATTTCTCTTATTTTGAAATCGAGGAACTTATACTTCTCACTCGCGCTTGCTTGTCGCAAAATACTTTTGTTTTCAATGGTAATTTCTTCCGTATGATTGACGGTTTGGCTATGGGTAATCCTCTTAGTCCAATTTTATGCGATATTTATATGCACTATTTTGAGGACAAGCTTTTTGAAATCTTAAAATTTCCGTTCTATGTTCGTTATGTTGATGATGTTTATGTCCTGATTGAAATGAATTCGGATATTAATCATATTCTCTCTATTATGAATTCCATTGATCCTGCATTCAATTTATCTCTGAAATTGAGACCAATAACTGTCTTTCTTTCCTGGATGTCCTTGTTATTCGTTGTGAAAATGGCTTTCAGACTACCGTCTTTCGTAAACCTTTTGCTGTCAGTCTCCCACCTCACAGGTATTCTTCTCATCCCCCTAACCAGAAATTCGCTGCTTTCAATACTTTTGTTTTTCGGGCTACTAATATTTGTTCCACTCCTCAGTTACTTAGTGCTGAACTTAATTACCTCAAAGCTATTGCTGTCGATCGTGGTTATTCCTCTAATATTATCGATTCTATTTATAAGAAATTCACGAAATCCGACCATTCTGAAAAGCATTCTAATTCCAACTCTAATACTTCAGTTGTATTACCATTTTTTCCTAAAATCAGTCAGCAAGTTGCTAAAATCCTAAGAAGGTTTGATTTTAAAGTTATTTTTTCTCCTGTTAATAAAATCCCTTTTTCAAATCTCAAACACCCCATTGATCGCCTAGATAATTGGGGCATTTACCAGATCTTTTGTCAGTCTGGTCTTTCTTATATTGGTCAGACTAAACGTGCTCTTAGATTTCGTTTAAAAGAGCATGAAGGTTATTTTAAAAATCAGGAGCTCAAACGTTCTTCTATTGCTTAACATTCTTGGTCTTCTCAACATAGGTTCGATTTTTCCTCAGTCATCATTATCCAAAAATGTTCTTCTAACCTTGATCTTGATTTTTGGGAAGCTTACCATATCATTAAAAATTCTCACTCTTCAGTCAATGACTTATCTAGTACTCCGGATTTTCCAAGTATTTGGAAAGCGTTAATTTAATTCCCCTTTTTTGGTTTCTTTTCTCTACTTCTCCGGTAGATGTAGCTACTTGTCCACCCAGTCGTTTCCACTGCTTCTCTCTCATTGGTTGTTTCGGCGCCTTCGCCACCCGCATAGGGTATAAAAGCCAGCGCGTCTCTGTCTATGATTTTGCTCAGGCTTGCTTTTTCTAGCACGCTGTTCCTTTTGCACTAAAGAAGAATCTCGCTAGTAGATTCGAAACAGCTGTTTGCTGCTTTTCATATATTATTTGTGCATTTTAAACGTTGGATTTTCTGCTTTTTAACAATGCTTTTTAACATACCCATAAGCTGTGTGGTTGCCATTGTTTTTGACTAAATAAGCGGTGATGATGACAATGATAAATACTAATATCTACAAACTAAAATGAGAAAACTAGACAACAATTGTAACAGATTAAGTTAAATAATGCTATAAAAAGTGATAAAATATCTTTATTAAGATTGACGATCGTTTCGTCGCACAAACGGCGACATTTTCAAAATCATTCACGATAGAAAATATTTTCACGTAATTTAAAAACAATAAACATAGTAAACAATGTCACGAGACATGATGCATAATGAAAAACATTGCAAACATAAAATTAAATTAAAATTAAATTAGCTATTTGCGAGCGTGGATTAATTTTCATATAATTAAAATTAAATTTGTAACAAAATGACTGCCTTCCCTTATTTTTATAGCATACAGATGGCGCTGTTGCCACTGTCGGCAAAATATCCTGAGATATTTTGCCAAACATGAAGTGAAGTGAAGGTATGTAATTATGATTGTTCGGGTTTAAGTAAAGTTTCGGCGTGTGTTCGAAATGTATCTCCCCTAGAGATGTTTTTATGGAAATATGTATGTTCCAAAGTTATTTTGCGCTTTTCGCGAATCTGTATATATTTTGTGTGTGATTGTTATTAAAATGTGATTGTTTAAGTGTCGAACGAGTTAATCCTAACCCACTACGACACAAAATGACGCCCAACGTGAAAAAATCTCCTTCTTCAAAAACGAAATAAAAAGGAACCGCTATACCAGGTTCAAAATATTATCATCCGGACAATAATGACAGTGGATAATTGTGTATTTGTCATCCTGACAAAGTAAGTGATTAAAAAAAATCTCCAAATTCTAAAGTTTGAGAAACCATTCTCAATTCTGTGAATGTGAAAGCCTAATTTCAAGAAAAGCGTTTTTTTCTATAGTGTATTGCCGCCCTGGCAAATGAATAAAAAGAATCACCTAGATTTTTCAATAGTTTAAATTAAAAAAAGAACCGCTTCGGTTCTAAAGTGTGCCTAATTTTTATAATAAATCATTAGTTCCATTCTCCATCTCCTGGAATAATTCTGTGTGAGGTATGCTAGAATCAGCTAGATTCGTAATTCTGTGAAATCATCTTATGGAATAATTATTTGTGGGATATGCTTCAAGCTTCAAAGTTCTCAAGGCGAAAGTGTGCTGTTAAAAGTGAAAAAAAAAATCTTTGAGTTTGTTACATAATTGCTGTTTGTGATCATCGAATATTTGTTACGCAATTCTAAAATGTTTTCGGAATAACTTTCAGTGTTCAGCTATCGCCGATATTCTGTGTGTTTAAGAGAAATCTGAAACTGTCACGTGACCACAGAAGAATGATTATCTAAAGATAAATTTTGTTTTCTTACCGGTAAAAAGTTGAATTTTTTTTTCTGTTTATTTCTGGCCAGCTGGTGGTTTATTTATTTTTAAATGCTGTTTTATGTATGTGGTTTTTTTTTGTTGTTCTTTTGAGTATTATGAAAGATTAATTTTCTGAAAAAGAGATTTATATAATTTCTTTTGGTAATTTTTTTTTTCTCAATTCAATATTATTTGAGTAAGTGAATTTTATGATTATTTCTTTTAACTGTGCACAACGTAGTATATTAGAAAAAAAAGTGATTTCAGTAATCGTTAATAATTATTTAAAATGTTGTTTATTTTACAGAAGTAAGTAAGTACTTATTTTGATATTTTTGTTGCTTTCATATTTATTTGTGTATGAAAAATTATTTCACATCAAATTATCCATGGTATTTCATATACTTAAAATTTTATGATTTAAATATTTCTGACAGTTTTATACGGTAAGTTATATTAGAAAAAAAAAGTTGCGCATTAACTGATTATAATATTTTTGCATTAATATTTACATGAGCTCATGTTTAATTAGAGATAGATTTTAGTATGGTATTAAATTATTTTTTGTATGTTTCATCAATTGTTTATGAAAGTTTATGCATATTTGCCTGTAAGGGGAAGGTAGTTATTTTGTTATTTGATTATTTAATGGGTCAAGTATTGCATATAATTTTGTAATTTAAGCATAAATTTAACTGATTTGAGGAAAAATGGCGTTTCTTTCTAAAGGGAAAAAAATCGATTTATATAATTTGGCTACCGAATTAGAGCTTCAGGTAGATGCAGATGATAAAATAGTAGTCTTGCGTGAAAAAATTATGAAGTGCGCCCTTTTTAAAGATGATGAACAATTTGTAAAAGAGGCATTGATTGCTATCGTGGAAGATAGAAAAAAACAAGAGAGCATAGAAGAACAAAATAGGAAAAAACAAGAGAGCATAGAAGAACAAAGGGTTGAGGACAAACTTATCGCAGAGGAAAGAGCTTATGAGTTAGAAAAACTTAAGCTGCAAGCTCAAAACCATACCGCGACAACTGTTCCACAAAATCAAATGGATCAGATGCGTATAGATATTAAAAACATCCTACCACCATTTAATCCGGAAAAAGATAATATGTCGTTGTTCTTGACAATGTTTGAACGTCAAATGAAAATGTTAAATGTCTCCAAAGATTTTTGGGCCTCACAATTAATCGCCGTTCTTCCGAACGACATTGCTAAACTTATAGCAAGAGATCCTGAAGAAATGTTCAAAAACTATGCACATATTCGTGACATATTGTTAAAAAGATTTAAATTAACAGCGGAGAAGTTTATGGTATTATTCAGCCGACATCAAAAAAGAGAGAATTCTACTTGGAAAGATTTTTACTTTGAAATTAGAAATTATTTTGAAGGTTGGCTATCCGAATTAGAAGTTAATTCATTTGAAAAGCTCTCGGAACTAATAATCGCTGATCAGATTTAAAAAAAGTGCCCACCGGAATATAAAAATCATTATTTAGATGGTTGGGACAAACTAAATGACCCTATCGTGTTGGCCGAAAAGCTAGACATATACGAAAATATTAGACCCCCCTTTCAAAAATCAGCAAGTAATTCAAAATCGCGTGAAACACAGAAACATGTTTTATCTAAAAATTCAAATGGTCAGGAATTCTGGAAAAATCAGATAACCAAAAATGAAGCTAGTGAACATTTTAGAAATTTCAAAAATACTTCTCCTACCTCAAAATATACGAATTCACGCTTTGTAAACGATGATAACCCGTAAGGCATGGTGACGTCACGGCGACGTCGTTGTGAAGTCACACTGTGATTTTGTGACCGTCGATGTGACGTCACGTGACGTCGATGTGACGTCACAGTGACTAGAATGCGAGGTCGTTATGGCCGTTTTAGAGGTCGTTTGTGACGTCACATTGTGACCACTCTGTGAAGTCACGGTGTGACAAATTTGTGAAAAGTGTGTCATTTGTGACTATTTTGGCATTAACTTTGTGACGAACCTATGACGAAAGGGACAATGCTTTGACGTCACACTGTGACCAATTTGTGAAATATGGATCATTTGTGACGAACTTGTCATAAACACTGTGATTTCAAATGAAAATCAAATTTCAAATTAATTGCTTAAAAGACGCAAATAGTGAAAAAGATTCCATGCTGGGACTCGAACCCGGGCCATTAGTACAGCGCACTGACATTCTACCGACTAAATCACATGGAACGATACCCAGGCTGGAAAATTTCTCACTATTACATGATGGCGAGGCTACAAACTCAGCACAAGATGGAATATTTAGCGTGAGCCACCAACATGATGCAAACACGAAACTTAATTAAATCCAGTATCGATTGAAATTATATTAATACTTGGAAATTTTTCCAGAGAGAACCATTCGCCTTGCATACAATATTTCAAATGAAAATCAAATTTCAAATTAATTGCTTAAAAGGCAATTTTAATTTGAAATGTTGTATGGAAGGCGAATGTTTCTCCCTGGAAAAATTTCCAATTATTAATATAGTTTCGATGCTGGATTTCATTAAGTTTCGTGTTTACCGCATGTCGGTGGCTCACGATAAATATTCCATCTTGTGCTGCGTTTGTAGCCTTGCCAACCTGTAATAGTGAGAAATTTTACAGACTGGGCGTCGTTCCATGTGGTTTAGTCGGTAGAATATCAGTGTGCTATACTGATGGCCCGGGTTCGAGTCCCGGCTTGGAATCTTTTTCACTATTTGCGCCTTTTAAGCAATTAATTTGATATTTGATTTTCATTTGAAATATTGTATATAAGGCGAAGGATTCTCTCTGGAAAAATTTCTAAGTATTAATACAGCGATGAATTTTGAAATAACCTTTTGCTGTAAATATAAAATCTTATCTTTTTACCGTACTTTTTAGCAAAATATCGCTATTTTGGAGTCCTATTCTTCTAAATCATTTTAAATTTTTCCACTTAAAAAACAATGCTTATCAACTGACATATTGTTTTATTCAGTTCTATGCTTGATATTAAGTTCTATGCTTGATATTGAGTTCAAGCTTGATATTTAGAATGTGTAAATTTTTTAATTTGTTGTTATTTGTCATTGCTTTATTAAATACGAACATGGAGACTCACGGATATTAATACAACTATTATTTATAGAGCGGCATGATAAGCGATATTTATTTAAATTTTTTATTCCCGTGTATATTGTATTTTGTGAATATGAGCTAAATAGATTTGGTGTGTTTTATAGGAAAAGACTGATCTGGGAAATAGAAAAAAAAACGAGTAAGAAAAATCATGCGTTAATCATAGATTATAAAATACTTTCCAACACTTTCTGAATGCTTTAACAAGACATCGTAATTTAGGGAAATGACGTAAATAAGATAACTAAGTAAACATTTGAAAAATTGATTTCAGCAGTTACCGTCCATAGCCAAATATGTTTTCCAATTCTTTTGAACAACCCTGTATTTGATCTGTAGGTTGATACACTGAGAAAAATGAAGTACTCAAAAATAAGTAAACCGACGTACTCATATCGAATTGAATATTTTTGGATCAAAAATGAACCCATGCTTTCTCTATTTTGAAACATCACATGTTATCAAACCCAAACAAACGAATACTTTTGTACCCTGTAATGGTTCATTTCATTTATGGCGGCATAAATGATGTTTATTAATGTAAATATTAAATTATGCACAGCATTTTAAAAATAATTTAAAAGTGCTTGGAAATAATGCTCTTGTCATAAAAATATTCGATTTGAGTATCTTCTAAAGAATTTTGCTATTTTTCTTAATAAATAATCAATTAAACATTTCTTGTTAAGAACTTTGAACGGGAAATAAATGTCAGTACATTTTTACTTTAAATTTTAGGTTTTTCTTTTTTTTTTTTTTTTTTGGGGGGGGGGGGGGCAGTACATAATGATTCATATTTGATCACAACCAATGAATAAAAAATGAGTACATGTGTTTCTCAACTTTGAGTACATTTGGATCGGAGCTATTTTGAGTATGTGACGCATTTAAATTTGAGTACTTTTTACTCAATTTTGACTTCCCATTTTTTTAAGTGCATATATACTATATAATGGGAAAATTTAGTTTAGCAAGAAAACGCCTAACAGGTTGAAATTCATTTTCAGCAATTTATACTAATGTATGGAAACATACTTGAATACTTTTGTACAACCCTGTAGTTTACCTAGAATCTTTATTACACGCCACTATTTAGTTAAAATTTAATTCAAACTAAGACACTCTTAAAACTGCTGAAATCACATTTCCAGAAATTATAATTTATAGACGGTCATGTATCCAATTCTTTACGTGATCCTGTATATCGTTTTATCTATATTCTACAAACATTTCTTGGTAAATTAAATGCAGTTCAGCAAAAAAGAGCATAACTCATTTAAAAACCACCTTTAAGCAATTTGCGCCCATACCCAGTAATCCTTACGAATACTTTTGTGTAGCCTTGTATAGGAATTATAGCATTTATATACACCATATACTATGCATAAATATAGTGAATCATAAAAGCGCATATCATAATTAAAAATACATTTCCACCAATCATCGCTAATGAACAGTACTTCGGATACAATATAGTATCTGAAATATTTTGTGTGTCCCTGTAAATGCTATATACGTATTATTTGTATTATACATGAAATAATTTATAGTATGTAAACCTCAGCGACATATATCAATTTCATTATATATGAAATAGATTAACATAATTAAAGTATGCCGCAAACAATTCCCCCCACCCCTATATCATTATGTATTTGAATTCCTTTTTTAGCCCTGCAAATGAACAATAACTATTCTTTGCATCGCATAGTCAACAGGATGCATATTTTAGTGCACTTCATAAATGCATATAAATTTTATTCTGTTTGAAAGCGTGCGTAAAATCATAAAAAATCATTTGAAACGATTTTTTTCCATAGGCTGTAATGTAACGGAAAACTTTTGGCTGTCCCTGTAAATGAACAAAGCATGCTACAAACTTCATTACAAATAGGTACCGTGCTATGGTAAACGTCAATAACATCCAAAAATTTCAGGGCAATCAGAGTATATTTTCGAGAGTTAGAGTGCGGACAGACTGCTAGACGGACAGACAAACCGAAGTCATAAGCACTTTTCAACTTGTGTCCTATAATATGTATCCTGTATTATATGAACTTTTAAAAAATATATACTAAAGCAGTTTAATCTATAACTTCCCATCAGGCATGAAAAACACTTTGTTTCAATGCTTAAGTATCATATTTTACTTTTTAGTGCCAATAATTACGCGTATCATAAACGTAGAAAATGAATTTACAATAGAAGAAAATTTAATAACCGATTCAGAATGTCTATAATTAAATGTTTGATTAAAATCACAATAGAAAAGAAAAAATGCTTACATACAATTTAAAAAAATAAATATACGAATTTGAAAAATACTAAAAATAATAATTAGGATTTATAATTGTACTATTAAACAACAGCAAACTCAATAGATAAATTAAATGCCTTATTAGATTTAACAATATCTCAAAAATATTTCGATATGGTATAAGGAATTCCTATTATTTTATAATTTCGGCAAATGTTAAATCTGAAAACATTGGTTTGAAGATTTAGGATTTTGAAAGATAATTTAAAATATTATTAGCACTAAAAGAAAATTCTTTCAAATGTTTCACTACTGTAATATGTAAAGATACATTTTCCCAGTATAATGTTAATTTCTAATCTGAAACAGTTTCCTAATCTTATGATAATCGAACATCATATTTAACCCCAAAATAATAATAACTATAAGTGTTAGTAATCAAAAAATAGTAAGAAGCCGATAAAGTAATTCCAAATCATTTTCGTTCCATACATTTTCAATCTCAAGTAAGAGTAAATTAATGTTTATATTAATTCCAGTATGAATGTAGGCATGCACAGTCTCTGCGCAGTTTTTTTTTTCAAGCGATGGCAGATTAAGATATTTTTCTTTACAGTTATCGAATTTTAAAATATCGCTTCTAACAGTTTAAAGATCAGTCTCTTACAAATATAACATAAAACTATTTAACTCATATGTACAAATCAGGAATAAAATATTTAAATTAAATAAAACTTACATATACGTTCTATTAATATCCGTGTATCCAAAAATGGTCATTTCCTTATCTTAAAGTGTTGTAGACGTGGTGAAGGTGATGTTCTAAAAACAGTGAACTATTTATTTCCCGCGTCTTCTCATGTTTATTTTTTTGTGGGCAGACGATTTTCAAGCAGATGGCCTGGTACAGATTATTTGTTTTTGCATGCAAGAGATATGAAACTTGAATGCGCAGTAATTTTCTGAAAGTATGGTTAATTAAAATTTTGTATTTGAAGAAATGTCCAATGTATTTAACCTTTTCTTTTTATCCGTACCAAATAATACAAGTTAAAATGTATTGTAAAGTTCATTTTTTCTAAATAATTATAATAATAATATTCATAATTAGAGTTTATTAGATATACCATTGTTTAAATTTTCAAAAGGTGTAAAAATAAATTTAATGGTAATAACAACCCCCCCCCTTTTTTTTTTTTTTTTTTTTTTTTTTTTTTTTAAGTAAAGTTTGTTTTGCACAAATTTTGTATATTTCTTTTATTTTCGGAAAATGCTAATTTTATTTAAAAAGTCTGAAAGAAGTAGAATTTATGACTTGAATACAAATTATAAAAATATTCTAAAGCAATAAATGCATAGATGACTAAACTCTGAAGACTCTTTCTACGTGCTCATTAAAAGGTGCAGATTTAACTGTAATAGAAAATTTTTATTTTGAAACCACAGAAGTGTTTCGAATAATCCTGGTCGGTAAAAAAAGAAATAAATAAATAAATTTCCTCCCAGCAAACTAAATATGTAAAGTGTATAAATTTAATATTCCTAATTCTAATTATATTATCCAAATGCTAGACAAAATTGAAATCATGAAAAAGGATACATTCACTATCTTAGATATCAAATTGATAAAATATAGCCTGAAAATTTAGTTTATTAATGATTGTATCGTGCACTTTATTTATTATGCCCCCCCCCCTCTCCCCTTTAGTGAGAGAATTTACCATTTGCTATCCACTAATATATTTTATTCCTTATGCCATGTAACTCGTGACTGTTTAAAATATTTCTCTTCATTTTCAAAGATTTTTGAAGTTCATATTTTTGTCACACTGTGACTTACAATATGGTGGTTTTTTTGTCACATATGTGACGTGACGTACGTTACATAGCAGTGATATAACAGTGACCTCACAATTTTTTTTTAATTGCCAGAAAAACATAATTTTACAGTAAATAACATGTTTTAAAGAATTTTCGTAATTTTTTAAAGTTTTCTAAGAAGTTCACATCTCAGTCACAATGTGACATCACTGAGGGGTGGCATTTTGGTCACAGATGTGACGTGACCACAGTGACTTACAGTGACGTCACAACGACGTCACCGTGACCATGCATGCTATGAGGGAAGCGTCCAGTTGTAAGCTGCTACGGCTGTGGGAAACAAGGTTTTGTCAAAGCAAAATGTCCTAATTGTTCCCCATCTACGCAAGTAAAATCAGCAAATTTTAGTTCCCTCCATCTCCAATCTTGTTATATTAATACACAAGCAACACCTATGTTGTATATTAAGGTAAATGGTATTACAGGGGTAGCTTGCGCAGATACCGGAGCTACTCATTCCATTGCTGGAGAAATGTTGTTCAAGCTTCTCCGTGACCAAGGAATCTTGTTCGAAGAGACCAGTGTAAGCATAACGCTCGCTGATGGCATACGAAAAGAAACTAACGTTCTTCAAGCAACAATCACTGTTGAAATAGAAGGTCGTAGAACTAATACAACGATTTTTGCGTTACCCGGAGCCACCGGAAATAGAATATTGTTAGGCATAGATTTTTTGAATAAAATGGGGATTGTGTTGGATATGCGGACAATCCAAGATATAAAATTCCTTTTGTTGATGATCCTTTCAAAACGACACCTGAAATCTCAACACCAAATGTCAAATCTAACACAGTTATGTTAAGGGAAAATGAAGGTCAAAACCTATCTGCAATACAACGAAAGAGACTTAATGACTTGCTTGAAAATTTTTCCAATACCTTTCAACTAGGGGGAGAAGCAACACCCGTCGTCGAACATCACATAAACACCAGAGAACATCGTCCAATATCATTACCACCTTACAGGTTATCACCAGCTAAGAAAGAGTTGTTGAAAACAGAAATTGATGATCTTCTTGCCAAAGGAATTATTGAGCAATGTGAATCTCCATATTCTGCACCAATCGTGCTCATTCCTAAGCCAAATGGTAGTGTACGTCTATGTGTAGACTACAGGAAGCTCAATGAGGTGACTATACCGGATACCTATCCACTTCCTCGTATGGACGATCTTCTACATCAGGCAAA
Source organism: Maratus speciosus (assembly GCA_963932465.1). Taxonomy (NCBI): domain Eukaryota; kingdom Metazoa; phylum Arthropoda; class Arachnida; order Araneae; family Salticidae; genus Maratus; species Maratus speciosus. The sequence continues at coordinate 295,443,517 of OZ010798.1, forward strand.
GACTGCCCAGTTCATGACCACTCTGGATCTGAATGCTGGCTACCATCAGGTGAGTGTCTATGGGCCTGATCGTGATAAAACTGCTTTTGTATGTCCTCTCGGAACATACCGCTTTCGAAGAATGCCTTTTGGACTCCGTAACGCTCCTGCAACGTTTCAGAGGACGATGGATAACTTTCGCAACGGACTCCCAGATGTAAATATTCTCTCTTACCTTGATGACCTCATTATTTTATCATCAAGTTTTGAAAAACTAGAAGATCTAGAAGCTGTTTTTCAAAGATTAGACAAATGGAAACTTTCTGCAAATCGAGAAAAATGCAACTTTGCATGTTCCAGAGTAAAGTACTTAGGACACTGGATCACTCCAAATGGCCTAGAAGTTGATCCTGGGAAAATTGATGCTATTGTGAGGATCCCACCTCCCAAGAATATAAAACAACTGCAATCGTTTCTGCAGACATGTTCATGGTATCGCCGTTTTATACAAGAATTTGCAGAAATATCCAGACCACTTAGTAACCTCACTAAGAAGAATGTTGAATGGCATTGGGGTGCCGATGAAGAAAATGCATTTCAAACCTTGAAGCAATGCCTGGTTTCAGCACCAATATTGAAACAGGCTGATGAAACAAAACCCTTCACCATTCGAACCGATGCAAGCAATTATGCTCTTGGAGCAGTACTTCTCCAGGGTAAAGGTGCGGAAGAGCATCCGATTGAGTACGCAAGTAGATTACTGACTCCTGCAGAACGCAACTATCACACCACGGAACGGGAAGCTCTTGCTGTTGTCTGGGCTCTTAATAAATTCAGAGGATACATTGACGGAACAGAAGTTACTGTGGCATCCGACCACCAGCCTCTCCGATGGCTCATGAGCTTAAAGTCCCCTTCTGGAAGACTTGCCAGATGGGCTTTACAGTTGCAAGAATTTAATGTGAAAATAGAATACATTCCAGGTAAAGCGAACGTCATAGCTGACATGCTTTCTCGTCCTGCGTGTAATCATATCAGCAAAGAAGATTGTGATATTTGCACCATAATGATTGATATCCCTGCTAAAATGCCTAGTAATCTACGTGCTGAACAAATGAAAGATGAAGAATTAAAGAAAATTATTAAAAGTTTCGAAGATGAAGAAAAAACTCTAGACTACACTAACTGGACTGAACGCGGTTATGTTATGAACCAAGGAGTTTTATACAGGTATTCCCCAACTTCGGAATCTGAAGAAGCACAACTAGTAGTCCCCTCACATGAAAGGGAGAAAATTTTAAAAGAACACCATGACTCACCTACGGCTGGTCACTACGGTGCTGAAGGTACATTAAATAGAATATCCAAAAGATATTATTGGACTGGAATGCGTTCATACATTGCAGATTACGTCAAACATTGTGCTGAATGTAATAGGTATAAACCTTCTAATCAAAAACCATCCGGTTTGTTACAAACACCAGTGTATTCACAACGATTTGAAGTTCTATCAATTGATCTTTTTGGCCCTTTTACCAAAAAGTAAGAATGGTAAAAGATGGATATTCATAGTAGAAGACTGTGCAACAAGATGGGTTGAACTATTTGCCCTTACAGAAGCTACTGCAGCACAGTGTGCAACTACGTTGCTCGAAGAAGTTATCCTTAAATATGGTCTACCCAGACGTATAATATGTGATAACGGACCACAATTTGTTAGTAGTGTAATGCAACAACTTTGTTTTCTTTTAGGTATCAAACAAAACCCAACTCCCATATATCATCCTCAGGCAAACCCTGTGGAGAGAAAAATAGAGATCTCAAGCCGAGATTGGCTATATTAGTAGAGAATGACCACTGTTCATGGGAAGAGAAACTTCCAACAATACGTTTTGCAATGAATACTGCTAAGTGTGACACCACTGGAGAAAAAGCAGCATTTTTACAATTTGGGAGAGAATTAAGAACGACAGACGATGTTCAACACGACATTCGTGCTGTAATTCACAATGACAACTTTGTACCTGAAATTACACCATACCTCAAGAAATTTGCAAACTTCACCAAAGAAATTAAGGACAAAGTTGAAGCTAATCAAGTTCAAAGAAAGAAATACGCTGACCGTAAAACAAAACCTGGACATTGTTTTGCTCCAGGAGACAAGGTTTGGGTTGACTTACATCCAGTAAGTAAATCCTCTAGCAATAAAACTGCAAAGTTCATGCCTAAATGTGACGGACCATACATTATTTTAACTTAAAAATCACCCACCACATTTGTTATAGCAAGCATGGACAATCCAAATGAACCGCTTGCTACATGTCATACTTCAGCTTTAAAACTGTGTAATGACTCTGACATTGTGCCTGTTGCACCAATTAGGAAACGTGGCAGACCACCTAAAAAAGTTACTGGTTCCTCACCGGGACGTCCGCGGAACCAGAGGGGGAGGTTGTAACAAAATGACTACCTTCCCTTATTTTTATAGCATATAGATGGCGCTGTTGCCACTGTCGGCAAAATATCCTGAGATATTTTGCCAAACATGAAGTGAAGTGAAGGTATGTAATTATGATTGTTCGGGTTTAAGTAAAGTTTCGGTGTGTTCGAAATGTATCTCCCCTAGAGATGTTTTTATGGAAATATGTATGTTTTAAAGTTATTTTGCGCTTTTCGCGAATCTGTATATATTTTATGTGTGATTGTTATTAAAATGTGATTGTTTAAGTGTCGAACGAGTTAATCCTAACCCACAACGACACAAATTAGCTATTTGCGAGCGTGGATGAATTTTCATATATTTTTTAAAAAACTATAGTAAAATAAAAGAAAATTTTATTTTATGTTTTGCAGTGTTTTTCATTATGCATGTTGTCTAGTGACATTGTTTACCATGTTATTGTTTTTTAAATTATATGAAAATTAATCCACGCTCGCAAATAGCTAATTTAATTTTAATTTAATTTTATGTTTGCAATGTTTTTCATTATGCATCATATCTCGTGACATTGTTTACTATGTTTATTGTTTTTAAATTACGTGAAAATATTTTCTATCGTGAATGATTTTGAAAATGTCGCCGTTTGTACGATGAAACGATCGTCAATCTTAATAAAGATATTTTATCACTTTTTATAGCATTATTTAGCTTAATCTGTTTATAAGGGATTATTATACATGTTTTTATAACAATTGTAACGTTTAGATTTACACTTCCTACTTTTTTCGAAGAACTAGTATAGAAGCAGTAATATATATCTCCATGAATCTTAAAGCTTTTAAACACGTTATTTCACGAATCTCATAAAATGGTTAGCCTGCGTGGGTTTAAAAAAAAATACAACGTCTTACCAAATAGACACACAGCAGCTCACTTAGGAACTGAAGCTTCATTGCTAAATATCCGCTATCATAACGAAACTCTCATCTTAAATAGCAAGCAAACAACCACGTGCGATACTTTTATTAGCATACAAACACTGTAAAAAAACGGACTAGAAAACGGAAATACTACTGGCAATCTAGACGCCAGTACTATTTCCGTTTGTTTACGGGAATTTTTACCCATAAATTACAGAAAAATTTCTGTTTTTAATCAGAAAAATGGAAAATTTTCTGTCATTTATGGGTAAAAATTACCGTAAAAAAACGGAAATAGTACTGGCGTCTAGATTGCCAGTAGTATTTCCGTTTTTTAGTCCGTTTTTTTTTTTTTTTACAGTGAAGTAATCTTTAAAAATCCACATTCTGTCGAGCTCAATCGCAACTTCAGAAACTTAGAGATTTTCATAGGACAATACCACTTATTGACGCACACGCAGGTTACTTGCGAAGACAACAGGCTCAAGTTACCCCTTTATGTACTGAATTATGAATTCATGAAAATTTTTCCTAAAGCATTTTTCGTGAATTTTTGAAACTACATTAGAAGATTTATATAATCATTAAATAAATTTTAGAAGGATTGAAGGATTTAGAAGAATTAATTAAATTTGAATTTATAGGGATTTTGTACAATATTAATGTGTATAATAACCCCACTCAAATCTTTTACTTTAAATATTTTTCTTAGTATTTTGTAGGATTAGGAAATGTACAAATATGATGCTCTTAGAAGAAAAATATAGAAACATTTCCGAATTGAAAATTTCCCCTCCCCCAACGCCAAGAAAGCTGAAAAGATGCAAAGGCAAAAGAAATCATTCTTTTAAATTTTGTTTTGTTTTGTGTAACCAATAATGCTTTTGGAACAAGATAAAGTAATGCATCTATAACTCATTCTAAACTGTATTACTACTAATCGGTGTATTAAATGAATTTTATAACAAGTTATTTTAATGATACTTATAAGTACCGTCAGTAGATAAAGGTTTAAAGACAATCTTTCGCTGAGTACTTTATAATTTAAAGTACGAACACCTTTCTCACAATTGCTTTAAACGAATGAAAAACAATAATTTACTGTAAAAAATAAATGTAAAATGGCGGGTATGTACTGTGAAATGCTGCAGTAATTTTACAGAAAATGTCAATTTTTTCAAGGTAAACAGCGCCAAATTTTGTAAATTTTATGTTTTTGCAGAAAACATCGGTTTATCTACTGTCTAAGCCAGTTTTTTATGTGTCTTTGTCTGGAATATCTGCCGCAGTACTTTCAATGCAGCAGTTTTTTACAATTTTCAAAAATAACTTTAAATGTTTTGAAAAGCCTTGGCATATTGTTTATACTAATTTTTAATCCCAAACTGTACAACTTGCATCAGAATTTTGAAATAGAATTTTACTTTTTTAATGTATATAAAAAAATTACTTACTTTGAAATTTTTTTTCGTAAATTCTGTTAATAGTCAATCATTTCAACATTTTAGAAACAGAAGTTCTTTACCCCTGAAAGGGCTAACATTGTCAACATTGCAAATCTTCTTATTAATATTATTTATATACTTAATATTTATTTTCTTCCTCTGTGTGCCCTTTTCAATATATCATCATTTAATATAATAGGAAAAAGGAAATCTCTTACCTTTATTCTCGATAACGCAGCTGCCCCCGGTCCCCGGTCCCCGTCTCTCGTAAAGCCGCCAAACATCTTCATTCACACAGTCGCAGGTCACATTTCACAAACCAATATAGTGTTAAAAGAAAGAAAATAGACGCTGGATTATTGTTGATATGTATTCTGTGTAAATTTTATGGTTGAACTTATTACTCCTATAAATTATTTGAAAACAGCGTTTAAACACACAATAAAATAAGTTGATTTGATCAAACGTATACGTTTCGTGAGTACTAGAACTCCCATCCTCAGTGTAAAAAACTTTAAAAACAATATTTGTTTTTACAGTTTTTAAAGTTTTTTTACACTGAGGATGTGAGTCCTAGTATAAAACCCCGAAACGTATACGTTTCGTGAGTACTAGGACTCACATCCTCAGTGTAAAAAACTTTAAAAACTTTAAAAACAATATTTGTTTTTAAAGTTTTTAAAGTTTTTTTACACTGAGGATGTGAGTCCTAGTACTCACGAAACGTATACGTCTGATCAAATCAACTTATTTTATTGTGTGTTTAAACGTTGTTTTCAAATAATTTATATTTCCACACAAGTTCTGTACGTATTATTACTCCTATGCTTGACTAATATCTTTTAATAAAACTCTTGAGTAACATATATTTAGGCACCGAGAGATTAACTTCTCGGCGCATCTTTGAAACAACAACTACATACTACAAAAAAAAAAGAAAAAGATTCTGATACAATATATAAAAGGGATAGTCAAGGGTTCAAAGTGAGTGACGTCAAAGCCATTTGCAACCCGTGTACAGTAGAGGTAAAAAAAAGGAGGCGATGCAAAACTACAAGTATGCAGTCCTTCTCGAAGCTAGAAAAAGTTTTAAAGTTCAATAGTAGAAAAGGATTTCTGGTTTTTCGCTTTCAGGGGTTATTCTGTCCAACACCCCCCCCCCCCCCTTTAACCCCTGAAGCGATGAATCATATGTTCATAATAGTCTTTCTATGAAAAATAAATTTAGGTTTGGGAAGAGGTTTGGTGAGTAGATAGCCGTCATTAAGTCTGTGTTAACGTAGCTGAGTTTTATTATTTCTTTCTCCACTAGATGTCTTAAAAGATAATACCTGAGTTCTATGTGCTTCGTCTTATGATGAAATTTGTCACTTTCCGCAAGTTTTATTGCGTATTTATTATCATCCATTAAACTTATCGGGCACTGCTGTGGCATGTTTAGTTCTGTTAGTAAATTTATTAACCATGAAATTTCTTTCGCAGCACTGGAAGCAGATATAAATTCAGATTCGGCTGAAGACATTGCTAAACATTTTTGACGTCTTGATGTCCATATGATTGGGTTGGACCCCAAGAAAAATAGATTTCCTGACACAGATTACCGATCTTGTGGGTCGTTTGCCCAATCAGAGTCGGCGTATGCCCTCAAGACAGGTTCTTCGAAATTTGTATACGTTAACTTTAGATCGATAATAGTTTTTAAATATCTAATATTCTTTTAACGGCTCCCCAGTCCTTAGTTCTGGAATGTTCATTTCTACGACATAGAATGGTAACGGCTACACTAATATCTGGTCGGGAAACGGTTGAAATGTATAGTAATGTGTCGACCGCCTGTTTATAGTTTACATTCCGGTATTCCCAAGATTTTCATCATCATTTAATTTAACATAACCTGGTTCCATAGGAGTACCGATTGGTTTTGAATTTTCCAAGCCAAATTTAATTACTAGTTCATGAATTTTGTTAATCTGATCTAGGGTCACTGTATTTTGATCAGGCCGATTAATGTTGATACCTAAATAATACTTAGCATCGCCTAAATCCGTCACAGGTTATTCTTTCTTTAACTAGCATATTAGTTTATCAATGTTAATATCTTTCCTCGCGATGAGGAGATCATCAACGTAAACGATTATATAAATTGTTTCATTACTTGTGGTTCGTTTGTATAGACACTTGTCAATCGAACTTTGGTTAAATCCTAGTTTTGTTAGCGAATCATGTATTTTTATATTCCAAGCTCTCGCAGCTTGCTTTAATCAGTATATCACCTTTTTAAGTTTACAAACCTTGTGTTCAGATCCGGGGACTACATATCCTTCAGATTGACGCATGTAAACTTCCTTCTTTAACTCCCCATGTAGGAAGGCCGTCTTAATGTCGATGTGTCTAAGACGTAAGTTTTTATGCAAAGCTATTGCTAAAAAGCTTCTTATAATAGTGTGAGACGCAACGGGTGCGAAAGTCTCATCGTAGTCAATCGCGTATTTCTGGGAGAAACCTTTAGCCACTAGCCTTGCCTTGTATTTTTCTATTTGACCTTGACTGTTATACTTCGATTTAAATGCCCGTTTGCTACCAATTACCTTTGTCCCTGGTGGGACCTCAACTAATTCCCAAGTACAATTTTCTTTGAGAGAATTTACCTCGTCCAAGGTAGCATTTATCCATTTTTGCCTTTCCAGGGGATTTTCTATTTTCAGTATATCATCCCAGCACTTTGGCTCTTTCACCCTTACATCATTTATTAAAAACGCGAATATGTCAAAGGGAACCCCTCTATTAGATCTGTTAGATCTACGTGGTAAAATCTGTGGGGTGCCTGATACATTTGTGTTCGCATCCTGATTTTGCATATCATTTTCGGTGCTATTCTCTTCTTCGTCAATTAGTTGTAATTTTGGTTGCGGATTTTTATCGCTTAGAATTTCTTTATTTTCACTTGACGCATTATTTTTAACTAAGTCATAATTATCATCCTCTAAAAATTTTACTGTCCGACTTATAACTATTTTCCTTCCGTCCGTGAAATTCTAAAATCTTTACTTCTGCTGTCGTATCCGACAAATATACCTTCTTGCGCGTTGTCATCCAGCTTTTTCCTATTTGGTTTTTGAATATATGCCTATGCGCGGCAACCAAAAGTTCTGATGTTAGAAAGGTCTGGTTTACAACCGGTCCATTTTTCATACGGAGTCCGATCGCAGGATGATGTTGGGAGCCTATTTTGAATGTACGTCACTGTACATATCGCTTCCCCACAGAACGAATTAGGAAGACCACTTTCCTTAAAAAAACAACGTGCCATCTCCACTAAGGTGCGATTTTTACGCTCTGCAATTCCATTTTGAGGCGAGAAGTACGGTACGGTGAATTGATGATCAATTCCCTCATTTTTCAAATACTCTTCGAATTCCTGACTCGAATACATCCCCCCCCCCCCAGTTATCGGACCGAATTGCCTGCACCTTTCTGCCAAATTTGTTAGCAGTCATTGTTGCATATTCCTTAAATTTTGAAAAAACTTCACATTTGTTTCTTAGCAAATATATAACTGTAAAACTACTAAAATAGTCAACAAAGGTTAGAAAATAATATTTTCCCCCAACCGTTGCTGTTTGTATAGGGCCACACAGACCACTGTGGACCAGCTCAATTGCTCTCGTAGCTCTAAAACTACGTGTTTGGGGTAAGGCTTATCGGTTAGTTTTGACGCGAGGCAGACTTCACATTCATTACTGTGCTTACAGTTATCAATTTGAATCCCTGATGCCATGTTTTTATCAACTAATTCCTTTATGTTGTTAATATTTCTATAACCCAGCCTTACGTGCCTCTTATGTAAGCAATTTTTCTTTTCACAGTGCTTTACAATATTTACATTTTGAATTGAATCAGATTTCAAATTACTTTCATATAAATTGTTATTTATGTAACCCTCAAGGTATATTACGCCTTCGTGAGTTATTTTACACATTTTATCTTCGAATATAGCTACGCCACCTTTTTCGGTAGCTTGTTTGATGGAAATTAGATTTGTTTCTATCTCCGGAACATATAAAACATTTTTTAATGTTATGGTTTTACTCGTATTATCTGACATAACAGTATTTAATTACACAGATCCGTAACCATCAGAACGTAATTCTTGACCATTTGCTATAGTGACATTCGATGTATCATATTTGAAGTCATGAAATTTATTTTTATCATTGCAAATGTAGGTTGAAGACCCTGAATCGACGACCCAGAGATCTTTCGAACCATTACCAATGGAAAATATTAAGTTTTTATCCGCGCGTTTTTCCTTATCGAGATTTTTTGTTTTCCAAAGAATCGCCATAAAAACGCGAATTTGGTCTAAGAGCCGCGGAAAGAACGCGAATTTTGTCAAATAGCCGCGAAAAACGCGAATTTCGTCAAAGTATCGCTGAAAAAAACCGTATTTCGTCAAAGGATCGTGGAAAAACGCGAATTTTATCGAAGGGTCGCGGGAAAAAAACGCGAATTTTATCAAAAGCCTGCAAAATTACACTAATTTCGTCAAAGGGTTGCGGAAGAAACGCAAATTTCGTCAAAGGGTCGTGGAAGAAATGCGAATTTCATCAAACGACTACGCAAAACATGGATTTTATCAAAGGGGTGCGAAAACATGCCAATTTCGTCAGAGTTTCGGAAAAAACACGAATTTAGTGAAAGAGTCGTGGAAGAAATGCGAATTTCATCAAAGAGTCGTGGAAAAAATACAGTGGTCTCTTTAGAAAACAGCACACATATATACAACAATGTTTATTATTATAGATTTAGTTTTTAATCGAAATAATATACTGAACTGACTTTCGAAGGAAACGAGTTAACCCAAACTCAGCTTGTAGGAATCTATACTCAGCCTGAAATCGCCCCGAATTGAAAACAGCTAACCCGAATTGCAACAAAAGTAATTAGTGCCAGGAGGTAATCTCTCCCTCTGCTGTAACCTTTCAGAAAATTTGCTTGGAATTTCAGAAAATTTTGTATTCAGAATCACCCCTGATCAGGAATTTTTTTTACTGCGATTCTTGATTTTACTTTAAAATAGCAACGTTGTATGGCGCTACAAGCAATAGGCACTAAATCGGTGGCCGGAGGAGGAGGGTCAGAAATCGGGGCCGGATTTAACGAGTGTTGTTTGCAGCACCATCTATCGCTGCTATTGTAAAGTAAAATCAAGAATCGCAGTAAAAAATTTCCTGGCATCTTACATAACCCTACTGCAAGATTTTTTTTAATTGCTGACACCATTCGCAAGTTACTGAATTTCAAAATCCGTCACTCCATTTTAGGACACCCGGTATGTTTTTAATAAGTTTCAAAGCATTCCTTACTGAATTACAACTGAACTTGGATATAAAGACACAAGCAGTCTTATACCAAATTAATATTTTTTACATAATCCTGAAGATTAAAAAGTATTCCTAAATAATTATTTGGGCGTGTCCCTTATGGAGCTTTTACTGTATATAGTTTTTATCTTAAAAAATATTTAGATTTTCTTTTCAAATATTGGGTCAACCCGAACCCTTCTCACAAGAGTGAAAACCCAATCCGAAACTGACCCAAACCCGAAATAATGTATGTCAATCTGCCCCATACCTAACGAGCTAGAGGCAGCTAAAAAGTAGAAGTCAACCCGACCCGCAGCAGTAAAGTAGAAGTCAACCGGACCCAAATCCGACCTGCTGCAAAAAAATAGACGTTAACCCGACTAGCAGCAGAAAATTAAAATCAACCGGACCCAAACCTGACCTGTAGCAAAAAGCACTAGTAACACGGCCCGCAGTGAAAAAATTTAGCCCCGATTCGCGCATCAGATTGGAGTCTCCAAATTTCTAAAATCGCTCCCTTCCCCCTTGAGGATTCTCCAGATCCGCCCTTGTTTGGGGCCAGCCTGTTGAAACTTAAATAGTAGGTTAAGGGGTTAAACTCGCATGTAATCAAATATAAAATGTATATGCCTAAACTTTATACAAAAGTTATGAATAGTATAAAATCTACGGTGAAAGTATCGCATATAATCAAACGGAAATGCATATGCCTAAATTTTATACAAATGTTATTGATAGTATAAAGTCGACGACCGACGGTAAAAGTATCGCATGTAATTAAACGGAAAATTGGATATGCCTAAACTTTATACAAAACTTATTAGTGGTATAAAATCCATCGTGAAAGTATCCCGTGTAAACAACTCGCATGTAATTAAACGGAAAATTTACATGCCTAAACTTTATATAAAAGTTATTACACCGTGTCCCAAAAGTTTAGAGAATCAATAAAATTTGCATTAACATAAAAAGTAATAAGGTACAATTAAAATTCGTGAAATAGGTAATAAATAAAAGCAGTTTTGCTGATATACACATATAAATTATGATCAAAGGTTTGAAATTATAAAATATACATTAAATTATATAAAAATGTGCTGTCCCAAAAGTATAGACACAATACAACATTACATGTTTTCTTTTACATTTTTGTTCACAAAATAAAACCTTTTTATTTTCGTTTGCTTCTATAAATGCAGAATAATTTTGCACTTTAATTGAAATATCGTCTGCTGTATTTTAGCATAATAATTTATTGAAATTGTGTGGAATCAAATGAGTTCAATGTATTGTTTTGTTTGTGATTCGGAAAAGACATTGCCTGCCTATTCTGATAAAAATGCCACGTTCTAAAGAAATTTCTAAAGATGAAATTATTAAGATTTTACATTTAAAAGTGCATATACAAAATCTTGTACAAATATCGAGAAGAACAAAGAGATCCTTGAGCAGTATTTATAGAGTTTTGAGCTCAGGTGGAACATGGAATACTAGAAAACGACTCGGGAGACCAAAGAAAACGATGTTACGTGATGATAGAATTTTATTAAAAATGGCTTCATTTGATAATTTATCTGTGCATGAAATTGCATCAAATTCCAGAACTTCAAAAACTACTGTGCACAGAAGAATTAAAGCTTCAAAAAATATTGTTTACCGGAGAATGAAAGCAAAACCTTGCTTAAAGCAGAGACATAAAGATGCGCGTCTAAAGTGGGCTAGAAAGCATATGTCATACAGTGAAAAATAGATTTCTGTCATCTTCAGTGATGAAAATAAATGGAATTTAGACTTCCCTGATGGTCATAAATTTTACCTTCATGATCTAAGAAAAGAACCCAAAAACTGTTTCAGCAGGCAACAAGGCGGAGGATCCATAATGATCTGGGGAGGATTTTTTTTCAACGGCCAAACATTTCTAGGATTCATGAACAGAAAAATGAAATCAGAGGATTATCAGGATATTTTACGTACCAATTTACTGCCAATTATGGATTTCCTAGCAGGACCGGACTGTGTTTTCCAACAAGATGGGGCATCCATCCATACCTCCACATCATCGAAAACATGGTTTAGGCAAAACAATATCACACTATTAGACTGGCCAGCACTTAGTCCAGATTTGAATCCCCTGGAGAATATATGGGGGATCTTATCTCGTAAAATATAAGGAAATGGAAAGCAATATACATGTGTAAATGACTTAAAAATTGCAATTGACAAAGCGTGGTATGAAATACCTCCTTCTGTAATGCAATGCTTAGTTAATTATATGGAACAACGTGTATTTGATGTTATAAAGTGTCGTGGCAATACAATTAAATATTAAAAGTAAGTTTTTAGTTACTTTTATAAATGTAAAACCAAAAAAAATTATAATTGTCTATAGTTTTGGGACAGCACATTTTTATATAATTTAATGTATATTTTATAATTTCAAACCTTTGATCATAATTTATATGTGTATATCAGTAAAACTGCTTTTATTTATTGCCTATCCCACGAATTTTAATTGTACCTTATTACTTTTTACGCTAATACAAATTTCATTGATTCTCTACACTTTTGGGACGCGGTGTAATAGTATAAAATCCACGGTGAAAGTATCGCATATAATCAAACGGAAATGTATATGCCTAAACTTTATACAAAAGTTATTGATAATATAAAGTCAACGGTGAAAGTATCGCATGTAATTAAACGGAAAATTGGATATGCCTAAACTTTATACAAAACTTATTAGTGGTATAAAATCCACCGTGAAATCATCCCGTGAAAACAACTCGCATATAATTAAACGGAAAATTTATATGCCTAAACTTTATATAAAAGTTATTAATAGTATAAAATCCACGGTGAAAGTATCGCATATAATCAAACGGAAATGTATATGCCTAAACTTTATACAAAAGTTATTAATAGTATAAATTCGACGGTGAAAGTATCGTATGTAATTAAACGGAAAATTGGATATGCCTAAACTTTATACAAAACTTATTAGTGGTATAAAATCAAATGGTGAAATCATCCCGTGAAAACAACTCGCATATAATTAAACGGAAAATTTATATGCCTAACCTTTATATAAAAGTTATTAATAGTATAAAATCCACGGTGAAAGTATCACATGTAATCAAACGGAAATGTATATGCCTAAACTTTATACAAAAGTTATTAATAGTATAAATTCGACGGTGAAAGTATCGTATGTAATTAAACGGAAAATTGGATATGCCTAAACTTTATACAAAACTTATCAGTGGTATAAAATCCACCGTGAAAGCATTCCGTGTAAACAACTCGCATGTAATTAAACGGAAAATTTATGTGCCTAAACTTTATATAAAAGTTATTAATAGTATAAAATCCACGGTGAAAGTATCACATGTAATCAAACGGAAATGTATATGCCTAAACTTTATACAAAAGTTATTAATAGTATAAATGTGGGAGGAAAATTCACACAGGCTTCAACAGGAACTACTACTGTTTAACTCGTTAAAATGTTTAATTGAAACTTTTAAACTTCTAGATTACATGATACTAAACTACTAACATTTATCTGACATACAAAAACAGCACGACATTTAACGTTTAATTGAATGATATCTCTAGCACGGGTCTACAGCGATCCCGTCTAAAAAAAGTAAAAGCGGGCAGCGCCCAATTTAAAATCAGCTAGGAGAGAGCACCGCTCTCCTCCGACGCAGAAAACCATCTCTCCCAAACTCCAGCGTTCGGCCTTCCGTTTTCGTTAGCTCATCAACTTCTCGTGAGAAATGGACTTCGCCTTCTTCCGACATCTGGTCTGGGCTATTGTTCGCCACTACATTCGTCCATCCTAACCATTCTGTGTCCTCACAGATCATCCACCATATAGACTGGACTGGTACCGTCCGACTTTCCTGGAACCTGAAAAATACTAGAAAAACACACACAAAAACAAACAACATGACAAATATGCAATATCAAACTATGTATACAGACGAACACAGTCTTTCCATCAAAAAAAAAGAAAAAACACAGTTTCAGTTCTTTTTTTGCTAAATATAGTCCAAAAAAACACAATGCGCAGGTGAGTTCATCACGTGGATACAGTCCTATGAACAGTTTTTAAACAGAGTGTTTTTTTTTTCTTGTATAAAACAGTAAAAAAAAAACATGTTCAGATGACAGCACAGTCACTTTTGATAAACACAGTAAAAAAAAAGATGAGACGATGCAAAAAAAAAAAAAACACATAAAAATATCAGCTTGGATTAGCACTATATTTTTTAGGTTGAAGAAGCCCACGGCTTCATGTGATCGGCTGCAGTAGAGGTCACTCTTGGACCCTCTTGAAAGCCCACTTTTTCGACATCATATCGATCATTGCGCTTCACTTTGATCACTTTGTATGGACCAAGGAATTTCGGTCGTAGCTTCATACCGACCCCAAATTGGGTTCGTTGGATTGCAACTAAATCACCGATTTTATAACATTTCGCTTTTTTGCGTTTACGGTTGAAAGTTTTGCGATTTTCCTCCTGAATTTTTAATATATGTTGTTTCGCGATATTTCTGGTATTCAGTCTTTCCTCGACAAATGCGTTTTCATGTTCCTCATCAAGAATTTGTTTTATTCTTAAATCTTCCCTATTTCTGATTTTTACTCCCGTTAAAAGCTCAAAGGGTGTGTATTGAGTGCTTCGGGAAATCGTACTATTCATTATTCGTTGAACAGCCGGTACGTATTTGTACCACTTTGACGGATCGTCGATACTTAATTTAGCAAGGATTGATATGAGTGTTTCCTGTTGTCGTTCTACCTGTCCGTTTTCTCTGGGTATTCCCGTTGTAATTAGAACATGCTCAATATTTTCGTCTTCGAGATACTTTTTAAACTCACTGGAAGTGAAGGCGGCACCTCGGTCGCTGATTATTCGCTCTGGGTTCCCGAATGTAGCTTGTTGAATTTTTAATTTAGAAATTGCTTCCTTTGCAGATGTAGCCTTGACTGGATAGAACCACACGAATTTGGTAAAAGCGTCCACTACAGAGAATATAAAATTGTAGTTTTTGTTGGTCGAGGGCATTGGGCCTAAGTGGTCGACATGATAAGTTTGGAGAGGGGAATCATGTTTAGGAATGGGATTTAGCAATCCTTCACCTTTCCCTCGCTTTCGGTTGTACAGGATGCATTCTACACAATTTCCTATAACACTTTCGATTTGTTTTCGAAGATTAGGGATATAATAATCCTGCTTTATTATCGCTTCGGTCTTCGCTACAGCGTAATGTCCTTTATTATGAATTTCGCGAATAATTTCTTTCTGCATAATTTCCGGTACCATAATTAGTTCTCTACCATCTTCATATTTGTACACCATATTTTTCCTAACAAAATAATCTTTACTTTCATTTTTCTCAACTAGTGTTTTGATAGTTTTAATGTAATCGTCTTCGTTTTGTGCTTTGGTTAATTTTGTTGTAATTTCATCATGCGAACGTGTTGTGACTAATAATGTGTTACGACTCAACGCATCAACGTGTTTCATTTGACTTCCGGGCCTGCGGACAATTTGATAATCGAATTCTTGTAGGAATAATGCCCACCTTGCTACTTTTGGCGTAAGATCTTTCTTCTCTAATGTTTTTTGAAAAGCGGAACAGTCAGTTACTATTTTAAATTTATTCCCTAACAGGTATGTCCGGAATTTCTTTAATGCTTCAATAACAGCCAGCGCTTCAAGCTCGTAACTACTATATTTGGCTTGGGCGGGTGTTGTTTTCTTACTCATGAAATGAACGGGGTGTAAATTTCCATAATCGTCTTTTTGTAACAAGACTGCTCCAAAACCTAAGCTGCTAGCATCCGTGTGTAACTCTGTCTCGGCCCCTTGTCTAAATATGTGCAACACCGGTTTATCCGATAATTTATTTTTCAATGTTTGGAAAGCTTCCTTTTGACTCGCTCCAAAATTAAATTCGTTCTCCGTTTTCAGGAGATCACTTAAGGGTTTAGCGATTCTAGCATAATTCGCTATATATTTTCTAAAATATCCAGTTAACCCTAGGAAACTCTGGAGTTGTTTCTTATTTTGTGGCTCAGGGAATTTCTCAACGGCTAATGATTGTGTTTCTGAAGGGCGAATTGTTCCGTTTTCCACTATGTATCCTAAAAATTCGATCCTTCTTTTCAAAAACTGGCATTTAGAAAAAATGAATTCGAGACCATACTCTGATGCTACCTGAAACACGCGTTTCAGTTTAGAAAGCGCCTCTTCTTCAGTCTTCGCAGGGACGATTATATCGTCTAAGTACACGGAAATTGTTTTATCTCTTATTAACTCTCTGAGGCATGCATATATGTAGCGTTGGAAAAACTGCGGGGCGGAGCTTAAACCAAAAGGCATTACATTATACTCGAACTGGGAATTATTTGTAACAAACGAAGTAAATTGTTTACTGTCCTCATCGACTTCTACGTGGAAAAAACCATTCTTTAAGTCCAATGTGCTAAAAACTTTATTTTGCCCGATCTCGTCTAAAATATCATCTATTACTGGAAGGGGGTAATTATCCCTAATTATCTTTCGGTTAAGCTTTCTGTAATCAACGCATAATCTGTAATCGCCATTTTTCTTTTTGGCTAAAACAATAGGCGCGGCGTAACTCGAACAACTTTCTCGTATAATGCCTTTATCAAGCCATTCCTGGACTTGTTTATCAACAAACGCTTGTTCTGCAAATGCTAATCGCCTAGGTCGGTGCGTAATCGGTATTTCATCGCTCAATATTATTTTAACTTTCAAGTTAGCACTTTTTATTTTCTCAGGCTTGTAATTCTCAACTAAGTTAATTAATTCCTTTTTTAAACCGCAGTCAATTATGTGAGTAAGATCAATTTCGTTTATATTAACCGAATTTACCATTTCTGCTAAGTAAACAGATTCATACTTAGGAGTGTCAGTTAAGCATTCTTCAATCATGGGAGTGTCTATGGAATTTGACCGCAAGCCTGGGATGGTCATGGGAATGTTTACAACATCCGACTGCGAGACTGACTTGGCCATGGGAATGTTTACAACATCTGAAGGAGTGTCTAACTTCGGAATTTTTAAGGAAACCGCAGTTATCACATTAACAGTATAATTTTTCTCCTCATTTCGCTTACTCATAACTTTAAGGCCATTACCAGATATTTCAAAATTTAATTTACTTAAACAAGCATTTCCGAGGATCATATCATATTGTAAATCATTTAAAACGTAAATATCACAATAGATACTAATATTATCAATTGAAATGTCGGTATTGAAAAAACCCTTCGGACTCACTCCTTTTCCGCTAATTCCTGTCAGTTTCACATCGTTTTCATTTAATTTAGGGCATCCTAAACTCTTATAGATGTCATCATTAACCATTGTTACGTCAGATCCGGAATCTACCACACAGCTGACCTTTTTCCCCATAATTTCAATAATTTTGAGGATTTTATCCGATGGGCAGGAATTTTTATTCGCAGCGTTTACTGATTTATTATTATGGAAGTTACTTTGCTCAGCCCTATGTTCGGTTTCTTTGCCTCTAAAATGAGTTGGCCCTTCTTTTCTTCTGGGACATTGATTTGATTTATGGGAGGCGTATTCATTACAATAAAAGCATCTAATTTTGAAAGGGTTAGCGTTATTCCTCGTGTTAAGATAATTTTTTTCATATTTGCTACTCTGCGGAATGTTATTTCTGTTAAAACTTTTGTTTTCAACATTTTGAGTAAAACGCTTTTTAACATCGTTATTCGGACTTCTCGTTTCGGAGTTTTTCCTGATAATATTGCGAGCTGCCTCATAATCATCAAGCTTACTTATAAAATCTGAGACCTTCGTAAACTTAGGCAAGTCATCAATAAAATGTTCCCTTATCTCAAGCGGTAATCTCTTCCTTATTTGGTCAATAACCAAAATGTTTTTTAAATCATCAAAAGACGAAATGTTAAGACCCGTAAGCCACTGTTCCAAACAATTAGTAATTTCAAATGAAAAATCTCGCCACGAGGCCGAATTTTCCTTTCTATGCGAAAAGAATTTTTGTCTAAATTGTTCTGGACTCAGTTTGAATCTTTTCAGTAATAACTGTTTCACGTAATCGTAATCATTGGAGAGTTCCTCCTTTTCGCGACCTATTATGTTTACTATTTCCAACGGTAACAGACCTAACAAATAAGTTACCCAATTTTCCTTTTCTACGCCCAAACGCTTGATTTGGCGCTCAAACAATGTAAGGTAAATACTAATTTCTTCTTGGTGGTTGTACTTTGTAATTAATTTCAAAACATCGGGGCTTTTAATCCCGCTACTCAATGTTGGTATTTCGATTTTATTTTTCGCGGCTATTTCGAGTTCAAGTCTTTTGAGTTCGAATTCGCGTTTGCTCTCTTCTTCTAATAGTATTTTTTTTTTCGGCTTCTTCCCTTTCAGCAACAATTCCGGCTAGAAGATTTTTTATAACATCTTCATTATAATTGCTCGATTTAATGATCATGTACGAGAGTTGTGGCTTAGTAGAGCTTTCTGGAGCTTCTAGCCCCAATTCCCGCACTACCCCTAAAAGGTCTACCTTCTTGGCACGTACTAAATGCGCCATTATTTTTATTTCCAGTTTAATATCAATTTTTTTTTATAGCAACACAAACATATAAAAAGGAACTCACTTACTTTTAAAGGGAAAATCCTTTCTTGAAAATATAAAACACAATAATAAAATAAAAAATGGTTTGTGCGAGCTTGTACCACCACCGGTACATTCGCTGTGTGTAAAATGAATATATTTTTCACATGAGTAAGGGAAAAAAAGACGAATCAGAGCTCACGACAAAAAAAAGCACAGTGAGCCAAAAATTAGCCAAAACAGCCCACAAAAAATAAATCACTAGGCTGCATAAATTGATTTGATCGCACTAAAAACACACAAAAAACAACAGCCCACAAAAAATAAATCACTAGGCTGCTTAAAAATGATTTAGTCACAGAAAAGCTCACTAAAAAAAACACACCGTGAGCCAGTAACTATCACATCACTCGCGAGAAAAAGAACACAGACTCACACAAAAAAAACACTGTGAGTCGTTCACACTCGGGGATCCTTCGGCCCGTGAAATTAAGAAAATATTTGGAGCATTCGTTGCACCCAGGTTGTTCTTTTCCTGATTCTTTCGAAGCAACTCCGCAGCTTACACCAAATCCTTTGGATCCGAGTAGTTGTAGATTCAGATTCCGTCCAGGTTGTAGGATGTCCAAATGTCCAGGGGATTGATTTTAAATTTCAAATCGTAAAAAAGAGCTTGTTGAATCCGGTAATTCAGTTCATATCCCGGTCGAGCCCCCAAAAATTTGTGGGAGGAAAATTCACACAGGCTTCAACAGGAACTACTACTGTTTAACTCGTTAAAATGTTTAATTGAAACTTTTAAACTTCTAGATTACATGATACTAAACTACTAACATTTATCTGACATACAAAAACAGCACGACATTTAACGTTTAATTGAATGATATCTCTAGCACGGGTCTACAGCGATCCCGTCTAAAAAAAGTAAAAGCGGGCAGCGCCCAATTTAAAATCAGCTAGGAGAGAGCACCCCTCTCCTCCGACGCAGAAAACCATCTCTCCCAAACTCCAGCGTTCGGCCTTCCGTTTTCGTTAGCTCATCAACTTCTCGTGAGAAATGGACTTCGCCTTCTTCCGACATCTGGTCTGGGCTATTGTTCGCCACTACATAAATTCGACGGTGAAAGTATCGTATGTAATTAAACGGAAAATTGGATATGCCTAAACTTTATACAAAACTTATTAGTGGTATAAAATCCACCGTGAAATCATCCCGTGAAAACAACTCGCATATAATTAAACGGAAAATTTATATGCCTAAACTTTATATAAAAGTTATTAATAGTATAAAATCCACGGTGAAAGTATCGCATATAATCAAACGGAAATGTATATGCCTAAACTTTATACAAAAGTTATTAATAGTATAAATTCGACGGTGAAAATATCGTATGTAATTAAACGGAAAATTGGATATGCCTAAACTTTATACAAAACTTATTAGTGGTATAAAATCCACCGTGAAATCATCCCGTGAAAACAACTCGCATATAATTAAACGGAAAATTTATATGCCTAAACTTTATATAAAAGTTATTAATAGTATAAAATCCACGGTGAAAGTATCGCATATAATCAAACGGAAATGTATATGCCTAAACTTTATACAAAAGTTATTAATACTATAAATTCGACGGTGAAAGTATCGTATGTAATTAAACGGAAAATTGGATATGCCTAAACTTTATGCAAAACTTATTAGTGGTATAAAATCAAATGGTGAAATCATCCCGTGAAAACAAGTCGCATATAATTAAACGGAAAATTTATATACCTAAACTTTATATAAAATTTATTAATAGTATAAAATCCACGGTGAAAGTATCACATGTAATCAACTCGGATGTAATTAAACGGAAAATTGTGCCAGGTGTCTCAAAAATGACTGATGGATTTTAAAATTGAATAACTTGCAAACGGTGACAGATATTTAAAAATTTCTTGGTGGAGTGTTATGTAAGATGCCAGGAGTTTTTATGCTGCGATTCTCAGTTTTAGTTACAAATAGCATCGACATATGGCACTGCAAGCTATAACCGCTAAATCCAGGCTCGATTTTCCGGCCTCTCTCTTCTTCCATGTGATAAAAGGAGATTAAAATGGATTGAGTGGATCCCGAAGTACCAAAAATCGGGTCTGGACTGAGCGCCTATTGCTCTCAGCGCCATCTGTTGTTTGAAATTCGAACTAAAATTAAGAATCACAGTACAAAAACTCCTGACATTATACATAACTCTCCTGCAAGAATTTTTTTAATATCTGTCACCGTTTTGGAAGTTATTGAATTTTAAAATCCATCAGTCATTTTTGGGACACCCGGTATATGCCTAAACTTTTTACAAAAAATATTATTAGTATAAAATCCGTGGTGAAAGCATCGCATGTAAGCACTCGCATGTAATTAAACGGAAAATGCATATGCCAAAATTTTATACGAAAGTTATTAATAGTATAAAATCCACAGTGGAAGTATCGAACATTTTCATAAGTTTATCCTTATCATATAAAAAATACCAGGAAATTATGTGATTGATTATCATGATATTCTGGCCATGAGATTTCAACCTTGATCATGACCGTGAACCGGCAATTACACACCTAACGAGGAAAAATAGAAAAAAGGTACTCCAGCTTATGATTTTAGAATTATTGTATTGCATTAGAAATCAATTTTTATGAAATGCATGTGTTAAGCTATCATTAAATATAATTTTGGAAGATCTATTGCTATCTTTCTGAAATAAAATATTGAAATTTTAAATGTAGACGAAAAAAAATCTTTCTTGGAAGCTTTTAGGTACGGGTCTGGGATTTTAATAAATACTTTTCATTTTTAAATTACCTTCCCTGATACTGAAATTTCTATTCTTATATCATACCTGCAAATCTTCCAATTATGTTACCACTATTTCCTAGAAAAAAAATTACGGTTTGCTTTATGACAGACATTTACGATTACATAAGACGAAGATTACTTTCCGAAGTAGTGGTACTCAGTAATAGGACGATTTAGCAACTATGTTATATGCTGTAAAAAAAATAAAATACAGTATATATCCTCTAGTCCGACACGTTCGGGACTTGAAGCATGCCGGATTTCGAAATTTCCCGAATTACAGGATGAATGTCGGAAAAATGTATGGAAGTTAGAATTAAATAAAAAATGACAGTAAGGCCTATTTTTTATTCTTTAAACAGCTTGAATAGAATAAAAATTTACACAATAATATAAAAAATATTGTAACATGGGATTCTCTAAAGGCAAACAACCTAAAACATCTTCTAGTTCATTGTCAATTGTATCGCTTTCAGTAACATTTTCGTCCATTACACTTCAGGTCAAAGTTTACGCAATGACTTTTTCAAAGTTTCCTGTTTTACCTCACCCCAGGCTAAAGCAGCAAATATAACGTGTTTAACAGAAGCCTGTCCCTGAAAATCTTTCACATTGCAATCCGATGCCAGTAAATTCTGTCATTCTGTGGAAAGTAGCGTCTGTAGTGGGACTTGAAGTTCTGGATCATTAAACAAGGAGCAATTAAACAAGGAATACTACATTTTTTCCAAAAGTTGTGCCGGATTAGCCAGCATGCTGAACGTTAGGGTGCTGGATTAGAGGATGTTTACAGAAATAGAAAACAGGAATTTTGCTTTTTTAGAATTTAGTGTCGCTCCCCGATGAAAAAAAAATACATACAGATAGATGGTATAAAACATATTTCAGTTTAAGATTAAAATACACGCGTTTATTTTATATAACATGACATCATTTGCATCGAATTTCGTTTTCTTTCCTGCGTCCGCTGAAGAATTCCACATTTACCATCGGTCTTAAACAACATCTATAGAAAAGTATGCATAGGACGTCACTCTCGCGGAATAATACACAAACCCAGCAAAAGCGATGTCGTCATTCAAGAAACACAACAAAAAAATCGGGTAACTAATGGCTTCATATGCCTTCATTTGTTTGTAAGATTAATATGGATACTGAAAATTAAGTATAGTTTATAATAGCTCTATTTTTTATCAAAAATCATTGATTCATATTTTTTCAAAATAACACGTAATATTTTAATTATTTTTCTCTTCAGCTGTTATAAGAAAATGCAACAAAAATATATAGTAATCTACTATCTTCCAACTATTTTCCTTTTACATTCTACAGAAATAAAGTACCTCAGTTGCCACTATAACTTACATAAATGGCATTAAAAACTACAAAAAAATTAATATTTCAAAAATAAATTGAGATGGAGATTTCAAACAAATTGCAGTTAAAGGTACTTTTTCCCCCGATACAAAAGTATAAATATTGAATTGTGCGGTGCTTAGAAGTTTAAAAAATTGCAGTAGAGAGGATCAGTATTTAACCGTACAATAATACATATGGTTCTTTTTATGGCTGGCTTATGTAACGTGACGTTATTATTGAGGGACGACACTTTAATTGTTGCCCGAAAGAAATAGCATTCCGGGGGCTAATAATCACGAACGAAATTATACGTGATCTTCTTCTGAGTTACCCAGAACTCCGAAAAACAATCTTCAACTAGAATCTAAGGTTGATGTGATAATGTAAATAGTTTATAAATATTCGAATATAAAAAATGGTAATTTTTAATAAACAAATATGTATTTTTAGACATATTTTGAAATGTTTCAGTTAATTTTGAAGATATTGTAAAACTTCTAGTTCAGTGAACAGGTAATACTAGTGTATATTACAAAGAAATTTTAAATAAATTTAGTTAATCCATTTGTGCCTGAATTTTTTGTTTTCTCAAATTTGTTGGTAAAATTACTTTAAAATGTTGCAAGATGAACTGGAAAAATAATAAAAAAAATTACGGTAATTATTTTTCGCATTTTTTTTGATAAAATGTAAACGTACGAGATATCGAAATATGCATAATATTTGTAATAGTACAATATACACACATAATATATATTTTGTCTAAATTTATATAAAATGAGCTTTTAGATTGTATATTATATACCATAATTGTCTGAGCGAAGCGAAGGCTAATACTCAGCGAAATATTACTGTCCGGACACATTTCTACTACGATGGATATTAACGCCATGTCCTACTAAAAAAAAAGCCTAATAAAAACCTTTCGTCAAGCATAACTCAAAAAATATTTGTCGGATTTCGTTTCTGATTGCACCAGAAGGTATCTATGAGGGTCGCCTACTGAATGCACCTACTATGAAAAATAAGTTCCAAACCGTTTAAAAATTATATAGAAAAAACTGATAAAAAAGCACAATTTATCTGCATATGTCACAGAAATTTGGTGTGCGTCACTTTCACCGGTTGATGTTTTCGTAGACAACTGGTTTGAACACATGGAACAAATAATAAAAAAAAAAAATACGCACGCATTAATATTGAATAGATCGGTTTCAACCACGTGATCACAAACCTTGCAACAACCCGTGGCAACCAGTTTTGGTGGGCAGACAAATAATAATACAGTACTCCGTACCACGATGACCGTTTTTAGCCTGTTGTATAAAATCTGGCCTGTTGTATGACATACAATTGTGGATGATTAAAACAAAAGACATGAGTGTTTATTGCTCCGGGATGTTATCTTTCTCTGGATGTCTGTCTGTCTATCATACAGCATGCAATTTTCTTGTAAAGGATGATATTATTATGCAGTAAAACCTCCATAACGGACACACCTGATTAGTGGACACCTCTATTTAGTGGGCATTTTTTCGATTACTAACCCTTAAATAGCTGTACATTTTTTACTCTCAGTAGCGGACACCTCCAAATAGAGGACAAATTCTGCCCTCCCGAGGTGTTCGCTATTCAGAGGTTTTACTGATAAAACCTCCATAGCGGACACACACGATTAGCGGATACCTCTATTTAGCGGATATTTTTTCGATTACCAACTCTTAAATAACTGTACATGTTTTACTCTCAGTAGCGGTCACCTCTAAATAGAGGACAAATTCTGCATTCTCGGCGTGTCCGCTATTCAGAGGTTTTAGTGTATATAATATTGATAGTTATTTTACAGGGCCACACAAAAGAATAAGAATATATGAAACGAATATAAACTAAATTCGGGATTGGTAGATCGCTGATGGTAATGTAATTTTAGGATGTTGTTACAGTCATCCGCAGCATGTTTTTAGAGTTTCGTTCATCTAACGAAACCATACCTGTCCCACTCCTTTGTCTGTCTGTCCGTCCGTCTGTCACAGAGCCCGTTCTCAGAAACTATATATATCGGAGACTTGAAAATTTGCATACTTATAGCTGAACACCACACATCAAACGGCAAATAATAAAATTTTGAAAAAGTCTAATAATTAACCTTCTGGGCTCTAACTTGTGTATTTTAAGCAATTTTTCTAACTCAGCCCCTAATTTAATTAAGTTGGAGACATGAAATTTTGCATACTTATAGCTGAACATCTCACATCAAACGACAAATAATAAAATTTTGAAAAAGTTTTAATATTTAACCCTCTGGGCTTATAACTTATGTATTTAAAGCAATTTTTCTAACTCAGCCCCTAATTAAGTTGGAGACATGACATTTTGCATACTTATAGCTGAACACCTCACATCAAAGGACAAATAATAAAATTTTGAAAAAGTCTAATATTTAACCCTCTGGGCTCTAACTTATGTATTTTAAACCATTTTCCTATCTCAGCCCCTAATTAAGTTAGAGACATGAAATTTTGCATACTTATAGCTGAAATCCTCACATCAAACGAAAAATAATAAAATTTTGAAAAAGGTCTAATATTTAACCCTCTGTCCTCTAACTTGTGTATTTTAAGCAATTTTTCTAACTCAGCCCCTAATTAAGTTGGAGACATGAAAGTTTGCATACTTATAGCTGAACACTTGCGATAACACGATAAATCATAAAATTTTGAAAAAGTCATATTTAACCGCCCGGTCTCTAACTTCTGTATTTTAAGCAATTTTTCTAACTCACCCCTAATTAAGTTGGAGACATGAAATTTTGCATACTTATAGCTGAACACCTCACATCAAACGGCAAATAATAAAATTTTGAAAAAGTCTAATATAACCCTCTGGGATCTAAATTGTGTATTTTAAGCAATTTTTCTAACTCAGCCCCTAATTATGTTGGAGACATGAAATTTTGCATACTTATAGCTGAACACCTCACATCAAACGACAAATAATAAAATTTTGAAAAAATCTAATATTTAACCTCTAATATTTTGTCTCGCGCAATTTTTAAATTTAAACTGTTTTGCAATACTATTTTTTGTTCATTTTGCATAATAAGTGTAATGCGACGCAATTTCTTCTATTTCAGACTTCTAACGCATCTTAATGAATTTATTTTACATTATCCTTTCTCTTTCAAAATTCACATGTAAATATAGTTTTAATGGCGTATTTTCCAATAAGTGCCTGCTTTTTATACCTAATTATTTAATTCTAATTTGAAAGTTTTTTCTATTTATAATAGTAACGTGTAAATAATTTTTTTATTTGAAGCAAACATTATTGTTTGCGCTGTTTATACAGTTGGCAACAGTTTAAATTAAAACCATTTTCTAAAATATGTAAAAAATATCAGTCAAGATGCTGAATATTTGAATTTAAAATAGAAATAAAACCTCAAAAAATGAATCAAATTAAAAAAATTAATGAAATCTGCACACCGGGAATTTCTATTGAATAAAATGATCTAAAAATGATTAAATTCACATGTATAGCTTTTGCTCCTATAAAATTTTTTTTTAATGGAACGATTTTGTCCAACTTTAGCATTAAATATCTCTTAAAATAATTCTTCGATTTGAAAACTGTATCCATTAGCGTGTTGATCAAACATTTCGCTATAATACCACCGATTTTCATATTTTTGTATGCAATAGTTTTCTTAATGTTAACGAAGAAAGACCTCCGGTCACAAAAAATTCAAAACTGGCGGCGGCGGTTACAGCGTTAGTTACTTTTTTTGAAATAGAGAGATATATAAAAATGAAAACTTGTCTATCTGTCTGTTTGTAATTCTATAAAAATCCACAATTTGGAAGCCAAAATTGTGAAAAGATACGTACATGTGTATTAAAACATGGCCGAGGCAACTAAAGTAATCCGGAATCGAAAAAATTTATAGTTAATATTTAATTAATAAAAACCACCAATTTAACAGCAATTTCTTATCAGATTTAAACATTTTTTGTTATAGCAGTTGCCAACAATTAAAAAACACAATAAAGTTATTACTACAACAATTAATTTTCTACTGTAAGATTTCCACGTGAAAAATGAAAATGAAATAAATAGTTTGACGAATTTTTAAAAAAGGTGAATATTACGTCATAACTTTTCTATTGCAAGATATTCACGTGAAATATGAAAATGAAATAAATGGTTTGACGAATTTAAATGAAAGTGAATATAACTTCATAACTTTTCTATTTCAAGGTTTCCACATGAAAGAGGGAAATATTAAGTCATATTGAAAATATAAAGGACGTGGTGGATATAGTATAACGTCATATGAGTGTGAAAAATGTATTGAAGCATGATAAAAACCCGATTAGGGAAATATTGGCCTATTTTAACATTATTGCTCCAATTATAAATTGAAATAAGTTCATTTATAGCTGTATTCTTTTGCGTCTGTTATATACATTTATACATTTTTATATAGCGTTTTCATATGATTCATTCATACAACATTTCGACTGCTTTTTTTAATGTTTGTTTTGTGTTGTATGTTAAATTTTGAAATTGATTTTTCAGAACAAACATCCTTCAAATTCTGGGCAACGCCGGCACTTTAGTTTGTAACAGATAAATGGCTTTTGAATCTGTACATCTAATGCTAATATTATAATTATAATATTATAAAGTATATAATATTATTAATGCTTGTACGTTTGTGAGGTGTTATCTCTGAAACTACATAGCCAACTTAAAAAAATGTTGGTGGTCATCTCTGCTCCGAAAAAAAGACTATTTTATGTCAGTGCAAGAACCTACATCGCTGCAGGAGCAAACAATTTCTAAAATTGCGATTTTTGTGATATTGATTGGGTTAGAAACTTTAAATTTGGTGCGGTAGTTACTTTTAAGGTGTAAATACTCGTAATGAACGCTCTCTAAAAGGTTCAATTTGACGGATAAACGTAAAAATTTCTAAAAAGGTTCTAAACTATGATTTATTTGGAATACTGAAATTTTTGGATACTGTTGGGGTTAGAAACTAGAACTTTGCCATGGTAGTAATTAATAAGATGAAAATGCTCGTTTTAGAACGAATTCTAAAAAATAGAAAGACTAAACAAAGCGGAAAAAGATTTAAAGATGATCTAAGTAACGAAGTACATGGAATTGTTAGGCATATAAACATGAACATGGACATGGCTGTATTTATCATGACGTAGATTCTCGCAATAGAATAATTTCTAAAAATGTCGCTATATAAAGCAGTGCAAAAACAAAAAACTTTCCAAAAATTTTCTATTTCTGTGTTACTGCTGAGCCCAAAATCTTGAAATTTTGCTTCGGGTTAGTTTTAAAATATACAATTGTCTCTATGAATGGTTTCTAAAAAATTTAAAATTTAAAAAGATGAAATTAACGGAAAGCGATCTCAATTACCATTAATTTGGAATTATTAGGTACAGCAACTTTAAATATTTCATAATGCTGCATTTCCTCCGCAAAACATGCGATTTAAATGCCACAAAACTGATAGATACCCACCTAGCATTAAATAAATTGTGTAAAAATTGAATAAAGACCTGTATGAAACAGTGAGTAGGTTGCCCGAAAGTACTTGTTAAAGTGTTCCTTCTCTAGGCTTTTCTCTCTCTTGCCAAGGCCACTAACAGAGGGAAGTGCCGTTTTAAATGTGATATGAATTTTTTATCCGATTCATTTTTCTAGACATTTTATCACAAGGTCATATTCTCAATTATCATTAGTCGCTTTTTTATATATTAACTTATTCTGGTGAAATTTTATAATCGGGTTCATATTAGCGTATGTTAGCTTGCATGATTTCCTGAATAAATATGTATGGATTTGTAAATTACTTCAAATGACACTTTGACAGCTCAAAAGTTATGCAGACGATATATTCAGATCTTGTGTCGTACTTTATGTTGTAATCATTGCCGATTTCTTTTATTTAATACATGCTAAATACAGCTCAACTTATGCAGAATATGTTTGAAAACAAAACAATACAGCGAATGTAGTGGCCAGCATACACTCATCATTTAAATCCGATCGAGCATATCTAAAACACACTCTAACGAAGCATTGCATGCCACTGTTGATGTATTCGGTACTTTGATACTATATTAGATTTTGAGGAGAGAATTCCTTAAATGTTATCGACAACCTCATTGCATCCGTGGAAAACAGATATTGTACAATATTAACTATTCCGGGGGAGCACACACCATATAAAGTATAGTCCATTCTTTTTAAACATCATATATTTGTCATTTAAAGTTACTCAAATTGGTGCGGAGCGTCTGATTATGCTCTTGACATCATTTAATACAGTTAAAATTCCGATATAAGTAATTTAGTGTTTCATTTTCTATTTTACTTTTAATATATTGCCTACTTTCAATTTTATATCCATGCATGGCTGTCTTGAATGGTTTGATTTCCCATTTTTTTAAACAGTGTATACGAATTTATATATAAGATTTTGTAATTCTACGATTCGTTTATTTTCATCATTTCAGTTTATCGCAGTATAGGGACAATTAAAGATAACATCTCATTTTCTTTGCTTCCACATGTTATTATTAAATCTATGTTCTCAGTAACATCGCTCAGACTAATCCCTCTGAGGGAAGTCCTAGTTTTATAATCATTTAAGGATTTAAATAATAACTTTTTTATTTTCAGGAAAATAGATAACATACTAAGAAAGATAACATACTATTTTGATGTAAAGACCAAGTTACAAATAAGAAGAGAAAATTTTGGTTGGATAAAAAATGATAACGATATCAAAACACAACCTCCCCCCCTCCCCTTAGGGATATCTTACGATATCATATGTCAGACCCCCCCTTCCCCCTGTAATGATAACGTTATATATGCATAGCCCCTATGAGGTGTTTATGCATTCGATCACTTTAAGGCTTACGTTACAAAAATGTACAATATTATACCAATAATATACCATTTTTTTTTACGACGCTTTGAATTCTGATAAATTCGTATACATTTCTTTTCCTTTATAATATGAAAATTGTATGAAATAATTATCTATAAATGCCTTTATCTGTTACCGAGAGATGACAGCATAAAATGGATATTTATTTGCTTAAATGAAGGCTTTTATCGATGTTTAAATATTTTTTATTTTTACTTTCTTCTATCTTCAATAGAAGAAAGTATTGTAATCGAAATTTTTTTTCGACTTCCGGTTTTCGACGGATTTAAAGGTTTTAGCAGTCAGATATCCTAAAAAACATGTTTATAGAAAATATCTGTCTGTCCGTGTGTCCATGTGCCTGTATACCCGTGTGTCCGTATGTCGCCATTGTACCATCAAAAATTGTATGAAGTTATGCATAGAATTGAACCATTTTTTTTTTAAGTTTTTAGCTATGGCAAGCAGGTCCTCCATTAATTTGGAAAGAATCCGCCGGCAGGGGGCGCTGTTATAGCGATTTTTGTGCATTTTGAATATTGTACCATCGAAAAGTGTATGAAGTTATGCATAGAATTGAACCAAACTTTTTGTGTATGTTTTTAGTCATAGCATGAAGGTCTTCCCTGAATTTGGAAAAATTCTGACGGTAGGGGGCGCTGTAATAGCGATTTTTGTGCCATTTTCAATATTGTACCATCGAAAAGTGTATGAAGTTATGCATAATTCTAATAAAAATGCTATTAAAACTAATAAAAATGAATTATTGGTATTTGTAACAACATTTTGAAATATTAATATACATGAGATAGAAGAAAGTTTTGGGATTGGCACATCCAACTAGTTCAAGATGCCGAAATGTAAAAAGTAAGGTTGTTTGTGTTTTTTCTATCAAGGATTCATTTTTTAAAATTGTAAGATTATATGTCCAAGCCTATTTTTTATGCAATTTTGTAACGTACAAAATATAGGTTGCTGGGCACGAATGGGTATATAATTTTATTTGCCATTTAGGGGCAGTTATTTATGTAAAGTCCTTTTCAAGATGATTATGAAACAAATTGTTTTTAACCCTCAAATACTATCATTCTTAGTTTATTATTACTAATACTTATAATGTCATTAGTCTCTGTAAACAAATATATATATATATTTAGTAGTTCATAAAAATACTAACTAGGACTTCCCTCAGAGGGATTAGTCTGAGCGATGTTACTGAGAACATAGATTTAATAATAACATGTGGAAGCAAAGAAAATGAGATGTTATCTTTAATTGTCCCTATACTGCGATAAACTGAAATGATGAAAATAAACGAATCGTAGAATTACAAAATCTTATATATAAATTCGTATACACTGTTTAAAAAAATGGGAAATCAAACCATTCAAGACAGCCATGCATGGATATAAAATTGAAAGTAGGCAATATATTAAAAGTAAAATAGAAAATGAAACACTAAATTACTTATATCGGAATTTTAACTGTATTAAATGATGTCAAGAGCATAATCAGACGCTCCGCACCAATTTGAGTAACTTTAAATGACAAATATATGATGTTTAAAAAGAATGGACTATACTTTATATGGTGTGTGCTCCCCCGGAATAGTTAATATTGTACAATATCTGTTTTCCACGGATGCAATGAGGTTGTCGATAACATTTAAGGAATTCTCTCCTCAAAATCTAATATAGTATCAAAGTACCGAATACATCAACAGTGGCATGCAATGCTTCGTTAGAGTGTGTTTTAGATATGCTCGATCGGATTTAAATGATGAGTGTATGCTGGCCACTACATACGCTGTATTGTTTTGTTTTCAAACATATTCTGCATAAGTTGAGCTGTATTTAGCATGTATTAAATAAAAGAAATCGGCAATGATTACAACATAAAGTACGACACAAGATCTGAATATATCGTCTGCATAACTTTTGAGCTGTCAAAGTGTCATTTGAAGTAATTTACAAATCCATACATATTTATTCAGGAAATCATGCAAGCTAACATACGCTAATATGAACCCGATTATAAAATTTCACCAGAATAAGTTAATATATAAAAAAGCGACTAATGATAATTGAGAATATGACCTTGTGATAAAATGTCTAGAAAAATGAATCGGATAAAAAATTCATATCACATTTAAAACGGCACTTCCCTCTGTTAGTGGCCTTGGCAAGAGAGAGAAAAGCCTAGAGAAGGAACACTTTAACAAGTACTTTCGGGCAACCTACTCACTGTTTCATACAGGTCTTTATTCAATTTTTACACAATTTATTTAATGCTAGGTGGGTATCTATCAGTTTTGTGGCATTTAAATCGCATGTTTTGCGGAGGAAATGCAGCATTATGAAATATTTAAAGTTGCTGTACCTAATAATTCCAAATTAATGGTAATTGAGATCGCTTTCCGTTAATTTCATCTTTTTAAATTTTAAATTTTTTAGAAACCATTCATAGAGACAATTGTATATTTTAAAACTAACCCGAAGCAAAATTTCAAGATTTTGGGCTCAGCAGTAACACAGAAATAGAAAATTTTTGGAAAGTTTTTTGTTTTTGCACTGCTTTATATAGCGACATTTTTAGAAATTATTCTATTGCGAGAATCTACGTCATGATAAATACAGCCATGTCCATGTTCATGTTTATATGCCTAACAATTCCATGTACTTCGTTACTTAGATCATCTTTAAATCTTTTTCCGCTTTGTTTAGTCTTTCTATTTTTTAGAATTCGTTCTAAAACGAGCATTTTCATCTTATTAATTACTACCATGGCAAAGTTCTAGTTTCTAACCCCAACAGTATCCAAAAATTTCAGTATTCCAAATAAATCATAGTTTAGAACCTTTTTAGAAATTTTTACGTTTATCCGTCAAATTGAACCTTTTAGAGAGCGTTCATTACGAGTATTTACACCTTAAAAGTAACTACCGCACCAAATTTAAAGTTTCTAACCCAATCAATATCACAAAAATCGCAATTTTAGAAATTGTTTGCTCCTGCAGCGATGTAGGTTCTTGCACTGACATAAAATAGTCTTTTTTTCGGAGCAGAGATGACCACCAACATTTTTTTAAGTTGGCTATGTAGTTTCAGAGATAACACCTCACAAACGTACAAGCATTAATAATATTATATACTTTATAATATTATAATTATAATATTAGCATTAGATGTACAGATTCAAAAGCCATTTATCTGTTACAAACTAAAGTGCCGGCGTTGCCCAGAATTTGAAGGATGTTTGTTCTGAAAAATCAATTTCAAAATTTAACATACAACACAAAACAAACATTAAAAAAAGCAGTCGAAATGTTGTATGAATGAATCATATGAAAACGCTATATAAAAATGTATAAATGTATATAACAGACGCAAAAGAATACAGCTATAAATGAACTTATTTCAATTTATAATTGGAGCAATAATGTTAAAATAGGCCAATATTTCCCTAATCGGGTTTTTATCATGCTTCAATACATTTTTCACACTCATATGACGTTATACTATATCCACCACGTCCTTTATATTTTCAATATGACTTAATATTTCCCTCTTTCATGTGGAAACCTTGAAATAGAAAAGTTATGAAGTTATATTCACTTTCATTTAAATTCGTCAAACCATTTATTTCATTTTCATATTTCACGTGAATATCTTGCAATAGAAAAGTTATGACGTAATATTCACCTTTTTTAAAAATTCGTCAAACTATTTATTTCATTTTCATTTTTCACGTGGAAATCTTACAGTAGAAAATTAATTGTTGTAGTAATAACTTTATTGTGTTTTTTAATTGTTGGCAACTGCTATAACAAAAAATGTTTAAATCTGATAAGAAATTGCTGTTAAATTGGTGGTTTTTATTAATTAAATATTAACTATAAATTTTTTCGATTCCGGATTACTTTAGTTGCCTCGGCCATGTTTTAATACACATGTACGTATCTTTTCACAATTTTGGCTTCCAAATTGTGGATTTTTATAGAATTACAAACAGACAGATAGACAAGTTTTCATTTTTATATATCTCTCTATTTCAAAAAAAGTAACTAACGCTGTAACCGCCGCCGCCAGTTTTGAATTTTTTGTGACCGGAGGTCTTTCTTCGTTAACATTAAGAAAACTATTGCATACAAAAATATGAAAATCGGTGGTATTATAGCGAAATGTTTGATCAACACGCTAATGGATACAGTTTTCAAATCGAAGAATTATTTTAAGAGATATTTAATGCTAAAGTTGGACAAAATCGTTCCATTAAAAAAAAATTTTATAGGAGCAAAAGCTATACATGTGAATTTAATCATTTTTAGATCATTTTATTCAATAGAAATTCCCGGTGTGCAGATTTCATTAATTTTTTTAATTTGATTCATTTTTTGAGGTTTTATTTCTATTTTAAATTCAAATATTCAGCATCTTGACTGATATTTTTTACATATTTTAGAAAATGGTTTTAATTTAAACTGTTGCCAACTGTATAAACAGCGCAAACAATAATGTTTGCTTCAAATAAAAAAATTATTTACACGTTACTATTATAAATAGAAAAAACTTTCAAATTAGAATTAAATAATTAGGTATAAAAAGCAGGCACTTATTGGAAAATACGCCATTAAAACTATATTTACATGTGAATTTTGAAAGAGAAAGGATAATGTAAAATAAATTCATTAAGATGCGTTAGAAGTCTGAAATAGAAGAAATTGCGTCGCATTACACTTATTATGCAAAATGAACAAAAAATAGTATTGCAAAACAGTTTAAATTTAAAAATTGCGCGAGACAAAATATTAGAGGTTAAATATTAGATTTTTTCAAAATTTTATTATTTGTCGTTTGATGTGAGGTGTTCAGCTATAAGTATGCAAAATTTCATGTCTCCAACATAATTAGGGGCTGAGTTAGAAAAATTGCTTAAAATACACAATTTAGATCCCAGAGGGTTATATTAGACTTTTTCAAAATTTTATTATTTGCCGTTTGATGTGAGGTGTTCAGCTATAAGTATGCAAAATTTCATGTCTCCAACTTAATTAGGGGTGAGTTAGAAAAATTGCTTAAAATACAGAAGTTAGAGACCGGGCGGTTAAATATGACTTTTTCAAAATTTTATGATTTATCGTGTTATCGCAAGTGTTCAGCTATAAGTATGCAAACTTTCATGTCTCCAACTTAATTAGGGGCTGAGTTAGAAAAATTGCTTAAAATACACAAGTTAGAGGACAGAGGGTTAAATATTAGACCTTTTTCAAAATTTTATTATTTTTCGTTTGATGTGAGGATTTCAGCTATAAGTATGCAAAATTTCATGTCTCTAACTTAATTAGGGGCTGAGATAGGAAAATGGTTTAAAATACATAAGTTAGAGCCCAGAGGGTTAAATATTAGACTTTTTCAAAATTTTATTATTTGTCCTTTGATGTGAGGTGTTCAGCTATAAGTATGCAAAATGTCATGTCTCCAACTTAATTAGGGGCTGAGTTAGAAAAATTGCTTTAAATACATAAGTTATAAGCCCAGAGGGTTAAATATTAAAACTTTTTCAAAATTTTATTATTTGTCGTTTGATGTGAGATGTTCAGCTATAAGTATGCAAAATTTCATGTCTCCAACTTAATTAAATTAGGGGCTGAGTTAGAAAAATTGCTTAAAATACACAAGTTAGAGCCCAGAAGGTTAATTATTAGACTTTTTCAAAATTTTATTATTTGCCGTTTGATGTGTGGTGTTCAGCTATAAGTATGCAAATTTTCAAGTCTCCGATATATATAGTTTCTGAGAACGGGCTCTGTGACAGACGGACGGACAGACAGACAAAGGAGTGGGACAGGTATGGTTTCGTTAGATGAACGAAACTCTAAAAACATGCTGCGGATGACTGTAACAACATCCTAAAATTACATTACCATCAGCGATCTACCAATCCCGAATTTAGTTTATATTCGTTTCATATATTCTTATTCTTTTGTGTGGCCCTGTAAAATAACTATCAATATTATATACACTAAAACCTCTGAATAGCGGACACGCCGAGAATGCAGAATTTGTCCTCTATTTAGAGGTGACCGCTACTGAGAGTAAAACATGTACAGTTATTTAAGAGTTGGTAATCGAAAAAATATCCGCTAAATAGAGGTATCCGCTAATCGTGTGTGTCCGCTATGGAGGTTTTATCAGTAAAACCTCTGAATAGCGAACACCTCGGGAGGGCAGAATTTGTCCTCTATTTGGAGGTGTCCGCTACTGAGAGTAAAAAATGTACAGCTATTTAAGGGTTAGTAATCGAAAAAATGCCCACTAAATAGAGGTGTCCACTAATCAGGTGTGTCCGTTATGGAGGTTTTACTGCATAATAATATCATCCTTTACAAGAAAATTGCATGCTGTATGATAGACAGACAGACATCCAGAGAAAGATAACATCCCGGAGCAATAAACACTCATGTCTTTTGTTTTAATCATCCACAATTGTATGTCATACAACAGGCCAGATTTTATACAACAGGCTAAAAACGGTCATCGTGGTACGGAGTACTGTATTATTATTTGTCTGCCCACCAAAACTGGTTGCCACGGGTTGTTGCAAGGTTTGTGATCACGTGGTTGAAACCGATCTATTCAATATTAATGCGTGCGTATTTTTTTTTTTTATTATTTGTTCCATGTGTTCAAACCAGTTGTCTACGAAAACATCAACCGGTGAAAGTGACGCACACCAAATTTCTGTGACATATGCAGATAAATTGTGCTTTTTTATCAGTTTTTTCTATATAATTTTTAAACGGTTTGGAACTTATTTTTCATAGTAGGTGCATTCAGTAGGCGACCCTCATAGATACCTTCTGGTGCAATCAGAAACGAAATCCGACAAATATTTTTTGAGTTATGCTTGACGAAAGGTTTTTATTAGGCTTTTTTTTTAGTAGGACATGGCGTTAATATCCATCGTAGTAGAAATGTGTCCGGACAGTAATATTTCGCTGAGTATTAGCCTTCGCTTCGCTCAGACAATTATTCAGTTCCAAAATATGGAATACTGAAACGTGTATGCATATATAATCCGCTGTTCAACAGTATAATGTGAAGTATGTTTGAAATTATACTTGTATTTAACAGGTAAATAAAAGAGAGTGTTGTCCGCCTGTTTTGTTGATAAGAAGCTCTGTGTGCCCCACCCCGTGAGGGGGCAAAGTTCAAAAAGACATTATTACTGTTGAATGCATTATGTAACAAAAATCTATTATTAAATGCTTTTAATCAGTAACTATTTCTTTTAAGTGTTATTTGAGAATTTGAGATAAAGTTATTTCATATATAAACTGATATTTTATTCACTTCTCTTCATTTGAATCAATAAAATATAAGGAAAATAAATGTAACATATTTGTATATCACTCCAAACAAAAGAAAAAATTCCAAAAATCTAAAGCATTTTTATACATTTTTATTATTTATTATTATGATAACGATATCATTACTGGGGTGGGGTGGGGTGGAGGCTCGAGGGATGATAACATATGATGTCGTAAGGGGGGGAGGGGGTCTAAAAATACCAAAAAGTTGATAACGTTATATATGCACAGCCCCATATGCATAAAATGAACGTAGAGTCATTAAACCAACAAATACCAAAACGTTTTTGTGAGCACCTTAACTTAAAAAAGGGGTAATTTTTACTAAAAAAAATGTATTTTTTTGCATAGTTTGAAATATTTCAGTTAATTTTGAGGATTTGTAATACTTCTAGTTCTGTGCACAGGTAAATGTATTAGTCGTATGTAGTACAAAAGAAATTGAAATATATTTAAGTTCAGTGTGCGCTACCATTTTATGTTTATTATTTTTTTTTAATTCCTACTATTAGTTTACACTTTCCCTATATTTATTTATTTATATATCTTGTTCAAATTTTCAATCGTTAATAAAATACTTATTATTCATCCTATCAAGTTGAAATATTTTTTTTTAATTTGTACTGGATGACAATTGATGTTAATACAAATTTTTCAAATATTAATTTATTAATTTTTTTGAATTAATTAATTTTAGTTTTATATGGGAGACAAATGGAGGCCATTGGTTATTGAACAGCGTTTAATGTATCTTCATATCTATAAGGGGGGTTACCATAGGGGGGGACCCTGTTATGTCGCCAAATACAACCAAGTTTGTCGCCAACTTGGCGATATATCGCCAAATTTAGTGACCAAAATTAGTCGCCAAAAGTGACGCCAACTTGGCGATATCTCTTATATTTCGCCAAATTCCCATAGCCTTCCATTGTAAACCTACTTGCTTATTGAAAATCAACAAATTGAGGTATTTTAATGCAACAAAAACAAATAATAGCTTAAGGGATTATATTAAATTTTTCTTTGATGACCTAAGTAGGAATTGACTTTAAAAACAAAATTTTTATATTACTTGTTATCAGTGTGCATTACAATTGGACTAAAAATATGTGTTAGTTATTCAATATTGAACATTTTTTTAAGAAGAGTGCTCCCAACGTAAGCCTTACAATGATCAAATGTATAAAGTGCTCACATGCATAAAATGAACGTAGAGTCATTAAACCATCAGCTACCAACACGTTTTTGTGAACACCTTAAACTAAAGATACCTCGATTTTTTTTCCTTATAGAGAAAGACTAAATGACTTTTTTTGTGATTAGCATAATTGAATATTATGTCATTAATCTGCATAATTTGCGCAAATGTGATTTTAATATTCCATATCTTTATGATTTCATTTTAATTTTAGAAATGTAAATGGCCTAAGTGGTCAGTTCATAATTTAAAAAATCAAAAATTTATGAAAAGGAAAATTGAAAACTTGACCACAAATACTATAAGATGAATTATTAAGCATAAATGAAAAAAAATATCCATGCGATTTTAAAGATTTTTTACTTATTTTTATAATTTTTTTTTTTTTTATTTTGCTATGTACCAGAGTCCGCACGCTATTAATCCACGCCCATTTTGTAAGGACTCTACCACCAGTATTATTATAAAGATCATTTTCTTAACGATTCATTAGCTAGAAGATAGTTTTAAGCCATTACTGGTTGTAGATGTCCTTACAAAATGTGGCGGGGCTTAATAGCGTGCAAAACTTGTGTACGTTTTTGCGAGAATGATGTGTATGCGTATTATTTTCGAACACAAAAAATGACCGTATAGAATTCTCATATACACAAAATGACTGTGTCAGGAATGAGAGCGCTCCGAACCAAATTACCGATTTCTACAACTAAATTTTAATAGTATTTCTCGTGGTATTTAATGACAGAATTTTTAAAACTTAATAAATCTAAGAATACTATTAAATTTAGTGGTGAAAATCAACCATTTGGATCGGAGCGCTCTCATAGTAGGAGAGCTGTTGAACATTTTTCAGTAGGTATTTGAAAATGGCAAGTGCCAAAGTCAAGTGCCATACTTGGCAAAATGGCACTTGACACGTGTCTGGCACAGATTTTGGGCCGACTAAAGTGTCTGTCATTTTCAAAATATTTTTTTTTAAGTATAAATATTATTCTGTCTCAATCTCAGCGTGCCTCAAATACCTTTTTTGGGTAGTCAAAATATGGCACTTGACACGTGTCTGGCACAGTTTTTGAGCTGACTAAAGTGTCTGTCGTTTTCAAAATATTTTTTTCTAAGTATAAATATTATTCTGTCTCAATCTCAGCGTGCCTCAAATACCTTTTTTGGGTAGTCAAAAATGGCACTTGACACGTGTTTGGCACAGCTTTTGGGCCGACTAAAGTGTCTGTCGTTTTCAAAATATTTTTTTCTAAGTATAAATATTATTCTGTCTCAATCTCAGCGTGCCTCAAATACCTTTTTTGGGTAGTCAAAAAATGGCACTTGACACGTGTCTGGCACAGTTTTTGGGCCACGATCCTTTAGCCAGACATTCGATTTTGTATTCAGCCATTACAAAAGAAGTGTTGCACAAATTTTCAGGGTGCCTCAAATACCTTCCCTAAAATGTTTAACAGCTCTTGGACTATCATCCCTGCTAAGTGCATGCGACTCGTATACACGTAACGGCATGCATAAAATCCTTGTACGCTATAAAGTGGCTACATGCATAGAAGTCACAAATAGATAAAGAAGTAGTATATTCATACAAGTAGAATATAGTCATCGTGTTAAAATGATTGAATCATATAATCTTCATATGCATAAAATAAACGCAGAGTCGTTAAATCAGCAAATACCAACACGTTTTTGTGAACACCTTAATTAAAGGCACCTTGATTTTTTTTTTCCATATGGGGAAAGACTAAATGATTTTTTATGTGATTTGCAACATTGAATATTATGTCATTATTTTGATCAATTTGCGCAAATGCGATTTTAATATTCCACACCTTTATGTCTTCTGAGATATTTTAGAAATGTAAACGGCTTTCGTGGCAGTGTCAGAATTTAAAAAAATCAAAAATGTGATGTGTAAAATAAAATTGAAAACTTGACCACTAATACTCTAAAGTTATTAATTACGCATACATGAAAATATGCATGCAATTTTTTAGATTTTTTACTTTTTTTAATAAAATAGATTTTTTCTCGCTATTTTGCACCTTTTCGTGAGAATGTCTCGTATGCGTTAAATTCTCGAACGCAAAAAATGACAGTATAGAATCCTCATATGCGCAAAATGACTAAATGTATGTGACTCGTACACTGTTAAAAATATTCTGTAAAGTTACTAAATATTTTCTAGAAAACTGGGATTCCTAGAACATTTTATGTAACTGCAGTCCTGTGGTTACAGATAAAATTTTAGTAAGACTACTCTAATTTTAGTAGATTCTTTTGTAAAGCTACAAATTTTTATAGCTTTACAAAAACTAGTTTTGCAGATTTACATTTTTATTTTACAATGTACAGATAAAATTTCAGTAAGCACACAGATTTCTGTAACTTTACATTTCTAAAATTACAGATTTTTTTACAGTGATGTACGGGAAAGAATCCTTAAAATCCTCATATAAAGTGATTATATGCATAGAAAATAGAATAGTAGTATATTCATAGAAGTAGATTATAGTAATATTAAAATGATCGAGTGCATAACATCGTTATAGGTATAAAATGAGCGTAGAGTAATTAAAACAGCAAATACCAACACGTTTTAGTGAACACCGCCTTAACAAAAAACACCTTGATATTTTTTCTCTTATGAAGAAAAACGAAATGACCTTTTATGTGATTTGCATCATTGAGTACTATGTCATTATTTTGGTCAATTTGCGCAAATGCGATTTTAATATTCCATAACTTTATGTAGTCATTTAAATTTTAGAAATGTAAATGGTTTCCGTTTCCATGTCAGAATTTTAAAAAATCTAAAACTTGTGTAAAATAAAATTGAAAACTTGACTACTAACATAGGGTAATTTATTAAGCATAAATGAAAATATCCATGAAATTTTTAAGATTTGTTTCATTTCATACTTTTAAAAAATATGTTTTTCTTGCTATTTTGTACATTTTCTTGAGAATGATCCGTATGCGTAAAATTGTTTGGTATGAATAAAATTCTCGAACGCAAAAAATGACCGCAAAATATTCTCATACGCAGACAATGACTAAATGTACCTGATTTGTATGCACGTGACAGTATGCTTAAAATCATCGTACGCTATTAAGTGACTATATGCACAGAAGATAGAGAAGTAGTATATTCATAGAAGTAGAATATAGTCCTCGTCATAAAATGATCGAATGCGTAAAATCCTAATACGCATAAAATGAACGTAGAGTCATTTTACCAGCAAACGTTTTTGTGAATACCTTAACTAAAGACACCTTGATTTTTTATCCTTATGGAGAAAGACTAAATGTCTTTTCATGTGATTTTCATCATTGAGTATTATGTCATTATTTTGGTCAACTTTCGCAAATGCGATTATAATATTCCATACCTTTATATCTTCATTTAAATTCTAGAAATATAAATGCCCTCCGTGGCCATGTCAGAATTTTTTAAAAATCAAAAACATGTGAAAAATAAAATTTAAAACTTGACCACTAATATTGGGTAATTTATCAAGCACAAATAAAAATATACATACAGTTTTTAAGATTTTTAACGTACTTATATATTTTTTTCCCTTGCTGTTTTGTATATTTTCTTGAGAATGCGTAAAATTCTCGAACGCAAAAAAGGACCGTATAGAATTCTCATATGCAAACAAGTAAGAAAAAATCATGCGTCAAACATAGATTATGAAACATTTTCCAACGTATTCAGAATAATATAACAAAATTGCACCGTTTAAAAAATTAAAATATTACGTCTAATTCAACCATATGTAAATGCAAATACATTTCAAAACCCAATTTCAGCTGTTCTCATCCACAATCGAAAATTATACGACTTTTTTCAGCAGCCCTGTATATGATATATAGATTTGAATCTGTTAACTACATGCATGCCAAAATTTAGTTCACTTAAGCGATACA
Source organism: Maratus speciosus (assembly GCA_963932465.1). NCBI lineage: Eukaryota > Metazoa > Arthropoda > Arachnida > Araneae > Salticidae > Maratus > Maratus speciosus. The sequence continues at coordinate 295,485,975 of OZ010798.1, forward strand.
TAAACTTCAGTTGAAAATGTGCCTTCAGCAATTTCCTCTAATAAGGAGAACGGTACGTGAATACTTTTATGCAGCCCTGTATTTGAGGTGTAGAATTCATATACAACGAGTAAGAGGCGAAAAATTAATGAAATTTAAAAGCGCATACAAAATTTTAAACCGTACACTCCAGCAATTATTACTCAAAGACGGTACTGTACTGTAACCGATTTCTTTTGTGTGTCCCTGTAAATGAATAAAAAATGCTATGAATGCCCTGTTCTAACGTGATCGTAGTAAAATTCAGTGATATATATCAGTTTCAATGCATTTGAAATAGTATAATGCCATTAAAATACTCTGCAAACGATTTTTTTCACATATACCATAATGTAATGGAATACTTTTGAGTGCCCCTGTAAATGAACGATTAATACTACATACTTCATATACAATACCAAACATGCTTTGGTGACCCTAAATAACCTTTATCAATTTCATGAAAATCTGAGTGTATTTACGGGAGTTAGAGCGTGGACAGACGGAGTGACGGCCAGACAAACCGAATGCATAAACACTTTTCAACTTTGTTGGAAAGTGTTAAAAATGACTAAATGAACGTGCCTCGTATGCAAGTGACAGTATGCTTAAAATCCTCGTCGCTATTAAGTGACTATAGGCACAGAAGATAGAGAAGTAGTATATTCATAGAAGTAGAATATTGACCTCGTGATAAAATGATCGAATGCATAAAATCCTCATAAACATAAAATGAACATAGAATCATTAAATCAACAAATACCTACACGTTTTTGTGAACACCTTAACTAAAGACAACTTAATTTTTTTTCCTTATATAGAAAGACTAAATGTCTTTTCATGTGATTTGCATCATTGAGTATTATGTCATTACTTTGGTCAACTTTCGCAAATGCGATTTTAATATTCCATACCTTTATATCTTCATTTAAATTTTAGAAATATAAATGGCCTCCGTGGCCGTGTCAGAACTTTTTAAAAATCAAAAAAATGTGATAAAAAAAATTTAAAACTTGACTACTAATATAGGGTAATTTATCAAGCACAAATAAAAATATACATACAGTTTTTAAGATTTTTAACGTACTTATATTTTTTTTTCCCTTGCTGTTTTGTATATTTTCTTGAGAATGCGTAAAATTCTCGAACGCAAAAAAGGACCGTATAGAATTCTCATATGCAAACAAGTAAGAAAAAATCATGCGTCAAACACAGATTATGAAACATTTTCCAACGTATTCAGAATAATATAACAAAACTGCACCGTTTAAAAAATTAAAATATTACCTCTAATACAACCATATGTAAATGCAAATACATTTCAAAACCCAATTTCAGCTGTTCTCATCCACAATCGAAAATTATACGACTTTTTTCAGCAGCCCTGTATATGATATATAGATTTGAATCTGTTAACTACATGCATGTCAAAATTTAGTTCACTTAAGCGATACATATACTTCAGTTGAAAATTTGCCTTCAGCAATTTCCTCTAATAAGGAGAACGGTACGTGAATACTTTTATGCAGCCCTGTATTTGAGGTGTAGAATTTATATACAACGAGTAAGAGGCGAAAAATTAATTAAATTTAAAAGCACATACAAAATTTTAAACCGTACACTCCAGCAATTATTACTCAAAGACAGTACTGTACTGTAACCGATTTCTTTTGTGTGTCCCTGTAAATGAATAAAAAATGCTATGAATGCCCTGTTCTAACGTGATCGTAGTAAAATTCAGTGATATATATCAGTTTCAATGCATTTGAAATAGCATAATGCCATTAAAATACTCTGCAAACGATTTTTTTTCACATATACCATAATGTAATGGAATACTTTTGAGTGCCCCTGTAAATGAACGATTAATACTACATACTTCATATACAATACCAAACATGCTTTGGTGACCCTAAATAACCTTTATCAATTTCATGAAAATCTGAGTGTATTTACGGGAGTTAGAGCGTGGACAGACGGAGTGACGGCCAGACAAACCGAATGCATAAACACTTTTCAACTTTGTTGGAAAGTGTTAAAAATGACTAAATGAACGTGACTCGTATGCAAGTGACAGTATGCTTAAAATCCTCGTCGCTATTAAGTGACTATAGGCACAGAAGATAGAGAAGTAGTATATTCATAGAAGTAGAATATTGACCTCGTGATAAAATGATCGAATGCATAAAATCCTCATAAACATAAAATGAACATAGAATCATTAAATCAACAAATACCTACACGTTTTTGTGAACACCTTAACTAAAGACAACTTAATTTTTTTTCCTTATATAGAAAGACTAAATGTCTTTTCATGTCATTTGCATCATTGAGTATTATGTCATTACTTTGGTCAACTTTCACAAATGCGATTTTAATATTCCATACCTTTATGTCTTCATTTAAATTTTAGAAATATAAATGGCCTCCGTGGCCGTGTCAGAACTTTTTAAAAATCAAAAAAATGTGAAAAATAAAATTTAAAACTTGACTACTAATATAGGGTAATTTATCAAGCACAAATAAAAATATACATGCAGTTTTTAAGATTTTTAACGTACTTATATATTTTTTCCCTTGCTGTTTTGTACATTTTCTTGAAAATACGTAAAATTCTCGAACGCAAAAAATGACCGTCGTATAGAATTCTCATATGCGAAAAATGACTAAATGAACGTGACTCGTATGCGAGTGACAGTATGCTTAAAATCCTCGTACGCTATTAAGTGACTGTATGCACAGAAGATAGAGAAGTAGTATATTTATAGAAGTAGAATATTGGCCTCGTGATAAAATGATCGAATGTATAAAATACTCATATGCAGAAAATGAACCTAGAGTCATTAAATCAGCAAATATCAACACGTTTTTGTGAATACCTTGACTAAAGACACCTTGATTTTTTTTTTTTTTTTTTTTTTTTTTTGCCTTATGGAGAAAGACTAAATGTCTTTTCATGTGATTTTCATCATTGAGTATTATGTCATTATACTTTGGTCAACTTTCGCAAATGCTCATTTAATATTCCATACCTTTATGTCTTCATTTAAATTTTCGAAATATAAATGGCCTCCATGGCTATGTCAGAATTTTTTTTTTTATCAAAAACATGTGAAAAATAAAATTTAAAACTTGACTACTAATATAGGGTAATTTATCAAGCACAAATAAAAATATACATGCAGTTTTTAAGATTTTTAACGTACTTATATATTTTTTCCCTTGCTGTTTTGTACATTTTCTTGAAAATACGTAAAATTCTCGAACGCAAAAAATGACCGTCGTATAGAATTCTCATATGCGAAAAATGACTAAATGAACGTGACTCGTATGCGAGTGACAGTATGCTTAAAATCCTCGTACGCTATTAAGTGACTGTATGCACAGAAGATAGAGAAGTAGTATATTTATAGAAGTAGAATATTGGCCTCGTGATAAAATGATCGAATGTATAAAATACTCATATGCAGAAAATGAACCTAGAGTCATTAAATCAGCAAATATCAACACGTTTTTGTGAACACCTTGACTAAAGACACCTTGATTTTTTTTTTTTTTTTTTTTTTTTTTTTTTTTTTTTTTTTTCGTCTTATGGAGAAAGACTAAATGTCTTTTCATGTGATTTTCATCATTGAGTATTATGTCATTATACTTTGGTCAACTTTCGCAAATGCTCATTTAATATTCCATACCTTTATGTCTTCATTTAAATTTTCGAAATATAAATGGCCTCCATGTCTGTGTCAGAATTTTTTTTTAATCAAAAACATGTGAAAAATAAAATTTAAAACTTGACCACTAATATAGGATAATTTATCAAGCACAAATAAAAATATACATGCAGTTTTTAAGATTTTTAACGTACTTACATATTTTTTCCCTTGCTGTTTTGTACATTTTCTTGAGAATACGTAAAATTCTCGAACGCAAAAAATGACAGTATTGAATTTTCATATGAAGAAAATGACTAAATGAACTTGACTCGTATGCAAGTGACAGTATGCTTAACACTAGAAAGACCGAGAATTTTACTCAAATTTTAGAAAAATATTTCACGCCAGAATTTTTATTTTAAATTATTAACGTATCCATTTAACTAGTTTTTTTTTTCATTGTATCTTTTAAACTAGTTTTATAAAAAAAAAAAATTCTGATTCGAAGCGGGATATATTCTTTTGGTAGCAGTCAAAATGACTGCTCGCGGGCTTTCTAGTGTTATAAAATCCTCGTACGCTATTAACATTAGAACCGCCACAGCGGTCATTTTGACCGGTACCAAATAAAAATATTTCGAATTAAACCAGAAATTTCTTTCTAAAATAAGTTAAATATGTACCACGGAGAAATAAGTAAAATAAATAAGTTAATTAGTTTTAAATAAAATTTCTCGTTTAAAATATTTTTATAACACTTGAGTAAAATTTCCGGCAGTTCTAGTGTTAAGTGACTACATCCACAGAAGATAGAGAAGTAGTATATTCATAGAAGTAGAATATTGGCCTCGTGATAAAATGATCGAATGCATAAAATCCTCATATGCATAAAATGAACATAGAGTCATTAAATCAGCAAATACCAACACGTTTTTGTGAACACCTTGACTAAAGACACATTGATATTTTTTTCCTTACGGAGAAAGACTAAATGTCTTTTCATGTGATTTGCATCATTGAGTATTATGTCATTACTTTGACCAATTTGCGCAAATGCGAGTTTAATATTCCATAGCTTTATACATTTACATTAGCATTTATAACAATAACTCTTTCACTAAGCGTCGAATTTAGATATACGACTTCAGCAGATGCTATCTAAATCTGGTATGGGATTCAACATCCTGTACTTGGACTGACTTTACAAATCCTTTTTCCGTCTAGACATATATATATCAGACAAAGTCTAGAAATTTGCCCCTGAAGCATCCATAAATGTAAGCGTGGATCCAAGGGGAGAGGTCATGGGGGTCATGACCCCCTCTGAACGAAGAATATACCTATAGAAATTTTTTTAATGTAAATATGTATTTCCCGCTTAAGCCATTTGTGCCTGAATTTTTGTTTTCTCAAATTTGTCAGTAAAATCACTTTAAAATGTTTCAATATGAACTGGAAAAATACTAAAAAAAATACGCTAAGAATGTTTCGTATTTATTTGATAAAATGTAAACGTACTAAATATGGGAATATGCATAATATTTGTAATAGTATAATAATATGCATAATTATATGTTTTCTCTGAATTTATGTAAAATAAGCTTTTAAATTGTATATTATATACTATAATTAGATTTTTCTGAAATACTAAAAAAATATATTTATTTCTTTACAACATATACAAATAACATTATAAGTATTAGTAATAATAAACTAAGAATAATCTTATTTGAGGCTTAAAAACAATTTGTTTCATAATTATCTTGAAAAGCTCTTTATATAAATAATTGTCCCCTAAATCTGTCATAAAAATATGTAACCATTCGTGCCTTAAAGTCCTATATTTTGTACGTTACAAATACGCAAAAAAAAAAAAAAAAAAAAAAAAAAATAGGTTTGAACATAGAATTTCGCAATTAAAAAATACGTATTTCAAAGAACTCTACAAGCTAATATTATGACTTATTTGTTTGGAAAATTGGTAGAAAAATATAAATAAACTAACTTTTTATACTTCGCCACCTTGAAAAATGAAAAATCTATAAACTCCGAAAAAAGCCTTCATTTTAAGCAAATAAATATCCATCGCATGTTGTCATCTGTCGGTAACGGATAAAGACATTTAAAGATAATTATTTCATACAATTTTCATGCTATAAAGAAGAAGAAAATTATACAAATTTATTAAAATTTAAAGCTTTCCAAAAATGAGACGCTGAGCATAAATGGGTTAAAAATGCTGTACTCTCTGACACATTCGCGGAGTTATTCTTTTTACAGAAATGTATGAAAATTGCAAACGTTTATTGTTTAAGCACCAAAGAATCTCCATTTACATGTAAAATTTCAGCCTGCGGAAGAAATGTCACCATAAAGGTTTAAACCACTATTTCCAAACAATAATTTTCATGGTAAATTTCTAGTGTAAATGTTGTAGAAATAGGTCACGAAGTTTGATGTTTTTAAGCAGTAGTGTGAAAAATGTTTTGATGCCGTTTTTTTTCGCGACAAAGTTCAACAGTAAAAAGGATTATTAATTCTTTAATAAAACCTGATACCATAACAATACAGAATTTCCAAGTTCTAAAGAAAAAAAAATCAGGAGATTTTAATAAATCAGACTTTTGTTGAATGCAAAAACTTTTTTTTTTATTTTTGCAATTGTTGAAATATATAGTACAAATTTAATTAATTTATAATGTTTGATTAGTATCGAAAATATAGTATCTTTTGGCTAAGAAAATGGTATTTAAGACGTTTTAAAGTGTCTCAGGACTCTTAAAATTGGAAAAAAAGAAAAAAAAAAGAACATTTATTATCTTAAAATGTATATGATTTTAAAGCACAATTTTTATTGGGTTGAAAGATATAAGAACGTCCCTTCTTTTCATGTATTTAAAAAATTGCAAGATGCGGAATTAGCCTTTATAGGGGCCTTCAAACTGTCAGACATTTGACGGACTATCGGAAAATTGGTATAACAGATTACGCGCAGGATTACAAAATAAATTTCTGGTGCCTACTTATACTTAAGAACATATACTTAAGATTGCAATAATTACGCTGAACCTAAATGAATTGGTATGTAAAGCATTTTTATATTTTTGATACAAAGTTGTATTTAGCCAATGCAAAATTTTGAAAATTTTAACAGTATAATCACCTAAAAAAATATTTTTCTGAACAATAAAAAGGCAATTTTAGGTTTAGTTTATACAGACTAGCATGAAACAAATGTTTTGAAAATTTCATGAAATTATTTCGTGAAATATTCAGACGTTTTTGAGATATCCTGCGCGTTATACCCAAAAACGTTATTTGTAGGAAAATAACTTCAAAGTTTCGGAAAGGCCTGATCAGCTATTGAGCGGGTATAATTCAAAAAGCCATAACTTCTGTTCTAATGGGAATTTCTAGGGTAAAATTGTATCAAAATGTTCAGAAAAGATGGGAGTTTAAGGTATAAAAAAATAATAAAATTTCGAAATTTTTGAAGCTTTGAGAGTCCTGAGACCCCTTAACATAATTTTAATAACGTGATAGATTTTGTCTTCTTGTGAAAATATATAAAGCAACAGTGAAGATGTCAAACAATTTTTATGCATAACTTAATTAATGCTATAAGTATAGATTAATAATTGTCTTTGGGCCTCACCACAGTGGTACGAAATGGCCAAAATTTGCGATATGTATACAGTCTCTGGAAGGATATAGTGTGGAAATCAACAGGCGAAACTGTATCCAAAAAAATTACAGTTTCACCAGAGGGCGCTATGATCGAGTCTGTTGCTACGAATGAATAGAAATCCAGTGTGTTTTTAGATATTTATGATGTAATTTAATCTACGGCAAACTTATTTTTGAAAGATAAATTTTGCGAAAAGCAGAATTAAAAAGATTTATATTATAATACGCAATACATTAGGAACGAACGGAAATTCAGGGATATATTAACCCATTAACCGCCAAAACTATTACGATAGAAATTTTCAAATTTCTCGTTGAAAGTAGTTTCCCACCACAAATTCAGTAAGGTAAATTTCGCTTTACTAAAATAGCAAAATTCCTGACAATAAATAAGACATTTTTTTAAATTCTAAAATAGTGGTGCCAATGTAATTAATTCATTGCATGAGCAATTATTTTGACTGTTGCGTGAACGCAACGTGAGCGGTTAATGGGTTAAGGAAGTGGTTACCAAACTTTTATAGTCCACGCCCCACCGAAGCGTCTGTAAAATCACGATGCTCTCCCTCCTCACACACGCATTCTGTAACATATATCTCTTATTATTTGAAAAGTGAACTTCATACACTTGAAGGAAGCCTAAGCGAGTTTTAACAATAATATATATATATATATTTTTTTTTACACTTTTTTAACTTGTTATAGAGGTGAATTTTCTGCCACAAATATGTTTTTAACAAAATTTTATGAATGCAATGAAGCTATAAATCTTTACTTATATGACAAAATACGGTAGAGCCTCGAATATTCGAAGTAAGTGGGACCGACTCTCTTTCGGAAAATCGAAATTTTATAGATAATCGAGAATGCTTCCACTTATTTTTCTTTTTAAAATACAATAATTGCATTTAGCACCACTTTTTTGGAAAAGAAAAATGCATATTATTTTATAGCAGAATTTCTGTCATTAAAGAAAATGAAAATTTTTGTTATAAATTACTGGTATTCAAACAGCAAAAGGGTTGACAGTTATGTTGTGACCATATGGTAACGCTAGTCCTTAATGGGTTAAGATTAAGGAGAAATCAGTGATGTAGTGGGAGGTATACGGCGGTATACGCCGTATACCCTGTATTTTTTTAAGGAACACCGTATACTCTCTGTTTCTCAAGAAAGCTATAGTACATATACAATAGGGTATACCCTCTGCCTTGAGCGTATACCCTCTGCTTAGAACGTATACCTTCTGCTTTTTTTACGACTACACCACAGGGAGAAATATATGCAACATTTCGTATTATGGTAACAAGTGCTTAATAAAAATAAAGCAATATCAAAATAGAAACAAGAATAAATTACTTGAATTTTTATTTTAAAATTAAGTACCTGTTACATATAGCACTTGAAAAAATGTTTTGTTTATCACACTTTCGATTGCCTTTGCTTTGAAGCTCTATCACGGAGTTTTTTAATATTGTCAGTTCACAAGTATCATAGTTTTTCTGCTGCTTAGCCATGCCAAACCTTTTGCAAAACATTCAAAAGCTTCAGAATTGAAAATTTGTTCGTTTTCTTCGTTCCACTCCGCAGCTTACGGAAGCTCAAGTTAAATTCAAAGGAACTCTAAGAAAGGGGATCAAAAATAGTTATATATACTCGTAGTTCGGAAAGGACCGCTTGCACACAAAGAATGTAATAGTTTAAAAAAAAAAACTTTCAAAATGGACGTGATAGTAAAAAAAAGAAAAAAGCTTTAAAAATGAAGTTCGGTTAATCGAGAGTTTCGGTTAAATGAGTTTCGGATAAAAGAGGTTCTACTGTAGTTTTATTGTGAATTTCTAACTTAACGTAATGTTTATCAAAAGGGTATGCATTTTTATCTTCACAAAATGCTTGAAGAGTCTCTCACATTTAGAATTAAAATTGATACTATTGACACATTTTACAATTCATTTTAGCAACTTAAGAGTTTTGGGAAAAAATTTGGACACTAAATTTTCTTTCGATGGATAAGAAAAAACACAAGAAGCATTTCAAGATTCTGACATTTATAAAATTTAAATAAGCATTATTCCCCATCAAAACACATTTATCATTTTCTCTTCACGATTATTGTATTAATTGCCTTGTATTATCACATTTTCTATTTTAAATTGTAATTATATATTTGTTTATCGTGTAAGAGGCCTGCACTGCAACCGTAGATATGTACTATTTATTCATTTCGAAGAATAATGCTATTAAAGTTTTATAAATTCAATGAAGTTGGTAGTACCACGTTTAAATATTCAACCTAAAAAATATTTGAAAAACAATAAGATTGAGGTACACTCAAAGTAATTTCACGCGTAAAAGATTCTTCGTGTTGCATAATGGAGTTATGAATAAAGAGCAGGATATGTATGGTGTACTGTCTACTAGTTGCGAGTGAAGTAACTGAGGAGGTTGTCACAAGATGGCGGCTAATTTTTTAAAATCAGATCTTCAGTTTCTGATTATCGCCAGGGCAATCATCCCACCAGTAAAATTGAATAGAAAATTTCGTCTTAATTTAGGGTCTTATACGTGGAAATTTTTCTCAAAAATGTCATACAAATTTCTATTTCTTTTTACTGGTGTCAGTATGCTTTGTAAAACTGCCAGTTTGTTTCCCTGGTTGTCACAATATGGCGGAAACGCAGGGCCTAACTACCGCCAAAGTAAACTGCTACCAGTAAAAATGAAAATCTGTTTCTATCATTATTTATGACTGAAATTTTGTAATGATAAGGTGTTTAAATAAGTTGAAAATATCTATATAAATCTACTGGTGGAAGTTTCCAACAGCGGTAAACAACACCTGCGATAGTGTTACAGTTGAAGCTTCACTATTTTAAGGATATGTCAGTTTCTCTTTATTAATAGTTCCATGTGTTGCATACAGCAGAGCAAATCGATAAATAAAGTTCATTCAATAATGGCAATTGAGGAAAATTGTAAAAAACTTTACTAACGAGAAAAAAATATACAAACTTTTAAGCGTAAACAGTCTTGCAAAATACTTATAAAGGTAGTTCATATAATTATTCTGGTTTAAATTTCATTTTAAACATCTGATTTTGAACTTTAAAAAAAAATCGGCAAAAAAAACTAATTTATTTATTTTTTTTTAATTTTTAATGTAATAGTTTTATTTTTAGTCTAAAACATTACTTTTCAAAAAAAAAAAAAAAAAAAAAAAAAAAAAGTTACAAATTTGAAATTTCCCTCCTAAAAGCTCAAATTGATTCCTATTGGAGCGTACACTCCACTTGGGAACTGCTGTATTACGGTCATTAACACATTGAGGTCTAAGCCCCAGTGTCATTCGGGTTGCCGTTTTCGGTGAAGCGAACTAAGACCGAAAGTCTCTCGGGGTCAACTTTTAACTCTCTGAGCTATAAAAAGTACCTACGTTCCTACGTACCTACGTTCGCGACTTTTCTGATAATTATCTACGAACCTTTTATTATGAAAAAATATGGATGGCAGCACTAAACAAAAGCAAGTATATGAAAATATCTAGAATCAGATATTAATTCGAACTCATTGTGAACGTTGTCGTGTTGCTCTTTGCGCTTTGAAATGACCACACAAAAGCAAATTTTACTAGATAATGTTTATATACAAATAAAACCTATTTTTAGATATTTGTACAACATTTGGGTATCTTTCTGAACTTCTATCTTTTCTGAAGATTTTGATATAATTGTTTCCTTGAAATTCCTATTGGAACAGTAGTTATGGCTTTTAGAATTATACCCGCCCAATAGTTTATGCGGCATTTTCGAAGCTTTGAAGCCATTTATCACCAAATGACTTGTTTGGGCATAACGTACATGATATCTCCAAAACTTCAGAATATTTTTTCATGAAATTTTCAAAACATGTGTTTCATGTTAATCTGTATAAAGTTAACCTAAAATTTCCTTTTTATTGTTCAAAAAAGTATTTTTTATATGATTATAGCGTTAAAATTTTCTAAATTTTGCAATAGCTAAATACAACTTTGTATTAAACGTATAAAAATGCTTTAAATACAAATTTATTTAGGTTCAGGGTAATTATTACAATCTGAAGTATAAGTAGGCACCAAAATTTTCATAGCTGCAAAATTTATTTTATAATCCTGCGCGTAAGCTGTTATACCAATTTTCTGTAAATGCTAATTCTGCATCTTGCATTTTTTTAAATACTTGAAATGAAAGAACATACTTATAACTTTCATTCCAATTAAAATTTAGTCTTAAAATTTAGGCAAATACATTTTAAAATATTAAACGTTGAAAATGGTCTTTTTTTTTCCAATGTTAAGAGTCCTGTGACCCCTTAAAGTCTATGTAAAATTTTATGGAAAAAATTTTTCTTATGCGGAACTTTTTTAAAAATATGAAATATACTTTTTTCAGTTATTTCTCATTTAATATTAAGTTTTAGTACATTTAAATAGTTCCTTGATTATGAATAAGGACAGCTTGAAATTTATAATAAAAAGAATTTGTTAAAATACATACCTTACAAGTTTTTTTTTTTTTTTTTAATTGTGAGATGTACCAAATATCCTCAGTCCAGAGTGAGATATGCGATTAAAGTAACTCAGACCTCAAAGTGTTAAGTATGAAACGTCCGATTTGAAAGCAGTTTTTTATTTAGTAATTCTGGATTCAAACCAGAAAATTTAGAATAATAAATTTATTTTATTTGTGGAATATCTGTCGTATTTATTATTTACGGAAGCGCATCAACGATCTTTCTAAAAATTTAATTTAATTTTAAGCTATGGGGTATTCGCTACAGCTTTTGCCGGCATGACCTCAAATGATCTCAAAATGGTGTTATTTTCTGGGAACAACCTTCCTCCACGAGGAAAAAAGGCAGAACCTTCTAACAATTTTTAGAGCAAAATTTACGATCTTCCAAATGAAATAGTAGCGGAGCTACCGGATTATGATGCCTTCGAGACTCACTAGTATCAGTGGCGTGGCGTCCGGTCATCGCTGGATGCGGCGATGACCAAGCAATATTTTAAAACTCTTAATAAGCTTTTAAAACTCTACGATCCAGTTTTAGCAAAACATTTGGAGTTCATGTATAAGTGAAGGTAAGATTTAAAGTTTCTTTTTTGAACATTCAACCATTGAATTTTAGAGTTAATAATTTTTCACCACAAACTTAAATAATTGCGATGACCACCGAAAATTTTCACGCCACGCCACTGACTACTATAAACGCCCCAGATTCCCCATGATTATGGACACCCATTGATCCCTGGGTTCACCACTCTAAGATTGTTAAATGTCTATTTTTTCTTAAATTTAAAATCTTTTTATATCTCCTTAGATTAAAAAAATATATTTTTTTTCTTTATATTGATATATATAGGGAAAAAATGTATGATGCTGATTAGTACCTTTTTTACCCGACTGAAAAGAAGGGTTATGTGTTTCATGCGTATCAGTGTATGTGGATTTCTTTATACCCTCGAAAGATCCCAACGGCTGGATGGTTTTAATGAATGAAGTCTCTATCGATTCGTCTTAACAGCCCGGTGGTTATAAGCTAGGTTTTGTTTTTATAAATTCAAAATGGCGGCCGTAAAATACAAAATGGCGGTAGAGACGAAAAAAAAATTTACGCACCCTATTGAGTGGAATATCATTGAATAGGTCTTTCAAAATGAAGACGATGTTGTTCATTGACTATTTTACAGCCAGAAGCTCCGTTTAAATATTATACAGCCTGAAAGTTGTGTAGGTAGGATCTCTAGCTTTACTGCAACTCTAACCATCATAGACATCTATAGACCTCATCAAAACAGTGTTTATAGATAGGAACTAACAATTAAACACAACTTATAAGTCATCAATACAAGTAAATAAAAAAAAATAGGTAAGTAATATAAACAAGCAATATAAAAAAAAAAATATTTTAAATCAATTCCTACTTAGGTCAATAAGATAATTTTTTTTTCTCCCAATCTTGTTTTTTTTTTTTTTTTTTTTTTTTTTGAGTGGCGCTTACAATGCCTTGATCAAGAAGAGGGCTTTCTCGATTATTGAAAATTAATTAATTTAATTTAATTAATTAATTAATATTTGAAGAAAACTGGATTAACATCAAGTGTCATCCACTACAATTTTTAAAAAAATATTTGAGCTTGATTGGATGAATAAGTTTTTTATAAACGATTGAAAATTTGAACAAGATATATATAGCGAGAGTGTGAGCTAATAGTAGGAATTGAAAAAAAAAAATAGTTTCACATTGATGAGAAATAATTAATTAGTTCGGTTTTTACGCAGTCGGGTTTTTTGATTTTTTTAAATTTAATTGTTTATTGTTAATGTGGCTTTTGCTGCCTCCTTTAACAGTTTTTTGTGCCCAAGCTTGGTGAGAGTAATTCTCAACATTGCTAACTTTTATATATTTTTATCTTTTTCTTTTCTTATAGCAGTTTTACAACTACAGCTATACCATTTTTATCATTTTACTTACTTGACTTAAGTTTAAACTTAATTTTAAACTTTATTAATTCATTATTTTTCAATTTTTTTCTTTAATTTTCTTAATTTTTCTTTTAAGTAGTTTTTAACTACAGTTATACTTATCCCAATGGCTCACAAAACATAAGGCATTCCATTTTCAAGACTGGGTGTTATGCTGATATCAGTCGGAAACCCCTCACTGTTGCTCACTGCTTTATATTTATTGTAATATAAAAATAAATATTAAATCTTTCTGGTCAGAATTCTGAATTTCTAAAAAAAAAAAAAATTTCAAGTCAGATGTTTCATACTTAATGACATGATTTTCTAAATTCATTTCGCACCACCTATTTCTAGACACTGTAACTAACGCTTAGTGTTTACCCTTTCAAGCAAGAATTTCGATGGCATCGCTGTCTAAGAAAATGTAATTTTTTGGATCCATTCTAAAGCGATACCGGAGTACACGATTTACAAACTATGTACCTCTAGACCAGTGGTTCCCAACCTTTTTTGGCCGCGCCCCACCAAAACATCTCTAAAATCCTAATGTCCCCCCTTCCTTCTACATTACACAAATCTTATTACATAAAAAATAAACTTCTATTTTCCCGGAAGGATCCGAAAATAGCTTTAACACATTTGTGATTCCACAGTCTTTAATTTATCAAAATTGTATTTTTTTTATTACAAGTATGTTTTTAACATAACTCTATGAATGCAATGAACCGATGGATCTTCGCATTTCCATCTACAAAAGTTTTATTGTTTTTTGGCAATTTACCTCAAATTTAAAAGTGATAAATAGTGTACATTTTTATCTGCATAAAATTTCTTGAAATCTCTCTCACATTTTGTATTATATTTGATAGAATTGATAGATTTTATAATGAATTTTAGTACTTCATTAAGAGCAAGTGACATTTTTTTTATCACAGAGACTATATGGATAACATAATTCACAAGTAAAATTTCATTGATTTTGAGCAACTATTTTCCCCCCTCATAACATACTTCTTTGATAGCGGGGTTTTTTTAATTCTCATTATTATTATTTGGCCACGATGTTTTCCCCGATTTAAAATTTTAAAATGCATATGTCATGAAATATGTTTATATATTGTGCATGTGGTCTACAAAGAGCCATAAGAAGTTTACTCCCTACCCATTTCCTTCGCTAATGCGCACAGGGATTTATTAATTTCATAAAAGTAGTACCTCATTTAGATAATACAACACATTTTTTGTACAATAAACGTGTCCAAATATTCAATTTTAGATATATCCTACAAAATTTCATATATAAAAGCTCCTTCATGTGGCATACTGCACTATGAATAGATATACAGTTTTTATAAAAATAAATAGTAAAAAAAGAGGTGTATTTTACTAAAATAATATTTAAGCCAAAAAAATTTAAATAATTTAATTTATAAAAGGATGTCAAAATATCTAAAAATAAATTAACATACTTTTTCCGGTGTCAGTGTATTTTAAACTTTTAAATGGGAACATTTGAAACATTAATTTTTATTCAGTTATTTTGAAATTTTTTCAACTATTATTTCTATTTTCACACTATGACACTACTTTCATTAGAAAAAAAAAATGTTAGTAAGAAATCTGAAATTGCCCCCCTGTGGGGCGTACGCCCCACGTTGGGAACCACTGCTCTAGACACTGTAATATTTGCAAAAACTAGAAAAAAAATATTTATGACTTCAAAAATATGTTGAACATGTAAATTCCATAGCAGTAAAGGGGGCCAAAATACAACATTTACCTTCAACAAACATGTCCGTTTTATGGAATTTTACATAAATTTAAGATCTCGTCAAATTGTTTAGTTGGAGCTGTCAGTTGATTTTCCCTTTCAAAAATTGTCAAGGTTTTTTTTTTTTTTTTCTTATCTTTCTACGTCATTCCATCAAGTATAATTAAGTTCTAAAACGTATTTTTTATCTCTTGTTTATAAAATGTTTTTTTAATGTAATTTTTAGAAAGACAGCTATTCAAAAATGTTCCGAGTTGTTCTAGAAAACGGGCTTTATTCTCTTTTTATTTTATTTATTTATTTATTTATTTATTTATTTTGAAGTATTGGTTGATAATCACGGCCGCCGCGATCCGGTAGGGTTTGGTAGTCCCACGAAACTGATTTAAACTCCTTCACACGTTCGAAGATGATTTTGTAGTCTAATTTTGAAAATATCAGGTATAAGAATAATATTTTCAATTTTCTCTATTTCTTTCACAGTCATTTCCAAATTATGACTACAGATTCGCATTCTCCACCTTTAGTAACATAATATTACTAAATATCAAGTCATTTCGACATTTTTAACGAGATCTACATCCATGTCCAAGAAAAATGCATTTAGTCCCATGCAGGACGTTTCGTTCCCGACACTTCGGTCCCGAGACATTTCGGTCCCTGGCCATTTCGGTCTTTGACCATTTCAGTTCCTTGCCATTTCGCTGCTCATCAACTTATAACTCGGATTCTAACTGTCGTGGGCCCGCCAACCGCTGTAATTTCAACATTATTTGGGCTCTTTAAAAAAAATTTATCACCCCCCCCCCCCCTCCCCTCAAATTTTATCTAAAGCTGAATATAACAGTCCGATAAATTTAAACTTTTATAACTCGGGATTATGAAATCACAGCGAGCCGAAAATTTGTTTGATTGAACAATGTGATATAATTTTACAGGAGAAATTCTTTTTTTTACTATTATTATTTAACCGAAGGGATTTTTTAAGTTTTATTATTTATTATTAGTTATTTTTTATATACTATAAACTGCCATTTTCATACATTTTTTGAACGTTATTAAATAAAATAACTGTGCTTATTTTTTTTTCTTCTTCCAATTAGATTAATCATAAATGTCTTCAATAATTCAATCAGACACTTATAAGCTATTATATGTAAATATTTAAGTCTTCACACCCTTTATAGACGATTTTTGTGAGCTAATTTTATTGAATCTGGGCTTATTTCTTTGTAATAAGATTATTATTTTTAATTTTATGTAATAATGTAACTATTATTTTAACTAATTTTATTTGCAAATTTTAAGTGACAAAACTAAGCTTTTTGTATTCGTCGTTTATTTATTTTTTTTTATATATATTACCTTTTTCCTCCCACTTTCTCAGAAAGAAAAAAAAATAATTTTTTATTATAGTTTTATTATTAATCATATTAACAGTTTTACATTTCAGTAACTTTAAATATAAAAATAAACAGGTAAAGAATAAATTTCAGTTTATAACTACTGTAAAATATAATAATAAAATTAATATAATATGTATTATGTATTGAGTTTATTTTAAAGTAAAAATTTTAATGTATATTAATAATGTTATTAATTTAATAAATTAAGGATACATTAAATTAAAAATATATATATTTAATAAAATATTAATTTAATTTTTATGCTAAAATTACTAACTGTTTAGAAAATTAATTAATAGCAATTATTCATCACTTCAAGTTTTTATTCAAATTTTTTTATTTATTATTTTCAAAAAATAAAATAGAATTTTTTTGAAAAATCAATGAAAAACATAAAGTCAAAGTAATAATTAATTTATTAAACATAATAATAATAATAACAATAATAATAATGCAACATTATACTAATATATAAAATTAATTTTTAACAGTATTAGGTGACATTATATTCCAGATGAGGATTTAAAATTTTTTTAAGCACAGTTATAGTTTACAATTTGCAAAAAGCAAGATATTAATTAATTATAATTAAAGAGCAAGAAAAATACTATAAATTAACTAATAAATAAATAAACAACGTATTTATCTTCAGAATCCTTATCATTTTTATACATCTCAATGAAGTTAATAACATTATAATAACCGAAAATTTTTAAAATATATTTGCATTCACCCTAAAATAACTATTATATAGTTCATGTAATAGTTTTTAAACAAGTAATTGATAAATTATATAAACAATTAATAATTAAAATTATTTTAAATTATTATTAATAAATACGTTTAATAAAAATAATTTAATTTTTGAGAATTTTTTATTTAACAATTTAACTATGAATGTTTTCAATTTTTCTAAAATGATATTAATCGATTAATAAAATACAGTATGATATTAAACAAATAAAAAATAAAAACCCGGTACGTTTATCGTACAAAATATGAGTGTCTTGCGATAATTATAGATCGAGTTATAAATGTTTTAATTTATCAGGACCTTATACTTATGATACACTAAAATATAGAAAACGTCAACAGAGCCCCCTCCCTTTTAAAACGATACCGATTATCATAGGAAATTTGTGTGAGCTGTGACAATTTTGATCTATAAGTGTTTGTGTTTTCGAGTCCTTATATTCGGGTTACACTAAAATTTAGAGGGTTCGGTTAAAAATCCGATAATGTCCCTCCTTTTATAAAGATTACGTTTACCATACAAAATATGAGTGTTTTGCGATAATTATAGATCGAGTTATAAATGTTTTAATTTATCAGGACCTTATACTTATGATACACTAAAGTATAGAAAATCTTAATTCCCCCCCCCCCTTGCTTTTTAAAATAATTACCGTACGAAATTTGTGTGTGCTGTTACTAAAATTTAAAGACCTTCATTTAAAACTCTACAATGGCTCCTATAAAATTATGTCACCTATTTCTAGTGCGCAAAATTTCAGCTTGCTAGAGAAGGGACCGAAGTGGCAAGGGACCGAAATAGCCAGGGACCGAAATGTCTCGGGACCGAAATGCCTTGGGACCGAAGTGGCCAGGGACCGAAATGTCTCGGGACCGAAACGGCGGGACCGAAGTGTCGGGACCGAAATGGCGTGTACCCCACATAGAAGGTATCCAGGCAGCAGGTGAAGCATGCCTTTTTTAACTCTTTATATACTGAATTATGGATTCATGAAAATTTTATCTTCTAAAGCATTTTTCGTGACTATTTCAAACTACATTAGATTTACATAATCATTTAATAATTTTAGAAGGATTTTAGAAGGATTGAAGGATTTAGAACGATTAATTAAATTTGAATTCACAGGAATGTTGTTCAATATTTATAACCCCACTCAAATCTTTTATTTTAAATATTTTTCTTAGTACTTTGTAGAAATAGGAAATGTACAAATATAATGTTCTTACAATAGAAATATAGAAATATTTCCG
This sequence comes from Maratus speciosus, assembly GCA_963932465.1. Taxonomy (NCBI): domain Eukaryota; kingdom Metazoa; phylum Arthropoda; class Arachnida; order Araneae; family Salticidae; genus Maratus; species Maratus speciosus. Next base: position 295,505,020 of record OZ010798.1, read on the forward strand.
AATTGAAAAATTGTCCCCGCCCCAACGGGAAGAAAGCTGAAAAGATTCAAAGGCAAAAGAAATCATCCTTTTAAATATTTTTTTTGTTTTGTGTAACCAATAATGTTTTTGGAACAAGATAAAGTAATGCATCTAAAATTAATTCTAAACTGTACTACTAATCGATGTATTAAATGAATTTTATAACAAGTTTTTTTTTTATGGTACTTATAAGTACCGTCAGTAGATAAAGGTTTAAACCAGAGGTCGCCAACCGGTGGTTCGTGAGGCACCAGTGGTCCACTAGAAAATGTTGGCGATTCTCAGAAAAGTTCTATCACTATTTGCATTTGTCTTGTTTTATTATTAATAAAGTAAAAATAATATTCTACGAAGTTCTTATAATTATGTAATTTCAGATACTTAGTTTTGAAATTTTAAATTATAACAGGTATTGATAATTATATTTATTTTGTTATTTATTTAAAAGAAAATGTAATTCTGCAATTTAATGTAATATATTTTTACATTAAATCTCCGGTTTAGAGTCTGCATAAAACGTGAGTACTTATTGCTGAGTGAAAATTTTGACTTAGTTTTCAAAAACCTACTTGTTAGAAAAGGCGAGAACCTACTTGTTAGAAACCATGAGGCGTCAGCACAGACAATCACCTCATCGAGTTCACGGCTGAAATTCCAGAATTAGATAAAACTCGATATTAACTCGTAGGTTTACCAATGTGTTTTTCTGCACCCAAAGGTATGAATCCATGGAGGACTGGGAGTACTAAAACACAATGGTAAACATACAAGTCAACCTCTAAAATCGAGTTTTCCGGTATTTTCCACCAAGACTTGGCAGGCCAATTGCGTTTTAATATGCGAATCGAGTTTTAACTAACTCTGGAATTTCAGCCGTGAACTCGATGAGGTGATTGTCTGTGCTGTCGCCTCTCGGTCTAACAAGTAGGTTTTTGTAAACTAAATCAAAATTTTCACACAGCAACGAGTACTTACGTTTGATGCCGACTTAAAACTGAAGATTTAATGTAAATATATATATATATATATATATATGTTACTATTTCTTTTAAATAAATAACAAAATGAATATAATTTCCACTACCTGTTATAATTTAAAACTTTAAAACTAAATATCTGAAATTACATAACTAGGACTTCCCTCAGAGGGATTAGTCTGAGCGATATTGCAAAGAACATAGATTTAATAATAACGTGTGGAAGCAAAGAAAATTAGATGTTATCTTTAATTGTCCATTTACTGCGATAAATTTAAATGATGAAAATAAACGAATCGTAGAATTACAAAATCTTATATATAAATTCGTATACACTGTTTAAAAAAGTGGGAAAACAAACCATGCAAGACAACCATGCATGGATATACAATTGAAAGTACGCAATATATTAAAAGTAAAATAGAAAATGAAACACTAAATTATCTTATATCGGAATTTTAACTGTATAAAATGATGACAAAAGCATAATCAGACGCTTCGCACCAATTTGAGTAACTTTAAATGACAAATATATGAAAGTTGAAAAGAATGGACTATTGTGTCATTGTGGGTTAGGATTAACTCGTTCGACACTTAGACAATCACATTTTAATAACTATCACACACAAAATATATACAAATTCGCGTACAGCGCATAATATAGGGATGGAACACACATAGTTCCGGTTATCACAAGAGAACTTCGCTAGGTGCGTTACATTTTGTACAGACGCCGAAAAACTACCAAAACCCGCGCAATCATGATTACATACATTCACTTCACTTCATCACTTCATGTTTGGCAAAATATCTCAGGATATTTTGCCGACAGTGGCAACAGCGCCATCTATATGCTATAAAAATAAGGAAAGGCAGTCATTTTGTTACAACCTCCCCCTCTGGTTCCGCGGACGTCCCGGTGAGGAACCAGTAACTTTTTTAGGTGGTCTGCCGCGTTTCCTAATAGGTGCAACAGGCACAATGTCAGAGTCATTACACAGTTTCAAAGCTGAAGTATGACATGTAGCAAGAGGTTCATTTGGATTGTCCATGCTTGCTGGACGATTTTTGAGTTAAAATAATGTATGGTCCGTCACGTTTAGGCATGAACTTTGCAGTCTTATTGCTAGAGGCTTTACTTACTGGATGTAAGCCAACCCAAACCTTGTCTCCTGGAGCAAAACAATGTCCTGATTTTCTTTTACGGTCAGCGTATTTCTTTCTTTGATCTTGCTTGGCTTCAACTTTGTCCTTAATGTCTTTGGTGAAGTTTGCAAATTTCTTGAGGTATGGTGTAATTTCAGGTACAAAGTTGTCATTGTGAATTACAGCACGAATGGCGTGTTGAACATCGTCTGTCTCCCAAAATCGTCTTCTTAATTCTCTCCCAAATTGTAAAAATGCTGCTGTTTCTCCAGTGGTGTCACACTTAGCAGTATTCATTGCAAAACGTATTGTTGGAAGTTTCTCTTCCCATGAACAGTGGTCATTCTCTACTAATATAGCCAATCTCGGCTTGAGATCTGTATTTTTTCTCTCCACAGGGTTTGCCTGAAGATGATATATGGGAGTTGGGTTTTGTTTGATACCTAAAAGAAAACAAAGTTGTTGCATTACACTACTAACAAATTGTTGTCCGTTATCACATATTATACGTCTGGGTAGACCATATCTAAGGATAACTTCTTCGAGCAACGTAGTTGCACACTGTGCTGCAGTAGCTTCTGTAAGGGCAAATAGTTCAACACATCTTGTTGCACAGTCTTCTACTATGAATATCCATCTTTTACCATTCTTACTTTTTGGTAAAGGGCCAAAAAGATCAATTGATAGAACTTCAAATCGTTGTGAATACACTGGTGTTTGTAACAAACCGGATGGTTTTTGATTAGAAGGTTTATACCTATTACATTCATCACAATGTTTGACGTAATCTGCAATGTATGAACGCATTCCAGTCCAATAATATCTTTTGGATATTCTATTAAATGTACCTTCAGCACCGTAGTGACCAGCCGTAGGTGAGTCATGGTGTTCTTTTAAAATTTTCTCCCTTTCATGAGAGGGGACTACTAGTTGTGCTTCTTCAGATTCCGAAGTTGGGGAATACCTGTATAAAACTCCTTGGTTCATAACATAAATGCGTTCAGTCCAGTTAGTGTAGTCTAGAGTTTTTTCTTCATCTTCGAAACTTTTAATAATTTTCTTTAATTCTTCATCTTTCATTTGTTCAGCACGTAGATTACTAGGCATTTTAGCAGGGATATCAATCATTATGGTGCAAATATCACAATCTTCTTTACTGATATGATCACACGCATTCCGAGAAAGCATGTCAGCTATGACGTTCGCTTTACCTGGAATGTATTCTATTTTCACATTAAATTCTTGCAACTGTAAAGCCCATCTGGCAAGTCTTCCAGAAGGGGACTTTAAGCTCATGAGCCATCGGAGAGGCTGGTGGTCGGATGCCACAGTAACTTCTGTTCCGTCAATGTATCCTCTGAATTTATTAAGAGACCAGACAACAGCAAGAGCTTCCCGTTGCGTGGTGTGATAGTTGCGTTCTGCAGGAGTCAGTAATCTACTGGCGTACTCAATCGGATGCTCTTCCGCACCTTTACCCTGGAGAAGTACTGCTCCAAGAGCATAATTGCTTGCATCGGTTCGAATGATGAAGGGTTTTGTTTCATCAGCCTGTTTCAATATTGGTGCTGAAACCAGGCATTGCTTCAAGGTTTGAAATGCATTTTCTTCATCGGCACCCCAATGCCATTCAACATTCTTCTTAGTGAGGTTACTAAGTGGTCTGGATATTTCTGCAAAATCTTGTATAAAACGGCGATACCATGAACATGTCTGCAGAAACGATTGCAGTTGTTTTATATTCTTGGGAGGTGGGATCCTCACAATAGCATCAATTTTCCCAGGATCAACTTCTAGGCCATTTGGAGTGATCCAGTGTCCTAAGTACTTTACTCTGGTACATGCAAAGTTGCATTTTTCTCGATTTGCAGAAAGTTTCCATTTGTCTAGTCTTTGAAAAACAGCTTCAAGATCAGATAGATGTTGTTCAAAACTTGATGATAAAATAATGAGGTCATCAAGGTAAAAGAGAATATTTACATCTGGGAGTCCGTTGCGAAAGTTATCCATCGTTCTCTGAAACGTTGCAGGAGCGTTACGGAGTCCAAAAGGCATTCTTCGAAAGCGGTATGTTCCGAGAGGACATACAAAAGCAGTTTTATCACGATCAGGACCATAGACACTCACCTGATGGTAGCCAGCATTCAGATCCAAAGTGGTCATGAACTGGGCAGTCTTTGCCTGATGTAGAAGATCGTCCATACGAGGAAGTGGATAGGTATCCGGTGTAGTCACCTCATTGAGCTTCCTGTAGTCTACACACAGACGTACACTACCATTTGGCTTAGGAATGACCACGATTGGTGCAGAATATGGAGATTCGCATTGCTCAATAATTCCTTTGGCAAGAAGATCATCAATTTGCGTTTTCAACAACACTTTCTTTGCCGGTGATAATCTGTAAGGTGGTAATGATATAGGACAATGTTCTCTAGTGTTTATGTGATGTTCGACGACGGGTGTTGCTTCTCCCCCTGGTTGAAAAGTATTGGAAAATTTTTCAAGCAAGTCATTAAGTCTCTTTCGTTGTATTGCAGATAGGTTTTGACCTTCATTTTCTCTTAACATAACTGTGTTAACTTTGACATTTGGTGTTGAGATTTCAGGTGTCGTTTTGAAAGGATCATCAACAAAAGGAAATTTATATCTTGGATTGTTCTGGAAATACCAACTTTGGCTTCGCATATCCAACACAATCCCCATTTTATTCAAAAAATCTATGCCTAACAATGTTCTATTTCCGGTGGCTCCGGGTAACGCAAAAATCGTTGTATTAGTTCTACGACCTTCTATTTCAACAGTGATTGTTGCTTGAAGAACGTCAGTTTCTTTTCGTATGCCATCAGCGAGCGTTATGTTTACACTGGTCTCTTCGAACGAAGTTCCTTGGTCACGGAGAAGCTTGAACAACATTTCCCCAGCAATGGAATGTGTAGCTCCGGTATCTGCGAAAGCTACCCCTGTAATACCATTTACCTTTATATACAACATAGGTGTTGCCTGTGTATTAATATAACAAGATTGGAGATGTAGGGAACTAAAATTTGCTGATTTTACTTGCGTAGATGGGGAACAATTAGGACATTTTTCTTTGACAAAACCTTGTTTTCCACAACCATAGCAACTTATAACTGGACGCTTATCATCGTTTACAAAGCGTGAATTTGTATATTTTGAGGTAGAAAAAGCATTTTTGAAATTTCCAAAATGTTCGCTAGTTTCATTTTTGGTTACCTGATTTTTCCAGAATTCCTGACCATTTGAATTTTTCAACAAAGCTTGTAGCTTAAGTTTTTCTAGCTCATACGCTCTTTCATCAGCGATACGTTTATCTTTAACCTTTTGTTCTTCTATGCTCTCTTGTTTTTTCCTATTTTGTTCTTCTATGCTCTCTTGTTTTTTCTTATTTTCCACGATAGCAATTAATGCCTCTTTTACAAATTGCTCGTCGTTTTTGAAAAGTACGCACTTCATAATTTTTTCACGCAAGGCTACTAATTTATCATCTGCATCTACCTGAAGCTCTAATTCGGTAGCCAAATTATATAAATCGATTTTTTTCCTTTAGAAAGAAACGCCATTTTTCCTCAAATTAGTTAAATTTATGCTTAAATTACAAAATTATATGCAATACTTGACCCATTAAATAATCAAATAACAAAATAACTACCTTCCCCTTACAGGTAAATATGCATAAACTTTCATAAACAATTGATGAAACATACAAAAAATAATTTAATACCATACTAAAATCTATCTCTGATTAAACATGAGCTCATGTAAATATTAATGCAAAAATATTGTAATCAGTTAATATGCAACTTTTTTTTTTTTTTTTTTTTTTAACCAATATAACTTACCGTTTAAAACTGTCATAAATGATTAAATCATAAAATTTAAAGTATATCAAATACCATGGATAATTTGATGTGAAAACGAAATTTTCATTCACAAATAAAAAGCAACAAAATGAAGCAAGAAAATATCAAAATAAAGTACTTACTTACTTCTTTAAAATAAACAACATTCTAAATAATTATTGACGATTACTGAAATCACTTTTCTTTTCTAATATACTACGCTGTGCACAGTTAAAAGAAATAATCATAAAATTCACTTACTCAAATAATATTACATTGAGAAAAAAAAAATTACTAAAAGAAATTATATAAATCTCTTTTTCAGAAAATTAATCTTTCATAATACTCAAAAGAACAAAAAAAAAAAACACATACATAAAGCAGCATTTAAAAATAAATAAACCACCAGCTGGCCAGCAATAAACAGAAAAACAAAAAAAATTTCAACTTTTTACCGGTAACAAAACAAATAAAATAAGATTTATCTTTCTTTAGCTAATGACTTTTCGATGATTCATATGGCGGTTTCAGATTTCTTTTAAACACACTGAATATCGGCGATAGTAGAACACTGAAAGTTATTTCGAAAACATTTTAGATCAAAGTCTTTTCGTTTTTTTTTTCACTTTTAACAGCACACTTTCGCCTTGAGAAGCATACCCCACAAATAATTATTCTATAAGATGATTTCACAGAATTACGAATGTAGCTGATTCTAGCATACCTCACACAGAATTATTCCAGGAGAATGGCACTAATACGCAAGGAGACAACATTTTGAACCGGGTAGAGCGGTTACTTTTTTTTCCACTTTATTTATTATCAAAGAAACGATGAACCGAAGCGGTTCTTTTTTTACTTTAAACTATTGAAGATTGTAGGTGATTCTTTTTATTCATTTGCTAGGGCGGCAATACACTATAGAAGGAAAACGCTTTTCTTGAAATTAGGCTTTCACATTCACAGAACTGAGAATGGTTTCTCAAACTTTAGAATTTGGAGATTCTTTTTAATCACTTACTTTGTCAGGATGACAAATACACAATTATCCACTGTCATTATTGTCCGGATGACAATATTTTGAACCTGGTATAGCGGTCCCTTTTTATTTCGTTTTTGAAGAAGGAGATTTTTTCACGTTGGGCGTCATTTTCTTTATCGTCAGGATGACGATTTCGTTTAAAGAACATTTTTTACGTTGGGCGCCATTTTGTGTCGTTGTGGGTTAGGATTAACTCGTTCGACACTTAGACAATCACATTTTAATAACTATCACACACAAAATATATACAAATTCGCGTACAGCGCATAATATAGGGATGGAACACACATAGTTCCGGTTATCACAAGAGAACTTCGCTAGGCGCGTTACATTTTGTACAGACGCCGAGAAACTACCAAAACCCGCGCAATCATGATTACATACATTCACTTCACTTCATCACTTCATGTTTGGCAAAATATCTCGGGATATTTTGCCGACAGTGGCAACAGCGCCATCTATATGCTATAAAAATAAGGGAAGGCAATCATTTTGTTACACTATACTTTATATGGTGTGTGCTCCCCCGGCATAGTTAATATACACTGCTCAAAACAATTAAAGGATATTTGAAGTTTTATATAAAATAAAGATATAAACGAAATTTTTTTGCCGAAAATAGAAGAAGAGAATCACAAATGCAAATTTTTCTGGTTTTAAAACTGTGGAGTATGCAAATTTTGAGTTCGACGTCAAAAACGTCGCTTCAGCGGCAGCGAATGAAATTTGACTTTCAACTGGATAAAAGAGAATGAAGACAAGGATGATCGGCATTCAGTGATTGCTTTGTTTCGATGAGTACGATGTCTCAGCGAAGTCATTTGACAGATTCAGAAGCTTTGAGAATTGTTGGTAGGTTAGAAGGGGGCCAAACTCAAGCCGAAGTAGCGCAAGCCATTGGAGTGTCAGAAAGTGTCATTTCCAGGATCTGGAACCGTTTTTTGGAGAGTGGATGTGCAGGCCGAAGACCAGGGCAAGGTCGTAGACGGGCAACAACGCCCAATGAAGATCGGTATTTAGCGTTAACAGCTCGGATACACCGAACCATGAACGCTACTCTTCTCCAACAACACCTTCGCTCGGCTACAGGCACCACGATTTCAACTCAGACTGTCCGAAACCGGCTCCATGGTGTAGGTCTGTATGCTCGCCGACCGATGGTATGTGTTAGATTAACATCAAGGCATCGTCGCGACCGCAGGGAGTGGGCAACCGAGCATGTCAACTGGAGGAGAAATGAATGGAGCAATATTCTGTTTTCTGACGAGTCCCGTTTTTCTGTGCATCCGGATAATAGGCGTATTTTCATCTGGAGGGACCGTGGCAGTAGGAATAATCCTGCGTCGTGCACGAAAGTGTCAGATTTGGCGGTGGAGGAGTGTTGGTGTATGGTGGCATCTCCATTGACGGGCGCACTGACCTCTACATCATTCGAGATGGAGCTCTGACTGGTCGCCGATATAGGGATGAGATCCTCAGACCTATTGTAGTCCCTTACGCTGCAGCAATCGGAGATAACTTCATTTTAATGGACGATAACTGCAGGCCACATCGTGCAAACCTAGTGGAGGATTTCCTTTTCGAGGAAGGAATCGTTCGAATGGAATGGCCAGCGTGTTCTCCAGACATGAATCCAATCGAGCACGTTTGGGACGCTCTAGGAAGACGAGTTTCTGGCCGCCAACAACCCCCACAAACTCTCCAAGAACTGGAAAGAGCTCTTCTGGAAGAGTGGGGCAGAATACCCCAACTCGTCATTAATAGCCTCATTGAGTCCATGCCTCAAAGGTGTTCAACGTTGCTGGCCGCCCGTGGAAACCATACCCCCTACTGAAAATGATTTTCTTTGAAGAAAACACCTTTTCTTATTCTTTTTTTTCTCATATGCACAAATTGTGTTTTTTCCTTTAGTACACAGATGCGCAATAAAATGCATTTTTTTCTGCCAAACATGTGTAATTTATTCTCATATAACCTACTATGTCTGTCGACCATGTATCAATCAGCTAAACAGTTTACCAGATACAAAATCCACCTAAAACTGCAATATCCTTTAATTGTTTTGAGCAGTGTATTTAAAAATGCATCTGCTAACACGTATTAGATAAGTTATTTATGTTTGTATATAATCTAATATATAAAAATGAAAATTTGTCTATCTGTCTGTTTGAAATTCTATACAAATCCACAGTTTGGAAACCAGAATTATGAAGAGATACGTACATGTGTAAACATGGCCGAGGCAACTAAAGTAATCCGGAATTGAAATAATTTTTAGTTAATTTTTAATTAATAAAAAACCACCATTTTAACAGCAATTACTTATCAAATTTAAACATTTTTAGTTATAGCAGTTGCCAACAATTAAAATACACAATGAAATTCTTACTACAACAATTAATTTTCTACTGCAAGATTTCCACGTGAAAAATGAAAATGAAATAAATTGTTTGCCGAATTTAAAAAAATGGTGAATATTAACATCATAACTTTTCTATTGCAAGACGCACACCAAATATCTGTGTCGTATTCTGAAAAAATTTGCTTTTTTATCAGTTTTTTTAATATAATTTTTAAACTATTTGGAACTAATTTTTCATAGTGGGTGCATTCAGTAGATGACTCTCATAGGTACCTTTTGGTGCAATCAGAAACGAAATCCGACAAATATTTTTTGAGTTATGCTTGACGAAAGGATTTATTAGGCTTTTTTTTAGTAGGACATGGCGTTAATATCCATCGTAACTGTTATGTGACCAGACACTAATATTGCGCTGAGTATTAGCCTTCGCTTCGCTCAGACAATTATAAGAATTTCTTAGAATATTATTTGTGCTTTATTAATAAAAAACAAGAAAAATGTTATAAGTTATATTTAACTGGATTTCATACGAAAGTTTCATCGTTTTTCGCCGTTTATTGAGTGGTTATTCTTCTTTCGCGCGGAAATTCACTTCAAAATGCCCACTTTGACACTATTTTCTGATAGATCTATTGCGTTTCCAAAAAAAATGTTCGATTACATAGTTTCTGAACAACACATGCTAGTTTCATGCATTTCCGAACAAAAATAAATTAAAACATGTCATAAAGTTGCTTTTTTGGATTTGAGAACAGCCTTAAAGATAGATTGCGAAAAATTTGGATTGAGTGGATGTGTTCGCCAGATGTGCAGAAAACAAAGAGCACTGTAAAAAAAAAAAAAAAATCCATTAAGATTCTGAACTTGTACTGGCAATCGAGACGCCAGTACTATTTCTATATTTTAACGGAATTTTTTTCCGTAAATTTTGGGAAAAATGGAATTTTTTCTGGAATTTACGGAACAAAATTCCGTTAAAATACGGAAATAGTACTGGCGTCTCGATTGCCAGTACAATTTCCGTATTTTAACGGATTTTTTAGGTAGATTTCGTATGAAATACTACCTAATGGGATCGTTCCTATGTTGGAATTTCTGAAATATTTTTACAGATCTACACCGATCATGACCCCTAGAACCCAAAACCACCCTCAGTAAAAAACTTTATCTATCTATCTATCTATTTATCTATCTATCTATCTATCTATCTGTCTATCTATATATATCACTTTCTTCTGGACACGATAACTTTCGTAATTCTGCACCAATCTCTTCCAAACTGATACATAAAATCAATGGGCATAAAATCTCGGTCAAGTTCGTTAATGGGAAAATCGGACCAAGGGGATGGAAATAGGGAGGGGTTTTGTGAAAACCGAAAACCCCCCATAACTTCTTAATTTTTGTACATATCAAATCAGTTTAAAGTTTTTATTACTTCTAAAAATAGGGCTAAAATTTTATGTATCACAGATTTTTGATAAAGTTAAAAATGGGCTCAAGGGGCGCAAAAAATAGGGTTTTTGGGAGAAAAAAATTCATAACTTCGTCAATTCTCATGATATCAGTTCCAATTAATTTTATTATAAATCTCCTTAATATTATCTACAACTTTTATATTCACAAGTTTTTGATAGGACCAATTCGTACTGCAAAAAAAAAAAAAAATTAAAAAGTCCTTCCGGCCAGTGCCGGGAGGAAGAGGTAGCTTTCATAATCCTTATTTTAAAAAAGCCAACTTATATCATGCAAACACACGAAGCTCAATTTAGTGGAAACCGAATATAGGAGATTCAATACTAATTTTTATCAATATAATGAATGAGAATTTCGCGAAATTAGTCAGCTTTATCCAAGCTGCTTTTCTTTAAAGTAACTTATATTTGGCTGCCAAATTCGGCAATTTCTTAAAGTGCCTGTCATTTTAAGACAACATGGTGGATGAGGCTAAGCAGTGAACTTGGTCGAGACCTTAGTAATTGCTGTGCACATGCTCACTCACATCGGAATCGGTTAATATATAGGAGTGCTGTCGCATGCAAAAAATCAGATTTTTCAAAATGTCACCCACAATAGAAATTGAAAGAGCTATATCTGAGCCATTTTTTAAGGTAAAGACAAACAAAAAATGCTCCTGAATCCTTATATCAAGATCAAATAAGAAAGAAATCTTTTTCAATTTCTAATTTTTTTGCACCTCACTTTAAATATATATATATTTTTTAATTTAATGGCCGCCATTTTGAAACAAGATGGCTGATGAATCTGGCCAGCGAACTTGGTCGAGGTGTTGCTGTATACTATCCACATGCCTTCTTACATCGAAATAGGCGAATACGTGTGTTATCGCGTGACAAATACAAGATCGTTTCAAAATGTTAGCCATGCTAGAAATTCAAAGTGCTATAAATCAACCATTTTTTAAGATATCAACAAAAGAACAAATTTTCAGAAACAAAAAATGCTCCGGAATCTTTGTATCAAGGCCAAACACATAAAAAAAAATCTTTTTCATTTTCTAATTTTTTAATACCTCATTTTGAATTTTAAATTTAATTTTTTTTAATGGCAACCCTTTTGAAACAAGATGGCGAATGAAGCTGGCCAACGAACTCGGTCGAGACATTGGTATGTACTATGTACAGACCAAGTTACATCCAAATAGTTTCATAAATACGCCTGTTATCGCGTGACAAAAATCAGGTCGTTTTAAAATGTCAGCCACAAGAGAAATTCAAAATGCTATTACTCAGCCATTTTTTTTTTTAGATATAGACGAAAGAAAAACTGTTCCGGAATCTTTGTATTAAGGCCAAACACATACAAAAAAATCTTTTTCATTTTCCAATTTTTTGGTATCTCATTTTAATTTTTTTATTTGTTAATTTTTTTAAATGGCCGCCATTTTGAAACAAGATGGCGGATGAAGCTGGCCAACGAATTCGGTCGAGATATTTGTATGTACTATGTACACACCAAGGTACACCCAAGTCGGTTCATAAATACGCCTGTTATTACGTGAGAAAAATCAGGACGTTTCAAAATGTCAGCCACGCTAGAAATTCAAAATGCTATAACTCAGCCATTTCTTAAGATATAGACGAAACAAAAACTGCTCCCGAATCTTTTTATCAAGGCCAAACACATAAGAAGAAAATATTTTTTCAATTTTCAATTTTTGGTACCACATTTCAAATTTAAATTTTTCTTAAAAATTTAAATGGCCGCCATTTTTAAACAAGATGGCGGGTGAAGCTGGCCAACGAACCCGGTCGAGACATTGGTATGTACTATGTATAAACGAAGTTACATCCAAATCGGTTCATAAATACGCCTTTTATCGCGTGACAAAATTCAGGACGTTTCAAAATGTCAGCCACGCTAGAAATTCAAAATGGTATAACTCAGCCATTTTTTAAGATATAGACGAAATAAAAACTGGTCCGAAATCTTTGTATAAAGGTCAAATACATAAGAAAAAAATATTTTTCCATTTTCAATTTTTTGGTACCACATTTCAAATTTTAAATTTTTAAAAAATTTTTAAATGGCCGCCATTTTGAAACAAAATGGCGGATGAAGCTGGCCAACGAACTTGGTCGAGAGATTGGTATGTACTATGTTCACACCTAATTACATCCAAATCGGTTCATAAATACGCCTTTTATCGCGTGACAAAATTCAGGACGTTTCAAAATGTCAGCCACGCTAGAAATTCAAAATGCTATAACTCAGCCATTTTTTAAGATATAGACGAAACAAAAACTGCCCCGGAATCTTTGTATAAAGGTCAAATACATAAGAAAAAAATATTTTTCCATTTTTAATTTTTTGGTACCACATTTCAAGTTTTAAATTTTTTTTAAAATTTTAAATGGCCGCCATTTTGAAACAAAACGGCGGATGAAGCTGGCCAACGAACTCGGTCGAGACATTGGTATGTATTATGTACACACCGAATTACATCGAAATCGGTTCATAATTACGGGAGTTACAGTGTGACATAGGTCAGATATATATATATATATATATATATATATATATATCAATTTTGAACGGAGGGTGGTTTCGGGGTCTGGGGGTCATGATCGATGAAAATATACCAAAATTTTTTGAAATCGCTTTCCTCCGAACGGCTGCAATAGGTAGCTTTTTTGTAAAGAAAGCTACCTAAAACGAAAACAAAAAGGGGGGTTGAAGAAGTAAAAAATCCGTAACTCCGTCAATTCAAAAGATATAAAATACCCTTGAATTTATCATATATCTTCTTAATATTGTCTACAACATCTATATAGACAAGTTTTGGATAGGACCAATTCTTACAGCAAAAACAAATTAAAAATACATCGCGATTGAAGAAAAAAATCATCTAAGTAAGGGTGTATTCAAATCCAAACTGCTTATTTTCTGACTCATTTTACAATTCATTTTTACTCTCAAAGGCTTCCAATTGGTACGTTTTCTTACTCAAAAACTATATAATGTACCGTAATAGTCAATTTCTTGATCGAGGCAGAATATATTTCAAAAAATGCTGTTAAAGTGGGCATTTTGAACCGAATTTCCCGATGCGAATTGTGTTAGAAAAATCATTGAATTAAGGATGCACTCAAATCCAAACTGCTTATTTTCTGACTCATTTTTAAATTCATTTTTGCTCTCAAACGCACTTAATTGGTAGATTAGCTTATTCAGAAACTATATAATGTACCGCAATGATCGATTTTTTGATAGAGGCAGAATATATTTCAAAAAATGTTGTCAAAGTGGGCATTTTGAACGGAATTTCCCGAAGCAATTGTGTTATCACTTTCTTCTGGACACGATAACTTCCGCAATTCTGCACACATCTCTTCCAAACTGATACATAAAATCAAGGGACATAAAATCTCGGTTAAGTTCGTTAATGGGCAAAAGCGGACAAAGGGGATGGAAATAGGGAGGGGTTTTGTGAAAACAGAAAAAAACCCATAACTTCTTAATTTTTGTACATATCAAATCAGTTTAAAGTTTTTATTACTTCTAAAAATAGCGCTAAAAATTCATGCATCAGAGATTTTTGATAAAATTTAAAATAGGCTCAAGGGGCGAAAAAAAATAGGGTTTTTGGGAGAAAAAAATTCTTTACTTCGTCAATTCTCAAAATATCAAATCCAATTAATAAGTTTTTGATAGGACCAATTCGTACCAACAAAAACAATTAAAAACGAAAACAAAAAGTGGGGTTGAAGAAGAAAAATTTTCATAACTCCGTCAATTCACAAGCTATAAAATCTCCATTAATTTATCATATATCTTCTTAATATTGTCTTCAACATTTATGTAGACAAGTTTTAGACAGGGAAAATTCTTACAGCAAAAACAAATTAAAAATACGTAGCGGTTGAAGAAAAAAATCATCTTATTAAGGGTGCATTCAAATCCAAACTGTCTATTTTCTTACTCATTTTTAAATTCATTTTTGCTCTCAAACGCATCCAATTGCTAGATTCTCTTATTTACAAACTATATAATGTACAGTAATGATCGATTTTTTGATAGAGGCAGAATATATTTCAAAAAATGATGTCAAACTGGGCATTTTGAACAGAATTTCCCGAAGCGATTGTGTTAGAAACGAAAAATATTGCCCTACTGAGAAAATAATTGTTTACTAATCAAGTTTTAATTAATTGAAAGAAAAATAAAAACACAGGTCGCTTATAAATCTTTTCAAAAATCACGTCAGAATGTTTCATTTTTTTTTAAAATTAAAAATGAATCTGAAAATGTGCCAGAAAATTTCGATTTGTTGAGCATGGAAAAATATTTTTTTTTAATATCGCCTTAACATGATTCTGATAAAACCAGCTATTTTATAAAAAGGAAATAAAAACTCGTCAAAAGCAGACAGATAAAACTGTTAAAGTGGATTTATATCTAATAATGACTTAGTTTTTGTTAGTGAAATTAGTATATTTAACTTCGAAATCTACCTCTGCCTGTAGGCCGGGCCGGCAGGGATTTTTTTTTACTGTGAGCGGCAATTTGAAAAATACGGGAACCGATGTTATCGCCTCTTGGGTTAAAGAAGCGTGGTTGTCAATTCCAAATAATATTATTGTAAAATCATTTAAAAAGTGCTCTACTATTATAAATGTCGTGAATGTCACCGAGGACGATTTTATTTACGAAAGTGATGACAAAAATTCATCAGATCCTTTTGTGACGAGAGAGCAGCGGAACGTGATTTCATCAAACTTTTTGGAGATTCAGATAGCGATTCCGAATTTGAAGAATTTGTCTGATGTTTTTTAATTTTTTTTATATAATTGTTTTTGCTTGTTTAGTATTTCATTAAGAATGTGATTTTTGTCTGAAAGCATATTGGAATTTCTTAGGGTAGGCTTATACGCGGGTCAGGAATTTTACTAATATTTTGTCATAAGTAGGGGGGGGGGGGGAGGTCGGCTTATACGCGAGTGTATACGGTAGTGTTTTCTTTGAAAATATAAATACAGTATGACTTCAAAAATCCGGCAGCAAAACTGTCTTTTTCCATCTTTTTTATTCTACACTTTCAAGTTATGGAAGTAGAAAAATAGCAACTGTTTATGAATTAAAAACTTAAAGATCGAAAGTAAAAATGCAAAAAAAGATTGTTTGAATTTTTTTTCAACGTCAAAGACTTTGGGGAATGTATGGAACAACATATGGCCGGAACGAATTTTCGGTAACGGCGACATCGATGATGAGAAAGAATGTTCAGGCTTTCACATTTCCCGTGAAAAGGCTGCCATTTATGAGCTGATTGAACACGCAAAATCTGAAAATGCATTAAGTGTAAAATAAAGGATATAGATTATTGGCTATGCATTGACGAAAATGCAGCAATAACGAACGATTTAGCGGACAACGAGATCGCTGACGCTGTGCTAAATAGAAGCGCCGATAACAGTAGTAGCAGTTCAGAAGATGAGGATGAACAACCGGCCGAAGAAAAGGCATCACTAGAAAAATGCATGAATTTGACTGGGGAATTAATATCTTCTTTAGTGAAACAAGTCTGTATTTCCGGAATAGACATTCCTCATTTGTATAAAATACAAGAAACACTCATTAATAAATGGCCAAGAAAATTGAAGCAAACAAAATTGACATCGATGTTTCCGAAATTACACGAGAATAAATGATTTCACTCTTTATTATCTTTTCGTCTGTAACATAGAAAATATCAATTAAAGTAAGTTTTTTTTATATTTAATTTCCACTTATTCTTACATTATTATCACTTAATAATGAATTAAATTAAGGCTAAAGGTAACATAAGGAATATAGTACTACTTTCGATATTCCTAGTTACCATTTTTGATACTTCTTCAAAATTCCGGAATTTTCAAAAATCTGGCATAGTCTCGGCCCCGAGGATGCCGGATTTTTGAATTTATACTGTAAATATTTTTATTTTTCAATAAAGGATTGTCACAAATTAAAACTTGTGCAGGGGAGATGAAACGAACATTCCCTCCGGAGTATTCAAATGCCCTCTCCGCAGCGTTGTTGCATCAGACGGATTTTTTATTTAGAAATATTAGAGAAAATTTTTAACAACAATTCTTTTTAATATTACTTATGAGATGACCAAAATTTCTGGTTATAAGCTCTATCCTACCCCCCGTCCTGGATCCGTTCACGGTGGAACTGCCATATACATCAAACACCACATACCACACTATCCTACCCAACAATCTACATACACAGGTCTTGACTTTACGGGAATTGTTGTACAATTGCCACGAGTTAATATTAATTTTGTTTCTTTATATGCTAGACACTCACCTTTATTCCCAGTCAATGATCTAACACAGCTTTTCTCACAAAATACGCACTGTTTCATCGTAGGTGATTATAATGCGCACAACCAGCGATGGAACTGTCATTCAACCACCCGTCGTGGCAGTGCACTACACAACTTAATCACTCACCTAGGACTTAGTTTACATGCACCCAACACCCCTACACGTAATGGGCTTGGTGGAGGTCGCCCCTCCATAATTGACTTCGCAATTTCAAAAAATTTGGTTTTTCCTATTAGTTCTACAGTTATTAATGACTTAAGTTCTGATCACCTTCCTGTTGTTTTCAAAATTGATTGTGTTGATCCTCCCTCTCCCCCCCCCCTTCTGTGGCTGTGGACTGGAGTAAATTTAAAACTATTCTTTCCAATTCTGACCTAACTTTCCCTAATATTACTAACACTGATGATATTGACAAAGCTGTTGATAACTTTCAAAATATTATTATTAATGCTCAAAAACAAGCTACTTACCAATATACTAAATATAATAACTCCTTTACTATGCCTAACTATATCCATAATGTTTGTAAGCAGCGTAATGACATCCGACGGCTGTTTCAAAATATCAGAGATCCTACTTTAAAGCCCATGATTAATCGGCTTAATAATAAAATTAAAAACCTCATTTCTAAGGGAAAAAAAAGCTGGAGCAATTTTCTTAACTTCCTCTCCCCACAAGATAACTCTCTTTGGAAAATAAAGAAAAAACTTAATAATAATTATTCTACAATCCCCCCCCTTAACTGCCTTTAATACCACGGCATACACGGACAAAGATAAGGCGGAAATCCTCGCCAAGTCCTATGCTGAGCAGTTTTCCCCTAACCCTTATCTTGCCAGCCCTAATCATTATTTTGAAGTCAATGAAACAGTTCAAAATTTTTTAGCTACCCCTCCCACGGACCCACTCCCGGAAATTCAACCAATTGTTATTTCTAATATTATCAAAAATCTTAAAAACAGAAAAGCCCCTGGATACGATAATATAACTATTTATGCTCTTAAAAATCTTCCTTGCAACTGTATTATTTATCTAACTAAACTTACTAATGCTATCCTTCAGTTCTACTACTTCCCCAAAGCTTGGAAGACTTCTATTATTGCTCTTATTCCTAAACCTCAGTGTAATCTTCAAGATCCGACTAACTATCGTCCCATCTCTCTTTTACCCTCTATCAGCAAAGTTGTTGAGCGAGTCATCAGGTCCCAGTTACATGACATTTTAGACGCACAAAACATACTCATTCCTGAGCAATTTGGCTTCAGAGCTAAACATTCCACACTACATCAACTCCTTCGTGTTGTAGAGTTCTTGAGTGAGAAACTAAACACGAACACACCAGCTGCGGCTGTTTTTCTTGATGTCGCTAAGGCATTTGATAAGGTTTGGCATATTGGCCTTATATACAAACTAATTAAGCTTGGTATTAATGCTAGACTTATCTTTCTCATACATTCTTACCTTAGCGACCTTCATGTCCGCCTTAACAATATACTTTCCACATTATACCTTATTCTCTCTCGTATCTTACAAGGGTCGGTCCTCGGCCCTACATTATTTAAGATTTTTTTTTCAACGATATCCCAAGAACACTGAGGACTTATCTTGCCCTGTACGCGGACGACACGGCAATGTACGCCTATGCACAACACCCATTCACATTATACAAAATTCTCCAAAAACACATAGATAAATTCCTTAACTGGTGTACCCTGTGGCGTGTTAAGCTCAACGAGCGGAAAACAGCTGCTGTCTATTTCTCTAGAAAACTAATATTTCCCAATCGCATTACTATCAATACCACTACTATTCCTTGGACTAATGACACCAAGTATCTGGTGGTTACCCTTGATAGAAGACTTACCTGGAAAAAGCATTTTATTAATATTCGAGGCAAAGTTGCTGGTATCTCCCAGGCCCTCTCTCCTCTTCTCAAAAGCAATACTCTTTCTATTCATAATAAACTAATCTTGTATAATTCTTGTATTAGATCAATCTTAACTTATGCTTGTCCAATCTGGGGATTCGCTTGCAAAACCAATATGGAGTATCTTTACGGTGCCCATAACAAAAACTTACGCTATATCCGCAATGGTCACCAATTTCTTCGTAACACCACTATCCGCAGGGATTTGAAAACTACATCCTTAAAAAAGCGCATTAATAAACTTGATAAAAACTTTTATAAATCTGTATACAACCTCCCTAACCAAATTATAGCGGAACTACCCGACTACGAGGTATCCGACCCCACAAACAGAAAACGCCCTAAATACTCGCTTTTGCTTAACGATGAAGACTGTGTTTCTCTCACCTTCTGCTCTACTTAACCTTTCTGTTTGTTCTGTCCTGTCTATAGTATATATATATATATATATATATATATATAAAAGATTTTCTGCTATTTTTTTTTTTTTAGCATTATATATTTTTAACTAATGTATGGTCTCTGAAAAGAGTCTTTTTTATGGGGCACTCCCCGGTAGCTTTTTCGTCTTTTCATTCTTTTTTTGGAACTAATGGAATATTTTTTTCTTTATTAATTAAATTTTTCTTTTCTTTATTTTTTTCTTTTTAGGGTTTCGTTCATCTAACGAAACCCCATTCGTCTCACTCCTTTGTCTGTCTGTCTGTCTGTCCGTCAGAGAGCCCGTTCTCAGAAACTATACATGTTAGAGACTTGAAATTTTGGATACTTATAGCTGAACACCTCACATCAAACAACAAATCATAAAATTTTGAAAAAGTTGGTAATTAACCTAATTACGGGCTAATTAAATTCTAAAATTAACCAATCAACCTTTTGAATGCAGGTGCAAATGCACGTTATCGAAATCCTCCCCAGTTTCTCCTAAGGGTTGCCAGTAAATTTGGCGGATAATCCGTCAAATCAGCCGGTGCAGGGTTACCACGGAGTACTTTAAGCAATAAATGAAGTGGACCTTTAAAAAGCAAAATCGGATCTGCCGAAATATCGGTCGTACAAATTCGTAACAGGTGTAGAAATACGCGGAAAAAATTCTACTTTATTTTGGTATAAATTTCAAATTTCTGCGTAGGATAGAACGCAAAAAATCCACTAAAAATCGATCGATAAAAATTTAATTTCTGTGTTTTTAAAGACAATGAAAACAGATTTCCATTCACCGGAAGGCAGCTATTGTCATCTCTCGACATATCAGCGCGGGAGAAATTTAAGGGGAGGAAAGTCTAATACGAAATTTAAACTTTTTAAATATTAAATTTTTCGATTAAATTTTTTGACATCCGGGCTGGAAATTTCTCGCAGATTTCATACATACCCGGTTCAAAGAGATTGCTTCATTACGAGCTGAGATATTAATTATTATTTTATTGATTCCTTTTATTTCCATCAAATGCCAGATTAAGATGGAGGCACGTGCTTTTTTAACGGAGATTTCATTTAAATTAGGAAATCTAACAATTTGCGTGGGGTGTTTCGACGGCGCGCTATGAGATAAGTATTAATTATTCAATATGAAAAAGTTTATAGGTTTATAAGTGTTCATCCCACTATTTCCATATAGCAATTTCAGGAAATATCTTAAATTATTGTTTAAGACCGCCACTCGATGTGTTCGAAACTTTAAGATACTTTATAACACATAAGAAAAAGTGTAAAAAAGAATGGAGTGTGATATTTCGAGGAGTGGAGGGGGGGGGACTAGATTTATTTATTAAATCTTAGCGTTTGTTATCGCAGAAAAGGTTTTAAATTGTTGGTTAAGACTGCACCGCCACCCTCCCGACCATGTATCTACGGAGAGATTGCGCAAAGGAGTTTCGTTCAGATATGCTTTTGTTAAGAATAGAGTGCGCTCCCTGGTGGTGGAATGCGGAACTAACGTAACGCGATTTTGTTAAAATTAGGAAATATAACAAGGCGATCCGTTTGCAACTTTAAGATACTTCATGACACATAATAAAAAGCTTATAAAATAATGGTGCATGCAATTTCCTGTGAAGGGAGGGCGGGGGAGGGGCGCTGGATTTCTTTTTTAAAAATTAGCGTTTACGACATTTTTAGATGTCATTTTTTGAGCACTATGATATACTCAGACACGTGCTGCTTATGAAATATAAAAATGTCAAAATTTTAGTTACCACTATTTCCGAATAGTACTTTCAGCAAATTTCTTAATTTCTCGCTTAAGGCCGCCACCAACTCGAGTAACACATCCACTGATAGGTTGTTTAACAGAGTTTCGATCTGATACACTTTTGTTATGAATAGTGTGCGCTCCCTGGTGGTGGAATTTGCAACTAACATAACGCAATTTTGTTAAAATTATGAAATCTAACAAGTCGATCTGCTGGAAACTTTGACATAGTTCATAACACATAATAAAAAGCTTATAAAAGAATGTTCCGTGCAATTTCCTGGGGCGCCTACCTATCTCGGGTGCTATAGACCCGATCCCCTCGACTAATATACCTACGGATAGGTTGTAAAACGGAGTTTCCTTTGGATAGGGGTTTGTGTAGAATAGAATGCGCCCCCTGGTTGCGAAATGTGGAACTAACAGATTTCGCAAAAGGATAAAGTGTTTTAAAGGAATATTAAACGAAACCCTCTGTGCGATCTGTGATCACACTTACCCACTTGTTTTATATATGTTATATTAGTACTTATGTACTTTGTCATTTTTTGTTATTCTTTTCTTTTTTCTTAAAAGTAAATTTAATTTTGTGGCTACCAGCCACGTCTAAACATTATTTTTTTTTAAGGCTCCCTAATGCCCTTGCAACACAATCACCTATCCACTGGATGTAAAGTTGCAAGGCAACTAGGTAATCCATACAGATGCTAACATTGTTCCATTGTTCCGTCTTTGGTCACCACCGAAACGCCCCCGGTTTTCCTTGTTTATGGACACCCAGTAACATCTGGGTACACCACGCTAAGATTGCCTCTGTCTATATTTTTTCTTTAACTTAACCTTTCTTTATTTCTTATTTTTAAAAAAAAGCAGTTTTACTAATTACAACGACCATTTGGAAAATGATTTTTTCAAGGACTAAAATTTAAGACATAAAAAATCGCACGGAGTTGATCATACATTACGTACGCCATGAATAAACATTAATAGTGTTATTACAAGTACAAATTGCAAGAGACAAAACGTCAGATTTCCTGAAACTTATGCTTTATCCTCCTGAAACTTACGTATTATCCAAGCATTTCATTGGCTGTTCGGGAAAAGGCTTTTCCATCGTAGAAATCTGACGACCCATTTAAAATGAAATTTCCTTCTTAAACTTTTAAACATCCCACAATATTACTTTTTACACCGTCGGATAGAGAAAAAAATGTACTTTTAAATGCAATTTGTTTGAAAGCTGTATCTCAATTTGTTTCTGAGTTATTAATTTTTTTTGTAGTTTTTATTACTTTTTTGCCATAGTGGCAACAGAAGTATCCATCGCTGTTGAAAGTAAAGAGAAATACAGATTACTGTATAGACCAATCAGAAAACGAATAAAATGTGGATTCAACCAATAAAAAGCATCAGATATGCTTTTGACTTCCTACCCTGGAGGACAATAACCATTTTTCCAAATGTTAAAAGAAAAAACCTTTCTATAACTGCTATAGAAAATATAAAAATTGTAAAATATAAAAAATATGTATGGCCCTGATTAGTCCTTTTTTGGTTAATGTGGACTTTGCTACCTCTAGCTTTTCTTTCCCATGTTTGGCGAGAACATCACTGAACAGTGCTAACTTTTACCTTTTTTAATCCCTTATAGTAGTTTTTCAACTACAGTTTGACTATTTATTTAACTTTTTAAGTTTCTATTTAGCTTTTTTATTCATCTTAAGTCTTAACTTAATTTGTAATTTTTCTCCCCTTTTTAATCTTAATTTTTAATCTTTTTCTTTATTTATTATACTTTTGTCACTAGTAGCTCTCAACTACAGTTTAAATTTTTCCCAATGGCTCATTATAACATAAGATACTACAATTCCTAGTCTGGGTGTTAAGCTGACATCAGCTAGGAAACCCCTTAATGCTGCTCACCTGTTCAACCGTCACTTTTTATGTAGTAGTATTTTAACTACAGCTATACCATTTATCAATTACTATCCTTTAACTTACTTAGGTTTAAACTTAAAATTTAACTTTTATATTATCTGTTATTTTACGCCTTTATTTATTTTATTTTTTCCTTTAAGTAGTTTTAAACCACAGTTATACCTATTCCAATAGCTCACTCATACATAATTCATTTATAGTCTGGGTGTTAAGCTGATCTCAGCGAGGAAACCCGTCAATGTTGCTCACCTGTTTAGCTGTCATTTCTTATCAAAAAATATCTGTTAAAATTTACTAGTGAGAATTCAGACTGCCGAAATAAAAATCAGACAGATACGGCGACACTCTCCCTCCTCCTCAGGGATTTCATAATATTCCCACCAGAACCGAAGAAATCCCCCCCCCCCGCCGGGGTCTGAATTTAACACTGCTTTTTACAAAAGCACATACGGTGGAAAATTACTTAAATATTAATGAAGATTTTAAAAAAAAAAACGATTTTTTAATCAATTCAGAGGTTTCTGGTGAGAATTTAGACTGCCTAAATAAAAAATCAGATAAATACGGCAACACTGCCTCCCCGGGAGATTTGAGATTTCGTATTTATTAATGGTCCAAAAGTGAAACTCTCTCTACTCCCTCCTCCGGCAATTTCATAATGTCCCCATCAGAACCGCAGAACTCCTCCCGGGGTCTGAATTCAACAATGTTTTTTTTATAAAAGCACGTACGGTGAAAAATTACTTAAATATGTATAAAGTTTTAAATAAAACGATTTTTTAATCCATTCGGAGGTTTCTGGTGAGTATTTAGACTACCTAAATAAAAAAAAGCAGGCAAATACGGCAACACTGCCTCCCCGGGAGATTTCAGATTTCGTATTTATTAATGGTCCAAAAGTGAAACTCTCTCTACTCCCTCCTCCGGCAATTTCATAATGTCCCCATCAGAACCGCAGAACTCCTCCCGGGGTCTGAATTCAACAATGTTTTTTTTATAAAAGCACGTACGGTGAAAAATTACTTAAATATGTATAAAGTTTTAAATAAAACGATTTTTTAATCCATTCGGAGGTTTCTGGTGAGTATTTAGACTACCTAAATAAAAAAAAGCAGGCAAATACGGCAACACTGCCTCCCCGGGAGATTTGAGATTTCGTATTTATTAATGGTCAAAAAGTGAAACTTTCTCTCCTTCCTCCTCCGGCAATTTCATAATGTCCCCATCAGAACCGCAGAACTCCTCCCGGGGTCTGAATTCAACACTGTTTTTTCATAAAAGCACATACGGTGAAAAATTACTTAAATATGTATAAAGTTTTAAATAAAACGATTTTTTAATCAATTCGGAGGTTTCTGGTGAGTATTTAGACTACCTAAATAAAAAAAAAAATCAGACAAATACGGCAACACTGCCTCCCCGGGAGATTTGAGATTTCGTATTTATTAATGGTCAAAAAGTGAAACTCTCTCTCCCTCCTCCTCCGAGAATTTCATAATGTCGCCATCAGAATCGCAGAAATCCTCCCGAGGTATGAATTCAACACTGCTTTTTACAAAAGCACCTACAGTGGAAAATTAATTAAATATGAATGAAGTTTAAAAAAAAAAAAAACGATTTTTTAATCAATTTAGAGGTATCTGATCCCTTACAAAATCCATTGTCTGTCTAGACTGGTAAATTAGACAAGTCTAGAAATAACCCCCCGAAGCATACATAAATGTCAATGGAATTTGCTTTTGATACAATGTATAAAACTTTAGAAGAGAAAACGGCACGATTAAAGGTTAAGGGGAGGTCCATAAAACCTATTGACCCCTTGTTCGCCGCCCATCATTTCTCCGAAATAACTCATTAAATTTTTTTTGCCTCCAGGGGATCCACTATTTCTGTATAAAAATATAAATATAAAGGTAATTAAGGTAATCGCAGGACTTAATATTTGATTTATAAGGTAATTGAGTATGGTGATAAGATGTAATCCTAATGACAGGCGTTAGGGCAAAAAAAGTGGTAAAATTACCGTGGATTTGCACAAGAGAAAATATGTTATGTTGGTGTTTTTAAATATTCAGTACATGAAGTATATGTGAGAGAATTGCGTTACTTGATCAGAACATTACGTTAAAGCGATGTAATTTCGTTACATTATTGGTCGTGAATAAGAAGATGACAGTGATTTATGTTTACTGAAAGCGAAAAAATCAGGATCAGTTTGAAATTAAAGTTATAACAGTGAAGTTTTAAGACTAAAAAAAATGTTATAATGATAAAATAAAAATAGCTTTTTTTTTTTTTTTAACTGGGGCCCCCTACTACTACCCCACGATCTACGCTTGATAACCCCGTTCAGACTTCGCACCCTCTAAAAACATGGTTAATATGTGCCCTGTTTTAAAAATAGTATCAGGTTACAGAAGATTGAATGATATTATCACGAACGACGATTACCTTTTGCAATCGGGTTGTCATGCTTTTTCCGACAACCTTGGCAGGGTTGTCGGGGATGATGGCAAAAAAGCTGTAAAATTACCGCATTTGTACCAGGCAAAATAGCTTTGTTGGTGTTTTTAAATATTCAGCACATGACCTGTATGTGAGTAAATTGCGTTACTTGATCAGAACAATACGTTAAAGCGGTGTAATTACGGTTACAATGCATTAATTTGGCGTATGCGAAGAACTCGATTATGAAAAATTCACTGCTCTTTTCACGCTTTGTAGAAAGCTCAAGCGAACGCTAAAAAATATATAATTTTTGTTCTACTTACTTTTTAAAAAACGGAACAGAAAAGAAAAAATGAGACATTATTTAAGCGATTTTTCTAGGATTTCTACCTACAATCGTAAATTAATTAATATTTATCTATTAATTGATGAAAGCGTATTTTTTTATATTACACTGTTCACTTTTTATTTATAATTTATTTTCTATTTTATAGACTATTTAAAATGTTTTATTGTTCCACTTTCACAGCGACTTTGCACTTTAAGGTAAAGCTAGGAAAGGCTGCGCACGTTTCAAAAGAAGAAGAATAAAAAATCTAACTATTAATTTTTTGCTAAACTATGCATGAATAATTTTGACTACATTCATTTGTTATGCATTTCCATTGTTATTTTATTGTTATGCTGTAATTTAATAGAACAACAATAATAAAACCAAAAAAAATATTTTGCGCAATCTCTCCTTACACGGTAGGAGAGATTGCGCACATGGGTAGGAGAGATCGCGCACATGGGTAGAAGAGACTGTTATTAATAATAACTACAATTAATTTTTTAACAATAATAATTACACTTATATGACATTATTATAAGGATTTTGTGAGTAATTATTATTGTATTAGGAGTGAATATTTCAACCTAATGTTTAAATAATAAGAAAAGAAAGAATTTTAATTTAAGAAGAAGATTGAAATATCAGTAAAATCAAACCCTACTAAGATTACAAAATAACATTAATACAACTGATAGTATGTTTAACTGGAAAATTACATCATTTTCATTTCCACAGTTTCGATGTATTTTGTTTGCTAACCGAAGTTGTCGTTGACCATGATCGATGCATTTATTGTTGTAAATCATGCAGTTTTCATACAATCACCTGCCACAAGCAATACATTGAATCCAGTCAGTGGTCGAAGTTGTCTCCTGGTACAGTTCCAGACATTCAATGCACTCATCCTCATTGACCTTTGTTTTTTGTCTGTCAGTTTTTTAATCCCGCTTTTTCTGGAAGCAAGCCTCTTATCTTCAGCTTTTTTTTTCTTGTAGCGGCCTTCTTTTTGAGTCTTTTTTCATGTAAATATTGTGGATCAATGACATTAGTTGCACT
The DNA here is from genome assembly GCA_963932465.1 of Maratus speciosus. Lineage (NCBI taxonomy): Eukaryota > Metazoa > Arthropoda > Arachnida > Araneae > Salticidae > Maratus > Maratus speciosus. The sequence goes on from OZ010798.1 coordinate 295,532,163, forward strand.
CTGTTTCCTTTTTACTTCGATGGCATTAAACTACTTGGAATGGGTGAAAGCTTTTCCGAAACATTGTAGGTTTTATTAGAAAATTTATTTTAGTTAACAAAATTAATTCATTAGAAAATAAATTGTTCATAAATTAAAAAAATATGTTAATTACATAAAATTAATTTAATAACAACTGTATTATTAATTTATTAATAAAATTCGTATCAACAAAAGTATTTTTTTTCCAAATTAATTTGTTGCCAAATTTAGTTTTGATAATTATGTGTTTTTCCGAAATTATTTCAAAATTGATTCATTCATATATTTTGCACGTAAGTTGCAATTCATGCAAATTTACCAATAAGCTGCGTAATCTCTCCTAGCACTGAAACTTATGGAGAAATGCGTCATCTCTCCTAAGTAGCAGATGCGCAAACTCTCCTATTTTGGTAGGAGAAATTGCGCGGCCTTTTATTTAAACATGGCCACTTCTAAAATGAATTGTTGGTGTTCATATCCTTAGTCTATGTTAGTAGTTCATGTGAAATCGTTTAAGTTCAAAATATTTTGTACTACTGGCAACCTATAAAAATTCTGACGAACAGTTATGAAAATTCAAGCACATACTTTGGAAAAGCAAAACAAAATAGCAATGCTTTATCCGAGACGCTTAGAACAATCAATGTGCGCATTCATGTAGACACTGCACTAATGCTGCTGTATAACTACCTGGAGTCGTTGCGCGCGCACTCTACTCCTTCCCGTCGAATCTCTTTGTACGCGACCTCTCATACCGCGCGATCTCTCCCGGCTTTTCCTTATAGGCCAATAATTAAATCCATTGTTGATTCAGTTCCCATTACAATTGTACGAGTTACAAAGAAAATTTGGCGATTTATCACCTGGTACAGGAAAATTGAAAAATTCCTTAAAATTAATGTATTTATTTATAATTGCTTTGTAAAAATGCGAAAATTTTGTATTGTCCTCGGAAACGCACCTTTGTACTACATATTTGTACAATTCTGGCATATCGGGAAGTGAATTAAAAATCGATAACAAAATCCCATCATTATATATAAAAACCAGATTTAGTTAAAGAAGTCGGAAACTGTACGTCAAACGCGGCAAATGAGGTGCGTTCAATATAAATTAGTTTTATAAATATTCAGATCTTGGTGCAATAGCTGTTGCACTCTTCTGCAAAAGTGCAAAATTTATTACGATTATATACATTAAATTCAGTAATACGGAAATAATCGGACTCCATCTAAAACAAGACGTCATCGCCATGGCAACCAAAAATCATTACCTATCATGGGATATCATTGAATTAGTTACGTATGATAGGATTTAACATAATGTAGACAATTTTTCTAAGTATCTTTTTAAGTTTTGATTCAATTTTCATAAGATTTGCAATGACTCGACAAAATTCTGCAACGATTATATACATTAAATTTCAAGCCATTCGGTTGGGTAGTTTTTGGCTGTTATATACGGACAGACAGACGGGCGGACCAGACGACGATTATAGGTGCTATGTATTAGGTAGATTTCGTATGAAATACTACCTATTGGCGTCGTTCCTATGTTGGAATTTCTGATTTTTTTTTTTTTTTTTTTTTTTTTTCAGATCTGCACCGATCATGACCCATAGAACCCAAAACCACCCTCAGTAAAAAACTTTATACACATATATATATATATATATATATATATATGAGGACGTGAGTTTCAAAACTCGCCTTATCCAAAAAATCAAATTTTGGGAAATCGCGAAAAACCTGTAACTGCGACCCCGTGCATCGAATACCTCCAATTTTTTGTATACTTATATCCAGTTGCTCTGTGATATCACTGTGTTAAGTTGGAAAATCTACTTTAATTCATTTAATTAATTAATTGGAAAAAGTTTCGGATAAAAAGAGTTTTGTTGCCAATCGTCTATCATACTTGCTGGAAGAAATTAATAGTTTCTATTTTTGGTCATTGGATGATAATATTTTGGATTAAAAAATAAACCTTACGTGAGCAATAAGTATGATTAAAATTTAGTATTACGTTTTATTTTAAAAAAGCAAACTTTTGAATAATCAAATAAAACTTGTCATAAATAGCTTATAATTAATTTTTTTAAAGAATGTAATATAATATAGTCTATATAACATATAATATTATATATATACGCCATCTCCTTCTGTTTTCGTTCCTTAGAAATAATATTTTTATAGAAAGTAAGCACCTCCATTTCTGACCAGTTTTTATCAACATGTTTTTTTAAAAATCCGTGGATATCCTGAAGTTTCTCTTGCTTCACGGGTACACCCTCCCCCTTCTTTTAAAAAAGAAAGTCCAGTTTTTAGAAGCTTCTAGTACAAATTTTACACTCTGAATTTTGATTTTCCAAGAATCTTCCGAAATACACTTCCACAAATTTGAAGATGGCCATGCTTCTTAGTCTTTATATAAGACCTTATCATAATGCCTTTGAAAGCGCACTGAGATGCACTTAAAACAAAGTTTCAAGGTGAAAATTTTGCTTTTCTTGATGTTTCATGAAAGGAAAGAAACCTGGACGGTTTCTTGAAGGAGATGTTTGAGATGTGAACTTCGAAATACAGTTATCTTATGCAATTTTGTCTTTGCTTGGAAAAAAAAGCTTGGTGGAAGCGTTGAGACACCTTGAATTGAGACAGTTGAATACTCGAGGTTCTCTTTCTGGTGAATACACTTCGAGAGGACTGGAAATGCCTTAGGTTTATGCCTGAGAATAAAAATTAAATCTTTTAAATTTAATTCTCTGAGAATAAAAATTAAACCTTATGACGGTAAGAAATATAGAAAGCGATTCTCTATTTTGAACTTATATTTTAATCTTCTTTTGCGTGTATTCTTTACTAGCCCATGTGTTCGTATTTCTTTTTTCTCTTCCTCCCCCTTCCCCCACAAAATGCAAAAGTTTATTCACTGTCCATGATCCATAAGACATGCTGTAAAACTTATTTAATTAGTTTGTATGAATAGAACAAGTAACAACTTTAAAAGAAAATAGCAACAGGTCGCAGAGAAATGAAGGAAAATTACTGTGATAGTAACTGATAAGCTAGTCGTCCGTTGGTTTTACGCATGCGCAGGGATAAATCTAGTTTTGTTGCCAACTCCCTAGAGGATAAGGCGAGTTTTGAAACCAAACCAATATTTTAAGAACCCAAAAATAAAGGATAAAAATATTTTTTTTACATATTATAGTGTTTTTTTCTGTGCAAGTTTACCAATAGAATAGATTGGTAGAGAAAACTCGATTTTTTAAATTTTGGATAAGGCGAGTTTTGAAACTCACATCCTCACATATATCTATCTATGTATCTATCTATATATATATATATCACTTTCTTCTGGACACGATAACTTCCACAATTCTTCACCAATCTCTTCCAAACTGATACATAAAATCAAGGGGCATAAAATCTCGGTGAAGTTCGTTAATGGGCAAAATCGGACTAAGGGGATGGAAATAGGGAGAGGTTTTGTGAAAACCGAAAAAACCCCATAACTTCTTAATTTTTGTACATATAAAATCAGTTTAAAGTTTTTGTTACTTCTAAAAATAGGTCCAAAAATGTATGTATCACAGATTTTTGATAAAATTAAAAATAGGGTCAAGGGGCGCAAAAAATAGGGTTTTTGGGAGAAAAAAATCATAACTTCGTCAATTCTCAAGATATCAAATCCAATTAATTTTATTATACATCTCCTTAATATTATCTACAACTTTTATATTTACAAGTTTTTGATAGGACCAATTCGTACCGCAAAAAAAATTAAAAACGAAAACAAAAAGGGCGTTTGAAGAAGAACAAAATCCATAACTTCGTCAATTCTCAAGATATAAAATCCCCATGAATTTATCATATATCTTCTTAATATTGTCTTTTGATAGGACCAATTCTTACAGCAAAAACAAATTAAATATACATAGCGGTTGAAGAAAAAAAATCATCTTATTAAGAATGTATTCAAATCCAAACTGCTTATTATCTTACTCATTTTTAAATTAATTTTTGCTCTCAAATGCATCCAATTGATAGATTCTCTTCTTCAGAAACTATATAATGTACCGTAATGATCGATTTTTTGATAGAGGCAGAATATATTTCAAAAAATGATGTCAAAGTGGGCATTTTGAACAGAATTTCCCGAAGCGATTGTGTTAGAAACGAAAAATATTGCCCTACTGAGAAAATAATTGTTTACTAATCAAGTTTCATTTAATTGAAAGAAAAATAAAAACACATGTCGCTTATAAATCTTTTCAAAATCACGTCAGCAATTTTCGTAATTTTGCTATTAAAAATTAATCTGAAAATGTGCCAGAAAATTTCGAGTTGTTGAGCATGGAAAAGTATTTTTTTTTTTAGTACCGCCTTAACATGATTCTGATAAAACCAGCTATTGCATAAAAGTGAAATGAAAACTCGTCAAAAGCGGTCAGATAAAACTGTTAAAGTGGATTTATATCTACTCATGATTTAGTTGGTGGTGGTGCAATTAATATACTTAACTTCGAAATCTACCTCCGCCTGTAGGCCGGGCCGGCAGGGATTTCTTATATAATTACAAACACACCTAATAAAAGAGTTAAAAAAAAAAAAGATCTTGTTCCTTTATCGCGTTAGAGATATTTGATCCTGTAACCCTTAAATGCGCGATTTTTTATTTTGTTTCGAAAAAATTATATATGATTCTCTGAAAGATCTATTACACAGGAAAAATAATGAAAAAAACATGAGACGTACATTTTTCATATAATACGTGAAACTTTTCTTCTGTTGCACATCTGCAATATAAGTAAAAACTACTTTCGTGTGTCTGTTTTACGCTAAAATATTACAAAATAGTAAATATTTTAAGAAGCATGTCTCCAAATACCTTGTTTTATATAATTATTTATTTTATAAGACTTAACCTTTAACCCTTTAATTCCCATGATGGAATACGTTCTAGAAATTACGTAGTTCAGGGAATCTGACTTTACACTAGAAAGTTTCAATGGTTAATTTCGCTGTATTTAAATACGGAATGTATGTTATTAATTAAAGCAAATATTGCTATTTTAATTTTCTGGTGTGAATTAGGTATATACGAATAAAAAAATCTATTAAATTCAAAATACTGTTGTTTGCATATATGCAAAGCTGCGCAATAAAGGGTTAAAGAAATTCATTGTCAGTCTAGACTGGTAAAGGAGAGTAATTCTAGAAAAATACCCCTGAAGCATATATAAATGTCCATGCAATTTGCTTTTGATACAATGTATAAAACTTGAAATGAGAAAATTGCACGATTACAGGTTAAAGGAAACCCACGAAACCTGTTGACCCCTTATTCACCGCCCATCGTTTCTTTAGAATAATATTTAAAATTTTTCACTTCCCAATCGATCCACTACTGCAGTATTAGTGATAAAAATATAAAAAGATGATAAAGGTAATTAAGGGAATGGCAGAACTTATCATTTGATTAATAAGATAATTGGGTATGGGGATAGACTGTAAGCCTAATCCTGCCGTTTTCTCATCTAAGTTTTATACATTGTATCAAAATAAATACTATGGACATTTATGCAAGCTTCAGGCGTTCATTTCTAGACTTTTTTTTTTTTTTTTAGAATTACTAATGAAGGGAACGGCAAGACTTTGCATTTGATTGATAAGGTAATTCAGTATGGTGGTAGGTTGCAAGTCTAATAACAGGCGTGATGGCTAACAATTTGTAAAATTACAGTGGAAATGTACCATGAAAACTAGCTGTTGGTGTTTTAAAATATTCAGCACATTACGTGAATGAGAAAGCATTGCGTTACTTGATTAGCACATTACGTTAAAGTGATGTAATTTCGCTCCACATACGTTAAAGTGATGTAATTTTGTTACATACGTTAAAGCGATGTAATTTCGTTACATTATTATGACCGTGAATAAGAACATGAAGCTGATATATAAGCCACGAAAGCGAATGCAATAGAATCAATTTGAAATTGAAGTTATATCCGTGAAGATTTAAGATTAAGTAAATGTAATAATAATAGCAGTAATTAGTCGCATGTGCCAATACCGAAACTTTCTTTTACCTCATACATGTAAATACTTAAAAATTCGGTAGCACAGTGCCAAAATTAAATGTCAGTCTAGGCCTGTCATGAAATTCTAAAGATATGAAATTCTGTGGATTAGTTCTTGAAATATGACTATCGCTAAAATCGTGTAAATCATGCTAAATGCAGCATAGCAGCGCCACCTGTTGGGTGATTTATACCAAAACCTAATCAGCATCAACTTATGTCAACGTCTAACTGAATCTAAAGTTCGATGAAAATCCGTGCATTAGTTTTTGAGATAGAGCTATTGCAAAAATCTTGAAAAATCCAGCATAACAGTGCTACCTTTTGGGAGATTGACACGAAAACCTAATCAGAAACAACTTGTGTCAACGTCTACCTGAATCTGAAGTTTGATAAATATCCTTGTATTAGTTTTTGAGATAGAGCTATTGCAGAAATCTTGAAAAATCCAGCATAGCAGTGCTACCTTTTGGGAGATTGACACGAAAACATAATCAGCAACAACTTGTGTCAACGTCTACCTGAATCTGAAGTTTGATGAATATCCGTGTATTAGTTTTTGAGATAGAGCTATTGCAAAAATCTTGAAAAATCCAGCATAACAGTGCTACCTTTTGGGAGATTGACACGAAAACCTAATCAGCAACAACTTGTGTCAACGTCCACCTGAATGGCCTAGTTTGATGAAACCTAGTTTGATGAAAATCCGTGCATTAGTTTTTGAGATAGGGCTATTGCAAAAATCTTGAAAAATCCAGCATAACAGTGCTACCTTTTGGGAGATTGACACGAAAACCTAATCAGCAACAACTTGTGTCAACGTCTACCTGAATCTGAAGTTTGATGAAAATCCGTGCATTAGTTTTTGAGATAGAGCTATTGCAGAAATCTTGAAAAATCCAGCATAGCAGTGCTACCTGTTGGGTGATTTATACCAAAACCTAATCAGCATCAACTTATGTCAACGTCTAACTGAATCTAAAGCTCGATGAAAATCCGTGCATTAGTTTTTGAGATAGAGCTATTGCAAAAATCTTGAAAAATCCAGCATAACAGTGCTACCTTTTGGGAGAATTACACGAAAACATAATCAGCAACAACTTGTGTCAACGTCTACCTGAATCTGAAGTTTGATGAAAATCCGTGTATTAGTTTTTGAGATAGAGCTATTGCAGAAATCTTGAAAAATCCAGCATAGCAGCGCTACCTGTTGTGCGATTTACACCAAAACATAATCAGCACCAACTGATATCAAGGACTAATTGAATCTGAGTTTTAATGAAAATCCGTGCACTAATTCTTGAGATAGAGATATTGCGGAAATCTTAAAAAATGCACCATAGCAGCGCCACCTGTTGGGTGATATACACCAAAAAGTAATCAGCACCAATTCATATCAAGGTCTGACTGAATCTAAAGTTTGGTGAAATTCCGTACATTACTTCTTGGGATAGAGCGCCCACAAAACTTTTGTCTCATACAAACAGACTCACAGACAGACATTGCCTAAAAACATCAAATCGTGTGCAGGACCTTCTAAAACGTATAAATCCATCGAAATCCGGAAGTCGAATTTTTTATCGGATCCAATACTTTGATCTTGTAAAGATAGAAGAAAGTAAAAATTGTTAAAATACTATTATATAAGCATTCAACGGACATCTTCAAAATCACGCCTAATTCTTTCATTGCAATTCATGTTTTTTCCCGAAAATTCCCGTTAAAATACATTAATTTGGCGTAAGCAACGAATTCGATTATGAGAAATTCACTGCTCTTTTCACGTAGAAAGCTGAAGCAAAGAATTTATTAATATATATATAACTTTCGTTCTGCTTATTTTTACTTTCTCCTATCTTTACAAGAAGAAAGTTTTGGATTCGTGAAAATTTTCGACTTTCGGTTTTTGATGGATTTACATGTTTTTACAAAATGTCTGTTGTGAATCTGTGACTCTGTCTGCCTGTATGTATGTGACACAGATTTTGTGGGCGCTCTATCTCAAGAACTAATGCACGGAATTTAATAAAAAATTATATTCAGTTAGTCTCTAATACAAATTGCTGCTGATTAGTTTTTCGTGTAAATCGCTCAAAAGGTGGCGCTAGTATACAGCATTTTTCACGAATTCCACAATAGCTCAATCTTCAAAACTAATGCTTGGATTTTCAACAAATTTCGGATTCAGGTATACCTTGATATGAATTAGTGTTGTTTATGTTTTGGTGCAAATCACTCAACAAGGGGCGCTGCTATGCTACATTTTTCAGAATTTCTGCTATAGCTCTATCTTAAGAACTAATGCACAAACTTTCATCAAATTTCAAATTCAGATATACATTGATATGAATTGGTGCTAAATATATGTAATTTCATGTACTATTTAAATGATTTAATTGGCGTAATTTATATAGAAGAAAGTTTTGTGATGGACACAACATACTAATTTAATAGGGGTACAGAAAAAAAGAGAAGTGAAACATTATTTAAGCAATATTTAGGATTTCTAACTTGATTTCACAAAATATAATCGTAAATTAATTCGCCTTTTTTCTTATGTTACATTATTCATTTTTTATTTTTTATTTATTTTTTTCCTGCTTTTAAATCTTTAAAATGTTTCATTGTTGCACTTTCACAGCACTTTGGCGAAAATTTATAGGCGTATAATTAAATCCATTGTTTTTTCAATTCCCATACAATTGTACGAAATACAGAGGTTATTTGGCGATTTATAACTTGTGGCGGGCTAATTGGAAAATGCTTAGAAATTAATGTTTTCATTAATAATTTAGTTGTAAAAATATTAAAATGTTGTATTATCATCGAATAATCATCACCGAATATATCATCATATCAGGAAGTGAGTTAAATATCGATTGTAAAATTCCACTTTACATACAAAAACCAGGTTGAGTTCAGTACAAGAGTGTGATAATAATAATTAGAGATCAACCAAAAATTCGGTTTCCTTTTCGTTTTTGGCGCAAAATCTGAGTTTTGCCGAAAATTCGTTTTTGGTGAAAATGCTGCTAAAAATTCGGCCGTACCGAAACTTGACCAAAACTATCTGTATTCCAAAAATCTCTTTCTTCCTTCATAAATGTTCAACATTACTCATTCATTTGAACTGTAGCGGCTCAAATAAGACATTCTTTATTTATTGCTATGAACTTCACTGTTTATAATTATCAGTCATGACTGTCTCAAGACGTGGGTGCAAATTATAAAGCAAGAAATGCATATATAACTGAACGTTGATAACGCTTTTCTTGTGCTCGTTAAAAGCTGCAGCCTTAATAGTAATAAATTTTTCTTATTTTGAAACCGCAGAAGTGTTTCGAATACTATTTGAGAAAATTCTAGTATAACTGATGATCATTTACAAAAGTTATTGTAAAAAATAAATCGATGTACGTATACCTAAAATACTTTTTAATTAGATGAAATTCGTATAATTAGAAAATCATTCTTTGTTGTTGATGAATTAACTACATTTTATTTTATATGAAAATAGAGAAAAGTCTTTAAAAAGGGTGAAATGAGCAAAAAGCGTTCTAAACACACAAAAACGTTAAAAGAAATCGAAATTTAAAAGGGTGCAGGTGAAAAAAATTCTAAATTACGATTTTTGTGATACTGAAGAGACTAGAAACTAGAAATTTGGCGTGGTAGATAATTATAAGAGATAAATTGTTTCTAACAAGTATAGCGATTAGAATATATAGTGTCGAAATCAGCTATCCAAACAGTGCTAAAAATTTGTATCCCTTAAATGTGCAACGATGCTGAAATCCAAAGAGCCGATCGCAGCGACATCTGTGGTATATTTTCAAATTTAAATGTAATCATCGTATTATTACAGCGTGTAGACCAAATCGTCTTGGAGTTTCAGAAGATATCCCGTAAATGTAGCTGCGATCGGCTAGTTTGACATTTAAGGGATGCAATATTTTAGCACTTTTTTAAGTATTACTGGGATCGCCGATTTCAACACTATATATTCTAGACGCCTATACTAACAAGTAAAGGTATTATAGTCTGTGGCGGCGAATTTCAATTTTTATAGCTCATCCGATTCGTCTCATTGAACTTACCAGGAAGGTCTCCTTACAGGGCGTACTCAGAATATGTTGAAAGAAATGCTAGTGAAACTATTCATGTATGTAATAAGGGATCAGTTAAATTTAACGGTGGATTTTCAGTAGAAAGTCTGTAAAAAAATAAAATACTTTCGAATATTTGGCGCGAAAAGACGAAAGTGACACGCGATTTGGCCAGCAGGATTTTTCCTCGCCAAAAGCAAACTATTTTAGTGCATCTGAAAATTGTTTATTAATTGTTATTTTTGAATGCACGGTTTTTAATGAATTTAAAGTTGAAAATGTTTAAACTTGAAAATCAATGAAAGATGTTATTATATATTTTTTATATTACATATACTACATATTGCTTGTTGCTGTAGTTATTTAATTTAATCAGTGTGAAAATATTTTCTTTGCTTTGCAAGCTGCAAATATCTATTTTAAGTTATATCCAGCTGATATTTGATTGACATAATACATTTCCATATCGAAGACAAAGTAATTTCCATAGCAACAAAATCAAATCGACAGTGTTCTATCTGCCTTACTTTTGAACTTAAAACAATTTAACCCTAGATCTACCGGGAATTTTATTCAAGTTTTAATAAAACGTTCTACACCAGAATTTTTATTTAAAACTATTTAACTTATTTATTTACCTTATTTTTGTCTGGTTTATATACTTAGTTTATTTTAAAGAAATTTCTGGTTTGAATGAATATTTTGTATGTACCTGCCGGGTCCAATGGACCCGTCTGGTAGACGGAGGGTTAAACTAGTTTAAATTTTGTTTTAAATCTTAAGATATGATATTTAAATTTTATTATAAATACATATAAATGTATATGAAAAACTATAGTTAAAACAAACTGAAAATGACAAAACTATAGTTAAAACAAATTAAAAATGACAAAAATTAAGTTATTTAAATTAGATTTATATAAACAAATTCAACATAAAAAGTTTTTTCTTACATAAAAGCGTAATTTTTTTTTCATCGGCAGCCGGTGGTAAATCGCCAAATAAATGAAAATTTCGTTATTTTTTTACGAACGCTGTATCGGGGTTCCGCCAAAAAAAAATTTTAAACATACATACCCATATGAGAAGAACATTCAGTAATTTTTTCAGAGTTTTCTGAGTATGCCCGTATGGAGACCTTCCTTGTTAGTAATTGTATAGCTCGCATATCGGCTATTGAGTTTTTATAATGACAGGGGGCCGGGTCAAAGTTCAAAATTTCGTTCATAAAAAAATAGATGCTTTGAAAGAAATAAGTGCGATTTAATTATATCAATTGTTTTTACAGTGCCATACATTGCCAATAGCTACTATAGGGTTATATTATTGCTATTATAAGAATCTGTAATTGCAGATAAAATATTCGTATGGTATTTGACAACAGTGATGTAGTCGTAAAAAGACCAGAGGGTATGCGTTTTAGGCAGAGGGTATACGCTAAAGCCATGAATGTCATGCCTAGGGTATACGCTACAGCTTTATTGAAGAAACAGGGTTGGGTTGGGTTGATTTTTGACGGCCAATTATCTACACGAGGGATATAGGCCCGGGGGAGTGCCCTCCGTGGGGGTCTTTCTAAGGGAACCTAATCCGTATTAACGCATGGAAGATCCACGGATCGAAGAAAACCACGAAAATTCCGAACGATTAGGCCGACGGGCGCGATTGGGATCAAACCCAGCACCTCCCGTCTACCAGCTTCGAGAGAATTGAAGAAACAGAGGGTATACGGTGCTTCTTAAAAAAATCCAGAAGGTGTACGGCGTATACCCTTCACTACACCCCTGCTTGTCAGGCAGGTTTTCGCAAGTTATGATTTCCTCGTCTAGTTCAGTGTTGCCACTGGACTACTTAAAATTTAGATTTCTTGATTGGCACCACTTTTCTGAAATGGTAAAATTACTCTTGTTTTCTTCGTAACTAATATATCATTAAATAAGGCGAATTTTACTACTTCAAAAAAGTGGTGCCAACAAGAAACTGAATTTTAAAAAGGTAGCCCACGGGCAACACTGGTCTAGTTTTGTCCATCCTGTCAATACTTTTTCCGAATTACGAGCAAAAATCTTTGTACCACACATTGTCGGTTTTTTTGTCAGTTTTTCAGTCTCTTCGTAACTTGCGGAACGTCTGCGTACGGTTGCATACGAAGGGATTTTCTTCTACTGTTTTATTTTCGGCAGCTCGCATTATGAAAATTTTTAAACTTTGATCTGGCCCCCTGTCAATATTAAAATTCAATAGCTCTATATGCGAGGCAGAAATTACTTAGCTCGATGCGACGAATCGAATGAGCTATAAAAATCGAAATTCGCCGCCACAGACTATAATAGTACAGTGAAACCTCCCTGTGCGACCACCTCCCTGAACGACAATTTTTTCATGGAACGAAATTTATTCTCATAGGTTCAATAGTAATTTTACCTCCATTCAGAGACCATCCCAGATGAATTCCCTCCATGAGCGATCCATTTCTTTGAAGAAAATTTCGTTTTTTCCTGGTCCCTTGAAGAAGGTTTTATTAGAAAAATAATTCTGGAGAGTGCATTATACATCAAACTTCCAAACTAAGTTTAGATTTTTTTTTATCACGGTAACTCTTAAGTGTTTATATCCCTTTGTGCCTTTTTAGACAATGAATTTAACTCTCATGACGAATTATGAATGACGGTCAATAAACTCGCCTGCCTATTCTGTCGGGAAACTCTGAAAGAAATAGATAAATTAATGAAATCGTCATTATTTGTTCCCATCCAAAAAAATTGCATTTATTTACTGAACTTCGAAAGGATTGGGAAATAAAAGTTTTAAAAGATAAAACCGTAAAATCAGAGCAAACGTCAATGTATTCATTTTTTAAACTCTGCACTAATTAACTTATGTAATCAACTTTTGTTTTGATACTTAAATTTTTATATTTTTTAGTAATTTGAAAAATAAATTTTAGTATCATTAATTGTTACCTTTTTTCAACAATTAAAATCTAGATTTAAGCATGACCTCCATTAAGAGACCACCTCTTGGAGCGACCCATTTTTATTGGAACGGAACGTGGTTGCTTTAGGGAGGTTTTACTGTACCTCTAATTGTAAGAACAGTTACTAAAAATTTCGAAATTTAAAAGGGGGAAATGAGCGGAAAACGTTCTTAAAAAGTTCTAATTACGATTTCTATAGAATTATTAGTGATATAAACTTGAAATTTGACATGGTTGTTACTTTTAAGACATGTGCACAGAACAGGTTTTTTTTTTAATTCGAAAATTAAAAAGAGGCAGGAGAAAAAATATTCTAAACTTACAATTTTTGTGATACTAAAAGGGACTAGAAACTAGAAATTTGGCGTGGTAGATACTTTTTAAGAGATAAATAATCTTTAAGAAAAGTTAATAAAACTTTCGAAATCTAAAAGAGGGAAATGAGCGAAAAACGTTCTTGAAAAGCTCTAAATTACGATTTCTATAGAATTATTAGTAATATAAACTTGAAATTTGACATGGTTGTTACTTTTAAGACATGTGCACAAAACAGTTTTTTTTTTTTTTTTTTTAATTCGAAAATTAAAAAGGGGCAGGAGAAAAAATATTCTAAACTTACAATTTTTGTGATACTGAAAGGGACTAGAAACTAGAAATTTAGCGTGGTAGATACTTTTTAAGAGATAAATAATCTTTAAGAACAGTTACTAAAACTTTCGAAATCTAAAAGGGGGAAATGAGCGAAAAACGTTCTTTAAAAGCTCTAAATTACGATTTCTATAGAATTATTAGCCATATAAACTTGAAATTTGATATGGTTGTTACTTTTAAAATGCAAATGCAGTTTTTTAAAAAATTCGAAAATCAAAAAGGTGCAGGAGGGAAAATGTTCTAAACTTACGATTTTTGTGATACTGAAAGGGACTAGAAACTAGAAATTTGGTGTGGTAGATACTTATAAGAGATAAATTATCTCTTAGAACAGTTACTAAAAATTTCGAAATTTAAATGGGGTAAATGAGCGAAAAACGTTCTTATAAAGTTCTAAATTACGATTTTCATAGAATTATTAGTGATATAAACTTTAAATTTCACATGGTTGTTACTTTTAAGACGCAAATGCATGTGCACAGAACAGTTTTTTAAAAAATTCGAAAATCAAAAAGGTACAGGAGGGAAAATGTTCTAAACTTACGATTTTTGTGATACTGAAAGGGACTGAGACACCTTAAACTAGGGATGCACAACCTGTGGCCCGCGATGGATTAACTTGTGGCCCGCGAATTTCGAAAATTTATAACTGGGAAAAATCGCAATTTTTGTCCATATGTTGCTGGAAAAAATCCGTAATTTCGTCAATTTCTCGCTGGAAAACATTGCAAATTTCGTTTATCGGATACGGAAAAATCGCGAGTTTCGTGAGTTTATCGCAAATTTCGTTAAATGGCCGCGGGAAAAATTATAAATTTCGTCAGAGTCTTGATAAGAATTGCGAATTTCATTGACCGGATGCAGAAAAATCGCGAATTTCGTTGATCGAGTGCGGAAAAATCGCGAATTTTGATGAGGTGCTCAAAAATTCCAAATTTCGTTGATCGGATTCGGAAAAATAGCAAGTTTCGTCATTATATCAACAGAAAAAAATCGCGAATTTCGTCAATTTTGCGCAGGGAAGAAATTTCAAATTTCGTCAGTCAGTTAAGAATCACGAATTTCGTTGATCGGGTTCGGAAAAATCGCGAATTTTCTCTATCATGTGTGAAAAAATATCAAATTTTGTTGATCGGATGCGGAAAAATCGCGAGTTTCGTCAGTTTATCGCGGGAAAAATTACAAATTTCGCCATAGTCAGTTAAGAATCGCGAATTTCGTTGATCGGTCACGCATAAATCTCGAATTTCGTTGATCGAGTTCGGGAAAATCCCGAATTTTGCCGTTTTGGTGCGGAAAAGTCTCAAATTTTGCTAATCGGTTACAGAAAAATCGCGAATTTTGTCGATGAGGAGCTGAAAATTGCAAATTTCGTTGATCGGCCGCGGAAAAATCACGAGTTTTGTCAGTTTATCGCAAGAAAAAAATCGTTAATTTCGTCAATTTTCCGTGGAAAAAAAATTACAAATTTCGTCAGTCAGTTAAGAATCACGAATTTCGCTGATCGGGGCGAAAAAATTGCGAAATTTTCCAATCAGGTGTGGAAGAATCTCAAATTTCGGTGATCGGCTGCAGAAAAATCGCAAGTTTCGTCAATTTATCGCGAGAAAAGATCGCTAATTTTGTCACTCTGTCGGGGTAAAAAAAAAAAATCACGAATTTCGACAACTGATGGAAACTTTTGTCAATTGATCACAAAAATATCGCGAAATTCTTCTCGCTCGAGGAAAAAAAAAATGTGAATTTTGTCAAAATTTTCCACTTATCAAGAAAGAACAGTTAGTCTTCATAAAGTGTTGTATGGTTACAGATATGGTTACAGATGGATAGGAATACAGATCTGAATAAGCCCTGCATACAATTACTTAATTTAATATATTTATTTTTTATATGCAAAAATTCATTATTCTTCAAGAATAAAGAGTTATTACCCCCCCCCCCCAATCTTCCGATATAGAATCATGTCTGTGTTACTGATGTGGCCCTCGACAACCCAAACATAGCCCAAACTGGCCCTTCTCTCAAAAAGGTTGTGCACCCTACCTTAAACTAAATAAACTTTGTTAGATTAAAATTTGGTAGATTAAAAGGAGAAATGAATATGCCTGGTTAGTTATACAAAGCGATATATCTTTGCCGAAATATTTGTATGTGATAGATTTACTCAAACTGTAATGGTGAATTTAAGACATCATTTCGAATGTATCTGAAAAGACTGCAAAAATATTAGTACATTAAGCTAATTCTTTTATTTGACAAAATATTTATTATTGATACTTAAATGTCCAGAGCATCTCAACTCCCATATTTGATAATATGGTAAAATATATTGCTGCAGTCTATTACCATAAAGTAGATAAACTTAGCGGAAGAAGCAATTAAGTATATATCCCTTCTGTATGTAAATTACGTATTATAAACATAATTTGTTTGACGCAGATGGACCTTTTCTTTGAATTTTTCATTTGCATAGATATGTCAAAAATAAATAATGATACTAATATATAAAACTGTAGAAATATAACTTATGTAAGATATTAGAAAAATATAATTTTATATAAATATAGAAATACAATAATTAAATACAGTGAAAAGACATACAAAAATAAGCGAATGGATGTACCAATCATGTGTTAAAATGAAATTTGTACCTTCGTTTGCTATATGTATAGAAAATAGGTAAAATATAAAATTAATTAATTAATTAATTAATAATATTAATAACAATAATATATACATTTTTCTCCAAAATGTTATTTTTAAGTAGTAGCGAATTGAAGTACTAATTTTATTTTAATGTTTTGTAAATCGTTACAGAGGGGTTTCACCGGTCAGGCAATTTTTCAGGGGATATACCAATATTTTCTCATTGAATTATTCACCTTATTTAATTCCGCGGTTTATAAGGCGAAATTTTCTGTAAAAAAATACTGGTATTTACCCTGGCTTGTGGGCACCCTGTTACACCATAGCTGCCAACTTTTACGCTTTTTTTACACTATTTCTGAACAAAATAAAAATTGGATTTTTCGATGTTTACTTGACAAAATTCCTTGTTCTAAAATAGTGGTAGAAAAAAACTGAAAGTTACTATCCATGCTTACACGCTTAACATAAACATGTGTCAAAATCAATTTTTGCCTTCACTCCTTCTGTGTGTAATAAATAGGTAAAATACTTATGAGAGAAAACAAAAAGGTAAAAATAGTCTAGTTTGATCACGAAGAACAGATCTGTTTAACAATCCCAAGCGTTATATAATATTGAACAGATATAATGAACAATATTTTTTTTTAAGGAACTGCACTTTTGAAAAAGGCCACTGCCATAACGTTATCGAGCCTAGTCTGCTTTTAATTTAAGTATTTTCTTTTCTTTTAAACTAAATAAAAATAAATTTGGTAAATTAAAAGAAGAAATGGCTATGTCTGGCTGAGTATGCAAAGTGATATATCTTTGAAAAAATATCTTTAAATGATAGATTTACTGAATATATATATTATGTTGATATTTTTTAGGTATCATTTCTAATGTATCTGGCAAGACTGCAAAAATATTCCTGCAATAAGTTATTTAACAAAATGTTTATTATTAATACTGAGTGTCCAAAGCATTTCAACTCACATATTTGATAATAGGGTAAAATATATTGAAACAGTCTATTATCATAAGACAGATAAACTTAGCGGAAGAAGTAATAAAGTATAGAGTTTTTCCATATTTGAAATATTTATTGCAAACATAATTTGTTTGATGCAGATGGGTTTTTTCTACGAATTTTTCATTTGCATAGCTATGTAAGAAAATAAATAATCATATTAATACTTAAAACTACAAAAATATAACTTGTTTAATAATATTATAAAAATATAATTTTATATAAATATACAAAAATAACAAATTAAGTACCACGAAGTTTTTAAACATATACAGTAGAACCTCTTTTATCCAAAACTCTTTTAACCGAAATTCATGTTTAAAGCCTTTTTTTTTTTTTTTTTTTTTTTTTACTATCATATTCATTGTGTGCAAAATCCAGTGCACTGTGTGCATTGTGTGCAAATTTTGAAAGCTTTTTTTTTAAACTATAATATTCCTTGTGTGCAAGCGGTCCTTTCCGAACTACGAGTACATATAAATATTTTCGATCCCCTTTAGGGTTCTTTTGAATTTAACTTGAGCTCCCGTAAGCTGAGGAATGGAAGAAAAAAAACGAACAAATTAGCAATTCTAAAGCTTTTGAATGTTTTGCAAAAGGTTTGGCATGAATGTAGCAGCAGATAAACTGTGATACTGGTGAACTAATGTTAAAAACTCCGTGACAGAGCTTCAAAGCAAAAGCAATCGAAACTGCGACTAGAGGTCTGCACGGGCCGGCCCGAACGAAAGCTATCTTGGCCCGGCCCGGTGTAAAAATTGGAAGTTCGGCTCGAGCCCGGCCCGTTTGCATTTTTACAGTTCTCGGCCCGGCCCGTACAAAAATCAGGGAAAACAGGCCCGGCCCAACACAATTTCTACAAAAAAAATCCGTTTTTTCTCAACATACAATTAAGATTCTTTAATGAATACTACATACATATTTATGGGAACATTTTACAGCATATTTTACATTACTATGATGTTCGCAAAACAGAAAACACACAATAGTAAACATTAACGATTACTTACAGTGTTTTAGTCATCGTGTCTACAGACATTTCACAATGGAAATAAGGATTAATTAAAAGATTAATGTAGTTCAGAATAAAGGATTAAAAACATGATAACTTTTGAAGCTGTATAATAAAAAGTAGATTTGTGAAAATATTTCTCTCATTTTTAAGGCTGTTCTCAAATCCAAAGGAGCGACATTTCGACACATTTATGAATTCTTTTATTTTCGGAAACGCGTAAGATTGGCAGATATTCTTATTCAGAAGCTATGTAAATGTCGTTTTTCTTCATATCTAAAAGCAATATATCTTTCTGAAAATACTGTCAAAGTTAGCGTTTTGAATCGAATTTCCGAAAGCGATAGCACAGGAAAGGAGAAAAACGTACAGTCACATGACAGGAATCTCTGTTATCTCTGTAAGTAATTTATCAAATATGGAAAAAGCTATTCGTTTCCAAATGCCTTCAATAGGCAGGCCTGTCAATTTTATGCCGTTAGTTAAAAGTTTTGTCAGAAAATGTGTCTGAAAGCTTCGCATTGTTGAGCAGTGAATATGAGAACCACCTTAAGGTATTTCCAAAGATACTGTTAAGAGAAGTTCATTATCACTATTAATACTACAAAACACAATGACTGTTCTACACATCCTGAGATCGATTAAGACCAGTTCCGTCCCGGCACGAGTCTGCTGAAAAGAAATTAAACTCGGAATCAGACATCTTGTAACTGTAACATGCCGATCTCTACAATGGACATGTTACATTTCTGTATTGATGTTGTTAAACTCGCATCAGCTCGTGACGCACATTTATACTTCTCGAGAAAATCATATTCATTGAAAATGGCTCGTATTTTATCTGCTTCGCTTAAATTCTTATATCGGGCCGATAGGCCCGATTAATGTTTTTGCCAGCCCGGCCCGTTTATTTTGTCTGTCGGTCCGGCCTGTTGAAAAAATTGTCCTAATTCTGACGGCCCGTTTGAAAATTCGCCTTCATTCCGCCGGCCCGAGCCCGTGCAGACCTCTAACTGCGACAAACAAAACATTTTTTCAAACCCTTGTGATATAAGTAAAAAGTGCTTAATTTCAAAATTAAAATTCAGGTAATTTATTTTTCTTTCTATCTTGCTATTGCTTTATTTTTATTACACTTGTTACCAAAATAAGAAATATTGCATATATTTCTCCTTAATCTTAAAATTGAAGCATTCTCGATTATCCGAAAATTT
Source organism: Maratus speciosus (assembly GCA_963932465.1). Lineage (NCBI taxonomy): Eukaryota > Metazoa > Arthropoda > Arachnida > Araneae > Salticidae > Maratus > Maratus speciosus. Next base: position 295,551,887 of record OZ010798.1, read on the forward strand.
CGGTTTTCCGAAAGATGCTCGGTCCGAATTACTTCGGATAATCGAGGCTCTACTGTATAAGCAAATTGATACTATTCAATTCATATCGTACCAATCATGTATTAAAATGAAAATTGCACCTTCGCTTGCTATGTGTATAAAAAAAAATAGTTAAAGCGTAAAATAAATTAATTAACAAATAATAATAATAATAATAATGTAAACTTTTTTTTCCAAAATGTTCTTTTTTTAAGTAGGAGCGAATTGAGTTTCCGATTTTGTTTTAAGTTTCTTAAATCCTAAAAAAAAATAAAGATTGGGGTCACCGGTCAAGGAATTTTTCAGGGTATATACCAGTATTTGATTATACAGAAATATTGAACTTATTAATCCCGCGATTTAATAATTCGAATTTTTCTACAAGAAAATACTGGCGTTTACCCTGACCTGTGGTCACTCTATTACACCATAGCTGCCAACTTTTACGCTTTTTTCTTATGCTACTTCTGAGCCAATAAAAAAGTCTTATTTATTTCTAAGTTTTCGATGATTACTTGACAAAATTTTCTGCCCCTTCTTTCTTTTAATTTAAGTATTTTTTTTTTTTTAACAAAACAAAAATAAATTTGGTAAATTAAAGAAGAAATGACTCTGCCTGGCTCGGTATGTAAAGTGATATATCTTTGAAAAAATATCTTTATGTGATAGATTTACCGAATCTATTATGGCGAATTTTTGGATATAATTTCTAATGTATCTGGCAAGACTGCAAAATATTCCTACAACAAGTTAGTTCCTTTATTTAGCAAAATGCTTATTATTAATACGAAATCTCCAAAGCATGTCAACTCACATATATGATAATAGGGTAAAATATATTGAAACAGTCTATTATCAAGACAGATAAACTTCGCGGAAGAAATAATAAAGTACAGAACTTTTCCATATGTAAACTATTTATTGCAAATATAATTTATTTGATGCAGATGGAATTGTTCTTTGAATTTTTTATTTGCATAGATATGTAAGAAAATAAATAATCATACTAATGTATAAAACTACAGAAATATAACTCATTTAATGATATTACAAAAGTATAATCTTACATAAATATGCAAAAAATATAATTAATATTGTAATATAAAAATATTATAATAGTTTAAAAAAAAGAAACCTCTACAATCACCATTGAGTGTAGCAACTTCAATAATAAAGTTGCCATGAAAATAGTAAAATTTATTTTGAATACGCTATTTTCGTATCGTACATGTCGCCTAATTTAATCACGCAAATTCTTCAATTAAATATGGCGACTGTCTCTCTTTATCTCTCTCTCTCTCTATTAGACTTTAATTCTCTAGGAAAATAGTCGAAATTAAAATATGATTTTAGTAATTTCTTGACAACCGTGTTTCATAGTCTTATTGAGACTTAGTCTTTTAAAAATAAACCATTATTCATCTTTATTTATTTTTATTTTTATAACTAAACAAAAATATTTTTTTTTAATTTACAGAAGAAATGGCTATTCGGGCTGCGTATACAAGGTGATATATCTTTGAAGAAATATTTTTATGAATAGATTTACTGAATCTATTACAGTGAATTTTCAGATATCATCGCTAATGCATTTGGCAACATTGCAAAAATATTCCTACGATAAGTTAGTTATTTTATTAAAAAATATATTTATTATTCATGCTAAATGACCAAAGCATATCACATCCCATATTTGATAGTATTGTAAAAGATATTGTTGTAGTCTATTACCATAAAGTAAATAAGCATAGCGTAAGGAGTAATAAAGCATCTAGCTTTACCATATATAAACTATGTAATCTAATTGTAATTTATTTGATGCAAATGGACTTTTTTTTTTAATTTTTCATTAACATAGTTATGTAAAAAAAGATGATCATATTAATATATAAAACTACAGAAATATAACTTACATAATAATTTTATAAAAATATAATTTTGTGTAAATATACAAAAGTAATAAATTAAGCATAGAAAAAAGGTTTTTAACAAGCAATAAGTGAACTGAGGTACCTACCACATATCAAAATGAAAATGGTACCTTTGTTTGCTCTGTTTCTAATAAATAGGTAAAGTGTAAAATAAATAAATAAACAAATAATAGTATATCTTTTCTTTTCGACACGCTCTTTTTTAATTAGGAGCGAATTGAAGTATTGATTTCATTTTAATATTTTGTAAATCCTTACACAAGGTGACCACCGGTGTGGGAATTTTTCGGGGAAAATTCCAGTATTTTCTAAAAGAAAAAGTATTTGCCTTACTTAATCGCGCGTTTTACCGTGGTGAAGTTTTCTATAAGAAAATATTGGTATCTTCCCTGAAGTATTTCTTCTAGATTTCGCTAGATCTTTCGAAAGAGCTTTGTCTTTCTTTGTCAGGCGAAAAAGAAGTGCTATCAATTTGAAGGCCTTGCTCTTGCCTTCAAACTTGTAGCACTTTTTTTTTTTTTTTTTTTGCACCTGACGAAGAAAGACAAAGTTGTTTTGGAAGACCAAGCGCATTCCTTATTTTATTGTTATTAAGGAGTTTTTATGCCTTTATACATTTATTGATATTGAAATATATAATGTTGTTTTCAATCGATTAATATACAGGTTTTCAATTAAAAAAATCGGGACAACCCGAAACTGACCTGAAAGAATTAAATCTCGACCCGAAACCGACTCGAATATGACACGCAATGAAAAAAATTATTGTTGACTTGATTCAAACATGACACAGAATGAAAAAAATTAGGGTCAACCCGACTCGACTCGAACCACGAACCGGAATAATTAAATCTCAACCCGAAACTGACTCGAACATGACACGCAATGAAAAAAATTAGCGTTGACTTGATTCGAACATGACACGCAATGAAAAAAATTAGCGTCGACTTGATTCGAACATGACACGCAATGAAAAAAATTAGGGTGAACCCGACTCGACTCGATCCACGCACCGGAATAATTAAATCTCAACCTGAAACAAGTCGAACATTACATGCAATGAAAAAAATTAGCGCCTATACTTGACTCGAACATGACGCACTAATAAAAAAAAAATTAGCATCAACTCGACTCGAACCACGAGCCGGTCAACTCCGGATAAATTCCGGTTACCCGACCCGATGCTGGACTCTAAAGGACCACTTTTTTAGTCGTATCGATCTTAGTCTTTTAAAAATAAACTATTTCTATCCTTTATCTTTCATTTTTTTTTTTTTAACTACAGAAAAATAAATTTGGTAAGTGAACTGAAGAAATGGATATGCCTGGCTTAGTACAAGGTGATGTATCTTTGAAGACATATTTTTATGTGAGAGATTTACTGAATATATCATAGTGAATTGTTAGATATCATTCCTAATGTATCTGGCAAGACTGCAAAAATATTCCTACAATAAGTTAGTCCTTATACTTAACAAAATATTTATTGTTTGTACTAAATATCCAAAGCATGTCAACTCCCATATTTGATAACAGGCTAAAATATATTGCAACTATCTATTACCATAAAACAGATAAACTTGGCGGAAGAAGAAATAGAGTATAGAGCTTCTCCATATGTAAACTATTTATTATACACATAATTTATTTGATGCAGATAATTTTTTTTTTTTTTTTTTTTTTTTTTTTTTGTAGAATTTTTCACTTACATATATACAGGTTTTTCAAAATTCAACCGATAAATTAAGAGAGGTGATAGATGGCATCAAGAGGATGAAATCTCACCATAGAACATGAGGTCGCAAACCACTTATATAATCACAAATACAGGGTGTTTCAATCTAACTGAACTTGAGTTGGCGGTAATCTATATATATATATTACGCTATCGTACGTGTCACAAAAATCGCGATTATTTGTTAATTGTTTAATGGCAACGCCCGAATGAAACGCATCTCATTGGTTATTGAACATTATTTAATGCATCTCCATACCTGTAAGGAGGGGGGGGGGTTACCATAGGGGGGACCCTGTTCTGTCGCCAAATACCGCAAAGTTTGTCGCCAACTTGGCGATATCTTTAATATTTCGCCAAATTTCCATAGACTTCCATTGTAAACCAGTAGGGTTTACTTTCTTACGGAAAATCAACAAATTGATATATTTTAATGCAACAAAAACTAATATTAGCATATAAGGGATTATTTTAATGCAACAAAAACTAATATTAGCTTAAGGGATTAATTATATATTTAAGGCAGTCCAAGTTAATTAAATTATGAATAAAAGTAACATGATACAATGCTTAGCATGCTTTCCCAAACTTTTGAATATAATGTTGCAATTTTTTTAAATCGAATTCGCGTGTTCTTGAAGGAAATTTTAAACTTTTTTCAATATTTTATACTTATTATTAACTAATTTTTATTTTTAAATGCTTTTCTTTAAAAAATTTCAATGTTAATAGTCCGATAAGTGGTCTCGAAAACTGCATTTTCAGAAAGTTATGCTGCTGTAAAATCAAGAAATATTATTTTAACAGAAAAATTTTATCGATCCTCAAACTTCACAATATAGGGCTATAAAATGCATTAGGTCGTAACATTAAATGCGAGCAACACCAAAAGTGGTTCCTTTGTTAGAACAGCAAAAATGCCGGGGCGATGCCGGAAAGTGCTGAGGAACTTGTTGCACACCAGCAAAGAGGTAATTGCTGGCCAGCAGCAAGATAAATGCTGGCAATGATGGAGAAGTACTGGCTAATGGTCTACCACTACATGACCACTGCTAGACAGCTTCGGTCAACTTTGCTGTTGGAAATCATCAGATAAAATTCTGGTGGGCTTCCGTTTTATCTCATGCGCTGGCCCACCACCACATGGAAGTGCACGAACTTTTGCAGTATTATTGCTGGGAACCCTTACGCTAGGTGGCGTTGCGAATATCGAAGACATTGAGTATTTTAACACAAATCTGAAATGAATATCCTAACACAATTTAAGCAGTGACGCTAATTTTTTTTAAACTGTAAATAATATAGCATCACTGCCACCGACAAAATAAATAAGTAAATGAATAAATAAATAAATTCTTTATTTCAACGCACTTTTTTTTCACCTTAAATCTGATTTTACTAAGTTACAAAGGATTTCGGTTTTCATAATTTACACAGTTGAGAATCAATAATAAAAAAAAGAGTATAAAATATATAGGATAGGATTTTATACAATACAATAATTTCTATACCAGTTTAATGATTGAGAACGTAAATCACAAAAGAAACAAACTTGAAATAGTGTAATGAGAGCTTGAAAATTACGTGCGGTCGTAGAAAATACTTGTTCATGTCTGATCACGAAAACCAAACAGCACGGAGCGCTGTTAGTACTTGGGACATGGAACTATTAATAAAGAGGAACTGACATATCCTTAAAATAGTGAAGCTTCAACTGTAACCGCTATCACAGGAGTTGTTTATCGACGGTGGAAACTCCCACCAGTAGGCTCATATAGATATTTTCATCTTATTTAAACGCCTTATTATTACAAAATTTCAGTCATAAATAGTGGTAGAAACAGATTTTCATTTTTACTGGTAGTAGTTTTCTTTGGTGGTAGTTAGGCCCGGCGTTTCCGCCATATTGTGACAACCATGGAAAAACACTGACAGTTTTATAAGGCATGCTGACACCAGTAAAAACAAATAGAAATTTTTAGGACATTTTTGAAAAGAAATTCCATGAATAAGACGTTTCTTTAAAAGGAAATCTTTTATTCAATTTTACTGGTGGGATGTTTGACCTATCGGTAATCAGAAACTGAAGAACCGATTTTAAAAAAAGCAGCCGCCATATTGTGACAACCTCCTCAGTTACTTCACTCACAACTGGTAGACAATACACTATATGTCTCCTCCTTTTTATTCATAACTCCATTACTTGGGAGGGTGACCACATGGAAACCACTGCAAGTTCAAATCTTTCTATCATAGACACTTACTTCTACAGATATTTCTATATCTCTTGGTGAAACTAGCTTATATAAAAAAGGGCAATAACACTTTGTTTTTTTTTTATAGAATTCTATAAGAAATTTTTGTAAGGGCCAGCAAAGGAATGGCAGTAGGATAGGTGCTAGCACTGCACGAAAAGTGCCGGATTGAAGTAATGTGATGGCATACCAATGCTGGCCTGCTGTTGACCATCACTGATGGGCCAGCTGCATTCCGCACAGACACTTTTTTACTGGTTTAAGTAATGGCACCATTACGCTTTACCGCTGATGTCAGTGCTGGCTGCCATCTTTTTTTCAGCTGATGGCCCACTATTTCTTTCTTTGCTGGGGCCCTTCCGTTCTTGTGCTTTATGTCGTCACTACCGCGACAGGAAAGCGTTTGCGACCATGCACTGCTATGTGATTTTTATTTCCCATCGTCTAGGTGAACTTTATCTCTTCCGAAACTGAAACACCCTGTATACAAAAACCGAGTTAAGTTAAATAAGGGAACGTCCATTCGTTATTCTTGTGACCATTAGAGAATTTTTTAATAAATAATTCCAATTATTTTATTACAAAGTATAATTAAGACAAAAATTGATATAACCAGTTAAATACCGTTCTGCTCCGCCCCACAAGTGACTGAGAGGTTCTGCTCTCGAAGCTGGTAGACGGGAGGTGCTGGGTTCGAACCGAATCGCGCCCGTCGGCCTAACCGTTTCGGAGTTTTCGTGGTTTTCTTCGAGACCTTGGATTTTCCATGCGTAAATACGGGTTAGGTTCCCTTAGAAAGACCCCCAGGGAGGGCACTCCCCCTTGGATCTATATCCCTCGATTAGGATAATCGGTCGTCAAAAATTAACCCAACCCGTTCTGCTCCACTCACATAAAATGTATCTAATTTGTACCAAAAAACATTGTACCTGTCTAGATATTAAATCAAAATTTTGTTACTCTTGTGACACCCTGGTCTCGAGTAGAGGTCGACGAAAAATTTAGTTTCATTTTCGTTTTCAGCTCGAAATCTCAGTTTCGGCGAAAATACTATCAAAAATTCGGCTGTACTGAAACTCGACCGAAACTATCTCTATTCCAAAAATCTCGTTTCTTCCTTCGGGAAATTTCAACATTATTCGTTGATTTTGAGCTGTATCGACTCAAATGAGACACTCTTTATTTATTGCTGTGAACTTCACTGTTTATAATGATCAGTCATGACTGACTCAAGACGTGAGGGCAAATTATAAAGCAAAAAATGCATATATGACTAAACTTTGAAGACGCTTCTCACGTGCTCATTAAAAGCTGCAGACTTAACAATAATAGAAAATGTTTAGTTTGAAACCTCAGAAGTGTTTCGAATACGCTTTGAGAAAGTTCTAGTATAACAGATGATCATTTACAAAAATCGTTTTAAAAGATAAATCGAGATAATCCCTTAAAACATTTTTTAATTAGATGAAATTCGTATAATTAGATTATCATTTTGTGTCGCTGATGAATTAATGGCATTTTATTTTATATGAAAATAAAAAGTCTTCAGAGGCACAGCGGGACAACTTGGGTCACACGTATAATTACACGTATACTTAATTAATAATTACGAATATTTATGTATGTATTAATTACTTTAAAAAAATAATGGTCACTTTCTGTTTCGGTTTCGGCCGAAAATAGGAATATTACCGAAATTCGGTTTCGGTCTTAAAAACCTGCTTCGGTGGATCATTATAAAAAGAGATAATAATGAAAGAGATCATTTCAAAGCAAATGATAGCTTGCTTTTTTATGACAACAACCGCCATCTGTTGGCCATTCTATCAAAATGAATGTCAGAGGAAAACAATACGGTAATATTTTTCCTCATTTTTTCTTAAAATCCCGCCCTTATAATCTTGCTCGCTTGTTACGTAATTAAAGTATCATTTAACTGTTATGCGTTTTAATGAGCACCTATCATGTTAATTACATGATAAATTAGCTTTGTACTCAATTATTTCGATTAATTTTAATTGCTAATTTCTGTTCCTGATAAAAGCAGTAAAATTAGACGACTATAAATATTAATCAACAGTTTAGTAACTAAAGAAACCTTCTTAACAATGAAATAAAACTTTTTTTAATCTTCTTTAGTTTAAAAGAAAGAAAAAATAGAGTTGTTGACTTCAATTTACGATTACATAAGTCCACACGAGCCCATTTAACCTTCATAAATATGTTCTTAAATTATTGAATTTCAATATGTTACTGTAGTCGTTTGAAAGATATTCATTGAAAATTATCCTAAGTCTAAACAGAAGTTTTTTTGGGGTGATCATATTTCTTTTTCTTTTTTTTTTCTTCTCTTTTTTTCGGAGGGTGGGGGTAGGGAGGGGGATGAGTGCACTTTTTTTTATCTTATGTAGCTTAAAAGAAAACGGAAAATGAAGTTGTTGACTTCAATTTAAGATTACATAAGTCCACACGAGCCCTTTTAAACTTCATAAATATGTTCTTAAATTATTGAATTTCAATATGTTACTGTAGTCGTTTCAAAGATATTCATCGAAAGTTATCTTAAGGAGGCTGGTCACTCAGCTTCCGATTTCCCCTCACTAATGTAAAGTCTATGGGCATTGGATGCATTCGTCTACTTAAAATATCGCCTCGGGAAATTAATATTTTTTAATTCTATTTTTTGTGTACACTTCCTAAAAGATGTCTCATTTTTTTCTTAGTTCTCAAAATATTCCTCAAGTGTAGCTTTTATTTTTTAGGAAGTGTTAAAATCTTACTCACAGTTCGCTCGCTTTTAACACATAAAATATTAAATTCAGAGAGAATAGATTTTAAAAATATTTTGAAAACAAAGACAAAAAGAGACATCCCTTAAGAAGAGCACACAGAAAAAAGATGTTAAAAATATGAATTTTCCGAGAAGATATTTTAAATATACGAATGCATCAAAAGGCCATAGACTTAACATTACGGAGGAGAATTCCGAAGCTGAGTGGCCAGCCCCCCTAAGTCTAAACTGGAGTTTGATGGATGATCATATTTCTTTTTCTTTTTTCTTTCTTTTTCGAGAGGGGGATGAGAGAAATTTTTAATAATGCCTTTTTTTTTTTTTTTTTTTTTTTTTTTTTACCTTATCTAATTTAAAAGAGAAAAAAATTAAGTTGTTGATTTCAATTTACGATTACATAAGCCTGCACGAGCCCATTTAACCTTCATAAATATGTTCTTAATTGTTGAATTTCAATACGTTACTGTAGTCGGTTGTAAGATATACATTGAAAATCATCCCAACTCTAAACAGGAGTTTGACGGATGATCATATTTCTTTTTCTTTCTTTCTTTTTTCTTGGGGTGGGGTGGAGGAGGATGAGCGCATTTTTAATAACATCCTTTTTAGATGCGTTCATAATTATATAAATACATAGCACCTATAGTCGTCGTTCGGTCCGTCTGTCCGAATTGATATTTCTCAATTATTTCAATTAATTTTAATTCCTAATTTCTGTTCCTGATAAATGCAGTAAAGTTAGACGACTATAAATATTAATCAACAGTTTAGTAACTAAAGAAGCCTTCTTAACAAAGAAATAAAAATTTTTTAATCTTCTTTAGTTTAAAAGAAAGAAAAAAATTAAGTTGTTGACTTCAATTTACGATTACATAAGTCTACACGAGCCCATTTAACCTTCATAAGTATGTTCTTAAGTTATTGAATTTCAATATGTTACTGTAATCGTTTCAAAGATATTCATTGAAAATTATCCTAAGTCTAAACAGAAGTTTTTTGGGGTGATCATATTTCTTTTTCTTTTTTTTTCTTCTTTTTTTTCGGGGGGTGTGGGGGGGAGGGATGAGTGCACTTTTTAATAACGCCTTTTTTATCTTATGTAGCTTAAAAGAAAACGGAAAATGAAGTTGTTGACTTCAATTTACGACTATATAAGTCTGCACGAGCCCATTTAACCTTCATAAATATGTTCTTAAATTATTGAATTTCAATATGTTACTTTCCCCTCACTAATGTAAAGTCTACGGGCATTTCATGCATTTGTCTACTTAAAATATCTCCTCGGGAAATTAATATTTTTTAATTCTATTTTTTGTGTACACTTCCTAAAAGATGTCTCTTTTTTTCTTAGTTCTCAAAATATTCCTAAAGTGTAGCTTTTATTTTATAGGAAGTGTTAAAATCTTACTCAAGGTTCGCCCGCTTTTAACACATAAAATATTAAATTCAGAGAAAATAGATTTTAAAAATATTTTGAAAGCTAAGACAAAAGGAGACATCCTTAAAGAAGAGTACCCAGAAAAAAGATGTTAAAAATATGAATTTTCCGAGAAGATATTTTAAATATACGAATGCATCAAAAGGCCATAGACTTAACATTACGGAGGAGAATTCCGAAGCTGAGTGACCAGCCCCCTTAAGTCTAAACAGGAGTTTGATGGATGATCATATTTCTTTTTCTTTCTTTTTCGGGAGGGGTATGAGAGAAAATTTTAATAATGTCTTTTTTTTTACCTTATCTAATTTAAAAGAAAAAAATGAAGCTGTTGACTTTAATTTACGATTACATAAGTCTGCACGAGCCCATTTAACCTTCATAAATATGTTCTTAATTATTGAATTTAAATACGTTACTGTAGTCGGCTCTAACAAGGAAAGTCTCCTTACTGGGCATACTCAGAATATTTTGAAAAAAATACCAATTAAACTACTTATGTATGTAATAAAAATAAAGGATCGGTCAAATTTAGCGGCGGAATTACAGTAGAAAGTCTGTAAAAAAAATAAAATACTTTCGAGTATTTGGCGCGAAAAGACGAAAGCGTCACGCGATTTGGCGAGCAGTACTTTTCCTTGCCAAAAGCAAACGATTTTAATGCACCTAAAAATTGTTTGTTAATTGATTTTTAGAATGCGTGTAAAAAATATTTAATGAATTTAAATATAAACAATGAGAGAGTTTAATAAATATATTTTTTTCGTATTACATATTTATGTTGCTTGATATTTAATTTTATTACTTTAAAAACAATTTCTAAAAAATACTTTCATACATTTAAGCGTGTTCCAAATTAAAGGCAAGATTCATTTACCAGTTATTCATTTCAATTTCAATATCAAAGAATTCGTCGTTTCCATAGCAACAAAATTGAATCGACTTCGACAGTGCTCAGTTGGACTTAATTTTGAGATATTGAAACAATTTTAATTTTGTTTTAATTCATAAAATTTTATATTTAACTTTCAATATAAATATATGACAAAGCTATAGTTAAATCAAACTAAAACTGACATAACTAAAGTTATTTACATTAAATTTATTTAAACAAGCTCAATATGAAACATTTTTATCTTAAAGAGTATTCGATATAAAAAAGTATTTTTCGAAATTTCATTTCACAGCCAACCGATGATAAATCGCCAAATAAACGAAATTTTCATTATTTTTTTACGAACGTTCTATCGAGGTTCCGCCAACAAAATTTTTATAAACATATATATCCAAATGAGAAGAACACTCTGTAATTTTTTCAGATTTTTCTGAATATGCCCGTATGGAGACCTTCCTTGTAAGATATACATTGAAAATCATCCAAACTCTAAACAGGAGTTTGACGGATGATCAAATTTCTTTTCCTTTCTTTTTTTTTATTGAGGGTGGGGTGGAGGAGGATGACCGCATTTTTAATAACATCCTTTTTAGGTGCGTTCATAATTATAGAAATACGTAGCACCTATAGTCATCGTTCGGTCCGTCTGTCAGTCTGTCCGTCCGCAAATAACAGAGCAAAAACTACCCAACCGAATGGTCTGAAATTTTAAATATATAATTGTAGCAAAATTTTGTCGAGTCATTTCAAATGTTATGAAAATCGGTTGCATAGTTTAATGACAGGGACAGTCAAAAGTTTTCCGTTACATTACGGCCAATGGGAATAAATTATTGCAAGTGCATTTTAATGATGTTACAGGCTACCGAATGGTCTGAAATTTTAAATATATAATTGTTGTAATATTTTGTCGAGTCATTTCAAATTGTATGATAATCGGATGCATAGTTTAATTATAGGGAGAGTCAAAAGTTTTCCGTTACATTACGGCCAATGGGAAAAAATCATTTCAAGTGCATTTTAGTGCTGTTACAGGCTCTCGAACAGAATGAAATTGATATGCACTTATGAAGTGCACTAAAATAGACATTCAGTACTATATGCGGTGCAAAAAATATTTATAAAACTAGTTATAATACGAACGCACCTCATTTGCCACGTTTGAGGAGCAATTTCCAACTTTTTTTTATCTTATGTAGCTTAAAAGAAAACGGAAAATGAAGTTATTGACTTCTATTTACGATTATATAAGTCTGCACGAGCCCATTTAACCTTCATAAATATGTTCTTAAATTATTGAATTTCAATATGTTACTGTAGTCGTTTCAAAGATATTCATAGAAAGTTATCTTAAGTCTAAACAGGAGTTTGATGGATGATCATATTTCTTTTTCTTTTTTCTTTTTTTTTTCGGGAGGGGATGAGAGAATTTTTTAATAATGCCTTTTTTTTTTTTTTTACCTTATCTCATTTAAAAGGAAAAAAAATGAAGTTGTTGACTTCAATTAACGATTACATAAGTCTACACGAGGCCATTTAACCTTCATAATATGTTCTTAATTATTGAATTTCAATACGTTACTGTAGTCAGTTCTAAGATATACATTGAAAATCATCAAAACTCTAAACAGGAGTTTGACAGATGATCATCTTTCTTTTTCTTTCTTTCTTTTTTCTTTGGGGTGGGGGAGGGGGGGAGGATGAGCTCATTTTTAATAACATCCTTTTTAGGTGCGTTCATATTTGAAGAACTGGGTGGATGAACATGTTATGCTACATTTTCTAATTTTTTTTTTTTTTTTTTTTTTTTTTTTTTTTTTTTTTTATCTTTTGGATGAAAGCGTTATGAGGTATCCTATCACATGGTGAAGCTAAAATACTAAGATTCCATTCAGTCTTGAAGATTTAAGACATTATTCATTAATATTTAATATTTTAATATTTAATAATGTCAATAATATTAATAATTTTTAATATTTGAAAATTAAATATGAATAAGTTTTTCTGAGAGAATTCAGTACCATACCTGTTAATATTTTAAACACATGGCATCAAATAGAAAATAAATCATTAAAATTTACAGCAAAAAGTTTCACTTCAAATTTCTTCAAATGTAATATTTGTTAACATGTTCTTCCACTTAGCTCTTCAATTATATAAATACGTAAAACGTGTAGTCGTCGTTCGGTTTGTCTGTCTGTCCGTCCGTCCGCATGTAACAGAGCAAAAAGTACCCAACCGAATGGTCTGAAATTTTAAATATATAATTGTAGCAAAATTTTGTCGAGTCATTTCAAATTTTTATGAAAATCGGATGCATAGTTTAATTACAGGGACAGTCAAAAGTTTTCCGTTACATTACGGCCAATGGGAAAAAATATTGCAAGTGCATTTTAATGATGTAATTGTAATAGCCTTTCAAACAGAATGAAATTTATATTCACTTATGAAGTGCATTAAAATATACGTTCAGTACAATATGCGGTACAAAAAATATTTATAAAACTAGTTATAGTACAAACGCACCTCATTTGCCACGTTTGACGAGCAATTTCCAACTTTTTTTTTTAATCTTCTGGAGATTAAAAGAAAGGGGGAATGAAGCTGTTGACTTCAAGTTACGGTTACATAAGTCTGCACGACCCCATTTAACCTTCATAAATAGGGTGACCGTGCCAGTAGTTGATAAATTTTTGAAATATTCCGCCAATTCAGGCGGAAATGAGTTTTACACGTGGCACTAGATATAATATTTTTGTTTGAATAAGGGAGCACCTGTAGTCACATTGTAGTCAGCTGCTTGTTGTAAGAGAAGCCATTTTATCAATTTTTTTAATCAGAAAATGTAAAAATTTAGTTTTTGATTATTTGGAGTCAATTAAATTATCAGTTATTATTAGACAGTTAAAATTATCATCTTCCATTTTTCTTATTTCAAACAATAGTTTTACATGAATTGTTGTTAATTACAGCTTAAGCACGATATTTTAAAGATTAATTTTTGAATTTTCAAGGGATTTCCTTGATTGATCAACTACTGGGGAAATGGCAATTAAAGAAACTATTTAATTATAATTTTGTTGCTATTTAATTTCAGCAGATTTCTTTTTTGCCCATTTTAGGACATTCATTAAGGGTTTTAGCAATCATGTTAGTTTACTTCTAAAACTTAAAAGGAAGGAAATATAATAAAAACCGCGTAGCACCAACCTTATTTGATGAACTACTGGCACGGTCACCCTATATTCTTAAATTATTGAATCTCAATATGTTAGTGTACACCAGGGTCGGCGAACCTATGGCACGCGTGCCAGAAGTGGCACGCAAAAGAACATTTTCGGTACGCCGTTGATTGAGGTTTTAAATCAAAATACAGTGACATCATACAAAATTTACCGATATAGATGTGTTGAGCTTGTTTACATTCGATTATTTGGAAATTGAAGAATTTAAATTTTAGCTTATTAAATTCCAATCTAGTTAAATATGAGCTGAAAATTTTATCAAACAAACGCAAGATAGTGGAAAATATTGAAAAGGAAATATAAGTAAAAAATGCTGATGATAAAATTACCGCAACTTGGAATTTAATTCAAGAGTTATTTTAAGAAACTGGTATTTGTCATTTAAAAAAAGTCCTTCCGGCCAGTGCCGGAAGGAAGAGGTAGCTCTCATATTCCTTATTTTAAAAAAGCCAACTTATATTATTCAAACACACGAAGCTCAATTAAGTGGAAACCGAATGTAGGAGATTCAATACTAATTTTTATCAATACTAAATCATTATGAATGAGAATTTTGCGAAATTAGTCAGCTTTATCCAAGCTGCTTTTATTTAAAGTAACTTATATTTGGCTGACAAATTCGGCGATTTCTTAAAGTGCCTGCCATTTTAAGACAACATGGTAGATGAGGCTAACCAGTGAACTTGGTCGAGACCTTAGTAATTGCTGTGCACATGCTCACTCATATCGGAATCGGTTGATATATACGAGTGCTGTCGCAGGCAAAAAATCAGATTTTTCAAAATGTCACCCACTTTAGAAATTGAAACTGCTATATCTGAGCCATTTTTTAAGATAAAAACAAACAAAAAATGCTCATGAATCCTTATATCAAGGTCAAATACTTAAGAAAGAAACCTTTTTCAATTTCTAATTTTTTTGCACCTCACTTTAAATATAATTTTTTTTAATTTAATGGCCGCCATTTTGAAACAAGATGGTTGATGAAGCTGGCCAGCGAACTTGGTCGAGATATTGATGTATACTATCCACATACCTTCTTCCATCGAAATAGGTGAATACGTGTGGTATCGCGTGACAAATACAAGATCGTTTCAAAGTGTTAGCCATGATAGAAATTCAAAGTGCTATAATTCAACCACTTTTTAAGATATAAACAAAGGAACAAATTTTCAGAAACGAAAACTGCTCCAGAATCTTTGTATCAAGGCCAAACACATAAAAAAAATCTTTTTCATTTTCCAATTTTTTAATACCTCATTTTAAATTTTAAATTACATTTTTTTTTAAATGGCAACCCTTTTGAAACAAGATGGTGAATGAAGCTGGCCAACGAACTCGGTCGAGACATTCGTATGCACTATGTACAGACCAAGTTACATTCAAATCGGTTCATAAATACGCCTGTTATCGCGTGACAAAAATCAGGTCGTTTTAAAATGTCAGCCACAATAGAAATTCAAAATGTTATAACTCAACCATTTTTTTAGATGTAGACGAAACAAAACCTGTTCCGGAATCTTTGTATTAAGGTCAAACAATACAAAAAAAGTCTTTTTCATTTTCCAATTTTTCGGTATCTCATTTTAAATTAAATTTTTTAAAATTTTTTTTAAATGGCCGCCATTTTGAAACAAGATGGCGAATGAAGCTGGCCAACAAACTCGGTTGAGTTATTTGTATATACTATGTACACACCAAGGTACATCCAAATCGGTTCATAAATACGTCTGTTATCACGTGGCAAAAATCAGGACGTTTCAAAATGTCAGCCACGCTAGAAATTCAAAATGCTATAACTCATCCATTTTTTAAGATACAGACGAAACAAAAACTGCTCCCGAATCTTTTTATCAAGGTCAAACACATAAGAAAAAAATATTTTTTCAATTTTCAATTTTTTGGTACCACATTTCAACTTTAAATTTTTCTTAAAATTTTAAATGACCGCCATTTTTAAACAAGATGGCGGATGAAGCTGGCCAACGAACTCGTTTGAGACATTGGTCTGTACTATGTATAAACGAAGTTACATCCAAATCGGTTCATAAATACGCCTTTTATCGCGTTTCAAAATGTCAGCTTCTCTAGAAATTCAAAATGCTATAACTCAGCCATTTTTTAAGATATAGACGAAACAAAAACTGCTACGGAGTCTTTGTATAAAGGTCAAATACATAAGAAAAAAATATTTTTCCATTTTCAATTTTTTGGTACCACATTTCAAATTTTAAATTTTTTAAAAATTTTCAAATGGCCGCCATTTTTAAACAAAATGGCGGATGAAGCTGGCCAATGAACTCGGTCGAGACATTGGTATGTACTATGTACACACCGAATTACATCCAAATCGGTTCATAAATACGAGAGTTACAGTGTGACATATGTCATATATATATATATATATTGATATATATATATATATATATATATATATATATCAATTTTGAACGGAGGGTGGTTTCGGGATCTGGGGGTCATGATCGATGAAAATATGCCAAAATTTTTTGAAATCGCTTTCCTCCGAACGGCTGCAATAGGTAGCTTTTTGTAAAGAAAGCTACCTAAAATTCCCCGCCTATCTATGCGTTTAATTATTTTCACAAGTGAATTATATTAAAACTCAAATAAAAACCACTTGTTAGATAAAATCAGTTCAGCTTGCATTCTGTTAAATGAACTTACTTAAGTTATAAACCTCATATTATTTTTCGTCCAAGATACAGCAATAGAAATCGCATTTAATCGCATTAATTTTTTTTATTATTATTAATTTCTAAAATATATTTATTTCTTTAAATATTACACTGTAATACTACATATATGTGGCCCATATTTTTAAAATCCCAATAAATATTTTTTTAGTAATTTCAATTCTTGATTTATTTATCCATTAAATTCGTTTTATAGATGGCACGCCATTGCTACGAATTTTATATTTTGAAAAAGTTGGCACGCGCATGAAAAAAGGTTCGCGGAACCTGGTGTACACGGTTCTAAGATAATCATTGAAAATTATTTATTCTAAGTCTAAACAAGAGTTTGACGGATGAGCCTGTTTCTTATTCTCTTCTCTCTCTCTTTCTCTCTCTCTTTTTATGGAAGCGGGGGTGGGGGGTACTTGTTAATAGCACCTATTTTTATTGAATAATTTGCAAATAGCCAAATATGTAGTTTTATGAAACATTTTCTTGATTCAGCGGATTAAAAGAAAATCCCTTCCCCCCCTTTTTCATACACCCTCGTACACTAAAGTTAAAAGTTAGTGTAATAAACAATTAAATTTTAAAAATCAAAAAACCCGACTGCGTAAAAAGCGAACTAATTAATTATTTCTCATCAATGTGAAACTATTTTTTTTTTCAATTTCTACTATTAGCTCACACCCTCACTATATATATCTTGTTCAAATTTTCAATCATTAATAAAATACTTATTATTCATCCAATCAAGCTCAAATAAATATTTTTAAACTTGTAGTGGATGACACTTGATGTTAATCCAGTTATTTTCAAATATTAATTCATTAATTAAATTTAATTAATTAATTTTCAATAATAGAGAGAGCCCTCTTCTTGATCAAGGCATTTTAAGCGCCACTCAGGAGGAAAGAAGAATGGGAGAAAAAAAATATCTTATTGACATAAGTAGGAATTGACTTAAAATATTTTTTTTATATTACTTGTTTATATTACTTACCTATTTTTTTTCTTTTATTAATGACTTTAAGTTGTGTTTAATTGTTAGTTCCTATCTATAAAAACTGTTTTGATGAGGTCTATAGATGTCTATGATGGTTAGAGTTGCAGTAAAGCTAGAGATCCACAATACATACACAACTTCCAGGTTGTATAATATTTTAATGGAGCTTCTGACTGTAAAATAGTCAATGAAATATCGTCTTCATTTTTAAAGACCTATCCAATGATATGCCGCCACTCAATAGGGTGCGTAAATTTTCGTCTCTACCGCCATTTTGTATTTTACGGCCGCCATTTTGAATTTATGAAAAGAAAACCTAGCCTATAACCATCAGGCCGTTAAGACGAATTGATAGAGACCTCATTCATTAAAATCCATCCAGCCGTTGGGATGTTTCGAGGGTATAAAGAAATCCACATACACAGATACGCGTAAAACACATAACCCTTATTTTCAGTCAGGTAAAAATGGTTTTCAGTTTTAATCCTACAGCCGCGGGCGACGTTTTCAGTGGGTTACTTTTTTTAAATTAAGATTGTTTGATTTCCACCACTTTTTTGAAATAGAAATAGTCATTCTATTTACTTACAGATTAAATAATGCGAGAATAAGCCGAATTATACACTTTTAAAAAAGTGGTGGGAATCAAGCAATCTGAATTTTAGCCCACTGAAACGCGAAAATAGCATTTCCCGCGGCTGGAGGGTTAATACAAAATAAATAAATAAATAAATATGAGATGCACAAGTAAATAAAAGTTTTAATAAAACACAATTTTATAATCATTCAATAATCCTCTTGAAAATAATACCAATTTTTACTTTCTTCTATCTTTACAAGAAGAAAGAAAGTATTGGTTTCATGAAAATTTTCGAATTCCAGTTTTCAACGGATTTACACGTTTTATGGGTCAGAGATTCCAAAAAACATGTTTTTACAAAATGTCTGTCTGTGAGTCTGTCTGTCTGTCCGTCTGTCTGTATGTGACATAATTTTGTGGGCGCTCTATCTCAAGAACTAATGCAGAGAATTTAATAAAAATTTATATTCAGGTAGTCCTTGATATAGATTAGTGCTGATTAGTGTTTGGTGTAAATCGCCCCGCAGGTGGCGCTGCTATGTAGCGTTTTGCAGGATTTCCGCAAAAGCTCTATCTCAAGAACTAACGCACAGATTTTTATAATACTTCAGATTCCGTTAGTCATTGACATGAATGGATGCTGTTTACGTTTTGGTGTAAATCGCCCAACAGGTGGCGCTTCTATGCTGCATTTTGCAGGATTTACACTATTTTCGCACTAGCTCTTCTCAAGAACTAATGCATACAACGTCATCAAACTTCGGATTTAGTTAGTCCTTCATATGAAATGATGCTGACTACGTGTTGGTGTAAATCGCTCAATAGGTGGCGCTGCTGAGCTCTATCTCAAGAACTAATGCACGAATTTTCATCAAACTTCAGATTTCAGTATAACTTGATTAATATTGCTGCTGATTATGTGTTGTTGCAAATCGCTCAACAGGTGGCGTTTCTATGCTGCATTTGTTATGATTTGCGCAATACCTCTATCTCAAGAACTAATGCACGAATTTTCCTCAAACTTCATATTCAGTTAGACGTTGACATAAATTGGTGATAATTTGGTTCTGGTGTAAATAACCCAATAGGTGGCGCTGCTATGCTGCATTTTGCTGGATTTACACGATTTCAGTGGCAGTCATACCTCGAGAACTAATGCACGGAGTTTCATATTTTTAGAATTCTTATGATGAACACAGATTGCCATTTAATTTGGCACTGAGATAGTGAATTTTGAAGTATTGACATGTATGAGATAGAAGAAAGTTTTGTGATGGCCACAACATACTAGTTTTAGTTACAATTGAAGTCTTTTCCCAAAAATTTCCATTACAATACATTAATTTGGCCCGTAGAAAATGAATTCGATTATTAAAAAATCACTACTTTTTTCGCTTGGTAGAAAGCTGAATCAAATGAATTTATTAAAAGATATACGGAGTGTATTTGAAAAAGAGGGCAAAACATTACTGGGTGATAGAACGCAACTTATACGAGCAAAATTTGCCATAGAATATATGGTCGGAACGCAAGCTGTGACAAGTTAAAAAATAATTTCCCTCTGTCGCAGGGCGATGGATTTGTCTAGGTAGTCTCATAGCTTGACCACCAAAATCGCCGGATCTCTCATTTTTGGACTTTTCCTTGTGGGGCCATATGAAAAGCCTAATCTACGAGTGCCCCATTGAATCCGATATGGATCTATTCGCCAGGACTGCCGTTGTGGCCTGCGATGTTCGGGAAATGCCAGGTGTCTTCGAAAATGTGTGTCAGTCCCTATCCAGCAGGTGTGAAGCGTCCATTACAACTGGCGGAAGATCTTTTGAGCAATTTCTTTGAGCATGTACATTAATTAAATGTCTGTTAATAAAATGTTTTCTGGAGTATCTTCTCTCATTCTTCTGTTAATTCTTTTACTGCGATAGTGGAAATCTACCTTTTAACTTCTCACCGCTTGTGTTCGACCATACATTCTATGACGAAATTTGCCCATATAGCTGCGTTCTATCACCCCGTACAGTTTTGACCCTTTTTCAGATACACCCTGTGTATAATGATGGGAAGCACGAATGATTTTACTTTTCAATTGAATCATTCGGGCATGCGCAAAAACATATTTTCCAATCTTTGTACATATTTTTAATCAATTACTACCAGAAATTTTGTAAAAAGTAAAGAAGCAAAAACATAGATGCCATCCTCGGCAAAAAGTACTTTTGACTTCTCACCGCTTGCGTTCGACCATACATTCTATGACGAAATTTCTCATATAGCTGCGTTCTATCACCCCGTAGAGTTTTGACCCCTTTGTCAGATACATCCTGTGTATAATGATGGGAAGAATGAATGATTTTACTTTTCAATTGAATCATTCGGGCATGCGCAAAAACATATTTTCCAATCTTTGTACATATTTTTAATCAATTACCACCGGAAATTTTGTAAAAAGAAAAGAACCAAAAACATAGTTGCCATCCTCGGCAAAAAGTACTTTTAACTTCTCACCGCTTGCGTTCGACACTACATTCTATGACAAAATTTGCTCGAATAGCTGCTTTCTATCACCCCGTACAGTTTTGTCCCCTTTTTCAGATACACCCTGTACATAGTGATGGACAGAATGAAGGATTTTACTTTTCGATTGAATCATTCGGGCATGCGCAAAAACATATTTTCCAATCTTTGTACATATTTTTAATCAATTACCACCAGAAATTTTGTAAAAAGAAAAGAAGCAAAACATAGTTGCCATCCTCGGCAAAAAGTACTTTTAACTTCTCACCGCTTGCGTTTGACACTACATTCTATGTCGAAATTTGCTCAAATATCTGCTTTCTATCACCCTGTACAGTTTTGTCCCCTTTTTCAGATACACCCTGTACATAGTGAGGGGCAGAATGAAGGATTTTACTTTTCGACTGAATCATTCGGGCATGCGCAAAAACATTTTTTATAATCATTGTACATATTTTTAATCAATTACCACGAGAAATTTTGTAAAAAGAAAAGAAGCAAAAACATAGTTGCCATCCTAGGCAAAAGGTACTTTTAACTTCTCACCGCTTGCGTTCGACACTACATTCTATGACGAAATTTGCTCGAATAGCTGCTTTCTATCACCCCGTACAGTTTTGTCCCCTTTTTCAGATACACCCTGTACACAGTGATGGACAGGATGAAGGATTTTACTTTTCGATTGAATCATTCGGGCATGTGCAAAAACATATTTTCCAATCTTTGTACATATTTTTAATCAATTACCACCAGAAATTTTGTAAAAAGAAAAGAAGCAAAAACATAGTTGCCATCCTCGGCAAAAAGTACTTTTAACTTCTCACCGCTTGCGTTCCACACTATATTCTATGACAAAATTTGCTCGAATAGCTGCTTTCTATCACCCCGTACAGTTTTGTCCCCTTTTTCAGATACACCCTGTACATAGTGATGGACAGAATGAAGGATTTTACTTTTCGATTTAATCATTCGGGCATGCGCAAAAACATATTTTCCAATCTTTGTACATATTTTTAATCAATTACCACCAGAAATTTTGTAAAAAGAAAAGAAGCAAAACATAGTTGCCATCCTCGGCAAAAAGTACTTTTAACTTCTCACCGCTTGCGTTTGACACTACATTCTATGTCGAAATTTGCTCAAATATCTGCTTTCTATCACCCTGTACAGTTTTGTCCCCGTTTTCAGATACACCCTGTACATAGTGATGGGCAGAATGAAGGATTTTACTTTTCGACTGAATCATTCGGGCATGCGCAAAAACATTTTTTATAATCATTGTACATATTTTTAATCAATTACCACGAGATATTTTGTAAAAAGAAAAGAAGCAAAAACATAGTTGCCATCCTCGGCAAAAGGTACTTTTAACTTCTCACCGCTTGCGTTCGACACTACATTCTATGACGAAATTTGCTCGAATAGCTGCTTTCTATCACCCCGTACAGTTTTGTCCCCTTTTTCAGATACACCCTGTACACAGTGATGGACAGGATGAAGGATTTTACTTTTCGATTGAATCATTCGGGCATGTGCAAAAACATATTTTCCAATCTTTGTACATATTTTTAATCAATTACCACCAGAAATTTTGTAAAAAGAAAAGAAGCAAAAACATAGTTGCCATCCTCGGCAAAAAGTACTTTTAACTTATCACCGCTTGCGTTCGACACTACATTCTATGTCGAAATTTGCTCAAATAGCTGCTTTCTATCACCCCGTATAGTTTTGCCCCCTTTTTCAGATATACCCTGTACATAGTGATGGACAGAATGGAGGATTTTACTTTTCGATTGAATCATTTGGGCATGCGCAAAAACATATTTTCCAGTCTTTGTACATATTTTTAATCAATTACCACCAGAAATTTTGTAAAAAGGAAAGAAGCAAAAACATAGTTGCCATCCTCGGCAAAAAGTACTTTTAACTTCTCACCGCTTGCGTTCGACACTACATTCTATGTCGAAATTTGCTCGAATAGCTGCTTTCTATCACCCCGTATAGTTTTGCCCCCTTTTTCAGATACACACTGTACATAGTGATGGACAGAATGGAGGATTTTACTTTTCGATTGAATCATTTGGGCATGCGCAAAAACATATTTTCCAGTCTTTGTACATATTTTTAATCAATTACCACCAGAAATTTTGTAAAAAGAAAAGAAGCAAAAACATAGTTGCCATCCTCGGCAAAAAGTACTTTTAACTTCTCACCGCTTGCGTTCGACACTACATTCTATGTCGAAATTTGCTCGAATAGCTGCTTTCTATCACCCCGTATAGTTTTGCCCCCTTTTTCAGATACACCCTGTACATAGTGATGGACAGAATGAAGGATTTTACTTTTCGATTGAATCATTCGGGCATGCGCAAAAACATATTTTCCAATCTTTGTACATATTTTTAATCAATTACCACCAGAAATTTTGTAAAAAGAAAAGAAGCAAAAACATAGTGGCCATCCTCGGCAAAAAGTACTTTTAACTTCTCACCGCTTGCGTTTGACACTACATTCTATGTCGAAATTTGCTCAAATAGCTGTTTTCTATCACCCTGTACAGTTTTTGTCCCCTTTTTCAGATACACCCTGTACATAGTGATGGGCAGAATGAAGGATTTTACTTTTCGACTGAATCATTCGGGCATGCGCAAAAACATTTTTTATAATCATTGTACATATTTTTAATCAATTACCACCAGAAATTTTGTAAAAAGAAAAGAAGCAAAAACATAGTTGCCATCCTCGGCAAAAAGTACTTTTAACTTCTCACCGCTTGCGTTCGACACTACATTCTATGTCGAAATTTGCTCAAATAGCTGCTTTCTATCACCCCGTATAGTTTTGCCCCCTTTTTCAGATACACCCTGTACATAGTGATGGACAGAATGGAGGATTTTACTTTTCGATTGAATCATTTGGGCATGCGCAAAAACATATTTTCCAGTCTTTGTACATATTTTTAATCAATTACCACCAGAAATTTTGTAAAAAGAAAAGAAGCAAAAACATAGTTGCCATCCTCGGCAAAAAGTACTTTTAACTTCTCACTGCTTGCGTTCGACACTACATTCTATGTTGAAATTTGCTCGAATAGCTGCTTTCTATCACCCCGTATAGTTTTGCCCCCTTTTTCAGATACACCCTGTACATAGTGATGGACAGAATGAAGGATTTTACTTTTCGATTGAGTCATTCGGGCATGCGCAAAAACATATTTTCCAATCTTTGTACGTATTTTTAATCAATTACCACCAGAAATTTTGTAAAAAGAAAAGAAGCAAAAACATAGTTGCCATCCTCGGCAAAAAGTACTTTTAACTTCTCACCGCTTGCGTTCGACACTACATTCTATGACGAAATTTGCTCGAATAGCTGCTTTCTACCACCCCGTACAGTTTTGCCCCTTTTTAGGTGCGTTCGTAATTATATAAATACGTAACACCTATAGTCGTCGTTCAGTCCGTCTGTCCGTCTGTCCGTCCGTCCGCATATAACAGAGCAAAAACTACCCAGCCGAATGATCTGAAATTTTAAATATATCATTGTTGCAGAAGTTCGTCGAGCCATTTCAAATTTTATGAAAATCGGATGTATAGTTTAATTACAGGGACAGTCAAAAGTTTTTCTTTACATTACGGCCAATGGGGAAAATTATTGCAAGTTCATTTTAATGATGTTACAGCCTTCCGAATGATCTGAAATTTTAAATATATGATTGTTGCAGAATTTTGTCGAGCCATTTCAAATTTTATGAAAATCGGATGTATAGTTTAATTACAGGGACAGTCAAATTTTTTCTTTACATTACGGCCAATGGGAAAAATTATTGCAAGTTCATTTTAATGATGTTACAGCCTTCCGAATGGTCTGAAATTTTAAATATATCATTGTTGCAGAATTTTGTCGAGCTATTTAAAATTTTATGAAAATCGGATGTATAGTTTAATTACAGGGACAATCAAAAGCTTTTCTTTACATTACGGGCAGTAGGAAAAATTATTGCAAGTGCATTTTAATGATGTTACAGCCTTCCGAATGATCTGAAATTTTAAATATATGATTGTTGCAGAATTTTGTCGAGCCATTTCAAATTTTATGAAAATCGGATGTATAGTTTAATTACAGGGACAGTCAAAAAATTTTCTTTACATTAAGGCCAATGGGGAAAATTATTGCAAGTTCATTTTAATGATGTTACAGCTTTCCGAATGGTCTGAAATGTTAAATATATCATTGTTGCAGAATTCTGTCGAGCTATTTAAAATTTTATGAAAATCGGATGTATAGCTTAATTACAGGGATAGTCAAAATTTTTCCGTTTCATTACAGGGAATGGGAAAAAAATTATTACAGTGCATTTTAATGATGTTACAGACTATGCACTTACGAAGTGCAAAAAACTATACATTCAGTACAATATGGGGTGCAAAAAATAATTATAAAACTAGCTATAGTACGAACGCACCACATTTGCCACGTTTGACGAGCAATTTCCAACTTGTTCAGATACACCATGTACATAGTGATGGGCAGAATGAAGGATTTTACTTTTCGATTGAATCATTCGCGCATGCGCAAAAACATATTTTACAATCTTTGTACATATTTTTAATCAATTACCACCAGAAATTTTGTAAAAAGAAAAGAAGCAAAAACATAGTTGCCATCCTCGGCAAAAAGTACTTTTAACTTCTCACCGCTTGCGTTCGACACTACATTCTATGACGAAATTTGCTCGAATAGCTGCTTTCTATCACCCCGTATAGTTTTGCCCCCTTTTTCAGATACACCCTGTACATAGTGATCGACAGAATGAAGGATTTTACTTTTCGATTGAATCATTCGGGCATGCGCAAAAACATATTTTCCAATCTTTGTACATATTTTTAATCAATTACCACCAGAAATTTTGTAAAAAGAAAAGAAGCAAAAACATAGTTGCCATCCTCGGCAAAAAGTACTTTTAACTTCTCACCGCTTGCGTTCGACACTACATTCCATCTCGAAATTTGCTCGAATAGCTGCTTTCTATCACCCCGTATAGTATTGCCCCCTTTTTCAGATACACCCTGTACATAGTGATGGACAGAATGAAGGATTTTACTTTTCGATTGAATCATTCGGGCATGCGCAAAAACATATTTTCCAATCTTTGTAAATATTTTTAATCAATTACCACCAGAAATTTTGTAAAAAGAAAAGAAGAAAAAACATAGTTGCCATCCTCGGCAAAAAGTACTTTTAACTTCTCACCGCTTGCGTTCGACACTACATTCTATGTCGAAATTTGCTCGAATAGCTGCTTTCTATCACCCCATATAGTATTGCCCCCTTTTTCAGATACACCCTGTACATAGTGATGGACAGAATGAAGGATTTTACTTTTCGATTGAATCATTCGGGCATGCGCAAAAACATATTTTCCAATCTTTGTACATATTTTTAATCAATTACCACCAGAAATTTTGTAAAAAGAAAGGAAGCAAAAACATAGTTGCCATCCTCGGCAAAAAGTACTTTTAACTTCTCACCGCTTGCGTTCGGCACTACATTCTACGACGAAATTTGCTCGAATAGCTGCTTTCTATCACCCCGTACAGTTTTGCCCCCTTTTTCAGATACACCCTGTACATAGTGATGGACAGAATGAAGGATTTTACTTTTCGATTGAATCATTCGGGCATGCGCAAAAACATATTTTTCAATCAATGTACATATTTTTAATCAGTTACCACCAGAAATTTTGTAAAAAGAAAAGAAGCAAAAACATAGTTGCCATCCTCGGCAAAAAGTACTTTTAACTTCTCACCGCTTGCGTTCGACACTACATTCTATGACGAAATTTGCTCGAATAGCTGCTTTCTATCCCCCCGTACAGCTTTGCCCCCTTTTTCAGATACACCCTGTACATAGTGATGGGCAGAATGAAGGATTTTACTTTTCGATTGAATCATTCGGGCATGCGCAAAAACATATTTTCCAATCTTTGTACATATTTTTAGTCAGTTGCCACCAGAAATTTTGTAAAAAGAAAAGAAGGAAAAGCATAGTTGCCATTCTCGACAAAAAGTCTTCATATCGTCGTTCGTAATTCTTTAATCAATTATCTTCAGAAAATTTGAAGGTAAAAGGAATTTTTATATTTTTATGGGATACTTAAATTAATTCCAATTAAAATATTAAACTTCTTTTTCGATACAAAATTTCTGATAGAAATTAAATTAAAAAAAATAAAGACTGGCAGCTATGCTTTTGCGTATGCCCGGATGATTCATTCGAATAATAAAATCCTTCATCCTACCCATCGCTAGAAATATAATTTTTGTTCTGTTTATGTGGACATTTTTTCGCTCAGTTGGAAATATATTCAATTCGTATGATAACTTTATCAATTAGTTTGATTGTGTTAAAAAATAATAGTTTATCTACATACCCATCGTTTATTATGGAGTTCCTTTACCTGCGTTTTATTCTGTTGAGCTCTCTGCATGACAGACCAGATGTTTTTACCAATTAGGTTATCTGAGCGAAATATGCTCGCCGGCTGTCCAACCAGGTAGCTTAAATGGTAGAGCATTGGCCCCGTAAACCAAGGATCTGTGTTCGATTCCCGACTTAGACACTTTTTTTGCTCAATTGGAAATATTCAATTCGTATGAAATTAAACATTGTTTGAAGTCTCTTTTAATGGTTTCTAAGTTGATTTTTCAACGCATAATTGTAAAATAATTAATATTTAACTATTAATTGATTTTTTTTTTTAAATATTACATTCTTTATTTTTAATTTGTGATATATTTTCAATTTTTTGGTCTTTAAAATGTTTCATTGTTGTAGTTTCAAAGCATTTTATCATTGATTGGAGAACGTTTATTGGCGCATAATTTAATCCAATGTTTTTTCATCATCCATACAGTTGTATGAGTAACATAGAATATTTGGCAATTTATAACCTGCGGCGAGCTATTTGAAAAATCCCTTAAAATTAATGTATTAATTTATAATTAAGTTGTAAAACTATTAATATGCTGTATTGTCATCGGAAACACGCCTTTGTACATAATTTTTATAATTTTAGCGTTTAAAAATCGATTGTGAAATTCTTTCTTTACATACAAAAACCAGTTTCAGGTTAATACAAGAAAGAAAAATCATGCGTTAAGCATAGAATATGAAACACTTTCCAACACTTCCTGAATGCTTTAACAAAATTTCGTGATTTAGGGAAATAAGGTAAATAAGATAGCTAAATAAACATTTTAGAAGATTACATTAAAAAAGGACT
This sequence comes from Maratus speciosus, assembly GCA_963932465.1. NCBI lineage: Eukaryota > Metazoa > Arthropoda > Arachnida > Araneae > Salticidae > Maratus > Maratus speciosus. Next base: position 295,580,273 of record OZ010798.1, read on the forward strand.
CCAGCAGTTACCATCCATAGCCAAATATATATTCCAATTCTTTTGAACATCCCTGTATTTGATCTGTAGGTTGATATATATTCTATATAATGAGAAAATTTAGTTTATCAAGAAAACGCATAACATGTTGAAATTTCTCTTTAGGCAATTTATTAATAGATGGAAGCATACTTCAATACTTTTGTACACCCTGTAGTTTACCTAGTACCTTTATTAGATGCCACTATTTAGCTAAAATTTAATTCAAACTAAAACACTCTCAAAACTACTGAAATCACATTCCCAGAAATTATCATCTATAGATAGCCATGTATCAAATTCTTTCCGCGACCCTGTATATCATTTTATCTATGTTCTGCAAACGTTTCTTAGTAAACTAAATGCAGTTCAGTGTAAAAATGCATAACTCATTTAAAAACCACCTTTAAGCAATTCGCACTCATACCCAGTAACCATTACGAATTCTTTTGTGAATCCCTGTATATGAATTATAGCATTTATGCACACCATAAAGTATGCATAAATATAGTGAAACATAAAAGCGCATGTCATAATTAAAAATGCATTTCCAGCAATCATCGCTAATGTACAGTACTTCGAATACAATATAGTATCTGAAATCTTTTGTGTGTGCCTGTAAATGCTATGTACTTCGTATTATATAGGAAATAACTTATAGTAAACCTCAGCGACATATATCAATTTCATTATACGTGAAATAGTTTAACATAATTAAAATACTCCGCAAACAATCCCCTCCCCCTCCTCCTTATGTAACGGAATTCTTTTTCGTGGCCCTGTAAATGAATAATAACTATTCTTTGCACCGCATATTCTACAAAATGCATATTTTAGTGCACTTCATAAATGCATATCAATTGAATTATGTTTGAATGCGCGTAACATCATTAAAAATCATTTAAAACAATTTTTTCACATTGGCCGTAATGTAACGGAATACTTCTCACTGCCTGTGTAAATGAACTAAGCATGCTACAAACTTCATTTGAAATAGGGATTGTGCTATGGTAAACGTCAATAACTTCCTAAAATTTCAGGGCAACCCGAGTATATTTACGAGAGTTAAAGCGCGGACAGACGGACAGACAAACCGAAACTTTGCTGGAAAGTGTTAAAAAGGGTGAAAAATCACATTCACTTTCAATACGGGAAAGATAGAAGATGCGTAAATAAATAAAAAATAATATAAGCATGAAACAAAAAAAGTGGTAAATCTGTTTTGGATTTTTTAGCCTAAAAAATGTCTTACAGGCATTATTTTTTGTTCTTGTTACAGCAACAAAAAATAAAATAAATTGAAAATGGTGAGTTGAGGGTGTCAAAACGCATGCAAAGAATCCATAAATACTACATTTTTATTCAAAAACAGGATTTGTTCAGGGAATTTTAACCCTTTAAGGTCCTTAAAGGGTTAATATTATAAGGGTTAAAGGCTTAAGATTTATGAAAACCTTCAAAAAAAGTTCCTATTTTTTATTGCAGAAATTGAATAATTATAAGGTTTCTAAATAAAATACGTAATTAGTTGCATGTTTGAGGCAAAAGAAAAAAAAAGGATATTATAGAACATATTCTCATTTTCAGAAAAGCCTTTATACTCAAGGCCCGACTAGCAAGTTTCTGTGCCCAGGCACTTTCAATTTTTCGTGCTCCTTTAGACTGGTTGATTTAATGAGACTACTATTTTTTAGATATATTATACACTTATTCGAAAAGTGTCAACTCATAAAATTTAATTTTCCAGACAATTGAAAAACGATTCCAGGAATAGAAATACTTTTACTATTTCATTACATAATTTTTACTATTGTTTATTGAAATGTGCTTTTAACCATAGATTGGAACATATTTTTGTCATTTAATTGCATTAATATCTCAAATATCACATTGTTTCTTTTCGAATAAATGTACAATAATAAAATAGAATGAATGACTTTATAAATAACAATACATCAATTGCTAGAAAATAATGATGAGAAGACTGCTTATTAATGATGTTATTGACATTAAATGATAAAACCAAGCTGATATTGAGTACAAACGAGAGTCCTAAAAGTGTTAAAACAACTTCTACACTGTTAAAAATCTGCAGGCTTTGCTGCCTAGTCACTCCACAGCTTTTATCGAATATCTCTATTCTGACCAATGAAAATGCTCATAATATAGTCAAGTAATCGTTTTCTATAACAGCACTGGAGTGAATATGCAGCAAAAGCTACAGATTTTAAATAGTGTAACTTAATTATGAACTTTTTGTTTTCTTCTGAAACTACAGGGAAATATTAAAAAATGTATTTTTTTAGAAGGCACAACATTTAATTTTTTCTGTTAATAAATAAATTCATCAATTTTCGTGCCCTCAGCAATTTTGTGCCCATGGCACGGCCCCATGTGCCCATGATAGTCAAGGCCAGATCATACTGTAATTTTGCGCCTTAATGTTTTTTTTTTGTAGCCCCCGGTACGGTATGCTATTTTTTTCTCCCAGCTTATTTTATGTCGTTTCCAAAAAAATAACGTTACCTTACAGAAGCCAGCCGTAAAACAAAACAGTACGATTAAATGTTCTATAGCAATTTCTTAAACTTCTAAGCATCGCACATTTTCAACTTTTAAATGCAATTTGTTTGAAAACTGCATCTCAATTTATTTTTGAAATATTAATTTTTTTGTAGTTTTTAGAGCCATTTGCTTAGGTAATATTGGCAACGGAAGCACTCCATTTCTGTAAAAAGTAAAGGCAAAATAGTGGTAAAATATTAATTATATATTTTTGTTGCCATTTTTTCATAACAACCGAAAGAAAATGTAATTGAAATACGTATTTTGAAAAAATATAAACGAATGATTTCTGTTAAAACATGGAACTATTATAAACTATATTTAATTTTAAATATCTATATTAATGTTACAAACAAATGAAGGACTATGAATCATTAGATACCCGTTTTTTTGTCGAGTTTCATTAATGACGGCATCTTTTTGCTGCATTTGTGTATTATTTCGCGTCCTATGCCTACTTTACTGTAGATGTTTAAGGGTGGATCGTAAAGGTGGAATAGACGATATTTCAGTCGTGACGTCAGTCATGACGTTTTGTTGGAAACTGACTCCAAACAAACGGTTGCTATGCTGTATTTTCTATTTTGTTTGTATATTATAGCTATATCTTATTTCTATATCTCATATCTAAAGTGTTTTAATACTTGATATGGAATGGTAACATTTTCTATGATTTACATTTAAAAAGAAATGACGCATAGCGAGTTTGTTCGGAGTCAGTTTCCAAACAAAACGTCATGACTGACGTCACTCTGAAAGCGTCTATTCTTAAGCGGATGCGAATGACGTCATTTTTCATAAAATAAAAGCATGTGCTGTAAGTCTTAAAATTGAAATATGTTTTATACTATTTATGTATACATATATACATACATATTTTCTTTATCGAGGGCGACACTAAATTCTGAAAAAGCAGAATTCCTGTTTTCTATTTTTTTAGCCCCTGGTACGGTATGCTATTTCTTTCTCCCAGCTTATTTTGTGTCGTCTCCGCCAAAAAATAACGTTACCTTACAGAAGCCAGCCGTAAAACAAAGCAGTACGATTAAATACTCTATAGCAATTTTTTTAACTTCTAAGTATCGCACATTTTCGATTTTTAGACCGTCGTATTGGGAAAAAAAAGTTCTTTTAAATGCAATTTGTTTGAAAACTGTATCTCCATTTATTCTTGAGATATAATTTTTTTTTTTTTTTAGATTTTGGAGCCATTTGTTTCATATTGGCAACTCAAGTACGCCATTTCTGTAGAAAGTTAAGGAAAACTAGTTCAAAAATAGCAATTATATCTTTTTGTTGCCACTTTCTTCATAAAAACTGAAAACAAAAGTAATTAAAATACGTGCTATTTTGAAAAAATATAAATGAATTGATTTCTTTTTGCTGCATTTGTGTATTATTCTGAGATAGTGACGTCCTACCCAAACTTTAATGTAGATGTTTATGATTGGATCGTAAATGAGGAATTCTTCAGCGGATTCGGATGACGTTGTTTTATATAAATAAAATCGCGTGTTTTAAGTCTGAAAACTGAGCTACAGTAGAGTCCCGATTATCCGAGTCGCGTTTAACCGAGTTTCCGCTTTAACCCATATATTTTCTACTGATGGACTGATGGCTTCTATTATTATGAAACAGCTATTAAAAATGAAGTGTTAGGTGAAGATGAAAGAGAAGTCGTAAAAAGTTAGAACTCTGATTTTCTGGTCAGAACGGAAAAAAAAAATGGCCATATTTTTTTTTATCAGAAGAAAATTATCCATTCCAAAGGTATAAGTTCGATTAACTCGGATAATCGGGACTCTACTGCATCTATATTTATATACATATATTTTTTTGTCATCGGGGGCGACACTAAATTCTGAAAAAGCAGAATTCCTGTTTTCTAGTTTTATTCCTTGCTTTTGCAATTTAGGTTATATTGGTCAAACAAAGAGAGCTTTAAAATTCAGATTAGGCGAGCATCAGAGGTATATTGTAAATCAAAAAATCTCTAAATCTTCGATTGCTTTTCACTGTTTGTCTTTTTTTTCTTCTCACTAATTTTTAACTTTTCCTCTGGTCTTCTCACTAATTTTTTTTTTTTTAAATTATTTCCATTTTTTCCCTCATTCTGAACAGAAAATCAGAGTTCTAACTTTTTACGGCTGCTCTTTCATCTTCACCTAATACTTCATTTTTAATGGCTGTTTCATAATAATAGAAGCCATCAGTCCATCAGAAGAAAATGAAGTAATGGAAATGCCGGGGGCGACACTAAATTCTGAAAAAGCAGAATTCCTCTTTTCTAGTTGTTGTTTTTTTACACCATATAAATTAATTCCATACACGATGGTAACAGTACCGCTCCTCACTGGTGTCATGAGATTCATCATAAATGGCCATAAAATGTACTTTCTTCAGAATCACTACTCGATTCATTAAAATTCCAATCTGTTTGAGAAATGTTTGATTCACCAGAATCCATATTTAACTCAAATATACTGTCAATGTATACTTTGGTCCATCCCATAAAAAAAGTTTTTATTCTTTGTGTTGAATAAACAATACAAGATAATTTGGAGTTTTTGCCCTTGAAAAATATTGTATACCCTACTATAGGGTATTTGAATAGTTTGGGGGTAATTTAATTTTTTTAGTGGCAACACTGGATGTGTTTGTAAACTACTGTTTTCGTGTGTAAATTTTAACTCTCTAAACTTTCTATAGTGAAACAATCTGGATAAGAGCTACAAATAAAGTAAGTGTCAAAATATTACCTTTAGTAACCTGTAACCCATGTGTGATCATAGTTTTTCCTTTAACTTTTTATTTTGACAGAAATTTTTTACGTTTTCATAAAGCTATCATGAAAACTAGTATTTCGGGGCTGTGCCAGGTCTTTTTTGGTCCGAAAATAGCCCCATTTACTTAGAAATGCCTTTTATACAACCAAATCTCTTAAAACATGTTTTAAGTAACATTTTTTTTTCAAATGTTTCTGTAGCAAAATGTTACATTAATTGTTTTTGTTCCAGTTACTGAGGATAATATGACGAAAACTGTTTCTCGTTCCTTTAATATTAACAGTTGGTTTATTGTGTTTAAAAGTAAAAAAAAAAAAAAAAAAAAAAAAACATTTGTTTATCGAGTGTGCAGTATTAATTTATTAGCAAATGCTATTGCAAGGGGGTTTCAATAAAAATGTATTCATTTTATATTAAACTAAGTGAATGGACCAAGAGTCATTCCATGTCAATTCAACCAGACCTTGTAACCCGACCCCCAGGGATTTGGATGAAACTCGGTGTATATACTAATTCTATCATGATATGAATACATCAGAAATTTTTCCTTCCTAGACGTCATAGTTTGTAAGATATGGGGGTCCAAGTTTTGGATTTTTCTCAAATCGCACATTTCTGAGTCTGTATTTTTAGACTGCAGTTCCATTTTCAAAAAATTGTTTTTCTGGATCTAAAATGCGAATCATCTTAAAAATATCACCGTAAGTACATCAAAAGACGCAGAATTTAATAAAAAAATATTTAAAAAATTAATTTTAAATATTTAGGGTTAATAATTAAAGTTGAAAGTTATGGTTATTTTTTCAAATGTTTGTGACTTTACGAAAAAGGCTCTACACAAAAAGGCAAATAAAATTTCAAATTTATTTTTGTTTTAAATAAAAGATTACACTTTGGGCTTTCTATTTATGAAATAAAAATGATGTCTTTCTCATGGCTTATGCAAAATTTTTGACTTATTTTGGGATGCTGTACCTATCAAGAGATAAATATCTTTAACTTTGCTAATGGTGCCTAAATAATTGCTGCACATTTTAAATATAAATTTATTAATCATTTTGATTTATTTCCTAAAATGAACCCTTAAAATCAGACTGATTTATTTATTTTTATAACAGTAGAAAATTTGTATGTTATTGGTACATATCGCACATTATCTGAAATCGTGTTGTTCTCAATCTTATCGCATATGTTTGTCACATAAATGTACATCTATCATTGGATTCAGTGGTATAGCTTTCTACAAATACTTTCACAAAGGTAGTATGTAAAGAATATGTACAATATTTAATGGAGGGGGTGTAGATATTGAAATCATAGATTTTTTTCTCATTTTTCTCAGAAAAAACAAAGCAAAAACTTTACTTTGTAAATAAAAAAAAAGAAGCACTTATATTAAATAAATTCAACAAGTCATAGGAACCACAGTAATTATTTAGGTTCCACAGTTTAAATTAGACATAGAGATTTTTTTTTTTAAGTGAAAACTTCTTTAGGCGCGTTGAGCTTTTTTTGAGATGGGGAAAAACCACTGATTTCGAGACACTGTAACGTAACGACATGCTAGCATTTTGACTCATAGACACTAGCGCGCCAAGCGGTGAATGACAGGAACTTTTCCCTCTTCAGCTCAATCCGCAAAAGAAGAAGGAAGCTAAACTCACTTTTTCTCCCGGCGTATTGCTAAAACAAATTATTATTTTGTTTTTCGTCAGTTAAAATGAATTATACCGTATTCGTGATCTACCTATTTCGTGTAACTAAAAACTGATAACGCTGTATTTTATCGTGTTGATGGTCTGGTCAATAACCAACAGTATTGGCGGGAATTTCGATTACGGAAGATAAAATACGGGGCACAGATGTCAGATACGCACTTGGGTACCTAATTGACAGCAAAATGGCGTTACTTTATTTTACAAGGTAACCCGGCTACTGTTGCTTATTTATTAATAAATTGTTCATTTACTTTTATTTTATTTTTTTAAATTGTACAATTGTTTTGTTCTATAGTTATTAATGAAATTACCGTTTTTTTATTGTTGTTTACTTTTTAAAACAACAGAAAATAATTAAAAAATATATATTGTAACTGGTATTGGAAAACGGGCTTTCGCCAAATTGACGTTAAAAAATCGCGCCAAACCTGGTTCATATATCACATCTCTGCCAAATTCTCGGTTTTTTGATTTTTCGACTTTTTATCCAAATTTTCCGGATTTTTTAAATTTCCCCTTTTATTGTATCCCAAACACTACCTTCATACCAAATTTCAAGATTCTAAGGATACAGGACGTACCTCTGAGTTTTGATGATTGGTGAATCAGTGTCGAAAAGGCGAAAGTTTAAGTTCATATATCTTCTGAAATAAAAAAGATAGAAACGTGAAATTTCAGCATTTAGTTCCATTTCCACGTTACTTTAGATTTACGAAGTTTCAAGTTTCTGGGAATTACCAACACAAAGATATTGGGGGTCAAAAGTACCCTGAGTTACTTCCAGAAAAAGATGCTTACGGCTGTGCTTTCAAGACTTGGCAGGGGCACTGCCGTGTCCCCAGATGCTTTCATTAGTGCTGCTACACAATTCAACGCATAAAACATTTCCTGACGATTAAAAAAACACACACGTAATTGTTGAAGTTTTCACTTCTATTGGCACTCCCGGAGTGCCACTGTTTTTTATTTTATTTTTTCTTGAATGGTGCAATTTCCCAAAACAGGGCAACATTTTTACATAAGCTAGGAGAAAAACTTCATTTTTATTGAAAGTGAAATAATCATTAATTAAATCTAATACATTAAATAAAATTGATTTTAAATAATTTAAAGATTTAGATTGTTGTATTTTTGTATGTAACAAATAAAGAATTTGTTAAATTATATGCAAATTTTTTAAGCTAAAAAATCAGAATAAACATTATATTTAAAAGATTGAAATTCAAAAATATAACTGAGCTAAATATAAATATAGAAATAAATGACGTACTTTTGCACTATCACTTAAACTTATTTTGCAACATTCTTTTTTGTGCAATTTAAAATTTATATTTATTATGAATAAGCAACTTTGAGAACCTTCTAATATATATGTCAATTTTCCTGTCTTACTGTAACTCCAAACATAACGCAACAAAACATCGGTATATTAGAAGATCTTCGTGATTTAGTATCTAAAACATTAAATCGGTGGCTATCTCCCCTCCTCCCCCCCCCCCCACCGCCCAGAAAAGAATTTAAATATCTTAAGGGGAAATTCTCTTCATTTTGGTAAAGGTTTATGAAAATTTGCAATTTTTATATTGCCAGAGCACCCATCACAAAAGTCAAGGACTTTCTTTACATCAGGAAATATCTCTTTTATAAATCACATCACTTCCTTCTGTGTTAAACACACAAGAGTGACATCATGTTGCATATCATAAGATAAAATGTGTATATTGCTTGCTGATAATCTAATACTGAGAGACAGAGTGTATATAACAGTTGGATCAAGAGTGCAGCTTCTTTGGTCAAATGGTAATTTTAAACCTCATCTTGAATAAGAAAAGTAAAAGTTTTGCTGACATCCTACAAAACGATAGCTTTTTGAGGGCCAAAGTGTGCTTTAGTTTCTTTTAGGAAATTAGATTTAGCTTTCGTTATAAAAGAGTGGAATAACCTTTTCCAAATATTTTACTTAGCTTGTCACAAATTCAATTAAATGAACAGTGCTGCTAATACTGGATTGAATACCTAGAGTTATAACTCTCAAGTTTTTTTGGAAATTCCTGTTTAGAAAGGGAATACAACCCATGTAGATACACATAATATCAATCGCTTTTGTGCATAGTGCATTCTCTTAGCAATGCTAACTACATTTTTTTCCAGTCATGATTCTTCAATATTCATTACAAAACTTTTCAATTAGTTCAATTGTTTCTGGACCTGTAGCTGTGGCTTTAATTTTTCTTATTTCTGGCATAGACAAGATTCTCTTTTCTCTCAGAAGTTGTTATGACGGTCTTGCAGCATAATTAGTTACTTCAAATTCATCTATTATTTTCATTTGCAGCACAAGGAAAAATAGATCCCCCTTCTATTATGGGAAACAGCAGACTAATAATAATTTGATTAACAGATTCGAAAACACCTGCCTTAACTAAATAATTTTACCCTGCCTTTGTCAGAATTTGTTTATACAAGGCAGGTGTAAAAATATGTAGAAATGAACTAGGTTTTGTTAAATATAAGGTATTTAAACTATAAAAAACATATTTAAAATGATTAAAATTATCCAAGATAATAAGATAAAAAGTTTTAAAAGGATGTTAAATATAAATAAAATATTTTAATTCAAACACACATACACACACAGAAAAAAACACATTGAAAATTTGATGGGTAAAAAGTCATTATTGCATTTTCTTATTCTATATCAACAAAAGATTTTTTGTTTACAGTTATATTGTAAATACAAAATTAAGGGATTGTTTAAATAAATAAAAAAAAATGCTAATAATAAAAGAAAATATATGAATGAATAAATAATGGAAACATAAGGATTATGCACAAAATTTAATGGAGGGAGGATAGACTGCAGTCAGGCTTTTTTACCCCTTTTACTCAGAAATAAAAAAAAAGCAAAAACTTTACTTTGCAAAAGAAAGAAAGAAAGAAACATTGAATAATATATTCAACAAGTCATAGGAACCCCAGTAGTTAGTTAGGTACCTCAGCTAAAATTAGGCAATTTTTTTTTTTTTTTTTGATTGGTGCAGTTTCCCAAAACAGGGCAAAATTTTGCATAAGTCATGAGAAAGACATCATTTTTATTTCGTAACTAGAAAGCCCAAAGTGTAAACTTTTATTTACAACAAAAAGAAATTGGAAATTTCATTTGCCTTTTTCGTAAAATCACAAAAATTTGAAAAAATAACCATAACTTTCAACTTTGGTTTAATTTTTTGGCCCTAAATATTTAAAATTAATTTTTTAAATATTTTTTTATTAAAATCTGCATCTTTTGATGATATACTGGGATATTTTTAAGATGATTTGCATTTTGGATCCAGAGAAACAATTTTTTGAAAATGGAACTGCAGTCTAAAAATACAGACTCAGAAATGTGCGATTTGAGAAAAATCCAAAAATTGGACCCCCCATATCTTACAAACTATGAGCTCTAGGAAGGAAAATTTTCTGATGTATTCATATCATGATAGAATTAGCATATACACCGAGTTTCATCCAAATCCCTGGGGGTCGGGTTACAAACCATAAAAAATTTGGTTGAATTGACATGGAATGACCCCCAAAGAAGCCCCCAGCAAAGGCTACTTTGTTCCAAAACTTTAAAAAAATAAAAAATTTCCTCTTTAAAACCATACTGTTTGCTTCATTGTTTTATGTTAATTGTTTACAACTCCATTTCGACGTTGAAAAATCACATATAATATTTTTTAATAATGGAAATGGGTGTGGAACCAGGAAAAAGTGGTGCAAAGTAGACGGTTAGTTGGTTGGTTGATTTTTGACGGCCGATTATCTACACTAGGGATATAGACCCGGAGGAGTGCCCTTCATGGGGGGGTCTTTCTAAGGGAACCTAACCCGTATTTACGCATGGAAATCCATGGCTCGAAAAAAACCCAAAGTAGACGGTAAGTCACTGTTATTGTCTATGTCAATTTTTTTTTTATGATTGTTTATGTACAGAGTGTCTAAGTTATTATCGTTATTGCGTATTCCATGAATTGCAGACATATAATCTAAAAATAACATCTATGCATAAGCAAGTATGCCTTTTGGAGAATTTTAATGTAGGATACTGTTGCTTTAGAAATATCGGCACATACTGTACAAATTGAGTCAGGCTGCGCCGAACTGAGCCGAATTTTTAGATTTCATGGCAGATCGGTCTCGGGCCGAACTTTTAGCTTTTATACCGGGCCAGTAAACTTCTTGCATGAGTCAGACTGGGCTCGGTCAGTTACAAACCTCTAAAGCAGGCGAGTAGAAAAAAAGCTTCTTTTTTTCCACATTTGATTAAAAATACGAAAAAGAAATTATTGTGTCTTTTTCTTGTTCCATAAAAAGTAATAGAATTAAATATCTTTATCAGTACATGAAACATAATAACCATATATCAAACGATACATACGTGCCTTAAACCACACACATCAACTTTTCGAAATGTCATAAATTGTACAAGTAACGCAAAAGTTAACACAATATAAATATTCTACAACTAATCATTGGTAACATACATTTATCTATATTAACATATTGAAGGAGAAAATGGTCCTTTTCCGTGTTCATGAAAAACCTCTTTGTACCTTAATAATCCATAACTTTCATTGGAGATCACGTAATGTTTTAAAATAGTCAGCATAAAGGACTAAATCGTAGATTATGCTGCTTATGAAACTGTCTTTACACTTATCGGGTATTTATTGGATTTTCGATCAATGGGCAATAATTCACGCACATTATTCTGGTTGCGATAATTATTTCTTTCAGTATAAAGCTCGGGAATTAAAAATATGTGCCTAAACAATTTTTTTTATATTTTATCAGACGCTTTGAAAGTTATTCGCGTACTGAAGGGATTTTCTTAACTACTTTTTTAAATGATATCTTTGAATGATACTTTTCTAATTTGACTAATCTTCACGAATGAAGAAAAAATAAACATTCAAACTTAGTAATTGATCTGTAAATTAATTTTTATTTGTTTACTACTTGTACTATTATACCAGTTTCTTAAACTTTTCAGGATATAGACTGTATAGTAGCCTGTATAAAGTGAACCTATATTTGCATCTTTTTTTTTGTTGTTGAAAACACACTTTTTAGATTTCCGTACTTAAATTTATAAGATCACTTCTGTGTCTGTCTGTCCGTCTGTCACAACCATTTTATTTGTAACTTGTGGAACGTGGGAAGTTCAAATTGGCTGAAGTAATAAAGGCTATTGACTCACATATTTATAGATTATTAACCATTCACAAATACAGTGAAACCTCCTTGAACGATCACCTCTAAAAAACGACAACCTCCGAATGCCGGCCACATATTGATGGAGCTAAACACATTCCATAGCATTAACATTAGTACAAACCTCTAAATAAGGAATTCTGAACAACAACCGCTCAAAAGTCACGAGAATTTTTTTTTTTTTTTTTTTTTTTTTTTTTTTTTTAACAGTTTCTGGTACGATTTCATATTTATTTGCAAATTAAAATCTGAAGCAGATCAAACAAAGTTTACTTAATATGTCAACAAAATGTTACTTAATCTCTTGAACACTTAATCCTTTTCCAAAACTAGACATAAAAAGTGAAGACAATGATGGTGAAAATTTAGATAATATTCTTAGAATAGCAAGCATAACTAACACGAACTCCAGTAAGTTTGTGTGTCTGGACAAAGATTCGGAAGTTACTGCTACATTTCATTCATACAGCAAATGGTGGAAGGTAGGAGAGAGGAATTTAAAAGTGATGCGGAAGGGGTATTGGAAGAGATTATAGAATCGCCTAAAATTTCCAATATTAACTCATTACCAAATTTTTTACGAACCTTCGTGAAATCAAACATTTTGCATTAATTCATAATGATGATGAGTTATACAGCAAAACAACTCATACTATTATTTCTTTGGCGAAATATATTTGCAGAAAAAAAGCAACTGCAAATCACTGATTTTTTTTTTAATGTATTAAAACAATGAGGCTTAATTAAAATGACTGTGTATTTCTATTGAAAATTATGTAATTATGATTTTTTAATAATGAAACCTCTGAATAACGATCACTTTTCATCGGTCCCATTGGTAATCGTTATTCAGAGGTTACATTGTATATATAGGGAAAATGTAGAGGCGCTAATTAAGTTACTTGAATAAAAAAGTATTTTCTTTCTATATCGTGTGAAAGCTTTCGTAACGCCGAACTCAAAATAATATTTCTTTAATTTTAGATATTATATTTTCGGAGATATAGTCGATAAATGTAATGCAAAAACATGTCCCCCCCCCCCCTCCTCTATTTCCGAATCTACTGAAACTAAAATTATGAAAAAATTAGGAGTAGTGGAAGTTAATTTAAACCTTACAGGAAAGTATAGCGATTACACTAAGTTTTTAAGAAAATCGCATTTTTTTGTGACACATTCGGCAGTTCAGCAAAGGAGTTGAAGAGCGCTATAGGTATCTATCGTCGTAAAAGTATAAAAGGATAGTTGATAATGGTATTAGAAAAAAAAATTCAGTAATTAACCGTGATATTAACCCTTAAAGACACGGTCGGTTTGGACGTACATAAAGACGCGGGCGGCGTACTCTATGCACCATTGGCTGTTAACCCTTACCGGCTCGGAGTAATTCTGTTTATAAACTGATGAAATAATGGACTGACAGCGCAATTTATGAACGAATTTATTAGAAAATACGAACTTGCGTATTTTCATGTACATTATAATAGGAAAATTTTAGTTAAATATTCTTAGTGCCGTTTGTCAGTTTTGGAATTAAAATTAGGTGTCCTTTTTTAAGGACACCGCCCCGGAAAGAGTTAAAGCCTAGATAAAAACTTTTAAAAATATATTTGTGCAATGCAGTGCCCGGTAGTATTATAAGCGCAATAAACGTCAAACTGTTAAAAACAGACTAATTTAATTGCAATTAATCACACAATTACAATGGGATTCGAGGCTAGTTTGCCGTGAGTGGCTCCCTCAATACGCAGCACATGTCTTTAAAGGTTAATTAAAAACTTTTCTGGAACAACGCGCACGGATCAAAGCGGCGCGTTGCAACTTTGCGACCTCCATTCGAAGTGCGCTTAGCACACTGACAAGTTTAAACTCAGAACAAAGGTTTTGTTTTAGGTAAACTGTGAGAAGAAAAGTTTATTATTACGCTGAATTTGGCCAAATGAAGCTTAAACATGCACTACTTTTATTGTCAGCACCGAATTAAGTTCATCATAGACAGATTAGGATAAGTTAAAAAAATAGTTATACAGAATAGCAATATTTGATACTATATACGCTTATTTACTCTCTGAACTTTCATGGTATATCCATTTATACTTTTCTAGTATATACAGCTATACCAAAGGTTACATTGTACTGTTTTTTTACAAAGTTTTATTATTCTTTTAGAAACTATTTTTTTTGTAATAACACAGTTACTAATTAATATATTTATTGTATGGACCCCTCTTTATGCGAGTAATACTCGCACTTGACCAATTATTCTTGGTCTTATATTGCTAAACTTTTGAAAATTTTACATAAGGAAGATATAGTTTTGTTTTTAAAACATGAAAATGCTATAAATAAACACTTTTTCAAGTTCAATGTAATCACAAGACTCTCAAGTATGATATAATTATATACCAAATGTTTTGATCTACGTACAGAAATTCTTTTGTAATCATGCACGCAGCCTGTGATTCCATTTCTTTTTTTTTTTTTTTTTAAGTTTAAAAACCTCTTATAACAACTAATTTTCCCCATTTTGATCTTAACAACATATAAAATGAAAGAAGAAATATGCATCTATTACCACCTTCAAAAATTGTGTCTTTGTAATGTGTATACATTACAAAGACACAATTGAGATATAAAATGGCAAAAATAGTTTGTTTTTGTTTTTTTTTTTACTTCGGCATATTAAAAGTCCCACGACCCTTTAACATTTCATACATTCATGGATTTTTTTTTTAATTGATTGATAAAACAGGGCTGACACAGGCGACTAATCGCCTGTGGCAGCCCTCGTGAAACAGATAACGAAACGGAGATCCACAAAATCGAATTCCTTCTATTAAAAAAAAAAAAAAATCCCTCATAATCTCCACTGTAAGCGGGGGGAAAAAACTGCTCGCAGGCGATATCATGTAATAAATTAATCTAGCACACGTATCGTCTGCTTTATTTTCATATTCTCACAAAGTAACAATAAAATAATAATGAGGAGGAGGAGGCAGACGAGGATGATGATGACGATGCGATAATAACAATAATAATATAGCCGATTTTAAGGCCAATATTAAATGGAGAATTTTTTTTTTTTTTTTTTTTTTTTTTTTTTTTTTTTTTTTTAATTCAGAATATCTACCACCCTTTCCGAAACACTTTTCACGAAATGACTGTCATTAAATAAAGCAAAGATTACTATTCTGAAATATTAATGCATATTTTGAATAAAAAATTCCCCAAATCGGCTACACGGTTTAAGGCTTACAGTACTTTTAACACTTTCCAATATAGTTTAAATGTGATGCTTATTGCAGAATATGGTGTGTAGTGTATGGCATTCATCGTTCATTTACATGGACCCAAACAGTACTGTCTATTTATAATAAATACACGCAGTGAGTTTTAAATTGTGGTACGGTTTTTTTCAATTAAACTAATTTTTTGCCTATTAATCGGTGTGCATAAATTCTATAGATCATATAGAGGGCAGCACAAAAGATCTCGAGAACATTTCAGAACATTTTTTTCAGTGACAGAAGAACGGCGGCTGCCATACGCGGGATTTTTTAAGTGTTTGTACTATTCCCTGAATTTACACACCAGTATTTTCAAAAAGTTTTCTGTGAATTATTTAATCTCAGAAAAGTAAGGCCGAAAAAACTTTTAGAAATTATTGGTATTGAAATTCAAAGCACCATACAAACGCTGAAATAAATCAGCCTACTACAGCCGCTACTTTTGTGTCAGCGATTAGGCCTAGTATTCAGGGGGCGGTCGAATGGCGACACTGGACCATGAAAAAAATGTACTTTCAAATGTAATTTGTTTGAAAACTGTATCTAAATTTACTAATTTATTGTGGCTTTTAAAGTAACTTCAAGCACGAATTTTTTAAATGTATTTCCACCGCATGCAGGCACTGTTACGTACGAATAATAATCCATTTTCACTTGAAAGAATATAAGTAGTTCAACATTTGTCTCCGTCTAATTTTCCATAATGAAATTAAAATTTCATAAATAAAGAAATACATACAATACATACAATAAAATAAAATAAAACACAAATTTAAGATATATGTAATCGAACAATTTCAATTTTTACACCGCCGAATAGGGGGGGGGGGGAGGGGAGATTGTACTTTTAAATATAATTTGTTTGAAATCTGTATATTAGTAACTGATTGTTTATAGTTTTGAAAATAATTTTCAAGGATAAATTATTTTTAAATCTATCTCTATCGCGTGCAGTTCAACTACAAAATATAAATACATTCGCACCTAAAATAATATAAATAGTTCAGCATTTGTTTTCGTTTAATATTCCAGAAGGAAATTAAGATTTCGTCGATAATAACAAAATAATAATAATAATAATAATAATAATAATAATAATAATAAATTTAATAGATATGTAATCGAACTCAGCATTTAAACCTATACGAAAGTACCGCTTTTAATAAATTTCAAAACTATATTTGAATACATTATTGATATTTTAAATATAAAAAAGCTTTTTGCTGTTATTAATGGACAATCTGAATAATATATATTAAATATGGAAAATCTATTAGGAAAAAGTGGTTTTCGCCTGTGTTCTGTAACCCGGGACGTCCAATTTTGATATCCTAGTACATATAAAAATCAACATTGGAATTAGGGATGATTTCGAATCCTGAGGTTCATGAATGATTGGTGAAGATATGCCGAAATTTTCCGGAATTGCGTCTCTCCAAACGCCTGCAATAGTCTTCTTACTTTTTATAATAGAAGGTACCTAAAAACAAAATTTGTAATTCATCAGAAGATCATGTTCATTCCTATTAAAATTGTTCATTCCTATTACTTTAGCTGATTTTATACTTTATTTTTTACCATACTTGTAAATGTACTTTTTCTACGATTTCTATCAGTAATGTTTTTTTTTCCTGATTGGTTAATAAAAGAGACGACAAAATATAACTCTAGAGGATCATATTCATTTAAGTGGATTTAAAATTCTTGCAACTAAACTCAAACTAAGATCATACACAAATTAAGATGACACATTTAAGTTTATTTAAAATTCTTGCAATTAATCTCAAACTAAGATCATGTATAAATTGAAACAAATTTTATATACTTTATTGCTCGCAGGCCATATCTATTATATATATATAATACAAACGGAAATTTCGTTCCGAACGCCGAGATTTCGAGTTCTACCGCATGGATTTTGACGGAACTTATACCGTTAGATAGGTATCGTTTCAGGGAAGGTTTTAAGCTATAACACATCATTCTACCTAGATTAGTTATAGAATTATTACGGAAAATTCTTTTATATTGAACTTTGTAACTTCATATTTCCTTAAATATCTGGGCTCCTATTGGTCGTAGAGCTTAGATCTCGCGCCAAAAGTAGCTCCAAAGCACCCAAGCAAACTTTTCCCCGCGATTATTTTGCCGTCTTCCGATTTCCTCTAACTCTATTAGGGGCCCGCGTAGGGCCCCTTTAACATATTTTTCGTAGTAATTTCAGCAATTATCTTACATTATTCGTTAAGACCGCCACCCTCCCGATTCATGTATCTACGGAAAGGTTGCACGAAGGAGTTTCGTTCGGATACGCTTTCGTTAAGAATAGAGTGCGCTCCCTGGTGGTGGAATGTGGAACTAACATAACGCGATATTGTTAAAATTGGGAAATCTAACAATGCGATCTGTTTTAAACTTTGAGATAGTTCATAACACATAATCTATTATCTATTCTATTATATATATATATAAAATCTATTATCTATTCTATTATCTATTATATATATAAAATCCAAACGGAAATTTCGTTCCGAACGCCTAGATTTCGAGTTCTGCTGCATGGATTTTTACGGAACTTATACCGTTAGATAGGTATTGTTTCAGGGGAGGTTTTAAGCTATAACACATTATTCTACCTATATTAGTTTTAGAATTATGACGGAAAATTCTGTTATTTTGGGCGATAAGGTTACCATTTTATTTCTTGGCGAAATTCATCGTTGATAAAAAAAAATTCAAACGGCTATTAAACCTCGAAAAATAAAAGAAAAACTGTTACTAATTTTATTTAAATGAAAAAAAAAAAGAAAAAAAGAAAAAGAAAATCCGTTTCAATGAGTGATAATATTAAAAAACGGAAACATTTAATCAAAACCTGAAAGAAATATTTGTAATGCTTAAAAATTAATTTAATAAGAAATATTACACTTGATACGCAATATTTGGCTCTTTATCGCTTGCGTTAGATATGGAAACGAATCAGAAAATTTGATTAGATGAAATTTTAACATTTTCTTTCTGTTCTGCTCTTTTCTTTTTTTTTTATATCTAATTGTCCCATCACGTGACTTAAAGAAGAAACAAGCAGATGTAATTATGAGTCACATGTGTAATTACTATTTGTTTCTTTACAATTTTTTATTTTTCTTTTGTCGCCAAACGATGTGATTTTAAGCCAAAAATGCATAAGCGTGTCATTAGCTTGAGGATGTTCTCACAAATGGTGTTTTTTTAGGTGAAAGAGATCATTTTTTGGGTACATTTTCATATTCAATTGTAACTTATATAGATATCAGTTAATATTTTAAAAATGGAATCGAATGCTTAAATTTCAGTGTGAATCTCTGTCACACATACATATTGTAAAATAATTTCATACTTTTTAAAATGTTTTTCGCCGTAATTCCGAAAGCATGTGATATTTATAAACTCGAACTCAGATCAACGAATATTACCCATTTTATATAAGCAAATATTATCTATTGTTTATTTCATTTTTTCTCAAGTCATATCGCCAATTTCATTTATAGGAAAATTCACAGATTCGAAATCTAGGAAATAAAGATAATTTTTAAGGAAATTTATGTTTTAATACGTTATTACTATCGAAAAATTCAACATTTTGAAAAAAAAAATACAAGTCTTTTGTAATTCGTCATTTCTTCTTCGTCTTTCTTCGTACTTTCTCCTCTGTTATGTAATATTTCAAATGATATTGGACTAATTTTCGATCATCGATTCACCGCAAAATGGAATATCTAATATAGTATATAAAATAAAGTCTGGATTAGGTGACTAATTAACGCACAGCGCAAACTACTGAACCTAAAATCTTGAAAATCGTGGTAAAAATACTTCTTATGACATAGACTTCTGCTAAGAAAGGACTTTCTAAAGTGTCACCCCTAATGGTTTTTGCACGTGGAGGGGAAAAAAATCGAATATAAAAATTATGCGTCTGCTACCAAATAAATTTTTATAAGCCAACAGTTCATGGCACATTTCATATTTTTCTAATTTGGCGGTGTCTTTGGCATCTAAACCTCAAAATATCTATCATTACATCCGTTACTCTAGCAACGGAAAAAATTCAAATCAACCCTTTTGGCTAAAAAATAAAAACGGCTCTATGAGTTTGAAATAAAAATGCAAGCATCTTAATTTTTTTTAAAAAAATAGTGATTTTATGTAAAATAAAAGGAAAAAAATTACTGAGAATTTAGCGTTATAAAACAAAAATGGAAAATGCACTACTTAGATATTCCGTCGACCAAAAATTTATCGTCAAACTATAAGATTAAATGCCAATAATGGTTGATCGTAAATATCAAATTCACTTGAATTTAAACAAGCTACACGTGTTTACGTCATCAAGTGATTTTAATTTCGACGTTTTATTTGTATTTTCATTAATGTTATACTAATTTATTTGTTATTTCGTTATTTAAAATAAAGATTATGTCAATTTATATAATTTGGCGAATGGTTTGGCGATTTATATAATTTGGCGAAATTGGTCGACGGGATAACAAGTAGTACCAATGAAAATATTTAAGTATGAAAGCAATGTTTGTAACGACTTAAAAATTATTTTCATATATATAAACTCGGTTTATGGCGTCAGATGCCGTCATCCGAAGAATCTACAAAAGTCTTTTTCCATTTTTTCCGGTCATAGGTTCCTCAATGAAAGAAATTGGAATTGGAATAATATTGTGCGATTTATAAATTGCTCCTCGATAAGAAGAAAAAATGGTTACATTTATAACAACCGTGCGCACATTTCGCTGATAGCATTTTTAAAATTCCCAGTAGCAGTAGTTACATTTTGCGTATGTAAATTAAAAATATTTTTTTGTTTTTAATTATGGCATTATTTCCTGTTATTGTTTATCTTTTCAGTTTTTTAAATGAAATTAGTATAAGGCATGCATTTTAAATGAAATGAGTGAAAGGTTTGTGTTTTAAATGAAAATAATAAAATAAGAATATGCTATGAAAACAATCTTTATTGATTTATTATCTGCGCCCGGCTGACATAAAAATATCACAAAAGCCACATATTCACTTTTCTTCGAGTAGTTGCTCATGAGAATTTAAGTTAACCTTCCGTATTCGGATACTTAACATATTGGTGTATTAGCTTTAATGTTGAAAGCATCGTTTATGTTTGAAGCGAAAACTTTACTATTACACAAAATCGCATCATCATCATCTACTATATATTTACAACGGAAATTTGTATTTCATTCCGATTGTTTATAATACTATCGTAGGATATACCACAATTAGTTAGGTAATAATTTTGGAAAGGTTTTAGTGTATACATATTGTTCAAGGGTACTTAGTTATAGAGCAACAGTAAAAGTTCAAAAATTAAGTGAACCTGATTATGAAAGTTTAGCCTTTTTAAAAAAATCTACAGACCATATTTTGTTACAAGTGGCCCTGTTGCATGACTTTTAGGAATGGTGTTAGTATATACGATTTCATTATATGTTGATTAGTTACAGAGGTATTAATTCCTGTTGTCATAACGGTCTCATTACCCGACCATAAGTGCGCTGTTTATAATCAACTAAAACAATTACTTCTTAATTGCTAAATTTTGTCCAACGCTTAAGATAACATTATATCGCAATGGCGTTCGCATCGTTTTCAGTGATGAGCAAGGTCAAGCTGAAGATCCATATTGTTTAAAATACAAGTTCAAATTCACCATTTAGTTTAATCCAAAGTCCATTTGGAAATATTGACCAGCGCAGCGGGCATAGCCTGCTAGTCTTGTAATAAAATTAATCTAACATATATATCGTCTGCTTTATCTTCAAATGCCCATAATAAAAATAAAAATAAACGCGTTTTTCCAGTTTCCAGGTGGCTTTTTTTAAAAGAAAATGTGCAATCTTTTTTTCCAGATAGTAACAGTTCGATTTTATCTTCTTTTCCACCACAACGTTCTGCATATTTAATGAGCTACCTACATTTGTTAAGTTGTGACGCTATTGTGTGACAGTTTTTCAAGGCTTATCGACAAGTGGAAGGATTGAAAAATGGTGATGTCCCTCTAGGGCGGCATTAATGTCAACTGGAATGAAGCAGCTCATGAATATGTATGTCGTTAAAAGGTATGCCGATGTATCTGCCGGGAATGTGCAGATGCGAAATGATATTTCACTCGTTTGTTGTGAACTCTGCCAAGAAACAGAAATTTAGATTTCTGGTTTAATAGTGGATATGCATTATCGCTAACGGTTCCACTTTTTTTTTACTTTTTTATTTTTATTTTTATTTTTCGAAGAATGGAAAATAAAAAATTATTGACAAACTTCATAAATTTTTATATAGTGTGGCAACGACGTGTTAAAACGGTGTGCATGAACTGTGAAGTGAGCGGAACCATGGAGGAAAGAGATAGATGGAGATGCAGTAAGGTGGCTGGGGGTGACGCCAAAAAGTAACCCTAAAATCAGCTGCAGTCGGCCGAAACATAAGCACGTTCTTTTACGACAAAAAGAAGAAAAGTTTTAGTAATACAGTTTTTAATTCATAACACTACTTTAGAATGTATAAAAGAAGCAGATCACTTTCATTTAGAGAAAAAAATGCACGGGTGATGTTGATGTCAAAGAATTCGGTCCCTGTTCCAGGTCCCTGTTTTGTTTGGGCCGAGTGAGAGTATTTAAATTTAAGCGATTATGCGCATCATATTGCAAACCGATATTACAGAAATTATACATATGATCAAATTATATATCAAATAATAATAAAGTGTTATTTTTTTTATTTACAGCTAAACCCTACATATACTACTTGCATTTATACACTTTCAGATACAGAAAAACACTCGGAAACAAATAAAGAAAAATAAACATTGCAATAATAATCAATCAACTCACTTCACATCACTTCAAAACTGTACCTAAAATGAGTTTGAAAACATGAAATATATTCTTTAATGGAAACTAAATAGAGATATACTTTTTAAAGGAAGAAAAAAAATGTTTATGTTAAGGAAATTAAAAAATATGTATACTATCAGAATATTTCTAAAAACAGTAAAATTAAAAAGAATATATTCAGGGAGGAAAAAAGATTATCTTTATTTTGAAAATCATTTTTAAGTACAGAAAATAGGAAAGAATTATTTATAGGTTTAATAAAATGAAAAAGATATCTTCAGGAAATTAAAAATATTTATAGGATTAGTGTGTAAGCAATAAATGTCAGGAAAAGATAATTCTTTGTTCAGTAAAGTGAAAAGTATAATTGCAATCAGAATATCAGAAAAAGATGCTTCTATGGAAAAATGTATTTCTATGTTTAGAAAAATGTATTTTTATGTTCAAAAATAAGATATTTTTATCTTCTGTAAAATGAAAAAGATAGTTTTATGTTCAGTAAATTAAAAAAATGATCACTTGTTCGATAAATTGAAAATAATGTAATGTTTAAAAAATATTGATAGGATCAGAAAAAAATTATATAAATGCAATCAGAATATCAAAGGAAAGATATTTCTAAGTTCAGAAAAATGAAAGAGTATTATAAATGTTCAGGAAATAAAATTATTTATCGTATCAGAATATGAAAAATATATATTCTTATGTTCAGTAAAATAAAAGAGTATTATAAATGTTCAAGAAATAAAATTATTTATCGTATCAGAATATGAAAAATATATATTCTTATGTTCAGTAAAATAAAAAATATTTTATACGTTTAGTAACAAAATGTAAAGTATGTTCCGATTTTCAAAATGAAGCAATACGGATTAAAAGATAGTTTGCCAAAGATAAAACATTAAAAAAGTGTTGAAAAAGTCTGTTTTATAACAAGAAAATGAGTATATGAAAGGTAGTAAAAACTATTCCTTAGAAAATTCTAAATGCCGATAAAAATCACCATGTTCAAATCTAGAGCCAACTTGAGTCATGCTTGCGCTCAAATACCTTTTAACTAGTAAATAAATTAAAGTCATTCGTCTAAAAAAGTATCCAAAAAACTCAAATAAGTCTTTGTAAATATATTTATTCTCAAAAGTATCGCTGAAGTGTTGTTTAAAAATGCCTGTGCATGCATCCCGTTTTTTCCCCTCCAACCTGACAGACAGGTGTTTCTTATAGAATAGAATAGATTCCCAAAGCAAGACAAGTATATCCTGGTTGGAAAACGCGTTCATCTACTGACCAAGAGTATGCGGGCTCGAATCCATGGGTTAAGCTTTTGTACAAGTTTTCTAATTCTAAAAAATAATCAATTTCTTAAAAAGTTCTAATTAAAAAACTTCGGATAAAATTCAATTCAAAAAGCTTAAAATCAATTTTAAAATAAACAGCTTATTTTTTTTTATTTTAATTAATTCATGCAATTAAATAAATTCGAATCACCGATTATGTCATGCGAGAAAACATACATGAAATCACGTGTTCGTCCAAAAATCCACTTAAATATAAATTGATTAAAACTAATTAATTAATTAAAAATTAATTAGTTAAAATCCGTCACCGTTAATAAAGTTTATGACCTCCCCCCTCCCCCCCCCTTACACATAAACAACTCGGTCCTTCAGCACATTCATTTATTAAATTTGATATCCCAGATTAAGAAACTCAAAAAGAAAGACACATAAGGCGGTGTCCACAACAAGTGGGTAAGTGTGATCACAGATTGCACAGAGGGTTTCGTTTAATATTCCTTTCAAAACACTTTACCCTTTTGTATAATCAGTTAGTTCCACATTTCGCTCCCAGGGGGCGCACTCTATTCTACACAAACCTCTATACGAACGAAACTCCGTTTTACAACCTATCCGTAGATGTATTAGTCGAGGTAGGCGCCCCCTGGCGGTAAAAAGTGGAACTGAAAGATGTAAGGCTATGTGCATAATATGAAAGAGTGGTCAAAGGGGTGTCGGCAAAGGTTAGAAAAGTACCCACCGGGTGCAATGGGGGGAGTTTAGATAAATTGCTTAAAATACACAAGTTAAAGCCCGGAGGTGTAAATAATATTCGAAAATTTTATGATTTTTCGTGTGATCGCAAGTGTTCTGCTATAAGTATGCAAAATTTCAAGTTTTCAACTTAAATAGGGGCTCTGTCAGGAAAAAAAAAACTTTAAATACACAAGTTAGAGCCCAGACGGGTAAATATAAGACTTTTTCAAAATTTTATGATTTGTCGTTTGATGCGAGGTGTTCAGCTATAAGTATGCAAAATTTCAAGTCTTCAACTTAATTAGGGGCTCAATTAGAAAAAAAAAGCTTAAAATGCACAAGTTAGAGCCCAGACAGGTAAATATAAGATTTTTTCAAAATTTTATGATTTGTCGTTTGTTGTGAGGTGTTCAGCTATAAGTATGCAACTTTTTCAAAATTTTATGATTTGTCATTTGATGTGAGGTGTTCAGCTATATGTATGCAAAATTTCAAATCTTAAACTTAATTAGGGGCTCAGTTAGAACAAAAAGATTAAAATACACAAGTTAGAGACCAGATGGGTAAATATAAGACTTTTTCAAAATTTTATGATTTGTCGTTTGATGCGAGGTGTTCAACTATAAGTATGCAAAATTTCAAGTCTCCAATAAATATAGTTTCTGAGAACGGGTTCTGTGACGGATAGACAGACAGAGGATCAAGACGAATAGGGTTTCGTCAGATGAACGAAACCCTAAAAAAGACACCTAATTTTAAGGGTAGTGACACCAATAATATTTAATTAAAATTTTCCTTTTATAAAGTATGGAAAAATGTGGAGGTTTTATTTTCTAATAAATTCGTTTGTAAATGCTGGTGTCAGTCCATCATTTTACAAACAGAATTACTCCGCGCCGAAAAGGAAATAACAGAGGTGACAAGCTTGCACTAACCTTCCGCAATATGAAGATTAATTTGACTCAAGTTTAATACGTTTGCACCAAAACAATTTTAAAGAAATGTAATTAAATAATTATCAGAGAGAAATCTGAAATTATATACAAAACGATTCATGAAATAAATTTTCTGGTTTAAAACTTTTAAGTTGTGTCAAATTAATCCAAAAATTACGAAATGTTAGTGGGAATTTAACAGCTTTGCATAAACAATATACTTACAAGTGACATTAATTATGATTTCTTCTTCGAATTACGCATTGTATAATAAAAGATGTTATCTGTATCTGTAGATAAACACTACATAAGCATTTTGCCTGTGTCTTGCATATCCAGACATACACTTTGCTATAATAAATAACAAAAAATAAACGTTGTAAAATTTATGTCAATCAACTCACTTCGCTTCAAAACTGTACCTAAAATGAATTTTCGTGAAATGTATTCTTTAATGAAAACCGGAACTACAATAAAAGCCCGTCTCAAAGAACATTGAAGAGCTAGCGAGACTCAAAACAAATATTGTAAGTTATAACATAAAGAGACTCGAAGTTACGCATAAGAATAAAACCAAACTTCCAAATATAACGCGTGATTGGCAGTTAAGATGGCCTTATCCGAAGTTTGAATTGGTTTTTGAAGTTGATTCTCCTATCCTGCAGCAATTTAAAAATATATTAGGGTTCTTGAGTATTACGATTGCCTTCAAAATTGTTTATATTTCAGATTTAATTTAACAGTTACTCCGAAAATAGCTGTAATAAAGTTTTCTTTAAGTTAAAAAATCCTCTATATTTCTAAGTTAAGATAAGCCTGACAAAATTAGAAGGTCGTGAACTGAAATGAAATGCACTAAAATGAAAGTTTTTTATATTTGATACTAAAATATTTATTAGAATAACCTTACTCTAAGTAATATATGTCATGATATTCGAATCAAACACACACACACACACCTCGGTCCTTCTGTTTATTAAATTTGATATCCCAGATTAATCCTTTATAAGGCGATGGGAAGTATACGTCCCACTTAATTTTAATTATCCAATGCCAGAATGGCACCAGATTTTTCAAAGAAAATTTTGATTTTGTAATGTACGCGAAGAAAAAGCTTTTACTTATCTTGAAGCAAATTTGTTCGTAACACCCGGTGTGAATCAATCATTTCAAAATTTTAGCAAATGAAGTAATTTACCCTAGAAAGGGTTAAGCAACCTTAAAGAAATATACATAACAGAGGTGCCAATCTTCCACTAATCCAGGGTCGGACTGGGTCAATGTAAAGGCCGCAGACCTTGGATTTTTATAGGGTGCAACAATTTTAACGAATTCAAGTCAATTTTATTTGCTTGTGTTGCATCTGGCATAACAAAATTTGATTTGACACACTTGCATAGCACTAATTAATGATAACTGTTTAAATTATATCTCTAGCTCTTGATAGAAGACTTCCCTATATTCTCCGTGCAGTTTTAAATAGTGATGGGCGATTTCGATTTTTTTAATCGATTTAATCGATACTATGGCCAACTCGATTTAATCGATACTATGAATTTTTTAATCGATGTCTCTAAGACAAAATAAGGTAATATCATCTTCATTTTCCTTCAAAATTGAAGATAAAGTAGTTGGATGTGCCAATCCCAAAACTTTCATCTGCCTCATAAATGTTAAAACTTCAAAATTCGCTATCACGGTGTCAAATTTAAATGATAACATATGGGCATCATGAGGATTCAAAAAGCATAGGTTCGTTGAAGTATGTGCCTTTTTAAAAGAAAATATAAGCATTGCATTTTCCTAACAAGTCATTGAATTTCGGCTCACACCCTCTTAGGCTAATATCAGATGAACGTCTTTTTTTTGCACGCTTTTTTCGCTCTTACGCCATCCCTACACCTTCGCTAGCGTGTGTAGGGACGGTGTAAGAGCGAAAAAAAAGCGTGCAAAAAGACGTTCGTCTGATATTAGCCTAGATGTCCGCAACGGAAAATCCCAATTCAAAGAGCATAAAAGTGGCAGCTGTTGGGCAGTATACACCCAAGCCTAATAAGGATCTATTTATCTGAAAGTGTAACAGAATATGAAGTTTGATTAAATTCCGTGCATTAGTTTTGAGATATGGCTATCACGAATATCATGCAAAAAAACAGTATAGCAGCGCAGCCTGTTACACGATTAACACGAAAAACTCAGGAACAACTTATGTCAATGACACATAATATTAAGTTTCATGAAATTCCGGTCATTACTTCTTGAGATATTATCGCTAATATCTTGTAAATTCTGAAAGACAGTGTTAAATTCAGGGGCTGGTACTGGTGGACAACCCCCCCCCCCCCCCCCACGGAACATTGAAATTTCCCTCATGAAGATTTCAGATTTTATGCTTAAGAAACAAAAGTCCAATTCCCCCCCCCCCTTCCCGAAACTCTAGAATCTCCCTTTCCAGAACCACAGAAATTCCTCCCGGAGAAAAATGTCTGAATTCAACACTGCTAAAAAAAAAAGCAGCATGGCAGCACAACCTGTTATATCATTTACCCGAAAACCTAATCATGAACAACTTATGACAGAATATTAAGTTTGATGAAATTCCGTTCATTAGTTCTTGAGATATGATCCCTAAAACCGTTTAAATCCAGAAAAACGTGTTGAATCCCGGGGGTAGCCCGGAGGGACATGCGCCCCCCCCCCCCCCTGTGCAACATTCAAATGCCCCCCCCAGAAGGTTTGAGATTTTATGCTTAATGCACAAAAGTCCAATCCCCTTCCCCTCTGAACTGTCCCTCTTTGGATCCGCAGAAATCCCTGAAAAAATTGTCTGAATTCAACACTGCTGATAAAATCTGCATAACAACGCCCCCTGTTGGGCGATTTACACCGAAATCTAATATGCAACAATTTATGCCAACGTCTAACTGAATGTGAAGTTTGATGAAAACCCGTGCATTAGTTCTTGAGATAGAGCTATTGCGAAAATCGGAAAAATGCAGCATAGCAGCGCCACCTGTCGGTAGATTTACATCAAAAAGTAATCAGCACCAATTTATATGAAAGTCTAATTGAATCTAAAGTTTCAACAGATTCCATGCATTAGTTCTTGAAATAGACCGCTCACAATTTTTTTGTCAGAGACAAACAAATAGACAGACTGACAGACAGACAATGTATAAAAATAGTCAAATCGTATTCCAGACAATATCTTCTAAAACTATAAATCCTTCGAAAACCGGAAGTCGAAATTTTTCACGAATCCAACGCTTTCTTTTTCTAAAGACAAAAGAAAGCAAGAAAAAATGACCGCATCGATTCTGCCCGTAAATTAAGATCAGAAATGGCGAATCGATTCAGCTCAGATTCGATGCCGATGTCGATCTTTAGATGCGGGCAGAATCGCTATATTTTGATTTACTTCAATTTTTTAGATTCGGGCGAATCGATTCAGTTCCTGAAATCATTATATTTTGATTTACTTCAATTCAAATCGCATCGCGCATGATCCACGATTCGGGTTGAATAAATTCCTCCAATTTTACTGTTTTAGTGGCAGAATTGCTGTAAAATTTTTTATAAGAGCCTTTTTTTTTTTTCTTTCTTTCTAGGTTCAGTGTTGAATGGCGGGTTGATTTCTTGACTGCTCCGGTCGGAATGAGGGGGGGGGGGGGGGGGATTTTAGAGTTCCGTAAGGGGGGATGCACATTTTCCCATTAAAAAGCATAAAATCTCAAAACTTTCGGGAGTGACATTCCAATGTTCCCCCGGATCACCCCCTGAATTCAATACTAGGTTAAATCGTTATACTTTTGTTTCGAAGCCTAGTTATTCGGGTTACTAGTTTATTATGTTGTATTTTTCAAGTTCATCCCTTCTAATCCTTTCGACCCCTCTCCCCTTCCTCGCCAATCTTAATTTACAGGGCCGTTCAAAATATGCATGCTATTTTAAAAATGCCCAATTCTCGTTCTATTTTATTATAAATCCACATTTTCAAACCTTGACCAAAGATACATTTGAGGTCGCTCCTCCCACCGTTTGAGACTTACCTGCCCCCCCCCCCACCCCGGGGGGCATATTTATTGTTTCTTCCAAACCATCTCGTGTAACATATTGTTGGAAAGCTTTTAACGTCCTCTTTTATTTTCTGTCCTTCCTCCCCCCTCCCTAGTTACACGCTCTTGGCACTTTTTAGCTCACAGGCTATCAAAGCCTGAGATTTAATGCGCCCGTCGGTCTTGTATGTATGTATGTATGTATGTATGTACGTAACGCGATAACTCTTGATAGAAATATCCGATTTGCTTCAATTTTTTTTCTATGTTCATTCTCATAAGGCGCTTCCCTGATTAGTTTTGGGGGTTCATTGGTTAAGGATAAAGGGGGGGGGGGGTACGGGGGCTATCCCCTCCCCACTTAGATAAATGGGTTTTTCATGCAGAATTATCACATTTGCTTTAATTTTGGTATACCGGTTAATTCTGATAAGACGCTTCCCTGATTAAATTTGGAGGTTCATTATTTAAGTATATTTCATTCTTAATGGCTTTAGGATGAGAACTTTTTTTTTTTTTTTTTTTTTTTTTTTGTCTTAACAGCTAAATATTTGGTAAACATTAAAAAAGAAAGATATTTATAAACTGTAAATGAGATACGGAGATATATATTTTAAAAAGGGAAAAAAAAATTTAGTTAAATATATTATTAAACGGAGAATTTTGATTATTAATTGGGGGATAATTAGTATGTGATATTTGGTTAATTACATTCATCACAGCTATTTTAAAAGAAGATTTGCGATATTTGCATTTCCCCCACACTTATAGAAGACCCTAAAAAGACTGAAAAACCATTTAAGTTTTTAAATAAATTTAGAGCCTTCAAAATTTCGCTCATCTGCGCATTTTTAAGAATGACGTTTATAGGAAGAAAGTCCCCATCTGTTTGGTTGAAGGAAATAAGAGTTAGAGTAGAAAGTACATCTTTTCCGGATGAAAAAAAAATCATTTCTTTCTTTTTTTTTATGTGACCGAGATCTTTTTTTAAAGATAAATTTAAATATAATATAAATTATTATCAAAATTACATCTTAAAAATAATAATTTTAAAAGTTAAAAAACCTTATTTTTTGACTCAAAGGTCTGTAGTAGCTTACCTCTGGGCCGCTAACATTGTCTATGGCCCACATAAATGGAGGTGAGGGATAGTCGTTACGGCCCTGTTGATTCGCTACGTTTTGGAATTACTATTTTTCAGCTTATCTGTGTGAATCTGTGAACATGGAAATATCGATTCAAGTATCGATTCTAGAATTTGGGAATCGATTCTTATTGCGATCGATTCTGTTTTATACGATGTCGATTTTAATCGATTCTCAAATTTTCCAGAATCGCCCATCACTAGTTTTAAAGTTCTATCAAACCTACACAATACTACGCAATTTTTGAAAACAAATCAGGTAATATCTAAAAGTTCCAGCAAGTTGAACACATATTACCTTGTAGTAGATGACTGATGTCAAGCAAGACTAGGGCTTTCTTATTTTCTCCTTTTATTGATAGAATTTTTGAAGAAAAAAAATGATCATCCCTACGAAGTTTCCTGAAAATGACCATATGAAAAATACGTCGGTAACAATTGTTTTGGAATAATATTTCCTATTAAATGTATTTCAAAAATTTTGCTTTTGTTGCTGTCTATATATCAAAAAATGCACGAATGTTTATTTTTCAAATCCACTATTCCATCCGTAACATCCACTTTTGACACCGTAATTTTAGTTCCTTGCTACCCAGGAAATTGATAAAGTTTGTATGCTTTTCTTAAATCTTAATACAGTTATAAAACAAAATGTGTTAGGGGTTTATCCCTAATTTTCGGAAAATAAAATGTAGATCTTGTAAGATCTACATTTTTTCTTGCATACAAGATAAAGTACCGTAAACGCTTAATTAGTCATCAGTAAAATTATACAACAATCCTAAATTTATTAAAAAGTTACTTTACATCAAAGAAAATCCTACAAAATATTTCTGGTAAGTATCTAAGATTTTTTTTTTTTTCTGTGGCTTCTTTGATAACAGAATATGGCTCCCTTAAAATTGTGGAAAGAAAAATTTTCTCTATATCTCGAAAACTAATTATTCAAATGTACTGTACACATCGATGTTTTTAACAATTGTGGTTTGTTCCTAATATATTTTCATAATTAAAAGTAGTTTTTCGTTAGAAAAAAGTCTGTAATAAGTTAGGGTCTATTCAGTATATCTCTTTAATAAATTAATAAAAAATCAATCAGATAATTTTTATGAAGATATAAATCAAGTTTCTCAAATGGATTTAACTTCAACATCCTCAAATTTAAACTCTTCTAATCCTACCAAGATTTATAACAATGCTTATAAACTTATGCCTTTTTCCGGGCTGTTGAGTTTCCAATAAACTCAAATAAGGTGTCAAAAATGGGTGTTATTGTTTGAAAATTCAAAATTGGCATAATTCTTAATAATTAGATGACTTCAAAAAAATTTTAACCTAACAATAATTAGTAGATATTATTTCCAGTCGATTGGTACCTACATATTTTTTACGATTATTTTTAGCAGATTTAGTAAGGAGTAACCACATTTTTTTTTCACTTATCACAATTTATGCACAGAGGATCTTTAGAAAAGCTAACAAATGTCATAAATTTAATTTATGTTAGAATCTGAGAGCAATTATTTTTTATTTACTACTGCTTTATTATTAGAGGAGAAGGTCCAAATACCGGCTACCACTTTTTTTTCAATCTAGATCCTACAATTTTCAAAATTAGTAAAAGAAAAAGTGACAGCAGGGTACCTTGATATGTTTTACACCTGTTTAGAGAGAAAAAAATCTGTTTAAAAGGCGTTTTCTGTTTATAAAAAGCAAAATTTCGAAAGTCTTCAAATTTTGAGTTTTGAAAATGTTCTCTAAATACCGGCTAACTAAGTTTTTTTTTTCCCAAAAGATCACACAAATAGAGCTAATGACAATTATTAAGCAATTAGAATATTATTTTAATAAATTTTATTGATTAATAACATTTCTGCTGCACTGACAAAATACATAATTTGTAATAAACAAGCATTTTTGTCAAATTTATAAAATTCTTAACGACTATCGCTCACAGCCCTCTTTCCATTATGTTTCTAGTTTTCTTTTTTAACGTGTAAAAAAAAAAAAAAAAAAAAAAAAAAAAAAAAACTTGTTGATTGAAATTAGAATTAGTTTATCTGAAAAAAATCATAAACATAATATCACTCTCTGCGTCGGTGCAGTCGCTATAGGCCCATATATCGCATTCTTAACATTAAACCCAGACACCCCCTCCCCCCCCCCCTCATTCTTGTCCGCAGAGAAAGCACCCATGCAGAAGCTGCGCTGCTCTCAGTTCTCAGAACACCTAGTAGCCAGTATTTGGACCCTAGCCGGTATTTGGACCCCTCTATTAATATTATTAACAAAGTAGCACTTTTAAATGTGGTGTCTGCAGGTGTCTCCCTCCACACACAAGAAAAATTCAGTATGCAAACTTCGTTAAAAAAAAAAAAAAAAAAAAAAAAAAAAAAAATGTTTAAAACAAAAATGTACTTTCCGTATAGAAATACGAATTTTGAAAACTCAATCTCATCCTTCTTTCGTTCTTTTATAAAAGTACCACATATTATAGGGTATTGGAATTCTTAAATATAAGGCCAAAAAAATTATGTTTAAAACAAAAATGTACTTTCCGTATAGAAATACGAATTTTGAAAACTCAATCTCATCCTTCTTTCGTTCTTTTATAAAAGTACCACATATTATAGGGTATTGGAATTCTTAAATATAAGTCCAAAAAATTATGTTTAAAACAAAAATGTACTTTCCGTATAGAAATACGAATTTTGAAAACTCAATCTCATCCTTCTTTCGTTCTTTTATAAAAGTACCACATATTATAGGGTATTGGAATTCTTAAATATAAGTCCAAAAAATTATGTTTAAAACAAAAATGTACTTTCCGTATAGAAATACGAATTTTGAAAACTCAATCTCATCCTTCTTTCGTTCTTTTATAAAAGTACCACATATTACATAGGCGTAACCAGCCTTTTGAACGGGGGGGGGGGGGTGCCCAGACTTTTTTAACCTGAATATGATGGATACAAACAATATCTTATATAGTAAAATCTGCTAAAACGAAACCCCGAAAAACCGGTCGAATTTCCGTTTTAGACAGGTTTTCCTCTTAGAATTCATAAGTGTGCGGTATTTCTTTTAAAAAGGGCTCAAACGCGATTTTTTTTGCGTGAGGAGGTGTGAGAAGGGGTTCAAAACCTCAAAACTAAATCTAATGGTAAAAAAAAAAAGGGTATGTAAATCTCCTTGCAGCAGTGAAATAAGGCAGTGACTAAGTGTGGGCACAAGTGTAAAACCTTTTGGCACCCTAACTTCTTACAAACATTAAAAAGGGCCTTTAATCATGTTGGAAAATTCTATAGGCACAGGGGCATTGCATGAGACCTAACATTATCTCTGTCAAAGTCTTGTAGATGAAATTTTGCCGGAGGATAAATCTCAGATAATACATGCTGTACACCAGTACATACAAACGAAAGTCATTCAGAATGTGACCCCATGACTTCTTAGGTATCACCTATCACCGGGGGGGGGGGCAAGAAATTTTGGTGGAAAGTGCATATAAATAATTATTATAATATTATAAATAATTACAATATTCATTAATAATTCATGTTTTTACCTCAGAATGTGTCCAACGTATTAGGTAAAGCAGGTCATGCTAATACAGTAGACGCTCTATTTTACGAACTCGAGTGGACTCATATAATGTGTTCGTAAAATCGAAAGTTCGTAAATGTGAATAACGTTAGTTCAATGGGATGGTGGTCGGCACCAGTACATCAGTTCGTAAAAACAAAGAATTCTTAAAAAAGAGGTTCGCAAAATCGAGCGTCTACTGTAGACACTAAATTTTGTCAAGATGAGGGGGGGGGGGGGATTTTAGAGTTCCGTAAGGGGGGATGCACATTTTCCCATTAAAAAGCATAAAATCTCAAAACTTTCGGGAGTGACATTCCAATGTTCCCCCGGATCACCCCCTGAATTCAATACTAGGTTAAATCGTTATACTTTTGTTTCGAAGCCTATTTATTCGGGTTACTAGTTTATTATGTTGTATTTTTCAAGTTCATCCCTTCTAATC
This sequence comes from Maratus speciosus, assembly GCA_963932465.1. NCBI lineage: Eukaryota > Metazoa > Arthropoda > Arachnida > Araneae > Salticidae > Maratus > Maratus speciosus. The sequence goes on from OZ010798.1 coordinate 295,615,005, forward strand.
CTTTCGACCCCTCTCCCCTTCCTCGCCAATCTTAATTTACAGGGCCGTTCAAAATATGCATGCTATTTTAAAAATGCCCAATTCTCGTTCTATTTTATTATAAATCCACATTTTCAAACCTTGACCAAAGATACATTTGAGGTCGCTCCTCCCACCGTTTGAGACTTACCTGCCCCCCCCCCGGGGGGCATATTTATTGTTTCTTCCAAACCATCTCGTGTAACATATTGTTGGAAAGCTTTTAACGTCCTCTTTTATTTTCTGTCCTTCCTCCCCCCTCCCTAGTTACACGCTCTTGGCACTTTTTAGCTCACAGGCTATCAAAGCCTGAGATTTAATGCGCCCGTCGGTCTTGTATGTATGTATGTATGTATGTATGTACGTAACGCGATAACTCTTGATAGAAATATCCGATTTGCTTCAATTTTTTTTCTATGTTCATTCTGCTAAAGCGCTTACCTGATTAGTTTTGGGGGTTCATTGGTTAAGTATAAAGGGGGGAACGGGGGCTACCCCCCCTAACTTAGATAAATGGGTTTTTCATGCAGAATTATCAGATTTTCTTCAAATTTTGGTATACCAGTTAATTTTGATAACGAGTTTCTCTGATTATATTTGAAGGTTCATTGTTATAGTCTAATGGGGGGAGGGGGGAACGAGAGGATAATACCCTCCGTAATTTAGATTAAAGGGTTTTGCTATCCGATTTACTTCAAATTTGGTATACCAGTTTATTCTGATAAGGCGCTTCCCTAATTAGATTTAGAAGTTCATTGGTTAAATATAAAAGGGAAAACGGGGGCTAATACCCCCTTAATTTAGATAAATGGGTTTTTGTATCCGATTTGCTTCAAATTTGGTATACCGATTTATTTCGATAAGGCGCTTCCCTGGTGACATTTGGAGGGTCATTGGTTAAATATAAAGAGGGGAAACAGGGAGGGGCAATTCCCCCACTCCCCTTAGCTTATTTTTCGAGGGGCATTATTCTTTGAAATAAGAGGATAATATACAGTTAGTGTGAATAGCCTGTGAGCTCAATGCCATCAGTTTAACTGGACACTTTTCTTTTTAGCTCACAGGCTATCAAAGCCTGAGAGCTAATGTGCCCGCAGTTTCTGTATGTATGTATGTACGTACATACGTAACGCGATAACTCTCGATAGAAATATCTGATTTGCTACAATTTTTTTTCTAGGTTCATTCTCATAAGGCGCTTCCCTGATTAGTTTTGGGGGTTCATTGGTTAAGGATAAAGGGGGGGGGGGTACGGGGGCTATCCCCTCCCCACTTAGATAAATGGGTTTTTCATGCAGAATTATCACATTTGCTTTAATTTTGGTATACCGGTTAATTCTGATAAGACGCTTCCCTGATTAAATTTGGAGGTTCATTATTTAAGTATAAAGGGAGGAACAGGGGCTAACCCCCCTTAATTTAGATATATGGGTTTTTCTATCTGATTTGCTTCAAATTTGGTAACTAGTTTATTCTGATAACGCGCTTCCCTGATGAGATTTGGAGGCTTATTGTTTAAGTATAGAGATGTGACGGGGGGGCAGGATTCCCCCTTAATTTATTTTTCGGAAGGCATTCTTTGAAGTAAGAGTATAAAATACAATTAGTATGAATAGACTGTGAGCTCAATGCCATCAGTGTAACTCGATACTTTTCTTTTTTATTTATTATTGTTTCAGTGAATGCACTCTGCATGCCAGCGAATGAGTCAATAACTGTTTATGGTTTTTAGATTACTGCTGGGGGAAAAAAAAAGAAAGAAAAAAACATATAAACAAGGAATGTACTTTTATTTATTTGTTAACCAGATAAAAGTATGTTATATTTCATTCTTAATGGCTTTAGGATGAGAACTTTTTTTTTTTTTTTTTTTTTTTTTTGTCTTAACAGCTAAATATTTGGTAAACATTAAAAAAGAAAGATATTTATAAACTGTAAATGAGATACGGAGATATATATTTTAAAAAGGGAAAAAAAAATTTAGTTAAATATATTATTAAACGGAGAATTTTGATTATTAATTGGGGGATAATTAGTATGTGATATTTGGTTAATTACATTCATCACAGCTATTTTAAAAGAAGATTTGCGATATTTGCATTTCCCCCACACTTATAGAAGACCCTAAAAAGACTGAAAAACCATTTAAGTTTTTAAATAAATTTAGAGCCTTCAAAATTTCGCTCATCTGCGCATTTTTAAGAATGACGTTTATAGGAAGAAAGTCCCCATCTGTTTGGTTGAAGGAAATAAGAGTTAGAGTAGAAAGTACATCTTTTCCGGATGAAAAAAAAAATCATTTCTTTCTTTTTTTTTATGTGACCGAGATCTTTTTTTAAAGATAAATTTAAATATAATATAAATTATTATCAAAATTACATCTTAAAAATAATAATTTTAAAAGTTAAAAAACCTTATTTTTTGACTCAAAGGTCTGTAGTAGCTTACCTCTGGGCCGCTAACATTGTCTATGGCCCACATAAATGGAGGTGAGGGATAGTCGTTACGGCCCTGTTGATTCGCTACGTTTTGGAATTACTATTTTTCAGCTTATCTGTGTGAATCTGTGAACATGGAAATATCGATTCAAGTATCGATTCTAGAATTTGGGAATCGATTCTTATTGCGATCGATTCTGTTTTATACGATGTCGATTTTAATCGATTCTCAAATTTTCCAGAATCGCCCATCACTAGTTTTAAAGTTCTATCAAACCTACACAATACTACGCAATTTTTGAAAACAAATCAGGTAATATCTAAAAGTTCCAGCAAGTTGAACACATATTACCTTGTAGTAGATGACTGATGTCAAGCAAGACTAGGGCTTTCTTATTTTCTCCTTTTATTGATAGAATTTTTGAAGAAAAAAAATGATCATCCCTACGAAGTTTCCTGAAAATGACCATATGAAAAATACGTCGGTAACAATTGTTTTGGAATAATATTTCCTATTAAATGTATTTCAAAAATTTTGCTTTTGTTGCTGTCTATATATCAAAAAATGCACGAATGTTTATTTTTCAAATCCACTATTCCATCCGTAACATCCACTTTTGACACCGTAATTTTAGTTCCTTGCTACCCAGGAAATTGATAAAGTTTATATGCTTTTCTTAAATCTTAATACAGTTATAAAACAAAATGTGTTAGGGGTTTATCCCTAATTTTCGGAAAATAAAATGTAGATCTTGTAAGATCTACATTTTTTCTTGCATACAAGATAAAGTACCGTAAACGCTCAATTAGTCATCAGTAAAATTATACAACAATCCTAAATTTATTAAAAAGTTACTTTACATCAAAGAAAATCCTACAAAATATTTCTGGTAAGTATCTAAGATTTTTTTTTTTCTGTGGCTTCTTTGATAACAGAATATGGCTCCCTTAAAATTATGGAAAGAAAAATTTTCTCTATATCTCGAAAACTAATTATTCAAATGTACTGTACACATCGATGTTTTTAACAATTGTGGTTTGTTCCTAATATATTTTCATAATTAAAAATAGTTTTTCGTTAGAAAAAAGTCTGTAATAAGTTTGTGTCTATTCAGTATATCTCTTTAATAAATTAATAAAAAATCAATCAGATAATTTTTATGAAGATATAAATCAAGTTTCTCAAATGGATTTAACTTCAACATCCTCAAATTTAAACTCTTCTAATCCTACCAAGATTTATAACAATGCTTATAAACTTATGCCTTTTTCCGGGCTGTTGAGTTTCCAATAAACTCAAATAAGGTGTTAAAAATGGGTGTTATTGTTTGAAAATTCAAAATTGGCATAATTCTTAATAATTAGATGACTTCAAAAAAATTTTAACCTAACAATAATTAGTAGATATTATTTCCAGTCGATTGGTACCTACATATTTTTTACGATTATTTTTAGCAGATTTAGTAAGGAGTAACCACATTTTTTTTTCACTTATCACAATTTATGCACAGAGGATCTTTAGAAAAGCTAACAAATGTCATAAATTTAATTTATGTTAGAATCTGAGAGCAATTATTTTTTATTTACTACTGCTTTATTATTAGAGGAGAAGGTCCAAATACCGGCTACCACTTTTTTTTCAATCTAGATCCTACAATTTTCAAAATTAGTAAAAGAAAAAGTGACAGCAGGGTACCTTGATATGTTTTACACCTGTTTAGAGAGAAAAAAATCTGTTTAAAAGGCGTTTTCTGTTTATAAAAAGCAAAATTTCGAAAGTCTTCAAATTTTGAGTTTTGAAAATGTTCTCTAAATACCGGCTAACTAAGTTTTTTTTTTCCCAAAAGATCACACAAATAGAGCTAATGACAATTATTAAGCAATTAGAATATTATTTTAATAAATTTTATTGATTAATAACATTTCTGCTGCACTGACAAAATACATAATTTGTAATAAACAAGCATTTTTGTCAAATTTATAAAATTCTTAACGACTATCGCTCACAGTCCTCTTTCCATTATGTTTCTAGTTTTCTTTTTTAACGTGTAAAAAAAAAAAAAAAAAAAAAAAAAAAAAAAAAAAAAAAAACTTGTTGATTGAAATTAGAATTAGTTTATCTGAAAAAAATCATAAACATAATATCACTCTCTGCGTCGGTGCAGTCGCTATAGGCCCATATATCGCATTCTTAACATTAAACCCAGACACCCCCTCCCCCCCCCTCATTCTTGTCCGCAGAGAAAGCACCCATGCAGAAGCTGCGCTGCTCTCAGTTCTCAGAACACCTTGTAGCCAGTATTTGGACCCTAGCCGGTATTTGGACCCCTCTATTAATATTATTAACAAAGTAGCACTTTTAAATGTGGTGTCTGCAGGTGTCTCCCTCCACACACAAGAAAAATTCAGTATGCAAACTTCGTTAAAAAAAAAAAAAAAAAAAAAAAAAAAAAAAAATGTTTAAAACAAAAATGTACTTTCCGTATAGAAATACGAATTTTGAAAACTCAATCTCATCCTTCTTTCGTTCTTTTATAAAAGTACCACATATTATAGGGTATTGGAATTCTTAAATATAAGGCCAAAAAAATTATGTTTAAAACAAAAATGTACTTTCCGTATAGAAATACGAATTTTGAAAACTCAATCTCATCCTTCTTTCGTTCTTTTATAAAAGTACCACCATATTATAGGGTATTGGAATTCTTAAATATAAGGTCAAAAAAATTACGTTTAAAACAAAAATGTACTTTCCGTATAGAAATACGAATTTTGAAAACTCAATCTCATCCTTCTTTCGTTCTTTTATAAAAGTACCACATATTATAGGGTATTGGAATTCTTAAATATAAGGCCAAAAAAATTACGTTTAAAACAAAAATGTACTTTCCGTATAGAAATACGAATTTTGAAAACTCAATCTCATCCTTCTTTCGTTCTTTTATAAAAGTACCACATATTATAGGGTATTGGAATTCTTAAATATAAGGCCATTTGAATATGAAAATAATATTTGCTTGTGAAAATAATAGGTATTTTGTATCCTTAAAAAAGGACTTTATGCATCCATAAAGTGCTGAATTGATATCGCACTATAAAAAGGTTTCTACAGAAAAAGTACACCATAAAAAAGTCGCTGTGTTAGTGTGAAATAGCTAAAATATTTGAATAAATTTACTATTATCAGCACACTCTTCCCATGATTTGGAAAATTTTTATCATTGTTAGAAATCAAGGGATATATTTAAGTTTCCATAACTGAGAGAAGTACCCTAGGGATTGTATTTGCAAACTGCAGGATCCCATAGCCAGTATTTTTTAATCGACTTCAAACAAAGGAGGAGGACGCATATGTAATTTTTATGTATGTTCACCTATTACTACGAAACTACGCGACCGATCCATATGGTCTTTTTTTAATTGAAAGAGTATACTCTCTTATTAGTCCAATTTAAATATCATCAAAATTAGTTCAGTACTTTTTTAGAAATTCAACCCAAATCAAAATAAATAAATAAATAAACATTTTAAATAAACATTTTTAAAACATTTACGAAAACATTTTTAATAAAACATTTTAATATGTTATTTAAGTCTTTCATTTTGTTGTTGAAAAGTTTATTTTATTCAAAAACTGTATTATAGTTTCTAAATAGTAGTCACTGCTTTTTTTAATGAAGCATTTTTTGACAATTTTTTTTTTGACATTTAAACAATTTTGTTTAAAAAGACATACTAGATATCCTTATAGTTATTTAATCGTGGAAAATCTGCCATTAAATAAAGCGAGGATTAATATCCGACAATGATGGTAGATTTTGTGAATGAGAAAACGTTGACCCCGAGATCCCACAGCTTGAAGGATTAGAATCCAAAAGTATCATCAACTTTGTGTTCAACGAAAAGAAATATCATGTTTTCCATTCAAAATCCATACAAAAAGTTTTTTGCCTTCTGATATTTCTCAAGTTGCTTTTCAAAAAGCCCGATTATAGGTGCACTCAGGGCTATAAGAGACAGGGGGGGGGGTAGCAAGGTACTAAAAGCAAAAGATCTGGAAATATGCAAAATACTTGGTTATAATCTAAACGATATCATTCAAAGAAGCGATGAAAAACATTTTGTCCAGGGCGCCATGGCTACTAAAGCTCTCGTTGGGTGCATGTTTTCTCTTTCAATCGCATGCAAAGATGTCCCTTTGGTTTCCGATCCTGGAATTGCTACGATATATCTTTAATTTCTTTGTGATAATTAAAAAAATACCGCTCTTGTGATGTCTCTCTATTAATTGATGATTATCCCTAAATGAATTTAGTACGCTAATCAGAATGTACGTGTACAATGAGTGAAAAAATATTGTAGCGGCTTAGGCACTTAGGGCGCGAAGTTTTTTCTCGACGAGGGCGCACCGGCCTTCGGGCCGATGGGCCAGTCCGAGCCTGCACTAATCTTTCGTATTATGAGGGTTACTTTTACTCAAGTTTAATACGTTTCGCCCCAGAATTTCTTTTAAGAAATGATATAATGGCGATGAAATAAATATCACAGAGAAACCTGAAATTAAAAAAACTATTCATCAAACTAATTGGATGTGCCAATCCCAAAACTTTCTTCTATCTCATATATTTTAATTTAATATTTCAAAATGTTGTTACAAATGTCAATATTTCAGTTATTAGTTCAATGCTACATAAACTTTGACTTTCATCTTAAATTTCTGCTTCAGTCAATTAATTGGAGTAAAAAAGAGTTAATCTCCATCATGATATGTATTAAAATCAATAGTTTATGTATTAAAATCAATAAGCAGGATGGGAAGTTCCCGTCACTTCACAGGCCGCCGGTGTATAACAGAACTACGAAAAAAAAAAAAAATCTCTATTATAGTGCCCCCTTTCGGTAGAATACTTCTTAATTCAGAGAGGTCCTAAAAATTTGTTCAATACTATGCATAACTTCATACACTTTTCGATGGTACAATATTGAAAATGGCACATTATAGCTATTAGCGAACCCACTTTCGGCGGAATTTTTCCAAATGCAGGGCGGACCTTCTTGCCTTGGCCAAAAACATACACAAAAAATGTGGTTCAATTCTATGCATAACTTCATACACTTTTCAATGGTACAATATTCAAAAACGCACAAAAATCGCTATTACAGCGTTCCTGTAGGCGGAATTCTTCCAAATGGAGGGAGGACATTCTTTCCTTGGCCAAAAACATACACAAAAAATTTGGTTCAATTCTATGCATATTCTTCATACATTTTTTTTATGGTACAATATTTAAAATCGCTATTACAGCGGCCCCTTCCGGCGGAATTTTTCCAAATTCAGAGAGGACCGCCTTGCCATGGCCAAAGACATACACAAAAAATGTGGTTCAATTATATGCATAACTTCATACACTTTTCGATGGTAAAATATTGAAAATGGCACAAAAATCGCTATTACAGCGCCCCCTTTCGGCGGAATTTTACCAAGTGTAGAGAGGACCTTCTTACCTTAACCAAAAGCGTACACAAAAAATTTGGTTCAATTCTATGCATAACTTCATACACTTTTCGATGGTACAATATTCAAAATCGCGCAAAAATCGCTATTACAGCGCCCCCATCGGGCGAATTTTTTCAAAATTAAGGAAGGACCTGCTTGCCATAGACAAAAACGTAAAAAAAAAAAATGATTTCAGTTATATGCATAACTTCATACAGTTTTTGATGGTACAATGGCGACAGACAGACGGACACACGAACAGACGGACACACAGACAGACAGACATTTTCTATAAACATGTTTTTTGGGATATCTGACCACTAAAACGTGTAAATCAGTCGAAAACCGGAAGTCGAAAAAAAAGTTTCGATTACAGTACTTTCTTCTATTGAAGATAGAAGAAAGTAAAAAAAAATATCGCAGAGAAACCTGAAATTAATTAAAAAACTATTTATCAAATAAATTTTCTGGTCTGAAACTTTTTGTGTCAAATTAATCCAAAAATTACGGAAGCTTAGTAGGATCTTGGCAGCTTTGCATAAATAATATATTTACAAGTGACATTAATTATGATTTCTTCTTCGAATTACGCATTGCATAATAATAGATATGATTTGTATGTGTAGATAAAAACTAAATATACATATTGCTTGTATACTCGCATATCCTGACATACACTTTGCTATAATAAATAACAAAAAATAAAGGTTGGGAAATTTATGTCAATCAGCTCACTTCATTTCAAAACTGTACCTAAAATGAGTTTTCGTGAAATATATTCTTTAATGAAAACCAGAATTACAATTAAAAGCCGTCTCAAAGAACATTATAGAAGTAGCGAGACTCAAAACAAATACTGTAAGTTATAATATAAAGAGACTTGAAGTTACGCATGAGGATAAAACCTAACTTCCAAATGTAACGCGTGATTGGCAGTTAAGATGGCCTTATCGAAAGTTTGAATTGTTTTTTGAAGTTGATTCTCCTATCTAGCAATTTAAAAATATATTAGGGTTCTTGAGTATTACGATTGCATTCAAAATTGTTTATATTCCCGTATTTAATTTGACAGTTCTCTGAAAATAGCGGCAAAAAAAAATTTTACCTTTAATCTAAAAATTCATCTATATTTGTAAGTTAAGATAAACCTGACAAAATTAGGCGGTCGTGAACTGGAATTAAATGCAACATAATATTTTATACTAAATTATTTTTCTGAAACAACCTTACACTATTAACACTATAACCGACGTAGCGGTCATTTTGACCGCTTCCAAATAAAAATATTTCGATTGTCACCAGAAATTTCTTTCTAAAATAAGTTTAAAATGTACCACGGAGAAATAAGTTAAATAAAGAAGTTGTTTCAATTAAAATTTCCGGTGTAAAATATTTTTATAACACTTCAGTAAAATTTCCGGCGGTTCTATATTTTTAAGTAATATACCATGTCATGGTATTAGAATCAAACTTTAAATTTCGAATTTCGCTTAATAAATTTACTTTCATAAAAAATCTGTCAGCGTTTCACTAAAGTAGTCCCCGTTAATAATGTTTATGATCATATCATAATATTAAAATATTTATTTGCTTAAAAGACGTTATACAAACACATTAAAAGTAAATTAAAAATTCTTTATTTACATGTTTCAACTCATTTTCTGAGTCGTCGTCAGGATGTACAATAGAAAATTACAAATGCATAATGAAAAACGGAAAAAAATCCTCGAAAATAAATAAGTAACCATGTGACACGCCCTATATTTTCGCGGTTCCCTCTATGTCGCGATGCCGTAATTTATCCAACCATTCAACCCATAAATTCGGGATACGAAAAGATAATGTATCGTTACAAACTCCTGAACCTCTTAAATAAATTTCAATGGACTCTCTTATGAATAATTGTAAATAAGAATTAGACCTGTAGATGATTTTACTCTCGTTAAAAAGTATGTTAATGTTCTCTATTTGATTTAGCCCGGATAAAGCAGTATTACCTTTATTGCATTTTATGTCCGCTGTATGTTCTTTACATCTGATATTGAATTTTCGTTGGGTTATACCTATATAATGACTTTTGATTCCTCCCTCCCTAATAAATAGAATCTTATAAACTCCAGAGTGGTCCTCTCTATTAACACATTCACGCCGGCGTGCATCACCGGTGGGTCACGCTTGATTGCCGCATCGGTCGGCGTACATCACCGGTGGGTCACGCTTGACTGCCGCATCGGGCGGCGTGCATCACCGGTGGGTCACACTCCACTGTTCCATAGAAGGCGTGTACTACAGGTGGGACACACTCGACTATGCCATAGACGGCGTGCATTACAGGTGGGTCACACTTGAATATTCGAAAATTCAGTAGTAAAAACAATTCAATATTATAAATCTTATACATTCACGACGAGAAACGAGAATTCTCGTTTTCATTCAAAAGATATCATTAACTAAGGGCGTGGCTTCTACCTTACAGAAAATGCATTTATATGATGTTGTCTATATTTCTTTATATTTTAAGACATTTTATATTAAATTCGTACATATGCAGTCAATAAAATTATGCCTCTAATTAATTTGCTTACTCCTAACGAACTTTCAGACATTCACAATCAACTCTGCTTGTTATATTTGAGTTCAATGTAATAAATATGAGGTAGGCCTGTCATTACATACAGTGTCTGAATAAGCGAAAGTACCGCGCCGCCAAATGACGCAAAAGATGAATTCAAGAGCCGCCTCACAGCGAAAAACATGAATATAGACGCCGGCGTGAACGTGTTAATCGGATAAATTTTAGTATTTAAAAGCATCTTTAATTTCGGAGGCGGCTTCGCGAACAAACATAAGTCAAAATTTCTTAAATGATTTTTTATATGTTCAAAGAAACCCGGGAAATAATTTGCTACAACCCTTTTCATAGTAACTTCATTAATAGTTTTATTTTTATTTTTAGAAGTATGAAAGGAGCTCTGAATCAATTTGTTAATTAATTTTACCTGATATCCATTATCATTAGCAATACGTTTAATTTTCTCTAATTCATCCCCCAGATTTATATCAGAAGAAATCTTGAATGTTTATGATCTCCACATACACACACACACATCGCCGTCCTTCAGCATATCTATTTATTAAATTTGTATCCCAGGTTTAGCAACCCTAAAGAAATACATAATTTTGCAATTGACATTAATTATGATTTTTTCTAATACACTGGCCTCCAAAAGTTAAGGTACAGGGACTGGATGCATTTGATGCCGAATATCTACCAATCTTATTGGCGAATTGTTCTTGAACTTCTGTGTTGTAAAGAACGTGTTTGATTTCATATTTCTCGGTGGAGATTTTTAGTCGGGGAGACAATTAGGAGGCTAATAATAAATTTAATAATAAAGTAATATTTGCGATCACCTAAGCAACAGAAGATTCTGGAAATGGATTGTCACTTTGTTAAATGACTATTTGGGTCCTTTACAACGTTTGTGTGCATTTGTGTAAGCATAGCACCCATATTCATGAAAATGTTATTGTGTCAGTGAAAAATTAAAAAAGTTTTTTGTTCATAGCTTACAGAGTTTTCAACCGAATTTAACACAACTTTCCGAAAACCTGACAAAGAACAGTTGCAACTGTATACTGCAATTAAAACATGAATATATCGAATATTTGATCAGATATGGTCACTTGTATGAAATAATTTTTAACTACACATGCGTGGAAGATTTCAAAATTTTCATTTCATAATTTGGTAGTCAGCTATTTTGGGCAATTTCTATAAAAAGTCCAGTAAAATATTATGAAAGCTCAGAAAAATATAGTGAGCTGATTGAACAGTTGTGGAAAATCCCTTATAATAAAGCTATTTTTAGAAAGCAACCCACTATATCGCCCCTATCTTTGTGAATTTTCGCGACATTTGACTGCACTTTTTAGATAAGTTGTCCTAAATAGTTGACTACCAAATTATGACATAAAAATTTTGAAATCTTCCACGCATGCGCAGTTAAAAAAAATTTCATACAAGTGCCCATATCTCATCAAATATACAATATATTCATGTTTTAATTGAAGTGTACTGATGCTACTGTTCATAGTCATTTAACACAGTGACAAACCATTTCCAGCATTTTCTGTAACATAGGTGATCACAAATATTATTATATTATTAAATTTATTATTGTATCCCGACATTGTCTTTCACCGAGAAATATGAAATCTAACATGTTCTTTACATCCCAGAAGTTCAAGAACAATTCACCAATAATGTTGATAGATATTCGACGAACCGTGTACAATCGAAAGCACCCAGTCCCTGTACCGTAACTTTTGGAGGCCAGTGTATATCTAATATAAAATTTTACATTGTATAATAATAGATATTATTTGTATGCGTATAGGCAAGCACTACATATAGATATTGACTGCATACTTACATATCAAGGCATATACTTTGATGTAATAAATAACAAAAAATAAACATAGTAAAATTTATGTCAGTCAACTCCCTTCGCTTCAAAATCATACCTAAAAAGAGATTTAGCGAAATATATTCTTTAATGAAAACAAAAATTTCATTAAGTAGCCGTTTTAAAAATATTATAGAAGCGGTGTGTCTTAAAACAAATATTGTAAGTTGTAAAGTGACCGGGGGTTAAGCATCAGAATAAAGCTAAACTTCCAAATATAGCGCGTGATTGACAGTTAAGATTGCAACAATTTAAAATGCATTAGAGGCTTTGAATATTACGATTGCGTTAAAAAAAAATTATGTTTTCGCCTTTAATTGTACAGTATTCCGAAAATAGCTATGAAATGTTTTCTTTAAGCAAAAAAATTATCTTATTTTAAAGTTGCAGGAAAACTTGGCAAAATTAGAAGGTTGAAAATAAACTTAAGCAAAATTTGAGAAACTTTCTTATTTGACTTCATACTATCTGTCAAGAATCGCTTAAAATTGTTTAAATTTCGGTCTCTTCTAATAGACAGGGTGCAATATGTTATCTATCGTCGACCTTTAATTTCTCAACCGCTGGTCGTAGACATATAGTTTCAATTACAAAAACGTTTCAAATGAGGTAAATATTCATGATGTGGCATTATTTAAAGTAAAAAATCAATTTAATAAAAATTACGAAAACTAACTATTTATACGGTCCCCCAGTCCCTATGGTTATATTTAGTAAAAGTTTACACAAATCATAACAGATATAACACAAAAAGTTTGACATCTGTACTACAAAAATTGGCACAGTTATTAAATTTCAAAGTTTGAGATTTTTGCACATGATTTTGTCTTTCATTGAGGGATCAGTTAAAAGATGAATTAAAGTAATTCGAGATCAAAATCAGGGCGCAATGTCCTTTTTACGGCAAAACCACCTTTAGCCGGTATCGCCAAATTGGAGAATCACCAAATAGGGTTATTTCCTCTAAAAATTTGAGCTAATTTTTGTGGGTCGAACAACATTCAAACGTACCGACGATACCGGCTGAAGGTGTTTTCGCCGTAAAAAGGACATTGCGCCCTGATTTTGATTTCGAATTACTTTAATTCATCTTTTAACTGATCCCTCAATGAAAGACAAAATCATGTGCAAAAATCTCAAAATTTGAAATTTAATAACTGTGTCAATTTTTGTAGTACAGATGTCCAACTTTTTGTGTTATATCTGTTATGATCTGTGTAAAGTTTTACTAAATACCATAGGGACTGGGGAACCGTATAAAAAGTTAGTTTCGTAATTTTTATAAAATTGATTTTTTTTACTTTAAATAATGCCACAACATGAATGCCACAACATGACCTCATTTGAAACGTTTTTGTAACTGGAACTAAATATCTACGGCCAACGGTTGAGAAATTAAAGGTCGGCGATAGATAACATATTGCACCCTGTATATAATATAAAATTGTACATTGTATAATAATATATATTATTTGTATGTGTAGGCAAACAATACATATAGATATTGCCTGTATACTTACATATCAAGACAAATACTTAGATATAATAAATAACAAAAAATAAACATTGTAAAATTTATGTTCGTCAACTCCTTCCACTCAAAATCGTACCTAAAAATAGTTTCAGCAAAATATATATTCTTTAATAAAAACAAAAACTTCATTAAGCAGCTGTCTTAAAAATATTGAAGAAGAAGCGTGGCTTTAAACAAATAAGTTGTAAAGAGACGGCGGATTAAGCATCAGAATAAAGCTAAACTTTCAAATATAGCGCGTGAATGGCAGTTAAGATGGCAGCAACTTAAAATGCATTAGGGGTCCTGAGTATTGTATTACCATTGCGTCAAAAATTCTTTACATTTCCGCATTTAATTTGACAGTATTCTGAAAATAGCTCTGAAATGTTTTCTTTAAGTAAAAAGATGCATCTTATTTTAAAGTTGTAGGAAAACTGGGCAAAATTAGAAGGTTGAAAAGAAACTTAAGCATAATTTGATAAATTTTCTTATTTGACTTTATATTATCTATCAAGAATGCACGTTCAAAATTATTTATATTTTTGTACTTGATTTGACAGTATTCCAAAAATAGCTATGAAATGTTTTCTTTAAGGGGTCTCAGGACTCTTAAAGCTACAAAATTTTAGAAATTTAAATTTTTTTAGATGTTAAACTCCTATCTTTTCTGAACATTTTGATATAATATTTTCCTTGAAATTTTTATTAGAACAGAAGTTATGGATTTTAGAATTTATACCCGCTCAATAGCTGCAGCGGATTTTCCAAAACTTTGAAGTCATTTTTCTCCAAATGACGTTTTTGGGGATAATGCGCAGGATATCTCAAACACTTCTGATTATTTTTTCATAAAATTTTCAAAACACATGTTTCATGTTAGTCTGTATAAACTGAACCTAAAATTCCCCTTTTATTGTTCAAAAAAGTATATTTTTTAAGTTATTACAGTAGACTCTCGTTTTTACGAATCTCTTTTTCACGAACACTTGCGATTTTACGAACTATAGAGTGGTCCCGAATACGCTCCCATAGAATCAATGTAATTTTTCGCTCCCATTTACGAACATTATGAAAATCTCTTTTTTGCGAACTCAGTTTTCGTACTTCCGATTTTTTTTTTTTTTTTTAAGAATCGGAATGCAGTGCCAACGTCAGTTAAACTCTATACAGGTACAATGAGACATCAGGTACAGTCCAATAATGTGTTGATTTTCCCCAATCTCTATCGTAGGGAGGGGGCATAGCAACAATTTCAAGTAGTGGTTGTCAGGACTAAGGCACTTTTTGAAGGAAAACAATAACTGTGAAAGGTAAAGGTAGTAAAGGTTTCCATAGATAAAATGGAAACCTATATTTTTCAAAATGTGATTTTTTTAAAAAAAAGATAAGTGATTATTTCCATTCCTAATTTTTTATCTATGTTTTCATCTACTAAGTACTAATACAGTCTGCGTTTTCATATGTAATATTTTCAAAGCATGGTAACGTATATTTCTGTGTACTAAAATTATTTTTGTGCATAAATTTGCATTTATTTCTGGTATATTTAAAAATAAATGTATAACTTTATTAAATAATAAATAATCTTGAAATACTGCTTCATCCATGAAGAGAGGGCAGTTTGATAAAAATAGACATAAATAATGTACGTATTCATATCATTTTTGGTGTTTTTCTATTTTACGAACTTTCTATTTTACGAACTATTTGGGTGTTCCCTACGAGTTCGTAAAAACGAGCGTCGACTGTATACTGTTGAAATTTAAAAAAAAATTATTAGCTAAATACCACTTTATATTAAAAATATAAAAATGCTTTAAATACACATTTATTTAGGTTCAGGGTAATTACTGCAATCTGAAGTATTTGTTGGCACCAAAATTTTCATTCTAGTTGCAATATTCATGTTGTAATCCTGCGCATAAGCTGTTATACCAATTTTCTGCTCGTCAAATGTCTGACAGTTTGGAGTCCCCTATAAATGCTAATTCTGCATCTGGCAATTTTTTTAATACATGAAATGAAAGAACATACTTATATCTTTTATCCTAATGAAAATTGTGTTTCAAAATCATATACATTTCAAGATATTAAATGATAAAAATTGTCTCTTTTTTTCCTTTTTTCTAATTTTAAGAGTCCTGTGACCCCTTAACCGCTTCCCTTACCAATTTTTTTTTAAACAATTGCAAAAAATCATCACTTTTTTTAGTAATCCCATCATTATATTTCATTATTTGCATTTCACATTACAAAATTTCAAAAACTGCCAATCAAATATTATATATAATTTATTATATTATATAAGAATATTTTCTTTCTTTTAGGTAGCTTTCATTACAAAAAGCTACCTATTGCAGCCGTTCGGAGGAAAGCGATTTCAAAAAATTTTGGTATATTTTCATCGATCATGACCCCCAGACCCCGAAACCACCCTCCGTTCAAAATTGATATATATATATATATATATATATATATATATATATATATATATATATATATGACCTATGTCACACTGTAACTCTCGTATTTATGAACGGATTTGGATGTAATTCGGTGTGTACATAGTACACACCAATGTGTACATTCATTGGCACAAATTCATTGGCCAGCTTCATCCGCCATTTTGTCTCAAAATGGCGGCCATTTAAAATTTTTTTAAAAATTTAAAATTTGAAATGTGGTACCAAAAAATTGAAAATGGAAAAATATTTTTTTCTTATGTATTTGACCTTTATACAAAGACTCCGGAGCAATTTTTGTTTCGTCTATATCTTAAAAAATGGCTGAGTTATAGCATTTTGAATTTCCAGCGTGGCTGACATTTTGAAACGTCCTGAATTTTGTCACGCGATAAAAGGCGTATTTATGAACCGATTTGGATGTAACTTCGTTTATACATAGTACATACCAATGTCTCGACCGAGTTCGTTGGCCAGCATCATCCGCCATCTTGTTTAAAAATGGCGGCCATTTAAAGTTTTAAGAAAAATTTAAATTTGAAATGTGGTACCAAAAAATTGAAAATTGAAAAAATATTTTTTTCTTATGTGTTTGACCTTGATAAAAAGATTCGGGAGCAGTTTTTGTTTCGTCTATATCTTAAAAAATGGCTGAGTTATAGCATTTTGAATTTCTAGCATGGCTGACATTTTGAAGTGTCCTGATTTTTGTCACGTGATAACAGATGTATTTATGACACACCAATGTCTCGACCGAGTTCGTTGGCCAGCTTCATCCGCCATCTTGTTTCAAAATGGCGGCCATTTAAAAAAATTTAAAAAATTTAAAATTTAAAATGAGATACCAAAAAATTGGAAAATGAAAAAGATTTTCTTTGTATGTGTTTAACCTTAATACAGAGATTCCGGAACAGGTTTTGTTTCGTCTATATCTAAAAAAATGGCTGAGTTATAGCATTTTGAATTTCTATTGTGGCTGACATTTTAAAACGACCTGATTTTTGTCACGCGATAACAGGCGTATTTATGAACCGATTTGGATGTAACTTGATCTGTACATAGTACATACCAATGTCTCGACCGAGTTCGTTGGCCAGCTTCATTCGCCATCTTGTTTCAAAAGGGTTGCCATTTAAAAAAAAAGTAATTTAAAATTTAAAATAAAGTATTAAAAAATTGGAAAATGAAAAAAAAATTTTTTTGTGTGTTTGGCCTTGATACAAAGATTCTGGAGCAGTTTTTGTTTCTGAAAATTTGTTCTTTTGTTTATATCTTAAAAAATATTGAATTATAGCACTTTAAATTTCTAGCATGGCTAACACTTTGAAACGATCTTGTATTTGTCACGCGATAACACACGTATTCGCCTATTTCGATGGAAGAAGGCATGTGGATAGTATACATCAATATCTCAACCAAGTTCGCTGGCCAGCTTCATCAGCCATCTTGTTTCAAAATGGCGGCCATTAAATTAAAAAAAAATTATATTTAAAGTGAGGTGCAAAAAAAAAAAAAAAAAAAAAAAAAAAAAATAGAAATTGAAAAAGGTTTCTTTCATAAGTATTTGACCTTGATATAAGCATTCACGAGCATTTTTTGTTTGTCTTTATCTTAAAAAATGGCTCAGATATAGCAGTTTCAATTTCTAATGTGGGTGACATTTTGAAAAACTTATTTTTTGCCTGCGACAGCACTCGTATATATCAACCGATTCCGATGTGAGTGAGCGTGTGCACAGCCATTACTAAGGTCTCGACCAAGTTCACTGATTAGCCTCATCCACCATGTTGTCTTAAAATGGCAGGAACTTTAAGAAATCGCCGAATTTGGCAGCCAAATATAAGTTAGTTTAAATAAAAGCAGCTTTGATAAAGCTGACTAATTTCGCGAAATTTTCATTCATAATGATTTAGTATTGATAAAAATTAATATTGAATCTCCTATATTCGGTTTCCACTAAATGAGCTTCGTGTGTTTGAATAATATAAGTTGGCTTTTTTAAAATAAGGAAAATGAAAGCTACCTCTTCCTCCCGGCACTGGCCGGAAGGACTTTTTAAGCTTCAGGCCGAGTAAAAATATGATAAAACAAATCGTAGTGACAAATTATGCCACATCCGAGTTTTCTCGGGATTATAATTAATTGTAATATATACGAACCCGAGATAACCCGGGATGATCAGGGAAGCGATTAAGCAAAAAATGCATCTTATTTTAAAATTGTGGAAAAACTGGGCAAAAGTAAAAGGTTGAAAGGAAACTGAAGCCAAATTTGAGAAATTCAGAATTTTTCTTTTTTAACTTTATATTATGCTTCAAGAAAGCTTTACTCTGTGAAAGAATAATTATAACTAGCCGCCACTGATGATCAGTTTGGTCTCCCTAAAATGTATGCTAAGCATTGTATCATGTTACTTTTATTCATAATTTAATTTATTTGTTCAATCCTTCGCCAAATCGAAGATTCTAATGCAGAAATAACGAACTCGGTATTTTTATGTTTGCTGGGCGCAGGTGATAAAACGCCAAATATTGTTCCCTTCGTATTTTTTCGTATTTCATTTAAAATATAATACTTTCATTCATTTTATTTAAAATACATAACTTTAATTTAAAACTGAAACATTTATCATTTATGACTACCAATTATTTCTTAAACAAAGAAAAGAAAAGTAATAAATAATACCATGAAACATGACATTTTATTTCAACATCAAAGCTTTGTTTTCATTTACCACTCGAAAAATTGCTTATGACAGTCGCATGAAATTGACTGTTATAATACTAATGACATGATAGCAATGAAACAATATTTGGCGGTTTATCACCTTCGCTAACATTAAATTACCAAATTGGCCACCTGGCATATAAGCGAAGCGGTCAAACCGGAACTGTTGACAAGAGTCACATGACTTTGGCTTTTATTATATAGATGATGTTCTATTCAAATTATAATTTTTAAATTACACTTTATTTATGCATTCAAAAACCCCTGGAAAGAAAACGAACAAACATCTATAGCTTAGAATTGGAAGTAAATTAAGGCGGTTATATCAAATTCCCTGCTCAACAAACGTGAAACTTTCTGGCACATTTGCTGAGTCATTTTTAAAGGCAAAGGCACAAAATTGGCAGGCGTGATTATTGACGCGATTTGGAATCGAATTTCGTTTTCAATTTATAATTTACTTATAGAGTTATAAGCTATTTTTGTCACGCGACGATAGGTTTTTCTCATTTATCTCGCTGCCATGTCCGGAAATTCGGTTCAAAATACCAATTTTACAGTCTATTATAAAGATCTTTTGTGTTTATAAAAAAAAAAATGGAAAACGTCTTTCGATTACATCGTTTCTGAAAAGCAACACTTACATCTTTTCGGATTAACAACACTTGCCAATTTCATGTGCTTTTGAACAAAAATTAATTAAAACATGTGTCAGAAAGTATCCACCCCCCTTTTGAATTTGAGAACGGTCTTAACCGATTAAAGACGAGCCTCTTTTACACTTCTTTTAATTCTAACACCAGTTTTTTCCACATTGTAATTTTGAATTATTTAATTACTCAAAATTTGAGATTAGATAATGTGAAAATTTCCAAACTAAAATACTGGTATTCAAATTAAAAAGTTTTATTCGCTTTACATGTCAAGTTGTTTTGCCGACCAGCTTTAACCCTCTCGCTGTGCTACCCGAAATTTCCTCGGTCAACGTAAAAGTAGCAAAATTTGCACAACCCGAGATTTTCTCGGGGATGCATTTTTTCCTTCTAATTAACCCTCCTTGATTATTTCCACCAGTTATTTTTTTATTGTAAATTTCGCCTTATTTAATTGGAGCATTTTCCCGATTAAATTAGACAAAAATTTTTGTTTTGAAAAACCGGTGACAAAAGTATAAAAACTCTTAAAAGACGCTCGTCTCGAAGGGGTTAAATACACAATTTTTGAAGCTATTTTGATAAAACAATTACGCAGCGAAAGGGTTAATGAGTTAACACCTTTTGAGTTGACGGAACTGATCAAACGAAATCGAAATTTCAGTGATCAGCCAAAGCAAAGATTAATATTTAAAAATATTGGTCCTCCTCCACAACTTGTACACACCCCAAACATTTTCATAAACACAGAACCCAGACAACAAAAGAAAGCAAATACATAAACACTATTTTAATGATGCTATATGCTTTAAAGCGTTAATAAGTAATACACTACTGCAGAATGCTACTATTTGGCAAATTTACGTGAACATTTTTACCGAACTTAGAACCGATAGAGTCATTCAAGGTAATTATGATCCGCATTTTCTCTATTTTCATATGCCATACTCTTATTTTAAGAATATTGTTGCAACTAGGGGCATAAAAGAGAAGAAATGATCCTAAATTATTGTATGGCTATCAAAAATTAAGGAATAATAATGATAAAAACAATAAAATTTTTATCCTGGTTCAAAGTTACCCAGCCATTTAGGGTAACTTTGCACTGTATGATAAATATTATCTAAAATAATTCATTATAAAAAAAAAGATATTATAGTTAGGACAACTTTGAACACCAAAAAATGTTTTCAGATATGTAAAGACTCCGAATTTACATTTCCCAACATCACAAGATTTGTATAATTTATGATATTACAACAAATATTATGCATAAGAAAAGTAGAAGAAGAGAACCATGAATATTTAGAAATAAAAATAAACTGTTTATTGTTCATATAAAACATAAAAATGCAGTGAAAAACAATTTTCAATGTTTTAACTCAATAATATACAAATAGTTACAGTAATACGTACTAGTATTATTCAAAGAAGGAAAAAAAATGTCGAATGTATGAAATGTCAAATTTGCGCAGTTTCGCCCGGAATATCGACTTTATATGAATTTTATGTATTTTACACATATTTGTGAAAATATTTACATGTTATATCTAATGCACACTTTCGGCATTTATATAAAATATACGAGCAAATATAGGAGATTTTTGACAGTAGCACCTATAATCAGTAAATTATAAACATCAGTATAACTTTGAGCTGGCTCAAAGTTACCCTGAAAATGTGGTAAAATATTAGTGCCTTCTTTTTTTACATATTATTAACTATTAATAAATAAATTATCACAAAATATTAACACATTTACAACATTTAGATAATAATATGTCTGATAAATGAGTATATTGTTACTTATTATGAAAATTTAATTGCCTTACAACAACTTCAAAACAGTATTCAAACTTAACTTGAAAACAGTACTTGACAAAAATAGTTAAATGATGCATTTAATTGCGCGTAATGTTGCTAATGTATTTTTTAAAATAAAGAGCAGAAATCCCAGTTTAGAATATTGCCAACAGACCACAGTTCTGGAGTTTATTTAGTCTTTTGGAGTCAAAAGTATTAAAAATTAGGAGGTGGTGCAAATTTACATCCGATGGTTCAAAGTTACCCTGAATGACTGTACTACTAACAAAAGACGAAAAAACTATGTTCAATCTCTCTAATGCCTATGGCAACAGATATGCTACCACCAGTATTTCCAATTTAGTGGATTTTTTAATTTAGAAATTTCATTTCATACCAGAAATTTAAAATAATATTTTTCGCTTTATTTAATAACAGACATTCCGTCATTAATTAAAGTGAAATTTGTTCACAATATTAAAATATTTATTTGCTTAAAAGACGTTATAAAAACACATTAAAAGTAAGTTAAAAGTCAATATTTACATGTTTCAACTCTTTTACTGAGTCGTCATCAGAATGTATAACAGAAAATTACAAATGCATACGAAAAATGGAAAAAATCATCGAATAAAAACAAGTAATCATGTAACGCGCCCTACATTTTCGCGATTGCTCGTGTTCCCTCTATGTCGCGACGCCGTAAGTTAACCAACCATTCAACCCATAAATTCGGGATGCGAAAAGATAATGCATCGTTACAAACTCCTTACGCAAATAAATATTTTAATATTATAATATGGTTAGTAGTAGACGTAATTTTGACTTACTACTCGCACTTATTTACGTTTGTGAAATTTGTTATTGAACTTTTCTGGTGTTAATTCAAATTCTCTGAATTACGGAATTTCTAGGACGTATTCTATTAGGTCGTTCGGAAAGTCCGTTTGGGAAAATCAATTCGTACAGGAAAATTCTATCATTTAATTATTAGACATTGATTCCGATATCTAATGTTTTGAATGTTAATGAATAATTACCGGGCAGAATTATCCGGTACGAATTGATTTTTCCAAACGGACACGACTTTCCGAACGACCCAATACCATGGGAATTAGAAGGTTAACAATGCTCCTCCATAAAAGTTTTGATTGCAGATGAATTTAATGCATAAGAATATTACATGAACATTTTTTATCCTATTCAGAATCCAAACTCATAAAATGATAAAGCAAAGTCATGAAAAATACTATTAGCCGCCTTTAGCGACCAGTTTGGACCCCCTTAAAATTTATGTTTGGAAAAGCATGGCTAAGCATTGTATCATGTTACTTTATTCATAATTTAATTTACTTGGACTCCGTTAAATATAATTAATATAATCCCTTAAGCTAATATTTGTTTTTGTTGCATTAAAATATCTCAATTTGTTCATTTTCTGTAAGTAAGTAAACCCTATTAGTTTACAATGGAAGTCTATGGAAATTTGGCGAAATATTAGAGACATCGCCAAGTTGGCGTCACATTTGGCGACTCATCCTGGTCTCCAAATTTGGCGATATATAGCCAAGTAGACTACTTGGCGGCATTTGGCGACAGAACAGTGTCCCCCCGGGTAGAAAGTGATATAAATGAATATCTAATCAGCTATAGAGAACTAAAATATTGCGCATCAAGACCGTCGAACAACAAAGCCCCTGGCTTCGATAAGATCGATGCAAGGGTTACTAAAAACTTGATCAAAACTTTCCCACAATTAATGCTTCAACTATACAACAAATGCTTTTCCCTTGCCCATTTCCCAGACATATGGAAGAAAGGCATTGTCATTTATTTTCGAAAGAAGAATAAAGATCCTCGGCAATTAAAATCTTACCAACCGATAGTCCTTCTCCCTATGCTGGGAAAAGTCCTTGAACGATTAATCAAGATGCGTGCAATGACATTTTTAGAAGATATTTCCTTTCTCCATGAAATGCAATTTGGATTTCGCGAATCAAGAAGCGCAATAGATGCCTTAAATGAACTGAAATCCTCTATCACAAATACATTAGAAAATAAGAAATACTGTGGTATTCTTTCCTTCGATATAGAGGGAGCGTTTGATTCGATAGATTGGAATACTATCTCCCAAATAATCGATAATTCTCCTCTCCCTCTATATCTAAAACATTTACTAAAAAATTACATCTCCAATCGATATATTGGTTTAAAAGAAGGAAGCGTTGTAGAATGGTTCATTTCATTTAAAGGGTGCCCTCAGGGCTCATGCTTAGGTCCCCTTCTTTGGTTGCTAATTGCAGATTTTATTATAAAGGAGTTCTACAAAATAGAATCAGACATGATAGTTTATGCTGACGATTTCGTAATTAAGGTTGCGGGAGACTCCAGACCTGAGTTGGAGCAAGTTGCTAATAGACGCATCGAAATTTTTTCAACTTTATGGAGGATTTTCAACCTTACAATATCGGAAACTAAAACAAAGGCCATGCTTTTTGGCCGCTTTCTTCTTAACAGACGTCGACCAATTTTCAAATTGAATAGCAAAACTATCAAGTTTGAAAATACTATTCCCTATCTTGGCGTTATACTAGATCCAAAATTTAATTTTCAAGAGCATCTAACTCATACTAAAACAAAGGTAACTCAATTTTTAAACGGATTCAAAAGCCTAAAATCTCATAAAGGAGGAATATCTTCAAGTATACTGAAATTTTGGTACAACACCGTCATATTAAAACAAATTAGCTACGCTTATGAAATTTGGTTTCCAAGCCTCAACTCGCATGGGATAAGAAAATTAAAGTCAGTACAACGTACAGCTCTCTTAAGCATTATCAAGACCTATCGAAGTACTTCCTCTGACGCTCTCTGTGTCCTTACTGGTTCTCCCCCAATCGATACTTTGCTCAAGAACGATTATCATTATTACGAACTAATTAAAGGAAGAAGATCATATAACCATAATGGCAAAATCATTAACAGCAACCACATTATGTCAAAACTAAACACCTTCGATTTTTCTCAATATTACAAGATAAACAACCTCTTCTTTTTAGAGGAAAAATACGAAAAATTACTCCAAATCTATGACCCATCCATATATACCGATGGTTCTGTCATGAACGACGGAGCAGCATGTGCATTTACAGTCTGTCTTAAAAACTCATTCGTATATGATTATGCAGTTAAACTTCATGTAGATAACTCGATCTACCAAGCTGAATTATTCGCAATTTACAAGGCAATGGAATGGTCCATTAACTCTTCTCATCATGAAATTCTTATCCTTACAGACAGCCACTCATCCTATGACGCCCTTCAAATTGCATTTCCACGCAATTATATAATTTATAATATCTACAATCTTTTACTACATTTTCCTTACAAAAAGTTCTATATCTCATGGATTAAATCTCACATAGGTATCCCGGGAAACGAAAGAGCCGATTCTCTGGCGAAGGCGGTTATAGATAACAACCAATACAACGATTGCCAGGAATTGCTTCTTCCACAATCCAAATTCAAGTATATCTTTAGGCAAAAAACTCTGGATGAATGGCAACTCTCATGGACTCAGTCGACAAAGGGTCGCGATACTTACAGTATAATTAATAAAGTTGACATACAGTTCATCTGTGATCGCCCTACGTTACCTAACTATATCACTGGTCATGGAAGTTTCCCATCATTTCTATATAAAATTAAAAAAAGAGACTCACCACTTTGTTTATGCAGAAAGAGTATTGGAAACGCTACACACTATATCTTTGGAAACTGCGCCATAATGAAACATCATTTCCATTTTGACAGAAACAAAACATTGAGAGAAAATTTGAATAACACTCTTTTCAACGCAGGCAACTTCCAAAGACTTCTAGAAAATTACGACATTTTAAACAAACATTTTTCGTTTATTTCTAAGACTATAGCTAAACCTTAATCCTTTTTTTTTTTTTTTTTACATTCTATTTAACCTGTAAATATTTTTCAATATTTATTTATACATATGTGTCCGCACTGCCTTCAATAATAAGGCAGTATTTGTAACATGCTTTTTATGTTGTAATAAATGTGCGCACCCTGCTTGCGCTGCCTGGCAGCCCCTTTTTCCCCTCGTGGACTTATTGTCCCTATACCTCACGGTAGGCTGTCCACGAGTGGGCGATTTCGGTCCCCCCGGTTTAACCCCTTATAGGTATGGTGATGCTTTAAATGCTGTTCAGTTGCCAATGAGATGCGTTTCATTCGGGCGTTGCCATTAAACAATTAACAAATAATCGCGATTTTTGTGCCACATACGATAGCGTAATATATATATATAAGATTGTAGATTGTTAATGACAGCGTTGATGGAAAATGAATTCTAATACATCATAAATTTGTAAGAAATTTTTTAGCACGCATAGAACCAGTAAATACACAGAGAAAGTAAAGTCATAAACACAAGTTTAGCGATGCTGTGATGTAGTAATAACGTCATTACTGGTAAATGAATAATAATTAATTTTAAATACAGTTTTTAGCCTGTAAATGATATATTTTTCAAGTAAAACTTTTTGATTTTAAAGAATTATATTTTATTATATTAAAAAATAAATTAAAAACCATAAAATTAATAAATACCTTATTTAATTTATTGGCTGTTAATTTAACAAGTCTAAATATATATGTCAAACACGGAAAATGAGGTGCGTTCGTGCTATAACTAGTTTTATAAATATTCAGATCTTGATGCAATAGCTGTTCTACTCTTATGCAAAAACGTATGATTGCAAAATTTATTACGATTATATATATATTAAATTCAGTAATACGGAAATAATAGGACTCCATCTTAAATAGGATGTCATCATAGTGGAAAACTCGAATCATTACCTATCATGTAACATCATTGAATTCATTACGTATGATAGGATTTAATAGAATGAAGAAAACTTTTATTAATATCTTTTTAAGTTTTGATTCAATTTTCATAAATTTTCAAATGACTCACCGAAATTCTGCAACGATTAAATATATCAAATTTCAAATCATTCGGTTGGGCAGTTTTTTCTCTGTTGTATGCGGGCAGACGGACAGGCAGACAGACGGACGGACTTCTACGTATTTATATATTACGAACGCACCTAAAAAGTATTATTATCCGGAAAATGAGCTTTTTATTTATACAGATGCTGAAGAAGATCCATAATTTACATACTTTGTCTCAAGAACAAATACGGAAATATTCACTGAAATCAACATTCATCCTTTCTTCCGAATGTTGTGCGTCATTTTATGGGCTTCACGTGGCAACAAAACAATCAGAATAATTTCTCAGCTGTCCACCTAGAAAGATTAACTCAAGGACTGTTGGACAAAGAATCTCAGATAAAAGAAGTGAGATGAATACATCTAAATATTCATCATTTCTTACACATTAAGTGCACCTGAAAATGGAAAAAATAACGCATACGTTTTTTTCCGGATGGAATAGCATTCTAGGAAAGCGCACAGCTTCTTTGAATTGCATTTTCTCTATTGTTCTCTTTGTGACATCTGCCTCAAAAGAAAAAAAAAAGCGACTGCATCACAATTGATAGTCGTGAATAAATAATGTCTATTTATATCGACTGTTAGATTAACAAGGATTCAATACTGTATTTTTAGGTGCGTTCGAAATTATCTAAGTACGTAGCACCCAAGGGATGTAGTGGAGGTTATACGGGGGTATATGCCGTATACCCTCTGGATTTTTTTAAGGAACACCGTATACCTTCTGTTTCTCAGGAAAGCTATAGTATATATAAACTAGGGTATGCCCTCTGTTTTTTTTTACGACTACATCACTGGTAGCACCTATAGTCGTCGTCTGGTTCGTCCATCTGTCTGTCGGTCTGTCCGCATATAACAACGTAAAAACTACCCAACCAAATGGTTCAGTATTGTAGTCGTAAAAAAACCAGAGGGTACACGCTAGAGGCAGAGGGTATATGCTAAAGTCATGAACGTCATGCCTAGAGTACTCGCTATAGCCTTATTTGAGAAACAGAAGGTATACCGGCTTCTTAAAAAAATCCAGAAGGTTATGGTGGTTGGAGGGTAAAAGGCGAAGTATATTATCATACAGTTTTTTTTTTTAACACTGAAATAATATTAATATTCCAATAATTATATCTATATAGTATCAGGTACACTGAATTACTGAATTATGGCCACAAAAGGTTACGCCGACATGACAATAATTATTGAAAATAATTTGGTAAATAAGTATTCATATATACACTTGATAATCAAGAACAAAGAAAATAAAAGCAAAAGTATTACCTGAAGTGACCTAAAAAAAACTGTGGTGGATGCATTAATAAAAGGAATGCGCTGAAAATCCAGCTTCGAAAATTTTTATTTAAAAGAATTTTCTTGAAAAAATATATTCATAATGGATATCTCTTATTCATAAGATCCATTTTTTAGGATCAGTAGTAAACAATCGATGTTTTCAATATGCATTTGTCATGAGAAAAATAATAAAATTTTCTCTCGGGGAGTAAAGAGGTACTCCTTATAAAAATCAAATCATTTATAGAGTTTAGCAGCGATTCAAAACACATAACATAGCACCAGTAGAATAAAAATAAACAAGTCTTGCCACACAGCATCAGCAGGTTCTACCCACTTAGCATTACAGTAGGACCTCTTTTATCCGAAAGTCTTTTAACCGAAACTCTCGGTTAACCGAAATCCATTTTTAAAGCTTATTTTTTTTTAAGTATCACATTCCTTGTGCGCAAAATCCATTTTCAAAGTCTATTTTTTTCTTTCTTTCTTTTTTAACTATCATACTCCTTATGTGCAAGTGGTCCATTCTGAACTACGAGTACATATAAATACTTTTGATCCCCTTTCTTACAGTTCCTTTGGATTTATCTTGAGCTTCCGTAAGTTGCAGATTGGAACTAACAAAACGAACGAAGAAAACGAAAAAATTAGCAATTCTGAAGCTTTTGAATGTTTTTCAAAAAGTTTGTCATGGCTGGAGCAGCAGAAAGACTGTGATACTCGTAAACTAATAATATTAAAAAACTTCGTGATAGAGTTTCAAAGCAAAGGCAATCGAAACTGCGACAAACAAAACATTGTTTCAAACCCTTGTGAAATATGTAAAGTAAAAGGTACTTAATTTCAAAATTAAAATTCGGGTAATTTATTCTTGTTTCTATTTTGTTATTGCTTTATTTTTATTAAGCATTTGTTACCATAATAAGAAATAGCGCATACATTCCTCCTTAATCTTAAAATTGAAGCACTCTCAATTATCCGAAAATTTCGATTTTCCGAAAGAGGTTCGGTCCCAATTACTTCGAATAATCGAGGTTCTACTGTACTAACAATTGTCGTTGCATCCCCGTTGGTGGAACTGTTATCATACTTGCCGCAAACAGAAGAAATTATTCAGCTCACAAACCATCCAGGGATGAGAGCGTTCCTACCCAAATGACCGATTGCTACTACTAAATTTTAATAGTACTTTTCGTCGTATTAAATGATAGAATTTCTGAGATTTAATAAAGCAAAGAATGCTATTAAATTTTTTTTGTGAAAATCAACCATTTGGGCCGGAGAGCTCTCATCCAATTTTAAAAAAATTCTTTCTTTTTTCTGTTTTCGCTGCACGCACATGATTCTTTGCAAAAAAAAAAAAAAAAAAAAAACTAGCCACTACCTTCCGCGCCTGTAGTAAAATGCTAATGAGCAAAAGCGCGCAGACTCGGCGTTGCGGTTAGTGAAATTGTGACAAATATTGTTCCGGTTCGTGAAATTATGGAAAATATTGTTCCGGTTCGAGGAATTATTAAAAAATATTATTACAGTTTCATACATATAGCTTACTATGTTCTCTGTAACATTTTTTATAATTTTTTAGAATCTTTAATGCATTTTTTTTAAATTGATTTTAGCTCGGTTAAATATAAATTTGCTATACAGTAAAGTCCCGATTACCCGAGTTAGCATGGACCAAACTCTCACAGGATAAGCAAATAACTCGTATAAACCGGATTTACACAAAGCGTCGCCAAGTAAGGAGATTAAATTTAAATTTTCACTTAATTCATTAATTTTTATGGCACTAGTAACATTTTTTTTTATGTACAGTCGTGGAAAAAATAAAGTAAACACCCCCTACTAACTTCTCAACAAATTATCGTAGATGAAAGTTACTGGTACCGAACGATTGGAAATAAAATCTACTTTTAAATGTGGAGCAAACATTCAAACCGTGTTTTCTCACAAAAAAATAAAAAATGAGTTATTGTTACTTTTATGAATTCTGTGTTAAATTGCGCAGAAATAAATGGTATTTTTTACTAAAAATTTTTTTTCTCCGATTATAAATCAATTTTAAAACTTGACGTTTCAATCAAAGAGTGTTTCCTCCAAATCCTGCATTCAATCAAGCAGTGATTTCTCCAGTCTGCCAATCACAGTTGTCACTTAATGTGAACTTTCGAAACCTACCATACATATCACAATTGAAACGGATTGTTTTAGAAAAAAATAAGAGAACTGTTAAAGTTAAAGGCTTCCAGAATTATAGATTTTAAGATCTAAATGAAGAATATGATGTAAATCTTCTTAAAAAGGGAGTTACTGTTGGCTTGTTCAAAGGGTTGTTTTAGAATATCTTCCTCTTAGCCACGCCATACCAGTTGAAAAGAACAAAGATGTTAAAAAACTTTTAAAGGTAATGTATAGTGAACAGTGGCAAAATCAACCTGATGATATATTCAAATGATACAACCACATTATCCATGATTGATAAGCCTGCAATAAAAAAGAGGGAGATGTGTATAACTGTCTAGATGAAGATATTGGTTTTAAAATTTGAAGTGGATTTCTGGCAAACGAGTATTTATTTAGTAAATATTTAATGAATACTACTAGGTACCATAATCTGTCATTTTATTTAACAATAATCAACTGAAATTCGGTATTTATTCAAATAAAATAATGCTATTGTATTATTTGTGAGTTAGGACTTATTTCATTCAAAAAGCGTTTTATCCACTTGTCAAACAATCAAAACATGTTTCCTCCTCTGAATTCGGTCAAAACATGTTTTCTTCAAATATTAAATGCATTTTATTAATTTGTTTTATGTTTAATATCTTAGGTATGCTTGCAATTCTTTCTAATAAACAGTAATAAAAATACACAATAAAAATGAGAATTAAATACAAGTTATTTTCTTATTTATCAGTTTTTTGTGTTTTTTGAAAATTTGTATCTAAAGGAGAAAGCATGGTTTGCATGTATGCTCCACAAATGACGTATATAAAATTTGTTTAAGGTGCCATCTACATATTAAAACGAACCATAACTTTGTTTTTTTTCAATAGCAGTACACAATTCTGACAGCATAAATGAACTCTATAATTAGTCTATAAACAAATTTTTAGGCAATTCGTGCCGTAAGATTCCAAGAAATTAATTATTTTAAAACGAGCGTATTTTAAGGGCTGTATCCAAATTGAAGTTCCGAACTCGATTGTTAATCGAAAGAGTCGCCTTCTTGATCAAGGCACGTTTAAGCGTCAATGAAACCTGTTTGATGACAGGATAGCAGAATAAAATTCAAAAATTTACTCACTTCTATCATAGACGGCCCCTTAAACCATCATTTTGCCGTTTTTTAAGCATAATTTGAAAACTACTTGGCAGAAAAATGTGAAATTTTGGATTTCCATAAAGCAGGACTTAATAAATCTAAATCCATTAAAAAAACTGTACGTTGCAATTCATAATTTTTTCGAATATTAATTTCATAATTCATAATTCATATCATGAAATTTTAAAAATTGCAAATTCAACGTATTTATGTTTGGGTATATTAGTATTATTGCTACACAAAAAATTAGCTCATTAGGAGCATAATTCCAGGAGATATAAATAAAAATATGAAAATGTAATTTAACATTAGAAGTACTAAATTTTGAATGTCTATAATTCAAAAACTTATCATTCGAATGACTTGAAATTTGGTTTCTAGGCATATTTTGAACGGAAGATTTGAAATATCTCGTTAAATTTGGGTACTGCCATTGAAAAAAAAATGAAGTTTGGATTCGTTTTAATATGTATATGGCCCCCTAAGCAAATTTTATACACACCATTTAAAAGTAGACTTTATTTCCAATCGTCCGGTATCTGTAACTTTCGTCTACAATAATTTGTGGAGGAGTTAGTAGGGGGTGTTTACTTTTTTTTTCCACGACTGTACATTTCCGTAGCTTTTAAGAAATGCGGGGAATGAGATTGTCTATTTGAAAAAGACCTTGATTTTTTTTTGTTTGTTAAATGTCAATTTTGCTAAAAAGTTTTTTTTTTTTTTTTTCTTTTTTTTTTTTTTTTTTTTTTTTTGCTGCAGTATTACGCTGCTGCATAGCTACCAATTTCTAAGATTTTTTTTCTTCCTCTAAAACTTACTAGTAAATTTTGCCTAATTCAATCGCAGAAATCTAACAATTATCAACGATTAAATATGTCAAAATTTTGCATTCAATTTTAGAGGTAACAGACCCGTACAAATTGGCAGCTATATGATTCTATTAGTGTCATGAAAATTGCAGGTGTAGCCTCTTCTCTGCTCAAAGTATTAAATAATTTTTTCAATCAAACTTATATCTTTGGAACAGATCATTTTCTTCTGATGGACTGATGGCTACCATTATTATGAAACAGTCATTATAAATGAAGTGTTAGGTGAAGATGAAAGAGCACCCGTAAAAAGTTAGAACTCTGATTTTAATAATGTGAAAATAGTAGTGAAATAATGTGAAAATAGTGTAGTCATAATGTGAAAAATAATGGCTATAATTTTTTTTCATAAAAAAAAGTTATGGCTATTAAAAATTATGGCCATATGGTAGAAAATCAGAGCTCTAACTTTTTACGACTGCTCTTTCATCTTCACCTAACATTTCATTTATAATGGCTGTTTCATCATAATGGAAGCTATCAGTCCATCAGAATAAAATAACTCGGTTAAAGTTGAAACTCACTTAAGGGGGACTCGGATAATCGGGACTTTACTATCTATATTATAAAGAACAAACATATCTGTGCGTAACGCTTACGTCATTTTGCGAATGGCAACACTTTGAAATTTGAATTAAAATTTCGGTTTTGCAATTATATCTACGGCAAATTTTTAAACTTCTAAACATCGCACATTTTAAATTTTAACACTGTCGTATAAGGGAAAAAATGCTCTTTTAAATACAATTTGTTTGAAAGCTGTATCTCAATTTATTTTTCAGATATTAATTTTTTTGTAGTTTTTAATACAAATTTTGTAATTGTGGCAACTGAAGTACTCCATTTATATTGAAAGTAAAGGGAAAATAGTCATGGTTTATTATTTTTATTGATTATATCCTTATTGATGCCATTTTCACAATACAAATAAAAGTAACTTTTTTATAATTTTTAAACAGAAAATGACGTCAGACATAGAAAAAGAACACGCATTCTTCTTCATAAATCAGTTACATTTCAATATTTTTACATTAGCTGATACTGAGTTTGAGACGCTAGGCAGAATTATGTCATATTTAAAACAAAATGATCATTTATTTTGATAAAACTAAATATTTGACCAATACTAAATAGCCAATACTATGACAACTAAAGGCAAATGTCTGAATTTTTTTTTTTCGTGGGTATTGAGATTAGAACTTAAAGTTTGTGCGAATGTTCACATGAAAATTGTATCGGACAAACGTGACTTTAAGTTTGGAAATACATTCATTAATAATCTATTGCGCGTAAAATACTTTCAAATTGTGAATTTGAATGGTGCGTATGTAAATTATGGGAATGTGAAAATAACGTACAATTTAGATTGGGGAAAATTTTATGATGTCACAAAGCGAAATCCTTTTTACTGATTTTTCATCCCATAAAATCAAACATAAAGGTCGCAATCGATAAATTTATCATAATTTCTCATCTTGATTACATTCTAATAGAGTTTAATTTTTCAATAATTTAAGCAGTTGAAGTTTGTGGAAATAATATTTTGGTAATTTTAGATTAAAAATATTATTTGTTTTAAGAGTGAGACAACCAATGTCAGATGAATTTTTTACTGTAATTATTTTTGTAGGTTTATTATAAATTCGATCTAACAGTTTCTTTCTAACATTTTAGTTCGTCGAATTTCGACGGGTCCCAACTCGTACTTTTAAAAGAAAAAATTAGTCGACAGTAATTTTGAAATAGCGTTCCGGTTCGTGGATTTTTTCATTTCGAGCCCTGATTTTAGGACATTTTTTATATTAATTAGCAATTTGAAACTTAAAATTTACAAAAATTCAAAATTTAGTTCCGAAAGCAAACAGATACCTTAACAAGAAAGAAAAATCATGCGCCAAGCACAGATTATGAAACACTTTCCAACACATCCAGACTAATGTAACAAAACTTCACCGTTTAACCCCTTAACAGTGTGGCCCGAACTGGATTCGGGCAAGAACACTTTGCTTGCTTCGTTATTAAAAGCATTTTGGCACAGATGTCATATTCGCCCCATTGGCGCGATTTTTTTCGATTGCCAATTTGGCGAAAACATCAACAGTATAAACAACATATTCCGGGTTACCACATCAAGCAAAATAACGACACTTTCGCGCAAGTTAAGTACCCGTTGCCTATATGATATATGCCTATGGCGTCAGAAAAAAATCGCGCCAATATGGGGCGAATATGACATCTGTGCCAGCATTTTGATACCACTAATTTGTAACTGTAAATTTGTCTTCATTGATTGTCAGATATTTTTCGATTAAGTAAGGTAAATATTTTAGTATGGAGAAAGTGGTGTCCAGCCCCATTTTTATTTTTTTTTATAAGAAAACAAATGTCACTGTTAAGGGGTTAATAAACTGAAAAAGGTCGTCTAATTGAACCATTTGGAAAGTCATATCACATTTGAAATCCCAATTCCAGCAATTCCAATCTACAGTCGGAAAATTATCCGAATTCTTTCAGCAACCCTGTATATGATATATAGTTTTGTGTTGATTAACCCCTTAATTATCACTCCCGTCAATATCACGGGCTGAGGTGCCGTTCCCTATTTCTCGTGCCCGTCATATTTCCGGGCTAGAGATTTAATTGTTGTAAAAACTTCTGAAACCAGAAAAATATTAACTGGTCAATTAACCGTGTGAAGTCTTTGAATATTACCGTTTGGGCTTGACTTTTGGCGCTGATTGTTATGCTGGGATTTGTATTGCATGTTTTGAATTATATAACACTCAAAAAATTAGTAATAATCAAAATTTAATGTATATGTATTGTTTCAAATATTATTTGTAAAAATTTGTGTGAAGATGATAAATAAAGATCTAAGATGTGAAAAATAAAGGTTTTATTAGCATTAATTGTAATACAATTAATACAATAAATTGTATGGTGTAAAACAAACATTAAGACACAGAATTCTCGCATAATGGCTTTTCTACAAATGTGAATTTGTTATATAACACCTTTTTTCCGCCTTAAAAAAACTAATTGCATATTTTATTTAGAAACCTTATAATTATTCAATTTTTGTAATAAAATAAATAGGTACATTTTTGATGGCTTTTCCAAATATTAAGCGACCGTGGAGGGGTTAACTACATGCATGCAAAAATTTAGTTCAGCTTCGAAATAAATACCTGAATTTAAAATTCCCCTTCAGCAATTTCTGCTAATAAGGAAAATGGAATGTGAATTCTTTGGTGTAGAACTGTAAACGAGGTACAGAATTTATACACAGCGAAAAAATTTGCAGCATGGAAAAAATTTGCTAAATTTAAAAGCGCATACCGAAATTGAAAACGCACTTCTAGTACTGTAATAGATTTCTTTTGTGTGTCACTGTAAATGAACGACAAATGCTATACTGTAAAAAAAAAAATAAATAAATAAATAAAAAAAAAATAAATAAATAAATAAAAAAATCGGAAAAAAAGTACGGAAATTGTACTGACAATCGAGACGCCAGTACTATTTTCGTATTTTAACGGAAATTTTTTCCCGTAAATTCCAGAAAAATTTCCGTTTTTCTTGAATTTACGGGAGAAATTTTCCGTTAAAATACGGAAATAATACTGGCGTCTCGATTGCCTGAACAATTTCCATATTTTAACTGATTTTTTTTTTCTTTTACAGTGTATGAATGCCCTATTCGATAGTAATCATCTTATAGTAAAATTCAGTAATTTATATCAATTTCGATACACTTCAAATAGCGTAATGTCATTAAAATACTCAGCAAATGATTTTTCCCCATTGACCATAATGTAATTTAATTTTTATGAGTGCCCTTGTAAATATTACCTGTAAATGTCTAATTTTAATTAGACAGTCCGAAATCTCACCAGAAACTTTTAATTCTTATTTTTGGTTTATAATATTATTGATTTTACATCAATAAAGTAAAAGAAAATTACTAATTACATTTTTGTGGTGTAAATTCAAAATTTCTAAAAAAAAAAAAAAAATAATAAAAAATAAAAAAAAAAGAAGTAGAAGAAAAAAAATTTACCGAATGCGGTAACATTGATGGCTAGTGACATACATCCACTAACAACGTCAGAGCGCGAAGAGTTAATGCTACACACTTCATATTCAATACCGAACATGCCATGGTAAATATCAATAATACATATCAATTCTAGGAAAATCCGAGTATGTTTACGGGAGTTAGGGCATGGACAGACGGGAGTATGTTTACGGGAGTTAGGGCATGGACAGACGGGCACACAAACCAAATTCGTAAACACTTTTCAACTTTGTCGAAAAGTGTTAAAAATTGATGTTTTAAATTTAAAGTATTTTTCAAAAAGGCAATAAAATTTCAAAATTTTGCAATTGCAAAAGTTTACTTTTTTGTGTGTTTTTTATACATTTAATATTTGAGAAACTAATTTTTTTTTATACGGCTATAGTCATTCTCTGATGTCAACATCCTCATTTAATGCAAACAAGAATTTCATTAAACAGACGTCTCAAAGAAGGTTGAAGAAATAGTACGCTCAAAACAAACATAGAAAGTTATAAAGAAATGCAAAGTTAAGTATGAGGATGAAACCAAACTTCCAAATTTAACCCGTGATTGACAGATAAAATAGCCTTATATAAAGTTTGAATTAATTTTTGACGTGGATTCTTCTCTCCTGCAGCAATTTAAAAGTGTATTAGGGTTCCCGAGTATTACGATTGCTTTCAAAATTGTTTATATTTTAGTATTTAATTTGACAGTACTCCGAAAACAGTTGTAAGAAGTTTTCTTAAAGCTAAAACTGTATTTTTAATCGAAAAATAACATAAACGTAATAAATGAATATAATATTAAATATTACAGTACTCATATGTGCTATGCACTGAAAATTACACCCGGGTCAAAAAAGTTCCGAACGACATATGTGTTACAATTTTTACTGTAAATAACTACCATTTGAAATGAAAAGAAACGCATAACTGAATATTTAACTATAATTCTGGAAACAAAGTCGCAAAATATTTTTGAAAAATTTCAAAAAATATAATGGATCTAAAATAAATAAATTTATATGGTTCAAAAAAGATCCGAACACTATAGGAAAATTAAGAAAATAGCAATTTTTCGGTTAATTTTATACTTTTAGTTTAAATTTTAAAACTGTTAAGTATTAAGTTACTT
Source organism: Maratus speciosus (assembly GCA_963932465.1). NCBI lineage: Eukaryota > Metazoa > Arthropoda > Arachnida > Araneae > Salticidae > Maratus > Maratus speciosus. The sequence goes on from OZ010798.1 coordinate 295,652,303, forward strand.
ATTTGTATGTTTATGTCATACTTTATGTCATTTTTTATACTAATTAGCAATTTTAAACTTAAAGTTTACAAACATTTAAAAATTTATTTCCAAAGCATATCTTAAAAATTTATATAAGTACTAGCTTTACCCGGCCACGCGTTGCTGTGGCTCAGTCTGGCTAAATGGAAAAGAAAGAAAAGAGAAAGTGCACGTTTCTAATATGTTTAATTTCACAATACTTGTGGGTATACAATATTTTTTATTGTTAAATTGTCTGTGCAGATATAGAGATTGTCTGATTTGCCGATTCTAGAACACGAAAAATATAATTGCTCGTGTGAGAAGCAATTCATGTCTAGATCTAAACCGTAGAATTTTAAAGCTTGGCCCTAAGCTTTGTTGATGAAGATTACAAACGCCAATCAAATAGGTAATTTCAATCTCTTAAATTGAAATTGCGCATCCATTGGAATCAAAGGAATGCGGGGAATGAGGACATCTTCACCTTTGAAAGGTCCTGTAAAGATTGTTGCTCCTACGAAGTTGCTCATTATTTTTTTACTGCAAGCCGCGTGCCATTGCAAATATTTGGCTTGTGAATATTTCGCAACATCATAACTGGCAGGCCGATTGTCAATTGCAGTACGTGCCGTGGCATCCTTTGCATATCGAGTGAATAAAAAATATATGTGCCTAGTTAAACTTATGGCATTGAGATCATAGGCTATTCACAATAATTGTATATTATACTCTTATTTCAAAGAATAATGCCCATTGAAAAATAAATTAAGGAGGATTACCCCCGCCCCTCCCCCTTTATACTTAACCAATAAACCTCCAAATCTAATCAGGGAAACGCCTTATCAGAATAAACCGGTATACCAAATTTGAAGCAAATCGGATAATTCTGCATGAAAAACCCATTTATCTAAATAAGAGGGGATTAGCCCCGTTCCCCCCTTTATACTTAATCAGTGAACCCCCAAAACAAATCAGGGAAGCGCCTTATCAAATAGAACCTATTCACAAAATTTAAAGCAAATCGAATAATTCTACAAGAAAAACCAAGTTATCTAAATTAAGGGGGGGGAGGGGGGAATTAGCTCCCCGTTCCCCTTTGCACTACCAATAAAACACCTAAACTAATCAGGGAAGCCCTTTATCAGAATGAACCTATTTACAAAATTTGAAGCAAATCAGATAATTCTGCATGGAAACCCATTTATCTAAATTAAGGGGAGGTTAGCTCCCCCCACCCCCCGTTGCCCCTTTTATGCTTAACCAATGAACTCGCAAAACTAATCAGGGAAGCGCCTTATCAGAATGAACATATTTACAAAATTTGAAGGAAATCGGAAAATTCTGAATGAAAACCCATTTATCTAAATTAAGGGAGAATTAGCCCTCCGTTCCCCTTTATACTTAACCAATGAACTCCCAAAACTAACCAGGGAAGCGCCTTATCAGAATTAAACTATTTACAAAATTTGAAGCAAATCTGATATTTCTATAGAGTTATCGCGTTACATACATACGTACATACAGAACATGCGGGCACATTAACTCTCAGGCTTTAATAGCCTGTAAGCTAAAAAGAAAAAAACACGAACTAAAAAAACAAAGAAAAACAAATATAAAAAATACTGACGAAATATTTCAGTAATGTGTCCCTCCGGAGGGCATAATGAGGGGAGATGCATAATATGAAAGAGTGGTCAAAGGACTTTCTAATGATATACCACATAATGAGTGTCGAAAAATATTAAAAAAGTGCCCCGAGGGATGAAGTTGGGGGAGGGGTATGCGAGGTTCATAATGGTACTATAAAAACACGCACGCATTCAAATGCAACGCAATCAGTGAAGAACTTTCGGAGGTTTAAGATTTCGTACAAACGAACACTTACATTTTTTTTATATAAAAATGTGCCCCCGTGGGGGGAAAGTGGGATGAGGGGGATGGTAGGTGCATAATATGAAAGAGTAGTAAAAAGGCTTTCTAATGATATGTCACACGACGTGTGTCTGAAAAAATTTTAAAAGAGCCCCCCCCCCCTGGTGGTGGCGAGAAAATTGGAGGAGGGAAGAGCGAGGTTCGTGATAGGTATATAAAAACACGCGCGTATTCGAATACAACGCTATCCGTGAATTTCAAAGCAATCGGTAAAGAACTTTCGGAGGTTTAAGATTTTGTACAAACGAACATTTATATTTTTATTTATATGGAAATGTGCCCCCACGTGGGGAAAGGGAGGAGAGCGAGATGCAAGGTACATAATATGAAACAGTAGTCCAAGGGCTTTCTAATGATATATCACATTATGGGTTTTTGAAAAAAATTTTAAAAGCGCCCCCTGGTGGGGGGTAGTAAATGGGGGTGTGGGGGAGCGAGATTCATAATAAGTATATAACAACACTTCCGTATTCGAATTCAACTCAATCCGTGAATTTCAAAGAAATCGGTGAAGAACTTTCGGAGATTAGCGATTTTGAACAAACAAACATTTACATTTTTATTTATATAGATAATTAATTTTCAGCAGTGAAAATAGGTCCGAAATTACTAAATATTAAATAAGTGAAATTTTTCACATTGCTAACAAAGCTATAAACCAAGAGAGTGAAAAATGTCCAAGCCGGGAATCAAACCCGGATCCATGGGAAAACGCTCTAATGCCCCATTAAGCTACGAGGACGATGCCAAGACTGGCATCTCTCACTCTAAATGTCGGTAAAGTTGCAGCTGCAGCACAGGAGGGAGAAGTCTTCATCTGCACACAACCCTGCGGGCTACGCTTTTTAAATACTGATTTCTTGATTGGCACTACTTTTCTTAAAATGGTAAAATTCCTCTTGTTTTCGTGTTTATTAATATGTCATTAAATAAGACGAATTTTACTAATTTAAAAAAGTGGTGCCTATCAAGAAATCTGAATTTTAAAATAGTAGCCCACTGGCAATACTGCCTGCGGCAAACATGAGACGAAATAAGACATTAGTTACAACTGTGAAAATTTTCACGTATTTAATATTAAAAATTGATGTTTTAAATTTAAAGATTTTTTTTTTTCCAGTAGAAAATGTTTATTTTTTTGTGTGTTTTTAAAATACTTAAAATTTAGGAAACTAATTTTTTAAAAGGCTGTAGTCATTCTCGGATGTCAACATCCTATCGACATTTCATTAAACAGACGTCTCAAAGAAGATTGAAGAAATAGCGCGCTCAAAACAAACATAGAAAGTTATAAAGAAATGCAAAGTTAAGCATGAGGATGAAACCAAACTTCCAAATATAACACGTGATTGACAAATAAAATAGCCTTATCCAAAGTTTGAATTAATTTTTGACGTGGATTCTCCTCTCCTGCAGCAATTTAAAAGTGTGTGTTAGGGTTCCCGAATATTACGAATGCTTTCAAAATTGTTTATATTTTAGTATTTAATTTGACATTACTCCGAAAATACTTGTAAGAAGTTTTCTTTAAGCTGAAACTGCATCTTTATTCGTAAGATAAGATAAAAGTGAAAAAATTAGAAGGTCGTGAACTGAAGTAAAATTAGGAAACTAATTTTACTTTTTAAAAACTTTTCAGTTTACTTTACTTTTTCAATTTTATTATTTAAAAACTGAAGTAATTTTAGGAAACTGTTTTTTTAAAGGGCTTTATTCATTCTCTGATGTCAACATCCTTCTTTAATGCAAGCAAGAATTTCATTAAACAGACGTCTCAAAGAAGGTTAAAGAAATAGTGCGCTCAAGACAAACATAGAAAGTTATAATGAAATGCAAAGTTAAGCCCGAGGATGAAAACAAACTTCCAAATATAAATCGTGATTGACAGTTAAGATAGCCTTATTCAAAGTTTGAATTAATTTTTGACGTAGATTCTCCTATCCTGCAGCAATTTAAAAGTATTTTAGGGTCCCCGAGTATTACGATTGCTTTCAAAATTGTTTATATTTTAGTATTTAATTTTACAGTACTCCGAAAACAGCTGTAAGAAGTTTCCTTTAGGCTACAAATGCATCTTTATACGTAATATAAGATAAAAGTAGAAAAATTAGGAGGTCGTGAACGAAAATAAAATTAGGAAACTAATTTTACTTTTTAAAAACTTTTCAGTTTATACTTTACTTTTCAATTTTTCAATTTTATTATTTAAAAACTGGAGTAATTTTAGGAAACTATTTTTTAAAGGACTTTATTCATTCTCGGATGTCAACATCCTTCTTTAATGCAAGCAGGAATTTCATTAAACAAACGTCTCAAAGAAGGTTGAAGAAATAACGCGCTCAAAACAAACATAGAAAGTTATAAAGAAAGGCAAAGTTCAGCATGAGGATGAAACCAAACTTCCAAATATAACGCGTGATTGACAGATAAAATAGCCTTACCCAAAGTTTGAATTAATTTTTGATGTGGATTCTCCTCTCCTGCAGCAATTTAAAAGTGTGTGTTAGGGTTCCCGAATATTACGATTGCTTTCAAAATTGTTTATATTTTAGTATTTAATTTGACATTACTCCGAAAATACTTGTAAGAAGTTTTCTTTAAGCTGAAACTGCATCTTTATTCGTAAGGTAAGATAAAAGTGAAAAAATTAGAAGGTCGTGAACTGAAGTAAAATACACCAAAATATAAAAGTTTTATGTTTGATCCCAAGTAGTTTATTAAGAATAACTTTACTCTCTGAAGTAATATTTAATCCTAGAAGTATCGGGAATTTTACTCAAGTTTTATAAAAATATTCGAAACCAGAATTTTTATATAAAACTGTTTCACTTAATATTGTTTGATATACATTGGATTGCCAAATTATTAGGGACAGTTATATTTTTTGCTAGTTTTATACTTTGGGTGCATTTGACTGCGGATCTAAGTGTTTTAAGTGTTGCAGGAATGGATTTTACCGTTGTCAACATCTATATAATTCAACTTTTAAGTATGTTAAAAGGTTTGTTTGCTTTCTATAAATATTTTAATAACGGGAGAGAAGCTGAGTCTTTTACACACGCAATAGTGGAAGACGCTTTTCTTTAATTTAAACAAAACTCTTTGGTGTTTTATTGGAAAAGTTAAAAATTATATGTGAGTATTATCTTTCTTTTATTGATTAAATATCTGATTTTTGCGAAATTATTTATGATTTTAATTTACTTTTTATTTTTATTGATTTCAGTATGGGTCGAGGGGTTGATTTGTCTCCTAGGGAAAAAATCTGTGGTAAAAACCCTTCTTCTGCATACGAGTAATTTCCGAAGAAAGATAGCAGAACTTGCTGGAGTTTCCAAGTCAGTAGGCAACAAGATAAAAATAAATGTGGACAAAAACCAGTCACTTTTGCCCAAACGAAAAGATAAAAGTGGAAGAAAACGTGTAACAACTCTACGTACCGATGGAAAATCCGTGATATATGTTTAGAAAACAGAAAGAAAAGTGTGGGACTCGCAACTCAGATCGTTCAAGAATCTGGAATACCACTTCCTAAGAGAACTGTACAGCAGAGATTAGCGGAGGAAGGGTTGACCGGTCATCGTCCAGCCCCGGTTGACAGAAGCGATGAAGAAGAAGCGCTTTGCCCGGGCTCTTGAACACCGCCAGAAGACAGTTGATGACTGGAGTAAGGTCAGTTGTTAAGATAATTATTATTTATGTCATTTAAAATAATTTATTTCTAAATTATTAACATATTTAATTTTTTTTTCAGGTGTGTTTCTCAGATGAATCAACCTTTGAGATTTTAGCCGATAAAAGCAGCTTTGTCAGGCGACACCCAGGCGAAAAATACCGCCCTGACAGCATCGTAGAAAGTGTTAAACAACCTGATAAAACAATGGTGTGGTCTGTCATAAGCGCTAAAGCGGTTGGACACCTCTACATTATCCAGGGAACCATGAGACAATACCAGTACGGGCAAGCCCTGAAAACTCGGCTGCTGCCACAAATTGAAGAATGGTTCCCAGGTGGTGAAGAGTTCATGTTTATGCATGATTCAGCGCCTTGTCATAGAGCTAGAAGCTTTACAAAGTTTTTGGCAGACCACAATATCCCAGTTTTACCTTGGCCTGGCAATTCTCCTAACATGAACCCCATAGAAATCTTACGGGAGGTCACCAAGGCGGAAATCGCCAAAGATATTATTACAACCAAGGTACAACTCATCGAACAACTAATAAGTGTATGGCATCACAACCCTAAAATAAAAGAAAGTGCCAGAAATTGCAAAGAAAGCATGCCGAGATGCATCAAAGCACTCCTCAAAGCAAAAGGAAATGTCACCAAATATTAATATTCTTTACTTGACATTGGTAAATTGACTGTATTATATTTTTGTTGGGTTTTTTCATATACTCATATTGCGTAAGCACTTAAACTATAACATTAAAGCTTTTTAAACTTAAAAAGAGTGTTTATTTTCAAACTATATCCTAATATAGTACAAAAAACCGATACTTCATGACTGTTCCTAATAATTTGGCAACCCACTGTATATACATTTAGTTTATTTTAAAGAAATTTCTGATTTGAATTAATATTTTGAATGTGTCTCTGATGTCCACCCCACCCGCCTGGTAGGTGGAGGGTTAATGGTACTTAAATCCAGGTTCTAAATATCACAGGGCAAATTTCCACCAGTATATTTTTATAGAAATTTTAGTCTTGTTTAAATGCCTTATTTATATGCAAATTCTCTCATAAATGAGACAAAATTTTCTATTCCATTTTACGGGTGTAAGTTTGCCCGTTCGTAATCGGGCATTCTTCGAATTAAATATTACATTTGTAATTTCAAGTTAAAAATTTACTGTCATAAAAATTCTGGCAATATTTCACTAGATTAATCACCGTAGATTTCTATGACTCATTCCACCTTCTGTACCTCCAGCACATCTATTTATTAAGTTTGATATTCTAAATAGTGTTGTCAGGTTTCCCGCGTAAAGCGGAGCTCTAAATGCTCTTGGACACCAGTATTTTAAAGTAATTTTCTTCGCCTTATCTAATGGCAGAATTAAGGACAGCGATTAAAGATGGCGAAATAAACTGTAAGAAATTAGTGGTGCCCAAGGCATTTGGAACCCTGATTTACACAGGACACTTGGCAACACTAACACTAATCCGAAATCAAGCAGTTCTAAATAATACCGTATATGGGGCAGTCTCACAATCTTTTGACTTTCATGTCCCTGAATAATAATTTATATTTTAATGCACTTTTTTGTGTTTTTTTTTTTTTTATTTCATATACTGGGGAACATCCCATTGCATGACTGCATAACAATATCAACGAGATAAATAAGTTTTGGACGGTGTTGGGGGTCCAAATACCAGGAAAACTCATCTACCGTCCCGTGTCCCTGATGCTGCTTTTTAAGTTTGGAGCTGTCTGTATAAAATTGTTTCAATAAAAGTAATTCGATGTAATTTTTTCCGAAACTGGGACAATTTTTTTATATAAATATGTAGCAAAAAATTAACCTGCACACATTTTTACGGTTGATATTATTTTTTGAAGTCTGTCCCTGGGTTTTTCATCCTTACTGTCCCTCTTGCTAAACTTATACAGAAAATCACTTCAGATGCAGCCACAGAATTTTTTTTCAAGTTTTTTCTCATGCAGAAGTATGTTAGAGAAAGAATGTCTAAAATTCTTTGACAGGAAATTTACTGCAGAATTTAAATCAGCATTTAAATATCAATTTCAAGATCGTGCCTTTATTGGTAGTCTTACCGTCCCCAAGGTTTATTCTTGCACTTTTCGAGGTAAATTTAAAAAAAATAATAATTTAATCCAATGTTAACAACTGTTTCTAAAAATCAATGAACATTGTGGCTATCACTTAGTCTTAACATGATTTTCCTAAAAATAGGTGGTAATTTTCCTTACCGTCCCTTTTTTCCTATACCATCCCCTTTTTTTACCTTACCGTCCCTTCTTTAACACCCCTTTAAGACAATGTTATACAAAAATTCTGTATTAAAAGTACTACATTTTTATTATTTCTTATTTGAATATCCTGTGGGTACTATGCAAATTCATTATAAGTAAAAATTTAGAAGAAAATAAAAAGTTATAGGGGTAAAGTGGTAAGGAAAATTAAATTCGCAAGTTTAACTTAAACCCCAAGTTAAATAAAATATTTTTCGCTGCTGACCATTTTTTCTTTATTTTGAATCATTAAGGCATTCGTCTATCAAATTAAAATGTTATTTTAGAAAGTTTAATTTCGCTAGATTTTTTCCCCCAAAAGTCAAAAGATTGTGAGAATGCCCCATATACTCATGTATAAGTCGAAGAATTTTAGACAAAATTTGGGAGTTGAAAATAGAGGGTCGACTAATACGCAAGAAAGTTTTTAAAAAATCGCAGATAATCGGCGAATGGATAAGTCTTTTAAGTAATCACATGAGAGATAAAAGCGGACAATGGTCATTTCCCTGTGATTGACAAAAAAAAGCTCAACAATAATGTTCCTGTGATTGTTCTGTATGCCTTTTCTCTTGGGACAGAATTTCCTTCAATACAGGGGCATTCCTTTCAACATTTTAATCCCCTCTTTTAAAAGAGTTCAACTTGAGAATGCTTCTAGATATCTCTCTCTTAAAAGTCCTACAACACATAGAAGTACTATGTTTTAGCAGCTTAAGAAGTTGTTTACCCTTGTAAATAAGGTGTGAATAGATTTTTGAGAGATTTTTTTCTTTTTAAGTATCATTGAATTGATGTGAATAGGTTTCAAAATAGTTTAAGCTTCTTCGGTTTTACATAATTATACAGTTTTAAAACGTTAAAAAAAAAGTCTGATTAGAAACGTTTTAGAGAACCTTTGGCTTCGTTCTAAATTTTGCCGGGTGTAGATACTTCAAGTGATATTACATCTAAATAATATAGTAGCTTCTTAAAAACTTAACAAGATATTTATTCGAGCACATTCATCATTAGCACTCTAAAATATTATTAGGATCTCTCCTTCATAGCTTCGTTTCGAAGTTGACATTACACAATATATATCGTTACATTGGTGGTTCAATCATACAATAAGCACTGAAGCTCACTCTCTTCATTTCACTTCACAAGTGGGGGATATCGAATTAGCAGCGACACCTGCCTTTTATTTCATTTTCGACAAACGTAAAAAAGTTTACTAATTTAATGAAAATTTATTAATTTTTTTATCCTCGATTACGAATCATTTTTCAACATACTACCGAAAATGTGGTTCGACTTATACACGAAAATTCAATTTTTTTCAGAATTTTGCTTAAGAATTGGGGGGGGGGGGGGGAGGGTTAACTTATACACGAGTATATACGGTACATTTGAAAGTTTCATTAATTATGCGTTCTCCAATATAATCTAATATCGAATTATGCATTGTATAAAACAGGTAGTATTTCTATCCGTAGGCCATGGAACTATTAATAAAGAGGAACTGACAATTAAAATAGTGAAGCTTCAACTGTAACCGCTTTCCCAGGAGTTGATTACCGCAGTGGAAAACTCCCCACAGTAAATTTATATAGAAATTTTCTCCTAAATTAAACGCCTTATTAACGCCAAAATATCAGTCATAAATAATAGCAGAAACTGATTTTCATTTTTACTGGTGGAAGTTTACTTTGGTGGTAGTCATGCCCTGCATTTCCGCCATATTATGACAACTAGTGAAACAAACTGGCTTTTTTACTGGGGAAACTGACACCAGTAAAAATAAATAGAAATTTTCATCATATTTTAAGACGCTTAATTAACACAAAATTTTCTATTCAATTTTACTGGGGTGAATTTTGCCCCTGTGGTTAACAGAAACTGAAAATCCCATTTAAAAAAAGCAGCCGCCATCTTGTGACAACCTCCTCAGTTACTTCACTCACAACTCGTAGACAGTAATCTATGCTTCTTCTCCTCTTATTAATAACTCCATTGCGTAGGCACATTAGAGGCCTGCACACGCTCGGGCTTGGCCCGAGACCCGTACCCGGCCTGGGTGGCAGAATTCGGATAATTTTTTTAACGGGCCGGCCTAAAAAAAATTAAACGGAGCATTCGGGCCGAGAAAAAATTAACCGGGCCGATAGGTCCAATATAAAAATTTAAACGAAGCTGATAAAATATGAAGCATTTTCAATGGATATAACTTTCGTTAGAATAAGTATAAATGTGCTGCACAAGCCGATGCTAGTTTCGCAACATCAAAACGGAAATATAAAATTTTCAGGTAGAGATCGGCATCAGACAGCTACTTACCGGTCTTAGTTTTTTCAGCAGGCTCGGGCCGGTCCAGGACTAGGTTTAAATCTTTTTCTACACAGTCGATCAGGGCCGGAACGGGATTTAACTGTTCCCAGAATATCTCGGGCAGGCAATATATCTTGTAAAACTAGTAATAGCGATGATGAACTTCTGTAAACGGAATCATCTATCTATATTATAAAGGACAAACATATCTGTGCGTAACGCATACGTCATTTTGCGAATGGCAACACTTTGAAATTTGAAATAAAATTTTGGTTTTGCATTTTCTCTACTGCAAATTTTTAAACTTCTATGCATCACACATTTTAACTTTTTACACCGTGGTATAAGGAAAAAAATTCTCTTTTAAATACTATTTGTTTGAAAACTGTATCTCAATTTGTTTTTGAGATATTATTTTTTTTGTAGTTTTTAATACAAATTTTGTAATTGTGGCAACTGAAGTACTCCATTTATATTGAAAGTAAAGGGAAAATATTCATGGTTTATTATTTTTATTCATTATATCCTTATTGATGCCATTTTCACATTACAAATAAAAGTAACTTTTTTATAACTTTTGAACAGAAAATGATGTCAGACATTAAATAAAACACGCATTCTTCTTTATAAATCAGCTACATTTTAATATTGTTACATTACGCTGATAAATGAGTTTGAGGCGCTCGGCAAAATTATTCATTGAATAAAAATGATATATTTAAAACAAAACGATCATTTTTTTTTTTTGGATAAAACTAAATATTTGACCAATACTGTAAATAGCGAATACTATGACAACTAAAGTCAAATTTCTGAATTTTTTTTTCGCGGGTACTAAGATTAGAACGTAAGGTTTGTGCGAATGTTCACATGAAAAGCTGTATCGGACAAACGTGACTTTAACTTTGGAAATGCATTCATTAATAATCTATTCTTTTGCGCGTTAAAATACTTTCAAATTGTGAATTTGAGTGGTGCGTATGTCAATTACGAGAATGTGAAAGTAACGTACAGTTTAGATTTTATGGAGGAAAATTTTATGATGTGACAAAGCGAAATCACTTTTACTGATTTTTCATCCCGTAAAAACAAACATAAGAGCTCCATCGATAACTCCATCATAATTACTCATCTTGATTACGTAATCTAATACAGTTTAATTTTTCAATAATTTAAGCAGTTGAAGTTTGTAGAAATAATATTTCGGTAATTTTGGGTTTAAAATGTTATTTGTTTTAAGAGTTAGACAACCAATGTAAGATGATTTTTTTGTTTTAATTATTTTTGTAGGTTTATTATAATTTCGATCTGACAGTTCCTTTCAAACATTTTAGTACGTCGAATTTCGACGGGTTGCAACTCGTATTAATAAAAGAACAAATCGCGCTGTGTGTGTGTGTGTGTCGGCGATGGCTAGCGAAATCTGCCGCACATAGAAGTCTGAAAATTTGGGAGTGATTAGCCCAAGACAGGTCCTGATCCACCTGAGGCTCAGATTTTTAATTTTTTAAGGGCCAGGGCCCCTTTAGGTTTTTATGCACTAAATTGTTAGTAACGTCTCTTTTCTATCTGATGTTCGTCGTTTTTGGGGTGAATTCTCCTTTCAGTTTCTGCCCCATTTCTACATTTCAGTTAAGACCCTAACCCCTAACACCCTGTCAAGGGGCCCAGTACAAGGCCCCTTGAAGCTTCAGTGCAATAAATTGTTTTTAACATGCCTCTTTTCTATCCAATCTTCTTCGATTTTGATGTGAATTCTCCTTTCAGTTTCTACCCCATTTCAACATTTCAGTTAAGACCCTGGCACCCCTGCAAGGGGCAAAGTACAGGGTCCCTTGAAGTTTTAGTGCACTAAATTGTTAATAACATGCCTCTTTTCTATCCAATCTTCTTCGATTTTGGGGTGAATTCTCCTTTTAGTTTCTACCTCATTTCAACATTTCAGTTAAGACCCTGGCACCCTTTCAAGGGGCAAATTACAGGGTTCCTTGAAGTTTTAGTGCACTAAATTGTTAATAACATGCCTCTTTTCTATCCAATCTTCTTCGATTTTGGGGTGAATTCTCCTTTCAGTTTCTACCCCATTTCAACATTTCAGTTACGACCCTAACACCCTGTCAAGGGGCCCAGTACAAGGCCCCTTGAAGCTTCAGTGCACTAAATTGTTAATAACATGCCTCTTTTCTATCCAATCTTCTTCGATTTTGGGGTGAATTCATCTTTCAGTTTCTACCCCATTTCAACATTTCAGTTAAGACCCTGGCACTCTTGCAAGGGGCAAAGTACAGGGTTCCTTGAAGTTTTAGTGCACTAAATTGTTAGTAACATGCCTCTTTTCTATCCAATCTTCTTTGATTTTGGGGTGAATTCTCCTTTCAGTTTCTACCCCCATTTCAACATTTCAGTTAAGACTCTGTCACCCTTGCAAGGGGCAAAGTACAGGGTCCCTTGAAGTTTTAGTGCACTAAATTGTTAATAACATGCCTCTTTTCTATCCAATCTTCGATTTTGGGGTGAATTCTCCTTTTAGTTTCTACCCCATTTCAACATTTCAGTTAAGACCCTGGAACCCTTGCAAAGGGCAAAGTACAGGGTCCCTTGAACTTTTAGTGCACTAAATTGTTAATAACATGCCTCTTTTCTATCCGACCTTCGTCGTTTTTGGGGTGAATTCTCCTTTCAGTTTCTGCCCCATTTCTACATTTCAGTTAAGACCCTGGCAGCCTGTCAAGGGGCCCAGTATAAGGCCCCTTGAAGTTTTAGTGCGCTAAATTATTAATAACATGCCTCTTTTCTATCCGATCTTCTTCGTTTTTTGGGTGAATTCTTCTTTCAGTCTATACCTCATTTCTACATTTGAATTAAGACCTTGGCACCATTGCAAGGGGCCCCTTACAGGGCCCTTTGAAGTTTTAGTGCAATAAATTGTTCATAACGTGTCTCTTTTCTATCCGATCTTCTTCGATTTTGGGTGAATTCTCCTTTCAGTTTCTACACCGTTTCAACATTGCAGTTAAAACCCTGGCACCCTTGCAAGGGACCCGGTACAGGGCCCCTTGAAATTTTAGTGCACTAAATTTTTAATAACATGCCTCTTTTTTCCGATCTTCTTCGTTTTTGGGGTGAATTCTCCTTTCAGTTTCTACCCCATTTCTACGTTTCAGTTAAGACCCTGGCACCCTTGCAAGGGGCCCGGTACAGGGCTCCTTGAAGTTTTAGCGCAATAAATTTTTAATAAATTGCTTCCTTTTTATCCGATCTTCAGTTTTGAGATACTTTCTCCATTTAGTTATTCTCCCTTTTCTACATTCCAGTGAAGACTATGGGCCCGTTTAGGGTCCCGCAGTGCCCGGTCCAGGGACCCTTAAATTTTTTGTGTGCCATGCGTTTTTCACACCCTAATTTTCTTACCTTCGCAGTGCGTAATTTTAAAGTTGAGGCTTGAATTCTTCTCTTTAGAGCAACAATCACATATTTTTATTGGGACCCTAGGGCCCTTTTTTAAGCATTTCCCCAATTTTTTGCACATTTCTTTTAAATTATATTCTAATTATTATTTCATATCCTATGCTTAATCTCGACTAATCGAAGATCTAAAACGCTAAGTACTAAAATGTTGTAACATGTTTTCATGTTAGGGCTTGTTCTCAACTATCAGTTGTCCCCTTTTGGGCCCCCTATTATAACTCCCTTAAAAATAGTCCAATTTACTACCTTTTTTTTCCTAACAACATCTTACGTTCTCCAGCAATTACATGAACGACAAAAATATATTTTAGACTTCAACTACTACCAATTTTGAATATAAATCGTCTTCTTGGGGCCCTTGGTGCATCTTCTTTAAAAATGATCCAAATTCCTTGCAATTTTCTTTACCATAGTTCTAGCACCCTCAGAGGCATCTTCCACCGCTTGGTGGCGCGTTATTTTCTCGGGTTTAAGGGTCCAATTTCAACGAGATTTGTTTCCTTCAACTTAGATTACAATCCAGGTACTTTCTGTATTATGAAATTTTATCTTAGACTTTAGTTACCAACATTTTTTAACATTAATGGTGCATTCATTTTTTTTATTATTATTCTGCTGGGCTTGATTCCTACGAGGTTTGGCTCACTCAACTTGGCATTCGATTGTCTCCGGCACATGAGGGCATTTCCGGTAAATGCTGCCATAGGTAGTGGGGATCTAGATTACAGGTTCGTTCGGAAAGAAGTTTGATGGGAACACATTAGACGCTGCGGAAGCCAATGGGCCTCCGAAATTAGGTTCATTTAAAAGAATTTCCAAAGATATAAAATCGTACAAACTTAAGTTTTGTTTAAGGTTATTATTTACAAACCCCGGGCAACGCCGGGCTGGTCTGCTAGTTAGAAATATAGCTTAAGGTGGTTCTCAAATTCCCAGCTCAATAACGCGAAACTTTCTAGCCATTTTCTGACTCATTTTAAACTGTAGCGGCGTAAAATTAACAGGTCTGACTATTAAAGAGATTTGGAATCGAATAGAGTTTTCCATTTTTGCTAAATAAATTTCTGATCGAGTTATAATTGATTATTTATACATGACGACAGGTTTTTCTCCTTTTCCGTGTCATCGCGTCCGAAAATGCGATTCAAAAAGCCAACTTTGACACTATTTTCTGAAATACATTTTGTCAAAAATTGGAAATGTCATTTGATTACATAGTTTCTGAATAAGAACACGTGTCAATTTTATACGTTTCCGAACAAAAATGAATTCCGTAACGTGTCAGAAAGTAGTTTCTTTGGATTTGAAAACAGCTTTAATAAATTACAGAAAAATATTTTCAAAAATCTACTTTTTATTATACAGCTTCAAAATTTGAGATGTTTTAACCCTCTTTTTTTTTTTTTTTTTTTTATTCCAAACTACATTAATTTTTTTTTTTAATGAATCTTTATTTCAATATTGAAAAGTCGAACAGTCTAAGTAATCAATAATGTTGCTATTGTTTATTTTCTGTCCCACGAACACATAGTAATCTACCATGTGCTGTAAAATTTTCTTTTAAATATGCATGCACTATTCTTTAAAAGAATCTTAATGTATGATAAAAAAAAAATGGAATTCTTTTAAAAACTGAGTCGGACCGGACCGGGCCTGATTTATTTGACTTTTTACGGGCTGAAACTGTTAACTAATATTTGTACGGGGCGGGTGGTGAACTGAGCAAATATAAACGGGCGGCTCCTAAAAATTACGGCCTGTGCAGACCTCTAAAGCCAACAATACATACACTTATTGTCTGTATACCTAAATGTCCAGAAAAACAATGGGATATAAAAACAATGTGAAATTTCGAAATAAAAATGAAGGCTAACCTGGAGGCAACCCTGCTCTATCTATACCTGCGAATCATTACACTAGTCTGCATGATATCAGATGATTAAAAACCAATGACTGCCCTTAATGCATTTTTTATGCTGATTACAAAACTGTTCTTAGTTTTCTTGTATCACGTATAGTTTTCTTGCAATCGACTCGAGTTGACTGCGAAGATTCAACGTTGAAGATTCAACGAATGAGAACAAGCATTATGCGGTAGTCACACATGACGTAATTCTCCTTCATCCCACACAAAACATTAAAAGCTAGAATTTTCGTTGGTTCTCAAATCAAAAAACTGATGAAGGACAAGGATTTTGAAAAAACGATGAATGTAACAGAAGAAGACTCATAGGCCGCTTTTAAAGGTGTTATCGGAAACTTTCTAGGGAATAAGAAAGATCCAAATTACAGGAACATTGTTGAAACGATGCTGGAAAATTCCAAGAAGTTGGGCTGTAATATGAGGGTAAAAATGCACTTCTGCAGTCCCATGTCGACTACTTTCCAGAAAATCTGGGACATTATAGTGAAGAGTATGAGGGAAGTTGGAATGTAAATATGATGGCAGACTACTGTTGAATGTTGAAGAGGGATATAAACGATGAAGGAAGATCTGCATAAAAACCAAAAAGAAGAAAATTTGTTTAATTGAACACTGTTTGCTTTTCGTTTTATTAAAGAAATTTTTACAGTATTTTTAACGTGTTTAATGAAATACTTTGTATGAAATTGTGATAAATTTTTGATTGCATTAATTAAAATATTGAAAACGCAACTTCTTATTTTTTGTAAAATCCTGACATGATAGACAAAAATGAAGGTTATTTCCGGAATCAGCATCAAAAACTGATTCAGAAAAACTTGTTCATAAGAAATCATCTGACAAAAAGTTTTAAAATGCAGGCTAGTATTATCTTCGGTTGGTTGGTTGATGGTTGGTTGATTTTTGACGGCCAATTATCTGCTCGAGGGATATAGGCCCAGGGGGGAGTGCCCTTCGTGGGGGGCTTTCTAAGGGAACCTAACCCGTATTAACGCTTGGAAATCCAAGGTTCGAAGAAAACCACGAAAACTCCGAACGATTAGGCCGACGGGCGCGATTGGGATCGAACCCAGCACCTCCCGTCTACCAGCTTCGAGAGAAGAACCTCTCGGCCACTGGTGGGGCAGTATTATCTTCGGAAATGAAGGATATGAAAAACACAAAAAGAAAGAAATTGTCAGATGACTCAAATTCAGCTTATATTCCATTAAAAGTTAGCAAGTATGAACCCAATAATAATTAGGTGGTATCCAAGGAGCTGCGCACTAAGGGTTAAAATTGTACCTAAAGAAATTTTCAGAGAAATACATTCTATGACGAAAGCAAGAATTGCATTCAATTGTCGCCTCATAGAACATTTAAAAAGTATCTTGACCCAAAATAAACATTGTGTATTATAAGGAATACGTTAAGCATAAGAGAAAAGCCGAAAATTCGAAGTAAAACGCAAGGTTGGCAGTTAAGATAGATTTGTCGAAAGTATAAATTGATTTTGACGTAGATTTTGCAAATCTGCAGAAATTTAAAATGCATGAAGTATAGTATTACAATTTCGTCGAAAATTGTCCTAAATTTAACTAAACTGGTCGTGAACTGAATGACTATTCTGTTGGACTTATTCGTCACTGCTTTCACTATAATTTTTCCAAAGGAAAAATTGTAGTGCAGGCAGTGATTAATTCAGCGGGTGGCGAGGGGGGGGGGGGTATTCCTGCTTGGAAGATTTGAGATATTGCAATTATTAAAAAGTGTCAACCCACGGAGCTAGAAAATTTCCTTCCGGAGAAAAATATTTGAATTCAACCCTGAGTCCAGGAATGGCGAGCCTAACAACTGGCACGCGATGGAATATTTTGGCACGGTGTTTATCCAGATTCTAAAACAAAATAGAATGAAGTTTAAAAAAATTCATCAATTTCAAGAATATGAGCATCCATTTTTCCAGCATTTTTTTTTTCTTTTACAATTGAAAAAAATTAAAATGCAGTTTATTTAATTCCAATTTATTTCAATCGGGACTCAGTAATTTATCAAATTAAGAGAAGATTTGGAGAATATCGAAAAGAAGGCATTATAAGCAAAAATGCCTATGTAGAAATTATAGCGGCTTAAAATGAAATTTCCAGTTTTGGAAATTTTCCCAACTCAGGTTTGCCAGTTTGGCCTCCACTTTTAATCAGAAATCCGAATTCGCGCCGGAAATTAAAAATAGTAATTTTTACTATTTAATGACAGAAATTTTGCGATTACTTAAAGTAAAGATTCGTCTTTTAAAATGTCCGGTGAGAATTTGAAATTTCGAAATAAAAATGGAGGCCAAACTGTCAACCCTGCTCTATCTATGCCTGCGAATCATTATCTTCGTAAATGAATGATATGAAAACATAAAAAGAAAAAAACTTGCCAGATTACTCCAATTCAGCTTTATTCCATTAAAAGTTAGCAAGTATGAACCCAATAATAATTACTTGATATCCAAAATACAATAACAGAAATCACATTTTTATTTTTATTACTTCCGTAAATATAACTATTACGGTAATGATTACAGTGCGATACCAACACGCATGTTACCACCATACATTTTAATCCTATCAGGCAAAAATTGAAGTAATTTTGATCCGTTAAATTCCTTTTTTGGTTATTGGTACATTATGGTGGCGGAAAAAAAAATATTTTAAACAAACTGGCCCACTGATGTGAAATAATTTATCTTCTCCGTTGTAGTGAAAAAAAATAGGACTTTAAAGCACAACAGAAATCACATTTCCTTTTTTTATTACTTTTGTAAATATATTACGGTAATAATTACAGTGCGATATCAACATGGATGTTACCGCCATACTTTTAAATCCTATCAGACAGAAATGTGAGTAATTTTGATCCGCTAAATTCCTTTTTAGTTTCTTGGTACACTGCGATGACGTAAAATCTTTATTGAAATATACTGGCAGGATGATGTGAAGCAGTTTGCCTTCTAAATTGTATTGAAACCAATAGGACGGAAAAGTTTGGAATCTGTTCTTCCAGTTTTTAATCTGACCGTGTTATAAAACACAGCGGAACAAGATTACACATACTGATGGAAAAGTCAACTTGACAAATTGGCTTTTATTTTAAATTGAAAGTATACACCAAAGTAATTCTGGTGCAATAAAATTTTAAATAACTTTTTATAAAATATGAAAATCTATCAAATTTAGTTTTAAATCCTATTAAAATGAATGTGCGCCAAATATTACGGACTATAAATACTTCTATTACTTCCAAATATTAATCTTTGCCTTTTTTTAATTTCAGATTTCTACAATTACTTTAAAAAAGTATTCTCTTCGAAGCAGTAGTTGTAGTGTTTCTCTTTTAGTTTTTTTTCTTTTGACACTCGACTCTATGTATCGGCAATTTTGGAGATATCCTAATTAAAACACGAGGTTTTACAAAACACTTTATATTTATGATAGTAAATTAAGTATTTATCAATTTATCTGCCCTGTTTAAGAGTATAAAATACGATGTAGCTCAACGCACAAGATATTAAATGTACCCTCCGAGACTTAAATATTTCACACAATCGTGCGGGGGGGGGGGGGGGGGGGAGCACATCGCATTATTTTCCCAATGTTAAGAATTCGAATCTTTAAGGCGGTTCTCAAATTCCCAGCTTTACAGCGCGAAATTTTCTGGCTCATTTCTAAACATAAAAGAGTTAAATTAGCAGGCCTGGCTATTAAATTGGTTTGGAATCGAATGGTGCTTACTATTTTTTTGATAAACTAAAGGGCTCTACTACCTACGAGCTACGCTCGCCAACCCCCCGTTCAGACACCAATGATTCAAAAAGCACGCTAAATTGATCAGCTTTAAAAAGATCGAATTGTAATTTAAACAAGAAAGAAAAATCATGCGTTAAGCATAGATTATGAAACACCTTCCAACACTTCCTGAATGCTTAACAAAAAATTCGTTATTTAGGTAAATAAGATAACAGAATAAACATTTTAGAAAACGCATAAAACATTTGAAAAACTGATTTCAGCAGTTACCGTTCATAGCCAAATATGTATTCCAATTCTTTTGAACAGCCCTGTATTTGATCTGTAGGTTGATATATATACTATATAATGGGAACATTTAGTTTAGCAAGAAACGCATTACAGGTCGAAATTTCTCAATCACATATATAATAGATGGAAACATACTTGGATACTTTTGTACAACCCTGTAGTTTACCTAGAACCTTTATTACACGCCACTATTTAGCTAAAATTTCATTCAAACTAAAACACTCTTAAAACTACTGAAATCATATTTCCAGAAATTATCATTTATACATGGCCATGTGTCCAATTCTTTGCGTGACCCTGTATATCATTTTATCTATATTCTATAAACGTTTCTTAGTAAACTAAATGCAGTTCAGCGTAAAAATTTATAACTCATTTAAAAACCACCTTTAAGCAATTTGCGCTCATACCCAGTAACCCTTACGAATTCTTTTGTGTTGCCCTGTATATGAATTAAAGCATTTATACACACCATATAACATACATAAATATAGTGGAACATAAAAGCGCATATCATAATTAAAAATGCATTTCCAGCAATTATCGCTAATGTACAGTACTTCGGATACAATATAGTATCTGAAATCTTTTGTGTGTCCCTGTAAATGCTACGCACTCCATATTACACATGAAATAAGTTATAGTAAACCTTAGCGGTATGTCAATTTCATTATATATGAAATAATTTTACATAATTAAAATACGCCGCAAACAATGCCCTCCACCTCTAAATCATTATGTAACGGAGTTCTTTTATGCAGCCCTGTAAATGAATAAAAACTATTCTTTACACCGCGTATTCTACAGAATGCATATTTCAGTGTTCTTCATAAATGCATATCAATTTTATTATGTCTGAAAGTGTGTAACATCATTAAAAATAATTTGAAACGATTTTTTCCCATTGGCCGTAATGTAATGTAATACTTTTAACTGCCCCTGTAAATGAAGTAAACATGCTACAAACTTTATTTGAAATAGGGAACGTGCTATGGTAAACGTCAATAACATCCAAAAATTTCAGGGCAATCCGAGTATATTTACGAGAGTTAGAGCGCGGACAGACGAACCGAAGTCAATAACATTTTTCAACTTTGTTGGAAAGTGTTAAAAAACAGTGGCGATCTTCCTGTAAACGAGTTTCCGTTCATTTTCCCTTGATTGGGGATTTTTAAGACCAAATCAGCTGCTGTGACAATGGCTGATGTTTTCGTTTTTGATTTTAAAAAAAAATAAAAATTAGTTAAAAATTTGGAAAATAAGCTAATGTAAAACAAATTAAGTAAACAGAGTCTTTGTCCCCGGTATTTTTTAACAACGCTATAAGAAAGTTCTTTTAAATAAGACATTTTAAATGTACCGTTTTTAATCTGACGTAATTTTCACCAAAGTTTTCTTTTTAATATTCCTGTGAAAATACTTTTGTTGTTAAAAAGGAAATATTATTTGCGCTGTCTTACAATTCACAACAATAGTTGAAAGAATTATCTCAAAATTTGAAATAGATATCTCGCGCAAATATATTTATTGAGGTCTCAAGACTCTTAAAGCTTCAAAATTTACGAAATTTTAATTTTTTTAGATGTTAAACTCCTATATTTTCTGATCAGTTTGATATAATTGTTTCCTTGAAATTCCCATTATAACAGAAATTATGGCTTTTAGAATTATACCTGTTTAATAGCTGAAGCGACGCGTTTCTGTTACGTTGAGGTCAATTTTCTCAAAATGACGTTTTTGGGCATAACACGCAGCTCAAAAACTTCTGAATATTTTTTCATAAAATTTTCAAAACACATATTTCATGTTAGTCTGTAAAAACTAAACCTAAAATTCCCTTTTTATTATTAAAAAAAATAATTTTAAAGGTGATTATACTGTTGAAATTTTCAAACATTTTTATTACCTAAATACAACTTTGTATTAAAAATATAAAAATGCTTTAAATACAAATTCATTTAGGTTCAGGGTAATTATTATAATCTCAAGTATAATTAGGCATAAAAATTTTCATTCTAGTTGCAAAATTTATTTTGTAATCCTGCTCGTAAGCTGTCATACTAATTTTCTGCTAGACAATTGTCTGATAGTTTCAATCCCATTATAAATACTAATTCTGCATCTTTTAATTTTTTAAATACATGAAATGAAAGAACATACATCTTTCATTCCAATAAAAATTGTGTTTTAAAATTATGTTCACTTTAAGAAATTAAATGTTGAAAATGGTCTTTTTTTTTTTTCTTTTTTCCAATTTTAAGTGTTCTGAGACCCCTCAAAAAGCTGAAACATCAAGAGGAGCCAGGAATGCTGTTATTTCCCTCTGATTTGAAAAACTTTGTCAGGGTCCAGAAAGGGAACCGCAAAAAGATCGATAACTGTGTAAAATTCCCAAAGAGGCTCTGAACGTTATGCCCAGAAAATTTTGAGCCTCACTCTGGAGGTCATGAACAACGAAGACGATCTGATGCCTCCAAATTTCTTGCTTCAAGGTGCCACAGTCAACTCCGTCGCTTATACCAAAGTACTAAAGTGGTAGTCAGGGGCGTAGCTACACAATTTTTCTTGGGCCAACTTATAATTCAAAAATTTCCCAACGGGAAACAAATTGCTCTATTTTCCAACTAAAGTGATGTATTCAATAATAATGATACTTATAACCTCCCCCCCCCCAAAAAAAAAATAAATAAATAAATAAATAAATAATAATAATAATAATAATAATAATAATAATAATAATAATAATAATAATAATAATCTTCCCAAAGAAAAAAGTTAAAAATAAAAACATAAAAATGTTTGCCTTCAATTGTGTACGAGTCATAATCGTATTTCATATGAACATAGCCTCATATTTTTAGATTTCTGAGAAAGGAACAAAGTTTTGGAGGAAATGTATTAGAGACACTGTTGGTGGACAACAGTAGAGAAATCCAGGTCTGGTAAATGTATGATATTTTCGTAGCACAGAGAAACATAATAAGAAATTGAGTCTGGCTGCTTTTTGTATTTCTTTTGAAAGTTTAACTATTTTACTATTACAGAACTCAAAAAGGTAGTCAGCAAAACAATTTTTTTTCCTTTAAAAAAAAAAGAAAAGAAAAGTGTTTCAAAAATCTATAATTTCCCAACTCTAAGCTCAAATTTCCCAAGTTCACATATATTGGGGGGGGGGGGGCTCCCCCCCCCATAACCCCCCCATCGCGACGCCTCTGAGTGTAGTTCTAGATTATTTCTGTAGCACGTGGGAGGCTGTACGTTTTACAACAAAACTCCGCGCCATCCTATACAGACCACATAACCCAATAATGGTTGGACGGTCAAAAACTTTCATCCTCAACTTGTTGCTCCCAAGCTCCCCAGATATTAATCCCATAGGCTATTACTACGTATGGGACGTAGATGAGAGGAGCTCCAATAATCATCCATACATCACTGTTGCTGCTCTCGGGACAGCCATTGTGTGTGCAATGGTGAAAGTTTTAAACACCCTGATTATTGCCTACAGTCAGTTTTCACAACGTGTAGAGACCGTTATTGTGGCTGGCGGTGGTTACAATGAATGATGTTGTCCATTGTGTACGTGGTCATTAGTACAGAACGTTAAAATCTATAGTAAGCTCTATTTCTAGTTTTCGTTCCCGTTTGAAAAAAGGCGTTATTTTGTTCTCAAATACCTGCCTACTTTTTACTATCCCTGTACGTAGAAAAAGGTAAAACTTTTTTTTTTTTTTTTGTACGGGAACAAATAATGACGATTTTATTAATTTATCTATTTCTTTGAGAGTTTTTGACAGAATAGAGCAGTGGAATTTATTGACCGTCATTCTTAATTTGTCATCAGAATTAATTCCATTGCCTAAAAAGACACAAAAGAGTTTAGTACTTAAAAGTTACTGGAATAAATAAAAAATCTAAACTTAGTTTAGAAGTTTGATGAAGTATGATGATTTGTCCTCCGGTATTATTTTTCTAATAAAACCTTCTTCAAGCGAGCAGGGAAAAACGGAATTTGTTTTATTTTCTTCTAAGAAGTTGGTCGCTCATGGAGGGAGTTCAACTTCGATGGTCGTTGAATGGAGGTAAAATAAGTATTGGGCCTATGGGAATAAATTTCGTCCCATGAAAAAATGATTGTTCAGGTCGGTGGTCACACGGTGAGGTTTACTGTATTATGTACAGTTACTGTAAATAATATCTACTATTTACTATTTATTCTAACATTTACTAATGCTACTCTAATATTAATATCTAATTATTAATTTTAACCAGTGTTAACAGTTTAACAATAAAATCAATTTATAATAACTTTATAAAATGCAATTAGCGGTGTTTAATATCCAAGGTGCGTACACTCCTTGTAATTTTCAAGGATTATGGAATCGTTATTTTAGACAAGAATTGTTCATTTACTACATAAATTGCATAATTCATCATGTCTCCTTTATTCCACATAATACAGTCGAACTCCGATTTAACGAATCGTTCGGGACTAGCAACTTTGTTCGTTAAATCGAGATTATTCGTTAAATCGGGTAATCAAAGGAATATTTTTATACAACAGAACAAGTTAAAAAAAATGGCAATAAATAAGAACAACGCTCATTTACCTTAATAATGAAGTTAAACATTTGTTGCTTTAAGAAAATACTCTGTATAAAAATTGATTCTTTTTTTTTATGTACTACTATAAATCAAAAGCATTGTAATTAAGAAAAAAATCTCATTTATTCAAATTTTATCGATAAATTATAAAACATCTTTTATAGATGTTTCTTTGCTTTGTTTCGATTTTGTATTCCGAACTTCTTTATCGATTTTTTTCTGAAGCTGTGAAAGCAGTGTCATCAACATCATGAGCCATCAACTATCGTTTCAAAATATCCAAACTTCTAACTGCTTTTTTGAACGTTACATGATTCATCTCTATTTCATCTTCTTCAACCGATCCACTACTACTGATATTAATAACCTCGGTGTAACGTGCATCTCCGCATGTAGATATTTCTGCATCACAAAATACAAATTTAGAAAATTAACAATCAGGGACATTGAAAATTTATAATAAATATTAGAAAATTTCTCCAATTTTTCATTTTTTTACATCGAAAATGATTCGTTAAATCGGGATTATAAATTCGTTAAATCGAAGTATTTTTGTTCCATTTTCGTCGGGACCATAAAAAAATTCGCTAAATCGAGAAATTCGTTAAATCGGGGCTCGACTGTAATATATCATTTTTTGCGAGTAAATAAGGCAATACAGTTTTGTTAGGGTGTTCTGTTGCACGGTACGTAACCTGAGTGTATATAATTATTGCAAAATTAAAATTTACATAATGTTTCATCTCTATTTCATCTTCTTCATCCGATCCACTACTACTGATATTAGTAACCTCGGTGTAACGTGCATTTTCGCATGTAGATATTTCTGCATCACAACATACAAATTTAGAAAATTAACAATCAGGGACATTGAAAATTTATAATAAATATTAGAAAATTTCTCCAATTTTTCATTTTTTTTGACATCGAAAATGATTCGTTAAATCGGGATTATAAATTCGTTAAATCGAAGTATTTTTGTTCCATTTTCGTCGGAACCATAAAAATATTCGCTAAATCGAGAAATTCGTTAAATCGCGATTCTTTAAATCGGGGCACGACTGTATATATCATTTTTTGCGGTTAAATAAGCCAATACAGTTTTATTAGGGTGTTCTGTTGCACGGTGCGTAACCTGAATGTATATAATTATTGCAAAATTAAAATTTACATAATGTTTCTGTTTCTTTTTCCGTTTTTTAAGCGGGTATTTCAATTCTGAAATTTATGAGTTTTTATAGATTCCTGGGCAACACAACAGCGATTAGTAAACCACTGAAATTGAGTCCGTAAGCCATTTCCATTTATTTTCCATAGATTAAATGCCATTCGAGATAAATGGGCTGAACTAAAAATGCTCAAAATCTTTTTAGAAAAGATGCTATATTTAGAAGAAAAAAAAATATTCTAAAGTTAAATTTCAAAATATCTGTACCATATAAAATTTGAAAGTCTATACTTATTGTGTAGCTGCCTGAAATGAACTTCAGGGCAGCGAACTGAATACCACTGGTAAAGATGGCGTTAAGGGGACCGGGAAAGCCCTATCTCCGCCATGTTAAATTCACCAACTGTATGTACCTTTTTCTCAGAAATGGTGAAAGATAGAGGTCTAGATTTTTTAGAGTAGTTAGAATAACATGATTTGCGTATTTAACAGACCATTTTCTTTCCAAGTGAAACTCAAAATTAATTAGTAATTATTTATTGAGAGTCATTTTTAAATTAGCATTTTTGGTAAGACTTCACTGCTTAAAATAAATAATTCTCAACAAGTCATTAAATCCCCGAGTTAAAGTATACAATATAACACAATATAAATATTTTAAAAAGTTCTTAAGTTTAATAGATAGAGTTTAGTAGAGTTCTTAAGTTTAATAGATATTGAAAAAAAAAGGAACATAAACTTGAAAAATCCAAGTTTTGAGAAAAAATCAATTAAAGATTTAAATGGCTATAAGCTGTGAAGTACTCTTAGAAAGTATGGATCATTTCAACAGATAATTTTTTTTATATATAAACATGTGTGACACATTGTTGGAAAGATAAAAGTTTAAACTATTTAATGATATAAAAATAAAATAAAAATCGATTTTTTGGTTGAATTTTGCTTTCCCGGTTCCCTTAAAAAAGAACTTCATCAACACTTCTCTCTTATTAAATGTTTCACACCACAATTCTATAAAAGTTATATTTTTATTTAAAAAAAATATATATATATATATATATAAGTAGCGCTCAAAAGTATTTTGACAATCTTATATTCTCTCTTATTTTATTTAATATAAAAATGTAAAAGAAAATATATTCCCTATAATTGAGAACACTATGACCACAGTTATTCAAATGTATCAAGTTTCAACTTGTTTGTTTATATTCGACGCCACCAAAGAAATATGAATCCTCCTAAGCTCAAAAGTATTTTGACAATTAGTTTGCATTTAATTGTTGAAGATGTGAGTGGCGCTATAGCTTCGATTAGTGTTTATATCGACTTATTGTGATTATTTTTAAATGCCGAAAAGCAAAAAAAATTGAAGTTATTCTAGAAAAGCCGCTGTAAATGCACTTAAGAAAGGTAGACTGCAAGAAGAATTAGCTCGTTCTTTTAACGGGTCTCCGCAACTTGTTATTACATGGAATAAAGTTTTTAATAAACAGAAATACATCGAAAATAAGCCTCAAAGTGGCCATCCGAAAAAAAAAACTTCCAATGTTGACTGTATTCTAAAAATGATATCTACAATTAATTGTCGTAAGTCCGCTGTAATAATAAAAAATGAATTGAAAGAAAATTACGGCATAGAAATACCCGTTTCACCAGTCAAACGACGCCTAAACCTCTATGGTTTACATGGCAGAAGACCAGCAAAAACACGTTTGTTATCTACTAAGAATACGAAGGCTAGAGTTGCATTTGTAAAACGGCATAACCCTTTCAGGGGCAAAGCAATTCCATTGCTAAAGTGTTGAATTTAATGACTGACACCGGAATTTTCACACACATAATAAACCGAATTTTTTTTAACCAGAATTCTGGTGTCAATCATTAATTTCAACACTTTAGCAATGGAATTGCTTTGTCCCTGAAAGGGTTATGCTGTTTTACAAATGCAACTCTTGCCTTTCTATTCTTAGTAGATAACAAACGTGTTTTTGCTGGTCTTCTGCCATGTAAACCATAGAGGTTTAGGCGTCGTTTGACTGATGAAACGTGTATTTCTATGCCGTAATTTCTTTCAATTCATCTTTTATTATTACAGCGGACTTACGACAATCACTTGTAGATATCATTTTTAGAATATAGTCAACACTGCAAGTTGTTTTTTTCGGATGGCCACTTTGAGGCTTATTTTCGATGTATTTCTGTTTATTAAAAAAATTATTCCATGTAATAACAAGTTGGGGAGACCCGTTAAAAGAACGAGCTAATTCTTCTTGCAGTCTACCTTTCTTAAGTGCATTTACAGCGGCTTTTCTAGAATCACTTCAATACTTTTTTCATTTCGGCATTTAAAAATAATCATAATAAGTCGATATAAACACTATTCGAAGCTATAGCGCCACTGACACCTTCAACAATTAAATGCAAACTAATTGTCAAAATACTTTTAAGCTAAGGAGGAGGCATATTTCTTCGGTGGCGCCGAATGTAAACAAACAAGTTGAAACTAGATACATTTGAATAACTGCAGTCATAGTGTTCTCAATTAGTATAGGGAATATATTTTCTTTTACATTTTTATATTAAATAAAATAACAGAGAATATAAGGTTGTCAAAATACTTTTGAGCGCTACTGTATATATATATATATATATGTCAAGGAGCTAGTACACGTACTTAAGCACACTTGTTTAATAAGATAAAGTATTTACAGAGTATATACAAGTTGGTTGATGAGATTACAGACGCGGTCGGCAAAACGCACGACCGTATGCATTGGCAAAAAACAGGCGTCTGTGTCCACAAAGGATTTTGGGCAGTATTTAACAGGAAATATCTGCTGACCAAGCCACTTTCTAACAAGGGAATCGTGCAACGTGGCTAGTCATGCGACGTTATGAAAAGTGCTTGATATAACTTTAGCTGAGTTTGCGCCATTAACTGCAGAATCAGCTTGTCGTTAGGCGTGAGCTGTTTATATGACTTCTAACGCATCACATCCATCGGTCAGTGACACATACCGTTTCCTGACTTGACACTCGGCCATTTTGATTGCGGTTAGCCCTCTGACCGCTAGAAGTAACGCAGAACAGCGACGCATAACAACACTAACACTATATAAGAATTGCAAAACACTACACACAATATAAAACAATATATGAAACAGTAACTACTAAGAATTCAAAATATACTACGAAAATAAAAAAGTAAAATGATACCGCTTAATTCTTCATATTTCTGAGTTGTCTAACTTAAAAAAAAAAAATTTCATCAAAACCTTAAGTTAAAAAAATTAAGTGTATTAGAACATCATTAAGCTTTATTATATTCACCTGTGCTTCTTCAAAAAATTCAAAATTTAAACAAGAAAAAATTTACTTCCTGATGTTGTGTTTCTTTTTTTTCTTTTTTTTTTTTTTCACATCTTTGAAGACTGTGTCTTCTGAAAAAAAAATTCGTCTTTCTCAAATTTAAGTGAACTTAAATTTCTGCTTTTACGTCTTTAAAAGATTCAACTTTAAAATAGTCATCTTAAAATATTCATCTACAGTCATTAAGGCATCTTTCTTCATCATCTTTAAAACACAACAAAAGAAACTATAACATCGTTTAACTATCTTACTAGAGCTAAAATACTTCTTAAGAGTCTTATTTAACAATTAAAAAAAACTAGTTACATCTTTAATAAGGGGGAAAAAAAAACTAATTTTCCTATCTGTCTTTAAAAAGGAATGATGCGAATGTTAAATTCTTTACATCAATAAAATCTGTCAGTCTTTTCTCTTTAAAAAAAAATATTTCTTTACCGCATAAAAGAAAAGGCTAATTAAATGAAAATAACAATACAACTTTCATACAGTAAGTACACAAGGAAAAAAAATAATCTGTTTCTTCTATCGGAAACATTTAAAAATAGTTATCAGGAAAAAAAAAAGGAAACTTACCGCTGATACACTGATACAAAAAATAATCATGTAAATAAAAATGTACACTTAAATCTTGAACTGTCTGAAAATGTCGATCACTACTGGAATGAAATATAGTCTACAGGAAAAAAAATAGTCTTTTTTTTTTCTTCTTTCTTATCACATTGCGTCGTAAAATGTCTTATCATGGACTTAAAGTTAGTCACAACCTCATGAGTGAAAGGTCTTGAGTCATGCCATTAGACATGATGAAGCTGAGAAGAACACTTGAAAATAACATCAGTGAGCGACAAAAAAAAATAAATCACTCGCTTCACTATCAGTTTTGGGTTGAGAAAACACCGTCGTTGTTTGAAGAAGGGAAAAAAATAACCCGTAAGGTTTTTCACTGTAAAATCCAGATATTTCGGATTGGTAAAAGAAAAAAAAAGTCTTCGTTTCATCCGAAAAATACTTTGGAAGATGCGACGTAAAATGTATACACAAAACAATTTCTGAATATCAAAGGTGCACGTGAAGAGGAAAAGAAAATCGACATATAATATTAAAAAAAAATTGTTGAATCACTGGAGAGGTTTGTCACTATAAATACAAGCTGTACACTGCTCTCTTCTTCGAACACTTTAAAAAAAACACTGGTACACGGTAACACTTTTAAATTCTTGAAAAACAACGGATATGAAAAAGAGAAAAAAAAAATTGTCCAATTGGGCTATATACATCTTATGATTCAACATCTTGTTTACAGATACAAATTTTCTGTCTACGTCTTTTTTTCTTTTTCTTGACGCTGGCTATGTGCGATCGCTTAAAAGCAGGCATTATCATATAGAGGGCAAGAAATATTGCGTCTATGGTAAGCTGTAGAAGTAGGTCAGTCAGTCGATGGGGTTCATCTTGTGCTTGAGATATGCGTACGAGAGAGTGCATCAATATACAGATAGTAATGATCGCTAGTACTGTTATAGATCTTAAAAATTCAGAGAAAAATGCTCTATCGGTGGGGATAATTCTTT
Source organism: Maratus speciosus (assembly GCA_963932465.1). Classification (NCBI taxonomy): domain Eukaryota; kingdom Metazoa; phylum Arthropoda; class Arachnida; order Araneae; family Salticidae; genus Maratus; species Maratus speciosus. Next base: position 295,682,694 of record OZ010798.1, read on the forward strand.
TCAGTCCTGCAGGAAAAGTATCATTTAAGGGGGATGATTTTAAATCGGGTGCTTTCACTTTTTCGGTCACTTCGACAGGAACCTCTGATAACGAAATATCAGTTTCTTTATTTAAGCAGATTTCGAGGGGGGAAGAATTTTGTAACTTAGATTCGTTCTCGGCTAAGGATTTAGTGACTACGGGAAGCTTTTCAGTATGCTTAGGGACATTCATATTATTCTTTTTGGTTAACATTAAATTAATGGTATCCGTCTTAGAGGAATTTTGTTTGTGGCTCACGCCAATGTAATTTATGGTTGCTTGTGCGGTTTTTTCAAGGGAAATTTCGTATTCATTACAGATTAAGGTACCTTGTGCCAGGACATCTCGACCAATAATGACGGGAATAGACATGTGGGACGAATCCATAACGAAAATTTTGGTCGAAAATGGGGTGTTATCTATGTGTATATTCGTTTGATAAGATCCTAGTGGTTTTATACTAGATTTTCCAAAACCTTCTACATGTGTACTGTCTTCGCTTAGGGGAGGGGAACCAATTAGTCGGTAAAAATCGTGTCTCATCGCCGAAATCTCACTACCGGTATCGATCAGGGCTTCTACTGCAATGTTTGCGATTTTTACAAATTTTTTCATATTTTTGTGCGGTTGACCGCGCTCGACTGTGTGAATTTTGGGAGGAGGGGTGCCTTGAGTGGACGTCTTGCGTTCTGCGGTTCGCTCTCCGCAATTATGACTTACGTGTCCGAACAAATTACATTTAAAGCACTTAGGACCTTTATTCTTATTGGGACAATTCACGGCTAGGTGATTAGCTCCGCAATTATGACAGTTAATTTTGTTTTGGGGTCTGGGCGGCGGTGCGCGTGGTGTACTGGCTGTAAAATTCTGAGTACGGGAGCGTGACTCGCGGCTGGATTGGCAAATTTCATCGTATATCAAAAGTTTTTCCTTAAATTGCGCTAAATCAGTACATCCGAACAATATGGCTTTATTTTGGGGTGCGTCATCTATTCCCTGTATCACATAATGCATTAGTGAGTTGTCGTCAATATTGCCGTTAGTCACAATCTCTCGCATGTGCAAAAAATATTGTATTGAATTTTCTCTGTGATTACGCGTACGAAATGACAGTAATTTATGGATATGGGCGGGCGTTGAGTAACATGAAAACTCTGCAATTAATGCTTTTTTAAGCTTATCGTACGAGGTAATGTACGGTTCACTCTGTACAAATAAAAGTGCTAAATCTTTCAAAGCACGTTCAACAAAGATAAATTTCTGAATTTCCGACAGGGCGAACGATTGCGCTAAATTTTCAAAACGTGTAAACCAATTAAGGATATTTTCTGTGCGTGAACCGCGAAAGGGGGGGATTAAATTCTCAAAATCAGTAAATGAAATTATTGGCTTCGAGGGGATCGGGTCAGTAGTTCTTGCAGCCATTGAATTTATATTTGTAGCTGAAATGGTTGCCGGGGGGGGATCGGGTGTAACATCCTCTAATTCTGAATCTGTCGCTATCTTAATGGAATTCGCGAATGTTTCTAAATCTGTTAATGCAGTTAAAATACGACTTGCGAGCTCATCTTCAGTCCCACCAATTTCAATGGCCATCAAATTTGCTACCGCTATTAATTCTAACTTCGAAAATTTAGTAGTTATGTCCTGTAACTTAGCCGTAAATTCACTGCTTTTTGCATCATATGAAAAACCCTCAAATTTACGTAAATTTTTTCGATTGGACCTTGCTTCATCTTTGTCGAAAATTAATTGATGCAATAATTTAATTTTGTCTGCTTTAACGAATTTAAGCGCCGACTTCAACTGGGGAATATCCTCTAAAAACATGATTAATTTAACTAATAAGACTAGGGAAAATAAAATAAAATTTATAGAGAGTCTTGGTACTCACTCGTTTGCAGCGGGACCTGGGATTTTGAGCGAAAGTGGAAACAAAATCGCACCTCGTAGTTAGGAAAAATACGTATTCCTTCCTTTTTCCTCTCTCTTTTTTCTTCAATCTTCCTGTGGTAAGTAGGTCAAATTATATCTTCTTGTGTTGGAGAAAATCTTTCTCTCGTGTTTCTTCTTAATGCAGAGAAAAGGACGTAAAAATTATCCGTGCGGTCTGCGATGTTGAGGGAAAAAAAAAGATCTCTTCTATGCGCGGGGCCTGCGTCTCAGGGTTTTGCAGTAGTGGAGCAGGTCGGGACGGGTTTGCATCTTAGGCTGTCTAGGACGGGCGGTGAGAGGCAGGACACATCGTCGAGGGCTCTGTACCGGAGCTGTGGTCATCGGGCGTAGGGTGACATTATCAGGGCTGAAGGCTTGAAATTCGGGCAATCGTCAGTCGGGGCTGCTGGCTGGAACCGGGGAATTCAGGCATCTGGAACCGGAGAATTCGGCATCTGGAACCGGGCTTGCATCGCGCAGGGCAGCAACCCATCGGTTAGGGCTTAGGCATTCAGTCAGCTGGGCTTTATCCATCTAGGGGTGTCTGGACGTTCAGTAGGCTGAGCCCCCATGTCAAGGAGCTAGTACACGTACTTAAGCACACTTGTTTAATAAGATAAAGTATTTACAGAGTATATACAAGTTGGTTGATGAGATTACAGACGCGGTCGGCAAAACGCACGACCGTATGCATTGGCAAAAAACAGGCGTCTGTGTCCACAAAGGATTTTGGGCAGTATTTAACAGGAAATATCTGCTGACCAAGCCACTTTCTAACAAGGGAATCGTGCAACGTGGCTAGTCATGCGACGTTATGAAAAGTGCTTGATATAACTTTAGCTGAGTTTGCGCCATTAACTGCAGAATCAGCTTGTCGTTAGGCGTGAGCTGTTTATATGACTTCTAACGCATCACATCCATCGGTCAGTGACACATACCGTTTCCTGACTTGACATATATATATATATATATGTTACCGGCCAAACCCGAATTTAGGCCATACTAGATTGGCCTAGGCCAAACTAGTTTATCCTAACGCTCATAGGATAAACTAGTTTTTCCTAGGCCAAACTAGTTTATCCTAACGCCCATAGGATAAACTAGTTTTTCCTAGGCCAAACTAGTTTATCCTAACGGTCATAGGATAAACTAATTTAGCCTGTTATTTATTGGTCCGAACTAGTTCATCCTAGGCCGGTCTAGTTTATCCTAGGTCAGTTCAATTTGGCGTGTTTTTATTGATCCCACAGACCGCCACGGAGCCAGTCTTCTAGTTTAACCTTAGGCAATGCAATTTGGCGTGCTCTTATTGATCCCAACTACCGCTCTAGCGCCAACCTTGTGCAAAGTAGTATGGCCGTCACCCCAGTATAAGATATTTTATTCGATGGGAAGTGGGATACAGTCCCCTATCTTCCCCATTTTACCGCCGCCGGTACTTACAAAATATGTTCCATATGACAAATTGTGTGCTGGAGGACCAAAGAATGTGATAAGATGTTATCATTAAATGTAGGAGAGAAAGAATTTAGAGATATTTATTTTTTTCTCACATAAATATCACTAGGATTTAAATTATTTATGAATAAATGCACAATTAAGAAAATCAGAGGAACATTTGACATTCTTTCAGAAATCTGGAATTTTAAAAAATCCGGCGAAGTTCCGGTCCCAGTTTGTCCTAAAATACATATATTTTTAAGCTGCCACTATTCCACAATTAAAATTCTCTTTAAAGAATAGTACATATACATTATGCGGATGGGGACACAGTACTGTAAAACCTGTTAGAAGAATCTGTGTATGACGAAAACCTGTTTTGAACGGGAAATGTTTTATAATCGGTGCATATTCCATATAGTAACCCGTTTGAAAAAAACATAATACATGTTCTAGAGACGACGGACCTGTTAAAAAAGGAACTTGACTATAACGAAGTTTTCTTTTTCTATGTGATTCGGTCTTAGAAGGTGTTTCAATATACTGTTTTTTCAGATTTTCAAGTCTCCAAGCCGAATAAAAAAGTTAGTGGTATTAATAATTATTCAGATATTTACATACAAATAGAAATTCATAAAAAAATATATAGTTTACAATAGAATAATTAATATCGTTAATCCGCATTCTATGGCTTAGAGATTTAAAAATTTTTTAAATCTTATACAATAAAGTCTTTTAAGACGGAATAGCATAAGAAAGAAGAAATATCCTTTATAGGCAGGTTCCCTTATCAGATGGTTCATCATGTGTTGTTAATGCATTATATTCTTTTTATAGGTACTAATATCCTCATTATACATAGATCAACATATTTTCTTTTTGTTAAACACGAGATTCCGTCATAGGAAGGTTATTTTTCCCAGGTTTTACCTTACTTCAATTTTATTACCTAAAAATGCATCGATTTATCTTAAAACTTGTCGGATGTATGTCCCAAAACTTTCTTCTATCTCAAACATGTTAATACTTCAAAATTCGCTATCATAATGAAAAATTAAATGGCAATCTATGCTCATGAAATTTCGTGCATTAGTTCTTGAGATATGACTATCGCGGAAATCGTGTAAATCCAGCAAAATGCAGCATAGCAGCGCTTTCTGTTGAATAAGTTACACAAAAAATAATAATTTACACCAGAAATAACTTATGTCAACGTCTAATTGAATCCGGAGTTTGGTGAAAATCCGTACATTAGTTTTTTAGAATAATTACAGCTACTGAGAAAATTTTGAAAAATCCAGCATAGCAGCGTCACCTGTTGAAAGACTTACACCAAAACATAATCAGCAGCAATGTTAATCAAGGTATGTTTGAATATGAAGTTATTTATTGAGATTGAGCTATTGAGGAAATCGTGAAAAATGCACCAAAGCAGAGCCACCTACTAGGCTATTTACCCTAACACCTAATAAGCATCAATTCATATCAAGGACTAACTGAATCTGAAGCTTTTTGAAAATCTGTACATTAGTTCTTAAGATAGAGCTATTAGGGAAATCGTCAAAATCTTGCAAAATGCAGCATAGCAGCACCACCTTTTGGGCGATTTACGCCAAAAACTAATCAGCACCAATTTATATCAGAGACTACCTGAATATAATTTTTTATTATGTTCTGTGCATTAGAGCGCTCACAAAATTTTGTCACATACATAACTACATACAGACAGACTCACAAACAGACATTTTGTAAAAAGATGTTTTTCGGGATCTCTGAATTATAAAACGTGTACAACCGTCGAAAACCGGAAGTCGAAAACTTTCACGAATTCAATACTTTCTCCTTGTAAAAATAGAAGAAAGTAAAAATTAAGAAAAATAATACATATATACATATACATAATACATTTAATTGTGGAATAACAGCGATTTAAAAATACGTGTATTAAAAAAAATGTTGGGCCGGGTCGAATGTTACTGATATTTTTTTATGACCAGACCAGAGATCCTGCCAGTCCAAATATTTTCGTATGAGCTGGGTTCGAAATTGGACTGAAAATTGGACTCAAGAATAATGCACTCCAGTCCCGGCATAACCCCTTGAGGGGCGGTGGGATATATTTTATCCCACCTACGATTAATGAAGATTTACACCAGAAAAAATTTATGAAATTTTACTTTTGTAATTTTGGTGGAAAAAAGGTCGTAAAATTGCCTTTCCTTATTTTGAAATATTTTTTCCTAATTTCCCGGTGGGAATTCAGAATTACACAAACCGTAATTGCTTGCCCCTCAAGGGGTTAAGCTGAAAAAAAAATTGAGTCCATTTTGGTCCGAACCTCTCGAAAAATGTAATACCCTAACCAAGCCTAGACCGGGTGTCCGGAATGAAAATTGGGCGGGCCCGTAAAGACCCTTATATCGAATAACCAAAAGACTAGCTAAAAAAAATTTGTAAATTTGGACGCTAAATCTCTATTATATTTAAAAAAATAAAAAAATGAGTTTTTAGTGAACTTTGCTCACCTCCATAGATGTGTTTGAGTTGATCTAATTCGTTTGAAATTTTTTGAATTTGAGCTTGAACTTGACTTTTTTTTAAGAAACTGAATTTGAGTTTGAATTAATTCGTTTTCTTTTTCCCCCCTCAGCGTGCTCAACACTAGTTGGCATCAATTAAAGCACGTCAAATTGATTTTACCTAGAATAAACCAGAAGGTTGGCGCAGAAGCGGTCTTTGGGAGAAATAAAAGTACGCCTAATGAAATTGGTCTAGTATAAACTAGATCGGCCTAGGATAAACTAGTTCAGACCAATGAATAGCAGGCTAAACTAGTTTATCCTATGAGCGTTAGGCCAAACTAGTTTGGCCTAGGAAAATCTAGTTTATCCTATGGGCGTCAGGATAAACTAGTTTGGCCTAGGAAAAACTAGTTTATCCGATGGGCGTTAGGATAAACTAGTTTGGCCTAGGAAAAACTAGTTTATCCTATGGGCGTTAGGATAAACTAGTTTGGCCTAAAATCGGGTTTGGCCGGTAACATATATAACATTACTACAAGATTGCCTCTTTACTGAAATTTAAAATACGGAGTATACTGCTGTAAGGTTAGCCCCTCCTATCTCTGAAAAATAGGTGATAGAGTGTCCCTTACAACGTTTCATATCACAAATGCAATCCAGAAATTTCGTATTTAACACTAAAAATATCGTGAGGGGGCCTTTTAACCCCTGCAAATTGAAAATATTTCGGTTCGTACCATGAATTTATTTATACAATATGTTAATTTTAGCTAGTTTTAACGAAGAAAAAGTTAAATAAACAAGTTAAACAAATTTAAGTAAAAAGTTTGGTGTAAAATATTATTATACAACTTGTGTAAAATTTCCGGTAGTTTTAGTGTTAAAAGGGGAAATGTGGTTCATTATCTGCTGTAATGAGTTAAATTTATGCTTCCTTTTGTGTGTGTTGTTATTGGCGTGGGGAGAAAGTAATTTTAAATAGATTGAATTGATAGCAGTGGGATTAAATTATTATTTATTGATTTTGAATAAAATAAATAGCTGAATGTAGAGGAATATTTATTGATTGTTTGATAAAGATGTAACTTCCTTTAGATGTTATGAATATGATTTTTGTTATTTTTCTTTATTTCTTTATTTGTCAGCCAAGGGGTATAAGTGACAAAATTTTTAAAAAATTGAGTTAAGTGCACATACGATCTAGAAATAAGGCTATTTGTTTGTAGGTAAAGAGATATAATTGATTTTCTAATTGTATGCTGTGTTGTAGAGGTCAACTACTTAACCTATTTCCCGAAAACATGAAACATTTGGAGCACAATGGGTATATAAGACCGGCACTGTTTCGAGAATTTTTGAATGACTTTCTTGTCCTCGCCCACATAGCTGGACGCTGGAATGATAAAGGCGTGATATAGGCAGTGTTGAATTCGGGGGGCGACCAGGATGGGCCATTTTGACGGAAGGTTTGAGATTTTATGCTTTTTTACGGACTAAAGTACAATACCCCCCCCCCCCCTTGGAACTCTAGAATGTCCCTTACGGAGAAATCCCACCCGGAGAAAAATGTCATAACTCAACTCTGGATATAGGCGTGACAAGGATTGTACAGTGCGAGTCACTTAATAGTTAATTCTTGTTAATTTACATTGCTTGAACGTTTGATATAGTTTTTGTCTTTCAAGCAATTTAAGCTTCATTGTTACCAGATTTTAGTTGTTACTAAAAGACTATGGTAGATGAAAACAAAAACTCTACTTTGGACACTGATGGTAAGGCGATTTTTTTACTGAGTATTAAATTGTACGATTTATAATAATGAGTAGCAAGTATTGCAACTTAAATGTATTATTTATTTACTTGCGATAAAATTCAATCGTTTCCCTCTTTTTTTAATTTCAACATGAATGCATAGATTAAAACGTGATTTTTTAAAAATATACGCCTACCTACATAATATCAATGATAAACTTTTATTCGAAAATTACCTATTAAGTGTTTCAATTATTTAAGTGTAACATTTTACACCGAGATCTTCCTCACTAAGTGCGCGAGGGACAGAGTTAAGCATGCTTCTGAAGATCAGGCTGGTGAGCCCAAATCGTGCTTATGAAACTGATGAGGATGGAATAATGTAAATGTGTTGTTCCCATGCTATCATTGGAAGAATATTGTTCTATACTGTTTTATAACTTTTTTTCTTTTAGAATTTAATTTCTTATACGCTAAATGAATGTATTTTAATGGCTAAAAAATGCACAATCTCAATGTTCGAAAACTTAAAATAAATTTTAAAACTTATATTAGAACAAAATTTTGTCCTTTTATTCATTTGTATAAAAATTGTTCTTAAATGTATTATAAATTCATTTATTTTTTTTTTAGAATTTTTTATTTCTATGTACGCCTTGGAAGCCAAGGGGTATAAGTGCCGAATGATTATGAATATTGCTTAATTATAAATTTTAAAAATTTTTTACTTCATTTTTTTCTTTAAAGTTATTCAAATAAGAGTTCGAAGACCGCTATGAAAGAAGCAAAACTTTCATATTTCAATTCAATCAATTACTATTGATGTTCAACTTTGAACTCAATTTACTCGAAGCCTAAATTTTGTTACTTGTATTACTTGACTTCTCGGGTCCTCAAATAGTATTATACATATAATACATTAATATATGAACATAAGTTTTTTAAATTGCTTTCTTGGGTAAAGACAATAGGTCACATCTCATATATCGATATAGAGATAGGAGAAGAAGCAACTAGCGAGTTGCGGGTAATAAATATAAAATAATTAATAACTAAAACTAGAGATCGACCGAATATTCGGTTTCATCCTAAAATCTGAGTCTCGGCAACCGATCACAGGGAAATGACCATTGTTATTTATCTCTCTCTCCAACCTAAACTCCTATGTGATCACTTAAAAGACTTGTCCATTCGCCGATTATATGCGAATTTCTTTTTCTTTTTACTAACTCGTGTATAAGTTGACCGCCCCCCCCCCTTTCAACTCCCAAATTTTGTCTAAAATTCTTCGATTTATACACGAGTATATACGGTAGTTTTTATAGGTTCCTGGGCAACAGCGATTAGCAGACCACTGAAATTTCTCATTTGTCACGCAAACTTGAGTCCGTAAGCGATTTCTTCTTATTTTCCATAGATTAAGGGGATAGTTTACCTCAAAATTGGTCAAAATGTCAATTTTTTTATTAAATGAAAGCCCGTCTAATTGTTAATATTTTGACACCACATTTTTACCCATACAGTAATTATATCGCGAGATATTGTAAAATTTATTAATACAACTAGCGCAATTCCTCACACAAATGGAAACTCTAAATGGCTTTTTCTCCATGTTCATATTTTCTTCATTTTTATGTTTTCAAAATGCTAAGGCTTTTCTTGTATTTGAGATAGAAATTTATATTTTTTGTACATGTTCTTTATTATTTATGTAATAAATCTGCGTATGAAATTAGCCTTCGGGTTTGTTTTTTTTTAATAAAATTATATGAAGACGTGTTAGATTTCATCATTTTACACTATATATATCATTTAAAAATTATATTAGATGTATCTAAAAACCCATACGCCGGAAAATCTTTAAAAAAAATTTCGTCAAAAATATTAATATTTAAAAAAGTAGTAGGGACTTTAAAAAATTCAAATTTTTTAAAAACTTTTAAAAATTTAATTAAATATGCAGTTAATTTTTTTTCAAAATGTACGTTTTATTAAACATTGAAATGCAGTGAGTTCACAGAGAACCAGGACTACAACTGTATCTACACCTCAGCTCACCATCCATACAGACTTTACAGGTACCTGCAGAATCACTTGATTTCTTAAACTGGTGTACGTTATGGCGCGTCTTAATAAATGAAAATAAAACTTCAGAAGTATACTTCTCACGAAAACTAACATACTCTAACAGAATTATAATTAATAACACTGCCATCCCATGGTCTGGCGAAGCTAAACTCCTTGGCGTCATCTTCAACCACAGATTAACCTGGAGCAAGCACATTTGTTCCATCAAGGGGAAAGTCGCTGGAGTTTTCATCTCACTTAATCCTCTCTTAAACAGTAAAACCCTCTCGGTTCATAACTAATTTACCCTAGATAACTCCTGCATCCTTCCAATAATAACCTATGCCAGGGTTTGCGAACCTATGGCACGCGTGCCAAAGTTGGCACGTAAGACAATTTCTCAGGCACGTGAAAAAATTAAATTTGATAATCAATATGCAGATGAAATAATTTTTTTGTTTCTGTTTTGATTAATAATAGTTTTCACCATACGGATAGACTATCACGAATGGTACAATTACTTTTGCACGGCTTGGCACATCAAGAGTTTTCTTTTCCTGTGAATTTGCTTTCCCTGTGAATTTTCTTTTCCTTTCTTTTTCCATTTAATGGTTAAATCCAATACGCAGAGAAATTGCATTTTGATTTTAAATATTTTTTAACTATTAATATTATTGCATGAAAGCAACTGATTTTCTAACCAGTGTATTGTATAAATATCGTGTGCTGCAGAATTATTTTATGTAAAAGTTTGGAACGTTACATTGCACGTTAATTTTTGGCACGCGCTCGTAGAGAGGTTTGCCATGCCTGACCTACACTGTAAAAAAAAAAATTCCGTTAAAAAACTGAAATAGTACTGGCAATCCAGACGCCAGTACTATTTCCGTTTTTTAACGGAAATTTTTTTTTCCGTAAATTCCAGAAAATCTTCCGTTTTTTCACAAAATTTTTCCGTTTTTTTTTTTTTTTTCGTATATTCGTATTTAAATTTTTTTGTTTCAAAGGCAAAAGAAAAAAAGTATTATACAACTTTGCGAGAAACTTACCCCTTTATGAATTTCAACGGACACGTTTATCAAGGTAGCGTACCTCTAATTTATTCAAATAACTGTAATGAAACAACACTTACCTAGGGTGGAATCGAACTGCGGAACCGGAGTGTACCAGATTAGCGCCCTTATTCACCATTCCATGGGGACTCGAGTTACGTTTCCAAATGTCGTTACTTATTTCAGATGCTTTTTATGAAGTAAAGGCACGGTGTTAAGTAAGGAACGTATTTTCGTTGGAGATATTTTTCAATTGAGTGTACAATTCTGAATATTTCCATAATTTTGAAAATTTAGCTTTTTAATTTCTTGCTTTATAGAAAGAAAAAAATTAGTCTTTAAAATATTACGTGCATGAAAGAATGTATTATAAGTAATAATTGCTTCTTTTTTGCAAGATTTTAAAAATTTTATTGTACTATTATATTTATTTATTTATTTGTATATACATCTATAATTCCGTTATTATGTTTCAGATATGTTTTAAATTTTATGTGCGAATCCGTTAAAGTGAATAGATTAAAAAATATTAAAATTAAAAATAGGGTTTTTCTATTTTTTATTAAATAATAATAAGTATTATTTTAAAATCATTATCAAAAATAAACTGTAACATTTCCTTCTCAACTATCTGAAACTTAAAAAGAATTAATAAAATTCATTTAAATATCAGATTATTTTTTTTAAATATTGTAAAAAAATTTAAAAACAATTTTAAAACATTTTATTTAAAAAGAAAGAAAGAAAGAAAAATACTACAGTGTTAGTGTTAAAAATAAAATTTCAGCTAATTGACAGCCAAATATTGGCATTTTTGAAATTTGAAATTGGGGAGGAGGGGGGGGGGGCGTAAGTCAACGCTAAAGACATAAAATTAGAGATAATTAATAGCTAAATATTGATATTTTTGAAATTGTGATATTCAAAAAGGGGGTAGTGTTAACTTAGCACTCCCTATTTGTAATTAAAATATCTTGATACATAAACATTACCTTTATCAGACAAATAAGATATATTAATTTATTTCTAATTGAATGAGATTGCTCTTTTATTTTTAACTTAATTAGTATTACAATTTAAAAAGAATTATTATTGTAAGAATACGAGTATTTAATGCCCCCCCCCCCACCCCCCAAAAAAAGTATTACATGCATATAAAATAGGAACAATTATGACTCCTTTTCAAAATTGCATGCATTTAAAAAATAAAATATCTATCATAATTTTAGAAATTAATCGTTTTTTTTTCAATTAGAAATAATATTTATCGTATCATTTTTTAATTACTATATTAAACGAATAACAGATGAAAACAGTTATTTAATATTTAATAAGTTACTTGATATGTTAAATTTTTTTATTTGACACAAATTAAAAAAACAACTGAATAAATTAAATTGGAATTTATACGGCATTCTATTCGAAAGATAAAATAAATTATATTAAATTTTAACTGATATATGAAAAGATATTAATTCATATTTACTTTAAAAAAAAGAAAACAAAAGGGAAAAAAAGAAAAGAAAAGAAAAGAGAAATAGTGACTAACCAAGTCTTAAACGTAAACATATGTTCACACTACAACAATTCATTATTCTGCATTCCAACTAAACACATCGCCACAGACGTCAATTACGGAAATTGTACTGTTTTGAAAGAATGATGAAATATTTTTGTAAAATTTACGGAAAACCTTCTTCATTTTGATCAGAGAGCGGAAAAATTATCCAATTACGGAAATTGTACTGTTTTTAAATGAAGATGAAAGTATTCTGTAAAATTTAACGGAAAATATACCGTATTTTTACGGATATTTTTTACAGTGTATGCTAATCCGGTCTGGGGTTTCACCTGCACCTCTTCTATGGACAACCTAAGTCGGCTGCACAACAGACACCTGCGGACCGTACGTAAGGCTTCACGTTATTTACGCGACTCCACTGTCCGCAAGAATCTCAAAACAACAACTCTACGTAAGCTCATCAATGATATTGCTAAAAGCGTCTGTACCAAAATTTACGATCCACCTAATGAAATTGTAGCGGAGCTACCTGATTATGACGTCTTCGAACCTCATCATCGAAAATGCCCCAGATTCTTCATTATTATGGACACCTAGTGAACTCTGTGTTCACCACACTTAGATTGCTAAATGTCTATTTCTTTTATTTTTATATATTTTTCTTTATATATATATATATATATATATATATATACACATTATCTTCTTTATATATTTTTATTATAATAAAAAAATATCTTTTCTTTATAGATTTATATATATATATATACAGTAAACTCTGTCTAAGGCGGAATCGATCGGGACTGAGAAAATTTTCCGCGGTAGACAATATTCCGGCTTATGCAAAAAAGCTTCCCCCCTTCTTATTTAAAAAAAAAAAAAAAGAAAAGAAAAGAAAAAAATCCTCGAAGATGATGATGTTTCACTGATTTTCCTGACTCGAAAATCGGTTGAAAACTTAAATTTGGAAAGATCTTTTGTCTTTATAGATAAATGAGAAACTATTCAATTTCTTAGCACTGCTGTAATACATGCGAATTGGAAGTTTACACACACACGTACAAAATAAATAAATAAACTTCGAGAATGAGACAGGACGCTATAACTTTGAATTTGAGTACAACCTTAAATCATAATATATTGTACTTTCGAAAGCATATATTTTGATAAACGTTTATTCTACCAGAAATATTTTTTAATATAATTTTACATATGAAAAAAATGGCATAAGCATAAGTTCTTTAAAATTTAAACAGTTTCTAATCTTTTGAATTAACTTTTTCGAAGTGTTACGCGAATTTAAATGCTCGACATTGAGTATTTGACTTATCAGTTTTAAAGTTTAATAAACAAAATGCCTTTCATTTTTAAATTATCCTTTTTTCCGCCTTATGCAAAATTTTGGTTTCGGTGGGACCTTAAAATCCTTTCCGTTTCCGCGTTAGACAGATTCCGCCTTATGCAGCATGAATTAATGTAATTTTGTATGTGTTCGCCGGGACTTAAAAAATTTTCCGCGGTAGACAGATTTCCGGCTTACACAAAGTCCGCCTTAGACAGAATTTACTGTATATATATATATATTATCTTCTTTATATATTTTTATTATAATAAAAAAATATCTTCTCTTTATAGATTTATATATATATATATATATATATTGGGAAAAAGAAAAAAAATATGTATTGCCCTGATTAGTGCCTTTTTTGTTAAGTGGCTTTTGCTGCCTCCTTTACAGATTTTGCTGCCCAAGCTTGGTGACAGTAATCCTGAACAGTGCTAACTTTAATTTCTTTTTTACAACTTTTTTCTTCTTATATAGAAAGTTTTTATAACTAAAGCTATACCTTATATTAAAATCCCTATCAATTAACTTACTTGAATTAAGTTAAACTTAATACTTAATTTTAATCTTTTCCATAAATTTTTACTTTTGATTTTTCATTAAATTTCTTCTTTTATCCATTAAGTAGTTTTACACACCACTTTCTCTTATTCCAATGGCTCACATAGGCATAAGACATTTCATTAATAGACTGGGTGTTAAAGCTGATCACAGCTAGGAAACCCTTCAATCCTGCTCACCTATTCAGCCACAATGCATCAATCCTGGTATAAATTTTAAACAGGAGAGTGCGCGCCTTTCTCGTTATGCACCTCCTGTCTCTGAAAATAGATCCTGTAGTCACTGAACGCGGGATTAAAATATCCAGTAACAGCGCTAAATTTGCATTATGTTTCGAGATTATTCAGTTTTTGAAGCGAATATTCTAATTCTGAAGCTGATCACAGCTAGGAAACCCTTCAATGCTGCTCACCTATTCATCCACAATGCATCAATCCTGGTATAAATTTTAAACAGGAGAGTGCGCGCCTTTCTCGTTATGCATCTCCTGTCTCTGAAAATAGATCCTGTAGTCACTGAACGCGGGATTAAAATATCCAGTAACAGCGCTAAATTTGCATTATGTTTCGAGATTATTCAGTTTTTGAAGCTAATATTCTAATTCTGAAATTTTTTGGTTTTTACAGGTTCCTAGGCAACAGCGATTAGCGTACCGCTTTGAAGTTTTTTATTTGCCAGACACAAGCCTGAGACCGCAAGCGATTTTTACTTATTTTTAATATAGTCCAGGCAACAGAGACCATATAGGGACTCTACCTAGGAAAAATCATTGTAGTTCTGGAAAAAGGCTTACTATGTGTTTTTTGGGTCGCTGAATCCGAATTTTTAACTTCCCACCAAAATTTCCCCCGGCAAACCCCCAAATTTTGGTAAAATACCCCCCCCCCCCCAAAAAAAAAAGGTTTTTATTAAAAAAATCAATTTTTTTTATTGTTTTAGGAAAAAAATAACATTCAGAAAGTAGACGAAATTTGCAACAAATAAGACATATGACATTATGACGTAGGATGAATGGGGAGGGGGATCTGCCTCGGAACATGTGCCGAGGTGCTGCGTGCACTAAGTTGCGCAATTTCACTTAACCACTCATATCGTTTACATTCGTCGTCCCGTCTCCCCTCCGAACTTTCCCTATAAGGTTTACTTTAAGTTTTTTGGGTTTCTGAATCCGGATTTTCAACTTCCCCCAAAATCCTCCCCGTTTACATTCGTCGTCCCGTCTCCCCTCCGAACTTTCCCTATAAGGTTTACTTTAAGTTTTTTGGGTTTCTGAATCCGGATTTTTAACTTCCCCCAAAATCCCCCCCCCCGTTTACATTCGTCGTCCCGTCTCCCCTCCGAACTTTCTTTAAGTTTACTTTAAGTTTTTTGGGTTTCTGAATCCGGATTTTTAACTTCCCCCAAAATTCCTCCCCGTCGCAATCCCCCGAAAATAGCTGTTTTTAAATTAAATTTTTTATTGTTTTAGGGGAAAAGTATGTAGAAATTCAGAAAGTAGATAAAATTTGCAACAAATAGGATATATGACATTATGACGTAGGATAAACGGGGAGGAGTAGGGCTGCCTCTGAACATGCACTGCGGCGCTACGTGCACTAAGTTATGCAAGTCCAGGCAAAAGGGGATTTTACCTGGCAAAATTAATACTAGTTCAGGATTTCGACTCACTTTATGTTTTTTGGGTCACTGAATCCGAATTTGAAACTTCCCACCAAAATTTCACCTGCCAACCCCTCCCCCCCCCCAAAAAAAAATTGATTTTTTGAAAAAATTTGGTTTTTGAGAACAGCGCGCGGGGAATGTTCCGAGGCAGCCCCCTCTCTCCCCGTTTATCCTATGTGATAATATCATATATCCTATTTGTTGCAAATTTTGTCTACTTTCTGAATTTCTAAATACTTTTCCCCTAAAACAATAAAAAAATTAAGTCAAAAAAAAACTATATTGGGGGATTGCGAGGGGGAGGAAATTTTGGGGGGAAGTTAAAAATTCGGATTTAGCCACCCAAAAAACTTAAAGTAAATTTTATAGGGAAAGTTCGGAGGGGAGACGGGAGGGCGAATGCAAACGATGTGAGTAAGTGGAATTGCGCAACTTAGTCCGCGCAGCACCGCGGCGCATGTTCCGAGGCAGATCCCCCCTCCCCATTCATCCCACGTCATAATGTCATATATCTTATTTGTTGCAAATTTTGTCTACTTTCTGAATTTCTAGATACTTTTCCCCTAAAACAATAAAAAATTTGATTATTTTAATAAAAACCTTTTTGGGGGGAGAGGGGCATTTTACCAAAATTTGGGGGGGGGGGGGGTTGCCGGGGAAAAATTTGGTGGGAAGTTACAAATTTGTATTCAGCAACCCAAAAAACATAAAGTAAGTCAATTTCCAGAACTACCATTAATTTTGCCCGGTAAAATCCCCTATTGCCTGGACTGATAGACTAAACGTCATAATCAGATAAAATTGAACTAAAACGGCTCAAAATCTTTTTAGAAAAGAATGCTAAATTTGGAACATATTTTGAAGCTAAGTTCAAAAAATCTGTACAGTATAAAATTTCGAAATCTATAATTTATTGTTTAGCTGCATCGCAGTGTCGTAGTCGTAAAAATCTCAGAGGGTATACGCTAAAGTCATGCAAGTTCATTACTAGAGTATACGCTAGGGCAATTTTTGAGAAACAAGGGGTGTACGGAACTTCTTTAAAAAATCCTAGAGGTATACGGCGTATACCCCCGTATACCGTACACTACAGCCCTGGCTGCGTGAAATGAACTTGAGCGCATCAAAGTATCTCCACTCGTATAAGATGGTACAGTGCTCAGCAAAAGTTTAGACAATGATCTATTATGCTTCTGTGATGAGAAGTATGTAACGAATTGTTGTAATTCAACTGTCATATATTACTGGGGACTTATCCTTCATACACAAACAATAAATTTTAATTTATACACTTTACATAATATATAATGACAAAAAATGAATTTAACATTGTTGCAAAAGTATAGACAATCTGTCTGTTAACAGAAAAATAGCCATAAATTAAAATCGAACTGCACCTACATTGTTTGCTATTAATGCAAAAATGTGACTTTTTATCGAAGAAACTAAATCCTGCATCACTTGGGGGTCTATTTCGTGCCAAACACGTTCAACATCTGATCGAAGTTCATTTACAGAAGAGTATTGTTAAAAAATTGCATAAACCGTATGAGATATGATGCCACAAAAGTTTTCGATTGGGTTCAGATCAGGGCTACACGCGGGCTAGTCGAAAACAGTAATATTTTGAGAGTTAAACCAATTTTTTGATTTGTATGCAATATGAATAGACGCATTATCTTGCTCAAATACATACTTTGGAAGAGATAAAAGTTCACCAAATGGCTGTAAATTGTTTTCCAATGTATGCATGTAGTCTTACGTCGCTTGGCGACCATTGAAAAACTCCAGAGATACTTGAGTATTAAAACAAAGTGAGGCCCAAGTCATCAACCCTTTCGAGGGCAAAGGACACATAATTTTAATTCCAAAAATGGCAAGAATATTTAATTAAAATTTTCATTTTATAATATACGTGAAAATAAGCAATTTCATATTTTCTTATAACTTCGTTTATAAATTCTGGTATCAGTCCATTATTTCATCCGTTTATAAAAAGAATTACTCCGCGACAGGAAAGGGGTCAATTTGTTGTGAGATTTCAAGGCTGGTGGTTTTATCATTTTCATGTAAACTAATGTACATCTTTCTTTAATGCATCTACGAAATTATCCGTCGACACAGAAAGCTCTAACTCACTTTTAATGCGATTAGCAGTCATCATTTGTCTAGATGCCAGTTTATGGATCTTTCTATAATCTCGTTTTCTGGCCACACGAGTCCTTCCAGATCTATGTTTTGCTTTGAAAGAGTCACCCTTAGACAGTACTTAATAGACAGACTTCTTTGGCCGATTGAAAGTTGCTGAAATTTCCGCAACAGTCTTCCCTTTCGATTTCAGCTTCCATGCTTTAATTATTTCATCTGACTGAAAATTTCTTGCTCGCGCATCTTTACTAACCGATGCTATCGCGAGGTGCACTTAAATACTTCATGCATGTGACGTCATAAGTTTGAAATATGCGGTTTTCGGTGAACAATATCCAAAAAATCACAAAAGTGTCTAAACTTTTGCAATATGCAAATTTCACTTTTTTCAGTTAAATGAAATAATATCCTACATTAAAACCGTTATTTCTGTCCTAAAACGTTTAAAATATATTTAAAAATAAGTACAGTCATTTTTATAACCCAAGTGTTAGTATTTTTTATTTAAAGGTTAAAAATCACCAGTGTCTAAACTTTTGCTGAGGAGTGTATTTAAAAAAAAGGGAATTTCATAAACACTTTTCTTTTATTAGATATTTTACACCACAATTTTAAAAAAGTTTATTTTTATATGAAATAAGGAATGAGTTTACGGTCACATTCACTTTCCGTGACGATTTAACCCTCTGTCTACCAGAAGGGTCCAATGGACCCGACATGTATATTCAAAATATTTATTCAAACCAGAAATTTCTTCAAAACAAACTAAATGTATAAATCAGACAATAATAAGTTAAATAAACAAATTAAATAGTTTTAAGTAAAAATTCTGAAGTAGAATGTTTTTATAAAACTTGAGTAAAATTTCCGGTAGTTCTAGGGTTAAATAAGGAGTGAGCGCCTGTTTGGTTAAGCCCCTCCTGTTTCTGTAAAGTAAATACTGACTGCTGCGCCCCCCATTCACAAATGAGGTAAATTGGTTCTTCTTTATGTGGGTGCTGTTATTGCAGAGGGGTGGAAAATTATTTTAAATAAATAGAATCATAGTAGTGGGATTAAATTTTTATTTATTGATTTCGAATAAAATAAATAGCTGAATGAAGAGGAATATTTATTGATTGTTTGATAAAAATATACTTTCCTTTTGATGTTATGAATATTTTTTTTTTAATTTCTTTATTTATCAAATTTCTTCTTTCTTCAGTGTTTAAAGTAAAGAATAAATTGTATATGAACATAAGTTTTCTAAATGGCTTTCTTACGTAAAGAGAAGAGGTCAGATCTCATATATCGAGATAGAAGAAGAAGCAACTAGCGAGTTGTGGATTATAAATACAAAACTATAGATCGGCCGAATATTCGGTTCCATCCCAAAATCTGAGTTTCGGCGAAATTGCTGCCTAAAATTCGGCTGGGACTTAAACGCGAAAAAAATTATCTGTATTCCAAAAATCCCGTTTGTTTCTTCGGAAATTTTCTATATTACTCATTGATTTCAGATGTAGCGGCTCAAATGCGAGTCTTTATCTATTAATATGAAGTTCACTTTTTATAATTATCAGTCATCACTGACTGAAGACGTGAGTGCAAATTAAAAAGCAAGCAATGTATATATGACAAAACTTTGAAAACGCTTTACACGTGCTCATTAAAATCTGCAAACTTAACAGTAATTATTTATTTTTTTACTTAACAACAAATGTTGCAGATTATTTTCTTTACATAGAGAATTTTAAAAACTTAACGGGTTTTCTTTCCCTCATGTTATCGATTAGCATATAGTTCACTTAATTTGGCTACTATGACGCAAACAAAACATTTACATACATTTTATTTATGATTTTGGATAGCGTGACTCTAAAAATAAATCACTGTATTGGAATAAATACTTTTCAATGCATAACATAGACTGAATGAAACTGTGATATATTTAACATTGTACTGAAAAACTAAAAGCATTGGTTGTATATGAAAATATATTTTAAAAGACAAATCAAAAATAATTGTAATTGAATTTTAAAACAACCCGTTTAAAGCCACAAGAATGCAACACTCGAACTTTCATATCATCTTTTTAAAAACCCATATTTTGAATGTATGATAGGTGTGAATGAAATGCATTAGTGAATAAATTGTGTACCTTTTTTCATGTTGAAAATACAATTTGCACCGGTAAATATAAATAGGAAAAAGGGAAGAAATATTTTGTAATTAATAATAGCATAGCGTCGGCCAAAATGTAGTGCCATTGTTTTAAATATCCAAATTTAAAATCTTTAGAGCCATAATGTGAAGCGTTGCATCACAAATTTAATCCGTTGAGGCTTTTTGTACTGATTTTAATTAATTATAAAAATTGTTTATGAAAAATCCATGTTTCCAACTTCCATTATTCCAACTGTTCAATTCTTGTAAAAATAAAGTGACCATCTAGAGATCATCCCATCGTCGGGCGTTTCATTAAAGGTTTTTTCTTTTTTTTTTTTTTGGGGGGGGGGGGCAATTTCTTAGTTGTTATTAACCCATTTCTTGTCATTTTTTTTTTTGTCTGATTTTGAAAAAGTATGTTGTAGAGTAAAAATAAAAGTAATAAGTACAAAATTCAAAAAGAAAAAAAAAAGAAGAACACTCTTGATTTAGAGATTGCCTCTTTCTTGAAACTCGCCGTCAGTGTTGCCGCATCTGGCGAAATTTTTTATTTAGATATATTGAATTCTCACCCGAAAATTTTAAAAAGCAATTTTCTTTTAATTTATTTATGAAATATCTATTATAAAACAAATTAAAAAAAAACTAATAAAACTTACTGGTAACAATTCGATATGCCTAAATAAAAAATCAGCCTGATGCGGTAACACTGTTCTCTCGGTCTGGTCATTCGTCTTTAACACTAGAACGCCCGGAAATTTTACTCAATTTTCATAAAAATATTTGGCACTAGAATTTTTATTTAAAATTATTTGACTGACTTATTTAACGTAAATCTTCGTTTTTAAAATTTAATTTATTTTTTGAAAGAATTTCTGTTTCCAGTTGACATTTAATCATATGGTCGGAGTCGGATCGACTCCTTCCGGGCATTCTAGTGTTAAAGGGTCTGAGGACTCTTAAAATTGGAAAAAAAATAAAAAAAAGACCATTTTCAACATTTAATATCTTAAAATGTATTTGATTTTAAGACACAATTTTAATTGGGAATGAAAGATATAAGTATATTCTTTCATTTCATGTATTTAAAAAATTGCAAGATACAGAATTAGAATTTACAGGGGGCTCCAAAATGTCAGACATTTGACGAGCAGAAAATCGGCGTAACAGATTACGCGCGGGATTACAAAATAAATTTTGCAACTAGAATGAAAAATTACCCAGAACCTAAATAAATTTGTATTTAAAGCATTTTTATATTTTTAAAACAAAGTTGTAATCAGCTAATGCAAAATTTAAAAAATTTCAATAATATATTCACCTTAAAAAAAAAAAAAAAAAAAAAAAAAAAAAATTGCTTAACAATAGAAAGGAAATTTTAGGTTCAGTTTATACAGACTAACATGAAACAGATGTTTTGAAGATTTCATGAAAAAATAATCAGAAGTTTTTGAGATATCGTGCGCGTTATGCCCAAAAACGTGATTTGGAGAAAAAATACTTTAATTTTTTGGAAACGCCGCTTCAGCTATTGAGTGGGCATAGTTCTAAAAGCCATAACTTCTGCTCTATTGGGAATTTCAAGGAAACAATTATATCAAAATGTTCAGAAAAGATAGAAGTTTAAAATCTAAAAAAATTTAAATTTCGAAATTTTTAAAGTTTTGAGAGTCTTGAGACCCCTTAAAGTAAGGAGCGAACTGAAGTCTACCAGGTTTGATGTAGCAACCCTTTGGTACAGGAAACGACGGCACAGATGTCATATACACAGATGCCCCATATTGGCGCGATTTTTTTCTGACGCCAATGTCATATACGCACCCGGTACATAACTGGCGCCAAAGTGTCGTTATTTTGCTTGATATGGTAACCCGGATGTTGTTGTTTATTTATTAATAAACTGTTTATTTATATTTAATTTCTATTTTAAAATTATACAACTGTTTTGTTCTATATTTATTAACCAAACTTTATTTTATTTATTGTTATTCCCCCTTTTTTAAAAAAAATATATAACTAATATTCAAAAACGAAGTTTTCACCAAATTGGCGTCGGAAAAAAATCGCTCCAATATGACCCCAGTATATGACATCTGTGCCGAAACGACATTGTCAGCGATATGACATTATCAAGACCTTGGAATTCGCCAGGCGCATCGATGAAAATCTTAAAATGTCGGTAACGGCACTCGCTACGGAGCTGCAGGTTAACGAGGCCGCATACTGACATACGATTCATGAGGACCTTCGTTAGAGGTCGTAGATGAGAAGGAAAAGACAGTTCTTGTCCGAAAGAACCAGGGATAAGTGCCTGACCAGAGCGAAGCGCCTCCTTAAAAAGTTGAAACATCAAGAGTAGGCCAGAATACTGTTGTTTCCACAGGGGCGCCATTTGGGGGAAGCTAGGGGGGGGGCAATTGCCCCCCCCTCAAGGAATTTGATATTTCAAAATGCATCAGTCATCACGTGTTACTCAATTTTATTTCTGAAATTGTACAAAAGCCAAAATAACGTCAGCGTTTAAGTAAATAAAAAGTTATCAATAAAAAAGCAGTTTAAGCACACAAATTGACAATTATCAATAATATTTTCTAAAACCTTATTACTGGAAGACTCTCAAAGTGAGATTCACATATTATTAATGAGTACTTTGGCTATTTTTTAAAAGACGTGTGATAATCAAATTGTATCAAAAATGCTTCTTTTCTATAATGCAATGTACAGTGCTCCTCAGATATACTCAACAAAATCCAAATAAAGGTTTGCCCCCCCTCAAGAAATTTCTGAAATGGCGCCCCTCTCTTAGGGGCGTCGCGATGGGGGGTTATGGGGGGGGAGCCTCCCCCTCCAATATATGTGAACTTGGGAAATTTGAGCTTAGAGTTGGGAAATTCTAGATTTTTGCAAGAGTTTTTCTTTTTTTATATAGTAAAAAAATGTGAAATTTTTATTGTTTGGCTAACTGCCTTTCTGAGTTCTGTTACAGTAAACAAGTTAAATTATCAAAAGAAGTACAAAAAACAGCCAGACTCAATTTGTCATTGTGTTTCTCTGTGCTACGAAAATATAATACGTCTGCCAGACCTGAATTTCCTTACTGTTGTCTACCAACAGTGTCTCTAATCTAATCCCTTTATTTCTTCCAAATCTTTGTTCCTTTCTCAAACTAACATGCGGCATTTTTATATAAAGTGCGGTTATGATTCGCACGTAATAGAAGACAAAAAATTTGCAAACCTTAAACTAATGTTGGTTTTCTCTAAATATATTCAATTTTTGTAGGTTTAAATCTTACATTTACTGTATAGTTTGAAATTGCTTCCTTAACTATTCATTTAGCAATTGGGTATCTAATTATTTTCATGCTCAATGATTCCAAGATAGGAAAATCGAAATTAATCTAGTTTTCATTTTAATTATTTAAATGAAAGAGGTGTGTTTAAACATTCATTAAACAAACGAATACCTATAATTTTTATGTTTTTAGTTTCAGTATTTTTCTTTGGAAAGGATGTATTACGTAAAAGTATCATTATCATAAACACACTGTGCACATATCATTTTAGTTGGAAAATAAAGCAATTTGTTTCAAGTTGGGAAATTTTTAATTATAAGTTGGGAAATTTTTTAATTCTCTCTCTCCTCCCCCCTAAAAAGTATTTGTAGCTACGCCCCTATCCCCTCTGATTTAAAAAACTTTGTCTAGGTCCAGAAATGGAACCGCAAAAAGATCGGTAGCTGTGTAACCGCCCCCCCCCCCCCCCCAAAGAGATTCAAAACGTCATGCACCGAAAATTTTGAGCCGTACCCTGTACATAGAAAAAGTAAAAGGTATTACTAATAGATTTTAAGAAAATGTAGATTTTGGTGAGTATTCATCATATTCGCACCTATATTAGAACGATATATCTTAGCGAAGTGATTTCTTGGAAAATATAACATAAAATGTACGCTAATAACAGTATTTTTTCCAGAGGAAATAACTGCATCCTCATACTAAAACATTATTTGACTGTCAATGTAAAAATTTAGTCCACTGCTATCTTTATTTTTTGTCAGTTTATTTATTATCAGAATTTTTCTGCCCCTGAAAGGGTTAAAAAGGTTTACAAACATTTGACCGACTATCGACACTCCCAACGCCTATTCTGTCGATACGTAACCAGAAAACTCTATTTGTCATTCGCAAAGAGCGGGAATTATGTATATCTAAGTTTTTTGACTCTCCGGAAAAAATCGTACTTTTCAGCTAAAAATACAATTATCTCATAAAGTACTCGAGCGATTTTGGTAATTCTTTTTGTTGTTGTTGTTGTTGTTGTTGTTGTTGTTGTTGCTGTTGTTGTTGTTGGTTGAATATAAATATAAGATCATATGTGGCAGGCACTTTCAAAAAATTTTAATTAGTTTCTGAAAAAAAAAAAATCTGAAAAGTTTCCATTGCTCTAAAATAACAGTTTTAGTCTCAGAAAAAAAAATGTCTGCCATAAGTCTTAAGCATAATCCAGTGAATATGGATTCCAAATTTCATCAAAATCGGTCGGGTAGTTACCGAGGAAACGGGTTTTAAAGCTCATATTTCCCATAGGTTTGCACACAGTCTTGTCCCCTTAAGGGGGTATACATATATAACGTTATCAACATTTTTCTAATTTTTGACACCCTCCCCCCCCCCCCCTTACACTATTATGCGTTATCATTCGTTGACCCCTTTCCCCCCCTCGATGATATCGTTACCAATATCTTTTTTTTTTCCTTTTTAGATTCTTTTTCTTTCTTTTTAAGCTCTTGCAGTGATATATACATATGATTATACATTTATTAGTCGCATTTTAACGATTCAAGAAGTCTATAAAATATCAAACCATAAAATAAATTTATATCAAATAGCATCTAAAAGTGTTAGTTGCTATTTAAAAGTTTTTAATAATAGCTTAATTTTACATAATGCATTTGCATGCACTTGCCCTCTGCCCGGGGAAGTTAAAAGCAGAGCTTATCAACAAAACAGTGGACAACATTCTTTGTCTACTAGTAAACACAAGTGTCATTTCCTACATATTATGCTCCTGACTTCTCTAACAGCGTCTTATATGTGCATATTGCAGAAGAACAGGAATGCCAACCGATGGAGTAATCCAAATTTTGGAATGAAATGATTTTATAAACATTTAATAACATTAATAATAACTTTGTATTTGATGGACAT
Organism: Maratus speciosus; assembly: GCA_963932465.1. NCBI lineage: Eukaryota > Metazoa > Arthropoda > Arachnida > Araneae > Salticidae > Maratus > Maratus speciosus. Next base: position 295,708,079 of record OZ010798.1, read on the forward strand.
AAATCGTCATCAAGATAAATAAACGTGCGAAAATAAACTAATTTCTTTCATTATATAAACAATCTGACATTTTAAATTAGCCATAAGTCTTTCTAAATGATAATTTGTTCAACCTTGAAAATCCTTTGATGAAGAAAATGACCTTTGAGTGGCTAAATTAGACTCATAAACTAAACTGTTTTATCATTATTATTCTTTATTTTATAATGTAAACATTTATTCATTCTGGAAAATGTAGTTATCAAAGAAAGAGGCATATAAAAAGCTCTCATAATACAACCTAAATATATGTCAATTAAATACCTTAAAATGTCGGTTCATCTTCATTTAATAATACACAAATAATCTAACATACCTTTACTTAAAGGTTGTAGAAGAAGTCATACATTGTAGAATAAGGGTGGGCCGAAAAAAACTTTTTTTTTCTATTTTCGATCATGGGTAGTGCGGAAAAGTTGCCACTGGCGGCACAAAATTCACACAAAAAATTTGAGATTTTTTGGACAATTCCTTCATCTGCCGCAATGGCTTGAAGTTTTGCTCAAACGCCGATTTTTGAACTTTTTTAGGAAAATTCTTTTAAATGATAAATTTTTTTTTAGTTGAATTTACTTGAAATGCCATGTTTAGTGTACCAAATGTTTAAATAAGCTCTGATTATGGATTATTTAATAGCTTTGTGATTTTTAATTACGTTGTTTTCATAGCCATTTCGCGTATAAGTGTGCAAAAGTTGTAATTATTGTTTGAATTGCTCGTTGGCGTTTTTATGTTTCTTGCTCTTTTACTTTCGATGCACTGAGGATCGGTAATACATTAGCATGCCTCTGACAGATAATCTGGAAGGAGAGGAGAGAGTGGGTTGGAAACCAATGCAAACGGAATGAATTTTTGTGAGAATGAGAGAGGAAGTAATAGAAGGAAGAATCTGCGAGATGGAATGTAATTGCTGGCACTAGAATACAGATATTATCAGAAAATTTAAGTAGTGGGAACTTTGAAGCAAGCAGTTCGACTGAATCATAATTTGAATCAGGGCATTTAAATGCAGACATTCCCAAACCAATATCCCTTCCTCACACAGTGTTCTGCCCATCTAGAACCTGTATATCATATAGATAATTTTCAGGATGCAGGAATTGTGACATTAGGGAATAAGGAGAAATAGAGACAATAGAAAATAAGGAATCTCGTCACAGATAAAGACAAGTTTGGGAGAAAGAAAAAGGAACTTGGAAAGAAATTACAGGAGGACTTAGATGTTGGAGGAAGAAAAATTACAAGCATATTTTTGGCAGTAGAAAAAATAAAACGATCTTCGTAGAAAAGGGGGAACAAGTGGTATCCTCCAGAGGAAGATGAAACACATATTACCATGTTGTTTGAACGTGTTTTGCAATATTTGGGTCACTTGACACTTGCTTCCGGTCACTGCGGAGAAATAGCAAAATCATTATATAATTTTCTAGGACAGAATAAAGCCTGCTTTTTAAAAAATTACGAACGGAACTGCAACATTTGATATGTATTCTTCATACGAACGAGCTTCCACTTCGACACCGACATCAACTGTCTAAAGAAGATGGTGGAACCATAGGACCTAAGACCTTTATCAACCCAATCAGAGCTATACTAATAGAGTACTCAAATCTTCAGCCTTTTTCATTTCTGATGTCCATGAAACAGGAATAGGCTCGTAGAAAACGACAAGTAGATTTTCACACGCCATTAGTGATGTGTGCTTCGTCTTTCTCTCGACGATGCCGCTTATCCCTTTTTTTTATGAAGATCGTTTCAGCTTTTCTACTATCAAAGAATATGGTTGTAATTTTTCATCCTTCATTATATTCCTTCTTCTGTATCTTCTTTCATTTAAAAAGAGAAAATGTTTTCAAAAGTTCACAGATCAAAAGTTTTTTATCTGTCACCTAACCTTGTCTTTATCGATGATGAGATTTTTCTCCTCTGCTGTCACAATTCCTGCCTCTTGAAATACGGATAAAGCTGTTAACGCAATTTCCCTATCTGATATACCAATTCTAAATGCAGCGAACGCTGTGTGAGAAAGGCATATGCATTTGGAAGTGTCTGCTTTTGAAGGTTCTGGTTCAAATTCTAATTCAGATGAACTGCCTGCGTCAAAGCTCCAACTATTCGAATCTTCTGGCAATATCTGTATTTTACAGCAGAAAAATAATTAACATCCCATCTCGCAGTTTCTCCCATCTCCTATTTCTTCCCTCATCCTCATGATGACTGATTGCGTTTTCATTGGTTTCTGTTCCACATTCTCCTCTCCAACCAGAATTGCTGTCGACACATGCCGTGGTCCGTCATCTAAATATGTGACTCTAACTGATCAAAAAACAGAAGGCAGAGCGAGGAACATAAGAAAGACAAAAGCGAGAAACCGACGAATGAACCAAACAATACTTACAATTTTTGCTCACTTATACGCGAAAAGGCTATAAAAATCGCCTAATTCAAAGTACACATAACTATTAAATAATACATAAGCAGAGCTTATTTAAACATTTGGTACACTAAACATGACATTTCAAGAAAATTCAACTAAAATTAATTTAATTTAACATTTAAAAAATTTTTGCTAAAAAAGTTCAAAAATCAGCATTTGAGCAAAACTTCAAGCCATTTGCGACAAATAAAAGAATTGTCCGAAAAATCTCAATTTTTTTTGTGTGAACTTAAACTTTTCTGCACTACCTATCATCGAAAATCGAAAAAAAGTTTTTCTGCCCACCCTAATGAACATGCCACAATAAACCTCAATAACATATAACAATTGCATGGAAATCTGAGTACATTAATGCGAGTTACTGCACTGACAAACAGACGGCAGACAGATAGACAGACATTTTGTAATTAAAAAAGGCAAATATTACTACTAAAGATTCTGGGTTTTGAATTAAAAAAGCGTGCTAAATTTGTGAGAGTGTATTTTTCAATCAAAGGTTAGCATTCCCGTCAAACAAACAAATCGAATTCATAAACACTTTTGAAGTACGTTGGAAAATGTTAGAAAGAGTACAAAAAATCTAAAAAATAATAAGAACCTAATAATCTAAGAAATAATAATAACTATGGTTCGTACGGATACCGTTATTTCTCCAGGATATCTATCAGTATCTTTCTATAGAAAAAGAAATCTAGGTCAATGGCCAAAAATTTCGCCTTCTTTTAAGAAGAGATTTTCTATAAGATAATACTGGTGCCAAAAATTTTTTTGGTCTGCAAAATTCAAGGAGGTGGACGAACCATGATAACATTTGAATGTCGCTAGATGAAAATTTACTGGAAATTAAAAAAAGAAAAAGAAAGAAAACATGCTTTCGAAAATGCGTTAATAATAAAATTAAAGATTTTTTAATGTGAGGTTTTTTTTCAAAAAAACAAACAAACAACAAAAAACAACAAGTTATTAAATTAATTTATGAACGTGGTAAAGATTTATTTATATGGCAATACTTTTTAGCCATGTTTTTTTGTAAAGAGTATTTTTTGAAAAAGAGAGAATGAATTTTTCAGCATCTTAAATAATTTTACTGTTGTTTGTCAAAAAGAGGCGTGTCTAAAGCATTCTCCCCGAGAAGAGTTCGGATGCATATGCTAATTCACGGACAAACTCGATTCCCCTTATATGTACATAATCAGATACTTACAAAATTTTTGATATCAAAAACAAAATCAGTTAAAGGTTCGTTAAAAAAAAGTTAATTAAATCAATAAAAAGTTTTTTTTGAAATTTTCTTTATTAAAAACTTTATTATTAATATGGTTTTAATATTTATAATTTTTTTATAAAACTTTAATTATAAAAAAGGGTAAAAATTAGAATAGCTTTCGAATAACATAACCTTATAAAGTTATTTAATAGTAAGAAAGTATAAAGCATGAAATATGATGCAATTTTTATCCTAAAAGTTTGATAATGCTTGTATCATTTTCCGTTTATTCATTCAAGTCTGATTTTTCCAAACTCAGATAAAAATGTTATCCTATCTTACAATTTCTTTAAATTATGTATATGTATAGATTTACATGTGTATGGTTGAATGTAATATACATGGAAAAAGTAAAAAGTGTTACTACTGCATTTTAAAGAAATGAAAGTGAATATACCTCAACGAATTTCTCGTGTCATGTATGTATAAAAGCGATAATTCTTGATGAAGGGATTTCTTGGAAAACTTAACATAAAATGTACACTAATAACAGCATTTTTTCCAGATAAAATAACTTTATCCTCACACTAAAATATCAATTGACTGACAATGCATAAAAAAAAAAAAAAAAATCCATTACTATCTTCATTTATAGTCACCCCCTAAAATTCCTCAAGAGCTACAATCTGCTGAAAGCAACACTTATATTTTGCAGTCATATTTTTACATGGTGTAATATTTTAAATTACTAAATTTTAGTATTTAGTTACTTTAATATTTAGTTTATATTATCTACTATTATTTAGTATATCAATTCTACTATTTATTTGCTCTAATATTTAGTAATGCTATTCTAATAGTAATATCTAATTAATTTTAACCAGTGTTAACAGTTTAATAGTAAAATCAACTATTAATAAATTTATCAAATATTAATATAAGCCGTGTTTAACTTCCAAGGTGCGTACTCCATTTGGAATTTTTAAGTAGTCTTGCGCAGTTAATTTAGATAAGAAATATTCACATACAGGGCTGCCATTCCCACAGGCGACAGTTTTTTAATTATATTACGCACCACTTTTTCAAAAGATAAATATTTTACATACGCTTTGACAACATTTGCAAAAGAAATGTACGACAAAATGCATTTTTTAAAAATAGTGGTGCAACAGAATATAAAAATAGTCACCTGTGGCAGCTCTACACATAATATACAAATCGGATATTTTATGATCGACTCGTTTATTCCGTAGAATATGTAATATTTTTCTTTAGGTTAAATAAGGCTATAGTATTCAATTAAAATATGGATTAAAAAATGGAAAACACAGTTCTATTCCAAATCGCTTCCATGGTCAGGCTTTCCAATTTTATATCTTTCCGTTAAAAAATGAATTTGTAAATGTGTCAAAACGTTTTGCGCAGTTGAGAACAGCCTTAACATTAACAACGCTTTACGCATAGGTGCCGACTCTTCCGCTTTTTTGTAACACAAAAATTTTACAGAAAATTTTGCCTTCTTTAATCGGCAGATTTCGGCGATTTAAAAAGGTAAAATTTACTATAAAATTTTTGTGGTACAAAAAAGCGAAAGATATTGGCAGCTATGTTTACGTATAACGTATGTGGATGAAAAAAAAAATTGTGTCCTTTTCCAATATATGTAGTTTTTTAAGTATGCAGTTTTTATCAAACATAATTTTTTCTGTGTATATACGTATACAAACTATATAAAATCAGTTCCAGCATAGAAAAATTCATAGGATAAAAATACCGTCACCTGAAAATGCCTTAAAGAGTCGTGGGGAAAAAAAGTAAACACCCCTACTAACTCCTCAATAAATTATCGTAGAAGAAAGTTACTGGTACCGAACGATTGGAAATAAAGTCTACTTTTAAATTATGTATATAAAATATGCTTAGGGGAATCTACATATTAAAACGAACCCAAAATTCATTTTTTCCAATGGCAATACTCAATTTTAACAAGATATTTCCAATTTTCGGCTCAAACTATGCCTAGGCACCAAATTTCAAGTCATTTGAATGATAAGATTTTGAATTATAAACATTCAAAATTTAGTGCTTCTAATGTTAAATTACATTTTCATATTTTTATTAATACCTCCTGAAATTATACTCCTAATGTGCTAATTTTTTGTGTAGCAATAATGCTAAAATACCCAAACATAAATACGTTGAATTTGCAATTTTTATAATTTATGATATGAATTATGAAATTAATATTCGAAAAAATTATGAATTGCAACCTACAATTTTTTATGGATTTAGATTTATTAAGTCCTGCTTTATGAAAATCCAAAATTTCACATTTTTCCTCCAAGTAGTTTTCAAATTATGCTTAAAAAATGGCAAAATGATGGTCTAAGGGGCCGTCTATGATAGAAGTAACAAGATATTTTGAAATTTCTTATGCTATCCTCTAATCTAGTAGTCTTCAACGGCTGCTTGAGTGGCGCTTAAGATGCCTTGATCAAGAAGGGGGGTACTCTCGGTCAACAATCGAGTACCCAACTTCAATTTGGACACAGCCCCGAAAATACGCTCGTTTTAAAATAATTAATTTCTCAGAAACTTATCGTACGAATTGCATAATTTTTGTTTAGGCTAATTGAAGGGTGTAGAGTTCATTTATGCTGTGATAATTGTGCACTGCTATTGAAAAAAACAAAGTTTCGGTTCGTTTTAATATGTAGATGGCCCCCTAAGCAAATTTTATATACATCATTTAAAAGTAGACTTTATTACCAATCGTGTGGTACCAGTAACTTTCTTCTACGATAGTTTTTTGCAGAGTTAGTAATGGGTGTTTACTTTTTTTTTTTTTCCCACGACTGTACATATTAGAATCTTTGTTACTGGACAACATCCACTCAGTTTGCAACATTTTTATTCCTTAGTGTATTATATCATGATTAATGTACTAGACTTCAATATGTAGTTTTATATTAAAAAGATGACAATAATAGGGGTTACTTTATATAACAATATGTAACCAATGTTACTTGCATTCAATATTACAGCCAAAATTTTCAGTGCCCTGTACTAAATATATTTTTAAATTGCCAAATAGTTTTAGTATATTGAAAGAAAAGATGCCTTTTGACGTTTTGGGTACATTTTTCAAGATCTACTCATATACAGCAAGAAAAATATAGGGAAAAAGTGCGAGTAACAGAAATCATATATAGTAAAAGAGGTTACATTTTTGTAACAGAAGTTACATTGAGCAACACATATTACACAGTAAAAGTGTATTTGCATGAATCTAAAAACAATGACATCAACGAAGCACTTTGATGGATTTTTATTATGCATATGAATTTTAGATTAGATTTTTGATAATTTATCTACATATGTCACAAATATGTAGTAACAGAAGTTACAGGTAACAGATGTAACATTTAAGAAAGAAAAAAAAAATGTATTTTCTATAGTTTTATATAAAAAAAAAGTAAATATTGCATTTATTTATATTAACTTAATTCCATATAATAAAAATAAAACTTTACTTAAAATGACAATATTTAAATTAAAAATTTATGTAACAGAAGTTACAAATAGAAAACACACTAACCTGGAATTCAGATGTTTCAGATTACTGACCACATGTGTGCAGTACAAATTCAAAATGACTGTAGCATATCTTTTCTAACATTTTTATCTCTAAGTAAGCTCAGTAGCACTCTGTTTAGGACAATGGAAGTCATTTCTTTGCTAAGATAAATTTCAGTAACAGAGGCTACAATTTCCATGTACAAAGCTTAATCTTAATATATAATAATAATAAATACATATTTCAGTGTTTCAGGCCTAACTAGTTAAAATACTATGTTAAAACCAGTTAAAAATGTGAATCGTAATGATTTTAAAAATCACTAGTTAAAGACTTAAATCGCAAACTTTGCCAAGAGTTATCTGGGCAGACTGTATTGTTAATTAAGGTGAATAAAAATGGATGATTTAAGTTTTAAAAAAAAATATTTTTGTTAAGCATTTTTTTTTTTTTTTTGTAATGAAGTATTTACTGGTTATTTTAATGGAAACAAAACAAAACAAAACAAAAAAGACTTTTTTCCCATTTTACTCTGAAAAAAAATATTCTAATTATGGACATTAAAAGTATATAATTTTTTTGTTTCTCCCATGTACTATGTAGTTTATTTGGTACATATTTTTTTTGTGTGTGATATATGCCATGTTAATCGCCAAGAGATTTCATTGCTCAACTTAAAAACTGCGATATTGAGTACAAGTTTTGCATGCTTGTTTAATATTGTTCAATTTTAAAATATTAAAGATCTTTTTTAAATAATATATAATTCGTGTTTAACACTATTCTGGAGAAAAGGGGCAGGATATATGTAAAGGAATATAGTGCATAAGAAGGTTTTTTTTACCCGACTGCCAAGAAGGGTTATGTGTTTCACGCGGATCTGGGGTAAGTGGATTTCTTTATACCCTCGAAACATCCCAACGGGCTGGATCAATTTTAATGAATGAGGTCTCTATCGATTTCTTAACCATTTGATGATTATAGGCTAGATTTCGTTTTTATAAATTCAAAATGGCGGCCGTAAAATACAAAACGGCGGTAGAGATGAAAAAAACATTTTACGCACCATATTGAGTGGCATATCACTGGATAGGTCTTTCAAAATGAAGACAATGTTTTATTGACTATTTTACAGTCAGAAGCTTCGTTTCAATATTACACAACCTGGAAGTTGTGTAAGTAGGATCTCTAGGTTTATTGAAACTCTAACCTTCATAGACATCTAATCAAAACAGTGTTTATAGCTTGGAACTAACATACTTGCCAACATTCCCTTAAACTTCCGTAAAATGTGAATTAAACTGACCCAGGTTAAAGACCTTTCGAACCAAAAATTTACTAAAGAAATTAAATGAAATAGTTTTCATAGAGAAACATGATTTTAAATATATAATGATACATCAATTAATTTTTCTTGTTAGTAACACGTATAACCTGGGTGAACTTAACTCACATTTTATGGAAGTTTAGTTCAATGTCGCCTAGTATCAACTAACAATTAAACACAACTTAAAAGTCATCAATACAAATAAATAAAAAAAATAGGTAAATAAAAAAAAAATAGTTTCACATTGATGAGAAATAATTAATTATTTCGCTTTTTACGCAGTCGGGTTTTTTGATTTTTTAAATTTAATTTTTACTTGTTAAATATAAAGACTAATTTTAAAATTTAAACTGGATAGTTATTGGTACATGCACAAAGTAATTCTTATTCTTGAATACACAGAATTTTCAGATATTATTACTCAGGTATTATGAAATAGCATTGTATTTTCCATTCTTCAATAAAGGCAAGAGTGTTTTCGAAATATATTGTTAACGTTAGGGTTTTGAGCCGATTTTTAAGATACGGTAGTTAGAAAAAGCCCGTCATTCGAGAGTAATATATAATTGTAGATATAAAAAAGTTTTGGAAAAAGAAAAATTCTCTTCGATTTTAAATCACTTGAATAATAACGTTTACAAGTTTCTTGCTTATTGGTATAAAAATGATCCTATGCATGCGTGGTAAAGTTCCACGTGCGAGGGTGGAAGTAATTTCTGACGACTATGGGAAAATTGTTGTGCTGATAGTGATGAATTCAGGAAGAGCCTGGATGAGAGAGATTCATCCCCCCCCCCCCCCCCCCCCGAAGCATCAAACAGTCACCCTCCTGTAGATTTGAGATATTATTAATGGTTAAAAATCTGTCAGTCCCCTGCCTAAAGCTACAAAATTCCCTCCCGCAGAAAAATGTTTGAATTCAATACTGAGTGCAGGGACGGTGATCCTGACTGGCGCGCTACAAAATATTTTCGGCACAGACTTGAACGAGATTCTACAACAAAATAGAATGAAATTAAACAAACTTTGCGCGTTTAAACAATCTAAGCATCTCTAAATTTAAAAAAAATTCCGAAATTGAAGAGATCGAAAGGCAGCTGTTTGAATTCCAATTTATTTCAATGGGACACAGTAATTTATTATATTAAGAGGAGATACGGAGAATATTGAAAATAGGGAATTATAAGCAGAAATATCAATGGCGAAATTATAGCGACTTTGCCTTAAATTTCCCATTTTGACAATTTTCTGCTCCTATGCCTACGATTCATTATCTTTGGAAATGAATGATATGAAAAACACAAAAAGAAACAAATTAGATTACTGATAATTGAAGTTATAATATATAAAAGATAATTGAATTGGATTCATTTGACACGTTGTATGTCAAATGACTCCAAAGCAATTATCATTCCCGTTTCATCGGAAAACCGACCGATTTTGACGAAATTTGGAATCCATATTCACTGGGTTATGCTCAAGACTTATGGCAGACAGTTTTTTCTACGACTAAAACTTTTTGTTTTAAAGCAATAGGAAATTTTCAGAAACTTTCTATTTTTCATATATATATATATATATATATATATACAGGGTGTCCGAAAAGTCTGGAAACCGTCGAATAACTCGAGAAGTACATATCAGATTGAAAAACGAAAATATACGTATTAAATATTTTTTAAAAAGCTACCCAGTAATACCAAATTTGACCACCGCAACCAATCCCCCGAGGGTCAGAGGGGGTCCAACTTTTAAATCTTGAATGATAACCCCCATTTTTTATTGCAGGTTCGGATTCGACGGACAAAAAGACGTAACTTTTGTAATTAACATTTTTTTCGTATCCTAGTTGATCACGGTGTAATCAAGCAAATAAAACAGATACATATTTTGATTTTTCGAACCAGGTTTTGACATCTCGATTGGCCAGAACATTTAACGTCAAAGTTTCCGTCTTTTGCGGAAATACTGTTTCTCGAAAACCATCAGTGGAGATTGTTTTTATGGCACTTTATATGCTTTTTCCATAAAAATTAATAGAAATACAATATATGGCCAAAGTTGACCGATCACTTGCGATTTTAGACGTTTTATTAAATATCTAGAAAAATACATGAGGAATTAACCTGAAACTGCGGGGGTGTAAATAGTATGGTATAGGTCATATATTTCCGCGAAGATTTTTTCTCGAAACCCCACAGTGAACAGTCAACAAATTGAAAAAAAAAAAAACGAATATCTTTTGAATAACCCTGGAAAAACTAATTTAGCAAAAGCGTTCAAACTCGAGATTATTAATAAGTGGCTTATTGTAATGCACTGTGTTCACTTTTATGAGGATAGCATGTATACTCGTAGAGAAATTAAGGTTTTTATAAAAACAGTCCCAAATTTCGCCAAGTTTTTTGCTTATAATTTGCAGAGTTCTTAATATAAAAAAAGTTCTTTTCAAAAAATATGACAAACGACATTGTACATAACACTCTGCAATCAGAATTAAGAAAATAATAAAAATTGGATGAAAATGAGCAGATTTACTGAAAAATGTTTCCCTGCGCATGCGCGAATGCAATCAAAATATAATATGCGTAATGTATTAGCTAAGTATATAGAGCAGCTTTTGTGAAAGTCTCAAAATCATAGCTTGAAAATTCTGAAAATTATCGTCGATAGAATAAGCTCGAAATCCGTTGTTGCCAAAAAGAAGTAAAGAGATGAGGGGTTGTATCAAATATATGTAGATTAGTGCCAAGATAGTGTACACAATATTGCACGGACTACTACATTTGGATACAACTCCTCATCTTTTTGCTTCCTTTTGAGAACAACGGATTTCGAGCTTATTCTATAGAACGATAATTTTCAGTATTTTCAAGCTATGATTTTGAGACTTTCACAAAAGTTGATCCATATAGTTAGCTAATATATTATGCAAATTATATTTTGATTGCATTTGCGCATGCGCAGTGAAATACTTTTTAATAAACCTGCTCATTTTTCCTCCAATTTTTATTATTTTTTAATTCTGATTGCAAAGTACTGTGTACAATGTTGTTCGTCATATTTTCTGAAAATAACTTTTTTTTATGTTAAGAACTCTGCAAATTATAAGCAAAAAACTTGGAGAAATTTGGGGCTGTTTTTATAAAAACGTCAATTTCTCTACGAGTATACATGCTATCCTCATAAAAAATAACACAGTATATTACAATAAGCCACTTATTTATAATCTTGAGTTCGAACGCTTTTGCTACATCAGTTTTTACAGCCCAGCAAACACAGAGCTATCGGTAAGCAATCGGGCGACAGCCGCTTGCCATTACCGGCGGTATTGGTACGATACCGGTTGCCGCTACTGGTTCCGTATCTTTTTTGATACGCCGCGCGAATGCGGCCTGATTCATGAGGCACGCAGCCGGTCCGGTATAGGCAGAAAACTATGCCGGCAGCAAGCCGATAGCTATACATATGAATACCGGCCGCAGCCCGACTCCAGCATAAATTGAAAAAAAAAAAATCTGTTTTGATGGGGCCATCTATGAGCCATCCTGGAATGCACATTTGGAAGGAACGTGTTTCAGCGTTGGGAGAGGCGGGGTTTGATCCATTGTATCCAGGGACAGGAAGTAGACGCCTTCACCACTCAGCCACAGAGACTCGATCAGGGGAGGATTATATCAGGTCATAAGGGTAAGACATATCGATAAGTATTGGTTGTCGTTGAAGGTAAGTGGTAGATGGGAAAATTTGAATTTTGAAGTGTTTTTATTTTATTTTTCTTTTATTTATTTGTAATTGTCTTACGCGCGTGTATTTAAAAGTTAATTTAATATTTAAGTGAATGAAATAAATACCTTAGTGAATTCGTTAAAGCAAACGAATTTAAGAATAATTAAGATACAGATATAATTAAGAATAATTAAAATATAGATATAATTAAGAATATATATATATTTAAGAGGTTTTGTTCAGTTAACCCTCCGTCTACCAGACGGGTCCAATGGACCCGATGGGTACATTCGAAATATTTATTCTAACCAGAAATTTCTTTAAAATAAACTAAATATGTAAACCAGACAATAATGAGTTAAGTAAATAAGTTCAATAGTTTTAAATAAGAATTCTGATGTGTAATATTTTTATAAAACTTGAGTAAAATTTTCGGTAGTTCTAGGGTTAATCAAATTTCTTTTTTAGGATTTATAATCAAATTACATGCGTTGCGTTAATTTACAAAATATATATTTTTAACATGGAAAAATTTATTTTAATAAATAAAAAGTTGGTAATTAATAACTTTTAATTAGAATAAGAATTCATTTTATGTCGTTTTGATGATTTAAAGTAGAACATATATTTAATGAGTATGTTGCAAATTAATTTGTTACTTATCAATAGTTTTAATTAAAAAATAAAATAAAAATATTAATTTATATATTTTTTTTTCTTTTGGAAGACAACTTTAAATGGGGGATATTTCTGAATCTTTCTTATAAATTTAAGAATGCTTATTAAATAAAATAAGTGAATTTCAGAGATTTTTCTCTTAATACAATTTTCTCTTTAGGAATTATAATGTAATTAAATGTGTTAATTCAAGAAATATATATCTGTAACATAGAAAAACTAATTTTAATAAAAAAATAAGTTGGTAATTAAATATATATAGAAAACTATATGTAATAGAAACGACACATTCACCTTAATACTTTACGTTAAAACATGAATACATTAAAATGATTCTCAGTTTTTATTACTAAAATAGGTGCTAAAAATTTTTTTAGCGCCTATTTTAGTAATAAAAACTGAGAATCATTTTAATGTATTCATGTTTTAACGTAATAAGTTGGTAATTAATTACTTTTAATTAGAATAAGAGTTCATTCTTTGTAATTTGATAATTTAATGTAGAATATATTTTTAGTAATTATGTAGCAATAATGATCAACATTTCTTAATCATCAAATAAAATAGAAATATTAATTTATCTTTTTTTTTTTTTTTTAGAAGTGTGAGATTTTTGAATCTTTCTTTTAAATTTTAATGCTAAAAAGTTGGGTAGTTTTTTTTATATTTTTATAGCTTGTAAAATAATTTTAAACACTTTTTCAATAATTTGATTTTTAGATAAAATAAGAAACATAGCTATTGCTTTTAAGATGAATATAATAGCTAGAAAATAAGTTCAATTAATTTATGAATATTTTTTTTTCTACGATTAAGTTTATAATGAATAATAATTTTAAGGAGCGATTTAAAAAACTCTTTTGATGATTCAAATAATTGTAAGTCCTTTTTAAAATGAATTCAACAACAACTTTTTATAAATAAATAAATATAGGCTATTTTTGACATTTATTTTGTTTATCACTGTTAGAGTTTTATATGAAATACATGAAATATACATATCTTATCAAAACTGAAACTCAAACCAAACTAAGAAAAAGAGAAAAAAAAAGTGTCGACTAAGACTAAAAATTCCGCATTCGGACCGATGTTGGCAAATCTGATCGGGCCACTATCAGACATCACATATCGGTCCTGCGTCACTTGCCGGCGTAAGTCGCTTGCCGATATATAATTATATGGGGACCGATTACGGTAACCGGCAGTCGAAAAAGCAGATTCTTATGTTTCAATTGCCGACATGCTGCCGACACTTAACCGACAGTGTCAGCTACGGTCCGATCGTGTGCCGAAAGGTATGTGTTTGCTGGTAGGGTTATCCAAAATATATTCGTTCTTTTTCAATTTGTTGACGGTCCATTATGGAGTTTCGGGAAAAAATCTTCGTGGAAATATATGACCTATACTTATACTGTTTACAGACTGCAGTTTCAGGTTAATTCCTCATGTATTTTTCTAGATATTTAACAAAACGTCTAAAATTGCAAGTGACCGATCACCTTTGGTCATATAGTGTATATTAAATTAGTACTCTATTTGCAAATTTTATTATCCAATCAATCATTTCTAAATAATAACCTGCGTATTTTGATTTTTTAGCGTGGCAAAGGATTGGGAAGTAGCGTAAATTTCAGTGGAGGTGGAGTTATATGTTTTCATGATTGATCGGGCAGAAAAGTTTCAATAATTCTTATAAATGTATTAATTTATTGCAATTTAAATTATTTTTTAATTTAACATTTTTTCATAATTTTAAAATTAATAATTTTAAACGATTGAAAATTTTTGATTTTTTTAACTTTTTCATTTAAAAAATAATTAAACTCTTTAATCTCTCTTGATTATTTCCTGTTTGAGATGACGTTTTAATTTTCATAGGGGAAGGATGATGTAGAAAATTGTTTATTTATTTATTTATTATTACAATAAAATATCAAATGTGGCAAAATACAGGGTGTCCGAAAAGTCTGGAAACGGTCGAATAACTCAAGAAATTCATATAAGATTGAAAAACGAAAAAGTACGTGTTAAATATTTTTTTAAAAGCTATTCCGTGATACCAAAGTTGACACCTAACCCCGACCACCTGGGGGTCAGAGGCATTCCAACTTTGAAATCTTAAATGATAATCCCCATTTTTTATTTCAGATACGGATTCTACGGGAAAAAATGCGCAAATTTTGCTTTAACATTTTTTTCGAATCTTTGTAGATGACGGTGTAATCCAGCACAATGTGTCAGATACCTATTTTGTTTTCCCAACCATGTTTTGCAATCAAGAAATGTGATGGGCCAAGCCTTTCGCCGCCAAAGTGGTCGCCTTAGCTGGAATTGTGTTTGTCGAAAGCCATCAATAGAGATTCGATGACAAAAGTGCTTTATACGCTTTTGCCATGAAAATTAATAGAAATATATTAAATTAGATTTCTATTTGTGTTTTTATTTTACCCATTCTAATCAATTAACCTGCGTTTTTTTGATATTTTAATGTGTAAACATGCCACGTCCTCTTCCGAACAGAAAAAAAGATTATCTTCGTTATATGGAAGAGGTAGGCGTGGATATTCTGCATTTCGATGGCTTCTGCTGCTTTTAATACTAGAAATCGTAGTGAGAATGTGGGCGTATGGGATTTTTTTTTACTATTACTATAGAGTAACATATAGTACAAAAAAAAAATTACATATAATTTTTTTATGTGCGGGTGGAGCAAAGAATGGGGAAGTAGTGTAAATTTCAGGTGGTAGTGGTATTTGAGATTTAGATTTTTGATTAGTTACTGCAATCAAAAAATAACAAGTATGGCAAAAGAATTTCAATAATTCGAATACATGTAATAATTTTTTGTAAATTAATATATTTTTTCAATTTAATATTTTTTTATAAATTTAAACAATAGAAAAGTATAAACAGAAAAAAAATAAACATAAAAGACAACAACAAAAAATAAATAAAATAAAAACAATATTTGAAACTTTTTAATTAAAAAAATAATTTAACCCTTTAACCCTGTCGGGATTTTTGATGCATATATGTATCGTCAAAAGGTGCATGTGGGATTTGTTTTGGGAACCATTAATAAATGAATAATAATACTTGACTTTTTTAATTAAAGGATTTTTTGGTATTTCACAAATAATGGGGACAGTTTAAAAATCACGGTGTATTCCAAATGAAATTTGTGTACGCGATGCGATCTCGAAAGGGTTAAGGTGTAATGATTATTTGCTGAAGTAGACGACGATTTAATTTTCATAACAGAGAGATAATGTTGAAAATTGATTATTTATTATTACAATAAAATAACAAATGTGACAGAAAATATAATCTAAAACATAATTGGCAGAACAAATTAAAAACAGATCAGTTTATTTCCTACATTTTTTTAAGCCCGAGAAGGGGCATTTATTAATATATTTCATTCAGTTAGTTCTATTTTCAGTGTTATATTTTTGTAACAAATAGGTTAAACCAATTGAACCACTTTTAAAAAATCAAACAATATGATACATAAAACCCATTAAAAACTTAGGTTTCGTTAAAAAGAAATCTAAATAAATGTTAGACTTTTTTCATTTTTAAGTTTCAAATATTTGTATTGCAGATTTTGTATTATGCTTGTGATGAGTGTGTACAAAATGATAAGGCATATGTAAAATACAAAAAAATACATTTTAAAAAGTCTAAGATTTATTTCGAATTAATTTGAAAGAAACCTTAGTTTTTGGGGTATTTAAATTATCATATTGTTTAAATTATGTTTTTATTTTTTAATGTCCATTTGGTTTAACCCTTACCAGCGCGGAGTAATTCTGTTTATAAACTAATGAAAGGATAGACTGACATCAGAATTTATAAACGAGTTTTTTGGAAAATACAATCTTGCTTATTTTCAAGTACGTTATAAATTGAAAATTTTAATTAAATATTCTGGGTGCCAGTAAAATAAAAATAATGTGTCCTTTTTTAAGGACACTGCCGCAAAAGGGTTAACTTATTTGTTACAAAACTTTAACATTAAACGCAGAAGTAACTCAATGAAATATATCAATAAATGTCCCTTCTCGGGCTTAAAAATGTAGTAAATAAACTGATTTGTTTTTAATTTGTTCTGCAAATAACGTTTTTGTTTATATATTTTTTCATATTTGTTATATTATTGTAATAATTAATAAATAATTAAACAATTTTCTACATTATCCATCCCCCATCAAAATAAAAACGTCTTCTCCCCCTGGAAATAATCAACAGTGCTTAAAGAGTTAAATTATATTTTAAATTCAAAAGTTTAAAAGATCGAAATTTTTCAATGATTTAAAATTATTGGGTCGTTCGGAAAGTCGTGTCCGTTTGGAAAAATGAATTCGTACCGGAAAATTCTATCATTTAATTATTAGACATTGATTCCGATATGTAATGTGGGATAATTGCCGGGCAGAATTTTCCGGTGCGAATTGATTTTCCCAAACAGACACGACTTTCCGAACAACCCGATAATAAATTTAAAATTATGAAAAAAATGTTAAAATGGAAAAATATATTAATTTATAGAAAAGTATTACATTTATAAGAGTTTTCAATGTTTTCTGCCCTACTTGCTAGTCAGTAGTTGCAGTAACTTATCAATAATCAAAAAACATAATTCCCCCCCCCCCCCCCACACACACACACACGCCTGAAATTTACGCTACTTCCCATCCTTTGCTCAGCCAGCACAAAAAGTTTTTATATGTTTGGAGTTTTTTGGTCTTATAAGTTATTCTATAATAATAATTAAAAAAAAACTCATACACTCCCATCTGGTCCCGAATTAAATGATTTTTTTAACAGCAGAAGACATCGAAACACAGAATATCAACACACCCCGCCCCCAAATAGTGAAGACTATCATTTTTCTGTTCGGGAGGGCAGGTGCATATTTACCCGTTAAAATATCAAATTACGCAGTTTATAATTTAAAAATGATCGACTGCATAAAAAGAAATGCAAATAGAAAACTAATTCAATACATTTCTATTAATTTTTATGGAAAAAACATATAAAGCGTCATGAAGACAAACTTCACTGATGATTTTCGAGAAACACTATTTCCGCAAAAGACGGCAACTTTGACGTAAAAAGTTCTGGCCAATCAGATTTCCAGATGTCAAAACCTGTTTTTATAAAAACCTTAATTTCTCTACGAGTATACATGCTATCCTCATAAAAATGAACACAGTGCATTACAATAAGCCACTTATTAATAATCTCGAGTTTGAACGCTTTTGCTACATTAGTTTTTCCAGGGTTATTTAAAAGATATTCGTTCTTTTTCAATTTGTTGACTCTTCACTATGGGGTTACGGGAAAAAATCTTCGTCGATAGTGTGGTATATGACGTATACCATACTATTTACATTCCTGCAGTTTCAGGGTAATTCCTCATGTATTTTTCTAGATATTTAACAAAACGTCTAAAATCGCAAGTGACCGGTCACCTTTGGCCACATAGTGTATTTTTATTAATTTTTATGGAAAAGCATATAAAGGGTTATAAAAAAAATCTCCACTGATGGTTTTCGAGAAGCACTATTTCCGCAAAAGACGGCAACTTTGACGTTAAAAGTTCTGGCCAATCAGATTTCGAGATGACAAAACCTGGTTTGAAAAATCAAAATATGTGTCTGTTTATTTGCTTGATTACGCCGTGACCAACTAGGGTACGAAAAAAATGTTAATTACAAAAGTTACGTATTTTTGCCCGCAGAATCCAAATCTGCAACAAAAAAAGGGGGGTTATCATTCAAGATTTAAAAGTTGGACCCCCTTCTGACCACCGGGGGATTGGTTGCGGGGCTCAAATTTGTTATCGCTGAGTAGATTTTTTAAAAATATTTATCACGTATATTTTCGTTTTTCAATCTGATATGTATTTCTCGAGTTATTTGGCCGTTTTCAGACTTTATGTATCTGTTTATTTGCTTGATTACGCCGTGATCAACTAGGGTACGAAAAAAAATGTTAATTACAAAAGTTACGTATTTTTGCCCGCAGAATCCAAATCTGCAACAAAAAAAGGGGGGTTATCATTCAAGATTTAAAAGTTGGACCCCCTTCTGACCACCGGGGGATTGGTTGCGGGGCTCAAATTTGTTATCGCTGAATAGATTTTTTAAAAATATTTATCACGTATATTTTCGTTTTTCAATCTGATATGTATTTCTCGAGTTATTTGCCCGTTTTCAGACTTTTCAGACACCCTGTATATATATATATATATATATATATATTTTCTAAAACTAATTGAAAAATTTATAAACTGTTTGCCACATGTGATCTTATATTTATACTCTACTACCAATTTTTTTTTTTTATCGAAATTGTTTGAGTACTTTAAGAGATAATTGGGTTTTTAGCTGAAAATTACAATTTTTCGGAGAGCTAAAAAACTTAGACACTAATATCTAACTTGCGCGAAGTTCTTGCACAGTTTTATCAAACACATGAATTAAAGTACCTATAAACACTTTGATAAAATTTAGTCACATATAATAAATGAGTATAAAATGTTACAGTAAAATTAATGTGAGTGGGCGTGGCTTCCCAAATCGTGTTTTCCCTTAAAATTTAGGAAGTATTTAATAATCATTTGGTATCCAAGGTACAATAACATAAATCAGATTTCCTTTCTTAATTTACTTTTTTAAGTTTTTTAATTACATATATTTATAATTTTTTTTAATAGAAAGAAAGTATAACAGATCAAATACCACGCAATTTTTATCTTACACATATTATAATGATTGAAAAATTTCAGTTTATTCAAACAAGTCTAATTTTTCCAATCTCCGATATGAGTGATATCTTATCTTACCAATTCTTGAAATTGTGTATTTGTATAGATTTACATGTGTATGGTTGAATGTAATATACATAGGAAACGTAAATAGTGTTACTAATAGGTTTTAAAGAAATGTAGATTTGGTGAATATTCCTCAACGTAGTTTGAGTCTATATTAGGGGGATACTTCTTGACGAAGGGATTTCTTGGAAAACATAACACAAAATATACACAAATAAAAGAAATTTTTTCTCAGAGAAAACATTGACAATATTCATTGACTTACAAAGTAAAAAATTTATTCCATTACGATCTTCATTTATTGTCAGTGATACTCACTCACTAAAATTACTTGTACTCATATTTTTACATAATGTAATTTTACTCTGATATTTTTAATTTGCTATATTATTTAGTTACTCAGATGTTTAGTATATATTATGTACTCTTATTTAATATATAAAATCTGCTATTTATTTATCTGCTCAGATATTTAAGTAATGCTATTCTAATAGTAATATATAATTACTTTTAACCAGTGCTAACAGTTTAATATTAAAATCAATTATTAATAATTTTATCAAATGTTAATATTACCATTAATTTTCAAGGTGTATTTTTCTTGAGGTTAAATAGTGCAATAGACTTCAATTGAAATATTGTGGTATGTTGAATATGTTTACAAACACACCCTGAATATGTTTAGAAAATTTAAATTTGCATAATATTTTGGGATTATTCAATTTTTGAAGTGGATGTTCTAATTTTGAAATTTATTGGTTTTTCCAGGTTTATGGGTAACAGAGATTAGCATACCACTTTGAATTTTTTTTTAGTTGCCAGGAGCAAGTTTGAGAGAAAATGTGAATTGTACTTTTTTCCATGGGCTTTAAAAGTCAGATGAGTAAATAGGGTGAACTAAAACGGCTCAAAGTCTTCTTAGAAAAAGATGATAAATTCGAAACCTATTCTGAAGACAAATTTTTAAAAATCTGCACAATATAAAATTCAAAATTCCATATTCACTTGAGTAGGCGCATGAAATGAACTTCAGTCCAAGCGAAGTGAATACCACTGATATAAATAATAGCATAAAAAAAAGGCACCAATTCACAAACACTTTTCGCTTATTACATATTTCACACCACAAGTTTTTAAAAGCTTATTTCTATATAATAAAGCAAATGTTTTTTTTCATATCGTTAATTTCAATTGAAATATTAAAAACAAGAAGTGAGCTCTTCTACGATTATGCTCCTTCTATCTTCTATTTCGGTAAAATAAATCTTGTTGCCAATGCAGGCCGAATTACAATCACCGGTAAACAACGCTCTACGTACGTACTTTGTTTGGAAGTATGGTGTATGTCATGTTTATCGACAAGAGATTTCATTTGCTAACTTATTAATAATATGCGCTATCGAATATAAGTTATGCATGCTTGATTAATATTATTGAATTAGATAGCTTTTTTTTCAATAATATATAAATCGTGTTTAAAACTATTCTGGAGAACGGGGCGAGACATATGTAAAAGAATTTTTTTTTATCGCAGTCAGTGTGTATAAAGCCTTTTTTAAATATTTGTCTAATTAAAGTTTGATCATGGTAAAATCTTTCTGCATAATTTATGATATCGCTTTATAAAGAAAAAAAAAGTCTCGCTGATGATGGATTAAGACTAATTTTAAAATTTAAACTAGATAGTTTCTGATACATTCACAAAGTAATACTTATTCTGGAATATACAGAATTTTCCGATATTATCACTCAGATATTAAGAAATTACATTGTATTTCCCATCTCTATATAATAAAACACAGTGTAACGCGTCCGGGGCGAACCCATCCACGAGAAAAGCAATTATCGCGGCCATGTTAGGGATAAATATTCAAGAGCCCGTAAGTTTGCCGATTGTTCAACGTATGGAAATATACGCATAATCTGCTTTATATCACATCTATTCTTCGTTATTTTCTCTAAAACGTTCAAAATCTATCAAATTATAATGTTTTAAATTCTAAATTAAAAACAACGGATAACAAGAGTGCAAGATGACTTTAACTTTGCTTTGACGCCATCTTTCGGCAATCAATATAAATGAAAACTTTCGATATCGATTGAAATTAGAGTTCCTTATAAGGAAAAAAAAAATGCAGACGTAATGATGTAATTCGAGATCAAATTTTTAAAGCTTCATTGATATAATTTTAAAATTTCATTCAATATAAATAAAATAAATTATTATTATTATTATGACTTTGATAGAATTTTAATTTAGTTTTAATTAGCTTAACATTTATCTGCTTATTTTTTTTTAATTTGTTTGCATTATAAATGTCTTTTTTTTTTATCCCAGATATAACTGAAATATAAGATGTTATGATTGTATTAGTATGGCTGAAAATTATCTTTTCACTTATTAAATTATAATTTTGTTTGTTCAAATGTTATTATGTTAAAAATCGAAATTTTATCTGCATTGATATAATATATATATGTAGTACATAACATGTTATTGTGTATTCCTTATATTTCAATTACATTTGATATAAAATATAAAATTTACTTCCAATGCAAGTCAATCTCAAGTGGATATAAGCAAAGCTCTTAAAAATTGATAAAATTAAATTAAAATTTTACGAAAGAAATAATAATAATAACTTTTGATTTTATTTATACCAAATGAAATTTTAAAGTTATATAGCTGAAGATTTCAAAAATTTATCTTTAATTAAATCAATGTGTCCTGCGTATTTTCTATACAAAAAAAAAAATAAAATAAAATAAATAAATATAAGAAAAATTCCTACAAATTTTAACAAACGTTCCTTTGTTTATATTAATTGATGATAAATGACGCCAAGTCCATACTTAGAATGAAACGTAAAGCTCCATAGATGAGTAAAACCCGCTGAATTGATCCCACAGAGTTCTAATAGAGTATATCTATCTCTTAACTCCGTGCCTTGATCCACCCCAAAAGAAAAGCGGTGGGACATTCATTATTCAGATTCATTCATTTTTATAAAAATAATATATTAAAAAAAAAAACTTCAACGCATTGAATATTTAATTTTAATATTTTGTGAAATCTTCAAAAATTGTGTTTCACTTTGCTAATTATTATTGTTGCAATAAATACTGCTGTTTGTTTTGTCTAATTGTTAACGCAGATCAACATTCCGTCATTTTTGACGGGGTTATACACTAGTTCTTCAATAAAGGCAAGAGAGTTTTCAGAAAATATTATTAATGTTAGCATTTTCAGCCGATTTTTGGGATACGCTTGTGATTCGAGAGTAATTTTTATAACTGTAGATGAAAAAAAGTTTTGAGAAAAGAAAAATTCCGTTTGATTTTAAATCACGTTTACAAGTTTCTTGCTTTTAGAAATAAAAAGGATTCCGTGCACGTATGAGAACATTCCACGTGCGAGGGTGGAAGTAATTTCTCGACGACTCACAGTGGGGCAAAATCCCGAAAAACTGGCCAAAATATGAAAATGTTATTTAAATGCCACGAAATTTAGTACACAAGTGTTTTTCAGGATGCTGATCTCGATTCTAAAATTAAAATTCCAAAAAACAAAATGGCAGATCCAATATGGCGGACTTGAAATTAAAATGCTTTGAAAGTTATTCAATTTCTATGAAATTTCGTATACAGGTGCTTTTGAGGATGCTAAGTACGATTCAAAAATTAAATTTTAAAAAATGGCGAATTAAAAATAAAAACAATGAGATTTAAGTAAAATAATTCGAGTTTCGAAATTTATCAAGTTTCGAGGGTAAACGTTATAATGTGTTTTCAAGGAACTAAGATATTTTTAATCGAAATTAAACGATGAATATTTATTTATGAAATACAATTAAGTACAGGGTGTCCATAATTAAACGACCCTCCTTTAAAGTTGTCTAGAGACAAAACTATTGTTCATAAAGTTGTGAAATTTTCTGAAAGACATAATAAAGGGATGGGAATTTGTTTAAGCTAAAAAAAATGTAAATAAAAGTAATTCAAATTTTTGCCACCAGAGGGCGTTTTTTAATAAATTACGCATTTAGCATTACGATAGTTTAAAAATTTTATCTATTAACTTAACCTTACTCTAAAGACAGCTTTTTCCGATATTTTCCGAGCATTTCCCAGAACACACTGCGGTGAACTGTGGAACATGCTATCTTACGATTCCAGATGGTACCTGAAAATGATGAAAGTCAAGCAGAGAATGTTTGGTTATAACAAAATTTGCTAAAATATCGTAAATGTATGCAAGGTTCGCACACTCCTTGGAATTTCCAAGGACTCTGACACCACTATTAATGATAAGAAAATTTACATTTAATTTTTACAACACAGAAGTCGCAATCCCGGCCTTCATTCACAGATTTTGCAATATTTTCCTGCAGTGAAATACTTTCAGAATACTGTTAAAATTTAGTGGTAACACTGTGCGAACCCTGTGTATGCCAAATGTGTAATTCGTTAAAAAACGGCTTCCTAATTTTTTTACGCTCAAACAATTTTCCATATGTTTATTATGTCTTCCAAAAAATTTCACAACATTCTGAACAATATTGTTTCGTCTGTAGTCAATTTTAAAATAGGGTCTATTAATTATGAACATCCTGTAAATAAAATTGGTAAACTATCGTAGTACTAAAATGTGTAATTTATTAAATATCACCCTCTGTGTGCAAAATGTTGAACTATTTTTAATTCATATTTTTTTAGCTTAAACAAATCCCCATCCCTTAATTATGTCTGTCACAAAATTTCACAACTTTATGAACAATAGATTTGTCTGTAGACAACTTTAAAGAAGGGTCATTTAATTATGGATACCCTGTCTATATATTTCACACATTATTTTGTTCATATCCGATGCTTGGAATTTGTTCCTATAATTTTGCTTTCCCTTTTATTTCCCTTTTTTCATACTGAAAATTTAGTTGTTCCATTTTGACAACCTGACTCGATTTTCTCAATATCTGATATTTATTATCAGTTGCAGAATATTCTTCAAAAACTTTCAGAAGTCCTTTATGAGAGCTTATTTAAAAAAAATTCTTTTCAGCCATCGAGGAAGCTATTAAACTGAAACATGTTTAATTTATTTCCTATTATATATTATATACGTATATATTTCATACATTATTTCGTTCATATCCGATGCTTGGAATTTGTTCCTATAATTTTGCTTTTCCTTTTATTTCCCTTTTTCATACTGAAAATTTAGTTGTTCCATTTTGACAACCTGGCTCAATTTTCTCAATATGTGATATTTATTATCAGTTGCAGAATATTCTTCAAAAACTTTCAGAAGTCCTTTATGTGCGCTTATTTTTAAAAATTCTTTTCAGCCATCGAGGAAGCTATTAAACTGAAACATGTTTAATTTATTTCCTATTATATATTATATACGTATATATTTCATACATTATTTCGTTCATATCCGATGCTTGGAATTTGTTCCTATAATTTTGCTTTTCCTTTTATTTCCCTTTTTCATACTGAAAATTTAGTTGTTCCATTTTGACAACCTGGCTCAATTTTCTCAATATGTGATATTTATTATCAGTTGCAGAATATTCTTCAAAAACTTTCAGAAGTCCTTTATGTGCGCTTATTTTTAAAAATTCTTTTCAGCCATCGAGGAAGCTATTAAACTGAAACATGTTTAATTTATCTGAAAATGATGAAAACCATGGGGAACATGTTTGGTTATAACAAAATTTGTTTAACTATCGTAAATGTATGCTTAATGTGTAATTCGCTAAAAATTGGCCTCCTAATTTTTTTTTTTTTCCTCACACATATTTCCCATACTTTTATTATGTCCTCCAAAAAATTTCACAACATTCTGAACAACAGTTTCGTCTGTAGACAACTTTAAAATAGGGTCGATTAATTATGGACATCCTGTAAATAAAATTTCTAAACTATCTTAATGCTAAATATGTAATTTATTAAAAATCGCCCTCTGGTCGCGAAATTTTAAACTATTTTTATTTATATATTTTTTTTTTGCTTAAACAAATTCAGATCCCTTTATTATGCCTTTATTATGCTTTATTAGTGTGAAAAGTTATAAATGTCATAGCTTTTGAAGCGACTTAAAAAAGTGATTTTTTTTACTTGTGGTTGCAAAAACCTGCACTAAATACAGAATGGCAGTTTTTGGCAGCTGGTTTTTTCATGATTCATTAGATAATAGTTTAGGCTATTTTTTCCATTATATGTCGTTGCGGAACACAGTGGAACTTTTAAACTTTTTGATGTTTGAAAGCAAAAAAAATGATATATTTAAAGAAAAAATTATCCAAAATAATCATGAAATTATTCATTTTTATGTACTTAATATAATTTTGTAACATGCGCCAAAAAAGTACACACTATCATCGTGTGAATCCATTTTAAAGCATTAAAATCGGATGATATGGAAAAATGTAGCACGCGTTTAGAATAACCATCGTTTTGCTCTTTTTGTTCTTCTCAGATGATAATCCTCCAAGCGTCACTTTTGAAATGGTACAGGTTGCCAAAGCAAAAGGAAAAACTTTTTTAAAATATAGATTCTGACCCTCCAAACATTATTCTAGCCATCTGTATAGTCAAAATTTCCTAAATAGTAACTTTATTTTTCGACTTTTGGCCAGCTTTTTTGGAATTTTACCCCACTGTGCGACTATGGGAAAATTGTTGTGCAGATAGTGATTCAGGGGGGGGGGGGGGAGACCGGATGGGAAGTAATCCCCCCATCCCCTGAAGCATCAAAATATCGCCTTCCGATGAAGTCTTGTGATATTATAGACCGGCAGGTGGCAGCGCAGACAATCATCCCATCGAGTTCACAGCTGAAATTCCAGAGTTAGTTAAAACTCGATTCCCATATTAAAACGCAATCGATCTGCCAAGTCATATCTCGGTGGAAAACACCTGAAAACCCGATTTTAGCGGTTGACTCCTAGATTTATCATAGTGTGTAAAAAACTTGCACATTTAAACAATCTAAGAAATCTATGCAATGTTAAACAATCTATTACTCAACGTAGTTTGGATCTACACCAAAGAGTCAAAACATTATGACCATCTCCACATTTTGTAATAAACTCGTCTGCATGGCATGGAGGGCACGTAATCAGGTGGGAACGATATTTAACTACTGCTAGGGAGTGTGAGGCATCATTTTTGTGCTTACTTCTGCCTGTGATGGGAAAAGTCGCTGATCTAAACGACATTGATAGAGGGTAGAATTCAATGGCCCGATGGCTCAGAACAGGTATCTCCCAAATTGCACTACTCGTGGGTTGTTTGCGACATATATTTGTTAGCACTGATGAAAAGTGGATGAATAGCGGTGAAATCATCAGCAGACTCCATGGCGTTGGACGTCCAAACGTTATCAAGAAAAAAGGACATCGGAGACTCTCCCGCCTGGCAAAGCAAAATCAGCTACAGACACTTTCTCGGCTGACTGCTCAATACAATACAGGTCCAAGGAGAATTGTTTCTGAGCTCTCAGTTCAGTTAACACTGTTGGATATGAGGCTACTCAGCAAACGTCCCACTCATATTGGCTTCTGTTGGCAAAGCATCATCACCAACTACTCCTGCACTAGGCCCGGGGACATCGTGAATGGACCATGGAACATTGGCAGAGAGTTGCTTGGTCGGGATGAATCACGATTCATTCTTCAACACGTCGAAGGCAGTGTCAAGGTACGCCTTTTTTCAGGCGAACTGTTGCTCCTCCTTATGCAATTGGTCATACACAGCCCGATGGAGACGCTATTATACTTTGGGAAACGTTCTCATGGGTTTCTCCGGGGCCTGTGATTGTTGTAGAACAGACTATGAAGGCCTCGGAATATCTGAACATCACTGCAGAACAATTGCATCCTTACATGTTATCTGTCTTTCCAACTGGAAATGAAGTCTTCGAGCATGACAATGCTCCATGTCAAAGCGCTCGAAATGTGTTGGAGTGGTTCCAAGAACATAATACAGAATTCTAGTTAATGTCCTGGCAGTCTAACTCAACGCATCATAATACGATAGAGCAGATTTGAGGTGTCATGGAACGGCTGCTCAGAGTTAAAAAACAACCATGTTGTAATATTTCGGATTTGCGTGACCGCTGCTAGAACATCTGCTACAATCTGTCTTCGGCTATCTACCAAGGACTTGTGTCATCCATGCCAATGCGGGGTGTAGCTTTTTTGCGGGCCAAAGGCGAGATATTCGTTATTAGGTAGGTGGTCATAATGTTTTGGCTCTTCAGTGTATATATTAGGGGGATAATTCTTGACGAAGAGATTTCTTGGAAAACCTAACACAAAATATACACAAACAAAAGCATTTTTTCCCAGAGAAAACAACTGTATATCTACACTGAAACATTAACTGACTTACAAAGTAAAAAAAATTATTTCATTACTATCTTCATTTACTGCCAGTGATACTCGCTAAAATTCCATAAGAGCCCCAATCTGCTGAGAACAACACTTATATTTTGCAGTCATATTTTTACACAGTGTAATTTTACTCTGATATTTTTAATGTACTATTTTTTAGCATTGAGTTACTCTGATATTTAGTATAGGGGAGACTAGGAACGGTTGACCATACGGAAGGCTTGACCAACCCATCAGTTTTCATATTTAAAAGAATTTCAGAGTTTTATCAATAGGTGTCAACCAAAGCTACTGGAATGCTCAAAGAACAGTCTCTGTTTCATACAGATAATCGGAATAGGTGTAGAAAAAATCAATTGTGAGGCGTTTTCAGGCTAAAAGTTGTATTTTTTAGAAATAATTTGTAAGCTGCTTTCAGATAAAATATATCATAGAAATTTAAGTAAGTAGGTTTTAAGTAATGCCGAAATATCGAGCTTTCATTTCAGGTATAAAGATTATACAACAAGTTAAGCTTAACATAACAATGTGCTTTTCTTTAGAAAAAGGCTATGTGGGGAGGTTTGACCCAGTCAATGTGAGGGATGGTTGATCAGATGTTCAAGGCTCTCTTAACACATTCACGACGGGAAACGAGAATTGTCGTTTTCATTAAAAAAACAGCATTGACTAAGGCGTGGCTTCGACCTTACAGAAAATTCATTTATATAATGTTGTCCATATTTTTTAAGATTGTAAGACCTTTTATATCAAATTCGTACATTGAAAGATATTTACCGATGCATAAACTTGGAAAACCTATCTGGAAAAAATTTTACAAAAGACTTTCAGAACAGGGAGGAGCTTCTACTGTTTTAAAATTCAGATTTAATAAAAATTGCCCGTCGTCAATGTGTTAATTTAGGGGTTTTTTTGGAAATCTTTTTATTATTCACTATGCATAATGATAGATTAATGATTATATGTAAGAATGAATGTAAACTTATTCCGAAAACTACAGTAAAATGGGGTGATGGAAAAGAAAACCTTTAAAACTGATTAAAAAAATATGTGAAAAATTGCTATAGTATCCAGTGGAAGAAAATATTTAATAAAATATAAATGGGAAAGTTGATAGGAATTTTTTTCCGTTTTATTGCTTACAATATTACTTACAATAATATTACTTACAATAGGTAAATGGGAACAGTGAAAAGACTAGAAAGTATAAAAGCAGCAGTCTTAACCGTTTCAGGGGCAGTGGTATGTTCATGAAACCACTTAATTTTAATTACCGAAAGCCACAGTGGCACCAGAATTTTGCTAAAATCTTTTTCATTTAATATGTTTGTGAACTATAGCTATCTCCATATTTGTAAATAATTTTTTTCGTATAATCTGGTGCCAGTCATTTATTTCAACATTTTAGCATTGAAAGTACTTTGCCCCTTAAAGAGTTAAAATATGTTAATGATAAATTAAGTACTCATGCGGCTGCAAAAGGACATTGCATTCATCGAAAAAGTTTAGGAAGGTATGTAGACAAATTTCAACTTAATGAATAGAGTGAGATGAAGCCAAATTATGTGACAACTAGAGTTGTCATGTTGAATGTCACAAAAAGTAGGAGAAGGAGACAAAAAAAGCGGGACAGTGGCTCCTAAATCCGGAGATAATAATGCATGAAACCCTATGAAAACGGAACCTGTCTCTAGCGAAATACTGTCTTAAATGTTAAAATTTCATTTTCCCTGCTGTACAATTATACTCTGACAAAATCCTATTTAAAACAAAATTTTTCTCCTCTGATTTGCGATTGCGTCTAAACAGGTTTGTTTAAGTATCATTTTTCCAAATATAGGTTTTTATAATGATTAAAGCATGTAGCATAAACTTATTTTGCTTTTTTTAAACTGATTTTATTTCTCTTCACAAATATTTCAATATAAAACAAAGTGGGTCAAGCCTCCCATATAATGGGTCAACCCTCCCATATATGCGGAGCCTCGAACCATTATTTTCTCATGATTAAAATCCATCATTTTTCAAATTTCTTATATATTTCACTTATGTAGCAATTTTATTTTGATAACTGGTTGTATAACGAATAAAATGATACATAAAACTTTATTCTACGTTCAATATTTAAAAAATATAAAATCATTTGGTAAAAAGTGGGTCAACCCTCTCTAGTCTCCCCTATATCATCGACTATTACTTGGCATATAAAATCCACCATTTATTTATCTGCTTAGTTATTTAAGTAATGCTATTCTAATAGTAATATTTAATTAATTTAAAGTTTTAACTAGTGCTAACAGTTTAATAGTAAAATCAATTATTAATAATTTTATCAAATGTTAATATTACCGTTGTTTAATTACAAAGGTGCGTACTCCCTTTGGAATTTTCAAATGGTCTGGGTTCGTTAATTTAGATAAGAAAGGGTTCATTCAATATTTAAATTAGATAATCCATGATCGTTTCGTTTATTCCCCAGAATACGTAATATTTTTTCTTGAGGTTAAATAAGGCTATAGAATTCAATTAAAGTATTGTGGTTTACTACGCACACTGGATATGTTTACAAAATTTAAATTTTCATAATGTTTCGAGATTATTCAATTTTTGAAGTGGATACTCAAATTATGAAATTTATTGATTTTTACAGGTTCCTGGGCGACAGAGATTAGCAGACCAATATGAAATTTTTTATTTGTCAGGCACAAGCCTGTGGGAAAATGTGATTTGTACTTATTTTCCATAGACTGAATGTCATACGAGATAGATAAGTTGAACTAAAAATGATCAGAATCCTTTTAGAAGATGATAAATTCTGAACATATTCTGAAGATAAATTTAAAAAAATCTGCACAATATAAAATTCAAAATTCTGTATTCACTTGTGCAGGCACATGAAATGAACTACAGGGCAGCCAGGAAACAGAATACCACTGATATAGATAGTATTAAAAAAAAAAAGCAATTCATAGAAATTTCTCTGTTATTAAATGTTTCTTCAGCAGACGGAATGCAACGTACGGTAAGAATTTTAAATAGGAATTGAGCACAGTCATGCTAAAGCGACAGCGAGGAGTGAAATTGAAACCTACAGTTACAACGCTCATTTCATTTGCTCAACTTATCAAAAAGTGAGATTTTGAGTATAAGTTTTGCATGCTTGTTTAATATTATTCAATTATTAATTTTGTAAGTTTTATTTATTTTTTAATAATATATAAATCGTGTCTAAAACTACTAAAACTATTGTAGAGAAAAAGGGCGGGATATATATTAAAGATTTTTTTCTTTTTTAGTTAATGTATATAAAGGGTTTTTTTTTTTTTTTTTTTTTTTTTTTTTTTTTTTTTAGATATTTGCTTGATTTAAGGTCGATCAAGGTAAGATCTTTCTGGATAATTTGTGATATAAATTGCATTATAAAGAAACCAACAATAACAACAAAAATATTATTGATGATCGATTAAGACTGATTTTAAAATTTAAACTAGATACTTTCTGATACATTCATAAAGTAACTAGCTGACCCGCCCGGCGTTGCCCGGGCCCATAATAATATTCTTAAATGAATCTGAAATTTTTTATCGCAGATCCGTACAGAGGGGACGGTGCAAATTACCAGGGCCCGACTCTTGTTCAGTTCAAAAGTTGTGTAAAATCAAAGGTTAAGATTTTTAATTTTTATATGTCTCATACTTTAAACTTTTTTATTCTAAATTAACTGATGAATTTAATTAAAATGTAATTATATTTTCAAAAATTTAATTTTTTATTTAAAATCTTTATATCAAAAAGCAATTACAAATACAGCATAAAGTGTAATGCTGAAAAAGAAATAATAAAATTGTAAGCAAATATTACTATATAGATTTTTAAGAAAAGTACCATCCAGCAAATTTATTTTCTAATAGAATAAAGCCTGTTTATAACGGAATCCTGCAATAAACGAAAAAAAAAAGTTCCAGCTCTTCCCCCCCCCCCCCCAAAAAATGCTATTATGCGTTGTTCAATTTAATGACCTGCATAAATCGGAATTTATCACTGGTCGTTTTCGTTTACGTCTAAGCAGGTTTTATTGTATCTTACTTTTGAGGGGGCCCGTAATAATATTCTTAAATGAACCTGAAATTCGTATCGCAGGTCCGTACAAAATTACTTTTTACGTCATGACAACATTTTGTAAACTTCTTGCTGCTGTTTAATTCGCATTTCCAATACAGTGCTTTGCATAAATTGCATGTTTCACCCACAGTTATGCATGCCCCGGAACGTTTAAATTAGTAATTTGGATTTCAGTAGCAACTCGTGCATGCTACAGTTATTAAGCCTATTTTGCCGATCGCTTAACGGCGTTCTCGACAATTCTATTTGGATTTCGAATCTATTTCGATTCGACTCTAATTCGGCTTCTTCTTCACTTTCAAGCATTCACCGAGATTTTTTACAGGCATTTCAAATGATATTTTGAAGCTACATAATTGCAGCGAAAGATATTCCACAGAAAACGCAAAACGTAAATAACAACAAACCCGATCGCCCTAAATCCTGCCAAGGACTCTTATACAATAACCAATCAGATGCGTTTCTCGGGCGTTGCCATTAAACAATAACAAATAATCGCGATTTCTGTGCCACGTACGTTAGCGTAATATATTGGATTTCGAATCTATTTCGATTCGACTCTAATTCGGCTTCTTCTTCACTTTCAAGCATTCACCGAGATTTTTTACGGGCATTTCAAATGATATTTTGAAGCTACATAATTGCAGCGAAAGATATTCCACAGAAAACGCAAAACGTAAATAACAACAAACCCGATCGCCCTAAATCCTGCCAAGGACTCTTACACAATAACCAATCAGATGCGTTTCTCGGGCGTTGCCATTAAACAATAACAAATAATCGCGATTTCTGTGCCACGTACGTTAGCGTAATATATATAGAGATTCTTTTTCTTGAATACGCAGAATTATCACAGGGTTCGTACGGGTGCTTGAATTTCCAGGCTAAGAAATTCTTCGGTACCAGTATTTTCTTATGGAAATTCTCTCCTGAAATAAGGCGAAATTCCGACCGTTTAAACTAGATTTAATTTTCTACAAAAAAATTCTGATATAGGGCCTTGAAAGTAACGGTACCCGTACGAACCCTGTTGTCAGATATTGTTACTCGGGTATTGAGAAATTACATTGTATTTCCCATTCTTCAACAAAGGCAAGGCAGTTTTCAGAAAATATTGTTTAATGTTAGGGTTTTGAACCGATTTTTAAGATACGGCAGTTAGAAAATGCTCGTGATTCGAGAGTAATTTACTATAACTGTAGATGTAAAAATGTTTTGGGAAAAGAAAAATTCTCTTCGATTTTAAAGCACTTGAATAATAACGTTTACAAGTTTCTTACTTTTAGATATAAAAAAGGGATTCTGTGAACGTGTGGGAAAGTTCCACGTGCGAGGGTGGAGGTAGTTTTTCGACGACTGTGGGGAAATTGTTGTGCAGATAGTAATTCAGGGGAGGAAAGCCGGATGGAAAATAATCCTTCCCCCCCCCCCCCCCAACCCCGAAGCAACAAAATAACGCCCTCCTGAAGATTTGAGATATTATAGACCGGCAGGCGGCAGCACAGACAATCATCTCATAAAGTTCACGGCTGAAATTCCAAAGTTAGTTAAAACTGGATTCGCATATTAAAACGCAGTTGGTCTGCCAAGTCATATCTTGGTGAAAAACACTTGAAAACCCGATTTTAGATGTTGACTCGTTGGTTTACCATTATGTGTAAAAAACTTGTACATTTAAACAATCTAAGAATCTATAGTCTTAAACAATCTATTACTCAACGTAGTTTTGATCTATATTGGGGAGATAATTCTTGACGAAAAAAAGCATAACACAATACGAAGAAAAGCATAATTCTTTAAAAACATAACACAAAATATACACAAACAAAAGCATTTTTTTCCCGAAGAAAACAACTGCATATTCACACTGAAACATAAACTGGCTTACAAAGTAAAAAATTATTCCATTACTATCTTTATTTACTGCTAATGATACTCGCTAAAATTCCATAAGAGCCACTATCTGCTGAAAGCAACACTTATATTTTGCAGTCATATTTTTACATGATGCAATTTTACTTTTATATTTTTAACCACTTCCATACCAGCATGAATATGAAGATTACATGTAAAACCAGTTTTTCGGGTATTTAGATTAAAAATATCAAGTAGTAGTTTTCATAAAAATGAGATGCCTTTATTCATATTAATAAGAAAAGATATATAAACATTTTCCAACATTCCTCATAATACCAGCTATACACAAACATATATTCCTGCAATAATGTTTTTAGCAGCAACGATAGAATAATGAATGGACATGGATCCATACGTGGATCCACTGGTATTTGTGGAGAATCAGCCATGAATCCATACGTGGATCCACCGGTGTTTGTGGAGAATCAGCCATGAATCCATACGTGGATCCACCGCTGTTTGTGTCGAATCAGCCATGAATCCATACGTGGATCCACCGGTGTTTGTGGAGAATCAGCCATGAATCCATACGTGGATCCACGGGTACGGAAGTGGTTAATGTACTCTTTTTTAGCATTTAGTCACTCTTATATTTAGTACATATCAACTACACTATTATTTGGTATATAAAATCCACCATTTATTTATCTGCTCAGATATTTAAATAATGCTATTCTAATAGTAATATTTAATTAATTTTAACCAGTGTTAACAGTTTAATAGTAAAATCAATTATTAATAATTTTACTAAATGTTAAATTTACCGTTGTTTAATTTCCAAGGTGCGTACTCCCCTTGGAATTTTCAAATAGTCTGGGTTCCTTAATTTAGATAAGAAAGGGTTCATACAATATGTAAATTGGATAATTAATGATCGTCTCGTTTATTCCCCAGAATATGTAATATTTTTCTTGTAGTTAAATAAGGCTATAGAATTCAATTAAAATATTGCATTACGCTGCACACTCTGAATATGTTTACAAAATTTAAATTTGCATAATGATTCGGGATTATTCAATTTTTGAAGTGGATAGTCTAATTATGAAATTTATTGATTTTCAAAGGTTCCTGGGCAACAGAGATTAGCAGACCAATATGAATTTTTTTTTATTTGTGAGGCACAAGTCTGTAGGAAAATGTGATTTGTACAGTCATTCAGGGTAACTTTGAACCATGGGGTGTAACTTTGCACGACCTCCTATTTTTCAATATTTTTGACTCCAAAAGACTAAATAAACTCCAGAAGTGAGCTCTGTTGGCAAGGTTCTAAACTGGGATTTCTACTTTTTATTTTAGAAAATAAATTAGCAACATTGTGCGCTATTAATTGCATCATCTAACTATTTTTGT
Source organism: Maratus speciosus (assembly GCA_963932465.1). Lineage (NCBI taxonomy): Eukaryota > Metazoa > Arthropoda > Arachnida > Araneae > Salticidae > Maratus > Maratus speciosus. Next base: position 295,743,702 of record OZ010798.1, read on the forward strand.
GAAGTACTGTTTTCAAGCTAATTTTGAATGCTGTTTTGAAGTTGTTGTAATCCAATTAAATTTTCATAGTAATATAGCTGCCAACTTTTACGCTTTTTTCCTACCACTAAAATTTTACAGTAAATATTGTCCTATTTAATCGTCAAAATCTCACGGTCAAACAAGGCGAAAATCTTTATTAAATTTTAGTGGTAGAAAAAAAAGTAAAAGTTGGCAGCTATGTACTAAGTAACAATATACTCATTTATCAGACATATTATTGTCTAAATGTTGTAAATGTGATAATATTTTGTGATTATTTATTTATTAATCGTTAATAAAATGTAAAATAAGAAGGCACTAACATTTTATCACATTTTCAGGGTAACTTTGAGCCGGCTCAAAGTTATACTGATGTTTATAATTTACTGATTAAAGGTGCTACTGTCAAAAATTTCCTTATTTGCACGTATATTTTATATAAATGACGAAAGTGAACATTAGATATAAGATATAAATATTTTCACAAATATGTGTAAAATACATTCAATTCATATAAAGGCGTTTTCCGGGGCGGAGCTACTCAAATTTGACATTTCATATATTCGACATTTTTTATTCTTGTTTGAATAATACTAGTACTAGTATGTATTGCTGTAACTATGGATATATTATTGAGATAAAACATTGAAAATTGTTTTCCACTGCATTTTTATGTTTTATATGAACAATAAACAGGTGTTTTTAATTTTTAAATGTTTATGGTTCTCATCTTCCACTTTTCTTATGCCTGATATTTGTTGTAATATCATAAATTATACAAATCTTGTGATGTTGGGAAATGTAAATTCGGAGTCTTTACATATCTGAAACATTTTTTGGGGTTTAAAGTTGTCCTAACTATAATACTTTTTTTAATAATGAATTATTTTAGATAATATTTATCAAATGGTGCAAAGTTACCCTAAATGGCTGGGTAACTCTGAACCAAAATAGAATACTAGTGTTATAGCTATTATTAAAAAAATAAATAAATAAATAAAGGCACAAATTCCTAGACACTTCTCTTTTATTAAATGTTTCACACCACAATTCTGTAGAAATTTATTTATATATATAAAAATAAAGAATATGCTTGATCATTCTGAACTCAAAATTTTATGTTGAAATTTTAAGTAAGGAGTGAGAACCCTTCGGTTATGCTCCTCCCATATCAGAAAAATAAATCCGATGCTCACTGAAATTAAGATTGGAACCTCCGCTTACATCGAGCGCTGTACTGTTAGTACGCAGTTTGGTTGCGTATGATACATTTTGTGTTTACAACTAAGACACATCATTTGCTCAACTTATCAAAAAGTGTATAGAGTATAGTCTGATTGTTTAATATTATTAAATTTGTAAGTTTTTTTTTAATAATATATAAATTGTGTCTAAAACTACTTTTGAAAAAGGGGACGGGATATTTTTTTTTTACAGTTAATGTGTATAGAGGCTTTTTTAGATACTTCCTTAATTCAAGGTTGATCACGGTAAAACCTTTCTTGATAATTTATGATATAACTTGCTTTATAAAGAAACCAACAACAACAAAAAAAAAATTCTTATTCATGATCGATTAAGGCTGATTTTAAAATTTAAACTGGATAGTTTGTGATACATTCACATAGTAATTCTCATTCTTGAATATACAAATTTTTCAGATATTAAGAAGTCACATTGCATTTTCGATTCTTCAATAAAAGCAAGAGAATTTTCGCAAAATATAATTAATGTTAGTGATTTTAGCCGATTTTTGAGATACGGCAGTAAGAAAAAGCTCGTCATTCGAGAGTAACTGGTGATCTAAAAAAGTTTTGCGAAAAGAAAAATTCTCTTCGATTGTAAATCACTTGAAGAATAGTGCATACAAGTTTCATGCTTTTAGATATAAAAAGGATTCCGTGAGCGTGTGAGAAAGATCCAAGTTGAAGGTTTGGAAAAAAACGTATTTTTAGAACAACTTTAATAGCTTTTAAGTGAGACTAATACTATGTTTCTTTGCTACTTTTAATTTTATAATGGGTACTATCAATTTTTTTTTAACTTTCCTTAAAAAATATAATAAAAATGCGGAGGGCATGCTTCCTTTTGTGGGATTGGCACTATTAAAATTTAGAACTATTTAGTATTCGAATATTTTAAATTTTAAATAACTCCCTGAATAGGAGAAAACTTAAAAAAGGATAATTTAAACCCTCTTAAAAAAATTATACTGATAGATAATTTTTTTAATATTATACCAGGAAATATCTGTAATGAATTTATTACAATCCGAACTCTGATGTAACTGAGAGTATCATGCTGAAAGATAGCCTCTTTATATATATATATATCTTAAGTAATTTTTTATATGTTGATGCACCTACGTTTAGTATGATTTAGAGTCTGCATGTTTATCAACAATAAATGTTTAGCATAAAATATATTAATATGTTGCTTTTACTTGTAGTTTAGATAATGAGAGCTCTAAACTTTTTAGTTATAGGGCAGTATTGCTTATTCTGAGAAAGCAAACTTTAAGAAAAACATTAAACAGCCAATTTCCTTTTTTACAATATTCAAAAATTGTTTTAGGTTGATGAAAAAAAAAACTAAAGATCATAATTTTTTAATAACCCGGAACTCATAAAAAATTGGCACAGTGTGTGACTAAATTTTGCTTACAGATTTTTTTTTTTTATATGCAACAGATTGTTCTAATTTTTAGCATACGAATTGGTAATTTAAAAACTATAATTTTATTAACTGCCGCGAAATCACGAAGATGTTACTCCTTAAAATTATAGAAAAAAAATCTGTTGCACTTCAAGCAGATTAAAAGCATTTACGAATTCTGAAACATAAAAAAAATATATATCAACTTTAGTATATTTATTATTTTTTATTGCACTTAAAAGCTCAGCACTTCAAAAATAAGATACGATTGTTCATTAACATTTAAGAAACCATAGGAATAATAAGTAGAAAAACTATAATAAATATACATGAAAAACTATTAAATAAGTATTTATTTAAGTATAACATTCCCTGTATTACAAACTACTATACCTGCAATTAAATTATTAATTGCCGCTAAATCACAAAAATATTGCTCCTTAAGGGGACGGTGAACGTTTAAAAAAATTTCTTTTAAATTTCATAATAGAGATTTGAAATTTTGTGCTAATATCAAATTCACCATAAGTATATACAATACCTGAAAAGAAATTTCCAATCTTATTGTAATTTTAAGATCTTTTAAAAAATTTAAAATTTTAAAACGGAAATTTTAAAATGCTCCTTGCGTCTTAATTTTTGAAATATTTCCTCGATTTTGGATTTGAATCACTTAAAACTCTATTATAAACAAATCTGTGTATCGATTTTTAATCCCTTAAATAGTTAATTTTTTAGAGATATTTTTCTGAATTCCATATCGATTTTCATCAAAATTCTGCCTCATAATAAGTTAAAAATCAAATTTAATTGTCTTAATGCAGTCGAATTTTAAAATGCATACGCAGTGTCTTTTTAAGCAATATCAGGATTCTTCTTTATCAGTTTCATGGATTTTGATGAAAAATTATGTAGTAAGGAGCATTTCAAAAATAAAAAAAAGCTGAAACATCAGTATTGAGAAAAACAGATTTAAAGTATATTAAAAGGACAAAAAATTGTTTGTGAACAAAATTAAAACACTTGTATCTTTGCGTAAAATAATCGCATCTCCATGTGATTTTCACGAATGACGTAGTACAAATTGAAGAATAATAATACACACAAAAAGAAATGTCGATTTTGGGGTTGATTTTTGCTGAAATAAAGGTCCACAGTTCCCCTTAAAATTATGGGAAAAAAATCTATTGTACTTCTAAGCAGATTAAAAGTATTTAAGAATTCTGAAACATAAAAGTACAGTCAATCAGGGTAACTTTGAACCACGGGGTGTAACTTTGCACCACCTCCTATTTTTCAATATTTTTGACTCTAAAAGTCTAAATTAACTCCAGAACTGTGCTCTGTTGGCAAGGCTCTAAACTGGGATTTCTACTCTTTATTTTAGAAAATAAATTAGCAACATTATGCGCAATTAATTGCATCATTTAACTATTTTTGTGAAGTACTGTTATCAAGTTAATTTTGAATGCTGTTTTGAAGTTGTTGTAATCCAATTAAATTTTCATAGTAAGTAACAATATAGTCATTTATCAGACATATTATTATCTAAATGTTGTAAATGTGTTAATATTTTGTGATTATTTATTTATTAATAGTTAATAAACTGTAAAATAAGAAGGCACTAGAATTTTACCGCATTTTCAGGGTAACTTTGAGCCGGCTCAAAATTACACTGATGCTTATAATTTACTGATTATAGGTGCTACTGTCGAAAATTTCCCATATTTGCACGTATATTTTATATAAATGCCGAAAGTGTGCATTAAATATGACATGTAAATATTTTTACAAATATGTGTAAAATACATAAATTTCATTTAGAGGCGTGATTAGGGGCGGAGTTACTCAAATTTGACATTTCATACGTTCGACGTTTTTTATTCTTGTTTGAATAATACTAGTACTTGTATGTATTACTGTAACTATGGATATATTATACAGTGAAAACATTGAAAATTGTTTTTCACTGCATTTTTATGTTTTATATGAACAATAAACAGGTTTTTTTTTAATTTCTAAACGTTCATGGTTCCCTTCTTCCACTTTTCTTATGCCTGATATTTATTGTAATATCATAAATTATACAAATCTTGTGATGTTGGGAAATGTAAATTCGGAGTCTTTACATATCTGAAAACATTTTTTGTGGTTTAAAGTTGTCCTGACTACAATACTTTTTTTTATAATTAATTATTTTATATAAAAATTTATCATATGGTGTAAAGTTACCCTAAATGGCTGGGTAACTTTGAACCAGGCTAAAAATCCATTTTTTATTGCTTTTATCCTTATTATTCCTAATTTTTTACAGTCAAACAATAATTTAGGATCATTTCTTCTCTTTTATGTCACTAGTTGCGACAATATTCTTCAAATAAGAGTGTAGCATATGAAAATAGAGAAAATGCGGATCAAAGTTACCCTGATTGACTGTATGTATAAAGTTTAATATATTAATTTGTTGCATTTCCTAGAAATTATCCCCTTTGGACCGTAAAATGTACCTTTTAGTGGGAATGACCCTTATAGAAGCATTTTATTATCCATGTAAGTACATCAATCAGAAACAGTAAATTTTATATTTATATCCAAAGCAGTATAAGAAACACATGTCGGAAATTGTACGTCAAATGTGGCAAATGAGATGCGTTCGTACTGTAACTAGTTTTATAAATATTCAGATCCTGGTGCAATAGCTGTTGCAATCTTATGCAAAAATGCATGAATAGAAAATGTATTGCGATTATACATATGAAATTCAGTAATACGAAAATAATACGAGTCCATCTTAAATAGGACGTAATCACCATGGCAACCTAGAATCATTGTCTATCATAGGATATCATTGGATTAGTTATGCATGAAAGGATTTAATAGAATAATCACCATGTTAATCAAGAATCACTACCCATCATGGATTATGAATGAATTAATTAGGTATGATAAGATTTAATAGAATGGAAAAATAATTTATTAATATCTTTTAATTTTGGTTCGATTTTCATAAAATTTGACTTGACAAAATTCTGCAGCGATTAAACACATTAAATTACAGACTATTCGGTTGGGTAGTTTTTGCGCTGTTATATGCGGACAGACGGACGTTGGTATTTATGTAATTATGAAAGCACTTCAAAATTCAAAAAAGTCTTTGAGTATATGATCAATAGATTTGTATATATAGTGGTACCTCAAAAATGTGGCAGCTTCAAAAATCCGGCATGCAAAGTCAACTCAACTCCCCCCCCCCCCCCCCGCTTTTTTTTTTTTTTTACACTTCCAACATATGGGAGAAAGAAAAACAGCAATTGTTTACAAAATTAAAAACTTCAAAATCGACAGATTATCGGAGGCCTAGATTGCCGGTGCTGTGCTAAATAGAACCGCCGATAATGTTAGCAGCAACTTAGAAGAACGAGGACGAGAAGGCTGAAGAAGAAAAAGCGTCACTGAACAAATTCATAAATTTGACTGGGTATTTAATTATGCTTCAGAAAAACCAAAATATTTCCGAAATAGTTTTTCTCCACTTGTATTTAAAAATAAAACCTGCTACAGAATGGCATAAAGAACTGAAGAAAATAAAACTGAAATTAATGTTTCGGAAAATACATTAGCAGAAATAACTGCACTGTTTATTATATTTTTTATTTATTTGTTTATTTATTTATTTATTTATTGTAACTTAGAAAATGTCAATTAAAGTAAGTTATTATTTTAATATTTATTTTTTTTAACATAAATATCACTTAGTTATGAATTAAATTATGACTAAAGGGACCATTAAGATTATCGGAAGTATGTTTGATATATTTTCAGAAATCTAGAATTTTCAAAAATCCCGACGATGCCAGATATTCGAGGTGTACTACAAAGTGTGCTAAAATTCAGTTCAGTCAGAAAACGTATAGCGCAGTTAAAAATCTCCCTCTAGCAATTCCCTTCAATAAACTGAAAAGTACTCGAAATCTTTTGTACATCCCTGTATCTGACATATGGAATTAATAAGCGAAAAAAAACAATGGAATTAAGTGAATTAATATACAAGAAGGGCTTAGTTTGTAACAAAAACTCCACCGGAGCCCTAATATTCTGCAGTACTTAAACGGTATAGTTTCCCCCCCCCCATTCCCCGCTGCCGCCATCACTCCAATCCGCATATTTATAATTCCATACATCATTTAAAGCTCTTTTTTTTTTTCTTTAGCAAAATAAAAAATTTCAATATATCTACCCGCATATACTTAACTGTCAGCTATTCCAGCTTTTAGTTTGTCACTCCTTCCGAATAAAAATCTTTGCCTAATTTTAATGTTAATTAATCGCAGAATTCTGAAATTAAATAAGGCATGGAATTAAGGATTATGATTCGTAAATAGTGTTAACACAAAAAGGAATTGTTCGCAGCTATGCATATATATATAAAATCCTAAGCCCTATATATATAAAATCCTAATAAACGATTTTATGAAACGACTGATTATGTTTCACAGTTATTTCTCCTAAATTGTGAAATATTATGCGCTGAAATTAAAACCAAGAATCCGTATTGATGTACAGATCTCAAAGTTGCATTAGAATTTTAAAATTTGGATTAGTTCTCGAGGTATTACTTTTTTTTTCTAATTTTAATGACATTTGATCAACGATGGCAACAAAATTACACCATTTTTGTTGAAAAATCTGCAGAACAGGGAAAAACTATAGGGATTAATAGATATCCTCCTTTTTCATTAAAATTGAAATTATCTTTTATTTCAATCGAACGTAAGACAATATTATACTTTTCAGGAAAATAAAAAAATAAAGACATTTTTTTCACGTTTCGGTCACCTAGAATCAGTTTATTTTAAAAACAAAAATCGTCTGTCACTTTCAAATTCCATAAACGTAAAAAAAAAAAAAGTTAAATAAGGGGCCATCCACAAATGATGTCACGCTTGGAGGGGGGGGAGGGGGGTTTGTGAAATTGTGACAGTTTGTGACAAGGGGGTAGGAGGGGGTAAGAAGAAGTGTGACATCACACATTTTGGTTAAAATAAAAGCATTAAAAATCAGCAGATTAAATTTTGAAATTGTTTTAAAATTAAAGTATTTTGTATTCATAAAGTAAGGATAAGATTTAAAGCTAAATATATTTAAATTCTGTTCCAAATTCCAAAATACTACTGTTTTCAATTGTTCTGGCATATTAATATTTTATTACTATTGTATATTAATTATGATTTTTGTCGTAAACCTTAATCTTATTTCATACAAAATAAGCACATGAATGATTTTTATAGTTATGCTCACAAATGTCATTAAAATACGTTGTTAAAGTTAAAAAATAAAATTTTAAATATAATCTACAACGCAGTGCTTTGTTTCTGAACTGCATGTACACGTTTATGTAATATAGCGTGACATGTGACAAGAGGGGGGGGGGGGGTTAAGGTGAAATGTGACACAGAGGGGAGGGGTTCAAAAATATTGAAGAAAAGCGTGACATCATTTATGGACCAATCCTAATATATGTATTCGTGAATCTTAAAAGGTTAAAAAAAATTAAAAAATAAATAAATTATTAAATGAGAAATGCATTTAGTAGGGAAAATTACGTCATATATTAAAACGATTTTCATTCCGGAGACTTAATTTGACGTCCCAATGTATAAAAGTAGTGCGGCAAGCAAATTTGTTTATATACTACATCACTTGATGCAGCCTAAATACAGGTAAATGTATGCGCAAAATACTTTCTAGTTACTTTGTATGAATTAATTAAATAAATACATATTAGAAAATTCCGATGTTCTTATTAATTAATACAAACAATATACACTGTAAAAATAACCTGAAAATATGCATGATGGCGTATTAAAATAGAGATAAGAATTCACGAATAAGCTATACCGGTTCCTTAAATACCTAAAACTCGATCAAGACGGAAATATGAGAGTAAAATTTCGAAACACAATGCTTTTCAATACGTAGATCTGAAACCTATTCCAGTTTTTTAACCTGAAGCCTAAAGTACGTATATTGTTAGTAGCGTCATTATAAAACTCAAGTAAAATAGCGTCATTTTTAACTGAACCATTTTATACAACCTGATTTTCAAATGTGTAATTGGTTTTACTTATCAATCCCGAAAACTGATGTCATTTATTACGGCAGCGATGGATGAGGTCAAGGCAAACGAAAAATGCTCATTCAAACTGAAAAGCATGTCAACGCGGTTACAGATAATAGCCGCTCTGCTATACTGATAATATCATACAACCTTTCGTAATCTGGTAATATTTTTTAGACAGCGCCCATTAGTATATGTTTTCGGAGGCTGCGAAGCCTTAACAGGTGCAGGGGCGTGCCTAGCGGGGGGGTGTTGGGGGTGTAACACCCCCCCCCCCCACACTTATTTGGAAGCGTTGGTAAAATTTAGAATAGTCGGAAAGTTAAGAACACACCCTGCAAAAAGTCCCCTCTCCCGTCGTCAGTATCATTTCAATTTTCTGTTGTCCGTCTTTAAAGGGGAAAAGAAAGAACTTCTCACGGAAGATTGTGTATGATTCTGTGTGGGAGGGAGGGGTTGTTAGAGAGCGGAGGTGATAGATAGAGAGAAAGAATCGCGTTTCTGAGAATTTGAGACTTTCGTGAAAGGGAGGGAGGGGGGGCTTGTTGCAATCTCTATTGTAAGTTATCCCATGTAGCATCTTTAATTGCTCCCTTCTGCTATGGACTGATTCTTAGAATTTGGTGACCTCTTGGCTCTGGATTTGGCGCTAGTTATTTGAGGTTGCCGCATTTAAAAGATGAGGTCACGGACACAGAAGAAGAAAGATATGCAAAAGTTTGTTTTTGTCGCATGAAGGCGGATAATTCAGTGAAAATTTTATGCACACACTGTGATCGCGTACACACATTTCACAGAAAAAAATTAATTTATATCGCCATATAAGAAAATTTCATCCGAATGAAAACATCGACCTCCAGAAAGGAAAACGGATTCAATGTACAATATGTAGATAAAATCCTAACTAGCAATTCTATGGAAAATGTCAATGTTTCTGAAAAGGAAGATGCCTCGACTTTTCTAAGTTGTGATCCAGCCAATCGTATTGGAAACAATTTAACCGAAAACCAGAAACTTTTCATCCTGTCTCGTGGGCCTTATCAACCTCAGAGATCATCGTACCCTGTGAATCATGACATAGATCGTAAGAAGCAGAGTAAGTTTAGCTCTTGCTGGGATAAAGAATATCCATATTTAGAATACAGCGACCAACTGGATGCCGCATTTTGTTTTGCTTGTTCACTTTGCTCTGATGGCCCGGGGCCTGAAAACGCAGAAGAAACTTGGATCAGTGTTGTATTCGTGTATGGCATAAGATGAAAGGCCGAGGAAAAAACCGTAAAGGCAAGTTAATGGCTCATTTTACGAGCAATGCTCATACAGCCGCAGTGTATAAATTAGATAATCTGGTCTAAAAAATTAAGCACGTTGACAACTTTCTATCAAGTCGACGTAGAGAGGCAGCAGCTAACGCGGAGCAAATTCGTCTAAGAAACAGAGAGATTATTAATATACTTCTAGACTGCACCAGATATCTAAGTCGTCAAGCACTTGCATTTCGAGGATGAGAGAGTGACAGCGGTAACTACATTCAGCTCATTAGATTAAAGGCCAGGTGGATTTCAACTTTAAAAAACTGGATTGATGATAATCATCTTCGCCCATACCATGCCAACTATCTTAGTAATAAGTCGCAAAACGACTTTATCGGGGTTCTTGGATCATGTGTCCGTGAAAAAATAGTTGCAAATGTCAAAAATTGTGGATTTTTTAGCATTATGGCTGATAGCACACACGATCTCTCTCATCTTGACCAGCTCTCAATTGTAATCCGATACGTGACCCCAAAGATTCAGCCAGAAGAAAGGTTGTTAAAACTAAAAGATTATCTGGATAAAACAGGCGAAGGAATGGCTAAGCTTATTTCTGAAATTCTGCAGTCAGTTGGAATATCGCTTTCTCAAGCTCGTGCACAGTCTTAGAACACCACGTCATCTATGTCCGGCCGCATTTTAGGCTGTCAATCAAAACTTTCAGAAATAGCTGGTAGATCTATTTTATACATACCCTGCCTCGCGCATAAAGTGAATTTATGTGTTGAACATGCATGCGAAGAAAGCAATATAATGAAATTGTTCTATGACAGTATTCAAGATCTCTGTAACTTCTTTTCACTGAGTACAAAGCGATTCGGCATACTGAGAGAGAAAATGGAAGTTCTTCAGAAGAGTCTTACCTTGAAATCTTTGTCGAAGACAAGATGGACTATGCGAGCGAATTCAGTCAGAGCTTTTTTATCTTCCTATGATGCCTTCATACATACTCTGCAAATTATTTCTGAAGACATGAAGGTTGACAAGGATGCTCGAGCTAAGGCGGCAGGGTTAAGAAGCAAAAGGATGTCATACGATTTCATTGTTTCTTTACTTGCAATGAAAACAATTATGTTTAAGACCAAGTTAGCAACAGAACAATTGCAACGTGAAGACCTGAACATTTTAGAGGGAACCGACATAATGCAGAAAACTTACGAAAGCATTCAGAAACTCCGGAATGGTGACGCGGCGGCAATAATGAACATCATTAACCCTAGAACTACCGGAAATTTTACTCAAGTTTTATAAAAACATTCTACACCAGAATTTTTACTTAAAACTATTTAATTTGTTTATTTAACTTATTATTGTCTGATTTATACATTTAGTTTGTTTTGAAGAAATTTCTGGTTTGAATAAATATTTTGAATGTACATGTCGGGTCCATTGGACCCTTCTGGTAGACAGAGGGTTAAGGGGCCTGAAAACATCTGCGAGACACATGGAATAATCAAGATTATGAGTTCAATTTGCGGCACAGGTGACGGAGAACTCCATCGAAGATCGACGAAAATCCTGAAACTGCAGTTCTATTTACACGAGAGAATTATTTTAAAGCAGAAATTTTGAAGGTGGTAGATCGACTTACAATTGCATTTGGAGACATTCATAAGTTGGTATTTGAGAAAGTTAAACCACTGGCCTGTCTCTTTCCATCTAAGATCAAGTATAGCTCTACCGAGAACATTTCTAAATTATGTCAATTATTCCCTGATGATCTCAAAGATGATATCAATTTCACATTCCAAATTATCTACATGTCCTAAGAAATAGCTAGTTCTGAATCGGATACAATCGGCGCAGCAGCGCAAAAACTTGTGAGGAAGGCTCATTTGTATCCTAACCTTTCTTTGACCTATAAGTTGACTTTAATTATTCCAGTAACTGTGGCAAGTAATGAAAGAATTTCAGCAGGTTAAAGTTAGTAAAAAATTACTTGCGTACCACCATGTCGGAAGAGCGACTGGACGAACTAATGCTATTAACCTGTGAAACAGACATAACTGACATGTTGAATTTAGACAGTGTAACTGGAAAATGGGCTATTCTAAAGGATAGGCGGGTGATAATTTAAAAATGTAGATGGATAATTTTTAGTATCTTATACTAATATATATCTTATTTTTAGCAAGCAAGATTTGTCTTTTTTATGTATTTTAAAATTTATACATTTACATTACACAGCAGCATGCTGTTTTATTTATAAAAACAAATTCCGAAGTACTTCAACATTCTTAAATTGTTACTTTTGAGAACTGGTTAATATACGGTACATCCGTACACATTTCCTTTTAAATCGTAAGCAGAATCCTAATTAATAACAAAATTCGCTACTATACTTATATAGTAAAATAATTAAAAAAATTTTACACATACTGAATAACAGCATTTAATTTCGACTGTGGTTAAGGAGAATGCAGGTGAACACTTAAGATTTTTAGTGATTTTTATAAATTCACAGTATTGTAGAACAGTTGACTCCGTCGCTGAAAGGGGGGGGGGGGGTATCACAAAGCCTTTCTCACCCCCGATCTTGCAGTCGGCAAAATTCGGTTCACACCCCCCCACTAAAACAGCCTTCGGCACGCCCCTGAACAGGTGTTGGCGGACGAAGCTCGTAGGCGGTTGATCCCCCTAGTTACATATATGTTACATCATTAGATCTAATTCCGCGATTTCCTTATCTTATACTAAATTTCTATTTTATAGTAACTAAATCCTTATTCATAAATAATCTCTATCGTCAACTCTGTTAAATTCCCTTTAATTTAATGTCTCACTTATCTAAATTGCTTAAATATTACGCTTTTAGTATTCTTAAATTAAATGTTCCATTTCCGCGAGTTTTAGGTAGCTTTCATTACAAAAAGCTACCTATTGCAGCCGTTCGGAGGAAAGCAATTTCAAAAACTTTTGGTATATTTTCATCGATCATGACCCCCAGACCCCTAAACCACCCTCCGTTCAAAAGTTGATATATATATATATATATATATATATATCCATATATATATATATATATCTGACCTTTGTCATACTGTAACTCTCGAATTTATGAACCGATTTGGATGTAATTCGGTATGTACATAGTACATACCAATGTCTCGACCGAGTTCGTTGGCCAGCTTCATCCGCCATTTTGTTTCAAAATGGCGGCCATTTAAAATTTTCTTAAAAATTTGAAATTTGAAATGTGGTACCAAAGAATTGAAAAAGGAAAAATATTTTTTTCTTATGTATTTGACCTTCATACAAAGATTCCGGAGCAGTTTTTGTTTCGTCTATTTCTCAAAAAATGGCTGAGTTATAGCATTTTGAATTTCTAGCGTGGCTGACATTTTGAAACGTCCTGATATTTGTCTCGTGATAACAGGCGTATTTATGAACCGATTTGGATGTAATTCGGTATGTACATAGTACATACCAATGTCTCGACCGAGTTCGTTAGCCAGCTTCATCCGCCATTTTGTTTCAAAATGACGGCCATTTAAAATTTTCTTAAAAATTTTAAATTTGAAATGTGGTACCAAAGAATTGAAAACGGAAAAATATTTTTTTCTTATGTATTTAACCTTTATACAAAGATTCCGGAGCAGTTTTTGTTTCGTCTATATCTTAAAAAATGACTGAGTTATAGCATTTTGAATTTCTAGCGTGGCTGACATTTTGAAACGTCCTGAATTTTGTCACGCGATAAAAGACGTATTTATGAACCGATTTGGATGTAACTTCGTTTGTACATAGTACATACCAATGTCTCGATCGAGTTCGTTGGCCAGCTTCATACCCCATCTTGTTTAAAAATGGCAGCCATTTAAATTTTTAAGAAAAATTTAAATTTGAAATGTGGTACCAAAAATTTGAAAATTGAAAAAATATTTTTTTTTATGTATTTGACCTTCATACAAAGATTCCGGAGCAGTTTTTGTTGCGTCTATATCTCAAAAAATGGCTGAGTTATAGCATTTTGAATTTCTAGCGTGGCTGACATTTTGAAACGTCCTGATATTTGTCTCGTGATAACAGGCGTATTTATGAACCGATTTGGATGTACTTTGGTGTGTACATAGTACATACAAATATCTCGACCGAGTTCGTTGGCCAGCTTCATCCGCCTTCTTGTTTCAAAATGGCGGCCATTTAAAAAAATTTAAAAAATTTAAAATTTAAAATGAGATACCAAAATATTAGAAAATGAAAAAGATTTCTTTTGTATGTGTTTGACCTTAATACAAAGATCCCGGAACAGTCTTTGTTTCGTCTATATCTAAAAAAATGGCTGAGTTATAGCGTTTTGAATTTCTATTGTGGCTGACATTTTAAAACGACCTGATTTTTGTCACGCGATAACAAGCGTATTTATGAACCGATTTGGATGTTACTTGGTCTGTACATAGTACATACCAATGTCCCGACCGAGTTCGTTGGCCAGCTTTATTCGCCATCTTGTTTCAAAAGTGTTGCCATTTTAAAAAAATTAAATTTAAAATTTAAATTGAGGTATTAAAAAATTGGAAAATGAAAAAGATTTTTTTATGTGTTTTGCCGTGATACAAAGATTCCGGAGCAGATTTTGTTTCTGAAAATTTGTTCTTTTGTTTATATCTTAAAAAATGGTTGAATTATAGCACTTTGAATTTCTAGTATGGCTAACATTTTGAAACGATCTTGTATTTGTCACGCGATAACACACGTATTCGCCTATTTCCATGTGAGAAAGCATGTGGATAGTATACATCAACATCTCAGCCAAATATAAGTTACTTTAAATAAAAGCAGCTTGGATAAAGCTGACTAATTTCGTGAAATTCTCATTCATAATGATTTAGTATTGATAAAAATTAGTATTGAATCTCCTATATTCGGTTTCCACTAAATTGAGCTTCGTGTGTTTGAATAATATAAGTTGGCTTTTTAGGTAGATTTCGTAAGAAATACTACCTATTGCAATCGTTACCATGGTGCGACTTTTGAAAAATTCCTTCATAACTTTTCATTATAGGACCCCAGGAACCCAAAACCACCCCCACCTAAAAAGTTTATATATATATATATATATATATATATGTATGTATGTATGTACTAAATTTTGTCCGCACGATAAAAGTCGCAATTATGCACGAATCATCTTCAAACTCGCCAACTACTTTGAGATGGCTAATATCTCGGCGGGGATTGAAAATGAGCGAAATCGGCCCAAGAGGGTGGAAATGGGGAGGGTTCAAAATTTTGAATACTGTCTTAACATGATTCTGATAAAACCAGCTCTTACACAACAATGGCAGGAAAAAAATAAAAGTTTTTCGTTATAGCTGTTGCCAAAAATTAAAAAAAAAAAACAAATAATAAATTTCTCACCACAACAATTACTTTTCTTTTGCAAAATTTTCACGTGTAAAATTAAATAGTATGACAAATTGAAAACAAATTGAATATTACGTCATAAGTTTCCTAGAGCAAGGTTTCAGCATGAAAACTCAAAATAAATAGTTTGACGAATTAAAAAAATATGTATATTGCGTCATATTGGAAATATAATGGACCTCAGCAGGTGAATATGTAACGCCATGTAAGTTTGAAGAAACGTATTAAAACATGATAAAAACCCGACTATGGAAATATTAACATATTTTAACACTTTAAGGTTCTCTGAATTTTTTGTAGCCATTTTTTAAACCTATTCCATATATATATGTGTGTGTGTATTCGTGTATATTACAATTTTCACAAAAAGTTTAGCTCCCTACAGCTCGGTCTTTGTGAAGAAACTGGGTTTTATCTCTAATCTTGATTTAAGTTTTGTTGGAGAATTTAGTACTTAACATCGAAATCTACCTCCGCCTGTAGGTCCGAGCCGGCAGGGATTTTTTAAAATAAGGTATTTGAAAGCTACCTCTTCCTCCCGGCACTGGCCGGAAGGACTTTTTCTTTCTGCAATGTTCTTTTAACAACCATTTTATTTTCTCTTCCGAATTTTACTTTCCCGCGCATTTCCGAGGTTATCCTTTTTCCCTTCAAATTACCTGTTCTGACAACTTATATTACGCTATTACTGCTGGATGTGATTCACGACTCCTATCGAGACAGCCAGTAACTTCATTTTCAACTATAGAAATAATCCAATGTTGCTATTAATGCAACATATATATAATGAAGAAACAACTAACAAAAAAACAACTTGCAATGTTGACTGTATTCTAAAAATGATATCTACAAGTGATTGTCGTAAGTCCGCTGTAATAATAAAAAATGAATTGAAAAAAAAATTACGGCACAGAAATACACGTGTCATCAGTCAAACGACACCTAAACCTCTATAGTTTATATGGCAGAAGACCAGCAAAAACATGTTTGTTATCTACTAAGAATAAGAAGGCTAGAGTTGTATTTGTAAAACGGCATAACCCTTTCAGGGGCAAAGCAATTCCATTGCTAAAGTGTTGAAATTATTGATTGGCACCGGAATTTTGGTTAAAAAAATTTCGGTTTATTATGTGTGTGAAATATAGCTTTTTCTTATTTACAAATAAATTTGTTTTCAAATTCCGGTGTCAGTCATTAAATTCAACACTTTAGCAATGGAATTGCTTTGCCCCTGAAAGGGTTATGCCGTTTTACAAATGCGACTCTAGCCTTCCTATTCTTAGTAGATAACAAACGTGTTTTTGCTAGTCTTCTGCCATGTAAACCATAGAGGTTTAGGCGTCGTTTGACTGATGAAACATGTATGTCTATGCCGTAATTTTCTTTGAATTCATTTTTGATTATTACAGCGGACTTACGACAATCACTTGTAGATATCATTTTTAGAATACAGCCAACATTGCAAGTTGTTTTTTTCGGATGGCCATTTTGAGGCTTATTTTCGATGTATTTTTGTTTATTAAAAACTTTATTATATGTAATAACAAGTTGACGAGACCCGTTAAAAGAACGAGCTAATTCTGCTTGCAGTCTACCTTTCTTAAGTGCATTTACAGCGGCTTTTCTAGAATCACTTCAATATTTTTTACATTTCGGCATTTAAAAATAACCACAATAAGTCGATATAAACACTAATCGAAGCTATTGAGCCACTGACACCTTCAACAATTAAATGCAAACTAATTATCAAAATACTTTTGAGCTAAAGAGGAGTCATATTTCTTCGGTGACGCCGAATGTAAACAAACAAGTTGAAACTTGATACATTTGAATAATTGCAGTCATAGTGTTCTCAATTATAGGGAATATATTTTCTTTTACATTTTTATATTAAATAAAATAAGACAGAATATAAGGTTGTCAAAATACTTTTGAGCGCTACTGTATATCAATTGCATGGCAACCTAGAAACATTAGTTCAAGTTAGAGCACTGACAGACACACGGCAGACAGATAGACAGCTATTTCCTAATTAAATGATGCACAGATTATCTGTGCATCTGATTTATCTGACAGAAGATTCTGGCAAATGTTATGAATAAAAGTGCTAAATTATTCAGTAATTTTTCAACAAACTTTTAACATTCGGAGCCAGACAGACAAACAGAATTCATAAACACTTTTCAACTACGGTGGAAAGTGTTTAAAAGAATACAAAAAATATAATAATTATAATAATATTATTAATAATACTATTATTAATAATAATAATTGAACATCGCAAGAGTAACGCCCACGAGAAACTATACTGATAAAAATAAAAGAAAGAAAACATGCTGGCACGAATTTGTTAATAAATTCATTTCAGGTTCCTGTAATTATTGTAAAATTAACATTTTTCTTACGTCAGTTTTATTGAAAAAATCGGGTTTTTTTAAAAATGGTGTGTTTATTTTGAAAAAGAAGAAAAAATAGAAAAACTGCGTTATTAAATTACTTTATGAATATGCCAAAGATTTATTTATATAGCAATATTTTTCATTCAAGTTTTCATAAAACAGAGTGAATTTTACTGATGTATATCAAAAAGAGGCGTGTCTAAAATACTTGCTTTTAATCTTTTTATTATCAGAAACACATGTGACAAGTATTATTTTTAACACTTTAGTAGATTTAATAGGTAATTATCTTCCTTGATGTTCTTAAGTAAATATTGCATTTCTCTGTCTATATATATATTTTTTTCCATTCAAGAAAATTTTTATCAATGATTGTTTTGAATCCACGTATATAATCTTTACAAATCCTGGAAAACTTCGGCTCTTTAAGGTTACTAGGCAATGGCCTTTTTGATTTATCTTTAGTCCAATTTTAATTACAAATTTTTCTAATCCATAAATTAAATTTTTGTTAGCCTAAAGTCTTATCTTTTTCACTTAAAAAAAAAAAAAATCCTTAACTCAAGAAGCTACATCGTAGTCCCCGCCCCCACTTTTTTCTTTTTATCCCCGGTATGCTATTTCTTTCTCCCACCTTATTTTGTGTCGTCGCCTCAAACTCACGTTACGTTGTATTATCCAGCCGTAAAACAAAGCAGATATATCATTGTACTATTAAATACCCTATAGCACTTTTTTAAAATTTCTAAGCTCGCACATTTTTAATTTTTATACAGTCGTATTGGGGAAAAAAAGTACGTTTAAATGCAATTTGTTTGAAAACTTTATTATTTTTTAGCCCACGGTATGCTATTTCTTTCTCCCAGCTTATTTTGTGTCGTCTCCAAAAAATAACGTTATGCTGTATAATCCAGTCGTAAAACGAAGCAGATGTATCATTGTACGA
Organism: Maratus speciosus; assembly: GCA_963932465.1. Taxonomy (NCBI): domain Eukaryota; kingdom Metazoa; phylum Arthropoda; class Arachnida; order Araneae; family Salticidae; genus Maratus; species Maratus speciosus. The sequence continues at coordinate 295,762,521 of OZ010798.1, forward strand.
TTAAATACGCTATGGCAATTTTTAAATTTTCTAAACATCGCACATTTTCAATTTTTATACCGTCGTATTTGGGAAAAAAGGTACGTTTTAATACAATTTGTTTGAAAACTGTAACTCCATTTATTTTTGAAATATTAATTTTTTTGTAGTTTTTAAGATTCATTTGCTTAATATTGGCAGTGGAAGTACTCCATTTCAGTAGAAAGTAAAAGAAAAATAGTTCTCAAATAGTAATTATATATTTTTGTTGCCATTTTCTTATAACAAACGAAAGAAAATGTAATTAAAATACGTGCTGCTATTTTGAAAAAATATAAACGAATGATTTCTGATAAAACATGGAGCTATTATAAACTATGTTTAATTTTAAGCATCTATATGAATGTTACAAACAAATAAAGGCCTATGAATCATGAGATAGCCATTTTTTTGTTGAGTTTTTTTAATAACGGCATCTTTTTGCTACGTTTGTGTATTATTTCGCGATAGTGACGTCCTATGCATGCTCTACTGTAGATGTTTAAGAGTGGATCGTAAATGTGGAATCCTTAAGCGGATGCGAATGACGTCAATTTACATAAAATAAAAGCATGTGCTTTAAGTCTTAAAATTGAAATATGTTTTGTACTACAGTAGACGCTCGATTTTACGAACTCGATGGGACTCATAAAATGTGTTCGTAAAATCGAAAGTTCGTAAATCGGAGGGACATTAGTTCAATGGTATGCTGGTTGGGACCAGTACATCAGTTCGTAAAAAAGAGTAATTCGTAAAAAAGAGGTTCGTAAAATCGAGCGTCTACTGTACTTATATATACAGTCCCTGGCCAAATTATTAGACGCACCGTTGTTTTTTACGAAATACATGTTTTCGATGAAGTTTATAGGCAGTTGTGTTATATTTAAACATAGATTTAATGATTTTTTATTCAGGAGATTTATTATATACTTCCTATTGGTATTTAGTTTTAACGTATGGCAACACAATGTGAACCAATGGATACGCGGACGTAAACAAGTGGAAACCGGTTGCAGCCAGTTCAAACCGGCGGCGTTCGCTAGTGCGTCAGTTGAGGAAATGTTTCTGTGGCGTTATGCGCTTGGTTTATTTGTTTCAAAGTTGTATGCTACGTAGTTAGTTGTTTTTTGTGTGTGCAGTGTTTAAATAAGCACGTGGAACATTTTCAGCATCTGTAAAACAGGTGATCTGTCACCTCGTAAAAAAGCTGAAGTGAAGCAAAGCCGCCTCAAGACTACAAGCCAGACACGCCCTTCATCCCCCACATGTGACGTCACAGCCTGGCTAACTGCCAACGCGCCAGCCCCCGAACATTTGAATTTTGTATCTTCCTATTTTACGTGCACGCGCGTTTTACTTAGCCTAATAACATATTTTTTCCAAGGTAAGTTTTATTTTCAAATTATATTTATATGCTATCAGCACAAGTTTTATTTCTTGTGTTCAAAATCTTTTATTTTTAATCTCTTTGAAATAAATTAACTAGCAAATCCTAGTACGATTCTATCAATAATACCGTATCTCAAAACGAAACGATATTATTGTAGTTCTGTTTCTTTCCACATAGAGCAATAATTTAAAATGGCAAACATCCCTAAATCGTGTCAAGACTTATATCATTTAATTTGTATCTTGTCACACCATCCTCTCTTTATAATGTGTTCTGTTTTCTCTAATTCATTAGAGTGACCTTTAATTAACGCCCATTTATTAAAAGACACTTGTCGTGTGAATAGTAACTCGGGTTATTTTGTATGCAGAATTACTTGGACTTTAATTTGACAACAAATTTATGTATGTATATATATATATATATATATATTCATACTTAAAAATTTAAATATTCTAGAAATTTTCATAAAAGTCGCTGTGAATACATAGCATTTTTATCTTGTTTACTTCTTTTAAAGCAAACCCCGATCGATATACTTGTATCAATTTATTGTTGTTTTTTAATCTTAAACGTTTGCTATCTTAATAAAAATTATTTTTATAATTTTTTGTTAAATTATAAATGCTTATGTACTGTGTAAATAGAGCTATGGGGGTAATGTTTTTGACTCTCTCTATTTTTGCCGCAACTGTAAACAATTTATTTACAAGACTAGAGGAAGGGTTGCTAGTACCCTTATGCAAAACAGTAGTTTCCCTCCCCCCCCCCCCACACACACACACCTTCTTCGCAAAAATCCTATGTGTTTTCATATACATTTTAATGTTTAATTAAAAATAACAATAAATAAAATTATTATTCTATAATTATAAATTTACTTTTAGATCTAGTCAGGAAATACTTTTCATCTCATAAAAATTGATTATTTTAAGCTTAAAATATGTGAACAAACATTTAAGAACCCACACAACATTATTTTGGAAATGAAATATTTTCGTGGAAGGTTTTTGTGTTTTTCGGTGTTTTTAATTTTTTTTTTTTTAATTTTTTTTTTTTTTTTTTTATCAGCTATTACCTAAACATTCGAGGAAAATGAACATAAATTAGGAATATTTTAATTCCAATAGATGAAAATCTTTTCTTTCTTTCTTTTATTTTTCTCTTCATATCGTCGGTACCATGTCAAACTATCCAATGTGAAAATAGGCACTTTTCAGGAAGGCAAAAAAACTGTTTTAATTGTGAATTCAAAATCAGCGCAAAGCAGGAGTAAACAATTATTATATTTTTCGGGTGCTGTTTTATATCCCATTTAAGCTTGCTATTGAGATAAATCATTTGAATAATTTTACTCGTCAAAAATCAGATTGGATAGTTTGATATGGTATGCTTATTTGTACGTTTTGAGCTTTGTTGAACTTTTTCAGCTTCAAACTATCCAATATGCCACATTGGATAGTTTGACTTGTAAAAATTTGTGCTTTTCCCAGGATCGCCATTCCATAGTAGCGAATATGCCATTTTGGATAGTTTGACTTGTAAAAATTTTATGCTTATCCCAGATTTGCCGTTTCATAGTAGCAAATTTGTCGTATTCAATAATTTATTTTGTAAAAATTTTGGTATTTACATATTCATTATAAAACGCTTAAGAATTTTCTTTAATAGTTTGAATAAAGAATAAACAGTAAATTAATAAAGAAAAAAGCTTATTTTTAAACATTCTGTTAATTTTATAAAATATAAGAAAATAAAAATATCTCAAATAATGGGGTGGGCAACAACAGACAATTCATACCCGTGATTATAAATAGTAATCTTCGCGCTATTTTCTAAGAAACTCATGGGCCGCTTTCTACCACTATTTTCAAATAGAAAATCTTTGATTTATTTAATCCCCCCATTAAAAAAAGTTGGAACAAATGACTTTGAAGAAAATTTAGAAGAAATTCATAATAGGCTCTTTTAATACAATAATTGCAAATGTTCTCCCGAATGTGGGGTATGATAAAGAGGCAGTCCCTTATTTCAAGATTTTCTTGATCGTTAAAAAGTTTTTATGACTTTTGGTTTACTTTTCTGTCGTCTCACCGTGCTCTAATTCTCACAAATATACCCAGATTGCAATATAACTTATTTATGTTTTTGACATTTACTGCAGCATGTCCGGTACTGAAAATGGAGCGTGGAGCATTTATAGGTCCTTTACAGAAACACCCAAAATAATCCCATTACCTTACGCTTAATTGGGAAAGAAACGTTTATGGTTTAGTTTAATTATGTAGCACTATTTCAAACATAAGGAAATTTATGTGCATTATTGAGGTGCACAGCAACATGCCTACGTTAGAATAATGATGTGTACAACAGTTATCGTTCATTTACAGGGACATACAAAGGTTTTAGTTAACGTGCAGTCTATTAGTGATAATTGCTGGAAATGCGTTTTATATTATGGTATGCGTTTTAAAACTATGTGCATACTACGTGTGTATAAATTCTATAGATTGTATACAGGACTACCTAAAATAATTCGTTAGCATTTCTAAGTATGATTCTGAATTGCATAATCGTGGTTTTTAATTGCGTTATGCATTTAAAAGCTGAATTATAGTGTATATGAAATTTTTGTGGAATATAAGTCAAATCATATACAGGGCCACTCATAAAACAAGAAACATGGACAATTATGGATGATAATTTCTGGAAGTATCATTTTAGTAGTTTTAAACGTCTTTTAGCTTTATTTAATTTTTAGCTATTATGTGGCATGTATAAAAATCTGTAGGTAATATACAGGCTTGTACAAAATAATTCAGTTATGCTCGTCTCTTGGTATAAATTACTCAATGTGAATTTCAACCTATTATCCTTTTTAACACTTTTCAATCTTGTTGGAAAGTGTTTATGAATTCGGGTTGTCGGTCCACGCTCTAACTCACGTAAGTATACTCGGATTTTCATGAAATAGAAAAATGTTAATAGCGCTTAAAATGGCATGTTCGGTATTGCATATGAAGCGTAATAGTTTATTTACAGGGGCACTCAAAAGATTTCCGTTACATTATGGTATATGAGGTAAAATCGTTTTGAGAGTATTTTAATGACATTAAGCTATTTCAAATGTATTAAAACTGATATAAATCTCTGAATTTCATTACAAGAAGATTACGACAGAATAGGGAATACATTCATAGCATTTGTCGTTCATTTACAGGGACACACAAAAGAAATGGGCTACAGTACTGTCTTTGAGCAATAATTGCTAAAAGTGCGTTTTTGAATTTCGGTATGCGCTTTTAAATTTAACTATTTTTTTTGCATGTTGCATAAAAATTCTATACCTCGTATACAGGGCTGCACAAAAGAAGTCACTGAAAACAATTACCGTCCATAGATAGAAAAAGTACTCGAATCAGTTTGTGAAGCCCTGTAGATTTGTATATAATCTAGATAGTATGTGGCAATTTAGTTTAATTAGAAATTAATTAGAACTTTAGCAATATACGCCCATAAAGGGAAATATACTTGAACTTCTTGTATAGTCCTGTATATTATCTACAGATTTTTATACATGTTACGTAATATGATAAAATTTAATTCAGGCGAAAAATTCTTAGAAGCACACCTCTAGAAATTACCAGTCATAGCCGGCAATAGCTATGTATATGATCTACAGAATTTATACGCACCACGAAATAATCATATAATTAAAAACTCATATATAATTGAAAACGCATTTCAATCAACTATCGCTAATAGACAGCAGTGTAACTGCATTTTTTGTGTGTCCCTGTAAATTAACGATAACTATCATACATGTCATATTCTACAGTAAGCAATTTGTAATGTAAATCAATTACGGATGTCAATTTCACTTTGTTTGAAATATTTTAACGTTATTAAAATATGCTTGAAACATTTTTTTTTTTTTTTTTTTTTTTTTTTTTTTTTACTATAAACCATTACACGACAAAATTCTTTTTATGAATCTGTAAATAATAATAAATGACTTGAACATCATATTCTGCATAAAACTTGCTTTAATACATACTTGATAAATCCATATTAATTTCATTATGTTTTAAATATCGTACCACCGTTAAAAGACACAGCTGTTTTTTCCTATTGAGTGTAATGTAACGGGGTTCTTTTGAGTGTCCCCGTAAATAAACTAAAAATTCTCACATTCCATTAGCAATAGAAAACATATGTCAATTGTGTTAAAATTCAATCTATAAACGGAACTGTTTTTGTCTTCCTGATAAAAAGACTATTTTCATATTGGATAGTTTGACATGCTACGAATGCTTAGAAATAAAAGAAAAAAATATCCAAACAATTGCCGCAAAGGAACGAATATGCCATATTGGACAGTTTGACATTGTAAATTTTAGAAAAAGTGCATATTGGATACTTTGAAACAGTCATTATCTAAGTTTCTAAGCAAGCTAGAGACGTGACGATTCTGATAAGTAAGTATCATGCACAATACAACGAAATGGCACAAAATATGAAAATTGCATTTTTTCACATTGGATAGTTTGACATGGTAGTGACGATATGTCAATACATTTTTTAAAAAATCTATTGCTTGTACCTTGCATAATATATCAAACTAATACAAAACTAAATAATAATTTTCTGTTTCATGAACTTGTGTTGTTTTAGTATTATGACAGTTTTATGTTTTTTAATTTAATGGATTTTATGTGAAAATTACCCATTTCTGATAAGTAAAGTTTACAGTACGAAAATTTATTTATAAGAATACTTAATTTCATGTATACTTTAATTTTACTATTTATTATATGCAGGTTTCAAATCACTTAATATTTAATAGGATATTTACTGTATAATTTCAAGCCCAATTAAAAATAAAAATAGAACACAACTTGAATTTGTTTTCATTTAACATTCACTTTTCTTCCACTTTAATTTTTAAATGTGGGTTTTGATTGGCACACTTATTGTTATTTATTTATTTTGAAATAATTGAAAGCAAAATAATTCAATTTATGTGTTTAAACTGCAAATTTATATATATATATGTTAAGGCCAAAACCCGGAGCTCGGCCAGTTCCCGAATTGGCCGGCCAATTCGCGAACTGGCCAAGATTCCTGGCCAAAACCCGAAATACATGAAATGAACAGCGTATTTCGGGTATTGGCCGGCCAATTCGCGAACTGGCCAAGATTCCTGGCCAAAACCCGAAATACATGAAATGAACAGCGTATTTCGGGTTTTGGCCGCCAATTCGCGTACTGGCCGGGAAGCCTTGGCCAATATACGAAGCGGGGGTTCAAGGCTGCCCGGTAGGCGGCACTGACATGCACACGTGATAGGAAAGAACGTTCCATGCTGTGACTATTATATTCTGATATGCTGGATAATTTCCCGCCTGTTTGATATATTTCGATAAATTGGGTCTATTGTGAACATTATATTCTAATCTGCTGGAGATTTCCACCCTCTGTGACTAATATCGATAAATCGGATTTATTGTCCAATCCAATAAACAAATTATCTGAGTGACTCTGTAAAATAACGACAAATTCTACACAGCCAATAAACTATAGAAAAAATATTGTAGAGCATATTAGTAATGCATAACAGTTTCATTATGTTTGAGTTAGAGTAACATCATTAAATTACCCTATAAACGATTTTTTCACATATATCATAATTCTTTATCTTAATTCTTTTGGGCGTCACTATAAACGAACTATAATGGCTGCTTAACCAATGCTCTATAAAAAACATATTGCTCTCTACAGGAGTTAGGCATGCGAATTTTATTATGTTTGGAATAGTGTCACATCATTTAAGTGCACTACAAATGATTTTTCACCATTCACTTCAATGTAACGAAATACTTTTGAGTGTCTCTGTAAACAAACTATAATTGATACTTATTTCATACACTTTAGATAACAGTTTGTCCTCCATCTTAATGATGCATACTAATTTTATTACAATTGGGATAATGTAATAACATTACAATGCGCCGGAAAAACTTTAGCCATTGATGATATTGTAATGAAATACTTTTGTGTGTCCCTGTAAATTAACCAAAAATAGTACACACTTCACTTTCAATACCGAAATGTATTTATAAACCTAAATAATATAACAATTACAAGTCAATTAAAGTCTTACTCGAGTTAGAGCACGGACAGGCAGACGGCCAGACAAATTGAATTCATAAACACTTTCAACTATGTTAGAAAGGGATAAAAAGTAAAAATTGGTTTCTATATACCCATTTCCTGAAATGGTCGATCGCGTATGGCCATTTCGCGAACTGGCCGATCGCATCTGGCCAGTTCGGGTTTTGGCCGGCCGATTCTCGAATTGGCTAGTCAGTTTAAAACGTTGTTGGCCAGTTTGCGAATTGGCCAGCCAGTCCGGGAATTGGCCAATTTCGGGTTTTGGCCGTAACATATATATATATATATATATGTATATACCGGGTGTCCCAAAAAGGACTGACTGATTTTAAAATTCAATAACTTGCAAACGGTGACAGATATTTAAAAAATTCTTGCAGGAGGGTTATGCATAAGGTCAAAAGTTTTTTTACAGTGATTTTCAATTTTAGTTCGAATTACAAACAATAGATGGGGCTGCGATCAATAGACGCTGAATTCAGGCTCGATTTTTGGTACTTCGTGGAACGGATAATACATTTCCATCTCCTTTTTCAGCATGGAACAAGAGAAAGGACTAGAAATCGAGCCTGTATTTAGCGACTATTGCTTACAGTGCCATCTATTGTTTGTAATTCGAACTAAAATCGAAAATCACTGTAATAAAACTTTTGACCTTATGCATAAACCTCCTGCAAGAATTTTTTAAATATCTGTCACCGTTTGCAAGTTATTGAATTTTAAAATCAGTCAGTCCTTTTTGGGACACCCGGTATATATGTAATAATGTATAATGTCTTGTTTTTGAATATATACCAAATAGATAATTGATATTGTTTCTAAATTTCAAAGTAGAATAAATAATAAAAACTGTCTACTAAAATAAGTTTAATACTTGGGATTTTTTTTTCATTAACGAACGAATTTTCTTTAATGTATCTTTAATTCTGATGCACATTTTCATTGACACAGTGATATTATTTCATAAATATTGTTTTTGTGTTATCGTTATTATTGTTTCGAGTGATCGAAATTGATTAAAAAGCACTTAGTTAGCGTCTTTAAACTATAAGTTTTTATTTTTTTCCCATATACTGTGATAATAAGTTGAAATATGGAGGAAAGAATTAATGTTTTAAATAACGCATGTGCTCTCCACGGCTGATCTAAGCCCCGCGTCGTGACGTCACGAAACCTTGTGTTTGGCTTGTAGTCTTGAGGCGGCTTTGAGTAAAGGCCCTCGTGGATGCTAAAAGTTTTTCAAACCGCGAAATATTACGAAGATTGAAGATTTCTGAAGCTGGTGTACGACGCATAAAGACGAAAATTGAGGCAGGGGACGATTTGAGCCCAAAACGAAAGTAAAGATGTGGCAGAAAGCCCATTTTCACACCAAGGTCAGAGAGATGTTTAAAGAAAATTTGTGTGGAAAACAGATGGGCTACCACAAAAATTATAAAATCGCTACTCCAAGTTGCTAACGTGAATGTTTCTGAGCGCACTGTTCGCAGAAAATTAACAGAAATAGGTTTTAAGGCCTGCCGCCCCGCCAGGAAGCCCAAGTTAACAGCTGCAATGAAAGCAAAGCGTCTGAAGTGGGCCAAACAGTGGCCTGATAAAGATGTGAACTTCTGGAGATCGGTAAGTTATTATAATTTCATCACTAGTCATACATTAAATATCATTTTCTATGCAATGACGCAAGATCCGCAGAGATGTTTTTATTTTTTTCTGTTTTTGACAGGTTTGCTTCAGGGATGAAAGCACATTTGAAATTTTGCAGAATAAAGCTCAGTTTGTTCGTCGTCGTCCTGGCGAAAAGTTCCATCCTGACTGTGTCGTCCAGACTGTTAAACACCCTACAAAAATCATGATTGGGTCAGTCATCAGCAGCAAGGGTACATGTCTGTATGTGTTCTGTATGTCTGTATGTGGTAAAAGGTACAATGAGGCAAGATCAGTGCAAAGACATCTTACAAAATCGGTTGATTCCGCAGCTCAAAGAATGGTTTCCAAATGAGGAACCATTCATTTTCATGCAAGATGGAGCTCTCTGCCTCACAGCACGGTCTGTTAAAGCTTTTTTAGTACAGCAACGTATCCCTCTGTTGGATTGGCCGTGTAATAGCCCCGATATGAATCCAATTGAAAACGTGTGGGAACACCTGAAAAGAGAAGTGGCTAAAGTTGTGATTACAAACAAAACTCAGCTCTTAGAACAGATCATTCATGTGTGGAATCATCATCCTCAAATGCAGAAGACGGTACAGTCTTGCATTGATAGCATGCCGCGCAGAATTAAAGCTCTCATAGCGACCAAAGGTGGATCAACAAATTATTAACTTTTCATTACATTTTCTTCATTTTTGTTCAAGAGTTAATAAATACATATATTTTCTATAATGACGATGTTTTATTAGTGTTACAGATACTTACTTGATTAATAATATAGTAAATATACATTTTATCTCGTAAAAAACAATACAGCTGTACAGTATCACCTGATAATTAACGTTTTCTATAAAATCTTATGATGCGTCTAATAATTTGGCCAGGGACTGAACATATATTTTTTTCATCGGGGGGCGACACTAAATTCTGAAAAAGCAGAATTCCTGTTTTCGAGTTTTTTTCGCTACTGCTTATGGACTCACAACTTGTTAAATAACCAATCCTGTTCAGTATCCTACGAAGTAGGACCCAGGTCCCGGGCTCCAAGGTAAAATTCTCTTCGCATCGTCGTAATACTTACGAAATCTAAAAGTAAAAAATAAACAAATAAATAAATAAATAAAAGCAATTTAACAAATTACAACGACCATTTGCAAAATGATTTTTTCAAAGACTAAAATTTAAGACATAAAAAATCGCACGGAGTTGATCGTACATTACGTACGCCATGAATTAAACATTAATAGTGTTATTACACGTAAAAATTGCAAGCCAACAAAAATCGCCTGCGACTCGTGCGTATTATCCAAGCATTTCATTGGCTGTTCGGGAAAAGGCTTTTCCATCGTCAGATTTCCAAGAAGTCTGACGACCAATTTTAAATGAAATTTCATTCTTAAATTTCTAAACATCCCACAATATTACTTTTTACACCGTCGTATACAGAAAAAAATGTACTTTTCGATGCAATTTGTTTGAAAGCTGTATCTCAATTTGTTTCTGAGTTATTATTATTATTTTTTTTTGTAGTTTTTATTACTTTTTTGTCATAGTGGCAACAGAAGTATCCATCTCTGTTGAAAGTAAAGGGAAATACAGATTACTGTATAGACCAATCAGAAAACGAATAAAATGCAGATTAAACCAATAAAAAATCCCAGCTGGCCCGGCCTACAGGCAGAGGTAGATTTCGAAGTCAAATATACTAATTTCACAAACAAAAACTAAATCATGATTAGAGATAAATCCACTTTAAGAATTTTATCTGGCCGCTTTTGACGAGTTATTATTTCATTTTTATATAATAGCTGGTTTTATCAGAATCATGTTAGGGCGGTATTCAAAAAAATACTTTCCCATGCTCAACAACTCGAAATTTTCTGGCATAATTCCAGATTAATTTTTAATAAAAATATATATATATATATGTGTGAAACTTGCTGACGTGATTTTTGAAGAGATTTATAAGCGCCCTGTGTTTTTATTTTTTGTTCAGTTAATTAAAACTTGATATATAAACAATTATTTTCTCTGAAGGACAATATTTTTCGTTTCTAACACAATCGCTTCGGGAAATTCCGTTCAAAATGCCCACTTTGACATCATTTTTTTAATTATATTCTGCCTCTATCAAAAAATCGATCATTACCGTACATTATATAGTTTCTGAATGAGCGAATATACCAATTAAATGCGTTTGAGAGCAAAAATGAATTTAAAAATGAGTCAGAAAATAAGCAGTTTGGATTTGAGTGCATCCTTAATACAATGATTTTTCCAACACAATCCGCTTCGGTAAATTCGGTTCAAAATGCCCTTTTTAACAGCATTTTTAAAAATATATTCTGCGTCTATCAAAAAATCGACCATTACGGTACATTATATAGTTTCTGGGTAAGAAAACGTACCAATTGGAAGCCTTTGAGAGCAAAAATGAATTGTAAAATTAGTCAGAAAATAAGCAGTTTGGATTTAAATACCCCCTTACTAAGATTATTTTTTTCTTCAACCGCTATGTATTTTTAATTTGTTTTTGCTGCAAGAATTGGTCCTATCCGAAACTTGTCTATATAGATGTTGTAGACAATATTAAGAAGATATATGATAAATTCATGGGGATTTTATATCTTTTGAATTGACGGAGTTATGGATTTCTTTCTTCTTCAAACACCCTTTTTGTTTTCGCTTTTATATATATATATATATATATATTTTTTTTTTTTGCGGTACGAACTGGTCCTATCAAAAACTTGTGAATATAAAAGTTGCAGATAATGTTAAGGAGATTTATAATAAAATTAATTGGATTTGATATCTTGAGAATTGACGAAGTTATGAATTTTTTTCTTCCAAAAACCCTATTTTTGCGCCCCTTGAGCCCATTTTTAACTTTATCAAAAATCTGTGATACATAAATTTTTTGCCCTATTTTTAAAAGTAATAAAAACTTTAAACTGATTTGATATGTACAAAAATTAAGAAGTTATGGAGAGTTTTCTGTTTTCACAAAACCCCTCCCATCCATCCCCTTGGTCCGATTTTGCCCATTAACGAACTTGGCTGAGATTTTATGCCCATTGATTTTATGTATCAGTTTGGAAGAGATTGGTGCAGAATTAAGAAAGTATCCAGAAGAAAGTGATATATAGATATATAGATAGATAGATAGATAGATAAAGTTTTTTACTGAGGGTGGTTTTGGGTTCTAGGGGTCATGATCGGTGTAGATCTGCAAAAATATTTCAGAAATTCGAACATAGGAACGATCCCAATAGGTAGTATTTCATACGAAATCTACCTAAAAGCTTCAGATATGCTTTTGATTTCCTAGCCTGATGAGGTTACCTAACCTGTCCTAACCATTTTTCCAAATGGTTAAAAAAAAAAAAAAAAAAAAAAAAAAAAAAAAAAAAAAGCAATTTAGCAAATTACAGCGACCATTTGGGAAATGATTTTGTCAAAGACTAAAATTTAGGTCATAAAAAATCGCACGGAGTTGATCATACATTACGTACGCCATGAATTAATAGTGTTATGACACGTAACAATTGCATGCGACAAAAATCGCCTGCGACTCCTCAGATTTCCTGAAACTTACGTATTATCCACCTGAAACTTACGTATTATCCAAGCATTTCATTGGCTGTTCGGGGAAAGGCTTTCCCATCGTCAGATTTCCAAGAAATCTGACGACTAATTTTAAAGGAAATTTCATTCTTAAACTTCTATACATCCCACAATATTACTTTTTACACCGTCGTATAGAGAGAAAAATGTACTTTTATATGCAATTTATTTGAATGCTGTATCTCAATTTGCTTCTGAGTTTTTTTTTTTTTTTTTTTTTTTGTAGTTTTTATTACTTTTTTGTCATAGTGGCAACAGAAGTATCCATCTCTGTTGAAAGTAAAGGTTAGTGTATAGACCAATCAGAAAACGAATAAAATGCGGATTAAACCAATAAAGAAGCTTCAGATATGCTTTTGATTTTTTACCCTGACGAGGACAATAACCGTTTTTCCAAATGGTTAAAAAAAAAAAAAAAAATGTCATTGAAATAAGTTAAATCAATTGAAACTTTATTGAAAACAATTAAATTAATTAAAAGTTTATTGAAATAAATTGAATCAGAAGTTTATCGAAAGCGTTTTTTATAAGTAAAAGTTTAGGAATAAAAAGGATTTTAGTGAATGTTAGAATATCTTATTCATTTTTTCATCAATAACATAAATTTATAAAGTTATTAAATAGTAAGAAAATATTATACATGAAATACGATGCAATTTTTATCCTAAAACGCTGTATAATAGTTGTATCATTTTCAGTTTATACAAATAAGTCTGATTTTTCCAAGCTCAGATAAGAACGATATGCTATCTAATCAATTCTCTAAATTATGTCTAAGGATAGATGTACATGAGTATGTTTAAATATAATATACATAGTTAAAGTAAACAGTGTTACTAATAGATTTTCAAGAAATGTAGATTTGGGGCCTATATGAGAGTGATAATTCTTAGCGAAGTGGTTTTTTGAAAAACATATAACACAAAATGTACAGTCGTGGGAAAAAACATTCCCCACTAACTCTGCAACTAATTATGAAAGAAGGAAGCTACTGTACCAAAGGATTGGAAATAAAGTCTACTTTAAAATGATGCATATAAAATTTGCTTAGAGGCCATAAAAAAAAATCAAATTCAGACAAAACTTTCTTTTCTTTAATGATAACACCCGATTTTTATAATATATTTTAAATCTTTGGTTCAAACTATGTCTAGAACCAAAATTTCAAGTCATTTGGTTGATAAGTTTTTGAATTATAAATATTCGAAATTTAGAGCTTCTAATATTAAATTGGATTTTCATATTTTTATTAATATCGCCTGAAATTATAATCTTAATGTGATAATTTTGTGTGGGGTTGTAATGCTGAAAAACCCTAATACATAAATACTTTGAATTTGTAATTTTTATAATTTTATAATATGAATTATGAAATTAATATTGGAAAAAAAAAAACATGAATTGCGACCTACCTTTTTTTATATATACATTTATATATATTATGTCCTGCTTTAACCCTTTATGTACTGAATTATGAATTCGTGAAAATTTTATCTTCTAAAGCATTTTTCGTGAATAGTTTAAACTACTTAGACGATTTACATAAACATTTCATACATTTTAGAAGGATTGAAGGATTTAGGAGAATTAAATAAATTTGAATTTATAGGGACTTTGTGTATTATTTACAACCCCACTCAAATCTTTTATTTTAAATATTTTCCTTGGTATTTTGTAGAATTCGGAAATGTACAAATATAATGTTCTTAATCTAATTTGAATCTCTAAATGGCTGCTTAGAGGCCATCTAAAAATCAAATCCAGACAAATCTTCATTTTCTTCAATGGCAACACCCGATTTTGACAATATATTTTAAATCTTCGATTCAAACTATGTCTAGAAACGAAATTTCAAGCTATTTAATTGATAAGTTTTTGAATTATAAATATTCGAAATTTAGAGCTTCTAATATTAAATTGGATTTTCATATTTTTATTAATATCGCCTGAAATTATAATCCTAATGTGATAATTTTGTGTGTGGTTGTAATGCTGAAAAACCCCAATGCATAAATACTTTGAATTTGTAATTTTTATAATTTTATAATATGAATTATGAAATTAATATTCGAAAAAAAAAACATGAATTGCGACCTACCTTTTTTTTTATATACATTTATATATATTATGTCCTGCTTTAACCCTTTATGTACTGAATTATGAATTCGTGGAAATTTTATCTTCTAAAGCATTTTTCGTGAATAGTTTAAACTGCATTAGACGATTTACATAATCATTTAATAAATTTTAGAAGGATTGAAGGATTTAAGAGAATTAAATAAATTTGAATTTATAGGGACTTTGTGTACTAGGGTGGTCACAAGCAACATGGGAATTTTTTTTTTTACATTTTCTTCCGGGGGACCCCTCTAAAAGTTGCCAATCAGTTAGAAAATGAGATTGGCAAAGTTTCAGCTCAATTGAATAATATTAACCCGTGCCTCATCGAGGTTGAATTCTTGAAAATTTGCGATTTTTGGTGAAAAACCGTAGTTTTTCTTTCATCAATTGAAAACTATTTGTCTTAGAAACCTGATTCTTATCGTATTTCATAGAAACTGTTGTTGCCTTGAACTTTTACTCTCATCAAAACTTATATTTAATGACATTTAGTGTTTTTCAAGCCAGCTTATGAACCATACACTCAAATTCTACATTTTTTTGAAAAAAGTAAAAAATGGGAAATGAATAATTTTTATTAAATTTGATATTATTATTTTTATTATTTGCATTAAAAGGCAAAAGATATTAGACATTTTTTTGTAATTTTAACAATATTTCACGAATTATAGTTAATTATTAGTTATCTAGTTCCATGCATGGAAAGAATTCCCAATTTGTATTGTAGTTGAAGCGCATTTAAAATGAACCTCTGAATTTCTCTTTTTATTACAAGGCTGTTTTTATTACCTGCTATCGTTATTTATTTTTTAAAGCGACAAAACATTCCGACCCCCACCCCCTCTTTTGGTATCATGGTAGCAATGCAAGATTTTTTTATTAGGCCACATGCCCATTAATTCACCGGCAGTAACTTATCAAGTAATTGTCAAGTTTTATGTATTTTGTTTCATAATATTGCCAAGTTAAACTGGACACCAGAGAAGCTGCTACACTTACAGTACACCCACCAGTTAATCACAAATTTTAATTTTAAGTAGAAGTGTAATAGGATTTCGCAAACAACTATTTCGAAAATAAAGAACTGAGTTCATCAAAAACAGATTTCACAATTCCAGTTTACAGGGAGCTTTTGTTAAAAATGAGAAAACAGTTTTCCATCGTAGCTAACGATGGAAAACTGTTTCCTCATTTTTTGAATAAAGAAAATGTCTACAATTTATTTATTCAAAAGAGATAGCAGTTGATTGTGGATAGCTGTTTTAATTAGTTGTGGAGATGAGGAACACGTAATAAGAGTTCCTCACCTTAAAAAATAGTATCGGAATAACTCGGGCAAAAACTGTATTTTCAGCAGTTGAAGAGTGGGTGGAAGTTTGTAAAAACCAGGCAATGTGTTTTGATACCACTGCAGTAAACATTGGTCGCCTCAGAGGAACTTGCATAGATATATATCAATTATTAAAGTAAAATCTTCTGTATTTACCATGTCGCCACCATAATTTACAAATTAATATAAAAGCTGTTTTCAGCCAGTTATCTATAATAATAAAGAAAGAAGTTTGTGTGTGAGTGAGTGAGTGTGTCGGCGGTGTTCTGAAGAGACCACTGCACGTAGAGCTACAAAATTTGGGGAAAAGATACGTCTATATATGAAGTTTTGCACCTCGAAGCCCGATTTTCGATTTTTTGATTAGATTTTTTTTAATTTAATTTTTTATGCGTTTTTTAGCGCTTTTTTATGTTTCGAGGCGATTTTTCGATATAAGTGAGAAGACTATGGTTTCTTTCTTTTAACCCAATATAGTAAATTTTGTTCTCTTTTCAAAAAAGTTTATTCGGAATTCGTGCAGCGATTTTTGAATTTTTAGCGAATTTTTTATGCAATTATAGAATGGCATTTAATGCATTTCCATATCTATAAGGAGGTTACCTTGGAGGGACACAGTTCTGTCGCCAAACGCAGCCAAGTTTGTCGCCAACTCGGCGGTATATCGCCAAATTTGGCGACCAAAATGAGTCGCCAAAAATGACGCCATCTTGGCGATATCTCTAATATTTCGCCAAATTCCCATAGACTTCCATTGTAAACCAATATGGATTACTTGCTTACAGAAAATCAACAAATTGAAATATTTTAATGCAACAAAAACTAATATTAACTTAAGGGATTATATTAATTATATTTAAGGGAATCCAAGTAAATGAAATTGTCAATAAAAGTAACATGATACAATGCTTAGATTATTGTATTTTATTGATATTTTCGACGAAAGGGTTGTCAGTGGTCATTTTGGCGAAAATTATAGTTGATAAATGAATTGAAATGGCTATATCCGTTAGAAAATAATGTAAACAACTCGCAAATTAAAAGAAAATAACTGTTATTTGTTTAATTAAAAAAAAAAAGAATAAAAAACCTTTTTAATGCGAGATAAAATTTATAAAATGAAAATGTTTAATTTAACTATGAAAGGAATGTTTATAAAACTTAAAAATAAATTAGTATGAAAGAAGCAATCGATACATTATTTGGCGATTTTTCGCTTCGCCAGGTTAATAAAAATGTGCCTGAATTCAATTTAATTATCATTTTTATGTAATTTTTCCCATCGTATGTCTTACAGGAGAAAGGCTTTATTTGTGAGGTACATGCTATTTAATTATTACCTTGGTCGCCAAACAATGCAATTTTAAGCCACAAAGGCAGAAGCGTGAAATAAGCCAGGCGAAGGTCGCAATATTTTTTTTTTTTTAAGTATAGGAGAACATTTTGGAGTAAATCTTTATATTCAAATGTAAATTATATAAAAAGGAGTTAAAATTATAACTATGCAGTCAAGTATTTAAATTTTAGTGTAAAAATGTGCAATATACACACATATTTTATAATATTCGATAATCAAGCCACTACCAAATGACATGTTTACTATATTATTGAAAGTTTTGTTGCCACTGATGTCATATACGCTCCATGGTACATAATGGCTCCAAAATGGCGTTATTTTGCATGACATGATAACTCGGCTATTGGTGTTTATTTATTAATAAATTGTTTATCTACTTTTATTTTCTTTTTTACAGTTGTATAAACTGTTTTGTTCTATAGATATTAATTAAACTTTTTATTATTTAATGCTATTTCCTTTTAAAATATCAGGCAACAAGATTGAAGAATATTTGGTATATTTTTAATATATGGGCTTTGGTGAGTTAGAAAAAATGGCCTTGGCAAGTGAAGTGAATTTTGGGTATATTTACTGGCAAACTGTTTACTTTTCATATTTCATATACGTATAAGCATTTTTTTTTCAATATTTATTTTATTTATTTATATAAAGAAGAGCTATTTATCTACTTTTAAATACGAACAGAAATAATTAGTGGTTCTACCTGATTATCCCGTAGACCAAAAAAAAAAAAAAAAAATATAGCCAAACATAAGATTAAATGCCAATAATGGGTGATCGTAAATGTCAAATTTACTTGACATTAAACACTTTACACGTGTTTGTTACGTCATCAGGTGATTTTTAATTCGATATTTACGTTTCTTCGCGATCTGCAGCAATTTTTTGACATTCCATTTTTGACCTATAATACTAAAATAATTTCTACCTTCATTTCAATAAAGTTTATTCGGATTTCATGTAACAATTTTCAAGTTTTTCGGGTATTTTGTATGTGATTTTTAGTGTAGTTTAGGGATTTTCTACCATTTTTCCACATTAGTGAAAGACGTTGATAGAAGTTGAATCTACTTTCAATCTTCGAACACAATATATAATTTTTTTTTCTCTTTTCAAAATTTGTGCAGCGATTTAAAATTTTTTCGCGATATCTTATTGTGATTTTCTAAGGTTCGTGCTGTTTTTTTACGTACCCGGGAACGCCGGGCAAGTTAGCTAGTTTAAAATAAGATTCAGATTGGATGTCCCAAGTTGGACTAGATTAAGTATGAAAATGCTATTAATGGTAAAATATTAGATATAAAATACTTAATTCAGAAGAAATTTCAAGTTTTCTTATAGAACATTTAAAAAAGTAATAGCCCATGGGTGATTATAAAGAATTTATCTAACTTTGTTTAATTTTTACAAGACGTCTTCCTCCAAAAGACATCCAATTTCAATTCATCGACGATAGGTATCACAGGTCATTTATCCTCTCAAAATATATCTTTTCAGGGATCAAATAACAATAACAAATACAATCAATAACAAATAATCAATAAATATAATTAATAACAAATTTAGAAAAAGAAGGTGTTAGAGACATTTGATTATTTATAATCAATATTTATATAAAAGCATGGTTCAACGCTTCCACTTCCCCGCAATCAAGACCTGCAATAATTAAAATAATTTGTTGAGTACAGAAAAATTTATAAATAACTTGCAGACAAAGCACTCGCTAAAATGATAAACCACCTTTGGTATATGAACTCTGTTCAAGTTGCATTTTCATTTTTCAATTCCTACTATTAGCTCACACTCTCCCTATATTTATTTATATATTTATATATTTATCTTGTACAAATTTTCAATCGTTAATAAAATACTCATTATTCATCCTATCAGATTGAAATAAATTTTTTTAAACTTGTACTGGATGACAATTGATGTTAATAAAGTTTTTTCAAATATTAATTAATTAATTAAATTTTAATTAATTAAATTTAGTTTTGCATGGGAAACAAAATGGCCGCCATTGGTTATTGAATTTCAATGAAAGCATTTTCAATAAGGGTTACCATAGGGGGGTACCCTGTTCTGTCGCCAAATACCGCCAAGTTTGTCGCCAACTTGGCGATATATTGCCAAATTTGGCGGCCAAAAATGAGTCGCCAGAAGTGACGCCAACTTGGCGATATCTGTAATATTTCGCCAAATTCCCATAGAGTTCCATTGTAAACCTACTTGCTTATAGAAAATCAACAGAGATATTTTAATGCAACAAAAACTCATATTAGCTTGATTATATTAAATTTTTCTTTGATGGCCTAAGTAGGAATTGACTTTAAAAACAAAATTTTTATATTACTTGTTTCATAATACTTTAAAGGAAAAAAGTGAAAATAAGCATGGCTGTAAAATCAGTATTACTTGAAAAAGAAAATGATGTTGATGATAGGAATGTTAGAGCAACAATAGGTTTCAACCAAGTGGATTATTTATTGAACAAATAAGTCGATGTTTTTGTTTAATATCAAGCTGATTTTTTTTTATAAGTTTATATATTAATATATAATTTCTAAATACTGATCCTGATGTATGGTGTGAAAATAAACATTATTTGAAATCAAGGAAAATACTGAATGATTTTAAGGTAACACAACTGAAAGGGGAATAAAATTAATCCATGATTTCAATTCCTGTTTAACAAAAGACGAAGAACAAAAACGTTTCTGCTAAAAGTTGTATCTGAATGTAGAAAAACATTTCAAGACAGACCTTATCTGAACCATTACCACCTTAACATGACAACGGGGTATATAATGTAAGGGATAGTAATTTCTTTTATCTATAATGCTTCCTTTCTTGTAACACAACTTTAATAATAAAATGCATTTTAAAATATTTGTTCCCATTTTTATACTTTCTTTCCCCGTGTTTTCTTTTAAATCTTTCAGTTTAAACTTCACTTTTTATCACAATTAAACCCTTTATCATATACAAAATGAAACTAGTATGTTGTGGCCATCACAAAACTTTCTTCTATCTCATACTTGTCAATACTTCAAAATTCATTATCACAGTGCATCTATGCTCATCATGAGGATTCTAAAAAGATGAAATTCCGTGCATTAGTTCTTGAGATATTACTGTCCATGAAATCGTGTAAATCCATCAAAATGCAGCATAGCAGCGCCACCTATTGGGTGATTTACACCAGACCCTAATTATCATCCACGTGTGTCAATGTCTAACTGAATATGAAGTTCGGGGAAAATCCGTGCATTAGTTCCTAAGATAGAGCTATTGCGCAAATCATGACAAATGCAGCATAACAGCGCCACCTGTTGAGCGATTTACACAACCACATAATCAGTATCAACATTTATCAAGGTGTACTTGAATCTGAAGTTTGATGAAAATTTGTGCATTAGTTCTTGAGATAGAGCTATTGAGGAAATAGTGCAAAATGCAGCATAGCAGCGCCACCTATTGGGCGATATTCATCAACACGTAGTCAGCATCATTTCATATCAAAGAGTAACTGAATCTGAAGTTTGATGAAAATATGTCCATTAGTTCTTGAGATACAGCGATTGAAGAAATCGTGAAAAATGCTGTATAGCAGCGCCACCTGTTGAGCGATTTACACCAAAATGTACAAAATGTCAATTCATATCAAGGATTAACTGATTCTGAAGTTTAGTGAAAATTGTTGCATTAGTTCTTCAGATACCGCTATAATGGAAATTCTGAAAAGTGCAGCATAGCAGCGCCACCTGTTGAGCGATTTGCACCAAAACACAAACAGCACTAATTCATATCAAAGTATACATGAATCTGAAGTTTGTTGAAAATCCAAGCATTAGTTGTTGAGATAGAGCTATTGCGGAAATTGTAAAAAATGCAGTATAGCAGCGCCACCTGTTGAGAGATTTACACCAAACTGTACAAAACTTCAATTCATGTCAAGGATTAACTGAATCTGAAGTTTGATGAAAATCCGTGCATTAATTCTTGAGATAGAGCCACTGCGGGAAATGTAAAAAATGCAGCATAGCAGCGCCACCTGTTGAGCGATTTGCACCAACATGTAATCAGCATCAAGTCTTATCAAGGACTAACTGAATCTGAAGTTTCATGAAAATCCGTGCTTTAGTTCTTGAGATAGAGCCATTGCGGAAATCGTAAAAATGCAGCATAGCAGCGCCACCTGTTGAGCGATTTGCACCAACACGTAATCAGCATCAAGTCATATCAAGGACTAACAGAATCTGAAGTTTTATGAAAATCCGTGTATTAGTTCTTGAGATAGAGCCATTTCGGAAATCATACAAAATGCAGCATAGCAGCGCCATCTGTTGAGCGATTTGCACCAAAAGCTAATCAGCATCAATTTGTATTAGGGACTAACTGAATATCAATTTTTATTAAATTCCGTGCATTAGTTCTTGAGATAGAGCGCCCACAAAATTTGTGTCACATACACACAGACAGACAGACAGACTCACAGAGTCACAGACAGACATTTTGTAAAAACATGTTTTTCGGGTTCTCTGACCTCTAAAACGTGTAAATCCGTCGAAAACCGGAATTCGAAAATTTTCATGAATCCAATACTTTCTTCTTGTAAAGATAGAAGAAAGTAAAAAACAAACAAACAAAGAAAAACAAAATGTTGAAAGCAGATGAAAGGGAATGTTACATTGTTTTTTCGCATTTTCATAAAAAGTCAATTTTTAGGATTAGGATCAAGTCTGGTCTTGTAAAACGCACATATGTTTAAATTTATACATTTTTACAAAAATGTAGCAAGTGGTTTTTCAAAGCAAACATATTTTTTATGAAATGAGATCAGCATTATGTTTCTAGGTTTAATTGTATTCATTTTAGGAAGAAAAAAACAGCATTTTTTGCGAAAAATCACGTTTTTTCCGAACTTTGACCTCAATGAGGCACGGGTTAATATTATCCAAATGAGCTGAAACTTTTCCAATCTCATTTTCTAGCCAATTGGCAACTTTTTGGGGGGGTCCCCCGAAAAAATTGGAAAATTGATTTCTTGTGACCACCCTATTGTGTACTATTTACAACCCCACTCAAATCTTTTATTTTAAATATTTTCCTTGGTATTTTGTAGAATTCGGAAATGTACAAATATAATGTTCTTACAATAGAAATATAGAAACATTTCCGAATTGAACCCCCCCCCACCCCCCCCCAACGCCATGAAAGCAGAAAAGGCGCAAAGGCAAATCAACCCATCGATGGCAAGGGCGGATCTGGAGGATCCTCAAGGGGGGGGCGATTTTAGAAATTTGGAGACTCCAATCTGATTCTCGGTCGGGACTAATTTTTTTCACTGAGGGTCGGGTTTGGGTCCTGTTGACTTCCACTTTTTGCTGCAGGTCGAGTAAACTTCTACTATTTTGCTGCGGGTCGGGTTTGGGTCCGGTTGACTTCTAGTTTTCTGCTGCAGGTCAGGTTGGCTTTTACTTTTTTCTGTGGGTCGGGTTTGCGTCCGGTTGACTTCTACTTTTTGCTGGGGGTCGGGTAAACTTCTACTTTTTTGCTGCGGGTCGGGTTTGGGCCCGGTTGACTTCTACTTTTTTCTGTGGGTCGCGTTTGGGTCCGGTTGACTTCTATTTTTTGCTGCGGGTCGGGTAAACTTCTACTTTATTGCTGCGGGTCGGGTTTGGGCCCGGTTGACTTCTAGTTTTCTGCTGCAGGTCGGGTTGACTTCTTTTTTTCTGTGGGTCGCGTTTGGGTCCGGTTGACTTCTACTTTTTGCTGCGGGTCGGGTTAACTTCTACTTTTTTGCTGCGGGTTGGGTTTGGGCCCAGTTGACTTCTATTTTTCTGCTGCGGGTCGGGTTGACTTCTACTTTTTAGCTGCGCCTAGCGCGCTGGTTTTGGGTTAGATTGACATACATTATTTCGGGCTTGAGTCAGTTTCGGATTGGGTTTTCACTATTGCGAGAAGGGTTCGGGTTGACCCGATTTTTGAAAAGTAAGTCTAAATATTTATGAAGATAAAAACAATATACAGTAAAAGCTCCATAACGGACACGTCCAAATAATTATTTAGGGATACTTTTGAATCTTCAGGATTATGTAAAAAGTACTAATTTGGTATAAAACTGCTTGTCTCTTTATATCTAAGATCAGTTGTAATTCAGTAAAGAATGCTTTGAAACTTATCAAAAAACATACCGGGTGTCCCAAAATGGACTGACTGATTTTAAAATTCAATAACTTGCAAATGATGACAGCCATTTAAAAAAAAATCTTGCAGGTTATGTAAGATGTCAGGAGATTTTTTGCTGCAATTCTTGATTTTACTTTATAATAGCAGCGATAGATGGCGCTGCAATCAATAGTCGTTAAATCGGGCCCAATTTCTGGCCTTCCTCCTCCGGGCACAGATTTAGCGTCTATTGCTTGCAGCGCCCTCTATCTTTGCTATTTTAAACTAAAATATAGAATCGCAGTAAAAAAACTCCTGATTAGGGGGTGATTCCCAATAAATAAAAAAAAAAAATCTGAAATTCAAAGCAAATTTTCTGAAAGGTTACAGTAGAGGGAGGGGGGGGGGGATTCAATCCTGGCACTAATTATTTTTGTTGCAGGTCGGGTTAACTGTTTTCGATTCGGGTCGATTTCAAGCTGAGTCGCTGAGTGCAGATTCTTGCGCAAGCTGTGTTTGTGTTAACCCGTTTCTTCAAAAGTTAGTTCAGTATATTATTTCAGATTAAAAACGATATCTATAATAATAAACATATAGATATATATATATGTGTGCTGTTTTCTAAAGAGACCGCTGTATTTTTTCGACGACTCTTTGGTGAAATTTGCATTTCTTCCACGACTCTTTGACAAAATGCGCGTTTTCCACTACTCTTTGACAAAACTCGCGTTTTTCAGCAATCCTTTGACGAAATTCGAGTTTTATCCGCGATCCTTTCACAAAATTTGAGTTTTTTCTAGACTCTTTGACCAAATTCGCGTTTCTTTCGCGACCCTTTGATGAAATTTCCGATTCTTTCGCGACCATTTGATGAAATTCGAGTTTCTTTCGCGATTCTTTGATAAAAATTGCATTTTTTCGCAAACCTTTGACGAAATTCGTGGTTTTTCGTGGCCATTTTCCAAAATTCCCGTTTTCTGCCGCGATCCTTTGACGAAATTTAAGTTTTTTCTGCTGCCCTTTGACGAAACTCACTTTTTTCTCGATCATTTGAAGAATTTCGCGCTTTTTCAGCGACCCTTTGACCAAATTCGCGCTTTTTCGGCGTCTCTTTGAACAAATTCACTCTTTTTCGTCGTCCTTTTGACAAAATTTGCGCTTTTTCCGTGATCTTTTGGAGGAATTGAAGTTATTTTTAGATTGACGAAATAGATTTTTTATGACGACCATTTGTCAAAATTCGTGTCTATTTTTATGTCCGAATTTAAGCATTGATGATTTTTTTTTAATTTTCTGAACCGAACGCCTTAACCCTCTCGCCGCGTATTTTTAGGCAAAATAGCTTCAAAAATTGCGCATTTATTTTATTACATATTTCAAATCTTCATATATTTTAGAGTTAAAATATGCCCGAAACCTTTGTGAAAGAGGTTTTTTTTTTTTTTTTTTTTTTTTTTAATAGAATTAGATCATAAAAAAAAAGATTTGCTGCGGAAATCGCGGGTTGTGCAAATTTTGCTACTTTTACGTTGGCCGTGGAAATCGAGGGATGCGCAGCGAGAGGGTAAAATTTTTGGAAAATTCGGAACATAATCACCCCTGCTCCTTGACTTCTTACATAACTCTCCTGCAAGTATTTGTTTTAATAGCTGCCACCATTTGCAAGTTATTGAATTTTAAAATCAGGCAGTGCATTTTGGGACACCCCGTATGTTCATTAGCTATGGCATGATGGATGAAAGAAGCATTAAAAAAAAAAAATAAAGGGGCCTTCGATATGTCAGTTAGAGGTTTCCCCGGGCTGAAATTTTCTGGCCCAAGTCCAGGTCCAACCCGCACAAAAAATTATCGCCCGGCCCGGTATAAAAGCTAAAAAATCGACTCCAGCACAGCCTGCATTTTGCCTTTAAAACTATTCATAAAGCACACCACACTTACTTATGCTCATATTTTATTTTCAGATTATGTTCCAAATTCATGAATACATAAAAACGATATTATTAAGGACTATTTAGGCAATTATGTACATAAACACTACTTAAAAATATGAGACAGTTACATTCAAATGAAAATCCAGTTAAAAAATCAGTTTAGAATGAAAGAAACGGATGATAAAAGAAAATCACAATTTTAAAGCTCTACAAGGAACTAGTATGTTGTGGCCATCACAAAACTTTCTTCTATCTCATACATGTCAATACTTCAAAATTCACTATCTCAGTGCCAATCTGTGTTCATCATGAGAATTCTAAAAATCTGAAATTCCGTGCATTAGTTCTCGAGGTATGACTGTCACTGAAATCGTGTAAATCCAGCAAAATGCAGCATAGCAGCGCCACCTATTGGGTTATTTACACCAGAACCTAATTATCACCAACTTATGTCAACGTTTAACTGAATATGAAGTGTGAGGAAAATTCGTGCATTAGTTCTTGAGATACAGGTATTGCGCAAATCATGACAAATACAGCATAGAAGCGACACCTGTTGAGCGATTTGCAACAACACATAATCAGTGGCAATATTAATCAAGTTATACTTAAATCTGAAGTTTGATGATAATTCGTGCATTTGTTCTTGAGATAGAGCTATTGAGGAAATAGCTCAAATTGCAGCACAGCAGCTCCACCTATTGGGCGATTTACACAAACACGTAGTCAGCATCATTCCATATAAAGGACTAACTAAATCCGAAGTTTGATGAAAATGTGTGCATTGGTTCTTGAGATAGAGCTACTGCAAAAATAGTGTAAAACCTGCAAAATGCAGCATAGCAGCGCCACCTGTTGGGCGATTTACACCAAAACGTAAACAGCATCCATTCATATCAAGGACTAACGGAATCTGAAGTTTTATAAAATTCCGTGCATTAGTTCTTGAGATAGAGCTTTTGCGGAAATCCTGCAAAATGCTACATAGCAGCGCCACCTGCTGGGCGATTTACACCAAAGACTAACCAGCACCAATCTATATCAGGGACTACCTGAATATAAATTTTTATTAAATTCTGCGCATTAGTTCTTGAGATAGAGCGCCCACAAAATTTGTGTCACATACAGACAGACAGACGGACAGACAGTCGGAATTTAGAGGAGTGCACAGGTCGCGATCGGTCCAGTAACGCTTATCATAAGGACTGACACGGACTGAACGTTTAGCTTTTATTCCGGGCCCAGGCCCGACTTGGAAATTTCGGCCAGTGCAGACTTCTAGGAAGAATGAAGTCTAGGCCAGGCTTGACCTGGAAGAAAAAGAAGTCTGGCCAGACCAGAATCTGCAGAAAAATTTAAGATCAGGACACGGCCCGGCTCTAAAAGAGGGAAGACCTGACCCAGCACGAGTCTTGTGGATTAAAACTGGCGCGACCCGGGACGGGTCGCGCCGCGCTCGATCTTTGCCCCAAGTCATTTCTCCTGAGGATGCATAATGCCGTTTTTCAAACCCTTTATTTGCCCAAGGGGGGGGGGGGGCGATTGCCCCCTCACCCCCCCCCCCCTTAGATCCGCCATTGATCAATGGAAAAGGGGGGCGTGTAAATGGAACTGACTCCAGAAACGGTTTATAACATATTATGCCATATTTTATGTATGCTGTAGGATAAATTATCGTTACAGGTTTGTTGTCCCAGCTTAATAATCCTAATGGACTCTAAAATTTTGTTGAGACATGGATTCTTGCACGGAATTATGATTCTTGTTTCATCTAAGACAACTTTGCTACCACATCAGCAAAACAAAATCTGGTGACAGCTGTATTTTGTTTAGATTGTGAAATGTCCCTCTTGTGCTCTTTTAATCTTTCAGAAAATTTTCTAATTAATATCTATTATTATTTAGAGAGTATCTACTATTTATTCATCTACTTCAATATTTAGTAATTCTACGCTAATATTAATATCTAATTATTAATTTTAATAAGTGTTAACAATTTAACAGTAAAATCAATTTTTAATAATTTTGTAAAATGCAAGTACTAGCGGTGTTTTATATTTAAGGTGCGTACTCCCCTTGCAATTTTCAAGAAGTCTGATATCGTTATTTAATATTATTCTACTATTATTTCTACTGTTATATCTACTATTATTTAGTATATAATATGCACTACTATTTAGTGTATAATATCTACTATTTATTTACTTTTTTTTATTAATAGTACTACAGGTTAGTTCCATGGGTTTTTGTAATGTAAGTCACATAGCTGATAACTGCTACGCTTGCTGGCCACCGTTATTTTTCAAGAGTTTGCTTGGCCTTACTCAATTAATGAGACACGTATACCGGTCACTCGTCACCAAAAGGTTAAAATTTCACATATTTTTTTTTATTTAAAATTTAAAATTTATTAAAAAAGTGGGGTAATTTAAAATCGTTATAACTCAAAATATTATTTCTAGAAATTCGATTTTTTCATTTAAAAAACATAATTATATAAGTTTTATTTTTGATTCAGCATTTTAAAATATATTAATTTAAAAAATATTTAAAAATATTTAAAGTAAAAATTTAAAAAAAAATGTAACTTTTTTTTAAAATTATATTTTTAAAAGTAAATATTTTTTCAAAATCGCTTAATCAAAATTAAAGTAAAACAATTGGAAAAGATGTGTTCCAAGTTTGAACCATCTATCTATCTATATTATTAAAGGACAAACATATCTGTGCGTAACGCATACGTCATTCTGCAAATGGCAACACTTTGAAATTTGAAATGCAATTTCGGTTTTGCAATTTTCGCTACTGCAAATTTTTAAACTTCTAAACATCGCACATTTTCAATTTTTACACCTTCGTACAGGGAAAAAAATGTGCTTTTAAATGCAATTTGTTTGAAAGCTCTATCTCAATTTATTTTTGAGACATTAATTTTTTTTTTTAGTTTTTAGTACCGATTTTGTAATTGTGGCAACTGAAGTACTCCATTTCTATTAAAAGTAAAGGGAAAATAGTCATGGTTTATTTATTTATTTAACTGAATAACAAACATACGACTTGTGTGCTTGACATAAAGCCCGCTTATAAGTCGGAGACAAGATAGCACAAGGAAATATTACAACACAAGAGAAATACACCCTGGGAGTTCCACACAAAGTGTGTGTGCAATGGAACCAGCGGGAATCGAACCCACAAACTCTTACGCACAAGCGATTAGCTGACTGGTGCTTTGACCACTCAGCCGCAGAGCCCCCTAGTCATGGTTTATTTGTTTTTATTGATTATATCCTAATTGATGCCATTTTCACATTACAAATAAAAGTAACTATTTTCTAATTTTTGAACAGAAAATGACGCCAGCCATTTAAAAAAACACGCATTCTTCTTCATAAATCAAAGGATTGAAGAAGGTATTTCAATATTTTTATATTACGCTGATACTGAGTTTGAGACGCTAGGCAAAATGATTCAGTGAGTAAAAATGATGTCATATTTAAAACAAAACGATCATTTTCTTTGATAAAACTAAATATTTGACCAATACTAAATGGCCAATACTATGGCAACTAAAGGCAAATTTCTGAATGGTAAATTTTCGCGGATACTGAGATTAGAACTTAAACTTTATGCAAATGTTCATATGAAAAGTTGTATCGGACAAACGTGACTTTGGAAATACATTCATTAATAATGTATTACGCATTAAAATACTTTAAAAGTGTGAATTTGAGTGGTGTGTATGTAAATTTTGGGAATGTGAAAATACCGTACAGTTTAGATTTTATGGGGGAAAATTTTATGATGTGACAAAGCGAAATCTTTTTTACTGATTTTTTATCCCGTAAAACAACGTAAGATCCTCAATCGATAACTTCAACTTAATTACTCATCGTGATTACGTATTCTAATACAGTTTAATTTTTCTCTAATTTAAGCAGTTGAAGTTTGTGGAGATAATATTTTGGTAATTTTTGGTTAAAAGCATTATTTGTTTTAAGAATTAGACAACCAATGCAAGATGAATTTTTTATTATAATTATTTTTGTAGGTTTATTGTAAATTCGATGTAACAGTTCCATTTTAAACATTTTAATTCGTCGAATTTCGACGGGTTCCAACTCGTTATCTTTAATGGTTCTTGAATTATAACAATTTGAATACGAGAAATGGTGAAAAAAACCATCATGAAGAAAAACGAATTTTCACATGAAGTCGTTTCCGTGACAACCATTGCTTGAAATCTAGATTTTGAAAACAAACCAAAACGAAAGAATTAATATTTCCTGTTATATTTAAGATAGAAACAGGATTTAAGCATCATTTTAAGCAGACAAAACCAGAGAAAATTTTAATGCAATAATTATTTTTTTTTAGAAAATTTGAAGATTTTTGTGTCCCGGACCCCCTTAAGATAAGAAACGTTTTAGTTAACATTTAAATTGCAAAATTCTATTAAAACACTGTGGTACACTCTACACACCCTGAACATGCGTACATAATTATTACAATAATTTACATAATATTTCGAAATAATTCAATTTTGAAGTGGATATTCTAAATTTGCAATTTGTCACTTTTCTCAGGCCTCTGCACAACAGCGATTAGCTGACCACTTTTAAAATTATTCTTTGTAAGACTTTTATTTATTTTAAATAGACCAAATGTTTTGAAGTAAGATGTCACGAAATCTTCAGAGAAAAGATACTAAATTCAGAATATAATTTAAAGGTAAATTAAAAAAAACATTGTAGTATATAAAAGTAAAAAATCTGTAATCACTTGTGTGGCC
Organism: Maratus speciosus; assembly: GCA_963932465.1. Lineage (NCBI taxonomy): Eukaryota > Metazoa > Arthropoda > Arachnida > Araneae > Salticidae > Maratus > Maratus speciosus. The sequence goes on from OZ010798.1 coordinate 295,793,082, forward strand.
GCATGAAATGAACTTCAGGGCTGCGCATTGAATATCACTGATTTAAATGAATATTTTTATCATTTATTTATTTATTTTTGAATAAATTTTGATTAAAATGTGCTACTTTATAAACATTTCTTTTTATTAAATGTTTCACACCGCATTTTTGCAAAGATTTATTTATTTATATATAATTGCATAGTTGCGTATTTGAAGGGCGTGAGTTCGATTTAAACAGCAAGTGAGCACCTGATAGGTTATGCTCCTTGCATTTCTGAAAGGTAAATCTGACAAGACTTCGCGTTCTTAAAATTCGCGGGAGCACTAAAGAAATTGAAGCACGAAGAAGAGAAACTTTCATAGACGCAATGTAAACTCCCGACCCTTAGCGAAACAGTGCAAAGAGTGTAGTAGCGTCTCTTTCGTGCGCTATTCCCTACGACAGCTATGGATAGCGGTTAAGTCCATTCTAAATGCAGGTGGGAAGGGTAGACAGAATTCTGCGGTCAGCGCTAAATCGCACAACGCTTAGGTGAAGGCTCCTCCCACTCTAGAAACGAGTGCCATCTACTGACTAATCTTCTAAAAATAACATGTAGAAAGGTTTTTAATTAATTTTGTATTTCTTTTTTCTTCTTAACAACGAAAAAAAATATTCTTCATTGTATTCTTAAATTAATAATAACAATAAAAATTATATTATGTTCTTTCTGTGACAAAAAAAATAATAATAATAAATAAATAAATAAAAAGACAGTTTTGGGGGGGGGGGGGGGTATATTTTAATACCAAATATTTAATTTAAATGCTTTAACATTGAAGTTATATTAAAATATATGTGTGTATCTTGACTTAGGACTAGCATCTGTTAATAATAGCATGTTTTATTTATTTGTTATTTATTTCTTTTATTTTTTTACTTAATTTTTTTTTCTTTTTTCCGATTTAGTAGTTTATGATGTCATGCAGTAAATTGAAAAAATTGTGGCTAATCATAGAAAAATCTTATTTAATTAATATTATTATTTAAGAATTTAAAGAAGAACTTTTTTAAATTCATAATTTTTGCATCTTGTTAAGAAACAAGAGAAATTTAATTTGAAGAACCCCCTAGGATCTTATGTTTCATAATAATATTTTGAATTTATACTAAATAAAAGAGAAAGGGAGACAAAAAAAAATAATAACAATTACTTTTTATTAATTTTAGCTATCAATTGCTTTCCAATACCTTTAGCTAAATCGTACTTATATAAATAATAAATTTTTATAAATAAAAAAGACAAATTTATACAAAAGAATTCTCATAGCCATTCATAAGTTTTTAATAATTTAGTGCAGAAAAATTGTTTCTAATGTAAAAACAACAACAACAACAGAAAATGGCACAATTAAATTTAAGTTATTTTTGATAAATAGCTATTTAAGAGTTCCTTACATGGAAAAAAAAATTATACTCTTACACTTGGACTTAAAAAAAATAGCAATAATTTTTTTAAAGTATATTTAAAAATTTAAATCCAAATTTTGCAAGATTTAAAGAATCCTATAAATTAATTCATTAATTTAATTCAATAAGTATAATACAAGCTTTAAGTAAGATTTAGATGAAGATATTGGAAAATAATTTATTATTAGAAAGTAATTCTTATTATTTTTTTCTCTCTCCCTTTCTCTTTTATTATGTATAAATTCAAAATATTATTATGAAAAATAAGATTCTAAGGGGTTCTTCAAATTAAACCTTTCTTGTTTCTTAACAAGATGCAAAAATAATGAATTAAAAAAATTTTCTTTGAATTCTTAAATAATAATAATAATTAATTATGATTTTTCTATGAATAGCCGTAATTTTTTCAATTTATTGTATGATATCATAAACTAGTAAATCTAAAATAATTTTTTTTAAAGTAAAAACAATAAAAGAAATAAATATCAAATAAATAAAACTTGCTAATATGTACTAACAGATGCTTGACCTAAATCAAGATAAAGAAGAAGGTTTTTTTTTTTTTTTAGGTTTTCAGGATAGAAAAGTATTTATGCATATAAATTGCAGTACATATACTTAAATATAACTTCAATGTTAAAGCATATAAATTTAATATTTGGCATTAAAATATATCCCCTCCGCCCCCCCCCCCCTCTCTTTTTTAAACTTTACTTTTCAATTTTATTTTAAATTTTCAATTTTATTTTAAATTTTCAATTTTATTTTTAAAATCTTTTATTAATCTGAACTTAAGATACTGAAAATAATAAATTCGTGAATTAAGAACTGAATTTTTAATTTTAATTCTTGATCCTTCGGATTTTAAAGTCTATTCTGCCATATAGTAGTGCTCAAATGATGAAAACATTTAGAAAAAGAGTGCAAATTTTAAGCTAAGACCTGGTTTAAATCAAGATAAAGACGGATTTCTAATTCTGCCTTGTATCGACATGAAATCAAAAACATGACAGTGTGGAACCATATTTTGTTGGAGAATTAAATTTCTTATACTATACTAATTGAATTAAGTTAATGATTCAATTTATAAGGTATGAAAGATAGAGGTGTGTGTATGTGTGTGTGTGTGTGTGGGGGGGGGGTTGATAATATGTTTGAATACCGAATAAATGTTGAATTATATTTAAATATATGTGTGTGCGTGTATACTGAAAATTTTAAGGCTAGTCATTGAAAAATGGTATTTAGTTATTGTTTAAGAATTCATGGAAGTTTTTTTTTATGCCTTTTTCTTGCATCTTGTTAAAAAATAAGAAAAGTTTAAAGATTTTCTAGAATCTTATTTTTCATAATAAGATTTTAAATTTATGCTTAATAAAGGAGAAAAAATAAAACAATAATATTGACAGTTACATTCTAATAATTTGAGCTAGCAATTACTTTCCAATACCTTTAGGTAAATCTTACTTAAATATGTAAATGATTTTTTTTAAATATAAAAATAGTACAATTCATACACAAAACATTTCTCATAACCATTCACAAGTTTTTAATAATTTGCAAAAATAAATATTTTTAATGAAAAAAACCTATCAGTTATTTAAGTTAATTTTGATAACTATTTAAGAGTGTGTTAAAAATAAAAAAACAACTACAATATGCTCTTAAATATGGACTTTAAAAAAAAACCTTTCGTTTTTTAAAATATATTTAAAATTTTTATCCAAATTTCGCATTTACAACTTTTTTCAAACCCTATAAATTAATTTATTAATTTAATTCAATAATTTTATTAACATTAGCTTTAAAATCATCACCTTAACAGAGAAATAAAATAGCTATTTGTATCATTCACAAAAAACCACGTTATACTCTATAAATTGAAATAAATATTATTGGAATATTATAATCACAAATAACTAATATTTATTTGATTTTTTCTTTAAAAGCACCTTTTAAAAACAACAACCTTTATCACTTTAAGAAATGCTTATTATTAAGCATATATTTACATAATTAGGATTTTAATGAAATTAATTAGATCGGCAAAAAAATTAACAGCAATATTTTACCAATCATACCTTTTTATCATCATCTAAATATAATTATATCTTTATGATCAGAAAAATTGCAAAAATAAAATACTAGAGCATATAAATTTAAAAAGATGGAAAACTGATTTTATTTGATGAGGATGAATATTTAAATGTGCATTTTCTAAACTCTTATAAATTATGTTTTTCTTGGAATAAGGAATACGCCTTCCTATATCTATGATGTTTTTAATAATAAAATAGTCGTCAATGACAATATACAAGATTTTAAGAAGCTGCATATCTTAACGCCGAAATCAGAGTAGTAAATATGAACATAAACAATGATGACGCAAACATCACGTGGTTTGCGGAGCAAATTTCCCAGCTCTCCCAACCTTCCCACCTGCATTTAGAATGGACTTAACCGCTATCCATCGCTCAGGTAGGGAATAGCGCACGAAAGAGACGCTAGTCAAAGAGTGTAAACAGCTAAGCGGTAGAAGTCGCATAAAGGGGCGAAAGATAACACGGGCTACTTGGCGCGCTTTTGCGTGATCGCCAGTAGCGATAATTATCAAAATGAGGAGTAACGCTGTGTTCACCGCTGTCCCCTGTCCGCGCGAAAGCACTGTGCTCCCCTCCTCTTTCTTTTCGTGGTTGAAGCTTCTCTCCGAGGGAGTTAGGTTAAAGTGACAATATTCATACTTCAGTAGTCACTCCCCCTTTAGTGGGAGTTAGGTTAAAGATCGCAGAATACGTTAGATGAATCTGTTAGTTGTTATCAAAGCCCTTGAATATACAAGCCTTGTCAGTTCAATGGGAGAAATTTAGCGAGTTGAAGGTAGCGCCCTCTGGCGGCTGGTGAGGTTAAACTTCTCGTTGTTTACATATTTGACTTTGCTGTTGCTGTTGAGAGAGGCTTTAATGGAGGAATAGCATGACGTTCTATTTCTGACATTTAATTATTTTAAATTCAGTTATATGATTAACTAGTACTCAAGTAAAAAATATGCTGTAATAGCATGATGTTCCAAATATGTAATCAGGTATTTCATTTTAAACTTATTGTTTTATTTTTAATATAGCTATTTATATTAGGCTAGGCCTAAAATCGTTGTTTCAAATGTGTAATGTAAATAGTTTTACTTATTGTTCTTACTTATGTAATTTCTTTTTCCTCTGGTGACTTAATTTTTTATAAAATTGTTCATTTTATGATGACATTTTATTATTGTTTCTATAATTTTCACGATTGTATTTAGAATCAAAACTAAAGTTTTTTAATGAAGAGTCTGTAGTCTGTAAAATATTTATGAGATTAATTTCGTTCATTTATTCTTTATTAGTGTTATTGTCACAAGAATTAAAGAGGTTTGGTGGTGATGATTTAGATGGTTGAATTAATTTAATGTTGCTAAAAAGTAGGGATGCACCGAATAGTGATTTTGGCCGAATACCGAATATTCGGCCTACAGGCGAACCGAATACCGAATATTTGGCTAGCCGAATAGTAACTGCTAGGCCAAAACTTTTTTAATTAATAAAATTTTTATTTTCATGTCTTCTTCTGAGAATTAAAACAGATGAATAAAATTTTGTTAAATTCAAAAGAAACATTTTAAAATCAAAGAGAAATTGTGAAAATATTGGAAGGAAAATTGTACAGGATCGTATATTATAGTGCTGTCCTCTAAAAAAAACCCACAGGAAAATGTATCCTAAGAAAAACCCACCCTAGAACTTCATCAAAAAAATCACTGAAGTAAAATTTTCTTTTTGTCCTGTTTATGCCATTTACAATAATAAAATTATTAAAATTATTTAAGATTACTTTAAAAGTGTTTATTTAATTTTTTTTTTAAATAAGCTAATAATACAGAATTCTAGCAAAAAAAAAAAAAAAAAAAAAAAAAAAGAGCTTCATTTTCACAGTTTTTCTTGTTATAATACGACATGTTACAATGATGTACATCAGTTTTTAGATATTTTTATGTTAAACTATTAATATGTGAATAAAATGCACCATTTTCAGCTGATTATATTATGTTTGGCTCAGTTTGTGACCTTTTGAAAACAGATGTAAAAAAAAAAACCCTTGCGGGAACTAAAAAAAAACCCCGCTTATATATATATATATATATATATATAAATAAATGGTGAAGCATATATTTTTTCTTTAAAATATTAATTAAGGGAAAAAACAGAATAAATTATGCAAATTTTGCATTTCTAAGAATTTGTACAAGTTATGTCATACCTCACCCCGCCTCTTTGTTTTTGCAAAAATAAAACCCGTCCACTTTTTTAATGTGCACAAAGATATCCTTTTACTTTTATATCATACATTGTTTTAATGCTTACAAGCTTATTTTATTTTAATCATTATTTTGCTTTTTTATGCAAATTTTATTAGGCGATTCTCAAGTTCACTGTTCAACAAGGACGAAACTTTCTGACGCATTTACTCATTTTTAAACATAAAGGTACAAAATTGACAGGGCTGACTAAGCGATTTGGAATCGAAATGAGTTTTACGTTTTTGATAAATTACTTATAGAGTTACAAGCGATTTTGGGTCCCATGACGACTAGTTTTTCGCCTCTCTTTGGGTGTTTTTTCTCCTTTTGTCAGGAAATTTGGTTCAAAACGGCAACTTTGACATTATTTTCTGAAAAATCTTTTATGTTTACCAAAAAATTGAACATTTCTGTAGTTTCTGAACAACACAGTGCCAATTTCAGGCATTTCTACTTTCTGAAAAAAGATTAATTTAAACTTGTGTGATTAAGTTGCCCCTTTGGATTTGATTGCAAAAAAACAAAAAACTTTTTTTTTTGCAGAATTGTGTTTTAAAAATAATTAATAATGAAAAAAATATTTTGCTGTCTAATATTTTGGTTTCTAGAAGTTTTTACATGTGGGTTTTTTTTTAGGTAACATGGGTTATTTTTAGGAAAAAGTGGGTTTTTTTCAAATTCTTCTTTAATTGACTGCCATTTTATAATATATTGACAAAATTAAAAATACTATGCATTAAAATCTTAGTCAGAACAAGCTGTGAAAATGTAGCTACTTCAAATTGTTTTGTATTTTTTATTAAATTTTATATAGAGAAAAATTAAAAAAGTGGGTTGTTTTTAGAGGACAGCACAATATTTGTTTGTCAGGAAGAGACAAAAGTAAATAAATAATACAATCTATTCAAATTTTATATGGTTGTAACTTAGCAAGAATAACTGTTGTACTCCCTTTGATAAAGCAAGGAAGTTTTTAAATGCATCCTAGATCGGTATCTGGAGTGGGCAATCAGTTTCAGAGATTGTAAACATTGTTCTGATAATCTTAGCTAGAAACATATTATTTACTGGATAATGTTCAGGAACTTGCCTTTGTACACAATTAATTCCTATGAAAATCCTCGTGATTGGTTAATTTTCTTAAAAAATACTTAACAAAAAGCAAATAAATAATGTAAAAACATTCCTTTTATTTAAATACCTATGAATTTGTTTCTAATTATTCTGAAGATCTTTATAAGTTGACTCTTAAACATAGAAGTTGTATAAGGTTTTTAAAAATATGTTTAAAAAGTTTTTTGTAAGTATTCGGCTCAGCCGAATAATTTGATGTTCGGCCAAACCGAATATTCAGCATACCAAATAGTTTGGTATTCGGTAACAAGGCCGAATACTGAATAGATACCGAATATTCGGTGCATCCCTACTAAAAAGTAAAGAATAGGGAGTTTTTTTTTAATCACGATTTAAAAATTTTGTACTTTGTGTTCTGTGAAGGGGGGGGGGGGAGGTTCATAAGGAAAAACTGAAAGTTCAAAGGGAGTAGAGGATTTCGATCATTATTTATTTAATGTTAGAAATAAGTGATAAAAACATCAGAAGGTGGCAGTTTTTTAGCGGGGAAGGGGCGATTGATTTGATGATTCATTATTTATTTACTATTAGTACTATAAAAGTACAAATAGGGCAGGGAAAATAGTTTTATTTTAGTGTTAATTTGTTATTGTGTTAGCATTTACCTGATCACTTAATATATTGCAATTTGACTAAATAAGTATTTATTACAGCCCTATAAATTTTTGTATATATTTTACTCTTTAATTTATGTTTTATGTAAAATAATTGAGATTTTTTAGTGTGTAAAGGTGGAATTTTATAATAAATTTTTAGCCCTCTTCATGATGTGCTAGAATTTAAAAAATATATGCCCACCAGTGTATGTCCAATGGTAATACAAAATTTTAATAGTTTTAGAATTTAAGTATAAATTAATACAATAAGCTGTAGCTGAAGTTAAAATGTTAAAAGACAAAAAATTGAAACTTTTACACAACAAACTGCTTCTAAAACAACGCAAGTAAATGACATGATAGTAGAAGTCTAAAAAAAGTTAAATGTTTGATATGTATAAATTCAGTTATGTAAATAAAAAGTTACTTTGACTCCATCTGAGCTGTATTTTAGTTTTGCTTGTTTTATATTATACAGTAGACTCCCTCAAATCCGCAAAGTTTGGGACCAGATGTGCGGATTTTAGAATTTTGCGGATTTCTGGTCATTGATTTGTTTACATTTTTGAAACATTAAATTTGATTGGTGGTTAAGCAAGGGGAATTATAATGAATGCTTACAATAAAGTGAAACATTAAAATAAGTTAAATATTAAAATAATTTATTAGTTTAAAAGTAAGTAATTATTAAAATAATTATGTAAAATAAAAATTTAGAAAAATATTAAATTATAACTGATGAAATCGATTCCAAAAGTCCTATGCTGCCATCTAGTGATAGCAAGGAGAACAGTGTTAATGCTATTATCAGTATAACTATATTGCTCTCACTGTAACTTTTTTCATAGTTATTTAGAGTCTTGAATGCTTTTCTTATACTGCTTTGTATGTTTAGAAATAAATTTGTCTATAATTAAAAAAAAAAAAATAAAAATAAAAAAAAATCCGCGAAAAATTATTTTAAAATAGCGTTCCGGTTCGTGGATTTTTCCATTTCGAACCCTGGAATTTTTTATATAGATATGCTAATTTATATAAAAATAAAAAGTAATGTAAATTTATTTATTAATAAATCAGCTTTAATAGCCAAAAGAGAATGATTAAAAAAAAATTTAGAAAAAAAAAAATCATTGTGGTAGTCGCTGATTACGGCGCCATCTTGAATTTTGTTCCTGCAACTTAACTATAAATTTCATTGTCTACATCTGAAAAAATACGCAGATTTTAGGTGTTCGCGGATTTAAGGGAGTCTACTGTGTATATATTGTAAATGTCAAATGATATAGATTTTTAGTTTCAATTTTATACGTTATTTTAATTTTCAGATGTAAGTTTAGTCATTAAGATCTTGAATTGTAATTCGTATTTCTAAAAATGTCGTGAATTTTGGTCAGGGAATTGTAGGAAATATGGCCTAGAAAACCTGGAAAAGTCAGGGAATTTTGTAATTCAAATAGAGTATGAACCCTGTTTCAATAGTTTCATATTAAATTTTCGATGATTATTTGTTGAGAAATCAACTTAGAAACCCTAAAAAGAGAATTAAATAATGTTCCCCCCCCCCCCCCCCCGATTGTCCTGTCTTTACAAAATAGAACAAAAATTGCATATTTTTTGATAAATTCACTTGCTTGTGCTTTCTACCAAGTGTAAAAAAGCAGATAATTTTTCATAATGGAAAGCCACATCAAATAATGTATAATCTTAAATGCCCATCCATTTAGCAATTTCTCAATATTTGTTGTTGCTTAAAATGAGCCTTATATACATGAAAATATCCTTTACTCAGTTTGTAAATATCTATAAATTTTATGCCGACAAGTTATATTTTAATTCAAGTTTTAAGTATTTTCTGTTTTCTTGCTTTCCTTAGATGCCAGTAACAGATTTGACTGTGGTGTTGTTTAACAGTAATTGTGGATCACAAGAGATTTCAACAATTAGTGCAGAAACTTACTGACAAGCATGTTCAGCTGAAATGCTAAATTTGATGAATGTAAGTTTTAAAAATTTTAGAAGTTTAAAAGTTTTAGAAATTTAATTAAAAATTATTATATCTGTTGTCTTATCTTAGATGCCAAATAATTTATTATCAACTTCGTACTTAGTTGTTTTTAAAGAGAATGCAAGTTGAATTGGACTCATGTGACAAGATGATTAATTTAATTACTTGAATTTTTCACATTATTTATTTCCGAAAAGAATGTCACACAAAAAATTGTTAAAATAGCAAGGGCCAGAATCTACAGCTTTTAGTATTTGGAATTGAATTCCAAGTTGTTATAATTTAACCATCGGCCGTTTTGCTTATAATGCATTTTAATCTTTCTTTTGCGATAATCTTCTAATTGAAAAAATATAAATGAATTGATTTCTTTTTGCTGCATTTGTCTATTATTCTGAGATAGTGACGTCCTACCCATAATTTTATGTAGATGTTTATGATTGGACCGTAAATGAGGAATTCTTCAGCGGATTTGGATGACGTCGTTTTATAGAAATAAAATCGCGAGTTTTAAGTCTTAAAACTGAGCTACAGTAGAGTCCCGATTATCCGAGTCCCACTTAACAGAGTTTCCGCTTTAACCGAGTTATATTCTTCAGATGGACTGGTGGCTTCTATTATTACAAAACAGCCATTATAAATGCAGCGTTGGTTGAGGATGAAAGAGCAGTCGTAAAAAGTTAGAAATCTGATTTTCTGGTCAAAATTGGGGGGGGGGGGATGACCATTTTTTCTTTTTTTTTTTCGCATTCTGACCAAAAAATCAGAGTACTAACTTTTTACGACTGCTCTTTCATCATCACCTGAACGCTTCATTTATAATGGCTGTTTCGTAATAATAGAAACCACCAGCACATCAGAAGAAAATGAAGTAATGAAAATGACGGGGACGACACTAAATTCTGAAAAAGCAGAATTCCTGTTCTCTAGTTTTTTTTCCCCGCATTTGATAGCTGAGGTCGATTTCCGCAAAGATCTTTTTTTTTTACTTTTCCGATTTTGTTTAGAGGTTTTTTTTTACTTAGTATAATTTCATTTTCAAAACCGGTTCTGTAACCCTCCCCCCCCCCCCCCCAAAAAAAAAAAAAAAAATTAAAATAAAAAACCCTGCAAATGAAATCGAAACAATAAAAAGGTTCTTTGTAGAGATCGACGCTAGTTATCCAATACCCCCCCCCCCCCCCAAAAAAAAAAGAAAGAAAAAATAATTTAAAAATACTGAAATGCAAATGAGATACTAAAAAAAAAAAAAAATTCTTTCATAGGATTAACATTAGAAAGCAGGTGTTTTTGTGTGAGTAAAGTAGTCCTTTATTTATCAGCAGTGTTAACAATTTAATATTAAATGCAGTTTTTAATTATTTTAATAAATTTAAGTATCTGTAGTATTTAACATAGTTTTCCATATTTATAAAAATTTTATGTACATAATGTTATTATATGCTACTAACTAATGAAATTACTGATTTGCAGTTTATATAATTTTTGTAATTTCTAACTAATAATTATAATCTTAATATTTAAAGCTTAAAAACATAGACTATATTAGCAATTAGAAATGTGATTGTTTTGGAAACATAAATTTCTTGGTAGCAATTCTGGTTTTTAAAGCACAGGAAGGTGTGGGGGACATAAAAAATTTATTTAAATTTTTTTTAAATCTTATATGACTAAAAAAAATCCGATTACTTTTGATTTTTAAAAAATCATGATTTTATTACACCTTAATATATATAATTATATGTACATTAAAGATGAGACGGGCAGACCTTGTCTTTTCCAAATTTATGCCAATGGTTTCGTATAAATAACAAACTGTCTGTTTAAATAAATTTCCGGATAATTTGGTTTAAATCTAATAAATCAATATAAATAATGATGTCCTGTTTTCAGCAAAATTCATTTGGAATTCGTACAGTGATTTTTTAAATTTTCTCGATTTTTTAATGCAATTTTTAGATATTTTTTGCATTTTGTGAGCCAGACAATGTCGGGCAGTTCAACTAATATAATATAAAATAGTGCTGAAATCAATCTAAAAAATGTAAAAATAAGAAAAGAATAATAATGCCATTCGTTATTTTAATAAATGATTATTATAATAAAATTAACTTCCCAGGAAGTTCAAAACATACAGGTTTTCCTGCCAAAATGGCACTTTTCCTTGTTTATTAGTAATCCTTTGCTCTTCGAGCAAACCCTGGTTTCTACGTCAACAGCTGCAATTCGGCTCTTCTAGGGTAATCAGCACTGACAAGTTACGGTGAATGGACTATAGGCCAATTTGGCAAGATGTGGTACTACAGTGGTGAACATAATTATAAGACACCTACTGAATTTGAGATACAGTGAAAGAAAAGATTCAGAGCTTAAAAATGCTTTATCAAATACGACAAAAACATAAATTTATTCTGTTATCACACGTAATTGTTTTACAGAAATGATATTTTTATAGAGTTTAATAAAAAAAAATTAAAAATACCATGGACAAAATTATAAGACACCAACCTTTTTTTTCCAAATACAGTGATCAACATAATTAGCAGACACTAATGGTTTTAAAAAAAATCCTCGAACATGGTTATTCAATATTTGGTGGAGCCGCCATTGTTTTTTATAACATGTAAGATGCGATTCGGCCTCGAATCTATCAATTCTAACTAAATATCGCAAGACAGTTCTTCCCAAGCACATTTTATAGCATTCTTTAGGTTTTCGACACATGTAAACTGCCTCCCATTTCGGTAAACCTCACGAGCTAAGATCTCCTACAAGTTTTCGATGGAATTTAAGTCTGGGGAGCGAGAAGGCCACGGAAGAACATTGATACTTTGCTCTGAAAGCCCCATTCTTGTTACGTGTGATGTATGAATCGACGCGTTATCGTGCTGGAAAGTGTAGTTTTCGCCACAAAGAAGTTCACCGTATATGGCTAGTTGATCTTTAAGAAGATTCTTATACTTTTCGGAGTTCATTCTTGAATGCACAAAAACGATATCGGTTTTCCCTTGAGCCGAAAAACCATCCCAAACCATTACTGAGCCTCCACTCATTTGGCGGCTCATTTGTACATCAGGAGACATCCATAAATCATGCCAATAATAGTGAAACCCGTCAGGACCATCCAGGTTAAACTTTTTTTTCATCAGAAAATAACACAGAGTGCCATTTGGAGGGAGATGCCGTAGTTTGTTTAGCGAAGTTTAAACGGTCCATTTTGTGCCGCCTTAGAAGCGGTGGTTTTTTCTTCAATTTTTTAAATTTCACATAGGAAGCATTATGCAACACCCTGCGAAAGGTTCTCTTTGAACAATTCAGTTTCAAAGCATTTTTAATGCCTGTAGTGGTCATCTTATTCTGTGTAGCGAGCGAAATCACCTGGCGTCTGCCTCTCGAGGATAAGCAAGGAGTACGTCCAGATCTTTTAATCACAGATCCATTAATTCCTTTTTTAAAAACATTTGAAATTGCACATCTAGAGCGTTTAATAACTTTTGAAATATTATTAACGGAAGCACCAGTTCCATTTAATCTCCAAATTTCGTTAATTTCACTTCCTTTTAATTCTGTACCTCGTGGCATGTTTATAAATGCGTGAAGGCGGTTATCGTCTGCTTTAGTTAACTTCTGACGTCATAACAGCGTGCAGAAAATTTGCATATTGCACATTATTTTCGAAAAAAAGCAGGTGTTTTAATTAAAATGCTAGGGTGTCTTATAGTTTTGTCCATGGTATTTTTAACTTTTTTTTATTAAACTCTATAAAAATATCGTTTCTGTAAAACAATTACGTGTGATAACAGAATAAATTTATGTTTTTGTCGTATTTGATAAAGCATTTTCAAGCCTTGAATCTTTTCTTTCACTGTATGTAAAATTAGGTATGTGTCTTATAATTATGTCCAGCACTGTAGACAACCCTTTTTAACTAATTTATGTGCCCAATTTTTTTTAATTATTTTATTCACCCAGAGTCTCTTTCAGCCATTTTTGACATGCCCTTTCAATTCATTTCTTTTCCTAGTTTGGAAAACAAAAACAGAGTTCGTATGGTCCTTGAAAGTCCTTCAAAGTGCTTACATTTTTCAAATAGAATTTTTAGTGCTTAAAAGTACTTATTTTCTTGCAAAATCTGCAAAAAGTCCTTAAAAATGTTTAATTTTATTCTTGTATTATTTCTTAATCAGGGTGGAACTCTTCTTTGGGGCTGTTCATATATAACGTCTATCATTTTAGGGGGGGGGGGGGGAGTTTGGCACATGATATCGATAGGGGGAGGGGGGATTTGTGTTTTGATATCGATATCATTTTTCACGCAACCAAAATTTTCTTTTTTTATTTGTAACTTGGTCTTTATATCAAAATTGCATGTTATCTTTTTTAGTCTGTTATCTCTTTTTATGGGAATACAAAGTTATTATTAAAATCTTTAAATGATTATAAAATTATTTAATTCCAAAATATGTAATACCCCAACATTTGGCATTCCTTTTCTTCTGTCATACAAGAGAATTTTGTCCGTCTGCTTTATTGATAAGTAGTTCTGTTCTTCTGAATTTGCAAATATGAAATGTTCATATGTATCTTCTGGAATTACTTACTTATTTTTTGTCTATTTTGCTTATTTTCAGGTTAAACTTCAGACCCAATTTTTCAACAGCATTGTCTGCTGTATAATGGTGAAATTCACGAGCTGTGGGACTTCAGTCATGTTCTCCTATCTGGCTGTAATAGTTTTTCAGAAAATTATGATTTAGACGGTGAATCATCATGTACTCAAAACCAGAATTATTCAATTCAATTTTTATTATAATTTGTGTCTTATTATATTATAAGTAATGAACACTAATTTATGTCAAAAAATATTGTAAATAAAATAAATTATTACTGTCAAAATTATGATAATCTTTAATTATAATTTAGTTTGCTTTGTCTATGTCATGTGTCGAAAATTATTTAAATTTTAGACTATTTTCTGGAAGATGAAGTATCTTCAAATCGAAAGCTGATCATATATATTAAAGCGTAAACCTGATTCTGTAAGATAAGACTAAAAAATTCACGCATTTGTGCATGTGTGAAGTTAAATTTACTAGATCTTCCATTTAGAGGAAAGGTAGTGCAGTCTGGTTAGCCAAGTGGTCTAAAGCACCAGTTTAAAGCTCTGGACTTTTGTAGACGACGCAGGTTTGAGCCCAACGCCCAGCAAAATTATTTCTGTACCCTTTTTGGTGATAATTCTTTTCGATAATGGCATTTTATTAAGAGAAGTTATATTATTTTGATTTTATTATTATTTGAATGGTTTATCATTAAATAAAATTTAACGCTCAAATATTTTGAAAAAATAATTTTCTATTTAAAATATTTAACCTAAAATGTTTTGCATGTAATTGTAATTATCAATTAAATAAATTGAGCTGATCTACAACTTTTGTTTATTTTTTTCACCATTATCAAGAATATATAAGTGTGCAAGTCAGAAGGAAAAGTTTGCCATTCTTTTCCGTAAAAAAAATAAATAAATAAATAAAACTGAAAGAAAGGAAAATATTCATATAAGAACTGTAAAATAAATTATATTGATATCCATGGTTTAATATTTAAAAAATGAAGAAAAAAGTAAAATAGAATTCAAGTAATAAAAAATATATTATAAATCGTTAATTGCATCAAGTTTTAAAATTAGGCTTGTAGAGAATGAGATTGATATAAATAAAATTCTTGGCAGCTTTTAAAGGTCGTGTAATTAAAAAAATAAAAATAGATATTGTTATTTTTTCAACAAAAAAAATGAGATTGTAGTTAGTAAAAGTAAATGCTCTGCCCAGTATTTTTTAGTAAATTTCTGATAAAAGGCAAGCATAATTGGTTCTAAATTATAAACTTAAAGTTCTTTCACTTCATTTAATAGGTTAGACTGACAGCACCCTTAGCTCGCTTTCCAGAAATAAGAATCACTTATGCAATATAAAAATTTGTTAAGATTTCAATAATTCATTTAAAAGCAACTAATTCAAAATTCAAGAATTTTCTAATGGAACATTCAAGTTATTTATCTTCAAATCTTGACGGGTACTATCTAGTTTATTATTATTAAACAAATAAAAATTACTTTAGGAATAAGTCAGAAATTAGTGACTATGGATTTCATAAATAATGACTTTTTCTGCAAACAAATATTTTCATAAAGTTGTGTGTGTGTGGGGGGGGGGCATATTTTTTATAATTTTATGTAGTAAAGTTATGGTTGTTCAGATCTGGATACAAATATTTTATACAATTTATAATAAATGACAAGGTATTTTACAAATGAATATAACAAAAAAAATCGCACTTTCATGATGAATTAATTTAAAATGTTTCAATGAAATAGTCCAATCAATGAAAAAAAAAAAAAAAAAGTCTGGCTATTGTGATAATAGAGGAGCCATTGTCACCTTTATAAAACTGCTTAATTTTTTTTTCTTCATAAACAGGTATGAAAATTTTGCTTCAATTTTTTTGTTATGTAACATTACAAATTCTCATTACCTCTCTTTTTTTTTCTTTTACATGGAAAAGTCAGTAAATTTTGGTTGAGCTGGACTAGACAGCCTGTTGAAATAGACTAGTAAAATAAATACAGATTATTTGTAAATTTTGGAATTTGAAAGATTTTAAAACTGAAGAAAAGATTGCTTATATATCTTCTTCTACATACGATAAACGAAGTGCAGGGTGAGCAGTACTATTTTACGTTAATGGGCTACTTCACTCGGGTGAAAATACCTGTTCACTAATGTTTATGGCATGGGAGAATTTTTTTTAAATATCAGTATTTTTTTTTTTTTTTTTTTTTTTTTTTTTTTTTTTTTTTTTGCATCGGATAACAGAAGTCAATCCCTGTAAAGGTCATTTTTACTTTTTTGTTTGAAGGATTACCTTTTATGATGATATTTTCAATTTCAAATCCAGTTCTGAAAGTGAAAGTAGAAAAAAAAAAGAAAGAAAGAAAGCCTTTGTAGAGATTGACTTCAGCTATCCAATAAAAAAAAAATACTGAAATCTAAACAAGATATCTTTAAAAGTTTAATATTAACTTTAGTATGATTTCGCTTGAGTGAAGTATTTTCTTAAGTTTCAAATGAGTATTATATCAAAATTGCCAATTTTATGTTCACACTGATTATAGAAAACTCCCAAGTTGAATTACTGAAACAGGTTTTGTGCATGCTGGTAAAAAAATTACTTTATTATGCATAAGCAAAACCCATCACGCAATTTATTTTAACTTATCAACAATTAAAATAAATGAAATAATAATACACTTCTAACTGTTTAGTTATTAATTACAAAGAGATTCTAATATGACTTGTATTTCGCCCATTATGCTGTACATAATAAACATAAAAAAATCAATTTTTAAGGGTATACTAAAAAAAAAATATTTTTCCACCCTCAACAGCTCGAAATTTTCTGACACATTTTCAGGCTCATTTTTTAAAAGTAAAGACATGAAAATTGCTGATATGATTTTTGAAGAGATGTATAAGAAGCCGTTTGTGATCATTTTTCAGTCAATTAATTTGAAATTGATTTGCAAACAATTATTTTCTCAGCTTGACCATTTTTTTTCATTCCCAGCTCTCTTGCTTCGGGAAATTCGGTTCAAAACGCCCATTTTGACAGCATTTTTTCAAATATATTCTGCTTTTATCAAAAAATCGACAAGCACGGCACATTATATAGTTTCTGAATAAGAGAATCTACCAATTTGATGCGTTTTAGAACAAAAATAAATTAAAAAATGAATCAGAAAATAAGCAGTTTGGATTTGAATGCACCCTTAAAGAATTCTTCATTTAAAAAATATATTAATTTGAAATTTAATTGATTTAACTAGTAAACTTAGTAGCAAAGAGAGTGAAAAATAAAGCTTCACAAAACTAATGTAATATTTTCCGGCACAATAATACTCAAGTTATGAGAACATCAAAATTGCATACGATAGAAAGTCTTTTCAAACATTTAAAATATTTGCAGAAAATATGTACTGTGACAAAAAAAAAAAAAAAAAAAAAAATCTAAACTAAGGCATTTAAATTCTCTCCTGTTATAGGCGTTCTTGTCTAAAATAATGCACAAAAGTCACCGATTGAAAAACTTTGGGCAAATCTGGCTGCATAGGAGACTGAAACAGAAACTTTTGGATTTTATGAGAGTTCTGTCCCTACATACGAGAAGGGGAAAAAGGCTTAGTGTTATTCAGACTAATTTTTCCATTTGACTGCTGTAAATAAGATTTAGTTGCTTTTTCTTATTGGTGAAGTCTATTCTGATTAACTGATCGGCTTGTGATGATTGAACCCAAAGAGAGTGGTCACAGTTCAGATTTTTTGAAGAATCTTCCAGTTGTTTGTTTGATAATGCATACTGTTGTTTTTTGTCTAAGATTATGCATCTAATTCAAATTCCCTTTACATTTAAAGATATATCCTGAACACAGTATCCTTTCTTCTGGGTACATACTAGCAGAACTCTGGCACATTTGCAGCTTTAACTGTTTTCATATAAAGTGATTAATTTGCTACATGTAGATGTACATATTTAATGTTAACACTGAACAGACAGGTTGTTTTTCTTGTTTTCCGGGCATTTTCTGACACATTGTGGTTGTATGCAGCCGGTCCTAGGAAGTCAGAATGTAAAAATGTAAATTTACGTGATTCATCCATTAAGTGTTAACATACTAATTCTATCTGTAATGGAATCCTATTTGGAAAAAGAGAAAATAAAACATAATTTCATAATATTTCAATATTTTGACTTAAATATTTGATGCTGAGCTCTGCATTATTTATTGCATATAAACACTTAAAAATCAATGTTAAGATTCTGATTTTTTTAATTTTTAGACTAACCAAAATGTATATATAAATATATACTCGTAGTAATCTTTGACCCATTTGCAGCTTTGACTTTTTTTTAAATAAAATGATGACTCTGCCAGATGTACATAATAAATCTGTCTGTTAATCCTTTTGGGGAAAAAAAGTATTTCCAGAATATTTCAATATTTTTATGAGATATTTGAGGCCGAGCTCTGCATTACATATTGTGTATAAAAACCATTTTTGAGGCTCGTATCTTTTTAACCCTAGAACTACCGGAAATTTTACTCAAGTTTTATAAAAACATTCTACACCAGAATTTTTACTTAAAACTATTTAATTTGTTTATTTAACTTATTATTGTCTGATTTATACATTTAGTTTGTTTTGAAGAAATTTCTGGTTTGAATAAATATTTTGAATGTACATGTCGGGTCCAATGGACCCGTCTGGTAGACGGAAGGTTAAGTTTAATGATCAACATTAAACTTTGCATCAGAAAAATAACCAAAATGTATTTACTGCCAATAGTCCCAAAAAATAATATCTACAGAATAAATAAAAAAATTGTCAACTAGGCTAATACACATTTGCTGACATCCGTGAACTTCGAACATCCAAACTGGATATGTACTCAGCTTAAAAAGATATATACAGTAGAGCCCAGATTATCCGCGAGGCGATTTTTCTTTTTTTCTTTTTTTTTTTTTCTTTTTTTTTTTTTTTAATTTCAAGCCAACAACAAGGAAAATACAATAACCCCTACTAATAAATATAAACAGATTAATTCGTGTATTCGAAAGTAATAGAAGAATATTTCTAGTTTCGGTTGCCACGTTTAAAATACAGTAGAACTCTGCTAATCTGAACTAATTGGGACCGTGCGTGTTCGGATTACAAAAAATTAGAATTACCCCACAGAAAAACTTATGTTAAGAAAAGTACAATTTAGAATAAAGAAAAGGTGTTTCCAAAGCAAGAAGCAAAAACAAGTGACTGATTTTTTTAAAAAGGTTTAACACAACACTTTTTATACAGTATGTATGGCATTGTTTCTTGTTTACAGTTTTTATTTTAGTGCTTTAGACGTAAAGCAAATGTTTCTGCTCTACTGTGCATATATATGTGATTTAAACGTTTTATCATGTTTTTTGTACACTAAAACATAATTTTTATGTTCAAATATTTTTTTTCGTGTTCGCACCTCATTTTCAGTTTTTTTTTCGGATTATCCGCGGTGCCCTTGCCACCCAATTCCACAGATAATCGGGGCTCTACTGTATATGGAATCTCATTTCTAATAATTTTTTTTTTAATTTTGTACTCGGTATGAGAATTCCTGACTTCAACTGCTGCTTCTTAGCATTACATTGGCACATTGTGGAAAGGTCGTGCTTGTGTATTATGTAATGCTGTTAGTGATCCTTTGTCAAAATCTTATGGATTATTTATATTAATCATTAATTTATGATAGATGTTTTATTCAAGAACTATAAAAATGATCCAACTTTAACATATGTTGTTCATCAATAATGAATATGAATATTTAATGGGTTTTCATATTTTTAATTATGTCAAGCTTAATTCCATTAAAATGAAAACTTCCTTAAATATACATTATTCTTTTTCTTTTGTTGTAATGGTGCTGTAGAGTTAAGTATTGGATTCAAGCACCCTCCCCTGAAGAGGGCGAGATGTATTTCATTCTTACAACTGGAAAAATTACAATGAAATTGATAAGATATAATTCAAAATTCATAGTTAATATTACACAAGCATTATAAGCATAAAATCGCCAATTCTCTATTTTGTGTCCCTTAGACAACCCCCTATATTTGTTATTGGTATAACTTGTAATGAAGCAATGATTCGACAAATTCCTATATTTGCTATTGATAATTTTCTTTAAAAATGTTTGCAAGTGTGCTAAAACAAGATAATAGTTAATATTAAGAATGATTCTGAATATTATCTTTTCAATTTCTTATTGATATTTTTCCCAGTTCATTTGTGTCAAAATGACATTTTTGATGTAAATTATTAAAATTACTCATTTTATAATTTATTATCAAAAAGTGGATAAAAAGTTAACTATCTGCTAATTAGTTTGACCTATTTATTTTCATCAAAAGTTTGAAGTCTTAAATGAAGCATTTTACCTGAAGCTTAAAAATGCATAAAAAGTTTAGTAGTGGATATTTAAACAAAAAATTACTAGATAAATTTACTATAAAAGTTTATGACGTCCTGTGTTTAAAAAATGTATTCTTTTACTGCATTTAATGGAAATGTGTATTTTTTAAGGAAGAGGAGGGGGGTGGGGAATAATAATTTATTTAAATAAATTAAGAAAATTTATTAAAAGCTTGGTAATTACTGATACATCAAAGCTAAAACTTTTACGAAAATAAAATAATTGGAATTAAAAAAGAATTTTGTACGTATTTTAACAAAAATCTGATAATTTAACAAGAATGTTTTATTACTGCCTTTCATGATGCAAATTGTTTTTTGTGAAATAATGATTAATCTTATGAAAATGTACAATTTTTAAAGACATTCAACTATAGAATTTCGAAATAAATTTCATTTTTTTTTTTTATAGCAATTTAGTATTTTAAAATCTAATAATTTAAATGTTTGCTTAATATGAAATAAATTCATTTGAAGATTTTATGTACATACAAGATAAGAAAAGAGAAAAATTGTACACATGCATATATATATATTATTTTGATTTGTGAGGAGGGTATAATTAAAAAAATTAAAATATTTTTTCACCGAACTCAACCCTATGTCAAATATTTTTTAGTTCAGCATATTTTTAGTACCATGATATAATTGCAAAAATTTATACTTAGTAAAATGTTAAATTGAACTTGTTAAGTTAATAAATTTTAAAGCTTAATTTATTTAACATTTTTATGAGTATACATTTTTGAAATTGTATCATGGTACTAAAAATATGCTGAATTAAAAATTATTTGATATATGGCTGATTTAGGTGGAAAAATATTATAATTTTTTATTGCATATTTCTTAACTCCCTGCCCCCCCCCCAATATATACATACATATATATATATATGTATGCATGCATATATGTATATATATATATGTATGTATGTGTGTGTACAGTTTTTCCTCTTTCTTATCCTGTATGTACATAAAATCTTCAAATGAATTTATTTCATAGAAAGCAAATATTTAAATTATCCGATTTTAAAGTACTAAATTGCTATTTAAAAAAAAAAAAAAAAAAAAAAAAAAAAAAAAAAAAACGCAATTCTATTGATGAATATGTCTAATAAACTGTATTTTCATAAGATTAATGATTATTTCACAAAAAAAAAAAAAAGTCATGTAATACAGTAATAAAATATTCTTGTTAAATTAGCAGATTTTTGTTAATATATGTACTAAATTCTTTTTTAATTCCAATTATTTTATTTTCGTAAAAGTTTTAGATTTGATGTATCAATAATTAGCAAGCTTTTAAAGGAGCAAAACGACAAAAATCGGATAAAAACCTGGTGGCTGGTTTCCCTGCGGCGCGATCTGTTTCGCCCACCGGCCGCTGTTGGCGCTGATGTGCGCTAGCAAATTTAACACGTAGTGAGAAGGCTTGTATATTCATGGGCTTTGGTTGTTATGTTAGATTTCGAGTGAAAGTGGAAATTTCGATAAGTAAAATTTATTATTTTACAGAATGATGCCTCACTGAAGATTTTTCCATTGTACGTATTCATCGGCTTTCTATTTGCAATACAGAAAATATATCAGAACATGAACAGATCATATTTAAAAATCTGTCCCAATCGCTGTTAAGTCACAAGTCAAACTGACAAAGAAATGTCGTTTTGAATTCTCGCGGTGAGTTGGAACGAAGGTGTTATCTTAGGTTTACTACAAGAAAATTGGCGAATTGGTAGAGGCAATGAAGAATGCCTATGGTTGGATCTCCCTTTTGAGTGTGTTTCCCAGTAGAGCTGTTTGCACTGTTTCGGTTAGTTACGGTTTCCAAAGCCTTCCCTTCTTTCCCTCTACGTTCTTTGGTAGCAGCCAACTCCTTTGTTACCTACAGTCGATCCCAGGTTTGCCAGTTTGACCTCTATATTTACCGAGAGTTTCTACTTCAGACCGGCCGGCGCTTTCACAAGGAGAATTTTTACAAATCTAAAAATCCTTTTTGCATTTTCTGATGCGAATCCGAATTGTTTAAATAAAAGTCCAAACTGGCAACCCTGGTCGAACCCGTTTAAGATGCTCACGGTTAATACGCAGATTTTGTCCAGTACTTTCAACATCACCATCAGACCAATGCAAAAATATCACTTTTAAGGGGACTCTTCACTCACTTGAAAATCCCAGTTCGCTAATGTTAAATCTATGCGCAGGCTGATTTCGAATTTCTCTTTTAAATTTAAATGTTTTTTAACGATTTTTTTTTTTTTTTTTTTTTTTTTTTTTTTTTGCATAGGATAGCTGAGGTCGATCTCTAATAGGACTATTTTGTACTTTTTTGATTTTGGTTACATATTTTTTTAATAAAGGTACTTTCACTTTCGAAACCGGTTCCGAAAGTGAAAATATAATATATCCCACCGCCCCTCAAGGGGTTAAAATACATACTAGAAAAACTAATTCCGTGGTAACCCACTGTGTTGTCTTTGAGTTGCATGAGATCATTCGATTTATTTGGAGAAAAAGTAATCTAACTTTATTGTAAATTTAGGAAACAATTATAGTATTAATATACTATTAAATACAATACTTCAAATAATAAATTATATTTACAATTTAAGTCAAAAGCATTCCAAATAAAAATGCACATATCCTGTTGCTTTATTTGCCAAAAGCTTTTCGTTCTTCTACAATGTGGTTTCGAATTTCAGACCTGGCAGAAATGACGTCATTTGAATGAACTTATACAAAAGTGACTTTTTGGCAAATTTATAAAAAGCATTTTATATTTATGAATTAAAATAAATAGAGAGATATGATTTTTCTCACTAAAACATTTTGTTTTTAACTTCCCTGTGAAAAATTTTAATTGACATCCTAAGGAAATCGTTGAAAATATATTTTCTACTTTAAATTAAATTACAAAAGCTAGGATGGATTTTTTTTTTCCTTTTTACGTCAATGAAATTTATGTCTATGTTCCAGTCGACAGACGATTTTTTGCTTTCTAAAAATAACTGATTCCCGAAGCTTGAATATGTGAAAATAAGTTTGTACTTCTTAAAATTTCTAGAAAAAAAAAAGGTGCAATCCTATGGGAAACATGTGAGATTTAAGACCCGTTTCCTCGGAAACTACCCGACCGATTTTGATGAAATTTGTAATTTGTATTCACGAGATTATGTTCAAGACTTGTGGCAGACAGTTTTCTTTTGCGACTAAAACTTTTTAATTTAGAGCAATAGCAATTTTTCAGAAATTTTCCATTATTCAGAATTTTTTTTCTGAAACTAATTATTATTATTTTTTAAACTGTCCGTCACAGATGATCTTATATTTATACTCTACCACACACACACACACACACACACAAAAAAAAAAAAAAAAAAAAAAAAAACGAAAATCATTCGAGTATTTTATGAGATAATGGGATTTAACCTGAAAAGTACGATTTTTCAGGCGAGATAGTCACATAAATTCTTATTAGTGTCTATTGTACTCTTATTCTCTATATTCTTAGATATTCCCGCTCTTTGCAGATGACAAATCGAGTTTTCTGGTTACGTAATGACAGAACAGATGTTGGGAGTGTCGATAGCCGGTCAAATGTTTGTAAACCTTTTTCAAAACCCTCTTATTGGACACCAAATTTTTGTATTTTGTTTTGTGTTGTTCTGTGACTTTTATTTTTTCAACTTGTACTTTGTGTTATACAATGACATAGCCGAAAAAAGTTTTTGAGGGAAGATGAGACTAGGTACAATCATAGAGGAAATATGCGAGCTTTAACCCCTTCAAGACGAGTGTCTTTTACAGAATTTTTATTCTTTTATTACGGATTTTTCAAGACAAAAATTATTGCCTAATTGAATCGGGAACAATGGAACAATGTTAGCAGGTTTTTGGATTCCCTAGTTGCTTGACAACTTTACATCCAGGCTATAAATATTGCGTGTTTCATTGCATTGGGAACCTTAGAAAAAATAAAGTTTAAACGCGGCTGGTGACCACAAGTAAAAATTAAAGTAGAGAAGATAAAACAATTAAAAATTGTTAGTATAACAATAAGAGAGAAAAAAAAAAGTTCTATATGATCCTAATAAAATGTCCATGACAGTCGAAAAAGCTACCAAAAGGAATCCCAGCATAAAAAAAAAGACTTTTCAGAGACCATACATTAGTTTAACACAAGAAAATGCAAAGCAAAGTTCGAAAGTTTATAAAATAAAAATGAATATTTACATATTTACAAAAAATAATGATAAAAGTTTATAAGTTAATGCACAATAGAAAAAAAAACGATAATAAAAAACATCACTGAGGAGAGTTCAGACTAACAGAACTGAAAAAAGCAAAAAAAAGATAGGGGAACAAGGGGAAAAAAGGACGGCGCCCGCCCAGTCTGGTAACTCAATGGAAATAGATGATAGAAAGAAATCACGGTACTAGAACAATAAAACAAAAAGCAAGACAATTTAGAATCATGAAAAAATACTAGAAAAAGCAGTTTAAATGAGGTTTTTTGTTTTTTTTTCTTTTAAAGAAAACAGACAAAACAGGACAAGAAAAAACAAAAGTTTAGCAGAATAAGAAATTATTCTTCATTTAAGTTGAGAAGGTTAGCTAGTTTGTCGAATTCGTTTAAAATGACCATCACTTTTTGCATGGGGTTATCATATTTTTTGGTTTGAGTTGAAATATTTTTGATGCAACTTAAGAATTTTGCAATTTGAAAAACTTCTTTTATTTCATTGAAAGTGTTAAGCATGTCTTTAATATCATTAGAGTAATTTGAGGGGATTTTTAGATTTTTAGTATAATTTGTATTTTCACTAGTAGGGGAGGAAGGGGTATTTGAGGATTCGCTACCATTAATTTCGGAATTTATCATGTTAATACTAGTTGAAGGCTCATTGGTCATAGGTTTTTTAGTGTAGTTATAATCTTTAAAGATATCGGCAAGAATTTGAGTTTCGGTGGAGAGACGCTATTACTTGTTGTTTTTCTTTTATGTTTATTTTCAAGTCTGTACGGTATTTTAGGACACCCGCGGAAATTCGCGGAATGTCCAAGGCCACAATTAGCGAATTTAGGTGTAATTCTGCCTTTGTGCTCACAAGCAGTGCTTAAATGTAATTCACCACATTTGACACATTTGGCGTCAAAGCCGCATACCCCTGAGGCATGCCCATACCCCTGATACCGATAGCATTGTTTGACTTTATTTTTAGAGCTAAAGGCTTCGATTTTAACAGATATATAGTGGATCACGTTGATTTTGTAGATTTCCTCAAAGTTTTTACGTGGTATGACATTTACCATATAGATTGGCATGGGATGCCCTGTCTTTCTATTTTTAAGCATGGCAACTTTAGTGACTGCAAACTCATGCTCGCGAAGGCTTCCTTCTATTAGTTTAACATCTGTATAACAGGGGAGGTCCCTAATGCATATTTTCTTCGGTCTTAAATCTCTGGGGTCAAGAGTAGTATATTTTATTTTATTTTGATTTATCCATCTCTGCGTTAGTTTATAGTCATTATCAGAAGCGCATTGAACGACTAAGCGTTCTCCTTTTAGAGCTATTTTGGGTTTTTCAGAATTTAACTCGGTAATTTGTTGAGCTAGCGTCGCCCAATTTTGGTCGATTTCGATATAGAAGGGATTAGTAGGTTTTTTAGAGTTACTAGGTTCCTGGACGGCACTAACATTAGAATTGGATTGCTCCATGTCAACATTTTCGCTTAAATTAACTTCATTTGCGATATTTTTGAATTTATTAGCAAGAGGGATAGTAGAACTCTCCTCTGACAAGGGACGCTTAATCCCTTTTTTGACAGCATTGAATAATTCATTTTTAAGGCTAGTGTCATTAATGATTAAGTTAGGTGCTTTCTTATACTGAATAGAACAGAAAAAACTAAAAATAGCAGAGTTTAACAAGTTATCAATAGTAGGCTCCCTTAGCAAAGAAAAAGCATCAAAACAGGTTCTTCTTACCTCCTCTTGATCGGTAGGTGAAGTAGTGCAAACATCTTTAGTTTTCAAGTCCAAAATACAGTCGAACCTCTATTTAACGAACCTCTATTTTGCGAATTTCTCTATTTTACGAACTTTTCCTTGGGACCAAGAACATTTCGCGAATTTCTTCGTAAAATAACCTCCAAATAGCGAAGTGCATTCTCTATTTAACGAACTTTTTCTTCGAATCTAAAAAATTTTTTCTCCCTATTTGTCAAAATATTACTGGACATTTGAAACTTATTCTTTCTTTTAACACATTTTATAATGATCAATGACCATGAACAGGTCTTACCAGCGCCTAACTCACCGAGAGCAGTAAAATCGCTGTGATTATTTGCTTTTCATCCAAGAAGTGTCTGCCTCGTGTCTTTTAACTAGAGTCTGTCGTTTTCTAGATCATTCAGTCGTGCTGGTAATTTCGGTTCATCCAGCTCGAAAATGTCAAAGAGCTTGGCATAAAGGGGAAAAAAAATCTTGATGTGGTGGATAAAAGCGTGAAGAAAAAGAATATTGCTTTAAAATTTGGTATTCCTCCAAACAGCTTATCGACCATAATAAAAAATCGTGATTGTAATGTAAAATGATTTTTTTAACTGAAAATACAATGTATTTTCAGACAATGTTTTGCTTCATTCTTATTTCCCTTGCAAGTTTCTTTTTGAAGGGTAAAATATATAAAACAAATAGATATAATTTATACAAAAAGTGTGATTAATTAGTTTTTTAAAATTATATTTAGTGTTTATGGGTTCAAAATATGTTTTATGTAGTTTAAAGTATTTTAAAAGGTGATTCTCTATTTAACGAATTTTCCATATAACGAACTTTTTTTCGGTATTTAGCGACTTCGTTAAATAGAGGTCCGACTGTATATCTATCCACAAAGGTGTATAAGTCAGCCAGTATTTTTTTTAGAATAGCCCTCGAAATTGGACGAAATATTATCAAATTGTTCCTTGAAATTGCTGTCTAACGTACCATTTGCGATATTATCAATAACATCCGCCATGCTGCAGCTCAAACAGCGATGAAACTATTCATACGAACCGCCCCATCCTCTGCCCTACACTGCGTAAATATATCATACGAAGGAGGTAACACCTCATACGACCTCCTCACAACAGAGCTCCAACGCAACTGAAAAAAGAAAAAAAATGATTTCACGGGGCAAATACTCGGATTAAATAGGCAAAATTTTCAATAAAAATTTACTGGTGAGAATAATGGAGGATACTGAGCACCTTATGCGGCACGTATACGTGTCGCTAGTCCCCGAGGGGTTAAAGGCCTGTTTTCTCGGAACAATGGCGATTTTCAGAAATGTGTTTTTTTTTTAAACTAATTATTATTATTATTTTTAACTGTCTGTCACACGTGATCTTATATTTATACTCTACCACCAAAATTTTTTTAATCGAAATAGCTCAAGAGGAGTTAATTGGGTTTTTAGCTGAAAAGTACAATTTTTCGGAGAGCTAAATAACTTAGACACTCCTAACTTGCGAGAAGTTCTTGCACAGTTTTATGAAACACATGAATTAAAGTACTTATAAACACTTGGATAAAATTTAGTTACATATACAGCTAATATTCAAAATATTAGAATAATTGAGAAAAAGTAATAAGAAAAAATTATTTTTCATTTATTTATTTATATACTAAGTAAATGCAATTAAATTTCTTATAAATTAAATCTTGAATGTTTAAATAAGATTTTAACATTTGCAAAATATAGAATACAGTGCAATAAATTAGGTATACAAATTTCTGAAATACATCAAAATATTAGAATAAAATTTATATTGGTTAAAAATATTAGAATATTTTATTTTACACAACAATATTACCTTATGAATATGAAGTAAATGGTAGTTAATATTTTATAGCATCTCCTTTAGCTTTCATAATAGCGTACAATCGATCTTGCATACTATATACAAGGTGTTTACAAACATTTCTATCAGTATTAGTCCAAATAGACTTTATACGTGCCACTAACTCAGTTTTACATGAAGGAGGATTTTCTTGGAGTTTTTCTTCATTATATACCATAATTTTTCGATGGGATTGAGGTCTGGTGAGTTTGATGGCCAAGGAAGTACCTTAATGTTGAGTTGACGGAACCAATTCTTAGTTGGCATCAAGGTATGCGGTGACGCTAAATTTTCTGGAAAGATGAAATCATCTTCAAATAAATATTCTGATGATGGAATCATGTAATATTCCAAAATTTCTTCATATATCTGAGAGTTAACCTTTTCGTAGACGATGCATAACTTTTCAGGTCCTTCTGCACTCATGCAACCCCAAACCATGACACTAACAGCAAATTTAACGAAAGGTTTAAGGCATTCTTTATCAAATGCTTCTTGCTTCATTCTCCAAACTCGAATACCTTGATTACCCTATGAAACACAAAACATACTTTCATCACTGAATAATATATTTTTCCAACCTTCTTCGTTCCATAAACGTCTTGATTTACACCAATTCAATCTCATAAGCTTTTGTTTTGCAGTTTAACAGGTTTTGTTTTCGGTACACAAGATTCAACCTTAAATTTATGGAGATGTTAATGTTGCCGATGTAAAAACTTCAACTCCTTCTTCTTTCCATTTTCTGTGCAATAATCGCACACTTTTAAAATGGTTTTACTTAACTTATGCGCTTCAGTTTCCTGTCATCTCCTGCAGACGTTTTTGTTTTCGGCCGTCATTTCGGCGATTATTTTGAAATTTTCCATTTTTTGAATATTGTGTTAGTATTTTACTAACGCTTGATTGCGAACAATGTAAATAATTCGCTGTATAACATTGATTTTTACCGTGCCGATACAAATCAACCATACGAAATTTAATATATTCAGGAATATCACTCACACGACTCATTTTAAGACGGAAAAGCAAACAAACTGCAAAAAAGAATACTGATTTTAAATAAAATCGTCTGAATTTAATGAATGATGGCACCAGCGTTACGAATTGGTGATAATGAAAGGAGAATTAATGTGAAATATTCTAATATTTTGAACCACTTGAATAAATATTCAAATATTTTGACTTTTCAAAATAATTTTTTTTCAATTAATTTTTTCAAAAATTATATTTATTTTAAGATAATATATAAGTTTAATCAACAATAAGTTCGGAACAGATGCCGTATCTTACCTCCGCCGTTGTTGTTTTGAAATGTTTGGCAATTTTTTGTTGGCGTGTTGGCGTGTTGACGGTGGTTATGGAGATGGCAACCTGGATATGTTGAATCCCGTGTGACGTGTTGTTGTGACGTGTCGTTCTGGCAACAGAGAAGTTCATGTTGGAATATTGTGAATGTATTTTGATATCTTGTTGTATAGTTCTGCCTTTTTATTTTTATGTGAAATTTATTGAATGTATTTGATTGACTATGTTTTCTGTAGTCCGTTTAAACGCTGTTGCTGAAATAATTAGGAAATATGAGGAAATTTTGACAAGAAAAGAAGGTTTGTTTGTAGTTTGTGAATACGTATTGATAAGCCTATTTTGGAAAATGTCGGCGATGATATTTCGAGCTGGATCTTTCAAGAAAGCAGATATCTGTTAAGGTATGTTGATAATTTTATGTATATTTTACTGCTTTTGAGTTTTTTACATTTTGAGATTGCTAGAAAGCGAGAACTGCTGAATTTTGAGAATGCTACACCTCGAGAAGTGCTGAATGCAGTGATGTTTTTTTTTCGGAAAATGTGTGCGAAGCGCACATACAACGATTACTGGTTGCCATTTTAGCGAATTTTGTTTTTTATGTGTATTTTGCTGCTTAAGTTTTTTACATTTTGAGATTGCTAGAAAGCGAGAACTGCTAAATTTTGAGAATGGTACACATCGAGAAGTGCTGTATGCAGTGATGTTTTTTTCGGAAAATGTGCGCGAAGCGCCCACACAAGGATTACTAGTTGCCATTTTAGCGAATGTTGTTTATTATTTACATTTTATTTTCGTTAAGCCAAACATGCGTATAAACCGATGCTTGGCGACATTTACTACTTGGCGTAAAAAGGGTTTTCACGCCACGAAAATTCCAAGATGGCGGCTGGGGGGAACTTATGACATCTGTTTCATAAGTTCTTAATAAAAATATCGTTTGCATATTTGCATTAAAAGACATTAAATTACCAAACGATATTTTCAATTTGTAAAAAAAATGTAATTATTATAATATTTTGAATATGAGCTGCATAATAAATGCGTATAAAATATGTGAGTGGGCGTGGCGTTCCTCTCGTGTCTTCCCTTAATGTGAGTGGACGTGGTATACCAGTCTTGTCTTCCCTTGAATTTTTACAACAATTTCTAAGGCTCAGAAAAAAAATAATAATAATAATAACTCTGCATACCAATGGATTCAAAGGCAGATTCCCAAAACAGCCGAGACACCACATTTGGCGACTTTTCTGACAAGCGCCAAATACTCCACATACGCCAGTCTAAAATTCGGCAACCTGAAAACTAACGTGATTGGTTCACTTTCCTGAACGCTTCCAGACTGTTTTTTACTACGTCATCACCCTGGAATCATGGGAAATACAACATTATAAATAACGACGTATTAGAAAACACAGGAAAGCTGTTTTTATGAGATTCAAAATAAAACAAACGATTTCAACATAAGTTTATTGAAAATGTGAAATTTTTAAAGTATTTTTTCAAATCAGAGTAACGATATAATGATTAAAATTTTCATTTCTCAACAACTTTCAGAAAAAATCATGGGGTCATTTAATATTGTAAGTACGTGCCTATATTATAGTAAACATTGAACAATTCATTTCTAATTTAAAGAAGTATGAACGCTTCGCGTTCATAAAAAAAAATAATATATATCACTGAATACAGCAACCTAGTTCTGCAGCAATCTGAAAAACGCAGGAAACTCGTTAAAGCGGCAATCCGTGAACATTGGTGAACGCTTCGCGTTCATTAACCGAAAAAAACATCACTGTCACCAGCAGTTCTCGGTGTGTAGCAATCTCAAAATTCAGCAGTTCTCGCTACCTAGCAATCTCAAAATTCAGCAGTTTTCGCTGCATAGCAATATCAAAATTCAGCAGTTCTCAATGCGTAGCACTATCAAAATTCAGCAGTTCACGCTGCATAGCAATATCAAGATGTACAAAACTCGTAAGGTCAGAATACATGAGAAATATACAATAAACGGCTAATATAAAACACTATAATAAAAAATACATAAAATTATTAACATATCTTAACAAACATCTCCTTTCTTGAAAACCAACTCTATAAAATGTTGAATTGCCATAATTTCGTAAATTTCTAGTCGTCGATAAACTTTATTTAACTTTCCAGCAAAAAAAAATGAACAAATACTCACAATTTCAAACTAAATTACACAGGTACTTTAACTTTCAAATTTTACAACTAAAAACAGCAGAAAATATTAACAATAACAAACTCTTACCTTACCGTCATTTAATTTTACAATTAGAAAACGTCTTTCTTCGACATCTCGTTGTACACAAATTACAAAACATGCGGAGTTGAGTTGTCAAAGGTAGGCGTAGCCATCCAATACACAAGAAATCAACCTATCCCATCCAACCAATCCGAATTCAAGATCACACAACTGTAGACGTGGAAAGAATTTACGAAAGGAACTGGTAACAACAAAGATCCATTTATCGCCTCGCCAAATTGAACCATGCCAAGTGTCTCGGCTGTTTTGGGATTCAGCCGATTCAAAGAATGTTTTAAACCAATAATAATTTTTAAAAAAGTAATTTTTTTTTCAAAAAATTTCACTCTTGTCTCCCCTTAACAAATCTGATTTTTCCGAACTCAAATCCTATTTAATCAATTCTCTAAATTATGTATATGCATAGATTTGCATGTATATGTTTAAATATAATATACATAGGTTACTAATAGATTTTGAAGAAGTGTTGATTATTATTAGGTACATATATGCGAGTGATAATTCTTGGCGAAGTATTTTTTTTTTTTTTTTTTTTTTTTTTTTTTTTTTTTTTTTTAATACAACACAAAATCTACAGACGTTAAAAAGGAAGTATACATCCCCTATTACCTCTGAAACCAATTATAATAGAAGAAAGTTACTTGCACCAAACAATTGAAAATAAAGTCTACTTTTAAATACAGTCAATCAGGGTAACTTTGAACCACGGGGTGTAACTTTGCACCACCTCATATTTTTCAATATTTTTGACTCTAAAAGGCTAAATTAACTCCAGAACTGTGCTCTGTTGGCAAGGTTCGAAACTGGGATTTCTACTCTTTATTTTAGAAAATAAATTAGCAACATTATGCACAATTAATTGCATCATTTAACTATTTTTGTGAAGTACTGTTATCAAGTTAATTTTGAATGCTGTTTTGAAGTTGTTGTAATCCAATTAAATTTTCATAGTAAGTAACAATATAGTCATTTATCAGACATATTATTATCTAAATGTTGTAAATGTGTTAATATTTTGTGATTATTTATTTATTAATAGTTAATAAAATGTAAAATAAGAAGGCACTAGAATTTTACCGCATTTTCAGGGTAACTTTGAGCCGACTCAAAGTTACACTGATGCTTATAATTTACTGATTATAGGTGCTACTGTCGAAAATTTCCCATATTTGCACGTATATTTTATATAAATGCGGAAAGTGTGCATTAGATATGACGTGTAAATATTTTTACAAATATATGTAAAATACATAAAATTCATTTAGAGGCGTGATTGGGGGCGGAGCTACTCAAATTTGACATTTCATACGTTCGACGTTTTTTATTCTTGTTTGAATAATGCTAGTACTTGTATGTATTACTGTAACTATTTATATATTATAGAGTGAAAACATTGAAAATTGTTTTTCACTGCATTTTTATGTTTTATATGAACAATAAACAGGTTTTTTTTTATTTCTAAATGTTCATGGTTCCTTTCTTCCACTTTTCTTATGCCTGATATTTGTTGTAATATCATAAATTATACAAATCTTGTGATGTTGGGAAATGTAAATTCGCAGTTTTTACATATCTGAAAACATTTTTTGGGGTTTAAAGTTGTCCTGACTACAATACTTTTTTTATAATTAATTATTTTAAATAAAAATTTATCATATGGTGCAAAGTTATCCTAAATAGCTGGGTAACTTTGAACCAAGCTAAAAATCCATTTTTTATTGCTTTTATCGTTATTATTCCTAATTTTTTATAGTCAAACAATAATTTAGGATCATTTCTTCTCTTTTATGCCACTAGTTGTGACAATATTCTTCAAATAAGAGTGTAGCATATGAAAATCGAGAAAATGCGGTTCAAAGTTAAATTGATTGACTGTAATGCATATAAAATTTGCTTATGGGCCATCTAAAAATGAAATCCAGACAAATCTTTGTTTTCTTTAGTGGCAACACCCGATTTTGACAATATATTTTAAATATTCGGTTCAAACTATGCCTAGGAACAAAATATTAAGTCATTTACTTTTTAAGTTTATGAATTATAAACATTCGAAATTTAGAACGCCTAATGTTAACCCCTTCTGGACGCGCGTCTTTTACAAAATTTTTAATCCTTTATAACCGGTTTTTCAAAACAGAAATTTTTGCCTAATTGAATTGGGGGAAATGCTCGGATTAATAAGGCAAACTTTACAATAAAAATTTAATGGTGAGGATAATTACCGGTCGCTGATCCCCAAGGGGTTAAATTAGATTTTCATACTTTTATTATATCGCCTGAAATTACAATCCTAATGTGATAATTTTGCGTGTGGTTATGATATCGAAAAACTCAAACATAAATACATTGAATTTGTAATTTTTACAATTTTATAATATAAATTATGAAATTAATATTCGAAAAAATATGTATTGCACCCTAAAATTTATTTTGATAGCTTTATGTATAGTATTATGTCCTGCTTTAAGCGAATCCTCAATTTCAAATTTATTTTCCTAGTAGTTATCTAGATATGATTAAAAAACCTCAAACTGAAAATTTAAGGAGGGGGTCTATGAAGACAAGGGTCTATTATAAGGTCTATGAAGACAAAAAAGCATAATTTGAAAAAAATATATTTTACTCATTTTATTGAATCATTTGGGCTGGCAATAGTCGAAACATATTAAGCGAGTGAAACGGTCAAATTGTCAAGAAATAACACATTAATAAAGTAACATTGTCATTCTGAAATGCATTCTGTCATTCTGCATAACATTTTAACAATCGAGTATCGAACTTTAATTTGGGTACAGCCAGCGCTTAAGCTGCGCCGGAGCCCGGTTCTACTCTGTTTTTAGTAAATATTTAAATATTGGTCGGAATTCACCGGAGCTCATAAATACAGGGCTCCGGAGCCCAGTGCAATTTGTAGCTATGCATTTTTATGAAAACATGCATATTTATGAAAAATTATTTATGAATTATGAAATGAAAAAATTATTTATGAAAAAATGTAGCTATGCATTTTTATGAAAAAATGCATAGCTACGAACTATTCCTTTTTTATGTTAACACTATTTTTGAATCATAATCCTTACCATATTTAATCGCAGAATTTTGTAATTAATTAACACAAAAACTAGGCAAAGATTCGGAAGGAGTGATAACTAAAAAGTGAAATAGTTGACAGCTAAGTATATGCTGATAGATATCTTTTAAATTCTTATTTTGCTAAAGAAAAAAAAAATGCTTTAAATTTTGCAAATAATGTACGAAATATAAATATGCAGATTGGAGTGACGGGGGGCGGGGGCGAAGGTTAGGGGGAAACGGTACAGTTGTAGTACCATACCACTTAATATTAGGACTCCGGTACTTTTTTTCTTAGAAATTAAGCCCTGGACACAGCCCCTAAAATAGGCTCATTTTAAAATAATGCATTTCCTGAAACTAGTCGTACGAATTTCATGAAAATTCGTTTTTAGGTTAATTGAAGGATGTAAAATTTATTTATGGAGTCAAACTTGGATAGTGCTGTTGAAAAAAATCAAAGTTTGGATTCGTTTTCAAGTGTAGATGTACCTCTGAGCAAGTTTTATATAAATCATTTAAAAGTAGATTTTATTTACAATCGTTTGGTACAGGTAACTTTCTTCTATTATAATTTGTTGCAGAGTTAGTAGGGGGTGTTTACTTTTTTTCTTTTAACTGTACAATAATAACAGTGTTTTTTTCCCCAGAGAAAATAACGTTTTCTTCACACTAAAACATTAATTGACTGACAATGTAAAAAAAATATTTCATTACACCCTTTGTAGAGAGTTATTCAGAGTTATTCACTCACAAAAATTTTAGAAGACGCAAAATCTGCTGAAAACAATCTTTATATTTTGCAGTCATGTTTCGATGTGATGTAATGTTACTCAAATATTTTTAATTTATAGTTTATAGTATTTTATTAATATTTAGTACTAGCTAACTAGCCGGACGTTACCCGGGTACGTCAAAAAACAGCACGAATTGCGAAAAAGCTCTGAAAATCGCAATAAGATATCGCGAAAAAATTTTAAATCGCGGCACAAATTTAGAAAAGAGGAAAAAAAATATAAATATAATGTGTTCGAATATTGAAAGTTGATTCCTTTCAGTAATGTGGAAAAATGGTAGCAAATCGCTAAAATACACTAAAAATCACATACAAAATTCCCGAAAAATTCGAAAATTGCTATACGAAATCCGAATAAACTTTATTGAAATGAGGGCAGAAATTACTTTAGTATTATAGATCAAAAATGGAATGTCAAAAAATTGCAGCAGATCGCGAAGAAACGTAAAAATAGAATTAAAAATCACAAAAAGTTCAAAAATCAGGAAAGTCAAAATTTACTATAATTGGATAAAAGTTCCAAATCTAATTCCTTTGACTTGCGGGCTTTCTTAAATTTTATGTTTGGGAAAGCATGCTAAGCATTGTATCATGTTACTTTTATTCATAATTTAATTTAATTGGATTCCCTTAAATATAATTAATATCATCCCTTAAATTAATATTAGTTTTTGTTGCATTAAAATATCTCAATTTGTTGATTTTTTGTAAGCAAGTAATCCCTATTGTTTTACAATGGAAGTCTATGGGAATTTGGCGAAATATTAGAGATATCGTCAAGTTGGCATCCCTTTTGGTGACTAATTTTGGTCGCCAAATTTGGCGATATATCGCGAAGTTGGCGACAAACTCGGCGGCATTTGGCGGTAGAACTGTGTCCCCCCTTAGGTAACCCCCTTATAGGTATGGAGATGCATTAAATGCTGTTCAATAATCGCATAAAAAATTCGCTAAAAATTCAAAAATCGCTGTACGAATTCCGAATAAACTTTTTTAAAAGAGAACAAAATTTACTATATTGGGTTAAAATAAAGAAACCGTATTCTTTTCACTAATGTGGAAAAATCGCCTCGAAACTTAAAAAACCGCTAAAAATCTCATAAAAATTTAAATAAAAAAATCTAATCAAAAAATCGAAAGTCGGGCTTCGAGGTGCAAAACTTCATATACAGACGTACCTTTTCCCCCAAAATTTTGTAGCTCTACGTGCAGCGGTCTCTTCAGAACGCCATCGACACACTCACACACAAACTTCTTTCCTTATTATTATAGACACCGGGTGTCCCAAAAAGGACTGACTGATTTTAAAATTCAATAACTTCGAAACGGTGACAGATATTTAAAAAATTCTTGCAGGAAGGTTATGCATAAGGTCAAAAGTTTTATTACAGTGATTTTCAATTTTAGTTCGAATTACAAACAATAGATGGCGCTGCGATCAATAGACGCTAAATTCAGGCTCAATTTTTGGTACTTCGTGGCCCGGGTAATACATTTCCATCTTCTTTTTCTGCATGGAACAAGATAAAGAACCAAAAATCGAGCCTGTATTTAGCGACTATTGCGTACAGCGCGATCTATTGTTTGTAAATCGAACTAAAATCGAAAATCACTGTAATAAAACTTTTGACCTTATGCATAACCCTCCTGCAAGAATTTTTTTAATATCTGTCACCGTTTGCAAGTTATTAAATTTTAAAATCAGTCAGTCCTTTTTAGGACACCCGGTATATTATTTACTATTATTAAGCATATAATATTTACTATTCCTTCATCTACTCTAATATTTGGCAATACTATTCTAATATTAATATCTAATTATTAATTTTAACAAATGTTAACCGTTTAATAATAAATCCATTACTAATAATTTGATAAAATGCAAATATTAGCGGTGTTTAATATTCGAGGTGCGTACACCTATTGCAATTTTCAAGAAGTCTGACATCGCTATTTCACCCCTTCGCGGCGGGTTTAATCTTTTACTATCGGTTTTTCAAAACAGACAATTTGCTGTAATTGAATCGCGAAAATGCTCTGATAAAGTAAACTTTACACTGGAAAATAACTGGTGGAAACAATGAAGGATTCTGAGCACATATACCGGTCGCTCGTCCCCAAGGCTTTAAGATAACAAATGTTCTAATTAATATTTAAATTGCATAATTCATAATTGTCCCGTTTATTCAACAAAATATGCAATATTTTTCTGTGGTTAAATAAGGCGAAAAATTCTATTAAAATATTTGTGATCCATAGTATGCAACCTAAATATGTATACATAATTATTGCAAAATTTAAATGTACACTCATGGGGGGGGGGAGTAAACATCTGCTACTAATTATAATAGAAGAAAGTTACTGGTACCAATCGATTGGAAATAAAGTCTACTTTTAAATGATATGAAAATTTGCTAAGCGGGCCATCTACAAATAAAAACTGGACCAAACTTTCTCTTTTTCAATGACAAGACCCAATTTTGACAATATATTTTAAATCTTCAGCTCAAACTATGCCTAAAAATGAAATTTCTAGTCATTTGGATAAGTTTTTGAATTATAAACATTCAAAATTTAGAGCTTTTATTGTTAAATTACATTTTCATATTTTTATTAATATCGCCTGAAATTATAATCCTAATGTGATAATTTTGTGTGTCGTTATAGTAATAAACAGTCCAAGCATAATACATCGACTTGTATTACGCCCGAATTTGTAATTTAAAAATTTTTCCGATATGAATTATGAAATTATTATTTAAAAAATATATGAAATGCAGCCTACAATTTTTTGATAGGTGTATATTTATTATGTACTGTTTTATACGAATTCTCAAATATTCAAATATTTCTTTCAAGTTGTTTTCGAATTATCAATAAATAAACGGTCAAGTGCGAGTATTACTCGCGCACAGAGGGTTCCGTAGAATAAATATATGAATTTGTTATTGTATTATTAAAAAAACCGTTGCTAAAAGAATACTAAGACTTTGTAAAAAACCTAGACAACGTAGGGTTGGGTATAACTGCATATACTAGAAAAGTGTAAATGGATATACCATGAAAGTTCAAAGAGATATGGAACCTAAATAATATCAAATATAGCTATTCTGTATAACTCATTTTTTAATATTATCCTAATCTGTTTAGGATGAACTTAATTCGGTACTGACAATAAATGCCGTCCATATTTAAGCCTCATTTGCATTTCATAAAACTAAATTCAGCGTAGTAATAATCTTTATTTCTACAGTGCAGCTAAAACAAAACCTTTGTTCAAAGTTTAAATTTGGCATCGTGCTAAGCGCTCGTCGAAAGGAGGTCGCTAAGTAGCAACGCCGCTTTGGTCCGTGGCGCGTTTTTCCAGATAGTTTTTTAATTAACTTTTAAAGTCACTCAAGGCGTTTTGAGTGATCCACTCAATGCAAACTAGTCGCGAATCCCACAGTATTTATGTGATTCATTCTAATTAACCCCTTAATTCTCGCTCCCGTCATATTTACGGGCTGTGTCTTTTACTAAAATTTTTTGGTTCCCACCAGTTTTATAAAATAGTGAAATTGGGTATATTTTGGTATCGTTTTTACTGTCATTAAATAAGGTGAATATTTCTTTTTCATAAAAGTGGTGCCAATAAGCAATTTGAATTATTCAACCATAATTTAATTCGAGCGTTAAGGGGTTAAACCTTTCGAGGGCGGTGTCCTTAAATACTTAATTTTAATTCCGAAACTGACAAATAGCACCAAGAATATTTAATTAAATTTTTCCTTTTAAAATGTGCGTAAAAATAAGCAAGTTTGTATTTTCTATTAAATTCGTTTATAAATTCTGGTGTCAGTCCATTATTTCTTTAGTTTATAAACAGAATTACTCCACGCCGGAAACGTTTAAGTGGTCGCAGGACTCTTAAAGCTTCAAAATTTTAGAAATTTAAATTTTTAGGTAGCTTTCTTTACAAAAAGCTACCTATTGCAGCCGTTCGGAGGAAAGCAATTTCAAAAAATTTTGGTATATTTTCATCGATCATGACCCCCAGACCCCGAAACCACCCTCCGTTCAATATTGATATATATATATATATATATATATATCTGACCTATGTCACACTGTAACTCCCATAATTAAGAACCGATTTCGATGTAATTCGGTGTGTACATAGTACATACCAATGTCTCGACCGAGTTCGTTGGCCAGCTTCATCCGCCGTTTTGTTTCAAAATGGCGGCCATTTAAAATTTTTAAAAAAATTTAAAACTTGAAATGTGGTACCAAAAAAAATAAAAATGGAAACATATTTTTTTCTTATGTATTTGACCTTTATACAAATATTCCGGAGCAGTTTTTGTTTCGTCTATATCTTAAACCAGTAGGAAATTGCTCGTCAAACGTGGCAAATGAGGTGCGTTCGTAATATAACTAGTTTTATAAATATTTTTTGCACCCCATATTGTACTGAATGTATATTCTTTTGCACTTCATAAGTGCATAGTCTGTAACATCATTAAAATGCGCTTGCAATAATTTTTTCCCATTGCCCGCAATGTAACGAAAGAATTTTGACTGTCCCTGTAATTAAACTATACATCCAATTTTCATAAAATCTGAAATGGCTCGACAAAATTTTACAACAATTATATATTTAAAATTTCAGACAATTCGAAAGACTGTAACATCATTAAAATGCACTTGCAACAATTTTTCCCCATTGCCCGTAATGTAAAGAAAAACTTTTGAATGTCCCTGTAATTAAACTATACATCCGATTTTCATAAAATTTAAAATGGCTCGACAAAATTTTGCATAAATCCTATATTTAAAATTTCAGACCATTCGGTTAGGTAGTTTTTGCTCTGTTATATGCGGACGGACAGACGGACAGACGGACAGACGGACTGAACGACGACTATAGGTGCTACGTATTTATATAATTACGAACGCACCTAAAAATGGCTGAGTTATAGCATTTTGAATTTCTAGCGTGGCTGACATTTTGAAACGTCCTGAATTTTGTCACGCGATAAAAGGCGTATTTATGAACCGATTTGGATGTAATTCGGTGTGTACATAGTACATACCAATCTCTCGACCGAGTTCGTTGGCCAGCTTCATCCGCCATTTTGTTTCAAAATGGCGGCCATTTAAAAAATTTTTAAAAATTTAAAATTTGAAATGTGGTACCAAAAAATTGAAAATGGAAAAATATTTTTTTCTTATGTATTTGACCTTTATACAAAGATTTCGGAGCTGTTTTTGTTTCGTCTATATCTTAAAAAATGGCTGAGTTATAGTATT
Organism: Maratus speciosus; assembly: GCA_963932465.1. Lineage (NCBI taxonomy): Eukaryota > Metazoa > Arthropoda > Arachnida > Araneae > Salticidae > Maratus > Maratus speciosus. The sequence goes on from OZ010798.1 coordinate 295,834,297, forward strand.
TTGAATTTCTAGCGTGGCTGACATTTTGAAACGTCCTGAATTTTGTCACGCGATAAAAGGCGTATTTATGAACCGATTTGGATGTACCTTGGTGTGTACATAGTACATACAAATATCTCGACCGAGTTCGTTGGCCAGCTTCATCCGCCATCTTGTTTCAAAATGGCGGCCATTTAAAAAAAATAAAAAAATAAAAAAATTTAAATGAGATACCAAAAAATTGGAAAATGAAAAAGATATTTTTTGTATGTGTTTGACCTTAATACAAAGATTCCGGAACAGTTTTTCTTTCGTCTATATCTAAAAAAAATGGCTGAGTAATAGCATTTTGAATTTCTCTTGTGGCTGACATTTTAAAACGACCTGATTTTTGTCACTCGATAACAGGCGTATTTATGAACCGATTTGGATGTAACTTGGTCTGTACATAGTACATACCAATGTCTCGACCGAGTTCGTTGGCCAGCTTCATTCGCCATCTTGTTTCAAAAGGGTTGCCATTTAAAAAAAATTAAATTTAAAATTCAAAATGAGGTATTAAAAAATTGGAAAATGAAAAAGATTTTTTTTATGTGTTTGGCCTTGATACAAAGATACCGGAGCAGTTTTTGTTTCTGAAAATTTGTTTTTTTGTTTATATCTTAAAAAATGGTTGATTTATAGCGCTTTGAATTTCTAGCATGGCTAGCATTTTGAAACGATCTTGTATTTGTCACGCGATAACACACGTATTCGCCTATTTCGATGTAAGAAGGTATGTGGATAGTATACATCAACACCTCGACCAAGTTCGCTGGCCAGATTCATCAGCCATCTTGTTTCAAAATGGCGGCCATTAAATTAAAAAAAATATATATATATTTAAAGTGAGGTGAAAAAAAAATTAGAAATTGAAAAAGGTTTCTTTCTTAAGTATTTGACCTTGATATAAGGATTCAGGAGCATTTTTTGCTTGTCTTTACCTTAAAAAATGGCTCAGATATAGCAGTTTCAATTTCTATTGTGGATGACATTTTGAAAAATCTGATTTTTTGCATGCGACAGCACTCCTATATATTAACCGATTCCGATGTGAGTGAGCATGTGCGCAGCAATTACTAAGGTCTCGACCAAGTTCACTGCTTAGCCTCATCCACCATGTTGTCTTAAAATGACAGGCACTTTAAGAAATTGCCGAATTTGGCAGCCAAATATAAGTTACTTTAAAGAAAAGCAGCTTGGATAAAGCTGACTAATTTCGCGAAATTCTCATTCATTATATTGATAAAAATTAGTATTGAATCTCTTATATTCGGTTTCCACTAAATTGAGTTTCGTGTGTTTGAATGATATAATTTGGTTTTTTTAAAATAAGGATTATGAAAGCTAGCTCTTCCTCCCGGCACTGGCCGGAAGGACTTTTTTAGATGTTAAACTCCTATCTGTTCTGAACATTTTGATATAATTGTTTCCTTGAAATTCCCATTGCAACAGAAGTTAAGGCTTTTAGAATTATACCCTCTCAATAGCAGAAGTAGCGTTTGCGAAACTATGAAGTCATTTTTCTCCAAATGACGTTTTTGGGCATAACGCGCAGGACACCTCAAAAACTTCTGAATATTTTTTCATGAAATTTTCAAAATATATATTTCATGTTATTCTGTATAAACTGAACCAAAAATTTCCTTTTTATTGTTCTAAAAAATACTCTTTTAGGTGATTATACTGTTGAAATTTTCAAAATTTTGTATTAGCTAAATGCAACATTGCTTTAAAAATATAAAAATTCTTTAAATACAAATGTATTTACGTTCAGGGTAATTATTACAATCTGAAGTATAAGTAAGCAACAAAATTTTCATTCTAGTTGCAATATGTATTTCGTAATACTGCGCGTAAAGTGTTATGCTAATTTTCCATTCGACAAATGTCTGACAGTTTCGAGCAACCTATAAATACTAATTCTGCATCTTGCAATTTTTTAAATGCATGGCATGAAAGAACATACTTATATCTTTCATCCTAATTAAAATTGTGCATCCATTGTGCAATTGTGCAATCTTATACATTTCAAGTCATTAAATGTAGAAAATGGTTTTTTTTTTCATTTTTTCCACTTTTAAGAGTTGTGAGAACCCTTAAATTAGTCTGTTTTTAACTTTTTGACATTTATTGCTGTTATACTGCGACTGGACATTACATTACACATCTATATCATTAAAAGTTGTTGGCATAGAGTATGCCACCCCTGTCATTATGTATGTCCAAACTGTCCGTATCTATAAGGGTTAATATCTCGGCTAATTACTGATGATTTTTTTCGAAAATCATTATCAACAATGCTTTTATACTTCTGCTACGATAGGTAACTCCAGTGCTGCTCAACAATTTTGCTGAATGCCCGTAAATCGAAATTTATGTGTAACAGAAAAATGCGATTTTCTCAAAAACTATGTGACCTAGGAGAATCGCTATAATTTTCCTGCAAGGTTTAAATTAACGTCTACCACCTCTAATTTTTTCATAATTTTACTTTCAGTAGATTCGGAATTAGATGGGGTGGGGGGCGGACATATTTTTGCGCTACATTTTCGACAATATCTTTGAAAATATAATACCTAAAATTAAAAGGAATGTATTTTTGAGTTCAGCGTTACGAAAGGTTTCGCACGATACCACACACGATGTAAAAAGAAAATAGTTTTTTTTCTCAAGTAGCATAATAAGCCTCTCTACATTTTTGCTAAGTATATTTATGAATGTTTATTAATCTGAAAATATGTGGGTCAATAGTCTTTGTTACTTCCCCGAATTTGAACTTTCCACGTTCCATAGCTTACGAGTAAAATGGCTGTGACAGACAGACAGACACAGGAGTGATCTTATAATGGTTCCGTTTTTATTTTTTAAGTACGGAACCCTAAAAACATCAAAATAATGTTTTGAGGATTTCTATGATGTGCAGAAAAGCATAACTAGAAAAAATATATTTTACTCATTTTATTGAAATATTTCGGCTGACAATATTCGAAACATATTAAGCGAGTGAAATGGTCACATTGGTAAGAAAAATTACATTAATAAAAGTGGCATAGTCATTCTGTAGCATTTCAAAATTCGAGTATCGAACTTCAATTTGGATATAGCCCCTAAAATAGGCTCATTTTAAAATAATTAATTTCCTTGAAACTAATCGTACGAATTTCATGAAAATTTAGATTTAGGTTAATTGAAGAGTGTAGAATTTATGTATGGTGTCAAACTTGGGTATTACTACTTAAAAAAAAAAAAAAAAGTTTGTTTTTGTTTTTATATTTAGATTGCCCCTAAGCAAATTTTATATACATCATTTAAAAGTAGACTCTATTTCCAATCGTTCTTCTATGGTAATTTGTGGCATAGTTAGTAGGGGGGGGGGGGTTACTTTTTTTTTCTCCACGACTGCATTTAATGTTCCTGGTTTACTCAGTTTTTGAAGTGGATATTATAATTCTGATACTTATTAGTTTTTACGAGTCTCTGGACAATAACTATTAGCAGACAACTTTGAAAATTTTCATTTGTCAAGCTTATACCTACTTAGAGTAATCTAAATATCATACTAGATAAAGAGATTAAACTAGGAGAGCTCAAAATCTGATTAGAAAAAAAAAATGATAAATTCGGAGCATATTCATAAGCGAAGCTCCGAAAAATCTATACAATATAAAATTGAAAAGTCTATATACTCACTTGTGTGATCGCATCAAATCAAATTTAACGCTGTTAAATGAATTGAATATGCATGATATAGATGGTATATAAAAAAAAAGATTATACTTCATAAACACTCTTCTTTTATTAAATGTTTCACACCACAATTTTGTAAAACTTTATTCTTATATAAAATGTATTTAGAAATTAAAGAAAGCGGAAAATATATCTGTGGTTATGTTAGAGGTCTGCACGGGCCCGGGCTTGGCCCGAGGCCCGTACCCGGCGGGCCGGGCCGGCGGAATGGAGGAGAATTTTCAAACGGGCTGGGCCGGCCCGGCAAAAAAATTGAACGGGCCTGAAGGGCCGGGCCCGGCCGATAAAAAAAATTAATCGGGCCTTTCGGCCCGATACAAGAATTTGAGAGGAGCAGATAAAATACGAGGTCTTTCCCAATGAATATGACTTTTTCGAGAAGTATAAATGTGCGTTACGAGCCGATGCGAGTTTAACAACATCAATACAGAAATGTAACATGTCCATCGTAGAGATCGGCATCGTACAGTTACATGATGCCTGATCCCGGGTTTAATTTTTTTCGGCAGACTTGTGCCGGGACGGAACTGGTCTTAATCGTTCTCAGGATGTGTAGGACAGGCATTATGTTTTGTAAAAGTATTAATAGCGATAATGAACTTCTGTTAACAGTATCTTTGGAAATGTACCTTAAGGTGGTTCTCATATTTACTGCTCAACAATGCGAAACTCTCAGACACATTTTCTGACTCATTTTTAACTATAAAGGCATAAAATTGACAGGCTGAGTATTGAAGGCAATTGGGATCAAATAGCGTTTCCATTTTTCATAAATTACGTACAGAGATAGCAGAGACTCCTGTCACGTGACTGTACGTTTTCTCCTTTCCTGTGCTATCGCTTCCGGAAATTCGATTCAAAACGCTAACTTTGGCAGTATTTTCTGAAAGATATATTACTTTTATCTAAAAAAAAAACCCGGCATTTACATGGTTTCTGAATAAGAATACCTGCCAATCTCATGCGTTTCCGAAAAGAAATGAATTCATAAATGTATCAAAATGTAGCTCCTTTGGATTTGAGAAAAGCCTTAAAAATGACAGAAATATTTTCACAAATCTACCTTTTATTATAAGCTTCAAAAGTTATCATGTTTTTTAACCCTTTATTCTAAACTACAATAATCTTTTAATGAACCCTTATTTAAATTTTGAAACGTCTGTAGAGACGTTGACTAAAACACTGTAAGTAATCGTTAACGTTTACTATTGTGTTTTTTTCTATTTTGCGAACACATAGTAATTTAAAATATACTGTAAAATGTTCCCATAAATATGCATGTAGTATTCATTAAAAGAATCTTAATTGTATGTCGAGAAAAAACGGAATTTTTTGTAGACATTTAGTCGGGCCGGGCCTGTTTTCACTGATTTTTGTACGGGCCGGGCCGGGCCGAGAACGGTAAAAATGTAAACGGGCCGGGCTCGGGCCGAACTTTCAATTTTTACAGTTCAATTTTTTACAATACAATTTAGTTCCTGTTAGGCTTCCATTGTGTTACTGTCGGGGATGTGGGGCAGTGGCCCCAGGCTCCTCGGAAAACCGTCAGAAGTAGTAAGGAAAGCGGAAAGCGAGTGTGTCAGCTCCTGACATGACATTCCCGAGACACTGCCGGTCACCGTACTTGGAAGAGCGAAAGGCCGTTTTCACGGCCACGCATGCCAGTAGCGAACCGGTCGGTGATTTAGCGTTGATGCTGAGCTCTGATCCAGTGATGGAATCTAACTGCCAGATGCCTGGACCTTCCGAAGGTAATATGGGTCTATGCTCTAGCGATGGAAAGACTAAATTTAAATGATATCCCGATATCCTCTGAGCTTGCAGGCTATCTTTACGCAACCTCCAAAACTATTTTTGAATTAAATGACGAGCAACTCTCCCAGTTCAATGCGGACGGGAATTTTACCGAAGAGGTTAATGAAAAATTAGAACGTGATTATGAAAGGGCGAAAAACGCTTCTAAAGTTGCTAAAAAATCAAAAAAGACAAGAAAGAATAACTCAATTATCAACACTGGTTTAGTTGTACCGGGCGGCAAAAGACAAAAAATTGGTAGTGATGAGATAAATTTCAAAATTGAACTGCAAGGGGATAGCCAATCCGAAAGTGTGGAGCATAATGGCGAGAGCCAATCGCAATACGGGGATTCGGAGGCTGCCGAGTCAGTTGCAACGATCTCTGAAATGGATTATTTTGAGGAAAATCCCTTAGATAATAAGGAAAATATTGAAGCATATTCCAAATTAACTAGTGAAAAAGAAATCCAACCAAATTCTGAAGAAATTAAAACAGTAAAAAGTATTTCCAAACCACCCAAACCTATAATTGTTAAAAATATCCAAAACTTCGTAAATTTCGCTTCTAAAATTGAAAAAGAGTGCGACCCAGAGTTCCACGTTAAAATTGTCCAAGAGGGCATCAAAATTTTTCCTAAAGACCTTAATGTAAAAGATAAAATTATTGATTTTCTTAAAGAAAAGACCCATAAATTCTATGTTCTTCCGGACACTATTGCTCCGTTAAAAATTGTTATCAGAGGACTCCCTAAAAATTGTAAAACAGATGAGATCAATGAAGAGTTAAAAAACAAAGGGTTTGAACCCATTAAAACCGTTCAGATGGTTAGTAGGGTTGATAAGCGTGTTCTCCCACTTTTTCTGGTCCACCTGGTTAAAAATGAAAAAGCCAAAGAAATCACCAATTTGCGTGAATTATTCAAAATTAGAATAGAAACTGAAAATTACAGAGTTCCCCATAAAGCAGTGCAATGCTGGAATTGCCAGGGGTTTTTCCACATTAGCACATGTTGCTTTATGGACCCGAAATGTGTAGGGTGTGGGGGAGCCCACAAAAGTCCAGAGTGCCCTAGAAAAATTGCTAATGTTGAGGAAGATGATAATAAAACTGAAAAACCGCCACCGAGCTGTTGTAACTGCGGGTTACAACATCCGGCCTCTTTTAAGGGGTGTGAGAAATTCCCCACTAAACCAAAATTTATCAAATCTTATGCTGAAATTACTCAAAGTAACCAAATTAAACCCAAAATCGTAAAAACTAAAAATAACTTCACTAAAGCTTGTACTTCCCAAATCCAGCCAAAGATGGCGCCACCGGACCCGGTATAACTTTACCAGTTTGAAGAGTTCAACCTCGGTTTTCTTAAGATTGTAAATACTTTAGAAAAAATTAAAACGGAACTTAAAATTGATTCCTTTTCCAAATTAGCGGAGAAGCTTGAAACTATTCTGAATAACATAATTAAGCAAGAAGTAGGAAAAAAGACTAACTTTCGTGGATGAGATCACTAAGATCTAACATGATTAAGCTTAGATTTTTGGAAATTGTAAATATTCTGTAATTATTTTTGTACATAGTCATTTTCTTTTAGAACCTTTTTGTAATTTCTTTTATTTTCTTTTTTAAAATTGCAATTGTAAAATTTTTTAAACTTATTATTATGTAAAAATATATGGTCCCTGTATTGGGTCTTTTTTTTTTTTTTTTTGTTTATGCGGCTTTTCCGGTCTTCAGTTTCATTTTACCATCGCTAGGCAGGCTTGCATCTCTTTTCTGGATAACTCACCAGTTATCTCTCCTAGTCTTATGTTTCGGGGATGTGGGGCAAGTGGCTCCAGGCACCTCGACCAAACCACCTAGAAACGAAGAAAAGTGCAATCCTTGTTAAAAAGAGTAAACAAGCACCCCTCCAGTTATGCTTTTCATATGTCTGTATTCTGTAATATAACTCCAATAGTTATCACTAACATCGAATTTAAAAACTGCTGATACACCTCTGTAGATAGTTTGCTTTTGACGCATAGCTGCAGCTGCCAAGTTTTACACTTTTTTTCTACCACTATTTTTTAGCAGAGAAATTTGTCTTTTTAACCATCGAAAACATAGGATTAAATTAAACAAATTTTTCTGATCAAGGATAGTGGCTTTAATAAAAGCGTAAAAGTTGGCAGCTAGGATGTATGATGAATGCAGTGTGTATTGCCAAGAGACTTCATTGCATGGATTCTCTGGGCAACGTGAGCAGCACAGTGGTATGGTTGTAAAAAAAGCAGAGGGTACACGCTGAAGGCAGAGGGTATACCCTACAGTGTATATACTATAGCTTTTTCGAGAAACAGAGGATATACGGTGTTTCTTTAAAAAAATCCAGAAGGTATACGGCGTATACCACCGTATACCCTCCACTATATCACTGGTAGCAGATCACTTTAATGTTTGGATGTATGGTATATTTCGTGTTTTTCGCCAAGGGCAACAGCGGTTAGCAGACCACTTTAAAAATATTCATTTGTCAGGTTTGTACATAGTTCAAATAGACAAAATGTCATACCAGATAAATAGATTGATCTAGGAAAAGCTCAAAATCTTTTTAGAAAAATTCGCTATGCTAATTCGGAATTCTAGAAAAATGTGCTAAATTCGGGACATATTCTGAAGCTAAGTTAAATAAAATCTGTACAACATAAAATTCAAAAATGTATTCACTTGTGTGGTCGCATGAAATGAACTTTAGGGTTGCTAATTGAATTTAATAGCACTGATATAGTTGGTATTATATCTTTAGTGCGCAGCTTTGCATATATACAAACAACAGAATTTTGAATTTAATAGATTTTTTTAATTCGTATATACCTAATTCACACCAGAAAATTAAAATAGCAATATTTGGTTTAATTAATAACAGACATTCCGTAGTTACATAAAGCGAAATTATTAACCATTGAAACCTTCTGGTGTGAAGTCAGATTCTCTGAACTACGTAATTTCTAGAACGTATTCTATCATGGGAATTAAAGGGTTAAAGGTTAAGTTTTATAAAATAAATAATTATATAAAATAAGATATTTGAAAACATACTTATTAAAATAATGACTAATTTGCAATATTTTAACGTAAAACAGCCTCACGACAGTAGTTTTTACTTGTATCGCAGATATGCAAAAGAAGAAAAGATTGACGTATTATATGAAAAATGTGTCTCTGATTTATTTTATTATTTTTCCTGTGTAATAAACCTTTCACAGAATCATATATAATTTTTTCGAAACAAAATACCGGGTGTCCCAAAAATGACTGATGGATTTTAAAATTCAATAACTTGCAAACGGTACAAATATAAAAAATTCTTGCAGGAGGGTTATGTAAGATGTCAGGAATTTTTTTACTGTGATTCTTGACTTTAGTTCGAATTTCAAACAATAGATGGCGCTGACAGCGATTGACGCTCAGTCGAGGCAGAAACTGACGTCAATCAACACTAATGCGAAGGAAGGAGATTAAGGCTATGGAGTGGGTCTCATTCGCCAGTAGAATCTTGCTCTTAGGGCCGATTCTGAACTCATTCGATATGATTTCAATGGAGTGCGTTGTTGCCATGGAAACAACAGATTCCTCGATAGTGGAAATACAGCGTTAAGAAGCGGGCATGAATTTAAGAATTAGTATTCGAGTTTGCAGGCGATTTTACATTAATGAAGTTTTATTTTTCCGGATTAAATTACTTTTTATGGTCTGATTAAAAGAATATTTTTTGCATCGTATTTTAAAACTAGGTGAAGAGATTTAGACTATTTTGTTGTTGTTAAAAATTTCATAGCTTTTATTACATTCTAATAAATTTTAGATCTTTTAAGGAAGTTCATCAGTACGTTTTTATGAATGTTGGATAATAATCGTAAAAATGGTTAATAGTATTTTGTTGTTCAAAATAACTACTTAAAAACAAATATTAGAATTTACCTTGTTTAACCCTTTTGAATAGGGGTATTATATCGTTGCATTAAAATAAAAAAAAAAATAAAATGAATGCTAGTTAATTAAAAATTTTGTTTGACAGTATGATATTAAAATATTGTACTACATGCAGCTTCATCTTGATGTTTGATAAAATAAAACTAGTAAATATTTTTTATCTACATCTACTATTTAAATTGTAAAAATGTGTTAAAAGAATTCTTGGAGTTAGAATTTTTACGGTTTGGCAACTCTTTCTACATACAAATGCTAATATGCATTTATTTTTTAATATTAAAGATATCAGTGATATCTAATGTGATAAACTAAGTTCAAATTAAACTTGACAAGAGTCTAAAACTTAGTAGTACTTAAATTATTGAAGGCTACAAACAAATTTTGTAATGAAATTTTTATCTTTATATAAATTAAAACGGTATTCCTAATAGCAGTTTTTGTTGGAATGCAATTGCAATTTTAAAACTTTTTAGTTTATATATATTTTTCAAAAAATCATGAATCGTAATAATCAGGGCTTGGCAAATGCGGTCGCTACTTGCAACCAATATTTTTTGCTGGACGACCACGATTTTTAATCTGGCGGTTTTTGTAGTGTTAACGAAAGAACAAAGTGTAAACGGCATTTTCCATATCATGCACAGAAAACGACATTCTTTGTTGCTCTAGCCATCTAGCATGTCATGTCATGTGATTAGAATGTGGGAGAGGGGGGTTCGTTCTTACGGGTTGTTTACCAATGTTTTTGCAAGAAGGTTCAGTTTACAGTTTTTCAGGGAAATTTGGTAGTAGTGGCCCAGGGGGGGGGGGGATTGGGAGAGAATTTTAAATATTAGAATAATAACTTTATTTAATGAAGAATATTCTATAATTATACGTGTTTACTGTTTGAATTATCATCCATAGTAAATGGGAAAAAATTCCACTGAAAATCAGAAGGACATTTTTTTGGAGCGGGGGGGGGGGGAGTTACTTATCCTTAGCGATTTCATTGTTGTATTAAATCAATCCTTAGATTGTTCTATTAAATCTATCGTTAGATTGTTGTATTGAATCAATATTTTGATTCTTGTATCAACCCGTAAGAACGACCCAACCTCTCCCCACATTCTAATCACATGACATGACATGCTAGCTGGCTAGAGCAGCAGAGAATGTCGTTTTCTGTTTATGATATGGAAAATGCCGTTTAAACTTTGTTCTTTCGTTAACACTACAAAAACCGCAAATTAAAAATCTTGGTCGTCGAGTAAAAAGTATTGGTTGCAAGTGGCGATCGCATTTGCCAAGCCCTGATTATTACGATTCATGAATTTTTTAAAAATATATATACACTAAAGAGCTTTAAAATTACAATTGCATTCCAATTAATGTATTAGAAATACGGTCTTAATTTATATCAAGATAAAAATTTCAATAAAAATTTGTTTGTGGCCTTCAATAATTTAAGTACTGCTAAGTTTTAGACACTTGTCAAATTTAATTTGAACTTAGTTTATCACATTATATATCATTGATATTTTTATTATTATTTTTATTATCATTGATATTTTATTATTATTTATATGCATATATTTTTATTATTAAAAATATATGCATATTAGCATTTGTATATAGAAAGAGCTGCCAAAGCGTAAAAATTCAAACTCCAAGAATTCTTTTAACACATTTTTACAATTTAAAACGGATGTAGATAAAAAATATTTACTAGTTTTATTTTATCAAACATCAAGATGAAGCTGCATGTAGTACAATATTTTAATATCAAACTGTCAACATTTTTTAAAATTAACAAGCATTTATTTTATTTTTTTAATTTTAATGTAACGATATAATACCCTATTCAAAAGGGTTAAACAATGTAACTTCTAATATTTGTTTTTAAAGAGTTATTTTGAACAACAATATCCTATTAACCATTTTCACGATTATTATCCAGCATTCATAAAAACCTATTGACGAACTTTCCTAAGGGGTCTCAGGACTATTAAAGCTTCAAATTTTCGAAATTTTAATTTTTTTAGATGTTAAACTACTATCTTATCTGAACATTTTGACATAATTATATCCTTGAAATTCCTATTAGAACGGAAGTCGTGGTTTTTAGGTAGATTTCGTATGAAATACTTACCTATTACATTCTCCTCTATGTTGGAATTTCTGAAAAATTATCTACACCGATCATGACCCCTAGAACCCCAAACCACGCTCAGTAAAAAACTTTATCTATCTATCTATCTATCTATCTATCTATATATATATATATGTATTCACAATTTTGCACAAATCTCTTCCAAACTGATACATAAAATCAAGGGGCATAAAATCTCGGTCAAGTTTGTTAATGGGCAAAATCGAACCAAAGGGATGGAAATAGGAAGGGGTTTTGTGAAAACCGAAAAAAAACCCCTAATTTTTCTACATATCAAATCAGTTTAAAGTTTTTATTACTTCTAAAAATAGCGTCAAAAATTTATGTATCATAGATTTTTGATAAAATTAAAAAGGGCTCAAGAGGCGCAAGGGGCGCAAAAAATAGGGTTTTGGGGAGAAAAAAATTCATAACTTCGTCAATTCTCCGGATATCAAATCCAATTAATTTATTATAAATCTCCTTAACATTATCTACAACTTTTATATTCACAAGTTTTTGATAGGACCAATTCGTACCGCAAAAAATAAAAAATAAAAAACGAAAACAAAAAGGTTGGGTTGAAGAAGAAAAAAATTCATAAATCCGTCAATTCACAAGATATAAAATCCCCATGATTTTATCATATATCTTGTTAATATTGTCTGCAACATTTATACACACAAGTTTTTGATAGAACCAATTCTTACAGCAAAAATAAATTAAAAATACATAGCGGTTGAAGGAAATAAAAATCATCATATTATGAGTGTATTCAAATCCAAACTGTTTATTTTCTTACTCATTTTTAAATTCATTTTTGCTCTCAGACTCATCCAATTGGTAGATTCTCTTATTCAGAAACTGTATAATGTACCGTAATGATCGATTTTTTGATAGAGGCAGAATATATTTCAAAAAAATGATGTCAAAGTGGGCATTTTGAACAGAATTTCCCGACGCGATTGTGTTAGAAACGAAAAATATTGTCCTATTGAGAAAATAATTGTTTATAAATCAAGTTTTAATTAATCGAACGAAAAATAAAAACACAGGTCGCTTATAAATCTCTTCAAAAATCACGTCAGCACGTTTAATATTTTTTCTATTAAAAACGAATCTGAAAATGTGCCAGAAAATTTCGAGTTGTTGAGCATGGAAATGTATTTTTTTTAACACCGCCTTAACATGATTCTGATAAAACCAGCTATTATATAAAAATGAAATAAAAACTTGTCAAAAGCGACCAGATAAAACTGTTGAAGTGAGTTTATCTCTAATCATAATTTAGTTTTTTTTTTTTTTTTTTTTTTTTTTTTTTTTTGTGAAATTAGTATACTTAACTTTGAAATCTACCCCCACCTGTTGGTCGGGCCGGCAGGGATTTTTAGAATTATACCCGCGCAATAGCTGAAGCGGCATTTTCGAAGATTTGAACTCATTTTTCTCCAAATGACGTTTTTGGGCATAACGCGCAGGATATCTCAAAAACTTATGAATATTTTTTCATGAAATTAAAAAATATATTTTTTTCAGTCTGTATAAACTGCACCTAAAATTTCCTTTTTACTGTCCAAAAAAATATTTTTTTAGGTGATTATACTGTTGGAATTATCAAAATTTTGTATTAGCTAAATACAACTTTGTATTAAAAATGTAAAAATGCTTTAAATACAAATTTATTTAGGTTCAGGATAATTATTGTAATCTAAAGTATAATTAGGCATAAAAAAGTAATTTTAGTGACAAAATTTATTTTGTAATCCTGAGCGTACGCTGCCATACCAATTTTCTGCTCGACAAATATCAGACAGTTTGGAGCCCCCTATAAATACTAATTCTGCAACTTGACTTTTTTTTTAAATACATGAAACGAAAGGACATACTTATATCTTTCAACACAATTAAATTTGTGTTTTTAAATCATACGCATTTTAAAATATTAAATGTTGAAAATGATCTTTTTTTTCATTTTTGCCACTTTTAAGAGTTTTGTCCTGAGACCCCTCTAAAGATCTAGAAAATAAAACTTCATCAATGTAAAATCGCCTGCAAACTTGAATACTACTTCTTTAATTCATGCCCAGTTGTTAACGCTGTATTTCCACTATCGAAGAATTTGTTGTTTCCATGACAACAACGCACTCCATTGAAATCATATCGAATGAGTTCAGAATCGGGCCCTAAGAGCAAGAGCAAGAGCAAGAGCAAGAGCAAGAGCAAGATTCTACTGGCGAATGAGACCCACTCCATAGCCTTAATCTTCTTCCTTCGCATCAGTGTTGATTGACGTCAGTTTAGGCCTCGACTGAGCGTCAATCGCTGTCAGCGCCATCTATTGTTTGAAATTCGAACTAAAATCAAGAATCACAGTAAAAAAGCTCCTGACATCTTACATAACCCTCCTGCAAAAATTTTTTAAATATCTGCCACCGTTTGCAAGTTATTGAATTTTAAAATCCATCAGTCATTTTTGGGACACCCGGTAAAAAATCACGCATTTAAGGGTTAAAACATCAACACTCCATAAACACTTCTCTTTTATTAAATATTTCACACTACAATTTTGTAAAGTTTATTTTTATATACAAAAAAGCAAGTAACTGTTATTGTACACGGAAGGAACACTAGTTGAATAATTTTAAGTAATGAGTAAGCCCCCTTCTGGTATGCTCCTCATACCCGTGCATTGTAGATTATAGATCCAGCAAATGGTGTTAATCTGCCGTTACCCATTTTTATGTAGTTTGTTTGTATTTTTGGTATATGCCGTGTTTATCGCCAAGAGCCTTCATCGCATGGATTTGTTGGGCAACAGCGATTAGCAGACCACTGTAAAAATTTTCATTTGTCAAGTTATACGTACTTTCAAGAGACAAAATGTCATACCAGATAAATAGATTGAGATCTAAAAAAGTTCAAAATCTTTTTATAAAAAGATGCTAAATTCGGGACATATTCTGAACCTAAACAAAAAAAAAAAATCTTGACAAAAAAAATTCAAAAATCTATATTCACTTGTGTAGCCGCATGAAATGAACTTCAGGGCAGCGAAGTGAATATATTAGGCTCTACCGGAAAGTTCTGTCCGGTAATGTTATTTTACGCCTACTTTTGTTAAATTCTGATTTCTTCATTGGCACCACTTTTTTAAAGTTGCAAAATTCCCTTTTTTTCTTTTTTTTCCCCCACCTTATTATGATACACGAAAACAGTGGGAATTTTACCATTTCAAAAAAGTGGTGCTAATGAAGAAATCTTAAATTTAAAAAAGTAGACGTGAAATAACACATCGAAGACAATAACACATAGAATTGACAATGCAGGACAGAACTTGCCGGGAGACCTAACTACTTCATAAACATTTCTCTCTTATTAAATATTTCGCACCACAATTTTGCAAAAGTTTATTCTATACAAATAATTTTCTATTTTTTGTCTCTTATTATTATTATTTAATTCTCTACTATTTTTGAATATTTATTTTTATTTTATTTAAATATATGGCGCCTTTAACCCCTTAATTCTCGCTCCCGTGCTATTCACGGGCTGTGTCTTTTATTCATTTTATTCTTTTTTGTTTGATTCCCATCAGTTTTATAAAATAAGTTGAGGTCGATCTGTACAAAGACCGTTATTTACTTTTTCGATTTTCTTCACAGGTATTTTTAATGTGAACACTTTAATTTTGGAAATCGGTTTCGAAAGCAAAAGTATCCTTATAAAAAAAATCTGCAATCAAAATCGAAAAAGTTAAAAACGGCCTGCATACAGATCGATCTCAGTTATCCAATACAAAAAAAAAAAATCATTTAAAAATATTGAAATGCGACCGAGATATCTTTATAAATTTCTTCCCTAGGATTAGCATTAGCGAACGCGTCTTCTAGTTTGACTGAAGTAGGCTCTTAATGCGACCGTTAAGGGGTTAAATGGTCTTTTTTGATAAGATCCGGCTTTTCCCTACTACGTGTATCCAGACATGTTTTCTAGAAATTGGGTATGGATCAAGTTGTTCTATTCCACAGATCTTAACCGAGGTTAGGAATCTACGGTTCCAAGAACTCTTCACCACATATCGTTCAGGTCCAAGTATACTGGCTCCTAATGTGATGTAATTTTTAAACAGCGTTTTCCGTTCCGGAAGTAGAACGAGCTCCCCCTAGCGAGCAGTCTCTAAAAAAGTTAGTTAAGCTGTTGATCGTCAAAGCATCAACACGTCTGTAAAAACACCCCATCCAAACTACGCGATGGATATTAATTATGATTTGCAAATTATTTAAATTTGTGAAATTTATGTTGTGTAAGTGTCTTGTGCAGTTTTAAGTGTGAATAAAATCAAGTAAAAAGAAAATTAAACGTCTACAGCCCACCATATCGACCATTGTGGTCCATCGAGCCGGAGAGCTACTATGGATAAGCTTAATCGATTAAAAGGCACCGTAAAGGCTGCTATCACAAGATTAGAGCAGTTTCTAACAGATACGACCGATATAAAAACAACGAATATGAGCACATTAGAAGTAAAATTAAAAAAGACAGAAGCTCTTCAAAATAAATTAGAGGAAATAAGAGAACAATATTTGACATCCAAGAATTATCTGCGCAACAATTGAGGAGGATATAGAGGAGGATATCGACACTGCTAATGAAAGGCTCGAACAAGTAGAGGTAAGATTAAAAGTTTTATTAGCATCTTTTGAAAATAAATGTAATATTGTAAGTATTGATGATCATTCCAATGAAAACAAAACAAAGGTGCGCCTCCCTGAAATTCCATTACCTTCATTCAGAGGTGATTACTGTGATTTTGCTAATTTTAAAACGCAGTTTACTAACTTGAATGTTAACAATCCTCAATTAGATAATAATCAGAAGCTATTTTATTTAAAAGCTTCTTTAAAAAACGAAGCTAAACATTTAGAATCACTTGATGATGATTTCAATTCATTGTTTCAAGCTCTGATACACAGATACGAAAATAAGAGATTGTTAATCGATTCACATATTTCTGCAATTTTAAATTATGAAAAAATGCAATATGAATCCCCTAAAGAATTGCGTAATTTTATTGATTGTATTAACAAAAACATTCGCGCACTCAAAATTATGGAATATACACAAAATAATTTATCAGAAAGTGTGTTCATAAATATAATTTTGAAAAAAATTGCATAACGAAACTCAAAAGTAGTTTGAATTATCACTTCAAAACTCAGATGTTCCGACGCTTGATCATTTAATTTCTTTTTTGGAAAAAATATGCTTAGTTTTAGAAGCGATAAAACTTTCGAATGACGCCAACATGTCTCAAACGAAGCCCTCGAAATCTAAGAACAATTACGCAGTAAATAAATCCAGATCATTTTTTATCAACGATAATAAAAATAAAAATAATGTAAAGCCATGTGTGTTATGCAATTCGCCTCACCCCTTTTCAAATGTTCTGCTTTTTTAAACATGAGTATTCGTGAAAGGAAAATGATTGTAAATAAGAATAAATTATGTTCAAATTGTTTACGATTACATCAAGGTCAATGCAATTCTAAATTTACTTGCAGAACATGCAAATTGTCACATAATAGTTTACTACATGAAGTAAATGATATGTCAGAAATGGCAACAATAAATAAAAATAACGAGTTTGTTAAAAAACAAACAAATAAGCAATTCTGAATCTGAGAATAAAGAAACGCCATTAATTGGTTCCAATTTGTTACTAGAAGATAAAAGAAATTGCGCAATATTAAACACAGCTATAATTTTAGTAACAGATGTGTATGGAAATAAAATTAGATTAAGAACAATCCTAGATAATGGGTCTTCGATTAACGTTTTAAGTAAGAGCACAAGCAAGAAATTAAATCTAAAACCAAAACCATTCAAAGGCGTCATTTCCGGTATTAACGAGCCATCACAGGAAATCAAGCAAATTATCAATGCAAAAATATCAAATGAAAAAGGAACATTTTCTGAAACATTAAGAGTTTGCAGTTCTACCAAAAATAACAAACAATGTTCCGGTTGAAAGATTAGACATTTCAAATTTATGCATTCCTAACTACATAGAATTAGCGGACAATAATTTTCATATACCTGGTCAGGTTGATGCATTGATTGGTAGCGAGGTATTTTTTGACATTTTAAAGAGTGAGCAAATTCGTTTAGCAAATGCTAATTGTATGTTACAGAATACAGTATTTGGGTGTATAATCGCAGGTTCACTTCCACAAGTTGAAAATAAGTCATATTGTTGCCTCTTAACTGAAAATAGCTTAGACAATACTTTACAGAAATTTTTTGAAATAGAATCTTTACCTGGGGATAATAAAGAAACTGTCAAAGGGGATGAAGAAATATTTTGTGAGGAACATTTTAGAAGAACCTATAAACGCGATCACACCGGTAGATTTACAGTACAGCTACCATTGAAAGAAAATGCAGAATCAGTGTTAGGAAGTTCTAGAGAAATTGCAGCTAGGCGATTAAATAGTTTATGGGCTAAATTAGATAAAAATAAAACAATGGCTAACTTATATACAGCTTTTATGGAAGAATACGAAACTTTGGGGCATATGACACAAATTAAAAGTGAAAACGAAAATAAGCTGTCTTATTACATCCCACATCATGCAAACCGGAAAAAATATCCACTCCCCTGAGAGTTGTCTTCAATGCAAGTTCAAATAAATCTAGTGGTTATTCACTCAATTCTATTTTATTAAATGGGGGAACGGTTCAGCAAGATTTATTTTCGATTATAATTAGATTCCGTACCCACAAATATGCATTCTGTGCAGACATTAAGAAAATGTACAGGCAGATACTGATTGACCCACAACAGAGAAATTTACAAAAAAATTTTTGGAAGTCCAGTACGGACGCCCCGATAAAAATATATGAACTCAACACGGTTACATATGGCACTGTTAGTGCTCCCTTTCTTGCCACACGAACGTTGAAAGGTCTTGCTGATGAAGAAAGAAAAGATTTTCCAAAAGCTGCAGAAGTGATTTATAACGACATGTATGTTGATGATTGTTTATCTGGTGCAGGTTCCTTTCAAGACGCACAGGACTTGCAATCTCAACTAATTCTGATCTTAAAAAGGGGAGGGATGGAGCTACATAAGTGGGTCTCTAATCATCCTGAATTATTACAAGACGCAGCCATATCAGAATATGCATTTGACGAGCACTCGCAGCAAATTTCTGTAAAAACTTTAGGGATGCTTTGGAAACCTGAATCAGATCATTTTACTTTTAAAATTAGTATCGAACCCAAAGATGTTTATACTAAGAGAGAAGTTTTGGCACAAATTGCTAAAATTTACGATCCCTTAGGCCTAATTGGCCCTATTCTAACCAAAGCAAAAATTTTCATGCAACATTTATGGGAATTAAAGATAAATTGGAATCAACATCTGACTGCCAGTTCTCTTCGGGGATGTCAAAATTTTCTGATTAAATTGACAGAAATGAATCATCTTACAATTCCACGATATGTTTTGTCTGACAACATTGCAGGTCTAGATTTACACGGATTTTCAGGCGCTTCTGGAAAGGCCTATGGAGCAGCCATCTACATAAGATCTCTCTCCACAACTGGACACTTCAAGTCTAATCTTTTGTGCAGCAAGTCCCGTGAAACCCCCCTAAAGCCAATGACCATCCCGCGACTAGAGTTGTGTGCAGTTCTACTGTTGACAAAACTGGTTCAAAAAATAATTCCCATCCTACAGCTATGCTTTGAAAAGGTGTGGCTATGGATAGATTCATCGACTGTTCTATTTTGGCTTAACACACCACCCCACAAACTTAAAACTTTCGTTGCCAATAGAGTCACCACGATCCAGTCTATTTCTGAGAATTATCATTGGAATCATGTATCCTCAAAATCCAATCCAGCAGATATCATCTCCAGAGGTGCAACAGCCAAGGATCTGATCAATAATGATTTGTGGTGGTTTGGTCCGGAATTTCTTCAAAGGGAAATTATAGTTCCCAAACAATTTCCTACTCTCAAAGACACTGAATGTGATCATGAACTAAAAACTGATTTTAATTTATTAACTATTAATAAGGACTCTAACGATTTTTTTAATGTTTTATATAATTCTTCTAATAATTTTCTTAAACTAATTCGAATATGTAGTTTTATTTTCAGGTTTGTGAATTGCACCAGACGTAGAACTGTAATCGGGAATCAGCTTTCGGGCACAGAATTAAAATATAGTACACATTTTTTGGTAAAAAAGGCCCAGGAAGGTAAGTTCGCTCCTGAATTGGCAGCACTCAGAAAGGGACAAACTGTTCCTTCTTCCAGTAAATTAAAGGGATTAGATCCCTTCATTGACAACTGTGAATTACTTCGTGTAGGGGGCAGATTAATAAATTCTGACTTACCTTTTGATGCTAAGCACCAATTAATTCTGCCCAGTGATCATAAGCTCACTAAATTAATTTTTGAATACTTTCATAAAAAGTACTTTCACATAGGTGCTCAGGGATTAGTTCATCAAGTGCGGATGAAATATTGGCCTATAAAGGCTAAAAGCATTGCCCGAAAAACAGTGCACACTTGTGTCACATGTTTCAGGCATAACACCAAAACACCAGATCAGTTAATGGGAGACCTCCCATCGCAACGCGTAACACCTAACCACACCTTTCTCAATTCAGGTGTCGATTTTTGTGGCCCCTTCCACATTAAGTACAAAAATGAGAGAAAGGGCACTTATTCCAAAAGTTATGTGGCCATATTTATATGCATGGCTACCAAGGCTATTCATCTAGAGATAGTAAGCGAGTTATCCGCTGCTGCATTCATCGCTGCTCTTAAAAGGTTTTGTGCCAGGAGAGGCAAAGTAAATACGCTAACTTCCGACAATGCCACTAATTTTAAAGGTGCGTCAACAGAATTAAATAACTTTAAGAAATTATTGGCCACTCCCAACGAGGAATTATCAAATTTCTTTGCCGAAGAATTCATAACTTGGAAATTTATCCCACCACGATCTCCTAATTTTGGCGGTCTATGGGAAGCTGGCGTTAAGTCCTTCAAACATCATTTGCTTAGGGCCGTAGGTAATAATAAAATTACTCTAGAGGACTTTGAAACTCTAGTAGTCCAAATTGAGGGGATCCTAAATTCCCGACCTTTATTTCCGCTTTCTGATGGCATAAATGTGTTTGAAGTGCTTACGCCAGGGCATTTTTTAATTGGCAGACCCATTAATAGTATTCCAGAGCCTAATGTTATAAATTTTTCTGAAAATAGATTAACCCATTGACAATTAATTACCAAATATGTTCAATGCATTTGGAAACGTTGGTCTATTGACTACTTAAATCACTTGCAGCAGCGCGGTAAGTGGCAATTTACAAAAGAAAACATAAAGTTAGGATCTCTAGTGTTATTAAAAGAAGAAAATCTGCCACCATGTAAGTGGACTCTTGCCCGAATTCTGGAAATAATTCCAGGCAGGGACAATAGGGTTCGTGCAGTCAAAGTCAAAACTGCATGTGGTATATTTTTAAGAGGCATCTCAAAAGTGTGCCTGTTGCCCATTAAGGACTCTTCAATAATGTTTATGCATCATAGTATTTCTTATAAATATTATTTTTAAGTAATTATCTTGATTGTTTTGTATATTAGTATTTTGTATTTTAGTATCATTTGTAGTGTTAATTAGTTATCTATTGTATTATGTTTATATTAATTGCTGAAATATGTCATATTTCATCCCCGGGCGGCATGTTCCGTTCTGGAAGTAGAAAGAGCTCTCCCTAGCGAGCAGTCTGTAAAAAAGTTAGTTAAGCTGTTGATCGTGAAAGCATCAACACGTCTGTAAAAACACCCCATCCAAACTACGCGATGGATATTAATTATGATTTGCAATTTATTCAAATTTGTGAAATTTATGTTGTGTAAGTGTCTTGTGCAGTTTTAAGTGTCAATAAAATCAAGTAAAAAGAAAATTAAACGTCTACAGTCCACCATATCGACCACAGCGAGTGGGCGCCTTTTCGGCAATTCTCCTCCTATCGCAGTAAAATATATTCAACAAATAGTCACTGAAAGGGAGATTAAAATGTGCTGTAACACTTCTTTACGTAGTTTGTTTGGACGCATGATATATGTCGTGTTTGTCGCCTTCTCTGAATTTAAGAAAAACTGCGATTAAAATCTGCAGTAACCCCTCTTTACGTAGTTTGGTTGGTTGGTTGGTTGGTTGTGTTTATGACGGCTAATTATCAGCACGAGGGATATAGGCCCAAAGGGGGGAGTGAGTGCCCTCCGTGGGTGTCTTTCTAAGGGAACCTAACCGTATTTAAGCTTGGAGAACCAAGGTTCGAAGAAAACCGCGAAAACTTCGAAAGATTAGGCTGACGGGCGTGATTGGGATCGAACGCAGCACCTCCCGTCTACTAGCTTCGAGAGTAGAACCTCTCGGCCACTGGTGGGGCCGTAGTTTTTTTGAACGTATCATATATGTCGTGTTTATCACCTTCTCTGAATTTAGGAAAGCCTGCGATATTCAGTATAAGTTATGCATGCTTGTTTAATATCATTCAGTTTTAAAATGTGAAGCTTTTTTTTTAAAATAATATATAAATCTTGTTTTAAAATATTCTGGCGAGAGAAGGCGGGCTTAATTTTTTGCTTAATTCGAGAGTGATCATGGTTAAACCTTTCTTTATAATGTATGATGTGATTTGCTTTATAAAAAAACAAAAACAAAAACAAAATACTCCTTGATTATCGATTAAAGCTAATTTTAAATTTTAAATTGTATAGTTTCTGATACATTCAAGAAGTCATTCTTATAATTGTATGCTTAAAATTTTCAGATATTCTTACTCGGCTATTAAGAAATCTCATTGCGTTTTCAATTCCCCAATAAAGGCAAGGAGGTTTTCAGAAAATATTGTTAATGTTAGCGTTCGAGACGATTAAAAGATTATACTCCATAAACATTTCAGTTCTATTATAAACATAGCACCACAATTTCTCAATAATTTATCTTTATTTAGAAAAGCGGCATTTAGAACTTGCAATTTAGAATTTGCAACTACCGGGTGTCCTAAAAAGGACTGCCTGATTTTTAAATTCAATAACTCGCAAACGGTGACAGATATTTTTTAAAATCTTGCAGGAGGGTTACGCATGATGTCAGGAGTTTTTTTACTGTGATTCTCGAATTTAGTTCGAATTACAAACAATAGATGACGCTGCAAGCAATAGGCGCAAAATTCAAGCTGCATTTTTTGGCCTTTCTCTTCTCTCATGCCAAAATAAGGAGATTAAAATGTATTGAGTGGGTTCCGAAGTATCAAAAATCATTCCTAGATTTAGCACATATTTCTCGCAGTGCCATCTATTGTTTGTAATTCGAACGAAATTCGAGAATTACTGTAGAAAAACTCCTGACATCATACATAACGCTCCTGCAAGAATTTTTTAACCTTAGAACGCCCGGAAATTTTGCCCAAGTTTCATAAAATACTTGACACCAGAATTTTTCTTTAAAATTATTTAATTCATTTATTTAACGAATATCTGCGTGGTTTAAATTTAACTTATTTTATGAAAAAATTTCTGGTTCCAGTTGACATTTAATCACATGGTCGGAGTCGATTCGACTCCTTCCGGGCTTTCTAGTGTTAAATATCTGTCACCGTTTGCAAGTTATTGAATTTTAAAATCAGTCAGTCCTTTTTAGGACACCCGGTATCTTCATACAATATCGTCTTTATTAAGTTTTAAATCGAGAGTGAGCGCATATTCGGTTATGTTCCTCTTAGCTCTGTAATATACACTGGTGTGCAAAAATTAAGGACGAAGCAAATAAATTAAAATCTGAACAATGTAACGGAACGAATTGTTTAAATAATTTTGATTACTTGTCCCATATTTTCACATCTTGGGGATCTTACGGTAACGGTATGTTTTTGGTCGATGTGGAAAATCTCTGCACGATGATGCATTCAAAAAATCATCTCGTTCTTAATTTTTGCACACCGGTGTAGATGTTGTCACTGAGTGCGATATTAAAATCTGTTGTAAAACTTCTTTCTGTAGTTTGATTGGATGCCGTGTTTATCGCCAAAAGAAGAGATTTCATTTGCTCAATTTATCAAAAAGTGCAATATTGAGTTATAATGATAAGTTATGCATGCGTGTTTAATATTATTCAGTTCTTCGTATTTTTTTAAAAATAATATATAAAACTTGTTTTAAAATATTCTGGAGAGAGGGGGCGGAATATATGTAAAAATGTAATTTTTTTTTATAGTTAATGTATATAAAGACTTATTTAATTATTTGCTTAAACCCTTAATTCCCGTCAATATCACGGGTTGAGTTGTCGTTCGTTATTTCTCGTGCCCATCATATTTCCGAGCTGGAGATTTAATTGCTGGAAAAACTTCTGAAAACAGAAAAATTTAACTGGCATTTCCGTGTGAAGTCTTTGAATATTAACTTCTGGGTTTGGTTTTCGGCGCTGATTGTGATGGACTTTGTATTGCATGTTTCGAAATATATCACACTAAAAATATATATATATATATATATATATTAATAATCAAAATTTAATGTATGTATATTATTTCAAATATTATTTTTAAAAAATTATGTGATGATAATAAAGATCTAAGATGTTAAGAAAAAAAAAAAAGAAAGAAAAAGAAAAAATCTCATTCGCATTAATTTGTATGGTGTAAAACAAACATTAAGGCACATAATTCTCGCATGACGGCTTTTCTACAAATGGGATTTTTTTTCTATAACACCTTTTTTTTCGCCTTAAAAAAAAAAAAAAAAAAAAAAAAAAAAAAAAAAAAAAAAAACTAATTACATATTTTATTTAGAAAGTTATAATTATTCAATTTCTGTAATAAAAAAAAACAGGTGCTTTTTTATGGTTTTTCGAAATTTTGAGCGATCCTTAAGAGGTTAATTCAAGAGTTATCATGGTCAAATCTTTCTACATAACTTATGATATAACTTGCTCTTATCAAAAAAAAAAAAAAAAAAAAAAAAGATATATATATATATATATATATATATCATTTATGATCGATTAACACTAATTTTAAAATTTAAACTAGATAGTTTCTGATACATTCACAAAGTAATTCTTATTCTAGATTACGCAGAATTTTCAGATATTCTTACTCGCATATTATAGTTCAGGCAATAGAGACCGTATAGGGACTCTACCTAGCAAAATTAATGGTAGTTCTGGAAATCGGCTTTCTAGATTTTTTTTGGATCGCTGAATCCGAATTTGTAACTTCCCACCAAAATTTACCCCGGCAACCCCCCCCCCAAATTTTGGTAAAAAGCCCCCCAAAAAAGATTTTTATTAAAAAAATCATTTTTTTTATTGTTTTAGAGAAAAAGTATCTAGAAATTCAGAAAGTAGACAAAATTTGCAACAAATTAGATATATGACATTATGACTTAGGATGAAGGGGAAGGGGGATCTGCCTCGGAACATGCGCCGCAGTGCTGCGTGGACTAAGTTGCGCAATTCCACTTAACCATTCACACGTTTACATTAGCCCTCCCATCTTCCCTCCGAACTTTCTCTATAAGGTTTACTTTAAGTTTTGGGTCGCTGAATCCGAATTTTTAACTTACCCCCAAAATTTTCCCCCCCGAACCCCCCCCCCCCCAAATAGTTGTTTTTAACTTAAATTTCTTATTGTTTTAGAGAAAAAGCATTACGAAATTCAGAAACTAGACAAAATTTGCAACAAATAGGATATATGACATTATGACGTAGGATAAACGGGGAGAGAGAGGCCTGCCTCGGAACATTCCCCGCGCGCTTTTCTCAAAAACCAATTTTTTTCAAAAAATCAATTTTTTGGGGGGTTGCCGGGTGAAATTTTGGTGGGAAGTTACAAATTCTTCTTCAACGACCCAAAAAACATCTAGAAAGCCGATTTCCAATACTACCATTAATTTTGCCAGATAAAATCCCCTATTGCCTGGACTTCATCATTTAGTGCACGTAGCCCGCAGTGCATGTTCCGAGGCAGCCCTCACCCTTCCCGTTCATCCTAATTCATAATGTCATATATCCTATTTGTTGCAAATTTTGTCTAGTTTCTGAATTTCGTAATGCTTTTCCTCTAAAACAATAAGAAATTTAAGTTAAAAACAACTATTTGGGGGGTTTCGGGGAGGGGGGGGGGAATTTTGGGGGTAAGTTAAAAATTCGGATTCAGCGACCCAAAAAACTTAAAGTAAACCTTATAGAGAAAGTTCGGAGGGAAGATGGGAGGGCTAATGTAAACGCGTGAGTGGTTAAGTGGAATTGCGTAACTTAGTCCACGCAGCACTGCGGCGCATGTTCCGAGGCAGATCCCCCTTCCACTTCATCCTAAGTCATAATGTCATATATCTAATTTGTTGCAAATTTTGTCTACTTTCTGAATTTCTAGATACTTTTTCTCTAAAACAATAAAAAATTGATTTTTTTAATAAAAACCTTTTTTGGGGGGCTTTTTACCAAAATTTGAGGAGGTTGCCGGGGGAAATTTTGGTGGGAAGTTACAAATTCGGATTCAGCTACCCAAAAAACATCTAGAAAGCCGATTTTCAGTACTACCATTAATTTTTCTAGGTAAAATTCCCTATTGCCTGGACTATTAAGGAATAACATTACATTTACCATTCTCCAATAAAGACAAGAGGATTTTCAGAAAATATTGTCAATGTTAGTGTTTCGAGACAATTAAACAATTATACTCCATATACATATTACTTTTATTACTTTCACACCACAATTTCTGAAAAGTTTATTTTTATTTAGAAAAGCAAATGATTTTTTTCTTATCTTCTCAATAAGTTTTCCAGAGTAAAATTTAAATAGTGAGTGAGCGCGTATTCCGTCATGCTCCTCCTACCTCTGTAAAAAAGATGCAGTCACTAAGTGTGATATTAACCCCTTAAAAGTCCTGATCCTGCCGGCGAAGACACTCACGAGCTAATGCTAATCCTATGAGGAGGGATTTTTCTAATATCTCGTTTGCATTTCGACATTTTTAAATAATTTTTTTGCATTGGATATCCGAGGTCCGTCTCTACAGCGCACCTTAGTTTCTTTTTCGATTTTGGTTGCAGATATTTTTTAGAATGACACTTTCATTTTCAGAATCGGTTTTGAAAATGAAAGTAACTTTATTAAAAATATCTGCGACGAAAATCGAAAAAGTAACCAAGGTGCGCTGTAGAGAAGGACCTCGGCTATCCAATGCAAATAAAATTATTTAAAAATGTCGAAATGCAAATGAGATATTAGAAAAATCCCTCCCCATAGGATTAGCATTCGCTCGTGAGTGTCTTCGCCGGCAGGGACAGGACATTTAATTCTCGTTCTCGGCAATATCACGGGCTGAGGTGTCGTTCGTTATTCCTCGTGCCCGTCATATTTCCGGACTGGAGATTTATTGCTGGAAAAAACTTCTGAAACCAGAAAAATTTAACTGGCATTTCCGTGAGAATTCTTTGAATATTATCACTTGAGTTTGGTTTCTGGCGCTCATTGTAATGTTGACTTTGTATAGCATGTTTTGAAATATATAACCCTCAAAAAATTATTAATCAAAATTTAATGTATATTATTTTATTTCAAAAATTATTTGTAAAAATTTGTTTGATGATGATAAATAAAGATCTAAGATGTGAAAAATGAAGGTCTTATTTGTATGGTGTAAAACAAGCATTAAAACACAGAATTCTCCCATGATGGCTTTTCCAGAAAAGTGAATTTGTTCGATAACATCTTTTTTTTTTTTTTTTTTTTTCTCCTTAAAGAAACTAATTGCATATTTTATATAGAAACCTTATAATTATTCAATTTCTGTAATAAAAAAACAGGTGCTTTTTTATGGATTTTCCAAATATCAAGCAATCCTTAAGTGATTAATTGAAGAGTAATCATGGTCAAATCTTTCTTGATAACTTATAATGTAACTTGCTTTTATCAAGAACAAAAACTCATTTAAGATCGATTAACACGAATTTTAAAATTTAAACTTGATAGTTTCTGATACATTCACAAAGTAATTCTTATTCCGGATTACACAAAATTTTCAGATATTCTTACTCGGGTATTAAGAAATAGCATTACATTTACCATTCTCCAATAAAGACAAGAGGATTTTCAGAATATATTGTTAATGTTAGTGTTTCGAGACAATTAAGAAATTATTCTCCATAAACATATCATTTTTATTATATATTCACACCCCAATTTTTGATTAGTTTATTTTTATTTAGAAAAGCAAATGATTTTCGTCTCATCCTCATACCAAATTTTTGATAATAAAATTTAAATAGTGAGTGAGCGCGTATTCCGTTATGCTCCTCCTACCTCTGTAAAAAAAAATGCAGTCACTGAGTGCGATATTAACCCCTTATTTCTCGCTCCTGGCAATATCACGGGCTGAGGTGTCGTTCGTTTTTTCTCGTGCCCGTCATATTTCCGGGCTGGAGATTTATTGCTGAAAAATTCTTCTGAAACCAGAAAAATTGAACTGGCATTTCCGTGTGAAATCTTTGAATATCAGCGATTGTGTTTGTTTTTTTAGCGCTGATTGTGATGTTGGACTTTGTATTGCACGTTCCGAAATATATCACACTCAAAAAGTTATAAATAATCAAAATTTAGTGTATGTTATATTATTTCAAATATTATTTGTAAAAATTTGTTTGATGATGATAAATAAAGATCTAACGTGTGAAAAATAAGGGTCTTATTCGCATTAACTTGTATGGTGTAAAACAAACATTAAAACACGGAATTCTCGCATGATGGCTTTTCCACAAATGTGAATTTGTTCTATAAAATCTTTTTTTGGTTCGCTTAAAAAAAAAAAAAAAAAAAAAAAAAAAAAAAAAAAAAAAAAAAAAAACTAATTGCATATTTTATATAGAAATCTTATAATTATTCAATTTCTGTAATAAAAAAAGAGGTACTTTTTTAAAGGTTTTTCCAAATATTAGCGACCGTTAAGGGGTTAAAATCTGTTTGAACACATCTTTATGTAGTTTGATTGGACGTCGGTCGTGTTCATCGCTAAGAGGAGGGATTTCAATTCATCAAAAAGTGGGATATTGAGTATAAGTTATGCCTTCTTGTTTAATATTATTCAATTTTAAAATTTGAAGCTTTTTTTAAAAATAATATATAAATCTTGTTCTAAAATATTCTGGAGAGAGATAGGGCGGGTTTAATTATTTGTCTAATTCAAGAGTAATCGTGGTCAAATCTTTCTTGATAATTTATGATGTAACTTGCTTTATCAAGAAACAAACAAACAAAAAAAATTCTCATTGTCATTCGATTAAGGTTAATTTTAAAATTTAAACTTGATAGTTTCTGATACATTCAAAAAGTAATTCTTATTCTGGATTACACAGAATTTTCAGATATTCTTACTCGGGTATTAAGAAATAGCATTGCATTTACCATCCTCCAATAAAGACAAGAGGATTTTCATAAAATATTGTTAATGTTAGTGTTTCGAGACAATTAAAAAATTATACTTCATAAACATATCACTTTTATTATATATTTCACACCACAATTTCTGAATAGTTTATTTTTATTTAGAAAAGCAAATGATTTTAGACATATCCTCGTACCAAATTTTTGACAATAAAATTGAAATAGTGAGTGAGCGCGTATTCCGTTATGCTCCTCCTACCTCTGTAAAAAAGATGCAGTAGCGGATGGGGACAGCTTAATGCAGCAATGTTAAAAAAGCGGGTGCATGATTGAAGAAGGGAGAAGGAAATCTCGTAGGGATTTCTTCAAATCTGGTTCGAAGTACAGGGAAAATACTAATCTTTTGTATTTTTACTGGCGCCACCTACCAAAAATATTTGAAAATAATATTAAAAACAAAATCTTTAGAACATAATCTTTCCAACATTGTAGTAAGAAATGTTTAAATAAGTAAACAAATATCTACAACTTTTACTTTTAAAATTTAAAAGCAGTTCATCTTTTATGTCATAATAATGCTATTTAGTAATTAACTCATTTCATATAAATAAATTGATAGGGATGTGTATGTGGCGTTCTAACAGCTTTAACCCCTTGGGGACGAGCGGCACGTATACGTGCCGCATGAAGCGCTCAGAATCCTTGTTTTTTCTCACCAGTAAAATCTTACTGTAAAATTTGCCTTATTTAATCAACGCATTTTCTCGATTCAAGAAAACATAAATTTCTGTTTTTAAAAAACGGTGACAAAAGATTAAAATTTTCGTAAAAGGCTCCCGTCCCGAAGGGGTTAAGAAAATTAGTTTCCAAGGGATACAATAAAATTATTATTTCTTACATTAAGCTAAATCTTTTGACTTCACTGTCAGTCAAGGCTTTAGAAAATAGTAAATATGATTTAAGTAACATACACTTATATAATTAAAATATACATAATTTAATACTTGTTCCCGAAGTATAATTGTGTATATGAAACTATTATTATATATAATACGTCAATGTGGCTTAAATTTTTTTTCGTACTTTTGAAAGATTTAAAAGCTATTAGTATTTGTTTCATCTTTGTTCCTAATTTAACATGTTTCTTTGCTTAAAAAAAAAAAAAAAAAAAAAAAAAAATCCCAATTGAGAGTGCATAGTTCAATTTTTTTTTTAATTATTACGCTGAACTAAACATATTTTAATTTTATGATTCTTTCAGTTGCTATTTTATAGCAAATGCCTAATGAGAGCATCTCATAAACTTTTTAACATTAGAATATTAATCATTATAATGCATTCTCTTCAAGTATTAACATCTTAAATTATAATAAAAATATGAAAAAAAAATAAAATATAAACGCACAATAAAATATAAAACGCATGGATAATTAAAGTACCAAGTACAAACGAACACCAACACAATCAAAACAACTTGCCAAAGCCGGCTAGGGATTTTTGGATTTTTTCCCCCCATATCGTTATGCAGTCGAAGTTTTAACATTGTTGCATTAAGCTGTCCCTATCCGCTACTAAAAGATGCAGTCTCTGAGTGCGATATTAAAATCTGTTGTAACACATCTTTATGTAGTTTGATTGGATGTCGTGCTCATCGCTAACAGATTTCAATTTATCAAAAAGTGCGATATTGAGTATAAGTTATGCCTACTCGTTTAATATTATTCAATTTTAAAATTTGAAGCTTTTTTTAAAAAAATAATATTTAAAGCTTTGATATAAACAAAAGGACTACGTCTGAATTCATTCATAATTATAAAAACTTTTCAAAATAACAGACATTACATTACATTACAAGATAAAAACAATATAAAAGGACGTTTCGGATTCATTCTGAATCCCTCATCAGCTAATTCCTAACGTAAAAGTCATACTAGGTTATTAAAATTCAACAAGTAGAAAAACATTACATCAAGTTGCCAAAAAATTATAGTTAAAACAAAACTAAACTGAATATTCTATCAAGCTGCAGCATTTATGCAAGTCATATTTTCTTGGAAGCTTGGTACACGAGAACTGCTTACGAGGCTGCATCTATCTCTACGAATAGAATATTCAGTTTTGTTTTAACTATAATTTTTTGGCAACTTGATGTAATGTTTTTCTACTTGTTGAACTTTAAAAACCTAGTATGACTTTTACGTTAGGAATTAGCTGATGAAGGATTCAGAATGAATCCGAAACGTCCTTTTATATTGTTTTTAGTGTTTTTATCTTGTAATGTAATGTAATGTCTGTTATTTTGAAAAGTTTTATATTTAAATCTTGTTTTAAAATATTCTGGAGAGAGAGAGGGCGGGTTTAATTATTTGCCTAATTCAAGAGTAATCATGGTCAAATCTTTCTTAAGAGGCTACTTCAGTCAGGCGAAAAGACCCGTTCGCTAATGCTAATCCTATGGAAGAAATTTATAACGATATCTCGGTTGCATTTCAATGTTTTTAAATGATTTCTTTTGCATTGGATAGCTGAGATCGTTCCGTATGCAGGTCGTTTTTTACTTTTTCGATTTTCATTGCAGATTTTTTTTTTATGAGGATGTTTTCACTTTCGAAACCGGTTCCGAAAATGAAAGTGTCCCCATAAAAAATATCTGTAAACAAAATCGAAAAAGTATTAAACAACCTTTATACAGATCGAACAGATGTACAGATTTAAACAGATGTCTAATGCAAAAGAAATCATTTAAAAATATTGAAATGCAACCGAGATATCTTTATAAATTTCTTCCATAAGATTAGCATTAGCGAATGGGTCTTTTCACTTGACTGAAGTAGCCTCTTAATAATTTATGATGTAACTTGCTTTATCCAGAAACAAAGAAACAAAAAGAAATTCTCATTGACATTCGATTAAGGTTAATTTTAAAATTGAAACTGGATAGTTTCTGATACGTTCACAAAGTAATTCTTATTCTGGAGTACACAGAATTTTCAGATATTCTTACCTGAGTATTTAGAAATAGCATTGCATTTACTGTCCTCCAATAAAAGCAAGATGATTTTAAGAAAATATTGTGAATGTTGGTGTTTTAAGACGATTAAAAAGCTATACTCCATAAGCTTTTCAGTTTTATTAAGTATTTCACACCATAAATTTGCAGTAGTTTATTTTCATGTTGAAAAGCAATATGTTATAACTATCTTCGTACAAGGTTATCATAATTAAATTTTAAACTAGATAGTGCAAGTCAAGATTTGACGGTAAATGACTTAAATGTTTCATTAGAAAAAGTTTTGAATTTTTAATTAGTTGCTTTTAACCCTTTATCTACTGAATTATGAATTCATGAAAATTTTGTCTTCTAAAGCATTTTTTTTGTGAATTGTTTAAACTACATTAGAAGATTTGCATAATCGTTTAACAAATTTTAGAAGGATTAATTATATTTGAATTTATAGGGATTTTGTGCAATATTTATAAGCCAATTCAAATCTTTTATTTTAAATATTTTTCTTAATATTTTGTAGAATTAGGAAATGTACAAATATAATGTTCTTACAATAGAAATATCGAAATATTTACGAATAGAAAAATTCCCTCCCCCCTCCCTCAACGCCAAGAAAGTTGAAAAGATGCAAAGGCAAAAGAAATCATCCTTTTAAAAATATTTCTGTTTTGTGTAACCCATAATGCTTTTAGAACAACTTAAAGTAGTGTATCTGTAATTCATTCTAAACTGTATTACAACTAATTAATGTATTAAATGAATTTTATAGCAAGTTATTTTAGTGGTACTTATAAATACCGTCAGTAGATAAAGGGTTAAATTAATTATTGAAATCGTGACAAATTTCTATGTTGCATAAGTGATTCTTATTTCTTTAAGGTGATAGAGGGCGCTGTCAGTCAAACCTATTCAATGAAGTTAAAGAATTTTAAGTTTATAATTTACAACCAATAACCTTTTTATTAGAAATTTACTCAAAAATACTGAGTAAAGCATTTATTTTTACTTACTACGGTATTTTTTTTTTCTTCTTTCCTTTTTTTTTTTTTTTTTTTTTTGAAAGAATAACAAAATTTGTTTTTATTTATTTATTTATTTTAAACTGCACAACCATTAAAAGTTGCCATGAATTTTATTTTTATAAGTCATATTCTCTGAAACCTAAATTTGAAGCTTTATCTAGCTAACGATTTATAATGTAATTTTTTTTACTTTAATTTTATTTTAGATTTTTATTTATTTTTTAAATATTAAACCATGGATATCAAGGTAATTTCTTTTATAGTTCTTATATGAATATTTTTTTCTTTCTTTCAATTTCCTTTTTTTACGGAAAAGAATGGCAAACTTTTCTTTCTGCCACACACATATATATATATATTCTTGATAATGGTCAGAAAATATAAAAAAACTGTAGATCATCTCAATTTATTTAATTGATAATTAGATGCAAAATATTTTAAACAAAAAAATATTACTTTTTTTTTATATTGTTGCGTATTAAAATTTATTTAATTATAAAGCATTCAAATAATAATAATAATAATAAAATAAAAATCATACAACTTCTCCTGTTAGTAAAACATGTCATTATTGAAGAGAATCGTCGCCAAAAATATTGCAGAAATCATTTTGCCGGGAGATGGGCTCGAACCCACGTCCTCTACAAAAATGCAGAGTTTTAAACTGCTGCTTTTAACCGCTGCGCTAGCAGGGACTCGCTCAATATTCTTTTGAGTTAAAGAGGTTTGAAAAAGAATTGACGCATGCGCAAATGTGTCAATATTGGTCTTGCTGATCGTGATCTTACAGAATTCCCTTTACTTTTTAATATGTATGATCAAGGCTCCACTCGATCTTACAGGCTATAACAAAATCGCGAAATACAATAGGAGCGCTGGAATCAAAATCTAGTTCCGGCTGTGGCCGCTGCAAGAATTTGGCACTGCTCGCCAACCCCAGTCAAGGGCGGCTTCATTCGATCTTGTTTGTGTTTACTTAGACTTTGCCCATGATTTAGTTTTAAAATTTGGCTTATTTATTTTATTTCCTGGACTTTATAGAAGAAGCTATTCCATTTCTGAAAACAATAGGAGTTATGATAGTTCTTTATGAATTTATTTATCCAAAGCTTCTAAAATGCCCATTATCGAAAAAGAAATGTCATTTGAATGAGCACGGACAAAATTTGTCCTCAGTTTTTAAAGT
Organism: Maratus speciosus; assembly: GCA_963932465.1. Taxonomy (NCBI): domain Eukaryota; kingdom Metazoa; phylum Arthropoda; class Arachnida; order Araneae; family Salticidae; genus Maratus; species Maratus speciosus. The sequence continues at coordinate 295,868,650 of OZ010798.1, forward strand.
TCACATAAGAATATTTTACGTATGAAATATTCACTGAAATATACATATGTTAATATAAATATATAAAAATGTTCTGATTTTGTTCACTTTTTAATATTCATATTCATCTCTATATAAAATATACAAGTGTGTTTCATATAACCATTATTTTTGTATTTCTGCTTCATCTGTAATATATTTTAGAGATTTGCATATTGTACACAGCTGCTCATTAAAAAATATATATTTTAAAAATAATTTATACTCGTATGATCAATAAAATGCATTACTTTTTCTTTATTTGAATGCACAAACATTTGTTTTCCTTTTGTAATTGATATGTTGCAAAGTGATTTTTTTTTTTCTGTATATAAATGGAAAACCGTCTGTTTTCTTTCTGTAATTGATACATTGTAAAGGGTTATTTTCTGTATTTGAATAAAAAAATTTCCTTCTATAATTGATATATTGTGAAGGATTTTTTTTTTTTTCGGAAAGTTATTCTATTAAACGGAAATACAGTAAAAAAGGTTTAACTTTTTTTTTTTTTTTCTAGTACAAATGTTAAATTAATTACATAGAATTAAAAAATAAAGATTTTTATTAAAACACATTTATTCAACTACTAAATTTGTTGATTAGATTAAAAGAGACAGTTAATTCTGTCATTTAATCAGATAAAAATAAGCGGCGTATGATGGATTTCAGCCCTTTAAATCATATAAATGAGGTTGGCAATCAGCGCCATCTGTCGATTTTTTTGGACTTTTAATGATTCCAGCGAAAACTGGTGTTTGTTAGGGCTGTATACAGCGCGTTAAAACGAAAGATCGAGTTGGGCCGTCGTATGATAATCGAAATAGGTGTGGAAAAAATCAATTGTAAGGCGTTTTCAACCTAAAAATTGTGTTTTTTAGAAATATTTTGTAAGCTTTATTCAGATAAATAATATCATAGAAATTTAAGTAAGTAGGTTTAAAGTAATGCAGAAATATCGAGCTTTCATTCCAGGCATAAAGATTGTACAGTAAGTTAGGCTTAACATAACAATTTTCTATTCTTTAGAAAAGGTCTATTTAGGGAGGCTTGACCCAGTCAATGTGAGGGAGGGTTGACCAGATACTCAAGAGCTCAAGACTCCCTTAATGAAGTGGTTTTGGAAATCTTTTTATTATACACTGTGCATAATGAAAAGTTAATGGTTATACATATAAAATAAAGTAAATTTATTCGGTAAAGTTACAGTAAAATGGTGTCATGGAAAAGAAAATGTTTAAAACTGACTAAAGAAAGATGTGAAAAAATAATAGAAAATGGGAAAGTTGATATGAACTTTTTTCCATTTAAATATTACTTACAATAGGTAAATAGAAACAGTAGGAAATAATTGAAAGGATGAAAGCAGCAGTCTTAACACTTTCAGGGGCAGTGGTATGTTTATAAAACCACTTAATTTTAATTCCGAAACGTCACAATTGCACTAGAATTTTGCTAAAATATTTTCCATTTAATATGTATGTGAAATATAGCCTTTTTCCTATTTCCAAATAAATTTGTTCGTAAATTCCGGTGCTAGGCATTTATTTCAACATTTTAGTACTGAAAGTACTTTGCCCATTAAAGGTTTAAATAATGTTAAGGATAAGTTAAGTGCTAATGTGGCTGCAAAAGAACATAGCATCGATCGAAAAACTTTAGGAAGGTATGTAGACAAATTTCACCAGGGTGACTACAGCGAGATGAAGCCAAACTATGTGACAAATAGAGTTGTCATATAGTTGACATTGTCATGTCAAGTGTCACGAAAATAGGACAAGGAGACAAAAAAAAAAGCCGGACAGTGGCTCCTAAATCCGGACATAATAACATGAAACTATGAAAACGGAACCTGTCTCTAACAGGATATTGCCTTAAATGTTAAAGTTTCATTTTCCCTGCTGTACAATTATACCTGCTCAGACAAAATCCTGTTTAAAACAAAATTTATCACCTCTGACTTGCGATTGCGTCTCAACAGGTTATTTTAAGATCATATTTTTAAAAATATTTTTATAATAATCAAAGCAAGTAGTATAAAGTTGTTTTGCTTTTTTTTAAACTGATTTTATTTTTCTCCACAAATATCGCAATATAAATCAAAGTGGGTCAAGCCTCCCATGTAGTGGGTCAACCCTCCCATATGTGGGGAGCCTTGACCCATTATTTTTTCTTGATTAAAATCAATCATTTTTCAAATTTCTTATATGTTACACTTATGTAGCAATTATATTTTGATAACTGGTTGTATAACGAATAAAATGTTATATAAAACTTTATTCTACGTTCAATATTTAAAAAATAAAAAATCATTTTGTAAGAAGTGGGTCAACCCTCCCTAGTCTCCCCTACTATACACAGAACAAATTCTCCGATTCAATCGAAATTATTGACGATTTTTTAAATACATAAACATGGGTATATTTTAAAATTGTGGAATATCAAATAAATAATGTAAACAAATGATAAACGAATGTTTTTCTGTATTTGTTAAACAAAAATACGCTTAAAGAAGTAACACTAATTAATAAGGAATAAAAATATGCTATATATTATGCAAACGTACATAATAAACAGATAAATGAAAACTGCTGAAAGGTATTTTTCTAATTTCACTCAACTTTAAATTTGTATGATAAAAATATCTACGGAAATTTAAACCTTAAAGGAGAATAAATCTTTACGAAATAAAAATATAAACAAAAATAACGAACTTAAGCACGATTAATTAGGATTTAATGTAAAACATTAACGGGCATATGCATACAAGTGGTACAAGACTTACCAATATTTCATTCACTTTCACACGTGCAACGAGCTTTGTATTTTCCCCTTCAAAACTGGCTGTTTGAGTCAAGACTAGATTGATAATCAAAAGTGTCTGGCGGAAACATGCGCGCAGGTTCTTCGCTAGTGAAGACTAGAGGTCTGCACGGACCGAAATTTCCAGGCCCGTTCCCGGCCCGACTCATAGAAATAAAATCGGCCCGGCCCGTAGAACAAAAAATATTGGCCCGAACCGGAAAAAAGTTTGAATCTCGGTCCAAGCCCGGCCCGACCCGAGTGAATTTCTACAAAGCATTGATTTTTACGTCGATTTGGTTAAAAATTTGTCTCGTACGAGGAGTTCTGACCAAAAATATTTATCTTAATTTGTTTTACATTTATTATCGTCATTTTTATAGAAGTGCCACAGGCTGCGATATTTATTCTTTTAATGAATCTCTATTTCTTCTATGTAAATGTTTCAGTTATCATTAATATTGTTAATCCATATTGCATGTATTGAAGTGTTAAAAATCTGAAAAATGCTATATAGTAAAATCTTCTAAGATGGAATTGCATATAAAAGGGTAAAAAATGCGTTATAGACAAGTTCCCTTCTTAGCAAGTGTAAATGTATTATATTATTCTTTTCTTACGTATTAGTATGTTAATTTTGTATGGATCAACACACTTTTCCGTTTAAAACAGTCTTTCGTCATAGGCAGGTTCTTTTTTACACGTTTTACTATATTTTAATTTAGCCATATTTTAATAAGCGTAGAAATCTACTATTCTTTAAAAAGAATAAATTTTAATGTTTAAGTATAAAATAAAAGCGATTTAAAAATGCGTGCGTTTATTGCAAAAATTTTTGGGTCAGGCCTAATTTTACTGACCTTTGAATGGACCAGGCCAGGCTGAAACAATGATTTCATACGAGCTGGGTCAAAAGTAGGACCTAAAATTTTGAGCCGCGAGGACTAGGAATGAAACCAGTCTGGGCTCTGTATAGAAAAAAATAAGTTAGGCCCGAACCGGCCCGGCCCGAGTGCCGTGAATAAATTCGGACCGGGTCATGGGCCGGCCCGAGCAGATCTCTAGTGGAGACGATTGTAGTTAAGGGCCTGAAAACTTACCATAAAGATGTCTTCGCTTTTCCTTAATCCGCTCTGGTCGGATTTGCCTTTCAGAAATGCAAGGAGCATAACCTATCAGGTGCTCACTTGCTGTTTCTAGGAGTCCACTAAAATTAGAAATCAAACTTACCCTACCCAGGCAATTCTCTATAAATAAATAAATATTTGCAAAAAATGTGGTGTGAAACATTTAATAAAAAAGTGTTTATAAAGTATAGCACTTTTTAAAACCGTCGAAATCAGTGATATTCAATGCGCAGCCCGGAAGTTCATTTCACGCGGCCACACAAGTGATTACAGTTTTTTGACTTTTATATACTACAATTTTTGTTTTTGTTTTTTTAACTTACCTTCAAAATATATTCCGAATTTAGCATCTTTTCTCAGTAGATTTCGAGCCTTTTTACTTAAAATTCAATTGAAAATAAAAACAAGCCTTGCAAACGATAATTTTTAAAGTGTTCAGCTAACCGCTGTTGTCCAGAGACCTACCGAAGAGTGATAAATTGCAAATTTAGAATATCCAATTCAAAATTGAATTATCCAGAAATATTATGTATATTTAAATCTATCTATATATATAAAAGAAAGTCTGGATTTTGTATTAATCAACGCGCAGCCCAAACTACTGAACCTAAAATCTTGAAATTTTGGGTAAAAATACTTCTTATGATATAGAGTGCCTCTAAGAAAGGATTTTCTAAAACTCCACCCCTAAGGGGGGTAAAAAAAATGACTGAACTTTTAAAAAATTCCTTAAAAATCTGATTTTATAGTTATTTTTCAACTGATATCATATTTTAGTGTATTTTTGTATGCTGAATCGAATGGAACTAACCAAATTCTTTTAAGTCTAATAGTTCATGAGATATTTCATATTTTTCTAATTTGGCGTTATCTTTGGCGCATAAATCTCAAATTTTCAAGTTATAATTTCTAAAAACTCATTTTCTTTATTCTGTTACTATAGCAAGGGAATGAATTCAAATTGAATGTTTTTTTAATCAATTCTTTTGGTTTAATAATTAAAAAAATCTATGTCAGTTAGGGGGAAAAATACAAACGCCTCAAAAACTAAAACTAAAAAAAAAGAAAAAAAAACTGTTCTACTTTTTCGTTCTACCAACATGCCAAAATGTATGATATCGCGCCATTTATTTCAACCCTAACTGTGCAAACGATTTTTACTGCAAATCGTGCCAAATATTAACACTTGCTATTTAGTGAACGTGAATATTTTTTATGAGTATTATTCCATAGTAATCCCGTAAAACTTTTTAATTTGTTATTTTTTCAATAGAAAACATTTATTATTAATTATAACTTATTTATTAGTGATACTGACATAGATTTTACAATTTGGCAGTTATCTGATTAGGAGAAAGCTACAATAAAATTATTTTAGAAGTTCGGAATTATACATATAAAAAAGTTTGTTCAAAAAACCATGAATGGCTTCATTCAAAGAATGAAATATTTACTGTAGTGTGAGTAATACTTATTACGAACGCCACGCTGCAGTAGTAAAATACATTTACAATTTGAAGACTGCAGTTTAAATTGACTATATTCTATTACTTGCAAAATATTTATTTATGCTTTTATTTTAAGTACTTAATTTTACTGATTTAAAAAACTGGTGGGTTAAAGTATGTAATTTTCAAAAGTTATATTTTTTAAATGCTCATTTTTTTATCAAAAAAATTATTATTTTTTTCAAATGTTTCATTTCATTTTATAAACAATGACATTATTTATATTTCGCCTGCGTAAATTACAAAATACTCATTGATGTACGAAATGTTGATGTTGAAATAATTTTTTTTGGTTTAAGGTATTTTTTCTTATTATTATTTTTTCTTTTCATCATTTTAAATGAAATTAGTTAGACACATATTTTAAATGTGTGTATTTTAAATGAAATGAGCAAAAGGCATGTATGAATTATTGATGTAGATAAAACAAGAGGGTTTTTTTTTTTTTTTTTTTTTTTTTTTTTGGTTATAATATAATGTGACGAAATGTACACCCGCAAGCAGTTTTTTCCGTACGGACTGTCCATTGCTATAGTAACGTATATATTTTAAGAAATTAACAATTGTAATCTTAGACACTAGCCGCTCTTGGCGACCAGTTTGGTCTACCTTAAAATTTATGTTTGGGAAAGCATGCTAAGCATTGTATCGTGTTACTTTTATTCATAATTTAATTTACTTGAACGTTGAACTCCCTTAAATATAATTAATATAATCCCTTAAGCTAATATTAGTTTTTGTTGCATTAAAATATCTCAATTTGTTGATTTTCTGTAAACATGTAAATCCTATTGGTTTACAATGGAAGTCTATGGGAATTTGGCGAAATAATAGAGATATCGATAAGTTGGCGTCACTTTTGGCGATATATCTTCAAGTTGGAGGCAAACTTGGTGGCATTTGGCGACAGAACAGGTGGGCCCTATGGTAACCCCCCCCCCTTATAGGTATGGCGATGCATTAAATGCTGTTCAATGACTAGAAAATTAAGATACAAAAAGAGATAAACATAGAAGTCAAAATAATAAGAAAACAATGGTTGTTTTAAAACTGTTTTATAACTATTCAGTGTTTATATTAAAAATCACACCCAATTTTTTGACCGAAATTCATGGTTTTTTTTTTCTTCCGTTACGGTACATTAATCTGGCGTGGGCTTAGAACACGATTATAACTAATTCACTGCTTTTTCTGATGCTTGGTAAAAATGCAAGCAAATGAATTTATTAAATGATGTATAATTTTTACTCTGTTTCTTTTTAAAGTTAGAACAGCAGGAAAGAAAAAATGAAACATTATGTAATCTTTTTTTTAGGATTTCTAAATGTATTACTTAGCATATAATCCCAAGTTAATTAATTAATAATTGATAAAAATATATATTCTTCTATATATAAAAAAAAGTAACGATTTAGAAATGGACCAATGAAAATCTGCGTAAATACCACGAAACGCATCTGATTGGTCAGAGCTTCCTGAAGCTATAAGAAGGGTTACCAAGGGGGGGATGCGGGCTATATCGCCAAGTCTGTCGCCAACTTGGCGATATATCGCCAAATTTTGCGTCTAAAATTACTCGCCCAAAGTGACGCCAACTTGGCGCTATTTCCAGCATTTCGCCAAATTTCCGTAGACTTCCATTGAAATGCAATAGGTTTTACTTGCTTGCAGAAAATCAACAAATTGAGATATTTCAATGCAACAAAAACTAATGTTAGCTTGTGAATAGAGCTTAATTGAACTATTTACATTATTTTTAAGTACAAACACTATTTACAATATTCGTAATACTTTATGTATAATTTTATACTTAATAATTCTTATAATTATGAAACTCTATAAGCTCTAATGATTATGCTCTTGAAGATAAGAAAATAAAATTGTCAGGAGTTGGGGAGGAGCGTGTTCTTGCCAAGTGGAATCCAAAAATTGAATGTATAGAAAATAAGGGATCGCGAAGAGATCCAGGATGGAAACGCGAAATAATTACGTCTAAGGTGGGCTAGAAAATAGGGATTGCTTTGCGATACCGAATGGAATCGAGAGGCGATTACGTGGGGAGTTGGTGAGCGTAGCGAGCAGGGGGGCGGAGCCCCCCTCGTTTTTAAAAATATTATATTCTTCATTTTTAATTTATTTTCAGTATTTTTTATTTAAAAATGTTTCATTGTTGCAGTTTTAATCATTTGGTATATTTTGGCGAGTGTTCATTGGCGCATAATTAAATCTATTTTGGTTTCAACTCGCATAAAATTGTACGAGGTACAAAAAATATTTGGTGAGTTATCACCTGAGATAGGCTAACAGTAAAATGCCTTAAAATTAATGTATTAATTTACAATTAATTTTTTCTAATATTAAAGAGTTGCATTGTCGTTATTGACCTATAAACACCCCTGTAAACATAATGTTTATAATTGTAACATACCAATAATAGAGTTAAAATCAATTAGTGATTTCAAAATTCCATCTTTACATATAAAAACTAGGTTGACTTAAAAAAAGTCCTTCCGGCCAGTGCCGGGAGGAAGAGGTAGCTTTCATAATCCTTATTTAAAAAAGCCAACTTATATCATGCAAACACACGAAGCTCAATTTAGTGGAAACCGAATATAGGAGATTCAATACTAATTTTTATCAATATAATGAATGAGAATTTCGCGAAATTAGTCAGCTTTATCCAAGCTGCTTTTCTTTAAAGTAACTTATATTTGGCTGCCAAATTCGGCAATTTCTTAAAGTGCCTGTCATTTTAAGACAACATGGTGGATGAGGCTAAGCAGTGAACTTGGTCGAGACCTTAGTAATTGCTGTGCACATGCTCACTCACATCGGAATCGGTTAATATATAGGAGTGCTGTCGCATGCAAAAAATCAGATTTTCAAAATGTCACCCACAATAGAAATTGAAACTGCTATATCTGAGCCATTTTTTAAGGTAAAGACAAACAAAAAATGCTCCTGAATCCTTATATCAAGATCAAATACTTAAGAAAGAAATCTTTTTCAATTTCTAATTTTTTTGCACCTCACTTTAACTATATATATATTTTTTAATTTAATGGCCGCCATTTTGAAACAAGATGGCTGATAAATCTGGCCAGCGAACTTGGTCGAGGTGTTGATGTATACTATCCACATGCCTTCTTACATCGAAATAGGCGAATACGTGTGTTATCGCGTGACAAATACAAGATCGTTTCAAAATGTTAGCCATGCTAGAAATTCAAAGTGCTATAAATCAACCATTTTTTAAGATATCAACAAAAGAACAAATTTTCAGAAACAAAAACTGCTCCGGAATCTTTGTATCAAGGCCAAACACATAAAAAAAATCTTTTTCATTTTCCAATTTTTTAATACCTCATTTTGAATTTTAAATTTAATTTTTTTTAAATGGCAACCCTTTTGAAACAAGATGGCGAATGGAGCTGGCCAACGAACTCGGTCGAGACATTGGTATGTACTATGTACAGACCAAGTTACATCCAAATAGGTTCATAAATACGCCTGTTATCGCGTGACAAAAATCAGGTCGTTTTAAAATGTCAGCCACAAGAGAAATTCAAAATGCTATTACTCAGCCATTTTTTTTTTTTAGATATAGACGAAAGAAAAACTGTTCCGGAATCTTTGTATTAAGGTCAAACACATACAAAAAAAAATCTTTTTCATTTTCCAATTTTTTGGTATCTCATTTAAATTTTTTTATTTTTTAATTTTTTTAAATGGCCGCCATTTTGAAACAAGATGGCGGATGAAGCTGACCAACGAACTCGGTCGAGATATTTGTATGTACTATGTACACACCAAGGTACATCCAAGTCGGTTCATAAATACGCCTGTTATTACGTGAGAAAAATCAGGACGTTTCAAAATGTCAGCCACGCTAGAAATTCAAAATGCTATAACTCAGCCATTTCTTAAGATATAGACGAAACAAAAACTGCTCCCGAATCTTTTTATCAAGGTCAAACACATAAGAAGAAAATATTTTTTCAATTTTCAATTTTTGGTACCACATTTCAAATTTAAATTTTTCTTAAAAATTTAAATGGCCGCCATTTTTAAACAAGATGGCGGGTGAAGCTGACCAACGAACCCGGTCGAGACATTGGTATGTACTATGTAAAAACGAAGTTACATCCAAATCGGTTCATAAATACGCCTTTCATCGCGTGACAAAATTCAGGACGTTTCAAAATGTCAGCCACGCTAGAAATTCAAAATGCTATAACTCAGCCATTTTTTAAGATATAGACGAAAAAAAAACTGCTCCGAAATCTTTGTATAAAGGTCAAATACATAAGAAAAAAATATTTTTCCATTTTCAATTTTTTGGTACCACATTTCAAATTTTAAAATTTTAAAAAAATTTTAAATGGCCGCCATTTTGAAACAAAATGGCGGATGAAGCTGGCCAACGAACTCGGTCGAGAGATTGGTATGTACTATGTACACACCGAATTACATCCAAATCGGTTCATAAATACGCCTTTTATCGCGTGACAAAATTCAGGACGTTTCAAAATGTCAGCCACGCTAGAAATTCAAAATGCTATAACTCAGCCATTTTTTAAGATATAGACGAAACAAAAACTGCTCCGGAATCTTTGTATAAAGGTCAAATACATAAGAAAAAAATATTTTTCCATTTTTAATTTTTTGGTACCACATTTCAAGTTTTAAATTTTTTTAAAAATTTTAAATGGCCGCCATTTTGAAACAAAACGGCGGATGAAGCTGGCCAACGAACTCGGTCGAGACATTGGTATGTACTATGTACACACCGAATTACATCGAAATCGGTTTATAATTACGGGAGTTACAGTGTGACATAGGTCAGATATATATATATATATATATATATATATATATATATCAATTTTGAACGGAGGGTGGTTTCGGGGTCTGGGGGTCATGATCGATGAAAATATACCAAAATTTTTTGAAATCGCTTTCCTCCGAACGGCTGCAATAGGTAGCTTTTTTGTAAAGAAAGCTACCTAAAAAAAAGGTGCAAAATTAGAATTACTGATTGAGAAATAGTAAAAAAGACAGGCAATCGACCAAAATAGGAAGTTATGAAAGAGGGAGAATTTACCGTAGCGAAGCGCGGGTACTCAGCTAGTATATATATAAAAGAAAGTCTGGATTTCGTATTAATCAACGCGCAGCCAAAACTACTGAACCTAAAATTTTGAAAATTGGGGTAAAAATACTCCTTATGACATAGAGTGCCGCTAAGAAAGGATTTTCTAAAATTCCACCCCCAAAGGAGGGTAAAAAAAAGAACGAACTTTAAAAAAATTCCTTAAAAATCTGATTTTATTGTTATTTTTCAACTGATAACATATTTCGGTGTGTTTTTGTATGCTGAATCGAATGGAACTAACAAAATTCTTTTAAGTCTAATAGTTCATGAGATATTTCATATTTTTCTAATTTGGCGCTATCTTTGGCGCCAAAACCTCAAATTTTCAAGTTATAATTTCTAAAAACTCATTTCATACTTTATTCTGTTACTATAGCAAGGGAATAAATTCAAATTGAACATTTCCTTAATCAATTCTCTTGGTTTAATAATTAAAACAACTATGTCAGTTAGGAAAAAAAATACAAACGCCTCAAAAATTAAAACTAAAAAAAAGAAAAAAAAACTGTTGTACTTTTTCGTTCTACCAACATGCCAAGATGTATGATATCGCGCCATTTATTTCAACCCTAACTGTGCAAACGATTTTTAGTGCAAACTGTGCCAAATATTAACAGTTGCTATTTATTGAACGTGAACATTTTTTATGAGTATTATTCCATCGTAATCCCGTAAAACTTTTTAATTTGTTATTTTTTCAATAGAAAACATTTATTATTAATCATAACTTATTTATTAGTGATTACTGACATAGATTTTACTATTTGGCAGTTATCTGATGAGGAGGAAGCTACAATAAAATTATTTTAGAAGTTAGGAATTATACATATAAAAATGTTTGTTCAAAAAAACATGAATGGCTTCATTCAAAGAATGAAATGTTTACTGTAGTGTGAAAAATACGTATTACGTACGCCATGCTGCAGTAGTAAATATATTTACAATTTGAAGACTGCAGTTTAAATTGACTATATTCTATTACTTGCAAAATATTTATTTATGCTTTTATTTTAAGTACTTATTTTTATTGATTTAAAAAACTGGTGTGTTAAAGCATGTAATTTTCAAAAGTTATATTTTTTAAATGCTCATTTTTTTTTTTATCAACAAAATTATTTTTTTTCAAATGTTTCATTTCATTTTATAGACAATGACATTATTTATATTTCGCCTGCGTAAAGTACCAGATACACTATGACGCAAAAGTTTAGACAATGAAGAAATTCTTACATACTTTGAAAAATATTTATTCAATTTTCAAATCACTGCTTTAAATTAATGTGCTGTACATATAAACAATATTTATAACAAAGAAAAGTGGAATTGTGCATATTGCAATAAATTAAATGGTAACAAAAATAAACTGCTGTCTCAAAAGTTTAGACACAAATTAAATAAAATCGAAATAAACAATTTTTAAAACCTGGTTGCGCATCCATGCTTATGTATTACGTCATAAACACGAGATTGCATGGAAGAAACTAAATCTTGCATAGTTTGTGGATCGATATCGTACCATGCATTCTCAATAGATGTCTTAAGTTCCTTTTCAGAAGAGTATTGTCTAGCGTTGCTATAAACTTTGCGACACATGATGCTCCAAAGGTTTTCTATAGGGTTAAGATCTGGGCTACATGCTGGCCAGTCGAGAACTCTTATATTATGGGAATTAAACCAAGATTTTGAATGTTTTGCAGTGTGAATTGAAGCATTGTCTTGCTGAAATTCCCACTGAGGACCCCCTAGAAGCTCAGCAAATGGCAGTAGGTTTTCTTCTAATGTCTGTGTATAATGCTGTGAAGTTTGACGACCACTGGTGAAGGTCAGAGATACTTGTCCATTATAGCAAAAGGCTGCCCAAACCATCACCGAGCCCCCTCCTTGTCTGCGACTAAAAAAACGTCGAGGTTCCTTCCGCAAGTCATGCTAATACGATAAACAACCATCTGGACCATCCAGATTCCACTTTTTTTCATCGCTAAATAGGACTGACTGCCATTTCTCTCCATATGACATATGCTTTCGAGCCCACATAAGTCTTTGTAACTTATGATATGGTTTCAGAGCTGGTTTCTTCTGCATTTTGCTATAAACGATTGTTCCTTTTTCCAAATTTCGTCTACGAATCGTATCCTTTGATACAGAGAGTCCCGATGAGCTTTGAACTCCACGTACGCTCATTTGTTGAGTACTCGTTAGTCTTTGTATCAGGCGATCCTCTCGTACATTTGTCACACGTGGCCTCCCAGACCGACATTTTGCTTTATATTCGGAACCACTCGATAAAACTCGATAAATAGATTTTTTTGACCTATTAATAATAGCAGAAATTTCAGAAACGCTCTTCCCTTCACCTTTCAACTGCCAAATCCTTGAAACCTCATTCACTTGAATTTCTTTAGCTCTCGGCATGTCGACTATGAAGCGCAATCGTTTGCAGAACTTAAGTACTCCAAATTTGTGACATCATCTATTCTAAATTTGCATATGCCAGCGAATATTCAAAGAAATTTAGAATAGTGTCTAAACTTTTGCGACAAGCACATTTGAATTTTTATGAAAAAAATTAGTATTATAGCAAATAAAACGACTGTCTTTTGTACATAGCATTTTAAATCAGTTTTTGAATATATTTACAGGTTTTTGTAATTCTGACGTCATAATTCTACATTTTAAAGCTGAATGACGTCATTGTCTAAACTTTTGCGTCATAGTGTACTCTTTGATGTTGAAATAAAATATTTTGGTTTAAGGTATTTTTTCTTATTATTACTTTTCTTTTCATCATTTTAAATGAAATTAGTTAGACATATATTTTAAATGTGTGTATTTTAAATGAAATGAGCAAAAGGCATGTATGAATTAATGATGCCGATAAAACAAGAGGTTTCTTTTTTTTTTTTTCATGGTTATAATATAGTGTGACGAAATGTACACCCGCAAGCAGTTTTTTCCGCACGTACTATCCATTGCTATAGTAACGTATATATTTAAAGAAATTAACAATTGTAATCTTGGAAACTAGCCGCCCTTGGCGACCAGTTTGGTCTCCCTTAAAATTTATGTTTGAGAAAGCATGCTAAGCATTGTATCGTGTTACTTTTATTCATAATTTAATTTACCTGAACGTTGAACTTCCTTAAATATAATTAATATAATCCCTTAAGCTAATATTAGTTTTTGTTGCATTAAAATATCTCAATTTGTTGATTTTCTGTAAACAAGTAAACCCTATTGGTTTACAATGGAAATCTATGGGAATTTGACGAAATATTAGAGATATCGATAAGTTGGCGTCACTTTTGGCGATATATCTCCAATGTAGCGACAAACTTGGCGGCATTTGGCGACAGAACAGGGACCCCTTATGGTAACCCCCCCCCCTATAGGTATGGAGATGCATTAAATGCTGTTCAATGACTAGAAAATTAAGATACAAAAGGAGATAAACATAGAAGTCAAAATAATAAGAAAACAATGGTTGTTTAAAAACTGTTTTATAACTATTCAATGTTTATATTAAAAATCACACACATTTTCTTGAGCGAAATTAATGTTTTTTTTTTTAATTTATTTATTTCCGTTACGGTACATTAATCTATTTTTTAATTTATTTATTTCCGTTACGGTACATTAATCTATTTTTTAATTTATTTATTTCCGTTACGGTACATTAATCTATTTTTTAATTTATTTATTTCCGTTACGGTACATTAATTTAGCGTGGGCTTAGAACACGATTATGACTAATTCACTGCTTTTTCTTATGCTTGGTAAAAAACGCAAGCAAATGAATTTATTAAATGATATATAATTTTTACTCTGTTTGTTTTTAAAGTAAGGACAGCAGGAAAGAAAAAAAATTAAACATTATGTAATCTTTTTTTAGGATTTCTAAATGTATTACTTAGCATATAATCATAAATTAATTAATTAATAATTGATAAAAATATACATTTTTAAAAATTTTACAATCTTCATTTTTAATTTATTTTCAGTATTTTTTATTTTAAAATGCTTCATTGTTGCAGTTTTAATCATTTGGCATATTTTGGCGAGTGTTCATTGGCGCATAATTAAATCTATTGTTGTTCCAACTCGCATAAAATTGTACGAGGTACAGAAAATATTTGGTGAGTTATCACCTGAGATAGGCTAACAGTAAAATGCCTTAAAATTATTGTATTAATTTATAATTAATTTTTTTTAATATTAAAGAGTTGCATTGTCATTATTGACCTATAAACACACCTGTAAATATAATGTTTATAATTCTAACATACCAAGAAGTGAGTTAAAAATCAATTAGTGATTGCAAAAATCCATCTTTACATATAAAAAGTAGGTTGACTTAAATAAAAAAAGGTGCAAAATTAGAATTACTGATTGAGAAATAGTAAAAAAAACAGGTAATCGACCAAAATAGGAAGTTATGAAAGAGGGAGAATTTACCGTAGCGAAGCGCGGGTACTCAGCTAGTCTATAATAATAAAGGAAGAAGTTTGTGTGTGAGTGAGTGAGTGTGTCGGTGTGTCGACGGTGTTCTGAAGAGGCCACTGCACGTAGAGCTACAAAATTTGGGGAAAAGATACGTCTATATATGAAGTTTTGCACCTCGAAGCCCGATTTTCGATTTTTTGATTAGATTTTTTTTAATTTAATTTTTTTATGCGATTTTTAGCGCTTTTTTATGTTTCGAGGCGATTTTTCCATATAAGTGAGAAGAATATGGTTTCTTTCTTTTAACCCAATATAGTAAATTTTGTTCTCTTTTCAAAAAAGTTTATTCGGAATTCGTGCAGCGATTTTTGAATTTTTAGCGAATTTTTTATGCAATTATAGAATGGCATTTAATGCATTTCCATATCTATAAGGAGGTTACCTTCGAAGGACACAGTTCTGTCGCCAAACGCAGCCAAGTTCGTCGCCAACTTGGCGGTATATCGCCAAATTTGGCGACCAAAATGAGTCGCCAAAAATGACGCCATCTTGGCGATATCTCTAATATTCGCCAAATTCCCATAGACTTCCGTTGTAAACCAATATGGATTACTTGCTTACAGAAAATCAACAAATTGAAATATTTTAATGCAACAAAAACTAATATTAACTTAAGGGATTATATTAATTATATTTAAGGGAATTCAAGTAAATGAAATTGTCAATAAAAGTAACATGATACAATGCTTAGATTATTGTATTTTATTGATATTTTCGACGAAAGGGTTGTCAGTGGTCATTTTGGCGAAAATTATAGCTGATAAATGAATTGAAATGGCTTTATCCGTTAGAAAATAATGTAAACAACTCGCAAATTAAAAGAAAATAACTGTTATTTGTTTAATTAAAAAAAAAGAATCAAAAACCTTTTTAATGCGAGATAAAATTTATAAAATGAAAATGTTTAATTTAAATATGAAAGGAATGTGGAACAGATGTCATATTCGCCCCATATTGGCGCGATTTTTTTCTGACGCCAAATCATATAGGCAAAGGGTACTTAACTTGCGCCAAAGTGTCGTTATTTTGCTTCATGTGGTAACCCGGATTATGTTGTTTATGCTGTTGATGTTTTCGCCAAATTGGCAACCGAAAAAAATCGCGCCAATATGGGGCGAAAATGACATCTGTACCAGGAATGTTTATAAAACTTAAAAAATAAATTAATATGAAAGAAGCAATTGATACATTATTTGGCGATTTTTCGCTTCGCCAGGTTAATAAAAATGTGCCTGAATTCAATTTAATTATCATTTTTATGTAATTTTTCCCATCGTATGTCTTACAGGAGAAAGGCTTTATTTGTGAGTTACATGCTATTTAATTATTACCTTGGCCACCAAACAATGCAATTTTAAGCCACAAAGGCAGAAGCGTGAAATAAGCCAGGCGAAGGTCGCAATATTTTTTTTAAGTATAGGAGAACATTTTGGAGTAAATCTTTATATTCAAATGTAAATTATATAAAAAGGAGTTAAAATTATAACTATGCAGTCAAGTATTTAAATTTTAGTGTAAAAATGTGCAATATACACACATATTTTATAATATTCGATAATCAAGCCACTACCAAATGACATATTTACTATATTATTGAAAGTTTTGTTGCCACTGATGTCATATACGCTCCATGGTACATAATGGCTCCAAAATGGCGTTATTTTGCCTGACATGATAACTCGGCTATTGGTGTTTATTTATTAATAAATTGTTTATCTACTTTTATTTTCTTTTTTACTGTTATATAAACTGTTTTGTTCTATAGATATTAATTAAACTTTTTATTATTTATTGCTATTTCCTTTTAAAATATCAGGCAACAAGATTGAAGAGTATTTGGTATATTTTTAATATATGGGCTTTGGTGAGTTGGAAAAAATGGCCTTGGCGAGTGAAGTGAATTTTGGGTATATTTACTGGCAAACTGTTTACTTTTCATATTTCATATACGTATAAGCATTTTTTTTTCAATATTTATTTTATTACTTTCTTCTATCTTTACAAGAAGAAAGTATTGGATTCGTGAAAAATTTCGACTTCCGGTTTTCAACGGATTTATACGTTTTAGAATGCCCAGAACACGATTTGAGGGTTTTTAGAAAATGTCTGTCTGTGAGTCTGTCTGTCACTCTGTCACTCTGTCACTCCGTCACTCTGTCACTCTGTCTGTGAGTCTGTATGTGACAAAAATTTTGTGGGCGCTCTATCTCAAGAAATAATGCACGGAATTTCACAAAACTTCATATTTAGTTAGACCTTGATATAAACTGGACCTGATTAGTTTTTGGTGAAAATCGCCCAACAGGTGGCGCTTCTATGCGGCATTTTTCACGATTTCTGCAATAGCTATATCTCAAGAACTACTGCACGGATTTTGATAAAACTTCAGATTCAGTTAGTCCAAGATATAGTTTGGTGCTGATTACTTTTTCGTGAAAATCGCCCAACAGGTGGCGCTGGTATGCTGCATTGTTCATGATTATCGCAATAGCTCTAACTCAAGAAAAAATGCACGAATTTTCATCAAACTTCAGATTTAGTTAGTCCCTGATATAAATTAGTGCTGTTTAATGTTTGGTGTAAATCGCCCAATAGGTGGCGCTGCTGTGCTGCATTTTTCACGATTTCCACAAGAGCTGTATCTCAAGAACTATTGCACGGATTTTCATCAAACTTCAGATTTAGTTAGTCCTTGACATGAATTGACGTATAAATTAGTGCTGTTTAATTTTTAGTGTAAATCGCTCCACAGGTGGCGCTGCTATGCTGTATTTTTTGCGATTTCCGCAATAGCTTTTTCTCAAGAACTAATGCTTGGATTTTCAACAAACTTCAGATTCAGGTATACCTTAGTATAGTTTAGTGCTGTTTACTTTTAGTGTAAATCGCTCCACAGGTGACGCTGCTATGCTACATTTTTTCAGAATTTCCGCTATAGCTCTATCTCAAGAACTAATGCACGAATTTTCATCCGACTTCAAATTCAGATATATACTTTGATATGAATTGGTGCTAAATCGTTGTTATTTCTTGTACTATTTAAAGGATTTAATTGACGTGATTTATATAGAAGAAAGTTTTGTGATGATCACAACATACTAGTTTATTTATATAAAGAAGAGCTATTTATCTACTTTTAAATACGAACAGAAATAATTAGTGGTTCTACCTGATTATCCCGTAGACCAAAAAAAAAATATAGCCAAACATAAGATTAAATGCCAATAATGGGTGATCGTAAATGTCAAATTTACTTCACATTAAACACTTTACACGTGTTTGTTACGTCATCAGGTGATTTTTAATTCGATATTTACGTTTCTTCGCGATCTGCTGCAATTTTTTGACATTCCATTTTTGACCTATAATACTAAAATAATTTCTACCTTCATTTCAATAAAGTTTATTCGGATTTCGTGTAACAATTTTCAAATTTTTCGGGTATTTTGTATGTGATTTTTAGTGTAGTTTAGGGATTTTCTACCATTTCTCCACATTAGTGAAAGACGTTGATAGAAGTTGAATCTACTTTCAATCTTCGAACACAATATATATTTTTTTTTTTCTCTTTTCAAAATTTGTGCAGCGATTTAAAATTTTTTCGCGATATCTTATTGTGATTTTCTGAGGTTCGTGCTGTTTTAGGTAGATTTCGTATGAAATACTACCTATTGGGATCGTTCCTACGTTGGAATTTCTGAAAAATTTTTGCAGATCTACACCGATCATGACTCCTAGAACCCAAAACCACCCTCAGTAAAAAACTTTATCTATCTATCTATCTATCTATCTATCTATCTATATATATATATCACTTTCTTCTGGACACGATAACTTTCGTAATTCTGCACCAATCTCTTCCAAACTGATACATAAAATCAAAGGGCATAAAATCTCGGTCAAGTTCGTTAATGGGCAAAATCGGACCAAGGGGATGGAAATAGGGAGGGGTTTTGTGAAAACCGAAAACCCCCCATAACTTCTTAATTTTTGTACATATCAAGTCAGTTTAAAGATTTTATTACTTCTAAAAATAGGGCCAAAAATTTTATGTATCACAGATTTTTGATAAAGTTAAAAATGGGCTCTAGGGGCGCAAAAAATAGGGTTTTTGGGAGAAAAAAATTCATAACTTCGTCAATTCTCAAGATATCAATTCCAGTTAATTTTATTATAAATCTCCCTAATATTATCTACAACTTTCATATTCACAAGTTTTGATAGGACAAATTCGTACCGCAAAAAAAAATTAAAAACGAAAACAAAAAGGGGGTTTGAAGAAGTAAAAAATCCATAACTCCGTCAATTCAAAAGATATAAAATCCCCATGAATTTATCATATATCTTCTTAATATTGTCTACAACATCTATATAGACAAGTTTTTGATAGGACCAATTCTTACAGCAAAAATAAATTAAAAATAGATAACGGTTGAAGAAAAAAATCATCTAAGTAAGGGTGTATTCAAATCCAAACTGCGTATTTTCTGACTCATTTTACAATTCATTTTTGCTCTCAAAGGCTTCCAATTGGTACGTTTTCTTACTCAGAAACTATATAATGTACCGTAATGGTCGATTTTTTGGTAGAGGCAGAATATACTTTAAAAAATGCTGTTAAAGTGGCCATTTTGAACCGAATTTCACGAAGCGGATTGTGTTGGAAAAATCATTGCATTAGGGATGCACTCAAATCCAAACTGCTTATTTTCTGACTCATTTTTAAATTCATTTTTGCTCTCAAACGCATTTAATTGGTATATTCGCTTATTCAGAAACTATATAATGTACCGCAATGATCGATTTTTTGATAGAGGCAGAATATATTTCAAAAAATTATGTCAAATTGGGCATTTTGAACGGAATTTCCCGAAGCAATTGTGTTATCACTTTCTTCTGGACACGATAACTTCCGCAATTCTGCACAAATCTCTTCCAAACTGATACATAAAATCAAGGGACATAAAATCTCAGTCAAGTTCGTTAATGGGCAAAAGCGGACAAAGGAGATGGAAATAAGGAGGGGTTTTGTGAAAACCGAAAAAACCCCATAACTTCTTAATTTTTGTACATATCAAATCAGTTTAAAGTTTTTATTACTTCTAAAAATAGGACCAAAAATGTATGTATCACAGATTTTTGATAAAATTAAAAATGGACTCAAGGGGCGCAAAAAATAGGGTTTTTGTTGAGAAACAAATTCCTAACTTTGTCAGTTCTCAATATATCAAATCCAATTAATTTTATTATACATCTCCTTAATAATATCTACAACTTTTATATTCACAAATTTTTGATAGGACCAATTCGTACTGCAAGAAAAAAAAACGAAAACAAAAAAGGGGGGTTGAAGAAGAAAAATTTTCATAACTCCGTCAATTCACAAGATATAAAATCTCCATGAATTTATCATATATCTTCTTAATATTGTCTTCAACATTTATATAGACAAGTTTTTGATAGGGCAAATTCTTAAAGCAAAAACAAATTAAAAATACATAGCGGTTGACGAAAAAAATCATCTTATTAAGGGTGCATTTAAATCCAAACTGTCTATTTTCTTACTCATTTTTAAATTCATTTTTGCTCTCAAACGCATCCAATTGCTAGATTCTCTTATTCGGAAACTTTATAATGTACAGTAATGATCGATTTTTTGATAGAGGCAGAATATATTTCAAAAATGGTGTCAAAGTGGGCATTTTGAACAGAATTTCCCGAAGCGATTGTGTTAGAAACGAAAAATATTGACCTACTGAGAAAATAATTGTTTATTAATCAAGTTTTAATTAATTGAAAGAAAAATAAAAACACAGGTCGCTTATAAATCTTTTAAAAAATCACGTCAGCATGTTTCATATTTTTTTTTTATTAAAAATTAATCTGAAAATGTGCCAGAAAATTTCGAGTTGTTGAGTATGGAAATTTTTTTTTTTAATATCGCCTTAACATGATTCTCATAAAACCAGCTATTTTATAAAAAGGAAATGAAAACTCGTCAAAAGCAGACAGATAAAACTGTTAAAGTGGATTTATATCTAATCATGATTTAGTTTTTGTTGGTGAAATTAGTATACTTAACTTCGAAATCTACCTCTGCCTGTAGGCCGGGCCGGCAGGGATTTTTTTTACGTACCCGGGCAACGCCGAGCAAGTTAGCTAGTATTGTAATAATTATGTACGCATGTTCAAAGCGTATAAAGTGTATCAGTATTTTAATAAAATTTTGCAATTTAAATATTAATCGATTTTTCATGACCGTGTATTTCATTCAAATATCAATTCAAAGATATATTTTAATTGGAAATGAGACGCTTAAGGCGGCTCAGGGCTTGAAAATTCTTAAAAAATCGATTTTTAGCTCACAGGCTATCAAAGCCTGAGAGCTAATGTGCCCGCCCGTTCTGTATGTATGTATGTATGTACGTATGTACGTAACGCGATAACTCTTGACAGAAACATCCGATTTGCTTCAAATTTTTTTCTAGGTTCATTGTGATAAGGCGCTTCCCTGATTAGTTTTGGGAGTTCATTGGTTAAGGATAAAGGGGGAAAAGGGGGTTAGTCCACCCCCCTTAATTCAGATAAATGGGATTATCATGCAGAATGATCTGATTTGCTCCGAATTTGGTATACCGGTTTATTATGTTAAGGAAATTCCCTTATTAGTTTTGGAGATTCATTGGTTAAGGATAAAGGGGGAAAAGGGGGGTTAGTCCACCCCTCTGAATTCAGATAAATGGGTTTTTCATGCAGAATTAATCGATTTGCTCCGAATTTGGTATACCGGTTTATTATGTTAAGGAACTTCCCTGATTAGTTTTGGGGGTTCATTGGTTAAGAATAAAGGGGGAAAGGGGGCTAGTCCACCCCTCTTAATTTAGATAAACGGGTTTTTCATGCAGAATTATTCGATTTGCTCCGAATTTGGTATACCGGTTTATTATGTTAAGGAGCTACCCTGATTAGTTTTGGGGGTTCATTGGTTAAGGATAAAGGAGGGGAAAAGGAGGTTAGTCCACCCCCCTTAATTTAGATAAATGGGTTTTTTTGCAGGATTATTCGATTTGCTTCAAATTTGGTATACCGGTTTATTATGTTAGAGAGCTTCCCTGATTAGATTTGGATGTTCACTGGTTAAGTATAAAGGGGAAACGGGGTCTAATTTAAGGGGCATTATTCTTTAAAATAAGAGTATAATATACAATTAGTGTGAATAGCCTGTAAGCTCAATGTCATCAGTTTAGCTGGGCATTTTCTTTTTTTATTCTTTTAGTATCAATTTTGATATTATTTAATTAATTCTGAACAGATTGCAAAAAAAAAAAACCGCATAAAAATATTTGCATTTTTAACGGAGTTATAAGCATTTATGTAACAATCGTTATAAAGCGGCACCCATTTAATTACAACTTTAATTTGTGTTTGCTCAAAACTTGATTTTTGACGACTATCCGTAAGATTATAACAAAACTATTTGATTTAATGGCTTAAATTTTTTTTGCATGCATATAACATCATTATCTATAGAATTAATTAATATGTTTGAGTTAGTTTAATATTTTGAGTATTTTTAATGAAAAAAAAGTTGTATTTTTTAGGGTTTTTTAAATTTTCAAATTTGAGAGGGTTTTTTAATAAGGTTTCCTTTGAGTGGCAGTTATATCCTTAATTCATTCTACAGAGTAAAGTTTCCCGATCATTGTAAAGCAAAAATTAAGTTCTTATGTCAATTTAACGTTAAGATATCTTACGGATGATGATATGACACTTAAAAAAATTTCCGAAAATTGTGTTATATAAATGTTGCTATATTTTTTGTTTTATTACATTGAAGTACTTCATTTTATAATTTTATAAGACTACAAACATACCTTAAAAATATCAGAAAGTTTAAATTAGTTACATTGAATACTTCTGTTATTATATGGACTCGAAGCGAGAGCTCTGTTTTCGTGTTTTTCGCTATCGAACAAGCCCTGAGCCCCTTAATCCGACGCAGTAAACTGTTAGTTAATATGATTATCATTTTTGGAGTTATAAGAATGTGTCTTTTACGCAATTCGGTACTACTCGATTAACCCGTAGACCAAAAAAGTATCGCCAAACGATAAGATTAAATGCCAATAATGACTTATCATAAATGCCACATTCACTTGACATTAAATACGTTACACGTGTTTGTTGCGTCATCAAGTGATTTTTAATTAGACGTTTTATTTGCATTTTTATTAATGTTGTACTAATTTATTTGTTCGTTCGTTATTTAAAATAAAAATTATGTCAATTTGTATAATTTTGCGAATAGATTGGCGATTTATATAATTTGTCGAAATTGTTCGACTGGATAATCAAGTAGTACCCGCAATTCAGTAGTATAGAATTACTATGTATTAAAAATATTTAAATATACGTTTGAATTTTATTTTGGAATTGCAATACATTTACAAATAGTTGACGCATGTTTTATTTTCATATTTTATATTATGCATATCCATGATGGGTAAGTATTGCGGTGACCCCAAAGACTAGTTTTATTACCATTAAAATTTTAAAGAAACTTTTAACTTATTGAATCGACGAGTTCGCTGGTTAAATATCATAAATTTTACTATTAAATTTTAGTGGTACGAAAAAAAGTACAAAATTGGCAGCTAAGCTGTTTAACTCTTTCGCGGGCTAATTTTTATTTTACAGGCACCTAGAATATTTATTTAAAAATTTCCTTATATAACGTACTTGAAAATAAGCAAGTTCGTATTTTCTAATAAATTCGTTTATATATTCTGGTGTCACTCCATCATTTCATCAGTTTATAAACAAAATTGCTCCGCGCCGGAAAGGGTTAAGGGGACAGTTGACCTTTTGAACAATTTTGTTTATTTTTAACAATATGGTTCAAATGGTGAACTCGCTATATTTCAACGTTTATATATAAAAAAAAAAAAAAAAAAAGCAATTTAACAAATTACAACGACCATTTGGAAAATGATTTTTTTAAAGACTAAAATTTAAGACAAAAAATCGCACGGAGTTGATCATACATTACGTACGCCATGAATTAAACATTAATAGTGTTATTACACGCAGTGTTGAATTCAGGGGGTGGCCCGGGGAGGACATTCCCTCCCGGAGCAATGAGATGACCCCCCGGACGATTTGAGATTTTGTGTTTTCAACGGTCAAAAAGTGCAATCCCCCCCCCCTCCACGGAACTCTATAATGTCCCCTCCCCCGTAGCCACAG
Organism: Maratus speciosus; assembly: GCA_963932465.1. Lineage (NCBI taxonomy): Eukaryota > Metazoa > Arthropoda > Arachnida > Araneae > Salticidae > Maratus > Maratus speciosus. The sequence goes on from OZ010798.1 coordinate 295,893,003, forward strand.
AAATCCCTTCCGGAGAAAAGTGTCTGAATTCAACACTGATTACACGTAAAAATTGCAAGCGACAAAAATCGCCTGCGACTCCTCAGATTTCCTGAAACTTACGTATTATCCAAGCATTTCACTGACTGTTCGGGAAAAGGCTTTTCCATCGTCAGATTTCCAAGAAATCTGATGACCAATTTTAAATGAAATTTCATTCTTAAACTTCTAAACGTCCCACAATATTACTTTTTACACCGTTGCATAGAGAAAAAAGGGTACTTTTGAATGCAATTTGTTTGAAAGCTGTATCTCAATTTGTTTCTGAGTTATTATTTTTTTTTTGTAGTTTTTATTACTTTTTTGTCATAGTAGCAACAGGAGTATCCATCTCTGTTGTAGGTAAAGGGAAATACAGATTACTGTATAGACCAACCAGAAAACGAATAAAATGCGGATTTAACCAATAAAAAGCTTTTGATTTCTTACCCTGACGAGGACAATAACCTGTTTTCAAAATGGTTAAAAAAAATTGAAAAAAAAATTAAAAAAAAATTAACTACATAATTAATTAAATTTTTTTAAAGTTTAAAAACATTTGAATTTTTTAAAATCCCTACTACTTTTTTAAATATCAACCCCTTAACTGTTTTGCCCAAGTATCGCTCGGGCAAAAAGAGTTTACTATCTTCGATACTAAAATCTTTTGGCTACCACTTAATTTTAACTGTAATGTTTGATTTGTTAAATGGATTTTTCGATTGTACATTGGGGTGGGTCGAAAAAAGCGAAATTTCTTAGGTCAACTTCTAATAGAGTAGAAAAATTGCCTTTTGTAATTAGAAGAATAACGCAAAAAATATTTTTGAAATCGGTTAATATCATTAGGTCGCGCATTGCACTTGAATTTTTGAAAATATGATGAAAAGTGACCATTTTTTTTTAAATTAATGACGAAAATTAAAAAATACTCAGAGTTACTTCTAATAGTGCGTAAATGTCACCTTTTGGTATTAGAATAATAACACAAAAAAATTATTTAAAGTCAGTTAATATCTTTAGGTTATGCATTGCATTTTCGGAAAATATGAACAAAATTGACAATTTTTGAAATTACATGATGAAAATAACAAATATATATATTCAGACCTAGAAAAATATGCAGAACGAAAGAGCGAGAAATATGCGAGGTTTTGTGATACCAAGTTAAATGTTAGTGCTCACGATTACTCATAACTTAATGACCGGTCTACCTGCAAGTTTACTTCACCTCCCATATTGCGCAGAACAAGCTCAGAGAGCATTTTGTCTCTCATTGATTTAAAAACTCTCTTAGACAGTCACAGACTGCTTTTCTTTCCAAATCCGTCTGAATCCCAATTCCCTGATTGTTCTCTTTCATCTGTGATCATTGACAATCACAGGTTTTTGGGATGAGCAAAGACTCTGTTACGCTCAGTAACAGAGTGTATCACCTTCTTCAAATCTTTTTGGTAACTGACACGATATTGTTATTGTCTTGAACAGATGCATTTCTCCTATACTTGGGGAGCGAGGAAATTGATAGTATTGAATATACTGCGATCGTTATACTTCCGCGACAAGAAGAAGTGCGTTGACTATTTTAATAAAATCTCACTTGATATCTGTTTTTTTTTTCCCTAAATTTTAATGCAAAAACGATTCATTGGCTGAATGAAACTGATTTAAGTTAAAATTTATCATTATTATGATATGTATATATTAAATTTATATAAAATGTATTTATTCGTTTTGGCGAAATTTTGGCGCTAATGAACCTGTGTTGTACAGAAATTGCAAACTTATTAGAGATAACGTCTCCCGCATCTCCTCAATTTCCGGTGAGTTAAGAGATAATTACTTGAAGTTTGCGGTTTTTAATCTGCAAAATATATTTTTTATTTTTGAATTTTTTTAAAATAGAGAAACAATTTTTGTGGATTTGAAATTATCGGAAAATATTACCTCAAATGGATACCAAGCATGACAATAAAATATTTAAAACAATAAAAAATGCAAAATAAAATGAATGGAAAGGTGTTTATTTATAATGCTGTGGTCGTAAATAAAAACGTTGAAGAAAGTTATTCCGCTCGAATATGAATCTTTCTGCCGGCAAATTCGAGTCATTTTTAACAGAAACTTAGGCATATGCAGGGGGAGGGGCTCTAAATCTTTGAAAAATGCTGGCTATTTATGATTATAGGCAATATTAGAAAAAAAAAATGCTTAATCATGCTAATGCAGTCAGGGCTTAATTTCTGACAAAAGAAGTACCAGAGCCCTAATATTATGCGATACTAAAACCGTAGAGCCCCCACCCCCCTCCGCTATCACTCCAATCTGCATATTTATATTTCATACATTATTTTTGCAAAATTTAAAGTACCTTCTTTTTCTTTAGCAAAATAAAAATTTTACATATATCTAGCTGCATATAATTAACTGTCAACTATTCCATTTTTTAGTTTATCACTCCTTTCGAATAGAAATCTTTGCCTCACTTTAGTGGCAATTAATCACAGAATTCTGAAATTAAATAAGGTAAGGATTATGATTCGGAAATGGTGTTAACACAAAAAAGGAATTGTTCGCACCTATATATATACAAATATACATATATAATGAATGAACAACTAGCAAAAACATTCAACAAAAATTTTCAGAAAATCTTACGCACCGTTTCATCTCCATCTCCTATGTATGCGACATACAACGTCACACATAAGTGTTTTGATAGAAAAGAATGCAGAAACTTGGAGATGGGAGGGAAATGAAAGAGTAATTTAGGTTTCGGTTTTCAGAATCGCTATTGCACTGGGCTCCGGAGCCCTGCTTTTAAGAGCTCCGGTGAATTCCGACCAATACTTAAATATTTACTAAAAACAGAGAAGTACCGGAGCTGAGCTCCAATGGGCTCCGGCGCAAATTAAGCCCTGAATGCAGTACAGAAGTTTTAGCATGAATATGAGATTGAATTACAAATAAAGGGAAATATTGATAATAAAAATAAGCTTAAAAGTTTATTTTACACATTTAGATACTGTATACTCGTAGATGCAATAATTTGTTTTTCGTTAGATTAGTTTTCCTTCTTACATTCAATATTTTAAAATATATCTTAAACGGGGTTTCAGGAGGGGTGGCCATCTAACGAAAATGAAATTACTGTTCAATTGTCCTTTTTTCTTTCTTTCTTTCTTTTCATTTTTCTCTATTTCTTTCTTTTCATTTTTCTCTATTTCTTTCTTTATTTTTTTCTATCTATCTTTCTTTCCTTTTTATTTTTCCTCTATTTCTTTCTTTCTTTTCTTTCTTTCTTTTTTCTTTTTTTTTCTTTTTTTCTTTTTTTTTTCTTTTTCTTTCTTTTTTTTTTTTTTTTGGAATGTCAGTAGATATTTATTTTTGAATATTTAAAATTTTTTATTTGTCAAATTTTTAAGTTGCTCTTTATATTGATATGTTTTAAAAATTATCTTGCGCGGATGCTTTGATTAAATAAAATTATTAGTTTAGCTTATGTCATCTCCATTTTTAAAGAATGTGGTCAAGGTTGCGGACTACTGTCATATACGTTCTAAAATCTTTCCTTTTTTCTGGATTTAGTGCTGCCGGTACTTGATCAACGATTTGCTTTTTATTGTTATAGGCAATGTTAGAAAAAAATTGCATAATTATGCTAATATAGTACAGAAGTTTTAGCATGAATATGGGGTTGAATTACAAATAAAGGAAAAATATGTTGTTTGTTTACGTATGTTGATGAGATAACTTTGTATCGTAATGTGGATAATTCAGATATTCCAGTGATTTTCATTTTTGGCTGATTAAAGCTAAAAGTTAAAAAAAAAAAAAATTAATAGTTTGTTTTCTCATCTTAATTTAAAATATGAAAAGACTTTATATAAAATACAAATGTGAATTCATGTGGTTCTTCAAAATTGCACATTAAGCAATGCTAGATACCTGTTACGTGTTACATACATATCACTTTAAACCTGATTAGAAACACATTTGCATTACTTTTAAAAAACATTTCTCAACGAAAAAATGATGACTCCCTTACAAAATAATAAAATTATAGCTGATAAATAAATTATAGGTGATGTTAAACTGCAACAGTATGTTTATTTTTTTTCCTTCCAATTTATTTTAATTCTCAAGGTGTTACTTTCAAAGGTGAAATGTTCTTGGAAAATAATGTATGTTATTCTAATTTAAATAATATACCTTGGTGATAAATTGCAAATAACCAATTGTATTTAATCTTTCAAAGAATGACGAAAAAAAATCTTTGAAATAAGGTTTTTGCAAACGCAATTCAAAAGTCGCCGAAATGATGCCCGATGTTGCAACTATATTAAGCCAGGGGATGTAAATAGGCAGTATCAGGCTTTCACCTACTATCTTCTTAGTCCTTCCCCAAGAATAGAATAACAGAATGATTGCTATTAATGTCAAACAATATAGACGCGCATGTCTACATGGCATATAAAACTAACTGTCAATTCATTGATAGGGTTTTCTATGAATCCAAACAGTCTGAGAGTTCTTTTTGCGGACGTTAGTGAGAAATCAGCCCTCGATTACGGACAGCAAGATTCCCAGGACAGAAGCCTGACGCACAGCATTGAATATTTACAGAAGATACATATTTTAAATCTTAATTCAAGTCATTTGGTTTATTTACATTCATTGTTGTATATTGAAATTGATTAAGGGGTCTCAGGACTCTTAAAATTGGAAAAAATGAAAAAAAAGGACCATTTTCAACATTTAATATCTTAAAAATGTATTTGATATTAAGACACAATTTTAAATGGGAATGAAAGATACAAGTATGATCTTTCATTTCAAATATTTGAAAAATTGCAAGATAAAGAATTAGCATTTACAGGGAACTTGAAACTGTCAGACTTTTGACGAGCAAAAAATCGGCATAACAGCTTATGCGCACGATTACAAAATAAATTTTGCAACTAGAATGAAAATTTTGGTGCCTACTTATACCTCAAGTTCTAATAATTACACTGAACCTAAATAAATTTGTATTTAAAGCATTTTTATATTTTTAATACAAAGTTGTATTTAGCTAATGCAAAATTTAGAAAATTTCAACAATATAAACCCCTACAAAAATAATTTATTTTTACAATAAAAAGGAAATTTTAGGTTCAGTTTATACAGACTAACATGGAACATATGTTTTGAAAATTTCATGAAAAAATATTCAGAAGTTTTTGAGATATCGTGCGCGTTATGCCCAAAAACGTCATTTGAAGAAAATTACTTCAAAGTTTTGGAAACACCGCTTCAGCTATTGAGCGAGTGTAATTCTAAATGCCATAACTTCTGTTCTAATGGGAATTTTAAGATAACATTTATATAAAAATGTTCAGAAAACATAGAAGTTTAACATCTAAAAAAATTAAAATTTCGAAAATTTTAGAGCTTTAAGAGTCCTGAGACCCCTTAATTGGAATTTGTCAAGAAATAGTGTTACAAAAACAGGTAGTGGCTTACACTGTTAAAAATCGGCAGGAAACTGTTTAATCATTTGACCTTTTTTGTAAATAACGGTTACTTGAACATATTGTTAACGTATTATGACCATATTATTGACAATATTATGGTCATGATCATAAAAAATACGGTTAATAACTGTTATCTGTAAAAACGGTCGAATGACTGGTCAGCTTGCTGCAATTTCTTAGCTGTGTACCTATAGGATCAGAAAATAATGCCGGCCCTGTGATTTTTCCATCCATACGTTGAAACAAGGACCTAAAAGGTAATTCAATGAAAGGCAAAAGGCAAATAAATCAATGAAAGAGCCTACCTATCGGCATTTCTAAATTTCAAATGGCCCCTTATTTTCTATCCCGTATTGGTAGAAGTGCCCTCGCATCCAACTACAATGACTTCATCCAAGGAGATGTTCTTTTCAGATAGATATAAAACAACACTTCTAAAACTATCCCTATCGGTTCCAGCTGTAGTAAATATATGACCAAAATATTTTGAGCCTGGCCCCTGTATTGCAGAAATGTGCTATTTTTGACAATGTTTTCCAAATTTCAAGTACGATGAAGCGACCTAAAGATATTAATCGAATTTAAATAGTTTTTATGTTATACTTCTAATTTCAAAATGTGATTTTTACGCACTATTAGAAGTAGGTCTGAATATGTTTTTAAATTTCCATCATGTAATTTCAGAAATTGTCAATTTTGGTCATATTTTCCCAAAATACAGTCGTGGCCAAAAGTTTAGGACCATTGTGTTGAAACTAGCTTTTTACAATTGAAACCACTGATAACACCATAAATCAAATCGATTGCGTCAGATGGCGTCATTCCATCTGGCAGTGGAGTACTGTATTCACTTTTCGCTTGATCTTTGAGTAATAAACGCCGCAAATGCAATTGTTGCTTGTTTTACAAGTTTTTAAAACCTATGAAAATGGGTCGAAAATCGTCAGTTTCTGAAGCTCAACGCGCACAAATTGTTATTCTTCATAATGAAGGATATTCTGGACGATTAATTAGTGAACTAGTAAGACGTAGTAAGAATGCAGTACACATTGCGATCAAGAAATTTAAAGAAACAGGGACTTATGTTGATGCCAAAAGGTGTGGTCGACCTCGTAAAACCACACCTAGGGATGACCAATGGTCATCTCTGGCAATTCTCCAATGAGTTTCGCAAGCAAGATACTGTCAGTACTGCTTACAAAAGGTGCGGATGTCAGTCGTAGAACAGTAAGTCTGCGTTTGTTCGACGACTTTCATTTAAAATCCCACAAACCTGCGAAAAAACCCAGGTTAACAGCGGCCATGAGAGCTAAGAGCTTGGACTTTGCCAAGAAACATGCCAAATGGACAATTCGTCAGTGGCAACGGGTTTTTTTTCGGACGCATCAACCATACAGCAGTTCTCTACACGCAAGTACTATGTCCGTACACCTCCTAGATAGCGATTCCACGAACGTTACACTTTACAGACTGTTAAACACTCACCAAGTGTCATGATTTGGGGTGGAACATCAGTGAACGGAACGGCTGCATTGTTCTTCCTACCACCAGGAACGACTATGAATGGCAAAAAATACGTGGATTTGTCAAACGAGAAGTTAGAATTACACATGGCCGTTCATAAATGCGCAATTTTTATGCATGATGGTGAACCATGTTATCGCTCTAAAATTGTTATTCAGTTCTTGAAGACGAAGAAAATTCAAATCCTTGACTGGCCTGGAAACAGTCCCGATTTGAATCCAATTGAAAACTTATGGACTCTCTTAAAGCACAATGTCTCTAAGAAACAGCCAACAAGTGCTAAGGAACTGAAAAAAGCAATTAAGGAAGTTTGGGTGAAAGAATTATCAGCTGCGTACGGCCGAAGCCTGGGAGAGAGCATGCCAAACGTTTGCAGGCCGTAATAAAAGCTAACGGCGGACCAACAAAATATGGATTTTTCTGTAAAATTTGTGTTTAATGTATGTCATTTATATGCGTAGAAATGTAATATTCATGTAATAAACTGAGTTTATAATTTTACTGACGAGTACGTATTCAATTTATTGTCTGGATCTTAATTTTCAGTGGTGGTCCTAAACTTATGGCCACGACTGTACAAGTGAATGCGCGACCTAAGGATATTAACTGATTTTAAGTAATTTTTTGTGTTATTCTTGTAATACCAAAAGGTGACATTCACACACTATTAGAAGTAGCTCTGAATATTATTTAATTTTCATCATTAATTTCGAAAATGGTCACTTTTCATCGCATTTTCAAAAATTCAAGTGTAATGCGCGACCTAAAGATATTAACCGATTTCAAAAATATTTTTTGAGTTATTCTTCTACTTACAAAAGGCAACGTTTCTGCGCTATTAGAAATTGATCCGAAACTTTTCGCTTTTATCGGCCCACCCTATTGCACAAAGCCAAATATTTTAATTTAAAAAAAAAAAGTGGTGCCGGTTCCTTATTTTTAATTTATTGTGTCGAAAAAAAAAAAAAAACGGGTTAATATTTTTGCCCATTTTTTTTTCTTTTTTTTTAAGATTTTCAAATGTATATTACACAAGACTGCGTATGGAAATTTTAGATACATCTAATATTATATTTAATATATTTTTTTACTGATATATATACAGGGTGGCTACTATATACTGTAACACTCCAAAAAATACGAATTAATTTTAATCGTTTGGCAAAAATATTTATTTCTCTATTTTAGTGTTTTGCAATCTTCTATTAGTGCAGACGAATTTTGTTATAAAGCAAATATTTAAAATTATTTTAAAGAGGGAAGCCAAAAGAATGATGATTAAACAGCTCTTTGATTGCTCTTTGAATTTTTCGCAGGTAAAATTTTTAAGCAATTAAAATGCCTTGGTTTTAATCGAACATTTATATATACAATTATAAATCGATTATTGGATACTAATAGCTATGTAAAGATCGATCTAAGTCTGGTCGTCCATGCTCAGTTCGCACAATAGAGCCCATTTAAGAATTCGTGAAAAGGTGTGAAGAAATCCACAACGTTCTGCAAATAAAATGGCTGCAGAAGAGAACGTGAGTCGCAGAACTATGCAAGTTATTATAAATGAAGATCTGGGTTATTGCCCTTATCGTAAAAAAATAATAATAATAAGGTTTGACTGCTGCACAAAGAATAAAAAGATTACAAAGAAGGAAGAAATTGATGAAGCGGCATGGTAGGAAAAATGTTGACAGAATAATATTTTCTGATGGGAAGCTATTTGACACTGAACAGTGTTATAATGCTAAAAATAATGTCGTATATTCAGCAACGCTCGAGGATATACCTGAAACCTTTCGAACTGTTAAACCAGGGTGGCGAGTGGTCAGGGAAAAACTCAGTCAAAAAAGGTGTTAAATACCAGTATTTTGTTAAAGAGAAATTCGGCTTCTTTAATCCCTTTATACTATTTGAAGTATTTTCAAGAAGAAAATACTGGTAGTTTCTACTTTTTTTGACCGTGTTTTTCCCTGACCACTCGCCACCCTGTAAACGCTTTCAGAACAAGAATTCTGTTGTGATTAATTAAAATAATAAAACTTTGTAAAAAATCACCATAAAATAAAAACAAAACACAGGACGCGTTTCGAGCTAAAAATATAACAGCTGTTATGTTTTTAGCTCGAAACGCGTCCTGTGTTTTGTTTTTATTTTATGGTGATTTTTTACAAAGTTTTATTATTTTAATTGCTTCATATCGCCAGTTTTCGGTGCTGTTTCGCTAAATTCTGTTGTGGTTTGGGCTGCAGTGTCAAACAATGGAAAATTGTCTTTAAAGTTCACCAATAAAACGATAAAAATCAATGCGAATATTACAAACAGGACATATTGGCTACACATTTATTGCCACGTGCTGACAGGTTGTATCCCAAAAAGAATTGGATATTTCAGCAACATTCTGCACTTTCGCACCGAGCTAAATCAACACAGGCTTGGCTCCATGTCAATTGTCCGAACTTTATCATGCAAGAAGATTGGCCACATTTTCACCAGATCTAAATCCTATAGATTATTGCGTCTGGGGGCTTTTAGAGGCTAAAGTAAATAGCAACACACACAGAAGTTTGGAATCTCTCAAAGCTTCCATATTTCGTGAATGGTACCGATTACCCCTTAAAATGATTCATGCCGCAGTCGAACAACGGCATAAGAGATTATATTTGTTAATCGATAAAGATGGTGGTCAATTCGAGTAAAATTATTTCCCGGTAAACTTTCATCTCTGATGTTCATCATATTAGTGTAGTTATCATTTTCTATTTTATATTTGTAAAATAAAATGACTGAATATTTGTAACAGTATTTAGTAGCCACGCTGTAGTGTAAAATGATGAAATCTAACACATCTTCATATACTTTTATTATTTTTTTAAATAACAAAAAACCTCAAGAATTCCATCCGCAGATATACACTATATGGCCAAAGGTGACCGGCCACTTGCAATTTTAGACGTTTTGTAAAATATCTAGAAAAAGGCATGAGGAATTATCCTGAAACTCCAGATGTGTAAAAAGTATAGTATAGGTCATTTATTTCCGCGAAGATTCTTTTCCCGAAACCCCATAGGGGACCGTCAACAAATTGCAAAAGAACGAATACCTTTTGAATAACCCTGTCAAAACTAATGTAGCAAAAACGTTCAAACTGTAAAGTATGAATAAGTGCTTTATTGTAATAAACTGTGTTCATTTTTATGAGGATAGCGTGTATACCCGTAGAGAAATTAAAGTTTTTATAAAAAGAGTCCCAAATTTTGCCAAGTTTTTTGCTTATAATTTGTAGAGTTCTTAATATAAAAAAAACGTCATTTTCAGAAAATATGACAAACAACATTGTACACAATACCCTGCAATAAGAATTGAAACATAATAAAAATTGCATGAAAAATGAGCACTTTTACTAAATAATGATTCACTGCGCATGTCTGAATATATTCATTCTCATAATGTGTTAGCTATATGTATAGAGCAACTTTTGTAAAAGTCTCAAAAACATAGTTTGAAAAGTCTGAAAATTATCGGTGACAGAATAAGTTAAAAATCCGTTATTCCCAAAAGGAAGCAAAAGCATGAGGGGTTGTATCCAAATACAGTTGTGCGTGCAAGATTGTGTATGCTACATTGGCACTAATCAATGGATGGATACAGTCCCTCATCTTTTTGCTTCTTTTTGGGAACAACGGATTTTGAGCTTATTCTATCAACGATAATTTTCAGACTTTTCAAACTATGTTTTTGAGACTTTCACAAAAGTTGCTCTGTACATTTAGCTAACACATTATGCAAATTATATTTTGATTATATTCGGACATGCGCAGTGAATCATTATTTAGTAAACGTGCTCATTTTTCATGAAATTTTTATTGTGTTTTAATTCTGATTACAGGATATTGTGTACAATGTTGTTTGTCATATTTTCTGAAAAGAATTTTTTTTTTATATTAAGAACTCTACAAATTATAAGCAAAAAACTTGGCAAAATTTGTAACTTTTTTGTAAAAACTTTAATTTCTCTACGAGTATACACGCTATCCACATAAAACTGAACACAGTTTATTACAATAAGGCACTTATTCATAATCTACAGTTTAAACGCTTTTGCTACATTAGTTTTGACAGGGTTATCCAAAAGATATTCGTTCTTTTTCAATTTGTTGACGGTCCCTTATGGGGTTTCGGGAAAAATTCTCACGTAAATGTATGACCTGCACTATTGTGTTTACACACCTGAAGTTTCAGGATAATTCCTCATGGAGTTTTCTAGATATTTAACAAAACGTCTAAAATCGCAAGTGGCCGGCCACCTTTGGCCATATACAGAGTGTATTACATATATAATAAAGAACATCTACAAAAAATTTTATATCTCATTCTCAAATACCAAAAAAGGTCAAACTTTTGAAAACATAAAAGTGAAGAAAATATGAGCATGGAGAAAAAGCCGTTTAACCCTTTAGTGCACAGCTTTGATTATATGCAAACAACAGTGTTTCGAATTTAATAGACTTTTTAAAATTCGTATATATCTAATTCACACCGGAAATTTAAAATAGCAATATGTGCTTTAATTAATAACAGACATTTCTTTTTTTTTAAATAAAGCGAAATTAACCGTTGAAACTTTCTGATGAAGCGTCAGATTCTCTGAACTACATAATTTCTAGAACGTATTCTATCATGGGAATTAAAGGGTTAAATGTTAAGTTCTATAAAATAAATAATAATATAAAATAAGGTATTTGGAGACATGAATATCAAAATATTTACTTATTTGCATTATTTTAGCGTAAAACAGCCACACGGCATGCGACAGTTGTTTTTACTTGTATTGCAGATGTGCAAAAGAAGAAAAGATTGACGTATTACATGAAAAATGTATCTCCGATTTTTTTTCATTATTTTTTTTTTATGTGTAATAAACCTTTCAGAGAATCATATATAATTTTTCGAAACAAAATAAAAAATCGCGCATTTAAGGGTTAAAGTTTTCATTTGTGTGGGGAATTGCGCTGGTTGTATTAACCAAATTTACAATATCTCGTGATATAATTACTGTATGGGTAAAAATGAGGTATCAAAATATTCACAATTAAACGAGCTTTTATTTAATATAAAAAATCAGCATTTTGACCAATTTTGAGGTAAACTGTACTTTTAGCCCTTTTATCTACTGACGATACTTATAAGTACCATTCATTTTAAAATTTTATCCCATAGTAAATATTACTAATATTCTAATGGTACTTTGCAAAACACTTTATCCGGGTACATGGCAGCAGTAGTTCTAGGTTTGTTATTTTAGCGGGGAAGGAGGCTATCTTTGAAACAATCGATATGTTTTGTGCCGACATTTTGTACAGATTGTTACGCTCGTCTTTTTATTGCTGCAAACACAGTAAAGGATACAAGATAAGTGTTGGATTTTTTTTTATGTGTTCAATATGATCTTAGAATACAATTTGACTGGCTATTTTAGGTGAACGGTATATGTATTTGATTTAACTGTTGAATTACTCATTGGTACTTATACCGGGTGTACGAAAAATAACTGATAGATTTTAAAATTCCATAACTTGCAAACGGTGACAGATATTAAAATAGATCTTGCAGGAGTGTTATGTAAGATGTCAGGGATTTTTAAGCTGCGATTCTCAGTTTTAGTTATATATAGCATCGATAGATGGCGCTGCAAGCAATAACCGCTAAATCCAGACTCGATTTTTCGCCTTCTCTCGTCTTCCATGCGAAAAAAGGAGATTAAAATGTATTGAATGGATCCCGAAGTACCAAAAATCGGGTCTGGACTGAGCGACTATTGCTCTCAGTGCCATCTATTGTTTGAAATTCGAACTAAAATCAAGAATCACAGTACAAAAACTCCTGGCATCATACATAACCCTCCTGCAAGAATTTTTTTAATATCTGTCACCGTTTCGAAGTTATCGAATTTTAAAATCCATCAGTTATTTTTGTGACACCCGGTAAGTACCGTCAGTACAATACGTGTTGGAGAAAAACTTCTTGTTTACTTTTCGTCTGTCTAGTTATCCACCGTTTTCATCTGCTTTAAAATGTAATTTCTTAAATGAAGTGTAGCAATAATTTTCCTAGTATTTGTTTTCTGTTTCATTTTGACTTTTTATAAGGAATCGAAAAAGTTGTGGCACCAGCACTTTTTTGCTATGCTAGAAATGGCATATATAAATTCATATATTTCATATGCGGAGATGCGAGAGAACATGTTTTCCCTGGAATATGGACGTCGCATGACTAAAGGATTGCTAACAAGATCAAAACCTTAAAAAATAAATACAAAAAATAAATAAATAAATAAATAAATAAAAAATAGTTTTTTAACTCTTTCGGGGGCAAAGCATTTTCAATTCTAAAGTGTTGAAATAAATGATTTGCACCGGAATTTGGCAAAAAATTTATTTGTAAATAAGAAAAAGGCCTTTATTTCACATACTTATTAAATCGAAAATATTTTACCAGAATTCTGGTGCAATTTGAAATATTTGTGGGTTTTCTGTTACTATATTTTACTCATAGTGTACTGACGGTAAGGAATTAAATTTCTCACGAGTGAGTATTTTTTTTATGTTTATCCTTTAATTTTCATTGTAGTAACTGGAAAAACAATGATGATTACATGAAAAAGAAATTGCAGTAGATCATATCATAATGCAGTAGATGTTAATATGCACCTCGCATATGAAACACAGCTAATATTTAAATTTGATAAAATCATTCATTAATCTGATAAAATTATTATTATAAACATTAATTTTTAAATACTAAACAGTTGACATTGGTAAAAATTAGTATATTTTAGCGTAGCATTACAACAAATAGAAATATGTCTGCAAAAGTATTAGCGCATTAGCGCTGTTCTCGGCAAATTTTGGCTCTTATAGAAACTTTAGTGAGTTCCACTGATAATAAATAAAGATAATAAGGAAAATAATAAGTTTTCTAGATTTTCAGTCAGTTAATAATTTAATGGGAAGAGTTACTTCCTCTGGAAATATAAATGGGTCAAACAAAAAAATTATGTCATTTTCATGTCCACAACTAGAATTTCTTTTTCTGAGTAAAATGATAAAGAACTCTTTTTATTTTATTTTTATTTTATTTTTATTTTTTTTTCCATTAAAATAACCAGTAAAGATTTCATTAGAAAAAATTCCTTAACAAGATATTGTTTTAATTTAAATTATCCATTTTTATTCATCCTAACTAACAAAACAGTCTGTCCAGATAACTCTAGGCATGGTTTTCAATTTAAGCTTTTAAATAATAATATTTGAAATCACAATTTTAACTGGTTTTATGTAATTATAAAACCTAGTATTTTAACTAGTTAGGCCTGAAACACTAAATTATTTATTTTTTATTCTTATATTTTAACCCTTCACTGCACCATGTGCCACATGTGGCACATACCTAAAAACACTGTAGTTCTTATTATGTGCCATGAATTTGGCCAATATGATCTCTATCCCTGATCAAGGACAGTCCAAAGAATAGCATAACACTTATTTTGTCCATGTCAGATGGCTGTATTTGACAAAAAATTAGAATTCGTTATTCGGAAACAAAAAACAAATGATCAAGCTATTAAAGTAAAATTTACTTTCATTATTTTTACTGAATACTTAAAAATATTAATATAAAAAAGTTGTACAGCGTTAAGCAGATAAAATTAATTAATTTAAGCTCATTTAGTTGTAAAATATAGCAATGCAATATTTAAAAACCCTAATTGTGTGCATAGGGTACACGCCATAAAATATAAAATTATAGTTGAAAATTTGAAATTTAATTTTTTTTACTATTTTTCCCATTATTAGACCGATATGTAGATTTCAAATATTTTTTTTCATAAAAATAGAAATAATCGTGCAGTGAAGGGTTAAGATTAAATTATGTACACTGAAATTGTAACCTCTGTTACTGTAACTTTTCTTACCAAAGAAGTGACTTCCATTTTCCCAAACAGAGGGTACTACTGAGCGTTACATGTAGATAAAAATATTAGGAAAGATATGCTATATCCATTTTGAATTTGTTCTGCACACATATAGTCAGTGAACTGAAACATCTGAATTCCAGATTAGTGTGTTTTCTTTTGTAACCTCTGTTAGATAAATTTTTAATTTAAATATTGTCATTTTAATTAAAGTTTTATTTTTATTATGTGAAATTAAGTTAATTTAAATAAATGTAAGATTTCCATATTTTAAAAAACTATAGAAAGTACAAATTTTTTTCTTTGTTAAATGTAACATCTGCTGCTTGTAACTTCTTACTACATATTTGTTACAGATGTAGATAAATTATCAAAAATCTAGTGTAAAATTCATATGCATAATAGAAATCCATCAAAATGCTTCAGTGGTGTCATTGCTTTTAGAATAATGTAAATAAACTTCTACTGTCTAATTTGTTCTACTCAATGTAACCTCTGTTTCAAAAAATGTAACCTCTGTTACTATATATAATTTTTGTTACTCGCGCTTTTTCTCTATATTTTTCTTGTTGTATATGAGTAACTGTTAAAAAATGTTCCCAAAACATCAAAAGACATCTTTCTTTCAATGTACTAAAACTATTTGACCATTTAAAATATATTTAGTACAAGTAACTGAGGTTACGTGTTGTTATATAAATTGTTCCCTATTATTGTACTCAGTGTTGAATTCAGGGGGTGGCTCTGGGGGGACATTCCCCCCCACGGAGCAATGAGATGTCCTCCCGGGAGATTTGAGATTTTGTGTTTTTAATAGTCAAAAAATGCAATCCCCCCCCCCCCCCCCACCAGGATCTGTATAATGTCCCCCCTCCAGGAGAAAAGTGTCTGAATTATTCTTTCTATTACACTGATTTATTCTTTTGAATATAAAATTACATATTGAAATCTAGTACACTAATGATGATGTAATACACTAGAAATAAAATTTTGATAGGAATATAAATGTTATAAATTGAGTGGATATTGTCCAGTAACAGAGGTTACAATATGTACCTTTAAGGCATTTTCAGTTGACTGTATTTTCATCCTAACTATGAATTTAGCTATGCTGGAACGGATTTTATATAGGTTGTATACACATATACACAGAAAAAAATGTATTTGGTAAAAACTGTACACTTAAAAAAATATACTATATATACTGAGAAAAGGACATAAAATATTTTTTTCACCCACAAGCTCCAATAAATTATATCACCTTTAATTAAAAAAAAAAAAAAAAAAAAAAAAAGCAAGATTGGTTTAATAGTTTAGCGCAGGGGTCGGAAAGTAATTTTAAGTGGGGTCCGATTACTTTTGAAACATTTTATCGAGGTCCAGATAAAAAACATAAGTAATATAAGTACTTATTACTTTTACATTGTTATTTTTACAATCACATACATATAATAGAAAATAGAAAAATGTCAGGTATTCGTTCTGAAAAATTACTACATACATGGGTATACGCTCTGAAAATTTTTACATACACGTAATAAAATAGAAAAGGCAGGTATTTATTGAAATATTAATGCGAAAAATTACACTTGAGCCGGTTTTTTATAGTTTGATTCACGTGTTGAACAGCTAATGCAAAGATTATCTTCAAGGTCGGTGTCCGTTAATCACGAACAATTTTTGTTCTTCAAAAATTCGTTTTGGAGAAGGTTCTTTCACATACATATGTAGAGCCAAACGTAGTAGCCAGATTAATAGCTTGTTTTTTTTTTTTTTTTTTTTTTTTTTTTTTCCAATTTTCCTACTTTTCTGAGACATATTTTCCCCAAAATTCTTCAGGGGACCCAGTTTTATACATTTGCAAGGAAATATTTTCTTGCAAGTCAAATATCTCCATTTGAAAAGAAGGTTTTTTAAGACTGGGCAACTTTGCTGCCACGTCAGTCTGTAGCTGGAAGAACTTCATAAGGCGATTTAAAAAATTGAGACAACATATCCCTGAAAAGTCTTGGAATCTTGCTTCAAATTCCTTCACAAGATCTAACATAAAACTTAGGAACACTGCAGTATCTATTTCGGAATTCTTCTTTTTATTTTCAAGAATTGTTGGAAAATGAATAAATTCATCATTTGCAATATCTTTTTCGGCGGTCCAGGCTTCGACCTTTCAAGGTCCGGATGTGGACCGCGGTCCGCCAGTTGCCTACCGTGGTTTTAGCTTTCTGATTCCGCTCAGTTTGAGAAAAATCCTTTTGCGTAAAATGCGTCTATAGTGCTCCAAAGTAGTGTAAGCCTACAGACGCGTTGCGCTAAATCACTCAATAACTACGAAAGGACTTCGAATCTGGCCAAATCTTTGTATCCGAATAATCTACAGACTATGGAGTATAGAAAAATATATTTAAAAAAAAAATCGATTTTTTTTCAAACAAAAAATAGCAAAGTAAGGTCGTTTGTTCAGATTTGTTATCACAGGGAGGTATCAACATCTTTGTTGATACTGCTTGCAATGTGCTCGACTGGCGTTTTTTTTCTTTATCCCTTTATGAACTGAATTATGAATTCATGCAAATTTTATTTTCTAAGCATTTTTCGTGAATTGTTTAAACTACATTAGAAGATTTACATAATCATTTAATACATTTTAGAAGGATGGAAAGATTTAGAAGGATTAATTAAATTTGAATTTATAAGGATTTTGTGCAATATTTATAACCTCACTCAAATCTTTTATTTTAAATATTTATCTTAGTATTTTGTAGAATTAGAAAATGTACAAATATAATGTTTTTACATTAGAAATATAGATATATTTCCTAATTAAAAAATCCCCCCACCACACACGCAACGAATAAAGAAGCTGAAAAGATGCAAAGGCAAAAGAAATCATCCTTTTGAAAATATTTTTGTTTTGTGTAACCAATAGTGCTTTTGGAACAAAATAAAGCAATGTAGCTATAACTCATTCTAAACTGTATTACAACTAATCAATGTATTAAATAAATTTTATAACAAACTATTTTAATGGTAATAAGTACCGTCAGTAGAAAAAGGGTTAAAAGGTAGTCATTATTAATTCTGAAAATTATTAAAAGCATTATAGAAATTGTGATTTCGTTGAATATTGTGCAGTGTTAAACACTTTAACCCTTTCGGGTCCGATTTTTTTTTCAATTTTGAGAAAAAAATTACTTTGACTTTAATAATGCTAACCGTAGCTATCCAAATTGATTTTCTGAAGTTTAACGATTCACTCATTGTATCAAATCTAACGAATATACTTATTTTGCGTACTATTTAATTCATATTTATATGGTAATAGGATAAGGAAGAGTTTTTGAAGACGTTTGGAAAATATCATATTGCAATTTGGTTTTATCAGATATTGCAACTTTCTAATGTTTTTTGCGTTCTATCACACATGATTCTTTCAGAAAAGTAACCTGTATTTTAAATTTAAAGAGTGAAATGTATGTATAAAATAAAGGAGTCACCAACGGTGCAAAGGTAACTAAGCAAACTTTTATTATTATTTTTATTACTAAATGTCAAAATATAAATGAAGTCATAATAAGAAAAGCATTGTCATATACAACTATCATTGCTATATGTAGATAGCAACAAAAGTAATTGTTAAGACAAAATAATACTCGATAAAAAGACATGTCCTATTAATAATACACCAGACACGAAAGGGTTAAAATAATTATACAATTTAAAATTATCATTTTTTGAGCAATGTTTCTTATGTAACTCAGGAGTGGCATTATGTACAACAGAAACGTAAATTAAAAAAAAAAAAAATCACTATTTTTCTAGTGGATAATTAAGAAAATTATTCTCAATTATCATATTTTTTAAACACACACTCACAAAAATAACCTGCATTAAAGCGTTAACTTATGCTGCGTAACTCTTTTCAAGAATTTTCTTTTACAGAGAATTATGCTAGGAAAAGGGTTGTGGCAAAAAATTCCTAGTGCGCTATTTTCGCCGAAATTCAGAGTTTGGTCTGTAAACGAAAACGAAAACGAATTTTCGGTGGATCTATAATTATTATAAAGTTGAATAGTTGGTATTGTGCAGTGTAAACACTTTAAAGTATATAATTTATAATTATCCCTTTTTGAGAAATCTTTGTTATAAAACTCGGGAATGACATTAAGACATTATGTCCAACAGAAACGTTAATATACAGGGTGCAATATGTTATCTATCGCCGACCTTTAATTTCTCAACCGTTAGTCGTAGAAATATAGTTCCAGTTACAAAACCGTTTCAAATGAAGTAAATATTCATGCTGTGGCATTATTTAAAGTAAAAAATCAATTTTATAAAAATTACGAAACCTAACTTTTTATACGGTCCCCCAGTCCCTATAGTTATATTTAGTAAAAGTTTACATATATCATAACACATATAACACAAAAAGTTTGACGTCAGTACTACAAAAATTGACAGAGTTATTAAATTTCAAATTTTGAGATTTTTGAACAAGATTTTCTCTTTCATTGAGCGATCGGTTAAAAGATGAATTAAAGTAATTCGAGATCAAAATCAGAGTGTTATGTCCTTTTTACGGAGAAACCACCTTTAACCGGTATCGACAAATCGGGTTATTACCAAAGTGGGTTATTTCATCTAAAAATTTGAGCTGACTTTTAGGGGTCATATAGAAAGCGAAAATTGAAATATTGGATTAAACAGAAAAATAAATATCAATTTATTATAATATCGAAAACGGTCTACTATAAAAATGAAATACATAAAACGCTGGCAACTACTAGAGATACTGCTTAAAGTGTTCTCCATTGGGGGCAATGCACAATCGAATGCGTAATAGTACTGAGTCCTGTACAGAGTCCTGGGCACATTAGAGCATAGCAGGTGCAAACTGTGCGACAATCAGGGATAATGCGCTGCTTCAGGCTTAAGATAAACTATAGTAGTCTCAGTCACATAGACTTATGCTTTGATGTAATCCCAGAGGTAGAAGTTCACGGGAATCAAGTCCGGTTAACGCGATGGCCACTTTACCGGACCACCATATCCAAGGATCTGTTGACCGAATTCGGTGGCCAGATACGCCCGCATGTTTGATGTTTTATGCGGAGAGGGTCCCATCATGTTGAAATCACAGCCGGCATGTATGTCGGGGAGCAACTCTTCATAGCAGTCACGTACCGTGTTTTGTAGAAGATGCAGGTAATGATCGCCCGTTAAGGCCCCATCATAGAAGATGGGTCCAGCAATCTAGGTTCCCCATATACCGCACCACACTTGTCGTACTGTCCGGGCTATGTGGAGGTTTCCAGGTCGTATCATCCTTTTGATTGTCGCACTGTTTGCACACCTGCTATGTTCTAACATGTCCAGGACGCAGCACTGTCACGCATTCAATTGTGCATTGCCACAAATGGAGAACAATTTGAGCAGTTCGGCGTTTTATGTATCCATTTTTTATACTAGACCGTTTTCTGATATTATAATAAATATATTTATTTTTCTGTTTAATTTCAATATTTCATCCTTCGCTTTGTATACGATCCCTAAAAGTCAGCTCAAATTTTTAGATGAAATAACCCTCTTTGATGATACCCTGATTTGGCGATACCGGCTAATTGTGGTTACGCCGTAAAAAGGACATAGCATTCTGATTTTGATCTCGAATTACTTTAATTCATCTTCTAACTGATTCCTCAATGAAAGACAAAATCATGTGCTAGATTCTCAAAATTTGAAATTTAATAACTCTGTCAATTTTTGTAGTACAGATATCAAACTTTTTGTGTTATATGTGTCATGATATGTGTAAACTTTTACTAAATATAATTACAGGGACTGGGGGACCGTATAAAAAGTTAGATTTCGTAATTTTTTATAAAATTGATTTTTTACTTTAAATAATGCCACGACATGAATATTTACCTCATTTTAAACGTTTTTGTAATTAGAACTATATGTCTACAACCAATGGTTGAGAAATTAAAGGTCGGCGATAGATAACATATTGCACCCTGTATAGTTTCTCTTTTTTTTTTTAGTGGATAATTAAGATAAATAGTTTCAAATATAATATATTTTGAACAAAATAAAAAAAATCATGCATTAAAGGGTTAAGTTATGCTCAGTAACTCTTTTCAAGAATTTTCTTTTAGAGAGAGTTATGCTCGGAAAAGTTTTGTGGCAAAAAATTCCTACTCCTCATTTTCGCCGAAACTCATATTTTGGGCCGAAAACAAAAACGAAACGAATTTTCGGTCTATCTCTAATTATTATATCGTAGAATAGTTGTTATTGTGCAGTGTAAACACTTTAAAGTAAGTATATAATTTATAATTATCCCTTTTTGAGCAATTTTTGTTATGCAACTCAGAAGTGACATTATGTCCAATAGAAACATAAATAATTTTTTTCACTCTTTTTCTAGTGGATAATAAACAAACATTTTCTAGTGGATAATTAAGAAAAATAGTCTCAAATATAATTTTTTCCGAACAAAATAACAAATCATGCATTAAATGGTTTAGTTATGTTGCATAACTGTTTTCAAAAATTTTCTTTTAGAGAGAGTTATGCTCGGAAAAGTGTTGCGTCAAAAAATCCATAGTTAGCTATTTTCGCCGAAATCGAATTTTCGCCGAAATTGAGATTTTGGTCTGAAAACGAAAACGAATTTGCGGTGGATCTCTAAATATTGTATCGTTGAATAGTTGTTATTGTGCAGTGTAGACACTTTAAAGTATATAATTTATAATTATCTCCTTTTGAGCAATCTTTGTTATGTAACTCGGGAATGACATTAAGACATTATGTCCAACAGAAACATAAATAAATAGTTTCGCTTTTTTTCTAGTGGATGATTAAGAAAAGTAGTCTCAAATATAATATTTTTTGAACAAAATAGAAAATCATGCATTAAAGGGTTAAGTTATGCTGCATAACTCTTTTCAAGAATTTTCTTTTAAATAGAGTTATGCTGTGAAAAGGGTTGTGGCAAAAAATTCCTACTCCTCATTTTCGCCGAAACTCATATTTTGGGCCGAAAACAAAAACGAAACGAATTTTCGGTCTATCTCTAATTATTATATCGTAGAATAGTTGTTATTGTGCAGTGTAAACACTTTAAAGTAAGTATATAATTTATAATTATCCCTTTTTGAGCAATTTTTGTTATGCAACTCAGAAGTGACATTATGTCCAATAGAAACATAAATAATTTTTTTCACTCTTTTTCTAGTGGATAATAAACAAACATTTTCTAGTGGATAATTAAGAAAAATAGTCTCAAATATAATTTTTTCCGAACAAAATAACAAATCATGCATTAAATGGTTTAGTTATGTTGCATAACTGTTTTCAAAAATTTTCTTTTAGAGAGAGTTATGCTCGGAAAAGTGTTGCGTCAAAAAATCCATAGTTAGCTATTTTCGCCGAAATCGAATTTTCGCCGAAATTGAGATTTTGGTCTGAAAACGAAAACGAATTTGCGGTGGATCTCTAAATATTGTATCGTTGAATAGTTGTTATTGTGCAGTGTAGACACTTTAAAGTATATAATTTATAATTATCTCCTTTTGAGCAATCTTTGTTATGTAACTCGGGAATGACATTAAGACATTATGTCCAACAGAAACATAAATAAATAGTTTCGCTTTTTTTCTAGTGGATGATTAAGAAAAATAGTCTCAAATATAATATTTTTTGAACAAAATAGAAAATCATGCATTAAAGGGTTAAGTTATGCTGCATAACTCTTTTCAAGAATTTTCTTTTAAATAGAGTTATGCTGTGAAAAGGGTTGTGGCAAAAAATTCCTACTGCTCATTCGCCGAAATTCAGATTTTGGGCTGAAAACAAAAACGAATTTTCAGTAATCTCTAGTTATTATATCGTTGAATAGTTGTTATTGTGCACTTTAAAGTAAGTATATAGTTTAAAACTATCCTTTTTTGAGAAATCCTTGTTATGCAAGTCTGGAGTGACATGATGACATTGTATCCAACAGAAACATAAATAAATAGTTTCGCTTTTTTTTCTTTCGGATAATTAAGAAAAATAGTCTCAAATATAATATTTTTTGAACAAAATAAAAAAACATGCATTAAAGGGTCAAGTTATGCTGCGTAACTCTTTTCAAGAATTTTCTTTTAGAGAAAGTTATGCTCGGAAAAGGGTTGTGGCAAAAAATTCCTAGTGCGCTATTTGGGGTGAAAACGGAAACGAAAACCAATTTTCGGACGATCTCTAATTATTATATCGTTGAATAGTTGTTATTGTGCAGTGTAAACACTTTAAAGTAAGTATATAATTTATAATTATTCCTTTTTGAGCAATGTTTGTTATGTAATCGGGAATGGCATTTATGACATTGTGTCCAACAGAAACATAAATAAATAGTTTCGCTGTTTTTCTAGTGCATAAATAATAAAAATAGTCCCAAATATAATATTTTTTGAACAAAATAAAAAATCATGCATTAAAAGGGTTAAGTTATGCTGCATAACTCTTTTCAAGAATTTTCTTTTAGAGAGAGTTATGCTCGGAAAAGGGTTGTGGCAAAAAATTCCTAGTGCGCTATTTTTGGCTCTAAAAAGACTCTTCTCGTTCGACCTACTTGTGTAAGAGGCTTTTTATCGTGTTGGGATAAATTGCCTGACAGTTCCGAGGTCAGGCGACGCGGAAGCTGTGAGTAAATCTTTACTGGTAAACTCATGCCAAGGACCTTAAAAATATATGCAGGGTGATTCGAAATTTCTCGCACAAACTTTAAAAAGTGGTAGAGAGTACTACAACAAACAATTCTTCTTTATATAAGAAATCGGGGACGTAATTACTCTAGAGTCCAGGTATACACCTCAAAATACAGGGTGCCGCACTTCAATCTGAACCCGAATTTACGTTCATAACTCTAACAATAGTGAATATTAAAAACAAATACATGAATGGAGACAATTTAATTAAACAGTTTAAGGGGACACTTTACCTCTAAATTGATCAAAAAATCGATTTTTATTTTTAAATATTAAATGAAAGCCTGATTAATTGTAAATGTTTTGACACCTCAATTTTACCCATGCGACAATTATATCGTGAGATATTGTAAATTTTGTTAATACACCGAGAGCAATTACCCGCCCAAATTAAAACTTTAAATGGCCTTTTCTCCATGTTCATACATTCTTCACTTTCACGTTTTAAAAAAGCTAAGGCTTTCTTTTTTTTATTATTATTATTTGAGATAGAGGTTTGAACTTTTTTGTACATGTTCCTCGTTATATATGGAATAAATCTGCACATGGAATTAGCCTTCAGTTTTTTTTTTTCTTGTTATTATATTTTTTTAAATAAAAGTATGTGAAGATGTGTTAGATTTCACCGCTTTACACTATATATACACATATACAGGGCTGCCATAGGCGACTATTTCCATATTCTATCGCACCAATACTTTAAAAGAATAAATTTTTCAGTATATTTCTTCTTGCAGATGTTGTTGTTTTCAAAAAGTGGTGCGAGATAGAATTAAAAAATAGTCGCCTGTGCCCTGTATATATTAGTAAAAAAAATTATATTAAATGTATTATTCGATGTATCTAAAAATACATGCACGGACTTCTGTAATATACATTTGAAAATCTAAAAAAAATAAAAAAAAAATTGGGCAAAAATATCAATATTTAAAAAGTATTAGGGATTTTAAATAATTCAAATTTCTTAAAACTTTTTTAAACTTTTAATTAAATAAGCAGTAAAAAAAACTTTTTTTTTCAAAATGTATTGAACATTGAAATGCAGTGAGTTCACCATTTGAACCATATTTTTAAAAATAAACAAAATTGCTGAGAAGTTAAACTGTCCCCTTAAGGTATGTGCCTACCCTCAAATCATTGTTTTTGCGAAATTTTTCGAATTCTTTTTTATTATTTTAAATTAAAGTTAAAACATTTAGGATTCCAAAAATGCTTTCTTTTGGTTCAGCGATAATAAGAAGGAAAGTTATAGCCCAAAATATAAACCGGAAATGGGCTTTCTGAAACCGGAAGTGACCGCTTAAAGGGCCACAGAAAGGTAAAGAATACATTTTAATGCACAAATATATAACACATACCATTTTAGAGGGTGTTGGCGCCGATGGGATACGAACCACGGATCTCATGATCAGGAAGCGAGAACATTAGCGTCGAGCAAAAGGCCAAGCCAGTTACTCTACGGTAGTAACTCGCTTTATACTGATCATGTGAGATGAGATCGTTACATACTCTCGTTCAAGCGAGAAAGACATCTTGTTGACGTCTGACGAGCGATATGCACTCGTGAGTAATGCGCAGTATGCCAGGCTTATGTGCTGTGAGCGTTTCACAGATTTAACTTGCTGGAGATAATTTATTTGGTGCTGCCATCTGTTGGTTATGAGAGGACATGATTGTTGTTGAAGGTTGCGATTTTGCGGGTGTCCGGGTCACCACTTTGGTGAGTGTGTATTAGCACCAATGGGATACGAACCACGGATCTCGCGATCAGGTGGCGAGAACGTTAGCGTCGAGCAAAAGGTCAAGCCAGTTACTCTAAGCTAGTAACTCGCTTTATACTGATCATGTGAGATGAGATCGCTACAATATACAGGGTGTATCTAAAATCTTGGAAAAACTTTATGGGTTGATAGTACACATCAAGACAAACAATATTAAATGGGAAACTAAGGGTCTCATACGTCTTCCGAAGGAGATAGGCGCCATTAAAGTTTAGGGTCTAAAATTTCAAATTATTATAAAAAATGGAAAATTTTGTCGATTAGTTTGTGGTTTTCGCTAAAACTATTCTTTATGTCAGTATTTTCTTGAAAATAAATTTTAAAGATAAAGTTCAAAAAATGCCGATAGAGGGAGCTTTAGACTTTGGAGTAACGAACAACAATTTTTTGCCTTTTTTTTATCTCATTAAATTCTTTCAAAATCTTAGACTTAAACTTAAATTAAGTGCTCAATTTTTCTGTTTTTTATAATCATTTGAAATTTTGGACCCTAAACTTTAATGGAGCCTATATCCTTCGGAAGACCCTTAGTTTCCTATTTAATATTGTTTGTCTTGATGTGTACTATCGCCCCTTAAAGTTTTGCCCAAGAGTTTAGATACACCCTGTATACATAAATATATAAACCCCTACAAATATGGTGGATTTCAAAATTGTAAACTTTATACATAATTTTTTGTGCTGAATCAAAATCTTAATTTGCGTTTTCTGGAAAATTGCGTTTTTCATTGCGCACGTTTTCGGGAAACCTCATTTCTTAAAAAGTTTTTAAGATATTGAAATAAAATTTTGTGACAAGATTCTGCTCATCTATAGGTATGTTATGAAGCAAAATATAGATTCTAAGTTTGTATATATTAATTTAAGAGCCATTTTTATCGAAAAATACACATTTTTTAGAAAAAAATCATGTTTTGTATACAAAATTTGGCATAAGTTAGTAAATTTAAGAGATTTTGCAAATATTTTGCTTCATAACACCGGTAAGTGGTTTGCTAATATATTGTTGAAAAAAAAGTGAAATATATTGAAAATATTTCGTTATAGAAGGTTTGGCATAAACGCATTTTTTTACTAAAATTTGATTAAATATTGCCTAAATTTGAAATGTTAATAAAAATTCCTTTAAAAATTTATATGAATTCATAGTTTTATTCGCTGTTTAAACCAAAAACACCTGTGTTTGATAAAAATTTCATATTTTTCAAAAAAAGTGCCTCGAAGGTAAGGCACATAATACCTTAATAGCACATAGAAATCTTTTAAAAATAACATTAAACGTTTCGAATTTGCTTGAAGTTCCTCATCAGTAATGTAAATAAACGCGAATTCACGAGAGATTTACATTACTGATGAAGAACTTTAAGCAAGTTCAAAACGTTTAGTGTTATTTTTTAAAGATTTATATGTGCTTTTAAGATATTTAATTAAATTGTCTATATTTATGCATTTGTTTTTAATTAATGATGTATAGACGCAATGTCTTTTTTCACTTTAAATAAGGAATATATTAATAGTATATAGGTGAAACTAGCAGATCGTTGGATATCAGACTTAAAGAACTTGTCGGCGCCTTTAAAAATGGAAGATTGAACTCTAAATTAGTAACAACATGTGTATGAAACAGACCACACCCCAACCTTTGAAAATTCTTTAATTTTGAAGAGAAATTGCAACACTTATTATTATAGATTGTTCATGGAGAGCTGGTTTACAAAATTATACACTTATACACTCAACGAATCCGGTGCGATCCCGATGGAATATTTTTTGTTTTTAAAATGATTCACTTTAACTTTGATTTTGACTGTGTCCAGGACATGTTTCGATACTCTTCTGTAGCTGATTATGTACTGATGAGGCTGTGCGTTTGCACAGCGAAACGTCTTTTGTATTTTTTGTATTTTTGGTTTTTAATTAAATGTTTTT
Source organism: Maratus speciosus (assembly GCA_963932465.1). Taxonomy (NCBI): domain Eukaryota; kingdom Metazoa; phylum Arthropoda; class Arachnida; order Araneae; family Salticidae; genus Maratus; species Maratus speciosus. Next base: position 295,920,493 of record OZ010798.1, read on the forward strand.
ATATATTTTTTAATTTAAGTGTAGTCAAGTTTGTCTAATGTATGAAAATTAATTTAAAGATTTTAATTCAGACGTTAAAATGTATGTGTATCTTAAGGAATATATTGTAACAAAATTTTCAACAAACCAACTTTGGTAAAAGATGAATCTGGCGAAAATGATAAAAATGTACTGTAATTCGGTCAGTGAAAATCTTGTATATAATATTAAGGTATACGTTAGCTACTCTACTACTGCAAAATGCAAATGATAATTTCGTTCCGGCTGCTTATAACTTGAGCTCTGCTGAATGAATTTTCACAGAAGTTGCACTGTTAGTTAGATAATTTTTCAGGAAAGGTTTTAGTTATACGTTTGGAAGAAAGATTTAGTGTATAAAACATCATTTTACGTTGCTTAATTATAGAGATATGGGAGAAAGTTCTACAGTTAGATCAACCCGATTAGGAAAGATTAACATTTTATAAAACTTTCTTCTGAACGGATTTTGATAGTAGTTGCACTATTAGTTAGATATATTATGCAAAAAATGTAAAAATTACATGTAAAATTAACATTCTGATTTGCAAAACTTACATTCTACGTGAACAAAGCCGCGGGCAAATGCTAGTATGTAATATGATGTTTTATGTGAGGGGTTCATTACCATAGTAGACCAAATCCATTTTGAAAAAAAAAGTGAGATAGCCCATTTAGAACGAGCATAAAATCTGTTTTATCCACTCTCCACAATGAACCAATTCTGTTTTCACATACTTTCTCATATACAGGGTGACACACAAATATTGGGGCGCAAATAAAAGACCATAACTTTTAACTGAATGTACAAAAGAAACCATTTTATTTACAATTCGAAAGAGAGAAAAATTCTGCACAAGAAACAATCATGATCATTCGTAATGACTTCCTCCCGCGGCAATGCAAGGGTCTAGGCGCTTTTGGAAATTCTTCAAGATGGTCACGACAGACTATTTCCGGTGTCATTTCGGCCCAGGCTTTTTCTAGGGCGCGTTTCAGGGAATCCAGGGACTTATGCATGATTACACAGGATTTTTGCTTCAGGATTACCCAAACAGTGAAGTTTGATTGGGGGGAGGGGTTGGTGGTGGAACACAGGACCTTTGCACACCATGTTTTCCTTCAAAATAGTGAATTAATATCAGCGAAAATAGCAATTAGACAACAATAAAACACAAGGAACATGAATAAAACAATAATATAGCTCAAAAAATGCGAAAAACATTAAACAAAATTGACATTTTCATCACATCACAGTATTTATGTGTCACCCTGTATGTCATCTGTTTACAGACTTGGTTTACTGTGGGAGTGGATAAAACAGATTTTATGCATCTTCTGAATGGACTATTTCATTTTTTTTTCAAAATGGACTTCAAAGTGGGACCATGGTTGTGACTGTGAGCCCGTCATGTGTGAAGCACAATGTTCCAAAACATGGGATATGCAGTTCAACACTGTTTGGATGGGTTTATTTTACTAAAATATCCAAAAGACTAACTTTGCTTTATAGGAAGTATGACGACGTGACGAAAAACTTTGCAAGTGCACTTCGGTCACACCCAATGTACTGTCAGCTACAGTCTGAATTGTAGACCGCTCAATGTCGCACTCAACAAGGTGTTCTGGCATTCCATGCGCAATCTAGGAAGAGATGTCCTGTGTGACAGAGATAAGAAAAACCCTGAGTAGGTTTCCTGCTTTCGAAGGTTCTAAAACTTGTAGGGAGGACACTTCATCCACAGGACAAAAAAAAAAAAAAAAAAAAAAAAAAAAAAAAAAAAAAAAAACTCTAATTCTCGGAATGATCGGTTGAATGAGAGTAAAGAAAATGTGGGACTTCCCTAAAATAAAGTCGACTGACCAGTTACCTTGGCAACAGACCGAGCCAAGACCGGTTCTAGAGTCTTTCTTATCCCAAACAGACAGTAGAGAACACTACAGAAAACAATTTTTGTAGATGAAACAGGGTAAAAATTCATTTATCAATTCAGAAATACAGGATGTCTCAAAACATAACTATTGTTCCTAACTTTACCTCTGCCCAACTGCTTGCCTACTGCTTAGGGCTCTTGCTACTCGCAGAGCCGGCGCAAAATCGTGCGATGCTCCAGCAAAGCTGTTAGTGGGGCCCAACATATACCGCAGTGCAGGACTCATAAAATATATATCAAAGAGATCATTGTATATGTTTTAGAATAATATATAATATGGAAAATAAAGTGTATGAAAAACGCCACTGCTTTCACATTTAATGTGCATAATTATTTTTTCTCGAAATCTTTTATTTACAATATTTTAACTACTTATTTTTTTGCGCTCACGGTTTAGATTAATTTTAACCGAGCTTATCTCCGTCTTCCCCGCTGGTATAAGATATTTTTTAATGCTACTTTTTTTCAGAGTGTTTAATAAAGGTTTATACTCGATGATTCATATACAGGAACGCAAAAAAAGAATTCCTTTCTTTAAAAAAAATTTTCCCAGCCAATATTTATAAATCTGGCACTTATTAATTCACATCAGCTCCTGACGATCATGTATATAAATCAATCCAGTCGAAAATTCGAGAAAAAAAGTGATAGCCAGGAAATATTACAGAATTCTTGTAAAATTAAAATTAATAACACGTGCTAGGTCACTGAGGTGTGATATATGCCTAAACATTGTAATTCATTTTCATATTGCTTAAAAAACAAAACAGTAAAAAGTGAAAGGAGAAAAGAGAAGATATACTTAAAGAGAGGAATATTAACTATCTGCCTATCTATGTATTTGTCTATCTGCGCGTACTTGTTTATACCCAGCAAAGAGGAAATTGCTGGCCAGCAGCAAGATAGGTGCTGGCAATGATGGAGAAGTGCTGGCTGATGGTCTACCACTGCATGACCACTGCTGGGCAGCTTCAGTCAACTTTGCTGTTGGAAATCATCAGATAAAATTCTGGTGGGCATCCATTTTATCTCATGCGCTGGCCCACCACTACATGGAAGTGCACGAACTTTTGCAGTATTAGTGCTGGGAACCCTTACGCTAGGTGGCGCTGCGAATATCGAAGACATTGAGTATTTGAACACAAATCTGAAATGAATATCTTAACACAATTTAAGCTGTGAAGCTAATTTTTTTTAACTGTAAAAAATATATCACCACTGCCACCAACAAAATGAATAAGTGAATGAATAAATAAATAAATTCTTTAATTCAACGCACTTTTTTTCTCTCCTTAAATCTGGTTTTACTAGGTTACAAAGGATTTCGGTTTTCATAATTTACGCAGTTCAGAATCAATAATAAAAAAAAGCGTATAAAATACATAGGATTTCTATACAATAGAATAATTTCTATAACAGTTTAATGATTATGAACGTAAATCATAAAAGAAACAAGCGTGAAATAGTGTAATGAGAGCTCGAAAACTACGAGCAGTCGTAGCGTACGCTGAAAGCACTTGTTCATGTCCGATCACGAAAACCAAACAGCGCCGAGCGCGGTTAGTACTTGGGAGGGTGACCACATGGAAACCGCTGAAAGTTCAAATATTCCTATAGACATTTCTATTATAGACACTTTTACAGATATTTCTATAGCTCTTGGTGAAACTAGCTTATAGAAAAAAGAGCCATAATTATATAATACTTTGTTTTTTTATAGAATTCTATAAGAAATTTTGTAAGGGAAAGTGCTGGTCCAGCAAAGGAATAGCAGTGGGATAGGTGCTAGCACTGCAGGAAAAGTGCCGGATTGAAGTAATGTGATGGCATACCAATGCTGGCCTGCTGTTGGCCATCACTGATGGGTCAGCTGCATTCGGCTCGGACACTTTTCGACATGTAATGGCACCCTTGCACTTTACCGCTGATGGCACTGCTGGCTGCCATCTTTTTTCCAGCTGATGGCCCAGTGTTTTTTCTTTGCTGGGTACCTTTATTTGTTTATAAGGAAAGGGCAGCTGACGTCAGTGTGGGGTAAAACACCACCCATTGAATAATAGGCTTGAGCGTTGACACAAAAATGGCGGCTGTCGTAGGCGGATGATTTTAATCGTTTGTACGCTCCCCTGAATTTAGACACCAGTATTTTCCAAATGTATTCTTCTACTTCTTTAATCTCAGAAAAAACAAAGATGAAAAAACTTTAAAAAATTATTGGTATTCAAATTTAAAGGATCGTACAAATGCTGGAAAAAAGGCAGCCGCCTTTTTTGTGTCAGCACTCAGGTTTAGTATTCAGGCGGGGGGGGGGGGGGGGTAAAATTACTGTAGGATGCCTGTCTTTGCCTGTCCGTCTTTATGACTACTACTTAGAATTGCAAAGGTGGAAAAAAACGGATTTATTCCCGGGAATAAACCGGGTTTTTTGGAGGAAAGGAAATTTTGAAAATTTCCGGAAGTTTTCAGAAAGTTTCAAGAATGAAAAATTTTTAATTTATTATTTTCAGTTATTTTTAATGATTTCAATTTTTGTCAATGTAAACAAAACTAATAACATAAAATATTTAAAAAATTGCATGGTTTACATGAAAACTAACGAAATATAAGTTTAAGCTGCAGACATTTTAAGTAAGAGAAATTAAAATATCATAAGAATCTTGGTATTTTGACCGTCGATGAGTAAAAAGTGAAAGAGGCAGATGAGAGATTCATCTTCCCTGGCATGAATAGAAACTTCACTTCTGTTCTTCGAATCAATGAATGTAAACAAAAAAGAAAATGAACAAAATTAAAAGAAATCTATGCAAAAATACAAAGCAACTCGTTAGAAAATTAATATAAAGTATGCCTTAATAAGAGATATGCGAGCAAACAGAAACTAAAAATAAAAATATTTTTTTAAAAGAAACATTCATATCCTCACCTATTTACAAACGTCATTGTTGTAAAGCTAATAAATTATAAAGACAGACTGTAAAATCATAAGTTTTGTGAATTCATAATGTAAAATCTATTTTTTGGAACATTCTTCCCTGAAATTTCTTTAAAATAAAAATTTCAAATTGAAAAATATTTGCATTTGTTTCTCTTCAAAACTACTTCAAAATTTCCAATATTCCCCGAAATTCCGGGTTTCTGCCACAAAATTCCCGGGTTTATTCCCGTCCCTCAAAATCTGTGGGTTTTTTGCAACTCTACTACTACTGTACACAAGCCGTCGCGTCGGGCGATCTGATTGGTCTGCGATTAACAGGTCTGTGATAAGATTGTTTTACGTCACCTTGGCGGTTCCCGACATGATCGCTAAGGCTGTATAGTAAGTAGATTGTGTTTGTAAACATGCCCTTTTCTTATATGCCATCTTAATTACCTATCTGCCTCTCTTACTATTAATATCCATCTAACTGTATGGATATACATGTTAATTTTCCATTTAGACTTTCTTTAGCATATTGAACAAAGTATTAAAAGATTATAGGATTATATTCGGTGATTCATATGCGGAACACATCAAAAGAATTCCTTTCTTTGAAGATAATCTTTTCAAACAAATTGCATTTGAAAGTACGAGTACGCTTTCTTATCTGTTGCACGGTGTAAAAATTGAAATTATACGATCTTTAGAATGTAAAAATATTGCAGTAAAAACGAAGTTTATAGGTCAGGCTGGCGTCACTATGACGTCAGTCTTAGTGACTGTATGTTTTTGCTTTTAAAACAGATTCTTGGTGATTCATATATATATATCCATAATACATGTTCATATTTGATACTCGGCGATTCACATGCAGGAACACATCAAAAGAATTTCTTTCTTTGAAAAAATCTTTTTTCCCCAGCCGTTATTTTTAAACTGACTAAGGTCTATTTATAGTAAGTTGCATTGCACTTGATTGAGCCATTGTAGAGAAATCACGTTCATTTAATTGACAGTTTGGAATGGATACATAGGAAGGATCTCTTCTATAAGGCAAAGATTAATATTCAGAAATAATGGTAATAAAAATCCATAACATGTTAATTATCCGTTCAAGATTTTTATCAGCTTGTTGAATAAAAGGTTATACTCGATTATTCATACGTAGGAACACTTCAAACGAATTCCTTTCATGAAAAAAAAAAGAAACTTCTTTTTCGACAACATTTATAAATCTTACAACTCAACATCAGATCATTAATTCACTTCAGCTCCTGACGAGCATGTACAGAAATGAATCCAGTCGAAAATTCTAGAAAAGTGACAGCGGAGAAACATTACGGAACTCTTGTAAAATTAATGCTAAAGGCCCGTGCAAAATCCCTGAGATCTGATTTATGCCTAAAGCATTTTGATTCATCCTGTTAATGCTTTTAAACGGCGGCGGTAGAAAAAAAGAAAGGAGAGAATTTGTATTATAAAGCAGAAATATGTCCGTGAGTAATACTGACGTCATATTGACGCTGGCACCAATCTGACCAATAAACTTCGTTTTTACTGCAATTTTTACTTTATTCTATCTTTACAAGAAGAAAGTATTGAAATCATGACAATTTTCGAATTTCGGTTTTCGACGTATTTACACGTTTCAGTGGTCACAGAACCCGAAAAACATGTTTGTATTACTTTCTTCTATCTTTACAAGAAGAAAGTATTGGACTCATGAAAGTTTTCGAATTCCGGTTTTCGACGTATTTACACGTTTTATGGATCAGAGATTCCAAAAAACATGTTTTTACAAAATGTCTGTCTGTGAGTCTGTCTATCTGTCTGTATGTGACACAAATTTTGTGGGCGCTCTATCTCAAGAACTAATGCACGGAATTTAATAAAAATTTATATTCAGGTAGTCCCTGATATAGATTGGTGCTGATTAGTTTTTGGTGTAAATCGCCCTGCAGGTGGCGCTGCTATGTTGCATTTTGCAGGATTTCCGCAAAAGCTTTATCTCAATAACTAATGCATGGATTTTTATAAAACTTCATCCGTTAGTCCTTGACATGAATGGATGCTGTTTTCGTTTTAGTGTAAATTGCCCAACAGGTGGCGCTGCTATGCTGCATTTCTTTACGATTTCTGAAATGGCTCTATTTCAAGAACTAATGCACGGATTTTCATGAAACTTCAGATTCAGTTAGTCCTAGATATGACTTGATGCTGATATGTGTTGGTGTAAATCGCTCAACAGGTGGTGTTGCTATAGAGTATTTTTTACGATTTCCGCAATGGGTCTATCTCAAGACCTAATGCATGGATTTTCATGAAACTTCAGATTCAGGTAATCCTTGATATGACTTGATGCTGGTTACGTGTTGGTGTAAGTCGCTCAACAAGTGGCGCTTCTGTGCTGCATTTTGCACGATTCCCGCAATAGCTCTATTTGAAAACCTAATGCACGAATTGTGATCTAACTTCAGATTTAGTTAGATGTTAACACAAGTTGTTGCTGATTAGGTTTTGGTGTTGATCGTCCAATAGGTAGCGCTGCTATGCTGGAATTTTCATGATTTTCGAAATAACTCTATCTCAAAAACTAATACACGGATTTTCCCCAAACTACAGATTCAGTTAGACTTTGACATAAGTGGTTGCTTGGTGGTTTTGGTGTAACATTGGTTTTGGTGTAAAGCACCCATTAGGTGGCGTTGCTAGACTGAATTTTGCTGGATTTACACGATTTCAGAGATAGCCATATCTCAAGAATTAATGCACGGTATTTCAAATCTTTAGAATCCTCATGATGGGTATAGATTGCCGTTTAATTTTGGAAGTGTTATAGCGACTTTTCAAGTATTAACATGTATGAGATAGAAGAAAGTTTTGGGATTGGTACATTCGACTAGTTTTAACTTCTAAAGATCGTATAATTTCAGTTTTTGTACCGTCGAATTTTAAAAAAAATGATTTTCGTACTTTTAAATGCAATTTGTTTGGAAATTGCATTTCAATTTACTGGTTGTTTAAGGTTTTAAAGTACTTTTTAAAAATTTATATTTTTAAATTTGCGTTCCGTCCAATTATGGAAGATTAAATCATTTGCACTTAAAACAACGTGAATAATTCAGTATTTGGTTGTTTCTGTGTAATATTCTATATGTAAATAAAACGAACGAAACTAAAATTTCACAAATCAAATAATATAGGACCCATTATCCGGAATTCTGAAATCCGGAAAGACCCAAAATCCAGAAAACGAATTTATTCAAAAATTTTCTAAATTTATAAATTTTTACTAAAATTTTAGAATTTTTGAAAAATTTCGAAAATTTTACTGATTCTTAGATTTTTTTCAGTCCATTGTGTTTCAATGTTCGTAACCACTAAAAAATATGTTACTTCAGGGGCGGGATAACATGCCCCCCCCCCTACCCACGAAATTAAAAAAAATATTTCTTTCTTATTTTAGTTTAAGATTAATTTATATTATGATTCATTAGAAAAAAAAAATTGTCAGATATTTCACTAGGGGTGATAATGTTCCGAATTTTCCGAAAATTTTAAAAAATTGGTCTTCAGTTCAAAAATTTGGGCATAACAGTTATCGCGAATAGATGGTCGCCGGAAAAAATCAATTACGTCTGTCGTTCGCAGGAAAAATCGCTAATTTCGTCAAAGGATTACGGAAACAACGTGAATTTCGTCAAAGGATCGGGAAAAAAACGTCAATTTCGTCAAAGAATCGCGGAAAAAACGCAAATTTCGTCAAAGGATCTTGAAAAAACGCTAATTTTGTGAAAAAAAACGCAGAATAAAACGCGGATTTCGTTAATGGATCGCGAATAAAACGCGCATTTTCTCAAAAAAATCTCGAAATAACGTGAATTTCGCCAAAAGACCGCGAAAAAAATTAAATTTTGTCAATGTTCGCCGCCTAATGTCTCTAAACGTTACCATACCTCTAACTGTATTGGTAGATTTTTAGATAAAATGAGAAATAAAAACGGATTTGAGGCTATTTCGTTTAAATGCATCTTATCAAAGTCCTTCGACGTGTTTCCTATGGATTACTGTGCATTTAGACTTTAACAATAAGCCCTTCATAAGCGCCATTTCAAAACATTGGACGGACTCTTGAAGATTGTGGTCCAGGAGTGGAACAAAATCAACCTTGACATTTTAAGAAAAGCTCTTTTAGAAATCAAGATGTAATATCTTGTCCAGCAAAATAGCTATCAGATTAAATATATTAGAAAATAAAATTATTATCTTTTTACATATATCTTTTTTCCAAAGTCGCTAGAATAATGTGTGAACATCCTCTGTATCTACCTATCTGTTTATTACTATACCTGTCTTTCTATTTATTTGCTTTGTACTTGTGTACAGGCATCCCTCGACGTACGTAAGTAATGCGTTCCGTAAACTTTTACGTAAATCAAATTTTACGTAAGTCGAATTTGTAAATTCCTTAGGTAAAATTTCGTCAGAAACAGCAATATTTATTTTATATATTTAAGTATTGCGCGGCAGCGCAATACTTATTTATTTCCAGTGTCACTTCTCAATGTTAATTTAACATAGAAAAGCCTATGGAGATCATAACTTTTTCATTTTTTCTTCCCACCTTTTTGTCCCTGATGCCACACATTTTTAATTCTTTGCTAATTTTAATAATATTATAAATTCAAAGTGTAAAAACATTTGCCAGACGTCAGGATCAAAACGGATCATAAAATGCCTTTGCATATAGGTGGATTATAATCTAGAGAGTAACATGGGCTAATTTTTATTTACATTATTCAAATATTTTTCTTAATAATTCCAAATTTCGCTTTTTTCATTGAGAATCAACGGACATTTTCTAATAAAATTTAACATTTTTCCTTCGTTGTTGTAAATAATTCAAAAGCCTTAATAATAATTTGCCTATTTTTCGTTGAATGATTTTCACATGAAACATAAAACTAAAGAAACTGAAATAGTTTTTTTTTTTTTTTTTTAAGAATTAAAAAGAAGAATTATAGATGAATATGACGTCATAGTGGGGAAAAAATGACATTTTCAAGCAGATTTTCTAAGTTCCGATTGTAATTTTTTGACCAAATTATAACAACTTGCATTACTGCACTGGTGAAACATTTTGAATTATACATAGGTAAATTCCATCACAAATTGTGATGCGATATCGCACAAATCAAAGCCTGATGATGATACCCTCCATTAATTTTGAAATGTGTTTGTCTGAGTGCAGTAGTTATTAAAAAACTTGACATATTAAACAAAAACCTAATTTGCAGAACAAATTAAAAAAAAAACAAAATTTATTTCCTAAATTGTTTAAGCCCGAAAAGGGGCAGATATTAAGATATTTCATTCAATTCGTTCTACATTTAATGTTAAATTTTTGTAACAAATAAGCTAAACCAATTGAATATTAAAAAATAAAAATGAAATTCATGCAATATAATGCTTTAAACACCTATATACTTAGATTCCGTTCAAATGAAATCGAAATAAATCATAGACTTTTTCCATTTTTAAGTTGTAAATATTTGTACTGCAGATTTTGCATTATGTTTATGACGATTGTACATAATATTATAAGGTACAGTCGTGGAAAGAAAAAGTAAACAGCCCCTACGAACTCCTCAACAAATTATCGTAGAAGAAAGTTACTGGTACCGAACGATTGGAAATAAAGTCTACTTTTAAATGATGTATATAATATTTGCTTAGGGGGCCATCTACATATTGAAACGAATCCAAACTTCCTTTTTTTCAATGACAATACCCAATTTTAACAAGATATTTCAAATCTTCGGTTCAAATAATGCCTAGACACCGAATTTCAAGCATTGGAATGATAAGTTTTTGAATTATAAACATTCAAAATTTAGTGCTTCTAATGTTAAATTACATTTTCATATATATTTTTTTAATATCTCCAGAAATTATGCTCCTAATGTGCTTTTTTTTTTTTTTTTTTTTTTTTTTTTTTTTTTTTTTTGTAGCAATAATACTAATATACCCAAACATAAATACGCTGATTTTGCAATTTTTATAATTTTATGATATGAATTATGAATTATGAAATTAATATTCGAAAAAATTATGAATTGCAACCAACAATTTTTTGTGATGGATTTAGATTTATTAAGTCCTGCTTTATGTAAATCCCAAATTTCACATTTTTTCTTCTAAGTAGTTTTCAAATAATGCTTAAAAAACGTCAAAATGATGGTTTAAGGGGCCCTCTATAATAGAAGTGACTAGATATTTTGAAATTTCTTTTGCTGTATTGTAATCTAGCAGGCTTCATGGACGTCTTAAGGTGCCTTGATCAAGATGGGGGCTCTCTCGGCTAATAATCGATTTCCGAACTTCAATTTGGATACAGTCCTTAAAATACGCTCGTTTTAAAATAATTAATTTCTCGGAAACTTATAGTACGAATTGCATAAAAATTTGTTTTTAGGCTAATTGGAGGATGTAGAGTTCATTTATGATGTCAGAATTGTGTACTGCTATTGAAATAAACAAAGTTATGGTTCGTTTTAATATGTAGATGGCCCCCTAAGCAAATTTTATCTATATCATTTAAAAGTAGACTTTATTTCCAATCGTTCGGTACCAGTAACTTTCTTCTACGATAATTTGTTGAGGAATTAGTGGGGGGTGTTTACTTTTTTTTCCACGACTGTACTTGCAAAATACAAAACTTTAAAAAAAGTCTAAGATTTATTTCGATTTCATTTTAACGGAATCTAAGTATATAGGCGTTTAAAGCATTATATTGTATGAATTTCATTTTTATTTTTTAATGTTCAATTGTTTTTAACTTATTTGTTACAAAAATTTAACATTAAATGTAGAACGAATTGAATGAAATATCTTAATATCTGCCCCTTCTCGGGCTTAAACAATTTAGGAAATAAATTTTGTTTTTTTAATTTGTTCTGCAAATTAGGTTTTTGTTTAATATATATATATATATATAATACAATAAGCCTATATAAATTTTTCGGTTAGAAACAATACCATTATTATAAATATTATAAACATGAACAGAGAAAATATTTTTGTTATATACAGGCATCCCCCGACTTACGTAAGTAATACGTTCTGTAAACTTTTGCGTAAGTCGAATTTGTAAATTCCTTAGGTAAAATTTCGTCAGAAACTGCAATATTTATTATATATATATAATATATACATTATTTACACAGTATTATTTTATAAATAAAGTAGCATGCAGCAGTATTTACTATGAAAAAATATATAAACAAATTGAAAAAATACTTTTCAAATAAAAAGTATCTTGTGGAATATGGGATTTATAAATTTAACACTGATGAATTAATTTATATCAATTCCGAATCTACATCAAACGAACAGCTCTGAAGCTGGAAGAAAAAATACACTCGTTCCTCTTCACCGAAACTTTAAAATTAGGTTTTGTTATGATTTGAATTCAGCTAACAAAATTGTAACGGTTAAACAGAGTTTTTTTTTTATAATTTTAATCAGATTTGTGTTTGTTTTGTTAAAGATTTCATTGTATAGCCCAATAAAAATATAACTATATCTAATATATAAAACTATATTATTGCTGTGGTTTTTATTTGCATAATTCATTTAAAAAACAATTATCAAAAGTATGCAAATGCGTATCAAACGCGTTCATAAATGTAATTTTTTTGTATGTTCATAAATGTAATTTTCGAAATTTCTTACGTAAGTGCGAATTTACGTAAGTCGAGGAATGCCTGTATATGTTTATTTGTTTTTGTATATCTATTCTATAAATTTCTATGCATATATCTGAATTATTTATTTAAGTTTCCTTTGATTGTTGCATAAAGATATATATTCGATAATTCGTATACAGGAACACTTCAAAAGAATTCTTTCACTCAAAAGAAAGAAAAGAAAAAACAGTCTTCTCAGCTACCATTTGTAAATCTTACACCTAAGCATCAGAACATTAATTCACTTCAGCTCCTGGCGAGCTTGTACACAAATGAATCCAGCCGAAATTTCTAGAAAAAGTGACAGAAGGGAAACATTACGGAACTCTCGTAAAATGAAAACTAATAGCGCGTGCAAGGTCCCTGAGATCTGATTTATACTTAAGCATTGTGATCCATCGTGTTAAAGCTTAGAAGAAAAAGAAGAAGAAAAAAGAGAAGATAAAGAGAAGAAGATTTTCTTTAGAAGTTTGGCTAGCTTCCCGTTTCTGGGAGAGAAGTATCATCTCAGGAAGCAAAGTCAATGATGCATGCATGGAAAACGCGTGGCCATGCTCTTCAGCTAAATGAGATATGTCGAATGAATTAGATTTTATGAATAGATTTTAATGTTAGGAATATAGTGTGGATAATATAAAAATTTTAACGCAGTTCTTTATGCCTCCTGCAAACAATTATTTTGAAAGTACAGTATAAAACTGGTTTAACGAATAACGATACTCCATTTGACAATTACCTGAATTTAACGATAAATTCGTAGGGTTCGGATTTATCTTTATTTTCTTCTATGTTGTATTATTCGTTTTAAAGATATTTTTCATGAATTTAACTATATTTTTTATGTATTTCAAATTATTTTAAACATCTTTTCAGTCTTTTTTTTCACACATTTGTTTATCCCTCGTTTGTTTATTATTCCACATTATCACGTTTATTACTCCGTTCGTTATACCGCATTTCTTTATTATCATTTGTTTTTAATGTAAAAAAATTCCCGCATTTGTTTATTATCATTTGTTTTTAATGTAAAACATTTCATTCATTTATTTATCATATTTGTTTATGAAATTAATTTAAACATCTTCCAGTCTCTTTTTGTGTGTGTGCTTAAAATTTTCACATATTTCTTTATCTCCCATTTGTTTACTATCCCGCATTATCCCCTGTATTACCCCGTTCATTATCCCACATTTGTTTATTATCATTTTTTAATGTAAAAAAAAAAAAATCGCGTAATTTAATGTAGAACACGTGGTCATGCTCTTCAGTTAAATGAGATATGTTGAATGAATTAGTTTTTAAGAATAGATTAAATGTTAGGAATTTAAAAATGATAAAATAAAACAAAATCATGCAATTGTTTATCCCTTTCCAAAGCAATTATTTTGAAAGTATAGTATAACCCCGGTTTAACGGCACCCGATTTAATAATTACCTCAATTTAACAATAAATTCTTATGGTTCGGATTTATCTTTATTTTTTTCTATGTTATATTATACGTTTTAACGGTATTATTCCTAAATTTAACGATAACTTTTATGAATTTCAAATGATTTGAAACATCTTTTCGGTCATTTTGTGTGTGTGTGTGTGTAAAAATATTCACGTATTTGTTTATCCCTCACTTGTTTATTATCCACATTTTCCTATTTATTATCCCGCATTTGTTTATTATCATTTGTTTTTAATGTAAAAAATTTCACGCATTTGTTTATCAAGTTTTTTAACAACTTTTCAGTCATCCTTTTTTTTTTTTTTTTTTTTAACCACTAGGGAGGCTCCGACCCCTTGCTCGCTACGCTCACCAACCCCCGCGTAATCACTTCGCGATTCCATTCAGTATCGCGAAAGAACCCCTATTTTCTAGCCAACCCCAGACGTAATTGTTTCGCGTTTCCGTTCTGAATGGCTTCGCGATCCCTTATTTTCTATGCATTCAATTTTTAGATTCAACTTGGTAAAAACGCGCTCCTGCCCAACTCCTGACAATTTTATTTCCTTACCTCCAAGCACATAATCATTAGAGCTTGCAGTTTCATAATTATAAGAATTATTAAATATAAAATTATATATATAGTGTTACGAATATTGTAAATAGTTAGTATTTGTGCTTAAAAATAATGCAAATAGTTCAATTAAGCTTTATTCATAAGCTAATATTAGTTTTTGTCGCACTGAAATATCTCAATTTGTTGATTTTCTGCAAGCAAGTAAACCACATTAGATTTCAATGGGAGTCTATGGAAATTTGGCGAAATACTGGAAATAGCGCCAAGTTGGTGACAAACTTCGCGACGTTTGGCAACAGAGCCGGGTCCCTCCCTTGGTAATCCCCACTTATAGCATCAGACAGCTCTGACCAATCAGATGCGTTTCGCGGTATCTACGCAGATTTTTATTGGTCCATTTCGAAATCGTTACTTTTTTTTTTATATATATAGAAGGATTTGGAAAAATGGTTATTATCCTCGGTCAGGGTAGGAAATCAAAAACATATCTGAAGCGTTTTAATAGTTGAATCCCGCATTTCATTCGTTTTCTGATTGGTCTATACAGTAATCCTGTATTTTCCCTTTACTTTCAACAGAGATGGATACTTCTGTTGCCACTATGACAAAAAAATAATAAAAACTACAAAAAACTACAAAAAAAATTAATAACTCAGAAATAAATTGAGATACAGCTTTCAAACAAATTGCATTTAAAAGTACATTTTTTTCTATATACGACGGTGTAAAAAGTAATATTGTGGGATGTTTAGAAGTTTAAAAATGAAATTTCATTTAAAATTGGTCCAGGAATATTAATATTTAATCCATGGCGTACGTAATGTATGACCAGCTCCGTAGAAGTTTAAAAATTTACAGTACCGAAAATTGTAAAACTGAAATTTCTTTTAAAATTTGTTCATGATGGGTCCAGGAAAGTTAATGTTTAATCCATGGCGTACGTAATGTCTCCGTGCGATTTTTTATGTCTTAAATTTTAGTCTTTGAAAAAATCCTTTTCCAAATGGTCGTTGTAATTTGTTAAATTGCTTTTTTAACCATTTGGAAAAATGGTTATTGTCCTCGGTCAGGGTAGGAAATCAAAAACATATCTGAAGCGTTTTATTAATTGAATCCCGCATTTTATTTATTTATTTATTTATTTATTTATTTATTTTTTTTTTATTTATTTATTTATTTATTTATTTTTTTTTTTTTTGTAAAAATTCCACACATTTTTTTATCTTTCATTTGTTAATTATCCTGCATTATCACGTTAATTATCCCGTATTTGTTTATTATAATTTGTTTCTAATGTAAAAAATTTCACGCATTTGTTTATCTCTCCCGCAAACAATTATTTCGAAAGTACAATATAACCCCGGTTTAACATACTCAATTTAACGATAAATTCTTATGGTTCGGATTCATCTTCATTTTTTCCTAAGTTATATTAGATATTCTCCCTTAATTTAACGATGACATTTATGTATTTCTAATTATTTTAAACATCTTTTCAGTCTTTTTATTTTATGTTGTTGTTGTTTATGTGTGTGTGCGTTTGTAAAATATCTCGCCCATTTGTTTATTAACATTATACCGTCAATAATCCCGCATTTGTTTATTATCATTTGTTTTTAACGTAAAAAAATTCACGCATTTGTTTATCTCTCTCGCAATCAATTATTTTGAAACTGCAGTATAACCGCGGTTTAACGATACTCGATTTCACAATTACCTCAATTTAACGATAAATTATTATAGTTCAGATTCATTTTCAGTTTTTCCTAAGTTATACGTTTTAACGAGATTTTTCCTGCATTTAACAATAGCTTTTATGTGTTTCAAATTATTTTAAACATCTTTTCAGTCTTTTTTTTTTTTAATTTTACTCATTTGTTTTATTATCCCACATTATCCCATTCATCATCCCGCATTTGTTTATTATCATTTGTTTTTAACGTAAAAAATCCCTGCCGGCTCGGCCTAAAGGCGGAGGTATATTTCGAAGTTAAGTACTAAATTCACCAACAAAACTTAAATCAAGATTAGAGATAAACCCAGTTTCTTCAGTAAGAATGAGTATAATATATACGAATACACACACGCATGTATATGGAATAGGTTTAAAAATGGATACAAAAAATTCAGAGATCCTTGAAGTGTTAAAATATGTTAATATTTCCATAGTCGGGTTTTTATCATGTTTTAATACTTTTTTTTTCATATTTTAATACTTTAACTCACATGACGTTACATATTCACCTGCTGAGGTCCATTATATTTCCTATATGACGCAATATATAAATTTTTTTAATTCGTCAAATTATTTATTTTATTTTGAGTTTTCATGCGGAAATCTTGCTCTAGAAAACTTATGACGTAATATTCAATTTGTTTTCAATTTGTCAAACTATTTATTCAATTTTCACGTGAAAATCTTGCAATAGAAAAGTAATTGTTGTGGTGAGAATTTTATTGGTTTTTTTTTTAATTGTTGGCAACTGCTATAACGAAAAATGTTTATTTTTTCCTGTCAATGTTGTGTAAGAGCTGTTTTTATCAGAATCATGTTAAGACAGTGTTCAAAATTTTGAACCCTCCCCATTTCCACCCCCTTGGGCCGATTTCGCCCATTTTCAATCCCCGCCGAGATATTAGCCATATCAAAGTTGTTGGCGAGTTTGAAGACGATCCGTGCATAATTGCGACTTTTATCGTGCGGACAAAATTTAGTACATACATATATATATATATATATATATATATATATATATATATATATATATATATATATATATATATATATATATATATGTATATATATATATATATATATATATATATATATATATATATATATATATAACTTTTTAGGTGGGGGTGGTTTTGGGTTCCTGGGGTCATATAATGAAAAGTTATGAGGGAATTTTTCATAAGTCGCACCATGGTAACGACTGCAATAGGTAGTATTTCTTACGAAATCTACCTAAAAAGTTCACGCATTTGTTTATCTCTCTCGCAAATAATTATTTTGAAAGTACAGTATAACCGCGGTTTAACGATACTCGATTTATCAATTACCTCAATTTAACGATAAATTATTATAGTTCGGATTCATATTTATTTATTTCTATGTTATATATTTTTAATGCAATGCTTATAACTCATTTTTAAATGGACACAATTCAATGAGTCTATATTTTTAGAATCCTCATGATGAGCATAAATTATCATTTAATTTAGGCACTGTGATAGCAGCTTTTAAAGCATTAACATGTATTAGATAGAAGATAGTTTTGGGATTGGCACATTCGACTAGTTCGATTATATAATGAAAGAAAATTTAAGACTGCGAATGAATCACCTCTAAAAATGGTAAGAATCCAGTGTTCAGTCAGCTATCTTCAGCTGTTGAATAAACAGTTCATTAATAAATTTCAAAGTATTTTTTATTGAATTACTTCAGAAATGAAGAAACAAATATTTTTGGTCCTTCTTAGTTATACCGTCGACCAAGTTACTGTCACCAAATTGTAAGATTAAATGTCAATAAGGGTTGCCATTAATTAATTAATTGTAAGATTAAATGCCAATAATGACCAATAAAACCATTAATTCGACGTTTTATTTCTATTTTTATTAATGTTTTACTAATTTATTTGTTCTTTCGTTATTTAAAATAAAAATTATGTCAATGTATATAATTTGGCGAGTGGTTTGGCGATTTATATAATTTGGCGAAATTGGTCGACGAGATAACTAAGAAGTACCATATTTTTATATGCATTAAACCTTTTTCAAATACCTTTTGCAGTAATTCTGGACATAGAAGGTCCATTATGCTCAAAGCATGTATAGAAGACAATAATAAATCTTAACAATACTTTTCACCCGTAAATATAAAAAGAATTGATAAATTTAAGAAGAAAAGGTTTCTCTTTGAAAGACCTTACATTCTAAAACATAATCAAGCTTTTCTAAAACACAAACAATGGAAATTTTTTCCATCAAACATTAAGGGGGTAGATCACCTTAAAACTTTTAAAAATATCAACAAAATTTTTTGTAATAAATAAAGACACACAACCTTGCTTAATGGTACACAAAACACGAACTTTAATAAGCTAAAAGTTAAATTCTACGTTTCGAGCTGTTTCTACAGCCGTCTTCAGGAAAAATATGATGGTTAAATGGCTAAAAGTTTAGAGATGAAAGCTTCCTGTGCGAGAGACAATTTGTTGAACATTGACAAAAGATATGAAAACAAAAATGTACTGGTGCCATTCAGTGAAAATAAATACTTATTAATGAGCTGAGCTTTGATGAAGCAAAAATTATAGTTCCGTACAATAACCCTTTTGAGAGTAAAATTAGAGAATCAGTTGAAATCATTGCACGTGAGAATAAACCTTGTAACGATAATTTATCCTATAATATTCCAAAAATCTTGCATAATTATCATAAAGTCATAATTCTGTATCTAATTGCAATATTTCAATTTAAACTTTAATCATGTTGTCAAAACCTTGAATGAAAACTTTGGTGAATGTGATTCTGACTCTCGTGCGTAGATGGCAACACTCATGGTTTCTTCAACCGAACTTTTGATTTATTTGGACTCATTTCATTAATAAGTATTTATTTTCACTGGATGGCACCACTACATTTTTGTTTTCATATCTTTAGTCAATGTTCGACAAATTGTCTCTCGCACAGGAAGCCTTCATCTCTGAACTTTTAGCCATTTAACCATCATATTTTTCCTGAAGACGGCTGTATAAACAGTTCGAAACGTAGAATTTAACTTTTAGCTTATTAAAGTTCGTATTTTGTGTACCATTCAGCAAGGTGTTGTGTCTTTATTTTTTTTTCTATTTTATGGTGCAATTGCTCAGTATGTGTTAATAAAAAAAATTTTTGGTCTATTATTAAAGAGTGCCATGTTATCAAACACTTTTTTTTAAATTATGACGATATTCTAGTCGGTTTTATGATACAATATGTTGAGCGATATTTATCCAAATCAAGTTAATTTGAAGTCGTTTTTCTCAAAACAGCTATTTTTCACATTGCGCGCATCCTATTTCCAAAACTAAGTAACATAGAAACTTAATATTTTGTATTCTATTGTATTTTATACAGTTTTATATCCTCTACCTATTTTTAAGTAAGTATATGTAATATATTTATTTTTAATTTTTGGTCTATTATTAAAGAGAGTCATGTTATCAAACACTTTTTTTTTTAATTATGACGATATTCCAATTAGAACCGGTTTTATGATACAATATGTGGAGAGATATTTATCCAAATCAAGATAAATTTGAATTTTAAAAGTCGTTTTTCTCAAAACAGCTATTTTTCACATTGCGCGCATCCTATTTCCAAAACTAAGTAAGATAGAAACTTAATATTTTGTATTATATTGTATTTTACATAGTTTTATATACTCTACCTATTTTTAAGTAAGTACATGTAATATATTTATTTTTAATTTTTGGTCTATTATTAAAGAGTGTCATGTTATCAAACACTTTTTTAAAAATTATGACGATATTCCAATTAGAACCGGTTTTATGATACAATATGTGGAGTGATATTTATTCAAATCAAGATAAATTTGAATTTTAAAAGTCGTTTTTTTTTTTTTCAAAACAGCTATTTTTCGCATTGCGCGCATCCTATTTTCAAAACTAAGTAAGATAGAAACTTAATATTTTGTATTATATTGTATTTTATATAGTTTTATATCCTCTACCTATTTTTAAGTAAGTATATGTAATATATTTATTTTTAATTTTTGGTCTATTATTAAAGAGTGTCATGTTATCAAACACTTTTTTTAAAATTATGACGATATTCCAATTAGAACCGGTTTTATGATACAATATGTGGAGTGATATTTATTCAAATCAAGATAAATTTGAATTTTAAAAGTCGTTTTTCTCAAAACAGCTATTTTTCACATTGCGCGCATCCTATTTCCAAAACTAAGTAACATAGAAACTTAATATTTTGTATTATATTGTATTTTATACAGTTTTATATCCTCTACCTATTTTTAAGTAATTATATGTAATATATTTATTTTTAATTTTTGGTCTATTATTAAAGAGTGTCATGTTATCAAACACCTTTTTTTTAATTATGACGATATTCCAATTAGAACCAATTTTATGATACAATATGTGGATCGATATTTATCCAAATCAAGATAAATTTGAATTTTAAAAATCGTTTTTCTCAAAACAGCTATTTTTCGCATTGCGCGCATCCTATTTCCAAAACTAAGTAAGATAGAAACTTAATATTTTGTATTATATTGTATTTTATATAGTTTTGTATCCTCTACCTATTTTTAAGTAAGTACATGTAATATATTTATTTTTAATTTTTGGTCTATTATTAAAGAGTGTCATGTTATCAAACACTTTTTTTAAAATTATGACGATATTCCAATTAGAACCGGTTTTATGATACAATATGTGGAGCGATATTTATCCAAATCAAGATAAATTTGAATTTTAAAAGTCGTTTTTCTCAAAACAGCTATTTTTTACATTGCGCGCATCCTATTTCCAAAACTAAGTAACATAGAAACTTAATATTTTGTATTATATTGTATTTTATATAGTTTTATATCCTCTACCTATTTTTAAGTAAGTACATGTAATACATTTATTTTTAATTTTTCTTGAAATTTTATCATAAATTTTGCATTTTATAGTTTAATTGCCTGAAAAAATAATTTCATCTCTAAATTTGATTATTATGTTAGGTTGAAGTTAAAGTACAATATTTTATGAATATATATAGTATGTACTATTAGCTGGATATATCAAATATTTTTTAATAATGCTACGCGCAACACATGTATATCAAATCACCTTTTTGAAAATCCTTAATTAGTATGTCCTAAATAAAATAAATTCTAATTAGTTTTCTTTATATTTAAAGAAATGCCTAAATAAAAATCGGTGCAATTTACTCTGAAAAAAAATGTTTAATTTGAAGAAATATTTACAGCTTCAAAATTTTTTTTAATATTGTGTTAAAATCAAGCAATGTGGAGCTGCTGTAGGTGATCTCTGTCTCCCCCCCCCCCCCCCCACACACATAAAAAAACTTGAGGAAGTTGCTCTAATGAACGATTGTTATATCTATCCTCGCATCTACTGTATACGTACTTAGCGTTTGTTCTTTGCTCAGGAAAATTGTAAATCCATCCTTACGTGAAAAATCTAAATATGGAGTATCGCCCCCTCCTTCGAGACTTTCTAGATCTGCTTTTGCGTGTTAGTATTTAGCGGCACATCTGCAAGAATAAACGTTATAATCTTAACCCTTTCCGGCACACTGTGCCCGGGTCGGGATACCTAATTTTAATTCCAAACTTACGAACGGCACCAACAATATTTTAGTAAAATTTTGCTTTTACAACGACATTAAAATTAACATGTTTTTAATTTCTAAAAAAGTCGTTTTAAAATTCCGGTGTCAGTCAGTCATTTCATCATTTTACAACAAAAATTGCCTGTCTCGGAAAGGGTTAATGCGGCTACTGTTCTTTTTTCTTTCCTTTTTTTTTTTTTTCGGTTCCCTTTTAGTTTTAGCTTATTATCTGAAAGAGTAATTTATCCCCAAGATTTATATCCAAAAACATAGAAAGCTAAAACGATGTTGCAAGGTTCTGCCACAGTTAAGGAGTTAGATTTATGATTTTGGCTGAGACCTCCCTGATTCAGAGGCGCATTTTTACAAAACAAAAACTTCAGCAAAAGCTTGGATACTTTCCTGGGTTTTTTTATATGCCTCAAGGGATTTTTTAACTTTTGAGACAGTCCCTTAAAAAACATGCGAAATAGTTTTTATTCGTGTCAAAGATTAAAGTAGCTGTCTGCAAAGTTAGTGTTGCTTTTTAAAATAGCTCTAGAATTATAGTATTAGCCTAGAATTTCTGATTCAGGGTAAACTGGTGCACAGTGGTTCATTTTAAATATTTAGAGCGAAAAAAAAAAAATTTTTTTTTAAACAACCTGTTTCTCTACTTACAAGGGAACCAACCACTTTTGGTGGTGCTCGTGCCTATCATTGAGACCTGGTGCATTGGAGCCCTATATTAGGAAGTTTGAGAATCGATAAAAAATTTCTGTTAAAGTATTTTTTTTTTATTTTACAGCACCATAACTTTCTAAAAGTGCAATTTTCGAAACAACTAATCGGGCTATTGACATAGAATGTTTTAAAAGAAAAGCATTTAAGAATACAAATTAGTCAATAATAAGTATAAAATATTGAAAAAAGTTTAAAAATTCCTTCAAGGACCTACGAAATTGATTTTGAAAAATTACAACATTATATTCACATTTTTGGCGGAAGAGAAGTTGGCGTTTTTTTTTTTTTTTTTTTTTTTTTAAGTAGAGCTTGCCGGCAACCCTACCAATCCAAATGTCATAGCTGCTTGTCGTATGTGAGTGAGCAGTGGTTTGGACGTCGCTAGAAATTGTAATGTCCAACCTAATTCAGGCACAGTAAATTTTCTAAATTGTGCAAAAATATTAATTTACTTTATGATTACTTTTACAAAAAGAAACAACGTTTAATACAACAATGTTTCATTTTAAACTTTCGAAACTTTATTCTATCTGACTTCAAAAGAAAATAGTCTGCTTATTTTGGTATTAAAAAAAAATAGATTTCAATGATCTTGAAAGCTTTTAACAGATATATATTTACTATTTATACATTTATCGTCTGCATAGAAAAAAAAACTAATTCTTGTTTCTTTATGCTATTATCAAACAAATCGTAATCTGATTTAATTCTAATAGGCACCGTACATATACTAGACACTAGAGGGATAAAGCAAGCAAAAAATGTTTAGCGCCATATCTGGCGACTTAACTCACTTTTGGCGTAAATAAACAAATGAAAAATCCAATAATGAAAAATTAAAATTATAAAAAAACTATATAAAATATGATTTTAACAGATACATTTTATCGGTTCTCAAACTTTTATGTATAGGGCTACAAAATGCACCAGGTCTCGATGCTAGGTGCGAGCAGCACCAAAAGTTGTTCCCATGTTAGTAATCAGTGTTTTTCATTAAAGAAGCATCAAAGAATCGTAAAATATATACACGTTTTATCAAAATAATAATGTATGTAAACACGCTTTGCCTAATAACACTAGTCAACAGCCATTTTGTATCTGATTTTTAATTAAATTTTTTTTAAATGTATTTTTGCATATAGAATCCGAATTTGCTATCAGAAATTTCCTATCACGTAAGGGTTTTACGAAATTTTAGAATTGATTTTTTACATACATGGTAAAATACGTGGTGTAATGTAAATTTTAATTTACATTTTGTGGTCAAATAATAACGAAGTGAGTGGCTATATAGGTTAAAACCATTATTTGCATGCATTCTGCTGTAAAAGAAACTACTATCAAAGCATTCAACACTGCCATAAAAAAAAATGCATGATCTTATTTTGAAAAATAACATTGTTAATATTGGCATTATGGGCTTTTGTGCAACAGTTTCGTACTCGTATTAGTAGTTCATATATTGCGTTAAGTAATCAATAAAACATTTTTACTGATGAATATATGTTTTATTGGTATTTCGAACGGTCATTTTTTGTCAAATATTTCCCATTTTCTTTACGTAATTGCCTTGCATATAATAACTGTGGCGCGATTGAGAGAATCTAATTATTCCATGGAATTCAGCACACAAAAATTACTCAAATGCACCTATTTAATAGCCAGATACAGAAAAAAATTAAAATTTGTTTACTAGTGTAATGGACAAACACTTTTCCCAATAACAGATCTAATGCAGAAATATCGCTATATTTAATCGTAGAATTTCTGATAGTAAATAAGATTAAACAAGAAAAAATTTTCTGTAAGAAATTACTGATTCTAAGCTGGTCGCAATTTCATAGCTGCCAACCTTCTACTAATCCTCCGTAATGTGTGGATCAATTTGACCCAGGTTAACCTCGCTTCAAACCAGAAAATTTATTTGATGAATCTTTATTTATTTAATTTCAGGGTTCTAAATGGAATTTATTTAATTTCTAAAAAGAACTAAACCTGTGACTGTACGGTTCATGAAGGATCAGGGCCTACAGTGCCCAACTCTGTTTACTTGACCCTGGGCCCCGAGGTGCTATGCAGCATGTGCCCCGGCCAGGTGGTCATCCCAACGCGAGACCCTCGGTGTTTAGTTCCCAAGCAAGCTTGGTACTCATTTTATCGACCCCGAAGGGATGAAAGGTTGAGTGAACCTTCCCCAGCCGGGAGCAGAACTCGCGACCTGTAGCATGGCAGACAGGCGTGTTGACCACTACACTACTAGGCTTGCTTTATTTAATTTCATCCCTTAAAGAAATTTCTATTTCTAGTTCGAAACGCATTAAACCTGGGTCAAATTAACCCACATATTACGTTCTTGCATATTAGTGGGATCTTGGCACCGATGCAAAGATGAGGGGTTATATCAAATATCTGTTGATTAGTGTCAAGATAGCGTACACAATTTGCACGTACTACTATATTTGGATACAGCCCCTCATCTTTTTGCTTCCTTTTGGGAACAACGGATTTCGAGCTTATTCTATCGACGATAATTTTCAGAATTTTCAAGCTATGATTTTGAGACTTTCACAAAAGTTGCTCTATACGCTTAGCTAATACATTATGCACATTATATTTTGATTGCATTCGCGCATGCGCAGTGAAACATTTTTTAGTAAACCTGCTCACTTTTCATCCAATTTTTATTATTTTTTAATTCTGTTTGCAGAATATTGTGTACAATGTTATTTGACATAGTTTCTGAAAAGAACTTTTTTTTTTATATTAAGAACTCTGCAAATTATAAGCAAAAAACTTGGTGAAATTTGGTACTGTTTTTATAAAAACCTCAATTCATCTACGAGTATACATGCTATCCTCATAAAAATGAACACAGTATATTATAATAAGCCACTTATTAATAATCTCGAGTTTGAACGCTTTTGCTACATTAGATTTTACAGGGTTATCCAAAATATATTCGTTCTTTTTCAATTTGTTGACGGTCTCCTATTGGGTTTTGGTAAAAAATCTTCGCCGAAATATATGACCTATACTATACTCTTCGCGTACAACCTCCAGTTTTATGTTAATTCTTCATGTATTTTTCTAGATATTTAACAAAACGTCTAAAATCGCAAGTGACCGGTCACCTTTGGCCTTATAGTGTAATTAAGCAATATGAAAACTTGTTATAACTAATGGAAACGAGAATAATGAATGTTATACAGTATTTTTATTATTATTATTATTATTCCTTTTTTTAAACCTTCCTCCAAGTTTGGCTGGCGTCCGAAAGAAACTTCGGATGTAAATTTAAATAATGTGCCAACAAAAGAATTGTGTTTTGAGGGTTACACACAAAACATACCCATAAATTTATTATGTAAGCAGATTTGTGAAGCAAGCTCAGTTATATTATTATTATTTATTTAAATTTCTTTCCTATATCTTAAAAAAAAAGAAAAAAAAAACAAGAACGAAAAATCATGCGTCCAGCCTAGATTATAAAACACTTTCCAAAACATTCAGAATACACGTAAAAAAACTTTACGATTTAGTAAGGTGAAATATGTCTAAATAAACAATTTGCAATCAAAATGCATAACGCAGGAGTTCCCAACCTATGGGTTGCTGAACAATCGAGGTTTGTCACAAAATATATCTTTTATTTCGACTGTTTAAAAAATATAACAATTTTAACAGAAAATAATATTTCAAGGGAAAAATCCTTTATTTCTTTCTGAATGAATATACAGTGAAACCTCCCAGTGCGACCACTTTCATTAAGCGACCACCTCCCTGAACGACCATTTTTTCATGGAACGAAATTTATTCCCATAGACTCAATACTAATTTTACCTCCATTCAGAGACCATCCCACTTGAACTCCTTCCATGAGCGACCATTTCTTTGAACAAAATGAAACAAATTCCGTTTTTCCTGGCCGCTTGAAGAAAGTTCTATTAAAAAAATAATTCCGGAGAGTGCATTATTCATCAAACTTCTAAACTAAGTTTAGAATTTTTTTATTCCGGTAACTTTTAAATGTGTCTTTCCCCTTTGTGCCTTTTTAGGCAGTGAATTTAACTCTGGTGACAAATTAAGAATGACGTTCAAGAAACTCCCCTGCCCTATTCTGTCAGAAAACTGTAAAAAAAATATATAAATTAATGAAATCGTCATTATTTGTTCCCGTCCAAAAAAAATTGCATTTATTTACTGAACTTGGAAATAAAAGTTATTAAAGATAAAACCATAAAATCAAAGCAAACGTCAATGCATTAATTTTTTAAACTCTATAGTAATTAATTTATGTAATTAACTTTTGTTTTGATACTTAAATGTTCATATTTTTTCCTAATGTGAAAAATAAATTTTAGTAACATTAATTGTTACCTTTTTCAACAATTAAAATCTAGTTTTAAACATGACCTCTATTAAGAGATCACCTCTCGGAGCGACTAATTTTTATTGGAACAGAAAGTGGTTGCTTTAGAGAGGTTTTACTGTACTAGCAGAACATCCAGAAGCATTTAAATCAGCTTTGAATTCCTTGATGAGGTTTAACGCTTGTACTCGTGTGAACATGCTTTTTTTACTTTGTTATTTTTGAAAAACAAGTACAGAAACAAACTGTGTGTAGAAAGTGCCTTAAGGTAAAAATTAACCAGTTTTAACTCTGATATACACTATATGGCCAAAGGTGACCGGTCACTTGCGATTTTAAACTTTTTGTCTAGAAAAATATCTAGAAAAATACATGAGGAATTAACCTGAAACTGCAGGGGTGTAAACAATATAGTGTAGGTCATATATTTCCGCGAAGATTTTTTCCCGAAACCTTATAGGGGACAGTCAACAAATTGAAAAAGAACGAATATCTTTTGAATAACTCTGTAAGAACTAACGTAGCAAAATCGTTCAAACTCGAGATCATTAATAAATGGCTTATTGCAATGTACTGTGTTCATTTTTATGAGTATAGCATGTATATTAGTAGAGAAATTAAGATTTTTATAAAAACAGTCCCAAATTTTGCCAAGTTTTTTGCTTATAATTTGCAGAGTTCTTAATATAAAAAAAAGCTCTTTTCAGAAAATAGGACAAACGACATTGTACACAATACACTGCAATCAGAATTAAAAATAAATAAAAATTGGATGAAAAATGAGCAAGTTTACTAAAAAATATTTCATTGCGCATGCGAGAATGCAATCAAAATATAATATGCATAATGTATTAGCTAAGTATATAAAGCAACTTTTCTGAAAGTCTCAAAATCATAGCTTGAAAATTCTGAAAATTATCGTCGATAGAATAAGCTCGAAATCCGTTGTTCCCAAAAAGAAGCAAAAATATGAGGGGTTGTATCAAATATCTGTTGATTAGTGCCAAGATAGCGTACACAATATTGCACGTAGTATATTTGTGGATACAACCACTCATCTTTTTGCTTCCTTTTGGGAACAACGGATTTCGAGCTTATTCTATCATCGATAATTTTTTAATTTTTCAAGCTATGATTTTGAGACTTTCACAAAAGTTGCTCTTTTGCTAATACATTATGCACATTATATTTTGATTGCATTCTCGCATGCGCAATGAAATATTTTTTAGTAAACCTGCTCATTTTTCACCCAATTTTTATTTTTATTTAATTCTGATTGCAAAGTATTGTGTACAATATTATTTGTCATATTTTCTTAAAAGAACTTTTTTTTATATTAAGAACTTTGCAAATTATAAGCAAAAAACTTGGCGAAATTTGGGGCTGTTTTTATAAAAACCTTAATTTCTCTACGAGTATACATGCTATCCTCATAAAAATGAACACAGTATATTACAATAAGCCACTTATTAATAATCTCGAGGTTGAACACTTTTGCTACATTAGTTTTTACAGGGTTATCCAAAAGATATTCTTTTTCAATTCGTTGACGGTTCCCTATGGAGTTTCGGGGAAAAAAAATCTTCGCGGAAATATATGACCTATACTATATTGTTTACACACCTGCAGTTTCAGGTTAATTCCTCGTGTATTTTTCTAGATATTTAACAAAACGTCTAAAATCGAAAGTGACCGGTCACCTTTGGCCATATAGAGTAGATACCTTCATCGGTAAACACCAGTGCCAGACGTCTCACCGATTAAAATGTTTTGAAAATAATTAAACGTAATTCTAATTATCTTTGTAATTTGTGTGTTGTTTTAATTATTATTCCACTTACACATATTGGAATGATCAATTCTTGTTTTTGTTGACAGGTGACAGTTGTTTTTGTTGTTCGTACGAAAATTTACCCTTTTCATAGCATAGGATAGTCGATAGCTTATAGAGATCATACAACAATTTCCATACTGATAAACACCCTTATATTAAGTGGGTCGCGAAATTTTTTTTCTTTGCTTAAAGGTGGGTCGCGTACTAATAAATGTTGGGAACCGCTGGCAAAACGCATTTGAAAACCAAATTTCTGCAATTACCATGGATAGTACGCAAAATATCCTCATTTTTTGTGCATCCCTGTATAGGATCCATATGTCATATGTATATTACAAAGTATGGTAAAATTTAGTTTAATTAAACGCATAGCACAGTTGAAATTTCCCATTCAGCAATTTCCGTCAATAAACGGAAATGCACTTGAGATCTTTTGTATAGCCCTGTATATGATCTTCTATAGAATGTATACAGACCCAGTAATATGAAAAACAAATAGTTAGACTTTGAAAATGCATTTCCAGCAATTATTCTTCATAAACAGTACTGTAGTCAAATACTTTAGTGTACCCCTGTAAATGAACGATAAATTATATGCACATCAGATTCAGCAGTAAGTTTTCTGTAGTACAGCTCAGTGATATATACAAATTTCAATATACAGTAAAACCTCCCTAAAGCGACCACGTTCCGTTCCAATAAAAATTGGTCGCTCCCAGAGGTGGTCTGGAGGTCATGTTTAAATGTAGATTTTAATTGGTGAAAAAAGGTAAAAATTAATGTTACTAAAATTTATTTTTCACATTAGGAAAAAATATGAAAATTTATCAAAACAAAAGTTGATTACATAAGTGAATTAGCGCAAAGTTTAAAAAATGAATACATTGCGTTTGCTTTGATTTTACGGTTTTATCTTCCATAACTTTTATTTCCAAATCCTTTCAAAGTTCTGTAAATAAATGCATTTTTTTTTTTTTTTTTTTTTTTTTTTTTTTTTTTTTGACGGGAACAATGTATGACGATTTCATTAATTTATCTATTTCTTTGAGAGTTTCCTGACAGAATAGGGCAGGGGAGTTTATTGACCGTCATCCTTACTTTGTAATCAGAGTTAAATTTATTGCCTAAAAAGACACAAAGGGTTTTAAACACTTAAAAGTTACCGAAATAAATAAAAATTCTAACCTTAGTTTAGAAGTTTGATGAATAATGCGCTTTCCGAAATTATAATTCTAATAAAACCCCCTTCAAGCGACCAGGAAAAAAACATAATTTGTTTCATTTTCTTCAAAGAAATTGGTCGCTTGTGGAGGGAGTTCAACTAGGGTGGTTGGTCTCTGAATGGAGGTAAAATTAGTATTGAGCCTATGGGAATAAATTTCGTTCCATGAAAAAAAGGGCGCACAGGGAGGTTTCACTGATTTAAAATAGAGTAATATCATTAAAATTCGCTGCAAACAATTTTTTCCCATAGGCCGTAATGTAACGGAATTCTTTTGAGTGTACATGTAAATAAACAGCTAATGCTACACACTTAATTTTTAGTACCGAATATGCCACTGTAAACACCAATAACATATATATCAATTTCATGCTAATCTGACTATATTTACGCGAGTTAGAGCACGGACGGACGGACAAACCGAATTCATAAACACTTTTCAACTATGTTGGAAAGTGTTAAAAAAAGAAAAAGTTGCAAATTTAATATTTTATGACAATCTTCGGATTTACATTCGTATATTTAAGGGATTGTATATTTATTTTTTGCCACAGAACTTTGTTTATATGATATGATTTAATTTGAAATGATTTAATTTTTAAATAGTAAAGAAAAAAATGCCTGTCGACTCGGCCTGCAGGCGCAGGCAGATTTCGAAGTTAAGTACAAATTTCACCAACAAAAACTAAATCATGATTAGAGATAAACCCACTCTAACAATTTTATCTGGCCGCTTTTGACGAGTTTTTAATTTCATTTACCAGAACCATGTTAAGGCAGTATTCAAAAAATATTTTTCCATGCTCAACAACTCGAAATTTTCTGACACATTTTCATTCATTTTTAAAGGGAAAAACATGAAACTTGCTGACGTGATTTTTGAAGAGATTTATAAGCAACCTGTGTTTTTATTTTTCGTTCAATTAATTAAAACTTGATTTATAAACAATTATTTTCTCAGTAGGACAATTTTTTTAGTTTCCAACACAATCGCTTCGAGAAATTCGGTTCAAAATGCCCACTTTGACATCATTTTTTGAAATATATTCTGCCTCTATAAAAAAAAATTGACCTTTACGACACATTATATAGTTTTGTGAATAAGAAAACCAACCGATTGAATGCGTATGAAAGCAAAAATGTATTTAAAAATGAGTCAGAAAATAAGCAGTTTGGATTTGAGTAATACGATATTTTTTTCGTCAACCTCTATGTGTTTTAATTTGTTTTTGCTGTAAGAATGGATCTTATCAAAAACTTGTCAGTATAAAAGTTGTAGATAATATTCAGAAGACGTATAATAAATTTAAACGGATTTGATATCTTGTAAATTGACGAAGTTGTGTATTTTTTTCTTCTTCAACCCCCTTTTTTGTTTTCTTTTTTAACCTTTTCTGATATTTTAATCTTTTTTAAGAATTGGTCCTATCAAAAATTTGTCAGTATAAAGGTTGTAGATAATATTAAGACAATTTATAATAAATTTAATTGGATTTGATATCTTGAGAATTAACGAAGTTATGAATTTTTTTTCTCCCCAAAACCCTATTTTTTTTCGCCTTTTGAGCCCATTTTTAATTTTATCAAAAATCTGTCATACATAAATTTTTGGCCCTTTTTTAGAAGTAATAAAAACTCTAAACTGAGTCAATATGTATTATAATTAAGAAGTTATGGAGATTTTTCGGTTTTCGCAAAATCCCTCCCTATTTCCACCCCCTTGGTCCGAATTTGCCCATTAACGACCTTGACCGAGATTTTATGCCCCATGATTTTATGTATCAGTTTGGAAAAGATTTGTGCAGAATTATGGAAGTTATCGTGTTCATAAAAAAGTGATATAGATAGATAAATAGATAGATAGATAAAGTCTTTTACTGGGGGGTGGTTTTGGGTTCTAGGGGTCATGATCGGTGTAGATCTGCAAAAAGTTTTCCGAAATTCCGCCATAGGGGAGAATGCAATAGGTAGTATTTCATATGAAATCTACCTAAAAAAAATTGGGCGCTTTTAAAATGATCCTGAATAATAAATTTCTTGATATAACGTTTCGAATAAATGACCATTATTACGTGCGTTCATAATTATATAAATACGTAACACCTATAATCGTGTCTGGTCCTTCAGCCAGTCTGCCCGCATATAACATCGCAAAAACTACCAAACCGAATGGTTTGAAATTTAACAAATATAATCGTTGCAGATTTTTGCCGAGTCATTTCAAATTTTATGAAAATCGAATCAAAACTTAAAAAGATATTAACAAAAGTTTTCTTCATTCTATTAAATCCTATCATAGGTAAATAATTCAATGATAGTCCATGATAGGTAAAGATTAGAGGTTGCCATCGTGATTATTCTGTTAAATCCTATCATATGTAATTAATTCAATGATATCCCATGATAGGTAATGATTCTAGGATTGCCATGGTGATTACGTCGTATTTAAGATGGAGTCCTATTATTTCTGTTTACTGGATTTAATATATATAAATCGTAATAAATTTTGTATTCATGAATTTTTGCATAAGAGTGCAACAGCTGTTGCACTAAGATCTGAGTATTTATAAAATATAGTACGAACGCACCTCATTTACCACGTTTGGCGTGCAATTTCCGACTTGTTATACTTCAGAATATACGCCAATTTAATTCTTAAACATGTATTTACATAGTTGCCAACCTCCCTCTAATCTTCCGTAATATGCGGGTTAATTTGACCAAGTTTAACGACGCTTCAAACGAGAAAGTTTATATGATGAATCTCTATTCATTTAATTTCAATGGGACAACGGAAAAAGTGTTGTGGATTACCTAGTCGCGGACATCCAGTTAACTTTTTCCGGCGCAGAGCAATTCTGCGTTTAAGCTGATGAAATACTGGACTGACACCAGAATTTATAAACGAATTTATTAGAAAATACAAACTTGCTTATATTCAAGTACGTTATAAAAGAAAAATTTTAATTAAATATTCTGGGTGCCAATAAAATAAAAATTAGGTGTCCTTTTTTAAGGACGCCATCCGCGAAAGGGTTAATAGGTAATTCGACTTGGTTAAGCATTAGGGAGCCATGAAAAAAAAATGTTTAGCTGTGGTTAAGCTACATAAAAATAAAATAAAGTACAATTTATGACTAAAATGGAAATAAGAGTGTTTTTATTTATGTATGTATCAATGTAGGTGGTGTTCGGGATTACCTAGTTGCGAGTAACTTAACATCCATTTTAAAGGTGGTTGGACTAAGTGAGGCGTAGAGAGCCATAAGAGAAAAATGTTTAAGTGTGTTTAATCCACAATAAAAAAGAAAAGAATATTTTCTTATAAGACTAAAGTAGAAATGAGAGTAAATGACAGTCTACTGGAGTAATTTTGACCCATTAGGGTAACTTTGACTCAAAAGAGAAAAAAAGACTAAATCTGCTACATCACTTGAGTTATCGGCAAAGTTTTGTTCTCAAAATATAGATAGCAGCACTAGCATGAGGTTCGGAGCTCATTGTAAATAATTCGCCAAGGTTCCACAGTGGCAGCATGTACCAAATTTTCCTAAATGTGGGCCAAAGCTACCTCAAATTTGGGCCAAAGTTACCCCAGTTGACTGTACTTAAATGTTTAACAATATACAGGGTGTCCGGTCTCAACGGTGTCCAATGGCTAATTCCTAAACCGTTAGTCATAGACATATAGTTCCAATTACAAAAATGTTTTAAATCAGGTAAAGAAACATTTTAAAAGCGATTTCGGTCAATTAAAACATTTCTTAAAAAATTACGAAATTTAAATTTTTATACGGTCCCCCGGTCCTATAAGTTATATTTAGTAATTTTTTCCTATTACGCTGACAAGTAAGACAAAACAAAGTCCCATTCATATAACGCTAAAATTGAGCGAGTTATGAAACTTTAAAAATTAATGACTTATGCCACTTTTCAACTCTGAAAACAAATGAGTTCGGCTTGGCTTTGAGGGATCATATACCAAGTGTTTAAAGTATTCGAAGATCTTACTTCATGTGTATCTGCGCTTTGAAAAAAATCCTTCAAATATTATGATTAAGTCTCAAATTGGCTAAAATAACATATGTTTTATTTTGTCAGGATTTGAGACTGTTTCTCTTAT
The DNA here is from genome assembly GCA_963932465.1 of Maratus speciosus. Lineage (NCBI taxonomy): Eukaryota > Metazoa > Arthropoda > Arachnida > Araneae > Salticidae > Maratus > Maratus speciosus. The sequence continues at coordinate 295,954,765 of OZ010798.1, forward strand.
GATTTCTTTTAACAAAAATTATGTTTTTTTTATAAGTTTTTATGTTACTTCAACAATCGTATGTATGTTTTTCCAGTTCAAAATTTGTACTCGAACTTTAACCCACTCTTAAATATCCGATCAAGATTGCATTTTACATACTGGCGCAGATCCGATAACAATCTAATATTATTAAGATTTTCGGTGGTTACCATTTATACTTATTTTACAGGATAACACAAAAAATTTCGGATAGATTTCTGCCAAAGAGTTTAAGAAAAAGTTTTAGATTAGATAATACAAGACAGCGATTGTTGGGTTTTTTTAACTTGTATGTATTTTTTAGCACTGAATCCGAAAGTTACCTTAATTTTTAACCATCATGTCAGGATATTTCGCAAATCATAAATTTTCAAATTTAAAGAATAACAAAAATCGAATATTATAAAGTAGAGGAGATGGTTGTGTTTTTTAACTTTTGATAATTGATTTTTACGCACTTTTTAGCACTGAAGCTGAAAATGACGTTCATTTTTAACCATCACGTTAGAATTTTTTTGCAAATCGCAAATGTGTAAGTTAAAATATAGCGAAAATCTCATCCTATAAAACGTATGTAAAACATTTTTTATTTTATTTTATTTGATTTGCTTAAAAAATGTATTCGATATTTTTGCTTATCCTGGCATCCTTACAGCTAAACAGCTGAGTGGTCCGATGAGATGGGGGAGGAAATTCAATTTTAACATTGAACTTCTTAACTTTGAAATTTGCAAATTGCGAAAAATCCTGATATGATAGTTAAAAATGAAGGTCAATTTCGGATTCAGCGGTACAGAATATATAAGAATCAATTAGCAAAAGCTAAAAAACATGACATAACCCAACTTTTGCAGGCTTGTGCAATCTAATAATATTTTAAAATACGTATCATTTTGTAAAGAATTGAGGCTGTTAATTTAGAATCATTTTATTTAACAAAAATTCTGTTTCTTCTTTCTTCTTAAATGTTTATTAAAAATTGTATATTTTCCATTAATATGCCAGAATGATTAAAGATTTCAAATTTAAATTGCAATGTTAATTTTACTTCCAAACATTTTTTATATCTGACGAAATTATATTTCGACTAAATTTGTGAATGACCCCCAATTTGCAGAAAAAAATATGCTCCAACTTTAAACAGCTATTACTCGGTCAATTTTAATCGTAGAATAACGGGACTTTTTTTGTATTACTTGTCAGTGTAAAAGGAAAATTTCACTAAATATAACTTATAGGACCGGGGGACCGTATAAAAATTTAAATTTCGTATTTTTTTTTAAGAAATGTTTTTATTGACCCAAATCGCTTTTGAAATATTTCTTTACCTGATTTAAAACATTTTTGTAATTGGAACTATATGTCTATGACTCACGGTTCAGGAATTAGCCATTGGACACCGTTGAGACCGGACACCCTGTATAAAAGTAGAGAATAAAAAAAGAAAGATAATACAATTCCGTTTGATCCATAAAAGGCAGGCGAAAGAGCTACCGAGGGAAAATCCAATCATAAAAAAAACTCTTAAGGGTGTATTCGAAAAAATATTTTTCCACCTTCAACAGCTCGAATTTTTCTGATACATTTTCAGACTCATTATTAAAAGTAAAAACATGAAACTTGCTGAGATGATTTTTGAAGATACATATAAGAGGCCGTGTGATTTCATTTTTTGCTCAATTAATTAGAATTTGAGTTTTAAACAATTATTTTCTCAGTATGACTATTTTTTTCATTCCCAGATCTCCCGCTTCGGGAAATTCGGTTCAAAACGTCAACTTTGACAGTATATTTTACAATATTTTCTGCATTTATCAAAAAATCGAGAAGCATGGCACATTATGTAGTTTCTAAATAGGAGAATTTCCCAGTTTGATGCTTTTGAGAGCAAAAAAGAATTCAAAAATGAATCAGAAAATAAGCAGTTTGGATTGGAATACACCCTTAAGGGTCCTGTCCTTGCCGGCGAAGACACTCACGAGCTAATGCTAATCCTATGGGGAGGAATTTTTCTAATATCTCGTTTGCATTTCGACATTTTTAAATATTTTTTTTTGCATTGGATAGCCAAGATACGTCTCTACATCGCACTTTTTTTTACTTTTTCAATTTTGGTTGCAGATAATTTTTTAGAATGACACTTTCATTTTCAGAACCGGTTTTGAAAGTGAAAGTAACTTTATAAAAAATATCTGCGACCCAAATCGAAAAAATAAAAAAGGTGCGATGTAGAGACGGATCTCGGCTATCCAATGCAAAAAAATTATTCAAAAATGTCGAAATGCAAACGAGATATTAGAAAAATCCCTCCCCATAGGATTAGCATTAGCTCGTGAGTGTCTTCGCCTGCAGGGACAGGACCCTTAACCCTTTTTGGCGCGAAGTAATTCTGTTTATAAACTGATGAAACGATGGACTGACATCAGAATTTATGAACGAATTTATTAGAAGATACGAACTTCCTTATTTTCAAGTACGTTATAAAAGGGAAATTTTAATTAAATATTCCGGATGCCAGTAAAAAAATTAGGTGCTCTTTTTTAAGGGCACCGCCCGCGAAAGGGTCAACAGAGACCATGTATTTAAGATAACAAAAATACCAAAAATATTGAAGATTAACAGTATTTTTTTAACTAAACAAGGACAGGACAGATAAAGAAACTGTAAGTATAGCAGAAGAGTGAGGGAATCTCGGTCTTTCTCATCAAATAAAAGAGCATATTTAAGGCGTTTACGGTTGGCGCAGTCGCAGACCTGTTCGACATGGAATTTATTTAATTTTGTTTCTGAAAACAAAATTCTGGTTCGAAACAGATTAAACCTGGGTCAAATTAATGCATGTTATGGAAGATTACTGGGAGCTTAGCACATATGTATTTACACCACAAACGGGTATAATGCTAACGATGAAAAAAAGAATTGAGGAACATTACCCAGAATAACCTATTTCTTAACATATCGTTCTGAACAAATGGCCATCATAGATTATAGACTAACCTCGCCTGACACACTAAATTATATTTAGAGTGATGTAGAAATGCATACAGTGAAGAACAGACGGATGGTTTTAAATTTATGCTACAAAATAAACTAACGACTGACCCAAATAGATAAAGGAGCACTTTTTTTCAAACCTCGAAGCATAAGTGAGCTGGAACATATTCATTGTAGAACGCTTAAGTGTTCGATATAGAAGAGAAACATTTTCTTCTCTCTGTTCCAAAAGAACTTAAAATTAGTTTATACGGTCTTATTGACCTTGTGGAAAAAGATAGCTGTGGAGTGAAAGCCGTCTTTTTTTACCACTTTATGTAAATGAGGACAAAAAGATTTGTTGCTTTTTTTTTTTTACAGTTTTCTTAAGCAAACTATATCTGTAAAGGATAGAGTTAAGCAGCCTAAAAGAAACTTGCCGCCCATATGAACTCATATATGCGATCTGGTCATAAATTTAATACGTTAGAAAGTGGTTTATTTTAAAAAATGGTCTACAGATGCCAAGAAAAATACGGATACGCATAAAACGGAATCATGTAGAACAGGAAACAAATTTCATGGTTCCGTCGGAAACACTAAAATGCAATGATAATTGATAATGCGAAAGACTGAAGGCGTAGAAAAAACGGTATAAGATGGAAAACTGTCTAAAGCGGAATTATTTCGCTCTACCATATGATTCCGTTTTAGCGCTTTTACCGTGTAAAATTCAAGATATGCGTTTTACATGCGCTTTATTATAATGCAACAAAACGTGGTTAAGACGAAATCGTTAATCATCATAGCCATTGCCAAAGACATTCAATGTAAAGCACAAAACAGCCATTAAGCATTCAGTAAAACAATGTCTTTCGGAGGACTGGATTATTCCACGTTAACAATAGCGTTAACAGAAAAATTCTGCTTCTGCTATTGTAGCGTTTGATTGTGTCTTAACCTTGAAGTATAAGTGAACTGTAGTACATTCATTCTAAAATTCTTAAGTGCATAGACGCTGAATTAGCGCAGTTGACGGGAGCAATTAGGCAATCTTTTACCACTAATTTTAAAACTGTTAATTTTGCCTTCATTAACTCTCAAATGCACGCACGGCGTACTGCGTACGCCAGAGAAAACTGTTCTTTGCCACCGATAAATTCAAATACAAATCGCCATATTATTTAATTGCAGACATTTGTTACAAATTCTATAATTATACAATTTGAAGGTTACTTTTCGGAAAATTGTGATGACACATGTAAATACCGTACGCACTCTGGATATGTCATACCTTGCGCGTGCATTCCAGGGTTAATCACAATAATTAAACAAGGCAAAAAAAAAAATAAAAGTTAGTGATGGAAGTACGACTGATTGCTTTTTTCGCGCCCGTGAAGCCTGCGTCTTCGATTAAGAAAAAAGAACTTCAACCCAAGGTTCGAGGGCCACGGGTGGTCCGTTGGGGGTACGCTAAGTACCCCGCGTTACCCTATTCCGCAGAACCTTGCATTGGAATTGTAACACCGCGCTAAAAAATTATTACAATTCTTTTCCTTATTAATATATGTATACAAATTTACTTCATAACTGATATTGCCAAAAAAAGTCGAAGTTTTTAGGTGGCACTGATCTTAAATTTTGCCATAATTCCTTACAATTACTAATTTTTTTGGCGTATAAGACAATAGCTGCCATTTTTTACGCTTAATCTACGGTTAATTTACACTTATCCCTCGCGCAGAATTTTGCATTGGAATTGTAAGACCACGTTAAAAAAAGAATTGCATTTTTTTTAAATTTTCAATTTTTTGTATATGTTACCGGCCAAACCCGATTTTAGGCCAAACTGGTTTATCCTAACGCGCGTAGGATAAACTAGATTTTCCTAGGCCAAACTAGTTTATCCTAACGCGCGTAGGATAAACTAGTTTTTCCTAGGCCAAACTAGTTTATCCTAACGCCTATAGGATAAACTAGTTTTTCCTAGGCCAAACTAGTTTGGCCTCACGGTCATAGGATAAACTAGTTTAGCCTACTATTCGTTGGTCCCGACTAGTTCATCCTAGGCCGATCTAGTTTATCCTAGGCCAATTCAATTTGGCGTGATTTTATTGATCCCAAAGACCGTGTGCCCCCAACCTTATAGTTTATCCTAAGCCAATGCAATTTGACGTGCTTTTATTGATCCCAACTACCGTTCCGGCGCCAACCTTAAGGCAAAAGTAGTTTAATATAACCCTGTTTAATATATTTTATTCGATAGGGAGTGGGATACTGTTCTCCTATCTTCCCCATTTCACCGCCAAAATATGTTCCATATGACAAATTGTGTGGTGGAGGACCAAAGAATGGGATGAGAGGGTATCATAAAATTTAGGAGAGGAAGAATTTAGACAAATTTATTTTTTTTCTCACATAAATATCAGTTGGCTTTGAATTATTTATGAATAAATGCACCATTAAGAATATCAGAAGTACATTTGATATTCTTTCAGATATCTAGAACTTAAAAAAAATTCGGCGAAGTCCGGGTACCAGTTTGGCCTAAAATACATATATTTTTAAATTAACATTATTCCACAATTAAAATTAAATTTATACGGATGGGGATACACTACTGTAAAACTTGTTAGAAGAATCTGTGTATGACGAAATCCGGTTTTAAATGGCATTATTTTTTTAATCGGTGCAAATTGGATATAATAATTCTTTAAAAAAAAACATAATACATTTGCTATAGACGACGGACCGGCTAAAAAAGGAACTTTACTATAAGGAAATTTTTTTCTCTACTATGTGATTCCGTCGTAGAAGGTTTCTACATAATTTTTTTCAGATTTTCAAGTCTCCAAGCCGTGGTATTAGTAATTATTCAGATGTTTACATACAATTAGAGATTCATTAAAACATCAATATAGTTTACAATAGATCCATTAATATCGTTAATCCACATTCTATGGCTTGTAAATAAAATTTAAAAAATTCTATACAATAAAATCTTCTAAGACGGAATTGCTTAGGAAAGAAGCAAAATCCGTTATAGCAGGTTCACTTATTAGAAAGTTCTACGTCTGTTGCAAATGCATTATATTCTGTTTACAAGTACTAATATCCCGATTTTACATAGATCAACATATGTTTTTTTTTTGTTTTGTTTTTTAAACACGAGATTCCGTTATAAGCAGCTTATTTTCCTCAGGTTTTACCTACGTTAATTTTACTACCTGAAAATGCATCTACTCATCTTAAAACTAGTCGGATGTACCAATCCTAAAACTTTCTTCTATCTCAAACATGTTAATCCCAACAAAAAGTTTTCGGTAAAAAAAAAGGGCCAAGTTAGTTCTTCTTAATGTTTCGGACAGAAAAAGTAGTGATATCTGAAGTTCGCACAAGTTAAAAGCCAAACATCCCAAATCTTTCATTGAAAATGGCTTCCTGCGACTTGGCCGTTAATGCCTTCTACAGCATTTCAAAATTAATGACTGGAAATTACGCTGGACTGGAAACAAAATTCACTTACTTCAAATCTCACAATATGTTACATTATATTTTATTGTATAATATTGAAATCTTGTGTATTGACGAAAGAGATTTTTTTTCGTTTGAACATTTATTATAGTTTGTTTGCATACATTAAGAGGTATTCGATTTATAAACTATTAAAAGCTGATACTAATTATGTTTTAGCAATTAGGGATATTATCTCCTGAATGCAAGTATTTTGTTATTTTTAACTTCTAAGCATTTAAATAGACTGAAGTTGTTTAACTGCTTTTTTCAATTGTGTATTTTATTTCTGCACTCTGTGCCACAAAATGCCTAAAATAATCAAAAAATGTAGTTGGCATGTAGCTCATTTGTACATATTTTAAAATTTGAAAAACTCTCTCGAAGGCATTAACGGTCAAGTCGCAGGAAGCCATTTTCAATGAAAGATTTGGGATGTTTGGCTTTTAACTTGTGACTCTTGAGATAGAGCTATTGAGGAAATCGTGTAAATCCTACAAAATGCAGTGTAGTAGCGCCACCTGTTGGGCGATTGACACCAAAACGTAAACAGCACCAATTCATATAAAGGACTAACTGAATTTGAAGTTCCATGAAAATCCGTGCATTAGTTCTTGGGGTAGAGCTATAGCGGAAATCATGAAAAATGCAGCATAGCAGCGCCACCTGTTCGGCGATTTACTCCAAAAACTTATGAGCACCAATTTATATCAGGGACTACTTGAATATAAATTTTTAAGAAATTCCGTTCCTGAGATAGAACACCCACAAAATTTTTGTCACATACATACATACAGAGAGAAAGACAGACAGACCCACAGACACACATTTTGAAAAAACATGTTCTTGGGGATCATTGACACCTAAAATATGTAAATCCGTCGAAAACCGGAAGTCAAAAATTTTCTCGAATCCAATACTTAATTCTTGTAACGATAGAAGAAAGTAAAAATTAAAAAAATAATAAATATATAAATTTTATAATGAAGGGAACGAATATCAGCCAGTTATCGTCCAGTTATCGTCCGGATAGCCTAACAGGTAAGGCATTGGCACGGCACGCCAAGTATCCAGGTTCGATCCCTGATCTGGACATTTTTCGCTCTGTTGTAATAAACGTCAACTGTGCTACTCCATCCTCGAATATATAAATTTTAATTGTAGAATAATAGCGATACCCTCCGAGCGTCTTGAGGGCTTTCCTGCCTTTTGATAAAAATACTTATAAAAATAATCTTAATAAAAATTTTCTTCCCCTGTTTGTTTCTAAAAATACACTCCATGCCCCTTTATTTGATACATATCTTGAAATACAATTCTGTTTAAAATAGTTATGTCTACAGCAGATTAAAGTAAAGCAGGCAAACGGAAAAATACGCCCAAAAAATACGTGCATTTAAAAAAGTTGGGCCGGGTCAAATGTTACTGATATTTTTACTGAACCGACCAGAGATCCTGCCTATCCAAATGATTTTCATAAGAGCTGAGTTGGAAATTGAACTGAAAATTTCTGCCTGTGCAGACCTTAAGAAGAACGCAGTCCTGTCCCGACATAGCCGGAAAAAATTGAGTCCCGGTCCATCTCGGTCCGAACCGTCCGGGCGTTAGGATAAACTAGTTTGGCCTAGGAAAAACTAGTTTATCCGATGTGCGTTAGGATAAACTAGTTTGGCCTAAAATCGGGTTTGGCCGGTAACATATACAAGTTTACTTCATACCTGATATTACCAAAAACAGCCTTAGTTTTGGATGGAACTCATCTTAAATTTTGCCATAATTTTCCTTACAATTACCATTTTTTCTGTTTATTAGACCATAGCTGCGAACTTTTATGCTCAATTTTCAGTTAATTTACCCTTAGCTATCACACAGAACCTTGCATTGAAATTGTAAAACCGCGTCCAAAGAAGCATTACATTTGTTTCTTACCTATTAATTTATGTATACAAAATTAAATGTAAGACCGCATGAGACCAAAGTTGCCAAGTTTTACACTTAATTTACGATTAATTTACACTTCACAATAGCGCAAAACCTTACATTGCAATTGTAAAATCGCGTTCAAAAATTTATTACAAGTTTTCTCCTTATTATTTATGTATACAAATTTACTTCATACCTAATATTACAAAGAAGGTTTTAACTTTGGATGGAACTCATTTTAAATTTTGCCGTAATGCTTAAAATTACCATTTTTTGTGTATAAAACCATGGCTGCCAACTTTTACGCTCAATTTACAGTTAATTTACACTTAGCTATCACGAGAGCCTTGCATTGAAATTGTAAAACAGCGTTCAAAACAATATCGCATTTTTTTTTTACTACTTATTAATTTATGCATACAAATTTAATCGTACGAACGCATAAGACCATAGCTGCCAACTTTTAAGCTTAATTTGGCTTAGATGCCGTATGTTCCCTACGCCGTTGTTGTTTTGGAATGTTTGGCGATTTTTTGTTGGCGTGTTGGCGTGTTGACGGTGGTTATGGATATGGCAACCTCGATATGTTGAATGTCGTGTGACGTGTTTTTGTGACGTGTCGTTCTGGCAACCGAGAAGTTAATGTTGGAATATCGTGAATGTATTTTGATATCGTATTGTATAGTTCTGCCTTTTTATTTTTATGTGAAATTTATTGAATGTATTTGATTAACTATGTTTTCTGTAGTCCGTTTAAACGCTGTTGTTGAAATAATTAGGAAATATGAGGAAATTTTGACAAGAAAAGAAGGTTTGTTTATAGTTTGTGAATACGTATTGATAAGCCTATTTAGGAAAATGTCGGCGATAATATTTCGAGCTGGATCTTTCAAGAAAACAGATGTTTGTTAAGGTATGTTGATAATTTTATGTATTTTACTGCTTTTGAGTTTTTTACATTTTGTGATTCCTAGAAAGCGAGAATTGCTGAATTTTGAGAATTCTATATAGCGAGAAATGCTGAATTCGGCGATGTTTTTTTTCGGAAAATGTGCGCGAAGCGCACATACAACGATTGCTGGTTGCCATTTTAGCGAATTTTGTTTTTTATGTGTATTTTTGCTTTAAAAGTTTTTATATTATGAGATTGCTAGAAAGCGAACACTGCTGAATTTTGAGAATGCTACACCTCGAGAAGTGTTGAATGCAGTGATGTTTTTTTTCGGAAAATGTGCGCGTAGCGCACATACAAGGATTACTGGTTGCCATTTTAGCGAATTTTGTTTATTATTTACATTTTATTTTCGTTAAGCCAAACATGCGTATAAACCGGTGCTTGGCGACATTTACTACTTGGCGGAAAAAGGGTTTTCACGCCAAGAAAATTCCAAGATGGCGGCCGGGGGGAACTTATGACATCTGTTCCCTTAATTTACTGTTAATTTGCATTTAGTCATCACTCAGAATCTTGTACTGCAGTTGTAAGACCACGTTCAAATAAGTATAATTTTTAACTTATTAATTTATATATGTAGCGAAATATTAAATATTTAAAGATTATTGCTATAGGTGGCAGCACTAACCGGCATTCCTCATTTTCCATGATTAGCGGCTGTCAAATAGTTTTCCCGCGGAGTTCTTAATGAGACGCTGTACACTGTAAAAAAAATTCCGCAACGTTCCTGGGAAAAAATGGGCAGCTGAGTTGCCCATTATTTCCAAGAAACATTTCTTGAAAATGACTGGAACTTTACTGTATATGTTAAAAACTTTCTACAGAAATGCCAGTAAGTTTCCTGCGAAATACCAAGAATATTTCTGTTGACAGCAAAACATTACTGACATTTCACAGCATGCGGGATCCGCAGACGATTTTTACATTTCCAGTTGACAATTTTCGCTTTATTATCATTATTTGTTAGAATGAAAAAATATTTTGAAATTGACATCAAAATTATTATTTATAATTTACACGAAAAAATAAATTTTCAGTTAAAATTCAATAAAAAAATATATATATATGATATATTGTTTCTGAACTTTGCTTAAAATATAAAAATATATAAATGTAAATAATAATTAGAAAAAAAATCTAGACATAAAATATTTTGGATTTTCGTCAGTGATTATGTTAGTTTGCAAGTTAGATAAAATATATATAAATTTTCATGAAAAAAAAAAAACCTAAACGTAGTTGTATATTTTTTCCGAAAAAAAAAATCAAATTTGCAGCAATTCAAAGTGTCAAATATATATCAAATTTAAATCAAATTGTTATAAAGTGTTAAAATATAAAATTAATTAAAAAAGAAAAAAAAGTCAAGAGGTAGCATCGAACTCGGGCCGTACGGGTGGCGTGCGAGCTTTTTGCGTCCACACCACGAAAGACACGTTGAGAGCTGCAAACTAATGGGTATTTGAAATGTATGCTAAACCTCGGCATCTAATTTCTGAAAATCTAAGGCCCATTTGAAGAAATCCTTTCACAAGAATAATTAGAGATAAGAACTCTAAAACATACTTTAAATTAATCAAAATCGGTGAGAATCATGTTTGATGGTCCCCTGGTTAATGGAGATCCAAATAGTAGGTGTATTTTTTTTTACACGGTCTGCTCGTTAAACATTCCACAGACAAGTATGAGATATAATCTCTTAGCGATGTCACAGAGGTATTGTATTTTCATCTGAATTGTCTTGACAATAGAGACGTAAAGGATTATGTCTTCTATTGATTTATTTGCATTCCATATTGATTTTTTTTACATTCATTTAAGGAATTCGTTTTCGACACTCGTGCGCGAGCAACGGATTATAGCAAAAAATAATAAATGGCGGCCGCAGCGTTTTGCTGTTTCCAACTTTTGTTCAGGAACGTTTCAGATAAGAAAACCACAATTTCACAGAAAAGAGCTAAATTATTCTGAAAACCTGAGAAAAGGCGAAACGTTCCTGGATTTTACATGGAACGTTACCATTTTTTTTTACAGTGTAGGAGGAGGTGGTGAAAAATTTACGCGTGTTATTGCTTTCCCGCGGATTTCTTCTACTATTACTAAATTTCAGAGATGAGAATTCACCGTCCCAAATGGTTGATTTTCACCACTAAATTTTGACAGTATTCATTGCTTTATTAAATCTTAGAAATTCTGTCATTAAATAAGGCGAGAAATATCATTAAAATTTAGTGGTAGCAAGTAGTCATTTGGGACGGATAATTCTCATCCCTGTAAATTTGTAAATATGTTTATTTTGTAAATAGATATGTTTCGTGTGGTACAGAATAGTATATTAAACATTCTTTTCTAAGTAAATCTCAGAGTGGAGTGTCTAATTTAAGTCAATAGTTGTATCAATATTTGAAATTGTGAAACCTATTTTTAGAAAGTAGCTGTCATATATATTATATATACAAATTTACTTTTACTGATATTACCACAAAAAAAGACTTTAATTTCGCCTTCATTTCCTGCATTTTTTTCCGATGTCAATGACCATAGCAGCCATTTTTTATGCTTTTTTCTACCACCATTTTTGAATAGAATTTTTTTATTATTTATTTCTAAATTTCCGGTGATTAATTAACATTATTATTTCTGTTCAAATTTGTCATTTGGGAAAATATTAAATTTTGGCAGTTATAGAAGAAGCTTTATTTATTTATTTTTTTTTTTTTTTTGTATAATTTGCCCCTAAAATTTAACACTTTTTTTAGAAAAAGGGGTTAAAGTAAAAGTGGCAATGCCTAATTTAAAAAAAATAATATCTCCTGGACTTCTACTTAAAATTTGTTTTACGCTGCAACTTCAGTAACACATTAATATATAATTAGTGGAATTAATATATGACAATATTCGTTTTCTAAAATTAAATACGATTCTTCATATGTAAATTTTGTCAGTCAATCTAACTAATTATATTTCTGGTTTCTTTTTTCCTTAAATAAAATACGTATTAACAAAAGTAATATATATAACGTAAATCATAATAGCAGTTGATCTTTGAAAGGATTCCGTAAAGCACCTCCCCCTTGGGAAACCTTGAAAATGGCGCATGGGTCCGACTCCTTCATAGGTGTTCGATTTCTGTACGTCTCTGGGGTCGACTGAGAAGGGAACCAAGCGTAGGGACCGCTTGGATCCTTGAGCTGGGTGGGGTTTCTGTCGTTGCGACCGGACTCCAGACGTCTGGGCTCAGGAAGTGTGACGTGCGCTAGGTAGTGCACTTCCTTAGACGATTGCAGGCTGGCGGCGACATCATACGGGGAAACCCGTCCCTCTTCAGTGCTGCGCATTTATGGGCTCTATAGAAGCTTCTATCGTCGCACGAAGGCTCACCGCTTCACGGTGGGAGATAGTTTTATATCACACAAATATGAGAAATACTAAAAGGAGGCAGAAAAAAAGAGAAAGATAAAAGAAACTAGAGAACAGGAATTCTGCTTTTTCAGAATTTAGTGTCGCCCCGGCATTTCCATTACTTCATTTTCTTCTGGTGGACTGGTAAAAAAAAAAAAATTTATGGCCATTTTTTTTTCCATTCTGACCAGAAAATCAGAGTTCTAACTTTTTACGGCTGCTCTTTCATCGTCACCTCATAATAAGCCACCAGTCCACCTGAAGAAAATAACTCAGTTAAGCAGGACTCTTATAATCGGGACTCTACTGCAAAACATATTTCAATTTTAAGACTTAAAGCACACGCTTTTATTTTATACTAGCAGGCTGAGCCCGCTGTGCTGGACCATTTTTCAAATAAACCTTCAATCAAACGAAATGGAAAATCCGACCCTGTATTTTAAATTAATATGGACCTTCACCTGGAAGGTCCTTCCGCATTTTCTGAATACGCATCGTACGCCATTGCGCTATTATATTATCTGATGCATTAGACGAAATAGGGGCAATTCAGAAGCAACTCCACATGTAGAGTTTGGGAGGGAAATGCGGCCATTACGATCATATCACCACACTACTAAAAAAGAGAGAATTACAATGACTGCAGAGATTGACCATTTAACTTAAAAGATGTTCAGGTTATTCACTTTCGTTTGTTAGTTCTTTTACTCCGGGCTTCTCAGCTTGGTACTTCTTGCGGATCTGATAACGTAAATCTCTCTCTACCTTACATTATATTTGGTAATACACTTCTTCTGGCAGATTTTCTCTACGGTTTCTTATCTTCGATTTCCAGTAGAGTAAATACAATCAAAACAGTATTTAACTTTTATATTTTAAAATATGTGAATCATGTAAAAGTAGATATTTAAAGCGGAATTGTGTGAATAAAATTAAAATAATGTCATTTTAACTGCCGTTTCTTTTTATATACCAGTTTTAATCATGCAACTATTAACCTAGGAAAATAACATCGATAACTAATTCAAATAGAAAACTAAACCTCTACTTTTCATTCAATAAAATCTTCCCAATCATCCGTAATCAGATCCACAACCAAGTTTGATGTGCAACGTTAGAAATGTTCGTAACGGTATGGCTAAAAATGTTCTAGAGTTAGCTACAAAACAGAGTTAATTACGTTCCAAACTACATTCCATTAAATAATGCCAAATTGCTGTTGATTGAATTTTAGATCTTTCACTATAGCGTGATCTTTGCAACATGAACATGATCTTTGAACATGAACATGAACTTTGAACATGATCTTTGCAAATGATAAATAAAGTTAGTTATGCAAAATTTTTAGTTGTGATCTTTTTTGGCAAACCGAAGATTTTTTTCGCATTTCTCTAATGAGCGTAATAAGACGGAGAAATAAACATGCTTTTATTTTCAAGACGTCATTATTCATCAGTTTGTTGCCTAAATAAAACTAAAAACGTTAATTTGTGACTATGATCAGCTGCTCGGGCTGTGCATCAGGCAAAATTTCTTTATAATGATTGAAATTTTGTTTGAATCTGAGGTACTTTTTAAAAAAACCTAGGGTAAATGAACAAATATTGTTCCACTGGCCACCTTTGGCATTTGAAAGTTTTTATACATTCAAAGTAATGCTTTTTTAGTGATAGTAAAATAAACCTAAGATTTGCCACTACGATCAGCTGCTCGGGCTGTGCATCAGCCAAAATTTTATAATGATTGAAATTTTAATTGAATTTGAGGTACTTTTTTTAAAAAACCTAGGCTAAATGAACAAATATTGTTCCATTGGCTACCTATGGCATTTGAAAAAAAAATTTTGTACATTCAAATTAAGGCTTTTTTAGTGATAGTAAAATAACTGCACATGAAAAATATCTATTAGTAAATCTTCTTTTGTCCGTTTGCTCCATACTAAAAAAACATAAATTTACTAATCGCTAATTACTAAAAGTACAAATTTCGCGTAATCTTCTGAAATCGGATTTACCGTCCAAGGTTCCTTTCAAATATAAACGAATCTTCCAACACTATACAGGGTATCCGGTCTCAACGGTGTCCAATGGCTAATTCCTAAACCGTTAGTCATAGACATATAGTTCCAATTACAAAAATGTTTTAAATCACATAAAGAAATATTTAAAAAGCGATTTGGGTCAATAAAAACATTTCTTAAAAAATTACGAAATTTAAATTTTTATACGGTCCCCCGGTCCTATAAGTTATATTTAGTGAAATTTTCCTTTTACACTGACAAGTAATGCAAAAAAAGTCCCATTATTCTACGATTAAAATTGACCCAGTAATAGCTGTTTAAAGTTGGAGCACATTTTTTGCTGCAAATTGGGGGTCATTCACAAATTTAGTCGAAATATAATTTCGTCAGATATAAAAAATATCTGGGAGTAAAATTAACAATTCAATATAAATTTGAAATCTTTAATCATTCTGGCATATTAATGGAAAATATACAATTTGTAATAAACATTTAAGAAGAAAGAAAAAACAGAATTTTTCTTAAATAAAATGATTCTAATTTAGCAGCCTCAATTCATTACAAAATGATACGTATTTTAAAATATTATTAGATTGCAGAAGCCTGCAAAAGTTGGGTTATGTCATGTTTTTTAGCTAATGATAATTGATTCTTGTATACTCTGTACCGCTGAATGCGAAATTGACCTTCATTTTTAACTATCATATCAGGATTTTTCGCACATTGCAAATTTCAAATTTAAGGAGTTCAATGTTAAAATTGAATTTCCTCCCCCATCCCATCGGACCACTCAGCTGTTTAGCTGTAAGAATCCCAGGATAAACAAAAATATCGAATAAATTTTTTAATAAAATAAAATAATAAAAAATGTTTTACATAAGTTTTATAGTATGAGATTTTAGCTATATTTTAACTTACAAATTTGCGATTTGCAAAAAAAAAAAATTCTAACGTGATAGTTAAAAATGAAGGTCATTTTCAGATTCAGTGCTAAAAAGTGCGTAAAAATCAATTATCAAAAGTTAAAAAACACAACCATCTCCACTACTTTATAGTATTCGATTTTTGTTATTCTTTAAATTTGAAAATTTATGATTTGCGAAATATCCTGACATGACGGTTAAAAATTAAGGTAATTATCGGATTCAGTGCTAAAAAATACATAAATGTGAAAAACCCAACAATCGCAGTCTTGTATTATCTAATCTAAAACTTTTTCTTAAACTCCTTGGCAGAAATTTATCCAAAATTTTTTATGTTATCCTGTAAAATAAGTATAAATGGTAACCACCGAAAATCTTAATAATATTAGATTGTTATCGGATTTGCGCCAGTATGTAAAATGCAATCTCGATCGGATATTTAAAAGTGGGTTAAAGTTAGAGTACAAATTTTGAACTGCAAAAACATACATATGATTGTTGAAGTAACATAAAAACTTATAAAAAAACATAATTTTTGTTAAAAGAAATCATAAGAGAAACAGTCTCAAATCCTGACAAAGTAAAACCTATGTTATATTAGCCAATTTGAGACTTAATCATAATACTTGTAGGATTTTTTTTCAAAGCGCAGATTCACATGAAGTAAGACCTTCGAATACTTTAAACACTTGGCATATGATCCCTCAAAGCCAAGCCGAACTCATTTGTTTTCAGAGTAGAAAAGTGGCATAAGTCATGCATTTTTAAAGTTTCATAACTCGCTCAATTTTAGCGTTATATGAATGGGACTTTTTTTGTCTTACTTGTCAGCGTAATAGGAAAAAATTACTAAATATAACTTATAGGACCGGGGGACCGTATAAAAATTTAAATTTCGTAATTTTTTAAGAAATGTTTTTATTGACCCAAATCGCTTTTAAAATGTTTCTTTACCTGATTTGAAACATTTTTTGTAATTGGAACTATATCTCTATGACTAACGGTTTAGGAATTAGCCATTGGACACCGTTGAGACCGGACACCCTGTATAGTAAATTCGCCAATTGTAAGGTAGCTGATTATGGAAGATTCATCCAATATCTTTTTATAACATTTCTAAAAGAAGGGAAGATATGAAAAAAAAAAAGAAATGACGAATGGAATGGAATATCGAAAAGTGGTTTCAGAAAGCAATTTTTATTGCAAAATGTCTTTTTTCGTGATAGAAATAACGCATAATTGCTTACGTTTTCTTAAGAATAATCTTTTAACATTGCAAACATTGAACGTTTGTAATACGGGAAATTGGCGATATGTTTTTTATTAAAAAAAGAATGGACAATATTAGCTAATCTGTCTTTGAGGTTATTAAAGTCACAAATTTGGGTAAAACAAACCGACATGCTTTCGCAGTAAAGTATGATGAGAAATTTTTTAAATGTCTAAAATTAAATTATTTTACAATATGTATGTGCGTGTGTGGGAGACATTTATACTAAAATTAAAATATTTGACTCCATTTTTAAAATATTAATTGCTATTTATATATTGTACATTTGAATTTTAAAAAATACTCAAAAAATGCTTTCGTACACTGGCATCTTTATTGTAAACATCGCTTGAACCCAATTCACGCTTACGTCTTTTTAGCTTAAAATCAATTTGTTTGGCGACACAAGTGAACTCAAAAATCACAAATAAACATATAACATGTAAATCATAAGTACCATCATTTTTACAATTACATCTGCTAGTTTCGTCTGTAAGTCACATGATGGAAGAGTTAGAAATAAAAAAGAACAAATCAAAAACAAAATTGTTACCACAAGGAAGGTCTCCTTAAAGAGCATACTCAAATTATTTTGAAAAAAGAATGCTTTTAAAACTACTCATGTATGTAGTAAAACATCAGTCAAATTTCGCGGCGGAATCTCAGTAAAAATCTGAAAAAAATCTATATATATTCCATTATTTGGCGCAAAAAAGACGAACATTCCACGCTATTTGGCTAGCCAACACATTTCCATCCCAAATGCAAAATATTTAAATGCATTTGAAAATTGCTCATTAAATAAGTGTTTAAATGCCTACAACTCAATGAATTTAAACTTAAACGAAGGATTAGCGTATTATTATTTTTTTTTATCTTTAAGCGTATATAATATAAAAAATAGCGTGTTGCAGTAGTTATTTAATTTTACATGGCTTCACCGACTGGAAATGTTTTAAGGGTACTATTTGATTATTCATTCAACCAATTTCGCCAAATTATATAAATTGCCAAACTATTCGCCAAATTATATAAATTGCCAAACTACTCGCCAAATTATACAAATTGACAAAATTTTTATTTTAAACAACGAAAGAATAAATAAATTTGTAAACATTAATAAAATTACAAATAGAAGTGCGCTGGATAGTGCACTTCCTTAGACGATTGCAGGCTGGCGGTGACATCACACGGGGAAACCCGTTTTAAATAGAAAGCCCCGCCCATGTACGTTATGCTTGCTTGTTACATTATTTAACAAAAAAATTTTCTCTTTTTGTGTTTATATTACAATTATTTTTTTTTTTTTTTTAATAATGGTATTGTTTCTAATCGAAGCATTTATATGCATAGAACACAGTGTTTTTTTTTTTGTGTGTGTGTGTGTGTGTGTGTGTTTTTAGCCTCCGGTATGCTATTCCTTTTTCCCACTTATTAATATGTCATCTCCAAAAAATAACGTGACATTGTGTAAGCCAGCCGTAAAACACCATCGTATTGGGAAAAAAAGTAGTTTTAAATGCAATTTGTTTGAAAACTGCATCTCCATTTATTTTTTAGATTTTTTTTTAGTTTTTAGCACCATTTGTTTAATTTTGGCAACTCAAGTACACCATTTCTGTAGAAAGTAAAGGATTGAGTTGGGTTGATTTTTGACGGCCGAATATCTACTCGGGGTATATCTAGGGGGAGTGCCCTCCGTGGGGGGGGGTCTTTCTAAGGGAACCTAACCCATATTTACGCAAGGTTTCGCAAGGTTTGAAGAGAACCACAAAAACTCCAAACGCTTAGGCCGACGGGAGCGATTGGGTAGAAAGTAAAGGGAAAATAGTTCAAAAATAGCAATTATATCTTTTTGTTGCTATTTTCTCATAAAAACTGAAAGTAAATGTAATTAAAATACATGCTATTTTGAAAAAATATAAATGAATGATTTCTGAAGAAACATGGAGCCATTATAAACTAAATTTAATTTTAAGTACTATCTATATTAATATTACAAACAAATGAAGACATATAAATCATGAGATAGCCGATTTTTTTTTCCAGTTTTTTGAATGACGAAATCTCTTTTTTTTTTATTTGTATATTATTCAGAGATAGTCACGTCCTACTCATATTTTACTGTAGATGTTGTTTAAGACTGGATTGTAAATGAGGAATTCTTTAGCGGATGCGGATGACGTCATTTTATATAGAATAAAAGCGCATGTTTGGAGTCTTAAAACTGAACTATCTATATTTATATATACATATTTTTTTTTTCACCGGGGAAGACACTAAATTCTGAAAAGCAGAATTCCTGTTTTCTATTTACTTTTATTTTATTTTATTTTTTTTTTTTTTTTTTGAAAGAATAGAAAATTAATTGTTTGCCATAACAATGTTTAAAAAAAATTTCTGCTTTCCTATCGGCTCTTCCTATTCCTGCTTTCCTATTGGCTGTTTCTTTAACTTGTCCCTTTCCTTTACCTTTTCACTCCCAGTGTTACTCCTGCTTTCAAAGTAGAAACACTTGGTCTTTTCGCCTGATGAGGAAAAACTGAGTTCTTTCGAAAGGCCTCGCGCATTTCTGTAATTTTATGGTACTATTTTTAAGAAGTTCGCTTAGATCTTATCGTATCACACCAGATTTTTCAATGTTACATACAACATTCTGATCAATATTAAAAAACGGCGGTATCAGTAACTGCTATAATTAATTAACCCTCGCTGCACTAAGATGGGAGTCAATTTGACGCCATCTTAACATTTTGCAGTTTTATTTTTATTTTTTTAGAATAGGTAGCTAAAATTATTTTCAAGGCATTCTCAAATAAAGGTTTCTTTCGTAATTTGTCTACTTAGTAAGTTTCGCACAGTTAATTTTTTTTTTTTTAATTTGTAGAAATTGCGAATAGAGCAACATAGTTTAGGCAATCAGGAAATAAATGAAAGCTTTCTGTCACTTACCACGTTTCAAGAAAAGAAAAAAAAAAAGAATTTTCTTTGGCATCCTGCCAAATGTAGTTCACTAGATGGCGCTGTGGGTATAGCGTTTCCTTGTAAGCGAATATAGGCGCCTCCATCATTTCGCTACTTCTTGTTCTTATGTTCGGTTGTGAGTAAATTTTGCTATAGACGGCTTGCATTGACGCCACGTTGCTATTAGCAAAGACTGATGCTCTGATCTGGTATTGCATCTGAAGCCCACACGGAACGTCAGAACTCCCCGTTTGCAGTTAAAAGCACGTGTTGTCTTTCTGTTTAATTTAGATCTTTCTTATTTTTACTATTATAGTGCTAATAAATCAAATGGAGAGCACCACATTCGCCTTATATTTGGGCGCCACACAGTGGAGTATTTGACCCAAAAACCTGGCCAAAAATGCTAAAATTAAAATTTGGTCAACAATTGTGAAAATGATATTTTTTAATAGCTAACTAATTGGTGCATCGATCTATGTCTATTTTAGGAACCTGAGTTATATCCGGTGGCTCCTGCCATCAGCTGAAGAGGAAGTTTCTTTCTGAGAAGACGTGCTTTTTTGTTGTTTTTTGGCATTGTTGTTATGTTTAAATATAATTTTTTTTGTGGCTCAATGAATTGTTGAATTGAAACTAAACAGGGCTTACATGTTTAACAAACATCAGAGCTTAGTGTTAAACTATGTGTTAATTTAAATAGTTTCGTTTTTAATGTAATAAAAAAACATTAAATGTGTAAAAGGGTTATTTTTAAAGCGTTTTTGGCTCAAATTTATACATATCGAAAGCTTTTTAAATATGTGCCGCACTTTGTCCAGCCATGTTTGAATTATAATCGTATTAGTTATAGTCTTGAGTGTCAATTTCTACAAAAAAATCTTCCGCATATTGTTGCCATTTTTTTTGTAATTTTTTTTCCGCATGATTATTTAAATGCTCTGTTTTGCGGCCACCGAATTGAAGAGATAAGAACTATATATTTACTGTCGTATTGCAGGTTTTTAGCTCACAGGATATTACCGAAGAGCTTCTGCACCTAAAATATTCTGTCTGTCTGTATGTACGTACGTACATATGTACGTATGTAGGTACGTACATACGCACGCAACTCGATATCTTTTGATAGAAATATCCGATCGCCTTTCAATTGTATATACTTATTTATTGAAAAAGGGTACCCTAATTAGTTCTTGGGGCCCATGTGTGTAACATAAGGAGAGAAAGGAGAGAATTAACCCTTTCGAGGGCGGTGTCCTTGAAAAGGGACACCTAATTTTAATTTCAAAACTTACAAACGGCACAAAAAAAATTAATTAAAATTTTCCTTTTATAATGTATGTGAAAATAAGCAACTTCATACTTTATGAAAACTCTGTTTATCAACTAAAAAGAGCAAGCCATACAGTAGCGAGACCCCACAACTTTTTCTACCAGCAAGGTCTGATGGTAGTCCCGATAAAAGCCAAGAAGAGAGTGATGAAGAAGATGAAGAAGAGTTCTGAAGAATCATTTTAAAACTGGTAATATATTAAATACATTCAAAAACTATCAATCTATACTATATAGACTCCACTTTACTGAGCCTACTATTAAATATAACACTATTAAACATAAATTAAATGCAATAATTATTATTAAATGTAATTTAAATGTAACAAGCATTATTAAAGGTAAATAATAAGTTTTATATATAATAAAATTATATACATTTAATTAAATATTAATAATGAATAAGACAAACCTATCAACAATTACGTTCTTCTTAAAAACAGTAAATAGTTAAGATTACAAGTCGCCCAACTTCCAAACTTCCTTCGGTAATGTTAAGTCAATGGACATGTGATTTATTCGTCCTTTAAAAATATCTACTTAGTAAATTAATATTTTAACTTCTTTTTTCTTTGTGCATTTCTTAAATGATTACTCTTTTTTTTTCTTAATTGTCAAAATATTTATAAAATGTTTATTTATTATTATGTGAAGTGTTAAAATCTTACTTACATTTTGTCAGCTTTTAAGATATAAAATATTAAACTAAGCTATGTATGTATACTTCATAGTATGCAAAAGGTTAGTTCAGTGAAACGCATAGCACAGTTAAAAATGTCCATTCAGCCATTTCCGTGAATAAACGGAAATGTACTTGAGAACTCTGTGCAGCCCTGTATATAATCTATAGAATGTATCCACACCAAGTAATATTTAAAAAAAATTGTTCTATTTTAAAACGCCTATCACAACTACAAACGCACTTCCAGCAGTTATTGGTCATAGACTTCAATAATTGTCTGAGCGAAGCGAAGGCTAATACACAACGCAGTATTACTTTCCGGTCAAAAACAGCTACGATGGATCTTAAAACCTTTCGTAAAACGTTTCGTCAAACATAACTCAAAAAATATTTGTCGGATTTCGGTTCTGATTTTACCAGAAGGTACCTATGAGGGTAACCTACTCAATGCACCTACTATGAAAAATAAGTTCCAATTCGTTTAAAAATTATATTAAAAAAACTGATAAAAAAAGCACAATTTATCTACATACGTCACGGAAATTTAGTGTATGTCAATTTCACCGGCTGGATGTTTTCGTAGAAAACCGAATTATAGCACATGGAGCAAAGAAAATATGCCCGCACTAATATTAAAGTGCAAAAAAACATATTTAAATTTAATCAAACGGGAAAATAAATCCGGATTTTTTTTTCTATTTAAAAGAAAAGGCCATAGTACATAGATTATTAGCCATAATAACTTAGGGTCTCAGATTTTACGATAATCTACCCAATAGCATTTTTAATCGCCATAAGCAACTTTTATATTTTGCATATGAAAATTTGAAACAGCTATGTGATGTTTAAATAAACAATTTTGATTTGTGGCATCATTTATTCTTAATTTTTTTTTTCTTTTTAGTATTTCAAGTGAAATTTGGGTACTTGTTAATTATCCCGCAGACCAATTTTGCCAAATTATATAAGTCGCCAAACCACCCGCAAATTACACAAATTGACATAATTTTTATTTTAAATAACGAAAGAACAAATAAATTAGTATAACATTAATAAAATTACAAATAAAATGTCCAAATAAAAATCACTTGATAACGTAAACACGTGTAGTCAAGTGAATGTGACATTTATGATCAACCATTATTGACATTTAATCTCACAATTTGGCGACAGTAATTTGGTTGACAGGATAGCTAACAAGAACCGAAATTTGTGCTTTTCCAGAATAGGCGTCTTATAGGTAAAGAAAATGTGTTTGGCGAGAGAAGTAAACTTTTCATGCATATTTTCTGGCAACCTACTCATTGTTTCATGTACCCAAGCAATTTTTTAAAGATTTAAACAATTTCTTTAGTCTTAACAAGACATTTACACACAGATGTCATATACGCGCCACTTTGGCGCGATTTCTTTCTGACGCCAATATCATATTCGCACCGGCGTACTTAACTGGCGCCAAAGTGTCATTATTTTGCTTGATATGATAACCTAGATGCTGTTATTTATTTATTAATAAATTGTTTATTTACTTTAATTTTCTTTTTTTAAATTATATAAATTGATTTGTTCTATAGTTATTAATTAATTTTTTTTATTTATTGTTATTACCTTTTTAAAAACACATATGTAACTGGTATTCGAAAACGAGGTTTTCGCCAAATTGGCGTCTGAAAAAAATCGCGCCAACGTGGTGCGTATATGACATCTGTGCCAAAAAGGTTTATATTTATTTGTAAAAAATAAGCATAAACGTTCAACGGGTTTGTAATAAATTGCCAGGTTTGTATCTTTTTGTAACAAATCTCACTTTCTGAAGCCAAAACTGCACAAAGCTTTAAAAAAAAACGCCAAGGCAAAATAATGTTGTTAAAATACAGTTAAAATTTAGTTAAAAACGTGTATTTTAAACCAAGTGAATGAAAGATTTATATTTTAAATTAAATGAATGCAAGATCAATATGGTATGGAAAAAAATATTGGCAATTTATGACCTGGGCTTGACTAACTTAAAAGTATCAATATTGCAATTGGTACATGCTATACAAAATTAAACAATTATGTTATAACCACTCTTCGTGCAAGAAAAATGGCCAATAATTCGTATTCAGATACACAGGCAAGGATGACGTCAAACAAGAGTACTAACAGCAACATTGTTATAACTGTATGGGAGTTATAATAGCTAAGTAATAATGGCTTTAAGCAAACAACCACACGAGTACTTTTTTACATATGTTTCGAGTGAAGCTCGATCATCAAGGTGCTAATTATTCATACAAGCAACCGTTATATAAATAAAAGGTTAAAATTTAAATGTAAATATATGCAATCTCGCATTCCCCCTCCCCCCACACAAGAAAAAAAAATGTTAGAGCAATGAAATTTAATTGGAGCTAAGCGAAGCTTTTTAAAATACGACATTGGTTGAAAACCAGATTACGGAATAGTCCTATACTATTTGAATTAATCACGGTACTTCACGATTTATCACCTGCGCTCACCTAAATGCTTTATTACCATGTATTTAATACCCATTACGGAATTTCACTGTTATTTGGACTTTGCTTTTTTAAAAAAGCTTGACGCAATTCGAGTTTAAGAAAGGGAGATTTTTTGCCAAATGATATAAATGACTATGAAAATAAAACTGAAGAAGTATTATACTGGCTTATGTATGTATTTTAAAAATTGCATCTGCTAACACGTATTAGATAAGGGCACAGATGTCATACACACCCCATATTGGCGCGATTTTTGTTCCGACGCCAATTTGGCTAAAACCTCGTTTTTAAATACCAGTTACATATATATTTTTAAAAAGGGGAATGACAATAAATAATAAAAAGTTTGATTAATAAATATAGAACAAACCATTTATATAATTTAAAAAATAAATGTAAATAAACAATTTATTAATAAACTAGGACTTCCCTCAGAGGGATTAGTCTGAGCGATATTGCCGAGAACATAGATTTAATAATAACTTGTTGCAAGTAAAGAAAATGAGATGCTATCTTTAATTGGCCATATACTGTTTAAAAATTCAAATGATGAAATATCTAGATTAGTGAATCTGAAAAAAAAAATTCATATCAAGTTTAAAACAGCACTTCCCTCTGTTAAGGGCCTTGGCAAGAGATAGAACAGCCTAAAGAAGTAACACTTTCACAAGCACTTTCGGACAACCTATTCGCTGTTTCATACAGACATTTATTTAATATTTATATAATTTATTCAATGCTAGGTATGTATCTACCCATTTTGTAGCATTTAAATTGCATGTTTGTTTTCTGTTGTTTTTTTTTGTTGTTGTTGTTGTTGCTTTTTTTTTGGGGGGGGGGGGTGTAGTTTTATTAAATATTTAAAGTTTCTATACCTAATAATTTCAAATTAATGGTAAATTAAAACGTTTCTGTTCATTTCACCTTAAATTTTTAGACTCAAAAATACAGAAATAGAAAATCGTCGAATATTTTTTGTTCCTGCACCGTTTTACATAGCCAAATTTTTAGAAATTGTTCTGTTATGAGTATTTATGTCTTAAAAGTAACAGCCATGTCAATTTTCATGTTTATATTTCTAACAATTCCACGTACTTCGTTATTTAGATCATCTTTAGTACTTTGTCCTCTTTATTTAGTCTTCTAAATTTCGATTTTTTTAGAATTCGTTCTAAAACTAACATTTACATTTTATAAATTACTACCATGCCAAATTTCAAGTTTCTAACTCCAATAGTATCACAGAAATTGCAGTTTAGCTCTTCTTTTTTATCGTACACCCTTTTAATTTCTAGGTTTTTAAAAAACTGATCGGCATTTGCATTTTAAAATTAATAACCACGTGAAATTTCAAAATTTCTATCCCTAACAATTCCAAATAAATCGTGATTTAGAATCTTTCTAGAACGTCTTACGTTTATTTCCCACATTAAAATTTTCACCCTTTTAAAAAGAGTTCATAACGAGTGTTTAGATCGTAAAAGTAGCCACCACACCAATTTTCAAATTTCTAGCACAAACAATATCACAGAAATCGCATTTTAGAACTTTTGTTCCTGCACCGATGGGAGTTGTTGTACCGACATAATGTAGTCTTTTTTGGAGCAAAGATGGTCACCAACATTTTTTCTGACCGCACTATATTTTTAATCGGCTAGGTAGTTTCAGAGATGACACCCCACAAACACCCAAACTTTACAGCTTCGCACAGATGTCATTTACGCGTCCCATACTGGCGCGATTTTTTTCTGACGCCAATGTCCTTTACGCACCGGGTACTTAACTGGCGCCAAAGCCAAAGCGTCGTTATTTTGCTTGATATGGTAACCCGGATGTTGTTGTTTATTTATTAATAAAGTGTTTATTTACATTTATTTTTTTAATTATATAAATGATTTGTTCTATATTTATTAATCAAACTTTTTATTATTTATTGTCATTCCCCTTTTTAAAAATATATATGTAACTGGTATTTAAAAACGAGGTTTTCGCCAAATTGGCGTCGGAAAAAAATCGCGCCAATATGGGGTGTGTATGACATCTGTGCCCTTATCTAATACGTGTTAGCAGATGCAATTTTTAAAATGCATACATAAACCAGTATAATACTTCTTCAGTTTTATTTTCATAGTCATTTATATCATTTGGCAAAAAATCTTACTTTCTTAAACTCGAATTGCGTCAAGCTTTTTTAAAAAAGCAAAGTCCATATAACAGTGAAATTCCGTAATGGGTATTAAATACATGGTAATAAAGCATTTAGGTGAGCGCAGGTGATAAATCGTCAAGCACCGTGATTAATTCAAATAGTATAGAACTACTCCGTAATCTGGTTTTCAACCAATGTCATATTTTAAAAAGCTTCCCTTAACTCCAATTAAATTTCATTGCTGTAACATTTTTTTGGGGGGTGGGGGCGTGGGGGGAATGCGAGATTGCATATATTTACATTTAAATTTTAACCTTTTGTTTATATAACGGTTGCTTGTATGAATAATTAGCACCTTGATGATCGAGCTTCACTCGAAACATATGTAAAATAAGTATTCGTGTGGTTGTTTGCTTTAAGCCATTAATACTTAGCTATTATAACTCCCATACAGTTATAACAACGTTGCTGTTAGTATTACTCTTGTTTGACGTCAACCTTACTTGTGTATCTGAATACGAATTATTGGCCATTTTTCTTGCACGAAGAGTGGTTATAACATAATTGTTTAATTTTGCATAGCATGTACCAATTGCAATATTGTTACTTTTAAGTTAGTCAAGCCCAGGTGATAAATTGCCAATATTTTTTTCCATACCATATTCATCTTGCATTCATTTCATTTAAAATATAAATCTTTCATTCACTTGATTTAAAATACACGTTTTTAACTAGTTTTCACTGTATTTTAACAACATTATTTTGCCTGGGCATTTTTTTTAAAAGCTTTGTGCAGTTTTGGCTTCAGAAAGTGAGATATATTACAAAAAGACACAAACCTGACAATTTATTACAAACCCGTTGAACTTTTATGCTTATTTTTTACAAATAAATATAAACCTTTTTGGCACAGATGTCATATACGCACCACGTTGGCGCGATTTTTTTCAGACGCTGATTTAGCGAAAACCTCGTTTTCAAATACCAGTTACATATATGTTTTTAAAAAGGTAATAACAATAAATAAAAAAAGTTTAATTAATAACTATAGAACAAAACAATTTATATAATTTAAAAAAAGTAAATAAAAGTAAATAAACAATTTATTAATAAATAAACAACAACATCTAGGTTACCATATCAAGCAAAATCATGACACTTTGGCGCCAGTTAAGTACGCCGGTGCGTATATGACATTGGCGTCAGAAAGAAATCGCGCCAAAGTGGCGCGTATATGACATCTGTGCGTAAATGTCTTGTTAAGACTAAATAAATTGTTTAAATCTTTAAAAGATTGCTTGGGTACATGAACCAATGAGTAGGTTGCCAGAAAATATGCATGAAAAGTTTACTTCTCTCGCCAAACTCATTTTTTTTACCTATAAGACGCCTATTTTGGAAAAGCACAAATTTCGGTACTTGTTAGCTATCCCGTCAACTAAATTACTGTCGCCAAATTGTAAGATTAAATGTCAATAATGGTTGATCGTAAATGTCACATTCACTTGACTACACGTGTTTACGTTATCAAGTGATTTTCATTTGGACATTTTATTTGTATTTTTATTATTGTTATGCTAATTTATTTGTTCTTTCGTTATTTAAAATAAAAATTATGTCAATTTGTATAATTTGGCGGGTGGTTTGGCGACTTATATAATTTGGCGAAATAGGTCGACGGGATAACTAACAAGTACCCAAATTTCAATTGAAATACTAAAAAGAAAAAAAATAAGAATAAATGATGCAACAAATCAAAATTGTTTATTTAAACATCTCATAACTGTTTCAAATTTTCACACGCAAAATATAAAAGTTGCTTTTGGGGATTAAAAAATGCTATTGGGTAGGTTATCATAAAATCTGAAATCCTAAGATATTATGGCCTTTTTTCTTTGAAATAGAAAAAAAAAAATCCAGATTTCTTTTCCTGTTTGATTAAATTTAAATATATTCCATTGCCCTTTAATATTAGTGCGTGCATATTTTCTTTGCTCCATGTGCTGCAATTCGGTTTTCTACGAAAGCATCCAACCGGTGAAATTGACATACACTAAATTTCCGTGACGTATGTAGATAAATTGTGCTTTTTTATCAGTTTTTTAATAAAATTTTTAAACGAATTGGAACTTATTTTTCATAGTAGGTGCATTTAGTAGGTTACCCTGATAGGTACCTTTTGGTACAATCAGAACCGAAATCCGACAAATATTTTTTGAGTTATGCTTGACGAAAGGTTTTACGAAAGGTTTTAATATCCATCGTAGCTGTTTTTTTGCCCGAAACTAATACTGCGCTGTGTATTAGCCTTCGCTTCGCTCAGACAATAAACAGCAACATCCGGGTCACCATATCAAGCAAAATAACGAGACTTTGGCGCCAGTTAAGTACCCGGTGTGTAAAGGACATTGGCGTCAGAAAAAAAATCGCACCAGTGTGGAGCGCGTATATGACATATGTGCGATGAAGTAAAGTTTGGGTATTTGTGGGGTGTCATCTCTGAAACTACCTAGAATCTCTGAAACTGCCTAGCCGATTAAAAATATAGTGGTGTCTGAAAAAATGTTGGTGACCATCTCTGCTCCAAAAAAAAACTGTATTTTATGTCGGTACAACAACTCCCATCGGTGCAGGAACAAAAAAGTTCTAAAATGCGATGTCTGTGATATTGTTTGGCCTAGAAATTTGAAAATCGGTGTGGTGGCTACTTTTAAGACGTAAACACTCGGTATGAACTCTTTTTAAAAGGTTGAAAATTTTAAAGTGAGAAATAAACGTAAAACGTTCTAGAAAGATTCTAAATCACGATTTATTTGGAATTGTTAGGGATAGAAATTTTGAAATTTCACGTGGCTATTAGTTTTAAAATGTAAATGCCGATCAGTTTTTTAAAAACCTGAAAATTAAAAGGGTGTACGATACAAAAAAAAAAAATGATCTAACCTGCAATTTCTGTGATACTGATGGAGTTAGAAACTTGAAATTTGGCATGGTAGTAATTCATAAGATGCAAATGTTCATTTTAGAACGAATTCTAAAATATTCTATATTTAGAAGACTAAATAAAGCGGACAAAGGCCTAAAGATGATCTAAATAACGAAGTACGTGGAATTGTTAGGAATATAAACATGAAAATTGACATGACTGTTACTTTTAAGACATAAATACTCACAACAGAACAATTTCTAAAAATTTGGCTATGTAAAACGGTGCAGGAGCAAAAAACTTTCGAAAATTTTCTATTTCTGTGTTACTGCTGAGTCTAAAAACCTAACGTGAAATGAACACAATCGTTTTAATTTACAATTTAATTTGAAATTATTAGGTATAGAAACTTTAAATATTTAATAATACTACATC
The DNA here is from genome assembly GCA_963932465.1 of Maratus speciosus. Taxonomy (NCBI): domain Eukaryota; kingdom Metazoa; phylum Arthropoda; class Arachnida; order Araneae; family Salticidae; genus Maratus; species Maratus speciosus. The sequence goes on from OZ010798.1 coordinate 295,984,754, forward strand.
CCCCCCCCCCCACAAAAAAAAAAAAAAAAAAAAAAAAAACATGCAATTTAAATGCAACAAAATGGGTAGATACACACCTAGAATTGAATAAATTATGTAAATATTGAATAAATGTCGGTATGAAACAGAAAATAGGTTGTCCGAAAGTACTTATGAATGTGTTCCTTCTTTAAGCTATTCTATCTCTTGCCAAGGCCCTTAACCCCTTAACAGTGTGGCCCGAACTGGATTCGTGCAAGAACACTTTGCTTGCTTCGTTATTAAAAGCATTTTGATACCACTAATTTGTAACTGTAAATTTATCTTTATTGATTGTCAGATATTTTTCGATTAAGTAAGTTAAATATTTTAGTATGGGAAAAGTGGTGTCCAGCCCCATTTTTAATTTTTTTGTAAGAAAACAAATGTCACAGTTAAGGGGTTACAGAGGGAAGTGCTGGTTTAAATTTGATATGGATTTTTTTTTCAGATTCACTAATCTAGATATTTTATCATTTGAATTTGTAATCAGTCAATGGCCAATTAAAGATGGCACCTCATTTTCTTTAATTGCAACAAGTTGTTATTAAATCTGTGTTCTCGGCAATATCGCTCAGACTAATCCCTCTGGGGGAAGTCCTAGTGGTAGGAAGGAGCATTTTATATTCTGTCATATGTTTGGATACATCGCTCAACCACGAGAAATGAGACACATCTCGCAAAAAAACAAAATTGTGTTTTATTCCACTAATAGTTCTGTCATAGGTGCGGCATGCTTCACAAAAAGTTTCATAAGTGTAGTTATATCGGAAAATCACTTTATTACGCTATATATCCCTTTGTGACCACAGAAAAGGGTAAATTGTGTAGGGAGGTAAAATTACTCAACCCTCCATACCTCATCCTACGTCTTCATTCTTAAGGGATTTATGCTTTTATGCACGTTTTTACACTTGCATGTAAGTGTATAATTGTCTGAGCGAAGCGAAGGCTAATACTCAACGCAATATTACAGCTACGATTGATATTAAGGCCATGTCCTACTTTAAAAAAGCCCCAATAAAAACTTTCGTCAAGCATAACTCAAAAAATACGTGCCGGATTTCGTTTCTGATTGCATCAGAAGGTACCTATGAGGGTCACCTACTGAATGCACCTACTATGAAAAATAAGTTCCAAACCGCTTAAAAATTATATAAAAAAAACTGATAGAAAAGCAAAATTTATCTGCATACGTCACAGATATTTGTTGTGCGTCACTTTCACTGGTAGATGTTTTCGTAGACAACTGCTGTGAACACATGGAGTAAATGATTAAAAAAAAACGCACGCAGAAATAATGAAGTGCCATAAAAAATTTAAATTTATTCAAACACGAAAAGAAATCTGTTTGTTATTCCATTAAAAAGAAAAAAGGCATAAAAACTTTGATTTGAGATTTTGCGATTATCTTTCAATAGCATTTTTTAATCGCCAAAAGCATATTTTATATTTCGCGTGTGAAAATTAGAAACAATTATATGATGTTTAATAAAATATTTTGCTTTATAGCATCATTTTTTCTTATTTTCTTTATTTTTTAGGGTTTCGTACATCTGACAAAACCCTATTCGTCTCGCTCCTCTGTCTGTCTGTCTGTCTGTCTGTCCGTCTGTCACAAAGCCCGTTCTCAGAAACTATACATGTTGGAGACTTGAAATTTTGCATACTTATAGATGAACACCACATATCATACGACAAATCATAAAATTTTGAAAAAGTCGTACATTTAATCCTTTGGGCTCCACATGTGTATTTTAAACAATTCTTTCCAATTGAGCCTTAATTAGGTTGGAGACGTGAAATTTTGCATACTTATAGCTGAACACCTCACATCAAATGACAAACTATAAAATTTTGAAAAAGTCGTACATTTAACCCTTCGAGCTCCCACATGGGTACTTTAAGCAAATCTTTCTAAGTGAATACCTAATTAGGTTGGAGGCGTGAAATTTTGCATACTTATAGCTGAACACCTCGCATCAAATGACAAACTATAAAATTTTGAAAAAGTCGTACGTTTAATCCTTTCGGCTCCCACATGTGTACTTTAAACAATTCTTTCCAATTGAGCCTTAATTAGGTTGGAGGCGTGAAATTTTGCATACTTACAGCTGAACACCTCACATCAAATGACAAACTATAAAAGTTTGAAAAAGTCGCTCATTTAACCCTTTGAGCTCCCACATATGTATTTTAAACAATTCTTTCTAAGTGAGCCCTAATTAGGTTGGAGGCGTGAAATTTTGCATACTTATAGCTGAACACCTCGCATCAAATGACAAACTATAAAATTTTGAAAAAGTCGTACGTTTAACCCTTCGGGCACCCACATGTGTACTTTAAATAATTCTTTCTAAGTGAATACCTAATTAGGTTGGAGGCGTGAAATTTGGCATATTTATAGCTGATCACATCACATCAAACTACAAATCATAAAATTTTGAAAAAGTCGTACATTTAACCCTTTGAGCTCCCACATGTGTATTTTAAACAATTCTTTCTATGTGAGCCCCTACTTAGATTGGAGGCGTGAAATTTTGCATACTTATAGCTGAACACCTCGCATCAAATGACAAACTATAAAATTTTGAAAAAGTCGTACGTTTAACCCTTCGGGCACCCACATGTGTACTTTAAATAATTCTTTCTAAGTGAATACCTAATTAGGTTGGAGGCGTGAAATTTGGCATATTTATAGCTGATCACATCACATCAAACTACAAATCATAAAATTTTGAAAAAGTCGTACATTTAACCCTTTGAGCTCCCACATGTGTATTTTAAACAATTCTTTCTATGTGAGCCCCTACTTAGATTGGAGGCGTGAAATTTTGCATACTTATAGCTGAACACCACATATCATACGGCAAATAATAAAATTTAAAAAAAATCGTACATTTAACCCCTTGGGCTCCCACATGCGTAATTTAAGCAATTCTTTCTAACTGAGAAATTGGAGATTTGAAATTTTGCATACTTATAGCAGAACATCTGAGACCAGGCGACAAATCATGAAATCTTGAAAAAGTCTTACGTTTAACCCTTTGAGCTACCACATATGTATTTTAAGCAATTTTTTCTAAGGGAGCCCCTAATTAAGTTGGAGACGTGAATTTTTGCATACGTATAGCTGAATACCTCAGACTACATGGCAAATCATAAAATTTTCAAAAAGTCTTGTATTATTTACTACTCCGGGCTCTAACTTGGGCATTTTAAACAGTTTTTCTAACCTCCGCCCTTTTCACCCGGGGAGCACTTTTCCAACTTTTGCCGACACCCCTTTGACCATTCTTTCATATTATGCACCATAGCCTTACATATTTTAGTTCCACTTTTTACCGCCAGGGGCGCCTTCTTATCTTGGGTGCTATCGGCCTAATTCCCTCGACTAATATATCTACGGATAGTCTATAAAACGGTGTCTCCTTCTGATAGAGGTTTGTTTAGAATAGAGTGCGCCCCTGGTTGCGAAATGTGGAACTAAGAGATTTTTCAAAAGGATAAAGTGTTTTGAAAGGAATATTAAACGAAACCCTCTGTGCGATCTGTGATCACACTTACCTACTTGTTCACTATATTTATGCATACTATAAAGTGCGTATAAATGCTATAGCTCATATACAGGGCTACAAAAATGAATTCGTAAAGGTTACTGAGTATGAGCATAAATTGCTTAATGGTGGGTTTTAAAGGAGTTGTGCATTTTTGCGCTGAACTGAATTTAGTGTATTAAGAAATATTTGTAGAATATAGAAAAGATGATATACAGGGCCACGCAAAGAGTTGGATACGCGGCCGTCTATGGGTGATAGTTTCTGGAAATGTAATTTCAGTAGTTTTAAGCGTGTTTCAGTTTGAATTAAATTTTAGCTAAATAGTGGCATGTAATAAAGGTACTAGGTAAACTACAATGCTGTACAAATGTATTCAAGTATGTTTCCATCTATTAGTATAAATTGCTGAAAGATGAATTTCAACCTGTTATGCATTTTCTTGCTAAACTAAATTTCCCCATTATATAGTATATATATCAACATACAGATCGAATACAGGGCTGTTCAAAAGAATTGGAATACATATTTGGCTATGGGCGGTAACTACTGAAATCAGATTTTTAAATGTTTACTTAGTTATCTTATTTACCTTATTTCCCTAAGTAACGGAGTTTCGTTAAAGCTTTCAGGGAGTGTTGGAAGGTGTTTCATAATCTATGCTGTACGCATGATTTTTCTTACTTGTTTTAATGTTTGTTTTATGTTGTATGTTAAATTTTGAAATTAATTTTTTAGAACAAACGTTCTTGAAATTCTGGGCAACGCCGGAAACTTTTGTTTCTAACAGATAAATGGCTTCTGTACTTGTACATCTATGCTAATATTATAAAGCGATATAATATTATAAAGTGTATAATATTAATAATGTTTGCGCGTTTGTGAGGTGTTAAGTCTGAAACTACATAGCCAAACTTAAAAAAATGTTGGTGGCCCTTTCTGCTCCGAAGAAAAGACTATATTTTATGTCAGTGCAACAACCTACATCAATGCAGGAGCAAAAAAATTCTAAAATTGCGATTTCTGTGATAGTGATTGGGTTAGAAACTTTAAATTCGGTGTGATGGTTACTTTTAAGATGTAAATACTCATTATGAACGCTCTCTAAAAGGTTCGAAAATTCAATTTGATAGATAAACGTAAAAATTTCTAGAAAGGTTCTAAATTATGATTTATTTGGAATACGGAAATTTCTGGGATACTGTTGGGGTTAGAAACTAGAACTTTGGCATGGCAGTAATTTATATGATGTAAATGCTCGTTGTAGAATGAATTCTAAAAAATCGAAAGACTAAACAAAGCGAAAAAAAAGATCTAAAGATGATCTAAATGACAAAGTACATGGAATTGTTAGGAATATAAACATGAAAATTGACATGGCTGTATTTATCATAACGTAAATTCTCGCAATAGAACAGTTTAATGTCGCTATATAAAACACTGCAGAAACAAAAAAAGTTCGAAAATTTTCCATTTCTGTGTTACTGCGGAGCCCAAAACCTTGAAATTTTGCTTCGGGTTAGTTTTAAAATTTAAAATTGTCTCTGTGAATGGTTTCTAAAAAACTTTAAATCTAAAAAGATGAAATGAACGGAAACCGTTCTCAATTAACATTAATTTGAAAATATTAGGTATATAAACTTTAAATATTTCATAATGCCGCATTTCCTCCACAAAACATGCAATTTAAATGCAACAAAACAGATAGATACCCACCTAGCATTAAATAAATTGTGTAAATATTAAATAAAGACCTGTATGAAACAGTCAGTAGGTTGCCCGAAAGTACTTGTTAAAGTGTTCCTTCTCAAGGCTTTTCTCTCTCTCGCCAAAGCCACTAACAGCGGGAAGTGCCGTTTTAAATTTGATATGAATTTTTTTTTGATTCATTTTTCTAGAGATTTTATCATTAGGTCATATTCTCAATTGTCATTAGTAGATTTTTTTATATATTAACTTATTCTGGTGAAATTTCGTAATCGGGTTCATATCGGCGTATTTTAGCTTGCATCATTTGCTGAAAAAATATGTATGGATTTGTAAATTACTTCAAATGACACACTGACAGCTCAAATGTTATGCAGACGATATATTCAGATTTTGTGTCATACTTTATGCTGCAATCATTGCCGATTTCTTTTATTTAATACATGGTAAATAGAACTCAACTTGTGCAGAATATGTTTGAAAACAAAACAATACAGCGTATGTAGTGGCCAGCAAGCACTCATCATTTAAATCCGATCGAGCATATCTAAAACAGACTCTAACGATGCATTGCATGCCACTATTGATGTGTTCGGTACTTTGATACTAGATCAGATTTAGATGAGAGAATTCCTTAATTCTTATCCACAACCTCATTGCATTTGTGAAAAACAGATATTGTACAATATTAACTTTTCCGGGGGAGCACACTCTATATAAAGTATAGTCCATTCTTTTCAAACATCATATATTTGTCATTTAAAGTTACTCAAATTGGTGCGGAGCGTCTGATTGTGCTTTTAACATCATTTTATACAGTTACAATTACTATATAAAGTAATTTAGAGTTTCATTTTCTATTTACTTTTAACATGTTGCGTACTTACAATTTTATATCCATGCATGTCTGTTGCATGGTTTGCTTTCCCATTTTTTTAAGCAGTGTATACGAATTTTTATATAAGATTTTGTAATTCTACGACTCGTTTATTTTCATCATCTCAATTTATCGCAGTATATGTTCAATTAAAGATAACATCTCACTTTCTTTGCTTCCACATGTTATTATTAAATCTATGTTCTCAGCAATATCGCTCAGACTAATCCCTCAAAGGGAAGTCCTAGTTAAATTTATTCTTCAGCCATATTCTTTTGTGTGTCCCTGTAAATGAACGATATATTCTATGCACACCATATTCTACGATAAGTGCCTTAGTACATCTTAGTGATTAATATAAATTTCAGCACGTTTAAAAGTGTGATATCATTAAAATTCAGAGCAAACGATTTTTCCCCATAGATCATAATGTAAGGGAATTATTTTGGGTGTCTCTGTAAATGAACCGTAAAGGATATAGACTTAATTTACAATACCAAACATGGCATAGTGATACCCAATAACATCTAAGAATTTCAAGCCAATCGGACTATATTTACATAGAAAAATATTTTTGACCAGGATTTCGGGTCAAATACTCCACTGTGCGCCATATGAAGCTATGCCAGATTCTTCTGAACATGTGACGTCATGTGCAAGCCCTCTATTCAGCGAAATGAATCGTCGCAGTTTGTCTACCGAGGAGGCACCTGCTATGTTGTTTGATGAAAGTTCTGGTCAAAATACCCCCATTTTAGGCATTTATATGATATTTTGATATTAGTGCAGCAAGGGATAAAATTCCAGGAATAAAGATATATTATTGTAAAGAAGTGCGTTATATTTATTCTTTTGCCGCACGAAAATGACGGCTAAATATACTAAACCAATGCTTTTCAATTTATTACTTAGGTCAGGGTCGGCGAACCTTTTAACATCCGTGTGCCAATTTTTTCCAAAAAATACCTTACATGATCATGACATGCTAACAAATTTAGCAAATCAAAGTAGCAAAATTAAAATAATTTTTTAAATTATATGGGCAACATTTTGTAATATACTTGAGTATTTAAAAAATATATATTATTTCTCTTGTTGCATCTTAGATGACAAATAATTCAAGTCAGCTACGTATTTCAGTTTTTCTTTAAGAGAATGCGAGTTGAATTGGAGCTTTCTGACAACAGATCTCTACTTGGGTTTTTCATACTTTTCTTTTCCGAAAAAATGTGAAAATGGCTTCTTTAAAAAAAAAATTGTTCTTGGAATTGTTTTCGAAATTCCAATTTATTATAATTTCACCATCGGCAATTTTGCTTAAGATCGTTATTTTCCGACAATCTCTTAATTTTCGGCTAATCACAAAAATGTTTGAGCCAATATTATGCTAGAATGGGATTTATAAAGTTGCTTTTCAGTTTAATAAATCTGTATGATAGAGATAAAAAAAAATTTAGAAAAACTCACCAAGTCTAAATTAAAAATAGTGCAATTTGTGCATTTTCACCGTATGAAAGACTAGGGTTGTAAAACATGGCAATTAACATTTTTAAAACTTTTTCTGATTGATTTCTTGAGTAAAATTGTTTAACAACTTTTTAAAAGTATAGAGATTTTACTCAATATACATTATATTTACTCAATAATTTTTACATCTGAATTTACAAAATGAAAAATGCTTGTACAAAAATCCAATAAAATAAAATCTATCAAGCAAAAAATGTTGTGCATAAGTTAGCAGAACTTTCCATTCTTAACAAATCAGCTGCTTTCCAAGATGCAATCATAATAATTTTGTGTTTTACACAGGAGTCCTTAAAATATTTTTATATATAACGTGAGTCTATGCCGTGCCAAAAATAATGTACCGCGTGCCAAATATGACACGCGTGCCATAGGTTCGCCGACCCAGACTTAGGTGATATTTTGATTTTTATGATGACTCATTACCATAATTCATTATGATGATGGCAACATCGTGAAAAGAAAGAACACTTGTTTGTCTGTAGAGACTGTGAAACTACATAACCGCTATTAAAACTTCTTTACGATAGCCGATAAAAAGAGTGCCTAAGTACATCTCATTTGTATCTGATAGTTAATAACCAATTCAATTTAAAAATCAAAAAACCCGACAACGTAAAAAGGAACTAATTAATTATTTATCATCAATGTGAAACTTTTTTTTTTTCAATTCCTACTATTAGCTCACACTCTCGCTATATATATGTCTTGTTCAAATTTTCAATCGTTAATAAAATACTTATTATTCATCCAATCAAGCTCAAATAATTTTTTTAAACTTGTAGTGGATGACACTTGATGTTAATCCAGTTTTTTCAAATATTAATTCATTAATTAAATTAAGTTAATTAATTTTCAATAATCGAGAGAGCCCTCTTCTTAATCAAGGTATTTTTAGACTGAGAGAGCCCTTTTCTTGATCAAGGCATTTTAAGCCCTACTCAACAGGAAAGAAGAATGGGAGTAAAAAATATTCTCTTATTGACCTAAGTAGGAATTGACTTAAAATATTTTTTTTATATTACTTGTTTAGATTGATTAATTATTTTTTTATTATTATTATTTACTTGTATTGATGACTTTTAAGTTGTGTTTAATTGTTAGTTCATATCTATAAACACTGTTTTGATGAGGTCTATGATGGTTAGAGTTGCAATAAAGCTAGAGATCCACAATACATACACAACTTCCAGGTTGTATAATATTTATATTTTAACGGAGCTTCTGACTGTAAAACAGTCAATGAAAGATCGTCTTCATTTTGAAAGACCTATCCAATGATATGCCACTCAATAGGGCGCGTAAATTTTTTTTTTCGTCACTACCGCAATTTTGTATTTTACTGCCGTCATTTTGAATTTATAAAAACAAAACCTAGCCTATAACCATCGAGCCATTAAGACGAATTGATAGAGACCTCATTCATTAAAAACCATCCAGCCGTTGGGATGTTTCGAGGGTATAGAGAAATCCACATACACAGATACGCGTGTAACACATAACCCTTCTTTTCAGTCGGGTAAAAAGGAATGGCTGCAAATGTGTTGGAATGAAGATTTTTCTCATTAACCCATTTGTGCCTGAATTTTTGTTTTCTCAATTTTTTGGTAAAATCACTTTAAAATGTTGCAAAATGAACTGGAAAAATACTAAAAAAAATTAAGCTTAATTTTTTTTTGTATTTATTTGATAAAATGTAAAATAATTAAATATGAGTATTTCTAGTATATGCATAATTATATATTTTGCCTATATTTATATTTAAAATGTTTTTAAATTCTATATTATGTACTATAATTAGTATTTTAATGAACTACAAAAAAAATATATATTTATTTCTTTGCAGAGACTAATAACGTTATAACTATTATTTATAATAAAATAAAAATAATCGTATTGCAGACTTAATAACAATTTATTTCATGAATATCTTCGAAAAGAGATTGCATAAATAACTGTCTCCTAAATTTCTAACAAAAATATGTGCCCATTTGTGCCTACAACCCCATATTTTGTACATTACAAAAATGCATAAAAAATAGGCTTGAACATTTAATTTCGCTATTTAAAAAAATACGTATTTCAAAAAAGTCCACAAGCTAAGATTATAACTTCTGATTTTGGGTCCATGATAGAAAAAATACAAATAAACTTACTTTTTACATTTCGCCCTGTTGAAAAAGTAAAAATCTATAAACACCGAAAAAAGCCTTAATTTAAGCAAATAAATATCCACCTTGTGCTGTCATCTCTCGGTTATAGATAAAGACATTTATAAATAATGATGATGATATGCAATTTTCATGTTATAAAGAAGAAAAAATTATACAAATGCATTACAATTTGAAACGTCCCAAAAATGGGACGCTAGGCATAAATGGGTTAAGAGACCTCAAAAGTCTTAAAATCTGAAAAAAAGGAAAATTTTGAACATTTAATATTTGAAAAAACATATTAATTTTAAACACAGCTTTTAAAAGGATGAAGATATAAGTATTTTCTTCCTTTTCATATATTTAAAAAGTTACAAAATGCAGAATTAATATTTATAGGGGGCTTCAAACCCTAAGACATTTGTGAAGCAGGAAATTGATATGACAGATTAGACTCAGGATTATAAAGTAAATTTGGCAGCTGGAATGTAAATATTGGCTCCTAATTATGCTTCAGACTCTAATAATTAACCTGAACCTAAATTAATTTGTACAGTACAAAGTCTAAAGTTCGGACACCAAAAGTTCGGAATTCTCCAAAGTTCGGATTTTCAAGCGGCAGTATTCAAGAAAGAAGTGAAAAAACAAAATTGTTGAAACAACAAAAGGTCTAGAGCAAAGTAGCTTTATTACTGAATCTTAACTCATGTCTATGTACAGAATAAAAGAACTTCTTAATAATATACCTAAGTTAATAAAGCAACCCATATTAACTAAAATCTCCAATAGTTCAGAAAGTTGCAATTTCTTCTTTTAAATTGTTTGTTTCCTTTAAGGCTGTTCTCAACTGCTCTGCTCAACAAGCGTAAAACGTTTCGACATATTTACAAATTCTTTTTCTTTTTTTTTTTTTTTTTACGGAAAGTCATGAAATTGGAAAGTTTGACTATGGAAGCGATTTGAAACCGAACTGTGTTTTCCATTTTTTTATATATATAAATTACCTATTGAGTTATAAGCGATTTTGATAACGTGGCAAAGACGTTTTTCACCCTTCCTTGTGTGGTTATTCTTCTTTAGCGCGGGAATTCCGTTCAAAACTCCCATATTGACACTATTTTCTGAAAAATCTATTGCGTTTGCAAAAAAAATAAAATAAAATAAAATAAAAACATAAAACACAGTTCGATTACATAGTTTCTGAACAACAACACCTGCTAGTTTCATGCATCTCCGAACAAAAATAAATTAAAACTTATGTCATAAAGTTGCTCTTTCGGAATTCAGAACAGCCTTAAATAAATGTTTTTGTTTTACTTTTTATTTTGTTCTGATTTATTTAATGAAATTGATTGTTTAATTAGTATTAATAGTTGTTATATGCAATTTTTAATATATGAATGTCATATTTTGCCTTTTTATGTAGTGAATTTTCTTTTCCTTTTTATTGGAAAAGCAATATTTTTGATGACCCAAAGTTCGGAAAAATCCGAAGTTCGAACTTGGTAAAATCCCGAGGATTCCGGACTTTAGACTTTGTACTGTATTTGTATTTAAAGCCTTTTTATATTTTTTATGCAAAACTGTGTTTAGCTATTACAAAATTTTGAAAATTTCAACAATAAAATTCCATTAAAAATATTTCTTTTACAATAAAAGAAAATTTCAGGTTCAGTTTATACAGACTAACATGAAACATCTATTGTGAAAAGTTCATGAAAAAACATTGAAAAATTTTTTGAGATATCATGCGCGTTATGCCCAAAAACGTCATTTTTAGTAAGATGACTTCAAAATTTCGGAAACTCCGGTTCAGCTATTGAGCGGGTACAAATCTAAAATACATATCTTCTGTTCTAAAAGGAATTTCGAAAGGAAATAATTGTATCAAAATGTTCAGAAAACATAGAAGTTTAACATATAAAAAAATTAAAAATTTCGAAATTTTTGAAACTTTAATAGTATTGAGAGCCCTTAATTAAAGTCTCATGTTCACCTAATCCAATACAATAATGAATTATTCTGACTATGTGCCTTAATTAGTAATATTTAATTTATCCGTAACTGTTTAATCACTGCTTATGCAAATAGGCACATAAATACGATTTGGAGTATTTCAATAATCACGAGTTCAAAGCCGCGGTTATTGCTAGCACAAATACAAAAATATAACAAACAATAAACTGTTCGCATACACATTTGAAATGAGCACATCAAAATTAATTAAAATAATTCACTGATTATAATAAAAACTTTACACTAAATTAATTTACATTTTATTTAATAACTCACACCAGAAATATTTACAAAATATATTTTAAGTTATTATGTTGCATTTCGAAATCCGTTAGCACATTTGCACATTCATCTCGATACATCACCAGCGTTTATAATAGCAGCTGGTGGTTATGCATAGTAAATTACGAGCGTCTGGGCAGAGAACGACTGCTAACAATAGAACTTAGAAAAAAATTCTCCTTCCCTTTCAGCTGTGGAGAAAAGGGAAAAACTACTGCGTTCTTCCCTCAGCCTTATGTAGCTTTTCCTTTTCGCTTGCATTTGTTATTCGATTATGGAAATTGTTAAAATTATAAACAACGAAGAATGCTGAATCTTATAATTTGAACAAACAAAAAAAAAAGCATCGAATTTGCAAAAAATGAAATGTTTTTAAAAGGAAATAATAATAATAAAATAGAATGGCTGTTATTTATCTGAAAATCTTTCATTAGATAAATCTGAAAAAATATTTTTATAGCTTCATATTTTATTATTATTATATTTTAATATATTTTTGTAACAAACTTTCATATCCTATTATTTTTCTTTTGTGTGTGTGTGTGGGGGGGGGGGGGGGTAAGTTTATGTAAAATTTTACGGTTAAAGGACTTTTGTAACTTTTGTACTTCTTTTAAAAGATATTTTATAATATCTTATTGACACATTATTAAATGGTTTTATGAAGGAAAATGACTTAATAAAGAAAAAGTTTAATTATTGTAATAATATTTGAAAAGTTAATTTAAAAATTATTAAGAAGATTTTAAAACAACACTTCTTTTTAATTTCTTACAACATTCTCTTTCATATTTTTAATTCTATATGTGCTCTATAGGTGTAAGGACCAGATATCCGAATAATTAATTATTTAACCCTTTATGCCCCGACGCTACTTTAACGTACCATTAAAATAACTTGATATAATATGCATCGATTAGTAGTAGTACATTTTAGAATGAGTTATAGGTACTTTACGTTATCTTATTCCAAAAGCATTATTGGTTGAACAAAACAAAAATATTTTTAAAAGGATGATTTTTTTTTTTTTTTTTTTTTTTTTTTTTTTTTTCATTTGCACCTCTTCAGCTTTCTTAGCGTTGAAAGTTCGAGGGTGAAAAGTTTCAGTTCGGAATTATTCCTATATTTCTCTTGTAAGAGCATTATACTTGTACATTTCTTAATTCTATAAAATACTAAAAAAAATATTTAAAATAAAAGATTTGAATGAAGTTATAAATATTGCACAAAATTCCTATAAATACAAATTTAATTAATTGACTTTAAATGGCAAAATCCTTCTAAAATTTATTAAATGATTGTGTAAATCTTCTAATGTAGTTTCAAAATTTCACAAAAAATAGTTTAGAAGATGAAATTTTCATGAATTCATAATTTGGGACATAAAGGGTTAAAAAAAATAAATGAAATGTCATGACATGCTGTAAAAATAATGAACAAATGGCTATTTGCTTAATATTTTTATTTAAAAAAAAATACTAAGCAAATACCTTTCAACAGTCAATTTATATTAAGGAAAATCCTGTCTTTAATTTTATGAACCACGAGGATTGTCCATTTAAAAATCGAGTTAATTGAAAAACATATCGAAGTTTTAGCATTTTAATCACACTGATATATATATAGATATATAAGAAAAGAAAAAAGAACTTATAAAGATTGCAACTCTGGAAGGGAAATTCCATTTAATGTCAAATAGATGCAGTAAATTAAACGGGAAAATTGATATTTTCGTCCTTATGTAAGTAAAAAATTTTAACTCCCCCCCCCCCCCTCCTTCCTACATAATCTGCTAAACGTAATCGTTAAAAAATATATTATCTCACACCTCCTTCATAAAATCATTTAATAATAAATTAAAAAGTCATTGTAAAATATTCAAATCGAATTCCCCAAACTGGAAATTTTGACATAAGCTTGCAAAAAAGAAAAAAAAAAAAAAAAGTAGGATACGATGAGGTTTGTGCTAATCTTAACAAAATATTAAATATTTACGTCAATTGACCTTATTTAAAAAAAGAATAGGTAAACACACAGAAAGGTAAATCATTAATATATAAAACTTAATAAAAAATGAATACTGTAAAAATGAATTTTCTGAGGTGAAAAAGAAAAGAAGGAAAAAAAAAACAGTATTTCGTGACACACATTTTTGAATATAGTTATATATAATATTAATTGCCAAATAACTGCATTATATATAAATATAACGCAGAATTGACAAATGTACTTATTTTTTTTAAATATGTTAATATATGTATATGTGTGTGTGTGTGTAATAAAATATCATATATTAAAATATGAAGCTATAAATATAAAAATAATTTTTGCAGATTTATATATAAAAGGTTTTTATATAAATAACAGATATTATTCTTTTTTATTTATTTCCTTTTAAATTTATGTTATTTATTTTGGAAAAAAAAAAAATCCTTTTTTTATGAGAATCAAATTATAAAATTCAACATTCTACGTTATTTATTTTAATGTTCTCATAACCGAATAATAAATACAAGCGAAACGGGAAAGCTACACAAGGTTGAGGGAAGAACACAGACTGTTTTCTCCCTTTCTTCCCTGTTGAAACGGGAGCCGAATTTTTTCTAAGTGCTACTATTAGAAGTCGTTCTTTCCCCAGACGCTCGTTATTAAATTACTTGATACCGTCATTTATTGCCCCACCAGTGGCTGAGAGGTTCTGCTCTCGAATCTGGTAGACGGGAGGTGCTGGGTTCAATCCCAATCGCGCCCGTCGGCCTAATCGTTCGGAGTTTTCGTGGTTTTCTTCGAACCTTGGATTTCCAAGCGTTAATACGGGTTAGGTTCCCTTAGAAAGACCCCCACGAAGGGCACTCCCCCCCTGGGCCTATATCCCTCGTGCAGATAATTGGCCGTCATAAATACAACCAACCAACCAACCGTCATTTATTATTATTTAATCCGAATAAAATCAGTTTATTTTTTCTTTCCGATTTTTACGGAAGACGGGATTTTTTATTTATTCATGTTCAATAAAGAAAAATTAAAACAATATTACACATAACTTAAACCACGGCCAAACTCGATCCCTTATACGGCCGTAACAAACAGTGGAAATCCCTTTGTTTTCGGGGAATAATACTTTCGCTCCGAAGAATTGTAGGGGGCGCTTTTAACAACTGTGTCTAATGGGGAATTTCCTTATCTTTCTCTACTCTCCCTACTCTACTCTTGTGTTTTTTTAGGTATAACTTGAATGAAAGTGCGATTTTTGATTTCTTTATTTATTAAAAAATGGTTCATTGCTGTGTTCCATATAGTTATGAATTGATATATCCGAGACTAATAAAAAACCCTTTGTGGGAATGTGACTTAAACGAGCATATAATAAATATATACTCGTTAACATCAATATGTGCAAAATTTTTGCCCATTATTTTAAAAAATATGGCAAAGAACTTTACAAATGAGGCAAATTCATCTTCATATAAGAATTCTTTATCAAGAAAAATTTAAAGTTTACTTAATTTTAATTTTATAATTTTTATTGTATATTTTATTGTAAAAATTCTCAATGTTTGAAATATAACCAAGAAATTGAACGTGCATATATCTACAGATACATTTATTTATATGAGTATAGTAAATAGATTTACGAATTAATATTTTTAAATTCTGAAAAAAATATTCTGTAATTTCTAACCAGTGTTCTAAACCTTCTGCAAAAGCTATTCGGGGATGAATGGAGTACATAATATTAAAAGAGGAAAAAAACAACTTATTGATTCTGTAAATAATGAAGCCTGTAAAAATTATTATTTATTTATTTATTTATTTATTTTGTTTCCTTGTATTTCATGATCACCACTCACAATTTACTGAAAATCATTCGCAACGTACAGATATATATATTATGTTAATAATTAAGAATTATGTAAATATCCATGTTTTAGAAAGAAAAAAAATCCCTATAATTTGATTGCCGGATATTGGCGAAAAGGCTTGATTATTTTGTTGATATTATGAAGCATGTAAATATATATATATATATATATATATATATATATTTATCGTATACTTTAATACCATGACTGTTCGAAGTTAAAATATTTAATTTTATATATACGTGTGTTGATTTTCTATATCTATATGCTTGTAATTTCAATCAACACATATAATGGCAAATGCCAAATTTATTGAAAATTGTTTGCAAAGTACAAATATCTATATTTTTAAATAATTAAAAGTCGTGTAAGTTTCCATTAAAAAAAAAAAAAAAAAAAAAAAAAAAAAAAAAAGATATGATTTTTTGCCGGATATTGGCGAAAAGGTTTGCTTACTTTGTTTATATTATGAAACATGTAAATATATTTTTATCGTATACTTCAATGCAATGATTGTCCAGAGTTAAAATATTTAATTTTATATGTAAGTTTGTTATTTTTCTATATGCTTGTATATTTCCCATCAATACATATAATGGGCAAAATTATTGAAAATTGTTTGCAAAATACATATATCTATATTTTTTAAATAATTAAGAATCGTGCAAAATAATCGATGTACTGAATATTGTGTAGATATTAAAAAAAAAAAAAAAGTATTATATTTTTTACACTATGACTGTCCAGAATTCGAATATTTGATTTTACAATTTCCCTTAAAATAAAATTATTATTTTTTTTTTCCTAAACATAATATCTATAATAATTATTATTTTTCTATTTCCTAATAAACTTCATTTTCTGTACTTCCAATGTTTAAAGTTATTGAAAAAATTGCCCGCAATCAACTTTACATACCTATATTTTCCATCCGAAGTATGGTGTGAAAATAATTAAATCCTTCTATATATAAAAAAAAGTTTTGATTTGGAAATGGACCAATAGAAAATCTGCGTAGATACCGTGAAATGCATCTGATTGGTCAGAGCTTTATGACGCTATAAGGGAGGTTACCAATGGGGGACCCGTCTCTCTGTCGCCAAAAGTGACGCCAACTTGGCACTATTTCCAGTATTTCGCCAAAATTAAGGATACCTTTCCGTTATACAGACAGCATGCCAAAATGTATGCTAATGCGCCAATTATTTCAGCCCTCATCGTGAAAAGGATTTTTCTTGTAAACCATGCGAAACATTGTGATTTGTTATTTATGAAACGTGAATTACGTGAATGATTATTATTTAACCTTAACCTTGGAAAGCTTTTTAATTTGCTATTATTCGAAATAAAAATGCTTTTTTTTTATATATATATATAAAATTATAATTTACTTTTACTGCTGACGCTGAGATGGATTTTACCATTTGTCAATTACCAGATGATGAGAAAGTTGCGATAAAACTGCTTCAGGAATTTGGAAATGTAGCTTACGATCATGCGAAGAAAGCGTAGGAATACAACAAAAAACATGATTTGAAGGATCGCGGTTGTCTTTTCTTAATGCTTTGAGGTTTGTATATTTATGGTGCCAAGAGATATATAGCCATAGAGCCATCGATTGAGCTTTGTGAGCTGCAACTTGATATGAACCACAACACAACAGTGGACTGGAATAGTTATTTTAGAGAAGTTTGTGCAAATGCTTTATGTTCACGACCAAATAGGAAAATCGGTGGACCTAATAAAATTATAGAAGTAGATGAAAGTCTTTTTACCAGAAGAAAAAGCAACGTAGGGCGTGTTCTTCCTCCTCAATGGGTGTTAGATGGTTTATGCCGTGAAACACGGGGATGTTTCCTTTCTCCTATTTCCGATCGCACAGCTGAAACTTTAATGGCGGCAATAGAAAACAATGTAGCTGATGGAAGTATTATTTATACAGATTACTGGAAAGGATATAAAACAGATGAACTGCGAAGTGCTGGTTATGATCATTTCACAGTAAATCACAAATGCAATTTTGTCGACCCAAATACTGGATGTCATACTCAAAATGTTGAGAGATTATGGGGCATCGCAAAATGGCGCAACAAAAGACATCGGGGAACAGTTCGTCATCATTTAGAGTCGTATCTCAGAGTTTATGTGGCGACGTCTTCATTCAAAAAATGAAATGTTTACTGCAATGCTAAAAGATATCGCACAGATGTCATATGCGCCCCATATTGGCGCGATTTTTTCCTGACGCCAATGTCATATACGCAACAGGTACTTAACTGGCGCCAAAGTGTCGTTATTTTGCTTGATGTGGTAACCCGGATTATGTTGTGGCACAGATGTCATATACGCCCCATATTGCCGCGATTTTTTTCCGATGCCAATTTGGCGAAAATATCAACAGCATAAACAGCAACATCCAGGTTATCATATCAAGCAAAATAACGACACTTTGGCGCCAGTTAAATACCCGTTGCGTATATGACATTGGCGTCAGAAAAAAATCGCGCCAATATGGGGCGTATATGACATCTGTACCTATGTTGTTTATGCTGTTGATGTTTTCGCCAAATTGGCAACCGAAAAAAAATCGCGCCAATATGGGGCGAATATGACATGTGTGCCAAAGAGATTTGTAATTTTATGGCAGCAGTTTAATATGATTTTTTTATTTTATTACTTTATTGTATAACATTTATTTGTTCACTTATTTTAATTATTTATTTGTGATTTAATAAAATAGTTCGTAAAATTCTGTAATTTTCAAATGTTATATTTTTTAAATGCTCACTTTACTATGGACAATGTTTCTTCTTTTATTTTTCAAATGTTTCAATTCACGTGATTTTCCTTTTGCGCCAACTATTGCGCTTGGCGACAATGCTGTCCGTATAACGGAAAAGTACCAAAAAGCATAACCTACTATGATATATACGGCCCACGCATTTCGCCGAAAACCGTCGAAAAGTGAAGTCGGATTCAGCTTCAAACCCTGAACCAAAACATCACAACGTACTCTTTTTTGTTTACATTTATACCCTGCCCAGATAGCGGCTTGTTTCTCATCGTCGAAGTTTCAGAATCATTGATCGTATTTTCAGAATAATAAATTAAATAATTATATTCTTCAATTTCCTTCGATTTAAAAGGATATTTTACACAGCTTGTAGTATTTTAGTGTTCACATACTTTTAAGATTAGCTAAATTACTTATTATAATAAAGCACTCATACTACAATATATATTAAAACACACATAATAAATTAATTGTATTTATTGTATGTATGTCTGTAAAATATTTATATATACCTTTAACTGTTGAATGCAGGCGTTATTTATGTGTGTATGTGTGTTTTAATATATATTGTAGTATGTGTGCTTTATTATAATTATCGTAGATCGATGTAATAGTAAAATCTATTCATCGTTGTCCGGTCATCCAAGGCTGTTGTATAGATGGCTGGTGACTCCCCCAACATGGTTTATTAGTGAGAAATTGCAGACTCAGGCATCGGCCGGAGTAGCTCAGTGGTTAGAGCAGCAGTCTTGTATACTGTGGTCCCGGGTTCGATTCCTGGCTCTGGCTAATTTTTCACTCCAGTTGGGTTAATTGTATTTATTGTATGTATGTCTGTAAAATACTTATATATACCTTTAACTGTTGAATGCAGGCGTTATTTATGTGTGTATGTGTGTTTTAATATATATTGCAGTATGAGTGCTTTATTATAATTATCGTAGATCGATGTAATAGTAAAATCTATTCATCGTTGTCCGGTCATCCAAGGCTGTTGTATAGATGGCTGGTGACTCCCCCAACATGGTTTATTAGTGAGAAATTGCAGACTCAGGCATCGGCCGGAGTAGCTCAGTGGTTAGAACAACAGTCTTGTATACTGTGGTCCCGGGTTCGATTCCTGGCTCTGGCTAATTTTTCACTCCTGTTGGGTTAATTGTATTTATTGTATGTATGTCTGTAAAATATTTATATATACCTTTAACTATTGAATGCAGGCGTTATTTATGTGTGTATGTGTGTTTTAATATATATTGTAGTATGAGTGCTTTATTATAATTATCGTAGATCGATGTAATAGTAAAATCTATTCATCGTTGTCCGGTCATCCAAGGCTGTTGTATAGATGGCTGGTGACTCCCCCAACATGGTTTATTAGTGAGAAATTGCAGACTCAGGCATCGGCCGGAGTAGCTCAGTGGTTAGAGCAGCAGTCTTGTATACTGTGGTCCCGGGTTCGATTCCTGGCTCTGACTAATTTTTCACTCCAGTTGAGTTAATTGTATTTATTGTATGTATGTCTGTAAAATATTTATATATACCTTTAACTGTTGAATGCAGGCGTTATTTATGTGTGTATGTGTGTTTTAATATGTATTGTAGTATGAGTGCTTTATTATAATTATCGTAGATCGATGTAATAGTAAAATCTATTCATCGTTGTCCGGTCATCCAAGGCTGTTGTATAGATGGCTGGTGACTCCCCCAACATGGTTTATTAGTGAGAAATTGCAGACTCAGGCATCGGCCGGAGTGGCTCAGTGGTTAGAGCAGCAGTCTTGTATACTGTGGTCCCGGGTTCGATTCCTGGCTCTGGCTAATTTTTCGCTCCAGTTGGGTTAATTGTATTTATTGTATGTATGTCTGTAAAATATTTATATATACCTTTAAATTACTTATTGTTTACTTGGTCGTTTGGTTCATTCTGTTATTCTTTTTTGAATGTCCGTATTTACATAAAAATAGCTTGTGTTTCATATACACGTTTTAAAATTAAAATTTGGTTTTTATCAAACTACAGTTCTCATAACTGGCTTGAAGCAGTTATTTTTGACGAATTTATTGCTACCCGTAAAATGTTTGGGTTTGATATCGTCCGAACTAAATAATAATAATAATAGTAAAAAAAAAAAAAAAAAAAAAAAAAAAGACGATCTTCTTTAAACATTAAATATTCTTATTTTTAATCATAGAAAGAAATGGTGGTCGCAGATTTAAATATCGTTGCAATATTTTATGTTATCCAAGCAATTTTGAATTAATCATGTAAGTGTATTCGTTACTTAATAAATTATATTTATTAATTATTACAAGGAATTTTATGAGTACTTTAATATATTTAAAAGAAATTCCATTAGTTTTATTGTTTCAGCAGTGAAGATAGCAAATAAATTTGTGACATTGATGTTTTTAGACTATGCATGTTTTTATTTATTGGGGTGAACCGTAGAATACTCCACTTCTCTCCAACCTGGCGATAAATGCGCCAAAGTGGCAACCTTGGTATTTAGTATTAACTTGGTATTAAGTAGCAACCTTGGAAGTATTCTCCGGCTCCGGTCGCACCATTTATTATTCCGATAATTGTTAAAATGATAATGTTTATTTATTTATTTATTTATTTGATGATTAGAGTTAATATTTTTATTAAACTCTTTTGAATCATATCTATACAGGAAAAAAAAAATGTAAGCACATTGGAATTCTCTGAACCCTGCCCAGAGCGGTTTGATTGGTTCTCGTAGTTGAAGTTACGGTCAGAGTCAAATTTCTGTTTTGGGCAGCGTATCAGAGTCCTCTGGCGAGCAACTTCATACATTAAACGCAAATCGGTCTGCCGGTAGTAGTATCTAAGTATGCCTTGCAAAAAGCTTTGGAAATGGAACAATGAAAATCTGCGTAGATACCATGAAATGCAACTGATTGGTCAGAGCTTTATGACGCTATAAGGGAGGTTACCAAGGGGAGACCCGTCTCTCTGTCACCAAAAGTGACGCCAACTTAGCGCTATTTCCAGTATTTCGCCAAATTTCCATAGACTCCCATTGAAATACAATAGGGTTTACTTGCATGCAGGAAATCAACAAATTGAGATATTTCAATGCAACAAAAACTAATATTAGCTTATGAATAGAGCTTAATTGAACTATTTACATTATTTTTAAGCACAAACAATAATCTGGGGTTGGTTAGAAAAAAAGAATTGCTTCGCTATACCGAATGGAATAGCTAAGCGATTACGCGGGGGGTTGGTGAGCGTAGCGAGCAGGGGGGCGGTGCCCCCCTAGTGTTTTAAAAAGTTATCCTGATTTGAGTAGAGTTTCGTTTTTTGAAAAAGTTTTGGTTAATTTTTCTATTTTGAAACTAATAAATATTATTTTAAAAAAATTTACTGTGTATTTTACGGTCAGAATTATTAATGTTTCAAATAATCAAGAATTTAAATGTAAATAAAAGTAAAATTTTACTTATAATTTATGTTTTTGATGTTATAGTAGAGTGTTAATTAAAATATTTTTAATTGCTTAAAACATTGGATTTATTTATCTCTAAATCTTTTAGTTTTTCCTGTTTATAGTATAAAGAATGCCGAGGGAAAGTATACATATAATATATATCTTTTATAACGCATATAGAGCGAGGTTTTTCGTATTTTTATATGTAAAAGTAACATTTAATAAGCATTATTTACAGTAGAGAAAATCTATTTACAGTTTGTATTCACGCCATCTGTCGGAGAGAGTAGAACATTAGTAGATAGATTCCGAAACTAAGGGGAATTGTGAAGGCCGTATAAGGCAGGCGATCGAGTTTGGCCGTGCTTAAACATAATGAAATGAGGTAATATTTTATAAAATTTCTGTCTTTTAGAAACATAAAAAAACTCGCTATTATTTTATGAAAGTAAATACTAGAATATATTTTTAAAAATCTGCCTTTTAAGTATTGATGCGAGGTACAATATCCTAAAAATAAAAGTATGGATAAATATTCTTTTTTCAAAACTACTTCATTTCTTAGTTAGATGATCACTTTACTTTTGTAAGAGTATAACTAGTCTGATGTGCCAGTCAAAAATTATTTTCTTCTATCTCATATATGCTAATAATTCAAAATTCGCTATCGCAGTTATAAAATTAAATGACAATCTATGTCTATAATGAGGATTGTAAAGGTATATAGGTTCATTGAATGGATTGTATTTCATAAGAAGATATAAGTATCGCATTGTTTCAAACAGTCATTGAATTTCGGAACCCGACTTCTTAGATGGCCGTAACCAAAATTCCAATCCAAAGCATATAAAATCAACCCTTGTTGTTCAATATACACCCAAGTCTAATAAGGATCTATTTACGTGAAAATGTAACAGAATATTAAGTTTGATTAAATTGCTATCATTAGTTTTTGAGAGATAGCTCTTGCGAAAATCGTGAAAAATTCAGTGTAGCAGCGCCACCTGGGGTGCGATTTACACCAAAACCTAATCAGTAACAACTTATATCAACGTCTAACTGAATATGAAGTTTGATGAAAATCCGTGCATTAGTTCTTGAGATAGAGCTATTAATTACAGAAATCGTACAGAAAGCAGCACAGCAGCGCCACCTGTAGGGCGATATACACCAAAAACTAATCAGAACTAGTTTATATCAAGGTCTAACTTAATCTAAAGTTTTATTAAATTCCGTTATTATTAAATTTAGTTCTTGAGAGAGTTATTGCTGAAATAGTGAAAAATTCAGCATAGCAGCGCCAGCTGTTTGGCGACATACACCAAAACCTAATAAGCGACAACTTAAGTCAACTTTTAGCTGAATATAAAGTTTGATGAAAAACCATGAGTTAGTTCTTGAAATAGAGCTATTGAGAAAATCGAGAAAAATGCAGCATAGCAACGTCACCTGTTGGGCGATGTATACTAAACACCAATCAGCACCAGTTTATATCATCTAACTGAATCTATTGTTTTGTAAAATTTAGTGTACATTGAATTCCCGACTATCCGGCCTAATGTGGCGGAAGGGTACACCGGATAATGAAAAAGCCGGTTAAGCCGGAGTTCTACAAATATTTACTAACTTCGAGCCCTCCCTCCGCCATGATATTAAAAACACATGTTACACATATTAAGATAAATTTTATATATACAGTACATACAGTTTCAAAAGAAGCAAAACATTAACATGAAACGTAATGCTAATTCGTAAAAAAATGAGTAAATCTTATTTTACTGTTTATTAATAAATGATTGCAGATATATGAAAAGTTATGCATAAGATAAGAGTCAAAACTTACTGTTTTTAGTTTTTGAAAAAGTTCTTAATAGAGAACTGCTTCTCCCTGTTAGCCCTCTTCCGCGACGCAATTTCCCTCCATTTACACAAGTATAGATGATATCAATTGGCGTCGATTCCGACTGACTAATGTACTGCAGTGCTGCCTCAATCGTCTTAAATCCTTGCGAATGTGGGATGAGATTTTTCCTGCAATCCTTTTCATCTTTTTCTTCTGATATTTCTACCTCTATCAACACTTCTACAATATCGTTTTTAATTAATTCATTAATTTCGTCGTTTGCCATGCATTTTCTAATGTCTTCTGCATTGACATCGTCAGGACCCGGTGTAGTTTTGAACAACGGAAGAAGCTTATCGTTCTCATCTTCCATTACAGTTTCCCACACGGGTTTACGTTTACCTTTTTAGTCTAGAAGCATGTTCCAAGACCTTGCAATTACTATGTTTGGAATTTCTTCTCATGCTTTTGGCACCCACTTGGACGGGAATGTGCTTACCTTGGCCGCTTGCAACATTCCTCATTTTTTTTTAATAGGCCGGATAGTACGGAGGGCCGGATAGTCGGGAGTTTACTGTATTAGCTCTTAAGTCTTTATGAGCACTGGGAAATCTTTTGCTCTGAATAAAATTTAATAACGGGAAACGATTCGTGTTTTAAACGACATTTGTAAAATTTTAAAACTTCTGGAATCACTTTTTTTTTTTTTAAGAAATATATATAATACATAAATACATGTTAAAATACATTTTAAAAATGATAATTTTTTGTAAACACGAATGCCAAATATAAAAGCGACGATTTTTTTTTTTTTTAACTATTCGTCCATGCAAATTTTATGGAGGAATATTTTTATTATTAAATTTCGTCTTAAATCTAATTACGTTTGATAGAATTTAATAAGTTACTAGATAGTGCCCGTCAAGATTTGACAGCAAATGACTTAAATGTTTCATTAGAAAAATTCTTGAATTTTGAATTAGTTGCGTTTAAATTAATTATTGAAATCGTGACAAATTTCTATGTTGCATAAGTGATTCCTATTTCTTTAAGGCGATAGAGGGCGCTGTCAGTCTAACCTATTCAGTGAAGTGACAGAATTTTAAGTTTATAATTTACAACCAATTGAATTACGCTTGCTTTTTATCAGAAATTTACCTAAAAATACTGGGTAAAGCATTTATTTTTACTTACTACAGTATTTTTTTTCTTCTTCCTCTTTTTTTTTTTTTTTTTTTTTTTTTTTTTTAATAACAATATTTATTTTTATTTATTTTAAACTGCACAACTATTAACGGTGTATTCGAAAAAATATTTTTCCATCCTCAACAGCTCGAAATTTTCTGAGACATTTTCAGACTCATTTTTAAAAGCAAAAGCATGAAGCTTGCTGGGGTGATTTTTGAAGAGATGTTTGAGAGGCCGTGTGATTTCATTTTTCTCTCAAATAATTAGAATTTGATTTATACACAATTATTTTCTTAGAAAGAACATTTTTTTCATTCCCAGATCTTTCGGTTCAAAACGCCAACTTTGACAGCATTTTTTACAAAATTTTCTGCATTTATCAAAAAATCGAGAAGCACGGCCCATTATGTAGTTTCCAAATAAGAGAATTTCCCAGTTTGATGGGTTTGAGAGCAAAAATGGATTTAAAAATGAATCAGAAAATAAGCAGTTGGATTGGAATACACCCTTAAAAGCTGCCATGAATTTTATTTTTATCAGTCTCATTCTCTAAAACCTAAATTTGAAACTTTATGCAGTTAACGATTTATAATATAATTTTTTTTTTTTTTTACTTGAGTTTTATTTTACATTTTTATTTATTTATTAAATATTAAACCATGGATATCAAGCTAATTTCTTTTATAATTCTTATATGAAT
Organism: Maratus speciosus; assembly: GCA_963932465.1. NCBI lineage: Eukaryota > Metazoa > Arthropoda > Arachnida > Araneae > Salticidae > Maratus > Maratus speciosus. The sequence continues at coordinate 296,010,731 of OZ010798.1, forward strand.
ATTTTTTTTCTTTCTTTCAGTTTTCTTTTTTACGGAAAAGAATGGCAAACTTTTCTTTCTGTCACATACACATATGTATTCTTGATAATGGTCAGAAAATATAACAAAAATTGTAGATCAGCTCAATTTATTTAATTGATAATTACATGCAAAATATTTTAAATAAAAAATTATTATTATTATTGTTGTGTATTAAATTTTATTTAATTATAAAGCATTCAAATAATAATTAATAATAACAAAATAAAAATCATACAAATTTTTCTGCTAATAAAGCATATTATTGAAAAGAATCATCGCCAAAAATATTGCAGAAATCATTTTGCCAGGCGTTGGGCTCGAACCCACGTCCTCCATAACAATTCAGAGCTGTAAACTGCTGCGTTTGACTGTTACGCTGGCAGGGACTTGCTCAATATCCCTCTAAGTTAAAGAGGTCCAAAAAAGAGTTGACGCATGGGCAAATGTGTCAATATTGGTCTTACTGATCGTGATCTTACAGAATTCCCTTTACGTTTCAATATATATGATTTCAAATAAATTATATTTCTGTATTCTACGATGTTAAGGGCACCGTAGACCGTGGACCTTCATTTGAGCAAAAATCGAAAAATATTTTTGTGCGTATTATTATTCTGGTTCTGCCTTTTTTCCTGGTGGAGGAAGGTTGAATCTGTGGTTGTCCCAAGGAAATAACGCCATTTTTGGGATCATTTGAGGTCATGCGGGCAAAAGCCGTAGCGAATACCTCATAGCTTAAATAACTTAACTAACTAACTAACTATTATTATTCTCCTTTTAGTTCTGAGCCATTTGCGAAAAACCGCATGCAGATGCGATTATTGTTTGCAAAGTTACAAACGTTTGAATTTTGTACACAAACATCTGATGCATTCGTACGGCTGGTTGATTTTGACGGCCGATTATCTACACTAGGGATATAAGCCTGAGGGGGGGAGTGCCCTTCGTGGGGGTCTTTCTAATGGAACCTAACCCGTATTTACGCATGGAAATCCATGGCTCGAAGAAAACCACGAAAACTCCGAACGATTAGGCCGACGGGCGCGACTGGGATTGAACCGAGCACTCCTCTCAGCCACTAGTGAGGCGCATTCGTACGGCATCTGATGCATTCGTATGTTTAAATTATCTCCTTGGTAAATTAATATTTTTAACTTCTATGTTTTGTGTACACTTCCTCTCTTTGTCTGTTTTCCTTAGTTCTCAAAATATTTCTAAACTACAGACTTAATTTTATATGAAGTGTTAAAATCTTACTCACAGTTCGCCCACTTTTAACACATAAGATATTAAATTCAGCATAGATTTCAGAAATATTTCAAAAACTAAGAATAAAAAGAGACATCCTTTAAGAAGAGTACACAGAAAAAATATGTTAAAAATATGAATTTCCCGAGAAGATATTTTAAATATACGAAGGCATCAAAAGTCCGTAGACTTAACCACGCCCAAACTCGATTTCCCCTTATACGGCCGTAACAAAAAATCGAAATTCCTTTGTTTTTGGGGAATCAGAGTTTCTCTCCGGAGAATTGTGGGAGGCGCTTTTACCTACTATGTCTAATGAAGAATTTCCTTTTGCACGCCTGTGTTTTCTTAGGTATAACTTAACTAAAATTGCGATTTTTGATTTTTTTTTTTTTTTTTTTTAGTAAAGCCCGGCTCATTGCTGTGTTCCATACTGCACTTACGATTCACTAAAAAAATTGCAGAAATTTCTTTTCATGAATTTCCTTCAAATTTGGAGTACAAACTGTTGAAGGAAAAAAAAAAAACTTGTTGATTCTTTAAAATAATGAAACATAAAAAAAAAAATTATTTATTTATTATTAGTTTTTTGTTTCCCCGTATTTCATGACCAGCGCCTACAATATTTAAATTTACTGAAAATTTTTCTCAATGTACACATATCTATATTTTTCTAAATTAAGAATCGTGTAAATATCCATTTTTTTTTTTTTTTTTTTAAGTAAAGAAAAAAAAAAGTCGATATGCTTTGATTGCCGGATATTGGCGAAAAGACCTGCTTATTTTATTTTATTATTTTTTTATTATTATAAAATATGTACATATATTTATATTTTTATCGTACACTTTTATATGATGACTGTCCAGAATTAGAATATTTAATTTTATCATGTGATTTTGTAATTTTTCTATATGCTTGTATAGTTAAGATTAGCCCATATAAATATTAAATTTATTAAAATCGTTCGCAATGCACTAATATATATATTTTCTAACTAATTAAGAATTATGTAGATATCCATGTTTTGAAAAAAAAATCGATATGAGTTAATTGCCGGATATTGGCAAAATGACTTTATATATATATATATATATTATGAAACATGTAAATATATTTTTAATTAATCGTATACTTTTATACCATGACTGTCCAGAATTAGAATATTCAATTTTATATGTAATTTTTTAATTAGGTAGCTTTCTTTACAAAAAAGCTACCTATTGCAGCCGTTCGGAGGAAAGCGATTTCAAAAAATTTTGGTATATTTTCATCGATCATGACCCCCAGACCCCGAAACCACCCTCCGTTCAAAATTTATATATATATATATATATATATATATATATATATATATATATATATATCTGACCTATGTCACACTGTAACTCCCGTAATTATGAACCGATTTCGATGTAATTCGGTGTGTACATAGTACATACCAATGTCTCGACCGAGTTCGTTAGCCAGCTTCATCCGCCGTTTTGTTTCAAAATGGCGGCCATTTAAAATTTTTTAAAAAATTTCAAACTTGAAATGTGGTACAAAAAAATTAAACATGGAAAAATATTTTTTTCTTACGTATTTGACCTTTATACAAAGATTCCGGAGCAGTTTTTGTTTCGTCTATATCTTAAAAAATGGCTGAGTTATAGCATTTTGAATTTCTAGCGTGGCTGACATTTTGAAACGTCCTGAATTTTGTCACGCGATAAAAGGCGTATTTATGATCCGATTTGGATGTAATTCGGTGTGTACATAGTACATATCAATCTCTCGACCGAGTTCGTTGGCCAGCTTCATCCGCCATTTTGTTTCAAAATGGCGGCCATTTAAAATATTTTTAAAAATTTAAAATTTGAAATGTGGTACCAAAAAATTGAAAATGGAAAAATATTTTTTTCTTATGTATTTGACCTTTATACAAAGATTTCGGAGCAGTTTTTGTTTCGTCTATATCTTAAAAAATGGCTGAGTTATAGCATTTTGAATTTCTAGCGTGGCTGACATTTTGAAACGTCCTGAATTTTGTCACGCGATAAAAGGCGTATTTATGAACCGATTTGGATGTAACTTCGTTTATACATAGTACATACCAATGTCTCGACCGGGTTCGTTGGCCAGCTTCACCCGCCATCTTGTTTAAAAATGGCGGCCATTTAAATTTTTAAGAAAAATTTAAATTTGAAATGTGGTACCAAAAATTGAAAATTGAAAAAATATTTTCTTCTTATGTGTTTGACCTTGATAAAAAGATTCGGGAGCAGCTTTTGTTTCGTCTATATCTTAAGAAATGGCTGAGTTATAGCATTTTAGGTAGCTTTCATTACAAAAAGCTACCTATTGCAGCCGTTTGGAGGAAAGCGATTTCAAAAAATTTTTGTATATTTTCATCGATCATGACCCCCAGACCCCGAAACCACCCTTCGTTCAAAAGTTGATATATATATATATATATATATATATATATATCCATATATATATATATATATATATATATATATATCTGACATTTGTCATACTGTAACTCTCGAATTTATGAACCGATTTGGATGTAATTCGGTATGTACATAGTACATACCAATGTCTCGACCGAGTTCGTTGGCCAGCTTCATCCGCCATTTTGTTTCAAAATGGCGGCCATTTAAAATTTTTAAAAAAATTTTAAATTTGAAATATGGTACCAAAGAATTGAAAATGGAAAAATATTTTTTTCTTATGTATTTGATCTTTATACAAAGATTCCGGAGCAGTTTTTGTTTCGTCTATATCTTAAAAAATGGCTGAGTTATAGCATTTTCAATTTCTAGCGTGGCTGACATTTTGAAACGTCCTGAATTTTGTCACTTGATAAAAGGCGTATTTATGAACCGATTTGGATGTAACTTCGTTTGTACATAGTACATACCAATGTCTCGACCGAGTTCGTTGGCCAGCTTCATCCGCCATCTTGTTTAAAAATGGCAGCCATTTAAATTTTTAAGAAAAATTTAAATTTGAAATGTGGTACCAAAAAATTGAAAATGGAAAAAATATTTTTTGCTTATGTATTTGACCTTGATACAAAGATTCGTGAGCAGTTTTTGTTTCGTCTATATCTTAAAAAATGGCTGAATTATAGCATTTTGAATTTCTAGCGTGGCTGATATTTTGAAACGTCCTGATATTTGTCACGTGATAACAGGCGTATTTATGAATAGATTTGGATGTACCTTGGTGTGTACATAGTACATACAAATATCTCGACCGAGTTCGTTGGCCAGTTTCATCCGCCATCTTGTTTCAAAATGGCGGCCATTTAAGAAAATTTAAAAAATGTAAAATTTAAAATGAGATACCAAAATTTAGAAAATGAAAAAGATTTTTTTCGTATGTGTTTGACCTTAATACAAAGATTCCGGAACAGTTTTTGTTTCGTCCATATCTAAAAAAATGGCTGAGTTATAGCATTTTGAATTTCTATTCTGGCTTACATTTTAAATCGACCTGATTTTTGTCACGCGATAACAAGCGCATTTATGAACCAATTTGGATGTTACTTGGTCTGTACATAGTACATACCAATGTCTCGACTGACTTCGTTGGCCAGCTTCATTCGCCATCTTGTTTCAAAAGGGTTGCCATTTAAAAAAAAATTAAATTTAAAATTTAAAATGAGGTATTAAAAAATTGGAAAATGAAAAAGATTTTTTTATGTGTTTGGCGTTGATGCAAAGATTCCGGAGCAGATTTTGTTTCTGAAAATTTGTTCTTTTGTTTATATCTTAAAAAATGGTTGGATTATAGCACTTTGAATTTCTAGTATCGCTAACATTTTGAAACGATCTTGTATTTGTCACGCGATAACACACGTATTCGCTTATTTCCATGTAAGAAGGCATGTGGATAGTATACATCAACATCTCAGCCAAATATAAGTTACTTTAAATAAAAGCAGCTTGGATAAAGCTGACTAATTTCGCGAAATTCTCATTCATAATGATTTAGTGTTGATAAAAATTAGTATTGAATCTCCTATATTCGGTTTCCACTAAATTGAGCTTCTTGTGTTTGAATAATATAAGTTGGCATTTTTTAAATAAGGAATTTGAAAGCTACCTCTTCCTCCCGGCACTGGCCGGAAGGACTTTTTTTATATATGCTTGAATATTTCAGATCAACACATATAATGGCCAAATTTATTGAAAATTGTTTGCAATGTACAGACATAGATATTTTCTTAAGAATTAAAAATCATGTAAATATCCATGTTAAAAAAAAACTAGTTGGATGTGCCAATCCCAAAACTTTCTTCTATCTTATACATCTTAATATTTCAAAACCTAGTTACACATGTTAATACTTCAATATTATTAGTTCAATACTATACCAACTTTGATTTTCATCTTAAATTTCTGCTCAAGTCAATTAAACGGACTAAAAACGAGTTAATCTATAACATGATATTTGTTAAAATTAATAGTTTTTCCTTATTCTGTCGTTATCAGCTGTTTGCGAATAGCCGGCATAGCAGGAAGCGAGTTCCCGCCGCTGCATGAGCCGCCGATGCACAATAGAACTACGAAAAATCAAGAAAAGTATACAAAAATCGCTAGCACGGAGCCCCTTTACCGCGCAATATTTCCAAATTCAAGGAGAACCTGTTGGCCAAAGCCGAAAACAAGCACAAACATTTTGGTTCAATTGTATGCATAATTTTATACGCTGTTCGATGGTACAATAATGAAAATGGCACAGAGATCGGAATTATAGCGCCCCCTTCTTTCGGAAATTTTTCAAGTTCAGGGAGGACTTGTTTGCCATAGCCAGAAACATGCACAAAAAATTTGGTTGAATTATATGGATAACTTCATACACTTTTCGATGGTACAATAATGAAAATGGTACAGACATCGCAATTATAGTGCCCCCTTCCGGCAGAATTTTTCCAAATTCAGGGAGGACTTTCGTGACATGACCAAAAATAAACACATAAAATTTGGTTCAATTCTATGCATAACTTCATACACTTTTCGGCGGTACAATATTCAAAATAGCACAAAAATTGTACAAAAATCGCTATTACAGCGCCCTCTACGAGCGATTTTTTTTACAAATTAAGGGAGGACAACCTTGCCATAGCCAAGAACTTAAAATATTTTTTTGGTTCAATTCTATGCATAACTTCATACACTTTTCGATGGTGCAATATTCAAAATCGCACAAAAATCGCTATTACAGCGCCCCCTAACGGCGAATTTTTTGCAAATTCAGGGAGGACCTGCTTGCCATAGCCAAAAACTTAAAATAAAAATTTGGTTTAATTCTATGCATAACTTCATACACTTTTGGACGGTACAATATTCAAAATCGCACAAAAATCGCTATTACAGCGCCCCCTACCGGCGAATTTTTTCCAAATTCAGGGAGGACCTGCTTGCCATAGCCAAAAACTTAAAATAAAAATTTGGTTTAATTCTATGCATAACTTCATACACTTTTGGACGGTACAATATTCAAAATCGCACAAAAATCGCTATTACAGCGCCCCCTACCGGAGATTTTTTTCCAAATTCAGGGAGGACCTGCTTGCCATATCCAAAAACTTAAACTAAAAATTTGGTTCAATTCTATGCATAACTCCATACACTTTTGGATGGTACAATATTCAAAATCGCACAAAAATTGTTATATCAGCGCCACCTACCGGCGAATTTTTTTCAAATTCCGGGAGGACCTGCTTGCCATAGCCGAAAACTTATAATAAAATTTTGGTTTAATTCTATACATAACTTCATACACTTTTTGATGGTACAATGGCGACAGACAGACGGACAGACGGACAGACGGACAGACGGACGGACGGACAGACGGACAGACGGACAGACGGACACACAGACAGACAGACATTTTCTATAAACATGTTTTTTGGAATCTCTGACCCCTAAAACATTCAAATCCGTCGAAAACCGGAAGTCGAAAAAAATTTCGATTACAATACTTTCTTCTATTGATGATAGAAGAAAGTAAAAAAGAAAAAAAAATCGATATGAGTTGTTTGCCAGTTATTGGCAAAAAGACTTGCTTATTTTGTTGATATTATGAAACATGCAAATATTATTTTAATTGTAGCATAGTTTTATACCACCAGTGTCCAGAATTAGAATATTTAATTTTATATGTAACTAGCAGATCTACCCGGCTTCGCTCGTGTCAATAATAATGGTCCACCCGGGTAAAATACATTAAAATGAAATAATACGGCAGTGACAATAACTGATATTGGTGCATTACAGTCCACGAATCGTTAAAAGACCGATAAGAAATATAAGTAAAATAGTTTTAATTGCGTCTTCTATTAACTATACCATAATAATGTATATTCCAAACAAATGTCATAACATATATTAAAGTACAATTATTTGCTTAAAAAGCGTCATTTAAATAATAAAAAACATTAAAAATATTAATAATTTACATGTTTCGACTATTTCATTGAGTCATCTTCAGAATATATATATATATATATATATATATATATATATATATATATAAAACTACAAATACAATGTCAATTGTGACATTATACTGATGATGGCAATGACCTAACCCATAAATTTTGCCTTTACTAAAATTTTTTTAACTTATGATCATCATACAATTTCGTTTTTCACACTGTCGAATAGAAAAAGCTTCTGTCAAATGAAATTTATTTGAAAATTGTATCTCAATTTTTTCATGTGAATGGATTTTAAAGTAATTTTCAATCATGAATATTTTTGATTTGCATGCAACCAGGGATAAGATTTCCGCATTTTTTCACACCAGTATTTTGTTAGAGTAAATGATATTTCATTTAATCGGGACACTCTCTTGATTTAACAGAACAACATTTTCTTTAACCCTCCGTCTACCAGACGGGTCCATTGGACCCGACAGGTACATACAAAATATTCATTCAAACCAGAAATTTCTATAAAATAAACTAAGTATATAAACCAGACAAAAATAAGGTAAATAAATAAGTTAAATAGTTTTAAATAAAAATTCTGGTGTAGGACGTTTTATTAAAACTTGAATAAAATTCCCGGTAGATCTAGGGTTAAGAATATACCGGTGTGCAAAACGTGGAAATCTCATCCCTACATGCAGCCCAATTACGAAAGATATACCTGTTTGCTCTTAATGCAATATTATAAAGTAAAGACATTGATGAATTATGAGTAACTCTAGCATCATATTGTTAGTGGCAATAACCTAACCCAGCCATAAATTTAACTTTTACTGCAATTTGACCTTTAAACATCGCACATTTGATTATTCCAAAATCTAATAGAATACAAAAAGTACTTTCCGTAATTTTTTTTGAAAAGCTTATCTCAATTTACGGATTGTTTATCCATTTTAAATTAATTTTCAATCACGGATATATTTTTAAATATACCTGTAACCCAATTCAGAAAGATATATCCGTTTGCTATTAATGCAATATTATGAAGAAAAGACATATCTATGAGTAACGCCTAGCACCATATTGTTGGTGGCAACAACCTAACCGTACCATAAATTACGCTTTTACTGCAATTTGATCTCTAAACATCATGCATCCCATTATTTCAACGTCTAACAAAAAAGTCTGTCAGTCATGAAATTTTGTTTAAAAAAGAAAAAAAGCTTACCCTAAAAAATAGTAGCTATAATTTCTATTTAATATAAATCGTACAAAAATCGTATTTTATGTAACCGTATTCGATACAAATCGTATAATGTTATCACTGCATTTCAGGTATTAAAACATTTATCTAAATGATATAATTAAAGATTACAAAGAAATAGGGAATAAATTGTAGCATCCAGTTTTTAGAGCCAGTTAGAAATTATATTGACGACATTGACGTCATATCTAGCAAACGATTTTTTTTTTAAATATTATCATTTTCCTTATTTGATTCTTGATATTGAAACGACTTCATTAAAATAGATTTTTTAACATTCAACTAAAGTTCTTCTAAGGTCATTTTAAAACATGCTTAGTTAAAGTTTTTACATAAATATATGAAAAATGTGCATTTTCTGATTAGAATGACGTCGATTTCAAAAATGTAAAAATATAGCAGTCGAGTCTGAATTTTTATTGGCTAATAAAACAAAGTACCCGAGTTATCACTTTTTTTTTAATTATTGAACAGTTTTTTAGATGTGTGGCAACAGGAAAGAAGCTATTGAATTTGAAAATTTAAATGAGATATTTCTATAATGTTAAATTATGAAAGATGATAGAAAAAAGGGATAAATATTGGTCTGATGATTTTTTAAAGGTGACAGGGATCTATTCCACGTTCTAAAGCCTATGTACAGCAAGTTTCGGGCAAATCGGTCAAAACTTAAAGATTTGTATAAAGGACATACACACAGAGAACGGCTTTTATATATATAGATTTTGTTATTTTTCTACATGCTTGAATATTTCAGATCAACACATGTAATGACCAAATTTATTGAAAATTGTTTGCAATGTACATATATCTATATTTTTTTAATTAATTAAGAATCGGGCAAAAATAAAGAAATTTCTGAAAAAAATATTTCGTTATGAGTTGGTTGCCAGATACTGGCGTACTTGCTTGCTTTGTAATATAACTGCCTACAATTCAAACATTTGATTTTATAATTTCCTCTGTTTTTTATGTATTACTTTCTTCTATCTTTAAAGAAGAAAGTATTGGATTCGTGAAAAATTTTTGCCTTCCAATTTTCGATGGATTTATACGTTTTAGAAGGTCCTGAACACGATTTGATGGTTTTTAGAAAATGTCTGTCTGTCACTCTGTCCGACACTCTGTCTATCACCCTGTCACTCTGTGAGTCTGTATGTGACAAAAATTTTGTGGGCGCTCTACCTCAAGAACTAATGCACGGAATTTCACAAAACTTTAGTTTCAATTAGACATGGATATAAACTGGTTCTGATTAGCTTTTGGTGTAAATCGCCCAACAGGTGGCGCTGCTGTGCTGCATTTTTCAAGATTTCCGAGATGGCTATATCTCAGGAACTAATGCACAGAATTTCATAAAACTTCAGATTCAGTTAGAGCTTGATATAATTTGTTGTTGATTACTTTTTGGTGAAAATAGCCCAACAGATGGCGCTGCTATGCTGCATTATTCATAGTTATTGTAATAGCTCTATCTCAAGAACTAATGCACGAATTTTCATCAAACTTCAGATTCAGTGATTCCCTGATATAAATTAGTGCTGTTTAGGTTTTGGTGTAAATCTCCCAACAGGTGGCGCTGCTGTGCTGTATTTTACACGATTTCCGCAATATCTGTATCTCAAGAACTAATGCATGAATTTTCACCAAGCTTCAGATTCAGTTAATCCCTAGTATAAATTGGTCCTAATTAGTTTTTGGTGTAAATAGCTCAATAGGTGGCACTGCTATGTGGAATTTTTTACAATTTCCGCAATAGCTCTATCTTAAAAAAGTAATGCACGGATTTTCTCCAAACTTCAGATTCAGTCAGACGTTGACATAAGTTGTTGCTGATTAGGTTTTGGTTTAAATCACCCAATAGGTGGCGCTGCTACGCTATATTTTACTGGATTTACACGATTTCAGATATAGTCATATCTCAAGATCTAACGCACGGAATTTCATATCTTTAGAATCCTCATGAGGGGCATATATTGCCATTTAATTTTTACAGTGTCATAGCAAATTTTGAAGAATTAACATGCATAAGATAGAAGAAAGTTTTGGGTTTGTCATATCCGACTAATTTTTTCTTAAAAGTGGTAGAACCCTATAATTAATATTATTTTTCTATTTCCGTGTACACTTCATTTTCAGTACCTCTAATGTTTATTATTATCCAAAGTTGTCCGCAATGAACTTTATATACCTATATTTTACATCAGAGTTATTTTATCTCCAAATCCTCCAGTTTTCCCGTTTGCAGTATGAAAAACGACGAGACAATTATACGTATATTATCTATACCTTTTGTAACGCATATACAGAGACGTTTATCGTACTTTTATGTATGAAAGTAACACTTAATAAGCATTATTTACCAGGGGTCGATCCAGGCAAATTTTGGGGCCTATTTAGGGACCTTTCACAAAAATCTATTTAATAAAATAGGCCCCTTCACAAAAATGAACTTAATAAAATGGGCCCTTCACAAAATTCCTTTTAATAAAACAGGCCGCTTCATAAAAATTTTTTAATAAAATAGGCCCCTTCATACAATTCCTTTTCATAAAAGCTTTTAAAATATGTAATTTGTCAGTCAAGCCAGGTCACGAAAAACAAAAACTTTAGCCAGAGGATTTATAGTAGTTTTTGTTAATAAAATTCTTTGTTCGAATTTGAGTAAATGGATTTCCACTTTCGTTAACAAATGTTATTTTTCAAAAAAATATAATAAAATTTAGAAAAATATAACTTTTACTTTTCAAAAATGGGCCCCAAGAATAAAAACCTGCATCGACCCCCGTTTACAGTAGAGACAATGTACAGTAGGTATTCGCGCCATCTGGCGATGACTGTAGTCTTTAACGATTCCGAAACTAAGCGATATTGTGAAGGCCAGATAAGACAGGTGATCGAGTTTGTCCGTGACTTAACATTATGGAGGAGAATTCTGAAGCTGAGTAACCAGCCCCTTTAACAAAAAGTAACTATTTTTCCCACATAGAAAATTACAACTATAGTGTAGAAAAAACTATAGTGTAAAAAAATAGTGTAGAAAATTACAACTATGCATGCCTCACATCTGTGAATAATCCACTTTTTTAGTATTGCCGAAAGTCGTATGGATAGGCAAAGAATCTTATAACAAACCTTTTAATTATATATATATATATAAATTACGCAAAATGTTACCCAAAGCTAAATAAAATCATGCTTCAAGTATAATATTTATCCAAAATTTATAAAAATGACCTACATTAAAAAAGGACTTAAAAAGGGGGAGGGGACTAAAAATACGAATTTCAGCAAATTTCTAATTTATGGTAATGAGTTTAAAATTTACTACGTTATTGTAAAAATTCCGAAGATAAGTTACCATCCCCTTAACAAAAAGTACTTCTTTTTCCCACCTCTATTAGCGGCTCTTTCAAAGATTGGCTCAGTGTTTATAGAAAATTATAACTATGCCTGCCTGACATCTGTGAATAATCCACTTTTTTAGTAGTGGGGAAGGTCATATGCATATGCAAAGAATCTTATCACAAAACTTTTAATTATCCCCAGACGTTTATTTACTTTGGCTGTTAGCGATATAATGAGCCAAGTCTATATTATTGCTTCTTTTGTTAAACTAACAAAGTTATTATATTATGTTTTATTGTATTTAGATTCTTTTAACACATTGAAGACGTACAGTTTCGTCTTTTCAAAAAGAAGCCCGTCCCATGGGAGCCACTCTTGCATATTTCATTTTTCAGAGAAATAATTTTTGTGTTCCTGTTTATATTAAATTAGAAAAACCTGCGTTTTTTAGACGTGGTGGTTGAAATATATCAAGTGGTATTTGTGTGCCTATTATCTAGCCATGTATTTCGCCATAAAGTTTGCATCAATACTATTTCAAAGATAAGTTCCGTGCATTCAATAACTTAAATTACTTTCGTAAACATTGAAGTATTGATTTGACTTTCATATCTCATTTGATCATATGATTTCCCAGCTGAATATTTATTCAAGTGATCTGCGCATGTTTCCTTTATTATCATTATTATTATTTTACTTCGAAATTTACCTAAATATTTGTAAATCAACGTATTAACTAAAGTTGATATTTTAAAACATTCACACCAGAAGAATTTCAGTGATAAAATTTAATTATAATTTGGCAGTGTTTTATTACTATCAAGGGTACATTATCTCAATAAGCGGAGGATTGGCTAGTCTTCCGAAATAATATCTTAGTGTTTCAATTTCACTGTAGTAGGGATGGTCATTTTGATTGACTCGTGAGCGTGTTCATGAGTAGTGTTCCTGTTATATTAACCCGTTACTGGAGACGGGAGTCAGAATGTCTCCGCGTTGTTCTTTGGCTCTGATTATCATGTATTTTTTTGTCCTTGAATAAAATCATTCCTCAGTACCGACAAGTAGTTCTTATATCATTACATGATTTCCATTATATATTGCGTTTCTAAAAAAAATTCCAATGCTGTTTACAAAAGACAAAAAAGGGAAAATAACATTATATCTCTGAATGCGTAAGAAAATTCATGTCTCCAGTTACGGGTTAAATTAAAAAACCTGAGTTTTTTAGACGTGGTGGTTGAAATATATCAAGTGGTATTTGTGTGCCTATTATCTAGCCATATATTTCGCCATGAAGTTTGCATCAATACTATTTCAAAGATAAGTTTCGTGCATTCAATAACTTAAATTACTTTCGTAAACATTGAAGTATTGATTTGACTTTCATATCTCATTTGATCATATGATTTCCCAGCTGAATATTTATTCAAGTGATCTGCGCATGTTTCCTTTATTATCATTATTATTATTTTACTTCGAAATTTACCTAAATATTTGTAAATCAACGTATTAACTAAAGTTGATATTTTAAAACATTCACACCAGCAGAATTTCAGAGATAAAATTTAATTATAATTTAGCAACGTTTTAACACTATCAAGGGTACATTATCTCAATAAACGGAGGATTGGCTAGTCTTCCGAAATAATATCTTAGTGTTTCAATTTCACTGTAGTAGAGATGGTCATTTTGATTGACTCGTGAGCGTGTTCATGAGTAGTGTTCCTGTTATATTAACCCGTTACTGGAGACGGGAGTCAGAATGTCTCCGCGTTGTTCTTTGGCTCTGATTATCATGTATTTTTTTGTCCTTGAATAAAATCATTCCTCAGTACCGACAAGTAGTTCTTTTATCATTACATGATTTCCATTATATATTGCGTTTCTAAAAAAAATTCCAATGCTGTTTACAAAAGACAAAAAAGGGAAAATAACATTATATCTCTGAATGCGTAAGAAAATTCATGTCTCCAGTTACGGGTTAAATTAAAAAACCTGAGTTTTTTAGACGTGGTGATTGAAATATATCAAGTGGTATTTGTGTGCCTATTATCTAGCCATATATTTTGCCATGAAGTTTGCATCAATACTATTTCAAAGATAAGTTTCGTGCATTCAATAACTTAAATTACTTTCGTAAGCATTGAAGTATTTATTTGACTTTCATATCTCATTTGATCATATGATTTTCCAGCTGAATATTTATTCAAGTGATCTGCGCATGTTTCCTTTATTATCATTATTATTATTTAACTTCGAAATTTACCTATATATTTGTAAATTAACCTATTAACTAAAGCTGATATTTTAAAACATTCACATCAGTAGAATTTCAGAGATAAAATTTTATTATAATTTGGCAGTGTTGTACCTCCGAATATTAAATAGAGTAGCTGATTGGGACAGCTTGATATGCAACAATGTTAAAGCTGCTACTGTATAAAGGTATGGGGAAAAATCAAAAAATTGTTTTGTTGATGTTCCTTTGTACTTGGTACTTATCTATGCGTTTTATATTTTATTGTGTGTTTATATTTTTTTTCTCATACCTTTATTACTATTATTATTATAATTTAAGATATTAATACTTAAAGATCATGCATTATTATTATTAATATTCTAATATTAAAAGTATTATAAGATGCTCTCATTATACATTTGGTATAAAATAGGAAATGAAATAATTATAAAATTAAATCTGTTTAGTTCAATGTATTAATTTAAAAAATATATCTGCGCCCTTTTCTTTATATATAGAACAAATAAACTTTTTATATTAAAAACAAACAGAAAACAGATAGTAATAGCTTTTAAATCTTTCTAAAGTAATTAAAAAAAAACTGAAACCGCATTCACGTACTATATATAATAATAGTTACATGTACATAATTATACTTAGGGAACAAGTATTAAGTTGTGTATATTTTAATTATAGAAGTATTTGTTAGTTAAATCATATTTATTGTTTTCTAAAGCCTTGACTCACAGCAGTCAAAAGATTAGTTTAAGATAAGAAATAATAATTTTATTATATCCCATTGGAGACTAATTTGCTATAGGCTTAAAGCAGTTAAAACGCCACATACATATCCTATCCCTATCAATTTATTTATATGTAATGAGTTAAGCATTAAATAACATTATTATGGCATAAAAGATTCTTTTAAATTTTAAAAGTAAAAGGTTGTAGATATTTGTTTACTTATTTATATACTTTTTATTATAATGTTGGAAAGATTATGTTCTAAAAATTTCGATTTTAATATTATTTTCAAATATTTTGGATAGGTGACTCCAGTAATAATGCAAAAGTTTAGTTATTTTTCATTTCCTTCAAACCAGGTTTAAACAAATCCCTACGAAATTTCCTTCTCCCTTCTTCTATAACGCAGGCACTTTTTTTAACATTGTTGCATTAAGCTGTCCCCATCCGCTACTATTAAATAGTAGTTTAGTGTTTCTCTGTAGTAGAGATGGTCATTTTGACTCATGAGTCTACTCCAGTGTTGGATTCAGGGTGTGGCCCGGGTGGAGCATTCCTTCCCGGAAAATTTGATATTTTGTGCTTTTATGGTCAAAAAGTGCAATTTCTCCTCAGGAGAAAAATGTCTGAATTCAACTCTGACTCACTTGATTGATGAATCGACATAGTGGCTCGACACACTTGCGGAAGTACGATTGGTTGGTTGGAAGGATGACGCAATTCCAGTTTTTGTATCAGATGTATCGCCGGGAAGAACATTTTTGAGCGTATGCGTGAATTATTTTAGTTTCGATTTTATATACAAGAAGTCTTTTATATTAGGTTTTCTTGGATGAGAACTGGGAACAGCCAAACTAGATGTCTGCACTGGCCAAAATTTAAAGGCCCTCGCCCGACTAGTGCAAAAAATCAATGCGTGCAATTGCAAAAAATGAGTGCAAAAAATCAAATGGTATTTAAAATTTAAAAGTTCGGCCCGAACCCATTTCGCTCCAGTACAAAAAAAAATAATGGCCCGGCCTGGTATAAATCTTAAAAGTTCGGTCCGAGCCCGTCTTGACCCTTACAAGACAATTATTGGTCCGAGACTGGTCCGGCCCGAAAAAAAGTTAAAATCTCGGCCTGAGCCCGGCCTGGCCACACTAATTTTCTTAAAAACATGGATTTTTATGTCGATATAGTTAAAAATTGTTCCATAGGAGAAGTTCTGACCAAAAATGCTTAATTTTACCCTTTTATTCATTTTTATAATCTTAATTTTTAAAGAAGCACCCTGTGCTGCGATTTATATATATATATATATATATATATATATATATATATATATATATATTTTTTTTTTTTTTTTTTTTTTTTTTTTTTTTTTTTTTTTAACGAATCTCTATTTATATGTAAATGTTTCAATTAACATTAATATCATTAATCCATATCCTCTGTATTAGAGACTTAAGAATCTGAAAAATGCTACACAACAAAATCTTATAAGACGGAATTGCTTAGGAAAGAAAAAATATGCGTTACAGACAATTTCTTTTCTTAGCAGGTTTAAATGTATTATATTCTTTTCTCACGTATTATTATATTCATTTTGCATGTATCAACACATTTTTCCGTTTAAGACAGGATTCCGTCATAGGCAGGCTCTTTTTCATATGTGTCATCATATTTAAAAAACAATTATTTTATTGCCTAGAAATTACTATCCCTTAAAAAGAATAACTTTTAATGTTTAACCCATTAAAGATGAGTCTCTTTTACACTTCTTTTAGTTCTTCGACAGCACCTCTTAATTCTCGTACACTGTTTTTTCCACATCGTACTTTTGAATTATTTAATCGTTTAAAATTTGAAATTAGATAAGGTGAAAATTTCCAAACTAAAATATTGGTATTCAAATTTAAAAGTTTTGTTCGTCTTAGATGACATATAGTTTTCTTGGCAACAGGCTTTAATGAGTATTGTAGAATAATGACAATTTAAAAATATATACATTTTTTGCAAAAATTTTTCGGCCGGGCAAAATTTTTCTGATTTTTGCACGGACCAGGCTATGCCGAGGCAATAAATTTCATACAGGCTGTGCCGAGATCGGCCCTTGCAAATATTGGAAGCATGAAGCCAGCCCCGGATCTGAAAAATTAAGTTAGGCTCGACCCGATCTTTCAGAAAAAGTATGGCGCTAGCACGGGCCGGAAAAGCAATGCCTATAGGCGCTGCCCGAGCCTTCAGAAAAAATGTAAGGCCCGGTCCGGCGCGAGACCGACCAACGGACTGGGACGGTGCACACCTCTAACTCAAACTATATTCCAAATATTGGAACATTGTTCTTTAACCCCCTCTCCAGATGTCTAAGAACTTACCCTCTTTTTAACGGGAAGAGGAAGGTTTTCAGGTGTTCTTTTTTTTAGGTGGATTTCGTATGAAATACTACCTATTGGCGTCGTTCGTATGTTGGAATTTCTGAAAAAGTTTTGCAGATCTACACCGATCATGACCCCTAGAACCCAAAACCACCATCAGTAAAAAACTTTATATATATATATATATATATATATATATATGTAGCTATCTATCTATCTATATATATATATCACTTTCTTCTGGACACGACAACTTCCAAAATTCTGCACAAATCTCTTCCAAACTGATACATAAAATCAAGGGGCATAAAATCTCGGCCAAGTTCGTGAATCGGCAAAATCGGACCAAGGGGATGGAAATAGGGAGGGTTTTTTGAAAACAGAAAAAAACCCATAACTTCTTAATTTTTGTACATATCAAATCAGTTTAAAGTTTTTATTACTTCTAAAAATAGGACCAAAAAATTATGTATCACAGATTTTGGATAAAATTAAAAATGGGCTCAAGGGGTGCAAAAAATAGGGTTTTTGGGAGAAGAAAATTCCTAACTTCGTCAATTCTCAAGATATCAAGTCCAATTAATTTTATTATACATCTCCTTAATATTATCTACAACTTTTGTATTCACAAGTTTTTGATAGGACCAATTCGTACCGCAAAAAAAATTAAAAACGAAAACAAAAAAAGGGGGGTGAAGAAGAAAAATTTCTATAACTCCGTCAATTCACACGATATAAAATCTCCATGAATTTATCATATATCTTCTTAATATTGTCTTCAACATTTCTATAGACAAGTTTTTGATAGGGCCAATTCTTACAGCAAAAACAAATTAAAAATACATAGCGGTTGAAGAAAACAATCATCTTATTAAGAATGTATTCAAATCCAAACAGCTTATTTTCTTACTCATTTTTAAATTAATTTTTGCTCTCAAACGCGTCCAATTGATAGATTCTCTTCTTCAGAAACTATATAATGTACCGTAATGATCGATTTTTTGATAGAGGCAGAATATATTTCAAAAAATGATGTCAAAGTGGACATTTTGAACAGAATTTTCCGAAGCGATTCTGTTGGAAACAAAAAATATTGCCCTACTGAGAAAATAATTGTTTATTAATCAAGTTTCAATTAATTGAAAGAAAAATAAAAACACATGTCGCTTATAAATCTTTTCAAAAATCACGTCAGCGAGTTTCGTATTTTTTCTATTAAAAATTAATCTGAAAATGTGCCAGAAAATTTCGAGTTGTTGAGCATGGAAAAGTGTTTTTTTTAATACCGCCTTAACATGATTCTGATAAAACCAGCTATTATATAAAAATGAAATAAAAACTCGTCAAAAGCGGCCAGATAAAACAGTTAAAGTGGTTTTATATCTAATCATGATTTAGTTTTTGTTGGTGCATATAATATACTTAACTTCGAAATCTACCTCCGCCTGTAGGCCGGGCCGGCGGAGATTTTTTTTTTTTTTTTTATCTATATCATATTTTAAAGGTTTAAATTTTCTGTGCTGAAAACAAAAGGAGAAACTGACCTCTTTTTATGTGTAGGGGGAAGGGTATTAAGTTAAATATATTGCTAACAATGGCAAAAATCCTTCAAAATATCCAAAATCCACCTTTTGGTAATTACCACTTGGGATAAAAATGTCATTTAAATTCCCTCCCGAAATTTTCGTTTCTTCTCCTTTGTGCAGCCCTCCCCGATCACAACATTTTAAATTCTTAGATCTCTTTTTCATTGATTTTTTTAGGTTTATGTAGTTAAAAAGTGAAAATGGAGCCATTAAGACTTCATCGTGTTCACATATTTATAGATTATTAGCTATTCACAAATATTTTTCGAAAAAAAAAATAGAGGGACTAATTAAGTTACTTGATTTTTTTTCTTGTGTGTGTATCGTGTCGGGCATTGTTGGAAAGATCTCATAACCCCGAATTCAAAAATATATTTATTTTAATTTTAAATACTGTCGAAAATGTAATGCAAAAATATGCCCCTCCCCAACCTATTTCCGAATCTACTTAAACTAAATTTATGAAAAATTTAGGGGCAGTAGTAGCTTATTTAAACTTTTCTGGAAAATTATAGCGATTATCTTGGGTCACATAGTTTTGGAGAAAATCGCATTTTCCATTACACACAAATTTTATTTTGCGGCGCTCAACGGCAGCATTTTTAGCTATAAAGTTATAAAATTTACAGGCCTGACTATTGAGGTAATTTGAAATCAAATAGCGTTTTCCATTTTTAATAAATAAATTGCTTATGAAGTAAAATACGATTTTTGTTATGTGTCAGAAAGTTGCTTCTTAGCATTTGAGCCTTAATAAATTACAGAGAAATGTTTTCAAAAATCTATTTTTATCATACAACTTCAAAAGTTATGATGTTTTTAACTTTCTTTTTTTATTTTATTCTAAATTAGATTAATTTTCTAATAAATATTGAAGTATCGAGGAGTCTAAGTAATCATTAACGTTGCTGTTGCTATTTTGTATTTTCTGTCTTGCGAACACATTCTAATCTAAAATATGCTATAAAATTTCCAGATAGATATGTATACAGTACTCTTTAAAAGAATCTTAATTGTATGTCATGAAAAATCGGATTTTTTTTTGTAGAAATTTTGTCGGGCCGGGCCGGGTCTGATTTAATTGTTTTTGTTTTGTTTTGTTTTGTTTTGTTTTTTTGTTTTTTTGTACGGGCTGGGCTGGAAATCCGGCTCGTGCAGATTTCTAAATGAATTATGAATATCTGCAAGTTTTGTATATTTATGAATAAATGTCATTTTATAAATCGACCAAGAGTTTTGCAGTGTCTGGTACATAATTGAAGAGCTGAGTGAAAGAACATGTTATGCTACATTTTCTTAAAAATTGTTTTATCTTTTGGACGAAGGTGTTATCAGGTATTCTATCACATGGTAAAGCTAAAATACTAAAGTTCTATTTAGCCTTGAAGATTTAAGACATTATTCATTAATATTTAATATTTTAATATTTAATAATGCAAATAATATTAATATTTTTTAATATTTAAAAATTAAATATGAATAAGTTTTTTTTGATAGAGTTTAGTACCACACCTGATAATATTTTAAACACATGGTATCAAACAGAAAATAAATCATTAAAATTAACAACAAAAACTTTCACATCAAACTTCTTCAAATGTAATTTTTGTAACTTAACATGTTCTTCCACTTAGTTCTTCAATTGTTAAGTTAAAAGAATTCTTCTTTTCTCATGTTTATAGTTTTTGATTTACTCCTTTTTAAAATTCTATTTTTAAAACCAACATAATATATTGAGATACATCCACAGAGACATGCACAGCATCCCTATTTGCAAAAAAAAAAAAAAAAAAAGGATGGAACAGAATTTCTAAAATATCTTCCGTATCTGGTTTTAAATAAGGAACATTAAAAAAATCGATTGGCTAAACTTTTAAAAATTATATGTAAATTATATCTATTTTAAAATTACCTACGAACATTTTTATTTATAAAACGGAATTAAAATAGCAATATATACGCAAACAAATAACGGATATCCACTTTTATCTAAAATATATCTGTTATAAAATAAATTCCGTAACTTAATATATTTTAAACAACCTGCAACTAAAGTAGAATTTTATTTGTCTTTTTTCTAAGTTTTTTCTATATTGCATGAGATGAAAGCAGTTGAAAATATTCCCTTAACTAGTCCTACTTCTTTTTTGCCAAAAATACAAAGATGACATTTGTTCTGTTTGGTCGTCTCTGTCATCCCTGGTCGTCTTTCTCCTATACCAGGCTCGGCGAAACTTTTCACGTACGCGTGCCGAAACTTCACAAACAAGATCTATCAATAATGTAACGTGCCAAACTTATACAAAAAGAATTTTGAAGAGTACAATGTTTATACGAAACACTGATTATAAAATCAGTTGCTTTAATGCATTAATAATTTAAAAAAATATTAAAAATCAAAATGCGATTTTTCTGTATACTGGAATCAGCCATAAAATGAATGAATTTTTAATTCGTAAATAGGATTCATTTATGCGTTATGTACTGTATGTAATAAGGGGGAAAAATACGAGCTTTATTTAATTAATTCTTAACTTACTATTAATGCAACATCTCGGTTGTAATTTTCTAAGTGTTATATTAAAAATATACTAATAATGTATTGATGAGATTTTTGCTGTTGCACGTTCGATGAAAAATGCTTTATATCTGGTTCATATTTTGTTATTCTTACAAATATGCATAGCTAAATTAGATCCATTTGTCACTTTATTGCAGTGGCTGTCAAGCGAAATTCATTTAAAAAATTACAGCTGTTTAAATTAATATAGATAGGCAAAATACATACATAGGAATACGCTACATAGGAAGGAGGAAAAGAAAATTATTCTAAGGACAGGAAAAGAAAATTATTCTGATGCGTTAATTGATGCAAAAAATAATTGTATTGTTTGTGATCTGCACGCATGGAACAAAATTTTATTGGTTATAATAGAAATAAAAAGGGTATTTTATTTGTATAACGATAACTAAATTAAAAATTTTCGCGTGCCAGAAAAATTAGCTTACGTGCCAACTCTGGCACGCGTGCCATAGGTTCGCCAACCCTGCCCTATACGGTGTCCAGCACAAGCATATCGTAAATTCAATTGATCTTTAACCCCTTAAAGATCGCTTAATGTGGGAAAACCATTAAAAAGTATTTTTTTTAATTACAGAAATTGAATAATTATAAGGATTCTAAATAAAATATGCAATTAGTTTTTTTAAGGCGGGAAAAAAGGATGTTATAGAGCAAATTCACATTTGTAGAAAAGCCATCATGCGAGAGATCCATCATACATCTTAATGTTTCTTTTACACGATACAAATTAACGCGAATAAGACCTTTATTTTTCACATCTTCGATCTGTATTTATCATCATCACATAAATTTATACAAATAATATTTGAAATAATATATATACATTAAATTTTGATTCTTAATAATTTTTTTGAACGTGATATATTTCGAAATATCAGAACAAAGTCCAACATCACAATCAGCGTAAAAAAACCAAATCTAAACGTTAATGCTCAAAGACTTCACACGGAAATGCCAGTAAAATTTTTCTAAAAAGAATTCAGTTAAATTTTTCTGTTTTCAGAAGTTTTTCCAGCAATTAAAACTCCAGCCCGGAAATATGACGGACACGAGAAGTAACGAACGACACCTCAGCCCGTAATATTGAAGGGAGCGAGAATTAAGAAGTTAACGATATACCCTGCTGCCCTTGTCTCTGTTTTTCTCTCTTATATTCGTAGCGTCATCTTTCTAATAATACACGCAATGACGCCTTCTTCAACTCGATCGTATTCCTGGCCTTCTTTGAAGGACTGCTAGCTCTGGAAACTTTCTTTGACCAAATGATGGAGCACTCGCAATAAAAAAAAAAAGTACAATGGAAATAAACGAAATTGCTTGCTTAGACGCACGGGGTGATCCACACACGACGAGAAACAACAGGACACTTCGCAGGAGAACGCATGATCCCCCCCCCCCCCTTTGTTTACGGAAAATGCAGTGAGGCCACGTGAGTACACCGACGAAATCCGAGGCAACCGACGAAAACAGAGGCAAATTTTTCGCGGAAAAAATCGGTGAAAACCTAAAACGAAGTTAACCGAAGTCAACGAAAACCGAGGTATAACTGTATATATATATGAGGGGCTCACAACCATAGTAGACCAAGTCCATTTTGAAAAAAAAAATGAGATAGTCTATTTAGAAGGTGCATAAAATTTGCTTTATCCGACAGTAACCAAGAATGTAAACAGCTGACAGATATGAGGGAGTATGTGAAAACAGATTTGGTTCACTGTGGGGGTGGATAAAACAGATTATATGCATCTTTAAAATGAGCTGCATATTTTTTTAATAGACTTGGTCTACTATGGTTGTGAGCCCCTCATATATATATATATATATATATATATATATACTAGGGGGCTCTGCCCCCTACAAGCTACGCTCGCCAACCCCGTTCAGACTCCGTAAACTCTAACAGCACGCTAATTTAATCGACTTTAAAATGTATCACTTAAATGAATCTTTTAAATCTGACGTAATTTTCACCAAAGTTTTCTTTCCCTTTTTAATATTCACGTGAAAATACTTTTGTTGTTAGAAAGAAAATATTATTTGCGCTGTCTTCGAATTCTCAACAGGAGAGCAATGCGCCTCTTGCAGCCGTTTCAATAACATATGCTTTGGTTCCAAATACCTCAACATGTTGATTTTCTGCTAGCAAGTAAATCCTATTGGTTTACAATGGAAGTCTACGGGAATTCGGCGAAATATTGGAGATATCGCCAAGTTGGAGTCACTTTTGACGACTAATTTTGGTCGCCAAATTTGGCGATATATCTCCTAGTTGGCGACAACCTTGGCGGTATTTGGCGACAGAACAAGTGGCCTCCCTATGGTAACCCTCCTTATAGGTATGGGGATGCATTAAATGCTTTTCGATAACCAATGTGATGCTTTTCATTGATACGATAGCGCAATATATATATATATATAGAGAGAGAGAGAGAGATTAGTTTTAAAAGATTATCTCAAAGTATGAAATAAATGTCTCGTACAAGTATATTTTTAAATTTAAACTGTTAAACTGTTTAGCAATATTATGATTTAGCAATTTTTATTAATACTATAATTATCAATTTTTAATTATCAATTTTTAAATTTAAACTGTTTTGTAATATTATTTTTTGTTCATTTTACGTAATAAGTGTAATGTGGCGTAAATGTGACGTAATTTATCCTATTTAAGACTTCTTACGCATGTTAATGAATTTATTATTTTACAATATTCTTTCTCTTTTAAAATTCACGTGTAAATATAGTTTTTATGACGTAATTTTCAATGAGTTCCTGCTTTTTATATTTTCAGTTTATAACAGCCACGTGTCAATAAATTTTTAATTTGAAGCAAACATTGTTTGCGCTGTTTATACAGTTGGCAACAGTTTAAATTAATACCATTTTCTAAAATATGTAAAAAATATCGCTCGAAATGGTGAAAATTTGAATTTAAAATAGAAATAAAACCTCAAAAAATGAGTCAAATTAAAAAACAAAATACAGTCTGCATACCGGGAACTTCAAACGTATGAAGTGATCTAAAAATGATTAAATTCCCATGTATAGTTTTTGCTCCTATAAAACTTTTTTAGTGGAACAATTTTGTCCAACTTTAGTATTTAATATCTCTTAAAATAATTCTTCGATTTGAAAACTGTCTGGATCTGCGTGTTTATCATACATTTCTCTATAATACCACAGATTTTCATATTTTTGTATGCAATATTTTTCTTAATATTAACGAAGAAAGACCTCCGGTCACAAAAAATTCAAAACCGGCGGCTGTGACAGCGGTAGTTACTCTTTTTTAGAATAGAGAGATATATAGGGTAAGCTAGGGTAACTGGGCCATAGGCTATTTTGTAAAAAACCGTTGTTGATGTCTTTTAAGTTTTAGCTTTTATCAACATGGCACTCCCATCTCTACTTCTTAAAACAACGTTCGTCAACTCAATCATAACTCTATCTTTGCTGCGATAGGTTGCCGAAATTTTAGGTTTCTTTTTTTTTTAAAACAACGTCGATTTGGTTGAACTCCCTCGGCTTTTTATTAAAATAAGGTAAGTACTTTTATTAAACAATCATTTTTTATTTTTTTTTTTAAGATTAGACACATAAATACATTAATATTATTAGATAATTATACATATTTACTTCATGTTTCTAATTTAAAGACTGTGTTCCAGTTACTTCATAAATATTTCAAGAATGGGGTAACTGGGACATATATCAGGTGTAACTAGATCATGTGGGATCCATTTATCCCAACAGTTATAAATATTTTTTTTAAGTTTATCTGACTACGGGAAATTAATTTCTCGATTGTTATTTTGCATGCAATAGAGAAAAGTACATAATACCGTATTAAAATTACATAATAAAAATGTTAAAAAGCATGTTGAGGGTTTCAAACCAAATTTCTTAAGTGTGATAGCTATAGCTGGAAATTTTACGATGCAGATGAAGAGGCGTACATAAGGCAATGTGAGATTATTAGAAAATTATTGAAACGAATAAAAAATAGTTCTGTTCGATATAACAGTATGGTTACATTCTCCACTGGTTTATTGGGCATATCGAACTTTCACTGTGGTAAATCAAAAAGAGAACGAGATACTTATGTACTTACGTTGCCGTTTGATCATAGATTTAGCTTGTTATTATTTTCCTTAAAATACCCATGTAATATTTTTATTCTTATTACCTATAGTAAAGTACAGTCGTGGAAAAAATAAGTAAACACCCCCTACTAACTCTTCAACAAATTATCGTAGAAGAAAGTTACTGGTACCGAACGATTGGAAATAAAATCTACTTTTAAATGATGTATATAAAATTTGCTTAGGGAGGCATCTACATATTAAAACGAACCATAACTTTGTTTTTTTTTCAATAGCAGTACACAATTCTGACAGCATAAATGAACTCTACACCCTTCAATTATTCTAAAAACAAATTTTTATGCAATTCGTACCATAAGTTTCTGAGAAATTAATTATTTTAAAACGAGCGTATTTTAAGGGCTGTATCCAAATTGAAGTTCGGTACTCGATTGTTAACCGAGAGCAGTGGCGTACCCAGGATTTTATTTCGTCTGGGGCTAACTTAAATTTCCATAATGTTCTAAATCTTACAATACACGTTGAATTGTGTTATAAACAGAAATCATTTTTGCCAATAAGGCCGTAGCCAGGAGGCGGGAGGGGGAGGGACAGGGGTGACTTTGTTCCCAATTCTCCGAAAATTTGGACTTAAAAAATTCGCGATTTTTGACATGATCACCGAAAAAAAAAACGATTTCATCAATCGTTCGCAGAAAAAAAATCTCCAATTTTTTTAAAGGATCCGTAAAGGAAAAAAACGAAATTTGTCGTAGGGCCACGGATAAAAGGCGAAGTTTGTCAAAGGATTACGAAAAAAAAGTTAAATTTCGTCAAATGATCAGGGAGAAAACACGAATTACGTCAAATGCTCGCGGAGGAAACGCTAATTTTGTCAAATGAGCACAGGAAAACACCGAATTTCGTCATTAGGCCACATAAAAAACGCGAATTTCATCAAAAGTTTCCGGGGGAAATGCGAATTTCGAAAGAAGATCGCTAAAAACACAAATTTCGCAAAAAAACACAAATTTCGTCAAAATGGCGCAGAAAAGAGCAAATTTCATCAAAAAGAGGAGAAAAAAACGCTAATTTTGTCAAAAAGCCGCGGGAAAAGCGCGAATTTCGTCAAATGGTCACCGAAAAAGTGCGAATTTCGTCAAATGACCACAGAAAAAAACGTGAATTTTGTCAAAGGGCCGCAGAAAAACGCAAATTTCGTCAAATGCCGCGGAAAAACGTAAATTTTGACGAAGGATCGCTAAAAAATACGCATTTCGTCAAAGGGAAGCGAAAAAAATGCGAATTTAGTCAAAGGGACACAGAAAAAACGTGAATTTCGTCAAAAGGCCGCAGAAAAACGCAAATTTCGTCAAAAAGTCGCGGAAAAACGTAAATTTCGACGAAGGATTGCCTAAAAAAGCGTAAATTTCGACGAAGGATTGCCTAAAAAAGGGAATTTCGGCAAATGACTACAGAAAAAACGCGAATTTCGTCAAAGGGCCGCAGAAAAAACGTGAATTTCATCAAAAAGTCATGGAAAAAACGCGAATTTCGAAAAAAAGATCTCTTAAAACACGCATTCCGTCAAAGGGCAGCGAAAAATAGCTAATTTCGTAAAGAATCGAAGAAAAAACGCTAATTTCATCAAAAAGAGGGAAGGGGACGCAAATTTCGTCAAACATCCTAATATTTCGACGAAGAATTGCGTAAAAAAAACGCGAATTTCGGCAAATGACCTCCGAAAAAACGCAAATTTTGTCAGAGGGCTGCAGAAAAAAATGCAAATTTGGACAAAGAATCTCTAAAATAACACGCATTCTTTCAAAAGAAAGCTGAAAAAGCGCGAATTTCGTCAAAGGGACAGAGAAAAACGCAAATTTCATCAAAAAGACGAGAAAAAAGTGCAAATTTCGTCAAAAAGCCGCGAACAAAACGCAAATTTCGACGAAGGATTGCATAAAAAAGCGCTAATTTCAGCAAATGATCACAGAAAAAATGCGAATTTCGTCAAAGGGCCCCAGAAAAAACGCAAATTTCGACAAATGATCACTAAAAAAACACGCATTCCGTCAAAGGGAAGCAGAAAAAACGCGAATTTCGTTAAAGGATCGCAAAAAGAAGAAAAAGCAGGGTAACACAGAAGGGCCACAGAAAAAAGCCTAATTATCTAGGCTAAATAAAATAGAAAACATAAATATTTTGTTTAATGAATATAGATTAATTTATAGGTCAGATTTTTATTTGCAACTTTTTATTAGAGAATCTATTGAAATTTACGTCAGAAACTCAATGGTCTGCAATGATTCCTTGTCATTTCAAATCCCCAATATTTGGATTGAATTGTTAGATAATTTGAAAATAAAATAGGGCAACGTGAAACATGTTAAAATATTACGCGCGTGATTTTTATTTATTTAGTTAGTTTTAAATTTCATTTGTAATAGTTTATTGTCATTTTCCATCTTAGTGTTTATTTGTTTTTCTGATGATGATTGAGTAAATTCAATCGAAACATGTCAAATTATTAAGATCTTTTTATGTATTTTATTAACATTTGACGTCCTTTTTAGAAATTAAATGTTTAATATATATTTTGAGTGTATTTTTAGAATATATATTTTTGAAATACTTTTAGATTTGTCGAATTTACTTGTAGGTCTCTTGAACTGACCATATACGTTTTCAATTATCCAGTAAAACAGGCATGGAGCTTTTTTTCAGTCATTTGAAAAATGATTTTGTGGTTTCAAGTAAATTTGGTCGCAGGACTGAGGATCATTTTGGATTAACACGAAAAACAATTTCGTGGCATGCCAGAAAATAAAACAAATTTATCTGAAAAAGAAGGAATATCAGCCCTTTTTCCTTTCACTGCGATCTCTTCGGAGGTGGAATGGAGCTATAATCTCATAACCCCTGTCGCCATCGACTTCTTTGTGTGTATGTTGGGGCATCACTGTGCACTAGTATATGGGACTAACCAGAATAGATGCGTCGCACAAAAAATATTTAAATTTATCTCAAAAGAAAGAAAAAAAAGAGTTTTTTTCATTTTTGATTACTTCGAAAGGGGGCCCTATAAACCCATCAGCCTCCTTCCCCTCATTGGGTATACAGTGGTGTAACTGTGCGCTATTATGACACGAGCCAGAAAGTCTAGTTCGTTGTATTGCAGAGAACAATTGCAGTGCAAATTTATCTCAAACAAAAAGAAAAAAAAATCACCACTTTTTTCATTTCATTTCAGCTTTTTTGGGAGAGGTCTGTAAGCCCATCACCCCCTTTCTACTCCTTTGGGTATAATGTGGTGTCACTGTGCACTAATATGGAACTAAACAGAAGAGCGTGGCTAGTCTGTTGAATAATAGGAGGAAAAAAAATGTAAATTTATCTCAAACAGAAAGAAAAAAAGCAATATTTATTTCGACTATTTCGGGAAGAGAGGGCTGTAAGCTCATCAGCCGCCTCCCCTTCTTTCAGTATGCTGTGATGTCAATGTGGACTAATATGGATTTAACGAGAATGGCTATTTCGCTGTATGGCAGAAGAAAAATTACAAATTTATCTGAAACAAGAAGAAAAAAATCAGCTTTTTTTAAATTTCATTTTCGACTATTAAGGAAGGGGGCACCCCATTAGCCCCTTTCACCTCTTTGGGTATAATTTGGGCCCACTTTGCACAAGTATGGAACTAAAGAGAAGAGAGCGGCCAGTCTGTTGAATGATAGGGGGAAAATACAAATTTATCTCAAACAAAAAGAAAAATATCAGCACTTTTTCATTTCATGTTCGACATTTTGGCAAGAGGGCTGTAACCCCATTAGCCCCCTTCTACCTTTTTGTTTATAACGTGGTGTCACTGTACACTAATAGGGAACTACAGCGAAGGGAACGGCTAGTCTGTTGAATGATAGGGGAGAAAACTACTATTTTCTACTATTTAGAGAGGAGGAGGGCTGTAATTCCAACAGCCCCCTCCCCATCTTTGGGTGTGCTGTGATGTGTGATACCAATGTGGACTAATATGGAGTTAACGAGAATGGCTATTTTGCTGTATGACAGAAGAAAAAATTACAGATTTATCTTAAAAAAGTAAGGAAAAAAACACTTTTTTCATTTAATTTTTCGACTATTTCTGGTTTTTTTTTTGGGGGGGGGGGAGGGCTGTAACCCCGTCAGCTCCCTTTCTCTTCTTTGGTGTCAATATGGACTACTATGGAATTATGCGAAGGAAGCGCATAGTCTGTTGAACGATAGTGAAAAAAATGCAAATTTATCTTAAACAGCAGAAAAAATCCAGCACTATTTTATTTCATTTTCGACCATTTCAAAAGGAGGGGGATGGAATTCCATCAGCCCCCTCCCCATCTTTGGGTATGCTGTGATGTCAATGTGGACTGATATGGTGTTAACGAGAATGTCTATTTTGCTATATGACAGATGAAAAAATTACAGATGTACCTTAAAAAAGTAAGAAAAAAATTACTTTTTCATTTCATTTTTCGACTATTTCGGGAGGAGGGGGGGGGGCTGTAACGCCATATGCTCCCTTTCTCTTCTTAGTTGTCAATGTGACTAATATGGGACTTATGAAAATGTTTAGTCCGCTGTATGATTGAAAAAAAAAATTTCCAAAAAAGAAAGACGAAAAAGCAGCACTTTTTCATATCACTTTCGAAATTTTTTTTTTTTTTGGGGGGGGGGGGGCTGTAGCCAAATCAGCCCCCCCTTGCGTACGCCCATGACCGAGAGAGCTCCCTTCTTGATCAAGGCACCCTAAGCAGTCAATTAAGCCTGTTTGATTACAGGATAGCATAAGAAATTTCAAAATATTTAGTCACTTCTATCATAGACGGCCCCTTAAACCATCATTTTGCCGTTTTTTAAGCATAATTTGAAAACTACTTGGAAGAAAAATGTGAAAGTTTGGATTTCCATAAAGCAGGACTTAATAAATCTGAATCCATCAAAAAAAATTGCAGGTTGCAATTCATAATTTTTTTTAATATTAATTTAATAATTAATAATTCATATCATAAAATTATAAAAATTGCAAATTCAACGTATTTATGTTTGGGTATATTAGTATTATTGCTACACAAAAAATTAAAACATTAGGATCATAATTTCAGAAGTTATAAATAAAAATATGAAAAAATAATTTAACATTAGAAGCATTAAATTTTGAATGTTTATAATTCAAAAACTTATCATTCAAATGACTTGAAATTTGGTGTCTAGCAGTGACCCGGAGCCGAACAATTTTTGATGCTCCAGCTCCGCTCCTAGAGAAAATACTGTGGCTCCAGCTCCGGCTCCGGCTCCAACTCGGCTCCGACTTCGCGCTTTTGAGTTGCAGATTTTAATTTACACGTTGAATTTTTTGCTCACAAATATTTTCTACCTTCATTAAAGATCTGACAAAATGCATTTTACTTCTCACCAAACTTGAAATGTTTGTTCAGAAAATATGACATCTTTTAGCTTTTGCTTTTAAAATAGAAAGTTTGGTGGAATTTTAAACACAAAAATCTTAAATTTCTTCTACACTTTTCAAACAGCCAAAATTGTACAACTACACATGTAAACAACAGGCGGCCATATTTGCTTTCAAATAGTGTTGCCACTTGGTTCAAGTAGAAAGTAGAAGTAAAGTAGTGTTACCATGTTTTGAGAAGGTTTCCTTCTCTAATAATAATAAAAACCTAAAAAATGATATAATTAAAATACTGAATAATGATGTAATTAAAATATTTTAAGCCTAGAAATTTAAAAGACTGGGGGAAAAAAAGATTTAAAAGAATATTAAAAACTAAAGGAGCCCTGGAGCTGGGGAAAATTTAGAGCTCCAGCTCCTGCTCCAGCTCCAGGGAAAACACAGCTCCGGGTCCCTGGTGTCTAGGCATAGTTTGAACCAAAGCTTTGAAATATCTCGTTAAAATTAGGTATTGCCATTGAAAAAAATTAAGTTCGGATTAGTTTTAATATGTAGACGCCCCCCTAAGAAAATTTTATATACATCATTTAAAAGTAGACTTTATTTCCAATCATTCGGTACCAGTAACTTTCTCCTACGATAATTTGTTGAAGAGTTAGTAGGGGGTGTTTACTTTTTTTTCCACGACTGCACATAAGTACTTAATTAATTTTTATGTTTTTTGTATAAATAAATCTAATATTTTCACTTTAGGTGCTTTTTTAGACACATTGACAACAAAGGTTTCCCTTACAACGCTCATTAATGAAATACAATTTACATGATCTGCCTGGTTTAAATTTGTTTAAGTTGTTTACACTTTTTTAAACAGGGCCTGATACCCCGTATTAAAAAATATAAACGCATGTGTAACGTAGACCCTCCTGGTCCACTTGTCCCATTTTTATGGGGCAACTGGACCCATGAGGGAAGAAAGATGAAATATTACCCTATATATATAAAATCCTAATGAAACGAATTTATGAAACGAATATATGAAACGGCTGAAATGTAACGATTCTTTGAATCGACTAATTAAACAACTGATTATGTTTCACGGCGATTTCTCCTAAAATATGGAATACTTTGAGATGAAATTATCACCAAAGATCAATATTGATCCGCAGATTTCAAAACTGGTATTAGAATTTTTAAATTCGAATTAGTTTTCGAAATATTAATTTTTTTTCTAATTTTATATACATTTTTCTAATGATGGCAACTCAAATTTTAATCAAACAGATAGTATTTTTTTCAGATTTTAGAAAAGGTTACTATTTTAAACTAATTTGGCGAGAAGTTTGGCCTCCCTTAAATGTATGCTAAGAAATGTATCATGTTACTTTTATTCATAATTCAATTTGTATTTCATTATCATTTTATTTAATACAAACAGAAACATTTAAAATAAATGGCTTTCACTTCTTTATTTTTTTTAAACGAAATGAAAAGAAAAATATTAGGCACCGATGTTATATACGCACCGGGATGCCAAAATGGCATTATTTTGATTGACATGGTAACCCGGCTATTGTTGTTTATTTAATAATAAGTGTTTATTCACTTTATTTTCTTTTTTTTAATTACATAAACTGTTTTGTTCTATAGTTAATTATTTTTTTGGTTATTTTCCTTTAAAAATAAAAAATAATAGAAAATAATTAAAAAATACGGTACTACTTAGTTATTCCATCGACCCATTTCACCAAATTATATAAATCGCAAAACCACTCGCCAAATTATACAAATTGACATAATTTTTATTTTAAATAACGAAAGAACAAAGAAAATAATATAACATTAATAAATATACAAATAAAACGTCGAAATAAAAATCACTTGATGACGTAAAGACGTGTAACTTGCTTAAAGTCAAGTGAATGTGACGTTTATCAACCATTATTGGCATTTAATCTTATAGTTTGGTGATAGATTTTTGTTCGACGGGATAACTAATTAGTACCAAAAATACATATGTAACTGGTATTCGAAAACGAGGATTTCGCCAAATATTCGTACGAAAAATCACGCCAAACCGGCTGCATATATGGCATCAGGCCAAATATTAAATGATGTAACAAACGATGACATTTAATTTGAACTTCAAAGCAATGTTTTTAATTTACCACTCGAAAAAAAAAATGCTAACTGGCGAGTTGAAAAATAGTTATTGGCGAGATTTGCACCCGGCTAGCATAACACTACCAAGAATTCGTTGCGACAATGCTTTTATGTAGTATTATTCTAATAAAAAAAATTGACTTTTTTAAATCGAAATGGAAAACTTTCGGCACAGATGCCACATACGGTCCCATATTGGCGCTATTTTTTTTCCTGACGCCAATGTCATATACGCAACGGATACATAACTGGCGCCATAGTATCGTTATTTTGCTTGATTTGATAAGCCGGATGTTATTATTTATGCTGTTGATCTTTTCCCCAAATTAGCGTCGGAAAAAAATCGCGCCAATATGGGGCCGTATATGATATCTGGGCCAAACTTTCATATAAAAAGCGAAGGGATCAGAGCGTATTTATTTATGGCAGTTACATGACTTGGGCTATTATAATATAGATGAAATGATGGCGATAAAATAATATTTGGCGACTTATCACCTGTACCTGGCTAATATTAAAGTACCAAAATGGCACCAGGAATATAAAAAGCGAAGTGGTTCGACGGAACTCTTGATGATAGTCGCATGACTTAGGCTATTGTTATAGAAATTGTTTTAAAATACCGGGAGACAAAGACTCTGTACACTTAATTCCTTTTATTTTTAGCTTCTTTTCAAACGTTTAACTGATCCTCTTTAATGAACACGAAAACAACCATTGGATGTCTTAACAGCAACTGATTCGGCCTTAAATTTTTGAAATCAAAGGAAACTGAACGGAAACCCGTTTACAGGGAGATCTGCACAGCTTTTTTCAGTATAATTCAATCTTCCCTAATATTTTTAAAACCGATCAGATTAGCGTGTTTTTATATTCTGCGGTGTCTGAACGGGGGTTGGCGAGCGTAGCTTGCAGGGGGCAGAGCCCCCTAGTATATATATATATATATATATATATAAATGAAATGAATCAGCTTTACTTGAGGGTAGGTGAACGTAGTCATGGGCTTACAAGACGAGGCAGTTTTGTCCTGAACCTGACTTTATTTTCTGTAATAATACATGATATCATCTGAAGTCAGGTCCAGTGACTTGGGATACGTTAAGAGCAACAGCTATCGAATTTCTGCATGTTTTTTAAGAGAGGATCCCATCATAATCTGACTTCGCAT
Source organism: Maratus speciosus (assembly GCA_963932465.1). NCBI lineage: Eukaryota > Metazoa > Arthropoda > Arachnida > Araneae > Salticidae > Maratus > Maratus speciosus. The sequence goes on from OZ010798.1 coordinate 296,045,409, forward strand.
TCCCCCTGCACTCTGCTTTTCATCAGCTAGTTTTTACTTTTTCCACCAGAAGGCAGAAGTATCAACATGGGAGGTTTAATTCTTTCATGACTGGTGCATTATCTTTTTTATAACTGTTTTTTATGTGGAGACAAGAGTCTGAACTTATAATTGCACAACCAAGAGCTAATTCTAATTTAAATGTTAAATATTATTTATGAGGCAATCATAGTATGAACTGTGAAATCAGACAAAAGTTAATTATGATTTATTGCTCTGAAATTACTAACTGTCATACTGGAGAAACTTGATTAAACTTTATTATTCAATTGAGCATGAAACAATCAGTTTGTTTATGCTATAAACTATGATGATTCTTACAAGATAATTTAATATGTTTTATGAAAAATGTCATGTCACCAAATGGTTATTTCTTTTTCAAAGCTGTTTCATAAATATCAATTAGTGTCAAAGATTTTTATGATGAAGAAAATCTTTTTAATTATTTGATTTAAGAGCCTATGAAAAATAAGTTTAAATTTAATTTCAATTTTGAATTTTAAAAAGGTAACACATTTACAAAAGTTCAGACTTTAATTCAAATGAACATTTGCTTTTTGAAGCTGAATTACCATAATATCCAGAGTCACATTGTAAAATCATGGCCCAGTGGCCCCACGTAACTCTCTCCCTATATATACAGGGTGTTTCAAAAGGTCGCTTACAAACTTAACATGTTGGTTTGTCATATCATGAGGAACAAGATTTACATAGGAACTTGTGTTCGAAAATGCAAACTGCGACCGCTAGAGGACGATGAGCGCAGGTGTGGAGGGGAAGAAGGAAAGGATACTAAAAGACGTATTAATATGACTTTTTTTAAAGAATATGGTTTAATTTACAGAAGGTGTTTAAAATTCCTTCCATTCGCCCCAATGCATGCTTCACGATGTCGACGCTTGGATTCGCTGACCCGTTCAAAATAGGCAGGTGTGTCTCGGACACGTGCCACCGCTTCTACGACCCTAGGACGAGATCCATGTCCGATGTTACGGGCGTCTCGTACACCATGGACATCATGTGTCTCCACAGATAGAAATCCAGGGGAGTCAGGTCGGGGGATCGCGGTTGCCATGCGACTGGTCCGCCTCTGCGAATCCAGCGATTAGGATATGTCCTATCGAGGTATTCTCGCACAGTGTAGCTAAAATGAGCAGGCTGCTGAAACCAGATGTTTCAGCGTGTAGCGGCTGGAACGTCATCCATCAGATCCGGCAAGACTCTTTCTAAGAAAATGCGATTGGTATTCCCGTTGAGGCGCTGAGGTAGTAGGTAAGGGTCAATTAACATATCACCGATAATACCAGCTTAAACGTTTACAGCGAAACGTTGTTGACGTGCGTGAGCATGTGTAGACCTTGGGGTTTCATGCGCCCATATGTGAATGTTGTGCAGATTCAGGACACCGCCCTGTGTAAAATCTATTTATGTTGTCAAACTTGGGTACTGCTACTGAAAAAAAAATGGGTTCGTTTAGATATGTACATGGCCCCCTAAGCAAATTTTACATACATTATTTAAAAATAGACTATATTTCTAATCGTTTGGTACCAGTAACTATTGTCAACAATAATTTGTTGCAGAGTTAGTAGGGGGTGTTTACTTTTTTATTCTGCGACTGTACAATTAGGCCGCCACAAGTGATAAATTGCCAAATATTTTCTGTAGCTCGTGCAACTGTCTGGGAGTTGAAACAACAATAGATTATGTGCCAATACATGCTCGTCAAAATATACCAAAGCGCTGTAAAACTTCAACAATGTAACATTTAAAACTTAAATGTAGAAAATAAATTGTAAATAAAAAACGAAATCTGCAATATTAAAGAATACGCTTTTATCAAATAACAGTTTAATATTGATTAATTTACGATTATACGTTGTTAAATCAATTTTGAAATCCTAAAAAGATATGTTAAATAATGTTTTGTTTTTTACACGACTGCCAAGAAGGGTTATGTGTTTCATGCGTATCTGGGTATGTGGATTTCTTTATACCCTCGGAACATCCCAACGGCTGGATGGATTTTAATGAAGGAGATCTCTATCGATACGTCTTAACTGTCCGATGGATATAGGCTAGGTTTTGTTTTTATAAATTCAAAATGGCGGCCGCAAAATACAAAATGGCGGTAGAGACGAAAAAAATTTTGTACGCACCCTATTGAGTGGCATATCATTGGATAGGCCTTTCAAAATGAAGACGATGTTTCATTGACTATTTTACAGTCAAAAGCGTCGTTTAAATATTACACAACCTGGAAGTTGTGTAGGTAGGATCTCTAGCTTTACTGCAACTTACCATCATAGACGTCTAGAGGCCTCATCAAAACAGTGTTTATAGATAGGAAATAATAATTAAACACAACTTAAAAGTCATCAGTACAATTAAATAAAAAAAAATAGGTAAGTAGTATAAAAAATAGTTTCACCTTGATGAGAAATAATTAATTAGTTCGCTTTTTACGCAGTCGGGTTTTTTGATTTTTTAAATTTAATTTTTACTTGTTCTTTAATGTTTTTTTTTTCATAAAAAAAATAATAACAGAGCAAGAATTCTATATTTTTTAATAAATACACTTGCTTGAGCTTTCTACAAATCGTAAAAAACGCAGAGATTCTTTCATATTAGAGTTCGTTGACTAAACCGAATTTTATATTGCAACATTAAGGAAAATATAAATTGCAGTCAGAAAATTCAAGATGACCACTGAATGCTTATAAAAGAGTTTTTAGTCAAACTATTTTTACCCGACTGAAAAGAAGGGTTATGTGTTTCACGCGTATCTGTGTATGTGGATTTCTTTATACCCTCGAAACATCCCAACGGCTGGATGGATTTTTATGGATGAGGTCTCTATCAATTCGTCTTAACGGCCCGATGGTTATAGGCTAGGTTTTGTTTTTATAAATTCAAAATGGCGGTAGAGACGAAAAAAATTACGCACCCTATTGAGTGGCATATCATTGGATAGGTCTTTCAAAATGAAGACGATGTTTCATTGACTATTTTACAGTCAGAAGCTCTGTTAAAATATTATACAACCTGGAAGTTGTGTATGTATTGTGGATCTCTAGCTTTACTGCAACTCTAACCATCATAGACATCTATAGACCTCATCAAAACAGTGTTTATAGATAGGAACTAACAATTAAGCACAACTTAAAAGTCATCAATACAAGTAAATAAAAAAAATAGGTAAGTAATATAAATAAGCAATATAAAAAAAAAATATTTTAAGTCGATTCCTACTTAGGTCAATAAGAGAATTTTTTTTCTCCCATTTTTCTTTCCTCTTGAGTGGCGCTTAAAATGCCTTGATCAAGAAGAGGGCTCTCTCGATTATTGAAAATTAATTAATTTAATTTCATTAATGAATTAATATTTAAAAAAAACTGTAGCCACTGTAGACAAGTGTCATCCACTACAAGTTAAAAAAAAATTATTTGAGCTTGATTGGATGACTAATAAGTATTTTATTAACGATTGAAAATTTGAACAAGGTATATACAGCGAGTGTGTGAGCTAATAGTAGGAATTGAAAAAAAAAAATTTCACATTGATGAGAAATAATTAATTAGTTCGCTTTTTACGCAGTCGGGTTTTTTTATTTTTTTAAATTTAATTACTTTTATTATTACATAAATGCATGTGTAAAAACTATGAGTAAATGTAATTATACGTTGGGAATTTATGGAGAAAATTGTAATAAACATATAATTTAAGGATTTCTAGATAAGATAAAACATTTAATTACAAATTATCTTTCTAAATTTTTTAATGTTTTTGGTCATAGCCCACTTTTTCCTTATCTCCCAAAAAGAACGATATAACGTTGATCTATTCTATAAAGTGGTAAAATACTTTTTTTAAACTAATTTCTTCATTTCCTTATAAGTGCGACACATCTTTGATCAGCTCCTATGAATGTCTATTCTTGATTGTCAAATTTGAAAATTGTTTCAGGACAAACGTTGACAGCACTTTCTGATAGATGCTTCCTTTTTATACAGGAAACGGCATTTTTCTGAAGCCTTAAGAGAAGCCAAGACTGGATGCAATCCTATAAGAAATACGCGAAGTTTAAGACCCATTTCCTCTGAAACTACTCGACCGATTTTGATGAAATTTGGAATCCATGTTCTCTGGCTTATGCTCATGGCAAACAGTTTTTCTTTCTGCGACAGAAACTTTTTATTTTAGAGCAATGGCAATTTTTCAGAAAAAAAAAATCTGAAACTAGAACTTTTTATTTTAGAGTAATGGCAATTTTTCAGATTTTTCCATTTTCAGAAAAAAAAAATTCTGAAACTAATTAAAACTTTTAAAACTGTCTGCCGCATATGGTGATTTTATACTTAAACTCTACCACCAAAACACTTTTTATCGAAATCGCTCGAGTACTTTAGGAATTAATGGGGTTTTAGCTGAAAAGTACATTTTTCGGAGAGCTAAAAGACTTAGACATTTTTAACTTGTGTGGAGCTCACGCATAGTTTTATCAAACACATGAATTAAAGTATATATAAACACATGGATAAAATTTAGTTACGTAACACATAATAAATGAGTATAAAGTGTTAGAGTAAAATTATTGTGAGTGGGCGTGGCGTCACAGTCGTGTCTTCTCTTAAGGCCTTAGACCAATGTCAGACGGGCGTCTTTTTTGCTGCTTCTTTGCTTAGGTATTATCCATTCACAATGGTTTGTAAATGGTGAATGGGTAATACCTAAGCAAAAAAGACGCCCGTCTGACATTGATCTTAGGCTTAAAAAGAAATTTCAACCCTCCCCCCCCCCCTTCCTGTCTTGAAATTTACTTTGTTAACTTTTGCACCCTTGGAACACAAAACATAATACAGTAATTTGACAATTCATTATGTGAGCCAGTTAAACATGTTACAACCAATTTCTTTGGACGAATCGATATACAGTAAAACCTTCCTAAAACGACCACTTCCGTTCCAGTAAAAATTGGTCGCTCAGGGAGGTGGTCTCTTAATGGAGGTCATGTTTAAATCTAGATTTTAATTGTGGAAAAAGGTAACAATTAATGTTACTAAAATTTATTTTTCACATTAGGAAAAATATGGAAATTTAAGTATCAAACCAAAAGTTAATTACATAAGTAAAATATATAAAGTATTATAAAGTTAAAAAAAATGAATATTTTTTTTAACTTTGCTTTGATTTTACGGTTTCTAACCGTTTGCTTTGATTTTACGGTTTTATCTTTTATAACTTTTATTTTCAAGTCGTTTAGAAGTTCAGTAAATAAATGCAACTTTTTTGGAAGGGAACAAATAATGACGATTTCTCTAATTTATCTATTTCTTTGAGAGTTTCCTGACAGAATTGCGCAGGAGTCTTTATTGACCGTCATTCTTAATTTGTCCTTAGAGTTAAATTCATTGCCTAAAAAGGCACAAAGGAGTTTAAACCCTTAAAAGTTACCGTAATAATAATAATAATAATAATCTAAATTTAGTTTAGAAGTTTGATGAATAATGCGCTCTCCGGAATTATTTTTCTAATAAAACCTTCTTCAAACGACCAGGAAAAAATTTCACTTTCTTCAAAGAAATTGATCGCTCATCGAGGGAGTTCAACTGGGATGGTCTCTGAATGGAGGTAAAATGAATATTGAGCCTATGGGAATAAATTTCGTTCCATGAAAAAATGGTCGTTCAGGGAGGTGGTCGCACAGGGAGGTTTCACTGTACTTTCACTCATAAGTGCTGATAAGTGCCTCGAAGATGTGAAGCAGTTAGGAAATATTCTTAATGAAATTCACGGCAGCTCACTTTCGAAAGAAAGAGTCAGATTGAGGCTCAAAAATAAAAACTGCATAAAAACATTTCTGAAAATCAGAACTTTCATTCGATTAACACAGATCAATGAAATATATGCATAAGAAATAAAAGTGATATATTGCCCCCCCCCCCCCCCCTCCAAAGAAAAGTGGAGTAAATCAACTTTGTTTGCTTGGTAAAATATCAAATAATGGAGCACACATCTGAAATGCTCTACAAAATGCATCCTGTGTCGAATTCATATGCTTGAATTGAGAGCATATACTGAGTGTAAAAACCTAAAATACATTAATTATTAAATATTTTGGTATAATTTTATGATAATACATCATTAAAATACAAATTAAAATAACCCTTTTGAAAGGTACTTACTTTACTCTGGATTTAAAATCCAATATAAATCTTACATAATCATATAAATCTCTCAGTTTTAAGAATTGGGCAATTTAATAATTAAACAAAAACTTAATTTGAAGAACAAATTTAAAAAAAAAAAATTTATTTCCTACATTGTTTAAGCCCGAGAAGGGACAGATATTAAGATATTCCATTCAATTAGTTCTACATTTAATGTTAAATTTTTGTAACAAATTAGTTAAGCCAATTGAAGATTAAAAAATAAAAATAAAATTCATACAATATGATACTTAAAACACCCTAAAAAATTAGATTCCTTTCAAATGAAATCGAAATAAATATTAGACTTCTTCCATTTTTAATTGAAAATATTTTTATTGCAGATTTTCTATATGTTTATGACAATTGTACGTAAAATGATAAGATGCATGCAAAATACAAAACTTAAAAGAAAAAAGTCTAAGATTTATTTCGATTTCATTTGAAAGGAATCTTTTTTTAAGTATCATATTGTATGAATTTTATTTTTATTTTTTAATCTTCAATTGGCTTAACTAATTTGTTACAAAAATTTAACATTAAATGTAGAACTAATTGAATGAAATATCTTAATATCTGTCCCTTCTCGGGCTTAAACAATGTAGGAAATAATTTTTTTTTTTTTTTTTTTTATTTGTTCTTCAAATTAAGTTTTTGTTTAATATGTAGAGTTTTTCAATAACTACTGCATTCAGGCGAACGCATTTCAAAATTAATAGAGGGTATCATCATCAGGCTTTCATGTATGGGGTTGTGCATCACAATGTGTGATGCAGTTTACCAATGTATAATTCAAAATATTTCATCACTGTAGTAATGCAGGTTGCAGTAGTTTGGACAAAAACTTCAAAACTGAATGTAAAAAATCTACAATCAAAACATAAAAAATTAACTTCACTTAAATTTAGATACCCTATTTCCCACTCAGGAACGCTATGGAGGCAAAAATAAATTGTGTTGAATCCTTACTGTTAATATTTAACAATATTATAGCTGTGATACAGTAAAATATAAAAAATAAAAGTTTTACTTAAATTTTGTTACTTTATTCTGTCCCAAGGGGTGATGTAAACACATCTAAAATTTATTACCGATGTTTAACTTGGGGTATAAATAGTTCTCATCCCGAAAAAAAAAAAAAAATACATTTTAAAATTTAAGTTATGTAATTCCTCACTAAGTTCGCTACCTGCGTAAAAATAGCTATACATTTGAAACTTTTTACTAAAACATAAACTTGACCGAAAACTTATTCTGAAAATATCCTTTTTATTTCCACTATTCACCTTTTTAATTCTTGAAAAAAAAAAAAAAAAATAGTTCAATTTAATATTTCACGTGAAAATCTTTCAACTAAAAAGAGATAAATTATTATTACGGCTTTTGAAATTTTTGCAACAATGAAGAAAAAAATGTTACATTTTCTATGAAAAATGTCCGTTGATTCTCAATGAAAAAAGCGAAATTTGGAATTATTAAGGAAAATATTTGAACAATGTAAAAAACAATTGGCCCATGTTTCTCTCTGGGTTATAATTCACCCATATGCAAAGGCATTTTACTATTTGTTTTGACCCTGATGTTAGGCAAACGTTTTTACACTTTAAATTTATAATATCTTTAGAATTAGTAAAGAATAAAAAATGAGTGGCATCAGGGACAAAAAGGTGGGAAGAAAAAATGAAAAAGTTATGATCTCCATAGGCTTTTCTATGTTAAATTAACATTGAGAAGTCACACTGGAAATAAATAAGTATTGCGCTGCCGCGCAGTACTTAAATAAAAGTTTTTATTTGTATTTGTATTTTAAATCACCTTTATACATACTGTTTGTCTTAATTTTTTTCTATGAAAATATCTGTCTGATATTCAATCACATCAAATGCTTAAAAATGGAACCTGAAGGAAACAATAATAAATTTTAAAAAGCTGAAAAAATATGTAATTTTAAATTTTAAGTATGGCAATCTTTTTACCCGACTGCCAAGAAGGGTATGTGTTTCACGCGTATCTGGGTATGTGGATTTTTTATACCCTCGAAACATCCCAACAGCTGGATGGAGTTTAATGAATGAGGTCTCTATAGATTCGTCTTAACCGTCCGATGGTTATAGGCTAGGTTTTGTTTTTATAAATTCAAAATGGCGGCCGTAAAATACAAAATGGCGGTAAAGGCGAAAAAAATTTACGCAGCATATTGAGTGGCATATCATTGGATATGTCTTTCAAAATGAAGACGATGTTTCATTGACTATTTTACAGTCAGAAGCTCCATTTAAATATTACACAACCTAGAAGTTGTGTAGGTAGGATCTCTAGCTTTACTGAAACTCTAACCATCGTAGACATCTATAGGCCTCATCAAAACAGTGTTTATAGATTGGAACTAACAATTAAACACAACTTAAAAGTCATCAATACAAGTAAAATAAAAAATAGGTAAGTAATATAAAAAATAGTTTCACATTGATGAGAAATAATTAATTAGTTCGCTTTTTACGTAGTCGGATTTTTTTATATTTTTTTAAATTTAATTTTTACTTGTTGAATTTAAGAAATATTATTTAAATGTTAAACTCTCTTTCACGCAAAAAACATTTAAATTTTTCTCACTTATGTATGTTAGAGAACCTCTAATGTACGTACATTTACATTAATTAATATTATTATTATACAACATTAAAATGTTATTTTAAATAACCTTTTCTGAACGTATTTATAAAATACATTACTTTAAATTTCAAATTTTATTTTCAACAAATGATATAATTATATAGTATAAATATTTTAGTTTAAAAATATTAAATATTTAGCTATTTATCTATTAAAGTTTCTATTTTATTTGCTTTTTTAATCTAATTGCACAAAATTCAAACTGTGGTGTGAGGGAGGGTGAAACTTAAGTTATTATATTTTTAACCATTTTTATGAAATAGCTTTTTATGAAAAGCATACCTAAATGAAATAATAATAACATTAGAATTATCTTAGATTTCAAATTGATTACCGATTAAATATTATAAATATACTATATTAAAAAATTTTTAGAAAACATTAACTGCAGTCTTGTGAATAATCAAATTTGCTACTTTTGTAGGTCTTTTTATAAAAAAAAGTTACTATTTAAAATTTTTTTAAGAGAATAAAGTTTTTCATATTTTGTCGTAAGCGAAACTTAATGAAAAAGACAACAAATTTAACAATTAAATTTCGAAGACTAAAAAAAGATAATAGTTTAAATTTTAGACCTATAAATACAGAATATTTTTTAATTGTTAAACTTTTTTTCACGCAAAATTTTTCACTGATACTTTTCAATTAAAAATAGCGCGTTTCTAATGCAAAATCAATAGGAAAACGGATCCCAGTACTAATCATTGAATAAAATGAAACTCGCTAACAGCGAGTCGCTCCCTGTTAGCTACGGTGTGAAATGGCGCAACCTTTAGATATAGCAATCTTGCACAAAACGTAATTCACTCGCTAATGAAGTCTCATGTTCATCTAATGCGCATAATAATAAATTTTCCTTAAAATGTGACTCAATATTTAAAATATCCGTAGCTGTTTAATTACTGCTTATGTAAGTGGCCATAAATACCAATTGGCGCATTTCTACAACCACACGTACAGAGTCGCGCGTTTTGCAAGCACAAATATAAAATTATAACAAAACAATAAACTATTCGCATACACATTTGAAATAAACGCGACAAAATCAATTAAAAACATTGACTAAATAAAACTAAATAGTAAAATAATATTCATTTTATTTAATAACTCACACCAGAAATATTTCAAAATAAATATTTATACAAAGTTATGTTGGTAATCTTACTTGCTATAAATTCGGCTTCCGTAAAGTATCTTGTTATCTCGCTAGCGTCTATTAAGGCAGCTGGTGATATTTGTATTTGTATACATTTTTAGAAACACACATGACGTAATGAACTCTAGAGATGGCCATTTCGACTCATGAGTCTACTCACTTCAGCCTTGAATTCAGGTTATTAACCGACTTCAAAAAAGAAGTAGGTTATCAATTCGACCTGTATGTATTTTTTGGTCCTGTTCACGCATAACTTTCGTAAATATCAACCGATTTTGATATATATATTTTTTTTTGTTTGAAAATGTAAATCACCCGTGTAGTCCCATTCGAACTTCATCAAAATCTGATGAATAGAACAATTTTCTTTTAATAAAAACTTTAAAATTCAAAACCTTTTTGAATCAGTCGCCCAATTATAAGCTTTCATCTTTCATGCTGTCACTCTTACAGAGATACGAGATATATATATCTTCATAACTTTTCAAAGTGCGAAAACTCGCCTGGACAAGTTCTGCCATCCACCAAACCGGAAGGCCCACATATATACAAACCGATATCGGAAGTAGGTGTCAAAAAGTTGAAAATCAACCTTTAAAGTTTCCTCATGTATCAGAGCACAAGTATAGCGTCTAGAATATATAGTGTGGAAATCGGCTATCCCAGTAATACTTAAAAAAGGGCTAAAATATTGGATCCCTTAAATGTCAAACCATACTGAAATCCACAGGATATTTTGTAAAACTCCAAGACGATTTTGTTTAGGAGCTGTAATAATACGATGTTTACATTGGAATTTGAAAATATGTCGCTGCGATCGGCTCTTTGAACATTATTGCACATTTAAGAGATATAAATTTTTAGCGCTGTTTGGATAGCAGATTTTCACACTATTTATTCTAGGTGCTGTAGCACAAGTGCAATGAGTATGAGGGTGTCTGTTGCGCTGAAGTCACAAAGTGCATTCATATGACAATACACAGTTAGAGTGCATTATTATGTGTAGCGACACTGTGTGACATCACTGTCTGTGACACCATAGCCAATCCATCTTAAGTATAGTAAAATTGTGACTATATTGTACCTATTACTATGAATAAAGTGATGATGGAAAATGTGATACAAAGTAAAATGCTCTATTTCTTCAAAAAATTATTTGTTTAATCATTATCGACTGTGAATATTTGGCACCAACTTCAAAAAGTAATTGATTACTTTTTATATGTATATATTCGTAAATTAAATCATAAATATGTAAATTAATCTCTTGTAAAAAATATTCTCTACAAAGTCTATGTTTGGTGGATATTAAATTCTACATATTAAATTTAATGTTTTTATGCCGATACAAGATATCCGATGTGTGGTTATTGAATAACTTTTCGTCATTAGAGAATTTTAAAGAATTATTTAATTCTTTATAGTGCTTTTTTTTGAAGTCGGTTAATATATTTTTTCAATTCCTACTATTAGTTCACACTCTCCCCATATTTATTTATATATCTTGTTCAAATTTTCAATCGTTAATAAAATATTATTTATCCTATCAAGTTGAAATGAATTTTTTTAAACTTGTACTGGATGACAATTGATGTTAATACAGATTTTTCAAATATTAATTCATTAATTAAATTTTAATTAATTAATTTTAGTTTTATATGGGAGACAAAATGACAGCCATTGGTTATTGAACAGCATTTAATACATCTTCATATCTATAAGGGGGGGTTACCATAGGGAGGCCCTGTTCTGTCGCCAAATACCGCCAAGTTTGCCGCCAACTTAACTTGGTGATATATCGCCAAATTGGGCGACCAAAATGAGTCGCCAAAAGGGACGCCAACTTGGTGATATCTCTAATATTTCGCCAAATTCCCATAGACTTCCATTGTAAACCTACTTGCTTATAGAAAATCAACAAATTGAGATATTTTAATGCAACAAAAACTAATATTAGCTTAAGGGATTATATTAAATTTTTCTTTGATGACCTAAGTAGGAATTGACTTTAAAAACAAAATTTTTATATTACTTGTTTAAGTTTATTTTATTTAAAAATGTTTCTTCGTACTTGAAAAAAGTTAATAAATCTAAAATCTTGTTTTCATGGAAAATATTAATCTTACCATGTCTTGGTTATTATTTGTTTTGACAAGTCTTGCATAATGTTCATTTTTGAACACAATTTCTTTTTCTACCAATTTTCATACAAAATTTGTATTTTTAACACGTCCCAGCATAACTGAAGATTGTTCGTGAATTCGGTTTGCCGTCGTCTGTCCTTGATCTAACTCGCGTAAATATATTTGGATTATCATGCAAATAATTTATATTATTGAGGTAGATTATTCCATGTTCAGTTGTCAAAATGAAGTGTGTTGCATTTATCGTTCATTTACAGGTAGAATTCGTTTATATAAAGGTCTATGAGGACAACAGTCGTCTGTTGCGTATTTTAATTAGATTACACTAATTTGAACATTTTCAAACTCGTATATAACACTGAGGTGCACTACAGGGTACTTACCATAGAATAGGGCGTGCATAGCCTCTATATTTCATTTACAAGGACACACAAAATAACTCGGTTGCATTGCTTTCTAGGCTGGAAGTGCGTTTTCAATTATGATATGCATTTTTAAATGACTTTTCAACTCTGTTATGCCTTCCTAACTGAACTAAATTTTTTCATAGTACGTAGTGTTTATACAAATCACCAAATGCACCATATACAGGAAAAATAACACGTTTATTTTTGCGACAGTAGATAGAAATTGCTGCAATTATTCAGTTTTCAAATGTGTTATCCGTTTTCCAAATTGTTTATTTATACATGGGTGGAGCTAGCGGAGCTTTAACGCTTGGATTGATCTTCCCACACAGTTGAACTTTGTTTACTTTCATCTTATTAAATGGTGAAGTTTTGATTAGTGATGCACCGGATAGTTATTTTGGCCGAATACCGGATATTCGGCTTGTCGAATATTTTTTTTATTTCAAAGTTTAAAGGCATTAAAATGTTAAATTTTAAAACGATTTTACATAATATTTAAAACAGAAACTTTCATTTTGATAAACAAGAGTTTTTTTCAAGTAAACTTTATGCTAAAAAGAAATCTGCTTTGAGTTATTTTAGAAGAGGATAGTTATAAAACATTTTAATTAATGAAATTTTAAATTTCATGCATTCTTCTGTAAATTATCAGCTGTGGTCCCTAAACTGGTTAAACAGACTAGCGTCTAAACCGCGCCCCTCACAAAAGGCTCATATCACAAATGCACCTGCAAAATTCCCTATGCTACCGAGAAAGTCCCTATTTAAAGGGAAAATATGGTTTTTTCTTTTTTATCTGCGGAAATGAATTTAAATGTTTTTTTTTTTGTGTGTGTGTGTGTGTGTGTATGTGTGTTATTGGGTGGGGAGCAAAATGATTTTAAATAGATTCGATAGTAGTGGGATTAAATTTTAATTTATTGATTCTGAATAAAATAAATAGATGAATGTAGAAGAATATTTTTGGATAAAAATGTTGTCCTTTAGATGTTATGAATACGATTTTTGTTAATTTTGTTATTTTTTTACTTATCAAATATCTGGTTGTTTCAGTATTTAAAGGAAAGTATAAATATTATATGAATATTAGTTTTTACAATGGCTTTCTCAGGTAAAGTTAAGGAATCAGATCTTAAATATCTGGCATTAGAAATCAGAGAATAAGCGACTAACGAGTTGCGTATAATAGATTTAAAAGTTTTAGTTAGTAACATTAAGTATAGATCGACCGAAATATTCGTTACGTTTTCGGCCCAAAATTGGAGTTTCGTCAAACATTTGTTTTCGGGGAAAATGCTGCTGAAAATTCGGCCGAAACTATTTGTATTTAAAAAATTTCGTTTGTTTCTTCGGAAATTTCCTACATTATTCATTGATTTGAACTGTATTGGCTTAAATGAGACACTCTTCATTTATTGCTAAGAACTTCACTGTTTATAATATCAGTCACCAGGGACTCCAGATGAGAGTGCAAAATATAAAGCAAGAAATGCATATATGACTAAACTTTGAACATGCTTTCCACGAGCTCATTAAAAGCTGCAAACTTAACAGTAATTATTTATTTATTCTTTTTACTGAACAGTAAATGTTACAGATTATTTTCTTTAAATAAAGAATTAAAAAAAAACATGTCGGGTTTTCTTTCTGTTACGTTATCCATTTGCATATATTTCAATTAATTTGGCTACTGTGATGCAAACAAAACATTTACATAAATTTTACTTATGATTTTTGAATAGCTTGATACAAAAGATAACTCAATCGATTGAAATAATACATTTCAAAGTATGATATAGGCTCAGTGAAAGTGTGATATGTTTAACAGTATACTGGAAAATAAAAAATATCGTTCGGATGTGAAAATACATTTAAAAAGACAAACCAAAAATATATTTTGTCGAATTTTAAAACAAACCTTTTAAAATTCTATAAATTCGCCACTCAAATTTTCATATCATCTCATTTAAAACCTATATTTTGAATTTATGAGAGACCTCAATGAAAAAGTATTAGTGAATAAATTGTTTATACAGGGTGTCCGGTCTCAACGGTGTCCAATGGCTAATTCCTAAACCGTTAGTCATAGACATATAGTTCCAATTAGAAAAATGTTTTAAATCAGATAAAGAAATATTTTAAAAGTGATTTGGGTCAATAAAAACGTTTCTTAAAAAATTACGAAATTTAAATTTTTATACGGCCCCCCGGTCCTATAAGTTATATTTAGTAAAATTTTCCTATTACACTGACAAGTAGGACAAAAAAAGTCCCATTCATATAACACTAAAATTGTGCGAGTTATGAAACTTTAAAAATGCATGACTTATACCACTTTTCTGCTTTGAAAACAAATGAGTTCGGCTTGGCTTTGAGGGGTCATATTCCAAGTGCTTAAAGTATTCGAAGATCTCATTTCATGTGTATTTGCGCTTTGAAGAAATCGTACAAGTATTACGATTAAGTTAACATTTATTAAGTTTCAGATTGGCTGAAATAACATATGTTTTATTTTGTCAGGATTTGAGACTGTTTCTTTAATGATTTCTTTTAATAAAATTATGTTATTTTTATAACTTTTTATGTTACTTCAACGATCTTATGTATGTTTTTCCAGTTCAAAATTTGTATTCGAACTTTAACCCACTTTCAAATATCCGAACGAGATTACATTTTACATACTGGCGCAAATCCGATAACAATCTAATATTATTATGATTTTCGGTGGTTACCATTTATACTTATTTTATAGGATAACGCAAAAAAATTCGGATAGATTACCGCCAAGAAGTTTATGAAAAAGTTTTAGATTAGATAATACAAGACGGAGATTGTTAAGCTTTTTAACTTTTATGTATTTTTTAGCACTGAATCCAAAAATTGCCTTAATTTTTAACCATCATGTCAGGATATTTCGCAAATCATAAATTGTCGAATTTAAAGAATAACAAAAATCGGATACTATAAAGTTGAGGAGATGGTTGTATTTTTTAACTTTTGATAATTGATTTTTACGTACTTTTTAGCACTAAATCTGAAAATGACTTTCATTTTTAACCATCACGTTAGAATTTTTTTGCAAACGTGTAAGTTAAAATATAGCGAAAATCTCATACTATAAAACATATGTAAAACTTTTTTTATTTTATTTTATTCAATAATTTATTCGATTTTTTTGCTTATCTTGGGATTCTTGCAGCTGGGTGATGTGACGAGATGGGGGAGGAGATTAAATTTTAACTTTTAACTTTTTAACTTTGAAATTTACAAGTTGCGAAAAATCTTGATGTGATGGCAAAAAATGAAGGTCAATTCCGGATTCAGCGGTAAAGAATACATAAGAATCAATTATCAAAAGCTAAAAAACATGAAATAACCCAACTTTTGCAGGCTAAAGTAATTTAATAATATTTTAAAATACGTATCATTTTGTAAAGAATTGAGGCTGTTAATTTAGCATCATTTTATTTAACAAAAACTCTGTTTTTTCTTTCTTCTTAAATGTGTATTACAAATTGTATATTTTGCATTAATATGTCAGAATGACTAAAGATTTCAAATTTATATTGCAATGTTAATTTTACTCTCAACCATTTTTAATATATCTGACGAAATTATATTTCGACTAAATTTGTGAATGACCCCCAATTTGCAGCAAAAAATATGCTCCAACTTTAAACAGGTATTACTCGGTCAATTTTAATCGTAGAACAACGGGACTTTTTTAGTGTAAAAGGAAAATTTTACTAAATATAACTTATAGGACCGGGGACCGTATAAAAATTTAAATTTCGTAATTTTTTAAGAAATGTTTTTATTGACCCAAATCGCTTTTAAAATATTTCTTTACCTGATTTAAAACATTTTTGTAATTGGAACTATATGTTTATGACTAACGGTTTAGGAATTAGCCATTGGACACCGTTGAGACCGGACACCCTGTATATCAATTGATGTTGAAAATACTGTTTGCACTTGCGAATAGAAATAGAAAAAAGAAAATGATGATATGTTTTTCTTTCAATTGATAGCATAGTGTTTCCCAAATTTTGATATCATTATTTTTAAGACCTATATTCAGAATTTTTAGTAAGGTAAAGTGCTGTGTCAGAAATGTTTACTGATTTTAATTACTAATAAAAATTATAAATGAAAAATCCCTGTTTCCCATTTTTGCGTTCTTCTATCTTTAAGAGAACAAATTAGTTGCGATTCGGGAAAATTTTCGACTTCCAGTTTTCGATGGATTTATACGTTTTAGAAAATCCTGAACACGATTTAATGGTTTTTAGAAAATGTCTGTCTGTCACTCTGTCTGTGAGTCTATCTGTATGTGACAAAACTTTTCTGGGCACTTTGTCTCAATAACTAATACACAAAATTTCACAAACCTATAGATTCAGTTAGACCTTGGTATAAACTGGTGCTAATTAGTGTTTGGTGTATGTATGTGAATACTGTGTGTAACTTTAAAATTGAAGACAAATAGTTTCCTTTTTCACATTTTTATATCACACAGCATACAAATGTTACAAACAATCACAAACACTGAAAAACATATAGAATGATGAGGTGACTTTGGGGTAATAACCCGCTGTTAGAACAAATGACGTTCGTAAAACATATTTTGGGGAATACTCCCGCTATAAGCAACAGAATAATTGGGGATAAGACCCGCTATAACATAACGTGCCACAATGGCAGCTCAAGAACAACATACTCTATACTTGGGATAAGACCCGCTCGAATACACAACGTGCCGCAATGGCAGCTAAAGAACAACTGAACTGGGTCACATGACCGCAAAGCTACGGAGCTCGTTCGGCATGCGCACAAGGTCCGAACATGCCGACCCGCGTTGCCATGTGCGTAGCACATTCAAAATATTAAAAATACACTATAAATACAAGAACTAAATAAAATACCAATACCATAAAATAATATTACAATACAAATACAATAATAATAAGTTGCAATAACAAGGACTATACAATACAATAAAATTAAATTCTTTGTTACAAAATTTAAGCTATTTTCTAAAAATAGTTCTATATTGTTCTTAAGAAAAGTTGAATGTAAAATAATATGTAAATCTTAGGTGCACTTTAAAATAAGTAAACAATGAGAAAAAGTATGTACATTAGGTTTTATTAATGGGCAAGACACACAATCTAGATATGATTCTAAGAAAGATATTCGAGGCTGTTTTTACCTTTGCAACCCTAACATTACCATCCTTTCCTGGTATAACCTCTAAGATTCGCCCTAGCATCCACTTACAGGGAGGTAAATTGTCCTCCTTTATGACTACCATCGCCCCTGGTTTGATGTTTCCCCCTTTTACCTGCCATTTTGAACGATTTTGGAGATGACTCAAGTAATTTAATTGCCAATTTCTCCAAATTAATTGGACGAATTTAGTGATTCTCTGCCACCTAGATAATCTCGATTCTGTGATATCAATCAACTGAGGTTCTGGAATGGCATCGATAGGCCAACCAATTAGGAAATGGCCTGGTGTCAATGCATTAAAATCATTTATATCGGTCGATAACGGAGTTAAGGGACGCGAATTTAGTACCCCTTCGATTTGGGTGGTGACTGTTTGGAATTCTTCCATAGTCAATCTAGCACCTTTTAATGTCCGTTTAAGATAATACTTGAAAGATTTTACACCAGCCTCCCATAAACCACCGAAGTTGGGCGATCTAGGCGGAATGAACTTCCATTCAATAGCTTCTGAAGTAAGGTAATTAGCTAATTTTTCATCCGGTCTACGAACTAACTCATGAAGTTTGTGCAATTCTGATTTAGCACCCCTAAAATTCGTAGCATTGTCTGTCATAATAGAAGCGCATTTTCCTCGCCTTGAAACACAGCGTTTAAGTGCGGCGATAAACGCATCAGAAGTTAGATCCGTTACTATTTCTAAATGAATAGCCTTTGTTACTAAGCAAACGAAAATCGCGACATAAACCTTATGAAAAATCCCTTTTCTTTGATCTTTATATTTAACCTCAAAAGGGCCGCAAAAATCGGCTCCTGTATGGTTAAACGTAAAATTTGGAGTTACTCTTTCCGATGGGAGGTCACCCATGATTTGTTTAGCAGTAACTGGGTTGTTCCTAAAACAGACAACGCAATCATGCACTACTTTTCGCGCTAAATTTTTTCCACTTACGAGCCAAAACCGCATACGTACGTAATGGATTAAAGTTTGGGGACCAATATGAAAATACTTCCTGTGAAAATGCTCAAATATGAGTTTTGTGAGCTTATGGCCTTTCGGCAAAATGATTTGATGCTTCTTATCAAAGTTTAAATCTGAATTTTCCAACCTACCGCCAACTCTTAAGATATTATCTTGATCCAAAAGGGGGGATAAACATTTAATTTTACTGGAAGGGGGAACCCTTGATTCCCGTTTTAAACCCTTAATCTCTTCCTGAAATTCTGCATTTTGTACTAATCTAATTAGAGAAACTTCTGAATTTTTTATTTCTGGGGTTGTGAGGCTGCCTCTGCGCCGGTCTGCTAACTTACATTTGCAATTGTGAAAAAACCTATAAACATATGCCAGTATGCGAAGAATACTATAGTATTTACCACTTATGTTGAGAAAATAATTTACCTCTTCAGGATTCCTGAAAAGAGAAAGAGAAATATTAGAATTGAAATCATTACAATTATTTTAATATTTTGATTTAGTCTCGGGAAAGTAATCTGTTTCTGGCACAGAAATAGTTTCTTGCTCAGTCACTAAGTCATCAGCTGATAGGAATTTTGGTCCGCTAAACCACATTGGACTCTCTACAAGGGAATTAACACTCGCACCTCTGGTTAAGAGATCGGCAGGGTTGTCCTTGCTGGAGCAGTGATACCAGCAGTTCGAATCTGAAAGTGCATTAATCTCTATGACACGGTTTGCCACAAACTGTTTCCATCGGTTTGATGATCCTTTGATCCAGAATAAGGTTATTTTGGAATCCGTCCAATAGTACACTCTCGATGCGATTTTTTTTATCTAGGATGGGTTTTACTTTATTGGTCAGTCTTGCACTTAGTAAGGCTCCGAGAAGTTCCAGCCTCGGCAGAGTTATCTCCTTTATCGGTGCAACACGACTCTTTGAAGTCACGAGATTGACTTCCACACCACTCTCTCTTTTTATTCTCAGATAAATTGCAGAGCCATACGCTATTTTACTAGCATCAGAAAAGGCATGTATTTCTACAGCTATTACTTGATTCAAGCAACCAAGAATTTTCCTCGGAATTTTTAATTCTGCTAAATTTGGAAGTTCTTCGAACCACTTCAACCACCTTTCGTGCACATTAGTTGGCAACTGTTCATCCCATGCTGTCTTCTTTAGCAATAGTTCTTGGAACAGGCATTTGATTCTAATGGTGAATGGCGTGAGCATGCCTAACGGATCGAATATTTTACCAACTGCTTGCAATAGTAGACGTTTTGAGCTTTTTTGCGATGACAAGAATTCTATTAAACTTTTGACTTCGAATGTCAGACAATCTTCTTCTGTTTTCCAGGACATTCCTAATACCTTGCTTAGATTGCTTCCTAGGCTTATTGCAGCATGTTCTGCTTGAATATTTAAACCTTCCTTTTGCCAGCACTTCAATAACGCTTCATCATTGGTTATCCATTTTCGAAGAATCATTCCTGCTTCAGACATTATTTTGTTAGCATTCAGGGAAACATCAAGAGCGTCTTGCAGCGTATCTTCGCTAGATATAAAATCATCCACATAAATATATTTATCGAGTAGGTGAACAGTTCTTGGGTGTAGGTTCGTAAACCGCTTGATGTGCTCCTTTATGGTAGCTGTTAGGAGGAATAGGGAGGCATTGACTCCAAAAATAACACGTTTAAATCTGAAGACCTTGAAAGATTTTAAATCATCATCATACCACACAAAACGGACAGAATCCCGATCTTTTTCAGCGAGTGAGATTTGAAGGAACGCCTTCTCGATATCAGAAGAAAAGGCAATTTGAAAAAAAATCAATTTCGTCAATCGTTCGCAGGTAAAAGGATCGCAAAAGGAACGCAAATTTCGTCAAGGGATCGCGCAAAAAAACCCCAGTTTCGTCAAAGGATCGCCAAAAAACGCGAATTTCGACAAAGGATCGCGAAATTTCGTCAATGAATCCCGAAAAAACGCGAAATTTCGTCAAAGAAGCGCGAAAAATGCGAATTTCGTTAAAAAATCGCGTATTTCGTGAAAGGACCACAAAGGAAAGCAAATTTCGTCAAAGGATCGCAGATAAAAGCGCGAATTTCGTCAAAGGATTGCAGAAAAAACGCAAATTTCACCAAAAAATTGAGGAAAAAAACGCTAATTTCGCGAAAGAATCGTGCAAAAAACCCTAATTTCGTCAACAAACCTCTGAAAAAATACGAATTTCTTCAAAGAATCGCGAAAAAAATGCGCGAATTTCGCCAATTTGAACCGGGAGGAGATTCCCTAAGCGCGCATCCACGGGAGGGGGGGGGGGTTCGATCGGGGCAAAGAAGGGAAGAACAAATTTACCAAGTAGGTTTTTAAGAAATCAACACACCATAAGCATTTTAGCTTTTAACTGACTAGGATTAGGACATAATCCTTTTTTGTTCATTCATCAATTACCCCTTGAAATTTACCAATGTGGGTGGCAATAACAGGATATTTTTTACACATTAGTGGCTTTCTTCAGAAAACATTAAGATGATTGCATTTTTCAAAGGACCTTTTTTTTTCTTGTTTCCTTCTTTCTTTGGAAATTGCTATGATTCCCAGTCTTTTCTCAAACAATAAAGAACTCCTCAAAAATATCGTTATACAGAAATTAGAATTGCAGCTTCTTTGAAAGAAGGAGAAGTTTCAACACCTTAAAGGGATCCGCATAACGTTGTCAATTTCTGTTATAGAGATTCAACAAAAGGTACACGAAGTGGCATCATCCCCCACCTCAACCCATAGTGTCAAAAATTATGGTGTCATATGCCTTTTGACAGGACTTAATCCTATTTTGTTCACTAATTGCCGAAACCCCAGTGAGGTTTACCATTGACAGCCGGAAAGTGTTTGGTTTCGTTTGCTTGTATGTCTATTCCGCGAAAACTGCCGTTAAAAGCGTTGGATTTATATCTTGGGGGGGGAGGAGAGCGCCCCGATTGAAACCCCCATGGATTCGCGCCTAGGAGAATCTCCCCCTGGTGCTAATTGTGCGTTTTTTCCGCTGCCCTTTGCGAAATTCGCGCATTTTTTCGCAATTCTTTGACGAAATTCGCATTTTTTCCGAGATGTTGACGAAAATCGCATTTTTTGCGCGCTTTTCCGCGAAATTAGCGTTCTTTCTTTAATTATTTGGCGAAATTCGTGTTTTTTAGATCCTTTGGCAAAATTCGCGTTTTTTTCTGCGATTCTTTGACGAAATTCGCATTTTTTCTGCAATCCTTTGACGAAATTCGCGTTTTTTTCGTGGTCCTTTCACGAATTTCGCGTTTTTTTCCTTTGTCCTTTGACGAAATTCGCTTTTTTGCGCGATCCTTTGACGAAATTCGCGCTTTTTGCTCACTCCTTTGACGAAATTCACGTTTTTTTGCGCGATTTTTTTACCTGCGAACGATTAAGAAAAATGATTCTTTTCGGCGAGCATTTGGCGAAATTTGCGATAATCGGTGAATTTATATTTTTTGATCCAAGAGGTGGGTGGCGATCAGTGCGATCTCCTCCCTTCCTTGGATCCGCGCCTGTGAAGAGGTATACACACCACTTAGATGACATTTTTGACTTTCAAGGATGTTAAGGCCCCTTCAGATTTCTGAAGGGGATCCTTTTTCAGAGATTATCCTCTTTCAGAAATCTGATATTAAAAAATGGATGTGATAGTTATGTTTTTCAGCTTTCTATAATTGGTTCTTATGTATTTTTTAGTGCTGAAACCCAAAATGACCTTCATTTTTTACCACACCATAACGTCAGTTTTTTTCACAAATCGCAAATTTTTAAGAAGTCGAAATATTGCGAAAATCTGCTACTATAAAATAGACGTAACTTTTTTTCATAATAATTCATTCATTTTTTTGCTCATACATGGATTTTTATAGTTAAACATGTAAAATATTGTGTATTTAAAATCTTTATAATTTTATTCCATGCGTGGAAGTTTCTTTGAACCGCTCATGCTCTGCTTCCCGCTTTTCTTTTAATCCTCTCTATGGGGTTCATCTCGGTATTCTCTTTTACTTTGGCAGCTGATAAGGCTGGAAAATTTGTCGCAGATGCATTTAAAACATTTACTTTCTTTTGTTAAGGCTTTGACAAATTGCTTTGTGAGATTTTCGCTATTTTTTACTTTTTAACTTTGAAACTTACGATTTGCGAAAATCGTGACTTGATGGTTAAAAATGAAGGTCATTTTCGGATTCAGTGCTAAAAAATACACCAAAATCAATTATCAAAAGTTAAAAAACACAATCATGGCAGGCTTGTGTTATTAATGTTGTTCACTATAACTAAAAGAACAAAAAATAAGATAAATAATTACCATAGTACAAGAGTAAAAAGAAAAAGAAAAAATAAGACATTTAATAAATAAATTCTGTTATAACGTTTTTAATTTTATGGCCTAAAAAGTAACAATAAACCATATTTTGAGGAGAGGGCGGGATTATATAAAAAGGGTGTTGGATAACCGAGTGTTTCGGTTAATCGGATGTCGGATAATCGAGAGTCTGTAATATTTTCAAATCGCATTAAATATTTCATATTCATTTAATAATTAACTGCACGGAATGGTTTGAGCAACAGAAGTTATGACTACGTTGATTATATGTCACTCGGTATCGCCCCCCCCCCCCAAAAAAAAAACGATTCTCTGGATCCGCCCCTGGTTACTATGCTGATTTTTTCACGATTTCAGCAATAATTCTATCAAGAATTGATGTACGGAATTTAATAAAACATTAGATTCAGTTAGACCTTGATATAAACTAGCTTGATTAGTTTTTGGTGTATATCTCCCAACAGGTAGCGTTGCTGTGCTGCTTTCTGTACGATTTGAGTAATTAAGAGCCCTATCTCAAGAACTAATGCACGGATTTTCATCAAACTTCATATTCAGTTAGACATTGATGTAAGCTGTTACTGATTAGTTTTTGGTGCAAATCGCACAACAGGTGGCGCTGCTATGCTGAATTTTTCACGATTTTTGCAAAAACTATATCTCAAAAACTAATACACGCAATTTAATCAAACTTAGCATTCTGTTACATTTTCACTTAAATGGATCCTTATTAGACTTAGGTGTATATTGAACAACAGGTGTTCATTTTATATACTTTGGGCTGGAATTTTGGTTGCGGACATCTAAGAGGTCGAGTTCCGAAATTCAATTATTTGTTTGAAGCAATGCGATACTTATATCTTCTTATCTTGTTGCACATCTAATACAACAGTCTTGTTATATTCTTAAAAAAATAAAGTGATCATCTAACTAGGTAATGAAGTTGTTTTTAAAAAAGAATATTTATCCATGCTTTTTATTTTTGGGATATTGTATCTCGCATCAAGACTTAAAAAGCATATTTTTTTTTTTTTTTTCTATGTATTCTAGTATTTACTTTCATAAAATAATAGCGAATTTTTTTCTTTTCTAAAAGACAGAAATTTTATAAAAGGTTACCTCTTTCATTATGTTTTAGTTGTCTGTAATATTGTTTTAATTTCTCTTTATTGAACATTAATAAATAAAAAATCCCGTCTTTAGTAAAAATCAACCCAAAAGAAAAAATAAACTGATTTTATTCAGATTTAAAAAATAATAGTAATAAAAATAAACGATGATATCAAGCAATTTATAAACGGTTTTAAATAAAGCACATTTAACTTGTACATGAATAATATTTGTTAGCTGTTTTCTGATTTTTTTTTTTTTTTTTAACTTAGAAGACGATATGCAAACGATATCAAACGATATCAAACAAAGCATTGTATGAGCCAGCGCGCCGTGCTAGGGAACTTCTCGGGTGCATTTGTGATATGAGCCGTTGTGAGGGGGCGCGATTTAGACACTAGTGTTAAACAGATATGACTAGCTATTGATTTATGATCGTAGAAGATCTCAATACTTGAATATGCCGAAGGATATATTGTTGCACTTTACATGTACTTCATAGAAATTTCTTAAAACAAAATCGAGAAAAATTTCCGGGCTAATACATATCTTTTTTTGATTGAAAAGAAGTAAGCAATATCAAGATGCGCTGATACTAGAATTGCCAGGTGTTCCACGTAAGTCAGTGCTCCAAATGCTCTAGACACCACTAATTTCTTACAGCTTATTTCATCATCTTTAACCGCAGATAATTCTGCATTTAGATAAAGCAAAGAAAATGCCCTTAAAATACTGGTATCCACAGCATTTGCATCCCCAATTTATAAGGGATACCTCCCAGCACTGGTAGCTACGCTCATTGAAATGTCCAAGGAGTACGGCACCACTATTTTAGATCAGGTATTTTTCTATTTAAAATTTAAATAGCATAAATCGCAATCACCTCACAAGCAATGATATCAGCGATTAAACAACACGAACATTTCTATAAAAAGAGTTGTAAATCATATGCATGACATGTAATACAATTTTTAAAAAAGTAAATTTAATATAAATATATATTATGTTTTATTTAACCCTTAAATGCCTGGTGTTGCTTTTCGGCAACATACCCAATTTAGGCTCTAAAATACTATTAGATTAATATTGAAGCTATAATGCCTAATGTTGTCAATAAAATACATTCTGAAGATATTATTAAATCGATTTTCAACATGCAGATGGCAACACTTGTGCTGTTTAAGAATAAAGATAGATTTATTTTTTCAATTGTTGCTACTTGTTCATTTTGTTTTGTTTGGAAGCTTGCGAAATACCCTATATATTTAAAATTTCAGACCATTCGGAAGGCTGTAACATCATTAAAATGCACTTGCAATAATTTTTTCAATTGGCCGTAATGTAAAGAAAAAATTTGATTGTCCCTGTAATTAAACTATAAACCCGATTTTCATAAAATTTGAAATGGCTCGACAAAATTTTGCAACAATCATATTTAAAATTTTAGACCATTCGGTTGGGTAGTTTTTGCTCTGTTATATGCGGACGGACTGAACGACGCGACGACTATAGGTGCTACATATTTATATAATTACGAACGCACCTAAAAAACGGCGTTTGAAGATAACGACCTCAGCAATCCAATGCAAAATATTGAAATACAAATGAGATGTTTAAAAAAATTTCTCCCGTAGGATTAACATTAGAGATCGGATGTTTTCGCGTCAGTAACCGCTTAATGATAGAAACAGCTGATGATAGAAACATTCTTTCAATTACCAAAAAAAAAAAAAAGCATACAAATTAAGTACAGGTTTCACTTTAAGTCGCTAGTTCCGAATAATTTATATTTGAAAAAATATTGTTCAAGGACTAAGAACAAATTAAAAAAAATTCCCATTTTTATGACCAAAACTTGCATTTTGAATTAGCCCCCCAAAAAATATAAATCCTCCGATTGTCGCGAATTTCGACAAATGGTCGCCGAAAAAAATCAATTTCGTCAATCGTTTGCAGGTCAAAGGATCGCAAAAGAAACGCGAATTTCGTCAAAGGATTCCGCAAAAAACGCCAATTTCGTCAAGCGATCGCGAAAAAACGCGAATTTCACCAAAGGATCGCGAAAAAAACGCGAATTTCGTCAAAGGATCGCGAAAAAAACGCGAATTTCGCGAAAGAATCGCACAAAAACACTAATTTCGCAAAAAATCGCGCAAAAAGCTAATTTCGTCAGCAGATCTTTGAAAAAATACGAATTTCTTCAAAGAATCGCAAAAAAATACGCAAATTTCGGCAAAGAATCGCTGAAAAAACGTGAATTTCGTCAAAGGGCGCGGAAAAAACACACAGTTAGAACCGGGAGGAGATTCCCCTAGGCGCGCATCCACGGTGGGGGGGTGGGTTCGATCGGGGCAAAGAAGGGAAGAACAAATTTACCAAGTTGGTTTTTAGGAAATCAACACACCATATGCATTTTAGCTTTTAACTGACTAGGATTAGGACATAATCCTTTTTTTTCATTCATCAAATACTCCTTGAATACCAGTGTGGGTGGCAATAACAGTACATTTTTTACACATTACTGGTTTTCTTCAGAAAACATTAAGATGCTTGAATTTTTCAAAGGACCTTTCTTTTTCTTGTTTATTTCTTTCTTTGGAAATTGCTATGAATCACATTCTTTTCTAAAACAATAAAGCACTCTTCAAAAGTATCGTTATACAGAAATTAGAATTGCAGCTTCTTTGAAAGAACGAAAAAGTTTCAACACTTTAAAGGGATCCGCATAACGTTGTCAATTTCTGTTGTAGAGATTCAACAAAAGGTACATGAAGTGGCATCGTCCCCCACCTGAACCCATTAGTGTCAAAAATTATGGCGCCATATGCCTTTTCGTAGGAGATAATCTTATTTTGTTTACTAATTGCCGAAACGTCAGTGAGGTTTACCATTGACACCCAAATAGTGTTTTGTTTTCGTTTGCTTCTCTGTCTGTTCCGCAAAAACTGCAGTTAAAAGCGTTGAATTTATATCTTGTGGGGGGGGGGGGGGGCGACCGCCCCGATCGATCCTTCCCAGTGGATGCGCGCCTAAGGGAATCTCCTCCTGGTGCTAATTGTGCGTTTTTCCTGCGGCCCTTTGACGAAATTCGAGTATTTTTTCGCGATTCTTTGACGAAATTCGCATTTTTTCGGAGATCTGTTGGCGAAATTGGCATTTTTTGTGCGATTCTTTCGCAAAATTAGCGTTTCTTGCGCGATTCTTTCGCGTCGCGAAATTAACATTTTTTCCGCAATTGTTTGGCGAAATTAATGTTTTTTGCGCAATCCTTTGGGGAAATTAGCGTTTTTTTCTGCAATCCTTTGGCGAAATTCGCGTTTTTTCTGTGATCCTTTGATGAAATTCGCGTTTTTCCTGCGATCCTTTGACGAAATTCGCGTTTTTTCTACGATCCTTTGACGAATTTCGCGTTTTTTCTGCGATCCTTTGACGAAATTCGCGTTGTTTTGTGGTCTTTTCACGAAATTCGCATTTTTTTTCGCCGTCCTTTGACGAAATGCCTGATTTTTTCGCGAAATTCACGTTTTTCCGCGCTTGTTTGACGAAATTCACGTTTTTAAAAATCACGTGTTTCATGATCTTTTGACGAAATTCGCGTTTTTTGCACGATCCCTTCACGAAATTCGCGTTTATTGCGTGATTTTTTGATGTGCGAACGATTGACGAAACGAAATTGATTTTTTTCGGCGACCATTTGTCGAAATTCGCGATAATCGGTGGATTTACATTTTTTGATTCAAATCAAGTGTGAGGGGGGGCGGGGGGCGATCGGGGGATCCCCCCTTCTTTGGATCAGCGTCTATGAAGAGATATACACACCACTTAGATGACACATTTTGACTTTCAAGGATGTTAAGGGCCCTTCAGATTTCTGAAGCGGATCCTTTTTCAGAAATCTGATATTAAAAAATGGATGTGATGGTTAAGTTTTTCAACTTTCGATAATTGGTTCTTATGTATTTTTTAGTGCTGAATCCAAAAATTACCTTCATTTTTTACAATACCATCACGTCAGGATTTTTCACAAATCGCAAATTTTTAAAAAGTCGAAATATTGCGAAAATATACTATAAAATAGACGTAACTTTTTTTCATAATAATTTATTCATTCTTTTTGCTTATACTATGGATTTTTACAGTTAAACGAGTAAAATATTGTGTATTTAAAATCCTTATAATTTTATTCCATGCGTGGAAGTTTCTTTGAACCACTCATGCTCTGCTTCGTGCATTTCTTTTTAATCTTCTCTATGGGGTTCATCTCTGTATCCTCTTTTATTTTGGCGGTTGATAAGGCTGGGGAATTTGTCGCAGATGTATTTAACACTTCATTGCACGAATTTTTATATTTTTACGAAATTTTTTATTTGAAATCCATATATCAGTCTAATAATAGGAAAAATATAAAAAAAAATAAATTTCAGCTAAAATTTGATATTTTATGGTGTCCGGCATATGTACAGATTTAGGGTTTTGAAATATTGTATTGCTATATTTTGCAATTAAATGAGCTTAAATTAATTAATTTATCTGCTTAACACTCTGCAACAATTACTATATCAATATTTTTAAGTATTCAGTAAAAATAATGAAAGTAAATCTTACATTAATAACTTGATTGAAACTTTTTGTTTCCGAAGAACAAATTCTAATTTTTTGTCTAATGCAGCCGTTTGACATGGACAAAATAAGTGTTATTACATGCTTTGGATTGTTCTTGATCAGTTACAGTGATCATATTAGCCAAATTCATGGCACATAATGAAAATTATAAGGTTTTTAGGTATGTGCCAGATATGGCACGTCGTGCAGTGAAGGGTTAAAACATTTACCTTCTTTTGTTAAGATTTTGCAAATTGTTTTGAGAGATTTTCGCTATTTTTTACTTTTTAACTTTGAAATTTACGATTTGCGAAAATCGTGACGTGGTGATTAAAAATGAAGGTCATTTTCGGATTCAGTGCTAAAAAATACATCAAAAGCAATTATCAAAAGTTAAAGAACACAATCATCTCAGGCTTGTGTTATTAACGTTATTCACTATAACGAAAAGCACAAAAAATAAGATAAATATTTACCATAGTACAAGAGTAAAAAGAAAAAGAAAAAAAAGGACATTTAATAAATAAATTATGTTATAACGTTTTTAATTTTATGACCTAATAAGTAACAATAAACGATATTTTGAGAGAGGGCGGGATTATATAATATGAGTGATGGATAACCGAGTGTTTCGGTTAATCGGATGTCGGATAATCGAGAGTCTGTAATATTTTCAAATCGCATTAATTATTTTATATTCATTTAATAATTAACTGCAAGGAAGGATTTGAGCAACAGAAATTATGACTACGTTGATTATAGGTCGCTCGGTATCGCCCCCCCCCCAAAACGATTCTCTGGATCCGCCCCTGTGGGGGGGGGGGGGGAGTTCAAAATTTTCCCAACTTACAATTCAAAAATTTCCCAACGTGAAACAAATTGCTCTATTTTCAAACTAAAATAATATGTTAAATGTGTATTTAATGATAATGATACTTATACGCAAAAAAAAAAAAAAAAAAAAAAAAAAAAATTTCCAAAGAAAAATGCTGAAACTAAAAACATAAAAATTATAATTATTGATTCATTTAATGAAACTTTTTTGTCTTCAATTGTGTACGAATCATAATCGTACTTCATATGAAAATAACCTCATATTTTTAGATTTTTGAGGAAGGAACAAAGTTATGGAGAAAATGTATTAGAGACACTGTTGATGCACAACAGTAGATAAATTCAGGTCTGGTAGATGCATGATATTTTCGTAGCACAGAGAAACATAATGAGATATTGAGTCTGGCTGCTTTTTGTATTTCTTTTGAAAGTTTAACTATTTTACTATTACATAACTCAGAAAGGAAGTCAGCAAATCAATAAAAAATTCTTTTTTTTTATTTAAAAAAAAAAGAAAAAGTGTTCAAAAATCTATAATTTCCCAACTCTAAACTCAAATTTCCCAAGTTCACAGATATTGGGTGAGGGGGAGGCTCCCCTCCATAGCCCCCCATCGCGACGCCTCTGCTACCAGGTGAAGTGATCCTTGATCCTTCTTTATTTAGAGATTCTCTTTAACCTTATTAAACGACTGAATTTTGTTATAGCATTTTAAATGTGTTCGAAAATGTTCCATAATCTATTACTTCACGCATGATTTCTCTTTCTTGTTTTTCTCCTTTCTATAACAAGGTAAAATAGCGTTCTTTAGAGATCGCTGTGTTTGGATGGGAGTTGGTGATCGTAGCTCACATGGAGCAGAGCAGCTTAATATTAAATATTTTTCTAATTTTTTTAGACAATTAAAAACTAATGAAAAAATCTATTTTACGCTTAAGGTATTCATAATTTCGTAACATAAATATTCACAATTTTTTCTTTGAATGAAATTTACTTAAATCAAGTTTATTTATAATTAATAATAATCAAACATTCAAATAAAATTGTGAAGTCAAAACTCATTTAACAAAACCTTTCGCTAGAGCGTAAGATACCCATAGTTTCATAATATAAATATTTACTTTTTTTCATAAAATTAATTTAACCCTTTGAGGGGCAAGAAATTGTGTTTCTGTAATGTTGAATTCCCACCGGAAATTTGATTTCAACATAAAAAAAAAAAAAGCAATTTTTCGTTGGGTTTTTTTTTCTTTTTTTTTTCTTTTCTTTTTCTTTTTTTTTTTTTTTTTTGGAATTAAAGTTATAAAAGTAAACTTTTATTAAAAATTTCTGGTGCAAATCTTAATTAAAATTGCTCCCCAAGGGGTTAAAGTGGATTTTTATAGCGAATAACAACAATAAATTCAATTTATATATTTTTTTTATCATTCATACCTAATTTTTCTAATGTCATGAATAATTATTCATATTATCTAATTTTCCTCCTTTTCAGAAACTGTTAAAAAATTATCTTCTATTGCCATAACAAGTATTAAATCCCAAATACATTCTGAAATTCTAGACTTGTCTAAACTGGAAGAAAAAAATCGATAATTTCCTAACCTTGACCTTGACCTTGCAGCATGCCGAACTCCTCTCCCGTCTACTCCCTCTACATTTTGAAACCCTACTCTCAAGCCCCCACTCCACTACCAGCTGCTCACAAATGCGATTCTTTTCTTTATTCAATGAAAAAAATAAAAAAATAAATAAATAAATAAAAAATGTACACAGAACATGAGTGTAAGCGTGTAAGCTAGGGGAACGATAAAGGAGGGTGGTGCTATTAGTGTGGATAGGGGATGACTATTGCCCCATGATAGATTATGAAACTGAATAAACAAAAGGAGAGAGGTTAAGGGGTCTCGGGACTCTTTAAATCTTTGAAATTTTCGAATTTTTAATTTTTTCCAGATGTTAAGGGGTCTCAGAACTCTTAAAATTGGAAAAGAAGAAAAAAAAAAGACCATTTTCAACATTTAATATCTTAAAATATATTTGAATTTTAAGACACAATTTTAATTGGAATAAAATATATAAGTACGTTCTTTCATTTCGTGTATTTAAAAAATTGAAAGATACAGAATTAGCATTTACAAGGGGCTCCAAACTATCAGACTTTTGACGAGCAGAAAATCGGCATAACAGATTACGCACACGATTACAAAATAAATATTGCAACTAGAATGAAAATTTTAATGCCTACTTATACTACTACAGATTATAATAATTAACCTGGGCCTAAATAACTTTGTATTTAAAGTATTTTTATATTTTTAATACAAAGTTGTATTTAGCTAACGGAAAATTTGGAAAATTTCAACAGTATAATCACCTAAAAAATATTTTTTTGAACAATAAAAAAGAAAATTTTAGGTTCAGTTTATACAGACTAAACTGAAGCATGTGTTTTGAAAATTTCATGAAAAAATATTCGGAAGTTTTTGAGATATCGTACGCGTTATGCCACAAAACGGCATTTGGAGAAAAATGACTTCAAACTTTCGGAAACGATGCTTCAGCTATTGAACGTGTATCTAAATCTAAAAGCCATAACTTCTGTTCTAATAAGAATTTCAAGGAAATAATTATATCGAAATGTGCAGAAAAAATAGGAGTTTAACATCTAAAATAATTAAAATATCGAAAATTTTCAAGCCTTAAGAGTCCTGAGATCCCTTAAACTCCTGCCTTTTCCGAACATTTTGATATAATTGTTTCCTTGAAATTAGCATTAGAACAGAAGTTATGGCTTTTAGAATTATATCAGCTCAATAGCTGAAGCGGCGTTTCCGAAATTTTGAAGTCATTTTTCTCCAAATGACGTTTTTGGGTGTAACGCGCACGTTATCTCAGAAACTTTCAAATATTTTTTCATGAAATTTTCAAAACACATGATTCATGTTAGTCTGTATAAACTGAACCTAAAATTTCCTTTTTATTGTGCAAAAGAAATAATTTTTTAGGTGATTATAATGTTGAAAATTTTCTAAATTTTGCATTAGTTAAATAGAACTTTGTATTAAAAATATAAAAATGCTTTAAATACAAATTTGTTTAGGCTCAGGGTAATTATTACAACCTGAAATATAAGTAAGTACCCAAATTTTCATTCTAGTTGCAAAATTTATTGTGTAATCCTGCACGTAAGCTGTTATACCGGTTTTCTGCTCGTCAAATGTCTGACAGTTTGAAGCCCCCTGTAAATGCTAATTCTGCATCCTGCAATTTTTTAAATACATGAAATGAAAGAACATACTTATATCTTACATCCCCCAAAAAATTTTTGTTTTAAAATCATATATATTTTAAGATATTATACGTTAAAAATGGTCTTTTTTTTTTTCTTTTTTTTCAATTCTAATAATCCTGAGATCCCTTAATTTATCACGTTTGCCTTTAAAACATATTTGTTGAAGATTAATGTATTCATATATTTATATCTTTCATTTCAATTAATACTCTATCTTAAAATTAAATACATTTTAAGATATTAAATGGTGAAAATGGTCTCTTTCTTTCTTTTTTTTTTTTTTTTTTTTCAATTTTAAAAGTCCTGAGACCCCTTAATAAGGTTAATTTTTGGTTCCCTGTCAGTAGCGCCAACTTGATGGGCTCAGAAAAGTTTGAGTAAAATACATAAACAGCAGAACCTCTTTTATCCGAAACTCTTTTAACCGAAACTCTCGATTAACCGAAATCCATTTTTAAAGCTTCTTCTTCTTCTTTTTTTTTTTTTTTAACTATCACATTTCTTGTGTGCAAAATCCATTTTGAAAGCTTCTTTTTTTTTTTTTTCCAACTACCATATTTCTTGTGGCAAGCGGTCCTTTCCGAACTACGAGTACATATAAATATTTTCGGTCCCCTTTCTTAGAGTTCCTTTGAATTTAACTTGAGCTCCCGTAAGCTGCGGAGTGGAAGGGAGAAAATGAACAAATTAGCAATTCTGAAGCTTTTGAATGTTTTGCTAAAGGTTTGGCATGGCTGGAGTAGCAGAAAGACTGTGATAGTGAACTAATAATATTAAAAAACGCCGTAATAGAGCTTCAGAGCAAAGGCAATCGA
Source organism: Maratus speciosus (assembly GCA_963932465.1). NCBI lineage: Eukaryota > Metazoa > Arthropoda > Arachnida > Araneae > Salticidae > Maratus > Maratus speciosus. Next base: position 296,079,259 of record OZ010798.1, read on the forward strand.
AACTGCGATAAACAAAACATTTTTTTAAACCCTTGTGATATACGTAAAAGGTACTTAATTTCAAAATTAAAATTGTGGTAATTTATTCTTGTTTCTATTTTGCTATTGCTATTTTTCATTAAGCACTTCTTATCATAATACGAAATATTGCAAATATTTCTCCTTAATCTTAAAATTGAAGCATTTTCGATCATCCGAAAATTTCGATTTTCCAAAAGATGGCCGGCCCCAATTACTTCGGATAAGCGAGGTTCTATCTACTGTATAATTTTTCCCCCAGTGCGTGCGTTTGGAGAGAGGGGCGAGGGAGGAGCGAATGACTATAGATCAGTGATTCCCAACGTGGGGCGCACGCCCCACCGGGGGGACATTTGATTCCTTAGGGGGGCATTTTCAAATTTGTAACTCAGCCTTCGCTCACCTTTTTTTTTTTTTTTTTTTTTTAGACTAAAAATAAAAGTAAAACATGCAAAATTAAAAAATAAATAGGTATTTTTGTTGAACGTTAAAAAAGCTTAAAATCAAAATGTTTTTTTTTTTTTTTCTTTTTTTTTTTTTTTTTTTTTTTTTTAACTTAAATCTTATTGTCTTTAACATATTTAACATAAAAAAATATTTGAAATAACTAAATGTAGTACTAACAACTTTATAAAATTTTTAAATTTTTAATAGCATTAAATAAGAAAATGGATAAATTGTAAATAACTATGGTTGTAGTGCAGGCCTCCTACACGGTAAATGAATGTATAACATGTACAATTTAAATTTGAAAATGTCATAATACATGGCAGTTAATTAACGATAATTGGGGAGTGGAAAAGATAAATATGTTTTGATGGGGAATAATGTCTACTTAAACTTGATAAAGGTCAGAACCTTGAAATGCTTCTTGTGTACTTTGTTATCCACAGAAAGGAAATTTGGCGTCCAAAGATTTTCCAACAACTTTCAATAAGTTACTAAAGTTCAATCTAAAATGTGTCATCGTTTTCAATTTTAATACTAAATATGTGTGTCTTTTTTGTCATTTTGGGACAATAAAAATATAGGCATATGACACTTTTGTTAAACATTCAGGTAAGTTGGGAAGGCACAACAAATCTATTTTGGCATTAAAGTGAAGATTTATAGCCTTAATTCCATTTATAAAATTATACTAAAAACACATTTGTGGAAGAAAATTCAGCTCTATGATATGTTAAGAAATGTGAAATGAATAGTTATCGTTAAAACACTGTTAGACTTCCTTCAGGTGAATACAATTCCATTTTCGAATAATAAGAGATATAGGTTACAGAATACGTGTGTGAGGGGGTGGGGGTGGGGAATCTTGATTTTTCAGATGCTTCGGTGGGGCGTGGCAATAAAAAGTTGGGAAACACTGCTATAGATGATAATTCGAAGTCAAATTACCGTTTTTCTAAGTAAAATATAAAATTATTACAATTTAATTATAATTTAATAAATAATTTATTAAATTCTATTTTTACAAGTTCTTTCTTATAACTACATTAAAATTTATTATAAATAACATAAAAATTGCTACTGTTAAAAATTCAAACAAGGAAGGGAAAATCGTGCGTCAAGCATAGAAAATGAAACACTTTCCAACACATTCAGAATAATGTAACGAAATGTCAACATTTAATAATTTGAATTATGATGTCTAATTGAACCAATCGGAAACGCATCACACATCTGAGAACCCAATTTCAGAAATTCCCATCTATTAGTCAGAAAGTTATTCGAATTCTTTGAGCAACCCTGTATATGATATATGAATTTGTATCTATAAACCACATGCAGGCAAACATTTAGTTCAGTTAGGAAATACATACCACACTGAAAATCCCCTTTCAGCCATTTCCACTAATAAAGAGTGTGGTACATGAATTCTTCTGTGCAGCTCTATATACAAGTTATAGAATTTATACACAACAAGTAACATGCAAAAAATTAGTTGAATTCAAAAGCGCATAGTGAAATTGAAAACCCATTTCCAGCAATTATTGCTCAAAGACAGTACTGTAACCGATTTATTTTGTGTGTCCCTGTAAAAGAACGATAAATGATATGAATGCTCTATTCTACAGTAATCATCATGTAGTGAAATTCAGTGATTTGTATCAGTTTCCATACATTTGAAATAGCGTAATGTCATTAAAATACACATGTAACGGAAAAACTTTGACTGTCCCTGTAATTAAACTATACCTCCGATTTTCATAAAATTTGAAATGACTCGAAAAAATTTTGCTACAATTATATATTTAAAATTTCAGACAATTCGGAAGGCTGTAACATCATTAATAATTTATTCCCAATAATTTATTCCCATTGGCTGTAATGTAACGGAAAACTTTTGACTGTCCCTGTAATTAAACTATACATCCGATTTTCATAAAATTTGAAATGACTCGACAAAATTTTGCAACAATTATATATTTAAAATTTCAGACTATTCGGTTGGGTAGTTTTTGCTCTGTTATATGCGGACAGACGGACAGACAGACGGACGGACTGAACGACGACTATAGGTGCTACGTATTTATATAATTACGAACGCACCTAAAAATGATTGATGCAAGGGGTTGATGAGTGATAAATAACGATTTGCTGGATCAGTTAATTAAGTCCCAATAAGTCGATAAGATTGTTCATAAAATAGCAGAGTCTCTGATACAGTTCAGCTAATGTATTAGAAAGTCTTTTCTGCCGAGTAAGGAACACTCTCAGCTTTGACAGCTAGTTTCAGTATTTGACCACCGGCCTTCCGTCCGAATGAACAAAGTCTCACCCTCGGAATCACCTCCGAGAAAATAACGTAAACTTAGAGACTGTCGCTCTCTACCAGGTGAAGACCTGCACCTCTCTTCTCGAGAGTTCAGACTTAACTAACTTATTTCTAATCAAGGATCTGCTCTCATGATCCTCTGATTCTAAAAAGCAATAGTGACTCACTGGCCACTAGAAAAGTTTCGCGGTGATGTCACCGGCAAACTGTCACCTGATTGGATGACCATGCTCATGCCTTCTTTCTGGAAAGCATACTTTCACTAGCTCCCGTTCGTGAGAAGATTTCTTCAGCGACCACACTACTTTCACTTTAGCGGTGCATATAAGAAATACCAGACCGGCTCTGTATTCTTCTCCATGTTGAAGAAGTGCCACTTTAGATGAGGCATTAGGATTGATCGCTTTTATTTGATCTCCCCGGAAAAAGATGGAACTTAGCCAAAATCGCAGCCTGTTTTCATAAATACATGGGATTTCCTATACCCAGTAGTATCTGTACATATTTGAAGGTTCCTCATGTAAATAAGTAGAATCAGTTCGATTTTCTACACGCTATTTAATGTTGAAATTGGACAAGATATGTTAGTTAAATAAATTTTATAGATCAAAAACATAGTCTTTTGCAGCCACATTCTTGGCAAAATTGTGTTGTGCAATATCCAATTTTTTTTCTTTAATTTGCCTGTTTTTTTCCCCATTTTTCATTCAAAAATTCATTATCTGAATATGGATTTAATTCTTTGAAATAGCCTTTTTTCATCTACTATTGCCAGATTTTAAAAAGGCCGAGTAATAATGTATCTAAACACTTTTCAATTAAAATATATTTTATGCATACATGTTAAAAAAGATGAAAAGAAAAATAATAATCCTTACGTGCGAAAAGCATTTAATGTTGAAAGTTACGTCATATATAAAACAATTTTATTATAGCATCTGAAAAAAAAAAAAATTTCTTTTAAACTTTATAAAAGTACGGAAGGCAGCTACATTTTTTACTCAATTATTTTATATTAGTTCATTTTCAAATGTGTGGTTGCTATTTTTTAATCAATTACCAAAACAGCCGTGAGCTATCGCTACAGAGGTGGATGCGATCTTGAAAACCGAAAAATTTCCCACTTAAAGAAATTGCATGGCAAGGCAACAAGGCGATAATTCGTCAAAAAATCGCGCATTTCATCAAAGGACCACGAAAAAAAACGCAAATTTCGTCAAAAGATCGCAAAAAATAACGCAAATTTCGTCAAAGGATCTAAGAAAAAAATGCCAATTTCGACAAAGAAGTGCGGAAAAACGCTAATTTCGCGAAAGAATCCCGAAAAAAATACGCACATTTCGCCAAAGAATCGCTGAAAAAACGCGAATTTCGTCAAAGGGCCGCGGAAAAAACGCACAATTAGCACAGGGAAGAGATTCCCCTAGGTGCCCATCCACGAAGGGGGGGGGGGGGTCGATCGGGGCAAAGAAGAGAAGAACAAATTTGCCAAGTTGGTTTTTAAGAAATCAACACACCATACGCATTTTAACTGACTGGGATTAGGATATAATCCTCTTTTGTTCATTCATCAAATACCCTTGAAATTTACCAATGTGGGAGGCAATAACAGTACATTTTTTACACATTAGTGGCTGTCTTCAGAAAACATTAAGATGCTTGAATTTTTCAAAGGACCTTTCTTTTTCTTGTTTCTTTCTTTCTTTGGAAATTGTATGAATCCCATTCTTTTCTCAAACAATGAAGCACTCCTCAAAAATATTGTTATACAGAAATTAGAATTGTAGCTTCTTTGAAAGAACGAAAAAGTTTCAACACTTTAAAGGGATCCGCATAACGTTGTCAATTTATGTTGTAGAGATTCAACAAAAGGTACACGAAGTGGCATCGTCCCCCACCTCAACCCATAGTGTCAAAAATTATGCCGCCATATGCCTTTTGACTGGACATAATCCTATTTTGTTCACTAATTGCCGAAACGTCAGTGAGGTTTACCATTGATACCCGAAAAGCGTTTTGTTTTCGTTTGCTTGTCTGTGTGTTCCGCGAAAACTGCCGTTAAAAGCGTTGGATTTATATCATGGGGGGCGACCTCCCTGATCGAACCCCCCCCCCGTGGATGCGCTCCTCCTGGTGCTAATTGTGCGTCTTTTACGCGTCCCTTTGACGAAATTCGCGTATTTTTTTCGCGATTCTTTGACAAAATTCGCATTTTTCTGAGATCTGTTGACGAAATTCGCAAAATTCGCGTTTTTTCTGCAATCCTTTGGCGAAATTAGCGTTTTTTCTGCGATTCTTTGACAAAATTCGCGTTTTTTAGCGATCCTTTGACGAAATTCGCATTTTTTCTGCGATCCTTTAACAATATTCGCGTTTTTTTTCTGCGACACTTTGACGAAATTCGCGTTTTTTCTGCGACCCTTTGACGAAATTCGCGTAATTTTTTCGCGATTCTTTGACAAAATTCGCATTTTTCTGAGATCTGTTGACGAAATTCGCAAAATTCGTGTTTTTTCTGCAATCCTTTGGCGAAATTAGCGTTTTTTCTGCGATTCTTTGACAAAATTCGCGTTTTTTAGCGATCCTTTGACGAAATTCGCATTTTTTCTGCGATCCTTTAACAATATTCGCGTTTTTTTTCTGCGACACTTTGACGAAATTCGCGTTTTTTCTGCGACCCTTTGACGAAATTCGCGTTTTTTCCGCGCTTCTTTGACGAAATTCGCGTTTTTGCGCGATCCTTTGACGAAATTCGCGATAATCGATGGATTTATATTTTTTTATCCAAGGGGGGGGAGGGGGGTGATTCGCGCCTGTGAAGAGGTATAAACACCACTTAGATGACACATTTTGACTTTCAAGGATGTTAAGGCCCTTGAAATTTCTGAAGGGGATCCCTTTTCAGAGATTACCCTCTTTCAGAAATCTGATATTAAAAAATAGATGTGATTGTTATGTTTTTCAGCTACGGTAATTGGTTCTTATGTATTTTTTAGTGCTAAATCCAAAAATGACCTTCATTTTTTACCATACCATCACGTCAGGATTTTTCACAAATCGCAAACTTTTAAGAAGTCGAAATATTGCGAAAATCTGCTACTATAAAATAGACGTAACTTTTTTTCATAATAACTTATTCATTTTTTTTTTGCTTATACTATGGATTTTTACAGTTAAACATGTAAAATATTGTGTATTTAAAAGCCTTATAATTTTATTCCATGCGTGGAAGTTTCTTTGAACCGCTCATGCTCTGCTTCGCGCTTTTCTTTTAATCTTCTCTATGGGGTTCATCTCCGTATACTCTTTTATTTTGGCGGTTGATAAAGCTGGGAAATTTGTGGCAGATGTATTTAAAACATTTACCTTCTTTTGTTAATGCTTTGACAAATTGCTTTGAGAGATTTTCGCTATTTTTAGCCCTCGGTACGGTATGCTATTTCTTTCTCCCAGCTTATTTTGTAACATATCCAAAAAATAACGTTACCTTACAGAAGTCAGCCGTGAAACAAAGCAGTACGATTAAATACTCTATAGCAATTTTTTAAACTTCTAAGCATCGCACATTTTCAATGTTTATACCATCATATTCGAAAAAAAAAAAAGAGTACTTTATAGTGCAATTTGTTTGAAAACTGCATCTCCGTTTATTTTTGAAATATTAATTTTTTTTGTAGTTTTTAGAGCCATTTGCTTAATATTGGCAACGGAAGAACTCCATTTCTGTAGAAAGTGAAAGAAAAATAGCAATTATATCTTTTTGTTGCCATTTTCCCATAAAAACTGAAAAAAAAAAGTTAAAATACGTGCTATTTTGAAAAAATATAAATGAAAGATTTCTGATAAAACAGGGAGCTTTTAGAAACTAAATTTCATTTTAAATATCTATAATGATAATACAAACAAATGAAGGCTTCTGAATCTTTAGATGGCCGATTTTTTGAATGACGAAATTTCTTTGTGTGTGTGTGTATTATTCAGCGATAGTGACGTCTTAAGCGTACTTTACTGTAGATGTTGTTTAACACTGGATCGCAAATGATGAATTCTTCAGCGGATGTGGATGGCGTCACTTTATGTAAAATAAAATCGCATGTTATAAGTCTTAAAACTGAACTACAGTAGAGCCCCGATTATCGGAGTTTCCGCTTTCACCGAGTTATTTTCTTCTGATGGACTGATGGCTTCCATTTTCTTTTTTTTCCAAAAAATATTATAGCCATTTTTCCCATCATTCTGACCAGAAAATCAGAGTTCTAACTTTTTACGACTGCTCTTTCATCTTCACTTAACACTCCATTTATAACGACTGTTTCATAATAATGGAAGCCATCAGTCCATCAGAAGAAAATGATCCATTCCAAAGGCATAAGTTCGATTAACTCGGATAATCGGGATTCTACTGTATCTATATTTATATACATATATTTTTTTTTGTCATCTGGGGCGACACTAAGTTCTGAAAAGCAGAATTCCTGTTTTCTAATTTTACTTTTTAACTTTGAAATTTACGATTTGCGAAAATCGTGACGTGATGGTTAAAAATGAAGGTCATTTTCGTATCCAGTGCTAAAAAATACATCAAAATCAATTACCAAAAGTTAAAAAACACAATCATCGCAGGCTTGTGTTATTAATGTTGTTCACTATAACTAAAAGAACAAAAAATAAGATAAATAATTTCCATGGTACAAGAGTAAAAAGAAAAAGAAAAAAAATAAGACATTTAATAAATAAATTCTGTTATAACGTTTTTAATTTTACGACCTAATAAGTAACAATAAACCATATTTTGAGAGGGCGGGATTATATAATAAGAGTGTTGGATAACCGAGTGTTTCGGTTAATCGGATATCGGATAATCGAAAGTCTGTAATATTTTCAAATCGCATTAATTATTTCATATTCATTTAAAAATTAACTGCAAGGAATGATTTGAGCAACAGAAATTATGACTATGTTGATTATATGTCACTCGGGATCGCCCCCCCCCCCCCCCCACAAAAAAAACGATTCTCTGGATCCGCCCCTGGAAATATATCACAAAATTAGCAAGTGTTCTTATTCAGAAATTATGTAATCGAATGGCGTTTTCCATTTTTTGGTAATCGCAAAAGATTTTTCAGAAAATACTGCCAAACTGAGGGTTTTGAACCGAATTTCCGCACGCACGCAACACAGCGAGACAGGAGAAAAACATGTTGTCACATGACCAGAATAACTTATAATTCGATAAGTAATTTATTTATCAAAAAATGGAAAAAAGCTATTCGATTTCAAATTGCTTCAATAATCTGGCCTGCCAATTTTATGCCTTTTCGTTTAAAAATGAGTAGTTTCGTGTTGTTGAGCTGGGAATTTGAGAACCTTACCACCTTAATATGAATTTGCGTACTAAAAATATTTTCCATAGAAATTTTCTAGTTCTGGGAAATCGTGTCCCTTATGATTTCCACTTATCCCATAATTTTTTAAAAAATGAAGGAAATATTCTTATTCTATTATAGTAACACATCGTTTTATCACAAAACTATCCGGTAAAAATTTTGCATTAACCTGAATTTCGTTCTCTCGCTGCCGTTACCGATGAACCTAATAAAACTGCACCCCTATCTGAAAATATTTTGTCCACGAATTGTTGCGCACAATATTAAAATATCTCTGTAAAAAGGAATGGGCTTGTAAACTGTGGTGTAGTCCTAAAAAGACCTGAGAGTACACGCTCAAGGCAGAGGTTATACCCTAGAGCAGGCTCGGCGAACCTTTTCACATGCGTGTGCCGAAAATTCACAAGCAATATATATCAACAATGTAACGTGCCAAATTTATGCAAAAATAACTTTGAAGAGTAAGATTTTTATACGAAACACTGGTTAGAAAAAAAAAATATATATTAAAAATCAAAATGCAATTTTTCTGCATACTGGAATAAACTAATGAAATTTTTAATTCGTAAATAGGATTTATTTATACGGTATGTACTGTAATAAGGGAAAAAATACGAGTTTTTATTTTACTTATTTTTAACTTGTTATTAATGTAACATCCAAGTTGCATTAAACAATCTACTAATAATGTAACGGTGAGATTTTTACTGTCGTACATTTGATGGGAAATGCTTTATATCTGGTTCATAGTTTATTATTTATAAAAATATACGTAGCTAAAATGGAACCATTTGCCATTTTATTGCACTGACTGTCAAACAATTTTTTTTATCTTACAGTTTTTTAAATTCATATAGATAGACAAAATACTTGTCGAAAACGTTACCAAATTGTAATTTTTCGAGTGCCAGAAAATTTAGCTTATATGCCAACTCTGGCACGCGTGCCATAGGTTCGCCAACCCTGCCCTAGAGAGTATATGCTATTTTTTTTTTTTTTTTCTGAGAGGGGGTAATACGGTGTTCCTTAAAAAAGTCCAGAAGGTATATACAGGGTGATTCATAAAAGATGGGCAGAACTTTAAGGGGTTATAGTACACTTAAAGACAAATAATATTAAATAGGAGACTAAGGGTCCCAGACGTATTCCCAAGGAGATAGGGGGCATTAAAGTTTAGGGTCCGAAATTTCAAATGATTATAAAACATGGAAAAATTGGTCGATTCGTTTGCGGTTTTTGCAAAAAATTTTCTTTATGCCAGTATTTTCTTGAAATAAAATTTTAAAGTTCAATTTCAAAAAATGCCGATAGGGGGCGCTTTAGACTTTGGAGTAACAAACAACTATTTTTTAACGTTATTTTTTGTATTTCTTTAAATGATTTCGAAAGCTTAGACTTAAACTTAAATTTTGATCTAAAAATCTGAGTCCTAACGAGTAGTTAAGTAGCATAAACTGAAATTTGAAATTTGAAACCCTTCTCCCCCCAGAACAAAAATTAGTTATTCCCGATCTTTGTGTCGTAGATTAGGCTCTAACTACTGCCGCGTTTTGCTAAAATTATTCTTTATGTCAGTATTTTCTTGAAAATAAATTTTAAAGAAAAATTTCAAAAAATTCCGATAGAGGGCGCTTTAGACTTTGGAGTAACGAACAACTATTTTATACCGTTATTTTTTGTGTCTCATTAAATGCTTTCTAAAGCTTAGACTTAAAATTAAATTTTCAGCTCAAAATCTGAATCGCTGAGCGTGGTTCAGTAGCGAGGGGAGGGGGTTCAAATTTCAACTTCTGAACATAGTTCAGTTTGCACTACTTAACCATGCCCAACGATTCTGTGCTGTGATACGAGGCAAAAATACAACTTTCGTCAAGGACTGCATAGTCGGAATTCACTCATAAAGGCACTGGCACAGTTGGAAACGTCGCTCATGCAAACGTTAAAGCTCCATTCCTGACGCTAGTCACCGGGTGAAGAAGGAAACAGAAAGTATGCAAATGTCAAATGGGGAAGAAGAAGAACACGTATGCAAAATTTCGACACGATTCAGGCATAAAAACCACTGAACGGTGAGTCAAGTGTAAGTCGCTGTAGTAATGAATCGGAAGGTGGTGCCCTTCACGAATAAGGAAAAGGCTGAGATGCATTTAATTTACGGAGCGGCAGATGGAAATGGTGCAGAGGCACAACGAATGTACGGAGAGCGATTTCCCAACAGGCGGTTGCCTAACCGCAAAACTTTCGAGCGCTTGCACAGACAGTTGTGTGAGACGGGATCATTTCTCGCTTCCCGGTCGAATGCAGGTCGTGCAAAAAAGGACGAATCAGTAGTTGTTGCAGAAGCCATTCTGGATGTAGTAGCGGCGCAGCCAAGTACAAGTACACGAGCAGTGGCTAGGCAGGTGGATACCTCACAGTCCATGACTTGGAGGGTACTGAAGGATGAACATTTGCTCCCGTTTCATGTGCAACGAGTCCAGAAACTGTCTCCAGGGGATTATCCAAATCGTATTGAATTCGCCCGCTGGTTTCTGCAGCAGAACGCGCTAAATCCACATTTTGGACGAACTGTGCTTTTCACCGATGAATGTACCTTCACACGTGAAGGTACATTTAACACACACAATGCACATGTATGGGCGGATGTCAATCCACATGCTACGTATCCACATGCTCATCAGAGACGCTTTTCCATCAATGTTTGGGCAGGAATCCTCGGAGACCACCTAATCGGACCGTACCTTCTTCCTGAACGCCTCAACGGTAAAACATACCTCACATTTCTGCAACATGTGCTGCCAGACCTGTTAAACGTTGTTCCTCCACGCATCCGGCGGGTCATGTGGTTCCAGCACGATGGAGCGCCAGCCCATTACGTACGAGACGTCCGCAACTATCTGGACATCACATTTCCGAACAGATGGATTGGTCGAGGTGGTCCTGTTGCTTGGCCTGCTCGCTCGCCAGATCTTTCACCCCTCGATTTCTTTTTTTGGGGACGATTGAAGGCTCTTATGTATGAGACACCCATTGAATCCCCCGAGGAACTGGTCGCCAGACTTTCCGCCGCTGTAGGGGAAGTGCTCGAAAAGCCTAATGTTTTCGCGAATGTTCGCCGTTCCATTCTTCGCCGTTGTTCTGCGTGCATAACCTCTGGTGGTCACAATTTTGAACATTTATTGTAATTACATGTTAATAAATATGCTTTGGTAACATAATCCTAATTTGTGTCTTTTTACCTCGTATTACAGCACACAATGTGTGGACATGGTAAACTGAACTGTGCTCAGGAGTAGAAATTTCAAACCCCTCTCCCCAGAAACTTAACCACGTCTAACGATTCAGATTTTGGGCTGAAAATTTAAGTCTAAGCTTTAGAAAGCATTTAATGAGACACAAAAAATAACGGTATAAAATAGTTGTTCGTTACTCCAAAGTCTAAAGCGCCCTCTATCGGAATTTTTTGAAAATTTTCTTTAAAATTTATTTTCAAGAAAATACTGACATAAAGAATAATTTTAGCAAAACGCGGCAGTAGTTAGAGCCTAATCTACGACACAAAGATCGGGAATAACTGATTTTTGTTCTGGGGGGGAGAAGGGTTTCAAATTTCAAATTTCAGTTTACGCTACTTAACTACTCGTTAGGACTCAGATTTTTAGATCAAAATTTAAGTTTAAGTCTAAGCTTTCGAAATCATTTAAAGAAATACAAAAAATAACGTTAAAAAATAGTTGTTTGTTACTCCAAAGTCTAAAGCGCCCCCTATCGGCTTTTTTTGAAATTGAACTTTAAAATTTTATTTCAAGAAAATACTGGCATAAAGAAAATTTTTTGCAAAAACCGCAAACGAATCGACCAATTTTTCCATGTTTTATAATCAGGCCCGGACTGGCGCCTTTGGGGGCCCTCGGCTAGATATTGAAATGGGGCCCCTTACCGGGAAATGTAGAGGGAATACAATATTAGAATATTTATTTTTTGAAAATTAGGCTTACGTGCCTAAAAACTACATTTAGGTATTTTGTCTCTTGGAAAATATTAGGTTGTATAAATGTAATTTCGTTTTCACAATGAAATTTTTATTGCAATATCTCAACATAAAATAAACGTATCACAAATCAGTATATAAACCATGAAATTCTATGGTTTCTTTCCATCTTCCTGAAAGTTGAACAATACCATTTTGATTCCAATCTTTGGATTTTTAAGCAAAAAAGCCTAGAAAACCCCGATCCAGATTGTCAATATTACACAAGCGTCTTCTCCCGAAAATGATGCCATGAATGGAACATTTGACAGACCGAAGGAGCAAGGTCCGGACTATGTGGGAGATGTGGTAAAAGTTCAATTCCGTCAAGCTCTTCTTCTTTATTGCGAGACGTATGTGGTCTTCCAGATTAACAAGTGATTGCCTCTCACTTCTGGGTTTCATTTTAAGTGACATGTTATCAACCTTAAAAAGTTTGAACCAGTTTTGGACCGTACGTTTACGGATCCTATCATCCCCTTCAACTTCTCAAATTTTACAAGATGCTTCAGCAACTTTATGACCAATTTTAAAATAATGTCTTAAGGTGGATAATATTTCAATATTTGTATCAGCCATTATATAACCTAGAAATAGATAAAAGATTAGATATTAGCGTAATATAATATGGATGAACATATACTCCTTAATATATCATTTTGCACTGATCGTTAATTATAAGATAGTGTCATCTATAGCCTTTCATATAGATATAGAGGTATCCTAAACACGAAAATATTTTTGATAGACCCTAACACTTGAGTAAAAAAATAATCCTCTTCTGTGGTAGTTTACTTACTTTCATAATAAATATTTATATTATTTTATAAGGAAAGGGCATGTTTATAAATAAATACTTCCGTCAACCAATCTACCAACTACATTTTTGTTATAACGATCATTACAGGAATAGTCTTGGCGACGTAGGCCAGACATATCAGAGCCCTGTTAAACGTAGATCAATCAAATTTCCTTACCTCGTGTGTACAGTAGGAGTAATAAAGAATGGATAGGTTTGTCTTGATGATCCACAGTAATTCGACCAACAGTGACGTCAGCTGCCCTTTCCTTATATACAGTACTTAAACTAGTTCCATATTTGAAAAAATAAATATACTAATTACGATTTGTTTGTAACTTAAAAATGAGAGGGGAAAATGTCTTTAGTTTTAGGCAACCAAATGACTCTGTTGAAGCCATAATAATCTAAATCCTACAATAATAAATAAGTAAATATTAACAAGAACGAAAAATCCTGCGTCCAGCAAAGATTATGTAATATTTTCCAACACATTAAGAAATTATAATAAAACTTTACAGTTTATTAAGGTGAAAGATGTCTAAATGAAGAATTTAGAAAATGCATAATACAGCTGTTCTGCAATTACTGAAATTACCATCAATAATCGCAAAAATATCCGAATTTTTTGTGCAGCCCTCTATATGATCTGTAGATTTGTATGTATATTACGTTGTATGCTAAAAGTCTGTTAAATTAGATGCATAGTGCAGTTAAAAATTTCTCTTCAGCAATCTCCGCCAATAAATGAAAATGTACTTGAGATCTTTTGTGTAGCCGTGTATATGATCTATAGAACTTATATTCGCCAAGTAATATGTAAAAAAAAATAGTTAAATTTTAAATCGCATACCACAACTGAAAACACACTTACAGCAATTATTCTTCATATTCAGTACCGTAGAAAAATACTTTTGTGTGTCCCTGTAAATGAGCAATAAATTATATGCACACCAGATTCTACAATAAGAGCTTTGTAATACACCTCAGTTTTACACATAAATTTCAATATCCTTAAAAATGTGTAATATCATTAAAATGCATCGCAAACGATATTGCCCCATAGACCGTCATGTAACGGAATACTTTTGAGTGTTCCTGTAAATGAATCGAAATGTTACACACTTCATTTTCAATACCGAACATGCCATATTGAAAAAAAAGGTGTCCTATTTAACTTTGATTTAATTGTTACAATTTGTAAAATAGATTTTATAACAAAGAGAAAAATGACTCTACTATACCTTGATACAGATACAGCGAACTAAGAAAGGTTATGAAATTTGTGAATGGCTGTTTACTAACCAAACAATTTTTTGGCCAGTTCTTCACTGATACTGGCTACGTCATCTATAAAAACATCTTTATCCAAATTATAAAATACGTCTATTTCTACAAAAGAAGATTAGACATGATTTGACTCAACCCCTTAATTCTCGCTCCCGTGATATTCACGGGCTGTGTCTTTTATTCAGATTCAGAGCCTGATCAACTCTAACTGGAACCCGGGGCACACAGACTGTGTCGGGGTCCCACTTTCTCAAGAAAATTGCATTATAAACATGACTAGCACCTTTATGTGCAGTTCAAAATTTGAACCATAGCTTCATAAAAAGAAAAGAATACATTATAGACACATGTAAAAATGCATTAAAAAATTATGAGAAAGTAAAATCTTCTGCACTATATGCTATTTAGAGTGAGTAAAACTGTAGATCTAAAGAAGGGAGAAACATGTTTGATGTAATATCCACCCTACTCTGGATTTCGAAATATACAGGGGATTCAAAAAAGATGGGGAAAATTTTAAGAGGTGATAGTACACACCCAAACAAACATTTTGTATCAAAGAATGCATGGTCGAAAACTAAACGTAAAAAAGTTAGAGGGCCCCAAAAGTTATGTTCTTATACGAGGCAAAAACACACAATGAACGATTAAGTTAAGTTACGAAAACAAATTTAATGGCATTTGAGTACAATAAGTGCTCAAAACATTGACCGGCAGCTGTTAGGCACGCAGTACAACGGCGAAGAACAGATTGGCGAATTTTCTTAAACACACTAGGCACCACCGCGCTCGCCAGATCTTTCATGTCTCGATTTTTTTTTGTGGGGACAGCTAAAGGCTCTTGTGTATGAGACTCCCATTGAATCCGCGGAAGAACTTGTCGCCAAGCTTTCGGCTGCTGTAGGGGAAGTTCGCGATATGCCTGGTGTGTTTCAGAAAATTCGCCAATCTGTTCTTCGCCGTTGTACTGCGTGCATAACAGCTGCCGGTCAATGTTTTGAGCACTTATTGTAATCAAATGCCATTAAATTTGTTTTCGTAACTTAACTTAATCGTTCATTGTGTGTTTTTGCCTCGTATAAGAACATAATTTTTGGCGCCCTCTAACTTTTTTACGTTTAGTTTTCGACCATGCATTCTTTGATACAAAATGTTTGTTTGGGTGTGTACTATCACCTCTTAAAAATTTTCCCATCTTTTTTGAATCACCCTGTATATTGCATTTTATTGTCGTTAGTGAAGAACACGGCAATAGTTTAGTTTGCTTGAATGATAAAAAATATTTTCTGTGAACTATAAATTTAAATTTGGATAAGTTTATATCTTAAGATAGTGTAAAAAATGCATTTTGGGGCCCCTTAAAAATGAGGACCCGGGGCACATGTTTATAAAATAGTGTAATCGGTTTTATTATGGTATAATTTTACCTGTGATTAAACAAGGTGAATACTTCTTTTTTAAAAAAGTGGTGTTAATAAGCAATTTGAATTTTTAAACCGTAATTTAATGCGACCGTTAAGGGGTTATAGTAGATCTAAATCGATTCTTAACTATTTTAAGTTTAGAAAACACCCTTTCACAGATCACTTTTCCACAAGGTATGGTTAGCACAAACTTGTAAGCTACAAACAGGTTGGTAAACATTCAAGATTGTGTGAGAGTTCAAACATAACAGAAAAGCACAGAAAACATTGTTTCTTGTCAGAGAAGTAACCATAATTTTTTTTGTCTTCTTCAAATTCAGATTTCACATCGTCATATTCACAGATTTCTTCAGCTCCATTCAAAGATTGTCTTGTTTTCTTTCTATGTTATTTTTTTCAGCCATTGTAAAACTTTCATATTAATCTACCAACTATTTAAGCTCTATCAATAATTGATTTCTTTCAACTTTACAAAGTTTAGAAATACTACAAAGGACTTCCGTTGGAAAACTATAAAGCATTACGATTTCATTAATTTTCTTTTGTTCTAACTACGAATTAATCGATTGACACAATCTAAAACACTGAAAAAGACCAATTTATAGTTTTGAGCAGTTGAGATTCAAGGAACTTCGTCTATTGATTTTTCAACAGGCATTACCCGACTTCTACACAAAAAATCCCTGCCGGCCCGGCCTACAGGCGGGGGGAGATTTCGAAGTTAAGTATACTAATTTCACAAACAAAAACCAAATCATGATTAGAGATAAACCCACTTTAACAATTTTATCTGGCCGCTTTTGGCGAGTTTTTATTTCATTTTTATATAATAACTGGTCTTATCAGAATCACGTTAGGGCGGTATTAAAAAAAAAATACTTTTCTATGCTCAACAACTCGAAATAGTCTGGCATAACTCCAGATTCATTTTTAATAGGAAAAACATGAAACTTGTTGACGTGATTTTTGAAGAGATTTATAAGCGGCCTGTGTTTTTAATTTTCGTTCAATTAATTAAAACTTGATATATAAACAATTATTTTCTCAGTAAGACAATATTTTTTTGTTTCTAACACAATCACTTCGGGAAATTCCGTTCAAAATGCCCACTTTGATATCATTTTTTGAAATATATTCTGTTTCTGTCAAAAAATCGATCATTACGATACATTATATAGTTTCTGAATAAGCAAATCTACCAATTGGATGCGTTTGAGAGCAAAAATGAATTTAAAAATGAGTCAGAAAATAAGCAGTTTGGATTTGAATACTCCCTTAATACGATGATTTTTCTAACACAATCCGCTCTCGAAGCTGGTAGACGGGAGGTGCTGGGTTCGATCCCAATCGCGCCCGTCGGCCTAATCGTTCGGAGTTTTCGTGGTTTTCTTCGAACCTTGGTTCTCCAAGCGTTAATACGGGTTAGGTTCCCTTAGAAAGACCTCCACGGAAGGCACTCCCCTCCTTCGGGCCCATATCCCACGTGCAGATAATTGGCCGACATAAATACAACCAACCAACCAACCAAGACAATCCGCTTCGGGAAATTCGGTTCAAAAGGCCCACTTTGACAGCATGTTTTAAAATATATTCTTCCTCTATTAAAAAATTGACCATTACGATACATTATATAGTATCTGAGTAAGAAAAGGTACCAATTGGAAGCCTTTGAGAACAGAAATGAATTGTAAAATGAGTCAGAAAATAAGCAGTTTGGATTTGAATACACCATTACTAAGATGATTTTTCTCTTCAATCGCCATGTATTTTTAATTTGTTTTTGCTGTAAGAATTGGTCCTATCCAAAACTTGCCTATATAGATGTTGTAGACAATATTAAGAAGATATATGATAAATTCATGGGGATTTTATATCTTTTGAATTGACGGAGTTATGGATTTTTTTCTTCTTCAAACGCCCTTTTTGTTTTCGTTTTTAATTTTTTTTTGCGGTACGAATTGGTCCTATCAAAAACTTGTGAATATAAAAGTTGTAGATAATGTTAAGGAGATTCATGATAAAGTTAATTGGATTTGATATCTTGAGAATTGACGAAGTATGAATTTTTTTCTCCCAAAAACCCTATTTTTTGCGCCCCTTGAGCACATTTTTAACTTTATCAAAAATCTGTGATACATAAATTTTTGGCCCTATTTTTAGAAGTAATAAAAACTTTAAACTGATTCGATATGTGCAAAATTAAAGAAGTTATGGGGTTTTTTCGGTTTTCACAAAACCCCTCCCTATTTCCATCCCCTTGGTCCGATTTTGCCCATTAACGAACTTGACCGAGATTTTATGCCCCTTGATTTTATGTATCAGTTTGGAAGAGATTGGTGCAGAATTGTGAAAGTTATCGCGTCCAGAAGAAAGTGATATATATAGATAGATCCACTTTTTTCTTTTTCTTCCATAATATTTCTTATAATAATAATTATTATTTTTTTTTTATACTTACAGCTTTAATTCATATTAATTGACGGTGGTAGGTTATGTTTAATTAATGGTTATATACATGCATACATAGATAGATAGATAGATAGACATATAAAGTTTTTTACTGAGGGTGGTTTTGGGCTCTAGGGGTCATGATCGGTGTAGATCTGCAAAAATTTTTCAGAAATTCCAACATAGGAACGATCCGAATAGGTAGTATTTCATACGAAATCTACCTAAAAAAAAAATATGAAACATGCTGACGTGATTTTTGAAATGATTTATAAGCGACCTGTGTTTTTATTTTTCTTTCAATTAATTAAAACTTGATTAATAAACAATTATTTTCTCAGTAGGGTAATATTTTTCGTTTCTAACATAATCGCTTCGGGAAATTCTGTTCAAAATGCCCACTTCGACATCATTTTTTGAAATATATTCTGCCTCTATCAAAAAATCGATCATTACTTTACATTATATAGTTTCTGAATAAGATAATCTAGCAATTGGATGCGTTTGAGTGCAAAAATGAATTTGAAAATGAGTAACAAAATAAGCAGTTTGGATTTGAGTGCATCCTTAATGCAATGATTTTTCCAACACAATCCGCCTCGGGAAATTCGGTTCAAAATGCCGACTTCAACAGCATTTTTTAAAATATATTCTGCCTCTATCAAAAAATCGATCATTTCGGTACATTATATAGTTTCTGAGTAAGAAAACGTAACAATTGGAAGCCTTTGTGAGCAAAAATGAATTGTAAAATGAGTCAGAAAATAAGCAGTTTGGATTTGAATACACCCTTTACCCTTACTTAGATGATTTTTTTCTTCAATCGCTATGTATTTTTTATTTGTTTTTGCTGTAAGAATTGGTCCTATCCAAAACTTGTCGATACAGATGTTGTAGACAATATTAAGAAGATATATGATAAATTCATGGGGATTTTATATCTTTTGAATTGACGGAGTTATGGATTTTTTACTTCTTCAAAACCCCTTTTTGTTTTCGTTTTTAATTTTTTTTTGCGGTACGAATTAATTCTATCAAAAAATTGTGAATATAAAAGTTGTAGATAATATTAAGGAGATTTATAATAAAATTAATTGGAATTGATATCTTGAGAATTGACGAAGTTACGGAATTTTTTCTCCCAAAAACCCTATTTTTTGCTCCCCTTGAGCCCATTTTTAACTTTATCAAAAATCTGTGATACATAAAATTTTGGCCCTATTTTTAGAAGTAATAAAAACTTTAAACTGATTTGATATGTATAAAATTAAGAAGTTATGGGGGTTTTCGGTTTTCGCAAAACCCCTCCCTATTTCCATCCCCTTGGTCCGATTTTGTCCATTAACGAACTTGACCGAGATTTTATGCCCATTGATTTTATGTATCAATTTGGAAGAGATTGGTGCAGAATTACGAAAGTTATCGTGTCCAGAAGAAAGTGATATATATATATAGATGGATAGATACATAGATAGATAGATGGATAGATAGATACATAGATAGATAGATAGATAGATAGATATAAAGTTTTTTACTGAGGGTGGTTTGGGGTTCTAGGGGTCATGATCGGTGTAGATATGCAAAACTTTTTCAGAAATTCCAACAGGAACGATCCCAATTGGTAGTATTTCATAAGAAATCTACGTAAAATTGTTATCTTCTAATTTGCTATTACTTGTACTTGCATAATATTTTGTTTTTGAATACAGAACATGAAAGTATTTATTTATCACTCCTTTTATCCCTTACTTGTTGAAGCAGCTTCTGTACCAAGTTCCAGGTTGTAGAATAGTCTTACTTTATAGTATTTTATCCCTTACTTTATAGTTTTACTTTGTAAATAATTTGAAGTAAGAGATGTAAGAAGGAATTAATCTAGTAAAACAACATACATAAATAGGTTTTAAAATTTAGACTATTTACTAATAAAATTTTTTGCCATGAATTTAGATTTGCATTCAATATTCCATTTGACATTTCTTTTAAAACGGTAATAAAATGAAATAGTTTCCCTGTGTTTACACTTTCCTCACATCTTAAAATTCCCTTATCGATAATCGAAGAAAGAGTTTTATATTTTCTTCTCAATCTTGTGGCTCCTATTGTTTTGCAAACTATTCAGTTTTTCATGTGCAATATGTTTTCTTTTTGTTTCCCTCTCCCATACGGCCATTCTTTTAGGTAGCTTTCTTTACAAAAAAGCTACCTATTGCAGCCGTTCGGAGGAAAGCGATTTCAAAAAATTTTGGTATATTTTCATCGATCATGACCACCAGACACCGAAACCACCCTCCGTTCAAAATTGATATATATATATATATATATATCTGACCTATGTCACACTGTAACTCCCGTAATTATGAACCGATTTCAATGTAATTCGGTGTGTACATAGTACATACGACCGAGTTCGTCTCGACCGAGTTCGTTGGCCAGCTTCGTCCGCCGTTTTGTTTCAAAATGGCGGCCGTTTAAAATTTTTTAAAAAAATTTAAAACTTGAAATGTGGTACCAAAAAATTAAAAATGGAAAAATATTTTTTTCTTATGTATTTGACCTTTATACAAAGATTCCGGAGCAGGTTTTGTTTCGTCTATATCTTAAAAAATGGCTGAGTTATAGCATTTTGAATTTCTAGCGTGGCTGACATTTTGAAACGTCCTGAATTTTGTCACGCGATAAAAGGCGTATTTATGAACCGATTTGGATGTAATTCGGTGTGTACATAGTACATACCAATCTCTCGACCGAGTTCGTTGGCCAGCTTCATCCGCCATTTTGTTTCAAAATGGCGGCCATTTTTTT
The DNA here is from genome assembly GCA_963932465.1 of Maratus speciosus. Lineage (NCBI taxonomy): Eukaryota > Metazoa > Arthropoda > Arachnida > Araneae > Salticidae > Maratus > Maratus speciosus. Next base: position 296,100,236 of record OZ010798.1, read on the forward strand.
TTTTAATTTAAAATTTGAAATGTGGTACCAAAAAATTGAAAATGGAAAAATATTTTTTTCTTATGTATTTGACCTTTATACAAAAATTTCGGAGCAGTTTTTGTTTCGTCTATATCTTAAAAAATGGCTGAGTTATAGCATTTTGAATTTCTAGCGTGGCTGACATTTTGAAACGTCCTGAATTTTGTCACGCGATAAAAGGCGTATTTATGAACCGATTTGGATGTAACTTCGTTTATACATAGTACATACCAATGTCTCGACCGGGTTCGTTGGCCAGCTTCACCCGCCATCTTGTTTAAAAATGGCGGCCATTTAAATTTTTAAGAAAAATTTAAATTTGAAATGTGGTACCAAAAATTGAAAATTGAAAAAATATTTTCTTCTTATGTGTTTGACCTTGATAAAAAGATTCGGGAGCAGTTTTTGTTTCGTCTATATCTTAAGAAATGGCTAAGTTACAGCATTTTGAATTTCTAGCGTGGCTGACATTTTGAAACGTCCTGATTTTTCTCACGTAATAACAGGCGTATTTATGAACCGACTTGGATGTACCTTGGTGTGTACATAGTACATACAAATATCTCGACCGAGTTCGTTGGCCAGCTTCATCCGCCATCTTGTTTCAAAATGGCGACCAATTAAAAAAATAAAAAAATAAAAAAATTTAAATAAGATACCAAAAAATTGGAAAATTAAAAAGATTTTTCTTGTATGTGTTTGACCTTAATACAAAGATTCCGGAACAGTTTTTCTTTCGTCTATATCTAAAAAAAATGGCTGAGTAATAGCATTTTGAATTTCTCTTGTGGCTGACATTTTAAAACGACCTGATTTTTGTCACGCGATAACAGGCGTATTTATGAACCTATTTGGATGTAACTTGGTCTGTACATAGTACATACCAATGTCTCGACCGAGTTCGTTGGCCAGCTTCATTCGCCATCTTGTTTCAAAAGCGTTGCCATTTAAAAAAAATTAAATTTAAAATTCAAAATGAGGTATTAAAAAATTGGAAAATGAAAAAGATTTTTTTTATGTGTTTGGCCTTGATACAAAGATTCCGGAGCAGTTTTTGTTTCTGAAAATTTGTTCTTTTGTTGATATCTTAAAAAATGGTTGATTTATAGCACTTTGAATTTCTAGCATGGCTAACATTTTGAAACGATCTTGTATTTGTCACGCGATAACACACGTATTCGCCTATTTCGATGTAAGAAGGCATGTGGATAGTATACATCAACACCTCGACCAAGTTCGCTGGCCAGATTCATCAGCCATCTTGTTTCAAAATGGCGGCCATTAAATTAAAAAATATATATATATTTAAAGTGAGGTGCAAGAAAATAAGAAATTGAAAAAGGTTTCTTTCTTAAGTATTTGATCTTGATATAAGGATTCAGAAGTATTTTTTGTTTGTCTTTACCTTAAAAAATGGCTCAGATATAGCAGTTTCAATTTCTATTGTGGGTGACATTTTGAAAAATCTGATTTTTTGCATGCGACAGCACTCCTATATATTAACCGATTCCGATGTGAGTGAGCATGTGCACAGCAATTACTAAGATCTCGACCAAGTTCACTGCTTAGCCTCATCCACCATGTTGTCTTAAAATGACAGGCACTTTAAGAAATTGCCGAATTTGGCAGCCAAATATAACTTACTTTAAAGAAAATCAGCTTGGATAAAGCTGACTAATTTCGCGAAATTCTCATTCATTATATTGATAAAAATTAGTATTGAATCTCCTATATTCGGTTTCCACTAAATTGAGCTTCGTGTGTTTGCATGATATAAGTTGGCTTTTTTTAAATAAGGATTATGAAAGCTACCTCTTCCTCCCGGCACTGGCCGGAAGGACTTTTTTTAGATAAACTTAGAAAAACGACAGATTCTTACACCAACTAAATAAGTTTTCTTCTAGGAGCAATGTTACTGTTGAATCAACTACTACCAAGTTAAGTACAGTGAGTGTAAATAAATCATTTTTTTCCTTTTTGAATTAAACTTGTAGGTCCATTATAGCAGCCTTTCATATTTGTTGCTCTTTCAAATGAACACAAAATAATAATTGATGTTGCAATATCACACATGGCTAATTCTGATTTTATAAGTTCGTACAAAGTCAATCCACATGAATCATCGACTACTGTTATTTCTAAAAGTCTTACAGCTGCATCTTGAGCAGTTTGTGACACAATTTAAAGTTAAATGTTAGTTTAATAAGTAAAGGTTAGATATTAAGTTAGGAATATTAGCATGAACTACATCTCGCTTCGTAAGCACGAAAATAACAACAACACGGAACATACGAAACATTTAGGAGGTTGCAGTTAAATTAAAACAGTCTCAGCCATAGTTTGTACAACTAATTTACTTTTTCATTTGCAGAATAAAAGCATTTTTTAAAAACCAGATTCCTACAAAATGCAGCAGAGTATATGCGAATTGAAGGAATTACAAAAAACTTTTGGCGATTTTTTTCAGCTGTCTTGCCAATCCTGGTTACTATTTTCAGCAGAAATTGAGCATGAGCAGTAAATCTTCGTAGAGGGGCGGGGGTGAGGGGCTTTGCTGTTGCAATCAGCCAGTGTCGCGATGTGCTCTAAACCTGAGCCTAAGAGCACTGCATAGAACGCGATGAGTAAATCAGTACACCTCCTCCGTTTTGCTAACGACAGGAAGCCACAACCGACGCTACTACATAGGCTACCATAAACAAAAAACAACGGGCAATTGCTTAAAATTGATTGTAAATGCGTAAGATTACGGGAAAACAGTAAAATTATTCTGATGTAACTAATTATGAAGTAGTATATCCATTTTTGGAGGCCCCTCCGGTGCCCTCTTACATAGGCTACCCTAAACAAAAACCGACTGGCAACTGCTTAAAATTTATTGTAAATGCAAAAGATTACGGGAAACTTAAGAGAAAAAATAATTATTCTGATGTAACTCGTTATGAACTAGTATATCCATTTTTGGAGGCGCCTCTGGGGCCCCTTTACATAGGCTATCATACACAAAAAACAACTGACAACTGCTTCAAATTGATTGTAAATGCATAATATTGCGGGAAAATTACTGGGAAACAGTCAAATTATTCTGATGTAACTAGTTATGAAGTAGTATATCCATTTTTGGAGGCCCCTCCGAAGCCCCCTTACATAGGCTACCATACACAAAAACCAACTGGCAACTGCTTAAAATTAATTGTAAATGCATAAGATTACGGAAAACTTAGGGGGGAAAAGAATTATTCTGATGTAACTAGTTATGAAATAGTATATCTACTTTTGGAGGCCTCTCCGGGGCCCCCTTGAGCCGGGGGCCCTCGGCGATCGCCGACTAGCCGACCTGGCCAGTCCGGGCCTGTTTATAATCATTTGAAATTTCGGACCCTAAACTTTAATGCCCCCTATCTCCTTGGGAATACGTCTGGGACCCTTAGTCTCCTATTTAATATTATTTGTCTTTAAGTGTACTATAACCCCTTAAAGTTCTGCCCATCTTTTATGAATCACCCTGTATACGGCGCGTACTTTCTCTACATCCCTGCTTGTAAAGAAGAATCGTCAAAATTTCCAAATACAATATAGGCTATTCTGATTATTTCAGTCTGCACTCGTAGTGCTGCCATCTATACATTCAAAAATTAAATTAAACAAAATTAATTATTTTACCACTAAAACAAACCAAAAACTATTTTAAACTGCTCAAATATTTATTGTAAATACTTAAAGATATTAAATATAATCAATGGTTACTATTTTTAAAAAATAAAATGCAGTTAAAATAAATTGATGACAATTAGAATTAATAACTATTCATCCTCGTTGAAGTTCTTTTTTTTTCCATCGCTTAAAAAATTTAAAAAACTTGCTGTTAGGAATTATTCATCAGAAATGCTTTTAAAGTATTTTTGCCGTCGCCATAGGCGAGAGTTAAATTCATGAAAATCATGGATATTAATATTAAATACAATTCATTTAAGAATTGTACCCTTTTTTACTTCCTACTCATTTTTCCAAAATGTAAAACAAAATTAAAATGCTATTTAATAGATTTAAAGAAAAAAAAATCTGGAAATAGGGCAAAATACTTCGTTTCTTTCGTTTTATTCATTATTTCGTATTGGCAAATTCTATGCATGTTGCTTTCTTTAGAAATATATCATAAGTTCATGAAATTTATTCATGTTCTTGCACATGTCGCTGGAAACTCCTAGGAAGTTTCAAGTCTTCATAGCCGTTACGTAATTAGTGATATGAATTATATCATAGATGATAATTTTATTAATAGCAACTTAGTTGAGTCAGTTTATGATTTATTTTAATTTTTTTTGTTGTTCATTAATTACGATAGATGGCGCTGTAAAACAAATGCTATAAAAAGATCTAAATTTTTATTTCTTATTGTCATTCACTTTTTTTTTACCTTTGAATGACTTATTAGAAGTGATAATCAAACTTCAGAATTTAAAAACGTTTTATAGTTGTAGAATGTTAGCATGTTTTGTTGTAATCTTAAAAGGTTTCCATTAGTATTGTTACCTGTGCTTCGAAAAATTCTAAATGCAATTTACAAAATTTGTTGCTGAAGTATGCTATATTCATTTTTGGCATTTTATTAGGCTTTTTACCGACTATAAATTTTCAGCATATGAAATGATAAAAGAGATAAATGCAATAGAAAATGCGTACTTATAACTTAATATACCTACTACGAACAAGCCTCGGTAGCGCAGTAGGCAGCGCGTCAGTCTCATAATCCACTCAATTGAGTAATCTGAAGGTCGTGAGTTCGATCCTCACCCGGGGCAGTTGTTTTTTGCCTACAACAAAGTAAAATTATTTATTTTGGCACCCCACCATTTTGCTTATAAATAAATCTTAAGCGCATTAAGTTATTTATTTTCATTATTCTTTTTTTCTGAACATGAAGAGTACAAACATTTTTTAAATAAGAACGCTAAAGTTGAATTCTATTGTTGGTTAAAATTTTATATACAATGAAAACAATAGATATATATTTATGAATATTCTTAAAATAAAAATCCTAAATTTAAGTACTATTGTAATTATTTACCATTTATTGTATTTAGTATTACTTTTTGTAATTTTGCTAAAAGAAAAAAAAAAAAAAAGATTGAGGATTTTTTATTTATTATTATTATTTAAATATGTACTTTCTGTTACTCTAAAAGTTTTCTTTTCGTTTTTTTATTGGGATTTTTAAAACTTTGCCAGATTTCAAAGCATCAAAGCAAACTTATTTTGAATAATTATCCATTTATATTTATGTATCATGATTGAATATTTAAGAAACTTAACCCTATAAATATAAGCTTTCTTTTTTACGAATTGATAAACATAAAGTAAAAATATTTTTTCTAAATGCACTCTTTTAAAATATATACTTTTATTTATCTTGAAAATCACACATAATTTCATGGCTGTAATTCACAAATTGTCAAAAAAAAAAAAAAAAAAAAAAAAAAAAACATTACAATAATTAATTTGGTGTGGGCACATAACCCAATTATGTAGATTTCACCGCTTTTTTTTTTACGTTGGTGGAATGTGGGAGTTAGTGAATTTATTTTAAAAAATATTTTTGCTCTGGTCCTTTTTTGTTAAGTTATTGAGGATGTCATTAGATCGAGCTCCTCACTACGGATATTCAATCCGTTTTAATCTCGTTTAATTATAAATCTATCATAATGATAGCAGTGCGTACTTCAGACTTAATAATAAGCTTGCTAATTTACACACTCATTTAATTAGAAATTACAAATAAAAAAATAAGTTAACAGATAAGAATTTCTCCATGTGCCATGCACATTGTATAAGCGGTGGAGTCAATCGTTTTTTAGCGCGTGCAACAACAGCGACGATCAGTTCACAACTGCCTCTCTTCTCTTCTGTTCCAAAAGGTCTTTTCAAAGTAGCGTATGTGGCGCCATCTGTCGCCTACTTGTTAATTAAAAAATGTTTATTATTGTAGAACGGTGGAAGTCACCTCAGCACCCCCTTCCTAGTGCAAACGATATGTCAATGTTCTACTAAACGATCTGGAAATCGGACAGTTCGGCCAGATCGTGTGGTACGAGACGGTTCCGAGTCACAAGTTGAAGCCCCTGTCTCAGAGGTTGAGGGTTCAGGGATGGAGGCTGTTGATTCAGAGGTAGGTGCGTCGTTCACTAAGAAGGCCGGCTTCAGTCTATCCAGTGAAATGTTGACAATTTTACCTTTTATGGCTATTTTAAAAAGTTTATCACCTCGCTGGATGACCTCAAAAGGTCCATCATAAGGTGGTTGGAGGGATTGTTGCATACCGGCGTGGCGCACAAATACATGGGTACACGTGTTGAGGTCCTGTGATACAAAAGGTTTTATGCGATGATGGGACTTTGTTGGCAGTGGTTTGAAATCCTGGAAAATGTTCCTTAATCGCTGGACCAATTCTTCAGGGCTTTTAATAAGGGAATTGTCGTCAAAAAAATCCCCAGGCAGTCGGAGTGCAGACCCAAAAACAAGTTCTGCTGGTGAAACTTTTAGGTCTGTTTTCAGTGCAGCACGAAACCCAAGTAACACTGTTGGCAGTACCTCGGTCCATTTTTCAGTTCGTCTAGCTTTTAATGCACATTTTAGGGGCCTGTGCCAATTTTCAATAATCCCATTACTCTGTGGGTGGTATGGGGATGATCGGTACTTTTTAGCACCTAGCAGTTGAGCTAATTGTTTAAAAAGTTCAGACTCAAACTGTCGGCCTTGATCAGTGGTGATCTTTTCAGGACAACCAAAACGAGCAATCCATTCGGAGAGAAGTGCAAATGAAACTGATTGTGCCGTTATGTCACTTAGTGGATATGCCTCTGGCCAGCGTGTTGCTCTATCAATTACAGTTAAACAATACCTTTTACCATTTGATTCTGGTAAAGGCCCAATTATATCTAAATGTATGTGTGAAAATCTATCTGTTGGAAGGTCAAATTTTCCCAACTCAGTTTTCGTGTGCCTAGTGATTTTGGAGCGTTGACAATCCAAACATTCACGAGCCCAAGTTCGGCAATCTTTAGCTAGGGAAGGCCAAATAAATCTTTGTCGCAATAGATTTACACTACTTTTAGTTCCAGGATGGGAAAGTGCATGTAAATTCCAAAATGCCTGTTTTCTAAAGTTAGGGGTTAAATATGGGCGTGCTTTGCCTCTAGAAATGTCACAATAAATTTCTGTTGTAGAATTAGGAAGGGTGATTAATTTGAGTTCCAAACTGGATTGACCGCTTTGCATAAGGTCTTTAAGTTCTGCATCCTCTTTTTGCTCGATACTTAACTTTTTGTAATCTATAGGAGTAGGCATTTGTATTTCATTAATTCGAGATAGTGCGTCTGCTGCCGTGTTTTGGTTTCCATTTACAAATTGTATATCAGTGGTGAATTCTGATATAAATGATAACCACCGACTTTGTCGGTTAGTGTAATTATCAGTTCTTTTTTTAAATGCATAAACAATAGGTTTGTGATCAGTGTAGATGGTGCACTGACGGGCTTCCAAAAAGTGTCTAAAATGTTTAACCGATTCATAAATCGCTAACAACTCACGATCAAAACTAGAATATTTTAATTGTGTTTCATTTAGACGTCTGGAAAAAAATGAAAGTGGTTTTAGGCCCTTTTCTGTTTCTAAACTTAATGTAGAACCAATAGCAAAATCACTAGCATCCGAATGAAGCACTAATTGGCCATCGTTTGTAGGAAATGCTAGAGTTGCGTCAGTTAAGGCTTTTCTTGAAGCTTCAAAAGAATTTATAGCATTTTCAGACCAATCAATAGGGGTTGAATCTTTCTTTTTGGCTCCTCGCAACAAATCTGTTAAGGGTGCGAGAATAATTGCAGCATTGCGACAAAAACGTCTAAAATAATTGAATAATCCAATGTATTTGCGAAGTTCCAAAAGAGTTTCTGGTCGCGGATATTGCTTAATAATTTCAACTTTGGATTGAAGAGGCCGAATTCCGGTTGGAGAAATTTCATGCCCTAAGAATGATACATTAGTTTGTTTGAAAACACTTTTTGAAACATTTATGTTTAGTCCGTATTTAGAAAGTCTGCTCAGAACAGCTCGTATATGTTCTAGGTGTTCAGATTCGTTTTCCGAAAAAATTAAAATGTCATCTAAATAAGCGATAGCAAATGGAAGATCGTAAAGAACTTCGTTAATAAATCTTTGAAACGTGTTTGCTGCACATTTTAACCCAAAGTTTAAATACAGAAATTCAAAGCTTCCAAAAGGAGTTATTACTGCCGTTTTAGGGATATCTTTTTCATTTACAGGAATGTGAAAATAAGCGCGGACTATATCTAGTTTTGAAAAAATTTTCTTTCCATGGAGAATATTTGTAAGATCATGAATGTGAGGTATTGGGTAACGATCCGGAAGAGTTACTGAATTTAACCGTCGATAATCACCACAAACTCTGTAAGAACCATCCGGTTTTGGTACAACATGAATAGGGGATGCCCATGGAGATTTTGAAGGGCGACATATACCCTCATCCATAAGATATTGGAATTCTTTTTTAACTTCCTTTAAAATTTTTGGATGTAAGCGGCGAGGTTTGGAATAAAGTGGAGGTCCCGTAGTTTCTATGTGATGAACTGTGTCATGGCATGTTGGTTTCTTAAAATTTGGAATGGGGTTTAAGAGGTCTGGGAATTCTTCAAATATAGTTTTAAAAGCCATGTCTTCAGAAATCAGTTTAATTTGGGGCTGAGTTGTGCAAGTGAGTTCACCTTTAGTGGACAATCCAGTTACAGAATCAATTAATCGGAATTTGTGTAAATCTACAAGCAAAGCAAAATGTCTTAAAAGGTCGGCTCCAATTATAGGGCAAGAGACATTTGCAATAACGAATGACCACCTGAAATTCCTTCTCAAGCCAATATTTAGGTCCATGAGTTTGTTTCCATAAACAGGAATTTTGGAATTATTTGCAGCGTAAAGATAATTAGAAGGGTTTTGTTTACTTAACTGCTTTGAGGCGGGGATACAAGAAATATCACTACCGCTGTCAATTAGAAATTTTAAACCCGAGTTTTTATCAAAAACATGTAATCTACCTTGTTCTAATGCTGCTACGCCAAGGGTATTTTCGCTTGTTGACCTAGCAGCGGCCACTAGTTTTTTTGAATTTCGTTAAAAGTACAAGGTTCGCGGCACTTTTTTGCTTCACTACCAAATTTATGATGATAATAACATAAACCAGAGGATGAATCAGATGAATCTTGTTTACGATCGGCACTCCTGAACCGTCTATTTTGACCATAGTGCCTTTCTCTGTAATGCGGCCGCCCGCGAGACATCGATCGCCTAAACACATTTTTGGATAATTCTGAAATTTGCAGTGTTAATTGGTCGATCTGCGTTTGTAATTTTGAGACTGCGTTTTGTTCGCTTTGCGAAGTTTCAACGGGTTTAGAAACGGCATACACAGCAGATTCCGATTTAATTTCGTTTATTTTGTCAGCTAAGATTGCTAGTTCCTGTAAAGCAGCGCTTGAAACTGACAAAATCGCTTGTGTATGTGTCGGCAAACGCTCTAGCCAAATTGTTTTTAGAAAGTCTTCGGAAACTGAATTTTGCGCTAATTCTTTCATTTGCCGCAGCAAAACAGAAGGCTTTTTATCACCTAACACTAATTCGGAAAGTAATTTACGAATTTGCTGAGACTGCGAATCAGAAAATTCTTTAATTAGTCTATCTTTTAAAGCAGTATATTTATCATCCTGAGGCGGATTTAGAATTAAATCTGTTACTGCACTTAAAGTATCAGTATCGATAGCAGATAATAAATAATTATATTTTGTAACGTCGTTTGTTACTTGCGCGACGGCAAAATTTGCTTCGACTTGTACAAACCATACCGAAATATTACTTTTCCATAAGGGAGGAATTTTAACAGCTACCCTAGCAAGATTTTCTGGCGGAGCAGCAATACTATCATCAGGCATTGTGAAAGTGTAATTGGGCAATAAATGATAGATAGAGCACTAATTAAATAAATACACAATTTATCAATAATATTTTGAACATTAAGGACGTTGGGCTCGAAAAATTTTAACTATATAAAATCATTAATAAATTAAATAAGTTGGCCAGAGAATACCACATATTAACACAGAAAATGGCACATACCGTTGATTTTTGCAGCTTTGCACACCTGGTAAACTTCCATCATAAGCGATCAGAAGGGCTTGTTTTAGTCCAGTCACCAGTTGAGGATGTCATTAGATCGAGCTCCTCACTACGGATATTCAATCCGTTTTAATCTCGTTTAATTATAAATCTATCATAATGATAGCAGTGCGTACTTCAGACTTAATAATAAGCTTGCTAATTTACACACTCATTTAATTAGAAATTACAAATAAAAAAATAAGTTAACAGATAAGAATTTCTCCATGTGCCATGCACATTGTATAAGCGGTGGAGTCAATCGTTTTTTAGCGCGTGCAACAACAGCGACGATCAGTTCACAACTGCCTCTCTTCTCTTCTGTTCCAAAAGGTCTTTTCAAAGTAGCGTATGTGGCGCCATCTGTCGCCTACTTGTTAATTAAAAAATGTTTATTATTGTAGAACGGTGGAAGTCACCTCAGTTATGGCAACAGGAAACAACAACAACAACAAAAAAAAAAGCACCATTTAAACTATCTTTTTAGGATTCCTAAATTATTTTTTCCTCATATAATCGAAATTTAATTAATATGAAACTATTAATTGATTAAAGCATACTTAAAAACGTATATATTACACTCTTCATTTTTTTATTTATATTTTCTACTTTATAGTGTTTAAAATATTTTGTTGCTGCAGTTGCTCAGAAAATTAGATGTTTTTTAGCGAGTGTAGTTTCTCACATAATTAAATCCATTGTTGTTGTAACTTACATAGCATTATAATCATAAAGAATAGTTAGCAATTTATCACTGTGGCGGGCTAAAAGAAAAATGCTTTAAAATACATTTATTAGATAAACAAACAAAGTTATGTATTAAAATGCATGGAACATCAGTTAAATATTTTCTCTACATATGTTCAATCCAAGGTACTGCTAATTCTACTTCTAGCAGGGTGTCTACAGAAATTCTTAAAAAAAGTTCCCTGATTTTTCCATGATTTCCCTGACTATTTTTATCAGACTTCCCTGATTTCCATTATTAACAATACACATACGGTATTTTTTCATGTATGCCGATTCCTCGTATAACACACTTATCTAGCTTGCTAATATCTCATTTGGGAGAAAAAACAAGAGAAAAACATAAAAATTGCCTAATATTCATTAAGTATTGGTTGTCAGTTTTATAAATCCGAACTCAACTAACTTCATAGCGTCCAACTTCATTAGTCCAACAACATATAGAAGCCAATGGATATAGGGTAGGGGTGCACAACCTTTTTAAGAGAAGGGCCACTTACAAGAATGATTGGGTTGTCGAGGGCCACAACCAGGGGCGTCGCCATGGGGGGGTATGGGGGGGGAGCCTCCCCCCCCAATATATGTGAAGTTGGGAAATTTGAGCTTAGAGTTGGGAAATTCTAGATTTTTGAGACATTTTCTTTTTTTAAAGTAATAGTAAAAAAATTACGAAATTTTTATTGTTTTGGTGATTATTTTGAGTACTGCAACAGTAAACAAGTTAAATTATCAAAAGAAATAGAAAAAGAAATCAGCCACACTCAATGTATCATTGTATTTTCTAGTTCTACAAAAATATTGTACATATACAAGACCTAAATTTCTCTACTCCTGTCCATCAATAACTGACTAACCAGTTCCTTTATTTCCTCCAAAACTTTGTTCCTTTCTCAAAAATTTCACCCTAACTCCCCTTCTCCTCCCAAAAGAGAATCCAGATATTTTAATCCAAAGGGATTGCAGCTTCTTTTGAAAATTGGAGATCACTTGTAGCACAACAGAAAGGAATGTAGTAACCTACTTGAAACACAGCTATGGGTAAGAAGATTTGATGAGTATTCACAACTTTTTTGACTAATTTTGCGATTTTTGGACAATATTTTACTCATTTCGTGATTTTTTTGCCGCAAAAACTAGTCAACCCTTCGCTGTCAAGTAAAGAGCGTTATATGAGCAAATGTGGATATAAGAAGTCGTTAGTTTAGATAAATTTGTCACATTTTACTTTTATTTGTGTGCGGAAATATATATCAGTCCTGTTCGTTTATTATATATGTCTATAAAATTTTAATCCAAAAGTCCAGTGTTCTGTGTTTAAAGCTGTTCTAAAAAGTTACTATAAATCTCAGGACGAATAAACCCTTCATAATAGAAAAAGAGTTTTCGAGCAAGATTTTGGAGCATCTAAAAATCCATTCGAGGATGAAAAAGGTAAAAAATGGACGATTTTAATTTGGAACAGAAATATGACCATGAAAGAAGTCCATCAACTGAAGAAAAAATCGACATGCACTGTAACACTGTCACGTTGCACTTGAATAAAATTTTGAAGAAATAAATTTAAGATATTCTTAAAGATTTCCTTACAGACAGGCTCACAAACAATTATGAATATTAGGATGTGACTGGAGAAGCTGAGTTCGGAAAGCACCGTAGGAAAACGGTTTCACCAAACGCAATAGATAAAAATAATAACACAGCAATGGACATTGATACACATAAGTTTTACAGTAAAGAATTATAAGAAATACAAGAAAATTTCGGGAATTTAGTAATGGGCTTAAATGACAATGTTCCCTATATCAAGAAAATATTGCAGCAATGCATTCCATATTTAAATTGCAATTCTGCAAGGGAAAAGTTAATAATGTTTCCACCTGGATATGAGGCACCGGATTTACATGACTTGCAGAGTCAAATAGAAATAAACCAAATCCCAACTCACTTAACAAACCTTCTACTCATGCCATGAAGTTCAAAGACTATTTGGGTCACGCCGTCAAACTATATACTTGTACCTTAAGGCTGTTCTTAACTGCTCTGCCCAACAAGCACAAAACGTTTTGACACATTTACAAATTCATTTTTTAACGGAAAGGTATAAAATTGGAAAGCCTGGCCATGGAAGTGATTTGGAATACAACTGTTTTTTCCATTTTTTGATCCATCCATTACCTAATGAATTATAAGCGTTTTGGATCACATGACAAACACGTTTTCGTCCGCTCTTGAATGCTTATTCTCCGTTCGCGCGGAAACTCGGTTCAAAACGTCCACTTTGGCACTCTTTTCTGAAAGATCTATTGCGTTTGCAAAAAAATGGAAAAACAGCTCAATGACATAGTTTCTGAACAACACCACCAGCTAGTTTCTTGCAATTACGAACAAAAACAAATTAAAACTTATGTCAGAAAACTGCCCTTTTGGACTTGAGAACACCCTTAACATTCACAGCAGATTATCTTTATGGCGTTGCATCTAATGAAAGAGTCTTTAGTCAAATAAAAATTAAAAATATATATATTGCAAGGTACAATGAGGGATGACAGACTTGACAGCCTAATGCTTTTAAAATATGAAAGTGAAATAGGTAATTTTATTAAACTAAGCAATGTTATTAACAGGTAGGCTTCTTTGAAGACCACAAGAATTAATATTAAGTGAAAACTAGTCGGATGTGCCAATCCCAAATTTTCTTCTACTCCATACATGTTAATGTCGCAAAATTTGCAATCACAGTGCCAAAATTAAACGACAATTCTTTGCCTATAATAACAAACTCTAAAGGTATAGATGTGTTGAATTGTGTGCATTTAAAAAGGAGATATAAGCATAGCATTTTTCAAACAAATCATTGAATTTTGGCACCCAGTCTCTTAGATGTCTGCAACCAAAATTCCTTACTCAAAGTGCACAAAAGCGATAGCTTTGGACAGTATAGACCCAAGCCTAATAAGGATCTATTTATGTGGAAGTGCTAATAATGTGGAATATGAAGTTTGACTAAATTCCGTGCATTAGTTTTTGAGATACTGCTATAGCAAAATCGGGGAAAATGCTGCATAGCAGTGCCACCTGGTATATGATATACATAAAAAGCTAATCTGCATCAAATTATGTCAAGGTTTAACAGAATATGACGTTTGATCAGATTCCGTGCAATAGTTTTTGAGGTATAATTATCGCTAAAATCATGTAAATCGTGAAAAATGCCGCATAGCAGTGCCACCTGTTGGACGATTTACACCAAAAACAAATCAGCACCAATTTTTATCAAGTACAGTCAAACCTCGTTAACAAGAACTGTTTCCGATTGCCTCGTCCAGTTGTATGTAATGTAGTTAAGTTCCGATAACACGAACTACTTTTAATACGAACAAAAAAATTTTCCCCTTGAGTGTTCGCGTTAACGCGGTTCGACTGTATAAGTGAATCTCTAAAGTTTTTTTAAATTTCGTGCATTAGTTCTTGTGTTAGAGCGCCCACAAAATTTGTATCACATATAGACAGACAGATATTTTCTAAAAACAGTCGAATCTGTTCAGGACTTACTAAAACATATAAATCAGTCTAAAACCGGAAGTCCAATTTTTTCACGAATCCAATACTTTCTTCTTGTAAAGATAGAAGAAAGTAAAAAGCGTATTTATTTTTTAGTAAACAAACCCATAATTAGAATTTTTATGTTTTCAGTTTCAGAATTTTTCTTTGGAAAGGAATGTTTTATGCAAAAGTATCATTATAATTATTACACACGTTGTGCATATCATTTTAGTCGAAAATTGGAGCAATTTGTTTCAAGTTGGGAAATTTTCGAATTCTCCCCCCCGAAAAAATATCTGTGGCTACGCCCCTGGCCACAACAGTAACACAGAGAAAATTCTATATCGGGGAGGTAGGGGGGGGGGGGAGGGTAATAAGTCTTTAATCTTGATGAATAATTATTTTTTGTCTATAATAAAAATAAACAAAAGGAAATAAATAATTGTATGAAGGAATGTAGGGCTTCTTCGCATCTGTATGAATAACCATTCAACACTTTATGAAGACTGACGGTTTCTTCTTGACAAATAGTAACTTGAAGACAAAAAATTACACACAATTTCTAAATAATTGAACGTTATTGAAAATTATAAAAAAAAAATTATTGAAGAATAATTTAATTTAAAACATAAGGAAACTTATTTTTGAAATAACAAGGCATGATGGACTAATTATGCTATTTTTTCTGCGGGCTATTAACAAAACTCATTTTTTGAAACTGAACTGATTGACGAAATTCGCGATTTTCTATCAACGATCGATTGACAGATTTCGCGGTAATTTTCCATTGCCGATTGGCAAAATTTGTAACCTTTTCAAACAACCAATTTGCGATACCTGCGATAAATTGACGCAATTAGCGATTTTTTTCAGCGATAAATTTTCAAATTTAGCGATTTTTCCCCCACAACGGATCAACGAAAATTGCGATTTTTTCCGCCACCGATCGAATTATTTCGAGACTTTTTTGTTCTACGATCGATCATCGAAATTTGCAAGTTTTTTCCATGAACGATTGACAAAATTCGCTATTTTTTTTTCCATGAGTGATTGGCGAATTTTGCGATACTTTACGTGACAGATTGACAATATTTGCAATTTTTTTCCAATGACCAATCGACGAGTGATTTTTTTTCAATATACATTGATGTAATTTGCGATTTTTTCCGCGCAATAAATTAGAGAAAATCGCGATTTCTTTTTCGCGCACAATCGATGAAATTTCTGTTTTTTCCTGCGACCAATGGATTTCTATTTCATGATATTTTTTGGGACCGACACACAAATTTTGTAATTTTTTCCATGAGCTATTCACGAAATTCGCGAATTTTTGGGAAAATTCACGATTTTTTTTCACGAGCAATTGACAAATTTCGCAATATTTTTGCGACCAATTGACAAAATTTATAATTTTTTTCTATCAATTGTCAAAATTCGGGATTTTTTTCCGCGAGAGATTGACAAAATCGTGCTTTTCCCCCCAGTCGATCAACGAAATGTGCGATTTTTGTACCTCATCGACAAAATTCGCGATTTTATTGTGCCCGATAAAATTCGTGATTGTTAACTGACTCTGACGAAATTTGCGATTTTTTCCTGCGATAAGCTGGCGAAATTCGCGATTTTTCCGTAGCCGATCAAGAAAGTTTGCAATTTTTCGCAGCTCCTCGACGAAATTCACGATTTTTCCGCGTCCGATCAACGTCATTCGCGATTCTTAACTGACTCTGAAGAAATTTGTAATTTTTAGGCGACAAAACTCACGATTTTTCCACAGCCGGTCAGCAAAATTTTCAATTTTTCCGTAGCTCATCGACAAAATTCGCAATTTTTCTGTGCCCGATTAAAGTAATTTGAGACTTTTTCGCGCCAAGTCGACAAAATTCGCGATCTTTCCTTTCGCGATCAACAAAATTCAAAAATTTTCCGCACCCGATAAACGAAATTTGCGATTCTTAACTGACTCTGATGAATTTTGTAATTTTTCCCGCGGCAAATTGACAAAATTCCGATTTTTCTCATGACCAACTAACAAAACTCGCAATTTTTCAGCAACCGATCAAGGATTACATAATCCACAAAATTCGCAACTTTTAACGCGTTCGATCAATGAAATTCACGATTTTTAACTGACTGTGACGAAATTTGCAATTTTTTCAGCGGCAAATTGTCGAATATCGCGATTTTTTCTCGCGATAAACTGACAAAACTCGAGATTTTCCCCCATTGATTGACGAAATTTGAGATTTTTCTGCAACTCATCGCTAAATTTTGTGATTTTTCCGAACTCGATCAACGAAATTTGCGATTCTTAATTGGCTCTGATGAAATTTACAATTTCTTCCGGGACAAATTGACGAAATTCGCGATTTTTGCCTGCGACATATGGACAAAAAATTGCAATTTTTCCAGTTATAAATTGACGAAATTTTGTCAAAAAAAAAAAAAAAAAAACGAAGAAATTATATAAATTGTGATCGCGGGCCACAAGTTAACCCATGGCGGGCCACAGGTTGTGCATCCCTAATATAGGGTGACCAGAAAGTTTCCTCATTTTCTGAAAAATATTCAATTCTAAGACTTATCTAAATCTAATGGGATAACTAATTGGATTAAGCTGGGCACCTGGTCAGGTTATGCAAATGTATCATTTAAAATTTTTAAAAATGTGTAAATTGCCTTCAATATAAGTGCTATGTACAGAAAATCAGGATATCTGATCACCTTAATTTACGTTAAATATCAAAAACTCATACCATGCGCATCTTTTAAAAAATATTGGGAAAGATTAATCAGCATGTGAAAAAATATGGTACATAAAATAGACGAATCAGTCTCGTTGGCAAGGTGAAAATGCAAATATTTTCGCATATAGACAAATTTCCCTGATTTTCTAGTATTTTTACAAAGTTCCCTGACATTTCCCTGATTTTTCCATGATTCCCTGATTCTGTAGACACCCTGTCTAGCTACCCTAATAATTATAGACTCTCCCATTCCAAACGAAGTGATATATTTGAATGAATGGAACAGCAATTAATAAAAATGTTCCCTGACGATCACCGCCGTATTGCGGGCCGAAAGTACTAGGAAATTTAAATAAAATGTATATTTTTAACTTGTAACATCTATATTATCATTATCTTTGTCGCCTTTTAAGTAAAATAGTGAGCTTTTTAAAGTTCATGTAGAGTATTTTGTCAATTTATTAATATATAATTAAATTCTAAAAATAATAACAAGTTTATTGTCATTAGAAACACACCTTACCAGGAAACTACCGCAACAGTGTAATAATGAAAAAATTCTAAATAAGTAGCGATTAAAAGGGCATATTGAAACGTTTTTTTAGATGCATAAATTATTTGCCCTTGTATCCCCGTTATCGAGATATAAGCTCTTTCAATTGCTGCTTATTTAGATTTTTTTTCATTTTACACTAAGGTGCAGTTTCCTGGTTAGTACATTTACTTATTTTATTTATTTGGGTCATTTTCCAAAAGTGTACCATTCCAGTCACAAAGCCTTTTTCAATATTTGACATGAACATTTTTGAATTAATTTATGTTTTCTAAAGTAAAGAAGACTAAATGTGTTGTGTGCATACGTTTTTTATAATTACTTTATATTTTTTGTTTCTTAGTACACAATATGTGAGATCTCACCTCCGTGTCATGTCACACACCCAATGTTACTAAGAAAAATGTTTGATTATTTATTTAATTGAAAACAAAATAGTTAAATTATTATTCTAGCTACTACTTGTTTCCGGTTATGCTAAAGTTAGTCAGTATGTTTGCTGTTGTTAAATTATATGTCAGAAATTTGTTTTTATAGTCAGGTATTAGATTTTGTTATAAAAAAGCAACCATTGTTATTGGCGATTCCATTCTGATTCTCACATCAGTGAACTGAAAGATTATGATGATTAAATCAACATTAAGATATTTGCTTATATATTTTTTATGTAATTATATCAACAGATGTTGATTTAAAGAACAAAAAAAAAAAAAAAAAAATTCTCTAAAAAATAAATATGTAGGTTAATAATATTTAGAGCATGTTCCTCACCTCCATGATAATCACCTCCGTGAATCTCTTTGAAAATGTATATTGCAGAGAAAAAACACTTAATAAGTATTTACAAAGACTGTAAATCAAAAAAGATTGTTCAAAACTTTAAAAGAGAAAAACTGAATAAAATATAAAAGATGAGTGATGAAAAGCAGCTCCAGATGGGAAATGAATTTTTTGTGTTTTTTTATATCCATTCCAAATAAATTCATTATGCATTCTTATATAGAATTGCTCCTTAGTTATATATCTAATAGAAAAAATAGTTTTTTATGCTTTGTCTTACTACACAAACATAACTGTAGCATAAAGTTTCCCTCCATGAATGATATTAATAAAAAAAATGTGTTTCTGAAAAAAATAATTGTAATGTATCTGGGCCACTGCTGAATTTTACTTGCAGTAAGTGATAAGTTTCTAAAAATGATGACATTTGTCTTGAAAAACAAAATTTTTTTACGAGAAAAGTTTGTATTGAAAAGGTACACTTTTGGGAGAATGACCCTTTTATAATTCTAGTCGATTAGGAAAAGAGTTAAAAATCAATTGCAAAATTCCATCTTTACATACAAAAACCAAGTTGAGTTAAATGAAAGAGTGTTAATAAAGCACCTTTCATGTCAAATTTCTTCATATACTCAGCAATAAATGCAACAATCATTTCATCTTTCTTAAATCGACTTTGGATATAGATGCTCACGAATTTCTGCTAAATTTCAATCACAATAAGATTTACAACAATTGACCAAAGCTAACAAGTAAAGGTGGCAGCAAATTTCAATTTTTATAGCTCATTCGATTCACCTCATTGAGATAAGTAATTTGCTACCTCGCACATCAGCTATTGAGTCTTAATAATGACAGGGGGCTGGGTCAAAGTTTAAAAATTTGTATAATGCGAGCTGCCGAAAATAAAACAGTAACAGAAAACTCCTTCGCATGCAACTGCACACAGATGTTCCATAAGTTACGAAGTGACTGAAAAAATGACAAAAGAACCGACAATGTGTGGTTACAAAGGTTTTTGCTCGTAACGCGGGAAAAAGTATTGACAGGATGAGCAAAACTAGACCAGTGTTGCCAGTAAGCTACTTTTTAAAAATTCAGATTTCTTGATCGGCACCACTTTTTAAAATACAGTAAAATTCGCCTTATTTAATGACAGATTAATTAAGGAGAAAACAAGGGGAATTTTACCTTTTCATAAAAAGTGGTATCAATCAAGAAATCTAAATTTTAAAAAAGTAGCCCGCTGGCAACACTGAACTAGACGAGGACACCATAACTTGTGAAAATCTGCCTGTCAAGTAGCATACGAATATTTTATCTGCAATTACAAATTCTTATAATAACAGCAATGATATAACCTTATAGTAGTTATTGGCAATGTATTGC
The DNA here is from genome assembly GCA_963932465.1 of Maratus speciosus. Lineage (NCBI taxonomy): Eukaryota > Metazoa > Arthropoda > Arachnida > Araneae > Salticidae > Maratus > Maratus speciosus. The sequence goes on from OZ010798.1 coordinate 296,120,234, forward strand.
ACTGCAAAAATAATTAGTAAACTTAAATCACACTTTGAAGGCATCTATTTTTCAATTACCGTATATACTCGCGTATAAGTCGAGGAATTTCGGACAATTTTTGATAAGCAAATTTGGGGGGTCGACTTATACGCGGGTCAGTTAAAAAAGAAAACCATAAACTTCGAATATTGCAAAATTATGGCTTTTTATTTGTATAAATAAAAAAATAATACATAAAATATACAAATAATTTATCATTTAAAAAAATTTTCAATGATTTGTTTTTGTTTACTTACTACCTTTTAACACTGACAAGTGAAATCTTTGGTTTGATTTTGTACAAAATTGAAGTAAAAAGTTAGGGGGTCGATTTATAAGCGGGTTTTTGATTTTTTCCAGAATTTGCATTCGAAAGTTAGGGGGTCGACTTATATGCGAGTATATACGGTAACGAAATTTTGAACTTTGACCCGGCCCCCTGTCATTATAAAAACTCCATAGCCGATATGCAAGGTATATACTAGGCTCAATGAGACAAATCGAATGAGCTATAAAAATTGAAATTTGCCGCCACAGACTATAGTACCATTACTTGTAAGGGAAAAGAAAAGTTTTATTTATTTATTAATTGCATAGCACAATAGCATTGTACGACATCTTTTGTTTTTTTTTTTTGTTGTTGTTAATGTTGGGGTGGGGGGGTGGGGGGGGGAGGGAGGGAGAGGATGGTCTCTCTAATCTTTTTCTGCAATAAAAAATATGTATAATACATTTCTTATTATAAATAGAAATACATATTTGAAATATAGTTTACTTGAAAATTACGTGATTTTAGTGCAAGGTGTAGTGTAAGATGCTTTTTAACACTTTCCATCATTGTTGAAAACTGTTTATGAATTTGATTTGTCTGTCTGTACGCACATGCTCTAGCTTTCGTAAATATACTCGGCTTGACATAATGTTGATATATGTTATTGAGGATTACTAAGCAGGTTCAGTGTCGAAAATGAAGTGTGTAGCATTTACAGCAGCACTCAAAAGAATTAGTTACAATATGGTCTATGGGAAACACTCATTTGCAATGCATTTTAATAACGTTACATACACTATTTCAAATGAAATTAATATACATCACTGAGGTGAACTACAAGGTGCATAATGTAGACTATGCTGTGCATAGAAATTATCCTTCATTTACAGGGCCACACAAAAGAATTCAGTACATTCTGTCCATGAGTGATAATTGCTCACATTACCTTTTCAGTTATAGTAGGCATTTTTTAAATTTAATTAATCTTTCGTATATTACTTGCTGTGTCTAAATTCTATAGATCATATACAGAATTGAACAAAAGTATTCATTTTCATTTATTGGTGGGAATTTTCAACTGTGTTATATACTTTCTAACTGAATTACATTTCAGAGAACTATGTAGTATTATGTGCAGAATTACAGATCATACTGTAATTCCACAATTTTCCAACTATAGATCCTAATTGCTGAAATTCGGTTTTCAAATGTGTTATGCATTTTTCAAACTGTTTACTTAAATACAGTCGAACCTCCATATATCGAACTTCCACAAATCGAAATTTTCTATATATCAAACTTTTAGCAAATCTCCATATTCATTACATAGAAAAACTGTTTCTGTATATCGAAAAAACCTCTATATATCGAAACTTTTTTCAAGAGATTTTATTCCACTTTAGACCTATTGTCTCACGAAAAATTAAGGTCAGGGGATAAAGGAAGTTTAGTGAAGGTCACTGTTGTAATGATATTTTTACAACATCCCTTTTTATTCTATATTTTCAATTATGCAGAAATAATTTAATTATTTTTATTTATTTGAATATACTAACTATAAAGAATTACTCATTATTCATCACTCATTACTCAAAGAATTACTCATATTTTATTCTTTTCAAAATTTTAAAATATCAATTTAATATTTAGTATCATTTTAAAGCTTTCTATTATTCACAGTAAAATCCAAAAGTTAAAATGTAATAAAATTAATAGGTAAATAATTAAAAGCAAAAGTTAAAATGGAACCAGTTTTTTTCTTAATTTGGTCACCAGGAAAAGCTGTGATGGATGTCAACCCGGCACAAAGAATTCTTTTTTTTCCTTTTTTTTTAAAGGAAAATGGTGAGATTGTTGTGATGATATTTTTACAACATCCTTTTTATTCTATATTTTCAATTATGCAGAAATAATTTAATTATTTTTATTCATTTGAATATACTAACTATAAAGAATTACTCATTATTTTATTCTTTTCAAAATTATTAAAATAATAATTTAATATTTAGTATCATTTTAAAGCTTTCTATTATTCACAGTAAAATCCAAAAGTTAAAATGTTATAAAATTAATAGGTAAATAATTAAAAGCAAAAGTTAAAATGGAACCAGTTTTTTTCTTAATTTGGTCACCCTGTTTACAAAAAAGAGACAGCTATTTGTCTCTTTGGCTCCCCATTGTCACAGGAAATGTTCCAGAAGCAAAGTTTCCAGAAAGTTGTAGAAGGCCCACGGAAAATCTGGTATATAGGGAGCGGAGCTACACTGAGACGCTAGTTACCCCAACTCAGTACACCAGGATTAGTTGCTTGGAGAACAGAGTACGATGTAGAAGTTAAAAAAAATTATAAGGAATGTGCCTATGCCGGCAGAAGAATATGGCCGAGCGCTATACAACGACGTTATGCAACCGGACTATACTTACAGCGGAGTTCAGCACAAGCTGTAAAATGGGTGAGCCAAAATTTTTACAAAATTAATTTTAAAAATATATAAGCACTGCTGGTTCCTTTTATCCTTGTTCTGCTATATTTTATAAAATTTTAAATTGAAATTTATTCGTGGACAATCCACTACAAGATTTGGTTTACTCTTAAAATATATATTTTAATTTAATGCTTACATTCATTAATCATAGATTTAAAAAAAATGGATTTATTAGCGATAAGCACTTTAAAATAAAAAAAATGTTAGCTTATAGCACATTCTCACCATTTTCCAATGATAACAGAATCTAATTTAATCCACTTATGTAATAAAAAAAAATAATGTTAATTAATGATTGAAAATCTAAAATGAAAATTATTCGGTAGTAATTGTTGAAAAAAAAAATTGTGAAAATTATAGTGTTACATGTGATTAAAATTTTACTATTAAATATGATTTAAAAGGGATTCTAGACTCTGTCTCATTTTACATGAAAAGTGTCTATTTTTATTTATTATATTTTAGGGAATTTTATGCTCTTCAATCTTTAAAAGATTTTATTTTACAGATAAGCGCTATTAAGTTGAAAATTTTATTTTAGGTGCGCGTTTTGTTACTTGAATGAATATAAGTTGTCTTCTAAGATATAATTATTTTTTTACTTTATACCTCTAACTTCCATTTTAATTTTAAAATGCTTTCTCTTTCTTGTTTACTCTTTATTTAACCTTTCAGGGTTCATTTCACGCATTTATTTAATTGAGTACTCGAAATAATTCAGTAAGATTGAGAGTACATTAAATAATGCGTTCCCGCGGTTATTGCCAAAATTATTCTCTTCCTATTTTATTAATCTTAACATTACCTCATTTTGCCATTTTCACAACGCATGACGAGGTGATATTTCTATTCTTTTGTACTAATCACTATCTACTTTCACGTACCACTGTGTATGTTTGTGGCGACCATTTTCGTCACAACAGTCACTAAGAACCCCACATTCAAGCTGGGGATGAGGGGTGGACAAACAGGTTGTTGTTCCCCCAACTCATTTTCGAATTTCGGTAGCAACCTGTCCTGTAGTGAAATGAGAACCCCATTGTTCTTTCTGCCAGAACTTGAATCCAACATGTTTTCGCTCTTTCATCGACAAAAGGATGTCTTTTTTGGTGGTGATCCCTTTATTGGCAACTTTTGGATTTAATTCTCGGTCAACTCAAGATCCGAGGAGCTTTTGTCAGGGGAAAAACCGATTTGGCGTACATCTCTGCCATGTGACGGAGGGCAGAGATGTATGCTTCAGGAAAAGGCTACCAAGTCTGGGTCTCTGTGGTGAAACCAGATTCTAGCTATCCCTTTTGTCTGATGGTTGGTCCTCACTCCAAAGTCTGCTTAGTTTTATTCATTTTGAACTTTTACTTTTTTCTCTCGATCACAATGTCAAAAAGAAAATTGCTTAGTGTTGTGGATAAAGTTGAATTGCTGAAGAATGTAGATAGTGGAATGCGCAAAACAGACATTTCTCCTAAATTTGATATTCCTGCAAGCACAGTGTCGACTATTATAAAAAGTCAAAATGCCCTAATGAAATCCTATGAATGTACTGAACCTAACAGAAAACGTTCGAAAACATGCACATATGATACAGTGGACGAGGCCATTTTAAAATGGATAAAGAGTGTTCGAGACCAAAACTTGCTGATCTCTGGTCCTCTCATAAAAGAGAAGGCATTGGAGTATGCTAAATATTTTGGATGTGATGAATTTCAAGCAAGTTCTGGGTGGCTGAACAAAATTAAGAAAAGGCATGGCATCAAGGAAAAGGTTTTCCGGAGAAAATAAAAATGCATCTGAAGCAGTCTTTGATGACTGGAAAAGCCATGATTTGAAAATCATTCTAAAAGATTATCAGCCCGATGTCATTTTCAATGCTGATGAATTGGGACTCTTTTATAAGTGTTTACCAAACAAAACTCCAACTTTCAAAGACGATTGTCATGGAGGCAAGAACAGTAAGGACAGAATAACAGTACTGGTAGCCGCTAATATGAGTGGCAAAGAAAAACTTCAATTATTGGTAGTAGGTAAAAGTAAGAACCCTAGAGTATTAAAAAACATAACGTCTTTAGAGGTTGATTATTGTTCTAATAGAAGCTCATGGATGACAGGTGAAATTTTTGAAAAGTGGATTTTGAAATTGGATAGAAAAATGAGTGATCAAAATAGAATAATTGCTTTACTTGTAGACAATTGCCCAGCTCATCCTAATAAGTCTTCAAAATTATCAATGTCAATTTGCTTTTAATTTCCCCGAACACCACTTCAAAATTGCAACCAGTGAACCAGGGTGTAATAAGAAACCTGAAATTTCATTACAGAAAACGCATTCTCCGACAGCTTATCTGGACATTTGAAAATTAAAAACCTTTACATAAGGTGATTGATCTGAGGATATGTGCGGCAGAATTAACCAAAGTTTGGGAAAATAACATTTCTGAATCTACAATAAAAAACTGTTTTGCAAAAGTTGGGTTCAGTGTATTACCGGAAATCAAAGAACAAGACGTAATCCTGCAAATCCAACAGTCTTGGGAAAATTTGCGTTCTCAAGGTCACATTACAGATGGTATTCTTTTTAAAGAATTTCTGACAGTCGATGATAAGTTAATTGTTGCTGATTATCTTACAGACAAAGACATACTGAATTCATTTCATGAATCTAAAAAAGAAATTGAAGAACCAGAGGAAGTAAATGAATTTGAAAACATTTCCAAATCATCGAAAAAAGAAATACGAAGGAGTTTGAAACAATATGTCGTGGACTTCAATTCGCGGAAAATGTTCCTCATGAAGTTTTTAATGAACTGAATAAATGCGAACATTTCTTGGATGAACTTTCCGCAAAACTGGCTTTTCAGCAAGATATTCGTATTTTTTTTTAACAGAATGTGACTGTGATCATTGTAACCACTGTCTGGAATATTGTTTTTATAAAAGGCATGCAGTACTCAATAAGCCTTTTATACTAATTCATTTTTTTCCATTATTAACTTTCATTTAATGTGATTTGCATGTAAATTAGAAATGGAGTTCTGTATACGAAAATTAGCTTTAATTTTAATGTTTTAGGAGCAATTATTATAAAACTAAGATAGCTTCTACATATTGAAATTTCTATATATCGAATTTTTTTCCAGAAATTTGCTACCTTGATATATGGAGGTTCGACTGTATCATGTTTCCCTTTATTAAGCTGTGAAGTTTGATCTTGGTACATGAGCAATGACAGCAGCAAAAGTTTTAAGGGCATGAGAACTACAACAAGAATAAGAGTCTACTATATAAGTGTAGTGAGATATGGCATGTAAAATCTTATTTGACAACACTATCCATGGAGAACATGCTATTATAATCATACTAATGTTTATTTATTGATATAAAAATCATCCAAGCATATACCATTAAGTTACAGTTTGAGAAAAAAAGAAACGCAAACATGTATTGGACATATATTGTTACTCTGACTATTAAAGATACTCTAGCTCTCAAGAATTTTTTTTTTTTTAATTGTGCAAGAGTTGTTGGATGATGAGCATATGTTGTGATATATGGGTTATTGGTGACAATTTTCAACTAAAAGTAAAAAATTAAATGTGAAATTGCACAAGTACTTCAAAATGCTGCAACAGGATGGTAAAATGATGATTCCTGAGATCAGGGCACACCAGTGCTCCGTATGTCCTCAGGTGTAGTTTGATAATTTTTTGTAACAGGAGCTTTTCTGCAGAGAATAATGTAAATGAAAAAAAATCCTGCTACATCCTTAGTAGTAGATTTACGAGTATGCCTATCTGAAAATTATATTTTAAATAAAACATAATTAAAAAAAGTTTTATTACAATTTATAACAAAAGATTCCTCTTTTTTATCTAGCATTAAGGCATTTTGTTATTGTTATTAATTTTTTTCTAAAAGGTATATACTTCTTTGATATTTTTTCCCATCATTATAAGTTCAGTGTGCCATGAAGTAAAATGGGTTTGAAAAACACATCCTTAGAGGAACGTTACATAAATTTTTAAATAAAAGCTAATTTCTATTAATAAGAATAAAATTACAAATTGTTTATTCTTCGATAAAAATGAAAATATTTTTACAAATAACTATTGTTTCATCACTTGTCAATGGGCATGCTACTTAAGCAAAATAATGTGACATAGCATAGCCGATGCGGGAAAAGAAAAATCTTATCTACCTTATTCTTAGCAAAAGATTCCACTCCACAATCTATTAATGTTTTCTTTCTTTAATTGTGTCACTTAAATCATAAATGAATTGACATTTTTTTCAGTAACTGAAAACAATAAGCAAATTTTTCACTTGTAAAAAAACAACAACAACAAAAAAACACTATTATTTATTCATAATCCCCATATTTATGTATCAGTAGATAAAAAAACATTTTGGGATTATTGTAATCTTTTATTTTTTCTGTGATGTGCACCTGAACTCGCAAAAAAATTATTAAATCACAAAAAAATATTTATATAAAGCAAGAAGATAAACACTCAAGCCGTTCTTTTAAAAAAGGACAGACAAATATCATCTCAATTTTTTCAGGCACAAATTTAAATTTTATATTTTTGTGTTATATTTAGGCACATTGTATAATCACACAAAAATAAAAAAGTGAGAATATGTTTTGTAAACTCATACTATCACTTTCTGATATTTATCATTTTGTTTGTCAGTCACAAAGGAAAAAAAAAAATATCAAAACCTTATATCCATCTTAATAAAATATGCGTAAAGGTTTATTTTAATGCTATTAAGAACACATTAGATACACAATACTCCAAGCTCTAAATAGATATTTAGTTATCTTTTTGAATTACCTAAGATTTAAGGAATAATTTTGAATAATTTAGTATATTTGATACATTCAAAATTCTCAAGAATAATATCACCAGTTTTTGAAACAAGTAACACAAGACAAAAATCATTTTGACATATTTATAGATTATTTTTTAAATTAAAGTTTCTTTTACTTGGAAAATTATAGTGTTTAAGCTACTTGTAGTTATTAATTACTTATTACAGTTACCAGTAGACTTATTTGTTTATAAATAAAAAAATAATATGCCATAATCTTCAAATAAAACTTCGATATTCTTTTTTTTTCTGATAACATTCACTTTTAACTATGTCACTCTTCATAAAAACTGATGATATTTAAATAACAATTTTCAACCAGAAAAGGAATAAAAAACAATACTTTATCAGATAAAAAAGAAGCTTTATTTCCCCAAAATACCAGTGGAAAATAATAAAATTCTAATAAGGTGCTATAATATAGTTAACCACGGTATATAACAATAAATAACAAAACTGCACTATATAAAACAATATTGCATTGCATATTTAAAAGTAAAACAGCTACAAAAAATTTAAAAATACTCATGACTAAGGGTTTGATGGACAATAGACATGCACTTCAAAATTTTACTTAACTTTAATATGCTAAGAAAACGGGAAAAAAAAATCAATAAGTACAAATGAATATTTAACAATGTTCGAAGAAAGAATTACCATAAAAAAAATGAAGATTTTGTGCTACAATATATTTGTGAAATAAAAACCAATGTCAAGAAAAGACCAAAGAATATGAATAAAGATAGCATGAAAGGTTTCAAAACAAAATCCCTACTTCAGAACATTTTTTTTTTGTTAATTGGGTGAGGAGGGGGCAAGCAATACACAAGCTTATGTTTAGCACCTGCAATAAGTAGCACTGTTACTGCTGCTTTTTCATTCTGCTACAAGGAAAAGTTCTCTATTGTTGTATTGAAGCAACAACATATTCATATTTTAATTCATCTTTTATGTCAAATATATTCATATATTTAGGGATAACCCCAATTATTATTATTTTTTATTGTATAAGAATTAACAACAAGAATATTAAAGTGTATTTTTAAAAAATCCATAAAATATATAACTTCAAATACTTTTGGCACTTCAAAAAGCGGCTAATGATTGTTAGACCCAGGGTTCAGTGATATATATCAATGGATTATGATATTTATTGTGATATATATAAAATATTTTCAAAATATCATGTTGTTTGATATTTTTAATCAAAACAAGTGGAAATGAATTTTTCAACTGTTATTGACTGTGTTGTTCTGTAGACAAAAAACTTTTCTGGCAGAGACCTTTAAGCCAAAAAAGAAATATATATATATTATATATATATATATATATATATATAGAGAGAGAGAGAGAGAGAGATAGATTATTAGCTTTACATTCGAATCTGAATTTTTAAATGGAGAACCAATAAATATGTAGGACAATATTAACTTAGAACAGCCATTGAAAAGTACACTGTCTAATTTTGACAACCAGTTATTTAGAGTTTCATTATAAAGAATTTTTTCGGCTTAGTTCAGTCTAAAATTCACAACAGGTAAAAGGCAGACAAACTTACATTTATGTTTCAATTTAAAACAAAAATTTATTACAATTTTATTATACATCTTGATATTTGATAATGAATATTCCTATAGTTTGTTTTCTGATAAGTGCAAAAACAAATTGTTTGTCTTTTCAGAAAATTATTTCTGTTTTCGATTAATTGATCTCCAGTTTTGTTGTATGTGAAAAAAAAGGAAAAGACATTTAGAATATTATATTAAGTTTTAATGTTTAGTAGAATATGTTTTAGTTTCTAATTTATATTATCTCTGGAAATATTTTAAATGAGCAGTAAGTTGGATATGTAGAAAATATTGAATACAGGAGGCATTGTGAACCAGAGTGGACTCCACATGTTTGTGAAAAATTGTATAAGGATAGAAAAATTGCAAAAATATAATTAAATATTTTTTTAATGTCATGAAACTTATAAACTAACTTCAGCTACAAATAGTTTATATTTTTAATTTCTACAAATACTGCAATTTTAAATTTTTATATTTTGTAACAAAAATGATTAATATCACAATGCAAATGGCTGAGACTGGAAATCATAACCGTTTTTTTTTTTTTTTAATTATAAAAAAGAAAAATATGTGAAATAAGAAAATGAAAAATCATAATTAATTAAAATACATATATCAGAAGAAAAAATATTTGCACAGTGGGAACCATTTATACATTTTTCAAGAGGTCATCTACATAAGTGAACAAAAAAAAAAATGCATTTAGAATATAATTTTATTACATTTTTATGCTGAGTGCAATATGTTTTAGTTTCTAATTTGTATTAGGCCTCAAAATACAGTCAAACCTCGTTAACATGAATTACTTTTAACATGAATAGTTCCCACTGTCCCCGTCAAAATAAGTACGGATTCTAGTGTTTTTTCTACTTTTAAGATGAACACGTTTAACACAAAATTTCGCTTAATATGAACAATTCTCGATGTCCCCATGAGAGATTTTGACGCTTAACACGAACGAAAATGCCTAGAAAAGTGTGAAAGCTTCCTTTTGCCTAAGGAACAATGGGTTATTCTTTAGAGCTTCATGAAAATGATTATTCTTTAGAGCGATGAAAACAAGTACTGTTGCCATTAGAATGTTCTCACTTTTGGACAATACAATACGTGTCATCAACTACATGCCACCAGGATTAGGAAGATTGCTACCTAAACGGAATATTTTTATGCATTGTATCTTTCTTCACATTTATTTTTTTTTAAATTTACAGTTTAGAATTGCAACTTTCACATGAAAGGTAGCATCTGTTCAGTCTTTTATTCTTTTTTATTTACTTCTTTTACCCGTAAGAATTTATAAGGGCACTCACATGTACAGTGTAGTTTTTATATTTATATTATTACTTCTAGCAGTTTTCTATTAATAGATAAAAAAATAAAACTAAAAGTTGAATTATTAAAATAGAAATAAGTGTTATGCGTTCTTGTGTAGCACTGGAAATGACAGTTACTGATAAATTTTGACTGTCATATTTTACGAGAAAATCCTGTTACCCCATTAGCTCTTTTGTCCAATTAGCCGCCTGTCTCCTCTATATAATATGTATTTTTCTCAATATTTTTTATCTGGATTTTTTGTTACTGATAACATGAAATATGGATAATATGAACAAAAATTTTCCCCTTGAGGTTCATGTTAACGGGGTTTGACTGTATATATTATCACTAAATTGACTATTTTGTAAAATATCATGATATTTTACAAACCTTGACTTTAGTGTTTTAGGGTGGTTTTATTTATTAAATATAGAATATTCTCAGAAGAATTTAAAAGTAATTTAAACTAGGGGGATCCAACTTTGGCATCCTGGGTTACAGAATATGGATAAAACCCATTTTTTCTAAATTGAAATTCTAATAGATTTTTTAAAATTATTATTCTGATAATTTCAGTGGTTTAAGTATGTAGTTCTATTACATGTCTGTTAAATTTGAGATTTATTTACTTTATATTCTTTCATTTATTTATTGATGAAGTTTTGACTTGGTTATGTAATATTAGCAAAAAATAAATACTTGACTACCTATATTGTTTTAAATGCAAACAGTTTAATCTTTTGCAATCAGGCTGCATGGAATATAGATTAAAAAAAAAGAAAAAAAAAAAAAACATGCTTCAAAATTATTTTTTAAACCATAAGAGATCAACAAATTTAGATAAAAATTTCAAATGCACAAATCGAAATTGTGTTATTGATCAGGTGTTGCCACCACTAATATGGCATCGGCAATATTCATGGACATGTTTTTGCTTTATAATATACTCGTAGATACTGCAAAGAACAGTTATCTTTTAATATAGTTTTGCGTAAATATTCATTATTTGCTTGTCTAGACACCTAGACATTAAAACAAAGAATGAAAAATATCTTGTGTTCATTCCCCCAGTGAATTTTGATGAAACATATACTGATTTAAACAACATCATGCAATCATATTGATTGATTAAGTATTGGTTAAATATTATTGTGCAATTTTTATGTCTGTGTGTCTTGCATCTTAGAACAATGAGAAATTAAGGGGGGGGGGGGGGGATGGTAAGAAAGGCATTCGAATAAACCAAGTGAAATGTGATACATAAGTAAGCCATGTAATTAGTATAACAAAAAAATTATAATTAAAAAATTCATACAAAGACATTCGTTAAATGTAATTTTTATAAATTGTGAAAATTTCTGATTACTGAATAAATCGGTTTCCAAGAAACATATATATATATATATATTTAAGTAACTATTGAAAGAAAATTTTCATATAATGCAATAAAGAATATTTTTTTACATAGATTTATAAACATAAAAGCATTTATTGAATTTAGTCTTTAAAGTTGCATGTAACCTAAGTTAAAATAAGTACTAAAAAAAATTGTATTGCATAATTTCTGCATAAACGTTAGGATTTGTTTTTTAAAAAAGGACAGATATATTTTACTCCACACATAGTAAAACAACAATTGTATATGAAAGTCTTTCAAGTAATAATAATATATATACTTTTTTAGGTCAGCTTGAATAGAACATACATTTATGAAGAACCATTTTCTAAATGATGTGAAATTACTAATGGAATAAATTCACAAAATGACAAAAAGACATTCACCATTCAGATCCAATCTGCCACTATGAGCAATAGTAAGGTAAAGCACAGGATATATTGGCAAGACAGATGAATCCCGATAAAAAGAGAAAAGCTGCTACATTGCATACATATTTGTAATGAGATACAACTCAAAGTGAGATTTAACAAACACACATACAAGGGAAAAAAAAAAAAAAAGAAATCTGAAAACTGAGTAAACAAAATGCTGCCCAAATAAAACTGATTAAAAGTTAGTAAATACAGTACATTATTCCAAATCTATACAGCTTGAGACTGAAGATCATGCAGGTTATAAAATTCAACTAATTTTAGGTCACATTAAAAAAAAAAAAAACTTTAATCTATTAAAAAATTATTTCTATGAAGTGTAAAACAAACTTGCTTCTTTTTTAAGAGAAAAGGAAAAGTTAAACAAACAGAATAAAATAGACTATGAATTATGTATCAACTCCTCCTACTTCTACATATTCAAGTTTTACTTACAGATAATTTCAGCTTAAAATCACAATTTGGAAATTATTTAATTGAGAAAAAAAAAAAAAAGTTTTTAAACATGTTTAAATTAAGAGGATATAACTTTTTGCTGATATATTAAGACATGAAAAAGCAACATGATAAGAGCACAAATAAAAATATGAATGTTAAAGATGCAGACAGCTGTTTTGAAGCTTTTAAAACTCCATCACCAGTGCAATGATAAAAGAAAAAAAAAATTGCATAAAACCATACAGGGCACAAAAAATGCAGCGCATGCTCATTGGTGAAATGGCAGTAAATGTAAAAACATTTCATGTCCCCAGTGCATGTAACACGAAATTCTTGACTCACACTTACCATCATTTCACCTTTGACCATAAGCTACATTTTTTGCACCCTATATGCTTTTATGCATTTATTTTTTGTATGGTATTAATGATGTAACTTTAAAGCTCTGAAACATCTGTCTGTCTTTTTAACATTAATATTTTTATTTGTGCTCTTATCACATTGCATTTTTAATTCTTAACGTTTTTTAAGGATGCTTTTTATTTAAAAAAATAGATATTTTGTCATTTAACAATTTTCTTTTCTTTTTTTCTTTTTTTTTTTTTTTTTGTGGTGGTGGGAGACGGACAAAGAGAGACTGATTACATCATCAACAGAGCATATGTATTTCAGAAAGTTGCAGATTTGAAAAAAAAAAAGTTTTTTTTTTTTTTTTTTTTTTTTTTTTAATCTAAGAACAAAAATAAATTACTATCATTCACTTGACCTATTTTAGGACAATTTATTTGACAATTTGTAAACAACAGTAGTTTGCAATATCAGATATATGTATATAAAAAAAAGGATAAAATTGCCCTAAGATTGTCATTTTTATAGATGAGAAAAAGTTTTTTTTTTAATGTTTTTGTAGCCATGTGACTACAAATAAGTGTGCAATACATAATTAAAATGCAAGTCCATTGTCGAAAGCGAATAGAAAAACCAGGATTCATGGAACAGTCTGAATCAAAATACTGTTTATATTTTTGTAGCATAGAAATAAATTATAATTTATTCCAGATCATCTTCTAAAGCCAACAGAACAACAGTCTGAATCAAAATACTGTTTATATTTTTGTAGCATAGAATTAAATTATAATTTATTTCAGATCATCTCTAAAGCCAACATTAAATTCAACCCTTTTCTTCTAAGTAAAGTCCTCCGACCCAGGCCAATAACACAAAAAAGAAATTAAAATCTTCCATGACAGACACTTTAGTTTCATTGGACCAGGGATAGCCATAAGGAGAATGTGGTGGTTACTTTGCACTTGGCCCAAGTTTATAGGTGCCTTGAACTCGAGGACATTTTTTTATCTTTTGAAAAAGAATAAAAAGGCTCCCAAAATATTTGCACCTAGTCCTGCATTTACCCTTCATGCTTATAGCTTTCTCCCCACCTCAAACATAAATCCCTTAAAATGTTTCATGCACACAGGCCCCTTTACAGAAAAAGCCCATCATAATAAAAAGCTATAATTCTATGATCCTCATCTATTCCATGAGATGCAATACATACAAAAATGTTGGCTGTATAAAACAAACTAAAAATATAAGCAAATGACATGAAGATACAATGATATATGATGAGAAAAGTACATCTTTAACAAATGGAAATTCCAAGATACATAAAATGAGATTGCTGCTCCAAATTCAAAGTCGTGTGCTTATTTTGATTGTTAAAATGAAGAAAATTAAACTCAACAAACATGAAAACAAAACACCGGTGAAAAAAACAAATAAAAATAACATATAATATCTGAAATATTACCCAGTATTTAGTCAGTAATTGATGAAATAAAAAAGTACAGCAAAATTATAAATGGACTTACCCCTATAATATATATATAATTCTGATACACATATACATCAGATGTTCAAAAATTTTTATGACATGAGAACAGTTTTAGGTTAACTTCTATAATAATATGATTTTTAATGAGCCCTTTTTTAAAGTGAAATAGCCCTGAATTTTTGACAAATGTAAAATAAAATCTTAAACTATCATACCCATCTGTCTTGTACTATAAAGCAATTGAACTAGTGAATTTTAAGTTCATCAAATTCATGGAATGTGAACATATTGATTCTTGAGCTGATGGGATCAATGGCAGGGTCTGATTATCACAGGGGAACACAGGGCATGTGTCATGGTTCATGGATCTGCA
Organism: Maratus speciosus; assembly: GCA_963932465.1. NCBI lineage: Eukaryota > Metazoa > Arthropoda > Arachnida > Araneae > Salticidae > Maratus > Maratus speciosus. The sequence goes on from OZ010798.1 coordinate 296,135,247, forward strand.
TTTTCAGGGATGGAGGGGGCAAAATACATTTTCTCCACTATCTGAAAACACAAATTTTCCACTCATAGTTAGTTCTCAGAAAAAATTAATTTTTACCATTTGTGCAAACTAAACTATTGCAGTGTTCTTCACTAATGACAATAAAAAGCAATATAAATTTTGAAATCCAGAGTAGAACAGATGTTACATCAAACATGTTTCCTCCCGTCTCTTAGATTTACAGTTTTACTTACCTTGTTTAAATAGCATATAGTGCAGAAGATTTTCCTTTCCCATAATTTTTTTAAGCATTTTTAAACGCATTTGTAATGCATTATTTTTTTTAATAAAGCTATGGTTTAAATTTTGAACTGCACATAAAGCTGCTAGTCATGTTTATAATGCAATTTTCTTGAGAAAGGGTTGATCCCGACACAGCCTGTGTGTCTATGGTTCCACTTAGATTTGATTAGTCCCTGCCAATAGAATGATAAACATGGAGTTTGGAAATTGCTGCAGAACAAATCACGAGCTTTACTTTATCAAAAGACTAAATTGCATTGTTCATTAAGATAATATAAAAAGTACTTTATTTTTCCTGAGTGCATCCTCTTGGATGGTGAACATTGTAAGTACTTATAATAATGCCATTTCTTGCATGTTAAGGTAAGTCCAAGTTAATTTCATAATTATAACGATAGAAAATATTTTGAAAGCAATAATTTATTAGCTTTATTTGTCAAACAAACACAAACAAATGCTTATCAAAGGCTGAAACAAAAGTCTACGGAGCAGAATAGTTTTTCTACTTTACTAAGCACAATAATTGCTGATAAATTTAACTACTTTGCCCAGTAACTGTTGCAGGGTTAAAAAGTTAATTTTGTAAGGAGAATTTTCTTCTTCTTTTTTTTTTTTTTTCAATATTATATTTTTTTTATTTACAAGTTACTGAAAAAATTCTGGGTAAAATAAAAATGAAGCTAAACACACATGTAAAATGGCATATAAACTTAAAATAGTATAAGTGCAAACTTGTAAAAGATATAATTCTATAAAACATATTCAAAAGAATAACCTTAAAAAAAGACATCACATGCTTTTTTCATGTCAAATCAATTAGTCAAGTCAGATAAAAATCATTTTTTTATATTGCATATTGTTAACATATATATATATATATATATAATGTGGACGAAATATATATGAAAGATGCTTTAAAACAATAAACTAAATAAAAAAAGCTCTTTTTTAAAAAAATATATCAATAAAAAAACTAAAATGGAAATAAGTAATTTGAAAAATAGTAAAAACGTTAAGAAATATTACTAAATAGAAATACAGTAAAACTCCAATTACCTGCAATACCAAATATCTGGATTGATATAAGAAAATAAAATACAACACTTTTAAGGGAAAAAACCCTTTATTGAAAGGCGAGCTTATGTATTCTTTTCAAAAGATATAATTTACTTAAAATTTGTGTTTATTCCAAGTTTAAATTGATGCTTAATTGGATTTTTTAAATTCTAGGTTTGGTTAAAAGTCTGTTTTTGGTCTAAGCCAAAATTATCCCAATTTCAGAGATACTGTATTTCATTACTATAATTTCTAAAAAAATTCAGAAAATTCTCTTCTATTTTTAGAAATTATAACTTGACTTTTGAGTGAAAAACAGACGGTGTGGAATGCTGTTAAAATATAGTAGGAATAAGTAAGAAAAATGGTCAAGATTTCCTACTGCTTTTATTCTATGGAATGTGGACACATATTCTTTTTCACGATGGTAAATAACTTGGAAGTAGAATCTCCAAAATCTGGAATCATTCCAGACTCAACAATCTTAGAGGTTATAGAAAATAAGTTGAATTTAAGGGGGGGGGGGAGGGGGGAAAGCGATATTCAGTTTTAAAATATACAGTAAGACTAAAAGTAGATATTATAAATTTAAAAAAAAGTTATTCATCATATGAAAAACATTCATTTATACATTTTTAATGTTATTTATTATTACCATTATTATTGCCATGGGTATTTATTATGTGCAATAATTTTTTTCTTTAATTTTGTATACAAACAATAATTTATGCTCAGAGATGAGTTTTCTCTGTTCCAAGCCATTTATTCCTTTATTTAATATATTGTCAGCAACAGATAGTGTGAGGTAAATATTGTCTAGGTAATATTTTTCCAAATTTCTGAATTAATAATCGCATTTTAGCCACCAGATTGCATCCTTAAGGCAGTTCTAAAAAAAAAAAAAAAATCCGCTCAACAATGTGAAACTTTTTGACACATTTACAAACTCATATTTAAATGCAAAAACATGACACTTTGCAGCCAAGAAGCGATTAGCAATCGAATGGCATTTCAATTTTTTTGATAAATGAATTACCAAGTTAGAAGAAATTTTTGCCACATAATGGCAGATTTTTTCTCTTTACCACAATGTCAGCTGTCGCGTCTGGAAATTTAGCTGAAAACACCAACACTGATATATTTTCTGAAAGATTTTCTGCTTTTACCAAAAAATGAAACCACCATTCAAGTACATAGTTTCTAAATAAAAGCACCTGCTAATTACATGAATTTGAGAACAAAAATGAATTTAAAAGTGCGTCAGAAAATAGCCTATTTGGATTTGAGAGCAGCCTTAATAATGAAGGAATTCTCAAAATCTAATCTAGATTTCACCAATTCACTATTAGGGTAAAACTATATTGTAATCTTAAAGTAATGAAATTTCTCATGCATAAATTTCTGGAGAAAAAAAAAACAGCAAATTGATTGATTATTTAAAGTAAAAAAACAAAAGTATTAATGCACAAAATTAATCAGAGAAATTGCATTTATGGATTTTGAATTTTGAGATTGTACTGTATTGTATTTTTCAATTGTTTGCAATGGAAATTATTTCACTTTCAACATGTATAAGACCTACCATTTTATTAAACAAAAGAAATTTCCAAAAAAATAAGTTTATTTCACTACCTTCTGTTGGCGATTTATTCAATTATTTTGAATTTCTGCATATATAGATCGAATCCAGAATATATTAGTAGTATGGATAATTGGAGTTTACCACATTACCAGAATAAAACAAACTTGATATAAAAAAACTTCCCTAAAAGAAAGAGAACTTTTAAAATTAGCTATAATTATAATATAACTGCATAACATAATTCTCATCTGCTTGTAAATACCATAATCACACAGAAAACATCACATCTATCACACCTTAAAAAAGTTGCAATACTGTCATTTTTCTTTCTCTCAAATCTGAGGCACATAATAGTCTCTGGTGTCTGTAACAGAACTAGTACAAAGTTTTTGTAACTAAATTTCAAGCTACTTGTCAGTAGAAAATAGAACAAGTCCATGATAAAAATAAGTTTTTGATAAAAAATACATGGAATACTGATGCATACTTAAAAGAGTGTCAGTTATTTTCTATTCATTTTCACTGATCTTCAGCACTTGGATCAAATTTTTCGTATTGATAACTTGTACAAGTTTGGAAGTTAATGTGCTCCTAAAAGTAAAAGAAAGAATAAATAAATAACATTAATAGAAATTAAAGAATAAAATAAATCAAGGTTTTACACAAACTTGACACAAAAAAAATATAAGGAGTATAGAAAAAAATCTACGGAGTTTAATCATTTTTAAAGACAGTTGGAAGTCAAATTCGTGAAAAAGTTTTTTATTTTTTAATATTTGGAATCCTTTATTTTCCTCCTTTCGAATGGTATATTACTTTGTTTCTATGACTACAAGAAGTTAGTTTGTTTCCATCATAAATAAACATTACATACGTAAACTTTAAACTCAAATTTTCTCAAACAGTTGCTTTTTGAACTTTCATGTGTCTTTTTATAGAAACTGACATATTATTGTTTGCAACCGTGCCAGAATATTTCACACATATCCCTGATCAAACTAAAGTGAACTTTTGTTACAAACATTTGTACAAAATTTTTAGAAAAAACATTTTCTTTGGAAAAGTTTTTTGTTATTTAAAAGTGGTTTTTATTCCAGATTAAAAAAAAAAAAAAAAAAAAAAAAGACTTAAGAATATCTGTTTATAAAGTTGATTTTATTAGGAATTATTCATATTATGTATATAAAACATTTCAAGTTAATATCTTTCGAAGTTACTAAGAAAAGGTACATTAATTTAACATGGTAGGTATAAGGACTTTCTACTGCCCTTAAATAAAAAGTACTATGCACAATTCATGTGGAATTTGTTTTTGTTTTTAATTACTAAATAGCTATTTTTGCACCCAGAAACTCTATTTAACTCAAAAGAGATACATGCATATGAGAACAGTTAAAGACAACATTATAATAAAGAAGAAAATTGCTTGTTTTCTGGGTATAGTAAACTAAAATTAATTTAAGCTTATTATTATTATTGTCCGGATACATACAGTGCAAGGAAAATAAGTAATCATGATAAAAATCAAATTTAGATATTTTGGTACATTTTATATATTTTGAGGTTACCTGAAAGCACTTTGGCTATTTTTAAACTTATTCCATATGTATGTGCGCATGTATGAGTGTATATTAGAATTTCCTTACATTTTCAGGTCCCCAGAGTCTGTTTTTTGATGGGGGTTTTATGATGTCACTATGTATTAATGTGTGTGAGTGAACACAATAGCATTCAAATTGTATTTTTGATTGAGCTCTCTTTGGTATATTTGTTATAGGTTACTGTTGCAAGAGCTGTATTAATTTTCATACAAAATGAATAATAAGTTTGGCATCTAAACCACTTTTCAACCCTTTTGTGGCCAGATAAGCATTTTCTTTTTTAACTGAATTATTCAATTAAATATTTTTACTGTTCACATTTATCTAATGTCTACACAATAATGATACTTCATCAGAACATGACTTAATTCAGTAAAACCTTTTGTAAATTAAAAAACCAAAGTAAGAATAGTTAGATGAGTTTTATTTATCTGAAGCGTGTGAAAATTTAAGTATTACATTTTTTTTTTTTTTTAGAAAAAAGGCAAAATATATGCATTAAAAAAACCTTAGCACTATTTTGATACTATTTTTGGACAATTTTGAAAATATTTGAAACATATATTAAAATATTGGATCAGAGATATCATGAATATTTATGAACCTTGCTGTTGAACAACATTCCTTTTTCTAATAGAATGATGGAATATGTATATGGTATGTGACATGTAGCGGTGCAATAGATAACAACCAATATGCTGTCATGCATATGCATTATTAGCAAAAAATCTCATTGTTTGGCAATAGATTTTATTTACTATAAGTGATCGACGAGAAAGTAAACAAGCATCAAAGGTGATTAAAAAAGCTGTATGCATATTAAAAACATCCAATGAAAGTTATAGATAAAATCCCAATAAAATAAAAATGTTTGTTGTGCATTTATATGGTGATCAAAAGTATTACTATATATTTAATGATTGAAATGTTTAGAATTCCTCCCCCCCCACCCCCCAACTATCCTTTACCAGCAGTACGTTCAAAACCACATAAATTTTGCTTCACGATAATTTAGACATTTTGTAGGAGTATTTTGTTTATTTAGAATGTTTTAAAGAGCCTGTATGCATTCTGCAAATCTAAAATATTTCAATCATTTAATTTGGATAATTAACAATACAAAATTAGTGTTTTGTTTTCTTAATTGAACATCTTAATGTGAAGATGAGAATTCACATCTTAATGTGAAAACAGAATCATTACAGACGAGAAAAAAAATTTCATTTTAGACCAATTTGTCTTAGCAGTTATAATTATGTGATATTCCTAGCATTGAGATATATAGGTGCAGATTCTCAGAATTTTTAAGGAGCCAGTGGTTCCTAAACTCCAAAAATCCAGTCGCCACTTTGGCTCCTAATCAAAATCTAGTAGCCACATTGTGACACAAACTCATAAAACAATAATGTTTATATAGAAAAAACTTAACAAAAAAAACCCCTCAGGAATTCAAAATGAAAAACAGTTTAATTAATAAATACACATGTACAACAAAACACAGACTAATTATAACAAATGTGTATATTTAATTTAATCCTAAAATTCTTGAAACTTTGATATTAAAAAAGTATAATATAAATCTGGCAAAATCAGAAGATAAAGTTGGACAAGATACAATTGAATAACAAAACATATATAAGATAAGCAGTCATGATAATGGGAGATATTAAGAAAACTTTATTTCTTATTTTGATTTTGTCATATAAAAAGTATAAATATAAAAATATTTAGGAATGTGTAAGGTTATTTTGCACTATAAAAATCTCACACTTGCAGAAAACATTTACAGTGTAAGAATATACCTCGCATGAAATATTTTTTCGTGCAAGTTTCTTTTTCTTTTTGTTCTTTTTTCTTCACAGTTCGGAATCCTCGTGACTCCATGATCCAAAGCCCTTAAATAATCTCCATTGCAAATAGGAACTTTGGACTGTCTCATGAGCAGATCTGCAGTAAAGGATTATTTATTTCAAGTCTCGATTTCAGACGAAACCTTCAAAGAAATGCTTGCTTTTGCTGGTGTCAAAGGAAAAGCTTTACCATTAGCGCGCTCATGTGCCAAAATTCGCAGCTGCTAAGCTTTGTAGTGGAGTGGACATACACAGAATTATATTCGAACACAATGTTCGGCAAGAAAGTAGTACATCACAGGGTGTACCGTTCACGACGGTAACTGAGATCGCAAAAATTCCCTAACTTTTTATCAAGGTCATACTTGATCTCAGCCAGTGAAAAGAGCAGGTGCTTTTCTATTTGCAAAAGAAATAAATATATAAAAATTCCATGACAGGAATTGGGAACACTGGAAATGATCTCTGACGACTAAGACACTGAAAGTTAGTCACCACAGAAAAAAATTTAGTCGCCCCATGGCGATTGGCAACCATAAATCTGCACCTATACATTGAGACCAAAAATTTTTCTACTTAAGGCTGCTCGTCACATAGTTTCCGATTTCCCCTCAGTAATGTTAAGCAATGTTCTCACCGACTTTTTATGAACGTTAGCAATTTGGCTAATCAAAAGTAAAAAACATTCGTCAAATGAAAAACAAAATTAGCAAAATAAATTCATTGTGAAACATTGAAAATTAGATCTTTAACCCCCTTAATATATCCCTCTTTTTTTAATATGCTCTAAAATAACCTAAGTTTTTGAAACTGTTTATAGATCAGTTATTCATCTAAATTTAATTATCCACTACAGATTCTAAAAAATAACTGTATTCTAAATGCCTTGCACAATCAAGAAAATAAAATCTGATTTAACTCAATAAAATGTCATGAAATAAAACTTCCAATCCCAGTTAACTCGGGATTTCAATATATTACATTCAATGAATTTTGAAAAATTCAAAATATAAACGACAAAATGTGTCAAAAACTTTATTTTTCTAGAATTCTTCAGCTTTTCATTGAAGACCATATTTCAAGGGCAATTTCAAAATAGGTCCTATTGGGCACATTAACAGACACTGAAATGACATTTTTGCTTTCTGTGGCTTTGGCTGATGCTAAATTGAATTGGTGTTGGGTTAGTATCTCTAAAAATAATATAAATTGTACAATACGACTGAACATGATAAGTGGCATCAATCATTCAGTAATGTAAATTAGAGTGTTGCCTGTACTGATACACACACACACACACACACACACATACACCATACAAAAAAAAGATGAGCAAAAATTGAACACTCGCAATTTGGTGAGTCTAATCATCCATTTACTCACCAAATGAAACATTTTGTCATGATATGGTGCAATGGCGAGCGGCAGCGAGAACTCTGATGTTAAGTCTATGGGCATTTGATAAATTATTGTATTTAATATACTTCCTCGAGAAATTAATAGTTTTAACTTCTTTTTCTGTGTACTCTTGTTAAAGGTTGTCTCTTTTTTTCTTAGTTTTCAAAATATTTCTAAAATCTAGGCTTAATTTTATATGAAGTGTTAAGATTTTACTCCAAATTTGTCAACTTTTCACACATAAAATATTAAATTAAGCATAGATTTTAGAAATATTTTGACAATTAAGAAAAAAAAGAGACACACTTTAAGGAAAATCTTCACGCACTTGAAAACACACACTCCATAATGTTAATCCTATGGGCAGGTTATTTTCAAATTTCTCGTTTCAATTTAAATATTTTTGAACGATTTTTTTTGCATAGGTCAGCTGAGGTCGATCTTTAATATGACTCTTTTTTACTTTTTCGATTTTGGTTGCAGATTTTTTTTTTAAAGGGTACTTTCAGTTTCGAAACCAGTTCTGAAAGTGAAAGTACCTTTTTTAAAAAAATCTGCAACCAAAATCAAAAAAGTAAAAAAGAGTCATATTAAAGATTGAACTCAGCTGACCTATGCAAAAAAAAAAAAAAAAAAAAAAAAAAAACGTTTAAAAATATTCAAATTGAAACGAGAAATTCGAAAATAACCTGCCCATAGGATTAACATTACGGAGTGTGTGGTTTCAAGAGGGTGAAGAATCCCCTTAAGAAGAACACACAGAAAACAGAAGTAAAAAAATACTGATATCCTGAGGAGATATTTTAAATATAAGAATGCATCAAATGCTCACAGACTTAATATTATCAAGGGGAATTTGGAAACTGAGTGACGAGCAGCCTTAAGAGAGGATTTGCTTTTTTCAGTTGAAAAAAAAGGAATTTTCTTTTTTTACATTTTTCTATTCCCTGTAGTCTGTAAATCATCAGCATGCAATGATTTGACCAAATGCAATGTCCTTTCATAGTTATTTAGCGCTTTAGTGCAACACGTCCGTAGACTTACACTATTTTGCAGCACAGTTAATAAATTTTTCCAGGGCTCGAAATGTACCGGAGCAAACCGGAATGATGTTCCGGTTCATGAAATTGCGACAAATATTGTTCCGGTTTGTAAAAATATGGAAAATATTGTTCCGGTTCGTGGAGTTATTAAAAAATATTATTACAGTTACATACATATAGCTTACTATGCTCTCTGTAATGTTTTTTATTCTAATTATTTAGAATCTTAAATGCATTTTTTAAAATTGGTTTTTCTACGGTTAAATATAAATTTGATATACAGTAAAGTTCCGATTATGCGAGTTAATATGAACCAAGCTAACCTCGGATAAGCATAAAACTCGTATAAACTGGATTTACACAAATCGTCACCAACTAAGGAGATGTAATATAAATTTTCACTTAATTCATTCATTTTTATGGCACTAGTAACATTTCTTTGATGTACACTTCCGTTACTTTTAAGAAATACAGGGAATGAAATTGTTTCTTGAATGCCAATTTTGCTGCAGTATTACGCTACTGCATAGCTACCAATTTCTAAGATTTTTTTCTTACCTCTAAAACTTACCAGTAAATTTTGCCTAATTCAATTTGCCGAAATCTAAGAATAGTTAGCGATTAAATACGGCAAAAATTTGTATTAAATTTTAGAGGTAATAAAACCGTACAAATTGGCAGCTATATGATTCTATTAGTGTCATGAAAATTGCATGTGTAGCCTCTTCTTTCAGCTCAAAGTATTAAATAGTTTTTTTTTTTTTTTTAATGGAACTTATACTTTTGGAATGGATCATTTTCTTCTGATGAAAAAAACTTATGGCCATTTTGTTTTCCCATTCTGACCAGAAAATCAGAGTTCTAACTTTATGCAACTGCTCTTTCATCTTCACCTAACACTTCATTTATAATGGCTGTTTCATAATAATAGAAGCCATCAGTCCACCAGAAGAAAATAACTCGGTTAAGCGGGACTTAACCGTACTTAAATTTTGAAATAGCGTTTCGGATCATGGATTTTTCCATATCTAGACCTGAATTTTTCACAAAATGACTTTTCTCAAACTGGGCGGGATCAGAAAGCAAAAACTATTAAACCGATCTTGCTATTTTTTTTTTTTTTTTTTTTTTAATTAAAGGTCATATAATTTATTGGAGCTTGGATCTCTTTCAACTATTTTCTCTCTATTCTAAAAAAAAGTAACTAATGCTGTCACCGTCACTGCCGGGTTTGAATTTTTTGTGACTAGAGGTCTTTCTTCGTTAATATTAAGAAAAATATTGCATACAAAAATATGAAAATTGGTGGTATTATAGAGAAATGTTTGATAAACACGCTGATGCAGACAGTTTTCAAATCAAAGAATTATTTTAAGAGATATTTAATGTTATAGTTGGTCAAAATCATTCCATTAAAAAAGTTTTATAGGAGCAAAAACTATATATAGGAATTTAATCATTTTTAGATCATTTTATACATTAGACGTTCCCGGCATGCAAACTACATTAATTTTTTTTATTCGATTTATTTTTTGAGGTTTTATTTCTATTTTAAATTCAAATTTTCAGCATTTCGAGAGAGATTTTTTACAACTTTTAGAAAAGGGTATTATATTAAATTGTTGCCAAATTTAAAAACAGCGCAAAGAATATTTTTTTCAAATTAAAAACTTATTTACATGTGACTGTTATAAACAGAAAAAAAACTTTCAAATGAGAATTAAATGATTACATATTAAAAGCAGGAAAATATTGATAATTACGTCATAAAAACTATATTAAACACATCTAATTGGTTATTGAACAGCATTTAATGCATCACCAAACCCATAATGTGGGTTACCATAGGGGGGGAGGGGGACCCTGTTCTGTCGTCAAATGCCGTCAAGTTTGTGGAAAACTTGGCGATATATGGCAACCAAAATTGTCCTTGGCGACCAAAATCAGTTGCCAACTTGGCAATATCTCTAATATTTCACCAAATTCTCATAGACTTCCATTGTAAACCAATAGGGTTTACTTACTTACAGATAATCAACAAATCAAGATATTTTGAACCAATGCAGATGTTATTGAAGTGCCTACAAGAGTCGCATTGCTCTTGTGTTGAGAATTCTAAGACAGCGCATATAATATTTCCTTTCTAACAACAAAAGTATTTTTATGTGAATATTAAAGAAAACTTTGGTGAAAATTATTTTAGATTTAAAATGATACATTTAAAAAAACGTTCTTGTACCGTTGTTAAAAAAATACCAGGAGACAAAGACTCTGTTTACTTAAATCATTTTATATTAGCTTATTGCCACATGTTTCACTGATCTGATTTAATCAAAGACGAAAACAACCTGTTAACAGAGAGATCGTCACTGTTTTCTTAAATTAAAATTCAATCTTTATAAAGCCGATCAAATTAGCGTGCTTTTAAAGAATCTCTAGTGTCTGAAAGGGGTTTGGCGTGCATAGCTCGTCTAGGGGGCAGAGCCTCCTAGTTATAAAAAAATAAATATTTTTAGAAGCACACCAAAAGGGATAAAAAAAAGGGGTTAGAAATAGACCTTTTTTTAACTGCTGCCACTTTGTTGATTTTCAATTTTTTTACCTCAAAGTGGTTGAAGCTCCGGACAATTTTATCTACTTTCATCATTGGAAGTGCACAGCACGCAAGCTAAAGCATCCATTCACGCAACTCAAGCCACATAATCAATTGTATATCAAAAAAATTTTGAAATCATCAATTGCTTATTAAAATTTTTTTGAAATGTTCTGCAGATGATAGCAAATAACATGCAAAAAACCCGGAGCTAAAATCTTTATCCCTATTCCAGAATTTAAAAAACTTTTTTTTTTCGGCCTTCTACAGGCAAAACAGAATTCCATTATTGACAGGTTCTGTTGCACAGGTTTTACGATATAAGTAATATAGCTTTCATCTCTTGGTCTGAACTACCAACATTTGGCCAGAAATACTTCAATGAATAACCTTCGCCCCTTCTTCTACAAAAGCAAATAAGTGTGTCATCAAACGTATTGTTATATGAGACATGTAAAGACTCATAAAAATTGGCAATACATTTCCTATGCAGGGTTTGAAAGGCAGTTTTTTTTTCCAGAAAGTTTTAACCATTATACTATGTGTCCTTAATAACAGGGTTTCATCCAGTTTTGATGTCTCAATTTCATAGTCATTGCATAGCTTCTCCCACTAAATCAGCTATACTTAACCTTTTTTCTTGTGGCTCGCAAGCATATACTTGCTATACTGGGTTGGGTTCAACACATTACACTTAAATAATAGTGTAAAAAATAGGATAATTAAAATTGCAAGACTGAAAAAGTAGCATAACAAAACAATATAATAAAATTAAGATAATCAGTGTCAGTTGCATATATGTAGGTTTTCCAAGCTCTAAAAATTAAAAAAAAAAAAATAGACTTTTGTTCAGTGCACAAACTTTTTTTCTTTTTTTAAATACAAAAATATACAGTGAAATTTTAATTAATTTTAAATAATGTCTGACAAATGTTGAAGATTAAAAAAATATATATATGTATTATTGTAATACAAATAGGACTACATGTAAAAAGAATGTTAGACTAAGAAAAGGACATTCAGGATGCTTTAACCTAATTTTAAATTAGCAATAAATAACAGATCAGATTTTTTTTTTTCTACTTAAAAAAAAAAAACACATAAAACAAATCGTAGGTCTTCAATACCTTTTATTCTTATGTAAAACTTTTATAAATATGGATTATCTATTATCAGTTCGTTTCAGGCTGCAGGTGAAAAGTTGGAAGGCCGCATGTTGAGTATGCACTAGATTCTTTTTTCTTTCTTTCTTTTTTTTTTTTTAAGCAGGTTTTTCTAAAACTTGAAGAAATTTTTTGAGCAAGAAATTTGCTGGAATGGGATTTTAAAATGTAGGGCATGAATCCTGCCAATTCCACCCTGAATTTTAGACACTGCTATCTGGTGTCACTTTATACAAAAGTTATATTCAGTACATGAAAAATAGTGATGATTTCACTTTACACAACAATAAAGAAATAAATAAAACAATGAAAAGAACAATTTGTAATATCAAGTTAAAATGGTTGGCAGGATGCCCTATTCTAAACTATCCCATTTCCTATAATGCATTACATTAACCTGGTATTTAAACAAATAAATAATAATATTTTTGAAAATGACATACAATTTAAAATATTTCTGCAATTACTAGAATAACAATATAATACTGTTTACTAAAAACTTTTTTTATGAAAAAGATTTTTTTTTTTTTTAATTTGTTTAACCCCCAACAAAATGAAGACTTCAAGCAGGAAAAAAATACATCAACTCCTGGCTAGACAAAGAAGAGAAAAAATTATCACCAATAAAATAAGTAATAACAATTTTGGACAGCACAGTTAAATAGAAATAAGAATAACATCAATTTTAAAATATATTGTTAAGAAACATAGCTCCTTATTTATTTAAATTTAATGGTTTAAAATTTAAAGTTCTTATTACTTAAAATATTTACATTAAAATCACAGACAATACATTAAACAATTAAAATTATTACATAAAAACACTAAAAACATTAAAATTGGGACGTTTCGGATCATCACGATCCCTCCTCAACCAATTATAAACGTTAAGTCAATACTATCTATCAACAGTTACAAGAAAAACACAACAGAAAGTCATCAATTTCAGGTTACAGTTAAAATAAAATAGAATACTCAGCCGGCACAGATGCAGCTTCGTTAATCACTAAATCCTTGGTTTTAGTATGCCAGGCCTCTAAAAACACTCTCCCTGCGTAATTGTTGCAGCCGGATCGGATCACAAAAGCTTTATTAAAATCTGGAAAATGGTCGTTTGCAATAGTATGCTGAATGATCTTTGAATTCAAATTTGTACATCTAAATGCCTGTTTATGCTCTTTAAGCCACCATAAGTTCAGCATACTATTGCAACCGACCCTTTTCCAGATTTTAATAAAGCTTTTGTGATCCGATCCGGCTGCAACAATTATGCAGGGAGAGTGTTTTTAGAGGCCTGGCATACTAAAACCAAGGATTTAGCGATTAATGAAGCTGCATCTGTGCCGGCCGAGTATTCTATTTTATTTTAACTGTAACCTGAAATTGATGACTTTCTGTTGTGGTTTTTCTTGTAACTGTTGATAGTATTGACTTAACGTTTATAATTGGCTGAGGAGGGATCGTGATGATCCGAAACATCCCAATTTTAATATGTTTTTATGTTATAATTTTAATTGTTTAATGTATTGTCTGTGATTTTAATGTAAATATTTTAAAGATGGAATTCAGACGTAATATTTTTGCTTATATAATTCTTATTACTTTCTTACTAAACTAAACACTTAGTGGGAAAAAAAAAAGAACTTACTTTTGCATTCAAAAACATGCTCTGAAGTATTGTAGCTAATTCCATAAACTTAGGCCTTTCATCTGGATCCAATTCCCAACAATGAAGCATTGCCTGATATCTATGAAGACATTTTGTTATATTACAATTTAATTATAACTAAAGATTTACAGAAGTACATTGCATAAAATAATTTAGTAACAGCAAGTTCAGTGTTTAGTTTGTGTACATTTAGTGTATCTTACAAGCTAGGACTAGAAAAAGATTTTGATAAACAAACTTTATGTATATTATGAATATAAAAGATATCTGAAATTCTTGAAGCAAGGCAAAATATTTTAAAATGGTGATTAACAAAAACCAAGTTTATTATTTTAAAATAAAGTATTGCTAATTTTTTTTTTCATTTAATTGTTCTTTATAAGTCAGGAATTAAAGATTTTAAGCAACTATTTAAATTTTATAGGGCATGTAAAAAGAGAAAAGATTTTAAAAAGCCATTTTGTGTATGTATGTGTGATTTCTATATGGTTCCAAGAAGGGTTTTTTTTCATTCCCTTTCTTAACTCTTGATTCCAGACAATATAAAATTGTGATGAACTAATTTCAGCTTTATTATTCTTATTATATAGCTATCTTAACATTGAATGGGAACTTTCTCTTTACAGGAAAAGAGACATTTTTAGTGAGAAAATAGTTAACATATTAATTCATCTCAATAAAAGCAAAAATTGCTTTTTTTTAAATCTATAACCAGTATCAGCTGGACTTAGATAACAGAAAATTACAGAACAACTGCACATAGAAATTATAATTGTCAAATAGTATTTAAGTAAGGCAACTTTTATGAAGCATCTTAACGAGACAAGCAAAATTTATTGATGTAAACAAAAATAAATGAAATCTTTATGGTTGAAATTAATCCTACATAATTAAATGGCACAAACAAGTTGAAATACTTGTTAATACTTACAGATCATCAAAGACACCTTTAGGCTGAGGAAGTCGCATGCCCTGCATGACTCTAGGAAGAACATCTCTAGTGTATAGTCCATTGTATGGTGAGCCACCTAAAAGAGAAGATAATTTATTTTTTTATTGCATACATATGTATTTACATAAATGAGATAATATATATTATATCAAATTTAAACTGAATTTATATATTTTAAAGATACAGGATCAAGCATATTAGATGAAATCTATAACAAAATTTCATCTTTACATTCACAAACTAAGTTAAATAATAATGTGTAAATAGATATTTAACAGGTGATATATTGCACATTTATTCAAAAGTGGCACAGCTGAAAAATGTGATTTTGATGTACAGTGCTCCCTTATATTACTATGCTTCATTATATTGTTCATTTAGATACATAAATCTTTTCCAATGTTTTCTGGAAACAAGTAATATAAAAATTTTGTTTTTAAAGTCAATTCCTACTTAGGTCATCAAAGAAAAATTTAATATAATCCCTTAAGCTAATATTAGTTTTTGTTGCATTAAAATATCTCAATTTGTTGATTTCCTATAAGCAAGTAGGTTTACAATGGAAGTCTATGGGAATTTGGCGAAATATCAGAAATATCGGCAGGTTGTCATCACTTTTGGCGATTCATTTTGGTCACCAAATTTGCTATATATTGCCAAGTTGGCAACTAACTTGGCGGTATTTGGCGACAGAACAGGGTTCTCCCTATGGAAACCCCCATTATAGATATGCATTAAATGCTGTTCAATAACCAATGGCCGCCATTTTGTCTCCCATATAAAACTAAAATTAATTAAAATTTAATTAATGAATTAATATTTGAAAAATCCATATTAACATCAATTGTCATCCATTACAAGTTTAAAAAAAATTATTTCAACTTGATAGGATGAATAATAAGTATTTTATTAGTGACTGAAAATTTGGAAGATGTTCTCAGTTAATTTTTGCACATAAATGCCATATTCTTTGGGAGAATTCTACTCTACTGGATAGCCTTGGCTCCTGGCTACAGCTCTGGCTCAAAATTCTCATCAATCATGTTAATTTTCTCTCACATCTTTTTGGAAAACTTTTCAAAGTCTCTTCAATGCTACAGACAGCATCTTCCAAACATTTGCTTTAATAAATAATACATAGCTGGTGATAAATAAAATTTGTAGTAACACTGAGTAAAACGAGGCTTTATTTAAATTATTGTTGGCAAAAAAAAAAGAAGCAACTTTTTATCAATTAATGGAAGAAAAGTACAAGAATGAAATGAGTTTGCAAATGTAAAGAAAAATTTGCAAAAGGATTCATGATTGGTACTGGATTTTGTTACAAAGTTTAATTGAAGAAAAAAAAGGAAGGGGGAAAAAAACTGAAGTAAAATCACTTTATTACCAGAAAAATATTTTAGTAACCATTTTCCAAGAAGAAGTTCCAATTTATAGGGAAAAGAACAATTACAGATAACTTTTTTCTTTTAAACTGTCAAATAATGAATAATTTAACCTGTTTTCAAAGGATAAACTTTTATATAAATCATCAAAAAAAGTACTCACCTATAGTCATGATTTCCCATAAGAGAACACCAAAAGACCAACTACAAAATAAAATATTCAATCAATAAATAAGCAAGACATACAAATATATATACATAATAGTCAATTGTTTTAATGGTAGATTCTACTTCTTTTAGGTCAAAAATTCCGGTGTGAATTCAACATTACAGAAACACAATTACTTGTCCCTGAACGGGTTAAAGAACTTCTGTGATATTCCAATTCTTTACTAACTTTTTTGCTCATCGAAATAATGCTGCAGCACAAAGAAAAGGCTTTCTATGTGCAATGCAGCTCTACGCTCGAAGTGTATTGCATCTTGAAAACATGTCAAGAACCATATCAAAACAGTTTCAAAAGCATTTTTCTCTAAACCATGGTTTGAAAACTGGGCAACAATTTTTTTTCAACCAATTTTCTTCTTAAGAAAGGTAATTGTTTATGCTAAACCTTAAATAATTTTACTTGATTAATTATTTTTTCAAAGTCACAAAAGATTTTTTATTATCATTATTATTAATTATTTCTTTAAAGTCACAAAAGATTTTTTTTTTTTTCTAAGTCACAAAAGATTTTTTTAAACTGAATAAATGACCTTTTTTGTTCAAATGACTGACATTTTTCCAAAAAAATAAACTTTTGGCGACCAAATTTGTTTCAGATGTTTGTGACTGTTGAAAAATGTTCACCCGATAAGAAGTTCACAGCAAGGAACTCTCCATCACACAAGGAATATATTTAAATTTTTGTCTATAAAAAAATAAGTGAAATATCAATAAATATGTAGCAAAAAATCCAAAATTGATATCTCTTCTCTTTGTTTTCGAAAAAAATTATAAAAATCAATTGAATTTCAAGTCGAAGAATTAAAATTTTCCTTTTAAATGGGATGGATGATTGAATAAAACTATAAATCCTTAAAATATGTTAAAACAAAGATTAGCAAACTATCATTTCTTTTGCAATAAAATAATAAAAATAAGGCAATAATAAACATCTGAAGTGGAAAATCTTACTAAATAGATACTATTAACTACATTTTGAGTGCATTCGTATTATTCACATGCCACTGGTGAATTTTGGAGCTTTTTTCTGTCAATACATTTTGTTTCAGGCATAAAATATATAGCAACTGTCCTTAAGATGACATTAAACACATAATAAAAATAATCATACATACATGAATGAATATATAGGCTAAAGTCTTGTAATCGGGTTTAGAGACAAAGTTGGAGTCAAACACAAGCGACGCTGGCAACAATGTGGTGCATGAAAGCAGTTATACAAAAATGTAGGCAACTGCTTATATTGAAATGTAAATTAAATAATGCTATAAACAGCTATTATATAAATACATAGCCAAATGTTTAAATTCAAGGGTAAATGATTGACACATGCACACAGACGAAAAAACAAGGTTTGTAACTATAAAATTAAATTTCTGCTGACACTCTCGCTAAAGTATGGCAATTGATTGCAAACCCAATTATGAAATTTTTCTTTCATAAATTTATATGAACTAATGCATACCTGTTGGAAATCTGGACAAAGTCTTGTCCCCCAAAATTTGTCGTATGGTTTGTTTGGAAGTTATATCGTTCCGAACCGATTTCCCTTTTTCCATTTTGGTCGTAAAGGCACTCTCTTTTAATTGTAACTGTATGCATATTTTTATTCCATTTTGATGTACTGAGTAAGTATATCTTGTGTAACAACTCCATGGAGTGTGATGTGATGTCATGGAAAGACAATGGAACTGATAAGTTTAAACTTACTCCTTGTTGCAGTTATGTTAATAATATGTCAATATAACCAAGTTCCCAGCAAAAGCTGGAGGTACATGTATGTGTATTTATTATTTAAATTTTAAAATTAGAGCTGAATTAATAAATGAACTGTTATTTTAAATTAAACTGTTTCAACCGATGTGCTTTATACTTAATGCCACACCAAAGACCTTAAACCCTGCGTTTTCATAACTCTGCTCTATTTATATCAATACCCATACACATACTTACATGGGCACATACATATAATGAATACATGTATTAAACAAAAACATAGTTTGAAGAACAAATTAAAAAAACAAAATTTATTTCCTACATTGTTTAATCCCGAGAAGGGACAGATATTAAGTTATTTCATTCAATTAGTTCTACATTTAATGTTAAATTTTTGTAACAAATTAGTTGAGCCAATTGAAGATTAGAAAATAAAAATAAAATTCATACAATATGATACTTAAAAC
Organism: Maratus speciosus; assembly: GCA_963932465.1. Classification (NCBI taxonomy): domain Eukaryota; kingdom Metazoa; phylum Arthropoda; class Arachnida; order Araneae; family Salticidae; genus Maratus; species Maratus speciosus. The sequence goes on from OZ010798.1 coordinate 296,154,232, forward strand.
ACCCTAAAAAATTAAATTCCGTTCAAATGAAATCGAAATAAATCTTAGACATTTTTTTAAGTTTTGTATTTTGCAAAGGAATCTTACCATTCGTTTTGACCCTGATGTCAGGCAAACGTTTTTACACTTTAAATTTATATTATCATTAGAATTAGTAAAGAATAAAAAATGAGTGGCATCAGGGACAAAAAGGTGGGAAGAAAAAATGAAAAAGTTATGATCTCCATAGGCTTCTATGTTAAATTAACATTGAGAAGTGACACTGGAAATAAATAAGTATTGCGCTGCCGCGCAATACTTAAATAGTATGAAATCTTAGGGATTTCTTTGGTGATTACCTGCTGGCATGCAACTAATACAAAAGTATCACATTTTGTTGATTTATTTTTTGTAATATCACATTTTTACACTAAAAGCTAAATCTAGGTCTCAAATATAAAAAAAAAAAAAGGAACTTCTTATTTAATTTTAAGGGAACTTTTTTAGTGCCAGGAAACACTGAAAATCCATAAAATTAAAAGTATTATAACTTAATAAGTTTTGTATAGTACAAAAATTAAATTTTTATTGTTTTATTTGCTAGAGAAAGCTTTTGTAATAACTTATTGGACACAGAAACTATATAAAAATTAAATTTCATAACTCTCACAAATTTAATAACTTTAATGGAAATGGCTTTTAATACAATAAAGAAAAATATTTAAAAGATTTTTGCAGCTGTAACTGTAAAATGTCTAAAGCTAACAGTTAAGTTATTAGATAAGATAAACTAAAAAATTGTTATTCAACTTACACATCACTTTTGCTTGTGTATGTATTTAAGTTAAAAACTTCAGGAGCCATCCACCTTGTATATGATAATTTCTATAATAATAATAATAATAGTAATAATAATAATTTAGAAATAAAACATATGTTTAAAAATATGACGCACATTCAAATTATTGATACCACTAAAAATACTTAAAAACAAAAGTAATAAAAAATATTCTGTGTTCATTTCTATTAATTCCAAAAAATTAAAATGTAAAAGCCTAAAGAAACTATTACAGGTTTCTCAATTTAATATATAAAAGAAAAATACCATTTTTATTAATAGCTTATTAAATGTTTTAAGCATTTTTTTTTCAAAAATAACTTACACTCCTCATATTTTTAAATATAAATTTTACAATCTCTATATCTTTACATATTTTTTTAGCTCACAGGCTATCAAAGCTTGAGAGCTAATGTGCCCGCAGGTTCTGTATGCACGTGTGTATGTACTTACGCGATAACTCTTGATAGAAATACCTGATTTGATTCAAATTTGTTTTCTAGGTTTATTCTGATAAGGCACTTCCCTGATTAGTTTTGGGAGTTCACTGGTTAAGTATAAAGGGGAGAAACAGGGGACTAATCACCCCTTAATTTAGATGGATTTTTCATGCAGAATTATCCAATTTGCTTCAAATTTGGTATATCGGTTTACTCTGGTGAGGCTAATCCTTCTCCTTAATTTACATATGAGGGTTGCCTTTTATGTTTTTACAAAAGGCCAATAGAAGGCACTACTGAAATTTGTCTTCAGGATTTCACATTTTTTAAAATTTGGAATCAGTGGCATCTTAGAAATTGTCTGCGTATTTTGTTTACAGTGAGTGTTCTACAGAAACAAATGAGTGAAAAAAATGAAAATAAATTGTGAAGGTTTCCATTGAAGGATTTTTTATGATTTTTAAGAAAGGCTTCACTCGACAAGAATGCTTAGTATCGCTTCGTGAAACTTTTGATAATGAAGCACCATCAGAAATGACTGTTTACAATTGGTTTGCAGAATTTCGTCATGGTCGCATATCCGTCAGTGATGAATCTCGGGCAGGACGACCAAAATCAGTAGTGATTCCAAACAACATCGACGCTGTGCACAAGATTGAAGAAGATCGGCGTGTCACACATTGAGAGATAAGAAGCATCCCTTGGCATATCACAGACTACAATACATTCGATTTTGCACGAATATTTAGCTGTTAAAAAGATTTATTCCAGATGGATTCCACACACTTTGACAGAGGCTCAAAAAGACGCTCGTGCAATTGGTGTAAGTAAATGCTAAAAAAATTCAAATTTGGAACTGCAAAATCCATATACATCGTTACAGGTGATGAAACTAGGATATATTCGTATGAGCCAGAAACTAAACAACAATCTACTGTTTGGATGTCTCCAGATGAACCGAATCCTACGAAAGTTGTTTGTTCACGAAGCACTTCCAAGAAAATGATTGCTTGTTTCTTCGGCATTGCAGGACATATGGCAACCCTTCCTATAGAGGATTGAAAAACTGTTACAGTCGAACTCGCTTATAGCGAGCGTGAAGGGGCCGTGATATTTGCTCTTTATAACCGGGTGCTCGTAAAAAACGAGTTTGTAAAAAATTCATGCCTTCTTACTTTATTATACATATTTATTTATTTTTTATTTCTGTACAGTACAAAAGAAGTTGGTTAATTTGTTTTCAACTGTCTTATTGTCTCTTTCTTGTGTTATTGTTCTTCGGAGAAAACTCATGGCCTGAAAAGCATCGTTATTTGAACCCCTGGCTTCGAAAAAAGTTTAAAGTTTTTCTGCGCTCTCAAAAGCCTTTGAGTATGTTGTGGTCGGTTCAGCTTGAAATTCTTCACATTCGTTGTTATCATAGTTGCTCTCAAGGTTTATGACTAACTTTCGATTGACTTCGGAATGTTAAAAGGAATTTTTCCAAACAACGATAAGTTGAGCTGGAGAGGTGGAAGTCAATAAAATTTTAAGAATCACAAAAATATTACTCGCTATAACCGGGGTTTGCTCGTTAAATGCGAGTTATGATCCACAGACTTAACATTGTACCAACCAACTATTTGTGATTTCCTCGTTAAATCCAAGCTCGTTATAAGCGAGTTCGACTGTAATGCTAAATGGTATACAGAAATTTGTTTGCCAAAAGTCATCAACGAAATCAGGAAAAACAATAAAAAATGCAGCATCATTCTTCATCACGACAACGCCAGCTCCCACACAGCACGTGAAACAGTTGATTATTTGAAGGATAAAAGTATCAAATTAATGTCTCATTGCCCATATTCTTCTGATTTGTCGCCTAACTACTTTTTCTTGTTCCCTTAATTCAAACAAAAAATGCGTAGGCAGCGATTTTCATCACTTCAAAAAGCTGTTGATGCCTACCAAAACTATGTTTCTGAGATTTCAACTTCAGAGTGTAAAAACTGTTTCAAAAATTGGTTTGAATGGATGAAAAGTGTATAAATCTTAAAGGCGAATATTTTGAAAAGCAGTAAGACAGCTAGGTACTTGACCACTACTGGTCACCACATAAAAAAAAAACAGTTTGCTCCCAAAAAATTCTTTTTCTTTCTACTTTTTGTAAAAACTTAAAAGGCAATATTTTTCGAGGAGCATTTTTCTTTGAAATAAGAGCGTAACATACAATTAGTGTGAATACCCTGTGAGCTCAATGCCACCAGTTTAACTGGGCACATTTTCTTTTATTACAAGTAGTTTTTAAATTCAAATATAGTTTCTAAATTGAAATGCTCATTGCAATTAAAAATGTATTTTATTTAATTTTTTTTTAAACAGAATGCTTGTTAGCATTAAAAATCTTTCAGGCTCACTACTTGGGTAAAACTTAACTAAAATAAATAAATAAATAAAAGCTGGAAAAAAATTACTTTTCCTAAGGGGTTGTAATATCCAAGACCAAAATGGGCAACTTTTGGAGTCGATCCTTCAGCTATGAGCACATTTCTGGAAGACAAATGGCGATGTAGAATCTAGGGAAAATATATATTTAATAATTAAAAAATATATAAAAGAAACCAATCCTATATTTAATATGAGCATAAACATCACAGCACACTAGAAAGCTATTTTACCATTTCCCAAACAAGATTTTGTGAAAGGAATTAGATACTGGTTTTTGACAATATATGTATTGATACATACATTCACATGTTCAGCATATTATTGAACTTTATTAAATAAAATTAAGTCTACAAAAAACTTATTATTTTAACATTCCAGAACTTTCAAACATCAATACTATATATAAATAGTTATGTATTTCTTACTTTATATACATCTGTGCTATCATTATTATACAGCAGTCTCACACTTATATAATCCCTAAAGTAATAATTTTTTAATATCACTATTTCCAAATAGTAAACCAGATTTTGTGAAAGGAATTAGATACTGGTTTTCAACAATATGTGCATTGATACATATATTCACATGTTCACCAATGGTTAGCATATTATGTGAACTTTATTAAATAAATTTCATTTTACAAAAAACTTTCATTATTTAAAATTCCAAGACTTTCAAACATCAATACTATATATAAATATTTATGTATTGCTTACTTTATATACATCTGTGCATACATCATCATTGTTATACAGTGGTCTCTCACTTATATAACTCCTAAGGTAATAATTTTTTAATATCACTATTTCCAAATAGTAACTTTCACTTTATTTAATCATAGACTATCTGTGCCAAAAATTACATTTCAGAAATAATAGTATTAAAACATAATTACTGTATGAATAATATAAGGGAGAAGTCACCCAACTAGAATTAAACACTTCAAAGTTTAATATATAATCAAGACAATAATTTACAAAGTAGAAAAAAGTAAGATTTAATGAATTTTATTTGAAGAACTGATTAATCAATTCATTAACTTAATACACACACACACACACATATCTATATATCTATATATATATATATATATATATATATATATATATCATCATCATCATGAGTTTTCAATCCACTGCTGGATGTAGGTCTCCCCCAGATTTTTCCAATGTTTCCTGTCTAGTGCTTTAGTCATCCAATTTACACCGGCTACTTTTCTGATTTCATCACTCCATCTTACTTGAGGTCGTCTTCTTGGCCGTTTTACATCTCTGGGATACCATTGTAGGGTGTTTGTGCTCCATCTATTGTCTTGTCTTCTTGCGATGTGCCCAGCCCATTTGCATTTTAGCCGTTTAATTCTTTCAATGATGTCAAAAACTTTCGTCTGACTTCTTATCCAGGTTATTCTTTTTCTGTCTCTTCTAGTTATACCTAGCATACATCTTTCCATACTTCTCTGCGTTGTTTGTAATCTTTGTACCATCCGTTTTGTTAGCGTCCATGTTTCTGCTCCATAAGTTAGGACAGGCAAAACACATAGGTTAAATACATTTCTTTTCAAACACAGGGGCATGCTACTCTTCAGAATAATATTGTTCTTCCCAAAAGCACTCCACCCATTTCTTATTCTTCTATTGATTTCATTCATGATACTATTATCAGATGATATTTCTTGCCCAAGGTACACATAACTTTGCACTTCTTTAATTTCAGTGTTGTTGTAGACGATTTTCTTTTTTGATGCAAATGAATTGAACATCACTTTAGTCTTTTCCAAGTTTATTTTTAATCCCACATTAATGCTAGCTTCTGCCAAATCTTTTAGCATATTTTCCAATTCTTCAGGACTGTTACTAAAAATTAAAATGTCGTCAGCGAATCGGAGATGACTTAAATATTCCCCATTTATTCTAATCCCTTTGTTTTCCCAATCCAGCTTCTTGAAAATATTTTCTAAGACAGCAGTAAAAAGCTTAGGCGAAATGGTGTCTCCTTGTCTTACCCCTCTTCCAAGCTTGATCTTTGCTTTTCCTTTCTCCAAGCGGATGGTTGCTGTTGCTTTCTCATAAATCTTCTTTATAATATTGATGTAAGGTTTGTCTATACCAATGTCCTCCAGAGATTCTACTACTGCTGATGTGTAGACCAAATCAAATGCTTTTTCATAATCAATAAAGGCAAGGCAAAGAGGTAAATTATATTCTTTATGTTTTTCTATGAGTTCCCTTACCGTTTGGATATGATCCATTGTGCTGAATCCACTTCGGAATCCTGCTTGTTCTCTAGGTTGAGCTGAGTCCAGAGCTGATTCAAGTCTTGTTGTTAAAACTTTGGTGAAAATTTTATAAATCACTGACAGTAAGCTGATTGGACGGTAGTTTTTAATGTTTTCCTTCTCTCCTTTCTTGTAAAGTAGCACCATCACAGCATTATTTCAATCTTCTGGTACATCTGACTTCTGGAGACATTTGGAAAACAGTAAGGATAGCATTTTTGCAAATTCTTCTCCTGCTTCTTTGATAAGGTCGATTGTAATTCTATCTTCTCCGGGGCATTTACCTTTTTTCATAAATTTAATGGCTCGTAAAACTTCGTCTGTCGTCACTGGGATTATGGTATCGGTTTCTGTTAAGTTTTCTCGTGGATCACATAAGTTGATTTCCCTCTGATCTTCACATTTATATAATCACATTTTCTTACCGTTTTACATAATTCAGCATATTCAACTCTTGATTTAGGATCGTTTTTCTTCATTTTAAATCCTCTGCGTTTCTTCATCAATCTTCTTGTTTCTTCTGTTATTTTCTTTGTCTGCTTTACTTGTGCATCGCCGGCTATCTTCTTTGCAATATCTTGTAGAGTACTGGTTAGTTTCTTGTTCACTACTGTAACATCTTGCTCTTCTTCTAAAGCTGATTGAAGTACTTGGAAACGGTTTTTAAGTTCCAAATGGAATTCTTCTTTATGTTTCTGGAGATTTATTATATCGATTGATTTCTTTGAGTGTTGCAAAAGCTTCATTCTTTCCACTTTAGTATTTAACAGCAGTTTGCATCTAACCAACCTGTGATCACTTCCTGTATTGAAGTTATTGAGAACGCTGCAATCCTGAATAAGATGCTTTTTGTTTGTTAAGATGTAGTCGATTTCACTTGTTGAGCCATTTGCACAACGCCATGTCCATTTTCTTTGTGGCTTTTCCTTGAAAAATGAATTCATGATATACAACTGTTCACATTCTGCAAACTCAATCAATCTGTTTCCTCTTTCATTTCGCACCCCATATCCATGATTTTTTACTGATAACTCACCTTTCTCTTTTTCCCCAATTCTTGCATTCCAGTCTCCCATTATTAATTTTATGTAGCATTTTCCCTTTTGATGCATTGAAGCTACTTCTTCATAGAAATCCTCAACTTCTTCATCAGTATAGCTTACTGTTGGTGCATAAACTTGGGTAATTTGCAGCTTGTATCTTCTGGACACTTGCATTACTAACCTTGCAACTCTATCTGATGCACTATCATATTCTACGACATGATTCTTCCACCTTTTATGAATCAGAAATCCTACACCGCTTGTTCTTCCATCTTCTGTGCTTCTGTAGTATAATGCATGTCCGCTGGCAAGATCTATCTTCTCTTCTCCTTTTCTTCTTACTTCACATAATCCTAGGATGTCCCAGTTGATTCTTTCTAATTCTTCTTCAAGTTCCTGTAAACGATTTTCCGAAGATAGGGATCGTCCATTATACGTAGCCAAGGTCATCAACTTATGGCAGCCTAGCCGAGCCCGGTTATTCTTAGCACCCTCTGTCTTCATGTCTTTCTGATCGCTGCCGTAACCAGGAACATTCAGACCTCCGGGAATTAAGGGCCGTGATTTATTTTGTGAATTCATGGTAAAATAAGGGGGGTAGGTGGCCAAATTCCTCCACGCTGGCCAAGCGGGTTGGAGGAAGCCCATCCGCATTCGTTCCCCATGCACTAGGCAAGGGTACTAACAGGCTGTACCGGTGGAAGGTGCGGATTGGACATTAAGTCTCCGCTCTTAGTCGATTCCTTTAAGTCCTCCTCGAAGGCAATTAAAGGGTCTTCTCCTGGTTAATAAGCAGAGGCTAATATATATATATATATGTGTGTGTCATGATTTGGCAGGTTTTAGGTAGATTGGCACATGACCAAACAAATAATCCATCATTGGAATGCTGTTATCTGTGGAAAATAACATAATCAAAGATTAGTTGCAGTCGAAAGTTATGTTATAGTGAACAGCAACAATCACTAAAGAACAGTTGTACAATCAAGTTAGCTAAGTGGTAGGGATGGATTACACTGAGTATTTCTCCAAAAAAATATGGAATCATCATTAGAAGTGAATAAGTCTTTATTGATAACAGCAAATCTCACAACTCCCATGCATTACAGTCAGCAAAAATGCCTTACAGTGCGTGACGCAGCACGCTGACACTCACAAGATGTTGGTTATGCAATTCTCATATTCTACGAAATCATAAAAACACCAGACAGCTATTATATCATTTTAAAACAGGCGATATTCTGTGTAAATTTCTCTTCCGAAGGCGTGCAGCACGGTTTTGATAAGATTGTGTACAGATACATTGATTACGTAGCACACAAAATGAATGAATGAAAAAGGTGGCTGCTCTCAGACGATTGTCTAGAACCAATCAGGAGAGAGGGCAAGGCTTAAAATTTTAAAAAATCCAGTTTTAAGATCGGAAGCTTTTTAAGGTGAAAAAGTCAAGAGCGGGAAATATGTTTCGTAAAATGAAAATTAGGAAAGAAAAGAAAATGGCTTTTGAAAACATTCAAACATAAAAATTACTACTCAGAATATGATAGATAGGGTAGCTTATAAAATTTATGAAGGAATCTAAAGCTTTAAATTAAGGTTTTGGAATAAGATATTATTGATATACGCATTTTACATTAAGGGGAATTTAAATAGGAATAAATGATAAATATTATTAAAGTAGGGACATATTGAATATGCCAAAAAATAGAATAATTTACGGAATATCACGACTAAAATTTTCGTATAAAATACATATATATGTGAATAATATTATAAAAGTGAAAGAGTGTGTGGATGCTTGGCTCAATTCAATGTCAAAACTGATGCATTAAGGCTTTTGTAAATTTGCATATCTGCCAACTTTTAAAAATGGCAAAGTGTAAAAATAATACCTGAAGAAAATTTCTAATTTTTTATTAATGCGAACATAAACCAACCCCCCCCCCCCCCTCCCTTCCTTTAAAAAGAAAAATTATATGTATATCTGTGCTTCTTTTTTTAAACAAATAACAAATGGATATTGTTAAATAATACATTGATGAGCATTATAAAAATATTTTGATACAAAAAATACACACAAAACCATCATTTCATCTATTATAATGACTATATTTATTTAAAGAAAGGCGAAAAATATGAAAAACACTAACACTTATTAAGATGCCCTATTAAAAACCCTATTTCCTTCGTTCTTTTTTTTTTATTTTTTTTTTTTAAGAAAGTTCAAGATAAACATATTCAAAACTTAACTTTATTCTACTATGCAATGAAAATTAAAAGATTTCTTCTGGTATTTTTTAACAATGAAATACACTATTTTTTATTTGAATTGGACAAGTACTTCCTAAAAGACAATTTTTAATTTCATTATTTTTATGTAAAATTAATGAACTTTTTTTTTTTTTTTTTTTTTTTTTAAGAAAGAAAATCTATTTTTTCTTTATAGTTGCTTCATCATTAAAACCCAGAATTCTAGAACAATTAATTTTCAATTAAAGCATTTACACATGAATAATGAAAAAAAAAAATAATACCATGTATGAAAAGCACGAAAATTGAAATATTTCATAATGATACAAAGAGCATAAATATCAGTTATGTACAAGAGAGAGTTTGCTATGAAAAATGATGTCATGATTAACAGGAAAAGAAAATGAACAAGAATTAAGTTATTAAGAAAATATTTTACTGAAAAAAAGATTATTTCATACTTACAAACATTTTGAAAAAAGTTTAAATAAAACAGGAAACATGAATATCAGTAAAATCAGAAAAGTTTTTACTGTCAAAATTAATATGTTAAACAGTAAATGCTTATTTTATAACATTTTAATAATTTATTTAAATTTTTATAATTAAAAATTTTTTTTGAACTTTTATTCTTTTTGCAATATTTTTAGATGATGCTGAAATTTCAGTAACCGTTCATTAAGTTTAAACCTTTAATTTGCGGTTTTCACATGCAAAAGTGACATTATGTGTACATTTTCTTTTATAAAGCATAAATTTCCTATTCTGCACAAAATTATTGTAATCTTATTTATAATGGGAACATATTTATTTGGGTTTGGGAAACAATTTTTTTAAAGTGCCTTAAAAGCTAAATTATGCATTTTCATATTTGACATAAATTAAAAGTGAATTTTTACACGAAATTTTTGAAGGGAAAGAAAACTTTTTTTGTAGACAAGGATTGGTCTGTATGGAAAAACTTCACAGTTGCAAGTATCATCAGATTTTAGTTTATGTGCCGAATTTCATTTCAGAAAAATTAAGTATTTTATTGCAATTACTCAGAGGTGTAATTTCAACGGACATTATCATCTACAAATACATAAGTTGTTAAATAATATTTTCTGTACTATTTTTCATAATCCTGATTTCACTAAAAATTAATAAATACATTAAGTTGGTTCAAAAGTTGTGAGTATTCCTTTTTTATTTGAGACAAGGTGGCATTGTTATTGATGAGTGTGACATTGTTTATTGTGAAATTCAAAGAGGAGTCAATGTTGCTGATTATGAAAGAAATTCCTCTCCATTTCTTTTTCCCCTAGCATGAGGCTACACGTAAGCATAGCTTGTGCCAGGCACAACTGAATGCTAGAGGACGGTGAAACAATGCTTAATTATGATAAGTATTGCACATTTACACAAAATATTTTATAAAATATAAAGTAAAAAAAGAGTACCATGTGCATTTTATCAATTTTAAAAAGAAGAATGGGCATTTATTGTTAATGCATAGTAACAGTAATACAAATAATGATTATAGATAATGACTAATAAAAACTCACTCCTCGATCAGCAAGGTGAGCCATTCCTTGAGCAATACCAACTGCCAGTTCAAGTAGTAATGGCTCAGAGAGATTAGTAACTTTACTACCAGGCTGCTGCTGCCTGCTTCTTAATAATAAACCTCTTAAAGAGGAAGGATGGTGCTCAATGGCTACTTGAAGAATATCTAAAACACATAAATGTCAAGTAAAAATTAATTATTCATTTCTAAATTATGAGACATATACATAACTGAATTCAAATATAACCATAACTGCAAAAAACATAAAGGAAAAACGTGCTAAAGAAATTTATAACAATTTTGTCAGTAAATATTCAACAGGATGCTAAATGAACAAGGCAAATATTATAAATTGTTTCACTACAAACTAAAATCGATTAAAAAAAAAAATCAAACCTATTGTTAATTTTAGAAGTTATAAGCAAAATTTTGCTCATTCATTTTAAACAGCTACTAAATGTTAACAGATATACTCAAACTGCTTGTTTTTGCAAATAATCTTCAATAAATTGTAAACCTGAAGAGGTCATATAATGTTACACTTAAATACGAAGTACGAAATAATATAAAAAAATATATAGCAGAATTTAATAACGTTAAGGTGGCCATCAGTTTTCATCAAATCTCCTAGAATAGCAGTTCTTGTGAGTAAGGTCTTTACTTTTGAGCACCACTATTTCCAAATATTAATTTTTGCTTTATTTAATTACAGAAAATTGTTACAAATTCTGTGATTAAATAAAGTGAAGATTACTACAGTGGTATTCAAAAGTAACGTTTGCATACACATTGGATATATTAATGAATACCAGTAACTTCAGTTTAAAATAGTGTGTGTGTGGGGGGGGGGGGGGTTACGAAGACACAGAAAATACTAAAAATGGCCGATGGTAATCAAAAACTTAAAAACTGCTGTTCTAGATTATTTAAAAGTAAACAGAACCACAGATGAGTCTTTATTTTAAATCCACCACACCTCCTTTATTAAAAAGAACAATTCAAGACCTTTTTACTTCTACTAAAGAAAACTGAACAGAGAAAATTAGAACAGTATAATTGTGCATAAATAAACGATTGAATTATAAATACATGTAACAATACGAAAAATGAATACCTCTTTCATCAGAAGCACCAATAAATTCCACAACATTAGTATGCAGTCCCACTCTAGCCATCATGTCTAGCTCAACTAATAAACTTCGTTTTTCTTTATCTAATAAGGCAGCAGGAGCTGTAAGAGAAACAAATTTCTGAACTTAAAGACTCTTATGCATTTAAAAATCTAAATACTTTTAATTACTTCACACCGATTAATATAGTACAGAAAATGAAATTTTTAAATAATATTGCAGTTACTGCTTTCCCTTTAATACTAAAATATACTTCATAAGCAAAGCTAATAAATAAAAGCACCCAGTACATTCATTATTGTAAAGATGGGTTTCTTCTTATATATACAGTGGAACCTCCCTGAAAGACCATTTTTTCATGGAACGAAATTTATTCCCATAGGCTCAATACTAATTTTACCTCCATTCAGAGACCATCCTAGTTGAACTCCCTTCACGAGCAACCAATTTCTTTGAAGAAAATGAAACAAATTCCGTTTCTACCTGGTCGCTTGAAGAAAGTTTTATTAGAAAATAATTCTGGAGAGCACCTTATTCATCAAACTTCTAAACTAAGTTTAGAATTTTTTTTTATTCCGGTAACTTTTAAGTGTTTAAACCACTTTGTGTCTTTTTAGGCAATGAATTTAACTCTGGTGACAAATTAAGAATGATGGTCAATAAACTCTTCTGCCCTATTCTGTCAGGAAACTCTCAAAGAAATAGATAAATTAATAAAAACGTCGTTACTTGTTCCCGTCCAAAAAAAATTTGTGTTTATTTACTGAACTTCGAAATGACTTGGAAATAAAAGTTATAAAAGATAAAACCGTAAAATCAAAGCAAACGTCAATGTATTCATTTTTTAAAGTCTGCAGTAATTAACTTATGTACTTAACTTTTGTTTTGATACTTGAATTTTCATATTTTTTTCTAATGGAAAAAATAAATTTTAGTAACATTAATTGTTACTTTTTTTCAACAATTAAAATCTGGATTTAAACATGACCTCCATTAAGAGACCACCTCTAGGAGCGACCAATTTTTATTGGAATAGAATGTGGTCATTTTAGGGAGGTTTTACTGTATGTAATTACACCTATAATATTTCATATCTGTCATCCTTCATTTATTTTCCCCCATTACACCCATAATATTTCATAGCTGTCATCCTTCATCCCCCCCCCCCCCCAACTCAAATAAAACCGAAATTTTATCAAATAAAAATAAGTTAATTAATATCACACATAAATAAGAAACATTTCATTAAATAACTTTTCTGGTTCAAATTATGTTTATTTAACTTTTGAAAAAAGAAAAACAAAAGGAACTCTAAGTCCTTTGAGAATTTATTATTAGAGACAGAAATGAGATTGCCCTGAGAACAGGGTTATCCTGCAGAACATGTTATCAGTGATGAAAAGTTTTGAATAGGACAAAAGCATTTAACCACAAGCTGGATCAGAACAGAAATTTTTTTCGCAAATTTTACAAGCTAATGATCAATATGGTCTGCAGTTGACCATCCACAATAGCTTAGCAGATATTGCAAAGGTTATAAATTTGAAGATCTCTTGAAAGATTATGAGTAGAATTTTGGAAGATGCTGGTAATCCGAAATGGATCCCTACAAAAGTATCAAACACTAAGATTTCATTCAATTTCAATGGTCCCTAAACATACATTAAATGCTCAGTTGAAAATGAACAAATTATCATTAAAAAACATTTGGTGAACAGAATTCAACTAAAATTTTGGAATTAAATGTATTGTTGTGGATTTATGGGACAACATATTTCATGGCTAGGCTTTAATCTAGAGCTATCCAAATAGCCAAAAAGCTAACTGGAAGGGCTTTTTGCCCCCAAAGCATTTAGTGAATTAGCCAAATAGCAACAGCCAAAGAAATATGCTATATCATTCCCATTTTGTTGTTCCGCATTTCATAAACTTGCTGCCGTTGTCAAAAACGGAAAAAAAAATCTCATATTGCATCCGCGCTGCGGCAACACTTCAAAATTTGTCTTGTGCTCTCTATGCAAGCGTCTTCAAACAGTGTGACATTATTTGCATCAGACACGACTCCAGCAAATGGCGAAAACGAAAATCACAGATTGTATAAGCATGGGATATGATGTGCACTAGCTTTGAATCATCAATGTGCCAGATGCATGTCATATAAACTTTTCAGACTTGAATTTATGCAGGTTCTAGCTACAATGTGTAAAGAAATGAAAGTAGCTTATTGTATTATTTTTTTTTTTTTCATAAAAATGGTATTACTGGCATGTTTCCCTATGTGACTTCTTTGTATGAATTTGTTTTTATGAATATTTTTTTTTTTTTTCCTATTGTAACAAAGTAAAAGCACAATGTTTTTTCATAAATACATCTTGTTAATTTATGTAAGTGCATATGTATATACATTGTATATTTGTGATTGTATCAGGATTGCCAGAAATCCAAATTTACCTTATGAAATCTTGAATTCTAATTAAAGCAGAGTTACCAATCCTCGAGCACTAACATACAGTTCAAGATAAGTGAATGTGTAATTTTAAGATGTCAAGTATGGTTACTAAATTTATAATTTAACAGATAATATAGAAAAATCTTTTATTTATGAAGTGCTTTAAAGTATCAAACATTAAAAATCTTCATAATTTTATTTTATTTTTCTTATTTAAAATAATCTTGTAAATTATTAAAGTGTGCAATTAGCTAAAATTACAATATAAAAATTTTGGCCAAATATCAATTGCATAGTTTTACTTAAATGTTTCACACAAACAAAGCTCGGCACAGTATGCATTTTAAATCACAATAAAATTTATTATGAGAAATTTATATATGTTGAAAAGTGAAAAAAGAATTCACGAACACAAAAGGACAAATGTATCTCTCATTAAAAAACAACTAGGAAAAAAAAGGTATATTTTCCTTTAAGCAATGTGTAATATTGTAGTAGAAGCAGACCAATGTATAGAGATTATAAACTAAGTTATTCAGAACTATTAAAAAATCACACTTAACAGATATTAAATCAAATTAGTTTACACTGCAATTTCTCCTATATTTTATTAATCCTGATTCTAAAATAAAGTTTGCAACTCGGCATGACAGTCGTCTTGGCAAAATATTTAACCACATATATTTTAAACAGTTGTTAGTTAAGGATTTATCGTTTAGCAGTTACCCATGCAATTAGAAAGTAGCATGAATGAACTTTAAATGTGTTTAAAAATATTTTTAATGTGATAACAGATATTACTTATTAATTGTGTCTCAGAATTTAGTGAAGTACTCCAAAACACAAATCTAACCCAAGAGTGAAATTACAGATCTAATACCAAACAAAGGAATAGAAATTGTAATGTAAATTTAACATGTAAAATGCTCATGTTTATGGTTAACTAGAAAGATAGACCGTCAAAAATAACAGAAAATGAGATATAAAGATATATACAACACATATGCGAGTTTTTCTCGCTTGTTAAGCAATGATAGATGAAAATAACATATTTTAAAAATGAAACATATTTTTGAAAAACTATGTGCAGTAGATTACTTCTGTTTCTGTATAAAATTAGGTAAATGGCTTATTTGTGTTAAATAAATTGTATAAATAGCGAAAAAAAAAAAAAAAATGCTTGTGCATATGAAAAGAAATTGTGAATAGGTTGCCAGAAAAAATGCTGCCAAATTTCCTTCTTCGCCAAGGCTTCTAAACTGGAAAAGTACCGAGAATTTTTATATCTAGCTATATAAAGCACGGTACTTTTCCAGTATAGGAGCCTCGGCATGCTTTTTTAAAGTTTAGAATAATTTGGGCTTCAGAAGTGAGTTTTTTTACCAAATGATATAAACAACTATGAAAACAAAATTAATGAACTTTTAAGTATATTTACATAATCTATAAACATTTTATTTATATCTATATTATTGTTCCTTTTTTATGTGCATTTACTTCTGTTTGTATACGAAAATAGTTAAATGGCTTCTTTATATTAAACAAATTGTATAAATATTGAAAAAATACTTATTCATATGAAACAGTGAATATGTTGCAAGAAAATATGTTATCAAATTTCCTTTTCTCACCAAGACCATTTTCTCTATCTCGCCAAGGAACCTGTACTGGAAAAGTACTAAACGCACATTAAAATCGGGTAGTTAGACGATCAGGCAGTACAGCGTCGTATAGTGGCGGTTATGTTAATAGTAGCATTTGGGTAAGACATAAAGACCTACATTTTCATATATTACACTTTAAATTCAGACCCATAGATATTGAAAAAAATCTTAAAAGTTTAAATTAAATTGTGGTGAGCTCAATCATGGAACATTAATGGTTTTAAATGGGAATTTCGCCAAGTTAGCTTCATATGTGATAACCTATTTTTGTCGCCAAATTTGGCAAAAATTCACCAAGTTGGTCAAAAATTGGTACTATTGAGGTAACCCTGCCATTAGTATTTTTCAACAATACTCATTACAATGAGGCAGTCCTACTGGAATTGTGAAGGACACACAGAGACTTGGATTTTATATAAAGAGATAAACAAAAATTTATGGTTAATGAACAAGAATGATATACATGCACAGTCAGACCCCAATTTAATGAATTCATCAGAACCATAAAATTTAGTCGTTAAATCGGGGTTATTCATAATATCGGGGTCCAAAATGAAAAATAAAAAAATGGTGCACTTGCCTTATGGAAAAACTCTAATAAGCAACTACACAAAAATATCCATAATTCGAAATTGTACACTTTTTATTCAGCACTTAAAAGTATAGTGACTAATTTGCACTAATTAATTTTAAATTTTAAAGTACTGTGTTTGAGAATTTCTTTCATTCCTGGATCGAAAAAGTTCTTTTCCCGCCAAAGCATTTTTCATTTCTATAACAAAGCATTTTGTCGGGTTGTAAGTCATAAAACAATCCTGTTTCATCTGCATTGTAAATATCCAATGGTGAATACCCTTCAATCAGGATGAGGAACTTTTCTCTCCAATCTTTTACTACATTTTCATTTACATCCGTCTTTTCTCCACCCATTTTCTTTTGGACTAAGTTGTATCTTTTCTTAAAATGGTCTGTGTAACCATTGGGGCATTGGATGCAGAAAAATCTTGCACATTATGCTTTTCGGCAAGTTGAAGTGCTGTTTCTTTGATCAGAAACCCACTTACGTCTATTTTCTTGGCATGAACGATGTTGAACCATTCCACTAGGTCAGATTCAAGAACATAAAGAGGAGTGGCTTTCAATGTCTTATTTTCAATCAATTTTTACCACATTATGGCAATGCTTTTTCAATTTTTGCCCATTGTTTAACAATTGTTGCTAATCTGATTTCAAGGCATTCTACTAATGCGTTTTGTGGTCCAACGTTCTTGGTAAATTCACGTAAAATATTCTTTTCACTCAACGAAAAACATTATCAATTCCGAGAATCTGCCATGCTTCACAAAGTTTCAAAATTTAAATGTTATGCAAAATCGAGTGTTCAAGACACCTCAATTCTCTCAAGAAACAAAACAATTGGTAAAAATTCTTAAATTGTATTCTTTTCCTACTTGAAACCCACATGACAGGTTACACTCATGACTGATCTGCACCTATGAATAATAATGAGCTCACCCCAGACCTGCCAACTGCTACGAAAAACTCGTAGTTGCTACGATTTGGACCTATAAACTACGATGCTACGAAAATCGGTCTTAAACTACGATTTTTTGCAAAAAACACCAACGCATTTTTCGTTTTTAATTGCGATTTTTATCTCGCACAGCATATTTTTCAGGAGTGATGCTGTTGCGAAATTTCCAAAATTTCAAAGTATTCATTGCCGAAAGTTTTAAAAAATTGGCCATTAGTCCGAAAATTCGGACTTAAAAAAATGCTCATGGAAAAAAAAAATCTGGGCTGCAAAACAAACTTCTTAACATAAAACACTCTATGTATATTAACCACGAGTGATTCGTGTTTCTGTAAATATTTATACAGGAATTCACTTCCTTAGAAACGAGATGCCATTTTAAGGATTTCTGGAAAGGAGGGGGGTTCTTTGAGGGGCAAGGTTTGAAATAGTGTGCAAAATCACACGATTTGCGATAAACTACCGCGAATTTCGACAAATGACCTTATAAAAAAAAAAAATCTATTTCGTCAATTGGTCGCAGAAAGAAAATGCGAATTTCTTCAAAAGATCAGTAAGGAAATGCAAATTTTATCGAAAGATCAGTAAGAAAACGCAAATTTTCACCGAAAGATCGCAGAAAGAAAACACTAATTTCGTCAAAAGGATCGCGGGAAAAAATCAAAATTCGACAAAGGATCGTGGGAAAAAATGCGAATTTCGTCAAAAGTTCATGGTAAAAAGTGCGGAATTCAACAAAACATCGTGATAGAAAAATGTGAATTACGATTGTGAAAAAATTGTGAATATGCTGAAATGATCGCAGGAAAAAAATCGGGAATTTCATCAAAATTTACTGCATTGGGCTAAAAAATTCGAACCAGGGTACTTTTTACAAATCTAAAAAAAAAAAAAAAAAAAAAAAAAAAAAAAAAAAAAAAAAAAACGCTGCGAAACGAAAAGAAACTCTAAAAATTGTATAAAAATTTTCAGAGGAAAAAATTTACTATATTGAGTTGAAAGACTGAAACCTTATTCCTTTTACGAATGTCAAAAGATGGCTGTGTAACACGAAAAACCAACCAACCAACCTCCAGATTAATTTCAATTTTGTGTGCTACGATTTCTCATTTTCAAAGGTTGGCAGGTCTGTCACCCTCAAAAAAAAGATGACTAGAGAATGAATCCTGTAGCAGTCTGTACTCTCCCTTGACCTCAGAAGCAAGGAGAGGAGGAATACACGGCACCCTATTGGCCTAAATGAGAAGAAGTTTATCATTTTGCCAACAGCGTGCCGTGCCTCCCTTCCCCCCTCACTTCTGCGGAGTCCCATCGAGAGACCCAGGTGTGCTCTGATTTATTTTTGCAGTGACGTATGTGAATGGCTATGTTTGGTTAAATGAAGTTTATTTTCTGTAATAGACTTTTAATTTATAGTCACCTCATCATATTATCATGAACCATTCACTAAAATCCCTTTGTTATTTGGTGGGAAAGTTGATGCAAACATCAGGTCCTTTTTGGCGCTTTAAAGGTTGTCTCTATTGGTGGTAATCGCTTCCTTGGAAACTTTCCAATGACATTCACTTACAAATTATTTTTTTGTTCCAGGCAAGATGGATATATCATTTGAAAAGCAATCCAATATTTTTCTAACACAAACTAACAATTTTTTTTCGGCTTTTGAAAACAATTCGTTAATTCAGGGTTTATTATTTGTTAAATAGGGGTTTTTGCCTTCATTTTAGTCAGGGAAAAAGGAAAATTTGTTAAATTGTGAAATTCGTTAAATAGGGGTTCGTTAAATCGAGGTCTGACAATTTTTTTTTTTTTTCTTTTTTCAGATTTTTCTCTGACTTTGAACTGATGAAATATGTTTTTGATTGATATGAATTGCATGAATAATACCTGCTTCTAAAATAGCATTATAAACATGCTAAACATATTTTAAAAAAATTAACACATCTTAAAAACTTTGCCATTCAACAACTTTTTTATTATCTGCTATAGTTTTAAAAAATTTAAGTTTTCAAGACTAATTTCATCTGATACAGCCTTACAAAGACTTTTAAATGAAATCCTTTTAAATGAAAATTAGCTGCATTTGTCATATTGATATATTGTTTCATTTTGTTTTTTACTTTAATTTTCTGAACTAGCCGCCCTTGGTGACCAGTTTGGTCTCCCTTAAAATTTATGTTTGGGAAAGCATGCTAAGAATTGTATCAAGTTACTTTTATTCATAATTTAATTTACTTGGACTCACTTAAATATAATTAATATAATCCCTTAAGCTAATATTAGTTTTTGTTGCATTAAAATATCTCAATTTGTTGATTTTCTGTAAGCAAGTAAACCCTATTGGAATTTGGCAAAATATTAGAGATATCGCCAAGTTGGTGTCACTTTTGGCGACTAATTTTGGCCTCCAAATTTGGTGATATATCGTCAAGTTGGCGACAAACTTGGCAGCATTTGGCAACAGAACAAGGTCCACCCCCCCCCCCCCCCCCCTATGGTAACCACCCTTATAGATATGGAGATGCATTAAATGCTGTTCAATAACAAATGAGTTACGTTTCATTTAGGCATTGTCATTAAACAATTAACAAATAATCGCGATTTCTGTGCCACGTATGATAGCGTAATATATATATGGATTTTTATTTTTTTTTTATTCTTTTCTCTTAATTTTAACACATATTTGAAAATTTCCCTGACTTTCCAGATCAATGGGAACACTGAAGAACTACATCTTTCAACAATATATAAACACATATTTCTGAGATTTTAATTAAAGTATGTTATAATGAATACCTTGCATATACTGAATAATACATGGGATGGTTTCAGCTCTTCTTTTCACTGTTCCTTCACGAACTTCCCCAAACTGGCCGATTCCCAAAACTGTCTGATGAACATTTATGTGACTTGCAGGTACCTGCCAATACTTTTCTTGAACTTTCTCATAAACTTCATTTAAGTCAGAATCATCATTTAACTGTAACATCCCAGGAATGAAGCCATTTTCATCCTTTAATATTCATAAAACAAGCAAAAACTCATTTATGTATAACAGAATATTCTTGAAATTAGAATAAATTAGAAAATTGACAAATTTCAACTATCTATATTATTATCCAAAGCTACAATTTTTTCAAGATCTGAAAACACACATTAGAGGTCTGCATGGGCCCGGGCTTGGCCCGCGGGCCGGCAGAATGAAGGCGAATTTCCAAACTTGCCGGGCCGGCAGAATTAGGACAATTTTTTCAACGGGCCGGGCCGGCAAAAAAATTGATTAAGAATTTAAGCGAAGCAGATAAAATACGAGCCATTTTCAATGAATATGATTTTCTCGAGAAGTATAAATGTGCGTCACGAGCCGATGCGAGTTTAACAACATCAATACAGAAATATAACATGTCCATCGTAGAGATCGGCATCGTACAGTTACAAGATGTCTGATTCTGAGTTTAATTTTTTTTTAAGCAGACTCGTGCCGGGACGGAACTGGTCTTAATCGATCTCAGGATATGTAGAACAGTCATTGTGTTTTGTAGTATTAATAGTGATACTGAACTTCTCTTAACAGTATCATTGGAAATATACCTTAAGGTGGGTTCTCATATTCACTGCTCAACAATGCGAAGCTTTCAGACACATTTTCTGACAAAATTTTTAACTATAAAGGCATAAAATTGACATGCCTGCCTATTGAAGGCATTTGGAAACGAATAGCTTTTTCCATATTTGATAAATTACTTACAGAGATAACAGATTCCTGTCACGTGACTGTATATTTTCCTCCTTTCCTGTGCTATCGCTTCCGGAAATTCGATTCAAAATGCTAACTTTGACAGTATTTTCAGAAAGATATATTGCTTTTATCTATGAAAAAATGACATTTACATAGCTTCTGAATAAGAATACCTGCCAATCTTATGCGTTCCCGAAAAGAAAAGAATTCATAAATGTGTCGAAATGTAGCTGCTTTGGATTTGAGAAAAGCCTTAAAAATGAGAAAAATATTTTCACAAATATACTTTTTATTATACAGCTTCAAAAGTTATCATGTTTTTAATCCTTCATTCTGAACTACATTAATCTTTTAATGAATCCTTATTTCCATTTTAAAATGTCTGTAGACACGATGACTAGAACACTGTAAGTAATCGTTAATGTTTACTATTGTGTGTTTTCTGTTTTGCGAACATCATAGTAATGTAAAATATACTGTAAAATGTTCCCATAAATATGTATGTAGTATTCATTAAAATAATTTTAATTGTATGTTGAGAAAAAACGGATTTTATTTTATTTTATTTTTTTTTGTAGAAATTGTGTCTAGCCAGGCCTGTTTTCACTGATTTTTGTACGGACCGGGCCGGGCCTGGAAATTCCGGCCCGTGCAGACCTCTAACATACATGCATTGATATGTAACTACATAAATAAAAGGAAATATTTTTTCTAATATTATGCATATCAAACAGTGAAATATTTTTAAAAGTCTGTTGTGGATATAATATCCTCGTATTGGGAGCACAGTAAGTGGAATAGAGGTACTCAGCCAGGAACACCCCTCTCCCTACTCCAATAACGATAAAAATTGTGGAGAAATCTTGAGGCCAAGTAGTTAACCCTTTGTTGCATACCGTCCACTACAGTGGACAAAAATGCTATTTTTTCTCCTATCTAAACTATTTCATTTACAGTTCCTATTCAGAGCTTATGCTACTCTGTGACATCTATGCTTTCAGTAGAAAAATGGAGATAGCAACACAAGTTGGGTAACTTAGCAAATAGAAAATAGAAAATTAAACGTTGAGTATTTACTAGTTTTAATTTATGCAACAAAGGGTTAAGGAGCTACTTCAGTCATGCAAAGATACTTAGAAGCTAATGTTACACACATGGGAGGTTCTTTTAAAATAGTCCATTTGTTTTGATAGTTTTAAATATATATACATATAGATTTTTGCATTGGATAGCTGAGGTTGATCTCTACAAAGGCTGTTTTTTTTTTTTTTTTTTTTTTTTTTTTATTATTATTATTATTATTATGAGAGCACTTTCACTTTCAGAACCGGTTTCTAAAGTAAAAATATCCTAAAAATAAACAATGAAAATTGAAAAAGTAAAATAGAGGTGATTTTAGAGATTATCTAAAAATATATAAATGTAATTGGGAAAGTTTAAAAGAACCCTCACATAGGTTTAACATTAGCTTGCAAATGTCTTTGCATGAACGAAGTAGACCCTTAAGACTCTCTTGCTCTGGTGGTGGCTGAACGCTGCTTTTCTTTGCCTAACACTTTAAGGAACGAACACTGATAGAAATAGGGAATAAAAGATAGGTCAAATGATGCCTACTGTAAATATCTTAGGTATCAAATTAAAATTTTTAGTTGCAATTTCTAAAATTCATTTTTAACATAACTGTATGTGTATGTTTTATTAATATATATTGTATGTTACTTTTTTGAAAAGCACAAACATTTTGCTTTTATTGAAAATTATTGAAGTTCTTAACCTTCAAGATTATAACAATGGAAGCAACTGTGTGAAACTGATGTAAAGTATTTTTTTAAATAAGTATATTTAAAAATTAATAGAAAATGCACTTAATCTTGTAAAACAAAATTAAAACTTGATAACTTCCTAGCAAATCAGAAAAAACATTTTATTCAAAGTTGGTAATTCAATTTAATTTCATTAAAAAAGAAACATCTACATTTGAATCTCGTTAAAAAGAAATCAAAGAGTGCAGTAATTTTTTTTGTGTATCTGTTAGCCTGTTAAAATAATAGTTGGTAAATGTTAACAACAACAACAACAACAAAAAAAAGTTATTTTGATGATAAGTAAATTTGATGAAGAATAATAATTTTGTAGTCATCAAATGCAATAATTTAGTTGCATTTGATGACTAACGACCGCTAAGTTCGAACACTGGGATCGAACCTGGGATTATAGTCTCATACGCAGGTCATTCTGTAAATTAAAATGGTTTCATTGATACATTGTTTTGTTCTTCAATTCTGGGTTGTTATACATACAGGAGAATGAAATTCCCTCAATTTTTCAGGTGTATTTTGTGAAAATTTCAGGCTAGCAGAATAGCATGTAGTGCACATGTTGAGGGTAAAATAAATATTGGATCAATCAAAAATAGTAAAATTTTCCAACTACAGGTAATAACAATTGAAAATTTCACTTATGCCCCCCCCCCCCACCAAAAAAAAAAAAACTTGCTCTTAGGATTTTATAATAGGAATTGCTCTCTTAAATAATATATGCTACATCGAACTTTCAAATGAAATTTTCACCAACCTGTTAAAAAAAAATACAAATAAATAAGCTATACAATATTTGTGTATTGAACCATAGTTCATTCTAGCA
This sequence comes from Maratus speciosus, assembly GCA_963932465.1. Lineage (NCBI taxonomy): Eukaryota > Metazoa > Arthropoda > Arachnida > Araneae > Salticidae > Maratus > Maratus speciosus. The sequence goes on from OZ010798.1 coordinate 296,178,198, forward strand.
ACTAAGTACAACTTTAGGCAAAGGGGCAGAGGAAGTGAACATTCAGGGTGAAGGTTGAGGCGATTTGAAATGATTTATAATACTAACTGTCACTTCAAAATAAAAATATTGCATACAATTTTAAAAAAGTATAATAATGCATTTTAAAAATTTTAAACTCTGTGTGGGGGCGGAGGTGGCAAGAGTAGGGAAGTGCAAATTTTAGGAGCAAGATGATTTAGATGAAATTTCTAAAGAACACAAAAACTGGAATCTGCAAAAATATGGAAGACTTTCTCACCTGTCATGGGACAAATTCACACATTTGGCAATCAACATGGAGTTTTATTAAATCCCCTTACTTTTCCAGATTTTGTATAAAATATGATTTATCTGGCCAATTACCAAATTCCATGACTTTTCCAAGTTCTCCAGGTAGTGTAGCAACCCTGTTTTAATAACTCTTAGCATAAAAGATAACATCTCCCAGATTCATATATATTAAAATTCTCACAAACATCACAGAACTGCTAATTTTATAATATCAAGCACAATAAAATAAGATTAAGTATTTAACAGAAGACTAAAAATTTTCAAACTAGGTATTAAAACTACCGAATTTACTCATACATAATGTGTGCTCATGTATAATGCACACTCCTTGTTTTTGATTTAAAAAAAAAAAAAGAAAGAAACTATGCCTTATATATAATGCATACCATAGTATTTTAATAATAGAAAATCCAAGAATAAAAAAAAAAAAAAAAAAAAAAAAGAAAACCTGTGGAAGTTGTGACTTACAATAAAATCTTGAACATAAATTTTCATCTTTAATCCTGTATATTTTGTCTCTTTATTAAAGTATCATAAAATTCAGGTTTCCACAATATAAACTTAGTTTAAAAATAGTTAGCAACATCAGAAATATACAAGCACTTAAATTTATGAAAATTTTTGAAAAGTGGGATCCAAGGCTCTACATCATGTACTTGCATTTATTCTGTTTTCAGAGAATGCCCAACTACGATTGGAAAGAAAACAAATAAAGCAATCACTTCCAAACTGCTATTTTCTACACTTTCCAACATAGTTGAAAAGTGTTTATGAATTCAGATTGTCTGTCTGCTGTTTGTATGCACTCTAACTTGCGTAAATGTACTCAGATTGCCATGTAATTGGTATCTGATACGTCGTCGATCAGATTGCAGGTTCGGAAATTTAAATTATTCCATAGTGCGTCGAAGAATAAGAACATATTCATAAATTAGTTCTAATATATCAAATTCGTAACTTCAATAAATAAACACACTCTACAGCCCGAATTAAACAACTCCCTTCTTAAATAAAAAAACTTATATTTACATTTATTTACAGATATATAGATATATTAATATTATTATTACTCTCATTTGAGAGTTCCATTTTTTTACTGTCACACGGTTCAAATCAAAAGTTACATCTACACTGAAAAGAAAATCGGAAAACAATAAAAGGGGGTTGCCACAGTGCCGACTGACAGAAAATAGCAAGCATCGCCAATCTGGCATTCACAACATCCTGCCCCCGGCTGAACACTTAGTTCAGCATCTATATTAAACAATTTAATAAACATAAGAATATACTTACATACATAACAAAGTTTCAGATAACATACTTACATACAGCTACAGATATAAAAGAAAAAATAATAAGAATGCTACAATCTACAAAAGAAAATAAAATACATGAATTGTATGAAAATTAAACAATAATAAGGGTAAATATGAGTAACAAAAGAAATTAAATGTTCGATAAGAGTTTTTTAGTGTAAGAGTTTTTAGTGTCTTTTAGTCCACTATGGACTTTGTATAACAGCTGCACAGGTCGTTTAAGATCGCCTTTTGCAGTCTGTAATACACATGATCTTATTTTCGAGTCATGACCAAATATGAGTTCTTTAACACGACCACACTTCTACATATGTTTTGGGAGCTTATCATCATGAATTATCACTATATCGTTAACTTTGAACTGAGGCGATGAATTTATGTTTTTCACTTGAAAAGCAGATCTAAGTTCTAACAAATATTCATTTCTCTACCTTTTCCAAAAGTGGCCAGTAATTTGTGGCTTATATTTATATTTTCTCGTCAACAAAATCTTATTGGATTTCTTTTGCGTGCAAACTGGTAATCCATAAGAAGGTAAGGACATTAATCGTTTACCAACTAAAAAATGAGATGGCGTTAAAGGTGATGGTTCAGCATTTTTTTTCGTATAGATAACATAAAAGACGTGAATTAATCACAGCTTCAATTTCTGTAAGTATTGTTTCTAGCTCTTCATAACGGAGACAAGTTTCGCCTACAACCTTTTTTAAAGGTGTTTTAACTGATCTGACCATTCTTTCCCAGAAGCCGACCCATCAGGAAGCCCTGGGAATTATAAACTTCTATGTTATCTTATTCTTTCTCAAATAATCAAAAATTTCTTGCTTAGAAATTCTTTCCCAAGTATCTTTTAATACCAAATCAGCCTTAGAAAACGTTTTGGCATTGTCACTGTACATTATTTTGCAGAAACCTCTTCTAAAGAAAAATCTTCGTAGTGCTAAGATAAAGGTTTCAGTACTTAGATTGGTGACTAACTCCAGATGTATCGCCCTAGTTACAGCACATGTGAATACGACAATATAAGCCTTCCCAGTACCTTCAGAAGTTTTATAATAAATCAGGCAGCAAAATCGACACCAGAGGTTTCAAAAACTGATGTTTTGACGATTCTATCTTTCGGTAAAGGTGCTATTTCCACCTTTCCAGGAATAGCATTAAGTTTTCGACATATCATACACGATCTTAAGACCGATTTTACAAATCTTCTTCCCTTTAATATAAAATATCTTTCACGAAGGTGAGCTAAAGTGACAGCTACACCAAAATGGTACATTCTTTCATGAGCATCCTTAATGAGTAATTTTACAAAATAAGATTTATTAGGAAGTATCCACAGATGTTTTTCCTGCTCTGCGACTTCAGAAAACTGAAGTCTTCTGGATAAAACAAGTAAATTATTTTCATCGAATTGTGGATTAAGGTTGTACAAAGAAGAATCTTTATTAAATGGTTTTTTTTTGTTTAAGTGCTTCTATTTCAACTTTAAATGAAGTTTCCTGAGTTTGTTTAATCCAGTATTTTTCTGCTATTTCTATTTCTGAGGTAGTTAAATGTCCTAAAATTTTAGGGTTTTTCGAATTGGCATTATGAATAAAACGCATTATCCAAGCAGTAATATTATACACGCAATTTAAACTACTGAACTTTGCCATATCAAATACTGGCTTAGGAGTAGAGTTTGATTCGTTACACAATAATGTTAAATTTGGTTTTGCTTTCATTTCATTAAAAACTTCAGGATTCATTTCTATAGCCCTTTTTGAAGGCCACATATCTTCTGGTAGTTATAACCAAGGTGGGCCACACCACCATACTTTATTACCCATTAACTTCGATAAGTTTTCCCTTTGCGTAAGCAGATCTGCAGGGTTTTCTTTTCCGGGACAATAATTCCAGTCCTTTGGATCTGTCAATGACTGAATTTCGGTTACACTATTGGAAATAAAGGGTTTCCAGTTTGTAGTAGAACCTCCAATCCAACAAAGAGTTATTTCTGAGTCCGACCATAACTTTATATTTAAATTCGAAACATGTAATCTTTGTTTTAAATATTTCCACATTCTAGCGGCAACTACTGCACTGATCAATTCCAGCCGTGGAATAATTAACTTCTTGAGGGGGGCTATTCTACATTTACTACAAACAAAACTTGTTTGAATTTCGCCAATTAATGAAATGGAACGCAAATAAGCAACTGCTCCATACCCTTTGGGACTAGCATCACAGAATATGTGAATTTTCAGAAATGTTTATCATATTAGAAAAATATTTTCGGGGTATTTCAAATGTGCGTAAATGTACAACTTCTGAACACCAAGTGTTCCACTCGCATTTCAAATCTTTGGGTAATTTATTGTCCCACTCTAAACTTCTTTGCCATGTTTCTTGCAACAAGGCTTTAATACGTATTACAAATGGATTCACAAATAATAATGGATCATAAATTTTCAATAACATTTTAAGAATTGTTCGCTCCGTGGGATCATCGATATAACACTCTTCAAAGGGCTGCGCATCTAACTTCAAAACATCAGATTCAGTATTCCATATCAATACTAGCACTTTTAAGATACTACCTGTGTTCTCCTCACTTATACCTAAGTTACCAGATTCCCACAGTTCCTTCAGTTTAATAGAATTTGTTTTAAACTTTCTTAAATTCATCCCAGCTTCTTGAAGAATTTCAGAAGCTGTAGCTGATAAATAATAAGCTTCGTTATCTAAATCTGATCCGGAAATTAAATCATCGACGTATAGTGAATTATTTAACACATCTACAACACTTGGATGTTGATCTCGATATTTCTTTATATGATGTCTAATTGTGGCAGCCAAAATGAATGGTGAGCATGTAACGCCAAACGGTACACGTCTAAATCTTAAAATTTTGAAAAGGTTGTTTGCGTCATTATCGAACCAAAAAAATTTAAGGTAATCTCGGTCTTCTTCAGTTACAGAAATTTGAAGAAAGGCCTTTTCAATATCTGCACAAAACGCAGTATTGAATTTTCTGAAATTAATAATAATTTCTAATAAATCTGGGTTCAAATTTGGGCCACCGTACAAACAATCATTTAATGATTTGCTGTTTTCTTTTGAGGAAGCATCAAATACCATTCTAACTTTAGTTGTGGGTTTAACATCTCGCAAGACAGGTCGGTAAGGCATAAAATAACTGCTATTTACAGTTTTATTAGAAAATTCTTCCACTATGTTATTTAATTCCTGTTCAATCACAATTTCTTTATATTTCTGCAATAATTCCTTATCTTTAAGCAATTTTCGATTTAAGTTAATAAATCGGTTTCTAGCATTGCTATAATTACTTCCTAAATCTCTTTTATCATCTTTCCATAGTAATTTAGCTTTGTAACGGTGCTCAAGAAAATGCAAATTGTTTTCGAATTTTTCGATTATCTCTTTATCTAATTCAGAAATATTTTCTTCTGTGTTCATCCTTAAAATTTCTAACTCCCACAATGTTTTCAAATCATTTTGAATAGGTTTCATAACCTGGGTAGATAAAACCCCAGCTTGCTTACTCTCACTATTTTTATTTACGTCAATTGTCCCGCAGAGGGAATGCCCAAATAAATTTTCACAAACGAACAATGATTGGAAAGTTTTCTCTTAATTTTGACTGGAAGAGGAGGAATTTGTATCAAAGAATTGGTTATTAGCGGTGTGACTAATGCTTCAATTATTAAACTAAGTTTTCTGTCCGTCAAGTGAATTAGCTTTAGTTTAATGACATCATAACATCGTTCTCCAGATTTTCTCGAACCGAAAGTATAGACAATTAATTTTTCCTTTCTAATGACCTCAGGTTTTAATTTTGAAACTAAATTTTCTGTAATAAAAGTTCGATGAGTAGCAGAGTCAAATAAACAAAGAGCAGTTTCTGAATTTTCACCCGCTTCCACTTTTACATGAATTGTTTGCAATATTACTTCTCTACTGATATTATTTATATTGCTTTTACAGTGAGATACGGAGGAAATAATACTATCTGAATTTTTTGATACTTCTGTTTTTTTATTAGAATTACAAAGTATAGTATTATGATATGTTTTACCACAAACTTTGCAGTTTTCATTCGAAATTTTACAAAAATTCGCGATGTGAAATTTACGGAAGCATTTGAAGCACCTTCCTTCCCTTTTCAATTTTTCTCGCATTTCCGGAATGGTGGAAGACTTACACTTTTCAGTACTGTGATGAGTCTGGTTACAAAATATGCAGTTATTTTTAATATTTGTGGTTAAGGCAGAAGCTGATGGAACGAATTTTTTATAATTTTTCTTATAATTTTCCTACTTCTCAGGGATTTTTTCAAAATGGTTTAATTGGACAGTGGCCTCGCGAGATTCAATTTCATCTTTAATGAAATTTATCAGCTCATTAACATCCCAGTCATTATGTTTAATTCGTTTTCTATTAAATTCCAGCGCAATATCTGATGGAATAAGTTTCAGAAGAATCGGACATAACAAGTGCCCATATGAACCTGAGGCAACACCTAAAGAATTAAGATTTCTTACTTGAATTTCGCATTCATCATATAAATCTCTAAGAGCTTTAATGTTACTAGAATTTCGTACTGGTTTCAAATTTAGCAGTTTAGTCATTAGTATGTATTTAGTAGTTAGTATGTGACTATTTATTACCAGGTCATTACGACCAAAACGATTTTTCAATAATTCTATAGCATGAGCATAATTTTCCTTAGTCAGCGAAAAGCCTGCTATAGTATTTGCAGCACTTCCGCCCAAAAGTGACTTTAAGTAGGAAAATTTATCAATCAATCGCATTCGAAAATTGACTCCAAAATTCAAGCCATAAACACGAATCACCATAATATTTAGATATATTAAGTTTAGGAAGTTTAATCAAATTTTGATTCAGAATTTTCTGACTTTTTAGTAGAGAACTATTGTTGCTACTACTATCACTTTCAATGTCTGAAGAATCTTGTTTAGTTTCAGGAGTAACTGTGTTATCATTTAAAAATTTTGAAATTTTATATTTCCATTCAATAATATTCTCATTATAAGATTCCGATTTCTCGATTTCTTTTTCAAATTCAGTACTTGGAACCAGTGGTTCAATTTCAGAATTTAATGATTTTAAAGTTTTCATTTTATCATTCAATTGCTGTTTAAAAAGATCCAGCTGTGATTTTCAATTCTCAAGCTCTAATGCTTGTGTATTATCTAATAAATCTTTTATTTTATCAAATATTTTCGTAGTTTGACTACGAATCGTAGCTCTTTTTTTCTTCAGAGTTTCAAAATCCATCATAAAAAAAAGAATTCAATTTATTCGATACAGTTCAGTTAATAAATATATTCATAATTCAATTTATTCAATATAATTTAATTTGAGGTACTTACCTCAATCGATGATGAAATCCAGACATCCTGGAGCTTTGACGCCAGAAAAATGATACGTCGTCGATCAGATTGCAGGTTTGGTAAATTAAAATTATTCCATAGTGCATCGAAGAATAAGAACGTCTTCATAAATTAGTTCTAATATATCAAATTCATAACTTCAATAAATAAACACACTCTACAGCTCGAATTAAACAACTTCCTTCTTAAATAAAAAAACTTATATTTACATTTATTTACAGATATATAGATATATTAATATTATTATTACTCTCATTTGAGAGTTCCATTTTTTTACCGTCACATGGTTCAAATCAAAAGTTATATCTACACTGAAAAGAAAATCGGAAAACAATAAAAAGGGGTTGCCACAGTGCCGACTGACAGAAAATGGCAAGCATCGCCAAGTTGGCATTCTCAACAGTTTCTATGCTATTGAGATCCACAATAGTCTGCTCACTATTGAAAATGAAGTGTGTAGAATTTATTGTACATTTATAGGGACACTTCAAAGAATCCCATTACATTATGGTTCCAACAATGTTTCTATGGAGAAAAATTGTTTGCGGTGTACTTTAATGATGCCATACTATTTCAAAAATAATAAAATTGATATGAATTTTTGAGGTCCAGTAAAACATGCTTTCCATAGAATATGAAGCGCAAAGCACTTATCAATCATTTACAGGGTCACACAAAAGAATTCAATTGCAGTACTTACTGTCTATGAGCGATAAAAGCTGGGAGTGTGTTTTCTGTTCTGATGGATGTGTTTTTTTAAGTTATACACGGCTACACAAAAAAATTTAAGCATTACTGTGTATGATCATGAAGTGCTTAAGGCTGCTTTTTAATTGAGTTATACATTTTCCAGCTGAACTATATTTAATAAATTAAGAGATGTTTGTAGAATATAATAAATAAATTCATATACAGAACTATGCAAAGAACTGGGTACATTACTGTCTATGGATTGTTATATCTGAAAGTATGTTTTCAGTTGTTATGCATTTTCTAAATTGTTTATTTAAGATATCTTCTTTCACCTTATTGAATGGTGAAATTCCATTACAATATTCTAAAAGAGTTGGAAGGTGTTTCATAATCTATGTTTGACACATGATCTTTCTTTCTTGTTATAATATGCTACAGCAAATATGAAAGCAGCTAGAGCAAGAACATTCGATGTTGGCAGTCTTGCATAGTTATGCAAAATTACTAACATCTTAAAGCTAAAAATCAGGAGAATTTTATTTTTTAAATAAGGAGATTTTTTTTTGACAAATCCCTAAATACTCCTTAATTAAGAAATCAGTTATAATATATATAACATATGAAAAAGATCTAAGAACAATACAAAAAATTGTTCATACAAGAAATAATGATAACATAAGATTACATAAAGTTTATCAATCAAAACAATATTAACTACAATTATTCAAATAAATAATTACTTTTCCTTGCTGGTAATATTCACAAGGTTCCGGTGCAAGCTTGTAATAATAAAATGAACAAGTTGTTAAATTTATATCACATATATGTTTAATACAGAATAATGTAAATTTATCATACGAATTGAATATTTCCATCTGAATGAAAAATGCCCAGGCTGGGAATCGAACCCAGATCCTTGGCTTACAAGGCCAATTGCTTTATCGTTTAAGCTAACTGGGCCGGCAACCAGCCAGCATATTCCGCTCAGAAAACTTTATTGGTAGTAACATCTGGTCTGTCATGTAAACAGCTCAACAGAATAAACTGTAGGTAAAGGAACTCCATATAAACGATGGTATGAAAAAAAAAAAAAAAAAAAAAAATATGCTGGCTGGTTGTCGGCCCAGTTAGCTTAAACAATAAAACATTGGCCTTGTAAGCCAAGGATCTGGGTTCGATTCCCAACCTGGGCATTTTTTCGCTCAGTTGGAAATATTCAATTCATATGATAACTTTACCAATCAGTTTTGATTGTGTTAAAATAATACATATTTTATAGTTAATGTAAATTTGTTTAAACTATAAAATGACACTATAATTAAGTAAACTATCAATAAACGAATAATTATTATTAAGATTAAAATATTTATAATTTATTGCTACTTTTGCTATAATAATAAGTTATCTTGATTATATTACTTAAAAATATATAAAAGAAAAGAAAAATATACAAAAATTAATAGCTCTCATCTATTATTGATATAAAAATAACCAAATTAGGAATAAATATTGAAGACAAATTTCTTGAAATGCCAAGAAAACAGAAATAATATTTACACTTTAGACGGAAATTAATTTCTAGCTTTTCTCACATACAACAAACAACATACCTCTAAAACAAAAACAAATCTACAAAGAAATATTTTAAAATTTAAATGGAATTATTTTTTTAATTAATACATATATTAATATAAATTAATTGTCAAATTTAATAAACACACATCACACACTTAAACAGGGTTGTTACATAATTCTGGTAAATAAATTCCCTGACTTTTCTAGGTTTAGACCTTTTCTAAAAATTTCCTTGACCTTTCTCAAAAAAAATTCAGCTTATATATTGTTGTAAAACCCTCCACAATGGATAACTTTAAATAAATGCTAAAAAAGTATATGCTGTAAGAATTGCCGATTTTTAATTATTTTTCATATTATGCTATTGTTATTAGTTTGCATAAATTTTATATAAAAATTTTAGATTGGATGAATAATTCAAAATTTCTTCATTTACAATGATAGTCGAGATTTTGATGGAAAAGTAGAACATCAAAAATTCCCTGACCACTTCAAATATTTCAAAAATTCCTTAACATTTTGCCTAAATTTTCGAATTTCCTGACTTGTAGGAACCCTCTTAAATAATAAAAAAGGGGGCTGATAATCAAAATATAAAAATTAATATATTTTAACCTTTCTTAAAACAGTTAATGAAAAATGAAATCTACCTATTTTTACATATTGCAGAAAAACACAAACTGAACTTACCCCATCTGAACCATGAACTCTAAGTACCATTTCATCAGATGGTCTTCGTTTGCCATAACGCTTGCGAAGAAGAAAATATACTATTACAGATATCACTAAAAGAAATCCACATACTCCGATTGCAGCAGACAGTATAACAGATGTTGCTGAGCTAGTTTGAGCTGAAATGAAATATAGTTTATAGAAAGAAATTTTTATAATAAAAATTATAACAATAACTCACTTTGAGCTAGTTTCATATAGAAATATTTTAAGGAGACGAGAAATGTTTAAAATGACAAAAATTGACTGAAGTTAGATTTTAGATTATGAAGCCTGTAATTAGTTTAAACTATTACTTATTTTTGCATTTACTTATGTTTTATAAAAGATAAAAAGTTTGTTAAATTTAACAAAACAATAAATATTTTAATATTGTATGACAAAGTTAATCATGTAAAAATAGTTTTACCATGATTTTACATCCAGATTAGATACAGTCAAACATGGTTAAGACACATTTCAAGAGAATGGACAAAAGTCGCATATTAACCATGATTTGCATAATATTGCAAGAACTGGACTTTTTTAATCCTCTAAATGAACTTTAGAGCTTTCATTTATTTGTTTACGGTCGAAAATTATGTCTTTTACATATATTTAGATTAAAATTTAACTGAATTAAAGTTTAACTGATTACTTTTATAGGACTGGAAGAAATAATAACAAAAAAATATCAATTCAAATATGATTTTATTGTCGATTAATAAGTTATATACTGATTTTTAAATTTTCAAGCCATCCACTTGACGGTTAAAAAATTTTGTTAGGAATCTTTGTTATTCGTGAAGCATTTTGTTTCAATAGTAGCTATTAAGAGATATGCTCGAGGTCGAGTATACTGGTCAAACAATATTTTTTATATGGCCGTTTTTATCTTCATTCTTTTGGACAAATAAGCAACTACAATTTTGTCGAATGTGTCTGGATTTTTCAGCAGGTTACATAATATTGATACCAAAAATTAGAGATTTTGTAAATGATTTTTTAATTACCATATCGTTCAGAGTCATATTTTTTGTATAATTGTCCAATTTATCTGACACAGATAGTGCCTTCCTTTTGATTCTATGACTAGTCTCCATATTAACAGAAAATTTGCTAAAACTCAACAGGAAATTAAGATAGAGATGATTAGATACCATGAAACTAGTGATGCAAGTAATTAACCAGACATGAATAAAATAGTAACAGACAGATATCTAAATAAAAGTAACGAAGAAATAGAATTGAAAACGAAAGAATGTTTCCCATTTTTCTTTAAATGCACACAGTACTTGGGAGACTTTATTTACAACAGTGTACAAGAGGCTAAAACAAGAATCAACAACATAAACAACACAATGAACTAATAATAAGCAACAAAAAACACCAAAAATCCATCTATCTTTTGCTAGTTTAGTAAAAGAGTACACTAAGCAAGAGGAAAAGAACATTAAGACACATGGATCAAAGAAGAGTTGCAGTGTTGCTAATTTAGTGGGACATTTTTATTCAAATAATTACTGCAATTTCCGATTTGCAATATTTGCCTTAATTAAACAGTCATTAAATAAGGCAAATATTGCTAATCAGATATATTGGTAGATATAAGAAAAAAAAAAATCCAACTAAATTAACAAAACTGAAGAAGAGAAAAGGAGTTCAAATCTTAACTTCACGTTTTAAGTGAGATTTTTTATTTCAAGGGGCTGAAACTTTATTGCATAATAAACAGGATCACATATTAAAGATGATGTTTTTGCACCGGTCTTATGGATGATGTTCATTGAACCGGACAAAGTCTATGTATTAACCATGAGTATCTTAACCAGATGCGGCTGTATTTTTGAACCATCATTTCGTCTTTATATTACATATTATGTTGTCTCTCCATAATACCAAAAAGAAAACAAAAAAATAATTATAATTACAGTAAAATATTCAAAATCCATAAAAACCAGTCATTTTTTGTCAATATTAAAAAAAAAAAACTTTTCTTGTTTGTTTTTCAGTTATAGTTTGTAAAGAATTTAATTTTCTTTATTTAAAAACATTAGCATCCATTTAAATTAACTTGCTCAAAAATTGTCACGGCAAAACTGCTGAAAAACAGTGATTTGAATAATCGAGTTTAATGCTTTGCCTTTGCCAATATCATTGGTATGTGCAGCTCAAAGTTTATGGCTCTTAAGACCATAATTTTAGGTATTTTTCTATTGGTCAAATCGTAATACATTCTTAAAGGTTCAAACATTATAAAAACAATAGTAATAAAAAATACATATTTTAATCAAATCAAACTTTTCTGCTCTCCTTTATTTATTTTTTTTGCAAGATTATTGTAACATATTACTGGTACATAAATATAGCATTATGCATTCAATAGAAATATAAAAGCTGTGTCTATTAAATGACACTTGTGTTTTAATCTCTTAAACAAACCAGCAAGAACTGATTATGAATTATTCTCACATATATATTTATACTCCTCTAAATATGCATTGTTAAGCTCTAACAGTCTTTATTGTTTAGTTGACTTGTGCCATTATTTAACTATTTATTCATGATAACTTCACATGATGCTGTATTGTAAAGCAATCACCAGAGAATAGGCCCTTATTATTGCACGGGCAAATCGGGACTTTGCCCAGGGGTCCTGGACGTCAAGGTGCCCCCAAATCCATATATTAAATTATAAAATATTTACTTTTTTTCAAATTCCAACTCTTCCATAAGTTGAAGTTATTAAATTCAACTTAAAGTAATATAAGTTTCTAAAGCTATAGTACAAAAGAGTTTTGTTCTGTACTAGGAAAAAAAGAATATTTTTATTATTTAAGGTACTTAATTTAGAACTAACGGAGCTAAGAATTTCCTTCTATTTAAAATCCAAAGTTCGAAAATACTGTTTATGCATTTACACATACACATATGACTGTTGCAACAATTCGGATGGGACCCAATATTATTATACATAAATTGCATAACTTGAAGTTCAACAGTACTTGTAAAATACAGCAATAGGTGGCAGAACTATTTTTTCAAACATTCAGTCGAAAACTTCGCCTTTGAGAACTTTTTTCATTATTCTACATGATAGAAGCTTTTTCAAAAAATTTCTGCTTTTGGATCTAAACAAGAACTTGATGTTTTTTTCCTTACTTTCTACTCTGTATTAATGTATTAAAATTTTAAATAATCTATTAGCAAAGATAGCATCTGCTTCAGTTATAAGAATATTTTATTAAGTTGTTTTGACATGTAGGAACCAGGTAGAAATAGGTATGTTTTTCCATAAAAAGTTTTTCAATATTAATTTTAGGATGCAAGAATGTCATTAAAAATAATAGAGTATTTTATTTATATTTACTTTTAATGAGGGGATGTTGAAATAGTTCCCCCTGGGTTACTATGAGCAGTATTTATACTAAAGACAAGTAACACAGTAAGAATAAGACAAAGAAAAATACCTATTTTAATTTTCTACATAATCATCAAGGACTCTGGGGTATTTTCTATAATGCTTACCAAGAAATGCTTCAAGAAATCATAGAGCAATAGAGAAAATAAGAAATTGATTTAATGTGAGGGCCATCTATCTGTCAAAACTGCTGAAAACAGTGTTTTGAAATAACTGAGTTTAAAGTTATGCCTTTGCAGATACCGCTGGTGTATATTTTCAACTATAAACATTGTTTTGTTTATCACATAACTCCCCTCAAAATAAAAATACAAAGAGTGAGTTTATTGGGCAAATTTTATATTCAAATGAACAAGAATTAAACTTTTTTACAGAATGTGAGCGTTTACCTTTCTTGACCACAAAACTTATATTTTAATTTGATCGAACAAAAAAGATCTGAGGTAAGTGCTCACATGTGCAAAATGACGTGAGTAGTGGAGGGTTAAACAAACTAGCAAGACTTGGTTATGAATTATTATCATACATATTTATACTTGTCTAAATATGCATTGTTGAGCCCGACATTCTTTGCTGTTTAGTTGACTGGTGCCATTGTTTAACTATTTTATTAGACTGACTGAGATCTTGCATTTGGTGCAGTATTTGCAGAAACCTCAAATGTACTCTGGATATGATTATGTTTAAAAAACCTGTTAAAAAATATTTGTGTCTTGCATATAGAAGTATTTTATGACAATCATCACATTTTTTATTACTGTTAAATTTCCTTTCATTGAAAACCTTCTTTAAAGATGAAAACAGGACGAAGTCTCTTGATGCCAGGTGAGGTCTGTAAGGCAGATGGACAAGACATTCCTAATTGAGGATGGCAATGATAACTAGACCATACACTTCCATGGGTGTGTTCCATATCTCAGCACTCTTTGTCACTTAGGCCCATTCATACTTGCTCAACAGGTCTCCTTTCCACCTTTATTCAGAATTCTAAAAGAAATCTGCTTTCCTTACCTGCCAGGCTGAGAGTGGGCCATACATCCGAGGTTTCTGCAAGTACTACATCAGCACCATATGCAAGATCTCAGTCATATGTCACTAATTGCCATATGGATGACACTCACATTAAATTAATTTTGTGTCTTATTTTCAGACCTTCCCTCATAAAATCATAAAACTTACATGAGTCAGAATACTTTTAATTAAAAAAACTAGTTTGATGTGACGATCCCAAAACTTCTTTCTATCTCATACACATTACTATTACACAAAAAATTGTTACACATGTTAATACTTTAATATTATTACTTCACTAATACTCCAACTTTGATTTTCATCTTAAGTTTCTGCTCCATTTTATTAAGCGGGTGTAAAAACGAGCTAATCTTGATCATGATGTTTAATAAAATCAATATTTTTTGCTATTCTGCTGTATGCCAGCTGCTTGCAAATTGCCGGGTTAGCTGAATGCCTTAGTGCAAAATTGTACAAAAATTGCTATCATAGTGCCCCCTACGGCGATCCCCACCCCTTCTCAGTTTTCAACAAAGACCTGAGCTCCATAGTCAAAAACGTATATGGGGCATTCTCACAATCTTTTGACTTTCATGTCCCTGAATAATAATTTTTATTTTAATACACTTTTTTGTGCAGAATTTAAATTGGCATTTAAATATCAATTTCAAGATTGTGCCTTTATTGGTAGTCTTACCATCCCAAAGCTTTATTCCTGCACTTTTCGAGGTAAATAAAAAAAAAAAAAAATTTAATCCAAACATTTTTTTCTTTATTTTGAATCATTAAGGCATTCGTCTATCAGATTAAAATGTTATTTTAGCAAATTTAATTTCGCCAGATTTTTTTTTCCCAAAAGTCAAAAGATTGTGAGAATGGCCCATATATAAAATTTAAATCAATTCTATGCAAAACTTTGCACACTTTCCGATGATACAATAATGAACAAGTTGGAAACTGCACATCAAACATGGCAAATGAGGTGCTTTCGTACTATAACTAGTTTTATAAATATTTTTTACGCTGCATTTTGTACTAAATGTATATTTTAGTGCACTTCATAAGTGCATATCAATTCCATTCTGTTCAAAAGGCTATAACATCATTAAAATGCACTTGAAATAATTTTTTCCCATTGGCCGTAATGTAACAGAAATTTTTTTGACTACCACTGTAATTAAAACTATACATCCAATTTTCATAAAATTTGAAATGACTTGACAAAATTTTGCAACAATTATATATTTAAAATTTCAGACCATTTGGTTGGGTAGTTTTTGCTCTGTTATATGTGCGGATGGATGGACAGACAGACAGATCGATTGATGACTATAGGTGCTACATATTTATATAATTATTAACACACCTAAAGAAGCACAAAAAATGTTGTTACAGCACCTAATTCTGGCAGAATATCTCCAAATTTAACTGGGACCCTAGCCATAGCCAAAATTCCCATATATATGAAATTTGGTTCAATTCTATGCATAACTTCATACACTTTTCAATTATGCAAAGAGGAAACACACATACACATACACTTTATAAAAACATGGTTTTCAAATTCCCTGACCCCTAAATAACCCAAATCTGTAAATCCATTGAAAACCGGAAGTTGAAAAAAAATTTGTCACAATACTTTCTTCTTTAAAAAGAAGAAAGTAGAAAAAAAAAGTATGAAATTGAAACAAATAAATTAACCAATTATGTATAAAAAATTTAAAATAAGATATTTGTATATTGCATTGGTTATAAGTATATATCACATAAAAGAGAAAAATTATACCTGTTGGATTATCTTGAGAAATTTTCTGGCTATCTAACGTAGAACGCAGGGGTGAATACGATACTTTTGTAACCTAAAAAATATATACATATTTAAGTAATTAAATTTATATAATTCTTTTTGTTTTTATTGCAGAAACTAATTTACCATTGTATTATTGACCAGAAAACAAACTTACCCCATTTAGGGAGCTAACAACACCAACGAGTACTTCATATTCTCGATCTTCAACTAGTGGAGCATTAAAATAGCCATTATAAACTCTGTGATCACCAATAATAAATGTTTTATTCGCTTCTTCAAGTGTCAAATTTGCAGCAATATAAAAAGGAAGACCACTTTCTTCAGAATTGGAGAAATTACTCAATGCTTCAGAGTTGAATATGACAATAGGGCTTTTCTCTACAGGCACAACATAATATCCCCTGAAATTTTTATTAATAATTGAATAAATGCTTCACAACTCAAAATTATTACTGGAAGAAAATACTAGTATTTAAAAAATAAATTATTAGCAAATATAATCTAAATAATATTTTTAACTGTACAAACAAAAACATTCTGTACATCAGAATATGTTCTTTCCCCTTCCATAATATATTTTCACTTTTTATTAATTAGTCAGATGTACCAATCGCAAAACTTTCTTCTATTTCCTACACGTTAATACTTCAAAATTTGCTAGCACAGTGCCAAAATTAAATGCCAATCTATGTGCATCATTCATGAGGATTCTCAATTCTGTGTATTAGTTCCTCATAAGACTATCGCTAAAACTGCATAAATCATGTAAAATCCAGCATAGCAGCACCAACTATTGGACGACTGACACGAAAACCTAATCAGCAACAACTTGTGTTACTGTCTAACTGAATCTGAAGTTAGATAAAAATTCGTGCACTAGTTCTTTAGATAGAGCTATTGCAAAAAGCGTGAAAAATACAATGTAGCAGCATCACCTGTTAGGCGATTTACACCAAAACATAATCAGCAACAATATGTACCAAGGTATAAAATTCGTGCATTTGTTCTTGAGATAGAGCTATTGCGGAAATTGTGAAAAATGCAGCATAGCAGCACAACATGTTCAGTAATTTACACCAAAATATAATCAGCAGCAAAAAGTATCAAGGTATACTTGGATCTGAAGTTTGATGAAAATTTGTGTGCATTAGTTCTTGAGATAGAGCTATTGCAGAAATCGTAAAAAATGGAGCATAGCAGTGCCACCTGTTGGGTGATATACACCAAAAACTAATTAGCACCAGCTTATATTAAGGTCTAACTGAATCTAAAGTTTTGTGAAACTCCGTGCATTAGTTCTTGAGATAGAGTGCCCACAAAATTTTTGTCACATACAGACAGACAGACATTTCTTAAAAAACCATTAAATTGTGTTCAGGACCTTCTAAAACGTATAAATCCATCGAAAACCAGAAGTCAAAAATTTTCATGAATCCAATACTTTCTTCTTGTAAAGATAGAATGAAGTAATAACAACAGAGTTATATTTATTACTAAAATCAGCAAAGTCATTTTATCTTTTAAATATACTAGAGAAATGCATGCAGAACATGCACAAAATTGAGCCTAGTGAGAAAACATTCATTTAATATCATCAGACATTGATGATTTCTACATTTCAAATGAACATTAATATAATAAGAGACACAATATATCTGCAAAAGATCTGCTAAAGTTCTTGGCTGTCAAAAACTATGACCAAAATAGGCAACCAGAATCTTTCATTGTTATTAACACATTTATTGTTTGTTTAAATGTATTGTTGTTATCTGATTTATAATCCATTTGCCAAGATAATGTCTTTTGTTTAATAATGGACCATTTTCATAATAATTAAAATAATAAAACTTTGCATAAATCACCATAAAATCAAAACAATACACAGGACACATTTCGAGCTGGAAAATATAACAGCTCGTCATCAGCCACAGTAAACATGTGCTCGTAAGGGGACAAGATCTGAACACAGTTCATTTTTATTTTCTTCTATCTTTACAAGAAAAAAATATTGGATTCGTAAAAATTTTCAAAATCTGGTTTTCGACGGATTTGCATGTTTTAGGGTTCTGAGATCCTGAAAAACATGTTTTTACAAAATGTCTGTGTGTGTGTGTGACACAAACTTTGCAGGCGCTCTATCTCAAGAACTAATGAACGGAATTTAATAAAACTTTAGATTCAGTTAGTCCCTGATACAAATTGGTGTTGATTATTTTTTGGTGTAAATCACCCAGCAGATGGCACTGCTATGCTGCATTATTCATGATTTCCACAATAGTTATATCTCAAGAACTAAAGCACGGATTTTCAGAAACTTCAGATTCATTTAGCCCTTGATATAATTTGGTGCTGACTTATCAGCAGTTTTCAGTGCTGTTTCAACCATTATCATAATAAATTGTACTAATCATGAGGTACAACTGAAAATGTAACATCCGAAAAATATGGTAATCACAATAATGGAGCCCTGTACATTCAGCCTATAAACTGTTACAATAGCAATCAGAAATAATGACGTTACTTTGATGCAATCATAGTAAAATCCCTCAGCTAATGTAAATGTACATTTTCTTTGGTGCATGTAACAGAAAAAAGTTATGATTTCTTCAACAATACCAGACAAAATATAAAAAGTTAAGCCAAATGTCATAGCATTTAGTGAAATTCTATTTTGTATGGCAATATTTTAAAATGAAAACTTATATTTTTAATCATAAAAATCAAATCACCATCATTACATAAAAATGATGTCATTTTCCAGATGCTTAGAGTCAGTCGCCTGTTTGAGATAATAGTCAAAGAAATCACTATTAAAACAAATCTTCTTTATTCTGATTATTTCAGTGTTTAAGCTCATAGTTGGGTTACATATAATTTAATTTTGGTATTCTTTTTTTTTTTAATTGTTTAAGTTTCAATTTTATTATGGAACATTAGACCAAAGCAAATACTGAAATATTTATAATGTTTAAAGTGGAAATATGTAAATCTTCTGCAAGCAAATTGCATGTGATAGAGACAGATTTAAGAAAAAAAAACACATATTTGAAAATAACTTTATAACCAAGAAAGAAAATATCAGTAAATTGAGATAGAATTTTCAAATAAATTGTATTTAAAAGTACATTTCCCCCCTATCTCACAGTGCAAAAATTGAAATTATACTATGTTTAGAAATTAATAAATTTGAAATAAAAAATTATTCAAGTTGCATGGCCAATATGAAGTCAGCACTACACATTTATTGTTTTGTCTACGGTACTTTTAATCCCTAATTATTCCTCAATGACATGATTTTTGCCATGTTTCTTTTTTCTTTTCTTTCAAAAACCATGACAGCAGTGGAAACAATCACTGAGCAGAATTAGAGGGTTATCAGCCAAGCAGTTTAGGAGTTTTAGAGCTACGATGAAACCACTGGAGTCACTCCAAAAGAGCTTCGCTTTGCTCAATAAATGTAAATATTTGTCTGATAAAAGATTTAAATTGCATTAGGATTTTTTTTTTAAATATGTCAGTATGATTTTCACTAAAAGACAAAAAACTTTAGGAAAGTTGTGAAATTCTAATTTTTAACGAAATGTTCAAAGAGCAACAGTAACCATTATGTGACAGTAATCTGTGATTTTAGTTTTAAGCTTTCTCAAAATATTTTAAAAAGTAGTGTCTGACCAAACCTGGATGCCAAAATTGAAATTGTCTAAAAAATAAATTAAGCAGTAAATACACATATACATATGTGTGTGTGTGTGTGTATAGAAACACATTTCTAACAAACAAACATACATATACATATGTGTGTATATATAAGCTTCAAATAAAAACTAAACATAAATAATAATACAACTTTTATATTTATTATTTTATAATAACCAATAATCATAGGCATAATTAATTCACAATGCAGTAAAAAAAATGAAGAGCAAATTGAATAATGAATATTTAATTTTTAACTATGCACAGATTTTTAGGTTTATAATATTTTCCATTTTAGTTAATTGAAATAAACTACTTAAAAGTTTTTTTTTTTTCTTTTAAGGAAAGTAACATTGAAACGTTTTTAGAAAAAAATTAAACATTTTATAATCTATAATTATTATAATTATTGTTGTTAGATTATTAGAAATTTAAATATAGATATATACTTAAATAGTGTTGAATTTGAATATTATTATCAATTATTTGAAAAT
The DNA here is from genome assembly GCA_963932465.1 of Maratus speciosus. NCBI lineage: Eukaryota > Metazoa > Arthropoda > Arachnida > Araneae > Salticidae > Maratus > Maratus speciosus. Next base: position 296,198,654 of record OZ010798.1, read on the forward strand.
TAAAATATTTTTTTGTTACCAATAATAAAGATATTTTTGTTACATACGTTTAAATAACATACTTCTATAACATATTTACTTGATATTTAAGTACTGCGCGGCAGCGCAATACTTTTTTATTTCCAGTGTCACATCTCAATGTTAATTTAACATAGAAAAGCCTATAGAGCTCATAACTTTTTGACTTTTTCTTTTCACCTTTTTGTCCCTGATGCCACAAATTTTTTATTCTTTGTAATTTTAATGATATTGTAAATTCAAAGTGTGAAAATGTTTGCCTGACGTCAGGGTCAAAACGGATGATAAAATGCCTTTGCATATGGAGAGAGTAACACAATCTGAATCTGCTTTTTCCATTGAGAATCAGTGGACCTTTGTGCTATAAAATTTAACATTTTTTTCTATTGTTGCAAAAAATTCAAAAGCCGCAATAAAAATTTACCCACCGTAATAAATTTTCCGTTAAAATATTTCCATGTGAAAAATGAAATTTGGAATAATTTTTTTATGAATTAAAAAAAAAGATAAATATGGCATCATACAGGAAATAAAACTGATATTTTCAAACATTTGTTAGATGATGTACATACATGAAGCATTAATAAGAGTAAATACAAAAAGCAGATGACTATGACGTCAAAAAATTGCAACATATTTCACCGATACTGATTTTTAAGCATGAATATCAATCACATACAGATGTGCCCATTTGATTAAAAAGGTGTAAACTTCGTGATTTATTTGTGTTTTCCATTTATTTATTTGTTGATGAAGTTTTAATTTCGTTAAGGAATACTAGCCTGGAGGAAATACTGTACTATTTATATTGTTTTACGACATTGAAAAAATTGAAATTGTCAGATGCCTAGAAGTTAATAAATTTGCAAATAACAGAAATTTATTTTACAGTTTTCATCATCAATAGGACATCATTATTACACACGGGCCTCTATATATATATATATATATATATATATATATATATATATTACGCTATCGTAGTGACACATAAATCACAATTATTTGTTAATTGTTTAATATCAACGCCCGAATGAAACACATCTCATTGGTTATTGAACAGCATTTAATGCATCTTCATACTTATAAGAAGGGTTACCATAGAGGGAGATCCTGTTCTGTCACCAAATGCTGCCAACTTGGTGACCAAAATTAGTCGCCAAAAGGGACGCCAACTTGGCGATAGCTCTAATATTTTGCCAAATTCCATTAGACTTCCATTGTAAACCAATAGGGTTTACTTGCTTACAGAAAATCAACAAACTGAGATAGTATTTTAATGCAACAAAAACTAATATTAGCTTAAGGGATTATATTAATTATATTTAAGAGAGTCGAAGTAAATTAAATTATGAATAAAAGTAACATGATACAATACTTAGCATGTTTTTCCAAACATAAATTTTTAGGGTGACCAAGTTGGTCGCCAAGGGCAGCTAGTGTAATAGGCATATTGTTCACATGCAATTTCTTTTTGTGGTATTAAGAAATGAAAAATTATTTGTAAATTTCAAAAAGGCAGAGACTTTTAACGTTAAGTAAATTTAATGAAGTAACTTTAAGTAAACTTAACGTTATTTCCACATTTTTAATCTAATATTCCACAAGGTCTTTTGTCACTTTTTTTGGGGGGGGGGGAGGGGACAAAAACGACTGATATTGATGCTAAATAAATACCTCAAGTTAAATTTAGGTAACAATTTCATCTTGCATTTACATCATCCCCTGACAGGAAATAGGGTAGCAAAATTTAAGTAAAACGTTTTTTTTAATGTTTTACTGTGTAACAGCTTTTTATTAAATATTTTTTATGCTCAGACTGGAAGTTTTTATCCAAACTTTGCACTACTGTACTGATGAAACATCTTGGATTAAATATTGGTAAATACACTACAAATTGGGGTGCGATACCTTGTAGATTAAACCTGATGATGATACATCTAGTTAATTTTTAAATGAGCTCGTCTGAATGCAGTAGTTATTAAAAAACTTGACATATTAAACTAAACATAATTTGCCGAACAACTTAAAAAAACAAATTTATTTCCCACATTATTTAAGCCCGAGAAGGGACAGATATTAAGATATTTGATTCAGTTAGTTCTACATTTAATGTTAAATTTCTGTAACAAATTAGTTAAGTCAATTGAAGAGTAAAAAATAAAAATAAAATTAATACAATATGATACTTAAAACCCCTAAAAAATCAGATTCCGTTCAAACAAAATCAAAATAAATCTTAGATTTTTTTTGGATGATTGGTATTTTAGATGCGCCTAATAATTTGTTTTCACCTTCCGTAAACATAATACAAAATCAGCAATACAAATATTTGCAACTTAAATTTGGAAAAAAGTCTAAAATTTATTTCAATTTTGTTTGAACGGAATCTAACTTTTTAGGGTGTTTAAGTATCATATTGTTTGATTTTGATTTTTTAATGTTCACTTGGTTCAACTAATTTGTTACAAAAATTTAACATTAAATGTAGAACTAACTGAATGAAATATCTTAATATCTGTCCCTTCTCGGGCTTAAATAATGTAGGAAATAAATTTGTTTTTTTAAATTGTTCAGCAAATTATGTTTTTGTTTAATTTTTATATATTCATATAACAACTTTTTGTTTATATTATATTAAAAATCTTATACGAACATTTGAACACGAAAATAAACTCCCATTTTAGCCATAACACAATATATATATAACATATTTAATATTTTTATAATATTAATGTTTTAATTATAATATACCACTTACATAAAATATAACATTTTAGTTTCTACTAAAGAACTTCAAACTAAAAACTTTCTATCACTGCTGAGCCTGCAGATTTTAATGAACATGTAGAAAGTGTTTTCAAAGTTCAGTCAAAAATGCATTGCTTATAGTTTGCACTCAAATCTTGAGACGGTGATAACCGATAATTATAATCAGAGAAGCTCTTAGCAATAAATAAACAATGTGCCATCTAAGTCAATACAGCTCAAATCAATAAATAATGTTGAAAATTCCCGAAGGAAGAGACAATATTTTAGAAATACAGATAGTTTCACCAAAACCAAATATTCGCTCAAAGTCTACTTAAAAGTAAGAATTGTCATAATCAGCCCCACCCCTCCCCCTAAGAAAAAGCTAAAAAACATTGTTAAAAGTTTATAAATTCTTTTAGACACTTTAGCTAAAATACTAAAGAAAATTTTTGGCAGATTGCATCCTGATCTGATATTTATGAATAATTAATCTAAGATTATAAAATTCATTAAAACTTAAAAAAAATTCAAATAAAGAAAAGAAAATGAGAATCAAATTTATTAAAAATCTTTAACAATGAACTAACGTGATGGGTCCATTATCACTGTGGCCTGTAGGTATACTGATAGACATAGTTTTGCCATTCCTTTCCAAGATTTCTACTCGAGGTGGTTCATCAGGATCTAAAACAGAATAACAATTCAATAGATAATAGATAAGTGTGACATCAAAACATACACTTAAGATGTTTTCTTGGTTTTATATAACATGGATTATTATTGGCAAGCCAATTTTTAAAGATTTCACATGCATATAAGGGTATTTAAAAAAAAAAAAAAAAACACCTGTCATCAATCCAGGATTCATAAATATCAAGATATTTTTGAAAATATCAAAAATATTTATCATGATATTTTTGAAAATATCAATGAGCATAGACATCTGCATCAGACAGTTACATTGTGTCTAAGCATGAGCTTCTTTTTTTTTTTTTTTTTTTTTTTTTTTTTTTTTTTTTTTGCAGATTCAGGCCGTGTTCAGGCTTACATTTTTTTTCAACACTAGGGGGCTCGGCCCCCTACGAGCTACGCTCGCCAACCCCCCGATCAGACACTGCAGTCTCTAAAAGCACGCTAATTTGATCGGCTTTAATTGAATTTTTTTGGAAGATTGAATTGTAATTAAAAAAACAAAGGCGATCTCCCTATAAACGGGTTTCTATTCATTTCTCTTTGATTGGGGAATTTTACGGAAAAATCAACTGCTGTTAAAAGATACAATGGCATTTCAAAATCATCTAATATAAAAGGAATTAAGTAAACAGTAAAGTCTTTGTCTCCCGGTATTTTTTAACAAAGCGAAAAGAAAGTCCTTTTAAATAAAACATTTTAAATATATCGTTTTAATCTGACGTAATTTTCACCAAACTTTTCTTTCCCTTTTTAATATTCACGTGAAAATGCTTTTATTAGAAATGAAATATTATTTGCGCTGTCCAAAAAAAAAATAGTTGAAAAGTTCATCTCAAAATATCAAGTAAATGTCTCGCGCTATTTTTAAATTTAAACTACTATTTTGCAATATTATTTTTTGTTCATTTTACGTAATAAGTGTAATGTGACGTAAATGTGATGTAATTTCTCCTATTTAAGACTTCTGACGCATGTTAATGAATTTATTACTTTACAATATCCTTTCTCTATTAAAATTCACGTGTAATTATAGATGAAGTAATTTTCAATAAGTTCCTGCTTTTTATACGTAATTATTTAATTCTAATTTGAAAGTTTTTCTTTTCTGTTTATAATAGTCACGTGTAAATAAATTTTTAATTTGAAGCAAACATTATTGTTTCCGTTGTTTATACAGTTTGGCAACGGGTTAAATTAGTACAATTTTCTGAAATAAGTAAAAAAATATCTCTCGAAATGCTGAAAATTTGAATTTAAAATAGAAATGAAACCTCGAAAAATGAGTCAAATTAAAAAAAGAAATTAATTCTGCACACCGGGAAATTATAACGTATAAAATGATCTAAAAAGTATTAAATTCCGATGTATAGTTTTTGCTCCTATAAAACTTTTTTAATGGAACGATTTTGTCCAACTTTAGCATTAAATATCTCTTAAAATAATTCTTCGATTTGAAAACTGTCTACATCAGCGTGTTTATCAAACATTTCTGTATAATACTACCAATTTTCATATTTTTGTATGCATTATTTTTCTTAATATTAACGAAGAAAGACCTCCGGTCACAAAAAATTCAAAACCGGCGGCGGCGGCGGCGGCGGCGGCGGTGACAGCGGGAGTTACTTTTTTTTAGAATAGAGAGATACTTGAGACAGCCAGGCTGGACCTGGATTTCTCACTACTAGAACATGTTGGGCAAGTAACTTTTTTTTTTTTTTTTTTTTTGTAAAAATAATAGTGATATATGAACTTTCATTAAAGGAAATTTTGGAAATACAGTGGGTGATAGATTAATAAACTTAATCTGTTCCAAAACAATGTTCGCTATGTAATTGTTTGTTAACTGATCATAGATTTAGTATGGACTTTTATAGGAATTCAATTCATTCATTAAAAATATTTCTTTACAAAGGGACACAAAATATAAAAATTATTATTTCTAATCTGTTCATTCTAATTTAGGCGACTAAAGTATAGGGCCAGAACTTCTATTAGCCCATGAATTAATTAGGTCATATGTATGCAACTGTTAAAATGCTCTCTAAGTCGACAATAGATGAGATTAAATACAGCTGGGAAAATCTGAAACACAGCATTGCTTCTTCATGGCTTTGTTTTGTGAGGTGTTCATTAACTGAACATGTGTTCGTTATCCGAACATAAAAATCACTTGCGAAAGTGCTAGTTAACCCACTGTATACTTTAATAAGCCACAGAGAAATATTTTCAAAAATCTACTTTTTAAAATTATACAGCTTTAAGTGTTATGATGCTTTTAAACATCCTTTTTCTTTTATTCTAAACTACATTAATATTTTTAATGAGCCTTTATTTGAATGTAATAGTCTAAGACATACAGTCTGAAATACACAGTAAAAATTTTGCATAAATATGTATGCAGTATTTTTTAAAAGAATCTTAATTGTAAGTTAAGAAAAAACAAAACTTTTTGCTGAAATAAAGTTAGTTCAGGCCAAGCTTGATTTCATAGATTTTGTGCATAGACTGGGCAGGAATTGTGTTTTACATGGGCCTAGAAACTTCAGAATCAAAGACATCTAAATTTGAGCTAAAAACCAAGAATTAAAATAAATGATATATTTTAGCCAAAATCATCATTATCTGAGAATAATCTACATTTGGCATTGTTTTTAACCTCTTGGGAATAAATGTCACATATATGTGCCGCATAAGGTACTCAGAATCCTCGATTATTTTCACGTTTTTTTTATTATAAATTTTGCCTCATTTAATCAGAGTATTTTCCCAATTAGGCAAAAATTTCTGTTTTGAAAAATGAATAAAAATTCTGTAAAAGACGTTCATTGCAAAGGGGTTAAGAAGATGCTTCAGTGCTCCTTGCTCATTGCAAAGTACTATATTAACAATAATAACAATGCCATAATAATAGTAATAACGATAATAATAATAATGTTGCCACTTCCATGCGATATTGTTTATTCGATGTTTCTTATATCTATTTTCTTCTGGTCAGTGCCTGATTTATGGCAGCGCATTCGGAGCACAGGCCCAGGGACCCTGATTTTCAGGGGCCTCCAAGGTTTCTCAATGATTGTTCAAAATTTGATGTAGCTTTAACATCTAATGGCTTTTTCCATTTCATTCTACATTCTATTGTATTTGTATTGCATTTTTATAACATCATATATTTTGTATGAAACATCTATATTTAATTACTTTATTAGAGTGAATATTTTCTTTTATCTTCATCTCTTTAAAGGTATATTTATTTTTAATTCTTATGTGACCTGTTCTTGTCAAGATTATGTGAGGCTTGGTGAGCGTAGCTCGTAGGCAGCAGAGCCCCCTAATGTTTTAAATTTAAATATGTGTAGCTTGCTATTGCAGAAAATTATTATTAGTTGTTGCATACTTTATCATTCCAGATATATAGATTTGCGTGGGAAAAGATAATCAGCACCAAACAAATTTTTATAAAACGTCTACTCATTTAAATTCAATAATTGTGAAATATTTAAAAATAAATTAATGATTTACAATTTTAATTTTTTAATCGATATTTTATAGTAATTATTAAAGTCAATGGTGATTATCTTAGTAACTACCTTTCCAATATTTTTTTCAATCAATCTCCCTGTAAACCTTGGTGCAAAGCCCCCCCCCTCCCTAAACATTTGTGCCCAGGGCCCCCAAATTTGTAAATCGGTCCCTGCTTCTGGTAGATATCCCCATTGCATACTCCACTGTTGATTCGTTTAAACTTTTAATCTGTTTTCGTCTTATAGATGATGCCACTGCATATTCTGTTCTTATGATTGGCTGAAGCAATTATCAACAAACTTATCAAATTCAAGACAGCTTGACTTTGTTCTTTAAAAGCAATGTAACAACTTTTTCCTGAAGATAGTCATAGATGATGATCGAAACGTTGATTGCTATAATTTTATTTTAATGTTAATTTAGTTTTTAATTTATAACATATTGTACACACCATTTAGTAAACTTGTGATTTTTTATTTTCACATTAATATTGTACTATATTAACATCTGAAGAAATATAAACATGTAATTACTCACTACTTGATATATTTTTCAAAATTTAGCTTTTATTTTCAGAAAGTAGATGTCTGATTCTGATGTACAGTAATACGAGGTACATGTAGATGAGCAAAAAAGGAAAAGTAAAAAAAAATCACAAAAATCTAATGAACATACTATTTTATTGTATTTAGGGATTATGTTACATACATTTAGCATTAGCAAAAAAAAAAAATGCGTTTACAATACAAGAACTTGGAATAAATCAATAATTTGTTAACTTACAATTTATTGTTCTTCTAGCTATCTTGTTCGAGTCTTTGAGCATATGAAAAAAAAACTCACAATGAAGTTTGAACCAACATCTTTTTCTTTTTTTCTCTTAGAAGCTCTTTGTAACAGTAGAGTGAGTAATCTAAACTTTTTCTAGTCATTGCTACATTTTGCTCATCTGAATCAATATTTTGAACTGCCATTCCAGCTTCCATAATATTTAGTCCTTTGGTTAATTATGCAACCTTCATAATGTCCCCCCGCCACCCTCCATGCTTAAAATCTTCATCCATTTCTTCGACAGTACTTTGTTTCTTTAATTTGATAAATTCGTCGATGGTTAATTACAGATCACAGGAATTTATTAGTTCAACAACATCTACAGCATCCATCTCTAACTTGAGTTCTCTTCCATTTTTGATGATTTCATCAATTAAGAGAGATACAGAGTCACAATGTGCACCCCATGAATTTCCTCGACTGTGACTGCATCAGATGTTAAATTGCTACCAAAAGTTTTCAAAAAAGTTCAAAATGCGTGTTAATTAAGGAAAAAATATTTCCAGGCAAGATGACGTAAATGCGGGTTGACATAAGCTGTGTGCTGCACTGCGTTTTCAAAAATTATCGCCTTAAATTTTAAGAATTTGTAAGAAAATTTCAGAACTCTTTTGAAAATTTTGCTTATTTCAAAGTTTACTGCATTTTCAAAAGCACTTAAAATGATATAAGTAATTTTTGAAAATGTAGTACCGTACCTACTTGCGTATAAGTCGAGGAATTTCTGACAATTTTCGGTAAGCAAATTTGGGGGGTCGACTTATAGCGAGTCAGTTAAAAAAGCAAAAACATAAACTTCGAATACTGCAAAATTATGGCTTTTTATGAGTATGAATAAAAAAAAAGTAGTATATAAAATATACAAATAATAATAATTTATCATTTAAAAAAATTCAATGATTTGTTTTTGTTTACTTACTACCTTTTTGCATTGGCAAGTGAAATCTTTGGTTTGATTTTGTGCGAAATTGAAATAAAAAGTTTGGGGGTCGACCTATACGCGGGTTTTTGATTTTTTACAGAATTTGCATTCGAAAGTTAGGGAGTCGACTTATACACGAGTATATATGGTATGTCATCTCAGATATGATTTTCTGATGGTGAAAACCAAATTTTTATAATAATATTAGATAATGAGTAATTGCCAATTTAAATTTTCTCTTAGGTTAACATGGGATTTCACAATGTACGATGAAAGAATCTGCTTTGTTGAAGTGTCTCCTTAACAATGACATGGCTAATCACTAAAAAAGATCACAATGAATAATAATTGCATTAAATATCAAGTAGGGTATTAAATACTAAAAGTGCTGAAGTTCTTTTATTATTATTAAAATTATTATTATTATTATTACTATTATCATTATTTTGGACAACCAGAAAATTCACTAAGAAATGTTCAAAAAAAGAGAACAAACGTTATAGAACACAAATATAAGTAAGTTAAAACGCATATAGCTATTTTGAAGCCTCTAAGGCTCCATCATCGGTGCTTAAAAATAAAATAAAATAAAAACTGTGGGTTGGAAGGGGGGGGGGGGGGGGGGGGGGAGAGACAGAGAGTCAGAGAAGCATACTTCACATCTCGACCGTCAATGGCAAAATGAATTAATTCGCCATTGACGGTCGAGATGTGAGGCATGCCTCTCTGTCTTTGTCCTCCCCCCCCCCCATTTTAATCCACAGTTTTTATTTTATTTTATTTTTAAGCACTGATGATGAAGCCTTAGAGGCTTTAAAATAGCTATATAATTTGCCATTGACGGTCGAGGTGTGAGGTACGCCTCTCTGGCTCTCCCCCCCCCCCCTCTCCTTTTAACCCACAGTTTTAATTTAATGTCAGTTGGCTTCGAAATAGCTATATGCATTTTAACTTACTTATATTTGTGTTCCATAACATTGGTTCTCTCTTTTTGATATACTGACACAAAGTACAATCCCCTTTCATGTACTAAGAAATGGGTACTCTTTGGTTAGCCGGGCACCAGTGTTAGATATACATATTTATATACATACATATATGTAGATATACATATATATACATATGCACATATTGTATACATACACACACACACACACATATATATATATATACATACATTTATGTATACATATATATGTATATATAACACTGGCGCACGGCTAACCGAAAAGTACCAAGAAATGCTACGTGTAATGATAAAAAATACAACTAAATTATGCCTTATCATTTTCACTACATTTTTTATCAAAACGTATCAATTCCTTTTTTTTTAATCAAATTTTAATAACCTGATTTTCAATGTATTTAAAATGAATCATATCTAGTACTAATATTTACAAATATGATATGTTGCTAATAAAACTAAATTTTTTCAGAAAGATTCAGATACATGCAAAAATAATTAACTTTATCACATAACTAACCAATGATAACAAAAATATGAATTTACCTCCAACTTCAGTCCATGTATATTCTGTACTTGGTTCAGAAGTTCCATTTGATGTTATAGCCCAGACGCTAACATTATATAATGTTCCTGGGTGCAGTCCAACTAAATCTGCACGGAGTGTGGTATTGTAAAATGTCCACTCATTTCTAGCCAATGCATCTGTTTTACCATAGGATTTAGTAGGATAGGCTGACACCTGAAAAATAAAATAAACACTTAGTTAAAAAACAAACATTTAGGAAAAAGGTAATCAGTGAAAGCAAAGACAAAAAAAAATTTTTTTTAGCAGTAACAAACAGTGATTTGGCACAAATATTGAATACTTCAAACATTTTTAGCTGAATATCAAAATACAGTAGATGTTTATAACACAATTCTCCATATACATAACACACAACTTCTCAGCTGTAAACAATGAATTTTGCAGGTAAGAAGCACCTGAATTCCCACACTGTAAAAATTGCTGCTCTCCAGAAGACTAAATTTGATACATTACTTCAACTTTATCTCCTTAATTCAGAATATTATAATGAACAAATTGCTATTATTACAATGAACATTTTTGAAAATGAATAATATAATGAATGATTTGGTCCATATATAGTCAGACCATGTTTATAGTAAATTAAACAGAGTGTAATTATCTATATAATGCAAAAAAATTATAATTTGAATAATTCCTGGTGACAAGGAATGCAATATTAAGATACTCTAACGTATTTTGATTAGGGATGCACCAAATATTCGGTATTTATTTGGTATTCGGCCATGTTACCGAATATTCGGTTTGGCCGAATATCAAACCATTTGGTATACCGAATATTCGACTTAGCCGGATATCAAACTATTCGGCCTGCCGAATATTCGGTTTGGCCGAATATCGAAATATTCAGCCAACCAAATACTTAAAAAAAAACTTTTAAAACATATTTTTGAAAACCTGATACCATTTCTATGTTTAACAGTCAACTTATAAAGATATTCAAAATAATTAGAAACAGAATCATATATTTAAATAAAAGAGAATGTTTTTACATTATTTATTTGCTGTTTGTTAAGTATTATTTAAGAAAATTAACCAATCACGTGGATTTTCATAGGAATTAATTATGTACAAATGCAAGTTCCTGAATATTGTCCAGTCTGTTTCTTGCTAAGATTTTAAGAACAACATTTACAATCTTTGTAAATGATCATCCTCTCCTCTCCAGACGCCGATCTAGGATGCATTTAAAAACTTCCTTGCTTTATCAAAGGGAGTAAAACAGTTATTCTTGCTGAGTTGCTATCATATAAGATTTGAATAGATTGTATTATTTGACTTTTACTTTAGTCTCTTCCTGACAAACAAATAATATGCGATTCCTGTACAATTTTCCTTTCAATTTTTTCACAATTTCTCTTTGATTTTAAAATTTTTGTTTTAGAATTTATGAAAATTTTATTCATTTGTTTTAATTCACAGAAGAAGCCATGAAATTTAAAATTTTATTAATTAGAAAAGTTTTATAACTATCCTCTTCTTAAATAACTCAAAGCAGATTTTTTTTTCAGCATAAAGTTTTCTTGAAAAAAGCTTTTGATTATCAAAATGAAGGTTTCTGTTTTAAATATATGTAAAATTGTTTTAAAATTTAACATTTTAATGCCTTTAAACTTTGAAATATAAAAGTATTCAACCAGCCGAACATTCGGTATTCGGCCAAATAGTTACTATTCGGCTGGCCGAATATTCGGTATTCAGCCCAGCAGTCACTATTCGGCTAGCTGAATGTTCGGTATTCGGTTCGCCTGTAGGCCGAATATTCAGTATTTTGGCCAAAATCACTATTCGGTGCATCCCTAATTTTGATATGTTTAAGTAAGACCTATTTGGCCATGTTTACAAGGTAAATTTAATGATATGTGAAATGTGATACATATAACGCAAATTTCTATATAACACACAACCTTGCGTTTTTAGGTTTGTGTTATAAAGATCTGGCAAAACCAAATACTTAAAAAAGTATTTTCAAAACTTTACACCAATTAAAAAAGATATTCAGAATAATTAAGTAATAGATTATTTAAATAAAAGAGACTGCTTTTGCATTATTTATTTGTTGTTATAAAGCAACACTTTTCTTCACAAACAGAGTGTTTCTAAACAAAATGGAACAAAGTTTCAGGGGTGACAGACAATTTTTGTACAGAAAACTAGAATCGCAATCCTTTTATTTAGTCAAAATTACAGTGTATCTCACTCCAGGCTGAATTTGAATTTTCATTTGTTACAACAGTAAAGAAGATATTGTAATGATATTTTGAACAGACTTACTTTGATTTCTGTAAAATATGATGACATGACTAGAAGTGCTGGAAATTGTTACCATTCATATCTAAACAACACTGTGCTAGATATTTCAGTTATAATTGCATGGTATTCCTTCCATAAGGACCATGAATGTATTACATATAAAACATGATTTATTAGGGTCATTCCATGCCAAATCAACCTGACCATTTCAGATTTCAATGAAACTGTCAGGAATCATTCTCCCTGATGATATAAATGAGAATATATTTTTATAATTTTTTTTATCTCATCAAATTCTCATACAACTAATTATTTAAATTTTGAAAAATCATCATTTTTTGGCTTGCATAAATGTTTTCAATTTTGAATTTCTCCAGTTCTATCAGGTGTAGAGAGCTGTATGACCCCTCATTATAAAGAGAATTTCATAAGGTTTGATTTGATATGCAAGTTGACCATGCTTCGTTAAAAATAATTTTTAATTTTTTTTTTAATTTGAAATTTAAAAAAAAAATAGTGTTTTTTGAAAAATTTGAAAAAAATGTATGTTTTTTTTTTCAACATTATAAGCTTAAAAAGTTGAAATTTTTAGGATGGGAACAGGATCAGGAGTTATTAAATAAAAGCTACAGATTACCATACAAATGATAATCTAACTGTAGCTTATTTTGTTATTTATTTATTATCTATATGGTAATCTTTATCTTGATTTGATATGCAAGTTGACCATGCTTCGTTAAAAATAATTTTTAATTTTTTTTTTTAATTTGAAATTTAAAAAAAATTTAGGTAGTGTTTTTTGAAAAATTTGAAAAAAATGTATGTTTTTTTTTCAACATTATAAGCTTAAAAAGTTGAAATTTTAAGGATGGGAACAGGATCAGGAGTTATTAAATAAAAGCTACAGATTACCATACAAATGATAATCTAACTGTAGCTTATTTTGTTATTTATTTATTATCTATATGGTAATCTTTAGCTTGATTTGATATGCAAGTTGACCATGCTTCATTAAAAATAATTGTTAATTTTTTTTTTATTTGAAATTTTTTAAAAAAATTTAGATAGTGTTTTTTGAAAAATTTGAAAAAAAATGTTTTTTTTTTCAACATTATAAGCTTAAAAAGTTGAAATTTTTAGGATGGGAACAGGATCAGGAGCTATTAAATAAAAGCTACAGATTACCATACAAATGATAATCTAACTGTAGCTTATTTTGTTATTTATTTATTATCTATATGGTAATGTTTAGTTTTTATTTCATAACTCCTGATCCCATTGAGATTCCACTCTAAAAATTTCAAAATTTTAAGCTTATAATATTACAAAAAACATACATTTTTTTTTTCAAATTTTTAAAAATACATTATCTAAATTTTTTTATTAAAAATTTAAAAAAATTTAAAATTATTAGTATGAAAATTTAATGAGATAAAAAAATATAAAAATCTATTTGCAAATGAACCCTGACATTTTCATTGAAATCTGAAATGGTCAGGTTGAATATTGAAATTTTTTGGTTGATTTAGCATGGAATGATCCTATAAGCAGTTTCGCAGCAATTCTATTTCGCAACTGGTGCAAATTTTATCTATTGCTTTCTACAGATTGCCAATACCCAGACTTGTATAAAACCAAAAACTTTCTGCGCATGCAAATATTGGGTCAAAAACTTTCTGCAAATTAATTTAATGTTTAATAAAATAATGTGTTATATTATTTTGATGATATTAATTAAAAACAGTACTTTTAAAGTAATTACCATTTAAATTAAAAATTAATTGATATTAATTAAAGAATAATTATTTTGGTTAAAAAAAATAATAAAGCAAAAAATCCATGATAAGAAAAGGTAAATTCTTATCAATTAATTTGTCAATGCATTTAGAAACAGTCCAATCCTAATATTGTAACCTCTTCGCACAAAATGCCAGTCACTGTTCACAGAAATAATACGGCATTGCTTCTGAAACAACTGAATCACATTTTATAGGGAGAGGTCTATTCATAGGTATCATCATTAAAGAGACTGATGCAGGTATGAAAGTGCACTAAAGCCATTTTGGAGCAGCAAAAGTCTGATTTTGGAGAAGTAAAATCAATTTTTGGAGCAACAAAAATCTGATTTTGTAGCAGCAAAAATCTAATTTTGCAGCAATAAAATTGAAATTCTGTTTTGTGAGCAGACTGAAATTCTAATGCTAACAAACTCCTAAAAATTAAAATGAATGCTATCTTGAAAATATTTTCCCATTTTAAAGAATAATTACTCAGATAAAATTTCTCCACACATTTTGCTAACTCTGGGCATTCTAAACGACAATTGAGTACAGATTGCAATAATGAAAAATTAGCAGCAGGAAGAAAAAAAATCAGTTTATTTGGCTTTAAAAAATATTTTAGAGCAGTAATTTTAACTAATCAAAGAAAAGCCCATGAATACAACATAGAGGACTCCCACTCAACTTTTGTAGTAAAAAATGGTAAAAGGTGACCTTTTTTTAAGAAAAGGGACCAAAAAAGACCATATATTTCACGTATAAAGTAACCTTTAGAAACCTAAATTCAGCAAATCACAAAATAAAATAAACAAAATCTCCACAACCATTTCACGAAATTAGCACGTTTTTCATGATCCTTTGACAAAATTCACGTGATTTCACGATCTCTTATCAAAATATGAGTGTTTTTTGGGATCTTTTACTGAAGTTCGAGTGCCTTTCGCAATCTTTTGAAGAAATTTGCTTATTTTCGCGATATTTTGACGAAATTTGTGTATTTTTGCGGTCTTTTGACGAAATTCACATACTTTTTGCGATCTTTGGAGAAAATTTGCTTGTTTTTAGCAAGCTTTTGACTAAAGCCGCATATTTTTAGGGATCTTTTGGCGAAATTCGCTTGTTTTTCGCGTTTTTTGGACGAAATTCGCTTGTTTTTCGTGATCTTTGGACGAAATTTGCGTTTTTCATGATCTTCTGACAAAGCTTGCGATCTTTTCAAGAAAATTACAGGTTTTTTTTTCTATATTTTGACCGCGTTTTGTTCGTTTTATCACGAAACTAGCGATCGATTCAGAAAATTCAAGTTTTTTTCGCGATCTTTTGACGAAGTTCGTGTATTTTTAGCGATCTTTTGACAGAATTCGAGTTTTTTCAGCGATCTTTTCACGAAATTAGTGTTTTTTTCGCGAAACTTTGACGGAATTCGCACTTTTCTCACGGCCCTTTGACGAAATTCGTGTTTCTTTCGCGATTCTTTGACGAAATTAATTTTTTCCGCGATTCTTTTACGAAATTTGCGTTTTTTGCGCAATCCTTTGACAAAATTCGGGCTTTTTCCACTATGCTTTTACAAAATTCGTTTTTTTTTTTCCAGCGCTGCTTTGACGAAATTTGCGTTTTTTCAGTGATTCTTTGAAGAAATTATTTTTTTTTTCAAGGATCCTTCGAAGAAATTCGCGTTTTTTTCCACGTTTCTTTGACGAAATTCGCATTTTTTCCGCGATGCTTTGACGAAAGGGGTGATTTTTTTCTGCAAACGATTGACGAAATTGTTTTTTTTTTCGGCGACCATTTGTCTAAATTTGCAATACTTTTAAGTGATTTTTTTTATGCCTGAATTTTCGGGCTGATGGCAGATATTTTTAAATTTTCGGAACTTAATGCCTTAAATTTTCGGAAAATTCGGAACAGAATCACCCCTGGCAAACAATAAATAAATCGCACATAAAATTGGGAAATATTTTTAACATTTCGGTACTTAAAAAAAAAAGTTACAAGAACAAAAATTACGTTTTTTTTTTTCCAAAAAAATTTTCCGCAAAGTTCTGAATTTTGTGGAAAATTTTCCGCGCACGGCGTGCGCATCTATATTATACAACTCTGCCAATACCTTGAATAAAGGAATTGATTCACAGATAACATGCTTATCAGGCATGGTGCCAGAGGCAACGGCACTGCTCAGACCATCCTCATTCACTAAACGATGTAAAGTATAAGTTGGATATGCAAAGCTAGACACGGGTTTCTGTTTGAATAGGTAGATTCCTTTCAGTGGAACTGCAAAAATTTTCTGTTACAGATATGTTCTGTTTACATAGATTTACAGAATAAAATTCCACTCAATACACACTAACTAATAGTACTGTACTAAAAGAAATTTAAAAGAATTTGTACATCATGAAAAATCAGTGTTTTTGGTGTCCTGCAGGACAGGTCAGGAACCCTTGAAAATCGGGACACCTGGCAAAACTTACACATAATATATATACAGTAGACTCCATCAAATCCGCAACCCTAAAATCTGCAAACGTGCAAACGCCTAAAATCCGTACATCATCGAAGATGTAAACAATGAAACTTTCAGTTCAGAGGTAGGGACAAAATTACAGATTTATTTATTTTTATATAATTACATGTGCATTTTAATATGTAATTTTTGTTAATATGACTGAACTCTTGCTTTTTCATGAAGGAAATAGTATAAATGTATTTCTGAAAAATTCAAGATATTGCTGATATCACTGGTAATTGTAATCTTTTTACCATATATATTTATGTATTAATCAAGCTTTTTTGGTTATTAAGTCTGGCTAACCCTGAAATAAAACTTCCTTATTTTATGATTTTGATATGAATTAGTAAGGTACCTTTATGAGGCAAGTTTCATTGAATAATTTAAGAAAAATGTATATCATCTTTATTATGCATATTTAATTACATATTATTATATTTGACCTTTACTTTTAATAATTTAATTAATGTTTAAATTATCTTAATTTTTATTATTTAAGTTTATTATTTCACTTATTTTAATATTTTACTATATTGTAAGCGTTCATTATAATTTCGATTTCATTATTACATTCAAATTACTGTTTAAAAAATGTAAACAAAACAATGACCAGAAATAGGCAAAATTCTGAAATTCGCACAACCTCTGGTCCCAAGCTGTGTGCGGATTTGAGGGAGTCTACTGTACTATGTCTTTATTTAAATTTTGCAGATAAGCCATTTTTTTTTTTGTAATAAAAGATATGTTATTTGTGTGTTTTTCTCTAACTTTTAGAAAAAAATCATAAAGACCTGGGACATTCCATATACAGAATTAAATAGGGTGAAATATTTTCAAGATTACAGGATTCTAACCATTAAAAAAAGAATGCATTAATGGCCCAAAAAGAGACTTTGTCCAAAAATGGTGATGTAATATGCAAAATCATGAGAAGCTAATCAAAAATGAGCATAGTGGTTCCAAAACCACATTTGTAAATACACTGAAGTAAATTTACAGCTGGTCAAAAGATTTAACACTGATTAAATTGGGTAAAAGAACATTGTGTTACATATGTTAGGGGTGTGCATATATAACGTTATCACTTTAGGGGGAAAGGGGGGTCTGACACATGATATCATAAGATATTACTAGGGGGAGGGGGTTATCTTTTAAAATCGTTATCATTTTTTATTCAACCAAAACCCTTTTTATCTGTAATTTGTTCTTTACATCAAAACTTTCTCTTTTTATTTGTATCTTGTTCTTTACATAAAAAAAGTCTGCAATCCTTTTTAGTCTGTTATATATTTTTGTGAAAATACAAAGTTATTATTAAAATCATTAAATGATTATAAAATGATTTAAATCCAAAATATGGAATACCTCAACATTTAGCATTACTATTCTTTTGTCATATGTGTATGCATATATAATCTGCTGTTTGAGAAACCAGGTGCGAAGTAAGTTACAAATGGTATAAATGTGTTTATCAGTTAAAAAAAGAGAAAGAATATTGTGCACCTGTTTTGTTGATAAAAAGTTCTGCTGCCCCCCCCCCCCTCCCTTCCCCTTGCGGTGAGAAGGTTAGATGAAACCAAGGAAACATCTTATGAGTATGTTTTGACATCATACTTGTCCATTACTGGCGACAAAAAAAGACTTAGTTCTATATAGATAAAGGCCAAAATTAGCACTAGCCATAGGGCCACTAAATGAGAAAAAGGGACTATTAAAGAATTGTCTTCCAGCGGCCACCTTATAACCACTTTCCTACAAGGAGTGAGTAAAATTTTCTTGCATTACATCAAGAAATGTACTTTTTCTTGTTGCAATATGTTTATACAGTAGACTCTCAAATCCACACAGATTGGGACCAGAGGTTGTGCGGATTTTAGAATTTTGCAGATTTCTGATCATTGCTTTATTTATATTTTTTAAACAGTAATTTGAATGTAATAATGCAATCAAAATTACATGACTGCTTGCAATATAGTAAAATATTAAAATAATTAAGTTATAAAGTAAAATCATAAAAATTAAGATAATTTTTAAAAATGATTAAATTATTAAAAGTAAAGGTCAAGTAAATAATAATAACGTATAATTAAATATGCACAATAAAGATAAGATACATTTTCCTTGAATTATTCAATGAAACTTTCCCCATAAAGGTACTCTATTAATTCACATCAAAATAACAAAGTAAGGAAGTTTTATTTAAGGTTTATCCAGTCTTAATAACAAAAACGCTTGATTAATACATAAATATATTTGATAAAAAGCTTGCAATTACCAGTGATATCACCAATATCTTGATTTTTTCAAAAATATATTTATACTTCCTTCATGAAAAACTACAAGTTCAGTCATATTATTAAGAATTACATATTAAAATACATACAAAATGATATAAAACTAAAAATTTCTTTAATTTTGCCCCTGGACTGAAAGTTTCATTGTTAACATCTGCGAATGACATGTGGATTTTAGGGTTGCGGATTTGAAGGAGTCTACTGTATTAACATATTTATTTGGGCTATTCAATTTTAGATTAATCTAATAGAAATTTTATAAAAGTTTACTGTTTAGTGCTTTTAAATAAAGCAGTGACTATTAGTTTTAAAAAAGTGACCACTTATAAAACTGGCACTACTGGCCCCTAGCCACTAATGAAATTTCCCAGTTTTTCCCTTTATATGTAGATAAGTCATATTGTTTGGCAACAGGTTATTTTTAAATAATCGAGATTTTATGATCAACAAGGAAACAAACAAATACTAAAACTGTATTCAACATTCTTTACTTACCCTCCCCAGTCCTGATGTCGCCTATAGGAGACACTAAACTATACGCTTTAAATGAATTTAAATGCTTCTAGAATTGTTAAAATTACTTAACTAGACTTTTTTAATCAATGTGTGCATATCATAAGCATTGGTTTACAGATTGATACATCTTTAGAGCTGTTTTATACCCATTTTAAATTGTTTTTTTGTGGTCTCACATAATATTTGTCTGAAGACTGAGGAGGTTATATTGCAAGTTAATACTTTATGCATTTACATACCTGGTACTTTTCAACAAGAAGATCAGGCAAACTGACAGGAGTCCATTCAACATGGATTTTAGTCTCGGAAACATTAGTCACTTTAAGAGTAGGACCAGCAAAACTAAGTACACCTGAAAAGAAAAAAAAAATCTAAATAACAATAAAAACATCAAATAGTCAAAATAGTTACATTGTAAAATCAACACTTGCATATGCAAATACGAGATCATTTAAAATTGGTAAGTTGGATAATTTAATCTTCAAACCTGCAACTTAAATAACTACGTTAAGATAAAAGCAGTTTTTTAAATTTACATGATACACAGTAGAGTCCTACAAATCCACACAGCTTGGGATCAGAGGTTGTGCGGATTTCAGAAATTGGCAGATTTCTAGTCATTGCTTTGTGTTCGTTTTTAAACAGTAATTTGAATGTAATAATGCAATTGAAATTATAATGAAAGATTATAATATAGTAAAATATTAAAAAAACTAAAATGTTAAAAAATAATTTTCAAAATGAGTAAATTATTAAAGGTAAAGTAAATAATAATGTATAATTAAATATGCATAAAAGATGAGAAAGATTTACCTTGATTTATTCAATGAAACATGCTTCATAAAGGTACCCTAATAATTCACATCAAAATAATAAAATGAGGAAGTTTTATTTCTGATTTAGCCAGACTTAACCAAAAATTTTTTATTAATACATAAATATATTTGGTAAAAAGATTCTGATTACCAATGATATCAGCAATATCTTCAACTTTTTCAGAAATAAATTTATAGTTCCTTCATAAAAAAGCATGAGTTAGTCATATTATCGAGAATTACATATTAAAATGCATACAAAATGATATAAAAATAAACTTATAATTTTGTCCCTACATCTGAACTGGAAGTTTCATTGTTTACATCTGCGATGATATGCAGATTTTAGGGTTGCAGATTTAAGAGAGTCTACAGTATGTGCAAATTAAATTAAATGCATGACATTTTCATGTAAAATTCTTTGAAAATAATTAATTTAAATTATATTATTTAGATAATTAGATAATATTTAGATATATATATATATAGAGAGAGATTATAATATTTATTTATCTAGATTGATATTATCAATAGGACTAGATAAAAAGTTTTTTTTTTTTTTTTTTTTTCTCTAAAAGATTTTAATGAAAGGAATTGTTCAAAAAAAATTTATACTTAAAACCTATAAAAAATTTAACATCTTTTTCACCAAACCTATAAACAAGATCTGAAGTGTTTTGTTTTTATTTTTTTATATTTTATTTATTGTGAAAGACAAGTATTAACAACAAAATTTACACCAAGTTTTTAATAAATGATATAAATTTATATAATGGCTTTATATAAAAGAGATTACAAAATAAGGAATATATGCATTTATAAAATAAAATTTTCAAAATTTTTTAATGTGTATATAATTAAAAGCTCATAAAGTTTACACAGCCATCTGCTACATTTTCATCAGATCTATAAAACGGATCTGTTATCTAGTTTTATTTTATTTCTATTTACAATAGAAGCCCTTTCATCCAGCATTCTATGGTTCGGCATACTACCTGCCTTTTTTTTTTTTTTTTTCCTATGATCTTCCTTGACCGGAGACTCTCCTGAT
Source organism: Maratus speciosus (assembly GCA_963932465.1). Lineage (NCBI taxonomy): Eukaryota > Metazoa > Arthropoda > Arachnida > Araneae > Salticidae > Maratus > Maratus speciosus. The sequence continues at coordinate 296,220,169 of OZ010798.1, forward strand.
CTATGAAATCAGTGACGCACTGATTATACAAAGTATTTTGTACCCACAAGAAGCCCAGATTATGGAGGTGGAATCGGATGAAGAAGGATCTGTGGCAGATGAATCTAAAGCCATGTGGAAACAGGCTTCTGATGCATTAGACACATTCATAAATTTGCCAATAACAAAAGCTACAAATCTGCAGAACTCATAAATCTGTGTATAATCCGTAACGATTTTTTTAAGAAGAAATCCAAATTGTTGAAGCAATGTGGTATCATAGACATTTTTAAATGTAATGTTCATATTAATTTTTTACTACATGTACAATGTGATGTACATATACAGTATATATTAAATAATTGGAATTTATTTTTGTAATTTATGTTTTTCTTTAATTTTCACAGTTGTTAGAATGAAGAAATACAGAACAGTATTTGGCAGATATTAATACAATTTGCACAGTTTGTGAACTCAAAAAATGCCTTCACGTTCGATAATCCGGCAAAATCGCTAATTTGGCACGGCTGTGGGCCCGCAGGGGTGCAGAAAATGTTTCTACTCCCAACATTTCCCCCAATCCACATGAAAATTTTCCCAAAATTTTATGGTATGTTATAGGTAAATGCTGTATTACCGTAGGTATAGAAAATTTATTTTTCAATATTTCTCAACTGATGCACAGGGGTGATAGAGTGAAAAAAAATTCTGAAATTCACAGCAAATTTTCTGAAAGGTTACAGCAGAGTGAGGGAAGGGGTGGAAATCCACTCCCAGCACTAATGTTTTTCACGGCCCTTTGACGAAATTCACGTTTTTTCACATTTTTTGACAAAATTTGTGTACAGTGGAACCCGGTTAAGACGCTCACGGTTAATACGCGATCCCGCTTAATACGCGGATTTTTTCCGATCCCATGAACATCGCCCATAAGTCTAATGCAAAAATATCACGTTTAATACGCGAACGGTTATTACGCGATCCCGCTTAATACGCGATAGATTTTTGATCCTATGAGGCAAAAAATCACGTTTAAGATGCGAATTCATTGATGAAGATGCGAATTTCCTTCTCCAGTATTGCCAATTTAGTAGGTTTTTTTTTTGTTGTTGTTGTTGATATAAAAAACACTGTTTTCGTTTAGTAATATTTATTTTATTTAATAACAGATTAATTAAAGCGAACATTACTAATCGGTGATAGTGGTAGAAATTTGAATAAAAAAATTCCCGCTAAATTAGCAACACTGCAATTCTTCTTTTATCAAGCATTCTAACATTCTTTGTCTCTCGCTTCATGTATGTTTTTACTGTAGTAAGAGAGAGGCAGACGAATTCAGGATATTCAGATACGTCATAAAAATTATTATGAGTAGTGATGATTATACCTGTTGGTAGTGAAGTTTTAAATGTACTTTATACCACTACTGTTTTATAATGCATATTATAGACAAAATAAATAAATAAATAAAAGATGAAACTTGCAAAGATTAAACAAATATGATTGTGGTAGTATAATTCTTTTATGTTTTCTATGTTTTCATTATTTTTTGCTATTCTATCAATATTTTTTTCACAAAAATTAATAAGGATTTTTTTTTCATATTGAAAAAAAGGGCATGTTATAATGGTACTTATTATCACAAGTACTAAATATGATTTTAACAACTCGATTGCGCTTCAAAAATTTAATTCTTTTTTTTCTGTAAAAATAAAGAAAAAGAAAAAAAGGACTAGAAATAAAATTATTTTTCTTGTTTTATAGTAAGTAACCAATTAATTGACAATAAAACCATGTTTGAATCCTTATTTATTTTCAGTTATTTTTCCAGTGAGTCCTAAAAATAGAAACAATAAGTAAAGTTGAATACAATTAAATTTAAATCTAAATATACATATAAGACACGATTTAAGACCGTAAGTATAATGAAAGTCCCTAGCTTAAAGTTCATTTTAGACGGTAAGGTGGTAAATAAGCCCGGTTCCTGCAACTTTATGCAAATGACGTTTAATACGCGATCCCGCTTAATACGCGACTTTTGTCCACTCCCTTGAAACGCGTCTTAACCGGGTTCCACTGTATTTTAGTGATCTTTTGCGGTTATTACGGAATCTTTTGACGAGTTTTGCATTTATTTTGCCTTTCTTTTGATGAAATTCGCAGTTGCTTTGCCATCTTTTGATTAAATTTGCGGTTGTTTCGTAACCTTTTGACGAAATTTTCGATATTTTGGGGTTTTTTGCAATATTTTAACAAAATTCACGGTTTTTTTCACGTTCCTTTGACGAAATTTGCGATGTTGTGATTAAATTTGTGGTTTTCCTGTCATTCTTGGACAAAATTTGCAGTGTTTTTATGCCCGAATTTTCAAATTGATGACCGATTTTTTTTTCATTTTCTGAACCGAATGCCTTAAATTTTAGGAAAATTTGGAACAGAATTACCCTTGATATACGGCACATATTATTATGTGATCGATTTTGTGAAGGTCGCCATATGAATCTTTTTACTTGTATTGAAATTTTTCTATCTCGCAGAATTATGGAATTCGTTGATAAAATCGAAATCAATTGTATATGCTTCTGCAAAATTTTCCCCTATCCTAGATCGCCAGATCAGATATATTCTGCATCCCTGTAGGTCCCGAACGTGCCAGATTAAAGAGCTTCTACTGTACTTATAAAAAAGTATACTAATAACAGTTGTGCATTCATAAAATGATATAAAACTATAAAATAATCATTCAAATTCCTCCTAATACAGGGTGTGACATTACAATGTTTCAGGGTGTACATAAATGAATAGAGTCAGGTGGGGTGGAATGGAATGGGTATAAAAATACAAATTTTTGAAATGATTATGGAATCATTCCTAATTGGAAAGGAATTTATAGAAAGCAATGGTTCAGTGTTTACATTGCATTTATAGACATCACATTTTCATTGTAATTGTTTCTCAAAAGATTATTTATTAATGTTAAAAAAAAGTTTTTCTGATGACTGTTTTTATACCCATTCCACCCCATAGGGTGGGGTGGAACGGGTAACCAAGTTTAAAAGGCATTCAAAACAACCAATAGCCCAAATTCCAGTGTATTATATATTTTATTACATCAAATTATTTATTGACAATTATATTGGTCAATTTTTTTCTCATTAAATACATAATGTCCCTGATTATTAAGTGTTGGTTGGCTAAGCTTTCTGAAAATTGTTTACTGTCGATTTCTACCTTGTCATCTTTGTTAGGAAAGGTATAGAAGTTTCCTATTGATGATTTATGCAGAAATTTTACAATGTAAGTACGAGGATCTGATGTTTCAATCATTTGGGCATTAAAATATTTTTTAGATTTTTTTTCCTGAGTCTTTTTTCACTAAGCCTAATCATATACCCATTTCACCCCACTTTACATTTTTAATTATAACTTTTAAAAAATAAAGAATTTTTCTTACATGTTTGTTGCAGTCAATAAAGGACACTGCTATGTACAAACTATGCAGTAAAAAAATTATTTCTGCAATAAAATAAAAATACAATAAAGTTAATGTAGCACTAAGTGACGTTGACATTCACCATGTGTCTTTCAAAACTGATTCTAAATGGGTTAAACATTGCCAATATTTTTTTCTAAACTTAAAATGTAAGTTGAATGGTTAATAAATTATATACATGATTTACAAATATTTTTTGTACATAGTATGATTTTAATTCAGACACAAAACAGTACTACCCATTCCATTCCACCTGACCTTATCACAACTGTACAGGGATATTAAAAGAAAACAAAAAAAAGTACAACCTTGTACATCAGAAATAAAAAATAACAGCTGAAAGTTTAAATTCAACACAGTTGTAAGTGTTCAATGTGAGCACATCCAGAAACACGAATGATATTGAGGCAGAATGATAATCCATCCTACACTTTTCACAGCATGATTTTTAGGGTTTCGTTCATTTCACAAAACCCTTATAGTCTCACTTCTATGTCTGTCCGCCACAGGCTCGTACTCGGAAACTATTTATGTTACAGACTTGAATTTTTTTTTTCCCCCTGGAGCTGAATACTCCCTGTCCTTCCCAAAATCATAAAATTTTGAAAAATCCTTATATTATTTTAATTCAGCAAACAATTCATTCTTTTTTTTTTATTTTAAAACATAATCTTAAATTCAGCAAATATCGCCGAGCACCAATGGTGCCGAGGTAAAGCAAATGTCTACCATACAGCAGATTGTGGGTTCCAATCTCTCAGACAGAACTTGAAAATTTTGATATTCAATGTAAAAAAATTCCTCATTTTTAATAATTAATACGATACAGAGGTATAAATATTGGATTCCTCTGGATTGTTTTTTTATTTAATGCTGCCATCTACAGGCAATTTTTTGAAATAATACACATCGTATGGACGATTCTTTTCAAGTTATTTATTCTATATGCATTATCCAGGAATTAAACGGTATTTTTTCTTTTTTGTTTCGAATTTTAATATATGTTAGAGTTCTTTTTTGGCATCATCTAGTAAGTTTTTAAAAGTGAAAAAATTAATATGGATTTTTTCTGAATTATTTCAGAATTTTATGTATGTTTTAACAATTTTTTGCTTTTAAAAATATTATTTTTTATTTATACCCCCGCTAAATTTTTGAAATTGATTAATTTAAAAATATTTGGATTTTTTAATTTTATTTAAATAATTTTACTTGAATATTTTTTAAATCAAATGTAATGGTGCTGCCATTTGTGTAAGATTTTAATAATTATAAATTAACAATTTTGATTTATTAATTTAAGAAAAAAGACGTATTAAATGAAACCCTCTGTGCGATCTGCGATCACACTTACCTATTTGTGTTTGTGGGCCTCACCAAAGATCATGTGTTTGTTCCACCGCTACCAACTGGCATTGACAAACTCAGGACATGCATATCTGCAGCCATTCAAAGAGTCACACTGGACTGGACATGCTAAAAAAAAAAAAAAATCAACCTACTGGCCAGTGGCTACTAGGCAAAATTCCTTATTTTGATCTTTAGTTTTAACCCTGAAATTTCCCCCTTTCCTGCACCCATGATTAAAATATTAAAAGCTATGTGCTCTTGGATAGAAAACTCAAGTTTATAATGATAATTATGCCTCTTTTAACTTTATTTTTACACAAGCTGTGTAAAAGTGTGTATAGTATATAAATAATACTTACCAATTGGAGATGCTAAGGCAATCACTATGGACAATAGAAGGAAGTGCATCATAGAAAGAACGTCAACAAACAAAGGAATTTAATGAAACTTGTAAAAATGTTACCCAAAGCTGCTGTGTTTAACCTAAACAACAGAAAAAAAAAATACTTAAGTTGTAATAAATTTATCTTATTACAAATACATATCAATTCAACAGGAAAGTATGTTATAAAGTGTTATTACATTGCAGATTATTATATTACTACAATGATCATTATATGAGTATACATATATATATAGAAATTTTTTTCACTCTATCACCCCTGCGCATCAGTTGAGAAATATTGAAAAATAAATTTTCTATACCTACGGTAATACAGTACGGTAAATGGATGGAGTGCTTTTGGGAAGAACAATATTATTCTGAAGAGTAGCATGCCCCTTTGTTTGAAAAGAAAGGTATTTAACCAATGTGTTTGGCCTGTACTAACTTATGGAGCAGAAACATGGACACTAACAAAACGGATGGTACAAAGATTACAAACAACACAGAGAAGTATGGAAAGGTGTATGCTAGGTATAACTAGAAGAGACAGAAAAAGAATAATCTGGATAAGAAATCAGATGAAAGTTTTTGACATCATTGAAAGAATTAAATGGCTAAAATGGAAATGGGCTGGGCACATTGCAAGAAGACAAGACAATAGATGGAGCACAAACACCCTAGAGTGGTATCCCAGAGATCAGAGTCAGATAATGTAGACGAACACGCGAACGCCGTTCGCAGAAAATTTTCAAAGTTTGCAGACAGTTTTGATGGGTTTTTTTTTACAAGTTTCTTTATTTAAAAAAAGAAATTAACAAGACCACAGGCGGAGAATCAGTGTAACGCACGTTGCAGACTATTGACAAGGTCTGTAGACTATTTTTCAACTGGAGGAAAAAAAATGTTTGCTAGAAAGTTATTTGCCATGTACCATAGTACAGTATTTTTTGGAAGAAGCGCCGTGGCTCATACGAGTTAAAAACTTAAAAATATTGTAAAAGCGGTGCTTATGCCAGAACGGCAGGTACAATTCTTTTTTTTTTTTTTCCTCCTGCCAGGTCCGGTAGCAGAAACAGTGCAGCACCGACGCGTGTGCTGCAGATTATGTTAGGCTTTGCAGATTAATTTAAAAGATTAAAAATAAATTTTGTGTTAAAAAATAAATGTTAAATGTTGATCTCTTTTTAAATAAAGTTTATTTGGTAAATACAGAACTTGTGTGGAAATATAAATTATTTAAAAACAACGTTTAAACAAACAATAAAATAAGTTGATTTGATCATACATATACGTTTCGTGAGTACTAGGACTCACATCCTCAGCGTAAAAAACTTTAAAAACAATATCCCCTAACTACATGAAAGGTGAAAACCCAAATGTCAAAACAAAATACCCAAAAAGACCATCAAGTTCTAACAGCCAATGAAATTAATGCAGAAGTGAAGTGTCGTGACACAACAAATCTACCCAGAAAGTTGAGATGTATGGTGTACTAGATAAATCATTAACCAAAGAGTCTTTAAATTTATGGATATGAACAGCCTCAAAAGTCTAAATCCAGAGGAGTAATGCATTTCTTAATAATGGTAGCTGAGTCAAAATTAAAATTATGTCCCTACCCCCAGCAATGAAAGGCGATAGAGGATTTCTGTAATTCTTTTTTCTTTACATAGTTTCTGTGTTCATTGACTCTGTAACGGAGTTTTCATTTAGTTTGTCCAATGTAGGACAAACCACATTGGCATTGAACGTTGTAAACTCATGATATTGTTTGATGTTTATGTTGTGATATTGATATTGTTTTTTTTTAAGTCTTTTACACTGAGGATGCGAGTCCTAGTACTCACGAAACGTATACGTATGATCAAATCAACTTATTTTATTGTGTGTTTAAACGTTGTTTTTAAATAATTTAAAGTTTATTTGGTTGGAAATTTTAGCGAATGTTTATGTGCTTGTATATAACTTTTCATTTTTGCTGTTGGCGGCAATATAGGACTAGGGAGGAGCGTGGCGTTTTTTTTTTTTTTTTTTGCAGAAAATTTTAAAGAAATTATTTGAGTTTGCAGACAGTTTTACATTTTATCTAAGTCTGCCAGAGATGTAAAACAGCCAAGAAGACGACCTCAAGTAAGATGGAGTGATGAAATCAGAAAAGTAGCCGGTGTAAATTGGATGACTAGAGCACTAGAGACAGAAAACATTGGAAAATCTGGGGGAGACTTACATCCAGCAGTGGATTGAAAACGGTTGATGATGATGATATATATATATATTACTTACGATAATTTTTCCATATAAATAAATGCTAAGTGCTAAGGGAAAATAATAGGAGAGAGTGACTCACCTTGGGACACTTTTTTCTTTCTTTTTTTTATATTGATCAATTGTCAAAATTTTACCTGGTATTCATTCTTTTAACCTTTGCCTAGATTATTAAATAGCTTTTGATCTTATATCCATTATAGAAAAATTTAAAAAATATATTTATTAAACTTGTTCTTTGTCCCAAGGTGTACCACCAGGCGGGGTACATTGAGAGAGTGAAAAATAGATGTGAAAAGTTCAATAATTGAATTACAATATACATAGAATTGTTTGTTCAGGAAAAGAAATTTATTTAAACCAGTAAAGATTGTAAATTTTCCAAATTTTAGTGATGCAACGAATATCGGTATTTGGCCTTGGTATTCCTTTCCAGTTTTTTTTTTTCATGCTCCTAATTTGAAGGAATGTTCTTTTTATTTGCTGAAGCATATTCATAAGCAAGGACACACGCATCATTAAATGTTAGTCCATAGTGATATTTCAAAGCTTTTAAAATGTTGTCTACCAATTTTCCTTCCTCATCATCAGTGAATATTTTCTGACTTTGTATCTTTGATACATGCTTCAAGTTAAAATTTGGCTTTTTTAAAAAGTACTAATATTAGGATTCAGAGTGGTCTTACTAACATGGTACACCACAGCAGATTTCCTAAAAGACATTTTACTTGATAAAATTTTTGCGGCAGCTTTCTGCATATTGTCAGCATGAATTGATGCATTTTTTTTATATTTTAAATTTCTAATCCTTGTCATTGATAAGCCTAATGACTTTCTAAAAGAAGAAATAATAACTATTAATAAACACATGTTATGTAGATTAAATAAAAAATGTTTTAAATACAATTAAAATATTTTGAATAAAAGTTAGCCAGGCATATTTTGTGTCCCAAGCCAAGGTGTACCATTTACCTACTATGAAATTTTAGAATGTCATGTTGTTAGGCTTAGCACTAGAACTATTATTATCAGGGTTCGTTGATATATATCAATCGATATATATCTTGATATATATCATGATATATATCCGATATTTATTTTGAAAATATCAAGATTTTTGATATTTTCGATATTTTCATATTACTTTGATATTTATTTTCAAAATATCAAGATGTGAGCTATTTTCAATATTTTTCTATATTTGATATTTATTTTCAAAGTATCACTGTGCAAGATATTTTTGATATTTTCAGTCAAAACAAATGCAAATAAAATTTCTAACTGTTGTTGACTGTGTTGTTCAGTAAATCATGAATTTTTGTCTCTGATAGTGACTTTTTTAGCTGAAGAAGAAAACAAATATCTTTTCCAAGCTTTATGTTTGAATTTTTTACTTTTAACTGTGGATTATGAGGGACATAATTAAGTCAGAACAGACACTGAATAATAAACTGTCTAATTTAAATAGGGTCAGGTGGGGTAAAGTGGTCATAATTCATAAAAAGGGCTAAAATCCTAACTAATATAGAAATTTGAATAATTTTCTTTTAATTTTAGATTTATTAAGTATTGATCAAAGTTCCTAAATCAAAAAAACATTTTTAGTAACATATTTAAGCCACTGAGCACTCATTTTGTCTGTCTTTGTTACACCTTGTTCTTTCAACTCTTTAATTAACTTTTCTGCTGCATTTTGTTTATTCAAATTTTTGTTAAATTGGCAGTTCAGAATGCTTTACACATATCTCAAGAACATATTTTCATTTATAGCTAAGTTATATTTATCACAGATTTTATTTAATAATAGTTTTAGTTACATGGGGTAAAGTGGTCATAGGGTTAGGCTTAACTTATAGATATTTGATCTGAGTTAAATTATTCATTATATACAATGCCGGTTTATTAAATACTAATAATTATTAAAAACTAACTGCAAATAGTTATTATTTAATAATAGTTTATAATATGGGGTTAAAAAAGGTTAGGTTTAATTTTTAATAGGTTCTGAATAGTGAATGAATTAACTAAGTGTAAACTCGTATTGCTTGCAAAGGTTACATCAACTAATTTAACAACCAACACATTAACTACTTTTTCTAATACCTATACTTGTATTATATAAGAAAATGGTCCACAAGAAAGTCCTGAAAGAATTTTTAATGTTGATGAGGCTGGAATGGATATGGATAGCCAAAATTGTCCAGTTTAAAAAAATTTACGCAATGCAATGCATTATATAAAATTAAAAAACCAAAGGAAAGATAATGTTTAGTGTTCCTTTTGGTATATCAGCTAATGGTTATTACATTCTTCCATTCGTAATTTATGAGTGAGTATCTATGAATTATGGATAAAGGGTGCTCGTGCAGGAGCATTGTATGAATTAGTGATGCAACGAATAGTGGTTTGGCCGAATACCGAATATTCGGCCAAGTTGAAGCCGAATATTCGGCCGCCGAATAATGAACTTATTTTTGCCTAAAAACAAAATATGGTATGCACTATATGCACAATTCTTGTATATTTCACAATTAAAATGTATTGTTTTCTTTTAAAAAATTATTTATTTACAAATTTTTAATTTTTTAAAGCATTATTTTACTCTGAAAAAATATTCGGCTATGTTCGGCCTAAAAATTGCCTCAATAATATAATTCAGATCCCCCCCCCCCCCCCCAAAAAAAAAAAAAAAAAATCTTAGCAAAAGTTCCTCATCAGGTACTGTCTAGTTACATTTTAATAGATATTATGTATGTTGTTGTTACATTTTAAAATAATGACAAAATTTTAAAAGTACTAGGAAACATAAGTTTCAGCTTTCAGATGAAATAAAATAAAAAATAAGAAAAAACCACTGATAGAAAGGGTGAAAGGAATATCCTCTAAAATGGTGGAAAGAAATCATTGTAGGCTTTATAAAGCTCGCAATTAACAAAATTTTTATTTATCTTTATTTTATTTTTATTTTTTTTGCTGTCAGCAGTGAAGCCTCTATAGAAAGTGCGCCTCAATGTGAAGAGTAAAAGAAATTAGTAATTTTCTTTCCCAGCCACCACTAGAAAGACAACAGTGTCCTTTGGGGTGATGGGCGAAAAATACGTAAGACTTTCCAAACGTTTCACAATTAGCCAAAAAGTACCTTTCTGCACCAGGAAGTACCATATATAGTGAGAGGTTATTTTCAGAAGCAGGTAACATTTACGAAAAAAAAAAAAAAAAAAAAAAAATAGACTAGCACCTGAGAATGCTGATTATTATTATTTCTGCATCACAATCTACGTTTATTGAAAACATTTTAACTGTTTTTTAAGGCATTACAATGCTACTCTTGAAAAAAATATCTAAAACGTAAATGTATACTAATTAAAAGAATTTAGTATTTACATTTCTTTCATTATTTAAATAAGAAATAGTAACAGACTTAAAAAAATCACTTAAATTATACAGTAGAAGATCTTTATAACGCAAAGTTGTGTGTTGTATAGAATTCTGTGTTATATGGATCACATCATTAAATTCACCTTGTAAACATGGCCAAATATGTTTGAAACATATCAAAATACATTAGAATATCTTTCTACTGCATTCCTTGTTACCAAGAGTTATCCAAATTATAAATTTTTGCATAATATAGGTCAGGCATTGTTAAATTTACTTTATAAACAGGATCCAAATATAACTGACACAACCATTTCTTATATTAGACATTTTCAAAAATGTTTATCGTAATAATAGCATTTTTTTTTTCAGTAAAAAGGTCTTAAATTAGAAGATAAAGTATGAACTAATGTATCAAGTTCAACTAATAAGAGTGAATTATGTCAGCCAGGTATCGGTCCGGATAGCCTAACAGGTAAGGCATTGGCACGGCACGCCAAGTATCCAGGTTTGATCCCTGGTCTGGACATTTTTCACTCTGTTGGAAAAAACTTCAACTGTGCTACTCCAGCTTTGAATATAATGTATCAAATTTAGTCATCTAGAGAGTAGCAATATTTTACAATGTGAAAATGCAGGTGCTTTTTAGCAGCAAAATTCATTGTTTACATCTGAGAAGTTGTGCGTTATACGGAGAATTGTGTTATATAGAATTGCATTATAAAGATCTTCTACTGTATTTAACTTTTAAGTGTATTTTACTTTTAAAAAAATGTCTTATAACATATAATACATCTATATCTAATCAATCATATATTTATGTTCTTTATAGGTATAATTCAAAATATTATTGAAAGAAATATTTTTTTATGTAACAAAGGCTAAATGTTAAACTTCCCATTATGATAAAAAAAATATATATGTATTGAATTAGCTTGTTACAGCTGTATTAAAACAATTTTGAATAGATTAATTTTAAATTTAACAGATTATGTTAGCTTATTACAGATACTTTTTGTACTTACTGATACAGCATAATTTTTTTTTTTAACATGATTCCTAAATTAGCCTCTTATATAAAAATGGGTAGATAAAACCCATTCGGAGTATGAAAGTTAATGAGAAAAAAAGTGTTAGTTAATTTCTAATAAAATTTTCATTATATATGATGAATATAAATTGTCAAATTAAAAAGTTATACTGTGTAAATATAAAAACATTTATTAGTACAGTGTATTATTCGGCCAAGGACGAATAATGGACTTGATATTCGGCCGAAGCCGAATATTCAGCAGACAGGCCGAATATTCGTTGCATCTCTAGTATGAATCATGGAATCTGGCTAGATGCATGATTCTGTACTTGAATCTTGGATGTATCATTTTATTAAGTAAATAGTACACCGAAAGCTTACAAAAGCCTGCCCTTTTATTTATGATTGTGATGGACATAAAGGAATTATGATGCTGTGAAAAAAAAGGTATCGACAATCACATTATAATACTCTGCCTGCTACCTCATACTAGTCATAGTCTACAACCATTAGATCTAGGTGTATTTCCCGCATTAAATAAAGCCTGGAAAGGAATTTTAAAGAAACAGTATCAAGAAAACCGACTGCAAAATACGTAAAAAAATTAAAATAAGCTACATAGGCAACATTATCTACACTCATTTCAGATGTGAATAGAATTGTTAGACATAGTTTTAAAGGAAAAGGAAATGTGTCCAGTCCAAGATCAGGGTAGTATTGCCAGAAAAAGCACTTGCATTATATCAGCAAAAATAACAAGAGGAATGAGATACTTAAAAGTTGCATAAATTTCCAAGAGGAAAAAAAACAACAAAAAAATATCCCTAATCAACATTCTCTTTTGAATCCATTTATAATCGCTAAAGATGACATCTCAAACCTCTATAGGACCTTGAGTGTTGCTAATATATGAAATGAAGAAATCAATAAAGCAATTTATTGGAAAAAAAAACCTGATTATTTTTTTAAAAGTATGTTAAAAAAAATCCAAATTTGGCGATTATTATACTTTTCCAGAATCAGGTGTAATCAAAATCATTGAAGAACCAAATTTTAACAACAAACAATTTTAACATTACAAATTTACACTTTAATAAAATAAAATGGCAGATAACTTATAAAGGTTGTTTAAAATGTTTGTAAATAATAAAATGTCACTTTTTATTCATTAGTTTATTTTTTTATTACACTTTTTCAATGTGACCACTTTACCCCATGCACTACTCACTTTACCCCACCCCCTGGGGTAAAGTGGTCATAAAAACATGCCTGAAAAAATATGTTATAAAAAGGTGTTATTCCCCAAAAATATTTCTGAAATGGATATGGATGTACTCTAGAGTAATGTAATGTAAAATAACACCCAAAATTTTAGAAAACATCACAGAAATTCTGATGTTTATATCCTCTGAAAGTTTGAAAAGCCTGTTTTTCTGACCACTTTCCCCCACCTGACCCTACTATATACAGCTTCATTAGAAAAGAATATGTTCTGGTATTTAGTTTTGTTTAAACTGTACAGCATGTTAGGGATTAAAAAAATGTTAAAAATTTTCAGTTAAAACAATATTATGTATTTAAAATTTTGTTTTATGAATTTGATTTCTTGATAACTGATACTAAATCCCACAGCTTTTTTTTTTTTTTTTATATGTAAGTGCATAAATCAAATTGTTTCGGTTTTCAAATAGTTGATCTTCAATTTTGTTCTAAATTTCTGATTTCTTGATAGTTGATACTGAATCCTATAGCTTTTTTTTTTTTTTTTTTTTTTTTTTTTTTTTTATGTAAGTACGTAAGTCAAATTGTTTCAGTTTTCAGTTAGTTCATCTTCAATTTTGTTAAGTAAAAAAAAAAAAGTGTGTTTAGTATATTGTTTTAAGTTTTTATGTTAAGTGCAATATGTTTTAGTTTCTAATGTAATATTTTGCTTGAAAATATTTATTATCAGCAAAGTTGACTATTTTGAAAATATCGGATATATATCGAAAATATCGGATATATATCAAAATATCGGATATTTTTGATATTTTCGAAAATATCATGATATTTACGAACCCTGATTATTATACATCAGTTTTATAAAGAAAGCTTTAAATTTCGTTATATTAGCAGGGTTGGCTTTTTACCGGTAAAAACTGGTTTTTACCAGGACATGGTAAAAACTAGGTTTTTACCAGTAAAAACCTGGGAAAAAGTGGTAGAAACCTAAAGATACAATAAACTCTACTAGTCATTAAACTTTATTTTAATTCTGTCGATAAAAACTCTATTTTCAAGTAATTGATGTGTTTATATATTATACATATATAAAATAAAGATATGGGATATAAACAATTAGTTCAAAGCTGTTGATACAGCACTTTAACCATAAAGATTTTACAATAATTTCTATTCTCCATCTATAAACAGAACAACAACAACAGATGTTTACTATCTGTTTCACAAAGCAGATTTCCATACTACTTGTACTCTTATAATTTCCAAGGAGCTTCTTTAAAACAAAAGATCTAAAAGCCAAAGTTTGGTGAAAAGCATTAAATAACAAAGAAAATCCCAAATTCATACATTTGATGGTGAATCTTCACTCCATACCTTGTACTTCACCCATAGAGAGAATTTTTTCGAACTTTTCACATATCCACAGTAAATTAAGGAATAGACTTGGTGTACAGAAAGCTGTAAAGGTTGTATTTTGTTATAGTGCTAAGAGGTTCCAAAGACATACCTATATTGGTAAAATGCACCTACTAACATTTGTTCAAACTACATTATGTGACAATATTTGTAAGTTTTTGGTTTTTATTAAAATGATTAAGGTTTTTAAGTGTGAAAAATCTGCATTTATAATTTTCTTTTTCCTCTTGCTTTATGTAAAAATTAGTAAACTAGTCTCTATTTAGATAAATATAATAAATATTGTAACGTTCATTCTCATAATAATAGGTATAATAATTTTTAGTCTTAATAATGATATATGTACAATAATTGTATCTTTAAAATTTGAATTCTTGTAGGAGGAAAACACGGATGAAAGCTATCTGGTTTTTTTATATTCCTTAAAAACCACTATTTTTGTATAGTACTCTTTTACTTACCTAATTAGAAACTAAATTAGGTGAATATTGTTAAACAGAATTATGGTATTAAATATCTGGAAAACTTTAAAATTGGAAAAATGAAAAATTGGTAGATAAATTTTTATGATAAAAGTGACAAAAACAGTCAAACTAATAAGTTTTTTCATAGGTGGTAAAAACCCTAGTAAAAACATGTTTTTCCAAAGACGGTAAAAACCATGGTAAAAACCGGTTTAAACCATCAGACGGTAAATACCGTCCAACCCTGTATATTAGCCTTTGTTTCAAAATATTTTCAATCAAATTCCACTTAGCAACTTATCAAACTTTTACATGAAAGTGACTAGACATGTTTGCAAAATAAAAATCTTAATAAATTCTTGCCTGCTTCATCGATGGAATCAAAACATATTTGAAAGTTAGATTAAGTGCTACTATCTATCTGCATAAGCTAATTTAAAATCTAGGCCAAAAAATAAAGCTGTCCCGAGGTGTAGTGTATCCCAAAGTGAGCCGCCCTTCCATAAATTTCAAAGCTGAAGTAGTGAAATCAAACACATGTTCTTGGCATGTTATACAGCAGAGGTTGATGCAGGGATTTTTTCTTGAAGCCCATTTTGTGAAAAGTAAAAGTTATTTTTGTGAAATTTACTTTATTTTTGCGAAAAGTAACATTTTGTAACAAAATATGAAATCCAGTTACTGAAATTTGAACCAAGCATTTATTAATAATAACTTCTTTGAGTTCTGCTAAAGTTTTCCTTTCTGGTGAACTTGTTTTCTTTGCAATTTACACATTATAAAACCTAACAATATAAAAATAATTAATGAAGAGTATGTTTTTATGGAATAGAATTTTGTGAAGGGGCCTATTAAAAGGAATTTTGTGAAGGGGCCTTTTTTATTAAGAGCAATTTTGTGAAGGGGCCTGTTTTATTAAATGGATTTTTGTAAAGGAGACCTATATAAGCCCCAAATTTTGCATGGATCGACTACTGTACAGGATTAAAAAAATCATTCCTTCAGATTTAAAAAAGTCCTTTTCCAATACAGAGGACTTGTCTCTTTTTGAAAAAAGTTGGCATAATTCAGACTTCAGAAGGTGAGATTTTTTGCCAAATGACATAAACAGCTATGAAAAGAAACCTCATGAACCTTATTTATATATGTATTTATATTAATGTAAACATTCATTAATATATATACATTATTATTGTGTTTATATACAATTTACTTCCGCTTGTATATAAAAATAGATAAATGGCTTCTTTACATTAAATAAACTGTAAAAATATTGCTTGTATACATACACTAAATAGTGAATAGGTTGCCAGAAAATATGTTGTCAAATTTCCTTCTCTCGCCAAGGCCGCTATACTGGAAAAGTACCTTTAAAAGATAGTATTTGTTGAATAGAAAAACTTAAACTCTTGAAGTAATTTAAATTTCATATAGGTGGATAAGTTTTATTTACAACAACCACAAATGCTGGCAATATTCTAATATCAGAAAGCCAGTTGAAATATTGTACTAATCACCAAATGTAACAAATTGCTTATTTCACATTTTGAAATATGGTGATCTGTTTCTATCAGTGACACAGAGCTGAACAATTTTTGATGCTCCAGCTCCAGTTCCGCTCCTAGATAAAATATTGTGGCTCCAGCTCCGACTTTGCGCTTTGAGTTGCAGATTTTAATTTACACGTTTAATTTTTTGCTCACAAATTCTTTCTTCCTTCATTAATGATCTGACAAAATGCGTTTTTCTTCTCATCAAACTTGAAATGCTTGTTCAGAAAATATGACATCTTTTAGCTTTTGCTTATAAAAAAGAAAGTTTGATAGAATTTTAAACACAAAAATCTTAAATTTCTACCAGGGTTGGCTTTTTACTGGTAAAAACTGGTTTTTACCAGGACATGGTAAAAACTAGGTTTTTACCGGTAAAAACCTGGGAAAAAGTGCTAAAAACCTAAGGATACAATAAACTCTACTAGTCATTAAACTGTATTTAAATACTACTGATTGAAGCTGTATTATCATGTAACTGAATACATATATGATATGTACATATAAAGAGATGGGAAATAAAGAATTAATTCTCTAAAGCTGCTGATATAGTACTTTAATCACATAAATTTTACCATATTTTCTATTCCCCATCTATAAATAGAACAACAGATGTTCAGTATCGGTTTCGCAAAGCAGGGTTTCCATTTCACTTGTACTCTAATATGATAGTTTATGGATGTACAGCACATTGGATGAACTTACTGGCAGAAAATAAAGCTCCAATATCCATTACTAAACATGTTGATATACAGAAGTATTTCCGAAATCATCATCTGATAAGTGATATACCAGTTGCCAAGCAAAGTATGATGGAATAACCATATAGTAATGTATCTCCGCATTTATAAGAATAGTCCTGCATTACTTGACATTTGCAAAAATCATGAAAAAGATGTTGATATTAGAATTCAAAGATTAGTAAATGACTAATTTATTTAAACAAGTGAAGGATCTATTTCAACAGCTACAAGTAGCCAAAGCCTTAAATATTCGTCAGAGCAGATGCTTGTTCTGAATGGCTGAAATTAGTGCATTGTTCTGAATTAATTCCATATAAAGACCTTGTTAAAAATCAAATTGATTTGGCTTTAGAGCACTTTCACCTTTTAGCATGTATGATAAATCCAATGCACAAAAATCAAGATCTATTAAGTGAAACACAAAAGGAAATGGAAAGGGATAGGCTCATAGATTTCATGCCAAATTCTCTTTCACTCCTCTTGGCATATGAAGTTGGAGGATAACCATTTCCAAGAAGCTTCTTTCCCCCTCACTGACAAGCCCGTGTTAATACGTTCACTAAGCTCCAGGTTCCACTGCAATACAAGCAATATTTAAAGTAATATAATTCTATTGATTTAATGTATTTTTAATACATTGAACAATGATTAATACTTCCAAGGATTGCATTCATATTCGTTATTAAGTTTTTTTATAAAATGTTCAAAGAATCATTTTTTTTTTTTTTTAGCATTTAAAACAAAATGCACAGAAAACAACATTACAATTTTGCCCTTTTCCAAGACAGTCGGAGAGTTAAAACAAAAGATGTAAAAGCCAAAGTTCGGTGGAAAGCACAATAACAAAGAAATGAATCCTGAATTCATACATTTAATGATGAATCTCCACTCCATACCTTATAGTTCTTCACCCAGAGTTAATTTTTTCGAACTTTTCGTATTATCCACAGTAAATTAAGAAATAGACTAGGGTGTGCAGAAAGCCACAAAGCTTTTTATAATATGCTAAAAGGCTTCAAGGGTATGACTGGTAAACTGTACTAACATTTGTACAAACTATATTATGTGATAATTAATATTGTAAGGATTTGGTTTTTACTAAAATGATTAAGGTTTTTAAATACGATAAAAGTGTACTTATAATTTTCCATTTCCTTTCAGTAAAAATTAGTAAACTTGCCTCCATTAAGATAAATATAATAAATATTGTAATGTGCATTCTCATAATGATAGTTATAATAAGCATTAGGTTTTAATAATGATAAATGCGCAATAATATCTTTAAAATTTTGAATTCTTGTAGCTAGTAAACAAGGATAAATGTCTTCCGGGCTTTTTATATTCCTTAAAAACCGCTATTGGCATATAACATTCTTTTAATTACCTAATCAGAAACTAAATTAGGTGAATATTGCTGAATGGAAATAGTGGTATAAAATACCCGGAAAACTTTTCATCCCTGGGAAAATGAAAAATTGAAAGATAAATTTTCATAAAAGTGACAAAAAACAGTCAAACTCATAAGTTTTTCAAAGGTGGTAAAAACATGTTTTTCCAAAGACGGTAAAAACCATGGTAATAACCGGTAAAAACCATCAGACAGTAAATACTGTCCAACCCTGATTTCTACACATGTAAACAACAGGCGGCCATGTTTGTTTTCAAATAGTGTTGTCACTTAGCTCAAGTAGAAAGTAGAAGTAAAGTAGTGTTACCAAGTTTTGAGAAGTTTTCCATCACTAATATTAAAAAAAAACCCCAAAAAATGATATAATTGAAATACTGAATAATAATGTAATTAAAATATTTTAAGCCTGGAAATTTAAAAGACTGAAAAAAAAAGATTTAAAAGAATATTAAAAACTAAAGGAGCCCTGGAGCAGGGGGAAATTTAGAGCTCCAGCTCCAGGAAAAACACAGCTCCGGCTCTCTATCTTTATGGACTCTTGATTGTATTTATTAGGGGCCCTGGGTTTGTTTAGAAAGAAACTGGGTCCTTTAAAGGCTCCTTCACAAAACTTTTCATCTCAAAATAGGACCCTTCACAAAACTTTTCATCTCAAAACAGGACCCTTAACAAAATTTTTCTTTTTAAAACAGGATCCTTCACAAAATTTTTTGTCTGAAAAATAGACCTTTCACTAAACTTTTCCATCTCCAAATTGAAGCTTTCACAAATTTAATGACTGAAAAGTAAAATATGACCTATCACATTTACATATATAAAGAAAATATATGTATTTTACATTACATATATCTCCTTAAAAATGTATAAACAAGAACCTGAATATAATGATCATTTCAAATTCACAAAATTATGACTAGATTTTTTCACAAATATAAAAAACTGTTCAGAATTTCATAAAAACAGGACCCCTGATCATGAATATCTTTAAGATTTACTTTAACAAGGTTTTACTTTTAGTTATCACAAATTGTACTCATATTTTAAGGAAAAAAACACCTGTTTTTGTGGATTTTAAGGTTTTGGGGAATTATTCTATTTGCCCTTGTGATAATCAAGCCCTGCATTCATGTGAATTTCTCTGCAATAATATCCATTTTTAACAATAATTAATTTTGTTAAACTGCAACTAAGTTCACTTTTCCACTTTTATATTATGAAAGTTCAATTCTGATGTGCTGTTTTCCAGGGCTCGAAAAACCTATTGCCTGACATGCCCAACGCATGTAAAATTGCCAATTGGGCATGCATTCTTCTTATCAACATGCCCGAACGGGCATGTATTTTTTATGCCATTTGAGATACATTAGTAAGGATTTTAGAAGCTATCAGTGATCAGCGAAAGTTAGAAAGACATCTACTATAGCTATCTGCATCTATAACTCCAAACAAGGTAACACCAATACTGTATTTTTATTGGTTGAAATAATGTTTTGTTTTTTGCTTAGTACATCTGCATGTGAAAGGAGCTTTAGCGAGTTAAAACCTCCCTTCGCTCTAGCCACTTCACGGAAACTATGAATGACTTAAAGCGAATACGCATTGATGCCATTGATGGCCCTGACTTGACACATGTACCTATGACCTCTCACCAGCTGAATACTGGCAATCGACTGCCAAATGTACATAGTGGATATTCTATACACTAGCAATCAAATGTAGAGAATGTAGCTTATAATATATAATAAAACAATATTTAATTAGTTTTTTATGTAATTTTTATTTCTTAAATAAGAATCCTTTATTTAAAATATTATTCGTCTGACCAAATATTTAGCATTTGGCCTAATAGTTACTATTCGGCTTGCCGAACATTCATTATTCGTTTTACTTGCATGCCTGACAAATATTTGGTACTCGGACAAAATCACTACTTTGCGCATCCCTAATGTTAGCAAAGAAATGTGCAGGAATTATGGTCATTCCATGTGTCATCTATAACTTTTCAATTTGTTTAGATTTTTCTACTAATACTTCAATCACCTTTTTCATGCTTCAATCTCTTCTTAGATGATGCAATTATCTCTCTGAGCACTGTTATGCGCAACTGAAATGGGTTCAAGTTAGTGATGCAACGAATAATGGTTTGGCCGAATAACCGAATACCAATTATTCGGCTGCCAAATAATGAACTCATTTTTGTCTAAAATCAAAATATATTATGCACTATATGCACAATTCTTGTATATTTCACAATTAAAATAGATTACTTTCTTTTTAAAAAATTATTTATATACAAATTTAATTTTTTAAAGCATTATTTTATTCTGGAAAAATATTTGGCTATGTTCGGTCTAAAAATTGCCTCAATAATATAATCCCCCACCCCCCTCAAAAAAAAATCTTAGCAAAAGTTCCTCATCAGTTACTTTTATAACGCCGTTTTCTTAGGATATAACTAATTACTCTTAACTAAGGAAGAATGCATCACTATAAGATTACTTATAGTTTTTATTTACAAGCCGCTAAAATGCAGCTATTCTCAACAAAGTCACATTTTACAACTGCGCGGAATATTACGGTAACATGCGATACCTTACAATTCCAGACTGTCCGTGTATGGTGATGCCATCTATAATTACAGATCGTTACTAATTGTTGTATTCTTATTTGAATCGAGATATAACACCCCTCCCCTCATAGTTCAAACAAACTACAGGCAATCTTGTTCTTTGACTTCTTCGAACTGGAGCACTTTTCTAACAGTCCTCGTCATTGTTTTCAGTCAGCTTGTCTTTCACAGATTTATCTGTCGTAACATCATTTTTATTACTCTCAACTGTACCTGTTACAACATCATGCGAAGACTGAGATTGGCTTGGTTCTATAGTATTATCATTATTAAGCTGTTCTTTTATTTTCCCATTAATTCCAGAAAAACGGTTTTGGTTAACCCTTTCATACCTATCATAATTACTGTAATTTTTACCACTATGTCCCATATTTTCAACTTTGTCTGACATTAGTTTATCATTTCGAATTATCTCTACAACTCTCTCTGGTATTTCATCACTTATCTCTTTATTACGTCTCAACTGATCAACGTGACGTTTACACATTACTCCATCACATCTATTTACTAAAACCCATCTACTCCCCAATAATTTCATAATTTTTCCTTTTACCCATTTCTCCCCTTTTCCAAAATTTTTAACAAAAACTAAATCATGAAGTTTATATTTGTGCAGGGGTTGCTGTATTTTAGGTTTTGATGGTAATACCAAGTGAAGGGCTGTTCGAACTGGCCTTCCAAACATTAATTCAGCAGGAGTTTTACCAGTCACCGAATGAGGAGTGGAATGATTTTCTAACAAAAATCGTGAAATTGACAATGTTATGTCACTTTTATCTAGCTTTTTAAGGCAATTTTTCACAGTTTGCACATACCTTTCCGCTTGTCCATTCGAAGATGGATGATAAGGTGGAACAGGCGTATGCTTAATTCCATTATTTTTAAGAAATTCCTCAAATTCATCACTTGTGAACGCGGGACCATTATCACTGACCAATTCAACAGGTAATCCAAATGTGGCAAAAATTCTCCTTAATACCTTAATTGTAGTTCTACTATCAAACCTGGGTACTACTTCTACCTCCAACCATTTAGTATAAGAATCGACTACTATTAAAAACATTTTACCTTCAAAAGGACCGGCATGATCTATATGGATCCTTTCCCAGGGCAGTTCAGATTTCCATTGCAAGGGTTCCATTTTGGGACAATCCCTCGCAAACATCTGACATCTATTACAAGAATTTACCATTTGTTTAATTTCTTTATCCAGATTTGGCCACCAAACTACCCCCCTAGCTTTCGCTTTCATGCTCGATATACCCTGATGAACGGAATGCAGTAATTTTAATATATATTCACAACCTTCCTCTGGTACGATCACTCTATGTCCCCACAATAGACAATTTTCTAGACAGGAAATTTCCTCCCTTCTACGAAAATATGGTTGATATTCTTCTTGTTTAACCTTTTTCGGCCACCCATGTAATACCCACTCTAAAATTTGTTTAGTTATAGGATTATCAATTGTCCACTTTGCAATAGTTCTAGAAGTAATAGGCCAATTATCATTATTTGAAACAAACATTATTTCCGCAGGGTTACTCACTATATTTACAGTTTCTGGGAGAGGTAATCTACTTAATGCATCAGTATTTTTATTATTTTTACCCTCGTGATACTCAATAGTATAATCATAACCAGCTAACATTAACGACCATCTCAGCATTCTAGATGATAATGTATCAGGTACCTTTTTTACAGGATCAAATAATCGAATTAAAGGTTTATGATCTGATTTTTTTCCAGCTAAATATTGGTGAAATTTAGTGACACCAAACATTATAGATAAAGCTTCTTTATCAATCATTGCATAATTTCTTTCAGTTTTATTTAAAGTTCTATAAGCATAAGCAATAGGTTTCTCTTTACCCTCAACAATGTGGCTTAAAACTGACCCTATGCCATATTCAGAAGCATCACAGTTTAAAACTATATCTTTGTTTACATCATATAATTCTAAAACAGGAGATGTACATAATAATTGTTTCACTTTTTGAAACGCTTTTTCATGCTTTTCTGACCATGTCCAGTTTACATTATTATCTAATAATCTATGTAAAGGTTCTAAAACATCTGAAATATTAGGCAGGAAGTTTCTATAATAAGAAATTAAGCCTAAAAATGAACGCAAATGTGATACATTATTTGGAATAGGAGCATTCAAAAACGCATTAACTTTTTCTGGAATAGGTCTAATTCCTTCCTGAGATATTTTATGACCTAAATAAGAAACTTCCGAAACCATAAATTTTAATTTTTCCTTATTTAATCTTATACCATGTGCTCAGAAAAGCATTTCAGAACACTTTCAACTCTTTCAGAATGTTCTGATTCATTACTAGCACTAATAATAACATCATCTAAAAATACACCAACATATTCAAATTTTTTTTAAATATGTTCAATTTTTCTTTGAAACATACCAGGAGCACATTTTACCCCAAATGCTAATCGTAACACATTAAACAAACCCTTATGAGTATTTATAGTCAAAATTTTGCTACTTTCTTTATCTACAGGTTGTTGTAAATAAGCATCTTTTAAATCAAAAACAGTAAAAAATTTACCACCTGATAATTTAGAAAATAATTCTTCCATTCTAGGAAGAGGATAATTGTCATTTTCAGTATTAGAATTAACTGTTGCTCTATAATCACCATATATTCTAACAGAACCATTAGGCTTAGGAACAATTACTATAGGACTAGCCCATTCTGAATGATCAACAGGTTTCAAAATACCCTCATTAGTTAATCGTTCCAATTCAACATCAGTAGCTTTTCTTAAAGCAAAAGGAACAGGTCGAGACTTCAGAAAAACTGGTTTTGCATCTTTTTTCAATTTTATTGACGCGGGAGGACCCTTGATTGTTCCGATCCCGTCAGCAAAAACATTAGGAAAATTTCTAATTAAATCATCTTTCGAAATGCTTTTAATCATATTTACATTAGGCCAAAATAATTTTGATGCTTTTAACCAAGTTTTTCCAATTAGACTCGGACCCTCCTCTTTAATAACTAACATTCTTAAATCAGGTATACAATGTTCATTAACAACAGCATTTACTTTTAATTCCCCCAAAACAGCTAAGGAATCTTTAGTATAAGTTTGTAGCTTAATATTAGATTTAATTAAAGGCAGCTTACCTGAGAACAATTTATGAGCAACACTTTTACTTACGATCGTATGAGCCGCACCGCTATCAATTTCAAATTGTATATTTACATCATTTATTTTAACCGATTTGATCCACGACAGATTATTGGACTTGTCGTCCATAAAATTTAAACAATATTCTTCCTGAACAGTTTTAATTTTTCTGTTCTTAAAAGGTTTCTCACTTTTCATTCCAAATTTTCGATTTCTGCAACAAACTTTAAGATGACCTAATCGATGGCAAAAATGACATTCTGCCGATTTAAAAGGGCATAACTTGGGGTTATGATTTTTAGAACATCTATAACACGGTTTCTCAGGTGCGTATTTATCTTCTTTAGGCTTAGGTGCATGAGTATACTTCTCTACTTTCGATTTCTCTCCTTTCGGAATACGCACTTGATTGACAGTCGTATTATCTCCAATGTGTAGGGATTTTACTCCAGCCTCAGCACACTCGAAAGACTCAGCTATTTCTATCGCTGTTTAGAACGTTAATTCTCTAGAATCCAGTAATTTTTGCTGTATCTTCTCATCCTGGATCCCAAATACCAACTGATCACGGAGGCGGTCATTAAGCGTATTTCCAAAATTACAATGTTCGGATAAACGACGTAAATCTCGTACGAACTCGGCTATATTTTCTCCTTGCTTCCTTAGTCGTTTCTGGAACTTAAATCGTTCCAGAATTTCACTCGGGCGTGGTGAAAAATGATCTTTAGCTTTCTTTAAAAGATCCTCGTAACTGATTTCTTTCAGCGTATTCGGGACAATAATATCTCGTAAAATAGCAAACGTAGATGTTCCCATAGAACTTAATAATATATTCTTTTTCATTTCATCATTTTTGATGCTATTTGCTGAGAAATAAAAATCAATTTCCTCGACGTAAATAGTCCAAGGAACATTTGCATTATATTCTTCCAAGCGTCCCAGAGTAATTATTTCTTTCTCGGCCATTTTCCGTGCCACTT
Organism: Maratus speciosus; assembly: GCA_963932465.1. Taxonomy (NCBI): domain Eukaryota; kingdom Metazoa; phylum Arthropoda; class Arachnida; order Araneae; family Salticidae; genus Maratus; species Maratus speciosus. The sequence continues at coordinate 296,245,616 of OZ010798.1, forward strand.
TTTCTTTTTCGAAAAAGATTTTTTTTTTTTAACACGAAAAAAATTTCACTGCTTTTTAGTTTGGGTTAAATCCCATCCTCGTCGCCACTTTTATATCGCCGATCTCTTATTATTAACTAATTACTCTTAACTAAGGAAGAATGCATAACTATAATATTACTTATAGTTTATTATATACATTATTTACAACAGCTGCTAAGCACAGCTCTCAGAACAAAACACATCTTACAACTGCGCAGAAATATTCTTGGCTACGTGTAAAGCCTTACAATTCCAGACTGTCCGTGTATGGTGCTGCCATCTATTAATACAGATCTCAACTATTATTGAGATATGACAGAAGCAAATTTACTTTTCGACATAGTCACTGTGAAGATTGAGACTTTTGTCATACCTGTGGATGAGTTTTCCAATATCCTCTGTATCGAAAATTGCCGTCAGCGTGTTGAGATAAGTCCTCCATGACGTTTTGAAGATTTTCCCTCGTACGAAAGCGGTGTCCTCCAGACTTATCTTCAGTTCTTGAAGAAAGTGGAAGTGGCTCTGTTCTAGATATAGACTGTGCGCTGGGTGATAGAACACTTGGGTTAAATTCCCATTTTCGTCGCCACTTTTATAACGCCGTTTTCTTATGATATAACTAATTACTCTTAACTAAGGAAGAATGCATCACTATAAGATTATTTATAGTTTTTATTTACATATTTACAAGCCGCTAAAATGCAGCTATTCTCAACAAGTCACATTTTACAACTGCGCGGAGTATTCCGGTAACATGCGATACCTTACAATTCCAGACTGTCCGTGTATGGTGCTGCCATCTATAATTACAGATCGTTACTAATTGTTGTATTCTTATTTGAATCGAGATATAACAGTTACTGTCTAGTTGCATTTTAGTAGATATTATGCATGTTGTTGTTACATTTTAAAATGACAAAATTTTAAAAGTATTAGAAAACATAAATTTCAACTTTCAGATGAAAGAAAATAACCCTAAGAAATCTTAATATTTTAAGAAAAATCAATGACAGAAAGGAATATCCTCTAAAATGGTGGAAAGAAATCAGTGTAGACTTTATAAAGCTCACAATTAACAAAAAAGTCATGCATTGTTTTGCTATGTCAGCAGACTATTAAAAAGTGTACAGTGAACAATTTCAGATTTAAAGGAAGGAAATATGTATAAGGAAAATAAATTTTAAAATATTGACTATGTAGTATCTTAGTGTATTGTTACAATTTAATAGATATTAGGTACATTGTTGCTGTTACATTTTAAAATAATCGCAAAATTTTAAAAGTACTAGACAAAAAAAATTTAAGTTTCAGGTAATAGAAAATCAAAATTAAATAGTGATGTAATTTTTTTGCAAACTAAATAGATTTTTCAGAAAATAGTAGTGGGTGTTTTGAAGCGAATTTCTGCACAAGGGAAGAAAGAGCACTCAAGAGCGGGTGAAAAACTTGTTTGTTACGTGATCAAAATCGCTTATAACTTATAACTCAATAGGTAATTGATAGATCAAAAAATGGGAAAAACAGTTCAATTCCAAATCGCTTCCATGGCCAGGCTTTCCAATTTTATACCTTTCCGGTAAAAAATGAATTTGTAAATGTGTCAAAACATTTTGCGCTAGTTGAGCAGAACAGTTAAGAACAGCCTTAAGAGCATTTTAGTTAAAAAAAAAAAAAAAAAAACACTTAAGTATTGCAGCATATACGACTTAAATATTTATGTTATACATACAATACATCTATACTTAATCTATCATATATATTTATGTTCTTTATAATTCTAATTAAAAATATCACTGAAAGAAATATTTTTTTATGTAACAATAACAAGGGATAAATATTAAACTTCCCATTAGCCTTAAAAAATTAGAATTTCCTTGTATTGTTCTATTAGGAAATTTTTGAATAGATTAATTTTAAATTAAATAGATTATGTTAGCTTATTACAGACCCCAAAGCAGAATACTTTGCAATGTTCTGCAACAAACTTCAGCTGATCAAGAATGTTCTGCGGGAATGTCTTCCAATGATCCACTGACGAATTTCGCAATTTTTTCCTTGTACCATAGGCAAATTTTGAGGCTTTTTCTTGTGACCGATTAGAGAAAACTATTGGTCTTTTCGCAGTTTGTTCCGATGATCCACTGATGAATTTCTCTATTTTTTCCTTGTACTGTAAGCCAATTTTGAGTTTTTTTTCTTGTGACTGATTAGAAGAGATAATCGTGGGGCTTTTTACCTGCAACCAATTGGCGAAAATCTGGAACTTTTTTTTCTGCGACTGTTCATCGAATTTTGTATGTTTTTCCACAACAGGCTAAAGAATTTCATGATTTGTTCTTCAGGATTGACTGATGAATTCTGCAAGTTTTCTCGCGACCAATTGATGAATTTCACAATATTTTTAAATGGACGATTAAAGATTTTTTTTTTTGTTTTTCGGCCATTGAGTGATGAATTTTGCAATTTTTCCTTCGATTGAATGGTGAATTTTCTTGAAAATAATAATATGAAATGTTCTGCAGAGAAGTCGGTTGTTCTGCAACGTACGTCACACTTTTAAGCATATTCTGCTTTGAGGATTACAGATACTTTTTGTACTTATTGATACAGCATAAAAATTTTAACATGATTCCTAAATTACTCTGTTAGTATATAAAAATGGTTAGATAAAACCCATTCAGGGTATGAAAGTTAAAGGGAAAAAAGTGTTAGTTAATTTCAAATAAAATGCCAAATTAAAAAGTTTTACCATGTAAATAAAATAAAAAAAAAAACCAGTTCTTACAGTATTATTCGGCCTTGGCCGAATAATGGACTTGATATTCGGCCGAAGCCGAATATTCGGCGGATAGGCCGAATAATCGTTGCATCTCTAGTTCAAGTGTCTTGAGATAATCAGAAAAGTTTCTGTTCACAAAAAGGTTGAATTGAAACTTGAAAGTCTCACTTTTATTTTAATATCATAGAAAACTTTCCTAAATGTTTAAAAAGGAACAGGGTGCTGCTGGTGAAAAAAAGGACACTTTTTTACTCTTAAGGGCATTTTTCTTATTTCAGTGCACTTTTTAGATTCTAAAGTGTACTTTTTTTGGTTTTTTAAGCCTTTTTTCACTTTTAATACTTAAAATTCAGGACACTCTTTTCAAGACAGTTTTTACTATGCAAACAAAAAGAGTAAGGGCTAATTTTCTGGATTAGGGGCATTAAAGGCACTAATTTTTTGGATAAGGTGCAAGGAAGGTGCTATTTTGTAAATCAAAGGGCAGGAAGGGTGCAGCACTCCCATGAAACTGTCTAGGGGAAACTCTAATCATAGTCTATTTTAGAGTTAACTTTTCTTTTAAAAAGGACGGGGTGGATTTGCTGAAAAGGGCATTTTTGTCTGGTAAAATGGTACTTCTTATATCGAATAAAGGGACACATTTTGTTGAGGGAAAGGACACTGTTACTGGATTATCATTTGTCAGTTCTGAGCAGTGGGAATTTAAACTCTAAACCTTTAAATAGTATTAAGTCCTATTTCCTGAGGGCATTTCAAGGAAGGGGGAGGGGGAGGAGGCACACTGGATTTACAGGTATATATTATCATGGTAAACTGAAATTGTGCTGTATTTTTAAGAATATCATAAAATAGCTCCACTTTTTGAATATGCCACTTATGGGAACATGTGCCATTCAGGGACGATTTCGAAATTGAAAATGCATTATGATTTGAAAACACAATAGGGTCAGGTGGGGGAAAGTGGTCATAAAAACAGGCTTTTCAAACTTTCAGAGGATATAAACATCAGAATTTCTGTGATGTTTTCTAAAATTTTGGGTGTTATTTTACATTACATTACTCTAGAGTACATCCATATCCATTTCAGAAATATTTTTGGGGAATAACACCTTTTTATAACATATTTTTCCAGGCATGTTTTTATGACCACTTTACCCCAGGGGGTGGGGTAAAGTGAGTAGTGCATGGGGTAAAGTGGTCACATTGAAAAAGTGTAATAAAAAAATAAACTAATGAATAAAAAGTGGCATTTTATTATTTACAAACATTTTAAACAACCTTTATAATAAGTTATCTGCAATTTTATTTTATTAAAGTGTAAATTTGTAATGTTAAAATTGTTTGTTGTTAAAGTTTGGTTCTTCAAGGATTTTGATCACATCTGATTCTGGAAAAGTATAATGATTGCCAAATTTGGATTTTTTTAAACATATTTTAAGAAAAAGAATCATGTGTTTTCTAAATAAATTGTTTTATTGATTTCTTCATTTCATATCTTTGCAACACTCAAGGTCCTATAAGATATGGTTTGAGATGTCATCTTTAGCGATTATAAATGGATTCAAAAGAGAAGGTTGACTAGGGATATTTTGTTGTTGTTTTTTTCCTCTTGGAAATTTAACCAACTTTTAAGTATCCCATTCCTCTTGTTATTTTTGCAGATATAATGCAAGTGTTTTTTCTGTCAATACTACCCCGATATTGGACTGGACACATTTCCTTTAAAACTATGTCTAACAATTCTATTCACATCTAAAATGATTGTAGATAATGTTGCCAATGTAGCTTATTTTAATTTTTTTTTTACATATTTTGCAGTCGGCTTTCTTGATACTGTTTCTTTAAAATTCCTTTCCAGGCTTTTTTAATGGGGGAAAATACACCTAGATCTAATGGTTGTAGACTATGACTAGTATGAGGTAGCAGGCAGAGTATTATAATGGGATTGTCGATAGCTATTTTTCACAGTGTCATAATTCATTTATGTCCATCACAATCATAAATAAAAGGGCAAGCTTTTGTAAACTTTCGGTGTACTATGTACTTAATAAAATGATTCATCCAAAATTCAAGTACAGAATCCTGCATCTATCCAGATTCCATGATTCATACAATGCTCCTGCATGACCACCCTTTATCCATAATTCATATATACTCACTCATAAACTGCAAATGGAAGAATGTAATAACCACTAGCTGATATACCAAAAGGAACACTGAACAATATCTTTTCTTTGGTTTCTGAATTTTATGTAATGCATTGCATTGCGTAAAATGTTTTAAACTGAACTATTTTAGCTATCCATATCCATTCCAGCCTCATCAACATTAAAAATTCTTTCAGGACTTTCTTGGGGACTATTTTCTTATATAATGCAAGTATAGGTATTCGAAAAAGTAGTTAATGTATTGGTGTTAAATTAGTTGATGTAACCTTTGCAAGCAATTCAGGTTTACACTTAGTTAATTCATTCACTATTCTGAACCTATTAAAAATTAAACCTAACCTTTTTTAACCCCCATATTATAAAATATTATTAAATAATAACTATTTGCAGTTAATTTTTAATAATTATTAGTATTTAATAAACTGGCATTGTATATAATGAATAATTTAACTCAGATCAAATATCTATAAGTTAAGCCTAACCCTATGACCACTTTACCCCATGTAACTAAAACTATTATAAAATAAAATCTGTGATAAATATAACTTAGCTATAAATGAAAATATGTTCTTGAGATATGTGAAAAGCTTTCTGAACTGCCAATTTAACAAAATATGGGATAAACAAAATGGAGCAGAAAAGTTAATTAAAGAGTTAAAAGAACAAGGTGTAACAAAGACAGACAAAATGAGTGCTCAGTGGCTCAAACATGTTACTAAAAATGTTTTTTTGAGTGAGAAACTTTGATCAATGCTTAATAAATCTAAAATTAAAAGAAAATTATTCAAATTTCTATATTAGTCAGGATTTTAGCCCTTTTTATGAATTATGACCACTTTACCCCGCCTGACCACTTTACCCCACCTGACCCTACAATATGCAGCTGCTGCATGTTTTTTTGCATTGATTTAGACTTACAACATGTGAATCAATCAGAGCAGCAGAAAAAAAAAAGTGGGGGAGGGGGGAGCAGAGGAGAGGAAAAAAACCAAATACATTTTTTTAAAAATACGAGACAAAGAAGTTATTGGGAAACGGGGCAGGGTGTATCAGCAGTTTAAATGGAAAGGGCAGGGCGCAACACCCTTTGAAAAACATCAAATGGGAATACTAATCTATTTTTTCACGACTACAGATCTACACAAACTTTTAAAAACAGGTTTGAATTGCTCAGATAAGACTCTATTATGACCAGCATTAGGTTCCACATGATATCAATTGACCTTCAGGCTTTCTGGCACCTGTCTCTCACAACTTTACAAAGAATTACTAAACATGTTTTAAACATAACAACCCGGATAGGCATATTATAATGTTCATAAAAGTAATAATGAAGAATTCTACTTATTAAAATCAAGTTATGTATAAAATTAAATTTTATTACCTTATTTAGACAATAATCAAAACTGTGAAAATACATTATAATGTTTTACTTTTAATGTTATACTTTTCCCATTTATTATGCTAGGATTAAAAAAATACATAAAGTAGTAAATTAAATAGGTACATGACTTATAAACCAACTACTACAAATTAAGCTATTGGCACACCAAATTCAACTTGAGAGCCTATCCTTCATAAAGTGACAATAAGTCATCAATACTTAAAATTGTACGTAGTTCCTCAATAAAAAAGGGGGTCATAATGGATGGATGCACACAATAAGTGCGGCACATTTACACTCGTGGTTAATGACTGCAACAGATACTTTTATAAATGTAATTTTAAAAGTGGAAATTTGAACAAAAAATCTAAATAAACGAAGTAAAACATGCACATGACAGAATGCAATATGGAGCTAAAAAGGGCGTTGACATTTTATAGGCAATAACTTATAATTGATCACAAAAAATGATTAGCTAACAATGATATTTAAATGTTAAAAGTTTAATCAAAAATGACATACTAAACTTCAGAAAACCAAGAAAGCAATGCATATGATAACAAACAAACCTCAGAAGCAAAATCTACGATCACATATTTAATCCGTTGTTACATGTTGAATAATCTATTCTTTATTTATGGTGTAAGAGAAAGTTATAACTCGTTAATTTTTTTAACAACTGTCAAAAATATTAAAGTTGGCAGTTCATCATCAACGGATTCCACAGGTAAATAACAGACAAAAAGGATTAACTTAACAGTTCACAAAAATAGCTGTGATCGTGATTACAAACAAAGAAAAGCTGTTGCCATTCTCATAGAAATAAAAGGAAGGCTTCAGCGTTGGCGGTATCCAGGCTACTATTTCGCTGTTAGCGAAATGAGATCGGCCAATCAGATGCCTGTATTTTTGCAAACAGAAAAAGCTCACAAAAATGTGGGCTTCTGATTGGTCAATCTCGTTAAAAATCTTATCTGGATGCCGGCCCATATCCTGCTAGATTATCGCAAATTTGCGAAAGAAGAGCAGACCAATCGCAGAACAGTTTTCCAGAAAATTTTCGCATTTAGTGAAATCTAGCCGGTATCCAGAGAAATTTTGCGCAGTTAGCGAAACAAAATTGACCAATCAGAAAATTTGTTTACTTCAAACAGCGAAAAGTTCGCAACAATGCAGGTCAATCTCATGATTGGTCAATCTCGTTTCGCTAACAGCGAAAAATATACCTGGATCCTGGCTAATTTCGCGCTATGGGATTTTTACCGAAAATAAAGACTGACAAATAAAAATAGTTTACGGTTCAAAACATAAAATGAGAACTTCTTGGCTACCTCTGGCTCCGTTGCACAGTCTTTGTGGAGCTCCCGGATACAATTCTCTGGCGTTGCAAATTTCCTTGTGCTGCGGGCACCCGATGTCAAACACACAAGCCATATGCATGTGTTCAATAAGGAAAGGGCATGTTTACAAACAAACACTTCCGTCAACCAATCTACCACTACATTTTTATCATAGTGATCATTGCAGGAAACCAACTTGGCGACCTAGGCCAATCATATAATAGATCTGTTAAATCAATCTGTTAAAGACCAATCAAATTCCCGGAGTTCATGTGTACAGTAGGAGTCACAATGAATGAACAGGTTTTTCGTGCAAACCAACAGTACTTCGACCAAAAGTGACGTCAGCTGCCCTTTCCTTATAAATAAATAACTAAATAAATAACTTCTTCTTACGGTCAATCGTAGGATGGACGTTCGGCCTCAGCTGTAAATTCCCCTAAAGGCTACTAAATAGATGAGCTGGCTCGTCAGGCATTTTCATCCCTGACTGACTGCTTCGCGTAATAGTATCTCAATAGCGTTGAATTAGTTTCTGTCTATTTTTAGCTTTAAAAGCTTAATTATCGGTAGTTTTTCTGCTATTAATTGTTGAAATCATTCAATAAAGGATTACTGCATGCTTCAATTTCCCTATAAACATAAAAAAATGACCAAATTTTAATATTAATTGTAGATTATATTCTTCGTGAATTTTTTTCTTCGCCAATTTTGGCGATAAGGACATATTTTAAAAGTACAGCGCCATCTAGTTCATTTTCGGGAAAACAATTGATTTTGAGGCGATTTTTTACATTATCGGACGAAAATAGAGTGAAATTATATGGGAAGCTACTTTAATTTTTTGGATAATTAATAACGATACCTCAAAATATTAACATGTGAGGAAATTTATGAGATTTTTGAAGAAAAAAAATAGCTAAGGAACTAATGTGAAATAGAATTTTTCAGGGAAATTTTACAATACTTTTTTTATTATTATTATTCATTTTCACAAAAAATGGATTTTATTTTAAGTTTTTGAAAAAAATTCTCCAAATTTGCTTAAGATAATTTTATTGTTAATATTTCATCATAAGACAGTAATATTTAAAAATATATAAATAAATATTTTTAACAATTTTCGTAAGTCAGTATTACCAAGAAATAAAGCGTATCTTTACTGTAACTTTCAGATATAAAATTGTTTTAAAAAATATCAAAGGATAGTTCCATACTATGAAATCTCAGAGGTCGATGCAGGTTTATTTCCTGGTGCCCATTTTGTGAAAAGTAAAAGTTTTTTTTTTGTGAATTTTATTATAATTTTGTGAAAAATAATATTTTGTAATGAAAGTTGAAATCGAGTTACTCAAATTCGAACTAAGCATTTATTAACAAAAACTTCTTTAAACCATTTTGCTAAAATTTTTGTTTCTGGTGAACTGGTTTTATTTACAAATCACAGATTTTAAAACCTAACAAAATAAAAATAATAAATAGAAGTAAGTTTTTATGGAAAGGGATTTTGTCAAAGGGCCTATTTTATTAAAAAAGAATTTTGTGAAGGGACCTGTTTCATTAAAAGGAGTTTTGTGAAGGGGCCCTATTTTATTAAATTTATTTTTATAAAGGGGTCCATTTTGTTAAATTCATCTTTGTGAAGGGACCTGTTTTATTAAATAGATTTTTGTGAAGGGGCCCTAAATAGGCCTCAAATTTTGCTTCTTCGACCCCTGAGTCTCATTACATTTTCCTCTTAGAAAAGAACAGTTTCATATTATTAAAGTAATGAAAACTTGCTACCCATGAAAACTTTTTTAAAACAATTTTACTTTATAGAAGTTTTTAAAAACTATAACAAAGTAAAAAAAAAGAAAGAAAGAAAAAAAGAATATATTTTTTTAATAGTATTTTTTGTTCAGTTAATTTCATTTTGTTCATTGTTAGCATCAGAAATTAATTATAATATTTATTTTATTACATTGCCAACTTCTTAAGGACAATCAAAAGTACACACTTTTGATTTTTTAGGTGGCGCTACATAAACACAAAAAGGGGAAAAAAAAACAAAAAAAAACCATTAACATATTTTTGGAGGATGAATGTACATTTAGAAAATACTTTTTCTTACGCTAATAAATTGCTGTTGATATCCTGCAAACATAATCTTCATCATTTTAACTCTCCAACATAAGGAAAAATAAAATAATACATTTTGAAATACGTGCGAATATAGTTAAAAAAGTTCTTCTGAACGGATTTAGAGGGAAGTTGCCTTAGTAGTTAAATAAATTATGAAGAAAAAGAAAAAAAAATTATATGTAAAATTCTCATTTTGAACTGCAAAACTTACACTCTGTGTGAGCGGAGCCGTAGTCAAAAGTCAGGTATTAATGATAAAAAATGGTTCTATTGAAAAATAATAATAATTTCTCTCTCTCTGCCCTCTTTAAGAAATAAACTTAGTTTCGATTATTTTTTCGGGAAGGATTTCTGAAGATTTGCGGCCTCTGAAATTCCGAGGAGGGGTGCCCTTCATCCAGACTATAATTGAAGATCAAATTCGTAATCTTCCAGCGGGTTGGGGGTAGGCATGTCAGGCTGTAAATTTAGCACTGGATCCACTAGCAAAAGGAATATTAATAAATAATAATTTTAATAAATGAAATATTAATTAAAGATGTAAGGCAATTTTTCTTTTAGGACGTAGAAAAAAAAGGAAGGGGTTCAATTCCTCCGCATTCAGTTATTATTATTATTATTATTATTATTATTTATTATTATTTTAACGGTACATGAGCTATTCCAAAGAATTCGGATTCGGGTAGATGTTTAGTAACCACTGATGCAGTTTCCTTTTTCTGCTACTCTTTTTTATATAAATTATCAAATACTCCCTTACACCCCCCCCCCCTCTGTTTCGATTTAACAATCTGGAAATTACTATTGAAAACCTTATATATACAATCTTACACATTCCGAATATATATATATATATATACATATATTGATTTTATGACTTGATTAATAAATAGTTATACAATTAATTTTTATAGACATTTTATTTATTGATAATCCTAAAATATAAATTTAATTGAAATTGAGTACTTTAGCCCCCCCCCCCCTCCCCTTGCCATACACACATCCTTTTCAACAAAGTACTTACAAACATCAGATTTCATTTATGTATTCTCTAAAAGTAAATTATTACGAATTTTAAAATTTGAAATTTATTCGAAGCTTTCATTCAATAGCGTACTATTTGATAAACTTAGGGAAGCAACGAAGACAGCGATAAATGTGCCAAATAGGTCAATCTCGCGCCAACATGTTCCCACCTGGGAATGCTATGGCAAACGGACGAGCCAGCCTGTATATTTAGAAGCTCTACTATAGATCAGTTTCAACCACATGACCATATGCCCACCAATTTTCCACCAACCAATCAAAATCACCGATCTTTTAGCGCTCAACTACAGCGCCTAGAATACATACCCATACAACACAAACACGTCCTGAGGACATACGAAAGACGTCCTATGCAGTATATTGCCTCGTCCGTCGGACGTCCTACAATATCCCATCGTTATCCGGCGGACGTCCGGGGGGGAGCAGAAAGAGACACCTAATCACGTCCTCCGGACGTCATTTTCAGCCATTCATAGGATGACAGTAGGACGCTCATATAGTGTGGAAATCTGTTATCCAAACAGCGCTAAAATGTTGTATCCCTTAAATGTGCTGAAATCCAAAGAGACGATCGCAGCGACATCTGCGATATATTTTCAAATTTTAATCTAAACATCGCACACTGTTAAAAATATCGTGAAAAATTGCCTCTGTTTTCCAAGGCTATTTATTTTTTGACCAATCAGAATGCTTCTTAGGTGTTTATGTAGCGTTCTCATTGGTCAAAAAATAGAGAGCCTTTAAAAACAGGGGTAATTTTTCATGATATTTTTAACAGCGTATTATTACAGCATCTAGACCAAATCGTCTTGAAGTTTTAGAAAGTATCCTGCAGATGTCTCTGTGATCGACTCCTTGGATTTCAGCATCGTTTGACATTTAAGGGATAAAATATTTTAGTACTTTTTTAAGTATTACTGGGATAGCCGATTTCCACACTATGTATTCTAGTATTTTTTCTAGTACTATTTATTTTTCGAGATGACTATTTAAATGCTCTGTTTTGCGGCCACCGAATTGAAGAGATAAGAACTATATATTTACTATCGTATTGCAGGTTTTGAGCTCACAGGATATTACCGGAGAGCTTTTGAACCTACATATTCGGTCTGTATATGTACTTACGTACATACGCACGCAACTCGATATCTTTTGATAGAAATATCCGATCGTCTTCAATTTGTATATACTTATTTATTGAAAAACGGTTCTTTAATTAAATCTTGGGGCTCATGTGTGTAACATAAGGACAGAAAGGACGGAATTAACCCTTTCGAGGGTGGTGTCACTGAAAAAGGACTCCTAATTTTAATTCCAAAACTGACAAACATCACCAAGAAAATTTAATAAACATTTTCCTTTTGTAATGTACGTGAAAATAATCAACTTCATATTTAATAATAACTCCGTTTATCAACTAAACAGAGCAAGCCATACAGTAGCGAGACCCTACAACTTCTTCTTCCAGCAAGGTTCGATGGTAGTCCCGATAAAAGTCAAGAAAAGTGTGATGAAGAAGATGAAGAAGATTTCTGATGAATCATTTTGAAACTGGAAATATATTAAATACATTAAAAAACTAGCAATCTATACTATATAGACTCCACTTTACTGAACCTACTATTAAATATAATTTAAATGTAAATAATAAGTTTTACATATAGTAAAATTAAATATATTTAATTAAATATTAATAGTGAATAAAACAAACCTATCAACAATTACTTTCCTCTTAAAAACAGTGAATAGTTAAGGTTACAAGTCGCTCAACTTCCAAACTGCCTTCGGTAATATTAAGTCAATGGACATGTGATTTATTCGTATTTTTAAAATATATACATAGTAAATTAATATTTTAACTTCTTTTTTCTTTGTGCTCTTCTTAAATGATGACTCTTTTTTTCTTAATTGCCAAAATATTTATAAAATGTGTATTTATTATTATGTGAAATGTTAAAATCTTACTTACACTTTTAAGATATAAAATATTAAACTAAGCTATGGATTTGTATGTATACTTCATAGTATACTAAATATTAGTTCAGTGAAACGCATAGCACAGTTAAAAATGTCCATTCAGCCATTTCCGTGAATAAACGGAAATGTACTTGAGAACTTTTGTGCAGCCCTGTATATGATCTATAGAATGTATCTACACCAAGTAATATTTTTAAAAAAATGTCCTATTTTAAAACGCCTACTACAAACGTACTTCCAGCAATTATTGGTCATAGGCTTCAATAGTTAAATTCCTTCTTTAGCCATATTCTTTTGTGTGTCCCTGTAAATGAACGATATATTCTATGCACATCATATTCTACAATAAGTGTCTTTAGTACACCTTAATGATGTATATAAATTTCAGTACGTTTAAAAGTGTGATATCATTAAAGTACAGAGAAAACGATTTTTCCCCATAGACCATAATGTAAGGGAATTCTTTTGGGTGACTCTGTAAATGAACCGTAAAGACTATATACTTCATTTACAATTCCAAACATGCCATAGTGATACCCAATAACATCTAAGAATTTCAAGCCAATCGGACTATATTTACATCGAAAAATATTTTTGACCAGGATTTTGGGTCAAATACTCCACTGTGTGTCGGTGCGATCGACACTTAGCATTTTTAAAAGTAAGCCGGAACACACTAAGGCTGCGATTAGAGTGTCTCGCTATCTTAAATCTTACGGTAGATCATGACTTCGTATTGCGGTGCCTCAGCATACGTCCTCGTGCAGTCAGCCAATCAGAGGCCGCAGTTACATTTGTAGTGGTTGTGCGCGCATCCACATGCGCTTAATCTTACGACAGCTTGAAAGCTGTTGTAAGATCGCGATACACTGCAATACCGTTTACGCTTTGTTTCTGTCGTAAGTTTTAATGTTGAGCACAGCAGTAGTAGCGGAGGTAGTGAAGTTTTCCTTTTAGGCGTTCTTGATATTTCTTGAGCTGATTATCTTAGTACTTAGGGTGGAGGCGCGTTGTTCTTCTTTTAATCTTCCTTGGTGTTTCTTGAACAGATGATCTTTGAATTGCAGGTGTAGGCGAAGGTGCCCTCCTTTTTATCTTTAACCCATCAGTACTCGCGCTGAGATAAAATCTACCCCAATCGCATTTTTTCTTTTAAAAAAAGATAATTTTTTTGAGGACGCTTCTGACCTGCCTTGTGCCTTTCAGAGTCAAGGTCGAGAAGGGGTGGGTGAAGCAATGTCTTTTCTTTGTGTGCTAGAAGGGGAGAAACATACCTCCTGGAACTAAAATATCCCGCGCGTGTTCATTTCGGTGCGTTCATTTCTTACGGGATGACACACACTAAAGTAATTTTAATGGAAGACTAACATAAAAACTACTTGTCTATATTGATGAAAGGGTATTAAATGTAATAAATCTAAATTTTGTGAAATAATTCATTTTTTAATGTGTAAAACAAATCGTTTGCATATTTTCTATAAAAAAAAAAAAAAAAAAAAAAAAAAAAAAAAGTGATTTTTACAGAAACTGATACAAAATCTGAAAATAAATATGAAAAGCATGATTTTTTCCTTAAAAGAAGTAGTACTGATGCATTTTACAATATAGTGCAGTAGATTTGTTTTTAAACCGCATTTAGCCAAAAGTATAATGAGAGACAAAATGGGGTGAGATTTATCCCACGCGTGTAGTAACGTAATAGAAACGGACGCGTGTGCTGACGGGTTAACATAATTTGGAATTCACCGTTTTCTTCAGATAGAATTGAGTTAATATATTTTCTTTCTATTACCAGTTCAGGGACAGATATTGAATGTATGAGCGATGCCGAAGCTGATGTAGTAGTCAAAGTTTCAAAATGTAGTTTAGAAAGATTACTTTTACTTAAATTCTCTTCGTTCTGTATATTGTTTTCCGGATGTTTAAAGGGACGGTGGACATTAAACATTTTTTTCTGCTTTTCATAATAGAGATAGGATTTTTTTTTTAAGTATACATTTCACCGTAAGTACATAGAACACCTTTAAAAAATTCCAATCTTATTATAACTTTAAGATTTTTAAAACAGTTTAAAATTTTAAAAAGAAATTTTAAAATGCTCCATGCGTCTTAATTTGAGATGTTTCCTCGATTTTGCATTTTAATCGCTTAAGAGGGTCCGGGACGCAAAGATCTTTATATTCTAAAAACATTTTATTGCATTAAAAGTTTTTTTTTTTTTTTTTTTTTTCCTTAAAACGACGTTTAAATCAAGTTTCTATCTTTATTAGAACAAGAAATATTAATTTTTTGTTTTGATTTGTTTTCAAAAATCTAACTTTCAAGCAAAGGTTGTCAAAGTAGTTACTTTTTGTGAAAATGCGTTTTTCTTCATGATAGGTTTTTTTCACAATTTCTTGTATCTAAATTGTTCTAAGTCAAGAACCGTTAAAGATAATGGTTCAAACTGGGAACATGTCTTTTTCAATTATTTTTCTTTAATTTTTATTCAACAAATTTGAAAAAAATATTTACTTTTGAAAATATTTTTTTTAAAGTTACATATATATATTTTTAATTTAAATATATTTAATTTTTGTAATTAATATTTTAAAAAATGCTGAATCAAAATTAAAACCTATATATTTCTATTTATCTAAATGAAAAAAAATTGAAATTCAACAAATAATTTGTCGAGTTATAACGATTTTAAATTACCCCACTTTTTTAAATTAATTTTAATTTTTAGATTTAAAAAAAATTATGAGAAGTTTTATCATGTGATTTTGTTTACAAATGATATGGTTAACCATCACAAAAAAATTTTAAATTTTAACTCAATAAATATATATTTTTTTAAATGTGTCCTGGACCCCTCTTAAACCTTTATTACAAAGAAATTTGTGCATAGATTTTTTAATCTCTTGAACAGTTAATTTTTTCAAGATTTTTTTTTTAAATTTCCATATCGATTTTCATCCAAATCCAAATCCTTTTAATAATAGTCCTGGCAATAGGGAATTTTACCTAGCAAAATTAATGGTAGTTCTGGAAATCAGCTTACTTTATGTTTTTTGGGTCGCTGAATCCGAATTTTTAACTTCCCACCAAAATTTCCCCCGGCAACTCCCCCAAATTTTGGTAAAAAGCCCCCCCCCCCCAAAAAAAAAAGGTTTATATTAAAAAAATCAATTTTTTATTGTTTTAGGGGAAAAGTATCTAGAAATTCAGAAAGTAGACAAAATTTGCAACAAATGAGATATATGACATTATGATTTAGGATGAAGGGGAAGGGGGGATCTGCCTCGGAACATGCGCGCGGTGCTGCGTGGACTAAGTTGCGCAATTGCACTTAACCACTCACACGTTTACATTCGCCCTCCCATCTCCCCGCCGAACTTTCCTTATAAGGTTTACTTTAAGTTTTTTGGGTCGCTGAATCCGAATTTTAACTTACCCCCAAAATTTCCCCCCCGAACCCCCCCCCCCCAAAAATAGTTTTAATTAACTTAAATTTCTTATTGTTTTAGGGGAAAATCATTACGAAATTCAGAAACTAGACAAAATTTGCAACAAATAGGATATATGACATTATGACGTAGGATAAACGGGAAGAGAAGGGGCTGCCTCGGAACATTCCCCGCGCGCTTTTCATCCTAAGTCATAATGTCATATATCTAATTTGTTTCAAATTTTGTCTACTTTCTGAATTTCTAGATACTTTTCCCCTAAAACAATAAAAAATTGATTTTTTTAATAAAAACCTTTTTTGGGGGACTTTTTACCAAAATTTGGGGGGGAGGGGGTTCCGGGGGAAATTTTGGTGGAAAGTTAAAAATTCGGATTCAGCGACCCAAAAAACATATAATAAGCCTTTTTCCAGAACTACCATGAAGTTTGCTAGGTAGAGCCCCTATACGGTCTCTATTACCTGGACTATAAGTAAAAAATTATATTTAATTATCTTAATGAAGTCGAATTTTAAAATACATACATAGTTTCTATCTAAGCAATATCAGGATTCTTCCTTATCAATTTCATGAATTTTGAACAAAAATTAAGACGCATGGAGCATTTTCAAAAATCTAAAAACGTTGAAAAGTCAGTTTTGAGAAAAAGAGATTTAAAATATATTAAAGGGTCAAAAAATTGTGTACAAAATTCAAACGCTTGTAACTTTGCGAAAAATAATCGCATCTGCATGCGGTTTTTCGCAAATGGCTCAGAACAAACCGAAGAATAATAATATGCTCAAAAATGATTTTCGATTTTTGCTCAAATTTAGGTCCACGGCCCCCTTTAGAAGATGATTCTCTTTCATTATTAAAACGCTTGATTTTAGAACTATGCATACGATTGTTTTTATCTGAAAGATAGCATTTCTGTGTAGAAAATACATGGAATCTACAGCATTAAATTTTTTGGAAACTAGTGGTTGCGGTGCTATTTTTTTAACTATTTGGAAAAATGGTTATTGCTCTCGTCAGGGTAGGAAATCAAAAGCCTATCTGAACGTTTTCATTGGTTTAATCCGCAATTTATTCGTTATCTGATTGGTATGTACAGTAATCTGTATTTCCCTTTGGTTTCAACAACGATGGACAATAAAGTATTGCCACTATAACAAAAAAGTAATAAAAACTTTTAATTAAAAAAAATTAATAATTCAGAAACAAATTGAGATACAGCTTTCAAACAAATTGCATTTAAAAGTACATTTTTTTCTCTATCCGACGGTATAAAAAGTAATATTGTCGGATGTTTAGAAGTTTAAGAATGAAATTTTATTTAAATTGGTCGTGAGATTTTTTGGAAATCTGATGATAGAAAAGCCTTTTTCCGAACAGCCAATGAAATGCTTGGCTATTACGTAAGTTTCATAGGAAATCTGATGAGTCGCAGGCGATTTTTCTTGCTTGCAATTTTTACGTGTTTTACACTATTAATCTTTAATTCATGGCGTACGTAATGTATGACCAGCTCCGTAGAAGTTTAAAAATGTACAGTACCGAAAATTGTAAAACTGAAATTTCTTTTAAAATTTGTTCATGATGGTTCCAGGAATGTTATCGTTTAATCCATGGCGTACGTAATGTAGGATCAACTCCGTGCGATTTTTATGTTTTAAATTTTAGTCTTTGAAAAAATCATTTTCCAAATGGTCGTTGTAATTTGTTAAATTGCTTTTTTTTTTTTTTTTTTAAAGTTTTGCGCTGCTTGAAATTTGAATCGCCATAATTCAAAAATGGTGTTGATTCACCGAATTCAGATAAGTTATATTCTTGTAGCGAATCATCATACTATTACTTAGTGTTATCATCAATAAATGGATTGAATTTATCAAGATGATCGTCTTTAGCCTTTTTCTTTGACTTTGTAGCTAAGAGGCTTAGTTTTACACAATATAGTTTCATTTGAAAAACTTTGTTTTACCGCCTGAGCTTGTTTTATTAGCCCCCGGTATGCTATTTCTTTCTCCTAGCTTATTTTGTCTCCAATAAATAACGTTACCTTGTATACGCCTAGCCGTAAAACAGAAGCTGATCTTTCATTGTGCAATTAAATACTCTACAGCATTTTTTAAAACTTCTAAGCATCGCACATTTTCAGTGTTTATACCGTCGTATTGGGAAAAAAAGTACTTTTTAATGCAATTTGTTTGAAAACTGCATCCCCATTTGTTTCTGGCCCCACCAGTGGCCGAGAGGTTCTGCTCTCGAAGCTGGTAGACGGGAGGTGCTGGGTTCGATCCCAATCGCGCCCGTCGGCTTAATCGTTCGGAGTTTTCGTGGTTTTCTTCGAACCTTGGTTCTCCAAGCGTTAATACGGGTTAGGTTCCCTTAGAAAGATCTCCACGGAAGGCACCCCCCCCCCCTTAGGGCCTATATCCCACGTGCAGATAATTGGCCGACATAAATACAACCAACCAACCAACCAACCAACCATTTGTTTCTGAGATATTAATTTTCTCTAGTTTTTAGCGACATTTGTTTCATTTTGTTAACTCAAGTACTCCATTTCTGTATTGAAAAATAGCAATTATATCTTTTCGTTGCCACTTTCTCATAAAAACCGAAAAAAAAAAAAATTAAAATACGTGCTATTTCGAAAAAATATAAATGAATTGATTTCTTTTTGCTGCATTTGTGTATTATTCTGAGATAGTGACGTCCTACCCACACTTTATTGTAGATGTTTATGATTGGATCGTAAATGAGGAATTCTTCAGCGGATTCGGATGACGTCGTTTTATATAAATAAAATCGCGTGTTTTAAGTCTTAAAACTGAACTACAGTAGAGTCCCGATTATCCGAGTCCCGCTTAACCGAGTGTCCGCTTTAACCGATTTATTTTCTTCTGATGGACTGATGGCTTCTATTATTATGAAACAGCCATTATAAATGAAGTGTTAGGTGAAGATGAAAGAGCAGCCGTAAAAAGTTAGACCTCTGATTTTCTGGTGAGAATGGGGGGAAAAAAGGGCCATATATATAATTTTTTTTTTTTTTTTGAAAAAAAAATCATGGGTATTTTTTTCCCCATTCTGACCAGAAAATCAGAGGTCTAACTTTTTACGACTGCTGTTTCATCTTCACCTAACACTTCATTTATAATGGCTGTTTCATAATAATAGAAGCCACCAGTCCATCAGAAGAAAATGAAGTAATGGAAATGTCGGGGGCGACACTAAATTCTGAAAAAGCAGAATTCCTGTTCTCTAGTTATCATTATTTTTATTCGAATTTTCATTTTGCAAATTAATATTTCTTCCAGATTTTTTAAAAAAAATAGTATAATTAATTTTATCATTTGAATTATCATCTTTATTCTTCTTAGTTTGATCAAAAGTATTCAATTCATCATGATAAATCTTTTCCTTTGCTTTGGACTTTTTCGGATCTTGTTTATCATGAACAAAATTTATAACATTTGGCAGTATCAAATCTATTTAGATGCAGGACTCTCCCCCGTTGTAACATGAGACATCTTCCTATATTTCAAAAGGAAGCTATTTAATTTCATTCGCAAAGTACCAGGTTCGGAAGCTAAGACTTTTAATCCACGTTTGATAATTTGAACATATCTCTCTGCCTGTCCATTTGTAGCTGGAAGGTATGGAGCACTGAACTTATGTTTTACACCATGATTTTTCAAAAATATATCAAATTCTGCAGATGTAAACTGTTTATATATATCTGATATCTGGTTTATCTGATACTAAAGAAATAAGAAAACCGTATCGTGCAAAAAGTGAAGAAAGACAAGTAATTGTATTTTCTGTAGTTGTACTAGGAACAATAAAAACTTCTGGCCATTTGCTATGGTCATCAACCACTAAAAGAAGCATTTTTCCCATAACAGAGCCAAAATAATCAATATGAATTCTTTTCCACGGAGCTGTGGCCATTCCCAATGATGTGTATCAACTTTGGGAGGATTATTTTTCAAATTAACACAAGTAGTGCAATTTTGTGCAAGGTCTTCTATATCTTGGTCTATGCCTGGCCACCGTACAAAACTACGAGCTAAAGACTTCATTTTAACAATACCAAAGTGACAAAAGTGTAATTCTTTTAAGATTTGGTTTCTATGAATTTCTGGTATAATTACCCTACATCCTTTTAAAATACAACTATGTTGAAGAGTAAATTCTTCTTGCTTACCACCAAAAAGTAATTTTTTAGGAATTTCAGAACCAGAAATGAGGTAATGAAAAATTTGACGTAAAAGGGGATCAGATTTTGTAGCTGAAGCAATAGATTTAGAAGTCTGCGAAATCTTTTTAAAGGAACAGCAGAAATTCCAGATACAGTACAGTGTTGCCAGTGGGCTACTTTTTTTAAATTTAGATTTCTTGATTGTCACCACTTTTCTGAAATGGTAAATTTCCCCTTCTTTTCCCCTTAATATGTCATTAAATAAGGTGAATTTTACTATTTCAAAAAAGTGGTGCCAATCAAGAAATCTGGATTTAAAAAAAGTAGCCCACTGGCAACAATGATCCAGTATCTAATTGCATATCAGCTCTGGCCTTGTTTTCAATGAAAACTGAGAACTTAATAGGTTTTGAACATTTATCATTTTTAACAGTTGAAACATTTACTGTATTTACAGAATTAACCTGATTTTGAAAATTTGTCCTTCTACTGACCTTGTTTAAATGGCCCTTTTTTCTACAAAGGTTACAATTAAATTTATAAATCTACATACATTTGCTAAATGTGAGGCATTTCTACATCGGTAACACTTGAACTTATTTTTATTCACGTCAGAATGTGTATTATTTAATGATCGTTGATATTCTGTTTTTGAGAACAATTTTGTAATTTCTTATTTTGTACATTTCTAGTAGTGGAATTTTTTTTTTTACTTTGAAATTTCTATGCTTAATATCTGCAATTTCAATATCTACATTATATAAAGCTAAAGTTTTCTCAACAGCTTTTTAAAAAGTTAAATCAAAGACTTGAGTAATCAATTTCTTCTGAATACTTTCATTTTTTAAACCGCGCAGAAACTGTTCCAGTAAATTTTCATTTAAAGAATCACTTGTAAATGAACAAAAGGTAGTACCCTTTTTAGGTGCGTTCGTAATTATATAAATACGTAGCACCTATAGTCGTCGTTAAGTCCGTCCGTCCGTCCGTCTGTGTCTGTCCGCATATAACAGAGCCAAAACTACCCAACCGAATTGTCTGAAATTTTAAATATATGATCGTTGCAAAATTTTGTCGAGCCATTTCAAATTTTATGAAAATCGGATGTATAGTTTAATTACAGGGACAGTCAAAAGTTTTTCATTACTTTACGGCCAATGGGAAAAATTATTGCAAGTGCATTTTAACGGTGTTACAACCTTCCGAATGTTCTGAAATTTTAAATACATAATTGTAGTAATATTTTTCGAGCCATTTCAAATTTTATGAAAACCGGATGTATAGTTTAATTACAGGGACAGTCAAAAGTTTTCCATTACATTACGGCCAATGGGAAAAAATTATTGCAAGTGCATTTTAATGATGTTAAAGCCTTCCGAATGGTCTGAAATTTTAAATATATAATTGTTGTACAATTTTGTCGAGCCATTTCAACTTTTATGAAAATCAGATGTATAGTTTAATTACAGGGACAGTCAAAATTGTTCTGTTACATTACGGGGAATGGGAAAAAAATTATTGCAAGTGCATTTTAATGATGTTACAGACTATGCACTTATGAAGTGCAAAAAAATATACATTCAGTACAATATGGGGTGCAAAAAATAATTATAAAACTAGTTATAGTACGAACGCATCTCATTTGCCACGTTTGACGAGCAATTTCCAACTTGTTTAATCTAGCAGCAAAATATTGAATTGATTCAGTTTAATTTTGAAAACATTTCCTAAATTTAATACGTTCTATAAATTTGTTGGGGGCGGGGCTTAAGTGTTTAAGCAAAATATCAACAATCTCAGTATATTTTAATGTTTCACAATCCTTAGGTACACATAAATCAGAAAAGTAAACCGTATAATTTCGGACCCAATAAGGATAAAAGAGCAGGAACTTTTTTCTCGTCTTTAATATTAGTCCAGGGGAAATGTACATTTTACCTTGCAAAAGGTCGGGGTAGAAGATTTTTTTTCTAAATTGTTTATAATGATTCCAACATGGAAAAACCAAGTTTTCTAACAAAATTTCTTAAGGCTAAATTTTCTGTGGCCGAAAAACAACAAAATTTTGGGACATTTTTTGATTTTTTGGAAATATCTCGAGACTCGTTGCCGTAGCATTTTATTTGTCAGTTACAATATTAAAGAGGATAAAATTTTCTACAACCTTCATACTTACAACTTTTTTATACACTCAATAGCAAGCGCAGTACGCTATTTCAAAAATGGGACAATTTTTTCAATTTTCTTAAAACCGTGAAAAACGTAGTTTTGCCGCGATTATTCAAATGTTCCCCGCGGATTTAATTGTGTATGTCGACTTCTAAAAATTGGTAGCAGTAAATGATCTATTATTTGCACGCTCACGTCTTTATTTTCATCTCAACAGACATTTTATATTCAACAAATTTATATAATTTTAAAAGTAGGGCAGAGTATAGATGAATGAGACAATTTTCATATTTAGGCAGTAACTTTAAGTGTATACAATGTTAACTTCAAAGCATTGTTTAAAAGAATACTTCAATATTTAATAACTTATTGGCACGATAGTTTCAATTAAAAAAGATTTCTTGCTTAATTTTAATAAATTTTATAATTTTTATAATGCATACATGTTTTTCCAGGTATCAATGGAATGGGTGGATCATTTTCAAAATCTGTCCATATTTTGGAATAACAAAATCCAATTTTTAGAAATAATCAGAAAGTTTTAATTGTTTTAAATGATTACCTTACCTCATAAACATTAATATACAAGCATCAGCAGAGACCAAATTACTAATTTAACATTTTAAAACTAATTTTTAAATTTTAATGCACTTGGTATAATGACATAAGTGAGCACGGTAATGACAGTTACGGTAATGACAAATTAAGCAAAATATTTTTATTTTCCCCAGGCATAAATGGCAGCCATTATATCTTCTGGCCCATACAATGATTTTCTATTTCTCATATAATAAAAGCAGATTAAGAAATAAAAGTTCATTTAATTATCAATTAGAATTGGGTACGGTAATGACTTACAAAAGAATACTCACTAAAACATTCAAAGTCTTTGCTTGTTTTATCGAAAATATATAACTATTTAGGGGAAACCGGGGCTAGTTGGCTACAGGGGTAAGTAGGCGCAGTCCTCATATATCGCCTGTTTGTGGATAGATTGCGCAACCAGTCACGGAGTACCTTTCTTCTTGCTTTTTACAATCTTCATCGTAGTTTTGCACCGTTACCTACGTGCAGTGGACATTTATTACGATTTTTCTGTTTTTTTGCACTCATAAGTAATTTTTTGTTGCTTCATTCTTTTTCTAATTTCTAATGCTTATCTTATTAATTGCGATTTAACTTGTGTAGTTTTTCTTAGTGTATGATTATCCGTACCTATCCCATATGTGATTTAGTTGGATTATTTATGTTTAGAAGGTTACGTCTCCCTTTTGTGAAGAAATTTATTATGGGGCTAGTAGGCGCACTGAACACGGGGCAAGTTGGCTCGGTGTCTGGTGTGTGCTGGTAGCTTGAAATACAACAAACAAAGAGAAAAGTGGTTACAATGCAAGATTTTGGGCACATTAGGCTTGCCCAAACGAAGACACCCTATTTTTTATTTGTGACAACTGTAACTCTGATGATGATATCGAGTAGGATAAAAGTTACTAAATGTTAATGTTTTATTCATTATTTTTATCTCTGTATAATTTAGAATTCACATTGTGTGGCGATAACGCCTTTGTTTAAACTCACTGGTAATAATGAAATTGATTTAACAGTCTTATTTGAGTTTCGTTTAAGTTTTTATAAAGCGTGTGCCAACTTACCCCATAGGTATAGGCAACTTGCCCGTGACGGGGTAGGTTGGCGCACAATTTTTCTTTTACTTTAGGCTTCCGCTAAGCATAAACTACAAGAGCTACAAACTCATAACTCCGGTTATTTATGATATTTATAGCCAAATGCCTGTTCTTTAAAAGTACAGTTAAAGTTTCTTAAAAAACTTAAACAAAAAAATAATAAAAATCAATAACTAAAAACTGCGCCTACTAGCCCCGGTCTCCCCTACTCTATTCACGTAAACCTGATAACAAGTTGACTTTTAAGGAGTACTTTTGCCTTGATAAAAAGGCATGTGCTGTCCTCTAAAAAAATCCAGGGGAACTTTTGTCAGAAGCATGGCAATGACACTCTTTCTTAAGACACGGTTTAAAACAATTATTAAGAATTATAGATAAGATTAATTAATGAAAACAAATATTTTTTTAATTAGTAGCATCTTAATAAATAAAAATGTATAAAAAAGTTATAACCATCTGTTTTAAATAGAACTTTGTCAAATCTTTACCTAATAAATCGCCTGTTGGGACAACCTACGGTAATGACATTTTGACTACAAAAGAATATATTTCTTATTTTTATTAATTTTTTTTATAAATAATAATATATCTGTAAATTATCTTTAAAAAACATGATAGCTAAAATGTAATAATTAAAATTATGACATTTAACTATTTTTCTGTTCAAATGTGAAAGGACAGTAAAACATGACACTTTTTTTGAAAATCACCCAGGTATGAAAATTTGCTAAAAGCATATTTTATTCCCCACTACAATGGTATGTTTTATTTACCAATTATTGATAACATATATTTTAATGTTTTACTGTTTTAAAGATAGTGAACATTGAATTGTAGTTCCATATAAAAGTGGGGGGGGGGGGGGACTCAAAAGATAAATATCTTTTATGTAAGAAATACTTTTACCTTATAAAATAGCTATAATAAAAATGATATTCACTAACTAATGTTATACATTTATATCTTGCAAAATTTATAAATTCTGTTAATAAAATATTTGAGATCACTAGTTTTATAAAAAATATTTAAAAGATTAGTTTTAAAACATATTGTCAATTTTTTTTTTCACTTATATCAATAAATATAACAAGAGATTATATCATTTTAGCATGTAAAAATATATAAAACTTTAAGATTATCTATTAATATCTTTAAAGATTAAACAGGATACTTTAAATTTCAGAACGGGTTCTAAACAGTTTTCCAAAAATGAAAATGTCCGAATATATTTAAAAAAGCAACCAAACCCGAAAAAGTACAAAAGCACAACATTAGATATTGATCTCAGGTATCCCATGAAAAAAAAATATATTTAAAAGTAACAAAATGCGAGGGAGATATTTGTCAAGAACGCTCCCATAGGTTTAATATTACCTTGCGAATGTCTTCGTGTGACCAATTTAGTCCCATAATTCATATACCACTATATTGCCAGTAATGACCGGCAACTTTCAATTTTAGACATTTTGTCGAATATTTAGAAATATACTTGACAGATTCTTCTGCAATTTCAGGATTAAAAAGAACAGGTATGATCTCATATTTAACAATGTCGATTTGTTAAGGGAGGCAATTAGGAGGCCAACAAAAAAATCAAAGAAAAAAAATAATACTTGGGATCACCCTGTAAAATAAAATGCACGAAATGATCTATCGCTACCGAATATAAATAAACAGACATTGTACAATATGTGTATTCTTTTGTGTAAGAATAGCACGTATATTAATAGAGATATAGCGATTTATTTAAAATAATTAAAAAAATTCTTGCATGTTTTTTGCTTATAACATGCAGGGTTTTCAACCAAATTTAACGCCGGTTTCAGAAAAATTGACAAAATATAGTACAAACAATATAGTGCAATTGGAACATAAATATATAAAATATTTTAGGAAATATGAGTAGCTGTATGAAATAATTTTTATCTGCGCATGCGCGAACGATAACAAGGATAATTTTACATAATTTAATAGTCAACTCTATGGAACAACTTATTAAAAAAATTCTAGTCAAATATCGTAAAAATTCAGAAAGTTATCGACGTTAAAGTGAGCAAATTTTTAGTTGTTCTCTAAAAGCAGCTGAATGATAAGGGATTTTACACAAATTGTCCTTTTTTATTAACTGACTTTCAGAAAAAGTTAGTATTTAGTGAGTATCAACGAGCAGATTTAGAAAAAGAATGCTTAGATTTTGATACTTCTTTTGATCATGGTACAGGCTCGTTCTGGTGGTTATCCAAGAAGAACTAAAGCATCAATAAAAAATGAAAATTAAAAAAAAATAATAATTAAAAATGACAATTTGTGGAAAATCCCTTATCTGCTTTTAGAGAACAACTAAATATTTGCTCACTCTAACGCCGATATCTTTCTGAATTTTTACGATATTTGACTAGATTTTTTTTAATAAGTTGCTCTATAGAGTTGACTATTAAATTATGTAAAATGACCCTTGTTATCGTTCGCGCATGCGCAGATAAAAATTATTTCACACAACTGCTAATATTTCCTAAAATATTTATCTATTTATATTTCAATTGCACTATATTGTTTCTACTATATTTTGTCAATTTTTCTGAAACAGGAGTTAAATTTGGTTGAAAACCCTGCATGTTATAAGCAAAAGCATGCAAGAATTTTTTAATTTAAAAAAAAATAAATCGCTATATCTCTATTAATATACATGCTATTCTTACACAAAGAATACACATATTGCACAATGTCTGTTTATTTATATTCGGTAGCGATAGATCATTTCGTACATTTTATTTTACAGGGTGATCCCAAATATTATTTTTTTCTTTGATTTTTTGTTGACCCCCTAATTCCCTCCCTTATCAAATCGACATTGCTAAATATGAAGTCATACTTGTTCTTTTCAATCCTGAAATCCCAGAAGAATCTGTCAAGTATATTTCTAAATATTCGACAAAATGTCTAAAAGTGAAAGTTGCCGGTCATTAATGGCAATATAGGGTCATTCCATGTCAGTTCAGGCAGGCATGTAACCCACCATCACAGATTTTGATGAAACTGCGTGTGTTTGTTCCTTTTATTAAGATATGATTCCCAGTATTTTTTTTTACTTCTTGGTCAAATAGTTTCTGAGAAAAAAATTGTCAAAATTTTGAAAAACTGCCATCAGTTGGCATTCTTGACTGCTCGATTTTCAAATGTAGCATGACATAAATATGATCATATTTCAATATCTATTCCACAAATCATCTTCAAATAATTTATGCATAATATATAGGGTACGTATTTTATGAAAAAAAAATACTGTTACGCTTATATAACATTTTAAGTGTGTCTAAAAAAATGTTTAATCTTTGAAGTCGTGATTTTTTTATGAAAAATAATGCATTAACTAAAATAGCATTATTAACAAAAGGCGGTATTTTTATTAAATTTATTTTTTGTGCGGGATATACTGAAAGGTGTCCTTTACCTGATTCTGAAATAAAAGTAGTGGGATTTTGGGTGTTTTTAGTAGTATTTCATATTAAAAAATATTTTGAGGCGTATTTCAAATCAAATCAAGCAGAGTCATTCCATGTGAGTTCGCCTAAGACATTTAATTCACTGTCACAAATTTCAATGAAACTGGGTATGTTTATAGCTCATTTTAAGACAGGATCAAGGAAATTAAAGGTGATTACAAGTAAAATATTTTTTAAGATAAAAAAAAAATATCTAAATTTTGAAATTTTTTAAAAATATTTTTAATGACAGATCTATATTCAAAGACTGCATAAAAAAAAGTCATTTCAATATAAAATCACTAAATAAGTTTCAAATAATGTATATGTGACAAATAATGTAGGCAGATTATTATTTATTGTTGTTTGTCATGTTTAAATGCTAAGAGTGTGTTTAATCTTGTGAATTCTTAAAATCAAGAATTTTGTAAAAAATAATGTGTTAATCAAAAATTTATTATTAACCGAAGGCAGGCTTTTATTACTTTTTTTAATTGTACGTAAAAATATCTTTTCAATAGTTATAAAATAAAAATAGTGAAAATATAAGCAATTTTAACAAAATTTTCATAAAATGTGAATGTTTAATGATAAATATTGAAGCTTTTCATGCTAAGATGTACTAAAATGACTACGATATCGTGTATTTCTACTCTTGCTTAAATATAATACATACAATAATAAAATAACAAATATTATTTACAGCAATAAAAATTAAATTAAATAGTACCAGTTCCTTTACCAACACTACATTGCTCAACAGCCGACTTAAAATCAACAGCCCACTCTTACTGAAAAATACTTTCAACTGTTCAAATAATAAATAAACTGCATTTAAAAATTTTAATATCAACTTATTATCTTAAGACGATAATAATAACTAAACAACATGATGAATTTATAAATCAGCTTTTAATTGAAAAGTCATGAAATGGTCCCTTTAAATATTGTTGTTCATCGAGTCAATCAAAACAAATTATATAAAAAAAAATAGTGAGCCTAATATGCTGACTGCAATGACACTTCTAACAAAAATAATTAATTCATTACCATCTGAAATCAAACCCGAAAGATCAAAAAGAAAAAAAAATCATCTGTAGTGTGAATGTGACATACTCAGTGGTTGTTGAGGTAGGAATGTCTTTGTGACATTTTCACCTGTACTTCAATAAAATGTAAACATGTAAGCTTTTTTCATTCATCCAAATTAAGTAAAACAATTATAAAATTTTGTTGTCATTACACCAGATGTTAAATTTTTCGTTACATACTATTAGATAAATTCTTTACTTTTAGACATTATTGACATAATATCATAAAATTTACTATATGTATTTTCTATAAGTGTATAAACAATATATATATGCTTTATTAAACATAAATGAATAATTTTTAAATAATTTGTTTGAGAACAGGGATATATATACACAGATATATGTTGAAAATCCATCTTTCAGCAATACTGTGATGAAATAAATCAAATTACCGTAATTTCCGGTGTATAGCCCGCGGATCAAACAATCGTGTTTCGACCCAGAAATTTTTAAAAATAAAATGTAACTTTTTAGATCACAGTAAATATTGGTCTTCAAATACTGAATAAAATTTCTGGGTCCAAACTGAATTGTTTGATCTGCGGGCTATACACCCGAAATTACGGTATATATCATTAGAAACTGAATAAAGTTACAAAAGTGAAACTCATTAAGTTTTAAATATTTTTTTAGATATAGTTATTTGAAAGATATAAATATAATGGATTATGCATTTTTTGCATATATTTAAAGCACAATACGTCAAAATTTTCTTCAAAAGAGTGAAATTTGGTATTTTTTTTCAATATTAGCAGCTCAATGCTAAATTTTCAATATTAACAGCCAAATATGAGTTTAAAGATTAGGACTGTCATTTTGAAAATTTCTATTGGGCGGTGAGGAGCTAGTGATTTTTCCCTTTTTTGGAAAGGGATAATTGCTCTTCGCCCTAGAAGTTTTACTAAAAAACAATATTGTTTATTTTTTTCCTTAAGAAACGAACATAAAAGATAATTTGAAAAATAAAATAAATGTATAAATAAAAATATTTCCAGGGATGATACATTGGATAGGTTTTACATTTGAAAATAATGATAATTTTAAATATGATTTAAATACTACTAAAACCAAACAAAATCCTACTATTTTTATTTCAGATCCAGTTATAATGTAGTATTATGTACAATTTAAAATTAAAAAATTAGTCATAGAAACTCCGCCTCTGATTGATAAAGATTTTTTAATAATTTCATTATTTTTTGTAAAATATTTTTGATTTCAAAGATTATACAATTTTTAGACACATTTAAATATTTTTTAACATTACAGCAATATTTTTTTCATAATCTACATACTTTATTTACCTTGCTTAAATTATTCGAAGAAGATTTCTTTATTAGTTATTGAAATATGATTTTATATATAAAATGAGGCCTTTGAAAATTGAACAATCATTAATGGCAACTCGTGGCATTTTTCCAAAATTTTGATAATTTTTTCTCATATGTTCACTATTTTTATTTTATAACCATTTAAAAGATATTTTTACGTACAATTAAAAAAAAGCAATAGCACCCTGCCTTCGGTTAATAATAAATTTTTGATTAACACATTATTTTTGACAAAATTCTTTATTTGAGAAATTCATAAGATAAAAGACACTCTTAGTGTTTAAACATGATAAAAAACAAGAAATAATAATCAGCCTACATTATTTGTCACATATACATTATTTGAAACCTATTTAGTGATTTTATATTGAAATGACTTTTTTTTTTTTTAATGCAGTCTTTGAATATCGAACTGTCATTAAAAAAATTTAAAACAATTTTTCAAAATTTTGATATTTTTTATCTTAAAAAATATTTTACTTAGGATCAAGAAAATTAAAGGTGATTACGTCTTAAAATAAGCTATAAACAAACCCAATTTCATTGAAATTTGTGACAGTGATTAAATGGCTTAGGGGAACTGACATGGAATGACTCTGCTTGATTTGATATGAAATGCACCTCAAAATATTTTTAAATAGGAAATACTACCAAAAACACCCAAAATCCCACTATTTTTATTTCAGAATCAGGCAAAGGACACCTTTAAGTATATCTCCCATAAAAAATAAATTTAATAAAAATACCGCCTTTTGTTGATAATGCTTTTTTTGTTAATGCATTATTTTTCATAAAAAATTCACGACTTCAAAGTTTAAATATTTTTTTAGACACACTTAAAATGTTATAAGCGTAACAATATATTTTTTTCATAAGCTGCGTACCCTAAATGTTGTGCATAAATTATTTGAAGATGATTTGTAGAGTAGATATTGAAATATGATTATATATATGACATGCTACATTTGAAAACCGAGCTATCAAGAATGCCAACTGACGGCAGTTTTTCAAAATTTTGACAATTTTTTTCTCAGAAACTATTTCACCAAGGATAAAAAAAAAATTACTGGTGATCATATCTTAATAGTAAGAACAAACACACGCAGTTTCATTAAAATCTGTGATGGTGGGTTACATATTGATATTTTACTGCCTGATTTGACGTGGAATGCCCCTATAGTGTAACTGACTTTAAACGCCTCAATCCGGCAACTACCGTGAAATCTTTGAAAATGAAATCTGTATATACGGAATTCGGTCGTTAAAGAAATATATTTTTTCAAGAGAAAGAATATGAACAATTATACCTGCTAAGATGGAAATCTGTTTAAAGCGGAATATATTTCGGTTCCTTTCGGTACGGTTTTCAAGGTTTTACTTTATCAATAATTGGCAAAGCTGATTACGTAGTTCAGCATTAAGTATTTACTGTTTACACACTTAAAATTTTCAAAATCCGGCTATTAGAGATGTATTAAAATTCCTGTGGTAAATTTTCTTTTTAAAAGTGTGTGTGTGTGTGTGTGGGGGGGGGAATCCATGTTTGTTGCGGATGCAAAAAAGGCTAGTTTTAGCCGTGAAACACATAATTTACTGCTACTAATATATAGAAGTTGACATACACGATTAAATCCGTGGGAAACATTTGAATAATCGGGCAGAACTGCGTTTTTCACGGTTTTAAAGAAAATTGACAAAATTGTTCTATTTTTGAAATAGCGTACTGTGCTTGCTATTGAGTGTATAAAAAATTGTAAATATGAAAATTGTAGAGAATTTTATCCTCTTTAATATTCTGATTGACAAATAATATGCTACTGCAACACCTATCGAGATATTTAAAAAAAAAACAACAAAAAAGGTCCCAAAATTTTTTTGTATTCTGGCCACAGAAAATTTAGCCTTAAGAAATTTTGTTAGAAAACTTGGCTTTTCCATGCTGGCATCATTATAATGCACATCGATGCACTTATTGTTGTAAATCATACAGCTTTCGTACAGCCACCTGCCACAAGCAATACTTTGAATACAGTCAGTGGTCGAAATTGCCTCCTGGTACAGTTCCAGACGTTCAATGCACTCATCCCCATTGACCTTCGTTTTTTCGTACAGTTTTTTTATCAAACTTTTTCTGGAAGCACCTTATATTCAGCTGTTTTTTTGTAACGGCATCCTTCTTAAGTCTTTTTTCATGTATATTTTGTGGGTCAGTAACATTAGTTGCACTCTGTTTCCTTTTGATTTCGATTGCATTACACTACTTGGAATGCGTGAAAGCTTTTCCAAAACATTGTATTAGAAAGTTTATTTTAGTTAACAAAATTAATTTATTAGCAAACTAATTGTTCATAAATTAAAAGATATATATATAAATATTTAATTAATTTATTAACAAATATATTATCAATTTTTTAATAAAATTAATTACATAAAATTAATTTAATAACAACAGTATTATTAATTTATTAATAAAATTTTTATTAATTTATTAATATTTTTGTTTATTATATTATATTATTTTAATTATTTTAATTAATTTATTAATAAAATGCAAAAGTATTTTATTTTGCTAATTAATTCCTTGCCAAATTTAGTTTTGATAATTGTGTTTTTCCGAAATTATTTCAAGATTGATTCATTCATATGTTTTACACGTTATTTGCAATTCACGCAAACAGCTATTAATCTCTCCTAGCACTGAAACTTATGGGGAAATGCAATGCGCCATCTCTCCTACATAGCAGATGCGCAAATTGTCCTTTTTTGATAGGAGAGATTGCGCAGCCTTTTATTTAAATATGGCCACTTCTAAAAAGAATTGTTGGTATTCGCATACTTAATCTAGGTTAGTAGTTTATAAGAAATCGTTTAAGTTCAAAATATTTTGTACTACTGACATTCTATAAAAATTCTGACGAACAGTTATGAAAATTCAAGCACTTACTTTGGAAAAACAAAACAAAATAACAATGTTTTATCCAAGACGCTTGGAACAATCAATGTGCACATGCATATAGGCACTGCACTAATGCTGCTGTACAACTACCTGGAGTCGCTGCGCGCGCACGCTTCTCCTTCCTGACGAATCTCTTTGTGCGCGATCTCTCCTGGTTTTACCTTAGGAGAAACTTTACTGTTCCTACCAATATCTTCAATCAAGAATCTTCGGGATAAATTTCTTTAACATACGCAATAAAAATATGTCATGGAGATAATTGTTTCGAAATAGTGGTAGCAACAATAAAATTTTTCCTATGCGTTTTGAGCCCTGAAGTTGGTAACATTTAATTTTCGTTTGATATGGGTAGTATACACTGTAAAAACAGACAAATGCTTCTTGTTCTACAAAAATATAATATAACAATGTACTAAAATAAACAATTACCTCTTCCGAGTTACCCGTGATTCCAAAAACTTCTTTATCTTTACAAACACCAGAAAACAACAAATTTTCGAAATTTAAATAAACATTTCTAAAATCAAAGATTTCTTTTTTGCCATTTATTTTCGAAAACGTTTGCGAGTAGTTTTTATAGTGTCTTAATTAGTTTTCTCAAACCGAGATATCGCAATGCTACCAATTCTCAGTTAAACACTTTTAGCTGCATAATTGGATTTATCTTCTTCAGTCTCGAAGATAAAATACACAGTCGAATACACATTCATTGACTTTGCACAAGACAAAAAAAACAAAAACAAAAACAAAAAAAAAAAAAACCCACCATAGATGACAGAAGAAATTTCTGAAATTGCTACTTTTAGACCAAGAGGCGGAAACACAAACTATCACCTCACCGAGTTGAGGGCTGCAATTCCAGGATTATTAGTTTAAACTCGATTCGCATATCAAAATGCAACTGTTCTGCCAAATCATATTTTGGTGGAAAACACCTATTCAAATCCAATTTTAGTGTTTGATTGGTAGGTTTACCATTGGGTTTTCCTTCTGAAAGTCCTCCATGTTTTCACATCTTTGGAAGCAGGAACACAATAATAAACCTACCGACCAACCACTAAAACCACTCTGACATCACTTCATGTGATTTTTTTTGTGTGTGTGTGGTTGGGGGGGGGGGGGGGGGGAGGCTTCATCAAAGATCAGGTGTTTGTTCCATCGCCCGCTACCAACTGACATTGGGGTCATTTTCAAAATCTGTCCATGTTTTGGAATAGCAAAGTCAAATTTTTAGAAAGAATCAGAAAGTTTTAATCTTGTAAATAATTACCTTACCTCAAAAACATTAATATACAACCATCAGCTGAGACAAAAATTGCTAATTTAACATTTTAAAACTAATTTTAAAATTTATTTAACTTGGTAATGAGATAAGTGAGCACGGTAATGACAAATTAAGCAAAATACTTTTATTTTTCCCCAGGCATAAATGGCAGCCATTATATCTTCTGGTTCATACAATGTTTTTCTTATAATAAAAGCAGATTAATAAATAAAAGTTCATTCAATTATCAATTAGAAGTGGGTACGTTAATGACGTACAAAAAAATACTCACCAAAACATTCAAAGTCTTTGCTTGTTTTATTGAAACTATAAAACTATTTACTCTATTCACCTAAACCTGATAACAAGTTGGCTTTTAACCCCTTCGCGACGGGAGCCTTTTACGAAATGTTTATTACGTTGCTACCGGTTTTAAAAAACAGAAGTTTGTGCCTATTCAAATCGGGAAAATGCTCGGATTAAATAAGGCAAATTTTACAGTAAAATTTTACTGGTGAGGATAAACGAGGATCCTTAGGCCTATTTCCGGCACGTATACGTGTCGCTCGTCCCCAAGGGGTTAAGGAGTATTTTTGCCTTGATAAAACGGCATGTTCTGCCCTCTAAAAAATTCCAGATGAACTTTTTGACAGAAGAATTGCAATGACACTCTTTCTTGGGACACGGTTTAAAATAATTATTAAGAATTATAGATAAGTTTAATTAATGAAAATAAATATTTTTTTAATTAGTAGCATCTTAATAAATAAAAATGTATTAAAAAAATTATAACCATCTGTTTTAAATAGAACTTACAAGGGAACCACTTTTGGTGTTGCTCGCACCTAGCATCAAGACCTGGTGCATTTTGTAGCGCTATACATAAAAGTTAGAGAACCGATAAAATTTCTCTGTTAAAATCATATTTTATACACTTTTTTATACTTTTAATTTTTTACTATTACATATTTATTTGTTTATTTCACGCCAAAAGTGAGTTAAGTCGCCAAATATGGTGCTACAATTTTTCCGCCTACTTTATCCAAAGAGAAAACGTACAGAACATATTACTAGAATTATATCAGATTGCGCTTTTTTGTTTTATAATTGATAGCATAATAAACAAATATTAGGTTTTTATTTTTTTTTTCTATGCAGACGATAAATATATAAGTAATAAATATAATTCTATAAAAGCTTCGAAGATTGAAAACTATTTTTTAGTGAAATTCAAAATAAGCAAAGTACTTTCTTTTGAAATCGAATGAAATAAAGTTTCGAATGTTTAAAATGAAATGTTGCTGTATTAAAGGGTCCTTCGGTAAAAGTAATCATAAAGTAAATTAATATTTTTACACAATTTAGAAAAATTACTGTGGCGAAATAGGTCAGACATTGCAATTTCTAGCTATTACAAATTCAGCTATGACATTTGGATAGGGTTGCCGGAAAACTCTACTTTTGAAAATAAACGCCAACTGTTTCCCCGCCAAAAATATGAAGTTGCAATTTTTCAAAATCAAATCCGTGGGTTTTTGAAGGAATTTTCAAACTTTTTTCAATATTTTATACTTATTATTAACTATTTTTATTTTTAAATGCTTTTCTTTAAAAAAATTCAATGTTAATAGTCTGATAAGTGGTCCCGAAAATTGCATTTTCCAAAAGTTATGCTGCTGTATAATCAAGAAATATTATTTTAACAGAAAAATTTTATCGATTCTCAAACTTCATAATATAGGGCTTTAAAATGCACCCGGTCTCAATGCTAGGTGCGAGCAACACCAAAAGTAGTTCCCTTGTTAGTCAAATCTTTACCTAATAAATATAGCTTGTTGGGAGAACCTACGGTAATGGCATTTTGACTAAAAAAGAATGTATTTCTTATTTAAAATTTTTTTTATAAATATATCTGTAAATTATCATTAAAAAAGCATGATAGTTAAAATGCAATAATTAAAATTATGATATTTAAATATTTTTCTGTGCAAATGTGAAAGGAGAGCAAAACACGACACTTTTTGAAAATCACCCATTGACGAACTTAGGACACGCGTATCTGCGATCATTCAAAATGTCACACCGGGCATGCTGAAAAAACTGTAGGATGAGTTATCGTGCTGCCTCAATATCCTTCGTGTTTCTAGAAGGGCTCACATTGAACACTTATAACTGTGTTGTATTTAAATTTCCAACAGTTATTTTTGATTTCCGATGAACAACAAGGTTGTACTTTTTTTGTTTTCTATGTCAAATATGAAAGGACAGCAAAACACGACACTTTTTGAAAATCACCCATTGACGAACTTAGGACACGCGTATCTGCGGTCATTCAAAAAGTCACACCGGGCATGCTGAAAAAACTGTAGGATGAGTTATCGTGCTGCCTCA
Organism: Maratus speciosus; assembly: GCA_963932465.1. Taxonomy (NCBI): domain Eukaryota; kingdom Metazoa; phylum Arthropoda; class Arachnida; order Araneae; family Salticidae; genus Maratus; species Maratus speciosus. The sequence goes on from OZ010798.1 coordinate 296,282,469, forward strand.
ATATCCTTCGTGCTTCTAGAAGGGCTCACATTGAACACTTATAACTGTGTTGTATTTAAATTTCCAACAGTTATTTTTGATTTCCGATGAACAACAAGGTTGTACTTTTTTTGTTTTCTATGTCAAATATGAAAGGACAGCAAAACACGACACTTTTTGAAAATCACCCATTGACGAACTTAGGACACGCGTATCTGCGGTCATTCAAAAAGTCACACCGGGCATGCTGAAAAAACTGTAGGATGAGTTATCGTGCTGCCTCAATATCCTTCGTGTTTCTAGAAGGGCTCACATTGAACACTTATAACTGTGTTGTATTTAAATTTCCAACAGTTATTTTTGATTTCCGATGAACAACAAGTTGTACATTTTTTGTTTTCTTTTAATAGCCTGTAATGTTGCGATATTCATTTATGTTCACCCTGTATATTGGTTTTTTGAGGTTTCTAAAGATAATGAACACTTTTCGAAATAATGGGTAACTCTGAAGATGTTATTATCTATTTTCGTTTGTGGTTATATTATATTTTCTCAGATTAAGAAATATTTCTTCGCTTTTAGGTAGATTTCGTACGAAATACTACCTATTGGGATCCCCCTATGTTGAAATTTAGAAAAATGTTTTGCAGATCTACACCGATCATAACCCCTAGAACTCAAAATCACCACCAGTAAAAAACTTTATCTATCTATCTATATATATACAGGGCGCAATATGTTATCTATCGCCGACCTTTAATTTCTCAACCGTTGATCGTAGACATATAGTTTCAATTACAAAAACGTTTCAAATGAGGTAAATATTCATGTTGTGGCATTATTTAAAGTCAAAAATCAATTTGATAAAAATTACGAAAACTAACTTTTTATACGGTCCCCCAGTCCCTATAGTTATATTTAGTAAAATTTTATACATATCAAAACAGATGTAACACAAAAAGTTTGACATCTGTACTACAAAAAATGACCCAGTTATTAAATTTCAAAGTTTGAGATTTTTGCACATGATTTTATCTTTCATTGAGGGATCAGTTAAAAGATGAATTAAAGTAATTAGAGATCAAAATGAGGGTGAAATGTCCTTTTTAAGGCGAAGCCACTTTTAGCCGGTATCGTCGGCACTTTTGAATGTTGTTCGACCCATAAAAGTTAGCTCAAATTTTTAGATGAAATAACCCTACTTGGTGATTCCCCGATTTGGTGATCGGGCTAAAGGTGGTTTCGCCGTAAAAAGGACATTGCACTCTGATTTTGATCTCTAATTACTTTAATTCATCTTTTAACTGATCCCTCAATGAAAGACAAAATCATGTGCAAAAATCTCAAACTTTGAAATTTAATAACTGGGTCAATTTTTGTAGTACAGATGTCAAACTTTTTGTGTTATATCTGTTATGATATAAGTAAACTTTTACTAAATATAAAATATATATATATATTTTATAATATATATATATATATATATATATATAGGGACCGTATATATATATATATATATAGGGACCGTATAAAAAGTTAGTTTTCGTAATTTTTATAAAATTGATTTTTCACTTTAAATAATACCACAACATGAATATTTAGCTCATTTGAAACGTTTTTGTAATTGGAACTATATGTCTACGACCAACGGTTGAGAAATTAAAGGTCGGCGATAGATAACATATTGCACCCTGTATATAAACTTTCTGTACAATTAAACCATTTAAACAAATGAAAATTGACCAACATTGATGCAATAACCAGTTATAGACAAAAGATACAAAAAACTAGCTAAATGATGTTGAACTATTAAAAGACGCATGAAAAAACAAATGAAAGATCAATTGGATGGATGTAGAAGGAAGGTTATAGTGTATTTCACTTTTTCAGGGGTACATGAAATACACATATAAGCAATACACAGTCGATTTCTGTAAAATAATCAAGCTATATGCCGAAAAAATTGATTATTTTATGTACCCAATCGACTGTAAAACAAGAAATATAAAAACAATATAAAATAAGAATCACATAGATTGAAAGAACTAAGAAAATTATTTGAAAATACTTGTAAAAACAATTAAATTTACCCCCTAGAAAATCATTGTATATATATCACTTTTTTATGAACACGATAACTTCCATAATTCTGCACAAATCTCTTCCAAACTGATACATAAAATCAAGGGGCATAAAATCTTGGTGAAGTTCGTTAATGGGCAAAATCGGACCAAGAGGGTAGAAATAGGGAAGGTTTTGTGAAAAACGAAAAAAACCCATAACTTAATAATATATATCGACTCAGTTTAAAATTATTATTAGTACTCCTAAAAAATGGGCGAAAAATTTATGTATGACAGATTTTTGATAAAACTAAAAATGGGCTCAAGGGGCGAAAAAAAATAGAGTTTTGGGGAGAAAAAAAAATCACAACTTCGTCAATTCTCAAGATATCAAATCAAATTAAATTTATTATAAATTGTCTTAATATTATATACAACTTTTATACTGACAAGTTTTTGATAGGACCAATTCTTACCGCAAAAAATAAAAACGAGAACAGAAAGGGGGATTAAAGAAGAGAAAAAAACGTAACTTCGTCAGTTCACAAGATATGAAATCCGTATGAATTTATTATATATCTTCTTAATATTATCTACAATTTCTATATTGACAAGTTTTTGATAGGAACAATTCTTACAGTAAAAACAAATTAAAAATACATAGAGGTTGAAGAAAAAAATATTGTATTAAGGATGTACTCAAATCCAAACTGCTTATTTTCGGACTCATTTTTAAATTCAATTTTGCTTTCAAACGCATCCAGTTGGTAGGTTCTCTTATTTAGAAATTACATAATGTGTCGTAATGGTCGATTTTTTGGATAGAGGAAAAATATATTTTAAAAAATGATGTCAAAATGGGCATTTTTAACCAAATTTCTCGAAGCGATTGTGTTGGAAACGAAAAATATGGTCCTACTGAGAAAATAACTGTTTATAAATCAAGTTCTAATTAATTGAACGAAAAATAAAAACATGGATCGCATATAAATCTCTTAAAAAAATCACGTCAGCAAGTTTCATGTTTTTCACTTTAAAAATGAATCTGAAAATATGTCAGAAAATGTCGAGTTGTTAAGCATGGAAAAATATTTTTTGAATACTGCCTTAACATGATTCTGATAAAACCAACTCTTATATATAAATGAAATTAAAAACTCGTTAAAAGCGGGCAGTTAAAATTGTTAAAGGGGTTTAGCTCTAATCATGATTTATTTTTTGTTGGTGAAATTAGTACTTAACTTCGAAATCTACCTACGCCTGTAGGCCGAGCCCGAAGAGATTTTTTTCTTTTAAATTTAGATGATTAGCTGCGATTAATTTAGAGATTAATTTAGATGGATAGTTGCCAAAGATTTCGATTTTTGAATGCCACCATTTCCGAATAGTAACCTTTGTCTTATTTAATCGCAAACTTCTATCATTAAAAGAGCGAACATTTCTTTTCGGAAATAGTGAAAAAAAAAAATTGTAAGCTATGAGATGAAGTACACACAATACATAAATAATCCACAATACATAATGATTTCTTTCAGTGATCTGGCTTTCAGTGTAAATGATTTGTTTTCCAAACGATTCAAACAAATAAGCAATTGTGTCGCTTAAACAGTTGTTCCCGTATTTTAAAAATAACACTGGACAACAATTTTTAACAAATTTCATGTATCAAAATTGAAAACGCCCAATTCTTAATGAATTCAACGTGCTGAACACGAATATCACCATGAAAACTGTTTTTTGGCTCTTGTTTCTGAGATTAAGGGGTGCAAAGATATAATGAACCTAAATCCTAAATGTCGCTTTTGCTAAAACATTTTAAAGAATAAACTGATTTATTGCGCGATATAATAAGTAATATTTCTTTTTTAGATGTTCACGTGCATATATGAATTAATAAAACGTGTAATAAAATAAACCTTTCGAAAGAAAAAAGAATTTCAAAAAATAATATAAACAAATATTATAGGTAAAATGCAAGAATTTGTCCTCTATATCTCCCTCTAATTCTGCAGCACATAAAATTACATCGAAGGATCTAAATGATCGTGTTCGTGATTTAGATCTGTCGAAAGACAAAGCAGAACTACTCGCATCAAGACTACGACAGTAGAATCTTTTGGAAGAACATGTCAGAGTGTCTTCATTTCGTAACCGACATATAAAATTTCTACATTATTTTCAGAAAAATGATAATATTGTTTTCTGCTCCGATATTAAAGGCTTGATGAATGAATTTGGATTAACACTTGATGGAAACGAGTGGCGTCTATTTATAGATGCGTCCGAAATAAGCTTAAATATGATTTTGCTTCATAATGGTAATGAACTACCATCCATTCCTATTGCATATTCTGCGCACATGAAAGAGACTTATGAACACCTGCAACAGCTCTTACACCTAATTAAATAGACTGAAAATGAATGGTGTGTCTGTGCTGACTTGAAAATAGTTGCGCTTTTGATGAGTCTTGAACTGGGATTTACGCAATTTTCTTGCTTCCTATGTGAATGGAGTAGTCGTGCTACAGATTTACACTATATCTAGAAGGGCTGGCCTCCGAGGCTCTATTTGACACCTGGAAAAATTAATATCAAGAAACATTGCTTCTTTTTCTAGAGAAAATTATCTTACCTGCTCTATACATAAAATGGGGTTTGTGAAGCAGTTGGTTAAAGCTATCGATACAAATAAACCAGCTTTTGCTTACTTGCGTACAAAATTTCCCAGCCTGAGTGAGGCAAAATTTAGAGAGGGAATTTCTGTGGGTTCACAGATTAGAGATATTTTCAAGGATCCGAAATTTGAAAACCTGTTAAATCATGATGAAAAACAAGTATGGGATTCAGTCTGTCACGTTTGTACTAATTTTCTTGGAAACTTCCGATCCGAATATTACGAAGATCTTGTTAACGAAATGCTTGCTTTATATCAGAAATTTGGATGTCGGATGTCTTTAAAGCTACATTTCTTAGATTTCCACATGGATTTCTTCCCTGCTAACAGCAGAAAATTCAGCGACAAGCATGATGAACGTTTCCACCAGGATATGTCAGCGATAGAACAACGTTATCAAGGAAAATGGTCAGCGTCTATGCTTGCAGACAACTGCTGGACAATTTTTAGAGATAATCCGAACGTGGAATATAAGCGAAAGACCAAGCGATTTCTTCAATAAAATTGGTAAGACTGTACTTTATGTTGTCACCCTTATTTCTTCATAAATTAAATTGGAAACAAGACATACGATGCATTATTATTAATGTGTTATTTTATCCCTATCATACAAAGTAAAATCTCAACATAACAAAATAACTAGAGCCTAATTCCATTTTTTATTGCCATATTCATGATTAGCAAGTTAAATTAATAAATATTTCGACACTTTCATTCAAGATACATTTTCATTGTTGTCCAGTGTAATTATTTATCATTCTTAAAACTCAAATATTACTTTCAAAATGCTTGCGAAATTACTTCGGAGATTCTTATTCCAATTCATAATTGTATTTTTAGAAATATGCATAATCAATTAGATTGAAAATAATCACTTTATAAAATCAAAAGAAGTGGAAATCGAATTAATCCAAATACTTGGAATGTCAAAATAGGTCAAATGTAATTTATTAACTTTATGAAGTCAAGCAAATAATGTCTAATGACATTTAGTAGCTTTCACATATAGATAATCACAGAATATAAAATGGAGTAATGCGTACTGTTATACTTCGAAAGTTCATTAGTTAATTTTTCATTATTTATAGACATTCTTAGCCAAGTAATTAAGCCTTTTTTGAAGTAAAATAAAGAATTATGAACAATGAAAGACTGTTTACTACATTTTTAGCCCCCGGTATGCTATTTCTTTCTCCCAGCTTAATTTGCGTCGTCTCAAAAAAATAACGTTACGTTGTATAAGCCAGCTGTAAAACAAAGATGTATATTTGTACTGGTAAATACTCTATAACAATTTTTTAAACTTGTAAGCATCGCACATTTTCAATTTTTATTCAGTCGTATTGGGAAAAAAAAGTACTTTTAAATGTAATTTTTTTTTAAAACTGTATCTCCATTCATTTTTGAAACGTTAATTTTTTTGTAGTTTTTAGAGCCATTTGCTTAATATTGGCGACGGAAGCACTCCATTTCTGTAGAAAGTAAAAAGTAGTTCTAAAATAGTAATTATATATTTTTGTTGCCATTTTCTCATAACAACTGAAAGAAAATGTAATTAAAATACGTGCTATTTTGAAAAAAAAAAAAATATAAACGAATGACTTCTGTTGAAACATGTAGCTATTATAATCTATATCCCAACAAAAAGTTTTCGGTAAAAAAAAAAAAAAAAGCGCCAAGTTCTCCTTAATGTTTCGGACAGAAAAAGTAGTGATATCTGAAGTTCGCACAAGGGCACAAGTTAAAAGCCAAACATCCCAAATCTTTCATTGAAAATGGCTTCCTGCGACTTGGCCGTTAATGCCTTCTACAGCATTTCAAAATTAATGATTGGAAATTTCGCATTTATGAATTATTTAAATATTAAAATTAATATTAGTATGCAAAGAGGCAAATTCACATAAAGACATTATAAGTAAAAGATTTCTGATAAATACCATCAATTTCAACAAACAATAGTTTTGATTACAGATCATTTAGTCCACATGTGGTTTAATTGCCATTTCGTACGGTCTAAAGCTAAAGTCATTAACGTAAAACCTAAGAAATAAAAGAAAATTTACTTTCTTCAAATCTCACAATATGTTACATTATATTTTATTGTATAATATTGAAATCTTGTGCATTGACGAAAGAGATTTTTTTCGTTTGAACATTTATTATAGTTTGTTTGCATACATTAAGAGGTATTCGATTTATAAACTGTTAAAAGCTGATACTAATTATGTTTTAGCAATTAGGGATATTACCTTCTGAATACAAGTATTTTGTTATATTTAACTTTTAAGCATTTAAATAGACTGAAGTGGTTTAAATACTTTTTTTAAATGTGTATTTTATTTCTGTACTTTGTGCCACAAAATGCCTAAAATAATAAAATATGTAGTTGTCATGTAGCTTATTTGTACATACTTTAAAATTTGAAAAACCCTCTCGAAGGCATTAACGGCCAAGTCGCAGGAAGCCATTTTCAATGAAAGATTTGGGATGTTTGGCTTTTAACTTGTGCCCTTGTGTGAATTTCAGATATCACTACTTTTTCTGGCCGAAACATTAAGGAGAACTTGGCGCTTTTTTTTTTTTTTACCGAAAACTTTTTGTTGGGATATCACTACTTTTTGTATGTTTTTTCTAGTTTTTTTCTAAGCTATATTAATATAAAAAAACTTAAATTTCAGTACTTTTATGTTAGCCGGGAGCAAATCTCCTAATTAGCATTTAGTTTTTTCGCCAAAAGAAGTTTTCCTTTTTCATATGTGTAAATTAGAAACAATGCTTTGATTTTCAAATAAAATATTTTGGTTTATGTTATTATTTGTTATTTATTTATTTATTTATTTATTTCTATGTTAAATATTCTATTAAATAAAATGAGGGAAATGCATCTATTTTAAATGAGATGACTGAAAAGTTTATATTTTTAAATGAAATGAATGCAATATGAGCAATGGAGTTAGGGACAGTATTTGGCGATTTGCCACTCGCGCCCGGCTAGCATAAAAATACCTAAATTTATTTTATTGAGCTTTACAAATTCATACTTTATTTCTTTTTATATTAAAGTACTAGCCGCCTCTAGCAAGCAGTGTATACTCTATTAATTGCATGTTAAACGTTGCATCATGTTACTGTTATTCATAATTTAATTTACTTGCCCATTCTTTCGAAAAGTCGGAAGCTTCCCAGCTAAAAATGAACTGCAGTGAAACTTTAAAAAAAATGTAGTTGGAAGACTGCGGTGATTTGGCACAAATCCCTGCAGTGTTTTTGAAGTCGACATAACTATAAATTAACCGCAGTAAATGTGTAGTTGATAACTACACACTCACCGCAGTCAATTTATAGTTATGTCGACTTCAAAAGAACTGCAGGGATTTGTGCCAAATCACCGCAGTCTCCCAACTACATTTTTTTTGCAGTTTGACTGTAGCCTTTTAAAAATTTATTAGAAAATATGGGGAGAAATGCCGGATGTGCATAACATAAATAAGTCGTATTAGGCCTTTCCAACAAAATGCCACATGATGGGTGACTCCAAAATTTAGAAAAAGTGCCCCGTTGGGGGGGGGCAAAGTGGGGGTAGGGAAACCGGATGTGCATAACATGAATAAGTGGTATTAGGCCTTTCCAACAATATGTTACATGATGGGTGACGGCAAAATTTAGAAAAGTGCCCCCCTTGGGGGGGAAGTGTGGGGAGGAAAGCCAAATGTGCATAACTTGAATAAGTAGCCGTTGGCCTTTCCAGCAATGGGTCACACGAGGGGTGTCGGCAAAATTTAGAAAAGTGACCCCTCAGGGGGGAGCAAAGTGTGTGGGGGAGAGAACCGGATGTGCATAACATGAATAAGTGGTATTAGGCCTTTCCAACAATATGTCACATGATGGGTGACTGCAAACTTTAGAAAAGTGCCCCCCTTGGGGGGGCAAAGTGGGGTGAGGGAAGCCGGATGTGCATAACATGAATAAGTGGTATTAGGCCTTTCCAACAATATGTCACATGATGGGTGACTTCAAAATTTAGAAAAGTGCCCCCTTGGGGGGGGGCAAAGTGGGGTGAGGGAAGCCGGATGTGCATAACATGAATAAGTGGTATTAGACCTTTCCAACAATATGTCACATAATGGGTGACTGCAAAATTTAGAAAAGTGCCCCCCTTGAGGGGGGCAAAGTGGGGGGAGGGAAGCCGGATGTGCATAACATGAACAAGTGGTATTAGACCTTTCCAACAATATGTCACATAATGGGTGACTGCAAAATTTAGAAAAGTGCCCCCCTTGAGGGGGGCAAAGTGGGGGGAGGGAAGCCGGATGTGCATAACATGAACAAGTGGTATTAGACCTTTCCAACAATATGTCACATAATGGGTGACTGCAAAATTTAGAAAAGTGCCCCCCTTGAGGGGGGCAAAGTGGGGGGAGGGAAACCGGATATGCATAACATGAATAAGTGGTATTAGCCCTTTCCAACAATATGTCACATGATGGGTGACTGCAAACTTTAGAAAAGTGCCCCCCTTGGGGGGGCAAAGTGGGGTGAGGGAAGCCGGATGTGCATAACATGAATAAGTGGTATTAGGCCTTTCCAACAATATGTCACATGATGGGTGACTTCAAAATTTAGAAAAGTGCCCCCTTGGGGGGGGGGGCAAAGTGGGGTGAGGGAAGCCAGATGTGCATAACATGAATAAGTGGTATTAGACCTTTCCAACAATATGTCACATAATGGGTGACTGCAAAATTTAGAAAAGTGCCCCCCTTGAGGGGGGCAAAGTGGGGGGAGGGAAACCGGATATGCATAACATGAATAAGTGGTATTAGGCCTTTCCAACAATATGTCACATGATGGGTGACTTCAAAATTTAGAAAAGTTCCCCCTTGGAGGGGGGGGGGGCAAAGCGGGTGAGGAAAGCCGGATGTGCATAACATAAATAAGTGGTGATGGGGCCTTTCTAACAAGTTACATGAGGGATGTCGGCAAAATTTTGAAAAGTGGGGGGTTGCACCACCTGGAATACATCCTCACTCCTCTATGAAATTTTTATATATTATAAATGACATTTATCGGAGGGCTCTGTAAAAAAATCCAATCTAAAAGGATGAAAATATTAAAAAAGTTCAAAAAGTAAGAGAAATAATGAAATTCTTCGATCGGCCGTGGTGAAAATCTGTGAAATTCATCCATCGACAATATGAAAAAAATCGCACGAGTTTTGCAAATCAATCGCAAGGAAGCTTCCGCACATTTCCCCGATCAGTAGAAATAAAATATTGCAAAACTCGAGAATTGGTACCGTGAAAAAAATTGCAAAAATCATTACTCACTCAATGAAAATATTTATGAAATTCCCCAGTCCATTATTGAAAAGCCCCACCAGTGGCCGAGAGGTTCTGCTCTCGAAGCTGGTAGACGGGAGGTGCTGTGTTCGATCCCAATAGCGCCCGTCGGCCTAATCTTTCAGAGTTTTCTTCGGACCTTGGTTTTCCAAGCATAAATACGGGCTAGGTTCCCTTAGAAAGACCACCCACGGAGGGCACTCCCCCCCCCCGTTAGGGCCTATATCCCTCGTGCTGATAACTGGCCATCATAAACGCAACTAACAACCATTATTGAAAAAAAACAAAAACAAAAAAAAATAGAACAATTCTTCAGTCGGCTGCTTTAAAATATTGTGAAACTTGTCAACCTGTTGCAGAAATCAATCGTGAAATTCATCAATCGAGACAAAACTCACAAGATTCTTCAGTTGGTGGCATTAAAAAATGTGAAATTTGTCGACCGATTGCAGCTGAAAAACTGCTAAATAAGTCACATTAACTGATAATTGAAAAATAGTTATTGCATAATAACATTAAATGGGGGGAAAATCGCAAAATTCAATCTGTCACAGGAAAACATTGCAAAATTTTATTGATAAAAAATAGAGCTGTACTGAGTACTCGGTAAATACTGAGTATTCGGCATACTCGGCGAAATTTTGGCCGAGTACTCGGCCAATATCGAGTAGTTGTAAGAATTTCAAACTGATCAGTAAAAAGTTATTCGAATATCAATGTATAATATATGTAACAATTCATAAAACTATTTACTCAGTATTTAACAATATGTGTACAAAATATAGAAAAAGTTAAGCAAAAACCCCTCATAAAATAATTCAAGATTAAAATTTAGTTTCACACATACAAATAAAAGTAAGTTTTTCTTATTACACAACTACTCGGTATTCGGTCGAGTAGTCAGTGGCCGAGTACTCGGTACTCGGCCAAAGTACTACTCGGTACACCACTAATAAAAAAGGAGTCTAAGAAAACCAATTCAAATTATTTTTTGTGAACAAGGTACACAAATGCAAGAAAAAAATTTAGGTGCCAATGGGCAGTCTCTCACCACTAAATTTTATTTGTTATTTTTTGTCTAATATTTCACCTAAATTTTTTGTAAGAATTTAAGTGAAGAGAACTAATAAAATTTAGTGGTGAGAAACTGCCTGCTGGCGCCTAGATTTTTATACTTCTGTTCTGCGAGTGCCCTTTTTTAAAAATTCGCACACAGCAGTCCTTTTTTCTAGAATCATCACTATCCTAGTGTTGATTCTAGATAAAAAGGGCCACTGAGCGGAAATGTTTAAAAAACAGCACACTTGTACCTTGTCGCTTGCAGGGAAAATCTGAAAAAGTGGTCTGAAAGTCGAAATTCATTCATCGACCATATGATAAAAATCCCACGAGTTTCACAAATCAGTATCAAGAAAAAACTACATTTTACCAGTGGGTAGAAATATAATATTGCAAAATTTGTCAATCAGTTGCATGAAAAAAAAACTGAAAATAGTCATTAAGTCGTCAGAAAATTTGGTGAAATTTGCCAGTTGATTGTTGGACAAAAAAGAGAAATCCTTTAGTTGGGGATTTTGATCAAAAATTTACCTTAACACTTTGGCTGCCCCCATTTTTCAAAATCTGTTCCCAGGCACCGAATGCGTGACTTAGAGATCTGCACGGGCAGTCCCGTGGCCCCAGAGTTGATTTCAGGGGGTGGACGGGGGGACTCTCATTGCTTTGGAAGGAATGTGTGTGTCCCCTCCCCGGACCACCCCCTGAAATCAACTCTGGGGCCACGGGTCTGCCCATGCAGATCTCTTAAGCCACGCATTCGGTGCCTGGGAACAGATTTTGAAAAATGGGCGGCAGCCAAAGTGTTAACGTAAATTTAAGGATACTGTCATTGGTTTAACATTAGCTTGTGAGTATTGTAACATGACAGTGTACTAAGCTCACTAAATATCCTCCTATGCAAAAAAAAAAAAAAAAAAAAAAAACATTTAAAAGAAAAATTAAGGATATTGTCATTGGTTTAACATTAGCTTGTGAGTATTATAACATGACAGTGTACTAAGCTCATTCAATATCCTCCTATGCACAAAAAACATTTAAAATAATTAAGGATATTTTCAGTGGTTTAACATTAGCTTGTGTGTATTGTAACATGACGGTGTACTAAGCTCACACAAATCAGTATCAAGAAAAAACTAAATTTTACCAGTGGGTAGAAATATAATATTGCAAAATTTGTCAATCAGTTGCATGAAAAAAAACTGAAAATAGTCATTAAGTCATCAGAAAAATTCGTGAAATTTGCCAGTTGATTGTTGGATAAAAAAGAGAAATTCTTTAGTCGGGGATTTTGATCAAAAATTTACCTTAACACTTTGGCTGCCGCCCATTTTTCAAAATCTGTTCCCAGGCACCGAATGCGTGACTTAGAGATCTGCACGGGCAGACCCGTGGCCCCAGAGTTGATTTCAGGGGGTGGCCCGGGGGGGGGAGGGGGCTCTCACTGCTCTAGAAGGAATGTCCCCCACCCCGGACCACCCCCTGAAATCAACTCTGGGGCCACGGGTCTGCCCGTGCAGATCTCTAAGTCACGCATTCGGTGCCTGGGAACAGATTTTGAAAAAAGGGCAGCAACCAAAGTGTTAACGTAAATTTAAGGATATTGTCATTTGTTTAACATTAGCTTGTGAGTATTGTAACATGACAGTGTACTAAGCTCATTCAATGTCCTCCTATGCACAAAAAAAAAAAAACATTTAAAATAATTAAGGATATTTTCAGTGGTTTAACATTAGCTTGTGTGTAGTGTAACATGACAGTGTACTAAGCTCATTCAATATCCTTCTTAATAAATGAAAAAATCATTTAAAAAATTTAAACGCATATGAAAACTCTGTCATGTCGAAAAAAAAACAATTCTTCGATCGCTTGCAGGGAAAATCTGAAAAAGTGCTCTGAAAGTCTAAATTCATTCATCGACAGGGTTGGCAAGTTTCTGCCAGAGTGGTTAAAACCAGCGGTTATAACCGGTTAAAACCGGCATGGCAGAAACTAGTTTCTGCCAGTAAGTGGCAAAAACTGGCAGAAACTCAGAAATAATATTAATAAGAACTTTAATGTGCAATGATTCTTAATTCATACATGTATTTGATGTGTAAACAATTAAGTTAAAAATTAAAATTAAAGATTATGAATGTTATTCAAAGTTGTAAAAAAGTTTCAAAATTATCATATAAATATACTTTGTTTATATAATAATAGGTACTAATTTTTTTTCTCTTGAAAAACAGAAATTTTCAATGGTAGTCTGATGCTGTACAAGTTTAACTATTTTATATTATTGTTTAGTGTTGAATTTTTATTTAAAAGTAAAAAAGGAAATTTACAAAAAAATCTGTGATATTTTAACAAATGTATTTTTCAGAGTATTTTTAAATAAATAATGCAATGCAATAACTTAAAGATTATGATTCTTGTGAAAATATATAAGTAAATAATTGAAGCACAATAAATAACAGAAAAAAAAAATTAATAAAATATCTTGCACAATTATTTTACAATATTGAAAGAACAAAATTGTCACTCAAATATACTATTATTACTTTTTCCACAGAACATTCCATAGCATAAGACAAAATTTTGCTAATCTTTCTGAACACACTGTTTCTTTGTTTTGAATGAAATAAAAGTTTGAAAATATTCTTTCGAGACTATCATTACTTGCTGGCAATGTCATTATTGAGGATGTAAATTTGAAAAATCCTCATTTTCACCAGTATTCGTTTTTAAAGATGACCACCACATAGAAGGTAAGGGCAAGACATTTTCTAGGGCTTCCTTGGAGAAATATGTTTCTGAGGCAAGAGTCGATTTTGCTTCAAAGGATATTATATGTGGCACAAAATTGGGATTAATATCAGAAAGCAATTTCCTTGCCTTTTCTTTATGCTCATATGTCAATTTTGATCCCATATACTTAGGATGAAGTAAATAAGTTAGCATATGGTAGTCGGTTATTACTGTATCAAATCTGCTTTGAACTTTTGTAGTTGTTTGTTTTGTAAGTGCAAAATGTGGCTGGAACATTTTCAACTAACAGTCTTAATAAAAAAGCTAAAATCTTTAACAACGATTTCATGCACAAATAACATACAGACACGACAAAAATATCCCATATAATCGTTTTTTGTCGTGTCTGTATGTTATTTGTGCGTAAAATCATTGTTAAAGATTTTAGTTTTTTTACTAAAATTCGCACAAAGTTTGATCTATGCTTATAACAATCTTAAATTGGGAAAAAAAAAAAAAAAAAAAAAAAAGAAGTCAGATTTGTTCCTTTGAATACTGTATTTAAATGAAATGTTTTTTAAATTCATGGAATTACAAGATCCGCATATAACATTTGTATGAGAGATAATTTATAGTGTTATTATTAAATTAATACGTTAAATTACAGAAAATTATTTTGAGCAAGTACTGAATATTTTTCTTATCTTTTCATTGTTTAATTTAAAATAAGTATTGGATAAAGTTTTGTATTTGATTTTTAAACTGAAATTTTAAAATACTCTAATAATTGTTTACATATAAAATTATATAACCATACTATAACAAAAATTTTATCTGTTACATTACTCATTTTTTCTAATACAAATCTATTTATTTTTTAATTAAAACTACCCACAATATTTCATTTGCTATTTATACGGAATAAAATGTACTTAAGGAATTTAATACTAGTAAAAAAGTCTCATATTATGTCATGAAATTTGTTTATGCCAGTTATTGCCAGTTTCTGCCGGTTATAACCAGTTTCTGCCACTGGCAAGGCAGAAACCCTTTTTTGCCGGCAAATAGCCAGCCCTGTTCATCGACCATATGATAAAAATCCCACGAGTTTCACAAATCAGTATCAAGAAAAAACTAAATTTTACCAGTGGGTAGAAATATAATATTGCAAAAATTGTCAATCAGTTGCATGAAAAAAAACTGAAAATAGTCATTAAGTCATCAGAAAAATTTGTGAAATTTGCCAGTTGATTGTTGGACAAAAAAGAGAAATCCTTTAGTTGGGATTTTGATCAAAATTTTACCTTAACACTTTGGCTGCCGCCCATTTTTCAAAATCTGTTCCCAGGCACTGAATGCGTGACTTAGAGATCTGCACGGGCAGACCCGTGGCCCCAGAGTTGATTTCAGGGGATGGGCAAGGGGGGGGGGGAGGGCTCTCATTGCTCTGGAAGGAATGTCCCCCCCCCCCCCCGGACCACCCCCTGAAATCAACTCTGGGGCCACGGGTCTGCCCGTGCAGATCTCTAAGTCACGCATTCAGTGCCTGGGAACAGATTTTGAAAAATGGGCGGCAGCCAAAGTGTTAACGTAAATTTAAGGATATTGTCATTTGTTTAACATTAGCTTGTGAGTATTGTAACATGACAGTGTACTAAGCTCATTCAATGTCCTCCTATGCACAAAAAAAACATTTAAAATAATTAAGGATATTTTCAGTGGTTTAACATTAGCTTGTGTGTATTGTAACATGACGGTGTACCAAGCTCATTCAATATCCTTCTTAATAAATGAAAAAATCATTTAAAAAATTTAAACGCATATGAAAACTCTATCATGTGGAAAAAAAAATAATTCTTCGATCGCTTGCAGGGAAAATCTGAAAAAGTGCTCTGAAAGTCTAAATTCATTCATCGACCATATGATAGAAATCCCACGAGTTTCACTAATCAGTATCAAGAAAAAACTAAATTTTAACAGTGGGTAGAAATATAATATTGCAAAATATTGCCTTTATTATTTGATTCTGAGAAGTGTCATAATTGACGACAAAAACTAATTTGGCCATATCACCATTCAGAAGTGTAAATTTTCTTTTTAAAATAACACAATTCATATGATAGTAAAAAAAGATTGCTTCATTTAAAAAATTTAATATTTTACATAATTAGTGAGTATGTACTCATTAAATAAAAATTATTATTAACACTATGTTATGTTATTAACACAATGTGTCTAACCGCTTTGTATTACATAAAACTGTTTCATTCCTAAAAAGAAAATAAGTTACTTACCTGTGAAATGTTATGCACTTATTGTAGGTATCCTAGGCAGCCATCAATTTATAATTTGAAGTTCAGTATTTATTTTTTGTGTAACTGAACATCAAAACATACTTTAATACAAAGCACAGATAAGTATCTGTGTAAGATATATAAAAATTCTGAAACTTTTAATCTAAAAGAACATACTGATTGAAGCTAAATCTGAAATAAAACATTGTTAATTACTATAAATAGATAAGTGCACTAAATCAAGTAAAATCGAACTATCTGGATAACTATCTGGATTGTCAGAAACAAAATTTTATCAAATGTTTTGGATGACATTTGAATTTAATTAATCCTGTTAATATGAAATGGACCTAATTTTTTTTTTTTTCGCATGCATTAACCGTTAATAGTACAATCTCATCTAGATTTGAAATACTAACGATGATTGTACAAAAATTGCGACGGTTTATAAATCGTTATCACTTTATTCAAATTAACTCAATCGTGTGGATCTGAAATTAATTTCTTTCGATTGAGAATGTAAAAATACCCATACAGCCACTTTATTTCAATAAACAGTGGTGATATTTTTCGCCAAACTGCAAAATAAATGAACTTCTTTTAGCAAATCAACGTGGTACTCCGCGCCGACGCCGATTTTCATAAACAAGCCGGCGTTTCCGTGAGTTGAGGTGTTTCTTTAATGCTTCTCCTGCAGTTGCAACGAAACTATGGGGTTAGACATTCAGCTGTAAGGGGTTGAAAAATAAATCATATGTCCAAATGAGAAATTTAAATAAAATAAAGGAAGAAAATTATACTATTTTTTTGTTGTTCTTCTTTGTTTTTATGAGGTAAAAGTGGAAAACTGGAAGTTATATGTATGTCCGATATGGAAGAAAGACAATTTATGCAATATGCAATGAGTAAACCCATCTGTGTTTCTAATTTCTAATCATGGGCGACATATAAAAGAATGGTTGGGCCACTGTCCCTCTCGATTTTGAAATTTATCTAATTAAATTTCCTTTTTCTTCGATTTTGAAAAACATAGTAAATTTTTTTTGAGTAATTTAAAATAAAAGAGGAACTAAAAACTAGTTATGAAGATAGTGGGGCAGTGAGCAAGGGAGACCTATTGCCCCTACCTTGATTTTAAAATTTAATTAATAAGAATTTCTTTTCTTCTGTTTTCAAAAACATTATGTAAATATTTTGAGTAACTTAAAATGAAAATAAATAAGAAATTTTCAGTTAAGGGGTGTTGTTGGTGTTGTTGGTGGTGGTGTGAGTGTGTGTGTGTGTCGGGGGGGGGGGGGGGGGGGTGAGACTCATTGCCCCTTCCTGGATTTTGAAATTTAATTAGCAATTTTTTTCTCCAATTTACAAAAACATAGTAAAATTTATTCTTTTCGAATAACTTAAAATAAAGGAACTAAGAACTTTCTGTTAGGGGAAGGTGGCATATGTGAGTCATTGCCCCTCCCTCGATTTTAAATTGTAACTATTTTTTTTCTCTGATTTTTGAAAAACATAGTGAAATTTGATCTTTTCTCTTATCTTAAAATAAAAGAATAACTAAGAATTTTCTCATATGGGAACGAAGTTAGAAGAGAGCTATTGCCCCTCCCTAAATTTAAAAATTTAATTAATTAAATATTCTTTTTCTTTTGTTTTCAAAAACATAGTAAAGTTTATACTTTTCGAGTAACTCTCAATAGAAAAATGAGAAATTTTACATTAAGAGGGAGGGAGGGGGGGGGGGTGAGAGGTTCATTGCCCTCCCCTCCCTGGATTTTAAAATGTAACTAATAAAAATTTTTTTCCACTTTTGAAAAGTAGTAAAATTTATTCTTTTCGACTAACTAAAAATAAAGAAACTAAGAATTTCCTGTTAGGGGAAGGGGCATAGCTGAGCGATTGCCCCTCCCTTGAATTTAAATGTTAACTATTTTCTTCGCTTTTGAAAAACATACTGAATTTTTTTTTAATTATCTTAGAATAAAAGAGGAATTAAGAATTTTCAGTTAGGGATAGGGTAGGGGGTAGGAGAAAACTATTGCCCCTTCCTGGATTTCAAAAGTTAATTAAAATTTCCTTTTCTTCTATTTCAAAAACATAGTAAAATGTATACTTTTCGAGTAATTTACAATAAAAAAAATGAAGAAATTTCTCATTCCCCCCCCCCCCCCCCCCCACTGGCTTTTGAAATTTAATTAATATTTTTTTTCTCCGATTTTGAAAAAAAAAAAAAAAATAGCAAAATTTATTCGTTTAGAGTAAGTTAAAAAAAAAACTAAGAATTTTCCGTTGTGGGCAGGGGCACAGGTGGGTTGATGCCACTGCCCCTCCCTCGATTTTGAAATTTAACTAATTTTTTTTCTCTGATTTTGAAAATCATAGTGAAATTTAATTTTTTTTCTCTGATTTTGAAAATCATAGTGAAATTTAATTTTTTTTATCTTAGCTTAAAATGAAAGAGGAACTAAAAATTTTGCGTTAGGTAGGAATGTGACTTTCAATTAAGTCCTTAAAAGTCTTGGAAAGAGTATTAATTATCATTAGTATATAAAAAGTGTGTTTCATAACATGCAACTCTCACAAAATCAAAACAATTTTAAACACTTTAGAAAATTCGGGATATATCACACAATCATACAGCATTGTGTATTGCAAAAGTATCTTACAGTAACTGCTGTTATACTGTAGTTACTATTATAATAATCATACTTACAAAATTAAGACCTGTAAAGTTCTTCAGAAACTGCAGTCAGACTGCAGATACATCACCGAAAATTTTTGTGAATTAATTGCTATAAAATCACTTGAAATTCACTGCCGTTTTACTGTAGACATAAAGTCTTACTATTTTTTAAATTTTGGGTTGAAAAAATACTTGTCAATAACTGGAAAATAACTGAAGTTTTTTTACTGTTGATATTGCACTACAAAAAAAAACTACAGTTGACCGTAGAAAAACTTGAAAAATACATCATTTCTGTAAAAAAACTACAGTTCATTTTTAGCTGGGTTTTGATAGAGAAAAAGCAAGAACTCTTTACGATCATGGAAGCACAACATATATTTTGTGTTATGTATTTCATTCTTTCATGACAAATATCTCTTAACTCACTTATGCATGTTTTCTTATCATTTACGATTCGTTCTCTAATGCGGAAATTTTAAATCCTATTAAGTAATCTTTTCTAATTGTATTTTATTACTGTATTTTAACAGATACGATTAGGTACAAGTGAAATTATTCTTATTAAATCCTTTGATAATATCTGCATTTAATAATAATATTGATAATATCTGCAACCATATTGATGCTAATATCTTTTTGTTTCATGCTAACCTTTTCAATAGACTCGATTACGGAAGAATAGAAGGTCTACGGGCTCACTGCTATATGATCCATTTGAAAATCTATCATTCTTCTCATCTAATCGTGATGAAGAACTAGCCAATTTGCCATGGTTTTAAGTTTTTAGCTAATTTTATTCGAAACCTGAAAACTAAAATGCGAGGAACCGGATTATAGAAGATTCCTTCTAACGGTACATATCGATTAACAGGTTACATATTATAAAATTATAATAATCATAAGGAGAATTGTCAGTTCCGGTGCTTTAATAGTTTCCGTAAATTCTATTTATATAATACAGAAGTTTCAGCTGAGTAAAGCTTAACAACACAGTCACAGTAAGTATAATAACAGTACAATATATTAACAATAGCAGAGGTTTTGTGCAGTGACGAAACTACTGGCACTTTGGAAATATTCGTACGTTATATTATTTAACTATTCAGACGATATGCGGAAAAATATAAATAGATGGCTCGCATTAATAATTAACTCATTGAAAAATAGCCACAAACGTCAAATACTCGCCAAGCTTGGTGACATTTAGCGAAGTGTCACCAAATTTGGTAATATAGCATGTCAATTCTCAAATTTGGCGACAAAAAATGTTTTGTTTGTTCTGACGTCATAATGATGCATATGTATTATTTATTATACAAATACATATAATATGTATGATGCAAATGTATTACGTATTATATGCATATGTATAATATGTATGATGAATATGTATAAAGTTCCTTAATATCACTAAAACGCACTTAAAGGAATAGTGTTCCATAAATAGTAGGGATATTTGCCAGATTGGCCAGAGTACTATTGAGATTAGAATTTCGACATTTATAATAGTCCGGGACGCGTCTGCACACACCATCACCTCATCGAGTTTACAGCTGAAATTTTAGGACTAGTTAAAACTAGATTAGTACATTAAAATGCAACTGGTCTGTTAAGTCATATCTTGGTAGAAAAAACCTGAAGACCTAATTTTAGTGGGTGACTGATAGGTTTACTGTTGTATTTTCCTGCATCCAAAAGTATGGAAACATGAGGAATAGGTGCAGGAAAACACAATGGAAAATCCACCAATTAACCGGTAAAATCGGGTCTGTAGGTGGTTTCCACAAAGATAGGACTTGGCAGACCAGTTACATTTTAATACGCTAATCGATTTTTAACTAGTCCTAAAATTTCAGCCGTCAGTTCGATGAGGTGATGATCTGTGCAGACGCCTCCCGGTCTTTAATAAAATTTGTTTTAAGGAAGTAAAAGATAGAAAGATGGACAGATAAACTGAAAGATTTGCCTTGTTAAGATTTTTGTAAAAGCATATAAAAATTCAATTTGTTCAGCTTGAAATCATGTAACACCTTTATAACTCAGGCTAATTTTTTGTAATCGAGTTTTGGCAACCAACATATCTCATCTATAACTATAATCTTTCTTTTAGAGATTTAAAATTAACAATAAATTAACAGTAAGTAGGCTAATAATACAATATAATAACATTAGCAGCGGACTTCGGACGCCGCATCTGTCGCACATCGTTAAAGACAGCTGTATTAGTTACACATTTCATTTAATTAAAAGCAGATTTTTAAACTTTCATATGAGAATTAGGATATTTTTCCACTATAGGGACCTTGGCGTTTTTTAAAAATCTTGGCACAGTTCGGACTTCAGAAACTGAGATACGTTACCAAATGATATAAACAACTGTGAAAACAAACCTGATGAACTTTTATGTTATTTATATATGTACTATTTATATACATATAAACATTTTATTTATACACGTATAAAATATTGTTTTTTATATACAAATTATTTATGTTGGTATATAAAAATAAATAAACGGGTTCCATACATTAAATAAATTGTATACATATGGAAAAAATTGCTTGTGTATATGACACAGTAGATAGGTTGCCAGAAAATACGTTATTATCGAATTTCTTTTCTCGTCAAGGCTATTTTCTCTATTTCGCCAAGGCTACTATATCGGAAACATACCGAATTGAGGTTATATTTTGTTAAATGTTTTATTGTTTTAATATCGTGAATATATCATAACCTATACTGATTAAAATATTAGGTATATTCATTTTTTTTCTATTTAACAAACATCTTTGGAAAAGCATATATATAAAGTTTTATTCTGCTTGAAATTACGTGACCCCTTCAAAACTCTGTAATCGAGTATTGGCGACCAACATTGGCGCAATTGAATGTGAAGGAACTGTTTACGGCCAAATCAACACCCCCTGTTTTAAGGCTTTAGAGGCGGAAATTCTATGTTTTCAGATTTTTCTAGTCAATTGTGCTATAAACCCGACTTACTTGTGAAATTTCATGATTCTACGACTTTTAGAAGTACCTTAGTTATTTGATGATGCGAAGTGAGTCAGTGACAAAAAAGCGCTTTTTCGGAATTTAATATTTCGAAAACTACTAAATACAGAAACATGAAATCGTGGAACCTTAGTTCAGTTTGAGTTTGATCATACGAACATGGGTATAAAAGAAAAAAATTCTATATCTCTCCCTAAAACGACGTTATGAGGTGATAAAAGCATGCCAAAATGGTTCAGGAAAAGGTAGTTTACAGCTTGTGCGAACTTGGCGAACGCACTGTCGTGCCCCCAGATTTAATTTTAAGTATCTATATTAATGTTACAAACAAATGAAGGCCTATGAATCATTACATAGTTGTTGTCGAGTTTCTTTAATGACGGCATCTTTTTTCTACATTTGTGTATTATTTTGCGATAGTGACGTCCTATGCATGTTTTACTGTAGATATTCAAGAGTGAATCGTAAATGTGGAATTCGTAAGCGGATGCGAATGACGTCATTTTACATAAAATAAAAGCGTGTGCTTTAAGTTTGAAATATGTTTTCTTACGAAATCTTAAAATTGAAATATGTTTTGTACTACGTATATATATATATATATATATATATATATATATATATATATATATATATATATATATATATATATTTTTTTTTTTTTTTTTTTTTTTTTTCATCGGGGCGACACTAAATTCTGAAAAAAGCAGAATTCCTGTTTTCTAGTTTATTTTCTTCTTTCTAAAGAAGAAAGTATTGTAATCGAAATGTTTTTAGACTTCCAGTTTTCGATAGATTTACGTTTTTAGAGATCAGAAATCCCGAAAAAACACGTTTATACAAAATGACCGTCTGTCCGTCTGTGTGTCCGTATGTCTATCGAAAAGTGTATGAAGTTACTCATAGAATTGGACCAAATTTTGTGTGTATGTTTTTGGCTATGGCCAGCAAGTCCTCATTGAATTTGGAAATATTCCATCAGAAGGAGGTGCTGCAATTGCAATTTTTGGGCTGTTTTCAATATTGTACCATCGAAAAGGGTATGAAGTTATGCATAGAATTGAACCAAATTTGTGTATGTTTCTGGCTATAGCCAGCAGGTCCCCCCTGAATTTGAAAAAATTCCGCCGGAAGGGGGCGTTATTATTGCGATGTCTGTGCCATTTTCATTATTGTACCATCGAAAAGTGTATAAAGTTATGCATAGAATTGAACCAAATATTTTGTGTATGTTTCTGGCTATAGAAAGCAAGTCCTCGCTAAATTTGAAAAAAAAATCTGTCGAAAAGAGGCTCTGGAATACCGATTTTTGTGCTATTTTCAATATTTTACCATAGATAACTGTATAAAGATATGCATACGAAAGAACCAAATTTTTTGTGTATGTTTCTGTCTATAGAAAGCAAGTCCTCGCTAAATTGGAAAAAAAAAATCTGTCGAAAGGAGGCTCTGGAATACCGATTTTTGTGCTATTTTCAATATTTTACCATAGATAACTGTATAAAGATATGCATACCAAAGAACCAAATTTTTTGTGTATGTTTCTGGCTATAGAGAGCAAGTCCTCGCTAAATTTGAAAAAAAAAATCTGTCGAAAGGAGGCTCTGGAATACCGATTTTTTGTGTTATTTTCAATATTTTACCATAGATAACTGTATAAAGATATGCATACAAAAGAACCAAATTTTTTGTGTATGTTTCTGTCTATAGAAAGCAAGTCCTCGCTAAATTTGAAAAAAAAATCTGTCGAAAGGAGGCTCTGGAATACCGATTTTTGTGCTATTTTCAATATTTTACCATAGATAACTGTATAAAGATATGCATACCAAAGAACCAAATTTTTTGTGTATGTTTCTGGCTATAGAGAGCAAGTCCTCGCTAAATTTGAAAAAAAAAATCTGTCGAAAGGAGGCTCTGGAATACCGATTTTTTGTGTTATTTTCAATATTTTACCATAGATAACTGTATAAAGATATGCATACCAAAGAACCAAATTTTTGGTGTATGTTTCTGGCTATATAAAGCAAGTCCTCGCTAAATTTGAAAAAAAAAGTCTGTCGAAAGGAGGCTCTGGAATACCGATTTTTGTGCTATTTTCAATATTTTACTATAGATAACTGTATAAAGATATGCATACCAAAGAACCAAATTTTTTGTGTATGTTTCTGGCTATTAGAAAGCAAGTCCTCGCTAAATTTGAAAAAAAAATCTGTCGAAAGGAGGGTCTGGAATACCAATTTTTGTGCTATTTTCAATATTTTACCACAGATAACTGTATAAAGATATGCATACCAAAGAACCAAATTTTTTGTGTATGTTTCTGGCTATAGAAAGCAAGTCCTCGCTAAATTAAAAAAAAAGAAATCTGTCGAAAGGAGGCTCTGGAATACCGATTTTTGTGCTATTTTCAATATTTTACCACAGATAACTGTATAAAGATATGCATACCAAAGAACCAAATTTTTTGTGTATGTTTCTGGCTATAGAAAGCAAGTCCTCGCTAAATAAAAAAAAAAAAAATAAATCTGTCGAAAGGAGTCTCTGGAATACCGATTTTTGTGCTATTTTCAATATTTTACCATAGATAACTGTATAAAGGTATACATACCAAAGAACCAAATTTTTTGTGTATGTTTCTGGCTATAGAAAGCAAGTCCTCGCTAAATTTGAAAAAAAAAATCTGTCGAAAGGAGGCTCTGGAATACGGATTTTTGTGCTATTTTCAATATTTTACCATAGATAACTGTATAAAGATATGCATACCAAAGAACAAAATTTTTTGTGTATGTTTCTGGCTATAGAAAGCAAGTCCTCGCTAAATTTGAAAAAAAAAATCTGTCGAAAGGAGGCTCTGGAATACCGATTTTTGTGCTATTTTCAATATTTTACCATCGATAACTGTATAAAGATATGCATACCAAAGAACCAAATTTTTTGCGCATGTTTCTGGCTATGTCCAGCAGGTCCTCCTTGAATTTGGAAATATTCCGCCGCACGCGTATTCACAATACCTACTCGGTTCAGATTCGACACTGGTATTTCTCAGTATATTTTTCTGGTATGAAATTTTCAATATTTTGAAACAGTTTTGCTATTATGTCTGTGTAATAACGATAGTATCCTAATTCTAATACAATATTATAAATGTGAGAGTGTGAATATGTTTAATTGAAGTCAGAATCAAAACGGATCACTAAATTTTTTTGTATTCATTATCCATTATATTAATTTTTTTTCCAATATTTAAAATTTTATTTGTTTCTGGTATATAAAACAAGTAACATAAAAATTTTGTTTTTAAAGTCAATTCCTACTTAAGTCATCAAAGATAAATTTAATAAGCCTTTAAGCTAATATTAGTTTTTGTTGCATTAAAATATTTCAATTTGTTGATTTTCTATAAGCCAGTAAAGCCTATTGGTTTACAATGGAAGTCTATGGAAATTTGGCGAAATATTACAGATATCGTCAAGTTGGCGTCACTTTTGGCGACTCATTTTTCTCGCCAAATTTGGCAATATATCGCCAAGTTGGCGACAAACTTGGTGGTATTTGGCGACAGTACAGAGTCCCCCTACGGTAACCCCCCTTATAGATATGAAGATGCATTAAATGCAGTGCAATAACCAATGGTCGCCATTTTGTCTCCCGTATAAAACTAAAATTAATTAATTAAAATTTAATTAATGAATTAATATTTTAAAAATCTGTATTAACATCAATTGTCATCCAGTACAAGTTTAAAAAAATTTATTTAAACTTGATAGGATGAATAATAAGTATTTTATTAACGATTGAAAATTTGAACAAGATATATATATATAGGGAGAGTGTGAACTAATTGTAGGAATTTAATAAAAGCTATAAAAATAAAATCTACTTTCAGTTAAATGTAGAAATATTGTGGCATTTAGAAGAAAAAAAAATATGAAAATTGATAATATGGTACAGCAATGTTAACCTTACTAAAAATGCACTTGTGAAAATCCACGAGTGTTGTTTGTGTTTATGAATTTTTTATAACCACTATTTCTTTCTAGTAGTAATATTAGACTTATAAATTACGAGATTAAAAAACTGCGACCATTACTATTTGGAAATAGCGATTAAAAATTCCTCAGACACAATTACCCTGAAAATTATTAATTATGTTGGTTATATTGTGTTAATATTTGAAGCCTTCGCTAACAGTGTTGTCAATTTAGCGGAATTCTGAATTCAAAATCTCTACCAATGTTTTTAGACAGTATTTTCAGTCTATTTAATCAACAAAAGTCTGTCATTAAATAAAGCGAAAATTAGTATTAAATTTTCTGATATATTTTTATACAAAATTACGCCTAATTTTAAGCACTGGTCGCTATGATACTTGAACTATAATACCAATAATTTTAAAATATTGGATGTACATTGGAAATATTTATAATGAAATGTCAACACTTTAAATTGTAACTATCTTAAACAAAATGTCAATATTGCAAAAATATTTACTTAATGTTGGAAATAATAATGAAATTGCAAAATATTTTTTGCCAATTTAGATTTTCCACATATTTGCGCAGTAATGAAAAAAAAAATATTTTGCAATTTCACTATTAATATTTCCAATATAAAGTAAATACAAGCAAATTTAAAAAATACAAGTACTTGTAACTTTTATTTTATGTATTAAAAACAAATAAAACATGTAAATTTTATTAACTTAAGTGAAAATTTTAAACATTGGGAAAAAAATAAATACGATGCATAATGAATAAAAAAAATATAAAATTAGTTATCCGTTTTGATTCTGACTTCAACCAAAAATATTCACACATTCAAATTTATAATATTATTAGAATTAGGACACTATCTTTAATTACATAGAGAAAAATAACAAAACTAGGTGTTTCAAAATATTCAAAATTTCATACCAGAAAAATATACCGAGAAACACTAATGTCGAATCTGAACCGACTAGGTATTGCGAATATACCCGCCGGCGCCGGAAGGAGGCGCTGTAATAGCCATTTTTCTCGATTTTACATAGTTCTATTGTACGTCGGCTGTTCATGCAGCGATGGACAATTCGCATCCATAAGCCTGGATAAAGTGTGAAGGTTTTAGTATAGCCAGGAACATCCCTTAAATTATCTGTCCATTTATCCAAACTTTTGCTTATCCGAACTAGGGTCAGTCCTGACTTGTTCGCATAATCGGCACTCTACTTTACCATCTTGTAGTGAGCCCTAGTGATATGCATCAATTTCAAACTGTTCGAAAAAAGTAAACATCATCAAAATACACTGCAAACGATTTTTCCCAATTGACCGTAATGTAACGGAATTCGTTTGAGCATGCCTGTAAATGAACTATAAATACTACAAGCCGAACATGCCGTGGTAAATCTGAATGACATACATAAATTACATGGAAATCTTATAATTTCGCGGGATAGAACACGGACAGACAATTTACATTTTTAGTTAACTTTAAAAACTCGCACCACAACTGAAAACACACTGCCAGATATTATTGTTGATAGACAGTATCGTAACCGAATTCTTTTGTGTGTCCCTGTAAATAAACGATGAATGCTGTGAACATCATATTCTACAGCAAGCATCTTGTAATGCTCCCCTGTGACATACATCAATTTCAATGTGTTTGAAATAGCATAATAACATTAAAATGCACTACAAATGATTTTGCTCCATAGGCCGTAATGTAACGTGATTATTTATAAGTGTCACTGTAGACGATCTATAAACGCTGCACACTTAATTTTCAATACCGAACGTGCCATAATAGACCTCAACAACTACAGGTTGTCCATAATTAAACGACCCTACTTTAAAGTTGTCTACAGACAAAACTATTGTTCATAAAGCTGTGAAATATTGCGAAAGACATATAGTCCAGTCAAATTGTCAAAAATAGATGCAAAAATTCTGCTAGAAGATTTTATGTTTTTAAACTGTTTATGGGGATGCTAATAACAGGAATTAATTGTTTCCCAACAAAATATCTCGAGGCTAAACTTTGTGGAGGCAAAAAACCACGAAATTTTCGGACTTTTTTCAGTTTTTTGCCTATAACTCGAAAATTATAAAATTTTTGTGTACCATATTCAATTACAAAAAGAAAGAACATTAAATTCTCTACAAATTGCATTACAAAAGTCTTTTTCTAAATCCATTATTAAGCGCGCTACAGCTTCCTGAAAATGATACTTTTTTTCTAACTTTGTGAAAAAATCGCAAATACCAACATTTGACACCATTTTTATTTCTTTTATCCTCTTTAACGTAACTTTTTATATTACAGGTATTTGCATGATAGTAATAATGATTAATTACAATGGTAAAACCATAAAAAATTGACAACATTGTAATTTTTTTTTTGTATTTACAACTTAAGGTGAGAACAATAATAGTAGGTATTATGAATGTAGGTAGCATGAATGTAAGTAAAAAAATACTTACAGTAACATCTTTAATGGATTTAGTAACGTCTGGAGCGCTTGCGGGTTGATGAGTTTGGTTCTTCAACCTCAGCTTGAGAAGCAAAGGAGCAGGCTGCATGATCTTCAACAGCTTTGAACTGCTTTGAGCTCGTTGCGACATCATCATCCTGGCTGCGAAAGTCATCGACGTTGCTGGTTTGGTCGATGGTTTCCCAGGCATCAGCTTCATAATCCTCTTCTTCTGCATAAATAATATCATCCACATTTTCACAATTGACCCCGTTACAGTTTTTGCAAATTGCCGAGCATTTGAGTCCTGATTTTTGGCAAGAGCATGCCTTGGTGCACCATTTTTTTACAGCTACATGAGACAACCAGGTGCTGGGTTTTGGTACATTTGAACTGGCTGAAAAAGACCGTCAGACCTGCGAACCCACCCCCATTCTTCAGGGGGCATGTTGTTTCCTAGCCAAGCTTGTACCTGATGATAACATCTTAGGAAATGATGCTGCGCAGCCTCTTGCGTCGGTGGCAGCCTTGCAAGATGAACTTTGCTTTTTGTGGCTGATTTAGCAAATAACTGGAACCTCAAACTGTTCAATGTCTGCGTGGTATCTACGCATCCACTGTATAGTGCAATTTATCGCACTATCGTTCTTTTTCGTACCATGCTAAACTATATTGAATGCGCCAGTAATGTTTTCGTTAACGAATTTCTTTAAAAAGTGGTTATTATTAATTAATCGATCTAATCATTATTCTCTAACTACATTTGTATTGCATTATTCTGTTAACATTTTAAAACTAATTTTGCAGTCTTATCCAATTATAAATGAAAAAGTAATTGAATTGTAAGAATAAAGATAAATCAGACCATCCTGCAATTTAATAATTAGGAAAATTTTAGCAATGGACATTCTACAAAAATAAATATTTGTATTTAACCTTGTAATCATCGCGCCCGATACAGTCACGGACAAATTGCCCGTGAATGTATCAGGCTCAACGTTTAATGGTTAAGCATAAAAGGTGATAATAAATCAAACAAAATATCTAAACTTATGATACAGTTAGACTAAATAAAATTTTTTATAATGTAGATATTTATCTATAATAAGGTAGAGTTCACTTGATCTATTTCAACAGCAAATGCGCACTTAATATTACACAACTCACCCAAGATTTTTGTATTACTGATCTAAAACAAGCCGTTTTTACATTTTGATGCGCATATCCATAACTTATTTTTGGCAAAAGGTGAAATTTTAAAGTAAACTGAAAAAGAATATTTTTTAAACTATCAAAAGTGGGATGGGGTAGAAAAAATGGAAGAAAACGTTGTGCGGACACATTTAAACGTACACCTAATACCTAAAATGCGCTATAGACCTAAAAAATACTAAAAACGTATAACGTACGAGAAAAACGTACTATCTGGCAACCCTACCTTCTGCCTAACCTTCTTGAAAATTTGCCTTCTTACTTATTCATCAATAGGTGCATTTCATTTCCACAGTTAGTGATGAAAAGAAATTTTTTTTAGGGATGGGAGGCGAAAAATAGGTCACTTTCTATGAAGTTGAAAAAAATGTGCTATTTTCAAAAAGTTGTAGCGCGCTTAATAATGGGTTTAGAAAAACGTTTTATTATGAAATTTGTAGAGAATTTAATTTTCTTTCTTTTTGTAATTAAGTATGGTACACAAAAATTTTATAATTTTCGAGTTATAGGCAAAAAACTGAAAAAAGTCCGAAAATTTCGTGGTTTTTGGCTCCACAAAGTTTAGCCTCGAGATATTTTGTTGGGAAACAATTAATTCCTGTTATTAGCATCCCCATAAACACTTTAAAAACATAAAATCTTCTAGCAGAATTTTTGCATCTATCGGCCCAATTTTCTGACAATTTGACTGGACTAATAATAAAGGGATGGGAAATTGTTTAAGCTAAAAGAAATAAATAAAAATAGTTCAAAAATTTGCCACCAGAGGGTGATTTTTAATAAATTACACATTTAGCATTACGATAGTTTAGAAATTTTATTTATTAAGTTAACCTTATTCTAAAGACAGCATTTCACGACATTAACATTTCCCAGAACATACTGCTGTCAACTGTGGAACATGCTATCTTACGACTCCAGATTGTATCTGAAAATGATGATCGTAATGCGGAACATGTTTGGCTGTAACAAAATTTGTTTAAACAATCGTAAATGTATGCTAAATGTGCAATTCTTTAAAAAACGGCCTCCTAATTTTTTTTTTTTTTTTTTCGCTCAAACAAATTCACATCCTTTTAATATGTCCACCAAAAATTTCACATCATTCTTAACAAAAGTTTCGTCTGTAGAAAAATTTAAAATGGGGTCGATTAATTATGAACATCCTGTAAATAAAATTTCTAAACAATCGCAATGCTAAATGTGTAATTTATTAAAAATCGCCCTCTGGCGGCGAAATTTTGAACTATTTTTATTTATATACTTTTTAGCTTAAACAAATTCCCATCCCTTTATTATGTCTTTCACAAAATTTCATAACTTTATGAACAATAGTTTTGTGTGTAGACAACTTTAAAGTAGTGTCTTTTAGTTATGAACACCCTGTATATCAATTGCATGGCAATCTGACGATATTTATACGCGAGCTAGAGCATGGCTGCGGCAAATAGATAGACAGACATGCACCAAACAGAAAACAGATAAACTCATAAAAACTTTTAATCTATGTTGGAAATCTGAAATTGTACGTCAAACGTGGCAAATGCAAACTACACTCTATAAGATAACTGAAAAGTTCTAAACTACACTAAGTTCGTACTATAACTAGTTTTTTAAATATTCAGATCTTGGTGCAATAGCTGTTGCACTCTTATGCAGAATGCCTGAATACAAAATTTATTACGATTAAGGGTGAATATCACAAAATGTGAGATTTTGAAAACTAAAATTTATTATTATAATTATTTAATATTAATTTTTTTATAATTTTAAATACTTTTTTTCTAATGATGGCAACTCAAATTTTAATCATAACAGATATTTTTTTTTCATATTTTAGAAAAGGTTATTTTAAATAAATTTGGCGACGAGTTTGTCCTCCCTTAAATGTATGCTAAGAAATGCATCATGTTACTTTTATTCAGAATTCAATTTGTATTTCATTATCATTTTATTTAATACAAAACTTTCATTTAAAATCGAAACCTTTAAAATAAATGGCTTTTACTTCATTCTTTTTTTTAAACGAAACGAAAAGAAAAATATTAGACACAGATGTCATATACGCAACGAGGTACCTAATTGGCGCCAAAATGGCGTTATTTGCCTGACATGGTAACCCGGCTATTGTTGCTTATTTATTAATAAATGTTTATTTCAATTTATTTTCTTTTTATTTACAAAACTAGGGGGCTCTGCCCCCTACGAGCTACGCTTTCCAACCCCCCGTTCAGGCACACCAAAATCCAAAAAGCACGCTAATTTGATCGGCTTTAAAAATATTGAATTAAAATTTAAAAACAGTAGCGATCTCTCTGTAAACGGGTTTCCATTCGTTTTCCTTGGATTGGGCATTTTTAAGGCCAAATCTGCTGCTGTTAAGATTATAAGATTAAGTTAACAATGACTTTTTTTCGTATTAAAAAAAAAAAAAAAATAGTTTAACTGGTACTTCTAAGTTATCCCGTCGACCAATTTCGCCAATTTATATAAATCGCCAAACCACTCGCCAAATTATACACATTGACATAATTTTTATTTTAAATAAAGAAAGAACAAATAAATTAGTAAAACATTAATAAAAATACAAATAAAACGTCGAATTAATGGTTTTATTGGCCATTATTGGCATTTAATCTTGCAATTAATTAATGGCAACCATTATTGGCATTTAATCTTACAGTTTGGCAACAGTAATTTGGTCGACGGGATAACTAAGAAGTACCGTTAAACATTTGAAAATAAGCTAATGTAAAATGAATTAAGTAAATAGTCTCATTGTCTCCCGGTATTTTTTAACAGCGCTATAAGATAGTTCTTTTAAATAATTCATTTTAAATGTATCGTTTCAAATCTGACGTAATTTACACCAAAGTTCTATTTCGCTTATTAATATTCACGTGAAAATACTTTTGTTGTTAGAAGGAAATATTTGCGCTGCCTTCGAATTCACGATAATAGTTGGAAAGATTATCTCAAAATATCTCGCGCAAATATATTTTTCAATTTAAATTGTTTTGGTATATTTTTTGCCATTTTAAATATGATGTAATGGTACTTTTCGGTTAGCCGGGCGTCAGTGTTATACATACATATATCAGTGGCGTGGCGTCCGGTCATCGCTGGATGCGGCGATGACCAAGCAATATTTTAAAACTCTTAATAAACTTTTAAAACACTACGATCCAGTTTTAGCAGAACATTTGGAGTTCATGTATAAGTGAAGGTAAGATTTAAAGTTTCTTTTTTGAACATTCAACCATTGAATTTTAGAATTAATAATTTTTCACCACAAACTTAAATAATTGCAATGACCACCGAAAATTTTCACGCCACGCCACTGACATATATATATATACACATATATGTGTATATATACATATATATGTATATATACATGTATATGCGTGCATATACATATATGTGTATATATATAAGTATGCATTTATACTTATATATTTACATATATGTGTGTATAACACTGGCGCCCGGCTAACCGAAAAGTACCGACGTAATTTCCTCAAATTACAAGTTTTAACGCATAATAATGATTTTTTTTATTTTAAGATTTCGTTTCTTTTTTTAAATTCAAGTGTAAATATGGTTCGGCACAGATGTCATTGGCGCAATTTTTTTCTGACGCCAATTTCATATACTCAACGGGTACTTAACTGGTGCTAAATTGTCGTTATTTTGCTTGATATGGTAACCCGGATGTTGTTGTTTATGCTATTGATGTTTTTGCCAAATTGGCGTCGGAAAAAAATTGCGTCAAATTGGTATATGACATCTTTGCCTATGGTTCTTATGACGTAATTTCCCTGCTTTTAACATGTAATCATTTAATTCTAATTTTAAAGTTTTTTTTTGTTTGTAATAGTCACGTGTAAATAAATTTTTAATTTGAAGTAAACATTATTGTGTGCGCTGTTTATACAACTGGCAACAGTTTAAATTAATAACTTTTTCTAAAATTTGTAAAAAATCTCTCTCGAAATGCTGAAAATTTGAATTTAAAATTGAAATAAAACCTCAAAAAATGAGTCAAATAAGAAAAATAAATACAATCTGCACACCGAGAACTTATAACGTATAAAATGATCTAAAAATGATTAAATTCTCATGTATAGTTTTTGCTCCAATAAAACTTTTTTAATGGAACGATTTTGTCCAACTTTAGCATTAAATATCTCTTAAAATAATTCTTCGATTTGAAAACTGTCTGCATCAGCGTGTTTATCAAACACTTCATTATAATACCACCGATTTTTATATTTTTGTATGCAACAGTTTTTTTAATATTAACGATGAAAGGCCATGCTTAAGCATTCAAATTGGATGCCGATCTACCCGGAATATCCACGCAGATTTTCATTGGTCCATTTCCAAACCAAACTTTTTTTTATATATAGAAGGAAATGTTATAAATTGTTTTGTTCTATAGTTATTATTTTTTTTATTTATTGTTATTTCATTTTAAAAATAACAGAAAATAATTTAAAAATACATATGTAACAGGCATTTGAAAAAGGTTTTCGCCAAATTGTCGTAAAAAATCACGCCAAACCCGGTACGTATGTGACAATGCAAAAAATCATGAGATTTAATTTCCACTTCAAAGCAACGTTTTAATGTTATTACTTCTCACGTCGACCAATTTTTCCAAATTATATAAATAGCCAAATTATACAAATTGACATATTTTTTAATTTTAAATAACAAAAGAACAAATAAATTAGTATAACATTAATAAAATTACAAATAAAACGTGGAAATAAAAATCACTTGATGGCGTGAACATGTGTAACTTCCTTAAAGTAAAGTGAATGTGACATTTACGATCAACCATTATTGGCATTTAATATTATAGTTTGGCGACAGATTTTTGGTTGATGGGATAACCAAGTATCACCGTTTTAATTTACCACTCGGAAAAAAAAAATGCTAACTGGCGAGCTACAAAAAAGCTATTGGCGAGATTTTCACCCGGCTAACATAAAAGTACCAGGAATTCTTTGTGATCATGCAAATTTTATGTAGTTTTATTCGAAAAAATAATGTTGATTCTTTAATCAAAATGGAAACCTTTCTTATGAAAAGCGAAGGAATGAGCCCGTTGTTTATGGCAGTTACATGACTTGGGCTATTATAATATAAACGAAATAATGGGG
Source organism: Maratus speciosus (assembly GCA_963932465.1). NCBI lineage: Eukaryota > Metazoa > Arthropoda > Arachnida > Araneae > Salticidae > Maratus > Maratus speciosus. Next base: position 296,317,136 of record OZ010798.1, read on the forward strand.
ATAGAATAATATTCGGCGAATTATCACACCTGTGGCTGGCTAACATTAAAATACCAAAATGGCCGCCTGGAATATAAAAAGCGAAGGGATCCGCCTGGAGCTGTTGATGATAGTCACATGACTCAGTCTATTATTATAGAGATTGTTTTCAATTTTAAAAACAGCGCAAAGAATAATATTTCCTAACGATTAAAAATTTATTTTCACGTGACTATTAAAAACAGAAAAAAAACTTTAAAATGACTGTTAAACGAGTACGTGTTAAAAGCAGGAAAATATTGAAAATTATGTCCTGAAAATTGTATTTACACGTGAATATTAAAAGAGAAAGGAAACTTTAAAATAATAAATACATTAATATGTATATAATAAGTATATATATAATAGAAGTGCCTTTTCACGGACAAGGCACTTCTATTCGTAAAATCTTGAAATCAGTGAATGACACCAGAATTTACAAACAAATTTCGAAATACAAAAATGTTTTTGTTCACTTACTTAATAAAAGGGAAATTTTCATCCCAATATTTTGATGCTAATGTGGCATTTAAAAATTAAAATTAAGTGGTCCAAAAATGAACCACCGCCCTTGAAGGGGTTAAAGCAGCAACTTTTAGTAATTGTATTATGTCAATCATTTTATAACGCTGTTAAAAAATACAGAGACACAAAGACTATGTTTGCTTATTTCATTTAGTTTTAGCTTCTTTTCTAATGTTTAACTGATCTTCTTTAACCAAACGCGAAAACAACCATTGGTTGTCTTAACAGCAACTGATTCTACCTTAAATTTTTGCAATCAAAGGGAATTGAATGGAAACCCGTTTACAGGGAGATCGTCTGTAAACCGTCTACAGGTTTTTTCAGTATAATTCAATCTTCTCTAATCTTTTTAAAACCGATCAGATTAGCGTGCTTTTAGATTCTACAGTGTCTGAACGGGGGTTGGCGAGCGTAGCTTGAAGGGGGCAGAGCCCCCTAGTATATATATAATAAATATCGCAGTTTCTGACGAAATTTTACCTAAGGAATTTACAAATCCGACTTACGTAAAATTTGACTTTGGCAAAATTTTACGGAACGTATTACTTACGTAAGTCAGGGGATGCTTGCATATAATTAGGAACGCACCTAAAAATGGGAATTGCACACGTGACGTCAAGGCTCCTGATCGGTACACTTAGTACAGGTAATATTTTACTCAAAAACAACTAGTTTTGAAAGCTTTGCTATTAAGAATAAAATTTCAGCTGGCTTTGGGAAATACTTTTCTTATTCATTCGAATTCCAACTATTTAAAGTACCCTGCTTAAGTACAAAATAACCTTTCATAAAAATCATAAGTGTTCTAGTTATGCGTTTGTTTAACACGTTAGCGAAGGTCGTCTGGTAACATCCCGGAAAGAGAATATTCAAATAGCCTTGTTCGTAATCGTCCCGCACCCAAATACTCAGAGAGTTACAATTGTAGATTCACCTAATTTTACATTAGAGCAAACTTTCGAAAGTATTTTCCCATGTGATCATTTCTAGTGTTGCCAGATTTCAAAAATTCATTATCGTACTCGGTTGCAAAATTATCCTATTTCAGATTTAAGATATTGTACTCAGTATTTTAGAAAAGAATATTCTTAATAAAAAGTACTAGAAAACAGGAATTCCGCCTTTTCAGAATTTAGTGTCGCCCCCGATGAAAAACAAACAAACATATATGTATATAAATATAGATACAATAGAGTCCCAATTATCCGAGTTAATATGGACCAAGCTCACCTCGGATAAGCAAAAAACTCGGATAAACCGGATTTACACAAATCGACGCCAACTAAGGAGATGAAATACAAATTTTCACTTCATCCATTAATTAGTTCATAGTTTTTTTAATCGAACTTATACCTTTGGAACGGATCCTTTTCTTCTGATGGACTGATGGTTTCCATTATTATGAAACAGCTATTATAAATGAAGTGTTAGGTGAAGATGAAAGAGCAGTCGTAAAAGTTAGAACTCTGATTTTCTGGTCAGAATGGGAAAAAAATGGCCATATTTTTTTTTTCTTCTCTCCTATTCTGACCAGAAAAATCAGAGTTCTAACTGTTTACGGCTGCTCTTTCGTCTCCACCTAACACTTCATTTACAATAGCTATTTCATAATAATGGTAGCCATCAGTCCATCAAAAGAAAATAACTCGGTTAAGCGGGACTCAGATAATCGGGACTCTATTGTAATACAAAACATATTTCAACTTTAACACAGGCTTTTACTTCATTTGTTTGTTATATTAATATAGATTCTTAAAATTAAATTTAGTTTATAATAGCTCCATGTTTTATCAGAAATCATTTATTTATATTTTTCAAAATAGCACGTATTTTAAGTACATTTTTTTCAGTTTTTATGGGAAAATGGCAACAAAAAGATATAAATGCTATTTTCAAACTATTTTTTCTTTACTCGCTACTGAAATGGAGTACTTGAGTTGCCAAAATTAAACAAACAATGCTAAAAACTACAAAAAAATTAATATCTCAAAAATAATTGGAGATGCAGTTTTCAAACAAATTGCATTAAAAAGTACTTTTTTTCCACAATACGACGGTATAAAAATCGAAAATGTGCACTGTTTAGAAATTTAAAAAAAATCAATAGAGTATTTAAGAGTACAATGATACATCTGCTTTGTTTTACGGCTGGCTTATACAACGCAACGTTATTTTTTTTGGAGACTACACTTTATTTTCTGGGAGAAGGAAATAGCATACCGGGAGCTAAAAAAAATTGTTAAAAAGTAGTCTTATTTTTCTAGAAAAAATAACGTTTTGAAAAATGTATTATTTTATAATTTTAACATTGTAAAACCGTAAATAAGAAATTATTCTTAGAGAAACCTTAGAATTTCTTTTTATAGAAAAGTGTTCAAAAATTTATATATTTTATAGCTTTTAAAGGGAAAAATTGTCGAGAGATGTAGATTAACTTAAATTTACATTCTAACAAGTTTTCGAAACTATTTTCTTCTTCCCACGTAACCGCTTCCAGTGTTGTTAGATACCATAAATTCATTATCGCTCTACGGTTAAAAAATATCGCATTTCAGGTTTAAAATGCTGTAATCACTATTCTACTTCTTAGGAATTTTGTAATTTTTATAATCTAAAGCACTTCAAACAATTACTACCAATAGACTATAAAGTATCTGAATTTGTATGTCCCTGTAAAACAATTATAAACTTTACATGCGTTAAAGCACACATAAGTAAACGTCTGAATTTATTTAATTAATTATTAAAGGTTCATATATATTAAGACAGACTTGAACATAATCTATACAATAACACAACAGAAGTTAAAAATTTGCCGGGGCCGGGTAACATAGCCGGGTAGCTTAGTGATAAAGCAACAGCACGGTTCGCTGTGGACCCAGGTTCGAGTGCTGACCCCGGCTAATTTTTCACTCTTGTTAGGTTATTGTATTAATTGTGTTCAAGTCTGTCTTAATATATATATACCATTAATAATTTGCATACATTATTTTCAACATGGAATATCCTATGGTAATTCTTAATAACATGCTTTAAATTTTGTAGCAATTCACGCATATTTATAAAATTTAGAGTGCGAACAAATATATGCAAATACATAGATGCATACAGACGAACCGAATTCGTATACACTGTTCAATAATCAGAGCTGACGCGTTTTTTATTTTTTTTATATTTTTTATTTTTTATTTTTTACTTTTGGGTACCACTATTTCCGAATAGCAATCTTCGCCTTATGACAGATTCAGTGATTAAATAAGGCCAAGATTACTGTTCGGAAATAGTGGTATTCAAAAGTATGAACCATACAACAACTGAATTATGTTAGAAAGTGTTAAAATTAAATATAACGGGAATGAAGAAAAATTAGAAAGCAGGGAGATAGAAAAATACAAAAAATATTCTGCTTAAACGGCATGATTTTTGTGGAAATCACCACATGAAAATAATTCTTAATTCTAGGAAAATCCGCTGATAATACGTATTTTTTAATTTTAAATCAGATCATATAAAATGTCTTATATTTCCCATAACAACCATTTAAATAACTCAGTTATTTTGTCAAAATTTCCCAAGAGAAGCAGAAAGATTAAACGAAAAAGAAAAAAAAAAAAAAAAAAGGGAGAGAAAAAGAGAGATTCGGGCTTAATTTGACTAAAGCACCACTTATAACACAGTAACTTTAGCATTTTGCTTCGGAATAATTTTAGGTTTTATTTTCACAGAAAGCTTGATTATGTGTTTTTAAATGATACCTAAAAAATCCCGATATTCTATTTTACACCCCCTCCCCCCATTTTTAGGGTGGGAGTAGGGGAAAGGGGCGGAAATTGTAATTTAGCTATATAAACAAATAAAGCGTCATTTTCTACGTAATATTTTGCACTGCATCGAATAAAATCAGAACCAAGTTGATACAATTAAGAGCTTCTGAGTTCTGGCAGCATTTATGTTTTAAAATGTCATTTTTTTTTCTACATATTCTTTTAATTTTTTTTTTCCCATTATAAAACTTGACAGCATGGGGGATCACAGCGAGAGAGAATCTTTTTCAGATATTTCAGTTTATTGGTACAGAATTTAGACAAGCCTGTCTATAACAATTGTTGATGACGCAATAATTAAACACCGAGCATTGAACAGTGTAGCCCCAACTTTCGGCATCCATACAGATTGTCTCAATCTTTAAGCTCTTCGGTCTCTGGGTCCCCATACTTGGACTTTTGTTTTTTTCCTTATAAAAACTAAAATGTCCGATTTTTTTACATTTTCACATCACTTCTTAATAGCTGAATGTTTTTTGCGTTCAAAACAAACGAATAAATCGCAGCAACTAAGCTGATTCCCACATAAAATAAATGTTATTTTCATCTGAGTTTGCAAAATGCCTAAAAATGACCAAAAGACAGTCTGACCAAGAAAGTGAGAAATTTTCATAAGTATTTAACTTAAATCTTTTTCAATAAACATTTTTGAGGATTTGTAGATTATTTACTTGTTTAAAGCTCCTAAATTTGTGATTGCGTTAATTTAGGTTACTGGTTATTAAATCGATGTTTTTAAGGGGTTTGTAGTTTTAGATCCATATTTTGAACCTAAATGACTAAGCGCCTAAAGGATCAATTTCAGAAAAGATATTTTTTCTGTCATTTACGATGTCATTTTGTTTGGAAAAAACCAATGAATAAGCATCTGCATTATTATTTTAGCTTTGGAACTGAAGAGGTTAAAACATGAACAGAAAATTATATTTAAAAGCGAATCTGGCGCAGGTGGTTGCCGCGTTCGTATCGGAAATAACAAATTATCTTTCATTTCCCAATCCCATTCCTCAGGATTCAATTCATTACCAAGCCATCTTTTGCTGTACTTGATGCGTGTGTGTATGGAGAAGGGTTTATAGACTATTTAAATTCCCCCAACCTTATTCTTTAAGGGGGTCCGGGACACAAAAATCTTCAAATTTAAATTTTTTTTTTATTGGATTAAAAAATTCTCTGTCGTTTTCCGCTTAAAATGATGTTTAAATCATGTTTCTATCTTAATTAGAACAGGAAATATTAATTTTTTCGTTTTGGTTTGTTTTCAAAATCTGACTTTCAAGCTATGGTTGTCAAGGAAACGAGTTCTTGTGAAATTGCGTTTTTCTTCATGATAGGTTTTTTCACCATTTCTTATGTTTAAATTCTTATAACTGGAGAACCGTTAAAGATACAGGGAACACATATTTTTCAATTATTTTACTTCACTTTTGAGCCAGCATATTTGAAAAAAATATTTACTTTTGAAAATATAATATATATATTTTTAAAGTTGCGCCACTTTTTTTTTTTTTTTTTTTGTAATTTTTTCGTTAGATATTTTTAATTTTTTTTAAATTAATATTTTTTAAAATGCTGGCTCTAAATTAAAATTTATATATTTCTGTTTATTCAAATGAAAAAAAAAATGAAATTCTATTCTTTAAATAATATTTCGAGTTATAACGATTTTAAACTACCCCACTTTAAAATTTAAAATTTAAATTAAAAAAAAAATTATGAGAAGTTTTATCATGCGATTTTGTTTACAAATAATATGGTTAACCATCACAAAAAATTTCAAAATTTTAACTCAATAAATAAAATTTTTTTGAAAATGTGTCTCGGATCCCCTTAACCCTTTCAGGGGCACTTCCATTGCTAAAATGTTGAAATAAATGAATGACGCCGGAATTTACGTAGAAATTTATTTGGAAATAAGAAAAAGTTATTGTATGTAAAATTATATGTTGATTAGTGCCAAGATAGCGTACACGATATTGCACGTACTATATTTGGATACAGCCCCTCATCTTTTTGCTTCCTTTTGGGAACGGATTTCGAGCTTATTGTATCGACGATAATTTTCAGAATTTTCAAGCTATGATTTTGAGACTTTCACAAAAATTGCTCTATATACTTAGCTAATACATTATGCACATATTTTGATTGCATTCGCGAATGCGCGGTGAAACAGTTTTTAGTAAACCTGCTCATTTTTCTTCCAATTTTTATTATTTTTTAATTCTGATTGCAGAGTATTATGCACAATTTTGTTAGTCATATTTTCTGAAAAGAACTTTTTTTTATATTAAGAACTCTGCAAATTATAAGCAAAAAACTTGGCAAAATTTGGGACTGTTTTTATAAAAACCTTAATTTCTCTACGAGTATACATGCTATCCTAATAAAAATGAACACAGTATATTACAATAAGCCACTTATTAATAATCTCGAGTTTGAACGCTTTTGCTACATTAGCTTTTACACAGTTATCCCAAAGGTATTCGTTCTTTTTCACTTTGTTGACGGTACCCTATGGAATTTCCGGAAAAAAATCTTCGCGGAAATGTATGACCTATACTATACTGCTTACACACCCGCAGTTTCAGGTATTTTTCTAGATATTTAACAAAACGTCTAAAATCGCAAGTGACCGGTCACCTTTGGCCATACAGTGTATTTATTAACCGATTTGAATGGGTCTAAATATGCGTATACAGGACTTATCAAAGTCTTTACCAAGTTCAATGGTTTCTCATTCATATTCAGGTATTGACGAAAACTAGTATTGATTTTCTATAATCGGGTTCCGCTAATTGTAGCTTCGTGTGCGAATAAAATAAGCAGGATTTTTAAAAACAAGAAACATGAAAGCTATATTTTCCTCCCGGCTCAGTCCGCAAGAATTTTTATTTCTAGGTCTCGGGTAAGACAATTGCAATGTCATTTGTGTGGCGCGGAAAGCGAATGTCGTAACCTAAAATACTTCTTTCAGCTAAGAATCGATCGAAACAGGTTGTTAAGACCGAAATCGAACACGAATTTCGGTAACCTTCCTATTTTCGACCGAAAACGAAAATGTCCAAAAATTTAAGTAATTAATACATGCATAACTATACATAATTACCAATTAATTGTGCGTGTTTATTATACGAGTGGCCCAAGTTGGCGCTCTGTGCCTCTGACCAAAACTTTTTATTTTCATATAAATTAAAGAGTAATTAATTCATCAACGACACAAATGATTTTCTAATTACATGAATTTCATCTAATTAAAAAATGTTTTAGGTATACATACATCGATTTATTTTTTATATTGATTTTTGTAAATTATCTGTTATACTAGAACTTTCTCAAAGAGTTTTCGAGACATTTCTGCGGTTTCAAACTAAAAAAATTCTATTACTGTTAAGTCTCCAGCTTTAAATGAGCACGTGAAAAGCATCTTAAAGTTTAGTTATTTATGCATTGCTTACTTTGTAATTTGCACTCACGTCTTGAGTCAATCATGACTGAAAATTATAAACAGTGAAGTTCATAGCAATAAATAAAAAGTCTGATTTTAGCCGATATACTACAAATCAATGAGCAAAGTTGAAATTTTCGAAGGAAGAAAGATTTTTGAAATACAGATCGTTTCGTTACGGTCGAATTTTCGGCAAAACTCAGATTTTGGTCCGAAAACGAATTTTCGGTCGATCTCTACTTTCAACTATAAAACAAATCTGAAATAAGGGTAAACTTTGGGGTGTATATTTCCCCATCCCACCCCAAAAAATGCTTTCGAGTTCAGTTTGGATCTAACAAAAGCTAAAGTCTAACTCTTCGTAAGCAGAGTAATTAGTTCAAATATTTTTTTCCCTTTACTATATAAAAGTAAACAACGCTAAAATATGAAAAAAAAAAAAAGAGAAGTTACAAATTTATGATCCGTTAAATTGCTATGATTTTCAAAACATAATCCGTCAGATTATACCCTACTGGTAAAAAAAAAAAACTATTGCGGCATGAATTTTAAAGAGAGTGAAAAATTACACTTTTAGCAATTTATCATACATTTATGAGATTGAACTAAACTAATATTTTAAAAAGATAATAATATGGTTGAAAAAAGATTGTGGTTTTTTTTAAGCATTTTGCGATATTCATCTTGGATTTAAAGTAACTATTTTGAGCATACAGGAACAAGTACAACAAGTCAATGCCCATAATGTGCTTAGACATTTTGAAAAAATAAGTTAATTACAGATATGAAATGTAATTAAATAAAATTATTATAAACTCTATTTCTTCTAAATACATTAAACAGGCTTTTGATATATCTATATTATAGTTCAGAGGTGAACTTTTAAAAATAGCTGGCAAAGTATTAAAGATATTTTCTAACAGAAAAACAATTAAGGGGGTCCGGGACACATTTTAAAATAATTTTTAATTATTGAGCTAAAATTCTGAATTTGTTTGTGATTGACCTTATCATTTGTAAACAAAATCACATAAAACTTCTCATAATTTTTTTTAAAAAAAGTTTAAATTTAAAATTTATTAAAAAAGTTAAGTTAAAAAGTTACTAAAAAAGGCAATTTAAAATCGTTATAACTCGAAATATTATTTATAGAATTTAAATTTTTTCATTTAAATAAAGAGAAATATATAAGTTTTAATTTTGATTCAGCACTTTTAAAAATGTTAATTCATAAAAAAATTGAATATTTAACGAAAAAAAAAAAAAAAAAAAAAAAAAAAAAACGTAGTGCAACTTAAAAAAAAAATCATATTTTCAAAAGTAAATATCTTTCAAATATGCTGAATCAAAGTAAACAACTGAAAAATATATGTTCCAAGTTTAACCCTGTATCTTTAACGGTTCTCGAGTTATAAGAATTTAAATACGATAAATGGTGAAAAAACCTACCATGAAGAAAAATGCATTTTTAGAAGAAGTCGTTTCCATGACAGCCATTGCTTGAAAGCTAGATTTTGAAAACAAACCAAAACGAAAAAAAAAATATTTTTTGTTCTAATACACATAGAAACACGATTTAAATGTAATTTTAAGTAGGAAAAAACCAAATTTATGAAATAAATTTTTTTTGCAAAATTTGAAGATTTTTGTGTTCCGGACCCCCTTAAATCATTTGAAATAATGTGTGTTGATTGTGATAAAAAAAAAAAAAAATGGACATTAAAGAAATATATTTTTTTTTCATTTTGAAATGAATTATGTATACAAGTTGTCCCAAAAAATTGAAACACACTTTTATATTTTACCCTATTCGAGATTAATTTTTAACTGGCTATGACAAAAATTGTCGCACAGATGCTGGAGCGGTCTCTGAGATAGCTTAATCGAAAGATCAATAAAAGACAACTCACAGGATACTTTTTCTGTACTAAACTTTATGTAACAGGACTATTATAATTAAAGATATTCACCTATTCTGAAGTTTCTAGCAACTATACTAAGGCTCTAAACATAACGAAACAAAAATTCTTTAATGTCTATATAGTTAAAGTGAAAATTACAAGTTAAATTACGAAATATGAAAACAACAAAACAGCAGTCTGCGAGACCGCTAACAGCAGTTAAGAGTTAATAGGTGATATTAATTGAAAAGAGGGGTGAGGGATATAAGAAATAAGATTATATTTGTGAAATAGTCCTGCCATTAACATTAAAAGAATGTACATATTTTTAAATTTTATAGGACACCTCTAAACAAAATTTCTAAAATTAGAAAGTTTTTTATTTTAGCTGAAACAAGATTTATAACAAAAGTATAAAAAATCATTCATTCAGCATTGATTGGGAAACATTTTCAAACATTAACAGAACATTGTTAAGAAATTTTATTTTTTTCATATATGAAATCTTAAATAAGTATTGGAAAAGAAAAAAAAAATAACGCAGTAAAAATTAATTTCTGTCATTACTGTCCTTATCCGGTAATTTGCGCGAATTATTTCGTGCAGTCCTGTATATGATGTATAGAATTTTTACACACAACTTAATATACTGAAAATTAGTTTAAAAATACATACCACAGCTGAAAACGCAGTTTCAGCACCAATCGATCATAATCCATCTCGCAAACGAATTTTTTTGGGTCTCTCTGTAAATGAATGATAGATTCATTCTACATTCTGTATAAAACATGCTGTACTACAAATCAGCGATTCATATCAATTTCATTACGTTTGAAGTACTTACGTTTGTATAATTGCTCTTCCTTATTTTGAAATAAAAATTTTCTAAATTTCCGGTGAGAATTCAGCATTACACAAACGCAATTGCTTGCCCCTCAAGGGTTTAAGGGGACCAGGTAAATTCGACCAAAAAATCGATTTTTACTTTTTTATATCATTAAATAGTTTAAACTTTTATCATTTCAACGATGTGCACACATGTTTATATATATATATATATGTGTGTTGGATTTTTCATTCTTTCTAAGAGCACTTCACAGCAGTGGACTACTTTAAAATTCAGATTTCTTGATTGGCACCACTTTTCTGAAGTGGTAAAATTCCCATTGTTTTCGCCTTAATTAATGTGTTATTAAATAGGCGAATTTTACTATTTCAAAAAAGTGGTGCCAATCAAGAAATCAGAATTTAAAAAAAGTAGCCCACTGGTGACACTGCTTCACAGCTTTAATTGACTTTTTATCAAAACTTCGATTTTTCAGGTTTGTGTTCCTCTTTTTCCAATATCTATTAAACTTAAGAACTCGGATTTTCCTAAATACTTATATTGTATACTTTAACACAGGGATTTAATGATTTGTTGAGAATTATTTATTTTAGGCAGTGAAATCTTACCGAAAATGCTAATTTAAAAATGCCTTTCAATAAATAATAATTCATTTTCACTTAGAAAGAAAGTGATCTGTTAAAATACGTAAAGCATGTTATTTGAACTACTCTAAAAAATCTAGACCTCTATTTTTCACCATTTCTAAAAAAAAGGTATATAAAGTTGGTGTATTTTAACATGGCGGAGATAGAGCTTACACGGTCCCCTTAAAGATGTTTCGAGTATTCCAGAAAGAGTAAAAAAAAAACATTTTGTCCATAAATTTAGCGATTCTTTCTCCATTTATTTGTTAAGAATATTCAGAAGACTTTAATGTCGTCTATACTTATTCTGAGGACAATGCAACTCCTGTGACCAGAATTATTGCACCATATATTTGAAAAAGATTTACTGCCTATAAAACTGTTCTTTTCTTTATTTCTAAAGCAGTTATAATGAATACTTCAAAACATATTAAAGAAACATTTATTCAATAGCTATAAATAGCTACTTGAAAACTGGATTTTTGCAATCTCAAAAGGTAAATTCTGGCAAACAGATTCATTTAAAAGTTCTAAATGGTCACATTATATAACTGAAAATTTTGTAAAAGATCCTTTTGTAAAATTAAGATTTTTTTTTACATTATAAATTTTTTTAGACGACTTTTCTGGTAAAAGGCGTATTTTAAATTTTTTTAAGCAGTTAAACATAAGAAATACGGATTCTTTTAAAAAAGTTTTAAAGTATTGAAACTGGCTTAGATATGTCCGCATGAACTCTTTTATCATCTCCCAAGGGAGGGGCGATCGTCCCTTCTCCCCTCCCTTGGATCCGCCATTGACCGCCACTAGAAGAAACTCTTTCCAAAAAAATATAAAAATAAAAATAACGAAACTCTCAGAGTCTGTTTAAAAGTTATGCATAGGCATACACTGATATCCAAAAGTATTGTATATTTCAAAAAATCCTTGTTTCCTGAAAAAGTTTGTTTGAAAACGTTGAAAATTCATATATGAGGACCCCAGAAGCCAAGGGGTATAAGTGACAAAATTAAAAAAAATGAGTTAAGTTCACAGGCTATCTGGAAATAAGTCTATTTGTTTGTAGGTAAGGAGATACAAGTTATTTTTTAATTATGCGATGCGTTCTAGGGGTCAATTGCTTAACCTCTTTCCCGTAACCCTGAAACGCGTAGAGCCCAAGGGGTATAAGCGCACTTGTACCCGTTGACGCCCATATAGATGAACCACGACCAACGAAATACAAGGCCAGTTCATGACTTTTAAAACGCCACACAAAGTTGATTATCTATAAACGGCGATTGGCACGAAAGTAAGATGTTTCTAACAAAATGTTGCGAAACATACGAGGGTGAGTCGGAAAATAAGTTTCCCCTGGCAACTATGGACAGAGATGTGTATGAAAGACAAAAAATGTAATGAAACATTAAAGATAAGACGTAACTTCATTTTCCTACATAAGTGCCAAGTGAGTTGAGACATTTGTCATACCCTTTATAAGCTTCATAAAGCCCTCCAGGGAGAAAAATAGGGCTCTGCATAGAAAAGAAGCGTTGTACGGCTTGTGTGACTTCAGCATTACTTACAAAGAAGTAGTCAAGTATTGCTTTCGTTTATAGTGGCCGTGCACTTCTGTCCAGGTCTCTGTCTGTCCAACACTTGCTGAAGCCCCTCACTGAATTGGGGGCACCATCTCTGCACCATTTGTTTCGACATCACATATGGCCCATAGACTCCCACGTGGCGGTTATGGATTTCTGCTCCCGATACTCCACGTGCTCATTCATAGCGGACAACCGCTCTCACTTCCTCCTTTGACCACGAATTCACAACGCACTTTCTCTCCATATCTATCGGGAACAGAATGATGCAGAGCCCTGATTTTTTCAAGGAGCACTTTTTGAAGCTTATAAAAGTGTGTGACAAATGCCTCAACTCGCTTGGCACTTATGTAGAAAAATAAAGTTACGTCTTATCTTTAATGTTTCATTACATTTTTTGTCTTTCATACACGCCTCTGTCCACAGTTGCCAGGGGAAACTTATTTTTCGACTCACCCTCGTAGTAACCAAAAAGGAAGAAACTGATGAAGGAAGTTTCTGGCGTGACATCTCACGATCAAGGAGGAAGAAAAGAACCGTCGAATAAAATTCCACAAGACGGTACTGATTTCATCAAAGAACACTTAAACAAGTTTCCTCGACACATAAGCCATTATACTAGAGAAAAGACCCCCCAACCGTAAATACCTGAATCCTGAACTCAATTTAAAGATGTACAAACTCTATGTTTACTTTTGCCTTGAAGAAAAGCACGTAGAACCGGTCAACGAAAGTTCCTATAGACACATTTTTAACACTCATTTTAATCTCAGTTTTCACCGACCGGGAACTGATACATGCGTTATGTGTGAAAAGCTACAATTGATAATACCGCACCTACAATAGACCATAGAAATACAAATAAGAATAAACAAGCAGAAACTCAAAAGGAACTACATTTTCGCAAAGCAGAAGCTGCCTGATTAGCCAAAGACGCATTCCACAATTTAAAGGATGATTCAAAGATCGCGATATGCTTTGACTTGTAAAAAATCATGCCAACTCCACATGTAAATAATTCAAAGGCTTATTACCTACGTCAACTTTGGCCATACAACGTGAACATTCATAACCTTGAAAGCGGAACTGCCCACATGTACATGTGCTCCAGACTTTTCGTGGTTACCAAGAAATCGTATCCCGTCTCTTCATCAATTCAGGCATAGTAAAGCTTTTAGTGACAATTGTGGAGGGCAAAATAAAAGCTCCTTTATGGTGAAGTTCTGGCTGTACATCATAAAAAATACAATGGAAACAATTGATCATCGCTTTTTGATTTCAGGACACTCCTATCATGACTGTGACCAAGACTTTGGGCTCATAGAAATCAGAAAGAAGAGGAATAAAATGGATCTGTGTGTTCCAGCGCACGGGGCTCAACTTATAAATGATTCCAGCAAAAACTTTACTATAGAAGTGCTAAAAGATGAATATTTTATTAATCGAGTCACTTGCACCATTCTTTATAAAGTCAGTGAAAGGTATCCGAAATATGCAGTGGCTGCATTTTGAGGGGGAAAAACCTTCACATTATTCTACAAAGAAACAGCTGGTGGTGAATTAGAACCTTTCCATGAGCTAAAGATGAAGTCCAGTCGATGAAGGTGTCCTAGAGTTCTGCCTGAGCTTCTCATAGCACAAGAAAAACCAAAAGTGTAAGAATCTAATTGAACTATTGCAGTTTGTACCATCAGTGTACCACGTTTTCTACCGAGATCTTCCTCACCAAGTAACACCAGGATACACTGAAGCCCTGCAGACTTCTGAAGATCAAGCTGATGAACCTAATTGGGCTTATGAAATTGACGAGGATGAGATAATGTCGATGTCTTGTTCCCATGTTATCACTAGAAGAGTATTGTTCCACATTTTCAAACTTTTGTGTCATTTTTTTTCTTTTAGAATTTATATCCTAATATGTTAAATAAATGCATTTTAACGGCTAAAAACTATAAAATTTCAATGTTTCAAAACTTATAATAAAATTTTAAAACTTATATTAGAACAAAATTTTGCCCTTTCATTCATTTGTATAACCATTGTTCTTAAATTTTTCATAAATTCATTTTTTTATTTCATAATTTTTCATTTCTTGTGTACTGATTGGAAGCCAAAGGGTATACAAGTGCCAAATGATGATCAATATTGCTTAGTTATAAATTTTTAAAAAATTGTACTCCACCTTTTTTTTCACAGTTATTGAAATAAGAGTTAAAAGACCACTAAGAAAGCGATAGTTTCATATTCCAATTCAGTCAATTACAATTGATGTTTAACTTTGAACTCAGTTTACTCGAAATCTAAATTTTGTCACTTGTATCCCTTGGCTTCTGGGGTCGTCATATACCAGGGACGGTGAACCTATGGCACGGGTGCCATAAGTGGCACGCTGCATATTATTTTTAGCACGGCATAGATTAAAGTTCTACATCAAAATATAGTAAAAATTTAACAATATGCATTAATTTATCTAGATATTGTCTATTTACCTGAATTTGATTAGCTCGGTTGGTTGTCATACAGATTGAAGAAACTGAAATATAACTTAATGCATCCCAATCTAGCTCAATATTAGCTCACAAAATTTTAAGAATAAGAGAGAATTAGGAGATTATCGCAAGCATAAGTGCCGATAGTAAAATTATAACAACTTAGACTTCAATTCCAGACACTAAAGCTGTAGATTCTGGCGCTTACTATTTTGACGATCTTAAAAATAACTAAGTGCGAAACTGATAGAAAATATTTGACATCTAAGATGAGACAACAGAAATAATATTTTAAAAATGAATTTCTAAAGTACAACATGAAATATTACCCATATTTTTTAATGTGAAAAATAAAATTTTAAGTAATTTTGATTCCCTACTACTTGATCCGTTAAATTTTTGTATTGTTGACACATCATGATCACGTAAAGTATACTTTTGGAAAAAATTGGTACGTGGATGTGAAAAGGTTCGCCGTTCCTGATATATACAATAAAAAGACGATATGAAAACTAGGGGTAGTGATATTTTAAAAAATCCAATCAAATTAGACGTTTCAGAGGATTGGACGACAAAAACATGAATTGCAAAGTTGGTTTGTGAGAATAAATGACTCCTTTACTTTGTTTTTTTTAGGTGCGTTCGTAATTTCACAAATACGTTAGGTCGTCGTTCGGTCCGTCCGTCTGCCCGCATATAACAGAGCAAAAACTACCCAATCGAATGGTCTGAAATTTTAAATATATAATTGTTGCAAAATTTTGTCAAGTTATTTCAAATTTTATGAAAATCGGATTTTTAGTTTAATTACAGGGACAGTCAAAATTTTTCCGTTACATTAAGGCCAATGGCAAAAAATTATTTCACGTGCATTTTAATGATGTTACAGCCTTTCGAACAGAAGGAAATGGATATGCACTTATGAAGTGCACTAAAATATACATTCAGTACAATATGCGGTGCAAAAAACATTTATAAAACTAGTTATAGTACGAACGCACCTGATTTGCCACCTGTGATGAGCAATTTACAACTTGTTTCTAATAGTGATTTCGATAATTTTATTATGCTAACTTCATTACGTACGATGAATTTTTGAGTGTTAGTGTTACCGGTATAATGGAGTCTGGCTGGTATCAGATCGATGTTGCCGAAGCTGTTGGTATCGACCAATCTACTGTTTCGAGACTGTGACAACGCTACATTTCAACGGGAATGCCAGTCAGAATCCCGTAGAAGGTCATCCGTGTATAAACACCACCATCAGATGACCGATTTGTGGAAATAACGGCTCTGCGCAACAGTACAATGCCAGCAACAGTGATATCAGAAGAGTTAAATGCCGCTTGTGGCCCGCTAGTTTCCCGACAAACTAGGTACATAGGTGACTTAGTCAACATTATCTTTATGCCAGACGTCCGAAAATATACGTCCCACTTATCTTTCGTCAGAGAAGTGATCGGTATCAATGTTGCAGTGGCGTACATCCATTGATCATAATGCCGCCCGTATGTGTATGTCACCCCTCCCTGTGTCGGTACAATTCACCTATAAATGTTGGCTTATATCGCAAGACAGCCTCTCTCTGTATAACACATCGACTGCCACTCTAAACTAAACCTGCATTCGTCAGAGAACATTACATTGCTTCACTTGTTTACGGTCCATACTACGTGCTCGCTGCACCATTGATACCGATCACGCTTATGACGAGATGTAAGTGGGACACATATTGTCGTACATCTGGCATAAAGACGATGTCTACCAAGCAGCCTGTACGCAGTTTGTCGCTAAACTAGCGGCCTACCAGCGGCATTAAACTCTACTGCTATCGCTCTTATGGCACTGTTCAGTTGGGCCAGGCCGTTAATGCCACAAATAGGTCATCTGATAGTGCTATATAGGCGGATGACCTTCTACAGGACTTCTACTTGCATTTTCAGTTGAAATGTAGCGTTGCCACAGTCTGGAAACTATAGATTGGTCGATACCAACGGCATACGTCAACGGTCGATACGACAGCATCGGTCTGACACCGGCCAGACTCCATCATATCGATAACACGACCACTCTTAAATTCAATTTGGTACGTAATTAACTTAACAAAAATGGTTGAAATCACCACTGGAAACAAGGGAAAAGCAAAATGAAATAAATGCTTACAAGGACATGTTAACTGAAAAAGAAGAAATACTTAATGAAGAAAAGATTAAACAACAAGAATTGGAAGAAAAAATGAATGTACTGCAAAATAGATATGAAAAAGAAAAAGAAACTAACTCTATAATACTAGAAAAACTAATTAAATTAGAAGAAAAATTAACAGAAAAACAGAATGAAATAACAAATAAATCTACAAAAATTGACAATCTACACAAAGAATTACAACAACTACAAAAAAATAAGACTAATAAGAAGCAGCTTCATAATAAAGAAACAATAACAAACCATCCAAAAATTAAAGAAAAATATACTCAAACAACCAAAAACTCAAAAGAAGACAAAATAAACGAGCAAGTTAGTAATGAGACACATCTGCGAGAAGACAAGAATGATGTAACCTCGGAACTCGGGGAAATACAGGATACAAAAAGTGAATATTACTCCCAGGAGGAGCAGCATAGTATAAGCCTAACAAAAGAAACAGAACTTACACGGATTGAAGAAAAGCTTTATAGATTGGAAAAACTGTTAGAAGAAACAACATTAAAAATAACCAATAGCTATAGAGAAGAAATAACAACAGATAATTCCATAAGGGAACAGGACAATTATACAGAAGCAGCAATTCTCATAAAGGGTCTTGAAGGATCAAAAATATCAGAAATCCAAGAAATAATTACTGCAAAATTATTGCAAGTAGAACATTTGCCATTATTCTATAGCAGAACATCTAAAAACAGAAAAGCTATAATTATAAAAACCCAACAAGAATCGCAGTTACTAGAAATATATCAACATATAGAAAAAATAGAAGATATAAAAAGTATCACGGAAATACAATACAGAAAACATAACACTAAAAGAATTATCATTATAGGTATTCCAAAAGATACACAGGGAGAATATCTTATAAATCAAATAAAGCAACATCCAAACATAAAGAAAAGTTCATACATCCAGATTCAAAAAGTAATACAAAAAACTTCGTCAAGATATTATCAACTGCTCCTCGAGGTAGACAAGACAACTTCAGACACACTTTTGAGCATGGAACTTATAAATGTGGGATTACGAAACTGCAGGATTCATCCTTACAGGCCAATCATCAGGTGTGCGAACTGTCAATTGTACGGACACTCCGAAAGTAACTGCAGGAGAAATTCAATATGCGCATTCTGTGCGATGGGTCATCAGACCACTAGTTGCGCGAATATAAACAAACAGGATCTCAGAAACTGTGCAAATTGTATAAACTTACCAAATTATTATAAACACACAGCGAACTCAACACAATGCCCCACCTTTATGAATCAGATTAAATACAGGAATGACATTTCCAGTCCAGGCACTAGTGGCCTTGGTGGTGGCGGCTGGTTTTGATGGGACTAGTTATAACTACAAGGTGTATGAACTTATATGAACACTTAACTTTAAAAAGTTGTGGGTAATCTATAAACCCTCGTTTGTACATAACAATATTTAGAATAGTTATAATTAATCTTAAAACTTATTTGTTTCCAAAGGGTTCCGCAGGTAGTAAAACTTTTCCCTACCCTGGGCTTGGGGGTTACACCCAACCATAAGCCAAAAGCGGGTTCCCAGGGTGGGTGCTTACTTACTTACTTACTGGAAACAACAACAAATTAAAAGAGTCATCCATTCTCACAGTCCAACTACTTTACAACTCACACTTTTGCCGTCCAATCCTCTCAATCGGTTGATATGATTGGTTTAAAAAAAAAAAAAATCATAAATTGCCCATAGTTTGCATGCCGTTTTCTTATGATATGAATTTTCAACGTTTTACTGCAAAAAAGCTTTAGAAAACAATCTATTGAAATGTTCAATACTTTTGGACATACGCGTGGGTATCGCAAAGTTTCAATTACAGGCGACTATTTTTATATTCTATTCGCACCACCATTTTAAAAAAATATATTTCGTACTATATTTCTCTTGCAAATGTTCTCAAAGTGTATGTAAAAGATTTTTGCTTTAAAAAAGTGGTGCGAGATATCAAAAAATATTCGCCTGTAATTGAAACTTTACGATACCCCTTCGTAAAGCTGCTATCAGATTCACCAACTTTTCGAGCAATTTTTGAGCCAACTCTTCATTTTTCTAACTTGTCGCGAAATATTGTCACAACACCCAGTGTGATAGCAAACAGCCAAATCCCCAACTTTTTATCCATAGCTCTAAAAAGGTCTGCGCTAGCCGTGCTTCCCCCCCCCTCCCCCAACTTTCAACATTTCAGCCAATCAGAGATAAGCTATTGATAAGAATAGGCGATAAATATTAACGGCGTGTACTAGTAGTACTGATTTTCCTCCAATTTTAGCAACGACAATCGTAACCTTTTTCTCCCTTTGAACGGGAAAAAGTTGGGGGGTCAATCCATTTCAAGCGGTCCAGAAAATCAGATATTCGTTGCTTGACCATTTTTAAAAAATCTGAAATTTTTTGTACAACAATCCTAACATGATGGAAGTCCAAAATAACTATTATTTTAATTTTATTAATTTTTGTTTGTGCATGACAGCCATCTTTGTTTCATCGTCTGCAGCAATTTTCTCACAAGAAGGGTTTACGAAATTGTAAATAATTCATCGTTTATTTCTCCAATTCAAGTGCGGATTAAAGCAATTTGTACAGAATACATTGGCTAAAAATTTGGTAATAGAGTAGTTTCCGAAAATAAATGCTTATTGGTAAAATTTAAGCATAAAGTTTGTTTTTTTTCCAAAATTTGTCCGTTTATAAGAGGAAATTTTCTAGCAAGGAAAACTGTCAACATGACAATTTTTTTTACAAATAGGCCGTAAGTACTTGTACTCACACGCCAAGTTCCAGATCTGGGACTTGCTTTCTCTTCGCTAAAAAAAAAAAAATCCCATATTCTTCAAAAAAGTCAAAAATCACACTTTTGAGGCTTTGATATCACTAGTGGGGCTCGAGATATAAATTTGAAGTTCTGGTTTCTGAGAGTATTGTATGGTAGTGTTATGCACAAGAAATTTCAGGATGGAGATTTGACTACAAGCTGAGATATGACAATGAAAACATGTCAAAACAATACCAAACTAAGCCAAACTATTGTTTTGTTGTAGTCACAGCTAAGTATTTATTTCAGAGTGTCACTTAAATTTATGGTTTTGATTATCTTTAAATAATAGTAACAGAAAATAAAGCCCTTTGCAAAGCTTAGCAATTAAAAAAAATAATTATGCCTAAGGCCATACATATTGTATGGTTTCAGTATTTTTTGTAAGTAATTTTAGTAACTAAAAGAAACCTCAGCACTTTTACATAAAGAAAAAAAAATATTTTTATACAAGACTGAGGCAAAAACAGAATAGGGAAAGAGAAAAGCTGTTAATGTTGAGACATGATCAAACGTGTCAAAACACATTCTTGATTATTGGTTTAAAAATTTTGATCTTTCTCAAAATTTAATTTGTAGGAACCAAGTCTTGTCATCTCTTGATAACTTGATTGAAGATCTTGGCCCTGCTGGCTCATAGAAATAAACTTTGAAATCACTATGTGCAAGTCTCACTTCATTAATAATTCCTAGCTTACTTCTTATGCAAAAATGTCATTTTTCTGCAGTATAAATTTTGAAAAGGATTTGGATATCTTTACTTTCTGAAAATTACTGGAGGCTGATGCATGGTAACATCATATAATGTTTCATTTATAGGAACATACTTATGGTAGGAACAAGTTTCAGGGACTGGCAAGCAGCATTAAAATTGTGGTTTTGAAACAAACAAGCAGGAATGTGTTTTGACACGTTTGATCATGTCTCAACAATATGCCAACATTAACAGCCTTATCTCTTGCCCTATTCTGTTTTTTTCTCAGGTCTTGTATAAAAATATTTTTTTCTTTATGTAAAAGTGCCGAGGTTTCTTTTAGTTACTAAAACTACAACAAAAATTACTTAAACCATACAAAATGCAGGCCTTAGACATAATTATTTTTTAAATTATATTCTAAGCTTTGCAAAAGGCTTTATTTTCTGTTACTATTATTTAAAGATTAAAAAAAAAAAAAACAGTGGCACTCCGGGAGTGCCAATAGAAGTGAAAACTTCAACAATTACGTGTGTGTTTTTTAAATCGTCAGGAAATGTTTTATGCGTTGAATTGTGTAGCAGCACTAATGAAAGCATCTGGGGACACGGCAGTGCCCCTGCCAAGTCTTGAAAGCACAGCCGTAAGCATCTTTTTCTGGAAGCAACTCAGGGTACTTTTGACCCCCCAATATCTTTGTGTTGGTGATTCCCAGAAACTTGAAACTTCGTAAATCTAAAGTAATGTGGAAATGGAACTATGCTGAAATTTCACGTTTCTATCTTTTTTATTTCAGAAGATATATGAACTTAAACTTTCGCCTTTTCGACACTGATTCACCGATCATCAAAACTCAGAGGTACGTCCTGTATCCTAGAATCTTGAAATTTGGTATGAAGGTAGTGTTTGGGATACAATGAAAGGGAAAATTTAAAAAATCCGGAAAATTTGGATAAGAAGTCGAAAAATCAAAAAACCGAGAATTTGGCAGAGATGTGATATACGAACCAGGTTTGGCGCGATTTTTTAACGTCAATTTGGCGAAAGCCCGTTTTCCAATACCAGTTGCAATATATTTTTAAATTATTTTCTATTGTTTTAAAAAGTAAACAACAATAAATAAACGGTAATTTCATTAATAACTATAGAACAAAACAATTGTACAATTAAAAAAAATAAAATAAAAGTAAATGAACAATTTATTAATAAATAAGCAACAGTAGCCGGGTTACCTTGTAAAATAAAATAACGCCATTTTGCTGTCAATTAGGTACCCAAGTGCGTATCTGACATCTGTGCCCCGTATTTTATCTTCCGTAATCGAAATTCCCGCCAATACTGCTGGTCATTGACCAGACCATCAACACGATAAAGTACAGCGTTATCGGTTTTTAGTTACACGAAATAAGTAGGTCACGAATATGGTATAATTCATTTTAACTGACGAAAAACAAAATAATAATTTGTTTTAGCAATACGCCGGGAGAAAAAGTGAGTTTTAGCTTCCTTCTTCTTTTGCGGATTGAGCTGAAGAGGGAAATGTTCCTGTCATTCACCGCTTGTCGCGCTAGTGTCTATGTGTCAAAATGCTAGCATGTCGGTTACGTTACAGTGTCTCGAAATCAGTGGTTTTTCCCCATCTCAAAGAAAGCTCAACGCGCCTAAAGAAGTTTTCACTTCAAAAGTTTTCACTTCAATAAATTTAAATGACACTGAGATAAATACGTACCTGTGACTACAACAAAACAATAGTTTGGCAGTGTTGTTTTGACATGTTGCTCTTGTCATATATCAGCTTGTAGTCAAATCTCCATCCTGAAATTTCTCGTGCATAATACTACCATACAATACTCTCAGAAACCAGAACTTCAAATTTTTATCCCGTGCCCCACCAGAGATATCAAAGCCTCAAAAGTGCGATTTTTGACATTATTGAAAAATTTGGGATTTTTTTTAGCGAAGAGAAAGCAAGTCCTAGATCTGGAACTTGGCGTGCGAGAAAGTACTTTCGGCCTATTTGTAAAAACAAATTATGTCATGTTGACAGTTTTCCTTGCTAGAAAAATTTCCTCTTATAAACGGATAAATTTTGGAAAAAAATTGAAACTTTATGCTTAAATTTCACCAATAAGCAGTTAGTTTCGGAAACTACTCTATTACCAAATTTTTAGCCAATGTATTCTGTACAAATTGCTTTAATCCGCACTTGAATTGGAGAAATAAACGATGAATTACTTACAATTCCGTAAACCCTTCTTGTGAGAAAATTGCTGCAGATGATGAAACAAAGATAACCGCCATGCACAAATAAAAATTAATAAAATTTAAATAATAGTCATTTTGAACTTCCATCATGTTGGGGTTGTTGTATAAAAAACTTCAGATTTTTTAAAAATGGTCGAGCAACCAGTGCTGGACCACTTGAAATGGATTGACCCTGGGGTTAAAATCGGCTGAAAAGTTGGTGAATCTTATAGCAGCTGAAGTGTACATGAAAAAAATAAATACATATATACTCAAACGGATTGTATAATTTTTTTTAAAGTTGATTAATCTTTTTTATAAATAAGCTTTTATTTTAAACTAACATTTTCAAACATAGTTGAAAAGTTTTATGAATTCGGCTTGTTTGTCTCTGTACGTCCTGTAACTCGCGAAAATATCTCAAATTTAATATAATTTATATATGTTGCTAAGGTTTACCATGGAATATTAGGTATTAAAAACGAAGTATGTAGAATTTATAATTAATTTATGCAAAGACGCTCAAAGGAATTCCGTTACATTACGATCAATTGGGAAAAATCGTTTGAAAAAGTGTAACATCATTAAAATACACTGCAAACAGATTGAAATTGATATATATCACTGATGTTCACCACAAGATGCTAATTACATATAGTAGGATGTGCATAGCATTCATCGTGAATTTACAGGGGACATAGGCGTAGCGTCGGGGGGGCACGGGGGGGCACGTGCCCCCCCAACCTTCTGTACCCTGGGCGCCAGAACAGAAAGCTTAGGGGGCGCCAAATGAAGATTTTTTTTTGTCTTTACATACAAAAATGTATAATGTATATGTATATATATTGAATTCGCATAAAAATGTCTCACAGCCGGAAAATCCAAAAAGAAAACTGAACCAAAGGTATTAAAATTCACAAATATATAAAAAGATTCATCTATAACAGAAGACTGCAAATGAATTAGAAAAAAGAGCTGTTCTACAATTCCAAATGTACCATGTTTACGCCTTCTATCATTTAAATCCCTTCCTGTGTCAGGAGAATCAATAACATTTTCCAAGGTTAGTCGCCACCCCTATCTTCTGTGTGAAACTGACCCTCACCGATAATTGCCAAACGCCAACCGATTTCCCTGGGAGGGGGAGTGGAGAGGGGCCATATGCCCCGGACGCCAGAACGAAAGGCGAAGGGGGCGCCAAATGAAGATTTTGTTTGACTCTAACTTTTCTGATAAACAGATTCCAAGAAGGTAGTTCTATTTTTTTTTTTTTTTAATATCTCTCCCTGAGCAGCATTGAACTTTCTTTTTCCCGCCTTGCTATGGGCGAGGTCGAGCGACTGTCCGGGACAATAAAAACAAACAAGAGAAGGAGTCAGGGCCGAAACTAAGGGGGGAGAGGGGGCATGTGCCCTGGGCGCCACGCGAAGGGGGCGCCAGATGAAAATTTGGTTTGCCGTTTTATGCAATATATATATGTGCGTGTGAAATTTGTGTAAAAAATATTTTCTAGCCGAAAAATCAAAAAGAAAAGCTGAGTAATCTGCATTAAAATTGTCAAATAGATAAAAAGATTCGCCTGCAATATACAAGACAGCAAATGAATAATCCCATTCTTTTTTTAATATATAATTACTTTTTTACAGGCATATCACCATATCTGAACTTAGAGATGATGAGATCAGGTGACTGGCTGGGACAATAAAAACTAAGCGGTCGAAAATTCACAAAGTAAAAACTTAATAATTTTGTTGTTGTTGTTTTGAGTCACACATAAATTTGGAAATTAGCATTAGGTTCAGAAAAGTATCTAGACATATCAATCTATAAATAAGATGAGTGGTATAAGTGATAATTACACAAAACTGGTGTAGATAGTACAGGAAAATATTTTACAATACTGGAATTCATTTTTATGCCTATAGTAAATCGTGGTTTTTTAGTTCCTAAAACGATGTGACTCATATCACAATGACATTAAAGTGCCTCAATTGTAATAATTTGTAATGCTACAACAACATGTAAAATCAGGAAAAATAAAATGTGTATACAATGGAATCTTGTCTTAAATGAAAAAACTACATGGTTCCCAACAGAAAAAATACCAACAGTTATGCCTGCTAAGACGGAAACCTGTATGAAGCGTAATTATTTCCGATTCCTTTCGATTTTTTCCCAGGTTTTAGTGAATAAATATTTGATAAAGCTGGTTATATATTTCAATATTACGTATTTTACTGTTACGCATTTAAAATTTAAAAATAAGTCCGCTAATTGAAACTTTCGCAAATTTCTCTTTGTAAATTTTACTTTGCGGAGGAAGAGGGGGGCGCCAAAAACCATGTTTGCCTCGAGTGAAAAGATAGCTAGTTTCGGCCCTGGAAGGAGTGCAAAAAGTTAAATGCTTTAGTAAAACCACTTAAAAGAAAAAAAAAGAGTATAGCATTTGCAGTGGTACAGTAAAAAATCTCGCACAGGGCGCCATGGCTAATAAAGTCGTCCCTGCCTTTATCCCTCAAAATGATTTTTTCTCTTCTTTTTGTCATTTCTAGGCGTTTTGCCACCCTAGGCGGAAATTGAAAAATACCGCTCTGTCCCTTTTGGTGCAATTATTTTTTACATTACTTTTGGTGCATTATTTTTTGCATTACTTTTGGGGCAATGTTTTTTGCTACCAACTAGATCCAGTCTTAGAGAGACGAGGCGAGCTTGGGTGACTGCCCGTGATAAACAAAAAAGTGCGCCATGGCGCCCTTTTTTTTTTGGCACCCAGGGTGCCATGAATAGTAAAGCCGCAGCCGCTCCTGCTTTTACCTTACCAAATTACATTTCTCGTCCTTTTGAAACTTCTAGGTAGGTGACAACTGAAAAATGTCCCCATGCCTTTTACTAAAATTACTTTTTTTACATCCAGATCCGGCCTCAAAGGGCGCGAGGTCGGGCAACTGTCAACGGCTAAAGACTAAGGGTTGAAATATGTGCAAGATAGAATAGTAACTCCCTTTTTTAATGTTTTTTAAGACTATTATAGCCCGGGCCGAAACTAGGGGGGGTGCAGAAAGAGGATGTGCCCCAGGTGCCAGAACAAAGGCGAAGGGGCGCCAAATGAAGATTTTGGTTGTCGTTTCATACAAAAATGTATAAATATATATGAAATACAAGGAAACTCGCAAGCTAATGTTAAACCTATGGGAGTGTTCTTTTCAAATTTCTCGCTTGCATTTTAATATTTTAAGAGTTTTTTTTTTTTTTCTTAGATAGTTTAGATTGATCTTTAGCATTGCTATACTTTTAGGTTTCGAAACCGGTACTGAAAGTGAAAGTAACTTTATAAAAATAATTTGCGACCAAAATCGAAAAAGTAAACACTAACCTGGTTAGAATTCAACCTCAGCTTTTCTAAGGAAAAAAAAATTAAAACTATTAATATGCAAGCGGGGCAATTTAAAAAGAACGCTCCCATACGTTTAGCATTAGTGATCCAGTTTCTTCGCGTAACTAGTGTAGGCTCTTAACGCTCAGGCTAATGTTAATCCTATGGGAGTACTTATTGTGAAAATTATTAAAAACATTCATTAATCACTGTTTCAAAAGAATATGCGATAGTGTATTATACATGGGATTTTCAGATAAATTAATGTGAAATTTATATTCACATATTTTAGGATTGTGACTTATTGAGACTTTTACAAAAACGATAAATGACAATGATTTTCAATTTTTAATTTTTTTTAAGATGCAATTAAATTTAAACCTCTTTAGTGTGTAGCACTTCACCCACTCTCTCTTCCACAAAAAAACAAAAACGCTTTAGTTCTCAACCATCAATACGGTGCTAGCCAATCATTGATATTTGGTCAGTAGTTGTAAGTTGATCGGGAGAGGAAAATTTTTTCCTGCAAAGCTATATACTATTTTTTATAGTGTCCAGTCACCCGCGTAGTTTAATTGCAGTGAGTAACATGGTCACACAAAAAACTTCTTTGACCTCTGAACTCGTGTTTCCCTGTTGTGCAAAGTGAGAGTGAGTCTTTACCTACCCCCCCCCCCCCCCCCCCCCCACCACACACACACACACTCATACACACACTTGGTTTGGTCTAATCTGGTCATTTGTGTGGGAATGTGCTTGTAGTTAAATGTTGTTATTATTTTTTAAACTGGTCAGGAATGAATGACCCACGCAAAAACAAGCGCGATAAAAAAGTAGGAATTTTTTTTATAGAAAACTCAATAAAAATAGATGTCACGGAGTACGACATGCTGGTTTTAAATTCATGCAAGTCTGGCTTCAGAAGGACGAAAATGGAACAGAAGGTAATAATATACAGAATTGTTTGTTTTAGTAAATTAATACGTTTTCAGAAAAAACAAAAATCCCCACTCAAAAATGTCATTATTTTTGGCACATCATAAACTCATTTCTATTCCTCTTTTCCTGAAAATTACAGATGTTTAAGTGACAGGTGCTTAAGAATCGAGTAGCGTCCTTTCTTTTCCTAACATTTTTCCTAATTCGAAGCAGCTTGATTTAAAGCGGATTACTAAATGGATCCGTCTTGTAATTGTCAGTCTTCGAATTCGGAAATCAAAAGTCCAACTTTGATGTTATTTTATAAAAAAATCGGAGTTTTTTAGGAAAAAAAAAAAAACTTTATTCTATTTCATAAAAGCATCTCAATTGCAGGGCTGCCACTGCCTAATGACACTGAAAATGGTAGATTTAGTAGCCGCCAACGAAAAAAATAGTAGCCAAAATAGTCCTATACCCATCACTTTAAAAAAAAGGAAGAAAAAATGTATCTATAACAACTGAAGGGACTTTATGAATGTTCAGATCTTAATTCACAGTTTATCAATCAATCACTGAAATCACTCAAATCACTGAATAAAGAATAGAGTGATTTCTTCAAATGAGAAAGCAAGTTATCCAGAAAATAAGGCCCTAATGTTTCAGTTATGAAGTAAGTTAGCTTTGGTTCTTCAACAATAAAAATTATGTACAGCACCAGGAAACATAGTAGTAAAAACTTCTTGCAGATTACCCCCGATACTATTTTCCATCAGGCCTTTCAAATTCAAGAGTTTCTTGAACAGAAGGAAGAAAAGTTTTATTTGAGGGGTAGGGTTAGAAATAACGTGTGGGATATCGTAAATCCCACACAAAAATGGAAAATCCCGCATAATAAGAAAATTCGTTTGGATGGAATCTTTAAATTTACTTCTTTCACAGGCATATGATTGGTAAGCGATTTTTTTCTTTTTTTCGTGAAAGCCACGATTTTTTTTTCTTCGGGAATTCCTCAAAATCAATTCTCAAACAACCGCGAATTTTGCCAATCGGTAACGAAAAACATCGCAGATATCATCAATTGGTCGTAGAAAAAAAAGTTTTCCATCGGTCGCAAAAAAAATTGTAAATTTCGCCTAAGGATTATGGGAAAAAATCGAAAATTTTGTCAAACTGTCGTGGACAGGAAAAAAAAATACCCGCGAATTTAATCAAAAATTGAGCGAAAAATCAAGAACTTCCTCAGTCGGTCGACAAAAGAAAAGACAAATTGCGAAATCTCCTTCAACGATCGTAGAAAAAGATGGCGAAAAGAAATAACTATTTTTGTCAATCGCGAGCACGGAAAGAATTGCAAATCTCCTCAAACAACAGTAAAAAATATCTTGAAATTTAACAAAGGTCGCGGAAACAAATGGCGATTATCGTCAGTCGGTCGCGGAAATATTATTGCAAATTTCGTCAAAAAAAACGGACAAAAAGTTGCGAATTTCGTCTAACGATCACAAGAAAAAAAATCGCAAATTTTGTCAAATGGTCGCAGACAAAAAAACGCAAATTTGGTTCTTAAAAAAAATTGAGAATTTAACCAAATGATCGCGCAAAAAATCACGAATTTCGTAAGTCGGTCGTGAAAAGAAATCATGAATTTTGACAAATGATCTGGAAAAGAATCGGTAATTTCGTCGAAAGATCTCTGAAACAAATAGTAACTACCATCAATCGGTCGCGGAAAATATGTATCGAAAATTTGGACAAGTGGTAGCGAAAAAGAAATAAATTTCGTCAATCTGTCGTAGAAAAATTTGTGAAATTTGACAAAGAATCGTGGAAAAAATCGCAAAATCTCCTTCAACTATAGTATAAAAAGATCTCAGAAAGAAAGAGGTATTTTCGTCAATCGATTATGGGGAAAATCGCGAATTTTGGAATTCGTCGCGGAAAAGATCGCGAATCTCCTCAAACAACCGTTGAAAAAGTGAGTTTGGGAAGATGACTTTACAAGCGCTTTGAAGAAAAAGATCGAATATATTCAGTAAAAATAGTCGCTTAAATCCGAAAAAAGTCACCTGTTTTCTTGAAATGGTCACTTTTTGGCCTAAAATAGTCGGCATACCCGCCGGATGCTTAAAATAGTCGATTTCAGTAGCATTTTAGTGGCAAGTGCAGCCCTGCAGTTGTATGTTAAGAAAAATTGGAATTTTATGAGAAATTGAGTCGGGCCGGACCGGGCCTGATTTAATTGATTTTTCCACGGGCCGTGCATGTTTTTACTGATTTTTGTACGAGCCGGGCTTGGCCATAAACTGTGAAAATATAAACGGGCCGGGCTCGGGTGGAAGTTTTAATTTTTACGCCGAGCTGGGTCCAAGCCTTGAAATTGCGGTCCGTGCAGACCTCTAGTGTGCCTCCCCAGGGCCTTGCAAAGAGGTTGTTAAAGGAGAGGTCAGTCGCACCGGGCGCAAAATTTATGCTGCGAACCACGGTTTTATTCATTTTTTGGCCGCTGATCATTTTCCGGGGAATTTCTTTTTCTCTCTTGATCATTTTTTTTCCTGTCGCAAAATATCATGAACTCTCTAAGAAATGAGTGCAATTTTCCCTTATGTTATTTAGTTGTTCTAAATTTTAAAATTAAAATTAAACCTCTTAAAGTTGCAAAATAAACGCGAAATATTTATTCAATAAAATTTATTTATATTTCAGCACTTTATCAATTTTATAACACCCATCACACAAAAAAAAGTTTTTTTGGGGTGGGGGGCGCAAAATTGAAAATTCGCTAGGGGCGCAGTTTCACGGCCTTGTTGCCCCCCAAAATTTCTGGTCACGCTACGCCTATGACAGGGGACACACAAAATAATTCGGTTATAGTATTGTCTATGAACAACAATTGCTAAAAGTGCGTTTCCAGTTGTGGTACGAGATTTAAATTTAACTTATTTTTGGTATATTCTTTTTTGTGCTTATTTTCTATCGATCGTATACAGGGCTGCACAAAAGATATAATTTCCGTTTATAGACGGAAATAGTTGAATTTGGAATTTTCAACTGTGCTATGCGTTTTCTAACTGAACTGAATATTGTATATATATATATATATATATATATATATATCTCCCCTATAATATTACGAAGTATATATATAAATATATAGCATATATATTACGAATATAAAAGGAGCTCTATAGGTGTAACAAGACGATGATCTAGTAAAGATGTAGGATCTGTAGCATAATCCTGCCGTGCTTATATAATGATAATCTATCGTTAGCGATGGTCGATGTAAGATTATACGTCGTATGATGTAATGGATGTAGATGAATGTAGATGCAATAATTTCATCGATTCAATTGAGAAGCTTAATCTTTGCAGACGTTCATCGTTTCTCATTTAAGATGGATTGCAGTTGATTGGCGAATGGTCAAAACAATGGATATATTATTAGGAATTAATTCAGGAGACAAGGAAAGAAGCATTTCTGGTCACAGGTTTTTATTTAATAACATCGAGCGGTAGTTCTCACAGAAATAAGATGCAGTGCCATCGATAAGTTCGATGTATTCAACATCTATAATCGTTAGTAATTATTTTGATTACATCTTAAGGTAAATCTTTAAAAATAACTACATAGTGTCAGACACACAGCCAGGGGGCAGTTTACATTTCGATAAATCAGCAAATTTTGCCGGAGAATCGTGTAGCCGCTTTTTTACTTCCTAAGCATAGGAATACAAAATTGAAGTAGTATGCGCTCTAAACCAATTAAGATGTAAATATATCACGCCCTGAAAAGAGAGCTGACAGACGAGCGGATGAATAATAAAGTAAAAAGGAAACCCCGGAATTAAGCGCGGGAAAGGAAATTCTCGGCTGGAATAAAATGGCTACTAAAGAACATTCTAAAACGCGAAAGATCGAAAATGGAACATTTAATTTAAGAATACTAAAAGCGTAATTATTAAGTGAATCAGACAAGTGAGACATTAAAGGGAATTTAACAGAGTTAACGATAGAGATTATTTAATAATAAGGATTTACTGAATATACAGGGTGGTTATAATTAAACTTCCCCTATAAACAGCATCCTACAGCGCAAACGGGGGAACGAAATACAATGAAATTTAGTATATAGATTATACACGAGTACGCTCACGGAATTTCGAAAAAAAAAAATTTTTAATTCCAAAATGTCCACCAGAGGGTGCCTTTTCCGGAAAAACATTAAATTTAACTCAAACGGCCAAAACAGCCGGTTTTACATTTTATTACTCATAATTCTTGTTCTGGATTGTTAATATTGTTTCTGTATTTTGTTTTGGTTGTTTATTGCGTTAAATTTAATGTTTTTTCATGAAAAGGCGCCCTCTGGTGGACGTTTTGGAACTAATTTCTTTTTTCGAAATTCCGTGAGCGCATCTCGTGTATAGTCTATATACCAAATTTCATTGCATTCCGTTCACCCGTTTGTCCTGTACGATGCTCTTTATAGGGGAAGTTTAATTATAACCACCCTGCAGAGTAGTAATTTAGAATAGCACAGGTAAATCGCGAAGGAAGATTTAATAGTGTAACATATATAGAGAGCTGCATAAAAGGGGATGTTTTTTCGACTATTGGTGGCAATTGGTAAATTGGGTTTTCAAATGTGTTGTGTTTTCTAAATTACCGTAATTTCCGGTGTATAGCCTGCCGATCAAACAATTCAGTCTGGACCCAGAAATTTTATTCAGCATTTGAAGACCAATATATTACCCTGATCTAAAAAGTTACATTTTATTTTTAAAAATTTCTGGATCGAAACACGATTGTTTGATCCGCGGGCTATACACCCGAAATTACGGTATGTATTGAGACATCTTTCACCTTATTAGGTCGTGAACTTTTGTTGAGTATTTTGGATGCGTTGGAAAGTGTTTCATAATCTATCCTTGACGCATGATTTTTCGTTCGTTTTTTCCTACTTTTAGCGATTAAAGTACTTCATTATTATTATTTCACATGCACTTGGCATGTTTTGGGGAGCGTCGATTTATCTCGCTGAAACCGGCTAACGAAAAAATGTCTTAAAATTAATTTGTTAAATTTATAATTTCTGAAAATATTAAAACATTTTTTCATCGGATAATTTTAATAATTCTAGCATATCAGGAAGTGAATGAAAAATCGATTGAAAATTCTATACATGAATGAAATTAAGTTAAATAAAAGTACGTAAAAACAGTTTAGTTCGTAGTTTAAAAAAAAATCAATCTTACCTCTGTTTCTTTTTTAGGGTTCCGTTCATCTGACCAAACACCATTCGTCTCACTGCTCTGTCTGTCACAGAGTTCGTTCTGCAGGGTTCGTAGAACTTCGTACGTCTCCTGGAATTTTGCAGACCAGAAACTTCTTCGGTACCAGTATTTTCTTACAAGAAATCTCTCCTTAAATGAAGGCGACATTTTGCCAGTTTTCCTTTTCTATAAAAAAATACTGGTAACTCTCCTGGAAAATTCCCTAACCCATACGAACCCTGTTCTAGGAAACTGTCTAAGAGACTTGACATTTTGCATACTTATAGCTGAATACATCCTATCTCAGGAAAAATCATAACATTTTGAAAAAAGTCTTATATTATTTTAATTAAATGAATTTATAAAAACATGTATAAAAATCACTTATAAACAGCTTAAGTAAAATAATGCGTATAAAAGTGATAAAATATCTTTATTAAGATTTACGATCGTTTCGTCGCACCAACGGCGACATTTTTAAAATTATTTATGATAGAAAATATTTTCACATAAATTAAAAACAATAGACATAGTAAACAATGTCACGAGACGTGATGCATAATGAAAAACATTGCAAACATAAAATTAAATTAAAATTAAATTATCTATTTGTGAGCGTGGATTAATTTCCATATAATTTAACAAAACAATAACATGGTAAACAGTGTTACGAGACAACATGCATAATGAAAAACATTGCAAAACATAAAATAAAAATAAAATTATCTTGGCTATTTGCGAGTGTGGATTAATTTTTACTATTGTTATTAAAATTACATAGCATCTCTTTCCAAATTTTAGGTAAATCAAGGGACACTGAATCATTGCAAATATTCTTGTTGCTTAAAAATATCTCTATTGATTCTTGAATTATGGATGGTAAATAAAATCTTGATGTATAAATTAACTTGCTATTTTTAAAATCGATCTGTAACGGTTCTTCGCTGCACAATCTGGCCAAAGCTGTGGTTCTTTCGTTGTACTTGATGTCTGCTATATGTTCTTTGATTCTGGTTTTAAGTTTTCTACTTGCCATACCTATATAAAACTGCTTTGTTCCATCTTCTTTTGTGAAGGGTAGAAGATGGAACAAAGTAGTATCGTAAATCTTAATAAAGATATTTTATCACTTTTTATAGCATTATTTTACTTAAATGAATTTATTGACATTCGACCATTTTTACGATTTAAATTTTAAACAGAACCTTAATTTCAGTCTTTTTCGCGTGAGCTAAATGGCTCCGTGGTAACACATTGTTTTGGTATACAAAATGATTCATGGTTCGATGTTCTAAACTAGCCGTCGCAATTTGAAATTCTTTCCAAGGAATATGGATTAATTTTACAGAATTTGTTTTTTTTTTTCTTTGCAATTTTAAGGCCAAAAGTTGTTGAAAAATAGTTTAACAATTATTTTAATTCAAAAATTCTTTTTTTGAAAAATCAGGAAATTTAAAATTTTGTTTAAACTTCCGCTAAATTTTGAAATTACGTATTTTAAATTATGTTTAAACAATTTGTTTTGTTTTGAGAAAATTCGAAATTTTGCTTGAGCATTCATTACATTCTTGAGAAATTTCAGCATTTTAAATTTTGTTTGATATTTTTTTTTGTTTGTTTATAGAAATTTTTAATTTTATTTAAAGCTCAGCTAATTTTTTGAAATTTTGAATTTCGAATTTTATTTAAATAATTTGACTTGAATTTTTTTACATGTTTAAAAAAATAGCTTCCTTTTGTAATAATTTAAAAATTAAATTTAATGATGCTGCTGTTATCTATGTAAGCATTTAATAATTATAAATTAATAGTTTGGATTTAATATTTAAAGGATAAGATGCTTCGAACACCCTTTGTGCGATCTTTGATAACACTTGTCAAGATATGGAAACAGGAAAAAAAAAAAAACATTGTTTTGACTATTCCGGATTTCTAAATTGTTTCCTCACCGTGTAATCAGAATTTAATATGAAACTATTAAATGATAAAAGAGTATTTTGAAAATAATATGACTATTTTTTAAATTTATATATTTTATATTTCGTTGTTGCAGTTTCACAGCCATTTGACCTATTTTGGCGAGCGTGGTTTGGCGCATAACTAATTCCATCGTTTTTTTCAACTCGCAAACAATTATAACCATAAATAACTTATGGAAATTTATCACTTGTGGTCGGCTAACGGAAAAATGCCTTAATATTAATTATATTTATTATTAAAAATTTTAAAAATAGTAAAACGTTGTACTATCATCAGAAACATATCTGTGCACATACGTTATATAATTCTAACTTGTTAGAAAGTGGTCAAAAACTATTACAAAATTTAATTTTTACATACATAAACAAAGTTAAAGCATGTCGAAAATTGTGTGGCAAATGATATTCGTAGTACAATTAGTTTAATAAATATACAGATCTTGGTGCAATAGCTGTTGCACTCTTTTGCAAAAATGCATGAATATAAAATTTATTACGATTATATACTATATTGAATTCAGTAATACGGAAATAATAGGAATACATCTTAAGGGAACTGGGAAAGCAAAATTCAACCAAAAAATCTATTTTTACTATTTTATATCATTAAATAGTTTAAACTTATCTTTCCAACGATGTGTCACATGTTTATATATATATATATATATATAAATAAGTGTTGAAATTAATCATTTTTCTAAGAGTACTTCACAGCTTAATGGTCATTTAAATCTTTGACTTTTTACTCAAAACTTGGATTTTTCATGTTTACGTTCCTTTTTTTCAATATCTATTAAACTTAAGAACACAGATTTTTTAAAAAATACTTATGTTATATTGTATACTTTAACACAGGAATTTAATGATTTGTTGAGAATTATTTATTTTAGGCAGTGAAATCTTACCAAAAATGCTAATTTAAAAATGACTTTCAATAAGTAATAATTTTTAGTTTAACTTAAAGAAAATGGTCTGTTAAAATACGTAAATCATGTTATTCTAACTACTCTAAAAAATCTAGACCTCTATCTTTCACCATTTCTGAGAAAAAGGTACATAAAGTTGGTGAATTTAACATGGCGGAGATAGAGCTTTCCCGGTCCCCTTAATGGGACAAACTTACCATGGCAACCTATAATCAATACCTATTATGGGATATCATGTATTAATTACGTATGATAGGATTTATTTAGAACGAAGAACGCATTTATTAATATCTTATTTTTGATTGGATTTTCATAAAATTTGAAATGACTCGGCAAAATTCGTCAACGATTATATATATATTAAATTTCTAACTATTCGGTTATGTAGTTTTTGCACTGTTATATGCGGACAGACATACCGAGCAGACGACGACTATAGGTGCTACGTATTTATATTTCTTTTGTGTAGCCATGTATATGGTCTATAAGAATTGATACACACCACGAATTTAGTTAAACTTAAAACGTGTACCATAGCTGGAAACGCACTTTCAGCAATCATCCCTAATAGACAATACTTGGATACAGTATTGTATCCAAAATATTTTATGTGCCCCTGTAAATAAACGATAAATGCGACGTGCCTCATATTCTATTCCAAGCATGTTGTAGTAAATGGCAGTAAAGCATGTATGTACATTCCATCATTTTTAAAATAGTTAACATAATTAGAATATTCTGTGAACATCCCCCCCCCCCCCATAGACCTTTATATAACCGAACTCTTTTGTATGACCCTAAAAATAAATGATAAATGCATGCTTTGCACATATTCTACATAAAGCATGTTTTAATTCACCTCAGAAAGTCATATCAATTTCATTATATTTGTAACAGAGTAATATCAATATTAGCCACAAACGATTTTACTTCATAGATATAACGGAATACTTTTGAGTTCTGCTGTACACGTATAGTAAGTACTATACATAACATATTCCGTATTAACCATCTTTAAATTTAGAAAATCAAAAAACCCGACTGCGTAAAAAGCGAACTAATTATTTCTCATCAATGTGAAACTACTTTTTTATATTACTCACCTATTTTTTTTTATTTACTTGTATTGGTGACTTTTAAGTTGTGCTTAATTGTTAGTTCCAATCTATAAACACTGTTTTGATGAGGCCTATAGATGTCTATGATGGTTAGAGTTGCAGTAAAGCTAGAGATCCTACCTACACAACTTCCAGGTTATGTGATATTTAAACAGAGCTTCTGACTAAAATAGTCAATGAAACAGTCTTCATTTTGAAAGACCTATCCAAAGATATGTCACTCAATAGGGTGCGTAAAAATTTTCGTCTCTATCGCCATTTTGTATTTTATGGCCGCCATTTTGAATTTATAAAAACAAAATCTAACCTATAACCATCGGACTGTTAAGACGAATCGATAGAGACCTCATTCATTAAAATCCACCCAGCCTTTGGGAAGTTTCGAGGGTATAAAGAAATCCACATACCCAGATACGCGTGAAACACATAACCCTTCTTGGCAGTCGGGTAAAAAAGCTTTAAACTTTACATAACTCTAAAAACTTTTTTTTAAGCATATTTATTTTATTCATTTATGTTTTATTTCTGTAAAAAGAAAAATACGGGAAAACTTGAATACACATTTTTACAGCATGCAGAGATTGAAACCGATGTAAATTTTTAATGGATATCCAAAATAGATAAAGTACGATAAAAACTTTCAAGCGAAAATCGAGGCTGGTAACTAGCAAAGTGTTTTATAAAGTTAATTTTATGTGGGTTTTGCTCACATTTGAAAATTCTACTAACGATAAGGATAAAATATCTTCAGATAACAAATTTTGACCTCTAAAAATGAACCAATTTGTGCAGAGAGATTCGAAATTACGAAAATTAGAGATTATTGAACCCCGTTTCGCAGACAGATATCAGCTTAACCTGTTGTTAGTTTCACTATTTTCTCACGCTAGACTTAAAAAGTGTGTATTTAATTTAAAACTAGCAAAAGCCATGCTTTGTTTGGAAGTCACGAAGCATTATTAAATAAGAAATATTTGAAAGGAACAATATTTTTTTTATATTATTTTTCCATCTTTACTAAGCAAAAGCGTTATTTTATGTTTTGGCGCATTTTAATTTTAGAAATGTAAATTCAGCCAAATAACTAAGAATTTCCTCGGAATTTTTATGATACAAAACTGGTATAATTAAAAATATTTTCGAAGCAAAATTTTACAAAATATTTTTAAATTTTCAACTAAAAGCTCTTTTAAAGATGTTTTTACATTTTCCAATAGCCTCTGGTGTCTTTTCAAATGGTTTGAAACAGATATGTTTCCAATCTTTGTAATTCACATCAAATAATCTTTGATAGCAATCTTAGAATACTATATTCGAAGAGAGCTTGAAAAAAGTTACTTCTTCAAAATACTATTCTCTGGAAAAACATTTGAAATCTGCTCTCGTTTATAATAAGGATTATTAACTGCAAAAATTTTCATTCTAATTTCTTTTTTTTTTCTGCATGTTAGCATATGAGAATTTTTGATACTGTAGAATCTTTCGTAAGGAAATTTGCTATTGAATGCTCAACCTTGAAGGGTTTTCACTCTCGACAACGCTACGTAAGTTAAGCCAACTGATGTCTATTTATCCCCAATATCTACAACTGCTTTATCTAGTGTTAAACCTTATGGGATTTATGAATTTAACTGCAAAAGCTAACTGCAGAGAAAGTTGTTTTCTTGAGCAATTCATATTTCCATTTTTCCACAATTTAGTTATTGGTGGAATCGGAACGCAGCCATTCTCATAAATTGAATGACTGTAGTTTTCAAATTTAACCATGATTATTCGGGACATCTGGTCTGGTGGCCCGTGATTTTCTTCATAAATAATATCTGCAACATAGTCTAAAGCCCCGTTTACTAAACCTTTTTCGGTCCACAAATTAGAACGTAACATTACTTTAGACCCAATTGATAAACTAAGAAATGGTTCAAGTCCGTTTGTCATTTCAGAATTGGCCAACTTTGCTTTTTATTTATTTTTACTGGCTCGATGGATTTCCATTTTCTGCAAGAAATACGCAGGTTTCATTATCGTTTACAAAAATAAATTCGTACGATTCGAAACCCGTTGAATTCGACGAATGAAAACCTTTAAAAGAACTGACTGAATTTATAAGAAAAAAAAAATTAAATAATTGATCAATATTACATTGGTTAGCCGAACTCAACTCCTAAAACAAATATTTTTAATTAAAGTTTAATTTCAACTTTTCACAGGATTAAAAAATTAAACGTTATTCCTATCCGTAATCAGCAACATGCTATCTATATTATAAAGGACAAACATATCTGTGCGTAACGCATACGTCATTTTGCGAATGGCAACAATTTGAAATTAGATTTTGGTTTTGCAATTTTCGCTACTGCAAATTTTTAAACTTCTAAACATCGCACATTTTAAATTTTTACACCGTCGTATAAGGAAAAAAAAATGCTCTTTTAAATGAAATTTGTTTGAAAGCTGTATCTGAATTTATTTGAGATATTAATTTTTTTGTAGTTTTTAATACCATTTTTCTTATCGTGGCAACTAAAGTACCCCATTTCTATTGAAAGTCATTGAAAGTAAACGGAAAATAGTCAAAAATAGGAGATACTGTATCTTTTTGTTGCCATTTTCTCATAAAACCTGAAAAAGAGTTGAAATTAAAATATGGGCTATGTCAAGA
Source organism: Maratus speciosus (assembly GCA_963932465.1). NCBI lineage: Eukaryota > Metazoa > Arthropoda > Arachnida > Araneae > Salticidae > Maratus > Maratus speciosus. The sequence goes on from OZ010798.1 coordinate 296,356,625, forward strand.
ATATTGTCTGTTATCCCGTGATAATGACGTCATATGCATACTTTTCTATAGACGAAGTTTAAGACTGGATTGTAAAAGTGGATTGCTTTAGCGGATGCAAATGAAGTCATTTGATAAAAAAAGCGTATATTTTAATTCTTAAACCTGAATTATGTTTTGTAGAAGTGCGTCATTTTCACAGCCCAGCTGCTTTGAAATTCTTCACAGGTGAAAATGCTTCATTTTTGAAAATATTGTAATCGAAATCACGCACTGATGAAACGCATTGGTTTACAAAAATTTAGAGTGTCTGTATAGAAGAGAGGTGACATGCAAATAACAGCGATTTATATTGATGGTATTTAAGTTGATGATTCTCGCCTGGATGGATTTACTTCGCCGAGTTAGACAAGCAAACAAATAATTCGTGGTTTAAAATAATATGTTCCTGAAGTTTTTGTCAAAAATTCTCTCGAATAATAAAATTTTAATGCTATTCTTTAGGACATTCTACTATAATTTTATCAAAATAACAATTTGCTTAATTTAATTTTTCTTAATTTTATATAATCTATATATTTAAAACACAAGTGTGTTTTTTAGTCATCTGCCCTGATCTTTCTGCTGAACCAATTTTACTAATATATTTTTTTTTTAACTGAACGGTCTTCATTTGTAGATGTAATCGCACTATCTGTTTTTTTTTTAATATCCCCACTTTTATATTTTAATTTTAAAAGCATTTTATGAAATTTCTTCAAAATGGTGAAAATTAGCTTTCATTATTGCAGACAACAGAGAAATAATGAGGTATTTTTATCTTTATTCATGCTATTTTCTGATAAAAATTCAAAATTGTTGATAAAAATTGTTGTATAGGGGTTTAGTGTCGAAAATCCCATTAGGAGCAGAATATTATATTAGGGACATAATAATGGAAAATGACACACTGTTTTTGAAAACACGCATTTTTCCTCATAAATTTTCTATATTTTTTTCCTTCTGCATGTGTACTGATACTAAGTTTCAGACACTAGGCGAAATGCTTATTTAAGTGAAAATGAAGTCATTCAAAAGAAAACGATCATTTTCTTAGATAAAACTAAACATTTTAACACAAATGCGTCTAAAAAACAAATTACGGAAATTTTTACTCTCCGGAATTGAGATTAGAATCTCAAGTAAAGGGTGCGTCTGTTCACATAAAAGATGTTGCTGACAATCGTATGCAAATTTTGAGAAGGTGAAAATTGCTGTTTTTTATTCCGGAATACCAGGCATAAGAGCCTCAATTGATAACCACACCTAATAACTGATCTTTATTATATTTTACTGATTAAGTATCTATAATATAAGGAACAAACGTATCTGTGCGTAACGCTGACGTCATTTTTCGAATGGCAACATTTCACGATGAAATTTCGGTCTTGAAATTTTCGCTACTGCAATTTTTTAATCTTCTGACGAATCGTACATTTTCCATTTTCGTCGCATAGGGAAAAAATTTACTTTCAAATGCAGTTTGTTTAAAAACTATCTTAATTGACTGATGTATTATATTTTCTAAAATAATTTTTCAGCATGATTTTTTTTTAAGTTTATCTTATCACGTGCCGGTTTTAATACATAATAATAAATATCTTGCACATAAAGCAACAAACATTTTTCAGCATTTGTTTCTGACTATTTTTGCATAACGAAATTAATACTTCCTTTATAAACAAATAAAAGAATAATATTAAAGAAACCACCAATCTAACATATTTGTGAAAGACAAATTAGCGAAATTAATACTTCTTTTATAAACAAATAAAAGAATAATATTGTAAAAAATACAAATCTAACATATTTGTAATCTTACAATTTAAATTTTTAGATCACCAAATAGGATTTTTTTTTTTTTTCAAATGGAATTTGTTTGCAAAGTTCATCTCAGTTTACTTATTGTCTATGGTTTTAAAAACAATTTGAAAGCATGAAATATTTTTTTAATTTATCTATATCGCGCGGAGATCGATTACGAAAGATTAATCCGTTTGCCCTTAAAACAAAATAAAGAGTTAATCATTTTCTTACGCTAATATCCGTTAAAAAAAAAACTTCCCAATGAATAAATAAATAAAATATAAATAAAACACAAATTTAACAGACAAGTGTAAGCTCTGAAATTATCAGAATATAAAAGGACGCCATAAGTAGCAAAATCTTGGTCAAGTAATTCTTAGCATGCGGCTAATAAGAAAATATCGCTTTTGATAAATTTCAAAAATTTGATTGTATAATTCGTATTTTCCATATGAAAAATGTTTTTTTAATGTAAGTGGGTGTAATCTAAAAAATTTATTGCATATAAAAAAATTTAGTTTTCAATTTAAAAAAAAAAATGTTTTCACCTATATTCTTTAACCCGGGAAGCCCGGGTACGATCCCCTAGTTAAGATAATGAAATTATGAAGTCATCAATTGATCTCTGGTATTGCGTAATGAAAAATCAACGAAAATTGCGCCACTATGGCACAATAATTTTTGTTTTCAACGAAATCTAAAAATAACGCCTTTTTCACCGTCGCAATATTTACATGCATATTTTTCATATTCGTATTCACTATTTTAAAAATATTTTAACGTGCAATAGATTATTAATAAATATTTTTGACTGTCTAAGGGGAACTGCTCAGACGTGGAAACCACGTCTGTAGAGCATAGATGACCCCCCCCCCCCCGGACATCTTTATTAAGGTGTTTTTTAAAAAAAAGGTTACATCAATGAGTCCATAGACTCAAGCCGTCGGAAAATAAAATCAAGCGAGCAATGGGCGAGTTTTAGAGGGATAAAAAAAAAATGTAAAACTGAGAGATATTAAAGATTATGGTAGTAGACCAGATCGCCAAAAACGCGACAAGGGATGATAGTATGTCCAACGCGACAACTGTTTAAGGTAAGTGGTACAGAACTAATTGTTTGATAGGTCCATTAAAAAGCTAAAAATTTGAATTTTAAACGAAGTGCTGGGCAGGATAAAATATTACTTAGCCAAATTTTAGGGATTGATAAGGGGCGCCGAATATGCCAGCATGAGGTAAGTGGGCAAGCGTAGTAGTAAATCGCCACACTCGCATACAGAGAAGCTTAAGCAATGGAATTTATGGAGGTATTCCCTAAATGGGCCATGTCTTGTGAGGAATGCGGTAACAGCAGGAGAGAGGGGAGGAAAGTCTAAGGAGACTTTAGGAACCAGATCATGTGTGAATATTGCCTTTTCCGAATAGTCCCAGCGATCATGCCACTGCTCCAACAGTTTTGAGTGCAAAATTCTCTTAACATATGAGTGTGGAGCTGGAAGAGAGTAGTCTACTACGGGGACGTTGGTTGCGTTTTCAGCAAGTGTATCTGCATATTCGCCACCAAAGATCCCCTTGCGTGCTGAGACATGACCAAGTGAGGACTTATCTAAAAGATGTTTCAGCTGGGTTTTAATTTCCAAAACTTGCCGGTTTGTTGATTTAGACGCGCTAATAGCTTGTAAACTGGAAAGGTTATCACTATAAATTTTAATAAATTTTTTGGAAGAAACATTAGAAGTCAAATCCAAAGCTTTGTGAATGGCAAATAGTTCTGCTTGAAAAACGGAGTTGTTGTCATCCAGTCTATAGGACCACTCATGGGTCATGACTCCAACTTCCGTTGCGCAGAAAGCTGCACCAACACCAGTTTCAATACGTGAAATATCAGTGAACCTGAACACCGTAGGTAAATTTGAAGATTTGAAAGAATTGAGGGAAGGATTTACTTGTATATGGGTATTGTCTTCAGATGCATGGAGTTGCCAGCTTGGAGTCTTTTGGTGAATGACTGCACATGGAAAATGTAAAGCAGTTATTTCATTGTTATTAAGGTGTAAAGTTTGACTAATGTAATATTAGTATTCTAAAGTGAGAGTGACGGGAGGAATACCAGCAATGACGTGCAGGGCATCACTGGAAATAGTCCTGTACCCCCTTGACAATTGCAATAAAAACATTCTTTGGACAGAGATTAATTTTCCTACCAAACTTCATGTCACATTTGCCAGCTACAATTTTGCATGTAAACATTAGCACTCTTTACTTGAGGTTCTAATATAAGATTTTGCGAAAACCATAAAATCACTTTTAGACGCATTCGTAGTAAAATATTTAGCTTTGTCTAAGAAAATACTCATTTCATTTTTCTGAGATGAGCGTCTCAATCTCAGTATCAGCGGAATGAAAAAAATATTGAAATGCAACAACTTTACGAGTAAAAATGCGTTATTTTAAATCGTGGCGTCATTTTCTGTTCAAAAGTTTTAAAAAGTTATTTTTAATTGTAATACGAAAAAGGAATCGGTAAGGATCTAGTAATTACCATTGTTTTCGATGTCTCTTCAACAATGGAAGTAACCTGGTTGTCACCAAATGTGAAAAAATTTCATAAAGGACATTTAAAATTAAAATATAAAAATTGGATTATTTTAAAAAAATAGAGTGCGGACACATCTACAAATGAACAGCTTTCACTTAAAAAAATAATTATCAAAATCGGTTCAGTAGAAAGCTCAGGCTAGATGCTCAAAAAACAGCCTGGTCTTGTAAATATAGATAATGGAAAAATATATTCAAAATAAAAATTTTTTGTTAAATCATTCGATAAGAAAATATTGTCAGAATTTACAGATCATATTTTATTTCTATCAAGTCAAAAATGCTTCTTTCCTTAATTAAATTTAAATAAACGGTGAAGTGCGAGTGTTACTCGCGCTCAGAGGTTTTCCGTACAATATATATATATGAATTATTAACTGTATTTAAAAAAATCATTGCTAAAAGAATAAAAAGACTTTGTAAAAAACCTATACGCAACGTAGGGTTGGATATAGCTGTATATACTAGAAGAGTATGAATGGTTATAGCATAAAAGCTCAAAGAGATATGAAGCCTAAATAATACCAAATATTTTTATTCTGTTTAACTCTTTTCTTTAATCTTATCCTAGTATGCTAATGATGAACATAATTCGGTACTGACAATACAAGTAGTAATGTTTAAACTTCATTTGGCCTTTCGTAAAACTAAGTTTAGCGTATTAATAATCTTTTATTTTTACGGGGCAGCTAAATCAAAACTCTTGTTCAAAGTTTAAACTTGGCATTGTGCTAAGCGCGATTCGAAAGGAGGTCGCAAAATTGCAACGCGGCCTTGGTACGTGACGCGTTTTTCCAGATAAGTTTTTAATTAATGTTTAAAAGACCCGGAGGCGTATTTAGAGATCTAATCAATGCAACTGGTCGCGAATCCCATAGTATTTAATTAATTCTAATTAGTCTGTTTTTAACAATTTGACGTCTACTGCTTTTATACTGCTACTGGGCATTGTATTACACAAATATCAAAAGTTTTTATCTAGGCCCTTTAAAAACCGATGGTGCATAGAGTACGCCGCCCCTGTCATTAAGTATGTCCAAACCGCCCGTGTTTTTAAGTGTTAATATCGCGGCTAATTATCGACGATTTTTTTCGAAAATCATTATCAACAATGCTTTTATACTTCTGCTACGATAGGTACCTCCAGCGATCCTCAACACCTGCGTTGAGTGCCCGCATATCGAAATTTGTGTGTAACGGAAAAATGCGCTTTTCTCAAAAACTATGTGCTATAATTTTCCTGCAAGGTTTGCATTAACATCTACTCCAGTGGTTCCCAATGTGGGGCAATTTAAAATTTGTAACTCACCGATATGATAAAAATTTTACTTAAAAAAATTGATAACTAAAAATAAAAAATACATACAAAAAATAAAGTTTTTTGTTGAATTAAAAAAAAATCTGAATCAGAACCAGAATTATATGAAAGTCTTTAAAAATAATTTGAAACTTGAACAACAGCCAAAAAAGACAATGTTTATAATTGTTCTGGTTGTTAATGTATTTTACATTTTTTTCTTAACTTTTTCAAATATTTATTGAATGAGCTTTGTATTTCTATTCAGTCTGCTGTATGCAACCTTAAAAAATTTGTACTCGTGAAACTACTTAAGGCTAAATCTAAATCTTATTGTCTTCAACTCATTTAACCTAAAAGATATTTGAAATATATAAACATGGTGATACTAACTTTATAAACTTTGTAAATTTTAAATAGTATTAGAAAATTAAAAATGGGTAAATAGTAAATATCTATTGCTGTAGTGCAGTCCTCTTAATTGTAACACAGTAATTGAACATATACAATAAACTACAAAATAATTGAATACATAAGATATACAATTCAAATTTTAAAATCCGATAATACATGACAGTAAATTAATAATAACCAAGAAGGGAAAAAAATGCATTTTGACGGGAAAGGATGGCTATTTAAAATTAATAAAAGTCAGAACATCGAAAAAGTTCTTGTGTATTTTTTTTATTCGTAGAAAGAAAATTGTGTCCATAGTTTTTCCACCAACTCTTAATAAGTTACTAAATTGAATTATAAAATGTGTCAGTGTTATCAAATTTATTGCTAAGTATGAGAGCAAGTATTTTGTGACAATAAAAATGTAAACTATATAACATTTATATTAAACATTGAGGTAAGATGACACAATAAAAAGCTTTTTAGCATAAAAGTTAAGATGTATGGTCTGAATGCATTTACAAAATTATGTTTAAAACACATTTGCGACAAACAAATTCACCTCATTGATAAGTTAAATGTGAAACGAATAATTATTGTTCGGCTTCCTTCAGGTGAATAGAGTCCCTTTTTAAAAAAATAAGAGATGTGTTACAGAATGTGTGTCAAGAGTGGAGGGGAGGGGGGGGGGGCATCGTGATTTTACGGGTGCTTCGGTGGGGCGCGAGCTACAAAAGGTTGGGAAACACTGGTCTATTCCCTCTAATTTTTTCATAATTTTAGTTTCAGTAGATTCGGGAATAGACGGTGGGGAGGGGGGGGGGGGGGGACATATTTTTGCACACGTTTTCGACGATATCTGAAAATATAATAGCTAAAATTAAAAGAAATGTATTTTTGAGTTCAGCGTTACGAAAGCTTTCACACGATATACAAAGAAAATATTTTTTTTTCAAGTAACTTAAACTTTCCTTAGTTTACGAGTAAAATGACTGACAGACAGACATAGGAGTGATCTTATAATGGTTTCGTTTTTATTTTTTAAGTACGGAACCCAAAAAACAGCTTTCGAGATATTTTGGCGGAATAATGAAAATATTATTTTAATTAATCATGATTCTATCTATAATTACTAACTCCACGATTTATTTTTTCTTCTGAAAATATAAGTGTTCAATTTTTTATTTGCAAAAATGCGCCCGTAATGGAAAAACATGTAAAATAAGTTAAAACAAATTTAAGGTTATTCTGTAAAAAAAAATATATATATATTGTGCAAATCTACTGATCACAATTTACTTTTGTTTAATTTCAAGTCAAAATACTGAATAGTTTTCTTTGTAAAGTGAGCGACAAAATGTAATTTGTGTAGCCTAGTAAAGGATTCGCTTCGCTCACCCTAATAAACTGTAATTCTAATTATCTTCTTTTTCTTTAAATATGAATTATACTAACAAAAGCCACGGCTTTGCTCGCATAATAGTTGAAATACGCCAAGTGGTATATTTGTGTGCTTATTTTTATTAGAAGAAATTATACTGCTACAGATAATTAAAGAAATACTAATTAAGCCACAGTTTGACTAAACTTATTACACTGCGTTAGGAGAAATGAGACTTAGATTGACGAGAAGAACTAAAACTTAATCTAAATAAATGATAATTTACAATGTATTTTGAAGTTTTTACTCTCATTTCAGTTTATATTGGAATTTTTTTTAGAAACCTTTCTTAGCAAGCATTTACTCGTATATCTCAAAAGAGTCATCATGCCACATTCCAAGCATCCAGTCTAACAGTCTACCACTCCCCTGGTTGTAGTGGCAGCAGCATAAAATAATGCCAATGAAAGAGCAGGGACTCACCATCAATTTGTCAACATTACTTTTGAAATCAGCTTGGAATTTCCTGAGATTTCATAGGAATCGTAATTTATAAAGTTTTTAGAATACTTTTTGCTCATTTTACCCTTTTAAATTTCGAATCTTTTAGAAACTGTTCTTAGAGACCAGTTACAATTAATAAGTATCCAACATGTCAAATTTTAAGTTTGTCTTTAACAATTCAATAGAAATCGTAATTTAACCCTTTAGTGTGCAGCTTTGCATATATGCAAAGACCAGTGTTTTGAATTTAATAGAATTTTTTTATTCGTATATAGGTAGTTCTGAAATTGAGTGAAAATTTGAGTCCCAATTAATTTTTTTGTAGTTGTATGCAAATAATTGTTCAACTAAATAGATAATCTATGAAGGCACATCTAAAACTTGCGTTAAAAAGTACTTTAGAATAAATTTAAAATTTAAACTATTTTAATAAAATTAAAATCATACTAAATGTCACCTCCATGTATGTCCTTCCATGCCTGTTTACTTTACAACATAAATGTATCCCATAAGATAAAGGGACATTATCTTATGGGCCCCCTATATCTTATCTTAATATTATTATATTAAGATTTATTAAGTTGAAAAAGGGACATAATTATATTAAAAAAAAAATTAAAGTATCAAAATTTCTTTACAGACCAAGACACTTCAGTCCCCAGAATTATCGCTACTTCCATGGCATATCAATTATAGTTAGATAAAAATCTACTAGATATCAGCATAATGTAGAACTGGGAATAGAAATTAACTATAGGCATCTATTTGTTGGATGGAATATTTCTGAAGCATAGTAAGTTATTTCATCTAAGTTTTAATTAAAAACTTTAAATTACCATAGTGTACTTTAACTGGATGTCAACTCCGTGGCCTCATTAATTTTGTCAGTTTCTAAAATAGCAGAATTCTCTTGATAAGTAGCTTTACAGTGCTTTATTTAATTTTGTATCCAAGTAGTCAATCCAATGTTAATGTTGTGCATAGTTTAGAAAATATTATGCCTAATCTCAGATATGTCACCTCCATGCCATTGTTGTATCATGGAGGTGACATTGACCCATGGATGCGACTTAGATGTAAACAATATTTTAAGGGTGTTTAAAGTATATTTTTAATTATTGAACCTATATTTTTATTTCAAGGATAATTTTATATTAATAAGAGTATTTTTTTTAAACAAACATTTTAATTCTAAATATTTAATTTTGCATAAGTTTGATTTGCAAAATTCCTTCAGTATTTCTTGCAAAATAAATTAAATTTTAGACTTTAATTAAACTTCATTTTAAAGCCTCTTATTGTATTTCCTGATCTCCTACATTTAAAAATAAAAATAGAACTAAATTTAAATTCAGTTTTTCTATGCTAGCCAATCTGACGGATAAATAAAAAAATATTTAATATATTTAAATATGGCCACACTAGAGTAGTCTGCAGTCGTATATTTAAAGTGTTGCATTTTCTATTTATCTACTTATTATCTATTTCAGATTAATATTTTTTTAAGTTATGGCTCGAGCACAGGAAAGCAAAAAGATTTCTGTAGAGAAGTAATGAAAACTCAAACGAGAAGCAGAGCAGAAAAGACTGGATAAAAATTAAAGAAAATCCAGAATTGTATGAAGAATGCAAGAAAAAAGAACGCAAAAAGGTATTGCAAGAAGAAACAAGAAGGAAAAATAAAAGCTATTTCTTAACTGAGTGAACGACAGAAGCGTGCACAAAGAAAGAATAGGGTACAAAAGACAAGGGAAAGTCGAGAGAAGAAAGCAAATAAAGAAAAATTACAGAAAGTTTTTAAATTCTACTACAGCAGAAACAGATAATCCAGAAATTATAAACAATCCTATTGCGAATGTTTAAGATGTGATAGGAAGAGCAAGTACCAGTCCTGTAAAAAGTGGTCGAAAATTGTTAACAGAAAAAAGGCATACTGAAAAATAAAATTGCTTGAAAAAGAGCTTAAAAATGTTATGAAAAGTTGAAATATAAAAGACAAAAATATTATAATACAAGATATTAACGCATCATAAGTAAAAGAAAAAATAAATAAACAGTCCAAAAGAGAAGGTACAGAAAATAATGAAAGGCGAAAATGTTTCTCCTAAAGTCAGAAAATGCCCGGAATTCAGTTCAGCATTGACCACTCAAATCGAAAGTCTCAAAAGTTAAAGAAAGCCTTTGGACTTGTCCTTACTCAAAAAATAAGTACCGCAGTATGCACAAGATTTCAGTTAGGCCTTGCTAATCTGTATTTAGCAAATGTGACCTCAGTTGAAGATTACGTGGAAGTTAAATTTATGCAAAGATGTTCGGGATTCAAGAATAAATTTGTTTTCAGTAAAGAGCAAGAAGCAGTCATAAGATATGAAAAATAAATTTGTGTGGTTGAAACAGCCAAAAGTGAAGAATCGGTTACGATATATTTGATTTAATCCCTCAAAATTGCGATATTACTTAATAAAAAATTAAATTTGAGCTTTCTTTTTTGTTAACATGTTACTCAAGAGTAGTGTTCTTTGCCTGCATTATAATCCAGTTTTTGTTTGATGTGTTATTTGACTTTCTGTGCTTCATTGAAATAACATATTATACCTCTTAAAGAATAAAACAACGTAGTATCGCAACCGTAAATGTTTTCCAATCTAGTAAATGGACAATAAAACATATTCGTCAATACTATTAAAAAGGTTGTCACCTCCATGTTTATATGAAAAATAAAATTTAATTTTAAATTAAAAAAATTAAACCTTCACCTCTAATCATGATTTATTTCTCCAAAACCTTAAGAAAATGTTGGAAACAAGTTAAACGCGACAATTTGAACTTTTATTTTTTACAAATTACCAAAGTGAAATTTCCACTTATTTCAGAACTATCCATATACGTAATGTACATCAGAAAAGTAAAATAGAAATATCAGCTTTAATTAATAACAGACATACCGTATTTAAATAAAGTCAAATTAAGCATTGAAACTTTCTGGTGTAAAGTCAGATTCTCCGCACTACGTAATTTCTAGAACGTATTCTATCATGGGCATTAAAAGGTTAAAGGTCAAGTGCTATAAAATAAATAATTATATAAAATAAGGTATTTGGAGACACTTATAAAAATATTTACTAATTTGCAATATTTTAGCCCTTTAAGACCCGGAACATTTTCACATTTAAATATTACATTCTTCTGGTTATTAACTCTATACTGACCCTAATGAGACTTAAAAAAATAATTAAAAAAATTTTCGTCACCCCCTGTAGCGTGGAAGTACCCGCACGAACGTGCGGGTTGGGATTTTTCTAAGAACGCCACACCCGCACGATCGTACGGGTTGGGCTTTTCCTGTGAAATAATTACTTAAGATGATTTGGGATGTATTGGCTGAAATACTGCAATGGAATCCTTACTGGCTCTAAAGCCTAAAAAAGGAGAAAAAAAATTAATATTGGAGATGTACTTATCGATTTCAAAAAATTCATATTTTAATTAATTTAAAAATGTTTGCCCTTTTAAAATTTTTTTATGATATCAATTTAATTTTTCTATGTCTATAACTTTAAGTTAAAATTTAAGAAATGAAAGACATACCTGCAATTGCATGAAATCTAAAGGAGCAGAATTAGGTACAGAAAAGAACTCCTTAACATCCCACATGTATTGTTGTTGTTGTTTTTCATTATCTTAGCCTCTGCCGAAACTGGATTGGAGGTAGAACTTTGAGGAATGAGTTCAGAGGACTTTGATGAGGAAGAATGATCCAAAATTGCCATTTCTAAAGAAATACTTGTATTTTTTTCTTTTCTTCATCGAGCCCATTTGAACTTGACTATCCTTCTAATAAATCTGCTTCAAATATTTTGTCCGCAACCAGTAAATTCAGAGTCTGATTTATTCATCAATTACAATATTTCTTCTTGTGTGAGAATTCTTTTCCGTTTAGGCATCTTAAAAAGTATTTCATTTTGCTTTGTTAAAAGTTAACAAAGTATTTTTTTTTTAAGTTTTAGAAAATTTTATTAATTGAAAAAAAAAAAAGGAAAATTTAATTGAAAAATGACAACACCCAAGAAAATATGGCATTAATTATATAACAACATACTTCGTTTTTATTCTGGCTGTCACCAAAATTATTGAAACAGAAAAAATGAACATTGAGAAAGCTCTTACCTTTACAGTAGCACTGTAGCCCAAGTCGCACGATCGTGCAGGTAACGAAATCTGAAGTCCTATGAGCAACATAAATAGTGTATAATGTTTTTTATTATATTACACTTATTTAGACATGAAAGCAAAAATATTTATCTAAGCAATTAGAAATATACCGATAATTACCTTTTTACGATCGATAAAATGATGATCTGTTTTCGTTGTACTTGTAAACAAAGCTAATCATGCCGGCTAAAAGTAAAACATGTACTACAACCGTCATCCGTTGATAAAAAATGATACTTTACTCTTTTTGCAAACCAGAACAATCGTTCGATTCGGAGTTTTATTACATACGACTGTTTCAGAAGCAAAAATGTACATGTATGTCTAACCCGCACGATCGTGCGGGTTGGGTCTTAAAGGGTTAGGGTAAACCAGTCACACGACAGTAGTTTTTACTTATTGCAGATGTGCAACAGAAGAAAACATTGACTTATATCAAAAATGTATCTCGATTTTTTTGGTTATTTTTCCTGTGCAATAAACCTTTCAGAGAATCTTATATAAATTTTTCGCAACAATAAAAAAAAAAAAAATCGCGCATTTAAGGGTTAAAAATTTTTTAGAACGCATTTCACCTTTTTAAATTATTTTTCAACTGATTTTTAACCAAATTTCAAAATTCTATCTTTAACAATTAAATAGAAATCGAAATTTAGAAAATTTTTAGAACGCTTTTCGCTCATATTACTATTTTGAATAGCGATTTTTTTTTTTTTTTTAGAAACGGTTCTTAGACATTCACATTTTACGAGTAACTACTATGTCAAATTTTAAGTTTCTGGCTCCTTCAATACAACAAAAATTGCAATATTAGAACGTTTTTTCGCTTCTGCAGCTCCTGGTACGGACATAAAAAAATAGATTATGTTGCACAAGGGATTGGCACTATCGATTTATCACAATTACTTTTGATATCGGTTTGGTATTTCGCGAGATTCCATACAACTTTTATTTTAAAGTTTTTAGAACGCTTTTCGCTCATTTCATCCTTTTAAATTTCGAAATTTTTAGTAACTGTTCTTGGAGAACATTTACATCTTATAAGGATGCATTATGCCAAATATCAAGTTTCTATCTTTAAGAATACGATAGCAATCTTAATTTAAAACATTTAAAAAAAAACTCTTTTAGCTCATATCACCCTTTTAAATTTTTTTTCCAGCTGTTCTTAGAGCATATACATTATTTAAATAACGACCATGTTAAATTTCTAGCCCTTTCAGTATCACAAAACACGCATTTTTAGAACTTTTCCCCCTCCAACCCCCTGGTGGTAGTGGCACAGCCGCTACCACCACTAGCAAGGACTGTCACCACCAATTTATAACCATTACCTTTGAAATCGGTTTCGTATTTCCTAAGATTCCATAAATTGTAAATTTGATCATTTTTAGAACGCTTTTCGTTCATTTCACCACTTTAAAATTTGGGATTTTTTTTAGAAACTGTTCTTACACCTAATAAGTATCTACCATACCAAATTTCAAGCTCCTTCAGCATCACAAAATACGCAATTTTAGAATTTTTCTCCTGCAGTCAACTATAGCAGTAGCAGCACCAACATAAAATAGAGCCTGTATTGAATTACGGGCAGTCATCAATTTGCAAACATTACTTTTGAAATCGGTTTGGTATTTCCTGCGAATTAATAGAAATTGTAATTTAGAAAGTTGAGAATGTTTTTTGCTTATTTTACCCTTTAAAATTTCGAATCTTTTAAGAACTGTTCTTAGAGACCATTTGCATCTTATAAGTTTCTAACATGCCAATTTAAGTTTCTATCTTTAACAATTTAATAGAAATCGTTATTTAATACATTTTAGAAGGCTTTTCGCTTACTTCCCTCCCTTTTAATTTCGAATTAATTTTCAACAGATCTTAAAGGATTTACATATAAGTAAATACTATGCCAAATTTCAAAACTATCTTTAACGATTCCATAGCAATCCAAATTTAGAATTTTTTTAGAAAGCTTTTCGCTCATTTCACTCTTGAAATATCGATTTTTTTTTAATAGAAAATTCTTAGTTACTTATACAATGTAAATGTCTATCATACCAAATTTTAAGTTTGTCTCTTCAATATCACAAATATAACGATATTAGAAAGTTATGCTCCGGCAACCCTTCTTTTGGCACCCGCACAGACAAAATCCATAGTATCCATAATTTACCATCTAAATACGTTAGCAAAACGCGCTATTTTCTTTCAACAAAGGAAAATTTAACTAGTATGTTGTGGTCATCACAAAACTTTCTTCTATATAAATCACGTCAATTAAATTATTTAAATAGTACAAGAAATTACAATTTAGCACCAATTCTTATCAAAGTGTATCTGAATTTGAAGTTTGATAAAAAATTCGTGCCGTAGTTCTTGAGATACACCTATAGTGGAAATTTTGAAAAGTGCAGCATAGTAGCGCCACCTGTTAAGCGATTTGCACCAAAACACAAACGGCACTAATTCATATCAAAGTATACTTGAATCTGAAGTTTGAAAATCCAAGCATTAGTTGTTGAGATAGAGCTATTGCGGAAATCGTAAAAAATGCAGTATAGCAGCGCCACCTGTTGAGCGATTTACACCAAAATGTACAAAACTTCAATTCATGTCAAGGACTAACTGAATCTGAAGTTTGATGAAAATCCGTAAATTAGTTCTGGAGATTGAGCTATTGCGGAAGTCGTGAAAAAGGCTGCATAGCAGCGCCACCTGTTGAGCGATTTACACCAAAAACTAATCAGAACCAATTTATATCGGGGACCAACTGAATATAAATTTTTATTAATACCGTGCATTAGTTCTCGAGATAGAACGCCCACAAAATTTGTGTCACATACAGACAGAGACTCGCAGATGCACAGACAGACATTTTGTAAAAATATGTCTTTCGGAATCTGACCCCTAAAACGGGTAAATCTGTCGAAAAGCGAAAGTCGAAAAATTTCGCGAATCGAATACATTCTTCTTGTAAAGATAGAAGAAAGTAAAAATCGTCTGACTTGCCATAGTAAAGTATTATGGAGCAAAATAAAATGTTGCTTATTTTCCGAACGAATAAACCACATTTAACCAAAAACTAAACAGCTAAGTCTCCGGGTATCTCATGAACATGTCCACTTAATTTTAAGCTAATCGGGTGCTTTTTGCGGTAGATATCGCGGGACAGACTAACAGACGGAAACCAAAAATCTTTTCGTGTCTCCACAGTAAGCCTTAACTGACGTTTCGGCAATAATAGTTCTGTACAAAAAGTTTAGTACAAACACACCATCCTATGAGTTAATCGCGCCTTTTATTCATCTTTCTAGGAAGTGGTCTCGCAGACCGCTTGACAGTAGTTACGTGACAATTTCTGTCATGTCAGTTAAAGGTTAACCTTTAACTTTGACTTTTATTTTAATTTTGACTCATTTTTTGAGGTTTTATTTCTATTTTAAATTCAAATTTTCAGCATTTCTAGAGATATTTTTTACATTATTTTAGAAAATGGTATTAATTTATACTGTTGCCAAATGTATAAACAGCGCAAACAATAATGTTTGCTTCAAATTAAAAATTTATTTACACGTGACTATTATAAACAGAAAAAATCATTTGGAATTAGAATTAAAAAATTATGTACAAAAAGCAGGAACTTATTAAAAATTATGTCATAAAAAGTATACACGTGAATTTTAAAAGGGAAAGGATATGGTGAAATAATAAATTCATTAACATGCGTTAGAAGTCTTAAATAGGAGAAATTACGTCATATTTACGTCACATTATAGTTATTACATAAAATGAACACAAAATAATATTGCAAAACAGTTTAAATTTAGAAATTGCGCTAGAGATTTAATTGATATTTTGAGAGGATCTTTTCAACTATTTTTGTTAGGAAAGCGCAAATAATATTTCATTTCTAACAAAAGTATTTTCACGTGAATATTTAAAAGAGAAAGAATTGCCTGGTAAAAATTACGTCAGATTAAAAACGATTAATTTAAAATGTCTCATTTAAAAGAACTTTCTTTTCGCTTTGTTAAAAGATACCAGCAGACAAAGACTGTTTACTTAATTCCTTTTATATTAGCTAATTTTAAAATGTAGTTACACGTGTCTACGTCATCAAGTTATTTTTATTTCGACGTTTTATTTGTATTTTTATTAATGTTGTACGAATTTATTTGTTCTTTCGTTATTTAAAATAAAAATTATGTCAATTTGTATAATTTGGCGAGTGGTTTGGCGATTTATATAATTTGGCGAAATTGGTCGACGGGATAATCAAGTAGTACCGCAGCGGATTTGGCGTTAAAATTCCCCTATCAAAGAGAAATGAATAGAAATCCGTTTATAGGGAGATCGCCACTGTTTAAATTATAATTCAATCTTTCAAACTCTTTTTTTAAGCCGATCAAATTAACGTGCATTTAGAGACTGCGGTGTCTGGACGGGGGTTGGCGAGCGTAGCTCGTACGTGGCCGAGCCCACTAGTTTTGTAAAAAATATCTCTCGAAATGCTGAAAATTTGAATTTAAAATAGAAATAAAACCTCAAAAAATGAGTCAAATTAAAATACTAAATGCAGTCTGGACACCGGGAAATTCTGACGCATAAAATGATCTAAAAATGATTAAATTCCTATGTACAGTTTTTGCTCCTATAAAACTTTTTTAATGGAACGATTTTGTCCAACTTTGGCATTAAGTATCTCTTAAAATAATTCTTCTATTTGAAAACTGTCTGCATCAGCGTGTTTATCAAACATTTCTCTATAATACTACCGATTTTCATATTTTTGTATGCAACACCCGTAAGGCATGGTGACGTCACGACGACGTCGTTGTGAAGTCACACTGTGATTTTGTGACCGTCAATGTGACGTCATAGTGACTAGAATGCGAGGTCGTTATGGCCGTTTTACAGGTCGTTTGTGACGTCACATTGTGACCACTCTGTGAAGTCACGGTGTGACAAATTTGTGAAAAGTGTGTTATTTGGGACTATTTTGGCATTAACTTTGTGACGAACCTGTGACGAAAGTGACAATGCTTTGAAGTGACATTGTGACCAATTTGTGAAATATGTGTCATTTGTGACGAATTTGTCATAAACACTGTGATGATTTCAAATGAAAATCAAATTTCAAATTAATTGCTTAAAAGGCGCAAAGGCGAACATAGTGAAAAAGATTCCATGCTGGGACTCGAACCCGGGCCATCAGTATAGCGCACTGACATTCTACCGACTAAATCACATGGAACGATACCCGGCCTGGAAAATTTCTCACTATTACATGTTGGCAAGGCTACAAACGCAGCACACGATGGAATATTTATCGTGAGCCACCGACATGGGGCAAACACGAAACTTAATTAAATCGAGCATCGATTGAAACTATATTAATACCTGGAAATTTTTCCAGAGAGAACCATTTGCCTTGCATACAATATTTCAAATGAAAATCAAATTTCAAATTAATTACTTAAAAGGCAATTTTAATTTGAAATTTGATTTTCATTTGAAATACTGTATGCAACGCGAATGTTTCTCTCTGGAAAAATTTCCAAGCATTAATATAGTTTCAATCGATGCTGGATTTAATTAAGTTTCGTGTTTGCCCCATGACGGTGGCTCACGATAAATATTCCATCTTGTGCTGCGTTTGTGGCCTTGCCAACATGTAATAGGGAGAAATTTTCCAGGCTGGGTATCGTTCCATGTGGTTTAGTCAGTAGAATGTTAGTGTGCTATACTGATGACCCGGGATCGAGTACCGGCGTGGAATGTTTTCACTATGTTGGCCTTTGCGCCTTTTAAGCAATTAATTTGAAATTTGATTTTCATTTGAAATATTGTATGCAAGGCGAATGTTTCTCTCTGGAAAAATTTCCAAGTATTAATATTGTGATGATTCTTGTCATAAACACTATGATAACTTTAAAGTAAAATTTTGTTTGAATTATATAAAGTCTTATCTTTTTACCGTACTTTTTAGCAAGATATCCCTATTTTGGAGTCCTATTCTTCTAAAATATTTTTAATTTTCCATTTAAAAAACAATCCTTATCAACTGACATCTTTTTTTATTAAGTTCTAAGCTTGATCTTGAATTCAAGCTTAATATTAAGAATGTGTAAGCTTTTTAATTTTTTGTGATTTGTCATTGCTTTACTAAATACGAACATGGAGTCTAACGGACATTAATACAACTGTTATTTATAGAACGACATGATAAGCCCTATTTATTTAAATTTTTTATTCCCGTATATATTGTATTTTGTGAATATGAGCTAATTAGATTTGGTATGTTTTATAGGAAAAGACTGATCTGGGAAATAGAAACAACAAGTAAGATATATCATGCGTTAAGCCTAGATTATAAAACACTTTCCAACTCTTCCTGAATGTTTTAACAAGACATCGGGGAAAATAACGTAAACAAGATAACTAACTAAACATGAAAACGCATAAAACATTTGAACATTTTCAGCAGTTACCATCCATAGCCAAATATGTTTTCCAATTCTTTTAAACAGTCCTGTATTTGATCTGTAGATTGATATATATACTATATAATGGAAAAATTTAGTTTATCAAGGAAACGCATAACAGGTTGAAATTCTCTTTCAGCAATTTATACTAATATATGGAAACATACTTAAGTAATTTTGTACCTAGAACCTTTATTACACGCCACTATTTAGTTAAAATTTAATTCAAACTAAAACACTTTTAAAACTGCTGAAATCACATTTCCAGAAATTATAATTTATAGACGGCAACGTATCCAATTCTTTGCGTGACCCTGTATATCATTTTATCTATATTCTACAAACATTTCTTAGTAAATTAAATACAGTGCAGCGTAAAAATGCATAACTTATTTAAAAACCACCTTTAAGCAATACCCAGTAACCCTTACGAATACTTTTGTATAGTCCTGTATATGAATTATAGCATATATATATATACACCATATACATTGCATAAATGCAGTGAATCATAAAAGCGCATATCATAATTAAAAATGCATTTCCAGCAATCATCGCTAATGAACAGTACTTCAGATACAATATAGTATCTGAAATATTTTATGTGTCCCTGTAAATGCTATATACACTTCGTATTATACATGAAATAATTCATAGTATGCAAACCTCAACGACGTATATCAATTTCATTACATATCAAATAGATTAACATAAATATAGTACGCCGCAAACAATTCCCTCCACCCCTATATCATTATGTATTGGAATTCCTTTTTTAGCCCTGTCAATAAACAATAACTATTCTCTGCATTGCATATTCTACGGAATGCACATTTTAGTGCGCTTCATAAATGCATATCAATTTTATTCTGTTTGAAAGCGTGTAAAATCATTAAAAATCATTTGAAACGATTTTTTCTCCCACAGGCCGTAATGTAATGGAATACTTTTGACTGTACCTGTAAATGAACTAAACATGCTACAAACTTCTTTACAAATAGGGACCTTGCTATGGTAAACGTCAATAACATCCAAAAATTTCAAGTCAATCCGAGTATATTTACGCGAGTAAGAGCGCGGACAGACGGCCAAACAAACCGAAGTCATAAACACTTCAACTTTATCGGGCCTGAAAAACACTTTATTTCAATGCTTAAATATTATTTTTTATTTTTTAATGCCAATAAAATAAATGTATCGAAAACGTAGAAAATGAGTTTACAATCAAAGAAAATTTAATAACTGATTCTGAATGTCTACAATTAAATGTTTGATTAAAATCACAAACATAAAAAAAAATGGATTAAATAGAATAAAAAAAATAAATATATCAATTTGAAAAACACTAAATAATTAGTATTTATAATTGTACTATTAAGCAACAACAAACTACAATAGATGAATTAAATGCATTTAACAATTTCTCAAAAATCTTTCCATATGTTATAAGGAATTCCTACTATTTTATAATTTTGGCAAATGTTAAATTTGAAAACATTGGTATGAAGATTTAAGATTTTAAATACTAATTTAAAATATTATTAACAATGAAAAAAAATCTTTCAAAAGTTTCACTACTACAATATGTAAAAAGATATTTTCCCAGTATAATGTTAATTTCAAAATTGAAACAGTTTCCTAATATCATTATAATCGAATATCATATTTAACTCCAAAATATTAATGACGATAAATACTGTGTTAGAATCAGTCTCCGCATCAGCTTTTTCCCCCCCCTTCTAGCGATGCAGATTAAGATATTTTACAGCATCGAATCGGAAAAGAATTGCAGATCAGTCTCATTGCATATAACATACTACAACTTATTTAACTTTAATCTATCAAACGGGAATAAAAAATTTAAATTAAATAAGACATACCTTTTAAGTTCCATAAATAGTTTAATAATATCCGTGTTTTATCCTAAATTGTCAGACATATTTCTGACAAAATGACAAAATTGTCAGACATACTTCCCGCGTCAAAAGTTCTGATCCTTATTTTATTCTGCGGTTTAATCTAGTGCAGACGATAGCGCACGCGCAAGCAGGTGCTTATACTGTATTATTATAATTTTTGTCTGTAATGAAAATTTTCTATTTGAATGAAACACCTGCCTTTTTTCTTTCTTTTTTTTAAAAGTAAAGTTTGTTTTACACGTAATAAATACAAATTAGGCATCTTAATAAATGAAAAGAGAGTATACAGGATAAAAAAATTTTCTTTGTCAATCTGTCATATTTTTATATTCATTTTCTGTAGAATAAAACTATTTGTAAAATAGTTTTTTTTAAGTCGTATTTCTAAAACACGAATTTAAAATATGAATAATTATATCATGGGTTTTGTATAAAATTTGTATAAGTATTTTTTCGGAAAATGCTAATTTTATTTAAAAAGTCTGAAAGAAGTAGAATTTTTTAAAAAATAGTTATTTAAAATAGTTAAACTCTAACAGGAAAAAATATGACTTGAATGAAATTCTAAAGAAAGAAATGCATATATGACTAAACTCTGAATACTCTTTCTACGTGCTCATTAAAAGCTGCAGACATAACTGTAACAGAAAATTTTAGTTTGAAACCACAGAAGTGTTTCGAATAACACTGGTCGAAGAAAAAAAAAAAAAAAAAAAAAAAAAAACTTCCTCCCTGCAAACTAAATATGTAAAGTGTACAAATTTAATATTCCTAATTTTAAATATGTTATCCAAATTGCTTCATAACGTACCATTTTTCCGAGAAACACTTTTATAATAATAACAATCGGTGAAGGATTAAATTGCAATGGTAGATAAAATTGAAATCATAAAAAAAGTATACTTCACTGTCTTAGATAACAAATTGATAAAATATAGCATGAAAATCTAGTTTGTTGATACTTGTACCGTGCATTTTCATTTTTATGCCCCCCCCCCCACCTCTTTTCGTGTCCGAATTTACTATTTCCTATCCACTAATATGTTTTCATTCCTTATGTTGCTGTAACTCGGGCATGTTTAAAATATTTCTGTTCATTTTCAAAGATTTTTTATGTTCATATTTTTGTCACATTGTGACTTACAATATGGTGGTTTTTTTCGTCACATCTGTGACGTGACGTACGTTACATGCAGTGACATAACAGTAACGTCAAAATTTTTTTTTATTGCCAGAAAATATAATTTTACATAAATAACATGTTTTGAATATTTTTTGTATTTTTTTAAATTTTTCTAAGAAGTTCACATCTCAGTCACAATGTGACATCACTGAGTGGTGGCATTTTGGTCACAGATGTGACGTTACCACAGTGACTCACAGTGACGTCACAACGACGTCACAGTGACCATGCATGCTATGAGGGCAGTTTTTTTAATATTAACGAAGAAAGGCCATGATTAAGCATTCAAATTGGATGCCGATCTGTCGGGAATATCTACGCAGATTTTCATTGGTCCATTTCCAAATCAAAACTTTTTTTTTATATATACTAGGGGGCTCTGCCCCCTACGAGCTACGCTCGTCAACCCCCGTTCAGACACCGCAGACTAACAGCACGCTAATTTGATCGGCTTTAAAAAGATTTCGGAAGATTGACTTATAATTTGAATCTGACAATTATAATCTGACGTAATTTTCAACAAACTTTTCTTTCTCTTTTTAATATTCACGTAAAAATACTTTTGTTAGAAATGTAATGTTATGATCATCTTAAAATATCAAATGTTTCGCGCAATTTTTAAATTTAAACAGTTTTGCAATATTATGTTTTGTTCATTTTACGTAATAAGTGTAATGTGACGTAAATTCACCTATTTAAGACTTCTAACGCATGTTAATGAATTTATTATTTTACAATATTCTTTCTCTTTTAAAATTCACGTGTATTTATAGTTTTTATGACGTAATTTTCAATGAGTTACCGCTTTTTATATTTTTTGTTAAAAATTTATTTTACACGTGACTATTATAAATTTGAAGTAAACATTATTGTTTGCGCTATTTATACAGTTGGCAACAGTTTAAATTAATACAATTTTCAAAAATATGTCTCGAAATGCTGAAAATTTGAATTTAAAATAGAAATAAAACCTCAAAAAATGATTCAAATTTAAAAACTGAATGCAATCTGCACACCGGGAAATTCTGACGCATAAAATGATCTAAAATTGATTTAATTCCTACGTACAGTTTTTGCTCCAATAAAACTTTTTTAATGGAACGATTTTGTCCAACTTTAGCATTAAATATCTCTTAAAATAATTCTTCGATTTGAAAACTGTCTGCATCAGGGTGTTTATCAAACATTTCTCTATAACACTACCGATTTTCATATTTTTGTATGCAACAGTTTTTTTTAATATTAACGAAGAAAGGCCATGCTTAAGCATTCAAATTGGATGCCGATCTTCCGAGAATACCTACGCAGGTTTTCATTGGTCCATTTCCAAATCAAAACTTTTTTTATATACAGAAGGATAGAATGATAAATAATTTTTAAGTAAAACCTTTTTCTACTCTTCATACGAAGATAGTTAGATTAAGTTTAACTTAAATAAATACATTTTTATTACTACAGTTTTGTCATATACCTTTATATGTGTATATATTAAAATTTTATTATCGTAATTATACGGTTTAAAAACAAAATTTGTTTGTTAAATTTTTTCAAAATTCAAAATTAATGTCCGATTCGGAACATTGGCAATTTGACTTAGATATTGTTCGTGTCAGAAACAAGAAATGAAGGTTATTGTTGCCATGGAAACAAGTGTTTAATATAAAATGTTTAATGGTAGCATTTTTAATTAGCCAGCTACTTTTAAAACAAATTTAAAACGGTACTACTTGATTATCCCGTCAACAAAATAACTATCGCCAAACTAAGATAAATGCCAATAATAGCTGATCGTAAATTTTGCATTTATTTGACATTGAATATGGTACACGTGTTTGAGTTATCAAGTGATTTTTAATTTCACTTCTATTTGTAATTTTACTATGTTTACAAACTTATTTATTCTTTCGTTGTTTATAATAAAAATTTTGTCAATTTGTATAATTTGGCGAGCAGTTTGGCAATTTATATAATTTGGCAAAGCGTTTGGCAATTTATATAATTTTGCGAAATTGGTTGAATGAATAATCAAATAGTACCCTTAAAACATTTCCAGCCGGTGAAGCCATGTAAAATTAAATAACTACTGCAACATGCAATTTGTATATATTATATACGCTTAAAGATAAAAAATAATACGCTAATCCTTCGTTTAAGTTCATTAAGTTTTAGGCATTTAAACACTTATTTAACAAGCAATTTTCAAATGCATTTAAATATCTTGCATTTGGGATGGAAATGTGTTGACTAGCCAAATAGCGTGGAACGTTCGTCTTTTTTGCGCCAAATACTCGAATATATATAGATTTTTTTCAGATTTTTACTGGGATTCCGCCGCCAAATTTGACTGATGTTTTACTACACACATGAGTAGTTTTAAAAGCATTTTTCTTTTCAAAATAATTTGAGTATGCTCTTTAAGGAGACCTTCCTTGTGGTAACAATTTTGTTCTTTTTTATTTCTAACTCTTCCATCACGTGACTTACATACGAAACTAGCAGATGTAATTGTAAAAATGATGGTACTTATGATTTGAATGTTATGTTTGTGATTTTTGAGTTCACTTTTGTCGCCAAACAATTTGATTTTAAGCAAAAAAGATGTAAGCGTGAGTTGGGTTCAAGCGATGTTTACAATAAAGTTGATTTTGCATGCGTAACGAAAGCATTTTTTGAGTATTTTTTAAAATTCAAATGTATAATATATGAATAGCAATTAGTATTTTAAAAACGGAGTCAGATATTTTAATTTTAGTATAAATGTCTCCCACACACGCACATACATACTGTAAAATAATTTAATTTTAGACATTTAAAAAATTACTCATACTTTACTGCGAAAGCATGTCGGTTTGTTTTCCCCAAATTTGTGACTTTTATAACCTCGAAGCCAGATTAGCTAATATTGTCCATTCTTTTTTTAATAAAAAAAGAAATCGCCAATTTCCCTTATACAAACGTTCAATAATTGCAATGGTAGGTAGTAAAGATTATTCTTAAGAAAATGTAAGCAATTATGCGTTATTTCTCTCAAGAAAAGAGCCATTTTGCAATATAAATTGCTTTCTGAAATCACTCGTCATTTCTTTTTTTTTTCATATCTTTCCTTCTTTTTGAAATGTTATAAAAAATATTGGATGAATCTTCCATAATCAGCCACCTTACAATTGGAGAATTTACTGTATAGTGTTGGAAGATTCGTTTATATTTGAAAGGAACCGTGGACGATAAATCCGATTTCAGAAGATTACGCGAAATTTGTACTTTTCGTAATTAGCGATTAGTAAATATGCTTTTTTAGTATGGAGCAAACGGACAAAAGAACATATACTAATAGATATTTTTCATGTGCAGTTATTTTACTATCATTAAAAAAGCATTAATTTGAATGTACAAAAAAAGTTTTTCAAATGCCAAAAGGTGGCCAATGCAACAATATTTGTTCCTTTAGCCTAGGTTTTTTTAAAAAAATACCTCAAATTCAATTAAAATTTCAATCATTATAAAATTTTGGCTGATGCACAGCCCGAGCAGCTGATCGTAGTGAGAAATTTTAGGTTTATTTTACCATCACTAAAAAAGCATTACTTTGAATGTACAAAAAAACTTTCAAATGTTAAAAGGTGGCCAGTGGAACAATATTTGTTCATTTACTCTAGGTTTTAAAAATAAGTACCTCAGATTCAAATAAAATTTCAATCATTATAAAGAAACTAGCCGCCTTTGGCGACCAGTTTGGTCTCCCTTAAATACATGCTTAGCATTGTATCACCATAATTTTATACATGATTTAATTTACTTGCTCCATCCTTCGCCAAATCCGAAGACTGATACAGAAATCATGAACTCGGCATTTTTATGTTAGCAGGGCGCATGTGATAAATCGCCAAACATTGTACCCGTCGTATTTTTTCGTATTTCATTAATTTCATTTAAAATATGTATTTTAATTAAAATGAGTGAAAGTACTATAACTTTAAAACTAAAATATTTTAAATTTATGACTCAATTATTGCTTAAAAAAAGAAAAGAATAAATAATATCATAAACTATGGCATTTAATTTCAACATCAAAGCTTTGTTTTAATTTACCACGCGAAAAATTGTTTATGACAGTCGCATGAAATGGACTTTTATTATACTGATGACATGATGGCGATGGAACAATATTTGGCGATTTATCACCTGCTCCCGGCTAACATTAAATTGCCAAATTGGCCGCCTGGCATACAAATAGCGAAGCGGTCAACCCGGAACTATTGATGACAGTCACATGACTTGGGCTTTTATTATATAGATTTTGGCTGATGCACACTTAAAAATTTGCAGCATTCTGGCAGGTAATTTGACCGTTTTTTTCTGAAAACGGTTACACAACCGTAATTTTAACACTATTCTGACCATATTATTGGCCATTTTATGGTCAGAATATAGTTAAATTATGGTTATGAAACCGCTTTTTTCAAAAAACGGTCGAATGACCTGCCAGAATGCTGCAAAATTGTTAACAGTGCACAGCCCGAGCAGCTGATCTTAGTCACAAATTAACGTTTTTAGTTTTATTTAGGCAACAAACTGATGAATAATGACGTCTTGAAAATAAAAGCATGCTTATTTCTTCGTCTTATTACGCTCATTAGAGAAATGCGAAAAAAATCTTCGGTTTGCCAAAAAGATCACTACTAAAAATTTTGCATAACTAACTTTACTTATCATTTGCAAAGAGATAGTGAAAGATCTAAAAATCAAACAGCAATTTGACATTATTTAATGGAATGTAGTTTGGAGCGTAATTAACCCTGTTTTGTAGCTAACTCTGGTACATTTTTAGCCATACCGTTACGAACACTTCTAACGTTTCACATCAAACTTGGTTGTGGATCCGATTACGGATGATTGGGAAGATTTTATTGAATGAAAACTAGAGGTTTAGTTTTCTATTTGAATTAGTTATCGAGGTTATTTTCCTAGGTTAATGGTTGCATGATTAAAACTGGTATGTAAAAAGAAATGGTAGTTAAAATGACATTGTTTTAATTTTAGTCACACAATTCAGCTTTAACTATCCACTTTTAAATGATTCACATATTTTAAAATTTAAAAAAGTTTAATACTGTTTTGACTGAATTTAATCTGCTGGAATTCGAAACTGTAGAAAACCTGCCAAAAGACGTATATTACCAAATATAATGTAACGTAGAGAGAGCTTGTATTTATGTTAGTTCCACACATAGCACCAAGCTGAGAACCCCGGAGTAAAAGAACTAGCAAACGAAAGTGAATAACCCGAACACTCTTTAAGTTAAATGGTCAATCCCTGCAATCATTGCAATTCTCTTTTTTTAGTAGTGTGGTGATTAGAGAGCATTGTAATTTCTGATGATCGTAATGGCCGCATTTCCCTCCCAAACTCTTCCTAATGTACTTAGCAGTTGCTTCTGAATTGCCCGAATTTCGTCTAACGCATCAGATAATATAATAGCACAATAGCGTCCGATGCGTATTCAGAAAATGCGGAAGGATCTTCCAGGTGAAGAACCATATTAATTTAAAATACAGGGTCGGATTTTCCATTTCGTTTGATTGAAGGTTTATTTGAAAAATGGCCCAGCGCAGCGGGCTCAGCCTGCTAGTCATTCAAAAAATATCATTGACTAAGCGCGTGGCTTCTACCTTACAGAAATGCATTTATATCATGTTGTCCATATTTCTTTAAATTGCAAGACATTTTATATTAAATTCGTACATATGTAGTCAATAAAATCATGTCTAAGTAATTCGCTTACTCCTTACGAACTTTTAGACATTCACAATCAACTATTAGAGATGAATTCAATAAATGAGATAGGGGCGAGTGATCACATACAATGTAAGCGACAGTACTGCGCCGCCTGATGAAGCGAAATATGAATTCGAGCGCCGTCTAGCAGCGAAAAACATGAATATCGGTGCCATCGTGAACGTGTTAAACAAATGGGACAAGTTCAGCCTTAGCTTGATAACGACTGGCTGAAGTTTTCAAAAATTTTCGCAACCAATCAACTTTCATTGGTCAAAATAAGTATTCGACATGCATGAAGTTTAATGTTTTGTCTTATTTAAAAAAGGAGAAAACCTGAAGATTCCAGTAGATGTGCATTAGTTAACAGTATCAGTTTTTTATTTCAGTGAATATAATTGTAATAAATTAAAGAAATAATAAAATAGAAATTCATTAACATAACACCCATAATTAAGAGATCCAAGTATACGACAACAATATTGTTGGAAATTCATGGCTCGTAACTAAAAAACGTCTATTAAAAGTTTTGGAAATTACAAACACGTAGTTTGACAAAATCTATGTTGATGCATTTTGTTTAACCCTTAACTGATGTGACAGAAATTGTCACAACTGCTGTGAAGCGGTCTGTCAGACCGCTTCATCGAAAGATGAATAAAATGAGAGATTAACTCACAGGACAGTGTTTTTGTACAGGACTCTTATAATTAAAATTCATCTATTCAAAAGTCTCTGGCGATAGTATTAAAATTCCAAACGGAAAAAATTTTGGTAGAGTTTGCAGTTAAACTTTTAGCTTAATCATAAAAAAATTAAAAAAATAAAAGCGGCCTACGAGACCGGCAACATTATTAAAGATTAGGAATGAAAAATGGGGCCAAAAGAGTCCTTCCGGCCAGTGCCGGGAGGAAGAGGTAGCTTTCATAATCCTTATTTTAAAAAAGCCAACTTATATCATGCAAACACACGAAGCTCAATTTAGTGGAAACCGAATATAGGAGATTGAATACTAATTTTTATCAATATAATGAATGAGAATTTCGCGAAATTAGTCAGCTTTATCCAAGCTGCTTTTCTTTAAAGTAACTAATATTTGGCTGCCAAATTCGGCAATTTCTTAAAGTGCCTGTCATTTTAAGACAACATGGTGGATGAGGCTAAGCAGTGAACTTGGTCGAGACCTTAGTAATTGCTGTGCACATGCTCACTCACATCGGAATCGGTTAATATATAGGAGTGCTGTCGCATGCAAAAAATCAGATTTTTCAAAATGTCACCCACAATAGAAATTGAAACTGCTATATCTGAGCCATTTATTAAGGTAAAGACACACAAAAAATGCTCTTGAATCCTTATATCAAGATCAAATACTTAAGAAAGAAACCTTTTTCAATTTCTAATTTTTTTGCACCTCACTTTAAATATATATATATTTTTTAATTTAATGGCCGCCATTTTGAAACAAGATGGCTGATGAATCTGGCCAGCGAACTTGTCGAGGTGTTGATGTATACTATCCACATGCCTTCTTACATCGAAATAGGCGAATACGTGTGTTATCGCGTGACAAATACAAGATCGTTTCAAAATGTTAGCCATGCTAGAAATTCAAAGCGCTATAAATCAACCATTTTTTAAGATATCAACAAAAGAACAAATTTTCAGAAACAAAAACTGCTCCAGAATCTTTGTATCAAGGCCAAACACATAAAAAAAATCTTTTTCATTTTCCAATTTTTTAATACCTCATTTTGAATTTTAAATTTAATTTTTCTTAAATGGCAACCCTTTTGAAACAAGATGGCGAATGAAGCTGGCCAACGAACTCGGTCGAGACATTGGTATGTACTATGTACAGACCAAGTTACATCCAAATAGGTTCATAAATACGCCTGTTATCGCGTGACAAAAATCAGGTCGTTTTAAAATGTCAGCCACAAGAGAAATTCAAAATGCTATTACTCAGCCATTTTTTTTTTAGATATAGACGAAAGAAAAACTGTTCCAGAATCTTTGTATTAAGGTCAAACACATACAAAAAAAAATCTTTTTCATTTTCCAATTTTTTGGTATCATTTAAATTTTTTTATTATTTTTAAATGGCCGCCATTTTGAAACAAGATGGCGGATGAAGCTGGCCAACGAACTCGGTCGAGATATTTGTATGTACTATGTACACACCAAGGTACATCCAAGTCGGTTCATAAATACGCCTGTTATTACGTGACAAAATTCAGGACGTTTCAAAATGTCAGCCACGCTAGAAATTCAAAATGCTATAACTCAGCCATTTTTTAAGATATAGACGAAACAAAAACTGCTCCGAAATTTTTGTATAAAGGTCAAATACATAAGAAAAAAAATATTCTTCCATTTTCAATTTTTTGGTACCACATTTCAAACTTTAAATTAAAAAAAAATTTTAAATGGCTGCCATTTTAAAACAAAATGGCGGATGAAGCTGGCCAACGAACTAAGTCGAGACATTGGTATGTACTATGTACACACCGAATTACATCGAAATCGGTTCATAATTACGGGAGTTACAGTGCGACATAGGTCATAAATATATATATAAATATATATATCAATTTTGAACGGAGGGTGGTTTCGGGGTCTGGGGGTCATGATCGATGAAAATATACCAAAATTTTTTGAAATCGCTTTCCTCCGAACGGCTGCAATAGGTAGCTTTTTTGTAAAGAAAGCTACCTAAAAGCAGAGAGACACCATACGAACTCAAAAATATTCACCATTTTCTTCAAGCAAAAACAGAAAATGCTTTTCTGAACTTGTGCAAAAACCTAGAACTATCCACTAATTAGTATAAATCAAATTAGAACAGTTGAAAATAAGTCAAGTGGTTGCCGTCAGAAACCGAGGCTGATGAAAGATTGTGCGTAAAGATCCCCGAGTCAATGACCCCCCCCCCCCACCCCACGTTAGCAAAAATTAAATTGCATCATACTACATGAACATTAGTGTTACTCCTCATACAATTAGACACTTTGAAAAAATGCAATTTTCACGCAAAATCTGCCTAGAAAAAACCATATCTAAAAAATATGGCTGGCTATACTAGTTTGCTAAAGCGCACATTCATAAGCCTGTAAATTTGTAGATGTTATATTTGCAGACTAAATTCAATCTTTTTGGATGTAATAGCAAAATTTTAGTGTGTAGAAAGCCAAATACAGGAGGTCGAGGAAAAGAATATGGTGCCAACGGTAACGCACGGTGGTAGAGGAGTGTCGCTACGATGTACGGGATCTTCGAGCGACCAAAATGTAATAGAAGGTACCATGAAAGTACCCTTACAATTATATCCCCAAAGAAAATTTGCATCAGAGTGCAGATAAATTAGATCTTACGCGATCTTTACAAGTTTTACTAAGACAATGATCCTACACATACCGCCTTGGATGCACGACTTTACTTGCTATACAACTGTCCAAATGTTGTTAAAACTTCGGCTGTGTTCTAGATTTATATACACTAGCCTCCAAAAGTTAAGGTACAGGGACTGGATGCAGTCGATTGCAAACGGTTTGTCGAATATCTACCAACATTGGACGAATTGTTCTAGAACATCTGGGATGTAAAGAACATGTTTGATTTTATATTTTTCGGTGAAGATTATCGGGAGGTACAGTTAGGGGGCTAATAGTAAATTTAATAATAAAATAATATTTGTGTTCACCTGTGTAACAGAAAATGCTGGAAATGGTTTGTCACTGCGTTAAATAACTGTTTGGGTCCTGTTCAACGTTTGTGGGCATTTGTGTAAGCATATCACTCATATTCGTAAAGATAACGTTTGCGAAAAATTCAAAAGTTGTTTATAGCATAGAGTTAACAAAATTTAACACAACTTTCCGAAAACCTGATAAAGAACAGTAGCAACAGTACACTTCAATTAAAACATGAATATATTGAATATTTGATCAGATATGGGTACTTGTATGAAATAATTTTTAACTGCGCATGCGTGGAAGACTTCAAAATTTTTATTTCATAATTTGGTAGTCAGCTATTTAGGGCAACTTATGCAAAATGTCCAGTCAAATATCGAGAAATTTCACAAAGATAGGGCGATATAGCGAGTTGCTTTCTAAAAATAGCTTTACTATAAGGGTTTTTCCCCCCCACAACATTTCAATCAACTCACTATATCTGAGTTTTCACAATATTTGACTGGACTTTACAGAAGTTACTCAAAATAGCTGGCTACCAAATTACGAAATAAAAGTTGAAATCTTACACGCATGCGCAGTTAAAAATTATTTCATACAAGTGCCCATACCTCATCAAGTATTCAATATATTTATGTTTTAATTGCAGTATACTGTTGCTACTGTTCTTTGTCAGGTTTTTGGAAAGTTGTTTATAGCATAGTTTTCAACCAAACTTAACACAACTTTTGAATTTTTCACAAAAACGTTACCATCTTCACGAATATGAGTGCTATACTTACACAAATGCATACAAACGTTGAACAGGGCCCAAATAGTCATTTACCACAGTGCTCAAACCATTTCCAGCCTTTTCTGTTACATAGGGGCTAATAATTTAATTAAATATTTGCGATCACCTAACTGTACCCCCGATAAATCTTCACCGAGAAATATAAAATCAAACATTCTTTACACCCTAGAAGTTGAACAATTCGCCAATAATGTTGGTAGATATTCGACCAACCGTGTACAATCGAAAGCATCCAGTCCCCGTACCTTAAATTTTGGAGGCCAGTGTACTCTAGAACTCCTGTGGGGTCCATCTAAATCCAAGATTAAGGAAATAGAATGGCAAAATATAGACCAAAAATTACACATCGATGCGAAATCGTTTATAAGTTAGATTCACAGCCGAGGAAAAGCTACAATGCATTCTTTAATAATTTCAAAATTACTTGCCGAATATTTGTCATAACGAATGTTAATGAACTGCTATTTTGTTATTGATAAAAAGTTTAACCACAGATTGCAATAAAAAGGGTAGATGTCAATCTAAAATTCGATTGCTAAAACGCATTTATTTTAAAAGACAAGATAAATTTAAAAGCAAGTATCTCGTATTATTATACACAGGTACAGTCGTGGGAAAAAAAAATAAACACGCCCTACTAACTCAAATTATCGTAGAAGAAAGTTACTGGTACCGAACGATTGGAAATAAAGTCTACTTTTAAATTACGCATAGAGAATTTTCTTAGGGGGCCATCTACATATTAAAACGAACCATAACTTAGGTTTTTTTTTCAATAGCAGTACACAATTCTGACAGCATAAATGAACGCTACAGTCTACACCCTTCAATTAGGCTAAAAAATTTTTATGCAATTCGTACCATAAGTTTCAGAAATTTTAAAACGAGCGTCTTTTAAGGGCTGTATCCAAAATGAAGTTCCGCACTCGATTGTTAACCGAGAGAGCCACCTTCATCAAGGCACCTGAAGAGCCACTCAAGGAGTGAATGAAGCCCGTTAGATTACAGGACAGCAGAATAAATTTCAATATATCTACTCACTTCTATCAAGACTGCCCCTTAAACCATCATTTTGCCGTTTAAGCATAATTCGAAATCTACTTAGACAAATGTGAAATTTTTGGATTTCCATAAAGCAGGACTGGAATCTAAATCCATCAAAAAAATTGTAGGTTGCATTTTTTTTTTTTTTTTTTTTTATTATAAATATTGCAAATTCAGCGTATTTATGTTTGGGTATTTTGGCATTATTGCTACACAAAATTAGCACATTTGGAGTATAATTTCAGAAGATAATGAAAATAATTTAACATTAGAAGCATTAAATTTTGAATGTTTACAATTCAAAATCTTATTAAAATGACTTGAAAATTTGGTGTCTAGGCATAGTTTGAACCGAAGATTTGACATATCTTGTTAAAATTGGGTATTGCCATGGAGAAAAAAAAAGGAAGTTTGGATTCGTTTTAATATGTAGATGCCCCTTAAGAAAATTTTATATACATCATTTAAAAGTAGACTATTTCCAATCGTTCGGTACCAGTAACTTTGGTCTACGATAATTTGTTGAGGAGTTAGTAGGGGAGTTTACTTTTTTTTCCCCACGACTGTACATTAGTTCACTAGATTAATATTAACACAATTATTCCAATTGGTAAACAAATCATTATAATAATATGATGAAACATAATATGATTTGTTTACCAATTGGAATAATTGTGTTAATATTAATCTAGTGTACATTAGTTGCCAAAAAATACGTTTGACACGCAAAAGACATTAAAATATTAAGTGTCCCTGAAACTACATTATAAAATGACTAAATATTAACTAACATTTTTTGTGCACTAGAATTTTAGTTTAAAGACAAATCCAGTTGATAGAACAAGACGATTTAACCCTTATGTCAAAGACCGGGTACCTTTTCGCTCTTTCCATCTCAATTTCAGGGTCTTGATATTAAAGCAAACTTAAGAGAATTTGCATCAGGGAAGGCGAGGAAAGTAGATCTAAAGGCACGGCAGTTGTATTCTATGAAATATAGGTATTTTAGAGTTTACAGAGCGCGTATGTTTAAAAATTGCAGCAGGTAACCGGGTATTTGGGTCCTTGGAGACAAGGGCAAATTTTGGTCATTGACATAAAGGTTAAGTAATGACCAAAACAAAAGCTTCTCTTAAAATATCTTTAAGAGTCGCGCTGTTATATTCAAATTTCTTCTGCACATAGAGAATACAAGTTCAACAAAAAGAATTTAAAATGTTCATTAAAGCCAGAGGAATACGAAAGATTGTTAACGAATGGGCCGAGTTTTATTAGGAGTCTTCTGATACATTTAAAACCTAGACCTATCCATTAAGTTTGATCTTTACAAATAAAGGTCGAAATAAGAACTCTGCACAGCAATTTGCATCCAACTAAACAAAGGTATAACGCGATCTTGCAGGCTTTTGCGCCAGGGTTGGCATGTTTTTGACGCATGACGGTTTTTACCGTCATGTCAAGAACCTCTTTGTCAAAAAGGTCGAAAACTGTCAAAAACCCATTTTTTTGTAGTAGTTTGTTTTTACATCATCTTTTTTCATTCTGCCTTTAGTATTAAGTTGTTTTACATGAAATATTCAATATCGAAAAGACTGAAGTATATTTATCTGAGAAAAACAAAAAAGGATTGCATTAGAATAATACATATGCATCTCTGTTAGCAGATCGATAATAATCTTAAGCTATTTGGCATATTCTGTAAAAATTAGATTTTTTAAAGAAATTCTATAACCCATAAGTGTAAGATTAAAAAATGTGTATAATTTCGGCAGAATTTATTACACTCTAAAACTAAATAGCTTTCTCAGAAATTTCCTTAGAAGTAAGATTTCTTAAAGTGTTAAATCAAAATTGTTCATTGATTATTTTTATTTCTATATCACAAAATTTGATTTATATAAATAAATATATAAATGAAATAAAATATTTTAATAGTTGAGAATTGCATACATCTTTTGAGAGAAAGGAATAAGACTTGTTCTTCAAAGTTAAATCTTGTAGAGATTAAAATTGCAAATCCATATTAAACTTTAAACCATGTGAAAACTCAATTTTTAATTATATATTTTTGTTAAGTTATTTCGTTAATTTAATTATTTCCTTAAAATAAATAATTAAATATTACTTTAAAGCAGAAATGTAGATCCATTAATTAAAAAGTTAACTGCATTAAAAAATAAAACATTTAAGAATCTCTCTAAATTTAATAATTTAAGAATAATTTTAACGGTAAAAGATTTTTACTCATACAGTCATATCTATGTAATAAAAATATGCAATGTGTTATTTCTTTCAATTCACTTTAAATAATGCCTAAATAATTTTAAGTAAAATGTATACAGGAACAGGACATTATATTCTGATTTTTCTTAAATATTGTTATGTGTTAAATAGAGCTTCCCCCAGGTTTGAAAAAGGGAAGGGTGCTGCTTGTGGGAAAAGGGCACTTTTGGATTCTTAAGGGCATTTCTTGAAATTTTTAAAGGCATTCTTTTGATTTTAAAAACTACTTTTTAATATTTAAGACAGAACACTATTTTAAAGACAGCAATCAGTCAAATTTTACTATGCAAGTAAATTTAATAAACAAAGGAGTAAAGGCACTTTTTTCAGGTGGGGGCAACAAGGGAGCTAATTTTTTTAATGAGGGGAAAGAGGGGTGCTATTTTGTAAACCCAAGGGCAGGCAGGATACAGCACCCTCCTGAAACTGTCTAGGGGAAACTCTGGTTAAATTTTAAATCCAAGAGCTTTCACCTGAAATCAGGTCCTACATGTTTGTATAAAAAAAAATTTAAGATTTTAAGATTCTGCTTATTGAAGTGAAAATGATAATCACAATAATTGCATTTATGAAATACATAAGATATGCATTTGCAAATATTACAATTTATTCAATGGCCACAGTCCATGCTTGACATCTATTGCCATACCATGTAACAGCATTTTTGCATCTCTAAAATAATTTTAATGTATTTTATTAAAAATGCATGTAGAATGTTATTTAATAATTATAATAACCTTTTATTATCATATAATATTAATGTTCATTGCAGTTAAAAGAATCTATATTAGTGGAGATGACAAATATTGTTCTTTCCTTTTACTCTAGTATTTTTAAATTTTCCCCCATTTAGGAAATGCTCTTTTAAATAAATTTAATAAAGTAATTGTGAATAATAACAAGAACAACAAGGAAAAGTTAATCTAGAAATGCATTGTATGCTACAGTTACACTATAAATTGGAGGAAAATCGCAAATGATAGGTTTTTGACGGAATTAATCGGTAAAAACTGTTTTTACCACTGTCATGTCAAAAACTAGTTTTTGACGTCAAAAACCCAACCCTGTTTTGTGCCATAAGTCTAGATTGACTTTAAATATTTTATTAATAAATACAGCTCTAAAGTCATGTAAAGAGATTAACACTAGAACGCCCGGAAGGAGTCAATTCGACTGACCATATGCTTAAATGTCAATTTGAACAAGAAATTCTTTATCAAAGTAAGACATTTTAAAAACGCAGATTTACGTTAAATAAATGAGTAAAATAACTAAAAATTTTGGTGAAATTTATGAAACTACACTAAAATTTCCGGGCGTTCTAGTGTTAAATAACATCTTGTGTTCGTTACAGGTTCTTTTAACTGCCCAAAAGCTTTAAAAAAATTCCCAGCCTTAATATTTCATTTGCATCCGATAAGCTATTTTTGAGTCCGAATAAAAAGGTTCTTTGAAACTACCATAGAAAGATACTCAAAACAGACAATGCCGATAACTTTACTCTTTTTGCAACTATTTGGCTTTAAAACCATGTTTGATTACGTTAGACCATTTGCTATTCATTTAAAAGCAAAAATCTTAACACCAAATCTTGCATACGAAAAAAGAGCGATTTGACAGCAGTATATCCAAAATTTAATAGTTCGATAGACTAGATCACCTGTACTGACAACACTGTTCATAAAGAGGAATTTATCAATTTAAAGGGATTCGGCCCCAAAATAAAGTATCAACCGAAAAATTTAGATATGCAAATATTACAAATAATTTAATCCAAAAACTTTAAATTCAACTTTAATCTTAGAATACTTTTGAACACTAAAACTAGTATATTAAAGTTTTTAAATTGCAGGTCAAATTTAAAAACAGATTTAAGAATCCGATTTTTGATAGCAATGTTTAGAAAAAAAATTCAATACAAGCGGAAAGAGCGAGTAGTTTGTATATGAATTTTAACAAAGTTATTAAAATATTAAAAAGCGGTACCTTAAATCCAACATGATCAAGTTAAGCCCTTTCATTTATATAAAATGAAAGGTACTTTACGACATGGAAAATCTGAAAGCAAACATACCATATTCATCCTTTTTTAAAAATTGAGTATTAGATGTTTGTTGCATCAGGCATAATTTCTCTATATGCAGTATCGGTCCGAAGTTGTCAGGATGCAATCGAAAGTACAAAGACGAAAATCTTAAAATCTAATTTAAGATTTGATGCTGGTAGGGTGCCGATCAATGGCGGATCTAAGGGGGGGGCGAAGGGGCGATCGCCCCCCCCCCCCCTTGGACTAATAAAGGATTTGTAAAACGACATTATGCATCCTCACGGGAAATGACTTGGGGCGGAGCTCGAGCCCAGCGCGACCCGATCCGGGTCGCGCCACTTTAAATCCACGAGACTCAGACTGGGTCAGGTCTTTTCTCTTTTAGAGTTGGGTCGTGCCCTGATCTT
This sequence comes from Maratus speciosus, assembly GCA_963932465.1. Classification (NCBI taxonomy): domain Eukaryota; kingdom Metazoa; phylum Arthropoda; class Arachnida; order Araneae; family Salticidae; genus Maratus; species Maratus speciosus. The sequence continues at coordinate 296,394,469 of OZ010798.1, forward strand.
AATTTTTTCTGCAGATTCGGGTCGGACCAGACTTCTCTTTCCCCCAGATTGAGCGTGGCCTGGACGTCATTTTTCCTAAAGGTCTGCAATGGCCAAAAGTTACAGGTCGGGGCTCGGCCCGGAATAAAAGCTAAACATTCGGTCCGTGTCAGCCCGTATGATGAGCACTATTGGCCCGACCACGACCCATGCACTCCTCTAAATTCTTCCGCCCTTGCCCAATTTGGTTTGACCCGACCCGGGTCGCGCCAGTTTAAATTCACGAGACTCGGGCTGGGTCAGGTCTTTTTTCTTTTAGAACCGGGTCGTGGCCTGATATTAATTTTTGCTGCAGATTCGGGTCGGGCCAGACTTCTTTTTCCTCCAGATCGAGCCTGGCCTGGATTTCATTTTTCCTAGAGATCTGCACTGGCCAAAATTTCCAGGTCGGGGCTCGGCCCGGAATAAAAGCTAAACATTCGGTCCGTGTCAGCCCGTATGATAAGCATTATTGGCCCGACCACGACCCGTGCACTCCTCTAAATTCTTCCTCCCGAGTCCAAGTTGGTCCGATCCGACCCGCGTCGAGCCAGTTTAAATCCACGAGACTCGGGCTGGGTCAGGTCTTTTCTCTTTTAGAGTCGGGTCGTCCCCGATCTTAATTTTTTCTGCAGATTCGTTTCGGGCCAGACTTCTTTTTCCTCCAGATCGAGCCTGGCCTGGACTCCATTTTTCCTAGAGGCCTGCACTGGCCAAAATTTCTATGTCGGGGCTCGGCCCGGAATAAAAGCATTTTGGTCGTGCATTTGGTCCGTTTCAGCCCGTATGATAAGCATTATTGGCCCGACCACGACCCGTGCGTTCCTATAAATTCTTTCTCCCGAGCCCAAGTTGGTCTGCAATCTTACTTATTTGTCATTCGTAAAAATTATATTTGTTTTGTACATTTGTTTAGCGAAATCTTTAGAAATTTAATTTGATTTGATAAGTTACAGAGATGCATTTTTTTAAATTTACTTTTTTACTTTGTAGAGCTTTAAAATTATGATTATCTGTTATCAACCGTTTCTTTCATTCTAAACTGATTATCTTACTGGATTTTTATTTGAATGTAATTGTCTAAGTCATATTTTTACGTAGTGTTTACGTACATACAGTCCTCAGCAAAAGTTTAGACACTGGTGATTTTTAACCTTTAAATAAAAAATACGAACCCTTGGGTTATACAAATGACTGCACTTATTTTTAAATATATTTTAAACGTTTTAGGACAGAAATAACGGTTTTAATGTAGGATATTATTTAATTTAGCTGAAAAAAGTGAAATTTGCATATTGCAAAAATTTAGACACTTTTGTAATTTTTTGGCAATTGTTCACGGAAAAACGCATATTTCAAACTTATGTCGTCACATGCATGAAGTATTTAAGTGCACATCACGATAGCATCGGTTAGTGAAGATGCCGAGAGCTAGAAATTTTCAGTCAGATGAAGTAATTAAAGCATGGAAGCTGAAATCGAAAGGGAAGACTGTTGCAGAAATTTCAGCTACTTCGAATCGGCCAAAGAAGTCTGTCTATTAAGTACTGTCTAAGGGTGACTCTTTCAAACCAAAACTTAGATCTGGAAGGACTCGTGTGGCCAGAAAACGAGATTATAGAAGGATCCATAAACTGGCATCTAGACAAATAATGACTGCTAATCGCATTAAAAGCGAGTCAGAGCTTTCTGTGTCAACGGATAATTTCGTAGATGCATTAAAGAAAGATGTACATTAGTTTACATAAAAATGATTAAACAACCAGCCTTGAAATCTCACAACAAATTGACACCTTTCCTGTCGCGGAGTAATTCGTTTTATAAACTGATGAAATAATGGACTGATACCAGAATTTATAAACGAAGTTATTAGAAAATATGAAATTGCTTATTTTCACGTATATTATAAAAGGAAAATTTTAATTAAATATTTTTGTCACTTTTGGAATTAAAATTAGGTGTCCTTTGCCCTCGAAAGGGTTGGTGATTTGGGCCTCACTTTGTTTTAATTCTCAAGTATCTCTGGAGTTTCTCAATGATCGCCAAGCTACGTAAGACTACATACATACATTGGAAAACAATTTACAGCCATTTGGTGAACTTTTACCTCTTCCAAAGTATGTATTTGAGCAAGATAATGCGTATATTCATGTTGCATACAAATCAAAAAATTGGTTTAACTCTCAAAATATTACTATTTTCGACTGGCCCGCGTGTAGCCCTGATCTGAACCCAATCGAAAACTTTTGCGGCATCATATTTCACACGGTTTATGCAATTTTTTAACAATACTCCTCTGTAAATGAATTTCGATCAGATATTGAACGTGTTTGGTACGAAATAGACCCCCAAGTGATGCAGGATTTAGTTTCTTCGATGGAAAGTCACATTTTTGCATTAATAGCAGACAATGTAGGTGCAGTTCGATTTTAATTTATGGATATTTTTCTGTTAACAGACAGATTGCCTATACTTTTGCAACAATGTTAAATTTGTTTTTTTGTCATTATATATTATGTAAAGTGTATATATTAAAATTTATTGTTTGTGTATGAAAGATAAGTCTTCAGTAATATATGACAGCTGAGTTACAACAATTCGTTACATACTTCTCAGCACAGAAGCATAATCGATCATTGTCTAAACTTTTGCTGAGCACTGTAATTGCCTAAATAGTCATCGTTATAGTCATTAATATTGTTGTTTTTCTGTATTCATGAATTTCGAACATAATCTGAAAATAAAATATGAGCATAAGCAAGTGTACTTTATGAATAATTTTAATTGCAAAATGCAGGCAGGGCTGGAGTTGATTTTTAGCTCTTATACCGCGCGGGGCCAATAGTTTTAATTTTTTATGTTTGTTGGACCTGGGCTTCGGCCTGATAACTTCAGCCCAGGTAAACATCTAACTGACATATCGAAGTCAGCTTAACTTTTTTTTAAATGCTTAATTTCAGCCATCATCCCATAACTACTGAATATACCGGGTGTCCTAAAATGGACTGACTGATTTTAAAATTCAATAAATTGTAAATGGTGACAGATGTTAAAAAAATACTTGCAGGAGGGTTATAGATGTCGGGAACAGGAGTAATTTTGTTCCAAATTTTCCGAAAATTTAACCCTCTCGTTGCGCAACCCGCAATTTCCACGGCCAACGTAAAGTGTCAAAATTTGTGCAACCCGCAATTTCCGCAGCAAATCTTTTTTTTTTTATGATCTAATTCTATTACAAAAAAACCTGTTTCACAAAGATTTTGGGAGATATTTTACTCTAAAATGTGTGCAGATTTGAAATGTGCAATAAAAAATATGCGCAATTTTTTAACCTATTTTGATAAAAAAAAAAAATAAATAAATAATAATACGCAGCTTCAGGGTTAAGGCATTCGGTTCCAAAAATTTAGAAAATTCACCTATCCGAAAATTCGAACATACAAATAATCGCAAATTTTGATAAATGTTCTCCATAAAAAATCCATTTCGTCAATCGTTCGCAGAAAATGACTTCAATTTCGCCAAATGATCACAGAAAAAACGCGAATTTGGTCAGAAAGCCACGGAAAACATGCGAAATTCTTCAAATGATCACAGAAACGCGAATTTCTTCAAAAGGAAGCGGAAAAGAACTCAAATTTCGTTAAAGGATTGCGGAGAAAACGCAAATTTTGTCAAATAGTCGCGAAAAAAAACCCCGCGAACTTCGTCAAAGGATCGTGGAGAAAACACGAATTCCTTCATAGAATCGTGGGAAAAAAACGAATTTAGTCAAAAAATCGCTTTAAAAACCCGAATTTAGTCAAAGGATCGCTGAAAAAACGCGAATTTTGTAGAAGGGTCACGGAAAAAAACGCGAATTTTACCAAAGGTCTGCAAAATTACACTAATTTCGTCAAAGGGTTGCAGAAGAAACGCAAATTTCATCAAAGGGTCGAAGACGAGCGAATTTCATCAAAGAGTCGTGGGGAAAAGGCAGTGGTCTCTTTAGAAAACAGCACACTTACATACGTTTATTATTATAGGTATAATTTTTAACTTTAAATAATATACTGAACTAATTTTTGAAAAAAAAAAACAAGTTAACCCAAACCCAGCTTGCAGGAATCTACACTCAGCCTGAATTCGATCCGAATCCAAAACAGCTAACTCGACCTGCAACAAAAATAATTAGTGCCAGAAGGGAATCTCCTCATCTGCTGTAACCTTTCAGAAAATTTTCTTTGAATTTCAGATTTTTTCTTTCTTTTTTACTCTACCCCTGATAATTTTTTAACTGCAATTCTTGATTTTAGTTTAAAATAGCAACGAAGATGGTGCTGGAAGCAAGAGGCGCTAAATCGGTTCCCGGAGGAGGTAGGCTTAACGACCATTGTTTACAGCGCCATCTATCGCTGCTATTATACAGTAAAATCAAGAATCACAGTAAAATGTCTCATGACATCTTACATAACCCTCCTGCAAGATTTAAAATAGCTGTCACCATACGAAAAGTACTAAATTTTAAAATCCATTTAAGGACACCCGGAATGTTTTTTAATAAGTTTCAAAGCATTCTTTACTGAATTACAACTCACCTTAGATATAAAGAGACAAGCAGTCTTATACCAAATTAGTATTTTTTACATAATTCTGGAGATTAAAAAGTATTCCTAAGTAATTATTTGGACGTGTCTGTTATGGAGATTTTACTGCATATAGTTTTTATCTTCAAAAATACTTAGACTTTCTTTTTAAAGAAAACGCGTCGACCCGAACCCTTCTCGCAAGTCGCAGTAGACTGACCGAAACTGACCCAAACCGGATATAATGTATATCAATCTGCCCCAAACCCAACGCGCTAGGCGCAGCTAAAAAGTAAGAGTCAACCCGACCTGTAGCAGAAAAGTAGAAGTCAACCGGGCCAAACCCGACCCGCATCGAAAAAGTAGAAGTTAACCCGTCCCATAGCAAAAAGTAGAAGTTAACCCGACCCACAGCAAAAAATAGAAATCAATCAGACCCAAACGCGACCCACAGCAAAAAAGTATAAGTTAATCCAACCAGCAGCAAAAAATAGAAGTCAACCGGACCCAAACCCGACCCACAGCAAAAACTAGAAGTAACACGACCCGCAGTGAAAAAATTAGCCCCGACCCGCGCATCAGATTGGAGTTTCCAAATTTCTAAATTCGCCCGCCCCCCTTGAGGACTCCAGATCCGCCCTTGGTTGTACCTCCCACTGTACCGTTCAGAAATTGTATATATACAAACGAAATGCATATTTTCCTTCGTTAAGCATTCAGTTAAGATTACCGTTAAGCATTCTTTTACATCCAGTCCAGTAAACATGTTAAAGTTACGAGAGCTTTTCAATTACTTGAATCATGTTTAATGGATTGGAAAGTTACTTTCTAAAGCATTGTTAGATTTTATTCGGTATCAAGGGGACAGTTTACCGTTTCAACAATCATTCATTCCTACTATAAGTTCACCCTCCCTCTATTTAAATTTAAGTATCGTGCGGCAGCGCAATACTTATTTCCAGTGTCACTTCTCAATGTTAAATTAACGTGGAAAAGCTTAGAGATAAGCTTTTCATTTTTTCTTCCCACCTTTGTCCCTGATGCCACTCATTTTTTATTCTTTAAATTTAATATCATTAGAATTGGTAATGACGTCAGGGTCAAAACGAATGGTAAAACGCCTTTGCATATAGGTGAATTACAACCCCGAGAGAAACATGGGCCAATTTTTTTTTTTACTTTATTCAGATATTTTTCTTAATTCCAATTTTCGCTTTTTTCAATTGAAAATCAACGGACATTTTTCATAGAAAATGGTAACATTTTTACTTCATTGTTACAAAAATTTCTAAAGCTGTAATAATTTCTTTAGTTGAAAGATTTTCACGTGAAATATTAAATTGAGCTAGTTTTTCAAAAATTAAGAAGGTGAATATGGCGTCATAGTGAAAATAAAAAGGATATTTTCAGAATAAGTTTTTGCTTTGGTCAAGTTTATATTTTAGTAAAAAAAGTTTCTAATGGATAGCTATTTCTATGCAGGTAGCGTACTTGGTGGGGAATTACATAACGTAAATAATAAAACGTATTTTTTTCTTAGAGATGAGAACTATTTATACACCAAGTTATAACTTACGTAATAATTTTCTGATGTGTTTACATCACCCCTTGGGAGAGAATAAAGGTTTAAATTTAAGTTTTTACTGTATCAGTTATAATATTGTTAAATATTGCAGTAAGGATTCAACGCAATTTACATTCATAGCGTTCCGGAGTGGGAAATAAGGTATTGAAATTTAAGTGAAGTTAATTTATGTTTTGATTACAGATTTACGTTCAGATTAGAAGTTTTTGTCCAAATTACCGCAACCTGCATTACTACAGTGGTGAAACATTTTGAATTGCACATTGGTAAACTGCATCCCACATTGTGATGCAATACCGCATATATCAAAGCCTGATGACTTAATTTTGAAATGCGTTCGTTCGTCTGAGTGCAGTAGTTCTTAAATTTGTTTGTCAAGTTTTTTAATAACAAATGAGAAAAAATTTCCTACACTGTTTAAGCCCGAGAAGGGACGTATATTAACTTATTGCATTCAATTAGTTCTACATTTAATGTTAAATTTTTGTAACAAATTAGTTAAGCCAATTGAAGATACTTTAAGGTTTGTATTTTGCATGCATCTTATCTTTTATGCACAATTGTCATAAACATAATACAAAACCTGCAATACAAATATTTTCAATTACAAATGGAAGAAGTCTAAGGTTTATTTAGATTTCATTTGAACGGAACTTAATTTTTTAGGGTGTTTTAAGTATCATATTGTATGAATTTTATTTTTATTTTTTAATCTTCAATTGGCTTAACTAATTTGTTACAAAAATTTAACATTAAATGTAAAACTAATTGAATGAAATATATCCCTTCTCGGGCTTAAACAATGTAGGAAATAGTTTTAATATGTTCAATATATATATCTTGTTCAAATTTTCAATCGTTAGTAAAGTACTCATTCATCCTATCAAGTTTAAATATCTTTTAAACTTGTACTGGATGACAATGTTAATATTTGAAAAGCTTCAATTTTAATTATACTTTTGCATGGGAAACAAAATGGCGGCCATTGTTATTGAAGATCAACGAAAGTATTTTCAATAAGGGGTTACCATAGGGGGGACCCTGTTCTGTTGCCAAATACCGCCAAGTTTGCCGCCAACTTGGCGATATAGCGCTAAAGTTAGCGGCCAAAATGAGTCGCCAAGAGTGACGCCAACTTGGCGATATTTTATATTTCGCCAAATTCCCATAGACTTCCATTGTAAACCTACTTGCTTATAGAAAATCAAGCAATTAGATTTTTTAATGCAACAAAAACTTAGCTTAAGGGATATTAAATTTTTCTTTGATGACCTAAGTAGGAATTGACTTAAACAAAATTTTTATATTACTTGTTAATTTTAAAGATATGGTTCAAATTGTGAACTCCCTGAATTTCAATGTCCAACTAAAAGTACATAAAAAGAATTAACTGCGTATCGAAGTTTTTTTTTTAATAAGTGAAAAAAAGATTCAAAATCCCCATTTTAAAAAAAAGGGGGGCAAAAAATGTACTAAAGTTTTATTGCACAAGACTGCGCATGGATTTTATGCACCTAATATTGCTTTTATTCTTTAAACACAGTAAACTACGCAATTTAACAAATCTTCACTTATAAAAAAAATAAAGCTGAAGGCTAATTTCATGCGCAGATTTATCGCATAAAGAACATGTATAAAAGCAAATACAAAAAAGCCTTGCAATTAAAAACATGAAAGTGAAGAATATTAACACCAGAGAAAAAAAAAAAAAAAAAAAAAAAAGAGTAAAGTTTTCATTTGTGTGGGGTAATTGCGCTGGGTGTATTAACAAACTTTACAATATCTTGCGATGCAATTGCAGTATGGGTAAAAGTGAGGTGTCAAAATAGTCAAAGAAACTTTCATTTAATATTAAAAAAGAATGATTAATTTTGAGGTAAACGCTAAAGTTCTTAAGCGCCATGTCAGCCACCAGTGACTGACACTGAACTTTCCGTTTAGAACGCATCATTCACCGATGGTCTAAAATACGATATAAAACTATATACAGTTAAGTAATTACTGATAATTTAAAAATCTACTTACCTTTTATTACAGGATTATACTTAAAAATTACTTAAAACATTGTAAAAATTTTCAGCTTTCGTGTCAGCCACCATGGCACTCAACGTGTTAAAGCAATTAAAGAGCACACGCGAGTTTAAGTTTATATTATGGATTTTAAAGTTAAACTAAAAACATTGTTAGATTGCATTCAGTATTCAAACAGTTAAAGATATAAATTGACATGGAAAAGCAGAAATATAGAAATTATCGAATCGTGCTGCAATTCTGTGCCAGAGTTTCTAAAAATTATCGACTAGATGCCATTTTTTGAACTAAACGTGGATTACTTTTAGGCTATCTTTCTGCAATCTATAGTAGATGTTTCACTTGCTCCAAGAACACTGGATCCAAGTACCGCGAAATTCAGATTTAGAATTCAGTCGAAAAGACATTAAATTCATTCAGGTAAGTTTAAGACCTATTTATCCATATTTGTTTTATCAAAGCTTGACAATGCCTTAACCACAACATCCAACCTCAAACTAATCTGACAAAAATCTCTTAACGAATTTACCGCTTTACTTCAACCGAAACTTAGTGTCAAGGTTTTCAGAGAAATTCTAGCGAAAATTTAAAGAACACCAAGGTCGAGCTATTTCAGACCCATATTTCCTCTGGACTGAGGGTATTTCGTACTTTGATTTTTAAGAAATACTTTGAAGTTCATAAAAATGAAAATGCATATCTTCAAACTGTTATTCATAATAAAGGAACTATTTAAAAATGTAGTAAAAATAAATATTTAACGAGAAATAAAAAGAATCAAGTTCCGCATAAGAAAACATTTACAAAACTTTACATAGATTTTAATAAAAACTTACCCAAATGCTGTACATATGAAAATAGGTTTTTATACAATATTAAAAAATTGTGGTACATTTCAAAGCACAAAGAGCAGCACCACAAGGTTCACAGTAAGTTACAGTTAAGCTCCGATTTTAGATATTTTCATATACAGTAGAACCTCGTTAATCCGAAGTAAGTGTGACCGACCCTCTTCCGGAAAATCTAAATTTTCGGATGATTGAGAATGCTTCAATATCAAGGAGAATTATGTGCACTTTCTTATTATGGGAACAAGTGCTTAATAAAAAATAAAGCAATAGCAAAATAGAAGCAAGAATAAATTACCTGGAATTTTGAAATTAAGTACCTTTTACATATATCAAGGGTTTGAAAAAATGTTTTGTTTGTCGTAGTTTCGATTGCCTTGGCTTTGAAGCTATCACGAAGTTTAATATTAGTTCATCAGTATTAGTCTTTCTTCGTTCCACTCCGCAGCTTACGGGAGCTCAAGTTAAATTCAAAGGAACTCTAAGAAAGGGGACCGAAAATATTTATGTACTTTCAGTTCGGAAAGGACCGCTTGCACACAAGGAATATGGTAGTTTAAAAAAAATGCTTTCAAAATGGATTTTGCACACAAGGAATGAAATATAAAAAAGCTTAAAAAAATTATTTCGGTTAATCGAGAGTTTCAGATAAAATGTTCTACTGTACTTGCGTTTAGAGATGCCACCTATTTTAAAATAAAAGGTTCGTAGATATCTGAAAAGACAGTTATGTAAATAGTAAATACGTTCGCAAGAGAGTGGACCGAGAGACTGGCTTAGTTCGCTTTACGGGAAGCGGCAACTCTAGTGACACTCGGGGTTAGACTTCAATCATAATGATTAACTTGTCGCATACCACCTTTATCAGAGCTCTTTAACACTTTGAAGATATCAATGGTCCTCTACCGTTTGTTAAATTTGTATTTGAAAAACCCAATACTGATTTTAATTGATAAAGGAGGCATTTGAAAATAAAATCAAAATGATTTAGAACTTTACAGCTCATTTTCTCACTGATAATCTCACCATCTTTATTAAACCGAGCTCTTCAAATAAGAAGAGTCCTAAATTGAAGTGGTAACCTTGCTAAACTAAAAATTTAAGGCAGAGGCTAAAAGAAAACAAAAATGTTTTATTAAACTATATACAAATTGCAACTTCGCAATATAATGCACAGCAACAATAAATTAACATAGTACGTCAACTATACAACACCAAGTAGTTTTATGGATGAGAGGCGAAGGCAAACAGGCAACACCAGCGCGAGAACGCCTGGTTGTAACAAGGCAGCATAGCTGTGATCAGGTGAAGGTGTTACTGTTGTAGGCTCTTCCTCTTTGACAGAAGACGTTTCTTCGGCAGCAGTTGAATAACTTACGGAATCGGCTTCCATATCGCTTCCATCAGTCGAAGCTACAGTAGATACTTCAGTGGATGAATCTTCGCTCACGTTGAAAATTGTGCTATTGGGTTCTGTGATGTTGATATTTGTGATTTCTAGATCCGTTGTCGTATCTAGAGAGGTATTTGTTTCTGAACTTACCGGGTCGCTTCTGGATACCTATGAGTAAATGAAAATAAGCTAGTTATTTCAACAAAGTATCAAGTTCTACTAAATGTTAAATTTTAATGAGTTTAGCACGCATCTTAAATGAGTATAAGCAACAAACCTGAAATTTTACGTCAATCGTGGTAAATGAGGTGCGTTCGTACCTCAATGCAACTTAATATTCAGATCTTTGTGCAATAGCTGTTTGCACTAATGCAAAAATGCATAAATAAACTTACGATTTTATATATCAAGTTCTGTAATACGGAAATAAGACTCAATCTTAAAAAGCACGTAATTACTATGGCAACCTAGAATCATTACCCATCATGGGATATTGAATTACATATGATGGGACATAACAGGATGAAGAAAACTAAAGTTCGGATTCGATTTTCATCAAATTTTAAATGACCAAAGTTCTACAACGATATTAAATTTCAAACCATTCGGTTAGGTAGTTTTTGCACTGTTATATGCACAGACAGACCTTCAGATGGACCACTGTCTTGCAAGGTCCCAGCACGTTGGCTTTTGAAATGACTGCTATTCTTGGACATCTCTCGCCGATACGTCCAATTTTCAGTATTGAAAGTTCACGCGTGAGAATAATAAATTTGAAAAAGGGAGCGCACATAGTTAAAATGTACAAATTTAGCAAGATTTTTATTCTACACGAGTCCCGAAATTCCTACGCATGGTGCCATACCGTCCCCATGTATTACAGAAAATTTATAAAACAATGGCATCTTTACATGGCCATTTTCAATTTAATAAACTAGCAAGAATGTCACTATCAGAACCTTGTCAATTTATGAAGAAATTGACAGTAGAAAAGTGGGAAGTATAGCACCACAACACTAATATTTAACCCGGGAACAGTCGCGTGGGGTTTGTCATACCTCGGTTCCGTACGTTGTTTACAATTGTCACCACTTCAAAAAAATTAATTTAGTTTATTGCAGGATTTTTTTACAATTGTCTTCCGTGAAATAAAGTCACGATTTGTATTTATTGGCGAGAAAGTAAAAACCAACCTTGAGTATACGCGATTCTGCTCGGGTTAAGTAAAAGCTAATCGTAGAATTCTACCCAGTAAAGAGGAAATTGCTGGCCAGCAGCAAGATAGTTGCTTGCAATGGAGAAGTGCTGGCTAATGGTCTACCACTGCATGACCACTGCTGACAGCTTCAGTCAACTTTGCTGTTGGAAATCCGATAAAATTCTGGTGGGCTTCAGTTTTCTCTCATGCGCTGGCCCACCACTGCATGGAAGTGCACGAACTTTCGCAGTATTATTGCTGGGAACCCTTAGGCTAGGTAGCGTTGCGAATATCGAAGACAGTATTTAAACACAAATCTGAAATGAATATCTTAACACAATTTAAGCTGTGAAGCAAATTTTTAAAAAACTATAGCACCACTGCCACCAACAAAATAAAGTAAATTATTTCAATGCACTTTTTCTTCCTCCTTAAATCTGGTTTTACCAAGACAAAGGACTTCGGATTTCATAATTTACACAGTTCAGAATCAAAAAAGCGTATAAAATATAGGACTTCTATACTAATTTAATGATTGGGAACGTAAATCACAAAAGAAACTAAAATAGCGTGATTCGAGCTTTAAAACTACGAGCGTTCGTAGTATACGCTGGAAGTACTTGTTCATGGTCCGATAACGAAAACCAAACAGCATAGAAAGCAGTTAATACTTGGGAGGGTGACCACATTGAATCCGCTGCAAGTTTAAATGTTTCTATAGACATTTCCATTATAGACACTTCTACAAATATTTCTATAGCTCTTGGTGAAACTAGCTTCTAGAAAAAAAGCCATAATTATATAATATTTGTTTTTTTATAGAATTCTATAAGAAATTTTTGTAAGGGAAAGTGCTGGGCCAGCAAAGGAACAGCAGTGGGATAGATGCTAGCACTGCAGGAAAAGTGCCGGATTGAAGTAATGAAATGGCATGCCAATGCTGGCCTGCTGTTGGGCATCACTGATGGGCCAGCTGCATTCCGCACAGACACTTATTGATTTAAGTAATGGCACCATTTCACTTTAGCGCTGATGGCAGTGCTGACTGCCATCTTTTTTCCCAGCTGATTGGCCCACTGTCTTTGCTGGGTAGGTAGTAACATGGATGCTTTGTCTACATTAAATAGTTTTGGAAATTACGAATCCGGACGCTCCAAGTAGATTAAAGTAACCGTAAACTGCCGAGTCTATCCTTAAGGGGGTTGGTCAGTCCAATTTCCAATTCCCTTCGCTTAATGTTAAATCAATGCAGTAGAATGCAGGATTTAAACATCTCCAGGAAATATTGATTATTCTTAGAAGGATGTCTTAATTATATTGGGAATATTTTGAAAGCTGTTAAAATCTTGTGATCTACGAATAAGATTTTAACAATTCATATAAAAGCACGTAGTTTAGAAATATTGACAACCAAGAGATATGAAGAGCACAAAGTTATTTCCTGGGGAGATTTAAATGGACACATCCCCTCACATCGGCTTAACATTAGCGAGAGAACTAGATGACCTATCACCCCCTCCCACGTGCCGTTAAAGGCGAACGAACCCGAGACTTAGAACTCCCGCAATGCTGTTATATTTTAACATTTTACTGCCTTTAAACTTTGAAACAAAATTATTCGAAAAGCGAATATTCGGTATTCGGTTCGCCTGTAGGCCAAATATTCGGCCAAAATCACTTCGGTGCATCCCCAATTTTAAGAACACATTTACTAAGACATGCCTCATTTGAAAGCCTTATTTCCCTGCCTTATTTCAAACCAAAGTTCTTTAAAGATTAAAATTAAAGCAATTTTATAGAATTCAAAACTGCTCTTATAATTAAGACACTTTAGATTTTAAGTATAGTGTATTGGAGTCCATTTCTTTAAAAACATTTAAGCTACTTTAACAAGGAAACGCGAGTGATACCTTCCATTTAATTTTACGAGGGCGGTTCAATAATTGTCCCGAGTGTAAAAAATTTGTACTGCGATGGTTGATGTGGAATATTGAAGCCTTGTCTTAGATGCCTATATGCTCAATTTCAGAACCGTAGCTGCTATATTAATTTCTTCATTTTATGTGCAAGAGTAGGGATCTAGCTTGAAAGGGGGGGGGCAGACTAGTTTGGAGCTTATGGGGCCAGACCTGAAGCAGTTCTGCTATAGTGGATGAGACGTGACTACATCACTATGATCCAGAGTCCAAACGACAGTAGCCATGTTTCAGTCACTGTCACCCCCTTTCAAGGTAAGCGCGACCTCTCGCACCAAAAACGAAAAAAATGTTATATAGCAGCTACAATTTAGCAATTGTAGCATATAGGCATTTAAGACATTGGCTTCAATATTCCAAATAAACTATCGCATTAAATATTTTTACACTCGGGACATAATTATTGAACCACCATCATAATTATTGTAAAGAGTATTTTACTTAAATTTAGGTTGCTGATTTAAGGAGAGAAAACGCTTTAAGGTTTTAACGCCGATTGCCAAGTTACTCTTTGCCAGATTACAGACCTCATTTACGCAAAATCTAGCGATATCAACCTACATGTTCAAATCGTAAATGCGTTTGTCGACAAATTATAGACAAAGGTTCAATGTGCAACAATGCCGAGACTATACTCAATATAAACGGCTATTGTCTTCAGTCTGTAGCATGACATTTTGAGACGGGCACCATCCAGCTTTAGTTACAGAAGAGACCTTTCCGAATAACAGTAATACAATTTCAAAATAGTGTAGCCAGTTCGCGGTGATTGAAGTTTAAAACCAACACTTAGGACATTAACTCCATAATGGAAATGTGTTTCCAGGTTAAACCTGTAGTTTTATTTAGAGATGGGCAAGGTCGTATTAAAGTTGATTTATTGGGAAGAATCGCCCAATTACCTGAATTAGTTTTTCAAGAACTTTAGTATAAAGAGACTACAAGACAACTGGGAAAGCAAATCAAGGAAATTTCTTGCAGATAAGCACTATCAAGCTTTGACACAGTAAAACCATGTCCATGCTAATCTTCAATGCCAAAATGTAAACCTAAATTTTTTTTCGTTTATCCAAAGCTAAAAATAAGATTCCCTTTATACTTCGTAACGATACTGTTTCCTTACTCGGGCAATGTATTTCAGCTACGCACTATAGCTTTATAGCATGAAAAATTTTTTTTAATGAAAGTTTGTTTCTGAAAAAGAATAAGTAAAGAATTGTTTCAATTTGTAGTCCAATCTGATAAGACGTAGTTTTAATTTTGTTCTATTAACCATGAAACTTTTTTTAAACAAGTTTATCCAAGCTATACTTTTAAAGTGATCACGACAAGTAACAGATCTCAATAGATATTCAAATTTTGACGATCAGGTATTTTCTATTTATGAACAGCCAAAAAAAGGTTCTAAAGTTGTGAAAATCTGTACCTTAACTTTGAATGGTCGCCACTTTGGGTTTTGGGGGAAATTAGATTTTGAACAATGTTTAAATGTTAGGATTAAAGTGGTGTTTAACTTCAGATTGGTTACGGCGATGACCTGCACGATTAACAGATCGACACAATCTCCGGGGAGCTGTCCGCTCCGGACACGACTTCAGTCATTACGAAATTGTCTTATACAAAAAAGGTTATCTTTATCCATTTATTTTACCATATATACCAAAATTCGCCCTTTTCGACCCTATAAGTAGGTATATAGTCCAGGCAATAGGGAATTTTACCTATCAAAATTAATGGTAGTACAGGAAATCTGCTTTCTAGATGTTTTATGGGTCGCTGAATCCGAATTTGTAACTTCCCACCAAAATTTCCCCCGGCAACCTCCAAATTTTGGTAAAAAGCCCCCCCAAAAAGGTTATTAAAAAAATCAATTTTTTATTATTTTAGAAAAAGTATCTAGAAATTCAGAAAGTAGACAATTTCCAACAAATTAGATACATGACATTATGACTTAGGATGAAGGGGAAGGATCTGCCTCTGAACATGCGCGCGGTGCTGCGTAAACTAAGTTGCGCAATTCCACTTAACCACTCACACGTTTACATTCGCCCTCCCATCTCCCCTCCGAACTTTCTCTATAAGGTTTACTTTAAGTTTTTTGGATCGCTGAATCCGAATTTTTAACTTCTCCCCAAAATTTTCCGCCCAATTTGTTTTTAACTTAAATTTTATTGTTTTAGGGGAAAAGCATTACGAAATTCAGAAACTAGACAAAATTTGCAACAAATAGGATATGACATTATGAATTAGGATGAACGGGGAGGGTGAGGGCTGCCTCGGAAAAGGCACTGCGGCGCTACGTGCACTAAATGAAGTCCAGGCAATAGGGGATTTTATCTGGCAAAATTAATAGTACTGAAATCGGCTTTCTAGATGTTTGAGTCACTGAATCCGAATTCGGCAACTTCCCACCAAAATTTCACCCGGCAACCCCCCCCAAAATTGATTTTGAAAAAAATTTGGTTTGAGAAAAGCGCGCGGAGAATATTCCGAGGCAGCCCCACCTCTCTCCGTTTATCTTACGTCATAATTTCATATATCCTATTTGTTGCAAATTTTGTCTAGTTAAAGAATTTCGTAATAAATTTCTTATTCTTTTAGGGGAAAAGCAAGTTAAAAGCAACTATTTGGGAGGTTTCGGGGGGAAAATTTTTGGGGTAAGTTAAAAATTCGGATTCAGCGACCCAAAAAACTTAAAGTAAACCTTAGAGAAAGTTCGGAGGGAAGATGGGAGGGCTAATGTAAACGTGCGAATGGTTAAGTGGAATTGTGCAACTTAGTCCACGCAGCACATGTTCGAAGGCAGATCCCCCTTCCCCTTAAGTCATAATGTCATATCTAATTTGTTGCAGATTATCTACTTTCTGAATTTCTAGCTACTTTTCCCCTAAAACAATAAAAATGGAATTTAATGAAAACCTTTTTCAAGGCTTTTTACCAAAACTTGGGGGTTGCCGGGGGAAATATTGGGGGGAAGTTACAAATTCAGCGACCCAAAAAACATCTAGAAAGCCGATTTCCAGTACTACCGTATAAGGACTACCTAGCAAAATTAATGGTCTTGCCTGGACATTAATAAGCCTTTGAAGGATTCAAGTATGAATACGTACTGAACACTTCAAAAACGGGAGAGCAGGTGTACCATTTTATTTCTCTAAACAAAATATCTAAACCTATACAAGTCACTCAGGACTAACATACGTAGAGTTGCTTAGTTGCGAAAGTAAGCACAGCGCCCCCCCCCCCCCCATAGTGAAAAGCAACTTTCAAATCCGGTGCGAAGTTTGTCAGATTTACTTCCGAAAATAAAAGTGAAAGATAAATTTATTCTTAAATTTGCCGCTATGAAATAAAAATTAAATGCATCGAATACAATGCAAACAAAAATCCTCCAAACTATAATTCCGGGATATGACTTAAAGTATTTTCCCCCGACAGTGTTTAATAATGGGAAGACTAATTTCAGGAAATAAGATTTCAGACCGAAGTCTGAAAATTTCAACTCGTGACGTTTAATAAAATTCCAGATGCGCAAACTAAAGTCTGCTATTCGATTTCAGCCGATTTACACACGATCTGAAGGCTGAATAAAGTAGTGGCAACTATACTGTTAACTATAACTGTGGTTATTCTTAACTTTAAGCCTTTCATCACATACCTTTATTATTGCCATAGTTATATCCTTGTCGGATAGAATCGCGCATAGCTACCGTGAGTGGTAAAACCGCTTCAGCTAAAGATCAACGGGCTAAATTAGTACAGAAACATTCTAGCAGCTAACACAAAAGAAATCGTATTCAGAAACCTCTAGCTTTAGTACTAGGGTTACAAAACAAATCTTACTAGTATGTAGAGTTGAACTACAAATTCAAAGTTAAATGGGAAAATTGGGACGGAGTGTAGGAAGCCATATCAGGCCTCAAAGGATCAAAACCCTTGTTCAAGATCCTGTCAGATCCAAATTTAAAAATGTTTGGAATGAAATTTTTTCTAACTAAAGTTAGATGTTATATAGCCCCAGCATTCGGGTAAGTTTAATGAAGATACTACCTTGGCTTTAGAATTATTGGTTTCAATTCTGGGGGAGGTGAAATAAAGTTCCAAATCTTGACTTTGAATATTTTGTTAGACTACAAAGTTATGAACATAGAAGGGGAGCAACAGAATACAGGAAACTAAAGGCTATTTTAAACAATTACCAGGTTATATACAGCAATCTCATAATACAGGTTTAAGATACATTAACCAAAAAATTGAATCAAAGGCGATATAAGCACTGAAACGTTGCATTGGAAAAATTTTTAAACTGTTTAATGAAATGGCATTTACAGTCGTGGAAAAATAAATTCTGCAAAATAATTATCTTTGTTACAGGTACTAAACTATTGGAAATAAAGTTACTTTTAAATGTACAGAAAATTTGCTTATGGTGCCACATCCTATACATACCAAAACTTAGTTTGTCAATAGCAATACCCAAGTTTCACACCATAAATTCTACACTCTTCATTAGCTCAACCCCATTGTGCCTGAATTTGTTGGCAAAATAGCTTTAAAATGTCGCAAAATGAAGTTTAAGTATAATTACGCTAGAATTTGTAAAAATGTAAACGTACTAAATATGGGAATATGCTTAATACTTGTATAGTATGCAAATTATATGTTTAAATTTATAAAATAAGCTTAAATAGTACACTTTCATTTTAGTTCATAAAAATACTCTGAATTACTTTACAGAGACTAATACCATTATAAGTGTTAAGAACTTCACCGGCTGCCCCGAGATAACTCGGGGTAAAAGCACCGTTTCCCCCATACTATTCGCCGGTGAAGTGGTTTTAATAAAACTAAAAAAACGTACTTGAGGCGTAAAAACCAGTTTCATAATCTAGGAAAAAAAAATTCATAACTATCGCCTAAATGGCTAATATGTAGCAAGTCGTACTTAGCGCCCTATATTATTTTGTATGTTACAAAAGCGCAAAAAATAGTCGAACATAATTTCACAATTAAAAAATTTTCAAAAGTCTACAAGCTACGATTATACCTATTTGGATCCTTGGTTAAAAAAACTTTACATTTCGCCATCTTGAAAAATCTATCAACTCCGAAAAAAAGTCTTCATTTAAGCAAATAAATATCCATCTTAGGCTCTCATCTTTTGGTAACTGGCATCTAGAAAATTTCCATACAATTTTCATGTTAAAATATCCGAATTTAAAATTTCGGAAGAAACCAATTTATACCTGGCGTTCCATTGAGACATGTCAAAATTAAATTCGTACCATTAGTTTCCGATATATTTTTAAATTCACCTATTTTAGGGGCTGTATCCAAATTCTGTACTACTGCTGAAATGGCTACAGAATGACTCGCCTTTAATGTATTTCTTGCCAATATGATCATTTCAGTCAATATGTTTCGACTATAGCAAGCTCAGATGTTTCAATAAAATTAGTAAAAAAAAACTTTCAAATTATGCTTTTCTGAGCATTATAGACGGCCCCTTAAACTACTTTGAAGAAAACTTTTAAAATTGAGGATTCTCAAAGCAGAACAAATTGTTGGTGGCAATTAATGTTTTTCGAATATTAATTTCATAATTCATATAAAATTGAAAACTTAATGTATGTTTGGGATTTTTTGGGTATCTCGTACAAAATTATGGCATTAGGATTATAATTTCAGGAGATGAAAATGTAATTTAATATTAGAAGCTCTAAATTTTGAATATTTATAATTCAAAACTAAACCAAATTAATAAAAATTTCGCTTCTAGGCATTCTTTGAAACGACGATTTAAAATATTTTCAAAATTGGGTATTGCTATTTAAGAATACAGAGTTTGGTCCGACTGATTTGTAGATGCCCCCCCCCCCCCCCCCTTAGCAAGTTTATTTAGATCATTTAAAATTAAATTTTCCAATTGTTTGGTACCAGTAACTTTCTTCTATAATTAGTTTGAGTTAGGACGGGTCGTCCCTCCCCCCCCCCCCCCCGACTGTACCGTTTTATACCACGGCATATTTAAGTATCTGCCTTTAAAACGTCAATTTCTATTAAAATTTGCATTAAAAAATTACCGTTACAGAAAAGCGATCATAGAGCTTTTAAACGTTAATATTTCTTAAACGGTTATAAAAATTCTAAGTGTACACTCGAAACAATTCAAAAGCTTATAAAATTACGTTACAAATTGTTACAACTCCAATACTTCAGTTACAAAATTCTTTAAAACGCAACTCAAAGGAAGTAGGTTATTCCTATGCGGATTTAAAGTTTAGACAGTTAAAATTAACTTTCCAGGATTGTTTATACCCAAGTAATATTAATGTTATTGTGAAAAATAGTCTAGTTCCTGTATGATATTAAGGAATTCTTAAAATTTAATACTTTAAAATTTAAATAGTTTTAAAAAGAATCAAATATAGCAATTCCCTGAAATTGCTAAATAAAGATTGCTTATGCCAAATTAGAAATTTACAAAAACTTAATGTGCAATGAAAGTTAACCATTGTTTTAAGGTATCAGTATGCCTTCGGATACAATCTTAAGTTCCGATGCTGAGAACACCAAGAGAAGTTCAAATTAGCTTAATAAAGATTTTTACTTCATTTCGTATTGTAATGCTTTTCCTTCCGAATAGAGAGCTCCACTAGCTGATCCGCCTTGCACTGTCCCGTTAAGAGACGGGAAACTAAGTAAAAAAATTAAGAATGCAAAAACCTGCAATAATTCCCGAATATACTTTACTTAATATAATAGTCTTTTCAATAAAGTTAACACAAATTTCAATGAATGTCAAAAACTATGCGAAACGCGAAAAAAATATTGAACAGATTGCAAAAAATCCAAACTTGAAGGCAATTTACTATGAGACTAAAAAGAATTTACGAAAATTTAAAGAGAATTTTTACGAGTTACAAACCCGCAAAATGCGAAAGAAACTCCAAGAAAAAAAATCGCTGTATGAATTCAGAATAAACTTTTGGGCTGAAAGATTAACCCAGATTCTTTTAACCAATGTAGAAAGGTCGCCGTGGAACACAAACGTCACTAAAAATCTAACGTTAAAAAACAAACAGGACAAAATTTACTGTAGTGGGCTAAAACTTTACGAATAAAAATCTGAAAGTTTGAAATTCCCCTTATGAATTTTTAAAATGCACATGGTAAAATTTACTATTAGGCTAAACTTTTGAAACTGATTTCATTTTACGAATATAAAGTAACATAAATGCCGCGGAAAGCAAAAACTAAGTAAAAAAATCTTATCCAGAAAACCGGACGTAGAAGTGCATATACAGACGCGAGGATGGCCTTCCTGCCAAATCTTGCAGCTCTGCGTGCAGCTCTCTTCAAAACACAGCGGGAGGACATTCAAACTTTCCTTATTACACAGACTAACCGACCCACCCTTCGTTACCTGTAAAAAACTCCAAGCAAAAGAGAATCGAAACCGCTACATTAATTTCGAATAAACTATTCAAAAGACCAATAAAAAAAAGTGTTACTGCCTAGATGTTTGGGGGTCAATTTAAATTTGGGTAAGAATATATTTTCTTAATGAACCCAATTGATTTAATGGGACTATTTTGGGTAGGTAAAGTTGGTACACATGGTTCTAAACATCTCCAAGTTTTGGCACCCTTAATTACGAAGATTAAATAAACTAGATCTTTGCCAGAGTTGCTTTGATGCAAGGATCGTTTCAGAAACAAAATTTACAATTCAACATTTATAAGTTTCTAGATTTCAAAATAGATTTGGAGAAACGACACCTTTGATTTTATTTTAAGTGATCAGCTAATAAAAGCAGAATTTTATTTTGATGCTGTCTAAAAATGTCCCGATATTAGTCGCGAAATTGCATAAGTAGAATATCATCAGAATAAGTGATCAGAATTAAGTTTAATAAGGTACAATGAAAATGACAAAATTTTACAAATAAATCTGGTGGTTCGTCAATGCTTTATAGAAAAGCAAATAAATTTAGAAAATATTTATCTTTGCAAGCCCAACTTTGCTCTAAATTTAAAGTCATTTCGGCTTGTACCGGCAGGAATACGCAACTCAACTATTCCTGAATTTTAAAAATTCAGGTATTTTACTCAAAACACACGAAGCTGTATTGCGCAGAACCAGATTATAGAAGATAAGTTTTTCTAATTAGTTTGTCCAAATGGCTTCATTTGAGACTACTTTTGGTCACCATATTTGACGATATTACGCCAAGTAACCCAAACATCGCGAGAATGACACTGGCGGATAAGCGTATGAGAGTAGATTTAAGCGTATGAGAGTAACAACTATTACAACAATTAAATATTTCCTACAGTTCATAGATGAAAGATAATTTGGAATTTGAGAGTGGCTGATTTTCTATCAGCCACTAACAAGGAGAGGGCCAACCTTCTTAATCACAGATTTTGATATATGTTGTAGGGTAGAGACCCCTTAGTGTCAGGTTCAACGGATTTTATCTAACGCTCTTTAGTTCTTGAGAAACCGGGGGGGGGGGGGGTCTAATAATACTATACAACTTAAATACTTACATTGCAACCGCAATGATAGGTTGGTCGTAGCTCAGTTGGTACGGCGTTCGCTGGCTGGTCTGCGGGTCCCGAATGCGCTACGTGTTTTATAAATATACTTGTAATTATAATTTAATAATTTCAAATTACAAATTTTAATATCATACATTAATTATAATGTTAACAAACTTCAATTTATCATTTATTTTTAAACTCTCATTCTTTAAAGAGGTTTAAAAAGAAATCTATTATTTAATGATAAAAATTCCAAAATCGTGACAATCTGTTGTGGTGCCATCTAGTTATGATAAAATAAAAGCAGAAAGATAAAAGTGAAAGCAAAATAATTGAAAGCGCAAGCATATGTATTACAAATTTCAAAATCTTTAATATGCAAAAAATCTGTTGTAATTTGAGTCTGATGCTAATTTTTAATATAATGCTTGTTACTTTAAAAACAGAATAGTACTATCGCATTGACTTCCTTTGTTAATGCAATGCGTAAATGATGTTTCTTATTACGAATTGACACAATTGCTCAATATCATTGCATCGATAAAGAATGAAATAATTTTTTAAAAAGATTTTAAAAAATTAACAGTTTTATGATGTTTTATACAACTATTTAGTTAAAGTAAAACAAATAGGTTAAAATTATAATTGATATACAATATTCTAAATTATAATTGACAATGAGATTATTCATTATACTTACAAGTATATTTATAAAACAAAAAATGAGAAAAACTAAATGTAGCGCATTCAGGTATCGAGCCGGTGACCACGGATCAGCCGGCGAACACCATACCAACTGAGCTACGACCAACCTGTCACTGCGGTTGCAAAGTATTTAACTTGTGTACTATTAGACCCCCCCGGTTTCTCAAGAACTAAGGAGCGTTGGATAAAATCCGTTAAACCTGACACTAAGGGGTCTCTACCCTACAACATATTAAAATAATGAAAATCTGATTAACAAGGTTGGCCCTCTCCTTTTAAGATAAATGCTCCGAAATCCCTGTATAAAGACCGAAACATTTTAAAGGGTAAAAACAGATTTCTAATTTTTACATCCTTTTGAATTCGTTAAGTGGGCGCTATGTTTGAATAAGATAATCACTTAGGCTGGCTAAAGAACTATAGAGACCGTGGTAAATCCTATACACATGATCAATCACAAATCTATACTAGTGCTACATACGGAGCTCCATAATAGAACGCTAATTCAAAGGGTCTACTTTTCTGCCGAGGCCGCAACACTCCATGCGCGCAAGTAATCCCGATCTTTTAATATGGAGGCATTTTCAAACTTGCTATTTTTACACTTATTTGTTTATGAGCAATGCTTAAATCTTAGAGTTCTTGTAAAATATTAAATGCGATTAAATTAAAATCTATAGTAAATAAGCGAAAGTTGTAGAAACTTAGCTATATTTTAACCTTTATCTACTAACGGTACATACAATTACCATTAAAATTGTTATAAAATTTAATACATCGATTAGTTGTAATGCAGTTAAGAATGAGTTTGATTATTTTATCTTGTTCCAAAACCATTGGTTACACAAATTTTTTTTAAAAAAGGACGATTTCTTTTGCCTTTGCATATTTTCAGCTTTCTTAGCATTGGGGGAGGGAATTCGGAAGTATTTCTATTGTAAGAACATATTTGTACATTTCATAATTCTACAAAATACCAAGAATAATTTTTAAAATAAAAGATTTGAGCGGGGTTAATACGGTACAAAATCCTTATAATTCAAATTTAATCTAAAATCCTTCAATACTAGAATTTAATATGTAAATCTACTGTAGTTTCCAAAATTCACGAAAAAGGGCTGCAAGATAAAATCTTCATGAATTCATAATTCAGTACATAAAGGGTTAAAGAATCTCCGTTTGAAGATACTTACCCCATACTCTATGGGAGGAAATCTTTTGCCATAAGTTTTCTTCCGAAATTCTACGGCATTTAATTCATGGGCGGAAACACTAGACTTAATATAACAGTACAGGAAGTTAGCTCTCCGTACTATTGCGGAGCTATTGTATGTTCAAATTTAGATTTGAACAGAGGGACGGGGTTGGGAGTCATGTTCGGTAAAAAACTTTTCCGGAATTTCCGATGTCTATAATGGGTAGATGAAACAGCACCGAAAAACTGGCGATAACTCAAAACTATTAATGACTAAAACACAGGATGAGTATCGGGCCGAAATTAACAGCCAGCCATCAGCTAATGTAAACAGTAGTTCGTAAGAGGACAAAATGACCTTTTATAAAAATTATCAAAAGCCAAGTCTTCGAATTCAAAATGGAAGAGTTTGGTACACTTAGGGAAGACCGGGGGAATGGCGCCACTCGGGGTTATGCCGCCACCCCACCTAGTTTAAAAACTAACAGCAGTTTGAGATGTGAATGCGCCTGTACTATAGCGGCCAACAATAGAAACAGTGTCTTGAGAGCGATTTTGTTGTACGTCGTTAGTTTGTTCTAGTGAAAAATAGTTTTCATCGAGTTTATTTTGGAACTTCAAATGAGTAGAGGCAAGTACGTTTTATTGTAACATTAGGTACTAAAGATATTACCCGTAATCTAAATGCATTCACCGACATTTTGATGCATTTATTGAACAAGTTCGGTTCTTTTGGCATTGGTGGGGATTTCCGCCATATTGTCCTCTCGGGGCAATGCCGCCACTATGGCAAAGAGCGATTTACCCCAATTTGTGTTAAATTGAAAGCTTAGCACAATAATAAATCTAGTTTAAGGGACATTGTAATTATTTTGCCAAATTATTGCATTTAAATATTTTCAGTGTCTCCTAGTATCCATTTTATGTATTCACGAGGTCATTAAAGAGTGGCGTGATTACCCCGATACAGTGGCGGGATTACCCCAGTGTCCTGGGTAATCCCGCCACTATACAGAGGTTGAAAGAATTTGTGTGCTTACTTTACAGTTATGATTACGGTTATACTTAGATACTAAAGATAATGATCCAGCTTTGGAATTTACCATTAAAAACACATTGAGGTAAAAAATTCCCTTAAGGTGTCGCCATTCCCCCGGTCTCCCCTACTATGAAGCCTACCCCTAAGCTTATTCAAGAACAATAATTTGAATCGCAGTCTTCCAGAAATAGAGATATAGGGCATTTGGCTGGTTGTAAAAGTTGTTTCAAATTAATGTTGTGATGAGATTGCATTGATAAAATTTAATAAACTCCCAAACTAAAGTTAAATTAAAATTCACAAGTAAGCCACTTAGACATTTATAGAATTAGAAGTGTTAGTGAATGCCAAGATTTTTTTTTAGCCTAGTCCTAACCATGCATCAGAATAAGCATCGAGTTTCTGAAAAAAAAAAAAAACCCAAGAAGTTACCTTCCTTTATGCTCCAGTAGTGGAGCTAGTAAATTTGATGCACAAAAAGTTTTCGGCTTATTCAAATTATTTACAATGCAATATCAACAGCAGTTTGAAACAATATTAAAGAAACAATGTTTTAAATAAAAACTAATGAAATTAAGAATTTGCCAAAATTTTTTTTTTTGTAGATACTAGAAAAAATGTACTAGCAGAAAAACAATCATCCTAAACAGTTTATGGAAAGCTGCCATTTAAGGATGTTAGTCAATTTGATTTCAATCTTTTTAAAAATTTTTTGGGCTTGTTTTTAACCTTTTAGAGGTTGCGTGTATGTAAACAGCGTTTTGAATTTGATTTTATTCGTATATACCCAATTCACACTAGAAAATTAAAATATCGATATTTGCTATAATTAACCTTTAACCGATGTCACAAATTGTCACATAACTAATGTGAAACGGTCCGAGACCGCTCCATCTAAAGATCAATAAAACGCGCGATTAACACATAGGATGTTTTTTGTACTGAACTTTTGCACAGGATTGTTAAAGTTCACCTATTCAAAAATCTGGTGACAGCACTAAAGTTCCGAACGGAACAAAATTTCGGTAGTGTTTGTAGTTAAACTGAAAATTGCAACTAAAAATTAACCCGGGAGAACTCTCTGCACGAGATCCTCTCACAGTCGTACTTTAAGACTTATTTAAATCATTTCATTTTAATTAGAATTTCAAAATGTTTTTCAATTATTTTACCTATTGTGAATAAAAGTACTAAGCCAACCAAAAAAAGTTGATAGTATATGAATAAAGTAAAAGAAAAGTAATTGGGCATTCTCACTAGAGAGTTCTCGCGGGTTAAAGAAGCCGCGGTCTAAGACCGGTAACATCAGTTAAAGGTTAATAGACATTCCGTATTTAAATAAAGCAAAATTAACCATTGAAACTTTCTGGTGTGAAGTTTATTCTCTGAACTACGCAATTTCTAGGACGTATTCTAGGAATTAAAGGGTTAAAAGTTTATAAAATAAGGTATTTGGAGACTAAAATATTTACTAATTTGCAATATTTTAGCAGTAGTTTTATTTGTATTGCAGATGTGCAACAGAAGAATAGATTGACATACTAAGAAATATGGATCCGTTTATTTTTCCTCTAAGCCTTTCAGAGAATCATTTTTTTCGAAACAATAAATAGTGCATTCAAGGGTTAAGCTTTAAAAATTAGTGGCCTACTACAGGTAGGTGGCTCATTTGCTACTGCTGTTGAAAATATTAGTTCAGTTTCCCAGCCAGTTACGATGTTTCGATGAGCGATTATTTGGCGCATTTACTCAATTGTTTTTGCAACTGGAAACTAGTTATAACTATAAATATTCGGCAATTTATCCAAGGCCACCAAACGAAAAATGCCTTTAAATTTACTATAAATTTTAAAATGGCATCGGAAACTGCACACTATTTACAAAATTTAGCATTCTAGAGCGAAATCAGTTACAAAATTCTATCTTTACATGAACCAAGACGAGTAAAAAAAAATTCTACTTTAAGCAGCTTAAGTATGCCGTCAAAGTAACTCACGTACCACAAAGAATACTTAGAAAACAAGGGATAAAACTAAGCTAAATTTAGTCTTTCACATTGCAAATAAGGGGTGTAGATAAATTGACCTTTGGCTCCCCGATTGGGAAAATATTTTTACAAGATCTCTTATTGGTTTATTAAGATTTATTGATAGCCACCAGTTTGCTTCCAGATTGTTTAGATAAGCTGCACAAGATCAGAAACCTAGGATTGCAATTTAACCCTTTATGTACTGAATTATGAATTAAGTAAAATTTTAATCTAACGCATTTTTCGAGAATTCTTTTTTTAACTACATAAGATTTACATAATCATTCAATTTTAGAAGGATTGAAGGATTTAGAAAGATTAAATTTATGTTTATAATTTATAGAAATTTGCAATATTTGTAACACCACTCAAATCTTATTTTAAATATTTAGTATTTTGTAGAATCGGGAAATTATGTTCTTAATATAGAAATGTTTCCGAATTGAAAAATCCCCCCGCACGCCAAGAAAGCTGAAAAGGCAAAAGAAATCCTTTAAAATAATTTTGGTTTTGTGTAATCAATAATGCTTTTGGGAACAATATAAAGTAATGTATAAAGCATTCTAAACTATTACAATCTATTAAAAAGCAGTAAACCAACGTTTAAAATGCACAAATATGTGCATTTTAAACGTTGGTTTACCGCTTTTTAATATTCCTGCACAAAGGCTATATTTGCTATTTTAATATTACAACCTATGTATTAAACGAATTTTTATAACAAGTTATTTTAAATGGTACTTATAAGTACCGTCAGTAGAAAAGGTGTTAAACTCATACAAATGAAATTTGATACGATTCTCTTATAGCCCCATAGTTTTACTAAGCAAACATTAACGCTGATGCTAAATTGTTTCCATTGTTATATTTAAGAAACATTCCCTTTACAAGTTACAAAAATTTATATTTTGAAGTTCCACTTTATCGATTGTTTTAAAATTTATGCGATGTTTAGAAGTAAACTCATTTAACCGATTGTGGTTTAAAGTAATTTTCAAGCACGATTTCGAAAATCAGGTCGTGTGCAGCTCTAGTAACTGAAAATTAACCCTTTTGCACGAATAGCGTTGCATTTTCCGTTTCTTATTCCATAACTAAAACGTTTTATTTATGAAGATGTTTATCTTGCTACGTGTTTAAAGACAAAAAGGGCTGCTGCAAATAGCAAAATAGTCAGATTCTTCCGGCTATTAACCTCCGACATATTGCTAAATGAAAGTATCGCTTTTAATGAGCTGAAACTTAAGATTATCCGCTATAACAAGAATTTGAGAAATTAAATTTAAGTATCTATTCTAAAGTAACGCTGTAACGGCCCTTTGTAACCAGGGGTCTTTATATTAAAACTGCGTACAATGATACAAATTGGTGGTATTAGAGAAATGTTTGATAAACACGTCGATACAGTTTTAAAATCTATTTTTAAAGAGATTTAGTATTAAGTTGGCCAAAATCGTCCCATTAAAAAAGTTACGAGCAAAGACTACATAGGAATATAATCTTATTTTGAAGATATACATTAGAAATTCCCGGTGTGCAGACTGCAATTTTTTTTATTAGACTCGTGAGGATTTATTTTAAAATTCAGCACTTGAGATTTACATCTTTTAGAAAAGGGGATATTCAAATTGTTGCCAATTATAAAACAGTGCAAAGAATATTTCCTTAAATAAAAAATTACACGTGACAAACTAAAAAATTTCAAATTAGAATTAAATGATTACGTATTAAAACAGGAAAATATTGAAAATTAAGTCGAGACTATACACGTTAATTTTTTTAAAAAGAAATTCATACGCGTTAAAACTCTTAAATGGGGGAAATTACGTTATTTAAAACGGTTAAACTGGTCATATATTAAACAGTTCAAATTTAAAAATATTTACACAATTCCAGATAAACTATTGTTGGCAATTCTAAAAAGGCAACGCAAATAAAAATATTTGCCTTCTAGAAAAATTATTTTCACGTGAATATTAAAATACAAGTTTATTAATGCGTTTAAAGCAGAAATAGAAATTAATAGTTCAAATGACCAATTAATATTGCAAAACAGTTTAAAAATATTTGCGTGAGACACTTCATATTTAGAGACCACTTTTTCAACTATTGTTGAAAATTCTAAGACGGCGCAAATATTTCCTTTCTAATAAAGTGTTTTCACGTGAATATTAAGAAAACTGAAAATTAAGTCGGATTTAAAATACATTTAAATTGTCTTGTTTAATAAGAATTCTTATAGCATTGTTAAATGCCGGGAGACCGACTGTTTACTTAATTCATTTTACATTAGCTTATTTTCAAATGCTTCACTGACCTAACTTAGTCAAAGATTAAAACATCCCGTCAACAGAGATCGCCATAGTTTCTTCCGCATCTTTTTAAGCCGATGAAATTAGCGTGCTTTCAGAGTCTGCTGTGTCTGAGCGGGGGTTGACGAGCGTAGCTCGTAGGGGGCAGAGTTAGTTTAATAAATGTTCATACATGGCTCACCCACAAGAAGAGACATCGACAAAAGTAAATTTCACTGGAGAGGCTAAATAAAATTTGCATGATTTTACTGCAACATGAAATTCTAGCACTTAGCCCTGCATGCAGGACGTGTACATAAACAAAATCTAAAAATGAAGACGTTGGACGAGATGCGGAGAGTTGGGCAATTTTACCTCCCCACACAATCCACCCTTCTGTGTTCACAAATGGACATAGTGAAAGTAATTTTCCGCTTAGCTGCACTAATGAAACTAAAGCAAGACTAACCTATGACAGTGGAATAAAACGCAAAATTTATATTTTCGAGATGCGTAGTTTTTCTTGCGGGTGAGCGATATGTTCTGTACACCGGAGAAAATTAACCATGAAAGCCCGGTGTTAGATATTAACCCCTTCGCGACGCGAACCCTTTGCTTGATCTTTTACCACCGGTTTTGAAACAAAATCCTGCAATTGTACTGCGAAAATGTTAAGATTAAATAAGGCAACTTTACAATAAAAAACTTAGGGGGGGGGGGGGATAACGAAGGATTCGGAGCACAGTGGCACGTAAACCGGTCGCTCGTCCTCAATGAGTTATAAGCAAGAACGATGGTTTCAAGAGCTTCAAGTAAATAATATAACGTGTTTTTGCCCTATTATAAATACCAAGGATCAATTGAAACAGGTTTAACCGAAAAAAACCTAATTTCGGTATGCTCCTATTTTCGGTCAAAAACTAAAAATGTCCAAAAGTTTAAATACATATATACACAGAATTATACGCGAGGCTAAAGTTGACCCTGTGCCTCTGACAAACCAATATCAAAAAATGCAATTCATCTACGGCACAGAATTTTCCCAATGCAAAATTAATCCAATAAAAAGTTAAGTATGCATACTTTGATTTAATTAAGGTTTTTGTAAATGATTTGTTGTACTAGAACTTTTTCTCAGAGTATTCTGAACATTTCTGCGGTCTTCAACTAAAAATTTCTATCAAGTTTACAGCTTTTAATGAGCACGTGAAATGAGTCTAAAGTGCAGTCATATGCATCGATTGCTTTATATCATTTGCACTCACTTGAGTGCTATGACTATTATAAATCTTCAACTTCATAGCAATACATAAGTCATTTGAGCAGATACAGCTCATATCGGCAATTCATGTTGAAAATTTCCGAAATGAAACCAGATTTTTGGAACAGATTTTCGGTCCAGCTTAATTTTTAATCGGCATTTTCGCCGTAAATTAGTTTTCAGCGAAACTGATTTTGGGCCGAAAACGAATTTTCGGCCGATCTAGAATAAAGACATTTAAAACAATCTAACAAAAATCAAGCAGTAAAATAAGTTTATATAGGTTACAATCTCTGAACAAGTTGCCCCTATCGCGGAATGAGGGAAAATCTTATCTACCCACCTTTTAAACTTATTTTAAAAGCAAAGTTATTTTCCTTACCTGCAGCAGAGCGACGAAGCACACCAAGTAGGCGATTTTCATTATACCTGAAAAAGAAAACTGCATTAACTTCCTGAAGGAGACCTACACAGTTTAGTAAAAACTGTCGCAAAACCAGGTTCGACTGGACGCCCACAGAATGTAGATAACTAAAAGCGTGGACATAACGGGTCAAGCCAGATTTAGAGGAATATCTAGATTAATGTCACTCCGATAAAATTCAGAAGATCACTTACGGTTTCAAAACCTTAGTCCTTGAGATAAAGGACAATCCGATTCCAAACTTATTTTTCTAAAACAGTTATGTCAGTACTTAGAATTTAATCTAGCATTTTTAATCAGGGCCGGCGCCACGTTCCGCGAGGCCCTGGGCAAAGTATTTACTCGGGCCCCAATGTATAATACTGGGCTCTTATTTAAAATTTTATTCATCGTGAAATGTTAAAATGTAAAAATGTTGCTACTTTCACATTTAACTCTTTATAGTCAGGCTACTTTTATGTACCATTAACTTCAGTTTTAATAAAAGTAGATTGCACTTCTCATACAAAATAATTTGCTCAATATATTTAAGGGGACAGTGGAGTTTAAAATCATTAAAAGTATTTAATTTTTGTAAATTTCACCTTATTCTTCAAGGGTACATTATATGCATTTATCACAAATAAAAAAAATTTAAAAAAAAATTTACGCGTTGTCTTAGAAATCTTCGAAATACCCCCTGCGCATTCAATATCAATGAAAATCCAATATTTTTTTTTTAAGTTGGGTTTATATATAGAAATAAAATTGAGCATCGAATTTTATGTATTTGAATTTCAAGGTAAAAATTTGAAAAATTAAATTTCCAAAATTAGTAAATTTCATCTTCAATATTATTCAAGGGTACATTTTATGCATTATGGCATGCATTTATAAAAACAATTTTATTTGGAGAAAAAAAAATTACGAGTAGTCCGAAATCTTCGAAGTGCCCCCTGCACGTTCCATATCAATGAAAATCCCAATATATTTTTTTTATAAGTTTGGTTTATATATAGAAATAGAGCATCGAATTTTATATATTTGAATTTCAAGGTTTTAAAAAATTTTAAATTTTCGAAAACATTGAATTTTTTTACCTTTAAATTTAAAATTCGATGCTCTATTTTATTTCTATATATAAACCAAAGTTATAAAAAATATTGGAGATTCATTGATATGGGATGCGCAGGGGGAATTTCGAAGATTGGAGACGACGCGTAAAATTCTATTTTTCTCAAAAATGTGATAAATGCATGCCATAATGTACCCTTTAATATATTCAAGGTGAAATTTACAATTTAAGGATTTTGAACTCTACTGTTCCCTTAAAAGCACAGCGAAACAATTAAAGCTAAATATTTTTTAATGTGGGTATTTCCCCAACCCTAGGTGTAGCTTTCATCCTAATTAATGTTACACGAAAAATTTGCAACTACTACACTCTAGTGTTACAGATAAGAAAAAACATTTTACACTGTTATGAATTGAGACATTTCCCGTAAGTGTTCTTGTGAATATTTTGCAAAAAGAGCAAACCATTAACTTAAGTCTGTTTTAAAAGTTAAAACTATCTAAAAATCAAATTACAGACATTCGGTATATCTTAGACCTTACGGTAAAAAAAATTATTCAGGAGAAGCATTTTGTATTCAAAATTCAGGATAAAGGGTTATGTGCATAACTTCTCTAAAATCTTCTATAACATTAAGGGGACGGTGAACATTTAAAAAAATTTCGATAGAGATCAAGTTGTGCAAATACACATTTCACCATAAGTATACGGAACACCTTAAAAGAAATTTCCAATCTTATAATTTAAAGGGGTTCGGGACACAAATCTTCAAATTTAATTTTTTTTATTGATTAAAAATTCTGCCGTTTTCTGCTTAAAATCATGTTTCTATCTCAATTAGAACAAGAAATAATTTTTTCGTTTTGGTTTGCTTTTAAAATCTGCCTTTCAAGCTATGGTTGTCAAGGAAACGAGTTCTTGTGAAATTGAGTTTCTTCATGATGTTTTTTCACCATTTCTTATGTTTAAATTCTTATAACTCGAGAACCGTTAAAGATACAGGGTTAAACTCTGAACATATTTTTTCCAATTATTTTACTTTTGAGCCAGCATATTTGAAAAAATATTTACTTTTGAACATGTGACTTTAAAAAAAGTTGCACCACTTTGTAATTTTCTCGTTAAATATTTTGGATAATATTTAAAATGCTGGCTCTAAATTTAAAATTTGTTTATTTAAGTGAAAAAAAAATTTAAATTCTATAAATGTTTCGAGTTAACGATTTTAAACTACCCCACTTTAACAATATAAATTTTTAAAAATTGAAGTTTTATCATGAGCTTTAGAAAATATGGTTAACCATCACAAAACATTTTAAAGTTAACTCAATAAAAATTTTTGAAAATGTGTCCCGGACCGCCTTAAGATCTTAAAAAGAATAAGTAAATTTTAAAATGCTCCCTGCGTCTTAATTTTGGATATTTCCTTGATTTGGGATTTTAATTCCGTAAACCTTTATTAGAAACAAATTTCTTAATCCCTTAAAAGTTGGAGATTTTTCCGAATTCCATATCTATTTTCAAAATTCTACTTTAAGTTAAAAATCAATGTCTTAATGAAGTCCAGTTTTAAAATGCATACACAGCTTCTCTAAGCAATATCAGGATTCTTCCTTATAAGTTTAATTGTGCTCCTTACTAAATTTTTGGATCATTTCAAAAATCTGAAAAATCAGTATTGAGAAACAGATTTAAAGTACATTAAAAAAAAGGCAAAAAAAAAATTCAGCAAAAGACACTTTGAACTTTACGTAAAATAATCGCATCTGCATGCTGTTTTCCCCCCGAATGATGTAGTGCAAATTTAATACAAAAAGGAAATATTGATTTTGGGGGAGATTTGTGAACAAATAAGTTCCACGGTCCCCTTAAATATTCTTTGCGTTTACGGTTACTTTTAGGATCAAATCCATACACTCCAACAAGATCAACTTTGCCTACAAGAAATAAAGTTACTTTCTCACGAAGAAACATTGCAAAACAAACTGAGCAAAAATCTGTACAGAGGAAGTGTTATTTCGAAATGTATAGAGACTCGTAAGACCAATGAACGCGGGCCAATTATATAAGCGAGTAACCCTTTATGTACTGAATTCAGTAAATTTTTATCTTCTAAAGCATTTTTCGCGATTGTTTGAAACTACATTAGATGTACATAAAATTTTAGGACTTGAAGGATCAACTTTGAATTTATAGGGATTTTGCGAAATATAACCCAACTCATTAAATATTTTTATTTTGTAGAATTAGGAAGTGTACAATGTTCTTAGAATAAAAATATTTAATTGAAAAATCCCACCTCCCCCAACGCCAGAAAACTGAAAAGATTGCAAGGCAAAATAAATCCTTTTAAAAATATTTGTTGCGTAACCATGCTTTCGGAACAAGATAAAGTAATGTATCCAACTCATTCTAAACTATTGCTATTAATCTATGCATTAAATCTAAATTTATAACGAGTAACTTTAATTTTATAAGTACCGTCAGTAGATAAAGGGGTTAACACTACATTTACTGAGAGAAGACTATGCAAAATTGTGTATACTTGAGCAGAATTAGATCCAACTTTGATATTTTGTAAATTTAAATTCAGTGCGCAAGTCAATAAGATGGTAATTTTCCCTAAAGTCTAAAGTTATGTTTAGCAATAAAGTTAAAAACATTTTTAAACTAAGAATTTAACAATACGCAAACTTTAGTTAGCCCTATTAGTGTTATTTATGGGGTGTGCTTAAAACAATAGCATTATCAAGATTTTAGAGTAAATTTCAATTATGAATCTAATTCATAAAGCATTTATGGAGCACAGGACTAACTCTAATCAATTTCGATTTGTTTTATTCCGAATTAAAAACATTCCGGTCTAATATTCAAAAATTTGAATCACACCTATAGCGAATATAACAAGGTACGATTTAAACTAAAGACGAGCTCTCAGATTAGTAAATGTTTATGCGCGCTGTTATTTTCACACTAAGTTTTAAAATTTTAACCGCTTGTGCGTATTTAATATAGTCCGCATGACATTAACATTTTAAAAATTATGAATTTGGATGAAAGTGTTAATTTTAAACAATACTTTCCATTTTGGTTTCAAGTTTGTAACAATTCTATTTGTCAAAAATATATGCATACGTTTCTAGCTGTAATGCGCGCGCACGATTTCACGTAATAGCGAAATTTAAAATAAATTGCGAAGTATATAAACACTGAAATTTCGAGGAAAACTTCCTAATTTCATATTTGATTTCTGGTACTTTTAAAAATGTTTTAGGATCATTTCGACAAATTTAAAGTCCTGATGTGCACCCTTAGACCAAGATTAGTTTCAAGGTCATATCGCAGAACTTTTGCACGAAGTGATTTTGAAGGTGTAAACCAATATTGATAAATATTCTTACAAGACTTGTGGCTTCAGTTTCTGCAATAATTGCAGAAACACTTCAACGTAAGGGAGCCATTAAGTTCTTAAATCAAGATTAAGGCAATTCTTTCGGACAAAAATACACAAAAAAATTTACTAAAATTAAGTCTCGACAAACCTAAGAGTTAATGACAGACGACCCGAAAACTAGTATCAGTTTAAACATTCTATTTAGAAAATATTTGATCTAAAGAGTAAATTATCTTCACACATTCTCGTTCTGTAAAAATTTCCAATTTTACCTTAAAGTCGATGTGCATTTCTGAATTTTTAGCACGAATAGTTAATCGTTAAATGACACATTTTTCAAAAATAAAGTGTTTCTTTCATTTAAATAAATCATGGGTAGATATTCTTAAAAATCATTTCCTTTTAAGTATGATTCACAGATAAAAACCAATCATTTTACTAATCGGCAAATAGTCTAAAAATAATTTTCCTTTATAAAATATTAAACATGAATTAAGAATTCCGAGAAATAAATTTTACTTGCTCACTGCAGAATAGGATATTTCGTAAGCTTCCAAACAAAAGAACACATAGCAACAATTAAAAAAATAAATCGTTAAACAGCGCAAGTCTAGCCATGTACATGTTGATAATTTAATATTTTCATTATGCATATTGACAACTTTAGGCGTTAGAGCTTCACTATTATTCCAATAGTATTTTAGAAGTTTAATTGGGTATGTTGACGACAGGCAATATGGCATTTAAGGGTTAAATCTGCTCCTTCACAGCATTGTTTTGTACGATATCCAATAAATTTATGAGCCTTATTCTCATCTGGAGAACCGATTTATCAAATGACACCAATAGCTTTACTTTATATACTATATCGTAAATATTGAACATGGTCTTCAAGGTTGGAGCAGTACAGTTCATTTACAAAAAGAATAAATGTCCATGCCAGGATAAACCAGACACCTAGGGGGTTGTGCCAATGACTACCTTTAGAGCTATCCAGACAGTAGTCGGGCCGACATTCACTTTATGAAACTAGCACTGCACTTCGCAGCCATGTCCAACAAATAAGTTAATTATGATAGCTATGTACAGTCCGGATAGTTCTATAAGTAGAGCATTGGCACGGGAAGCTGAGGTATCCAGGCTAGAGTCCTGATCTGGACATTTTTCCCTCTGAATAAACCAGAACTGCGATACTTCAACCTTTAAGATTTATTTAGTTTGAACTTACCTTATCTTCGTTATTGAATATCGTTTTACCAAGAAGGGGACGTCTGGTTAACGCCATATTAAAGGGGGGGACATGACCTTTAAGTTTGAAAATTCCATTTGATCTTT
This sequence comes from Maratus speciosus, assembly GCA_963932465.1. Lineage (NCBI taxonomy): Eukaryota > Metazoa > Arthropoda > Arachnida > Araneae > Salticidae > Maratus > Maratus speciosus. The sequence goes on from OZ010798.1 coordinate 296,431,359, forward strand.
ATACAAAGTACAAAAACTAATATACAATTAAGATTTTCTTCCTGCTGAAAAGTATGTCTTTAGCAACACAGAAAAACTCTACATTAAAAAATTTAATAGTATAAAACATGAATAAGCGCCCATGGTAAAACTGGAAAGTGAGCATAGAAAATTTATAGATCCTTAAACACTTACCTCTAATTTAAACAATATACACAAAATGGAATTCTTTAAAGAGCCGCAGGATTTATTTTCACTGAAGGTGCGGTTTATCAAGTTTCATTCAATTTTATTTCCGATCCCCCTATAAAACAAAAGCATACAAAACTTTATACATAGACACCTTAATATCTGCTCTGTATGGAATAATTTAAAAATTTTACAACTGATATTTACTTTCCGATAATGTTCAATTCTGAACAGTTGAAAAAAAAATCCTCTTTCATCCATTGTGAGCAACATCTCGTGAAATCCAACAAAGCAATTTATGAAACTTTCACTCCAAATTCAGTATAAGCGCATTATTAGAAAACAGGATCAACAAAGTCTTAATATTTTAAAATTATTCTTTATAAAATTTTTAAGTTTAATTTGGTAAAAATTACGTATGTTCAAGACATTAATTTCAGATCATTATCAATTTTATTTGGGACTAGTCAGTTTTGCTATAATCTTGCGCGCAATAGATTAAAGTAAAAAACTTTAAGTATCAATTTAAAACCCAATTGTAGGCAGGGTTGGTAAAAAACCGGGTTTTGGTTTAAACCAGGTTTTTTTAAAGATTTTCCTATTACATATACATGCATATTTATTGATAAAAATAAACATTGTTGATATATAAGTAATAACTTCATTTAAAAATAATTTAAATTAAATAATTAGTCAATTATGTAGAAAATTGAAATAATTTACTAGAATTTAAACATTTAGTAAAAGCTTTGTCTTTAATGTTCCATGAATAAAATGCTATACATAGTGAAACATTGATACCGCAAAAATCTTAATCCTGATTACTAGTACTATAAATATATGGTGTTTCATAAAATATATTTTCCCATGGCTATTCAAAGTAATTTCTTTGAAATATTTGCAATTTAAGTATCCGATTTTTCTGTTAGAACACTACCTTAACAATTACCTTTTATTGAAAGTAAAGCTTTATAATTCCTGGAATGATTTGAATTTAGCAGTAGAGTCTTTACACGTAGAAACTATGTAATGAAACTGTTTTTCGGGGTTTCTTTTGTTGGGAGGGGGGGGGGGGGGCGGCAAGCGTAATACATCTTTGTCATGTGATAAAAATTGCTTATAACTCAATAGGCAATTTATTCATCAAAAATGGAAAACCCAGTTCGATTTCAAATCGCTTCCATAGTCAAGCCTCCTGATTTTATATCTTTCCGTTGTGTCAAAGCGTTTTGCATTTGAATAAGAGCAGTTGAGAACAGCCGTGAAAGATAATCTCCTTAATCAAGAAAATTCTCTTTTACAGCTTGACTGAAATCTTAAGACATTTTATGTTATTAATTGTAAATAATCAGTTCTCAAAGGAAAATATTTCATTCAAAATATTTAATATTTTTAATCTTTGCTAAATTCACATTTTAAAATTCTCTTTAGAGCTTTACTTATGTTCATCAACACATGCAATATGCATTCTACATGCATACAAATATAACCTAGACTCACTGTCTCACGGTGACTGCTGGGATAAGACTTAAGTTTATATGCAATAATTTGAAACACTTAAATTACAAAAATGAAAGATTTCTAAAAAACCAGTTGGTTAACGTTGGTTTAAACCGTATCAACCCCGCTGGTAACAATAAAATAATGCAAAACCCCCAATACCAATGTAGAAATGTATGAAAAACAAAGGCTTACTAAACCGAATAGCCATGATGCAGCAGAGAAAACTCACAACCAATCATTCATTAGCATACAGAACAAAGAGTAACCAATAATGTGCAAAATGAAGACATTAGGGAAAAGAAAAAACCACATGAAAAAACCAGCATGGTTTTTAAAAAACCATTTTGTTTAAACCAGCGTGGTTTAAACCAAACAACCCCGATTGTAGGATTTTTAAACTGCTAAACAGAACATATTAATGTAATAAAATTTATAAAAAGGGATTTAGAAATAAATGTAAAACGATATTAATTGCACCTTCGGCGAAAAGAGACTAAGAAATTCAAACAAAATTGTAACTTAAGTTTTTTAAAGATTCAATTGCAAAAATAAAACTAGACATCCACGTTTTAGCATGTGGACCACAAAAAAACGCACATGCAGTTAAATTTAAAAAACGCAGCTTATATAATTTGAAAGTAACGCGCATAAACCAAGTTTACTAACTGAGAAAACTAATCTTTAAATATGCAATTTCCGGATGCATTTAAAGCCGCCTATGCTTAAAACTAAGTATCGAACAAACAGGTTAAGACCGAAACAGAAACCGAATTTCGGTAGTCAATTTTCGGCCGACAACATCCAATTATTTTTTTTAATGTATACATTATACGTGCAATTATACGTTTGGCCCAAGTTGGCTTTGTGCAAGACTATTTTCGTACAAAAGTGATTTTCTAATTATACGAATTTTAATAAAAAATGCTTTAGGTACACGTATACATCTTTATCGTTTGATTTTTGTGAATGATCATTTCTTATACATGCCATTGCTGTTTTATACTATACTTTCAGTATTCAAAATATTACGGTTTCAAACTAAATTCTATTAGGTGTCAAGTCTGCAGATATTAATGAACACGTGAAAAGTCTTCAAAGACTAGTCATATGCATTTCTTGCTTTATAATAATTTGCACCGACATCTTTAGTCAATCATGACTGATAATTATGAAAAGACAAGTTCATAGCAATTAAGAGAACAATCATTCATTCATTTGAGCCGATACAGCTCAAAATCAATGAGTCATGTTGAAATTTTCCGAAGAAGAAACTATTTTTTGGAATACAGATAGTTTCGGTCGAGTTTCGGCCCGGCCGAATTTTTGGGCAACATTTTTGCCGAAAATTAGTTTTGGGACGAAAACGAACCGAATTCCCGGTCATCTACAACTCATGAAATAATGAAGGTTTTTGCATATTTCAGGAATGTTTAAGGTATTTCAGAAATATTCATGCATAAGTTGAATATTTAAATTAAAAAAAATTAAAAATGTCAAAATTGACATGCAAATTTTAATTTAAAAACATTAGCGCATACTCGCGTATAAGTCGAGGAATTCGACAATTTTCGGTAAGCAAATTTGGGGGGGGGGGGGGGTCGACTTATACGCGAGTCAGTTAAAAGAGAAAAACTTCGAATACTGTAAAATTATGGCTTTTTATGTGTATGAATAAAAAATACATAATATACAAATAATTTATCATTTAAAAAAATTTCAATGATTTGTTTTCTTACTACCTTTTCGCATTGGCAAGTAAATCTGATTTTGATCAAAATTTAAGTAAAAATTTAGGGGCCGACTTATACGCGGGTTCGATTTTTTCCTAAATTTGCATTCGAAAGTTAGGGGGTCGACTTATACGCGAGTCAACTTATATGCGAGTATATACGGTAACTGGAAAAAATTGCCATTTTCTAAACTAAATTTAAATTGACATTTATGAATTCTATAAATGTCACAGGAACTAGACTTATAAACTTTCGGTAATTTATAGGTTTTTTATACCTACTTTTAAAATATTCATGTCATAACTTTGAATTTAGATTAGTTTTTAAATATGCATTCAAAAAGGAAGCAACTATTCCTAACGGTTTATTGAACTTTCTTAAGTTATGAAAAATTTTACTCCCCTACCCTAAAAAAAAATATAAATGTTAAAAAAAATCTTATCTAAAGAATATTTACGTTTTAAATTAACAAATTTGATCAAAAATGCCATTTCGAAAAAAAGGGGCAAATACCGTAAGATTCAGAATAAGATTTCAGTTTTAAAGCGTCCTTTGGCACTGATAATTTTAGAAGTAAAGATTATTCATTAGGGTGGCCTTTACACTAATCCTTCCACACTAATAAACACCGCCTGTACGTCAGAAATAACATAGGTACATTCCCTCCTTTAAAGTCGAACAAACTAGAAATTTTGAATAAGTTAGCCGCATATAAATAAGTCAAGGGATCGGTTGCAATACTAACGAAGAAACGGTCAAGATCAAGTAATAGTTTTAAAATTTACAATTCTCTGTACTCTTAGTAGATTAATGCCATCACGAAAATATGTATCTAAACTCTAATGAAAAAGTATTTAAAATAATTTATACCTTAACAAGTTTAGCTGTTCAAAAAAATCCAGCAGAATCAGACCATCTTTTTGTATTCAACACTGCTATGCATATTGAAAGTTGCCCAACTCTAGACGAGAGAAACATCGCCTGGCTCAAGAAAAGTGGCAATGTTAGCAATTACACGTTCACTAATGGTACAAAAGCTTCGGGTAATTCAAGCACGAACATCTTTAACAATTTAGTCCTTATGAGTGCAGAACAGTTGCCTCCCTTCGTCGGGTGAAGTGTAGCAAAGAAACTATAGGCTCGAAGTAGCAAGAGTCGTTCGGTAGCTTCTTCGTCCCGAGCCCACCCTTCCCGCTTTTCGGTGCCTAACTTCTGTAATTCCCCTTTCAAATTTGTCCGGTTTCAATTTAATTTCAACCTGGCTTGAGTCGTTTACTCGGGACCTATGAATCTTTCTTCCGCAAAAGAGTCTGAATAAGTGGAAGAATAAAGGGCTGCGGACGAAAAGGGGTCGCTCGCCGCGGCGGTTTAGGAAACAATAGATAATTGGAAAACAACCAAAATAGAAACCAGACAACGGGAAGCAAGTTCATTTTTTTTTTTATCTAACGGAGAGAACTTAAGTGGTAAGGTACAAAGGAATTCCGCAACTCAAAATGCAGATTTAATTCAATGAATCTTATTAGAGGCTAATTTAAAAATAAGTGAAATTTTAAGGCAAACGAGGTGCGTTTTTACTATAACTAGTTTATCAATATTCATATCTTCATTCATTTTTGCTTAATGCAACAGCTATTGCATAAATTGCCATTATATATTAAATTCAGTAATACATAAGACCATCTTAAATAGGGCGTAATCACCAACCTAGAGTTAACTACCATGAGATCTATGTATGATAGGATTTAATAAAGTTTCGAATTAATAAAATTTGAAAGGATTCGACAATAATCAACATTTAATTTCAAGCCATTCGGTTGATAGTTCTTGCGCTGTTAAATGCGGACAGACTGACCAGACGACGACTAAGTGCTACGTATTTATTACGAACGCACCTAATGATCCCGCTACAAAGAAACTGCGATCTAACCGTTCAAATGGCGTCCCTTGAACAAGGAGTTTTTTGCAACTGTTCCTTCAAAAATAATCAAAATTCCTAGTGTTCAAACGACTCCATTCAACAAGGACCTACCTTAGACTGTTCTGCCAGTTTAGCCCCGTTTTAACGGTCATTTGTTACGTCTAAACTCAAGACTTCTGTTAATGTTAACACTGTCAACACTTCTGTATTAGACTAAACATCTCGGCACATACTTTTTGGTATAAATATATATCATATGTGCTGCCAGATCTTAACTAAAGCGTTCGCTATAGGGAAGATCTGTAAACGTATTCGTTTTAAGATAAAAATACCAAAACTAATGACTTCCTAAATTTAGTTTCAAATGCAGCTCCTTTTAAAATTTTACAGGAGACCTGTTTCAAACTGAGCTGTTTAAGGGGGTCCGGGACACAAATTTTTTTAGTTAGATTAAAAACTGCCTTTTCTGCTTTAAGTGTTTAAATCATATTTATCTTAATTAGAACAGGAAATAATTTTTTCGTTTTGGTTTTCAAAATCTGCTTTTCAAGCTATGGTTGTCAAGGAAACGAGTTCTTGTGAAATTGCGTTTTTCTTCATGATAGGTTTTTCACCATTTCTCATTTAAATTCTTATAACTCTAGAACCGTTAAAGATACAGGGTTGAAACTCTAAACATTTTTTTAATTTACTTTAGAGCCAGCATATTTGAAAAAATGCTTACTTTTGGAAATGCGGTTTTTAAAAAAGTTGCACTTTGTAATTTTCGTTAAATATTTAATTTTTCTCAAATTAATATTTAAAAAAATGCTGGCTCTGAATTAAAAATTTAGATGAAAAAAGTTTAAATCCTATAAATATTTCGAGTTACGATTTTAAACTACCCCACTTTAACAAAGTTTAAAATTTAAAAAAATGAGTTATGCGATTTTGTTTACAAATGATATGGTTAACCATCAAAAAATTTCAAAGTTTTAACTCAATAAAATTTTGAAAATGTGTCCCGGACCACCTTAATGACTATACGTTATACTTTAGACTTAAAATTTGTCATTGCAGGTGCACTCATGGACCCCCCCCCCCCCCCCAAAAAAAAAAAAAAAAAAGCGCGAACCAATACTGACAACCGAGACGCCAGTACTACTTCCGCATTTTAACAAGTTTTCCCCCCTGTAAATGCCAAAAACAGGATATCTTTCTGTAATTTACCGGGGAAACTTCCGTTAAATACGGAAGTACTGGCGTCTCAATTGCCAGTAGTATTTCCAAATTTGTCTTTTTACAGTGCACTTAAACCATTGGTGCCTAAAATTTCTCATTTGTTGGTTTAAATCTAAAACTTGTCCCATAAAATTACAGCTAAAAAATTTGCATTTGACAAAATGTATACTTACTAAATGTTGAATATGCTTAATATTTGGTAATATGTATAATTATGCTCTGTCTAAATTTATATAAAATAAGCTTTTAAAGTAATTGTATACTGTAATTGCATTTATGAAAATACCCATTTCTTTACAGAGACTAACAAGTATTAGTACTAAACTAAGAATAATCATTTAATAAGAATAATCTCATTTGTTGCCTGATCTTGAAATAACTTTCTACAAATATGAATGTAGTCTTGAACATAATTTTCCAATTTAAAAATATTGCGTATTTCAGAGAAGTGTACAAGCTATGATTGCGACTTATTTGGATCCTTCGTATAAAAATGAAAATAAACTTTACATTTCGCCATCTTGAAAAACGGCAAATCTAAACTGAGAAAAGCCTTCATTTAAGCAAATATCGATATTACACTGAAAAAGGACTACAACGGAGATTCTACTGGCAATCTTAACGCCAGTACCATTTCCGTATTTTTACGGAAATTTTTTCCCCGTAAATTACAGAAGATTCTGTATTTTGCGAGGAAATTTTCCGTTAAAATACGGAAATTTTCCTCGCAAAATACAGAATCTTCTGTAATTTACGGGGAAAAAATTTCCGTAAAAATACGGATTTCTGGGATTTAGAGAAAATTTCCGTTAAAATACGGAAATAGACCGTGTCTCGATTGCCAGTAGAATCAACGTTTAAGTTTTTACAGTATGCCGAAATCTTTCGGCAAGACATTTAGATATTTCATACAAGTTATAAAAGAAAATTACCAATTTATTAAAATTCGATGCAACCCAAAAATGGGACGCTAGACATAAATGGGTTAAGCGGGGAATTCGTATAAACTTTGTATTTAGAATAAGATACTGCCCTCCCCTAAAATACCCAACACTTTTCATTCAACATTTAAAAAGAACATTTACGCAAGACCATTTCAGTAGCAGATGTAAAATACGGGAATTTTACATTATAGGTAACAAAGAAAAATTTAATTCAATAACGAATGTATCCATTTATAGAGAGTTGTCGCTGTATTAAATTAACTCTTAAGCAGGAAACGGACGAATCTAGATTTAAGTAAATCAATGTAAAAAATATATTCAGAATAAAGACTGGGAAGCTTTAGATTAAATCCACGTGTAGAAATATGAAAGCTTGCAAAAATTTGATTAATCAGAATGTTGATATTAACCCTTTTGCATCACTGCATTGCATATCTGCAACATACCTAAAAGCCAATGTTACTTAGGGGAAAGTAGGGAATGGCGCTCATTTAAGGGAAAAACCTTAGCTAGTCCAATTTAAACAAAAAAATGTTAATGAAGTCAGTTTGCAATCAACTAATTTGCATAAAAGTTTTAGAATTTTTTTTTTGTTTTATTTAAATAACTATCAATTGAGCGGAAATGTCCGACATGGTAGGGTAATTGCGCTGAGACTGAATACAACATTCAAGTAAGACAAAAGTCACATGTGTGGGCTGTTCACATCACTGCAGACTTTTTGCGACCCCTTTACACATAGTGTTACACATATAGTGGGCTACTTTTATATTTAGGTTAGATTTTCACCACTTTGAAATCAACTCTCCTTGTTTAATGACATTAAGGTAAAAACAGGAATTTTACTATTTCAAGAAAGTGGTGTCAACAAATTTGAATTTAAAAGTTGCCACTGGCAACACTTTAATTCCACGCTATTACCCGTTATCGCCATGTTGGGTTTTAATGCATTATAATTGGCGTAAAAACTCACTACAAAAATAAAAGCATGAAAGTACAGCTAAAAGTATACATGTCATGAGTAAATTACATTTGAAAATAAGAGTACAATTTGGATGTTTCAGAATTTTATAATAAAACAACTTCATACTAATAACGTGAGGACAAAATTACTTTCCTCCCGAGGACCATCAAATCCTTACTGGGAACTTAGGATAAGTTCGCTAGGTGCCGGTACCGACCGCACGTTTTCAATTCTGTCGAGATATTTGGTGAGCGGGATTGCTCTTCTGAGCTTCATTATCCTACTTTCCCCTATACAGGGAGTTTTAGAAGACCTTTTTGCTGTCATCGTCCAATAGCAGTAAATTTTAGAATTAAGCGTAAATTCAGTTTATTTTTCACAAAAAGGTATTTCAGCAGCTTCACCCTATTACTAAAATGAAACTTCGTAAATTGACAAAAAGGTCAGAGACCTCCATGAAGATTTATAAAAAGGCAAGTTCGTAATATTCTAGAACAGGGTCGGCGAACCTATGGCACGCGTGCCACTTTCTGCATGCCAAAGAATAATTTTGGCACGGCGCGACGTTGATTATGTCTGTAAATGAAGATACAACGATTTTACACAAAATACACGAACTTAGATGATCTGATTAGATTCTAAATTCGATTAACTGCAAATTTAATTTTAATACTATTCAATATGGTTTCGAAAATTTATCAAACAAAGAAAACATTTGAAAACTATCAAAAAGGAAAGATTATTACCGATGGTAAATTTTGGCAATTTGGAAATTTCAGAACTTTGAAAAAAAGGCAGTTTACTTACAATTTTAATTTTTTCTACTATTTATATCCGTCATTTTCGCAAATTCATCATTTAAAAATTTAGAATATAAAATCAAATTGTGATTGCCATATAAATTCACTTAGTTTGTATTCTGTTATTTTTCATCCAAGATACAACAATTAATCACATTATGTTTTTAATTTCTAAAATATAATTGTTTCTATAATTATTGCTTGCATAATACTTACATGTATGTTACTCATTTTGGAAAATATCCTAATGAGTAATTTTCAAGTAGTTTTGATTCATTATATTTCAATCCACTAAATTTGTTTTTTACTTGGCACGTCAAGGTCAAGTAAAATACGTATATTTCTTAACTTGGCACGCGACTATAAAAAAGGTTCGCCAACCCTGTTCTAGAAAGTGCGGTGACCGCCGCATTAAGGGGGGGGGGGGTCCGGGACACAAAAATCTTCAAATTCTTAAAAACTTTACATTAAAATTTGTTTTTTTCCCTGCTTAAAATGACGTACAAACCATGTTTATCATAATTAATAGAAAATATTTTTGCTTTGGTTTGGTTTGTTTTCAAAATCTAGCTTTCAAGCAATGGTTGTCGTGAAAACGACTTCTTGTGAAAATTAGTTTCTTCACGATGGGTTTTTTCACCATTTCTTTAATTTTAATTGTTATAAGTCCAAAACCGTTAAAGAAACTGTTCAGATTTATAAAATGTATTAATTGGTTTACTTTAATTTTGATTCAGCAAATTTGAAAAAAAAAAAAAAAGTGTCATTTTTGAAAATTAGATTTTTAAAAAAAGTTACATGATTTGGAAATTTACTTTGATTCAGCATTTTTAAAAATTGCTATGAAAATAAATATTTAAAAACATCCGTTTATTTAAAAACAAATTCTACAAATATTTCAAGTTAACGATTTTAAATTGCCCCACTTTTAGTAAATTTCAAATTAAGTTTTTTTAAAAACATTGAGAAATTTTATCATGAGATTGTTTACAAATGATATGGCTAGCCATAAAATTTTTTTAACTATAAATAAAAATTCTTAAAATGTGTCCCGTACCCCCTTAAATGAATCTGATCTAGGACCTAGGGTATTTCTTCGCTAATAATCTGAGCGGTTTGGACTACTTCTCAGTTCCCCATAAACAACTTTAATCTGTTGTAGAAAAAAGTATTTTAAACAATTTTATTTTAAAGTGTATATCAAATAAAGGGTATGAAGTGCATTATAGAAACAGGGGAAGAAAATATTAGTTTTATAAGTACTTTTATTTATGAAAATGCAGGAAAGCCCTCAAGATGATCGGAGGGTTGAACACAAACATGAAAATTGTGTAGCATTAGAGAAGTGTTTGATAAACAGACAATTTTAAAATCCAAGAATTTAAGATATTTAATGTCAAAGTTTATCAAAATCAGTCCATTAGAAGAGAAGGCTTTATAAGAGCAAAAACTACACAATTTAATCGTTCTAAGAATATACATTACAAACTTGCGGTGTGCAGACTACATTTTAAAGCTATGCATTTTTTAGGGTTCATTTCAATTTTTAAATTGAAATTTTCAGCATTGAGAGATTACATTTTAACAAGCCAGGAAAAATGCGTCAAGCATAGATTATGAAACACTTTCCAACACATTCAAAATAATGTAACAAAACTGCACCGTTTAAGAAATTTAAATATTACGTCCAATTCAACCACATGGAACAATACATTTCAAAACCCAATTTCAGCTGTTCCCATCCACAATCCGAAAAGCTAATTTTTTCAGCAGTTCTGTATACTATAGATTTGAATCCAACTACATGCACGCCAAATTTTAGTTCACTTAAGAGATATATACATCAGTTTAAATTTATCTGCAGCAATTTCCTCCAAGGAGAACGGTACGTGAATACTTGTGCAGCCCTGTATTTGAGGTATAGAATTTACATAAACAAGTAGGATGCAAAGAATTGCAAAGCGCATACTGAATTTTAAACCGTACACTCCAGCAATTACTCAAAGACAGTACTGCACTGTAACCGATCTCTTGTGCGTCCCTGTAAATGAATAAAAATGCTATGAATGCCCCGTTCTAACGAGAACTTGGTGAAATTGTGATATCAGTTTCAATACATTTGAAATAGCGCATTGTCATTAAAATACTCTGCAAACGATTTTTCCTTATATACCATAATATAAAGGAACACTTGAGTGCCCCAGTAAATGAACGATAATATAAATAGGTAAAGAGGCAATGAGAACAGTGTTGATGCTGTCATCAGAAACTAATACTGCAGAACACCTGCTTACTACATACTTCATATACAATACCAAACATGTTTTGTGACCCTAAATAACCATCAATTTCATGAAAATCAGTATATTTACTGGAGTTAGAGCGTGGACAGACGGCCAGACAAACCGGACGCATAAACACTTTCAACTTCGTTGGAAGTGTTAAAAGGGTTATTTTAAATTGCCAATTATAAAAACACTAAGTAATATTTACTTCGAATTAAAAATAAATTACCCGTAACTATAATAGGCAAAAAACTAATTGAAATTAAATGATTACTTATTAAAAGCAGGAAAATATTGAAAATCAAGTTAACAATTTACACGTGAATATTAAAAGTTAAAAATACATTAAATGCGCTAAAAAGGCGTAAATGGAGGAATTTAAGTCTCATTTAAAAATGCGAAATACTGCCAAATTTTAAATGTTTACACTAGACGTTTGGAATTTCTAGATTATATTTTAAGCTATTGTTGCCAATTCCAAGACAGCGAAAAAATATTTCCTTACTCACAAAAGTATTCTCGCGTGAATATTAAAACTAAAAATTCACCAATGCGTTAAAAGAAATATAGAAATGTCATTTAAAATGACCAAATATTGCACAACAGCTTAATATCAAAAATATTTTAAAACTTATGAATTCTATGACAGCGCAAATATACTTTCTAAAAAATAAAAGTATTTCCACGTGTATGTTAAAAGGGAAAAGCTGAAAATCAAGTCCGATTTAAAACCGGCATTTAAAACTTGCCTATTTTAAAACTATTTTCTTGTAGCATTAAATACCAGGAGGAAAAGACTACATAGTTCAGTTACATTTCAAAACAGTCAATATAAAATTATCTTTAAAACAGCCAGATATGTTTAAGAGCTGCGGATCTAGTGTTATTTCCCAGTCAAAGGAAAAATTAATGGAAACCTGTTTAAAGGGAAAATTGCCACTTTAAAATTATAGTTCAATTTTTTGAAAGCCGACCAAATTAACGTGTTTAAGAGTTTGCGGTGCCTCAAGGAAGGTTGGCAAGCTTAGTTCGTAGGAGGCAGAGTTCCCCTAGCAATTTAAAACTTGAGAATTGACAATATGAAAATTTTATTCTGTTTATTGCAGGTGTAGAAAGTATCGGTAAATATTTATGTTCCAAAATTTCTCTTGCATGCTTAAAATGCATTCCGACACCCGAGTAATATTTTTCAAATCTGTTCTTGAGAAATAGTGCAGTCATTTGGTAGAAAATAGGGGAAGTTTTGGTGTAGTTTTGATATTTGGTGCTTATGTTTTTTGGGTCGCTGAACACGAATCTGAAGTTTGTCAACAAAATTTATCCCGGGAAACACGTTTTTTTGGCAAAAAACTGGGGGAAAAAAAATGGGATTTTCTTTGTTTTTTCAAAATAACTTCAAAATTATGCATTTTACGCAAAAGTCCTCAATACATAAATTAAAGATAAAATTTCCTACATTTTACGCATTAAAAGTTTTTTTCTCTGATCAATGGTTTAGCCGTGACAGCGCCGCAAAAATGGGTGTGAAAATCAAAAAATTCTGGAAAAACGGGAATTACGACAGTGCACGGTGGGTGATTTACCGATTCTAGCTGGCCAAAATTATTTTTGGCGTCAATATAGTCGCATTGCCATGACATTTAAAAATGTTATTGATATTCACTATTGAATGTTAGGTATTGTAAAATGTTGCGTGTAGCAGTCATAATTTCATTACAGGGACATTCAAAAGTATTTCATTATATTACGGCCTATGGGGGAAAATCTTTTATGGTGGTTTTTAATAATGTTTCATAATTTCAAACACTTTGAAATTTATATACATATCTATGAAGTGCACTACAAGATAATTTCTTGTAGAATATGGTATGGGTAGTATTAATCGATCATTTACAGGGACACTAAAAAGAATTATGTTACATTACGGTCTATGGAGAAAAATTTGTGTATTTTGTTCATGTTACACCTTTTCAAAAGTATTTAAATTGATATATATCTCCGAAGGGCTCTACAAGATGCTTACTGTTGAATATGATGTGCAATTAATCTTTCATATACATGGACACACAAAATAAATCGGTAATATTTTTCTCTGTATGAACAATTGATGGAAGTGCGTTTTCAGTAGTGGAATTCTTTAAAATTTTAAAATTTGCATACTATTTAGCGTGTATAAATTCTATAAATTATATAGGGCTGCACAAGACATCTATATACCCGCTAATTGCCGGAAATTGCTAACGAGGAATTTTCAGCTGTGCTCTGCGTTCACTAACAGTTCTAAACTTTAGCATATTGTGAATTATATGATAAATCTATAGTTCATATACAGGAATGTACAAAATTTTCAGCTATGTTTTCGATTTTGGTTGAAATTGTGTTTTCAAACGTGTTATATGTTTTACAAATTATTGCTTAGACATCGTTTTTCACGTTATTAAACTATGAAGTTTTATTATAGTAGTCCGAATGCGTTCAAAAATGTTCCATAATCTGATTGGCGCATGATTTTACATTCTTGATAATTTTAATGATACTTTCTTAACAGCATTGAAGCTAAAATGATAAAACTATTTTTGTATTGTAACAAATTCCAAAATTTCTTTTTAAATTTAAGGTACGGGACAAACATTCGATAGCATTAATGAAAATTGCTGTGTTGCATATTCTGTTGTATATTCATATTTATTTCTGCACAAACCTTACAGGAAACCTAACAGGAACCTTATGTAAAGATAGGGAATCCTAAGATATCATGAGAAAATGCCTACATTATGCTTTGCATTGTATCAAATCTGAATTTGGAGAATTTGTCTGGATCAATTTTGTAAACACTCAGAATTTGCAGCCAAGTAATATATTTTAAATGATTGTCCCGATATATCTACATACAACTGGCAATTTTGTCCAAATTTGGTCATAAATTTAAACATTTCGCTCTTGCAAAACTTCATGTGCTCTTCATTGTAATTTTCCTCTGTAAACAAAATATTTTCAACCAAATTCACATTTTCGTTACATTTTAAATCTTGTTGCCGTTGCATAATGGTGCAAAAGTTTATGTGACTAACTTAAATTTTGCTGTTTGATTAAAGAAAAAAAAAAAGGGTACTTTAACTAAAATGTCAAGAAAAAGTCATGCCAGAAGGTATCAAATATTTATTAAAAAAACATTTTATACTGTTGGTAGTAATAAAAACACCCACTAATTCCATGCGTCTATTTTCTATGCTGTAGATGTCTAAAAAGCAGGGACCCTCAAGTAAAAGAAAGCGGAAATATATTTTGTTTTCTAAATAAATGTAGTTACTAATGTACATGTTTATAATTAATGATTCATAATGAGTCGTCTTATTTATTATCAGCAACTTCATTGTAAAATGTATTCATTTATATAATCTTTAGTATACTTAATAGTCAATGCTTGTGTAAAATGGTCAGTTTTCATATTAAATCTACGTACAGCGGCGTAATTCCCGTTTTCTCTGAATTGTTTGGTTTTCACTCCCATTTTTCTGGCGTTGTCACGGCTAAACCATTGATCAGAGAAAAAACTTTATACATAAAATGTAGAAATTTATCTTTAATTTATGCATTGAGGACTTTTACGTGAAATGTATAATTTTGAAGTTATTTGGAAAAAAAACAAAGAAAATACCTTTTTCCAGTTTTTAGCCAAAAAAACGAGTTTCCCGGGATAAATTTTGTTGGCAAACTTCAGATTCGTGTTCAGCGACCCACAAAACATGAAGGCACCAAATATCAAAACTACACCAAAACTTTCCCCTATTTGTCCTTTTTCAGCACCTAATGCCTGGACTAAAAAGGATTTAGAAACGTTTAATCTGAATTTAGTTTCCATAAAATTCATTCAACTGAGGAGGACAAACCCTATTAAAGATTGTGATCGAACTTAAGCTTCTGATAGTCATGAAGATTTAAATTTGAAAACAGATTTGGCGATACATTACAGATTTAAACTTATTTCTCCGCTACATTTCAGATTTTGAGGTATAAGCAAAATCGCTGCAAATTGTTTATTTTCCTTGAAAAACCAGATTTTTTTTACATTGGTAGACTAAAATTCCGATATAAGATTTAAAATCTCATTTTAAAAATCGCGGTTAACCTTGTATACATTCTGAATGCTACAAAGAGAAAAGGTCTTTAGAGCTCAGGTCTTTAAAGAATCTTTCGCAAAGGCCTTTAAGACCTTTGAATAAAAGTTAGCCCCAGGTTTCATGCAGGTGGCATTATAGAAAATGAACATTCCATGCCAAAATGTCTTATCGATTATTTAAAATTTCATCTGTTATGAAGCTTAAATTTATATTAAACCCTCTTTAAAGCTTCACTTCAAACATTTCAATGGATCTTTACTGTAGTACACATAACCACTAATCAGTAGTGGTTTAGTCTTTAAACCCCCCCTCCCCCCAGAGGATATACGCTATAGGAAAAACAAAGTATAGCTTTGAGAAACAGGGTATACGGAGTACTGTATTCTTTAAAATCGCAGAAGGTATACGATGTATACCTCCGTATACACTCCACCCCTACTAATCTAATTTTTATAAGATTACGTATGGAAAAAGATCGCTTTTTAGAAGCGACAGAAATTAGGATTGCTGGATAAGACATACATTTCAAAATTCCTCTGCGTAGAATGCATCCTTCAATTTTAAACCACCTCAAAATATTAACTTTGTGTACTCTTTAAAGGACATCTTTTAGTCCAAATATTGTTAGTGGATAATTTTAAATAAAATCAAACGATTTCTCACCTTGAATCAAAGATAATGTGGACTTTAAAAAAATTTACTGTCTTAGAAAGGAGACTAAAATAATGAAAGTTAATACATATTTTATTTAAAACTGTACTTTCAAGCCTTTCCCAAGCTCAGAATATTTTAATAACCAAAAATTTATTAAATACTAGCTTGAAAAATACTTGAAAGTGAAAAAGTTGCAAATAAGATTTATATTTTTAACTTGTAAACATCTTATTTTTAGTCTTCTTTTAAGCAAGAGGAATTTTTTAAAGTCAACCATAAAATACCTAACATAATATGTAATGTGAACTTAAAATCTGAGCTCAGCTTTTAAGAACGAAAGCTGAAATTAAGCATACACTGAAATTTTGAGAACCAAGAAAGGAAACATTTAAGAGTACAAAAAAAAAAAAAAGTTTAAAAATAATTTCCAGAGGAGATTTTAAAAATACACCAATGCATTCTATGCCCATAGGTTTAACATTAGCGCGCGGGGGGGGGGGGATTCGGAAGTTTACTTACAGCCTTATGTCCTAGAAAGTTTCATATCATTACTAAATTTATCAATCCATTATATAGGTTCGAGAAACTAATTTGTGTAACAAGTACAGTAAAGTCTAGGGCGAATCGATCGGGACTAATGAAATCTTCCGCCGTATACAATATTACGCCTTAAGTACCACCCCCCCCCCCCAAAAAAAAAAGCACAAGTTTCACATTTAAACCTTTAGTAATGCTCTTTAAAATTAAATTTTTATTGAACTTTAAATTTATATAGTCTTAAATAATATTTAAAAACATTCGAAGACAAATAGTATCTATTAGAAATTTCAGTTCTGAATTTAATGAAATATATTTCGCTTTAACAAATACAATCATACCTCATCTTTAACATGGTTTCCGATGACAAAATTTTACCGACTCTTTAATCGTAAAAATTAGTAACACAACCGAGAAGTCGGTGTTGCTGAAGAATGCTTGTTAAACCGGAAGTAAAGATTAGTATATTTAACCATAAAGTTCAATGTGGTTCGTTTGAATTAACTTAATTTATTACGAGATTCAAAGTGTTAGAAACTATTTTAAGTTAAAGTTTCATGAATCAAATGCATTCATTAAAAAAATTTTCCGCCTTATGCAAAATTTTCGGTTCGCTGGGACCTTCAAAACCTTTCCGTTTCAGAGTTAAATCGGCTTAAACATGAATTAATGTCAGGCCCCGATCATTACTAATTGGGGCCCTGGGCAAAGATAAATTAGAGGGCCCCATTCAAATCGTTGCAACATTTAAATAGAGCTGATGGTCAGTCATGTGTTATGCATAAACAATATTTTCGCGCCTTGGATTTCAAGTAGAAAATTCTTAGCTCCGACAATTCTAATTTAGTGCCTTAATAAAAATACTCTTTCTTAGTACAGAACAAAACTCTTATATGGCTTTAACAACTTGTTATATTACTTTAAGATGAATTTAAAAATTTCAACTTACGGAAGAGTTAAATACTCTAACATGCAAATGTGTGTTAAATTGTCCTACACACAACATATCAAATACATTTTGATTCACAAGTAGAAAGTATTCAATAAATCTAAAAATATGACAATTTTGGGTTTGTTTTTCGTATTTAACTCTAAGTTAAACGAAACAATATTGAGTACGGAAGAAAATTTCATGACAATTAGAACCGATTATTTTCAACCACTGAAGTTTAGATTGTATTAGCAATGAAATTAAATCCTATCTATTAAAAATCGAAATATTATATCTTGTTTAATAGCGGTTGAGGTTAGCTTTGCGAAAGCATTGAGCTCTGCGAGTTCAAAATTAAATTTGTTATTCAGAAACTTTAGTAGAATCTTTTAAAAATGAAATTTGTAATTTAAAGTTTTCAGAGCTGGAATCTGGAAAAAACTTAAATATTTTATAAATATATGTATTTGGGGCCCCCCTTGAGGCCAGGGTCCCCTGGGCAATGTACCGATTTGCTCATGCAATAAGGGCCTGGTTAATGTTATTTGCTTTGGATTCGCCGGGACTTTGAAAAATTTCCCCGTTAAACAGATTTCCGGCTCAGACAGTCCGCCTTAGACTTTATTGTATTTGCAACAAAAGCAAACGTAACAGTAAGATAAATATGTATAATCTCAATCTGACAAATACCACTCTCCCGTCTTAAATTGTAAATGAATCTCTTAATATTTTATTAAAGATTAAAACCATTTTTAATAACCCATTAAGAGATTCACCCACATTATAAAAGATTAGATTTTGTACAGAATGATTCACAAGTATTCGATATTTCACTAAGGTTATTGATAGCAAAAATTTCCTCGTTATAAGACTTGCTCTGAATATGCATTTAGTGCTTCGAATGTTTTTTTTTTTTTTTTGGGGGGGGGGGGGGAGTGAAAGTTCAATTTTTTGTTTACATAGAGGGGGACATCCACTTTTATTTCTGTACTTTTGATAAACCTAAATTCTCCCTAAAATAACAGTTTCTTTAAAATTCTTAGCAATTCCTTCCAAAATAGCCAGAAAGGTATATTTTATTCAAAGAGTAATCCAGGGTTCAAGACAAAAATATTAGACATTTTAGAAAAAAAAAGGGGGGGGGGGATAGAGGATACAAAACTAAAAATAATTAAGGAAAATATTTTTTGAAAAGTCTTTCAATACTTGAAAACCAGGTAAATAATTTACTGCTGTAACAAAAGGCTACATGAAATGAGGCGAGGAAAGAGGGTTTTGTAATGATTCGTTTAGTATTAGTTTTCAGTTGAACGAATTTATTGCGTAGAAATGTGGATCGTATGTGCAGACGCAACTGTCAAGGATATAAGCATATAGATTGTTCTTAAAGACTAAATTGTACGTCAGACGAGGCAGATGAGGTGCGTTCGTTCTATAGTTTATAAATATTCAGATCTTAGTGCAATAGCTATTTACGTGTATTAAATTCAGTAATACGGAAATAACATTCCATCTTAAACAGGACGTCATTACCATGGCAGCTTATAATCATTACCTATCATGGATAGGCAATTACGTATGATAGGATTCAATAGAATGAAGAATGTTAAAATTTTGATCGATTTTCGTAAAATTTGAAACGACTACACATTCTGCAACGATTATATATCAAGTTTCCGACCGTTCGGTTAGGTAGGTTTCGCGAGGTTTGCGGACAGCCCAGACTAGTATAGGTGCTATGTATTCATATAATTACATACACACCTAAAAAGGTTATCGTGCTTTTATAACCTGTCCGAAATACAGATAGAGGAAAAATGCCCCCTCCAAGACAAAAGGGGGATTTCCCCGTGATTGCACGAGTCACTGCTAACAATGTAAATTAATACGCCGGAATTTTACTAATAAATGTCTAGTAAAATGCATATTTTATGCATAGAAACAAAACAGACAGATCCTAAATAAAAAATGCCGCTCGCTATAAGAGTAATATAGGATATAAGTATTAAAAAGTTTCAGAAAAATTAAACTCTGGACTCAGCATAACGAATTCAAGATTAAATTTTAAAGTCTTCAAGTACGTAGTCTTCATAATAGTATCCATTTATAAGCAATAGCAAGAAATATTTAAAATTTCTTAAACACTTTAGCAGCATATTGCACTCCTCATAAGTTAGAAAACTTTCAAGAGCTTTAATGCTTGGCCATATGGGCAGCTTAAGTAGAAGTTCAATTCTTGTATACAAATACGCATCTTGTGTACAGACTTAACTGCCAAGTATATAAATACGTAGATTTTAAATATAAGTCCCAATCATATCTTTATATTTGCCTATACGAAATAAAATAAACATCAGCAAAAAAAGAACGTCCCAACAGAAATTGGGTGGCGTGGGGGGAGGAGAGGTTTTTAATAGCATAATGAGTTACTGCAAAATGTAGTGAAGTATAATGCATTAATTTGGGTTATTTATGACGGCTGATTATCTGCACGAGGGATATAGGCCCTAGGGGAGTGCCCTCCATGGGGGGGGGGGGGCTTTCTAAAGGAACATAACGCGTATTTACGCAAGGTTTCCCCCAAGGTTCGAAGAAAACTCCCAACATTATGCATTAAAGGTAGTACCATCTAAATACACTTGAATCATACGAAGAAAAAATGTTTAGCAAAATTGTTTTCTAGGCATTGATATGATAAAAGTCGCTTGTTATAAGCAAAGTAACATGGGATAAAAGAAAAAAATTAGAGTTGCAGAAAATTTTGATGCTGTTTCAGTAAAACAAATTAAAGACTAAAATTTAATCTTCAAATATGCAGCTTTCATAATAGCATCCATTTATAAGTAGTTGCAGCAAGAAATAATTTTAAATTTTTATACACTTAAGCAGCGTATTGTACTCCTCATAAGTTAGAACATTTTAGCTTAGATTTTAGCTTAGCGTTAGAGCTTTAATGCTTGGCCATATGGGCAGCTTAAGTAGAACTTCAATTATTGCATACAAATACGTGTCTTGTGTACCGACTTAACTGCTATGAATAATAATACATAGCTATTTAAAGAAATAAAAAGTTTTATCGTTTCTTAATATTAGACTACACGAAATAACATAGCGTTAAAGGAAAAAAAGCCCAAATCAAGAAATTGGGGGGGGAAGGAAAGATCTTTAACCGTTAGAATAGAAATTGTCACGTAATTACTGTGAAGCGGTCCGAGAGACCGCTCAGCTTATACATTAATAAAGCTACTATTAACTCATACGATGGCATTTCTGTACTTAACTTTTTGTACAGAATTATAATTAAAAATAACTATTCAAAAGTCCGACTGATAGTACTAGCGGCTTAAACTCAGCAAAATTTCAGTAGTGTTCGTAATTAAACTGGAAGTTAAAGCTGTGAAGACTTAAAAATGCAGCAGTCTGCGAGACCGTTAACATTAGGTAAAGATAAGGAGTTACTGCAAAATGTGAATGTAGTATTATGTAAATATGCTTGCATTATACGGGGAAAAAAAATGTTCAGTTAAGTATGTTTTATGCATTTAAGTAAAAAAAAAAAAAGGAAGACAAGATTTAAAATAAAATGTTTCCTATATGCAAGAGTAATAGGAAACAAAATAAGAAGTTAGAGAATTTTCTATTCCGTCTCTGTACAACTAATTAAAAATTATCATTTAAGTATTTATGTACACAGTTCTCAAGATCTCCATTTACAAGTAGTTATAACCAGAAATATATATTTCTTTTACAATCCTAAATTAGTTTAGGAGCTGCACTCACTTATGAGCAAATAAAAAAAATTCTTGAACTTTAATGTTTAGCTAGGTGTGAAACTTAAATAGTATCCTATAGTAAATAAAAAAACTTTTGAAGTATCCTATAAATTTTAAGATTCACAAAATATAATCCAGTACCACATGATAAATCACTTCATTTTAAAGTTTTAAAAATTCCGTTAGATTACACAATATATTTCCTTGCTCCACTTTACCCCACTCGTTACTTGATTCACAAAAACATATTCAAAGTCCACTTACCTTTCGACGTGATCCTTCAACAAGTGGTTAAAAAGGTTTTAAACCGGGTCTTATCCACACTGTCAGCAACCGTAATGGAATACGCCAACCTTGGCGAAGGATTTATAGAGCGGCTGGCGCAACCCTTCTCATTTACATACGGAGACGTGCAGAGTGATACGGTTTTACTCTTTTTATTCCGGCAGGTAGAGAGAAACAGTTGCGAGTTCGTTGAAAAAAGCGAAAGTGTGTCTAGTGAAAATAAGTGAATCTGAATTTTTATGCCATATGAATTCACTCGACAGTATGTTTGACGACGATATGATATCATTGAAAGTTTAGCATGCAATATAAAACAATGTTTTTTTAAATTTCAAAAACTGCGAGAAACAGATGCGATTTAGTTGTTTCCCCTATTAGCAATTTCTTATTAATTTCGTGTAAAAAACTTTTTGTGCGTATCGATTCTCCGTAAATGTTATAATCGATTACGATATTAAAATAAGTGAATTTGAATTTTTATGCCATATGAATTCACTCGACAGTATGTTTGACGACGATATAATATCACTGTTAGTTTAACATGCAATATAAAACAATGTGTTTTAAAATTTCAAAAACAGCGAGAAACAGATGCGATTTAGTTGTTTCCCTATTAGCAATTTCTTATATATTTCGTGTAAAAAAGTTTTTGTGCGTATCGATTCTTTGTATTTGTTATAATCGATTACGATATTAAAATTCGATAGTTTAAATTAACTATAAGATTTACATACGGTTGGTTGGTTGTATTTATGTCGGCCAATTATCAGCACGTGGATATAGGCCCTAAGGGGGGGTGGTGCCTTCCGTGGAGGTCCTTCTAAGGGAACCTAACCCGTATTAACGCTTGGAGAACCAAGGTTCGAAGAAAACCACGAAAACTCCGAACGATTAGGCCGACGGACGCGATTGGGATCGAACCCAACACCTCCCGTCTACCAGCTTCGAGAGCAGAACCTCTCGGCCACTGGTGGGGCATTTACATACGGAGACGTGCAGAGTGATACGGTTTTACTCTTTTTATTCTGGCAGGGAGAGAGAAACAGTTGCGAGTTCGTTGGAAAAAGCGAAAGTGTGTCTAGTGACAATAAGTGAATCTGAATTTTTATGCCATATGAATTCACTTGACAGTATGTTTGACAACGATATGATATCATTGATAGTTTAACATTCAAATTTAACAATTTAAGAGATGTAAAACAATATTTTTTAAATTTTCAAAAACAGCGAGAAACAGATGCGATTTAATTGTTTCCCTATTATCAATTTCTTATCTATTTCATGTAAAAAACTTTTTGCGCGTATCGCTTCTTCGTATATGTTATAATCGATTAGAATATTAAAATTCGATAGTTTAAATTAACTATAAGGATCATACATTTCTGTCTGACATTTCCTTACCTAGTAATTTTTTCCTGTTATTACAATCAAATTACATATTTAAAAATCTCATATATACTTTGAAAATAATTTCTTTATATTTTTTAAATGTAATATTTTTCAATTTAATGTTACAGTTATTTAATCAATTGAGCACTATAAAATATGTGTAAGGAATACTGTGTGTAAATATGACAGGAATCCATATAAATTTTACGCTATTTTCGCAATGAGATCGGCCAATTAGAAGCTTACGTTTGTACAAAATTTTTGCTCTTTAGGAAAATTTCTTAACCCTTAACTGCTGTCGTGAAATTGTCGCATAACTACTGTGAAGCTGTCTTTGAGACAGCTCATTAAAAAGTATAATAAAAGGCTCGATTAATTCATAGAATTAAAGTTTCATAAAACCAGTTTATTTCCAATAAACCGTTTGTTTCCAGGTTTGTTCACAAAACACCTGGTTTATTCCCAAAAAAGCCTAGTTTATTCCCAAAAACCAAGTTTATTCCCAGGTTTAAACCGAATTTTTTCAGTCTTTACAACTCTACATAGAATATTGTTTCTGTACTAAACTTTGTGTACAGGACTATTATAATTAAAATTCGCCTATTTAAAAGTATACAGCGACTAGGGCTCAAAAATAAACAAAATCCCACTAGTATCTACAGTTAAATGGGAAGGCTGACGCATTAAAAAATTTTTAAGAAAAAAATTGTGCATTGTATCACACACATACACATGCAACTAACGCAGAGTTAAGTAAAATGAAGAAACATATAAATCTTAGTGTGTATTGTGTGGTAAAACTAACTGTGTGTTATGTATTTACCGAATGCATGGTTATATCTTCTTAGAACAAACAGACAGACATAAACACATTCAGGTTAGTTGGAAAAATATGAATTGAAAATAAGTGAAAATGAATTTGGATGAGGTATGAAATCATTCGATTGCAATGTTTGACCAAGATGTAACGTCACCGATAGTTTAAATATACGGCTTTTATTGCTTTGAAGAATAACACCATTTAAAATTTTTGAAACAGACAGAAACAGATGTGTTAGAGTGACCATACGTCCTGTAATTTGAGAATGTTGCGTTAGGTTCACCCATTTGCATTAAAAGTACTTCAGAAGGAGATAAATTCAGATGACAAATATGCATACACACACATACACACGTATATCAAATTTAAAAAGGTTTAAACGTTAGAATTATGAATGTTTTAAAATATTGTCAATCCGTACACAGCACAGGATCAGATTGATGTTTTTGCCCAAACTATTGCTATAGCGACTAGAAGATATAGTGTAGCAACCGGCTATTCCAGTAATACTTTAAAAAATGCTAAAAAAATGAATCCCATAAACATCGAGACTAACGAAAAAGACAGGCTATCGATGCTCATTCCACGTATCTTTTTTTACAGACCGCTTTAGTCACGTGGTGCTCGAATGCACCAATGGAGGTGTACGGAAATAGCATCACGTCACTCTAGCGGTCTGTAAAAAAAGACACTTGGGATGTACTGCAGTAGCCTGTCTTTTTCGTTAGCCTCGCATAAACGTTGGATGATGCTGAATGACAAATGTCGATTGCAGCGACATATGTTAGCTCTTCACAGGCCGAAACACTCCCTCAATTTAATCCTTATACAATGTTTACGTTTGATCTACCAGATGTCGCTGCAATCGACATTAATCATTTAGCATTGTTCAACATTCATGGAATGCAATTTTTTTTAGCACTCTTTGGTTTGCCAGTTTCCACACTTTATTTTCTAGACATTTTACTTATACAACTCGGAGTACAAAACTTTGCGATACTCGTCTGAATGAGTTCGATTATACGAATGATACTACACTGTTAAAAATATAGTGAAAAATTACCTCTGTTTTTAAAAGCTATCTATTTTCTGACCAATGAAAACACTCCATAGGCGATTATGCAGCGTTCTCATTTGTCAGAACATACACTGTTAAAAATATCGTGAAAGTTTGTTACCTCTGTTTTTAAAGGCTATCTATTTTCTGACCAATGAGAACGCTTCATAAACGCCTATGAAGCGTTCTCATTGGTCAGAAAATAGATAGCCTTTAAAAACAGAGGTAATTTTTCACGATATTTTTAACAGTGTAGATAGTCTTTAAAAACAGAGGTAATTTTTCACGATATATTTAACAGTGTAGGGTGTCTCTAT
The DNA here is from genome assembly GCA_963932465.1 of Maratus speciosus. Taxonomy (NCBI): domain Eukaryota; kingdom Metazoa; phylum Arthropoda; class Arachnida; order Araneae; family Salticidae; genus Maratus; species Maratus speciosus. The sequence continues at coordinate 296,456,779 of OZ010798.1, forward strand.
ATGAGAGTAGCGGTCTACGTACAGATTGCATGTGCAAACTGTCGTCAGACAGAAGTTTTTGTCCAAAATTCGGCAAACCTGCTTTCCAGAACTTGGCGATACTCGCATGCACAAGTTCGATTAGACAAGTGTGACAAGCTAATTAACATTAGTTCGGCGGTAATAAAAGGCTCGTCAAGATGCTCGGGGAATTTTTTTTTTTGTTCACAATCATCTCAAGCAATCAAATTTTATATCCCATATGTCGCCACTCTCATATAGAGGCACCTTGTGTGAGATAAGCCAATAAACATTAGTTTGGCAATGGTGACAATGAAAGGGTCATCAAGATGCTTGCTGAATCGTTTACGACCAAAATTGTCTGAATTAATCATATTTCACTGTCCTTATATCGCCACTCTATTATAGAGGCACCCTGGAAAAAATAAGATGATATTAATTTTTATGCGATATGAAATCCCTCGACTGTAGTGTTTGACCACGATATAACGTTGATGAAAATTTAAAGACTCAGTTTTTAATTGTTTAATAGATCTAACACCACGGTAAAAGTTTGGGAAAAAATCAATTTTTCAACTGTTAAATTGATTGCTTTATGTCAAAGAATTATGGTACACCTTCCTCTACTACAACTTCTACTATATTATTTTATTCAATAAATAACGGATACAACGATGTAGTATATGGTGTGTGTGTGTGTGGAAGGGGGTTCAAAGGGCAGTTACCCTGAGTGCTAAATTTGTAATTCCACCATAAAAAAGTCCTTCCGGCCAGTGCCGGGAGGAAGAGGTAGCTTTCATATTCCTTATTTTTAAAAAGCTAGCTTATATTATTCAAACACACGAAGTTCAATTTAGTGGAAACCGATTATACAAGATTCAATACTAATTTTTATCAAGATTAAATCATTATGAATGAGAATTTCGCGAAATTAGCCAGCTTTATCCAAGCTGATTTTATTTAAAGTAACTTATATTTGGTTTCCAAATTCGGCGATATCTTGAAGTGTCTGCCCTTTTAAGACAACGTGGTGGATGAGGCTAACCAGTGAACTTGGTCGAGACCTTAGTAATTCCTGTGCATATGCTCACTCGCATAGGAATCATTGATATATACGAGTGCTGTCGCAAGTAAAAAATCAGATTTTTCAAAATTTCACCCACATAAACAAATTCAAACTGCTATATCTGAGCCATTTTAAGATAAAGACAAACCAAAAAAATGCTCCGGAATTCTTATATCAAGGTTAAATACTTAAGAAAGAAACCTTTTTCAATTTCTAATTTTTTTGCACCTCACTTTAAATATAATTTTTTTAATTTAATGGCCGCCATTTTGAAACGAGATGGCGGATGAAGCTGGCCAGTGAACTTGGTCGAGACATTGCTATATATTATCCACATGCCTTCTTGTAACCAAATAGGTTAATAAATACGTCTGTTATCGCGTGAAAAATATCAGATCGTTTCAAAATGTCAGCCATGCTAGAAATTCAAAGTGCTATAACTCAACCATTTTTTAAGATATAGACGAAACAAAAACTGTCCCAGAATCTTTGTATCAAGGTCAAACACATAAAAAAAACCTTTTTCATTTTCCAATTTTTGATACCTCACTTTAAATTTTAAATTAAAAATGTTTTTTAAATGCTCCCTTTTGAAACAAGATGGCGAATGAAACTTGCCTACGAACTCGGCCGAGACATTAGTATCTACTATGTACATACCAAGTTACATCCAAATCGGTTCATGAATACGCCTGTTATCGCGTGACAAAAATCAGGTCGTTTCAAAATGTCAGCCACAATAGAAATTCAAAATACTATAACTCAACCATTTTAGGTAGCTTTCATTACAAAAAGCTACCTATTGCAGCCGTTCGGAGGGAAACGATTCCAAAAAATTTTGGTATATTTTCACCGATCATGACCCCTAGACCCCGAAACCACCCTCCGTTCAAAATTGATATACAGTCAGTATCGTTTATATGGTCACCCGTGCGTTCCTGAAAAATATGACCTTATAAGCGGGGTGACCTTATATGCGGTGTAAGCAAGAATTATATTTTAAACAATATGTTAGTTATAGTAGTAAAATTATGTATAAACAAGTTATGACAATATAATTTATAAAAGAAAAGGTATAATCAAGAATTTCTTTACACTTAAATTTTCGAATTGATGAATAATATATTCTATACTAATAAAAAATAGTTTCGCTCGGTGTGTGTCTGTCTGTCTGCGATAGCTCGTAGCACGTAGAAATCTGAAAATGTAGGTGAGGATAGCCCAAGCATGATGCACCCAAGGCTCAGCTTTTTAATTTTTAAGGGTAGGGCTCCTTTAAGTTTTTTGTCTTAAATTGTTAATAACTTTCACCCTTTTTATCCGATTTTCTTCGTTTTTGGGCCCTTTCTGCATTTAGTCATTCCTCCATTTCTACATTCCAGTTAAGACCCTGGCCCACTGGGGCAAGTATAGGGCCCCTTAAAGTTTCTGTGCCCTAAATTGATAATAGCTTAACCCCTTTAATCCGATCTCCGTTTTTGGGTTTCTTTTTCCATTTAGTTATTACCACGTTTTTACGTTCCAGTTAATACCTTAGGGCCCTGTCCGGGTCACCTTAAACTTTTTGTGCGCCATGCATTTTCACTCCCTAATTGTGTCACTCTCTTAATGCATAATTTTAAAGTTGAGTCTTGGACTGTTCTACTCGAGCCAACACCCTCAAATTTTTATTGAGGATGTAGGGCCCCCTTTTTAAGCATTTCCTCCCATTTTTTACGCATTTCTTTTCAATTTTAATCTAATGATTAATTACTATCTAATGATTAATTTCGCCTAATAGAAGATCTATAGCTCTAAGTACTAGAATCTTTTAACATGTTTTCATCTTAATGCTCTGTTCTCAAGTATCAGTTGGCCCCTTTTGGGCCCAATATTATATCTCCCTTAAAATTGCTAATAGCTTTTTTTCTAACAACTTCTTTGGTTCTCCAGCCACTACATGAACGACAAAAAATTTCTCATACTTCAGCTACCACCAATTTTGAATATTAATCGCCAGCTAGAGGCTCTTGGTGCTGCTTTTTTTAAAATGATCCTATTCTCTAGCGATTTTCTTTAACGTAGTTCTAGGCTCTCCCGGCTACTTTATAAACTATTAAAAAATTTCCTTACATAAAAGGTACCATATTTTTCGAATATTAATCTTCTTTTTTAGCATTAACTTATGTTTACACACTATAGCCATAAATTAGAAATCTAGTTACTGTTAAAGGTAAGTGGTTAATTTTAGAGGGGACGGATTGCATCCGTAAATTAAATATCGCGTTAATGTTAAAGGCATTTCGTTAAATTTACATCAGGGGGGCACCTTGCTCCTCTTAGAGGCGCATTCTTTGCTCGGGTTCTATGGGCCCGATTTCAACGGGAATTTTTTAATTCAACTTCGATTACGATTCAGCTACTTTCTGCTGTATGAAAGTTTCTTTTAGACTTCTGTTACTACTGTTTTCGAATATTAACGGCACATTCTTTTCTCGGTTTCTATGGGCTAAATTTCAACGGAAATTTGTTCATTCAACTTAGCTTACGATTGTTTTGCAGATTTTAGTTCCACCTTCCATCGCCAGAGGGCGCATTCTTATATCGAGCTCTATTGGCGCGATTCCTACTGGGTTTGGCTCTTTCATCTTTATTCTCGATTTTTTCCAGCGCTTGCGGACACTCCCGGTATACGCTGGGTTAGACAGCGGGGACTCAGGTCGCAGTTTCGCACGGAAGAGGTTTGTTGGGAACACACTGCCGAAGGCATTGCGATCCCGGAAATAAAGTTCAAACACCGTATGCTGCATAAGTATAATGGTAAGAAACACCGTATACTGTGAAAGCAGTGGGGCCCCAAAACTAGGTTCATTTGAAAGATTTCCCAAAGATATAAAATCATAGAAATTTGAGTTTTTTGTTTAAAATTATTTTAGCAACGCCGGGCGGATCAGCTAGTGCGGTAATAAAGCTTACTTCTTTATTTAAAATAATCTTATATGTAGAGTATTCTGTTTTTTATCATAGTTGTTAATATTGATTCTTTCTAATTCACGAACAGATTCGCTTTCTTATTGCTTTGAGAGCTTCTGCTTGCGTTGTTGGTTCTACTTCAGATTCACTGTCCTTAACATAATTTCCATCGGTGTTTATATTTAAAACTTCTGAAACGATTTCTGCTATGGAAGCTTCACCATTAATAGGTATCTCATTGTCAATACCTGCATATGTCAGTTCGTCTTGTATTGTTCAAATGGAGGCACATCATCGTCTTAGAAACATAAATCTTCACACTCTGGAATCCAAGCATGTCTAGGAAAATATTTAATGGTCTACTTTGATACCATATTGCAACTTTTGTTTATGCAATCTAAACTCTTTTTTTATCATTTGCGGTAAATATTGCAGCAAAATGATCAACTGGAAGTCTTTTAGAAGCTCCTTTCGATAATGTATCATGAAACTTTGAATAATCCCTTGGTCTAAGGGTTATGCAACAGTAGTGTATTTTGGAGGCAAGGAAAGAAGTTCAATCCAATTGAAATCTGGAATTGTGTAATGGGCAGTACAGTTCTTTTCAATGATAGCCACTTTTCTTTTTTTGTTAGTTCAAGTTTTGTCAATCAGCGAATTTCTTTTACCCAAATGTTTGTTGTCACCCAGATTTTTCGGTCCGCATCGTAAGATGCAGGCAATGATTTGCAGTTTTTGAAACAACGAGGCTTTAAAAATTTACCAATAACTAATGCAGTCAATTTTTCTGAGCCACCCATATTCGCTGCTAATAAAACAGTTAATCTTTCTTTGTTTTTCTTCCCACCACTACATATTTCGTTCTTAAAAATAACAGTTTTATCCGGCAAAACACAAAAGAACAGTCCGCATTCATCGAAATTAAAAACATCACAAGGTCAGAACCTATTCTTGATAAAAATCCTTCTGGAAATTGCTTAGGAAAAGGAAAAAGCATAGGAAAATAAAAAATTTCTCAAGAAAAAAAGAGACACAATGCGACCATCGGGAGGTCATTTTGAATAAATAATAATAAAAAAAATTTCTGAAATTCGCAGTAAATTTTCTGAAAAGTTACAGCAGGGGGTAAGAGCGGGGAAAGCGGCTCCCGGCACTAACTATGCGTTTTTTCCGCGGCCCTTTGACGAAATTTGCGCTTTTTCGTGATCCCTTGGCGAAATTTCAGTTTTTAGCGATCTTGTGACAAAATTTGCCGGTTTTCCGTGTTCTTTGACCAAATTTGCGTTTTTCCCGCGATCCTTTGACGAAATTGGCGAATTCTCTGCAAACGATTGACAAAATTAATTTTTTTCGGCGACCATTTGTCAAAATTCGGGATATTTTTTATGTCGGAATTTTCGGATTGGTGACCGATTTTTAAAATTTTTCGGAAATGGATGCCTTAAACTTTCGGAAAATTCGGAACAGAATCACCCCTAGCGACCATATATCCGATAGTAGTCATTAGAGTCTGACCATATAGGCGGTGTATTTTAACACATAATACCTATTCAGTCAGTCCGGACTTATGAAAAGTGACCTTATAAGCGGGGTGACCTTATAAGCGGGGTGACCTTATAAGCGGGTGACCATATATCCGGTACTGACTGTATATATATATTTATATATATCCATATATATATATATATATATATTTTGCTTATATCATTGAATTCTGTACTCTTGAAAACGTAATTCAATATATAATTTTTTCAATTTTTTCGGAATCCATATTCTTCTTTTTTTTCTTCCATGTTAATTCTTGTAATTAGGTATACGGTACTTTATTTTACACATACAGTTCTATATTGTTGGTTTATGGCGTGTAGTCAATCATTTACAATAATGCAGTTTTTGATGATGGTCGGTAATGTTTAATTAATCGTTATATATATATATATATATATATATATATATATATATATATATACAGGGTATCCGGTCTTAACGGTGTCCAATGGCTAATTCCTAAACCGTTAGTCATAGACATATAGTTCCAATTAGAAAAATGCTTTAAATCAGATAAAGAAATATTTAAAAAGCGATTTGGGTCAATAAAAACATTTCTTAAAAAATTACGAAATTGAAATTTTTATACGGTCCCCCGGTCCTATAAGTTATATTTAGTAAAATTTTCCTATTACACTGACAAGTAAGACAAAAAAAAGTCCCATTCCTATGACACTAAAATTGTGCGAGTTATGAAACTTTAAAAATGCATGACTTATGCCACTTTTCTGCTCTGAAAACAAATGAGTTCGAATTGGCTTTGAGGGGTCATATTCCAAGTGCTTAAAGTATTCGAAGATCTCATTTCATGTGTATTTGCGCTTTGAAAAAAATCGTACAAGTATTACGATTAAGTTAACATTTATTACGTTTCAGATTGGCTGAAATAACATATGTTTTATTTTCTCAGGATTTGAGACTGTTTCTTTTATGATTTTTTTAAATAAAATTATGTTATTTTTATAAGTTTTTATGTTACTTCAACGATCTTATGTATGTTTTTCCAGTTCAAAATTTGTATTCAAACTTTAACCCACTTTCAAATATCCGAACGAGATTACATTTTACATACTGGCGCAAATCCGATAACAATCTAATATTATTATGATTTTCGGTGGTTACCATTTATACTTATTTTATAGGATAACACAAAAAATTTCGGATAGATTACTGCCAAGAAGTTTATGAAAAAGTTTTAGATTAGATAATACAAGACGGAGATTGTTGGGTTTTTTAACTTTTATGTATTTTTTAGCACTGAATCCGAAAATTGCCTTAATTTTTAATCATCATGTCAGGATATTTCGCAAATCATAAATTGTCGAATTTAAAGAATAACAAAAATCGGATACTATAAAGTAGAGGAGATGGTTGTATTTTTTAACTTTTGATAATTGATTTGTACGTACTTTAGCACTAAATCTGAAAATGACTTTCATTTTTAACCATCACGTTAGAATTTTTTTGCAAATGTGTAAGTTAAAATATAGCGAAAATCTCATACTATAAAACATATGTAAAACTTTTATTTTATTTTATTCAATAATTTATTCGATATTTTTGCTTATCTTGGAATTCTTACAGCTGGGTGGTGTGCTGAAATGGGGGAGGAGATTAAGTTTTAACTTTGAACTTTTTTACTTTGAAATTTACAACTTGCGAAAAATCTTGATGTGATGGCTAAAAATGAAGGTCAATTCCGGATTCAGCGGTACAGAATACATAAGAATCAATTATCAAAAGCTAAAAAACATGAAATAACCCAACTTTTGCAGGCTAGTGTAATCTAATAATATTTTAAAATACGTATCATTTTGTAAAGAATTGAGGCTGTTAATTTAGCATCATTTTATTTAACAAAAATTCTGTTTTTTTTCTTTCTTCTTAAATGTGTATTACAAATTGTACATTTTACATTAATATGTCAGAATGACTAAAGATTTCAAATTTATATTGCAATGTTAATTTTACTCTCAACCATTTTTTAATATATCTGACGAAACTATATTTCGACTAAATTTGTGAATGACCCCCAATTTGAAGCAAAAAATATGCTCCAACTTTAAACAGGTATTACTCGGTCAATTTTAATCGTAGAACAAAGGGGACTTTTTTTGTATTACTTGTCAGTGTAAAAGGAAAATTTTACTAAACATAACTTATAGGACCGGGGGACCGTATAAAAATTTAAATTTCATAATTTTTTAAGAAATGTTTTTATTGACCCAAATCGCTTTTAAAATATTTCTTTACCTGATTTAAAACATTTTTGTAATTGGAACTATATGTCTATGACTAACGGTTTAGGAATTAGCCATTGGACACCGTTGAGACCGGACACCCTGTATATATATATATCTACATTTATATCGTTATATTGATGACATCATTTTAATTGATACTGATCAATCTGCAATTACTCGATTTCCAGTTGATTATCCCACTAATTTGGAATTAACGGAAAACCTTTTATCTAACAATACAATTAATTTCTTAGATCTTAAAATTACAATAAAAGACAATAAAACAATCACAGATTTATATGACAAACGTAAAGAATTTAAATTCAAAGTTAATACATTTACAAATTTTAAATCTTGTCTACATCATTCTGTATTTCGGAATATAATACTTAATCATTTATATAGAATAAAATGTTTATGTTCTTCTCCTCTAATTAACAATAATATTAAAAAACTAATTTATGTTGCATTAAATCATGGTTTTCCAAAAAAATTCATATATTCATTAATATACAATTAGTACTTTTCTTACATGATCTATTAAAACAAATTAACACATCCGTAAACAAAATTACAAAAAAATTATAAAATAAAAAAATATCTATAAAAAATTAAAAATTGTAAAATAATATTAAAAAAAATTATAGGTTGGTTGGGTGGGTAGATGTTAGAGTACGGAGGAGGGTGGTGTTGTCTGGATAATACGCAATGGTTAATTATATATATAAAAAAAAATGGGGGCTCTTGTATTATTACTATATTTTTGTTACGTATTTTATATGGATGTTGATTTGATATTTTATATGTAATTGGAGAATTTCATTAATATTATAATTAGCCTAATTATTGATTAATCTAATTTACAATTATTTGTTATTAAATTTTAAATTTACTAAGGACAATATCATATTAATTACTAATAGTATGCCATTCTTATAGTGAATAATATACATATAAGTATGTATAATATAAATATAGTTATACTGTATGCATTAAAATTGGGTAATTATTTTTATTATTATTACTCTATTCTTTTTAATATTTATTATCGGTTTAATGTTTTTGAATGTCCCACATTCATACTTTATGGTTTTTTAGTGATGTCTGAAAATAATCCACACTCTATATTTGTGCTTTTTAAGTAATGGGTATTTAAGTATCATTTAACCTTCTATTTACTTCCACATGTATTTTATTTCCTGTTCATTTTATAAATATCTGATATATAATTCATTAAAAAATAATTTTTATATTTAATAATTATTTATATTAATTATTACTGAATTTTATTTTGTTTTATAGCATATAGCTATATGCTATATATTATCATTGTTCTAGAATTATTTATTTCTTAGTTTAGTTTAAATAAGTTAGCTAATAGAATATATTGTATGCTTTTAAATTTTATTTACAATAGTTTTTAAATACATTGTGTGGTTTATATTCGGTTTATAATTCTCTATATATAAGGATATGTTTGGTTTTGCTGTTTATACAGTTATTTACATTCAAATGCTTACAATTATTTATACAGTTATTTACATTCAAATGCTTACAATTATTTATACAGTTATTTACATTCAAATGCTTACAAATATTTATCTTGCGTTAGTTGTTTAATAGAAGTAATACTAGATGGCAGCACTAAATTTGTCTCTTTAAGATAGCTCTAATTTTTAATTTTTCTAGCTCCATTTCAGTTATAATTTAATACACCAGGGGGTATTTTTAGCTAAATTTTGACGATATTGTTAAACTGTTATTAATTAATTTAATAGTGCATTTTAAATAATGTAATTAATTTCTATTTATTTTATATTAGATTAAATGTGTTTAACAAGGTATTTCAAATTTTATTTCAAAATGTATTAACTGCATCCTTTGGTATCATTTACTGTGATTTCTTAACTGTTTTATTCACCTTAATCTTTTTGATATACTGGCAGCCATGTGCGCGTGGATTTTTGTAAAATACTGAAATATTAATCGGTATGGTGTTTATTATTTATATTTTATATCCTATAAATATTTAAATACGTTTTATTGATTCTTCCATTTCATATTATTTGTTTCTATTCTGCTTTCATTTTCAATCAATTCACTTGATTTTATGGTTGTTTGGGCACAGGGGAAAATAACTTTTAGCCTTAGCTTATTTTTCCCACAGAAAACAACCATTTTGCTTATATCATTGAATTCTGTGCCCTTGATAACGTAATTCAATGTATAAGCTTTTCAATTTTTGTCGTTGTCCACTTTTTTCTTTTTCTTCCATAATAATTCTTATATTATTTTTTTTTTATTTTTTTTTTTAATTTTTTTTTTATACTTACAGCTTTAATTCATAATAATTGACGGTGGAAGGTTATGTTTAATTAATGGTTATATATATATATATACAGGGTGATTCATAAAAGATGGGCAGAACTTTAAGGGGTTATAGTACACTTAAAGACAAATAATATTAAATAGGAGACTAAGGGTCCCAGACGTATTCCCAAGGAGATAGGGGGGCATTAAAGTTTAGGGTCCGAAATTTCAAATGATTATAAAACATGGAAAAATTGGTCGATTCGTTTGCGGTTTTTGCAAAAAATTTTCTTTATGCCAGTATTTTCTTGAAATAAAATTTTAAAGTTCAATTTCAAAAAATGCCGATAGGGGGCGCTTTAGACTTTGGAGTAACAAACAACTATTTTTTAACGTTATTTTTTGTATTTCTTTAAATGATTTCGAAAGCTTAGACTTAAACTTAAATTTTGATCTAAAAATCTGAGTCCTAACGAGTAGTTAAGTAGCGTAAACTGAAATTTGAAATTTGAAACCCTTCTGCCCCCAGAACAAAAATCAGTTATTCCCGATCTTTGTGTCGTAGATTAGGCTCTAACTACTGCCGCGTTTTGCTAAAATTATTCTTTATGTCAGTATTTTCTTGAAAATAAATTTTAAAGAAAATTTTCAAAAAATTCCGATAGAGGGCGCTTTAGACTTTGGAGTAACGAACAACTATTTTATACCGTTATTTTTTGTGTCTCATTAAATGCTTTCTAAAGCTTAGACTTAAATTTTCAGCCTAAAATCTGAATCGTTAGACGTGGTTAAGTTTCTGGGGAGAGGGGTTTGAAATTTCTACTCCTGAGCACAGTTCAGTTTACCATGTCCACACATTGTGTGCTGTGATACGAGGTAAAAAGACACAAATTAGGATTATGTTACCAAAGCATATTTATTAACATGTAATTACAATAAATGTTCAAAATTGTGACCACCAGAGGTTATGCACGCAGAACAACGGCAAAGAATGGAACGGCGAACATTCGCGAAAACATCAGGCTTTTCGAGCACTTCCCCTACAGCGGCGGAAAGTCTGGCGACCAGTTCCTCGGGGGATTCAATGGGTGTCTCATACATAAGAGCCTTCAATCGTCCCCAAAAAAAGAAATCGAGGGGTGAAAGATCTGGCGAGCGAGCAGGCCAAGCAACAGGACCACCTCGACCAATCCATCTGTTCGGAAATGTGATGTCCAGATAGTTGCGGACGTCTCGTACGTAATGGGCTGGCGCTCCATCGTGCTGGAACCACATGACCCGCCGGATGCGTGGAGGAACAACGTTTAACAGGTCTGGCAGCACATGTTGCAGAAATGTGAGGTATGTTTTACCGTTGAGGCGTTCAGGAAGAAGGTACGGTCCGATTAGGTGGTCTCCGAGGATTCCTGCCCAAACATTGATGGAAAAGCGTCTCTGATGAGCATGTGGATACGTAGCATGTGGATTGACATCCGTCCATACATGTGCATTGTGTGTGTTAAATGTACCTTCACGTGTGAAGGTACATTCATCGGTGAAAAGCACAGTTCGTCCAAAATGTGGATTTAGCGCGTTCTGCTGCAGAAACCAGCGGGCGAATTCAATACGATTTGGATAATCCCCTGGAGACAGTTTCTGGACTCGTTGCCCATGAAACGGGAGCAAATGTTCATCCTTCAGTACCCTCCAAGTCATGGACTGTGAGGTATCCACCTGCCTAGCCACTGTTCGTGTACTTGTACTTGGCTGCGCCGCTACTACATCCAGAATGGCTTCTGCAACAACTACTGATTCGTCCTTTTTTGCACGACCTGCATTCGACCGGGAAGCGAGAAATGATCCCGTCTCACACAACTGTCTGTGCAAGCGCTCGAAAGTTTTGCGGTTAGGCAACCGCCTGTTGGGAAATCGCTCTCCGTACATTCGTTGTGCCTCTGCACCATTTCCATCTGCCGCTCCGTAAATTAAATGCATCTCAGCCTTTTCCTTATTCGTGAAGGGCACCATCTTCCGATTCATTACTACAGCGACTTACACTTGACTCACCGTTCAGTGGTTTTTATGCCTGAATCGTGTCGAAATTTTGCATACGTGTTCTTCTTCTTCCCCATTTGACATTTGCATACTTTCTGTTTCCTTCTGCACCCGGTGACTAGCGTCAGGAATGGAGCTTTAACGTTTGCATGAGCGACGTTTCCAACTGTGCCAGTGCCTTTATGAGTGAATTCCGACTATGCAGTCCTTGACGAAAGTTGTATTTTTGCCTCGTATCACAGCACAGAATCGTTGGGCATGGTTAAGTAGTGCAAACTGAACTATGTTCAGAAGTTGAAATTTGAACCCCCTCCCCTCGCTACTGAACCACGCTCAGCGATTCAGATTTTGAGCTGAAAATTTAAGTTTAAGTCTAAGCTTTCGAAATCATTTAAAGAAATACAAAAAATAACGTTATAAAATAGTTGTTTGTTACTCCAAAGTCTAAAGCGCCCCCTATCGGCATTTTTTGAAATTGAACTTTAAAATTTTATTTCAAGAAAATACTGGCATAAAGAAAATTTTTTGCAAAAACCGCAAACGAATCGACCAATTTTTCCATGTTTTATAATCATTTGAAATTTCGGACCCTAAACTTTAATGCCCCCTATCTCCTTGGGAATACGTCTGGGACCCTTAGTCTCCTATTTAATATTATTTGTCTTTAAGTGTACTATAACCCCTTAAAGTTCTGCCCATCTTTTATGAATCACCCTGTATATATATATATATATCTGATCTTTGTCATACTGTAACTCTCGTATTTATAAACCGATTTGGATAAAATTTCGTGTGTACATAGTACATACTAATGTCGCGACCGAGTTCGTTGGCCAGCTTCATCCGCCATCATGTTCCAAAATGGCGGCCATTTAAAAAATAAAAAAAAAATTAAAATTAAAATGGGGAACAAAAATATTAGACATTGAAAAATATTTTTTTCTTATGTGTTTGGGCTTGATACAAAGATTCTGGAGCATTTTTAGTTTCGTCTATATCTTAAAAAATGGCTGAGTTATAGCACTTTGAATTTCTAGCATGGCTGACATTTTGAAACGATCGGATTTTTGTAACGCGATAATACACGTATTTATGAACCGATTTGGATGTGACAAAGAATGTGCATAGTACATAGCAATGTCTCGACCGAGTTCGTTGGCCAGCCTCATCCGCCATCTTGTTTCAAAATGGCGGCCATTTAAAAAAAAATAATAAATTTAACAGTGAGGTACAAAATAATTAGAAATTGAAAAATATTTTTTCTTATGTGTTTGAGCTTGATACAAAGATTCCGGAGCATTTTTTGTTTCGTCTATGTTTTAAAAAATGGCTGAGTTATAGGACTTTCAATTTCTAGCATGGCTGACATTTTGAAAGGATCTGATTTTTGTCACGCGATAATATGCGCTTTTATGAACCGATTTGGATGTTACAAGGCATGTGCATAGTACATGGCAATGTCTTGACTGAGTTCGTTGGCCAGCTTCATACGCCATCATGTTTCAAAATGTCGGCAATTTAAAATTTTTAAAAAAAAAATTAAAATTTAAAATGAAGTACAAAAAAATTAGAAATCGAAAAAGATTTTTTTCTTATGTGTTTGAGCTTGATACGAAGATTCCGGAGCATTTTTTTTTTTCATCTACATCTTAAAAAACGGTTGAGTTATAGCACTTTGAAATTCTAGTGTGGCTGACATTTTGAAACGATCTGATTTTTGTCACGCGATAACACGCGTATTTATGAACGGATTTGGATATAACTTGGTGTGTACATAGTACATACCAATGTTTCAAACGAGTTCGTTGGCCAGCTTCATTCGCCATCTTGTTTCAAAATGGCGGCCATTATTTTTTTTTCTATTTTAATTTAAAATGAGGTACAAAAAAATTAGAAATTGAAAAAAAGATTTTTTCTTATGTATTTGACCTTGATACAAAGAGTCTGGAGCATTTTTCGTTTCGTCTATATCTTAAAAAATGACTGAGTTATAGCACTTTGAATTTCTAGCATGGCTGACATTTTGAAACGATCTGATTTTTGTCACGCGATAACACGCGTATTTATGTACCGATTAGGATATGACAAAGCATGTGCATAATACATAGAAATCTCCCGGACAAGTTCGTTTGCTAACTTCATCTGCCATCTTGTTTCAAAATGGCAGCCATTTCAAAATTTAAAAAAAAAATAATTTAAAATGAGGTACAAAAAAATTAGAAATTAAAAAGTCCTTCCGGCCAGTGCCGGGAGGAAGAGGTAGCTTTCATATTCCTTATTTTTAAAAGCCAACTTATATTATTCAAACACACGAAGCTCAATTAAGTAGAAACCGAATGTAGGAGATTCAATACTAATTTTTATCAATACTAAATCATTATGAATGAGAATTTCGCGAAATTAGTCAGCTTTATCCAAGCTGCTTTTATTTAAAGTAACTTATATTTGGCTGCCAAATTCGGCGATTTCTTAAAGTGCCTGCCATTTTAAGACAACATGGTGGATGAGGCTAACCAGTGAACTTGGTCGAGACCTTAGTAATTGCTGTGCACATGCTCACTCACATCGGAATCGGTTGATAAATACGAATGCTGTTGCATGCAAAAAATCAAATTTTTCAAAATGTCACCCACGTTAGAAATTGAAACTGCTATATCTGAGCCATTTTTTAAGATAAAGACAAACAAAAAATGCTCCTGAATCCTTATATCAAGGTCAAATACTTAAGAAAGAAACCTTTTTCAATTTCTAATTTTTTTGCAGCTCACTTTAAATATATATATTTTTTAATTTCATGGCCGCCATTTTGAAACAAGATGGCTGATGAAGCTGGCCAGCAAACTTTGTCGAGATATTGATGTATACTATCCACATGCCTTCTTCTATCGAAATAGGCGAATACGTGTGGTATCGCGAGACAAATACAAGATCGTTTCAAAGTGTTAGCCATGATAGAAATTCAAAGTGCTATAATTCAACCACTTTTTAAGATATAAACAAAAGAACAAATTTTCAGAAACAAAAACTGCTCCAGAATCTTTGTATCAAGGCCAAACACATAAAAAAAATCTTTTTCATTTTCCAATTTTTTAATACCTCATTTTAAATTTTAAATTACATTTTTTTTTTAAATGGCAACCCTTTTGAAACAAGATGGCGAATGAAGCTGGCCAACGAACTCGGTCGAGACATTGGTATGTACTATGTACAGACCAAGTTACATTCAAATCGGTTCATAAATACGCCTGTTATCACGTGACAAAAATCAGGTCGTTTTAAAATGTCAGCCACAATAGAAATTCAAAATGTTATAACTCAGCCATTTTTTTAGATATAGACGAAACAAAACCTGTTCCGGAATCTTTGTATTAAGGTCAAACACATACGAAAAAACTCTTTTTCATTTTCCAATTTTTTGGTATCTCATTTTAAATTTAATTTTTTTTTAATTTTTTTAAATGGCCGCCATTTTGAAACAAGATGGCGGATGAAGCTGGCCAACGAACTCGGTTGAGTTATTTGTATGTACTATGTACACACCAAGGTACATCCAAATCGGTTCATAAATAAGTCTGTTATCACGTGGCAAAAATCAGGGCGTTTCAAAATGTCAGCCACACTAGAAATTCAAAATGCTATAACTCAGCCATTTTTTAAGGTATAGACGAAACAAAAACTGCTCCCGAATCTTTTTATCGAGGTCAAACACATAAGAAAAAAATATTTTTTCAATTTTCAATTTTTTGGTACCATATTTCAAATTTAAATTTTTCTTAAAATTTTAAATGGCCGCCATTTTTAAACAAAATGGCGGATGAAGCTGGCCAACGAACTCGATCGAGACATTGGTCTGTACTATGTATAAACGAAATTACATCCAAATCGGTTCATAAATATGCCTTTTATCGCGTGACAAAATTCAGGACATTTCAAAATGTCAGCTTCGCTAGAAATTCAAAATGCTATAACTCAGCCATTTTTTAAGATATAGACGAAACAAAAACTGCTACGGAGTCTTTGTATAAAGTTCAAATACATAAGAAAAAAATATTTTTCCATTTTCAATTTTTTGGTACCACATTTCAAAATTTAAATTTTTTTAAAAATTTTAAATGGCCGCCATTTTGAAACAAAATGGCGGATGAAGCTGGCCAACGAACTCGGTCGAGACATTGGTATGAACTATGTACACAGCGAATTACATCCAAATCGGTTCATAAATACGAGAGTTACAGTGTGACATAGGTCAGATATATATATATATATATATATATATTGATATATATATATATATATATATATATATATATATATATATATATATCAATTTTGAACGGAGGGTGGTTTTGGGGTCTGGGGGTCATGATCGATGAAAATATACCAAAATTTTTTGAAATCGCTTTCCTCCGAACGGCTGCAATAGGTAGCTTTTTGTAAAGAAAGCTACCTAAAAAGATTCTTTTCTTATGTGTTTGAGCTTGTTACAAAGATTCCGGATCATTTTTTGTTTTGCCTTTATCTAAAAAAAAAACTAGTTGGATGTGCCAATCCCAAAACTTTCTTCTATCTTATACATCTTAATATTTCAAAAACTAGTTACACATGATAATATTTCAATATTATTAGTTCAATACTGTACCAACTTTGATTTTCATCCTAAATTTCTGCTTCAGTCAATAAAACGAACTAAAAACGAGTTAATCTATATCATGATATTTGCTAAAATTAATAGTTTTTGCTTACTCTGTTGTTATCAGATGTTTGCAAATAGCCGGCTTAGCAGGAAGCGAGTTCCCGCCTTTGCACGAGCCGCCGATGGACAACAGAACTACAAAAAATCAAGAAAAGTATACAAAAATTGCTATCACAGAACCCCTTTTTTGTGCAATATTTCCAAATTCAAGGAGAACCTGTTGTCCAAAGCCAAAAACATGCACAAAAAATTAGGTTCAATTGTATGCATAACTTCATACACTTTTCGATTGTACAATAATGAAAATGGTACAGACATCACAATTATAGCGCCCCCTTCAGGCGGAATTTTTCCAAATTCAGGGAGGACCTTCGTGCCATGACCAAGAACAAACACAAAAAAATTGGCTCAGTTCTATGCATAACTTCATACACTTTTCGATGGTACAATATTCTAAATAACACAAAAAACGCTATTACAGCGCCCACTACCGGCGAGTTTTTTCCAAATTAAGGAAAGACCTGCTTGCCATAGCCAAGAACTTAAAGTAAAAATTTGGTTCAATTCTATACGTAACTTCATACACTTTTGGATGGTACAATATTCAAAATCGCACAAAAATCACTATTACAACGCCCCCTACCGGCGAATTTTTTCCAAATTCAGGGAGGACCTGCTTGCCATATCCGAAAACTTAAAATAAAAATTTGGTTCAATTCTATGCATAACTTCATGCAATTTTGGGTGGTAGAATATTCAAAATCGCACAAAAATTGCGGTTACAGCGCCCCCTACCGGCGAATTTTTTCCAAATGCAAGAAGGACCTACTTGCCATATCCGAAAACTTAAAATAAAAATTTGGTTCAATTCGATGCATAACTTCATACACTTTTGGATGGTACAATATTCAAAATCGCACAAAAATCGCTGTTACAGCGCCCCCTACCAGCGATTTTTTTCCAAATTCAGGGAGGACCTACATCCCATATCCGAAAACTTAATATAAAAATTTGGTTCAATTCTATGCATAACTTCATACACTTTTGGATGGTACAATATTCAAAATCGCACAAAAATCGCTGTTACAGCGCCCCCTACCGGCGAATTTTTCCCAAATGCAGGGAGGACCTACTTGCCATATCCGAAAACTTAATATAAAAATTTGGTTCAATTCGATGCATAACTTCATACACTTTTTGATGGTACAATGGCGACAGACAGACGGACAGACGGACGGACGGACAGACGGACAGACGGACAGACGGACACACAGACAGACAGACATTTTCTATAAACATGTTTTTTGGGATCTCTGACCCCTAAAACGTGTAAATCCGTCGAAAACCGGAAGTCGAAAAAATTTCGATTACAATACTTTCTTCTATTGAAGATAGAAGAAAGTAAAAAGGCCGAGATATAGCAGTTTGAATTTCGAGTGTGTGTGACATTTTGAAAAATCTGATTTTTTGCCTGCAACAGCACTCGTATATATCAACCGATTTAGATATGAGTAAGCGTGTGCACAGGAATTACTAAGGTCTCGAGCTCGACCAAGTTCATTGGTGAGCTTTGTTTCACCCATTATGTTGTTTTAAAATGGCGGGCTATCACCGATAATTCGGATTAATATAATTATTAATATAATTCGGGATATCACCGAATTTGGCGACAAAATATAAATCACTTTAATAAAACCAGCTTTGATAACGCTGACTAATTTGGCGAAATTCTCATTCATATTCAATATTGACAAAAATTAGTATTTAATCTTCTATAATCGGGTTTACTAATTTGAGCTCCGTGTGTTTGAATAATATAAGCTGGCTTTTAAAAAATAAGGAATAAGAAAGCTACCTCTTCCTCCCTGCACTGGCCGGAAGGGCTTTTTTTAGATATAGACGAAACAAAAACTGTTCCGGAATCTTCGTATCAAGGTCAAACATATAAGAAAAAAATCTTTTTTCATTTTCCAATTTTTTGATACCTCATTTTAAATTTAAAATTTCTTTAAATGGACGCTATTTTGAAACAAGATGGCGAATGAAGCTGGCCAACGAACTCGGTCGAGACATTGGTATGTACTTTGTACACACCAAGGTACATCCATATCGGTTCATGAATACGCCTGTTATCGCGTGACAAAAATTAGGACGTTTCAAAATGTCAGCCACGCTAGAAATTCAAAGTGCTATAACACAGCCATTTTTTAAGATATAGACGAAACAAAAACTGCTCCGGAATCTTTGTATCAAGGTCAAACACATAAGAAAAAAATATTTTTCAATTTTCAAATTTTTGGTACCACATTTGAAATTTTAAATTTTTTGAAAAATTTTAAATGGCCGCCATTTTGAAATAAGATGGCGGATGAAGCTGGCCAACGAACTCGTTTGAAACATTGGTATATACTATGTACACACAGAGTTTCATCTAAATCGGTTCATGAATACGCCTGTTATCGCGTGACAAAAATCAGGACGTTTCAAAATGTCAGCCACGCTAGGAATTTAAAATGCTATAACTCAGCTATTTTTTAAGATATAGACGAAACAAAAACTGCTCCGGAATCTTTGTATCAAGGTCAAACACATAAGAAAAAAATATTTTTCAATTTTCAATTTTTGGGTCAAATTTTAAATAACATTTCAAATTTTAAATTGTTTTAATTTTTTATAAATATTTAAATACGTTTTATTGATTCTTCCATTTCATATTATTTGTTTCTATTCTGCTTTCATTTTTAATCAATTCACTTGATTTTAATGGTTGTTTGGGCACAGGGGAAAATAATTTTTAGCTTTAGCTTATTTTTCTCACAGAAAACAACCATTTTGCTTATATCATTGAATTCTGTGCCCTTGACAACGTAATTCAATATATAAGCTTTTCCATTTTTTGTCGGTGTCCACTTTTTTCTTTTTCTTCCATAATAATTCTTATAATAATTTTTTTTTTTATATATATACTTACAGCTTTAATTCATAATAATTGACGGTGGTAGGTTATGTTTAATTAATGGTTATATATAAATATATATATATATATATATATATATATCAACTTTTGAACGGAGGGTGGTTTCGGTGTCTAGGAATCATGATCGATGAAAATATACCAAAATTTTTTGAAATTGCTTTTTGTAATGAAAGCTACCTAAAAATAGGATAAAGCGTGAAAATCTAGAATAGGCCATTAAGGAAGAAACGCATTGGTCACGGCGTTCAAAAACCACCCTACGATTCTAAACTGGCATAAAGCTGAATTAAAAAATAATCTTACATTTAACCTATTAAAGCCAGAATTATTTTTCTCTTTAAAATGCAAAACTTACATTTCACACCTGTTTTTTAAAATAACAATTTTTGTTTGATTTTATCACAACTTTAAGTCATCAAATAAAGATAATGTTTCCGTTCAAAAATACTGGTATTCAAACAACAGTAGTCGGATAAGACAATCCTAAAACTTTCTTCTATCTCATACATGTTAATACTTCCTGAAAAATGCAGCATATCAGCGCCACCGGTTAGATGATTTACACCAAAATCTAATCATCAACAACTTATGTTAACTTCCAACTAAATCTGAAATTTGATGAAAATCCGAGCATTAGTTTTTGAGATAGAGCTATTGTGGAAATTGTAAAAAAATTCTGCTGAGCAGCGCCACCTGTTAGGCGATTTACACCAAAAACTAATTAAGACCAATTTATACCAGGCAGTAATTGAATCTAAAGCTTGATGAAAATTCATTCATTAGTTCTTCAGATACAGCTATTGCAGAAATCTTGAAAAATGCAGCATAGAAGCGCCACCTGTCGGGTGATTTACACAGCACTAATTTATATCAGTGACTAACTGAATCTGAAATTTGATGAAAATTTGTGCATTTGTTCTTGAGATAGAGCTATTGCAATAATCATCAATATTGCAACATAGCAGCACCACCTGTTGGGCGATTTACACCAAAAAGTAATGAGCATCAAATTATATCATGGACTAACTGAATCTGAAGTTTTATGAAAATTGTACAGTGGTTCTTGAGATATAGCTATTGCGGAAATCGTGAAAAATGCATCATAGCAACGCCACCTGACGTCATGCAAACATTTTCAAACTTTAAATTTATAATAATATTAGAATTAGCAAAGAATAAAAAAATTGTGGCATCAGGGACAAAACGGTGAGAAGAAATCAAAATAGTTATTAGCTCCATAGGTTTTACTATGTTATAAATTAACATTGAGAAGTGACACTGGAAATAAATAAGTATTGCGCTATACGAATGAATGAAGATGAATGAATATATGAATGAATGAATGAATAAAAATAAATGAATGATAGGAGGGCAGATATAAGGATAGAGAGGCGAAAGAGACATATAAAGAAAAATCTGGGGGTTGGCGCGAAATGTGCAGGAGAACAGCTTCTATTATTTATCTACCCTATATATGTAAAATCCTAATGAAACAGTTTTATGAAACGACTGAATGAAACGATTTTATGAAACGACTGAATGAAACGAATTTATGAAACGATTTTATTTCAAGGCAATTTCTCCTAAAATATGGAATAATACTATTCGGTAAAATTAACACCAAAAATCCGTACTGATCCGCAGATCTCAAAACTGGTAATAGAATTTAAAATTTTGAATTAGTTTTCGAAATATTAATTTTTTTCTAATTACAATTACATTTCTGCAGTGAAAATCTGTAATGGCAACAAAATTACTCCATTGTTTTATTTTTTATTTATTTACTTATTTATTTATTTGGAATTAAGGGGACAACAAGAAAAACCATAGGGATTAATAAATTTCTTCTTTTTTGTCAATTTCAAATTGATAATTGAAATTATCTTTTATTTCAACCGATAGTGAAAAAATATTACGATTAAATTATGCTTTTCAGGTAAATTTCAAAAAGGCTTTGGATCATGGAATAGCGAGGATAGAGGATTGCGAACTCTGAAGAAAAAAGAACAAAACGAAAAAGAAACTCGCACTAAAAAATACTTAACGCGAGGTATATTCCTGCTCTGTAAATGTCTTCTGCAAGTGCGAGATTTTTATAGAGGAAAATAATCTTACCCATTTCTAATTTTTTTTATATGTATACTTTTATATGACAAAATCAAAATAAGTAATAAAGTTTTCCTAATATTTCCCATTATCATGACTGCTTAGCTTATACATGTTTTGTTATTCAATTGTATCTTGTCCAACTTTACTTCTGATTGTTCCAGATTTATATTACACTTTTTCAATATCAAAGTTTCAAGAATTTTAGGATTAAATTAAATATACACATTTGTTGTAATTAGTCTGTGTTTTGTTGTACATGTGTATTTATTAACTAAACTATTTTTCATGTTGAATTCCTGAGTTTTTTGCTAAGTTTTTTCCACATAAACGCTATTGTTTTATGAGTTTGTTTCTCAATGTGGCCACTAGATTTTGGTTAGGAGCCAAAGTGGCGACTGGATTTTTGGAGTTTAGGAGCCACTGACTTCTTAAAATTTTTGAGAATCTGCACCTATATCGAAAACACATTTGTGTACGTGATTTTTTATAATTCCGGCGTATCAGGAAGTAAATTAAAAATCCATTACAAAATCCCCTCTTTACATACGTGAACCAAGTCAAGTTAAACTACTCGGATGTGCCAATCCCAAAACTTTCTTCTATCTGATGAATGTTAATACTTCAAAATTCGCCATCACAGTGCCAAAATTAAATGACAATCTATGTCCATCATGAATATTCTAAAGGATCTATTTATGGATCAGTTTCTGAAAATTGGACAATTTGCGTCCGCTGCCAATAATATTTCCTTAATTATACTAAAACAAAAAACTGAAAAATGTAATATATTGTAACATTTCTTAAAACAATTACTAATGATAAATGGACATATAATGATGTATAAATAGTTAATTTTAAGCTTTAAACAAACGAAATCATCATTTCAGTCCCCGTCCCCAGGTACAAATATCCAATATTAAGTGTATGCTGTAAACATTTCTATAAATATTACTAACTTTTCCTATTATATATTTATACCTATATATATATACAGTATGGTAAAATATAATTCTTCTTTATTAGTATAGATTACATAGTAAAATATTGTATTAAATATATTTGTCCCTGAGGATGACCATCATCTCAGTCCCTTTAAACACACATTTAGGTTAACAGACACTAGGTGGAGCTGGCAGATTTATTTCCATTGCAACAGCAACTAAAGTTCAACTAGCCACCATGGATGAAGGTAAGTTGTTCTTCTCTTTGTTTCATATTTTGAAATACTTAATTTTTTGTTCTGAATAGGGATGAATATTTTTTTATAGCTTCATACGTTCCCATATTTAACTTTTTATTTATAAAAAAAAAAAAAAAACCTTAATGCAACTTTATTTATGTAACATACAAATGTCACATGGCATATTTAATAATTTACGTGTGTGCAAAATGATTCAACAAAATGGCTGTACAACTGTTAAGACAAAAACATCACCTCAGTCCCCATCATCTCAGTCCAATTATTAGACACTGATTATAATGTTAACGGTCATTTTCTTCCATAAAAGTTTATCCTAAGCATAAGATATGTATCCTTGATCTCGAAACACTAAAACATTTAAATGACTTAAACATGTATCACAGTATATAATTGTATGCGGAAATTGGTACATTAATTTAAAAAAATAAAAATTTTGGAATGAAATTGTCCGGATTTCAGATATTGACCCTTATGTGAAAGTGTAACATAATATGAAGTTTGATTTAATTCCATGCATGAATTATTGAGATAAGGCTATCACAAAAATCGTTAAAAATGCGGCCTAGCAGCACCACATATTGGTCGATTTACACCAAAACATAATCAGTGGCAAATTATATAGAAGTATAACTGAATATGAAGTTTGATGAAAATCTGTGCATTATAGTTCTTGAGATATAGCAATTACGGAAATCATTAATAATGCAGCATAGCAGTGCCAGCTGTTAGGCGATTTACACAAAAAAACTAATAAGCACCAAATTATATCAAGGACTAACTAAATCTGAAGTTTGATGAAAATCCGTGTATTAGTTCTTGAGCTATAGCTATTGCGGAAATCAAAAATTATCAGCACCAATTTATGTCAGGGACTAACAGAATTTAAAATTTTATTAAATTACGTGCATTAGTTCTTGAGATAAAGTGCCCACAAAACTTGTGTCACATAGAGACAGACAGACTCACAGACAAATATTTTGTAAAAACATGTTTTTAGGGATGGCTGACCCCTAAAATGTGTAAATCAGTCGAAAACCGGAATTCGGAAATTTTCACGAATCCAACACTTTTTTCCTGTTAAAAAAAAATAATAATAATAAAATAAAATAACTAGAAAACAGGAATTCTGCTTTTTCAGAATTTAATGTTGCCTCCGATGAAAAAAAATATTATGTATATATAAATAGTACAAAACATATTTCAATTTTAAGACTTACAGCACACGCTTTTATTTTATGTAAAATGACGTGATTCGCATCCGCTTAAGAATTCCATATTTATGATCCACTCTTAAACATCTTCAGTAAAGTATGCATAGGACATCACTATCGCGAAATAATACACAAATGCAGCAAAAAGATGCCGCCATTAAAAAAACTCGACAAAAAAAAAAAAGAAAAAGAAAAAAAGTCTGTTTAATGATTCAAAGACCGTCATTTGTTTGTAACATCAATATAGATACTTAAAATTAAAATATAGTTTATAATAGCTCCATGTTTTAACAGAAATCATTCATTTAATATATTTTTTCAAAATAGCACGTGCTTTAATTACATTTTCTTTCAGTTGTTATGAAAAAATGGCAACAAAAATATATAATTAATATTTTACAACTATTTTTCAGAAATGGAGTACTTCCGTTGCCAATATTAAGCAAATGACTCCAAAAACTACAAAAAAATTAATATTTCAAAAATAAATGGAGATGCAGTTTTCAAACAAATTGCATTTAAAAGTACTTTTTTTTTCCAATACGACGGTATAAAAATTAAAAATGTGCAATGCTTAGAAATTAAAAAAAAAAATGCTATAGAATATTTAACCGTACTGCTTTGTTTTACGGTAGGCTTCTGTAAGGTAACGTTATTTTTTGGAGATGACACAAAATAAGCTGGAAGAAAAAAAGTAGGATACCGTACAGGGGGCTAAAAAAGAAAAAAAAAGAAAAAAAAAGGGTGTAAAAAAGGGCTTAAAGAAAGTAAAAGGGAAAAAAATACAATAACGGATTTTAAGGATTACAGATGGTTTTTGTGGAGTAATTATTTTTACGCTTGAAACGCACGTCATCTGATATAAATAAGAACTTTTTACATACTATATATTTTACCGGCTGCAACTTTTGCTGCGTAATGACGTAATATTTATTTAGCTTATTTAGCATCAGATGAACATGCGGTTAAAGTATTTATCCAGATTGTCGCAATTATGCGTGGAATCACGCTATCTCCGCCAATTTGGCCTTTATCATAAATTTTAAATACTCGTACATTTCCAGTAAAAATGCTAACTCAGATGATAATTTTCCGTTTTTCATTCATCGCTTATCACTAAAAGTAAGTAAATATAATGATAAAACAAGGGTTATGCTTAGTTCATAAATCACTTCCCCGATTACTGAAATATTATGTAACTTTCATATAAAAATTATCTCATTTTTTTAAAAGACCCCTAATATACATTGATAAAGATACCATTTTCAACTAGTATGTTGTGGTCATCACAAAACTTTCTTCTATATAGATCACACCAATTAAATCATTTAAATAGTACAAGAAATTACACCAGTTTGCTGAAAATTCGTTCATTAGTTCTTGAGATAGAGCTATAGAGAAATTCTGAAAAATGTAGCATATCTCGCCACCTGTTGAGCGATTTACACCAAAACATAAACAGCACTAATTTATATCAAGGTATACTTGAATCTAAAGTTTGTTGAAAATCCAAGGGTTAGTTCTTGAGATAGAGCTATTGCATAAATCGCAAAAAATGCAGCATAGCAGCGCCACCTGTTGAGTTATTTACACCAAAATGTATAAAACGTCAATTCATGTCAAGGACTAACTGAATCTGAAGTTTGAGGAAAATCCGTGCATTACTTCTGGAGATTGAGCTATATTGGAAATCGTGAAAAATGCTGCATAGCAGCGCAACCTCTTGAGCGATTTACTAACTACTAACGATTTTACCTCTTGAGCGATTACCAAAAACTAATCAGCTCCAATTTATATCAGGACTAACTGAATATAAATTTTTATTAAATTCCGTGCATTAGTTCTTGAGATAGAGCGCCCACAAAATTTGTGTCACATACAGATAGACAGACAGGCAGGCTCACAGACAGACATTTCGTAAAAACATGTTTTTTGGAATCTGTGACCTCTAAAACGTGTAAATCCGTCGAAAACCGGAAGTCGAAAATTTTCATGAATCCAATACTTTCTTCTTGTAAAGATAGAAGAAAGTAAAAAGCTATCATAGGATAGGACCCATTTTGATAAAAATTTTGAATTTTACAGCTGTACTAATTATTTTATTGAAATTAGTGTGCGGATGGACAAGCAGGGGGGCAAACTAAAGTAATAGCAACATAAAAATGTTTTTAAAAGCATACTAAAATTTTCCTCAGCTAGAAACCGTTTAAAATCGTTAAAATGCCTTTGAAGCAGTATTTTAGAAAAAAAATATTTTTTTAAATAAATTTTCGAAAAAAAAATTTTTTACCAATAAATTTTTAACAGAAATTTATTTCTAAAATCTTCAAATATGCTAATCCAAAATTGCAACTCAATCCGCCAAGTCCAAGTAGTACTTGAACTATGCTTTAAAAACTATCCTAATTGCAATCTGTTTTACAACGACTACAAATGAATTTAACATTAGGAAATCAAAATTTTAAACCATAATTCCTAAACTACTTAACCGAATGACTTCACGTTCGGTATCCTAAGGTAAATGTTGCCAAAAAATACAGATATGACGTCGAAATTAGATATTCTTTTTGAAACTTTCAGATTTTGATACATTTTCAGTATAAATAAGACCCCCTAAGCTTCTTTTCAAAAACACAAATAAAAAAAATACAATTTTTAGTCGAATGGTTATTCTGTTTTTCGCTGTGACAGTTTGGAGATGAAAATGTTTGAGGATGTTCTATCTTTTTCTTGAAACCGATTTTGCTTGAGCTTTTCAAGATATTTTCTGTCTTTTATTTATTTATTGAAAATTTTACTGAAAACAGAATGTTATTTAAATAAATCTCTAAAAAAATTGCACCAGCATGAAAGAAAAACTTAAAAAACTTAAGTTTAAATTTTCTTTCTTTTTTTTTTTTTTTTTTTTTTTTTTTTTTAGTACGGCAGTTAAATATTTCTTCTACACAAATTTAAATTGAAACACTGCTACTTCGACTGTCCAGCTATACATTTAAAATGAAAGTGGCGTATGAGAACAAAGTGATGTAATAAAATAAACGGAACTGCAGTTAATAATAATATATATTTTCTCTAATTAAGTTTATTCCAAGAAACTGCTACTTCAACTTTCAACTCTAATAATTATTGGCTTTCTCATTTTCAAAACGAAGAGACGTATTTGAATAAATAAACAGCAGTTAGTTATTATAATATTCTCTGAAGAAGGACTTGATAAAGCCTGAAAGTACTAAGAAGTTTTTAAATAAAATGTACATTTTTAAATTGTAACATCTCTTGTATTATTTTAGTTGCCTTTTAAGTGAAACAGTGAACTTTTTAAAGTTCATATTATATATTTTATCTAAAATCATATTTATAAAGTACATTCACCGCAAAACATTCTGTTTTGCTGTTTGACTATGCATGTCACATTTATTAAATCTTATTCTTAATCATTTGAATTTGCAAGAGCAAGAATCTAATAAAAACATTCATAGCCGAAATGTTAAGTATTGCACGATTTCAGAGTTAATTGTATCGCGAAAACACAAAAATACGGGAGAAAAATAAAAGCTTCTTTGATTAACGATATAAGCAAGAATTTCTTATAGGATTTTCTTTTATAATTATTGTTTTCAAAACGTCATTGACCAAAACGCTAAAAAAAATTAATCATTCACAGTGTATCTATTTTGGATTACATATTTTACACTCTTTTATTTCACTGAACTTTATTTTGTATGCAAAGATCTAATTTTATTAGCTCCCGGTATGCTATTTCTTTCTCCCAGCGATTAAAATGTCGTCTCCAAAAAATAACATTCCGTTGTATAAACCAGCCGTAAAACAAAGCAGATGTATCATTGTACGGAATAATCTGCACTGCAATTTTTTAAACTTCTAAGGATCGCACATTTTCAATTTTTACACCGCCGTATGGGGAAAAAAGTACTTTTAAATGCAATTTGTTTGAAAACTGCATCTTCATTTATTTTTGAGATATTAATGTTTTTGTAGTTTTTCGGACCATTTGTTTAATTTTGGCAACTAGAGTACTCCATTTCTGTAGAAAGTAAAGGAAAAAAAGCAACTATATCTTTTGGTTGCCATTTTCTCATAAAAACTGAAAAAAATGTAATAAAAATACGTGCTATTTTGAATAAATATAAATGAATGATTTCTGATAAAACATGGAGCTATTATAAATTAAATTAAATTTTAAGTATCTATATTGATATTACAAACAAATGAAGGCATATAAATAATGAGATAGCCTATTTTTTTTTTTTTTTTTTTTTGGGGGGGGGGGGGGGAGTCGAGTTTTTTGAATGGCGTCGTCTCTTTTTTTGGATTTGTGTATTATTCAGCGATAGTCACGTCCTATGCATATTTTACTGTAAAAGTTGTATAATACTGGATCGTAAATGAAGAATTATTCAGCGGATGCGGATGACGTCATTTTATATAAAATAAAAGCGTGTGTTTTAAGTCCTAAAACTGAACAATGTATATTTATATACATATATATATATATTTATCGGGAGCGAAAATAAATTCTGAAAGAGCAGAATTCCTGTTTTCTAGTAATCGATATTTCACTCATTTCCTGATACGTTACACTCTAAGAAATACTTTCTTCAATTCACGGAGTTTTTCCTGGCAGCAGTGCTACCAGGATTTTTCCGTTAATAGACGAATATCCGTTTCTTTTTTTTCTCCTTTACGAAAGGTAAAACATAAGTCAATTGAAGAAAATGGGGATAAAATGAAAGTTGCGGACCTTGGAGTTGAACCAGCTACCCTAGTGTTACGAGACCAGTACTCTAACCACTCGGCTACAGTTCTACAGAAGTGAAACCGCTTGAAGTAAATATGTTTGCCTCAGATGCGTATGACTTGATTAATTTTTTTAAAAAGCTTTGAATTTTGAAGTTAATTTCGGGAAATTTTCGTTTTTAATGAGATTGTGGCTGGGATTTTAACACTTTAGTATTAAAATAATACTTTAGATTAAAGTAATACTTTAGATTAAAATAATACTTTAGTATTAAAATAGGATAAAACCATGAATTATAAATATTTTTATGTATATTGCTAAATGTAAAGTATAAATATTATATTATTATGCGAGATTTTCTTTGAGTAAAATCGATTTTTTTTTCATTTAATATTTTAATTAAAATATCCATTTTAACTGTGTTCATTTAAAATATTTCTTTTTTATAACTTAAAAAAAAATTGTGAATACTTTTAAATGAACGAGAAAATTAATTGTTATTTATTTTTAAATTCGAAAACTTTTCTTTTCTTTGTTGTTGGTTTAGTTTTTTTAACCATTTGGAAAAATGGTTATTGTCCTCGTCAGGGTAGGAAATCAAAAACATATCTGAAGCTTTTTATTAGATGAATCCGCATTTTATTCGTTTTCTGATTGGTCTATACAATAATCTGTATTTTCCCTTTACTTTCAACAGAGATGGATACTTCTGTTGCCACTATGACAAAAAAGTAATAAAAACTACAAAAAAAATTAATAACTCAGAAACAAATTGAGATACAGCTTTCAAACAAATTGCATTTAAAAGTACATTTTTTTCTCTATACGACCGTGTAAAAAGTAATATTGTGGGATGTTTAGAAGTTCAAGAATGAAATTTCATTTAAAATTGGTCCAGGAATATTAATGTTTAATCCATGGCGTACGTAATGTATGACCAGCTCCGTAGAAGTTTAAAAATTTACATTACCGAAAAATGTAATCCATGGGTTACGTAATGTATGATCAACTTCGTGCGATTTTTTATGTCTTAAATTTTAGTCTTTGAAAAAATCATTTTCCAAATGGTCGTTGTAATTTGTTAAATTGCAGTTTTTTTTATTATTTTTTAAATTAAATTAGAAATCTTAATTTATAACATTTTTGGTTTTTTGTTTTTAAAATGAATTCGGATTTTAGTATTAACTCCTTAATTCGCTCACGTGATATTCACGGGCCGTGTCTTATATTCAGATTGTTTTATTCCCACCAATTTTATAAAATAGCGTAATTAGCTTTATTTTAGTATCATTTTACCTGTCATTAAATAAGATAAATATTTCTTTTTCAAGAAAGTGGTGCCAATAAGCAATTTGAATTGTTAAACCGTAATTTAATGCGACCGTTATGGGGTTAATAGAGCCAATACGCATGTATGCTAGGAATGAACGGAATTTCTCCCTCTTTTTGAAACTTACGGGAAGAATTTACTGGTAAAACATGTTTTCTAGGAGTAGGGAAATTATTTGTTAAAAAATGAGGAATAATTTAGTGTATATAGACGAGTTTTTCGGACAGTGTATAGAATTATAAAAGTTATGTATACACTGGTGTATTTCAGAATAACATTTTAATATTTTTAGAACTTAATTATAAATTGGTGAATCATATTTTAAGGCATGTTCTCTTGAGTCGGGCTCAGGTGATAAATCGCCAGCTGTTCTTTATGGTTACAACTATTTTCGAGTTACAAAAATGATAGAGTTAGTTATGCGCCAAACCATGCTCGCCAAAGTGTGCCAGTTGTCTGTTAAACTGCAACAATGCAATATTTTAAACACTAAAAAATAGAAATTATAAAAAAAAGAAGAGTGTAATAATTTTTGTAAAAAAAGGCCTTTTTTACCTTTTAATAGTTTGATATTAATTAAATTATATTTTCAGAAAACAATTTATCAATAGCTTAACCCATAAATGCCTGATTTTTCAAAAATCATTGTAATAAAGTTTTTCGGCTTTCATTTTTTAAATAAATCACGGGAAAAATACTTAAAAAAATCATATTTTGTTTTAAGTACCTATAGTTTACGGCTAAAAACCAGTTTGTTACTAATCGGCAATACTGGTGTTTAATAGAAAAAATAATTTCCCTTGATAAAATTCTATAATATTAAACACACAAGAATTTTAGGAACTATAATAAGAAATAAATTTTACGTGCTCACTGCAGGTCAAAATAGGATATTTCGCAAGCTTCCAAACAAAACAAAAAAAACAAGTAGCAACAATTGAAAAAATAAATCTATCTTTATTCTTAAACAGCACAAGCGTTGCCATCTACATGTTGAAAATCGATTTAATAATATTTTCAAAATGCATTTTATTGGAAACATTAGGCATTATAGCTTCAATATTATTCTAATAGTATTTTAGAGCCTAAATTGGGTATGTTGCCGAAAAGCATCACCAGGGATTTAAGGGTTAAATAATGCTTTTTTTTTTCTTTAATATTGCCGTTGCTGAAGTAGAAACACTGTAAAATTTATATATTTTTTAATAAATCATAGTTAGCTCTTTCCATGAAGAGTACATCAAGCGGTGAATTTTCAATAATTGGGGTCCACGAAAAATTAAAATACTGTAGAAACTACATGATTTGCATGGAACTACATGAAAATAAGCGTGATTTTTAAGGTAAGCGGGCGCTCATAAAAGAGAACTAATAAAAAAAAAAGAAAGAAAAACTATTTTTACCTTTTTTAGTGTTTGAAATACTTCATTCCCGCAGTTTCATAATCAGTTGGGCTATTTTAATGAGCGTGGTTTGGCGTATAATTAACCCTAATGTTATTGTAACCAGATAAATAATAAAAGACTCTTAGGGGCTGTACATATATAACGTTGTCGCTTTAAGGGGAAGGGGCTCTGACACTTGATATCGTAAGATATGTCTAGGGAGAGGGGGAAATTGACTTTTGATAACGTTATCATTTTTGATCGAACCAAAATTTTCTCTTTTGTAACTTTTTCTTTGCATCAAAATAATCTCTTACCTTTTATTTAATTCTTACACATTTTTATGAAAAAAAAGTTATTATTAAAACCATTAAATAATTATACAATTATTTCATTCCAAAGTAGGAATACCCTAACGTTTGCCATTTCTGCTCTTTTGTCATATACCCGTATTATCCATTGCTTTATAAACCAGGTAGGAAGTATGTTTGAAATGACACATGTTGTGTTTATTAGTAAAATAAATAAAATGTTGTCTACCTTTTTTTAAATATATATATAAGAAGTTCTGCTTGCCCTCTGCCCACTCAGGCGACAAGTGAAAAAAAAAAAGATATTAATATTACTAATTGAACGCATTATGTAACAAAGAACTATTATTAAATATTTAAAAGATAACTATTTCTTTTAAATTTAATTGATATAAAGTTATTTCATATATAATATTAATATTTTATTCACTTCTTCTTTGAATCAGTAAACTATCTGTACAATAATAGCCTAAGTCATGTGATTGTCATCAACAGTTCCGGGTTGACCGCTTCGTTTTTTGTATATGCTAGGCGACCACTTTTAATATTAGCGGGGCGCAGGTGATAAATCGCCAAATATTGTTCCATCGCGTCATGTCATCAGTATTGTAATAGTCCACTTCATGCGAGTGCAATAAACAAATTTTCGCGTGGTAAATTAAAACAAAGCTTTGATGTTGAAAGGGTGTCTTGGTTGAAATTAAATGTTATGTTTTATGGTATTATTTATTACTTTTTTTTTCTTTCTTTTTTTTTTAAAGAAATAATTGAGAGTCACAAATTTTAAATAAAGTGAGTGAAGGTATATTTTAAATGAAATTAATGAAACACGAAAAATACTACAGGAGCAACGTTTGGCGATTTATCACCTGAACCCGTCTAACATAAAAATACCGAGTTCATGATTTCTGTATTAGAATCTTCAAATTTGGCGAAGGATTGAGCAAGTAAATTAAATTATGTATGAAAGTAACGTGATACAATGCTTAGCATATGTTTAAGGGAGAGACCAAACTGGTCGCCAAGGGCGGCTAGTAAGCAATAAATAAACGCACTAGACAAGGAAAAAAAAAAAAACTAACAATTATCAAAAATATTTTCTAAAGACTTTGCTGCTCCAAAATTCTCAAGGTGAGAAATTTATCATTAATGAGTATTTTGGCCAATTTTAAAAAAATTATGTGAGAAAAAATTCTATTAATTGCTTCTCAGCTGTATACAAAATGATCAAATGAAAACTCGTCCCCTCAGGGTCCAGTAGCAGAAATTTCTCCAAGTGTCTGCGACAGATACTTCAAGGGCAAAAAATTATCTGCAGGTAAAATATTTTTACAGTTGAAGCGTTAATTAATTGAACAATATCACTTACCTGTAGTGTTTTTAGGCATTTTAGCAAATCTATGAAAAAGAATCTGCAAAAGAGATTAAATTAAATAAATCAGAAAACCCGACTGCGTAAAAAGCGAACTAATTAATTATTTCTCATCAATGTGAAACTATTTTTTTTTCAGTTCCTACTATTAGCTCACGCTCTCGCTATATATATCTTGTTCAAATTTCAATCGTTAATAAAATACTTACTATTCATCCAATCAAGCTCAAATATATATTTTTTTAATTTGTAGTGGATGACACTTGATGTTAACCCAGTTTTTTTCAAATATTAATTCATTAATTAAATTAAATTAATTAATTTTCAATAATCGAGAGAGCCCTCTTCTTGATCAAGGTATTTTAAGACCGAGAGAGCCGTCTTCTTGATCGAGGCATTTTAAGCGCCACTCAAGAGGAAAAAAGAATAAGAGAAAAAAAAATTCTATTATTGACCAAAGTAGGAATTGACTTAAAATATTTTTTTTATATTACTTGTTTATAGTACTTACCTATTTTTTTTATTTACTTGTATTGATCACTTTTAAGTTGTGTTTAATTGTTAGTTCCTATCTATAAACACTGTTTTGATGAGGTCTATAGATGTCTATGATGGTTAGAATTGCAGTAAAGCTAGAGATCCTACATACACAACTTCCAGGTGGTATAATATTTTAACGGAGCTTCTGACTGTAAAATAGTCAGTGATACATCGTCTTCATTTTGAAAGACCTATCCAATGATATGCCACTCAATAGGGTGCGTAATTTTTTTTTCGTCTCTACCACCATTTTGTATTTTACGGCCGCGATTTTGAATTTATAAAAACAAAACCTAGCCTATAACCATCGGGCGTTAAGACGAATTGATAGAAATCTCATTCATTAAAATCCATCCAGCCGTTGGGATGCTTCCAGGGTATAAAGAAATCCACATACAAAGATACGCGTGAAACACATCACCCTTCTTTTCAGTCGGGTAAAAAGAAAATCTGCGACGCCCGTCTCCCGTCTCGAACTTTCTCCTATCAGGCCTCAGGTCTAGAATTTTTGAGGTGAATTTTGCCTTTTAGCACGAAATTTAGAGCGGATTTTTCTTTTTTAAAATAAGAAGGGGGTTAATTCAAGTTGTTAATTATTTGAATTTTTTATTTTGCATTATTAGTGTCACATTATATTTACTGCAATCATTACAACGCCATCCAATAATTTACTTTATTACATTATATATAGTATACGTTCTTGATAAGCTCCTCAACCTGATACTAGAGTTCTGCCCGTATCGGGCTGTACCCGACACGAACCCGACAAAAGTCCTTAACGCGAAACCCAACTATATTCCGACAAACTGCAACACAAACCCGAAATATTCAAACACGAACCCAAAGTGAAAGAAAATGAATCCATATTTGATAACATTTATGGAAAAGTAGTCTACAATTTTATCACTTATGCACAAAAATGAATACATGTGCACCCATTAATATCCAGATATGAGACATTCTTATATAATTTTGACTTTTAAGTCCCTGAATAACAATTTTTATTTTAGTACATATTCTTAGATGTTTTTTTTTTAATTTCTTATATTAGAAACTATGCCATTGCATGATTATATAGCAATATTAGCGAGATAAATAAGTTTTGGACGCTGTTGGGGGTCAAAATGTACCATAAAATTCCTTACCGTCCCGTGACCCTGATGCTGATTTTTAAGTTTGCAGCTGCCTGTACGTGTTTCAGTAAAAGTAATTCGACGTAATTTTTTTTTTCGAAACTGGGACTATTGTTTTATATAAATATGTAGCAAAAAATTAACTTGCAGACATTTTTACGGGTATTATTATTATTATTTTAATCTCGATCCCTGGATTTTAGATTATGTCCCTCTTGCTAAAATTATGTAGAAAATCACTGCAAATAGCTTTGTTTTCCCAACTTTTTTCCCATGCAGAAGTACACTGTAAATTTGCCAGAACAAACTCGATCACAGTGAATGTGCTGTATCTTTCTTTGGTTACCTGACTATATTAACATGGAAAATACAGTAGTTGCGTAAAATTAACAGCGCAATGTGCTGGCAATTTGGACGCATTTTTTTTTACAGCACAAACTGCTGGCGTGTAAATTGCCAGCGCATTATGCTGTTAATTTTACGCAACTACTGTATTTTCCATGTGAATATAGTCAGGAAACCTAAGAAAGGTACAGCACATTCACTGTGATCGAGTTTGTGCGCGAGATGAACAGTACTTTGTACTGTAAAAATGTCGTTTTTTTTTTTTTTTTTTTTTACAGTGTATGCTAGAGAAAAAATGGCTGTAATTCTTTGACAGGAAATTTACTGCAGAATTTAAATCAGCATTTAAATATTAATTTCAAGCATTGTGGCTTTATTGGTAGTCTTACCGTTTCCAAGATTTATTTCTGCACTTTTAGAGATAAATGGAATGTTTCTTTTCTTTTTTTTTTCTTTTCTTTTTTTTTAAATTTAGCTCAATGTAAATAACTGTTGCTAAAAATCAATGAACATTGCGGCTACCACTTAGGCGTAACATGACTTGCCTAAAAATAGGTAGTAATTCTCCTTACCGTCCCATCCTTACGCCCCTTCCTTCCTTTACCGTCCTTTCCTTACCGCCTCTGTTCTATTTCACTATTAAATGGATGGCAAGGCTTTCACTGGGATAGTACAGTATTAAACATTAATGCTGAATAAGAACATTTTCTAATTATAGCAACAAAAACATGAAAGTTTTAAACTGAAAGTTTAAAAATGCTATATTTTTTAGTTGAATTTCACATGTTTCTTTTTCATGAAAGTTAAAATTATCGGAGAATAGCTCACATGTATTTTTTTTATAAATAAGCGTTTTAAAAGCTTTTAAGTATTGAGACCCTCTACACCTTCATAAAAAAGGTATATATAACCTGTTTTATTATACTGTTTTAATGAAACCCAGTAATAACTGATTCTTTCAAAACAATGATCCTGTATATTTTTTATTTCTTACCTGTGTGAAAAGCATTTTCTTCAATATGTATTAAAAATTAAATCAGTTGAAAATAATTTAATTCTGTGTGTTTCAAATTTAAATCCATATGTAGTAAAGCTTTCAAGCGATAAATAAATGCAGCCGTGTATTAATACATGTTTAAGTTTACTTATTGGACTACAATGGCATCAATAGCAATTATGTAATATTTTATTATTATTTTTTAATAACAGATATTTCTTGTACAAAAACATTTTATTTTTTCAGTTTGACTGTAGCCTCTTTACTAAACGCTTCATTTTTAAATTGTTGGTATTTTAATTTACAAATTTTAGTTTTGGATATATTTTAAAATTTATCGAATGTAAATAAAATTTATTCTTTTAGTATGTACATAAAATTTATTTTGAGTTCATTGCCAATTTATATGGATTAACTTCTACAGATTTCAGTTATACAAATTATTGAATAAATATTAATAACAGGTTTTTAGTCAGTTAGGCAAATGTATTTTGCATCTTTTTTATTTTAATAATTAAAGTTAACTTTAAATAATGCATAATATTATTAAAATTTTAACTATTTAATTAGTGTCTTATTTAATTTAACATTTTCTATGTCTGTAATACTATTGTTAGAGCTTTTCAAAACT
Source organism: Maratus speciosus (assembly GCA_963932465.1). Classification (NCBI taxonomy): domain Eukaryota; kingdom Metazoa; phylum Arthropoda; class Arachnida; order Araneae; family Salticidae; genus Maratus; species Maratus speciosus. The sequence continues at coordinate 296,493,926 of OZ010798.1, forward strand.
ATTCAAAATTTAATATTTTAGCTTCGGATTTTAAAAAATGGTCTATAGAATTAACAGATAGTAATATTACTATATGCACTTAGATATTTGAAGATAATTTATGTTCAACATTATCAAAAGCAAGTAAAAATATTGGAAGAAAGTGATTAAATAAATACACAAAAAATTTTAAGAATTTATCAAAATAAAAAACTAATCTTATAATAATAAATATCCTCCTACTTAATAGGAACAATACTTTGTTGGTTCTATAAATTAATTAATAAATGAAGACAAGTTAAAAATATGAACCATTTTCATAAAAAAAAGAAAGAACAAAATGAGACTCTTTCAATAAAATATTTAAATATTACTTTTCAGAAGTAAATAAAAAAATTATATTTAAACATAAACAATCTTGGAATATTGAATAAATTGAAATTCTAATAATTTTGCAAGAGATATATATTTTTTTTAATAAAAATTATTTTCCCAAAAAGGTTATTTTTGAAACAATTTTTTGTCTTTTGATATAAAATTATTTTTAATAAATTTACAAATTGGTTTAATTATTTAATTAATTGAAGAATAACATTTCTTCTATTGTTTTGCTGCATTTTCAATAAAAGAGAGAAAAAAAAAGAAAGAAAAAAAGAGAAAGAAAAGAATCCTATTTTCCCCCGAAAATTTGATTTTAAAATGAACAATCTAGTTCTTTCCTTTCTTTTTTTTCTGATGCATTATTTATAATAATTAAACAATGTGTTACCCTATGCAAAATAAAAATAGTTTTATTTGAAAGGGTATTATTTATCAGCTAAACACAGCAATATTGAACTTTACTTTATCAATGTGATATACAGATTGTTCGGCTCTTGCTGCTGACGTCACCAGCCAGCCAGAAGGCTTTGTATTATAGGTGGCAATACTCCGAGTCCTTTGGAAACATTATGGGTAGTGATAGATTTTTGCACGGCACTTAGAGTATGCACTTCAATATCGTTTCTTCTTATGTGATATCACTTCTTTTTATGACTATCGTTTTAGATTTGTTGCTCGGCGGGATCATTTACGACGAGTTGTTTTTGATTTGATATCACTCCTTTTTGTAAGGTACTTCATTTGCAATATACATATTCCATTTCAATTCAGAAAAGAAAAGATAAACGAAAGATGATAGAAGTCAAAATATAATTTAATAGCGATGCTATAAACTGACCAAAAGGATAAAATGTGTCGAACTAACTAGCAAAATTTTTTGCTGTTGTTCTAAAAGCTATATGGCGATTCATTAATTAACTCAGCTAGAATTTTATCCTAATAACTTTTGAAAAACTGCCTTTACATTTTCAAAATTAACTTCATTTTACACAAAATATGTAACGACTTAAAAACAGACTTAATAATGAGCATTTCTTTTATCACTAGGCGTGCTTGAAGTAATTTTTAAATAAAATTAGTTATTTATTTCAGGAAATCCAACGTCTCTCCGATAAGCGCGGCAGAAACGCAGATTATCTGATTCTTTTTAAATGTTTTCATAAGCTCTAACTCTTGTTGGATTTTCTGAATTTTCAATGGATGTACTTTCTAAATTCCTAATTGTTTTTTACGTGACTAACAGGATATACTAAGTCGTGTGCTTTCCAAGTATTTTCTCATATATTTCAGATAATTCATCCGATAAATTAAAATTCATTTCAATAAAAGTTCAGAATTCGATATTTCATCATTATGAAATGATTTTCCTCATATTTATATGAGGAAAATCATTCCTCATATTTTCGGTCATATTTATAAATTTTAAGTAGCTTTATAATCCGATTAAAAATTAACTAAAAGCTATTTATGGCATATTGATAGCATTCTTTAATTACCAGGTTCAAAATAACAGAATCGATTAGTTTAATAAATCTCCTTACTAATCTTTTTAAATGAAAAAAATAACGAAAAATTCCAATAAAATTGCCAAAAATTCACATCATTTTACACAAAATATGTAAAGACTTAAAAACAGACTGAATGATGAACATTTGTTTTATCAACGGGCGTCCTTGAAGTAATTTTTAAATAAAATGAGTTTTTTTATTGCAGGAAATCCAACGTCCCTCCGATAAGCGCGACAGATTATCTGATTAAGCTTTCGTTTTATTTTTAAATGTTTACATAAGCTCTAACACTTGTTGGATTTTCTGAATTTGCAATGCATGTACTTTCTAAATTTTTAACTGTTTTTTACGTGACTAACAGGACATACTAAGTCGTATGTTTTCCAAGTATTTCCTCATATTTCGGATAATTCATACGATAAATTATAATTCATTTCAATAAAAGTTTAGAATTCGACATTTCATCGTTATGGAATGATTTTAACTAATTTCGGTCATATTTGTAAATTTTTAAGTAGTTCTGTTATCTGATTAAAAAAATGGACTAAAAGCTATTTATGGCATATTGATAGCATTCTTTAATTACCAAGTCCAAAATAACAGAGTCGATTAGTTTAATAAATCCCCTTATTAATCTTTTTAAATGAAAAGAAAAGCGAAAAATTCCAATAAAACTGCCAAAAATTTATTTGACATAAAAGGATTGTAAAAAAAATGAAAAAAAATGTAATAAAAAACCAGACTGGTTGTATTACCTTAGTAAAATTGTTTAAACTGAATAAATTGCAATGTTTGGAATGTTGAAAAAATATTTGAGTATATGTGCGTTTTAGTATAAAAGCAATACAGAAGAGAACATTTTCCCGCCTATTTCAATATGATAAACAGTAATCCTAAAATCCTGTCGAATTGTTTTCATGGCTATGAATACTCTGTGATACACTAAAGTGCTTACATTATCTTTCTGAGCGTGTTCTGTGGTTTCTCCGTAGTCGGTGTTTACCTAGAATCTTTCCATAATCGAGGTGCAATGACACGTTTCTGTAATCTAGTTTTTCCTCAAATATCAGCATAACATTTCGCGATGATTTTTGTGTGCAGTACCTTCGTCAAAAATGATTCAGATTTCGTGCAAAATAAAATTTCATTTGTTATCTAAATTTTGTGTGCAAAAATACCCATGGTATTGGAATTTAAAAAGGGTGTGTGCTGAAATCTAGAAGCATCTTTAATAAAGTGGATAATAAAAACATCTTTCATAAAGTAGAAACATGGATCGTTGAGCTTTTAGATGAACAAATTGAATTCATATTCTACTTTCAAGAAACATGATAAAATTTTCTAGCGATTGAAATAGTAAAAATTCATTAAAATACATGGCACTCAGTAAATATCCATTGCTTGTAATGTAATCAGATCTTTTAAGTGTTCTTGTAAACGAACCGTAAATGCTTCAATGCCGCCTTACAATAAAGAGCTTAACTGGGTCGAATGCAATACATCTATCCTTTTAAAATCTGTACGCGTATCTATCTATGTAACCTCAAAAACTCGGAAACCACAGGGCGCAGGGCTACGAAATTTGGCACACGGGTTGCTTGTAGGGGCTCATGAACGATTGAGGTCAAAAATTCAAAAATTTTAAATGGATTTTTTATGTTATGTTTTTGACGAATTTTTCGCTTTATTTATGTTCAACCTGTAATCGCGCGAGTTCTAACCACTTTTAAATGTTTACTGCAATGTGAGATATTACGTACGCCACGCTGCAATACTAAGAAGCTATAGCGGGTATTACGATAATTCTTTTAGCCCACATGCAAATATAAGTAGAAATATACATATTACGTACGCCACTCTGCAAGATAAGAATTAATTACTTTAAACCGGTATAAATCAAAAACTAACTAAAATTTGTACATAAAACTTTCAAAGCTTTGAACTACTCATAAAAACAATTCAAATGCCGTAAACCGAGTAAAAATCCGATAATTACACATTGCTGTAGCCCAGTCAACATATTTTGGTCTGAACAAGAATTTACAAAGTGCAAAAAACAGCACTTTTAAAATCACATTTACTAAAAATCTATTCACCAGATGCCACCTTACTTTTGTTTTCTGAGTCACATGGCACGCTCCATTTCATAGAAACAAGAATTTTGTTTTTATCATAAATAGAACTCGAGCTATACAGGTGTCAAAATCCCGTTTTGGTCAGTCTGGAAAATATAAACTAGACAGAGTACAAAAAATTTTTGCAAAATCGTTTAGCATCAATTGGCGGAAATTCCTTTAATTTACGGTTCATCGCACTATTGTTTCTTTTGCTTGGCGAGAAAATCTATCGAGTTTCTATGATAAAATAAAATAATTCAGCATAAAATAATATAAACTGCTAAATTTCAGCCTTTAAGACAATGTTATACCAAAATTTTGTACTAAAAATACTACATTGTTATTATTTCTTATTTAAATGTTCTATGGGTACTATGCAAATTCATTATAACTAAAAATTTAGAATCTTAATATAAGTATATGGCAGAGATTAGTTTTCAAAAAGTTGTAGAATAAAAAAAAAAGCCCGTATGTCCCGACCGTAATCAAACGGTCAAAGTCAACCAAACCCGAAACATGAAAAAGGAACGTCAACCGGCCTCGATATGTGCCGCGGATCGGGTCGTATCCGTTTTGAGAAAAATCGGGTTGCGCAGTTCAATGCAGACTCTATCTACGACCAATAGTTTTGAAGATTTCTGAATTGTGTGTAGTTTAGATCTGAAGAGGAAGGTAGAAAATGATTAAGAGAAATTTTTACTGACAGACAATCATTGATGAAAATTTCTTATTCCTATAAATCACAAAATTTGTAAATTTCGTGGCTGGTTGGACATGTTTGTGTACTGATTATCTTGTGACCGATTGAATTTCACGATATTTTTCACGACCATTTGGCGAAATTCGCGATTTTTTTCCGTGATTGTTTCATGGAATTCACAATTTTTTTCGTGTCCAGTAGTCGAAATTCACTTCTTTTTTCTCAGCGACCGATTGACGAAATTCGCTATTTAATTCCGAGAAATTTTGACAAAATTCGCGTTCTTGTCTACGATTGTTTGTTGAACCCCCCCCCCCCCCCCCCGCAATCGACTGACAAAATTTGCAATTGAATTGCACAATGTATAATATCCACATATTCGTAAGCTGTAGCGTGCATTTTATTTTAAAATGCAGATCCCAAATATTATTGTTTTTCTTTGACTTTTTATTGACCCCTAATTGTCCTTCAAGTCAAATCGACGTTGAAGCTAATGAATATTAAGTCACACATATTTTTCATAATCCTGATGTTCCAGGAAAATCCGACAAGTATATCTTTAAATATTCGGCAAAATGTCAAAAATTTAAAGAGTCCAGTGATTAATGGCCATATAGTGTACATGAACAATGTTAAGTTAAGCAAAACAATGTAAAAAAGAGAAAAATGTGCAATTGATCAATCTCTTTCTTTTACACATGTCAATGTTGTCTAATCACAATTGAAAAGTGGTAATATGTCTGAAATTTCCATGCATAATAAAAATAGTCGGAGTGTAGCAATATTCATTTCTTAGAAAGAAAAGCATTATTTTATATATATTGCAAAAGCAGAAAACATTTCTATACCTGTAAATTAGGTTTGAAGTTGTTAAGTGATATTCATTAAAAATAAAAATCATGTGGTATAAATTGTTAAAAAAGGAAAAAAAAAATTATTAAAATTAATAAAAGGTTCTTTTGCTAAAATTTTTTTATAACATTCAAAAAATAAAAATAAAAATATTTTAAGATTTTAAAAAAGATTTATTTTTCTTCGACTTTTATAATCAAACGTATAATGAACTTGCTTTTGTTTATTAAGGCTTTTAATATTTAAAGGAAAATGTCAGAACTTTTATTTGCAATGATTTGCGTAGTAACCCGTTGTGTTGCATTTATATACATGTATATATATATATATAATCGATTTTTTATGGGAGGGGGTATACATGTCAATCAATTTTTAAATTATTACTTAAGTCATAAGCTGAAAGTGTAACTGTTATCATTTATAAATATTAATTAGACCTTTTAATCGCCATAAGATTCTTTAAAACCCCTTGAGGGACGGGGATATACTTACCAATCAATTTTCAAATTATTACGTAAGTCTTAAGCTAAAGTGCAACTGCTATCATTTATAAATATAAACTAGACCTTTCCACCGTCATAAGATTCTTTAAAACTCTTTGAGGAGCGGGGATATACTTACCAATCAGTTTTTTAATTATTACTTAAGTCATAAGCTAAAAGTGCAACTCTTATCATTTATAAATACTAGCAAAAGCCGTGCTTTGGATTAGCGAAGCATTATTTAATAAGATAAATATTCGAAAGTAACAATATTTTTTTATATTATTTTTGCATCTTTATTAAGCAAAAATGTTATTTTATGTTTCGGCGCATTTTAATTTTAGAAATGTAAATTCAGCTAAATAACTAAGAATTTCCTGGGAATTTTTTATTTATGATATAAAGACTGGTATAAATAAAAATATTTTCGAAGCAAAATTTTACGAAATATTTTTTAATTTTCTTCTAGAAACTCCTTTAAAGATGTTTTTACATTTTATTAATTACAGTAATTAATTTTATTTATTTACAATTCTTTTGCTGCCACTTTACAAAAAAAAAAATCATAATATAATTCTTTTAAAATGCGTAATTATTATTCTTCATAATATATTTCTTTTAAAATGCGTAAGTAAGTAATAAAAACTATTTTAAGGGTGTTTTTACATTTTATTAATTACAACAATTAATTTCATTTGTTTACAATTCTTTTGTTGCCAATTTACAAAAAAAATCATAATATAATTCTTTCAAAATCCATAAGTATCATCTGCGTAAATGATTTCACATAATAAGAATAACTTGTGTATTTGAATTCTTAACACTGAAAAATACTTTTATAATTGAATATAAATAATTGAATTTTCACAAATTTTAATTCACTAAAAATATGCTATAATTTTCATAAAAAAAGGTATTTTAAAAAATTCATAAAAGAAATCGTGAAACTATTATATGATTAAAAGGAATGAGCACCAAAATATGCGCTATTTTCAACCAATCTTAATAAAGTATTCTATTAAAGTATATATTTTCCTCTCAAATAACATACATTTTTAATGCAAGAAAGTTTAATGTTTTTTACGGTTTGAAGTATAAATTCTGCATTTAATTTCAATTTTTAAAATATTTCGTCTTCGTAAAATGCAGATATATAGGTTCCTTTACTTATTTAAATAATTAAAAAAAGAGAAATTTTGATACAACGATAATATTTCACGTACTAAATCATTCATGACTTTATTTATTTTTACTGACTCAATGATTTTTATTTACTGCAAGAAATATGCAGGTTTCATTATCGCTTACAAAAATAAATCCATATAATGGAAAAATATATTCAACAAAATAATAAAAAATATTTTGTGTTAAATCATTCGATAAGAACATAATATTGTCAGAATCTACAGATCATATTTTATTTCTATCAAGTCCAAAAATATTTATTTCCTTAATTAAATTTAAAAAACAGTTTTTGAGATATTTTTGGTGGAATAATGAAAATATACTTTATTTATTTAATTAATCATGATTCTATCCATAATTACTAACTCCATGATTTATTTTTTTTTTCTGAAAATATACGTGTTTCATTTTTTATTTGCAAAAATGCGTCTGTAATGGAAAAACGTGTAAAATAAATCAATTAAAATAATAATTTTTTAAGGTTATTCTGTAAAAAAAAAATAACATTGTGCAAACCTACAGATCATAATTTATTTTTATGTTTAATTTCAAGTCAAAATACTGAATAGTTTTTTTGTAAAGTGTACGACAAAATGTAATTTGTGTAGCCTAGTAGAGGATTCGTTTCCCTCATCCTAATTAATTAGACCTTTCGACCGCCATAAGATTCTTTAAAACCCCTTGAGGGGCGGTGGGATATATCATATCTCACCTAATTTTAATCAAGATTTGCACCAGAAATTTTTAATTACATTTTGCTTTTGTATCTTAGGTAAAAAGCAGTAAAATTGCTTTTCTTTATTTTGAAATAAAAATCTTCAAAAATTCCGGTGTGAATTGAACATTGGAGATACACAATTACTTGCCACATAAAGGTTAAATAATATCACTTATTTTCGGAGTTTTTGAGTAAAGAAAGATTGATTGATTGAATCTCCTGATTGTACTGTGTTTTCTCACAAACTGTTTTGAATATCGGGATGTGACAAACCACAGAATGATCAAACCGCTACATGTAATTGTTATCTCTAAAATAATAGCCTAAGTCATGTGACTGTCATCAACAGTTCTGGGCTGACCGCTTCACTCTTTATATGCCAGTCGGCCATTTTTGCACTTTAATGTTAGTCGCGCGCAGGTGATAAATCGTCAAATAATGTTCCATCGCCTGTGTTTCAGCAATATTATAATAGTGCAAGTCATATGACTGTCATAAAAAATTATGGACATACGGCTTCGCTTTTCATATGGAATGCGGCCATTTTTAATTAAAATTATTTTTTAGAATAAAACTACATAAAAGTTTCCAACTACATAAAAGATCGCAAACAATTCTTGGTATTTTTGTGATAGCCGGGCGAAAATCTCGCCAACAGCATATTTTAACTTGCCAGTTAGCACTTTTTTTTTTTTTTTCGCGGGGTAAATTAAAACAAATTTTCATGTTGAAATTAAATGTTCATGATGTATGATGATATTTATTATTTTCCTTCTTTCTTTTCTTTTTCTTTTACAAAAAAAAAAAAAAAAAGAAAGAAAGAAAAGTCTTTCATTTTAAATGTTTTAGTTTTAAATTAAAGTTTTGCAATTTAAATAAAATTAGTGAAAGGATTATATTTTAAATTAAATTAATCAAATACGAAAAAAATACAACGGGAACAATATTTGGCGATTTATCACCAGCAGAGAGCTAACACAAAAGTACTAAGTTCTTGATTTCTCTATCAGAAGCTTCCGATTTGGCGACGAATTAAGCAAGTAAATTAAATTATGAATAAAATTAACATGATACAATGCTTACCATACATTTAAAGGAGACCAAACTGGTCGCCAAGGGCGGCTAGCTTTTAATAAGAATCACCAATTTCTTTAATCGATATTAAATAGTCTCTGCTATATTTAACAAGAAAGCAAAAATCATGTATCAAGCATCGATTATAAAACACTTTACAACACATTCCCAATAGTGTAACAAAACTTCCCTTTTTAACGAGTTAAAATATTATGTCTAATTCAACCAAAGGAAACGCATAACACATTTGAAAACCCAACTTCAGCTGTTGCCATCTACAAACAAAAAATTATCCGAATTCTTTGAGCAGCCCTGTATATGATGTATAGATTTGTATCTGTTAACTAGATGAATCGAAAAATTTAGTTCAGTTTGGAAATACATACCTGAGTTAAAAATTCCCCTTCAGCAGTTTCCGGTAATGAGGAGAATGGTACGTGAATTTTTTTGTGCATCCCTGCATACGAGGTAAAGAATTTATATACAACGAGTAACATGCAAAAAGTTAGTTAAATTTAAAAGCGCATAGCGAAATTGAAAACGCACTTTCAGCAGTTATTGCTCAAAGACAACACTGTAACCGATTTCCTTTGAGTGTCCCTGTAAATGAACGATAAATGTTATGAACGCCCTATTCTATAGCAATCATCTTGTAGTGAAATTCTATGTCTTATATCAATTTCAATACATTTGAAATAGCTATCATCATCTATCTATATTATAAAGGACAAACATATCTGTGCGTAACGCATACGTCATTTTGCGAATGGCAACACTTTGAAATTTGATATAAAATTTTGGTTTTGTAATTTTCTCTACTGCAAATTTTTATACTTCAAAACATCACACATTTTAAATTTTTACACCGCCGTATAACGAAAAAAATGCTATTTTAAATGCAATTTGTTTGAAAGCTGTATCTCATTTTAATTTTAAGATATAATTTTTTTTGTAGTTTTTATTACTTTTTTTGTAATCGTGGCAGCTGAAGTACTCCATTTCTGTTGAAACTAAAGGGGGAAAAATGAAAATAGTAGATTGATGTATCTTTTCATTGCCATTTTCTCATAAAAACCGAAAAAAAAATTGAAATTAAAATACGTGCTATGTCAAGAATATCGTCTGTTATAAAACCCAGTGAGTTTTGGCTTTATTTCGTTGTTATTTATCAATTAAATGATTTTGCGTGCCGGCTCCATTGCGAAATATTAATAAACAATTTACACACAAAAAAAGTTCAGAATTTCTCTCCCGCTAATTTTCGACAACGAAATTAAACCTTCATCAATAAATAAATAAAAGAATAATATATAAAAAAGCACGAATTTAACATATATGTAGTCTAACAATTTAAATTTGTAGAGCCGAATTGGGAAAAATATGTGCTTTTAAATGTAATTTGTATGAAATAGAGTTGCTAGGCAACTGTTAAAATAAAAGAAAAAAATAATATATATATTGAGAACACAAGATAGCTTTTTTAGACATATTCCTTGAACTTTCTACTGTACCAATTTTGCTAATAATTCTTTTTTTAAATGAAAGCTGTTCATTTGTAGATGTCCTCGCACTAGCTATTTTTCTAAATATTTTCACTTTTATATTTTTAATTTAATTTGAAAAGATTTTTTGAAATTTCATCAAAATGGTAGCAATTGTATTATTTCCTCTGTTGCAGAAAAAAAGAAATATTGGGGTTTATTTATCCTTATTGCTACCATTTACTCATTAGAATTAAAAATAACTTTATTTTAAGTCTGAACAGAAAATGACGTCACTATTTAAAAAACATTTTCGCTCATAAAGCTAATGTTACAATATATTTTCATTCGGCTGATACCGAATTTGAGACACTTGGCGTAATGCTTCAGTAAGTGCCATATTTAAAAGAAAACAATCCTTTTCTTTTGATAAAACTATATATTTTTACACGAATACATCTAAAAGACATCAGTTTCTGGAATTTGTACTTCGCGGTACTGAAATTAGACCCTCAAGCCAAAAGAATACATTTTCAGTTTTAGCTGAGAAACGGAACTTCACGTTTGAAAATCTATCTATATTATAAAGGAAAAATATGCCCGTGCGTACGGCTGACGTCATTTTGAGAATGGCAACGCTTGACGATTAAATTTCGGATTTGCAATCTTTGCTACTACAATTTTTTGAATTTCTAAACATCGCGCATCTTCAATTTTTACACCCGTTATATAGGGAAAAAGACCTACTTTCAAATGTAATTTTCTTGAAAACTTTATCTTAATTGATTTATTTATTATGTCTTTTTAAATAATTTTCAAGAATAATGTTTTTTAATCTATATCCATTGCGTACAGGCTCCATTACGGAATAAGCCATTTGCACTTAAAATAATATAAATAATTCAGCATTTGTCCCTGACTAATTTTTTATAGCGAAATTAAAACTTCATCAACGTCTTCATCAATCTATTATATTAAAAAGTGACTGTCCATTTGTATTTCACAGCTGTTCCTCCTAGAATATGGAATGTTGGGTGATCAAATTAACGCCAGTTATCCGCATTGGTCCGAGGATGTTAAACGTGGTCGTAGAATTTAAAAATTTGTTTAGTTTTCGAGATATAAATTTTTATGTTATTTTTTATGACATTTCTGTAATGATGGAAACTAAAATTGCTCCCTTTTTGTGGATAAAAGAGAGAAAAGGGAAAATGGCAAGGATTATTAGGTATCATTGTTTGAAATCATTTTTAAATTGAAATTAACGTATATTTGAATAAAAAGTGAAAAAATGATTTTAGTTTTCAAGAAAATTTCACGAAATATGAACTCACACATATTCAAGCTTCAGGAATCCGTTTATTTTAGAAACACAAATTCGACTCTCGACTGGAACATTGAGATAAATTCTGTTGACGTCAAAAGAAAAAAAACATCGTACGTTTATTTTCATTTAATTTAAAGTCGTAAAGTAGATTTTAAACCATTGCCTTAAGATGACTAATAAAACATTTCAGAAGCGGACATTAAAAATGCGAAAAGACAAGAAAAAAAAGAGAAAAATTTTAGCGAGAAAAAAAAATAATTCTTTGAATATTTATTTTAATTCATAAATATAAAATGCTTCTGAATAAATTCGTCCAAACAAATTCATTTTTGTATAAGTTAACCCAAATGACATAATTTCTACGAACTCCGAAATTCGAAGCAAAATCTCTGAAGAGCGAAAATCTCTAGGCAAAGAAAGTTATAGAATATGTGCATTTTTATTGGGAAAGTTTTGACTTAAATTGTAAATATAACTTATTATTTGAAATATTGTATGTAATAAAATTAATATTGCAATGGCTTTCTAAATTTACAATAAAGTTAAGATTTCATTTTTCGCAAAAAGATCGATTGTCTCCTGCAATTCAAAAGCAACACAACGGGTTGCTACGCAACTAGTATATTTAAAACGCTAAGCGTTTTCTTTCGACAGTCCGTGAGAAGAAACTACTGCATCAAATTACACCAATCTTTTTTTAAATGAAAGATATTTGGCCACAGATTTGCTATCGTTCACTTGCTTGTTCAAATGTTTTATTAATTAGCCGTAATTTTAAATTAAAATTCTACAGTTGCAGATGCGTAGTATATAAGTACAAGTCTGCCATTGGAGTGACGCACTGCACATAAGTAAAGATGCTCGCTCAGTTGAACTATCACATCACAGGTCGAAGTTGTTTTAAGTTCGTCTGCTGTTGAGATCTTACCGCAAACCAGCTTTTCTTTCTTTCACAAAATTAATATTATTTGGCTTTTTCAGCATTATTAACAATTAAAAAATGTATTGCGTCTATATTAAGAGCTAGATACAGTTTATTTCGGGGGTGTCATATTGTTTTGGTCATATTACACAAAGAAGATAAACACAGTGATTGAGACTAAAAGTTATGGACTGTGATCCGTCTTATGAATTGCCAATAGTTTTAGACACGACGGAAACTAGCATATTAAGTTGTACCTACTTCTTTGAAAAAATAAGGTATAAATATTAAAACGCAAAACTATTTCTGTGAGATCAGAACTCAAATTCGTATGCGTCAACTGTTTTTCGAACCTCTTCCATTTAGAAGGAAGTTCAACAGGGTTCCGCTAGCGTAGCGGGTTAACACAGCGCTTTATAGCTCTGAATTTTTGTACAGGTCGCAGGTTCGAACCCAAGCATGGCAAAATGTGTAATATTTTTGTTAGTAATTCATTTCAATAATGATATATTTTATTAGGAAGAGAATTATAGGATTTTTATTTTATTATTATTATTATTATTTGAATGCTTTATAATTAAATAAAATTTAACACTCAACAATATTTTTAAAAAATAATGATTTTATATTTAAAATATTTAAGCTAAAATACTAATAAATCGTTAGCTGCATCAAGTTTCAAATTTAGGTTTTTAGAAAATGAGGCAGATAAAAATAAAAGTCATGGCAGTTTTTAATGCCCGTGTAGTTTCAATAAATAAATAAATAAATGATAATAGATATTGTTATTTAAAAAAAATGAGGTCGTAATAAGTAAAAATAAATCTCTACCCGGTGTTTTAAGGTAAATTCTGGTAAAAAGCAAGAATAATTAGTTTGTAAATTATAAACTTAAAATTCTTTCACTTCATTGAATAGGTTAGACTGGCAGCACCATCTATCGCCTTAAAGAAATAAGAATCACTTATACAGTATAGAAATTCGTCATTCAATAATTAATTTAAAAGCAGATAATTAAAAATTCAAGAAATTTTCTAATGAAACATTCAAGTTATTTACAGTCAAATCTTGACGGGCACTAACTAGTATACATTAAACGTAAAGGCAATTCTGTGAGATCAGTAAGTGCAAAACTGACACATTTGCGTATGCGTCAACTCTTTTTTGAACCTCTTCAATTTAGAGGAATGTTGAGCTAGTCGCTAGTCCTCGCTAGCGCAGCGGTCAAAAGCAACAGTTTAAAGCTCTGAATTTTTGTAGAAGACGTGGGTTCGAACCCAACGCCCGGCAAAATGATTTCTGCAATATTTTTGGCGATGATTCTCTTCAATAATGACATGTTTTATTAGCAGGAGTAGTTGTATGATTTTTATTTTGTTATTATTATTATTTGAATGCTTTATAATTAGATAAAATTTAATACGCAACAATATTTTTTTTTAAATAATCATTTCTAATTTAAAGTATTTTGCATGTAATTATCGATTAAATAAATTGAGCTGATCTACAATTTTTGTTATATTTTCTGACTATTATCAAGAACATAGAAAAGTTTGTCATCCTTTTCCGAAAAAATGAAAAAAAAAAAAACGAAAAGAAAGAAAAATATTCATGTAAGAGCTATAAAAGAAACTTCCTTGATATGCATAGCTTAATATTTAAAAAAATATATAAAATTGTAAAATAAAATTCAAGCAATAAAAAAAAATATAATTTATAAATCACTAGCTGCACTAAGTTTCAAATTAGGCTTTTAGAGAATGAGACTGATAAAAATAAAATTCATTACAGATTTTAATGGTCGGTTAGTTAATAATAATAATAATAATAAAAAGAATATTGTTATTTAAAAAAAAGTGAGACCAGAAATAAATACTCTATATCCATTATTTTTAGTTAAACTTCTGATAAAAAACAAGCACAATTGGTTGTAAATTATAAACTTATGTTTTTTTTGTTTTTTTTACTTCATAGAATAGGTTAGACTGTCAGCACCATCTATCGCGTTACATCAATAGGAATCACTTATAGAATATAGAAATTTGTCATGATTTCAACAATTAATTTAAAAGCAACTAATTAAAAATTCCAGAATTTTTTTAATGAAACATTCAAGTTATTTTATTTACCGTCAAATCTTTACGGGTACTATCTAGTATGCCATTAAAATACACTGCAAACTATTTTTACCCATTGAACATAATGTAACGGATTTTTTTTTTTTTTTTGAGTGCCCCTGCAAATGAAGTTACACAGTTCATATTGAATGTCAAACAGGCCATAGTAAACATCATTAAGCATAATCCATTGCATGAAAATCCGAGTATATTTGGCCCCACCAGTGGCTGAGAGGTTCTGCTCTCGAAACTGGTAGACGGGAAGTGCTGGGTTCGATCCCAATCGCGCCCGTCGGCCTAATCGTTCGGAGTTTTCGTGGTATTCTTCGAACCATGGATTTCCATGCGTTAATACGGGTTAGGTTCCCTTAGAAAGACCCCCACGAAGGGCACTCCCCCTCGGGCCTATATCCCTAGTGTAGATAATCGGCCATCACAAAATCAACCAATCAACCAACCGAGTATATTTGTGGGAATTAGAGCGTGGACAGATGGACAGACAAACTGAATTCATAAACGCTTTTCAACTTTGTTAAAAAGTGTTAAAAAGATCAGTTCAAAACACCCCCACAATTAGAAATAATAGTATAAGTCCAGTTACCTCCAGTTCATACAAAGCAAAGCCTAATTATTTCAGTTCAAAACATGAAATACTTCAAATCTTGTATATTTAGTTTAAATTAATGCTAACAAATCAAAATAATCTAGTTTTGTCAGCGATGAACTATTGCGATAAAACAATTCTTTGTGGGTAACAAAATAATTGGTTGTCAGAAACGCTGCAAAATATTTCGATTATTATTTTTTTTAATATCGAACTTTCATTTATTATTAAAAGATTAATAATTCACTTGGCGCATTTATAGTTCAGACATTTTTCTGAATGAGGACCATTAAATATTTATTTTTCCTTTCTATTATTTTCTTTTTTAATGTTTGATCTGAAAAGGGGAAACAGGTTTCACTTTTTATTTATTTAATGCATTTTGCTAGACACTTCTTATTGAAAACGTATGATTCTGTCTCAATGTCTAATAAGAAAAAATCGAGCATATATATATTTTTTTGTACTTTGTTAAGTAAAAAAACAAAAACAAAAAAAACCCAAACAATATATATTACTACGTAATATTATATAGTAGTAGTTAACTTATTCATTTAAACAAAGGATAAAAAGAAATACAAATATTGATACCCATTCATTATATGACATTTTTCAATTTGAATATATAGATTGAAAAATGTCATGCACTGTAAAAAAAAAAAATACGACTAGTTTTCCTGTAGGAATCGGAAAAATAGTTGCCCTTATCGCACCGGAAAAATTTCCGACCCAGCTAGGAATAAAATCCATAAAATTCCGTTTTATTGACTATTTCCTTTTTTTACGGATTTTATTCCAAGCTGGGTCGGAAAATTTTCCGGTACGATAAGGGCAACTATTTTTCCGATTCCTACAGGAAAACTGGTCAGATTTTTTTTTTTTTTTTACAGTGTTTTAGTGAATGGGCATCAATATTTTTATTTCTTTTCATCCTTTTTAGGTGCGTTCGTAATTATATAAATACGTAGTCGTCGTGCAGTCCGTCTGTCTGTCCGGCCGCATATAACAGAGCAAAAACTACCCAACAGAATGGTCTGAAATTTTAAATATATAATTGTTGCAAAATTTTATCGAGCCATTTCAAATTTTATGAAAATCGGATGCATAGTTTAATTACAGGTACAGTCAAAAGTTTTCCGTTAAAATGCGACCAATGGGGAAAAAATTGTTGCAAGTACATTTAATGATGTTACAGCCTTCCAAATGGTCTGAAATTTTAAATCTATAATTGTTGCAAAATTTTGTTGAGTTATTTCAAATTTTATGAAAATCGGATGTATAGTTTAATGACAGGGTTTCAAAAGTTTTCCGTTACTTTACGGTCAATGGGAAAAAATGATTTCAAGTGTATTTTATGATGTTACAGCCTTTCGAACAGAATGAAACGGATGTGCACTAATATATACATTCAGTACAATATGCGGTGCAAAAAATATTTATAAAACTAGTTATAGTACGAACGCATCTCATTTGCCACGTTTGAAGAGCAATTTCCAACTTGTTTTTAAATGAATAAGTTAACTACTGTATAATATTATGTAGTAATATATATTGTTTTTTGATATATATTGAATATATATATATATATATATATATATATATATGAGTATGTGAGTTTCAAATCTCGGTTTATCCAGAAAATCAAATTTTGGGAAATCGCGAAAAATCTCTAACTGCGTCCGTTGGTTTTCACTGTAAACTAAGATTTCACAATGCCGGAAATACAGGATAAACTAGCATATTGTAATGCTTTTTCAGTGCAGGTTTACCAACATTATAGATTAATAGAGGTAACACGATTTTTTAAATATTGGATAAGGCGGGTTTTGAAACTCATGTTGTCATATATATGGATAGTTCTGAAATTAAGTGGAAATTACACTTTGGTAATTTGTAAAAAATAAAAATTCAAATTGTCGTGTTTAAGTTGTGTTTGCAGCATTTTCTTAATGTTTTAAATATAAATAACTCATGATTAGAGGTCAAGGTTTAATTTTTTTTATTTAAAATTAAATTTTATTTTTCATATAAACATGAAGGTGACATATTATACCATAGAGGTGACAACCTTTAATAGTCATTAACAATTTTTACATTATGTATAAATAAAAAATAAATGCGTCTAACAACATGCATCCTTGTTGTTAATTTATTTAATTTAATTGGCTCTAATTAAGAACAAATTCGTTCGAAGAAAAACTAGTAGTATACATAGGATGTCTACTTTCAAATTGCGTTAAATATTAACAGTAAATTTGCCGCCTATTAATCATTCATATAAAATTTATTTTAAGGAGATAACGGACAATATCTTTACATTAATACATGGAAATTATTCGCCTTGCATACAATATTTCAAATGAAAATCAAATTTCAAAGTAATTGCTTAAAAGGCGCAAAGGCCAACACAGTGAAAGAGATTCCAAGCCGGGACTCGAACCCGGGCCATCAGTATAGCGCACTGACGTTCTACCGACTAAACCACTTGGAACGATACCTAGCTCGGAAAATTTCTCACTATTATATGTTGGCAAGGCTACAAACGCAGCGCAAGATGGAATATTTATCGTGAGTCACCGAATCAGTGGAAATCATTATATTTATTATAATAATTTCCATGTATTAATATAATTTCTATCGATGCTGGATTTAATTATCTTTCGTGTTTGTCCCAGGTCGGTGATTCACGATAAATATTCCATCTTGCGCTGCGTTTGTAGCCTTGCCAACATATAATAGTGAGAAATTTTCCCAGCTCGGTGTCGTTCCAAGTGGTTTAGTCGGTAGAACGTCAGTGCGCTATACTGATGGCCAGGATTCGAGTCCCGGCTTGGAATCTTTTTCACTGTGTTGGCCTTTGCGCCTTTTAAGCAATTACTTTGAAATTTGAAATATCTTTACAGCTGACAAACAGTATTGCTGCAATTTTGTAATTAATTTGTTGTAAAATTATGTATAAACAACATTTTAATTAAATGTGTACCGTCAACCGGGGCTACTTTGGGCCTTTTTTTCCTGGTTCCACTCACATTTCCATTGTTAAAAAATATTATATGTGATTTTTCAACGTCGAAATTGAGTTGTAAACAATTGAAACAATGAAGCAAACTGTATGGTTTTAAAGGTAATTTTTTTTTAAAACTATTTTTAAAGTTTTGGAAAAAAGTCGCACCTGCTAGGGGCTTCTTTGGTCCATTCACTTAGTTTCATATAAAATGAATACATTTTATATGTAAATGAATACAGTTTTATGGAAACCCCCTTGCAATAGCATTTGCTAATAAATTAACACTGCAAACCTGATAAACAAATGTTTTTTTTTTTTTAACATTTAAACACAATAAACCAAAATTGTTAATATTAAAGAAACGAGAAACAGTTTTCGTCATGTTTGTTTGTTTGTTTGTTTTATTGGACACATACATCAGACTTGTGTGCTTGACAACAAGGCCCTCTTATAAGTCATCGTCGATATACAGGGACGAGATAGCACAATGAAATTTACAACACAGAGAATTTTTTACATCCGGGAGCTCCACAAAGAGTGTGCAATGGAGCCAGCGGGAGTCGAACCCGACAAGCCTCGTACGCTCTAAAGCGATTAGCAGCGTGGAGTTTTCGTCATGTTATCCTCAGCAACTGGAACAAAAACAATTAATGTAACATTTTGCAACAATAATATTTGATATTAAAAAAAAAAGTTACTTAAAATATGTTTTAAGAGATTTGGTTGTATAAAAGGTATTTCTAAGTAATTGGGGCTATTTTCGGTCCAAAACAGACCTGGCACAAAGTAGCCCCGAAATACTCGTTTTCATGCTAGCTTTATGAAAACTTAATCATTTTCTGCCAAAATAAAAAGTTAAAGGAAAAATTACGATCACACATGGGTTACAGGTTACTAAAGGTAATATTTTGACACTTACTTTATTTCTAGCTCTTATTCAGATTGTTTCCCAATAGAAAGTTTGGAGAGTTAAAATCTACACACGAAAACAGTTGTTTACAAACACATCCAGTGTTGCCACTAAAAAAATTTAAATTACCCACCCAAACTATTCAAATACCCTATAGAAGGGTATAAATTATTTTTCAAGGGCAAAAACTCCAAATTATCTTGTATTGTTTGTTCAATACAAAGAATAAAAGCCTTTTTTTATGGGATGGACCAAAGTAATCCCGCAAGGACCAAAGTATTATTACATAGTATTGCATTATGTCAGTTAATTTATTCATTTAAACAAGAACGAAAAAAATCATGCGTCAAGCATAGATTACGAAACACTCTCCGACGTATTCAGAATACTGTAACAAAACTTCACGGTTTAGTAAGGTGACAGATGATGTCCTAGTACAGGGACGGCGAACCTATGGCACGCGTGCCATAAGTGGCACGCTGCAGATTATTTTTGGCACGACATAGATTCTACATCAAAATAAAGTAGCTTTCACAAAATGCATTAATTAATCTAGATGTTGTCTCTGTTTATGTAAATTCGATTAGCTCAGTTGGTTGTCATTGTCATACAGATTGAAGTACAGTCGCCCCCGTTTAAACGAATATTGACGGTTCCAGAAATAATATTCGATTAAGCGAGTAATTTGATTAAACGGGAAATCATAACTGTAATATTTAATGCGTAATAAAAAGGCAAAATAACCATCTATGTATATTTAATAATTAACAGCATAATAAATCGTTAATAGAATAACATAAACTAAAATAAATACAAATGCTAATATAAAGTAAATACGTATTAATTTAATGTCAGTACATATATTTATACGGTTTACATCACATTTAATGCAGCTCGTTTGAATTTGGTCAAAACTTTGCTACTTCTAATTTACGTTTCTTATACTGCCTTAAAAAAAGCATATAAAGTGGTTTGTTTAAATGGAATTTTAAAGGAGTAAATATCGAGTTATTTTTGAATAAGTGCAAAATATCACAAAGTGACGGCGCATTGCCATTAAAGCCTGGTTAACAACAAAAAGTGATGGTGGGGAAATAATTTGATCTGTCCATTATACACCTGCCGGTCGAAATCATTGTAGGAAGAACTGAAAATTTGTTTTCAGCGTAAAGGAACCGACAATTGCAAAAGGTGAAAGGAAATTCCAGCTGATTTTCAGCTGATTCCGAGCCTATTTTCAAACATCGCTCACACATTTGTTATTCGATTAAGCGGGGACGTTCGTAAAAGGTATTCGGTTTAAGCGGGGGAAAATAACTTAGAACCAATAGGAATAAATTCGGTTCCGGAGGATTCTATTCGAATAAGCGGAATATTCAATTATCCGTGACCCGATTAAGTGGGGAGGAGTGTAATTGAAATATAACTTAATGTATCCCAAACTAGCTCAATATTGGCTCACAAAATTTTAAGAATAAAAGAGAATTGGGAGATTATGACAAAAGAAAGATTAAAAGGCAATATAAACAAAAATGCCGCTGGTAAAATTATAACAACTTGGAATTCAATTTCAGGACACTAAAAGCTGTAGATTCTGGCGCTTGCTATTTTGAAAATATTTTCTCCGAGACATTCTTTTCAGAAATAAATAATATGAAAAATTCAAGCAAAACATCTTGTCAAACGAGTCCAATTCAACTTGTATTATTATTTTTAAATACTAAGTACGAATCTGATGTAAAATATTTGACACCTTAGATGAGACAACAGAAATAATATTTTAAAAAGAAATTCCTAACATATAACATCAAATATTATCCATATTTGTTTAATGCTAAAAGCAATGTTTTAAGTAATTTTGATTCATTGTTATTCGATCCATTAAATTTTTATTGTTGGCACGTCATGATCAAGTAAAATATATTTATGTAAAAATTTGACACGTGGATGTGAAAAGATTCGCTGTCCCTGTCCTAGTAAATAATTTGAGAAACGCATAACACATTTAAAAACCCAATTTAGTAATTACCATCAATATATCCTCTTTTGTGCAGCTCTGTAAATATCCTATAGATTTGCATATATAATCCGTACACTGAAAAAAAAAGTACTCAAAAATGAGTAAATCGATATACTCATATCGAATTCAGTATTTTTGGATCAAAAAGGAACCTATGCTTTCTCAATTTTCAAACATCACATGTTATCAAACCCAAAGACAACGATAATTTTGTACCCTGTAATTAATGTTGAATTCAGGGGGTATCCCGGAAGGGACATTCCCGGATTTGAGAAAGATTTGAGATTTTATGCTTTTAATGGTCAAAAAGTGCAATTCCCCACCACCACCAGAGCAACAGAAATCCCTCCCGGAGAAAAATGTCTGAATTCAACACTGCCTATAATGGTTCATTTCATTTATGGCGGCATAAATGATGTTTATTAATGTAAATATTAAACTATGCACAGTATTTTAAAATAATTTAAAAGTTCTTGGAAATAATTCTTCTGTCATAAAAATATCCGATTTGGGTATCTTGTTAATAATTTTGTTATTTTTCTTAATAAATAATCAAACGTTTCTTGTTAACTTTGAAATAAACTTTGAACGAGAAATAAATGTCAGTATATTTTTACTTTAATTTTTAGGTTTAGGGGGGGGGGGGGGGGGCGGGCAGTACACAGCGATTCATATTTGAACACAACCATGGAATCAAAAATGAGTACATGTGTTTTTCAATTTTGAGTGCATTTGGATCGGAGCTATTTTGAGTATCGGACGTATTTAAAATTGAGTAATTTTTACTCAATTTTGAGTACCCATTTTTTTCAGTGCAATATGCTAAAATTAAGTTCAGTTAGGTATAACACATAGCACAATTGAAAATTCCCCTCCAACTATTTCGTCAATAGACGGAAATGTACTTGATAACTTTTGTGCTGCCCTCTATATAATCGATAGAAATTAAAAACAAAAGGTAATATGCAAAATATTAGCTATATTTAAAAATTCGTAACCGCAACTGAAAGCGCATTTCAAGCAATTACTTTTCATAGACAATACTATAACTGAATCATTTTGTATGTCCCTGTAAATGAACGATGAATGCTACTATGCACACCCTCTTCTGTAATTAGCATCTTGTAGACTTGTTGTGCACCTCAGTGATATATATCAATTTCAATCTGTTTGAAATAGTGTAACATCGTTAAAATACACCGCAAATGATTTTCCCCATAGACCGCAATGAGACGGAATTCTTTTGAGAGTGCATGTAAATGAACTATAAATGCTACAGACTTCATTTTCATTACCGAACCTGTTATTATAAACCTCAATCGCACATGTCAATTATATAGAAATTCAAGTATATCGCGAATTAGAGCACAGACAGGTAAGAGAGACGGACAGATAGACAAATCGAATTCGTAAAACATTTTTCAACTATATTGGAATGTCTTAAAATTAAAGAAAATAAATGAATGAATGAAACATTTCTTTTTTTTTTTCTTTATATTTGTCAAATATAATATATATTCTACCGGATTGTAACAGTTTCAACGAAAATTGCATCAGGTATGCGTAGCAGGGTTGTGCAAAGTTTAATTTGACTAACGATTAAATTTTTAATCAAGATTAAAGACTAATTGATTAAAATTCGTTTCAAGCATATTCAAAGTTTATTGATTGAGAACTAATCACAAATCTAAAAGGGATACTTTCTAAAACATTTTTTAATTATTTTTTGTCCGCAAATGCATCAAATTGGTAGGTGTTGTTATGCAGAAACTATGTAATCGAAAGATGTTTTCCATTTTTAGGTAGATTTCGTATGAAATACTACCTATTGGCGTCGTTCCCATGTTGGAATTTCTGAAAAAAATTTCCAGATCTACACCGATCATGACCGCTAGAACCCAAAACCACCCTCAGTAAAAAACATATATATATATATATATATATATATATATATATATATATATATATATATATCACTTTCTTCTGGACACGATAACTTCCACAATTCTACACAAATCTCTTCCAAACTGATACATAAAATCAAGGGGCATAAAATCTCGGTCAAGATCGTTAATGGGCAAAATCGGACCAAGGGGATGGAAATAGGGAGGGGTTTTGTGAAAACCGAAAAACCCCCATAACTTCTTAATTTTTCTACATATTAAATCAGTTTAAAGTTTTTATTACTTCTAAAAATAGGACCAAAAATTTATGCATCACAGATTTTTGATAAAATTAAAAATGGGCTCAAGGGGCGCAAAAAATAGGATTTTGGGGAGAAAAAAATTCCCAACTTCGTCAATTCTCAAGATATCAAATCCAATTAATTTTATTATACATCTCCTTAATATTATCTACAACTTTTCTATTCACAAGTTTTCGATAAGACCAATTCGTATCGCAAAAAAAATTAAAAACGAAAACAGAAAAAGGGGGGTGAAGAAGAAAAATTTCCATAACTCCGTCAATTCACAAGATATAAAATCTCCATGAATTTATCATATATCTTCTTAATATTGTCTTCAGCATTTATATAGACAAGATTTTAATAGGACCCATTCTTACAGCAAAAACAAATTAAAAATACATAGCGGTTGAAGAAAAAAATTCATCTTATAAAGGGTGTATTCAAATCCAAACTGCTTATTTTCTGACTCATTTTTAAATTCATTTTTGCTCTCAAACGCATCCAATTGATACATTCTCTTCTTCAGAAACTATATAATGAACCGTATTGATCGATTTTTTGATAGAGGCAGAATATATTTCAAAAATGATGTCAAAGTGGGCATTTTGAACAGAATTTCCCGAAGCAAAAAATATTGTCCTACTGAGAAAATATTTGTTCATTAATCAAGTTTCAATTAATTGAAAGAAAAATAAAAACACATGTCGCTTATAAATCTTTTCAAAAATCACGTCAGCAAGTTTCGTATTTTTTCTATTAAAAATGAATCGGAAAATGTGCCATTAAATTTCGAGTTGTTGAGCATGGAAAAGTATTTTTTTTTTAATACCGCCTGAACATGATTTTGATAAAACCAGCTATTATATAAAAATGAAATAAAAACTCGTCAAAAGCGGCCAGATAAAACTGTAAAAGTGGATTTATATCTAATCATGATTTAGTTTTTGTTGGTGCAATTAATATACTTAACTTCGAAATCTACCTCCACCTGTAGGCCGGGCCGACAGGGATTTTTTTTTTTTTTTTTTTTTTTTTTTTTTTTTTTTTTTTTTTTTTTTTTGTTTGTAAACGCAAAAGATTTTTCAGAAAATACTGTCGAAGTTGACGTATTCAACCGAATTTCCGGACGCGAGACCACGAGAAAGGTCATCACGTGGCCAAAATGGCTTATAACTCAATAATTTATTCATCAAACTAGTTGGATGTGCCAATCCCAAAACTTTCTTCTATCTCATATATTTTAATATTTCAAAATGTTGTTACAAATGTCAATATTTTATTTTTATTAGTTCAATACTATATCAACTTTGACTTTCGTCTTAAATTAATTAATCGGAGTAAAAACGAGTTAAACTCGATCATGATAGTTATTAAAATCAATAGTTTTTCGTTATTCTGTTGTATATCAGTTGTTCCCAAATAGTTGGCTTATCAGGATGGGAAGTTCCCGTCGATTCCCGAGCCACCGGTGTACAATAGAACTACGAAAAATCAAGAAAATTACACAAAAATCGCTATTATAGTGCCCCCTTTCGGCGGAATATTTCCAATTTCAGGGAGAATCTTCTTGCCATGGCCAAAAACATACATAAAAAATTTGGTTCAATTCTATGCCTAACTTCATAACTTTTCGATGGTACAATATTCAACATGGCACAAAAATCGCTATTACAGCGCCCCCTTCCGGCGGATTTTTTTCAAATTCAGGGCGGACATTCTTGCCTTGGCCAAAAACATACTTAAGATTTTTAGTTCAATTCTATACATAATTTCATACAGTTTTCGACGGTACAATATTCAAAATGGCACAAAAATCGCTATTACAGCGCCCCCTTCCGGTGGATTTTTTCCAACTTAAGGGGGGGGGGGGCTGCTTGCCATAGGCAAAAACTAAAAAAAAAAAATTGATTCAATTCTATGCATAATTTCATACACTTTTCGATGGTACAATGGCGACAACCGGACATACGGACACAGTGTCGATTTCAGGGGGGGGGGGGGGACATCCTCCCCGATGAGATCTCCTCCCCCCCTTAAAGATCTGAGATTTTGGGTTTTCAATGGTCAAAAAGTGCAATTCCCCCCCTAGCCACAGAAATCCCTCCCAGAGAAAAGTGTCTGAATTCAACACCGTACGGACACACGGACAAACAGACATTTTTATAAACATGTTTTTTTGTGATCGCTGACCCCTAAAACGTGTAAATCCGTCGAAAACCGGAAATCGAAAAAAAATTCGATTACAATACTTTCTTCTATTGAAGGTAGAAGAAAGTAAAAATGAAAAAAAATCATTTCGATTCCAAATTGCTTCAATAGCTTGCCAATGTTATGGCTTTGAGTTTAAAAATGAGTCAGAGATTGTGTCAGGAAATTTCACGTTGTTGAGCAGAATATTTGAGAACCGCCTTAATGTATTATTTATATAAAACTAAATCAGTTGTACTTAGCAGGTTTGTACAAAGTTTAATTTGACAATGATTAAAAATTAATTTTTAGCCATTATTAAAGATTAATTTATAAAAATTCGTTTCAATCATATCGATCGATAACGTTAAAATTAATTTTAATCACTTTTTCAATAAACGATTAAACCAATCATTAATCTCTTAAGGCTCCTGTTCTCAACTGCGCAAAAAGTCTTGACACATTTACAAATTGCCTTTTTAACAGAAAGATATAAAATTGGAAGACCTGAGTATGGAAGCGATTTGGAATCGAACTGGGTTTTCCAATTTTGTTAAATAAATTACCAATTGAGTTAAAAGCGATTTTGATCATCTGACAAACACGTTTTTCGCCCTTTTTTGAGTGGCTATTCTACTTTCGCGCGGAAATTCGATTCAAAATGCCACTTTGACACTATTTTCTGAAAGATCTATTGCGTTTGCAAAAAAACCGCGGAAGAAACAGCTCAATGACATAGTTTCTGAACAACAACACCTGGTAGTATCATGCATTTCAAAACAAAAATAAATTAAAACTTATGTTATAAAATTGCCCTCTTGGATTTGAGAACACCCTTAATGATTAAAAATATGTCTTTTGGGTTAAGTTTTCACTAAGTGGTGACGTTTATTCAAATAAACCTGATTGTATTATTATTTCATATAACAATTCGGAAGAATTTTTGAATACATGAAATTTATTTCTTTTATCTTTTGAAATTATTTGAGCAAAAAATAACTCTATTTCTTTAAAACCACCTACTCAACCAACTGTAATGTCAAAGATCGTCAGCATTTTACATTATGTATATTTTTATACATCTAAAATTTCTACCTTAAAAATCTTATTTACACGCAATTTTGTGTTTCAATTTTTCAGTTATATATGAAATTGCTTGTCGTGAGTTAAATCATGCATTAAATAAGGGAATTTTGAGTTCTCAACTACGTGATATGTTAAAAGCAATAGAAGTGATAAAGTTTCATTTTGCATAATTGGCCAATTGTACTTAAAATAACGCTTTCCGTTTTGCAGAATAAAAAAGTTTTGATGATTTTTTTTAAATAAAAAATAAATCATTCTCAGGTATTTTAACTTAGTTTAACTAGTAAAACTATCGCTATTATTTTTAACTACTCTAACTTTTTAAAAATCCTTTTAATTCTTTAGAATTTCGAAAATAATTCTGAATGTTTCTATTTTACTGTATACTGCATTCATGTTCTACAGGTCATCCAAAAATATACTGAACGACTTTATAATTTAATAATAAGTGAACTATCACACTAAGGAAGTTATTCTTGCAAGAGTAAGATCAGAACTAACTGTAATGCGCTTATTCATTTTACCTTCAGATATCACCGATAAATGGAGCAGCACTGTCTTAAACTACCAGAATGCTCAAACTAGCATATCAAAATGGATAACTTACCTTTTAAACTTCAGTCCATCTAACTGTTCAAATGCCATAAAAAATGATTTACGCTTTTAAATTGCAAAGTATTATGAATTAGTGTTTGAGATAGTGAAGCGCCATCTATCGGTAATATTTAGAACTAAAACAAGGTACTATTGTAAAGAAATTTTTAACTTCACACATTACTCTCCTGCACGAATAACTTCGACATTTACTTGTTACTGAATTTTAAATATGTTTAGTGCTTGTATTTTAAATAATCTTAAAATTCATAAAATCATTCAGAGCAAAGTAAATTTTTCACATATTATTAACTCTAACAGAACCATCTTTATCGTTTTCTTCAGCATAATTGAAATAAAGGCTTTGCTATTAGAATAACAAGGGAATAAACACGGGCTTCTCGGGTTAAAGAATATAGGGATAAACCATCATATATATTATTTTTTATGTTAACATCCTTTTTTTTTCTTCATATGCTAAAGGCAAAGCGATGAATGAGGCATTTTTTGAAAGGTTCTCCTCTTGGCGTTTGACATATACTTATATATCGTTAAAACGCGTTGTGTGATAAAATGAACTGCAGTAAATAAAAAATTAACGAATAAAAAGAAAAGTGCCCTGTTAAACTGATGGCATTGAGCTCACAGGCTATTCACACTAATTGTATATTATACTCTTATTTCAAAGAATAATGCCTCTCAAAAAATAAATTAAGCGGGATTCGATCGCGTTTCCCCTCTTTATACTTAACCAAAGAACCTACAAATCTAATCAGGGACGCGTTTTATCAGAATAACTCTATATATCAAATTTGTAGCAAATCAGGTAATTCTACATGAAAAAAAATTCGCTAAATTAAGGGGGGAGGTATTAGCTCCCCCATTTCCCCCTTTATATTTAACAATGAACCTGCAAATCTAATCAAGAAAGCTCCTTATCAGAATGAAACTAGAAAAAAAATTGAAGCAAATTGGATAATTCTATATGAAAACCCATTTTTCTAAATTAAGGGGATGGCGATTAGCTCCCGTTACCCCCTCTTTATACTTAACCAACGAACCTCCAAATCTAATCAAGAAAGCGCCATATCGGAATAAGCCGGTATATCAAATTTGAAGCAAATCGAATAATTCTACATGAAAAATCTATTTATCTAAATTAAGGGGGCGAGGGGGGCTAGCCCTCTTACCCTCCTTTATACTCAACCAATGAACCTCAAAATCTAATCAGGAAAGCTCCTTATCAGAATAAACCGGTATGTAAAATTTGAAGCAAATCGAATAATTCTGCATGAAAAAAACATTTATCTAAATTAAAAGGGGGGGGGGGAATTAGCTCCCGTTTCCCCCCTTTATACTTAACAAATGAATCCCCAAAACTAATCATGGAAGCGCCTTATCAGAATGAACCTAGAAAAAAATTGAAGCAAATCGGATATTTCTATCAAGTGTTATCGCGTTACGTACACACATACATACATACAGAACCGGCGCGGGCACATTTGCTCTCAGGCTTTGATAGCCTGTGAGCTAAAAATCGTATCAGCAAAGATGGCGGTGAAAAAGCCTCGCAGGGGCCTACTGTAGTTTTTTAATTGATAACTCTAATAGATTTTTTTACAATATTTCATAATATTTCAAGAAAACCAAATTTCAAATCAGTTGCTTAAAAGGCGCAAAGGCCAACATAGTGAAAAAGGATGACTCGAACCCGGGCCATCAGCATGGCGCACTAACATTCTACCGACTAAGCCACATGGAACACTCTGGCATGTTTCTCTCCGGAAAAATTTCCAAGTATTAATATAGATTTTTTACATTTAACATATTTTTTAGGATGCCCACTAACGAATACTAGTATTCATATTTATCTGAAAAATAGAAACAGTGCGTTCAGATAAAGTTTTTAAACGTATTTAAAACGATAATTTCATATTGGCATCACGTCAGGAATTAACAGCCGAAGAAATCTCCAAAAAATGCTATTTACAATCAACCGTTTTGATTCTGTTCCTTTAAGTGGAACGAAAAGCGAAATTCGATTACATGTCTTAAATTTGTGTTTTATTTATATTTGATTGTTTCATTTATTGATTGATGCGTGTTTTAACCTCTTCGGTCCCTGGGTTCCCAAACAGGGACTTCTGTTCTTTTCCTTATAAAAACTAAAATGTCCGTTTTTTTTTTACATTTTCACATCACTTCTCAATAGCTGAATGTTTTTTGCGTTCAAAGCAAACGAATAAATGGCAGCATCTAAGCTGATTCTCACATAAAATAAATGTTATTTTCATCTGAGTTTGCAAAATACATAAAAATGCCCAAAAGACAGTATGACCAAGAAAGTGAGAAATTTTCATAAGTATTTAACTTAAATGTTATTCAATAAAATTTTTTGAGGATTTATAGTTTATTTACTTGTGTAAAGTTCTTAAATTTGTGATTGCGTTAATTTAGGTTAATGGTTATTAAATTGATGTTTTAAGGGGATTTGTAGTTTTAGATCTATATTTTTGAACCTAAATTACTAAGCGCCTAAAGGATCCATTTCAGAAAAGATATTTTTTTTTGTCATTTACGATGTCATTTTGTTTTAAAAAAACCAATGAATGAGCATTTGTATTATTATTTTAGCTTCGGAACTGAAGCGGTTAATTTCGTTATTGAATATAAGCTGGAATAAAATGATGAGCTATTTGTATTAAGTGCAAACATATTTATCTTTGGCAATCGTCAGCACTCGATAGAGATAGATTTGAAAACAATTCATGCTTGAAAATTAATTAAAGAACAACAAAGATTGAGTAAATTGCGATATAGTTTTCAAATGAATTGCGATGTAATTTTCAAACAAATTGCATTTAAAAGAAGTACTTTTTTTTCCCTATTCGACGGTGTAAAAATTGAAAATATGCGTTATTTAGAAGTCTAAATTGCAACAAAAGTTAATAAAAATTAATTAAATCATCTGCTGTTGCCATCATCAAAGTGACGTGAGCGTTACGCAAGGACACGTTTGTCTTTTATAATATTGATAGAAATATTCATTAATGAAATGCTACTTATTTTCAGATGATTGATTCTCTTGAGACTTGCAGAAAAAACTCAAGAGTTTGTACTCTTTAATATTTTTATCCTTTTTATTATTATCAAATTACAAATTTTTCATTAGGATAATGACATGTCGCATGAAAATAGCTTTTTCCAAACAGAAATAAATATCAATATCTTTTTTGACAAAGGTGTATGACATTAAGGGAGTGACATTTTTTGTCCGGAGCAAACAACTTTTTATAAGATGCGGAATAGGAAAGAAATTTTATGCTTTTATAATCCATATTCTTTAACATTATTTTATGTCGACAAGGTTCTTGTCGGGTGGATCATCGCCAAACGGCGATCAGGATAATTTCGCCCCATAGCCCAGTACACGACTCATTAAGCTAGGCATTCCCCGCTTGTGGTCAGCGGTATAAAAAGATAGCTTATTTTTAGAGTGGGGCTTATTTTTACCCGACTGACAAGAAGGGTTATGTGTTTGGCGCGTATCTGGGTATGGGGATTTCTTTATACTCTCGAAACATCCCAACGGCTGGATGGATTTTAATGAATGAGGTCTCTATCTATTCGTCTTAGCCGTCCGATGGTTATAGGCTAAGTTTTTTAAAATTCAAAATGGAGGCCGTAAAATACAAAATGTCGGTAGAGACGAAAAAATTTTTTACGCACCCTATTGAGTGGCATATCATTGGATAGGTCTCTCAAAATGAAGACGATGTTTCCTAGACTATTTTACAGTCAGAAGCTCCGTTTAAGTATTACACAAACTGGAAGTTGTGTAGGTAGGATCTCTAGCTTTACTGCAACTCTAACCTTCATAGACATCTATAGGCTTCATCAAAACGGTGTTTATAGATAGGAACTAACAATTAAACACAACTTAAAATTCATCAATACAAGTAAATAAAAAAAAAATTAGGTAAGTAATATAAAAAATAGTTTTACATTGATGAAAAATAATTAATTAGTTCGCTTTTTACGCAGTCAGGTTTTTTGATTTTTTTAAATTTAATTTTTACTTCTTGATGCAGGGCTTATATTACAATAATATCGAAAAATCATATCAGATGAGTTTATTTTCCTATTAGCTCTTGTTTTCGTGAAAACGCGGTAGTTTAGGTTTTTTCCTTTTCTCCCTCTTTACTTTTTAGGTGTGTTTGTAATTATATAAATACGTAGCACCTACAGTCGTCGTCTGGTCAGTTCGTCAGTCCGCATGTAACAGCGCAAAAACTACACAACCGAATGGTTTGAAATAATCGTTGCAGAATTTTGTCGAGTCATTTCGAATTTTATGAAAATTGAATCAAAACTTAAAAAGTCATTAATAAAAATTTTCTTCATTCTATTAAATCCTACCATACGAAATTAATTCAATGATATCTTATGATAGGTAATGATTCTAGATTGTCATGGTGATGACGTGCTATTTAAGATGGAGTCCTATTATATTCTGTATTACTGAATTTAATAGATATAATCGTAATAAACTTTGTATTAATGTATTTTTGCATAAGGGGGCAACAGCTATTGCACAGAGATCTGAATATTTATAAAACTAGTTATAGTACGAACACATCTCATTTGCCACGTTTGACGTACAATTTCTGACTTAATTATATACAATATACATACACTGCTTGGAGTCTGGCAACATTATTTTAAATTAGAGATTAGAAAATTTCTATTTCTAATTTAAATAACAGATTTTGTAATGACCACATTTAATTGTTGAATTTGCAATTTTTTTCTGTGATTAAAGAAAGCAAAGAAATCTGTTTATTATGTTAAAATGTGGTAAAATTCGATACACTCTGTATAGAGATCTGCACAGGCCGGCCCGCGGGTCGGGATCGGGCCGATTTTCCTTCAAGGCACTCTGGCCGGGTCGGGTCGGGTCTCCACATTTCTCGGGCCGGGCCGTACTTTGTTCTCAAGGCTCCGGCCAGGCCGGGTCTAACTTATTTTTTTTGTACAGAGCCGGGACTGGTTTCATTCCTAGTCTTCACGGCCCAAAATTTTCAGTCCTAGTTTTGACCTAGCCCGTATGAAAATCATCGTCTCAACGTGGTCTGGTCCATTCAAAGGTCAGTAAAATTAGGCCTGGCCCAAAATTTTTGCAAAAGATGCATACATTTTTAAATCGCCATTATTCTGCACTTAAACATTAAAATTTATTCTTTTTAAATAATAGTAGCTTATTAAAATATACGTTACACTTATTAAAATATAACTAAATATTAAAATATAGCTACGCTTATTAAAATATAGCTAAATTAAAATATAGTAAAACCTGTGAAAAAGAACCTGCCTATGACGGAACCCTGTTTTAAGCTGAAAAACGTGTTGATCCATGCAAAATTAATATACTAATACGTAAGAAAAGAATATATAATACATTTACACTTGCTAAGAATGGAACTTGTCTATAATGCATTTTTTTTTCTTTTCTATGCTATTCCGTCTTAGAAGATTTTACTGTATAGCATTTTTCAGATTTTTAACACTTCAGTACATGGAATATGGATTAACAATATTAATGATAATTGAAACATTTACATACAAGAAATAGAGATTCATTAAGAAAATAAATATCGCAGCCTGCGGCTCTTCTATAAAAATAAAGGTTATAAACATGAAAAAAAAAAAAAAAAGTTAAGATAAATATTTTTGGATCAGAATCCTCGTGCAAGGCAAATGTTTAACCAAATTGACGTAAAAATCAATGTTTTGTAGAAATTCACCCAGGCCGGGCAGGGCTCGGGCCGAACTTTTAAGTTTTTACCGGGCCGGACCAATATTTTTTTTCTACGGGCCGGACCGCATTTTTTTCTATGGGTCGGGCCAGGACCGGGCCTGGAAATTTCGGCCCGTGCAGACCTCTAAATCTGTATTCAGCAATGGAAATATTTTTAGAGATTTTAAGGAAACCGTTCA
The DNA here is from genome assembly GCA_963932465.1 of Maratus speciosus. Lineage (NCBI taxonomy): Eukaryota > Metazoa > Arthropoda > Arachnida > Araneae > Salticidae > Maratus > Maratus speciosus. The sequence continues at coordinate 296,527,362 of OZ010798.1, forward strand.
CATTAAAAATGTTAAAAATCGAATTTTTCATTTTTATATTAAATCAATACCATTTTATTTCTGAATATTTTGATGCTGTTTTTTAATTCGTTTTTCGATGCTTTTTTACCTTAAAAATATCAAACCAAAAGTGGACGCATATTTTTCTTTATTTAGAAAATTTAAACTCTTATATATCGAAATAGAATTTCTAATATTGCGTACAAGAAAAATTTAGGAATGCAATTGATAAATTCCACGCACTCGGGATTTTGAATCATTACTATTTTTGAATAGTTATGTTTATCTTATTTATTAACAAAATATGTGTGATTTAATAAGATGAAGATTAATATTCTGAAATAGTGGTATTCAAAATTCAGAGTCAATGCCATCTCTGTATATACAATTTTGTATAAGGAAATAAAAAGTTAAAAACGGATATCTTCACTACGCAAATAATTTAATAATTTTATGAATTTTGAGGCTAAAAAAATTTTTTTTTCACATTTTTAATCAGTTTTAAAGAAATCATAAAAAAATGTACTGAAATCAAAATATGATAATGAAAAATAATATTGTGTGACTAAAACATATATGCAGTTTCATTTCAGAAAGTTACGCGTGTACATCATAGTGAAAATTATTAAATTTTATTATGAAATAACATTCGGAAAATAGCTAAAAGAAATCACAGGAAGTAGAATTTATTGTGGTTTTAGATCATTTTCAAGCCATATAGAATTATACTGTATGCAGTTTGAGCGTTCTTTTAAAATATGAATGGAAAAAATATAAGTTGTTTTTTGAGCTCTTTTCTGACGCGTGTGATCAAGCTTTTAACCTCTTCTGAACCAGCACTTCATACTTGAGTTTCATTCGGTTAGAATAATTTTTTTTTTTTTTTTTAAACAGTAACTGTTACATATTTAATTACAAAATAAACGGTCAAGTACGAGTATGATTCGCGCTCAGATGGTTCCGTACAATAAATCAATGAATTATTAACTGTATTATTAAAAATAATCGTTGCTAAAAGAATAATAAGACTTTGTAAAAAACTATACAACACAGGGTTGGGTATGGCTGTATATTCTAGAAAAGTATGAATTGGATATACCATAAAAGTTCAAAGAGATATAAAGTCTAAATAATGTCAAATATTGCTATTCTGTATAACTCTTTTTTCAATCGTATCCTAATCTGTTTATGATGAACTTAACTACGTACTGACAATAAAAGTAGTGCATATTTAAACATTCATAATTAATCTTATTTAAACTGCATTTGGCATTTCATAAAACTAAATTCAGCGTAGTAATAATCTTTTCTTTTTACAGTGTAGCTAAAAAAAAACCCTTGCTCAAAGTGTAAACTTGGCAATGCGGTAAGCATGCTTCGAAAGGAGGTTGCAAATTTGCAACTCCCCTTGGTCCGTGACACGTTTTTCCAGATAGGTTTTTAACTTTTAAAGACACGGAAGGCGTATTGAAAGATCCACTCAATGCAAACTAGTGACGAATCTCATAGTATTTGCGTGATTAATTCTAATTAAATTAGTCTGTTTTTAAAATTTGATGTTTATTGCTTTTATACTGCTACTGGGCATTGCATTACCCAAATATATCATTCAAAGTTGTTATCTAGGATTTAAAAGCCGATGGTACATAGAGTACGCCGCCCCTGTCATCATGTATGTCCAAACCGTCTGTGTCTTTAAAGGTTAATTAATATCTCGGCTAATTACCGACAATTTTTTTCGAAAATCATTATCAACAATGCTTTTATACTTTTGCTACTATAGATACCACAGCGCTCCTCAACTCCTTTGCTGAACGCCCGCAAATCGAAATTTGTATGTAACGGGAAAATGCGCTGTTCTCAAAAACTATGTGACCCAGGGTAATCGCTATAGTTTTCCTGCAAAGCTTAAATTAAAGTCTACTACCTCTAATTTTTCCATAATTTTAGTTTTAGTCCGTAGTAGATTCGGAAATAGAAGGGGGGGGGGCGGCATATTTTTGCACTACATTTTCAACGATATATCTGAAAATATAATACCTAAAATTAAAAGAAATGTAGTCTTGAGTTCAACTTTATGAAAGCTTTCACTCGATACCCCACCTGATATATATGTATATATATACATAAAGATTTTTTTTTTCAAGTAACTTACTTAACACCTCTACATTTTTACCCGACTGCCAAGAAGGGTTATGTGTTTCACGCGTATCTGGGTATGTGGATTTCTTTATACCTCGAAACATCCCAACGGCTGGATGGGTTTTAATGAATAAGGTTTCTATCGATTCGTCTTACCCGTCCGATGGTTATAGACTAGATTTTCTTTTTATAAATTGAAAATGGCGGCCGTAAAATACAAAATGGCGGTAGTGACGAAAAAAGAAATTTACGCACCCTATTGAGTGGCATATCATTGGATAGGTCTTTCAAAATGAAGACGATGTTTCTATGACTATTTTACAGTCAGAAGCTCCGTTTAAATATTACACAACCTGGAAGTTGTGCAGGTAGGATCTCTAGCTTTACTGCAACTCCAACCTTCATAGACATCTATAGGCCTCATTAAAACAGCGTTTATAGATAGGAACTAACAACTAAAAAAAAACTTAAAAGTCATCAATGCAAGTAAATAAAAAACTAGGTAAGTAATATAAAAAATGATTTCACAGTGATGAGAAATAATTAATTAGTTCGCTTTTTACGCAGTCGGGTTTTTTGATTTTTTAAATTTAATTTTTACTTGTTCCTAAGCGTATTTGTGAATTTTTAATAAGCTGTAAATATGTGGGTCAATAGTCTTTTTTACCTCCCCCAATTTGAAATTTAGGAGTGATCTTATAATGGTTCCACTTTTACTTTTTAAGTACGGAACCCTAAAAATATCTTTATTAAATGAGGCGAAAATTCACGGAATGTCGCGGAGTGATTCAAATTGTCACCGATATCAATTTGGCTTTCCTGACATTTTTTTATAGCTTACATTATGTTACTAATTCAATTCAAACGATGCATAATTTGTGAAAACCGTTTGTGGATTTAAGAAGTGTTCCATAATGTAGAAAATTTGTTTTCGCTGGACATCATTTCGCATTGACCAAAAATTCAAAATAAGTTTATTTATTCGATACCATAACATCCTAGCTCTAACTTGTTCAGCAACTGCCTTAAAAGTAAGTTTTTTTTATTTCATACAATAACATTCTAATTTGTAAATCGCATCTTAAGACTTGATGCATTTTATCGTTATAGGCCAAAAATAGAGAACTGATAAAATTTGTCTGCAAAAATCGAATTTATTGATTTTAAAGCAGCATAACTTTCTGAATATGAAATTTTTGAGAGCACTTATCTGACTAATAACATAGAATTTTTGAAAAGTACTTTAAAATACATATTAGTTAATAATCTCTCTATTCTAAAAAAAAGTAACTTACGCTGTCACCGCCGTCGCCGGTTTTGAATTTTTTGTGACCGGAGCTCTTACTCCGTTAATATTAAGAAAAATATTGCATACAAAAATATCAAAATCGGCGGTATTATAGAGAAATGTTTGATAAAAACGCTGATGCAGACAGTTTTCAAATCGAAGAATTATTTTAAGAGATATTTAATGCTAAAGTTGGACAAAGTCGTTCCATTAAAAAAGTTTTATAGAAGCAAAAACTATACATCGGAATTTAATCATTTTTAGATCACGTTGCACACGTTCACATACGTTAGAATTTCCCGGTGTGCAGACTTCATTTATTTTTTTAATTTGTCTCATTTTTTGAGGTTTTATTTCTATTTTAAATTCAAATTTTCAGCATTTCGAGAGATATTTTTTACTTACTTTAGAAAATTTTACAAATTTAACTTGTTGCCAACTGTATAAACAGCGCAAACAATAATGTTTGCTTCAAATTAAAAATTTATTTACACGTGACTATTATAAACAGAAAAAAAAACCTTTCAAATTAGAATTAAATTATTAAGTATAAAAAGCAGGAACTTATTGAAAATTACTTCATAAAAACTATATTTACACGTGAATTTTAACAGAGAAAGGATATTGTAAAATAATAAACATTCATTAAAATGCGTTAGAAGTCTTAAATAGGAGAAATTACGTCACATTTACGTCACATTACACTTATTCGAGGCTAACGAAAAAGACACGCTACCGCGGTGGGTCCGTTTCTTCTTTTTTGACAGACCGCTGGAGTCACGTGAGGCTCGAATGCACCAATGAAGGTGTGCGAAAAGAGCATCACGTGACTCCAGCGGTCTGTAAAAAAAGAAGAATCGGACCCACCGCGGTAGCCTGTCCTTCTCGTTAGCCTCGACACTTATTACGTAAAATGAACAAAAAATAATATTGCAAAACAGTTTAAATTTAAAAATTGCGCGAGACATTTATTTGATATTTCGAGATGAACTTTTCAACTATTTTTGTTGGGATAGCGCAAATAATATTTCATTTCTAACAAAAGTATTTTCACGTGAATATTAAAAAGAGAAATAAAAGTTTGGTGAAAATTGCGTGAGATTAAAAACGATACATTTAAAATAGGTGTCATTTATTTATTTATTTATTGAACAACAAACATACGACTTGTGTGCTTGACATGAGAGCCCGCTTAAAATGTCTTATTTAAAAGAACTTTCTTTTCGCTTTGTTAAAAAATACCGGGAGACAAAGACTCTGTTTACTTAATTCATTTTATATTAGCTTATTTTGAAATGTTTAACTGGTTTTATTTAATCAAAGAGGAAAACAGCCATAGTATATTTTAACAGCAGCCGATTTTTCCTTAGACCAATGTCAGACGGGCATCTTTTTTTGTTGCTTTTTTGCTTAAGTATTATCCATTCACAATGCTATAGCATTGTGAATGGATAATACTTAAGCAAAAAAGCAGCAAATAAGACGCCCGTCTGACATTGGTCTTAAAATTCCCCAATCAAAGAGAAATGAATAGAAACCCGTTTATAGGGAGATCGCCACTGTTTTTTAAATTATAATTCAATCTTTCAAAATCTTTTTAAAGCCGATCAAATTAGCGTGCTTTTAGAAACTGCGGTGTCTGAACGGGGGTTGGCGAGCGGAGCTCGTAGGGGGCCGAGCCCCCTAGTAAGAATAAAATATTGAAAAAAGTTTAAAAAATCTTTCAAGAACTTCCAAATATTATTTAAAAAAAAATACAACATTATAATTGTATTTTTGGTGGCCAAAAATTGGCTTTATTCGTTACCGTTAAATTATCCCTGGAAATCCTGGAAAAAAAAAAAAAAAAAAAAAAAAAAAAAAAACATAACCTGATTTCATTCTAACATGTGCAATATGCAGGTACACATAGTAGAGGATGAAGCGAATGAAAATTTAGTAGCACCATATTTGACAATTTAACTCGCTTTTGGCGTGAAACTAACAATTAAAAATTCATTGTTTTAAAATTAAATGGGTACAAAAATATATTTAATGCGATTTTTGCAGAATAATGGTTTTGATTCTTTAACTTTGGCCTATAGGGCTATCAAATGCTTCGCGGGCTTCACCAACACAGCTCCCTTGTCACTAAATCGCTCTTGAAATCAGTATTTTACTGCAGCTAAAAAATTTAGCAATCACGATGAGTTATTCTGCAACTTTCTTGTGAAACGAACATTAAATAATCTTGTATTGTTTCAGCCCGCATCAACTGTATTTCTAGCTGAAAAAGCACGAGCTAAATTGACGGAAATATCTTATTTCTTTAATGTACGCGGAGACTGACTTATTTTTTGTTCTGTTTGACACAAAGAAATAACTGTAAATTATGGTTGAAGTGCTTGAAAGATAAATGTATCTGCGAAGAAAGAGTTTAAACTCATACAACTTTCTTGGAGTATCTTAAAAGGGTAGAAATTTATTTTCTAAATTTCTTTAGAAATCTTTACTGTACTGGAAATATTTATGTATATAGCATCAAAATATGTGTGTGTGTAACATTAATATTTTAGACATATTCTCTTTGTAACACTTTCCAACAGTTGAAAAATAAATAAATAAATAGAATGCTAAATTCATCTTTAAAAAGTTAAACTTCGAATTACACTATGTGCAAATTACTTAAAAGATGAAAAAATATTTAAAAAGGTGTTAAATTACTTTAATATCCTTAGTACTTTCAACTATACACATAGTCTTCGTCAGAGAATACAAAAATAAAAGCATTTTATGTTCAAATTTCACGTAGTTGGTCGGTGTCGAAAGGAGTGAAAGTAAAAGTCAATTTCTAGATCTGGAAAAATTGAGAAAAAAATAAAAATAAAAAATATGGATATAGAGGGAAGTGGAATATCACGTGTTTTATAATTCTTTAAGCAAACTGAGCCAATTTTTGGGTATGTTGTAGGATAAAACGCCATTACAAACAGTATTTTCTTTAGTAATAATTTCTATTGATTCACGGATAATTAAATCATGATAATTCTTTAAGGGGCATATAATTTTTGTATCTTCGAAATTAACTTGTATATTCTGCTTCTGGTTAAGTCTTGACAAGGTTGTTGTTGACCGGCTATACTTCAAATCTCTCAAATGTTCTTTAATACGATCTTTAAGTTTACGAGAAGTCATTCCTATGTATTCGGGATAAATATCTTCTGTTTTCAGTGGAATTACATATACGAAATAAGACGATTGTATTTTTGTCTTCTCTGACGAAGACTATGTATGTAGTTGAAAGTACTAAGGATATTAAAGAAATTTAACACCTTTTTAAATATTATTTCATCTTTTAAGTAATTTGCGCATAATGCAATTTTAAGTTTAGTTGAAAAGTGTTTATGAATTCGGTTCGTGTGGCTTTCTGCACGTCTGACCGTGCACTAACTCGAACAAATACAGTGTAAGGTGGTACAGGAGTGCGCACTTTAGCTATTTCATTAAATTACATTCAGTAAATAAATGAAGAGATTTAAGGAATGACTTACTTTATTTACAATCTTAGATTATTAAGCTAAAAAAAAAAAATTGCATTCATACATATAAAAAAAAATTTTCCGTATTATTTGCAAAAATATTATCCTCCAAAATACTCATTCTATTACAACCACTGAAGGCCAGAGTACGCAGTCAAGTGTGCAAGAGTGCACAGTATGAATAAAAAAGAAAAGTGCCCAGTTAAACAGATGGCACTGAGCTCACAGGCTATTTATTACTAATTGTATATTGTACTCTTATTTCAAAGAATAATGCCCCTCGAAAAATAAATTAAGGGGGATTGCTCCTCCCCCCCCCCCACTGTTTCCCCTCTTCATTCTTAACCAATCAGCTTCCAAATGTCATCAGGGAAACGCCTTATCGAAATATACCAGTATACCAAATTTGAAGCGAATCGGATAGAAAAACACATTTATCTAAATTAAGGCTGGTATTAGCCCCCCGTTTCCCCCCTATATATTTAACCAATCAACTTTCAAATCTAATCAGGGGAGCGCCTTATCAGAATAAACCGGTATACGAAATTTGAAGCAAATCGGATAGAAAAATCTATTTATCTAAATTAAGGGGTGTATTCGCCCCCCGTCTCCCTCTTGAGACTTAAATAATGAACCTTCAAATTTAATCAGGGAAGCGCCTTATCAGAATTAACCGGTATACCTAATTTGGAAAAAATCTGATAATTCTGCATGAAAAATCCATTTATCTAAGTTAAGAGGGGGATTAGATCCCCGTTCCCCCCTTATACTTAACCAATGAACCCCCAAAACTAAACAGGAAAGCGCCTTATCAGAATAAACCTAGAAAAAAGCTTGAAGCAAATAGGATATTTCTATCAAGAGTTATCGCGTTTCGTACATACATACATACAGAACCGGCGGGCACATTAGCTATCAGGCTTTGATAGCTTGTGAGTTAAAAAAGAAGCGTTTCACTTACAAACGTCACATTTGTAGTGACCACGACCTGCGTAGTCTCTGCATTCTTCGTGCCACCAGTCTCTCCAAGAAATGCACTCGAGCCAATCCTCTACAATTGGTTCTCTGTAGACTTCTGAGCAGCTTGGACATATCCACAGTTTTTTTTGTTTGGTGCAGTTTTTGACTTCATGGGTTTACTTTTACTCCTTTTTTTTTTTTCTTTTTCTTTTTTTTTTTTTTTTTTTTGGGGGGGGGGGGGAGATTTTTGACAGATTTCCGATAAATAGTATATAAATGCTCCTCCCTAAAATTCCCCCCAAACAAAAATCCCTAAGCAAAATTTAAAAGTTTTAATTTCTTTTTTTTAATTGCCTCTTTATTTTTTTTATTTTATTGAAACGATGCTTAATGAATCATCTAAGCCCCCCCCCCCCTCAAATCTGCTTATTTTCATTTTATAGTCTTTTGCTAAAACCTATCACCCAGAAACTAGTGAAGTATATATATAAACTTTTCTTTATGGTGAATTTAACAGGTAATATAACGAATGATTACGATGACAAATGAATAACAAAATAAAAAACATGTCAAAGGATATTTTTTCCTTGTGTCCACATGTGCCCTACGTGTGTTCACAACTACCCCGCTGATGGGGCACATGTGAACAATTTTTTGAATTTATAAAACTATTAAAAAATGTAAGAAGAACTACACAGGTGAGTTTTAAAAAATTGCCATGTGTAAAAGGAAGTCTGTTTACTATATTGAGTAGTTTTTGTTTATAGAAATTAAACCAGTTATGAGAAAAAGCTATATTTATGCGAGCTGTTCACATGTGCCCCCATCTCCCCTACATATTATTGAGATTTATCAGGGCATGTTCGGTATTGAAAATGAAGCATCTAATGTAGTTCGTTTACAGGGAAACCCAAAAGAATTCCGTTACATTATGGTCTATGGGGAAAAATCGTTTCATGTATTTTAATGATGTTGCACTATTTCCAACATATTGAAATTGATATACTTCACAGAGGTGCACTACAAGTTTCTTACTATAGAATTGGGTGTGCATAGTACTTATCTTTCATTTACAGCGACATACGAAGGAAATCGGTTACAGGACTGTCTATAAGCAATAATTGATGGAAGTGCGTTTTTCAGTATGGTATGCGTTTTTAAATATAACTAATTTTTTGAAGATTACTTTGGTACGTATAAATTCTATGGCTTATATACAGGGCTTCACAAAAGAATTAGAGTACATTTTCTCTCACAAAGGAAATTGCTGAAGGGAAATTTTCAACTGTGTTGTTCGTTTCCTGACGGAAATAAATTTTTGCATACTATACACTATACAGGGTGCCCCTAAACGCATGGTACATACGTTAGGAGGTGATAGAATACAACTAGACTAGCACAAATCACCATACAATCCATGGTCGGAACGCAAGCCGTGAAGCGCTAGAGGGCGCCTCCCAGAGTAAAAAGACTGTTCACCGAACCTGTCTTCATTCGTTCTGTAGATCATCGTTGAGATGGATGCGTACTCAAATCAGGAGAAGACCGAGAGGCATTGCATGTACGGAGTGGCAGACTACAATGCAAGTGAAGCCCAATCAACTGACCGGCCCGCTCACACGATTTGTCACATCTGGACTTTTTCATCTGGGGTCACATGAAGAACCTCATCTACGATAATGGTCTCATAGATTCCGTTGAAGACCTTGTTGCCCGGATATCCGTAGCTGCTGACACCATACGACAGATGCCTGGTGTTCTTGTCAATGTACGGCGATCACCATCGAGCGTGTGAAGCCTGCATTAGTGTTGGCGGCCGCAATTTTGAGCAGTTGCTGTGAAGAGGGAAGTACGTGTTGTTTACATTCTTTTTTTTTTTTTTTTTGAATAAAACGTTTTTTTTTCATATTATTGGTTTTTCCTTTCATTCCATCGCTGTCTATCTTCTTTCTCCTCATTTTGTGCCACAGTATATTTCGCGCTCTAGCTTTTTACGACTTGCGCTCCGACCATGCATTGTATGGTGATTTGTGCTTATCTAGTTGTGTTCTATCACCCCCTAACGTATGTACCATGAGTTTAGGGACACCCTGTATATAGAAATCTCTAGATCATATACACGGCTGCACAAATGAATTCCAGTACATTTCCGCTCACTGACAGAAATTGCTGAAGTGGAATTTCCAACTGTGTTGTACGTTTCATGACTGAACTAAATTTTTGCATGCTGCGTAGTATACAGGGTGATTCTAAATTCATGGTACAAACTTTAAGGGTTGGTACAGGACACTGTAACAATCATTTATTGTATAGGAATGTATAGGCGCAAGTGACGCATTGTGGTACAAATACCAGCGGGCTAATTTGGCCCTTTTTTTAAATTTCAAAATTTCGCATTCATACCAGAAAATTACTATACTATTCTTTGACAGACATTTCATGATTACATAAAGAAAAAATTGTTTGAAAATTTCCGGTATGAAATCGAAATTTTTGAATTTAAAAAAACTCCTTTTTCGTTTCTTTTCATGTATTTCTTGTGTTTGACAGATTTGGCAGTTTTGCATTTTTTTGTTTGTTTGTTTTTTTAATTAAAAAATTTCGACTTCATATCGGAAATTTTCAAAGAAGAATTTTTTCTTTATGTAATCATGAAATGTCTGTCTTAAATAAAGAAGAGAATAGTATAGGAATTTTCTGGTATGAATGAGAAATTTTGAAAAAAAGGGAGCATATTGGCCCCCTGGTGTTTGTACCTCAACGCGTCACTTGCGCCCCTCCTATACAATAAATGATTGTTACAGTGTCCTGTACCAACCCTTAAAATCTGTACCAGGAATTTAGAACCATCCTGTATATACAAATCTATACACGGTTGCACAAAAAAAATGCCGATACTTATTGTAAGTGCTGAAATTCGGTTTTCAAATATGTCATGCGTGTTCTAAATTCATGAAGTTTTGGTATAGTATTCTGAACGTGGTGTTCTGAAGTGTTTCATAATCTATGCTTGACGTATGGTTTTTTTTTTATCTCATTTTAAATTAAAGTTTGATTAACCTTTAACTGATGTCACAGAAATTGTCACATAACAAAGTGTGAAGCGGTCTGTGAAACCGCTCCATCGAAAGATGAATAAAAGACACGATTAACTCATAGGATGGTATTTTTGTACCAAACTTTTTGTACAGGGCTGTTATAATTAAAATTCACCTTTTCAAAAGTCTCTGGCGATAGTACTAAAGTTCCAAACGGAACAAAATTTCGGTAGTGTTTGTAGTTAAACTGAAAATTGCAAGTTAAACTATAAAAATTGAAAAAAGCCGTGGTCTGAGAGACCGGTAACATCAGTTAAAGGTTAACATTAAGTGAAGAATTCAAACATTGCAATTTTCTCTCACAGTAACCCACAAAAATAACCTAATTTTGGACACTAGGGGGCAATATGATTTTCTTTTAGGTTTTAAACTGTCTTCTCTTAAAACAGAAGGGCGAATTGGACAAAATATCAACTAAATTTCGAATATGATAGAATGCTTACTTAAATTCAGTGCATGGAACTGAAAGATATATTTATTTCTTTAACGTTGCTTAGAAAATAATGTCCCCCCCCCCCCCCATCTCTTCGAACAGGGGAAAAAATGTACTTTCATATAGTTGGCAAAAAGCCACCTCTACTCTGCACAGCAGGTTACGCGCACTAGTACTTAGATAAATAAATAGATATCATTCTGGCCATTAAAACACAATTAATATAATAATATAGGTAATTGCTTACCTTTATCTTTCTTCAGCAGCAATATTCCTCATTTTTCGGCTTGGTGCACATTTTTAACACTCTCAGAAATGAATACTCAGATTTCACGAAATTTTCTTTGTTTTTGACGAAATAGTTTCCTGGAAAATGCTCCGAGCGAACATTTCGTCAAATTGATGAAATTAGTTTCTTCACTTGCTTGACGATATAAATTTCGTCAATAGTTTCGTCAAAAGAGGGCTGGTGGCGCCATCTCTCAATCAGTTTGGAAGCTCCAGAACACGGGGAAAGAAAAAAATTACCTCTCTCTTTCCCCGGCGTGATTCGAACTCACGACCTTTCGTATCGGAGGTCGTTGTTCTGCCAACCTGGCTGCTGGGGACTTGGAAGTACCTGCTTTTAGACTGGTATAATGAATTCTACTTCGTGTTTTATTTTTATAACGTAGATTGCAATTTTATCGGGCTGCTATATTTTCTGAAAGTTTTAAGGAAAGCTAATTTATTTTTATGGTTTTCTCGTATCAATGAATAATTATAATATGGCTTGATTAAATAATTTACAACTGAAATTTTCTTTGATCACTGGATGATTAGAATATGGTCTGGTTAATTTGTTGCTCACAAATAATGAATTGTGAAGTGCATATTGCGTGAGATTTTATCACTTTGAGTAGGAGGATAAGATTTTAACACTTTACTGTTTATAAAGAGGAGAGAGATCAATTATGTTTATTTTTAATTTGATTGAAAACATAATATACTTCTTAAAAAAAAAAAAAAAAAAAAAGATATCCTAGAAGTTTGAAATTTTATTGACCTAATTTTCTTATTGAATGGTTTTGAAAAACACAGGAAATTTATTCTTTTCGAATTAAAACATAACGAACGACAACATATAAATAAAATAATAATCATATATATATTAAAACGTAAACCTGATTCTGTAAGATCAGACTAAAAAATTCACGCATTTGCGCATGCGTGAAGTTAAATTTACAAGATATTTCATTTAGAGGAAAGGTAGAGCAGGTCTGGTTAGCTGAGTGGTCTAAGGCACCAGTGAAAACGCTCTGAAATTTTGTAGACGACGCAGGTTCGAGCCCAACGCCCGGCAAAATGATTTCTGTATCATTTTTGGAGATTATTCATTTCGATAATGACATATTTTATTAAGAGGAGAAATTATATGATTTTGATTTTATTATTATTTGACTGGTTTATCATTAAATAAAATTTAGCACTCAAAAATATTTTGAAAAAATAATTTTATATTTAAAATATTTAACATAAAATATTTTGCATGCAATTATCAATTAAATAAATTGAACTGATCTACAACTTTTGTTTATATGTTTTTAGCATTATCAAGAATATATGGGTGTGTGAGTCAGAAGGAAATGTTTGCCATTCTTTTCCGTAAAAAAAAAAAAAAAAAAAAAAAAAAAAAAAAAAAAAAAATAATAATAATAATAATAATAATAATAAATAAATAAATAAATAAATAAATAAAACAGAAAGAAAGGAAAATATTCATATAAGAACTATAAAATAAATTATATTGATCTCCATGGTTTAATATTTAAAAAATGCAGAAAAAAGTAAAATAAAATTCAAGTAATAAAAAATATATATTATAAATTGTTAGCTGCATCAGGTTTCAAAATTGGGCTTTTAGAAAATGAGACTGATATAAATAAAATTCATTGCAGCTTTTAAAGGTCTTGTAAATAAGACGCAAGACTATTTCTGTAAGATGAGAACTAACTCAAATTCGATGCAATTGCGTATGCGTCAACTGTTTTTTGAACCTCTTCAATTTAGAAGGAAGAAAAACGAGTTCCTGCTAGTGTAGAAGGTTAAAGCAGCAGTTTGAAACTCTTAATTTTTGTAGAGGACGCAGGTTCGAGCCCAAGCATGGCAAAATGTGTACTGTTTTTGTCGATAATTCATTTCAATAATGACATATTTTATTAGGAAGAGAAATTATAGGATTTTTATTTTATTATTATTATTATTTGAATGCTTTATAATTAAATAACATTAAACACTCAATAGTAATTTGAATAAAATAATGATTTTATATTTAAAATATTTAAGCTAAAATATTTTGCATTTAATTATCAATTAAATAAATTGAGCTGATCTACAATTTTCGTTATATTTTCTGATCATTATAAATATATATATATGTGTGTGTGTCACAAAGAAAAGTTTGTCATTTATTTGCGTAAAAAATAAAACGGAAAGAAAGAAAAATATTCGTATAAGAGATATAAAAGAAATTACCTTGATATCCAGGTTTAATATTTAAAAAATGTATAAAAATGTAAAATAAAATTCAAGTAATAAAATTATATATGTTATAAATCGTTAACTGCATCAAGTTTCAAATTTAGGTTTTTAGAGAAATGGACAGATAAAAATAAAATTCATGGAGCTTTTAATGGTCGTGTAGTTTTAATAAAGAAATAAATAAATGAAAATAAATATTGTTATTTAAAAAAAAAAAAAAAAACAGAGGCCGTAAGTAAGTAAAAATAAATTCTCTTCCCGGTATTTTAAGGTAAATTTCTGATAAAAAGCAAGCATAATTGGTTGTAAATTATAAACTTAAAATTCTTTCCCTTCATTGAATAGGTTAGACTGACAGCACCATCTATCGCCCTAACCCCTTAATGGTCGCATTAAATTACGGTTTAAAAATTCAATTAGCTTATTGGCACCACTTTTTTAAAAAAGAAATGTTCACCTTATTTAATGACAGGTAAAATGATATCATAATAAAGCTAATTACATTAGTTTATAAAACTGCTGGGAATCAAGCAAATCAGAATAAATCTAAAAAAAGACACAGCCCGTGAATATGACGGGATCGAAAAGTAAGGAGTTAAAGAAATAGGAATCACTTAAGCAATATAGAAATTCGTCATTCAATAATTAATTTAAAAGCAACTAATTAAATATTCAAGAATTTTTCTAATGAAACATTCAAGTTATTTACCGTCAAATCTTGACGGGCACTATCTAGTAATATTAATAAGCATTCCTAAAAATTCTAACAACTAAAAAAATAACTAATGAAGAAACAATAACTACCTATATTTCAGTATTTTCTGAAAAGCACTAAGTGCTGTTTTAAAATAAATTATTACAGGACTAACATAAACAAGAAAATATCTGTTTGCTAAAATCGTAGGATTTGAGGAGGATTTGAGGAAATGTTTCCTTAAAATGCATTGAGTCTGACCGTGATTGAGGCAAAACTTTCGTCAAATATTTGAGGGTTTACGTTTCGTTAAAAGTCCCGTGATGTTAATAGGAAATGATCGTCAAAAACGACGAAATACAGCTCGAGGATTTCTGAATCGTCAAAAGGGAGAGTTTTATTTCTGAGAGTGAACTCCGGTGGGTAATCCATTTATTACGAAGCTAAAGTTTTAAAAACAAAAGGTGTTGGTTAAATGTATTATATTATTTATATTTAATCCACACTTGAGACTTGATCACTTTCGTTATAGAGAATTATATTAAAATTTTGACTTTACATTTTAAATTAATGCTTTACAAACAGCTGCCTTTTGCAGCAACAAATTAAATATTACATGTTTCTCTTTTGAGATAAAATGGGCAACTAACTTAATAATAAAAAGAGTTTTTTTTGAGTCAGAGTTCTTTTGATGACGTCAGACAGCTGCAGCATTCGTGGGTTGATATTAAAACAAATTTCGCGAACATATTTCACATATTAATGTCATTGTTTATCTTGAGTAGAATGATTTAGCAATAATCGGAAAGTTTGTTTATTGTAGAATGATTTATTATTACTTAATGCATTTATTTATGTGTTCAAATGTTTGTATTCTTGAATTGCTTCCTGTTTTGAAATCAGTTAATGATATCTAAGATGATTATGAATTGATTTACTGCTACTAAATTAGTTCAAGTATTTTAAAGTGTTATGTCCTTGAAAGTTATTGCTTGTATAATGTTTCTAAAGTAGTTTACTGTTCATATCTGAAAGGGTTATAAATCCATCACCCTTCCTTAACCATCTCAGATGCATCCGGTAATAGTTGCATGGATTCACGATGTTTCAGGAATTGAGGCTTGGCCAGTGGTTTGGTCAGCGCGTCTGCTGTCATGTCTTGTGTTGGGCAGTAACGAAGATCTAGTATACCGTCTTCTTTCATCTCTTTTATCGCGTGATAACGCACATCAATGTGTTTTGTGCATTTTGAAAATTTTTCGTTCTCCACCATCTTGATGACGCTCTGGTTGTCTTCATACAGTATTACTGGTAAATTTTGTTTCAAGTCCAGTTCTGCTAATAATTTCCTCAGCCAGGCAATTTCCTGTCCTGCACTAGCTGCAGCTACAAATTCAGCTTCTGCCGATGAATAGGCAATGCAATTTTGCCTTTTCGTGTACCATTGAATGGGACTGTTTCCCAACATGAATAGGTTTCCAGTAGTTGATTTTCTGGTTCGTGTGTCCCCCGCCCAGTCGGAGTCAGAAAAACCGATAAGTTGTGGATTGTGACTTATGTTTAAGGTGAGGTTTAACGATTTTGTAGTGTTCAGGTAACTTATTATGCGTTTCACACCGTTCCAGTCTTTTAGGCGCGGATTTTCACATCTTCTGCTGAGTATGTTAACAGCGGCTGATATGTCTGGACGCGTAGTGGTTCCTATATATAACAACGATCCTATCGCTTGTCTGAATTTCGTATTGTTGGGTAATAAATTTTCTTCGTCTTCTAATTTGCGAAAACCTGCATCCATAGGAGTGCTTGCGGGTTTTGCGTTTTCTAAATTAAATTTTCTTGCAAGTTCTTCTATTTTTAGTCTTTGATTCAGTTTATACCCGTTTTCTGATTTCTTTATTTCCATGCCTAAATAGTGAGCTACTTCCCCAAGGTCCTTTAATGCAAATTCTTCCTTTAAAGATTTTATTATGTCTTCAATCGCTTCGTTTTCACCGCCTATCAAAATGTCGTCAACATACACTATTACGTAAGTTGAAGTTTTGTTTTCTTTTCGTGTATATAGCATGAGTCCACGGTGCTTTGTTGAAAGTTTAAATTTTTTAAAGATTGTGCGATTTTTTTATTCCAAGTTCTGGCTGCCTGTTTTAGTCCGTAGATCGATTTTTTTAATTTACACACTTTGTTTTCTGAGTTTTTCTCAATGTAACCCTCCGGTTGTTTCATATAAATTTCGTCTTCTAACTCACCGTAGAGAAAGGCTGTGTCGATATCTACGTGTCGCACGTTCAACTGCTTATGTGCGGCTACTGTCAAAAATGTTCTCACAGTTGTTTGTGACACTACTGGGGCGAAAGTCTCGTCACAGTTTTCCCCATATTTTTGACTAAACCCTTTGGCTACTAAACGTGCTTTGTACTTTTGAGTGTTTCCGTAACTGTCTAATTTCTTTTTGAATATCCATTTGCAACCTATAACCTTTTTGTTAGGTGGAGGATCCACTAATTCCCATGTGTTGTGTTGTTTCAGCGAATTGATTTCCGCTTGTGTGGCTTTAAGCCAATTTTCCTTTTCTTTGGGATTATTTATTTCCAATATTTCATTCGAACTAGTGGGTTCTGTCATATCATCATTTTTTACATAACAGGCATATCTGTCTGGTGGTACCCCCCTGTTCGATCTTTCAGGTCTTCTTGGTTCATTGGTCGGTTGTTTGGACGTGGTTGGTTCTTCGGTTGTGTTGTTTATCTCTGTTTCAATGTAATGTTTGTCGTCATATGAGTTTTCTGTCTCTTTATTTTCTTTTAGGTTAATTTTGCTATTTTCAATGAATTTCACTGTTCTGCCAATTACAATTTTATTTTCTTTAGTGTATACGCGATATCCTTTTGAGTTGTTATCGTATCCTACAAAAATCCCTTCCTGAGCCCTGTCGTCCAATTTTCCTCGATGTTGTTTATTCACATATACGTAAGCTTTGCATCCGAATGTTCGCAAATAGTGTAAATTTGGTTTGCGATTAAACCATAGCTCAAATGGGGTTTTATTTGTCGATCTTGTTGGTAAGCGATTCTGTAAATGATTCGCGGTGTTAATTGCTTCTCCCCAAAATCTTTGTGGCAGATCTGCTTCTCTGAGTAGGCTTCTAGTCATGTCTAATAGCGACCTATTTTTTCTCTCCGCAATGCCATTTTGGCTCGGGCAATACGGCACGGTTAATTGATGTTTAATACCCCTTTTTCTTAGGTAATCCTTTATCCCACTATTCATGTACTCTCCCCCGTTATCCGATCTTATTGCTTTCGGATATATCCCGAACTGGTTTCGAACCATAGCTATATAGTCGATTAGTTTATCCTGTACTTCATCTTTATGTTTTAATAAGTATATTACAGTAAATCTAGAGTAGTCGTCAATGAAAGTTACAAACATTGTTTTACCGCCTATTGTGGGGGTTCCTATCGCTGTGCATACGTCCGTGTGCACTAGATCGAGTACTCTACCTGTTTTGTTTCTATACACTGTTTTGGGATAGGGAGCATAGGAGTTTTTGTTTGTATGCATGTTTCGCATGTTGTTCCATGTTTGCAATTATTTAGTTTTATGCCATAGGCTAAATCATCTTTAACCATTTCCTTTATGGAATTGTAATTTCTATGCCCTAGGCGTTTGTGCCAAAGTTCCAGGCAGTCTTTACTTTTGCATTCATGTGTCATATTTACTATATTCCTATTCGCATTTTCTAATAATTCAACTTCGTATAGGTTATTTTTCATTTTTGCCTCTAAGTAGATTTTCCCATTTCGGGACAGCGTGCATCGATCTTTATCAAAAAATAATTTATACCCATTCTTTGTGGCTTTACTTACTGAAATTAAATTAGATTCTAACTCCGGTACATACAACACTTCTTTCAACGTAATTTTATTTATACCTCCATCGGATGTTTTCGTCGTGAATGTAGTTTCTCCTGTACCTAGCGAGTTTAGAGTTTTTCCGTTGGCAATTATGACCGTTGTTTTTTCGGTGTCGTTTAATTTAGTAAAGTCATCTTTATTGTTTAGGATATGTGAAGATGAACCAGAATCAATAATCCAGGTTTGTTTTCCTGCTTTGTCTATTAGAAAGGCTGCGTCGCTGCCTTGATCTGGTTTTATTTCCGTTCTATAATTTCTCTTTTCTACTGATTCGCGGTCAGTGTTTCCTATCTGGTTATCAGATTGTTGATAGCACAACGATGATGAGTAATGTTTGTTTTTGTATGTTTGTTGTTGTTTTTGTGTATTTGAGTGATTGTTTCGATTTTTCAAATGCCAACATTCTCTGTACGTGTGATTTCTCAATTTGCAGTACGTGCACTGTTTATCTTTTCTAAAGTTATCATTAGGAAATCTTTTCTGCGTTTTAAACGCTTTTGTTGAATTTTCACCCTGGTCTGTGTTTTCGACCCTTCTATTGTACTCATCTGTTAATTTACTTCTAATAAATTGTGGTGTAAGCTCGTCTTCATTTCGCGATTCAAGTGCAGTGATCAAAGTGTTATAACTAGGGGGTAGCGAACACAGCAATAAAGCTGAAAGATGGGAGTCGCTAATTGTTTCCCCGATCGCTGAGAGTTTGTCTTTTAGTTCTAGAATGTATGTTATATGTTTGATTAAGTTTCCGTTTTCTTGGAGCTTGGCTCCATAAAGCTTTCTTAACAAAAATAATTTACTAGAGAGGTTCGCCCGTTCGTGTATCGTTTTAAGTGCATTCCATGTGTCTTTGGCTGTGTTAAGCCCTTTTACATGGACGATTTGTGAATCTTCAATTGATAGATTTATTATCGCTCTGGCTTTCTTGTCCTTTTTCTCCCAATCGGTCGTGATTGGCGTGGGACTATCTTCGCTAATTACGTTAAACAAGTCTTCTCTAATCAGTAACATTTCAGTTTTGAATTTCCAATTGTTGTAGTTACTCGCATTTAATTTTTCTACCAACTGTATCTCGCGTGATGCGGCCATTTCTCTAGTTATATAAGTTTTACTTATGTGAGGAATTGCTGTTTTTATTTTATTCTATATAAAACTTCTTATATATTTAATTTTCTTCAATTCTTTAACATTTCATATATATCAATAAAAAATTCACAATATTTATTTCATCATCAACTAACTATATTTTCAATAATTTTCAATTTCTTTTTAATGTGCACACATGTATGGCCAGTAGTTTTTTTTTCTTTTTCAGATGTTATTTACCTACTAAATACAGACCTTTTCAGTCTCATAATCAAAATTGTTGGCAAAAAGCCACCTCTACTCTGCACAGCAGGTTACGCGCACTAGTACTTAGATAAATAAATAGATATCATTCTGGCCATTAAAACACAATTAATATAATAATATAGGTAATTGCTTACCTTTATCTTTCTTCAGCAGCAATATTCTTCATTTTTCGGCTTGGTGCACATTTTTAACTCCGGTGGGTAATCCATTTATTACGAAGCTAAAGTTTTAAAAACAAAAGGTGTTGGTTAAATGTATTATATTATTTATATTTAATCCACACTTGAGACTTGATCACTTTCGTTATAGAGAATTGTATTAAAATTTTGACTTTACATTTTAAATTAATGCTTTACAAACAGCTGCCTTTTGCAGCAACAAATTAAATATTACATGTTTCTCTTTTGAGATAAAATGGGCAACTAACTTAATAATAAAAAGAGTTTTTTTTGAGTCAGAGTTCTTTTGATGACGTCAGACAGCTGCAGCATTCGTGGGTTGATATTAAAACAAATTTCGCGAACATATTTCACATATTAATATCATTGTTTATCTTGAGTAGGATGATTTAGCAATAATCGGAAAGTTTGTTTATTGTAGAATGATTTATTATTACTTAATGCATTTATTTATGTGTTCAAATGTTTGTATTCTTGAATTGCTTCCTGTTTTGAAATCAGTTAATGATATCTAAGATGATTATGAATTGATTTACTGCTACTAAATTAGTTCAAGTATTTTAAAGTGTTATGTCCTTGAAAGTTATTGCTTGTATAATGTTTCTAAAGTAGTTTACTGTTCATATCTGAGAGGGTTATAAATCCATCACATATGAAGTTTGTTTGGAAATTACAGCTCAGTTTAGCGACATTTTATGATTTTTAACATTTTCACACCAATTGAAAAGTGTTTATGAATTTGGTTTGTCTGGACGTTTAAACTATCACTTAAATAAGGAGATTTCATTAGACTCATTAATAAATGCGATCTCTTCTCTGAGACAAGACCGTCCCCTGATGTGTTTTATTTTTTCACCTTCTCTGTTACGGATTAACCCTTTATCCACTGACGGTTATTTTTAAGTACCATTAACCATCTTGCTGCGCGAGCCGATATTTTCTCGGGGATGCATTATTTCCTTGTAATTAATCTTCTTGATTATTCCCACCAGTTATTTTTTTATTTAAATTTTGCCTTATTTGATGGGAACATTTTCCCGATTAAATTAGACAAAAATTTTTGTTTTGAAAAAACGGTTACAAAGGCGTTAAATACGCAATTTTTGAAGCTATTTTGATAAAACAATTACGCAGCGAGAGGGTTAAAGAAAATTTAACATATAATTTATTTCATCTATCTATTATTGGCTGTGCATATATAACGTTATCACTTTATGGGGGAGGGGGGTGTCTGGCACATGATATAATAAGATATCTTTAGTGGGAGGGAGGAGGGGTTAGTCTTTTGATATCGTTATCATTTTTGATGGAACCAAAGTTTCCTCTTTTTTTTTGTGAACTGGTTCTTTATAGTCTGTTAGCCTTTTTTTAGTATGTTATCTATTTTTCTGAAAATACAAAGTTAATATTAAAATCATTAAATGACTATAAAATTATTTAATTCCAAAATGTGGAATTAACAAATTAAATGTGGAAT
The DNA here is from genome assembly GCA_963932465.1 of Maratus speciosus. NCBI lineage: Eukaryota > Metazoa > Arthropoda > Arachnida > Araneae > Salticidae > Maratus > Maratus speciosus. Next base: position 296,548,935 of record OZ010798.1, read on the forward strand.
AAAATTTGGTCCCTACCTTTGACATTCCTATTCTTCTGACATAATGTGTATGTATGTATAATACGCTGTTTGACAAACCAGGTCAGGAGTATGTTTTAAATTGTAGTTGTTGTATTTACGAAAAAGATGCAAGAAAAGAGAAAGAATGTTGTCTACCTGTTTTGTTGATAAGAAGTTCCGACCCCCCCCCCCCTTTGCCACCCTGTGCGGGGGCAAGTGCAAGAAGTCATTTTTGCTGTTTAATGCATTATGTAATAAAAAGCTAAAAAACTTTTAGTAGCTATTTCTTTTAAGTATTATTGATATACAGTCATTTCATATATTATGGTGATCTTTTATTGACTTCTCTTCATTTGAATCAAATAAAGTGTGCGAATAATAAATGTTTAGTGATATCTTTATATCACTGAAAACAAAAAAACAAAAGAAAGAAATTTCATATTTCAAAAAAAAAAAAAAAAAAAAAAAAAAAATGCTAACGATATTATTACGGGGGGAGTCAAAATTACCAAAAAGCTGATAACATTATATTAGTACAGACCCTTACTAAAAGTAGATTTTACTTTTCATTACTTTGCTCGATCACATTTAGAAAGCAGAGCGAAACAGTCATCGATAATTACTTTATAAAGTGGTAGTTTTCTCAACCATTTACATAAAAGTGTAGCTTTTCTCTTATTAGAAATATGATATACAAAAATAAATTTCACTACAAAAACCTTTCCATTTATTAGTACCACAATACATTTATTCACATTGTTTTTATAAAGAATCGTAAGTTTTCTTTAACAGCAGATTTTGTTAATTAATCCATTTATACTTGTAAAAATTTTAGAAAAGGAGCTATAACTATCGATTTATTAAATCAGTTTTAGTGAAAAATCTTACCTAAATTTCATATTATTATAAGTTTTCTTATATATGTCTAGACACTAAGGAAGATACTTATTTTGGTAGACCAATTTCTGGATTCATAATTCCGTGCATAAAGGGTTAATAGAGAATCACCCGGTAAAATTTAGGAAAATTTCCGTTCTCTCCACTAGTTGAGAACCACTGGAATGTGAAACAAGAAAGAAAAATCATGCGTTAAGCATAGATTGTGAAACAGTTTCCAACACTTCCTTAAATTTTTAACAAAACTTCGTTATTTACGGAAATAAAGTAAATAAGATAATTCAGCAAACATTTAAAAAAACAAATACAACATTTGAAAATCTGATTTCAGCAGTTACCATCCATAATCAAATATGTATTCTAATTCTTTTGAACAGCCTGTATTTGATCTGTAGGCTGATATATATGTATTATATAATGAGAAAATTTAGTTTAGCAAGAAAATGCATAGCCGGTTCAAATTTCTCTTTCAGCTATTTATACTAATAGATGGAAACATACTTGAATACTTTTGTTCAGCACTGTAGTTTACCTAGTAGCATTATTATACGCCACTATTTAGCTAAAATTTAATTCAAACTAAATCACTCTTTAAACTACTGAAATCACATTTCCAGAATATATCATCTATAGACGGCCATGTATCCAATTCTTTGCGTAGCCCTGTACATCATTTTATCTATATTATGCAAACATTTCTTAGCAAACTAAATGCAGTTCAGCGTAAAAATGCGTAACACATTTAAAAACCGCCTTTCAGCAATTTACGTTCATACTCAATAACTTTTACGAATTCTCTTGTGTAACAAATGCTGTAGTATATCAACTACAGCATTTATGCGTACCATATCGTATGCCTAAATATAATGAAACTTAAAAGCGCATATCATAATAAAAAATGCATTTCTTGCCATCATCGTTAATATACAGTATTTCGGGATAGAATATACTTGTCTGAAATCTTTTGTTTGTCTCTGTAATTGCTATGCATTTCGTATTATATAGGAAATAACTTACAGTTTATCAGTAAGTAAGACTCACCGACGCATATCAATTTCATTATATATAAAATTGCATAATTAAAATACGCCGCAAACAATTTCTCCCTATACCGTTATATAATGGAATTCTTTTTTGTGGCTCTATAAATGAATAGTTACTATTCGTTGCACCGCATATTCTACAGACTGCATATTTTAGTGCACTTCGTAAATGCATATCAATTTTTTTTATGTTTGAAAGGGTGTAACATCTTTAAAATTCATTTGAAACGATTTTTTCCCATTGGCCGCAATGTAACGCAATACTTTTGTTACTCTTGCATGTATAAATTCCGTTAATTGTTTATTTCAGAATGGATAGCATCCTAAGAAACGATATTCCGGTTTGAGAAAACTGATAAATGCATTATAAAAACTATCCAGAATCGTTTCCGAAAATCAGTGCCTGCCAAAGAATTTTTGTTTTTATAAATGGTTCTTTAAATCTCGAAAATAAATTGGTTCCTGGAGTTTCTAATGATAAAGAATGCTTTACGAATCATGAGTACAAAACATTATAAATTAACATTATTAACATTAAAATAAATAATATTTGTTACTCTTGCCTGAATAAATTCAGTTAAATGTTTATTTCAGAATGGATAGCATCCTAAGAAACGATATTCCGGTTTGAGAAAACTGATTAATGCACTATAAAAACGACCCGGAAACGTTTCCGAAAATCAGTGCCAGCCAAAAAAACTTTGTTTTTATAAATCTCGAAAATAAATTGTTTCCTGGGGTTTTTAATGATAAAGAATGCTTTATGAATCATGAGTACCAAACATTATAAATTAACATTAAATCAATAATATTTGTTACTCTTGCATGTATAAATTCAGTTAAATGTTTATTTCAGAATGGATAGCATCCTAAGAAACGATATTCCGGTTTGAGAAAACTGATTAATGCACTATAAAAACGACCCGGAAACGTTTCCGAAAATCAGTGCCAGCCAAAAAAAACTTTGTTTTTATAAATGCTTCTTTAAATCTCGAAAATAAATTGGTTCCTGGGGTTTCTAATGATAAAGAATGCTTTACGAATCATGAGTACCAAACATTATAAATTAACATTAAATCAATAATATTTGTTACTCTTGCATGTATAAATTCAGTTAAATGTTTATTTTAGAATGGATAGCATCCTAAGAAACGATATTCCGATTTGTGAAAACTGATTAATCTAATATATAAAAATGAAAATTTGTCTGTCTGTAATTCTATAAAAATCCACAATTTGGAAGCCAGAATTTTGAAATGTTACGTACATGTGTATTAAAAGACGGCCGAGGCAACTAAAGTAATCCGGAATCGGAATAACTTATAGTTAATTTTTAATTAATGAAAAACCACAAATTTAACAGCTATTTCCAATCAAATTGATACATTTTTCGTTATAGCTGTTGCCAACAATTAAAAATCCACAATAAAATTCTTACCACAACAATTACTTTTCTATAGCAAAATTTCCACGTAAAAAAAAAAGAAATAAATGGTTTGACGAATTAAAAACAAAAGTGAATTTTACGTCATAATTTTTTTGTTTTATGATTTTCATGTGAAAAATTATAATTATTTAATTAATTTGACGAATTAAAAAAATGGAATATATTACGTCATATTGGAAATATAAAGGAAGTGGTGAACATATTACGTCATATAAGTGTGAAAAAATTTACTGAAGCATGATAAAAACTCGACTATGGAAATATTGGCGTATTTTAGCATTATTGTCCAATGATGAATGGAAATAAGTTCATTTATAGCTGTATTATTTTGCGTCTGTTATATAAATTCATATATTTTTATATCGAGTTTTCATTTGATTCATGTGTACAAAACTTCGACTGTTTTTTCTTATTTTTTATGTTGTATGTTAAATTTTGAAATTGGTTTTTCAAAACAAACATTATTAAAATGCCGGGCATCGCCGGGTATTTTAGCTAGTGCACTATAAAAACGATCCGGAAATGTTTCCGAAAATCAGTGCCAGCAAAAAAAACTTTGTTTTTATAAATGCTTATTTAAATCTCGAAAATATGTTGGATTCTGCGGTTTCTAATGATAAAGAGCGCTTCATGAGTAATTCGGAAGAGGTTATTGCATATTTCATTCTTGGTTATCTTATGTTTTCCAAGATTAAGGAACCTTTGTCTTTTTTTTTTTTTTACGGAGCGGTTTAAACATTTTTCTGAAATACCGAAAAAGACCTCGTTTAATTACAGATTTACATTTAAAAAAATTTGCTCTTGAAATGTTTTACCTTGGAATTGAACATGACGTAATATTTTGGGAAAGAAACGAACACAAAACATATGAAACAGAACTGCATAATTTTTTTTACCACTTTTACGTTTTTTCCCCAGAGAATTTAATCAACAACGCAACTTATTTACGAAAACTTCTCGAAACTGGAAGCTCTGGAGGTAAAGGAAACATCTGGATATTCAATATTATTTTTAATATTTCCTTTCAACGTTTAACATTTTACAACTGTTATCGTCGACAAATAGTGACTAAGCGCTTGGAATATGGATATAGAATTTCACTGCTGGCCTTTTAATGCTTTGTTCCACATTCTGCCTGCGCCATTTTTATTTAGTTGTTTTTCTACTCTAATCGAACGGATTAAGTTACGACCGACCTTTCATTTACGATATGCGGATGAGTGACCTTTCAAAGAAAATATCATTACATTTGTGGGGAACTGAATGGTACAGTCACTCCTTTCTCTATTTCCGCGTTTATTTCAGAAAATTTTTGTCATGGGGTTTTTATTAATCCGATAAACAGCGCTCAATCCGGATCCAAGTGGGAAGGGACGATCGCCCATTCTGCCTGATTGTGATGCCAAAGGATCTCAGGGCCTGACCAATACAGGGTCATGCGGAGCAGCCCTTGTACTGTACTATTCAGGGTCAAACTATACCATACAGGGGTGAAACTATGCCATACATTTGTGAGGAATTGAATGGTTGTCTCCTCTTTCTCTATTTCTGCATTTATTTCAGAAAATTTTGTCAGGGGTTTTTTATTAATCCCATTAACAGAACTCAATGGCGGATACAAAGGAGAAGGGGAAGGGGTGCCCATCCTGCTCGATTGTGATACCAAAGGGTCTCAGGACCTGATCAATGCGGTATCATGCGGGGCATCCCCTGCATTTACCATTCAGGGGCAGGCTATACCATACTACACTTGTTGGGGAACTGAATGATTCAGTCCCTCCTTTCTCTATTTCCGCATTTATTTAAGAAATTTTTGCCACGAGGTTTTTATTAATCCCATTAACAGCACTGGATGGCGGATCCAAGGGGGAAGGGGTGATCGCCCATGCTGCATGAATGTGATGCCAAAGTGTCTCAGGACCTGATCAATGCAAGGAGGGGGAAGGAGTGATCGCCCATCCAGCCCGACTGGATGCTAAAGGGATTTAGGGCCTGATTAATGCAGCCGGACCCTCCAAAGGCTTACGCAATATTTTCGTTAACGGGGAATCAAATGGTAAAAATTGGCCAAAAGCCACCAAAATTATTAAGATTTTTCAAAGATTTAGGAAATGTAGGCTTATCCTTATCCTCCTCTGCTACTGTTCTACATACACCCCCCCCCCCCAAAAAAAAGGGCGCCAACTACATCATCATAAAGTCAATGATTAAAATTTATGTAATGATAAAATTTATGTAAATAATTAAAAATTATGTATGTTGTTACACTACAAAGAATAAATTTTATGCTGCAGTAGAAAATGTTAGGAATTTGTGATAAATAGCTGAGAATGACGTAAAGACCTGTATTTAGATTTCAACGTCTAATAGGAGCCCTTATATTCTTGTGGGAAAAATGTGTTTTTATCATATCTTAAAGTTGTGACTATCTTTCTTGAAACACCCTGTATACAGATGTGAACGTACCTGGTGCGAAATTTATGTATGCATACAATAGGAATAAAGTTTAGTACTTTAGACTTTAACATAATTTACGAAAAATTTATATGGATAGATAGAAAGGGTGTCCTCTCGAATAATGCTTACTCCAGGACCCTAGATAGTCTAAGCCGAGCCCTGAAGGATCTATAAAAGACCAGATATCTAAGGGAATTTTAACGTCTAAATAAAGTTCTTAATACGGATAAAATCGGCTGGTCTATTTTTCATTGCATAAAAATTTCAAAATGCAATAATTGCCTGAAAAGCTGCATGAAAATATATTGTACTAGAATGAGAAACTGTGTCAGAGTTACTGGAGACAACTCCTTACCTCTAGCAGAACAATGGAATGTAAAATGCGTGTCAAAAGTTTAAGCAGAACGTAAAATTTCAAAGTAAAATTTTATTATTGACTGAAAGTTACTTTCCTTTTCACATGATCTACAAATTGCAGTTTTAAAAAGATATTTAGCAGATTTATGTTTAAAATTTTTTCTCAAATAATAGAATTTATCAAAAGAACAAAAAGGAGTGTGTCAAAAGTTTAAGCACAGTAGTTCTTTAGTCTTTAGTAGAATAAGAATAAAAAAAAAATTAATACCTGATTATTGTTCTATTCTTCTGAATTACTTTAAATATACGGTCTTCCATCGATAAAATGAGGTTCTGTTTTGTTTTTGGTTCAATTTTAAACCACGCATTCTCAATAGCATCTTTCAAACCTTTAACTGAAGAAACTGATTTCCATTTGGGTAAACTGCATGAATGAGAATACCCCCACGTATTTTCTATAGAGTTTAAACAAGGGCTAATGGCCGGCCATTTCAAAACAGATGCTTTGTTCGACTTAAGCCACGTTAGAGTTGAATTTGAGGTATGGATCGAAGTATTATCATGTTGAAATAACCATTTTCCACCCCTCAAAACCTCAGCAATAGGGAGCAAATGATTAGCAAGTGTCGCTTGATAGTTTTCAGAGTTTTCAGGACCAATGATGAATGCTAAAGATGTCTGGCCATTGAAAGAAATTGCCCCCATACCATTACACAACCATCATCATGTTGTCGGCTAAATATACCCCTAGGTTCTTTGCGGAGATCATACCAAACCAATACTTAAACCCATTAGGGCTATAGAGGTTCCATTTTTTTCATCACTGAATATGACATTCAGCTACTTATCACCAAATGACATATGCTCTTTGTCCCACAGTAATCTAGCTTCTTTATGGTGTCGTTTCAGGCGTGGTAACTGCCGCATTTTACGTTTTTTGATGTATTCCGATTACAAAACTCCTCTATGAACAGTTTTTTTCGATATTTGAACTCCAACTGCATGTTTTATTTAAGAAAGAGAGTAATTGCCAGTTGAAGCCAAGTTTCTGATACGGCGGTCTTCGTGCAAAGTAGTCACTCATGGCCTTCCTGAACAGAATTTTCGATCAATGATTGAAATCATTACCACGAGCCAAAACGTGATGAATACCTCGTTTTGATCTTTTTAATGCACTTACAATTTCATAACCAGACATGTTTTGCTCTCATACACCAGATACTTATCACCTCCTTCTCTGAAATTTTTTGGACTTAGGCATTTTGTACTAACTCAAAAACAACAACTGACTGCTTCTTATACACGCAGAAATCATTTACGTGCGCAATCGCTTACATCAGTTTGTAAAATTTGCACAAAAACGATTTTGTGCTTAAATTTTTGACGCGGTTATTTTAGTTCTATTCTTAAACTACATGGTTTGAAATAAAATTAAAAAGATAATTTTATTGAATATGGTATATAACTGCTATTATTAACATATACAAGATAGAAATTGAAATAAAGCGAATATTTAAAGTTTAATTTAAAAATTGTTATTGTGCTTAAACTATTGACACGCACTGTAGAACAATAAATATTATGTCATAGCCGATGTCTAGCAACATAACGCCAGAAACACGTATTAGGGGAAAAACCGGTCTAAAAAAGGCCATTTAAAGGCGCCATACATTTTATGTTATATAAAATAATACTGTTAACAATTAAGAAAGAAATAAAAGTTCAATATACGATGAAAAGAAAATAAAAGAAAAGAATATTTCCAGGGATATTTACAAAATAATTTTAACGGTTAGGAAGGCAAGGCCCTATCGATGTAAATAAAACTGGGAAAATTATCCTAAGCCAATGTTTTCCGGAAGATGTATCCTTTGGTCTACGAAAACGGATGTTCGTCATAAATACTTAAATTTTGAATGGCAGGATTAGGAATATTTAGAATATTATCAAAAAAATATTAGCTTAGTTTCTATTGACAGATCCAATAGGGGGTATATTGAGATCGGGATGGACTGCAGTATTACGACGATATCAGGGAGCATGAACAACACCACAAAGGATTTTATTTTGAACCGCTTGAATCTTTTGCAGAATGGTTTTTGTCGCAGAACCCCACATCCGGGCACAGTAGAGTAAATTGGACGAAGCACTGTTTTGTAAAGCATTATTTTATTTTCTAAACGCATTTCATTACTGTACAGAAGATGGACAACATCTCGTTTAGCTTTATAGAACTTTTGGACGCTATAATCGATTTCCTTGCGCCAAGTGAGAGTGCAATTCAAGAATACTCCCAGCTATTTGGCCTCCTGTCCAAAGCTGATAAAAGGGCAATGAAAATGTATTTTGAACAGCGAACAGTTCTAGGGGCTTCCCATTTGCAGAGCAAATCCACGCCCTGTCGATGAGTTTTTGTTTTGCACATCATAAGAATAAACAGAAAATGTTAGTCTAATTGTAGTGAACACTACTGTAATAGAAAGTGTCGATAACTCCCAGCATCACTGCCGAGAATCAAAGACAGAATGAAAGTAAAAGAGAGAGGAAAGTCTATTTAAGTAAGTGGCCGAACTGGCAGCCAATATGGAAATAGGAGGGCGGGGATTCACTGTTACATGAAGTCCGCAATAACATAATATAATAATATAAGTATATTTTATAATAAAAACTAAAATTTTATTTAAAATAAAAGGTACAATTTTTCTGGTTATACTTTGAATGAAAATTAGTAACTGTGAATGAATACAGATGCAGAGCTTTTAACTTGCTTAAAAGCAAGAAATTCTGTTCCTGTAATGTTAAATTCACCAGAATTTATAAACAATTTCAGTAGGAAATAAATAAATGCTATTATTTTTTTTTGCACATGATTTGTAGAAGCAAAATTTTATTCAAAAGTATTGGCACAGAATATTATTAAAATTAAGCTGTATCAAAAATACATAATCGCCTTTTATAGGGTTAAAAGGCTAGAATCCACAGCCTTCATCCAATAAATGTTTCATTAATAAAGCGCCAAAGTATTCGTTATTGGACAACAACTACAAGTAAGACATACCATATTTTTCTCCGTTGGCTGTGACTGGCTAAAAACTCTATTTTATGGCAATTATGGATCATATATTCTTTTATTTAGGCGCGTTCGCAATTATATAAATACGTAGCAATCTATAGGCGTCGCCTGGTCCGTCCGTCTGTCTATCCGCATATAACAGCCCAAAAACTACCCAACCGAATGGTTTGAAATTTAATAAATATAATCGTTGCATAATTTCGGCGCGTAATTTCAAATTTTATGAAAATCGAATCCAAACTTAAAAATATATCAATGAAAGTTTTCTTCATTCTACTAAATCCTACCATACGTATTTAATTCAATGATATCCCATTATATGTGATGATTCTAGGTGACCATGGTCATGGTGATTATGTCCTATTTAAGATGCAGTCCTATTATTTCCATATTACTGAATTTAATATCTGTAATCCTAATAAATTTTGTATTTGTGAATTTTTGCATAAGAGTGCAACAGCTATTGCACCAAGATCTGAATATTTATAAAACTAGTTATAGTACGAACGCACCTCATTTGCCACGTTTGACGTACAATTTCCGACTTGTTTACTATACTTTTTTTTATAGCAGGAATACAGACGTATTCGACGTTCTGCAGGATTTTCTAGTAAAATATACATTATATTGCAGAATTCTCATTGCTTTTAAGAGACTATTCTGCAGTGGAACAGTTGAAAGCTTTGCGCAAGCTTTTATCTTTTAAATTTTTTGTGAAATATTGATTAATTTGGGGTTTTACAGCCAAGTACAAATCACACAATCAGTTTAAAAGGAATCGTCCGATTTCAAAATTAAAGACAATGAGTGAGAATGAATACATAAGTATAATTAAATTTAAAAAGTCAAAAAACCCGACTGAAAAAGCGAACTAATTAATTATTTCTCATCAATGTGAAATTATTTTTTATATTACTTACCTATTTTTTTATTTACTTGTATTGATGACTTTTAGGTTGTGTTTAATCGTTAGTTCCTATCTATAAACACTGTTTTGATAGAGTTGCAGTAAAGCTGGAGATCCTACCTACACAACTTCCAGGTTGTGTAATATTTAAACGAAGCTTTTGACTGTAAAATAGTCAATGGAACATCGTCTTCATTTTGATGAGACCTATCCAATGATATGCCACTCAATATGGTGCGTAAAAAAGAAAAAAAAAATCGTTTCTACCACCTTTTTGTATTTTACGGCCGCCAATTTTGAATTTATAAAACCAAGACCTAGCCTATAATTATCGGACGGTTAAGAAGAATCGATAACCTCATTCATTAAAATCCATCCAGCCGTTGGGATGTATCGAGGGTATAAAGAAATCCACATACCCAGATACGCGTGAAACACATAACCCTTCTTGGCAGTCAGGTAAAAAGAAAGTGTTTATTCTAATACAGTTGTGTTATATTATTTCTAGGGGCAGCTAAATTTCTCCTTTAAAAATTTAAAAATTGTCTAAAATTAACCCTTAACTCTGTGACAAAATTTGTCGCATAGCGCCATTTCTGTGACAGATCAATCGAAGGATGAAGAAAAGGCTCGATTAACGAATAAGATATTGCTTCTGTACTAATCTTCATGTATTTGCCATTTATAATTAAAATTCACCTATTCAAAAGTCTCTAGCGATAATACTGTAGAGCTCCAAATCAAACGAAATTTCATTAGTATCTATAGTTAAATCGAAAATTACAAATTTCCAGTTCAAATGTGGAAATTGAAAATAGCAGCGGTCTGTGAGACCACTTATAGCAGTTATAAGGGTTAAAGAGTATGAAATTTCACATTCACAAAGATTTACCTAAAGATGACAAAGTAAAATAATGGTGCAATCATTCATTTCTTTGTTTCTGCATTTGTTTCAAATACTTTGTTGAGGGGTTTTCAGCAATCATAGTAATAATTTACATCCTGTATTTTTGAACAAGTGAAATGTTGAGTAATTCATTGCGGATTTTACTAAGTTTTAATCATGATGATAATTCAAAAAGGAATCACCTGTTTAGAAAGGAACTAGTGCCCATAAGAGTACGAAAGTGGCTGCTTTTGAAAATATCCAAGTGGCGTATAATGGTTGGGCTAACGTTGACTCACAGTACGAAATTCCGGCCTTGAACTACCATTGGCCAACGAGCTATTTGCCAACAAAAGCAGTGATACAACTGTTAGATGCTCAGAATGTTGCTGAGATACGTTCTTAATTCGAGAAGTCTCTATACAGACAATTTCCCAATGTCTATACATTCGCAATCTAACCATATCACAACGGTTTCCAACTGCCAACGATGGGCCTGTGCTACTTGGGTAAACGTAAACATGTTTTTTCTAAAAATATTTGAACTACCGCCTTGAACTACCATTTGCCAACGAACTATTTGCCAACAAAGGCAGTGATACAACCGTTAGATGCGCAGAATGTTGCTGAGATACGTTCTTAATTCGAGAAATCTCTGTACAGATAATTTCCCAATCTCTATCCATCCCCGTAAGGCATGGTGAGGTTACGGCGACGTCGTTGTGAAGTCACACTGTGATGTTGTGACCGTCGATGTGATGTCACGTGACGTTGATGTGACGTTATAGTGACTAGAATGCGAAGTCGTTATGGTCGTTTTAGAGGTCGTTTGTGACGTTACATTGTGACCACTCTGTGAAGTCACGGTGTGACAAATTTGTGAAAAGTGTGTCATTTGTGACTATTTTGCCATTGACTTTGTGACGAACCTGAACCTGTGACGAAAGTGACAATGCTTTGAAGTCACGTTGCGACCAATTTGTGAAATATGTGTCATTTGTGACGAACTTGTCATAAACACTGTGATGATTTTAAATGAAAATCAAATTTTTTGCTTAAAAGACACAAAGGCCAACATAGCGAAAAGATTCGATGCTGGGACTCGAACCCGGGCCATCAGTATAGCTCACTGACATTCTACCGACTGAATCCCATGGAACGATACCCAGGCTGGAAAATTTCTCACTATTACATGTTGGCAAGGCTACAAACGCAACACAAGAGGGAATATTTGTCGTGAGCCACCGACATGGGGCAAACACGAAACTTAATTAAATACAGCATCGATTGAAACTATGTTAATACTTGGAATTTTTTCCAGAGAGAGCCATTCGCCTTGCATACAATATTTAAATTAAAATCAAATTTCAAATTAAGGCAATTTGAATTTGACATTCAATTTTCATTTGAAATATTGTATGCTAGGCGAATGTTTCTCCCTGGAAAAATTTCCAAGTATTAATATAGCTCAATCGATGCTGGATTTAATTAAGTTTCGTGTTTGCACCATATCGGTGGCTCACGATAAATATTCCATATTGTGCTGCGTTTGTAGCCTTGCCAACATGTAATAGTGAAAAATTTTCCAGGCTGGGTATCGTTCCATGTGGTTTAGTCGGTAGAATGTCAGTGAGCTATACTGATGGCTCGGGTTCGAGTCCCGGCATGGAATCTTTTTCACTATGTTGGCCTTTGCGCCTTTTAAGCAATTAATTTGAAATTTGATTTTCATTTGAAATATTGTATATAAGGAATGTTTCTCTCAGGAAAATTTTCTAAGTATTAATACTGCGATGAATTTTAAAATAAAGTTTTGTTTGAAATATAAAATCTTATCTTTTTACCGTACTTTTTAGCAAAATATCGCTATTTTGGCGTCCTATTCTTCTAAAACATTTTTAATTTTTTGACTTAAAAAGCAATGCTTATCAACTGACATCTTTTTTTATTAAGTTCTAAGCTTGATCTGGAGTTCAAACTCGATATTTAGAATGTGTAAGTTTTTTAATGTGTTGTGATTTGTCATTGCTTTATTAAATACGAACATGGAGTCTAACGGATATTAATACAACTCGTATTTATAGAACGGCATGATAAGCCATACTATATATTTAAATTTTTTATTCCCGTGTATATTGTATTTTGTGAATATGAGCTAAATAGATTTGGTATGTTTTATAGGAAAAGACTGATCTGGGAAATAGAAAAAATAAGTAAGAAAAATCATGCGTTAAGCATAGCTTATAAAACACTCTCCAACACTTCCTGATTGCTTTAACAAGACATCCTAATTTAGGAAAATAACGTAAATAAGATAACTAAGTAAACATTTTAGAAAACGCATAACACATTTGAAAAACTGATTTCAGCAGTTACCGTCAATAGCCAAATATGTTTTCCAATTCTTTTGAACAGCCCTGTATTTGATCTATAGGTTTATATATATACTACATAACGGGAAAATTTAGTTCAGCAAGAAAACATCTTACATAACAAGTTGAAATTCTCTTTCAGCAATTTATAATAATATATGTAAACATACTTGAATACTTTTGTACAACCCTGTAGTTTACCCAGAACCTTTATTACACGCCACTATTTAGTTAAAATTTAATTCAAACTAAGACCCTCTTAAAACTGCTGAAATCACATTTCCAAAAATTATAATTTATAGACGGCCATGTATCCAATTCTTTACGTGACCCTGTATATCATTTTATCTATAATCTACAAATATTTCTTAGTAAATTAAATACAATTCAGCGTAAAAATGAATAACTCATTTAAAAACCACCTTTAAGCAATTTGTGCCCATACCCAGTAACCCTTACGAATACTTTTGTATATGAATTATAGTACTTATATACACCATATACTATGCATAAATATAGTGAATCATAAAAGCGCATATCGTAATTAAAAATGCATTTCCAGCAATCATCGCTAATGAACTGTACTTTGGGTACAATGTAGTGTCTAAAATATTTTGTGTGTCCCTGTAAATGCTATACACACTTCGTATTATACACGAAATAATTTATGGTATGTAAACCTCAGCGACGCATATCAATTTCATTATATATGAAATAAATTAACATAATTAAAGTACGCCGCAAACAATTCCCTCCACCCCTATATCATTATGTATTGGAATTCCTTTTTTTAACCCTGTAAATGAACAATAACTATTCTTTGTATCGCATATTCAATAGAATGCATATTTTAATGCGCTTCATAAATGCATATCAATTTTATTCTGTTTGAAAGCGTGTAAAATCATTAAAAATCATTTGAAACGATTTTTTCCCATAGGCCGTAATGTAACGGAATACTTTTGACTGTCCCTGTAAATGAACTAAACATGCCACAAAATTCATTAGAAATAAGGAACGTGCTATGGCAAACGTCAATGTCTAAAAATTTCACGCCAATCCAAGTTTATTTACGAGAGTTAGAGCGCGGACAGACGGCTAGACGGAAAAACGGACAGGCGAACCGAAGTTAAACACAGTTAATCTGTTTAAAAAAATATTCACTCCTATATTATGTAAGTAAATATGAACTTAAAAACATACATATATACTAAAGCAGTTTAATCTATAAACTTCCTATTAGATATGAAAAACACTTTATTTCAATGCTTAAATATCATATTTTACTCTTTAGTGCCAATAATTACGTGTATCATAAACTTAGAAAATGATTTTATAATAGACGAAAATTTAATAACCGATTCAGAATGTCTATCATGAAATGTTAGATTAAAATCACAAACAGAAAAAAAAAATGCGTACATACAATTTAAAAAAATAAATATACCAATTTGAAAAACACTAAAAATAATAATTAGTATTTATAATTGTACTATTAAACAACAATAAACTACAATAGATGAATTAAATGTATTACTAGACTTAACAATATATCAAAAATCTTTTCATATGTTATAAGAAATTCCTATTATTTTATAATTTTGGCAAATGTTAAATCAGAAAACATTGGTATGAAGATTTAAGACTTTAAATAATAATTTAAAATATTATTACCACTAAAAGAAAAATCTTTCAAAAGTTTCACTACTGTAATACGTAAAAATACATTTTTCCAGTATAATGCTAATTTCTAATCTGAAATAGTTTCGTAATATCATAATAATCGAAAATCATATTTAACTCCAACATAATAATGTCTATAACTACTGTAAGTGTTAGTAATCAGGAAACACGAAAGTGTAAGAAGCCGAAAAAAATTCTCAACTAGAGATGGGAAAAACAGTTACTTTTTGTTAACAGGTTCCATCATTACACCGCTAGCTTGGTAACATGTTACAATAATCTAATAATTTTTTAACACCTTACCAGAGGCGAAACATTTGTTGACATTTGCACTTTTAGGGTCTTTTTTTTTTTTTTTTTGTTATTATTTAGGTCATTTTTATAGATTTTGGTTAAATATTTATAGTTAAAGACTTTTCGGTAATATTTTGTTTCTTTGAAATTTATTGTCGGAAAATGATCTAAGTTCACATTTAAAACGTAGAGTTAAAATTTACAAAAAAATCAAAACATGTTTTCGAACTTCAGCAGTAGACTTAAAGACACACTAAACATAATTATATATTTATTTAAAAAGTTTAACATTAGAGTCTATATTTAACATGATTCTTCTTTTATAATTACAGCATCCTACTTTCTTAGTCCCACCCAACCTAAGTCTGAAGATAATCTGTACATAAAGGAATCGTACTTTTTTTTTTAATAGCTTTTAGCATTCAAAACTCTCTTTGATGTAAGATGTCCCCAATTCAAATGTCATTCAATGTCTAGAATAATTCTCAAATTTTTAAGGTGAAAAGTTATATATTCAAGTAAATTTATCACAATTATAAATTCATCTTCCTAATAATTAGATTATTCGATAGATATCTCACACTTATTCCTAAAATGCACAACTCTCTCTCTGTATATATATATTGAGCGTTCCTTAATATGAGTGGTTACAAACATACCCCCATTTGACATTAAAAAAGGATGTTTAAATATCTATAAAAAAGACCTAATTATCTATCTCTCTCTCTCTCTATCTATCTATATATATATATATATATATATTGGTTACAATATTATTTAGTCTCGCTGTTTACATATCGCTCACCCGCAAGGAAAAAGACACGCCTTGCAAATATTCATTTTGCGTTTTTTTTTTTTTTTTTTTCCTAACAGGTCTGTTATAAGTGCGTCTTGCTGCACAAACAGTTTCATAAGTGTACCTATGCGGAAAATCATTTTATTACGCCATATATCGATTTATGACCACAGAAGAGGTGTGGATTTTGTGGGGAGGTAAAGTTACCCAACCCTCCAAACCTCATCCTACGTCTTCATTTTTAAGGGTTTTATTCTTTTATGCAAGTTTTCATTCCAGCATGTACTATAATTTCATATTACAGTAAAATCATGCAAATTGTCTTTTGCCTCTCCTGTGAAATTTACTTTTGAACTACTAACGATATATTAAATTAACAAAATTGCTCATACTAAAATAAATGTTTACTTTATGTATTCCCAAGCATTTTTTTTCACATTTAAAAGTATTTTTCGTTCTTACTGAAACAGTTCACTTTTTCATATGTGTCACTTATCGAATAATGGTGCGATGCGATAAACTGTATATTTTGACCTATCCGTTAACAACATCCAATAACATTATGGGATATAAAAAAATAATTTAAAATAATTTAATAAAATATTTTAAAAATAATTAGTAGGTTTAAGGCAAGTAGTGTGATTATGCCGGTTATACGACATGCGGCGTGCGGCGGGTCATTAGAGGTCAAATGAAGGTCATTCGGTAGTTTTTTATCTTACAGTACGACGATGATAAGCGCGTTTTGGAGCGGAAGTAGACCGGAAGTGTTGTTAGATAGTGATATTTTAGAGGAAGTGCATAGCGGAAGTGTGAATGGATAAGATTTTTTGCGAATGATAGTGTTAGAGTAGGCTGATAGTTAAGGCGCGGGATATTTATTTCGAAAAGAATTTTTTTTTTTTTTTAAATGATTTAAAAAATTTTAGTTAAAGATTTTTTCAGGAGATAGAAAATTTTTCTTTTAAAAATTTTTGAGAATTTAATTTTTTTTTTTTTTTCCAGGAGATAGAAAATTTTTCTTTAAAAAAAATTTTACGAATTTATTTTATTTATTATTATTATTTTTTTTTTCACGTGATAGAAAAACTTTTTTCTTTAAAAAATTTTTACGATTTTTTTTTCGCGTGATAGAAAAACTTTTTTCTCTTTAAAAATTTTGAGAATTTAATTCTTTTTTCTTTCTTAAAAATTTTTCTTTTAAAAATTACCAAGATATGGAAAATTTTTTCTTTTTAAAATTTTCTTTTACGAACTTAATTTTGAATTTGGACACGTTAGAAAATTTGTTGTTGGAAATTTATTTTTAACTCAGGTAATGTTGGTTGAATTCTTTTTCCCTGAACGCTAACATGGAATTCGAACACGGTAAGTTTGTGAAATGACCCTTCTTTCAGAAAAATGGTCCCATTTCAAAATGTCTCTTGTGAAATTCTGTTAAATGGTTTTCTTTGCATGCTTTTGTTAGTCTAGCATGTTTAACAAATCTGTAGTCATGCAACAACAATCGCTGAGTAATTTTATGTGAGAAGATTTTGTTTTCACTTAAAATTTTCTGAAGTGTGTTGTTCGAGAAGTTGATATGTGTAGAAAAACCTATTTTATCATTTTAGTATAAATTTTTGGAGGAAATGTACTATAACATGACGATATATATCAGGGAAATGAATTAGCGAGACTTAGAAAATGTCGCGATTTGCTTAAAATTTTCTTTTGTGTGTCGTCCCAGAAGGGATGTTAGAGTTTCGCATAGAGTGTTGCCACCGAATAAAGATTAATATAGTGTTGCCACTGAATAAAGAGAAATGTATATAACGAAATAAAATTGAAAGATGTTGGCATTCAATAAAGCGAAATGTATATGACCAAATAGATTTCTTTTGCACGCGAAAAAGAATACTTCAAATCTGTACGTGTGTTAGAAAATTCTTGAAACGAAGAACGATGAAAACCTTTAGATATGTCTTGAAAACTCACTTATGAACTTAACGAGGTGCTTGAAATATCCAAGGAGTCTCATCATTCTTCGTTTCAAGAATTTTCTAACACACGTACAGATTTGAAGTATTCTTTTTCGCTTGCAAAAGAAATTTAAGTTATTTCTAGAATCGATTTTATGTATTATGAATTAAGTCATATATAAATCAATTATTATTGTAATTAATATAATTATTAATTAACGGAAATGATTTAATTACAATTAGCAATTGTTTGTTTCAATTATCTAATCTAACAAAAATATAAATATATGAGAAATCAGATTTTGTTTGACTAAGTTCTCAGAAAATTTGCAAAGTCATTCATCCATCTTTCTTTCATGTTTTCTCAAACAGGAATAATTTTTTTAATTAATATAATTATTAATTAAGGGAAATCATATAATTATAATTAGTAATTGATTGTTTCAATAATCTAATCTAGCATAGTAATTAAAAATAAACTAGGTAACAAAGAAGCAACAACAAGTTTAGACAAGTACAAACAGTTTTAGACAAGTTTGGACGAGTTTAGATAATACATAGATAGCAGAGACAAGCATGCATGTCCACTCACTCGAAAACATTGATGAAAATGCCGCAAAAGCTGCTTATCTACTTGTTCTTATCTAGGTGGTGACGTCATTGATAAGGAATCACGTGATTGCGCTATCATCCAATCAAACGACAGGAAGTATTCACGTGATATCCGGTTTCCCTGATAACATTCTGTCATTTCATTCCAAGTCGTTGTGTGAGACGCACGTCTTTTGAGTTAGCTGGTGCTTTAGGTAAGTGTTGAATATTTTATAATTTTAAATAAGTTAGATGTTAGAATTTCAGTGTTTTAAAATTAAATTGTTATAGTATGTAATTATTTATTAAAAATAATAATGGAACTATTCAACGAAAATTTGAAATAATAAACTAACAGAGTAAAAAAAATTAAAGTTCTGCAGACATATTTCATGAAACTAAGTTGAACTGAAAATGGTAAAAGGTTTATCATAGAAAATCTGCAAAAGAAATTTTTAAGTCGGAATAATGTTAACCCTAGTTAGCAAAGAAATATTTAAAGTTACTTATATTGCAAACTAATGTGAAATAGTGAGAATTTAATTAATTTAAATATAACATTGTGGTGATTTTTACATATATCCAAAAATGCATAAGTGAGTTTTCGCGGGAATTGAATAAACTTTGCAAATTTTCATTCGAACTTTATGTTAAATGAGTTTCTGAGTCTAAGTTTATTTTTTCAAAAATGTTTGTCTACTTCAAGTTACAACAAAGTCTATTTGATAGTCACTTATTTTTGGATTATGTCATCGGTTTAGTTTCTGCATTTGGGCAGAAATAAAAATAAATCGTTAATACTATAAATAATCGATTGGTGAGGTAAGAAGTTGGTTGGTTGGTTATGTGATGAATAAACATATGGTTGCCAGGATAAACAACTGAATGGTGGGATGAATTCATTGATGAGTTAAAGCAGAAAACGATCAAATTTTACAAACGTTCAACCTAATAATAATTTTCTTAACGTAATTTTCTTTTCTTAAGTTTTTTTTTTCTTTACTTCATTTTTTTCTTCTTACCATAAATTTTTTTAATCTTAATTTTCTCAAAAACTTTGTTTTGTTAACTTACATATATTTTTAAATTAGTTCTCATGAATTATCCAAGGACTATCATCGTCCTTTCTTTCATGCATGTGTTTAAACCGTGCATTTACCAAAAACATTTAAGAAATCAAACAAATCTTCTAACAAACCGAGGATTATTATCATTCTTTTTTCGAAGCAAGTGTTCAATTCATACATTTTTCAAATGGTTTAGGACTTTCATCGTTTTTTCTTCCAAGCATGAGTTCACCTCCTGCGATTTTTATGAGCTTTAAAGAAATTAAACAAAACTTCATAGAAAACAAGGACTCTCATATTTTGGTTACCAAAACGTTATTTGTATCATTCAATGGTTATTTTTATATGTTAGCTTGAGAATACAAAATTTTTGTTAAGTTGTAAATATTCAAAAGTTTTTTGAAAACTTGGGAAAAATCTTTTAACCAAGTTAATACATTTTTGTTCATTTGTAAATTTTTTCTGTTAATAATTCAAATTCTTCTTTTTTATTTATTTTGTCTTATATATATATTTTCGTTCACCTCTTAACATCGAGTTTGTTGTTATTTTAAATGATGTTTGAAAATTTCCTTCAATGTATATTTAATTTTCTTTAGTATTTTAAGAAGACATTGCTTTGTGGGATGTGTTCATAACAGTTGATAACTAATAGTATGTTAGATAACTCTGAAAATGAGGAAGTTAAATTGTTTAAATGATTTTCTGTCAAACAGCAAAAATAATTTTCTGTCAAATAGCAAAGTTAAGTTGGGTAAAAGAGGCAAATTGGGTAAAACCGAGATTTTAAAATGGTGGTCTTTAAGTTTGATATGTAAAAGTAACATGATAAACAGAGATATCCGTGATTTTCTTGTAACCTTGCAAAAATCAGAGTTAGCTTTCTTTAGAATGACCCTCACGAATGCCATCTCTCTTCGATCTCAAATCCCTCAGGTGGATAATCGATCGCCAAAAATAGCATAGCTCCTAAAATCATTAAGTCTTGTCATATATTGAAATGCCTGGGCATAAGTTTACATGTTCAAATCCTGCTGGGTCGAGACAAAGTAACCGTGTAATGTTTTTTAGGGATTTTCCTTATATGAAATCGATTTCTTCAAAGAAAATTAGTTATCTTTAAAAATCCTTGTTTGATGTGGTGTGGTACAGTTTCTTCAAAAAGTTCGATGAAACATTTAGAATGAAAAAATAATTAAATATCCTGCATTTCCCGATTGTCACTCGTATGCTAAAGCGATATTTTCATCAGCAAATACCATTTAATGAGACCCTTTTCGTGTATTTTCATCTGGTAAACTTTCTTGAAGTTCAACTCGTGCTTATGAAATACTTCTAAATCATAATCTTCGCGCTCACCAGGATAAAACATCAGAGTTTTAAAATCATTAAGCACATCAGCTTTTTACACTTTACATCAACTAAACTAATTTTTCGTTGCATACACAAGAGAGGTAAACGAGAGTATTGTCTTAGGTAAACGATAGTGTTGATATGTATTAACTAAGTTCAAATTTTCGTCTCAACAATACTCATGGTAGAAGAATCTTAACCCTTGATGTGATCTGTGATTCGGGTGATCGCGATTCACCTCGAAAATAAAAGCTATCCATTTCAAACTCACATACTTGAACTAAATGAGGATTTTCGCTTTCAAAAGGAAATGAATTTATTTCTAAAATCAAACTATGAGATCTAAAATAATATAAAGATAAATCAATTAATTATTATAAAATCAATTAATGTTCTAATTGCATTTAGCTATTGGTGGTTTTAACTATCTAATCTAGCATACTAGTAATTAAAAATAAACAACTCTAACAATTCTCGAAATAAAATTTACATTTCAGGGAAGGTAACAAATACAAGATTACACAAGGTGATGATAAGAGGTAAGGCAATTCTGTCGAAATACGATAAGAACATTGTGATACCCGTTAAACTAGGAAATGTTATCGTTCACGGATAACAAATCACGTGGTTGTGCTATTCACCAATCGCACGATATGACGATGTCATGTGATATTCTGTTAACTGATAAGAAATTCACCATCTTTTTTTTTCTTATTTCACGTTGAACGAGTGATGAATGCAGACGCATTTAAATCAAGCGGTTTAAGGTATGTTTAATTTTTCTCTTTATATGTAAAACGTAAAAATAATGCTTCCACTTACATAATGCGTGAAGGGGGGAATTTGAAAGGTAATATATTTCGCTTTATTTGGTGGCAACACTATATGATAAAATATCTTTCCTTCGAAAGGTTTCTAGATGTCGTTGAAATTAAATATGTGTCTATACCCCTGCAAATGTTGTTAAATTCGTAGTTATCAGTATTCATGAAACTATTAAAAAAATCACTTTAATATTTAAACTGTTTTTCAATTATCTTCCTTTTTTTCAATGGGAATTCTTCTTTTGACGCGATGTAATTTCTGTGTGAATCCAGCGAATGAAAGGTACTTCTTCAAAGATTCAAAATCAAGTATAAGTTCTTTCTAACCGATGATCAGGTCCCTACCTGCCGGGTTGCCCCAGCGGACCGGATTTCATACCTGATATTGGGCAAGAAACCACATTTTTCAAGAATAAGTTCTCATGAACTACCCAAGCACATCCATCGTTCTTCCTTTCAAGCAAACATTTATCAAATATTTTTCAAAAACTATCAGACAAGAAATTTTTCAAGAACGACAATTCATAAACTAACAATGATCTCTCATTAACAAGCTCTCATCGTTATTTCTTGCAAGTATTCTCAATCATGTACCCATCTTTTAAAATAAAGTCATAAAAATGACTTCTGGAAAAAAGGGACAGTGAAGATAATATTTTTAATAACATTCTTTTTCTTCTTTGTGTGGTGCTTTATCCAAAGACGACGGGGGTGGTGGCAGTTCATCAAACTATCAAGACTCAGTTATCAAGAAATCATATCTTTCAAACACTTTTCAAGAACTTTAAGAAATAAAGGACTGTCATCGTTTTTCCAATCATGATAGTGAATGAAATCAGTACTATTATCGTTTTTCCATTCATGAGAATGGATGAAACCAAAGACTATCATCGTTTTTCCAATCATGATAATGAATGAAGCCAAGGACTATCATCGTTTTTCCTACAAAATCCTTGCTGCAAAGAAAATTATAAAACAACCTCCTTTCAAAGGTGATATTACAAAAACTTTTTCCATTATTGTTCAAGTGCTTAATTGTGAGAAAATAATTTCATCGAGACCTGAAAACGATTTCAAGTGTTTCAGTATTTTTCAGCGGTGTGAAAATTTTCATAGTTGTAGAAATTTTCAAGGGTACATCATAAATAAATGAAGCTTGTTGCAAACAATTTCATAATTTCATCTTGGACACGAGGGAAAAAAATCAAGTCTTCTACGAGTGATGTAAATATTTTCAAGTCTTTCGATATTTTTCAGAGTGCATAAATTTTCAAATATATGAGAAAAATAATTTCTACAAATAATTAGAACAATTTCAGATTTTTCAAATATTTCTTCGAGCAAAACAAACAAACAAACAAAAAATTAACCAAGTTAAATTTAATTGCTGACACGTCTAATGTCATAATTTTTTTCTATGTCTTTGCCATTAGGAAAATTCCAAAAGAAATAAAAAAATCTTATGATAAACATGATGTCTGAAACATGTGCAAACATAATTGAAGAATTATATGTTTCATTAAACGCGATTCAGTGTTTTATTCAACCATTGCTAATCAATAGTTAAATGATAACTTTTAAAATTATCATCGGGGGAACAGTCTCTCGGAAAGATAAACTTAAGCAAGTCCGAACATGGTTATCTGCGAACGTAGATTATTCAGTGAGTTAAGATTAGATAAGATCTTTGAAAGGTATGAGAATTACACCAGGTAACGTGTTCAAACAAATCTCAATTCTTACTGAAATTTAGAGAAATTTCAAAGCTATTATATGAAAATTTCTTCAGAAAATGTTTAAGTGGATGAATATTACGTAACTCAAATAAGTTTATGATACAGAGTTTAACGAGTAAAAAAAAATTATTTGAACGAAAGTATTTCACCTATGTTATATGTATAACGTTAAACTTGGGTATTTCCTCACACAATCATGTAGAATAAGTTGTATTTAGGTAAATGTAGGTAAAACTCCTTATATAAATTTACTGTTACAAACCTCTTAAATCAAATATTTCATGTCTAACATTTTCCGTTAACTAATTGTTGAATTAATTAATTTTCTTCTAGCATGTTAATCACAATGTTTAAAAACTTAACTAAGTTTCAATATGTATAAGATGATATGCTAATTAAGTAACGGGGAGTAGGTGAAAGAATTTTCATACAGTATCGGAAGTCAATATCATTCCACATCAATTGTGGAAAAGGAATTTTTAAACTTATTTTTATTTAAGTGTTTATTCAGAAAAACTAGGTTAAATTGTTGAATGTCGATATAATTGTTAAACTACCGTTTTATGAAAGAAACGACAAATAGTTCCTTTGCAAGAAAAAATCTCTCATACAAGCATTGTACTTAAATCGTCCAAAAATCAAGTTAATTTTCTGAAAAATTGAAGCTTTGAATTTTCTCAAACTTTGTCTAATATATACTAACCGCAATAAAATGTGTATGAGTCAAAAGACAAACTTTCTTTATTTATTTTTCATTTCAACGTTTTCTTTATTATTATTATTATTATTATTATTATTATTATTATTATTTTAATTTACGTACTTACTTTTTAAAGCAAATTTTACATTTCTTTGCTTATGTGTTAAAAAGAACTTAAATGTTTATTTTATTTTATTATCTCTCATTTTTTCAATGGCAACACTTTATTTTTCTTAATTCGTGGCATTACCTTTTATTTCTTTACATATATTTATCTTTATTTGGTGGCAACATCTTTTAATTTTATTTTGTCATATACATTTCGCTTTATTGAATGCCAACATCTTTCAATTTTATTTCGTTATATACATTTCTCTTTATTCAGTGGCAACACTATATTAATCTTTATTCGGTGGCAACACTCTATGCGAAACTCTAACATCCCTTCTGGGACGACACACAAAAGAAAATTTTAAGCAAATCGCGACATTTTCTAAGTCTCGCTAATTCATTTCCCTGATATATATCGTCATGTTATAGTACATTTCCTCCAAAAATTTATACTAAAATGATAAAATAGGTTTTTCTACACATATCAACTTCTCGAACAACACACTTCAGAAAATTTTAAGTGAAAACAAAATCTTCTCACATAAAATTACTCAGCGATTGTTGTTGCATGACTACAGATTTGTTAAACATGCTAGACTAACAAAAGCATGCAAAGAAAACCATTTAACAGAATTTCACAAGAGACATTTTGAAATGGGACCATTTTTCTGAAAGAAGGGTCATTTCACAAACTTACCGTGTTCGAATTCCATGTTAGCGTTCAGGGAAAAAGAATTCAACCAACATTACCTGAGTTAAAAACAAATTTCGAACAACAAATTTTCTAACGTGTCCAAATTCAAAATTAAGTTCGTAAAAGAAAATTTTAAAAAGAAAAAATTTTCCATGTCTTGGTAATTTTTAAAAGAAAAATTTTTAAGAAAGAAAAAAAAATAAATTCTCAAAATTTTTAAAGAGAAAAAAGTTTTTCTATCACGCGAAAAAAAAAAAAATCGTAAAAATTTTTTAAAGAAAAAAGTTTTTCTATCACGTGAAAAAATAATAATAATAAATAAAATAAATTCGTAAAAAATTTTTTTAAAGAAAAATTTTCTATCTCCTGAAAAAAAAAATAAATAAAAAATAAATTCTCAAAAATTTTTAAAAGAAAAATTTTCTATCTCCTGAAAAAATCTTTAACTAAAATTTTTTAAATCATTTAAAAAAAAAAATTCTTTTCGAAATCGAATTTTTTCCCGCGCCTTAACTATCAGCCTACTCTAACACTATCATTCGCAAAAAATCTTATCCATTCACACTTCAGCTATGCACTTCCGCTAAAATATCACTATCTAACAACACTTCCGGTCTACTTCCGCTCCAAAACGCGCTTATCATCGTCGTACTGTAAGATAAAAAAAACTCCCGAATGACCTTCATTTGACCTCTAATGACCCGCCGCACGCCGCATGTCGTATAACCGGCATAATCACACTACTAAGGCAAAATTTGTTAATTAAAATATTCCACTATCATAATATTTTCACTTATATGAACAAACAGTTTTTAAAACGCCGCCGTTGCTTTTATATTTGACAACAGTGATTATTATTTTTCCCAAATTGATTAAATCATTTTTTTAATTTTTACAAATGTTCCGATAAAATAAGAATCTTATTGCTTTAGTAAAATTAATTCCAAGAAAAAAGTTTTCTAGCAGTCATAGTTATGACAAAAAGTACAATAAATAAATAAATAAATAGCTTTACCGCACCCGTATGTAGCATCAACAAACGCATCCTTCAATAACAATCGAAAAAATACTTTATCTCACCTTAAAATATCCACAAACCACAACAGCAACCGCAATACTAACGTACAAATTTCCTCAAAATATCCCCAGCCACGCGAATCTAACTTACAAACTTAGAAAAACTTCCACCCCTCTCGATAACGTAAAATTCTCAGATTCTAATATTACCAGTCTACATAAACAATATATTCAGAGCAATAATATATTTTTAAAATAATATAACTCCTTCATAGCTATGTGTTACAAGCAACTGTAATTTCTCAGAGGCATAATTAAATTTTTTTACGAATTCAACACTGAAAGATCTACAATCTCATGCTGAAAGCGAACATAATATTTGAACATTTAACAGTTGGTGTAGAATATCTGACACTGACGAATATTTACAACTGATAAATATTTTTTATTCACAACAACAGATTGACCGAGCAGATGAATTCTGCCTTCGTGAAAAGTGATTGTGTAATGAATGAAATGAAAAAATGTTTTCTTTTTCATACATAGGACGCGGTTGAAGGATACGTGTCGACTTTTCTTTTTCATACATAGGACGCGATTGAAGGTTTTTGGGCCTTCTTTTTTAAACTAAAGTATGATTTACTCGACTCTTTTGTAATAGTGGATTTTTTTTTCAGTTTTTCTTAGAAGGTTATTAAGAGCTAGGAAAAAAGATTTTACAATTTTATTTTCATCGCAATATAAAATTAAAATAAAGCTACAATATTTTTTTGGCCTTATTTTCAGTTTTTTGCAAGGGAAATTGATAAATAGTTATAAAATTAATAGGGAGTTTCTGATATTCTGTTACTAAAAAACAAACTTTAAAGCAGTAACAGTGTTTTTTTAACTGTTATGTTAAATAATGCCCACCTCTAATCTCAACACATCTCAAGTAATCAATCTCAAGTAACAGCAAATTAATCTTTAAATTAATCCACTATGAATGTAGGCATTAATCAATCTGTGCGCAGCTGTTTTTTTTCCCAAGCGATGGCAGATTACGATATTTTTCAACGCAGCATCGAATAGGAAAATATCGTTTCTGAAAGCAATCCCAGATCAGTCTCTTACTAATATAATATAAAACCATTTAAGTCATGTTCATAATATACAAAACAGGAATAAAACATTGAAATTAAATAAGATTTACTTTTACGCCCCATTAATAATATCTGTGTATTTGTAATATCCTAAAATGACGGGCTTCTTTCTCTTATTTTATAAAAAATAGTGTTGTAGACGGTGATGTTCTAAACTGTGAACTTACTTTCTCCTATTTATTCTGTGCACAGACGATTTTGATTTTCAGCAGATTTTTTTTTTTTTTTTTTTTTTTTTTTACCGTTTATTTGTTTTTGTATACAAAAGATTTCGAACTTAAATGCGCAATAATTTTATGAGACTGTCTTTAATTAAAATTTTCTATTTGAAGAATTTTCCAATGTATTTTACCTTTTCTTTTTATCAGTTCCAAACAATTCAAGTTACAATGGATTGTAACGTTTCTTTTTTGTAAATAATAATAATAATAATATTCATAATTAGAGTTTATCAGATAAAACATTGTTTAAATTTTTAAAATGTGTAAAAATCAATTTAATGGTAATAATGAACACCCACCCCCTTTTTTTAAAGTAAAGTTTGTTTCATATGTAATAAATACAAAATATGTTCTTAATAAATAAAAAAGAGTTATCGAGGATAAAAAAAAAAATTATTATTTGTCAATCTGTCATTCTTTTCATATTAATTTTCTGTAAAATAAAACAATTTGTAAAAAAACTTTTTTTAAAAATCATATCTCTAAAATACAAATTTGAAATACGAATAATTAATTATATCTCGGGTTTTGCATAAATTTTGTATATTTCTTTTATTTTCGGAAAATGTTAATTTTATTTTAAAAGTCTGAAAGAAGTAGAATTTTTTAAAAAATAGTTAAATAGTTGTCAGGAAAAAATATGGCTTGAATGCAAATTATAAAGCAAGAAATGCATATATGACTAAACTCTGAAGACTCTTTCTACGTGCTCATTAAAAGCTGCAGACTTAACTGTAACAGAAAATTTTTAGTTTGAAACCACAGAAGTGTTTCGAATACCACTGGTTGGCAAAAAATAAAAAATAAATAAATAAATCTCTCCCTACAAACTAAATATATAAAATGTACAGATTTAATACTCCTAAATCTAAATATGTTATCCAAATTGCTCCAGCACGTTTCATTTTTCTGAGAAACACTTTTATAATAATAACAATCAGTGAAGGATTATTATATTAAATTGCAATGCTAGATAAAATTGAAATCATGAAAAAGTATACCTTCACTGTCTTAGATATCAAATTGATAAAATATAGCATGGAAATTTAGTTTATTAATGCTTGTATCGTGCACTTTATTTATTATGTCCCCCCCCCCCTTTCGTGACAGAATTTACCATTTGCTATCCACTAATATATTTTCATTCCTTATGCCGCTGTAACTCGGGACTGTTTAAAATATTTCTCTTCATTTGGAAAGATTTTTGAAGTTCATATTTTTGTCACACTGTGACTTACAATATGGGGATTGTTTTGTCCATGTGTGACGTGATGTACGTTAGATGCAATGACATATCAATGACGTCACAATTTTTTTAATTGATAGAAAAATATAATTTAACAGTAAATAACATATTTTGAAGAATTTTGAAGAAAGTTTTCTAAAAAGTTCACATCTCAGTCACAATGTGACATCACTGAGTGGTGGCATTTTGGTCATAGATGTAACGTGACTACAGTGACTTACAGTGACGTCACAACAACGTCACCGAGACCATGCATGCTATGAGGGTCTCTATCCATTCCCAATCTAACCATATCCCAACGGTTTCCAACTACCAACGATGGGCCTGTGCTACTTGGGTAAACGTAAGCGTGTTTTTTCTAAAAATATTTTCCTTTTTATTTTTGCCTATTACATCCATTCAATATTACATAATATGTAGATGTACTTCAGTTATAAATCTGCCACTAGAAAACTCTTGCATATTTTCTAGTGGCTAAACATAGTTATAAACTTGGTGATTTTGAAGTTTTTAACTTATATAATCAGGAAAAATTTATTAATTAGTAACTAATTCAGTAGAAAAAAATAACTTATCCGTTGACTTTTTATGTGAGCTAATACACACAAATTTTCTCCCAAAAAATAAAAAATTTATTATGTTTTAGAAATGGAGGAGGTTTTTTTTCTCTAAACAGTTGCGCATTGAAGTACAAATTGTATTTAAAAATTTCAAAGTCCTTGTACACCTAATGTAAACATATACCAAAACCATAATGGTGCCTTTTTTTTGCTCTATATGGGGTAATTAGACAAAATATGGAAAACAGAAAAAAAAATTAGCAAATATGTAAAAAATAATGATGTTCCAAAAAAAGCTATGTTTAGCTGCCAAAAAAAGCTATGTTTAACAATTGCAGCAAACCTAAATATTACTTAACATTAAATAAATATAAGGAAATATATCAAAATAAAATATTTTAGAAACTTTTTGTTCAATTTTGAAAGAGGCGGCTGTATATATATTAGGGTGGTCCTTAAAAAATTAAATTTAAAATTTTCTATGGGGCACCCTCCTATTTTGTTATAAAATAAAGACTTCCACAAAAATTTCAAAATTTTAAAACATTTTTTAGGGGTCGCTACTAAGGTTTGAATTCTTTTTTTAAATTAAAAATTGACATATTTATTATTCTAATAATATATTATTAATACAAATCCATAGTCATTGCCAAATGGAATCATGGTATGATATTAGGCTGTAAAGACTGTCTTTTGTTTCAAGTTTCAATATATTTACATAACCTATTATCCGAACACAGTCAGGAGTATTTCATGTCTACACTCTGTTTCACCTGAACTTCGCCCCATTGTGAAAGGTAGAAAATCTAACATTCGCCTTGAAAAATAGTTCTCCGTTATTTTTTAATCTTAAATATCTAAAATGCGTAGGAATTTATAAGATAATGTTTATAAATTATAGATTTTCATTTTTTTATATTCGTAAAATATCATACTAAATGGCCATATTTGTATCAAAGAGTATCGTATCGAAGAGCATCCTATCATGCGTATCAGAGCACCAAAACTTAAAAAAAAGTTTTCGGAAAGCTTTCCTTTGACTGTTCACTGGGATAGCAAAATTTTAGAAGACATTTCAGAATCTGAAACTGTAGACAGATTAATCATTATCGTTTCACGTAAAGGTACTGACCATTTAAATAGCTGTTCCACAATTTCAATCAGGAACAAGTGAGGCAATAGCTCCTGCTGTTAACGAAACATTGGAGTTGTGGAGATTATAAGCAAGTAAAATGTATGACTTTTGATATAACCTTTGTTGATACCGTTTATCAGGAGCAGCTTGAGCTGTTCTGGATTAGAATATGAACAAAGAAATGGTTTGGCTTGCAATCATCACATCCTTTAAATTATGCTTGAGGAAGTTGTTATTAAGTCTCTCGGAGTTTCAAGCGGACCGGACATACCATTATTCCAACGATTTAAAATTTCGTGGATGTCTATCGATTATGGCATATTTCAGACACTCATAATTGACAATTTAATCAATGAAAAAAATAACACATAATGCGTCCGAAATTACAGAATTTGCTCAAAATCATCTTAGAGATTTTCAACCAATGGACAATTACAAGGAACCGATAGACCTTGCCATCATTTTCTTAGGAGCAGTACCCGAAAGAGGTGCTTACATTAGAGCTCCAGGTGGGGATTGCATTGGGCTCCATGAATGGTGAAGGTGATGTACTTGCTCAAGATTTATTTATTTAGAGATCAGTTTAAACTCTCTAAGTAGAAAAAATCTGGAGTTCGTCAAGTTTTCTCGTTTGTTGGGAAAATCTACATTCACACTGGTATCAGTCCCAGTGATTTATTGCTCCCGAAGAACTTTAAAAAAGACGAAAATGTAAATGAAATAATTTCTTTGTGTGCTTTGAAGAAATTCCTAGGACATTTCTGTACTTCACAGAACTAGTTGCTTTTGCATTTTTCGATGACAATGTCTTTTTTGAAAATAAAAGAAAAATGGTGCATGCTTTGAAATATGAAGAAAAATATGAACCTTTGAAACGTACACGGACTGATCCTGATGTCATTCTCCAAAATAGCTTGCAAGATTTTCTAACAAACAGCACTCTGGGTTTTTTTTTTAAATTATGGATTTACCTTTAGACTTTTTTGAAACAGATGCAACTAATAGGAAAACAAATGAATCCTACAAGACATGTAAGGCACTAGCGACTTCAGTCAAACTTGTTAATGATGTAGCCGAAAGTTATCTAGCACTCATGGAGGAATACAATAAACTTCATTCAAAACATAAAGAACAAAAACAGTATTTCAAGGATATGATGATGTTAATCCAAATCCTTTCTTTGTTCATATTCTGCTCCAGAAGAACACAAGCTTTTCTTGATAATCCGGTATTAACAAAGGCTGTATAAAAAATCATAAATTTTACTTGCTCGGTTCTCCCCACGACTCCAATATTACGTTACCAGCAGAAGCTATTGCCTCTTGAACTATCCTGATTGAAGTTTTGGAACAACAAGCAACTGGTCAATACCTTTAGCTGAAACAATAATGGGTAATTTGTCTACAGTTCCAGATCCTGAAATGTCTTCTAAAATTTTGCAATCCCAGTGAACAGTCAAAGAACGCTTGCCGAAAACTCCTTTTTTAAGTTTTGGCCTCTGCTTGCTCGTCTTCAGATACGAATATGTCCATTAAGTACGACATTTTACGAATATCAAAAAGTCAAATTCTATAATTTATAAACATTATCTTATAAATTTTTATGCATTTTAGCTATTTAAGATTAAACAATAACGGAGAACTATTTTTCAATGCGGAATGTTAGATTCTCTACCTTTCACAATGGGGCCAAGTTCAGGCGAAATAGAGTGTAGACATGAAATACTCCTGACTGTGTTCGGACAATAGGTTGTGTAAATATATATGAAACTTGAAACAAAAGACAGTCTTTACAGCCTAATATCATACCATGATTCCATTTGGCAATGACTATGGATTTGTATTAATAATATATTATTAGATTACAAAATATGTCAATTTTTAATTTTTAAAAAAAATTCAAACCTTGGTAGCGACCCCTAAAAAATGTTTTAAAATTTTGAAATTTTTGTGGAGGTCTTTATTTTATACATAGAACAATATAGGAGGGTGCTCCATAGAAATTTTAAAAGTTAATTTTTTAAGGACCACCGTAATATATATATATATATATATATATTAATATCTTTGAAAGCTCCTATATACTTGGGAATAAGGCTTGGAAGAGCAATAAAAAAAAAGCTCACAACTGGCCACAGAGCCTTTAGAAAAGAAAGTCCAAAGAGTTTTCGACTCTTTCCGCAGAATTTTATCTATAAGGAGCCTTTGGGTGCTACATGGGATATGTGCTGATCAAGTACTGAATTTATCTCAACGCTTAGCGTCCCAAACATGCTGGGTACTCGTTTCATCAAAGATTGTTTGAAGTTTTCCTAAATCTGGAGGTGAGCTCGGATTAGTGGCAAGCGTAATGAATGATTTTGACATTTGAATGAATACTTCGGCATGAATACTTCATAGATGCGCAGAAGCATTGTTGCCGACCATCGTATTTTTTTAATCAACGACAAAAAAAAAAAAAAAAACCCTGCCAAACTTTGTATTATTTTTAATCTATTACCTTCAGAAATTTTACATAACAAAAAGTTAATTCCAATTAAAATATGAAACCGTTGCTTTCTTACAAAATCTTTGGCAGTAAATTGATTAAAAAAATGCGAAGGTTGGCAACTATGCTTTTTGGCGTGCTCGAATGATTTGTTTGAATATCAAAATTATCCATTCTGCCCATCACTACCTCAGATCAGTAGTGTGTCAGCGCAATTCTTTGATTCATTAAAACATGAGCGCAAATTTAATTTATTGTCTTAGTTCTTAAAATAAAATAAAATTTACGTTCGTACTTTGTTAATTTTAACAACAAACAATGCAATCAAAGCATCATTAAAATTTTACTCACATGTAGAAAACAATTCCACCAGCCACTCTTCAAAACGTAGCGTATTTCCATCGAAAGCAAAAGAAAGAAAACAATAAACGTGATAGCTCAATGAAGCGTTTCTTATGTTTCATTTCATATTTAACCTCTTTCACCCTGAAACGCCATTTTATATGTATTCTTGCTTGAACTATACGAAGGACCCGTTAAAAGCAATCGCTATTAAGATCTCGTTTACCTTCGTGTTTTTTTCCCTTGTCATGCGTTATCGGATTCAAAGGTCACCTCGTTAGAAAGTGTGAATCATCCCTCAACTGAATTACTAATGATGCTGAACGCAATCGAGATTTAGTTAAAAAAAAAAAAATAGTGACACTGTCACTTACGCTTTATGTCTTGAGAAGTTATTGACAGAAGATACACCTGTGATTTTTTTTTTCTTTTTTGAATAACGGAAAGTTTGTTTCAACTGGACATTAGAAATAAGAGTGCGTAATTATAAAAGACGATTAAACGCGTATTTTTCAAATATTACAATAGACTCCGCATTAGACCGAGAGGCGACAGTAGTGACAATCATCTCATCGAGATCACGGCTGAAATTCCAGAATTAGTTAACCCCTTAACCTACAATGACGGGCATTGCCCGCGTACGATGATCGAGCCAAATGTAAATTCTTCTTACCACTAAAATTTCACAGTAAATATAGTTTAATTTAATCGTCGAAATTCCATGATTAAACAACACGAAAATCTCTATTAAATTTTAGTGGTAGCTATGGATTTGCCAAACCGTGGAGCTGTTAAAAGTAAATAGTAGGTTAAGGGATTTAAATCTCGATTTCCATATTAACCTTTTATCTACTGAATCATAATCTACTGCAATTTTTTTCATGTAATTTTTTTTTTCAGTTTACTACAATGAAAATTAAAGGATAAACATAAAAAAAATACTCACCCGTGAGAAATTTAATTCCTTAGAGGTAATTAATTAAAGTGGTACTTTAAAGTACCGTCAGTACACTATGACTAAAATGTTACCGTAACAGAAAACCCACAAGGTATTTCAAATAGCACCAGAATTGTGGTAGAATATTTTCGTTTTAATAAGTATGTGAAATACAGCCATTTTTTTTATTTATTTAAAAATAAATTTTTGGACAGATTCTGGTGCCAGTTATTTATTTCAACACTTTAGCATTGAAAATGCTTTGCCCCTGAAAGGGTTAAAAGAAAATCTTTTTTTTTTTTTTAAACCATTTGGAAAAATGGTTATTGTTCTCGTCAAGATGGGAAATTAAAAGCATATCTAGAGGTTTTCATTGGTTTAATCCGCATTTTATTCGTTTTATGATTGGTCTATACAGTAATCTGTATTTCCCTTTAATTTCAACAACGATGGATACCTTCTGTTGCCACTATGACAAAAAAAGTAATAAAAACTACAAAAAAAAATAATAACTCAGAAACAAATTGAGATACAGCTTTCAAACAAATTGCATTTAAAAGTACATTTTTTTTCTCTATCCGACGGTGTAAAAAGTAATATTGTCGGATGTTTAGAAGTTTAAGAATGAAATTTCATTTAAAATTGGCCGTCAGATTTCTTGGAAATCTGACGATGGAAAAGCCTTTTTCCGAACAGCCAATGAAATGCTTGGATATTTACGTAAGTTTCAGATGGATAATACTTAAGTTTCATGAAATCTGATGGGTCGCAGGCGATATTTTTGGCTTGCAATTTTTACGTGTAATAACACTATTAATGTTTAATTCATGGCGTACGTAATGTATGATCAACTCCGTGCGATTTTTTATGTCTTAAATTTTTGTCTTCAAAAAAATCGTTTTCCAAATGGTCGTTGTAATTTGATAAATTGCTATTTTTTTTTTCGATCTTGTTAGCAGTCCTTTAGTTATGCGACGTCAATATTCCAAGGATAACATATTCTCTCGCATCTCCACATACGCAATATATGAATTTACATATGCCATTTCTAACATAGCAAAAACGAGCCGGTGCCACAACTTTTTCGATTTCCTATAAAAAATAATAATGAAACAGAAAAGAAATACTAGGAAAATTATACTAAACTAAATTTTAGTAATTACATTTTAAAGCAGATGGAAACGATGGATAACTACACAGACGAAAAGTAAACAAGAAGTTTTTCTCCAACGCCCTGTGTACTGACGGTACTTATAAGTACCACCAAGTAATTCAACTGTTAAATCAAGTACATACACCGGTCACCTAAAATAGCCAGTCAAATTGTATTCTAAGATCATAATGAACACATATAAAAAAAATCCAATATCTTATATCCTTTACTGTGTTAGCAGCAATAAAAAGTCGAGCGTGACAATCTGGACGAAATGTCGCCACAAAACGCATTGACTACTTCAAAGATAGCCTCCTTCCTCGCTAAAGTAACAAACCTAGAACTACTGCTGCCATGTATCTGTATAAAGTGAAGTTAAAAGAGTGTTTTTGCAAAGTACCATTAGAATATTAGTAATATTCACTACGGGCTGAAAGTTTAAAGTGAGTGGTACTTATAAGCCACGTCAGTAGATAAAGGGTTAAAACGCAATCGGTCTGGCAAGTCATATCTTGGTTGAAAACACCTGAAAATCCGATTTTAATGGTTGACTCGTAGGTTTACCATTGTATTTTTCTGCACCCAAAGGTGTGAAAACATGGAGGACTGGGAGCAGGAAAACACAATGGTAAACCTACGAGTCAGCCGCTAAAATCGGATTTTCAGGTGCTTTCCATCAAGATATGACTTGGCAGACTAATTGCGTTTTAATATGCGAATCGAGTTTTTACTAATTCTGCAATTTCAGTCGTGAACTCGATGAGGTGATTGTCTATGCTGTCGCCTCACGGTCCACATCACCCACCCGCAAGAATACTGAGGCAGTTCAAAACATATACCTCATTTCACAGGAGAGACAAAAAAAGATTTGCCCTTTTTTACGTAAAGTAAAACTAGCACTTAAATCTGCATGCAACTATAAAAGCTTACATAAAAGCCTAAAACCTTTAAGAATAAAGACGTAGAAAAGATAGGGAGGATAGAGTAAATTTATCCCATCACGCAAAAATGCTCCTTCTGTGGTTGCAAAGTGACATACAGCGCAATCTGTTTTCGAATTAGTACACCTATGACACTACCTATAACAAGACGGACCTAAGTTAGACCTATTAGTGCAATAATATGCAAAAAGAATTTTTTGGAGTTATGTCATTTTTCGTGCGGATGAACGATATAATCCAACACTCAGTTATGCGTCACAACGGTTATTCAACAATCTCAATATAACATCCAAGGTCCTGTGAGTGTCGGATAACAGGGAGTCCACTATATTTATATGTTTGCCTTATTTAAGTCCAGGGGCGTAGCCACAGATATTTTTTCGGGGGGAGGGGGAGAATTCGAAAATTTCCCAACTTGAAACAAATTGCTCCAATTTTCGACTAAAATGATATGCACAACGTGTGTAATAATTATAATGATACTTTTGCATAAAAAATTCCTTTCCAAAAAAAATTCTGAAACTGAAAACATAAAAATTCTAACTATGGGTTTGTTTACTAAAAAAATAAATACGCTTTTTACTTTCTTCTATCTTTACAAGAAGAAAGTATTGGATTCGTGAAAAAATTCGACTTCCGGTTTTAGACTGATTTATAAGTTTTAGTAAGTCCTGAACACGATTCGACTGTTTTTAGAAAATATCTGTCTGTCTATATGTGATACAAATTTTGTAAGCGCTCTAACACAAGAACTAATGCACGGAATTTAATAAAACTTTAGATACAGTCGAACCTCGTTAACGCGAACACTCAAGGGGAAACTTTTTTTCTTCGTATTAAAAGTAGTTCGTGTTATCGGACCTTAACTACATTACATACAACTGGACGAGGCAATCGGAAACAATTCGTGTTAACGAGGCTTGACTGCACCTTGATAAAAATTGGTGCTGATTTGTTTTTGGTGTAAATCATCCAACAGGTGGCACTGCTATGCGGCATTTTTTACGATTTACATGATTTTAGCGATAATTATATCTCAAAAACTATTGCACGAAATTTGATCAAACGTCATATTCTGTTAAACCTTGACATAATTTGATGCAGATTAGCTTTTTATGTATATCATATAGCAGGTGGCGCTGCTATGCAGCATTTTTCACGATTTTGCGATAGCTGTATCTCAAAAACAGCTGAAAAATGCACGGAATTTAGTCAAACTTCATATTCCACATAAGTAGCACTTCCACATAAATAGATCCTTATTAGGCTTGGGTCTATACTGTCCAAAGCTATCGCTTTTGTGCACTTTGAGTAAGGAATTTTGGTTGCAGGCATCTAAGAGGCTGGGTGCCAAAATTCAATGATTTGTTTGAAAAATGCTATGCTTATATCTCCTTTTTAAATGCACACAATTCAACAAACCTTTGGAGTTTGTTATTATAGGCAAAGAATTGCCACTTAATTTTGGCACTGTGATTGCAAATTTTGAGGCATTAACATGCATTGGATAGAATAAAATTTTGGGATTGGCACATCCGACTAGTTTTTGCTTAATATTAATTCTTGTGGTCTTCAAAGAAGCCCACCTGTTAATAACATCGCTTAGTTTAATAAAATTCCCTATTTCACTTTCATATTTTAAAAGCATTAGGCTGTCACGTCTGTCATCCCTCACTGTAGCTTGCAATATATATTTTTTAAATTTTTATTTGACTAAAGATTCTTTCATTAGATGCAACGCCATAAAGATAAGCTGCTGTGAATGTTAAGGTACGAGTATATAATTTGACGGCCTGACCCAAATAGTCTTTGAATTTCATGGCATGAGTAAAAGGTTTGTTAAGTGAGTTGGGATTTGGTTTATTTCTATTTGACTCTGCAAGTCATGTACATCCGGTTTCTCATATCCAGGTGGAAACATTATTAACTTTTCCCTTGCACATTGTAATTTAAATATGGAATGCATTGCTGCAATATTCTCTTGATATAGGGAACATTGTCATTTAAGCCCATTACTAAATTCCCGAAATGTTCTTGTATTTCTTATAATTTTTTACTATATAACTTATGTGTATCAATGTCCATTGCTGTGCTATTATTTTTATCTATTGCTTTTAGTGAAACCGTTTTCCTACGGTGCTTTCGGAACTCAGCTTCTCCAGTCACATCCTAATATTCATAATTGTTTGTGAGCTTGTCTGTAGAAATCTTTATTTCTTCAAAATTTTATTCAAGTGCAAAGTGTCAGTGTTACAGTGCATGTCGATTTTTTCTTCAGTTGATGGACTGCTTTCATGGTCATATTTCTGTTCCAAATTAAAATCGCCCATTTTTTACCTTTTTCATCCTCGAATGGATTTTTAGATGCTCCAAAATCTTGCACGAAAACTCTTTTCCTATTATGAAAGGTTTCTTCGTGCTGAGATTTATAGTAACTTTTTAGAACAGCTTTAAACACAGAACACTGGACTTTTGGTTTAAAATTTTATAAACACATATGAATAAAAACGAACAGGGCTGATATATATTTCCGCACACAAATAAAAGTAAAATGTGACAGATTTATCTAAACTAACGACTTCTTATATCCGCCTTTGCTCATATAACGCTTTTTACTTGACAGCGAAGGGTTAACTCATTTTTGCGGCAAAAAAATCACGAGAATGAGTAAAATATTGTCCAAAAATCGCAAAATTAGTCAAAAAAGTTGTGAAAACTCATCAAATCTTCTTGCCCATAGCTGTGTTTCAAGTAGGTTACTACATTCCTTTCTGTTGTGCTACAAGTGATCTCCAATTTTCAAAAGAAGCTGCAGTGCAATCCCTTTGGATTAAAATGGCTGGGAGGAGAAGGGATGGCAGAGTGAAATTTTTGAGAAAGGAACAAAGTTTTGGAGGAAATAAAGTGACTGGTTAGTCAGTTATTGATGGACAGGAGTAGAGAAATTTAGGTCTGGTAGATGTACAATATTTTTGTAGAACTGAAAAATACAATGATAGATTGAGTGTGGTTGATTTCTTTTTGTATTTCATTAATAATTTAACTTGTTTACTGTTGCAGTACTCAAAATAATCACCTAAACAATAAAAGTTTCGCAATTTTTTCACTATTACTTTTAAAAAAGAAAATGTCTCAAAAATCTAGAATTTCCCAACTCTAAGCTCAAATTTCCCAACTTCACATATATTGGGGGAAGGCTCCCCCACATACCCCCCCCCCCCCCATGGCGACGCCCCTGTTGGAGTCAAAGGTCTATGAAAATATTGTTTCAACTGAATTACTAATGATGCTGAACGAGTCAAGTTTTAGTTAAAAAATAAATAAATAAATAGTGACTCTGTTACGCTTTATGTCTCGAAAACTTATAGACAGAAGATACACCAGTGATATTTTTTTTTCGGTGTAACGGGAAGTTTGTTTCAACTAGACGTAGGAAATAAGAGAGCTTGATTAGAAAAGAAGAAGATTAACTGCGTATTTTTTCAAATATCGGTGTTATTATAATAGACTCCATGTCGCAACGTGCATAAAAGCGTAACACCCTTAGGGATCAAGATATAGAAGAGGTAGGGGGATTTAGTAAATTTATCCACACACACACAATTTGTTCCCCTTCTAGGGTGGAAAATGGACATTTAGCATAGTCTAGCGATTTTCAGGATAACTACACTTATAACACCTTTTCTGTAGTAAGACGTATACCTACAAAGCCTCTAATAAGTCAGTTTTGTAATACGCAAAATGAATTTCATGTTATGTCACAATCTTTGCGGGTGTGCGATACCATATAATACTCTCAATTGGTTATTCGATATCCTCGATACACCATATCCACGGTCCTGTGAGTGTCGGATAATCGGTGAGCCCACTGTATTTTAATGTCTACATTATAGGATCCAAAGACCACCTTGTTAGAAAATGTGAATCATCCCTCAGCTGAATTACCAATAATGCTGAACGCTCCAAATTTTAGTTTAAAAAATAGTAATTCTGTCACTTACGCTTTATATCTGGAGAACTTAACAGAGACAGAACAGAGTCTGGAGAACAGAAGATAACCTGTGATATTTTTTTTTCGGAGTAATGGAAAGTTTATTTGAACTAGACATTGAAAATAAGAGTGGTTGATTAGAAAAAAAGAAGATTAAACGTGCATTTTTCAAATAGAGGCGTTATTACAACAGACTCCATATCACTCTCCCGCAAAAAAAAAGCGGCACAGCTCAAAAAATACAGGGTGCTGTGTCTACAAATTAGTTGGACAATTTCGTAAGTTAAGGACTTCCAAAATATTAAATGAAATTAACTAGTTGAAAGTCAGACTAGTAGTAATATTGTCGAACTTTATTCATAGATGGCGTTAGGTGTCATAACTGACGCTATCGCTTAGCGTGCGGAGGTGTAATTCAATGGCCCCCACGATCACAAGATCTTTCACCGCTTGATTTCGGTAGATGGAGTTTTGTAAAGAATCAAGTGCACAAGCCACCACTTCATGCATCATTCCTGAACCTAATCGATGAGCCCACTATATATCTGCATTATTGAATTCAAAGGTCATCTTGCTAGAAAATGTGAACCATCCCTCAGTTGAGTTACTAATCCTGCTGAATGCGTGAAGTTGAAGTTAAATACAATAGTGACTTTGTTACGCTTCCTGTCCTGAGAACTTATTGACAAAAGATACACCAGTTATAAAAAAGTTGTCGGAATAACAGAAAGTTTGTTTTAACTAGACGCTGGAAATAATAGCGCTTTATTACAAAAGAGAAAGATTAAACGCGTATTTTACGTATTTCAGTGTTATTGTAGTAAATTCCTGGTTATTCAACACTCAGTTATGCAACGCAATCGATTAACCGAAATCTCTTATCTCATCCCCAGTTCTGTGATTGTCGAATAATCTGAAACCCGCTCTATTTAAATTTTTGCATTATCCTACTATCGAATTCAAAGGTCACCTTGTAGAAAGTGAGCATTATCCTTCGGCTAAATTACTAATGAGTAATAGTTATAGTTTGAGTAACGCGTCAAGTAATAGTTAAACACAACAGTGATCCTTACGTTTTATGTCTTGATAACTTACTATTGACAGAAGATACACTAGCGATTATTTTTCGGCTAACAAAAAGTAACGGAAAATCTATGATAAATGTTTGATTAATGGTTTAATAATGTAGTACTAGTATTAGTGAAGTGCAGATAGTACTGTGTTACGTTTTTGTCATCTTTTCGTTTGAACTGATGTTCCGATTCACAACTTTTGTAATGATGAAATGTGTCTTTTATACACTATATGGCCAGGCCATTAATGATCAGTCACTTTCAATTTTAGGCATTTTGTCGAATATTTAAAAATATACGTGTCATATTCTTCTGCAATTTCAGGATTAAAAAGAATAAGTTTGACTTCATATTTATCAACGTCAATTTGATAAGGGGGATAATTAGGGAGCCAACAAAAAAATCAAAGAAAAAATATAATACTTGGGATCACCCTGTAAATTAAAATGCACGAAATGATCTATCGCTGCAGAATACAAATTTGTGTATACTGTACAACATGTTTACTGATTTTTGTAAGAATAGCCCGTATATTCTTGGAGATATAGCGATTTCTTTTAAAAGTTAAAAAAAACATGCATGTTTTTAGCTTATATCACGCAGGGTTTTCAAGCTAATTTAACGCCAGTTTCAGAAAAATAGGCAAAATGTAGTAGAAACAATGTAGTGCAATTGGAATATAAATATATTAAATATTTTATGAAATATAAGCAGTTGTATGAAATATTTTTTATCTGCGCATGCGCGAACGATAACAAAGATTTTTTTTACATAATTTAATAGTCAACTCTATGGAGCAACTCATAAAAAAAATCGTCAAATATCGAGAAAATTCAGAAAGATATCGTCGATAGAGTGAGCTGATTTTTAGTTGCTTTCTAAAGGCAGCAGAATGATAAGGGATTTTCCACAAATTGTCATTTTTTATTAACTGACTTTCAGAAAGAAGTTAGTATTTAATTAATATCAAACAAGATTTCGGACAAATGCTTCGATTTTTATACTTCTATATATCACTGAATAGGCTCGTAATGGTGGGTATCCAAAAAGAAATAAAGCATCAATAAAAAATGAAAAAAAAATGAAAATTCAAATTGACAATTTATGGAAAATTCCTTATCATTCACCTGCTTTTAGCGAGCAACTAAAAATCAGCTCACTCTATTGAAGCCATCTTTCTGAATTTTCACGATATTTGACTAGAATTTTTTAGGAGTTGCTCCATAGAGTTGACTATTAAATTAAGTAAAAAAAAAAAACTTTTTATCGTTCGCGCATGCGTAGATAAAAAAATATTTCATACAACTGCTCATATTCCATAAAATATTTAATATATTTATAGTCCAATCACACCATATTGTTTCTAGTACATTTTGTCAATTTTTCTGAAACTGGCGTTAAATTTGGTTGAAAAACCAGCGTAATATAAGCTAAAAACATGCATGAATTTTTTTAACAATTAAAAGAAATCGCTGTATCTCCAA
The DNA here is from genome assembly GCA_963932465.1 of Maratus speciosus. Lineage (NCBI taxonomy): Eukaryota > Metazoa > Arthropoda > Arachnida > Araneae > Salticidae > Maratus > Maratus speciosus. The sequence goes on from OZ010798.1 coordinate 296,591,913, forward strand.
GAATATCCGAGCTATTCTTACAAAAATAAGTAAACATGTTGTACAGTATCCACAAATTTGTATTTCAGAGATAGATCATTTCGTGCATTTTAATTTACAGGGTGATCCCAAGTATTATATTTTTTCTTTGATTTTTTGTTGGCTCCCTAATTTCCCCCTTATGAAATCGACGTTGATAAATATGTGTTCAAACCTGTTCTTTTTAATCCTGAAATTCTAGAAGAATCTGACAAGTATATTTCTAAATATTCGACAAAATGTCTAAAATTGAAAGTGACCGGTCATTAATGGCCACATGGTGTATGACCGAAGAAATTAATAATTTCACTAGTTCTATGCGTTTTATCCCCATTGTTTATAAATCACATATTTTTATAAGGATATTATTGAAAATTTGATTTATAGGTCTATAAATAATTCTTTTTAAAAATGCGGTCTCATGAACTCCACTCTGTAAATGAATAAATTATGAAAATGTTTCATTTTCCTAACTTATAAATAGACGGATTTTTTTTTAATAACTTTAAATAATATTTTTTTTTTTTTATCATGTAAAAAGATACACTATTTCAAAATAGTTAATCTCTGCGAATAATTGTTTTATTTTCATGATATATACTTATTATAGATATGACTTCTCAAGTTATACAAATAAAATAAATACTTTTAAAGGAATATATTTAGAAGTATGATAATTGTAAAACACTATACTAAAAAATATTTACAAATAGACAAAATATTTTCAAAAACATATCTATTTAGAAGTATTACAATTCATGAAAATAAAATAATTACTCAAATATGTGAAATATTTTGAAATAGTATACTATAAGATAAAAAAATAAATAAATATTAAAAGATATATATATAAAAAAAAAAAAATCCATCTATTTACGTAGAGAAATTAAATATTTTCAAAATTTGCAAGGTGGAACTCACGGGACCACAACATTAAAAAAAAAAAAAAAAAAGAATTTTCTATAGATCTATACATCATTTTTTCAATAAGATCTACTTCCAAATGTGTAAATCATAAACAAAGAAGAAAAAACCAGTAGTATAAGTTCAGTTATGAAATTCTTTTATGTATAAACAAAACATTGCATTGTTATAAAAGTTATGAATCGGAATCTAAGCTCCAAACGAAAAATAATAACACATAAAAAGTGTTATCTGAACTGCACTAATACTAGCACTACATTATTATCCATTAATCTAATATCTAATATCATCATATATTCATGAAACAAGAGTACGAAGAAACAATCGAACGAGACATTTAACTTTGCATATGCAACAAAGATTAACAGCAACTCAATTTTTATTATGCAATAAAATTCAATCGGATAATATATATATATATTATATATATATATATATATGTGTGTGTGTATTTAAATGAATCGTTTTCGAAAAAAAAAAAGAAAAAAAACTGAAACATAAATGCTTACTTTCCTCAAAAATACGTTACGTCTTTTCTTTACTTTACTTTCAACCCCAGAACAATAAAAATAACGTGATCATGATGTCTGTAGAACGTATTGGGCATGTGAAGAAATCCCAATATTCGCTTGAAATACTTCAGACGGAAATGAGCGTAACGTTTCCGACTTAATCAGTAACTGGAGAAAATTCATAGTTTACACTAAATATTCGGAAACATTTCCGCTATGGACTGTAACGTGTTTTTTTTTTTTTTTTTTTTTTTTTTTTTTTTTTTTTTTTTTTTTTTTTACAGTTTAGAGATCGACCCCAGTTATCCTCCAATGCAAACGAAATCATTTAAAAATATTGAAATGCAAACGAGATAGCGGATGTTTTCGTGTGAATGAAATAGACCCTTAAATCAAAGTTAGTATTAGTTCAATTTATATTGTCTTGCTTCTTTATTCACGTAAAACATAAGAATAAATATTTATTGATGAAAAGGAAATTTTAATTTTAATATAGCATTATACAAAAGCATAATTACTTTTAAATTTTTTACCTTTTAATGTATGGCACAATTAGGGTAATTCTAGGATAGATGGCCATAGAGGAGAGAGGACCAGTCTAAATATTTCAAAAACTATATCATAGATTGCAGCATAAACTTTGCTCGTAAGAAATAGTTCAACGTGTTCCTTCAATGCGACGTGCAGCTGTGTTTTTCAATTATAAAAAGAAAGTGTAATTTTAATGTTCATTTAATTTAGTGGTTGGATATTTTTGTTGAGTTAGGTGTTTGAACGTTTTGCAGTACGTATCTTACATTTATTTTTACTATAAGGACTTTTAAGACACGTATATAATCCAATCTTTGTTTTCAAGTCTAAAACAAAGCCATAAAATGGCGGCGTGTCGCTTTAAATTGGGTGGCAATCTGTCCATCAGTTTTAGGATAGATGGCCACATCAAATCGAGGAGAGATGGCCACCTATAATCAATATTTTAAATTATACAGAGTGAGGTTTTTAACTAAATATACTTATTTTAAAAATAATTATATATTTTTTATTTTTATAATTACAGTAGAGCGCCGATTATGCGAGCTCCAATTAACCGAACTTCCAATTATCCGAAACGCCTATTTCTCTCAAAAATTTTTTTATCCGAACTTCCAGTTATCCGAACAGCCTATTTCTCCCACTTTTTTTTTTTTTTTTTAAACCGAACTCCCAATTATCCATAGGCTTGGAATAAAATTTTAAATAAAGAAAAAACTGATAGTGGTTCAGAAAATGAGGAATGTAAAAACAATAAAGGAGATGGGAAGAATCCTAAGCGATAAAGAAAATGAAATTAACGAATGCTTAAAATGAAGTACATGACCTTGGATATGAGATTTTAAATGATGATGAGATTGTGGATGAGATTCATGATGAAAAAGAATTTGAAGAAAATGAAAACGAATGCTCTGAAAATAATCCAAGGTCCATCACATAACGAAGCCTTTGAATGTTTGAAAACAGCTATGAAATGGCTCGAACGGCAGAAGAACGCTGATCCTATTCAACTAACGTATTTAAGAAGAATTAGAGATAGGGCAGCATTGAAAAGAATGTCTTCGTTGAAGCAAGCAACAATCAAAGGCTTTTTTGCTTAAACTATAATCTCTGTAGTTCAGAAAATGATAAAAAGAGAAAAATAAAATAATGATAAAAATGTAAACAACAGCAATAAAAAATTATAAAGACAAAAAAAAAGAAAAATTTTTAAACATGCCAGCACTAACTGGTGCTGCCAGTCCTAAGCTAACGTGTGAAGGTTTTAGTATAGTCAGAAACAATCCTTAAATTGTCTGTCCATTTATCCAAACTTTTGCTTATCCGAACTAGCGTTGGTCCCGACTTGTTCGGATAATTGGCGCTGTACTGTAAATCAATTGACGTTATTATTTAAATTTTAACTAATATAAATATTTCTATAAGAGTAATATAATAGAGTCTAACGACGTATTTTTGTTTCAGAAAATATTGAAAAACTTCATCCCAGAAACAGATAAAGTTGACAAATAAACCTAAAATCGTGAAAAAGTGTAAAATAAATGCGAGAAAAAAGAAAAAACACGACAAACCAGCAGCGAAGAAGATGAAATACATCTGAAATTATTAGATTCTATAGAGTCCGAGGGAATAAAATTGGACGAGGATCACTTTGTTGGCTTTGGAGAAGTATAATAATACCACAACCAAAAAGGATGACTGGATACAATGCATAAGGTGCCGAAATGGTTCCATGAACCGTGTACAAACTATCAAGATCTTTGTCGTGTTTGTGGTAAAATTTTACGAAAAGTAAAAGATTGAAATTATACTTCAAAATTTGTTTATTCAAATTTCATCACTGATATAATTGCATCTTTGAAATTTCTATATGTTTTTCATGATTAACTGCATGAAATGTGTTATTTTTTGCTATTTTCACTTCATTTTTTCTTTACTATATTGGATGGCCATCTCTCCTCCAAGCCGAGGAGAGATGGCCATCTACCATCTACCATTTTAATTTCAATTTTGTTTGCCACTTTTTATTCTCGAAATTTAATTATATTTTGTTCAAAATATGATGAGGATATGTATAAGAATTTCAAATATGCATCAATATTTCTTGTATTTGCATTCTAAGAATTTTTATTTCAATCTCTAAAAACTATGGCCATCTACACTGTAAAAAAACCACTGTAGATTTGCCAGAACGAACTCGATCACAGTGAATGTGCTGTATATTTCTTTGGTTTCCTGACTATATTAACATGGAAAATACAGTAGTTGCGTAAAATTAACAGCACAATGTGCTGGCAATTTGGGGGCATTTTTTTACAGCACAAACTGCTGGCGTCCAAATTGCCAGCACATTGTGCTGTTAATTTTACGCAACTGTATTTTCCATGTTAATATAGTCAGGAAACCAAATAAAGATACAGCACATTCACTGTGATCGAGTTTGTGCGCGAGATGAACAGTACTTTGTACTGTAAAAATGTCGTTTTTTTTTTTTTTTTTTTTTTTTTTTTATACAGTGTATCCTACAGTTATCCTAAATGATTTAACTATATATTCTTATATTTTTGCATGTGATTCAGTAACTAAATTCACTAGCCATTTTACGCGATAAGACGCTAAGTCAGGTGTCTATTTGAGCAATTAAATGGTGACGTGAGTCAGCCCGTATTGCAAAAGTGTTAATGGGACTCAGGACTCTTAAAATTGGAAAAAAAAAGACCATTTTTAACATTTAATATCTTAAAATACAATATAATTTTAAAATACGATTTTTATTGGGATGAAAGATATAAGTATGTTCTCTCATTTCATATATTTAAAAAATTTCAAGATGCAGAATTAGCATTTACAGGGGACTCGAAACTGTCAGACATTTGACGAGCACAAAATTGGTATAACAGCTTACGAGCAGGATTACAAAATAAATTTTGCAACTAGAATAAAAATTTTGGCGCCTACTTCTACTTCAGATTGTAATAATTACCCTGAACCTAAATAAATTTGTATTTAAAGCATTTTTATATTTTGAATACAAAGTTTGTATTTAGCTAATGCAAAATTTAAAAATTTTCAACTGTATAATCACCTAAAAAGTATGTTTTTGAACAACAAAAAGGAAATTTTATGTTCAGTTTATACAGACTAACTTGAAACATATGTTTTGGAAATTTTGTGAAAAAATATTCGGAAGTTTTTCAGATATCCTGCGCGTTATGCCCATACACGTTATTTGGAGAAAACTGCATTCAAAATTTCGGAAACACTATACTTCAGCTATTGAGCGGGTATAATTCTACAAACCATAACTTCTGTCAAGATGGGAATTTCAAGGAAACAATTATATCAAAGTGTTCAGAAAAGATAGGAATTTACCATCTAAAATAATTAAAATTTCGAAATTTTTGAAGCTTTAAGAGTCCTAGACCCCTTAAGGGCAAGCAGATTCATCTTCTGTAAAAGGTTGCATACAGATTTGATATTCATACATGAATTTAAAAAATAAAATCGCATAGAATCAGTAAATTGAGACATAGTTTTCAAACAAAATGCATTTGAAAGTATATTTGTTTTCTATCTGTTGGTGTAAAAATTAAAATTGTGCGATGTTTAGTAGTTTCAAAAACTGCCCTAAAAGTTATTCCTTGGTCACATTTCGCCACCATTTATGTATTTCAAAGTTAATCACGGACATTTTTTTTTTTTTTGCTTTATAATACAGATTTAGTGAACTTGTAGCCATACGCTATTAACATGCACTGCTCGGAAAGACAAAAATATTTTTTATGAAATTATTTTATGTAGTATATCATTTGTAATCAGAGGAGTTGGGTTTGTGTAATTGACATTTCTACTTATCTTTTCTTTTATCGATAAAAATCCTTTTCATTTGAGACGGTTTTATGCTGCATTTCATGTTTCATAATTCATTAACACGTTATGAGCAGACATCATATCCTTTTTTACGCGTGTGTTAGCAGTAATTGGCTGTCTTGAATAAGTTTAATTTGCTTTAAAAGATTTCAACATGCTACACTGATCAGGTTACAAGTAGTTTAATTTTTATAAAAATTTTAACACTTTAGCCTTCTGTTTTGCTAGCTTAAACTTACCTAGCAGATATATATTTTTTCTTTTCACTGTAAAAGATAGTATACGCGTTCGTAAACTGTGTCGAATAAAAAACAATTAAAAATATAGATTTTATTGATAAATTAATGGACACGTGCGAGGTTTTCAATCGTTGAAATTATTTGTTGATACGTATTTAAAACTTTCCGACAATGTTAAAAAGTATTTATGAATTCGGTTTTGTTTGGACGTCTCTCTGGCCGTCTATCCGTGCCCTCTTGCTCACTTGAATACACTCACAATCTTAAAAAATGTATCTAACACTATTAAATATATTAACTAGTTGGATGTGCCAATCCCAAAACTTTCTTCTACCTCATATATTTTAATATTTCAAAATGTCGTTAAAGATGTCAATATTTCATTTTTTTTAGTTCAATACTATATCAACTTTGACTTTCATCTTAAATAACTGCTTTAGTCAATTAATCGAAGTAAAAACGAGTTAATCTCTATCATGATATTTATTAAAATCACGAATAGTCGGCTTATCAGGATGGGAAATTCCCGTCGATCCACGAGCCACCGGTGTACAATAGAACTACGAAAAATGAAGAAGATTACCCAAAAATCGCTATTACAGCTCCCCTTTCCGGTGGGATTTTTCGACATTCAGGGAGGACCTTCTTGCCATGTCCAAAAACATAAACAAACAATTTGTTTCAATTCTATGCATAACTTCATACACTTTTCAAAAGTACAATATTGAAAATGGCACAAAAATTGCTACTATTGCGGTCCCTTCCCCCAGATTTTTTTCCGAATTAAGGGAGGACCTGCTTGCAATAGCTAAAAACTTAAAAATATATATTAGTTCAATTCTATGTATAACTTCATACATTTTTCGATCGTACAATATTCAAAATCGCACAGAAATCGCCATTACATCCGGCGGATTTTTTCAAAATTAAGGAAGGACCTGCTTGCCATAGTCAAGAACTTAAAAAAAAATTGATTCAATTTTATGCATAACTTCATACACTTTTCGATGGTACAATGGCGACAAACACGCGGACACACGGACAGACAGACATTTTCTATAAACATGTGTTTTTGGATCTCTGACTCCTAAAACGTGTAAATCCGTCGAAAACCGGAAGTCGAAAAAAATTTCGATTACAATACTTTCTTGTATTGAAGATAGAAGAGAGTAAAAATGGAATAAAAGTGTGTCGGAATTATTGCATCTCGATAGAATTTTTTATTTAAAAGCTTCGAACTAATGTGGATAATATTTTGATTTTCATTCTTAATCATTTTTTTTTTCACTGAAGCAAAACCTTAAAGAAAAAAAATAAAGAACAAATAGCGAGAAAGAAAGAAAGAAAGGAAGAAAAACCCAAATTGTAAAAAAATGGAAAAAAAAAAAAAGCTGATTATTCTATTATTTTTCATGCTTGTAAATATTTTGCACGTTTTTAATTTTATTTTGAATTACATTTTATGAATATATAAAAGCATTTGTTCAAAATTAACAACAATAAAATTCATAATAATAAACTTAGATGATTTAATTCTAATCTTGTGGTAAATTCACATCTTGTAAATACATAATAAATATATACACCGTTTGAGATATTATTTTAATATTCATTCGATAGATATACAAAGACAATCATTTAATTGTCATATCTAAACGTATTCTTTTTTATAGTAAGAATTGCTTAATTATCTATGCAAAAAAACCATACATAGTTATTATTATTTTTTTATTAAGTCGCTCGATTAAATTTTGCTTCAATTGATTTTCTTTTTAGTTGAAGAAAACCTTCATAATTTTAATGAAATTTTATTCACCTATGCATATTTTCTGTAAATGTTACATATTTATTAAAATGTAACATTTAAAGACATAAAGAAATATATATATATATATATATTTATATGTTTCAACATTAAATGAGAATTGTTTTTTAATTTAAATAAACTTTTGTTTTTACTAAATAACTTAAAATGTATATACGAGTAATAGCAACATATTTTCAATCTTGTATATTTTATAACATATATGAGAATGTTTTTTCTTAATTTCTCATTGTGTTAATTTAATCCAATATTCTTTATTATTATCTCTATTTTCACATGCAAATGGTATTTCATTTAAATATGATGTAGATTATTGCAATTACTGACATGGACTGCCATAAAATTTTAAATACTGTAAAATATTATTTTTCTTAGAAGAAAGATATTGATACTGACAGAATTTACACCAGAAAAGATTTCCATTGTCAAACTGAATCGAAAAATAGCTTAGATATATTTTATTAAATTAAAAAGTGTTTATTCGATACGCATTTCAATTTTCTCGCGGTGAAATGCAGACAGGTTGACGGAAAAAAAAAGAAGAAGAAGAAGAATGAATAGATAAATAAATAAATAAAACGAAGTGGAAATGTCCGGTACGGATAGAATCTTTTTGTAAAAATATCATGAAACGTCTGACAAAAAAAGTATAATTCTTTTCTCTTTCTATTCCCATGTCAAGAAAAGGTAGAATAAAATTATGTTTGATAGTTTCATTTCAAACAATTGATCGTGGTTGTAAGTCTTAGCTGTTTAGCTCCCTACGGATTACTTTAAAGACTTTAAAGCATTTTATGAATATGTGCATTTTACATTTAAAACAGAAAATTCTATTACATAGGGAAGATTTTTAAAGTATTCATTATGAAATTCTGATTGTGTTTGTTAATATTATGCAACATAAAAAATTATTTCTATTCAAACTTGGACTTGCCTCGTTTTTAAAATCATCGCTTTTGAAAAAGCGTTGAAGAAATTAATTACTAGTAATAAATTTATACTGATATTAAAAGATTTTTTTTGTAATGCTAAATTTTACGTTTGTAATAAAGAGTAGCATTAACTGGTTTTTTCTCAAAATGAACTTGTCCCACTTTCAAATCAACAGCTCATGTGAGAATTTTGTTTGTCTTAATTTCATCTAATTGATTGTATAATATCCTAATTTATCATGTAAGTGGTAGTTAACTTAAATGTCATTTAGATCGTTGCCATTACTGACATGCACTCCTATAAAATTTTAAATACTGTAAAATCTTATGTTTATATAAGAAAGCTATTGATATTGACAGAATTTAGATTAGAAAACATTTTCATTGTCAAACTTAATCAAAAAATGGTCTAGATATCGTTTATTAAACTACAGGGTTTTTATTTGATACGCATTTAAATTTTCCTGCTAATGTTATCTATGTTAAAATTCAGACATGTTGTCAAAAAAAAAAAAATGTTTTTGATTTGCTAAGAAATTATCAAATTTTAATTTTGTTTCAAAAGATTAAGCGCATTTTCTATTAATTTTTAAATTTAATAAAAAAAAGCATTTTAACAAATTGCAACGACCATTTGGAAAATGATTTTTTCAAAGACTAAAATTTAAGACATAAAAAATCGCACGGAGTTGATCATACATTACGTACGCATGGATTAAACATTAACATTCCTGGAACCATCATGAACAAATTTTAAAAGAAATTTCAGTTTCACAATTTTCGGTACTGTAAATTTTTAAACTTCTACGGAGATGGTCATACATTACGTACGCCATGGATTAAACATTAATATTCCTGGACCAATTTTAAATGAAATTTCATTTTTAAACTTCTAAACATCCCACAATATTACTTTTTATATCGTCGTATAGAGAAAAAAATGCATTTTTAATTGCAATTTGTTTGAAAGCTGTATCTCAATTTGTTTCTGAGTTATTAATTTTTTTTTGTAGTTTTTATTACTTTTTTGTCATAGTGCGTCAGAAGTATCCATCTCTGTTGACAGTAAAGGGAAAATACAGATTACTGTATAGACCAATCAGAAAACGAATAAAATGCGGGATTTAACTAATAAAATGCTTCAGATATGTTTTCCTGACCGAGAACAATAACCATTTTTCTAAATGGTTAAAAAAAAAAAAAAAATGACACCGAAGTGAAAAGTCTAGTACGGATAGAATCTTTCTGTAAAAAGTATCATGAAGCATCTGACAAAAAAAGTATAAGTAATATCATAAGACGAAACGCAATTTTCACCTTGATTCAACATAAAATATATAATGTGAACATTAAAAATTCCACAATCTTACTTAAAAGGCGACTAATGTAATGAAAAAGATGTTACAAGTTTAAAATATACATTTTATTTAAAAACTTCTTAGTACTTTCAAACCTTCCAGGTTCATCATCGGAGAATATCTTGATAACTAAATGTTGTTTATTTATACAAATACGTCACTCAGTTTCGAAAATGAGAGAGCCAATAATTACTAGAGTTGAAAGTAGAATTCTACCCATGAAAAGTGACGTATGAGAAACAAAGTGATGTTATAAAATAAATGGAACTGCAATTAATAATAATAATAGATAATTCCGCTAATTAAATTCAATCCAAGAAACTGCTACTGCTACTTCTACTTTCAACTCTAGTAATTATTGGCTCTCTCATTTTCAAAACAGAGTGACGTATTTGTATAATTAAACAACATTTAGTTATCAAGATATTCTTTGATGATGAACCTGGAAGGTTTGAAAGTACTAAGAAGTTTTTAAATAAAATGTATATTTTAAACTTGTAACATCTTTTTCATTACATTAGTCGCCTTTTAAGTAAGATTATGGAATTTTTAAGGTTCACATTATCTATTTTAAAAAAAGTATAATTATCTTCTTTTTCTATTTATTTCCATGACAATAAAAGGTAGAATAAAATTATGTTTGACAGTTTCATTTCAAACAACCGATCGTGGTTGTAAGTCTCAGCGGTTTAGAACTGTACAGATTATTTTTAAGGCTTATAAACACTTTATAAATATGTGTATTTTACATTTTAAACAGAAAATTTTATTACATAGTGAATATTTTAAATGTATTCAGGATGAAATTCTGATTGTTAATATTGCACCATAAAAAAATACTTTTATTCAAACTGGACTTGCTTTGTTTTCAAAATCATCGCATTTGAAATAACGTTGATGAAATAAATTACTAGTAACAAATTTATACTGATATTAAAAGATGTTTATTGTAATCATAAATTTCATGTTAATTTGTAATAGGAATTAGCATTAACTGATATTTTTCTCAAAATGGACTTGTCCCACTTTCAAATCAACTTCTCATATGAGAATTTTTTTGCCTTAATTTCTTCTAATTGGGTTATGTGTTTCACGTGTATCTGGGTATGCGGATTTCTTTTTACCCTCAAAACATCTCAACGGCTAGATGGATTTTGATGAATGAGGTCTCTATCGATTCGTCTTAACCGTCGATGGTTATAGGCTAGGTTTTGTCTTTATAAATTCAAAATGGCGGCCGTAAAATACAAAATGGCGGTAGGCACGAAAATTTTTTTTTACGCACCCTATTGAGTGGCATATCATTGGATAGGTCTTTCAAGATCAAGACGATGTTTCATTGACTATTTTACAGTCAGAAGCTCCGTTTAAATATCGCTCAACCTGGAAGTCGTGTAGGTGGGATCTCTAGTTTTACTGAAACTCTAACCATCATACACAACTATAGGCTTCATCAAAACAGTGTTTATAGGTAGGAACTAACAATTAAACACAATTTAAAAGTCATCAATACAAGTAAATAAAAAAATTAGGTGAGTAATATAAAAAAATAGTTTCACATTGATGAAAAATAATTAATTAGTTCGCTTTTTACGCAGTCGGGTTTTTTGATTTTTTAATTTAATTAAATCTAACATTCTTCATTACTATCCCAATTTATCATATGAGTGGTAGTTAACTTAAATGTCATTTAGATCATTGCCATTACTGACATGCACTGCTATAAAATTTTAAATACTGCAAAATCTTACGTGTCAGTAAGAAAGATAGTCATATTGACATAACTTAGATCGGAAAAAATTTTCATTTTCAAACTGAATCAAAAAATAGTAAAAATTGTAACGTTTTTATTTGGCATTGATTTAAATTTTCTGTCTAATATTTCAGTATGGTGAAATGCAGACAGGTTGCCTAAAAAAAATTGAAACAGAACGGAAAAAGTCTGCTACGAATAAAATCTTTCTGTAAAAGTTATCATGAAACAGTGTACGAAAAGGTATAGTTTTTTTTTTCCTTTTTTATTCACATGACGAGAAAAGATAGAATAAAATTATGTTTGCCAATTTCATTTAAAACATGTATGTTGTGACCATCACAAAACTTTCTTCTATATAAATCACGTCAATTAAATCATTTAAATAATACAAGAAATTACATACCAATTAGTATAAATATGATATGAATTAGTACCAATTCATACCAAAGTATATCTGAATTTGAAGTTTGATGAAAATTCGAGCATTGGTTCTTGAGATAGAGCTATAGCGGATATTCTGAAAAATGTTGCCTCTACCTGTTAAGCGATTTACACAAAAACATAAACATCACTAATTCATATCAAGGTATACTTGAATATGAAGCTTGTTGAAAATCCAAGCATTAGTTCTTGAGATAGAGCTATTGCGGAAACCGCAAAAAATGCAGCATAGCAGCGCCACCTGTTGAGCGATTCGCACCAAAATGTATGAAACGTCAAGTGATGTCAAGGGCTAACTGAATCTGAATTTTGATTTAAATCCGTGAATTAGTTCTGGAGATTGAGCTATTGTGGAAATCGTGAAAAATGCTGCATAGCAGCGCCACTTGTTGAGCGATTTACAAAAAAAAAAAAAAAAAAAAAAAAAAGAGCACCAATTTATATCAGGGACTAACTGAATATAAACTTTTATTAAATTCCAGTCATAAGTTTTTGAGATAAAGCGCCCACAAAATTTGTGTCACATACATAGACAGAGACAGACAGAGTCAGAGACTCACAGACAGACATTTTGCAAAAACATGTTTTTCGGAATCTCTGATCCCTAAAACATGTAAATCCGTCAAAATCCGAAAGTCGAAAATTTGCACGAATTCAGTAATTTCTTCTTGTAAAGATAGAAGAAATTAAAAATCAATCGTGGTCGTAAGCCTCAGCTGTTTAGCATCGTACGGATTACTTTTTAGACTTTTAAACATTTTATGAATGTTTGAAATTTATGTTTTAAACAAAAAATTTTATTCTCACTCTGTGCATAATGAAAGAGTCATATGAATCGTGAATTTCGAAAGTGCGCCAGTGGATTTGCATTACTTTCAAAAGCTATGATTAGTTGAAAACATTGATTTTTTTTTAATAGGATATAATTATAATAACTAAAAATAAATATTTTATTCTGTAAACTTATTTATTTTATTTTAATATTTTATTCTTCTTTAGAAAAATTACAACTAAACAAATAATAAATTTTATAGATAAAGTGGAAAAAATAAGAAAAAATATTCAGTAATAAGTTGTATGCATATAATTATAGATTATGATAAAACAATGTTTTAACAATATTACCAAATCTCCACATTAGAAGTAGAACTTCTAAATTATGATTATGCTTGTTAATACCATGCAACATTAAAAAAAAAAAAAAAAAAAAAAAAAAAAAAAAAAGATCCATTGAAAGTCAACTTGCCTCGATTTCAAAATAAACACATTTTAAATATAGTTGACCCAATAAATTACCAGGAACAAATTTATACTGTTATTAAAATATATTTATTGTGAATTGATTAAAAACATAAATGTTATGTTAATTTGTTATAAGATTTAGCTATCACTAATTTCTTTCACAAAATGGACGTAACCTACTTTCAAAATCAGCGGTTCATATGAGAATTTTGTGTTCTAATTTCTCATGAAGTTAAATTAATCGAACATCCTTCACTACTATTGCTATTTTAGTATGTCAATGGTATTTAACTTAAATGTTATAGATCATTGCGATTAATGACGTGCACTGACATAAAATTTTAATTACTGTAAAATCTTATGTGTGTATAAGAAAGATATTAATATTGACAGAATTTATATGAGAAAAGATTTCCCACTGTCAAACTGAATAGAAAAATAGTCTAGGTTTCTTTTATTAACCTCTTAACTGCCCTGGACGTATATATACGTCTTTAGAAAATGCATGCATCTATTAAAGGGATGGCGAATTCCAATTATAGCGGCCCCCCACCAGTGTCCGAGATATTCTGCTCTCGAAGCTGGCAGACGGGAGGTGCTGAGTTCGATCCCAATCGCGCCCGTCGGCCTAATCGTTCGGAGTGTTCGTGGTTTTCTTCGAACCTTGGTTTTCCAAGCGTAAATATGGGTTAGGTTCCCTTAGAAAGACCCCCCTTTAGGGCCTATATCCCTCGTGCTGATAATTGGCCGTCATAAACACAACCAACCAATTATAGCGAGGCAATTTTCACCACCTGAGCCATTATAACAGTATAACATATGCATTTTCTTACTGTTATTTCAGAGAACTATTATACACCTTCTATAATTTCAGAAATATACGATTTAAGTAAAGCACTGGAGATCGCGCAAGATTTCGTTGGCAATTAAGAGGTTAAATAACAAAGTTTTCATTTGATACGCATTTAAATTTTATGCCCAAGGTTTCAGTACGTCAAAATTCAGACAGGTTGCCGAAAAAAAAATGACACCAAAGTGAAAAAGCCTAGTACGGATAGAATCTTTCTTTAGAAAGTAACATGAAATATTTATCTAAAAAGTATAGTTCTTTCCTCCTTTCTATTTCCACTTTTAAGACTTCTAAACATTTCATGAATAAGTGTAATTTATTTTTTAAATAGAAAATTTTATTCTTACTCTGTATATCAACAAAGTGTCATTTGAGCCGAAAAATTTTGATAGTGGGTAAATCCATTTTTGTTATTGCTATATATTGAATGGGTTACATTTGAATGGGTTTTTCATAAAAATATTTCATAAAAATTTTTAAACCCACCAAATTTATTACATATTTTTTTATGTTGATTAGTTTTACTTCATGTAAATTTGATATATAATAATATTTATCCGTGTTAGTTGAAAAAAAAAATACCGGTTTTAACCCGTTTATGGACTTCCCACACTTTCAAAATCAATGATTCGTTGAAAATGTTGATTTTTATTGAATGTAATATAACTATAATCACGAAAAATTGAATATTTTATTTTATTTAGTTATTTACTTATTTAATTTATTTCAATGTTTCATTCTTCTTTAGAAAAGTTACAATAAAATAAAAAATAAATTTGTTTTGTAGGCAAAAGGGGAAAAAATCAGTAATAAGTTGTATGCATACAGTTATAAATTATGATAAAACAAAGTTTTACTAATGTTGTCTATTCACCACAGCTGTAGTAGAACTGCTAAATTCTGATTCTGCTTGTTAATATTATTCTACATGAAAATAGTTCCATTCAATGTGGAATTGCCTCACTTACAAAATCAACACATTTAAAAAATCGTTGACCAATAAATTACTAGTAACAAATTTATACTGATATTAAAAGATATTTATTTTAATATTCATTGGATATAAATTTAAATTTTATGTTAATTTTTAATAAGATTTTGCTTTAACTATTTTTTTTTTTTTCGAAAAATGAACTTGTCCCACTTTAAAAAACAACGGCTCATGGAAATGTTTTTGTCTTAATTTCTCATTATGTAAATTTACAATCGCTTTTGTAGCATGTAAATGTTATTTAACTTAAATATCATTTAAATAATTGCGTTTTCTGACATGTACTGTCGTAAAATTTAAAATACCAAAAAATCTTATGCGTCTATAAGAAAGATATTATTATTGACAGAATTTAGACCGGAAAACTTTTTCATTGTCAAACTGAATCGAAAAATAGTCAATATATCTTTTATTTAACTGCAGAGATTTTATTTGATACCTATTCAAATTTTCTGGCTAAGGTTTCAGTACGGCAAAATTCAGACAATTGTCCAAAAAAGAAAAAAAAAATCTACGAAAGTGAAAAAGTCTGATATGGATAGAATCTATCTGTAAAATCTATCACGAAACATCTCACAAAAACGTATAGTTCTTTTTACCTTTCTATCCTCCTGTTAAGAATTTAGAGAATAAATTTACAATTTCATTTCAAACCAACAGTTGTGAGCCACAGCGGTTTAGTACCAAACGAATTACTTTTAAGGTTTTTAAGCATTTTATGTATATAAACAATTTATTTTTTAAACATAAAATTTTATTTTTACTCTGTACCATCATCAAAGTGTCATATGAGCCTTTCATTTTTTTCATATGAGTCCATTTTCGCTATTACTAGACATTGAATGGTGTACATTTTAATGGTTTAAAAATACTCGTAAAAATATTTTACAAATATTTTTAAACCCATCAGACTAGTTTAATAATTTTGTGGTCTTATATCATGTAAGATTAATTATGTAATGACGGTTATCTGGGTTAGATGAAAAACAATAATCTTGGTTTTTCTATGCACCAATGCACTTGCCTCCAAGGGCGAATCCAGCTCTCCATTTAGAGGGGGGGGGTCATCGATTTTTTTTCTTGCGGGAAGGGGAAGGGGGGGATAACATTTCTTTGTGAGAAATTTTTATATTGAAAGCTATTCCCAAATACAAACTGACTACTTTTCGAATACTTTTGCGAACTCATTTTCATTCGTAAATAGAAAAAAAAATTGCATTAATATTCGCAAAAAATATAAAATTTGCTGATTTTGTTCAGATACCAAGAAATTGAAGAATTTCCCATTTTTTTATAAAGGCAAAATATCATTCAGAAAATGTTGCCAAAGTTACCTTTTCTAGCCAAGTTTTAGGACTTGCCAGCCAGAGAAATGTCATCACAAGGGAGCAATTGGTTGTCCCGTCCGGAAATCCAGTTTAAAAAGGCAAATTATGCGGGATTTTTTTTGTAAGATTCTTTGCTTTTATCGAAAAATGGAAAACACCATTTATTCACATATAGTGTCTTACTGACATACCAGACAGCGAGGCATCATATAGTTTCTCAATAAGTGCACTTGCAAATAAATGTTTTGGATTTGAGATTAAAAATGACTTGAAGAATATATCAGAAATTAACTAATTTGGATTTTATTTGAGTGGAGATTCGGGTTAGTGAGGAAAAATTTAAAGAATTTAATATATATTTCATTTTTTAAATGATCTTTAGATTTTTTTGTTGGTGTTCAGAGGGGGGGGGGGGTCATGACCCCCGTGACTTCCCCCTTGGATCCGCCATTGCTTGCCTCACTTTCGAAAGTGATGATTCGTTGAAAACGTTGATTTTCTTTGACTAGAATACAAATATGATAAAAAAAACTGAATGTTTTTTTTTTATTTTATTATCTTATTTATTTTATTTCAATATTATATTCTTCTTTAGAAGAGTTACAGTAAAACAAAAAAATAAATTTTAATTTTATAGGAAAAAGTTGAAAAAATATTCAGTAATAAGTTGTATGCATATAATTACAAATTATGGTAAAACATTAATTTACAAGTGTTGTCAATTCACCACAGTTGTTGAACTGCTAAATTTTGATTGTGGTTTTTACTTTCTTCTGTCTCCAATAGAAGAAGGTATTGTAATCGAAATTTTTTTCGACTACCGGTTTTCGACGGATTTACACGTTTTAGGAGTCAAGAGATCCCAAAAACATGTTTATAGAAAATGTCTGTCTGTCCGTGTGTTTGTCACCATTGTACCATCAAAAAGTGTATAAAGTTATGCATAGAATTGAACCTTTTTTTTTTTTTAATTTTTTGGCTATGACAAGCAGATCCTCCCTTAATTTTGAAAAAATCCGCCGGAAAGGGGTGCTATAATAGCAATTTTTTGTGCCATTTTGAATATTGTACCACCGAAAAGTGTATGAAGTTATGCATAGAATTGAACCAAATTTTTTGAGTATGTTTTGGGGCATGGCAAGAAAGTCCTAACTGAATTTAGAAATATTTCGCCGAAAGAGGGCACTATAATAGCGATTCTTGTGTAATTTTCTTGATTTTTCGTAGTTCTATTGTATATCGGCGGCTCGTGAAGCGACGGGAATTTCCCATCCTGATAAGCCGACTATTAGCGAACGGCTGATACACAACAGAATAACGGAAAACTATTGATTTTAATAAATATCGTGATCGAGATTAACTCGTTTTTACTCCGATTAGTTGACTGAAGCAGAAATTTAAGATGAAAGTCAAAGTTGATATAGTATTGAACTAATGAAAATGAAATATTGACATCTGTAACAACATTTTAAAATATTAAAATAAATGGGATAGAAGAAAGTTTTGGGACTGGCACATCCAACTAGTTAATATTATGCAACATGAAAAAATATTCCATTCAAAATGTAGTTGCTTCACTTTCAAAATCAATACGTTTGAGATATCGTTGACCAATAAATTGCTTTGTCTGCTTACGTCTTTTCCTTCATATGTTTTTACATATTATGTGTTCATGAGAGGGACTGGAACAGGTCAGGTCCCATGGTTGGCTGTCACATCATCGACTCCTTATCGTGGTAGCTCACATGAGCGGACCACTCCAGGAGACTACTGGACTCCCACTATGGAATTATTCTATTGACGGCCGGAATTGATGATCCCCAATGAAAGGCTACCTCTGTGATTCAAGTCTGTGGTCAAAATAACAGAAAACATAACTTCTGTATAACTTATTTTTCAATATTATCCTAATCTGTTTATGATGAACTGAATTCGTTACTGACAGTAAAAGCAGTGCATATTTAAACTTCATTTGGCATTTCATAAAACTAAATTCAGCGTAGTAATAACCTTTATTTCTACAATGTAGCTAAAACTTCTTCTAAAAGCTTCTATAGTGTAGCCAAATTTAACTTTTGTTCAAAATTTAAATTTGGCATTGTGCTAAGCGCTTTTCGAAAGGAGGTCGCAAAGTGGAAACGCCGCCTTGGTCCGTGGAGCGTTTTTCCAGATAGGTTTTTAATTAACTTTTAAAGTCAATCGAGGCGTTTTGAGAGATCCATTCAATGCAAACTAGCCTTGAATCCCACACTATTTATGTGATTCATTCTAATTAAACGTTTTGAGGCCGGTGTTCTTAAACACCTAATTTTAATTCCAAAACTGACAAACGGCACCAAGATTATTTAATTAAAATTGTCTTTTCATAATGTACGTAAAAATAAGCAAGTTTGTTTTTTCTAATAAATTCGTTTATAAATTCTGGTGTCAATCCATTATTATCTTTACTTTATAAACAGAATTACTCCGCACCGGAAAGGTTTAAGTGGTCGCAGTACTCTTAAAGCTTCAAAATTTTAGAAATTTATGAACGTTTATTTAATATATTTATGAATGTTTATTAATCTGAAAATATGTGTGTCAATAGTCTTTATTACTTACCCGATTTTGAACTTTCCATGTTCCATAGTTTACGAGTAAAATGGCTGTGACAGACACACGAGTGATCTTATAATGGTTCCGTTTTTACTTTTTAAGTACGAAACCCTTATTATTCCTTAAAAATAAAATAAAGGATAGGCATTAAAAATTAGGAAAGTTAGTCTTCGGATAACTACTCCAAGGGTGTTAGGGGCAGGGCTGCGGTGTAAGGTGACATAAAAAATGTTGCTCCGACCCGGTTGTACCACCTTCTAAACGTTTAACCATCCGCCAAAAGCAGGGACCGATTTACAAATTTGGGGCCCTGTTGGGGGAAAATTGTTAGGATCCTACAGAAAGGAATATCATACAAATTTACTTGCTAAAACAATAGCCCGTCTAAAAACAAAATATCTTTTTGGTTCCTAGCGATTCTCTTTGCAGTGGCGTAGCCAGGATTTCGTTTCGGAAGGGGTCCAAAAATTTTCCTTCAGGTTATATATATATATATAGTAAAACCTGTCAAGATAAAATCGTAAATATTGCTGGATTCCGTTTTACACAGGTTTTCGTATTATTAGGTGTATTTGTATAGTATTATTTTCCGTAGCACGGAAGAAAAGGCAGAATTCTGTTATAGGCAGGTTCCATTTTTACAAGTTTTGTGTATTTATATAAATATACAGTCGAACCCGGTTAAGACGCGTTTCAAGGGAGTGGGTAAAAGTCGCGTATTAAGCGGGATCGCGTATTAAACGTGATTTGTGTAATGTTGCAGGAACTGGGCTTATTTACAACATCTAATCGTCTAAATGAACTTTAGAACTTTCATTTATATGTTTACGGTCGAAATTTGTATCTTTTAGTTATACTTAGATTAAAATTTAATTGAACTTAACTTTAACTCATTGTTTATTTTCATAGAACCACATGGATTAATAACTGAAAACAAAAAGTAAATTCAAACGGCTTTATTATGGATTAATATGATGCAACCAAAAATAAAAAAAATAATTTCATGCTAGACTAATTTTTTAACAGAACTAAAAAAAATTTACCTTTGAAGCACTTGTTAAAATCATATTTAGTACTTGTGATAATGAATACAATTATAATCTGTCCTTCTTTTTGTTATAAGAAAAACTATCCGGATTAATAGTATTTGTGTAAAAAATATTGTTAGTTTAGCAAGGAGTAAATAAAACATAAAAGATTTAAACAATCGCAGTCGTATTTAATTTTTACGAGTTTATTTTTTTTGCCTGTATAATGAAACATAGTCGGATATAGCGTACATTTAAAATCTCACTAACAAGGTATACTAATCTTTAATCGTAATAATTTCATGACGTATCTGAGTATCCTGAATTCGTCTATCTCTCTCTACTATAGTAAAAACATACAGGAAGCTAAAGATAAAAGAATGTTAGGACGCAGTATCAAACAAGAATTGTAGTGTTGCTAATTTAGCAAGTTTTTTAAAATTCAAATATCTCTCACTATTTTCGATTAGTAATGTACGCCTTAATTAATCTGTTATTAAATAAAATAAGTATTACTATTCGTAAGCAGTGTTTCTTATTTGAATATAAAAAAAATCTAATAAATTGATAACACTGAAGAAGAAACAAGGAATTCGCATCTTGATCAATGAATTCGCGTCTTAAACGTGATTTTTTTGCCTCAAAGGACCGAAAACCTCTCGCGTATTAAGCGGGATCGCGTATTAACCATTCGCGTATTAAACGAGATATATTTACATTAGCCTTATGGGCGATATTCAAGGGACCGGAAAAAATCCGCGTATTAAGCGGGATCGCGTATTAACCGTGAGCGTCTTAACCGGGTTCCACTGTACTTATTTATGTCATATGAATAGAATAAAACTTGTTAAAATAGTAATTGTCTATAACAGGATCCTGTCTTTAACGGAAGCGTTACATGGTATTAATATGAATTGCGATACAATTAAATTTGCTGAAAACCTGTCTGAAAGGGGATTTTCATTGTTCTTTAGTGAAACATAGTGAAACCTGTGAAAGTGGAATCTTTCTATAACGCAATCCTGTCTCAAACGGAAGAGTTTCAGAATCCCTGCGAAACGAACAATAGATCTTATTGAGGTTGTGTATCTTAGTAGCATAATTAATTACACTTCTTTCTATGGAAACCTGTCTAAATTGGAACTTTTTACCAGTCCCTTTGAATCTTGTCTTGACTGTGTATGTATAATAGAAGTATTTCGAGTAACTTTAAGAATTTAGGTATAACCTTATTTAATTTCTTAATTAAAAAAAAAAAGCATGGATAAAAAATGTAAGGTCAATCTCTATAACTGCAACTAATAATACATTGAAGTTACATTAATATTTACCAATGAAAAAGATTCACTATGATGAAAAAAGCTGAGAGCATACTGAAGAGTTAAACTTAATTAACCCATTCGCTGTCATCCACGAGTATACTCGTGGCTTTAATTTATTAATTACTTTGTCACCACTATTTTAGAATTTAAAAAAAATGCCTCATTTATTGGCAGAAACTTCGCTGTATTAGCAAAGCAAAATTTACCTTTCTGAATTTGTGGTAGCAAACGACTTTTAACAAAAAAATTGAAAATTATTACTTTATAGTTTTGGCAGCGAATGGGTTAAATCAAGTTTCACATTACATAACATTTCCCTACAATAAAGTTAGGATCAAGTGGTTAAGTTTAAAACAGCAATTTCCATGTTTAATTTCTTGCCATTGAATTAAGAACTTATACTGTAATAGATATTGGATAATGATTTCACATAGGTGTCAATCGCATGAGACGTTCATGCGATCCGCCGCGCTAACCATGCGAGCTTTTGAGATAACCCAGATATCATGAACATTAGCAGCAAGTTTATTTTTTCTGATATTATCTTGCTGTGACAAATTCGAATTGAGAAATTCGCAGCAAATCTCCCGCAAGGTATACCATCACCCACTTGCATGAGTAGTTTGTTGTGAAACTGATGCAAGACTGTCTTTAATTCACGAAAGTGACGAAAGCAAAAAATCCCTCTGCTGAGAGAATAGACAATCAGCACATACACAGAAATTGCAGAAATTTTATTCGGTAGGCACCGCTTTTTCTAAGCGCTATATTAAATACCAAAAAATGCTCGAAATGAAAAGTACAAATATTACCTAAACTTGTTTGTGGTGATAAAACCGATGCATGCACCTTCTGACGGCGCTTTCGCATCACTAGACTTGATCAGGTCTATGGACCCCTTCGAAGGGGTTAAACTTATAGTGTGACATGGAAAGATTACTACTTTGCAGTAAGTCTGCAGCATTTTTGATTACTTGTTTGCCGTTAGTTTGCAATGAATTTGATACAGTATGAATTTAACTTGCACGACAAGTTAGCTGCAAGTTCAAATTGTGGTGACTTCGGAGTTTGGGTTATCTTGTTATGACCTTTCAGTTTTGTCATGCTATGCTTACTGCAACTTTGCAAGTTTTCAAAGCAAAACTGTTGCAAATTTTCTGCAAACTAAAAATGCTATGTGGGAAGGTTTTAACTTTAAGAAAAATATCTTGTATTTTCAGCTACAGAAACTAGTAATGTAAGAAACACACACATCAAATATAGTTCATGCTGGAAAAAGCAGTTTTGTTACAATTGTCTTATTCAGCCATAATTCTTTTGGGTTTCCATGTTTCATGTCTCGCCACTTTTCATACCATATTCGATCTAATAGTTGCTTCCGATATCTGGTCGTCTTTAAGGAAGTTAAATTTTTGTAAGAAGTTTATTTGTGATGGATTAGCACTATTTTGGAAGTATTAGAATGTGTAAAAAATGGTTCATGGTGGTTTCTGTTTTTGTACTTCCCAGCCAATTTATTTTAGATGGTTCAAAACAGTTTTAGAACATTCTCCAAGTTTAGCAGTAAGCTTCGGACGGGTCGGAGTTATGCAGCTTTGGAAGGGATACTTAGAAGTTCCTTGGAAGGGATACTTAGAAGTTCCGTGGAAGGGGGTAGAGCCCTTCTAGACCATTAATAATCATAAAATTCCGAATCTCCCGATTGCACCCTTAAACAACTTGACAGGAGAGTCAAGAATCTCAACTCTGTATATTTCAGCATTCACTGTTGCACTGATAAAAATGTGTCGGTCACTGCGGCCATTCAAAATGATGTCCGTCTATACCACAATTCCACGACCTTGTATCGATGCCTTTCACTGATGTTTGCAGCCTTATTGCATGTGATTTTCTCCCTCCATATGGTAACACATCTGTGGTAACTCTCTCAACAAAGTCGGGATTCATCGGTAAAGAGAACTCGGCTCCAGTCCGTGGTACTCCAATGACGATAATCTCTGCACCACTTTAACCGGGCGCATTTCTCTACTGGAGTTAGCGGAACACAAATTATAGGTTTCCTTGCATGCAGCCTGTCACTCACAGTAAACCAGGATAGTCGAGTTCTTGTTGCTGCAGCAAACTCCCTGCAATCTGAACTGACGTCAGTTGCCTATTTCTTTTAGCAATCGTTGGCAAATTACAGTCCTGAGAACCTATTGTGGTGCGTTTTCTACCTGGTTGTCTGTGGACATTATACCAGTGTCTTTAAACCGTTTACAGATTCTTGACATGACGCTTTTGGCTATTTATAAGTCTTTACAGACCCCTAAGAGTGTCTGTCCTGCTTCCATTCTCCCTATCGCACGCAATTTCTCAAAATCGGTCAAATGTCTTCTGGACGACATATTCTACCTATTAGAAGCAAAGTTTTACCTAATTTCACGTACATTCCTTAAAATTAGACTTCAAATTACCCACGTGCGCTCCTTTTTACACGTGAACCGAAAGAACGGGCTGAGGCTGAAAAATTTTCATATATTTCTGTAGCGAATGTTAATCCCATTGGACTACGTGATAACGTTGACATTGAGTTACCTTTCTGGAAGTTCCCTTAATAGAATTAACATAAAGCACCTTTTTATGGTTGTTCCTTTATTTTTTCTCGCCAGTGTATTTTGAAAGTGGTAACAAAAAACCGGTCCAAAAATATAGTTACTTTTATTAATTGCAGGCAGTATATTTAAAGTAATTGTTAATATTGTCCGTTATAATGTGAACAAAGATAAGGGTCACGAAACTCAACCAATGTACCGTTATTGCGTTCGTATAAGCTCGTTCTTTCCCATAACGGTCGGCAACAGAACCCCATCGAAGTCCAAGATAAAGAAGTTTTACGTTTAATCTAGTTACAGTAAATTTGTGTAAACAGAATAACAGGTATACTTGTTTGGTTATCCTTCCGTCTCGGGACATTAAAATATTTTTTTATGAGAGGATTCCGTGTTTTCAGAAAACCTGCCAAGAAGAATTCACAATTGGAACAAATTTCATTTCAGATAGGTTTCAAACGTTAGCAAGCACAAATATATAGTGTTGTTTTCGTCGAATCTTGAATTTTTTTCATTTGAGATAGGTCATCTTCACACATTTTCCTGTAATAGATTTATGCTCTTCAGAGGTGGTGTTATAGCAGCGGTTTCCAACCTGCGGTAGCGTACCCCTGGGGGTACGTGGCGGGTCTGCTGGGGTATGTGAAAATAATATCGGTAATGGAAGTCACAAAAATGTTAGGAATATCAATGTAATTTGCATCGATTTATTATATGGTTGTGATAAGAAGATTACTAATGGAAAAAAGCATGTTTACATTATCTCCTTGAGTGGAGGGGGGGGGGGGGAGGGGGACGTGTTTATGAGAAATGGGGGTACTCCGAAATGAAAAACCTAAGAAAGGAGTATGTGAAAAATAAAGTTTGGGATGTGAGATCGTTTTGGAAGTTTTAAGGGATACTGTGAAAACGGAAAGTGTTTATCACGGAAACCTGTCTAAAACGGAAAAGTTCATAGTCTCCCAAAAAGACATACCTTTGAATTATACCTTCTAAGACGAACACCTCTCTAAAGCGGAATTTTTTATAGATCCTTTGTGATTCTGTCTTAGCAGATTTTACTGTTGTATTTGTATCCATGATTCAGTAAACCAGGTCTACTTTCGGGGGGGGGGGGGTCCGGACCCCCTGGACACCCCCCCCCCTTGGCTACGCCACTGTCTCTTTGTACCCTTTTTCATGTTCGTGGTTCAGTAAAAATGGGATAACGTAAGCTGTTTATAATGGAGTCCTGTCTTAAACGTAAAAATTTTATAGTCTCCACTGAAGGAATACCATGCAATTACAACAGCTCAGTCGGAAACCTCTCCAAAACTAAATTATGTTTTTGTCCCTAGAGATTCCATTACTAGAGATTTTACTGTGTAACATGTTTGTTTACTACAGTAAAACCGGTTCTTACATATTATCTGGGCAAACTTTAAAAATATTCTCCAATTAGGGAAGATTGGATGATATCATGACCAGGGGTGATATTCTGTAATCGATTTGCCGTTCATTTTTTTTTTGATGGAAGCCATGGAAGGAGGGTGTCGGTTCCAAGAACACATCTATTGCTTTCACAGATGCTTAGGGGGCCCCCTTGCACTGAAATTTACAGGGGGATTGAGTAAAAAAATAAATACAAAAAAGCTACTTACTAAAATAATCCTTATTGGCTTTAATAATTACTTTAAAATATCCATTAAAAAATTATATGTGATAATCATAAATTTACTTTAAAATAATTATTTCACAATTATGAAATTTAAATGAGTATAGACGTTTTATAATAAATTGTATGGTGTTGCTTATCTTTCCCTATACAAGTCTATATATCTGGAATGATAAAGTATGCAGCAATTAATAAAAAAATTTCGACAACACCAAGCTACAATTATTGAAAATATTAGGAGACTCTACTGCCTGCAAGCTACGCTCACAAAGCCCAAAATAATCTGACGATAACAGGAAAAGGATCAAATAAGAATTAAAAATACAATATATTTTTAAAGTGATAAAGATAAAAGAAAATATTCACTATATAAAATAATTATAAATAGATGTTTCAGACAAAATGTACAACGTTATAAAAATACAATAGGAACACAATAGAATGTAGAATGAAATGTAAATTCCATTAGATATTACTATATATATCTACATCATATTTTGGATAATAATTGAAAAACCTTCAGCAGCATTTGGGGCCCACTGAAAATTGAAATCGTAGTACATCAGGCACTCGCCAAAAGAGCAACCACATGCTTATTATCATCCATACGAGGGAAAATGCACCTCGCAACCTCCCAAGCTCCTAGTTGGCTGTGGATGTCCGCACGATAATAGCTCAAGTTACAGAATCCATAGACACATGTGCCCGGACGCGGGGATTCATCGGTACCAGCACGCCGAAGCCAGGTTGATTCGGAACCACCCAGAGGTGCACGTGCCAGATAATTTAGTAAAAAACAACTTCAAGTAAAAATTCAACTTCATAGTAAAAAAAAAATAAATAAATAAAAATAAAGCACTATGGATTATTACTGAGATTTTTATTTCAAACACTTGTTTCATTCTTTTAAATAAAAAATAATGGTAACTTGTCCGAATGAATAATTTATGATTAGTGTATCTTAACTTTTCGATATTTGGTAGCTACTTATTATTATTTTATTTTTATTTTCATTTTTTTTTTACTAAAACGTAATTTCCCCCCAAAAGTGAAAATAAAAAATCAAACAAAAAAGTCGTATATGAATTATATTAATTTTTAATAGTTTAAGACCTTTAATTTGTCATCGAGTAAAATAAACGAAAAACACGTTGATATCGATCAATAATAAAAACAAAAAATGCTTGTTTTAACCTAAATAAATTGTTTCGTTGTGTAACTACTATCGGAACCGTCAAACGACATTTGCATAAATTACCTGTCCTCTTCCCCCAAATATTCCGAAAGTAGATCAAATTTGGATCATTTCCAACTAACGGCTTCAGTAAATCCCCGCAAAATCCTCGCACTGGTTTAATAACTGCCGAACGATAGCCAAGTTAAAATCCCGTTGTTGGGGTTATTGGACTCTTTACGTGCACGTAGACAGTGGCTTTGTCTGAAAAATGCTAATTTAAAAGGGCATTTCCTATTTTGAAGCTATCCTGATTACGATGTTTTAAGAGAGATGAGCATGATTATGACCAGTTTAGATTTTTATTTCTGCTATTTAGAATAGGAAATTTATTTGGGTCTTTCATCAACTTAAAAATATCGA
Organism: Maratus speciosus; assembly: GCA_963932465.1. Classification (NCBI taxonomy): domain Eukaryota; kingdom Metazoa; phylum Arthropoda; class Arachnida; order Araneae; family Salticidae; genus Maratus; species Maratus speciosus. The sequence goes on from OZ010798.1 coordinate 296,619,517, forward strand.
AAATGACTTTATTATTGAACTCAGTGTTGCCAGTCCGCTAAATTTTTATTTTAATCTACCAGTTTTTGAAATAGGAATATTTGTCGTATTTAACTTAACAGATTAAATAGAGCGAAAAGAACGCAAATGTTATCATTTAAAAACAAGTCGGAAATTGTACCTCAAACGTGGCAAAAGTGCGTTCATACTATAACTAGTTTTATAAATATTCAGATCTTGGTGCAATAGCTGTTTGCACTCTTATGGAAAAATGCATGAATACAGAATTTGTTACGATTATATGCATTGAATTCAGTAATACGGAAATAATAGGACTCCATCTTAAATAGAAAGTCATCACCATGGCAACCTAGAATCATTACCTATCATGGTATACCATTGACTTAATTACGTATGATAGGATTTAATACAATGAAGAAAACTTTTATTAATATCTCTATAGGTTTTGATTCGATTTTCATAAAACTTGAAATGACTAGACAAAATTCTGAAACGATTATATATATTAAATTTCAAACCATTAGGTTGGGTAGTTTTTGCGCTGTTATATGCGGGCAGACAGACGGACGAACCAGATGACTACTATAGGTGCTACGTATTTATATGATTAAGAACGCGCCTAAAAAGTGCTGGAAATCAAGCAATCTGAATTTATATATAAAAGCAAAAGTAGTGGGCTAACAACACTGGCCGAGCTACGGAACAGTGGCTTTGTCTGAAAAATGCTAATTTAAAAGGGCATCATTTATTTAAGAGATTATTCTGATTATGATATTTTAAGAGAGATGAGAATGATTATGGCTTGTTTGGGTTTGAATTACTGCTATTTGTAATGCGGAATTTATTTGGGTCTTTCATCAACTAAATTATACGAAAGATGATTCTATTGTTGAACTCAGTGTTGCCAATCCGCTACTTTTCTTTTATTGTACCACTTTTTTTAAATAGTCAATATATTAAATAAACCCAATAAATAATAGTCGAAGTAGACCCAATTTTGACAATATATTTTAAATCTTCGATTCAAACTATACATAGAAACGAAATTTAATTTGGATGATAAGTTTTTGAATTATAAACTCTCAAAATTTAGAGCTTCTAAAGTTAAATTACATTTTCATGTTTTTAATAATATCTCCTGAAATTATAATCCTAATGTAATAATGTTTTGTATGGTTATAATACTAAAAAACCCAAACATAAATACGTTGAATTTGTAATCTTAAAATTTTTATAATATGGATTATGAATTATGAAATTAATATTCGAAAAAAATATGAATTGCAATCAACAATTTTTTTAATGTATATTTATTATGTCATGCTTTAAGCGAATTCTCAATTTCAATTTTTTTCTGCCAAGTAGTTTTCGAATTATGCTTAGAAAACGTCAAAATGATGGTTTAAGGGGCCATCTATGATGCCAAGAAAAGCATATTTTGAAAATATCTATATTTTACTCATTTCATTGAAACATTTGGGCTGTCAATAGTCGAAACATATTAAGCGAGTGAAATAGTCATATTGGCAAGAAATAATACACGAATAGAAGTGACATAGTCATTCTGTAGTCTTTCAACAATAGAGTCCCGAACTTCAATTTAGATTCAGCCCCTAAAATAGGCTAATTTTAAAATAAGTAATTTCTCTTAAACTAATCTTACGCAAAGCTAATTGAAGAGTGTAGAATTTATTTATGGCGTCAAACTTGGGTAATGCTGTTTAAACAGAGTTCGGGTCCGTTTTGATATGTAGATGGACCCCTAAGCAAATTTTATATACATAATTTAAAAGTAGACTTTATTTCCAATCTTTTGGTACCAGTAACTTTCTTCTACAATAATTTATTGCAGATTTAGTAGTAAGTGTTTACTTTTTTCCCCCACGACTATGCGTGCAGAAAAAAGCGTTTATTTATTTTCAAATAAAGTTATTCGGAAATTCTGGTGCCATTTAATCATTTCAACATTTTAGCACTAAAAATACTTTGTTCCTGAAAGGATTTATGCACTTAAAAGTCTACGATGGTAATGTACCAATGGCGATGTTCTTTTCAAATAACGTGTTTGCATTTCAATATTCTTAAACAATCTTTTTTTGCATAGGATGTCTGAGTCGATTTCTTTTTACTTTTCCGATTTTGGTTGTAGTTATTATTATTAGTATTACTATTACTATTTTTTTTTCGGAGAATACTTTCGGTTTCGGAACCGTTACCAATATTGAAGTGCCCAGAAAAATAAATAAATAAACAAATACATGAAAATACTGCAACAAAAATCGAAAAGGTAAAAAAGTAACAAGTTAGACATCGAACTCAGGTATCCTATGCAAAAATATCACTTTAAACTATTGAAATGCAAACGAGGAATTTGAAGAAAAAAATGCTGCCGATTTTGGTTTAACAATACTCATTTTCATTAAATGTTGCACTCAGGTTCAGTGTGATCTAACAACGAAATACTGAAGTAATTACAGGACAATACCTCATCATTAGCAGGATCCAGGGGTAAAATCATTCTTTTATGTTTTTTTTATTAAAATCATATTATCTAGCAAACCAATTTTGCTCAAATTGTGGCCATAAGCTCATCACAGATGACAACGTATTTTTAAGTTTTTTCAAGACGTACCTTGTCTGGAACAAAAACATTCTTTTACTTTTTTTGATTGAAATCAAATATCAAACAAACCAATTTTGCGCACAAGTTCGTTGTAGATCACAATGCAGTTTTTATTATTTTCAGGACAATACCTCATCAAACGTAGGCTTCAAAGGAAAAAACATTCTTTTACGCTTTTGATTGAAATGAAATACCAAACGAACCAATTTTGCTCAAAAATTCATGGACTACGACAACGCATCGTTAAGAATTTTCAGGACACGACCTCATTAGGGATAGGGGTCCACGGACAAACAGATTCTCTTACTTTTTTGATTGAAATCAAATATGGAACGAACCAATTTTAAGCAAAAGTTCATTTAGATGACAATGCATCTTTAAGTATTCTCAATGCAGTACCCTATCAGGGGCAAAAACATTCTTTTATGTTTTTGAGGGAAATCGCATATCTAACAAACCTATTTTGCGCAAAAATGCATTGTACATCACAACACATCTTTTAAGTATTTCAGGGCACTACTACATCAGGGGCATGCTCAGGGACCAATACATTTTCTGATTGAAATCAAGCACCAAAAGAAACAATTTTGCTCGAATTATACGCAGAAATCCATTGTAGATGACAACGCATCTTTAAGTCATTTTAGGGCCGTACCTTATCAAGGGCGGAATCCAGAGACAAAAGCATTATTTTACATTTTTGATTGAAATCAGATATTTAACGAACCGATTTTGCTCACAATTTCATTGTAGATGCCAATGCATTTTTAAGTATTTTCAGGACAGTACCTCATCAAAGGTAGGCCGATGAGACAAAAACATTTTTTTAGGATTTTGATTGAAATCAAATAACGAACGAAATTATTTTGTGTAAACAGTTATTGTAGATGACAATGCATCTTTAAGAATTTCAGGTCGGTATACATCATCAGAGGCAGGCTGCAGGGTCAAAAGCATTCTTTTATAATTTTGATTGAAATCAAATATCGAATGAACCAATTTCTGGAATTTTGTGCAAAAGTTCATTGTAGATGACATTGCATCTTTAAGTATCTTCAAGACCGTATCTTATCAGGGGCAAAAACATTCTATTAAGTTTTTGATTGAAATCAACTATTGAAAGAAACAATTTTTCTCAAATTTTACTCACAAAGGCATTGTAGATGACAATGCATCTTTAAGTATTTTCAGAGCACCACCTCATTAGGGGAAGGTTCCAGGGACAAAAACATTGTTTTACTTTTTTTAGTTGAAATCAAATATCGAACGAACCAATTTTTCTAGAATTTTGCGAAAAAGTTCGTTGTAGATGACACTGCATCTTTAATTATTTTCAAGCCCATACCTATCAGGGTAAAAACATTCTTTTATGTTTTTGATTGAAATCAAATATTGAAAGAAACAATTGTGCTCGAATTTTACCCACAAATGCATTGTAGATGACAACACATCTTTAACTATTTGTAGGGCGATACCTCGTTAGGGGAAGGCTCCAGGGACAAAAACATTCTTTTACTTTTTTTTAATTAAAATCAAATATTGAACGAACTAATTTTGTCAGATTTTTGCGCAAAAGTTCATTGTAAATGACATTGCATCTTTAGTTATTTTCCAGGCGTACCTATGAGGTCAAAAACATTCTTTTACGTTTTTGATTGAAATCAAACGTTAAAAGAACCATTTTTGAACGAATTTTACGCAGAAATCCATTGTAGATGACAACGCATCTTTAAGTTTTTTAAGGGCCGGACTCCAGGGGCGAAAGCATTATTTTACATTTTTGATTGAAATCAAATATCTAACGAGCCGATTTTGCGCACAATTTCATTGCAGTGCCAATGCATCTTTAAATATTTTAAAGCCGATACCTCATCAGATGTAGGCTGCTGAGACAAAAACATTCTTTTAGGTTTTCTATTAAAATGGATTTCCGAACGAACCGATTTTGCGCAAAAAGTCATTGTTAATGGCAGCGCATCTTAAAGTTTCTTCAGGCCAGTACCTCATCAGAGGCAGGGTCCAGAGGCAAAAATATTCTTTTACGTTTTTGATTAAAATCAAATGTCGAATGAACCAATTTTGCTCGAATTTTGCTGGAAAGTTCAGTGTAGATGACAGTGCATCTTTAAGTATTTTCAAGGCCTACCCTATCAGGGGCAAAACATTCTTTTACGTTTCTGATTGAAATCAAATATCCAAAGAACCAATTTTGCTCGAATTTTACACACAAATGCATTGTAGATGACAACGCATCTTTAAGTATTTTCAGAACACTACCTCATTAGGGGAAGGCTCCAGGGACAAAAACATTCTTTTACTTTTTTTAAAATTGAAATCAAATATCGAACGAAGCAATTTTGCTAGAATTTTGCGCAAAAGTTCATTGTAGATGACACTGCATTTTTAATTATTTTCAAGGCCGTACCTATCAGGGCAAAAACATTATTTTATTTTTTTGATTGAAATCAAATATTGAAAGAAACAATTGCGCTCGAATTTTACGCACAAATCCATTGTAGATGACAACGCAAATTTAAATTTTTTCAGGGCACTACCTCATTAGGTGCAAACTCCAAGGACAAAATCATTCTTCTACTTTTTGATTGAAATAAATTATCGAACAAAGCAATATTGCTCGAATTTTGCGCAAAAATTCAAACTAGAAAACATTGCATCTTTAAGCATTTTCAAGTCCGTACCTTATCAGAGGCAAAAACATTCATTTACATATCTGATTGAAATCAAATATTGAACGAACCAATTTTGCTGGAATTTTACACACACATCCATAGTAGATGACAAAACGCCTTTAAGTTTTTCCAACGCCGTACCTTATCAGAGCAGAGTGAAGGGGCAAATGCATTATTTTATGCTTTTGATTGAAATCATATATTTAACGAACCAGTTTTGCTCGAATTTTGCGCCCAATTTCATTACGGATGAGAATGCAACTTTAAGTATTTTCATGGGCGTATCTTATCAAGGGCAGGGGTCCGGCATTACTCTGATTATGTGAAATTTCAAATTTTATTTTTGTATGCTTAAGGCTGTTCTCAAATCAAAATGGGCAACTTTATGACATAAGTTTTAATTTATTTTTGTTCGGAAATGCATGAAATTAGCAGGCGTTGTTGTTCAGAAACTAAGTAATCGAGCTGTTTTTCCGTTTTTTTTGCAAACATAATAGATCTTTCAGAAAATAGTGTCAAAGTTGACGTTCTGAACGGACGTTCCCGAAGAAACCAGAAAAACCAGTCAGCGAAGGGTGAAAAACGTGTTTGTCACGTGATCAAAATCGCTTATCATTCTGAATTATCTTTATCAAAAATGGAAAACAAAGTTCGATTCCAAATCGCTTCCATAGTCAGGCCTTCCAATTTTATACCTTTCTGTTAAAAAATGAATTTGTTAATGTATGAAAATGTTGTTGAATAGATTAGTTGAGTTATTAGTGATTAGTTGAGCATTTTACAAGTTATCAGCCTTAATAGTCCGCCAGCCAGCAACGGATTTTGATGACCAGGTTCCTCTTGGCCGATAACTTGTAAAATGCTTCAGAGAGTTGTATCATGAAGCTCCGTGAACGTCATCTGCGGTTCCGTGGGTGGGTTGAGCAGCGGTAACCTCCCAAACACTTTAAAAAAAAATTAGTCATTTCCTCCCGGTTGAAAATTTGTCAAATTATAGCTAACCCAATATCTTGAAGAAGAAAAAAAGCCAGCTGATTATAAAGTGGTGGTTAATACGTCAGCTGGTCACACGAACATGAAAAAAATATACAGGGTGCAAAGGAAAGTCCCTTTAACCTGAAAATACTTGCGAACGGGGAGAGCTACAGCTATGGAAGCGAGGTAACGGTATAGTAAAGTGACTACGCCCGATTTAAGGCAAATGACGGCAGCGCCCCTAGTAGCGAAATTTGGAAGATAGCCATTGCAAATCGAAAACGAAAAGAGATAGAGCAAATTTTCCAAAGTTTTAGAGCTTCAATTAATTAGTACGAAACGACATTTGGTTTACATGGATAAGATAAATATTCACCTGTATACCCAAAAATGCTCTATTTTGTGTAAACGTTTGAATGGAATAGCCAGAAGTATGAAGAAATACGCACAATTTATGGTATAAATACGTGTTTATCTCAATACATGTTGATAACATCACACAAAAAACAAAAAAGGCAAACTGTCTCACAGTGATAAAAAGTTAATATTCAGTATGTTCAAAAAGTTCGCCATTGCTCACGAGACACGTTTGTAATCGTGAGAGTAATTCTTCATGCCACATTTCTCAGCATGGAACGTCTATTGCTAGCCTCTTCAATATGATGACATAGATTTAACCCTTCCAAGGACGGTGGCTAGACGGTCTTACCCCAGGTTCCGGGAAGGTCTAGCCACCTAATTTTATTTCCAAAACTGACAAATAACAGCAAGAATATTTTTATAAAATTTTGCTTTTGTAATGAAAGTGAAAATTAGCGGGTTTTTATTTTCTAAGAAATTCGTTTGAATATTCTGGTGTCAGTAAATTACTTCATTAGTTTACGAACAGAATTCTTCTGCCCCTGAAAGGGTTAATCTAAAATTTTAAATTCATAGGAAATTAAATTTTTACAGACGTTATAGCAAGTAAAACGCCACAATCTGAAATTGTGCACTGCTACATTCACGAATATGCAAAGTAGAATTGTCGCTCATCGATTTCGGACATTTTTGGGTTTAGAGGCGACGATTTATCTTATCCGTGTGAACCAAATGTCGTTTCGTACTAATTAATAGATGCTCTAAAACTTTCTAACTGGAAATTTTGCCCTATTTCTTTTCGTTTACGATTTTCAATAGCTATCTTCCAAATTTCGCCACTAGGGGGCTCTCCCGTCGTTTGCATTAAATTGGGCGTAGTCACTTTACTATACCGTTACCTCACTTCCACAGCTGTAGCTCTCTCCGTTCGCAAGTATTTTCAGGTTAAAGAGACTTTCCTTTGCACCCTGTGTATTTTTTTCATGTTCGTGTGACCAGCTGACGTATTAATCACCACTTTATAATCAGCTGACTTTTTTTTTCGTCACGATATTGGATTAGCTATAATTTGACAAATTTTCAACCGGGAGGAAATGACTATTTTTTTTTTTTTTTTTTTTTTTTTTTACGTGTTTGGGAGGCTACCGCTGCTCAACAAACCCACGGAAGCGCAGCTGACGTTCACGGAGCTTCATGATACAACTCTTTGAAGCATTTTACAAATTATCGGCCGAGAGGAAATAACTGACGAAATTTGCACCTGGCTCGGGGACTATAAGGGGACCTTCTACATTAGGAGACAAAAAAAGCACTTTTTTAGGATTTTTTTGTACGAAAACTGCATGATGGATCTTTTTGAAATTTTAACAGTTCATTGTACATATCTTAAGGTATACACAAGATCTTTTTTATTAGATTTTGTTGCTTCTATTCTAAGTTATAAACAAATATGAAATATGTTCAACTGCTTTGGAAAATTACGTCTAGACAGTGGGCATGATAGCGCCTTGTAGAATCTGAAACACAAAAATGATTTTTTTTCGTAAACTTCGTGAGTATAGCTTCCAGTTAAATTAAAGGAACCCACAAATTTATTTAAAAAAGTTATGCAATGGTTGATTAAAAAAAATTGTTAAAAAAATTCGTTCTTATTTGTTAATAAGTTTTTTTAATAATTTTAGTAAAAGCTTTAGTTCATATCGAAGACTGTTAAATAAGCTTTAATAAAATAAAAAAAAGAATCAAGATGATCCATTCAGTAGTTTCTTTTTAATCTTGCCTACCGTGTCAAAAAATGTGGTTGAACGTATTTGTTTATAACTTAGAATAGAAGCAACAAAATCTAATAAAACAATTCTTGTGTATACCTTAAAGATGTGTACAATAAACTGTTAAAATTTCAAAAAGATCCATCAGGCAGTTTTCTTACAAAAAAAATCATAAAAAAGTGCTTTTTTCTCGCCAGCTCGCCAGCTCGCCAATGACGAGCAAATATTTAAGGTTGGCGAGTAAGTTTTGTCTTTTAAAGAGTTGTGTTTTAAATCAAACAAGATACGCTCAGAGTATCGTGCCTCAATCCAGCGAGATCCTGATAGATCTTTTGTGCTTAGCTGAGAAATGTGGATATTTTAACAAAATATGGCAATGAAAACAATTCAGGTATTTTATCCATTTTATTGCTGAAGGAAAAATTAAAAAAGTGTACATATCTCAGCATTCTGGTTGATGGTACCACAGATAGATCACATGATGAACATGCAAATGTGTATGTTCGATATGTAGATGCAAAAGATAATCATATCAAAGAACTTTTTAGGAGCAATAGAGCTGCCAAATTCTATTTCATTCAGTTATTTTCACAGTCATAACTGATTTTATAGATAAGAATACAGGTCCAAATGAATATAGAAACAGGTGTTATAGTGTAGGCTTGGGTACTGATGGTGCTCCAAATATGGTTGGTTACAAATCAAGACTGGTTATGAAAAAGAAATCTATTTGTGCTAAATTGATAAATATTCACTGCCTTGCACACCATTTGCAGTTGGCTGTTTTGGATGCATGTGGTGCAGCTGATTATCGGAAAAAAATGTTTGATTGATTAGTTAGGAGTATTTTTACATTTTACCATGTCCCGGTTAAAAGACCTCATGTGTAAAAAGAAACAGCAGAAATTCTAGGAGAAAGAATTCTTAAACTGAGTGATATTCACACTATTAGATGATTCTCCAACAAAGAAAGTGCTGTGAAAGCTCTTTTTCAAGCCATCTTGAACAGGGGGCCCACGAAAAAGACAATGATAGTGCTAAAGCTAAGGGCTTGCTGAAAATATTGAATGATTATAAATTTCTTTAAGTTCTGTACTTCCTCTTGTATTTTTATAGGAAACTGAACCCTTTAAGTGTGGCATTAAAAAACAAGGAACTTGTCATTTCATCTGGAAATAAAAAATTAACATTGCATCTCAGTTCTGGCATATATAGAATCTAGTGTTTGACCAAACGAACAGGAGTTTTTGAACCAACTATCCATCTCAGGAATAATCAAGGTTGTACATGGCAAATATTAAAAATGGGAAGCGAGAGTTTCAGACTTTAAGAGGGGGATTAATTAAATATGCAAAGATATACCTCACAGAAAGGCTGTAATCTCATGTCAACTGATGTGTTAACATCTCTGCATGTTTTTGACATTTTGGATTGGCCTCCCAAAGAAAAAAATTCTTGAATTTGGGTTAGAAGAAATAAAAATGCTCTTCATGTATTTGAACCCAAGTCTATTTAATGGGAAAGTGGATAAAGTAGAAAAGTGCCACTATTGGCAGAGTGGGCAGAATGTAAGTTTATGTTCTCTTCACTAACACTGAAATATATGCTGGAGAAGTTTTACAGTGAAAAGTACTCAGCAAGATTCCCCAGTTCGCTCCAGATTCAAATAATTTGTGCTGTTCTGCCAATGAGCATAGCTTCGTGCTGTCTTCGAGGCGTCAGCTGTCAAAAGAGACTCAAGACTGCATACAGGCACACTCTGAAGAGAAGACTAAGACACTGGATGATTTGCTCAGAATTTCTATTAATGGATCCACCCTGAGAGATTTTGATCCTACAGCTGATATTAATAAGAGTGGTATTTCAGTGCAGAAAGGCAAAGCTACACAAACATGAAGTTCTACAGGAACTTTATCTTTCATGACTTTTTAGTGGTATGTGGCAATTTCTGTAACCATTGAAACCTTATGGCAACCTTATTTTGAGTTAATATTATTTTTTTCCTTTGCAGTAAATTGTTTCGATTTTTCAATTTCTGCATTTTTTTATGATTTCGGCCACCACAAAGTTCTTCATACTACACCTGTTAACACTTTAAAAATTATTCTTATTTCTCATGAATGTAAAATATTCCTGATTTAACAGGCAGCACCTTTTTGACCTTAGTCAATTTAAATTCAGTTTGTCATAAATAGTTCATTTTCTTGGCAAGTGTGGTGACCGACGTTGCTGTCTCAATGAATGTAAATAATGGCGTGCAAAAGTTTTAGTCTGACGAGCACCTTTTGAACTGAAATTTCATGCCCTGCTTTATGGTTTGTAATAATATTTATTATCGCCGTAATAGTAACGTTTGTTATTTAAAAGTACCTGCTTTTCAAAATGTAGAACTGATCGTATATAAAATTCTTTTAAACATCATGCCACCAAACAGCATATAAAATACGTCTCATGGATTTAAAAATATTGGTAATATATTTTTCATTCAATTCCTACTATTAGCTCACGCTCTCCCTATATTTATTTATATATTTATATATTTATCTTGTTCAAATTTTCAATCGTTAATAAAATACTCATTATTCATGCTATCAAGTTGAAATAAATTTTTTTAAACTTGTACTGGATGACAATTGATGTTAATACAGTTTTTTCAAATATTAATTAATTAATTAAATTTTAATTAATTATTTTTAGTTTTGCATGGGAAACAAAATGGCGGCCATTGGTTATTGAAGTTCAATGAAAGTATTTTCAATAAGGGGTTACCATAGGGGGACCCTGTTCTGTCGCCAAATACCGCCAAAAATGTCGCCAACTTGGCGATATATCGCCAAATTTGGCGGACCAAATGAGTCGCCAAAAGTGACGCCAACTTGGCGATATCTGTAATATTTCGCCAAATTCCCATAGAATTCCATTGTAAACCTACTTGCTTATAGAAAATCAACAAATTGAGATATTTTAATGCAACAAAAACTAATATTAGCTTGATTATATTAAATTTTTCTTTGATAGCCTAAGTAGGAATTGACGTTAAAAACAAAATTTTTATATTACTTGTTATGAATATTTTTAAATCCATTCCAATACAAGCCATCCAATATCTAGCAATAACAAAAATTTACCTGCCCCGCATTATAAAATAACGGCTGAAATGATGATGCACAGAGTAAGAATAAAATTTTCTGTTTAAAAAATAAATTGCACACATTCATAAAATGTTTAAAAGTCTTAAAAGTAATCCGTACGGTACTATACAGCCAAGGATCGATTGTTTGAAATGAAACTGTCAAACGTAATTTTATTCTACCTTTTCTTGACATAAGAATAGAAAGGAGAAAAAACTAAATTTTTCGTCAGACGTTTCATGATACCTTTTATAAAAAGATTCTATCCGTACCAAACTTTTTCATTTCGGAATCTTTTTTGTTATTTCGACAACCTGTCTGGCATTTCACCATATGAAAACCTTAGCCAGAAAATTTAAATGCGTATGAAATAAAAATTCTGTAGTTAAATAAAATATGTCTAGACTATTTTACGATTCAGTTTGACAATGAAAATCTATTCCGATCTAAATTTTGTCAATATCAATATCTTTCTTATAAAAAACATAAGATTTTACAGTATTTAAAATTTTATGGCAGTACATGTCAGTAATCGAATGTGATCTACGTGACATTTAAGTTAAATATCTTTTACATGTTAAAACAGAGATAGTGGTGAAGAATGTTAGATTAAATTCACATAATAAGAAATTAAGGCTGCTAGTCCCTCAGCTTCCGAATTCCAATCGGTAATGTTAAGTCTGTGGGCGTTTGATGCATTTTTATATTCAAAATATCTCCTCAGGAAATTAATATTTTTAACTTCTTCTTTTAGTGTTCTCTTCTTAAAGGATGTTACTTTTTTTCTTAGTTGTCGGAATATTTCTAAAAGTTATGCTTAATTTAATATTTTATGTTTTAAAAACTGACAAAAATTTTAACACGTCATATAAAATTAAGAGTAGATTTTAGAAATATTTTGAAAAATAAGAAAAAAAGAGACATCCTTTAAGAAGAGTACACAGAAAAAAGAAGTTAAAAATATTAATTTTTTGGAGGAGATAGTTTGATTTATAAAAATGCATCAAACGCCCACATTAAAATGCCCTTACCGAGGGGAAATTCGGAGGCTGAGTGAATGGTATGCCTTAAGACAAAATATTCTCATAAAATTTTTGAAAGTGGGTGCCCATTTTGTGGAGAAAAAAATTAGTGAAAGCTCAATTTTATTACAAATTACCACAATATTTATGTTTTTAATCAGTTTACAATAAATATATTTTAAAAATAATATTTATATGAAAAAAAGCAATAATGCCTTCAAATAAAATTTTGAAACGTATTAATATTGGCCTCGCGCAAGAAGTTAACACACTCTAGCTATCTACATTCGGCCTTTTTGATTATATTCATTTCAGAGGTTTAAGCTCGTAAGGTTCGAATACATGTTCTTAAATTCGTGATTGATTTATTTTTTATTGTTTTATTTATTGATTGATGAATGTTTTAATTTAGTTATGGACTATAAGCTGGAAACAAATGATGAACTATTCATATACACTGGTGTCAAAAATTAAGGACCAGTCACAAAATACTAATTTTTAAGAAAGCGAATACTCAAAAGAAAATAATATAATTCAAATAATTACTACCCCTAGAACACAGCTAGTCCATATAGCATCTCATTCTTGTCACACATGGTCACAGGCGTCACAGTCACTACGGTGAAACAAAAAATAGAAAATTCCACACGTCTCATTATGAATCTCAAATGATCACTATATGTGACTCCTCTGAGACATCAATGTGACTGCTGCGTTGTGACGAGTCACCAGGTGACTTTACAATGTAGTTACATTGTGACTCTCACGTGGCTGTCATTTTTAGACTCAATTCCAAAGTCATCATGAACGTTGCATTATGATAAGTCACCAAATAATATCACATTATAGCCACTTGGTGACTTTTCACAAAAGAGCACAATGGTGACTTCACAGTAGTCTTTCTGTCACCTGAAAGTCATCATGTGACTTTAATGTGACATTATTTGGTAACTTATCACAATGCAGCGTTCACGATGACTTTGAAATTGAGCCTGCAGATGACAGTCACATGAGAATCACAATGTAACTACGTTGTAAAGTCACATGGTACTCGTCACAAAGCAGCAGTCACAGTGGCGTCTCAGTGGAGTCACATATAGTGATCATTTAAGACTCATAATGTGATGTATGGAATTTCCTATTTTTTGCTTTACCGTAGTGCCTGTGATATTTGTGACCATGTGTGACAAGAATGAGATGTTATATGGACTAGCTGTGCTGTTGGGATAGTAATTATTCGAATTATATTATTTTCTTTTGAGTATTCGCGTATTTGAAAATTAGCATTTTGTGACTGGTCCTTAATTTTGGACACCAGTGTAAATGCAAACGTATTTATCTTTCCTAATCGTCTGCACGCAATAGAGATAGATTTGAAAAAAAAATCATGCTTGAAAATTCATTAAGTAAATTGCGAAAGTTAAATTTAATCGTCTGCTCTTGCTACCGCAAAATGACATGAACGTTATGCAAGGACACGTGCGTCTTTTATAATATAAATATAGTAGATCGAGAGGCCAAAGTAGGAGAGCCGATAAAATTTGCCTTCAAAAATCGTATTATATATTTTTTTATACGCCTTTTAATTTTAAAGAAAGGAATTTTGAATTACTAATTTCACACCGAAAGCGAGTTAAGTCGTCAAATATGGTGCAAGGAATTTTTCAAACGCTTCATCCTACACTACTGCATTTTATCCTGTTATCATTTATAAAACTATACTATCTTAAAACTGCTTAGCGGAACAAATTATATTTTTATGCAATTTAGATAATTTATTGCAGCTAATCAGATCGGTGCGTAACAATTTATAGTTGGTAACTATCATTTTTTTTTTTTTAAACCAAATTCCTGGTGGTATTCGATTAAATATATATATAAAGGTTGGAAATTATTCCTTTTGCGCATGCTCGAATGATTCATTCGATAGTTAAATAATTTATTCTGCCCATCACTACACCAGACAACTATGACATTCGGCCAGTGGTTGCCTGGGAAAATTGTTCGGTAAAGAATGAAGCCGATTTATCGCCGCTAAAAATGCAATTATAATGTTGTATTTTTACAAAATGAAATTTATAAGTTCTTGAAGTAATTTTTAAAGCTTTTTTCACTATTTTATTCATATTATTAACTACTTTGTATTTTAAAGTATTTTTTTCAAAAACTCTCCTATGTTAATAATTCCAAAATCTCAAAAATGTTGTCTCAAAAATTACATTTTCAGAAAGCTATGCTGCTGTAAAATTTAAATTATAAATGCAAAAAAAAAAAAAAAAAAAAAAAAAAAAAGAAAGAAATTCTTAACGTGCTTTCATTAAAGTTCACAAAAATGTAGAAATATGGATTAATTCATTTAAATGACAAATTCGGCAAATTTGCCAGCTATAGCCATGTTGGCTTCATGTATAGCAATATATTTTTGTCCCCAAATTTGTTGATATTTCGCCAAGTTAGCTAAATTTGACAGTATTGTGGTTAATCCTGCCATTAGCACTCTTCAACAAACACTCATCGTTGAAACTCATACCGATTTCTCTATAGAAAATCAAACTATAATTGAGTAACCCTTAAGTTTCAGTTGTGTTAACCAGTGGCGCAGCCAAGGGGGGGGGGGTTAAAACACCCCCCAGAGCTAAGAAAATTACTATAATCGCCGCTTATATGAATCAAAACCAAAGTTAATATTTAAACTTTTTCATCTTTCGTTGAAATCCGCCGCTTTGTTAAATCAAATTCTATTCAACAGATTCAATTAAACGGCGAAATTCTACTTAAAACTGTGAAAGCGCATATTACATGCATTGGTTAAGTGAAAATTGGTTATTTGGACTAAGTCACTTTTTCGAGACGTCTTATGCTAAAAGAGTGATCATTTCTGCCACACAGACGCTTTGAGTTTAAGTATTATACAGTGGGACATTTCTTAAGTGCACTTCTGTCTGTGTTCCATGTTCGAAACAATAACAGAACATCGAATTCCGGAGAAAAACATACACTTTGTAGATCTCTCTTAGTTTCAAATGCCCTAGTTTACGCTTTTTGCTCTCAATTATATCTAAGACCAAGTTTTTTGCTTACCGAGGTAAAAATCTTTGTAAAAATAAGAATTATAAAAAAGTTATAAAAAGTTGTTTTTGATTGTGATTGAAAACATTTTCGCAATCAGTGTTCCTTTCGAACCATTTGTTCCGTGGGGGGGGGGGGGGTGTCTGTGCACAAATTTAAAAGTGATATTTCATTAGTTGGTAATGTAGCCACGAGTATTGGTGCTTGCTCCCGGGGAAGCACTGCCACCCGTCCCTCGTAGGAAAGAAGCATTGATTGTAATTTCATTGACTCATAGATAGCCTGTGAGTATGGATTTTGAATAGAGAGGGATTCAATGCAAGACATTTTCTTAGAATTTATAAAAAATTCTATCTAATAATTATACACAATTTTATGCTAACCGTGCATTAATTTTAATTAATAAGCAATAAATTAGTTATACATTGATTTACACTTATTACATTTTAAAGAATGCTACCTGACCTGCATATTATCAAAATTATACTAGCTGACCCTTCCGGCGTTGCCCGAGCCCATGATAATTACCTCAAATTTGCATGATTTTATATCTTTAAACCGATTTTATATGATTTTATATTTTCAAAGGAAATTTTCGCTGAAAAATTTTGAATATTAGAGGTAAAGTCATTTTTAAGAAGACATTTTCTTGTTTGCTTTTTTTTTGTTTTTTTTTTTTTTGTTTTTTTTCCTCGTAGGTTTGTTTTATAGTTTAAAAAAATTGTCCTTGTTGTCTGAATTCTATAAAATTTTCATCGGTTATAAGTATAACGGTTTTACAGACCGTGGGAAAATATCGATATCTAGTTGTAAAAGAAATATACGTTTTCTTTCTAGCATTTTTTTTTTTTTTTTGTGTGTGTGTGTGTGTGTGTCGGGTTCTTTAAAATAGCAGCAACGATAACAACAAAAAAAAAATCTTACTGTCTGAACTCTCTGAAATTTTATTCGATTGTAAATATAACTTTATCTAATTACTCTTTAAAATTTCGTGAAAAAAATTGGCATATTTAATAGTGAAAACAATGAGCCGAAACCGAGCGAATCCACGCCGAAACACCTACCGCATTTTCATCGAAAAATTCTCAATTTTTTAAAAAATACTTTTATTCATCAGAGCATTTTGAAGTTTTTGTAGGAGCTGTCAATTTGGTCTTCCGAGATCCCCTTTGTGTCTAAATACAGACATTTACTTACTTATAGAGAAGAAAAAAGATGACGCGAAGTGACGTGCGGCCCTAAATAAATAGTAATTTAGAATGCTTTCAGCTCATTTAACACCTTTAAATTTCTAATTTTTAATAAACTGTTTATACCGAGCATCTCATCTTAAAAATTATCTCTGTACTAAATTTCAAGTTTATAACGCTAACAGCTTCAACCAAATCATAATTTATAACTCTTTTAGAACGTTTTTCGCTCATCTTATCCTTTTAAATTTCGAATTTTTAAAAACCGTTCTAAAGGAGCATTTACTACATGAAAGTAATCATTGTGCCATATTCCAAGCTTCCTTACCAACTGTATCACATAAATCGCAATTTTAGAAATTTTCCTACTCTTGCATTGTTTTAAATTTCGAATTAAAAAAAAATTCTGGTCGAGCATTTACGTCTCTTAAATAACATCCATGAAAAATTTCAAGTTTCTAGCCCAAACAGTTCTAAGTATATTATGATTTAGAAAAATTTTTTAGAACGTTTTCAGCTCATTTCACTCTTTTAAATTTTGAATTTTTAAAAAACGATTTTGTGCGAGTATTTATACCTTAAAAGTTCCCGTTCCTTTCCCCCTTTTAAATTTCGAGCTTTTTGGAAACCATTCTAAGTGAGCATTTACATCTTAAAAGTAAATACTTGACCAAATTTCTAGAACCAACAATATCGCAGAAACCGCAATTTTAGAATGTTTTTTGCCCCTGCACCACCTTTGGAAGCTGTACCGATGTAAAATATAGCTTATGTTGGAGCGGAGATAGTCATCAGCATTTTGCCACTATTATTAAGGTTCCACTCCACATTTAAAAAGTAAAACCGGAACTATTATAAGATCATTCGTGTGTCTTATTTTGTTGGTGCTCAGGGGGGGAGTTGAGGGCGCTCGATGTACCCATTGACGTAGAATCATCCAAGGATTGTTGGTAATGATTTTCGAAAAAATGTCTGTAATTAGCCGATATAATATTAAAAACCCATCTAGAAAACAACGACAGGGATCAAAAGAGTGTTGCTAATTTGCGACCTCCTTTCGAAGCGCGCTTGGCATAATTCCAAGTTTAAACATTATACAAGATCTTTGTTTTAGATAAGGCAACAATAAGCAACATTTTACATTCCAACTGAATTCAGTTATTGAAGGCAAATATTAAAAAAATAATTCATATAATAATTGTAAATAAATTAAAAATCAGTAATTTTGAGACAACAATCGCTTATAATTCAATAATTCGTTTATAATGAAAAAGCTTTTTGATTAAAAATCACTTGAATAATCATGCCTAGATATGCTTTTATTTTAAAAAAATGAATCAGAAAGTTTCACGTTGTTAAGTGTACTTATTTTTAATGTTTTTAAAATTGTCTACTATTACGTGAAATATGATTTACAAGTGACTTTTCGTGAGAATCTCTGCGACCTCTTTCCGAAGCGTGGTTGGTTCTCTGCCAAGTTTAAACTTTGTACAAGGTCTTTCTTTTAGAATGAGAAATATTCATCGGTTTTCATTCCAATAGAATAAAATTATGACATGTGGTATTGTTATACGTACGTAAGTATATTGTCTTTGAACAGTTCTGACATTTTATATGGAACCCTTTGTACGCGAGTAAAATTCGCACAGGACCGATTATTTTTTTTTAATCCGTTAGGTAGTTCCAGAATTAACCTCTACAAAAAAAGTTACTCCTTTATAATATTAGTACAGATACGACTTCGGTTTGAACCCAGATATTCTTAGAGAACTTTAACAATAATAAGGCTATTTTAACGAAATTTTCAACACATTTACTTTATTTATTGTTAAATTCGATGTTATGTAAAGTAATGGAAGTGCGCAGTAATTCAGTCAACAATACCATGTTTAATATCAACAACATTCCAAAATATGGATTACCTAAATTGAGTACTATAATTGGACGTGGATGATGATAAATTCCACCAATTCTCGTGATGGTTAGATGTTGTTACATTTGGTAAACAGCAAGGTAAGTATATTGAAAATTTTGTTAAAATGGCTTTATTATTATTAAAGTTAAGAACAAGAATTCGGGATCGTCTTGGAACGAAACCCTGTGTATTTTTGACAGAACAAATGGATTGGAACCCTATTATTTTTTATGCAAAAATTATTTGCTGGACTGTGCTCTTCCAACTCTTAAAGTTTGCCTCATCATTTTTAAACTCTTTTTCTGAATCTAACCTAATTTTGTGTTATTTCATTGTGCATTTCATGTTTTCTAACTCTAATATTGTACACGCTGTTTAAATGAAACATAATCAACGTAACTGCGGAAAAAAGCATTATGATTTGATTCATTAAGAAGACTGATTATATTAACCGATGATTCAAATAACCGGCGAACACATTTATCATAAATTCAACCCCCCCCCGCCCCCAGAGCCGAATTCTGGCTGCGCCACTGGTGTTAACCTTAGTAGTGTTTCTGCGATGCGATGTTTTTCGAAAACGGAGGGTGCTTGGGGGGAAGTTCCCTCTCCCCCCCCCCCCCCTCCTTAGGTGACGAATTTTGGAAAATTCCGAAACATGAGTCTACTAATTTTAGTTATAATATAGGCATGTAAAATTTCAAGATTTTACTTTCGTTGGTTTATGAGATATGGGATTTTTTTAAACATTAAATTTCGCCTATTGCCCACCTTAGGGTTCGAATTTTAAAAAATCAATGTCCAGTTTATGTATTGCCCTCAGGAATACATAAATATTCCAAGTTTTAAAGCTCTATTGTCAACAGGAAGAGGGTAAAAAAGGAGTAACAAGATTTGACTGCCAAATACAAACAGAAAAAAAAAGAAAGAAAGGAAGAAAGAAAGAAAAAGAAAAGAAAACAGGTAATAAATACGGAATTTTGCAAACTAATTTTATCGGTTTTTATAACTTTGGCCTACAGAGCTATAAAATTCACCATGTCTCAATGCAAGGTGCGAACTTCACTAAAATTGGTACCCTTGTCAGTTCCACTGAAAATGAGTTAGTTAAAAATATTTGTGGAGCAAACATTCAAACCATGCTTTCTCCTTTAGATACAAATTTTCAAAAAACACAAAAAACTAATAAATTAGAAAATAACTTGTATTTAATTCTAATTTTTATTGTGTATTTTTATTACTGGTTATTAGAAAGAATTGCAAGCATACATAAGATATTAAACATGAAACAAATTAATAAAATGCATTTAATATTTGGAGAAATCACGTTTTGACCGAATTCAGAGGAGAAAACATGTTTTGATTGTTTGACAAGTGGATAAAACGCTTTTTGAATTAAATAACTTCTAACTCACAAATAATACAAAAGCATTATTTTATTTGAGTAAATACCGAACTTCAGTTGATTATTGATAAAATAAAATGACAGATTATGGTAACTAATATGATACCTAATATTCATTAAATATTTACTAAATAAATAGTCGTTTGCCAGAAATCCACTTCAAATTTTAAAACCAATATCTTCATCTAGACAGTCACACACTTCCCCCTCTTCTTCATTGCAGGTTGGTAAATCATGGATAATGCGATTGTACCATTTGAAGACATCACAAAGTTAATTTTGCCACTGTTCACCATACATTACCTTCAAAAGTTTGTCAACATCTTTTTCCTTTTCAACTGATATGGCGTGACTAAGAGGAAGAGATTCTAAAACAACCTTTTGAACACGGGCAACAGTAACTCCCTTTTTAAGAAGATTTACATCATATACTTCACTTAGATCTTGAAATCTATAATTCTGGAAGCCTTTAACCTTAACAGTTCTCTTATTTTTCTCTAAAACAATCCGTTTCAATTGTGATATGTATGGCAGGTTTCGAAAGTACACATTAAGTGACAACTGTGATTGGCAGACTGGAGAAATCACTGTTTGATTGAATGCAGGCTTTGGAGGAAGCACTCTTTGATTGAAACGTCAAGTTTTAAAATTGGTTTATAATCGGAGAAAAATGTTTTTTGGTTTAAAATACCGTTTATTTCTGTGCAATTTAAGACAGAGTTAATAAAAATAACAACTCATTTTTTACTTTCTTCCATCTTCAATAGAAGAAAGTATTGTAATCGAAATTTTTTTCGACTTCCGGTTTTTGACGGATTTACACGTTTTAAGGGTCAGAGATCCCAAAAAGCATGTTTATAGAAAATGTCTGTCTGTCCGTGTGTCCGTATGTCGTCATTGTACCATCGAAAAGTGTATGAAGTTATGCATGGAATTGAACCAAAAAAATTTTTTAAGTTTGTGGCTATGGCAAGCAGGTCCTCCATTAATTTTGAAAAAATCCGCCGGCAGGGGGAGCTGTAATAGCGATTTTTGTGCCATTTTGAATATTGTACCATCAAAAAATGTATGAAGTTATGCATAGAATTGAACCAAATTTTTATTTTAAGTTTGTGGCTATGGCAAGTAGGTCCTCCATTAATTTGGAAAAATTCCGCCGGCAGGGGGCGCTGTAATATCGATTTTTGTGGCATTTTGAATATTGTACCATCGAAAAGTGTATGAAGTTATGCATAGAATTGAACCAAATTTTTTTTTATAAGATTTTAGCTATGGCAAGCAGGTTCTCCCTTAATTGGGAAAAAATCCGCCGGTAGGGGCGCTGTAATAGCGAACTTTGTACGTTTTTGTAGCACTTTGAATATTGTACCATCAAAAGGTGTATGAAGTTATGCATAGAATTGAACCAATTTTTTTGCATATGTTTTTGGCCATAGCAAGAAAGTCCTCCCTGAATTTGGAAATATTCCGCCGAAAGGGGGCACTATAATAGCAATTTTTGCGTAATTTTCTTTCGAAGTTGCTATAGTATTGAATTAATAAAAATGAAATATTGACATTTGTAACAACATTTTGAAATATTAAAATGTATGAGATAGAAGAAAGTTTTGGGATTGGCACATCCAACTGGTTATTTTTTTGTGGGAAAACACGGTTTGAATGTTTGCTCCTCATTTATAAATAAAAAATGTAAAATTTTGAGTCCTGGACGACTTAAAAACAGTATTTTCTAAGATTTTCAATTTTTAATGTAAATCTAAACTGAATCAAGTTCAAGTCTGTAATTTTGTCACTTTGAATCGAACTTTCGTCTCAAAAAACAAAATAAAGTGAAACATAGGTTTTGTGTCCGAAATTAAATGAAGGAGGTGTATAATTTTCTTTTCCGTGTGTACTTTTATGGTTTGCGTGTTTTATTTAGGAGTCATTACCCTGTCTGCGAAGATGACAAACCACAGGTCATAGACGCAGTTTGTGAAAATTTTTTACTATGTTTTCCATGTGTACATAGTGGAAAAAGGGAGGAACAGAGAAATAAAACTTAGTGAGCAAACCTAATTGGAGTAAAATATATTTATTTGTACATTAATACATATAATTATTTAACTTATAAATGTAATTTTTATTCTTATATAAATAAATATATATTTTTAAACTTATTGCACTTATTTTTTATACAGTAGACTCCTTCAAATCCGCATAGCTTGGGACCAGAGGTTATACAGATTTTGGAATTTTGATGATTTCTGGTCATTTTTTGTTTACATTTTTAAAATAGTAATTTGAATGTAATAATGTTCTTGAACGTATAATAAATGCTTGCAATAAAATAAAACATTAAAATAATTAAGTAAAAATTAAAATATTAAAAATGAAGAACAACTAAATAAGTAATAATCCATAACTAAATGTATAATAATGATGAACTAATTTTTTCTTGAATTATTCATTGAAACTCATAAATGTACGCAAATAATTTACAACAAAATCGTAAAGTAACGAAGTTTCATTTCACAGATTTAATGATAAAAAAAAAGCTTGATTATTTAATATTATTATTTGGTAAAAAAAAAAAAAAAAAATCGCGATCGCCACTGTATCTCTACCAACTTGAAGTTTTCCGGAAATAAATTTTATACTTCTTTCATGTGTGAGCATGAATTCCGTCATATTAACAAGAATTACATATTAAAATGTCTATGGAAAGATATAAAAATAAAAAAAAAACTTGAATTTTTCCCCTTTCATCTAAATTGTAAGTTTCATTGTTTACATCTGCAACAATTGTGCTATTTTTAGACATTTTCTGATTTTAGCATGGCAGATTTGAGGAAGCTCATTGTATAGGTATATAAGGTTCTGAGGAACATATACTATTAGAACTATGGTTATATATTATTTTTTTGCTTGTATAATGTCTGTGTACTGGGAATTTTATAGTAATACTCTTTTCTTATAAGAAATGTAATCCGAGCTAGTGAGTTATACAAAGTAGGTGAAGGAATGTAGTTTATCAACAGAGATGGCTTTCCCTGCTATTCAAATGCAAACCAGAGATAAGGCAGACAAAAGGATTTCACCAGATAACGAAATAACGGACGTCACGGAAGGTGACAGGAGGAGGTTCCATGGATTGGAGGAAGGAAAGGGGACCCTGATGGCAGAAGGGAAACCCCGTTGATGTTTTTGGGAGAGGAGTGATGCAGCTGAGGGAGAGCAGTTAAGGCGTATAGCTGAAAGTGGGTGGTCGCTTTCTCGCAGCAGGGGTGCCCAGAGAGGGTTTTGGTGACGCAAAATGCGTCCTAAAATTTATTTTTTGGGGGGAATTTAGAGAAAAAATACATTTTGGGGGCGGGGGATTTTTAAAATCTTAATACTATTTCCTTTTTTTTTTTTTTTCTTTTTTTGTTTCATTATTAAAAAAGTTTTTGATTTTTTTAATATCACTTTTAACTTCTTTTCAACATTCAATTTCCAGAAATGGTCATGTTTTTTTCATTCTTTAAATTATAGATAAGGGCAATAAGAACCGATTTTGCATCTTAATATCTTTGAAAGTGCGGGAATAAAAAAATACTTGGTATACAGGTGGGAAAATGTTTAACACATTCTGAAAGGCAATTAGGACCGCAAGACGTGATAAAAGGAATAGCTTTCCAGAAGCGTCTTAAGGAATTTATTATATTGTTTGACAGGGTCGAATCGTACAGTCCGAGTGCAAAGTACATTCTTGATGGGTATGATAAGAAATAACAACAAAATAAGCATTTCAGAGGAAGAGACAACGCTAAAATTACTTGATGATTTTCAGAAAACTAGGATTTAAGTACAGTATATTTTAGTGATGTTAGAAGAGTAGTAATGTATGTCATTAAAACAGTATAAGGTAAACAACCTGTACAGAGAAAAAGACTTCCACCTAGTGTTGGGCGAAAACAAGATGTTTTTATAGATTTTATCGATTGTATGGACATCTCGATATTTTCTGATTGTGCAAAATTTTTCTCGATGACTCCAGTTTGCCAATTGCTTTTATACTATACCCGAATCGATTTTATCAAGAATCGTCTGCGGGAAAGCTGGAATGAGTCGGGTTAATAAGGACTAGTTGGCTACGCCCGCTAGTGCGCTCCTTCTTTAATCAGGGCCTCTAATTTATACGTAATCTTGTAATATGAAATCTCAAACTGGGTCCCCGCTGCATACGGCACCGTATAGAAGGCGTGGTGTGCACACACTGCAAAATCTTGTAAACAAAAAAAAAATCTCGAACCGAATGAACCTCGGACCGGATCCTTTATGGGGGGGGGGTCAAAGGGCGGGCACAGGAGCTGCATAATATGAATAAATGTCGCAGGGCTTTCCAACGATATATAACATGAGGGTTAGAGGCAAAATTTAGAAAAGTGCCCCCGGGAGGGCAAAGTGGAGGAAGGGTCATCGGAGGGGTATAACATCAACAAGTGGTCACAAGCCTTTCCAACCAAATGTCACATAGGGGTCTTGAGCTAAATTTATAAAAATGCACACCGGGTTGACAAAGTGGGGGGAAAGGGGCGCGGGAGGTGCATAACAGGAGTAAGTGGTCATAGTCCTATTAAACAATACGTCATATGAGGGGTCTCAGCTAAATTTCGAGACGTGCCTACCGTGGCGGGAAAGTGAGGGGAGAGGCACCGGAGGCGCATAACATCAGTAAGTGGTCACAGGCCTTTCCAACCAAATGTCACATGAGGGGTCTCGAGGTATATTTATAAAAATACCCACCCCACCGTGAGGGCAAAGTGGGGGTGGAAGGGCACGGGAGGTGCATAACATGAATAAGTGGTCACAGTCCTTTCATACAATATGTCACATAAGGGGTCTCGGTTAATTTGGAAAAGTGCCACCCTGGGTGTCAAAGTGAGGAAAGGGGCACGGTAGGTGCTTAATATGAATAAGTGATCGCAGGACTTTCTAATGATATATCACATGAGGAGTGTCGGCAAAAATTAGGAAAGTGCTCTCCCCGGGGGTCCAACTATCGCAACCCCCCAGGAATTCAGCTCCCCCCCCCCCTCTTTTGAAATTTCATATATTATAAGTAATATTTTTCGGAAAACTCCTTAAAAAATTCGAATTAAAATGATGACAACGCAAAAAAAGTTCAAAAACTGGGGCCAAATTGGGAAGGGAGAAGAAAGTCTCATAATATGAAAGTGATCCGAAGTCTTTCCAATGACATATCACATGAAGGGTTTAAAAAAGGTTGAAAATCCTCCCCCTCCCCGGTTTGTTCACTCTTTCGGCCCGGAATTCACGTATGCCCCACTTTTAATTTTTTATATTTAATAAATAATATCTACCGGAGGACTCCATCAAAAAAACACATCTAGAATTATATTCATTGTAGAAATCACTACGGTTTTAAAAATTTGTTCGCCACCTCCGCACCCCCCTCTTTGAAATTTTTATATTTAATAAATAGTATTTATCAGAGGGTTCCAGGTATGTGACAGCTTGATAGGGCTAAAATAAGAGAAACTTTGAATATTAGGGCTTCATTTCACAGCTCATTGTCATGCCTCTTTCTCTATCTCGTCTCGATAAATCTTCTCACATCTCTTCTCTGCCGAGAACGAGAAATTGAATTCTCGTTCTCGGCAACCTATGAAAAGACACTAATCGAGAACAACATATCGAGAAGCGATGAAAATTGATTTCTCATTCTCGGCCAACATACGAAATGTTGAAAAGCGCGAGAGGAATAATCGGGAAGTCAAAAGTCGAGATGCCGGTGAAAAATGATCGAGATGAGATTTGCGGAAATGCCAGAGAAAGAGAGAAATGAAGCTTTCAGAGTCAACTTACCGCATTTCTGGTTTAAGTCATAGTTTCTCGAAGGAGTGCATTTGCTTATTCAATCTCTTTTTGTTATTAACCGATATGGGTTAGGAGGTATAGTGGTTTATTTATTCAGTTCTGTATAGTCCTAATTTTAATAATTACTGTTGAATTTAGTGTCATTTTGCCCCGAATTTTCCATGTTTCTCTTACTTTAGCGCTGTCAAGCTGTCCCATACCTGGGGCTCTCAGATAAATATTATTTATCAAATATATAAATTTCAGAAGAGGAAGGTGAGTGAATTCTGGAAGGCGCGAGAATGGACCGACGGGGGATTAATTTTCAAACTTTTACCGAACCCCTCCTGTGACATATCATCGGAAAGCCCTTTGACCACTCTTTCATATTATGAACCATTCTCCTCCTGGAGTAAATTTCGGGAGGGGGAAGCAATAAGGGGGTGAATTTTTTAAATCGTTGCGATTTCTACAAGAAATATTATTTTAAATGTGTTTTTTGATGGAGCCCTCCGGTAAATATTATTTATTAAATATGAAAATTTAAAAGTGAAGGTTGCGTGATTTCCGGGTGTATTCTGGGAAGAAAGAGTGAACCCATGTGTGAGGGGTAAATTTCAAACTTTTTGGACCCATCATGTGATATGTCATCGGAAAGTTTTCGGACCACTCTTTCATATTATGAATCTTTCTTCCCCCCTCCCCAATTTGGCTTCCCGGGTGAGGCGCTTTTCGAACTTTTTTGAAATCGTAGCGTTTTTATCATTTTAGATCGGATTTTCTTACGGAACCCTCAGATGAATAATTTATAATCTATTGAAATCTCAAAGAGAGGGGGGGTAGGGTGTATTCCGGGGCGCGCAATAGTTGGAATCCTGGGGGCACTTTTCTATCTTTTGCCGTCACCCCCTCATATGATATATCATCGGAAAGCTCTGTGACTATTACTTCATGTACATACCTCCCGCGCCCTTCTCCCCTTTGACTCCGCGGGGGGTGTCTTTTTCTAAATTTAGCCGACACCCCTCATGTGATATATCGTTGAAAAAGACTTATGATCACTTATTCATATTATGCATTTATTGTTCCTCCCCTACTCCCCCCCCCCCCCAGGTGGGTTGTTTAACGCATTCCAGCAGATGGTCTTCTAATAAAGGGGAAATCATAGAACTGATCTCAAATGACGTAAAAACATCAATAAAAAATATTGATACTATTTACCATCCTTTCAGTTCATGTTTTTGCCACTAGGGGTACTTTTTATTCTTATTTCTTTGTCCAATTTGCTGCTAATTGTCGAAAAATTCTACTTATTGATACTTAAACTCCTCTTAACGTTTCATACCTACTCGCGACTTTTCAACTTTTTGCAACCAAAGAACGCCGTTACATGACTTTTCCACTATTATGGCTCCATTATGGCCTCCCTTCGGTTTGTTGTTTTTTAAATCCATCTCTTTCAGTTACCATGTATTTACTAAATACTGCTTTATAAACATATAAAAACAATGATTTTAATAAACGATTGTAGGTTCTCGGAAGTAATCGATGACTATATCGATTGTGTTTTTTACCGATTACGATTTTTTTTTTATTGGTCCACGAATTATTTTAGGGGGAAGGGAGAAATTTATAGAAAAATTAGAATTTTTTGGGAGGGAAAGGAGGATTAATTACAAGGGAATAAGACTGAAAAATTATAGTGTGAAAGAAAAACATACCTATGCAGAATACAGGGACTTACAATAGATTTAGGACTATGTTTTAATGGTATAATGTCTGCCATTTTATAAGAATCGGTACTTGTATAAGAGTATATTGTATGTTGTTAAAGCAGTATAAAGCAACACTTGTACTGAAATAAACGCTTCAATCCACAGTTTATTTTAGGGTGGAGGGTGATTTAGAGAATTTTTTTGGGAGAGTGAGAAAACTGTATGGCTAGATAGCATAAAAAAAATGATTGGGAAATCTTAAGCGTTAAGATTTAATCTTAAACAAGGGCGTATGTACATGCAAATGTATTTGATATGAGTTTGATATAAACGACTCGTCTTTAATATTTTAGTTTTCTTAAAACGATATGCAATTTTTGTATTTAAGATTTATTTTGTAATAATTTAAAAGATTTTTATTTTAAATACTTGTAAGTAAATATTTATTTTCATAAAAAAGTAGTTTTATTTATTAAAACGTATATAGTGAACACGGGCTTGTCAGTCAGGACTTATAAATGTGAAAACAATCAGATTGCTAATAATAAAAAATGTATCTTTTATTATTTATTACGCTGTTAAAACTTTTATTTCATGTTTGTATGACAGTACGTAAGAATACTATTATTAAATAATTTAATAATAAGAATATATTTTACAATTGATTTTCTGTTTAGGGGGGGGGGGACTCAGTGTTAATGTATGAAGATTTTTTGGGGGGGAATTTGCGTCATTGGGTTTGGGGGGGGGGGGATGGTCACCACTGTCTCGCAGAGTACTGTAGATGCCTGGAACTCATGGTGTGAGTAGTTCCAGAGTAGCTCGTGGATAGAGCGTGATTAGGCGGTGAAGCTCTTGGAGTATAGAGCTAATATGTTGGGAGATTAATAGTGATCTCCGATAAATCTAAATTAACTAGCTTAGGGTGAGAGGAATATAAAGTAGTTTAACAGTACACAGCAATTATTTACTGTACTTAATTTAATATTGGAGCGGATCTCCAATATCCGAGTTCTTAATTGTAAATAGTGTCTTGTTATCTGTAAATAATGTGTAAATAAATTGTTAGTTCAGTTTAATTGAAAGAGTTGGTTTTCTTTTCAACAGTCCTCTCATAGCGTGACCGATATCAAGTAATCATATCGTTGGTGGCAGCATATAAATAGTAAAGGATTTTTTCAAATTTGTGTAGACTTAGAGGAAACCCGACAAGGTATACACAGGATTATTCACGACCGCATGTACAAACTTTTAGGGATGGTACAGCTCACTAAAACAAAAAAATTTTGCAAAGGAAATCTAGATCGCTAACCACTCATTCAGTCATAAATACAGGGTGTCTCTTTGCATGTCGAACCCGATTTCTTTTCGCAACTTTAATGGTAATGAAGGTATTATATCGATAGATTCATCAGACTTACTTTACTTTGAGTAAAATATGATAGATATCGTGGGATGACAGCTGCTCTTCTAGACCGGGAGGTAGCTGCACAAACTTTCATCTCATCGAGTAACGGTTGAAATTCCAGGATTAAACAGAACTTGATTCGCATATTAAAAAGCAACTAGTGTGCCAAGTCATATCTTGTTGGAAAATACCTGCAAACCCGATTTTAGTGGTTGACTGGTAGGTCTACCATTGTGTTTTTCTGCTCCCAGTCCTCCACATTTTCATACATTTGAGAGCAGGAAAACAAAATGTTAAACCTACCGATCCACCATAGATCAGTTTCAACTGACATCTCACTCTAGCAATCATTTTAGCAACCAAATGTGCGTTTTGTTTGCTTCTCAAATTTGACCGATTATGATTGGTTGACTCATAATACAGGCTACAAATTGACGATTATGATTGGTTGGATGAAAATCGGTGGGCTGGTGATCACGTGGTTGAAACTGATCTTATAAAATCGGGTCTGCAGAGCACCAAGATATGACTTGGCAGACCGGTTGCATTTTAATGTGCGAATCGAGTTTTAACTAATCTTGGAATTTCAGAGGTCAACTCGATGAGGTGATGGTTTGTGCAGCTGCCTTGTGGTCTATTAGATAAACGATTTTTATGTAACGTGAGCTGCATTCCAAATCACGTTGTGTCGTGGTCAGTGCTGTTTGGACCAGATCGAAATCCTCTTCAGCAATTCTTGAAACGTTATCATATTTCATGGAAAGCAAAGTAAATCTGTTGAAAATCTTGGTAAAACATTTTCATTATTGTTAAAGCTATGAAGGAAAACTCGGATTTGACTTGCAATGAGGCACCCTGTATTTATGTTGTTTGTTAGAAGATGGTGGCTAGTCTCAGCAATTTTTGAGACATTATCAGATTGCATAGAAAGCAAAGTAAGGCTTGTGAAAATATCGGTAAAATACTTTTATTATTGTTAAATCTATGAATGAAAATCCGGATTCGACATAGAGTGAGACACCCTGTAGTTATAACTGAATAACTAAACTGCGATCCTGCTTTCCTGTATAAGAAATGTTCGTTTTAGTGAGTTCTCCCACCCCTCAAAGTTTGTACCCGCGATAGCGATTGACCCTCTATTGTGAACGAATTATACAACCTCCTTTGCGAAAATTCGGTTAATAAATAAATTAAAAAAAAATAAGAGAAATCTTCGCTGACTGCATCCAATTGTTTTCGAAAATACCGGAGTTATTTGCTATTAGAACAGTGAACTCTCGTTAGTGCGGATTTCCAAGGGATACACTGAAGTCCGCATAAACAATTCAAACATTTAAGTGGTACAAAAATAAACCTTTGTGTGGGATTATCTGAATCCAGTTTTTTCAAGAAATTAGGTTTATTTCAATTTAGCTATTTATTTGAATTTAGTCTTTTAAATATTAGAATTTTATGATAAACGAAACAACGTTCTTTTAATTTAGTATTTTTAATAAAAATGCAAATAAAAAACAATATTGTTAATACAAAATAATTAATTACTTCGGACAAACAAAATATACAAATAAATTGTTGGACTTGCATAATTTAAATTTAAGTTGCTAAATCCCCTTTTTTGCGCTAGTGGAAAAAGTGTTATCTGATATGAGTCTATCCACATCTATTTTTTCTGACTACATACATATTCTTCAACTATGATAACCACTTGCGTTAGTGCATTCTTGTTACATTCTCTTTCTCTCAGAATGCTTTATTATTTGCATTTACAGCTGCTAAATTTATATTTTTATTCGAATTTTTTCCTTGTCAGTAATAAGTTATTTCAGAACGCAGACAGTTGAAGAAAAAGAAGTCTGATATTTTGGCTCGTTTTTTTCTCGTTGTATATGTTTGGTTTGGAAAATTATGAAACTATAAAGCGTTTTTACTTTCATCTATCTTCAATAGAAGAAAGTATTGTAATCGAAATTTTTTTCGACTTCCGGTTTTCGACGGATTTACGCGTTTTAGGGGTCAGAGATCCCCAAAAATCCTGTTTATACAAAATGTCTGTCTGTC
The DNA here is from genome assembly GCA_963932465.1 of Maratus speciosus. Taxonomy (NCBI): domain Eukaryota; kingdom Metazoa; phylum Arthropoda; class Arachnida; order Araneae; family Salticidae; genus Maratus; species Maratus speciosus. Next base: position 296,650,688 of record OZ010798.1, read on the forward strand.
CGTCCGTGTGTCCGCCTGTCCGTGTGTCGCCATTGTCGCCATGTTTGGCTGTGGCCAGTAAGTCCTCCCTGAATTTGAAAAAATTCCGCCAGAAGGGGACGCTGTAATAGCGATGTCTGTGTCATTTTCATTATTGTACCACTGAAAAGTGTATGAAGTTATGAATTGAACCAAATTTTTTGTGTATGTATTTCGCTATGGCACGCAGTCCTTCTTCAATTTAGAAATATTTTGCAGGAAGGGGGCGCTGTAATAGCAATTTTGTGCCATTTTCATTATTGCACCATCGAAAAGTGTATGAATTTATGTATAGAATTGAACGAAACTTTTTGCATATGTTTTTGCTATGGCCAGTAAGTTCTCCCTGAATTTGAAAAAAATCCGCCGGAAGAGGGCACTGTAATAGCGATGTCTGTGCCATTTTCATTATTGTATTATCGAAAAGTGTATGAAGTTATGCATAGAATTGAACCAAATTTTTTGTGTATGTGTTTGTCTGTGGCCAGTAAGTCCTCCCTGAATTTGAAAAAATTCCGCCAGAAGGGGACGCTGTAATAGCGATGTCTGTGTCATTTTCATTATTGTACCACTGAAAAGTGTATGAAGTTATGAATTGAACCAAATTTTTTGTGTATGTATTTCGCTATGGCACGCAGTCCTTCTTCAATTTAGAAATATTTTGCAGGAAGGGGGCGCTGTAATAGCAATTTTGTGCCATTTTCATTATTGCACCATCGAAAAGTGTATGAATTTATGTATAGAATTGAACGAAACTTTTTGCATATGTTTTTGCTATGGCCAGTAAGTTCTCCCTGAATTTGAAAAAAATCCGCCGGAAGAGGGCACTGTAATAGCGATGTCTGTGCCATTTTCATTATTGTATTATCGAAAAGTGTATGAAGTTATGCATAGAATTGAACCAAATTTTTTGTGTATGTGTTTGTCTGTGGCCAGTAAGTCCTCCCTGAATTTGAAAAAATTCCGCCAGAAGGGGACGCTGTAATAGCGATGTCTGTGTCATTTTCATTTTTGTACCACTGAAAAGTGTATGAAGTTATGCATAGAATTGAACCAAATTTTTTCTGTATGTTTTTGCCTATGGCCAGCAGGCTCTCCTTCAATTTGGAAATATTCCGCCTGAAGAGGGCGCGGTAATAGCGATTTTTCTGCCATTTTCTTTATTTTACCATCGAAAAGTGTATGAAGTTATGAATAGAATTAAACCAATTTTTTTGTGTATGTGTTTGACTATGGCCAGTAGGCCCTCCTTGAATTTGGAAATATTCCGCCAGAAAGGGGCGCTGTCATAGCGATTTTTGTGAAATTTTCTCGAGTTTTCGTAGTTCTGTTGTTCATCGGCGGCTCGTGCAGCAACGGGAACTCGCGTCCTGCTAAGCCAGCTATTCGCAAACAGCTGATATACAATAGAATAACGAAGAACTATTGATTTGAATAAATATCATGATCGAGACTAACTCGTTTTTACTCGGATTCATTGACTGAAGCAGAAATTTAAGATGAAAATCAAGTTTGGTATAACATTGAACTAATAATTAATATTGCAGTATTAACAATTAATAATACAATTAATAACAATTAATAATACTGCAGTTAATATTGAAGTATTAACATCTGTAGCTACTTTTTGAAATAGTAAGATGTATGAGATAGAAGAAAGTTTTGGGATTGGCACACCCAACTATTTTTCATTACATAAACATACAGAATACTCGCAAAAGCATCTAGTAAACTTTATTGTTATTTTATTATATTTATTTTTCAAATATTAATTGAGAAAAAATATCATTCTAAATATGATATAAGCCTTAGATATCTGCACTAAAGACGAGCTCAGATTGAGACATGACCCGATTTTTATTGCAGTTTTATACCATACTAGCAGGCTATGCCCGCTGCGCTGGTCAATATTTCCAAATGAACCTTGGATTAAACTAAATGGTGAATTTGAACTTGTATTTTAAACAATATGGATCTTCAGCTTGACCTTTCACATTACTGAAAACGATGCGAACGCCATTGCGATATAATGTTATCTTAAGCGTTGGACAAAATTTAGCAATTAAGAAGTAATTGTTTTAGTTGATTATAAACAGCGCACTTATGGTCGGGTAATGAGACCGTTATGACAACAGGAATTAATACCTCTGTAACTAATCAACATATAATGAAATCGTATATACTAACACCATTCCTAAAAGTCATGCAACAGGGCCACTTGTAACAAAATATGTTCTGTAGATTTTTTTAAAAAGGCTGAACTTTCATAATCAGGTTCACTTAATTTTTGAACTTTTACTGTTGCTCTATAACTAAGTACCATTGAACAATATGTATACACTAAAACCTTTCCAAAATTATTACCTAACTAATTGTGGTATATCCTACGAAAGTATTATAAACAATCGGATTGAAATACAAATTTCCGTTGTAAATACATAGTAGATGATGATGATGCGATTTTGTGTAATAGAATTCATAGTAAAGTTTTAGCTTCAAACAAAAACGATGCTTTCAACATTAAAGCTAATACACCAATATGTGAAGTATCCGATTACGGAAGGTTAACTTGAATTCTCATGAGCAACTACTCAAAGAAAAGTGAATATATGGCTTTTGTGATACTTTTATGTCAGCCAGGCGCAGGTAATAAATCAATAAAGATTGTTTTCATAGCATATTCTTATTTTATTATTTTCCTTTAAAACACAAACCTTTCACTCATTTAATTTAAAATGCATGCCTTATACTAATTTCATTTAAAAAACTGAAAAGATAAACAATAACAGGAAATAATGCCATAATTAAAAGCAAAAAAATATTTTTAATTTACATACGCAAAATGTAACTACTGCTACTGGGAATTTTAAAAATGCTATCAGCGAGATGTGCGCACGGTTGTTATAAATGTACCCATTTTTTCTTCTTATCGAGGAGCAATTTACAGATTGCACAATATTATTCCAATTCCAATTTCTTTCATTGAGGAACCTATGACCGGAAAAAATGGAAAAAGACTCTTGTAGATTCTTCGGATGACGGCATCTGACGCCATAAACCGAGTTTATATATATGAAAATAATTTTTAAGTCGTTACAAACATTGCTTTCATACTTAAATATTTTCATTGGTACTACTTGTTATCCCGTCGACCAATTTCGCCAAATTATATAAATCGCCAAATCATTCGCCAAATTATATAAATTGACATAATCTTTATTTTAAATAACGAAATAACAAATAAATTAGTATAACATTAATAAAAATACAAATAAAACGTCGAAATTAAAATCACTTGATGACGTAAACACGTGTAGTTTGTTTAAATTCAAGTGAATTTGATATTGACGATCAACCATTATTGGCATTTAATCTTATAGTTTGACGATAGATTTTTGGTCGACGGAATATCTAAGTAGTACCTTTTCCATTTTTGTTTTATAACGCTAAATTCTCAGTAATTTTTTCCCTTTTATTTTACATAAAATCACTATTTTTTTTAAAAATTAAGATGCTTGCATTTTTATTTCAAACTCATAGAGCCGTTTTTATTTTTTAGCCAAAAGGCTTGATTTGAATTTTTTCCGTTGCTAGAGTAACGGATGTAATGATAGATATTTTGAGGTTTAGATGCCAAAGACACCGCCAAATTAGAAAAATATGAAATGCGTCATGAACTGTTGGACTTATAAAAATTTATTTGGTAGCATTCGATTCAGCATACAAAACTACATTAAAAATATGCTATCATTTGACGCATAATTTTGATATTCGATTTTTTTCCCCTCCCCGTGCAAAAACCATTAGGGGTGACACTTTAGAAAATCCTTTCTTAGCAGAAGTTTATGTCGTAAGAAGTATTTTTACCACGATTTTCAAGATTTTAGGTTCAGTAGTTTGCGCTGTGCGTTAATTAGTCCCCTAATCCAGACTTTATTTTATATACTATATTAGATATGCGATTTTGCGGTGAATCGATGATTGAAAATTAGTCCAATATCATTTGAAATATTACATAACAGAGGAGAAAGTACGAAGAAAGACGAAGAAGAAATGACGAATTACAAAAGACTTGTAATTTTTTTTTTTTCAAAATGTTAAATTTTTCCATAGTAATAACGTATTAAAACATAAATTTCCTTAAAAATTATCTTTATTTCCTAGATTTCGAATCTGTGAATTTTCCTATAAATGAAATTGGCGATATGACTTGAGAAAATAGAAAATATTTGCTTAAATAAAATGGGTAATATTCGTTGATCTGAGTTCGAGTTTATAAATATCACATGCTTTCGGAATTACGGCGAAAAACATTTTAAAAAGTATGAAATTATTTTACAATATGTATGTGTGGCAGAAATTCACACTGAAATTTAAGTATTCGATTCCATTTTTTAAATATTAACTGATATCTATATAAGTTACAATTGAATATGAAAATGTACTCAAAAAATGATCTCTTTCACCTAAAAAAATACCATTTGTGAGAACATCCTCAAGCTAATGTCACGCTTATGCATTTTTGGCTTAAAATCACATTGTTTGGCGACAAAAGAAAAATAAAAAATTGTAAAGAAACAAATAGTAATTACACATGTGACTCACAATTACATCTGCTTGTTTCTTCTATAAGTCACGTGATAGGACAATTAGATATAAAAAAAAGAAAAGAACAGAACAGAAAAAAAATTTCGTTAAAATTTCACCTAATCAAATTTTCAGATTCGTTTCCATATCTAACGCAAGCGATAAAGAGCCAAATATTGCGTATCAAGTGTAATATTTCTTATTAAATTAATTTTTAAGCATTACAAATATTTCTTTCAGGTTTTGATTAAATGTTTCCGTTTTTTAATATTATCACTCATTAAAACGGATTTTCTTCTTCTTTTTTTCTTTTTTTTTTTCATTTAAATAAAATTAGTAACAGTTTTTCTTTTATTTTTCGAGGTTTAATAGCCGTTTCAATTTGTTTTTTATCAACGACTAGCAGGCTATGCCCGCTGCGCTGGTCAATATTTCCAAATGAACCTTGGATTAAACTAAATGGTGAATTTGAACTTGTATTTTAAACAATATGGATCTTCAGCTTGACATTGCACATTACTGAAAACGATGCGAATGCCATTGCGATATAATGTTATCTTAAGCGTTGGACAAAATTTAGCAATTAAGAAGTAATTGTTTTAGTTGATTATAAACAGCGCACTTATGGTCGGGTAATGAGACCGTCATGACAACAGGAATTAATACCTCTGTAACTAATCAACATATAATGAAATCGTATATACTAACACCATTCCTAAAAGTCATGCAACAGGGCCGCTTGTAACAAAATATGTTCTGCAGATTTTTTTAAAAAGGCTAAACTTTCATAATCAGGTTCACTTAATTTTTGAACTTTTACTGTTGCTCTATAACAAAGTACCCTTGAACAATATGTATACACTAAAACCTTTCCAAAATTATTATCTAACTAATTGTGGTATATCCTACGAAAGTATTATAAACAATCGGAATGAAATACAAATTTCCGTTGTAAATATATAGTAGATGATGATGATGCGATTTTGTGTAATAGAATTCATAGTAAAGTTTTCGCTTCAAACAAAAACGATGTTTTCAACATTAAAGCTAATACACCAATATGTGAAGTATCCGATTACGGAAGGTTAACTTGAATTCTCATGAGCAACTACTCAAAGAAAAGTGAATATGTGGCTTTTGTGATACTTTTATGTCAGCCGGGCGCAGGCAATAAATCAATAAAGATTGTTTTCATAGCATATTCTTATTTTATTATTTTCATTTAAAACACAAACCTTTCACTCATTTAATTTAAAATGCATGCCTTATACTAATTTCATTTAAAAAACTGAAAAGATAAACAATAACAGGAAATAATGCCATAACTAAAAGCAAAAAAATATTTTTAATTTACATACGCAAAATGTAACTACTGCTACTGGGAATTTTAAAAATGCTATCAGCGAGATGTGTGCACGGTTGTTATAAATGTACCCATTTTTTCTTCTTATCGAGGAGCAATTTATAAATCGCACAATATTATTCCAAATCCAATTTCTTTCATTGAGGAACCTATGACCGGAAAAAATGGAAAAAGACTCTTGTAGATTCTTCGGATGACGGCATCTGACGCCATAAACCGAGTTTATATATATGAAAATAATTTTTAAGTCGTTACAAACATTGCTTTCATACTTAAATATTTTCATTGGTACTACTTGTTATCCCGTCGACCAATTTCGCCAAATTATATAAAATGCCAAACCATTCGCCAAATTATATAAATCGCCAAACCATTCGCCAAATTATATAAATTGACATAACCTTTATTTTAAATAACGAAATAACAAATAAATTAGTATAACATTAATAAAAATACAAATAAAACGTCGAAATTAAAATCACTTGATGACGTAAACACGTGTAGTTTGTTTAAATTCAAGTGAATTTGATATTTACGATCAACCATTATTGGCATTTAATCTTATAGTTTGACGATAGATTTTTGGTCGACGGAATATCTAAGTAGTACCTTTTCCATTTTTGTTTTATAACGCTAAATTCTCAGTAATTTTTTCCCTTTTATTTTACATAAAATCACTATTTTAAAAAAAAAAATTAAGATGCTTGCATTTTTATTCAAACTCATAGAGCCGTTTTCATTTTTTAGCCAAAAGGGTTGATTTGAATTTTTTCCGTTGCTAGAGTAACGGATGTAATGATAGATATTTTGAGGTTTAGATGCCAAAGACACCGCCAAATTAGAAAAATATGAAATGTGTCATGAACTGTTGGACTTATAAAGATTTATTTGGTAGCATTCGATTCAGTATACAAAACTACATTAAAATATGCTATCATTTGACGCATAATTTTGATATTCGATTTTTTCCCCCTCCCCGTGCAAAAACCATTAGGGGTGACACTTTAGAAAATCCTTTCTTAGCAGAAGTTTATGTCATAAGAAGTATTTTTACCACGATTTTCAAGATTTTAGGTTCAGCAGTTTGCGCTGTACGTTAATTAGTCCCCTAATCCAGACTTTATTTTATATACTATATTAGATATGCGATTTTGCGGTGAATCGATGATCGAAAATTAGTCCAATATCATTTGAAATATTACATAACAGAGGAGAAAGTACGAAGAAAGACGAAGAAGAAATGACGAATTACAAAAGACTTGTAATTTTTTTTTTTCAAAATGTTGAATTTTTCCATAGTAATAACGTATTAAAACATAAATTTCCTTAAAAATTATCTTTATTTCCTATATTTCGAATCTGTGAATTTTCCTATAAATGAAATTGGCGATATGACTTGAGAAAATAGATAATATTTGCTTAAATAAAATGGGTAATATTCGTTGATCTGAGTTCGAGTTTATAAATATCACATGCTTTCGGAATTACGGCGAAAAACATTTTAAAAAGTATGATATATTCGATTTTTTCCCCCTCCCCGTGCAAAAACCATTAGGGGTGACACTTTAGAAAATCCTTTCTTAGCAGAAGTTTATGTCATAAGAAGTATTTTTACCACGATTTTCAAGATTTTAGGTTCAGCAGTTTGCGCTGTACGTTAATTAGTCCCCTAATCCAGACTTTATTTTATATACTATATTAGATATGCGATTTTGCGGTGAATCGATGATCGAAAATTAGTCCAATATCATTTGAAATATTACATAACAGAGGAGAAAGTACGAAGAAAGACGAAGAAGAAATGACGAATTACAAAAGACTTGTAATTTTTTTTTTTTCAAAATGTTGAATTTTTCCATAGTAATAACGTATTAAAACATAAATTTCCTTAAAAATTATCTTTATTTCCTATATTTCGAATCTGTGAATTTTCCTATAAATGAAATTGGCGATATGACTTGAGAAAATAGATAATATTTGCTTAAATAAAATGGGTAATATTCGTTGATCTGAGTTCGAGTTTATAAATATCACATGCTTTCGGAATTACGGCGAAAAACATTTTAAAAAGTATGAAAGTATTTTACAATATGTATGTGAGGCAGAAATTCACACTGAAATTTAAGTATTCGATTCCATTTTTAAAATATTAACTGATATCTATATAAGTTACAATTGAATATGAAAATGTACTCAAAAAATGATCTCTTTCACCTAAAAAAAACACGATTTGTGAGAACATCCTCAAGCTAATGTCACGTTTATGCATTTTTGGCTTAAAATCACATTGTTTGGCGACAAAAGAAAAATAAAAAATTGTAAAGAAACAAATAGTAATTACACATGTGACTCACAATTACATCTGCTTGTTTCTTCTATAAGTCACGTGATGGAACAATTAGATATAAAAAAAAAGAAAAGAACAGAACAGAAAGAAAATGTCGTTAAAATTTCATCTAATCAAATTTTCAGATTCGTTTCCATATCTAACGCAAGCGATAAAGAGCCAAATATTGCGTATCAAGTGCAATATTTCTTATTAAATTAATTTTTAAGCATTACAAATATTTCTTTCAGGTTTTGATTAAATGTTTCCGTTTTTTAATATTATCACTCATTTAAACGGATTTTCTTCTTCTTTTTTTCTTTTTTTTTTCATTTAAATAAAATTAGTAACAGTTTTTCTTTTATTTTTCGAGGTTTAATAGCCGTTTCAATTTTTTTTTTATCAACGATGAATTTCGCCAAGAAATAAAATGGTAACCTTATCGCCCAAAACAACAGAATTTTCAGTCATAATTCTAAAACTAATATAGGTAGAATAATGTGTTATAGATTAAAACCTTCCCTGAAACAATACCTATCTAACGGTATAGGTTCCGTAAAAATCCATGCAATAGAACTCGAAATCTAGGCGTTCGGAACGAAATTTCCGTTTGGATTTTATATATATAATAGATAATAGAACAGATAATAGATTTTATATATATATAATAGAATAGATAATAGATTATGTGTTATGAACTATCTCAAAGTTTAAAACAGATCGCATTGTTAGATTTCCTAATTTTAACGATATCGCGTTATGTTAGTTCCACATTCCACCACCAGGGAGCGCACTCTATTCTTAACGAAAGCGTATCTGAACGAAACTCCTTCATGCAACATTTCCGTAGATACATGAATCGGGAGGGTGGCGGTCTTAACCAATAATTTAAGATAATTGCTGAAATTACTACGAAAAATATTTTAAAGGGGCTCTACGCGGGCCCCTAATAGAGTTAGAGGAAATCGGAAGACGGCAAAATAATCGCGGGGAAAAGTTTGCTTGGGTGCTTCGGAGCTACTTTTGGCGCGAGATCTAAGCTCTACGACCAATAGGAGCCCAGATATTTAAGGAAATATGAAGTAACAAAGTCCAAAATAATAGAATTTTCCGTAATGATTCTATAACTAATCTAGGTAGAATGATGTGTTATACCTTAAAACCTTCCCTGGAACGATACCTATCTAACGGTATAAGTACCGTAAAAATCCATGCGGTAGAACTCGAAATCTCGGCGTTCGGAACGAAATTTCCGTTTGGATTTTATATATATAATAGATTTTATATATATAATAGATGAATTTCGCCAAGAAATAAAATGGTAACCTTATCGCCCAAAATAACAGAATTTTCCGTCATAATTCTAAAACTAATACAGGTAGAATAATGTGTTATAGCTTAAAACCTTCCCTGAAACAATACCTATCTAACGGCATAGGTTCCGTAAAAATCCATGCAGTAGAACTCGAAATCTAGGCGTTCGGAACGAAATTTCCGTTTGGATTTTATATATATAATAGAAGATAATAGAATAGATAATAGATTATATATATATATGTAATAGAATAGGTAATAGATTATGTGTTATGAATTATCTCAAAGTTTAAAACAGATCGCATTGTTAGATTTCCTAATTTTAACAATATCGCGTTATGTTAGTTCCACATTCCACCACCAGGGAGCGCACTCTATTCTTAACGAAAGCATATCTGAACGAAACTCCTTCATGCAACCTTTCCGTAGATACATGAATCGGGAGGGTGGCGGTCTTAACCAATAATTTAAGATAATTGCTGAAATTACTACGAAAAATATTTTAAAGGAGCTCTACGCGGGCTCCTGTTAGAGTTAGAGGAAATCGGAAGACGGCAAAATAATCGCTGGAAAAAGTTTGCTTGGGTGCTTCGGAGCTACTTTTGGCGCGAGATCTAAGCTCTACGACCAATAGGAGCCCAGATATTTAAGGAAATATGAAGTAACAAAGTCCAAAATAATAGAATTTTCCGTAATAATTCTATAACTAATCTAGGTAGAATGATGTGTTATAGCTTAAAACCTTCCCTGGAAGGATACCTATCTAACGGTATAAGTTCCGTAAAAATCCATGCGGTAGAACTCGAAATCTCGGCGTTCGGAACGAAATTTCCGTTTGGATTTTATATATATAACTAGCAGGCTATGCCCGCTGCGCTGGTCAATATTTCCAAATGAACCTTGGATTAAACTAAATGGTGAATTTGAACTTGTATTTTAAACAATATGGATCTTCAGCTTGACCTTGCACATTACTGAAAACGATGCGAACGCCATTGCGATATAATGTTATCTTAAGCGTTGGACAAAATTTAGCAATTAAGAAGTAAATGTTTTAGTTGATTATAAACAGCGCACTTATGGTCGGGTAATGAGACCGTTATGACAACAGGAATTAATACCTCTGTAACTAATCAACATATAATGAAATCGTATATACTAACACCATTCCTAAAAGTCATGCAACAGGGCCACTTGTAACAAAATATGTTCTGTAGATTTTTTTAAAAAGGCTGAACTTTCATAATCAGGTTCACTTAATTTTTGAACTTTTACTGTTGCTCTATAACTAAGTACCATTGAACAATATGTATACACTAAAACCTTTCCAAAATTATTACCTAACTAATTGTGGTATATCCTACGAAAGTATTATAAACAATCGGATTGAAATACAAATTTCCGTTGTAAATACATAGTAGATGATGATGATGCGATTTTGTGTAATAGAATTCATAGTAAAGTTTTAGCTTCAAACAAAAACGATGCTTTCAACATTAAAGCTAATACACCAATATGTGAAGTATCCGATTACGGAAGGTTAACTTGAATTCTCATGAGCAACTACTCAAAGAAAAGTACATATGTGGCTTTTGTGATAGTTTTATGTCAGCCGGGTGCAGGTAATAAATAAATAAAGATTGTTTTCATAGCATATTCTTATTTTATTATTTTCATTTAAAACACAAACCTTTCACTCATTTAATTTAAAATGCATGCCTTATACTAATTTCATTTAAAAAACTGAAAAGATAAACAATAACAGGAAATAATGCCATAATTAAAAGCAAAAAAATATTTTTAATTTACATACGCAAAATGTAACTACTGCTACTGGGAATTTTAAAAATGCTATCAGCGAGATGTGCGCACGGTTGTTATAAATGTACCCATTTTTTCTTCTTATCGAGGAGCAATTTATAAATCGCACAATATTATTCCAATTCCAATTTCTTTCATTGAGGAACCTATGACCGGAAAAAATGGAAAAAGACTCTTGTAGATTCTTCGGATGACGGCATCTGACGCCATAAACCGAGTTTATATATATGAAAATAATTTTTAAGTCGTTACAAACATTGCTTTCATACTTAAATATTTTCATTGGTACTACTTGTTATCCCGTCGACCCATTTCGCCAAATTATATAAATCGCCAAACCTTTTGCCAAATTATATAAATTGACATAATCTTTATTTTAAATAACGAAATAACAAATAAATTAGTATAACATTAATAAAAATACAAATAAAACGTCGAAATTAAAATCACTTGATGACGTAAACACGTGTAGTTTGTTTAAATTCAAGTGAATTTGATATTTACGATCAACTATTATTGGCATTTAATCTTATAGTTTGACGATAGATTTTTGGTCGACGGAATATCTAAGTAGTACCTTTTCCATTTTTGTTTTATAACGCTAAATTCTCAGTAATTTTTTCCCTTTTATTTTACATAAAATCACTATTTTTTAAAAAAATTAAGATGCTTGCATTTTTATTTCAAACTCATAGAGCCGTTTTTATTTTTTAGCCAAAAGGGTTGATTTGAATTTTTTCCGTTGCTAGAGTAACGGATGTAATGATAGATATTTTGAGGTTTAGATGCCAAAGACACCGCCAAATTAGAAAAATATGAAATGTGTCATGAACTGTTGGACTTATAAAAATTTATTTGGTAGCATTCGATTCAGCATACAAAACTACATTAAAATATGCTATCATTTGACGCATAATTTTGATATTCGATTTTTTTCCCCTCCCCGTGCAAAAACCATTAGGGTTGACACTTTAGAAAATCCTTTCTTAGCAGAAGTTTATGTCATAAGAAGTATTTTTACCACGATTTTCAAGATTTTAGGTTCAGTAGTTTGCGCTGTGCGCTAATTAGTCTCCTAATCCAGACTTTATTTTATATACTATATTAGATATGCGATTTTGCGGTGAATCGATGATCGAAAATTAGTCCAATATCATTTGAAATATTACATAACAGAGGAGAAAGTACGAAGAAAGACGAAAAAGAAATGACGAATTACAAAAGACTTGTAATTTTTTTTTCTAAATGTTGAATTTTTCCATAGTAATAACGTATTAAAACATAAATTTCCTTAAAAATTATCTTTATTTCCTAGATTTCGAATCTGTGAATTTTCCTATAAATGAAATTGGCGAAATGACTTGAGAAAATAGATAATATTTGCTTAAATAAAATGGGTAATATTCGTTGATCTGAGTTCGAGTTTATAAATATCACATGCTTTCGGAATTACGGCGAAAAACATTTTAAAAAGTATAAAATTATTTTACAATATGTATGTGTGGCAGAAATTCACACTGAAATTTAAGTATTCGATTCCATTTTTAAAATATTAACTGATATCTATATAAGTTACAATTGAATATGAAAATGTACTCAAAAAATGATCTCTTTCACCTAAAAAAACACCATTTGTGAGAACATCCTCAAGCTAATGTCACGCTTATGCATTTTTGGCTTAAAATCACATTGTTTGGCGACAAAAGAAAAATAAAAAATTGTAAAGAAACAAATAGTAATTACACATGTGACTCACAATTACATCTGCTTGTTTCTTCTATAAGTCACGTGATGGGACAATTAGATATAAAAAAAAGAAACAGAACAGAAAGAAAATGTCGTTAAAATTTCATCTAATCAAATTTTCAGATTAGTTTCCATATCTAACGCAAGCGATAAAGAGCCAAATATTGCGTATCAAGTGTAATATTTCTTATTAAATTAATTTTTAAGCATTACAAATATTTCTTTCAGGTTTTGATTAAATGTTTCCGTTTTTTAATATTATCACTCATTAAAACGGATTTTCTTCTTCTTTTTTTCTTTTTTTTTCATTTAAGTAAAATTAGTAACAGTTTTTCTTTTATTTTTCGAGGTTTAATAGCCGTTTCAATTTTTTTTTTTTATCAACGATGAATTTCGCCAAGAAATAAAATGGTAACCTTATCGCCCAAAATAACAGAATTTTCCGTCATAATTCTAAAACTAATATAGGTAGAATAATGTGTTATAACTTAAAACCTTCCCTGAAACAATACCTATCTAACGGTATAGGTTCCGTAAAAATCCATGCCGTAGAACTCGAAATCTAGGCGTTTGGAACGAAATTTCCGTTTGGATTTTATATATATAATAGATAATAGAATAGATAATAGATTATATATATATATAATAGAATAGATAATATATTATGTGTTATGAACTATCTCAAAGTTTAAAACAGATCGCATTGTTAGATTTCCTAATTTTAACAATATCGCGTTATGTTAGTTCCACATTCCACCACCAGGGAGCGTACTCTATTCTTAACGAAAGCGTATCTGAACGAAACTCCTTCATGCAACCTTTCCGTAGATACATGAATCGGGAGGGTGGCGGTCTTAACCAATAATTTAAGATAATTGCTGAAATTACTACGAAAAATATTTTAAAGGGGCCCTACGCGGTCCCCTAATAGAGTTAGAGGAAATCGGAAGACGGCAAAATAATCGCGGGGAAAAGTTTGCTTGTTTGTTTCGGAGCTACTTTTGGCGCGAGATCTAAGCTCTACGACCAATAGGAGCCCAGATATTTAAGGAAATATGAAGTAACAAAGAACAAAATAACAGAATTTTCCGTAATAATTCTATAACTAATCTAGGTAGAATAATGTGTTATAGCTTAAAACCTTCCCTGGAACGATACCTATCTAACGGTATAAGTTCCGTAAAAATCCATGCGGTAGAACTCGAAATCTCGGCGTTCGGAACGAAATTTCCGTTTGGATTTTATATATATAATAGATAGATAATAGAAGATTTTATACAAGCGCGGGCTCGATTTTTATACCAGTCTTCAGGACGTACTATACCACTACATACACCATCACTTCATCCCTGGTTGAAATATTTTAAAGAGTGTGGTTTGAAGCATGGGGCATTTTCACAATCTTTTGACTTTTATGCCCCTGAATACTAATTTTTATTTTAGTACATATTCTTGTGGGTTTTTTTTTTTTTTTTTCATATACTGGGGAACATCCCATTGCATGACTGCATAACAATATTAACGAGATAAATAAGTTTTGGACGATGTTGGGGGTCCAAATATCCAGGAAACTCCCTGATGCTGATTTTTAAGTTTGGATCTGTCTCTATAAAATTGTTTCAATAAAAGTAATTATGAATGTAATTTTTTTTCCGAAACTGGGAATATTGTTTTATGTAAATACTAGGAGGCTCTGCCCCCTGCAAGCTACACTTTCCAACCCCCGTTCAGACACCGCAGAATCTAAAAGCTCTCTAATTCGATCGGTTTTAAACAGATTAGAGAAGATTGAATTATAATGAAAAAACCTATAGCGATCTCTCTGTAAATAGGTTTCCATTCAATATAACTCTGACTGGGAAAATTTAAGGCCGAATCAGTTGCTGTTAAGACATCCAATGGTTGTTTTCGTGTTTGATTAAAGAAGATCAGTTAAACATTTGAAAAGAAGCTAAAATAAAATGAATTAAGTAAACAGAGTCTTTGCCTCCCGGTATTTTTTAACAGCGCTATAAAACGATTGACATAATACAATTTACTACAATTACTATAATTTACTGCTTTAACCCCTTCAGGGGCGGTTGTTCATTTTTGGAGCACATAATTTTAATTCTTAAATGCCACATTGGTACCAGAATATTGTAATGAAAATTTTCCTTTTATTAAGTAAGTGAACAAAAGCTTTTCCGTATTTCGAAATTTGTTTGTAAATTCTGGTGCCAATCACTTATTTCAATATTTCACGAATAGAAGTATTTTGCCCCGGAAAGGGTTAAACGCATATTAATGTATTTATTATTTTAAAGTTTACTTTGTCTTCCTTTCTCTTTTAATATTCACGTGTAAATACAATTTTCAAGACATAATTTTCAATATTTTCCTGCTTTTAACACGTACTCATTTAATAGTAATTTTAAAGTTTTTTTTTTCTGTTTTTAATAGTCACATGTAAGTAAATTTTTAATCGTTAGGAAATATTATTCTTTGAGCTGTTTTTTAGAGTTGAAAACAAGCTCTATAATAGGGATAAGTCGCCAAATATTATTTTATCGCCATCATTTCCCCTTTTCATAAGAAAGATTTCCATTTTGATTAAAGAATAAAAGTTATTTTTTTCGAATAAAACTACATAAAAGTTGCCATGATCGCAAAGAATTCTTAGTACTTTTATGTTAGCCTGGTGAAAATCTCGCCAATAGCTTTTTTTTTTAACTCGCCAGTTAGCATTTTTTTATTTTTCGAGTGATAAATTAAAACGGTACTACTTGGTTATCCCATCGACCAAAAATCTATCGCCAGACTTTAAGATTAAATGCCAATAATGGTTGATCGTAAATGTCACATTCACTTGACTGTAAGAAAATTACACGTTTTACGCCATCAAGTGATTTTTACTTCGGCGTTTTATTTGTATTTTTATCAATGTTATACCAATTTATTAACCATTTGGAAAAAGTCCTTCCGGCCAGTGCCGGGAGGAAGAGGTAGCTTTCATATTCCTCATTTTTAAAAAGCCAACTTATGTTATTCAAACACACGAAACTCAATTTAGTGGAAACCGAATATGGGAGATTCAGTACTAATTTTTATCAATACTAAATCATAATGAATGAGAATTTCGCGAAATTAGTCAGCTTTATCCAAGCTTCTTTTATTTAAAGTAACTTATATTTGGCTGCCAAATTCGGCGATTTCTTAAAGTGCCTGCCATTTTAAGACAACATGGTGGATGAGGCTAACCAGTGAACTTGGTCGAGATCTTAGTAATTGCTGTGCACATGCTCACTCACATCGGAATCGGTTGATATATACGAGTGCTGTCGCAGGCAAAAAATCAGATTTTTCAAAATGTCACCCACATTAGATATTGAAACTGCTATATCTGAGCCATTTTTTAAGATAAAGACAAACAAAAAATGCTCCTGAATCCTTATATCAAGGTCAAATACTTAAGAAAGAAACATTTTTCAATTTCTAATTTTTTTGCACCTCACTTTAAATATATATTTTTTAATTTAATGGCCGCCATTTTGAAACAAGATGGCTGATGAAGCTGGCCAGCGAACTTGGTCGAGATATTGATGTATACTATCCACATGCCTTCTTCCATCGAAATAGGCGAATACGTGTGTTATCGCTTGACAAATACAAGATCGATTCAAAGTGTTAGCCATACTAGAAATTCAAAGTGCTATAATTCAACCATTTTTTAAGATATAAACAAAAGAACAAATTTTCAGAAACAAAAACTGCTCCAGAATCTTTGTATCAAGGCCAAACACATAAAAAAAAATCTTTTTCATTTTCCAATTTTTTACTACTTCATTTTAAATTTTAAATTACATTTTTTTTAAATGGCAACCCTTTTGAAACAAGATGGCGAATGAAGCTGGCCAACGAACTCGGTCGAGACATTGGTATGTACTATGTACAGACCAAGTTACATCCAAATCGGTTTATAAATACGCCTTTTATCGCATGACAAAAATCGGGTCGTTTTAAAATGTCAGCCACAATAGAAATTCAAAATGCTATAACTCAGCCATTTTTAGGTAGCTTTCTTTACAAAAAGCTACCTATTGCAGCCGTTCGGAGGAAAGCGATTTCAAAAAATTTTGGTATATTTTCATCGATCATGACCCCCAGACCCCGAAACCACTCTCCGTTCAAAATTGATATATATATATATATATATATATATATATATCAATATATATATATATACTATATATATATATATACTATATATATATATATATATATCTGACCTATGTCACACTGTAACTCTCGTATTTATGAACCGATTTGGATATAATTCGGTGTGTACATAGTACATACCAATGTCTCGACCGAGTTCGTTGGCCAGCTTCATCCGCCATTTTGTTTCAAAATGGCGGCCATTTAAAATTTTTAAAAAAATTTAAAATTTGAAATGTGGTAACAAAAAATTGAAAATGGAAAAATATTTTTTTCTTATGTATTTGACCTTTATACAAAGACTCCGCAGCAGTTTTTGTTTCGTCTATATCTTAAACAATGGCTGAGTTATAGCATTTTGAATTTCTAGCGAAGCTGACATTTTGAAACGTCCTGAATTTTGTTACGCGATAAAAGGCGTATTTATGAACCGATTTGGATGTAACTTCGTTTATACATAGTACAGACCAATGTCTCGACCGAGTTCGTTGGCCAGCTTCATCCGCCATTTTGTTTAAAAATGGCGGCCATTTAAAATTTTAAGAAAAATTTAAATTTGAAATGTGGTACCAAAAAATTAAAAATTGAAAAAATATTTTTTTTATGTGTTTGACCTCGATAAAAAGATTCGGGAGCAGTTTTTGTTTCGTCTATATCTTAAAAAATGGCTGAGTTATAGCATTTTGAATTTCTAGTGTGGCTGACATTTTGAAACGCCCTGATTTTTGCCACGTGATAACAGACATATTTATGAACCGATTTGGATGTACCTTGGTGTGTACATAGTACATACAAATAACTCAACCGAGTTCGTTGGCCAGCTTCATCCGCCATCTTGTTTCAAAATGGCGGCCATTTAAAAAAATTTAAAAAAAATTAATTTAAAATGAGATACCAAAAAATTGGAAAATGAAAAAGAGTTTTTTTCGTATGTGTTTGACCTTAATACAAAGATTCCGGAACAGGTTTTGTTTCGTCTATATCTAAAAAAATGGCTGAGTTATAACATTTTGAATTTCTATTGTGGCTGACATTTTAAAACGACCTGATTTTTGTCACGCGATAACAGGCGTATTTATGAATCGATTTGAATGTAACTTGGTCTGTACATAGTACATACCAATGTCTCGACCGAGTTCGTTGGCCAGCTTCATTCGCCATCTTGTTTCAAAAGGGTTGCCATTTTTAAAAAAAAATGTAATTTAAAATTTAAAATGAGGTATTAGAAAATTGGAAACTGAAAAATATTTTTTTTATGTGTTTGGCCTTGATACCAAGATTCTGGAGCAGATTTTGTTTCTGAAAATTTGTTCTTTTGTTTATATCTTAAAAAGTGGTTGAATTATAGCACTTTGAATTTCTATCATGGCTAACACTTTGAAACGATCTTGTATTTGTCTCGCGATATCACACGTATTCGCCTATTTCGATGGAAGAAGGCATGTGGATAGTATACATCAATATCTCGACCAAGTTCGCTGGCCAGCTTCATCAGCCATCTTGTTTCAAAATGGCGGCCATTAAATAAAAAAATATATATATTTAAAGTGAGGTGTAAAAAATTAGAAATTGAAAAAGGTTTCTTTCTTAAGTATTTGACCTTGATATAAGGATTCAGGAGCATTTTTTGTTTGTCTTTATCTTAAAAAATGGCTCAGATATAGCAGTTTCAATTTCTAACGTGGGTGACATTTTGAAAAATCTGATTTTTTGCCTGCGACAGCACTCGTATATATCAACCGATTCCGATGTGAGTGAGCATGTGCACAGCAATTACTAAGGTTTCGACCAAGTTCACTGGTTAGCCTCATCCAACATGTTGTCTTAAAATGGCAGGCACTTTAAGAAATCGCCGAATTTGGCAGCCAAATATAAGTTACTTTAAATAAAAGCAGCTTGGATAAAGCTGACTAATTTCGCGAAATTCTCATTCATAATGATTTAGTATTGATAAAAATTAGTATTGAATCTCCTACATTCGGTTTCCACTTAATTGAGCTTCGTGTGTTTGAATAATATAAGTTGGCTTTTTAAAAATAAGGAATATGAAAGCTACCTCTTCCTCTCGGCACTGGCCGGAAGGACTTTTTTTAGATATAGACGAAACAAAACCTGTTCCGGAATCTTTGTATTAAGGTCAAACACATACGAAAAAAATCTTTTTCATTTTCCAATTTTTTGGATCTCATTTTAAATTTTAAATTTTTTAAATGGCCGCCATTTTGAAACAAGATGGCGGATGAAGCTGGCCAACGAACTTGGTCGAGATATTTGTATGTACTATGTACACACCAAGGTACATCCAAATCAGTTCATAAATACGTCTGTTATCACGTGACAAAAATCGGGACGTTTCAAAATGTCAGCCACGCTAGAAATTCAAAATGCTATAACTCAGCCATTTTTTAAGATATAGACGAAACAAAAACTGATTCAGAATCTTTTTATCAAGATTAAACACATAAGAAAAAAATATTTTTTCAATTTTCAATTTTTTGGTACCACATTTCAAATTTAAATTTTTCTGAAAAATTTAAATGGCCGCCATTTTTAAACAAGATGGCGGCTGAAGCTGGCCAACAAACTCGGTCCAGACATTGGTATGTACTATGTATAAACGAAGTTACATCCAAATCGGTTCATAATTACGCCTTTTATCGCGTGACAAAATTCAGGACGTTTCAAAATGTCAGCCACGCTAGAAATTCAAAATGCTATAACTCAGCCATTTTGTAAGATATAGACGAAACAAAAACTGCTACGGAGTCTTTGTATAAAGGTCAAATTCATAAGAAAAAAATATTTTTCCATTTTCAATTTTTTGGTACCACAATTCAAATTTTAAAATTTTTTAAAATTTTTAAATGGCCGCCATTTTGAAACAAAATGGCGGATGAAGCTGGCCAACGAACTCGGTCGAGACATTGGTATGTACTATGTACACACCGAATTACATCCAAATCGGTTCATAAATACGCGAGTTACAGTGTGACATAGGTCAGATATATATATATATATATGGATATATATATGTATATATATATCAATTTTGAACGGAGGGTGGTTTCGGGGTCTGGGGGTCATGATCGATGAAAATATACCAAAATTTTTTGAAATCGCTTTCCTCCGAACGGCTGCAATAGGTAGCTTTTTGTAATGAAAGCTACCTAAAATGGTTATTGTCCTCGTCAGGGTAGGAAATCAAAAGCATATCTGCATTTTATTCGTTTTCTGATTGGTCTGTACAGTAATCTGTATTTCCCTTTACTTTCAACAGAGATGGATACTTCTGTTGCCACTATGACAAAAAAGTAATAAAAACTACAAAAAAAAAATTAATAACTCAGAAACAAATTGAGATACAGCTTTGAAACAAATTGCAGCTAAAAGTACATTTTTTTCTCTATACGACGGACGGTGTAAAAAGTAATTAAACAAAAACATAATTTGAAGAACAAATTAAAAAAACAAAATTTATTTCCTACATTGTTTAAGCCCGAGAAGGGACAGATATTAAGATGTTTCATTCAATTAGTTCTATATTTAATGTTAAATTTTTGTAACAAATTAGTTAAGCCAATTGAAGATTAAAAAATAAAAATAAAATTCATACAATATGATACTTAAAACACCCTAAAAAATTAGATTCCGTTCATATCGAATCGAAATAAATCTTAGACTTCTTCCATTTTTAATTGAAAACATTTGTATTGCAGATTTTGTATTATGTTTATGACAATTGTGCATAAAATGATAAGATGCAGGCATAATACAAAACTTAAAATAAAGTCTAAGATTTATTTCAATTTCATTTGAACGGAATCTAATTTTTTAGGGTGTTTTAAATATCATATTGTATGAAATTTATTTTTATTTTTTAATCTTCAATTGGCTTAACTAATTTGTTACAAAAATTTAACATTAAATATAGAACTAATTGAATGAAACATCTTAATATCTGTCCCTTCTCGGGCTTAAACAATGTAGGAAATAAATTTTGTTTTTTTAATTTGTTCTTCAAATTATGTTTTTGTTTAATATGTCAAGTTTTTTAATAACTACAGCACTCAGACGAACGCATTACAAAATTAATAGAGAGTATCATCATCAGGCTTTGATGTATGCGGTATTGCATCACAATGTGGGATGCAGTTTACCAACGTGTAATTCAAAAAGTTTCACCACTGTAGTAATGCAGGTTGCGGTAGTTTGGACAAAAACTTTCAATCTGAACATAAAAAATCTATAATCAAAACATAAAAAATTAACTTAACTTAAATTTAGATACCCTATTTCCCATTCAGGAACGCTATGAATGTAAATGTAAATTGTGTTGAATCCTTACTGCTAATATTTAACACTTATAGCTGAGATACAGTAAAAAATAAAAATAAAAGATTTACTTGAATTTTTAAACCTTATTCTCTCCCAAGGGGTGATGTAAACACATCAGAAAATTATTACCTAAGTTTAACTTGAGGTATAAATAGTTCTCATCTCGGAAAACAAAATACATTTTAAAATTTAAGTTATGTAATTCCTCACTAAGTTCGCTACCAGCGTAAAAATAGCTATCCATTAGAAAATTTTTACTAAAATATAAACTTGACCAAAGCAAAAACTTATTCTGAAAATATCCTTTTTATTTCCACTATGACGCCATATTCACTTTTTAATTAAAAAAAAAAAAAAAATAAAACTAGCTCAATTTAATAATATTTCACGTGAAATCTTTCAACTTAAAAGAAATAAATTATTATTACGGCTTTTGAAATTTTTGCAACAATGAAGTAAAAATGTTACATTTTCTATGAAAAATGCCCGTTGATTTACAATGAAAAAAGGCGAAAATTGGAATTATTAAGAAAAATATTTGAATAATGCCAAAAAAAATTGGCCCATGTTTCTCTCTGCGTTATAATTTACCCATATGCAAAGGCATTTTACCATTCGTTTTGACCCTGACGTCAATCAAACGTTTTTACACTTTAAATTTATAACATCATTAGAATTAGTAAAGAATAAAAAATGAGTGGCATCAGGGACAAAAAGGTGGGAAGAAAAAATGAAAAAGTTACGATCTCCATAGGCTTTTCCATGTTAAATTAACATTGAGAAGTAACACTGGAAATAAATGAGTATTGCGCTGCCGCGCAATACTTAAATATTGTGGGATGTTTAGAAGTTTAAGAATGAAATTTCATTTAAAATTGGTCGTCAGATTTCTTGGAAATCTGACGATGGAAAAGCCTTTTCCCGAACAGCCAATGAAATGCTTGGATAATACGTAAGTTTCAGGTGGATAATACGTAAGTTTTCAGAAATCTGATGGGTCGCAGGCGATTTTTGTCGCTTGCAATTTTTACGTGTAATAACACTATCAATGTTTAATTCATGGCGTACGTAATATATGATCAACTCCGTGCGATTTTTTATGTCTTTGAAAAAATCCTTTTCCAAATGGTCGTTGTAATTTGTTAAATTGCTTTTTTATTATTATTATTTATTTGTTCTTTCGTTATTTAAAATAAAAATTACGTCATTTTGTATAATTTGGTGAGTGGTTTGGCGATTTATGTAATTTGCCGAAATTGGTCGACGGGATAAATAAGTAGTATCATTAAAACTTTACTTTGAATTTGAAATTAAATGTCATGATTTGTTGCATTATTTAATCGGGTTTGGCTTGATTTTTTTTACGACAATTTGGCGAAAACCTCGTTTTCGAATACCAGTTACATATGTATTTTTAAATTATTTGCTATTATTTTTAAAATGAAATAACAATAAATAAATAAAAAATTAATTAATAACGATAGAGCCAAAAAATTTATAACATTTTTTTAAATAAAAATAAAATAAATGTAAATAAACATTTATTAATAAATAAGCAACAATAGCCGGGTTACCATGTCAGGCAAAATAACGCCATTTTTGCGCCAATTAGGTACCCCGGTGCGTATATGACATCTGCGCCTATTATTTTTCTTTTCGTTTCGTTCAAATAAAAGAAAGAAGTGAAAGCCGTTAATGTTTCAGTTTTAAATGAAAGTTTTGTATTAAATAAAATGACAACGAAATACAAAAAAAAAAGCATTGTTCTTAGCATAGATTTAAGGGAGGCCAAACTGGTCGCCAAATTAGTTTAAAATAATAACCTTTTCTGAAATATGAAAAAATAATATGTGTATGATTAATATTTGAGTTGCCATCATTAGAAAAAAGTATTTAAAATTAGAAAAAAATTAATATTTCGAAAACTAATTCGAGTTTAAAATTTCTAATACCAGTTTTGAGAGCTGCGTACGGATATTTACGGATACATTATATTATATACATTACGGATACATATTACGGTGCAATACGGATATTTGGTGTTAATTTCATTGCAAAGTATTCCATATTTTAGGAGAAATCGCCGTGAGACATAATCAGTTGTTTAATCAGTCGTTTCAAAGAATCGTTTCATAAATTCGTTTCATATATCCATTTCTTAAAATTCGTTTCATTAGGATTTTATATATATATAGGGTAGATGTAGCAAAAAATTAACCTGCACACATTTTTATGGTTGTTGTTATTTTTTTTAACTCTGTCCCTTTGCAGATTCCTTACCGTCCCTCTTCTAAAATTATACAAAAAAGCACTTCAGATGCAGCCACAAACTTTCTTTAAGTTTTTTCTCATGCAGAAGTATGCTAGAAAAAGAATGTCTAAAATTCTTTGACAGGAAATTTACTGTAGAATTTAAATCAGCATTTAAATATCAATTTCAAGCATCGTGGCTTTATTGGTAGTCTTATCGTCCCCAAGATTTGTTCCTGCACTTTTCGAGGCAAATTAATTTATTTTTTTAATCCAATGTAAATAACTGTTTCTAAAAATCCATGAATATTGTGGCTATCACTTAGTCTTAACATGATTTGCCTAAAAGTAGGTGGTAATTTTCATTACCGTCCCATCCTTACCATCCCCCCTTACCGTCCCTTTTTCCGGTACCTTTCCCCTTTTTTTTTACCTTACCGTCCTTTCTTTAACACCCCTTTAAGGCAATACCAAAATTTTGTACTAAAAATACTACATTGTTATTATTTCTTATTTGAATGTCCTGTGGGTACTATGCAAATTCATTATAAGTAAAAATTTAGAAGAAAATAAAAAGGTTTAGTGTTAAAATGGTAGGGAAAAATAAACTCGCAAGTTTAACTTAAACCTCAATTAAATAAAAAATTTCCGCTGCTGACCATTTTTTCTTTATTTGGAATCATTAAGGCATTCGTCTATCAGATTAAAATGTTATTTTAGCAAGTTTAATTTCATCAGATTTTTATTCCTGAAAGTCAAAATATTGTGAGAATCAATAGAATCAAAAGATTGTGAGAATGTATAATGAACTCCAATTTTGCTGTAACTGGAGCACAGTTGAGCTTTATATTTGTCCATTTATCCCCTGCGCCCAGCAAGCATAAAAATAATTTAAAACGAATTTAATTATTTACAAGTCGGAACTCGTCGAATTCGACAAATTTAGATGCTTAAAAGAACAGTGAGATTGAATTTACTAAAAAATTACAAAAATAATTACAATAAATAATAAATATATTCGCTGGCCTAACTCTAACTCTTAAAAGAAATATCATTTTTAACTAAAGTTTAATTTCAACTTTTCAAATTATTGAAAAATTAAACTTTATTCTTATAAGTAATCAGTAACATGCAATTCAGATAATAAATTATCGAGTTATCAATATAGGCTTTGATCTTTTATATTACATAATAAAAAATCTTTTTATTTTTATTTATTTATTTATTTTACAACAAGAACTAAAATTAACGACGTTTTTACTGGCAAAAAATTTACATGCTAATTTTTTATATTCATACTAGGGGGCTCTGCCCCCTGCAAGCTACACTTGCCAACCCCCGTTCAGACACCGCAGAATCTAAAAACACGCTAATCTGATGGGTTTTAAAAATATTAGAGAAGATTGAATTATACTGAAAAAGCTGTGCAGAGCTCCCTGTAAATGGCTTTCCATTCAATTCCCTTTGATTGCAAAAAATTAAGGGCGAATCAATTGCTGTTAAGACATCCAATGGTTGTTTTCGTTTTTGAATAAAGAGGATCAGTTAAACATTTGAAAAGAAGCTAAAATAAAATAAATTAAGTATACAGAGTCTTTGTCTCCCGGTATTTTAAAACAATCGTTATAACAATAGCCTAAGTCATGTGACTATCATCAACAGTTCCAGGCGGACCACTTCGCTTTTTATACTCTAAGTGCCATTTTGGTACTTTAATGTTAGCCAGGCACAGGTGATAAGTCGCCAAATATTATTCTATCGACATCATTTCATCTATATTATAATAGTTCAAGTCATCAACTGCCATAAACAAATAGGGTTTGATCCCTTCGCCGTTCATATGAAAGTTTGGCACAGATGTCATATACGTCCCACATTAGCGCGATTTTTTAACGACGCCAATTTGGGGAACGCATCAACAGCATAAACAACAACATTCGGCTTACCATATCAAGCAAAATAACGATACCTTGGCGCCAGTTAAGAGCCCGTTCCGTATATGACATTAGCGTAAAAAAAAATCGCGCCAATATGGGACCGTAAGTTTTCCATTTTGATTAAAAAATCAAAAATTGTTTTTCGAATAAAACTACATAAAATTTGCCATGGTTGCAAAGAGTTCTTGGTACTGTTACGCTAGCTGGATGCAAATCTCGCCAATAGCTTTTTTTTCAACTCGCCAGTTAGCATTTTTTTTTTTTTTTTTTTTTTTTTTTTTCGAGTGGTAATATTTGGCCAGATGTCATATACGCACAGCAGGTTTGGCGTGTTTTTTTTTTCTTTTTTTTTACGAAAATTTGGCGAAAACCTCGTTTTCAAATACCAGTTGCATATACATTTTTGGTATTACTTAGTTATCCCGTCGACCAAAAATCTATCACCAAACTATAAGATTAAATGCCAATAATGGTTGATCGTAAATGTCACATTCACTTGATTTTAAACAAGTTACACGAGTTTACGTCATCAAGTGATTTTTATTTCGACTTTTTATTTGTATATTTATTAATGTTATACTAATTTATTTGTTCTTTCGTTATTTAAAATAAAAATTATGTCAATTTGTATAATTTGGCGAGTGTTTTGGCGATTTATATAATTTGGCGAAATTGGTCGACGGAATAACTAAGTAGTACCGTATTTTTTAATTATTTCCTATTATTTTCTAAAGGAAATGTAAAAAAAAAATAATAATAGAACAAAATAATTTATATAATTTATAAAAAGAAATAAAAGTAAATAAACATTTATTATCAAATAAACAGCAATAGCCGGGTTACCATGTCACCCTTTTCTGAAATATGAAAAAAAAAATATCTGTTTGATTAAAATTTGAATTGCCATCATTAGAAAAACGCATATAAAATTAGAGAAAAAATAATATTTCGAAAACTAATTCTAATTTAAAAATTCTAATACCAGTTTTGAGATCTTCGGATCAATGTTGATTTTTGCTGTTAATTTCATCGCAAAGTATTCCATATTTTAGGAGAAATCGCTTGAAACATAATCAGTTGTTTAATTAGTCGATTCATATATCCGTTTCATAAATTCGTTTCATTAGGATTTTATATATATAGGGTAGATATTCATATTTAGTATTTTAAAATATTTTAGATTATTAATAAATATATTTCTAAACTGTATGTCACGTTTGTCAGTTTCAATTTTGAATGCGAAAATTCACCCTCTTGACTTGAGTCTCTAACCTCAGTACCGGCGAAATCCAGAAATTTATTTTTCTAGAGGTTTTCGAAATAAAATATTTAGTTTTATCAAAGTTAATACTCGTAATTTCCATTCATTAAAATTCCACTGATATTAACGTCTCGATCTCAGTATCAGCAGAATGAAGAAAAATATTGAAATGTGAGTGCTTTATGAGTAAAAATGGGTTTTTTATTAAACGTAAGATGTCATTTTCTGTTTAAAACTTTAAAAAGTGTTATTTTACTTGTAATGAGAAAATGGCATACGTAATGATACAATAATTCCCATTTTTTTTCCTTTTCTTTGTAACAATGGAAGTAACCAGTTGCCACCACTGTGAAGAAATACTTTTAAAATTAAAATTAAAATTAAAAAATTTCTTTATTCAATTTCTTTAAATCTCGGGCACATTTACAAATGTAAGCTTTCATTTACAAAAATAATGATCAAACTCGATTCAGTAGAAAGTTCAGGCCAAATGACTAAAAAAAACAGCCTTGTTTTTTAAATATATAGATAATTAACTTCTAAACATATCAAAATGTTGCATTATCATCGAAATAACACCTGTGTACAGTCGTGGGAAAAAAAAACGTAAACACTCCCTACTAACTCCTCAACAAATTATCTTAAACGAAAGTTACTGGTACCGAACGATCGGAAATAAAGTCTACTTTTAAATGATGTATATAAAATTTGCTTAGGGAGCCATCTACATATTAAAACGAATCCAAACTTCATTTTTTTCAATAGCAATACCCAATTTTAACGAGATATTTCAAATCTTCGGTTCAAACTATGCCTAGACACCAAATTTCAAGTCATTTGAATAAGTTTTTCAAGTATAAACATTCAAAATTTAGTGCTTCTGATGTTAAATTGCATTTTCATATTTTTAGTTATATCACCTGAAATTATGCTCCTAATGTGCTAATCTTTACTGTAGAAATAATTCTAATATACCCAAACATAAATAAGCTGAATTTGCAATTTTATTATTTTATTATATGAATTATGAAATTAATATTCGAAAAAAATTATGAATTGCAACCTACAAATTTCTTGATGGATTTAGATTTATTAAGTCCTTCTTTATGGAAATCCAAAATTTCACATTTTTCTTCCAAGTAATTTTCAAATTATGCTTAAAAAACCGCAAAATGATGGTTTAAGGGGCTGTCTATGATAGGAGTGAGTAGATATTTTGAAATTTCTTCCGCCGTCCTGTAATCTAACCGGCTTCATTGACTGCTTGAGCGGTGCTTAAGGTGCCTTGATCAAGAAGGGGGCTCTCTCGATTAACAATCGAGTACCAAACTTCAATTTGGATACAGCCCTTAAAATACGCTTGTTTTAAAATAATTAATTTCTCGGAAACTTATGGTACGAATTGCATAAAAATTTGTTTTTAGGCTAATTGAAGGGTGTAGAGTTCATTTATGTTGTCAGAATTGTGTACTGCTATTGAAAAAAACAAAGTTATGGTTCGTTTTAATATGCAGATAGCCCCCTAAGCAAATTTTATATACATCATTTAAAAGTAGACCTTATTTCAAATCGTTCGATACCAATAGCTTTCTTCTACGATAATTTCTTGAGGAGTTAGTAGGGGATGTTTACTTTTTTTTCTCCACGTCTGTACATATTTTTTTATAATTCTAGCATATCAGAAAGTGAGTGAAAAATCGATCACAAAATTTATTACATTACCGATCGATTTATTGCATTTATGATTATTATGATTTTATCGATTATTGCATACACGAGACAAATTAATTTAAATAATGAAGTGTAAAAATAAGTTATTCTTTGAAACGTTGACGAAAAATATTTATTTGTAAAATATTATAATGCATTATCCATACAAATTCGATCAATATTTTCAAGATATAATAATACTTTTTAATAAAATATAAAAGATGCGTTATTATGTTATTCAAAATATTTTTGCAATTCAAATAAGATAATTAGTATAACTGATGAAATAAAATACTATTAATACATTCCCATTTTTTCTGTCTTTAAACTTTTGTTAATGAATCAATTAATTTCTTTTAATAATGAATACTTTCACTTATTCTTTACTTCCTTATCAATTTCTTTTCCTATATTTCCACTTTATTAAAATATCTATTAAAATATCGATCAGTTTTAATACAACTTTAGACTTTCCCAATTTGTTTCAAAATTTGCTAAAGGTGGCTCAAAGGTTTATAAGTGGTTTGAGAGTTGATAACTTTCGGCTTTTGTGTTTTTCCTTTCCGTTTGAATTTAGGGACTGCGGCATATATAACGTTATACATTTAGAGTCTGGCACATGATATAGTACGATATCTCTAGGGGTAAGGGGATTTGTCTGTTGATATCGTTAACATTTTTGATCCAACCAAAATTTTCTCTTTTTGTTCTATTCTTTTCTACTTAATCTAAATTCATTTCAAAATCAAATATAATGTCTAGGTGGTTCAGTGGTATCTTATTCTATAAATAATCAACATATTTTACGGCACAAACAAACATTTAATAACGAAAACAGAACATAAAAGTCTATTCAGTGACATTCGACACATTTCATCTAAAACATAAGATCAAAAAAGGATTAATATATAGATATAGTTCATTTATAGATATAGTTCATTTCAGTTCAGAAGTGGACAGTGTTCAAACAGAGTATGCGCTGGCTAACTAGTTGTTTAAAGAATTAGCCGTAACATCCTGCCCGGCGTTGGACGGGTGTCCAACATCATCATAAAATGGCAAAGGTACTACTCTGGTGATATTTCGACGTAACATACATGTATAGGTCTCAAGATCAATTACACGGACATGTCCATCATCACCTTTATACGTTTTCATAATTCTAGCTAGTTTCCAGTCAAACTTGTCATTTCCTTCCTTCAATAACACAAACTGACCAACTTGGAGGTTGTGCGAGGACTTTTTCCATTTACAGCGGACTTGCAGCTCATTTAAGTATTCTCGGCTCCAGCGTTGCCAGAATTGCATTTTTAATCTTTGAACTAGTGTCCACCTAGAAGAAAAAGGTAAAGAATCTAAAAAAGCCTTATTTTCAGGAACATTCAAAAGAGGACCTCCAATGAGGAAGTGACCAGGTGTCAGAGGTTGTAGATCATTAACATCTGCAGACAAGGGGGTCAACGGACGTGAATTCATAACTGCTTCAATTTGTGTCACAAGTATTGTCAGCTCTTCAAAATTTAAGATAGAGAATTTAGTTATCTTAAAGAGGATTCGCTTCATAGTTTTTGTATTTGATTACCATAATCCGCCGAAATGCGGGGATGCAGGGGGTATAAAATTCCATTGAATTCGTTCTTCAGCACTAAATCGTTGAATTTTTTTCCGAAGAACAGATTTGATAGAAGGATTTCAAAAGAGCACAAGTACCCTTGAAATTTGTGGCATTATCACTCCATTTGACACAGGGTTTAGATCGTCGAGCAATGAATCTTCTCAAACAGGCTAAAAATGCTTCTGTGGTCAAGTCTGACACAACTTCTAGATGAACGGATTTGGTAGAAAAAAAATAAATATAGCAATGTATGATTTTAGGCTTATCTTTGAACGTTTTAAGTTAGGTTTTGTTATAATAGGACCTGCTAGATCAATGCATGTTTTCTCAAATGGTCTAGATGGTACAATTCTATCGCGGGGCAAGTCACCCATCGATTGTTGAAGAGTTTGATGTTTTGCTCGAAGACAAGTCACACACCTATTTATAATTTTCTTTACTTGGCTTTGGCCAGATGGTATTCAATAAAATTGTCTTAATAAGGATAGAGTTGTCCGAGTACCTGAATGTAGGAATTTTTTATGGTAATAATCAATTAAGAGTTCAGTGAAATAGTGAGACTGGTAAAAGTATTTGGTGTTTCTGAGATTCTGATAAATTAGAAAATTTCAGTCTTCCACCGACCCTTAACAGTTCATCTGCGTCTAGAAATACATTTAAGTTTAAGATCTTACTGTTGTTTGGGAGAGGACGTTTTTCCTTTAAACATCGAATTTCAGTTTGAAATGCGGAATTTTGAACAATCTTTATCAGCTTCTTGGTCGCATGCTGTAACTCAGAAGTATATAAATAATCATGTTTTCTAATTCCTGATTTCAATTTACAGTTTTTCAGAAATCTTAAACACCATGCAGTATGTCTGTCTTGCTTTAACCACTGGGGACCTTCCCACCAAAGATGGTTATTTTTCAACTCTGAAACTTTTAAACCTCTAGTAACTAGATCGGCGGAATTCTCTTTTCCAGGACAGTGAAATCAATTTAATGGATCACTAAGATTTCTGATTTCCTTTATTCGGTTTCTGACAAACATTTTAAATCTTTCTAACTCTCCTCTAATCCAAAATAAAGTAATAGTAGAGTCAGTCCAAAAGTAGCAAGTTGCAGGAAAAGCTAATTCTTTAGCAATTTTATTGCAAAGTCTAGTAGACAAAAGGGCTTTTAAGAGTTCAAGCCGGGGTATTGAGACAGTTTTTAAAGGGGCGACTCGACTTTTTGCTGCCACAGACAGAACTGGTAACAATGTTTTTATTCTTTAACACTGCTCTAAGGTACACTACCGTAAAATATGCCTTCTTTGAAGCATCTGAAAAACTATGTAACTCAAAATAATCAACTTCATCAAGGACAATATCAGCCAAATAATATCTGGGAATGCTATTACAATTTAGTCCTTTTATTTCTTCAAACCATTCATTCCATAAATTGTCTAGATGTTTGGGTAAGTTTTCATCCCAATCAAGTCCTAAATACCAAATTTCTTGAATTAAACATTTAATTCTAATAGTATAAGGACTTATAAATCCAATTGGGTCAAAAATTCGGCCAACAGTTTGCAATAAATAACGTTTAGTACTAAGCTTATTCGGAAGGAAATTTTCTAGATTTTGAGTCGTAAATAAAAACATGTCACTATTTGGGTCCCAAGCAACCCCTAAAATCTTTGAAGGTATTAAATGCTGATTAGTGAGATTTAAACTATCAAAAATTTCATCAACATGTAAACCATATTCTTTTCATTTCTCACGTAATTCATGCGAGTTGGTTTTCCATTTTCTAAAAGTCATACTAGCTTCTTGAAATATTTCAGAGGCTTCCTTACTAATTTTAAATGCGTAATCAACACTCGGTTGACTTGTAATAAAATCATCAACGTATAATGATGAATTTAAAATTTCAAAAGATTCAGGAAAGGTTTCTACATACCTTTGTAGGTGATGTTTGATAGTAGAAGCCAGAAGAAAAGGACTTGATTTTACCCCGAAGAGAACTAGTTTAAACTAGTTACAACAAAGGATTAGTTCATTTCAGTTCAGAAGTGGATAGTTCAAACAGAGCATGCGCTGGCTAACTAGCTGTTTAGAGAATTAGCCGGAACACTTTTTATTTGCAACTTATTCTTTACATTAAATTTGTCTTATCTTTTTTTTTTTTTTTAGTATTTTATCTATGTTTACGAAAATACAAAGTTATTATTAGAATCATTAAATAATTATTATAAAATTATTTAATTCCAAAATGTGGAATATACTCCAACCTTTGACAATCCTATTCTTCTGTCATATGTGTAGTGTATGCATATATAATCCGCTGTTCGAGGAACTATTTCCGAAGTATGTTTGAAATGATACTTGCTGTGTATTTACTGGTAAAGAAATATGGAAGAATGTTGTCCACCTGTTTTGTCGATAAGAAGTTCTGACTGCCCACTCTCACCTCCCTGTGCGGGAGCAAGTACAAGGAGACATATTATTGCTCAAAACATTATGCAACAAAAAGCTATTGATAAATACTTTTAAATAGCAGCTATTGCTTTTCAGTGTTATTTGATAAGAAGTTATTACACATATAATAGTGATATTTTATTCACTTCTCTTCATTTGAATTGACAAAGTATGCGAATAATAAATAAGTAACCATATTTGTATATCACTACAAACAAAAGAAAAAATCGCAAAAATCAAAATATTTTTTAGACATTGATAACGATATCATTAGGGGAGTAGAGGGGTTTGTCTGATGATAATGTATGATATCCGAAGGGGGGGGGGAGGGGGTCCAAAATTACTAAAAAGTTGATAACGTTATATATACAGCATCCTAGATAATTTTTTTTCAGTTATAAATATCTAACATCGCTGAAAAACATATTCTATAACACTGCGCAAAAATGGAATTGCTTCTGAAGTGAAAGTGTGCAATCATGTATGAATTTAATCCCCTGAATAACGACATCACCATGAAAAACCTCCACCTGCTCTAGTTTTTGAAATACAGATGTGCAAAGTTAAGGTTTTCTCAAAAAATTTATATATTTAAGTTAATATTTAAAAAATATATGAAATGTAACCTATAATTTTTATTTTAACATAAATCGATTTTTAGAAGATTTAAATGAGTGAATCTAATATTCCAGTTCATTCCATCAAGTACTTTTCAGTTATGCTTAAAAAGTTACCCTCATTGCAGTTTGTTTTGCAACAATTTTAAACTAGTCGTTAGGGGCCACCGTAATACTTACCCATCATGGATATGCATAATATAAAATATGAAAATAAAACATGTGTGTAAACTATTTATAAAATTCATTGCAATTCCAAAATAAAATTTTAACGCATATTTAAATATTTTTACCAAAACAGGACCCTGATTGTATTATAATAGGTGTCTATGGGAATTTGGCGAAATACCGAAGATAGCGCCAAGTTGGTGTCACTTTTAGCGAAATTTTTTTTATCGCCAGATTTGGCGATATATCGCCACGTTGGCGATAAACTTGGCGGCATTTAGCGATAATTTGGTGATAGTTTTTTGGTCGACGGGATAACCGAGTAGTACCGAATTGCGTAAAAGAAACATCCTTATAACACCAAAAATGATTATCATATTAACTAACAGTTTACTGTGTCGGATTAAGCGTCTTATTTCCAATTAAAATGCATCTTTGAATTGAAATTTGAATGAAATACAGGGTCATGAAAAATCGAAGAGTGTGAAAAATAGGATTACAAATATCTCGACAACTAATTATCCGAGCGACTTCATCTTTTATGCAAAATTTGTGTTTTTTTATTGTCTTTTACATTCACTCCTAATACACTCACCATAAACAATTTCGAAAATTTTTATATACCTTTTACAGAACGAATATTTCCAGAGTCCGAAAAAATAGTGCCGTTTAATTGAGGTTATTGATATTCAATAGGCTTCTTCCCATTATTACATACTAAGTACACACCAAATTTCAAGTCTCTATCTCAATTTGTTCGGGAGATAGAGCGTTTACAGACACACACACACACACACAGACGGACGAAAAAAATTTTCCCTAAAATATGTTTTTCGGAATCTCCAGTGTCTAAAACGTGTAAATCCGTCAAAAAAATTTTGATTTAAAAAAATCCCTATACTACATTTGATGGGTAAGTAAAAGGCATTTAATATTAGGAGTTCCAAATGTTTACATCTGTATAGGGTAACTTCCCCAGTAATTGGCACCTTAAGAATTTGTCCTTAAACTTACCCCTGTTTTCATTACTTAGGAAAAAAATATTTACTTGCAAATATTTTTAAATCAAAGAGTGCATATCTGTGCATTTATTTTGCCCACTAAAATCAAAAATATTTGAATAGGTATTTTTATAAAAAAATGTTTATAAAAAGCTACTATAATCACCAGTAATTGGCACCAAGTGCACCAATGTATGACACCTTGTGATCCAGTGATTGACACATGTGTATATGAGTAAAAAAACACTTTATTTTTTACTTTTAGATTATATGAAAAATATGACTATAAGAAACATATGACAGAAAATATTAATTATAACATACTATAGGCAGAAAATCTTGGTTATAAGATAACATAGCTTGATAATGTTAATTGTAACAACTTTATGCGGAAAATATTAATCATTGCAATCGCATAAGTAAATCAATGCAAATTCACACATCTTGATGTTGCTAATATATTATAACTGTTTTAGATAAGTCTGTTTTAGACAAGTCTAAAACAGTTATAATATAGTATTTCCAAATATAAAATAAAAACATAATTTGAAATGTTACATGTAAAAATAGTAATATAGAAATTAATGCTATTTTATCTGTCAGTATGCAGTCTTGATTTTTTGAATAATGAATGACTCCAGAAAAAAAGAAAATTTCCTGATAATTCCAAGGGACAATAAAAAATGAAACGATTCTCTACAGTCACTATATCTGACTTTGATGACCAAATATATTTGTCTTCCATTATTTCTCATAAAAATTTAACAGTAGTTCTGCAGGATCAAATCATTTATATGACATATATAATATTGCTCATCATAAAAAAAGTGCATAATAATGTTCTTTCAACAAATTTATTTCCTCTTTGATTTCTTTATCATCATCTCTAAGACTTCCCAAATTGATATTGTCACTATCTATTGAATCATCATATATTATTTCTCCATCAGACTCTGAATCTTCTGAATTATTGTTTCTAACTTTTTTCTTTTTCTGCACATTCTTAATTTTCGTTGAGTTTTTATTAAGAAGCAGCTCTTTTTTAGCTAGTCTTTTTTGTCTTCGCTCCTCTTTTTTCCTCTTTTTTCTTTATTTTCATTTTCTTTCTTCTGGTAGTACTTTTGCCATTCACTGGATGTTGCAATTGATGAAATTTTTTCTTTTGGGGCTCTAGTTTTGTGCATTGGTTCGGGCCATAACAATACTCGCTTAAAAGGAGAACTTACTGTAGTATTAAAGATGTCAAAAAATTTAGATTCTATTGCAAAATTATTATCATTTTTTGAAGCATCAATTGCATTTAATTGGATATGTGAAAGTAGTGGTGTTCAGACTTCTAGATCTGTATATTCTGCTTCAAAAGTATCAGAAATCAAACTAGAGGCAGGGTATTCAGAGTTACTAACTTCAACAGATATGTTAGAAGCAGCAAGATTAGGCAGTGAAGTAGTACCACTAGACTCTAGACACCTTGGAAGCAGTAAGATTAGATACATTATTATTATTATTATTAGGAGGAGTAGAAAAATTAACTATAATCAACTCCATCAGGATTATAGGGATATAGGCCTCAATGTCTAAAGCCATGTGAAATACATTCAGAACTAATGCTTCTAACAACAACTTCAAACCTTTTTGCAAACTTAATTTTTGTAATAGCTCCATAACAGTTATTCTCCGTTCATGAACTAACTGCTTCCACTTCAATTTCATCACTTTGAACAAGCTGACATCGCATGGTTGCATTGTATGTATTCCTTTTGGGGGAGAGAAATCAATACTATAACTTGTTCAGAACAATAACTACTTAAATGCAATGTAAGGTGACTCTGGTGACCATCCATAAAAAGTATTAAGGGTAAATCAATCTGATTTTGCTGCAGCCGTGGAAAAAATATATTAGCTATGTATTCTTAAAATATTTCACCATTCATCTAGCCACTTTTACTTTTCCCTGAACCCCAACTTTTAGTAACATTATTGACCAGATCTGATGGCAATCTCACATAAGGATAAATGGTAGACAAACAACTCCATCAGCTCGAACAGTCATCAGTACAGTAAGAGATTCTTTGTCTGAGCCTTGCACAATTTCATAAACATCTTTGAAATCCTCTTTTCCAGTTTTGGGACAAAGCAAAAATGCAGCCACATCACAATTATTGTATATAATCTGGGGATCTTTGAAAAGCTCTTTGAGATTTTCTTTGCAAAAATAATCTTCCACTTCTTTAAACAATATTCGCAAATCTAACTCAGTTAGTTTGGCTATTGAATGAGTAAGAGTTTCTGGAACGCTCACACTAATTTCAGGATGACAAGCTAAAAATAATTTAAACGATTATTTCCTAGGTTTATTATTTGTGAATGGAGTTTTCCTGTTTGACAGTTAAATAATTTTTTAAACTGTACACAATAAATCCTCTATTATCAAGGGAAAGCCAGCTTTGGCAATGCTCAAAATTCATTTTACTACGTTAACTTCCGCTGCTGTAAGAATTGATGGTGCTCTCATTCTTCTTTCTCTTGGAGTTTTCCCATTAACTTAGTTTTCTAAAGTATTATGACGCACACCAAATGTAACATTGGCTTTATGAAAGCTCATGTTTTGAGTATGTGTAGCATGCATTGCATTCATCACTGCTTCTTCAGAATACAAGAATTTGGATTTAATCCAATGAATTTACTGTAGATGAAGATGCCACATTTCAGGTTTTTCAGAGAAAGAAAGACGCTTAATTAGTTTGAAATGTAAACACTTTAAAACAATACAATATATTTATATTAATACCCAGTAATTGTCATGCCATCCCCAGTAATTGTCATATGAAGCTTTAATGCATGCCAATTACTGGTAATATTTAATATTTTCAAATAAAAACAATTGCTAAACAAAATTAGTTTATAACTTTAAAAGAACTGCCAAAATAAGTGGTTTAATCTCAAATTTTGTGATTCCCCAGTAATTGGCACATGTGCCAATTACTTGGAACTAGCAAAACTGAAGCACCATTAAATGACACCTATCATTAATTCAAAAATCCAAATATTTGTGTCAAAAATACTTTTACACAATTAAAGTAAGCTCTTTCAACTAAACAAAACTTTCGTCAGTCAAAATTTATAATATATTATAAATCAGATAATAATGAATTGATGTGCATGCTACCTTAAGCCAGCAAAGAAGCATTTGCAACAAAAATGGCTAATTTGATACAAGCCATAATTGTTTCCCTTTCCTATGCACTATTGTCATCTAGTAGCATAAATCAAAGTTATAATCTTTAAAGTAAATGTACATATAGCTGGAATATGATCTTGCATTTTTAAAAGACTGGATATAAATCTTATTTCAGGACATTTTTGTAGGATGTGCCAATCACTGGTGACCTGCCAATTACTGGGGATGTTACCCTATGTCCTAAACCAGGTTACGTTAAACCTTCTCACATCCGCGTGTCAATTTTTAGCAAAAAAGATTTTACACCAATATGGCGTGCCAACAAATGAAAAAAACAGTGGATCAAGATAATTGAATTTTTGTTTATAAGAATAAAAAAATATAGAGGAAACATACATTTGGGTATTACTCGGTAATAATTGTGGTAACAATTGTACGAATTTTAGAAAATAATAAAAAAGTAAATGCGATTCCTGTTATTGCATTTGGGATGACAAATAATTAACATCGGACTGATGCCGAGTATATTTAATGGAATTCAAGCTGAATTGGAATCATCTGAGAAGTATTTTCTATTTGAGTTTTTCATGTCATTCCTCTTCGACAATAGTGATTAGCAGGCGTCAGTAGACAGAAAACTTGTCAAAATGACAAATTTAATGCTATAACTTCTTGAATGGCATTTTCTTCTTATAATGCCTAACGATCTTTCTTTAAGAAAAACTTGGACTTACGCTCTCAAAATTTAATAATTAAAAATCTTACGATACTCATCAGCGTACATGTAAATAAAAACCATATTAAAAATACATTACAAATTATTCCCAGCGTTTCGTGCTCTTTCTAACGAGCCATCTTCAGGGGAGAGAGTCCTTGACCTCCTCGGAGCGAAGTTTCCAACAGCACATTCACTTTCACGACCTCACAACTGAAAACATTACGGTAACTTATCATTAACACAACCAAAACCAGTACTGCGTCAGATATGGCGCCATCTGTTGTTGGGCTAACACACTACAATAAGAAAGTAGGAAAACTCGAAATAAACACTACGAATGTATTCCTTTTAAAATATTCAACCAAACATTAGAAATTTGAAATGAAATATTGTCATTGCATACCTCGTTTTTTCTTAGACTTATTTCTGTGGATTCACGTATAAGGGCTTTAAGTGGGTTGGAATATTTAGAGATAATTTTTACATTGTCAAAATAAACTGCCTTGACACTGCCTTTAAATGCTAATCTAGATAAAGCTGTAGATAGTCTATTGAATTTTAAATCACTTTTATGTTCTTTAATCCTTTCAAACAGGCATCGTTTTGTCATTCCAATATATGAAGTTAATAGACCAATATTGAGTTGAATAGGGATTTCGTAAACACCAGGATGGAATAAAATTGGTGGAGGATCTTGCTTTCTGGTAATAGCTGCAAACAGATTATTTGAGGGGGAGGCAACAAGAAGAATTCTGAATCTATTGAAAATTCTCTTTAATCTTTCAAACATTGCTGGAATATAAGAAATTTTTCTGTAAGTAGGACGAGCTAACTGGGCGCTTTGGGGATAACTATTGAACTTCTCAATTAATTTATGGATAACCTGTGGGTTATATCTTTTTTAAGAAAAACTTGGGCTTACGCTGTCAAAATTTAATAATTAAAAATCTTACGATACTCATATAGATATAACCCACAGGTATGTCCTCAACCTCCCGCGGACAAAACGTGCAATAAATAAAATGAAATTTGTTACAATAAAACTTGTTAGTTACGCTGAATTCGGATAGATTGTAGCAGTAGCTTAAACATAAATTATTTAATAAATAAAGACACAATCTTGCTTAATGGTACACAAAACACGAACTTTAATAAGCTAAAAGTTAACTTCTATGTTTCGAGCTGTTTCTACAGCCGTCTTCAGGAAAATATGATGGTAAAATGGCTCAAAGTTCAGAGACGAAAGCTTCCAGTGCAAGAGATAATTAGACGAAACTTGACCACTCACACTTACACCAGGGTCAAGTTTCGTCTAATTATCTGTTGCACTGGAAGCTTTCGTCTCTGAACTTTGAGCCGTTTTACCATCATATTTTCCTAAAGACGGCTGTAGAAACAGCTCGAAAAGTACACTGTAAAAAAAAAAAAAAATTGTAGTTCTACAGATGTAAAGTTACATGCGTACTAAATTTTCATCTGTAACTGTACAAAAAAAGCTGTAAATCTGCAAAACTAGTTTTTGTGAAGCTACAGAAATCTGTAGCTTTACAAATGAATCTGCTAAAATTACAGTAATCTTACTAAAATTTTATCTGTAACCCTGGTTGCAGTTACATGAAAAGTTCTAGGCATCCCAGTTTCCTAAAAAATCCTCTGTAACCTTACAGATTTTTTGATTTTCGGTGCAAAAGTGTATCTGTTACATGAATTTTTGTTGTTGCCGTTGCATAAAAAGTTCTAGGAATCCCAGTTTCCTAGAAAAACTTTTTAAACTTTACGGATTTTTTTTACAGTGTAGAAGTTAACATTTAGCTTATTAAAGTTCGTGTTTTGTGTACCATTAAGCAAGATTGTGTCTTTATTTGTTATATTTTATGGTGCAGTTGTCCAGTATGTGTTATATAAATTATTTAATTCAGCATTTACAAATTGAGTTTGGTATCACTTCGGTTGTTATTTTTGTTTACGATTTCGAGCATGAGCATTTTGTTGGAGAAAACTTTTGATTGAAAAAGTTATTTATAGTTGTTGCTCCAAAGGAACAAAAATGCATTTTTTTATTTCTTAATATGCTTTCTTTACAAATCAATGAGATTCATATATATTAATTTGATATTTTAGATTTTACATTGACTTTATTCACAACTGGCAATTTGAATGTCCATTTGGGGTGAGAATGTCTCGGGACAAAGTCGCCACAAATTTATTCTATTTATTATATTATTTTTCTGAAAATAAAAACATAAAAGCAAACATTTACTGCAAATACAAAGGTTGTACTTATATATACATATATTATTATTTTGTACATGTACTCGTGTAATAATGCATCTACGTATAAATCTCCAGTAGGTAGTCATAATTATAAAAATTAAATTGATGAAACGCTTCAGAAAGTGATAGATGCTGTTCTACACTGTAAAAAAAAATCTGTGAAGTTACTAAAGTTTTTCTAGGAAACTGGGATTCCTAGAACTTTTCATGTAACGTCAACAACAAAATTTCATGTAACAGACACACTTTTGCGCCGAAAATCAAAAAATCTGTAAGGTTACTAAGAATTTTTTTGGAAACTGGGATTCCAAGAACTTTTCATGTAACTGCAGCCAGGGTTACAAATAAAAGTTTAGTAAGATTACTGAAATTTTAGCAGATTCATTTGTAAAGTAACAGATTTTTGTGGCTTTACAAAAACTAGTTTTGTAGATTTGCAGCTTTTTTCGTACAGTTACAGGTGAAAGTTTAGTAAGCATGTATTTTTACATCTGTAGAACTACAGATTTTTTTTTACAGTGTACAACATTTATTTAGTCAAAGAAAAGACGCTTGAAAAATATTAAATTCCAATCACTGCTTTAAAAGAAGAAGGTATAAGGTCCTAAAAAATTACTAAAGGCCCCCACCCCCAACAAAAAAGACCTACTTCTTCTAAAACAAACGTTTTTCAGTGTCTGAAATAAGTGAACATCTAAAATTTTGTTTTCTTAAAAAAACATCCCTATTATCGTCGTAATTGTTAATTTTTTTACTTATCTTGCATAATGCTAATTTTTTAATAAAATTTCGTTTTATTTTTATTTTAATACAAAATTTGTGTTTTTTTTAATCTCAAAATGATGTAGTTTTTTATTATGTTTTATTATTCTATCATAATAGTGGGTTTTCTTACAAAATTTGTATGACTTATTTTATGATTTTTTAGTTATGAGAAAAAGTCGCCACGAGCCAAGGGTGACTTTATCCCACTTTTTAAATAATATATTTTTTAAACTATTCTCATTTTCCTAGTGTGAATTTTAAAATTTGCGTCTGGTATCTTGAAACTAGAAAAAAAGAATTAGAAATTGTTCAAATGAAAATTTCGATAGTTTTCGGATTTTTAAAGGCAACAAGAGGCAAAAAATGAGACAAAGTTACCATGGTTGACGGTATGCTAAAATTTATTCCAACTGGAAAATGTATAACACAATTGAAAATGCCTTTCTAGCAATTTCCGTCATAGAATTTAATGTATCCCAGTTTTCTTGTATAGTCCTGTAAAAGACGTCTAAATCTACCATGCATCATTTTCCATAGGAAAGCTCGTCAGTGAACCTAAAATAATATAATTTTTATTTTGTTAGCAATTGAATGACATCTTTAAAAGAATTACAGTCAATAAACAGTAATGCATCCAAATGCTTTGGTGTATCTGTATTATAAAGCGAAAACGTTTCCGTCACTAATGCAACGACCCTGTGCTATCACTTCCTTTTTTATCTCGTATGTGTACTCGTCTAAATATCACATAATTTCAAATTTTTGCACCATCGAATAGAATAAAAAATGTAATTTCTAATTATTTTTTTTAACTATATCTTAATTTACGGATTTTCTGCGGGTTTTTTTTAAATAATTTTCAAGCCCCATTTTTTTACTTATCTGAACAATGCGCATTTAATTGGTACAATAATGTAAAGAAACATTTGCAGTAATATACAGGATGTCCCCGAATTCATGGGCCAAACTGTAAGGGAAGTTTAAAATTCACACAAAGAAGCAATTTTGGTAAAATGTGGGGTCAGAAATGAAAAGTTTTGGCGAAAAATGAGAAATGCGGAGGAAATGAAAAAGAAGCGTTTTATTGACATAAGCATTACAGTACGTGCTCAAATGTGCCACCACCAACATCGAAACATACCTGACAGTGTCTAGCAAGTGATTGGCGTACCCTTTCGAAGTTTCCAGATGTCTCATCTTTGAGACACCAGTTGACTCTAGTGAGGACCTCATTGCAGGACTTTCAGTCGTTGCTGCAATCTGCGAAAAAGTACGCCAAACACTCGCTAGGCGCTGCCAGTGGCACATTTGAGCACTTACTGTTCGCTTTCATTTCCTCCGCATTTCTTGTTTTTCGCCAAAACTTTTCATTTCTGACTCCACATTGCTATACCAAAATTGCTTTTTTATGTGTACTTTACCTTCCCTTACAGTTTGCCCATGAAATCGGGGACACCCTGTATAAACACCCGAAACTAAAGAGAAAGTGGTAACATTGTTGTAATTGGCAACTTGGAAAGCATACATGTAAAAAAAAGCAATTATTTATCATTTAAAAGGAGTTTTCACCTATATTTCATACACTGGGCAATGTGTTCTGTAACTTGTAAAGTGTAGTTGGGTACCCTGGTACCTGTAAAAGAATGTCAAATATATACACTCATCATTTTCGATTTGTAACATGTTATGATAAATCTCAAAAATATACAGCTATTTCGAGATTATGTTTATAAAAGTTAGGGCGCGGGAAGACATACAAACAGACATAAAGACAGAGAGATAGACGAATGAAATCCATAAACACCCTTGAACTATATTGGAAAATGT
Source organism: Maratus speciosus (assembly GCA_963932465.1). Lineage (NCBI taxonomy): Eukaryota > Metazoa > Arthropoda > Arachnida > Araneae > Salticidae > Maratus > Maratus speciosus. The sequence continues at coordinate 296,694,162 of OZ010798.1, forward strand.
TAAAATTAATATTTTGAGTTTTCCTTACTCGGAAAAAATACTATTCTTTTTTTTTTACTTTCATCTGCAAAATATTTTCATAATCAAATTTCATTTTATAGATAAATTGAGCGTAAAACAAATCAAGTCATCATGATCATCTTAAATTTCACTATGACTTTGACTTCCACTTAAAAAATAAGTATCATTTGACCATGCGTTTAAAGTTACATTTTATTCTCTATCAGCTCAGAATTATTCATGTATTATGCATAGGATTTTTTTCGAAATAAGGATTTATTTTCTTTTTTAATGACATACATCTGAAAAAACAGTCGGAAACACCTTCAAAGAAGTTCTTTAAGTTTCATTTTCTTCTTTATACGTGTATTTTTAAATATTTATTTGCAAGTATAAATTATTAATACCGTCTGGAGAATAAACATTCGCAAATGTGTCCACAGAGCATCTTCATTTGTGTTGCGATTTTCTTTTTTCGGAATATTACTTTAACATTCATTTGCATGTATAAATTATTAATATCGTCTGCTGAATAAACTGTAAGTAGAATTGTATTACACGTTTTGCACTTCCATTTTTATTGAATTACCAAAACATAAAACGAAATCTTGCTCAGAAGTGAATAATATTTCATTATAAACAAAATTTCTTATGCTTCAGTGCTCTTTTTTTTTTTCTTTTTTGAGTAACAAATCTAGAGTTAATTGTCTTGAAAAATTATAAGTAGATAATGAATAATTTTTAATAATATTTTTATTATTTGATTTAAGTTTCACTCAAGTAAATAAGTGTAATGTTATCTTGAATAAGAGTTAATAGTTTAACTCATTATGATTTTATGTCAAGATATTGGGCCAAATTGACCTCGCATAGATTCAAATTATAGCCAAAGCTATAGTGCGGTACTGAAATCATTAAACAGCTAAATTTGAGAACAAAATTTGGAATAAAAGTTTTATTATTATTATTATTATTATTATTATTATTATTATTATTATACTCTTTATTTTTATTAATATTTTATTTTCAACTTTTTAGTATATAAACTATTTCGTTGCCGCAGTTTCACGCTCGCATTAGGCCCATTTTAGCGAGCGTAGTTTAGCGGCTATTTAAATCCATTGTTGTTTTTAACTATAAACAATATTTTACGACTAGCTAACTTGCACGGCGTTGCCCGGGTACGTCAAAATACAGCACGAATTTCGAAAAAGCTCTGAAAATCACAATAAGATATCGTGAAAAAATTTTTAATCGCTGCACAAATTTTGAAAAGAGAAAAAAAAATTATATATTGTTTTCGAAGATTGAAAGTTGATTCCTTTTACTAATGTGGAAAAATGGTAGGAAATCGCTAAAATACACTAAATATCATATACAAAATTCCCGAAAAATACGAAAATTGCTATACGAAATCCGAATAAATATAGGCAGAAATTACTTTAGTGTCATAGGTCAAAAATGGAACGTAAAAAAATTGCAGCAGATCGCGAAGAAACGTAAAAATCACAAAAAATTCAAAAATCACGAAAGTCAAAATTTACTATAATTGGATAAAAGTTTCAAATCTAATTCCTTTGACCTGAGGACTCTCTTAAAATTTATATTTGGGAAAGCATGCTAAGCATTATATCATGTTACTTTTATTCATGATCTAGACACACGGCAGTGTGTCAGCCAAGTTCGCCTGACATAGCCGTGTGTTATTTACACGAACCATTTCGAGCTGTTTTCGTCAAATTTCGATGCTCTACTACTGAAAATCTATGAGACCTACGTACTTGTTATACGAAATGTGTAGTAAGGCCACCCTATTTACCTAAAATCCAAAATTTTATAAATAACGCATAATTAGTTTCTGAGATAATGACATTTGAAAATGTCTGATAATCGATAATTTTATCATTGACTGACTGACTGACTGACTCACTCACTCACTCATCAAAAAGATCTCGTATATCTACTGCAGCTACAGACTTCAAATTCGTTGCGAAGTTCGTTTACACTATAAAACTAAGGAAAAAAAATAAAAAAAATGTGAAAATCGATGAATTACCCATTTCGGGGTGCCCATTTTTACTTTAACATTAAGTTTATTAGGCGAAATTTTAATTTGCCGTAGAAGGGGACGCTGCTCTGTCACCAAATACCGCCAAGTTTTTCGCCAACATGGCGATATATCGCCAAATTTGGTGACCAAAATTATTCGCCAAAAGTGACGCCACCTTGGCGATATCTCTAATATTTCGCCAAATTCCCATAGACTTCCATTGTAAACCTATCACCTTACTGGTGGTTTATCTGGGTTTACTTGCTTACAGAAAATCAACAAATTGAGATATTTTAATAATTTTCTAATATTAGCTTAAGGGATTACATTGTTTTTTCAGAAACAATAAAAATTTAGAATCAATACATTTCGTTTCAAAACATGCATTCAATACAGCAGTATTAAAATATAGATTTCTGCCGCAAATTGACAGCCAAATACTTTGTTGGAGGAAATTAAAATTAAAATTGAATGTTGCTTGGTGAATCTAGACACACGGCAGTGTGTCAGTCAAGTTCCTCTGACATGCTCGTGTGTTATATTACACGAACCATTTAAAGCTGTTTTCGCCGAATTTCGACACTCTACTAACCAAAATCTATTTGACTTACGTACTTGTAATACAAAATACGTAGTAAGGCCACCCTAATTACCTAGAATCCAAAATTTTATAAATAACACATAATTAGTTTTTCGAGATAATGACATTTGAAAACATCTGATAGTCGATAATTTTATCATTGGCTGACTGACTCACTCATTCATCAAAAAAATCTCATATATCTACTGCACCTACAAATTTCAAATTTGGCGCGAAGTTTGTTTACTCTATAAAACTAAGGAATACAAAAAAATGTGAAAATAGATTAATTATCTATCTGGTGGTGTCCATTTTTACATTAACATTACGTCTATTAGGCGAAATTTTAATTTGCCAAAAGAAGCACCAAGTGCTGAATCCGAGCAAAACATGCAGCAACTGATTGTTTCCTCAACTGATTGTTAACAAAATCATGTTTTCAGAAAGCGCATTTAAAGTTTTTATTTCGTAAAATTTATTAAAAATATTCAACCTCCTCAAAAATCTCTCGATTTATACGTTGCACCTTCTTAATTTCAATATTGAAAGACATTATTTTTCTTTAGGTTACCTAAACTTACATATCCGTTTTTAAGGTTTCGTTCATCTGACGAAACCCTATTCGTCTCGCTCCTCTGTCTGCCTGTCTGTCCATATGCCCATGTGTCACAGAGACCGTTCTCAGAAACTATACAAACTTGGAAACTTGAAATTTTGTATACTCATAGCTGAATACCACACATAATACGACAAATCATAAAATTTGAAAAAGTCGTACATTTAACCCTTTGGGCTCCCACATGTGCATTTTAAACAATTCTTTCTAAGTGAGCCCCTAATTAGGTTGGAGGCGTGAAATTTTACATACTTATAGCTAAACACCTCACATCAAAGTACAAATCATAAAATTTTGAAAAAGTGGTACATTTAACCCTTTGGGCTCCCACATGTGTATTTTAAGCAATTCTTTCTAACTGAGCCCCTTATTAAATTGGAGATTTGAAATTTTACATACTTATAGCTGAATACCACACATAATACGACAGATCATAAAATTTGAAAATGTCGTACATTTAACCCTTTGGGGTCCCACATGTGTATTTTAAACAATTCTTTCTAAGTGAGCCCCTATTTAGGTCGGAGACGTGAAATTTTGCATACTTTTAGCTGAACATCACATATAATACGACAAATCATAAAATTTTGAAAAAATCGTGCATTTAACCCTTTGGGCTTCCACATGTGTATTTTAAGCAATTCTTTCTAACTGAGCCTTTTATTAAATTGGAGATTTGAAATTTTGCATACTTATAGTAGAACACCTGAGGGTATATTGTATCCGAATTACTGTATATTAGTAATGATTGCTTGAAAAGCATTTTTAATTATGATATGCGCTTTTTTAGGGTTTCGTTCATCTGACGAAACCCTATTCGTCTGTCTGTCCGTCTGTCACAGAGCCAGTTCTCAGAAACTATACATGTTGGAGACATGAAATTTTGGGTACTTATAGCTGAACATCTCACATCATACGACAAATCATAAAATTTTGAAAAAGTCCTGCATTTAACCCTTTGGGCTCCCACAAGTGTATTTTAAACAATTCTTTCTAAGTTAGCCCCTAATTAGGTTGGAGGCGTGAAATTTTGGGTACTTATAGCTGAACACCTCACATCATACGACAAATGATAAAGTTTTGAAAAAGTCGTACATTTAAACCTTTGGGCTCCCACATGTGTATTTTAAACAATTCTTTCTAAGTGAGCCCCTAATTAGGTTGGAGGTGTGGAATTTTGCATACTTATAGCTGAACATCACACATAATACGACAAACCATAAAATTTTGAAAAAACCGTACAATTAACCCTTTGGGCTACCACATGCGAATTTTAAGCAATTCTTTCTAACTGAGCCCCTTATTAAATTGGAGATTTGAAATTTTGCATACTTATAGCAGAACACCTGAGGCTAGGCGACAAATCATAAAATCTTGAAAAAGTCTTACGTTTAACCCTTTGAGCTACCATATATGTATTTAAAAAAATTCTTTCTAAGAGAGCCCCTAATTAAGTTGGAGACATGAATTTTTGCATACGTATAGCTGAATACCTCAGATCACACGACAAATCATAAAATTTTCAAAAAGTCTTATATTATTTACCGCTCCGGGCTCTAACTTGTGTATTTTATGCAATTTTTCTAACCTCTGCCTATTTCACCGGGGAGCACTTTTACAACTTTTGACGACACCACTTTGACCATTCTTTCATATTATGCACCATAGCCTTACATATTTTCGTTCCACTTTTTACCACCAGGGGCGCCTACTTATCTCGGGTGCTATCGGCCCAATCCTCTCGACTAATATATCTACGGATAGTACATAAAACGGAATTTCGTTCGGATAGAGGTTAGTTTAGAATAGAGTGCGCCCCTGGTTGCGAAGTGTGGAACTAACATTTTTTTAAAAAGGATAAAGTGTTTTGAAAGGAATATTAAACGAAACCCTCTGTGCGATCTGTGATCACACTAACCCACTTGTTTAAATAAAAACTTCTTGTTTCAGAACTGAAATTTAAAAAAAACAGTCATAGCTGCATTTCCAATGATCGTACAAAGAAAACAAAAACAGTTTTGAATAGTTAAATGCAAAGTCTTTCACATGGAACAATAAAAATAATATGTTACATTTGCCGAGAATTGGTTATTTAAACGTACTGGGATATTTTAAGCGGGCAGGGCACGTTGAAAATAAGCAAATTTGCTCGAAATAACGAAAAATAACTCTAAAAATCACTTTATCTTGAAATATTCCTTTAATGAATAAGGCCTGACTCATTTGAAACTAGTTGTATCTGAAGCCGATTAACATTGAGTAAATTCTTTCTTCCTTTAATATTCACCTATTATGAAATACCAAAAATACTTAATATCAAGTTTTTTTTCTCCGAACCTTATCAAATTTTGAATGAACAGTTGCGATCATATTTTTCAAAAACCCGAGTGTCCATTTCGAAAATAGGAAATTTTATTAAAGAAATTAGAACTCTCAAATGCGATAGTACAGTACAAACTTGAAAAAACCCTGTTTGCAAACGAAATATCCAGTTAATTGTAGTAAAAAATTTCGGCTATAAGAAAAAAATTTTATTACGTTTTTTTCTCAGTGTTTTAAATGTTTTAAATCACTTGAGAAGAATAAAGTTCATTTTTATTTTCAAAATCATCAGACAAAGAGAATATCTAGTTAATTAAATTTGAAAATCCAGGAGGGGCAATGTCCTTCCTCTGCACTTCCTCTTTGCCGGCGCCCATGGATGAATGAAACATAGTGTGGCATAAGCACATAACTTTATTTTTCACTTTCAGTACAAAAAATCAGGCCCAGCTATAGGAAATTTAATTGAAATATTTAATAGGAAAATTTAATATAGGAATTTGATAGGAATTGTTGTTTCAGAAACAATAAAAATTTCGAATCCATACATTTCATTTCAAAACATGCATTCAATATAGCAGTATTAAAATATAGATTTCTGCTGCAAATTGACAGCCGAATACTTTGTTGTAGGAAATTTAAATTAAAATTGAATGTTGCTTAGTGAATAAAATAGTCACATGTAAACACATTAAAAAGGAATAAGTAAATTGTCTAAATATATTGTAACTTTACAAAAAGTAATGATATCTAACAAAAACATAACTGTGAAAAAAGGGAGCCAAGTTCTGTAAAGACAATGGTAAGAAAAGAAGTGATATCTAAGTGGGTGCCAAATTCAAATAAAATTCACTCAAACTTACCAACTGAAGTATTATAGCATTTTTAAAATTGTTTAGAAATAAAAATTATTGATAGCATATTAATAATAAATCTAGAACTTGGCAAGTTTTTGATAAATGTTATGCCTATCAATTTCATGTCTTAATAAAATGTTGGTGTTAATATTAACAACAATGTCATTATAAAAAAATTAATATAGTTATTATTATAAACAAATGACTCATGTTAAAGATTTGATAAACCAATAAATACACAAATACACTTCTGCTTGTCTTTGGTTATCACTCTAGCACCCATCCTTCGGATACCTCAATGCAAACAAACTAAAAGGCCTGAGAAAGAGACAGATACCCTTACGCTTGCTCTTGGTCATCCCTCTAGAGACTGCACCCCTTTAACTCTTCAGGGGCAAAGAGCTTTTATTCGTGACATGCTGAAATGATTGAATCACACCAGAATTTAAAAATAAATTTGTTTCAAAATGGGTAAAAGCTTCTTTTCACGTATTTAATAAAATTAAACTTTTTAGTCTTGAATTCTAGTGTCAATGTGGCATTTTGCAGTTAAAATTAGGTGGGATATATTTTATTCCACCACCCTTCAAGGGGAAGGAGCTCACTCAAATGAAGGCTTCCAAACATGAAATAACAAGTTTAGATATAATAATGTCATTAATAAAAATAAATGACTCGTAGGTAAAAACTTGCCAAGTTCTAGATTTATTATTAATATGCTATCAATAATTTTTATTTCTAAGCAATTTAAAAAATGCTATAATACTTCAGTAGGTAAGTTTGAGGGAATTTTATTTGAACTTGGCACCCACTTAGATATCACTTCTTTTCTTACCATTGTCTTTACAGAACTTGGCTCCCTTTTTTCACAGTTATGTTTTTGTTAGATTTAATTTACTTGGATTCCCTTAAATATAATTAATATAATCCCTTAAGTTAATAATAGTTTTTGTTCCATTAAAATATCTCAATTTGTTGATTTTCTGTAAGCAAGTAATCCCTATTGGTTTACAATGGAAGTTTATGGGAATTTGGCGAAATATTAGAGATATCGCCAAGTTGGTGTCACCTTTGGCAACTAATTTTGGTCGCCAAATTTGGCGATATATCGCCAAATTGGCGACAAACCTGGCGGTATTTGGCGACAGGGCTGTGTCCCCCCCTACGGTAACTCCCTTATAGTTATGGAGATGCATTAAATGCTGTTCAATAATCGCATAAAAAATTCACTAAAAATTCAAAAATTGCTGTACGAATTCCGAATAAACTTTTTTGAAAAGAAAACAAAATTTACTATATTGGGTTGAAAGAAAGAAACCGTATCCTTTTCAGTAATGTGGAAAAATCGCCTCGAAACTTAAAAAAGCGCTAAAAATCGCATAAAAAATTTAAATAAGAAAAATCTAATAAAAAAATTGAAAATCGGGCTTCGAGATGCAAAACTTCATTTTTAGTCGTACCTTTCCCCCCAAATTTTGTAGCTGTATGTGCAGCGGTCTCTTTAGAACACCGTCGACACACTCACATACTCGCACACAAACTTCTTTCCTTATTGTTATAGATATAACACCTGCGCATAGTTAATGGGAAAATGCCTTAAAATTAATCTATTAATTTATAATTTAAGTTAAAAAAAATATTAAAATGATGTATTATCATCAGAAATACACTTTTATACACGATTTTTATAATTCTAGCTTAATTAAAAAAAAAAATACCATCTTTTACATACATGAACCACTTTAAGTTAAGTAAATGAGTGTAAAAATATAATGTAAAATAACAATAAAACCTTTTACTGGAACAAAAATAGAGATATAACACGATTAAGAAATAAATGCTTTAAGACATTCCTCTTTAATTAATTGTTTGCACTCTATTTTTTATGAGTTGGGCGAATTTATTCTTTAAGGGAGTCCGGGATACTTTTTTATTTACTGGGTTAAAATTTTGAATTTTTTTTGTGATGGTTAACCGTATCATTTGTAAACAAAATCTCATAATAAAACTCCTCATAATTTTTTTTTTATTTAAAATTTATTTAAAAAGTGGGGTAGTTTAAAATCGTTATAAATCGAAGTATTATTTGTAGAATTTATTTTTTTTTCATTTAAATAAACAGAAATATATAAGTTTTAATTTTGATTCAGCATTTTTACAAATATTAATTTAAAAAAAAATTAAAAATATTTAAAGTAAAAATTTAAAAAAATGATGTAACATTTAAAGGAAAAATCATATTTTCAAAAGTAAACATTTTTTTTTTCGAATTTGCTGAATGAAAATTAAAATAAAACAATTGAAAAAATATGTTCCAAGTTTGAACCATTTAGCTTTAAAGGATCTTGACTTATAACAATTTAAATACGAAAAATGGTGAAAAAACACATCATGAAGAGAAACGCATTTTCATAAGAAGTCATTTCCATAATAGCCATAGTTTTAAGGCTAGATTTTGAAAACAAACCAAAACGAAAAAAATTAATATTTCCCGTTCTAATTAAGATATAAACATGATTTAAACGTCATTTTAAGTAGGAAAAAAAAAGCAATTTTTATTGCAATAAACGCTTTTTAGAAAATTTGAAGATTTTTGTGTTCCGCACCCCTTAATGTTGCTTTAATTGTTTAAAAATAATGCATAATTTAAAATTAATTTATTCAATATTTAAAGATAACGAGCACATTGCTACTTCTTAAAGGCATTTCATGCTTTAATATTCTAACTATTTTTTAATTGTTTTTATCGGTTTTATCGGTTATTGTTTTTATCGGTTTATATTTTTTTATATCGGTTGAACGTATTATCCTATAACTATTTAATAGAATAATTTATCTTAACAAAATGACTGTTCACTCAAGCGGCTCGGCTATACACTATATTGCCATTAATGACCGGCAACTTTCAATTTTAGACATTTTGTCGAATATTTAAAAATATACTTCACAGATTCTTATGGAATTCCAGGATTGAAAAGAATATGTATGACCTCATATTTAGCAATGTTGATTTGATAAAGGGGGGGGGGGGGCAATTAGGGTGCCAACAAAAAATCAAAGAAAAAAAATAATACTTGGGATCACCCTGTAAAATAAAATGCACGAAATGATCTATCGCTACCGAATATAAATAGACAGCCATTGTGCAATATGCGTATTCTTTTGTGTAAGAATAGCATGTATGTTAATAGAGATATAGCGATTTATTTAAAAAAATTAAAAAAATCTTGCATGTTTTTTGCTTATAACATGCAGGGTTTTCAACCAAATTTAACTCCGGTTTCAGAAAAATTGACAAAATATAGTGCAATTTGAATATAAATATATTAAATATTTTAGGAAATATGAGCAGTTGTATGAAATAATTTTTATCTGCGCATGCGCGAACGATAACAAGGGTCATTTTACATAATTTAATAGTCAACTCTATGGAGCAACTTATTAAAAAAAAATCTAGTCAAATATCGTAAAAATTCAGAAAGATATCGGCATTAGAATGGGCAAATTTTTAGTTGTTCTCTAAAAGCAGGTGAATGATAAGGGATTTTCCACAAATTGTCATTTTTAATTTTTTTTTTTCATTTTTTATTGATGCTTTAGTTCTCCTTGAATAGCCACCAGAACGAGCCTATACCATGATCAAAAGAAGTATCAAAATCGAAGCATTTTTTCCAAATCCACTCGTTGATACTCACTTTTTTCTGAAAGTCAGTTAATAAAAAATGACAATTTGTGTAAAATCTCTTACCATTTAGCTGCTTTTAGAGAACAACTAAAAATTTGCTCACTTTAACGCCGATATGTTTCTGAATTTTTACGATATTTGACTAGATTATTTTTTAATAAGTTGCTCCATAGAGTTGACTATTAAATTATGTAAAAAGATTCTTGTTATCGTTCGCGATTACGCAGATAAAAATTATTTCATACAACTGCTCATATTTCCTAAAATATTTAATATATTTATATTCCAATTGCACTATATTGTTTCTACTATATTTTGTCAATTTTTCTGAAACCGGCGTTAAATTTGGTTGAAAACCCTGTATGTTATAAGCAAAAAACATGCAAGAATTTTTTAATTTTTTTAAATAAATCGCTATATCTCTATAAATATACGTGCTATTCTTACACAAAAGAATACGCATATTGCACAATGTTTGTTTATTTATATTCGGTAGCGGTATAAATACAGGGTGATCCCAAGTATTATTTTTTTCTTTGAATTTTTGTTGGCCCCCTAATTGCCCCCCTTAACAAATCGACATTGCTAAATATGAGGTCATACCTGTTCTTTTTAATCCTAAAATTCCAGAAGAATCTGTCAAGTACATTTCTAAATATTCGACAAAATGTCTAAAATTGAAAGTTGCCGGTCATTAATGGCCATATAGTGTATAATGCAATTTGAATTTTCATGTGTTCTAATTTCAAAGCATTTAATTATTCTTATCTTATCATAATTCGGAGTTTTAAAATCATGCTTTGAGAGATCCAACCCAGATCTCCCGGATTATTGAATATAAGAGAAAAATATTTTTATATATAAATACTAGGGGGCTCTGCAGACTGCGCCCTTCTTACACCAACCGCAGGACTATTTTTGGTCTGTTTCTCTCTGTGTGTGTGTCTGTCTGGTATATGCCATGTCGGCTTTCTGTTTGTTTATTGTCTGTTTATTTCCTGTCTGTCTACACTCTCTCGGCTGTCTTTAGGTTTTACATCTATTGTCTGTTTGCTGCCTGCTATCTGTTGTCTATCTATAAGCTCTATGTTTGTCTGTCTACCTAGTCTCTCTCTGCTGTCTGTCTATTTCCTCCCTGCCTTCTAACTGTCTGCTGTCTGTCTACACACTGCCGGATGTTTGTATGCTGTGTGTCTGAAAGTTCTTTGTCTGTTTGCATTCTGTCTGCCTGCTCCCTTTGCTATTTGTCTGTCTGCTGTATGTCTGTCTGTCCAAACTCTGAGAATTGCCTCTCTGCTATCAGCTGTCTATCTATCTATCTACACTCTATGAGCTGTCTGTATGCTGTATGTCTGTCTGTTGTATGTCTTCTGTTTGCCTGATATCTGCCTTCTTGTCTGCTGTCTGGTCGCTGTCTGCCGTATGTATGTCTGCTGTCTGTCTGATGTATGTCAACCTGCCATCTACTGTAAGTCTGTCTGCTATCTGTTTTCTGCCGTATGTCTGTCTGGCATCTGTCTGCCTGCTATCTACTGTCTGATGTATGCTATCTGCTGTCTGCCTACACTCTGTCAGCTGCCTGTCTCCTGTCTGCCTGTTAGGTATCTGTCTGCACTCTGTCGCTTGTCTGTCTATCTGCTTTATATTGCCTGCCTGTCTGTCTGACAATTATCCCTTCTGTCTGTTTTCTTTCTGCCTGCTAAGTGTCTGTCTGCTATCTGCTGCCTGTCTGTAACAGCATACTAAAAGTACATTACCATCAGTATTCAACAAACCGCGCATTTAATAAATATTCGTTTCATATTTTCCTATTATTTTTTCGGACCTGTAAAATAACAATATACACCCACTTCAAGAAAAAATCATACTGTAGGTGACTGTAACAACATATTAAAATTCCATTACCGTTAGCATTCTACAAATCCCCCATTTAACATATATATTCTTTTCATATATTTGTATATTTTGCACGGCCTTGTAAAATAAGTATAAATGCTATATACACTTTCTTAGAGAAAAAACACTCTGTAGATGACTGTAACGACACATTAAAATAACATCACCGTCAGCGTTCTACAAATCCCGCAATTAACATATATTCGTATTCTTTTGTAAGGCTCTGTAAAATAACTATAAATGCACCTATATACACCCTCTTCTAGGTAAAACATTCTATAGATAACTGTAACAACATACTAAAGTTATATTACCGTCAGCGTTCTACAAATCTCGCAATTAACATATATTCGTTTCATTAGTTTAATCAGTCGTTTCATTAGGATATATATATAGGGTAGATATTTTTTTAGATTGCCCACCAGTAAACAATTTTTTTTTTTTTTTTTTTTTTTTTTTTTTTTTACAAGAATCAATTTTACTTTCAAATTAAGTTTTGAAATTTACTAAAAGTGATACTTTCGTATGAGTTAATAGCCGAAGAAATCGCCAAAGATTTCGTTACTTACAACACTCCTTTTTAATTCTGATCATTTCAGTTGTTTAAGCGTATAGTTCGATTACATGTCTGTTAAATTTCTGTTTTGCTTATATTATTTTATTTTATTGGCGAAATTTCAACTTCGTCATAGAATATCAGTCGGAAACAAATGCTGAACTATTTACATTAACTTTCATAATCGTCTGCATGCGATAGAGATAGATAGATATTTAAAGAAAACATGTTTGAGAATTATTTTAAACACCATAAAAATTGAGTAAATTGCGATACAGTTTTCAAAGAAATTGTAATTCAGTTATGAAACAAATTGTATTTTTAAGTACATTATTTTTCTCTATTCGAAGACGTAAAAATAAAAAAAAATGTGCCATGTTTAGAAGATTAAAAAATTGCAGTAAAAACAAAATTTAATCATCGGCTGTTGCCAACATCAAAATGACCTCAGCGTTACGGACATACACATTTCTCCTTTATAATATGTATTAATTTATTTAATAATTTAAATTATTTTTAAAAATTGCCGTAATGTGATCCCGCAGTTAACGTAAAATTCTGCTAAATAGAATACTTTAACTTAGCAAAATGTCTTTCTTATAAGCGGGCTCTACTATGCATTGCAGTTTGATGTTTAAGGAGTTATATGTTGTACTATTTTTTTCTTTAATGTAAAAATTCATTATTTTAAATTAATGTATTTCATTTCTCAAAAAAAACGTTTCATATTTGAATTATCGTTAAATAGTGTGATAAGGTTAACCCGGCTGTGTCAATACTCCCCCTAATAAAATATTTATTGTGCAAAATGTCTGTTCCAACAAACGGGAACAGTGTTAATCTTTTGAAATTCTCTGATATAATAATAATAATAATAATAATACTTACATAATTTAAAAAATGCCTGGAAAATAAAATTTGTTAAAGTTTAAATTTAAAAAAAATGACTCTAATTTTTTTCTTTTCTTTGATTGACAGAATAGGTCAGATACAATTTCATACACAAAACGTACATTTTAAGAAATAAACAAATAACAAAAAATTATGTTGAACGTTTATTTAGATTTTAATTTACATACAAATGGAAACAAATTGAAGTAGTATAAATATAATCACAAAAGAAATTTTCAATTCTAAACGTCATTTAATGAACATTTTAAATTTAATTTTAATTTTAATTTTTATTTATTTATTTATTTTTATTTTTTGAGATTATGAAGCTCGCTATAAATTTACTTCGATGAAATATTAGGGGTTATTCGCCATTTAGTTCTTCATTACTTGTTAGTTTTAAATATGATTTTATACATCTACATCTAAAAAAATTACAGTTAAGCAATAACCAACAACTAAAATATTAATAAAGATACTTTTTACTTAAGAACTTTTAGAGTTGGAATCGTCATTCATGTGTTTGAGTAAACTGTAAGAGAAATGTATAGAAAAAAATAAAATTATAAATAGAATTTCATCACATGACATTTAGAATTTGAAATTTCATTTGTTTCCCGAAATATGAGACCATACTTTGTTTTTATTTAAATATAAATTAAAATATAGATGATAATAAAATAATAGATGATAAACAACTAACATTATGAACTTAAGGGGACCGGGAAAGCCCTATCTCCGCCATGTTAAATTGACCAACTATATGTACCTTTTTCTCAGAAATGGTGAAATATAGAGGTCTAGACTTTTTAGAGTAGTTAGAATAACATGATTTACATATTTTAACAGACAATTTTCTTTCTAAGTAAAACTCAAAATTGATTATTATTATTTATTGAAAGTCATTTTTAAATTAGCACTTTTTGGTAAGATTTCACTGCCTAAAATAAATAATTTTCAACAAATCATTAAATCCCTGTGTTAAAGTATACAATATAACATAATATATGTATTAAAAAAAATTCTGAGTTCTTAAGTTTAATAGATATTGAAAAAAAGGAACATAAACATGAAAAATCCAAGTTTTGAGAAAAGTCAATTAAAAGATTTAAATGGCCATTAAGCTGTGAAATACTCTTAGAAAGAATGAATAATTTGAACACTTATTTATATATATATATATAAACATGTGTGACACATCGTTAGAAAGATAAAAGTTTAAACTATTTAATGATATAAAAAAGTAAAAATCGATTTTTTGGTTGAATTTTGCTTTCCCGGTGCCCTTAAATAATTGTTATCTAAAAACAACATTTAAAACTGAAATTATCACTCGTCTATTTTATCATATTACATGACATTTTATTTATTTAAATGGAAAGAAAAAACAAATCTGCACTATTAATATATTAAAATCTGCTATCCGATGTATTCACAGGGCTCCCACTCGTTCCGTTTTTTGAATACCCCAATTTTCAAAGACAAATCTTCTTTTTAGATTTCTATTGGAAATTTTGTAGCAATCTACCCGAGCGTTATTTTTGTTACAAATGTTGTAAAAAAAAAAAAAACTACCACAGAAATTTTACTTCAAAAAAGGGATCAGTGGGAGACCTGTATTCAACAGCATTAAAATTAGAAATATATTTTATAACTCGCACTAGCATTTCAATTCGCTTTTATTTAACACAAATTAACAATATGTGTAATCGACACTAATATTATAAAGAAATAATGTTCGTTTGTTTGAGTGTTTGTGTGTAGGAGTTAACTGCTGGAACTACCAACCCGATTTAAAAAATAATAGATAATACCCGTCAAGATTTGACGGTAAATAACTTGGATGTTCCATTAGAAAAATTCTTGAATTTTGAATTAGTTGCTTTTAAATTAATCATTGAAATCGTGACAAATTTTTATATTGCATAAGTGATTCCTATTTCTTGAAAGCGCGCTAGAGGGTGCTGTCAGTCTAACCTATTGAATGAAGTGAAAGAACTTTAAGTTTATAATTTACAACCAATTATGCTTTCCTTTTATCAGAAATTTACCGAAAAATACTGGGCAGAGCATTTATTTTTACTTACTACAGTCTCATTTTTCTTGTTGAAAAAATAACAAAATAACAATATGTATTTTTATTTTTATTTTTATTTTTTTAACTACACGACCTTTAAAAGCTGCCATGCATTTTATTTATATCAGTCTCTAAAAGCGTAAATTTTAAACTTGATGCAATTAACGATTTATAATATATATTTTTTATTACTTGAATTTTATTTTACTCTTTTCTTCATTTTTTAAATATTAAACCATGGATATCAATATAATTTATTTTATAGTTCTTACATGAATATTTTCCTTTCTTTCCGTTTTATTTATTTATTTTTTTACGGAAAAGAATAGCAAACTTTTCTTTCTGACTCACACACTTATATTTTTGATAATGGTAAAAAAATATAAACAAAAGTTGTAGATCAGCTTAATTTATTTAATTGATAGTTACATGCAAAATATTTTAGGTTAAATATTTTAAATATAAAATTATTTTTTCAAAATATTTTTGAGTGTCAAATTTTATTTAATGATAAACCATTCAAATAATAATAAAATCAAAATCATATAACTTCTTCTCTTAATAAAATATGTCATTATCGAAATGAATTATCGCCAAAATTCATTTTGCCGGGCGTTGGGCTCGAACCTACGTTGTCTACGAAAGTTCGGAGCTTTAAACTGGTGCTCTAGACCACTCGGCTAACCAGACCTGCTCTACCTTTCCTCTAAATGGGAAATCTAGTAAATTTAACTTCACGCATGCGCAATTGCGTGAATATTTTAGTCTTATCTTACAGAATCAGGTTTACGCTTTAATATATATGACTTCACGCATGCGCAATTGCGTGAATATTTTAGTCTTATCTTACAGAATCAGGTTTACGCTTTAATATATATGATGACGGCAAAATGCTAGCAAACATCTCTGCTGGCCATATTTTATGTTGGTACAACAACCCCTAAGAGGGTTCCAGAAGCAAAAAACTTTCTAAAATTGCGATTTCTCTTATATTATTGGTACCAGAAACTTGCAATTTGGTTTGATGGTTACTTTGAAGATGTAAAAACTTGCTATGAACGGTTTCTAAAAATTTAGAAATTTAAATGGGTGAAATGAGCATAACATTTTCCGGAAATGTTCTAAATTACGATTTATTTTAAAATGTTAGGACTAGAAACATGAAATTTGGCATTCCTGTAACTTTTAGGACTCAAATTGCTTGCATATAACAGCTTCTAAAAAAATCGAAATGTAAAAAGGTTGCAGGACCAAAAAAATGTTCTAAAATTGGTATTCCTGTGACACTGTTGGGATTAAAAACTCGAAATTGGCATGATAGTTACTTTTAAGTTGTAAATGTTTCCAAATAACGGTTTCTAAAATATTCGAAATATAAATGAGTGAAATAAACGGAAAATATTTTTAAAAGTTCTGTTATGATTAATTTTGAACTGTTAAGACTAGAAATTTGGAACTTGACATGACAGTTACTTTTAAGAAGTAAAGACACACGAAATAGAACAATTTCGAAAAAATTCGAAATGTAAAAAGGTGCAGGAAACAAAAAAAAAATTCTAAAATTGCTATTTCTGTGACACTGTTGGAATTAAAAACTCGAAATTGGCATGATAGTTACTTTTAAATAGTAAATGTTTCCAAATAACGGTTTCTAAAATATTCGAAATATAAAAGAGGGAAATAAACTGGAAATATTTTTAAAAGTTCTATGCAATAATTAATTTTGAACTGTAAAGACCAGAAACTTGACATGACAGTTACTTTTAAGACATAAAACACTCGAAACAGAACAATTTCGATAAAGTTCGAAATGTGAAAGGGCGTAGGTACAAAAAAAAAAAAAAAAAAAGTTCTAAAATTGCTATTTTTGTGAGACTGTTACGGATAAAACTCGAAATTGGCATGATAGTTACTTTTAAGTTGTAAATGTTTCCAAAGAACGGTTTCTAAAAATTAGAAATTTAAAAGAGTGAAATAAACGGGAAATGTTTTACAAAGTTCTATGTTATGATTAATTTTGAACTGTTAAGACTAGAAACTTGAAATTTCACAGTTACTTTTAAGACGCAAGACACACGAAACAGAACAATTTCTAAAACATTTGAAAAAAGGGTGTAGGAACAAAAAAAGTTCTAAATTGGTATTTCTGTGACACTGTTGGGCTAAAAACTTGAAATTTGGGATGGTAGTTACTTTTAAGATGTAAATGTTTCCAAATAACGGTTTCTAAAATATTCAAAATATAAAAGAGTGAAATAAACGGGAAATATTTTAAAAAGTTCTATGTTATGATTAATTTTGAACTGTTAAGACTAGAAACTGGAAACTTGACATCATTGTTACTTTTAAGACGTAAGACACACGAAACCAGAACAATTTCTAAAAAATTCGAAATGTAAAAGGGTGTAGGAACAAAAAAAAGTTCTAGAATTGGTATTTCTGTGACACTGTAGGAATAAAAACTTGAAATTTGGCATGGTAGTTGCTTTTAAGACGTAAATGTTTCCAAAGAACGGTTTCTAAAAAATTCGGAATTTAAATGGGTGAAATAAACGGGATATTTTTAAAAAAAAGTTCTATCTCATGATTAATTTTGAACGAAACTTGACATGACTGCTACTTTTAACCACTTGAAGGGCACTGGTATATTATACATACCGCTTAAGTTTAATTCCCAAATGCCACATTGGCACCGAAATTTAGAAATTAAATTTTGCTTAATATAACGTACGCGAAGAAAAGCTTTTACTTAATTTCATATAAATTTGTTCATAAATGCCGGTGTCATTCAGTCATTTTAACATTTTAGCATTAGAAGTACTTTGCGCTTGAAAGGGTTAAGACACACGCAACAGAACAGTCTCTAAAAAATTCGAAATGTAAAATGGTGCAGGAGCAAAAAACGTTCGTAACCCCTTAACGGTCGCACTAAATTACGGTTTAAAAATTCAAATTGCTTATTGGCACCACTTTTTTGAAAAAGAAATGTTCACATTATTTAATGACAGGTAAAATGATACCATAATAAAGCCAATTACACTCTTCTATAAAACTGGTGGAAATCAAACAAATCTGAATAATCTGAATAAAAGACGCAGCCCGTGGATATCACGGGAGCGAGAATTAAGGGGTTAAACTGTGACTTCTGTGATACATCTGGGGTTAAAGACGTGAAGTTTCGCCTGATAGTCACTTTTAAGATGTAAACGCCCTCTAAGAACAGTTTCTAACGAATGAAATTAAAAACAGTGAAATGAGCGGAAAAGTTCTAAAAAGTCCTAAATTATGATTTCTTTTTGAATTGTTAGGTTTCTAGTCCTGTATAATATATATATATATTATACAGGTATATCTATAGTATAATATATATATATTATATTATAATATATATATTATCTATAAATATATATATAATATATATATATATATATATATATAACCATTAATTAAACATCACCGACCATCATCAAAAACTGTAGTATTGTGAATGATTGACTACACGTCATAAACCAACAATATAGAACTGCATGTGTAAAATAAAGTACCGTATACCTAATTACAAGTATTAACATGGAAGAAAAAAAGAAGAATATGGATTCCGAAAAAATTGAAAAACTTATATATTGAATTACGTTTTCAAGAGTACAGAATTCAATGATATAAGCAAAATCGGTTGTGTTCTGTGGGAAAAAAGCTATAAGCTGAAATTTTTTTTCCCCTGTACTCAAACAATCAATATGATCAAAATAATAGTTTCAAGATGAATACAGAACATTATCAAATGGCCATGAAATGGAGAAAAAAAAAACTATAACCCATTAAATTTCTAATTTATAGCAATAGAAATCCCACAAAACAATATTCGAAAAAAGGAAAAAAAATCGGAAAAATCGAAAAAAGATTTTTTTTTTTTTTTGCATATTTTCGCTCTTTAAACCCGCAAAAACTTTGTGATAAAGCAGTTTTTCGAAATTCAACTTGGTTCAAAAGTTGCCGCCTTTTGGTGTTCCAGTGAACAGGTTCATTTTTAGCGTATTGTGAAAAATAAAAAGTTTTTCTTGAAAAAAAAAAAAAAAAAAAGAATTGAGGAAGAGGAAGTCCAGGAGGGTCCATTATATGGAGCTAGTACAGATGATTTTATGTAAGTTGAAAATTGTCAGTGTCATCTATGTTTAAAAACGTTGTAGAAGTTTAAACCTGTTTTTCCTGAAACTCTAATGTTTTACAAATCAGTACCAGGTAAAACTCGAGATTGGATCGACCAATTTGGTTGAAATTTTCGTGTTTTTCAGGTATATACCATTTTGTAGCCCCTCACGGACGCGTTTTTCAATATTCGAATCGTAAATATTTTTTTACGCGATTTGAATTCGAAAATTTTTGTCTAAAATCGACAACTTAAAATTTGAAAGGCCGCCATTTTCTTCACGATCAAAAAACTGATAAACCCATCCGCGAAGGACTACAAAATATCGTAAAATTTAAAAGTTTCTTTTTTTTGTTACAGATACGCAGATTCCGAGATTCATCTGGAACCGCGGAACGTTTCACTGTTTGCACATCCCGGTATGAAAGGCCGCCAGACGACCATTTTTCAACCAATTTCCAAATAAAAAATTACTTTTAAAACTTCGAGATATGTTCTTTCATTTGTAAAAAATTTATTTATTATTACTGTGTAATTCCGCTAAAAAAGTCGCAAAAAGTGGAAAATTTTTAGGCAATTTTTTTAAAATTTATAACGCACCTTAAATGCAGTACAACGGGTTGTTAGGCAGCTAGTGACAAATAATTGCAGATAGAAACACAAAATTAACAAGTCGGAAATTCTTCGTGAAATGTGTCAAATGAGGTACGTTCGTACTGTAACCAGTTTTATAAATATTGCGATCTTGGTGCAATAGCTGTTGCACTCCAGGGATGTTGTGGAGGGTATACGGAGGTATACGCCGTATACCTTCTGGATTTTTTTCAGGAACACCGTATACCCTCTGTTTCGCAAAAAAGCTATTGTATATTATAGCACAAAATTAGCACTCGCCACTCGCCAGGCGTCGAGTAACATTTAAAACGTGGCGATTAACTTTATTGTCCTCACTCGCCAAACTCAATGGGCACCACTCGCCAAACGCGATGGTTGAAAGATCGATGCCAGGGAGGAAAGGGGTGAAATTCGTTCGGAATTTACGGCATCCAAATCGGCGATTCTCCCGAACGTAAGAAAAGAAAGTAGCAGGGGTGATTCTGTCTCGAATTTTCCCGAAAATTTAAGGCATTCGGTTCCGGAAAAAAAAAAAAAAAACGGTCATCAGCCCGAAAATTTGGACATAAAAATATCGCTAATTTCGATATGGTCGCCGAAAAAAAATCAATTTCGTCAATCGTCCGTAGTAAAAAATTACCAATTCCGTCAAAGAATCGCGAAAAAACGTGAATTTCGCCCAAGGACCACGTAAAAAACGCGAATTTCGTCAAAAAATTGCGGAAAAAACACAAATTTCGACAAAGAATCGCGAAAAAGGAATCACAAAATTCTTCAAAGTATCGCGGAAAAACACAAAATTCGTGAAAAAGTCGCGGATAAAACGCAAAATTCTTCAAAGTATCTCGAAAAACGAAAATTTCGTGAAAAGATCGCGAAAAAAACGTAAAATTCGTGAAAAGATCGCTGAAAAACGCAAAATTCGTGAAAAGATAGCGGGAAAACGCAAAATTCGTGAAAAGATCGCAAAAAAAGCAAAATTCGTGAATAGATCGCAGAAAAAACACAACTTTCGTGAAAAGATCGCGGAGAAAACGCAACTTTCGTGAAAAGATCGAGGAGAAAACGCAACTTTCGTGATATAATCGCCGAAAAAACGCAAATTTCTAAAAAAAAATCGCGGAAAAAAACGCAAATTTCGTGAAAAGCTCGTAGAAAAACGCAAATTTCTTGAAAAGATCGCGGAAAAAACGTAAATTTAAGATCGCAGAGAAAACGCAACTTTCGTGAAAAGATCGCAGAGAAAGCGAAACTTTCGTGAAAAGATCGCGGAAAAAACGCAACTTTCGTTAAAAGATCGGGGAAAAAACGCAAATTTCGTGAAAAGATCGCGGAAAAAACGCAACTTTCGTCAAAAGATCATGGGAAAAAAACGCAAATTTCACGAAAAGATTACGGAAAAAACACAAATTTCATCAAAAGACCGCGGAAAAAAGCAAATTTTGTCAAAAGGTCGCGAAAAAACGCAAATTTTGCAAAAGGTCACGAAAAAACGTGAATTTCGTTAAAAGATCGCGAAAAAAACGCGGAATTCGTTAAATAGTCGCAGAAAAATGCATATTAGTTAGTGCCGAGGGGGGGGGGGGGCTTTCTGCTGTAACTTTTTTGAAAATTTCCTGTGAATTTATTTCATTGCAATTAATAGTAAAAATAAAATTTTTCAGTTGAGTGTAATCATATCGAATGGTAAGTAATATATATTAGTAAATTACAATGTTGATAGATAGAAAAAACACAATTTTGTATGGAGCGTACATAACTTTGTTACTGGCCAGTGGTTAAAAAAACTGGCCAGTGAAAAAAATCAGTGTACTGGCCAGTGGCCAGTGGGTAAAAATCACTCTTATGCAAAAATGCATTAATACGAAATTCGTTACGATTATCTATATATTTAAAACGCTAAGCGTTTTCTTTCGACAGTCCGTGAGAAGAAACTACTGCATCAAATTACACCAATTTTTTTTTTTAAATGAAAGATATTTGGCCACAGATTTGTTATCTTCCATTCAATTGTTCAAATATTTTATTGACTAGCTGTAATTTTTAATTAAAATTCTACAGTTGCGCATGCGCAGTATATAAGTACAAGTCTGCCTTTGACTTGCGAGTGACGCGTTGCACATGCGCAAAGATGCTCGCTCAGTTGAACTATCACATCACAGGTCGAAGCTGTTTTAAGTTCGTCTGCTATTCGATCTTATTGTAAAAAAGCTTTCTTTCTTTCACAAAGTTAATATTATTTGGATCTTTCAGCATTATTAACAATGAAAAAAATTATTATGTCTATATTAAGAGCTACATATAGTTTATTTCGGGGAGTGTCATATTGTTTTGGTCATATCACACGACACACAGAAGATAAACAGTGATTTCAGGCTAAAAGTTATGTCCTGGTAATCTGTCTTATGACTAGTCAATAGTTAGACACGAAGATTGGGAAATTAGCATATTATGTTGTAGCTACTTCTTTGAAAAAAAATAAAGTATCATAAATATTAAAACGAATAACTATTTCTGTAAGATCAGAACTCAAATTCGAGACATGTATCCGAGACATTCGTATACGTCAACTGTTTTTCGGAGCTCTTCAATTTAGAAGAAAGTACAACGAGTTCCCGCTAGCGTAGCGGGTTAACGCAGCACTTTAAATCACTGAATTTTTGTAGAGGACGCAGGTTCGAACCCAAGCATGGCAAAATGTGTAATATTTTTGTCGATAATTCATTTCAATAATGACATATTTTATTAGGAAGAGAAGTTATAGGATTTTTATTTTATTATTATTATTTATGTGAATGCTTTATAATTAAATAAAATTGTTGAAAAAATAATGATTTTATATTTAAAATATTTAAGCTAAAATATTGTGCATGTAATTTTCAATTAAATAAATTGAGCTGATCTAAAATTTTCGTTAATTTTCGTTATACCATTACCAAGAATATATATGTGTGTAGGTCAGAAAGAAAAGTTTGTCATTCATTTCCGTAAAAAAAATGAAACGGAAAGAAAGAAAAATATTCGTATAAGAGCTATAAAAGAAATTACTTTGATATCCAGGTTTAGTATTTAAAAAATGTATAAAAATATAAAATAAAATTCAAGTAATAAAAAATATTTATTATAAATCGTTAGCTAATAGCTATGCTTCAAGTTTCAAATTTAGGTTTTTAGAGAATGATACAGATAAAAGTAAAATTCATGGCAGCTTTTAATGGCCGTGTAATTTAATAAATAAATGAAAATAGATATTGTTATATAAAAAAAATGAGGTCGCAGTAAGTAAAAATAAATTCTCTACCCGGTGTTTTTAGGTAAATTTCTGATAAAAAACAAGCATAATTAGTTGTAAATTATAAACTTAAAATTCTTTCACTTCAGTGAATAGGTTAAACTGGCAGCACCATCTATCGCCTTAAAGAAATAAGAATCACTTATGCAATATAGAAACTCATCACGTAATTCGTCGTTCAATAATTAATTTAAAAGCAACTAATCAAGAATTTTTCTAATGAAACATTCAAGTTATTTACCGACGTAATCACTATGGCAACCTAGAATCATTACCTATCATGGAATATCATTGAATTAATTACATATGGTAGAATTTAATAGAATGAAGAAAACTTTTACGGTTGGGTTCGGTTGGGTTGTTTTTGAGTTGTTATGTGCGGACAGATACGAACGCACCTAAAAACTGGAATTCGTTTATTTTCCTTTTATGTGTATTTATTTGTTTACTGCATATCTGACAAAAATCAGAAACTCTGCTAACAATGAATTAGCTTATTTTTAAACGAAGGGAACAAAATAAAGCAGAACTGTTGAATCACTGCTTTGCTGCATTTATTACATGATTTTGTCTTAATGCATATTCATGCACGAAATTTCTAACGTCACTTCGATTCTAATCTAGCATTGTGAAAGTCTTTTGAAAACTGCGATTGTTATTAGAGGGAGGTAATTAAACGTAGGAAATAAGCAAGATGATATCAAGGTCGAAGTCTTAGTTTTCGAGAGTGACTAAGTAAGTAGAAAACAGCTGCGGCTATTTTGTTTCTACTAAAAATACATGACACACGTGTTTGCTGTCAACTAATTTTGAATATGTACCTGATGAATATTAGTTTTCCTTATTAAATACTTTCTTTTTCTCTTTTGTTTCTATAGGGATAGAAGTTTTGTGTTAGATTTTCCTACTACTTCCTTGTGATTGTGATTAAGTTTTGAAGTATTTGTAATTTTTAAATACCATGTTACATCAGCTATTTCAAAATTAACAAATAAATAAATAAAACTCTACTACTTAAGTAACATAACCTCGGTGGATTAGTAAGGAGAATGATATTTGACATGCGCGATAAATCGAACTCATAATGAATGTAAGGATTTATATAGCAACTTTATTTAATTTAATTTTACTTTTATAATAAATTACAAATAAAAAATATGTTTTAAATACAAGCTTTTGTTATAATGCGCTAAAATGGAAAAAAATTCTGAAGGACAATTGCTTGAAATAAGTACCCTTTTTAAGAGAAATAACTTAAATTACGATGGATTTTTTTTATCAGTTTGTTTTTGAAAAAAAAAAAAAAAACGGATAATCAATTTTAAATACAGCTTCCTGGCAAGAAAAAAAAAATCGAGCAACATCATCCTGAGGATCGAACTCACGTCCATTTACACCCTGGGCGGAACTGAAAGATAGCGCATTTACCAACCATTCCACGCCTCAATCGAAGAGCACCGGCTAATTTCTGAAGCAATCAGTGACATTTACGTGATCACATATGTGATGACATTTACGTAGCCTTATTGGACAAATGTTTTTCACCTTGTGGGGTGGCGGAGGCAAATGCCTTTTTTTTTTTTTTTTTTTTTTTTTTTTTTTTTTTTTTACAGAATATTGTATGACTACCGATTATAAGTCGCAGTACCAAAAATTAGGTCAATCGTAAAACAGGAAGTGTGTTAAAATTGGATTTTTGAACCGACCAGACAGACAAGCCAAGTTAAATAAAATCTTGTAAAAAGACCTCAGAGTGAAGAAAAGCTCAAATACATTTCAGCTTTGAATTCTGAACAAGAAAAAGTTTTAAATACTGATGTATAAAACAACAGCATGTAAAATAATTTTTTAAAGCAAAAAAAGAAAAAACAGGCGTATAAAGTCGTGTTACCGCTAAAGCAGAACCAAGACACATAGAGAAAGAAAGGAATTTTTTTAATTTCTAACTTTGTAATGGTAGCACATTTTGGTACCTGAAGAAGAAAGGCTAAATCTTTAGAAACGTGTTGTGTTTTCTTCCCATTTGTGTCACATTTAGAAAGTTTCTTTCAATAGTCTTTAACTTTTTTTTTTTTTTTTTTCGCGTTTTCCACTTTGTCTGTTCGTAATGTTTAAATAGTATGTGCATGTTGTCTTATTAAATACTTTTTTATAGACACAAAAAGCTAAGATCGAATTTTAATGGAATATAACATATAACTCTACGGCAAAGAAAAATTATTTAAAATATTTTTTGTACTGTCTGTCTGACTGAGATATAAGGAGCATAAAAAAAAAAAAAAAAAATCTTACAGAAACAGGACCCATTATAACTTTAAAAAATCAAAACTCCTTTCTGGTTATGCTGTGTGGTTTTAGTATTAAATTTATGGGTGGGTGTTTGTGGGGTGGGGGGGGGGGGGATTTCAAACGTCACTTCACTTCTAATATAGCATTTTTAAAGTTCCACAAAACTGCGATTGTTTTTAGAAGGAGGTAATTAAACATAGAAAAAAAATTACCTGATTCCAAGGTCAAAGGCTTCGTTTTCGAGAGTGACTAACAAACAGCTACCACTATTTTCTTTCTAATACAAATACATGGCACACGTGTTTTTTGTCAGCTGATTTGGAATATGTATTTTCTTGTTAATGGTAATTTCGTTTAAGGTTTAAAGTTTAATTTTGCATTGGATACGTTTAAGGTTGGATTTTTTTTCCAAACAAGTGTTTTAAGTACTAGGATAAAAGTCGATACGTATCAAACAAAACTTCTTAAAGGTACTATAACAGACGAGAAAATATTTTCTTATGTTACATTACTTTCCATTGAATTCTTTAACTTTTTTACTTTCTTCTATCTTAACAAGAAAGTGTTGGATTCGTGAAAATTTTCGACTTCCGGTTTTCACGTTTTATGAGTCAGAGATGCCGAAAAACGTGTTTTTACAAAATGTCTGTCTCTGAGTCTGTAACTCTGTCTGTCTGTATTTGACACAGAATTTGTGACGCTCTATCTCAAGAACTAATGCACGGAATTTAATAAAAATTTATATTCAGGTAGTCCCTGATATAAATTGGCGCTGATTAGCTTTTAGTGTAAATCGCTGCTGCTATGCTGCACTTTTTAACGATTTCCGCAATAGCTCTGTGACAAGAACTAATGCAAGAATTTTTATCTAACTTCAGATTCAGGTATACCTTGATAAGAATTGCTGCTGATTACATTTTGGTGTAAATCGTCCTATAGATGGCGCTGCTATAGCTGGATTCGCACAATTTTTTAATAGCTCTATCTCAAAAACTAATGCATGGGTTTTAATCAAACTTCAGATTCAGTTAGACGTTGACATAAGTTGTTGCTGATTAGGTTTGGTGTAAATCACCCAAAATGTGGTGCTGCTATGTTGCATTTTATAGGATCTATCTACACGATTTTAGCGATAGTCACATCTCAAGAACTACAGTCATTCAGGGTAACTTTGATCCTTGGGGTGTAACTTTGCGCCAAGTCCTAATTTTTAATATTTTTGGCTTCAGAAGGCTGGAAAAACTCCGGTGCTACACTCTATTGCAAAGTTATAAACTGGACTTTCTACTATTTATTTTAGAACATAAATTAGCAACATTATGCACAATTAATTGCATCATCCAACTATTATTGTGAAGTACTGTTTTCAAGTTAATTTTGAATGCTGTTTTGAAGTTGTTATAATCCAATTAAATTTTTATAGTAAGTAACAATATACTCATTTATCAGACATATTATTATCTAAATGTTATAAATGTGTTATTATTTTGCGATTATGTATTTACTAATAGTTCGTAAAATGTAAAATTAGAAGGCACTACCATTTTACCTTAGTTTCAGTATAACTTTGAGCCGGCTCAAAGTTAGGCATAGGTTTATTGTTTACTGATAAATACTGTATAATTTTCTGTTCATAAAAACTATGTGAAATAATAATAAAAAAAAATACAAAAATAAAAACCATATCTGATGGTTATACGAAAATACTTTTCTTGTCAAAAATTCACCATATGTGCACGTAATATGAACGCCGAAAGTGTGCATTGATATAACATATAAATATTTTCAAAAGTATGTGTAAAATACATAAAATTCA
The DNA here is from genome assembly GCA_963932465.1 of Maratus speciosus. Lineage (NCBI taxonomy): Eukaryota > Metazoa > Arthropoda > Arachnida > Araneae > Salticidae > Maratus > Maratus speciosus. The sequence goes on from OZ010798.1 coordinate 296,721,851, forward strand.
TATAAAGACGTTATTTGGGGCTGAGCTACTGAAATTTGACAGCCCATATATTCGACCAGGGATGCCAGTTTGGTCTCAAATTTTAATCCGACATTTAAAATTCATATAGGAAATTCCCAAAGAAGAATTTTTACTTTCTGTAATCGTTAAATCTCTCTTATTAAATAAAGCATAAAATACTATTTTTTATTTCTGGTATGGATACTAAATTTCTGAATAAGAATGGAGGCCAAATTGGCAACTCTGCATTCGGCATTTTTTAGTCTTGTTTGATTACTACTTAGTACTGTATGTTCTACTGTGACTATGTCTATATTATTGAATTAAAACATTGAAAATTGTTTTTCACTGCATTTTTATGTTTTATGTGAACAATAAACAGCTCTTTTTTGCTAAATATTCATGGTTTTCTTCTTTCACTCTTCTTATGCATAATATTCGTTGTAATACCATAAATTATACAAACCTTGTGATGTTGGGAAATGTAAATTAGGAGTCTTTAAATATCGGGAAAAAAATTTCGCTTCGAAGTTGTCCTAACAATAATACTTTTTTAATAATGTCTTTTTTTATATGATATTTATAATGTGGTGCAAAGTTACCCTACATGGCTGTATAACTTTGAACCAGGATAAAAAGACATTTTTTATCGTTTATATCATTATTATTGCTTAATTTCTGATAGTCATACAATAATTTAGGATCATTTCTTCTCTTTGATGCCACTAGTTGCAACAGCATTTTTAAAATAAGAGTGGGGCATCTGAAAATAGAGAAAATGCGGATCAAAGTTATCCTGAATGACTGCAATGCAAGGAATTTCATATATTTAGAATCCTCATGATGGGCATACCTTGTAATTTAATTTTTTCTCTGAGATAGCGAGTTTTGAAGTATTAACATGTATGAAACAGAAGAAAGTTTTGGGGTTGGCACATCTGACTAGTTTCATTTATGCATATGAAAGGTATAAAAAAAAAATCTCATTTATATCTAAAATTTAAATTAAATTCGAAATTAATATTTTATAACTCTTAATGGCTAATTCTGAAACTGTCTCTTTTAAGTTGTTTTCCTATTTAAAATTACATAATATTAAATTGAAACCAACCTTAAGATTTAAGTGCAAGCTAAGTGCAATTTGCAAGTGCTTATTGTTAGTATTAATCAAGGTCTATTAAACCAAGCTTAAGGGGTCTCAGGACTCTTAAAAATAAAAGGCAATTTTCAAAATTTAATAACTTAAAATGTATATAATTTAAAAACACAATTTTTATTGGCATTAAAAGATATAAGTATGTTCTTTCGTTTCATATATTAAAAAATTGCTAGATGCATAATTAGTATTTATAGGGGGCTCCAAACTGCCAGACATTTGTCCAGCAGAAAATTGGCATAACAACTTACGCGCACGATTACAAGAGGAATTTTGTAACTAGAATGAAATTTTTTGTCGTAATGATTCTTCAGATTGTAATATTTACCCTGAAACTAAATAAATTTGTATTTAAAGCATTTATATTTGTAATACAAAGTTGTATTTAGCTGTTACAAAATTTTGAAAATTTCAGCAGTATAATCTCCTAAACAAATATTTTTTTCGAACAATAAAAATGAAATTTTAGGTTTAGTTTATACAGACTAACATGAAACATATATTTTGAAAATTTCATGATAAAATAATAGTAAATTTTTGAGATGTCTTACGCGTTATGTTCAAAAACGTCATTTGGAGAAAAATGACTTCAAAGTTTCGGAAACGAAGCTTCAGCTATTGAGCGGGTTCAATTCTAATAGCCATAACTTCTGTTCTAATGGGAATTTCAAGGAAACAATCGCATCAAAATGTTCAGAAAGATAGAAGTTTAACATCTAAAAAAAATTAAAATTTCGAAAATTTTAAAGCTTCAAGAGTCATGAGTCTCCTAAACATTAAGTTCTCTCCCAGTTTGACACCTTCGTCTCTCCCCCCACCCCCCCCCCCCACGTCTCCTAGAAAATAGTGAAAGTGCTAATCAAAAGCTGGAACCTGTGCGAAAAAGACAGAATTTATAGTTTTGAACCTAGTCTACAAACATTATGACAACGTAAATCTTTAAAAAATAATGGTCGTTGGGGCCTCCTTAACAAAAGTTGAACAGTAAACTCTGTTTTGTACCCTGGAACTGCTAATAAATAAGTTCATTCAATCAAGTTTCCGATTCAAATTATTTTATTACTTTAGTAGCGCCAACTTTTCAGAAACATTGCGTGGGCTCACAAATTTTTGAGTAAAATAAAACATATAATTTTTTCTCCTTTTTCTCCTTAGTGTGTATGTGTGTGGAGATAGGGGGGGGGGGGGAGCGAATGACTAAAGATGATAATTCGAAATTATTATAAATTACTTATAATTTTGTAAATGATTTTATTAAATAATATTCTTATAAGTTCTTCCTTATAAATACATTAATATTTATTTTAAATAACATTTGAAACTATTGAAAACCTTATTTGAACCATTGCTAACTATTGAAAGTGCAAAAAGTAAATGTCAAGAAAAGCATACAGTTTAATCACCTAACTTAAGAGTGTTATCAATAAGACATCAAAACAGGTGTTGGTGTTATTTATGACGGGCGATTATCTACAGAAGGGATATAGGCCCTAAAGGGGAATTGCCCTCTGTAGGGGTCTTTTTAAGGGAACCTAGCCCGTATTTTCGCAAGGTTACCCAAGGTTCGAAGAAAACAACGGAAAACTTCGGACGATTAGGCCGACGGGCGCGATAGGGTTCAAATCCAGCACCTCCCGTCTACCAGCTTTGAGAGCAGAACCTCTCAGCCACTGGTGGAGTGACACCAAAACAGAAGACAAAATAGGCAGGAAATTGGTTTTCGTGAGAAATTTAACTAAACATCTGCTAAAGGAGTTTCCAGTGATCCTGTAAGTCTAATTTATGTTCTTACCATTTTTCAAACAAAACTATTTTGAGAACGTTAATAAAACCAAATTTCATGTCAACGATTAAATAACTAAAAAAATAAATTGTGAATTAAATCGATTGAATTTGGGTGGGCGGATAGGTCAAATTATTGGGTGGGCTCGCGCCCCATGGGCCCATATAAGTTGGCGCCCCTGTTATTACTCTCTCAAGAAATTATTTTAACGTTACATTAAAGCCTAATATTAAATACGAAAATCTTACTGTTTACATACATATTTACTTTCTTTTTTTTTTTTTTTTGGTTGCTTTTAAGGTGCGTTCGTAATTATATAAATACATAGCACCTATAGTCGTCATCTGGTCCGTCCGTCTGCCTGCCTGCCTGTCCGTCTGTTCGCATACAACAGCGCAAAACCTATTCAATCGTATGGTTTGAAATTTAATATATATAATCGTTGGAGAATTTTGTCGAGTCATTTCAAATTTTATGAAAATCGAATCAAAAATTAAAAAGATATTAATAAAAGTTTTCTTAATTCTATTAAATCCTCTCATACGTAATTCATTCAATGCTATCACATGATAGATAATGATTCTAGGTTGCCATGGTGATTGTTTTATAAAATCCTATCATACGTAATTAATTCAATGATATCCCATGATTTTGTAATGATTATGACGTCTGTTGATGACGTCCTTTTGAAGATAGAGTCATATGAGGGGCTCACAACCATAGTAGACCAAGTCCATTTTGAGAAAAAATGAGATAGTCCATTTAGAAGGTGCGTAAAATCTATTTTACCCACTCTCACATTACACCAAGTCTGTAAACAGGTGACATATATGAAAAAGCGTGTGAAAACAGACTTGCATCAGTGTGGGGGTGTATAAAACAGATTTTATGCAGCTTCTAAATGGGACTATCTCATTTTTTTCTCAAAATTGACTTGGTCTACTATGATTGTGAACCCCTCATATTATTTCCATATTACTGAATTTAATATATATAACCGTAATAAATTGTTCAATTCATGCATTTTTGCATAAGAGTGCAACAACTATTGCACCAAGATCTGAATATTTATAAAATTAGTTATAGTAAGAACGCACTCTTATTTTCCACACGCTTGACGTACAATTTTCGACTTGTTTAATTTTGTCTGCACGTATTTTTGAACTGCAATGCCTGCGCTGTCTTTTTAGACGTCAACAAAATGACATACAGATTTCAAATTTCGAAAAAATATAACAACTATAGGCGGAATGAAAATCATTAAATATCATTTCTTTAAACGTCAGTGTTTATAAAATATAAAGATTCAGAAAATAAAAATCCTTTCGGAACATCATAAAGTTGGGAAAATCAAAATCGATAGCGGTGTTTTTTCCAAATTTTATTTGTAATACTATTAATATAGGGTAACTCCGGGAGAGTCGCCGCATACGCGATAGATGCCGCACCCCTTGTATTTCTTGTAATTATCGATAGATGGTCGTCAAACGCACAGTATAGGTGCGTAATGAGATTATTTTAACCAGTGTATAGCGTGAATATCATTTCGATGTTTACTTGTAGAAGTACAATCCTTAATTTGACGTAAGTGCATGATTTCACTGTCCAAACTTTTAAACACTTTATATTTAAATGCTTTTCATACACTAATTACTAAATGCATGCATGATTTCGAAGTCAAAACTAAGTGTAGTGTTTGTATAGAGTACTCTGTGTATGGTTACGACATTCCCCTTAGCGATGGCAGGTAACTGTGATGGCTGACGTCTGCACCATACAAAATGGGATACATGCCACACTTCTATTCCGGTATACATGCCGCAGTTTCTTTTGTACGGGATGATTAAGTGTTATTAACTTTTCCTTCTCTTTTTGCACAGACTAACCATGTTAGGCATGTTATCAAGTTTACTAAAACCAAAGGAGAAAAAGGGGAAAATAAAAAGTAAAAAGGGCAAGAAAGATGCAAGTCAAGATGATAATAATGAAAAATTGGATTATGCGAAACGCAGACGTTCTTTGCAAACTACTCCAAAAAAGAGGAAGTGTAATTGGCTTCGTTACATCATGTGTTTAAATTTAGTTACATAAAGACTGTGTTTTTCGACACTTTTTCGACACTTCTTCTGTTGTTTGTAGTCGAAAAAACAAGTCTCTTAACCAATTCGGGACCATAGGTGCATATAAGCACCTTCATAAAGATCTTACAAAATTTGTTTCTGGCACAAGTAAAAAAGAAAAGTATGTTTGCTTTATTTAATTAGAGCATTTTCATGATTATTGAAGTAAAGGTAACTTCTTTTAAAAAAGTAGTACCAATCGAATAAAATTTGTGTAAAAGCCACCGGTCCCAAAAGGGTTAACAAATAAATTATGTAAACACAATTTTACTTTTTTTCTTTTCCCTTTCTAATACATTGATGTTACGTTGTTGCTGAAATAATAATTAAAATTTAATGTAAAAAATAAGTCGATAATTTTAATAGTGAAAGTAGGCAACAATTATTAATTTGAATCTACTAATACGTTTCATTGTACTCATTTAGTTTCATTTTGTTATTACATCGTTAATTATAGTCCTGATATGAATATTTTTTTAAATATTTTTATTTATAACTAGCAGGCTATGCCCGCTGCGCTGGTCAATATTTCCAAATGAACCTTGGATTAAACTAAATGGTGAATTTGAACTTGTATTTTAAACAATGTGGATCTTCAGCTTGACCTTGCACATTACTGAAAACGATGCGAACGCCATTGCGATATAATGTTATCTTAAGCGTTGGACAAAATTTAGCAATTAAGAAGTAATTGTTTTAGTTGATTATAAACAGCGCACTTATGGTCGGGTAATGAGATCGTTATGACAACAGGAATTAATACCTCTGTAACTAATCAACATATAATGAAATCGTATATACTAACACTATTCCTAAAAGTCATGCAACAGGGCCTCTTGTAACAAAATATGTTCTGTAGATTTTTTTAAAAAGGCTAAACTTTCATAATCAGGTTCACTTAATTTTTGAACTTTTACTATTGCTCTATAACTAAGTACCCTTGAACAATATGTATACACTAAAACCTTTCCAAAATTATTACCTAACTAATTGTGGTATATCCTACGAAAGTATTATAAACAATCGGAATGAAATACAAATTTCCGTTGTAAATATATAGTAGATGATGATGATGCGATTTTGTGTAATAGAATTCATAGTAAAGTTTTCGCTTCAAACAAAAACGATGCTTTCAACATTAAAGCTAATACACCAATATGTGAAGTATCCGATTACGAAAGGTTAACTTGAATTCTCATGAGCAACTACTCAAAGAAAAGTGAATATGTGGCTTTTGTGATACTTTTATGTCAGCCGGGCGCAGGTAATAAATCAATAAAGATTGTTTTCATAGCATATTCTTATTTTATTATTTTCATTTAAAACACAAACCTTTCACTCATTTAATTTAAAATGCATGCCTTATACTAATTTCATTTAAAAAACTGAAAAGATAAACAATAACAGGAAATAATGCCATAATTAAAAGCAAAAAAATATTTTTAATTTACATACGCAAAATGTAACTACTGCTACTGGGAATTTTAAAAATGCTATCAGCGAGATGTGCGCACGGTTGTTATAAATGTACCCATTTTTTCTTCTTATCGAGGAGCAATTTATAAATCGCACAATATTATTCCAATTCCAATTTCTTTCATTGAGGAACCTATGACCGGAAAAAATGGAAAAAGACTCTTGTAGATTCTTCGGATGACGGCATCTGACGCCATAAACCGAGTTTATATATATGAAAATAATTTTTAAGTCGTTACAAACATTGCTTTCATACTTAAATATTTTCATTGGTACTACTTGTTATCCCGTCGACCCATTTCGCCAAATTATATAAATCGCCAAACCATTCGCCAAATTATATAAATTGACATAATCTTTATTTTAAATAACGAAATAACAAATAAATTAATATAACATTAATAAAAATACAAATAAAACGTCGAAATTAAAATCACTTGATGACGTAAACACGTGTAGTTTGTTTAAATTCAAGTGAATTTGATATTTACGATCAACCATTATTGACATTTAATCTTATAGTTTGACGATAGATTTTTGGTCGACGGAATATCTAAGTAGTACATTTTCCATTTTTGTTTTATAACGCTAAATTCTCAGTAATTTTTTTCCTTTTATTTTACATAAAATCACTATTTTTTAAAAAAAATTAAGATGCTTGCATTTTTATTTCAAACTCATAGAGCCGTTTTTATTTTTTAGCCAAAAGGGTTGATTTGAATTTTTTCCGTTGCTAGAGTAACGGATGTAATGATAGATATTTTGAGGTTTAGATGCCAAAGACACCGCCAAATTAGAAAAATATGAAATGTGTCATGAACTGTTGGACTTATAAAAATTTATTTGGTAGCATTCGATTCAGCATACAAAACTACATTAAAATATGCGATCATTTGACGCATAATTTTGATATTCGATTTTTTTCCCCTCCCCGTGCAAAAACCATTAGGGGTGACACTTTAGAAAATTCTTTCTTAGCAGAAGTTTATGTCATAAGAAGTATTTTTACCACGATTTTCAAGATTTTAGGTTCAGTAGTTTACCCTGTGCGTTAATTAGTCCCCTAATCCAGACTTTATTTTACATACTATATTAGATATGCGATTTTGCGGTGAATCGATGATCGAAAATTAGTCCAATATCATTTGAAATATTACATAACAGAGGAGAAAGTACGAAGAAAGACGAAGAAGAAATGACGAATTACAAAAGACTTGTAATTTTTTTTTTTAAATGTTGAATTTTTCCATAGTAATAACGTATTAAAACATAAATTTCCTTAAAAATTATCTTTATTTCCTAGATTTCGAATCTGTGAATTTTCCTATAAATGAAATTGGCGATATGACTTGAGAAAATAGATAATATTTGCTTAAATAAAATGGGTAATATTCGTTGATCTGAGTTCGAGTTTATAAATATCACGTGCTTTCGGAATTACGGCGAAAAACATTTTAAAAAGTATGAAATTATTTTACAATATGTATGTGTGGCAGAAATTCACACTGAAATTTAAGTATTCGATTCCATTTTTAAAATATTAACTGATATCTATATAAGTTACAATTGAATATGAAAATGTACTCAAAAAATGATCTCTTTCACCTAAAAAAAACACCATTTGTGAGAACATCCTCAAGCTAATGTCACGCTTATGCATTTTTGTCTTAAAATCACATTGTTTGGCGACAAAAGAAAAATAAAAAATTTTAAAGAAACAAATAGTAATTACACATGTGACTCACAATTACATCTGCTTGTTTCTTCTATAAGTCACATGATGGGACAATTAGATATAAAAAAAAAAGAAAAGAACAGAACAGAAAGAAAATGTCGTTAAAATTTCATCTAATCAAATTTTCAGATTCGTTTTCATATCTAACGCAAGCGATAAAGAGCCAAATATTGCGTATCAAATGTAATATTTCTTATTAAATTAATTTTTAAGCATTACAAATATTTCTTTCAGGTTTTGATTAAATGTTTCCGTTTTTTAATATTATCACTCATTGAAACGGATTTTCTTTTTCTTTTTTTCTTTTTTTTCATTTAAATAAAATTAGTAACAGTTTTTCTTTTATTTTTCGAGGTTTAATAGCCGTTTCAATTTTTTTTTATCAACGATGAATTTCGCCAAGAAATAAAATGGTAACCTTATCGCCCAAAATAACAGAATTTTCCGTCATAATTCTAAAACTAATATAGGTAGAATAATGTGTTATAGCTTAAAACCTTCCCTGAAACAATACCTATCTAACGGTATAGGTTCCGTAAAAATCCATGCAGTAGAACTCGAAATCTAGGCGTTCGGAACGAAATTTCCGTTTGGATTTTATATATATAATAGATAATAGATTTTATATATGTATATAATAGAATAGATAATAGATTATGTGTTATGAACTATCTCAAAGTTTAAAACAGATCGCATTGTTAGATTTCCCAATTTTAACAATATCGCGTTATGTTAGTTCCACATTCCACCACCAGGGAGCGCACTCTATTCTTAACGAAAGCGTATCCGAACGAAACTCCTTCGTGCAACCTTTCCGTAGATACATGAATCGGGAGGGTGGCGGTCTTAACGAATATTGTAAGATAATTGCTGAAATTACTACGAAAAATATGTTAAAGGGGCCCTACGCGGGCCCCTAATAGAGTTAGAGGAAATCGGAAGACGGCAAAATAATCGCGGGGAAAAGTTTGCTTGGGTACTTCGGAGCTACTTTTGGCGCGAGATCTAAGCTCTACGACCAATAGGAGCCCAGATATTTAAGGAAATATGAAGTTACAAAGTTCAATATAAAAGAATTTTCCGTAATAATTCTATAACTAATCTAGGTAGAATGATGTGTTATAGCTTAAAACCTTCCCTGGAACGATACCTATCTAACGGTATAAGTTCCGTCAAAATCCATGCGGTAGAACTCGAAATCTCGGCGTTCGGAACGAAATTTCCGTTTGGATTATATATATATAATAGATTTCATTCTGTTCTTATTACAAGAGCGATATAACTACCGCAGAAGTGCGGCGTCTCAGACTGAATGTACGGGTGATGCGCCGCAGTGTAATGTTTTAGAAAAAAAATTGTTAAAAAATATTAATAATTTGTTTTGAATTTTTTTATCGCACTACACGAGTTGTACATTTAACATTAAATAGCACAGCATGATTTTTTTTTTTTATGTCCACCATGGGATTTTATACACAAATTAAAAAAAAAGTGCGGCATAAATCCCGGATTTACCCTATTATGCTCTTTTATAGCGTTATTAATGCACGAAATTTCCAACGTCACTTCTCTACTAATTTAGCATTGTGAAAGTCTTTTCGAAACTGCTATTGTTATTAGCTAGCGATAATTTAGCGTCCCGAAGAGGTCAGTGTTGATAAAATATAAAGATTCAGAAAATAAAAATCCTTTCGGAACACAATAAAATGGACAAATCAAAATCGATTTCATTGTTTTTTCCAAATTTTATTTAAGTAATACTATTAATATATGCTCTTTTAGCGTTATTAATGCACGAAATTTAAAACGTCACTTCTCTACTAATTTAGCATTGTGAAAGTCTTTTCGAAACTGCTATTGTTATTAGCTAGCGATAATTTAGCGTCCCGAAGAGGTTAAGTGTCAGTGTTGATAAAATATAAAGATCCAGAAAATAAAAATATTTTCGGAACACAATAAAGAGGGCAAATCAAAATCGATTTCATTGTTTTTTTCCAAATTTTGTTTAAATAATACTATTAATACATGCTCTTTTAGCGTTATTAATGCACGAAATTTAAAACGTCACTTCTCTACTAATGTAGCATTGTGAAAGTCTTTTCGAAACTGCTATAGTTAGCGATAATTTAGCGTCCCGAAGAGGTTAAACGTCAGTGTTGATAAAATATAAAGATTCACAAAATAAAAATCCTTTCAGAACACAATAAAGTGGGAAAATCAAAACCGATTTCGGTGTTTTTTCCAAATTTTATTTAAGTAATAATATTAACATATTATGCTCTTTTAGCGTTATTAATGCACGAAATTTCCAACATCACTTCGATTCTAATTTAGCATTGTGACAGTCTTTTCGAAACTGCTATTGTTATTAGATAGCGATAATTAAACGTAGGAAATAAGCAAGATGATATCAAGGTCAAAGTTTTCAAGAGTGACTAAGTAGTAAACAGCTGCAACTATTTTCTTTCTAATGCAAATAGATGACACACGTGTTTGCTGTCAACTAATTTGGAATACGTACCTGATGACTATTAGTTTTCCTTATTAAATGCTTTCTTTTTCTTTTTTGTTGCTATAGGGATGTGGTACTTGTAAAAGGTTTGAAATTTGAAGATTAATTTGAAATGAATATGGTCTCCAATCGAATGCAAATCCAGATATGTTTCAACGTACAGATTTTTACAAACAAATGTTTTAAACACTGATAAAAATGATGTAAAATACGATGTCATGCATTAAAATTGTAAAATTTATCGATATTTATAAATAACAACTAATGCACTGTTTCATTTAATTATAGTCAGATATAGTTGTCTGTTTGTAAAAGTACAGTAAAACTTCCATAACGGACACATCCGATTAGCGGACTATTTAGCGGAGATTTTTTCGATTACCAACACTTAAATAACTATACATTTTTTACTCTCAGTAGCGGACACCCCGAATAGAGGACAAATTCTGAGCTCCCGAAGTGTCCGCTATTCAGAGATTTTACTGTATAAGAATTCGAAATTAATTGTATCTATACCAGTAAATCTGCAGATCAGGAGCCTCGACGTCATCTTTGCAAGTCATTGTTTTTTAACACTCTTTGCGTAATATTGAACTTACATAAATATTTATGAGAGTAAAAGCTACTTCGTAAAGTTTCAGAAATTAAAAATGTTAAACAAGTGTTTATACAATGATATTCTGAAATTCGGATGAGTTGCTTATTCTGGTAACTTTTTAAATTAAAAATTGCATTTCTTTAGGGGGGCTCTGCCCCCCTGAACATCCGTGTTCTATTTAAATTTACATTCGTAATTTTATATTGATTGTGTGGATGGTTATAGTATATCTTAGATTTTTTTTACTCTGAAATTTATAAGAATAAGTAAAAGTTTTTAAAAAATTAAAAATTAAATCTTCATGTTATCCGTACGCAGACTATAAATCTTGAAGTGACATCAAAAATGTAACCCCAAAATCCGCTGAATTTGGCGCAAACACAACGACGTGCTTTTGGAAGAAAAAAAAAAGAATACTTTTAGTAATACAGTTTTTAATTCATAATACAATGAAATGCTACTTTAGAATTAGACCGGGGAGCCGGCAGCACAGACAATCACCTCATCGAGTTCACGGATGAAATTCTAGGATTAGTTAAATGTTGATTCGCATATTAAGACGCAATCGGACTGCTAAGCCATATCTTGGTGGAAAACACCTGAAAACCCGATTTTAACGGCTGACTCGTAGGTTTACCATTGTGTTTTCCTGCTGCCAGTCCTCCATGTTTTCATACCTTTTGGCGCAGGAAAACACTATGGTAAACCTACGAGTCAGCCGCTAAAATCGTGTTTTCAGGTGTTTTCCACCAAGATATGACTTGGCAGACCGAATGCGTTTTCATATGCGAATCAATATTTAATTAATCCTAGAATTTCATCCGTGAACTCGATGAGGTGATTGTCTGTGCTGCCGGCTCTTGGTCTAAATGCTTAAATAGAAGCAGATTATTTTCATTTAGAGAAAAAATGCACGGATGAAGTCAAAGAATTCGGTCCATGTTCCACGTGCTTGTTTTGTTTAGGCCGAATGAGGGCATTTAAGTCTGAGCGATAACGCGCATCATATTGCAAAATGTTTTTACGGCATACTGCATCTCCATCTATCTCTTTACTCCGTGAATAATAATAGTTAATTTTATTTCACCCAAGATCATTTTATTCCAACATATTTGTTTCCGATAAATGACGTCTAATTCACCTGCTATTCGCACTTACTCAAAACATTTCATCTTGTTATATTAAGAAATACATGAGGGTTTTCTTTTTATTCATTTTTTTTTTCTTAATTTCATTCTTTTTTTTATTCTTAATTTTTTTATTTCATTTTCCTTTTTCGCGTGAAAATTTTTCATTTGAAAATTGTTTAAGAGAAAATATTATTCCGTGTTTTGATTTTCTTGGCAACGATTAAAGAAATATTGGTAAATTTTAGGGAAATGTCAATTTATTCTCTATTAAAATAATGAACTTTTGTATTTTTAAGCAAAAATATTTGAATAAAATAAATAAAACATTGCCTACTTTTATTTCTGGGCTAAAATCCATCTATATGCAAAGATTCAAATGCATTAATTCATCCGTTTTGACGTTGGCTTTACTCAAACATTACACACACATTTATAATAATATTATTAGGATCAAATACGTTGCTAGGCAACTGATACAAGAAAAGGAAAAAAAATGAAATATGTACTATGTCAAGTAAGTAAATTTATAAAACAAAATGCTTTATATTATTGGAAAACATGCATAAAGTTCCACCAAAAATTATAAACGTAATTTTAGAAAATCTGGCAAATATATTGACAAAATTTCAAACTAATTGGAATAATTTAAAACCCTTATTTTTAAATTTTAGAATTCGTAATTTACCATTTAAATACATTAGTCAAATGAGCCATTTTCTTTCAAGAAATGGGGATTTGAAAATCGTCTGAATAGCCATGAAAAAGCAGTATAGCGCAAAAGAAAATGTTCCATATTTCACAAACGAATGAACAAAATTTATCCAAAAACTATACAGCTAATTCCGGGTACCTCACCCACACGCTTACTTAATTTCCAGCTGATCGGATGATTTTTGCGGCAATTATCGCGGAACAGACAGACTGACAATCAAGCATCAAGCAAACAAGCAAACGGAAACCAAAAACTTTTCGGGTCTCCACAGTAAGCCTTCACTGACGTTTCAGCAATTATAAAGTAAAAACGTGTCCGTGCGCAACACTGACGTCATTTTGAACTTGGAAACACCAGACAATTAAATTTCATTTCCACTGCCATTTTTTTTTTTTTTTTAACTTCTAAACATTGCGCATTTTCAATTTTTACACCGTCGCATAAGGGGAAAAATATACTTTCAGATGGAATTTGTTTAAAAACATGCAATTTAATCATATTTTATGGTTTTTAAAATAATTTTCAAACATGATTTTTTTTTTAAATCTATCTCTATCACGTGCAGACGATAATGAATAATAATGATAAAAGCAAACGATAATGAATAATAATGATAAAAGCAAACGATAATGAATAATCGGTTTGCTTTTAAATAAATATAAATAGTTCAGTATTTGTTTCCGGTTTATTTTTCATAACGAAATTAAAATTTCCTCAATAAATAAATAAAATTATAAATAAAACACAAATTCAAGACATGTAATCGAACGATGCGCTTAAACCGCTGAAATGAGCAGAGTAAAAAAGGCAGAATGTAAATAGTGATTTGTAGAGAATTCTTTGGATGTTAACTCCTGGCACGAGATCAATACGAAAATATCACTATTAATAAATTTCAAAACTTTATTTGAATACATAATTACTATTTTTCATATAAAAATTTTTGTTATTGCTACTGGGCAATCTAAAAAATTATATTAAATGTAATAAAGCTATTACAGTTTTCAATAATAAAAAATGGCTTTCATCAAATAATAGAATGTTTGGCTTCTATTGAAGAGTAAATATAATATTGGAAGTACTGCATAATTCTAGGCTTTAAGATATTATGATTGAAAACTTTTTTAAAACTGTCAATATATTCTTCCAATGAATATATCAAAATGTAATTTTTTGCATTTCCCTGTATATAAATTTATTTATAGAGTACAAACGTATTTTAGTAAATTTCTGCCTAAATATACTTCACCTGGAAAGCGCATTACGCAATTTAAAACCACCATTAAGCAATTCATGACCACAGACAGTAAAACACTTTCGAATTCTCCTGTGTAGCTCTGTATATGATAGACAGAATTTATACTCACTATGCTGTGTGAAAAAAATTAGTTAAACTTATAAATGCAGAGAAAGGTTAAAAACGCACTTACAGCAATTTTCCTCATAAACAGTTTTGTAATTGAATTTTTTGCGTTTCCCTGTAAATGAGCGTTAAATGTAACGTACTCTATGCTCTACAGTAAGAATATTGAAATGCACCTCAGTAATGTATCTAAATTTCACTATGTTTGAACTAGTGTAATAATAATAGTGAAATACTCCACAAACGATTAAGGGGTACAGGACCTTTGAGTTTGTCGAAACAATCAAAAGCATCGCCTTTTTCAAAGTACCAATACACAAACATTTTTTTTCCTTTCTGCCTAAAAAACCTATATATCTTTAGCTACATTATCCAGAAAAATAAATGTTTTATGTGCAAAATTAATATTTAAATTTTAAATTTAAAAATCCATCCCATTAATGCGTGGATAAGTGGTGCGCGCAAGATAAAACTCTAAATTATGCATATAGAAAAGAATTTTGAACGGAATAGAATCGTAACACACATGCTTATAACTTAAAACCAAAATATATGCAAAAAGTTTGTTTAAAATTTAATTTTAGCACAAAATAAAAAAAAGTTAAAAAATTTCAAGAAATTTTTCAAGTTTTTCAAGTGCAAAAAAAAATAAATAACCAAAATATGTGATTTTTTTTATTTTTTAGCATATAAACACATATTTGGTTATTTTTTTCAAATTGTAGCTTACATAGTTTAAAAGTAACAGCGCGCTCAAACTCCATATTTACTAATCTGAGAAAACGCTTTTTAAAGTTTCAATATCTACGGACATTCAATTATACTCACCGTCTATAAATGATTATAAATCAATAAAAAACGCATATTTTTGTTTCGGGTTTTTTGCATATTGTTGAGAAATTTTAAAACTTTCAGAATAAACCACAAACCGAAAACTGATTTTTTGAAAGTTGCACACAATTGTGTTAAACACAATTGTGATTGAGTTAAACACAATTGTATAATTGATTTCTTTTGTGTGACTCGGTAAGTCAATGAAAAATGCTTTACACTCCATATTCTACAGAAAGAATTTTTCAATTGTCTTCATAAATGAACTAAAACATTCTTTGAATTCGCATATTTTTCTTTCTTTCTTTTTTTTTCTTCTTCTTTTTTTTTTTTTTTTTTTTTTTTTTTTTTTGTCTATACATGTATCAGGTTGTAACGAAAGTTTCCCGCCATAGCTAATACAGTCTGTACAAACAATTCACGTTGATGCGTTTGCTCACATTTTGTCAAACGATTTTTGGCATTTGAAAGAAAGAGACTTGCTTTATTTTATAACACTGTGTTGTGAAAGTTGTAAAAAAATATCGTTATTATTAAGTACAAGGTGTCTGAAATGGAACTATCATGCTGCTAGATTAGGACCATCATTTACGCCCAGTTCTGTTGTAAAAAGTCAGCTGCAGAATGTCACCAAAAAAAGTGTACAGCTTTAGATACTAGTGTTGTATCATATGACGTGAAAGTTTGGCGGAATGGTGGTTACTGGTTATATATAAAATCACAGTTAATTATATATATTATAATTAGTATTATGTAATGGTGATTTGGCGGAAAACTTTCGTTACAACCTAATATTTGCATTGCTGTGGGTACGTTATTTTTTTAGACTTCAACAAAATGACATACAGACTTTATTTTTCAAAAGAATATAACCACTAGGTGGAAGGAAAATTATTTGTAGTAAAGTCGTAAAAAAACAACAACAAAAAAAAAAGAGAAGGTATAACAAAACAGAAGGTATAAATTTTTGAATCTACGAATTTTTTTAACAGAGATCGATTTCTAGAGGCTTTAAATATATGAATAAAAAATTTCGGCTCTTTCCGCCAAGTAGTTCATGAGTTATGCTTAAAAAAAAAATCTACTCGTATTGCAATAATTTTTGCAACGATTACAAATGAATTCAACATTAAGAGTTTCAAATTTTAAACCTTCATAATTTCTGTTTAGCCGAGTTACTTCTCGTTTGGTATTCTAAGGTAAAATTTACCGAAAAAGCAAAATATGATGTCAAATTTAGATGGCCACAGTGGCGCTAACTTATATGGGCCCGAACCAACCCAATAATTTGCCCTACTAGCCCACCCAATCTTCATTATTCCATTCTCGTGCTTATTTATTTTTTAATTGCTGAAAAGAAATTATTTCGCTGACAGTCACAAAATTATTTTATTTGAAAATACAGACGGTAAAGGTAGCAATAGGAAACACACAGAATTCTAAAACACAACTTGAATCCAATCAGCACTAGGATAGAAATACTTTTTCTCTGACTTTAATAAAATTGTTAAGAGCATAAATTTTAAAATCCGCTCCCCACGGAAAAGACTGAAAACATTTTTTTGCTTTCCACTATGTCAAAGAAAGGACTTAATCAAATTACCATTACAAACGTGAATAAGAACAGTGAAAAAAAGTCATTTTAGATTATGCTTTTGATGCATTTATTGGAAGATGTGCGGTTAGGATATCATATTTTCTACATGCCGCCCTACATAAAAGATGGGATCCTTTTATTAAAAAATTCGCTTAGTACTCATAAATAAGAAAGGCGCGTCTGAAAACCCTGAAAATTAATAAATTTAAAAAGTCAGTATGTTCTGTCTGTTAAAAGAATTTAGTTTAATTGACCTTCTTGGGACTTCGTTCTGATGTCATTCTTTTTCTAAATATCCGATATACGAAAAGGAGGACAAACAAAAATTAAATTTCGTATTTTAATGGTGCATGCCCTTTTTAAATTAATTCCAAATCGGAAAGATATATTTGATTTGTATACTTTGTGCAACTGGAAGTATCTTTCTATTATCAGTGGTTGAAGAAATTATATTTTGAGTCATCTGGTATAGTTTAAGTAGACAGTTGTAGTTTTTAAAAAAATAATGTATATACAAACATTTCAGAGAATTTGCATTAAATGCAAATTTTCATATTTTTTAGTCTTTGGTGTATTAAATTGTAGTCAAATTCATGGCACAATAGCAAATATTTGTGTTATAACATAGTAGTAAATATTGCATGGAGCCTATAAAATGAAGATCCCGTAAGAATATAATTAAATAAAATCGCAAATTTATATTCCACTCTAAAAAATTCTAACTTATCATAACTTGAAATATCATATATTTTCCCAAATTTTCAAAGGAAGCAAAATGGCCGAGTCCTTTTACCCTCAAATTGTTTTGAGCACACCCAATATTTTTCAAATGTTGGCACCACTGGGTAGTCATATTCAAAGTTGAAGAGCTTGGTACAATTTCAGTAAGAAGACGGCCGCCTAAACTTTTTAAAGAAATATATAAATTGAAAAAAGACATAATTTTCAGACGAGTGGCTATTTTCGTTTTCCTCTGTGACAATTGGTAATTAAAATGTATAAGGTTTACTCTCTTTTCTTTTGGCAACCGTATATGCAATTCTTCAATGGCTAGAGGCATAAAAAGAATTGCACCCCGTTTGGTATCCTATGGTAAAATTTACCGAAAAAGCTAAATATGATGTCAATTTAGGTGTTCGCATTAAAAATTACAGAGTTTGGTACATTTTGAGTATGAAGACGACACCCTAAGCTCATTTTATTATTATTATTATTATTTTTATTTATTATTTTTTTTACATAAATAAGTTGAACAAAGACATACTTTCCAGTCGGATGAGTATTTCCATTTTTCTCTGTAAGAATTTTGTGATTAAAATGTATGGGGTCTTCTTTTTGGCGACCGTACATGCAATTCTTCAATGGTTAGATACATTAAAAATTTAGAAACGCTGAATTTATTAAAAGACCTTACATTTTCTATAAATTAAACAATTGTAAACTAACTAAGAACTTGTGACCTTGTTCATCTTCCTACAAAGACGAACTAAACAATGTTCTATTATATTTACACATTTGTTATTACGTCAAACATACATAAAAGATATAAAAGGATTCGTGTGACGTGATAATCGTATTTGAAATGGGATTTACAGCGATGAGTGTTCTGCGAAATATTTTAGGATAATGTTTATCTAGAGTTTACGTGATCTGAATAACCTGTATTGGGAATATATTTGTATTTTCGGAGAATGGTAATTCAGTTTCTGTAATAAAGAATAAAGTCAGACAGCATATTTCATGCTTAGTAGCACACTCTAAACTGTATTTGTGATTAAATAGAAATAACTAAAAAAAAATTTGTATATCGTCGCTTTAGAGCTACAGTAGGAAATTTAGTAATAATAAAAATGAGATGTCTGACTTACTGCTATGAAAAATTGTGTTTGATCTAGTGAAACACGCAGTGCCTGATTTACGGCAGGGCATTCGGGCACGGCCCCCTGAATTTCTGGGGCCCCCAAATGCTACGGAAGGATTTCCAATTATTGTTCAAAATCTGATGTAGTTTTGTTATCTAATGAAATTTTACATTTCATTCTACATTCTATTGTGTGCATATTGTATTTTTATAATGTTGTATATTTTGTCTGAAACATCCATTCATAATTACTTTAATATAGTGTATATTTTCTTTTATCTTTATCACTTTAAAAATGCATTGTATTTTTAATTCTTATTTAATCCTGTTCCTTTTCTCGTCAGATTATTTGAGGGTTGGTGAGGGTAGCTTGCAGGCAGTAGAGCCCCCTAATGTTTTAAATAATTGTAGCTTGGTGTTGTCGAAAATTTACTATTAGTTGTTGCATACTTTGTCATTCCAGATATATAGACTTGTATAGGAAAATATAATCAACACCACACAATTTATTATAAAACGTCTATTCATTTACATTTCATAATTGTGAAATAATTATTTAAAAGTAAATGAATGATTATCATATTTAATTTTTAATGGATATTTTAAATTAATTACTAAAGTCAATAATGGATCTTTTAGTAAGTATCTTTTTCCAATTTTTTTTTTCTACTCAATCCCCCTGTAAGTATAGGTGCAAGGGGGACTCCGCAGGCATCTGTGCCCAGGGCCCCCAAATTCGTAAATCGGTCCCTGGTGAAACAACTTCTGAAATACAAAATTATATTTAATATTATATCTCGGATGGGTTTTATAAAAATTCCCCACTGTTCCACTAGATGCAGACACAGTTTTTCATAGCGGTAAGTCAGACATCTCATTTTCGATTATTACTAGATGTCCTGCTATTCCTTTGAGGCGACTATATACTACTAGCAAACCCCGCGGATTTGCTCGCGAAATAGTTGAAATATGCCAAGTGATATTTGCATGACTATTTTTTATTAGAAGAACGCTTTTTGAAATAATTCAAAAATTACAAATTAAGCCACAGTTTGACTAAACTTCATTATAAAAGTGCAATAGACAGAAATGAAATTTTAATTAATAAGAAGAACTAAAACTAATTCCAAATAAATGATAATTTTGAAAGTATTTTGAGATTTTTATGCTTATTTCATACGCTCATTTCAGTATTCATTTGAAGTTTTGAATTTTTTAGAAACCATCGTAACACATTTACCTCCTAAAATTAACCATCATGTCAAATTCCAAGCTTCTTGTCTAACAGTATAATACCACCTCTCTGGTGTTAGTAAACACCATAACATACCGCAACATAAAATGCCGAAACAGAGTTGAAATAGAATGTATTGAAAAATGTTGAAACAGAGACTGTCACCATTAATTTGCCAACATTAACCTTGAAATCGGTTGGTATTTCCTAATATTCTATAGAAAACGGAATTTAGATGTTTTTAAAGGCTTTCTTGTTGTTCCTGCCAACCAGGCGGTAGTGACATCGGCATAAAATATAGCCCATATAGGATCAGGGACTATCACTCTTGATTCGCAACCAATAACTTCTGTAATCGCTTTATTATTTCCTGAGATTCCATAGAAATCATAATTTAGGACTTTTTAGAATGCTTTTCGCTCCTTCTCTTCGCTTCACCCCTTTTTAATTTCGAATTTATTTTCGACTGTTGTTAGAGGACATTTATATTTTATAAGTAACTACCGTGCTATATTTAAAGTTTCTAGCCTCTTCAGTACCTCAAAAATCGCAATTTAGAAAGTTTTTTGCTCCTGCAATTCTCGTCATAAAATATAGCTTATGTTTAAGCAGGTTCTATCACCATCAATTTGCAACCATTATGTTAGAAATCGGTTTCGTATTTCATACGATTGCATAAAAACCGTAATTTAGAATGCTCATAGAACGCTTTCCGCTCACTTCATCCTTTTAAATTTGGAATTTTCTTTCGACAATTCTTAGAAAACGTTGGCATCTTTGAACTAATTACCATTCCAAAATTAAAATGTTAGACCCCTCAGTAACACAAAAACGTAATTTAGAACATTTTTTGCTCCTATAACAACCAGGTGGTAGTGACAACAACGTAAAATATAGGCTATGTTGGAGCGGGGACTGCCACCATCAGTTGGAAACCATTACATCTGAAATCGGTTTATATTTCCTGAGTTTGCGTAGAAATCGCTATTTAGAAAGTTTTTAGAACTGCCAAATTTCAAGTTGCTAGCCCCTTCAGTATCACAAAAATCACAATTTAGAACGCTTTTTAAAATGCAACCGCAAGGTGATAGTGACGCCGACATGAAATAGATCCTATATTGGAGAAAGGGCTGTCATCATCAATTTCCAACTATTACTTTTGAAATCGATTGGGTACTTTCTGAGATTTCGTAGAAATCGCAATTTAGAACGTTTTTTAGAACGTTTTTTGTTCATTTTCACCCCTTTTAAATTTCGAATTATTTAGGAAATGTTCTTAGAGATCATTTATATCTTATAAGTAACTACCATGCCTAGTTTCAATTTGCTAGCCCTACAGTATTACAAAAAAAGCAATTTAGATTGTTTTTTGCTCCTTCATCCCCTTTGAGGTAGTGGCACCGACATGAAATACAGCCTATGTTGGAGCGAGGGCTGTCACCTTCGTTTTCACACCATTATTTTTTAAATCGGTTCGGTACTTCATAAGATTGCGTGGAAATCGCAATTTAGAAAGTTTTTTAGAACGCTTTTCGCGCATTTCCACCCCTTTTTAAATTTTGAATTGTTTAAGAAATGTTTTTAGAGCTCATTTATATCTTATAAGTAACTACCATTCCAAATACCATGTATCTGGGCCCTTCAGTAATACAAAAATTGCGATTTCGAACGTTTCTTTTGCACCCCCTTTGGAGGTAATGGCACCGACATAAAATGTAGCCTATATTGGATCAAGGGTTGTCACCATCATTTTGACATCATTATTTTTTAAATCGGTTTGGCACTTATTGAGATTGCGTAAAAATCGCCATTTAGAACGTTTTTTAGAACGCTTTTCGCGCATTTTCAACCTTGTTTAATTTCGATTTTTTTAAAGAAATGTCCTTAGAGATCATTAGTATCTTGTAAGTAACTACCATTCCAAATGTCATGTTTCTAGGATCTTCAGTAACACAAAAATCGCATTTTTAGAACGTTTTTTGCTCCTGCACCCCCTTTTGGCCAGCGGCACGGACATAAGATATAGCCTATGTTCTAAGTTGGACTAACACCATCATTTTGATACCATTATTTTTAGAATCGGTTCGGTAGTTCCAGAGCTTACCTTCTACAAATAAACAATTTTTCCCTCTTTATAATATTAGTATATATATATATAGATAAATTGAACGAAGGCATAATTTCCAGTCAAATGTCTATTTCCGTTTACTGCGACAATTTAGTGATTAAAATTTACGGGGTTTTCGTCTTTTGTTTTGCCGACTGTAGGGGAGACTGGGGAGGGTTAACCTATTTTTTACGCAAAATGATTTTTTATTTTTTTAAATGAAACCAATAATAAAGTTTTGTATATCATTTTATTCATTATACAATCAGTTATCAAAATAAAATTGCGAAATATGTGTAATATATAAGATATTTGAAAAATTATTGATTTTAATCATGAGAAAATAATGGGTTAAGTCTCCCCACATACGGGAGGCTTGACCCATTTTATTTTATATTGAAATATTTGTTAAGAGAAATAAAATCAGTTTTAAAAAGTCCGAATAACTTTATGCTATATGGTTTAATTATTATTAAAAATTATTTTGAAAATGTGATGTGTAAACAAACCTGTTTAGACGGAATTCAAGGCATAGGAGAAAAATTCCGTTTTAAACACCCGCTTTCTGTGACACTCGACCTGTCAACTCTAGTTGTCACATACTAGTTTGGCTTCATCTTACTGGGTTCATCTTGGGGAAATTTGTCTACATGCCTTCCTAAATTTTTTTGGCCAATGCTTCATTACGTTCTTTGCAGCCGCTTACTTAACATTTCTTAAGACTGCTGTTTTCATCCTTTCTAGTCTTTCCCATTCTTTCAATTTACCTACTTTAGGTAATATTTAAAAGAAGTACAAGTTCCTATCAACTTCCCCATTTATATTTCTTTAATTTTTTCTTGCTTCTCTAGCAATTTTTCACATCTTCCTTTAATCAATTTTAAACATTTTCTTTTCTATCACCCCATTTTACTGTAGCTTTACAGAATAAATTTACATTCATTTAGAAATATATCCATTAATCCTTCATTACATACAGTGTATAATAAAAATATTTCCAAAAACACTTAATTAAGGGAATCTTGACCATCTGGTCAACCCCTCACATTCATTGAGTAAATAATCCCCATATAGACACTTTGTAAAGAATAGCGCATGGTTATGTTAAGCTTAATTTACTGTGCAATCTTTATGCCTGGAATGAAAGCTCATTATTTCTGCATTTCTTAAAAGCTACTTACTTAAATTTCTATGATATATTTTATCTTAGAAAATCACACAAAATCTTTCTAAAAAAATACACCTTTTACACAAAATGTATATATGAAAAAAACATATACCGTTAGAATGTCACATTCACATTGAAATCTATACCAAAATAAAATGAAATAAAACTTGCTAAAAAGGTTCATTTAATGTCACAAATGTAAAAGGATGTCACAAATATAAAAAAGATGTTGTTACATAATAAAATGGTTTTTAAAAACTTAAAAAACTTCCGTGCCGAGCGCTTTCGATCATTGCCAGATCGTCCTCAGGACAGCTTTGAATTGAAAAGCTATACACCATCCTCGGCTGGACAACCAGGTGAGTCTACTTTACACAGGAGGGGCGTGGGAGGGGGATGGGAGGGGAGGCAGTAAACTGAATATTACTATCTTACTTTAACAAAACATCTTCTATTTTAAAAACTTTAACCATATAACCGGAATGTATGACATATTATCATTAATAGTCTTATTATCCTTTATTAAAATTTCTATGGAGTCTTATTAACGAAATATGATGATGGGAGGTAGGAATGATGATTCTTGCTGCATTAAAACGAATATTTAAAGTTTGCTATAGGTTAAGTCTTGCTAACGCTGTGGTTTGTCTACAATACTTAATATCACTCACGTGTTATTTTAATCTGTCCTTGAGTTTTTAAGTTTTTAAAAACTGTCTTTTTTTTATATTTGTTACATCTTTTTATATTTGTGAGATTAAATGCACCTTTTTAGGAAGTTTTATTTAATTTTATTTTGATATACACCTTTTACGTTGAAAATTCTTTACAATTGATTCTTTCCACACCTGTTTCAATTATCTGCAGGAAACGAAGACTGTTGTTTGAGCATTCCAGTAGCTTTGGTTGCCACTTATTGATTAAAATCTGAAATTCTTTTAAATATGAAAAATGAAGGGTGTGTCAAGCCTCCACTATGGTCAACCCTCTCCAGTCTTGATTAGAGGCATAAAAGTTTGAGAAACATTGTATTTATTTTTTCTGTAAATTAAAATTGTAAGTTAACTATACGTTTTATTTCTCGTCTTTCTACAAAGATTAACAAAACAATGTTCTTCTATGTTTAAACATTTGGTATCACGTCAAACATAAGTAAAATATATAAAAGGGATTCGTGTGACGTGATAATCGTATTTGAAATGGGATTACGGCGATGTGTGTTTTGCGAAATATTTTAGGATAATGTTTATCTGGATATTACGTGATCTGAAGAACCTGTATTGAGAGTATATTTATATTTTCGGAGAATGGTTATTCAGCATTGATATATATAACAATTTCGATCTATTTGAAATAGAGTAAGGTTATAAAAATACACGTCAAATGATTTTTCTCCATAGACCTTGTAAGGTAACAGAATTCTTATGAGTATTCCTGTAAAGGAACTATAAATGCTATATAGTATTTCATTTTCAATACGGAATATGCCATAGCAAATTTCAATGGCATATGTCAATTGTATGACAATTAAAGTATATTTATGCCTGTTAGAGCAAAGATAGACAGATAGACAGTAGACAGACAAACAGAATTCATATGCTGGAAAATGTTACAAAGAAAAATAGAGCCGTATAATACATATTAATTATTAGTAATTAGAAAAAAAATCCGAGCACGTTCTTAAAGTTAGTACTAAAAAATATTGTTTTTCTATCATTCCAATTCAGTTCTAGTTCCTTTTACATAACAAGAAAGAAAAATTATGCATCCCGCACAGAATATGAAACACTTTCCAACATACTACGAATACTGTAACAAAACTTTTTCATTTAATTTCCATCAATAGATAGAAAAGTATGCGAATTCTTTTGTACAGCCCTGTATATAATCTATAAAATTTATACACACTAAGTAATATGCAAAAAATTAGTTAAATTTTAAAATATATACCACAGCTGGAAACGTACTTCTTTTTTTTTCCTCATTCATAGTGCTGTAACTTAATTCTTTTGTGTGTCTCTGTAAGTAAACAATTGTAACGGAGGCCGGTTTAGTAATGTGAGGTGGTGGCGTGTAAAACTTCCACGGGTCCGTCCTTATTTAAAACCAAAGAATTTTTTAATAAAATCAAAAAATATTTAAATAATAAAGTTCTGGAATAGATGAGTTTTTTACAACATTTAAAAGGGTTCAAAAACAACTTTCAATCATTTATTGTTAAAGATAAGTCCGGTTATCACGCAGCTGAATATTAGTCTCATTAAAATCTGCAATAATGCTTGAATATCACTTTCTAGAATTAATTCTACACTAGAATTAATTCTACGCAGGAACGGAATCCACTTTTGTACACGGGGTTGTCGCACGTATCTCGTCTGTGATCTATCAAAACTCGATAGCTTTTCTTTCTCTCCCTGGATGGGAAGTGACAAGCCTTGCCTCCTTACAGTCTTCGGATGTCCCGAAGGAAATAAATCCGCTACAGAGTTAAGACTTTGTACCAAACTGGAATCACAATTCTGTTCCAAAGCTAAAACTCAACTCAAAATCTATCTAAAAAGGCTCCAGCATTTACTTATACTATCTCGTCATTTCCACCGAGAACAAAGGCTATTTCTTCTAGCCATTTAAATCACTAGTACGTGATGCCACTTCAAAGTTCAATCTTATAGCGCGACAGAAGGATCTCTGACCTCATGATGAAGATAGTTTCGATTTGAACTCCCACGATATGCGGGTGGTCACAGGACCGAAACTAGCCTTTTTTGCACCCGGGGCAAGCATGGGTTTTGGCGCCCCCCCCCCCCCTCTTCCGCAAAGTATATTTACAAAGAGAATTTTACTAATTTTCTAATTGCCGACTTATTTTAAAATTTAAAATATGTAATCTTAAAATATGAAATACTGAACTACGTAATCTACAATGGCGGATCCAAGAGGGAGGTCACGGGATCATGGCTCCCCTCTGAACACCAACAAAAATATTTTAAAGATCATTTTTAAAATGAAATATACAGTTAGAGTCCCGATTATCCGAGTTCTGCTTAACCGAGTTTCCGCTTTCACTGAGTTATTTTCTTTTGATGGACTGATGTCTTCTATTATTATGAAACAGCCATTATAAATGAAGTGTTAGGTGAAGATGAAAGAGCAGCCGTAAAATGTTAGAACCCTGATTTTCTGGTCAGAATAGAAAAAAAAATGGCCAATTTTTTTTTTTTTTTTTTTTTTTTTTTTTTTTTTTTTTTCGGCAAAAAAAATTATGGCCATTTTTTTTTCTTCCCATTCTGACCAGAAAATCAGAGTTCTAACTTTTTACGACTGCTCTTTGATCTTCACCTAACACTAAAATTTTAAGAATAAGAGAGAATTAGGAGATTATCGCAAGAGAAAGATTAAAAGGCATTATAATCAAAAATACCGATGGTAAAATTATAACAACGTGGAATTCAATTCCAGACACTAAAAGCTGTAGGCACTTGCTATTTTGACAATTTTTTCTGCGAGACATTCTTTCCAGAACTAAATAATATGAAAAATTCAATTAAAAACATCTTGTCAAATGAGTCCAATTCAACTTGCATTCTCTTAAAAATAACTAAGTACGAAGCTGATATAAATTATTTGGCATCTCAGATGAGACAACAGAAATAATATTTTAGAAATAAATTTCTAAAGTATAACATCAAATATTACCCATATTTTTTTAATGCTAAAAACTAAATTTTAAGTAATTTTTATTCACTATTATTTGATCCATTAAATTTTTTTTAATGTTGGCACGTCATGATCACGTAAAATATATTTTTGGACAAATTTGTCACGTGGTAGTGAAAAGATTCGCCGTCCCTGCTTTAGGCTTTTTGACGAAATTGAATTGGGTGATAAGGTTTATCAAAACAAACTTACGAATTCTTGTAAAGAGTTCATTTTTATTGCGTTTATCATGCTCCACACTCATGCTATGTTATTTCAAATTTTACCAAACATTCATTTGAGCTTAAATTTCTTATATTAGAATGCCTTATTTCCAGAAATAGAAAAATTTGAGAGATTTAAGCACAATTTATTAGTTAATCTATTATATTTATGACAGTAAAGGTTAATCATTAGATCTTATTTTTAGGCAACCTACACTTTTGTTAATCTAGATTTGAAACTTCAAATGTATTTTTTTAACCCTCTGAGCGGTTTGGGCGTATTTTTCAGTTTCCCAAAAACAACTTTAATCTATTGTAGACAAAAATATTTCAACAGAATTGTATTTCAAGATGTCTATCAAATAAAGGGGCATGAAATGTATTTTAGAAACAAACAGGGAAAGAAAATTTTAATTAAATTATTTTTATAAGCACTTTTATGACAATACAGGAAAGCCCTCAAGGCGCTCGAGGGTTAAAAAGAATTATTTAATCTATTTTTTTTTTCATTAAACTATATTGTAAATTGTTTTATTTTTCAATGCATTAATTATTTTGAGCATCTTAATAAAAATTAATTTTATAAAAATGTTTTTTTTCCTCTTCTACATTTTAGTAACCACAAATTATCTATTTTGGAAATTGTTTTTCATCAATTTATTTTTCTATTTACTTCCAACAATTTTGTTAATATTTATAAGATTAAAACGAAACATATTTAATTTAGATATACTTAAATTAAAAATTACATAATATTACTTACAGCAAAATAATGCTTCGACCTTAAACTATAAATTTACTTCATCTTAGACTACGCTGGATTGCATATTCTCTCCCTTTTTACTTTCTCTGATGCATAATTGTTACACTTTTGCCAGTAAGTTTTCTATGGCCGGCAGCTTCAAAGAACGGTTCTAAAATATTCCAAATTTAGAAGTGCGAATTGAACCGAAACTCAGTTTTCACCAGTTTATTTTTCTATTTACACCCAACAATTTTATTATTGTTTATAATATTACGACCAAATATACCAAACTTAAAATTTCCATAATGTTATTTACCGTAAAATAATACTTTGACATTAAACTGTAAATATATTTAATCTTAGTTTACATTGGACTGCGTGTTCTCTTCCTTTTTACTTGGGCTGATGCATAATTGTTACACTTTTGTCAGTATTTTTTCTTAAGCCGGCAGGTTCTAAGAACACTTCTAAAATACTTGAAATTTAAAAATGTGAATTGAACCGAAAATTATTTTTCATCAATTTTGTTTTATTATTTACAAGATTACGACGAAATATACTTAAATAAAAATTTGCATAACATTATTTACAATAAAATAATGCTTCAACCTTAAACTGTAAATATACTTAATCCTGATTACATTGGACTGTGTGTTCTCTTACTTTTTACTTTGGCTGATGCATAATTGTTATTCTTTTGTCAGTCAGTTTTCTAAAGCCGGCAGGTACTAAGAGCACTTCTAAAAATACTGGAAATTTAAAAATGTGAATTGAACGGAAAATTATTTTTCATCATTTTTTTTTATTATTTACAAGATTACGACGAAATATATTTAAATAAAAATTTACATAATATTATTTACAGTACAATAATGCTTCGACCTTAACCTTCTAATATACTTAATCTTAAATTACATTGAACTGCGTGTTCTCTTCCTTTTTACTTGGGCTGATGTATAATTGTTACACTTTTGTCAGTCAGTTTTCTAAGGCAGATAGGTTCTAAGAGCACTTCTAAAACATTGGAAATTAAAAAATGTAAATTGAACCAAAAATTATTTTTCATAAAATTTTCTTCTTATTTACAAGATTACGACGAAATATACTTAAATAAAAATTTACATAATATTATTTACAATAAAATAATGCTTCTTCCTTAACCCTTAAATGCCGGGTGTTGCTTTTCGGCAACATACCCAATTTAGGCTTCTAAAATACTATTAGAATAATATTGAAGCTATAATGCCTAATTTTGCCAATAAAATACATTCTGAAAATATTATTAAACCGATTTTCAACATGTAGATGGCAACACTTGTGCTGTTTAAGAATAAAGACAGATTTATTTTTTCAATTTTTGTTACATGTTCTTTTTGTTTTGTTTGGAAGCTTGCGAAATACCATATTTTGTTCTGTAGTGAGCAAGTAAAATTTATTTCTTATTATAGTTCCTTAAATTCTTGTGTGTTTAATATTATAGAATTTTATCAAGGAAAATTATTTTTTCAATTAAATACCAGTATTGCCGATTATTTTTTAGCCGTAAACCATACTTAAAACGAAATATGATTTTTTAAAGTATTTTTTCTATGATTTATTAAAAAAAAAGAAAGCCGAAAAACATTATTACAATGATTTTTGAAAAATCAGGCATTTAAGGGTTAAGCTGTAAATATACTTAATCTTAGATTTTGGACTGCGTGTTCACTACCTTTTTACTTTCACTGTTACATAATTGCTACACTTTTGTCAGTCAGTTTTCAAGGCCGGCAGGTTCTAAGAGCACTTTTAAAATATTGGAAATTTAAAAAGCTCAATTAAACCGGAAATTATATTTCATCCATTTTTCTTTCTATTTACTTCCAATATTATTATTATTATTATTTACAAGATTTCGACGAAATATACTTAAGTTAAATATACTTAAATAAAAATTTACATAATATTATTTACAGTACAAAATTTTTTCGATCTTAAATTATAAATACCTTGATCTCAGACTATTTTGTCTGCATGTTCTCTACCTTTTTACTTTCGCTGATTGTTACACTTTTTCTCTGTCAGATTTCTAAGAGCGGCAGAATCTGAGAACGGTTCTAAAATATTCAAAATTTAAAAATGTAAATTTAACCGAAGTTTTTTTTTTTCTGTTTACTTCCCAAAATTTTACTGTTATTTACAAGATTACAACGAAATTTACTTAAGTTAAATATAAATAAATTAAAATTTACATAATGTTGTTTGCAGTAAAATAATGCTTCGACCTTAAACTATAGATGTACTTGATCTTAAACTATTGGACTGTATGCTGTCTTACTTTTTACTTTCGCAAATGTATAATTGTTACACTTTTTGTCAGTCAGTTTACTAAGAACGGCAAATTCTAAAGGCGGTTCTAAAATATTTGAAGTTTAAAGATGTGAATTTAACCGAAATTTATTTAGTTCCCAAAACTTTGTTATTATTTACAAGATTACAATAAAAATACTTAAGTTAAAAATACTAAAATTAAAATGTACATAATATTATTTACAGCGAAATAATGCTTGGACCTTAAGCGATAAATATACTTTATCTTGGCCTATATTGGGCTACATCTTCCCTTTCTTTTTACTCTAACTGATGCATAATTGTTACACTTTTTGTCAGTCAGTTTTCTAACTGCGATATTGAAATATTCGAAATTTAATTATGTGAATCTAGACAAAATTTATTTTTCAACTTACTTCTCAAAATTTTATTATTATTTACAAGATTACGATCAAATATACTTAAACTGAAATTTATATAATGTTATTTACATTAAAATAATGCTTCGACCTTAAACTATAAATATACTTGATCTCAAATTATATTGGACTGCATGTTCTCTTCTTTTTTACTTGGCTGATGCATAATTGTTAACTTTTCTCAGTCAGTTTTCTAAGAGTTGCAGGTTCTAAGTTATTCGAAATTAAAAAATGTAAATTGAACCAAAATTTACTTTTCTATTTGCTTCTCAAAATTTTGTTATTATTTAGAAGATTGCGCAGAAATATACTTAAGTTAAATATGCTTAAATTAAAATTTACATAATGTTATTTATAGTAAAATAATGCTTCGACTTTAAACTATAAATATACTTGATCTTATATTATATTGGACTGCATGGTTTTTTCCTTTTTACTTTCGCTGATACATAATTGTTGCACTTTTTCTCAGTCAAATTTCTAAGAGTTTTTCTACAATATTCAAAATTTAAAAATGCAAATTTAACAGAAAATTATTTCTTCAGTAAAATAAATAGAAATGCTTAATTCATCTTTAAAAGTTAAAGTTAAACTTACACTAAGTGCAAAATTACTTAAAAGATGACACAGTACTTAAAAATGTTAAATTATTTTAATACCTTAGTATACTTTCAACTATAAAACATAGTCTTCTTCGGAGGAATATAAAAAATACAACAGTTATTGATTGAACGCCTAATTTTTAATCTACGTGGATTTTGAAAATTAGGCGTTCAATCAATAACTGTTGTATTTCTTATATTCCTCCGAAGAAGACTATGTTTTATAGTTGAAAGTATACTAAGGTATTAAAATAATTTAACATTTTTAAATACTGTGTCATCTTTTAAGTAATTTTGCACTTAGTGTAAGTTTAACTTTAAATTATTTCTTTTTCAGTTTATTTTTCTATTTTTTCTAAAAAGCCTCTTATTATTTACAAGATAACAACGAAATATACTTAACTTTAAATACAGTTAAATTAAAATTTATGTAATGTTATTTGTAGTAAAATAAGGCTTCGCCTTTGAACTATAAATATAGTTGATCTTAGACTATGTTGGACTGCTTATTCTTCTCCTTTTTGCTTTTGCTGATGTTCTCTGATGCTTAATTGTTACACTTTTTCTATCTAAGTTTTCTAAGAGAGGTTCTAAGTTATTCGAAATTTAAAAATGAGAACTGGACCGAATATTATTCTTCAACAATTTATTTTTCTATTTACACTGTAAAAAAAAAAAAATCTGTAGTTCCACAGATGTAAAGTTACATTCTTACTAAACTTTCATCTGTAACTGTACAAAAAAAGCTGTAAACCTACAAAACTAGCTTTTGTAAAGCTACAGAAATCTGTAACTTTAGAAATGAATCTGCTAAAATTACAGTAGTCTTACTAAAAATTTATCTGTAACCATGGTTGCAGTTACAGGAAAAGTTCTAGGCATCCCAATTTCCTAAAAATTCTTAGTAACCTTACAGATTTCTTTTTATTTTTGGCGCAAAAGTGTGTCTGTTACATGAATTTTTGTTGTTGCCGTTACATAAAAAGTTCTAGGAATCCCAGTTTCCTAGAAAAACTTTGGTAACTTTATAGATTTTTTTTACAGTATACTTGTAACAATTTCGTTATTATTTACAAGATTACAACAAAATATACTTAAGTTAAATATACTTAAATTAAACTTTACATAATGATATTTACCGTAAAATGATGGTTCGACCTTAAACTATAAATATACTTGATCTTAGACTATGTCGGACTGCAGGTTCTCTTCCCGTTTTCAGAGCTGTTCCAAAATATTCAAAATTTAAAATTTCGAATTAAACAAAAAAAATTTTCAATTTACTTCCAAAAATTTTATTATTATTTACAAGATTACAAAGAAATATACTAAAGATAAATTTACTGAATTAAAAATTGAAATATTATTATTTACAGAGACTATATTGAACTGCATTTTCTCTTCTTTTTTACTTTTGCTGATGTATAATTGTTACACTTTTTGTCGGTCAGTTTTCTAAGAGCGGCACTAAAATATTCGATAACTTAAAAATGCGAATTTAACCAAAATTTATTTTTCTATTTACTTCCCAAAATTTTGATATTATTTACAATATTATAACGAAATATGCTTAATTTAAATATACTTAATTTAAAATTGACATAATATTATTTACAAAGACTATATTGGACTGCATTTTCTCTTCCTTTTTACTTTCGCTGATGCATAATGGTTACCCTTTTTGTCAATCAGTTTTATTGATATCACTCATATATATTGGATAACTTTAAAATGTGAATTTAAACAAAATTTATTTTTCTAATTAACTTGCAAAATTTTTATATTATTTGCAACATTACAACGAAATATAATTAATTTAAATAAACTAAAATTAAAATTTATATAATTTTATTTACAGTAAAATAAGACTTCAACTTTAAACTATCAATATAGTTGATCTTAGACTATGTTGGACTTATTCTCCACCTTTTTGAATTTCGCTTATGTTCTCTAATGCATAATTGTTACACTTTTTCTATGTCAGTTTTCTAAGAGAGGTTTTAAATTATTCGACCTTTAAAAATGGAACCTGAACCAAATATTATTCTTCACTAATTTATCTTTTTATTCACTTGTAACAATTTCGTTATTATTTACGAGACTAGGGGGTCTCCGCCCCCCTGCTCGCTACGCTCACCAACCCCCGCGTATTCGCTTTGCGATTCCATTCGGTATCGCGAAACAATCCCTATTTTCTAGCCAACCCCAGGTGTAATTGTTTCGCGTTTCCATTCTAGATCGTTTCGCGGTCCCTTAAGCGATTCCTTATTTTCTATGCATTCAATTTTTATGTTCCACTTGGTAAAAACGCACTCGTAGCGAATTTGTAGTTACAGTAAATAATCTTATCGTATAAATCTCCTCTCCTTTGAAATTTTCACTTCGCCGCCTTTTCTCCGCCAATATATAGGTCCAAAATTATACATATAGGGTTACGAATATTGTAAATTGTTAGTGTTTATGCTTAAAAATAATGTAAATAGTTCAATTAAGCTCTATTCATAAGCTAATATTTGTTTTTGTTGCATTGAAATACCTCAATTTGTTGATTTTCTGCAAGCAAGTAAACCCAATTGTATTTCAATGGGAGTCTATGGAAATTTTGCGAAATACTGGAAATAGTTCCAAGTTGGCGACAAACTTGGCGACGTTTCGTGACAGAGCCGGGTCCCCCCTCCCTTATAGCGTCAGAAAGCTGTGACCAATCAGATGCGTTTCGCGGTATCTACGCAGATTTTCATTGGTCCATTTCCAAAGCATTACTTTTTTTTATATATATAGAAGGTTTACAACAAAATATACTTCAGTAAAATATACTTAAATTAAACTTTCCATAATGTTATTTACTGTAAAATGATAGTTCAATCTCAAACTATAAATATACCTGATCTTAGACTATGTTGGACTGCATGTTCTATTCCCGTTTTCAGAGCTGTTCCAAAATATTCGAAATTTAAAAATGCGAATTTAACTGACAAAAATTTCTATTTACTTCCAAAAATTGTATTATAATTTACAAGATTACAACGAAATATTCTTAAGTTAAATGTACTGAATTTAAAATGACGTAACATTATTTACAGAGACTATATTGAACGGCATGTACGCTTCCTTTTTACTTTCGCTGATGTATAATTGTTACGCTTTGTGTCAGTCAGTTTTACAAGAGCGGTACTAAAATATTTAATAATTTAAAAATGTGAATTTAACCGTAATTTATTTCTCTATTTACTTCACAAAATTTTGATATTATTTACAAGATTACAACGAAATATGCTTAATTTAGATGTACTTAATTTAAAATTGGCAATATTATTTACAAAGACTATATTGGGGGTGCATTTTCTTCTCCTTTTTACTTTCGCTGATGCATAATTGCTACACTTTTTATCAATCAGTATTCTAAGAGCGGCACTAAAATATTCGAAAACTTAAAAATGTGGATTCTACCAAAATTTATTTTTATAATTAAATTCCAAAATTTTTATATTGTTTACAAGATTACAACGAAATATACTTAATTTAAATATACTTAAATTAAAAGTTATATAATGTTTGTGACGCTCGATTCTCGCTAATCGTCAGAGGTGTATTCCTTGGTTAATGGATCATAATTCTTTTAACAAGAAATGGTAATTTATTTACAGAGTACATAAAGACGTTATAGATGACAGCACACTATATACAATTATGTACAGATTATAAATTTCAGGTTTCAAGTGCACAATACTGACTCAATATCCATTCTCACTACTTCCATATTTATTTTACGCACATAAATCTTTACTTCACTAACTACTAAAATTATAATACTCCGGTGCTCGTAGCCCCTGACACCCTTTCGTTTTATATATCAAAACTCTCGCCGGTCCACATGCACGGCCTACTCTACATTTCTCAAAAACCTCTTCCACACTGAAAAACAGTGTCCCCCCCCCTTCCTCTCCGCGCCCACGTATCACGTGACAATGGCGCCAGCAGAAACTAAAAGAAAAGTTCTCCAGACATCTCCAGACATCACAATGTTACATACAGTAAAATTAGGCTTCGACTTTAAACTATAAATATACTTGATATTAAATTATACCGGACTGCATGTTCTCTCCTTTTTTACTTTCCTTTATGTATAATTTTTGTCAGTCAGATTTCTAAGAGCGGTTCTAAAATATTCGAAATTTCAAAATCTGAATTTAAACTGAATTTATTTTTTTATTTACTTCCAAAAATCTTGTTACCATTTACAAGATTACAACGAAATATACTTAAATTAAATGTACTTACATTAAAATTTACATAATATTGTTTACTGTAAAGTAATGAATTGATCTTAAACAATAAATATACTTGATTTTAGACTATATTTGAGTGAATGGTCTTTTCTTTTTTACTTTCGCTGATGCATAATTTTTTTAATTAGTTTTAGAAGAGTGGCAGGTTTTAAGAGCGGTTATAAAATATTCGAAATTTAAAAATGTGAACTGAACCGAAAATTATTTTTAATCAATTTTTTTTTATTTACTTCTAAAAATTTAAGCTGTTAATCCATTGAAGCTAAAAACATTAAATTTGAAATTTTGGTTACTTTTAAGACGTTAACGCTCGCTAAAAATTATAAGACAGTTTGTATAATTTTATTTTGAATAAAAGTAAAAATAGTTTTTTAATACCATTCTTTCATAAGCATTCAATGTACATCGTTAAAATCACCCCAATTCCATAACAGCATAATCCAGGTTTCTATCCCAAAATTTTCAGTGCAATGCATTAATTGCTAGTGAATATATTTAAAATAAAAATTTTAATTTTTGCTCTGTTTCTTTTTTAAGATATGGCAACATTAAAGAAAAAATGAAAAAATATTTAAACTATCTTTTTAGGATCCCTAAATTAATTTCTCAACATACAATCGTAATTTAATTTATGTGAAACTATTAATTGATTAAAGTTGATTTTTTCTAAAATATATGTTATATTATTTATTTTTTGTTTATATTTTCTGCTTTTTGGTGCAGTTTTTCTTTGTTGCAGTTTTAAAAATGAGAGGTTTTTTTTCTTTTTTAACACTTTCTAACAAAGTCGAAAAGCGTTTATGCATTCGGTTTGTCTGTCCGTATGTCTATGTTATGACTCCCGTAAATATACTCGGATTTTCATACAATTGATAAAGGTTATTTAGTGTAGCCAAGGCATGTTTGATATCGTATATGAAGTATGCGGGATTAATAGTTCATTTACAAGGGCACTCAAAAGTATTCCGTTACATTTTGGTATATGAGGAAAAATCGTTTGCAGAGTATTTAATGACATTACGCTATTTCAAATGTATTGAAACTGATATAAATCACTGAATGATCACGTTAGAACGGGGCATTCATAGTATTTTTTATTCATTTACAGAGACACACAAAAGAAACCGGTTACAGTACTGTGTTTGAGTAATAACTGTTGGAGTGTACGGTTTAAAATTCGGTATGCGCTTTTAAATGTAATTAATTTTTTGCATGTTACTCGTTATATATAAATTCTATGCCTCATGTACAGGGCTGCACAAAAGTATTCACACATCATTCTCCTTATTAGAAGAAATAGCTGAAGGGGAATTTTCAACTGAAGTATATGTATTTCTTAGGTGAACTAAATTTTGGCATGCATGTAGTCATTAGATACAAATCTATATATCATATACAGGGCTGCTGAAACAATTCTGATAATTTTCCGATTACAGATGGGAACAGCTGAAATTGGGCTTTGAAATGTGTCATGCGTTTCCATATGGTTAAATTAGACGCATTTTTTTAAATTTTTAAAACTGTGCAGTTTTGTTACATTATTCTGAATATGTTGGAAAGTGTTTCATAATCTATGCTTGACGCACGATTTTTTCTTTCTTTCTCCCTTAAGTTCCAGGAAACGCCGAAAATTTATAAAACGAACAATGCTTTTATAAAATGCTGCAGAAACTTTACACCATCTGTAAAAAAAAAAAAAACATATACGGAATTTTTAAAAAAGAAGAAAAAAATTCAAAGCATTTCGATATTTTTTTTTAATGATTTATTATGTAGTATTACCAAACGTGTATTATTGTGACAAATAACATTTTAATTCATTATTTAAAGAAACAAAATTAAAACTGGATGCCTTGAAGATATTTTTTTACTGATTGCTCAACATTTTTTTGCGTTTTCAAGCTGATTGTATTTAAAACACGGTGGCCTTGGCTCTTCCGCGTTGCTTTCGTAATATGTGAAATTCGTAATGGTTTTCTGCCATTGAAACGAAGCACGTTTTACCTAAGTATGGCGATTAAGGTTAAGGAATCAAGCTATATCTTCATTTTAAAATGTATGCTAAAATAAATTCTTCATACTATTAAAGCTTTTCATAAATTTTTGTTCATACTGCAATTTACAAAATGTAAATTGGGCTGAAAATTATTTTTCATCAACTTATTTCTCTATTAACTTCTAACAATTTTGTTATTTATAAGATTATGGCGAAATATACTTAAGTTACTTAAGTACACTTAAATTAAAATAAACATTAATTAAATTAAATTGAATTAAACATAATGTTATTTACAGTAAAATAATGTTTCGATCTTAAACCAAAAATAATCTTAATCTTAGGCTATGTTGGACTGCATGCTCTCTTCTTTTTTATTTTCATTGATGCATAATTTTCACAATTTTTCTCAGTGAGTTTTTTAAGAGCGGCAGATTCTAAGAACACTGTTCTAAAATGGTCTAAATTTAAAAATGTGAATTGAATCAAAAATTATTTTTCATATGATTTATTTTTCTATTTACTTCCAATAATTTAGTTATTATTTACAAGATTATGACGAAATATACATAAGTAAAATACACTAAATTTACAATTTATATAATATTATTTACAGTAAAATAATAATTTAAATTATAAAAATTTTGATCTTTGGCTATGCTGGGCTGCATGTTCTCTTCCTTTTTTAATTTTTGCTGTTGCGCAATTGTTATACCCTTTCTCAGTTAGTTTCCTAAGAGCGCCAGGTTCTAAAAGCGGTTCTAAAAATATTCAAATTTGAAAATGTGAATTGAAACGAAAAAATTTCTAAAAATGTTCTAAATTTAAATATTTAGTTCTATTTAAAACACTGTGGTCTTGGATCTTCCGCGGTGGTTTCGTAATATGTGAGATTCGTAATGATTTTCTGCCGTTGAAACGAAGCACCTTTTACCTAAGTATTAAAGGAGATTAAGGCTAAGGAATCGAGATACATTTCTGATTTTAAAATTTCTCCTAAAAATAAATTCCTTCACACTTTTAAAACTTCTCAAAAACTTTTACAAATATTTCAGTATGCTAAAATGCGATAACTTTTTAAGCACTTTTGTAAAAGTTAATGCGAGAAAACAGGTCCATTTTAATTTAGTCGTGGCTCTAAACTGTTAAAAATTTGTTGCAAATTGTTCAGTCAACCGTTTTTATACATAACGGTTACTTAACCGCAGTTTTAATCGATCCTGATCATAATATAGCCCATAACATTATCACTAGCAAAAGCCATGCTTTGTTTGGATTCGCGAAGCATTATTTACTAAGATAAATATTTGAAAGTAACAACATATATATATATTGCATCTTTATTAAGCGAAAACATTATTTTTGTTTTGACGCATTTTAATTTTAGAAATGTAAATTCAGCCAAATAACTAAGAATTTCCTCGGAATTTTTTATTTATGATATAAGACTAGTATAAATAAAAATATTTTCGAAGCAAAATTTTACAAAATATTTTTTAATTTTCAACTAAAAGCTCTTTTAAAGATGTTTTCATATTTTCCAATAGCCTCAGGTATTTTCTCAAATGGTTGAAATAGGTATGTTTCCAATATTTGTAATTCACATTAAATAATCTTTGATAGCAATCTTAGAATAATATATTCGAATTCGAATAACACTTTATATAACGAATTTAACAATTAATTTTATTTGTTTACAATTCTTTTGTTGCCACTTTAGAAAAAAAAATCATAATATAATTCTTTTAAAATGCGTAAGTATCGTCTGCTTAAATGATTTCACATAATAACAATAAATTGTGTATTTGAATTCTTAACACTGAAAAATGATTTTATAATTGAATGTAAATAATTGAATTTTCACTCATTTTCATTCATTAAAAATATACTGTAATTTTCATAAAAAAAGGTATTTTTAAAAATTCATAAAAGAAATCGTGCAACTATTATATGATTAAAAGGAATGAAAACTAAAATATGCGCCATTTCCAACCAATCTTAATACAGTATCTATTACAGAGTATATTTTCCTCTCAAATAACATACATTTTTAATATAAGAAAGTTTAATGTTCTTTTACGGTTTGAAGTATAAATTCTGCAGTTATTTTCAATATTTAAAATATTTCGTCTTCGCAAAATGCTGATACATATGTTCCTTTCCTTGTTTAAATAATAATTTTAAAAAAAAAAATGAAAATTTTGATGCAACCATACAAATCATATTTTATTTTTATCAAGTCCAAAAATATTTCTTTCCTTTTTTAAATTTAAAAAACAGTTTTTGGGATATTTTGGCGGAATAATGAAAATACATTTCATTTATTTAATTAATCATGATTCTGTTTATAATTACTGATTCCATGATTTATTTTTTCTTCTGAAAATATACGTGTTACATTTTTTATTTTCAAAAATGCGTCCGTAATGGAAAAACATGTAAAATAAATTAATTAAAATAATAATTTTTTAAAGGTTATTCTGTAAAAAAAAAAAAAAAAAAAAAAATATTGTGCAAATCTACAAATCATAATTTATTTTTATGTTTAATTTCAAGTCAAAATACTCAATAGTTTCTTGTAAAGTGTACGACGAAATGTAATTTGTGTAGCCTAGTAGAGGATTCGCTTCGTTCAACCTAGTAACATCTTCATAATACGGTCAAGCGAACGAATGGACAGCTTGCTGCAGCTTTTTAACAGTGTACACTGTTGCTTCATGGGCTTTGGATACATTTTGTATATTACGTGTTGGCAAAAAAGCCGCCTCTGCTCTGCACAGTAAATTACGCGCGCTAATACTTAGATAAATAAATAAATATTATTCTGATTCTGGCCATGAAAATACAATTAAATATAATAATAATATAGGTAATTTCTTACCTTTATCTTTCTTCATCAGCAATCCTCATTATACAGCTTCGCACGAGTGTAAGTCCATCAAGACGTATCCTTTCTTAGCTGTAGAGAAAATATTTGTTTTTTCTAATTAATTTTATGAACACTGAAAGAAATGAAACTGACGAGTTCTCCGTGTTTGTTGAGTAACATTTTAAAACTATATTCTATCTTAAAAAATACAAATGTTGCTGCTTCATATTGCAGCTTTTTCTTATATTAATTTTACATGTTATACTTAGAGAAACTAACAACCAACTAACAAAATAATATGAAATGTTTATAAGTTCTTTTCTGTGATATCCTCAGACTCTTGCTTCGTGGGTGGGATGATCTATAATCATATTTTATTTATTAATGTAATTGTTTATCTTGAGTAGGATAATTTAGCTAAAATAGAAAAGTTTGTTTATTACAGAATGATTTATTATTACTTAATGTATTTATTTACGTGTTCAAATGTTTGTATTCTTGAATGGTTTCCTGTTTTAAAATCAGTTGATGATATCTGAGATGGTTATAAATCCATCATTACGAACATGTATTGCTGTGAAAATTGCATGATTTTCTGCTACTAAAAGAAGTGCATTTTATCTGAGATGAAGATTAAGGCTACAGCATCAACTTTCTTTTTTCAAACTTTTGCTCAAAAAATATTTTTGATATTATTAGGACTTTATAACTATTTACACTTTACTTACTTTTGAGCATATTTAAAATAATTCACTAACTACTGCAAAGAATTTAATCAAACTTCAGATTCAATTAGAGCTTAACATAAACTCGTGCGGAGGTTTTGGTGTAAATCGCTCAACAAGTAGCGCTACATTTTCACGATTTCTGCGGTAGCTATATCTCAAAAACTAATTCACGGAATTTCACTAAATTTCATATCTTATTAAACCATGAGATAAATATATCTTTATTTCGTTTGGGTGTATACCGCCCAACAGATGTGACTGTTTTGCTGTGTTTATCCCGATTTCCGCAGTAACTATAGCGCAAGAACGAATACACCACGAGACGGATGCACAAACCATCATCTCATCTAGTTGACGGCTGAAATTCCAGGGTTAGACAGAGCTCAATTAGCATATTAAAATGTAACTGGTCTGCCAGATCATATCTTGGTAGAGACCTCCTGCAGACCCGATTTTAGTGGTTGATCGGTAGGTTTATCAGTGTGTTTTCCTGTACCCAAAGGTATGAAAACATGGAGGACTGGGAGCAGGAAAATACAATGGTAAACCTACCAGTCAACCACTAAATTCGGATTTTCAGGTGTTTTCCGCCAAGATATGACTTAGCAGATCAGTTGCATTTTAATATGCGAATCGGAGTTTTAATTAATTCTGGAATTTCAGTCATGAACTAGATGAGGTGAGGGTTTGTGCAGTCAACTCTTGGACTAGAATAGATTGTCATTTAATTTTGGGTTGCACACGATATTATTTACACAGAAGTTTTGTAATCAAAGATTAATCAAAGAAGAAATCAATAAGTAATCAAAGTTTTGTGATAGCCACAACATATTAGTTGTTATTATCTAAATGTTTACATTTGATTTTACCAAATTACTAATAATTCCATGGAAATAAATTATAACAGTAAATAAACCACTTTGCAAATATGTATGAACAAAGAATGCAGCTGGGAAAAAAATCATTTCAGGAAGACTGTTAATCTGGACTTGAATCCAATGAAAGAATTTTGCCCCCCCCCCCTCCTCAAAGCAAAATCTGAAATGAGTTTGCTGATTTTTATATCTCTAACTTCTTGTATAATAAATCTATTTTCCTGAAAATTATAGCAACATATATTGCTTTTTCAAAAACGAAAAAATT
Organism: Maratus speciosus; assembly: GCA_963932465.1. NCBI lineage: Eukaryota > Metazoa > Arthropoda > Arachnida > Araneae > Salticidae > Maratus > Maratus speciosus. The sequence goes on from OZ010798.1 coordinate 296,764,255, forward strand.
CAAAATGCTAGCGTTTCTCAACTTTTGTATGCCTTCTACGCTATTTGAGAAATCAAGCTTATTGCAAATAGAGTTCTGCACTGGCCGAGTTGTACACAACACGAAATCGAAAATTCTGCTTAAAGTAAACTCAAAGTTCAACTCGAATCCGACAAAAACAATTTGTCCCCCCCCCCCCGAACCCAGTACCCTTCAACCCAAACCCGAAATATTCAAGCACAAATTTGATCCGAACCCGAAATGAAAAGGAATTAATGCATATTTTAATACAATTATTGAAAAATAATCTGCATTTATCTATATGATAAAGGACAAACATGTATGTGCTTAACGCTGACGTCATTTTGAAATTGGCAATAGCAGACGATACGATTCAATTTTGCTTTTAATGCCATGTTTTAAACTTCTAAAAATCGGACATTTAAAATTTTTACACGTCGAATACGGGAAAAAATTAGTTTCACTCGTAATTTGTTTAAAAACTGTATCATAATTTGTTTGAAAACTGCATTGTAATTTAATCATTTTTTATGGTTTTAAAATAATTTTAAAACTTGATTATATTTTCTTAATCTATCGCCATCGCGTGCAGACGGTTATGAAAAATAAATCCGTTTTACTTAAAATAATATAAATAGCATTTGTTTTCGGTTTATATTCCACGAAAGTATCGCTTTTAATAAATTTCAAAACTTTACTTGCATATGTAATTGCATGTTTTGGGTGTTGTTAGTGGAGCAATCTAAAATACTAAATCTATTAGACTTCTCAATTTTTAAAAAAGGGTTTCTATATTCTATAACCGAAGAAGCCCTGGCTGGATCCTCTAGTATCTCTAGTATCAATTATACTTTTTTGAAATAAAAGAACACATATACACACATTAATATTGAAATAGATAGTTTTTTTCATTTGAAAAATATACAGGACTTTCTTTTCAAAAATCGGGTAAATACCAGCCCAAACCGAAATAGTTGCAATCCAACTCGAAACCGAACAGAACAAAAAACATTAAAGTCAACCCGATTCGAACCCGACCCACAACGAAAAAAAAAATTGTCACTTCCGAAGGGTGGAGTCGGGTTCGGATAAAATCAGGTTATACGACCGAATGTAGGACTCTATGCAAATAGTCTAGATTCTTATCGAGGCTGATCGAAAAACTATGCAGTTTGGGTTGATTAGAAAATGACCTGTTGCTTCCCAATCAGCCTGACGTTTTTCACGATTATTGCAATGAGACTATGCAGTTTCAGAATAATTAGAAAATTAAAATAATACTGTGAAATTAAAATAACGAAAGACGTAAGTAGTAGGCTAATTGAGAAGTCTGGCGTACATATGAAGCCTTTTCTAGCTATTTCAGTGAGCCTTCCTTAATAAAATATAATCTAGGATTGCCTATTAAAATGCACTAAGATAATATGATTATTTTCATTCACCAACTCACCCCACCAGTGGCTGAGAGGTTTTGCTCTCGAAGCTGGTAGACGGGAGGTGCTAGGTTCAAATCCAATCACGCCCGTCGGCCTAACCGTTCGGAGTTTTCTTGGTTTTCTTCTAACCTTGGGAAATTCGAGCTAGGTTCCCTTAAAAGACACCCACGCGGGGCACTCCCCCTAGGGCCTATATCCCACGAGTAGATAATCGGCCGTCAAAAATCAACCCAACCCCTTTTCTCTGCATAATGCTAGGAAAACAATAAAAATATGTCTCATCTGCTGTTTTTATTGATATATCTGCAGTGGGAGTAAAGCACAATATATACTTAAAATAAAAAATGTATTATTGACTAATCTTAGATAATTCGAATCCGCCAATAACGCAGTCTCCTTCTATAATTTTTATAATAATTTTGATATTCGACAGCTTTTTTTTTTTTTTAAATATTATTAAAATTATGCATAAACATTCACTGCCATGGACTTATTGCAGTTAGCCTGCATTGAACCAGGCTATTTGGACAAACACTCGATCATTGCAATAAGTCTGAAAAATATCACGCAAACTGTTAGTCACTTTTTAATTAGCCTGAATTGCAGTAAACCTGAAAATTATCAGGATGAATGGAAAATGTCACATGATTTCCGATTAGTTTGGTTCTTTGCAAACAGCCTAAGTTTTTTACAATAAGCCAGATTTTCTAAATAATTTACGACATATGCAGCGCCTCAATCCATTTGATACATGCTTACAAAATACATAATGACTCATACATAGCCTCAATTTTGTACACATTTTGGCAAATTTTTGTGTCATTATTGGTTTATTATTAGGATTCACATTGAAATAGTAATATAAAATGACGCAACCTTAAGTATATTTAATTATTTATGAATGAATTTTATTCAATTTCCATAATATTCTGTTTAATATTACGTCAAATAAAGCAATAATTCAATGAAATTATTATATTAACGCTTGAATTTTTCCATTATTATACATAGTTTGTAGATCAGGGGTTAAACTATTCTATCTATTTAGAACAAAGAAAGTTTTTACATGTAAATTTTCACAATTTTTTCCTTTTATTCTTTATTTTAATAGCTCACCAAAGATTCTGCGAATTTTAAAACTATTATTTTGTACAAAAATATTTTTAGAAGAAACAACAAAGAAAAAAAATGTAAAAATAATTTAGATAGACACGCGTTGCTAGACAAATTTCTTTTTCATTTTCCTAATTTATTTATTTTATCCATGTAGATATCGCCGACATTATACACCCAGTTTTAAAATTAACATAACTGGTAGGTGCTAACAAGAGATTATTGCATATGATTGTTATTTTTTAGTAACTTTACGACTTAAGTATCAGTCTATGAGTGAGATAAAGTAAATTTGGAATAAATGACCTTGAGAATTTTTTTCCGATTTTTTGCATTAATCTTTTGACATCAGATTTAATTGCCAAGACGCTAGAAATTAAAAGTCCATGATACAATCGAAATCCCATATCCATGCTACCCATGCGTTTCTATTCATGCCAACTACAACTGCAAAACAGGTTTTCCTACAATAAGTGTATCAAAGTAAGAAAACATTTATGAACATTTTTTTCAAGATCACTGCTCAACAAGCGCGAAACTTTTTGATAGAATTACATATGCATTTTTAAACGTAAAGGTATTAAATTGACCGACCTGACTTTTTGAAGCGATTTCGAATCGAAATGATTTTTCCATTCTTTGATAAATAAATTACCTATCGAGTTATAAGTGTTTTTGATCGCCTGACAAGGCATTTTTCTCCCTTCGTTGACTGGTTTTCCTGCTTTCGTCGGGAAATTCGGTTCAAAACACCAACTTTGGCAGTATTTTCTGAAAGATCTATTGTGTTTACAAAAGACAGAAAAAGTCTTTCGATTACATAGTTTCTGAATAACAACACCTGTCAGTTTCATGCGTTTCCGAACAAAAATTAATTAAAACGTATGTCCCTTTGGATTTGAACCCTTAACGCATTTTAATTTAAATTAAAAAAAAAAAAAAAAAAAAAAAAAAAAAAAAAAAAAAGAGATGAAAGCTGTTGTTTCGTATAAAATTAAGTGGTATTAAAATAAAATTTAGTATTTTTCCCGCACGTTATTCTATATTTCAGATTAAGACTTTAATTTAGATACATTTAATGCAGATGTCTTATTTATAGAGAATAAATTCCTTTTAAAGTATGCTATATGCTATATGCCTTTATCGTATATCTATATACCTTTAATATGTTGATTTCGATCAGAATTTCAATTTAAAAACTTACTGTTTTAGAAAAAAAAAATTAATTTTATGATATTGGAACTTTTTGGACATTTATACATGGTGTCTACAAACTGGGCAAAAAGAATAATTTATTGAATGAAATTGACAGGAAAAAAATTAAAGTACATATTATTGTAAGATAGAAAAATAGTTCAAGTTTACCATTTTCACAAATATTCGATATGATGGTTTGTTCCTTTAGAGCCGAAAAGTTTAAAGCCGAAAATCATTAAGAGGGAGAAATGCAAGGGATCATACAGGAGTTGCATAGTGTCTGTTTAGTTCTGAATTTCTGTGAATCCAAACAAAATCACGAAGAGTTACTCCGGGGGGCAGATTCAACAGAACTTAAGAAAAGAACCCTGTGGGGTTTGCTGTCGCGGATCATGATTCAGCAGAATTTATCGTTTTATTGCTTTTTTAAACTTATCTCAGTAGTGTTTTACTATGCATTGTATCACCTAACCAATAAAAGGGTAACAAAACAAAAAGATCTAGAAAATTCAGTCAGAATTGTCTTCTCATAATTAAACAAAAAAAAAAAAAGAATATAATTTAACTTTATAATCAATGATTAGTGGAACTATAAAAATTTTCTATTGAATGGTCTATGTCGAATTACTAATTTGTACGAATTATTTTTTGAATTCTTAATTTTTAGGCGTAATTAATTTACAAATTCATAATTAGTGTCGACGAAGAAGAGATAATTATAAGCAACAGCAACAAAGTATGTGCGCTGTGCTGCTACTGCTGTTTCTTTTATTTTTTTAAAAGTATTTTCATGAAGTTTTTTTATTACATATTTTTTTACGTTCTGAATGCCATGTGGCTATTTTGGAAAATATTTATCTGTCTTTATGGCTTCTCTTTATCGTTTTGTGTTCGTTTTAGCTCTTTTTAACAATTTTAAAGTGTTTAATTTTTTTGTACTGTTTCCTTAGTTTCCTTTTGTTTTGTTTGGCCAATTTTCAAATGAAAATCACTTGAGTAATGCTTTATTATTTTAAATGTTAGACAATGAAATTGATTTTTAGCTGAAAATAAAATCTAGTTAAAAAAAGGATTCCATGTAGAAATACATTACTTATTTAGTCTTTCAAAGTTAGTTGGAATTGATTGAAAAATATATGCAGTGAAATTGACATTATGTTTAAAGGAAAATATAGATTTCCCTTCATAAATTTAAAGTAAATTAATTAAATTGCATTGAATACATTTCTTTTTCTTTTTTATGTTCTAAGATTAAAATTCTACTGTTTTAATTTTATGAAAATGTACACAAAAAATAAATTTGTAAGTATATATGATATTTAAATACACAATTATTAAGAAAAATAAGCGAAAATTATGTCCCTAATAACACAATCATGTTGAGAAGCTTTCTGTGTATATTAAATTTAATCTATTATTTAATCTTTTTTAAATTATTTAATCTACATTTATTTACATTATCTACATATACATATATTTCAATGTATGTGAAAAAATATGACTATAATGTTTTTTACGTGTTTAAAATTAGGGTTTAAAAAAGAAAAAATATATATTCTCTATCGAATATCACATCAATTTTGCATATAAAAGCATGCATTAAACAATTTATTTTTATTTATCTTATTTAAGCTATGGCAATAAGAATGAAAATGGAAGACAATTTTACATGAAATGTATCATTTGAAATATTTATTCAAATAATAAAACATTGAGATTTATGAAAATTATATTATAAAGAAATTAAAAAGGAATCAATATCCTATTTGTTATTTTGAATTATATTTTGTAATATAAATGATATATTTTTCTTCATTTACTTTTAAGAAAAAGTAATATTCTAGATTATTGTCCAAATTTCGATTCCAGGAAGCTATTATTACGCATAAATACCAGTTTAAGCTTGCTATGCACTTTTTATGGAGCCTTGAGACGATTGATACATTAAACAATTTGGTTCATTTAAAAGAAAAAAAAAAACTATTTTTGCTTTTACTTTGGTTGTTTATTTTTACAAATAGATTGCTGATCATATCACAGAAGTTTTTACATTTAGTTTATACACTTTTAATTTACAGGGGAAGAGTTTTACACCCCCCCCCCTTCTTCTTTCTTCGCTGTGTCAGTGTCTATATACGAAAACATTATTAATGCAGTTGTTTATAAATACACTTCACAAAAGCCTATATTTTTATCTTTACATGTACATATTCGTCTCTTTGTTTGAAAAAAAAAATTGAAGCACTTTTTCAACCACTTTAATTTCTTGTTTTTCAAGGAATAACCACAGGTATTTATTCATTATTTACTATTTTGTTATATTGATTTCATATGTTAAAAGTTAAAATGATTTATTTTTACAAAAAGTTTGACTATATATATATATTATTGTGGTCCTCATGAGGTTTGTTGTCCTTGGCGCTGTATTAAAATCTTTATATTATATTGATATTAATTTATGTCACTTTTATTGATTTACTTCAATATATATCGATTTTTAATGATGGACGTTAATACAGTTTATGATATTTGTAATTATCAGTATGAAGAAATGTTGTAATTTGTTTGTATATACCCCCCCTTTTGTAAAGTAAATTTCTTATATGCATAATAGAAACATACTTTTATATTATTATAATTGTAACTTAATTGAAATTCTTATTAATTTACTTAATATTTAATAAAATAATTAGAAATAATTATAAACATTGTAATATGGATGCTAAGTGATTATTATCGATATTTAGTTATGCTTTTTTAGTATGAGATTGTTGTGTTTTAAGAAGATTTAATAGGTTCTAATATTAGAAATAGTTTAAATTTGCATTTTTTCTACAGTTATATCTGGTATTTACATTATTTACAATAGATGGCACCACTATAAATTATTTTTATTTCGAGGTGATTGTGAACTTTTTAATTTTATGAAGTTCCGCTAGATGGCAGCATTAAATAATTATTTATTTAGTTCTAAATAATATTGTTGCCAAACTTTTTTTATATTTTATTATTTATCTGAGTTATTACCCGTTTAATTTTAAATAATTTACTTCTTTATATACTTTTAGAAATAATTTACTCCAGGATCCTTTAAATGCATATAATAATTTTTATTATAAAGACTATATATGTTAACTATAATTATTATATTTATTCGAATGTGAGTATTATCTGCACACTGTGATGATTTGCAACCATAAGAATTCGATTTTAACTGTACCATTAATTAGGCGGAACTTTTGCTGTGCTAAAATTGGATACTAGTTCGAGTTGTAATAAAGTCATTGCAATTCTCTTGCTGGGTATGTCTTTAAATTTAAATGCTTCTATATATTCATATTGTTCATTATTACGGATTGATTAATAATTTTTTTTAATCCAATTTATCTGTCATGATAAATTTATGCTTTTTGGTGTGCGGTCGATTGGATACATATGGAATCTAATTTTTAGCTTAATGCTGGATTCTATTACAGAAATGGACTATGCTTTTGCTTATATTGGCATTTCATGTACCCTTGAAAAAGTGAAATGCTATATAAGCTTCCGCCTACATCCATCCTTTTGATCTATTATTTGTTTACGATACGTCTTTTAATGGTTCAACATTATTTTGCTGGTTGCTTCTTCTGTCTTGAATAGTTTATTTTTTCAAAATTTGGTGGTTTTTCATATGTTTATAAGGATTAATCGTATGCAATGTGCTAGTGAATTAGTGGATTTTGCTTAATTTGTATTACTTGTATAGGGTTCCATCTTTATTTTGGATAATCTTACAGTTATGATTTGATGCTAAATTTATTAATTTATTGATTTAATTATCGAAATTGGAAATAAATGATGATTTGTAATTATATTATGGTTTGGTTATATATATATATATATTACAAAATTTAAATTTTTGCGCCAAGTTTAAAGTATTTTGTGTAAATTTTCCTTTTTCAGTAATATTCCGTATATTATACCGGCTTATTAAATTAAAACCCTAGTCTATTAATCTCTAAGATCTTAATTCATATTTATTCCAAATTGCGTAAATCTAAAAATGGCTCGATTATTTATATTTCTTTAATAAAACTTTTATTATTTAAATTCCTATTAAATTCCGCTATTAAATCCCGGTATATCATATTCCCTTTAGATCTTTATTTAACTGCTAAAATATTATTCTGTCTTAAAGAAAAAACCTACTTATTTCAATTTATTCTTTTATTTAAAATATCCAGGTGTAATTAAAATATTTCAAAGATTAAAACTTTGCAGACATAAATTCATTTCTTTTATCGTCTGAAGCGGGAAAAAAGGGTTATTTTGCATAATCTCGACTACAGATTTTAACATTTGTTTATGCTTTAGACAGGTGGGGCGAGGATATAAGAATTTTCTAGAACAATCTTTTCAGCAGAGTATAAATACGGATGGCGGGAACCAGGGAGGAGCATATAGCATATAAGAGTAGATGGGCTGTGAGCTTAGAAGCTTTTCAGTTTTTAGCATGTAGAGGTGAACGTAGTGGATTGCAGTCGTAGCACACTGGATATTCAATGTGATTGCTCGATGGAGGTAGTAAAATGTTGTATGAATACTGTTTATTATGTGTGTAGAATGAGGAAGCAACGGTATTGTAATGGGTGATAGAAGTTAGATGTTAACGGATTAAAGAATAGAACGCAGTCAAGAGATGGAGTGTTTTTAAAACTAATTGTGATATCAGAATAGACTTTATTCTTTTTACCATGGAAGGAGTGAGCATCTTCCCTAGAGTCAATCGTGAGTGTGGAAATAAAGTGAATAATGTTCCAAGCGACTGCCTTGTGTTAATTCTTCATTTTTCTTTATTATTTTAAAACCAACCGGCTGCTACCTGTGCTGTGTAGGAATGGAAACCCTCATTTTTTTTTCGACAATACCAACTACTTGCCGTCAAAATGTCACAGAGAAAGGAAAAGTCCGACAGGATTTAGAAGTGACGGCAATAAAAGCGAGTGTGTCTCCAAAATTACAAATGTGTAGTGGTACTGGTACACGATAGCTTATGAGATTTACTAAAGATCCGTGCCGGAAAGTTTAAATCTACATCGCTAATGTGAATAGCAATGTATAGTGCTGGTGATTGTGAGACAAGATGACTGGAGTGAGTTCTTTTCAAAATATTTTTACACTTCTTATGTTATTATTTTTGTTATTGTTTGTTATTTATTGAGATTTATTTATTATTAAGTATGAGAATTATTTATTTATGAGATTTATTTATTATTTATTTATGAAGTTTATTTATTATTTCGTGAAGAGTATTTATTTATTTATTTATTGTAAAGTTTATTATGAAGTCAGGAGAATTATTTATTTATTTATTATTAAAGTCAGAAAGAGTACTTAATCTATTATGAAAACTAAAACTCTATTAGTTTAAATGTTGTTAAGGTCAGGTTGTATTAAAGAGAATAGAAGTGCTTCTTTTATTTTAATGAATACTGATAAAATGGCAGAACCTAAATTAATTGAGTTTGATCCTAGTACTGGAATGGAAATCCAGGCTTGGTTAAATTATTATGATGATATGAGTATTAGAGAAAATAAAGATTTAGAGTGGAAATTTAAATCTATTCCACAGTATTTAAAGGGTGAAGCACTAAAAGTCTATATCAATGACTGTGTTAATTGTACTAGTTATGAACAGATTTCAAAAATCTTGATAGAAAAAGTCATTGAACTAAATGTTCCAAATTTTTCTGATTTCTCAACTCTAAAATTAGATAAATTAGATAATTTAGAAAATTATTTTCACAAAAAGTAGGAATTGGGAGGAAACTCCATCTTTGTGAGACTCTTCTAATACAAGGGTTGACAGATGGATTAAAACCAGAGTATAGAAATAATATTAAAAATAGTACCACTGAATGGTACCGGCTTGTTAAGCAATTTGTTGAAGTTTCTACTCCTCAAATTTCAAGCCAAACAGTAAATCAACAACCAGTTAGACAAAATTTTCAACAATTTCAACCACCTAGGCCTTGGACTCAACCAAGTAGACCTAATTTTCAGCCAAATAGGCCCAATAATGCACCTAGGAATTGGATTCCACAAAGACAGTATCAAAATCAGGGGTCTAGAAATTTTCAAAATAATTACTTTCAGAAACCATATCCTTCTAGACCATGTGGAATATGTACAAATAAAGGTGTAAATAATGCATATCATTGGGAACAAGAGTGTTTATTTAGGAATGATGCAACATCCTCTGATACTCTTCCTAGTAATTCACCACCTACTATTCCTAATATTTGAAAACTAATTGTGTATGGATGTACCAATAGTTATAATTTACCATGCATAGTGGACACTGGATCCACTACGGCAATATTACCCTTCAAATTTATTAAAGAACTAAATGCTAAAATTGAAACTATACCTACAGTTATTATTGGTCAGGCAAAAGGGGTGTTAAAAATAAATCAAAAATGTAAAATTTCTCTAAAAGTGGGTAAAATTACCAAATGTGTTAACTTTTTAGTGTGTAATACTAATTTGGAGTATGCTATTTTGGGTTTAAGGGAATGTTCTAAATTTAATTTAACTATAGATTGTAGAAATTGTACTGTAAAACAAGGAAGAAAAGTTATAAATAAGAGTATATCCATACATAATGAGAACTCTCTTCATTTTCATACTGTAGATATGAATAAAGTACAACAAGAGAATGATTTAGTAACAGTTGATTATGATGAGAATTTGAATTTATATAATGATGATAATGTAATAACCGCTAATGAGAGTAGTGAAACTTTGAATTTATGTAAGAATGATAACGAATTACCATCTAGTTGTGAAAATTATATGACTACTCAGGACTTTTATGAGAATGATAGAAATGATTGTAATGTGCAACCGGATTATGGAAAGTTCGTAATTCCCCAAAATGTTTTCGCAATATTTTTTTTAATTCTTTAAATGTCTTTATTACATAGTTTTCAACATTACCAGGTATGACCTTGGGGCGCCACGAGGATATTACTTGTTTTTGGGATTAAGTAGACAATCTATGCAGGCATAGGATGTGAATTTGATTTTGGGAATTTTCAGATTGATGTTGAAAAATAAAAATAAATATTTTTAATTCTATATCAAGTTTATATCAAAATAAACTATATTTATTTTATTCCATTTTTTACCAATTGTTTACAAAAATAGTAAGAATTGGTAATATTATTATAATTATATAAAACTAGAAAATTGATAATTGTGATGAGATTTTGTAGTGATTGTGTAGCAATAGAAAATTAAGTACATAAACAAATTATCTTTAATTCCTATTTATTTTCTTTATTTTACCATTCTAAGTTTATCAAATGCACGTCTATTCATCAAGAGTATCAGAGAGATAAATTATTGTAAAGAAATACTGGTTGAGAGTCCACTTTCTAAATATTTAGAGTTAAATTTATTTGGACTTTGGAATTATTATTATTTTTTTTTTTATGTTTCGGCTGGCAAAAATAATTTCTTATATAAGTAAAAAATAAGAAAATTATTAATTGCTATGTATTATTTTTATCCTCAACCATTATTTTCCGTGGCAATAGGTAAACAATCAGTGATATTTTCTTAGAATATAATATTGTTATTAAGTATTATTATTGCTATTATTCAATTATACTGTTGAGAATTTTATTATTATGATTATGAATTGAAAGTATTATATTATTTATTGAAAGATTCATTATTTATTAAAGAAAAAGAGAACATAACTTATAAGTGAAAAGTTATGATATTTACTAAAACAAGTGAGAAGTTGTAAAAGATGGTGAGTCCCAATTAGAATGGGAAATGGAGCTCAAAAAAGTAGTTGATAAACAAACGTTAAAAGGTAGTTGATAACTACTAGGAATTTGTTTATTAAAATGAAACTACTATTGTGATGACAAATAGTATTTAAACATAATGTAAAGAGTTTAGTAGGTAGAGTAGTCGAAACAAATTTAGTAAAAAATATTTATTGCAACTGAACTTTTTACTTAAGGACTGTATCACTAATTTTGCTAAAGGACTTTTATGATCTACGAACTGATTAAGCCAATGGGACTTAAAATTCTACTTGAAGTAAATAAAGTGTTAAACATTACTTGATTGGAAATATGTTTGTGATAAGAGAAATGGAAATACACTAAATTTCCATAAGATAAAAGAATTTGTTGTTATTTATTACTATAGTTTTATTATTTCTTATTATTTATTTCTTATTGTATTTATACTTATTCTTTATTTATTATTGTGTTTATATTTTCCTATGCACTTACAAATGGTAAGTGATGTTGTAACCATTATTTGTATTCTTTTACAGGGGAAATGCTCTCAGCTAAATTTAAATGCTCTTAGTATTTTTTTTTCTCTTGCATTGCTAAAGTTTACTTTTCCATCTCTTCGCTGACGTCTCTAAAATTTTCAATATTCAAAAATCAACTTCCAATTTTATTAGAAGTCTGTTGTCTGAAATTGTAGTTAATTAACCACAAATTTCATACAAAGTCTTTGGGGAGGGGGGATAATATTACAAAATTTAAATTTTTGCGCCAAGTTCAAAGTATTTTGTGTAAATTTTCCTTTTTCAGTAATATTCCGTATATTATACCGGCTTATTAAATTAAAACCCTAGTCTATTAATCTCTAAGATCTTAATTCATATTTATTCCAAATTGCGTAAATCTAAAAATGGCTCGATTATTTATATTTCTTTAATAAAACTTTTATTATTTAAATTCCTATTAAACTCCGCTATTAAATCCCGGTATATCATATCTACTAAAAAACAACTTTTCAAAAGTAAAAAATAAGCCAAGCAAAAAAAAAAAAAGAAAAGAAAAGAAAAAAGGTGAAAGTTGTGGCTAAAAAATAGTGTGATATCAAATTTCCAAGCTTATATTGCGGTACTTATTTAACATTTTTTGATAAAAATTTACCATATGTAAGTCGAGTACCTAAGTATGCGTTGATAGAAAGCCTTTTCTCCTTTACTAAATACATCATAACGTGTTTCTGAAAATTAATTTTTTTAAATTATGCATGATGGGCTTGGCGGCCATCTTTCCATATTTTACACAAATTTCTAAGCACACAAGTTCATTGTTAAGATTGGAAGTTCGAAATTGTTACTAAAGCAAACATTTTATTCTTTTAATTTATGGAAATGAGTGCCTAAAAATTTGTGTCTAAAAATAAAGCTGAAGTAACTTCAGGTTTCATCTTATGATTCTCTTTTTTCGGAGGGGGGTTAATTAATTAGTTAAAGCAGTAAAAATCAATTTGTTTTTTTTTCAAAATAAAAAACTTTCTTAATTTATCTGTCTGTAGCTAAAACTATAACTTCGAAATTCTTAATAATGCAAATATGTTACGAGCTTGAGTGCTTAGAAATTTGTGTAAAATATGGAAAGATGGCCGCCAAGCCCATCATGCATAATTTTAAAAAAAATAATTTTCAGAAACACGTTATGATGTATTTAGTAAAGGAGAAAAGGCTTTCTATCAACGCTCGACTTACATATGGTAAATTTTTATCAAAAAATGTTAAATAAGTACCGCAATATAAGCTTGGAAATTTGATATCACACTATTTTTCAGCCACAACTTTCACCTTTTTTCTTTTCTTTTCTTTTTTTTTTTTTGCTTGGCTTATTTTTTACTTTTGAAAAGTTGTTTTTTAGTAGATATCAGTTCTTTTTTTAAAACAAATGATATATAACTGAAATAATTCTACTAGCTCAAATTAAAATTAGTCCTTGTATAGCTTTTATAAGCAGGAAGCAAACACAATATTATACATTTTGTTTACCTATCATTCATTTTTTATAGTGATTAATAATTTAAAAGTAAGGAAAGTCAATTTCTTCTTTCAAAGTATCAGTCTTTCTCAATTTATATCTCCTTAAAATTTTCTACGAAAGATGAAAATTTAGTAAAAAACAGAGTCGAAATAAAATATATATTTACAGTTAGTCTGTCAGTTAATTGTTTTTTCTAACTTTTTTTGCTGACGGTTTTGCAAAATAAATTTACCTTTACAAATACCTACGGTTAATCCGAGAATGAAAACCCGCAGGCATCTAAAGAATCAAAGATCTGTAAATCTAGCAATTCTAGACATAACAAAGGAACATTTTTGACAAAAAAAATCTAAAAATTTAGAGATATAAACTGTACATATAACTTCATCTTCATTTAGATCGTGTTATAGAGAAGAAAGAATAAATATGTAATTTTACTCAAGTCTGTTTATCCATGCCTATTTGCATAAATGTGAGGATATTAATTTACTATAAAATTTCCCCTAAATTGATTAGCTTTAATAGTCTATTATTAAAGTCGCATATACATTAGAATTAAATATTTTTCGGTTAAAAATTGCCTGAAATCTATAGTCTTATCGTTCGTTAAATTTGTCTTTTTTTTATGCCCAGACTCTTTTTCTGAACTCTGACAAAAGATCACAGACATATTGAAGCTATCCAAATTCTTATATCTTTCTATCGTATTTCCTTTTTTGAGGGGGGTGTGAGGAAGAGCCTTAAGAACTTCGTTTTGTTCTCAGAATTCTGAATTATTCATTCAAAAGATCTACCTACATAAGTCTTGTTGCAGAATTTTCATTAGTTAAGAGTTGCATCAAGTTATACATCATGTGAATCTATTAAATTAATTTTGTGAAATACTAGATGGGAGCCATTGATATTTCCAGACCATTTGCCTACATTTTAAACTTTAGTCATTTACTACTAATCATTAATTTTCTATACGAATTAAAGAAGTCGTTGTTTCCATGCCAACTGTACCTTTCACTATTGCTTGCTTGTTTGTTTGTTTGATTTATTGAACACATACATCATATCACATGCGGATCACGGCGGGATTCGAATCTGCTTCCACCTACGCTCTCAAGCGATTAGCGGCATTGTGTCTTATCCACTCAGCCACAGTGGGCCACTATTGCTTTCTCTAATGCCCAGATACTCAAATTTAACCAACTGCACTTATAATCATGGTCATAACACAGAACATTTATATGTTAGAGCAGTGTTGCCAGTGGGCTACTTTTTTTTAATTCAGATTTCTTGATTGCCAGCACTTATTATAAACGGTAAAATTCCCATTGTTTTCGCCTTAATTAATATGTCATTAAATAAGGCACATTTAACAATTTCAAAAAAGTGGTGCCAATCAAGTATCTGAGTTAAAAAAAGTAGCCCATCTGGCAACACCGTGTTAGAGTGGTGACATATGCACAAGTCGTGTACTCATATTCAGTTTTTTGTCCAAAGTACGGTAACTCAGTTTTCAGTAATAGACGAGCAAGATTTCAATTAAACTAACCAGAAAAGTTAACAAACATTGGCTTCCTGATTTGATTTTCTTCAAAATTGTTTTAACCAACCAAAGTTAATGTCCGAGATCCAGATAAATTTTTCTCTGTTAGTAAAATTACATTGACCAATCAGTAGCCTTTATCCTTGCAGGCTTTTCGGTGTTTACTGCAAACATCAAAAAGTTCGGAAAAATGCAGACGTCTGATTGATCAATCCCATCCCGCTAATAGCGAAATATCTATCTTGATCCCGGCCTATTCAACGCCCTTTAAATATTGGAAAAAGCCTTGACACGTGTCAGAAAAACGTCACACAAAGCAGGCAAAACAAAGAAGAAAATCATTCATTGGCTCGTTCATATTCACGAGCCGATGAATGATTTTGTTTCTTTGCTTTGCCTGCTTTGTGTGATGTTTTCGTGACGCGAGTCAAGACTTTCTCAGATATTTAGGATGCTTTGGCGTATTTCACCACCATGAAGTTATGAAAGGAGAGGAACAGACATGTCAATCTTCCCGTGTGAAAAACTAGTTACCAAAAAAACGAGTTATTTCCCTCTCTTCTGCCCTTTTCTCTCTTGATTTTGACCGATAGCAGCCCATTTAGCAGTCTCCAGTACAAGATGCCGCTATATACGGTGGACGCAGGAGGGAGGGTGTTAGCGCGACTAATGACATAATAGGCCAGTTCATGATGTTTAAAAGTCACACGCAGTTGGATCGAGGCTAACGAAAAAGACAGGCTACCGCGGTGGGTCCGATTCTTCTTTTTTTACAAACCGCTGGAGTCACGTGATGCTCTTTTCACGCACCTTTTTTGGTGCATCGAGCATCACGTGACTCCAGCGGTCTGTAAAAAAAGAAGAATCGGACCCACCGCGGTAGCCTGTCTTTTTCGTTAGTCTCAGAGTTGGATCATCTTTACACGATGATTAGTACAAAGCTGCGAGCCGATTTTTTTTGTGTCCATTGCCGTGTACAGATAATCAACTCCGTGTGACGTTATGAACTGGCCTTATATGTTGTTGGCCACAGTTTAGGAACAGCTACAAATGACTTCATCTATATCTACTCCGAGGTAAACGAAAAAGACAGGCTACCGCGGTGCTACAGCGCCTAGAATATATAGTGTGGAAATCAGCTATCCCAGTAATACTTTAAAAAGTGCTAATATATTGGATCTCTTAAATTTCAAATGATGCTGAAATCCAATGAGTCGATCACAGCGATATCTGCAGGATATTTCCTAAAACTTCATGACGATTTGGTAACAGCGTCTAGATTACCTAGTGTGGAAATATTTTATTAAACAACGCTAAAAATTTGTATCCCGTAAATGATCGACGATACTGCTAAAATTCCAAGTGTCGATCGCAGCGAAATCTGCGGGATTTTCGTATTACATTGTATAGACTAGCAATATCTTTCAGTTATAGAAAATATCCTGCAGATGTCGCTGCGATTTGTATATTTCAGCAGCATCGTTGCACATTTAAGGATACAATATTTTACCACTTTTTTAAGTATTACAGGGATAGCCAATTTCCACACTATATATTCTAGGCGCTATAATTTGGTCTAGACGCTGTAGCGTTTTTTTTTTTTACATTTTATTAACATACATCTGACCTATGTGCTTGGCGTCAAGCCCGCTGTAATAATACGATGTTTACTTTGAAAGTTTATCACAGATGTCGCTGCGATCAGCTCCCTGGATTTCAGCGTCAGTGCACATTTAAGGGATACAACTTTTTAGCGCTGCTTGGATAGCAAAATTCCACAGTATGTATTCTAGACGCTATAGCGGTGCATCACACATGTCTCTTTCTTCTTTAAATAATATCCTGCAGATGTCGCTGTAAATGACTGTTTGGAATTCAACATCGTTGTACATTTAAGAGATTCACTATTTCCGCGCTTTTTTAAGTATTGCTGGGATAGTCGATTTCTACAACATATAATCTAGGCCTATAACGGAGCTATAGTACAGCGCCTTGAAGATACAGTGTGGAAAACGGCTATTCCTATAATGCTTTAAAAAGTGCTAAAAACTTGTATCCCATAAATCTCCAACAATGCTCAGCGGCAATATGCTGATACGAGCGCCATCTCGTAACTCTTTTCAATATAAACACTGAGTTTTCAAAAATTATAGAATGTTAAATATCGGAAACTATAAATATAAGATATTTTGGTCTGTTATAAGCTAATTTAGTTAAGGAATGACGTGAAATAGGTTAAAGAGTCTCTTTTGGAATGACTATCGTTTTTAAATCACTACGATGGCGCTACTATCGACATCTTGTTATTCAGCATCGTTGTACATTTATGGGATTTAATTTTTTAGCACTATTTTGTAGCCGTTTTCCACACTGTATCTTCTAGGCGCTGTATATATAGTGTGGAAATTGGCTATCCCTGTAATACTTTAAAAAGTGCTAAAATATTGTATCCCTTAACTGTGCAATGATGCTGCTGAAATATACAGATCACAGCGACATCTGCAGGATATTTTCTCAAACTGCAAGATATTGCTAGTCTATACAATGTAATACTAAATCCCGCAGATGTCGCTGTGATCGATACTTGGGATTTTAGCAGTATCGTCGCACATTTAAGGGATACAAATTTTTAGCATTGTTTGGATAGCATATTTCCACACAAGGTATTCTAGACGCTGTAGCCATACTTTTGGCAAAAACTTGAAATGAGCATGCTTCCTGTGCATATATCACCACTCTTATGTATGAAGGCTCTCTGTTATGGTGTTGATTCTGAGCGCTCTTTGTTAAATTTCTATATTTGTGTTTTAGAGAAAGCAATACAGAAAAGTACTGTTACTATGGAAACAACAACTTCTTTAATACTGAAAGGTATAGCAAAGGAGTTCAGAATCAGTGCCTTAAATAGTTTCGAATATGTATTGTTGTTATGACAATTAATACCCTACCTGGATGTGGAAATGCAAAATTGTGTTCAACATAATGGAGGATATTCCATCTACATTTTGATCACGTGGTCAAGGTAAAAACTTCTATCGTAAAGAAGGGAAGGCTCCGTAGACGTGTAATGTAAATCCCCGCTAGCCAATGAAACGGTTCATGAGGCAAAGTAGTAGTATCTTCCCTTCTTATCAGATAGAATTTCCTTGGATAAATTACCGGTATCACGTGACTTTTGCAGCCTCGAACCCACATTTGGAATATCCTCCATTGTACGCAATCTAGATAGATTTTTGGCTGTCAGAGAAACGAGATTCATCAATCAGAAGCCTGCATTTTTGTGAACTTTTCGCTGTTTGCAGAAATGCAGGCTATTGATTGGCGATTCTCGTTTCGCTAACAGCGGAAAAATCTATCTGGATCCAAACCTACATTTCTACAAACATTGCACTTCATCCACGGCACTAAAAAAATGACTCAAAACTTTCATGACATAGGCCGGGATCCACAAACAGCAAATATTCTCAAACATGCAGGCTTCTGATTGGTCAAACTCATTTCGCTAACAGCGAAAAATATATCTGAATCTCAGCCATAGTTATCTTCGATGAAATCACTGCAAAAGGATAATATAAAAGAAAAGTATAAGATTTCTAAAATATTTTGGCGGGTTTATCGCTATTTGGCATAATTTGTAAACTTTAGAACTAATTAACAGTTTTTCGCTAATTATGAATAGAAAATTAATGTTTTTAAAGCTGAATTTTATAAAAGCACGTAGATTGAGTAAATATCTGTCCAAAAATGCAATCCTTACTTTTTTATGTCCAATAATTAAGTCTCTACCTCGATTTAAACATAAGTTGTGACGAAGAAAATAAAATGATCATTTTCAGTATCTCGACGTTATTTTAAAAAATCTATATCTCTGTTTATAATTAATTTATGAGGATGCATTTGATCTCAAATTGAAGATCTTCTTTATTAGGTCCTTCTAGTGTTGGTTTTATTTTTCTGCGATGATTGCTTCTTTTGATATGGGAAATTTTACGCTGGCATATTTCGTTCATTTAACATGGAGAAGTTGTCATCAGTATAATAAGCAGTTACGGTGTCTTGCCTTATTCTTGGCGTTTGTTTGTTTGGCAGGGTTAGCATTTTTTTTCAGCTTGGCTTGGCAGAACGACCGTCCTGCTTGATTCCCTTTAGATCTTTATTTAACTGCTAAAATATTATTCTGTCTTAAAGAGAAAACCTACTTATTTCAATTTATTCTTTTATTTAAAATATCCAGGTGTAATTAAAATATTTCAAAGATTAAAACTTTGCAGACATAAATTCATTTCTTTTATCGTCTGAAGAGGGAAAAAAGGGTTATTTTGCATAATCTCGACTACAGATTTTAACATTTGTTTATGCTTTAGACAGGTGGGGCGAGGATATAAGAATTTTCTAGAACAATCTTTTCAGCAGAGTATAAATACGGATGGCGGGAACCAGAGAGGAGCATATAGCATATAGGAGTAGATGGGCTGTGAGCTTAGAAGCTTTTCAGTTTTTAGCATGTATAGGTGAACGTAGTGGATTGCAGTCGTAGCAGACTGGATATTCAATGTGATTGCTCGATGGAGGTAGTAAAATGTTGGATGAATACTGTTTATTATGTGTGTAGAATGAAGAAGCAACGGTATTGTAATGGGTGATAGAAGTTAGATGTTAACGGATTAAAGAATAGAACGCAGTCAAGAGATGGAGTGTTTTTAAAACTAATTGTGATATCAGAATAGACTTTATTCTTTTTACCATGGAAGGAGTGAGCATCTTCCCTAGAGTCAATCGTGAGTGTGGAAATAAAGTGAATAATGTTCCAAGCGACTGCCTTGTGTTAATTCTTCATTTTTCTTTATTATTTTAAAACCAACCGGCTGCTACCTGTGCTGTGTAGGAATGGAAACCCTCATTTTTTTTTCGACAATACCAACTACTTGCCGTCAAAATGTCACATATATATATATATATATATTATATATATAAGAGCAATAGAGATCCAGGACCATTGCACATATAGTTCCAAAATGTTTAATGTTTAATTTTTTAATTTATAAAAAAGAAACATTAAGAAAATTAAAAAAGAGTATAAATATATATAATTCAATAAATCAAAATAATCATAAAAAATTCTATAAAAGTTATTCTAAAGCCTTTATACAAGGTATGCATCCGTTTCAACATTTTATTAATGTACGGGGAAATAAAAAAATAAAATTTTGATAAAATTATAAATTAAGTTTCAATTTAAATTATTTTTGATTTGTCTTCTAAAGTATATTTAAACAACCAAACTATACGTTTAATTTTTCAATACACTGATAAGTATATCACTTTCACTAAACCTATATTATGCATTGAAATGTATTTATTGAATAATGTGGTTTATCTTTTGCGCCATGCTATCCAAAACCTTAACAAAAATTTATCTAAATTATTTCATTGCGTCATATTATCCATTCGCATATATTTCCCTTAGTTTGAAGCAAAATAACCATTTACATATTAAGGGCAATCCAGTTCAAATCACCCAAGTGGTGACACTCGACATTTTAAATTTTCCTAATCTTTTAACAAAGACTTCTTCATAGTTTTCAAAACATGACTAAAATTTTTTTTCATCATATAGTTTTTTGGAGGGGTCGTTTTTGGGCGAAAAACGTGTTTTACGGAAAATGCTGTAACTACTTTATTTTTCTACCTATCAAGAGAAATCAAAAGCCAAAATGTTCAGCATAAACTAAAATTTTCATTACACTTAAAATTGTCGACATTTTGTGTAATTATAAAATTTTCATTAGATTTAAGGATCTAGGGCAAAAACATGCTTAAAAACCGGAGAAATAAAAGGTCAAACACCGCATTTCGCCGCCATTATTTTTTATGAAGAAAATGAGACTCACCTTAAATATTTTTTTTTAAACAGATCTCTAATAAAATTACTCATGTCTATAAATTTCAATCCTGAAAACCTTTTCCTTTTTTTGTACAGCTCATCAAGAACTGTGTTAAGTTTGTTTTTGGCAATTTTCACTAATCAATGTCTCAAAAAGAACCGACTAAAAAATTCTGAAAACTTAGGATAACAAACACATTTGTAATATAAAATTAAATTGTAAATTTTATGAGTGAGACTTAACTGGTTTTTGAATAACAGTTCACTAAAAATGCCCCCCCCCCCCCACACACACCTTGTTTTCATTTTTGTTTAGTTCCAGATGCATAGCATTAAAGGTACTTTTTGCTTACGTACGTTCAAATTGACGATTAAAAACAAATTTTATGCATTATTGCGTAGTTAAATAGGGCAGTGGCATGTTTTCAAAACTTTCTTGAATGGGAGGGGAGGGCTTTTGATTTTATTGTGCTCATCTGAGGAGCACCTGATACAGTTTTATTCTGACATTTTTTTAAATTAGCCTAAGTACTCGCTCGCTAAGAATTTTATAAAATATTTCGTTTGCATACACCACTGCCCTTGCCTTTTACGCATATTTGCTTCCCCCCCCCCTTCCCCCAACACACACACACACACACAAAGAAAATACTGGTTATTTGAATCACTAATTAATCACATTACCAACTTTTATGAATAAAATATAATAAAATTCCGTAAAGTAAGATTATCAAATGGGTATTCGAAAAGAAAAATGTCTGTGTCTTTTGCATTTCAGTACAGTTAAAGGAGAAAGAATAGCGTAACCTTCGTGACCCCAGAGATAAGGGTGGGACCGGGGCTGCGAAGAACGATAATGAGACAGGGTTGAGAGGGTGGAAAAAAAAGAAGAAGAAACTGGACTCCTTATCTCTGTTATGTAATTTCATTTTTAACAGTCCCCTCTATTTTTCGGCTTTAAACTTTTCGGCTCTGAAGGAATGGACTTGCTTTCGTGACTCTGCAAATGTCCCATCGGTAAATCATTTCTTGCACAGATTTGTCAGCATGTTTCCGTCGATCAAATCAATTGCAGTGCAGATTCTTGATTTTAGTTCAGGAATGGATGCAGGAAGGGACGGCTTGTACACTTGATCCTTTACAAAACCTCATACATCGAAATCAAGAGGTGAAAAATCTTGTGATCGTGGTGGCCATTGAATAACACCTCCGCTCGCTAAGCGATAGCGTCAGTTATGACACCTAACGCCATCTATGAATCAACTTCGGCAATATTACTACTAGTCTGACTTTCAACTAGTTAATTTTATTTAATATTTCGGAAGTTCTTACTTACGAAATTGCCCAACTAATTTGTAAACACCCTGTATTACAAAGTTTAAAAAATCTTAGTTGAAAGTTGTTGATTTTTTTTTCAGGAGTTTTTATTTTATTTTTATTCTTTGTAAATTTTGTGTAAAACTTGTCACAACTCAATAAATAATAGTTCGATTACCTCCAATTTTAAAATTTATGTTTTAAATATATATTCAAAGGAAGTTGACTATTTTTATGATGATTTACTGAAACGTTTATAAGTTGGACAGTATTAATTTATGAATTATTAACTTTTTTCAGCATTTTTTGTCTTTTTATGCCTATAACTTTTAAAATATTAATTGTATTGTTATAAAAATAGTCTAGTTCCAGTATAAAATTATTATATTTATTATGGGATTCATAAAATATATTTATATTTAATAGTTTTCAGAAAATAGCAATTTTTCTGTGAATTTTATACCTTTAATATATATATATATATATATATATATATATACATATATATATATATATATATATATATATATAATTACTTATTTGTGTGTTTATGTCACATTTTTATGACATTTTAAATAATAAATTAACAATTTCAACTTTAAAATTTATAAAAATTCAAAAAATTTGTTCCGAAGGTATTCAGGTACCTTACTTTCTATAGCCAGAGCTACCAAGTCACCATATTTTTTACTACTAGTATTTTCGTATAAAAATTTTGTTTTATTGAATTGTCCAATTCTGCGATTAAAGAAAGCATACGAAAATACTGGTATTCAAAAATGACTTGTTCACTCTGCAATAGGGGTTAATGCCCTGTTTATATGGGTTAAATTGAAATAAACTAAATGGAGAGGGGTTACTGTAAAATATTAAATTATTAAATTGCACAAATTTCCGCCGAGAGTTAATTTTTTTATTCGAAATTTGGTCTAGAGAATTTCCGCCGAATGCCGTTGAAGATATTCATTACCCATCTATGGTTCGACGGGAAAAGTTCCATATTCTGTTCTGGTTCTTTTTTTGGCGAGCTGTTTTCGGCAATAAATGTTTCGATGTGGTTGTTGCAATCTTCAGTATTTGGGGTTGCTTTTTTTACTGTTGAAATAGTCTTTATCCATATGTATTTTTTGCGTAATTTTTTGCACTTAGTAATATATTTTTTCGGAAAAATTTATAACTTTTCAGTTTTTAAATGGTATTTTTCTGTATATGTAATATTATTTAAATATATTTTTGTGCATTTTTATATGTTTTAAAATGCATATAACATTAATGTGTATAATATAATGTTCTGTTTTAATTTGACATATATAACAAACATGTAAAATATGAAATATGTAAAATTATAAATATATATATAAGTACTAGTATTTATTTATAGGGTATATATTATGTATTTATATACATATATTTCTATATATATTTACATATATAATATAAGTATAATATGCATAAAAATAAAACATATTAATACATATTTATCTAAACACCATACTTAGGTTTTTAACATGTGACATATATAACGTTTATTAAATAAATATACTTTTTATAAATAATTAAAAACCATGTTTTCCCGCCATCTTGAAAAATTTGGTACGATGCTAAAACGGCCTTATACATTTTGGATTCCTTCGCCAATCGCGCCAACCAGAACAGGATACGGAACTCTTCCTGTCTCGACAGTAAAACTAATTTCTCGACAATAAGTATATCACCGCACGAAAGAAGTTCCCGATATTGCGAAAACAGACAATGGTACAATTTTTTCAGTTTGAATTACAATAAACAACGCTAATATATATATTGTACCAAATAAAATAAGATCATTAGAATTAAAATTTTTCACACTAAATTTAATCGCTAATTTATTGAAGAAATTGTCGTTGAAATTCGGTAGCGGTATTCATTAGCCATAAGTGATTGCAAAGCTGTTTTTGTTTTCCTTTTGCAACAGAGGTCATAAATGTAGGAAAACAATTTTAGACTTGAACTTCGAGACTTAAAATTTCGATTTGAACTACAAAAATTTAAATTGAAAAAGGAATTATTGTACCACAAAAATGCTAAAGGCCGAGATAATTCGATTTTTCCTCTAACTTTAATCGTTTGTTGCCAGACTTTGTCTCAAGTCTAGAAGAGAATCCAATCCATAGAGTTCTGGTACGGGTATTTGTTAGGCATCTGGGGCATTTTCACAATCTTTTGACTTTTGGGGGAAAGAAATCTGACAAAATTAAACTTGCTAAAATAACATTTTAATGATTCAAAATAAAGAAAAAATGGACAGCAACGAAAATTTTTTTATTTAATTGAGGTTTAAGTTAAACTTGCGAGTTTAATTTTCCTTACTATTTTACCCCTATAACTTTTTATTTTCTTCTAAATTTTTACTTATAATGAATTTGCATAGTACCCACAGGGCATTCAAATGAGAAATAATAACAATGTAGTACTTTTAATACAGAATTTTTATATGACATTTTCTTAAAGGGGTGCTAAAGAAGGGACGGTAAGGTAAAAAAAGGGGATGGTATTGGAAAAAAGGGACGAAATGGTAAAAAAAGGGACGGTAAGGATGGAACGGTAAGGAAATTTACCACCTATTTTTAGGAAAATCATGTTAAGACTAAGTGATAGCCACAATGTTCATTGATTTTTAGTAACAGTTGTTAACATTGGATTATATTATTATTTTTTATTTATTTACATCGAAAAGTGCAGGAATAAACCTTGGGGACGGTGAGACTACCAATAAAGGCACGATGCTTGAAATTGATTATTTAAATGCTGATTTAAATTCTACAGTAAATTTCCTGCCAAAGAATTTTCGACATTATTTCTCTAGCATACTTCTGGCATGAGAAAAAACTTGAAAAAAATTCTGTGGCTACATCTGAAATGATTTTCAGTATAATTTTAGAAGAGGGATGGTAAGGAATCTAAAATCCAGGGACAGAGTTTAAAAAATAATAACAACCCTAAAAATGTGTGCAGGTTACTTTTTAGCTACATATTTATATAAAATAATAGTTCCAGTTTCAGAAAAAAATTACATTGAATTATTTTTATTGAAACAATTTTATCCAGACAGCTCCAAACTTAAAAATCAGCATCAGGGACACGGGGCGGTAGATGAGTTTTCCTGGTATTTCGACCCCCAACATCGTCCAAAACTTATTTATCTCGTTAATATTGCTATGCAATCATGCAATGGGATGTTTCCCAGTATATGAAATTAAAAAAAAAACACAAAAAAGTGTATTAAATAAAAAATTATTATTCAGGGACATGAAAGTCAAAAGATTGTGAGGATGCCCCATCTATGGCTACACCAAGATGCAAAAATGATAGGAACGAACGTTTGACTAAATGATAAATATGATTCTATTAATACACATAAATTGATTTTCTAAAATTAAGTAGGGATATAAACCTACAGAAAACATTGTAAAACAATTGTTATTACTACGGTATAATAAATTACATTTTCTTCGGATGTCCAATAGGAGCGAAATGATAAGAATGGAGCAGATTTTTTTTTTACTTTCTTCTATCTTTACAAGAAGAAAGTATTGGATTCGTGAAAATTTTCGAGCTCCGGATTTCGACGGATTTATACGTTTTAGGGCTCCGAGATCCCGAAAAACATCTTTTTGCAAAATGTCTGTCTGTGAGTCTGTTTCTGAGTCTGTCTGTATATCTGTGTGTAACACAAATTTTGTGGGCGCTCTATCTCAAGAACTAATGAAGGGGATTTAATAAAACTTTAGATTCAGTTAATTCCCTTACATAAATTGGTGCTGATTACTTTTTGGTGTAAATCGCCCGGCATTTTGCTAGACGATGTCAGCGATAGTCATATCTCAAGAACTAATGCACGGAATTTTATATCTTTAGAATCCTCATGTTGGGCATAGATTGCCATTTAATTTTGTCACGATAGCGAATATGTAATAGTGAATTTTGATGCATTAACATGTAAGAGATAGAAGAAAGTTTTGGGATTGCCACATCCGACTAGTTCAACTTATAGAAATATTACTCGTCAATTGTGCTTCTTTTGATTTTAATTATTTCAATGCAGCGTTGTGGCATAGAGTTTACAAAGTTACAAACTTGTCAATATAACAAAACACGCCGATGCCTTAAAAATGGCAGATTTTAGTTCTGCTTTCGACAGCTTGACAGCTTTTTCGGTAGATATTGCGCTCTATAATACCCCAAACATTCTCCATTTGATTTAGACCCGGACTATTGGCCAGTCAAGTGTAGGAGTCTTATTATCTGCAAACGACTTTTCCGACCCACCTGTGATTTGGGTGAGGTCAACGATTTTTATTTTCTTTTGTATTTTTGTTTCCTTCTTGTTCGCGTTGACATTAAATGTTTCGATTTCGGGTTTAGTTTTGATTATTTCGGGAATGACACGATTTTTGAAAAGAAAGTCCTGAATGTTTGTCAAGTGGAAAAAAAAAAAAAAAACTATATATTTAGTATTAATAAGTGTATCTATGTTAATAATTGTTATACAAAAAATATAAAATTGATATTAGATACGTAATTGTAGAATACGTTTTCATAAATGTATGAAAATATGGATTAATTTTCTTTCACTTTGGTTACGGACGGGTATGTGTTTGAATATTTCGGGTTCGCGTTGAATTTATCTGGCTCGGGTGGGGTTTCGAGTTGATTTTAAGCAGAAATTTTGGGTTGGACTCGGATTTATTTAAATCAGAAATTTCAGGGAATTCCACTGCAAAGCTTTAATTACAAAGAATTCTGGTATCAATATGCATTAGTCATCCTGTGACTGTTAATTTGAGATAACTAGAAACAAAACTAGGAAGAAAATTCATTTAGCATATAAATTATTAAGCACATAGGTACATCGATTTTCCTTTTATAACAAATTTGACCAAATTTTGACATCAAATTTGATCATAAAGTTTCAGAAAATTGTAAAGTTCATGTTTGCGTCGATATTATTATAATTTTTCCTTTTCAGTGTTTGATAATTCATATCTTAAAAAATAACTTTTGCATATACAAAAGTGACATAAATATTAGTTACATTTCTAACAATACTAAATCTACAGGTGGCCTCAATGAGAGCTTTGGAAGTTCTGTTTTTATTTTGAATTCCTTTCATTTGATATTTGAAACTTTTAACCTGCAGTTTCATATCTTTAATATTGTTATTATTACTGTAATTAAGATTTCAAATACAGTCAAATCTCGTTAGTACGGACTTCCATGGGAAGTCAGTTTTTGTCTGCAATAACCGAAGTCTGCATTAACCGATGTAAGAATACTAATGGTAAAAATATTCCTTGCTTTGAATTAAATTTTTGAAAAATATAAATAGAATATATTTCTATACGAATAGAAACACCCTTTTTTAACACTTTCCAACAAAGTTGAAAAGTGTTTATGACTTCGGTTTGTCTGTCCGTCTGTCCACGCTCTAACTCTCGTAAATATGCTCGGATCGTTCTGAAATTTTTGGATGTTAGTGACCTCTACCATAACATGTTCCCTATTTCAAATGAAATTTGTAGCTTGTTTAGTTCATTTACAGGGACAGTCAAAAGTTTTCCGTTACATTACGGCTAATGGAAAAAAATCGTTTCAAATGATTTTTAATGGTGTTACACTCTTTCAAACATAGTAAAATTGATATTCATTCATGAATTCAACTAAAATATGCTTTCTGTTGAATATGCGGTGCAAAGAATAGTTATTGTTCATTTACAGGGCCACACAAAATAATTCCGTTCATAATGGTATAGGGGGAATTGTTTGCGGTGTATTTGAAAAGATTTCAGATACTATATTGTATCTGAATTACTGTATATTAGTAATGATTGCTCGAAATGAATTTTTAATTATGATATGCGCTTTTTTCACTATATTTATGCATACTATAAAGTGCGTATAAATGCTATAGTTCATATACAGGGCTACAGAAATGAATTCGTAAAGGTTACTGAGTATAAGCATAAATTGCTTAAAGGTGGGTTTTAATGGACTTATGCATTTTTACGCTGAACTGAATTTAGTGTACTAAGAAATATTTGTAAAATATAGATAAAATGATATACAGGGACACACAAAGAGTTGGATACATGGCCGCCTATGGGTGATAATTTATGGAAATGTAATTTCAGTAGTTTTAAGAGTGTTTTAGTTTGAATTAAATTTTAGCTAAAAAGTGGCATGCAATAAAGGTACTAGGTAAACTACAGGGCTGTACAAAAGTATTCAAGTATGTTTCCATCTATCAGTAAAAATTGCTGAAAGATGTATTTCAACCTGTTTATGCATTTTTTTGCTGAACTAAATTTTCCCATTATATAGTACATATATCAACATACAGATCAAATACAGAGCTGTTCAAAAGAATTGGAATACATATTTGACTATGGACGGTAAATACTGAATTCAGTTTTTCAAATGTTTTATGCGTTTTATAAAATGTTTACTTAATTATCTTATTTACCTTATTTCCCTAAATAACGAAGTTTTGTTAAAGCATTCAGGAAGTGTTGGAAAGTGTTTCATAATCTATGCTTAACACATGATTTTTCTTTCTTGTTTAATTTACTAATCAGTGAAAACGCAAATTTATGAAAATGTTATTAATCTAAAATTTTTAATTACTCAGAACAAACAAAATATGAAAAGAAAGTACCGTACTTACGTAATTTAACTTTACTTAAAATAATCTGTCGTTTTTTTTTTCTTTTTCTTTGAGATAATTAAACAATTGGTATTTTCACTACATCATTTTTTAAGAATGGAAGTCTGAATTCGTTAGCTAACATCAATTCGCTCTTTTTCTCCGCTTCAATTCATCTGATAATTCTGATTTTATAGTCAAACAACAAAACATTTTTTGAAAGAGACGTGGCAAGAAAAATGTGTCAGAATAGCTTACTCGATGAAAAAATGACTGTCTGCGTCAGACGATCTTGTTTTACCAATCACGTGATAAAACAACAACAACAAAAAGTTATCTCTCATAATTTTTGTATCCCTTGCCCTCCTATTCAAAACTGCGAGAGATACCTGACAGGTGTCAACTTCCTCTTTCCCGTTTCATATCCAAACCACACGCACAGACCAAAAAAATATGTGGCACCCCGCACTATAGTTATTTTTTAAGCACTAATGTATAAAACCACTTTCTTTCCAATCAGTGGCAGGTATTATTTTAAAATTTTGTCTGCATTATCCGATGAGTAGTACATCGAAAGGAGAGCGAAATTGTCCTCATTAACCGGAGGTACATCTTAAGCGGAGACGCATTAACGAGATTCCTCTGTAGTTCCAGAAGATTTAACTCTTGCGAATTGCAATGCGAACTGTGATTACATGCGCTGATATTTTGGAATTGTCTATTTTCTGTGAAAGCATTTTGGTATATCAGAGGGGTCTGCCTTTCTGAACCCCGCCCCCCTTTTGTTTCAATAGTTTAATAATCTTAACTCTATAGAATTCAGTATATCAAATCTTCGGTAATAATTAAAAGTTGTATTTTGTGCTAATGGCATTGATAATTAGTTTGAACAATTAATTATTTGGATAATTATTTTATTAATTATTGATAATCCTAAAGCTAATGTCAGACGAACGTCGTTTTGCCCTACGCACCTATCCCTTTGCCCTACGCACCATCCCTACGCAATGCCAGCGGCATTGCGTAGGGAAAAAAGCGTGCAAAAAGACGTTCGCCTGACATTAGCCTAAGGCTAATCAGGGGAATAAGGAACGTCAGACGGACGTCTTTTTGTACGC
Source organism: Maratus speciosus (assembly GCA_963932465.1). Taxonomy (NCBI): domain Eukaryota; kingdom Metazoa; phylum Arthropoda; class Arachnida; order Araneae; family Salticidae; genus Maratus; species Maratus speciosus. Next base: position 296,794,360 of record OZ010798.1, read on the forward strand.
TTTTTTACTTACGTATTATCCCTATACCATGTTTCTAGTATTGTGAAGGGATAATACGTAAGTAAAAAAGCGTGCGAAAAGACGTCCATCTGACATCAGCCTAAGACCAATGTCAGACGCTCAGACGGGCGTCGTTTTTGCTGAAAAAGACGCCCGTCTGACATTGGTCTAATTGTTTAATTTATTTGCAAACGATTAGTTAAGCCCTCCTATCAGATTTAATTTGCTATGTCACTACCTCAAATACCTTTTTTCTATGAATTTTAAGAAAACAGTCATAATTTGCAATTTTTTTTTTTTTTTTTTTTTTTTTTTTTTTTTTTTTTTTTAGAATAACACTGTTATTTTTATGTTTTATGTTGATATTTTGGATGAAAATTAAGCATTATTGCCTAAATAGTTTGTTTTACATTATGTTTATAGTATTTTGTTTGTGTGTTACAAGATTAATTGTAGAGCTTAATGAAAGGACAGATCATGATACATTTTCTCAAAAATTGTTTTATTTTATGAATGAAGGCGTTATGAGGTATTATATCATATGATAAAACTAAAATACTAAAATTCTACTTATAGTATTCAAGATATGAGACGGTATCTTTTAATATTTACTAATTTTATGTTTAATAATTTAAATGGTGAAAATAACTTCTAATATTTAATAATCAAATGTTAATGTTCTTTTCTAAGAGAGTTAGTATCACCCATTAAAATTCAAACATGTGCTACTAATTAGAAGGAATTAAATAAATAACTTAACTAGTAAATCTGCAGATCAGGAGCCTCAACGTCATCTTTGCAAGTCATTGTTTTTTAACACTCTTTGCGTAATATTCATCTTCCTACAATCGCTTTTAAAATTTTTCAAATTACGTAAATATTTATAAGCTTACAGGATACTTCGTAAAGTTTCAGAAATTAAAAGTGTTAAACAAGTGGTTATACATTGATGTTCTGAAATTCTGATGAGCTACTTATTCTGATAGCTTTTTAAATCAAAAATTGCATTTATTCAGGGGGGGGGGGGGGGGGCTCTGTCCCCCTGAACCCCCCGTAGTCTATTTAAATTTACATTCGTAATTTTTTATTGATTGTGCGGATGGTTATAGTATATCTGAGATTTTTTTTACGCTGTGATTTATAAGGATAAGCATAAGTTTTTTTTTACAAATTAATAAAATTTAAATTTAAAATAAAATATTTATGTTAACCGTACGCAGACAATAAATCTTGAAGTGACGCCAAAAATGTAACCCTAAAATCCGCTACATTCGGCACAACACAACGACGTGCTTAAAAAAAAAAAAAAAAAAAAAAGAATAATATTTTTAGTAGTAGAGTTTTTAATTCATAATACAATGAAATGCTACCTTAGAATGCTTATTGCTTAAATATAAGCAGATCATTTTCATTTTACAGAAAAAATGCACGGATGAAGTCAAAGAATTCGGTCCCTGTTCCACATGCTTGTTTTGTTTGGGCCGAATGAGGGCATTTAAATCTGAGCGATAACGCACATCGTATTGCAAACTGTTTTTACGGCATACTGCATCTCCATCTATCTCTTTCCTCCGTGAATAATAGTTAATTTTATTTTACCCAAGATCTTTTTATTCCAGCATCTTTGTTTTCGATAAATGACGTCTAATTCACCCGCTATGCGTACTTACTCAAAACTTTTCATCTTGTTATATTAAGAAATACTCGAGAGTTTTCTTTTTATTTCCAATATGCCGCCATATTAATTTTTCTATTCTTAATTTTATTTTTCATTTTCCTGTTACACGACAAGACATTTCAATTGAAAATTGTTTAAAAGAAAATATTATTCCGTGTTTTGATTTTCTTGGCAACAATTAAAGAAATATTGGTAAATGTTATCGAAAAATGTTACGTTATTCTCTATGAAAATAATGAACTTTTGTATTTTTTGTCAAAATATTTGAATAAAATAAATAAAATAAATGAAATATTGCCTATTTTTATTTCTGGGCTAAAATCCATCTATATGCAAAGATACAAATGCATTAATTCATCCGTTTTGACGTTGGCTTTACTCAAACATTATACGCGCAACTATACTAATATTATTAGGACCAAATACGTTGCTAGGCAACAGATGAAAGAAAGGGGAAAAAATGAAATATGCATTATGTCAAATTGATAAAACAAAATCCTTTATATTATTGGAAAACATGCATAAAATTAACCCAATATTATAAACCTAATTTAAAAAAATCTCGCAAATATATTGACAAAATTTCAAACTAATTGGAATAATTTAATAATCTTATTTAAAAATTTCAGCATCAAAAATTTATCATTTAAATCGATTTTTCATATGAGCCATTTCTTTCAACAAATGAAAATCTGAAAATCGTCTGACTTGCCATAGAAAAGCATTATAGAGAAAATAAAATGTTCCATATTTCCCGAACGAATGAACCAAATTTAACCAAAAACTATAAGTCCGGGTACCTCATCAACATGCCCAGTAAATTTCAAGCCGATCGGATGCTTTTTACGGCAGTTATCGCGGAACAGACAGACAGACTAACAGACAGACTAACAGACTGACTAACAGACAGACTAACAGACAGACTAGCAGACAGACTAACAGAAACTAAAACTTTTCGTGTCTCCACAGTAAGCCTTCACTGACGTTTCGGCAATTACAACAAAAAACTTTCACTTCAATTTTCTCGAATTCTAATTTGATCTTCTTCTACTCAGGTATTCAATTAAGAAATGAAACATATAATTTTTGTTCCGATATTTCGAAATTCAATTGTAATTTATAATTGTTATAACTGAGGTCTAAGAGCAAAAAAAAAAAAAAAAAAAAAAAAAAAAAAAAAGAAGCATAATCAAATATTGAACATTTTAGGTGTTTTTCTTCTTTTTTCTTTTCATTTAAATAAAATATTATAATAGTAAAAGACACTCTCTTTCCAATATTTGAATTTAATTGAAGTCTGAGCTTAAGAAATATACTCAAATAATGAATAAAATTTTACGCGTATTCTTCTATCCATCTAAATGAAATGTCCTAATACTAGAAGATCTGTCCTTGCAGTATTGTAAAGACATATTTTTAATTCATAAAAAGGTTTTTCGAATGTATTTCTTATCTCCTTTTGTGTAATCTATTTCAATAAATCTAGCATCACATTTCAAAGACGTCAACAGGAAAAAACTGAAAAAAAATCTTGGAAAACACCTTAGTATATAGCCCGTATTCACATAAAATAACCGTGAATCTGTTAGTAGAATTAAGTAAAAATCGTCTGCTATTCAGGAAGTCTCATTACCATAGTAACATACAAACAAATCTCAGAATCTTTTCAAAGTTAACGCAAACGATTTCTACAAACTTCAAAAGAAGGCATAAAAAAGTTTTATTTTTCCACCTTCATTAACTATAACCGCTAAAAAAGACCAGCGTTAAAAAAGAAATTAAAATAACCGCACTTTTAAAAGCTCAGCGGAAGTTAATGACCTTTAGAGAAATATGGGAAGTAGTTTTAGTAGTCTTTGCTTTCCTTTCAAGGGTGGAGTTTAAAGTGGGAGATGGCAAGTGGGCACACGTGATGCATATTAATGATAGTTTTACAGGTAATTTCAAGAGCAGGCAGGAAATGATATCCTAAGAGATTTTATTTACTTATACTGTGTAGGTTTCTTTGCATGCTTTAGTCAGAACTGCATAAGGAACAAATAAAATACTTGTAAGAAAAAGATAAAGTATAAAACAAAAAATATCATGAATTTTAATTGGCTCAACGTGTATCAGTTCATCTCAATGTAATGGCCAAATAATGGTGCAATCGTAAATTGCGTATGATGTTGCTTTTTCTTAAAATAAATCTTCATAAGTTCATATTATTATACAAACTTAATCCTATTTTCATATAATATTTAATACTTTGTTATTATTCTTATATTTGCTATTAACTCAGTAACATTATAGTAATTATAGCAATAACGGTAGTAATCATTTTACTGTAGCATTTTATTTCTGAGCCTGACATCATTGTATTGGAACTATAGAAAAAATGACCTGATCAGAAAGTTTTGCAAAAAATTGCAGTTAGAATATTCAGTTAACCTGCTGTACACAAATCGCAAAATACAGTTTTTTATTAATATTGTGATTACTATAACCAGATTCGGTTTGCAATCCACGTATGTGAAACTCAAAAAAACATGAGTAAATCCGGCTAACTCATTGTACAGGAGTCTCAACAAATATTAGATTCTTTAGAAATCAGGAAATGACGTTGACTATGTTTGAACTTTTCTGTAGAAAACGAGCGCAAACCATGGTGCACTTTTAACCGGTTACAGGAAATCAACGAAACAAGATGGAAATGTGAAATTTTCATCAAATAAAATAAAACTCTTCAAGTTTCATACCTGTTCAGTGCAGTTCGATGTGGCCTCCATTTGAAACAGAGAATCACAGACGTTATTCACCTTGTTACACCAGACGTCCTTAACTGTGTGTGAAAAGAACTTGAATACCTTTTAGATGTGTGTAGGGCAACAAATGGAGGCCACATCGGGCTGCACTAAACAGGTATGAAACTTGGAGAGTTTTTCTTTTTGTTTGATGAAGATTTCACATTTCCATCTTGTTTCGTTGATTTCTTGTGACCGGTCAAAAGTGCGCCATGACTTTGTGGACACACTGTACAGTTCCTCGAAGTTGTTGCGAGAGCTAGCATCGCTACACACTCCATCCACAGTGAAGAAGTCGTCTAATTTAATCGCTGACTTACGCTTTTAAGGCTATTACTTTGCTTTGCGTGTTGGGGTGAATTCGTTGTGGTGCTGCCATCTGTTGTGAAAGTTGGGTGTTTCTTTTCCGGTTAACCAATGTAGAAGTCAGGAAATGGCATTAACTGGGTTTGAACCAGGGATATTTTGTAGAGAAGACGAGCGCCGCAATACTGAGAAAAAGGCTAGCTTAATTGTTCCAAGCCAGTGACTCATCATATAGAGTAATTCCGGATTTATGCCGCACATTTTTTTGAATTTGTGTATAAAGTCCCATGGTGGACATAAAATAAAAAATATCATGCTGTGCTATTTAATGTTAAATATACAACGTGTGTACTGCGACAAAAAAATTCAAAACAAATAATTAATATTTTTTAACAATTTTTTCTAAAACATTACATTGCGGCGCGTCACCCGTACATTCAGGCTGAGACGCCGCTCTTGTGCGGTAGTTATGCCGCGCTTGTAATAAGAACAGAATGAAATTAAAAATAAAAATATTAAAAAAATTATTCATATCTGGACTATAATTAACGATGTAATAACAAAATGAAACTAAATAAGTACAATGGAACATATTAGTAGATTCAAATTAATAATTGTTTGCCTACTTTCACTATTAAAATTATCGCCTTATTTTTTTACATTAAATTTTAATTGTTATTTCAGCAGCAACTTAACATCAATGCATTAGAGAGGGAAAAGAAAAAAAAAGTAAAATTGTGTTTACATAATTTATTTGTTAACTCTTTCGGGACCGATGGCTTTTACACAAATTTTATTCGGTTGCCACCACTTTTTTTAAAAGAAGTTACCTTTACTTAAACAATCATGAAAATGATTTAATTAAAGAAAGCAAATATTACTTTTCTTTTTTACTGGTACCAGAAACAAATTTGGTATGCTCTTTATGAAGGTGATGCTTATATGCACATATGGTCCCGAATGGGTTAAGAGACCTGTTTCCTCGACTACAATCTACAGAAAAAGTACAGTCTTTATGTAACTACATTTGACACATAATGCAAAGAAGCCAATTACACTTCCTCTTTTTTGTAGTTTTCTAAACATTCCTTGCAAAGAACGTCTGCGTTACGCGTAATCCAATTTTTCATTTTTATCATCTTGACTTGCATCTTTCTTGCCCTTCTTACTTTTTATTTTTACCTTTTTTCTCCTTTGGTTTTAGTAAACATGATAACATGCCTAACATGGTTAGTCTTTTCAAAAAGAAAAGGAAAAGTTAATAACACGTAATCATCCCGTACAAAAGAAACTGCGGATGTATACCGGAATTGCAGTGCAGCATGTATCCTATTTTGCATGGTGCAGACGTCGGCCATCACAGTTACTTGCTATCGCTAAGGGGAATGGCATAACCATACACACAGTACTCTATACAAATGCTACACTTAGTTTTGACTTCGAAATCATGCATACATTAAGTAATTGGTGTATTAAAAGTATCTAAACATAACGTGTTTAAAAGTTTGGACAGTGAAATCATGCACTTACGTCAAAAAAAAAAAAAAAAAAGGATTATACTTCTACAAGTAAACATCGAAATGGGATTCACGCTATAGACTGGTTAAAACAATCTCAATGCACACCTATACTGTGCGTTTGACGACCATCTATCGATAATTACAAGAAATACAAGGGGTACGGCGACTCTCCCGGAGTTACCCTACCGTTCGTCAAAGTTGTTGTTACGAGAGATAGTGCCGCTACAATTTTGTTAGTTCGAAGATCAATCACTATATACAGTTAGGCAGATCACACACTGAACGGAGAAGCACAAAACCGTGCGACACGAGACAAACTGTAGCGTTCAAACCGGTTTCTTTGTTATCAGGGTGAAATGTCTCTTGACTTACGCTTTTTCGTCGCCTGCCCGTTCAGTGTGTGATATGCCTTAGTTTCACTATCTAGAGTTAGTATAGTTACTTTTCGTTCTCATAAAAAGAAAACAATAGATCCAACTAACTCGCTGTACAGCAATTTTAAAAAAAAAGAAAGAAATTCATTATTTCAGTTCTCATTGTAAACAGATTTTTATACATTTATTTATTTATTTTGTGTGCGTGTGTGTGTGTGTGTGTGTGTGTGGTCATACGTTAATTATGCTGCACCTCAAGAGGAAGAACATGGTACATAAAGTGCGACACAGTGCAACAGAGCAAGTACAGGGGTTAACACGCTGTGACACCGAATTTAAAATATGAAAAAATTAGTTAGGCTTTGTTTGCTATCAGCATATTTTTTTTTAAAAGTTGCTTTGTATATCGTGCTGAAAATTTTAATTGATTACTGAAATTTGAAAACCTCGAATGTGATGAACTTTATAGAACCTTATATCTTTTTGCATATTAATCTATTAAAATCTATTAAATCAATCGTATAACAATTTCCTAAATTAATCGACCATTTTACAGTGTTAGTGTTAAATTTAATTCCCCAGATGTTCTTCGGCAACTGCTAAAAGTGATTAATAAAATAAAAGAAAGAACTTGTTACTAAACACAGATCATTTTAACAAGCAAATTTACGAACTGTTTCTTTACTTCCGCATTTAATAATGAGTGCTATTGCAGCCCACTTGAGTAACTCTCTAAAGCATATGTTCTAATAACTAAGATTTCATCACTAATATGTAACTAAAAGGAACATCTGAACATTTTGACTTTTGCCAGACACCTTTAATTATTATATATTTTTTCTACGCTGCGAATATGTGTTTTAGCAGCTTTATGTATACTCACTCTTAATCATGTAGCTTCTCTGTTAAGACGGAGTTTCTTATACTCCAGTAATATGTTTAATTATAAGTATTTAAAGCTAAAAGTTGAATCTTTCTTTATCGTAAAAACACACAATACTAATTCATATTACATTATATCTTCCCATGGATTTAGCGATTCATATTAAGCTCTCAAAGGATACTTCAAAGGATAAATAATGCTTCACAAAATAAAATAAAATAATTTCTTCAAGAAGCTTTTGGATAAATCCCTGACCACGCCACACCGATGAAGTTATACGTCATCGCGATATTGATGAATCCCAGGTAAGAGCATTTTACCTATTTCCATTTCAAAAGCAGCATAGCCACAAGAGATTTTTTCTAATTGTTTAAATATGAGACAGCGAATTCCTGCTATCGAGAATGGGGTGCTTTTGGCTTGATAGGCCACTTAAACTCCAACAAAAAGATTAATGAGACAGATAAAGTGCTCATGTTTAGCGAAAAAGAAGAAAAATTTTATATAGTGGCTTAGATTATAAATATTAAAAATATTCATGTTCTGAATAAAAAAAAAAAAAATAAAAAGATGCTGCATTGAATAAAATTATGAATGTTATTGTACCAGAAATATAAAGGTGAATGAAAAAGAAACATTTATATATTTATGTTTTATGTAATGAACATTTAAATAATTAGTGAATGAACAATTTGTTGGTTGTGAGTAATAATAATAATAAAAAAAAAAGAAATCGTTCATTTTACATTTTACAGTAAATAAATAAATAAAAAGGAAATAGGTTGGTCGCATAAACAAATAAAAATAAACATGGCAGGGATAAAAGAAACTCAAATAGTCGAAAAATTAAATTCGACAAATTACTCAAATTGGAAATTTCGCGTAGAAATGATTTTAATAAAAGAAGAATTGTTTGATGTAATAACAGAAAATCCCCCAGATCCAATTAACACGGACTGGACGAAGAGGGACCGTAAAGCACGTGCAATTATCAACTTGAGTATTGAAGACTCACAGATCGTGCATGTAAAGCACTTAAACACTGCCAGAGAAACCTGGCAAGCTTTAAAAACAATTCATGAAAGGGCTAATCTCTCAAGCAAGTTATATTTGCTGAGAAAATTATACGGAGCAAAACTCCCAGAAAACGGCAATCTAATAAAACACATTACACATATTTTAGAACTTGTTGATAAACTTTCAGCCATAGGCGAAACTATTAATGACTCGCACATTTCAGCTCTGTTACTTTGTTCATTACCACCTAGCTACAACACCTTAATTATAGCCCTCGAGGCCCGTCCAGAAAATGAACTTAATTCAGAGTTTATAAAAGGAAAACTCACTGATGAATATACAAGACGTTTAGAAAACACAGATCAGAGCGAGAATTCCTCAAAAGCGTTTAAAACGCATAAAAGGTTTCCGGCTGAACACTATAATAAAAAGGATAAACAGTGCACATACTGTAAATTAAAAAACCATACATACAGAGAGTGCTGGCATCTTAAGAACAGAAACACTTACTCACCGTCACAAAAACAACAGCCGCACAAATCCAAGTATTACACATCATCGTTATGTTATGAAGACGCAAACTATTATAGAGAAAACAAAAACCGTGAAACAGAACCAATTCGGATTAACAAAACACAGGGCAATTCAGGAAAAGGCAGCGACGCAGCTTTTTTAGTCCAGAAACCAGGAAAACAAACCTGGATAATCGACTCAGGTTCATCGACACACATTCTAAACAGTAAAGATGCATTCACTAAGTTTAACGACACTGAAAAGACGACAGTCATCATTGCCAATGGAAAAACGCTGAATTCACACGGTACAGGTGAAACGACATTTAAAACAAAAACATCCGATGGAGGGATAAACACAATCACATTAAAAGAAGTATTATACGTACCAGAATTAGAATCAAACCTCATATCGGTAAGCAAAGCAACACAGAATGGCTATAAATTAATTTTTGATAAAGAAAAATGCACGTTATCCCGAAACGGGAATATTTATCTTGAAGCAAGAATGAAAAATAATTTATATCAAGTCGAATTATTAGAAAGCGCTGAAACTAATAAAGTAAACATTGCACATGAATGTAAAAATAAAAATTGCATAGAAGTTTGGCACAAACGGCTTGGCCATCGTAACTATAATGCGATAAAAGAATTAATAAATAAAAACTTAGCAGACGGTATAAAAATAAATAACTGTAATCATAATGCATTATGTGAAATATGTATCCAAACAAAAATAAGTGATGCCCCATATCCGAAATCAACAAACTGTCCCAAAACAGGCAAAGTGCTCGATCTGATACACACGGACGTGTGCACATCTATCGGTACACCTACTATCGGGGGAAAAACAATGTTCGTCACTTTTATAGACGACTATTCAAGGTTCACAGTAATTTACTTACTTTCGCATAAAAATGAAGTTCACGAAAAGTTAAAAGATTATGTAGCCATGGTGAAAACCCAATTCGGCAGATTCCCTAAAGCTATTAGATCCGATAATGGAGGGGAATATTTAGGTAAACAAACGGAAGAATACCTAAGGGCAAGAGGTATCCAACACCAGTTTACTGTACCATTTTGTCCGAGCCAAAACGGCGTAGCGGAAAGAAAGAATAGGTCATTATTAGATATGACTAGGAGTCTACTCTCCGAAGCAGGCTTACCTCAAAAATTCTGGGGAGAAGCCATAAATACCGCCAATCACCTGCAGAATAGGCTACCAACCAAAATAACAAACAAAACACCGTTCGAAATTTGGTTCAACCGAAAACCCACCTTACACTACCTGCGTACATTCGGCTGTAAAGCTTATGCCTATATACAAAAACATCAGCGAAACAAATTAGATGATAGAGCGCAGGAAGGAATACTTGTGGGGTATGACAACAAATCAAAAGGTTACCGTATATTCACAAAAGAAAACAAAATAATAATAGCGAGAACAGTTAAATTTATAGAAAATAGTGAAAACAACTTAAAAGAAAGCGAAGAGGTAGAAAACTCAGACAATGACAACAACTACATTCAAACAGAGTTAAGTAATTCGGACGAAGAACCAACCGCGTCCAAACAACCCGACGTAGAACCGAGAAGGTCTCAGAGGTCAAATAGAGGAGTACCACCCGACAGATACGTATGTCACGTAAAAACAAATGACACATTCGAACCATCCGATTTTTATGACATAGCAAACATGAACAACCCAGTAGAAAAAGAAAATTGGCTCAAAGCCACTCAACAAGAAATCAACTCATTAAAGAAAAATAAAACTTGGGACTTAGTGGATCCCCCACCAAATAAGAAAATTATTGGTTGTAAGTGGATTTTTAAGAGAAAGTTAGATAATTTAGGAAATGTACAAAAATACAAGGCCCGTTTAGTAGCGAAAGGATATAATCAGAAGTACGGCGAAGATTATGATGAAACCTTCGCACCCGTAGTTTCACACACAACAATCCGCACATTTTTAGCCTCAGCGGCATATAAAAATCTTTCTGTTCAACACGTTGACATCGACACTGCATTTCTTCACGGCGAAATAGAAGAAGAAATTTTCATGAAACAACCAGAGGGTTTTATAGAAAAAAATTGTGAAAACAAAGTGTGTAAACTGAATAAAACAATCTACGGCTTAAAGCAGGCAGCTAGAGCCTGGCACAAAAAGATCGCAGAATCATTAAAAAACATGAATTTTGTGCAAAGCACTGCTGACTCATGTTTGTTTACTAGAAAAGAAAAGGAAAATTTCACTTATATCATCGTCTACGTTGACGATATTTTAATCGCGAGTAAAAGTGAAATAATTAAAGATGTAATAAAACAATTGCAAAATGAGTACGGAGTAAAAGACTTAGGCGAAATAAGTCAGTACCTAGGAACCAACATAATCAAAACGAATGATGGTTACAAATTAAACCAAAAGTCAAAAATAGAAGATTTGGTTAGAAAGTTAAATTTAACAGATGCAAGACCTATTGGTACACCGATGGAAGTAGGTTTCTATAAATTAGAAGATAGCGACAATTTACTTCCGAACAATACAAAGTTTAGGCAAGCGATCGGTTCGCTCTTGTATATTGCCACAGTCACTCGACCCGACATTATGGCACCAGTAAATATACTTAGTAGGAGAAGTGCAACGCCACGCGAGAAGGATTGGAAAGCGGCAAAAAGAATTATTATTTACCTCAATTGCACAAAAAACCTATGCCTAACAATAAGTAAAAATAAACCACCAATACTCATCGCGTATGCTGATGCTGATTGGGCTGGGGACACTAAAAATAGAAAATCAACCACCGGCAATATTTTTTTTCTGGGTGATAATCCCATTCAATGGACTACAAAATTACAGTCAAGCATTGCATATTCTTCCGCTGAAGCGGAATATGTTGCTGCAGCAACCGCAGGACAAGAAATTTTATGGCTATTAAAACTACTAGAAGACCTTAACTTGTATCAAGTAAAACCTATTTTACTTTACCATGACAACCAAAGCAGTATAAAGATGATAGAAAATGAAAAATTTTCGAAGCGGACAAAACACATTGATATCCGCTTTCACGCCATAAGACAATTAAAGGAGGATAAAATTATCGAATTAAAATATTGTCCCACGCAATACATGATTGCTGACTGCTTGACGAAGCCCACACCCAAACCTCAACTTTTGTGTGACATCAAGACTATGAACTTGTTACCTTATCCATCTGAGGAGATTAAGGAGGGGTGTTAAATTTAATTCCCCAGATGTTCTTCGGCAACTGCTAAAAGTGATTAATAAAATAAAAGAAAGAACTTGTTACTAAACACAGATCATTTTAACAAGCAAATTTACGAACTGTTTCTTTACTTCCGCATTTAATAATGAGTGCTATTGCAGCCCACTTGAGTAACTCTCTAAAGCATATGTTCTAATAACTAAGATTTCATCACTAATATGTAACTAAAAGGAACATCTGAACATTTTGACTTTTGCCAGACACCTTTAATTATTATATATTTTTTCTACGCTGCGAATATGTGTTTTAGCAGCTTTATGTATACTCACTCTTAATCATGTAGCTTCTCTGTTAAGACGGAGTTTCTTATACTCCAGTAATATGTTTAATTATAAGTATTTAAAGCTAAAAGTTGAATCTTTCTTTATCGTAAAAACACACAATACTAATTCATATTACATTATATCTTCCCATGGATTTAGCGATTCATATTAAGCTCTCAAAGGATACTTCAAAGGATAAATAATGCTTCACAAAATAAAATAAAATAATTTCTTCAAGAAGCTTTTGGATAAATCCCTGACCACGCCACACCGATGAAGTTATACGTCATCGCGATATTGATGAATCCCAGGTAAGAGCATTTTACCTATTTCCATTTCAAAAGCAGCATAGCCACAAGAGATTTTTTCTAATTGTTTAAATATGAGACAGCGAATTCCTGCTATCGAGAATGGGGTGCTTTTGGCTTGATAGGCCACTTAAACTCCAACAGTTAGATATTTTTTAAATATCTTAGGCGTTTTAATATATTTATTTAAAAATAGGAAAAAAATATTATTTCTAGTAAAAAATAAAAATAATAATAAATCCTAATGCTGTTATAAAATTTCAGAATTTTTCAAATTAATATTTTATGAAATACTACTACAGATATGCGTTTTTAAAGTAGATTTTAATAACCCCTTCACAAAAAACTCAAAACACTGATGCCATGGAAAAATTTAGTTTTATTGCATTTTCAAATGTATTAAATGAATTTCCAACTTTTTTAGGCAAAAAAATTGCTTGAATTATAATTTTACACAAATTGAGTTGTAAAGTACAGGAATGTTGTAAGTCTGGAGAAATTTGTTTGTGACCCAAAATGGGTAAAAAAATAAGAGTTAGGGGGTAAAAAAATAAGGGTTTAAAAAAAATAAGTGCATTTAAGGTTTGCGCAAATTAGAATTGTGTCTATTAGGGGATTTTTGCAGAACCAAATTGGAGTTCTAAGTATACCAAAAATGAGTATTAATTTACCCATTTTTAGTAAACTCTGAATTCTAATATCTTTTTTTTTTTCCCCTTAATCAATTTTGAATCATAAAGAAGATTTTTCCAATTTGGAAAGTTGCTGCACTTGAATATCTTACAACCCCATTTAGGTCATGTTTACATTCTTCTATCTTTACAAGAAGGATGTACTGGATTCAGAAAATTTTCGAAATCCAGTTTTCGACGGATTTTCTCGTTTTAGGAGTCAGAGATCCCAAAAAGCATGTTTTTACAAAATGTCTGTCTATGAGTCTGTTTGTATATGACACAAATTTTGTGGGCGCTCTATCTCAAGAACTAATGGACGAAATTTAATAAAACTTTAGATTCAATTAGTCCCTGATATAAATTGGTGCGGATTACTTTTTGGTATAAATCGCTCAACAGGTGACACTGCTATGTTGTATTTTTTTACGATTTCTAAAATAGCTAATATCTCGAGAACTAATACACAGATTTTTACAAAACTTCAGATTCAGTTAGTCCTTGATGTAAGTTGATTCTGATTACTTTTTGGGGCAAATCACCTTACTGGTGGCGCTGCTATGCTGCATTTTTTTACGGTTTCCGGAATAGTTCTATCTCAAGAACTAATGCACGAATTTTCATCAAACTTCCGATTCAGTTAGTCCCTGATATAAATTAGAGCTGTTTAGTTTTGGTGTAAATAGCCCAACAGGTGGCGCTGATATGCTGCAATTTTCACGATTTCCGCAATAGCTGTATCTCAAGAACTAATGCAAGAATTTTCATGCTGATTAGATTTTGGTGTAAATCGATTAACCGGTGGCGCTGCTATGCTATATTTTTAAGGAAGTGTTAACATGTATGAGATAGAAGAAAGTTTTGGGATTGATACATCTTACTACTTTACTCTATTTTATTTTATTTTATTTTTATTTATTTTTTTTTTTATTATAATTTTTTTTACAGTGAAGATGCTTAAACTTGGATAACTTCTTTGGTTGAATGTAAAACTCAAAAAAGCTACAATGTAATAATTTCTAAGTGTAAGTTTTCTAATCCCCAACATTACATTACATGATTCATGAAGCTATAATATGTCAAAATATGTTCTTTTTTCCGCCTTTTCTCGAAAAACGTAATTTAATCAAGCTATTTTTCCCATCTACTATTCAAATTAAAATAATTTTTCTTTTAAATTTTAATAAGAAAATGCCATCAATAAAAATATAATAATGATCTCTATTAATTCTCTTTTTTCTGCATTTTATCCATAACAGTGCAGCAATTCAGTTGCCATCACTACAAAATTTCATTAAAAATTAAAACATAATATCTCGGAACATAATTTAAATTTTAAATTTCAGAAAGCTGTTGTGAAGTTCTCGAATCCTTGCGAGTAGTTGGTGTCCTTTTCGACCCATAATTCATTATATTCTTGGAGGTGTAAATATAAAATACAAACATTACTGTCAAAATTTAATAGAACAGAAATGTAAAAAAAAAAAAAAAAAAAAAAAAAAAAATGATTAGACAGACTATTTGCTCTCTTTTAATAAGGAGCTGTTTATTGTTTAAATTATTATAATTTTATTGTTTAAGGTTTTAATAATACTGTTATAATAATAAATCAGAAATAATTACTGTTTATTGTTTTTATGTGCGTTCGTAATTATGTAAATTCGTAGCACCAATAGTAGACATCTGGTCCGTTTGTCTGTCTAACCGTCTATCCGCATATAAGGGCGCAAAAACTACCCAACCGAATGGTTTGAAATTTAATATATATAATCGTTGAAGAATTTTGTCGAGTCATTTCAAATTTTATGAAAATCGAATCAAAATTAAAAAAAGATTTTAATAAAAGTTTTCTTACTTCTATTAAATCATAGGCTAGCCAAATCATATAATACGTAATTAATTCAATGATATCCCATGATAGGTATTGATTCTAGGTTGCCATAGTGATTACGTCCAATTTAAGATGGAGTCATTTCCGCATTACTGAATTTAATATATATATATAAGGCTATATATATCTTTCTCTCGGATGACAGAAAGGCTAGTCTCGTCTGTGATACAAAATTATGAAATCGCCTTTCATAGAAAGCCAACATAACTCGAAAGGAGTGCATTTCTTGGAAAAAGTTTTAAACAAACTAAGTAAAAAAAGAGCAACAAAATTACTAAATACAGTCGGACCTCTATTTAACGAAGTAGCTAAATCCCGAAAAAAAGCTCGTTATATGGAAAATTCGTTAAATAGAGAGTCACCTTTTAAAATACTTTAAACTACATAAAACATATTTTAAGTCTGTAAACACTGAATATAATTTAAATAAAAAGTAATTAGTCGTACTTATTTTTATAAATTATATATATTTGTTTTATTTATTTTACCCACCAAAAAGAAATCTGCAAGGGAAATAAGAATGAAACAAAACATTGTCTGGAAATACATTGTATTTTCAATTTTAAAAAAATATTTTACTTTAAAATTACGATTTTTTAAAGATTTTTTGATAAACTGTTCGGAGGAATACCATATTTTAAAGCAGTATTATTTTTCTTCATGCTTTTATCCACCTAATCAAAAATAATTTTTTTTTTCTTCCGCTTTGATAGTTTTGAGCTACAAGAACCGAAATTACCAACACGATTGATCATGATCAACAATCTAAAAAACGGGAAACTATAGTTTATGGACACGGGGCAGCTCCATTGATGGTTAAAAGGGGATATTGAAAGTTTGCATTTCTTGGATGGAAAGCAAAGAATCACAGCGATTTTACTGTTCTCGGTGAGTTAGGTGTCTGGTAAGAACTGTTCATGGTCATTGATCATCATAAAATGTGTTAAAAGAAAGAATAAGCTCGAAATGTCCAGTAATGTTTTAAGAAATAGGGAGAAAAAAAAATTTAGATCCCAAGGAAAAGTTCGTTAAATAGAGAATGCACTTCGCTATTTGGAGGTTATTTTACGAAGAAATTTGCAAAATGTTTTTGGTTCCAAGTAAAAGTTCGCAAAATAGAGAAATTCGTAAAATAGAGGTTCGTTAAATAGAGGTTCGTTAAATAGAGGTCCGACTGTATACGCTAAATAAACAAATATTATAATAACAAGACCATTATTACAAAGCATTGATTCTTAAAACATTTTTTCTAATACGATAATAACATCTAATCTAATCAAATTTCTTTATGTTCAACAAATTACCAGAAATCACGAATCATCACAAAAAGCAAACGCTTTACATTTGGATGTATAAGGATGACCCCCACATGTTTTTTTAAACTAATACTGTGAGTGATTTGTCAGACATCATTAACAGAAAACCCATTGAGAAGTGACGGCCAGTGGCCAGGCTGCTTGGGGGAGAGAAAGATGAAGCACAAGTCAAACGACTTTACTAAACTGCAGATACGCCATTATCGGACGTACTTGCTGTCATTCCCTTCATTTGAACGAAGAGGTGACTGAGTCCATGCTGCAGTCATAACTTTTATAACATAAAAATAACTTTTTAACTAGTTATAGCACCAACGCACCTCATATGATACGTTTGATATACAATTTCCGATTTGTTATAATTATATTTCATTGTCGTCTAAAATATGTCACTTATTGTAACTAATATACTAATATTGTAACTAATAACTAATTGTAACTAATAAAATAAAAGATTATTTCAAGAGTTTGTGTACCTCAGAAGATTTGAATACCAGCTTTTTTGTAAAGTATTTTTTTTTTTTTTTTTTTTTTGTTAAATTAATGAATTCTGTGTTTAAATATGGCGGGTGTTACTTTACGAAAATTCTAGTATTCAAATCCACTGAATACCCTGAGGCATACGAACTCTATTTCACAGCAATCTTGAAATAACTCCTACTTTACATTGATTGTAATTAAATTTTGTAGTATTTGCCCTTTCTAAACACCATATTGCATCATCTAAATGACGTTTGGGCCCCTACGTATTTTTACGTGCCCCCGCTGCATTAGTAAGCAGAAAGCTATTTGACCTTCGCGGTAAATAGAACTCAAATTGACTGTAACGAATTCGTATAACGACTATATTCTACTTTATTTCATTTCATTTTAATACTATAAAAAAAGAAAGCTTCACATAAAAATAAAATGTTTGAAATATTAACAAAGCGATGAAAAATAGAATAATTCGAAAAATACATAATAAAACGACTTGGAAATGCTTAAAAAATTAAAAATGGAATACTGGGAAAGGAAGCTTCACACAAAAATTGAATTATTCCAGAGAAATCTTCAAATACTTACTATTGGGCAATTCCATTGTAACAGACTAACAGTCATAGAGGAAAAAATGACCTTAACTTACTTAAAAAAATAATAATTATGTAATTCAAAGATGACTACAATTAGCATATGGTATTAGAAAATAAATTAATATAGTTATTATGAATAAATTATTTAAAGTAAATAATGATGATTAAAAAAATAATCTTGTAACAGACAAACAGGGATTACCATGCTTTTCAGATGCCTTAATGTTTATCTATGTTATTTATAAAATAACATAAATTTATTATAACAAAAATGTATTTTCATTTAGAGGGAGTTCGGAAACATACGTCTTTCACAAAATTTGATTGTTGCCACAATATAGTTTTGAAAAATATGTAATCTTACCTTCACCAACATCAAATATGTAACAGGCAAACAGGTAAACACATAAAAAGAAGCTATTCTGAGTTTAATGCATTTTATTGATTTTGACTATTCAAAATTTTATAAAATGCATTGCAAACATAAAAAAATATAGATTTAATACTATGAAAATCTGTATATATCCTCGTATATTACCTATTTGATGTAAAAAATAAAATACTAAAAATGGTAACATTGGCTTGGAATTACCCTATTTCAATTCGATTGTGATTCAGTTTTGAAGTATTTATAACTTTTAAATATCATCTTGCATCAGCTATTAAAAATAAAAATAAATAAATAAACGTTCGGTCTACTACGTAAGTAACGTGCCCCGATGGATTAGTAAGCATAATGATATTTGACCTTCGCGATCAATCTAACTCATAATGATTGTAACGAATTTGTATAACGATCTTATTTCATTTCATCACTGAAAAAACTGAAGTACTCAAAAATGAGTAAATCGGTGCTCTCATATCGATTGAGTATGTTTGAATCAAAAATGAACCTATGAATTCTCAATTTTGAAACATCACATGCTATCAAACCCAAACAAAACAATAATTTTGTACTCTGTAATAATTTATTTCATTCATGGCGGCATAAAAGATGTTTATTATTGTAAATATTAAATTATGCACAGTATTTTAGAATAATTTAAAAGTGCTTGCAAATAGTGCTCTTGTTTCGATTTGGGTATCTTGATGATAATGGTGCCATTTCTTTTAATAAATAATCAATTAAACGGCTGTAGTAAATAATTTTAAGCGGAAAATAAATGCCAGTACATTTTTACTTTAATATATAGGTTCAGGGGGCGATACATAACCATTCATATTTGAACACAACCATGGAATCAAAAATGAGTACATGTGCTTTTCAATTTTGAGTACATTTGGATCGGAGCTATTTTGAGTATGTGACGTATTTAAAATTGAGTGCTTTATACTCAATTTTGAGAACCCATTTTTTTTTTCAGTGTTTTACTAACACAAAAATAAAAGCTTCACATAGAAATAAAATGCTTGAAATATTCACAAATCGATGAAAAATAGAATAATTTGCAAAATGCATAATAAAATGACTTGGAAACGCTTAAAAAAATAAAAAATGGAATACTGCAAAAGGAAGCTTCACATAAAAATGGAATTATTTCAGAGAAATCGTGAAATACTTACTATTTCACTTCGATTGTGATTAAGTTTTGAAGTATTTATAACTTTTAAATATCATGTTGCATCAACTATTAAAAGTCCTTTCGACCAGTGGCGGGAGGAAGAGGTAGCTTTCATATTTCTTATTTTTTAAAATCAAGCTTATATTATTCAAACACACGAAGCTCAATTTAGTGGAAACCGATTATAGGAGATTCAATACTAATTTTTATCAATACTAAATCATTATGATGAGAATTTCGCGAAATTAGTCAGCTTTATCCAAGCTGCTTTTATTTAAAGTAACTTATATTTGGTTGCCAAATTCGGCGATATCTTGAAGTGCTTGCCATTTTAAGACAACATGGTGGATGAGGCTAACGAGTGAACTTGGTCTAGACCTTAGTAATTCCTGTGCACATGCTCACTCACATTGGAATCGGTTGATATATACAAGTGCTGTCGCAGGCAAAAAATCAGATTTTTCAAAATGTCACCCACATTAGAAATTGAAATTGTTATATCTGAGCTATTTTTTAAGATAAAGACAAAACAAAAAATGCTCCGGAATCCTTATATCATGGTCAAATACTTAAGAAAGAATCTTTTTCAGATTAAGTAAAATAATGCTATAAAGTGATAAAATATCATTTATTAAGATTGACGATCGTTTTATAGAATCGAATGTTTTTATAGAATCTTTTTCAATTTCTAATTTTTTTGCACCTCACTTTAAATATAATTTTTTATTTAATTTAATGGCCTCCATTTTCAAACAAGATGGCTGATGAAGCTGGCCAGCGAAATTGGCCGAGACATTACGATATACTATCCAAATGCCTTCTTACATCGAAATAGGTTAATAAATACGCCTGTTATCGCGTGACAAAAATCAGGTCGTTTCAAAATGTCATCCACGCTAGAAATTCAAAGTGCTATAACTCAGCCATTTTTTAAGATATAGACGAAACAAAAGCTGTTCCGGAATCTTTGTATTAAGGTCAAACACATAAGAAAAAATATTTTTCATTTTCCAATTTTTTGGTACCTCATTTTAAATTTTAAACTTAAAAAATTTTTTTAAATGGCCGCCATTTTGAAACAAGATGGCGGATAAAGCTGGCGAACGAACTCGTTCGAGACATTGGTACATATTATGTATACACCAAGGTACATCGAAATCGGTTAATAAATACGCCTGTTATCGCGTGACAAAATCAGGTCGTTTCAAAATGTCAGCCACGCTAGAAATTCAAAGTACTATAACTCAGTCATTTTTTAAGATATAGACAAAACAAAAATTGCTCCGGAATCTCTGTATCAAGGTCAAACACATAAGGAAAAAAATATTTTTCAATTTTCAATTTTTTGGTACCACATTTCAAATTTTAAATTTTTTTTAAAAATTTAAATGGCCGCCATTTTGAAACAAGATGGCGGATGAAGCTGGCCAACGAACTTGGTCGAGACATTGGTACGTATTATGTATACACCAAGGTATATTCAAATCGTTTCATAAGTACGCCTGTTATTGCGTTACAAATATCAGGTCGTTTCAAAATGTCAGCCAAGCTAGAAATTCAAAGTGCTATAACTCAGCCGTTTTTTTAAGATATAGACGAAACAAAACATGCTCCTTAATCTTTGTATCAAGGTCAAACACATAAGAAAAAAATATTTTTCAATTTTTAAATTTTTGGTGCCACATTTCAAATTTTAAATTTTTAAAAAAAATTTTAATGGCCGCCATTTTGAAACAAGATGGCGGATGAAGCTGGCCAGCGAACTCGGTCGAGGCATTGGTATGCACTATGTATACATGAAGTTACATCCAAATCGGTTCATAAATACGAGAGTTACAGTGTGACAAAGATCATATATATATATATATGGATATTCGATGAAAATATACTAAAATTTTTTGAAATCGCTTTCCTCCGAACGGCTGCAATAGGTAGCTTTTTGTAATGAAAGCTACCTAAAAATAAAATAAAAAATAAATAAATAAACGTTCGGTCTACTACGTAAGTAATGTGTCCCGATGGATTAGTAAGTATAATGATATTTCTCCTTCGCAATCAATCGAACTCATAATCATTGTAAAGAATTTGTATAACGATCTTATTTCATTTCATTTTATTACCATAAAAATGAAAGCTTCACATAAAAATGAAATGCTTTAAATAATCACAAAGCAATTATAGATAGAAAATTGGAAAAATGCTTAATAAAACGACTTGGAAACGCTTAAAAAAATTAAAAATGGAATACTGCGAAAGAAAGCTTCACATATAAATGGAATTATTTCAGAGAAATCTTGAAATACTTACTATTTCACTTCGATTGTGATTAAATTTCAAAGTATTTATAACTTTTAAATATCATGTTGCATCAACTATCTAATATATAAGAATGAAAATTTGTCTGTCTGTCTGTAATGCTATACAAATCCACAGTTTGGAAGCCAGAATTGTGAAATGTTATGTACATTGCATTAAAATACGTCCGAGGCAACTAAAGCAATCCGGAATCGAAATAATTTATAGTTAACTTTTAATTAATAAAAAACCACCAATTTAGCAGCAATTTCCTATCAAATTTAAACATTTTTCGTTGAAGCATCTGCAACAATTAAAAATTTACAATAAAATCCTTATTTTATGTTCAACCCATAATTGCGCGACTTCTTTAACCAATGTGAGATATACATATTACGTACGCCATGCTGCAATACTAAAAAGCTGTAGCGGGTATTACGATAATTCTTTTACCTCACTTGCAAATAATTAGAGATTGTTTCATTGCGCTTAATTATTACATTTTTTTTAAAATAAAGGCAAACATTTTATCACAAACATCAACAAAACTTTTTATTCTATTTATTCCATTATTCCAAAGATATTGTTTTATCGTCTGCTGCCATAATAACAAGATAAATTAAATTTCATTAAAAAAAATGCACAGCAGTAGAAAATTATTTTACTAAATCGAATATTTATTTTAGTTTGGTTTTAGAATTAGATTCACGAACTCCCTTGCATAGAACGGGTTAAACAGCTAGTTAAAAATAAAATAAGAAATAAATAAATAACTGTTCGGTCTATTACGTAAGTAATGTGCCCCGATGGATTAGTAAGTGTAATGATATTTGACCTTCACGATCAATCGAACTCATAATGATTGTGACGAATTTGTATAACGATCTTATTTCTTTCATTTTACTTCTATGAAAAAGGAAAGCCTGTTATAACTAGAGATCGACCGAAAATTCAGTTTCGTCTCCGTTTTTAGCCCAAAATCGGAGATTACCGAAAATTCGTTTTCGGCGAAAATACCACCGGAAATTCGGTCTGACCGAAACTATCTGTATTTTCAAAATCTCGTTTCTTCTTTCGGAAATTTTCAATATTGCTCATTTATTTGAACTGTATCAGCTCAAATGAGGCACTATTCATTGATTGCTATGAAATTCACTGTTTATCATTATCAGTCACGACTTACTCAAGATGCGAGTGCAAATTATAAAGCAAGCAATGCCTATATGACTAAACTTTGAAGTTGCTTTTCATGTGCTCTTTAAAAGTTGCAAACTTAACAGTAATAGAATTTTTTTAGTTTGAAGTAGCAGAATTGTTTCCAATACTCTTGGATAAAGTTCAAGTATAATAGATGATCATTTACCAAAATCATTATAAAAGATAGATCGAGGTATGTATACCTAAAAGATTTTTTAATTAGATGAAATTCGTATAATTAGAAATTCATTCTATGCCATTGATGAATTAATTACATTTTATTTTATTTTATACGAATATAAAAAGCTTTGGTCAAAATCACAGAGAGTCAACTTGGGCCACATGTACATTTAATTAATAATTATGTATATTTAATAAACATGTATAATTAATTAATAATTATATATATTTATGTATGTATTAATTACCTTAAAAATTTGTTTGAACATTTTCGTTTTCGGCCGAAAATAGGAAGATTACCGGAATTCGGTTTCGGTCGAACTTTAGTTATAACCGAAACATTTTAAATGAGGGAGATTTTGGATCGGATTCAATATGTTACACCCTTTTTTAAGTACAGTTGCACGGTGGTCCGGATAAGAATCCTAAAATAGACAAAGTTTACTTTGTATGTTCTTCAAAATTAATTCATTACAATACAGTGCATTTCAAAGTTTCAAATTGAACATTTTATACTCTAAAGAATAACACATATAAATATCAATATGTGGAAACGAGTGCAATGTTTTCTACGTCAATGCAAAACGTACAAATTTATAATTCCAAAGATAGTCAACCAAAAGACACTATAAAAATACACTTAGCAATTTAATAATAAAAATATTTCTTTTTCTAACTTTTGCTTATAAACTTTTAAATATATATGTCTTTCATATTATCTACGGAAAAAGAAATACAATGAACAACAATAAATTATTAACTCAGTGGTACGTCTGATACTATTAGACATAGCATATTAGGGTGAATATCACAAAATGTGAGATTTTGATAACAAAAATTTTGAAAATTTAAATCGTTTCAAAACTTCTGATTTTTAAAAAAAAATGTTGGTCGAACAGCTGAATAAAGGAATTTATATGTAAAATTGTTAAAGTTTGAAGAGCTTAAGTTTAATTTAATTATAATTATGTTTACTAATGTCATTTTCATGGCATTAGTATACCAGGATAATGACAATTTCATTCTAAAACATTTTTCACTTTCTTGTTTTCTTTTATTTTTTTATCTAACATTTTAATTTTGTTTAAAGGAACATGTTTCCTCTATAGTATCTCAAATTCAGTGTAATGTTGAGTTTTATTTGTAATTTATAGAAGCCAGGAAAATGACATAATAAAAGTCTATTCAATTTTACAAAGCCTTTAAACACATTATTTTCAAAGAAATATCTAAAAGATCTTGCTGGTAGCAATGATTTTATTACTTCTGACTTGAACTATGTCAAGAACAAGAAGAATTTTTCTGCAGCGCCATCTTTATACCTCATAAAGAACTAAAATGAGCAGGCCAGGACAATGACATTCATTTTCAGTGACAATCATATTTTAATTATGGAAAGTTATTTGTAAAATACAGAACTTGTTACCTTCCTCATATATGTGTTATATAAGGTATAATTATTAATTAGAGATTAAAAAAACTAGAAAAAGATATTTGTACATGATAGCAGAAAGTCTTTTACTTTGCACACATCACAGTGTGACATGCCAGGAAAATGACAATCTGAAATTTTAAGTCTTTAAAATTGCTTTATTTTTGCGTTATTATGAATATAATATCTCTTGAAAATGCTTCTAAGAATATTTTTTATTAGAGTGTAAAAAAGAAAACTGCATTATATAACATTAAATAGAAATTTTATTGTGCGGACTGCAATTTCCGTATTTTGTGATATTGACCTACTTACACACGTTATTATTTTGAGAAAAGTGTATATATTATTATTCTCTGGTGTTTCTTTAACCCTTTCGGGTTCGATTTTTTTTTCAATTTTGAGAAAAAAATTACATTTATGTTAATAATGTTAATCGTAGCTATTGAAATAGATTTAATGAAGTTTAACGACTATCTCATTATCTGAAATCTAACAAATGCATTTATTTTGCGTACTACACTATATGGCCAAAGGTGACCGGTCACTTTGGTAGTACATGCAATATTGTGTACGTTATCTTGGCACTAATCAACAGATATGTGATACAACCCCTCATCTTTTTGCTTCTTTTTGGGAACAACGGATTTCGAGATAATTTTCAAGCTATGATTTTGAGACTTTCACAGAAATTGCTCTATATACTTAGATAATACATTATGCATAGTATATTTTGATTGCATTCGCGCATGCGCAGTGAATCATTTTTTAGTAAACCTGCTCATTTTTCATCCAATTTGTGTTATTTTTTAATTCTGATTGCAGAGTATTATGTACAATGTTGTTTGTCATATTTTCTGAAAAGAACTTTTTTTTATATTTAGAACTCTGTAAAATTATAAGCAAAAAACTTGGCGAAATTTGGGACTGTTTTTATAAAAAAAAACCCTCAATTCCTCTACGAGTATGCATGCTATCCTCATAAAAAATGAACACAGTGTATTACAATAAGCCACTTATTAATAATCTCGAGTTTGAACGCTTTTGCTGTATTCGTTTTTACAGGGTTATCCAAAAGATATTCGTTATTACAGGGTTATCCAAAAATAAAAATATTGTTTTTAGTGTAAATAACGTACAATCAATTCAGTAATATTTATAATAGTACTAACATATAAGAAATAATAATAAAATTACAGATGGGGGAAAATTCTTTTCGACAATTTTTTAGAATTATCTAAATCTAAAACTTAAAAATAAGTAGAAGTACTGATATCACACTCAGTAAAATTTTATAGGATATGAATAAATTAACACAATAACTGAATTCAATTTTTTGCAATTTAATCTCATAAACTTACATATTTACGTTCTTAACAGAATTTTCTTGGGTTTTCTTTTATGTTATTACTCTAATTATCATTTTGTAAGTTAAAGGTGAAGAATACAGGTACGAAAGAAAAAGCAGCTAAATAAATAAAGCATAAATAGAATATCGTCTGCCTCTTCTTCGTTTTAACCTCTTCAGTCCCGAGAAAAATCTTCTGCATAGAAAAATTATTTTATTAGCAATTTATGGCGCTTTTAGGCTCAGAAAAGAGAAAATAAAATTAGGTTTTTCTTTTTTAAATAGTTAAAATTTATGTCTCCATATGGGTACATCAGGTCACCATTGAATAAAATCGTCATTCTTTAAATAAATAATACCACTATGTTTTACTTTAAATTGATCTACTTATTGTTTAATAATTATATCAATTCAAACAACATATATGATCTAATACATAAAGTTTTGTATTATCTAAAAATAATATACATAACTTGCCAATGAATATCATTTAGTGTGGAACTTTATGAAACAGTCATTATTCTGAAAGCAAAGAAATACATTACATTTGACACATTTTACTCTCGATTTCCCTTTGCAACCTTCCATACGACATCGAGATTGATTTACCCCAGTAACAGCCTGTGGCCAATGTTCAACCCCGTCATAGCGAACCTCGCTTTTTGGTATAGAAATGATTCTTCTTCTTTTTTTAGCTGTAGTTTCATTGGATGATTGCTCTGATTTTCGTGGTCTTCCGGCAGTAGGCTTTTCAGTTTCACATTTTATAAGGACCTCAGCAATGTAAAGGCGAAATTCCAGCAAACTCATTTGATCTCTTTTCGGAATATTGGAGGATCTACATTCTCTCATGTACAAAACCCAACTATTTACTGTAACTAAGTCGAGAAAATGAGCAAAGACCCGAATTGGCCCTTTACGTGTTCGCATGGAAGTACGATAACAAGCAATGAACCTGTCGTTCAGATCAATTCCACCCATATGCGCATTATATATTCTTATTATAGCTAGTCTGGATACAGGAACCTTGGCCTTTTCATCATCTTTACACCAGCGCTTGCACGTATCACTGGGCTCACTTCCACATGCGGTGGACATCATATGCACACATTTCTTGTCCTTCCATTTTAACACCACAATTTTATCATCTGATCTGGTAAACTCAATCCACTCACCACGTTTCATTGCACTGTCTTTCACAGCATGCATTTTGTTCGCAACATCACCTATTCTATTAGCCATGACTGTCCCAGTACACAGAATTCCCTTTGAAAGAAGATATTCAACTATTTTCACTCCAGTGAAATATCTGTCGGGGAATATAACCCTACTTTCATTTATGGGTATACTCTCAGTTAATTTTTTGACAACTGCTCCACCGAGCCCCAAGTCTTTCACATCTTGTACAGGAACGGTATTTTTTCCTGTGTACAAGAGAAAATCCAATACTACACCGTCACTTGAGGCAAGCACAAAATTTTTTATACCCCAGGGGTTGGGCTTCGAAGGAAGATATTGACGGAAGTCACATCTCCCAACAAACGGGATCATTTGCTCATCAATTGAGCAAAATTTTGGCCTAGGAATTTTAAGACAGGCATTTATGACCACATTTAGTAAAGGACGTACTCTCTACAGGCGATCTTCGGTATCAGAAGAATGTATTACAGAATCAGAAAGTGTAAATTTGATCGCAAAAGGAAGAATCTGTCTCTTTGCATTGCATTTGTCACTAATGGTATGAGTGAAAACTTTTTTGACCAATACATGCGGGCTTGTGGAATACTAAACACTCCCATCACAAGATGTATGCCAACAAAACCTTTAATCTCCTTCTCAGTTGTTTTTATAGATCTTCCTTTTTTTTCTGTACAGAGTACAAGTTAGTTTGTTCAGATGTCAATTTCCAGTAATCATTTGTGAAATAGTGTGAAAAGTATGAAAAAGGAGATAGAGGCTGTAAAGGTGAAAGACCTACTAGATCTTCTGCCTCACAGTCTAGCTTACTAGGAAAACATTTTCTTTGCCATATTTTTCTATGTTCTTTTGGCTGTTGTGAAGATGGAATTTCGTCATTATATATGTCTTGAATTGGAAGTATTTCGTCATCCCTATCACTATCTTCAGACAATGACAATTGAATTTCCTCTTCTGAGTCATCACTTTCATCTACATCACTTTCTAACACTAACTTCTGTATTTCCTCATCAGTCAACAATTTAGGTCCTGCAGAAATAAATAAACAATTAATATTTAAAATTTTAAATGCATATTTATATTTTTAACCAGCTACTATTATCATTGTTTATGTATTTTAAAAATTATTATGCATATTTTTATTTCAAATATGTTAGAAATTTTTAAAGTCATTAAAAAGTGCAATAAATGAAGAATATTTAAAAATTTAAACACATATTTATATTTTTAAGCAGATACTATTATCATTTTTTATGTATTTGTAAACGTATATTTTTATTTCAAACATGCTAGAAATTTTTAAAGTCACTAAAAATTGTGACATCTTTTAGCTATAAATTCAGTATATTACTTTATATTATTTTAAAAAAAATGAAAAAAGCCCTTTCAAATTGTTTTGTAAGCCTAAAAGAAATAAATTATTCATTCCTAAAAAAATTTTGGTAATAACCGAGAGTATAAAATAGTTACACAGAAAATTAGTTTCTTTAGCTGGAAACGTATAGTAATGACCCATTGTACCCAAATGGGTACAGCATATTTACAGATGTTTTTAACATCCATGCACATATGAACAACATTCATAAACAATTCCAAATCATTCTTGAAACAGTATAATTTATAAAAAATGCAATAATTTTTTTCAAATTCACTCACAAATTTGTATTATTCACTTACTTTGACGTGAAGTCGTTGGTAAATTGCTTCTGTCATCCATCTTGGAAATGTTTCCTTTTCAAAGTCACATGGCTCCTCCTTCTTTAAACTTGTAGCGACATCTATTGGTGATATAGGACACTGTGATGTATCTGAATAGAGATAGCAGGAACCTATGCATTTATTTTAATTTTTTTGGAGGTAATTTTGCCTTTTTATTTAGTGTACCCAAATGGGTACCCCTGGAATGAAGAGGTTAAGAAAAAATAGATACTCAAAATGCGTACACAAAAAGATTCGTAAACATATTTCTTCAACATAGGTAAATTTTGGAGGCTTATTAATGTTTCTCCCTTGTCGGTAGTGACGCTAGTACTGTTGCCATTACAGATTTTACCGTAAATGTCCCACCTTGTATATTAATCTGTGTTTATAAGAATACAAGAATGGCACAATAACTCTTGAAATTATTAAATTTAATATTAATTTGTTGTAATTTTTAATGATATTTTTGCAGTGGTGGTAACTAAATTACGGTACTATTGTGGATAAAAGGAAAATAATACAAACTATTATTATTATTATTTATGCCGCCATTTTTTCATTAAAATTGAAAAGAAAAATTATTTTCAATTCGAAGACATGGTGGAAAAATAACCTTAATTCAATTACAGTTTTCGAGAAAATTTGGAGAAATAAAAACAATTTTTTTTTACGTATCCATACTTCGTGAATCAGTTTATTTTACAGAACCGAAAATCTTCTGCCGACAAATTGGCATCTAGAAATAACTTATTATATCCAAGCTTTTTATTTTACATTCAACCAAAGAGGACAAACATTTTTTTTTCTTTAAACAATTATTGCTCCTTACTCAAAAGAATTTTATTTAATGAAAAAATATAAATTTTAAATTATTTGTTTATGATGGTGGTTAATATTTTTGACAAGTGTGCTAATAGTGAAATGGTCTAGTGCAGGAGCTCCCAAACATTTAGACCGACGTACCACTAAATAAAAGTTCATACTTCCAAATACCACCAGATTAGAAATTCAAAGCTAATACAGAAAAACCTATATAAACGGAATATGTCTAAAAAAAATATTTTTCCGGTCTTTTGTGCTTTCGTCTAAACAGATTTTACTGTATTTAATTGCATGATTACATTATTAAATTGGTACTTAGATTGACTGCTTTATATTAACACCCATATTTATATAAAACCCATGATATGTAAAAGCAAACAAAATATACTAGAGTTTCTCAAAGCTGTATAATAGAAGCCTTTTCAGTGCAAAAAGAATGTAAGAGAAAGTGAGGAACCAAAATTGCGAAGTTCGCGCTTTACGGAATCTGCTGTTCTCTCCTTTTATGAAGCACTGAAAGATCCATAGCTGGAAAATCAATTTGGCTGTTTTATGCTTTTCTTTGTACAAATATCTGGATTACAACTATTTACTATAAATTACTTTCCTTCCGTGTAAAACTTTTTTTTAATGAGTAATAATAATTTAAAACCCCTCCCCTCCCCTCAGGTAACGTTCATAGCTACGCTTTTTACATCATGTTGTCATTTTCCATGTAGAGAAAAAAGAGTGCCTTGGGAAATTTAGTATTTCTTTATATGTATGCATATAAATATAAATATTGGTAGTGGCACAGCATTTAAAAAGAAAACGGCATACGGTCTTTAAACCGACAAAAACAAATAATTCCTTCCCATGCAATTAACCAATTAAATTTCAAAAGTATAAAATAAATAATAATATAAACATAATCTTACTTCTGTGTGAATATCAAATATTAAAGCTATTTTTCCGGATACTGTTTGAAAACAGAACAAATGAAAACAAAATTAAAGATTTCGGAAAAGCATGCGAAGGAATAATTTATTATTTTATAATAACTTATAGTGTACTTATAAATATAAAGTGTATAATTTTTGGTTGACAAATATAAATGTATTTAAATAGAGAACATAAATACTACATAACTTTATTAAACACGAAAAAAAAAAAAAAAAAAAATACACATTTGTAGTCGCCTTGTTCGTCAATTTTTTGTTACATGGATACTACGTTTATATCAAAGTAAAATACACTTAAGAAAATTTAATAAGTGAATAACCTACATAAGAAATTCACATACCTCCTGAAAAAATAAAAAATTGCTTGTTGATGCGAGATCGAAGCTCGTTGAAATAAGTAATATACATTCATACAGTATAGCAATAGAAGAAAACGTTTTCTTTTTTGCGCGCGGGGGGGGGGGGGGGGGGGTGAAAGGTCAACTCAACATCTACCGAAGCATTAGTACCATTTATCTAAAATTACTAATCGAAATTACATTAAAATAAGAGAAAGCAAAACGTTGTCAAAGCGGTAATAACTTGAGCTGTTTTTTTTTATTTCACATGCTGTATTTTTTATTTCCTTTCACATACCACTATCGGACTGCCGCGTACAACAGAGCTTCACGTACCAGTGCTTGTACGCGTACCATAGTTTGAGAACCCCTGATCTAGTGGATAGAAACATCATTTTTAGACATTTATTTTAATTCATAAAACTGAAATATTTTTTTGTATAAGTTCATCAAACGATGGTATTTTTATGCCAACGGCTTTAAAATTAGAAGCCAAACCTTGAAAAAACGAAACGATTTGAAAGATAATATCACTGACAACGCGGATAGTCATTAATTAGACTTTTAACCTGCATTCTAAATATGATTTCTTTCTTGAAATTTAGTACAGTGAAACCTCTCTGTGCGACCACCTGCCTGAACGACCATTTTTTCATGGAACGAAATTTATTCCCAGAGGCTCAATACTAATTTTACCTCTATTCAGAGACCACCCCATTTGAACTCCCTCCATGAGCGACCCATTTCTTTGATGAAACAAATTCCGGTTTTTCCTGGTCGCTTGAAGAAGGTTTTATAAGAATAATAATTCCGGAGAGCGCATTATTCATCAAACTTCTAAACTAAGTTTAGAATTTTTATTTATTCCGGCAACTTTTAAGTGTTAAAACCCGTTTGTGGCTTTTTTAGGCAATGAATTTAACTCTTGATGACAAATTAAGGATGACTGTCAATAACAACCCCCACTCCCCTGCCTATTATGTCAGGAAACTCTCAGAGAAATAGATAAATTAATGAAATCGCCATAATTTGTTCCAGTCCAAAAAAATTGCATTTATTTACTGAACTTCGAAAGAACTTGGAAATGAGAGTTATAGTAGATAAAACCGTAAAATCAAAGCAAACGCCAATGTATTCAATTTTTAAATTCTTTACTAATTGACTTATGCAATTAACTTTTGTTTTGATAAAATTTTCATATTTTTACCTAATCCAAAAAAATAAATTTTAGTAACATTAATTGTTACCTTTTTCAACAATTAAAATCTAGATTTAAACATGACCTCCATTAAGAGACCACCTCTCGGAGCGACGAATTTTCATTGGAACGGAACGTGGTCGCTTTACGGAGGTTTTCCTGTATTTGGTAAAATCAATAGTATAAATAATTTCTAAATGTACAATAAAATAAGATTTATTTTCCCCAAAAACATTCAAAAGATCTCACGCAATTTAAACGCAACACATTTACTTGTATTGCCACACATCTATTGAACTTATTATCGTGTGTTATAAAGTTGCATAAATTTCTTTAACAAATTAATTTTAGTAACACAAGATAGATTAAATTTCTCTAATTAGATTTCAGCCACACCCTAAGAAACTAAAATCGGATTTCAGACGCAAAAATATTTTCCACCATTTACGTTAGTCAAGTTACTTCTTAAGTCATCTTATCGCATGACGTCAGTGCTGCACAGATTGCGGCAAAATTTATGGTAGTTAAGACAATTCAGCTTTTGTCTGCGGAAAAAAACGAGACAGTTTTGTAACTTTTTTACGCAAAGTTAATTATGAATAAACTCGTAAATTTTGCAGCTTTGAACTTAGGTATGAAGCTGCGTAAGTAGTTTGACATGTCCTTCAGAGGATTTGTTAAAGATAAGAACTTCTTTTTTTTTTTTAAACAAAAAATAAAATCTTGCGAAAAACATCGTATACTTTCTGAAGTTTTCTTTGCTGGGATTTCAGGGGCACAAAGTATTTTAATTTTAGGATATACACGGTGCCCCATTGTACAAACTTTAAAAGAGCACACTACAATAAATAATCACTGTATAACGATTGCTACACAAATACGACATAGCGAAAATTTTAAATAATGCTTTAGCAAAACATACTGTGATATACAGGGCTCCTCTTCTTATAATTTATCAACAGCTAATTTCTAAACCGTTAATTTACGATAATTGTATGAAAAGTTCCATTGTATAAAAGGGAATACCAGAAGAAGGATCTTTTATGCATCGGGATGTGAATAACAATAAAAAGTCAGATAGTGAGAAGCAAGGAGGATGAACAAGAGATAATCTCCTGTGATAGCTAGTCAATGAACAAATGAAGGAGAAGACAAATGGGGTCGGTTGTTGAGATACAAGAAAAGACTCCTTGAATATTGAACGGAGAAGGCGCGGTGAGAGAGGGGAATATAGATCAGTTCTGGGTTGAATGTGAAACATGTAGTTTGTAGAAAGTAACTACCGCTGCTGTAAGCCTGTATTGTTCTAGTGAAGAGTACGTATGTACGAGAGTTCATGAGAGACCTATCTCATTGTATAAGCATAGCTGAGTATGATCAGTAGAGAAGGGAATAGTGTATTTTAATGATATAACCTAGTACGTAGAACATATCTCTTAAGATTCCAGTCCCTGCCGGCGAAGGCACTCACGAGCTAATGGGGAGGGATTTTTCTAATATCTCGATTACATTTCAAAATTTTTATTTTTTAATTTTTTTTTTTTTTTTTTGGCATTGGATAGCCGAGGTCCGTCTCTACATCACACCTTTTTTTACTTTTTCGATTTTGGTTGCAGATGTTTTTTAGAATGACACTTTCATTTTCAGAACCGGTTTTGAAAGTGAAAGTAACTTTATAAAAAATATCTGAGACCAAAATCGAAAAAGTAAAATGGTGCGATGTAAAGACGGACCTCGGCTATCCAATGCAAAAAAAAATTAAAAATGTCGAAATGCAAACGAGATATTAGATAAATCCCTCCCCATAGGATTAGCATTACCTCGTGAGTGTCTTTGCCGGCAGGGACAGGAGCCTTAAAACTGCTAGTTAGAAAACTTCCGAACTCCCAACGCTATCGCTAAGCCTATGGGCATGTAATGCATTCGTATATTTAAAATATCTCCTCGGGAAATCAATATTTTTCACTCCTTTCCTCTGTGTACTCTTCATAAAGGTCTCTTTTTTCCTTAGTTGTCAAAACATTTCTAAAATACAGACTTAATTTTATGTGTGGTATTAAAATCTTATTCACTGTTTCCTCAGCTTTTAACACCTAAAACATTAAATTAAGCATAGACTTTAGAAATATTTTGAGAAGTTAGAAAAAAATAAACATCTTTTAAGACGAGTACAAAGAAAACTAGTCGTTGGGGGCCATCATAATACTTACCCATCATGGATATGCATAATATAAAATATCAAAATAAATTTTCAATACTGAAATTTAGTAGGCTTTGTCGCACTATTACATTCTAACTACATACCAAATTTCTAGCCTCTGTGTCAATTTGTTCGGTAGACAGAGTGTTTAAAATCGGGGCTTGATGATGTCATAAACTGTAAATACTCTATTACTGAAATGCGTAAAAGAAACATCCTTATAACTCCAAAAATGATTATCTATTAACCAACAGTTTACTGCGCCAGATTAAACGTCTCATTCCCAATTAAAATATATCTTTGAATTGAAATTTGAATGAAATACAGTGTCATGAAAAGTCGAAGAGAGTGTAAAATATTATTAAAAATATCTCGGTAATTAATTATCCGATCGACTTCATTCTTTATGCAAAATGTAAGTTTTTTATTGTCTTTTATATAAACAATCCTCCTTAAAATAAACAATTTCAAAAAATTTTATATACCTTTTATCAGAACGAATAAAATCCGAAAAAAAATAGTTCCGGATAATCGAACTTACTGAAATTCAGTAGACTTCTTCTCATTATTACATACCAAGTACAAAACAAATTTCGAGTCTCTATCTCAATTTGTTCGGGAGATAGAGCGTTTACAGACACACACATAAACACACAGACAGACGGGCGGCAAATTTTGTCTCTAAAAATATGTTTTTCGGAATCTCCAGTGTCTGAAACGTGTAAATCCGTCAAAAAAATTTTTTTCGATTTCTAAAACGATTGCAAGACTTACCCTATACTACGTATGATGGGTAAGTAAAAGAGGTGAAAAATATTAATTTCCCAGGGAGATATTTTAAGTATACAAATGCATTCTACGCCCATTGACTTAACATTGGGGAGGGGAATTTGGAAATTGAATAAATAGCAGCCTTGACGTGTAATTTAATGTTCTGCAGGATCTGCTATATTCGTGCCTATAATGAAAGGTGTTTGGTTGTAAATATGTCAATATCATTTAAATAAATTTTTCACCATGTATTATTTGAAGTATCTTAGTCACTAATTCCCAATTTTCCCACACCATATCCAGTATAACGTACCTATACCGGTGGTGGCAACATATCAATTAAGGAGTGTTTATTTGCATCTTTAAGCGGGGAGAACTAAAAGTTGAGAAATAGTTATCACTGCATCGGCAGCGAAGGGTTACATATAACGTGACGTCAGTTGAATCAATGTGTCAAATGTTGTTTTTCATCATATGAAAATTTATTGACGTCAAAATAATTATTTATCAAAATAATCGAAACTTAAATTTTATACGGTCCCTGAATCTTGTAAGTTATATTACTTATTTATAAAAACTTTCTCCGTGCTGTAACAACTAAAACAGTAAAATTTTCATTCTTGTACAACCAAAACTTGCCGAGTTTTTATACTTTGAATTTTAGGAATTTTCAACGTTTAATGACCCTAAATATACTTTTCCCTCGCTTATATACTAAAAAAATTTATAAAAAGTATGTGATTTTTAAAATATTTCGTTCATCAGAATTTTATTTTTCGCGGCAAAGTCTATTTCTTCCATTAAGGACTGCTCTGTCGTTGTCAGAGATCTGCTGTTCATTTAATATTAAAAATATGTAATGAAAAGTAGTACGGTATTCCGATAGCATGACGATGGAGGCAGTGACCTTCGCTTTTATCGCTCATAGATTTACTTCTAAATATCGCATGATTTAAATTTTTACATTACCGGATAGGGAAAAATGCACTTTCAAATAAACATTGTTTGAAAGCTGTAGCTTGATTTAACGATTTTTAAAGTCTTTAAAAAAAAATGTCAGTCATAATTTTTTTTCTAGAAATATCTATATCAATAATGAACATTTGCTACAGTAATGTGGCTGAGTTATTACAATTCAGAATTGGGTAGCAACAAATTAAAAAGAATAAAGACGTCTTTTCTTTCTTTTTTCAATTCGAGTACTCTTCCGCCAATTACCTCCGAAAAACATTTTTTCTCCACATCACATTATTTCAGATATGCTATTTGGCTGTGAACCTGAATAAGGAAGATTAAGGATAATTCCTTTAGGAGGTCTGGGACACAAAAATCTTCAAATTCTCCACTAAAATTTATTGCATTAAAAATTTCTCTGTTTTTTTCTGCTTAAAATGACGTTTAAATTATGTTTCTATCTTAATTGGAACAGGAAATATTAACTTTTTCGTTTTGGCTTGTTTTCAAAATCTAGCTTTCAAGCAATGGTTGTCACGGAAACGACTTCTTGTGAAAATGCGTTTTTCTTCATGATGGGTTTTTTCACCACTTCTTGTATTTAAATTGTTATAAGTCAAGAACCGTTAAAGATAAATGGTTCAAACTTGGAATATGTCTTTTTCAATTGTATTACTTTAATTTTGATTCCGCAAATTAAAGAAAAAAAATATTTACTTTTGAAAATATAATTTTTTTTTTAACGTTACATCATATTTTTTTACTTTAAATATTTGAAATTTTTATTTAAATTAATATTTTTAAAAATGCTGAATCAAAATTAAAACCTATATATTTCTGTCTGTTTAAATGAAAATAAATGGAAATTCTACAAATAACATTTCGAGTTATAATGTTTTTAAATTACCCTTTTTTTAATCAATTTTAAATTTTAATTAAAAATTATGAAAAGTTTTATGATGGTATTTTGTTTGTAAATGATATGGCTAAACATCACAAAAAAATCCAAAATTTTAACTCAAATAAAAATTATTTTAAAATGTGCCCCAGACCCCCTTTAGGAAGATTAAGGATAAAGATAATTCCTTTGGCGCTACACTGAAATCTGTCAACGGAAGGGCATATTTTAATTTTAATTGAATATAAAATTAATATGAAGTTACGTTGAATTGTTTAAAAATTACTTTGTATCATAATATATTTGGAACTCCCTTTATATTTTATAATGAATTCTCTCTTTTAAGTTTCTGTGACACCTTCATCTTATGTACGGAGTTGAGTTACCAGTCCAGTGTCACAAAAAGCCGGAAAGGGAGACCAAAAAATCGGAACAAGGTTCGAAATCGGGACTTAAAAATGCAACAAACACTATGAAAACGGAACACCTGCCTATAACGGAACCTACCTATAACACTTGCCTTAAACGTAAAAATTTCATTGTCCCTATGGTGGGAATATCTTATAACTATACATGCTAAGATGAAGCCTGTTTAAGCCGGAATTTTTCATCTGTCCCTTGCGATTCGGTCTTAGAAGGTTTTATTATAGTAAAAAAACACACAAGAGTCTCATACATTAAAACCTGTGAAAGCTTAATCGCTAGGAATTGATACAAAAAAATCCGGACAGGGTTCAAAATCGGGACTACTGTCTTAGAAGATTTTATTATACTAAAAAAAGAAAGAAAAACACAACAGTTTTATACAGTAAAACCTATAAAAGCCAAATCGCTAGGGATTGATACAAAATTCCAATTTAGAAATTCCAATTTAGTATAGTTTTTCTTTCGTAGGGACAATGAAGTTTTTATTTTATAAACAATCTGCAAAAATCTGCATTATTTTTTGAGTTATAATCCTTTATAGAAAACTAGTATAATGGAAAATATTTGGAACTTTTAAGATACGTTTTCCCAGATAAATAAAAATCTCCAAAATAATTGACATATGTTAAAAATAAATTTTAAACAATGCTTTTTGTGTATATTTTGGTTTTAAGTTAGATATAAGTGTATTATGATTTTATTTTGGAAAAAATAGTTTTCTATAATTTCCAATTTTATCATGCACGCAGCACTAAATGATTTTTATTCAAGTAATAGTAATGTGAATTTAAAAAAAAAAAATGAAATTAAGAATTACTTTTGCGTATTCAACATTTATTTTTCTGTGTAATATACTTCAGAATATATACTTTAGGCAGAAAGGAAAAAGAAAAATCTTAATTCTGTACTATTTGAGCTTTTGTACTTTGAAAATGGTGATATTTTTTGTCGTTTTCGTCATTTTGATCGTTCGGTCCTGTTCCCCTTAAAAGGCGAAAATAATTTTATTAAATTAGTGAGATCCATAGCATCTTGACTCGTATGGGGCTGTACATATATAAAATTATCACTTTAGGGGAGAAGGGGGGCTCTGACACTTGATATCGTGAGATATCTCTGGGGGGAGGGGATGGTTTGTCTTTTGATATCGTTAACATTTTTGATCCAATCAAAATTTTCATTTTTTGCTAACTTTTTATCAAAATAGTCTATGAACTTTTTTCTTAGCCAGTTGTTATCGATTTTTATGAAAATACAAAGGAATTATTAAAACCATTAAGTAATTATAAAATGATTTTATTCCAAAATATGGATTATCCCAACGTTCAGCATTCCTATTCTTTTGCGATATGTGTATATAATATGCTGTTAAAGAAATCAGTTTCGAAGTGATACTTGTTATGTTTACTAGTAAAAAAATGAGAAGAATGTTGGTCACCTGTTTTGTTGATAAGAAGTTCTGCTTACTCCCGCCTCATCAAGAGGGAAAGTGCAAGAAGATATTATTGTTGAATGCATTGTGTAACGAAAAGCTATATTTTTAAATAGTAAGCATTTCCTTAAGGGTGTATTCGAAAAAAATATTTTTCCACCCTCAACAGCTCGAAATTTTCTGCGACATTTTCAGACTCATTTTTAAAAGTAAAAACATGAAACTTGTTGAGGTACCATTTTTTTCATTCCCAGATCTCAAGCTTCGGAAAATTCGGTTGAAAACTCCAACTTTGACAGCATTTGTTACAATATTTTCTGCATTTATCAAAAAATCGAGAAGCACGGTACATTATGTAGTTTCTAAATAAGAGAATTTCCCAGCCTGATTCGTTTGAGAACAAAACTGAATTTAAAAATGAATCAGAAAATAAGCAGTTTGGATTGGAATACACCCTTAAAGTATTATTTGCTGTACAGTTATTTCATGTATAATAGTAATATTTTATTGACTTCTTTTTATTTAAATCGGTAAAATATGAGAATAATAAATGTATATCATTGCAAACATATTTTTTAAAAAAGAAAGGAAAAAATTGTAAAATAAAAAGAATTAAAGAGTTTTTAGACACTGATAACGATATCATTAGGGCGATGAGGGGGGGGGGGGGGGGTCGAGGAATTATAACGCATGATATCGTAAGGGGGGCGGGGTCCAAAATTGCCAAAAAGTTGATAACGTTATATATGCACAGCCCTTATCCTGCCTACGTCACTATTTCCTCTTTTGCTGTCCTGCTCTGCAATCCAGGCAAATTGCAAATTAAAACACTTTTTTACGTCTTTCTTATTTTAATTACTAAAATCTCAGTTTAATATGATTCATGCAATCGAACAAACGGTAGACTTCGTGAAAAAGTAAAATTCAATTTGAAACCTCTTTCATACTAAATAGAAATAAGACAGAAAAAACATGCGTTAAGCATAGATTATGAAACACCATCGAACACCATTCAGAATACTGTAACAAAACGTCACCGTTTAATAAAGTGGAAGGTAGAGATGTGTCATTTTTTGAGGAACGACTCCAAAGGAACGATTCCGGCAGTGAAACTGAAGGAACGATTCCATTCTGTAAAAAGGAATCGGTCCTTTTCGGATTCGGTCCTTTTTGGAACGACTCCTCGGATTCGGTCCTTTTTGGAACGGTTCCTCGGATTCGGTCCTTTTTGGAACGGTTCCTCGGATTCGGTCCTTTTTGGAACGGTTCCTCGGATTCGGTCCTTTTTGGAACGATTCCGAAATGGACCGACTCCACGGAATCGGTCCTTTTCGGAACGATTCCTCGGAATCGGTCCAAAATGTACCGACTCCGAAAAGGACCGATTCCTCGGAGTCGTTCCGAAAAGGACCGATTCCTCGGAGTCGGTCCATTTCGGAATCGTTCCAAAAAGGACCGAATCCGAGGAACCGTTCCAAAAAGGACCGAATCCGAGGAACCGTTCCGAAAAGGACCGAATCCGAGGAACTGTTCCGAAAAGGACCGATTCCTCGGGAATCGGTTCTTTTCTTGTAGACTGGCCAGTTTTAATAAATTAAAATACGCTATTTTATTTCAAAATAACAGATTTTGATTCTATTAAAGCTGACTTTATTGCCAAAATATCCTTCTAATGTGTGTGCCACTTCCCCCGCCCCCTCCTCAAAAAAAAAAAAAAAAAAGAAAAGTAAAGAAAGAAAGAAAAAAGAAATTGAAGTGCGGGGCGGAGTAGGGCGTTTAATAAACATTACTATTTCATCTTCTTGCGCTAAATTAATCTGAAAGAAATAATTAAAAAATATATTTTATACGAATTGGATTTTTTACACCTGAGAGAAAAAGTGCCCGAGATGGGATTCGAACCCAGAAACTTTACGTGCTTTACCGATTGAGTACCTGGACCCCGAGGGTAATGGAACACCATGTGTACTTTAATACACTAATACATTTTCTAATTGGTAAATGTATCATACGAAATGAATTTTTTCTAAATGAATTCTTAAGGCTGTTCTCAAATCCAAAAGGATAAATTTGTGACAAAAGTTTTAATTTATTTTTATTCGGAAATGCATGAAACGAACAGGTGTTGTTGTTCAGAAACTATGTAATCGAGCTGTTTTTTCCGTTTTTTTGCAAACGCAATAGGCCTTTCAGAAAATAGTGTCAAAGTGGGCGTTTTGAACCGAACTTCCGCGCGAAAGAGGCATAATTTCTCAAAAATGGGTGAAAAACATGTTTGTCACGTGATCAAAATCGATTATAACTCAATAGGTAATTTACTGATCAAAAGATGGAAAACACAGTTCGATTCCAAATCGCTTCCATGGTCAAACATTCCAATTTTATATCTTTCCGTTAAAAAATGAATTTGTAAATGTGTCAAAACGTTTTACGCTTGTTGAGCAGATCACTTAAGAACAGCCTTAAGAAAAACAAAGAAAATGCTTGTTTAATTACTAGTGAAAAATATTTTTTTAAATCTGACTAGAAACAGTTTTGAATAATGTAAGAAATATATCACTAGGCCATAAAAATTGCATTTTAATAGGATAATAATAACTGATTTTCAATTATTTTAATAATTGTAGAGTTACGCACTTTCAGGCATATTTCACTATTTCATGTTTTTTCCTCAAACATAATTTCAATTTGAGAATCCTCTTTTTCAAAATAAATATATGACCAGCTACGAGCGCTCGAGTACCACTTTATTTCCACAGTTTGGCGTCTTGTTTTTCTCTCCTGAAGAAGATGATTAAAAAAATCTCGAAACTCCCTAAGATTGTTGTTTTAATCAACTTACATTGAGGTTTATTACATTGAGTAAAATCTGTTAGAACAAGGAATTTTTGTAAAACGTTTCTTTCTTTCTTAAGATAATGAATATTTCAAAAAGCATAATGTCTAATAATAATAATAAGATAACAGTAACAGTGGTGGGTGGGATTGAAATAATTTAACCGCGGTTCGCTCTCTTAATGGCCGTTTTGAGTATAAAAACGGGAAAGAAAAATCACGTGCTACATATAGATCATCGGACTTTCTCCAACACTGCGACATATATAAAGCTGCATATTTTATGCTTGTTTCGGTTTAATAGATTTATGTTAACCCTCCGCCTACCAGAGGGGTTCAATGGCCCCCACAGGTACATTTATAATGATATTTCTAATTTATTTTAAAAACTGAAATTTCTGTAAATATGGGTTTTTTCTGGGATGTTCTATTCTTTTGAGTGGAACATTCCAGAAAAAGTCACATATTTACAAAATTTTCATTTTTTTTAATGTGAAAAATCAATTTGAATGTATCTATCGGGTCCTGTTGCACCGGTCTGGTATGCGGAAGGTTAATATTGCATTTAAAATTTTTACAATATACGAATTTAATTATTGGTTTCCAAAGAATGCACGTTGTGATTTTGTACAGTTTTTTCAATTGTTATTTTACTTCTATTTCTTGCTAAATAATTAGAATTTAAATAACTGTGACTTTGTTTTAATTCAACGTAAAATAAAAGCAAAAAAAATCGTTTTTTAATTTCTTATAATAATTCAGAT
Source organism: Maratus speciosus (assembly GCA_963932465.1). Classification (NCBI taxonomy): domain Eukaryota; kingdom Metazoa; phylum Arthropoda; class Arachnida; order Araneae; family Salticidae; genus Maratus; species Maratus speciosus. The sequence goes on from OZ010798.1 coordinate 296,836,730, forward strand.
TTCTTGATCGTTATTGATACTCGTAAATCCCAAGTTCAATGTCACGATTAATGCCTGTTACTGTGGTGATGGATAATACATATCTGAGTTTAATTTCGAGCAAATCAAGGCTCCCTTCAAGCTAAACTAAATTTAATGTTTCAAGCCTAATACCAAATTTCCGTTTTTATTGAGGTAAAACTTACTGCAAATACGATACTAAATTTTATGTATTTTCCTTTCTTATTGTTATTCTTTTCACTTAGAAGATTTATTTATTTATTTTCTTTTTTTTTCTTAAATTACATAAAGTTTTCTGAAAAGTTCGAATTTAACAAAATGTTTTATCTATTCTAAATAGTTTTGACAATAAAAAGTTTTACTCCGAATAAAAAATAGTTAAATTCTCAAAAAATTCAGGTTGGTATTATCTCTAATACGTTTACAACAGATATCTTTCATTCAACGGCCGAAAGATCGTCAAAAGGATAGTTCTTTATATAGTACTACACTCTGTAATAATAATGGACATACTTTTAATTTGTTTAATTTAATTAAACCAATAAACCGTTTTTCAGCTAAAATGTTAGCAAATTTAAAATTTAAAGAAATAGAACTTTGAAGTTTAGTGAATCACTATATCTTTTGGCGGAGATAATATGTACTATATATGAATAAAATAATATATATTACTATATATATATATTATAATATTAATGCATATAATATTATCTTATAAATATCACTAGCCATAACCCTGCTAATGAATCTGTTTACAAATCATCTGAAGGAAATTCTACCCTTTCGTGTAACACAAGTGTTCCATGACTTCATGAGTTATGAAGCTCCAAAGATCCCAATCCAAACAAACATATTAGCATTGCAATTCACTCACACCGAACTGAGGTTCTGTATCATATAAGTGAAGAGAGGGTGGCGGCAGATGAGGGTATGAAATTAGAGAAATTCCGGTAGGTTCTCGTGAAATTGGAGATTCAAAAAGAGTTGTAAGTTTATTGAAATTCTACGTAGTTAACAGCAGTTCACAAATAGCGATGTTAGGGTAAAAGACAAGACATACATCAGTCACTCAGGAAAGACAGTGTGCAAAAACGTGCTTTACTTTTTAACTCTTTCCAATAAAGTTAGTGTTTATGAATGCGGTTTGTCTGTCCGTCAGACCGTCTGTTCACGCTCTAAGGCAAGTCACACACTAAGGCGACACATAAGACATGTCGCTTGAATTCGCTAGAAAAACTGGTTTAAAACAAGTTTGCAACTACTTCGTTCTTTGTTTCGACCGGTTTTTGCACTTCATGTTGCGCTTTGTGTCGTTGTGTGGTCCCAGTGTGTAATATACCTAACTCCCGTAAACATACTCGGATTCCCATGCAATTGATATATGTTAATGATGTTTACCATGGGATGTTTGGTATTCAATATGAAGAGTGTAGCATTAATAGTTGATTTACAGGGCACTCAAAAGTATTTCGTTACATTATGGTCAACGGGAAAAAATCGTTTGCAGCGCATTTTAATGACATTAAGCTATTTCAAATGCATTAAAATTGATATATATCACTGAATTGCACTACAAGATGATTGCTATAGAATAGGGTGTTTCACTTCTGAACCAGATCCTGAAGGCGGTGATAATAATGTTGATGAATTATGCGAAATATCCTGTGTGCGTAAAGTTAGGGAGCTGAGGAGAAAGACGATAAAGGGCATAAAGTTATTGAAAGTACGGACACTGGAACAAAAATGTAATCTGCTTTAACTAGTTACATATCTAAACCAGTAGGGCCATCCAAATGAAAAATGAGATTCAGAATGAAAAATGAAATTAAGATTACCTAGAGGTACATTTTGAAGAGGAATCTATGAGACTAAAAATTCCTAGAACCTGGTGACAAATATCAGAGCAATAATAAAATTTCCTATACAGGATGTCCACTCTCAACGATGTCCAATAGCTAATTCCTAAACCGTTAGTCATGGCCATATAGTTCCAATTACAAAAATGTTTTAAATGGGAGTAAAGAAGTATTTAAAAAGTGATTTGGGTCAATAGAATCATTTCTTGAAAAATTATGAAATTTAATTTTTTATACGATCCCCCGGTTCTTCAAGTTATAGTTAGTAAAACTTTCCTATTACACCTACAAGTAAGACAAATAAAAGTTCTATTATTCTACGACTAAAACTGACCGAAGTAATGGCTGTTTCAACCTGGAGCATATTTTTTGCTGAGAAATAGGGGTCATTTACAAATTTACTAGAAATATAAATAATCTTCAGATATATAAAAAATATAGTTGATAGTAAAATTAACATTGCATTATAAATTTGAAATCTATAGTCATTCTGAAATATTAATGCAAAATATACAGCTTGTACTAAACATATAACAGGAAAAAAATAATAGAATTTTCGTTAAATAAAATGTTGAAAAGCAACAGCCTCGATTCTTTACACACTGAATCCAAAAAATGGCCTTCATTTTTTATCACAAAGTACAGATTTTTTGCAAATCGTAAATTTGAAAGCTAAAAAGTGAAAAATTTTCGGAAATCTGATTCTGATAGCATAAAATAGATGCGATTGTTATTTCTTTAACTTTTGATAATTGATTTTTATGTATCTTTTACTATTGAATCCGAAAATGACCTTCATTAGTTTTTGGTGTAAATCGCCCTGCAGGTGGCGCTGCTATGTAGCATTTTGCAGGATTTCCGCAAAAGCTCTATCTCAAGAACTAATGCACGGATTTTTATAAAATTTCAGATTCCGTTAATCCTTGATATGAATTAGTGCTGGTAAAGTTTTGGTGCAAATCGCCCAACAGATGGCGCTGCTATGCTGCATTTTGCAGCATTTACACGATTTTCGTAATAGCTCAATCTCAAGAAATAATGCACGGATTTTCATCAAACTTCAGATTTAGTTAGTGCTTGACATGAATTGACGTTTTGCCCCTTGTGGCGTAAATCGCTCAACAGGTGGCGCTGCTATGCTGCGTTTTTTTAGATTTCCGCAATAGCTCTATCTGAAGAACTAATGCTTGGGTTTTCAACAAGCTTCAGATTTAGGTATACTGGATATGAATTAGTGCTGTTTATGTTTTGGTGTAAATCGCTCAATAGGTGGCGCTGGTATGCAGCATTTTTCACGATTTCCACAATAGCTCAATTTCCAGAACTAATGCACGGATTTTCATCAAACTTCAGATTCTGTTAGTCCTTGACATGAATTGATGTTTTGTACCTTTTCGTGTAAATCGCTCAACATGTGGCACTGCTGTGCTGCATTTTTGTGATTTCCACAATAGCTCTAGCTCCAGAACTAATGCACCGATTTTCATCAAACTTCAGATTCCGGTATACCTTAATATTAATTAGTGCTGTTTGTGTTTTGGTGCAAATCGCTCAACAGGTGGCGCTGCTATGCTGCATTTTTCAGAATTTCCCCTACAGCTCTATCTCAATAAGTAATGCACGAATTTTCATCAAACTTCAAATTCAGGTATACTTTGATACGAATTGGTTCTAAATTGATGTAATTTCTTTTACTATTTAAATGATTTAATTGACGTGATTTATTTAGAAGAAAGTTTTGTGATGGCCACAACATACTAGTTTAACTTTGAAATTTGCCATTTACAAAAAAAGTCTAACATGATGGTTAAATATGAAGGTAATTTTTACATTCAGTGCTCAAAAGCACATACAAATCAGTCGTAAAAGTTAAAAAATACAACTATCGACTCTATTTTATAGTATTAGCTATTTTTTCAATTTTGAAATTTACTATTTTGAAATTTACTAGTTGCGAAAAATTCTGACATGGTGGTTAAAAATGAAGATAATTTTCGGATTCAGTGCTAAAAAATACATAAAAATCATAATTTTAAAAATACATAATTTTAAAAATAAAAAAACACAACCATCGCAGTCTTGTGTTATCTAATCTAAAACTTTTTAGAAAACTTGTTGGCAGTAATCTATCCGAAATTTTTTGTGTTACCCTGTAAAATAAGTACATAATGGTAAGCACTGAAAATCATAATAATATTACATTGTCATCTGATTTACGTCAATATCTAAAATTTAACCTCGATCGCATATTTTAAAGTGAGTTGAATTTCGAGTACAAATTTTGAACTGGAAAGACATACATACGATCGTTTCAAGTTAACCCGTTACCCGCTGGTGTTGCGTTCACGCAACGGTCAAAATAATTGCTCATGCTTACATTAATTATTTTGTCACCACTATTTTACAATTAAAAAAATTGCCTTATTTATTGGCAGAAATTTTGATATTTTAATAAAGCGGAAATTACCTTTCTGAATTTGTGGTGACAAGAAATTTGAAAATTCCTACTTATAGTTTTGGCGGTTAATAGGTTAAATAAAAGCTTATAAAAATAGCATAGTTTTTGTTAAAAAAAATCATGAAAAGAAACAGCTTCAAATCCTTACAAAAATCTGTCGTAATACGATTTATTTCAAAGCGCAGCTACACATGAAATAAATCCTTCAAATACTTTAAGCACTTTGTTTACGACCCCTAGAAGCATGGCTAAACTCATGTGTATTCGGATGCAGAAAAGTGGCATAAGTCTTGCATTTCAAAGTTTCGTATAACTTCATGAATTTTAGTGTTAGATGAATGGGACTTTTTTTGTCTTTCTTTTAAGAGAACAGGAAATTTTTACCAAATATCTCTTATAGGGCGGAGGACCGTATAAAAAATTAAATTTCGTAACTTTTTTAGAAATATTTTTATTGATCCAAACGACTTTCAGAATAATTTTTTACCTTATTTAAAATATTTTTGTAATTGGAACTATAGGTCTATGACTAACGGTTTAGGACTTAGCCACTATACATCGTTGAGAGTAAAGACACACTATATAAAATAATAATATAAATGGACGGTCATTTGACGACATATTTTCAAGAGAAACCAATGATTACACTGAAAATCGAATAGACCTTGCACCGCCCTTAAATTTCCAAGAGGAATTATGCTTTATACCATAAATCATAAAGTTAGAAATAACTGCAAATTAATTCCACACGCTGATCAATGAAATGAACTCTTAAAAACAAAATCATCTGTCCAAAACATTACAAAATTAAAGCGACTGGATGCCTAAGAAAATGGATGGGTACATAAGAAAATAAATTAGTAAAAAATATTATGGATTGCATGAGGTTCTCTTTATCTCGGAAGTGTTTTTTTTCCCCTTGGAATCCTTTATTTTTCAAAATCGTTCTTTTTTTCTCGGAATCGTTCCTTTTTCTCGGATTCGTTCCTTTTTTCGGAACGATTCCGAAAGGAACGACTCCAATGAACTCGTTCCTTTCGGTGAACGATTCCGGCTGGAACGATTCCTTAAAAGGAACGATGTTGCCCATCTCTAGTGGAAGGTGATGTCTAAATAAACAATTCAGAAGAAACATTACACATTTGAAAAACCAAGTTCAACAATTATCATCTATAATCTGAAAAGTACTAATATTCTTTTTTGAAGCTCTGTATATGATCTAAAGATTTGTATATATACTACATAGTATGCTGAAATTTAGTTTAATTAAGAAAACCATAACGCAGTTAAAAAGTCTCTTTCAGCAATTTCTGTCCGCAAACGGAAATGTACTCGAATTCTTTCGCGAAGCCCTGTATATGATCGATAGAATTTATATACACCAAGTACTTTCTAAAATAATAATTGTTTAAAAACGCATATCACAACTGAAAAGACATTTCCAGAAATTATTGTTCATAGACAGTACAGTAAAAGAATGCTTTTGTGTGTCCCTGTAAATGAACGAGAAATGCTCTGCACGCCATATTCCACAGCAAGTATATTTTAATTCACCTCAGTGAGACATACCAACTTTAACATGTTTGCAATTGTTTGACATCAATAAAATACACTGCAAATGATTTTCCCTTTAGACCAAAATGTGACGAAATTCTTTTGAGTGTCCCTATAGACGAAGTATAAATACTGCACACTTCATTTTCAATACCGAACATTTCAAAGTAAACATTTAAACAGCATATATCAGTTACATAGCAATCTTCACATACTTACGTGAGTTAGAGAGAGAACAGACAGACGGGCAAACAAACACAATGCATAAATGCTTTTCAAAGTTGTAAAGTGTTAGTAATACTTTTCAAAGTTGTAAAGTGTTAAAAAACACCAATTTTAAACTTTGATAGAAGAAAAAGAATACTTTCAAAATAAGATTGTAAAAATTAAAAAAGAATGTAATAGTTTCTATTTTATTTTATTTTACAGTATTTACACACGAAAATAATAATAATAATAATAATAATAAATAAATAAATAAATAAATAAAGGAACGAAAGAGAACAAAAATGAACTATTCAAATAACAGTAATATGCGATAACAGATGGCAGCACTATAAAATATTTAACATGGACAGTTCAATTCTTGTGAGCACGCATCAAAAATGTCATTTTTAGAACATTGTAATTTAACAATGTTCAATGTAAAAGAAAAAAAAACTTACGGAGACTATTTTGTCCTATGTCTCACATCATGTAATTTCCTTTTTTTTTTTTAAATTTATTAATACTTTGTTAAAATTTTCTTGTGTCTATATGAGGAGTATCGTATTAGTTAAGGTTTCTTAAAACTAGATGGCAGCATCAAACAATTATGTAAGTTTCCATTCTGTTTCTACACCCTTTATGTCCAAAATTAAAAATTAATTAAAATTCCATTCTTACAAAGCAGCAATTATTAAATATATTTTTAAAATATTTCGTCTTTTTAAAATTAATGAAATCAGTATTTATCGGAGTTTTTGTCGACAAATCTTCCCAAACAGTTTCTTTAAAACAATGTTTTTCTATTTTATAAAATGAAGAAAATTTTTAGGATTAAAACATTCCACCCCATGCCTTTCAATGATAAGAAAACTGAGCAAATTCTTTTAGGTGATCAGCTTAACTGGAAAAGAAATTAGTATTTATTTCAAAATACTAGAAGATTTAACACGGACTTTCCGGGTTTCAAGAACATGGGAGGAAACCATTTATTGTAATTGAAAACTCTAATTGAATTCATACATTTAATGTAGTTTTTTATTTATTTATTTAAGGTTGCCCACTGACAACGCCAAAAAAAAAAAAATAATAATACATGAAAATATTAATAATGTATTGTAATGAAGTTTTGAAATTTATTAAAAGCAATACTTTCATGTAACCTGCATCATGGGCGTACCCAGGGGGGGGGGGGGGCTGATGGGGCTACAGCCCCCCCCCCCCCCGAAATATTCGAAAGTGATATGAAAAAGTGCTGCTTTTTCGTCTTTCTTTTTTGGAAAAAATTTTAATTTTTTTCAGTCATACAGCGGACTAGCCATTTTCATCAGTCCCATATTAGTCCACATTGACAACAAAGAAGAGAAAGGGGCAGACGGGGTTACAGACCCCACCCCCCACTCCTCCTCCCGAAATAGTCGAATAATTAAATGAAAAAGTAATTTTTCCTCACTTTTTTAAGGTAAACCTGTAATTTTTTCTTGTCATATAGCAAAATAGACCTCGTTAACACCATATCAGTCCACATTGACATCACAGCATACCCAAAGATGGGGAGGGGGCTGATGGAATTTCAGCCCCCTCCTCTCGAAATTGTCGAAAATGAAATGATAAAATAGTGCTGATTTTTTTCTGTTTAAGATAAATTTGCATTTTTTCCCTGTCGTTCAACATACTATGCGCTTCCTTCACTTTAGTTCCATAGTAGTCCATATTGACACCAAAGAAGAGAAAGGAGACTGACGGGGTTACAGACCCCCCCCCCCCCCCTCAAAACTAGAAATAGTCGAAAAATTAAAAGAAAAAAGTGTTTTTTCCTTACTTTTTAAAGATAAATCTGTAATTCTTTCTTCTGTCATACACTGTAAAAAAAAATCTGTGAAGTTACTAAGGTTTTTCTAGGAAACTGGGATTCCTAGAACTTTTCATGTAACGGCAACAACAAAATTTCATGTAACAGACACACTTTTGCGCCGAAAATCAAAAAATCTGTAAGGTTACTAAGAATTTTTTTGGAAACTGGGATTCCGAGAACTTTTCATGTAACTGCAGCCAGGGTTACAAATAAAAGTTTAGTAAGATTACTGAAATTTTAGCAGATTCATTTGTAAAGTTACAGATTTTTTGTAGCTTTACAAAAACTAGTTTTGTAGATTTGCAGCTTTTTTCGTACAGTTACAGGTGAAAGTTTAGTAAGCATGTAACTTTACATCTGTAGAACTACAGATTTTTTTTTACATTGTACAGCAAAACAGCCATTCTCGTTAACTCCATATTAGTCCACATTGGCATCACAGCATACCCAACGATGGGGAGAGGGCTGTTGGAATTACAGCCCTCCTCCTCTCGAAATAGTAGAAAATGAAAAAATCGTGCTGATTTTTTTTTTCTGTCTGAGATAAATTTGCATTTTTCTCCCCTATCATTCAACAGACTAGCCGCTCCCTTCGCTGTAGTTCCATATTAATGTACAATGACACCACGTTATACCTAAAAAGGTAGAAGGGGGCTAATGGGGTGACAGCCCTCTCTCCAAAAAGTCGAACATGAAATGAAAAAGTGCTGATACTTTTCTTTTTGTTTGAGATAAATTTGTATTTTGCCCCTATCATTCAACAGACTGGCCGCTCTCTTCTCTTTAGTTCCATACTAGTGCACAGTGGGCCCACATTCTACCCAAAGAGGTGAAAGGGGCTAATGGGGTGCCCCCTTCCTTAATAGTCGAAAATGAAATTTTAAAAAGGCTGATTTTTTTCTTCTTGTTTGAGATAAATTTGTAATTTTTCTTCTGCCATACAGCGAAATAGCCATTCTCGTTAAATCCATATTAGTTCACGTTGACATCACAGCATAATAAAAGAAGGGGAAGTGGCTGATGAGCTTACAGCCCCCTCCTCCCGAAATAGTCGAAAAAAAATAATGCTTTTTTTCTGTCGGTTTGAGATAAATTTGCATTTTTTTCTCCTATTATTCAACAGACTAGCCACACTCTTCAGTTTAGTTCCATATTAGTGCACAGTGACACCACATTATATCCAAAGAAGTAGAAAGAGGGTGATGGGCTTACAGACCTCTCCCAAAATAGTTGAAAATGAAATGAAAAAGTGCTTATTTATTTTTCTTTTTGTTTGAGATAAATTTGTAATGCAATTGTTTTTTGCAATACAACGAACTAGACTTTCTGTCCAGTGTCATATCAGCGCTCAGTTACACCACTGTATACCCAATGAGAGGATGGAGGCTGATGGGGTTATAGGACCCCCGTTTCGAAGTAATTAAACATGAAAAAAAAACTCCTGTTTTTTTTTCTTTCTTTTGATATAAATTTTATTTTTTTTCTGCGACGCAGCTATTCTGGTTAGTCCATATACTAGTGCACAGTGATGCCCCAGCATACACCCAAAGAAGTCGATGGCGACGGGGGTTATGAGGTTACAGCTCCATTCCACCTCCGAAGAGATCGCAGTGAAATGAGAAAAGGCCTGATATTCCTTCTTTTTCAGATAAATTTGTTTTATTTTCTGTCATGCCACGAAATTGTTTTTCTTGTTAATCCAATATCCTCCCCAGTCCTGCGACCAAATTTACTTGAAACCACAAAATCAATTTTCAAATGACTGAAAAATAGCTCCATGCCTGTTTTACTGGATAAATGAAAACGTATATGGTCAGTTCAAGTAACAAGTAAATTCAACAAATCTAAAAGTAGTTTAATTTAAGGAATTTTTAATTTCTCTCATAGTCAGTGGGCACCAAGATTGTCAATGCGGAAGTATGTTAATGCAGAGTAACACTACAGCTAATCACAAGTCGATTTCGGATAAATCGGAAAACCGGAGGTGCGGAAGAGTGACTGTAAAAGTAGCTTATTAACTTTCATTTTTCTATCGCATCTTCATGCCTGCCAAAAATTTGTTTTTTCCACGGTTTTTGACAAAATTTGCGTTTCCTCCGCTGTCTTTTGAAGAAATTCGCTTTTTCTGCGACTTTTTGCCGAAATTCGCATTTTTTTTGCACATTCCGTCGTCGAAATTTGCGTTTTTTCCACGGATCTGTGACGAAAATTGCGTTTTTTTCGTGATCCTGTCAAAATTTGTGTTTTTTTCCCTGCAGGTTTTTTATAAAATTCAAGTTTTTTCGCGGATATTTGCTGAAATTCACGTTTTTTTTTTTTTTTACGAAATCCTTCGTTGAAATTTGCTTTTTTTCCGCGGCTTTTTTGACGAAATTCGCGTTTTTTTCTCGTCATTTTGATGAAATTCGCCTTTTTTCTGCGGCTCTTTGACGAAATTCGCGTTTTCTTTGACGAAAGTAGCTTTTTTGCGGCTGTTTGTCGAAATTAGCTTTTTTCCGCAGTCTTTTAACGAAATTCACGTTTTTCTGTGGCCTTTCTTTGTGACCCTGCTTTTTCATTTTTGCAATCTTTTAACGAAATTCGCGTTTTTTCCGCTTCCCTTTGACGGAATGCTGGTTTTCTTAGCGATTCTTTGTCGAAATTTGCGCTTTTTCTGCGGCCTTTTGACAAAATTCACGTTTTTTCCGAGGTCATTTGCCGAAATACGCGTTTTTTACGCAATCCTTCGTCGAAATTTGCGTTTTTTTCTCGTTTTTTTTTTTATGAAATTCACGTTTGTTTTGCGATCATTTACTAAATTAGCATTTTTTTACAGCCCTTTTAAGGAATGCGTGTTTTAAGCGATCTCATTTTCGAAATTCTCGTTTTTTCCGTGACCTTTTGATGAAATTCGCATTTTTTTCTGCGGCCCTTTGACAACATTTGCGTTTTTGTTCGAGATCCTTTATCGAAATTTGCTTTTTTCCGCGGCTTTTTGACGAAATTCGCTTTTTTCTCATCTTTTTGATGAAATTTGCGTTTTTCTCTGTCCCTTTGACGAAATTCGCGTTTTTGCAGCTTTCTTTTGAAGGAATGCGTGTTATTTTAGCGATCCTTTATCAAAATTTGCATTTTTTCTGCGGCGCTCTGACGAAATTCGCGTTTTTTCCGAGGTCATTTTCCGAAATTCGCGTCTTTTTTACGCAATCCTTCGTCGAAATTTGCGTTTTTCCGCGGATTTTTGACGAAATTTGTGTTTTTTTCCCCGTCTTTTTGATGAAATTCGCGTTTTTTTGCGATGCTTTACGAAATTAGCTTTTTTTTTCGCAGCCCTTTGACGGAATGCGTGTTTTAAGAGATCTTTTTTTCGAAATTCGCGTTTTCCCCACGACTTTTTGAAGAAATTCGCGTTTTTTCTGCGGCCCTTTGACGAAATTCGCGTTTTTTTCGAGATGCTTTGTCGAAATTTGCTTTTTTCCGCGGCTTTTTGACGAAATTCGCCTTTTTCCGCAGCCTTTTGACGAAATTCACGTTTTTCTGTGGCTCTTCTTTTTTTTGCGATCCTTTAACGAAATTCGCGTTTCCCTTTGCGGAATGCGTGCTTTTTTAGCGGTCCTTTTGTTGAAATTTGCGTTTTTCCTGCGGCCCTTTGATGAAATTTGCGTTTTTTCCGTGGTCATTTGCTGAAATTCGCATTTTTTAGGCAATCCTTCGTCGAAATTTACGTTTTTCAGCGGCTTTTTGACGAAATTTTCTTTTTTTTTTCGTCTTTTTGATGAAATTTGCGTTTTTCTGCGACCTCTTGACAAAATTCCCGTTTTTTCTGTGTCCCTTTGACGAAATTCGCGTTTTTTCCGCTTCCCTTTGACGGAATACGTATTTTTTAGTGATTCTTTGTCGAAATTTACGATTTTTCTGAGGTCCTTTGACAAAATATACGTTTTTTCTCTGGCCATTTGACGAAATTCGCGTTTTTTCCCAATCCTTCGTCGAAATTTGCGTTTTCCCGCGGCTTTTTGACAATTAGAGTTTTTTTTCTCTTCTATTTGATGAAATTTGCGCTTTTCTGCGTCCTTTTGACGAATTTACGTTTTTCCTTGTCCCTTTGACGAAATTAGCTTTTTTGCGATCCTTTACGAAATTAGCTTTTTTTTCGCAGCCCTTTGATGGAATGCGTGTTTTTAGCGATCTTTTTTCGAAATTCTCATTTTTCCCGCAAACTTTTGATGAAATTCGCGTTTTTTCAGCGGCCTTATGAAGAAATTCGGGTTTTTTTCTACGCTCATTTGACAAAATTAGCGTTTCCTCCGCGAGCATTTGACGTAATTCGTATTTTCTCCCTGACCATTTGACGAAATTTGACTTTTTTTCGCAATCCTTTGACAAACTTCACCTTTTATCCGTGGTCTGATGACAAAATCGTTTTTTTTTCCTTTTCGGATCCTTTAAAAAAATTGGAGATTTTTTTTCTGCGAACGATTGATGAAATCGTTTTTTTTTTCGGCGCCCATGTCAAAAATCGCGATTAAGTCCGAATTTTCGGAAAATTGGGAACAAAGTCATCCCTGCCCCTACCCTTCCCCCCCTCCCCCCTTCCTGTCTACGGCCTTATTGGCAAAAATGATTTCTGTTTATAACACAATTTAACGTGTTTCGTAAGATTTAGACCATTATGGAAATTTAAGTCAGCCCCCCCCCCCCCGAAATAAAATCCTGGGTACGCCACTGACCCGCATGCCAGGAGTTAATAGCCGCAGGGGCGCCATTTCAGATTTTTTTTTTTTTGGGGGGGGGGGGAGAGAACCTGTACTCTCTCCCATCAAAACGAAAACCTATGAAAAATTCCGTTTTAAGCAGGGTTTTTTTTTTAATCTTAGCAGGTATAATTTCAAGATAGTGACTAACAATTTTTTTGTTTAAGACAGTATTCTATTATAGACAGTTTCTCTTTTTACAAGTATTCTTAAAGGCTTAACATCCTTTCTATAGTATACCTCTGAAGAGTATAGGTATATTACATTTATTGTAAAACTTGCGAATACGAAACCTGTCAAAACAAGAATTGTTTCGCAAACGGAAAAAAAATTAAGTTTCTATGAAGAAAGCACTATATAATTATACTTGCTAAGAAGGGTACCTGTCTAAAACGGAGATCATTTTTTTTTTTTTTTTGACTTTGCAGGCTTTACGGACAGGACAGGGAGCCATTTAATAAGTTTCTTAGAATGGGGAGAGGAGGCAAGATTTTGTTTGAGGGGAAGGATTTGAAATAGCATGCCATTCTTAACATTTTCATGAGCATGGGATTCTTCAAGAAATATTTTTAACACTTTCCAACGCAGTTGAAAAGTGAATTGTGTTTGTCTGCCCGTCTGGTCATACTCTAACTCACGTAAATATACTCGGATTAACGCGTAATTGATATATGTTATTAATATTTACAATGGAATGTTCGGTATTCAAAATGAAGTGTGTATCACAGGGGCGTAGCTACCGTGGAGCAGTTGGAGCGAACTGCTCCAGGCGCACGAATCCTAAGGGCGCAAAATTAGAAAAAGCAAAATAAAGATTTCTTAAAATATTTGCATATTTTTTTCATTATTAATCAGAAATGATAGATTAATCTTGTTGCAATCAGCGTATTCCTATGATATTTTACCTTGTGTTTAACCTCAACTATTTCGATTTAAAACATGTTTTCATACACAATTGAAAGAAATGACTTCTATTCAGGAAGTTTTAATTTTAATTCATACCATATTGCAGCCTTAAGTAACTTGTCCCACACCGTTTCAGCATACCTGATTTTTTTTTTCTGTAACTTTTCCGTAGACGACTGTTCATTCAAGATTTTCAGATCCTAAAGTAATCAAAACTTATTTAACAGGGCTCTCATCGTTCACTTTACTGGCTACCACTATTTCTAAACAGTAATCTTTCTGGTGCATTTCTATTAAAAATATTTTAGAAATTTATCATGATGATTATACTGTATGGAAATAATGGTAGCCAAAGAATTCACCACCGAGAAACCTATATGTACGATGTAACAGTAGTAATTTACGATAATTATTTTACGATTTGGAAAAAAAAAGCCTGACAAGTTGAAGAAAATTATTAACCATTTTACAAACGAAAACTAAGAAAACGAAAATTTTGAAGGGTTTTTTTGTGGAAACTAAACATGCTTCAATACAGATTACAAAACCTTATAAGAACCGGATTTAAACATATTCCACATCAGCCCACGGCTACAAAATTTAGACGAGGGGGGGGGGGGGTGAGGGGGGAGCAGCAATTTAAATTTTGTGTGTATTGTTTTTGATATTTTGAAAATATTGCAAATGTCAAGTGCAGAATCGATAAGCTTCAAAAAGAGAGAAAAGTTAAGTGCCAAATTCAGTGTTCCTTAGGGCCTGATTATACCCTATGCAAAATTACACAACTTTTTTCTAACAGTATTTTTCCGCATTAAACCTTAGTTAATCGCAGAATTTTAGGATTAAATAAGGCAAAACATATTTTTCGAACCTAGTAATGTGAGTTTGCTTAGACCGTAATCAAGCTGTGTCCCCTCCTCCAACACACACGCACATCCCAAACCCATCTGATAGCACATATTAGTAGTCAATAAATTTTCGATTTAAAAAAAGGAAAAAAAAGTTTGGAGTTTGACCATTCAACTTTCTGAACAGTTTACAGAGATACTGTTTGTTCAAAACAGTATAACAATATGAATAAAAACTTAGTTCCTAATTTTATACAGAGGCGAAATATTTCCACTGATGATAAAGACCTCGTGTTTTAAAGAAAACGTGCACTTTCATTCATAAAGCTTAAACATTTTTCTAATGACATATAGTCCGGGCAATAGAGACCGTGGGACTCTACCTAGCAAAATTAATGGTAGTACTGGAAATCGGCTTTCTAGATGTTTTTTGGGTCGCTGAATCCGAATTTGTAACATCCCACCAAATTTTCCCCCGGCAACACCCCCAAAAGGTTTTTATTAAAAAAATTAATTTTTTTATTGTTTTAGGGGAAAAGTATCTAGAAATTTAGAAAGTAGACAAAATTTGCAACAAATTAGATATATGACATTATGACTTAGGATGAAGGGGAATGGGGGATCTGCCTCGGAACATGCGCGTGGTGCTGCGTGACTAAGTTGCGCAATTCCACTTAACCACTCACACGTTTGCATTCGCCCTCCCATCTCCCCTCCGAACTTTCCTTATAAGGTTTACTTTAAGTTTTTTGGGTCACTGAATCCGAATTTTTAACTTACCCCCAAAATTCCCCCCCCCCGAACCCCCTAAAAGAGTTGTTATTAACTTAAATTTCTTATTGTTTTAGGGGAAAAGCATTATGAAATTCAGAAACTAGACAAAATTTGCAACAAATAGGATATATGACATTATGTCGTAGGATAAACGGGGAGAGAGGGGGCTGCCTCGGAACATTCCCCGCGCGCTTTTCTCAAAAAACAAATTTTTTCAAAAAATAAATTTTTTGGTGGGTTGCCGGGTGAAATTTTGGTGGGATTTCGACTCACTTTATGTTTTTTGCGTCGCTGAATCCGAATTTGTAACTTTCCACCAAAATTTCAACCGGCAACCCCTCAAAAAATTGATTTTTTGAAAAAATTTGTTTGAAAAAATTTGTTAATTTTTTTAATAAAAACCTTTTGGAGGCTTTTTATCAAAATTTGGGAGTGTTGCCGGGGGAAATTTTGGTGGGATGTTACAAATTCGGATTCAGCGACCCAAAAAACATCTAGAAAGCCGATTTCCAGTACTACCATTAATTTTGCTAGGTAAAATTCCCTATTGCCTGAACTAATAAGTTTCAACGAATTTTTATTCCGCCAATGTCGAAACAAGGCCTATAAATTAAAAAAAAAATAGAATTTTACTAAAGTAAGTCACATTCTGGCAGACTCAGACTTGCCCGCCGGGCAACCGACCTGCGGGTCGGTGTGCCCAAATCCAGGTAAAGCTGTTCCCTCCCTCAGGTGAAGCTAATAGGTTTAAAATTTGCTATAAGCATTAGATATGAAAAGTCTTAAATCATTTAATAATTTTAAAACAAAATAACTTTTTTGAAGCATCTTTTATTAATGATTCTTATTTCTCTTTGCAAGGCAGAAGAATTGATTATTTTTCTTGAAAGTTTCTTTGGTTCAGAGGACTATTTAAATTTTTTTAAACCTAACGTATATATTCTGTAATTTTGTCTGTGACCATTAGCGACGTGGTCTGCCCCAAGAATTTTCAGCGTGCCTGGTACCAAAGAGCATTGACTCTCTTTACATATATATATATATATATATATATATATATATATACGTATTTTATTTTATTTAGTTTTTTGTAAAATTATTTATCAAGTATTTGTTTGAAATGTGTAGGCTTCGTGTATTCGTACAATGCTGCAATTGTAATTTCCTTTATAAAAAATTTTATTACATTGATTTTTGCGCTTGATGTACAAAAATATTTATAAAGAATATTTTCGGCAAAGAAAGTCAATCATTCTTTTTTGTTAAAAATTACATTTTAATATGAAAACGGGACTGTTTAAATATTATCTATAGATGTTATAATCAGAACGGCGGTCAGGTATTTTGTTTATACGTTAGAACAGGACTGTTTTTTTAAACCGATTTTTCACACAGTCATCGAGCACGTATTTCCGACAAAATCGTGTTAAAGATATATGACAAGACGTTTTTTCTCCCTTCGTTGACTGGTTTTTCTGCTTTCGTCGGGAAATTCTATTGAAAACGCCAACTTTGATAGTGCTTTCTGTAAGATCTATTGTGTTTACAAAAAGTACGGAAACCGTCTTTCGATCACAAAGTTTCTGAATAACAACACCTACCAGTTTCATGTGTTCTCGAGCAAAAATCAATTAAAACGTATGTCATAAAGTTGCCCCTTCGGATTTAAGAACAGTCTTAAGAAATAAAATCATAGAAATTTGAAGTTCATTTAAGAATATTATCACGGTTCCGGGCTACACCGAATGGGTCAGCTAGTATATACTAATAAAAGAAAGTTTCGCTCTGTGTGTGGTGGCTAGCGAAATCTATTGCAAGTAGAAGTCTGAAAATTTGGGTGAGGGTAATCCAAGACAGGTCCTGATGCGCCTGGAGCTCAGATTTTTAATTGTTTATGACCGGCTCCCCAAAGCCCCTTTCAGTTTTTATACCCTGAATTGCTCATAACTTTCCCCCTTTTTATCCGATCTTCGTCTTTTTTGGGGCCCTTTTCCCATTTAGTTATTCTCCGTTTCTACATTCCAGTTAAGACCCTGGGCCCCTTGAAATTTTTGTGCGCCATGCATTTTTCACACCACAATATTATCAACCTCTCAATGCATAATTTTGAAATTGAGAGTTGGACTCCTCTCCCAACGGGCCAACACCCTCATATTTTTATTGGGCACTTACTGCCCATTTTTAAGAATTTTCCTCACTTTTTTTCGCGCTTCTTTAAAATTTTATTCGAATGATTAATACATACCCTATGCTTAATTTCGACTTATTGAGATCTAAAGCGCTAAGTACTAGAATCTTTTAACATGTTTTCATCTTAGGGCCGTACTCTCAACTATCAGTTGACCCCTTTTTGACCTCTTATTATATATCCCTTAAAAATGGTCTGATTCACTATCATTTTCTTTGTAACAACATCTTAGGAAATCCAGCTACTAAATGAACGACAAAGAATTTTTTTAGACTTCAGCTACCACCAAATTTGAATATTAATCGCCTTCTTGGGTCCCTTGGTTAAGCTTTTTTTTAAATGATACGATTCTCTTGCAATTTTCTTTAACGTAGTTCTAGCGCCCGTTGACTACTATATAAAATACTAATAAATTTCCTTTTGCCCAGCTACATTCCAGTTGAGACCCTGGACCCCTGGGGCTTGGTACAGGGCCACTTGAAGTTTTGTGCCCTAAATTGCTAATAAATTGCCCCCTTTTAATCCGATCTTCTTTTTGGGGGTTCTTTTTCCATTTAGTTTTTCTTCTATTTCTACATTTCAGTTAAGACACTGGCCCCCTAGGGTAACTTTTTGTGCACCATGCATTTTCACCCCCTAATTGTGTCAGACTCTCATTGTATAGCTTCACAACTGAGTCTTGGACTTCTCTCCCCGATCCAACAACTTCATTTTTTATTGGGACCCTAGAAGTCTTTTTTAAGGTTTTCTTTGGAAAAATATCTGTTGATTAATACTTATACCGTATGCTTAATTTCGACTAACTGAATATCTAAAGCGCTAAGTACTAGGACCTTTTAACATGTTTTCATCTTAGGCCTTGCTCTCAGTTATCAGTTGGCTCCTTTTGGTTTCCCTATTATAGCACCCTTAAAAATGGTTCAATTTACTAGTATTTTTTCCTAAAAACTTCTTACGTTCTCTAGCTACTACATGAATAAATAAAAATACTCACATTGCAGCTATCACCAATTTTGAATATTAATCGCCTTCTTAGGGTCCTTGGTGCAGTTTCTTTAAAAATTATCTGATTGTCTTTTAATTTTGTAGGGTCCTCCGGCTACTTTATAAACCACTAAAAAATTTCCTTATACTCCAGCTACTACCTTTTTCGAATATCAATCTTCTTTTTCCGCATCAACTTACTTTTACTCAGTGCAGCCGTGAATTAAAATTCGCGTTACTGTTAAAGGTAAGTGGTTAACTTTAGAGGGGGTGGGATTTCATCCGTAAATTAAATATCGCGTTAATCTTAGAGGTAATTCGTTAAATTTACAGGGGGTGGGGCCACAAGCACCTTCCACTGTTTGGGGGCGCATTCTTTCCTCGTGTTCTAGGGCCCGATTTCAACGGGAATTGGTTCATTCAACTAAGCTTACGATTGTTTTAAAGGTTATAGTTACACCGCCAGGTTTCGCATTCGTATCTCGGGTTCTATGGGCTCTATTACTACGCGATTCGACAGATTCAACATGGTTTTCGATTGTCTCCGTCGCGTATGGAACACTCCTGGCATACACTGCCTTTGGTAACGGGGACCCAGGCCACAGATTCGTTCAGAAAGAGGTTTGTCGGGAACACACTAGACGCTGCCGAAGGTAGTGGGCCACCCCTAAGACCAGGTTCATTTGAACTATTTTCAGAATATACAGTAGCACTCAAAAGTATTTTGACAACCTTATATTCTCTCTTATTTTATTTAATATAAAAATGTAAAAGAAAATATAGTCCCTGTAATAGAGAACACTATGACTGCAGTTATTCAAATGTATCAAGTTTCAAGTTGTTTGTTTAGATTCGGCGCCACCGAAGAAATATGACTCCTCCTTAGCTCAAAAGTATTTTGACAATTAGTTTGCATTTAATTGTTGAAGGTGCCAGTGGCGCTATAGCTTCGATTAGTATTTATATTGACTTATTGTGATTAATTTTAAGGATCAGGAATACCGAAATGTAAAAAATATTGAAGTGATTCTAGAAAAGCCGCTGTAAATGCACTTAAGAAAAGTAGACTGCAAGCAGACTTTTAACGTGTCTCGGCAGCTTGTTATTACATGGAATAAAGTTTTTAATAAACAGAAATACATCGAAAATAAGCCTCAAAGTGGCCCTCCGAAAAAGAAACAACTTGCAATGTTGACTGTATTATAAAAATGATATCTACAAGTGATTGTCGTAAGTGCGCTGTAATAATAAAAAATGAATTGAGAGAAAATTACGGCATAGACATACACGTTTCATCAGTCAAACGACGCCTAAATGTCCATGGTTTACATGGCAGAAGTCCAACAAAAACACGTATCTAATTTAATAAGAATAAGAAGGCTAGAGTTGCATTTGTAAAACGGCATAAACCTTACAGGGGCAAAGCAATTCCATTGCTGAAGTGTTGAAATTAATGATTGACACCAGAATTTTGGTTTAAAAAAAATCGGTTTATCATGTGTGTGAAATATAGCTTTTTCTTATTTACAAATAAATTTGTTTTCAAATTCCGGTGTCAGTCATTAATTTCCTCACTTTAGCAATAGAATTGCTTTGCCCATGAAAGGGTTATGCCGTTTTACAAATGCAACTCTAGCCTTCCTATACTTAGTAGATAACCAATGTGTTTTTGCTAGTCTTCTGCCATGTAAACCATAGAGGTTTAGGCGTCGTTTGACTGATGAAACGTGTATGTCTATGCCGTAATTTTCTTTCAATTCATTTTTTATTATTACCGCGGACTTACGACAATCACTTTTAGATATCATTTTTATAATACAGTCAACATTGCAAGTTATTTTTTTCGGATGGCCACTTTGAGACTTATTTGCGATGTATATCTGTTTATTAAAAACTTTATTCTATGTAATAAAAAATGCCGAGACACGTTAAAAGAACGAGCTAGTTCTGCTTGCAGTCTACCTTTCTTAATCGCATTTACAGCGGCTTTTCTAGAATCACTTCAATATTTTTTACATTTCGGCATTCCTGATCCTTAAAAATAATCAGAATAAGTCAATATAAACACTAATCGAAGCTATAGCGCCACTAACACCTTCAAAAATTAAATGCAAACTAATTGTCAAAATACTTTTGAGCTAAGGGAGAGTCATATTTCTTCGGTGGCGCCGAATGTAAACAAACAAGTTGAAACTTGATACATTTAAATAACTGTAGTCATAGCGTTCTCAATTATAGGGAATATATTTCCTTTTACATTTTTATATTAAATAAAATAAGAGAGAATATAAGGTTGTCAAAATACTTTTGAGCGCTACTGTATAAAATCATACAAACTTTAGTTTTGTTTACGTTATTATAATGGCCCCGGGCAATGCCGGGCGGGTCAGCTAGTTACATATACTATATGTGTAACTTCAAAACAAAATTACGCAGAACTTTTTTGAGTGACAAGAGGGCGCACAAACTTTACTTGCTCCAGGGCGCTGAATATGTAGCTACGCCACTGGTGTATCATTCATAGTTCATTTACAGGAGGACTCAAAAGTATTCCGTTAGATTATGGTCCATCGGGTAAAATCATTTGCGGTATATTTTAATATTGTTGTATTACAGTATTTAAACATAATAACATTTATATACATTATTGGGGTGTACTAAAAGATGACTACTACATGTAATGTTATGTTTAGCACTTACAGTTCGCGTCCAGGAGAACTCACAAGTATTCCTTTATATTATAGTCTATGAAGAAAGAATATTTGTGACGTATTTTAATAATGTTACTCCGTTACAAACATAATGAAATTGATAAAAATTTCTGAGATGTGCTAATTAGAGATGAGTTTGGGCTCATTTTTCAGAGCCCGGGGCCAACAATTTTAAATCCGAATCCGAAAAATTTTGTGCCATCATAGCCCGAATCCGATACCAAAAGTATACACGGAAAAAAAAAGGTTTAACAAAAATGCATAATATTTAAAAGTTGTTCTAAATGTAATAGATCTCATTTTTTAACAACTGTTAATCGCTAGCACACAATTAATTTTATGAAATTTACATTAAATCTTATCAAAAGAGACGTTTAGTGTCAAATAGAAATATACTTCCCTAAAAAGATTTTTAAATTTTTCTCCCGCAACAAGTAGGTATCTCTGATGAATACAATAACGAAGAGCATTTTATGTATAAATTAAGGAAATTTGCAGAAATTATGATTTATATGACGAAGAATCGAACAACGTTTTCTGTTTCCTATAAAAGGTGTACATCTTTCACATTTATCATGGCTTTGAAAATCAGTTTAAATTATAAATTTGACACCGTTACTGAAAAGATCCGATGCTTTTATAGAAAAAGAGGAAACGCTGCTTGATTGCTTTCAATCGGGAATAACAACACATGCCAATTTTATCTACTTACGTATGAAAGTGATTGTATGAATATGAAAAACAGAGCCACAGAATGAGCAGACTTCAAGAAGAAGCATGAATAAAATCACCAACATTATTTTCATATAAAGAGCGATTACAATCACAGACAATAGGAGACTAAAAATTTGCAAATCTTAGGCTAATGCTGATTGACGTAAAAGAAAATATTTATTTCGCGTTAGATCTCTGAAAAAAAAAATAATAAATAATTATCCTATTAAACCTATTAAACAGTATCCTAATGGCGCCATATTCTGATTGCCGCCAACATCAACAGGTCGTTACTCGAGTTAAACTACAGACATAAATCATCAAATATCACAAGTTTTCTTTCAAAATAATGTTCGACAAATACTAAAAAAAAAAAATCTATTTCTCTTTCCTTCTGATCAAAATAGCATTAAAAAGACTTGCAATGGGATAATTAATTTTTAAGGGGTAAAAAAGTTATTTTTTGTTTCTATACGAGTACGAGAATAAATAAAATTGCCAATTTGAGAAAGAATGGGCCCGAGCCCGAAGGCTGGTATAAAAATCAAACCCGTGTCAGGTCCGGGTTGAGTCCGTCTCATCTCTAGTGCTAATACATACTTTCTGTAGAATATGGGGTGCGAATGCGAAGCATTCATCACTCATTTACAAGGTTATGCAAAGGAGTTTGATGGTCTACGGGTAAAAACTGTTCGCAGCGTATTTCAATTATGTTGCACTATTTCAAACATGATGAAACTGATCTACATTACTGAAGCTAACAACAAAATGCTTGCAGTAAAATAGGATGGGGATTGCATTTATCATTCATTTACAGGGACACATAAAAGATTTCGGGAACAAATCTGTATACGAAGTTTGACTATTAGGAATGATTGCTGCAAGTCCGTTTTCACTTATGGTATGGTTTTTTAGTTTAACTAAATTTTTGAATACTACATGGTGTGCATAAATTCTAGAACATAACAGAGCAATTTTTAAATTCGTAAGACAGACAGAAAAATTCGTAAGCATTATTGAGAAAGAGCAGGAATTGCTTAAAGATGTTATTTTTAATTTGAGTTATGCAGCTTCAAGTTGTCTTTCAAGCTCAACTACGTTTAGTATAATACACTAAGGTAAGTTTGCTGCGTATAAATAAAATCATATACAGGACTATGCAAAGAACTGGATATATAATCACCAATGGATATTAACTCATGGAAGCGTAATTTAAGTAGCTTAAGCATTGCTTGAATTAAATTTCAGCATTAATATGTGGCGTGTATTAAAATCTGTATGTCATATACAGGGCTGTACAAAAGAATTTAAGTACGTTTCCCCCTATCGGTAGAAACTGCTGAAGGGGAATTTTTTACTGTGTTATGCATTTTCTTACTAAACATAATTTAAGCACACTGTGTAGCATATGTACAAATTTACAGATCATATACAGAGCTTCACAAAAGAACTGGATTACTTTTACGGTTATGGGCGGTAATTATTGAAATATGGTTTTTAAATGTGGTATAAGGACTGTTTCCTAGAAATCTGCACAAACTTTCCTTGACTTGAGAGTTATTAAAAAACGAGATAAAGAACTCAAATGGTCACTGTAAGGTGACTTCAATAACCACATTCCTCTGTAAAACTGTTATCGGATTTTAATTAAACCGCTTCGTTTGACATTATCGATTTTACTTTTGGTGGTACTTGCTAGACATTGTACAAAATTTAAGTTCATAATTTTGAAACAATACTTGATTCGATTGATCAATTTCTGGATGTTACCTGCTTTTCTAGCCTTTGGCATACACTTTTGACTTCAGATACTTTCAGAACCGCTCAATTGGTCAAATTTGGGGAACGCTAACCATGTTGTCAGACTTCTTTATGAAAGTGATGTTTTGCTGGCGGAAATGGCTGAGATCGATTTTGCAGAGATAACTGCTATCCAAGTCTGGACAGATACCGTAATCACCGTCATTGTAGTTGCTACAGATGTAGGCGATAAGAAGACGGCGAATGCCCTTGTCCAAATGTCGTTGCCCATTGACAGCGAACCCAGACTTTCGGTTGAACGGACGCGACGACTCAAACCTTTCGGACCCATTGCAATCCATACGAGGATCTTGTCTTGGAATTTCGTTTTAGTAGAAAATTTAATGATATCTTGGGTCGTGGAGACGTCAGACGTATAATAGCCACCGTTATAGTTAGACGTGGAGTGCTTCAGCTTAAAATATGAGCCGTCACCGTCATCGAAGATGAATATTCTATCAGAGAATTTTCTGAACAAGTGACCACACTTCGTTTTCACGACAACCATTTGTTTTTCTGTTCGTTCTGTTATGATCATTTCTTGTAATATTTGATGTTCAGGTTCTTAGTGATTGTCTTTTGTTGGTCGTTAGGTGAAACACTGTATTTCGAAGGCATGGGATGGATTAATACTCGGTCGTTTTCGCCAAAAAGTCCTTTCAACTGCTCTAACTCTGGCTTGGAGATTTTTTTTTCTTTTGCCTTCCTACCCGATCCCAGTTCTTTTTTGGCCGAGAGTCCCTCCTAGTAACATTCTAGAACATCGTATGTAGTTCGTTGGTGATATTTTCGGAAAATAAATAGTTCACAATGGACTTGCTCCTTGATGAATATTGCTTTCGTAAAACTTGTACACAATAATACATAGACACTCCTCTTGTGGCTCTATTCTCGGAAAACACAGATTATTTAATGATCTCTTGGCTAATGGCCATGATCTTATATACCATAGCACAACACTTCACGCGCAAGTTTCACCTGATTGCAAGTTTCACCTGATTCAGTTTCCTTTGCTATTTTACATAATTGCAAAGTTTGTGCGGATTTCTAGGAAAAAGTCCTTATGTTTTCTAAAATGTTTAATTAGATATATTATTTACCTTATTGAAAGGCTAAGTTTTGCTAAAGCATTCTTGATGTGTTGGAAAGTGTTTCATAATCTATGCTTGACGCATGATTTTCCTCTCTTGTTTATTTTTCAAGGGAAAACCATGCTATTTTATTTATTTATTTGCTTATTTTTTTTTTGCAGAGCGACTCAAAATCAATTTTTCAATTGACCGCAGAAAAAAATTGCGAAATTTGTAAATTAGACTTGGAAAAAATAGATAAATTGGCAAATTAGAATTTTTTTTTTTATAATTATTAGTTTATGTACCTAAAGTGTTTACTTATATGTGTTTTTATTGTAATAAAATTTGACAAGCTATTTCAGGTTTTGAGTAATTTTTTTAAATTCTTTTGAGTCTGACCTGCGATGACAGATAAATTTTCTAAAATATCAAATTACTTGGGGGGGGGGCATGTCCCCCCCAGGCCCCCTCAAATGGCGCCCCTGAATAGCCGAAGGAAACGGCAAAAATCGCTACTTACAGCAGCCTTTTTTATTCTTATCATTTCAGTTGTTTAAGCACGTAGTTCGATTACATCTCCGTTAAATTTGTGTTTTATTTATTATATTCCTTTATTACTTTATTTATGGAGTTTTAATTTTCCTTATAGAATATTAGCCGGAAAAAAATGATGAATTATTTATATTGCTTTTAGTGCAAAAGGATTAATCATTCATAATCGGGCTGCACGCCTTAGAGACAATTTTTTTTTAAATCATGCCTTTACTTGGAAACCATGTCCGATTATATAGGCCAAAAGCGATATTTTCATATTAGCCGCATAGCTAGAGTTAATAGCAGAAGAAAACGACGAAAATCGCTAACTACAGCAGCCCTTTTGATTCTGATAATTTCAGTTGTTTAAACGCGCAGTTCGATTACATGTTTGTTAAATTTGTGTTTTATTTATATTCTTTTAATACTTTGTTTATGAAGTTGTAATTTCCTTATAGAATATTAGCCGCAAAAATTATTTATGCTGTTTTAAATGCAAAAGGAATATCATTCGCAATCGGGTTGCACGCGATAGAGATATGTATTTTTTAAAATCATGCCTGATAATTATAGATCATGTCAATCGGAATATATTTACGGTATTTAGAGCACGGACAGACAGACAAACTGAATTCATAAATACTATTCAACTATGTTGGTAAGTGTTGAAAAGCTCCCATACCGCCGAGCAAAAGGGCTAAATTGTAATCTTGTTTTCCGTAATTTTTTTTTTTTTTTTTAAATACTGAAAAATTTTTTTTTTCCAACCTGATATAAAACATTTTATTATGTATAGGCATATAAGCCTTGAGAGTATTAATCATAACTTTCTTTTTTCTTTCTTCTATCTTTACAAGAAGAAAGTATTGGATTCTGAAAATTTTTTGAAATCCCGTTTTCGACGGATTTACACGCTTTAGGGGTCAGAGATCCCGAAAAACATATTTTTACAAAATGTCTGTCTGTGAGTCTGTCTGGTTGTGTGTGACACAAATTTGTGAGCGCTCTATCTCAAGAACTAATGAACGGAATTTAATAAAACTTTAGATTCAGTCAGTCCCTGATATAAATTGGTGCTGATTATTTTTTGGTGTAAATCGTCCAGCAGATGGCGCTGCTATGCTGCATTATTCATGATTTCCACAATAGCTATATCTCAAGAACTAAAGCACGGATTTTCAGAAAACTTCAGATTCAGTTAGTCCTTGATATAGTTTGGTGCTGATAACTTTTTGGTGTAAATCGTTCGATAGGTGGCGCTGCTATGCTGCATTATTCATGATTATCGCAATAGCTCTATCTCAAGAACTAATGTACGAATTCTCATCAAACTTCAGATTCAGTTAGTCCCTGATATAAATTAGTGTTGTTTAGTTTTTGGTCTAAATTGCCCAACAGATGGCGCTACCATGCTGCATTTTGCACGATTTCCGCAATAGACTATCTCAAGAACTAATGCATGAATTTTCACCAAACTTTAGATTCAGTTAGTCCCTGACATAAATTGATCCTGTTAAGTTTTTGATTGCTATGCAGAACTTTTCACGATTTCCCCAATAGCTCTATTTCAAAAACAAAAACTAATACACGGATTTTCATCAAACTTCAAATACAATTAGAAGTTGACATAAGTTGTTGCTGATTAGATTTTGGTGTAAATCGCCTAACCAGTGCCGCTGTTGCAATGCATTTTTACAACCAAGAATTATTACCTATCATGGGATATCATTAAATTAATTACGTATGATATGATTTAATAAAATGAAGAAAACTTTTATTAATAACTTTTTAAGTTTTGATTCGATTTTCCTAAAATTGGAAAATACTCGACAAAATTCTGCAATGATTATATATTATTAAATTTCAAACCATTCGATTGAGTAGTTTTTGAGCTATTATATGCGGACAGACAGACAGATGGATGAACCAGACGACGACTATAGGTGCTTCGCATTTATATAATTATGAACGCACTTAAAAATGTGTCAGAGACTAGACCCTTTCGATTTGAAAACAGCGCAAAATATTCATTGGGAGTATTTAAAAGTGCTCATGTATTTATTAAATACAGCAAAAAAATATTTTATTAATTGTACTACTTTACTTACTACTTTTTTGTTAATTCAGATTGCTTGATTCACACCACTTTTTTAAAAGCTTATAATTAGGCTTATTCTCGCATTATTTAATCTGTAATTAAATAAAGTGACTATTTCTACTTCAAAAAAGTGGTGGGAATAAAACAATCTTAATTTTAAAAAAGTAGTAACCCACTGAAAAAGTCGCCCGCGGCTGGAGAGTTAAATATAACAAAAATTATTATGACTTGGCACGCCCACATTTCAATATAATATAACTCAAATCCATGCGCTTTTCCCATTTTTTTATGGCTGTATATGTATTTCTCAACATTAAAGTTGAAATTTCAGATATTCAAACTATAAGAGGAAGAAGGATTTTTTTTTCATGCAAAATACTCATATAAGTATTCAAAAGTGCTCATGCATTTATAAATATGTACCTGTATGCTATTACTTAAATATAGCAAAAAATATTATAACTGGGCATGTCCACATTTTAATCTAATACAGTAATTTAAAACCAACCATGTTTCGTATTATTTTTTTTTTCTTTGAATGGCTGAATAAGTATTTTTCTCGACATTAAAGATGAAATTTTAGTAATTAGGACTATGACAGGACCGTGTCTTTTTCAAAGAACCCGCTAGTAACACATTTTCGTGCAAAATATTCATACAAGCATTCTAAAGTGCTCATGCATTTATAAAATTGTATCTGCATGCTACTTTATTAAATATATCCAGAAATATTATGACTGAATATTTCCACCTTTTAATTTAATGTAAGTTCAAATTCATGCACGTTTGGGTTAATTATCATTAATATTATTATTTTATTTATCTATTTTTTTTTAATGGCTGAATATGTATTTCTCTACATATACTATAACAGGCTATAACAGGACAGCGTCTTTTTCAAAAAACGTGCTAGTAACACATTTTCATGCAAAATATCCATACAAGCATTCAAAAGTATTCACGCATTTATAAATATGTATTTATAAAATTGTATCTGCATGCCACTTTATTAAACTTTATTAAATATAGATAAATGTTAAATATGACCTTATTAAATGTAGCAGAAAATATTATGACTGGGATATAGTTCAAATTCATGCATGTTTGGGTTAATTTTTTTTAATTGACTGAATATGTATTTCTCAACATTACAGATGAAATATCAGAGATTCAGGCTATAAGAGGAACGTACCTTTTGCAAAAAACATGCTAGTAAAGTAACACATTTTCGTGCAACATATTCATACAAGCATTCAAAAGTGATCATGCATTTATAAATGTGTATCTGCATGCTACCTTATTAAATATAGCAGAAAATATTATGACTGGGATATAATTCAAATTAATTCATGTTTGGATTATTATTTTATTATTATTATTTATTTAATGGATGAATACTGATTCCTCACCATTAAAAAAGAAATTTCATGATTCAGACTGTAACAGGAACGTGTCTTTTACAAAAAACGTGCTAGTAAGTAACGCATTTTCATGCAAAATATTCATACAAGCATTCAAAAGTACTCATGCACTTATAAATATGTATCTGCATGCTACCCATTCAAATGGGGCAAGATATATTATGGCCAGGTGTGTCCACATTTAAGATAGACCCTGCACACCCCTACCCCCTGTCCCCCCTTGGAAGGGTTCCTTTCTATTTGCCGATTACGATCTCTTTTCTCCCTTGTTAGTGAACCCTAGTATGTGCCTTTCAAGGTCATGTCGATAGGGGGAGGGGGGGGGGGCAAAGTGAGAAAGAAATATGATAAAATTATGACCATGAGTGACAGTACACGTCCGTTGTGTAGCTGTAAAGAGACCTCGTAAAATTTTAGTAGAAACAGCTAGCTTTCTTTAAAAAAATTTAGAACTCTTAAAAATTTCAAAAAATTAATTTTTGAAATATATATAACGATTAATATATTAGCATATTTTTTTTATTTTCGTTGCTGTTGGTATTTTGTTATCTTCTTTCTAATCTGAGGACCGTTTTGAGTTTCGGTACTGGTTCCGAAAGTAAAACTGTCCTGAGAAAAAGAAGAAAAAAAAACTGCATCCAAAATCAATAAAAGTATGAAAGCACATGGTTAAATAGATTACCTATCCCCCCCACCAAAAAAAAAATAAAATCATTAACTGTTAAAAGTTAAAACGCAAAAGAGAAATTTGAAAAAAACGCCGTTATTTGTTTAATATTAACTATCTTCTAATTTAAACATAAATATTAAAAATTTCTGAATTGGGTTTTATTTGAATTTTAATTGAATAATTTGAAAATAATTAATTTTTCACAGATATCTTAGATAACATACTGTACAATTAAATTTGTTTAAATATGATTAAACAATACCAATGCCTTTAAAACCTGTTTCTTCTCAACAAATGTATTAAGGCTGAGAAACATTGATACAGATATTAAGAAAATTTTTACACTAACTGTATTTAATTAGTATGTTCATGATTGATGAACACAATCTCAAAGCGCAGCTTTAAATATAAAATAATTATGTATTTCTAATCTTATAATTAAAATATGAATATTGCAAATAACACAACCTACGATGGTGGTGTTTTTTAAATTTTAATAATTGATTTTTATTTATATTTTAGCGCTGAATCCGAAAATAATCTTTATGTTTAACCTTCATGTCAGGATTTTTCGCAAATCGTAAATTTCGAAGGTAAAGAAAAAAAAACTGATAGTAAAAAATAGAGACGATGGTTGTGTTTTTTAACTTTTGGTAATTGATTTTTATTAATTTTTAATGCTGAGTCCAAAAATGATTTTCATTTTTAACCATCACGTCAGGATTTTTTGCAAACTATAAATTTCAAAGTTAAAAAATAGCAAAAATTCCATACTATAAAATAGAGGCGATGGTTGTGTTTTTTAAATTTTGATAATTGATTTTTATGTACTTTTTAGCACTGAATATGAAAATGACCTTCATTTTTAACCATCACATCGGAATTTTTTGCAAGTCATAAATTTCACAGTTAAAAAAATAGCAAAAATCTGATGCTATAAAATAGATGTAAAACTTTCTTTATTCAATTCAGTAATTTATTAAATTTTTTGGTTTATTAAATTTTTTGGGATTCTTACAGCTAAACAGCTCAGGGGTCCGATAAGGTATAGGGCGGGGGGTTCAATTTTAACTTTCAAATCTCTGGTTGACGAAAAATCCTGAAATGATGGTTAGAAATGAAGATCATTTTCGGATTCAGTGATAAAAAATACATTCAAATCAATTATGAAAAGTTAAAAAACATAACACTCACATCTATTTTATAGTATCAGATTTTCGGTATTTTTTTACTTTTTAAGTTTGAAAATTACGAGTTTCGAAAAATCCTGACGTGATGGTTAAATATGAAGGTCCTTTTCGGATTCAGTGCTGAAAAATACGTAAGGATCACTTATAAAAATATAAAAAACATCACAAAACCTAAATGTTGCAGGTTAGTGTAATTCATCATGTGAGTGTTAAATCGCCGATATTTTTCGCGTTTAATGTTTTTGCAAAACTGCAATTCCTAAATGCGACACTTTGAGTAATCCTATAAAATTCGAATACTTTTAGATATTCTTCAAAACAAACATCGTTAATGTTAGGCTTATTTTTTCTTCAAAGTTTTACACCAATATTTATATATATGAGATTAAGATAAATAAGATAGCGTAACAATAACTCATCGTGAGAGGTTTAAATCGCTTATATTTTTCGTATTTAATGTTTATGCAAAAACTTACTCTCTAAACACGACATTTTGCGGAAGCATAGTAAAAATCGAATACTTTTATATATTCTTTTTCTCGATAATAAAATATTCTTCTTCAGAAAACTCCTTTCTCCAAAATAAACATACTTTTAGATATTCTTCAAAAGAAACATCGTTAACGTTAAGCTTATTTTTTCTTCAAGGTTTTACGCGTATATTTACATATATGAGATTAAGTTAGATAAGATAGTGTAAAAATAACAAATCGTGAGAAGCTTAAATCGCTGATATTTTTCGCATTTAATGTTTATGCAAATACTTACTCTCTAAATGCGACAGTTTGCGGAAGCCTAGTAAAAATCGTATAATTTTATTTATTCTTTTTCTCGATAATAAAATATTCATCTTCAGAAAAACACTTTTCTTCAAAATAAACAAGCTTGATGTTAAGCTTCTTATTTTTCCCTCAAGGTCTTATACCAAATAGAGAAATTTTCATCTTACTTCCAAATAAATTCTTTTATGGCTTCCCTATTTGCCGCGTTTCACAAATAAACAGAAGACAGAATATTGGTTCTATCTTAGACGCAAAGAAGCTTTATAGATTCGCATTTTAATCAGATGTTTATAAGTGATAGTATGTTGCTATTCAGAGCTGTGATATACAGGGTGGTTCAAAAGATCATATCCAAACGGCACGTGTGGGATATCAGGTGATAAGGAACAAGAATTGCATAGGAACTGGAGGTCGGAAATTTTTAGATCAAGCCGATCGGCCTGCTTAAAATTTTTATCGGCCCGGCCGGCTCATTTAATTTTTTGTCGGCCCGGCTCAGCACGTTTGAGAGTTTTCCGGGCCAGGTACGGGCCACGGGCCATTCCCGGACCCGTGAATACTTCTAATCCAGGGTCGCCACTGGTCAGGGTTTTTTTTCAGCAAAAATACCAGAGTTTTCTTATAAATAAATTCGGCTTATTTAATCATGTTTAAAACAGGCGAATATTTCGGCAAGAAAATACTGGTATCTTACCTGAAAAATTCCCTGAACTGTGGCGATCCTGGAATTTTATAAAATACAAACTTTGTTAATAAAACAAACAATTTATCCGCGAGTCTGTCTGTATGGTCTTAAGTTCGGTATAGAAATTCTCCCAAGTGTATCCGAAAACACTTCGAAGATATCTTTAACAATAACTCTTAATAACTTTTTTTTTTTCTGGATTTTTGCATTACGTATTTTTTTATTTATTTATTTTTTTTACTATTTGCATTTTTGTTTCTAATTCACAGCACAGAATAGAAAAAAAGATGTGTTTTCAGGTAAAGTTTGACGCAAAATTGAAAGAGAATTCACGGATTTTTAATAATTTATTTAAAAAAAAAATCAAGCATGTATTTTTTCTATTTCGGTAAATATTAAAATCTTAATCTACAAACGATTTTCTTACTATACAGGGTGTCTCAAAAGGTCGTTTACAAACTTAACACGCTGGTTTGTTATATCATGAGGAACAAGATTTATATAGAAACTTGTGTTCGAAAATGCAAATTGCGACCGCTAGAGGACAATGAGCGCAGGTGTGGAGGGGAAGAAAGAAAGGATATCGAAAGAGGTATTAATATGACTTTTATTAAAAAACATGGTTTAATTTACAGAAGGTGTTCAAAATTGCTTGCATTCGCTGCAATGCATGCTTCACAACGTCGACGCATGGATTCACGGACCCGTTCAAATTAGGCAGGTGTGTCGCCGCCACTTCCACGATCCTGGCAACGAGATCCATGTCCGATGTTACTGGCGCCTCGTGCACCACAGACTTCATGTCTCCCCCCAGCTAGAAATCCAGCAGGTCAGGTCGGGGATCACGGTGCCCATGCGACAGGTCCGCCTCTGCTGATCCAGCGATTAAGATATGTCCTATCGAGGTATTCTCGCACAGTGTAGCTAAACTGAGCAGGCTCTCCATCATGCTGAAACCAGATGTTTCGGCATGTAGCGGCTGGAACGTCACCCATCAGATCCGGCAAGACTCTTTCCAAGAAAATGCGATAGCTATTCTCGTCGAGGCTCTGAGGTAGTAAGTAAGTGTCAGTTAACACATCACCGATAATACCAGTCCAAACATTTACGACTAAACGTTATTGATGTGCATGGGCACGTGTAGACCTTGGGTTTTCATGCGTCGATATGTGCATGCTGTTCAGGTTCAGGATACCGTCCTGTGTAAAACAGGATTCATCTGAAAGCAAAATCCACGATGGAAAATCCGGCTCTGCGAACTCGTTGTTGCAAATACCAGCGTGCGAATGCAAAGCGTTGGGGATAATCGTCAACGCACAGTGCCTGTACTCTTTGTAAGTGGTAGGGGTGCTGCGAGTCCTCATGCAATATGCGCTTATGCTGGAACGATGTACACCCATGAATCGTTCGCTTGCTCGGAGACTTGTGCGTGTTCCTCTCAAATTCCACGGGAATTTGACAGCACGGTCTCATCTACGACATGCGTGCGTGCAGTGAGTTCTCGACCGATGTGGCTGCGTACCTGCAAAGCTCCTGCTTCATGCAATCTGCGGTGCAATTGTGTCCAAACAAAACATGACTTATCTGACGATTGCTTGGGAAGCGCTCAAGGTACATCCGTACAGCGGCTCGTGCATTTCCATCCGCAGCGACATATACGTAATGCATATCGGCCATTCTGCTTTACTAAATCGATTCATTCTTCTCCTGCAACGTCTTCGCCTGAAATGATTACGCTTCCCACTTTCCGTAGGCTCACTACCACCTAGCGGTCGTTGTTTGCATTTTCGAACGCAAGTTCCTATGTAAATCTTGTTTATCATGATATGACAGACCAGCATGTTAAGTTTGTAAACGCCCTTTTGAGACACCCTGTATATTACTTTTTAAAAATCTGAAATATTGACTTTTTTTGTTAACCCTTGCAAAAATATCAAGCGTTAAACCATATATGCATAATCTAGGTTCTTTTTTATCATGATCGGATAATTTTCTACTAAAATGGCATAAGTTACGTAAAATAAAGATTAGAAATTTGTTGTTATATAAAACAGACAAACCGAAGCTTAAGAGGGGGGGAGGGGGGGAGTCACTTTAGTAATTTCAAAAAATCGATTTTTTTTGTTTTTCATATTTCGAAAATATAATATCTCGAGAATATATTGGTAAGAGGAAAAATCAAAATATTCAATATTAAGAGAGTTATCCGACTTTTAGTCGAGCGCAACAGAGCCCGGATGTTGTGCTAGCAAAGATCTTCCTCCCTTACTTCCTCAAAAACTTCAAGAGCATCATCTAGAGATGACTTATTCCAAAGATTCTTGGGTGGCCATACCCAGAAAGCTAATGAAAGTGGCGGTTATCTCCAAAACACCTGCATTCTGGACTACAAACTGTTGAAATTTCAGCATACATCGCTGCTGGGATATTTAATGAAGGCTACACTTCCGTTCTTAGAGTTATGGATAATTTAAATATTGTTGTTGGCACCTATGCCAAAGTTTTTTCCGGAAACGCCGATGAGGCACGAGTAACAAGACAGAACTGGAGGAGTCTTTTTTAGAGAAAAACAGCTCTAACAGCCCGTAAACAGCAGCAACTCGAAGAAAACCAAATTTTCGAGGAATCCGAAGTTCTATTATATGCACCTAGGGTAGCTGATTGATCGGTAAGTCACTAAAACCAGTAATTTTATCGTACTGAAACTTTAAACGCTATTATCTCCAAACTATGTTTTCAAAAACTGCTCGAGCTGTAACTCAAAAAGTTATCGGTCGATTTGGCTGATTTTTGGTGAGGCTTTTCTTTATATCATTACTGGAAGGATGTGCCTACAGTTTAAAAGATTTCGTGTAAATAAACAATTCTTTAGGGATGAAAAATGTCGAAAAAATAGTACAAAATCCGAACATTTTATTAAAAACCGTACTTAAGTTTTTACTTTATACTTTTTTATCATTTTATAGGTTTATCCTTCCCGTGAATATGTTAGAAAAAGAAAATTATTTTATTTTATTTTTTTCCGATCAGTAGAAAAAGAGTGACGAGTGCAGCACTTTTGGATCTCGCGTCTGAGACGCCCGAAGAAAAATTTTGCTAAGCCGCCATTTTGTACAAAAAAAAAAAAAAAAAAAAATTGTGCTCTACAAAGATGTAATAAAGTTATGCTACAGTTTCAGAATGATCCGATTATTTTATCACCTTTAAAAAAAATAATGAAAAATGACTGATTTTGAGGCGTCTAAAGGGATCCCCCCCCCCCCTTAAATACAGATGAATCAAAATTATAAAAGGAAAATTTGTCTAATTATTTTTGATGTGAGGTGTTTCATAACCCCCAAAACTTGGTATGGATATGGGTTGTTTCATGCAGTTAATTCAGCTCAAACAGGATGATTTAGCATACAAACTGTTTGTTTCATAAAAACAACAAATGAACAAAATATTTAACTAGTTTCGATGCAAAGTATATTGTAAAGTTGAAAAATATTGGTCTGAAGATATGGTGATTATTAAAATTATAAATGTTTATAATTAATCTTGATTTTTTTTTTTTTTTTTTTTTATTTATTTATTTATTTATTTTTTTTTTTTAGGATGATTTATGCAACAATTTCTAGCAACAAAACAGAATTTGCGATGTGATGTGAAGCTCAAACGTCTTTCATAGTGACAGCTGGCTTAAGGCTGTTCACAAATCCAAAGGGTCAACTTTCTGGCATAAGTTTTAATTCATTTTTGTTCGGAAACACATGAAACTAGACGGTGTTGTTATTCAGAAACTATGTCATCGAACTGTTTTTTCCGTTTTCTTGTAAACGCAATAGTATACTAGTATATATAGTATACTAGTATAGTATACTAGTATAATAGTATTCAAAAAATACTGTCGAAATTGGCATTTTGAACTGAACTTCCGAACAAAAGAAGAAAATTTAGTCAGTAAGAGGAGAAAAATGCCGTGTCACGTGATCAAAATCGCTTATAACTCGATAAGTAATGGAAGGATCCAAAAATGGAAAACTCAATTCGATTGCAAATCGCTTCCCTGGTCAGGCTTTCTAATTTTATATCTTTCCGTTAAAAAATGAATTTGTAAATGTGTCAAAACGTATGCGCTTGTTGAGCAGAGCAGTTGAGAACAGCCGTAACTAAATATCATACACTGAAATATCATATTGAGTCTCATCTACAAGGAAGCAACCGGATCCACAGTATTTATTAACATTTTCAAAAATTGTTGAATAGCATAAAAACGACAGAGTATCTATCTAAAATTCTTTGTTGCTGGACAGTTTTGAAAACTTTAAATCAGAGATAGTTTTCCAATTAATGTTTGAATAAAAGTAAGAATTCTTTTTTGCAAATTCCTCTCTGGGAAAACCTAATAAAAATTAAACACTTTTATATAGTCCGTATCTTAGTAAAAAATATTTTTCCTGATTTTTTTTTTTCTTTAAACACAAACGCTTGGTGTCAAGCTTCTTTTTTTCATTCTTCTAGTTTTACATTGAATAACAAGGATTTTTCGTCTCACTTCCAAATCAATTTATGTATGGCTTCCCTATTTCCTACATTTCACGAGAAACAGGAGGACAGAGTATTGATTCGGTCTTTACAGTTTCATTACTAAGAAATTTTAAAAGATGTAATATTACATCAAAACATCTGAAAATTGAGTTAAAGTAATTTGTTGCTAGAGAATATTTTAAGACACAAAACAGTCGCGAATATTGAGCAATAATAGTTGGTTTTTGAAAAATTTTCATGTGGCATAATATTATATATAAACTGTTTAATGTTGACTTGAAGTAGTTTATTAATAAGAAATTTTAAATTTGTACTATTGCATCAAAACGATCGATTATCTATCTAAAATTGATTGTTTCAAGACAATTTAAAAAACTTTCAATTAGAAATATTTTAAATTGTGTACTTGCATCAAAACGACCGACTAACCATCTAAAATTGTTTGTTGCTATAGATAATTTTAAAAACTTTCAATCAGAGATATTTTAAATTGTGTACTTGCATTAAAACGACCGTCTATGTATCTAAAATTGTTTGTTGCTAGATAATTTTAAAAACTTTCAATCAGAAATATTTTAAATTGTGTACTTGCATCAAAAAGACCGACTATCTATCTAAAATTGTTTGTTTCTAGACAATTTTAAAAACTTTCAATCAGAGATATTTTAATTTGTGTACTTGCATCAAAACTACCGACTATCTATCTAAAATTGTTTGTTGCTAGGTAGTTTTTCAAACTTTAAATCAGAGATACTTTTGCAATTAATCTTTTAATAAAAGTAAGAATTCTTCTCTGCAATTTTCTCGTCGAGGACATCTACACTGTAAAAAAAATCTGTAAAGTTACTAAAGTTTTTCTAGGAAACTGAGATTCCTAGAACTTTTTATGTAACGGCAACAACAAAAATTCATATAACAGACATACTTTTGCGCCGAAAATCAAAAAATCTGTAAGGTTACTAAGAATTTTTAGGAAACTGGGATGCCTAAGAACTTTTCATGTAAAAGCAAGCAGGGTTACAGATACAATTTTAGTAAGATTACTGTAATTTTAGCAAAGTTACAAATTTCTGTAGCTTTACAAAAACTAGTTTTGTAGATTTGCAGCTTTTTTTGTATGGTTACAAATAAAAGTTTAGTAAGCATATAACTTTACATCTGTAGAATTACAGATTTTTTTTTACAGTGTAGTAAAACTTAAATACTTTTAAAGAGTGTTGATCTAGGTAAGAAAATATTTTTCTCCCGAAAAGCTATTTTTTCGAAATCATAAAGCCTTGGTGTCAAGCTTCAATTTTTTTTTCTCTCTTCTAGTTTTACATTGAATAATAGGATTTTTCGTCTCACTTGCAAATCAATTCATGTATGGCTTCCCTATTTCCTACATTTCACGAAAAACAGGAAGACAGAGTATTGATTCGATCTTAGATAAAGTAAAGTTTCATGCCTTTAGATTTTCACCAGATAATTTAAATCTCTAGTATTTTCTTTTGATATTATAGGTAGACGAGCATAAATCCGGATTATAGTAAACTATTATAAGATTTAGAAATATATACATGCAAATTGTATATCAAATTATCTTTACTTTCTTCTATCTTTACAAGAAGAAAGTATTAGATTCATGAAAATTTTCAAATTCCGGTTTTCGACGGATTTACACGTTTTAGGGGTCAAAGAATCATAAAAACATGTTTTTAAAATATGTCTGTCTATGAGTCTGTCTGTGAGTCTGTCTGTCTGTGTGTTTGTGACTCAAATTTTGTGGGCGCTCTATTTCAAGAACTAATGAACGGAATTTAATAAAAATTTATATTCAATTAGTCCTTGATATAGATTAGTGCTTATTAGCTTTTGGTGTAAATTGCTCGACAGGTGGCGCTGCTATGCAGCATTTTTCACGATTCCCACAATAGCTCAATCTCCAGAACTAATGCACGGATTTTCATAAAACTTCAGATTCAATTAGTCCTTGACATAAACTGACGTTTTATACATTTTGGTGTAAATCGCTCAACAGGTGGCGCTGCTATGCTGAATTTTGCAGGATGTACACGATTTCCACAATAACTCTATCTCAAGAACTAATGTATGGATTTTCATCAAACTTCAGATTCAGTTAGTACTTGCTATAACTTGATGCTGATTACGTGTTGGTGTAAATCGCCCAACTGCTGTGCTGCATTTTTCACGATTTCCGCAATAGCTCTATCTCAAGAACTAATACACGAATTTTCATCTAACTTCAGATTTAGTTAGACGTTGACAAAAGTTGTTGCTGATTAGGTTTTGGTGTTAACCGCCCAAAAGATGGCGCTACTATGCTGGAATGTTCACGATTTCTGCAATAGCTCTATTTCAAAAACTAATGAACGGAATTTAATAAAAATTTATATTCAATTAGTCCTTGATATAGATTAGTGCTTATTAGCTTTTGGTGTAAATTGCTCGACAGGTGGCGCTGCTATGCAGCATTTTTCACGATTCCCACAATAGCTCAATCTCCAGAACTAATGCACGGATTTTCATAAAACTTCAGATTCAATTAGTCCTTGACATAAACTGACGTTTTATACATTTTGGTGTAAATCGCTCAACAGGTGGCGCTGCTATGCTGAATTTTGCAGGATGTACACGATTTCCACAATAGCTCTATCTCAAGAACTAATGTATGGATTTTCATCAAACTTCAGATTCAGTTAGTACTCGCTATAACTTGATGCTGATTACGTGTTGGTGTAAATCGCCCAACTGCTGTGCTGCATTTTTCACGATTTCCGCAATAGCTCTATCTCAAGAACTAATACACGAATTTTCATCTAACTTCAGATTTAGTTAGACGTTGATAAAAGTTGTTGCTGATTAGGTTTTGGTGTTAATCGCCCAAAAGGTGGCGCTACTATGCTGGAATGTTCACGATTTCTGCAATAGCTCTATTTCAAAAACTAATGCACGGATTTTCCCCAAACTTCAGATTCAGTTAAACGTTGGCATAAGTTGTTGCTTGGTGGTTTTGGTGTAAAGCACCCAAAAGCTGGCGCTGCTAGACTGCATTTTGCTGGATTTACACGATTTCAGCGGTAGTCATATCTCAAGAACTAATGCACGGAATTTCATATCTTCAGAATCCTCATGATGGGCATACATTGCCATTTAATTTTGGCAGTGTGATAACGAATTTTGAAGTATTAACATGCATGAGATAGAAGAAAGTTTTGGGATTGGTATATCCGACTAGTTTTAAATTTGTGAAAGGAAAAGATATTCTTAAAACCCTCTTTTTTAACACTTTCCAACACAGTAGTTGTAACGGGATTATTTGCACCTTCGATTTGACTGCCGTCTGTCCGTGCTCTAACTCTCGCAAATACACTCAGATTGCCAAGTAATTGAGGCATGTTTGTTATTGAAAATGAAATGTGTAGCATTTATAGTTCTTTTACAGAGACACTCAAAATAATATCGCTACATTATAGTCAATGGGGGGGAGGGGTGTGTTTACGGTGTATTTTGATAATGTTGCACTATTTGTAATATAATGAAATTGATATGCATTTATAAATATCTTTAAAACATGCTTTCTATAAAATATGGTGTGCAAATCATTTATCATTTATTTACAGGGTCACCCAAAATATTCGGTTACATAATGGTCTATGGGAGAAAATCGTTTGCAGCTAATTTTAATAATGTTACAGTACACTGTTAAAAATCTGCAGCAAACTGTCATTCGGCCGTTTTAAAAGATAATAGTTGGCCATATTATGAAGCGTTTCTGACCATGGTCAGAATGAAGTTAAATTGCAGTTATGTGATCGTTTTCTATAAAAACGGTCACGTAACTGTGATTTCTTTAAGGGGTCTCAGGACTCTTAAAGCTCTGAAATTTTAATTTTTTTAGAATTTTTTAG
This sequence comes from Maratus speciosus, assembly GCA_963932465.1. NCBI lineage: Eukaryota > Metazoa > Arthropoda > Arachnida > Araneae > Salticidae > Maratus > Maratus speciosus. Next base: position 296,877,209 of record OZ010798.1, read on the forward strand.
TAGTATTTATTTTTCTCTCCATTCCCCACAAAAGCAATATTAGAGGAAACTCCTCATTGCCCTCAGTCCTATTATCAGGGATAGACTCGTCTTACTCAGACCTGTTACTCACGTGACCGGTCTTTAATGCTTGGCCTAGCATAGGTGTATGAGTATCACATCTACAACAATAGATTAGGCACAAAATATCTTAATACATCATATCCTAATAACTAACCTTGGCAAAATATCGGCAGTGCCTTGGCATTGGCACAGAATTATATATATAATAGCGCTAAGTGTATAACAGCTCCAGAGTGAACTCACCCGGACCCCGATAATCGCACTCATCCGCGGAAAAAAAAATATCGCGGCCATGTTAGGCTTAAGTATTCCGATCCCGTGAATAAGGCAATTGTTCGACTTATAATAATCCACGTTGTATAACATCTATTCTCTTCATTTTCTCTAAAAGCTTCAGAAACTATACAATTATAATGATTTAAGTTCTAATTTAAAAATACCCAGCTACCAACAACAGTTTATCGATATAAACAAACGAATACCATTGCCATTCATAAGCACAAATTTTAAATCTGGAAACAAATGAACGACTCTTTGATCGTTTCTTTAAAAAAATAGCGTTTAACATCTGATTTTGCTCTTAAAATATTTGTAAAAGCATATTAAAGCCTTTAAATATTTTGCAATGCGTTTTCCACTTTTACATACTGGCTTATGTTTTGTTAAAAAACGTAGTTAATTATTTTATATAAAGAAGACAGCGGTCCCATGTATGAACTACGCTTTATTTCAACGTTATTTTGGCGCCATCTAGCGGCAATGAATATAAATGATGGAACTTTTGACTGAAATTATAGTTTTTTATTTAAAAAATATACAGGACGTTACGATGTAATTCGAGATCATTTTTTTAATGTTTTCGTTATGTAATTTTAAAATTTCGTTCAATATAAATAAAATGAATTTTTTTTTTATGTTGTTATGATACCTTTGATAGAATTTAAATTTTGTTTTATTAACTTTTTAAGAGGTTAACATTTATCCGCTTTTTTAAGAATTTTGTTTGCATTATAAATAAAATGATTTTTTTTCTCCAGATGTTATGAAATATAAGATGTTATCATGATTGCATTAGTATGAGAAAATTATTTTTTCACGTTCTCTTATTAAATTACAATTTTGTTTTCACTCCAAGGTTATGTTCAAATTTTACAATGTTAAAAAACAAAATTTTATCTGCATTAATGTAATTAATATATGTAGTACATGGCATTCTATATTCCTTACATATTAATTACATTTTATAAGAAATATGAATTTTATTTTCAGTGCAAGCAAATTTTAAAGGGATATAAGCTTAGGCTCTTGAGCATTGATGAAATTAAATTAAAATTTTACGAATGAAATAATAATAATAATTTTGATTTTGTCATTTTCTACAATACAAACCCTTTAATAATAAAACATTCATTCTGTTTGTTTGTATGAAATCTTATGAAAATGAAACGCAAATCAACATTCCGTCATTTTTGACGGGATTATATACTAGTTGAATAGAGTTTTATAACATATTATGCTAACATTGTGATTTATATATTTTGAAAATACATACCCCACTATTATCTTCCAATATTATCTGATGTTCTAGAAATATTCGAATAATATTGGAATACTCGTGTATAAAAATTAGAATTCTTTTCTCTGCTAATGGGGTACTTTGGGGAAGTCTTATAAATATGGAAAACTTTTATGTTTTCCTCTGCTAAGAGGAAATATATTCTTCTTTCAAAAAAATATTTTCATCAAAACATGAAAACATTATGTACAGCCTTTTTTTTAAGTAAGTAGTTTTACTCAAAGAATTTTCTTCTCCCTCCTTAATTAAATTTGTTATGGTAGATTTCGAGCCAAAAAGGAAGAAAAGGTATTGATACTATTAAAGCTTTAAAGGTTCAGATTTTGATAAGATAATTTAAAATTATGATACCTTGTTAACGTATTTTTTTTTTCTTTCTTTTAGGCATGGCGAATGTGGTGCGCCATTTCTTTTTTATTGAGGCAAAGAGTATGAAAACTGATGTAAATTGGACTTGTCACGATATGAAAAATACATTTCAAAAGGAACAAAAGAAAAGAAAAATGCTGGATACTTTTACCTTTTTTCAACTTCTACTTTTTTTGTTAAATAAAATAAAATTGAATTTAAATTAATTAATGTTTCTTTTCCTACAGATCGTCAAAAACTTTGAAACTGCATTAAAAATTTTAAGAAATTTATTTCATGACTCTAATTTTGGGGAATAGAAGGGGTGATTACTGAAAAATTTAAGGAGTCTCATGATTCTTAAAGCTACAAAATTTTCAATAATTAAATTTTTTAGATAATAAACTCCTATCTTTTCTGAACATTATGATATAATTTTTTCCTTGAAATTACCATTCGAACAGAAGTTATGGCTTTTAGAATTATACCCACTCAATAGCTGGAGCGGCGTTTCTGAAACTTTTAAGTCATTTTTCTCCAACTGACATTTTTGGCCATAACGCACAGGATATTTCAAAAACTTATGCATATTTTTTTCATGAATTTGTAAAACATGTGTTTCATGTTAGTCTATATAAACGGAGTCTAAAATTTCCCTTTTATTGTTCAAAAAAATATTTATTTAGGTGATTATACTGTTGAAATTTTCAAAATTTTGCATTAGCTAAATACAACTTTGTATTAAAAATATAAAAATGATTTAAATACATTTTTTTAGGTTCAGGGTAATTATTGTAATCTGAAGTATAAGTAGGTACACAAATTTTCATTCTAGTTGCAATATTTATTTTGTAATCCTGCGCGTAAGCTGTTATACCAATTTTCTGCTCTTCAAAAGTCTGACAGTTTAGAGCCTACTATAAATGCTAATTCTGTATCTTGCAATTTTTTAAATACATGAAATGACAGAACATACTTATATCTTTCAACCCAATAAAAATTGTGCTTTAAAATCATATACATTTTAAGGTATTAAATGCTGAAAATGTTTTTTTTTTTCTTTTTCCAATTTTAAGAGTCCTGAGACCCTTTAAAAGGCAACAAAATAATAATAATATAGATGTTACAAGCTTAAAAATATACATTTTATTTAAAAATTTCTTAGCACTTTCCACCTGTAATTCCCGCGGCCATCGTCAGATAATATTTTTATTATTAATTGCTGTTTCATTCATACAAATACATCAGTTTGTAATGGGAGAGTCTATAATTAGAATGTTATTATATATTATAACATTATAGACTCTCCCATTTCAAACGAAGTGATTGTTGTATTTGTATGAATGGAACAGCTATTAATAATAAAAATATTCTCAGAAGATTGCCACGGCAATTGTATAGACACTCCTATTTCAAACGAAGTTATGTATTTGTATGAATGGAACAGCAATTAATAATAAAAATAGTCTCAGAAGATGGCCAAGCGAATTTGTATAGACTCTCCCATTTCGAACGAAGTTATGTGCTTGTATGAATGGAACAGCAATTAATTATAAAAGTATTCTCTGATGATGGCCACAGGAATTGTATAGACTGCCCCATTTCAAACGAAGTGATGTATTTGTATGAATGGAACAGAAATTAATAATAAAAAATATTTCCTGACGATGGCCGCGGGATTTGTATAGACTCTTCCATTTCAAACGAAGTGATGTATTTGTATGAATGGAACAGCAATGAATTATAAAAATATTCTCTAACGATGGCCGCAGGAATTGTATAGACTCTCCCATTTTAAACGAAGTGATGTATTTGTATGAATGGATCAGCAATTAATAATAAAAATATTCTCAGAAGCTAGCCACGGGAATTGTATAGACTCTCCAATTTCAAACGAAGTGATGTATTTGTATGAATGGAACAGCAATGAATTATAAAAATATTCTCTAACGATGGCCGCAGGAATTGTATAGACTCTCCCATTTTAAACGAAGTGATGTATTTGTATGAATGGATCAGCAATTAATAATAAAAATATTCTCAGAAGATAGCCACGGGAATTGTATAGACTCTCTCATTTCAAACGAAGTGATGTGTTTGTATGGATGGAACAACAATTAATTATAAAAACATTATCAGAAGATGGCCACGGGAATTGTATAGGTTCTCCCATTTTAAACGAAGTGATGTATTTGTATGAATGGATCAGCAATGAATTATAAAAATATTCTCAGAAGATAGCCATGGGAATTGTATAGACTCTCTCATTTCAAACGAAGTGATGTGTTTGTATGGATGGAACAACAGTTAATTATAAAAACATTCTCAGAAGATGGCCACGGAAATTGTATAGGCTCTCCCATTTTAAACGAAGTGATGTATTTGTATGAATGGATCAGCAATGAATTATAAAAATATTCTCAGAAGATAGCCATGGGAATTGTATAGGCTCTCTCATTTCAAACGAAGTGATGTATTTGTATGGATGGAACAGCAATGAATTATAAAAATATTCTCAGAAGATAGCCACGGGAATTGTATAGACTCTCTCATTTCAAACGAAGTGATGTATTTGTATGGATGGAACAGCAATTAATTATAAAAGTATTCTCTGATGATGGCCACAGGAATTGTATAGACTGCCTGATTTCAAACGAAGTGATGTATTTGTATGAATAGAACAGCAATTAATAATAAAAAATATTCCCTGACGATGGCCGCGGGATTTGTATAGACTCTCCCATTTCAAACGAAGTGATGTATTTGTATGAATGGAACAGCAATGAATTATAAAAACATTCTCTAACGATGGCCGCAGGAATTGTATAGACTCTCCCATTTTAAACGAAGTGATGTATTTGTATGAATGGATCAGCAATGAATTATAAAAATATTCTCAGAAGATAGCCATGGGAATTGTATAGACTCTCTCATTTCAAACGAAGTGATGTGTTTGTATGGATGGAACAATAGTTAATTATAACAACATTCTCAGAAGATGGCCACGGAAATTGTATAGGCTCTCCCATTTTAAACGAAGTGATGTATTTGTATGAATGGATCAGCAATGAATTATAAAAATATTCTCAGAAGATAGCCATGGGAATTGTATAGGCTCTCTCATTTCAAACGAAGTGATGTATTTGTATGGATGGAACAGCAATGAATTATAAAAATATTCTCAGAAGATAGCCACGGGAATTGTATAGACTCTCTCATTTCAAACGAAGTGATGTATTTGTATGGATGGAACAGCAATTAATTATAAAAGTATTCTCTGATGATGGCCACAGGAATTGTATAGACTGCCTGATTTCAAACGAAGTGATGTATTTGTATGAATAGAACAGCAATTAATAATAAAAAAATATTCCCTGACGATGGCCGCGGGATTTGTATAGACTCTCCCATTTCAAACGAAGTGATGTATTTGTATGAATGGAACAGCAATGAATTATAAAAACATTCTCTAACGATGGCCGCAGGAATTGTATAGACTCTCCCATTTTAAACGAAGTGATGTATTTGTATGAATGGATCAGCAATGAATTATAAAAATATTCTCAGAAGATAGCCATGGGAATTGTATAGACTCTCTCATTTCAAACGAAGTGATGTGTTTGTATGGATGGAACAACAGTTAATTATAACAACATTCTCAGAAGATGGCCACGGAAATTGTATAGGCTCTCCCATTTTAAACGAAGTGATGTATTTGTATGAATGGATCAGCAATGAATTATAAAAATATTCTCAGAAGATAGCCATGGGAATTGTATAGGCTCTCTCATTTCAAACGAAGTGATGTATTTGTATGGATGGAACAGCAATGAATTATAAAAATATTCTCAGAAGATAGCCACGGGAATTGTATAGACTCTCTCATTTCAAACGAAGTGATGTATTTGTATGGATGGAACAGCAATTAATTATAAAAGTATTCTCTGATGATGGCCACAGGAATTGTATAGACTGCCTGATTTCAAACGAAGTGATGTATTTGTATGAATAGAACAGCAATTAATAATAAAAAAATATTCCCTGACGATGGCCGCGGGATTTGTATAGACTCTCCCATTTCAAACGAAGTGATGTATTTGTATGAATGGAACAGCAATGAATTATAAAAACATTCTCTAACGATGGCCGCAGGAATTGTATAGACTCTCCCATTTTAAACGAAGTGATGTATTTGTATGAATGGATCAGCAATTAATAATAAAATATTCCCAGAAGATAGCCACGGGAATTGTATAGACTCTCTCATTTCAAAGTATATTTGTATGGATGATGCATTTGTATGGATGGAACAGCAATTAATTATAAAAACGTTCTCAGAAGATGGCCACGGGAATTTTATAGACTCTACAATTTCAAACGAAGTGATGTATTTGTATGAATGAAACAGCAACTAATAATTCTCTGACGATGGCCGCGGGAATTGCAGGCCGAGCGTACAAAGAAAAAAAGAGCGAAAAAAATTGTATATTTCTTAACTTGTAAAATCTATATTATTGTTATTTTGTCGCTTTTTAAGTAAAACAGTGAGCTTTTTAAAGTTCATATTGTGTATTGTGTGATTGAATCAAGGTGCAATATTGCATTTCGTCTTATGATTTTATTTGCAATCGATTGTTGTTGATGAAATCAATCACGAAAAAAGCTGTCATTTGAGAACGTTTTGTCACAGAAATAGTTAGCCTATATTATCTTAATTTGTAACAATAAAAGCTTATTCTGGAACTATAAAAATACTACTAACCCTTGAAAATTTAGTAACAACACCTGATAGCGTAAAGAAAGTAAATATAGGGGGTTGGGGGTGAGATTACGGTTGTCAAGACAGGGTGCAGATTCAAGGCCGCAGATAAGGCACTTTCCTCTATCGACTAATTCTAGTGCAGGCTTACTGGGCCATGTTATTTTGGTAGAAGTTTTACCCATAACCCCCATTCCCTGAATTCCAAAAATGTGATAGTAGGTGAAGGTCAAGGTTTTTGGATAACAAAATATTATTATTTTAAGGAATAATCTGTTGATGTTAAAATATGTTTTGGGGAAGAGTTATAATTCAATTTAAAATTTATAAATTATTTGAGTATTTTTACATTATATGTATAAGTCATTTGTTTGCGGGATAGTTACAGAAAATATTTAATGGATTTTATCTGTTTTTGTCACCATAAGAAAAAAATTATAATTTTGTAATACTTCAGTTTCTATATACAAAGCTTTTCCTTGATCTTGAAGCCATGACGTGCCTAGTACCTTGCCTACACTGTAAAAAAAAATCCGTGAATTGAAGGAAATTTTCCGTTGATTATATTCCGTCCTTTTTACAAGTTTTTATTTAACTTGCCTTGTGTATTCGTTCGGCTCAAATCATGCATTTTAATTTTAGCACACTTCCTGTACCACAACTGAAGAGCTGGGTGGATGAACATGTTAAGTCACATTTTCTAAAAAAAAATTTTTATCTTCTGGATGAAAGTGTTATGAGGTATCCTATCACATGGCGAAGCTAAAATACTAAGATTCCATTTAGTCTTGAAGATTTAAGACATATTATTCATTAATGTTTAATGTTTTAATATTTAATAATGTCAATAATATTAATAATTTTTAATATTTGAAAATTAAATATGAATAAGTTTTTCTTAGAGAGTTTAGTACAATACCTGTTAATATTTTAAACACGTGGTATCAAATAGAAAATAAATCATTAAAATTTACAGCAAAAACTTTCACTTCAAATTTCTTCAAATGTCATTTTTGCTACTTAACATGTTCGTCCACTTAGCTCTTCAGTTGGTATTGTACCACAGGAAAGTATTGAAGGCATTGGTATTGTATCACTACCAATCACAACTTTTGGCAGCATGACATATTTCAGGTGACAATACACATATTCTGTAAAACAACATTCGAAATTTGCCTCCGCTACCCCTCAGGGGGGCAAAAATATTTGTCCAATAAGGATACGTAAATGTGATCAAGAATGTGATTACGTAAATGTCATTGGTTACTTCAGAAGCAAGCCAATGTTCTTCCATTGAAACGTGGCATGGTTGGTAAATGTGCCATCTTACAATTCTGCGCAGGGTGTGAAGGGATGTGGATTCGATCCTCACGAGGGCAATAATCGATTTTTTTTCCCTTGCCAGGAAAGTTGGTCTTAAAATTGTATATACATTTTATTTTTCTAAAAAACAAACTGATAAAAAAAAACACTCGCAGTTTAATTTATCCTTCTATATTTAAAAAAAAGTAACGATTTGGAAATGGGCCAATGAAAATCTGCGTAGATATTTCCGGTAGATCGGCATCCATTTCGAATGCTTAAGCATGGTCTTTCTTCGTTAATATTTTAAAAAAAACTGTTGCATACAAAAATATGAAATCAATACAAAAATATGAAATCAATACAAAAATATGAATCGGTGGAATTATAGAGAAATGTTTGATAAACACGCTGATGCAGACAGTTTTCAAACCGAAGAATTATTTTAAGAGATATTTAATGTTAAAGTTGGTCAAAAGCGTTCCATTAAAAAAGTTTTATAGAAGAAAAACTATGCGTAGGAATTTAATTTTACTTAGATCATTTTATACAAGAGAAGTTCTCGGTATGCAGACTGCATTTATTTTTTTTTTATTTGATTCATTTTTTGAGGATTTATTTCCATTTTAAATTCAAATTTTCAGCATTTCCAGAAATATTTTTTACATATTTTAGAAAAGGATATTATTTTAAATTGTTGCCAATTTTTAAAACAGCGCAAAGAGTAATATTTCCTTCAAATTAAAAATTCATTTACACGTGGCTATTATAAACAGAAAAAAAAAAAAAATTAGAATTAAAAGATTACGCGTTAAAAGCAGGAAAATATTGAAAATTACGTTATAAGAACCATATTTACACTTGAATTTTAAAAGAGAAAGAAAATGTAAAAAAAAAAAAAAAAAAAAAAAAAATCATTATTATGCGTTAAAACTCGTAAATGGAGGAAATTGCGCAATATTTAAAATGGCCAAAAAATATGGCAAAACAGTTTAAATTAAAAAATATATTTGCGCGAGACATTTATTTCATATTTTGAGATAATCTTTTCAGCTATTATCGTGAATTCTAAGACAGCGCAAATAATATTTCCTTCTAGCAACAAAAGTATTTTCACGTGAATATTAATAAAAGAAATAAAACTTTGGTGAAAATAAGAGAAATAAAATTTTGGTGAAAATGACGTCAGATTTAAAACGATACATTTAAAATGAATTATTTAAAAGAACTATCTTATAGCGCTATTAAAAAGTACTGGGAGACAATGACACTGTTTACTTAATTCATTTTACATTAGTTTATTTTCAAATGTTTAACTAATTTTTTTAATTAAATACGAAAACAGCTATTGTATATCTTAACAGCAGCAGATTTGGTCTTAAAAATCCCTAATCAAAGGAAAACAAATGGAAACCCATTTACAGAGAGATCGTTACTGTTGTTTTATTATTATTATTATTATAATTCAATATTTTTAAAGCCGATCAAATTAGCGTGCTTTTTGGATTTTGGTGCTCCTGAACGGGGGTTGGCGAGCGTAGCTCGTAGGGGGCAGAGCCCCCTAGTTTTGTTTAAAAAGATATTTGTTTAAGTCAAGTGTCTTCTTTCCCTTTTTATTACATTATAATTAAGAATAGACTGAAACATGTTTTTAAGACCGAAAACGAATCTCGGTAATCTTCCTATTCTCGGTCGAAAACGAAAATGACACCGAAAATGTCCAAAAATTTTTTAAGTAATTAATACATAAATAAATATGCGTAATTATTAATTAATTATACGTGTAGCCCAAGTTGGCTCTCTGTAACTCTGACCAAACCTTTTTATTTTCATATAAAATAAAATGTAATTAAATCATCCACGACCGAGAATGATTTTCTAATTATACGAATTTCATCTCAAAAAATGTTTTAGGTTTACATACCTCGATTTAACTTTCATGATTTTTGCAAATGATCATCTATTATATTAATACTTTCTCAAAGAGTATTCGAAACACTTCTACGGTTTCGAACGACAAATTTTCTATTACTTTTAAGTCTGCAGCTTTTATTGAGCACGCGTAAAGTATCTTCAAGTTTTACTCATAGATTCATTGCTTGCTTTATAATTTGCATGCACGTCTTGAACGAGTAAAAAATGATAATTATAAACAGTGACGTTCATAGTGATAAATTAAGAGTGTCTCTTTTGAGCCGATACAGCTCAAATCAATGAGTAATGTTCAAAATTTCCGAAGGAAAAAACGAAGTTTTTGGAATACAGATAGTTTCGGTCAGGCCGAATTTTTGGCAGCATTTTCGCCGAAAACGATTTTTTGGTGAAATCCAGATTTTGGGTCGAAAATGAAAACGAAACCGAATTGTCGATCGATCTCTAATTATAATAAAAGCCTGTCTTAAAAAAGAAAAAAAAATGTACTTATAATTTATTACGTTTTAAGGCGAAATTGTTTTGAGTGTGTATGTTATTTACCGTATTTTATGGAAGAAACGCCGCGGCGTTTACGAGCTTAAAAGTTAATTTTTTTCCAACTGCGGCGTTTACGATTTTTTTTTTAAATGCCAACTGAGTTTCCTTTATTTAAAAATTCATAAAAATATTTAAAACCGGATTTAAATATTTTAAATAAAACTTCAGACATCTTAAGATATTAAAAACGAGGCATCTTACACTGCTCAGAAAACTTTGATTAAAGTTAGATCAATGTAACGCTGTCGACAAAAGTTACGTTCCGATGGATGCGGCGTTTACAACGGGTGCGGCGATTACGATATTTTTAAGCTTATTCAGGCCAATTTGAGGAGTGCGGCGTTTCTTCCATAAAATACTAATTGAATTAAAAGATGACCTGCGAGACTTTATAAATTTATAAATACAGCCTCCGAGAGTAATAAGTTGGACACCAGGGATGTAGTAGAGCAGGCATGTCAGAAACGTAGCCCGCCGATATTTTATTTGTGTCCCCCTACCCCAAGTCTTTGTCAGTTTCCCTATGTTAATTTCGGTTCATGTTTCATGCAAAAAGTACACTTTGTAGGAACACAGTTGCACTAATCGTGACTGCAATGTGTTACACGTTATACGTCGTGGCGACAGTTGCAGAATTTTTCATTCAAAAATACCTACCACTATTGCAGAAAAATAATAATTTTCGCTTTATTTAATGAAAGGCATTCCGTGATTAACCCTTTTTATTTCTAACCGATGACCAGGCCCCTACCTACCGGGAAGCCTCAGCTGAACGGGTTTGATTCCTGGTATCGGGGCGGGTGACCGCCTAATCGCCGCGTAGCGGCAATAAACTCCATACGGGTCTCCATACGGGAACTCCACACGGGAAGGTCTCCATACGGGCATATTCAGAAAAATCTGAAAAAAATTACAGAGTGTTCGTCTCATGTGGATATATATGTTTATAAAAAAATTTTGGCGGAACCCCGATAGAACGTTCGTAAAAAAATAATAAAATTTTCGTTTATTTGGCGATTTATCATCGGTTGGCGACGAAATGAAATTTCTAAAAATACTTTTTCATCTCGAATACTCTTTAAGATAAAAATATTTCATATTGAACTTGTTTAAATAAATTTAACTTAAATAACTGTAGTTTTGCCAGTTTTAGTTTGATTTAGCTATAGTTTTGTCATATATGTATTTATAATGAAAGTTAAATATCAAATTTTATGAATTAAAACAAAATTAAAATTGTTTCAATATCTCAAAATTAAGTCCAATTGAGCGCTGTCGTTCAATTTTGTTGCTATGGAAATGACGAATTCCTTGGTTTGAAATGAATAACTGCTAAATGAATTTTGCCTTTATTTTGGAATAAGCTTAAATATATGAAAGTATTTTTTATATATGAAATTGTTTTTAAAGTAATAAAATTAAGTAACAAGCAACATAAATATGTAATACGAAAAAATGTATTTATTAAACTCTCTCATTTTTTAATTCATTAAATACTTTTTACACGCATTCTAAAAATCAATTAACAAACAATTTTCAGATGCATTAAAATCGTTTGCTCTTGGCGAGGAAAAGTACTGCTCGCCAAATCGCGTGACGCTTTCGTCTTTTCGCGCCAAATACTCGAAAGTATTTTATTTTTTTACAGACTTTCTACTGTAATTCCGCCGCTAAATTTCACTGATCCTTTATTACATACATAAGTAGTTTAAGTGGTATTTTTTTCAAAATATTCTGAGTATGCCCCGTATGGAGACCTTCCTTGTTAGTTGTGAACGGTGTTATGTCGATTGCTTAACATTTATATCCTGTTGTTTGGAATCTGCACATTGCTACTCATTTTTATCCCATAATTTGGAACCTTGGCCAAGTAACGAGACCTTCACCTGGCAAGACACAGTGATTAACCCTTTATCCACTGACGGTACTTATAAGTACCATTAAAATAACTTGTTATAAAATTCATTTAATGCATCGATTAGTTGTAATACAGTTTAGAATGAGTTATAGATACATTACTTTATCTTGTTCCAAAAGCATTATGGGTTACACAAAACAAAAATATTTTTAAAAGGATGGTTTTTTTTCCTTTCATCTTTTCAGCTTTCTTGGCTTTGTAGGGGGGGGGGGGGGGACTTTTCAATTCGGAAATATTTCTATTGTAAGGACATTATATTTGTACATTTCCTAATTCTACAAAATACTAAGAAAAACATTTAAAATAAACGATTTGAATGGGGTTATAAATATTACACAAAATCCCTATAAATTCAAATTTAATGAATCCTTCTAAAATTTATTGATTACCTAAATCTTCTACTGTAGTTTAAACAATTCATGAAAAATGCTTTAGAAGGTAAAATTTTCATGAATTCATAATTTAGTACATAAAGTGTTAAATAAAGCGAAAATTACTAATAAAAAATGGTAGCTATTTTCAATGAAAATATTTCACAATCTGACATCATTCCCATGGCGTTAGAGATGGCATAAGTTAGTCTGTGGTTAGATCTAACTCGTGTTAAAATTTCAGGTACAAAGAGCAAATCCTGAATCAAAAAATTGATTTTTTTTTTTAATATTATTTTTTAAAATAAATTGTTTTAAGTTTTATGTGGAAACTAATACTTTACTTTACTGATATCTTCAATTTAAATCATATTACAAAATAATGGTCAGTATTTTTATATTAAGTACTTAAAAATGTATTGAAAAACTATTAAATTGCGGCTTTAATTCACGATAATATTAAAAGATAAAATTAAGAAAAATAGTAAAATATTTTTATATAAGTAGTTTTGAAAAGACACGAATTCTCGTTTCGTTTTCGTAAATAAATAAATAAATAAAATAATAATAATAATAATAATAATAATAATAATTCTAGCATACATAGTCGGGCACGAGGATTTCATTAATCAATTTAATTTTTTTTTTTAGGATAGTAAATGGGTCAATAAGATCTAAGTGATCTTTAGACTTATTCTCTGTTTTTCAGTGGAATAATGTAGTCATTTTATGCTCATTACATCTGGTGTATAGGCATATGCGTTTTTCAAAGCAATTGGACCCATAGAAGATGGTGGCCATAAAAAGTAGAAAGTTTAAGGAGTTGTAAGTAACATTAATAATGTTAGTATAAAAAAAATATATATAATAACAAGAAAGAAAAATCATGCGTCAAGCATAGATTATGAAACACTTCCCAACATACTCAGAATAATGTAACTAAACTTCATAGTTTAATAAGTTAAAATATTATGTTTAATAATATCATAAGATGAAACGCAATTTTTCACCTTGATTCAACATAAAATAAATAATGTGAACATTAAAAAGGTCCACAATTTTACTTAAAAGGCGACTAAAGTAATGAAAAAGATGTTACAAGTTTAAAATATACATTTTATTTAAAACTTTTTAGTACTTTCAAGCTTTCCAGGCTCATCATCAGAGAATGTCTTAATAACTATATGTTGTTTATTTATACAAATACGTCACTTTGTTTTAAAAATGAGAGAACCAATAATTACTAGTGTATAAATACGTCATTTTGTTTTAAAAATGACAAATGAGAGAGCCAATAATTACTAGTACACAAATACGTCACTTTGTTTTAAAATGAGAGAGCCAATAATTACTAGTATACAAATATGTCACTTTGTTTTAAAAATGACAGAGCCAATTACTAGTATACAAATACGTCACTTTGTTTTAAAAATGAGAGAGCCAATAATTACTAGTGTACAAATACGTCATTTTGTTTTAAAAAGGAGAGAGCCAATAATTACTAGTATACAAATATGTCACTTTATTTTAAAAATGACAGAGCCAATTACTACACTGGTGTCCAAAATTAAGGACCAGCCACAAAATTCTAATTTTTAAGTAAGCTAATACTCAAAAGGAAATAATATAATTCAAATAATTACTATCCCTACAGCACAGCTAGTGCATATAGCATCTCATTCATGTCACACATGGTCACAAGTGTCACAGTCACTACGGTGAAACAAAAAATAGGAAATTCCACGCGTCTCATTATGAGTCTCGAATTATCACTATATGTGACTCCACTGAGACGTCAATGTAACTGCTAGATTGTGATGAGTCACCAGGTGGCTTTACAATGTAGTTACATTGTGACTCTCATGTGACTGTTATGTTTAGACTCAATTTCAAAGTCCTCATGAACGTTGCATTATGATAAGTCACCAAATAATATCACATTATAGTCGCATGGTGACTTTTCACAAAAGAGCACAATTATGACTTCACAGTAGTCTCTCTGTCACCTGAAAGCCATCATGTGACTTTAATGTGACATTATTTGGGAACTTATCCCGATGCAGCGTTTACGATGACTTTAAAATTGAGTGTACAGATGACAGTCACATGAGAGTCACAATATAACTACATTGTAAATTCACATGGTGGCTCGTCACAAAGCAGTAGTCACAGTGACGTCTCAGTGGAGTCACATATAGTGATCATATGAGGCTCATAATGAGATGTATGCAATTTCCTATTTTTTGTTTAACCGTAGTGACTGTGACACTTGTGACCATGTGTGGCATGAATGAGATGTTATATGGACTAGCTGTGCTGTAGAGATAGTAATTATTCGAATTATATTATTTCCTTTTGAGTATTCACGTACTTGAAAATTAGCATTTAGTGATTGGTCCTTAATTTTGGACACTAGTGTAGTATACAAATACGTAACTTTGTTTTAAAAATGAGAGAGCCAATAATTACTAGTAATTATTGGTTCTCTCATTTTTTAAAACAAAGTGATGTATAAATAAATAAAATTTAGTTATTAAGCTATTCTCTGATGATGAACCTGGAAGGCTTGAAAGTACTAAGAAATTTTAAATAAAATGTATATTTTAAATTTGTAACATCTTTTTCATTACATTAGTCGCCTTTTAAGGGTGTATTCGAAAAAATATTTTTCCACCCTCAACAGCTCGAAAATTTCAGAGACATTTTCAGACTCATTTTTAAAAGTAAAAACATGAAACTTGCTGAGGGGATTTTTGAAGAGATGTATAAGAGGCCGTGTGATTTCATTTTTCGCTCGATTAATTAGAATTTGATTTTTAAACAATTATTTTCTTAGTACGACCAATTTTTTCATTCCCAGATCTCCCGCTTCAGAAAATTCGGTTCAAAACGCCAACTTTGACAGAATTTTTTACAATATTGTCTGCATTTATCAAAAAATCGACAATCACGGCACATTATGTAGTTCCTAAATAAGAGAATTTCCCAGTTTGATGCGTTTGAGAGTAAAATTGAATTTAAAAATGAATAAGAAAATAAATAGTTTGGATTGGAATACACCCTTAAGTAAAATTGTGGACCTTTTTAATGTTCACATTATTTATTTTATATTAAGACTAATTCAACCATATAGAAACTCATAACACATTTGAAAAGCCAATTTCTGCTGTTTCCATCTACAATCGGAAAATTATCCGAATA
This sequence comes from Maratus speciosus, assembly GCA_963932465.1. NCBI lineage: Eukaryota > Metazoa > Arthropoda > Arachnida > Araneae > Salticidae > Maratus > Maratus speciosus. The sequence goes on from OZ010798.1 coordinate 296,893,219, forward strand.
CTTTGCGCAGCACTGTATACGATTAAAACAGTTAAATTTTAAATTGAAAACGCACTTTAATGCCGAAATTGAAAACGCACTTCAGCAATCATTACTCAAAGACAGTATTGTAACCGATTTATTTTTGTGTGTCCCTGTCAGTGTTCTCGCTTCCGCTCGCTATTGCGCCAAATCGCGACAAAATGTTTCATTTGGCGAGTAAACGGACGATTAGACTCGCCAAATTGCGAGTGCTCCATTTTTGCTCATCTTTTTTCTGTGTATGCCAGTGCAGGCGACACTCGTGTTTGAATTATTAGAAGATTAATGTCGCTCATCTTGTTCAATCGGACCGCACCATTTACATTTATTTTTACCCACTAGGGGGCACAGCCCCCTACGAGCTACGCTCGCCAACCCCCGTCCAGACGCCGCAGACTCTAAATGCACGCTAATTTGATCGGCTTTAAAAAGATTTCGAAAGATTGAATTATAATTTAAAAAGCAGTGGCGATCTCCCTATAAACGAATTTCTATTCATTTCTCTTTGATTGGGGAATTTTAACGCAAAATCCGCTGCGGTACTACTTGATTATCCCGTCGACCAATTTCGCCAAATTATATAAATCGCCAAAACACTCGCCAAATTATACAAATTGACATAATTTTTATTTTAAATAACGAAAGAACAAATAAATTAGTACCACATTAATAAAAAATACAAATAAAACGTCGAAATAAAAATAACTTGATGACGTAGACACGTGTAACAACATTTCAAAATAAGCTAATATAAAAGGAATTAAGTAAACAGAGCCTTTGTATCCTGGTATTTTTTAACAAAGCGAAAAGAAAGTTCTTTTAAATGAGACATTTTAAATTAATCGTTTTTAATCTGACGTAATTTTTACCAAGCTATTCTTTCTCTGTTAAATATTCACGTGAAAATACTTTTGTTAAAAATGAAATATTATTTGCGCTTTCCTAACAAAAACAGTTGAAAAGTATCCTCTCAAAATATCAAATAAATGTCTAGCGCAATTTTTAAATTTAAACCGTTTTGCAATATTATTTTGTATTCATTTTATGTAATAACTGTAATGTGACGTAAATATCACGTAATTTCTCCTATTTAAGACTTCTAACGCATGTTAATAAATTTATTATTTTACAAATTCCTTTCTCTCTTAAAATTCACGTGTAATTATAGTTTTTATGACGTAATTTTTAATAAGTTCCTGCTTTTTGTGGATAATTATTTAATTCTAATTCCAAATGTTTTTTTCCTGTTTATAATAGTCATGTGTAAATAAATTTTTAATTTATTTACACGTATAAATATATATATATTTTTTTAAGCAAACATTATTGCTTCCGCTGTTTATACAGTTGGCAACAGCTTAAATTAATATCATTTTCTAAAATCTGTAAAAAATATCTCTAGAAATGCTGAAAATTTGAATTTAAAATAGAAATAAAACCTCAAATAAAAAAGAAAAGTGCCCAGCTAAACTGATGGCATTGAGCTCACAGACTATTCACACTAATTGTATATTATACTCTTATTTTAAAGAATAATGCCACTCAAAAAAATAAGTGAAGGGGAATTAGCTCCCGTTTCCCCCTGTATACTTAGCCAGTGAACCTCCAAATCTAATCAGGGAAGCTCCTTATCATAATAAACCGGTATACCAAATTTAGAGCAAATCGAATAATCTTGCAAAAAAAAAAAACATTTACCTAAATTAAGGGGGTGGACTATCCCCCCTTTATCCTTAACCAATGAATCACCAAAACGAATCAGGGAAGCTCCTTAACATAATAAACCGGTATACCAACTTCGGAGCAAATCGAATAATTCTGCATGAAAAACCCATTTATCTAAATTAAGAGGTGCGGGCTAACCTCCCTTTCACCCCTTTATCCTTAACCAATGAACCCCAAAACTAATCAGGGAAGTTCCTTAACATAATAAACCGGTATACCAAATTCGGAGCAAATCGAATCATTCTGCATGAAAAACCCATTTATCTGAATTAAGGGGGGTGGTCTAACCCCGTTTTCCCCCTTTATCCTTAACCAATGAACTCCCAAATCTAATCAGGGAAGTTCCTTAACATAATAAACCGGTATACCAAATTCGGAGCAAATCGAATGATTCTGCATAAAAAACCCGTTTATCTGAATTAAGGGGGTGGACTAACCCCCCTTTTCGCCCTTTATCATTAACCAATGAACCACGAAAACTAATCAGGGAAGTTCCTTAACATAATAAACCGGTATACCAAATTCGGAGCAAATTGAATGATTCTGCATGAAAAACCCATTTATCTGAATTAAGGGGGTGGACTAACCCCCCTTTTCCCCCTTTATCCTTAACCAATGAACCCCCAAAACTAATCAGGGATGTTCCTTAACATAATAAACCGGTATACCAAATTCGGAGCAAATCGAATGATTCTGCATGAAAAACACATTTTTCTGAATTAAGGGGGGGTTGACTAACCCCGTTTTCCCCCTTTATCCTTAACCAATGAACTCCCAAAACTAATCAGGGAAGCGCCTTATCACAATGAACCTAGGAAAAAATTTTGAAGCAAATCGGAAGTTTCTATCAAGAGTTATCGCGTTACGTACATACATACATACATACGTACGTACGTACATACATACATACATACATACATACATACGTACGTACGTACATACATAAATACAGAACGGTCGGGCACATTAGCTCTCAGACTTTTATAGCCTGAATAAACCGGTATACCAAATTCGGAGCAAATCGAATCATTCTGCATGAAAAACGCATTTATCTGAATTTAGGGGGGTGGACTAACCCCGTTTTTCCCCCTTTATCCTTAACCAATGAACCCCCAAGACTAATCAGGGAAGTTCCTTAGCATAATAAACCGCTATACCAAATTCGGAGCAAATCGAATCATTCTGCATGAAAAACACATTTATCTGAATTAAGGGGGGGGGGTGGACTAACCCCGTTTTTCCCCCTTTATCCGTAACCAATGAACTCCCAAAACTAATCAGGGAAGCGCTTTATCACAATGAACCTAGGAAAAAATTTTGAAGCAAATCGGATGTTTCTATCAAGAGTTATCGCGTTACGTACATACATACATACATACGTACGTACGTACATACCGGGTGTCCCAAAAAGGACTGACTGATTTTAAAATTCAATAACTTCCAAACGGTGACAGATATTTAAAAAATTCTTGCAGGAGGGTTATGCATAAAGTCAAAAGTTTTTTTACAGTGATTTTCGATTTTAGTTCGAATTACAAACAATAGATGGCGCTGCGATCAATAGAGGCTAAATTCGGGCTCGATTTTTGGTACTTCGTGGCCCGGATAATAAATTTCCATCTCCTTTTTCTGCATGGAACAACAGAAAGGACCAGAAATCGAGCCTGTATTTAGCGACTATTGCTTACAACGCCATCTATTGTTTGTAATTCGAACTAAAATCGAAAATCACTGTAATAAAACTTTTGACTTTATGCATAACCCTCCTGCAAGAATTTTTTTAATATCTGTCACCGTTTGGAAGTTATTGAATTTTAAAATCAGTCAGTCCTTTTTGGGACACCCGGTACATACATACATACATACATACATACATACAGAACGGGCGGGCACATTAGCTCTCAGGCTTTGATAGCCTGTGAGCTAAAAATGAGTCAAAATAAAAAAATTAATGCAATCTGCACTCCGGCAAATTCTAATGCATAAAATGATCTAAAAATGATTACACTGCCATGTATAGTTTTTGCTGCTATAAAACTTTTTTAGTGGAACGATTTTGTCCAACTTTAGCCTTAAATATCTCTTAAAATAATTCTTCGATTTGAAAACTGTCTACTTCAGCGTGTTTATCAAACATTTCTGTATAAAACCAGCGATTTTCATATTTTTGTATGCATTATTTTTCTTAATATTAACGAAGAAAGACCTCCAGTCACAAAAAAATCAAAACCTGCGGCGGCGGTGACAGCGGTAGTTACTTTTTTTTAGAATAGAGAGATAGTAACCCAACACCAGTTCGATTTAGCATTAGCCGAAGACGCAGTAAGTGTTATGCGGACGGTGTCAATCACCATGTGCCAATCTAATAGGTGATTCTCTATTGTCAGCTAATCACTATGTCTGGGAAAATAAATTCTAGAATTCTAGAAAAACAAAATTTTCAGACATATTTTCAATTTTTCAGAATTCATCTTAATCAGAATCTTAAAATTCTGAATGAAGTGGGATTGGAAGTTTTATTTCATAATATTTTATTGAGTTAAATCGGGTTTGGAATTTTTTACTTGATCACGCAAGACATTTAGAATATAGTTATTTTCTTTTTAGTTTCTATAGCGGATGATAAAATTTAGATGAATAACTGATGTATAAGCAGTTACAAAAACTTTATTTTAAACATATCGAAACAAGTTGGAAATTGCTCGTCAAACGTGGCAAATGAGGTGCGTTCGTACTATAACTAGTTTTATAATTATTTTTTGCACCCCATATTGTACTGAATGTATACTTTTTTGCACTTCATAAAGCGCATAGTCTGATACATCATTAAAATGCACTTCCAATAATTTTTTCCCATTCCCCGTAATGTAACGGAACACTTTTGACTGTCCCTGTAATTAAACTATACATCCGATTTTCCTAAAATTTGAAATAGCTCAACAAAACTTTGCAACAATTATATCTTTAAAATTTCAGACCATTCGGAAGGCTGTAATATCATTAAAATGCACTTGCAATAATTTTTCCCATTCCCCGTAATGTAACGGAACACTTTCGACTGTCCCTGTAATTAAACTATACATCCGATTTTCCTAAAATTTGAAATAGCTCAACAAAACTTTGCAACAATTATATCTTTAAAATTTCAGACCATTCGGAAGGCTGTAATATCATTAAAATGCACTTGCAATAATTTTTCCCATTGGCCGTAATGTAAAGAAAAACTTTTGACTGTCCCTGTAATTAAACTATGCATCCGATTTTCCTAAAATTTGAAATGGCTCGACAAAATTTTGCAACAGTTATATCTTTAAAATTTCAGATCATTCGGAAGGCTGTAATATCATTAAAATGCACTTGCAATAATTTTTCCCATTGGCCGTAATGTAAAGAAAAACTTTTGACTGTCCCTGTAATTAAACTATACATCCGATTTTCCTAAAATTTGAAATGGCTCGACAAAATTTTGCAACAGTTATATCTTTAAAATTTCAGATCATTCGGAAGGCTCTAATATCATTAAAATGCACTTGCAATAATTTTTCCCATTGGCCGTAATGTAAAGAAAAACTTTTGACTGTCCCTGTAATTAAACTATACATCCGATTTTCATAAAATTTGAAATGGCTCGACAAAATTTTGTAACAATCATATATTTGAAATTTCAGACCATTCGGTTGGGTAGTTTTTGCTCTGTTACATGCGGACAGACGGACGGACGGACAGACGGACGGACAGACGGACGGACAGACGGACGGACGGACTGAACGACGACTATAGGTGCTACGTATTTATATAATTACGAACGCACCTAAAAAAGGGGAGGTCTTACATTAAGGGGTTAAAGATCGAATTTTTAATGTTTTACGACGAATTTATTTAACTATCATTTTGTTTCATTTGGCGAGTGTTTTTTATTTCTGATTACCCAAATTGCTACACGGAAAAAACTGTTTTGTTGAAATAAGTAAATTTTGATTAATATAGCTCCAACCAAATATTTTGGTTGTAATGATCAAAGTTGGACTAACCAAATGATTTGCTGAATTAACAAAATCCCTTGGTTAATCTAACCGAAATTTTATCATTCCAACAAAAATGTTTGGTTGGAGCTATATTAACCAAAATTTAGTTGTTTCAACAAAATAGTTTTTTTTTTTTTGTGTGTGTAACGCTGGTGAACAGTCAGCGAGAACGCTGGTTCCTGTAAATGAACGACAAATACTATGAATACCCTATTCTATCGTAATCATGTTGCAGTGAAATTCAGTGATTTATATCAGTTTCAATACGTTTGAAACAGCGTAATGTCATTAAAATACTTTGCAAAAGATTTTTTCCCATATACCATAATATAATGGAATTCTTTTGGGTAGCCCTGTAAATGAAATATTAATCCCACATACTTCATATGCAATACCAAACATGGTTAGGTGACCCTAAATATGGATTATCAATTGCATGAAAATCAGTGTATATTTAAGGGAGTTAGAGCGTGGACAGACGAATAGACGGACAGACAAACCGAATGCATAAACACTTTTCAACTTTGTTGGAAAGAATTAAAAAAAGAAAAAATGTCTATTAGATCCAATCAGCCTGAAATAGTCCATAAACAGGCGAAAAAGCTACCAGATGCCCCAACATAAAAAAAAGGACTCCTTTCAGAGACCATACATTAAGTTTATCTAAATATATAAATGCATAAAACAGAGTAAAAGTGGAAAAATTTAGATGATTTACATATTTACAAATTGAGAAATTTATTTACAAGCATGAAAAATAAACAAAAAAGGCAATAAAAATATAAGTGAGGAGAGTTCAAACTAACTATACAATTAAAAACTTTATACAAAGGGTAAATTATAAGAAAAGGAGGACGGCGACCGCATAATCTGGTAACTCTTAGAATAATGTAGAAAAAGCAGTTAAAAACGATAAGAAAAGTTTAAAAATGCAAAGATAAGGTTCTAAATTTAAAGCGTGTTTATTTTATTTTTATTTATATTTATTTATTTATTTATTTTTTATAACAAAACAATGACAAGTCTTTCTCTGTTTTTCTGAACAGGTACTGAACAGGTAATCAGCATTAAGGGGTTTCCTAGTTGTTATCAGCTTTCATGTCGGATGTAATGCTATTTTCAAAAATTTCTTTTAAAATTTTCCGGTATCTGTTTAAAAAAAATTTCGGTGGGTAGATTTGGATTTTTGCATGTTTTGTTGTTGTTGTTTTTTTAACAAGGTTGTATTTTGTTTGGACAAATTTTATTCTGTGTGATATTAATAAATTTGCACCCCTCCCCCTCCCCCACTTTTTATATAATGCGGCCCGCGGCTTTGGATTCAATGGAGAATTTGCACGTTTTCTAACTTTATCACGAAACAATAGTACATGAGAATATAAGAAGGATAGCCTGCATAATTTTTTTATTTTGAGCTTTTATTATTGATTTATGATTGTTTTAATATCGCACTATTTACCGTACCCCGAAAGCGCTCCGTAATAGATCTGACGTCACAGTTCATGACAACAAAGGACTGTTATTGTTAACGTGCGTCGCTTTTCAACTTGTCCATTTTAAATATTGCTGTTTCTAAAATTATTATGACTGAGAACACAAAGTCATATTATAAAACAGTGAAACCTCCCTGTGCGACCGCCTCCATTAAGCGACCACCTCCATTAAGCGACCACTTCCCTGAACGATCATTTTTTCATTGAACAAAATTTATTCCCATAATACTAATTTTACCTCCATGCAGAGACCATCCCAGCTGAACTCCCTCCATGAGCGACCAATTTTTTTGAAGAAAAGGAAACAAATTCCGTTTTTTCCCTAGCCACTTGAAGAAGGTTTTATTAGAAAAATAATTCCGGGGGCTTTAAACTTCTAAACTAAGTTCAGATTTTTTTTTATTCCGGTAACTTTTAAGTGTTTAAACCCATTTATGCCTTTTTAGACAATGAGGTTAACTCTGATGGCGAATTAAGAATGACGATCAATAAACTCCCCTAGCCTATTCTGTTAGGAAACTCTAAAAGAAATAGATAAATTAATAAAAATATCATTAATATTTGTTCCCGTCCCAAAAAAAAATAAATAAAAAAAAAAAAAAATTGCATTTATTTACTGAACTTTGAAAGGACTTGGAAATAAAAGTTATGAAAGATAAAACCGTAAAATCAAAGCAAACGTCAATATATTCAGTTTTAAACTCTGCAGTAATTAACTTATGTAATTAACTTTTATTTTGATACTTAAATTTTTATATTTTTTCCTAATGTGAAAAATAAATTCTAGTAACATTATTTCTTACCTTTTTTCAACAATTAAAATCTAGATTTAAACATGACCTCCATTAAGAGGCCACCTCTTGAAACGATCAATTTTTATTAGAACGGAACGTGGTCACTTTAAGGAGGTTTTACTGTACTCTATTGTGCCACTCTGCACTAATACAACCGTAATTCTAGCGAAAAGTTGTTTTTCAGTGTGCCTAAAGACCCTGCCATTAGAAAATCATGGACTAAAGCTATGGAGAGAGATGACAAAAAAAAAAAAAAAAAAAAAAAAAAAAATCCTAATTTATCTAATACATCATCTCTTTGATCTTGTAAAGATCATTTTTCAGTAGCTTTATGTTTGATTTTGTTTAAATATTACTATTTTAGAACAGTAATTGATTGAATAAATAGTTACTCAAGAGAAAAAAAAAAAGCATTCATATTTATATGTGCTCATTCATATTTAAAAACAAACAAAAACACTCTGTAGTAGATTTCATACGTATATTGTATCTGTAAAGATTCATAAGCAATAACCCTGTTTTAATGATGATTAAATAGGTAAAACGTAGAAACGTCTAAAAAATGACACACACAAATATGATGTTTTTAATTCAGGAAGTAAATAAAAATTTTATTGCGTAAGTGTACATTTTTATTAAGTTAGGGACTAGGTTTAAAAAATAAAGGATTTATTTCGAAACAATATTATTTCATGTCTTAATAGAGATTATAAAACGTAAAAACTACTCAAAACTACTCAAACTACTCAAAATTTTTACTTTCCAACATAAAAATACTTTAGGTTCGCGCTGCCTACAACACCGTGTAGCAGTAGCAGGCGTGCTTCGACCGTACTGCATAATCTTAAAATCAACAGAAAAAAAACTACGAACCAGATCCCCGCTGCCTGCGGCACCGCACCACGTGCTTCTCACGCACTGCAAATTCTTGTAAAAAAACCTACAAATTTACAAAAGTGCCTCCAGGGGGCGAAGTGGGGGGGGGGCACCGGATGTGCATAATATGAATAAGTTTTCACACAACTTTCTAACGATATGTCACATGAGGCGTGTACTCAAAATTTAGAAAATAGCTCCTCCTCTTGATGACCCCCCCCCCCCTGCATTTCTCACTCTTTCAAATATCTAATGTTAAAAAATAATATTTATTTGAGTGTTAAGTGAAAAGTCGCATTTAAAACGCAATAAACAGTTGATCTGAAGAAAAAAAGAGAAAACTGTCCCCCCCCCCCCCGCCACCACCACCACCAAAAATCAACTCATCTTAAATTTATAAAATTCTTTTTATGCGTTAAAAACAATGTCAAAGTTTAAAAGCGATCGGTTCTTTATTTTTCCTAATTTTAACAATATCCCGTCAACTCTCTCTATGTGAAAAGACTTTTAATGAGTTTAAAAATCGATTTTTTCATAAACTTACCGTTCAATTTTTTTTCAAATTGACATTTTATAAATCAACGTACAAAATAACATCCAGATGCGAAAGAACCAAATTTGTAAAATCAGTAGTTTAAAAATGTGGAATCTTTATTTCCAAAGCTTAGTATCTCTTTTCTTTCCGTTCTGCTTGCTAACAAAATGTAAACATTGGCATGTCGTGAACTGTGACGTCATAGTAAGTCACGCCCCGATTTGGAGTGACGTGATTTTAGCTTACTTTTAGGATTAATTATTTCATAGTATGGATATTTTTTTCGCGTTTTTGAGAACATTTTTGAAAACTGTGGATGTGGAACTATCAGAAAAATGTATAAATGATCAAATCCCCCATGTGTGGAAATTCCTCATTCTTAATTTGCCCTCGGTGGTAAACGAGTTTGAGATGTCGGTTAGTAGAGGGTATACGATGGTGTACGTCGTATATCTTCTAACCTGTATACCCTCTGTAGTTACAGGGTATACTCTCTAGTTTATACCTCTGCCTACAGCACATATCCTCTGGGGTTTTTTTACGACTACACCACTGTTGAAGATTCCTACTGTACCATAGATAAACATACAAGATAGGACACTTCCATAGAGTGTAATGGTAATGCGATTGCGATCTTCAGCGTCTTTAGTGATAATGGGGGAGAAACTTCCCATCTTGTAATATTTTTGTTATTGAGCATCTACATTATCGTGATCTTTCTTTTTTTAATGTTGCATGTTTACGTTTTTCAACAGAATCTTACATGACACCGATACATGAACATAGAATAGATATTCTATTATATATATCTAATATCTATTCTATGTTCATACACGGATATATATATTCGTACATGATGGGTGAACGATTTAAGTGCAACGAAAAACAAGCTAAAAATTTCGTCTTGAATGTTATATATCAAGTAAATATGATATAATTGGAATTTAAGCTACATAAAGCATTAAAGCTACATAAAGCAATGGTGTAATATAAAAATATACGAAATATTGTACTCTACAAGTCCCAGAAAATTTTATAAATATTCCCATCTGGTAGGAAATTTTTTTTATAGACGATGTTTAATTAATTTATGAAGTTTAATGTATAAAACAATCGTTACAATACTCTTTTAAAATTTACGCATTTTCACTTTCTTACAGATAAAACAAAAGATTGTTTTTAATGTAAATAACATACAATCAATTCAATAATATTTATAATATTAACATGTAAGAAATAATAACAAAATTACAGATGGGGAAAAATTCCTTTTTACAAATTTTTAGAATTATATAAATCTAAAAGTTAAAAAAAATAACGATACTGCTATTACACTAGATAAAATTTTATTCGATGAGGATAAACTAACACAATACCCGAATTTGATTTTTTGCAATTTAATCTCATACTCATAAACTTACATATTTATGTTTTCAACAGAATTTTCTGGGATTTTTCTTTTATATTATTATTATAATTATCATTTTGTAAGGTCAACGATACAAGTACCAAAAAAAAAAGTAGCAGCTAAATAAATCAAGCATAAATAGAATATCGTCTGCTTCGTTTAGGAGATAAGATATTCAAAACATACAGCGTAAACGTATTTCATCAACATAGGTAAATTTCGGAGAATTGTAAATTTCTTCCCCCTTGTCGGTAGTGACGCTAGTACTGTTACCATTACAGATTTTGCCGTAAGTGTCCTACACTGTAAAAAAAATCCGTCAATATACACAAATTTTTCCGTTAAATTCTACCGAATAATTTAATTTTTCTAAGAAAACAGTACAATTTCCGTAATTGATATTTTGAGATTATAAATCCGTATAAATCCAATAAGTTTTCACTAAATTTTACGGAATATTACTGTATTGCTTTCAAAAAAGTACAAGTTCCTCAAATTATGTTTTGAAATAGTTGCTTTTGTTTGGAAACCAAAGTAATTAATTGTTGTATATATTGCCTTACAGTGATATTATTTTTATTGAAATCACAATATTGGTTAAATATAGCTCTATATTGAAAATATATTCCATGATCCTCCAATAATAGCTAAATAGTATGTTTTACATGAGTTTTTCAAGTAAAACCGATAAAAATTGTGGCGCCATCTATAGGTATTTATAAACAACTCGTTATAATATATATTTTTCTTTTTTTAAATAAAAAGCTAACGTGTTTTTACGATATTTATAAAAATTGAAATCTTATTAATACCTTTTTAAGTTTGAGATCGTTAAAAGGGAAATGTTAAAGTTTATTTTTCATTATGATTTTAAAATAATGTTTGACATATTTATAGCAAGCTGTTAATATTTTTTTTTAAGTTTAGTTTGTTAGGATGTTTTAAAAGGGAAAAATCTATTTTATATTTTTATATTTTTTAATCTATTCACTTTAACAGATTCGCACATAAAATTTAAAACAATATATATTAATGAAATTATTATACAATTGACTTTTATCTAAGTTTAATAAGCAATAAAGGAAATTTATTTTAATACCATGTAGTAATTATTTGAGTTTACAGTGGATCATCAGACAAATAATTTGGAAAATTTGAAAAAGTACCTGTTTTTAAAAAAATATGTTGGTATTCTTGCAAAACTAAATAAATAAATAAATAAAAATAATATTAAAGTAAAATTTTAAAAATCTCACAAAAAAGAAGCAGTCATTACTCTTAATACATTCTTTCACGTCTGTAATATTTTAAAAAGTAAAATTTATCTTTTATAAAGCATGAAACTAAAAAAGCTAAATATTCAAAATTATAGGAAAAATATGTGCAAAATATTTAGAATTGTATACCCAATTGAAAAATATTATCTGTACGAAAATACATTCCTTGTTTTTAATCAAGTTAGCCTTTGTTTCATAAAAGACGTCTGAAATAAGTAACGATATTTGAACACGCGGTTTGCGAAACCGTGACGTAATCGTTAAGGGCACAAATCTGGAAGAGAGCAGTTCCCTGGTTCAAATCCCATGAGGGTTGAGATAGTCTTGATTTGTTGAGAGTTGTCTTTGATTTAGAGGCGTTTGAATTAAATTGTGATTTTCTGACCTTGATGTAAGTATGTCCTCGAAAAGCGAAGTGTCAAATTCATAAATATATAAGTTTCTCCTTGAAAAATTATTATATTTTGTCTTTGAGACGGAAATTTTTAAATACGGAAATATGAAAAAAAAAAGAAAATTTTTGTGAAAAAAAAGGAATTTTTTCTGGATTTTACGGAAATTTTTTCGTTAAAATACGGAAATAGTGCTGGCGTCTCGGTTGCCAGTACAATTTCCGTATATTAACGCATTTTTTTCTACAGTGTATCTTGTATGTTTATCTATGTACTGTGCATCGTGTCGCTACGAAGCCAAAGCTTTGTATGTTGATAAATTAGACATTAGTAACACGATTCGATAAGATTGGAATCCCAAGCAATGTAAAAGTGAAATGTTTGAGGTGAAGGCCACAGTTGAGTAAGCAGGTATATAAGCTCAACAAACTTGGTCCGTCGGTCACTGACATTTTATTATGTATCCCCTCCCTGAAGTGTGATCCTCCAGTTACTCCAGCGTGGATTTAAGATGCTCCGCACGTTCTTTATAAGTGGAGAGTCTTCTGCCAAAGCGAGTTTTTGTAAATAGTTAACGATTGTAAATACCCCGTTATTCACACGTGTGTTTCACTTTCAAGGACTGTTCACCTTGAAATCGAAGTTTCATTCCATACATATTATGTAGATTGGAAATAGGCCATATGAAATTACACAGCCTGTAGCCCGCTACCCCCAGTTTTCAAACAGTTGCAGTATAATGTAGTAAAGCTTATACTACAGTAAAAAGTTCACTTAAAAAAAAAATAAATAAATAAATAAAAAGCAATTTAACAAATTACAACGACCGTTTGGAAAATGATTTTTTCAAACACTAAAATTTAAGACATAAAAAATCGCACGGAGTTGGTCATACATTACGTACGCCATGGATTAAACATTTATATTCCTGGACCCATCATGAATAAATTTTAAAAGAAATTTCAGTTTTACAATTTTCGGTACTGTAGATTTTTAAACTTCTACGGAGCTGGTCATACATTACGTACGCCATGGATTAAACATTCATATTCTTGGACCAATTTTAAATGAAATTTCATTTTTAAATTTCTAAACATCCCACAATATTACTTTTTATATCGTCGTATAGAGAAAAAAATGCATTTTTAATTGCAATTTGTTTGAAAGCTGTATCTCAATTTGTTTCTGAGTTATTATTATTATTATTATTATTATTATTTTGTAGCTTTTATTACTTTTTTGTTATAGTGGCAACAAAAGTATTCATCTCTGTTGAAAGTAAAGGAAAATACAGCTTGTCAATCAGAAAACGAATAAAAGGCGGGATTCAACTAATAAAACGCTTCCCATATGTTTTTGATTTCCTACACTGATCGAGGATAATAACCATTTTTCCAAATGGTTAAAAAAAAAACTGTGCTTTTTTATCAAAGTTAATTTGCATTATTATTACTTTCTTCTATCTTTACAATTGGATTCGTGAAAATTTTCGAATTCCGGTTTTCGACAGATTTTCACGTTTTAGGGGTCAGAGGTTAAAAAAAAACTTGTTTTTACAAAATGTCTGTCTGTGAGTCTGTCTGTATGTGACACAAATTTTGTGGGCGCTCTATCTCAAGAACTAATGAACGGAATTTAATAAAACTTTAGATTCAGTTAGTCTCTGATATAGATTGGTGCTGATTACTTTTTGATGTAAATTTCCCAGAAGGTGGCGCTGGTATGCTGCATTATTCATGATTTCTACAACAGCTATATCTCAAGAACTAAAGCACGAATTTCCAGAAAACTTCAGATTCAGTTAGTCCTTGATATAATTTGGCGCTGATAACTTTTTTGGTGGAAATTGCCCAATAGGTGGCGCTGCTATGCTGCATTACTCATGATTATCGCAATAGCTCTATCTCAAGAACTAATGCACGAATTTTCATCAAACTTCAGACTCAGTTAGTCCCTGATATAAATTAGTGCTGTTTAGTTTTTGGTGTAAATCGCCCTTCAGGTGGCTACTACGCTGCATTTTTCACAATTTCCACAATAGCTGTATCTCAAGAACTAATGCATGAATGTATATCAAACTTTAGGTTCAGTTAATCCCTGATATAAATTGATCCTGATAAGTTTTTGGTGTAAATTGCCCAACAGATGCCACTGCCATGCAGAACTTTTTACGATTTCCACAATAGCTCTATCTCAAAAAAAATGATTTTCATCAAACTTCAAATTCAATTAGAAGTTGACATAAGTTGCTGCTGATTAGATTTTTGTGTAAAACACCTAACCGGTGGCACTGTTATGCTGCATTTATTAGAAAGTATTAACATGCATGAGATAGAAGAAAGTTTTGGGATTGCCGTATTCGACTAGTTTATTATTGCATTTGGAATTTTATTTTTATATTATTATGCTACACTGTAAAAAAAACGGTCTAAAATACGGAAATACTACTGGCAATCTAGACGCCAGTACGATTTCCGTATTTTAACGGAATTTTTCACCAGTAAATTACAGAAAAATTTCCGTTACATTCCAGAAAAACAGAAAATTTTCTGCAATTTACCGGGAAAAAGTTCCGTTAAAATACGAAAATAGTAATGGCGTCTAGATTGCCAGTAGTGTTTCCGTATTTTAGTCCGTTTTTTTTTTTTTTTTTTTTACAGTGTAACTTTCAAATGAAATTTTTAATTTTAGTATTCTGGATGTCTTCCTTATTTTTCTTATTTTATCACTGACAGAGGTTTCCTTTTATTTATTTTTTTTAATTAAAAAGGAAGTTAATAAATTGAATTGATTGGTGAATCATAACTATAAAACCGAGCAGTAATTGTATGAGTCTGTAGAAACTTTTCAATAGAATGTTTTTGTACATCTTTGAGCCTATTAGCGTAAGAGATCGACCGAAAATTCGGTTTCATTTTCGGTCTAAAATCTGAGTTTGGGCGAAAATGCTGCCAAAAATTCGGCCGGACGAAAACTCGACCGAAACTATCTGTATTCCAAAAATATCGTTTCTTCTTTCGAAAAATTTCAACATTACTCATTGATTTGAGCTGCATCGGCTCAAAGGAGACACACTTTATTGATTGCTATGAACTTCACTGTTTATAATTATCAGTCACGACTGACTCAAGACGTGAATTCACATTATAAAGCAAGCAATGCATATAAGATTAAAGTTTGAAGACGCTTTTCACGTGCTCATTAAAAGCTGCAGGCTTAACAGTAATAGAAAATTTGTAGTTTGAAACTGCAGAAGTTTTTCGAATACTCTTTGAGAAAGTTCAAGTATAACAGATGATCATTTGCAAAAATCATTATAAAAGATAAATCGAGGTATGTATGCTTAAAAAAATTTTAATTAGATGAAATTCGTATAATTAGAAAATCATTCTGTGTCGTTGGTGATTTAATCACATTTTATTTTATATGAAAATAAAATGGTTTTGTGAGATGCTCTGAGAGCAAAAATGGCACCACGTATAATTAATAAACACGTATAACTAAATAATTATGTAAATTTATTATACGCATAAATTACTTTAAAAAAAAATTTTTTTTGGACTTTTTCGTTTTTGGACGAAAATAGGAATATTACCGAAATTCGATTAAGGTTTTTGTTTCGGTCTTAAAAACCTGTTTCGATCGATCCTTAATTAGCGTTACCCAGGAAATAGCACGGGGGGGGGGGGGGGGGGGGATTGGCTCAATACCTTCAATATATATATATATTCATTTATTTTAACATTTTGAATAATATTTACATTATAAGAATTACAATATTACAAGTTACATTACATTTTTTGGATTGCAGCATTTCATATCACCTTTACATTACATGAAAAATAATATTCTTAATTCCAAATTTCAAATTGCAGTTCCATTAACAATATTCTACAACAGAATATTTCAAATTACATTTAAATTGCATGAAAAGTAATATTCTGGATTACAATTTTTAGACTACAGTTAAATAACACAAATTGCAGTATTTTGTATTGCACTGAATTAAAATTATAATTATAGGGAATTTGAGAACCACCACTCTTAAAGCTTCAAAATTTTTGAAATTTGAATTTTTTTTAGACGTTAAACTATTTTCTTTTCTGAAAATTTTGATATAATTATTTCCTTGAAATTCCCATAGAACAGATGTTGTGGCTTTCAGAATTATGCCCGCTCAATAGCTGAAACGGCGTTTCCAGGCCTTTCAAGTCATTTTTTCTCCAAATGACGTTTTTTAGGCATAACGCGCACGATACCTCAAAAACTTCTTAATATTTTTTCATGAAATTTCCAAAACATATGTTTCATGTTAGTCTGTATAAACTGAAACTAAAATTTAATTTTTATTGTTGAAAAAAATATATTTTTTAGGTGATTATACTGTTGAAATTTTCAAAATTTTGTATTAGCTAAATATAACTTTGTACTAAAAATATAAAAATACTTTAAATTCAAATTTATTTAGGTTCAGTGTAATTATTATAATTAACAATAACTTATTATAAGATTAGATTATATAGATTAATAATAATTATATAGATTAATAATAACTTATTAATCAGCAAAGTCGGAGTCGGAGTCAGGCCCATTTTTGAGCGAAAGAGTCGCAGTCGGATCTGCTAAAATTCCCGGAGTTGGAGTTGTCCATTTTAAAAGCAGGGATGAGTTGTCGGAAATAAAGTCGGAGTCGGAGTCAGGCCTATTTTTGAGAGAAAGAGTCGCAGTCGGATCTGTTAAAATTCCCGGAGTTGGAGTTGTCCATTTTAAAAGCAGGGATGCGTTGTCGGAAATAAAGTCGGAGTCGGAGTCAGGCCTATTTTTGAGCGAAAGAGTCGCAGTCGGATCTGTTAAAATTCCCGGAGTTGGAGTTGTCCATTTTAAAAGCAGGGATGCGTTGTCGGAAATAAAGTCGGAGTCGGAGTCAGGCCTATTTTTGAGCGAAAGAGTCGCAGTCAGATCTGTTAAAATTCCCGGAGTTGGAGTTGTCCATTTTAAAAGCAGGGATGAGTTGTCGGAAATAAAGTCGGAGTCGGAGTCAGGCCTATTTTTGAGAGAAAGAGTCGCAGTCGGATCTGTTAAAATTCCCGGAGTTGGAGTTGTCCATTTTAAAAGCAGGGATGAGTTGTCGGAAATAAAGTCGGAGTCGGAGTCAGGCCTATTTTTGAGAGAAAGAGTCGCAGTCGGATCTGTTAAAATTCCCGGAGTTGGAGTTGTCCATTTTAAAAGCAGGGATGAGTTGTCAGAAATAAAGTCGGAGTCGGAGTCAGGCCTATTTTTGAGAGAAAGAGTCGCAGTCGGAACTGTTAAAATTCCCGGAGTTGGAGTTGTCCATTTTAAAAGCAGGGATGCGTTGTCGGAAATAAAGTCGGAGTCGGAGTCAGGCCTATTTTTGAACGAAAGAGTCGCAGTCGGATCTGTTAAAATTCACGGAGTTGGAGTTGTCATTTTAAAAGCAGGGATGAGTTGTCGGAAATAAAGTCGGAGTCGGAGTCAGGCCTATTTTTGAGAGAAAGAGTCGCAGTCGGATCTGTTAAAATTCCCGGAGTTGGAGTTGTCCATTTTAAAAGCAGGGATGAGTTGTCGGAAATAAAGTCGGAGTCGGAGTCAGGCCTATTTTTGAGCGAAAGAGTCGCAGTCGGATCTGTTAAAATTCCCGGAGTTGGAGTTGTCCATTTTAAAAGCAGGGATGAGTTGTCGGAAATAAAGTCGGAGTCGGAGTCAGGCCTATTTTTGAACGAAAGAGTCGCAGTCGGATCTGTTAAAATTCCCGGAGGTGGAGTTGTCCATTTTAAAAGCAGGGATGAGTTGTCGGAAATAAAGTCGGAGTCGGAGTCAAGCCTATTTTTGAACGAAAGAGTCGCAGTCGGATCTGTTAAAATTCCCGGAGTTGGAGTTGTCCATTTTAAAAGCAGGGATGAGTTGTCGGAAATAAAGTCGGAGTCGGAGTCAGGCCTATTTTTGAGAGAAAGAGTCGCAGTCGGATCTGTTAAAATTCCCGGAGTTGGAGTTGTCCATTTTAAAAGCAGGGATGAGTTGTCGGAAATAAAGTCGGAGTCGGAGTCAGGCCTATTTTTGAACGAAAGAGTCGCAGTCGGATCTGTTAAAATTCCCGGAGGTGGAGTTGTCCATTTTAAAGCAGGGATGAGTTGTCGGAAATAAAGTCGGAGTCGGAGTCAAGCCTATTTTTGAACGAAAGAGTCGCAGTCGGATCTGTTAAAATTCCCGGAGTTGGAGTTGTCCATTTTAAAAGCAGGGATGAGTTGTCGGAAATAAAGTCGGAGTCGGAGTCAGGCCTATTTTTGAACGAAAGAGTCGCAGTCGGATCTGTTAAAATTCCCGGAGTTGGAGTTGTCCATTTTAAAAGCAGGGATGCGTTGTCGGAAATAAAGTCGGAGTCGGAGTCAAGCCTATTTTTGAACGAAAGAGTCGCAGTCGGATCTGTTAAAATTCCCAGAGTTGGAGTTGTCCATTTTAAAAGCAGGGATGAGTTGTCGGAAATAAAGTCGGAGTCGGAGTCAAGCCTATTTTTGAGCGAAAGAGTCGCAGTCGGATCTGTTAAAATTCCCGGAGTTGGAGTTGTCCATTTTAAAAGCAGGGATGAGTTGTCGGAAATAAAGTCGGATTCGGAGTCAGGCCTATTTTTGAGAGAAAGAGTCGCAGTCGGATCTGTTAAAATTCCCGAAGTTGGAGTTGTCCATTTTAAAAGCAGGGATGAGTTGTCGGAAATAAAGTCGGAGTCGGAGTCAGGCCTATTTTTGAGCGAAAGAGTCGCAGTCGGATCTGTTAAAATTCCCGGAGTTGGAGTTGTCCATTTTAAAAGCAGGGATGAGTTGTCGGAAATAAAGTCGGAGTCGGAGTCAGGCCTATTTTTGAACGAAAGAGTCGCAGTCGGATCTGTTAAAATTCCCGGAGTTGGAGTTGTCCATTTTAAAAGGAGGGATGAGTTGTCGGAAAAAAGTCGGAGTCGGAGTCAAACCTAATTTTGAACGAAAGAGTCGCAGTCGGATCTGTTAAAATTCCCGGAGTTGGAGTTGCCCATTTTAAAAGCAGGGATGCGTTGTCGGAAATAAAGTCGGAGTCGGAGTCAGGCCTATTTTTGAGCGAAAGAGTCGCAGTCGGATCTGTTAAAATTCCCGGAGTTGGAGTTGTCCATTTTAAAAGCAGGGATGCGTTGTCGGAAATAAAGTCGGAGTCGGAGTCAGGCCTATTTTTGAGCGAAAGAGTCGCAGTCAGATCTGTTAAAATTCCCGGAGTTGGAGTTGTCCATTTTAAAAGCAGGGATGAGTTGTCGGAAATAAAGTCGGAGTCGGAGTCAGGCCTATTTTTGAGAGAAAGAGTCGCAGTCGGATCTGTTAAAATTCCCGGAGTTGGAGTTGTCCATTTTAAAAGCAGGGATGAGTTGTCGGAAATAAAGTCGGAGTCGGAGTCAGGCCTATTTTTGAGAGAAAGAGTCGCAGTCGGATCTGTTAAAATTCCCGGAGTTGGAGTTGTCCATTTTAAAAGCAGGGATGAGTTGTCAGAAATAAAGTCGGAGTCGGAGTCAGGCCTATTTTTGAGAGAAAGAGTCGCAGTCGGAACTGTTAAAATTCCCGGAGTTGGAGTTGTCCATTTTAAAAGCAGGGATGCGTTGTCGGAAATAAAGTCGGAGTCGGAGTCAGGCCTATTTTTGAACGAAAGAGTCGCAGTCGGATCTGTTAAAATTCACGGAGTTGGAGTTGTCCATTTTAAAAGCAGGGATGAGTTGTCGGAAATAAAGTCGGAGTCGGAGTCAGGCCTATTTTTGAGAGAAAGAGTCGCAGTCGGATCTGTTAAAATTCCCGGAGTTGGAGTTGTCCATTTTAAAAGCAGGGATGAGTTGTCGGAAATAAAGTCGGAGTCGGAGTCAGGCCTATTTTTGAGCGAAAGAGTCGCAGTCGGATCTGTTAAAATTCCCGGAGTTGGAGTTGTCCATTTTAAAAGCAGGGATGAGTTGTCGGAAATAAAGTCGGAGTCGGAGTCAGGCCTATTTTTGAACGAAAGAGTCGCAGTCGGATCTGTTAAAATTCCCGGAGGTGGAGTTGTCCATTTTAAAAGCAGGGATGAGTTGTCGGAAATAAAGTCGGAGTCGGAGTCAAGCCTATTTTTGAACGAAAGAGTCGCAGTCGGATCTGTTAAAATTCCCGGAGTTGGAGTTGTCCATTTTAAAAGCAGGGATGTGTTGTCGGAAATAAAGTCGGAGTCGGAGTCAGGCCTATTTTTGAGAGAAAGAGTCGCAGTCGGATCTGTTAAAATTCCCGGAGTTGGACTTGTCCATTTTAAAAGCAGGGATGAGTTGTCGGAAATAAAGTCGGAGTCGGAGTCAGGCCTATTTTTGAGCGAAAGAGTCGCAGTCGGATCTGTTAAAATTCCCGGAGTTGGAGTTGTCCATTTTAAAAGCAGGGATGGGTTGTCGGAAATAAAGTCGGAGTCGGAGTCAGGCCTATTTTTGAACGAAAGAGTCGCAGTCGGATCTGTTAAAATTCCCGGAGTTGGAGTTGTCCATTTTAAAAGCAGGGATGAGTTGTCGGAAATAAAGTCGGAGTCGGAGTCAAGCCTATTTTTGAACGAAAGAGTCGCAGTCGGATCTGTTAAAATTCCCGGAGTTGGAGTTGTCCATTTTAAAAGCAGGGATGAGTTGTCGGAAATAAAGTCGGAGTCGGAGTCAGGCCTATTTTTGAACGAAAGAGTCGCAGTCGGATCTGTTAAAATTCCCGGAGTTGGAGTTGTCCATTTTAAAAGCAGGGATGCGTTGTCGGAAATAAAGTCGGAGTCGGAGTCAAGCCTATTTTTGAACGAAAGAGTCGCAGTCGGATCTGTTAGAATTCCCGGAGTTGGAGTTGTCCATTTTAAAAGCAGGGATGAGTTGTCGGAAATAAAGTCGGAGTCGGAGTCAAGCCTATTTTTGAGCGAAAGAGTCGCAGTCGGATCTGTTAAAATTCCCGGAGTTGGAGTTGTCCATTTTAAAAGCAGGGATGAGTTGTCGGAAATAAAGTCGGATTCGGAGTCAGGCCTATTTTTGAGAGAAAGAGTCGCAGTCGGATCTGTTAAAATTCCCGAAGTTGGAGTTGTCCATTTTAAAAGCAGGGATGAGTTGTCGGAAATAAAGTCGGAGTCGGAGTCAGGCCTATTTTTGAGCGAAAGAGTCGCAGTCGGATCTGTTAAAATTCCCGGAGTTGGAGTTGTCCATTTTAAAAGCAGGGATGAGTTGTCGGAAATAAAGTCGGAGTCGGAGTCAGGCCTATTTTTGAACGAAAGAGTCGCAGTCGGATCTGTTAAAATTCCCGGAGTTGGAGTTGTCCATTTTAAAAGGAGGGATGAGTTGTCGGAAAAAAGTCGGAGTCGGAGTCAAACCTAATTTTGAACGAAAGAGTCGCAGTCGGATCTGTTAAAATTCCCGGAGTTGGAGTTGTCCATTTTAAAAGCAGGGATGAGTTGTCGGAAATAAAGTCGGAGTCGGAGTCAGGCCTATTTTTGAGCGAAAGAGTCGCAGTCGGATCTGTTAAAATTCCCGGAGTTGGAGTTGTCCATTTTAAAAGCAGGGATGCGTTGTCGGAAATAAAGTCGGAGTCGGAGTCAGGCCTATTTTTGAGCGAAAGAGTCGCAGTCGGATCTGTTAAAATTCCCGGAGTTGGAGTTGTCCATTTTAAAAGCAGGGATGAGTTGTCGGAAATAAAGTCGGAGTCGGAGTCAGGCCTATTTTTGAGAGAAAGAGTCGAAATCGGATCTGTTAAAATTCCCGGAGTTGGAGTTGTCCATTTTAAAAGCAGGGATGAGTTGTCGGAAATAAAGTCGGAGTCGGAGTCAGGCCTATTTTTGAGCGAAAGAGTCGCAGTCAGATCTGTTAAAATTCCCTGAGTTGGAGTTGTCCATTTTAAAAGCAGGGATGAGTTGTCGGAAATAAAGTCGGAGTCGGAGTCAGGCCTATTTTTGAACGAAAGAGTCGCAGTCGGATCTGTTAAAATTCCCGGAGTTGGAGTTGTCCATTTTAAAAGCAGGGATGAGTTGTCGGAAATAAAGTCGGAGTCGGAGTCAGGCCTATTTTTGAGCGAAAGAGTCGCAGTCAGATCTGTTAAAATTCCCTGAGTTGGAGTTGTCCATTTTAAAAGCAGGGATGAGTTGTCGGAAATAAAGTCGGAGTCGGAGTCAGGCCTATTTTTGAACGAAAGAGTCGCAGTCGGATCTGTTAAAATTCTCGGAGTCGGAGTCGTCCATTTTTCCCACCGACTGCGCAGCCTTGAGTGAAACTGTCATTTAACGAAGTCTCATTGTTACCCGTAAACACTTCGTTATGAAGAAAATTCATTAAATATAAATAACTCAAATTCATAAAGTTTGTATAATAAAATAAACATGTATAAATAAAATGAAAAATACACATAAAATAGAAATATTGAAAAAATGTATTTTAATTTGAGCACTAATTTTTTTTTATGTAATTTAAACATATGAGAAAATTTTAATTGAAGTAATGTTTAAAAAACACATAATAAAGAGAGGTAAACAAAAACTGAAGCATAGCATACCTTTTCTCTTTTTTCTTTAGTATTCCAAATCCTTAACTTTAAAAATGTCTGTAATATTACTTTATACAGGTTTCTTATAAAAAAATACACTGTTCATAAAAAAATTTTTGCACTTTTCTAAATATCCAAACAATTCATCTGTAACATTTTCGTGGAACTGGAATCCCCTTATTATTATTATTATTATATCGAAGGTTTTTAGCACTTTTTCTTTTGAATGAAAATGATTAAATGAATAATTTCATTTTCATACAATCCTCTGAAATAAATTCATACATCCCTCACAACAACAACTTTTTCGTTGTTTAAACGTTGGTTTAAGGCTTTTTTATATTCCTGCACAAAGGCTTTAATTGCTATTTTAACAACTTCTTCGTTTGAATGTTGTACACGCCCGAAAGTGGAATAAACTTCGCTACATAGAATATATTTTTCGTAATATGGAGATTAATTTGCATGTTAATGGTGCTCAAATATTTAAAAAACATTTAGAGTTGAATAGACCTAGATAACATAGCATGATTAATGTAATTTAAATTTTTTGAATATTTGTTTAAAATGACATTTATCAGGTTAGATTGTAGTTAAATGTCAAAAAATATAATTTGAATCTAATTTTTGTTCTTATTTTATCTGGTTTTCAGAGTATTTTAAATACATCCACAAATAACCTTGATATCTATATAGTTTTGATTTTCTTTGCAGACACCGAGAAACAAAATCCAATGTGTTTTAACCCTTAAATGCCTAGTGTTGCTTTTCGGCAACATATCCAATTTAGGCTCTAAAATACTATTAGAATAATATTGAAGCTATAATGTCTAATGTTGCCAATAAAATACATTCTGAAAATATTATAAAATCCATTTTCAACATGTAGATGGCAACACTTGTGCTATTTAAGAATAAAGATAGATTTACACTAGATTAATTTTAACACAATTATTCTAATTGATAAACAAATCATATTAGATGTAAATTTCCAACTGGGCGAAAAATGTCCGGACCAGGATTCGAACCCGGGACCTCCTGGCTGAAGCCGCCAGTGCTCTGCCATCTGAGCTATCCCGGACGATTCTGGTCGAACTTTTTTGTAATCATCAAGGTTAGCTGGGTGAAAAAGTTCGACCAGAATCGTCCGGTATAGCTCAGATGGCAGAGCACTGGCGGCTTCAGCCAGGAGGTCCCGGGTTCGAATCCTGGTCGGGACATTTTTCGCCCAGTTGGAAATTTACATCTAATAAAGATAGATTTATTTTTTCAATTGTTGCTACTTGTTCTTTTTGTTTGGTTTGGAAGCTTGCGAAATACCCTATTTTGACCTGCAGTGAGCAAGTAAAATTTATTTCTTATTATAGATCCTAAAATTCTTGTGTGTTTAATATTATAGAATTTTATCAAGGGAAATTATTTTTTCAATTAAACACCAATATTGCCGATTTGTAACAAACTGTTTTTTAGCCGTAAACGATACTTAAAACAAAATATGATTTTTTTAAGTATTTTTCCCATGATTTATTTAAAAAATGAAAGCCGAAAAACCTTATTTTAATGATTTTTGAAAAGTCAGGCATTTAAGGGTTAAGATGCTGTAGCACAATCATGAACCTCCTGAGCATAGCCAGTGATAAATCTGTACCTGCAGCTGATGATCTCATGCCAGTTCTTGTCTATGTTCTAATCAAAACTAAACCCCCACACCTATTATCCACTGTACAGTATGTGAATACTTTTTTTGAGAAGCAGTTAGAAGGAGAAGAAGCCTACTGGTGGACATTTTGCATCACCTGTAGAGTACATGAAAAACATGGACTACTAAATAATATAAGTATATATTTACATGTGGCAAATTGCTTACTGATTTATTGAATTTTGGCATAAAATTTTATAATTTACTGATAATACGTTATGAGAGAGGATAGAAAATATAGGAAGAGTCCTGATTATAATTCAGTATATTCTTAGGTTAGAAATGTTATCATTGAATATATGATTGGCATAAAACAGTATAAAGAAATGCACAAATAACTTGGAATTTAAAATATTTTTGTTTCTGAGATCCATGGAGAAATAAGTCTTGAAACAACTAGATTCTGAATTTTCTAATTATCTTTGCTATTTTTATTTTCTTACACTTATTATTTCTGCATGTCATGTATTCATCTTACCACAAAGTTTTCTTGTATTTGTCTTATGAATGTTATTGTTGATTATTTATATTTCATTGTGATAATTATTTGATTATGTTGACATATGTATATATATATATATATATATATATATATTATTTATTATTTTTATTTTTTTTTGTAACTGTTATGTTTTATCATTCAATTGTTTTACAATTAAATTTTATGTGGTAAAATTACTGCACCACATCAGATACTCACGTTTGATTCATTCCAATTTTGATGAAAAAGTTAATGAATAAAATAGGGATACAATCAATCTTTTCACCACCTTAATCTATTTGCACCTGAACTGCGCATATCAGGGATTTCTTTTTTATTCAGAAATTCTGAATTCACATCAGAAATTCTGAATAGTAATTTTTGCTTTATTTAATGACTTACCTGAAGTAAAAATTCTTCTTTCGAAATTTCAAATATAAATTGAAAATTTCTGATTAAAAAAGAAATTCTTATACGCTTTGGATGCAAATGTGTTTAATAAATCTTAATATTATTATATCTTATTATAATTCCAAATCACATCCAAATTTTGTTGGTAAAATTTATGAAATTGGAAATTTTCTTTAATTTATATAGTTTTTTGTAATACATAGGGATGTTATTGCGATTATCGCATAAAAGTACATTTTGATAATATTTTATTGCGAATATCATTTGAATATCATCGTTCGTTATTACGAAAATACTATTTTCCTTAAATTCACTGAAATAATATGATGCATAACATGCCATTCTTTATCAACATGTATAATTCTTTATAAATGTCAGAAGCATATTGCTTTTTTTATTATTTTGGTAGAAATAAAGCAGGAGTGTGGAAAGGGGGAAAGAGGTGAAAGGAGATAATTGAAGCCTTCCAATTGAAGTGACTTCCATAACCACACAAATCCAGCTGAATAGATATTGAGGAAATCAAGAAAAACTGAATATTTCTTGGAAATTTGAGCTTGGAAATCAGATATTTTTCAGAGTTATATGTTTTCATAGTTTTTTCATAGTAACTATGAAAAAAATCTGACTTCAAAATTCAAATTTCCAAAAAATATTCTGTTTTTCTTGATTTTCTCAATATCTATTCAGCTGGACTTTTGTGGTTATGGAAGTTACAGCTTCAATTGTACTAGTGCTGAACTTAAATTGAGCAGTGAGCTAAAAGAACCTATTATATTAAAAGAAATTTAGGTTCTTTGAACAAGTTGTTTTTGGGTTAATTATAGCTGTATCAACCTCACAATTTTTATAAATGACTCTGGATAAAAAAGAATATTAATTCTTTTCTTTCTGTTTATGTTTTGGGCATTTTATTTTATAATGTAACTTGACTATTACAGCAGAAATACTTGTGTGTTATTTAAAATGTTTCAGGAACTTTAAATGCTATTGATTGTAGTTACATTTTCATTATTTAGTTTTATTTAGGAAATTAAATTCAAAATCGTGTCCCTCGTATTTAAAATGTAGTCTTCCAACAGTAAATATTACATATATTAGAAATAACACTAAATTTTATACAAGAGTATGAAAAGCGAAAAAAAATCCTAATTTTTGACTAGCTACATAAAACATTTTAAATATGTTTACTTATAGGTGTCAATATTTTCTGTCTTTTTTTTTTTTCAGAGAATGAGAGAGGAGGGTAATAATATTGGGTATATGCAAAAGTAAGTTCTGTTTTTCAGTTAAAATTATGTGTTTATTTATCTTATTACATGTTTATTCCGTATAGACGTCTACTGACAACGGATTGGTCAACATTCAATGCAGGATGATGCTTCTGCCAATTCTTGTTGTGTTTGTGTGTTGTCTTCATCCAATAATGCTTGCAATTTTTTTCTTCACGTTCTGCATCTTTAACATCAAATAAACCTTCTTTAAATTTCCTGAACCACCTTCTACGCATACTATCAGAAAAAGACTATTCTTCATAAGCTTCTACAAGTAAACGATGACTTTCAGCAGAGCTTTTCTATAAATTATAAAAGTAATAACAAAACTTCCTGCAAATGACGATTATTTGGCACAAAACTATGCATTTTGCTTCTGCCAGATCTTGTTGTGTTTGTGTGTGGACTTCATCCAATAATGCTTGCAATTTTTTTCTTCACGTTCTGCATCTTTAACATCAAATAAACCTTCTTTAAATTTCCTGAACCACCTTCTACGCATACTATCAGGAAAAGACTATTCTTCATAAGCTTCTACAAGTAAACGATGACTTTCAGCAGAGCTTTTCTATAAATTATAAAAGTAATAACAAAACTTCCTGCAAATGACGATTATTTGGCACAAAACTATGCATTTTGCTTTTGCCAGATCTTGTTGTGTTTGTGTGTGGACTTCATCCAATAATGCTTGCAATTTTTTTCTTCACGTTCTGCATCTTTAACATCAAATAAACCTTCTTTAAATTTCCTGAACCACCTTCTACGCATACTATCAGAAAAAGACTATTCTTCATAAGCTTCTACAAGTAAACGATGACTTTCAGCAGAGCTTTTCTATAAATTATAAAAGTAATAACAAAACTTCCTGCAAATGACGATTATTTGGCACAAAACTATGCATTTTAAATCGAATAAAAGACTACGTTCTTTACACTTTAATTATATATTACCAGGGCTTAATTTCTAACAAAAAAAGTACCGGAGCCCTAATATTCTGATGCACCTGTACAACAGCAGTACCGCCCCCCTCCCCCCCAACTGTCACTCCAATCTGCATATTTATGTTTCGTACATTATTTGCAAAATTTAAAGCATCTTTTTCTTTGGCAAAATAAAAATTTTAAATATATCTATCAGCATATACTTAGCTGTCAACTATTCCACTTTTTAGTTATCACTCCTTCTGAATAGTAATCTTTGCCTAATTTTAATGTTAATTAATTGCAGTATTCTGCGATTAAATATGGTAAGGATTATGATTAGAAAATAGTGTTAGCACAAAAAAGGGATAGTTCGCAGCTATGCATTTTTAAGAAAAAATGAATGAAATTTACAGAAATTAATATTTATATGCTGAAGAATGGAAAAGTATCCTATGAAAGGTGACTATCTTAAACTATAATCGATTCCTTCCGCATAAAAATCTTTTGTGGTGAGCCCCTGAAAATCAGATTAAATTAAAAATTTGACACCATTATCGGAAAGAATCGATGCTTTTATAGAAAAAGGGAAAACACTGATCGATTGCTTTCTATCAGAATAACAATACATGGCAATTATATCTACTTACAAATGAAAGTAACTTCGTAAATGTGCAGAGGAGAGCCTTAACATGGGTACCGTTCATGATACAAAATAAACAGAAAAATCACTAATGTGATTTTTATACTCGTACGCAAAGAAGAAAAAAAACCTTAAACAAACAAAACTCTGATGCTGTTGGCTAAAACAGAAAATATTCTTTTCAGGTTAGATGGCTAAAAAAACAGCCAATAAAAAATTATCCTACTGTAACAAAAGAAAATCGAACTGAAAGCAAATTCATTGTTCAGTATCTTGAGTGGCGCAGCATCAACACATCGCCGACATAAGTTTGAAATAGAAAAACGCGATTTCTGTTTTCCCTTCATTCTGATCAAAATAGCACTAAATTTATTTGAAATAGAATATAATACGTAATTTTAAAGGAGGAAAAGTTTTTTTTTTCTATACATAAATAAATAAAATTTTAAATATAATACACATTGAGCTCGAGTCAGTCCAAGCCCAAAAACTGATGTAAAAATTGAGTCTGTTTTATCTACATCTCCTACGTGTGCGACACATTACATCACATATAGTGAGTGTTTTGGTAAAAAAGAATACAAAAAGCTTGGAGATGGGAAGGAAAGGAAAAGGTAATTTAGGCTTTGGTTTCTCTGAAGCACTATTACACTGGGCTCCGGAGCCCTGTATTTATGAGCTCCGGTGAATTCCAACCAATGTTTAAATATTTATCGAAAACTGAGAAGTACCGGAGCCGAGCTCCGGTGGGCTCCGGCGCAAATTAAGCCCTGTATATTACACTTTAATACTATATTTTGAAGGTTATGAAGAGACTTTTCAAAAACATGTATTACCTGATTCACACAATACATATGAGAACACTTACGCCATCTATTAGAAAAATGGGATTTACTTTTGCATATACCCAATAGAAAGAAATTAACTTATATATATTGCTCTTCATACTTGATACTGTCTAGTCAACCTAAACTGCTTTGTTTAATGATTTCTTCTATATCTTTATTAATATTTTTAGTTCATCTAAAAAAAATTAATATTTTAATATTAGTACTTATTTTTATTATTATTTTATAATGTCATGTAAATTATGTAGTTTAAATGATTTTCTTTTCTTTTTTTTTAAATAAATAAATAATCCTGATTTTAAAAACACTTGTTTCATTAATGTTATTGCATTATATATCAAGTGATCATGTAATTGCTAGTACCTGGTTTGGTTCAAAAAAAATTTCAAATAATTAGCATAACTTTTTACTTATTTTAAGTACTATTTGTTAATTTTTAAATTTACGTAACTAAGCAACATTGAAATTTTTCTATGCAGTTAAAAAATATATATGTTTTTTAATTGTATTTTCTACCACTGAGAATATACCTGAGTTACATTTGACTTCTACTGTTTTTAGTGTGATAAAAAATTATCTATATAGAAGGCTTGTATTTGAACTTTGTAAATACTTTATTTTTTAGAAAGTGTTATGATTTGTGCGTAAACATTTTAAAACCAGTCTGATATTGCTGTAGAAATTTTTAATTGCATATCAATAATTTTTTAATGTGCAAAATTAGTTGAAAAAAGGCTGATTAAAATAAATTGCTAATGACAATCCAATTATTTATATTAGCCCTATGTTCTTCTTATTTCTGAAAGAATATCTAATTGATGTTTTTCTGTGATCTTTGGTATGTATATTTATCAGTCCATTATAGGCTTCTTTGTGTAAAGCATACCGTTATTTTCTTTTACTTTTTTAGTATTGGTGGATAACATATACAGTGCACAATATATTAACTCAAAAAGGTTTTTTTTTCTTGATAGCTTTGAACTAATATTTACAAAGATTTTCTCTGCAAAGTTCTTTGCAATATTTACAAAGTTTGTATCAAAGTAAAATTTAAAACATTCAAATTATTTACAGAAGTTTTCAATTTGATTACCTTTCATAAGTGCAACCATTAGAAATGAGTTTGGACTCTTTTTATTTATTAGCCCCCGGTATACTATTTCTTTCTCCCAGCTTATTTTGTGAATTCCAAAAAATAACGTTACCTTACAGAATCCAGTCCTAAAACAAAGCAGTATGATTAAATACTCTATAGCAATGTTTTTAACTTCTAAGCATCGCACATTTTCGATTTTTATACCGTTGTATTCGGAAAAAAAAAGTACTTTTTAATGCAATTTGTTTGAAAACTGCATCTCCATTTATTTTTGAGACATGATTTTTTTTTTTTTTTTTTTTTTTTTTTTTTTTTTTTTTTTTTTTGTAGTTTTTAGAGCTTTTTGCTTAATATTGGCAACGGAATAACTCCATTTCTGTAGAAAGTGAAAGAAAAATAGCAATTATATCTTTTTGTTGCCATTTTCCGATAAAAACTAAAAAAAAATTAATTAAAATACGTGCTATTTTGAAAAAAATATAAATGAAGTATTTCTGTTGAAACATGGAGCTATTAGAAACTAAATTTAATTTTAAATATCAATATTAATAATACAAACAAATGAAGGCCTGTGAATCTTTAGATAGCCGATTTTTTTCTTGAGTTTTTTGAATGACTAAATCTCTTTTTTTTTTTTTTTTTTTTTTTTTTGGATTTGTGTATTATTCAGCGATAGTGACGTCCTAAGCGTACTTTACTATAGATGTTTTTTAACACTGGATGGCAAATGATGAATTCTTCAGCGGATGAGGATGACGTCACTTTATGTAAAATAAAATCGCGTGTTATAACTCTTAAAACTGAACTACAGTAGAGTTCCGATTATTGGAGTTTCCGCTTTCACCGGGTTATTTTCTTCTGATGGACTGATGGCTTCATTATGAAACAGTCATTATAAATGAAGTGTTAGGGGAAGATGAAAGAGCAGCTGTAAAAAGTTAGAACTGTGATTTTCTGGTCAGAATGGGGGAAAAAATGGCCATATTTTTTTTTTCTCTTTTATCTTCCCCTAACACTTCATTTATAATGACTCTTTCATAATAATGGAAGCCATCAGTCCATCAGAAGAAAATGATCCATTCCAAAGGTATAAGTTCGATTAACTCGGATAATCGGGACTATACTGTATCTATATTTACCGTATTTTATGGAAGAAACGCCGCACTCCTCAAATTGGCCTGAATAAGCTTAAAAATATCGTAATCGCCGCACCCATTGTAAACGCTGCATCCGTCGGAACGCTACTTTTCTCGACAGCGTCACATTGACCTAACTTTAATCAAAGTTTTCTGAGCAGTGTAGGATGCCTCATTTTTAATATCTTAAGATGTCTGGAGCTTTATTTAAAATATTTAAATCCGATTTTAAATATTTTTATGAATTTTTAAATTAAGGAAACTCAGTTGGTATTTAAAAAAATCGTAAACGCCGCAATTGGAAAAAAAAAATTAACTTTTAAACTCCTAAACGCCGAGGCGTTTCTTCCATAAAATACGGTATATACATATATTTTTTTTTTTGGTCATCGGGGGCGACACTAAATTATGAAAAAGAAGAATTCCTGTTTTCTAGTTTATTTATTTTTTTTAGTTGAAACTGAAGATTTGATTTTGAGTCCACCAGAAGCTGAAAAATTTTGTAGCATCAAAACTCGAGTTTGATACCAAAAGTATGCAGTAAAAAATTATCAATAACACTTTGAAATTGTTTCAAGGCTACTTTTCTCATTTAAAAATATCTTCTTACATAGCAATGACCAATGCAGAAAACTTGAATACCTACGTAGGTCGTAAAGCTTGCGTTAACTTCACTTTGATGGTGTTGAATCGATGAATGAGTGCGTAGATGGATTCAGCAGATGGTGAACTTTGCTGCAAAGTTCGTGACAATGGTTTTGTCAAGCAAACACTTCGGGAAGGGAGAAAAGCTGACAGGTCCATATAATAATTTATTTTCTGTTACATAAATTAATGCAATAATAAAAATTTAATCATATAAATAAGTTATAAATTATAAAATATAAACACTGAGAAGGTGAATTTTAACTAGTGATAAACGTAAGAGCTGGGTGACATCAATCAGAATGAAAACATTTAAAAATAGAGTGGCAGAAATAAAAAAGCAAAAGAACAATTTTGAATTTAGAATGCCCTAAATGATGTCTTTTAAGGTGGTTCCCTCCTTCTTCTTTTGGAAGGGGGTGCGAAACCGTCATATCGACTTAGGATGGCTAGTGGTCTTTTCCTGTCGACAGTGTTGTTTATATTATCTATGTATATATATTTCTCTTACATAGCGCTAAAAAAGGGCTGTATTTGTAGCTTGCTATTTGGCAAAAGCCAAAGCGACGTTTCTCAGTGGTTAAGTTACGGTCACATATCCCAACCCACTCAGCAAGTCAAAATCCAGACAGTATCTCTCTTTTAACGCAAACCGTTTGAGCAATACATGAAAGAAAATTGCTATTGGTCCGTTTTACGGTGACGTGAGGAATTCAGCTAATCAGCTTAGTGATCCAAGGTTGTATTTAGACACAGGCGAAAAAGTTTTGTTTACAGTTCAATAGCGTGATACGTAGCGTGTTTTATAGCATCTTATTATAGTTTTAAATTAATTTAAGACGTGATTTTCAATACTATAGGCAAAATGAAAGGAGAAGGACCCCATCTGACATACCATTTAAATTTAAACGGCGTCAATTTCCTGTTCGCTTAGCTTTCTCAATGATGATCAACAAGTCACAGCGCAAAACTTTTGATAAATGCATTTTTATTTATATTTTCAACAAAATTTTCAATTACTTTTTTATGAATTAAAATATTTGTAAATTTCATATGTTGCTTGCTCGGATCGCATAGCGGCCCAACTAAAAATATTTTTTATTGTGTTTTCACTAAGGTTTTAAATTAATTCTGTTACCAAGGTACATTTTTATTTACATGTTCAACAAAGTTTACCATTACTTTTATATACATTAAAAATATTTGTAAATTTAATACGTTGTAATGATTTATGATAGCACTCATTCTGGCTAGAGTTGACATAAATGGTGGCGAGCGAGCGCAGTGAGCTATAAAGCCACAAAAGACCGCGTAGCGATCCCAATATGAATTGCGTAAGCAATTCATGGGGGTTGGCGAGCGTTAGCGAGCAAGGGTCTGAGCCCCCTCGTACTGTCTAATAGACCATAGCGCATCGTTGGATATTAAAACACGATCTCTGTGAAAGTTTTGAGCAATTTTTTTTACAGAGAAATAAATATCAATTATGAATTCTTCTCCATGACAATGTTTCCACATTTCTAATGTATGCGCTTTTAAGTGGTCTTGAATTTGCTTATTGGGGCACACATTGCATTTCTATGTTGCCTCGTGTGCTTTCCAAATATTTTCCCATAAATTTTACTCTATTCGGATGGTAATTGATCACATTAATTATAAATTCTTTTCAACAAGATTCATTATGTGATAGCTAATTGAAATAAAACCTTTTTTTTTTTTTTTTTTTTTATTTCAGTTAAGTTTCAATCTAGCTCTAAAATGCACGTGTTTGTATATATATATATATAATAATAGCAAAATAAAGCTAGTTATTGCATGTTGATAGAACTCTTTAATTAAAAGTTTCAACACAATGCGACAATTTTTTCATTGTCATTATAAATCTTTTTTTAGTGGAAGTCAAACTATAAATTTTAAAAAATGGACGCAATTTTTAAACATCCCAATAAAGAAGCGTTTACTATTCTAAATTTTTGTACATTTAATAAAAAATTGAAGCATATTTTTATTTATTTTTATGTCAATTTTGTAAATGTAAAGACATTAATTCAAAAGTTATTCAGAAAAACCTTGATTAGTTATTGATGTGCACCCTATAGCTTCACTTTTACCACTGGTTTTTAAAGTTAAATGTTATTCACCAACCTATACGGTATATATTTTTTCTTCAGTTACTGTTATTATTTTTTTAATCACTGTGTTTTTGTGTGTACCTTGTTCCCTCTTTTGTGTATATGAACATTTAGTTATATGTATATACGTATATATGTATATAACCTATTCAAAATTTTATTTATTTGTTAATGTGAAATTGCTATTGTGTTCAATTCACAATAACAAAATATTCAAATTGAGAAAAATGTGATGAAAATTTGTACTTGTTGAAAATTTATATCTCCTTTGATTGTTTATTTTATTACAGTAGGTTTCTTTTAATTCTTATGTCTAGGTAATTTGTTAGAATTTGTAATTGGCTTCCAGAAATGTTCTTTCTCATTCAGTTCATATATATATCAGTCTCTTCATGCAAAAATTGTAAAATTGTCATACATGGATTTATTTTGTCTGTTCCATAGATCTACAAATTCTAGATTCTGAGTACCACTATTTCCGAATATTGATATTCACCTTTTTAAATGAAAGAATTTCTGTAATTAAATAATATAAAGTTTACTAATCGGAAATATTGGTATTGAAATCTGGAATCTGTTGCATTTATTCTATTCTGTTTTAAGTTTTAAAGAGCGTGCATTCCAAATAGCCCTTTAAAAAACTTATGAGTGTCAGATCACTGTTGTTTACTCTATTGGAGTTGATTGTAACCCCCGGAATTGCACCGAATTCAACATCCCCCCCCCTCACACACACACACACACACACACACACACACACACACACACACACACACACACACACACACACACACACACACACACACACACACACACACACTAAAAAATTTAAGGTGAATTAAAATTGATTCAACTTCAGGGTTTCTATGCTGCTATAAAACATAGAAAACAGGTAATTGTCAGGGAAAATTACTATTTTTTTCTAAAACCTGGAAAAGTCAGAGTTTTTTTTTAATGCGCTGTCATGTGTCAAGATTCTCTTGAGTACCCAGGTCTGTCTGCAAAAAAAGTTCTGATTTTTCACCTCCAGGTAGAATTTTTGCTAAATTAACATTTTTAACATAAAGATGTTTTAGCTATACAAATTTGTCTCCAAATAGGCAATACCTCTGCGAAAGAAATATTGAGCCATGTTAATGTGCCTAGGATGAGATTTTATGAGTGTTTAAATAAGATAAAGAAAGAAAATTATTAACAAGCAAAAAAAGAAAAGCTGTAGCTGAAATTAAAATGTTTACAGACAAAAAATTTAAACTTGCACAAGAGACTGCTTCTGAAACAACACAAATAAATGACATTTTTAATTTACCATTTTTTATATTTTAAATATCAAATGATATAGATTTATAGTTTCAATTTTATAGGTTATTTTCATTTTCAGAGGCAAATTTACATTTTATTCTTATTAATGCATCAATATTATTCTCTTTTGCTGTATAAGTTTAATCATTAAGGCCTAGAATTGTAATTCATATTTATAAAAAATGCCGTGAATTGTGTTCAGGGAATTGTAGGAAATATGGTATGGGAAACCTGGAGAAGTCAGGGAATTTTGTTATTCAAATAGAGTGTGAACCTTGAGCTTTCTAAAGTTCCTTGTCCATAATAATTTCAGAAATCTTCAATCTATGCATGAGATTTTTGTATTTTTTTCCTGGTTTAGATAAGATAGGTTTAGGTAAGATATTGTTTCTTTGACATTAATTTTCACTTACTACTGAAACCAAAAGAATACTCTCCCCACCCCCACCCCCTTCACCATCACCACACACAAAAATTACACAAAGTATCTGACACATATATAACTTCTACCCATCTTTTATTTTTTATTATTATTCACCTTTTTAGCGAGAGAGAGATCATATTTCTGATTGTGAATTAATGTATGTAGATTTATTATTTTTACTTTTTTTGAACTGCATTGTTGTCTACAGTTGATATAGTTGCATTTGGATTTTGAATCAGGTTGTACTATTTTGTTACAATAGTCAATAGTATAATAATGGGCATTTTGAAGTGTTTGATGTACAGTAAATCAAGATCATTTGAATGTGTTATACTCTGTCGGAAGGTCAGTGCTTACTTAGCTAAATTTTAATCATAATTAAACTAATAAATTCTTTGTCTGATTTTTTATCTAAATATATACTTGTATATCTTAAAAATTTATTATAAGCTAGTGGATTGTTGGAGCTTACTGTATGTCTTGCTATCAACATATGATATTTGATTAGCCAATAGCAAAGCCAGTATTGAATATTTTAATTATTGATTTATGTTCATTTATTACCTCATTGACTAAATAGTAATTTTAACATGAAGTATTCCATGTTTTTAGAAATCTCTTTTGTTGTTGTATTATTGTAATAATATAACTTTTTTTTCTTTAGGTAGTGTCTTGAATGTTTAACTCTGGGTGCCTTAAATTTATGTAGTTTCAGTTTGAGATGTTTTACTAACTTGTGCAATATTCAATGTGTTTATGTGTATTTTTAGATATGTAACAGTTTTATCTATGTTTTTTACAATAGACATCAATTGCTTATAATAGAAGAAATAGAATACCATGTTTTACTTACCAAGCTTCAAAGAAATAAAAAATGTTCATGGACATCTAATCTTATGTTAATGTTGAATTGCTTCTTAAGGCTGTTCTTAACTGCTCTGCTCAACAAGCACAAAACGTTTTTGCACATTTACAAATTCATTTTTTAACAGAAAGCTATAAAATTGGAAAGCCTGGCCATGGAAGCGATTTGGAATTGAACTGTTTTTACGATTTTTTGATTAATCAATTACCCATTGAGTTATAAGCGTTTTGGATCACGTGACAAACACGTTCGCCCGCTCTTGAATGCTTTTTCTTCCTTCGCGCGGAAATTCTGTTCAAAACGCCTACTTTGACACTCTTTTCTGAAAGATCTATTGCGTTTGCAAAAAAAAAAATGAAAAAAAAAGCAGCTCAATGACATAGTTTATGAACAACAACTTCAGCTAGTTTCATGCATTTTCAAACAAAAATAAATTAAAACTTATGTCAGAAAGTTGCCCTTTTGGATTTGAGAACAGCCTTAAGGGAACCATTTTTGCGATTTAACAGAACAACATTTTCTCTAAGATTATACTGGTATGCAAAAAGTCGGAAATCTCATCCCTGAATATAAGATTTTTGCGAGTTTAAGGGGGAAAAAATTCAATAGCTGAAATTATCGCTAAAGCGCCCAATTTAGCAAATTAACGCCAAGAGAAAAGAGCCTTTCTAACAAAGAGATGGGGGTGACAAAGATATCCTGTCCCCGTGACGCCGAGTACAGTTCATACACGAAGAGATTTCGAAGAACACGAAGAGTTTGGTATAAGTGCAGTTAGCCGGTCTCCAAATTAAACGTCTTTTCGCAACATTCGTTTCACGTTAACACTACCGTCAACTTTAAGCCACTTTTTTCTGGTTTCAATCACATTTCCATCATTAAAAAATATTATACAGTCGGACCCCGTTATCCCGACACTCGGTTTTGACGTCACTCCGCTTATCACGTCAGCTTTTCAAAGTCCCGATTTTCTGTATATGATTTTAATGTAAATAAACTCCGGATTTTACGTAATTGAATAATTTCAACTCCGGATATCCCGACGGTTTAGGAAAATTGTCCATTTTTCAAAATCCATCTCATAAGCATGGAAATTAAGCAGTAAGAAATGTCTTAGACAAACTTTTCACAAAAGTGTCTAAAATACTCATTGAGATAAAAGAGAAATTTTGCTTCAATCTTTTATCTGAATAATTAAATTCACACACTATGAATGACCCACTTAAGCTCCAGATAGACGCATCAGCCTACTCGCGGTCTTTTTGTCCTAGTCAGGCGGCGCTTTTTTGTGGTTATATGACATTTTTCATCCGACTTAAACCAAAGCATTGCATGGCATTGAAATGATCAGAAATTATCTAACATCCATTTTTGAAACAACGAATATTGATTACAGTTCGTTGTGTATAATATTGAAAAAAGGACTGTAGGAAGCACATCTAGAGATACGCATACCTTAATTTACCAGTATTTCATTTAACAATTAAAAAAAAGTCATCATAAATGTAATTTTTATTCTTTTCAATTTTGTTTTGTGTTTATTTTGTTTAATAATATTGTTTAATTAATTAAAACTGCAAGAACAGTTAACAATTTAAAATTGCCTTAACTTAATTAAAAATACAGCTTTTTATAACCGTATTTTTCTTTAACTCCGGTTACCACGACACTCCGCTTATGACGACACTTTTTTCTGGTCATTAGAGTGTCGGGATAACGAGGTTCGACTGTATATGATTTTTCAACGTCGAAATGGAGTTGTATTATATTATATAATTAACATCAAACAATGAAGCTAACTGTATGGTTTTAAAGAGGATTTTTTTAAAACTATTTTTAAAGTTTTTGAACAAAGTGCTGGGTCCTGGGGGCTTCTTTGGTCCATTCACTTAGTTTAATATAAAATGAATGCATTTCATATGTAAATAAATACATTTTTATTGAAGCAACCTCGCAATCGCATTTGCTAATAAATTAACACTGCAAACTCTATAAACAAATGTTTTTTTTAAACATTTAAACACAATAAACCAATTGTTAATATTAAAGAAACGAGAAGCAATTTTCGTCATGTTATCCGCAGCAACTGGAACAAAAATAATTAATGTAACATTTTGCTACAGTAATAATTGAAAAAAATGTTACTTAAAACATGTTTTAAGAGATTTGATTGTATAAAAGACATTTTTAAGTATTGTGGCAATTTTCGGACCAAAAAAGCCCTCGCACAAAGTAGCCCCGAAATACTAGTTTTCATGTTAGCTTTATGAAAACATAAACATTTCATATGAAAATAAAAAGTTAAAGTAAAAACTATGATCACACATGGATTACAGGTTACTAAAGGTAATATTTTGACACTTACCTTATTTGTAGCTCTTATCCAGCTTTTTTCACCATAGAAAATTTGGAGGGTTAAAATTTACACACGAAAATAGTTGTTTACAAACACATCGAGTGTTGCCACTAAAAATTTTTTAATTACCCCCAAACTATTCAGTTACGCTATAGTAGGGTATAAAATGTTTTTCAAGGGCAAAAACTCCAAATTATCTTATATTCTTTGATCAATAGATCGAAAAAAACTTTTTTTATGGGATGGACCAAAACCAAAGTAGCCACGGTTGACGGTATCTCTATAAAATATATTTGTTGCTTAACCCTTTCGAGGGCGGTGTCCTTATAAAAGGACGCCTAATTTTAATTCCAAAACTGGAAAACAGCACCAAGAATTAAAAATTTCCTTTTATAATGTGCGTGAAAATAAGCAAGTTCATATTTTCTAAGAAATTCGTTTATAAATTCTAGTGTCAGTCTATTTTTTCATCAGTTTAAAAACAGAATTACTCCGCACCGGAAAGGGTTAAATTACCATGATTACAAAAGAAAAACTAATAAAAACAAGGAAAAGTATACGAAAAAAATATTAGAAAACTTATCATGTAGCGATATTTATCTCATTTACAACTTTTCACAGCAGATAAATTGCCAAATTTGCCATCGAGGTAGCTATAACTTTGGCATGTGCAAGAAAATAAAAGATCTTCCGATAGTTTTAAACATGTTCCGAGTTTTAATGAATTTGCTATATGGTAGCAATAACTTTTTTTCATTGAAAATGAGAAATTTTGTGCGTGATGGTATGATATTAATATTTTAAAATATGATTGTCACATTCTGTTATCTTGAAGTATGCATTTATAATTATAAAAAATTAAATTATATTATGTAATTTATGATGCATTGATAAGTTAGATAAATTACAACTTAATGAAGGAAATATATGCGTTTAGCTTAGGCTCTGAAGTATTTTCCAGTAATACGCACATATCATATTAAATAAATTAAACATGTTTCAGTTTAATATAGCTTCTCGATGGCTGAAATTTTTTTAAAAAAATAAGCGCTCATAAAGGATTTCTGAAAGTTTTTGAAGAATATTCTGCAACTGATAATAAATATCAGATATTGAGAAAATCGAGTCAGGTTGTCAAAATGGAACGACTAAATTTTCAGTATGAAAAAAAGGAAATAAACAAAAGGGAAAGCAAAATTAATAGGAACAAATTCCAAGAATCAGATATGAACGAAATAATGTATGAAATATATATAACCATTATATAATTACAATTCATCATCTATTTCCATTTAATAAACTAAAATTAATAAATTTAGTTTCAATACATTACACTGACATTATACAAAATAAAAAGGGAACCCATGA
This sequence comes from Maratus speciosus, assembly GCA_963932465.1. Classification (NCBI taxonomy): domain Eukaryota; kingdom Metazoa; phylum Arthropoda; class Arachnida; order Araneae; family Salticidae; genus Maratus; species Maratus speciosus. The sequence goes on from OZ010798.1 coordinate 296,933,900, forward strand.
CTTGTAATTAATTAATAACTAATGTACAACAGTGATATGATCATGTTGATAATGAAATTTAATATAGACCATGTAAGATGACAAACGTGCAGCATAAAATGGAATTTCTTACATCAAAGTATCAAGTAACTACAAAAGTAGAATCAAATGATAATACACTATGCATTTGCGCAATTGCAGCAATAAACTTAGCGCATAAAAATTTTTTAAAGTAGTTTGCTAACGTTGCAGAACATTTAGCTAACAGAAATTGTATATTTATAAAATATATAAAAGATACCTCTAAAAAGAATTGGCGTTTCAAAAAGAATTCTTGCAATTCAAAATGAAATTAAAATAGCTAAATAGTTAATTAAAATAGTTAATAAAATTGAAAATGAAATATATACATATATAATATATAATAGGAAATAAATTAAACATGTTTCAGTTTAATAGCTTCCTCGATGGCTGAAAAGAATTTTTAAAAATAAGCTCTCATGAAGGACTTCTAAAAGTTTTTGGGGAATATTCTGCAACTGATAATAAATATCAGATATTGAGAAAATCGAGTCAGGTTGTCAAAATGGAACAACTTAATTTTCAGTATGAAAAAAGGAAAATAAAAGGGAAAGCAAAATTATAGGAACAAATTCCAAGCATCGGATATGAACGAAATAATGTATGAAATATATATATATATAATATATAATAGGAAATAAATTAAACATGTTTCAGTTTAATAGCTTCCTCGATGGCTGAAAAGAATTTTTAAAAATAATCTCTCATAAAGGATTTCTAAAAGTTTTTGGAGAATATTCTGCAACTGATAATAAATATCAGATATTATTCAATATTGAGAAAATCGAGTCAGGTTGTCAAAATAGAACAACTAAATTTTCAGTATGAAAAAAAGGAAAATAAGCAAAAGGGAAAACAAAATTATAGGAACAAATTCCAAGCATCGGATATGAACGAAATAATGTGTGAAATATATATACAGGCTATCCATAATTAAACGACCCTACTTTAAAGTGGTCTACAGACAAATCTATTGTTCATAAAGTTGTGAAATTTTGTGGCAGACATAATTAAGGGATGGGAATTTGTTTAAGCTAAAAAAATATGAATTAAAAATAGTTCAACATTTTGCACACAGAGGGTGATATTTAATAGATTACACATTTAGCATTACGATAGTTTAGAAATTTTATTTACAGGATGTTCATAATTAATAGACCCTATTTTAAAGTTGTCTACAGACGAAACAATATTGTTCAGAATGTTGTGAAATTTTTTGGAGGACATAATAAACATATGGAAAATTGTTTGAGCGTAAAAAAATTAGGAAGCCGTTTTTTAACGAATTACACATTTGGCATACATTTACGATATTTTAACAAATTTTGTTATAACCAAACATTATCTTCTTGACTTTCATCATTTTCAGGTACCATCTGGAATCGTAATGACAGCATGTTTCACAGCTGACCACAGTGTGTTCTGAGAAATGCTATGAACAGGTCGTGAAATGCTGTCTTTAGAATAAGGTTAAGTTAATAAATAAAAATTTTAAACTATCATAATGCTAAATATATAATCTATAAGAAATTGCCCTCTGGTGGCGAAATTTTGAACTACTTTTATTTATATTTTTTTTTTTTTAGCTTAAACAAATTCCCATCCCTTTATCATCTCTTTCACAAAATTTCACAACTTTATGAACAATAGTTTTGTCTGTAGACAACTTTAAAGCAGGGTCGTTTAATTATGGACACCCTGTATATAATATACAGGGGCCGCGCTAACCATTCGCCAACTCGCCAAATGCGAATACATCGTGAAATTGGCGAGAAAAAAATTATTATGGCGAAATAATTGGCGAATGATTTTTATGGGACTCTTTTGTTGTTGTAATCATGTTTTGGAACGTAAATGATTTTTCTAAGGGTGATTCTATTCCGAAAATTTAAGTCATTCATTTCCGAAAATTTAAAAAAATCGGTCATCAATTCGAAAATTCGGACAAAAAATATCGCGAATTTCGACAAATGGTTGCCAAAAAAACGCAAATTTCGTCAAAGAATCGCGGAAAAAAAATCAAATTTCGTCAAAGAATCGCAGTGAAAACGCAAATTTCGTCCAAGAATCGCAGAAACACCATAAATTCGTCAAAAAGTCGAAAAACGAGCAAATTTCGTCAAAAGATTGCGAAAAACCGCAAACTTCGTCAAAAAATCGCGAAAACCCCGCAAATTTCCTCAAAAATTGCGAAAAACCGCAAATTTCCTCAAAAGATTGCGGAAAAAACGCGAATTTCCCCAAAAGATCGCGAAAAATGTGATATTTATGATACATATACATGATATAGATACCTATACGTAATATATATGTGTATATAATATAATATATGCATATATGCTTTTGGTTCATAAGAGATAAATTTGGCTAATGATTTTGAAATTTGGCTAATGTGTTGGCTAATAGTCTTAATTTCTTAGCGCGGTCCCTGAATATATAATATGAAATAATTATACGAATTATTATTAATAGAATTTCCGTTTAATAGCTTCCTTGATGGCTGAAAAGAATTTTTAAAAATAAGCGCTCATAAAGGACTTCTGACAGTTTTTGAAGAATATTCTGCAACTGATAATAAATATCAGATATTACTCAATATTGAGAAAATCGAGTCAGGTTGTCAAAATAGAACAACTAAATTAAAAACAGAGAAATAAAAGGGAAAGCAAAATTATAGGAACAAATTTTAAGCATCGGATATGAACGGAGTCAATGAGAAATGATGAACAAAATTTTGTAATTTTAAAATATGAAAAATGCTTCGTGAAAAATTGAAGAGAAGAGAAGAGAGAATATTGACTTTAGGAAAATCAAAACAATGGCCCAATGTTTAGTAGCGTGAATACTGCGTTACCAAGTGCCCCCACTTACGCAGAATGTTTCGATTTTAACACATTTATGCCTAGCCTCCGTTTTTTGGGACGCTTCGAATTTTAATAAATTTGTATGATTTTCTTTTTCTCTATAACATGAAAACTATATAAAATAATTATCTATAAATGTCTTTATCTGTTACAGAGAGATGACAGCATAAGAGGGATTTTTATTTGCTTAACCCTTAAATGCCGGGTGTTGCTTTTCGGCAACATACCCAATTTAGGCTTCTAAAATACTCCTAGAATAATATTGAAGCTATAATGCTTAATGTTGCCAATAAAATACATTTTGAAAATATTATTAAATCGATTTTCAATATGTAGATGGCAACAGTTGTGCTGTTTAGTAATAAAGGTATATTTATCTTTTCAATTGTTGCTATATGTTCTTTTTGTTTTGTTTGGAAGCTTGTGAAATACCCTATTTTGTTCTGAAGTGAGCAAGTAAAATTTATTTCTTATTATAGTTCCTAAAATTCTTGTGTGTTTAACATTATAGAATTTTATCAAGAAAAATTATTTTAATTAAAGACCAGTATTGCCGATTAGTAACAAACTGTTTTTTAGCCGTAAACTATACTTAAAACAAAATATGATTTTTTAAGTCTTTTTCCCATGATTTGTTTAAAAAATGAAAGCCGAAAAAAATTATTACAATGATTTTTGAAAAATCAGGCATTTAAGGGTTAAACGAAGGCCTCTTTTCGGTGTTTATAAATTTTTTATTGTTCAAGAGGGCGAAATGTAAAAAAGTAAGTTTATTTGTGTTTTTTCAATCAAGGATAAAAAAAAAAATAATAAAAATAAGTCATAACCTTAGTTTGTAGACTTCTTTGAAATACGGTTTTTTTTTTCAATTGTGAAATTATATGTTCAAGTTTATTTTTTATGTATTTTTATAAAGTTCAAAATATCGGGCACTAGGCACGAATGGGTACATATTTTTATTAGCCATTTAAGAGACAGTTATTTGTGTAAAGTCCTTTTCAAGATGACTATGAAACAAATTGTTTTTAAGACTCAAATATGATTATTCTTAGTTTATTATTACTAATACTTATAATGTTATTAGGCTCTGTAAAGAAATAAACATATTTTTTTAGTAGTTCATAAAAATACTAATTATGGTAGATAAAATACAATTTAAAAGCTTTTTTTACATAAATTTAGACAAAACACATAATCATGCATATAAATATTATGTATATGCCCGTATTTAGTAAGTTTACATTTTATCAAATAAATACAAAAAAAAAAAAAAAAAAAAAAAAAAAATTAGCGTATTTTTTTTAGTATTTTTCCAGTTCATTTTGCAACATGTTAAAGGGATTTTACCAATAAATTTAAGTAAACAAAAACTCAGGCACAAGTGTGTTAAGGCGCCTGTCCTCAAAAAAGATTTTTCGGATTTCGTGTTTTAGAAGTTTAATTCAAGCTATGGCCGACGGGGAAAGGAGGTACATTGTGTAAATTTTGTAGCCAATCAGATAGGAAAAAAAATTGTTTTCCTGTCAAGTTATAGTGACACATTAAGATGAGGTCGTGTTTTTTGCTTCTTTCGCTGGCGAAATTTGACTTTCCATAAGACTTTTAGCATTAGTGCAAAAACCGGCGATTCCATTGGCTATCGGTGAACCGAACTTCTTTCCCTGGAAGGAAAAAATCCATTTTACGAATAATAGTGCTGCTACTCGCAATAACTTGATGTATTATAAAAAAAAGCGTATATATTTCTCATACGGAACACAAAACCAATTGTTATACAGTTAATAACATAATATATAAATAATTATTAAATTTGATTTAATTTTCTATTAAGAAAATTATCAACAGCTCTAAAACAACATTGACTTAGTTAAATTATGATAAAATAATGAGATTGTTATAATATGTTGCTTATAACTTTTTTATTGTTTACTCACATGTTTGCAATCTAAAGTTCTAGCGGCTTAACTAAAAATAAGTAATTGAAGTTCCATCTAGATATATAAAAATATTTTCCCACGTAAATTTAAAAGATACAATTATTGCCTTTAAATAGATATTTTATTTTAATTAAATAACATTAGCTCCTAAGTGGTATTATGTAGTAAAATTATAATCACAATATTACATTTCGAATAAAAATTGTAAAGCTACTGATAATAAATTAATAAATAAAGACGAAAACAAAAATCTCCATAATAATAATAATCATTATTTTAAGTATATATATTGCATATAATAACATAATATTTTACATTGTTCATGTTTGTTATATATTACACTTTTATTGCAACATATATATATATAATAAAACTTTTTGCGAATAATAACTATTAAATCACAGATAGATATTTTTTTCTTGGTGGTCGGTAATGTTTATTTAATGTTATATATATATATGCATATGCATTTTTGTTGCGTTTTTACCATGCATTCAGTTATTTAAGGCTTTTTAATTTTTGTTCTCTACAGCTCTGCTCAACAAGAGCAAAACGTTTTGACACATTTACAAATCCTTTTTTTAACAGAAAGATATAAAATTGGAAAGCCTGACCATGGTAGCGATTTGGAATCGAACTTTTTTTTCCATTTTTGGATCAATAAATTACTTATGGAGTTATAAGCGATTTTGATCACGTGACAAACACGTTTTTCGCCAATCGTTGACAGGTTTTTCTGCTTTCTTCAGGAACTTCGGTTCAAAACGTCAACTTTAACACTATTTTCTGAAAGATCTATTGCGTTTGCAAACAGACGGAAAAAAAAACAGCTCGATTACATAGTTTCTGAACAACACTTGCTAGTTTAATGGGGTGTACATCAATTGCGCCTACGGTAGGAGGAGATCATAAATTGCGCTTACAGCTTCGATCCCATCTGTATGAACTGCGCTCGAAGGGGTGAGATAAGCAATCCATCATTGTATTTAGGTTGCCTTTAAGAGTTATTTTTGCCCCAAAGTCTTCTGGATGCAAATCTAGCCATAATAAATCCTGGCGACAATAATCACCATACTTATAAGCACGCGGCCTGCATTCATCTAGCATTGCATTACATCTTTACTTTTTATTTAAAAGTCAAAGTATTTTAGCAATAAGATATTCAACGTAATAAATACAAATAAAATATTAAAATGAAGTATAATTCCTTAAGTAGAGGATACTAACTAATATTTACTTCGAAAGAAGGGCAATAATCAAAGGAGTATTGTAAAGTAAGGCAATAATCACAATACTAGTATAAGCAAAGGGGGATTTCGATTTAAACAGACCCGGTACAAACAGCCGCCCCAAGTTTTGTTAGCTCTTTCAAGGAATTCCAAGTAATATCCAATGTTAATTAAAAACACACACCATTGTTAAGAAATTTTTTATTTTGACTTGTAACATTTGGATAAAAAGCGATTTTCCGTTTTTAATCACAAAAAATGCTAAAAATTCATAAAATTAAAGTTATCATAACTCGGCAAGTTTTATTTTTACAAAAATGAACCTTTTATTTTTTTTTTATTTATTTGTACACGAAGAAAATTTTACTAAATATATAGTACTTAGATCCAGTAAAAAATAAATAAATAAATAAATCTGTAACTTTAAAAAATATATATTTTTTTGTATAAACGGGTTTAATAGCATGAAGAACAACTTTGAAACATGTTTGCTAATGAAGCTATACGTATAAAGCTAATTACAGGTTTAGAAAATTAGTCATTGAGCAACAATTAGAGCTGACACTCTTATATATTATTTGTCATGATTTTTAATATTTTATAATCAAAAGTTCATTGATTTTCACAATTTTTTTCCTCATATAATACCAAATCTGCCAGTAGCATGTTTAAATTAACAACATTATTACTATAAATTGTAGTATTACTATTATTATTAGTATTATTTTTTTTTAATGAAGCAGAATGGAGAAGGGTCCAATTTACGATTATTTTAAAAATCATTACTATGTTAAATTTTTTTATCACAGCATAATTTTCATCTATTCATGTATTTGATATTCTCTTTCAGACATCAAATAATTGATCCATTAGCTCTACTTGAAAATTTCGCTTTTAAAAGTAAGCAAAAATTTAATTTAAAAATATTTTGAGGGTCAATCATAAAGTCAACTATAATATATTATTTAAAGTGTATTTTTCTTTTATAGGAAGTCATCTATTATTAAAAAGGATATTTTTTCTTTATAGATAAATAAAACCTTAAAACTATGTTTGGAGCAGATGCGTTGATGTAATACGAAATTAGAAAATCATAATCTTATACGGATGAAAGTTTTTTTTTTTTTTTTTTTTTTTTTTTTTTTTTTTTTTTAAGATTTAGGGCTGTTATAAGAGTTTCCCTCGAAATTTTCTAACTTACAAACTCATTTTTAAACGTAAAAGCATGTCACTTGCAGATTGACTATTGAATTGATTTAGAATCTAATGATATTTTCATTTTTAGATAAGAGAATTACATGTTGAATTAATAACGATTCTTGTTTGATGAAAATTTTATCAGACTGTCACGTCTGGAAATTCAGTTTAGAACACTTTGTGGAAATTCAGTTCAAACGATTAAATGCTTTTAACAGCATTTTGTAAAAGATTGCTTTTAATGAAAATTTCGAAAAACCGTTCGATTTCACAGTTTCTAAGTAACAGCATCTGTCACTTTCATGCAAGTACAAACAAATATGAATTCTGGAAAGTAACCAGTAGGATTTTAAACAGTCTTAAGGCTTCTCCCAAATTCAAAGAAGCTATTTTTTGACACATTTCTGAATTCATTTTTGCTTGAAAACACATTAAATTAGAAGGTGTTTTTATTCAGAAACTATGTAATCGAATGACTTTTATATTTTATGGAAAAGGCAGAAAATTTTACAGAAAATACTGTAAAAGTTGGCATTTTGAACCAAATTCATGACGCAGCAGTGCGAGAAAGAAGAAAAACTTGTCGTCACATAACAAGAATGGCTTATAACTCATATAAGTAATTTATTTATCTGAAAATGGAAAACGCTATTCAATTAAAAATAGGCCTTCAATAGGCTTGTTAATTTTATTTTTTTAAGTATAAAAATGAATTAGACAATGTGTCATAAAATTTTGTGTTGCGAGCAGGGAATTTGAGAAGCACCTTAAGTTCAGCTTAAGAAATTAAGTTTCTTTACACCACTTTTTTATGCATGTTTTACAAATGATAATCCAATTCTCAGTTTTGAATTCATGAGAATTTAATGCTCTTCGTCTTATTATTATTAATTTATAAGCATGTGCATAAGAGAATCGTGCGTGATTATAAGAATTATATATTCAATAAAAATTAAATTTGATCAAGAAATACATATTTATGTTTCGGTTAAACATCGTGCAACTGCTTTGGAATTTTAAAATTTACTTTAGAATTTAGAAAAAAAATTACGTTTTGAAAGAAAATAATAAATTATTTAAATGCCATAGTTCCAAATAAGTTAATAATAATAATAGTATAAAGAAAATATATAGAACAATAAAAGAAGTACTAATTAGCGTTCATAGGATTATTTCAGCAGCAAGAATATTCTTCTATTTAGAATGTTGTTCTTTTTCCTCAGTATCTTTCTTTCAAAATACCACAGAGAATAACTTTAAGGTGACAATTATTTCTAGCATAGTAATTGAAATACGAAATATCTGTAAATATCTGTATATAAATGTTAATATTGTATATCTATATATAAATGTTAATAACGCTTAAATTTCTTGAAGAATCTTAGAATGAAACATCTGAAGGCACAGTCAACGAGAAATTAGTTTAAACCTGACAGAAATATTTGTTTCTATACATAATTAGACCATGTCAATTATTATATTTCTGAACGAAAAATAATAGGCTTGGAGAAAAAAATGGCATTATTAGGTAACGAGTGTTATTTCTTCATAAAATGTTCTTTTCTAAAGTAGTTAAAAAAAATTCTCCAACGTTTAAATTTCTTATTTAAATAATTGAAATTGATGATGATTTGTAATATTCTATAATGCTTATATATTTACATGTATATGGATTTTTTTTTTATCATATTTTGATTTATTTCCCTTTTTTTTTTTCAATTTGTGCATTTTATATTAACGGAATATACATTTTTATATTGCCGATTTTTCTGTGATTTAATAGTTATTATTAACAAAAAATTTATAAATTTTTTTGTGAGTTTAAGCATTATTGATAGCCGAAATTATCGATAAAGCGCCTAATTTAGCAAATTAACGCCAGCCGAAAAGAGTCTTTCTAACAAAAAAAGCTATCTCTTCGTGCCCATAAGTATAAGAGACGGGGTGACAATGATATCCGGTCCAACGTGACGCTGAGCGCAGTTCATACAGGGGGAGGCAAAGAAGGGTCGGCATCGGCGCAGTTAGCCGGTCTCCGTTTAATGCATTTCCGAACAAAAAAAAAAAAAAAACTTATGTCATAAAGTTGCCCTTTTGGATTTGAGAACACTCTAAAAGTATAGTAATTTATTGTCTTCAATGGTTAAATTATCATTGAAACATATATTATTAATGTAATTTATATATAAAGGATAAATAATTAATTTTTAAAGATGAATATTTTAATAAATTAATTATGTTAATTACTATTTATAAGTTACTTGAGTTCAAACATAAAAGTACTTTTCATGAAAGTTTAGAAGATATTACAATTAAATTTTAATAAATATTCGTTTTAAACATACAGTTTATAAGGGATAATAATTTAGCAGTATTGAATATACAATAAAAAAAATTAGAAAGCAGCTGATAAATTGATAAATATTGTTATATATGAAAGATAATACTTAATTTTAAAAAATGAACACTTAAATAAATTACTTTTGCTTATGTATATATATATATATATATACATATAATTTACTAAAATTCCAACAAAAAGTATTTTCAATGTAAGGTAAGATTATATTATTATTACATTACTATTAAAAAATAGATTAAATGAATTTTTTAATTTAATTATTTAAATTTATTTACAAAATCTAACTGACAAAAAAAAATTACAAAGGAACTGGTAATAAAGATCAGCTGATTTTAACTAACTGACTTAAGATAATATTATTATTACACTTTAATTATTAAAGAAATTTATTTATTAGAAAAATACCCTATAAATCATATGAATTTTAAAATTTAATTTAATTATTTGTATAATATTTACAACAAAAAAATTATAAAGTAACGTTTCATAAATTAATAAAGATTTTTATGTCTCAAGGATAATTTTATAATAAAAAACCTTTAAGATATTAATTTTGATAATTTTACATTTATCTGTTACTATAGTAACAGATAAATTTAAAATGATCAGAACTTTATAAAGTTCTAACATGAAAATACTTTTAATGTAAGCCTAGGAGATTTATAATTGCATTTTAATAAATGTTTACTTTAATTATTAAAAAATAGATTAAAAGAGTTTATTTTAAAAAGATGTAATTGACAAAAAGAAAAAAAAATTACAAAAGAACTGGTAATAAAGATCGACTGATTTTATCTAACTGACTCAAATAAAAATCAAAACAAAACTCTAAAAAAGTGAAAACGTCAGCGAGAGGACAGAACACGGAACTTTAGGATTACAAATGCAAAATCTTAACCAACCCTAATCTTAACCCTGGGTTAGATTATTCATATGCTTATTTTATCAAAATACCATGTGCCGGGTTTACGCAATGTTTTATACTCTTATACTTGTCCTTTCAGGGAAAGAAGTTCGGTTCAGTTTCATTGGCTATCGATGAAGCGATAGCCAATGTAATTGCAGGATTTCGCACTAATGCTAAAAGTCTTATGGAAAGTCAAATTTCGCCTTTCGCTGTTAAAACCATGGAGGAATAAAACCCCTGTCACTAGAGTTGCCAGGTTCAGTATCAGAAAAATCTGGACAGGGAGACCAAAAAAGCGGGATAGCGACTTCTAAATCGGGATATACAATTACAGTAATGAAAACGGTACCTGTCTATAAGAGGATCCTGTCTTATATGTACAATTTCATTTTGCTTTTTCATTTTACATTTCAATCGCTTTCTAAGGGACTATAACAATTTTATGGGATAGATAGCAGGGTTGGTACGGTTTAAACCAATCGGTTTTAACCATGGTTTAAACCACGGTTAAAACCAACTGGTTTTTTTTTCTCAAGAAAACCAATTTTTTTTTTTTTTTTTTTTTAAAGAAATCTAATGACATTTTCTCTTTTTCTTTATAATTTAAATGTTTCAAATTATCGGATATATGAAATTTCTACTTTTAACACTTTATTTCAGCAATCAGCATTAGATATAGTGGGTCTAGGCCATGTTTACATGTATAGGAGGAAAATTAGTATGTGTTGACGAACATATCTATTGCTCTAAAGTAAAAAAATTAAAACATGTGAATTTTTCAAAGATAAAATAGATTAAAAATATTCAATATTTAGTATAAAATATTTTCCTTTTTAAAAAATGGAGATTATTTAAAGCAATCTGTCATAACACGCAGGGTGATTTTGAATATGGATCAAATAGACATGATCTTCAAGATTTTGGTCAAGCTTTAAAAGAAATTTTTCTTGATTGGGGAAATTACCTTTAAGAATTAAAATTAAAATATGAAGTTTAATAAGAGAGTATTCAAAAAGTGGGTGCTAGTTATAGCATTTTAATAATGCCAATCTATATATATATATATATATATATTATGTTATCTGTTGAATCTTGTGACCAAAAATGTTGACACTGAATTGTCACTCAAATTGTCAACCCCAAGAAATATTTGAAATTTATTTTTTGAATAACTGTGAAAAAGAATATTATATTCAACAAACTGCATAAAATGTTTATTACTAATAATCAAAAGATTGTTTATAAAGGTTATCAGGGTATCAATGTTTCACTGTGCAGAGCAGTTTGTTCTTTGAACCTAACTGTTTACTGATACTGTTTAAATTAAAATATGATTTTTTTTTCAATTTTCTACATGACTTGACTGTAATTATTTAATTTAAATTATTTTCAAATGAAGTTATACTACTTATATATTCAACAATGTCTATTTTTATCAATAAATATGCATGTACACGTAATAAGAAAAGATTTAAAAAAAAACCCGATTTAAACAAAAAAAAAACCTGGTTTAAACCAAATAAACCGGGTTTTTTTTTGTTTTTCCCTAAAAAAAACCTGGGTTTTTTTTGCCAACCCTAATAAATAGATTCTGTTTTCATTACAGTGGCACCCAAAAGTGTTCGTTCACTTACGAAATTCAATGAAATAATGCTCTATCCATTAATAAATATTAATATTTCAGAATGGGTATTTAATAATAAGATTTATAACTTATTCTAAACAAAATTACATAAAATATTTTTAAAACATAGTAAAATGTTGCTTTAATGAAATAAATAATCAAAAAATAGAAAAAAAGTTACCTCACAAAAGTCTTCGTACACTTTAAAAAAATCTCTATATTTTTGTAAATATTATAATATTTCGTTAAATTAGTACTTAGTAGGCTATTCTTTAGCTTCCACAATAGCTTTTAAACGTCTGGGAATAAATTTCGCTAGTTTTTTTTTTTTTTTTTGTAATTTTTGCATCAATGTTCATACATTCGTCGATCATTACTGTTTTTAGTTCTCTTATCGCTTTAATGCTATTTTTTCGTACTCTAACCGTTAGTTCTCTCCAAATATGTTCTATTATGTTTAAATCTGGCGATTGAGGTGGTATTTTCAGAATTTTTGGACAATGACACCGGAGGCGAACGTTGACCCGTGTGCTTAGAATCGTTATCATGATAAACAATGTTGTTCCCAAAACCCAAATTTTGGGCTGATGATATTAAATTGTATTTTAAAACATTTAAATAAAGTTCATGATTTATTATGCCAACAATAAGTATCAAATTACCTAGTCCTGATGCTGCCATGCACTCCCACAAACGGACACCTCCACCACCATGCTTAACTGTTTTTTAACTAAGTTCTTGGAATTAAGTTCTTCATTTTCTTCTCCACACAATTATACGCCCATCGAAACCAAAAATGTTAAGTTAGCTTTCATCGATGAGTAAGACATTATTCCAATACGATTTGGGTTTATTTATCATTGATTTTGTGAAGGAAAGCCTAAGCTTTGAGTTTTTCGACTAGCAAAAAATTTTCTACGGGCAGAACACCTATTTAATACAGCTGATCTCGCACTCTTTGAACAGTTTCAGGTGAAATTTAAGTATAAAATGTTTCATTAAATTATGTAGCAACTGTTATAGTACTTAATCGCGGATTTGTCACAGTTTTTCTAATTACAAATCTTTGATCACGTTGTGTTAACTCTGATGGGCGACCTTTTCTTAGCTTGTTTTCAATCCGATTTTCTTCTTTAAAACTTTTATCACGCACTGCACTGTAGAATGGGATAAATTAACTAATTTAACAATATTTCGAACTCATATACCACCAGTATGATGAAAGATAATCAATTTTCGAATGCTGTTAGTTGTTTCTTTATCACTACGAACCATTTTACAATAATTAATAGAATTTTTCAGTTAAAGCAAGCAGAAATTAAAGTCAAACGATTTTTTAAATGTCAATACAATACAAAAATAAAAATAAAGCGACAGACGATAACTTTTAATTATGAATTTATCCGAAAATGTTTCAGTATGCGAAGACTTTTGTGGCGTGTTCTTTCTCTGCCATCTCCCGTTTTCATTTTTATATAAAAAAGAAAAGTGCCCAGCTAAACTGATGGCATTGAGCTCACAGGCTATTCACACTAATTGTATATTATACTCTTATTTTAAAGAATATGACCCTTATTTTAAAGATAATGACCCTCAAAAAAATAAATGAAGGGGAATTAGCTCCCGTTTCCCCCTTTATACTTAACCAGTGAACCTCCAAATCTAATCAGGGAAGCTCCTTATCATAATAAACCGGCATACCAAATTTGGAGCAAATCCAATAATCCTGCAAAAAACCCATTTATCTAAATTAAGGGGGTGGACTAGCCCCCCCCCCCCTTATCCTTAACCAATGAATCCCCAAAACTAATCAGGGAAGCTCCTTAATATAATAAACCGGTATACCAAATTTGGAGCAAAGCGAATAATTCTGCATGAAAAACCCGTTTATATAAATTAAGGGGGGTGGACTAGCCCCCCTTCCCCCTTTATCCTTAACCAATGAACCCCCAAAACTAATCAGAGAAGTTCCTTAACATAATAAACCGGTATACCAACTTCGAGCAAATCGAATCATTCTGCATGAAAAACGCATTTATCTAAATTAAGAGGGGCGGGCTAACCTCCCTTTTCCCCCTTTATCCTTAACCAGTGAATCCCCAAAACTAATCAGGGAAGTTCCTTAACATAATGAACCGGTATACCAAATTCGGAGCAAATCGAATCATTCTGCATGAAAAACCCATTTATCTGAATTAAGGGGGTGGACTAACCCCGTTTTTCCCCCTTTATCCTTAACCAATGAACTCCCAAAACTAATCAGGGAAGTTCCTTAACATAATAAACCGGTATACCAAATTCGGAGCAAATCGAATGATTCTTCATGAAAAACCCATTTATCTGAATTAAGGGATGGACTAACCATCCTTTTCCCCCTTTATCCTTAACCAATGAACCCCCAAAACTAATCAGGGAAGTTCCTTAACATAATAAACTGGTATACCAAATTCGGAGCAAATCAAATGATTCTGCATGAAAAACCCATTTATCTGAATTAAGGGGTGGACTAACCCCCCTTTTCCCCTTTATCCTTAACCAATGAACCCCCAAAACTAATCAGGGAAGTTCCTTAAGATAATAAACCGGTAATCCAAATTCGGAGCAAATCGAATGATTCTGCGTGAAAAACCCATTTATCTTAATTAAGGGGTTGGACTAACCCCGTTTCCCCCCCCCCCCTTTATCCTTAACCAATGAACTCCCAAAACTAATCAGGGAAGCGCCTTATCACAATGAACCTAGAAAAGAATTTTGAAGCAAATCGGATGTTTCTATCAAGAGTTACATACATACATACATACATACGTACGTACATACATACATACAGAACGGGCGGGCACATTAGCTCTCAGGCTTTGATAGCCTGTGAGCTAGTAAGAAAATCAGTCAATATTTTTTTTTAATGTTGAGTATTATTTAGAATAACATAGCGAGGTCGAGGAAAAATATTGGACTTTATATTCGAATTCAATTCCAGGAAATTTCCTATTTACTGCAAAATTTTAAAGTGTACGGACACTTTTGAGAGATACTGTAGGTTTTAATTACTCTCGATACAGACTAACTAAAATAAATTTAAATGAATTTGTGCATCTTAAAAAATCGGGACCTTTGGCGTCCCACGCAGTGGTTCACGGGAGTTCGAACCCCCGAAAATCGGGACGTCTCGCATTAATCGGGACACCCTCCAGCAGTACCTCTCACACACAAAAGACTCATTAAGTAATCCCGGAGCAGTTTCCTATTAGCATTTCAAAGACGTCACACTCTGTCGCGAAGCTAAAGATAATTTCTTCAAAAAAGCGATAAAAAATGCGATTATAAAACTTTAAAATTACGAAAAAAAAATCTTCAAAAAATGCAGTTACTTTGAAAATGCATCTTGAAAAATCAGGTCTTTTACTTTAGAAATGCGAAAAAACTTTAAAAATTCATCTTGAAAAATCTGTCTTCGAACCCCGAAACTCGGGATATCTCGTGTTAATCGGCGTTTTAAAGATGTCACAAAAAACTCATTAAGTAAACCCGGAGCATGTGCCTACAGACAATTCAATGACGTCACACTCTGTCGCGAAGCTAAAGATAATTACTTTAAAAAGGCGATAAAAAATGCGATTATAAAACTTTAAAAACTTTTTAAATGCGAAAAATATTTTAAAAAATGCGATTATTTTAAAAATGCATCTTGAAAAATCGGGACTTTTACTTTAGAAATGCAAAAAATCTTTAAAAATTCATCTTGAAAAATCTGTCTTCGAGCCCCCGAAAATCAGGATATCCCGTGTTAATCGGCATTTCAAAGATGTCACAAAAAACTTATTAAGTAAACCCGGAGCATGTGCCTATTGACAAATTCAAAGATGTCACACTCTGTCCCGAAGCTAAAGATAATTACTTCAAAAAGGCGATAAAAAATGCGATTAGAAAACTTTAAAATTGCCATAAAAAAACTTCAAAAAATGCAGTTACTTTAAAAATGCATCTTGAAAAATCGGGACTTTTATTTTAGAAATGCAAAAAAACTTAACTGCATCGTGAAAAATCTGTCTTCAAGCCCCCGAAAATCGGGATATCCCGTGTTAATCGCGATATCCTCCAACACACAACTCATTAAGTAACACCGGAGCATGTGCCTATAGAGACAATTCAAAGACGTCACACTCTGTCGCGAAGCTAAAGATAATTACTTTAAAAAGGCGATAAAAAAATGTGATTTAAAAACTTTAAAAATGCATCTTGAAAAATCGGGATTTTTGGCGTCCCGCGCAGTGGTTACGCGGAGCAGGTCTTCGAGCCCCTGGAAATCGGGACATCCCTCGTTAATCGAGACACCCTCCAACACTACCTTCTACACACGAAAGACTCATTAACCTTTAACTGATGTTACCGGTCTCTCAGACCACGGCTTTTTTCAATTTTTATAGTTTAACTTGCAATTTTCAGTTTAACCACAAACACCGAAATTTTGTTCCGTTTGGAACTTTAGTACTATCACCAGAACTTTTGAATAGGTGAATTTTAATTATAACACACCTGTACAAAAAGTTTAGTACAAAAACACCATCCTATGAGTTAATCGTGCCTTTTATTCATCTTTCAATAGAGCGGTCTCACAGACCACTTCACACTAGTTATGTGAGAATTTCTGTGACATCAGTTAAAGGTCAAGTAACCTAGGCGCAGGTACAGTCGTGGAAAAAAAAAAAGTAAACACCCCCTACTAACTCCTCAACAAATTATCGTAGAAGAAAGTTACTAGTACAGAACGATTGAAAATAAAGTCTACTTTTAAATGATGTATATAAATTTTTTTAAGGGGCCATCTACATATTAAAACAAACCATAACTTTGTTTTTTTTTTTCAATAGCAGTACACAATTCTGACAGCATAAATGAACTCTACACCTTTCAATTAGCCTATAAACAAATTTTTATGCAATTCGTGCCATAAGTTTCCGAGAAATTAATTACTTTAAAACGAGCGTATTTTAAGGGCTGTATCCAAATTGAAGTTCCGAACTCGAGAGAGCCGCCTTCTTGATCAAACCACGTTTAAGCGTCAGTGAAACCTGTTTGATTACAGGATAGCGGAATAAATTTCAAAAATTTACTCACTTCTATCATAGACGGCACCTTAAACCATCATTTTGCCGTTTTTTAAGCATAATTTGAAAACTATTTGGAAAAAAATTGTGAAATTTCGGATTTCCATAAAGCAGGACTTAATAAATCCATCAAAAAAATTGTATGCTGCAATTCATAATTTTTTCGAATATTAATTTCATAATTCATAATTCATATCATAAAATTATAAAAATTACAAATTCAATGTATTTATGTGTGGGTATATTAGTATTATTGCTACACAAAAAATTAGCTCATTAGGAGCATAATTTCAGGAGATATAAATAAAAATATGAAAATGTAATTTAACATTACAAGGACTAAATTTTGAATGTTTAAAATTCAAAAACTTATCATTCAAGTGACTTGAAATTTGGTTTCTAGGCATATTTTGAACCGAAGATTTGAAATATCTCGTTAAATTTGGGTACTGCTATTGGAAAAAATGAAGTTTGGATTCATTTTAATATGTATATGGCCCCCTAAGCAAATTTTATACACATCACTTAAAAGTAGACTTTATTTCCAATCATCCGGTACCAGTAACTTTCGTCTACGATAATTTGTTGAGGAGTTAGTAGGGGGTGTTTACTTTTTTTTTTCCACGACTGTACCTATTGATATTTCAAAGACTTCATACTCTTTCGCAAAGCTAAAGATAATTACTTTAAAAATGCGTCTTTTAATGCACAATGTATATTTGTTACGATTTTTGTGAATTTGAACTTTTCGGAAAATTTAACCTGAAATACATGCCAAGAATACAAATAATATGCTATTTAAAATAACAAAAGAAAAAAAAAACTTTGTAAAATGCAATGAATGGAAATGCGTTTGTAAAAAAAAAGAAAGAAACAACAACAAAAATATCGATCAACAACTTTCAGACCCAAACACCGATTCGATTTTATACAAAGAAATAAGGGGGGGGGGGAGCATTCTCCTTTAACCCTTTATGTACTGAATTATGAATTCATGAAAATTTTATTTTCTAAAAATATTTGCATTTTTCTATAAATTGCATTTAAAATTGCATAATAAATTGCATTTTTCGTGAATTTTTGAAAGTATATTAGAAGATTTACATAATCATTTAACAAATTTTAGAAGCATTGAAGGATTTAGAAGGGATTAAGTAAATTTGAATTTATAAGGATTTTGTGCGATACTTATAACCCCACTCAAATCTTTTATTTTAAATATTTTTCTTAGTATTTTGTAGAATTGGGAAATGTGCAAATATAATGTTCTTACAATATAAATATAGAAATATTTCCGAATTGAAAAATCCCTCCCCCCCCCCCTAATAATTTTGCCTAATTCAATCGCCAAAATCTAACAATTGTCAACAATTAAGTATGGCAAAAATTTGTATTAAATTTTAGAGGTAACAAAACCGTACAAATAGGCAGCTGTGTGATTCTATTAGTGCCATGAAAATTGCAGGTGTAGCCTCTTCTTTCTGATCAAAGTATTAAATAGTTTTTTTCAATCGAACTTATACCTTTAGAATGGATCATTTTCTTCTGATGGACTAATGCATTCCATTATTATGAAACAGCCATTATAAATGAAGTGTTAGGTTAAAGATGAAAGAGCATAATAAGTAATATTTTTTTTTTTCCAAAAAAACAATTATGACCATTTTTTCCCTCATTCTGACTAGAAAATCAGAGTTCTAACTTTTTACGGCTGCTCTTTCATCTTCACCTAACATTTTATTTATAATGGCTGTTTCATAATAATGGAATACATCAGTCCATTAAAAGAAAATAACTCGGTTAAAGCGGAAACTCGGTTAAGCGAGACTCGGATATTTGGGACTCTACTGTACTGTCAAAGTAGGCGTTTTGAACCGTATTTACCGACGTGACAGCGAGAGAAAGGAGAAAAAATGGTCGTCATGTGACCACAATCGATTATAACTCGAGAAATAATTTATTTATCAAAAAATGTAAAACTCATTTCGATACCATATCGCTTCAATAGTCAGGCTGGCACTTTTATAGTTTTACGTTTAAAAATAATCCGAAAAAAGTATGGCGTTGCTGAGCAGGGGATTTGGAGAACCTTCTAAATAAAAACCGTAAACGAAAGTTTTATTTTAGCTTGAAACTATACACCTGCGGCGGGGAATTTCGATTTTTATAACTCATTCGATTCGTCTCATCGAGCTAAGTAATTTGCTACCTCGCATATCGGCTGTTGAGTTTTAATAATGGCAGGGGGTCCGGTCAAAGTTAAAAAATTTGCATAATGCAGGGGGGGGGGGCGCTGAATACTATGTGGTAGTAAATTTTAGATCTGTTTTCTCTTTATATTCATTTGTTTCAAGTACATCTTAACCTTTAACTGATGTTACCGGTCTCACAGACCGGTGATTTTTTCAATTTTCATAGTTTAACTTGCAAGTTTCAGTTTATCTACAAACACTGCTGAAATTTTGTTTCGTTTGGAACGTTTGTACTATCACCAGAGACTTTTGAATAGGTGAATTTTAATTATAACAGTCCTGTGCAAAAAGTTTAGTACAAAAACAACATCCTATGAATTAATCGCGACTTTTATTCATCTTTCGATGGAGCGGTCTCACAGACCGCTCCACACTAGTTATGTGATATTTTCTGTGACATCAGTTAAAGGTTAAACGGGATTTCAGAGGAGGGGAAGGCAGTCCCTCACAAAAAAAAAAAAAAAAAAAAAAAAAAAAAAAAAAAATTACTGTTCAATTCTTTTTATGTACGTTCGTAATTATCGAAATACGCTGGTGGACAAAACTTAAGGACCACTGTTATTTTCATCAACGATTACAGTTAGAAATAGTTCCGCAGCAGCACGTGTAAATTTGCATGAATGCGGGATGTACTCTTTTTT
Source organism: Maratus speciosus (assembly GCA_963932465.1). Lineage (NCBI taxonomy): Eukaryota > Metazoa > Arthropoda > Arachnida > Araneae > Salticidae > Maratus > Maratus speciosus. The sequence goes on from OZ010798.1 coordinate 296,954,078, forward strand.
GTGAAACTTATGCAAATTTTGTACTTTCGCCTTTGTCGACCGCGCGACAGCAGAGATGAGATATTTTAGGCAATCGGCGGGTGCTGTGAGTTGTCATTAGATGCAAAAATTGAAGGAGATGGAGTGAAGCTTGACCATTAAAATTTTGAACATGTCTTCAAGGCACCATTTATATTACTTGTGGTAGAATAATCGAAAAGTTGAAAGAAGGACGCAAAATGAGAGATGTTGCCTGTGAATTTAACATCACGCACAGTACTGTTTCTAGGCTATGGGCGGCATTCCAAAAGGGTGGAATGTGTACTAGGCGCACGAGAGGAGGTCGTCCTCGCAGTACGACGGCCCAAGAAGATCGCTATATTGTTATTTTGGCAAAAAGGAATGGACGCAGCACAATAGGTCAATTAGCAAATCAACTTTGTGCTGCCACAGGAACTAAAATATCGCGGAAAAGTGTTGCAAGACGTTTGAAAAAGGATGGACTATACGTCCGAAGGCCTGTTGTGTGTGTCCCACTTTCGAAACGCCAACGTAGAGCCCGTTTACAGTGATGCCGTATGCATCGCAATTGGACTGATGACGACTGGTCTAATATGCTCTTCTCAGATGAGATAGATTCATTCTATCGTCTGATTGTAGACGTAAACTGATATGACGCGAGGTTGGTAGTGCTTACAGTCGTGAAAATATTCTAGAAAGAGATCGATATGAGACTTCAAGTATCATGGTGTGGGCAGGCATCATGTTCAATGGCCGCACGGGTCGCTATGGGCTTGACCAAGGGTCCATGACCGGTAGACGGTACATTGAAGACGTCCTGCTACCACATGTTCGACTTTTTCGATGTGCTGTCGGCGAAAAGTTTCCTTTTATGGACGATAACGCACCTTGTCATCGCACACAGTCTGTACAAGATTGTCTTGAGGCCGAAGATATGCATCGCATAGACTAGCCAGCACGTTACCTGACCTGAATCCCATTTAAAATGTATGTGATGCCTTGGGAAGACGTATTGCTGCTCGACAATTTCCTCCTACAAACAAAGAAACCCTCATCCATGCAGTGAAGGAGGAATGGGGCAACTTGTCTCAACAGCTACTGAATCATGTTGTTCTGAATATGCCATGCCGTGTTGAAAGTTGTCTCGCATTACACGATGGCCACATCCCTTAATGATATGGAACTGAAAATTGTTAATTGTGAGTATTTTGCTTTCTTTGTACAGCCATGTTTTCGGACAATAATCACGTTTCAGAAAAAGAACCTCTGGTACCCTGTACACATCCTTTCAACAAAATTTTTATATTAAATCCTGTAACATTCTGTTAATACTATTGTTTACTTCTTGACCCACAATCTTACGTAGATTCTCATTTATGTGTACATTTCTTCTTGGTCCTTAAGTTTTGTCCACTAGTGTACATAACACCTATAGCCGTCATCTGGTCCATTATTTGAATAAAAGCTCTCTTTTAACTAGTACAGAATGATCACCAAACCGTCTTTAGGTGTGTTCTTAATTACATAAATACATAGCACCTATAGTAATAGCCTGGTCTGTCCGTCTGTCCGCATATAACAGCGCAAAAACTACCCAACGGAATGCTTTGAAATTTAATATATATAATCGTTGCAGAATTTCATCGAGTTATTTCAAATTTTATGCAAATCGAATCAAAACTTAAAAAGATATTAATAAAAGTTTTCTTTAATCTATTAAATCCTATCATGCGTAATTAATTCAGTGATATCCCATGATAGGTAATGATTCTAGTTTGCCATGGTAATGACGTCCTGTTTAAGATGGAGCCCGGTTATTTCCGTATTACTGAATTTAATATATGCAATCGTAATAAATTTTGTATTCATGCATCTTTGCATGAGTGCAACAGCTATTGCACCAAGATCTGAATATCTATAAAACTAGTTATAGAACGAACGCACCTCATTTGCCACGTTTGACGTACAATTTCCGACTTGTTTATTTTATTTTATTTCTTTCTTTTTTCTCTTTTTTAGACCAGGTAGAAATTTATTTTTGTTTATTTAATATTTTTAATTTTTTAATTTCCAGGTTGCTTTTTACCTCGATCAGTTTTAAAAATGGCACAGATATTTTGATTTAAAAATTTCTTAGTTTAGCTTCTTTTCGTTTTTATTATCTCCATTTAAAAAAAATGCGACCAAAACTGTGGACCACAGACATATATTTTCTAAAATCTTGCTCCTTCCTGTATTTCGTACTGCCGGCGACCATTGAATGCACTGTTACTTATGTCTACATGAAATATTGGTAAAAACTGCATAATTATGCTAAAATAGTACTGAAGTTTTAACATGACTACGTGACTGAATTCATAATATAGAACAAATAAAAGAAATATTTTTAAGTTTGTACATTTATTTTACATTTTCTTATAGTGGATATATGCAGTCATTTGATCGGGTTTTATTTATTTGAATTCGTATATTGATTTGAATATAAAAGGCTTATTAAATATTTTATAAATATTTAAATACCACAATTTGCATTGAAAACATTTTATGCTGTGTGTTCACGTACGCTGTGATAACGTTGTATCATAAATTAAATTTTTCCGGTGATTTTTCATTTTTTTTTTTTTCGTGGCTGATCAAAAAGGTAATATTTTTTAAAGTAATTATAATTTCTCTCATCTTTATTTTAAATATAAAATGACTATACATAACATATAAATGTGAGAAAATGTGAATCTTCAAGATTACGCAAAGATCAATCTTGAATACATCTGTCACTTACTGTTAAATGCTTGATATTTTAATAAATTTAAAATTAGTTCAAGTGAATTCTATATACTTGGGGGTTCTGCCCCCTATGAGCTACGCTCGCCAACCCCCCATTCAGACACCGCAAGCTCTAAAAGCACGCTAATTTGATCGGCTTAAAAATTTTTTCGAAAGGGTGAATTATAATTTAAAAAAAAAAAAACAGTGGAAATCTCCCTGTTAACGAGGTGTTTTCGTCTTTGATTAAATCAGATAAGTGAAAATTTTGAAATTAAGCTAATATAAAATTAATTAAGTAAACAGAGTCTTGTCTCCCGATATTTTTTTAACAACGCTATAAGAATGTTCTTTTAAGACATTTTAAATGAATCGTTTTAAATCTGACATAATTTTTACCAACGTTTTCGTTTTCTTTTTAATATTATTTGCGCTGTCTTAGAATTCGCAACAATAGTTTTAAAAATTGGCAACAAGACGCATTTAATGAATTTATAATTTTACAATTTCCCTTCTCTTGACTTAATTTTATGACTTAATTTCCTATATTTTCCTGCTTTTAAAACTAAATCATTTAATTCTAATATGAAAGGTTTTTTTCCTCTTTATAATACTCACGTGTAAATGAATTTTTAATTTGAAGGAAATATTATTCTTTGTGCTGTTTTAAAAATTGGCAACAATTTAAAATAATACCCTTTTCTAAAAGATGTAAAAAATATTTCTCGAAATGCTGACATTTTGAATATAAAATGAAAATAAATTCTCAAAAAATGAATCAAATTAAAAAAATAAATGCAGTCTGCACACCGCGAACTACTAATGTATAAAATGATCTAAAAAATGATTAAATTCCTATGTATAGTTTGTGCTCCTATAAAACATTTTTAATGGAACGATTTTGACCTTCTTTAACATTAAATATCTCTTAAAATAATTATTCCATTTGAAAACTGTCTGCATCAGCATGTTTATCAAACATTTCTCTATGATACAACCAATTTTCATATTTTTTTATTCAGTAGTTTTCTTGATATTAACGAAGAAAGACCCCCCGAACACAAAAATTTCAAAAATGGCGGCGATGACAGCGTTATATACTTTTTTTTTAAATAGAGAGATAAAAAGAGTATTTTATTTCATTCAAAAGTCATATATTTTTAAAATAGAGAGATAAAAAGAGTAGTTCATTTCATTCACAAGTCATATATAGGGCTGCAGGTTTGGTCTTTTTTTTTATTATTATTATTCAAAAATTAAGAATTCATACCGGATATTCTGAAAGAAAAAACTTCACTTTTCGGTAATCAAGAAAAGTCTGCCATTATATAAAGATAAGAATAGTAAATTTCTGATATGAATGCGAAATTCCGGAAATGAAAAAAAGGCTAAACAAGCAACCCTGGTTACATATTAGATAAGTCTTACCTTAGAATATAAACATTGAATTTGGACGATTTTTAAAAAAAGTTCTAATAACCTTACTTCCCGGTGTGTGTGTGTGTGTGAGGGAGGTGGGGGGGGGGGCAGTGGTGCAAAAACATATCTCAAAACTTGTCATCAATGATAAAATTTTGTAAGATACAGGGAATCAGAATGTAAATGTCTTAGGCTACTTAAGAAATCAGATTCTTCGAAAAGAGCCGGGCTAATTGGAGAATCGTCTCCCTTTTTAGGTGCGTTCGTAATTATATAAATACGTAGCACCTATAGTCGTCGTTCAGTTCGTCTGTCCGTCTGTCCGTCTGTCCGCATATAACAGCGCAAAAACTACCCAACCGAATCGTTTGAAATTTAAAATATATAATTGTTGCATAATTTTGTCGAGTCATTTCAAATTTTATGAAAATCGGTTGTTTAATTACAGGGGCAGCTAAAAGTTTTCCGTTACATTACGGGCAATAAGAAAAAATTATTTCAAGTGCATTTTATTGTTGTTACAGGTTTTAGAACAGAATGAAATTGATATGCAATGTGAATGAAGTGTACTAAAATATACATTCAGTACAATATGCAATGTAAAAAATATTTATAAAACTAGTTATAGTACGCACGCACCTCATTTGCCACGTTTGACGTGCAATTTCCAACTTGTTCCAATCAGCCTGATATTTTTCAGGCTTATTGAAACGAGCCAATAGAGCGTTTGGCTAACTGAAATATGAACATTTATTTCTAATTGGAAAATGCCGACTTGTTTCTTAATCAGCCTATTTTTTTCGGGCTTACTGCAATGAGTCTATGCAGGTTTAGGCTAATTAGAAAATGACCAGCTGTTTGTCCAAATATCGAGTTGTCGACCCGAAACTGAAAATTCCATTTGAAGTCAACAAAAACCTTCCATCGAACCGCAACCCGGGCCTAACACAACAAAATAATTTCGGCTGCCATGCAACACGAACTGAATCAGATGTATTTCAACCAGAACCCGAAATGCTTCAACCTGAATACTAAATGAAAGGAAATTAATTCATTTTTTAAAGCGATTAGGAAAAGTAATCTACAGTTATATCACTGATACCAATTTTATCTTTTATATTGAAACAAGAAAATGTCGTAGGCTAATTGAAAAACCAGGACCCTTGCAAAGAGGCTGGCTAATTGGAGAATCATTTCCCTTTTACCAATTAGCCTGATATTTTTTGAGCTTACTGCAAAGAGCCTAGAGGGCTAAGAGGCTAATTGGAATATGACAATTTATCTCTAACTGGAAAATGACCACTTGTTTCTCAGTCAGCTAATTTTTTTAAGCTTACTGCAATGAGTCTATGAAGTTTTAGGCTAATTAGAAAATGACTAGCTATTTGTCCAAATATCGCATTGTACCCGACCCGAACCGAAAAATCCCATCAAACCGCAAGCTGATCCGAACACGACAAAAATTTTTTCGTCAATACGCAACCCGACCCGAACCTGTAAATTCCACCGAACCACAACCCGATCCGAACACGACAAAGTTATTTTCGTCGACACACAACCTAAACCGAACCTGAAAATTCCATCGAACTGCAACCCGATTCGAATATTTTAAATTGTTTCCATCGACATACAACCCGTCTCGAACCTGAACATTCCATTTGACGTCAAACAGAAATCCGACAAGAAAAATGATATTGAACCGCAACCCGATACGAACAAGACAAAATAATTTCCTTCGAAACGGATCCCGACCCGAATATTCCAAATTATTTGCATCGACATGCAACCCGTCTCGAACCTGAACATTCCATTTGACGTCAAACAGAAACTCGACAAGAAAAATTATATTGAACCGCAACCCGATACGAACAAGACAAAATAATTTCCTTCGAAACGGATCCCGACCCAATACTCTAAATTATTTCCATGGACATGCAACCCGTCTCGAACCTGAACATTCCATTTGACGTCAAACAGAAACCCGACAAGAAAAATTATATTGAACCGCAACCCGATACGAACAAAACAAAATAACTTCCTTCGAGATGGATCCCGACTCGAACCTGAAAATTCCATTCGAAGTGAACAAACAACCGAACCCAAACCTGACAAATAAAGTTCTATGGAACCGTATCCCGATCCGATGATATTACGGCTGACATGCAACTCGAACTGAACCCGACATTCTTCAACCAGAACCCGAAATGCTTCAACCCGAATACTAAATGAAAGGAAATTAATTACCTCTTTTAATGCAATTGTGAAAAGTAATGTACGGTTATATCACTAATATCAAATTTTAGGTGCGTCCGTAATTATATAAATACGTAGCACCGATATACGTAGCATCTGTCTGTCCGTCTGTCCGCATATAACAGAGCAAAAACTACCCAACCGAATGGTTTGAAATTTTATGCATATAATTTTTGTAAAATTTTGTCGAGTCATTTCAAATTTTATGAAAATCAGATGTATAGTTTAATTACAGGGGCAGTCAAAAGTTTTCCGTTACATTACGGCCAATGGGAAAAAATTATTGCAAATGCATTTTAATGATGTTACAGCCTTTTGAACAAAACGAAATTGATATACACTTATGAAGTGCACTAAAATATACTTCGGTACAATATGCGGTGCAAAAAATATTTATAAAACTAGTTATAATACGAACGCACCTCACTTTCCACGTTTGGCGATCAATTTTCAACTTGTATCTTATGTATTGAAACATGAACATGTCGTAGGCTAACTGAAAAATCAAACAGTTTGCAAAGAGCTTAAGCTGTTTGCCAAGAGCCAGGTTAATTGGAAAATCATTTCCCTTTTTCCAATTTGCCTGATATTTTCAGGTAGTTTGCAAAGAGCCTAGAGAGAGTTACGCTATTTGGAATATGGCCATTTATTTCTCCAAACAACCTCATATTTTTTACGTCTTCACTGGGGACTATGTTTTTGTGTGAGTGTGTGTGTATTTTTACTTTTAAATCGGAATTCCGTTATACACAGGTTCCGTTTTCAAAGGATTTAAAATAATTTTTATGTACCGATTTAAGAGTCACCGTCCTGCTTTTTGTGAAGATTGAACTGGCAATACTAAGTGGGAAGCAATTGAGAGAAAATTCTTTATTGGACCCATATTGATGGAACTTCGTTATTTCATAACTGTATCGGTTAGGTGAAACTGCAAGAACAAGGGACGAGGCAGATATCACACACGTTCTTAACCCGGTATTGGTCGTTTTTTTTTTCAAATTTCGATCCAAAAAAATAATTCTTTTTAATTCCTGAAAATTAATATGCTTTCTGTCTTGAATTCTAAAATGCAAAATACATTTGAGCCATTCAGTTCACAAATCGATTAACTCCATCAAATGAAATTGTTCAGTACAAACAGTTAACCTTTAACTGATGTTACCGGTCTCTTAGACCGCGGCTTTTTTCAATTTTTATAGTTTAACTTGCAATTTTCAGTTTAACTACAAACACTACCGAAATTTTGTTCCGTTTGGAACTTTCACCAGAGACTTTTGAATAGGTGAATTTTAATTATAACAGTCCTGTACAAAAAAATTTAGTACAAAAACACCATCCTATGCGTTAATCGCAGCTTTTATTCATCTTTCGATGGAGCGGTCTCACAGACCGCTTCCTACTATGTGACAATTTCTGTGACATCAGTTAAAGGTTAAAGTTATTGTAACTATAAAATTATTCTATCTATATAATATTTTTTCTCGGGATATTTTGATTGAACTCATTAATTTGCTTTTAATCAAGGGTAACTATCACTGTATAAATCAGTGTTTCTCAACCTGTGTGCCACGAGAGATTATTATCAAATGTGCCCCGAGGTTATTTGATAAATAATTAAAATTATATGATTATTATTAAAATATATTAACAATGATACATTTTCTATTTATCATGCGCTTAACAGTTAAACTACTTTCCTTCAGTTGACGACCATGAATGGTTAACGAACCCATTTGCAATTTGCAAGACACCAAATTTGACAAAGGAACAGCTCATTGATTTAAGAAACGATATGTTTGACCGTTCAACAATCTTAGAGAAAAATTTGGATGAGTTTCGGCTTTCTGTCAAAAAAATGTACTCCGCAATCAGCTTGAAAACTATTAAAATTCTTCTGCTTTTTGCATCTTTATAGTTCTGTGAATTTGGATTTTCAACATTGACAGAAATCAAGTCCAAAAAACGAGTAGGTCTTTTAAAAGTTGACGATGAAATGCGAATTTGTCAGGCGACTTTTGAACCTCGTTTTGATTTAATTTGTTCAAGAAAATACGCTGAACCCTTATATTAAATAATTTTTGTAAATAAATATATAATTTTTTTTGTATCATACAACATTTAAATTTTTTTATATTTAGATGTGCCGCAAAAATAATTCCTGATATTTTTAGTGTGCTGTCAATCAAAAAAAGTTGAGAAACACTGGTATAAATAAATAGAAAATGTACAGTCGTGGAAAAAAAAAAGTAAACACCCCCTACTAACTCCTCAACAAATTATCGTAGAAGAAAGTTACTGGTACCGAAAGATTGGAAATAAAGTGTACTTTTAAATGTTGTATATAAAATTTGCTGAGGGGAAAATCTACATATTCAAACGAACCATAACTTTGTTTTTTTCAATAGCAGTACACAATTCTGACTGCATAAATGAATTCTACACCCTTCAATTAGCCTAAAAAGAAATTTTTATGCAATTCGTATCATAAGTTTCCGAGAAATTAATTATTTTAAAACGAGCGTATTTTAAGGGCTGCATCCAAATTGAAGTTCGGTACTCCATTGTTAATCGAGAGAGCCCCCTTCTTGATCAAGGCAACTTAAGCACCACTCAAGCAGTCAATGAAGCCTGCTAGATTATAGGATCCCATAAGAAATTTCAAAATGTCTAGTCACTTCTGTCATAGACGGCCCCTTAAACCATCATTTTGCCGTTTTTTAAGCATAACTTGAAAACTACTTGGAAGAAAAATGTGAAATTTTGGATTTCCATAAAGCAGGACTTAATAAATCTAAATCCGTCAAAAAAAATTGTAGGTTGCAATTCATAATTTTTTCGAATATTTATTTAATAATTAATAATTCATATCATAAAATTATAAACATCACAAATTCAGCGTATTTATGTTTGGGTATATTAGTATTATTGGTGCACAAAAAATTAGCACATTAGGAGCATAATTTCAGGAGTTATAAATAAAAATATGAAAATGTAATTTAATATTAGAAGCACTAAATTTTGACTATTTATAATTCAAAAACTTATCATTCAAATGACTTGAAATTTGGTGTCTAGGCATAGCTTGAACCAAAGATTTGAAATATCCCGTTAAAATTGGGTATTGCCATTGAAAAAAATGAAGTTTTGATACGTTTTAATATGTAGATGGCCCCTATATAGATGGTTTTTTATATGTTAAACTCCTGTCTTTTCTGAACATTTTGATATAATTGTTTCCTTGAAATTCCCATTAGAACAGAAGTTATATGACTACTACAACTGTACCCACTCAATAGCTGAAGCGGCGGCGTCTCCGAAACCTTGAAGTCATTTTACTCAAAATGACGTTTTTGATCATAACACGCAGGATATCTCAACAACCTCTCAATATTTTTTCCTGAAATTTTCAAAATTTTAGTTTCATGTTAGTCTGTATCTGTATAAACTGAACCTAAAACTTCCTATTATTGTTCAAAAATATATTTTTTAGTTGATTATGCTGTTGAAATTTTGAAAATTTTGTATTGGCTAAATACAACTTTGTATTAAAAATATAAAAATGCTTTAATGGTTCAGGGTAATTATTACGATTTGAAGTATAATAAGGCACCAAAATTTTCATTCTAGATGCAAAATCTACTTTGTAATCCTGCTCGTAAGCTGTCATATAAATTTTCTGCTCGACAAATGTCTGACAGTTTGAAGCCCTATAAATATTAATTCTGCATCTTGTAAATTTTTAAATATACGAAATGAAAAAAACATACTTATACATTTCATCCGTCTAAAAATTGTGTTTTAAAATCATATACATCCATTATCAAAATTAAGTAATTTAGTAATATTAAGTAAACCGCCGCGGCGAGCGGCCTCTCTTCGTCCGCAGCCCTTTATTCTTCTACTCTATCCCGACTCTTTTGCGGAAGCAAGGTTCGTACGTCCCCAGACACGTCCCGAGTAAAAGACACTCTAGCGTAAGCCAGGTTGAAAAAAAAAAAATCAAAAATTGAAACCGGACAAACATTATCATTGATCAAAATATTAAATGTTGAAAATGGTCTGTTTTTTTTTTTTTTTTTTTTTTTTTTTTCATTTTTTCTAAATTTAAGAGTCTCGAGACTCCTTAAAACAAAATGAAATACCACATTCATTGGTTTATAAAGGAGAATAAGCCAAAATGATTGTTCTGAAGAAAATTTTGATCTCAATCTCAGCAAAGTGCACTTCAAACGCAAATCCAATATTTTAAAGAAAATTTAAATGCGAGAAGACATATCTATCTATATTACAAAGGACAAACATGTCTAGTCTATCCGTAGCACTCACGTCATCTTAACATTGTTAATAGCAGACGATTAAATTTCGCTTTTGGGGCTATGGATATATAACGTTATCATTTTAGGGGAGAGGGGGGGGTGGTCTGGCACATGATATCGTAAGATATAGGCCAGTCAAATTAGGTTAAAAAAGGGCTTAAAGTGGAAGATTCTGGTGTAATTGATTTTAGAGTCTTACTTTATGTTTTCGGGGGGTGCTGAACAGAATCTGAAGTTGTCCAACAAAATTTCTCTCGGCAAATAGGAAAAATCATGAATAAACAACTAAATATCGCAGATTTTTCGAGTTTTTTTGCTTATAATTCGCAAAGTAAACTTTTTACGCAAAATGTGGCCCTATATTAAAATACAGACGAGAAAATTACCTATAATTCCTGTTCTTATCATTTTTATTGTACGACATATGGCTTCCGTAGAGGCATGGAAAAATCCGCGAAAACCAGAAATTTTGCAAAATCGCAAAACAGATATTCTTACCCTTATCGTTTATAACACTAAAAGTAAGCATTTCACTGTAAACATTTGCTGACGTACTCACTTATTATTAGGTTATATATTATTATGATGTAGGTATACAGTGTGACCTCGAAAATCCGGCAACTTAAAAAATCCCGCACCCTTTTTTTTTTTCACTTCAACTTACAGGAAGAGCAAAAATAGCAATTATTTTCGAATTAAAAACCGAGGTAAAAACGGTGTATTAGCTGACAGCGAGATCGCTTACGCTGTGCTAAATAGAATTCTCGATAACACTGGTAGCAGCTCAGAGGAACAAGGACGAGGACCTAGCTGAAGATAAGTTCTCACCGAAAAAAATGCATAAATTTGACCGGAAAATTAACGTCATCTTCAAAGAAACAAGATTGTATTTCCGAAATCGATATTCGTCACTTGTATAAAATCCAAGAAAGAAGATAGTTACTTGACGTTGATGCTTGAGAAATTACATGAGAAGAAATGACTGCACTACTTATCAGATTTTTTTTTAACATATAAAATATCAACTAAAGTAAGTTTTTTAAACATTCAATTTTCTCTTTTTCTCACGTGAATATATTTGGGTATGTATTAAATTGCGAATAATTGTCAATATCAAGAAAATTGTAAGTACTTTTGATATTTTTTTCCGAAATCTGTTAATTTTCAAATATCAATTACAAATTCGCAGTAGCTGACATTCACACAAAACAGGCACGAGAGGATACGTATACACTTATTGTCACCACAGCAAGGGACCTTGCAAAACAACATAACTCTGTAGTTATTGTGGGTGAAGACGTCGATTTGCTAGTTATCATGATTTGTCGCTTTAGGGGTGTACATTCAAACGTATACTTTCTAAAGCCAGGCAAATGGACAGTTTCACCCCTCATTCTTTCTTCTGGCTGCAAACTTGATCAATCGATTGCTAACAACATATTATTTTTGCATGCCATGGGAGGCTGTGATACTACTTCAGCCTTGTTCAAAGTAAGAAAGATGAGGTTTCTTCGGACTCTCGAGAAAAACTCTGCATTAACTAATACCATTGCGGTTTTTAAAGACCCTATGGCAGATGCTGATGCGATTACTGATGCTGGTAATCGTCTTTTGGTCTCATCGTATAAATTTGGTGACAAGGAAGCCACGTCATTAAACAAATTGAGGTATTTATGTTACCTTGGGTCTGCATAGAAGACATCCATCCATTTGGCGTCCTTACCTCCTATTGAGCCTGCAGCTCTGCAACATTCCTTTAGGGTATATATTCTAGTTCAACAATGGCTTGGGAATGAAAAAGATCCTGAACAATGGGGTCGGAAGAAAATGAAAGATGGTCTGGAGCCAGTAACCACACTACAGCCACCAGCACCTCAAGCCGTTTCGAAACTTATTTCTTGCAAATGCAAGAAGACCTGCCAGAAAAGCTGTGGATGCAAAAAAGCAGGCCTCAAGTGCTCCAGTATGTGTGTGAACTGCATAAGCAGTTGCAATAACATGCCTCTAACGGAAATCGAGGAAGATGAGAATGATCCGGAATTTCCTGAAGTACTTCAAGATAAATATGCATAAATAATTCCATTTCACCTTTACTTTTTCACTAACTTTTTTATTTTTGTGATCAAAATATTTATCTTAATACAGTGGTATATAACTATTCAATTTTCAAACAATTAGAAATAAATCATAAATTATTTTTTTAGACGGTGGTTCGTAATATAATAGGCTAATATGGTTTTTAAATTGAGGTCCAAAAGTAACCTATTCATGACTTGAGTTGTAAAATCGGGGTAACAAAAGAAAGATGTAAAAATCATGTTATGATAAAATGTTGCATGAATCATTACTTACTCAATTAATTACAATTAGTTCCAAAGTTTTTAAAAATACTACGTGCACCAGAGCTGCTCAGAATCCTAAAGCTTTGATCCTTGGGTGTTTGCAGCCTTCGCCTACGTCTGGGGCAGCAATCTTCTCCCTCGGGACGAAAACAGCACTTTCGCGCCCAGGTGCTTAAATAAATATTATATTTAATTATTTTTTTAGGTGTAGAAGAATTGGAAGACATGCCTGCAATCATGCAACCTTTGGCCAAGAGTGTTCGGTTTGGCTAATGAGTGTCATTTCAAGTCAATAATCATTTAATAATAAGTGTTGTATAAAAAAAAAATACTTACCTACCTATTTTATTATACTGTATAACATTGAACACTAACCGATCATTAATCACTTTTTATCTTTTTGTTGTATCTATAAAACTTAACGTTTACGTTTCACATATCTGTACAGACGCCTAATGATGCATTTTGTATGTTTTCAATAAAGAAACAGCTGACTACTTCGTGCATTCGTCATTGTTTTTCTCATAACTATTCAAGGTAAAAAAAAATTACTTTGCACATAAATTGTAGAGAATTGTATCAATTTCGGAAAAACAGTCTTGTTTCTTTGAAGATTACGTTAATTTTTCTGCCAAATGTATGCATTTTTTGGTGAGACCTTATCTTCTGCGAGGTCCTTACCTCGTTCCTCTGAGCTGATACCAGTGTTATCGAGGGCTCTATTTGGCACAGCGTCAGCGATATCGCTGTCAGCTAATGCATCGTTTTTTATCTCGGTTTTCAATCCGAAAATAGTTTCTATTTTTACTTTTCCCGTAAGTTGGAAGTGGAAAGAAAAAGAGAGTGGGGAGATGACTTTGATGCCGGATTTTTTAAGTTACCGGATCTCTGAATGCCCGATTTTCGAGGTCACACTGTATACTTACTTCATAATAATATGTAACCTAATAATAAGTGAGTACGTTAGCAAATGTTTACAGTGAAATGCTTACTTTTAGTGCTACGAACGGAATGGATGTAAAATAATGTATTTTTTGCGATTTTCCAAAATTACTGGTTTTCCCCGATTTTTCAACGCCTCTAAGGAAGTCGTATATCGTACAAAAAAAAAAATGATAAGAACATAAATTGTAGGTAATTTTCTCGTTTGTATTTTAATATAGGGTCACCTTTTGCGTAAAAAGCTTACTTTGCAAGTTATAAGCCAAAAACCAAAAAAATCTGCGATTTTTAGTGGTTTTTTCACGATTTTTCATATTTTCCGAGAGAAATTTTGTTGGACAACTTCAGATTCGGGTTCTGCACCCCCGAAATCATAAAGTAAGACACTAAAAACAATTACACCAGAATTTTCCACTTCAAACTCTAATTGTGTCGTCTAGTTGCAAAACCGGCCAACTCCTCGAAAATGCAAAATGTGTTTTTTCAGTTTTTTCAGTTCTAAGTAAAGGTTTCTACCATCTGGAAAAGATAAACCATTCCAAAGCCGGTCAATCTCTGTGTTATATGCGTTTGAAAATCACGATGTGCTGCAAAACCGGCCAAATCCTTCAGCCGGTGAGTTTCAAAACCGGCCATCTCCATATCCATTAGATGACGTTTCTGCTCGGCCCCATAATAACCTCTCACTTCTTGATTAGATTAACGTTATCCCGTTTTCTCTCGCTTGTGACTGCTCTCTCTTGGTGCATACAAATTTCCTAATAATTTAGCTTCGTGTTTCCTCCGACTATGGAAAAGTTTATGGAAGAAGTGTAGTGATGGGCGATAACGAGATGTTTTTCTCGATTTTCTCGATTGTATGGACATCTCGATATTTTTCGATTGTATAAATTTTTTCTCGATGACTACAGTTTGCAAATTTCTTTTATAATCATATATTATATATTATATACGTCATACATTTATCAAGAATCGTCTGCGGGTGAACTGGAATGAGTCGATGTTAATAAAGACTAGGTGACTTCGACCACTAGCGGGCCCCTCCTTTAATCGGGGCCCCTAATTTATACGTAATCTTGTAATATGAAATCACGAACAGGTTACCCGCTATATACGGCACTGATATATGATAGCAGGCGGGTGTGGTGTGCACCCACTACAAAATCTTGTAAAAAATATAATATCGAAACGAATGAACGTCGGACCAGAACTCTTGGGGGAGGTGTCAAAGCGAGCGGAGGGGCACAGCAGCTGCATAATATGATTAAGTCGTCACAGGTCTTTAGGCCTTTCCAACCATATGTCACATGAGAAGTCTGGATCTGAATTTATAAAAATGCCCTCCCCGTGGGGGGAAAGGGGGGGAGGGGTGCGGGAGGTGGATAACATGAGTAAGTGGTCATAAGCCTTTCCAACAATATGTCACATGAGGGGTCTCGGCTAAATTTAGAAAAACACCCCCGTAGGGGAAAAGTGGGGGACAGTCACCGGAGGTGCATTACATCAATAAGTAGTCACAGACCTTTCCAACGATATCTCACATGTGGGGTCTTGGCTAAATTTGGAAAAGTGTCCACCGGTGGGGGTTCAAAAATGGGGGGATGGACACCGGAGGAGCATAACATCAATAAGTAGTCACAGACCTTTCCAACGATATCTCACATGAGGGGTCTTGGCTAAATTTGAAAAAGTGTCCCCCGGGAGGGGCAAATTGGGGGAGACTGTCACCGGAGGTGCATAACATCAATAAATAGTCACAGACCTTTCCAACGATATCTCACATGAGGGGTGTTGGCTAAATTTGGAAAAGTGCCCCCGGGGGGGGCAAAGTGGTGGTGGGGACACCGTAGGTACATAACATCAATAAGTAGTCACAGACCTTTCCAACGATATCTCACACGAGGGGTCTTGACTAAATTTGAAAAAGTGTCCCCCAGGGGGGGCAAAGAGTGGGGGGGACTGTCACCGGAAGTGCATAACATCAATAAGTAGTCACAGACCTTTTCAACGATATCTCATAAGAGGGGTACTGACTAAATATGGAAAAGTGTCCTCCGGGGGGGGGCAAAGTGGAGGGGGGCGGCCACCGGAAGTGCATAGCACTAATAAGTAGTCACAAACCTTTCTAACGATATGTCACATGAGGGGTCTTGGCTAAATTTGGAAAAGTGTCCTGAAATTTCATATATTATAAATAATATTTAGCGGAGGGCTCCATAAAAAAATCCGATCCAAAATGATAAAAGCGAAAAAACTACCCTCGCAGTGGGGGCCAAATTGGGGAGGGGAGGAAGAAAGTCTCATAATATGAAAGAGTCATCCGAGAGCTTACCGATGACATATCACATGACTGGTCCAAAAAAAGTTTGAAAATTGCTCCCCCTCTCTCCCCCCGTGGGCCCACTCTTTCACCCCGGAATTCACACAGCCGCCACTTTAAAAAATTTTATGTTCAATAAATAATATTTACCGGAAGACTGCATAAAAAACCCGTATTTAAAGTGATATTTAAATTTATTATAGAAATCCGCTACGGTTTAAAAAATTTGTTCGCCCCTTCCCCACTCCCCTTTGAGCGAAGAAAGGTTCATAGTATGAAAGAGTGGTCAAAGGGCTTTTCGATTATATGCCACAGGAAGGGTTCGGTAAAATTTTTAAAATTGCACCCCATGAGTCCACTCTCACGTCCTCCTCCCTCGAAATCACCCGACCCACCTTCTTCTTTGAAAATTTTATATTTAATAAATAATTTTTATCGGAGGGTTCCAGGTATGTGACATCTTGGTAGGGCTAAAATAAGAGAAACTTTGAAAATTAAAGCTTCATTTCACAGCTCATTGTCATGCCTTTTTCTCTATCTCGTCCCTTGGTACTCTCGATAAATTTTCTTACTTTTCTTCTCTGCCGAGGACGAGAGAAATCCTCGAAAAGCTTCTCATAGCGAAATGTTGAAAAGCGCGAGAGAAATCCTCGAAAGGCTTTTCATTGGGAGATTTCGAAAAGGACGAGAGTAACAAGCGAGAGGCTTCCCATCGGGAAAGGTTGAAAAGGGCGAGAGGAAACTCTCGAGAGACTTCCCATCCCGAAAGGTTTAAAACCGCGAGAGAACCAACCATCGAGCAGCTTGCCATCTGGAAGCGTCGAAATGCTGGAAAAATCATCGAGATGAGATTTGCCGAAATGCGAGATGGAAATGAAGCTTTCAGAGTCAAACTTACCGCATTTCTGGTTCTTAAGAATTTTTTAAACTATTTAATTAATTAATAATCCATTAAAATTTTGTTTTATAAATTTTAGTATTTTGAGAATGTAGATTGTGAATGAACGGGCTTTTGTTACACTTAAAATCTGAGAGAATTTTGTGTTGGTGTATCGAAAAGTAGAAAAATTGTTTTAAATGTAATTGTTACAAATTCATTTTTTATTAAACACTTTTCGTTAAAATTTTAAATTGTCGTTATTTCATCAAATTTAAATACATTAAAGTTCTTAATTTTGCAAACCCTACCCAACGTACGCCCCTAGGCTATGGCCTAAGTTGGCCTTATGGGTAACCCACCCTGGTGATAATATAATACATAATTAATTGATAGCATAATAGCATCATAGTTAGCATATTTTGATTAATTAATCATCATGATGCCATGATATGTATTAATCTAATAACTTGCTTAAGTTGATTCAGTATTCTTTTATCCCTCCAGACCGTTTTTTAGCTCAAATTGAAAGGAGATAGAAGAAGATCGAGTCCCTCGTTCAGCCTGCAAAGTATGAAGAAATGTTATCTGAATATGGAACAGTTTTCAAGGAAATTACACCAAACCGCTTGCATAGTGGCATTTCAACTTTGCTCCTACGAAAAAAAAATTCATAACAAAATATAAAAATAAGGTGTTGGTGCAAGGGGAGGTCTTCTACAAATCTGAAGTAGAAGTCAGAAAGTCTGTTGTCAAGAGTAAGAGAAGTATTATGAACAGCAAGCTTGAGGACGTGGCTCCGGATACCGTGGTGAAGCCTCTCAAACTTCGGGATGTCCAAAACTTACTGAGAAAACATTTAGGAGCAAATTGGGATGCTGACAAGCGGTTATTATTTTTATTTTTTTACAAAAGTATATTAGCATCAGCTGCTCAAGAAGCAGAAAGCAGAGATGATGAAGAAGAAGACGCATGGATGGACCATCATGACGAAATTTGTGAGACTGTTGAAAACGATGAGACCGCTAAAGTTTGAAATTGTATGTACATGTACATGGTAAGATTTTTGTTTGAGTTTTTTAAATTTAATAATTTTATTTAAAATAATATCATGTCATTTAAATCATTTGTTTAGCGACATTTAAGTTAGTTTTAACAGCTAGTCAGTTAGTTTTAACTGTTAGTAGGTTTTAACAATCAGTAACTGTGTAAATGTCGTTTTACGTTAATAACATTCCTAAAGTTATTTTTGTTAAATAACATTTAGTTCAACACAACATTTTTGTGTATTTGCTACCCCTAAAAACCCAATGTCAGATTAAATTTAGCAAAAATTTATTTCTGGTTTGTTGCAAAAGCGGCCAAATCAAAAACAAAGACTTAAATAACTCCCTCCCTTCATGTGCCCCTGCCACCTTATTTCGTGTTTTCAAATATACTGCCCTAATGACTATAAAACTGAAGAGTTTTGGTTCCAAACTTTATTTGGCTAAGTGTAGCAAAAAATCAGCTTTTTTCAAAAATTTTGTTTTTTGGAGATGGCCGGGCTTGCAACTAGACGACACAATTTCACTGGACTATTTGTTAAGCTTGGTACTTGACATTTTTTTGTAACAAAAAAGAAAAAAAGATTTTCGATTTTTTGGTATTTTAGCGTTTAATCTTAGTCTACAATTACCTGTGAGTAGGTATGGGGCATTCTTACAATCTTTTGACTTTCGGGAATAAAAATCTGGTGAAATTAAACTTGCTAAAATGACATTTTAATCTGATAGACGAATGCCTTAATGATTCAAAATAATGAGAAAACGGTCAACAGCGATTTCTCTCTTTTTTTTTTTTTTTTTTTTTTTTTTTTTTTTTTTTTTTAACTGAGGTTTAAGTTAAACTTGCGAATTTAATTTTCCTTACCATTTTACCACTATAATTTTCTATTTTCTTCTAAATTTTTACTTATAATGAATTTACATAGTACCCCACAAGACATTCAAATAAGAAATAATAACAATGTAGTATTTTTAGTACAAAATTTTCGTATAACATTGTCTTAAAGGGGTGTTAAAGAAGGGATGGAAGGAAAAAAAGGGGATAGTATAGGAAAAAAGGGACGGTAATGGATAAAAAAGGGATGGAAAGGAAAATTACCACTCTTTTTAGGCAAATCATGTTAAAACTAAGTAATAGCCACAATGTTCATTGATTTTTAGAAACAGTTATTTGCACTGGATTAAAAAGAAAAAAAAATTAATTTACTCGAAAAGTGCAGGAATAAACTTTGGGGACGGTAAGACTACCAATAAAGCCACGATGCTTGAAATTGATATTTAAATGCTGATTTAAATTCTGCAGTAAATTTCCTGTCAAAGAATTTTAGACATTCTTTCTCTAGCATATTTCTGCATGAGAAAAAACTTGAAAAAAATTCTGTGGCTGCATCTGAAGTGATTTTCTGTATAAGTTTAGCAAGAGGGGTGGTAAGGAATCTAAAACCCAGGGACAGAGTTCAAAAAATAATATCAACCATAAAAATGTGTGCAGGTTCATTTTTTGCTACATATTATATAAAACAATTGTCCCAGTTTCGGAAAAAAATTACATTGAATTACTTTTATTGAAACAATTTTATACAGACTTCTCCAAACTTAAAAATCAGCATCAGGGACACGGGACGGTAGAGGAGTCTTCCTTGTGTTTGGACCCCCAACATCATCCAAAAGTTATTTATCTCGTTAATATTGTTATGCAATCATGCAATGGGATACTCCCCAGTATATGAAATAAAAAAAACCCACAAGAATATTTACTAAAATAAAAATTATTATTCAGGGACTTAAAAGTCAAAAGATTGTGAGAATGTCCTGTATACTTTTACTGAATAAAAATATAACATTCAAACTACCTGAAAATCTCTTATTGGGTTTTTTTTTCATATAACCCCACCAATCACCAGTGCAGACATACTAAAATTATTATATGGATGGCGACATTTGAAAACGAAAACTAAGTACAAAGTAAAATGAAACGCCCCGAATAGCTCTTTTGCATTATGTTTGTGAAAATAAATTACATAAGCTGTAGAATGAAAATTCTAATGTGAACCAGCAGGGAGGATGGAGGAATAAAAGAGCACTGGGCGGTCGCTTCCCAGTGAAGAATATTTTAAACAAAGTTATAGCCGGGAATTATTCTCAAAAGCTTTCTTTTAGTCTTCTAAAAATTTATTTTTTAATTCGAGGCTATAATGCATTAAAAAACAAGAAAGAAAAATCATGCGTCAAGCATAGATTATGAAACACTTTTCAACACATTCACAATGCTATAACAAAATTTCACTGTTTAATGAAGTTAGGCAGCCTAAGAGAGACTGTTCACCAGGGCCGCTAGAACTGTTTAATAAAATTCTAATGTGAGCCAGCAGGGAGGATGGAGGAATAAAAGAGCACTGAACAATCGCTGCCCACTGAAGAATGTGTTTAACAAAGTTATAGCCAAGAATAAAGCTCTAAAGTAGGGGTGCACAACCTTTTTGAGAGAAGGGCCACTTACAAAAATACCTGGGTTGTCGAGGGCCACATCAGTAACATAGAGATAAGTCTATTTCGGGGAGGTGGGGAGATCTGTGGCCTATAAAAAACATGGTTTCAGAAGAGTGGCAGTTTTACCCCTTTAGGTTCTCCTACCCAGTCAATATACCATACCCAATTCAGTTAGCAAGCATATATCAACAGTTTATGTTTGTATATATAACAGAGATACAGCAAAGATTATTTTCAAGGAGTGAAAATATTCCTTGACTGTGTTCCAGGGGATTAAATTTTGCTTTATTAAAAGTGCTAAAAAACAAACATATGCATGAAAGTGGCTAGTGCCGAAAAAAAAATGAACTTTATGAACGAAGTTAAATTGACGAAACTCTCAATTTTTCTGAGGCCCATTCAACAAAATTTTAGATTTTCCTCCGTCTGATCGACAAAATTCACGATTTTTCCACACCTTATCAGCGGGATTCGCGATTTTTCTGCGCCCAGTCAACGAAATTCGCGATTGCTAACTGACTGACGAAATTTTCAATTTTTTTCCTGTGGCGAATTATCGAAATTCACAACATTTTTTCGTGAGAAACTGCCAAAACTCGCCATTTTACTGTAGCCGATCGACGAAATTTGCAATTTTTTCGCACTTAATCGACAAAATTCACGATTTTTCCTCTGCCCGATCAACGATATTTGCGATTTTTCCGCACCCAGTCAACGACGTTCGCAATTCTTAATTGACTGACGAAATTTGCAATTTTCCCGCGGCAAATTGGCGAAATTCACGACTTTTTCTCGCGATAAACGGATGAAACTCATGATTTTTCCGCAGCCGATCAACGAAATTCACTATTTTCCCGTTCCCGATCAACGAAATTCGCAAATTTTCCACGTCATATTGACTAAACTCGCGATTTTCAGCACACCAATTGACGAAAATCTCGATTTTTCTGCGCCCATTCGGCGAAATTCGCATATCTTAAATGACTCACGAAATTTGCAACTTTTGCGCGGCAAAGTGACGAAATTCACGACTTTTTCTTGCTATAAACTGACGAAACTCGCGACATTTCCGCGCTCGATCAATGAAACTCACGATTTTTTCGTGCCAGATCGACGAAACGCTCGATTTTACCGCACCCGATCGACGAAATTCGCGATTTTTCCGTTCCCGATCGAGAGAAACTCGATTTTTCCGCGCCCAGTCAAGGAAGTTCGCAATTCTTAATTGACTGGCGAAATTTGAAATTTTCCCGCGGCAAATTGGTGAAATTCACGACCTTTTTCTAGCGATAAACTGACAAAACTCACGATTTTTCCGTAGCTGATCAACGAAATTCGCGATTTTCCCGTTCCCGATCAACGAAATTCGCGATTTTCCGCACACCAATTGAAGAAACTCTTGATTTTTTCTGCACCCGATCGGCAAAATTCGCATATATTAAATGACTGATGAAATTTGAAACTTTCGCGCGGCAAAGTAACAAAATTCACGCCTTTTTCTTGCGATAAACTGACGAAACTCGCGACATTTCCGCGCGCGGTCAACGAAACACTCGACTTTTCTGCGCGCGATCGACAAAACGCGCGATTTTTCCGCGCCCAGTCAAAGAAGATCGCAATTCTTAATTGCTGACGAAATTTTCAATTTTCCCGCGACAAATTGGTGACATTCACGATTTTTTCTCGCGATAAACTGACGAAACTCACGATTTTCCCGTTCCCGATCAACGAAATTCGCAAATTTTCCACGTCCGGTCGACTAAACTCGCGATTTTCCACACACCAGTTGACGAAACTCTCAATTTTTCTGCGCTCGATT
Organism: Maratus speciosus; assembly: GCA_963932465.1. Classification (NCBI taxonomy): domain Eukaryota; kingdom Metazoa; phylum Arthropoda; class Arachnida; order Araneae; family Salticidae; genus Maratus; species Maratus speciosus. The sequence continues at coordinate 296,976,665 of OZ010798.1, forward strand.
GGCGAAATACGCATATCTTAAATGACTGACGAAATTTGCAACTTTTGCGTGGCATAGTGATGAAATTCGTGACTTTTTCTTGCGATAAACTGACGAAAGTCGCGACATTTCCGAGCCCGATCGATGAAACTCACGATTTTTTCGTGCCTGATCGACGAAACGCTTTATTTTACCGCACCTGATAGACGAAATTCGCGATTTTTACGCGCCCGATCGAGAGAAACTCAATTTTTACGCGCCCAGTCAACGAAATTCGCAATTCTTAATTGGTTGACGAAATTTGTAATTTTCCCGCGGCAAATTGGTGAAATTCCCGACTTTTTCTCGCAATAAATTGACGAAACTTACGATTTTCCCGTGCCCGATCAACAAAATTCGCGACTTTTTCGCCCGCGATCGACGAAACATGCGATTTCTCCACTTCCGATCGATGAAATTCGAGGTATTTCTCGACTAACGACTGACGAAATTAGCAACTCGGGAATTTCCTATATTGATACAAATATTATCGGTTGGGCGATTTTTACTGACTGACGAAATTTCCAATTGTTTTCCGCCGCGAATTGTCGAAATTCACGATTTTTTCCTGCAATCTATGGTCAAAAATTACAATTTTTGCCAATTATAAATTGACGAAATTCGCGGGCCACTTGTTAACCCATCGCGGGCCACAGGTTGTGCATCCCTACTCTAAAGCTTTAAGCAGCTTTAAAGAGAACTCTAAAGCTCTAAGAGAGCAGAAAGCTTTAAAGAGAACTCTAAAGCTTTCTCTCTGTCTTTTGTAAATTTATTTTTGAGTTTGACGATATAATCCAAAAAAAAAAAAAAAAAAATCAAGCGTTAAGCATAGGTTATAAAACATTTTCCAACGCATTCAAAATGCTGTAACAAAATTTCACTGTTTAAGAGAAAGAAGGTTTCTAAGTAAACAATTTGAAAAACGTATGGTACATTTTGTAATTCACTTTCAGCAGTTAACATCTATAGTTGGAAAAATATCCGATTTTTTTTTCAGCCTTGTATACAATCCATGGATCTGTATATACTACATAGTATGCAGAAATTTCTTGCAGTTAGGAACAGCATAACACAGTTGAAAATTCCCCTTTAGGATTTTTTTTTCAAAAAAATGGACATGTACTCGAATTTTTTGTGCATGATGAGTTGTGGCAGATTAAGTTTCGGCGTAAATCGCTCAACAGGTAGCGCTGCTATGCTGCATTTTTCAGGATTTACACGATTTTAGTGATAGTCATATCTCAAGAACTAAAGCACGGAATTACACCAAACTTCATATCATGTTAAACCTTGACATAAGTTGGTGCTGGTTAGGTTTTCCTGTAATTTATATAGCATGTGGCGCTGGCGCTGCTGTATTTTTCACGATTTAATGCGACAGCTATATCTCAAAAACTAATGAACGGAATTTAAACAAACTTCATATTCTGGTAGACGTTGACAAAAGTCGTGGCTGATTACGCTTTGGTGTAAATCGCATAGCAGGTGGCGTTGCTATGCTGCATTTTTAAGGATTTAGACTATTTTAGCGATAGTCATATCTCAGAAACCTCGGGATGGACATAGATTGTCATTTAATTTTAGCACTGCGGTAGTGAATTTTGAAGTATATTAACATATATGAGATAGAAGAAAGTTTTGGGATTGGCATATCCGACTAGATTTTTTTTTTTTTTTTTTTTTTTTTCGGTTACAAAGAAAAGAGATATGATCTTCGGACTTCTTGCATTGTAATTAATGACATCTCACTTGATTTTTTTTTTTTTTTTTTTTTGTGTGTGTGTGTGTGTGTGTGTGTATGTTAAGGGGTCCCAGGACTCTTAAAATTGGAAAAAATGAAAAAAAAAAAAGACCATTTTCAACATTTGATGTCTTAAAATGTATTTGGTTTTCAGACACAATTTTGATCGGAATTAAAGATATAAGTATGTTATTTTTCATTCCATGTATTTAAAAAATTTCAAGATGCAAAATTAGCATTTACAGGGGGCTCCAAACTGTCAGACATTTGACGAGCAGGAAATCGGCATAACAGATTAAGCGCAAGATTACAAAATAAATTTTGCAACTAGAAAGAAAATTTTCATACCTGATTATACTTCAGATTATAATCAATACCTTGAACCTAAATAAATTTGTTTTTAAAGAATTTTTATATTTTTTAATACAAAGTTGTATTTAGATAATGAAAAATTTTGAAAATTTCAACAGTATAATCACCTAAAAAAATATGTTTTTGGACAAAAAAAGGAAGTTTTAGATTCAGTTTATACAGACTAACATCAAACATATGTTTTGAAAATTTCATAAAAATATATTTAGAAGTTTTTGAGATATCGTGCGCGTTATGCCCAAAAACGTCATTTGGAGAAAAATAACTTCAAAATTTCGGAAACGCAGCTTCAGCTATTGAGCTGGTATACTTCTAAAAGCCATAACGTCTGTTCTAATGAGAATTTTAAGGAATCAATTATGTCAAAATGCGCAGAAAAGATGGGAGTTTAACATCCAAAAAGATAAAAAAAAACGAAATTTTTAAAGCTTTAAGAGACTTGAGACCCCTTAAAAAAAAAATAAGAATGCACCATATGCAGCGGAGAGTACCTGCAAGTGCATGTCGTGAACTTCCATTTTTCGACATTTTTCTCCGGTCACAAACATCTGAAGCAAATTTGATCGCCAAATTAAAGATAATTCCAATTTTTTGAGTTTATATTATAATATTTAATTTTAAAAATTGATTTTGATGAAATGGTAATCGTTTGAGCAAAAAAAGTTCCTTTTTTCCACTTTTTTTACGTTTTGAGAGATCGAAAAAAAATTATTCCCCCCCCCCCCCCTTCAGTTTGAAAAACATGATTTCGTGAAAAAGTTTAAAAGTTTTACAATAGCGTTACGTTCAACGAGCGGCGTTGCGTTCAAGGGGGGGGGGGGGATATTATAAGGATAATATTAAAATATTAAAAGTTTTAAAAATATTGAAAATTTTCATCAATTCATCTGAGTTGATGGAAATTAAATTTTCTCCCTGAAGAAGGCTGCGGATGCAAGCCATAAGTACTCGGGGGTTAAATAAAATGTACATTTTAGACTTTTAACGTATTTTTTATGGTCACCTTTAAAGTAAACGGTGAACTTTTAAGGTTCTCATTATATATTTTATTAGTAAATTGTTATGTTTGTTTAAAGATGTTGTAATACGACATTTTCCAAATGTATGTGAAAACTCTTCTTTAGCCTATTAGTATAGTTAAAAAAGGTTTTTTTTTTTTAAAATAAAACTACTGATGGCCATTCACCAAAATTTAGGAAGAACTTTGGCACTAGAAATGAAGATCCGATGAGTTCCCCCCAAAATAAAATTGTTTTAACTTTTTTCTTTTTTTTTTCTTTTTTTTTTGTGTGTTTGTGTGTGTGTATCGAGGGGGGGAGGTATTTTAAGTCGGGGGGGGGGGGGGTAATTCAACTTTTTTTGATTAGGTCAAGTGGTGTATTGTTTTCTATGTATTTTTTAATTCTGAATCGAATGACGTAATCCGCAAGTAGATGCAATCATTTATTACAAAGTTATGGTAGGTTTTATGAATACAAAGTCGAAAATTATACTTTATTATTGAGCATATAGCTTTGCCACATTTATTTTAATTTCAAAACGTGTTTTTTATATCATATCAAATAATCTCAAACTTATTTAATGTCCTCAAACTATCAAGAATCAAAATCTGGATCTCTGAGTCTTCTTCACGGTCATGAAAGTTGTCGAAATCCTTGTATTCATAATTTTGTATTCATAAAACCATTTATGACTCTGTATTCATAAAACCGGCCTAACGAATGATCGTATCGACTTGCAGATGGTGTCATTCGATTTAGAATTAAACTAATCGGATGTGGCAATCCCAAAACTGTTAGACGTATTTCAACTTATCCAACAAAGTTTTTGCGCAAAATTCGTTGTTCCTCACAATTTATTACTGTAAAAGCACTTATTTTCGCGAGCCGTAATTTCGCGAAAATGAAGATATCGATGATTTTCGCGAGCTGAAAATTTCGCGAATTTTATATGAACAGAACCGAAAGTTGAAAAATCCCGAAACTACCTAAACAGAACTCCTTTTGCTTAAATTTCTAGTGGAAAAAGAATCTGTAGACCTGCGAATATCACGACTAAAACCGATTCAAGGCTTATGCGAACATTTAACGGTGTTAAAGCCAAACATGAGATAGTTTTGAATGACTTCAAAGAATCTGGTAATAAATATTGTAAGTGAATGAGCTGCATTCTATTAGTTGTATTATTTTTTTTTTTATTCAAGAAATAATTGTATAGTATTCAAGGAATAGTTATAAGTATTCAAGATTTTTTTTTACTTATTTCTTATTTAAGTAACTGTAATCATTAATTTTTGGATAAGTGAAAATTTTCTGATTTTTTACTATTATTTGAGACGAAAAAAAGAAATATTTCGTGAGGCTTAAATTTTTCGCGATTACGACGGGCTCGTGAAAATCGCGAAAATTAAAGCCGCGCGAAAATATGTGCTTTTACAGTATTTATTCATATCTCACTTATAAGAGCAAAGCATAGGTAAAGAAAATTGGCTTACCTTGTATTTATGTTTTATATCCGTGGTTTATCTGGAACTCATCATCAGGGTAATATGATCAATAAAGTCTAGTCATTTCTCAATCTGATCCACTGCTAATGCTATAATATTCTATGTTCTTTTAAAGCACACGTGATTATTTTCGTGACTTGTAAAAAAAAAATGTAGATTGAACTTTTAAAGAAAGAAACAGAATTTAATTAGTTACAATTGCAGTATAAAAATCGTCGCATCTCTCCTTTTGAGAGTCTGGAATACAAGTAAATGCAAAAAACATATATTATACATTATTGAAGACAAAAAACAGGAAATTAGTATCATTAATCTTAATATTACATTATTTATATTTATAGTTACTTAAACAGTTTAGATTATTGACTGTTCAAATGTCTTAATTTCTTGGACATGCGATGAAATGTTTATACAAAGTATTTATTTAGAATCGTAAACTTCCTTGGTTTGAATAACAAGTACTTATCATAATTGCTTTTATGAATCATGTTGATAGATGAAAAGTAATTTACTGAGTTTGATTTCTTTTATAGCCTTCATTTGGAGATTACATTTCGTAATATCTGTCAATAAAAACTTTCTTCTATCTCATACATGTTAATACTTCCTGAAAAATGCAGCAAATCAGTGACACCGGTTAGGTGATTTACACCATAATCTAATCATCAACAACTTATGTCAACTTATAACTGAATCTGAAGTTTGATGAAAATCCGTGCATTAGTTTTTGAGATAAGGCTATTGCGGAAATCGTAAAAAATTCTGCATAGCAGTACCACCTGTTGGGCGATTTACACAAAAACTAATTAGGAACAATTTATACCAGGGCTAACTCAATCTGAAGCTTGATAAAAATTCATGCGTTAGTTATTGAGATACAGCAATTGCGAAAATCGTGAAAAATGCAGCATAGCAGCGCCACCTGTTGGGAGATTTACACAAAAAACTAAAAAGCACTTATATATATCAGGGACTAACTGAATCTGAAGTTTGGTGAAAATTCGTGCATTAGTTCTTGAGATAGAGCTATTGCAATAATCATGATTAAGGCAGCATAGTAGCGCCGCCTGTTGAGCGATTTTCACCAAAGAGCAATCAACACCAATTTATATCAAGGAGATTGTGAAAAATGCAGCATAGCAGCGCCACCTGTTGAGCGATTTTCACGAAAAAGTAATCAGCACCAGTTTATATAAAGGTCTAACTGAATCTAAAGTTTTGTGAAATTCCGTGCATTAGTTCTTGAGATAGAGCACCCACAAAATTTTTCTCACATACGGACTCCCAGAGTGACAGAGTGATAGACAGACTCACAGGCAGACGTTTTCTAAAAACCATCAAATCGTGTTCAGGACCTTCTAAAACGTATAAATCCATCGAAAACCGGAAGTTGACATTTTTCACGAATCCAGTAATTTCTTCTTGTAAATATAGAAGAAAGTAAAAATACATAAGAAACGATATTCTACTTGACCTACTTAACTTTTTTTTAATTCCTTTCCCCTCCCTGGGTTAAAAATGTTCCGCTTTCGCCCCCCAAAACACGGCAAAACAAATTTATATTTTGGGGACTCATCGGATCTTCATTTTTAATGCCAAAACGAAGGTCTTTCTTACTTTCCAAATTTTGGTGAATGGCCATCACTTGTTTTACAAAAACCCTATTTTACCTGTAGTATTACCAGAGGCGTCGCGATGAGGGGTTATGGGGGGGGGGGGAACCCTGTGCGGAATATTTTGATCAAAAAAGCCCATGACGCACTACAGTGAGCACAATACACGCCGTGAACGGTTAGGCGACTTTTGTCGACGCTTACTGTAGTCTACAGCACCCAACTCCTAGATGTCGAAATTAGTCGACACCCGCACTCGGACCCTTATGTCGACTTCTATCGACTCCCGCACTAAAAGGGTTAAACAGAATGTTAGAAACATTAAAAGATATTTTAAAGAGTCACACAGTGTAAGTTAACAACATAGATCATTTTAAAGAGAAAGTTAGGAAACCTAAAAATTTCCAAAAGTGTCCACAAAATTCAAATGGCCGCCATTTTGAAACAAGATGGCGGATAAAGCTGGCCAACAAACTCAGTCGAGACATTATTATGCACTATGCATATGAAATATTTCATCCAAATTGGTTAAAAAATTCGAGAGTTACAGCATAACAAAATTCAGATATATATGTATATATATATATATTATTTTACATACTGGTTTTCTATATTCATATTTTGTTCCATCTATTAGAATTTTACCATTTGTTCATATATTTGTGATTTCATCTTTATTATATATATATAATATAAGGATGATATAAAGATAAGATCGTAGTTAATGAAAAAAGGAGTTTAATGATTCTAGGTTATAGTTTTACATATTAAATAGAAATTATATTTACAAGTACGGGAGGGTAGGGGGTTTTCTGCGGCATACGCACTCACAGAATCGTCGGAGATCGGCCTCTGCTCTCGTCTAGAGCGAGATACGCCTACCATCGGCCGCGTCAGAATGAAATCTGCTCTCGGTTGTTACTTGTTTCCAAGCGAAGAGAATGCAAAGCTGCATATCAGCAAATTCAATAACATGTGCTGTTCTGCGGTTACAAGTTTTCATGGAAAAGTGCTGATCATATCCTGTTGCTAGGAGTAGGGTTTTATGGGAATCTAAAACCACAACTCATGTATATATATAAGTCAGCGTTTCAACGGAAGGTGGTTTTAGTATCTGGGGGTCATGATCGGCGAAAATATAGCAAAATTTCCCGAAGTGTTTGCCTTCGGACGGCTGCAATAGATAGCTTTTTACTTTTTGTAATGAAAGCTACCTAAAAGTGACGACAATTTTGGCCACCACTGTAAGTTAATAATTATCATATAACAAATCGGTTCGCAATAATATACTGTATATTTATTCCTTATTGACTTGCTTGCAGAAATTTAATATAACTTTAGTAATTACATATAAACGAGTCGAAACCCGTCAAATTTGACGAATGAAACGTTTAAAAAAACTGATTGACTGAATTTATTAAAAAATAACAAAAATAATTGCATTAATTAATCAATATTATATTGGCTAGCCTAATTCTTAAAACAAATATTGTTTTTAACAAGAGTTTAATTTCATCTTTTCAAATTATTCAAAAATTAAACTTTATCCCTATACGTAATCAGTAGTATACAATTAAGATAATGAAATTATGAAGTTATTAATTAAGGCTTTGGTCTTTGGTGTTGGTATTACGTAATGAAAAATCGTCGAAAATCGCGCCACTATGACACAATTATATTTTTTTTTTCATCGAAATCTAAAATTAACATATTTTTGACCGTCGCAAAATTTACATGATTATATTCATATTCACTATTTTAAAAATATTTTAACGCCCAATAGATTATTAATTAACATATTCCCAAACTTGATGTTACGTTTGCAAGTTATAGTTTTGCATGTAATCAATCATTCGCACTCTTTACTTGAGATTCTAATGTGAGTGCCAGCGAAATCCAAAAATTTACTTTTAGACACATTCGTAGTAAAATAATTTAGTTTTATCAAAGAAAATACTCATTTCATTTTTACTATGAAATCATTTTCACCCACTGAAGCCCAGTGAAATCAGCGTCTCAATCTCAGTATTAATGGAATGAAAAAAATATTGATATGCAATTGATATGCAATATTGAGATGCAATATAGCTTTATGAGTAAAAATGCGTTATTTTAATTCTTGACGTCATTTTCTGTTCAAAACTTTTTAAAAAGTTATTTTTAATTGTAATACGAAAATGGCATCCGTAATAGACCGGGAACCGGCAGTACAGAAATCACCTCATCGAGTTCACGAATGAAATCTCGATTAGCATATTAAAACGCAATCTCGTAGGTCTCGTAGGACTGACTCGTAGGTTTGCCATTGTGTTTTCCTGCTCCCTGTCCTCCATGTTTTCATAAATTTTGGTGCAAGAAAACACAATGGTAAACCTACGAGTCAGCCGCTAAAATCGGGTTTTCCGGTGTTTTCCACCAAGATATGACTTGGCAGACCGATTGCGTTTTAATATGCGAATCAAGATTTAAGTAATCCTAGAATTTCATCCGTAAACTCGATGAGATGATTGTCTGTGCTGCCGGCTCCTGGTCTGTAATGATAATTCCCGTTGTTTGCCTTCTCTCTTCAACAATGGAAGTAATCCGATTGCCGCCAATTGAAGAAATTTCATAAAGGACTTTTAAAATTAAAAGTACAAATTAAAAATGGAATTATTTTAAAAAATAGTGAGTGTGGGTACATTTACAAATAAAGTGCTTTTATTTTAAAAAAAAAAAAACTATCAAAATCGGTTCAGCAGAAAACTTAGGCTAGACGACTAAAAAACAGCCTTGTCTTTTAAATATACAGATGAGTATTCAAGTTTAATTTTAAAATGCGCCATCGCGTAACCGCTTTAGGGCTAAAATCTAGACACTTAAGTGATGTAAAAAACGCAAAATAATAAATAAATAAAATTGACCCAAAGAAGTAGACTCTCCCCTTAAGCGGAGGATGCAGTCTTTTTGCAAGTCTTTGTGCGTTCTTGAACATAACATTCCAAACCACGGTATCTAGACTACTAGATCAAGATAATTAACTTCTGTGTTTTAAAATTAACTAGCAAAAGCCATGCTTTGTTTGAATTCGCAAAGCATTATTTTATAAAATAAATATTTGAAATTAACAATATTTTTTTATATTATTTTTGCATCTTTATTAAGCAAAAACGTTATTTTATGTTTTGGTGCATTTTAATTTTAGAAATGTAAATTCAACCAAATAACTAAGAATTTCCTCGGAATTTTTTATTTATGATATAACGAATTTAACAATTAATTTTATTTGTTTACAATTCTTTTGTTGCCACTTTAAAAAAACAATCATAATATAATTCTTTTAAAATGCGTAAGTATCGTCTGCGTAAATGATTTTACACAATAAGAATAACTTGTGTATTGGAATCTTGATTGGAATTCTTAAGGCTGAAAAATACTTTTATAATTGAATGTAAATAATTGAATTTTCACAAATTTTAATTCATTAAAAATATGCTATAATTTTCATAAAAAAGGGTATTTTAATAATTTCATAAAAGAAATCGTGAAACTATTTAATTAATCATGATTCTATGTATGATGACTAACTCCGTGATTTATATGAAAATATACGTGTTTAATTTTTTATTTGCAAAAATGCGTCCGTAATGGATAAACATGTAAAATAAATTAAATAAAATAATAATTTTTTTAATGTTATACTGTAAAGAAAATAATATTGTGCAAATCTGCCGATCATAATTTATTTTTATGTTTAATTTCAAGTCAAAATACTGAATAGTTTTTTTTGTAAAGTGTACGAAAAAATGTAATTTGTGTAGCCTAGTAGAGGATTCGCTTCGCTCATCCTAATTAAATTTAATTTTTAAACGAAAATAAATTATAATGAGCTGTAAATTATTTATCAATCGTATGATTGTGTTTAAAAATAACACTAGCCTGCAAAATTTGGGTTGTGTCATGTTTTTTAGATTTTGATAATTAATTCTTTTTTAGCACTGAATCCGAAAATGACCTTCATTTTTAACCATCTCGTCAGGATTTTTTGCAAATCGTACCTTTCGAAGGCAAAATTTAAAAAAGTATCAAAAATCAGATCTTATAAAATAGTTGTGATGGTTGTGTTTTTTAACTTTTGATAATTGAGAGCTGACGTTGAGGCCTCTGATCTGCAGATTTACTAGTTAACTGAATTTTGATCCTCATCTATTGTGCACAGTAAAATCTCGTTACAAAGAGTCTCCAGGGAACACTGATTAAATTCTCTATACTGAAAAATTCGTTAAAGTGAATATTTATCATACTGAAATAGAATAATAGGATTTTTTTACTATCCAAATTATATTCGTTAAATTGAAAAATTCTTTAAACAGGCATTCATTGTAACGAGACTCTACTTATCTCCTCATCATTACACACAATCTTTTCTCGTGTTCTTATCCACAGCTACAAAATTCTTGAATTGTCGGGTATTAAATGCAGTTGAACCTCGTTACAACGAATGTCTGTTTAACGAATGTTCCAATTTAACGAATATAATTTGGATAATAAAAAACCCCTATTATTCAATTTCACCATAAAAAATATTCACTTTAACGAATTTTTCAGTATAGCAAATTTAATCAGTGCTCCCTGGAGATTCGTTGTAACGGGATTTGTCTGTTTTATGCAAAGTAAGATTAATAAATAATGACTTTTAGCGCTAACGTTGTGGTTACTGGTTACTAGTTAGCTGATTTTTGATCCTCAGCTAATTATGTAGGCATGCATTATCTGTTCGCGTGTTCTTATCCTTAGCTACCAAATTCTTGAATTGTCGGATATTAAATACAGTAGAATCTCGTTACAACGAATATCTGTTTAACGATTTTTTCAATTTAACAAATATAATTTGGATAGTAAATATCCTATTATTCTATTTCAGTATAAAAAATGTTCACTTTAACGAATTTTTCCTTACAGTGGATTTAATCAGTGTTCCCAGGAGATTCGTTGTAACGAGATTTTACTGTTTTATGCAAACTGAGATTAATAAATAATGACTTGTAGAGCTGACGTTGATACCACTGATCTGCAGATTTAATAGTTAACTGAATTTTAATCTTCATCTAGTATGTAACTCCTCATACACCATCTTTTCTCGTGTTCTTATCCATAGCTACGAAATTCCGGGATAGTCGGATATTAAATATAGTAGAATCTCTTTTCAACGAATGTCAGTTTAACGAATTTTTCAATTTAACAGATATAATATGGATAATAAAAAATCCCTATTATTCTATTTCACCATTAAAAAATATTCACTTTAACGAATTTTTCAATATAGAGAATTTAATCAGTGTTCCCTGGAGGTTCGTTGTAACGAGATTTTACTGTTTTATGCAAAATGTGATTAACAAATAATGACTTCTAGAGCTGACGTCGAGGTTACTAGTTAACTGAATTGAATTGTCGGAATTCAAAATTCTTGAATTGTCGGATATTAAATACAGTTGAATCTCGTTACAAAGAAAGGTCTGTTTAACGAATATTTCAATTTAGCGAATATAATTTGGATAATTAAAAAAAACCCTGTTATTCTATTTCAGTATTAAAAATATTCACTTTAACGAATTTTTCAGTATAGCAAATTTAATCAGTATTCTCTGGAGATTCGTTGTAACGAGATTTTAGTGTATAATGCAAACTGAGATTAATAAATAATGACTTGTAGAGCTGATGTGAGACCCCTGATCTTTAGATTTACTAGTTAACTGAATTTTAATCCTCATGTACTACGTATCTCCTCATACACTGTATTTTCTCGTGTTCTTGTCCACAGCTATGAAATTCTGTGATTGTCGGATATTAAATACATTAGAATCTCGTTACGACGAATGTCAGTTTAACAAATTTTTCTGTTTAACAAATATAATTTGGATAGTAAATATCCTATTATTCTATTCAGCATAAAAAATATTCACTTTAACGAATTTTTTCGTATAGCGAATTTAATCAGTGTTCCCTGGAGATTCGTTGTAACGAGATTTTACTGTTTTATGCAAACTGAAATTAATAAATAATGACTTGTAGAGCTGACGTTGTGGTTACTATTTAACTGAATTTCGATCTTCATCTATTATGTATCTCCTCATGTATTATCTTTTATCGTGTTGTTATCCACATCTACAAAATTCTTGAATTGTCGGATATTGAATACATTTGAATCTCATTACAACGAATGTCTGTTTAACAAAGTTTTCAATTTAACGAATATAATTTGGATAATAAAAAAACTCTATTATTCTATTTCAGTATAAAAAATATTCACTTTAACGAATTTTTCAGTATAGCGAATTTAATCAGTGCTCCCTGGAGATTCGTTGTAACGAGAATTTGTTGTTTTATGCAAACTGGGATTAATAAATAATGACTGGTAGAACTGACGTTGTGGTTACTAGTTAACTGAATTTTGATCCTCATCTAATTATGTATCTCCGCATGCATTATCTGTTCTCGTGTTCTTATCCTCAGCTACAAAATTCTTGAATTGTCGGATATTAAATACAGTTGAATCTCGTTACAACGAATGTCTGTTTAACGAAGTTTTAAATTTAACGAATATAATATGGATTTTAAAAAAAAACCCTATTATTCTATTTCAGTATAAAAAATATTCACTTCAACGAATGTTTCAGTATAGCAAATTTAATCAGTGTATTTGGAGATTCTTTGTAACGAGATTTTATTGTATAATGTAAACTGAGATTAACCCTTAAATGCCTGGTGTTGCTTTTCGGCAACATACCGAATTTAGGCTCTAAAATACTATTAGAATAATATTGAAGAAATAATGCCTAATGTTGTCAATGAAATACATTCTGAAAATATTATTAAATCGATTTTCAACATGTAGATGGCAACACATGTGCCGTTTAAGAATAAAGATAGATTTACTTTTTCAATTATTGCTACTTGTTCTTTTTGTTTTGTTTGGGAGCTTGCGAAATACCCTATTTTGACCTGCAGTGAGTAAGTGAAATTTATTTCTTATTACAGTTCCTAAAATTCTTGTGTGTTTAATATTATAGAATTTTATCAAGGGAAATTATTTTTTCAATTAAACACCAGTATTGTCGATTAGTAACAAACTGTTCTTTAGCCGTAAACTATACTTAAAACAAAATATGATTTTTTAAAGTATTTTTCCCAATGATTTATTTAAAAAATGAAAGCCGAATAACATTATTACAATGATTTTTGAAAACTCAGGCATTTAAGAGTTAATAAATAATGACTTGTAGACGTAGAGCTGACGTTGAGACCCCTTATCTGTAGATTTACTAGTTAACTGAATTTTAATCATCATACACTACCTTTTCTCGTGTTCTTATCCACAGCTACGAAATTCTGGGATTGTCGGATATTAAATAAAGTAGAATCTCGTTACAACGAATGTCAGTTTAACGAATTTTTCAATTTAACAAATATAATTTGGGTAGTAAATGTCCTATTATTCTATTTCAGCATAAAAAATATTCACTTTAACGAATTTTTCAGTATAGCGAATTTAATCAGTATTCCCTGGAGATTCGTTGTAACGAGATTTTACTGTTTTATGCAAACTGAGATTAATAAATAATGACTTGTAGAGCTGACGTTGTGGTTACTAGTTAACTGAATTTTGATCCTCATCTATTATATGTCTCCTCATGTATTATTTTTCGCGTGTTCTTATCCACAGCTACAAAATTCTTGAATTGTCGGATATTAAATATAGTAGAATCTCTTTACAACGAATGTCAGTTTAACGAATTTTTCAATTTAACAGATATAATTTGGATAATAAAAAAAACCCTATTATTATATTCCAATATAAAAAATATTCACTTTAACAAATTTTTCAGTGTAGCGAATTTAATCCGTGTTCCCTGGAGATTCATTCTAACGAGATTTTGCTGTCTTATGCAAACTGAGGTTAATAAATAATGACTTGTAGAGCTGACGTTGAGATTACTAGTTAACTGAATTTTGATCCTCGTATATTATGTATCTCTTCATCATTACACACTATCTTTTCTCACGTTCTTATCCTCAGCTACAAAATTCTAATCCTGTTTTACATTGTTTTTCCGTATTGTCGTAATCTCAAGTAATCTTATCGGAGTTTCCTCGTCAGGTGGCGCACCACTCAGTAATCGCGCAAAAGATGAATTCGGGAGTTCATCGTCTGCCTTGATCTTCTCCTGTCGGTCATCTTTTTTTCAAACGGTGGGGAGAAACAGAAAGAACAACACAAGAACAACATTCATCCCTCACAGTAATTACTCTTAAGAACTTTTTGTTTCAGTTCAAGGATTCATTCGGATACTTTCTTTTACTTTTGGAATTTTATAACTCAAAGTTCTGTGTTTTATAATGTGTGGTATATTGTAACATTGAATAAATTACTCAGCTGCATATTGGATATCTGAAAGGTAAATATTTTGTGTTATTATTGTTGTTGTTGTTACTTTATTTGGTGTTTTAACATTTATTGCACTTTTAGATGAATGTATTTTTTTTTTTTAACAGCTTATAAAAGAACAATTAATTTGAACTTCTAAAAAAAGATAATACAAATAGATATTTTATTTTAAATTTAAGTGGATAAATTCCATTATAAAAAGTACAAAACTATTTTTGCCATCAATTCTTTTGTAGTTTTCATGGTTGCAAACTTTTGAAAACTCTTTTTTATGAATAATCGGGAAATACTTAAATCCAATAAATAAAATTCATTCCTTTCTTTACATTTTACTTTAAATTTAAGTTGATAAATTTAATTATAAAAAGTACAAACTATTTCTTCCCATTAATGTTTTTGTAGTTTTCGTGGTTGCAAACTTTTGCAAATTCTTTTTTATGAATAAACGTGAAATATTTAAATCAGATAAATAAAATTCATTCTTTTCTTTACATTTTATTTTAAATTTAAATTGATAAATTTCATAATAAAAAAATGCACAAAACTATTTTTTTTTTTCGTTAATGTTTTTGTAGTTTGCTTTGTTGTAAACTTTTACAAATTCTTTTTCGTGAATAAACGGTAAATACTTAGATGCAATAAATAAAAATCATTCTTTTCTTTACGTTTTATTTTAAATTTAAGTTGATACATTTCATTATAAAAAGGTCCAATAATTTTTTTTCCCCATTACTATTTCTGTAGTTTTCGTGATTGCGAACTTTTACAATATATATAGTTTTTTAATTGATAAACGTGAAATACTTAAATGCAATAAATAAAATTAATTATTTTCAGCATTTTCAGTTTCTCAATTCGTACAAATTATCTATTGTATTTTATTGAAAAGTTTTTCTTGTATAAACAATTATTTTCATAAATCAGACATATTATAATTTATTATAAATAGATCTTTAACACGTTGAATGCCAAGTCTATTTTGTCTGACTTTCCGTTTGAGCCACGAAATAAGATTTAGATACATCAGATAGATGACAATCTACAAGTATCTGTCACCGATGACTGACGTGGCCTAAACTAAAAGTTCAGTATCAGTAACCGGTGACTGACGTAAAAGACGTCAACGTTATACTATATGGGCGAATTGAAACATTCATTTATTTAAATTTTTAATGAATAAATTTTATTGAAAATTACATACAATTAAAGTTTTTTCATTCGCATTTCATTAATTCTCGAAATATTTAGTAACTTTTACCCATCTTAAATTTTATAAATAAATGTAGAGTGAAAAATAAATCCAAATCATTAAACTTATTTCTGAAAGGTAAATATTTTATGTAATTGGTTTGTTTAGTTATTATTATTATTATTATCGGATGTGTTGTATTTTAACATTTATAGTTACTTTTAATGAATGTATTTTTTTTAAGCCGCTTATAAAAATATAATTAATTTGAACTTCTAAAAAAGATAATACAAAATTTACATTTTATTTTAAATTAATAAATTTCATTGTAAAAGCACAAACTAATTTTTCTCATTAATATTGCTGCAGTTTTGGAGATTCAAACTTTTAAAAATTCCATTTTATGAATAAATGTGAAATATGAAATCCAATATTTTTATAAAGAATTCATTCTTTTCAGATATTTGAATTCGCTCCATTTACGATTTCCCAATTTCTACAAATTATATATTGTATTTTATTATTAAAAAGTTTTTCTTGTAAGCAATTATTTGCATAAATATACAGTTTTATAATAAAATGATTTTTTAAACAAATTTTGCACGAATATTATATTTATGAATTTAAACTTTTTTTTAATAAATAAATTTTATTGAAAAATATATAAAATTAAACTTTTTTTTCATTCCTATGTCTTTAATTTTAGAGATATTCACTAACTTTTACACAGCTTAAGTTTTATGAATAAATGTAAAGTTTAAAAAAAAATCCAAAAGTCTACTTTCAGATTCGAAAGTTTAATTTTTCTAATTTGTATTAAATTTCTGGACATTCAAAGATGGTTATTATGTTTTTACGGTTTCTATGAAGAAATAAAAGTACTTTATATATTTTGTACTTTGCTTTCTTAAACGTCTAGAACTCTCTCGATTTTAGTTGACTTTCGGACGTTTTGAGTTCAAGAACACATGCCTCCCTCACTGTGTTTACTCTTTAAAAAAAAACTCGGCGTTTTTTATCTTCTTTTTCTTTTTTGAGCATTTTACAGGATATTTCCTGTATGTGGTAAATTTTATAGGATAAAGTTCTGTGCTTTAAAAAATGTATAATATATTGTAAAATTGAATACATTTCGCAGTTTCATAATAGATCTTTAAGAAATAAATATTTTATATTTTTTTCTTTTTTTTTCTTTTATTAATTTCTTATGTTGATGTTCTAATATTTATTATGCTTTTATAATTATTTTATTTTAAAAAAACTATATACAGTAAAACCTCCCTAAAGCGACCACGTTCCGTTCCAATAAAAATAGGTCGCTCCGAGAGGTGATCTCTTAATGGAGGTCATGTTTAAATCTAGATTTTAATTGTTGAAAAAAGGTAACAATTAATGTTACTAAAATTTATTTTTCACATTAGGAAAAAATACAAAAATTTAAGTATCATAATAAAAGTTAATTACATAAGTTAATTACTGCATAGTTTAAAAAATGAATACGTTGACGTTTGTTTTGATTTTACGGTTTTATCTTTTATAACTTTTATTTCCTAGTGCTTTCGAAGTTCAGTCAATGAATGCACTTTTTTTTGGGGGGGGGGGCGGGAACAAATAATGACGATTTCATTAATTTATCAATTTCTTTGAGAGTTCCCCAACAGAATAGCGAAGGGGAGTTTATTGACTGTCATTCTTAATTTGTCATCAGAGTTAAATTCATTGCCTAAAAAAGCACAAAGAGGTTTAAACACTTAAAAGTTACCGGGATAAAAAAAAAAAAAAATCTGAACTTAGTTTAGAAGTTTGATGAATAATGCACATTCCGGAATTATTTTTCTAATAAATCCTTCTTGAAGCGACCAGCAAAAAAAAGGAATTTTCTTCAAAGAAATTGGTCACTCATGGAGGGAATTGATCTGGGATGGTCTTTGAATGGAGGTAGAATTAGTATTGAGCCTATAGGAATAAATTTCGTTCCATGAAAAAGGGTCGTTCAGGGAGGTGGTCGCTTAATATAGGTGATCGCACAGGGAGGTTTCACTGTATATGGTAATTTAGAGATAGAAAAAATTCAACTTCAAAATGATTTCTCAAATTCAAAATTTTTATGAGGATGCTTTCAGTTTCGAAACCGGTTCCGAAAATGAAAGTGACCTCATTAAAAATATCTGTAAACAAAATCGAAAAAGTAAAAAACGGCCTTTGTACAGATCGACCACAGGTATCCAATGCAAAAAAAAAAAAAAAAAAAAAAAAAAAAAATCATTTAAAAATATTGAAATGCAACCGAGATATCGTTATAAATTTCTTCCATAGGATTAGCATTACCGAACGGGTCTTTTCACTTGACTGAAGTAGCCTCTTAAATACTCTACTGTAATTTTTTTAACTTCTAAGAATCGCAAAATTTCAATTTTTATACCGTCGTATTGGCAAAAAAAGTACTTTTTAGTGCAATTTGTTTGAAAACTGCATTTCAATTTATTTTTGAGATATTAATTTTTTATTTTATTTTATTTTATTTTTTGTAGTTTTTAGCGCCATTCGTTTCATTTTGGTAACTCAAGTATTCCATTTCTGTAGAAAGTAAAGAAAAAATAGTTGAAAA
Organism: Maratus speciosus; assembly: GCA_963932465.1. Classification (NCBI taxonomy): domain Eukaryota; kingdom Metazoa; phylum Arthropoda; class Arachnida; order Araneae; family Salticidae; genus Maratus; species Maratus speciosus. The sequence goes on from OZ010798.1 coordinate 296,995,137, forward strand.
ATAGTAATTATATCTTTTTGTTGCCATTTCCCCCATAACTACGAAAAAAAAATGTAATTAAAATACCTGCTATTTTGAAAAAATATAAATGAATGACTTCTGATAAAACATGGAGTTATTATAAACTATATTTAATTTAATTATCTATATTACAAACAAATGAAGGCATATGAATCATTAGATAGCCGATTTTTTTTGTCGAGTTTTTTGAGTGACATCTGTATTTTTTTATTTTATTTTTTTTATTTTTTGGATTTGTGTATTATTCAGCGATAGTGACGTCATATGAATACTTTACTGTAAGATGTTGTTTAAGACTGGATCGTAAGTGAGGAATTCTTCAGAGGATGCGAATGACGTCATTTTTTATAAAATAAAAGCGTGTGTTTTAAATCTTAAAACTGAAATGTATTTTGCATTATCTATATTTATAAACATATATATATATTCATCGAGGGCGACGCTAAATTTTGAAAAAGCAGAATTCCTGTTTTCTAGTATTTTATCTTTTCTTTTCTTTGTTTTAAAACATTTCATGATTAAAAAAATATTTACATTTGTTATGAAAAAGTTAAATAAATTTTCTTTTCTTAATTGCGCCCTGTAATGTCTAGAACTTCCTCGACTTGAGTTGAATTTTTGGTGTTCCGGTTAAGGTTTTTTTTTCCTCCAAGCATCAGTTCTGCATAACTTTAATTTTTAACTGAATTAATAAATAATTTAACTATTTTTTTTTTTTTAATGAAGAGATGAATTAAACGTTTTTCGTTTTTGTACCAACTTCCTGTTTAAAGTATAAAAACTTAAAATATAGTAGATAATTATGAAATATTGCCGCTTCGATACTATAATTGATAGTGTTTAAAAACTGCCACATAAATAGTAAGAAGATTATCCAGTATAATCTGGATATGGATTTAATAATACTTGGTATAATGTGTGAAAATATTTTCAACTGATTGTGCGCATAGAAATGCAATAATTTAACATAAATTACTATCCCAAGCATTATTATTAAAATAGTTAATTTTTTTTAATAATTTGTAAATTTTACAAGTGTCTGGTCTGCAAAAGTGTAAGAGGTGGGATTACATATCGAGCCTTCTTTTTATTTATGTGATAATGAGATCTAATAGGCGGAATTGTCTTTCCTGTTTTATTTATTTATTTTTTATGTTACTCCAGAATATGAAAAATTCCATTCTTTCTTTTTTGTTTGTTAATTTAATTAACAATTTACATAACTTCTATCGCTTCACTTTGTGTAATCTCTCTATTCTAAAAAAAAGTAACTCCCGCTGTCACCGCCGCCGCCGCCGCCGGTTTTGAATTTTTTGTGACCGGAGGTCTTTCTTCGTTAATATTAAGAAAAACAATGCATACAAAAATATGAAAATTGGTAGTATTATACAGAAATGTTTGATAAACACGCTGATGTAGACAGTTTTCAAATCGAAGAATTATTTTAAGAGATATTTAATGCTAAAGTTGGACAAAATCGTTCCATTAAAAAAGTTTTATAGGAGCAAAAACTATACATCGGAATTTAATACTTTTTAGATCATTTTATACGTTATAATTTCCCGGTGTGCAGAATTAATTTATTTTTTTAATTTGACTCATTTTTCGAGGTTTCATTTCTATTTTAAATTCAAATTTTCAGCATTTCGAGAGATATTTTTTTACTTATTTCAGAAAATTGTACTAATTTAACCTGTTGCCAAACTGTATAAACAACGGAAACAATAATGTTTGCTTCAAATTAAAAATTTATTTACACGTGACTATTATAAACAGAAAAGAAAAACTTTCAAATTAGAATTAAATAATTACGTATAAAAAGCAGGAACTTATTGAAAATTACTTCATCTATAATTACACGTGAATTTTAACAGAGAAAGGATATTGTAAAGTAATAAATTCATTAACATGCGTTAGAAGTCTTAAATAGGAGAAATTACATCACATTTACGTCACATTACACTTATTACGTAAAATGAACAAAAAATAATATTGCAAAATAGTAGTTTAAATTTAAAAATAGCGCGAGACATTTACTTGATATTTTGAGATGAACTTTTCAACTATTTTTTTTTTTGGACAGCGCAAATAATATTTCATTTCTAATAAAAGCATTTTCACGTGAATATTAAAAAGGGAAAGAAAAGTTTGGTGAAAATTACGTCAGATTAAAACGATATATTTAAAATGTTTTATTTAAAAGGACTTTCTTTTCGCTTTGTTAAAAAATACCGGGAGACAAAGACTCTGTTTACTTAATTCCTTTTATATTAGATGATTTTGAAATGCCATTGTATCTTTTAACAGCAGCTGATTTTTCCGTAAAATTCCCCAATCAAAGAGAAATGAATAGAAACCCGTTTATAGGGAGATCGCCTTTGTTTTTTTAATTATAATTCAATCTTCCAAAAAAATTCAATTAAAGCCGATCAAATTAGCGTGCTTTTAGAGACTGCGGTGTCTGATCGGGGGGTTGGCGAGCGTAGCTCGTAGGGGGCCGAGCCCCCTAGTAAGATATACAAAAATAATAATTTAATAATTTTTAAAAAGTTTCGCGGATATTTTTAAAATGAAACCACTAATAAACTAAGTCATATTATCTTATTGTTATTTTTTAATTGAATTGAATTTATTGCATGCATAGAGCTGTTTTTTTTTTCTTTGTAAAATATTTTGCATTATTTTGCTATAAAAATCAATAATTGAAGTTATGAATTTGAGTTAACCTATTTTAAAAAGGATAGTTTAAGATTCGACTTACATAAATCATTGTTATTTATCAGTTTTTCTCTATCTTTTATTTATATGTTATTGAGTAGAGCAATAGCACTTCCGGGAAACCCAGGGTTAAGGCCAAGGTTTAGGCGCTCCTACGAGCGTCCGGTACACCCGAGGCTCTTAGGGGACTCGGAGGTATGATCCCCGCCTCACATCACTGAATCCTTGAGTACACGGGTTACTGTCGCAGCGACCAGGATTTCCAATGATGTTTGCGGCGCAAGGAGAGTGACGCGCACTGGGTGGTGCTCTCCCTTAACTAGCAGCAGGTGTTATGGCGGCATCACACTGGCTCACGCCAGTCCCTTCTGATAGCTGCGCATTATGGGCACCTCAGTACTTATGCCGTTGGAGTAGCTTGACGTGTAACATGTCAGTTTTATACGTTATACCGAGTTCTCCTTCTTATCACTCACCAACAGTTAATTCCTAAGCCGTTAGTTTTAGCGATTTAGTCCGAATAGTAAAAAAATTCACCCAAAGTTTTTTTATCATATGAAAATCTATTTATGTTATAACATTTTTTTTTTTTTTAAATTACGAAATTTAAATTTTATATGGTCCTTAGAACACATATGTTATACAGTCGGACCTCTATTTAACGAAGTCGATAAATCCTGAAAAAAAGTTCGTTATATGGAAAATTCGTTAAATAGAGAGTCCCCTTTAAAATACTTTAAACTACGTAAAACACATTTTAAGTCCATAAACACTAAATATAATTTAAAAAAGTAATTAGTCACACTTTTTTTTTTATAAATTATATCCATTTGTTTTATTTATTTTACCCATCAAAAAGAAACCTGGAAGGGAAATAAGAATGAAACAAAACACTGTCTGGAAATACATTGCATTTTCAGTTTAAAAAATAATTTTACATTAAAATCACGATTTTTTTATTATGGTTGATAAGTTGTTTGGAGGAATACCAAATTTTAAAGCAATATTCTTTTTCTTCATGCCTTTATCCACCTCATCAAGAATAATTTTTTTTTCTTTGATGTTCAAGCACTTTCGTTTTGACATTTTCGAGCTACAAGAACTGAAATTATCAACACGACTGATTATGATCAACAATCTAGAAAAAGAGAAACTAAGGAGATACTGAAAGTTTTCTCTTCTTGGATGGAAAGCAAAGAATCACAACGATTTTACATTTTACTGCTCTCGGTGAGTTAGGTGACTAGTAAGACCTGTTCATGGTCATTGATCATCATAAAATGTGTTAAAAGAAAGAATAAGTTTGGAATGCCCAGTAATATTTTAAGAAATAGGGAGAAAAAAAAATTAGATCCCAAGGAAAAGTTCGTTAAATAGAGAATACACTTCGCTATTTTGAGGTTATTTTACGAAGAAATTTGAAAAATGTTCTTGGTTTCAAGTAAAAGTTCGCAAAATAGAGAAATTCGTAAAATAGATGTTCGTTAAATAGAGGTCCGACTGCACATAAAAAAATCTCTCCGTGTTTTTACGAGTAAAACAGTAAAAATTCCATTCTTAACAAAACTTACTGTACGACAAAAACTTACAAAGATTTAATTTGAATGACAAAAATTTCATTTCGATTTTATTCATTTTTGACGTATTCTGATTTTTTAAAAAAAAAGGAAAAATGCATTTTTAATCCAGAAGCTGAAAATTTATAAAATTCAAAGTAAGGTACTTTGAATTTTCTGAATTTAGAAAAATGGAATCTTTGCTATTTTGATGATGGAAGCCTGGTGGAAGTTTTTCTAAAAATAACTTACAGACAGTATGATAATTTAAATTTCGTATCTTTTTAAAACAATAGCTACTTTGCCGTAAATAAATTTTCATGTAAAGAACAACAGCATTTGAAACATTTTTGGAATTAAAACTATGCCACTATAAGTCACGGTTTAGCAATTAGCTACGTTATATATAGATAAGTTATATATAGAAAAGCTATCACCATGTTCTGACGAGCATAAAACAGTAAAATATTCCATTCTTCTATGACAAAACCTTATCAGAGACAGAATGTTATTAATTTTTGACGTATTCTGGCAAAAACAACAACTCGGAAATTGTACGTCAAACGTACGGCAAATGAGGTACAGTTGTGAACAAAAAAGTATACACCCCTTACTAACTCTGCAAAAAATTATCGTAGAAGAAAGTTACTGGTACCACAAGATTGGTAATAAAGTCTACTTTTAAATGATGTATATAAATTTGCTTAGGGGGCCATCTGCATATTAAAACGAACCATAACTTTATTTTTTCCAATAGCAGTACACAATCCTGACAGCATAAATGATCTCTACACCCTTCAATTAGCCTAAAAACAAATTTTTATGCAATTCGTAGGATAAGTTTTCGAGAAATTAATTATTTTAAAACGAGCGTATTTCAGGGGCTGTATCCAAATTGAAGTTCGGTACTCGATTGTTGACCGAGAGAGTCCCTTTCTTGATCAAGGCATCTTAAGCACCACTCAAGCAGTCATTGAAGACTGCTAGATTACAGGAAGCATAAGAAATTTCAAAATATCTTGTCACTTCTATCATAGACGGCCCCTTAAACCATCATTTTGCCGTTTTTTAAGTATAATTTGAAAACACCTTGGAAGAAAAATGTGAAATATTGTATTTCCATAAAACAGGACTTAATAAATCTAAATCCATCAAAAAAATTGTAGGTTGCTATTCATAATTTTTTCGAATATTAATTTCATAATTCGTATCATAAAATTATAAAAATTACCAATTCAACGTACTTATATTTGGGTATTTTAGTATTATTGCTACACAAAAAATTAGCACATTAGGAGTATAATTTCAGGCGATATTAATGAAAATATGAAAATGTAATTTAACATTACAAGGACTAAATTTTGAATGTTTAAAATTTAAAAACTTATCATTCAAGTGACTTGAAATTTGGTGTCTAGGCATAGTTTGAACCGAAGATTTGAAATATTTTGTTAAAATTGGGTATTGCCATTGAAAAAAATGAAGTTTTGGTTCGTTTTAATATGTAGATGGATCCCTAAGCAAATTTTATATACATCATTTAAAAGTAGACTTTATTTCCAATCGTTCGGTACCAGTAACTTTTTTCTAAGATAATTTGTTGAGGAGTTAATAGGGGGTTTTTACTTTTTTTTTTTTTTTTTTTTTTTTTTTTTTTCCACGACTGCACGTTCGTACTATAATTAGTTTTATAAGTATTCAGACCTTGGCAGGGTTGCAAAAAAGCCGGCTAAAATTTAAAAAAGCCAGGCCGGTGGCTTTTTTTTTTTTTGTTTGTTTTAACCGGCTTTTTTTTGGCCAAAATTGGCCTTTTTTGGCCATAATTGGCTTTTATACAATGAAGCATTGTAATTATAAACTACACATTTTAAAGTGACTTTTAATTAGTTTTAATGACATTTAATTGATTTCGAGTTTAATAAGTAACCCAATTTCTCAATAATGAGGACATTAATACTGAAATAAATCTTAGATGGTTTTGCTAGTGATTTGCAGTCAGAATTGCAAATATGTCAGCTAAATTTTAAAAGGGCCATACCAACTGCCAGTTTTTTCCTTTTTACTGCTTTTTAAAATTAAAGAAGACAATGGTTACTTAGTTACATGTTTTATTACTTAATTAATTTTAAGAGCTATTAATATACAAGTCTTATTTTATTTCTAGTAAGCATTTATACATAGTCATATTAATAAAAACACAATTTCTCACTATTAAAAACATTATGAATATGCTTAGCAACAAGCTTTTCAAAATTTTATTTAGAGAATTTTTTTTTTTTCCTGTTTAAATGCTCTATTTTTTATACACTTATGTACCACTCTCTTCAAACATTATATCCTTTCTAATTTCTCTTTTAACAATTATAACTTAATCTCTCCGTATAGAATTTTTCCATTTTGATGTGCTACATTTTGTCATTAATTAAATATAATCTTTAAAATCGTATATGTGGTGCTATGTAACATAAAATTTCAAAACACCAGTTTGGAGCCTAACTTATATGCTTTTCAATGTCTATATATATTTTTTTTTCTAGACATAATGCCTTCACAGTTGCCTTCTAGAAGTTATATAAAGACTTATTTATTTGACAAAATTTAATAGAAATCTATAATTTTTTCAGTAGAATATATTTATAAGTGTATTAAAAATTAATTGACCCAAATTTAAAATCAATTAACTGTAAACAAACTTTAAAAAATAAAAACCGGCTTTTTTCAATAAAAGCCGGCTTTTTTTTTTTTAAGTGGTTAAAACCAAAAAAAGCCAGCCGGCTTTTTTTGGCCTGGCTAAAAGCCAGCAACCCTGGACCTTGGTGCCAGCTGTTGCACTCTTATGCAAAATTGCATGAATACAAAATTTATTACGATTATATATATTGAATTCAGTATTACGAAAATAATAGGACTCCATCTTAAATCTGGCGTAATCACCGTGGAAACCTAGAATCATTATCTATCATTGGATTAATTGTTAGGATTTGATAGAATGAAAAAAAAACTTTCATTGATATCTTTTTAATTCAATTTTCATAAAATTTGAAATGACTCGGCAAAATTCTGCAAAGATTATATATACAGTAGAACCTCTTTTAACCGTTAAAGCTGCTTTTTTTTTTTTTTTTTTTAACTATCATATTCCTTGTGTGCAAAATTCATTTGAAAGATTTTTTTTTTAACTATCATATTCCTTGTGTGCAAACCTTCCGAATTACGAGTACATATAGATATTTTCGATCCCCTTTCTTAGAGTTTCTTTGACTTTTACTTGAGTGGAACGAAGAAAACGAACACATTAGCAATTCTGAAGCTTTAGGATGTTTTGCAGAAAGTTTGGCATGGCTGGAGCAGAAGAAAGACTGAAACTGGTGAACTAATAACATTAAAAAACTCCGTGGTAGAGCTTCAAAGCAAAGGCAATCGAAACTGCGAGAAAGAAAACATTTTTTCAAACCCTTGTGATATATGTAAAAGGTACTTAATTTCAAAATTAAAATTCAGATAATTGATTCTTGTTTTTATTTTGCTATTGCTTTATTTTTATTATTCTATTGTTACCATAATAAGAAATATTGGATATATTTCTCCTTAATCTTAAAATTAAAGCATTCTCGATTATCCGAAAATTTCGATTTTCCGAAAGATGGTTGGTCCCAATTACTTCGGATAATCGAGGTTCTACTGTATTAAATTTCAAACGATTCGGTTGGGAAATTTTTCTGCAGTTATATGCGGACAGACGGACGGACCAGATGACGACTATATAGGTGCTACGTATTTATATAATTACGAACGCACCTGAAAAAAAGAGGGGGGTGCATATTTAGTGACATAAGAAACTGAACATCCATAAAATTCAAAGTATGGCACTTTAAGTTTTACGAATTTAGACAGTGGAATCTTATTCTACTCATAGATATGTTATATAGAGGTTGTCCACTCTCAACGGTGTCCAATGGCTAATTTCTAAACCGTTAGTCATAGACATATAGTTGAAAGATTGTGGTCAAAAATTATTTTAAAAGTGGTTTTGATCAATAAAAACATTTCTTAAAAAGTCATGAAATTAAAAATTTTATGCGGTTCCCCTGTCCTATAAATGATATTTAATAAAAATTTCCTGTTACACTAACTAACAAGTAAGACAAAAGAATGTTCCACTGATATAACACTAAAATTAACCGAGCTATTAAATTTTGAATTGCAGGACTTATACCAATTTTCTGCATCTAAAAACAGATGAGCTGGACCATGCTTGGAGGGATCGTACACAAAGTGCTTAAATTATTAGAAGGATTTATTTCGCGTGTACATTTCTGCATTGCAGCCAAAGGGAGTCACTTCGAGCAAGTTTTAAGATAAATTTAATTTTTATTAATTAATTTTTAGATTAGATATCTAATATGTATCATTTTCAAATATGTATCATTTTGTAAAGAATTGCAACTGTTGCTTTTCAACATTTCATTTAACAAAAATTCTGTTATTTTTTAACTTATATTTTTAGTATATTTTTTTATAATATGTTAGAAAGAAAATAGATTTCAAATTTATATTAGGATCGGTTATTTTATTTTTAATTATTCACCGATATGCAGTGTCCCTTCTTACTAGAGTTGCCAGATATCCGGATTTACGCAGGACTCCTATTTTCGTGGGTTCCAAGACGCCCCACCGAACCTAAAGATGCCGACTTTTTATGGCGCACAAATTCAAAGTTTTTAAGTAATCTTCAATTCCTTAGTCTGCATCGAGTGGAATGTAATGTATTAAAACATGTGAAAATAGAACCTGTTAATAACTGGAAATTTTCTTAATAGTATCGCTGAAAGGGAAACTGCACTAAGCGTACTCGCTTAGGTTGAAAAGCTACCTAAAACGAATTATATTTACGGTCTATCTATTCTACTTTCACAGGTTTTACTTAGACTCCATTATATACAGGTTTCGTTTTCATCAAATTTAGAGTATTTTTATGTCCCGATTTAGAAGCCGCTATCCCTCGTTTTTTTTTTTTTTTTTTTTTTTTGCTTTAATGCCCAGCCTTTTTTTTTTTTTTTTTTTTTTTGCGACAGTGGACTGTAGTGTGCTTTTGGTTAATTTCCCGTGAAGTAATAAGAAGTGCGTACAGTGTTTTTAAGATGTATCCAGGTTCTCCAGAATAAGTAGCCTTTCTGGAAAATAGAGGAAAACTATTGAACATTTTAATTGTTTAAAGTATATTTAATTGAGAAAGAAGCATATTAAACAGGTTTTCGTCTTAGTACGTATAATTGTACGGTTCCCTACCGTAGGGACAACGAAAATTTAATGTTTAACCCTTTCCGGCACAGTGTGCTCGGGTCGCGATACCTAATTTTAATTCCAAAATTACGATCTCCACCAAGAATATTTTAGTAAAATTTTGCTTTTACAATGAACATTCAAAGACGTATGTTTTTAATTTCTAAAAAAGTCGTTTATAAATTCCGGTGTCAGCCAAACATTTCATCATTTTACAACAAAAATTGCCCATGCCGGAAAGGGTTAAGCCGTTATTCCATCATAGGCAGGTTATTTTTTAATAGGGTTTACTGTATTTTTATGTCCCGATTTAGAAGCAGCTGTCCCGCCTTTTTTTCTGCCTTCATAGTCCAGCTTTTTTTGTGACAGTGAACTGTAGTGTGGGTTTAGTTAATTTGCTGTGAAGTAATAAGAAGTGCGTATAGTGTTTTGAGATATATCCATAGGTTCTGCAGAGTAAGTAGCCTTTCTTTAAGGAGAGGAAAACAATCGAATGTGATAATTATTTAAAGTATAATTAATTGAGAAAGCAGCATATTAAACAGGTTAGCAGGTACAATTGTATGGTACTCCTATCTTTAGGGACAACGAAATGTTAATGTTTAAGATGTTATTCCATCATAGGCAGGTTCTGTTTTCATAAGAGTATACTGTATTTTTATGACTCGATTTAGAAGCCGCTGTCCCGCCTATTTTCTGCCTTCATGGTCCAGCTTTTTTTGTGACAGTGGGCTGTAGTGTGGTTTTAGTTAATTTGCCGTGAAGTAATAAGTGCGTATAGAGTTTTTAGGTGCGTTCGTAATTATATAAATACGTAGCACCTGTAGCCGTCATTCAGTCCGTCTGTCTGTCCGTCCGTCCGCATGTAACAGCACAAAAACTAGCCAACCGAATCGTTTGAAATTTAAAATATATAAGTGTTGCATAATTTTGCCGAGTCATTTCAAATTTTATGAAAATAGGATGTATAGTTTAATTACAGGGACAGACAAAAGTTTTCCGATACATTACGGCCAATGGAAAAAAAAATATTTCAAGTGCATTTTAACGATGTTACAGCCTTTCGAACAGAATGAAATTGATATGCACTTATGAAGTGCCCTAAGATATACATTCAGTACAATATGTAGTGCAAAAAAATTTTATAAAACTATTTATAGTACAAACGCACCTCATTTGCCACGTTTGACGTGGAATTTCCAACTTCTTAAGATATACCACGGTTCTGCAGAGCAGATAGCCTTTCTGGAAAGTAGAGGAAAAGAATCGAACATCATAATTATCTAAAGCTATATTTGAGAAAGAAGCATATTAACCCTTTAACGGTCGCATTAACTTACCGTTCAAAAATTCAAATTGCTTATTGGCACCACTTTTTTGAAAAAGAAATATTCAGCTTATTTAATGACAGGAAAAATGATACGATAATAAAGCCAATTACACTATTTTATAAAACTGGTGGGAATCAAACAATCTGAATAAAAGACACAGCCCGTGAATATCACGGCAGCAAGAATTAAGGGGTTAAACAGGCTTTCGTCTTAGCAGGTATAATTGTATCATATTCCTGCCGTGGGTACAACGAAATTTTAATGTTTAAGCCGTTATTCCATCATTGGCAGGCTCTATTTCCATAGGGTTTACTGTATTTTTACTTTCTTCTATCTTTACAAGACGAAAGTATTGGATTCGTGAAAATTTTCGACTTCCAGTTTTCGACGGATTTATACGTTTTAGAATGTCCTGAGCACGATTTGATGGTATTTAGAAAATGTCTGTCTGTTACTCTGTGAGTCTGTATGCAACAAAAATTTTGTGGGCAATGATGCCTATCTCAAGAACTAATGCACGGAATTTCACAAAACTTTAGATTCAGTTAGACCTTGATGTAGACTGGTCCTGATTAGCTTTTGGTGAACATCGTCCAACAGGTGGCGGTGCTATGCGGCATTTTCCCTGATTTCAGCGATAGCTATATCTCAAGAACTACTGCACGGATTTTCATAAAACTTCAGATTCAGTTAGTCCAGGATACAGTTAGCTGCTGATTAGTTTTTGGTGAAAATCGCCTAACAGGTGGCGCTGCTATGCTACATTATTCGCACGATAATGATTATCGCAATAGCTCTAACTCAAGAAAAAATGCACGAATTCTCATCAAATTCCAGATTCAAATGGTCCCTGATATAAATTAATGCTGTTTAATTTTTGGTGTAAATCGCCCAACAGGTGGCGCTGCTGTGCTGAATTTTTCACGATTTCCGCAATAGCTGTATCAACTAATGCATGAATTTTCATCAAGCTTCAGATTCAGTTAGTCCCTAATATAAACTGGTGCTAATTAGTTTTTAGTGTAAATCGCTCAACTGGTGGCGCTGAATGCGGAATTTTTTTACTATTTCCGCAATAGCTCTATCTTAAAAACTAATGAACGCATTTTTATCAAACTTCGTATTCAGTTAGGTGTTAACATAAGTTGTTGATTATTAGATTTTGGTATAAATCACCTATCCGGTGGCGCTGATATGCTGCAATTTGAATCATTCACACGATTTTAGCGATAGTCCTATCTCAAGAACTAATGCACGGAATTTCATGTCTTTAGAATCTTCATGATGGGCATAGATTGCCATTTAATTTTGGCACTGTACTAGAGAATTTTGAAGTATTAACATGTATGAGATAGAAGAATGTTTTGGGACTGGCATGTCCGACTAATGTATCAATTTAAAAGCCGCTTTTTTCTGCTTCTATATCCAGCTTTTTTATGACAGTGTAACACTACTTCTTGCAGTGGTTTAAAATTATCGAGGGGGATTTGAAATCTCACTTCCTGATCAAACATTTATACTTTGAGCGAATGCATTTAACGAGAAGTGGAAGTGAAGGAAATTATATTAACGAGCTTTATTATTTTTATGGCTTTCATCCTTTTTTTTCCCCCTCTATGTTCAATATTACTATAATATAAATAAAAGAATGCAGCTCTGAAATTGCATGAAAAAAAATAATGTGTTATAAATAATCATTTGAGAAATTGTTCGTATGAAATTATTGTTTATGCGATTAAAATTTCTATAAAATAAAAAATAATTTATAATGAAACACTTTTAGAAGAAAACAAAATTTTTTGTTGAATTTTTGCTAGTTGTAGAGGTAGGTACACTATACATTTGAATAAAGGAAATTATAACCCTTTATACTTTCATTTTGAAAACTAACATATACAATAATCATAATTTAATAGTTTTAAAAGTGTTAAATCAGACAAAAGAATAATTTAACGACTGAATGAATAAGTGAACTGCTATATATTTTTTTTAATACAAATTGTTATATAATTGGTAGACATTTTATATTTTAAAACGTTTCATATATTTACATTATATTGTAATAAGGAAATATATGAATTAAAATTGAAATTATTAATTTAAATAAACATGAATGATATTAATCATAGAGAAATATTAGACTTGTACAAATCACAGTTATGCATCAGTTTTTCCTAATTTCGCTTTTGCGCATAACATCAAACACATATTTTTTTAGTGACATTTATATTTTTTATATTATAGTTTACTATTTTGCTTTTTATAAAATTTGAATAATTAAGTCATGTGAAATATATTTATAAAGATACATCAAACAAACATCATTTGCATTCGGCTTAATAGAAGTGTTTATAGTAATTCTTCGATCGAGCCATTCCCTGAGAAACGGACAAAATGTCCCGCACGTGACGCTTACATAAATACAGTAGAACCTCCTTTATCCGAAACTCTTTTACCAAAACTCTCGGTTAACCGAAATCCATTTTTAAAGCTTTTTTTTTTTTCACATTCCTTGTGTGCAAAAGCCATTTTGAAAGTTTTTTTTTCTTAACTATCATATTCCTTGTGTGCAAGCGGTCCTTTCCGAACTATGAGTACATATAAATATTTTCGACCCCCTTTCTTAGAGTTCCTTTGAATTTAACTTGAGTTTTTCTGAGAGAGTTTAGTACCATACCTGTTAATATTCTAAACACATGGTATCAAACAGAAAATAAATCATTAAAATTTACAGCAAAAACTTTCACCTCAAATTTCTTGAAATGTAATTTTTGTTACTTAACATGTTCTTCCACTTAGGTCTTCAATTATGCAATATTTGTAACTATTTCATTTACATCAATCATATTTATTTATCAAGATTTTTTTTTTTTTTTTTTTTTTTTTTGTTTCATTTTTATATGTTACATAACAATGCCTAACAGGGTCGCAGCAAGGCTTACACGCTATGTATCTCAACTCTTTTTTAAAGTTAATTATTTTAACACTTTTTAGCAGTCCCGGATGCAGCCTCAAAATTTTTATACTAACTTTAGCGTCGATGTTTTGGTATACAGTGGATGATCGGTTAACGAACTTAAGAATTCACTTGAGAGAGAAGTTAGGCCGTTTTCAATCATTATTATTATAACTCATAAAATGAACAATTTCGTGGTTTTACATTTTCATAAAGTAGCTTTTAGTAAATTCGTTACGCGAAAAGGAAAAAATTACACAATGTGATAAAAAAAAAAAAGGGGGCCCGCAAACAGATAAGGGACCGTCCATAAATGATGTCACGCTTGGAGGGGGGGGGGTCGTGAAATTGTGACAAGAGGGTGGGAGGAGGTAAGAAGAAGTGTGACAGTACACATTTTGATTAAAATAAAAGCATTAAAAGTCAGCAGATTAAATTCTGACGCTATTTTGAAATTAAAAGTATTTTGTGTTCATAAAGTAAAGATAAGATTTAAAGCCAAGTACATTAAATTCCATTTCAAATTCCAAAATACTACTGTTTTCAATTCCTCTTTTATATTAACATTTTATTATTATTGTATATTAATTATGTTTTTTGTTGTAAACCTTAAACATATTTCATACAAAATAAGTACACGAATCATTTTTATTGATATGCTCACAAATGTCATTAAAAGACATAGTTAAAGTTTAAAAATAAAATTTGAAATAATATCTATAACGTAGTGCTTTGTTTCTGAACTGGAAGTATATGGTTATGTAATATAGCGTGACGTGTGACAAGGGGGGTGGGGGTATAGTGAAGTGTGAGACTTTGTGACAAAGGGGGGAAGGGGGTAAAAAATATTGAAAGAAATCATTTGTGGTCATCCTAAACTAAATTTAGGATTCAGTTGTTTTAAGGATTCATAAAAAAAGTTCTTTAACTTTTAAAGCAATATCAAGAATAGAGAACGTGAAACAGTGGTATTAGTAATATGCATATTTTTCAGCTATTGTTCCTCACTCTATCTTTCATTTATTTGGCAGTGAAGAAAAATCTCCTAGTATGAAGCATTGGAACAATTATATGCTTAGATATTTGGCAGCTTATGCTTTTCTTTACGTTGGTTTTTATCCATTATGTATTCATCTTTGAAAATATATATCATGTATTTATCCCATATAACACAAGGTATGTATCTCAACTCTTTTTAAAAGTTAATTATTTTAAAACTTTTTAGCAGTCCAGGATGCAGCCTCAAATTTTTTATACTGACTTTAGCATCGATGTTTTTGGTATACAGTGGATGATTTGTTAACGAACTTAATCCATCACTAACCGAATTGTTCGTTAACCGATCATAGATTTAGTATAGATTTGTATGGGAATTCAATTAATTCGTTCTTAAAAGCTGAATAATATATAAAAAATAATATAAATCGTCTCTTTATAATAGGGTTAATGTATGGCCTTATTTAATACGGACAGATCGTATTTTGATGGCTTTGTCCGTATTGTGATGCATTAAAGAATTATAAATGACATGCCCTTTGCAAAAACTTTTAGGATGACATCCATTGACTACACCATTAAATCTATCAATTTGTCCCTTTGACCTTTCAAAAACTCTTTAGTTACCGAAAAGATCGTGTTTATTGCAGGGCCCGATAAAGCTCAAGTAGAGCCTAGAGCCTGCTAATAATTTACGAACTAAATTTCAATTAAAATAACTAATTTGCAATTAAAAATATTTCTTTAAAAGGGGACACAAAATATAAAAAATAATTTTCTAATCTGTTCATTCTAATTAGGGGACCCTAAAATTTTGGACCCGAACTCCCGGTAGCCCATGAATTAATTAGGCTATACGTATATAACTGTTAAAAAGTTCTCTAAGTCGGCAATAGATGGCATTAAATACAGCTCGGCAAATCTGAAACACAGCATTGCTTCTTCTTGGCTTTGTTTTGTGAGGTGTTCGTTAACCGGACATATGTTCGTTATCCGAACATAAAAATCTCTCGCGAAAGTATTTGTTAACCGATCTGTTCGTAAACCGATCAGCGATCACCCACTGTATACAGAACCCGATTAACTCTATGTTAAACCCGGGGCACACATGCCACGTTGGGGCCCCTTTTCTCAAAAAAAATGTATGCATTATAATCTTGACAAACGCCTTTACGTGCAGCTTACAATTTAAACCACGGCTTTACGAAAAAACAATGCATTATAGACACTTGTAAAACTGCATTAAAGTAATATGGGACGGTAAAATTTCCTCGACTACATTGTCTTTCGAATGAGTAAAACTCTAAAGCTATAAAATTGAATGAAACATGTTAAATGTAATATCCGTTCTTCTCCGAATTTCGACGTTTACTTTACAATTCGTTATCATTAGTGAAAAAAACTGAGATAGTTCAGTTTACATGAATGGGAAAAATACATTTTTTTCTATGTGCTACAAATAGAAATTTATATCAATTTGTATTTTCAGAGAGTGCAAAAAAGCAGTTTGAGTCCCCTGAAAATTCAGGCCCGCGGCACGTGCCCCGTGTGCCCCTGTGAAAATCAGGATCTGACTGTATATGATACATTAGACAGTAGAGATAAATGAAACTGGCGCCGCGCCGAAACGTGTTGGAATAGGACACCGCTCAGCTGTTGCCACCGAAACATTCAAGGCCTGAGGACATGAATTGTGACGTCATCACTAATCGACCGACTTCTCACTAAAGCCGGAAAATCTTTAATAGCAATTTTCTTTCATTTTATTTGTGGAATAGCTATGATCTTATAAAACAATAATAACTATTTAAACTTACTGGTGAGAATTTGGAGTACCTCAATAAAAAAATCAACCAGATGCGCCAACACTGAGGCATTCCGCATCTGGCTGAATTTTTATTTAAGGATTCCGAATTCTCACCAGTAAGTTTAAATAGTTATTATTGTTTTATAAGATCATAGCTATTCCACAAATAAAATAAAAGAAAATTGCTATTAAAGATTTTCCGGTGTGAATTCTAACACTAGTGAGAAGTCGGTCGATTAGTGATAACGTCACAACTCGTGTCCTCAGGCCTTGAGTGTTTCGGTGGCAACGGCTCAGCTCGTTGCAATGTAAAAAGAATGGCAACTCGATTACTGATGTTACCCGAGTCAGGACAGTCATCAGTAATCGCGTTTGTATTCATTTCACATTGCAGTGAGCCGTGTGATGTTACCATGGCAACATCCCCTGAAGGTGCGCCAGTTATGATTGGCAGTTTCTTTATCTAATCTACCATCTGTACCAAAAACGATCGACACTAAAAATGATTGCAAAAATGTGCCGCTGACTCCCAGATTATAAAACAGCGTTGAAAACACATTTTTAAAAAGAGCTTAAACAAGAAGTAATAAATTATTTCTCTAGTCTTTCTTTTCTAAAGGTTCTGTAGTCACTAACAAAACAAAGGGGGCGCAACAAAAGAAAGGGGAGATGATAAACATATCAACACGTCTCGGGCATGAATTCTTCCCTCTGACAGTACTTCAAAGAACTGACCGCATCAAAAAAGCCGGTAAAGG
This sequence comes from Maratus speciosus, assembly GCA_963932465.1. Classification (NCBI taxonomy): domain Eukaryota; kingdom Metazoa; phylum Arthropoda; class Arachnida; order Araneae; family Salticidae; genus Maratus; species Maratus speciosus. The sequence continues at coordinate 297,012,563 of OZ010798.1, forward strand.
AACCGCTGCGTGAAAACTCGGTCTGATCGAAGCTTAACTGTTCTACGAAGAATTTTAAGTATAAATCGTCCCTTCATTACATCAATGATGCATAATATTTTCGGTGACATTTACATTATTTAAATTCGAGTTCATTATTTTATTTTTCAATAAGATTAAAACTATTAATGTAATTATAAATTCAATTATTAAAATAATTATGCCAATGGAAATATATTCATTAAGAAAAATCAAACAACTATCGATTGCAATTTGTTCAATAGAAGTGTTAATAGTAATTCTTCGAGTGAATACGTTTAACGAAGAGAGAAAAAAAATTGGATTAATGAGATTTTTACATTCTTCTAGTTTTCATCTCTTTTTTTCTTCCTTTTTCTTTTCTTTTTTTCCTCTCAAGATTTGACGTCTACACAAATAAATTAAAAAAAAAAGTAGAATTCTGAAAATAAATAAAAAGGGACAGTATGTGTTAGGAGTAGCAATTTAGAAAATGGTTTTTATGAAAAATATTTCTTTAACTTTCTAAATTTAGGAAAACATTTATGTAAAATTTTAAATATATATATAAATTTCTATAAATATGCTTAGTTCCTATAATGAAGTTTCTAGAAAATCCTGCTAAATTATAATGAAACATTTTATCAGAAAAATGTCTTTAAATTATAAATAATTTAAATGTATACACTAAATTTTAATGTATAAATCGTCCCTTCCGTAGATCAGTGATGCTATTTTCAATGACACTTACATTATTTAAATTCGAGTTCATCATTTTATTTTTTAATAAGATTAAAACTGTTAATGTAATTATAAATTCAATTGTTAAAATAATTACGCCATTGGAAATATATTCATTTAAAAAAAATCAAACAACTATCGATTGCAATCTGTTCGATAGAAGTGTCAACAATAATTCTTCGAGTGAATACCTTTAACGAAGCGTGGAGAAAATTGGATTAATAATCTTTATTCTTTTTTCCTGTTTTCATCTCTTTATTTTTTCCTCAAGATTTGACGTCTAGACGAATAATAATAATAATAATAATAAATAGAACTACGAAAGTAAATAGAAAGGGGATTATGTCCTAGAAGTAGCAATTTAGAAAATTGTTCTTAGGAAATTATATCTCTAAATTTCTAAAGTCAAGAAAAAATTATTTACATTTTTAAATAACCATATAAATTTCTATAAATATTCTAAGTTCTTATGAATTGCTGAAACATCATACTAAATTATAATGAAGAATTTTATCAGAAAAATGTAAAGATTTGTTTTTCTAAATTTTTGAAAGTGAAAGCGAGCGCTTTCACTATGTTTGCGTGATGAAAGTTAACCCTTTATCTACTGACGGTACTTATTAACATTATAAATATTTATTATGTATTATATATATAATATTTATTATATATTTAAATACTATTAAAATAACTTGTTATAAAATTCATTTAATACATCGATTAGTTGTAATAATTTAGAATGAGTTACAGATACATTATTTTATCTTGTTCCAAAAGCATTATTGGTTACACAAAACAAAAATATTTTTAAAAGGATGATTACTTTTGAATTTGTATCTTTTCATATTATTAAATATCTTTGCATATTATTAAAATAACTTGTTATACAAATCATTTAATACATCGATTAGTTGTAATAATTTAGAATGAGTTACAGATACATTACTTTATCTTGCTCCAAAAGCATTATTGGCTACAAAAAACAAAAATATTTTTAAAAGGATGATTTCTTTTGCCATCTTTTCTTGGCGTTGGGGGGGGGGGGGGGGGGGAGGTGTTCAATTCCGGAAAAATGTCTATATTTCTGTTGTAAGAACATTATATTTGTACATTTCCTAATTCTACAAAATACTAAGAAAAATATTTAAAATAAAAGATTTGAGTGGGGTTATAAATATTGCACAAAATCCCAATAAATTCAAATTTAATTAATCCTTCTAAATCCTTCAATCCTTCTAAAATCCTTCTAAAATATATTAACTGATTATGTAAATCTTCTAATGTAGTTTAAACAATTTACGGAAAATTCTTTAGAAGATAAAATTTTCATGAATTCATAATTCAGTACATAAAGGGTTAAACAAGCGGTTTTGATATATTTTTCTTCTTTCAACGTTGTAATTGGCTTTTTATAAATTATTTATCATACCATTGTGACTGAAAATTCCGAAAAATCAATTTAAATTCATAATTAAACATTTTATATTAAAATTTTGAATTTTTTATATTCTAAATGTTCGCTAGCGAAACAAACAAAATTGCATAATAAAAATTAGACTTGCGGTTTCATATCATTTTCTTCTTTTAACCAGCTGAATCTGATTTATCATATTATTTTTCATGCTATTGTGACTGAAAATTCTGCGAAATCAATTCAAATTTATAATTAAACATTTTATATTAAAGTTTTGAATTTTTTATAGTCTAAATTTTTGCTAGTGAAACAAACAAAATTGCATAAAAAAAAATTAGACTGACGGTTTCATATCCTTTTCTTCTTTTAACTGGCTGACACTGATTATTATATTATTTTCAATACCACTGCGATTGAAAAATTTTCAAAATCAACTTAAATGTATAATTAAACATTTTATATTAAAGTCTTGAATTTCTCATATTCTAAATTTTCGCTAGCGAAACAAACAAAATTGCATAATAAAAATTTTTAGACTGACGGTTTCATGTCATTTTCTTCTTTTAACTAGTTGGCATTGATTTATCGTATTATTTTTCATGTTACTGAAAATTCTGAAAAATTAATTTAAATTTATAATTAAACATTTTATATTAAAGTTATGAATTTTTGATATTCTAAATTTTCGCTCGCGAAACAACAACAACAACAAAAAAAAAAAAAATAGACTTGCGGTTTCATATCTTTTTCTTCTTTTAACTGGCTGGCACTGATTTATCATATTATTTTTAATCATATTGCGACTGATTTTTTTTTTTTCAAAATCAACTTAAATGTATAATTAAACATTTCATATTAAAGTCTTGAATTTTTTATATTCTAAATTTTCGCTAGCGAGACAAACAAAATTGCACAATAAAAAATAGACTGACGGTTTCACATCCTTTTCTTCTTTTAACTGGTTGACACTGATTTATCATATTATTTTTCATGCAATTGTGACTGAAAATTCTGCAAAATCAATTTAAATTTCTAATTAAACATTTTATATTAAAGTTGTTAATTTTTAATACTCTAAAGTTTTGCTAGCGAAACATGCATAATTGCATAGTGGAAATTAGACTCACAGTTTCATAAGATTTTCTTCTTTTACTTGGTTGCCACGGATTTGCCACATTATTTCTCATGCAATTGTGATTGAAATTTGAATAAAAATATAAATTTATAATGAGATGTTTCAGAAAAAAATTATGAACTTTCATTTTTCTAATGGAAGAGATATAATTATATAATAAAAACCAGGTGAACTATTTAATATGATTTTGACTGGTTCTCATCGGATTATCAAGTAATTTTTAATGCTACTTTAGCTTAAAATTTTTTTTTTAATTTAACCAGCAATTTATAAGCAGACAATTTTGAAGTAAATCCTAATTTTTTGTTAGGTGGAAGCGATATATTTGCATAATAAAAATTGTATTAACGCTTTCATACTCTATGCAGTAAATTTTGTTCTCTTTTCAATAAAGTTTATTCAGAATTTGTGTAGCGATTTTGCATTGCGATTGTTAGAGTTTTCTCGCGTTTCGTACGATTTTTTCACGGGCTACGGCAACGCCGGGTGGGTGAGCTGGCATTATATAATTTTATGTTTTGTTCCCTATACTGAATTGAATATTCATTCTGTTATGTTGGATGGTATATTTGCAAGTTATGAAACAATATGAGTACAATTCTGTTTTTTTCCCTCCTCTAAGTCAATTATATTAACCCCCGGTATGCTATTTCTTTTTCCCAGCAATTAAAATGTCGTGTCTAAAAAATAACGTTCTATTGTATATAAGCCTGCCGTAAAACAAAGCAGATGTATCATTATACGGTTAAATACTCTACTGCAGTTTTTTTTAATTATAAGCATCGCACATTTTCAATTTTTATACCGCCGTATTGGGAAAAACAGTACTTTTAAATGAATTTGTTTGAAAACTGCATCGCAATTTATTTTTCGGATATTATTATTATTATTTTTTTTTTTTTTGTAGTTTTTAGCGCCATTTGTTTAATGTTGGCAACTCAAGTACTCCATTTCTGTAGAAAGTAAAGAAAAAATAGTTGTAAATAGTAATTATATCTTTTTGTTACCATTTTCTCATAAAAACTGAAAAAAAAAAAAGTAATTTAACTACGTGCTATTTTGAAAAAATGTAAATGAATGATTTCTGTTAAAACATGGAGCTATTAAAAACTAAATAAGTATCTATATTAATATTACAAACAAATGAAGGCATATGAACCATGAAATAGCAGATTTTTTTTTTTTCAAGTTTCTTGAATGACGATATCTTTTTCTTTTTCTTTCTTTTTTTTTTCTTTTTTTTTCTTTTTCTTTTTCTTTTTTTTATTTGTGTATGTTTAGCGATAGCGACGTCCTATGCGTGCTTTACTGTAGATGTTGTTTAATACTGGATCGCAAATGAGGAATTCTTCAGCGGATGTGGATGACGTCGTTTTATATAAAATAAAATCGCGTGTTTTAAGTCTTCAAACTGAACTACAGTAGAGTCCCGATTATCCGAGTCCCGCTTAACAGAGTTATTTTCTTCTGATGGACTGATGGCTTCTATTATTATGAAATAGCCATTATAAATGAAGTCTTGGGTAAAAAAAAAAAATTATGGCCATTTTTTCCCCCGATTCTGACCAGAAAATCAAAGTTCTAACTTTTTATGGCTGCTCTTTCATCTTCACCTGACACTTCATTTATAATGGCTGTTTCATAATAATAGAAGCCATTAGTCCATCAGAAGAAAAGGATCCATTCCAAAGGTATAAATTTGATTAACTCGGATAATCGGGACTCTAATGTATCTATATTTATATACATATATTTTTTTTTTCATCGGAGGCGACACTAAATTCTGAAAAAGCAAAATTCCTGTTCTCTAGTATTTATATTTTCTTTTATCTCTTCATTTATTATTTCCAATACATTATACTGGCAAGTAACAGGCTATATTTTGCTTATTTAGCTGCCTGTTACATGAAATAATCCATTTTTAGCAATACGTGGTATTCTTGGCAACGGAAGATTAAATAGTATATGTTGCTATGTTTGACATCTTTATTTTCCTTTATTATATTTTCCGACTACATTTAGTTCCATTTGTGATTATTTCCTTTTCATGTCAATTTTATTTGGTATCATTCATATATTAAAATACAGGGTGTCTTCCGTAATTAAACAACCCCTACTTTAAAGTTGTCGACAGACAAAACTGCTGTTCATAAAGTTGTGAAATTTTGTTAAAGACATAATAAAAGTATGGGAATTTGTTTAAGCAGAAAAGAAAAGAAAAAAAAAGTTCAAAATTTCGCCTCCAGAGGGCGATTTTTAATAAATTACCCATTTAGCATTATTATAGTTTAGAAATTTATTTACAGGGTGTCCATAATTGAACGACCCTATTTTAAAGTTGTCTACAGACGAAACTATTGTTCACAATCGAAACAGCACCGAGTTCTTCCCTTTTATTCTCCTTTCTGTTTTAAAATTGCTAAAATCCTCTCTCGTTTTAATTTTAAAGTTATCTTCAAACCTATGAATAAAATTAAATTCTCTTCTCTAAAAGATCCTATTCCTACTGAGAACCAGTGGGGTGTTTATTTTATTCCTTGGTCTTGCAATTTAGGTTATATTGGTCAAACAAAGAGAGCTTTAAAATTCAGATTAGGCGAGCATCAGAGGTATATTGCAAATAAAGAAATCTCTAAATCTTCTATTGCTTCTCACTGTTGGTCTTCCAGTCATTGTTTCAATTTCTCCATGGCCAAAATTATTTCTTCCCCTGCCTCTCCCTCTCACTTGGATTTTCATGAAGCATATTTTATTTCTAAAAATTCTGATAATCTTGTCAATGATCTCTCATCATCTCCTTTCCTATCTCCTGCGTGGAAATTACTTTTGTAATAGTTTTCCCTCTTCTCTTGTTTCTTTTCTTTTTATTTTGTTTAAAAAAAGGATCTTTTGGTTTTTTTCTTGTTTTATTCTTTTTTATTTCTATATTTATCATTATTATTATTTATATTTTTTAATTTACTTCTTTTACTTTATTTTAATTTTGTTTATTTCTTTTATTTCCATTTTTTTTCCTTTCAATTTCGCTTCTATCATTTTGGCAACACTCACTTCTTCTGCATGCGCCCCTTTCAGCTAGCGCCATTCTGTCACATTCTTTGCAACATTCTCTACCTTTCAGTTCATTTTTTTACCTTGTCCCCTTACGGACACGTGTATACTGTAGCTGATGACGAGTTGTTATATTTTTAGCTCGAAACGCGTCCTATGTATTGTTTTATTTTATGGTGATTTTTTACAAAGTTTTATTATTTTAATTTATTGTTCACAATGTTGTGAGATTTTGTGGAGGACATAATAAAGGTATGGGAATTTGTTTGATGGAAAAAAAAAATAGGAGGCCGTTTTTTAATGAAGTACACATTCAGCATACATTTACGATAGTTTAACAATTTTTGTTATAACCAAACATGTTCCGCATAACGGTCATCATTCTCAGATGCCGTCTGGCATTGTAAGATAGCATGTTCCATACTTGACCGCAGTGTGTTCTGGAAAATTCTAGGAACATGTCGTGAAATGTTGTCTTTAGAATCCGGTTAATTTAATAAATAAACTTCTATACCATCGCAATGCTAAACGTGTAATTCTTAAAAATCGCTCTCTGGTGGCGAAATTTTCAACTTTTTTTTTTTGTTGTTGTTGTTTTGTTTTGCTTAAACAAATTTCTATTACTTTATTATGTCTTCCACAAAATTTTACAACTTTATCAACAACAGTTTTGTCTGTAGACAACTTTAAAGTAGGGTCGTTTAATTATGGACCTGTATTTAGAATTGTCAATATTTTGAGATTTCCTAGTGGGTTCTATATGCCAATTAGCTTTACTTCAATATGTTTTAGTATAACGATTACTGTATAATATTATTACATGTCATCTTCATTTAGAATTTTGGTTATTACTCGTATTGTTATTTGAACTTGTTAGATAAATTTCGATTCAAAGGTATTATATATATACAGGATGTCCCAGGATTATTTAGACAAACTTTAAGCGAGGTAGGGGACATCACAGGGATTCAGATTTGCACAGCAACCCATGGTCGGAAACGGTTTCGTTCGCCGTTAGGTGGTGTTTTCCACAAGACCCACGCTCTCCTGATTTAAGCAGCATAGATTTCTTTCTTTGGGGTACACTGAAAAGTGCTATGTACGCCTTTGGATTCCGATATGGATCTGGTTGCAAGACTCGTCTGTGGTGCTTCGGATATCCAACAAAATACGGGTGTATTTGAGCGAGTCCGCCAATCCATGGTCCGACGGTGTAATGCATACATCGCTAGCAATGGTGGGAACTTTGAACATCTTTCTTGACATTTTCACACATCATCTACCACAGCACATGTAATATATCTTTGACCAATAAATTATTTCAGATGATCTCAGTCTTGTGTTTCTCTGTCGTTTCTTGTACCTGTCATACTACTTTCCCATGACGTTTCGGACCATGGGTTTCTACGCAAATCTGAATCCTTGTGATGTCCCCTATGCCTTCCCTTAAACTTTATCCCAATAATCCTGGGACACCCTGTAGAGGGAGAGAGTAGATATATATATAGAGAGAGAGACGAATAAAAACGGCAAAAATATTAATATATTATTCTCTACTGCGTGCCGAACGTGAGCTATGATGGAAACTAGGATATAAGAGATTGGCGACGTACGATCAATAAAATATGATTGGTCGAGAGGATTTTGACAAAAACTTGGCAAATACAAATTTTTGAGGCATTTTTTTTTTTTTTTTTTAAGAAGCATTAACATTTTATAAAGATTTTATAAAGGCTAAAGGGCGGGGGGGGCGCAAATTTTTCTTCTGCCTCGGGTGAAAGTATGTTTAAGCACGGTTCTGATAAATTCCTCACGTGATTAACTTTAACATGTTTATTTTATTCCGATGATGAAATAAATCTTAAAGAAAAATCCATGTGTTTTTCAAGTGTGTGATAGAGCGGGGTACGAATTTTAAAATTCTAATCCGCTCTTGCTTTTTCTGTAAAGCTTAGACATAAAAAATACTTTTTTAGATCACTCCAGATGACGTAATATACTATAGAATTTAGTCCCTACTCCTTCACTATAACCGAAAGTGAAAATGACCCAGAGAATCCCTGAATGACCCACTTTTTTCCCCTCTATAAAAAGAGGGGCGAGAGGTTAAGGGCGCTGGTCACTGGCGGAAAATATCGCGTTCAGCTCATATAGTAGACTGTTCCTATCCCCCCTACGAGCTGTCAGAGAGGCGTGTAGTTTTAATAGCCGTGAAGTCCAAGAGATATTATCGGCTATCTGTTGACAAAATTTACGAGCCAGTAGGAACGGAAAGTTCTCCCATAGCAGCTATTTTTGTTAGTAGGGAAATACTACAATTTCTTTTGCACTTTTTATAATACACGAGATCACATTGAACAATTTTACTGTTATTATTATTATTATTACAGCAACGCAACCGGGAATTCCATCAAGGAATAAGTTTCAATTGAATAATTTCGACTTTTATAAATGCCTACATTTTAGAAAAGGTTTGATAAAAATTTAAATATGACAATAAAAATTGATTCAATGTAATTCTCCTGTCTAAAATGATTTTGATGTTTCACCTTATTTTATATTATCTTTATTATATGTTCATGTTTACCTTCAAATTTAACCATCCTGAATTTTAAACAAATAATTATTAAATCAACTTGTCTGTAACTCGTTTTCATAATTTAATTACGTAATATTCAGTGTTTGTGATTTTTTTTCCTTTGTTTATGTAAAGCAACATTAATTTACTACTGAAAAATCAAAGCACAATTGATTATAATTAATTACTGTAATATGTATTTTTTTTAATGTTTGTTTATAGATAAAAATATTATTATAAATCATCAGGTAAAGAAAATATGGACAGAGTGAAGATTTTAGTCTGAGTTACACATTCATTCTTCAATATGATATATTTAAAAATATTTCACAAATTTATTGAACACTTTAAAATTCGATGTTTCGTTGAGATTTTGGACCTATTTTTATAAATGATAATAGATACAGCCATCGGTATTTCTCACTGGGTAAGACAAAGAAGCTGAATTCTCAATGTAGTAACCGCCCCCCCCCCCCCCCTCTCCACCTAAAAGCGAAAAAAAATAAAAGGTTGTAAGAGAATTTTATCAAAATATCTCCGATTACTGAAGTTATTCAATATATTGGCACGTATTTACGTATTTATATAATGAAATTAAACTACAGTGCAAAATGAACATAAATTATACAAAAAATACTCCAAGTAGTGTTTTTTAATACAGCTTTATTTGACAAAAGCATAATATAAGATTTCCAATAACTCAAATTAACGGCCATAAATTCGAATTTTGAAAGTTATTTCATTTAATTTTGATCATCTTTTAATAAAATTAACATTATTAAAGAATATTGAAAATTGCGAATTTCAATACATGTAACGATATCTTCCTTAATTCCCTATTCAATCAAAGGATACAATATTAAATATAGATACAACATACATCAATGTATATACGATTCACAAAGACAAAATATCAAAGTATAATATTAATATGTATCGATATAAGGGAAAAAAAATCATTAAATGAATATTAGTATTGCGCATGCTAAGTACACCCCCCCCCCCCTCCTACTCAACATTGCTCCCACCAAAAATATCTAACAATATTAACTGAAAGGAAAGTAAAAACATAATATGTTTGCTCTGCATATTTAAATTTTCAAATAATATTAGTTTTTTTAAATTATGTGATTGTAAATTTTAATTAAAGATGTGGAATGCTTCCTCAAAAAATTATTATTTTTATATTTTCCCCAAAACTTTGTTAACCTTGCCTTGAGTTTTTAAGAATTTTGTTATATTAAACAAAGAAACTTCTGTATTTATATAGTTATTATATAGTTTATATATAATATTTTCTGTATTTATATAGTTACATCCGAATGTAAATATTACCCGAACTTTCTTTTTTCTTACAGAGTATTTAAATAAAGCACATTTTTCCCCCTTTATGTAGATTAAAACTTAGCACTGAAAATTATTTAAAAAACATTAATTACCCAAAATATACCATAGTAGTTTTCTCATACATTAGAAAGGTTCACAGTTGTCTTCCACACATTTTAACAATTTTTTTTCTTTTCTTTTTTTTTTCTTTTTCTGATCATTTTTTAAATAAAATTGACATTATTAACAAATATCCAAAATTGCTAAGCTCAATACATATAATTAATTTTCAGTTAATTCTGTCATTGTCATCTATTTAATTAAAGGATACAATACTCAATATAAATGCAATAAAGCTGCAGCAACATATATATGATTCACAAAAACAAAATGCCAGAGTATAATATTAATACATTGTACAAGTGAGACAAAAAAAATCATTGAATGAAAATGTGTAATGTGCATGCTGAGTTCCCACCCATCCCTCGACTTACTTCCACCAAAAATATCCATAACAATATTAACTGAAAGTGAAAAAAAGAAACATAATATGTTTGCGCTGCATATTTAAATTTTCAATTAATATTCATTTTTTAAATTATGTGATTGTAAAATGTGTGTGTGTTTAAAATGCTCAAAAAGGAAACCAAAAAGAAAAAGTTGACTGTGATAGCGTGACGCAGGTTGTTCACTCTCAACGGTGTCCAATGGCTGATTCCTAAACCGTTAGTCATAGACATATAGTTCCAATTACAAAAATGTTTTAAATGAAGTAAAGAAGTATTTTAAAAGCGATTTCGGTCAATAAAAAGATTTTTTTTTTAAATATGAAATTTTATTTTTTATACTGTCTCATGCCCCGGGTCCTATAAGTAATATTTAGTAAAATTTTCTAATATTACACTGACAAGTAAGGCCAAAAAAAAAAAAAAAAAGCCATTATTCCATGATTAAAACTGACCGAATATCTGTTTAAAGTTGGAGCATATTTTTTGCTGCGAAATAGCCGTCATTCACAAATTTAGTAGAAATATCGTCAGCTGTATTAAAAAAAATAGTTGAGAGTAAAATTGCAATATAAATTTGAAATCTATAATCATTCCGACATATTAATGCAAAATATACAATTTATACTAAACAAATAAGAGGGGAAAAATAACTGAATTTTTGTTAAATAAGATTACGAACAGCAACAGCTTCATTTCTTTACAAAATTATACATATTATAAAATGCTATTAGGTTGCAAAATTTGAGTTGTGTTATGTTCCTTAGCTTTTGATAATTGACAGTATGTATTTTGTAGCGAAGAAACCGGAATTGACTCTCCCTTTTTTACCACCACGTAAAGATTTTTTACAAATCATAATAGCATAAAAGTCATGAATTTCAAAGTTTCATAACTCGGTCAATTTCAGTGTTAGATGAACATATATTTTTGTTGAGTTTCATGAGTTATTTTGACTTTATTTTTAGTGTAACAGGAAGTTTTTACTAAATATCACTTATAGAACGTATATATATTTCGAAATATTTTAAGAAATATTTTTATTGACCCAGATCGCTTGCTTCTTTACATCATTTAAAACATTTTTGTAATTGGAACTATATGTTTATGACTAACTGTTTAGGAATCAGCCATTGGACATCGTTGAGAGTGGAACCATGTATAATTGAATCTACTAAAAAACAACTTTTCAAAAGTAAAAAAAAAAAAAAAAAAAAAAAAAGGTGAAAGTTGTGGCTAAAAAATAGTGTGATATCAAATTTCCAAGCTTATATTACGGTACTTATTTAACATTTTTTGATAAAAATTTACCATATGTAAGTCGAGTACCTAAGTATGCGTTGATAGAAAGCCTTTTCTCCTTTACTAAATACATCATAACGTGTTTCTGAAAATTGAATTTTTTTTAATTATGCATGATGGGCTTGGCGGCCATCTTTCCATATTTTACACAAATTTCTAAGCACACAAGTTCATTGTTAAGATTGGAAGTTCGAAATTGTTACTAAAGCAAACATTTTATTCTTTTAATTTATGGAAATGAGTGCCTAAAAATTTGTGTCTAAAAATAAAGCTGAAGTAACTTCAGGTTTCATCTTATGATTCTCTTTTTTCGGAGTGGGGTTAATTAATTAGTTAAAGCAGTAAAAATCAATTTGTTTTTTCGAAATAAAAAACTTTCTTAATTTATCTGTCTGTAGCTAAAACTAGAAGTTCGAAATTCTTAATAATTCAAATATGTTACGAGCTTCTTGTGCTTAGAAATTTGTGTAAAATATGGAAAGATGGCCGCCAAGCCCATCATGCATAATTAAAAAAAATTTAATTTTCAGAAACACGTTATGATGTATTTAGTAAAGGAGAAAAGGCTTTCTATCAACGCATACTTAGGTACTCGACTTACATATGGTAAATTTTTATCAAAAAATGTTAAATAAGTACCGTAATATAAGCTTGGAAATTTGATATCACACTATTTTTTAGCCACAACTTTCACCTTTTTTTTTTTTTTTTTTTTTTTTTTTTTGCTTGGCTTTTTTTTTTACTTTTGAAAAGTTGTTTTTTAGTAGATATCAGTTCTTTTTTTAAAACAAATGATATATAATTGAAATAATTCTACTAGCTCAAATTAAAATTAGTCCTTTTTTAGCCTTTATAAGCAAGGAGCAAACACAATATTATACATTTTGTTTACCTATCATTCAATTTTTATAGTGATTAATAATTTAAAAGTAAGGAAAGTCAATTTCTTCTTTCAAAGTATCAGTCTTTCTCAATTTATATCTCCTTAAAATTTTCTACGAAAGATGAAAATTTAGTAAAAAAACAGAGTCGAAATAAAATATATATTTACAGTTAGTCTGTCAGTTATTTACTACTATTCATTAAATTTCTATACGAATTAAAGAAGTCGTTGTTTCCATGCCAACTGTACCTTTCACTATTGCTTGCTTTGACATTTGAAGTCCACCGAAGTGCAATGCTTTGGGGCCTATAGCTACTATGGCTGTCGCCTCGAATGATCCTTATTATACAGAAACAACAACAAGTCACAACAATTTTTATTTTCCATTGCATATATTATATTACTACAATGGGACATTCACAATTACATCCATGTCTTACCCGAGGATTCGAACCCGGGCCCGAGCCGTGGCAGTAGCTGTCGCTACCGACCACGCCACTGGGCGACATATTGCTTGCTTGTTTGTTTGTTTGATTTATTGAACACATACATCATATCACATGCGGATCACGGCGGGATTCGAATCTGCTTCCACTTACGCACTCCAGCGATTAGCGGCATGGTGTCGTATCCACTCAGCCACGGTAGGCCACTATTGCTTTCTCTAATGCCCAGATACTCAAATTTAACCAACTGCACTTAGAATCATGAATCATTTATATGTTAGAGCAGTGTTGCCAGTGGGCTACTTTTTAAAATTCAGATTTCTTGATTGCCAACACTTATTATAAACGGTAAAATTCTCTTTGTTTTCGCCTTAATTAATATGTCATTAAATAAGGCGCATATTTTACAATTTCAAAAAAGTGGTGCCAATCAAGTATCAGGTCGAGCATAACGTTCTACTTAAAAAAAGAATTTTTTATATAGGTTTCTCTTTTTAAGTAATAATTTTTTTAGGCGGAAGTAAAGTATTCTAGAATAGTTATGACATCAACCGAATGATTTTTTTTATGTGTATAGAAAAGAGGAAATGAAACGAAAACTATTCCTTACGTGCATAGTTTCATTTTGTAAATCGTTTTGTTTCTTGCTTTTAAAATCAGTACGTTTCATTACATAATGGTCTATACAAGAATAAATTGCTATTGTTTTTACATAAATTATTTTATATCGTTAAAATTCCATTAAGGCTATCGGAAAAATTCCTTGTATAAATGCTTTGATATCGTTAAAATTCCCTTAAGGTTATGTAAAAAAATCTTTATATAAATCATTAAATATCGTTTAAATTACCTTAAGGGGTCACAAGACTTTTAAAATTGGAAAAAAATGAAGAAAAAAATAAACAATTTTCAACAGTTAATATTTTAAAATGTATATGATTTGAAAACACAATTTTTATTGGGATTAAAAGATATAAGTTTTTTCTTTCATTTCATGTATTTTAAAAAATTAAAGATACAGAATTGGTATTTATAAGGTGCTCCAAACTGTCAGACATTTGTCGAGCTGAAAATTGGTATAACAGCTTACGCGCAGGATTACAAAACAAATTTTGCAACTAGAACGATTTTTTTTTTTTTTTTGCCTAATTACAGTTCAGATTGTAATAATTACCCTGAACCTAAATAAATTTGTATTTAAAACATTTTTATATTTTAATACAAAGCTGTATTTAGCTAATGCAAAATTTTGAAAATTTCAACAGTATAATCACCTAAAAAAAATATTTTCTTGAACAATAAAAATGAAATTTTAGGTTCAGTTTATACAGACTAACATGAAACATATGTTTTGAAAAGTTTCATGAAAAAATATTCAGAAGTGTTTGAGATATCCTGCGCGTTATACCCAAAAACGTCATTTGGAGAAAAATGACTTCAAGATTTCGGAAACAGCGCTTTATCTATTGATCGGGTATAATTCTAATAGACATAACTTCTGTTCTAATGGGCATTTCAAGGAAACAATCATACGAAAATATCCAGAAAAGATAGAAGTTTAACAGCTAAAAAAAATTAATAAGTGTCCTAAGACCCCTTACGTCAGTGTTGAATTCAGGGGTATAGCCCGGGGAGGGGGTACATCCCCCCCAGAGCAATAAGCTATCCCTCCTGAAAGATTTGAGATTTTGTGTTTTCAATGGTTGTGTTTTCAATGTCCCCCCCCCCCCCGGAGCCACAGAAATCCCTCCCGGAGAAAGTGCCTGAATTCAACAC
Organism: Maratus speciosus; assembly: GCA_963932465.1. Classification (NCBI taxonomy): domain Eukaryota; kingdom Metazoa; phylum Arthropoda; class Arachnida; order Araneae; family Salticidae; genus Maratus; species Maratus speciosus. Next base: position 297,027,718 of record OZ010798.1, read on the forward strand.
TACTTAAGATTATCTGAAAATTGAAAACTACTATATCAAAACTACAGTTTTCTTCTAATGGTAAGACCGATATCAAATTAAGACATACCCTGAATCATACCTTATTTTTTTATATTAAAAAGATAGTTGACTTTAACATTTGTGTTTTAAAATTAAAAGATAATTATTTGATTTACTTATTTTTGATAATTACTTAATTACTTGTTTCCGGAGTTTAATATACGTACGTTTCATTACGTAATGGGTTGTACAAGAATAAATTGGTATAATTCTTTACATAAATTATTTAATATCGTTAAAATTCCCTTAAAGTTACCTAAAAAATTCTTTATATAAATCATTTGATATCGTTTTAAATTCCCTCAAGATTATCTGGAAAATTCTGTATATAAATTCTTTGCTATCGCTAAAATTCCCTTAAGGTCATTTGTAAAGTTCTTTATATAAATCATTTGATATTGTTAAAATTCCCTTTAGGTTATCTAGAAAATTCTTTATTTAAATTATTTAATATCGTTAAGTTCCCTTAAGGTTATCTGAAAAATTCTTTTTATAAATCATTTGATATCGTTAAAATTCCCTTAAGGTCATTTGGAAAGTTCTTTATATAAATCATTTGATATCGTTAAAATACCCTTAAGGTTATCTAGAAAATTCTTTATTTAAATTATTTAATATCGTTAAGTTCCCTTAAGGTTATCTGAAAAATTCTTTTTATAAGTCATTTGATATCGTTAAAATTTCCTTGAGGTTATTTTCGATAAAAGCTACTTTATCAAAACAACAGTTTCTTTCTAATGTGAAGGCCTATATCAAAATTTGGACCATTATTGTATCATTTTACGCTGATTGATACCTTAATTTTTCACATTAAAATAATAGTTATCTATAACACTGATACTTTTAAATTGAAAGATAATTACTTGAGATTAAATGTTTTAAGACTGTGAGTCAGGGAATACCTATCTATTACATTGACCATTTTCACAATCAATCAAATCGCTGAGTTTGAGTTTGAGCAAAATCTTTATCAAAACATTATCTACCTCTTATTTTTTATTTTTAACTACCTATTGTTTTTAAGCAAAGATAGCGTTACTTAAAGCCTCGATTTAAAATACCGTAATCTAAATAACAACCATTTGTAATAACTGAGTATTCTTAAAATAAGATTAATTGCTTTGAGCTTCAATCAAACATTTTTAATTCGAAATGGCAATTATTATAATCCTAGACTATTCTTAAATTAAAATCATGTTACTCTGGCCCCAATATTTCTTTAAGACCCTTTGTTACGGGAAGAGGGGACAGTACATAAATTGGAAAGATGTAGATTACGTGGGCGCCAGCAAAATTAAATTTAGGGAGGAACAAGATTTTGGAACAGGTATAAATGTGGTCTGCAGCCTTGCTAGCATATGGAGGATACAAACACAAAATAAATTAAACTAAAAGGTTTTTTTTTTTTTTTTTTTTTTCAGAACTCTGCTACACATGACATTTTTTAAAGACATATCAACATAAAAAGCAATGCAGAAATTGAACAATTAAAAAATACTAAATATTAACAAATAAATTTCTGCCAGGATTTTTTAGAAAGAAGAATTGAAACTTTTTTCTTTTCGTTAGGGAGGGGGATCTGCCCCCTGACTACCTCGTTGTTCGACCCGTGGTTCAGGTGTGATTAAGCTTATGATATTGTTTCTGGTTGCGAGGTCGAGTTCGGGTTGGGTGGGTTGACATTTTCATGATTTCAGATTCAGGCAAGATTCGGGTTGTGATTTGACTCTTACGGATCGGGGTCGGGTTTTCAATATTAATGGATATATATATGTTCATTTTTTAGCATAAAATATATAATTTATATTTTATATATTAGACTATTTTTCTATAATTGCATTAAAATATGATTTTTTTTTTTTTTTTTTTTTTTTTTTTTTTTTTCCCATTGAGGTTAGGTATTTCGTTTTCGAGTGGAAGCATGTCGAATTCGAATTAGATTTCGGATTGACTAATTTTTACTTTCTTCTATCTTTACAAGAAGAAACTATTGGATTCGAGAAAGCTTTCGGTTTTCGACGGTTTTACACATTTTAGGGTCAGAGATTCCAAAAAACATGTTTTTACAAAATGTCTGTCTGTGAGTCTGTCTATCTGTATGTGACACAAATTTTGTGGGCGCTCTAGCTCAAGAACTAATGCGCGAAATTTAATAAAAATTTATATTCAGTTATTCTCTGATATAAATTGGTGCTGATTAGTTTTTGATGTAAATCGCTCAACAGGTGGCGCTGCTATGCAGCATTTTTCACGATTTCCGCAATAACTCAATCTCCAGAACTAATGCATGGATTTTCAACAAACTTTAGATTCAGTTAGTCCTTGACATGAATTGAAGTTTTATACATTTTGATGTAAATCGCTCAACAGGTGGCGCTGCTATGCAGCATTTTCGCGATTTTCGCAATAGCTTAGTCTCCAGAACTAATGCACGGATTTTCATCGAACTTCAGATTTAGTTATTCTTTGACATGAATTGGCGTTTTGTACATTTTGGTGTAAATCGCTCAAGAGGTGGCGCTGCTATGCTGCATTTATTGAGATTTTCGCAATAGTTCTATCTCAAGAACTAATGCTTGGATTTTCAACAAATTTCAGTTTTAGGTATACCTTGATATGAATTAGTGCTCTTTATGTTTTGGTGCAAATTGCACTACAGGTGGCGCTGCTATGCTGCATTTTTCAGAATTTCCACCATAGCTCTATCTCAAGAACTAATGTACGAATTTTCATCAAACTTCAGATTCATGTATACCTTGATATCAATTAGTGCTGTTTATGTGATTTATATAGAAGAAAGTTTTGTAATGGCCACAACATACTAGTTTTGTTGGATTTCGGGTTGACGAATTTTTTTTGTCGGCTTTTGGTTTGACTTTAAGTAGAATTTTCATGTTTGGACAGGATATAACCGACGGCCCCTAGAAACTTGAGAAAGCCTTGACACGCGTCACGTAAACGTCACACAAAGCAGGCAAAACAAAGAAAAAAAATCGAACAACTTGCATGTTTCGTTTTCTTTGGCTCGTGGAATTATTAATTATTATTAGAAAATGAGAATTAATAATTCCAAGAGCTAACGAAATCGAAATATGCAACTTGTTTGTATTTTTTCCCTTGTTTTACCTGCTTTGTGTGACGTTTTTGTGACGCTTGTCAAGGCTTTCTCAAATATCTAGGACACGGTATAAACCGACTCACACATGACTGTTTGATCACCAGTCAAACATTTCTGTATGAGACAAAACAAGAACTTTTTACTATCCTTGGCTATTCTTAAAATAAATTCACGTGATTCTGAGCCTCGGTCAAACATTTCCGAATTTAAAAAAAAAAGTTATAGAGTTAAATATTTTTAAAATAAAATTATGTTATTTTGAGCCTAAGTCAAATATTTCTTAATTAAAATAACAGTTATTTATTAGCGCTGACTATTCTTAAAATAAAATAACGTTATTCTGAGCCTCAGTCAAACATATCTGAATCAAAATAACAGTTATTTATTAGCATTTATCATTCTTAAAATAAAATTACCTTACTCTGAAGCTCATCAAACATTTTTTAGTCGAAATAATAGCTGTTTATTAACATCCATTAATTCATAAACTTTCAGATGAAATAACGGCGAAAGAATTTTTCTTTTACAGAAAATTTTTATTTTTTAATAGTGAAACTAAGCACTTCACCGTTAAAAAATAGAAAGTTCGAAAAAAGGAACACTTTCTTTTTTTTCGTAAAGCGAATGTTTTCTGCTGTCCACACATTATGCTTTTATAATAAGACTTTGCGTTAAGTTCAGTGCTGCTGTTAAGTATATCCTTAGTTACGATATTTTACAATAAATGCATATAATTTAAATGCTTACGAAAATCAATATCAAAATAATTTTCTCTATAATGATCACTACCAACTGAAAAAGGTACACTAATGCATATTTTACTATATAAAGTGATTTAAACTTTTAATTATTAGGGTAAAGGAATACACAAGAAACTTAGAAACAATTTACTATCCATCAAATAAAAAAAGAAAAATCCGTGTTTTAAATATTAATGTTATGCATTTTAATGTGTGTCTTTCTTTTTTTTTTTTTTCTTCTCTCTATTCTTTCTTTACATTTCTCTGAGGATGGCATACCCATAAACTAATTTCAATGATGATTTAATGTATAACTAAAATTATATATTTAGTAGTTATTAATGTTAATTATAATTAAGGATATACCGAAACAGGCTCTTAAGACCGAAACCGAAATCGAATTTCGATATCTTCTTATTTTCAGCCGAAAACGAAAACGAAAATGTCCAAAATTTTTAAGCAATTGATACATACATAAATATGCACAATTATTAATTAATTATACGTATTTATTAAGTATACATAATTATTAATCAATTATACGTGTGGCACAAATTGGCTGCCTGTGCCTCTTGACCAAAGCTTTTTATTTTCATATAAAATAAAATGTAATTAATTCATCAACGACACAAAATTGTTATCTAATTATACTAATTTCATCTAATTAAAAATTGTTGTAGGTATCCCTACCTCTATTTTTTCTTTATAATGATTTTTGTATTTGATCATCTGTTACACTAAAACTTTCTCAAAGGGTCTTCGAAATACTTATGAGGTTTCAAACTACACATTTTCTATTACTGTTAAGTCTGCAACTTTTAATGAGCATGTGAAAAGGGTCTAGTCATATATGCATTACTTGCTTTATAATTTACATTCACGTCTTGAGTCAGTCATGACAGATAATTATAAACAGTGAACTTCATAGCAATAAATAAAGAGTGTCTCATTTCAACTGATACAGCTCAAATCAATGAGTCATGTTAAAAATTTCCGAAAGAAGAAACGAGATTTTTGGAATACAGATAGTTTCGGTCAGGCCGAATTTTTGGCAGCATTTTCGCCGAAAACGAATTTTCTGCGAAGCTCTGATTTTGGGCTGAGAACGAAAATGAAACCGAATTTTCGCTTGATCTTTAATTATAATGTTACGAAGTGGGAACACGAATAATTCAAATTTAAACCATTAATAAAGTCAAGTTAATATTGCATTTATACGAAATTCCATGTTACTCTTTTGTTATAAATAAGGATGATATTCCAAAATTGTTTATGCGAAGTGTGATTTTTTTTAAATGAAATTGGTCTTGAGTGTCATAAATTTTCATTTTTTTATTTTATCCTAAAGCAAGTTCAACGAATATTGACGAGAATAACCTATAAAATGATGTATTCTCTTTACGTTGGTACTATCTTTATCTGTTATTATTTAAGTAGTAATTTTTTATTCATCAATGTATCACTTGAATATGCAGAAACCCGGGGAACTATGGCAATGCTATGCACGACCAAATTCGTGACTATTACTTTAAATCTTTGAAATAAATGAATGCTTAACAAATAATAACTTGAAATATATTTTAATGACATTAATGTAATATAATACATAACATAATCAAATGAGGCATTAATTAAACAAGAAAGAAAAAATCATGCGTTTAGCATAGATTATGAAACACTTTCCAACACATTTAGAATAGTATAACAAAACCGCACCGTTTAAAAAATTATAATATTAAGTCTAATTCAACCATATGGAAACTAATAACACATTTCAGCTGTTCCCATCTACAATCGGGAAAATTATCTGAATTGTTTCAGCAGCCCTGTATGTGATTTATATATTTGTATCTATTAACTACATGCATGCCAAAATTTTGTTCACTTAAGAAATACATATACTTCAATTGAAAATTCCCCTTCAGCAAGTTCCTCTAATAACGAGAATGGTAAGTGAATACTTTTGTGCAGCCCTGTAAAGGAAATATTAACCCCACATACTTCATATGCAATACCAAACATGGTTAGGTGACCCTAAATATGGATTATCAATTGCATGAAAATCCGAGTATATTTACGGGAGTTAAAGCGTGGACAGACGGACTGACAAACCGAATGCATAAACACTTTTCAACTTTGTTGGAAAGCGTTAAAAAAGAAAGTAGCCGAGCAACTCGTACATAATTTAAGAAGTAACTCCTATGCTCTAGATCTAGAAAAATTGAGAGAGAAAACTGTCCTTACAACTTAACAAAAATCGCATGATAATCAGACACATAAAAATACAGCACCTGGTACATTTTATTTATACGGAATACTGAGAATTAGGGGGATACTGATGTTATCCTAGATTACCATATTGTTCAATGCCGGAATAAACTTCCGCCGGATGCAGTTTATGCGTTTCTACATTTGAAGCAAGATCTACCTGACTTTTTGCAAAAGAAAATAAACAACCGGACGGACGTGCATTGCGTGGTCCAGGTAAATGCTATAAATCTTATTATTTTTCTCTTTCGACTACAGTTTCTTGCACCATTTTCAACATATCACCTTGATTTCGATAGTTAAAAAAAAAAATGTAGCGAACAAAAATTGAAGGTAGCAAATCAAAGTCTAGCATGGCAATATTTCCACTAACAATATGATCACAAAAACTCGTTTCCGTATGCTTCTGAGTATGCATACCTTTTTTTCATGAAAAAGAAAGTTTGATGTTAAAACTAACTCTTAAAACCAAAAACCTGTCTGTGATTCGTATATCTGTATTCATATGCTGTAATTTCATAACCCAAAAATTTTCAAGCAAATCATGTTATCCACGTCAAGTTTGAGTGGACTTTAGCCTTAGATGGCAGAAAGAAATCAGCTAAACCTCTGCTAAGAAACGCTGATATTGCGAAGTTCATTGATGAATTCATGTTAGTGGTGGTTGGGGCAGGAGACATTTCGCCCAGAGCTAGGAAATGCCCTCGGAAAAAAGAGATTTTATGCCTAGAAATACAAATTTTCCCTTCTCGAAACTTTATAATGTCCCTCTCCTTCCCTGGAACTTCAAAAATGTTCCGGACAGGGAAGAAACTAAGGGAGTGGCAGAGGGGGCATGTGCCCCGGGTACCCGATCGAAGGGGCGCTAAATGAAGGATTATACCTTTGGAATGAATCATTTTCTTCTGATCATTTTCTGGGGGGGGGGGGGGGGAAATGGCATAATTATTTTTTGAAGAAAAAAAATGATGGCCATTTTGTTTTCCCATTCTGACCAGAAAATCAGAGTTCTAACTTTTTACGACTGCTCTTTCATCTCCACCTAACACTTCATTTATAATGGCTGTTTCATAATAAAGGAAGTCATAGTACATCAGAGAAAAATAATTCGGTTAAAGCGGAAACTCGGATAATTGGGACTCTACTGTATATTTCAATTAAAAATTGATCTTTAGAATTTTTTTTTTTTTTTAATTGGTGTTCAGAGGGGAGTCATGACGCCCGTGACTCCCCCCTTGGATCCGCCATTGTAGATTACGTAGTTCAGTATTGCATATTTCATGATTACATATTTTAAATGTTAAAATAAGTCGGCTATTAGAAAATTAGTAAAATTAGCTTTATAAACATACTTTGCGGAAGAGGCAGGGGTGGGGTGGGGGTACCAAAATCCATATTTGGCCCGGGTGCAAAAAAGGCTAGTTTCGGCCCTAAATATCTGAATGCAATGCTGCTTGATGGTTTTGTCAATTTAAATGCAAAATTGCCGCCCAACAATTTCCTTTTTTTCCACCAGACAATTTTCCTTAATCATACTTTCTATGAAGTCATTATTGGAAAAAAAAAAAAAAACACCAATTTTCGAACAATCTATTTTTAATTCAAAATACAGTTGAAAAGGAATTTCACAGACCGTCAAGTCATCTTTAACTTTTTGATGTAAAACAAAGTGAAAAAAGAAAGAAAGAAAAAGAAAGAAAAGAATAGGGAAAAAAACTGGTATAAGAGCTGCACCAAAATAGAATTAGGATACACTCCGTAAAACAAACAAATAAAATAAAAATGTAAACTTTACTGAGAATGAGGGACATTATTAGTTGAAAACACGGTGAAAAAAAAAAAACTTTTTGTACAGGAAAAAAAAAATCTTCGGTAAAAAAGTATTTTTTTAATCGTAAAAAACTTGTTTTTACAGTTTTAAAAAAGTCTGTGGAAGGTTTTATTATTATTATTATTATCGTTCCATCCGACAGTTTTTTTCCGTATCAGCCTTTCAATGAAACCATCGGGGAAAAGTGTAAAATCTCCACTAATTTTCCACCAATCTTTTAAATTTAAAATTCAGGTCAAGGAGAATTTCAGAGATCGTCAAGTCATCTTTAGCTTCTTCGGCTGAAGCAAAGTCCGAAAAGAAGAAGGGAAAAAAAATCTGATAAGAGCATCACCAAAAAAATGTTCATTGTAGGTTTAGACATAGACTAAAAAAAATGTGATCCATTATATCTTGCAAGAGGATCGTATTCGAATCCATTAAGTCATTAATAACAAAGGGTCTGTTATTTCATATTTTTTCCCAGTAGTTCTTATCAGATTTACTTTCGGATTGCTTATTTCTTTTATATCCTGCTTCCTGTCAAAGCTAATGTTTGAGGGTCTTTTGAAAGTTTGGGTTGTAATTTTTTTCACCTAAAGGAAATTTTTACTGTCTGTCTGCTTGTCCAATTCTGTATTTTATGTAAAATTTGTGAAGTTAATATGACATTCGAGCGTGCTATTAAAGACTTGAGATTTTGTTTTAATTAAAAATGTAAACTATAACTTTTTTTTTTTACATTAATGCATAAAATAATTCAAATCTATTACCATTTAAAGCGCTATGATTGCTTTATATTTTTTATGCTGGTGAAATCTAATCTTTAACCACTTAAGTGTTTTGCCCGAACTCTGTTCGGGCAAGAAAAGTTAGTTTGTTTCGTTACTAAAAGCTTTTCCACACCACTAATTTTTACTTGAAATCTCCGATTCATTAAATAACAGACTTTTCTCGATCATTTAAGGCAAATATTTTTGTACTTAAAAATTGGTGTTGGCTCCCTGTTTTTAGTTTATGGTGTTAAAAAAAAAGGTGTGACAGTTAAGTGGTTAAGGGCCTGTACTTATATAACGTTATCAACTTTTTGGTATTTTTCGACCCCTTACCCCCTTACGATATCATACATTATCATCTCTCGAAACCCCCCCCCCACACACACACACACACACACACACCGCAATGGTAACGTTATCAGTTTCCAAAATTTCTTTTGATTTTTTGGAGTGATATACAAATATCATTACATTTATTTTTCGCATACTTTATTGATTCAAACAGAAGAGAAGTCAATAAAATATCATTTTATATATGAAATAACTTTATATCAAATTAAATAACACTTAAAAGAAATAGTTACTATTTAAAAAAAAATTAATAATACCCTTTTTTTTTTACATATTGCATTCAACAGTAATAATGTCTTCTTGCACTTGAGGGGGGGGGGGGAGGCAAACAGAATTTCTTATCAACAAAGCAGGCAGACAAAATTCTTTCTCTTTTATTTGCTAGTAAACACAAAGTATCATTTCAAACGTACTTCGCATATGATTTCTCGAACAGCGGATTATATATGCATACGCATATGACAGAAGGATAGGAATGTGAAATGTTGGGGTATTACATATTTCGGAATTGAATAATTTTATAATCATTTAAAGATTTTAATAATAACTTTGTATTCTCATAAAAATAGATAACAGACTAAAACAAGGTAACATACAATTTTGATGCAAAGACCAAGTTACAGATAAATAAAGAAAATTTTGGTTGGGTGAAAAATGATATCGATATCAAAAGACAAATCCCCCTCCCCCTATCGATATCTTACGATATCATGTTCTAGATCCCCCTCCCCCCTAAAATGATAACATTATATATGCACAGTCCCTAAGGGGTCTCAAGACTCTTAAAGCTTCAAAATTTTCGAAATTTTAATTTTTTTTAGATGTTAAATTCCTATTTTTTCTGAACATTTTCATATAATTTTTTCCTTGAAAGTCCCATTATAACAGAAGTTATGGCTTTTAGAATAATACACGTGTAATAGATGAAGCGGGGGTTTCCGTAACTTTGAAGTCATTTTTCTCCAAATGACGTTTTTGGGCATAACACACAGGATATCTCAAAAACTTATGAATATTTTTTCATGAAATTTTCAAAACATATGGTTCGTGTTAGTCTGAATAAACTTAACCTAAAATTTCATTTTTATTGTTCAAAAAAATATTTTTTTTTAGGTGATTATACTGTTGAAATTTTCAAAATTTTGTATTAGCTAAATACAACTTTGTATTAAAATATAAAAATACTTTAATACTTATTTAGGTTCAGGGTAATAACTACAATCTGGAATATATTTAAGCACGAAAAATTTCACTCTAGTTGCAAAATTTATTTTGTAATCCTGCGCGTAAGCTGTTATACCAATTTTCTGCTCGACAAATTCCTGACAGTTTGGAGTGCCCTGTAAATACTAATTCTGCATCTTGCATTTTTTTTAAATACATGAAATGAAAGAACATACTTATATCTTTCATCCCAACAAAAATATTGTTTTTAAATCATTTACATTTTAAGATATTAAATGTTGAAAATGGTCTTTTTTTTTTTTTCCAATTTTAAGAGTCCTTAGACCCATTAAGGGTTTTTTTATTATTAATATTGTTACAAAATTCTGTCCAGATTTTTCTCCAAGGTCCTGTTTTTGTGAAATTGTGAAAAGTTTTTATATTTGTGAAAAAACTATGACGGAGTTTTGTAAATTTGAAATTACTGTTATATGCAGGTTCCTGCTTATCTTTTTTTAATAATATCTTTTACATATAATAAAGCTAGATAATACACTGCTCAAAACAATTAAAGGATATTGCAGTTTTAGGTGGATTTTGTATCTGGTAAACTGTTTAGCTGATTGATACATGGTCGACAGACATAGTAGGTTATATGAGAATAAATTACACATGTTTGGCAGAAAAAAATGCATTTTATTGCGCATTTGTGTACTAAAGGAAGAAAACACAATTTGTGCATATGAGAAAAAAAGAATAAGAAAAGGTGTTTTCTTCAAAGAAAATCATTTTCAGTAGGGTGTACGGTTTCCACGGGTGGCCAGCAACGTTGAACACCTTTGAGGCATGGACTCAATGAGGCTATTAATGACGAGTTGGGGTATTCTGCCCCACTCTTCAGAAAAGCTCTTTCCAGTTCTTGGAGAGTTTGTGGGGGTTGTTGGTGGCCAGAAACTCGTCTTCCTAGAGCGTCCCAAACGTGCTCGATTGGATTCATGTCTGGAGAACACGCTGGCCATTCCATTCGAACGATTCCTTCCTCGAAAAGGAAATCCTCCACCAGGTTTGCACGATGTGGCCTGCAGTTATCGTCCATTAAAATGAAGTTATCTCCGATTGCTGCAACGTAAGGGACTACAATAGGTCTGAGGATCTCATCCCTATATCGGCGACCAGTCAGAGCTCCATCTCGAATGATGTAGAGGTCAGTGCGCCCGTCAATGGAGATGCCACCATACACCAACACTCCTCCACCGCCAAATCTGACACTTTCGTGCACGAACGCAGGATTAGTCCTACTGCCACGGTCCCTCCAGATGAAAATACGCCTATTATCCGGATGCACAGAAAAACGGGACTCGTCAAAAAACAGAATATTGCTGCATTCATTTCTCTTCCAGTTGACATGCTCGGTTGCCCACTCCCTGCGGTCGCGACGATGCCTTGATGTTAATCTAACACATACCATCGGTCGGCGAGCATACAGACCTACAGCATGGAGCCGGTTTCGGACAGTCTGAGTTGAAATCGTGGTGCCTGTAGCCGAGCGAAGGTGTTGTTGGAGAAGAGTAGCGTTCATGGTTCGGTGTCTCCGAGCTGTTAACGCTAAATACCGATCTTCATTGGGCGTTGTTGCCCGTCTACGATCTTGCCCTGGTCTTCGGCCTGCACATCCACTCTCCAAAAAACGGTTCCAGATCCTGGAAATGACACTTTGTGACACTCCAATGGCTTGCGCTACTTCGGCTTGAGTTTGGCCCCCTTCTAACCTACCAACAATTCTCAAAGCTTCTGAATCTGTCAAATGACTTCGCTGAGACATCGTACTCATCGAAACAAAGCAATCACTGAATGCTGATCATCCTTGTCTTCATTCTCTTTTATCCAGTTGAAAGTCAAATTTCATTCGCTGCCGCTGAAGCGACGTTTTTGACGTCGAACTCAAAATTTGCATACTCCACAGTTTGAAAACCAGAAAAATTTGCATTTGTAATTCTCTTCTTCTATTTTCGGCAAAAAAAATTTCGTTTATATCTTTATTTTATATAAAACTTCAAATATCCTTTAATTGTTTTGAGCAGTGTAGATTATTTGGTAGCTTCGGGTGTTTGAGGAAGATTAGATTTTATTCTAAAATGAAACATTTTAAATTTTTGAAAAGTTCAGTTGAAGCCCAATTAGCGCAGTGGTTTGCGTTATAGGACCCCTATTCGATTCCGGGCTAAGAACTGGGCAAGGTTTACTCAACTTTTCATTATTTCAGGGTTGATAAAATGAATACCAATCTTGCTTGGGAACTAAACCCTGAGGATCCCGTGTTAGGCTGACCACGTGGACCAGCCATACTCAACCTTTTTTTCTTGCGGGACGCAAACATAGGTTTGCGGCTCTTACAAATCTTTTGCAACATTCAAATTTTTTATATTTTTTTCATTTGCAGAAATATAGTGCAAATTTAATTAATATGGACTAACGTTTGTTGATACGTTTGTTGTGTGTTTAGTGTTGACGATTAAGAAATATATACTCTTCTGTAGCACAAATAAGCTTACAAACACATGTAAAAAGAATTTTTGAATAAGAAAGCAGCATTTAAGATGTTTATAAATAGGGATTAATAATTGTGTTTCTCGGACCGCATATAAAATGTCGCCGACCTCAGGTTAAGCATGACTCACCTGGACGGACATATGGGGTCATACTCAGGTACGGACATACTCAGTGCTCGCTCGTGGTAAAAAAATACAAGCTGGCCACTGTAGACCGGGATTCTAAATATAAAATGCCCGCGGGCCTCAGGTTAAGTATGACTGATCTGGACGAACATATGCTGAATAGGATCTCAGGGCTCATGGTAAAAAAATACAAGCTGGCCACTGTAAATCGGGATCCTAAATCGATTGAAATGCCACAGCTTTAGTTTTAGAAAAGTTCAGTTAAAAATGGAAAATTTGTATGAAAGGTCTATATTTAAGACAAATAATTTCATGAAGGGTCCTGTTTTAACCCGTTCGGGTCTGTAATGGTAGTAATGCTATGTATTTCTTATTATGACTTCATATATGTTTTAGCATTTAGTAATAATATTAATAATATGAGTTTACTTAATTCTCTTTGCACCGCTGGCGATTCTTTTATTTTAAACATACGAGAGTGTATCAGTAAGTTTTTGCCCTCACATAGAAATAATTGAGAGAAATTTATGAAATTGCTACATTGTATGAGTCCTTTTCTATATAGTCAGTGTGCACAGTAACACATTTCTGCAAACGGTATTTCAAAGAGAGGGGGGAGGATGTATTCCAAGAGGCGCGATAGTAGACCCAAAGGGTGGCATTTTTCTAACTTTTACCGACCGCCACATGTGACATATTGTTGGAAAGACCTGTGACCACTTATTCATGCTATGCACCTCTCGAGCTGCTCCCCCCAAATTTGACCTTCGGGGGGCACTTTTCTAAATTTTGCGGACATCATTCATGCCCCCGTGGGGCAAAATTTGTGAGAGGGACTCAAGAGGTGCATAGTATGAATAAGTGGTCACAGGCCTTTCCAACAATATGTCACATGTGGGTGTCGGCAAAAGTTAGAAAAATGACCCCGTTTGGTTCTACTATCGCGCCTCCTGGAATACAACCTCCCTCCTTTCTTTGAAACACCTTTTGTAGAAATGTGTTATTGTGCACGGTGACTATATAGAAAAGGACTCATAAAATGTAGCAATTTCCTAAATTTCACTCACTTATTTCTATGTGAGGGCAAAAACTTATAGATACACCCTCGTATATTTCGCTCTTTAAATTTAAAACGTAGGTTATTTTTCTGACCGAATCATGCGTGATAAAACTCAAAAACTATTAGAAAGTTGTAATATCTGTTAACTCCTGATGTAATACGATATTTTCCACGCGTCTTCAAAAACTCTTCCTCAGCCTATTGTAGTATTGCCAAATGAATATGAATTAATGTACGCAAAATAACTACATTTGTTAGATTTCAGACAATGGCATATTCGTTAAACTTCAGTAAATCTATCTGGATAGCTACTATTAACATTATTAACGTAAAAGTTATTTTTTTTTCAAAAAAAAAAAAAAAATCGGACCCGAAAGGGTGAAGATGAAAAACTTTAGGAATGTCATTTTAAAGGACACACTTTTTTTTCCTGTTACAATCGTTTTTGAAAATGCTTTCATAAATTAACGACGTTATCAAATCAGATGAACGTTCGTTTTTGAGCAGTTTAGGAAGATGTGTAAATTTAGAACACATAGACTGAATCCCTAACGTCTTCCCTGGTGCATTCTAAAATTATCTTGAAAGATTGTTATTCTACGGATTTTCTCGGAAATTGCGTTTCTGCTACTTTTCAGCAAATCTACATTTTCCTATCTGGTAAAATATAAGATAATTTACCAAAAGAATCGGAGGCTTGATAATTTCTAGTAAGGCAACCGCTACTATTCGTTCTTGATGTTCAAGAACATGGTATAAGATTTACGTGGAAACTAATTATTCATACTATGATATTAAGCTTATTGTGCTGTATTTATTTTTTTTTAAATACATTTTTATGCTGCGTAATTTTGTTTTTAACATTGTCCGATGGTTCTGATTCATCTAGTTTGATTTTTTAGGTTATTTGTCAATTGCTTTAAAAAAAAGTATAAAAAAATATGTGTGAAACATTTTAGTAAAAATTTTTCTCTCTCTACTGTCGTATTATTTTCTACTAAAGTTACTCTATAATTCATAGAGTAAGAGTGGCAAGTGATCAGAGAAAAACACAGTCAAAAAAAGAGGAAATTACCAATATTTTCTTATAGAAAATACTTGGAATAATATAAAGGGATTAAAATAGGTGAATTTCTCTTTAACAAAATACTGGTATTTAACACCTTTTTTCACTGTATTTTTCCCTGACCACCTGCCCCTCTGAGAGTACTACATATTTCTAGATACAGTCGTCTCTCTGTTTAACGTCGCCCTACTTAACGACGATCTCTATTTAAAGACGATATTTTGCGGTCCCGGCTCCTTTAAGTAAAAAAATCTCTATTTAAAGACGAAATTGTTTCTATTTAACGACTATTTTCAGGTAGCTTTTTTTTCTCCTGATCCCTTTAAACATGTTAAACGAGGGAATTTCCTCTGATAAAAAAACAAGGTCTCTTGCAATTCAGATGAGTACAGATAAAGGAGAAGGGTGTATTTGTTGGAATGTGATAATTCGTTTTCTCCCAACGCCCCTAAAAATTTTTATAGATTTTTACAATGACGCTTTAACAACCGGCTTCATAAATTTAAATCAAATTTATGAAGACATTGCAAATGAAAATGCAGCTTCAGATGCAGAAGAGGGTAATGAAGCTGATGATACAAAAAGCGAGACACCACCTCCTTCATACTCAGATGCGAATTCTGCCCTGGGATTAGAGGTCTGCACGGGCCCGGGCTTGGCCCGAGGCCCGTACCCGGCCCGGCGGAATGGAGGAAAATTTTTAAACTGGCCGGGCCGGGCCGGCAAAAAAATTTAAAGGGTCTGCAGGGCCGGGCCGATAAAAAAAATTAATCGGGCCTGTAGGCCCGATATAAGAATTTGAGAGTAGCAGATAAAATACGAGGCCATTTCCAATGAATATGACTTTTTCGAGAAGTATAAATGTGCGTTACGAGCCGATGCGAGTTTAACAACATCAATACAGAAATGTAACATGTCCATCGTAGAGATCGGCATCGTACAGTTACATGATGCCTGATCCCGGGTTTAATTTTTTCGGCAGACTTGTGCCAGGACGGAACTGGTCTTAATCGTTCTCAGGATGTGTAGGACAGGCATTATGTTTTGTAAAAGTATTAATAACGATAATGAACTTCTGTTAACAGTATCTTTGGAAATGTACCTTAAGGTGGTTCTCATATTTACTGCTCCACAATGAGAAACTCTCAGACACATTTTCTGACTCATTTTTAACTATAAAGGCATAAAATTTACAGGCCTGAGTATTGAAGGCATTTGGGATCGAATAGCGTTTCCATTTTTCATAAATTACGTACAGAGATAACAGAGACTCTTGTCACGTGACTGTACGTTTTTCTCCTTTCCTGTGCTATCGCTTCTGGAAATTCGATTCAAAACGCTAACTTTGGCAGTATTTTCTGAAAGATATATTACTTTTATTTAAGAAAAAAACGGCATTTACATGGTTTCTGATTAAGAATACCTGCCAATCTCATGCGTTTCCGAAAAGAAATGAATTCATAAAGGTATCAAAATGTAGCTCCTTTGGATTTGAGAAAAGCCTTAAAAATGACAGAAATATTTTCACAAATCTACTTTTTATTATAAGCTTCAAAAGTTATCATGTTTTTTAACCCTTTATTCTAAACTACAATAATATTTTAATGAACCCTTATTTAAATTTTGAAACGTCTGTAGAGACGTTGACTAAAACACTGTAAGTAATCGTTAATGTTTACTATTGTGTGTTTTCTATTTTGCGAACACATAGTAATTTAAAATATATTGTAAAATGTTCCCATAAATATGCATGTAGAGCATGTATAGCATTAAAAGGATCTTAATTGTATGTCGAGAAAAAACGGAATTTTTTGTAGAAATTGAGTCGGTCCGGGCCGGGCCGAGAACGGTAAAAATGTAAACGGGCCGGGCTCGGGCCGAACTTTCAATTTTTATACCGGGCCGGGCCCGGCCCTGGAAATTCCGGCCCGTGCAGACCTCTACCTGGGATATTCTTCGCCAGTACATTGTTTCATCAAATATGGAAGATGACTCATTCAACCTTCTTGAGAAGCTTGAAGCAAAGGTAATAAAAACTAGACTACCATTGAAACAATCTAAATTTTTGATTTTTTAAAAACTTATTTTGTTTAATTAAATGAATTATAAATATTTTTATTGCACTGAAAGTAACATTGTTTAAATAAATGTATTATAAATGTTTTTATTGTACTGTAAGTACCATTGTATGTTGCTCTTGTATGCATTATAATTAATGCAATATACATATGTAGTATTACATCTGTATATCAATAAGAAAAAAAGAAAGAAAACATAAAATAAATTTAAATAAATATATAAAATGTTTCTAAACGTGCCAATATATTGAGAAATATGTTGATAGTCCTAAGCCTGTGAACTGTGAAGGAAAATTTTTTTCAAATATTATTTTACCACAAATTCTGTTTAAGGATGATCACTATTTAAGGACGATTTTTCGAGGTTTTTTGAAAGTCGTTAAACAGAGAGCCAACTGTAACTACAAATCTTAGCTTTCTCCTATTGTCATTTAGATTTAGCTTCGAGATTTATGTAACACAGGGTAATTCAAAAGACCTTAGACAAACTTAAAAAGATTAAAAACTTAAAAACTGTTTTTAACACTTTCCAACAACTTGAAAAATGTTTATGAATTGGGTATGTTTGGGAAATTGTCTGCCCGTGCTGTAACTCGCGGAAATATATTCGGACCATTTGATGATATATGTTATTGGGGTTTGCTATGGCATGTAATCTATTAAAAAAGGAGTGCGACGCATTTATAATTCGTTTACAGCCCAGTAGCAGAAAGTTATGATCGTGTCTGCGACAGCAATTTAGGGGGATGAAAATTGTCTGGGGGAGTAGCGTGTTACATTTTCTTATGTACAAACATTATGAGTGTTAAAATAAACAGCGTTCTTACTGATTAATACCAGGGGTAATTCTGAGTAAAAAAAAAAAAAAAAGAAAATCTGAAATTCACCGCAAATTTTCCGAAAGGTTACACTAGGGGGGGGGGGGGTGCCGGCTCTATCCACTACCGGCACTAACTATGTGTTTTCCTTCGCGCGCTTTTGATGAAATTTGCGTTTTTTCGCGATCTTTTGACGAAATATGCCGTTTCTCGCAATCTTTTGACGAAATTTGTCGGGTTTTTTTGCGATCTTTTGACGAAATCTGCTGTTTTTTCGCGATTTTATGAGGAAATTTCTCGTTTTTTTTTTCGCGATCTTTTGACGAAATTTGCCGGTTTTTCGTGATTTTATGAGGAAATTTGCCGGTTTTTTTCGCGATCTTTTGACGAAATTTGCCGTTATTCTCGATCTTTTGACGAAATTTGCCGTTTTTTCGCGATCTTTTGACGAAATCTGCTGTTTTTTCGCGATCTTTTGACGAAATCTGCTGTTTTTTTGCGATCTTATGAGGAAATTTCTCGTTTTTTCGTGATCTTTTGTCGAAATTGCTGTTTTTTCGCGATTTTGAGGAAATTTCTCGGTTTTTTCCCGCGATCTTTTGACGAAATTTGTCGTTTTTTCTCGATCTTTTGACGAAATCTGTCGTTTTTTCGCGATCTTTTGACAAAAATAAGCTTTTTTCGCGATCCTTTACGAAATTTGCGTTTTCCCTCGATTCTTTGACGAACTTCATGTTTTTTTCAAGATTTTATGACAGAAATTTGCGTTTTTTCGGCGCCCCTGGGACGAAATTCACGTTTTTCCCGGGATCTTTTGACGAAATCGCGTATTTACAGCGATCTTTTGGCAGAAATTTGCGTTTTTCGCGATCTTTTGACAAAATTCCGCAAATTTAATTCCGATCTTTTGACATAAATTTTCTTATTTTCGTGATCCTTTGACAGTAATCTGCGTTTTTCGCGATCTTTTGACAGAAATTTACGTTTTTTCGCGATCGTGTTACAGAAATTTGCGTTTTTTTTCCGCGATTGTCTGACTAAATTCTTGATTTTTCCTCTATCCTTTGATGAAATTCAAGTTTCTTCCGCGATTTTGTAACAGAAATTTGCGTTTTTCTTGCGCCCCTGGAACGAAATTCACGTTTTTTTTTTCGGGATTTTTGGATAAAATTCAAGTTTGTACAGCGATTTTTTGGCTGAAATTTACGTTTTTCGAGATCTTTCGACGAAATTCTGCGTTCTTTCCGCAATCCTTTGACATAAATTTGCGTTTTTTCACGATCGTTTGACATAAATTTGCGTTTTTCGCGATCGTTTGACTAAATTTGTGTTTTTTCTGCAATCGTTTGACTAAATTCGCGTTCTTTCCGCGATCCTTTTACTAAACTAGGGAGCTCGGCCCCCTACGAGCTACGCTCGCCAACCCCCGTTCAGACACTGCAGTCTCTAAAAGCACGCTAATTTGATCGGCTTTAAAAAGATTTTGGAAGATTGAATTATAATTAAAAAAACAAAGGCGATCTCCCTATAAACGGGTTTCTATTCATTTCTCTTTGATTGGGGAATTTTACGGAAAAATTAGCTGCTGTTAAAAGATACAATGGCATTTCAAAATCATCTAATATAAAATGAATTAAGTAAACAAAGTCTTTGTCTCCCTAATGTGACGTAAATGTGATGTAATTTCTCCTATTTAAGACTTCTAACGCATGTTAATGAATTTATTATTTTACAATATCCTTTCTCTGTTAAAATTCACGTGTAATTATAGATGAAGTAATTTTCAATAAGTTCCTGCTTTTTATACGTAATTATTTAATGCTAATTTGAAAGTTTTTTTTTCTGTTTATAATAGTCACGTGTAAATAAATTTTTAATTTGAAGCAAACATTATTGTTTCCGTTGTTTATACAGTTGGCAACAGGTTAAATTAGTACAATTTTCTGAAATAAGTAAAAAATATCTCTCGAAGTGCTGAAAATTTGAATTTAAAATAGAAATGAAACCTCGAAAAATGAGTCAAATTAAAAAAATAAATTAATTCTGCACACCGGGAAATTAAAACGTATAAAATTATCTAAAAATTATTAAATTCCGATGTATAGTTTTTGCTCCTATAAAACTTTTTTAGTGGAACGATTTTGTCCAACTTTAGCATTAAATATCTCTTAAAATAATTCTTCGATTTGAAAACTGCCTGCATCAGCGTGTATATCAAACATTTCTGTATAATACTACCAATTTTCCTATTTTTGTATGCATTATTTTTCTTAATATTAACGAAGAAAGACCTCCGGTCACAAAAAATTCAAAACCGGCGGCGGTGACAGCAGTAGTTACTTTTTTTTTTAGAACAGAGCGATTCGCATTCTTTCCGCGATCCTTTGACAGAAATTTGCATTTTTTCCACATTTGTCGAATTCGCGATATTTTTTGTCAGAATTTTCGTAAGGAATACTTTTTTTTTTTTTCCAAGTTGGCAAATTTGTCTGCAAGGTCCAAAATAAATCGCGCGTCACGCACTTTCTGCTACCGGGGTTTACAGGGGCACTCAAAAGAATTCCCTTACATTATGGTCTACGGGGAAAAATCGTTTGTTGTGAACTTTAATGATGTTACACTATTTTAAGTATAGTGAAATTGATATACATCACTGAGGTTCACGACAAGTTGCATTTTGTTATTTATGTTGTGCATTGGATTTATCTTTCATTTGCAGGTACACACAAAGAATTTCGGTTACAGTACTACTTCTTAGCGATAATTGGTGGAAGTGCGTTTTCAATATATGTGTTTTTTGAATATAACTAATTTTTTCCATATTACTAGATGTGTATAAATTCGATAGATCATATACGGGGCTGCACATAGGAATTCGAGTGCAATTTCGTTTATTGGCGGAAATTGCTGAAGGAGAATTTTCAACTGTGTCATGCGTTTCCTAACGTAATTAAATTTTTGTATACTATGTAATATATATAGAAATCTATAGTTCATATACAAGGGTGTACAAAAGAATTCGGATTTTGTTTCCCGGCTATATGGAAATTCCTGAAATTGGGTTTTCAAATATTTTATGGGTTTTTCAAATAGTTTACTTATCATCTTTCACCTTATTAAACGGCGAAATTTTGTTACAGTATTTTGAATGGTGTTGGAAAGTGTTTCATAATTTATGCATGACGCATAGTTTTCTTTGTCATTTTTCTTTAAAAATCACTTGTTACTTTTCTTCTCATATTTCCGCAGCAATGAGCACCCTTGTCTATTTCTCTAAACTATACTCAAACATTAAAAATGTAAAATCAAAAATAACTAAGAGGTGACTCATAACCGATGTATTATGAAAATTGAAAGTAGTACTTTCAAAATCTATCAGCGATTCATGTCACCTTATTGAACGGCGAAGTTTTGTTACAGTATTCTGAATGTGTTGGAAAGGGTTTCATAATCTATGCGTGACGCATAATTTTCTTTGTCATTTTTCTCTAAAAATCACTTGCTATTTTTCTTCTCATATTTCCGCAGCAATGAGCACCATTGTCTATTTCTCTAAACTATACTCAAGCATTGAAAATGTAAAATCAAAAATAAATAAGAGGTGACTCATAACCGATGTATTATGAAAATTGAAAGTAGTACTTTCAAAATCTATCAGCGATTCATGTCACTTTATTAAACGGCAAAGTTTTGTTACGGTATTCTGAATGTGTTGTAAATGGTTTCATAATCTATGCGTGACGCATAGTTTTCTTTGTCATTTTTCTTTAAAAATCACTTGCTATTTTTCTTCTCATGTTTCCGCAGCAATGAGCACCCTTGTCTATTTCTCTAAACTATACTCAACCATTAAAATGTAAAATAAAAAATAAATAAGAGGTGACTCATAACTTTCAAAAATCGCAGACTTTCGAAATCTATCAGCGATTCATGTTAACTCATTCGATACTGTTTCAATTAATTTACCTTGACCTGTCAAAAATAGTAAACTATGATTTAATCTACCGCTATGAAGGTTTATACTTTTTTTTCTTAACCAGGTCATTATTTCCGTGAAAAAAAGATTAAATCAATGGTACGTCTGCATTATCTTAATCAAGCGTCAAAGTAGATTAATATTACCAAGTAAATAAACCTCTCGGGTAATTTATTTGTTTATTTGGTTGAAATTACGTTAACAACTGTTTTCTTTAATTCTTTAAATTTTATTACTGTAATTCGGTTATATTTCTGGTAAGTGATTGGTAAAGCCTGGTGTTCCGTTCTTTTGTGATTCTAATGTTAAATTTTCAATTACATTTTCACAAATAAATGACTTTGTTTCTGCAATTTCGACACAAATGTTTAATTTGATTTCATCAAGTGATTCTGGCTTAGACGCTGATGTCACTCACAACCAATGCTGTACGTTCCTTTGAGATAATACTCAATGAAATTCACTTTCGTGAACTTGATAAAATTGTCAAGCATTTTAGACTTTCAGATGTATATTTTCTGCAGGACAGTGCAACACAGTATTGCCAGCCTTCTTACTTTACATTTTTTACTTAACATTCTTTTATCCAGAATGCTTGACTGCTAGATCTAGTCCTTCCTTTAGAACTAGCCGTTCCAATAGTAAGAACTAGTGAAGACTAATAGTAAAATACTAATGACTACTTTTAGTGACCAATAGTTACTAGTCCTTCCTTTTGAACTAATCCTTCCACAAGTGAAAAACTAGAGAAGATTACTGGTGACTACTAGTTACTACTAATGACTACTTTAGTGACTACTTTCCCTTTAGAGCTAGTCCTTCACTAATGAAGAACTAGCGGACAGGATCAATTTTAAAAGAACTAGAACTAAAGCTAGTTTTCTTTTAGTACTGGAACTAGACCATTTAGAACTAGTTTTTTCTTTAACCTCTTCGGTCCCTTGATTCCCATACGGGGACATGTGTTCTTTTCCTTATAAAAACTAAAATGTCCGATGTTTTTACATTTTCACATCACTTCTTAATAGCTGAATGTTTTTTGCGTTCAAAGCAAACGAATGAATGGCAGCATCTAAGCTGATTCCCACATAAAATAAATGTTAGTTTCATGTGAGTTTCCAAATTGCCTACAAATGTACAAAAGACAGTATAATCAAAAAAGTGAGAAATTTTCACAAGTATTTAACTTAAACCTTTTTCAATAAAAAATTTTGAGGATTTGTAGATTATTTACTTGTTTAAAGCTCTTAAATTTGTGATCGTTAATTTATGTTAATGGTTATTAAATTGATGTTTTAAGGGGGTTTGTAGTTTTAGATCCATATTTTTGAACCTAAATTACTAAGCGCCTAAAGGATCAATTTCCGAAAAGACATTTTTTCTGTAATTTACGATGTCATTTTGTTTGGTAAAAACCAAATAAGCATTTGTGCTATTATTTTAGCTTCGAAACTGAAGAAGTTAAAACTGGTATTAAAACTAATTTTCTTTTCGTGAACTTGATAAAACTGACACTTATTTCAGATGTTTATTTTCTGCTGGTCGCTGCAACACAGTGTTGCCAGTCCTCTACTTTTTTTAAAAATTCAGATTGCTTGATTGCGACTAGTTTTTTTAAATAGTAATATACATTTTATTTAATAACAGATTAAATAAAGTGATAATATTGAGAATTAAATTATTTCAAAAAGTGGTAGTAATCAAGTTTTTTTTTTTTTTTTTTTTGTAAGTAGCGGGCTAGTACTTAAACAACATTGGTAGAATAACATACACAACATGCGAGAATATCACTCTGCTGCGTTCTGTTGTCACATCAGCTGTAATATCAGATTACAGATTATTAACATGTAAAGTTATTCATTTTAAGCCTAAATAAATAGTTTTAAAAATTCTTTGTTAAAGGTGTATTACAATCCAAACTGCTTATTTCCCGATTTATTTTTAAATTCATTTCTGCTCTCAAACGCATCAAACTGGCAAATTATCTTAATTAGAAACTACATAATGTGCCGTGCTTGTCAGTTTTTTGATAAATGCAGAAAATATTGAAAAAAATGCTGTCAAATTTGGCGTTTTGTACCGGATTTTCCTAAGCCGGATATCTGGGGATGAAAAAAATGGTCATACTGAGAAAATAATTGCTTAAAAATAAAATTCTAATTAATTGAGCGAAAAATGAAATGACACGGCCTCTTATACATCTCTTCAAAAATCACCTCAACAAGTTTCATGGTTTTACTTTTAAAAATGCGTCTGAAAATGTCTCAGAAAATTTCGAGCTCTTGAGGGTGGGATAATATTTTTTCGAATACACCTTTAAGATTTTTATTTTGTGGTTTAGAGAAACTTTTTTTTTTTTTTAAACTTTGCGCTATATTAGCCGCTTACCATATTCTTACAAAGCCTTAGAGTTGTGTGTTGGCAAATTTTTGAAATATATATATTTTTTAATTAGCTCATAAATTATAACAGTTATCATTTTATCTCATAAGTTATAGTGATAGTTATTTCTTCTTCATATTACAGGAATATTACAGAATATTCTTTTGAAACTTTACGATCTATTATTAGTCTTATCATAATCTTACAAAGCAATATATAAGTCCCAAGACAGTTCAAATCAATTTAAGAGTTGTGTCTTGACAAATGTTCGAAATATTTATTTATTTACTCATAAATTATAACATTATTTCTTTATTCTTTAATTTTTAATACATAAGTTCCTTTCTGATTTGCAGCATGATATTTTCTAAATGCTCTAAAAGTTTCCATCAACATCGCAATATTATCAAATTCAACATTCCTAAATAGAAAAGCATAAGCTTCATAAATATTTTGTCCATCATAGACTCTGACCTGTAAATTTCCAAATAATTTTCTAAAATGAATCTTGGTGCAAGAAATATAGTTATTTCTTCTTCATATTACAGGAATATTACAGAAAATTCTTTTGAAACTTTACGATCTATTATTAGTCTTATCATAATCTTACAAAGCAATATATAAGTCCCAAGACAGTTCAAATCAATTTAAGAGTTGTGTCTTGACAAATGTCGAAATATTTATTTATTTGCTCATAAATTATAACATTATTTCTTTATTCTTTAATTTTTAATACATAAGTTCCTTTCTGATTTACAGCATGATATTTTCTAAATGCTCTAAAAGTTTCCACCAACATCGCAATATTATCAAATTCAACATTCCTAAATAGAAAAGCATAAGCTTCATAAATATTTTGTTCATCATAGACTCTAACCTGTAAATTTCCAAATAATTTTCTAAAATTAATCTTGGTGCAAGAAATATATTTATTCATGGTATCAAGTAAGATAAACAAACAAACATGAGAAAATAAAGATTTGTTCCTTCTTCAATCCTTTTTTAACGCTATCTAGAGATAATAACGTGTCAAAATTTTATTATCAAACTTCTGTTCCATTTTATTTTATTTTTTAGAAGCAAAATTTCTTGATTCGGTTCGTCATTTTAAGGTCGTTCACTCCGAAATAGTCACCTTCAAATTTTATCTTCACTGTGTAACTCTTTGATTTATCCAACGCGTGTAAATGCGCGTGCAGCTTCTTTATCTGAAGTTTTAAAAAAGCTTGTAAAGTAGCTGTTAATAGATATCTCTTTTACATATCAGTATTAAATCTTCGGTACTTATTAGCTACCCCGTCGACCAAATTACTGTCGCCAAATTGTAAGATTAAATGCCAATAATAATTGATCGTAAATGTCACATTTACTTGACAACACGTGTTTACGTCATCAAATGATTTTTATTTCGATGTTTTATTTGTATTTTTATTAATGTTATACTAATTTATTTGTTTTTTCGTTATTTAAAATAAAAATTATGCCAATTTGTATAATTTGGCGAGTGGTTTGGCGATTTATATAATTTGGCGAAGTTGGTCTACGGGATAAGTACCAAATCTTCTTATTCAGAAATGCATTCATACACTAATAAAAAGACTAATAAACACTAATAACCCCCCCTCCCCCCTATTAACTCTGCAACTAATTATAATAGAAGAAAATTATTGATACCAAACGATTGGAAATAAAGTCTACTTTTAAATGATATATATAAAATTTACTTTGGGGGCCATCTACAAATCAAAACCAGACCAAACTTTGTTTTTTTCAATAGCAACACCCAATTTTGACAATATATTTTAAATCTTCTGTTCAAACTATGTGTAGAAATGAATTTTCAAGTCATTTGGATATTAAGTTTTTGATTTATAAACATTCAAAATTTAGAGTATATAATGTTAAATTACATTTTCATATTTTTATTAATATCTTCTGAAATTATAATCCTAATGTGATAATTTTTTGTATGGTTATAATACTAAAAAACCCAAGCATAAATGCAGTGAATTTGTAATTTAAAATTTTTTTATAATATGAATTATGAAATTAATATTTAAAAAAATATATGATTTTCAACCTTACAATTTTTTTCCGATAGATTTATATTTATTAAGTCCTGCTTAATGTGCTGCCGACTTTTATGTGCGGCTCGAGGCACATAATCATTAATCCATATTTTAAAAATTACTTGAGATGTGTATAAAAAGTATTTAAAACCTTCACTGTTTTTTTTTTCTACATTTTCATGGAAAGATAAAGTCTGTTGAATTATGTTAAAACAGCTTAAATGAAGTTTTTTTAGTCAAAAGCTATTTTTACATGCAGTCCTTATTTCTGCTGTAGTGTTTGTTGTACACATTTCTTAAGCTTCAACACTATCAAACTTTATTCCAAATTAAGTTTGCATTATATATTTCTACAATTAAAAGAAAAGTTTTTGCTTTGAGCAAAAGACTGTTACTATAATTAGAGAAATTTCCTGAATTTTTTTTGGAAATTCTCCATTTTTACATTACAACGTTTTATACTTCTATATTGCTATTTAGAGTTGATCGTTTGTCGTGAAAAAAAAACTGGCACGCAAACTTTTTACACTACTATTTCCAAACAACAAACTTCGCGATCCATTTCTACAACATTTGCAATAGAAATCCACCACGTAGTTTTTGTTAGGAAATTGTGGGGCAGAAAATTTTTGGTAACATTTATTCCGCGACAAACCTTCAACCCTACTGATAATATTAAATTTATTACATAAATTTGTTATACTACTTTTGTTAGTTTACTATTTTAGCTACGCATTTTTAAGAGTGTTGCGGCCCGCCTAACATCGGAAACGTTTGTTTGCGGCCCGCGAGAAAAAAAGGTTGAATATGGCTGATTTAAGGGGTCGTCTACGATGGGCAGAAAAGCATAATTTGGAAAAAAATATATTTTACTCATTTTATTGAAACATTTCGGCCGGCAATCTGTAAAATAAAGGGACTGAAATACGGAAATACTACTGGCAATCTAGACGCCAGTACTATTTTCGTATTTTCCCGGAACTTTTTCCCGGTAAATTACAGAAAAATTTCCGTTAAATTCCAAAAAAACGGAAAATTTTCTGTAATTTACCGGGAAAAAGTTCCGTTAAAATACGGAAATACTACTGGCGTCTAGATTGCCAGTAGTATTTCCGTATTTTAGTCCGTTTTTTTACAGTGTAGTCGAAAGTTATTAAGCGAGTGAAATGGTCATATTGACAAGAAATAATACATTAATGGAAGTACATAGTCATTCTGTCGCATTTCAACAATCGAGTACCAAACTTCAATTTGGATACAATCCCTAAAATAGGCTCATTTTAAAATAATTAATTTCTCTAAAACTAATCGTAGGAATTTTAAGAAAATTTGTTTTTACGCTAATTGAAGGGTGTAAAATTTATTTACGATGTCGAACTTGGGCAATGCTGAGGTTTGTTTTGATATGTAGATGTCCCCCTAAGCTAATTTTATATACATCATTTAAAAGTAGGCTTTATTTCCAAACCTTTGGTACCAGGACCTTTCTTTTAGACTTTTTTTTTTTTCTTTTTGCAGAGTTAGTAGCGGGTGTTTACTTTTTTTCCACAACTGTACGTATAATGTGAAATGGTTGGAGAAAATATCTACAAAAAACTAGCGAAAGCTCGTTTTGGTTTACCACGAATAGCCGTTTTGAAAAGAAATAAAGTGTTAATCAAAGACAGTCAAACTTGTTAAAATGAGCACAGCTAAAACGAGGACACGTTTAAAACGAGCGATTTGCGCGTCACGAATGTTTACTATTAAATTTAAGTTATTTAAAAATTGAAAAGCTTTCAAAAATTATGAAATCAATCAAAAAAGCATAAAATCATACAAAATATTATTAAAAGTATTCAATTAATGATGTACATTTTATTAAAGAAAGAAACACAAATTTTTATGATAAATAATTAGGAAATTGCTAGTGCTTTTTAGTAACAAAACCACTAAAAGCTAAAAGGCTTTAAATAATTTTTTAAAATAGCCAAAACTCAAAATCATTCAAAAAAAAAATAATCATTCGTTTCTTAATATTTTGCCTTTTATTACAGTATTTGTCTAGTAAAATTTTGATATTAGGTAGTTCTCGCAGTGTAATATTGCAGATCATTAAAACCTTTTAGCATCAATATCATAAAATGATTATAAAAGCTTCAAAGGAAATCGTGGAAAAAAAATCTTAATATATATTAATATTCTTCTATCTTTATTCCTTAATATTCTTCTTCTCTTAATATTATGCCCTATTGCAGATTTTTTTTACTTTTCAAACGTCAATGATAGACCAATGCAAAAGTTTTAATAACAGTGTGTTAATAAACCGTGTCCAGATGTATGCATTAAATTAGTTGTTTTGTGCTAAGTATTTTATAAAGCTCTGGCTATATTACTTTAGTGTTGTTGCGATCAATTACTTTTATGACATTTGTGCAAAGAAAAATCATTCGTAGAAAGAAAAACACACAGAAAAGAAATAATGTCAAATAATGTCAGTTTTTGTAAAGTGATAAACTTTTTATGAATTTAAAATTTTGAAATGTTCATATTAATTCAGTATTATCCTTCTTTTAAAAATAAATATTATTTATATAAACGAATATATGTTACAATATCCTGCTACCCTTTTCCTTCTTAAAATATCAAATGTGTTTTTTGGTCAATAATTCATTAAAACATTTTTAGCATAAAAATTATTAAAAACTATAAAAGTTTTAAATAAAATGATTTAATTAGCATAAAACCATATACGATCATAAGGAAAATATTGATTATTCCACTAATAGTGCGCACTTTACTCCGGAAATATAACACGCTATTAAAACAGAAGAAAAAGGGGAAAATTCATTGAACTTTAGTTCAATAAAATGCAACATATGTTGAGAATTCTGTGAAATGTGATAATGCGGCAGATGTTAAACCATATGCTGTCGCAATAAAATTAGACTTGCTAATATTGGTGCAGTTAGAGGACATTACTTTAGTTAAGTGGAAAATATTAAGGTACTAATACATTTTCCTAATGATCTAATATTAACTATGGTGAGTCCATTAACTTAATGACTTTTCCATAGGTGAAAAAAAAATCTTTTGTTTCTGAATATAAAAAAAACATTTATTTCAACCCTTTCAAGACCACCCATTAGTGATGTTCTCCCTCCTATCACCTTACGACTTTAAGCCTGTGAAGCAAAACTAACACCCCTTCCTTTTCGAAAGCAATAAAATACTACTACCCCCATCCCGATGTCTCGTGGTATCGATAAAGTTTCACTGGAACAGCAAATAGGTAAGTAAAATAAGACGGCATCCATATTTGGCCACCCCTGCTTCTCAATGTAGATCAGGCCTGTCAAACACGCGGCCCGCGGGCCACAACCGACCCGCCGACAACTTCTCTTTGGCCCGCCAGTCCTTTGGCATTTTACCTGTGTTTAATTCAGTTACAAATTTCAATTTTCCAACTGAGTGAAAAGTTAACAATTAGACATATATTAAGTAGGTTCAATAGAAAACTTTTTTCTGGTAGTATAAACATTATTTGAACCAGAAAATGTGTTTAATAAATGAAATTAAATACGTATACGTAACGCATCGATACAAGACACAATTTATTAAATAAATTTTCTGATTCAAAATTTTTTTACTCGAAAAAAATCCGGAAGATTAAAAGTTATAACTTTGCTAGATTAATATAGAACGTGTACAACATTTTTGTAAGTTAATACAATTTAGAAAATCCAATTGAACTTTGTAAATTTCGTTGAAATAAGTAATGTCAAGTATTTTTTCGAAAGTCAAGAATTTTTTCGAAAAATAAGATAAAATAAACTATGAATTATAATAATAACTTTGGTACTTTATTTGAATATTTCTTTAACATAGCTCTGTTTTGTACGTACAAATTTTACTGTGCAATTGTAATAATATTATCTACTTTGTTTGATGTGGCCCGCGGCTTTGTATATAATGATTAATTTGGCCCACGTCGGTAAGCGAGTTTGACATGCCTGATGTAGATCCATTACTGTGTCGATATTGTAACAAGCATTTTTCTTGCCTATATTTCCCAATTTTTAAGTAGACATTAATATAATGTACAGTAGAGCGCCGATTATCGGTTCTCCAATTAACCGAACTTCCAATTATCCGAACAGCCTATTTCATCCAAAAAAGATTTTTTAACCGAACTTCTATTTATCCGAACAGCCTATTTATCTCAAAAAATGTTCGTAATGATGATGAGATTGTGGATGGGATTTAAGATGAAAAAGAAGTTGAAGAAATGAAAACGAATGCTCTTAAAATGACCCAGGTCCATCACATAACGAAGCCTTTGAATGTTTGGAAACAGCTGTGAAATGGCTCGAACGGAATTTTAAGTGATAGAAAAGTAAAAAAAAGAAAAAGTTTTTAAACACGCTAGCACTAACTGGTGCTTCCAGTCCTAAGCCTGGATAAAGAATGAAGGTTTTAGTATAGTCAGGAATATCCTTTAAACTGTCTGTCCATTCGTCCGAACTTTTGCTTATCCGAACTAGGGTCGGTCCCGACTTGTTCGGATAATCGGCACTCTACTGTACTGTTTATTTAAAACATACAATATGAACTTTAAAAAGCTCACTGTTTTACTTAAAAGGCGACTAAAATAACAAAAGAGATGTTACAAGTTTAAAATATATATTTTATTTAAAATTTCTTAGTAGTACTTTTGCGCTTTATTTCCCCTATATATTATAACCTATAATAATACCCCCATAAAGTTTTGTATATTTTGTGTTTGAACCAAGGTGAAATATTGCGCTTCGTATTACGATTTTACGTACTGTTTATTATTATGCAAAAATTACCAAAAACTCATTATTGGACTAAATTTAGATAAATCAAAAAATATAGCCTCCTATGACTAGAGGTGATATAAACACATGTTTGTTACAACAGCCTGGCCACCCCTGCTTCTAGATGTAGATCAATTACTGTGTCGACATTTAACAAGTATTTTTCTTGCTGATATTTCCCAAATTTCCGGTAGGCAATAACCTTTCAGGAACGGTGGTTTCGTAAAGATACCACTTAATTTTAATTCTCAAACGGTACAATGGCACCAGAATTTTGATAAAATATGTTCCACTTAATGTGAAATCAAATATAGCGTTATTCTTATTTCCAATTAAATTAGTTGGTAAATTCTGGTGCCATTCATTTATTTCAACACTTTAGCATTGAAAACACTTTGCCCCTGAAAGGGTTACTATAAAGTGCTGTTTATTATTTTTCAAAAATTATAAAAACTCACAAGGAAGATCTCCATACGGGCATACTCAGAAAAATCTGAAAAAAATTACAGAATGTTCTTCTCATATGGATATATATATTTAAAAAAATTTTTTTGGCGGAACCCCGATACAGCGTCCGTAAAAAAATAACGAAATTTTCGTTTATTTGGCGATTTATCACCGGTTGGCGATGAAAAAAAAAATACGGTTTTATGTAGGAAAAACTTTTTATGTTGAATTTGTTTATACAAGTTTAATTTAAATAACTTTAGTTTTGTCATTTTTAATTTGTTTTAACAATAGTTTTGTCATTTTTAGTTTGTTTTAACTATTGTTTGTGATATATATTTATAATAAAATTTAAATATCATATTTTACGATTTAAAACAAAACTTAAATTGATTTAAATTATTTCAAGCTCAAAAATAAGGCAGATAGAACGCTGTCGACTTGATTTTGTTGCTATGGAAACGACTTCGTCTTCGATATGGAAATCTTAAATCAAATGTCAGCTGACTATAACTTAAAATAGATATTTTCAACTTGCAAAGCATAGAAAATATTTTTAGAGTGATGAAATTAAATAACTACAGCAATAAGCAATATATATATGTAATATAAAAAAAAACATAATAACCTCTTTAATTGATTAAGTTTGAATTCAATAAAAACCGTGCATTCTAAAAAATAATTAATAAATTTTCAGATGCATTAAAATCGTTTGCTTTTGGCGAGGAAAAATCCTGCTCGCCAAATCGCGTGTCACTTTCGTATTTTCGCGCCAAATATTCGAAAGTATTTTATTTTTTTACAGACTTTCTACTGAAATTCCGCCGTTAAATCTGACTGATCCCTTATTACATACATGAGTAGTTTCACTAGCATTTTTTTCAACATATTCTGAGTATGCCCTGTATGGAGACCTTCCTTGTCAGCATTGGACTAAATTGAGATAAATCAATCCAGACTACGACAAAATATACCCTCTAATATTAGTCACTAGAGTTAATATAAACAAATGTGTGTTACTATTTCCTGCTAAATTTTCCCTTCTAAAAATACCAAATACGTTTTCAAATATATTTATATGTATACAAGGTGTTGTTATAACATCAGGTGAAATGTTATAACATCACGAAAAGTTCGGAAAAACAGGGTGCTCAAGCAATCGATGATACCGTATGAACTGGCAATCGCAGTCTAAAAAGTGGAGCGTCACGTGCATATTGCTGGCGCGCATAATGAAAACTTCTACCACTTTTTTCGATATTGTCACATTTACAACAAAGTTGAGAATTCTATTAAAAGTTTTATTATGATACACTTCCGTTTTCTGAAAGTTATTGCCGTCAACATAAATTGAATTAGAGCAGAGCACCTTGTATTTTTGATTAAATAGGTGGTTTCCGACCTTATGTTCTATGGTAATTTTTGATCCTCTTGATGCATACTATCACCCCTCTTAATTTGTCGGTCGAATTTTGGAATATCCTATGTATGTGTGTGTATAATTAAAATGAAATCACGTGATATAAAAATCAAAGAAGTAATTAATGCAAAAACCCATTAAATTGAAAATGCAAATATGAAAAACTATGACTATCTCATGTATTCGTCAGAGGAGCCTCATAAGAATAAATCATAATATAGATACGGTAGGGGAGTTCACAGTGAGACATGGTACACAGTGAGACAGCCAGCCACTTTGACATACAGTTGTAACTTTTTCTTCAATCTGACACACACAAATAACGACCTCATCTTATGCAACACGTGGATGTAGTTTCGGAACTTCAGTTACTCGTCCGACAAAATAGTAAATAATTCCTTATTTTATAGTGGTTAAAGTTACATAAACGTCTATTTTAGAGTTTATTTCCTTCAATATGACATATATTTACTTAACCAAACCTAGCTATATCTAATAATAGACTATTTCGGCAAAACGACATATACTTTTTAAAGCGATGAAATTGATGTAACAGATGTGGCATCCATTTTGTTACAACGTAACGAAAGTGCACAGTGAGACCCGCAGTTGTGGTACAAAGTGAGACGCGTCTTATTGTGTACCTACTACGTGGTTCTAATTTTTAAAAATGTATTTATTAATAAAAGAAGGTTTTCCTCTCTCTCTCTCTCTTTCTCTCTGTATGTGTGGGCGTGCGAGGGAAATTTACTAAACGTAAGAGGCTGAAAATTTGCATGAAGGTAGCCCAAGGTCTGCCATTGTCCACCCAAGGCTCATATTTTTAATATTTTGAAAATCTAGAAATATTAATTAGAAATCATAAACTGCAGAAAATTATTGATAGAGTGTAAAAATGTATGATTTATGAAAATATATATACATTGTCTCACTGTGTACTACTTCTGGTACACAGTGAGACATTTTCGATACTCCGTTATGCTGCTTCTGTGTTTTTATAGATAACTTTTTTTAAAACCATTTATACATTAATGTGTAGCGCATTTGTGTAGCTTAAAGATGCAGCAAAAAAAAATTCAAAAGAATAAAAATCGTTGCTATTTGTTAAGTAATAATAATTTTCGTCTCACTGTGTACTACCCTCCCCTATATTATTTCGTTGAATATCATTTTAAACGAGTAATTTTGTTTAAAAATCTATTACTGGGTGCGTAATTGAAATACACAACCAAAGTTCCTAGCTTTAAGCTAAAATACCAATATTTTTATATAAAAAACTCTACTTATATAATCGCGCGATTGCAAAAATTGAGTTTTTTTTTAAGAAAATACTGGTGTTTATCTGACCTAAGGTTAAGGAAATTCCCTGACCCGTACGGAACCTGCACAACAATGTTTGATAAATATTGAATTTGTTTATTGCATACTAGCTAAAGTACCCGGCGTTGCATGGAATTTTAAGAATGTTTGTTTTGAAAAACCAATTTCAAAATTTAACATACAACATAAAAACAACAACAACAACAACGAAAAAAAAAACAGTCGAAGTGTTGTATACAGGAATCAAATGAGAATCCAATATAAAAATGTATAAATTTATGTAACAGACACAAAAGAATACAGCTATAAATGAACTAATTTCCATTCATCATTGGAGCAATAATGTTAAAATACGCCAGTATTTCCGTAATCGAGTTTTTATCATGCTTCAATACATTTTCCCCCTCTTATATGACGTTATATATTCACCACGTCCTTTATATTCCAATATGACGTAATGTTCCATTTTTTTAATTCGTCAAATTAATTAAATAATTATAATTTTTCACATGGAAATCATAAAACAAAAAAATTATGACGTAACATTCACTTTTGTTTTTAGTTCACCAAACTATTTATTTTATTTTCATTTTTCACTTGGAAATCTTGCAGTAGAAAAGTTATAATCTAATATTCCCTTTTTTTAAATTCGTCAAACCATTTATTTCATTTTTTCACGTGGAAATCTTGCAAGAAAAAAGTAATTGTTGTGGTAAGAATTTTACTGTAGATTTTTAATTGTTGGCAACAGCTATAACGAAAAATGTTTAAATTTGATTGGAAATTGCTATTAAATTGGTGTTTTTTTATTAATTAAAAATTAACTAGAAGTTATTCCGATTCCAGATTACTGTAGTTGCCTCGCCGTGTTTTAATCATGGAAGACGGTAGTATTTCGAGTGACGCAGCCTTAAGCCTAGAATCGTATCGTATCGTATCGTTAAAATCGTATCGTATCGTATCATAGAATTCGTAGATGGCGGAACTCATATATACAGCTAACTCGACATCAAAGAAAATGCGAAAAGCCGCCTTTTAATAACTCAGCAGATATACGTCTTATTGTTCTGAATTTTCTAGAACAGTCTTATATCTGCAGTCTAATCGTATACTGAAATTTTTACATTTCTACGTGCAGTATATTTTGAGATCTAAATAGTCATTTTTAAAGTGAAAACGTTGGTATAATATCGAGGAAGTTCCTAATTTGAAAATCTCGAAAACGGTTCTAACGATTATTTTTAAATTGATACATAATATAAATGTGATTAAGGCGAGGTGAATAACACTTTTCTTTTTTCTGGGAAAACTCTCGTTCGTTAAATAATTCGATTTTTTTTCCTCTCGAAAATGACACGGGCGATTTTTTAAAAATCAAATAAATATGTTTCAAATGAACCAAATAACAATTTACTTGTTTCCAGCAAGACTCTTGTTCGTTTTATAATGCGCATGAAAAATCGGACTATATTTCTTCGCCATTCTATGGAAATTTCACCGAAAATGCATGACACTGTATTCATACACATGCTTTCTTTTTAACCACTTTTGGGGAGAAAAATTTTGTCTTCCCACGGCTGAGTGGTTGAGGGCCATCGTCTACTGATCTTAACAGAGGCAGTTCGATACTCTCTAGTGCGTGTGAAGTTTTTTTTTTTTTTTTTTTTTTTTAAGTCTGTTAGTTGACCATTATTCTCAGTTCCTTTGTAATTTTTTAATTGCTATTAAGTTAAATAAAATTACAATTATAATGACGCCAATTTGATGATGATTATTTCTTGGCAATTTTTCAACAATAAAAATATTCCATAAATTTTATAAATATATTTAATTTCAATCACTTTACAAAAAATATACATTAATAATTATTATTTGAATATAAATCACACGATCAGAAACGTAAAAAAATAATTCATTTCAGCTCTTCTTTTTATAATATAATTTTTTATTATTATGACGGTCAATCAATATATAATCACTGACACCCATAATATTATTATTATTATAATTATTATTTTCCTTGCATAAAAACTATTGTGATGTAATAATTATTTTATAATAAATAATTTAGTTGAAATGTTTTATTTATAAATAACAATGAAGTTTTACATAATAAGCATACCAGAATTTTGGTGTCGCCATCTTTTGACGCAATGAGGAATTTGCACACATGGGGGATTTGATCATTTATATATTTTTCTGATAGTTCCACATCCTCAGTTTTCAAAAATGTTCTCGAAAACGCGAAAAAAATATCTATACTATTAAATAATTAGTCCTAAAAGTAAGCTAAAATCACGTCGCTTCAAATCGGGGCATGACTTACTATGACGTCACAGTTCACGACAGGCAAGCGGAACGGAAAGAAAAGAGTTACTAAGCTTTGGAAATAAAGGTTCGAAATTTTTAAACTACTGATTTTACAAATTTGGTTCTTTCGCATCTGGATGTTATTTTGTACGTTGATTTATAAAATGTCTATTTGAAAAAAAATGAACGCTAAGTTTATGAAAAAATCGATTTTTAAACTCATTAAAAGTCTTTTCACATAGAGAAAATTGACGGGATATTGTTAAAATTAGGAAAAATAAAGAACTGATCGCTTTTAAACTTTGACGTTGTTTTAACGCATAATAAAGATTTTATAAATTTAAGATGAGTTGATTTTTGGTGGTGGTGGTGTGTGTGTGTGTGGGGGGGGGGGGGGGGGGGGGCGTTTCCTCTTTTTCCTTCAGATCAACTATTTATTGCGTTTTAAATGCGATTTTTCATTTAACACTCAAATAAATATTATTTTTTAACATTAGATATTTGAAAGAGTGGGAAATGCAGAGGGAGGGAAGGGTCATCCGGGGAGGAGCTATTTTCTAAATTTTGAGTACGCGCCTCATGTGACATATCGTTAGAAAGGTGTATGAAAATTTATTCATATTATGCACATCCGGTGCCCCCCCCCCACACTTCGTCCCCTGGGGGCACTTTTGTAAATTTTTAGGTTTTTTACAAGAATTTGCAGTGCGTGCGCAGCACGTGGTGCTATACGATGCCGCAGACAGCGGGGGTGTGGTTCGCGTTTTTTTTTCCAGATGATTTTTTTTTTTTTTTTTTTAAGATTATGCAGTACTGTCGAAGCACGCCTGCTACACGGTGTCATAGGCAGCGGGACCTAAAGTATGTGAAAAGTAAAAATTTAATATTAAAATTTTTTTGAGTAGTTTCAATATTTTTACGTTTTATAA
Source organism: Maratus speciosus (assembly GCA_963932465.1). Taxonomy (NCBI): domain Eukaryota; kingdom Metazoa; phylum Arthropoda; class Arachnida; order Araneae; family Salticidae; genus Maratus; species Maratus speciosus. The sequence continues at coordinate 297,065,375 of OZ010798.1, forward strand.
TATCTATTAAGACATGACAAAATATTGTTTCGAAATAAATCCTTTATTTTTTAAACCTAGTCCCTAACTTAATAAAAATGTACACTTACGCAATAAAATTTTTATTTACTTCCTAAATAAAAACTAACATATTTGTGTGTGTCATATCTTAGACGTTTCTACGTTTTACCTATTTAATCATCAATAAAACAGGGTTATTGCTTATTAATCTTTACAGATACAATATACGTATGAAATCTACTACAGAGTGTTTTGTTTGTTTTTAAATACGAATGAGTACATCATAAATATGAATGCCTTTTTTTTTCTCTTGAGTAACTATTTATCCAATCAATTAATGTTCTAAAATAGTAATATTTAAACAAAATCAAACATAAAGTTACTGAAAAATGATCTTCACAAGATCAAAGAGATGATGCATTAGATAAATTAGGATTTTTCTTGTCATCTCTCTTCATAGCTTTAGTCCATGATTTTCTAATGGCAGGGTCTTTTGGCACACTGAAAAACAACTTTTCGCTAGAAGTTACTGGTTGTATTAGTGCAGAGTGGTACAATACAGTACAGTAAAACCTCCTTAAAGCGACCATGTTTCATTCTAATAAAAATTGATCGTTTCAAGAGGTGGCCTCATAATGGAGGTCATGTTTAAATCTAGATTTTAATTGTTGAAAAAAAGTAGAAATAATGTTACTAGAATTTATTTTTCACATTAGGGAAAAATATAAAAATTTAAGTATCAAAATAAAAGTTAATTATGTAAGTTAATTACTGCAGTGTTTAAAAATGAATATATTGACGATTGCTTTGGTTTTACGGTTTTATCTTTCATAACATTTATTTCCAAGTCCTTTCAAAATTCAGTAAATAAATACAATTTTTTTTTTTTTTTCTTGGACGGGAACAAATAAAGATATTTTCATTAATTTATCTATTTCTTTGAGAGTTTCCTAACTGAATAGGGTAGGGGAGTTTATTGATCGTCATTCTTAATTCGTCATCAGAGTTAACTTCATTGTCTAAAAAGGCATAAAGGGGTTTAAGCACTTAAAAGTTATTGGAATAATAATAATAATAAAAAATCTAAACTTATTTAGAAGTTTAAAGCCCCTCGGAATTATTTTTCTAATAAAACCTTCTTCAAGTGACAGGAAAAAACGGAATTTGTTTCCTTTTCTTCAAAGAAATTGGTCGCTCATGGAGAGAGGTCAGCTGGGATGGTCTCTGAACGGAAGTAAAATTAGTATTGAGCCTATGGGAATAAATTTCGTTCAATGAAAAACTGATCGTTCAGGGAGGTGGTCGCTTAATGGAGGCGATCGCTTAATGTAAGTGGTCGCACAGAGAGGTTTCACTGTATTTATAATATGACTTTGTGCTCTCAGTCATAATAATTTTAGAAACAGCAATATTTAAAATGAACAAGTTGAAAAGCGACACACGTAAAGAATAACAGTCGTTTGTTGTCATGAACTGTGACGTCAGATGTATTAGTATTATGGAGCGTTTTCGGGATACGGTAAATAGTGCGATATTAAAACAATCATAAATCAGTAATAAAAGCTCAAAATAAAAAACATATGCAGGGTATCCTTCTTATTTTTGCATATACTATTGTTTCGTGATAAAGTTAGAAAACGTGCAAATTCTCCATTGCGTACTACATTTTGTCTCTTATTCGGAAAAAAAAAGAAAAAACTAACGCTTTTCACCGCTTTGAAAGAATCTCTTGTGACTAGAGGTCTATTTCGCAAATATTAAGAAAATTACTGCATACAAAAATATTAAAATGGGTAGTATTATAGAGAAATGTTTGATAAAAACGTTGAAGTAGACAGTTTTTAAATCGAAGAATTATTTTAAGAGATATTTAATGTTAAATCTGGATAAAATTGTCTCATTAAAAAAGTCTCATAGGAAAAAAAAATATACATGGGAATTTAATCATTTTCATTCAATTTAATCATTCAATAGAAACTCGAAGTTTGCAGAGTGCATTTATTATTTTTAACTTGCCTAATTTTTTGACGGTTTATTTCAATTTTAAATTAAAATTTTCAGAATTTCCAGAGATATTTTTTACATATTTTAGAAAAGGTTATTTTAAATTGTTGCCAATTGTTAAAACAGCGCAAAGAATAATATATCCTTTAAATTAAAAATTTATTCACACGTGACTATTATAAACAGAAAAAAATCCTTTTAAATTAGAATTAAATGATAGCGTGTTAAAAGCAGGAAAATATTAAACATTACGTCATAAAAATTGTTTTTACACATGCTTGCTTAAAATGAAAGAAAATTATAAAATAATCAATTATTTTCAAATTAGAATTAAATGATTACGCATTAAAAACAGGAAAACATTGAAAATTACGTCATAAAAATTATATTTACACGTGAATATTAAAAGAAAAAGAAAATTTTTAAATAATAAATTCATTGATATGTGTTAAAAGTCGTAAATGGAGGAAATTACGTCATATTGGCCAAAGTGGCCAAATAATAATATTGCAAAACAGTTTAAATTAAAAAATATATTTATATGAGAGATTTATTTCAAATTTCGAGATGATATTTTTAACTATAGTTGCCAATTTTAAGGTAGCGCAAATAATAATATTATCTTTCTAATAATAAAAATATTTTCAGTTGAATGTTACAAAGAGAAAGGAAAGTTTGGTGAAAATTATGTCAGATTTAAAACGTTACATTTAAAATCTCTTATTTAAAATCATTTTCTTATAGCGTTGTTAAAAAATACCATAAAGCAAACACTCTGTTGACTTAGTTCCTTTTATATTTGGTAATTTTCAAATGTTTAACTAATCTTATTTAATCAAGCACGGAAACAGCAACTAACATCAGCTGATTCGGTCTTGAAATCCCTCAGTAAAAGGGAAACCCATTTACAGTAAGATCGCCATTGATTTTTTAATTATACAGAGCAGCCTCGATTATCCGAGCTAATTGGGACTGTTAGTAAATCGGAATCGGAAATCTCGGTTAATAGAAACTGTGTGTAAAAACTCGCCGTGCTTGCGAATTTAACATCTCTTTTAAAAAAATATACAGAACGTTTTTTAAATAATAAAAATAAATATATGTAAAGTTCTGTTTCACAGCTTAACAAATTTAAAAAGAAAATCAACTACGAGTAGTAAATTTTAAAATGCAAATTGAAAAATTTACGAAAGTTCACACAGCCACTGGAAACAAAGCATTGTTCGCTATTGACTTCTCAGGGTCCAGTGTTTCTTTGGAGTTGAGTGCTTTTGGGGGCAGAAGGGCCTGTATAGCACGGACAGTGAGCTAAAGAGTATGGTTATTTTTAAGGCTCATTCAAAAGGGGAAAAAAATCAGACTTTGTTATCGGCTCGGTTAACAGAAACCTCGATTAATCGAAGCTCGGTTAATCCAGGTTCTACTATAATTCAATCTTCCGTAATCTTTTTAAAGCAGATCAAATTAATGGACTTTAGCACAAAGTCACATAGCTGATAACTGCCATGCTTGTTGGCCACCTTTTTTTCAAAAAGTTTGCTTCACCTTATTCAATTAATGAGATATCTCCGATAAAATAAGTCACATTTTCCCGTTCTAAAATACTGGTATCCAAAAATCGTAGCATGTAACTGACACTACAAGTACTCATAGAACTAGACTATTTTAAGTCTGATTTTTATTATAGACTATATAAAATTATTAAAAATATATATTATGATAGGAACTACGGGCTTCGTCCGCTATTTACGTTACAGATATAAAAATCATGTTTTTTTTTGTTTTTTTTAGGGAAAAATAAATAAAAACCTATTTGACGATAGGTTTATAAAGACACATTTTGTATTTGTTATATTTCCGGGGATGAGGACGGGGGGGGGGGGGGGGACTATTTTGATTAAATATCGCAATTAGTCCACATGGCAGATATAATTATGATAGACACTAGTTTGCTTCGCCCCTCTATGGCGCCTTATGGGTCCAGCTTCCATAACTCAGAAACCACCTTTCGGACATCAATGCAACAGATTCCAAACGTTATAAGTAACTTAATAATCACCCTATATAGCATTAAAGTAAATTTATGAGTACTGCATACTATTTTTTTATCGTAATTTCTGAAGAGAAAAAATTATTTCGGTTCCATTCTTAGGTACTGGTCTGAAAAATTTTGGGGGGAAGGAGGGGACATGAGACTGCTGTTTGTGAAACAACACAACGGGGTCTGGCTTATTCAACTTGGGTTTTGGTGACTTCAATTGGAAGGTGGTTTGTTTAAAAGAATGCGTTCCCTGCCCCATGAAAATTGGAACTATTGGTGCACCATCTATGTAAGGATTTAATAATTATAAATTAACATTTTGGATTTATTAATTTAAGGATAAAGTGTTTTTAAAGGAATATCAAATGAAACCCTCTGTGCGATCTGCGATTATACTTACCCACTTGTTTTTATATACAAACTGCTATAAGGAAAATTGTAATAAAATAGTAAAAATTAAATCTGCATTAAATTCCATAAGTATCTTTTTTTTAATAATTTTATCACTAACCTCAAAAAAGTAATGATATCAATGCAAAAACCCTTGACGGGTTAAAAGTTTCTGACGCAGCAATTTATCTTATGCTCTAAGAATTTTAAATATGGAACTTAAAAATACTGATATCAAATTTTGAGTGACGTTATGCTATTTCTTAAAAAATATATTTGTATTTATTTCATCATTTTATTTTTGTTTTATTTATAATCGCATGTGCAAAAGTTATGTTCAACATGAAAAGCTGCATAAAATTTTATTCGCTGTTGCTTTATCATTTACATCTCTCATAAATTCAAAATATGAGTTTTAAAAGATATGATATAAAATTTAAGTGACGCCTTGATGTGACTTTAAAAGGTTTGTTTTAAAATTCAATTTAAATTATTTTTGACTTGGTTAAAATATTTTTTTACATCTATACAATACTTTTAATTTTCCAATTCACTGTTAAATATATCACTTTCATTGAATCTATACTATGCATTGAAATGTATTTATTTCAATAAATTGATTTATCTTTTGTGTCACGCTATTCAAAATTGTGAGTAAGATTTATGTAAATGCACTGTTAAAAATATTTTTGTAAAACAACAGAAAATTTCTGGCAGCAAAAAGTTGCCAGAAAATATCTGTTTTAAGAAAATATCTGTTAACGAAAGAATGCGTTATCACACGACAGAAATACGTAGTCATACAGGCACTTCGTGTTAACAATTGACGCTTTTCCCAACAGTCAAAATCTGTAGGTCGATTCCTGTTGGCGAGGGGGGGGGGGGGGGAGGTTCTATTTAACAGAAGAATCGCGTATTATAGGTTATGTACACGGGAAATTTCTACTTACCGATCAAATTGTTTATATTAATAATAATAAATATTTATAGGAATTTCTCCTCCAAACTTTTACAAAATTAATTTAAATAGCTTATTCGCAATAAAATATTTAAACAGTTGAATTTATATAGATTTGTGAATTAAGTACATTAAAGACTGGTATAAGTGAAAGAAGATAACTTAAACTCCCACCCCCCAGAATAATAGAAAAAATATATATACGATATATGGTAACTCCTCCCTCCTCCATAAAATTATTTATTAATAAAATAAATATATGTATTGAATGTGATTTGTAATTAAAAGAACTTTAATATCTATTCATGCAATATTTCTGAAAATTGATTAGGTTAAATCAGTGATGTTGGTTAATTATGTAAATGTACTCCTGCCAATTTTTATAGTTTTTTCGAATAGAAAACTTTTTATATATAAATGTGTAAAAGTTGACAGCTATGAGCAAAGATGAGAAATGAAAAAGAAGAGCCATTAAAATCTATATAAACATCACCATAAAAAAAAAAATGGAAAAAAATATTTCATTTCAGCTTAAGTGATAAAATGAGTTTTCATCCTTCATAACAATTTACAATGTTTTTCCGAATATAGTAAATGATAATCAACTAAATAAGAAAAAATATTACAATATAATTGAAATTAAAATGTTAAACAAAATAGAACTTGCTGATTCTATAAAATGAATGGTTAATGCTTAAATAGTAATTATTTTCAAAATAATTCACACAGTTGTAGCTCAAAATTTATTTCATTAAATGGAGTGAATACAATTTACAAATTTTAACTTAACTATCACATTTATTCTAAGATTGTACTAAAAAAAAAAAAAAAAAAAAACATTTCTTCAGAATTAACATATGGAACGATTAAACAAAATATCAATCACTCCATTTTAAACAACATAGTAAATAGTAGGAAATGTGATAAATTGAAACAATAAAAATATACGAACAGCGTCATATCTAATAAATATTATTCTGGTTAATGTTAAACGAAAATATCAGTTATCTATAACTATAATAATTAATGCACAGCTACTCCGTGCTTATTATTAAAACTATCACTCCAAAACTAATCACGTATGTCAATTGATGACAAAATTAATTTAAAATCTCAATCAAAATCTCTAGAACTAATACATATGAAGTAAAATTAAACTCTTAGTCATAAAAAAGTTAAATATAATAAGTAATCATTCTACAGTTATGTAAAAATTCAAGATTTATAAACTAATCATAAACTTAAGATTATTAATTTAAATTAAGATAAACAACTGATCAAAAAAAAAAATCTCCAGTTATTAACAGAATTAGATCAACTAAGTTACTAATGTACTTAAATAATAAAGTATAAAATAATACTAATAATTTCAGTAAATCATACATTATATAAAAAAAAATAATAATAATAAACAGTAATGCTTAATTAAGACTTTTAGCAAATAGGAAATATTTTTCATGCATATTGTTATGTATCGGAAAAACATTGTTACATATTTAAAAGAAAGATGAAAACATACCTTGCTATGTTTGTTTTCTAGTATTCGATCAGTAAATCCTAATTATTGAAGAAAACTACTCCATTTTTAGCGGTTCTGATGTGAAAGGTGTGTGTCGCGGCTTCCACTGGTGAAATTGATTCTTAATTTTCTGTTAAAAATTCTTTATGTATTATTCTTTTTCAATTAGATGAACGTATTTTATTGAACGTCCTGCGATTTTAAACGCAGTACACAAGAGACACAACAAAGATTCAAATTCAAGTTAGAAGCGAAGCAGTTAGGTAGCGTGGGGTGTAGGATAACGAATGCTTATTGGTCATTCTAAATGACCTTCTAGGCGTCATAGGGGGTGACCTCCATTTCAAAGCGTTTCTCCTGTCATTTAACAGCTTATATTGTCGCAGTGAAAATTGATGGCGAAGAAAACAGAACTTGTTGTTGTTTGACATGAAAATAAGCGATATGAGGATGGAATGACATAAGAAGTCTGCTACGTAATTTTTACTGTCGGAATTCGAAGATTTTTTTCTGTTGTTTTAAGATTTTTTTTTACAGTGTGGTTTATTTGCGTCAAACTATCCTTTTTCATACATTTCATGTAGTTTGGACACAATGACGCAAAGAAACCATTTACATAAATCTTACTCACAATTTTGAATAGCGTGACACAAAAGATAAATCAATTTATTGAAATAAATACATTTCAATGCATAGTATAGATTCAATTAAAGTGATATATTTAACAGTGAATTGGAAAATTAAAAGTATTGTATAGATGTAAAAAAATATTTTAACCAAGTCAAAAATAATTTAAATTGAATTTTAAAACAAACCTTTTAAAGTCACATCAAGGCGTCACTTAAATTTTATATCATATCTTTTAAAACTCATATTTTGAATTTATGAGAGATGTAAATGATAAAGCAACAGCGAATAAAATTTTATGCAGCTTTTCATGTTGAACATAACTTTTGCACATGCGATTATAAATAAAACAAAAATAAAATGATGAAATAAATACAAATACATTTTTTAAGAAATAGCATAACGTCACTCAAAATTTGATATCAGTATTTTTAAGTTCCATATTTAAAATTCTTAGAGCATAAGATAAATTGCTGCGTCAGAAACTTTTAACCCGTCAAGGGTTTTTGCATTGATACACCTGTACGTAACATTTCACAATTCTGGCTTCCAAATTGTGGATTTGTATAGCATTACAGACAGACAACTTTTCATTTTTATAAATTAGATTGCAATTCTCGCCAAAATATAAGTAAAATACATGTTTGCATGAGAATGTTTACAGTTTTTACTAAAATTTAGAAGTTTCATAGCAAATCGTAACTTTTTTCATACGGCGTTTATATACGTCAAACTCATTATATTTGAACTTTTGCGTGACGTATATATACGCTAGACTTGCTTAATAGGACATTTTCAGCATTAAGCCTAAAAATGACAATATTAAACACCTTATAACCTATCGAAAAACCAATTGTAACATTTGGTATTATTATTCGGTGGTATTATTTGGTAGCAACACAGAATACGGACGAGATGAGAACTACGCTAAAAACCATCCATCAAAATCATTATCGCCAAGCCGATGTTCCGCTGAAGAAAACTTAATTCTTCAAATCCTAATAAAGGTCATAATTCTTAATCGTAGGTTAAAATCAGCATGTTCCAATCAAAACTTCGTTATACATATCATCGTGAGATTCTATTAGAAGAATATTTTTTATTCAAGATCCAAATGTTTCTAAATAACATAATAATGTATAGAAATTATTAAAAAGAGTTTTCTGAGAAGGGAGGCACTGTTCACCATTTCTAAGCTTGTTGTCTCAGGAAAGTGCATTCATGGAAATCTTATAAATTCAAATATCTCAGATAGTCATCTTTGAGCAAGAAAAAGTCTTAAAGAATCCCTCTGCTCGAAGCATGCATAATTGAACTTACTAACTTCACCTTTAACTTTTCACATTCGACACTAATGTGACAAACTCTAACAAGATCATAGTTTGTTTGTTTGTTTATTTTTCTTTATAAGGGGAGGGAGAGCATTATTTTGTATATTTAAATTTATAGTACCTTTTTAAAGAAAATAAAGGTACATGAATGAAGACTTTTTCATTTATTTCAATGGTGGGGTCTTGAACTTATAATATTTCTCTTGTGCCAACGCCCTTGACTTGACTACTGGGTTGAAAGGATTCGGAGATGGGGGGGGGGGGCGTGAAGCATTGCAAGATATAAGTAAAGACAAGGACTTATTACCACTGAAAGTGTAAATTTTCTCAGGTTTTCAAAATATTAATTTTCGCCTAACTTATAGCAGAAATTCTGTGTTTAAATAACACGAGGATTACTATTTGAAAATAATGGTGGAAGTTCATCTCTGTAGTAATCAGGCCCTGAGCAAAGGCACCAATCAACACTGTCTTTGATACAGTGGCCAAACATGGGAGTTTCGTTGATTCGGCTAGTCTTAGCAAAGTCCTTTTTCAACTCCCTTTTTTCATCAATGTTACCATTAACCCCTCTCCCAGACGGTTGGCCCCCAGGAAGTCGGAGGCCTCCTCGTTTACTACCCTTGACCCCTTTCATCCAGAGGCCAAGTTTAGCGAACTTTACGAGCACAAAGGATTCAAGTTCCCGCCTGGAACCCCTTCACTTGATTTCCCAAGATTTCCTTTTTTTGTGCCCTTCTTCTTTTTTTTTTTTCCTTTACCTTTTTTATGCTCCTCCTTTCCGCTTTCACTCTGAGCGAAAGGTACGAACTATAAGCGCGTACGAAGAGAGATTCTAGAACAAGTCTTCTGCAGATATTTCGAGATGGAACTTCAAAATGTAGGGGCGGAGAGGATAGCCAGCAGGTGAGATCTTATGCCTTATTCCTTTTATTGTCCGAAAACAGATTTCCCTTGTTGTAAAATCCTATGTTCAAAACTCCAACAACAGACATTTAAAAAATGACAATTCCTTTACATTTTCAAAATGCACTTGAATTAAGAGCAGATGTATGGTTTGAATTTTAAACTGGATATAAAAACTCTTCCAGTCAACAACTCTAGCCAAATACTCAAAACGTTTCAAGCAGTGAGGGTTTTTTTCCCCTTAGTTTTAATGAGTCAGGTTTTGAAAAAATCCAAAGAAAAACAGGAATTTTCTCTAGTGATAAAATGTGTGAATCTGCAGCGAAAATAAAATCGATAGTTTAGACTTTATTGTCTGCAAGCAGATTTTTGTTGTAAAATCCTATGTTCAAAACATCGACAACGGACATTTAAAAATGACAATTCCTTTATATTTTCAAAATGCACTTGAATTATGAGCAGATGTATGGTTTGAATTTTAAACTGGATATAAAAACTCTTCTAGTCAACAACTCTCGCTATATATTCAAAAAGTTTCAAGCAGTGTTTTTTTGTTTTTTTAGTTTTAATGAGTCCGGTTCTGCTAAAACTAAACGAAAAGATAAATTTTCTCTAGTGATTCAATGTGCAAAAATAAAATAGATATTTTTGATTTTATTGTCCACAAATAAAATTTTCTTGTTTTAAAATCTTATGTTCAAAGATTTAACAATAGACATTTAAAAATGACAATTCCTTTACATTTTCAAAATGCACTTGAATTATGAGCAGATGTATGTTTTGAATTTTAAACTGGCTATAAAAACTCTTCCAGTCAACAACTTTCGCTAAATACACATAATGTTTCAAGCAGTGGGGATTTTTTCCCTTAGTTTTAATGAGTCAAGTTTTAAAAAAATACAAAGAAAAACAAGAATTTTCTCTAGTGATTGAATGTGTGAAACTACAATGAAAGTAAAATCAATAGTTTAGATTTTATTGTCTGCAAACAGATTTCTCTTGTAAAATCCTATGTTCAAAGCACCAACATACTAACATATTAAGGGTGTATTCCAATCCAAACTGCTTATTTTCCGATTTATTTTTTAATTCATTTTTGCTCTCAAACGCATCAAACTGGCAAATTCTCTTATTTAGAAAATACATAATGTGCTGTGATTGTCGATTTTTTGATAAATGCAGAAAATATTGCAAAAAATGCTGTCTCAGTTGGCGTTTTGAACCGAATTTTCCGAAGCGGGAGATCTAGGGATGAAAAAAATGGTCATACTGAGAAAATAATGGCTTAAAAATCAAATTCTAATTAATTGAGCGAAAAATGAAATGACACGACCTCTTATACATCTCTTCAAAAATCACCTCAGCAAGTTTCATGGTTTTACTTTTAAAAATGTGTCTGAAAATATCTCAGAAAATTTCGAGCTCTTGAGGGTGGGAAAATATTTTTTCGAATACACCCTTAATGAAAACATGCAGACATTTAAAAATGACAATTCCTTTACATTTTCAAAATGCACTTGAATTATGAGCAGATGTATGGTTTGAATTTTAAACTGGGTATGAAAACTCTTCCAGTCAATAATCTCGCTAAATACTCCAAAAGTTTCAAGCAGTGTTTTTTTTTTTTTTTTAAGTTTTAACGAGTCAGGTTTTTAAAAATACAAAGGAAAACAGGAATTATCTCTAGTGATTGAATGTGTGATTTTATATTAATGTGAATTTTTTTTATATTAATGTGTTAAATTTTTCTGAAACCAAAAGAAACCAAAATAATTTCTTTGATAATTCAGTCTGTGAAATTGTAGCTAAAGTAAAATCGATGTTTTATATATTATTGTCCGCAAACTCATTTATATTGTTGTAAAATTTTATATTCCAAAATCCAACATAAGACATTTAAAAATGACAATTGCTTTACTCTTTTAAAACGCTCTTGAATTATGAGCAACTGTATGGTTTGAATTTAAAATTGGTAAAAGATAACTTTTCCAGTCAACTAGAAAATGAAATCTCCAACAACAGACATTTAAAAAAATAACAAATCCGTTAGATTTTCAAAATGCACTTGAATTAGGAACAGATGTATGGTTTGAATTTTAAAACAATAAATATTGACCTCAGGCATCCTATAAAAAAAAAAAAAAAAAAAAAAAAAAAAATCATTTAAAAATGTTAAAATGCGAGCTAGAGATTTGAAAAAGACGCTCTCATAGGATTAACATTAACTTGAACCTTTTCTTTTCGTGATGACTAGTGTCTATTAACGATATTTAGAGGTTTTATGTTATTGTCAGCTACTGATTTTCAAGACAGAAGTATGGTAAAAAATTATGTTTTGACTTCAAAAGAAATTTTAGGGTTGGAGTGAATACAACCCGTCTTGTATACAGATCTAAACGGGAGTGTTTTAAATGCTACAGAGTTGTGATAATGTCAACACCGTGCTGAAAATATTTAAAATGCAATGGCTGTTGGAAAAATATTGAGTTTTCTATAAAATGAATACATTTTCATTTCATTCAAAGTATTGAGCCAATGTGTGCATTTTTATGGAAATATCTCCTGAATTATACCAACATTTTATAAAACAAGGACTGTATTTTTTTTTTTTTTTTAATGTAAATATTCCTATATTTTTGCAATATCGTATGTTATCGCATATTCGCAATTTCACCGTTGTTTTATCTTAAAAAAAAAAAAAAAAAAAAAAAAAAATGAAATAATTGTTTTGTTTTTCTATATCATGTACTAAAATGCTTATAATTGTGTTTGCGCATTCTATTAATATTTTAAGTTGCAAATTCAACTTAGAAATATAAACCATTTTTGAGAAAATGTCAAAACACCACGCTGAAAATATTTAAACTCTAATGACAATTGGGAAAATATTGTTCTTTTTTATACTGTATATCTTTTCAGTGCGTTCAAAATATTGAGTCAAAATGTGCATTTGTGTGGAAATATTCACTGAATAATACGAACATTTTATAAAACAAGGGACTGTATTGCTTTCGAAATGTAAATATTCCAATATTGTCGCATTATCGTATATTATAGTATATTCGCAATATCGTCGTTGTTTTATTGAAAAAAAAAAAAAATAATGAAATAATTGATTTTTTCCATATCATGTAAAATGTTTATAATTGTGGTTGTGCATTTTATTAACATTTTTAAGTTGCACGTTCAACTTAGAAATATAAACCATTGTTGAGAAAATGTCAACACCATGCTGAAAATATTTAAACTTCAATGGCTATGGGAAAAATATTGGGTGTTCTTAATATTGAATATATTTTCAATTCATTCAAAATATTGAGCCAATGTGTGCATTTGTGCAGAAATGTTTTCCTGAATTATACCAACATTTTATAAAACAAGGAACTGTATTGTTTTCGTAATATAGATATTCGCAATATTGTCCCAATATCGTATATTCGCAATATTGTTGTTGTATTATTTTTTTTTTTTAAATGAAATAATTGATTTTTCCCATATCATGTAAAATATTGATAATTATGGTTCTGCATTCAAGTAACATTTTTAAGTTGCACATTCAGCTTAGAAAAAAAAAAAAAAAACACTATTGAGAAAAATGGAAATTTCCTCGATCCATGCTTCGCAAACGCGGGAAGTCATGCTAATTTTCTATCTATCATATTATACTTTTATCTTCATATCAACATTTATTCTTATTTAACTGTTAAAATGTATAATTGTAAAAATATTTTACACTGTCGTAACTGGAACATACACGGCAGTAACTCCAAGGGGGGAAATTGTACATATGTTCAAATATACCTGACGAAAATAACGTTAAAATACGCATTAAAATACATTCATAAACCTGCATGAGAATCGTCGAATAACCATATGGTATAAAATTCAACCCAAGAAGCAATCATTCCAAAATTACCATTAAAAAGAAGAAAAAGAATCTTCCATATTTAGAAAATCTTCCCCTCTTATGTTCCACAGATGTTATATTTTTTCTTTCAGTATGAAAAAAGGGTGTCTGCACTGTGTAACATGCCTTTATCTAAAACTTCTGTGATGTATGTATTTTTTCTTCATTTATATTTTTTATTGCAGTAGAAAATTTAAAAAATACTTACGCTCTTAAAAAATGGCCCTTAATGTTTTTTCAATTCGTAAATATTTCTGTTGTAAGAACATTATATTTGTACATTTCCTAATTCTACAAAATACTAAGAAAAATATTTAAATTAAAAGATTTCAGTGGGGTTATAAATATTGCACAAAATCCCTATAAATTCAAATTTAATGAATCCTTCTAAATCCTTCAATCCTTCTAAAATCCTTCTGAAATTTATTAAATAATTATGTAAATCTTGTAATGTAGTTTAAACAATTCACGAAAAATGCTTTAGAAGATAAAATTTTCATGAATTCATAATTCAGTACATAAAAGGTTAAAATTCTTTACTGACGATGCTTTGAATATTTGAATCCTTTATGTACTATATTATTATTCAAGAAATTGCTCCACGGAAGTAATTATCTACCTTAATGTATAAATTTATATTAGCAAATTTATACATTAATGATATTAAATGTGGGCAAGTTTTTCGTTAAAATTGATTTTATAAATGGGTAATTTTAGTTCTTTAAAAAAAAAATTACAAGAATTTCTAAATTAACAAAAAATACTGTTATGGAAATCTCTAAATTCTTACAAAAACCACATAAATGAATATATTTTGATCCCTTCTGTAAGTTGAAAGGTTTTCGTTGTTACAAATTTTCCCTATAACATTTTTTAATAAGAGAAAAGCTATACCTGTGTAAATGGTTCAGAAATAAATCTACTTAAAAATATTTATTATGGACTCTTTTGATATGCTTTCTAAGTGTGATCGAACAAAGTATTTAGTATGAAATGAAAAATCTACTTTTATTAATGGGCAAGATTAAATAAATTTTACAGTGGTACCTCGACTTACGTCACCCTGCATTTACGTCCTCTGACCTCGAATAAAAATTTCATTAAATAAGCAGCACTTTGATTTTTTTTTAAGACTTTTGGTTTTATGAAGGGAAACTTTCCAGCGACAGTCAAGTGATAGTGACAAACAAATAAAAAATATCACTTGAAAAAGTTTAGAAAACTCACTTTGCTGTTACAAAGAGCTTCTACGAGAAAAAAAAATTGTCGGTTCAGACTTCATTACAAAGATTTTTTACATCCTGAAAGACTCAAACGGAGCGGCTAGAAAAACAATAAATTATAAGGTAACAATTTATTGATTTATTCCAAATTCTTGTATATTGTAAACTCATTTTTTTTTTTTTTGCTAATTTTAAACGTATGTAATCCCTAATATAATATGTTCATTAAATTTTGGAGGATTTTTATTAATTATCATTTTTTGCTTACAGGGCCGAAACTAAGGGGGGGGGGGGGGCAGAGGGGGCATGTAACCCGGGCGCCAGATCGAAGGGGCGCCAAATGAAGGATTATATTTTTGGAATGGATCATTTTCTTCTGATGGACTGATGGCTTCTATTATTATGAAACAACCATTACAAATGAAGTGTTAGGTGAAGATGAAAGAGCAGTCGTAAGAAGTTAGAACTCTGATTTTCTGGTCAGAATGGGAAGAAAAAAAGTGGCGGCCATTTTTTTTCTTCCCATTCTGACCAGAAAATCAGAGTTCTAACTTTTTACGACTGCTCTTTCATCTTCAACTAACACTTCGTTTATAATGGCTGTTTCATAATAATAGAAGCCATCAGTCCATCAGAAGAAAATAACTCGGTGAAAGCGGAAACTCGGTTAAGCAGGACTCGGATAATCGGGACTCTAACTGTATATTTCATTTTTAAAATGATCTTTAGAATATTTTTGTTGGTGTTCAGAGGGGAGTCATGACCACCGTGACCTCCCCCTTGGATCCGCCATTGTAGATTACGTAGTTCAGTATTACATATTTTAAATTTTAAAATAAGTCGGCTATTAGAAAATTAGTAAAATTCTCTTTGTAAATGTACTTTGCGTAAGAGGGAGGGGGGGGGAGGGGTGCGCCAAAATCCATGCTTGCCCCGGGGGCAAAAAAGGCTAGTATCGGCCCTGTTTGCTTATCTAAATGTACCTCGACTTACGTCGCTAGTGTTGGGACGAATTTCTGACATAAGTCGAGGTATTACTGTATATTAAATCTTCTTTAACCCATTTATGCCTGAATTTTTGTCTTCTAAAATTTGTTGTTAAAATCACTTTAAAACGTTGCAAAATGAACTGGAAAAATAACTAAAAAAAAATTACGCTAAAATATTTTTGTATTTATTTGATAAAATATAAACGTACTAAATATGGGAATATCCATATGTGGAAAACAGCACAATTATATGTTTTATCTAAATTTATATAAATTAAGCTTTTAAATTGTATAATACTATAATTAGTATTTTTATGATCTATTAAAAAATATATTTATTTCTTTACAAAGACTAATAACATTATAAGTATTATTAATAATAAATTAAGAATAATGGTATTTCGGTCTATAAGACAATTTATTTCAAAATCATCTTGGAAAGGACCTTACATCAATAACTGTCCCCTAAATGGCTAATAGAAATATGTACCCATTTGCGCCTAGTGCCCTATATTTTGTACGTTACAAACATGCATAAAAATAGGCTTGGACATAAAATTTCGCAATTTAAAAAGATACGTATTTAAAAGAAGTCTACAAGCTAAGATTATGACTTATTTATTTGGATCCTTGATGCAAAAAAAAATACAAATAAACTTACTTTTTACATTTCGCTATCTTTAAAAATGAAAAATCTATAACCGAAAAAAGGCCTTCATTTAAGCAAATAAATATCAATCTTATGCTGTCATCTCTCGGTAATAGATAAAGACATTTACAGATAATTACTTCATAGTTTTCATGTTGTAAAGTAGAAAATTATAAAAATTCATTAAAATTCGAAACGTCCTAAAAATGGGACGCTAGGCATAAATGGGTAGTCTCCATCTTAAAAACAAATTCTGAATTTTGTTTTCCTTTTTTCCTCTGTTTTTCGGTCCAACAGATCTTGCAATTTTACTTCTGCACACGATTCTGTAACAGAGTATGAATCTGGAAGCGGATAGTATTCCGCTTTAGCCTTTTTGTAACATTGAATAACAGGGATAGAGTTTCAAGCTGGCATTTCTTATTATACTGTACTATCTCCGGAATAAGTCTGCTCCCATGAAAGTGATAAAGCTTGAATTACAACCAATGGCTGTATGTCTCTCTCTTCGCATTGTGCATTGATGGAAGAAGGCCCTGTGTATTTTTCATGCTATTCCAGAAGATATCGACAATTCTTTTATTACCTCTGATGCCTTACTTTCTCCGGATGCTTGTAAACTCATCTTTTACAGCATACGAGTATATCAATATTGTCATGAGTAATTGATGGTATAAATCTTTTGTTTTGCGCCTTTTACTGCTATCAGCCGTCCAGTGATATCAGGTATATTAGACTCAAAAGTAACAAGGTTTAAATTGCTATCAATTAAATTTCTCAATATGAATTTTAGCTGTAAAAAAGAGAACTGAAATTTTAATTGGGGAATAATTAGTGGTAATTGACGGTATAAATCCTCAGGGGTGCAGAATATGTCCGATCCGGCGATCTAGGATCGGGGGAAATTTTAACCCCCTGGGGAAATTTTTCAGAAACATATACAATTGATTTCGATTTTAACAACGAATTCCATAATTCCCTGAGATAGAACAATTTCAGCACAAATAAAAATATCCGTATGGCGACCTTCAAAAAATCGATCTCATAATAATATGTACCGGTACCGTATATCAGGGGTGATAGAACAATTTCAGTACAAATAAAAATATTCGTATGGCGACCTTCAAAAAATCGATCTCATAATAATATGTACCGGTACCGTATATCAGGGGTGATTATGTTCCGAATTTTCCGAAAGTTTAGGACATTCGGTTCAAAAAAAAAAAAAAAAAAAAAAAAGGTCATCTGAAAATTTGGACATAAAAATACCGCGAATTTTCGCGAAGAATTATGGAAAAAACGCGAATTTCGTCACAAGATCGCAAAATAACATCACATTTCGTCAGAAGATCGCGAAAGAACCGCAAATTTCGTCAGAAGATCGTGAAATGAACGCAAATTTTGTCAAATGATCGCAAAATAAATGCACATTTTGTCAAAAGATCGCAAAATAAATGCACATTTTGCCAAAAGATCTCGAAAAAATCGCAAATTTTGTCAAAAGATCGTGAAATGAACGCAAATTTTGTCAAAAGATTGCAAAATAAATGCACATTTCGCCAAAAGATCACAAAAAAATCGTAAATTTTGTCAAAAGATCGCGAAACAATCGAAAATTTCGTCAAAAGATCACAAAACAACCTCGAATTTCGTCAAAACATGGCGAAATAACCGCGATTTTCGCCAAAACAGGGCAAATAACCTTCTATTTCGTCAAAGAAAAGCGAAGAAAACCGCAAATTTCGTCAAAAGATCGCGAAATGAACATAAATTTACTCAAAAGATCGCGAAATAAACGCAAATTTTGTCAAAAGATTGCGAAACAACCGTGCATTTCGTCAGCTGTAAAAAAGATAACTGAAATTTTAATTGGGGAATAATTAGTGATATATGGTGGTTATATAATTATGTCATCACAATGTTTATCGACGAGCATTCATTTTTAAGTGCACATGATTATTTATATTTAAGAACTTGTTTGAACAATAGGTTTTGGTTCTCATTTTTGAGTGGATTTTTTTAACAGTGCAAAGAAAGTGATCTGTTCTTTCTAACATTCTCTCTTTAGATAACTTAAAATTTCGAAATCATTAGTATTTTTAACATTTTCAAATAATATTCTTATTTAGAAAGTCATACAATTAAGAATTACCAGATAGTAAACTATTGTGTGTCGATAGAGTACCGATAGATTATAGTTAGTATGTAAATACATGAAAGTCTCAAAGCTTTATTGTTTAAAAACACAGTTTATAATCGGATAAATTTCCCTTTGGAAAGCGACTCAGAAACATGGTTGGCAACATGCTGGAGTGGAGAAATTTTCTTTTTGAGTTCGAATCTCAGTAATACTTGTTTTTCGCAACGAAAATTTTTATCTATTATTTTTTAACCACAATTTAAAAAAATATGTTTAATAATTAAAATTTACGAAACACATAAATTGTGTTGTAGCATATAAGTAAATTTTTAACTATGGAATTTTGCTTGTTTAAATATTTAATGAAAATTAAATTTAAAAAAAGGTCTATTTATATTTCCACAAACCAAAAATTTTTGCCGTTTTTAAATTTTTTTACATATATTTAAATTAATTATTTATTATTTTTAACAGAGAAATAAATTAAAATGCGTGATATAAATACGTGAATAAACATATTATTTATATTTTGTTTCATCATGCAAATATTTCGAATATTTCATGGTTTTGTTAAAAATATGCTTTTAGATTTTTAATATTGTTTTTTTAGATCTGAGACTCTTGATTTTATAATTATAATAATTGTCTACATAGTAATTATTTTTAGCAATTCATTTTTTTTTCTTGTGCAATATATTTAAATAACACAATTTAATTATATAACTTCAATTCAGGACCTTGGAAGAGAAAGGGCGAATCTCGAAATTGGGGTGTTTTGGGAAATCAAGCTCAAAGTTTTGCAAGTAGTTTATAGAATAGGGTACTACTCATTTTAGCTCGACACTGTGAGAATACTAAAGTCGAACAAGAGGAAAACGACTTACCTATGTGTTGCCTACATCTATCTGAATCGGTAAAAACAAAAAACAAAAAATCGATTTTTCGAGTTCGCCCTTTTTCTTCCAAGCTCCTTAATTTTAACTGTAAAATTTTACATGTTTATCTATTTAAATAAAAAGTAAAAGCAAAATAAATAAATAAAATAAGCAATTGGTCTTTTATAGACAATAAAATTTTGCTCGTTTTAAAATTTATTTTCTATTATTACATAAATAAGCTGTTTTTTTCCACAGCGAAATAAATTAAAATACGTTACATAAAACTAAACATGTTGATTTAATTATTTTTTAAATTGCAATTCTTCTGTTGTCATAATAATATTCCGGAGTGTATCTTTTTTTTTTTTTTAACAACTAGCCTTTTAACATATGAATTTCTTTAAATCTTGCACTCTTATGTCTATAATTAGAATAACTGTCTAGGTACTTAAAAATAAGTTGTAAAAGATATCGGATTCCTAAAAATATTTATTACGTAGGCAGTAACTACAAAACCAAGAATACGAAATTTAAAATAACCATATTAAAATAATAATAATAATAATAATAATAATAATAATAATAATAATAATAATAATAAAATATTTTCGTAGTGAAATAAAATTAAAACTAGAACACAGGAATTCTGCTTTTACAGAATTTAGTGTCACCCTCAATGAAAAAAAATATATATATGTTTATAAATATAGATAATACAAAATATATTTCAGTTTTGCGACTTAATACACACGCTTTTATTTTGTATAAAATGACGTCATTTGCATTCCTGAATTCCTCATTTACGACCCAGTCTTAAACAACATCCACAATAAAGTATTCATATGACGTCACTACCACTGAATAATACACAAATTAAAATAAACAAAATAAAAATAAATAGATATCACTCAAAAAACTCGGCAAAAAATTGCTATCTAATGATTTGCATGTCCTCATTTGTTTGTAATATAGGTAATTAAATTAAATATAGTTTATAATAGCTCCATGTTTTATCAGAAAACATTCATTTATATTTTTTCAAAATAATACGTATTTTAATTTTTTTTTTTCAGTAGTTATGGGAAAATTGCAACAAAAAGATATAATTACTATTTTCCAACTATTTTTTCTTTACTTTCTACAGAAATGAAGTACTTGAGTTGCCAAAACTAAACAGATGGCACTAAAAAATACAAAAAAAATTTAATATATCAAAAATAGAGATCCAGTTTTGTGACGGTATAAAAATCAAAAATGTGCGATGCTTAGAAGTTTAAAAAATTGCAGTAGAGTATTTAACAGTACAGTGATACATCTGTTTGTTTTACGGCTGGCTTATACAACGGAACGTTATTTTTGGGAGACGACACTTTATTTGCTGGGAGAGAAATAGCATATTGGGGGCTAATAATATATTTATTCACATATCTATATCACTCATTTTAATTTATTTTTCTGTAAAAATAGTAGATTATTCATTTAAATATCTTTAAATAATTTTAAATAACAGTAAAAATTTTTGGTCTATAGAAATGTAAATTGGCTTTTTTTAATTTATTTTTCTGTAAAAATAGTAGATTATTCATTTAAATATCTTTAAATAATTTTAAATAACAGTAAAAATTTTTGGTCTATAGAAATGTAAATTGGCTTTTTTTCATTTACTTTTCATTAAATATTTAAACACGCAAAATTTCATAGTTAAAAATTTACTTATATGCTACAAAGCAAATATTTAATTTATATTTTTCTAAATTTTAATTATTATACATATTTTTTTCAACTGTGGTTCGAAAATAATTGATAAAAATTTTCGCTGCGAAAAACAAGGCTCACTGGAATTCAAACTCAAAAGGAAAATTCTGGGATCCAGCATGCTACCAATCATGCTGCTGAGTCTCTTACCGAAGAGAGAAATTTATCCGATTATAAACTGTACCGTAAACTTTGAGGCTTATTTTCTCGAGACTCCATGAGTATTGCATTTTATGGCTTTCGTATATTTATGTACTAACTTAAACTCTATCGATACACAAATGTCCACCACATTCTGTGTTCCCGACCTCGGAACCTCCCCTTGTTAATACAGGGTGTCCGGGCTATAAGTATTCAAAAGTTATGGTTTATTATTACGGTACTACTCATTAGAATATAATAGACTTCACCTCCGTGGTTTGGAAACCCCTCCGAGATTTTAAAACATTGAACAAAACAAAAAACTCGAATTGTGGATGAGTGGAAAAAGCTTATCATAGAAGCAATCTGTCTAATAACACCTGATATGCTGCAAAACATTTGGGGAGAACTGGATTACCGTTTAAACCAGTGGTTCCCAACCTTTTATTGGCCACGCCCCACCAAAACATCTAAAAAATCGCCATGTCCCCCCCCCCCCCATCCTCCAGGCTTAAAAGTTTGACAAAAAAAATTTCCAAATTTTCGAAAGCATTTTTATCGAAATCACAGCTGGCGAGGTTGGCCCACTCTGGTTCTCAACGCCTCAATCGTCTTACATGTATTATCTGATTTTTAAATTTAAAATGTATATATCATCATGTAAATTTATATACTTTGCAGGATGCCTGCAGTAGGGTCTTAGATATTATTTACTATTTACCCATTTCCTTTTTTTATGCTATTTATGAATCAGACATTTTATAATGTTTCTAATACTTCGTTTTTATATTTCATATATTTTTTAGGTTAAATATGTTCAAGACACAGATTTATGTATACATTTAAGTAGTTTTAACAGTAAAAGATTCGTCATGTGATGTATAACAGAACGATTGGACGTACAAAGCTCATTTAATAAATAATCGAAAGCGTTGCATAAAAATATAAAATGCAATATTAACTGGAAAAATTATAGAGAGTTTTATTACGAGAAAAAAAAAAGGGGGGGACCCGGGGTGTCTCAAAATATTTCAAATAATCAATTATTCGTATAATTTTTTAAAAATTTGAATAGAAATCTTTTTTAATTCAAACAAAAATAATTGACATTTTAAATTTTGTTTGTATTCCATTTATTTTTAGCCTATAACTTATTTTTATTAAAAAAAGGACAAAGGAAACATAGCGAATCGGTGAATAAGAAATGTGAAATTGCCCCCCCCCCTAAAAAGACAAATTGCCCCCCTGTAGGGTGTACATTGGGAACCACTGGTTTAGACGTTTGTCGTGGTACCAAAGGTGCACACACATCGAAGTCTATTGGTATTAAAACTTTGTGAGATGCTATTTTTATTTAAACATAATATATTTTTTAATTCTAATAAGTATTCCGTAAAAATAAGCCATAACTTTTGGATACTTTTAGCCCGGACACCTTGTATTTTAACCCATTATTCGCCGAAACTATAAGATAGAGATTTTCAACACGTTTTCTGAAAAATGTTTGCCACCACGAATTTTGAAAGATAATCTTCGCTTTAATTAATGGTCAAAGTTTCTGTTATTAATTAAGACAAATTTTTAATTCAAAAATAGTGGTAACTTGATAATTTATTTAAGCTTTCGCATTTATTTTTACCGTTGCGTCAACGCAACACCAGCGGGTAACGGGTTAATGTAGCAGTATATCTAATACTTTCAAGATTTTTAAACGTTTTATTGCAAATATTTTAAAATTGTCAAAACATAAAAATACATAAATATATTGAAAACTAATAAAGAAACATTTTAGGCACAATGTTTTGTTATTGTTCATGATAACAGTACTTTAAATATCAACCAGCCACACTGTAAAAATTTGCAATAAACTGTCCAGTCATTCAACCGTTTTTATAGATAACGGTTACTTAACCGTAATTTTTCTGTATCTTGGTCAATGAGAACGCTTCGTATTATGGTCAAATAACAGTTATTTACATATTTTCTGTATTTACTATAATAGTTGTTTTTAATTTTGAGAGATTTAATTTTTTTTTTTTTTTTTTTTTTTGCTTTAACTTACAAGGAAGGTCTCCATACCGTCATACTCAGAAAATTCTGAAAAAATTACAGAATGTTCTTCTCATATGGATATATATATTTATAAAAAAAAAATTGGCGGAACCCCGATACAGCGTTCGTAAAAAAAATAATGAAATTTTCGTTTATTTGGCGATTTATCACCGGTTGGCGATGAAAAAAAATATGCTTTTATGTAAGAAAAAACTTTTTATGTTGAATTTGTTTATATAAGTTTAATTTAAATAACTTTAGTTTTGTCATTTTTAGTTTGTTTTAACAATAGTTTTGTCATTTTTAGTTTGTTTCAACTATAGCTTGTCATATATAATTATATGTATTTATAATAAAATTTAAATTGTCAGGCTAGCTCAGTTTCAAATCACACAGAAATTTCACATAATTTCAAAATATCACTTTCTCGGCGTATAACTTTTTAAATATTTTTTTATTTAATCTTGATAGGACGACACATCACAAATAGAACGGCACATAACACATAAAATAATAACACGGATATAACTTTTTACATTTTAGCACATCTCAAACAGAACACAACTACAGTCAACGCTGTAACAGAACACTCTCCAGCTCACAGCATTTTTCATTCGGCAAAGC
Source organism: Maratus speciosus (assembly GCA_963932465.1). Classification (NCBI taxonomy): domain Eukaryota; kingdom Metazoa; phylum Arthropoda; class Arachnida; order Araneae; family Salticidae; genus Maratus; species Maratus speciosus. The sequence goes on from OZ010798.1 coordinate 297,089,509, forward strand.
TCACGGAAAAACGGTCACGTGACTGCCGGTAGAGTCTATTTGTTTTAAAACGGGTGGCGCGCGTTACATCCTCCCCCTCTGTTTCCGATTTACGTCTCAGAGAGGAAACAGGATGCTTTCTGGGTCTTCCTCTTTTCCTTAAGGGTGCAACTGGAATAGTTTCAGTTTCTTGAAATGGTGACAAAGCGGAAACATGGTAAGACCCAATTCGCTCGGTAGGATTGTCCAGGCTAGCAATGTCATATGTCACTAGTGACTTTTGAGTCAAAACTATGTATGGCCCATCTCTCTTAGGCATAAATTTGGCTGTTTTATTTTTACTTGCTTTGCTCACAGGATGTAGGTTAACCCATACTTTATCACCAGGTGCGAAATACACTCGTCTACGATTTTTATCGTAATATTTCTTCCGCTGATCTTGTTTCATTTCAACACGCTCTTTCACACTTTTTGAAATATTTGCAAGACGTTTAAGATATGGGGTTATTTCCGGAACAAAATTGTCATTTTCCACAACAGCTCTAAAATCGTTTACCACATCATCGACTGTTCTTAATTCTCGACCAAATTGCAGATAGGCGGCAGTTTGGCCAGTTGTATCAGATTTGGCAGAGTTCATAGCAAATCTAATAAAAGGAAGTTTATCAATCCAGGAAGGGCGTTCATCCCCAACAAGGATTGCTATTCGAGGTTTCAAGTCTCTATTTTTGCGTTCTACTGGATTGGCCTGGGGATGGTACAAAGGTGTCAACGATTGGTCTATTCCAAGAATGTAACAAACTTGATGTAGAACAGCGCTCACAAACTGAGGGCCGTTATCACTTATGAGTCTTCTTGGGATACCATAACGAAGGAAGATCTCTTCAATCAGGGTAGTCGCACATTCTTGTGCAGTAGCAGTTGTTAAGGGAAATAGTTCGACCCATTTAGTGGCACAATCTTCTACTATAAAAATCCATCGATGTCCATCTTTACTAGGAGGCAATGGTCCAAAGAGATCAATGCTGAGGGTCTCAAACCGCTGAGCATAAGCAGGTGTTCGTAATAAACCAGCTGGTTTCTGATTTGTTGCTTCATAACGAGCGCATTCTGGGCACTTCTTCACATATTCAGAAATGTATGCTCTCATGCCTGTCCAATAATATCTTTTAGCAATTCTCTGATAAGTTCCTGCTTCACCATAATGTCCGGCTGAAGGGTCATCATGATGAAGTTTCAAAATATTTTGTCTTTCTTGTACTGGAACGACCAATTGCGCTTCTTCGGCATCTGATTCGGGAGCATACCTATAAAGCACACCTTGATTCATCAGGAATCCTCTATCAGTCCAATTGGCGAAATCTTCGCTTTTCTGTTCGTCTTCAAAAGAATCTATGATATTTTTAAGGTTTTCATCTTGCAACTGTGCTTCTCTGATATCTTTTGGACTTCTTGTTGGCATGTCTATGCTGACAAAATTGCATGTCTCACAGAAAGCAGATTGATGATTACAGAGAGGGCGTGACAGCATGTCAGCCACAACATTAGATTTTCTAGGTTCATATTCTATTTCCTTAGCAGGAGGCAACCGATAAGGTGGTACAGCAACAGGACCAGGAGCACTATCACCTGTATTGATACGATACTCCACAAACGGGGTTGTCTCTCCCCCTGGTTGAGAACATTTTTCATACCTTTTCAGAACATCATTAATTTTGTTCCTTTCATCGGAATTTAGATTTTTGCCTTCATCTTTACGTAAAGCGTACGGACTGACTTCGACCGCACCAGCTGACGTATTATTTTCTTCTTTGTATTCATCTACAAAACAACACCTTTTCTGAGGTTTATCACTGAAATTCCATGTTTTGTTGGCAGTATCTAACACCATGTTGGCATTATGTAAGAAATCCATACCTAAAAGAGTTCAAGAGATGCCAAGAGACCCTTGGCATCTGGTAATACGATGAACTCCGTTTCGAAGACTCGGCCTTCAATCTCTACGGGTACAGTGGCAGACAAAGTGTTTCTAACCACTGTAATTCCGTCAGCTAACGTAACTTCATGAGTATGAGGGTTCAATGCAACACCAGTTTTTAAAAATAATTGATACATACGTTCTCCCGCAATAGAAAGATTCGCTCCCGTATCTGCACAGACTAGCACCTTCTTATTGCAGATCGTGATAGGCACATTTGGAGCTGAAACTGCTGATGTATTTAAACTATATAGCTCAAGACGATGTGCTTGAACAGTTTGTTTTTTAACTGTAGGGGAACAATCTGGACATTTCTTCTTTATAAATCCCAATTTACCACAACCATAGCAAACAATATCGGATTCTATGCGCCGATTAGCAAACTTAGGGGAAGATCTGTCTTCTTTTGGAGGCTTACTCTGCTTCCAATTATTTTCTCGACGAGAAAACTCTTTTTTCTCTTGGGGTACAACCGGATCTCTTTTAGGAAACGTAGATCTTATAATGTCATACGCATCTAATTTTTCGGCAAGGTCGACTGGCGAATTTAAATTTTCCCAATCGTCTAACATATGTTGTTTGCATTCAACAGGCACGCGCCTTTTCATTTGATCAGCTATGATAAGATCCTGAAGAGCTTCAAAAGACGTTACAGTTAATTCTTTAAGCCAATTTTCAAAATAAGCTCGAAGTTCGAAATAATAATCTCGCCAAGTTATTTCCTTGGACTTGCGATGCGTAAAGAACAGCTGTCTAAACTTTTCGGCACTAATTTTAAACCTTTTTAGAAGTAAATCTTTAACATGTGAAAAATTTGAAGCGTTTTCTTCTGATTCACGAGCGATAAGCGTAGAGATAGAAGACGGTACAACACTGAGTAAATACGAAACCCACATATGCTCTGGTACCTTCGAGAGCTTTAATTGACGTTCCAGGAGCACCAAAAACAAGGTTACATCATCAGTTTCTGGCCTGAATGTAGGCAACAGCTTTTGGATATCTATCTTACTCTCCGGGTGAGACATTACCCCTGCTGCACTACCACCTACCGCTCCACTGGAAGTACTTTGGCTCTGAGCCTGTAACTTGAGCTTCTCAAGCTCAAAATTCATCTCAAGCTTTTTTAACTCTAACTCTTCCGCTCTATGCTTTTCTTCTAATTCTAATTTGCGCTGTTCTAACTAGGGATGCACCGGATATTGATTTTGCCGGATATCCGAAGCTCCTTTGTCTGCCGGATTCGGATATCCGGCACTAGATATGTTTTTAGTTATATGGTGAATTATTTCCTTATATAACGCCATCTCAGAACAATAAATTACAAGCATGTTTCACACATCATTAAAACCTTTTAAATGTATTGAAATATAATTTACAAAAACTATATCTCTTTGAATATCAGGGCTTGAAATTCAAGTTTTCCCCAGGAGGGGAGTTTCCCACCCAACATTTAAAAATGCAGGGGGTTGAACTGTTAGAAAGGAAAAAAAAATATCTTTAAACCCCGTTATTTTTTATGTGCCACTTAAAGAATTACATTTATACAGACATGACAAAATACCATTAAAATAATTTAAAATAACAACTCAAGATAACTATCCAAAATGTTTATTTTTATTAAAACAAAGGAACAGAATCAAGTTTTATATACAGGGTGTCCCAAAACGACCGCATAAACTCCGCATAGCTAGATTCCTCGTTGGGAGGACATAAAAACTTCCCAAAGAAGCGTTCCTGTACGATCAATAGTTTACGAGAAAAATACGAAAAACAAAGTATGACGTCACTGCCGGTGCAAGAAAAAAACACTTTATTGGACATATCAACAACAGTATTTGCATATCTTTCCAGACGATAATTTTTAAAACATTTGCCGTGCATATCGTGTCATGCATTCGCGCGCGCCATGGAATGTCGTTAAGTCGACGTTGATCTCATATTTTTAAAAGGCTGCATCTTGCAGCTACCGGTAGTCTTCGTATGGTGGCCATGTATTCCGTTCGTGACTACTGCAACATGTACCTGACTTTAAATTGTGCACAATTGTGTGTTTAAACATTATCGTCTGGAAAGATATGCAAATACTGTTGTTGATATGTCCAATAAAGTGTTTTTCCTTGCACAGGCAGTGACGTCATACTTTGTTTTTCGTATTTTTCTCGTAAACTATGGATCATACAGGGACGCTTCTTTGGGCAGTTTTTATGTACTCCCAACGAAGAATCTAGCTGTGCAGAGTTTATGCAGTCGTTTTGGGACACCCTGTATATACCATGTCTATCTTTCAACTTTCACCTAATGTTATGGGCAATTAACAATTGGGTTCCTAAATGAATTTCTTAATTTAGATTTTATTCCATTTTGCGTGATTTAGCCTCTTTCACAAGTTACACTTTTGACAACAGCACAGACCAACTTTTATAACTTTAGAAATTATCGGAAACGCATGGTTATGCTCTGTTAAAAGATTTTAGAAAACTTTGCAAAATATGATGTGCATTAATTTTTAACAGTAAGTTAAAAATGCATGAATAATGCATATCGGTGATTCTATTGTCAATATCATATGGTGATTGTATGTTACTTCTGAACAAACTTGTTTTATTATATCCTTAATGGAATTATAGTCAAAACTGTAGTCCCTGGTATTTTTGTTAATTGAACTATGTTCTATGCATTGGAATTTTAAATCCATATCCAAAGTTTGAAAACGAAATAGTCATTGATTTTTTCTATTACACGATAAAAGGTTGATTTCAAAAAGTCATGTCCTAATCTGTGAATTGCAAGAATCAACTAGTTTGTTATTTCTAAACATGTTTTTTTAAGTTCAACCAAATTTTTTTTTCTTCATGTGCACCACAAATGTAATCTCATTTTGTTGAGTGCTGACTATTGGCCAATTTGGTAGGGCTCTGTCTCCGGTGGCCATTACTGCCCTTTTAGTTATTTGCTATTTTGGGCATAGGGGAAAAACAGCGCAAAATACATAAATCAGTCATAAAAAAAAAATATCGCCGATTTCGTCAATCATGGTGAAAATAAATTAAAAAATTTGTCGACCGGTCGCAAGAAGAAAACTGAAGTGCAGGGGAAATCGGCAGCGGGAAAATATCACAAAATTCGTCAATCGATCTATCATGAGCAAATATCGTGAAATTCCTCAGCCGGTCACAGAGAAAAAACGCAAAAATTTTCAATCGTATGCAGAAAAACAATCGTTACTTTCATCAGTATGTCGCAAGAACAAACAGGGAAATTTGCCAATCGGTCACAGAATAAAATTGCTATATTTATCAATTGATCTCGAAAAAAAAAAATTATTAAATTCATCGATCGGTCTCTAGAAAAAATTGTGAAATTTGTCAGTCGGTCGTGGAGAAAAAGAGCAAAATTTTTCAGTCAGATGCAGAAAAACAACTATGAATTTTGTCAATCTGTCGTAAGAAGAAACTGTGAAATCTGTCCATCGATAGTAGAAAATATCACGAAATTTGTCAGTCGGTGCTGAGACTTGCTCGTCGTTTTACAAAGAAACATTTTCGGGAAATGATTTTTTGGAAACAGGAGCCGCCCACTCACAATAGGGCACAAATCCTGCCATCCCGCTTCAAAATTCAAGCCCTGTAATGTATATTAATAATATTGCATACAATATGTAATTTAAACATTAAAGTATTCTGTTTATTTGTACAATGAAATGCTGATAATTGCTACTGGATTTGAATATAGGATTGCCTATATCGATAATTGCTAATAATTAATTTGTACAATGAAATGCTGATAATTTGTGCAACAAATTTTAACCAATTAATATGTGTATAATTGTAAAGTATTTTCACAAAGAAATACTACATACTTTCTTTTTATAATTTAAACATAAAATATCTACTAATATACCCATGATTAAAGAATTATTTTCTCCAAACATAGGTTTAGTTGATGCCCTTTTTCTGTTTTAATTATTTAATATTGTTTTTGCTCTAAGTCACGTTTAGTTTTATTTTAAGTTAAATTATTTTTATATTTAAAAGTAAAAAGAAAATTACTTTTAATTTTAAATATTTATAATGAAGTTACAAAAACAACTAGTTGGATTTGCCAATCACAAAACTTTCTTCTATCTCATACATCTTAATATTTCAAAAAGTAGTTCCAAATATTAATACTTCAATATTATTAGTTCAATATTATACCAACTTTGATTTTGGTCTAAAATTTCTGCTTCAGTCAATTAATCAGAATAAGAATAAGCTAATCTCGATCATATTTATTAAAATCAAAAATTTTTTCGTTATTCTGTTGTACATCAGCTGTTTGTGAATAGCCAGCTTAGCAGGATGCGAAGTTCCCTTCGCTTCATGAGTCGCCAATATACAGTACAAAAAAAAAAAAAAAAATTGAGAAAATTTTACCAAAATCCTGTTACAGTGCCACCTTCTGGCAGAATATTTCCAAATTCAAGGAGGAACTGCTGGCCATAGTCAAAAATATACACCACAAAATTGGTTCAATTCAATATTTTCAAATTGAAGAAGGACCTGTTGGCCATAGCCAAAAACATACCCCCGAAAAATTGGTTCAATTCTATACATAACTTTATACACTTTTCGATGGTACAAAAATGTAAGTGGCACAAAAATCGCTATTACAGCCCCCCCCCCACCTTCCAGTGGAATGTTTCCATATTGAAGGAGGGCCGCCTGGCTACAGACAAAAACACTCGCAAAAAAAATGGTTCAATTCTATGCATAACTTCATTACGATGGCAAAAATCGCTATTATTGAAAATATCCCCATCCTAGCAGAATATTTCTTATTTAAGGAGAACCTGCTGAACATAGCCAAAAACAAATACAAAAAATTTTGTTCAATTATATGGATAACTTCATACACTTTTCTTTCGATGGTACAATAATGAAAATGGCACAAAAATTTTGATTACCGTGCCCCCCCCCCCCTTCTAGTAGAATGTTTCCATATTGAAGGGCCTGGCTATAGCCAAAAACATTCACAAAAAAATGGTTCAATTCTATGCATAACTTCATTCACTTTTCGATGGTACGATGGCGACATACGGACAGACAGACATTTTGTATAAACATGTTTTGGGATCTCTGATCCCTAAAACATCTAAATCCGTCGAAAACCAGAAATCGAAAAAAATTGTATTACAATACTTTCTTCTAAAAATCCTGTTTAATTGTTTGTTTAGTTGCCTGTTTAATTGTTAAACTTAAAAGAAAGAAAGAAAATTAAAGTTATACTTTAATAAACAACTTCAAATTTTGTTTTACACTCTGAAAGTAAAGGTACAATTTTCTAAACGAAGTGAACGTAAATTCTTAAATTTATTATAAAGAGTTCAAATATCGATGTTAGGAAAGCTGGCAATTCTTTAAACTTTTGAGAATTACCTTTTACTCATGAATAGTGAACTTACTTTCATATTTCTCATTATAAACAAAATTGTTCGGCATTGTTTGGGGTCAAACGATTTCTGTTATCCTTATATATTCGCTTTGCTGCACTGTGTCGGATATCCGGCAGAGAAGTCGGATATCCGGTGATTGTGATTCGGATATCCGACGGTATTTCGGATATTGAAAAATCAGCCGGATATGCCGGATATCGGATATTTGCCGGATATCCGTTGCATCCCTAGTTCTAACTCAGCTGCTTTTTGTTTTCCCTCTAAGTCCCGTCTGCGTTGTTCTTCCTCGCGAGTCGAAATTTGGTTTCTGACTAATGAATTTACAAAATCAACTTCGTACGAGGGGGAGGATTTAATTTTTTCACGCAATGTGACAACTGTCATAGAGGGTTGCACATCTAAATTCATTTCTAACGCAACCTGATATAAATCCTCTTTGCGAGTTTTATTAAGTTCAGACATTTTAAACTTTAGCAAAACAACAAAACGAGTACCCCACAAATGCCGAAAATTCGTTTAAATTATTCCCCAAACGTGTGAGCTTTGCCGTTACAACTCATATAAACAAGACTTTAATAAAGCAAAACAGTAAGGTAGCTTTAACATTAGCAAAACTCTTGACTACAAACAAAACAAACTTTAAATCCCTGCAGGTATAAATAAACTGGATTGTCATAACGCGACATTTAATCAAAACAATATTTTAACCAATATAAAGCCATTTACTGAATAGTTAACACTTTCAAACAATATTCTAAATAATATAAAACACATAATTGAATAATTAAAATTTCAACCAATATTATTATTATATTACTAACGCTACTTAATATCGGTTCCATTCAATATCACTTTAAAAGAAAATAAAGTTTTTTTTATAAACAAATAATAAATACAAAAACTTACTCATTCCGTTTTGGAAATGAATCACATTCAAGGCTTTTTCATCAGTAAATCAGCAACTCAAAATTAAATACTTACGTTTAGCATTTAAATAATAACAAACACTTAAATAAAAATAGTAATCATTTCTCTTACGAAACCAATAAAAAAAATAATAAAAATAAGCACATATCTTTATGAGAATTGCGATAAAATTATGAATCATTTTAACAACTTCTAATTTGACTGACAACAGTTTATTTTCTTCTTTTAAAAAGAAAAGAAATAAAAATCAACGAAAACGTAAATGAATATTTCTTTCGCTTTCTCTCGCACTCACTCTTTTTTTTTTTTTTTTTATGAATCAAAATATTTTACTTAAAGCAAAGTAAAAATTAAACATACATGAACAGAATCAAAGTAAAATTTTCAGAATAATGGGTGAGGGAGGGGGGAAGGGGAAATATGTAATACAAACATGACAGGAAAATAATAGAATGAATTAAAATTTAATAATGTCAAAAATATTTAGAATTTTTAGAATATCAGTAATGTTACGAAGTCAAGAATCTGAAGAATGCATTCTTTTTTAATAAAAATATTATGGATCCATTCTATTTAAAACGCTTACTTGGTAAAAATATTTTGTAGAACAAACAAATCTTGTAGAATAAACCACTATAGGCACAAACACTGTAGGCACCGTTCTAAGAACAAATGAAGTGAAAGGTTTTTTAAAAAACACTCATATCGCAGCATTTTTCTTTGTCGTAAACAAAACAATTTGCAGAATAGCTTTCGAAAATAACAACACATATCACATCGTGTAAAGCTGATGCATGAAAATGGCAAAGGTAACGAAACAAAAATTAATCGATAGACCATGGCGAACATACCTCACAAGCTTACGACGACGAATTATTCTGTAGAATTATAGGAACATATTTTTATACGCAACGACCGGTCGTGCCATTTTTTTTTCTCTGCTAGTTGAAAACCACACTTCTTGAATAAAAATATATTACTATATCACTTGACTTGAAGAATGATGAAATAATATTGCGAACACTTTTGAAAAATTTGGATGTGAATATTTTTCTTCGAATTCGTGGCCCGAGTTGGGTAGCCAATTGTCAGGCTAGCTCAGTTTCAAATCACACAGAAATTTCACATAATTTCAAAATATCACTTTCTCGGGGTATAACTTTTTAAATATTTTTTTATTTAATCTTGATAGGACGACACATCACAAATAGAACGGCACATAACACATAAAATAATAACACGGATATAACTTTTTACATTTTAGCACATCTCAAACAGAATACAACTACAGTCAACGCTGTAACAGAACACTCTCCAGCTCACAGCATTTTTCATTCGGCAAAGCTCACGGAAAAACGGTCACGTGACTGCCGGTAGAGTCTATTTGTTTTAAAACGGGTGGCGCGCGTTACAATGTCATATTTTATGATTTAAAACAAAATTTAAATTGATTTAAATTGTTTCTCAAAAATAAAGTAGATAGAACACTGTTGATTTGATTTTGTTGCTATGGAAACGACTTCGTCTTCGATATGAAAGTGTATTATGGCAATCAAATGTCAGCTGGCTATAACTTAAAATAGATAATTGTAACTTCAAAGCATAGAAAATATATTTACAGTGATAAAATTAAATAATTACAGCAACAAGCAACATATTTATGTAACATAAAAAATATATAATAACCTCTTTCATTAAGTTTAAATTCATTAAATACCATGCATTCTAAAAAAGAATTAATAAACAATTTTCAGATGCATTAAAATCGTTTGCTTTTGGCGAGGAAAAATCCTGCTCGCCAAATCGCGTGTCACTTTCGTATTTTCGCGCCAAATATTCGAAAGTATTTTATTTTTTTACAGACTTTCTACTGAAATTCCGCTGTTAAATTTAACTGTTCTCTTATTACATACATGAGTAGTTTCACTGGCATTTTTTTCAACATATTCTGCGTATGCCCAGTAAGGAGACCTTCCTTGTTAGCACGAGTTTGTGTCATTTTATCTAAAACACGAAAGTATATTTTAAGAAAAAAAGTAAAAACGCGGTTCTTGTATCCTGTACCACCGTAAAATGTTAATCCATTTCAAATATCATTTCAAAATAAATTTAATATATTAGAACATCGTTCTTACATCCCTAAAATGTCGGATAAATTTAACATAAAATTTGAATATAATTCTCTGGCATTTCTCTGCAACTCTCTCTGTTCTCTCTGTTCATATTGTTTTAGTCCGACGAAAATGCAAAACGAAGTTTTTTATTGCATAATTATGTAGAAGAAGACAGCAATTTAGATGTAATAGTGTCACGTAATAACAAGAACATAGCATAGTTCAGTTTAGCTAAAGATAAGCTTAATGAAGCGAAATAAAGGCACGTTTTATTATTTTACAAAACTATACTAAATGTAACTTTAAAAACCATTTTCCCTCCGCAGATGTCTCTCTGTGGCAAAATGAATTTACAGGAAACATGGACTTTCAGAAAAGATTTCTGTCAAAAAATATATCAGATTTCACATACAGAATGCTGAAAAAATTCTGTAAAGTGCCTAACTATATTTTAAAAACCAATTTAAAGTTAATAAATAATATATTAATGTGAAGATAACAATAAAAATTAATTAAAAATAACATTGAAATTAATAATATTATTGAAATTGTTGTGGATGAGAAAATGAAAATAAACTAGAAATTAGTTATAAACACTTTTTTTAACACTAGAAGGACCGGAAATTTTAATCAAGTTTTATAAAAATATTTCACACCAGAATTTTGATTTAAAACAGCTTAACTTTTTTATCTAACGTTTTTCTTCTTTGTGTCTTTTAAACTTGTTTTATGAAATTTCTGGTTTGAACCGAAATATATTAGGATCAATATCTGAAAAACGGACAATTTCATTCCAAAATTTTTATTCTTTTAAATTATGTTCCAACTTCCACATTTAATCATATACTATGATACATGTTTTGTCCTGCTGTAGTGTTTTCATATCAAGGATGTACAGTTGGAAAAAAAACTAAACACCCGCTACTAACTCCTCAACAAATTATCGTAGAAGAAAGTTACTGGTACCGAACGATTGGAAATAAAGTCTACTTTTAAATGATATAGATAAAATTTGCTTAGGGGGCCATCTATATAGTAAAATGAACCATAACTTTGTTTTTTTCAATAGCAGTACAAAATTCTGACAGCATATATGAACTCTACACCCTTTAATTAGTCTAAAAACAAATTTTTATGCAATTCGTACAGTCCTCCCCACTTAATCGGACCACGGATAATCGAATACCCCGCTTATTCGAATAGAATCCTCCGGAACCGAATTTATTCCTATTGGTCCTATGTTATTTTCCCCCGCTTAAACAAATACATTCTACGAACTGTACCCGCTTAATCAAATAACAACTGCATGACCGATGTTTGAAAATAGGCACGGAAAGGACGTTTCAGCTGGAATTTCCTTCCACCTTTTGTCATTTTCGGTTCCTTTACGCCGAAAACCAATTTTCAGTTCTTCCTGCTATGATTTCGGCCGGCAGGTGTATAATGGACAGGTCAAATGATCTCCCCACCATCACTCCTTGCTGTTAACCAGGTTTTAATGGCAATACGCCGTCACGTCGAGACTCAACATGGTAGTTGTGCTATTTAGCACTCATTCGAAAAATAACCCGATATTTACTCGTTTAAAATTCCACTTAAACCACTTTAAACGATTTTTTAAGGCAGTATAAGTAACGTAAATTAGAAGTAGCAAAGTTTTGACCAAATTCAAACGAGCTCCATTAAGAGCGATGTAAACCACATACATGTATGTACTGACATTAAATTAACACGTATTTACGTTATATTAGCATTTGTATTTATTTTAGTTTATGTTATTATATTAACGATGTTATTATGCTGTTAATTAAATATAAAGTAGATGGTTATTTTGCCTTTTTATTACGCATTAAATATTACCGTTATGATTCCCCGTTTATTCAAATACCACGCTTAATCGAATATTATTTCTGGAACCGCCAATATTCGTTTAAACGGGGACGACTGTGCCATAAGTTTTCGAGAGATTAATTATTTTAAAACGAGCGTATTTTAAGGGCTGTATCCAAATTGAAGTTCGATACTCGATTGTTAACCGAGAGAGCTCCCTTCTTGATCAAGGCACCTTAAGCAGTCAATTAAGCCTGTTAGATTACAGGATAGCAAAAGAAATTTCAAAATATTTAGTTACTTCTATCATAGACGGCCCCTTAAAACATCATTTTGCCGTTTTTTAAGCATAATTTGAAAACTACTTGGAAGAAAAATGTGAAATCTTGGATTTCCATAAAGCAGGACTTAATAAATCTGAATCCATCAAAAAAAAAATGGTAGGTTGCAATTCATAATATTTTTTAATATCAATTTCATAATTCATATCAGAAAATTATAAAAATTGCAAATTCAACGTATTTATGTTTGGGTATATTAGTGTTATTGCTATGCAAAAAATTAGAACATTAGGATCATAATTTCAGAAGTGAAATGAATAATGATAAATAATAAATGATAATGATAAATAATAAATGATAATGATGAATAATAAATGAAAGAATATGAAAATGTAATTTAACATTAGAAGCACTAAATTTTGAATGTTTATTATTCAAAAACTTATCATTCAAATGACTTGAAATTTGGTGTCTAGGCATAGTCTGAACCAAAGATTTGAAATATCTCATTAAAATCGGGTACTGCCATTGAAAAAAAATGAAGTTTGGATTCGTTTTAATATGTACAGTCGTGGAAAAAAAAAAGTAAACACCCCCTACTAACTCCTCAACAAATTATCGTAGAAGAAAGTTACTGGTACCGAACGATTGGAAATAAAGTCTACTTATTTAAATGATGTATATAAAATTTGCTTAGGGGGCCATCTACATATTAAAACGAACCATAACTTTGTTTTTTTCAATAGCAGTACCCAATTCTGACAGCATAAATTAACTCTACACCCTTCAATTAGCCTAAAAACGAATTTTATGCAATTCGTACCATAAGTTTCCGAGAAATTAATTATTTTAAAACGAGCGTATTTTAAGGGCTGTATCCAAATTGAAGTTAACCGAGAGAGCCGCTTCCTTGATCAAGGCACCTTAAGCGCCACTCAAGGAGTCAATGAAGCGTGTTAGATTACAGTACGGCAGAATAAATTTCAAAATGTCTACTCACTTCCATCATAGACGGCCCCTTAAACCATCATTTTGCCGTTTTTTAAGCATAATTTGAAAACTACTTGGAAGAAAAATGTGAAATTTTTGAATTTCCATAAAGCAGGACTTAATAAATCCAAATCCATCAAAAAACTTGTAGGTTGCAATTCATAATTTTTTCGAATATTAATTTCATAATTCATAATTCGTATCATAAAATTATAAAAATTGCAAATTCAGCTTATTTATGTTTGGGTATATTAGTATTATTGCCACAAAAAAAATAGCACATTAGGAGCATAATTTCGTGAGATATAAATGAAAATATGAAATATAATTTAACATTAGAAGCACTCAATTTTGAATGTTTATAATTCAAAAACTTATCATTCAAATGACTTGAAATTTGGTGTCTAGGCATAGTTTGAACCGAAGATTTGAAATATCTCGTTAAAAGTGGGTATTGCCATTGAAAAAAATGAAGATAGGATTCGTTTTAATATGTAGATGACCACCTAAAAAAATTTTATATGCATCATTTAAAAGTAGACCTTATTTCCAATCGTACTGTACCAGTAACTTTCTTCTACGATGATTTGTTGAGGAGTTAGTAGGGGGTGTTTACTTTTTTTTTCCACGACTGTACATGGCCCCCTATGCAAATTTTATATACGTCATTTAAAAGTAGACATTATTTTTAATCGTTCGGTACCAGTAACTTTCGTGTACGATAATTTGTTGAGCAGTTAGTAGGGGGTGTTTACTTTTTTTTTTCCACGACTGTACAAGGTGGCCATAGTTAAACTGACAGCCCTCAGAGTGCTCTGTAAGGCGATATAATTGAGAGAATGGCGCAAAATTTTGTAAGAAGATTAAACAAAACGGGGAGGAAGGATTCCGCGAAAAAAAATTAGTTCCAAAAGTCACCGCTAGGGAAATATATGGCGCTGTGTAACAGAAAAGAGAGTTTTAAAAAATGCAGAATCAATACTGAGATAAACATATTTTTTATTAAGCACACTGAAATCAGGTTCAGTGTGGACCACGGCTTAGTGGACCACATATTGCATTCTGTGCACAGCATGCACAAGAGCAGAAAGTAACATGTCTGCAGGAATCTCTCGTACACTCCGTGTTATGTTATCCTTCAATTTAGCGAGGTCCTGGACAACTCATGGTAGACCTTGGACTTTAGGTAACCCCATAGCCAGAAGTCGCATGGTGTAAGATCAGGGGACCGAGGTGGCCATGGAGTTGGAAAGCAGCGGCTAATGACTCTTTCTATTGTGAACTTATGCTGTAGCAGCTGCTGTACACGCAAAGCGATGTATGAAGGGGCTCCATCTTGAATAAAAGTTATTTGATCGAGGCATCGTCTTTGCTGAAGTGCCGGAATGACAAAGTTGTTTAACATTTGACGATATTTTTCTCCGTTAACAGAAAAGGTTACCGGTCCGGTCGGGGTAATGTTCTCATAGAAGAAGGGACCTATGCTCATTTCCGATGTGAAACCACACTAAACAGTTACTTTTGGTGAATGTAAGGGAATTTCTTTGAATGTATTTGGGGATTCGTTATCCCGAATTCGGCTATTCTAACTATTTACAGTTCCAAAAAAAGTAAAAGTGGGCCTCGTCTCCCCATAAGACTTCATTACAGCGCCTAGAATACCTGGTGTGGAAATATGCTATCCAAACAGTGCTAAAAATTTGTATCCCTTAAATGTGCGACGATACTGCTAAAATCCCAAGTGTCGATCGCAGCGACATCTGCGGGATTTTCGTATTACTAGTATTACATTGTATAGACCAGCAATTTCTTGCAGTTGTAGAAAATATCCTGCAGATGTCGTTGCGATCTGCATATTGCAGCAGTATTATTGCACATTTAAGGGATGCAATATTTTAGCGCTTTTTTAAGTATTACAGGGATAGCCGATTTCCACACTATATATTCTAGGCGCTATAACTTTATCTTAAATGTGCTTAAATGTGCAACGATGCTGAAATCCGAAAAGTGAATCGCAGCGACATCTGCTGTATATTTTCAATTTTCAATGTAAACATTGCATTACTACAGCGTCTAGACTAGCAATCGCATTGCAGTTTTGGAAAATATCCTGCAAATTTCGTTGCAATCGACTCTAGGGATTTCAGCATCGTTGGACATTTAAGGGATTCAATATTTTAGCACTTTTTTAAGTATTACTGGGATAGCTGACTTCCATACTATTTAATCTAGATGCTTTATCCAGGATATAGCGTCTAGAAGATATATTGTGACAACCGGCTATTCCAGTGCATAGATTAAGGACCAAGATGGGACATTTACGCAAAATCTGTAATGGCAGCAGTACTAGCGTCACTATCGGCAAGGGGGAAGAACTAACAAACCTCCGAAATTTACCTATGTTGAAGAAATATGTTTATCCTCTATGGTTTGAATATCTATTCGTTCCTAAAACGAAGTAGGTGTCAGACGATATTCTATTCATGCTTGCTTTATTTATTTAACTGCTTTTTTTTCCGTACTTGTATTGTTCATTTTTAACTTACAAAATGATAATTAGACTAATAATATAAAAGAAAGCCGCCAGAAAATTCTGTTAAGAATGCAAATATATCAGTTTATAAGATTAAATTGTAAAAAATCAAATTCAGGTATTGTGTCAATTTATTCATATCGAATAAAATTTTATTGAGTGTAATGTCAGTACCTCTATTTATTTTTAACTTTTAGATTTATACAATTCTAAAAATTTGTCGAAAGGAATTTTTCCCTATCTGCAATATTATTACAGTAGACGCTCGATTTTACGAACTCGATTGGACTCATAAAATGTGTTCGTAAAATCGAAAGTTCGTAAATGGGAGTGACATTAGTTCAATGGGATGCTGGTCGGGACCAGTACATCAGTTCGTAAAAACGAGTAATTCGTAAAAAAGGAGGTTCGTAAAATCGAGCGTCTACTGTATTATTATTTCTTATATGTTAATATTATAAACATTATTGAATTGATTGTACGTTATTTACATTAAAAACAATATTTTTATTTTATCTGTAAGGAAGTGAAAATGCATAAATTTTAAAAGATTATTGTAACGATTGTTTAATACGTTAAACTTCATAAATTTATAAAACACGGGCTATAAAAATTTTCCTGCCAAAGGGGAATAATTATGAAATTTTCTGGGACTTGTAGAGTTCAACATTTCGTACATTTTTATGTTACACCATTGCTTTTGATATATAGCATTCAAGACAAAATTTTTACCTAGTATTCGTTGCACTTAAAACCGTTCACTAATCATGTAAAAAAAAAAAAAAAAAAAAAAAAAAAAAAAAAAAAAAAAAAAAAAAACATATATCCGTGCATGAACATCTCGATGAACATAGAATAGATATTAGATATATAAAATAGAATGTCTATTCTATGTTCATGTATCGGTTTATTTATTTTTTTTTTTTTATTTGACGTCCACCGAAGTGGCGAGTGCTTTGGGGCCTATAGCTGCAATGGCTTTCGCCTCGAATGATCCTTATACATATAAACAACAACAAGTCACACAAATTTTTATTTTCCATTACATATCTTACACAATTACAATGGGACATTCACAAGTACATCCATGTCTTACCCAGGGACTCGAACCCGGGCCCTCGGGGTGACAGCAGCCTCCGCTTACTGACCACGCCAGCGGGCGACGATCATGTATCGGTGTAAGATTCTATCGAAAACGTAAACATACAACATTAAAAAAAGAAAGATCACAATAAGGTAGATACTCAATAATAAGCATACTACAAGGATGGGGAGATTCTTCCCCCATTGTCACTAAGGGCGCTACGATCGCATTCGCATTACCTTTACGCTCTATGGGAATGTCCGATTTTGGATGTTAATCTATGTTCCAGTATTGATACAGCGTCTAGAATAAATAGTGTGAAAATCTGCCATCCAAACAGTGCTGAAAATGTGTATCCCTTAAATGTGCATCGATGTTGAAATCCAAAGAGCCGATCGCAGCGACACCTGGGGTATATTTTCAAATTTCAATGTAAACATCGTATTATTACTATAGCGCCTAGAATATGAGATACTGTGCGATGAGGTACAGTCGTGGAAAAAAAAAGTAAACACCCCCTACTAACTCCTCAACAAATTATCGTAGAAGAAAGTGACTGGTACCAAACGATTGGACATAAAGTCTACTTTTAAATGATGTATATAAAATTTGCTTAGGGAGCTATCTACATATTAAAACAAACCATAACTTCATTTTTTTCAATGGCAATACCCAATTCTGACAGCATAAATGAACTCTACACCCTTCAATTAGCCCAGAAACAAATTTTTATGCAATTCGTGCTATAAGTTTCTGAGAAATTAATTATTTTAAAACGAGCATATTTTAAGGGCTGTATCCAAATTGAAGTTCCGTACTCGATTGTTAACCGAGAGAGCCGCCTTCTTGATCAAGGCACCTTACGAAGCCAGTTAGATAACAGGACAGCAGAAGAAATTTCAAAATATCTGCTCACTTCTATCATAGACGGCCCCTTAAACCATCATTTTGCCGTTTTTTAAGCATAATTTGAAAACTATTTGGAAGAAAAATGTGAAATTTTGGATTTTCATAAAGCAGGACTTAATAAATCTAAATCCATCAAAAAAATTGTAGGTTGCAATTCATATTTTTTTCGAATATTAATTTCATAATCCATAATTCATATCATAAAATTATAAAAATTGCGAATTCAGCGTATTTATGTTTGGGAACATTAGCATTATTGCTACACAAAAAAATAGCATATTAGGAGCATAATTTCAGGAGATATAAATAAAAATATGAAAATGTAATTTAACATTAGAAGCACTAAATTTTGAATGTTTATAATTCAAAAACTTATCATTCAAATGACTTAAAATTTGGTATCTAGGCATAGTTTGAACTGAAGATTTGAAATATCTCGTTAAAATTGGGTATTGCCATTGAAAAAATGAAGTTTGGGTTCGTTTTAATATGTAGATGGCGCCCTAAGCAAATTTTAGATACATCAGTTAAAAGTAGACTATATTTCCAATCGTTCGGTACAAGTAACTTCCGTCTACGGTAACTTGTTGAAGAGTTAGTAGGGGTGTTTACTTTTTTTTTTCCACGACTGTACCTTATATATTACAGCTTCTAATATACCTAGTTAGGAAATATGCTATCTAAACAACGCTAAAAATATGTATCCCTTAAATATGCGACGATACTGCTAAAATCCCAAGTGTCGATCGCAACGACATCTGCGGGATTTTCGTATTACATTGTATAGACTAGCAATATCTTGCAGTTGTAGAAAATATCCTGCAGATGTCGCTACGATCTGTATATTTCAGCAGCATCGTTGTATATTTAAGGGATACAATATTTTAGCACTTTTTAAGTATTACAGGGAAAACCAATTTCCACACTATATATTCTAGGCGCTATAATCTGGTTCTATGCTAAATGCTGACATTGTACATTTCGATAACGAGGAAGTTGTTTCCATAGCAATAATAAAGGCTTTACTCTATTGTTGCCTTCGACATCAACATTTTACCGACAGCGATGAAAATCGTATCATAAGCGCTGTCGATATGTATTTCGACACTGGAGAAGTCGTTCGTTCCATTACAACATTTTTCTTCGAAACAAATGAAGATGATTTTCCTTAAAAGAAATGAAATGTAAACAATGAGCAATTCAGAAAGGCTTCTGATTAGTGATTGTCGATTGAAACTTAACAGATCTTAAATTATGGTGTAATTGTGAATTATCGCAAGATAACGAAAAGCAAAGTTTGTGATACAAGGTACGCACGATAATATATTTATTCCAATTCTGATAAGCTGTGTAACTGTGTTAAAATGTAGCATTAAAAATATATATTCATTGAAAAATGCTTAATGAATGTATTTACACATTAGACCCGTTCATTAAAGTTATGAAGATGATTTTCTGTTTATTAATTTTTAACTCGCAAAACTATTGTAATGAAACTGTTTATTTCTTATTTCTTGAACATTGTTAATTTTTGTCATTTATTAGGGGAAAGTGGATCACGTTGGGACACTTTTTTTCTTCCTTTTTTAATTTTTTTTTTTTTTTTTTTTTATTGATCAATTGTCAAAATTTTACCGGGTATTCATTCTTTTAACCTTTGTTTACTTTATTAAATAGCTTTTGATCTTATATACATTGTAGAAAAAATTTTAAATATATTTATTAAACTTGTACTTTGTCCCAAGTTGTACCCCCTGGTGGGGCACCTTGGGACAGTTAAAAATAGATCTGAAAAGTTCAATAATTGAATTACAATATACTTTGAATTGTTTGTTCAGGAAAAGAGATGTATTTAAACTAGAAAGATATTTCAGCTGATAAAATTTTTGCATCAGCTTTCTGAATATTGTCAGCATGAATTGCTGCATTTTTTTTTTTTTTTTTTTTTTTTTTTTTTTGTCTAAATTTCTAATTTTTGCCATTGATAAGCCTAATGACTTCTTAAAAGAAGAAATAATAATTTATTAATAAATGTAGATTAAAAAAAAAATGTTTTAAACACAATATCTTTTTGTTAAAATATTTCGAATAAAAGTTAGCCAGGCATATCGTGTGTCCCGTACACCATCTCCACATGTCCCAAGGTGCACTCTATACCCACTCTGAAATTTTTGAATGTCCTGCTGTTAATCTTAGCACTACAACTGTTATTATACATCAGTTTTATAGAGAAAGCTTTAAATTTCATTATATTACCTTTTATTTTAAAATATTTTCAAACCAATTCCACTTTGCAACTTATCAAACTTTTCCGTGAAAGTTACTAGACATGTTTGCAAAATAAAAATCTTAATAAATTCTTGCCTGCTTCATGAATGGAATCGAAACATGTCTGAGGCTAATGTCAGACGAACGTCTTTTTGCACGCTTTTTTCGCTCTTACACCATCCCTACACATGCTTGCAAAGGTGTAGGGATGGTGTAAGAGCGAAAAAAGCGTGCAAAAAGACGTTCGTCTGACATTAGCCTGAAAGTTAGATTGTGCTGCTGTCTATCTGCACCTGCTTGAGTTAAGAGTTAATTTAAAATCTAGGACGAAAAGTAAAGCTGTCCCAAGGTAAGCCACTCTCCCCTAACTGTTAATTTTTCTTTATTATATTGTTAATTCTTAACTATTTAAGGGTGTATTCGAAAAAATATTTTTCCACCCTCAAGAGCTCGAAATTTTCTGAGACATTTTCAGACACATTTTTAAAAGTAAAACCATGAAACTTGCTGAGGTGATTTTTGAAGATATGTATAAGAGGCCGTGTCATTTCATTTTTCGCTCAATTAATTAGAATTTGATTTTTAAGCCATTATTTTCTCAGTATGACCATTTTTTTTCATCCCCAGATCTCCCGCTTCGGAAAATTCGATTCAACACGCCAACTTCGACAGCATTTTTTGCAATATTTTCTGCATTTATCAAAAAATCGACAAGCACGGCACATTATGTAGTTTCTAAATAAGAGAATTTGCCAGTTTGATGCGTTTGAGAGCAAAAATGAATTAAAAAATAAATCGGAAAATAAGCAGTTTGGATTGGATTACACCCTTAATGAATTGTGTAATATCTATCTAATTTTGTTTTCGTAATTCATTAAAGTATCTGTATGCCTTTAAAACGTCAATTTCGAATGTAATTTCAATTCAAAAGCTTACTGTTTTAGAAAAAAAAGTCTAAAATTGTACATCAAACGAGGCAAATGTTCGTGCTATAACTGGTTTTATAAATACAGTAAATTCTGTCTAAGGCGGACTCTGTATAAGACGGAAATCTGTCTACCGCGGAAAATTTCTCAAGTCCCGGCGAACCCATAGAAAATTACATTATTTCATGCTGCATAAGACGGAATCTGTCTAACGCGGAAACGGAAAGGATTTTAAGGTCCCACCGAAACCAAAATTTTGCATAAGGTGGAAAAAAGGATAATTTAAAAATGAAAGGCATTTTGTTTATTAAAATTTAAAACTGATAAGTCAAATACTCAATGTCGACCATGTTAGTTAAATTCCGTAAAACTTTGAAAAAGTTATTTCAAAAGAACAGAACCTGTTTAAATTTTATGGAATTTATGCTAATGCCATTTTTTCAAATACAAAATTGCATTTTAAAGTTAATATTTCTAGTAGAATGAACATTAATCAAAATATGTATTTCAAATATACAATATATTATACATTAAAATTGTACTCAAATTCAAAGTTATATAGCGTTCGGTCTCATTCTCAAAGTTTTGTTGTTGTTGGTGGTGGGTTCTTTTTTTTTTTTTTTTTGTATGTGTGTGTGTGTGTAAATTTTCAATTCGCATGTATTACAGCAATACTAAGAAACTGAATAGCGTTTCTCATTTATCTATAAAGACAAAAGATTTTTCCTGATTTCAGTTTTCAAGCGATTTTCGAGTCAGGAAGATCAATGAAAAATCCTCATTTTCGAGGGTTTTTTTTTTCAATTAAAAATTTATTTATTTATTTATTTTTTTTTTTTTTTTTTTTTTTTTGGGGGGGGGGGGGACTTTTTTGCATAAGCCGGAATATTGTCTACAACGGAAAATTTTCTCAGTCCCGATCGATTCCGCCTTAGACAGAGTTTACTGTATTCAGATCTTGGTGCAATAGTTGTTGCACTCTTATGCAAAAATACATAAATACAACATTAATTACGATTCTGTATATTAAATTCATCAGTAATACGGAAATAATTGGACTCCGTCTTAAATAGGATGTAATCACAATAGCAAACTATAATCATTATCTATCGTGTGATATCATTGAATTAATTACGTATGATAGGATTTAATAGAATGAAGGAAACTTTTAATTATATCATTTTAAGTTTTGAGTCTATTTTCATAAAATTTCAAATGACTCGACAAAACTCTGCAACGATTATATGTATATTACATTTCATTGTATATTACATTACTCCCTCAGGTTGAACTGCATTTGATATACAGGTTGTTCCAAAATTCGACCGACAAATTAAGAGGGGTGAAACAAAAGGCATCTAGAGGATGAAAAATTATCACAGAACATGGGATCGCAAAACCACGTGTTTAGTCTCAAACACAGGGTGTTTCATCCTAACTGAACTTGCGTTGACGGTAATAATTTTGAGAAAAATCAAAACATTACAATGAAAATGCAACGATATGAACCTTATTTTGTGTGAAATGTTATAACATCACGGAAAGTTCTGGAAAAACAGGGTGTTTCATCCTAACTGAACTTCCGTTGACGGTAATAATTTTGAGAAAAATCAAAACATTACAATGAAAATGCAACGATATGAACCTTATTTTATGTGAAATGTTATAACATCACGGAAAGTTCTGGAAAAACAGGGTGTTTCATCCTAACTGAACTTCCGTTGACGGTAATAATTTTGAGAAAAATCAAAACATTACAATGAAAATGCAACGATATGAACCTTATTTTATGTGAAATGTTATAACATCACGGAAAGTTCTGGAAAAACAGGGTGTTTCATCCTAACTGAACTTCCGTTGACGGTAATAATTTTGAGAAAAATCAAAACATTACAATGAAAATGCAACGATATGAACCTTATTTTGTGTGAAATGTTATAACATCACGGAAAGTTCTGGAAAAACAGGGTGTTTCATCCTAACTGAACTTCCGTTGACGGTAATAATTTTGAGAAAAATCAAAACATTACAATGAAAATGCAACGATATGAACCTTATTTTATATGAAATGTTATAACATCACGGAAAGTTCTGGAAAAACAGGGTGTTTCATCCTAACTGAACTTGCGTTGACGGTAATAATTTTGAGAAAAATCAAAACATTACAATGAAAATGCAACGATATGAACCTTATTTTGTGTGAAATGTTATAACATCACGGAAAGTTCTGGAAAAACAGGGTGTTTCATCCTAACTGAACTTGCGTTGACAGTAATAATTTTGAGAAAAATCAAAACATTACAATGAAAATGCAACGATATGAACCTTATTTTGTGTGAAATGTTATAACATCACGGAAAGTTCTGGAAAAACAGGGTGTTTCATCCTAACTGAACTTCCGTTGACGGTAATAATTTTGAGAAAAATCAAAACATTACAATGAAAATGCAACGATATGAACCTTATTTTATGTGAAATGTTATAACATCACGGAAAGTTCTGGAAAAACAGGGTGTTTCATCCTAACTGAACTTGCGTTGACGGTAATAATTTTGAGAAAAATCAAAACATTACAATGAAAATGCAACGATATGAACCTTATTTTGTGTGAAATGTTATAACATCACGGAAAGTTCTGGAAAAACAGGGTGTTTCATCCTAACTGAACTTG
Source organism: Maratus speciosus (assembly GCA_963932465.1). Taxonomy (NCBI): domain Eukaryota; kingdom Metazoa; phylum Arthropoda; class Arachnida; order Araneae; family Salticidae; genus Maratus; species Maratus speciosus. The sequence goes on from OZ010798.1 coordinate 297,113,433, forward strand.
CGTTGACGGTAATAATTTTGAGAAAAATCAAAACATTACAATGAAAATGCAACGATATGAACCTTATTTTGTGTGAAATGTTATAACATCACGGAAAGTTCTGGAAAAACAGGGTGTTTCATCCTAACTGAACTTCCGTTGACGGTAATAATTTTGAGAAAAATCAAAACATTACAATGAAAATGCAACGATATGAACCTTATTTTATGTGAAATGTTATAACATCACGGAAAGTTCTGGAAAAACAGGGTGTTTCATCCTAACTGAACTTCCGTTGACGGTAATAATTTTGAGAAAAATCAAAACATTACAATGAAAATGCAACGATATGAACCTTATTTTATGTGAAATGTTATAACATCACGGAAAGTTCTGGAAAAACAGGGTGTTTCATCCTAACTGAACTTGCGTTGACGGTAATAATTTTGAGAAAAATCAAAACATTACAATGAAAATGCAACGATATGAACCTTATTTTGTGTGAAATGTTAGAACATCACGGAAAGTTCTGGAAAACAGGGTGTTTCATCCTAACTGAACTTGCGTTGACGGTAATAATTTTGAGAAAAATCAAAACATTACAATGAAAATGCAACGATATGAACCTTATTTTGTGTGAAATGTTATAACATCACGGAAAGTTCTGATGGAAAAACAGGGTGTTTCATCCTAACTGAACTTGCGTGGACGGTAATAATTTTGAGAAAAATCAAAACATTACAATGAAAATGCAACGATATGAACCTTATTTTATGTGAAATGTTATAACATCACGGAAAGTTCTGGAAAAACAGGGTGTTTCATCCTAACTGAACTTGCGTTGACGGTAATAATTTTGAGAAAAATCAAAACATTACAATGAAAATGCAACGATATGAACCTTATTTTGTGTGAAATGTTATAACATCACGGAAAGTTCTGGAAAAACAGGGTGTTTCATCCTAACTGAACTTGCGTTGACGGTAATAATTTTGAGAAAAATCAAAACATTACAATGAAAATGCAACGATATGAACCTTATTTTGTGTGAAATGTTAGAACATCACGGAAAGTTCTGGAAAACAGGGTGTTTCATCCTAACTGAACTTATGTTGACGGTAATAATTTTGAAAAAAATCAAAACATTACAATGAAAATGCAACGATATGAACCTTATTTTGTGTGAAATGTTAGAACATCAGGGAAAGTTCTGGAAAAACAGGGCGTTTCATCCTAACTGAACTTGCGTTGACGGTAATAATTTTGAGAAAAATCAAAACATTACAATGAAAATGCAACGATATGAATCTTATTTTGTGTGAAATGTTAGAGCATCACGGAAAGTTCTGGAAAAACAGGGTGTTTCATCCTAACTGAACTTGCGTTGACGGTAATAATTTTGAGAAAAATCAAAACATTACAATGAAAATGCAACGATATGAACCTTATTTTGTGTGAAATGTTATAACATCACGGAAAGTTCTGATGGAAAACAGGGTGTTTCATCCTAACTGAACTTGCGTTGACGGTAATAATTTTGAGAAAAATCAAAACATTACAATGAAAATGCAACGATATGAACCTTATTTTATGTGAAATGTTATAACATCACGGAAAGTTCTGGAAAAACAGGGTGTTTCATCCTAACTGAACTTGCGTTGACGGTAATAATTTTGAGAAAAATCAAAACATTACAATGAAAATGCAACGATATGAACTTTATTTTGTGTGAAATGTTATAACATCACGGAAAGTTCTGGAAAAACAGGGTGCTCAAGCATGATACCGTATGAACAGGCAATCGCAGTCCAAAAGGTGGAGCGTCAAGTGCATACTGCTGACGCGTAAAATGGAAACTTCTACTACTTTTTTCTGTGTTATAACATTTACAACGAAAGTGAGAATGTCTAATAAAAGTTTTTTGATAATATACTTCAGTTTTCTGAAAGTTATTGTCGTCAACACAGATTGAATTAGGGAAGAACACCCTATATTTTTGATTCAATACGTGGTTTGCGACCCCACGTATTCTATGGTAATTTTTCATCCTGTAGATGATTTCTTATCACCCCTCTTAACTTGTCGGTCGAATTTTGAAACACCCTGTATAATATGTATTTTTTTTATAGCAGCGTTTTAGATTTTAGCGTTAACATTAGTTGCATTAGCAGTGTATGGATGTGAACCTCTAGCTATATACCAAATAACTAAACATACTGCTTTATCTTCCAACCGAGTTTGATTTCGAGTCTTCAAGTACTCATTCATAAATTGATGCTACTCAGGGGCGTAGCCACAGATATTTTTTCGGGGGGGGGAGAATTCGAAAATTTCCCAACTTGAAAGAAATTGCTCCAATTTTCGACTAAAATGATATGCACAACGTGTGTAATAATTATAATGATACTTTTGCATAAAAAATTCCTTTCCAAAGGAAAATTCTGAAACTGAAAACATAAAAATTCTAATTATGGGTTTGTTTACTAAAAAATAAATACGCTTTTTACTTTCTTCTATCTTTACAAGAAGAAAGTATTGGATTCGTGAAAAAATTCGACTTCCGGTTTTAGACTGATTTATACGTTTTAGCAAGTCCTGAACACGATTCGACTGTTTTTAGAAAATATCTGTCTGTCTATATGTGATACAAATTTTGTGGGCGCTCCAAGACAAGAACTAATGCACGAAATTTAATAAAACTTTAGAGATTCACTTATACAGTTGAACCTCGTTAACGCGAACACTCAAGGGGAAACTTTTTTTGTTCGTATTAAAAGTAGTTCGTGTTATCGGAACTTAACTACATTACATACAACTAGACGAGGCAATCGGAAACAATTCGTGTTAACGAGGTTTGACTGTACCTTGATAAAAATTGGTGCCGATTTGTTTTTGGTGTAAATCGTCCAACAGATGGCACTGCTATGTGGCATTTTTCACTATTTACATGGTTTTAGCGATAATTATATTTCAAAAACTATTGCACGGAATTTGATCAAACGTCATATTCTGTTAAACCTTGACATAATTTGATACATATTAGCTTTTTATGTATATCATATAGCAGGTGGCGCTGCTATGTAGCATTTTTCACGATTTTGCGATAGCTGTATCTCAAAAACTAATGTACGGAATTTAGTCAAACTTCATATTCCACATAAGTAGCACTTCCACATAAATAGATCCTTATTAGGCTTGGGTCTATACTGTCCAAAGCTGTCGCTTTTGTGCACTTTGAGTAAGGAATTTTGGTTGCAGATATCTAAGAGGCTGGGTGCCAAAATTCAATGATTTCTTTGAAAAATACTATGCTTATATCTCCTTTTTAAATGCACGCAATTCAACAAATCTATACCTTTAGAGTTTGTTATTATAGGCAAAGAATTGTCTTTTAATTTTGGCACAGTGATTGTAAATTTTGAGCCATTAATATGTATGGAGTAGAAGAAAATTTTGGGATTGGCACATCCGACTAGTTTTCACTTAATATTAATTCTTGTGGTCTTCAAAGAAGCCCACCTGTTAATAACATCGCTTAGTTTAATAAAATTCCCTATTTCACTTTCATATTTTAAAAGCATTAGGCTGTCAAGTCTGTCATCCCTCGCTGTAGCTTGCAATATATATTTTTAAAATATTTATTGGACTAAATATTCTTTCATTAGATGCAACGCCATAAAGATAAGCTGCTGTGAATGTTAAGGTACGAGTATATAGTTTGACGGCGTGACCCATCTTTGAATTTCATGGCATGAGTAAAAGGTTTGTTAAGTGAGTTGGGATTTGGTTTATTTTTATTTGACTCTGCAAGTCATGTACATCCGGTTTTTCATATCCAGGTGGAAACATTATTAACTTTTCCCTTGCACAATTGTAATTTAAATATGGAATGCATTGCTGCAATATTTTCTTGATATGGGGAACATTGTCATATAAACCCATTACTAAATTTCCGAAATTTTCTTGTATTTCTTATAATTCTTTTCTGTAAAACTTATGTGTATCAATGTCCATTGCTGTGCTATTATTTTTATCTATTGCCTTTGGTGAAACCGTTTTTCTACGGTGCTTTCGGAACTCAGCTTCTCCAGTCACATCCTAATATTCATAATTGTTTGTGAGCTTGTCTGTAAGGAAATCTTTATTTCTTCAAAATTTTATTCAAATGCAACGTGTCAGTGTTACAGTGCATGTCAGGGCCGAAACTAGGGGGGGCAGAGGGGGCATGTGCCCCGGCCGCCGCTTTAACAGGAGGTGAAGGGGGCGCCAAAATGAAGATTTTGTTTGACGTTTGACACAAGAATGCATATATATATATATATATATATATATTATGAAATTTGTATAAAAATGTCTCGCAACTGGAAAATTTAAAAGGAAAACTGAACCAAATGCATTAAACTTTACAAATAGATAAAAAGATTCATTACAATACAAAATTTCAAAGTATCATGCCTATGCGTTTGCTTTCTATCTTTTAAATCACTTCCTGTGAGGAGAATCTGAGGGAGAATCCAACCGTTTTCCAAGACTGTCCGACTGACCGTTTTCCAAGGTCAGTCTCTTTTGTGGGACACCCTACTGTCCCCTACGGATAACTACCAAAGGAGAAGTGACCCCTTAGTCTGATTTTTCTTCTAGATAAAAAAAAATTCCATGAAAGCTGTTTGTTTTTTTTTTTTCGCTGAACAGTGTTGAGCTTCCTTTCTTTCTTTTTTTTTTTTTTTTTTTCCCCGTCTTGCCATGGGCGCTGACTGCCCAGGACAGCGGGAAGGGGAATGCACAGAGTAAAATTCTTAGTAAAACCTTTCTCTTTTTAGATATCGACCTCATTTAGACTATGCAAAAAAAAAAAAAAAAAGTTTAAAAAGATTAAAATGCAATTCTTTTCAATGACTTTTCAAAGATTTTAATGGATCTACAAATATATTAACACAAGAAAATTTTTGCTTATATTACAAATATGGAGAATAAACCTCGATTGGATAATTGCATGATTCAGTATATTTTCATTTTTTCAACAGCTACTGCGCCCGTCCGAAAAAAAAATCGCAGCCCTTCGTTGAGGCCTATTTTCTCCACCATTTTGTACAAACCTTGGCCTAATACATTATCTCTAAATATAAAATTTTGTCGAAACATATTCATAAATCCTTCACTTACGCTGCTGAAAATTGAGAAAATTGCACAAAAATCACTATCACGGCGTCCCTTCAGGGGGATATCTCCATTTTCAACTGGAGCCTGACGTTCATTGTGGAAAACGTATATATAAGGTTTGGTTAAGTTCTATCCGTAACTTCATAGTTTGACAAATCTGATTACGTAGCTCAGTTTTATATATTTTAAATTTAAAAATAAGTTGTCCGTTAGATATTTAGTAAAATTCTTTTTTGTAAATTTACTTTGTGGTGGAGGGGGGGGGGGGGGGCAAAATCCATGTTTGCCCCGGGCGCCAAAAAGGCTAGTTTCGGCCCTGGTGCATGTCGATTTTTCTTCAGTTGATGGACTGCTTTCATGGTCATATTTCTGTTCCAAATTAAAATCGTCCATTTTTTACCTTTTCCATCCTCGAATGGATTTTTAGATGCTCCAAAATCCTGCACGAAAACTCTTTTCCTATTATGAAGGGTTTCTTCGTGCTGAGATTTATAGTAACTTTTTAGAACAGCTTTAAGCACAGAACACTGAACTTTTGGTTTAAAATTTTATAAACACATATGAATATAAACGAACAGGACTGATATATATTTCCGCACACAAATAAAAGTAAAATGTGACAAATTTATCTAAACTAACGACTTCTTATATCCGCATTTGCTCATATAACGCTTTTTACTTAGCAGCGAAGGGTTAACTAATTTTTGCGGCAAAAAAATCACGAGGATGAGTAAAATATTGTCCAAAAATCACAAAATTAGTCAAAAAAGTTGTGAAAACTCATCAAATCTTGCCTATAGCTGTGTTTCAAGTAGGTTACTAACATTCCTTTCTGTTGTGCTACAAGTGATCTCCAATTTTCAAAAGAAGCTGCAATCCCTTTGGATTAAAATAGCTGGATTCTCTTTTGGGAGGAGAAGGGGGGGTAGGGTGAAATTTTTGAGAAAGGAACAAAGTTTTGGAGGAAATAAAGGAACTGGTTAGTCAGTTATTGATGGACAGGAGTAGAGAAATTTAGGTCTGGTAGATGTTCAATATTATTGTAGAACTGAAAAATACAATGATAGATTGAGTGTGGCAGATTTCTTTTTGTATTTCTTTTGATAATTTAACTTGTTTACTGTTGCAGTACTCAAAATAATCACCAAAACAATAAAAATTTCGTAATTTTTTTACTATTACTTTTAAAAAGAAAATGCCTCAAAAATCTAGAATTTCCCAACTCTAAGCTCAAATTTCCCAACTTCACATATATTGGGGGGGAGGCTCCCCCCCATACCCCCCCCCCATGGCGACGCCCCTGATGCTACTCCTAATGTTTCGCCATTTTCTACCCTAAGGTAGATTTTTTTTCGATCATTTTCATAATGTCAGGTGAGGTAAGTAAAAGAGATATTAATCTGTAAGTATATTTGTTTACTTCCGCTAAAAATTCATCATCGGATTATGCATTAAAAAAAAAGCCGTATCGTTGTACGAAACAAAATTAAAATTTGATTCATAATCAAGCAAAAACTTTGGGCCTATTCAGAAGTGCAGCTCACGCCGCGCGCGCGCTCAGAAGTTTTTGCCATGGAGTAGTTCATATCGAAGAAAGGAATTTTCAAATAATTCAATTATTTCATTATTTTTATGGTTCAAAACAGGTAAAACCAACGATTATATATCTTTATCTTTCCAAAACATGGTTTTCGTAACAGGAATACATGCCTATGTTCACTCAGATAAAATTCAAAATATTCGGGAAAGAGTCATGAGACCTATTTTATCCACTTCAGCTTGATCAGCAATCAGTCAACCGCACACATACATCGCGCAAGCCGAGACGCAAGCTACCCAACAAAAATTATGTGGGCGATTTGATCACGTGATTGTGCATTTTGTGCTTATGTTTCATTGGTTATGCTTTGTTTGGTAGGTTGGCTGATACAATTTAACAATTCAATTAGAGATCTAAATATTTTAACTTTTTAACAATTTTCTTTTTATTTGTTTAAAAAGGATTTATCAATTGCTTTATATTTTTCGTGATAGAATGCTGTTAATAAATCAAAATTTTGATATCAACATATTACAAGATTTTGAAATTTGCACTGTTAGTTAGACAATTTTTCAGAGATCGTTTTAGTATATGTATTTTTTATTTTATGATTGCCGTGCGGATTAATACCGTGTGGATAACAGACAAAGTATATCATAAAACATGAGAAACAAATGACACTCAAAATCACGTTAGTATAAGCAAAATACTTAATTATACTTTCAGTAAAAAATTTATAAGCATTCTAATAATATTTTATTCACTACAAAACTAGATGGCAAACCCCATATATTTTATCTCTTTAAAAAAGAGATAAAATATTATGCAGATATTTTTAGTTAAAATAATATACATCTAATACATTTTATTTTTAATGGCGATTCAAGCGCTCGAATACGCCATCTGGTGGAGAAAAATGTTATTTCTCGCTTCAGGATACTGCCGTGCAAGCCCATTGCATTACATGTATTTTAAATTTGCTCAGAATGATTATTCTTTTGCACAATTTCAGATTTTCTGTGACATTTGTGTTCTGTCTTATATGACAAAGTAAAAATGATCCGAATTTGAATATCTAAAACTTTCAAATGCATTTACAATTTAAAAAAATTTCAATGTCACTTTAGCATTAGTTAAAGGGAAATTAAAGGGACAATTTTCCTGTACCGAAGGCTGCGAGCAGCGCCTCTATAGGCCGTTTTAATTCTCAATAATATTTTCCTATTAATTTTAATACCATAAAATATGATTAGCATCCTAATCTCTATAAAAATTCACTCCTAAAGTACTCCAAAAGAAAAAAAGAAAGAAAAACATCAAGAAATTACCCTACGCTCAAACGGATATTTTCGCACAATACTTATTTTTTCAATTGCTTTATATATATATATACTAGATGGCTCGGCCCCCTACGAGCTACGCTCGCCAACCCCCGTCCAGACACCGCAGACTCTAAATGCACGCTAATGTGATCGGCTTTAAAAAGATTTCGAAAGATTGAATTATAATTTAAAAAACACTGGCGATCTCCCTATAAACGGATTTCTATTCATTTCTCTTTGATTGGGGAAATTTTACGCCAAATCCGCTGCGGTACTGCTTGATTATCCCGTCGACTAATTTCGCCAAATTATATAAATCGCCAAACCACTCGCCAAATTATACAAATTGACATAATTTTTATTTTAAATAACGAAAGAACAAATAAATTAGTACAACATTAATAAAAATACAAATAAAACGTCGAAATAAAAATAACTTGATGATGTAGACACGTGTAACAACATTTCAAAATAAGCTAATATAAAAGGAATTAAGTAAACAGAATCTTTGTCTCCCGGTATTTTTTAACAAAGCGAAAAGAAAGTTCTTTTAAATGAGACATTTTAAATTAATCGTTTTTAATCTGACGTAATTTTGACCAAACTATTCTTTCTCTTTTTAAAATTCACGTGAAAATACTTGTGTTATAAATAAAATATTATTTGCGCTTTCCTAAGAAAAATAGTTGAAAAGTATCCTCTCAAAATATCAAATAAATGTCTAGCGCAATTTGCAAATTTAAACCGTTTTGCAATATTATTTTGTGTTCATTTTATGTAATAACTGTAATGTGACGTAAATATGACGTAATTTCTCCTATTTAAGACTTCTAACGCATGTTAATAAATTTATTATTTTACAAATTCCTTTCTCTCTTAAAATTCACATGTAATTATAGTTTTTATGACGTAATTTTTAATAAGTTCCTGCTTTTTGTACATAATTATTTATTCTAATTCCAAATATTTTTTTTCTTTTTATAATAGTCACGTGTAAATAAATTGTTAATTTATTACACGTATAAATATATATATATATATTTTTTAAGCAAACATTATTGTTTCCGCTGTTTATACAGTTGGCAACAGTTTAAATTAATATCACTTTCTAAAATCTGTAAAAAATATCTCTCGAAATTCTGAAAATTTGAATTTAAAATAGATATAAAACCTCGAAAAATGAGTCAAATTAAAAAAATAAATCAATTCTGCACACCGGGAAATTATAACGTATAAAATGAACTAAAAATTATTAAATTCCGATGTATAGTTTTTGCTATTATAAAACTTTTTTAGTGGAACGATTTTGTCCAACTTTAGCATTAAATATCTCTTAAAATAATTCTTCGATTTGAAAACTGTCTGCATCAGCGTGTTTATCAAGCATTTCTGTATAACACTACCGATTTTCATATTTTTGTATGCATTATTTTTCTTAATATTAACGAAGAAAGACCTCCGGTCACAAAAAATTCAAAACTGGCGGCGGCGGTGACAGCGGTAGTTACTTTTTTTTAGAATAAAGATATATATATATATATCACTTTAAAACGAAACTTTGAATATTAAAAGGCGTTCAAATCTACAACTTTCATCGAGAAATACCTCATTTTCTCGTATTTAAATAAGTATTTTATTATTATAATAGAAATACATGTGCTTCTGTGTTATTAGTATAAAAAGTTATCTTTATCAAAAATATCTTATTTTATATAAAAAATATAAAGCAATAAAAAAAAAATCACACATACAATTTGACACGCGAAGGATTCGAACCCGTAGCCCCTAGTCTCGAGTTCAAAGCGTTAGCCATTCAGCCATCTAGCTCGTCTTTAATTTGCAACAAATTATCTTTCTAATTAGCACCATAATTAGTCAAACCATGATTTGTTCGTGAACACGCTAAAAGTTTATTGCATCCACGATAATGACCCACTCCATGTTCCTGTCTCCTGAGCTCGCGCGTGCTTCTTGAACACACTGTTTGTTAAGCCAAACAAATTTTTGTTGGATCAATATTATTCTTTTGGTAAAAATGTATTGTCAATAATTATTTGCAAAAATTTGAAATACTTCTACTATTATTGCCCATTTTACATTTTAACCAAAAAAAGAAGTATATATATATGTACATTATATGGCCATTAATGACCGGTCACTTTCAATTCTAGACATTTTGTCAAATATTTAGAAATATACTTGTCAGATTCTTCTGGAATTTCAGGATAAAGAATAGTTATGACCTCATATTTATCAACGTCGATTTGATAAGGAGGAGAATTTGGGGCTAATAAAAAATCAAAGAAAAAATAATACTTTTGATCACTCTGTAAAATAAAATGCACGAAATGATCTATCGCTACAGAATATAAATAAACAGGCATTGTACAATATGTGTATTTATTTGTGTAAGAATAGCACGTATATTAATAGAGATATAGCGATTTTTTTTTTTTATTAAAAAAATTCTTGCATGTTTTTTGCTTATAACATGCAGGTTTTTCAACCAAATTTAACGCCAGTTTCAGAGAAATTGACAAAATGTAGTAGAAACAATATAATGCAATTGGAATATAAATAAATTAAATATTTTAGGAAATATGAACAGTTGTATGAAAAAAAATTATCTGTGCACGAACGATAACAATGATCTTTTTACATAATTCAATCGTCAACTCTATGGAGCAACTTATTAAAAAAATTCAGACAAATATCGTAAAAATTCAGAAAGATATCGGCGTTAGAGTGAGCTGATTTGTAATCTCTCGCTAAAACTAGCTGAATGATAAGAGATTGTGCACAAATTGTCAATTTTAATTTAATTTTTCTTTTTCATTTTTTATTGATGCTTTAGTTTATCTTGGATAACCACCAGAACGAGCCTATACCATGATAAAAAGAAGTACCAAAATTGATGTATTTTTTACAAATCTACTCGTTGATAGTCACTAAATATTAACTTTTTTCTGAAAGTGAGTTAATAAATAATGAAAATTTGTGGAAAAACCTTATAATGCAGCTGCTTTTAGAGAACAAACTAAATATTAGCTCACTCTAACGGCCGATATCTTTCTGAATTTTTACGATATTTGTCTGGAATTTTTTAATAAGTTGCTCCATAGAGTTGACTATTAAATTATGTAAAAAGATCCTTGTTATCGTTCGCGCATGCGTAGATAAAAATATTTCATACAACTGCTCATATTTCCTAAAATATTTAATATATTTATACTCCAATTGCACTATATTGTTTTTGCTATATTTTGTCAACTTTTCTGAAACTGGCGTTAAATTTGGTTGAAAACCCTGCATGTTATAAGCAAAAAAATGCAATTTTTTTTTTTTTTTTTTTTTTTTTTTTTTTTTTTTATCGCTATATCTCTATTAATATACGTGTTACTCGTACACAAATGAATACGCATATTGTACAGTCGTGGAAAAAAAAAGTAAACACCCCCTACTAACTCCTCAACAAATCATCATAGAAGAAAGTTACTGGTACCGAACGATTGGAAATAAAGTCTACTTTTAAATGATGTATATAAAATTTTCTTAGGGGTCATCTACATATTAAAACGAATCCTAACTTCATTTTTTTCAATGGCAATACCCAATTTTAACGAGATATTTCCAATCTTCGGTTCAAACTATGCCTAGACACCAAATTTCAAGTCATTTGAATGATAAGTTTTTGAATTTTAAACATTCAAAATTTAGTGCTTCTAATGTTAAATTATATTTTCATATTTTTATTTATATCTCCCGAAATTATGCTCCTAATGTGCTAATTTTTTTTGTGGTAATAATACTAATATACCCAAACATAAATAAGCTGAATTTGCAATTTTTATAATTTTATGATATCAATTATGAATTATGAAATTAATATTCGAAAAAATTATGAATTGCAACCTACAATTTTTTTGATGGATTTAGATTTATTAAGTCCTGCTTTATGGAAATTCAAAAATTTCACATTTTTCTTCCAAGTAGTTTTCAAATTATGCTTAAAAAACGGCAAAATGATGGTTTAAGGGGCCGTCTATGATTGAAGTGAGTAGATATTTTGAAATTTTTTCTGCCGTACTGTAATCTAACACGCTTCATTGACTTCTTGAGTGGCGCTTAAGGTGCCTTGATCCAGGAAACGGCTCTCTCGGTTAACTATCTAGTACGGAACTTCAATTTGGATACAGCCCTTAAAATACACTCGTTTTAAAATAATTAATTTCTCGGAAACGTATGGTACGAATTGCATAAAAATTCGTTTTTAGGCTAATTGAAGGGTGTAGAGTTCATTTATGCTGTCAGAATTGGGTACTGCTATTGAAAAAAACAAAGTTATGGTTCGTTTTAATATGTAGGTGGCCCCCTAAGCAAATTTTATATACATCATTTAAAAGTAGACTTTATTTCCAATCGTTCGGTACCAGTAACTTTCTTCTACGATAATTTGTTGAGGAGTTAATAGGGGGTGTTTACTTTATTTTTTCCACGACTGTACATTGTCTACCTATTTATATTCTGTAGCGATAGATGCATTTTATTTTAAAGGGTGATCCCAAGTATTATTTTTTTTCTTTGATTTTTTGTTGGCCCCCTAATTGTCCACCTTATCAAATCGACGTTGATAAATATGAGCTCAAACCTGTTCTTTTTAATCCTGAAATTCCAAAAGAATCTGACATTTATATTTCTAAATATTCGACAAAATGTCTAAAATTGAAAGTGTCCGATCATTAATGGCCATATAGTGTGTGTGTGTGTGTGTGTATATATATATATATATATATATATATAATGTTATAAATATGTATTATATATATATATAATATATATGTAAATATGTAAATATATATGTAAATTATATATATATATAATATATATAAATATGTTATTGTTCCAATAAAAATTATTTTTGACTCAACAAAATTTTCTGTTTAAATATGATCTAATGTGAATATTTCAAACTTTCTTTTTCTTGTGAAGTCATATTTAGACTCATAATTAGACACATAATTCGTGGATTAATTTTTAGTGAGAGTAAAGAAAAGATAAATATGTTTATACGTGTAATCTCACTGTCACTGTCTCTCCTGTCCCAACATTATAAAGATGCAAAAATTACCTTAGAGTTGAAAAATGACGAAAAATCATCTGTGGCATCTATTTATGAATGAATATGCCTGCAGGCTCGGAATCCAACTCTGCTAGAAGAGAAAGTCGAATGTTTATTATGTGGTATTTCTACGGGTCCACATCTGTTATTTAATCTGCAACCTTTAAGCATGTTCAGGGTCAAAAACCTCCTGCACGGCGACGGTGGGAACCGAATCCCACTACGAGACGCGAAAGGATTCACTTGTTTTGAAAGTTCTTTGGGTCATTGGTTTCTGATTCGAGACTCTCGGTTTTTGTGTTTTTAAAACTCAAAAAACATACATCCGAAAAAAAAAAAAAATGTTGTCCCAATAAAACTGCTTTTGGACCATAAATAGAAGATACTGAGAATTATTAATAATAGGAAATATTGTGAAGACAATACTATTGAGTCAAAATTTATTCGATCAGGAATGTCTTTTTCGGTAAGAAAATGTCCATCCAACAAAACTTTGTTTGGCTCAACCAACTCTTTGTTTAATATGACCCAAAAAATATTGTTGGCCCAAGAAAATTTTGTTAGGCTTAACAAAATTTCCTGTTTAAATACTCCCAAAAATATTTTTGATGCATAGAAATTTTACTTAATTAATTTTAACAGAATTATTCTAATTGGTAAATAAATCATATTAGATGTAATTTTCCAATTGGGCGAAAAATGTCCGGACCATGATTCGAACCGGGATCTCTTGGCTGAAGCCGCCAATGCTCTACCATCTGAGCTATCCCGGACGATTCTGGTGCAGGGGCGCCATTTGAGGGAGGCTGCCCCCCCCCCCCCCAAGGAATTTGATATTTCAGAAAATTTATCTGTCAGTAGGGATGCACCAAATAGTGAGTTTGGCCAAATACCGAATATTCGGTCTACAGGTAAACTGAATACCGAATATTCGGCCTACAGGTAAATCAAATACCGAATATTCTGGTAGCTGAATACTGACTGTTAGGTCGAAAACCGAATATTCGGCTGGCCGAATTCAAAGTTTAAAGATATTAAAAAATTAAATTTTAAAACAATTTTTCATTATACTTAACACAGATACTTTCATTTTGATAAACAAGACCTTTTTACAAGTAAATTTTATACACACACCCAATTTCCGGCACTTCTTCTCATGATATCATATGTCACAAAAATCAAAGTAACTCTTTTGAAAATATAGTTACGATATCTTCATTATTGTTAAAGTAACAAATGAAAATCTAAGTTTGACCTGAAATGAGATGAGATACACTGCATTTTTTATTTTGACTGATTAAGCGGATTGTGACACTGGTTTCTTGGGCAAAAATGGTCTGTCTTGATATCTATCTATTATCACATCTGGAAGTTTTTCCCATTTTCTTTAGAAACACTTTTTTTGCGAAAAAGCAAAAGACAGATTATTTGCAAGACATTGTTCAGAAACTTCCATTTGCGCATCATTTATTTCTATGCAGGTCATCATTAATAGTTAATTTTTTTAAGTGACACCTTTCAAACAGAAAATAAATAATGTAACAGCATTCTCTTTGATTTAAATATGATTCTGCTTCCAATTATTCTGAATATCTTTATAAACTGACAGTTAAAAGTAGAAGTTGTGTAAGGATATTAAAAATATTTTTCAAAAGGTGTTTTTAAGTATTCGGTTTGGCCGAATAGTTCGATATTCGGCAGCATGTCCGAATACCGAATACATACCGAATATTCGATGCATCCCTATCTCTCATCACAGGTCAGACTCAACATTTTTTTTTTCATAAATTCCTCAAAAGCTAAAGTAACTTGTCAGATTTTATTACAATAAAAACATATGCAATAAATAAACACTTTATGCACAGAAACTGATAATTATCAAAAATATTTTATAAAGACTTTACTATTCCAACACAATCAAGGTGAGACACTTCTCATTGGTGAGTATTTTGTCTAATTTCAAAAAGATATGTGGGAAAAAATTCTATTAATTGCTTCCCAGCCGTGTGCAAAATGATCAAAGAAAACTCGTCCCACTCAGGGCTACAGTTTTCGAGGTGAATTTCCCCTTTATTCGGAAATTTAGAGAGGATTTTTCTTTTTTTTAAGAAAGGGGGTTAATTCAAGTTCTTAATTATTTGAATTTTTTATTCGGAATTATTAGTGTCACATTATGTTTAACGCAGTCATTACAACGCTATCAAATCATTTGCTTTATTAAATCATATTATATACAGTATGTTCTTAATGATGTCCTCAGCCTGATACTAGAGTTCTGCAAGGATCGGGTTCTCTCTATCCGAACCTGACAAAAGTAGTTAACGCGAAACACAACTCTAGCCTGACAAACTGCAAAATAAACCCGAAATATTCATACCCAAACTCAAAGTGGAAGAAAATGAATCTATGTTTAATTACATTTATGGAAAAGTAGTCTACTATTTTATAGCTTATATACAAAAATGAACACATGCACCCATTAATACTCAGATATATAGCTTTTTCAATTTTAAAATATTCAGATCTTCCTTTTGAAAAATTGGTTCATCCAAAGACAGACAAAACATAACCAGAAACGCTTAAAGTTAACCTTACACCTAGCAAAAAAAAAAAAAAAAAAAAAAAAAAAAAGCATAAACCTGACTTGATCCGCAATTCGAGTTCGGGTAAAATCAGGTTACCCGACCCGATGCAAGACTGTCAACATGACCCGAAACGAAAAAAAGAAACGTCAACCTGCCTCGATATGTGCCGCGAATCGGGTCGTATCGGTTTTGAAAGAAATCTGGTTGCGCGACCCAATGCAGAAGAGATGAGACGGGCTCAGCCCACGCCCGACACGGGTTCGGGCGGGCTCAGACTCATTCTTTCTGAAACCTGAAAATTTTATTTATCCATGAATAGAAAAAATTAGAGGAAATGTTTTTCCCCTGAAAAATTACTTATTCCTTTTCAAATCATTGTATTGCTTTTTTGATCAGAATGAAGGTGAAACAGAAAATGTGTTTTTCTATTTTAGTTATTAGAATAGAATGATATTTTAAAAGAAAATGATTAGTCATATATACAGATTTATGTTTGGCGTTGTCGACGACGGTCCTACGATAAGGCGCCACGAAAGAGGCGGGGATAATTAATTTGTTTTTAGTTCGATTTTCGTTTGTGGCAGAGGTTTTTTTGCAATTGAATTTATTTTTATTATTATTATTATTCAGAGATTTAACACAAAGAGAATATTTTCTTCTGTTTATAGTTTGCGAATAATTTAGATTTCTATTGTACACAACGTACACAAGTCGTAATCGCTCTTCATGTGGAAATAACTTTAGTGATTATTATATCTAGAGATGTGTCATTTGTTGAGGAACGACTCCAAAGGAACGATTCCGGCAGTGAAACTGAAGGAACGATTCCATTCTGTAAAAAGGAATCGGTCCTTTTCGGAACGATTCCGAAAAGGATCGACTCCTCGGAATCGGTCCTTTTCGGAACGGTTCCTCGGATTCGGTCCTTTTTGGAACGGTTCCTCGGAATCGGTCCTTTTCGGAACGATTCCTCGGAATCGGTCCAAAATGTACCGACTCCGAAAAAAACCGAATCCTCGGAGTCGTTTCGAAATGTACCGACTCCGAAAAGGACCGATTCCTCGGAGTCGGTCCGAAATGTACCGACTCCGAAAAGGAACGATTCCTTGGGAATCGGTTCTTTTCTTGTAGACTGGCCAGTTTTAATAAATTAAAATACGCTATTTTATTTCAAAATAACAGATTTTGATTTAATTAAAGCTGACTTTATTTCCAAAATATCATTCTGATGTGTGTGCCCCCCCCCCCCCTCCTCCAAAAAAAAAAAGAAAGAAAGAAAAAAGAAATTGAAGTGCGGGGCGGAGTAGGGCGTTTAATAAACATTACTATTTGATCTTGTGCTAAATTAATCTGAAAGAAATAATTTAAAAAAATATTTTATACGAATTGGATTTTTTCCACCTGAATGAAAAAGTGCCCGAGATGAGATTCGAACCCAGAAACTTTACGTGCTTTACCGATTGAGTACCTGGACCCCGAAGGTAATGGAACACCATGTGTACTTTAATACACTAATACTTTTTCTAATTGGTAAATGTATCATACGAAATGAATTTTTTCTAAATGAATTCTTAAAGCTGTTCTCAAATCCAAAAGGATAACTTTGTGACAAAAGTTTTAATTTATTTTTATTCGGAAATGCATGAAACGAGCAGGTGTTGTTCAGAAACTAAGTAATCGAGCTGTTTTTTCCGGTTTTTTTTGCAAACGCAATAGATCTTTCGGAAAAATAGTGTCAAAGTGGACGTTTTGAACAAATTTACGCGCGAACGAGGAATAATCGCTCAAAAATGGGTGAAAAACATGTTTGTCACGTGATCAAAATCGATTATAACTCAATAGGTAATTTACTGATCAAAAGATGGAAAGTACAGTTCGATTCCAAATCGTTTCCATGGTCAAACTTTCCAATTTTATATCTTTCCATTAAAAAATGAATTTTTAAATGTGTCAAAACGTTTTAAACTTGTTGAGCAGATCACTTAAGAACAGCCTTAAGAAAAACAAAGAAAATGCTTGTTTAATTTATAGTGAAAAATATTTTTTTTAATCTGATTAGAAACAGTTTTGAATAATATAAGAAATATATGTCACTAGGCCATAAAAATTGCATTTTAATAGGATAATAATAACTGATTTTCAATTATTTTAATAATTGCAGAGTTACGCACTTTCATGCATATTTCACTATTTCATGTTTTTTCCTCAAACATAATTTCAATTTGAGAATCCTCTTTGTCAAAAGAAATATATGACCAGCTACGAGCGCTCGAATACCACTTTATTTCCACAGTTTGGCGTCTTGTTTTTCTCTCTTGAAGAAGATAATTAAAAAAATCTTGAAACTCTCGAAGATTGTTGTTTTAATCAACTTACATTGAGGTTTATTACATAGAGTAAAATCTGTTAGAACAAGGAATTTTTGTAAAACGTTTCTTTCTTTCTTAAGAAAATGAATATTTCAAAAAGTATAATGTCTAATAATAATAATAAGATAATAGTAACAGTGGTGGCTGGAATTGAAATAATTTAACCGCGGTTCGCTCTCTTAATGGCCGTTTTGAGTATAAAAATGGGAAAGAAAAATCACGTGCTACATATAGATTATTGGACTTTCTCCAACACTGCGATAGTTCTTTATATAGTACTACACTCTGTAATAATAATGGACATACTTTTAATTTGTTTAATTTAATTAAACCAATAAACCGTTTTTCAGTTAAAATGTTAGCAAATTTCAAATTTAAAGAAATAGAACTTTGAAGTTTAGTGAATCACTATATCTTTTGGCGGAGATAATATGTACTATATATGTATAAAATCATATATATTAGTATATACCGGGTGTCCCAAAAAGGACTGACTGATTTTAAAATTCAATAACTTCCAAACGGTGACAGATATTAAAAAAATTCTTGCAGGAGGGTTATGCATAAAGTCAAAAGTTTTTTTTTACAGTGATTTTCGATTTTAGTTCGAATTACAAACAATAGATGGCGCTGCGATCAATAGAGGCTAAATTCAGGCTCGATTTTTGGTACTTCGTGGCCCGGATAATACATTTCCATCTCCTTTTTCTGCATGGAACAACAGAAAGGACCAAAAATCGAGCCTGTATTTAGCGACTATTGCTTACAGCGCCATCTATTGTTTGTAATTCGAACTAAAATCGAAAATCACTGTAATAAAACTTTTGACTTTATGCATAACCCTCCTGCAAGAATTTTTTTAAATATCTGTCACCGTTTGGAAGTTATTGAATTTTAAAATCAGTCAGTCCTTTTTGGGACACCCGGTATATACATATTATAGTATTAATATATATATAATATTATCTTATAAATATCACTAGCCATAGCCATGCTGCTAATGAATCTGTTTTCAAATCATCTGAAGGAACTTTTACCCTTTCGTGTAACACAAGTGTTCCATGACTTCATGAGTTATGAAGCTCCAAAGATCCATATCCAAACAAACATATTAGCATCGCAATTCACTTACACCGAACTGAAGTTCAGTATAAGTAGAGAGGGTGACGGCGGATGAGGGTGTGAAATTAGAGAAATTCCTGTAGGTTTTCGTGAAATTGGAGATTCAAAAAGAGTTGTAAGTTTATTGAAATTCTACGTAGTTAACAGCAGTTCACAAATAGCAATGTTAGGGTATAAGACAAGACATACATCAGTCACTCATGAAAGACAGTGTACAAAAACGTGCTTTACTTTTTAACCCTTTCCAATAAAGTTAGTGTTTATGAATGCGGTTTGTCTGTCCCTCAGACCGTCTGTTTGCGCTCTAAGGCAACTCACACACTAAGGCGACACATAAGACATGTCACTTGAATTCGCTAGAAAAACCGGTTTAAAACAAGTTTGTAACAACTTAAAAGGCTCACACACTAAGGCGATACATAAGACATGTCACTTGAATTCGCTATAAAAACTGGTTTAATACAAGTTTGTAACAACTTCGTTCTTTGTTTCGACCGGTTTTTGCACTTCATGTTGCGCTTTATGTCGTTCTGTCGTCTCAGTGTGTGATATGCCTAACTCCCGTAAATATACTCGGATTCCCATGCAATTGATATATGTTAATGATGTTTACCATGGGATGCTTGGTATCCAGTATGAAGAGTGTAGCATTAATAGTTCATTTACAGGGGCACTCAAAAGTGTTTCGTTACATTATGGTCAACGGGAAAAAATCGTTTGCAGTGCATTTTAATGACATTAAGCTATTTCAAATGTATTAAAATTGATATATATATCACTGAATTGCACTACAAGATGATTGCTATATTGCTGTGTGTTCCACTTCTGAACCAGATCCTGAAGACAGTGATAATAATGTTGATGAATTATGTGAAATATCGTGTGTGCGTAAAGTTAGGGAACTGGGGAGCAAGACAATAAAGGGAATAAAGTTATTGAAAGTACGGACACTGGAATAAAACGAACTCTACTTTAACAAGTTACATATCCAAACCAGTAGGGCCATCCAAATGAAAAATGAGATTCAGATTGAAAAATGAAATTAAGATTACCTAGAGGTAGATTTTGAAGAGGAATCTATGAGACTAAAAATTCCTAGACCCTGGTGACAAATATCAGAGCAATAATAAAATTTCCTATACAGGATGTCCACTCTCAACGATGTCCAATGGCTAATTCCTAAACCGTTAGTCATAGCCATATAGTTCCAATTACAAAAATGTTTTAAATGGGGGTAAAGAAGTATTTAAAAAGTGGTCAATAGAATCATTTGGGTCAATAGAATCATATCCTGAAAAATTACGAAATTTAATTTTTTATACGGTCCCCCGGTCTTTCAAGTTATAGTTAGTAAAACTTTCCTATTACACTTACAAGTAAGACAAATAAAAGTCCTATTATTCTACGATTAAAACTGACCGAAGTAATGGCTGTTTAAAGTTGGAGCATATTTTTTGCTGCGAAATAGGAGTCATTTAAAAATTTACTAGAAATATAAATAATCTTCAGATATATAAAAAATATAGTTGATAGTAAAATTAACATTGCATTATAAATTTGAAATCTATAATCATTCTGAAATATTAATGCAAAATATACAGCTTGTACTAAACATGTAACAGGGAAAAAAAATAATAGAATTTTCGTTAAATAAAATGTTGAAAAGGAACAGCCTCGATTCTTTACAAAATGACACATATTTTGAAATGTTATTAGATTATACTAGGATGCAAATTTGTGTTGTCATGTGTTTTAGCTTTTTATAATTAGTTCTTACGTATTTTGTAGACTGAATCCAAAAATGGCCTTCATTTTTTATCACAAAGTACAGATTTTTTGCAAATCGTAAATTTGAAAGCTAAAAAGTGAAAAATTTACGGAAATCTGATAGTATAAAATAGACGTGATTGTTATTTCTTTAACTTTTGATAATTGATTTTTATGTATTTTTTACTATTGAATCCGAAAATGACCTTCATTTTTAACCATCACGTCAGGATTTTTTGCAAATTGTAAATTTCACAGTTTAAAAGTTCAAAGTTTTAATTGAACCTCCCACATCATCGGATCCCCGAGCTGTTTAGCTGTAAGAATCCCAGTATAAGCCAAAAATTGAATAAATTCTTGAATTAAATAAAATTAAATTGAATAAAAGAAGTTTTACATCAATTTTATAGTATGAGATTTTCGCTATTTTTTAACTTTGAAATTTACCATTTGCAAAAATGTCTAACATGATGGCTAAATATGAAGGTAATTTTTACATTCATTGCTAAAAAGCACATACAAATCAATCGTAAAAGTTAAAAAATACAACCATCGACTCTATTTTATAGTATTAGCTATTTTTTCAATTTTTCAATTTATTATTTGCGAAAAATCCTGACATGATGATTAAAAGTGAAGATAATTTTCTGATTCAACGCTAAAAAATACATAAAAATCATAATTTTAAAAATACATAATTTTAAAAATAAAAAAATACAACCATCGCAGTCTTGTGTTATCTAACCTAAAACTTTTTAGTAAACTTGTTGGCAGTAATCTATCCGAAATTTTTTGTACTATCCTGTAAAATAAGTACATATGGTAAGCACTGAAAATCATAATAATATTACATTGTCATGTGATTTACGTCAATATGTAAAATTTAACCTCGATCGCATATTTTAAAGTGAGTTGAATTTCGAGTACAAATTTTGAACTGGAAAGACATACATACCATTGTTTCAAGTTAACCCATTACCCGCTGGTGTTGCGTTCACGCAACGGTCAAAATAATTGCTCATGCTTAAATTAATTACTTTGTCACCACTATTTTACAATTAAAAAAATTGCCTTATCTATTGGCAGAAATTTTGATATTTTAATAAAGCGAAAATTACCTTTCTGAATTTGTGGTGACAAGCGACTTTCAACAAGAAATTTGAAAATTCCTACTTTATAGTTTTGGCGGTTAATAGGTTAAATACAAGCTTATAAAAGTAGCATAATTTTTGTTAAAAAAATCACGAAAAGAAACAGCTTCAAATCCTTACAAAAATCTGTCGTAATGTGATTTCTTTCAAAGCGCAGCTACACATGAAATAAATCCTTCAAATACTTTAAGCACTTTCTTTACGACCCCTAGAAGCATGGCTAAAATCATGTGTATTCGGATACAGAAAAGTGGCATAAGTCTTGCATTTCAAAGTTTCGTATAACTTCATGAATTTTAGTGTTAGATGAATGGGACTTTTTTGTCTTTCTTTTAAGAAAACAGGAAATTTTTACTAAATATCACTTATAGGGCCGGGGGACCGTATAAAAAATTAAATTTCGTAACTTTTTTAGAAATATTTTTATTAATCCAAACGACTTTCAGAATAATTTTTTACCTTATTTAAAACATTTTTGTAACTGGAACTATAGGTCTATGACTAACGGTTTAGGAATTAGCCATTGAACATCGTTGAGAGTAAAGACACACTGTATAAAATAATAATATAAATGGACAGTCATTTGACGACATATTTTCAAGAGAAACCAATGATTACACTGGAAATCGAATAGACCTTGCGCCGCCCTTAAATTTCCAAGAGGAATTATGCTTTACACCCTAAATCATAAAGTTAGAAATAACTGCAAATTAATTGCACACACTGATCAATGAAATGAACCTTTAAAAACAAAATCATCTGTCCAAAACATTACAAAATTAAGGCGACTGGATGCGTAAGAAAATGGATGGGTACATAAGAAAATAAATTAGTAAAAAATATTATGGATTGCATGTGGTTCTCTTTATCTCGGAAGTGTTTTTTCCCCCTTATAATCCTTTATTTTTCAAAATCGTTCTTTTTTTCTCGGAATCGTTCCTTTTTTCTCTGAATCGTTCCTTTTTTCGGAACGATTCCGAAAGGAACGACTCCAAAGAACTCGTTCCTTTCGGTGAACGATTCCGGGTGGAACGATTCCTTAAAAGGAACGATGTTGCCCATCTCTAATTATATCTATTATGAACTCTGCTGAAGCTGTAGGCTGCAATTTACGAAGTCACTTTCAGTCGTAAGTAAATTTAACTGCCATATTATTCCGATAGAAAGCAATCGAGCAGTGTTTCCTCATTTCCTGTAAAAGCACCGGGACATTAAAATTTTTAATTTAAGATTATTTTCAGGATCACGCCAATCCCGAAAGATTGTTATGAGGAAAGAATGTGTTATAGTTAAAAATGTGCACCTTTTTTTAGAAAATTGATAAATGTTGTTCCATTATTCGCTAGATAAATAGCAATTTCTACAAATTTCATGCATTTATTCATGAAACACACTTCATTAACATGCCCGAAAGATTTTCTTATTAAAAGAGAAAAAAAAAATGAGAATCCTTTTAATTATGAAGTACTTCGATACCAAACTTTTCTTTTGATAATATTAAATTTAAATTTTCATTTAACAGTTATTTCTATATTTTTTACTATTGCATATTTTCGGTATCGGGCTCTGATACAAAATGTTTTGGGCTCGGGCGGCCTCGGATTTAAAATCGTCGGGCTGGGACGAGTCCGGGCTCTGAAAAAAAGAGCCCGAACTCACCTCTAATGCAGACTCTACCTGATACCAAATGTTTTTCAAAATTCTGAATTGTGTGGAATTTAGATCATAGTCTGAAAAGCACTGCAGAAAATGATTGAGGAAATTTTTTACTCACAGAAAATCATTAGTGAAAATTTCATATCCCTATGAATCATTAAATTTGCAAACTTCTTGACGTGTTGACTATATTTATGGGCTGATTATCTCGTGACAGATTCAATTTCACGATTTTTTCCGCAACGAATTGACTAAATTCGCGACTTTTTTCCGTGATCGATTCACGAAATTCCCAATTTTTTTCCGTGACCATTTGTCAAAATTCACGATATTTTTTGCGATGATTAACGAAATTCGCTATTTCTATCCGAGATATTTTGACGAAATTCGCGATTCTTTTCTACGATCATTTGTTGAAATTCGTTTTTTTTTTCTCGCAGGCGACTGACAAAATTTGTGATTGCTTTGTGCGATCGTTTGACGAATTTTTAGCGCGATTCTTTGACTAAATTCGTGATCTTTATCCAAAACCTTTGACAAAATTCTCGCTTTTTTCCTTAATATATATTCGAAATTCTCATTTTTTTTTGCACGACTTATGAGCAATTTTTTTTTTTTTTTTTTTTTTTTTTTTTTTTTCTTGACCGAATGTTGAAATCTGCATTTTTTTCCCCGCAACCGAATGGCTATAATCGCTGTTTGTTTCCACGATCATTGCAATATTTTTTCACGGTCCTGTTAGGAAGTAATATTTTTTCCGCGACTAACTTGACAAATTGACTATTTTTTCCAAATCCAATTTGAAAAATTTAAGATTTTTTTCCGCGGTCGATTGGCGAGTTGATTTCGCGTAGCTGCGCAAAAAAAAAAAAAAAAAAAAAAAAAAATACAGCGGTTTTCTACGAAAATTAAAAAATGTTCCTAGAAGAATCCCATGGTTTTAAAAGACGTTAAGAGGGCAAAATCCCGTACGCTGTTTCAAGCCCTTCCCCACAAAGAAAACTTTGTTCCCATCTCCAAGAACGTTTTGAAATGGCTCCCCACTCCTGCAACAAAACCTGCGAAGAAGTCGAAAGGTCAGGGAAAAAAACTCTATTTCAGACAGTCTTCCGTTTTAGCGAGTGTAATTATATGGTGTTTTTTTCAAAAAAACGCTTTTTTTTCAGTTTCTGAAATAATTCTTTTTCTGACAGGTTTCATTTTCACAAGTTTTACAGTAAATGTACCTATGCTCTTCAGAGGTTTACTATAGAAAGGATGTTTTAACAGTCTTAACGGAATACTGTCTTAAACGGAAAACATTAGTCAGTATCTTGAAAGTATACCTGCTAAGATGAAAACCTGCTTAAAACGGAATTTTGAATCGGTTCTCGTTCGGAGGGAAGAGGATACCCCCCCGCCGAAACTCACCCGTGGCTATGCCACTGTCCTCAAACAAAACTTTGCCCCCCACCCCCAAGAAAAATCTGAAATGGCGCCCCTGTTCTGGTGGAATTTTTTCCCCCAGCTAACCTTATTGATTATAGCGTCTGGTCTGAAATCTGGTTCAGCTCAACAGAATAAATCGCAGGTAATGGAACTCCAGAAATCGCTGGATACGTAATTACACTTGATTAATTTTTAACACAATTATTCTAATTGGTAAATAAATCATATTAGAAGTAAATTTCCAACTGGGCGAAAAAAGTCCGGACCAGGATTCGAGCCAGTGATCTCTTGGCTGAATCCGCCAATTCTCTACCGTCTGAGCTATCCCGAACAAATCTGGGGTTTTTTATATATTTTGACTATATCTATACATTTAAACATAATAAAATTAATGAAATTTTATCAATGAACAGAAGAAAGACATTAAAATCAGGAGTGGGAAATTCTCATAAAATCCAAGGATTTCTTGTATCATTGAGCAAAACAAACACACTACACTGTTCCGATGGGCTTCGGTACGTAATATTTATAAGCTCTGGTGGGTTCAGACTAATATGTAAATATTCGCTAAAAATAAAGAAGTACTGAGCTTCTGCGCAAATTAAGCATATCGTGGAGCCAAAAAGATGGTCAATAAGAATATTTTACAAACACAAAGAAAAAGCAGAGAGTGAACATAATACAACCACGAGTAAAAACGACTGCGGGTAATTACGGCATTCCTCATCCTTGTTCGGAAAACACTGAGGCAGAAAACCATTGAGTATGTACTTTCGAGCGCGAAATAGAAGTAGTAGGGGAGAGTGGGGAGGAATGGGACACTTTTTACAAATATAAGAATATCAACTTTGTTTAACACAAGAACAAAAATTTCAATTTATAGAATACAAAATGAAACACTTTCTAATGTCCTTGAAAAATATACAAACATAATTTGCAGAAACAATTTTATAATTAAAGAAATTGTAAGTTTCAAAATGTGTCCCATACCTCCCCACTAACAGGGAGGTATGGGACAGCTAAAAAAACATGATAAAGCACAAATAATCTAATGTCGGTTGCATATATTCTCTAAGAAAGATTGTAAGTTGGTAATGTCTGTGCCACAATATCAAATTGCAGTATCTTCATTCAGGATTCCATAATTCAGGAAAATTCAGCACTGTCAGTCACAGATGACATTAAAAAATCATCAGTTCAATTAAAAAAATCATCAGCTCAATCAGTTCAATCAATCAGTTTATATTTTGAAGTAAATGAATATATTATCAATGTTATAATTGATATATTACCCTCTAAAAATATTTGCATATTAGCAATTTACATTCATCTTATTAAAAAGAAGGAATTTGACTTGTTCCATTCCTCCCTTTGCTGGCATGTCCCATTGCTCCCCACTACCTTCTTTTATGTTAAAATTCTTGTATACACAAAAATACTGCTTTAAGGCTTAGTCTAAATTATGTATAACATACAGTATGATGTTCCATAAATAGGGAAACTATTACATCTAAGCATAAACAAGTCATTAATATACAGAAAGCATAAAAAGTACATATATGAAGCAAATTTACTTTTGATTCCTAAAATAGTATTTTTCTTTATACAATTGCAAGCTTATGCAGATCAACAACTTTTTTCAACTGAAGATTGGGCTATCATTGCTTCATCTAGTGTGCGATTGATTAAATGTTTAGAATGATACATAAAGAAAAAAACCTACTGTCCCATTCTACCCCACTCTCCCCTATACTCCTGTATGTGCAATATCGTATGTCAGATATGTAAGCTCTTTGGTAGGAAAGAACGAAAAGAATTGGAGATGAGAAGGAAACTAAAAGATAATTTAGCCTTCAGTATTTTTGAAAGCGCTGTTTCATTGGGTTTCATAGCGCAGTGTTTATGAGCTCCGGCGAATCCCGCCTAATTTTTAAATATTCACTAAAAACAAAAAAGTACCGGAGCTGAGATACGGCGCAAATTAAGCACTGGCTGTACTATCAGGTAAGGAATGTATCAGTAGGGACTGATTTACAGTAGAACGTTCGCCAGAAGTGCCATGGGCTTCCATTCTCAAAGGTATACCCAGAAAGCCTATATGGCCGAGGCCTACAAGGAAAAAAAAAACTTTTTATAAAGCTCATTCAGCCAATATTATGGAGTGGAAACTCGTTGTTGTGTTAATGAGACCATGTGTTCTATTACCTTTTAGAGTATTTTTGGTATCAAAAGAAGGTTACAAGAGTAGGGGAGAGTGGAGTGCAATGGGTCAGTAGGTGTTTCTCTTTATGTATCATTCTAATCATTTCATCAACCACACATTAGATGAAGCAATGGTACTCTAAGCTTCAGCTGAAAAAAATAGCTGATCTGCATAAGCTTTCGATTGTATAAAGAAAAAGATTATTTCAAGAAAATTTGCTTCATATACTTTTTATGTTTTTTGTGTATTAATGACTTGTTTATGCGTAGATGTAATAGTTTCTCCATTTATGGAATATTATACTGTATATTATCCCTAATTTAAACTATGCTTAAAAGCAGCATTTTTGTTTATACAAGAAGTTTAGCAAAAAAGAAGGTAGAGGGAGGAATGGGACATGTCTAATTCCTTCTTTTTAATAGGATAAATGTAAATTGATAATATGCAAATATTTTTCGAGGGTAGTATATTAATTATAACATTATAAATATATTCATTTACTTCAAAACGTAAGTAAATGAAACTGATGACTTTTTAATGTCATCTCTGACTGACAATCCTGAATTTCCCTGCCAGTGATAAGGGTAATAGAATTTGATATTGTAGAACAGACATTATCAACCTACAATCTTTGTTAGACTGTATATATAGCCAACACTAGACAATTTGTGCCTTATCATACATTGTTTTATAGCTGTCCCATTCCTCCCTGTTAGTGGGGAAGTACGGGACACATTTTGAAATTTACAATTTTTTTATTTATGAAATTGTTTCTGCAAATTATGTTTCTATATTGTTCAAGGACATTAGAAAGTGTTTCATTTTGCATTCTATATATCGAAATTTTTGTTTTTGTGTCAAACAAAGTTGATTTTCTTATTTTGGTAAAAATGTCCCATTCCTTCCCACTCTCCCCTATATTTCCCAAAATGATGAAAATAATAAAAAACTAGTTGGATGTGCCAATCCCAAAACTTTCTTCTATCTCGTATATTTTAATATTTCAAAATGTTGTTACAAATGTCAGTATTTCATTTTTATTAGTTCAATACTATATCAACTTTGACTTTCATCATAAATTTCTGCTTTAGTCAATTGATTGGAGTAAAAACGAGTTAATCTCGATCATGATATTTACTGAAATTAATAGTTTTTCGTTATTCTGTTGTATATCAGCTGTTCGCGAATAGTTGACTTATCAGGATGGGAAGTTCCCGTCGATTCACGAACAGCCGGTATACAATAGAACTACGAAAAATCAAGAAAATTACACAAAAATTGCTATTATAGTGCCCCATTTCGGCTGAATATTTCCAAATTCAGGGAGGACTTTCTTGCCATGGCCAAAAAGTTTGGTTCAATTCTGTGCATAACTTCATACACTTTTAGATGGTACATTGGTATTCAAAATGCCACAAAAAAGCACAAAAATCGCTATTAGAGCGCCCCCTAATAGCGGATTTTTTCCAAATTAAGGGAGGACCTCTTGCCATAGCCAAAATCTTATTTAAAAAATTGATTCAATTATATGCATACACTTCATACACTTTTCGATGATACAATATTCAAAATGCCACAAAAATCGATATTGCAGCGCCGCCCCCTATAAGAAGATTTTTTCCAAATTTAGGGAGAATCTGCTTGTCAAAGCCAAAAACGTCAAAACAAATTTTGTTCATAATTTCATACAATTTTCGATGGTACAATATTCAAAATGCCACAAAAATTGCTATTACAGCGCCCCCTACCGGCGGAATTTTTCCAAATTAAGGGAGGACCTGCTTGCCATAACCAAAAATTTAAAAACAAAAATTGGTTCAATTCTATGCATAACTTCATATACTTTTTGATGGTACAATGGCTACGGACATAGGGATTCACGGACAGACAGAAAATTTCTATAAACATGTTTTTTGGGATCTTTGACGCCTAAAACATGTAAATCCGTCGAAAACCGGAAGTCGAAAAAAATTTCGATTACAACACTTTCTTATATTGAAGATAGAAGAAAGTAACCAGCTCGATGTGCCAATCCCAAAACTTTCTTCCATCTCATACATCTTAATATTTCAAAAAGTAGCTACATATGTTAATACTTCAATATTATTAGTTCAATACTATACCAACTTTGATTTTCACCTTAAATTTCTGCTTCAGTCATGTAATCGGAGTAAAAACGAGTTAATCTAGATCATGATATTTATTAAAATCGATAGTTTTTCCTTATTCTGTTGTCATCAGCTGTTTGGGAAAAGCCAGCTTAGCAGGACGCGAGTTCCCGTCGCTGCACGAGCCGCCGATGTACAATAGAACTGCGAAAAATCGAGAAAATTATAGAAAAACCGCCATCACAGCGCCCCTTTCTCGCGGAATATTTCCAAATTCAAGGAGAACCTGATGGCCACAGCCAAAAATATGCTCAAAAATTTTGATTCAGTTCTATGCATAACTTTATACAGTTTTCGAGGGTACAATAAAGAAAATGGCAGAAAAATCACTATTACAGCGATCCCTTCCAGCGGAATATTTTCAAATTCAAGGAGAAACTTCTGGCCATAGCCAAAAACATACACAAAAAATTTGGGTTCAATTCTATACATAACTTCATACACTTTTCGATGGTACAATATTGAAAATGACACAGACATCGCAATTATATCGCCCCCTTCCGGCGGAATATTTCTAAATTGAAGGAGAACTTGCTTGCCACAGTCAAAAACATACACCAAAAATTTGATTCAATTCCATCCATAACTTCATACACTTTTCGATGGTGCAATGGCGACACACAGACAGACAAACATTTTGTATAAACATGTTTTTCTGGATATCTGACCCCTAAAACGTGCAAATCCGTCGAAAAAAATTTCGATTACAATACTTTCTTCTATTGAAGATAGAAGAAAGTAACAAAAGATTACATATTTTGTAAATTAGTGTTTCTTGAACAAAATAAAGTAAATTTCGTTACAATAAATATTTTTCTAACAAAGTTGTTTATTAATATGTTTGCTAATTTTTCTTTTACCTACTAGGGGAAACTGTCCTAAACTGACATATCCTAAGGAAAAAATGCTTCTATTCATATAATTTTTTTCTCATGATCTTTATTTTCTACAAACTAACTTTGCGAAGTAATACAAAATGCAGTGGTACCTTTTAAAAAGAAATAAATAAAGGCACATGATCATAATAACGATTTATATAAAGTACTGCACTATGTCATTTTATCAACGAGTGCTTTCCTAAAACGACATACCCATAAGTTTCTATTAATTTCATTTGCATATCACAAATAATAATTTTTGCGGGCCAAGAAACACCGGCACACTCACTATGTGCCCACTTTGAACACTTAAGGCTGTTCTCAACTGCTCTGCTCAACAAGCGCAAAACGTTTTGACACATTAACAAATTCATTTTTTAACGGAAAGATATAAAATTGGAAGGCCTGACTATGGATGCGATTTGGAATCGAACTGTGTTTCCCATTTTTGGATCAATAAATTACCGATTGAGTTATAAGCGATTTTGATCACATGACAAAGATGTTTTTCACCCTTCCTTGAGTGGTTATTCTTCTCTCGCTCGGAAATTCGGTTCAAAATGCCCACTTTGACACTATTTCCTGGAAGATCTATTGCGTTTGCAAAAAAACGGAAAAACAGTTTGATTACATAGTTTCTGAACAATAACGCCTGCTAGTTTCATGCATTTCCAAACAAAAATAAATTAAAACATGTCATAAAGTTGCCGTTTTGGATTTGAGAACAGCCTTAACACATTTCATCTACTTCTCCTGCGATTTTGAGTGACTGAACAAATCATTGCAATAAAGACAGACTCCATCATCAGCGTCGGCAGAAAGGAACATGTCTTTGTCTTCAGCATTGGATCTAACAAAGCGAATTTTTTTTCTTAGTCTGTAGTGCTGCACGTCTTGACTGTGAATTATGTTTCTCCGCAGCTTTTGCCGTCGCTTCGGCAATATTAGGACTGCTAATCACAACTTTTGCACCTTCATGCTTCCCTTTTTTACCTGACTGCCAAGAAGGGTTATTCTTTCACGCATATCTGGGTATGTGGATTTCTGTATACCCTCGAAACATCCCAACACCTGGATGGATTTTAATGAATGAGGTCTCTACCGATTCGTCTTAACCGTCCGATGGTTATAGGCTAGGTTTTGTTTTTATAAATTCAACATGACGGCCGTAAAATACAGAGTGGCGGTACAGATGAAAAGAAAATTTAGGCACCCTATTGAGATAAGTACAGAACTTGTGTGAAAATATAAATTATTTAAAACAACGTTTAAACACACAATAAAACAACATATTTGACCATACGTATACGTTTCGTGAGTACTAGGACTCACATCCTCAGTGTAAAAACTTTAAAAACTTTAAAAAACTATATCCCCCCAACTGCATGTACGGTGAAAAAAACCCAAATGTCAAAACATAATACCAAAAGACCATCAAGTTCTAACAGCCAATGAAATTAATGCGGAAGTGAAGTGTCGTGACACAACAAATCCATCCAGAAAGTTGAGATGTATGGTGTACTAGATAAATCATTAACCAAGGAGTCTTTAAATTTATGGATATGAATAGCCTCATAAAAGTCTAAATCCAGAGGAGTAATACATTTCTTGATAATGGTAGCTGAGCAATGGTGCTGGGGGGAAGGACGTAATTTTAATTTTGACTCAGCTACCATTATCAAGAAATGTATTACTCCTCTGGATTTAGACTTTTATGAGGCTATTCATATCCATAAATTTAAAGACTCCTTGGTTAATGATTTATCTAGTACACCATACATCTCAACTTTCTGGATGGACACTTCACTTCCGCATTAATTTCATTGGCTGTTAGTATTAATCGCTTCTGGCCCGGAATTATAAGAAAAGCACTCTTACTCTGATTAAATTACTCATTCTCTTGTTTAAAAATACCGTTTATTGTATACAATCTCACCACACTCAATTCCGGACACAGCTCGGATCACAATAGACACACAAAAAAAAAATCTAAACTAAAACTTATTAACAACACATTCTCGAAGTAGAACTTCGAACCAAAACTAAAACCAAAAAGAATGTCCTTTTCACACAGCTTAGAAAATAACTACAAATTTAAAGGGCCGTGTCTTTTTCTCACAGCTTATATATTTCTAGTACAAACATTTTGATATATCTGCAATGTAGCGACATCTGTTGGTATAATTAAAATATACACTTTATCAAACATACCGCCCCTCTTGAAACCTCTGAGGGGGGTTTCAAACTAAACCACTACAATTACAACCATTGCAAAGAATAAAAATTACAATATAACATAAATGAGTCACAGTTAATTTAAACTTATACAAATATTTAACACAATTAATAAAGCAATATTACAATAATACACAATTTCTTAGTAAAAAATGAATTAATTTTCCAGAGGTAATACGGCAATTTTTGACACTGCTCTTTTGAATACTCCATTAGGGGTTTTCACACTTACGACTCTTACCTTATTGTCATTGCCACAAAATACCTCTACAATTTTTCCTAATAACCATTTACAAGCTGGAAGATCATCTTCCTTTATCACAACCATATCTCCAATTTTAAGGTTGTCTTTTGCTATCACCCACTTATTTCTCTGCTGTAATGTACTTAAATAACTATTTTTCCACTTTTTCCAGATGGTCTGAACCATTTTTGTGGTTTTCTGCCATAAGTTTAATCTGTTATTTTCAACGTTACTCAAATTAGATTCAGCAATGGCATTAAGTGGACGACCAATAAGAAAGTGTCCAGGGGTCAAGACCTCCAAGTCTTAAATATCTGAACTCATGGGAGTAAGTGGGCGAGAATTCAAAATGCCTTCAATTTGGTTAATTATAGTTAACATTTCTTCATAGGTTAATTTAGAATTGTCCACTACACGTTTTAAGTGATACTTGAAGGACTTGACTCCTGATTCCCATAAACCTCCAAAATTAGGAGCTCTAGGGGGAATAAATTCCCATGCAATATTTTCAGACAACAAGTAATTAGCAAGTTTGTTGTCTGGTTTGTTTACCATATCTTGCAACTTTTTAAGCTCTAAATTAGTTTTTACAAAATTGCCAGCATTATCACTGAATATTTTTCGAGGTTTGCCTCGTCTGGCAAAAAACCTCTTTAAAGTGGCAATAAAGGCCTCCGATGTTAAATCACTAACTATTTCCAGATGTACTGCCTTAGTTACCATACAAATAAAAATACAAACATAAACTTTATGAAAAATACCTTTACGTTGACCTTTATATTTAATCAAAAATGGGCCACAGAAGTCAGTTCCTGTACAATTAAAAACAAAGTCTACATTCACTCTATCTTTAGGAAGCTCGCCCATAATTTGTTCTGATATTTTAGGTTTGGCCCTAAAGCATATAACACAGTTATGTACAATTTTTCTGCAAATAGCTCTACCGTTTAGAGGCCAAAATTCTCTACGAACACAATAAAGTAAATTTTGTGGTCCTATATGTAGATATTTTTTGTGATAACTTTCAATAATTAATTCTGTAAGTTTATGTTTAGAGGGCAGTACAATTGGATGTTTTTGAACATAACTTAACATGCTATTTTGGAGGCGACCTCCAACTCTGATTACATTATTTTTATCTACGAAAGGATTTAAAGAAATCAATCTACTATTTTTTGGTAATTCTTTACCCTTGGTTAACAATGTGAATTCAGAACTGAATTCTTTTTGTTGCACAGATCTTACCATATATTCCTCAGCTCTCTTCAGCTCAGCAGATGTTAACCTACCTGAACACCTTGCCTTTGGTTCCTTGAGATTCTGAATGAACCTGAAAACATAGCTAAGAATTCTAATTAGTTTAGCATAATTATTACTTAATTGCAGAAAATTGTCAATAAAAGGTGCACAGTCTGTAATTAATAATGAAGTTTCTGAAACAGTATTTTTAAGTTCACACGAATATAAGTCCTTATCACTTTGCTCCAGTTCAAAACTATTTGAAGAATACTCAGTTCGTTGGGTTAGGAAATGGGGACCATGCCACCATAAGTTTTCCTGAAAAAGTTTGTCGGGATCCACACCTCGAGACACGAGATCAGCAGGATTGTCAGCAGATGCCACATGACCCCAATGGTTAATGTCAGAAAGATTTTGAATTGAAGATACGCGCGATGCCACAAAAGTTTTTAAATCACATGGTTGTTTTCGAAGCCAGCACAACACAATAGTACTGTCTGAATAATAGTAGATAGCTTCTTTAGGAACCTTCAAGATTTTGGAAACCTTTACCATCAATTTTGTTAACAAAACTGCAGCACACAGTTCTAAACGTGGGATGGTAATTGTTTTGATCGGTGAAACTCGGCCTTTACTGCAGAGCAACTGAGAAGTTTGTTCACCTGAAGAATTTGAAGAAACAACATACAAAACTACACCGTATGCTTTTTCAGACGCATCTGCAAATCCACAAATTTTAAATTGCACTGGATCGTTCGTAAAAATATATCGAATAACACTTACGTTGTTGATGGCCGTTAACGATTCTCGGAACTGCAACCAATCATCAAGTTCGGCTTTAGGTAGAGTATCATCCCAATCAATGTTTAGTCGCCACAGTCTTTGCAAGAAAATCTTTGCTCTCGTTAACACTGGACCTAGCAATCCTAATGGATCAAATATGCGAGCGATATTTGACAGAACACTTCTCTTAGTCACCTCAGTTTGATCACTGAACGATACACTAAAAGTAAACGTATCGTCATGGGCTTTCCAACAAAGTCCTAAGGCTTTAGTTTCACTCATTTTCTCAAAAGTGTAGTTATCGGATTTACACACTGGCTCCATTAATTCTGGATGATTACTGAACCATTTGTGTAACTTCATATCGCAAGTACTTAATAATTGAATAAGTTCAGTTTGCAGTCTCTTAGCCGATTCTAAATCAGCTGCACCGGTCAATACGTCATCCATGTAGAAATCCGACTGCACCACAGCTGAAGCATACGGAAATTGGGATTCACCGTCTATACCAAGCTGTTTAAGACATCGCATAGCTAAATAAGGGGCACTAGTCATTCCATACGTAACCGTACACAGTCTGTAATGTTTCACCTCACCATTTACAGTATCTTTCCAAACTATGCGCTGTAAATCACGTTGACTCTTATCAATAAGTATCATGCGATACATCATTTTCACATCTGCCGTAAAGGCATAACGATGTGTACGAAATCTAAGTATTATGCTGAACAAGTCATCTTGAATGACACCTCCATTCAATTGTATAGAATTTAGAGATTCTTCGGAAGAAGTTACATGTGAGCCATTGAAGACAACTCTTAGTTTTGTGGAACTTTTATCTGGTCGATAGACACCATGGTGAGGAAGGTAATTTGCATGTATCGACTCATTTGGATCCTCTACTTCCTCCATATGGCCTAATTCTCTATACTCCGACATAAATGCACAATATAACTCTAAGAGATTTGGATTTTTAACTAGCCTATTCCAAAGTGAATTTAATCTATTTTGCGCAAATTGTTTTGATTCTCCCAATGAACTAGGATCCTTTTTCAAGGGCATTTGTACTATGAATTTGCCTGATATGTCTCTCTGATGTGTGTTTATAAAGTGGGTATCGCATGCTTTTTCTTCGGTATTTCTCAATGGTGCGGTATCCTCTACTTGTTCTATTTCCCAAAATTTTCTCATTTCGAAATTTAAATCTGTTTCATTAACTAACCCACAATGTACTTGCACCTGACCGCTACAGTCATTAACACTTCCACTCACTATGCAACCAAACACCGTATTTTGCAGTATTAATTTAGAATTTGGTACATTCATACGACCCACCTTTATCAGTTCCAGAAATACTTCCGCTCCTAGCAAAAGATGAATTTTTCCTGGCCTATTAAATTCAGGATCAGCCAGAATAATTGACTCTGGAATTTCTAGCTCTGAAATATTGATATATTTTGAGGGCATAATTTGCGAAATCTTTTCTATGATAAGAAAATCTAACTCCCGACTATAATCTCCCGAATTATTACTAATCAAAGCTGTGGTTTTATTTTTTACTGTCACTGAAGATCCACTTAAGCACGATACTGAAACATTATTTTTTTCTTTGCGAATTCCTAATCTTTCAACTAACTGCAAGGTTAAAAAATTGCTCATTGATCCATTGTCCAATAAGGCACGCACCGGAATTTTATTTCCGAATTTATCTCTCATATAAACAACCGCAGTGGAAAGAAGAACTGTTTTAACATTACTAGATCTCACATTCGCAGTACCAGCGAAATTCTGAATTTGGTTATTTATCTCAAAGGGTATCGCGTCAGCATTTAATGTTTGTCTACCTTCATTCGCTGCCAGTGAGTTTGGCGCTTCTTTATCGCTGGAATTTTTTGTGTTTCCCATTGCAGCGGAATTTCTCTCACGCCTATCAAAACAAAGAAGTACATTGTGCCTTTTATGACACTTGGCACACGAAAATGTCGAATTACATTTTTTGACGCAGTGGTATTCTGAAAGACAATTGAAACACAAATTATGTTTTTTAACAAATTCTACTCTGTCCTGTACATTAAATTTTTGAAATTTTGGACATTTAAAAACACTGTGATTTTCCTGGCTACATACAACACATTTGCGCATATTTTTCTCATTTAACCCCGTAACCATGGAAGTCACCTTTGAAAAGCTATGCCTTGTATGGCTTTCGTTTTGAAAATTTCGTTTTGTATTTACTTGTTTGGACGCACTTAGTGTACGCGCGTGGTCTCTCAAAAATTCTAGCAACTGAGTTAAACTTGGTAAATTATCCCGCTTAAGATGTCTTTCCCACCACATTTTTGTATTTGCATCTAATTTTTGAGCTAAAATGTAAGCAAACATGGTAGTAGAAAACCCCTCAACTTTTTGTTCTAAAATCTCTAATGACCTAGTGCACTCATTTGTAATGTCTATTAAATTTAATAATGCTGTTGGGGACTCATTCTGAATAACAGGAATATTTATAAAACGTTTTAAATGAGCGTAAACTTGTTCTCTTGAATTTGAATACCTTTCCTCTAAAAGCGACCATGCAACTTCATAATTAGCATCCACAATTGAAATGGATTGAATGATTCTAAAAGCATCTCCCTTTAATGAAGATTTTAAATATTGCAATTTCATTGCCCCTGATAAATTTGAGTTATCATGTACAGTGGCCTTAAATATATCTTTAAAAGAAAGCCACTCATGCAAATTTCCCGTAAATATCGGAAGAGTCAGCTTAGGCAATTTTATATTATTTTCAGCCTTTGACGCATTTTCCAAATTAACATTCTGAAATTTTGTTTTTGAAAGCTTTTTGCTGAGCTCAAATTCTAAATTCTCTAATGACTCATTTATTTCCTCGTTTTCTTTGATAAAATCATCAATTTCATCTTCTTTACATGCTTTATAAATCGCGTCAAATAATTCAGAAAAAGTTTGAACCAGCTTATTGTGTTTCTCCTTTATGAGAAGTAGTTCACTTGGTTCTAGTTCAGAACCTGACAATCTGTCTTTTAGTTTTGTCAAACTAGTTTTATTTGTTTTCTTTTTAGCTTTAAGCTCTTTCAACTCTTTCAAACTCATTTTGACAAAAAATATATAAATTAAATGGGTATACACTTACCCCTCTTGATTCTTTAAATAATCCATGAGCGAATAAAGAAAACACTAGCTCTCAACACGCAGCTATGAATCACACTTAGCCGTTTACGCACTTAAACGATGACATGTTGATCTTTATCACTTTTATAACGATCGCAGTAAATATTTATATCACTCTCCTGGTTTTTCTCTGGCAATGAAGACGGACCATAATATGAATCGCTTTTGGCCCGGAATTATAAGAAAAGCACTCTTACTCTGATTAAATTACTCATTCTCTTGTTTAAAAATACCGTTTATTGTATACAATCTCACCACACTCAATTCCGGACACAGCTCGGATCACAATAGACACACAAAAAAAAAATCTAAACTAAAACTTATTAACAACACATTCTCGAAGTAGAACTTCGAACCAAAACTAAAACCAAAAAGAATGTCCTTTTCACACAGCTTAGAAAATAACTACAAATTTAAAGGGCCGTGTCTTTTTCTCACAGCTTATATATTTCTAGTACAAACATTTTGATATATCTGCAATGTAGCGACATCTGTTGGTATAATTAAAATATACACTTTATCAAACAGTTAGAACTTGATGGTCTTTTGGTATTATGTTTTGACATTTGGGTTTTTTTCACCGTACATGCAGTTGGGGGGATATAGTTTTTTAAAGTTTTTAAAGTTTTTACACTGAGGATGTGAGTCCTAGTACTCACGAAACGTATACATATGGTCAAATATGTTGTTTTATTGTGTGTTTAAACGTTGTTTTAAATAATTTACCCTATTGAGAGCCATATCATTGGATAGGTCTTTCAAAATGAAGACGATATTTCATTGACTTTTTTACAGTCAAAGTTCCGTTTAAATATTACCCAACCTGGAAGTTATGTAGGTAGGATCTCTAGCTTTACTGCAACTCTAATCTCCATAGACATCTATAGGCCTCATGAAAACAGTGTTTATAGATAGGAACTAACAATTAAACACAACTTAAAAGTCATCAATACAAGTAAATAAAAAAATAGGTAAGTGATATAATAAAAAATAGTTTCACATTGATGAGAAATAATTAATTAGTTCGCTTTTTACGCAGTCGGGTTTTTTGATTTCTTAAATTTAATTTTTACTTGTTAGAGAATGATCTACTACTATAAGGTGAACAAGGAAGTGGAGATACATAAAGTGGTCTGATAAATGAACGTGATGAACGTGAAGATGCTGCCTGTTGAAAAGATACACACGTCTTTGGAGTATCGGAAACAGATGTTGTCGGTGTTGTAATTGGTGGAGGCGATATTGAAACTGGGAAAATTGACAGATTTGGTCTAGATAGGCTGTTATCTGTGAAACATGTGTTGCTGTCGTTGCTTTCCATATTTTCCAGTGGACTTTCTGTCACAACTGAAGCACAAATAACATGATCGGGAAAGATGGGATTGATTCCGTTTTTCAAAAGCAGGCGTGTCATTTTACCTACAATTGCCATATTGTATATACAGAGGCAGTATTCGAAAACACATGCATTTATAAACTTCTGCATATACTGAAAATAATTTAAAAAGGAATAAGTATACTCACTTTATACTTCAGATATGTAATCAGTGAAATGCAACAGACGTGAATTAGCACCAAAAAATAGCCCCAAAAATTTTCTGACGAAGGTGTAAATAGTTTCTTTGTAAACAATGAGAAATTAAAACTTGAAACCCTCGCCATTAAATGATTATCGTTGCTGATCGATTCCACAACATACCTGCGCATCGTTAAGTGTTGGCCTCAAGTGCTTTACATTAAGGCTTCTGTCCCTGCCGGCGAAGACACTCGCGAGTTAATGCTAATCCTATAGGGAGAGATTTATCTAACGTTTCGTTTGCATTCGACATTTTTATTTTATTTTATTTTTTTGCATTGGATAGCCGAGGTCTGTCTCTACATCGTACCTTTTTTACTTTTTCGATTTTGGTCGCAGATATTTTTTATAAAGTTACTTTCACTTTCAAAACCGGTTTTGAAAATGAAAATGTCATTCTAAAAAATATCTGCAACTAAAATCGAAAAAGTAAAAAAGGTCCGATGTGGAGACGGATCTCGGCTATCCAATGCAAAAAAATATATATTTAAAAATGTCGAAATGCAAAGGAGATACAGAAAAATCCCTCCCCATAGGATTAGCATTAGCTCGTGAGTGCCTTTGCCGGCAGGGACAGTAGCCTTAATATCTCGGCGAATTACCGACGATTTTTTCCGAAAATCATTATAAACAATGCTTTTATACTTTTAATATATATATATATATATATATATATATATATATATATATATATATATATATTTAATTATGGCCATTTTTCCCCCCATTCTGACCTTTTTGAGTTCTAACTTTTTACAGCTGCTCTCTCATCTTAATCTAATGCTTCATTTATAATGGCTGTTTCATAATAATAGAAGCCATCAGTCCATCAGAAGAAAATGAAGTAATGAAAGTGCCGGGCGCGACACTAAATTCTGAAAAAGCAGAATTCCTGTTCCCTAGTTAATGATCTATTGCACGTTAAAATATTTTTTAAATAGTGGATATGAATATGAAAATTGTGCATGTAAATTTTGCGACGGTGAAAAAGATTTTATTTTTAGATTTCATTGAAAGCAAAAATTATTTGTGTCATAGTGGCGCAATTTTCGTTGATTTTTCATTACGTAATACCAAAGATCAAAGCCTCTATTAATAACATCACAATTTCATTATCTTAATTGCATGTTACTGATCACGTATAAGAATAAAGTTTAATTTTTCAATAACTTTCAAAGTTGAAATTAGGGATTACCGAATATTGGGTATCTATTCGGAATTCGGCCATATTACCGAATATTCGGTTAGGCCGAATATCAAACTATTCGGTGTGTTGAATATTCGACTTAACCGAATATCAAACTATTCGGCCTACCGAATGCATAAAATGCCCCGTAAAAATATTTTTTAAAACTTTACACATCTTCTACTTTTAACTGTCTGTTAATAAAGATAATCAGAATAATCGGACAGAACCATTCTATCACTTCCAATGACCAATTCCAATTATCATCATTTTTTGTACAAACAAATTACAGTAAAACCTCTCTAAAGCGACCACGTTCCGTACCAAT
Organism: Maratus speciosus; assembly: GCA_963932465.1. Classification (NCBI taxonomy): domain Eukaryota; kingdom Metazoa; phylum Arthropoda; class Arachnida; order Araneae; family Salticidae; genus Maratus; species Maratus speciosus. The sequence continues at coordinate 297,154,660 of OZ010798.1, forward strand.
AAAAATTAGTCGCTCCGAGAGGTGACCTCTTAATGGAGGGCATGTTTAAATCTACATTTTAAATGTTGAAAAAAGGTAACAATTAATGTTACTAAAATTTATTTTTCACATTAGGAAAAAATATAAAAATGTAAATATCAAAACAAAAGTTAATTACATGAGATAATTAATGCAGAGTTTATAAAATGACGTTTGCTTTGATCATTGACGTTTGCTTTGATTTTATGGGTTTTTCTTTTATAACTTTTATTTCCAAGTCTTTTCGAAGTTCAGTAAATAAATGCATGTTTTTTTTTGGACGGAAACAAATAATGACAATTTCGTTAATTTATCTATTTCTTCGGGAGTTTCCTAACAGAATAGGGCAGTGGAGTTTATTGACTGTCATTCTTAATTTGTCAGCAGAATTAAATTCATTGCCTAAAAAGGCACAAAGGGGTTTAAACACTTAAAAATTACTAGGATATTTATTAAAAAAAAAAAAAAAAAAAAAATTCTAAACTTAGTTTAGAAGTTTGATGAATAATTCCGGAATTATTTTTTTAATAAAACTTTCTTCAAGTGGCCGGGAAAAAACGGAATGTGTTTAATTTTCTTCAAAGAAATGGGTCGCTCATGGAGGGAGTTCAACTGGGATGGTCTCTGAATGGAGGTAAAATTAGTATTGAGCCTATGGGAATAAATTTCGTTCCATGAAAAATGGTCGTTCAGGGAGGTGGTCGCACAGGGAGGTTTCACTGTAATATGATGCAAATCTCGCTAAAATATCTCCATTTTTGCTAAAGTTGTGGGCGAAATTTCAGTTACGGCTTGTAATGATGCACTTTGCATTTGCATTTGTGATGGAATAAGTGGAATGATATATTTTTTCTTGTTCAATATAAGAAAATTCTTTCATTTGCTTGAATTTACAGAAGGCATGGAATTTAAATTTTGTTAATTAAAAAAGTTTTAAATCATCCCCTTCTTAAATAACTCAATACATAGATTTTTTTTTAGTGCAAAGTTTCCTCATAAAAAAGAGTCTTGTTTATCAAAATGCAGGTATTTGTTCTGCATATTATGTAAAATTGTTTAAAATTTAACTTTTTAATACCGTTAAACTCTGAGATATAAATGTATTTGGCCAGCCGAATATTCGGTATTCGGCCCAAGAGTTACTATTCGGCTAGCTGAACATTCGGTATTCGGTTTACCTGCAAGCCGATTATTCGGTATTCGGCCAAAATCACTATTCGGTGCATCCCTAGTTGAAATTAAACTAATAATATTTCTTTTAAAAGTTAGACTAGCCAATATAATATGGATTAATAATTGTAATTATTTTTGTTAATTTTTTATAAATTCAGTCAATCTCCCGGCTTATTTTGTGTCAAAAAATAACGTTACCTTGCAGAAGCTAGCCGTAAAACAAAGCATATTACGATTAAATACTCTTTAGCAATTTTTTTAATTTCTAAGCATCGCACATTTTCAATTTTTATATCGTCGCATTGGGAAAAAAAAGTTCTTTTAAATGCATTTTGTTTGAAAACTGTATCTCCATTTAAACATTTTCATTCGTCGGATTCCATGGGTTTCGACTCGTAATAATAATAATAATAATAATAACAATAATTGTGCCACAGGCCCTTGAATGCATTTAGTATAGAAGAGTGTTTACTTGGTTTGGATCTAGTTGGTTTTACTTTTTTTTTTATTCGCTAAAAGTTTAATTCAATATTATGGTACAACAAAATTTTACTCATTTTTATATCATTTCGTATGCATTTTAATATGTAATTCTCGTTAATACGTCGTAATATCTCGCTAATCTCGCTCTTTCATGAAGGAAGTATAAATTTATTTCTGAAAAAATTAAAAATATTGCTGATATCGCTGGTAATTAATGCATGGAAACTATTCCAGAGAGAAACATTCGCCTTGCATACAATATTTCAAATGAAAATCAAAATTCAAAGCAATTGCTTAAGAGGCGCAAAGGCCAACATAGTGAAAAAGATTCCATGCCGGGACTCGAACCTGGGCCATCAGTATAGCGCACTGACGTTCTACCGACTAAACCACATGAAACGATGCCCAGCCTGGAAAATTCCTCACTATTATATGTTGGCAAGACTACAAACGCAGCACAAGATGGAATATTTATCGTGAGCCACCGACCTTTGGCGAACACGAAACTTAATTAAATCCAGCTGGACGATAAATATTCCATCTTGTGCTGCGTTTGTAGCCTTGCCAGCGTATAATAGTGAGGAATTTTCCAGGCTGGGTATCGTTCCATATGGTTTAGTCGGTAGAACGTCAGTGCGCTATACTGATGGCCCGAGTTCGAGTCCCGGCATGGAATCTTTTTCACTATGTTGGCCTTTGCGTCTCTTAAGCAATTACTTTGAAATTTGATTTTCATTTGAAATATCACTGGTAATCCCAATCCTTTTACCAAATATTTTTATGCATTAATCATACCGTCCGTCTGTACCCATATAACACCGCAAAAAATACCCAACCGAATGGTTTGATATTTAATTATATAATCGTTGCAGAATTTTGTCAAATTTTATGAAAATTGAACCAAAACTTAAAAAGATATTAATAAAAGTTTTCCTCATTTTATTAAATCCTATCATACGTAATTACTTCAATGGATACCCCATGATAGGTAATGATTCTAGGTTGTCATGGTGTTTACATCCTATTTAAGATGGACTCTTATTATTTCCTCATTACTGAATTTAATATATAGAAACGTAATAAAATTTATATTCATGGATTTTTGTATAAGAGTGCAACAGCTATTGCACCAAGATCTAAATATTTATAAAACTAGTTATAGTACGAATGCACCTCATTTGCCACGTTTGATGTACAATTGCTGACTTGTTTAGTTTGGATCTAGTTGGTTTTACTTTTTTTTTTCTTCACTAATAGTTGAATTCGATATTGTATAACAAAATTTAAAGGACTAATGGCTATTTCTTAATATTTTTGAAATACTCAAACTTCATATCACAGGTTGTGAAGGTCACATAGTTCTGGCATAAATCCAGGTATTACAACATATTGGGCGTGCTCATTTTTTCCCCTTTGAGTCCCAGGTGCTACCTCACAAGTGAGATTGGTCCTTAAAATTGTTTGCTTTACAACCTCAAGGTACGCACAATAATTTAACGCATTTTGACGGAATAGGCAAAGCATACCAATTTTCTAGTGACCCTGAATCTACTGATTGCCATCTGTGTGTGTTCTTCAATCACAAATTGTTGATGGATTACTGGAGATCAGAAACACAGATGAAAAATTTATGAGAAAAATCTCAAGGTTGGTTAGTCATGATGGGAAATACGCGATGGAATAACGTTAAAATCCTTAAGTGGTAAGAGTGAGGTAATGGACAGTAGCTTAAGAATACATAAATAACATGAAAGTGGATTCCTAGAGATCTTTTGAGAAATGTGTCTACCATGCCCCGGTTGGTTTTAACTCTTTATTACAAAACTAGCCGCCTTTGGCGACCAGTTTGGTCTCCCTTAAATGTAATGCTAAGCATTGGATCATGTTACTTTCATTCATAATTTAATTTACTTGCTCAACCGTTCGCCAAATCGGAAGATTCTGATAAAGAAATCAAGAACTTGGTATATTTATGTTAGCCGGACGCAGAGGATAGATCACCAAACATTGTTCCCGTCGGATTTTTTTTTTTTCATTAACTTCATTTAAAGTATAATACTTTCACTCATTTTATTTAAAATACACAAGTTTAATTTAAAACTGAAAAAGACATTTAATTTCAACATTAAAGCTTTGTTTAAATTTACCACGCGAAAAATAAAATTGTCGATATTTTCACCCGGCCTAACATAGAAGTACCAAAAGTTCTTTGCGATCATGGCAACTTTTATGTAGTTTTATTCGAAAAATAATATTTGATTGAAAATGGCCGTCTTGCATATAAAAAGCGTAATTGTTTATGGCATTCACATGACTTGAACTATTATAACATAGATGAAATGATGGCGATGAAACAATATTTGGCAATTTATCACCTGCGCCACGTACCGAAATGGCCGTCTGGCATATAAAAAGCGAAGTGGTCAGCCCGGAACTGTTGATAACAGTTACATGACTTAGACTATTATTATAGAGATTTAAAAAAACGAAAAATCCCTAGTGGCTCAGCCTAGAGGTCTGCACGGGCCGGAATTTCCAGGCCGAAATTTCCAGGCCCGGGCCGAACGAAAGCTATCTTGGCCAGGCCCGGCCCGGTGTAAAAATTGAAAGTTCGGCCCGAGCCCGGCACGGCCCGTTTGCATTTTTACAGTTCTCGGCCCGGCCCGTACAAAAATTAGTGAAAACAGGCCCGGCCCGGCCCGATTCAATTTCTACAAAAAAAAAAAAAATCCGTTTTTTCTCGACACACAATTAAGATTCTTTTAATGAATACTACGTACATATTTATGGGAAAATTTTACAGTATATTTTAGATTACTATGTGTTCGCAAAGCAGAAAACACACAATAGTAAACATTAACGATTATACAGTGTTTTAGTCATCGTCTCTACAGACATTTCGAAATTCCAATAAGGATTCATTAAAAGTTAATGTAGTTCAGAATAAAGGATTAAAAACATGATACCTTTTGAAGCTGTATGATAAAAAGTAGATTTGCGAAAATATTTCTCTCATTTTTAAGGCTTTTTTCATATCAAAAGTAGTACAGTCACATGACAAGAATCTCTGTTATCTCTGTAAGTAATTTATCAAATATGGAGAAAGCTATTCGTTTCCAAATGCCTTCAATAGTCAGTCCTGTGAATTTTATGCCTTTATAATTAAAAATGAGTCAGAAAATATGTTTGAAACTTTCGCATTGTTGAGCAGTGAATATGAGAACCCCTTAAGGTATATTTCCAAAGATACTGTTAACAGAAGTTCATTATCACTATTAATACTTTTACAAAACATAATGCCCGTCCTACACATCCTGAGATCGGTTAAGACCAGTTCCGTCCCGGCACGAGTCGGCTGAAAAAAAAATTAAACCCGTAATCAGACATCTTGTAACTGTACGATGCCGATCTCTACGATGGACATGTTACATATCTGTATTGATGTTGTTAAACTCGCATCGGCTCGGGACGCACATTTATACTTCTCGAGAAAATCATATTCATTGAAAATGGCTCGTATTTTATCTGCTTCGCTTGAATTTTTATATCGGGCCGATAGGGCCGATTAATTTTTTTTTATCGGCCCGGCCCGTTCATTTTTTTTTTCCAGCCCGTTTATTTTGTCTGTCGGCCCGGCCCGCTGAAAAAATTGCCCTAATTCTGCCGGCCCGGCCCGTTGGAAAATTCGCCTTCATTCCGCCGGCTCGGGCCAAACCCGGGCCCGTGCAGACCTCTAGCTCAGCCTACAGGCGCAGGTAGATTTCGAAGTTAAGTACTAATTTCAACAACAAAAACTAAATCATGATTAGAGATAAACCCACTTTAACAATTTTATCTGGCCGTTTTTGACGAGTTTTTAATTTCATTTTTATATTAGAGCTGGTTTTATTAGAATCATGTTAAGGCTGTATCCAAGAAATATTTTTCCATGCTCAACAACTCTCGAAAATGTCTGACACATTTTCAGATTCATTTTTAAAAGGAAAAACGGGAAACTTGCTGACGTGATTTTTTAAGAGATTTATAAGCCACCTAGGTTTTTATTTTTCGTTCAATTAATTATAACTTGATTCATAAAGAATTATTTTCTCAGTAGACCCATATTTTTCGTTTCTAACAGAGTCGCTTCGAGAAATTCGGTTCAAAATGGCCACTTTGACATTATTGTTTTAAATATATTCTGCCTCTATCAAAAAATTGACCATTATGGCACATAATATAGTTTCTGAATAAGAAAATCTACTACTAATTGGAAGCGACTGAAAGCAAAAATGAATTTAAAAATGAGTCAGAAAATAAGCAGTTTGGATATGAGTACATCTTTAATACGATATTTTTCTCTTCAACCTATATGTATTTTTAATTTGTTTTTGCTGTAAGAATTGGAAATTTAATTAGATTTGATATCTTGAGAATTGACGAAGTTATGAATTTTTTTCCCTCCAAAACCCTATTTTTTTCGCCCTTTGAGCCCATTTTTAGTTTTATTAAAAATCTGTCATACATAAATTTTTGGTCCATTTTTTAGAAGTAATAATAACTTTAAACTGAGTCGATATGTACTATAATTAAGAAGTTATGGGGTATTTTCGTTTTTCACAAAACCCCTACCTATTTCCATTCCCTTGGTCCGAATTTGCCCATTAACGAACTGGACCGAGATTTTATGCCCCTTGATTTTATGTATCAATTTGGAAAAAATTTGTACAGAATTATGGAAGTTATCGTGTCCATAAAAAGGTTACATAGATAGGTAGATAGATAGATAAAGTTTATTTACCCTACTGCCAAGAAGGGTTATGTGTTTCACGCGTATCTGGGTATGTGGATTTCTTTATACATTCGAAACATCCCAACGGCTGGATGGATTTTAATGAATGAGGTCTCTATCGATTCGTCTTAACCGTCCGATGGTTATAGGCTAGGTTTTGTTTTTATAAATTCAAAATGGCGGTAGAGACGAAAAAAAAATTTACGCACCCTATTGAGTGGCATATTATTCGATAGGTCTTTCAAAATGAAGACGATGTTTCATTGACTATTTTACAGTCAGAAGCTCCGTTTAAATATTACATAACCTGGAAGTTATGTAAGTAGGATCTCTAGTTTTACTGCAACTCTAACCATCATAGACATCTATAGGCCTCATCAAAACAGTGTTTATAGATAGGAACTAAAAATTATACACAATTTAAAAGTCACCAATACAAGTAAATAGAAAAATAGGTAAGTAATATAAAAAATAATTTCACATTGATGGGGAATAATTAATTAGTTCGCTTTTTACGCAGTCGGGTTTTTTGATTTTGTAAATTTAAGTTTCACTTGTTGGGAATGCTTTTGGGTTCTAGGGGTTATGATCGGTGTAGATCTGCAAAAAAATTTCCGAAATTCCAACATAGATGAGATCCCAATAGGTAGTATTTCATACTAAATCTACCTAAAATACAGTGAAACTTCCATTTAACGAAGTCTTATCGCTACGCTTAAATACTTCGTTATGAAGAAAAATCGTTAAATAGAAATCAATTCAAATTCGTCATATTTGTATAATAAAAAACACATGCATAAAATGAAAAATACACATAAAATAGAAATATTGGAAAAAAATGTGTTTTAATTTAAGCAGTAACTTTTTTTATGCAATGTAGACTTATGAGAGAAACTTAATTTGAAATGTCAAAAAAAACCCATAATAAAGAGAGGTAAACAAAAAATGAAGCGTAGCGTAACATTTCTCTTTTTTCTCAGTATTTCAATTCCTTAACTTTAAAAAAGACTTTCGCACTGCAATATTTAAGATTATTTGCTGATACGCTTTTCCTTTATTTTTTAATTAACTGCAATTCTTAATCAAACATAACAAAATGTGAGTGTCAATGGCCTGTGTCAATAACCTGTGCAGAAACTTTTCGTAAGACTCTCATTCATCGTTGTGTGTTTTGTATGAGCATAGAAAAAGGATGTTAACATCAGAAATAATGCTATATGAAAGGGTAATTTAAAATAAAAATTCCCATTTTTTCCCTGGTAAATGTATACTTAAAATTGATTTGCCCCGGATAAGTTTGTTTCTCCAGTCGACATTTATTACGTTCAGGTCACAAATTCGAATTAACTTTAAGATACAAATTGTCGATCTTAGTGCAACTTTACTTTATCTGTGGTTAGTGATGAACCCAGAACTCGACAAAGCCTTGTTTCGCTGCAAGTCCGGTTATCATTCAGTAACAATTAAGCCAAATAAATTTAAATTCCTACTATTTTGACACATTCGCCCCCTATTGAGAAAAATCAGCAGTTCGATCATAAAGCCAGCAGACGCGCGTAAAAGACAAACTTTGTAGATTTGAGCTACCTACTGATCCGATGATCATGTAAGCTGTAAACTAATCTTCACTCTTCCAAACGTCCCACGGTTATGTCTATAAACGATGTACGGTTAATTTAGAGGTAGTGAATAATTATTTCCACCAGCCTAGTTGTATATTTTATTCTAGTTACGTGGATTCACTACATTATAAGTCGGCAGGATAGTTGCTTTAACCGCGAAAAAAATCCCAGCCTTTTCTGAACTCATAATACATCCTCTCTTCAAATGCATTACGGGAAAATCTCAAACCGTTGTGGACATAAACTTTCATAAATAAATAATAAAACTTTGCATGAATCACTATAAAACAAAAGTACACAAAGGACGCGTTTCGGTCCCAAAATTTTAACAGCCCGTCATCAGTCAATGTAAACACGTGTCCGTAAGGAGACGTCACAAATGAATAGAAGGGACAGAGAGAAGATCTTACAAAGAATGCGATAGGTGGCTGTAGCTGAAATATAAACACCAATAACAGAGGAGCACATGCGGAAGAGGAAGGTATTGCAGAAAAGACTTGAATAGGCAATCTACTCTGGTTTAGTTTTATTTCAGCTCAAAATTATGTTGATATTTCAATCCGTCCTCATGTTTACATAGAATGATTTAGATTTTGCTAACTCTTATGTAACGTGTCGATTTCAAATTTTAGCAGACTATAGCCTTCCACATGGAAAATAATTTTTTTTTAACTGCTGTAATTTTAAGTTGAAAAAATATTAGAATTTTTTTAATTTAAGATTTAAAAAAAAAAGAAGTTACAGCACGTTGTACAATTCTTTCCTTTTCCAACAACTTTTCTTTAAGAAAAAATTAAAAAGACAAGTACTTAAAGACTTTCGTATTCGCTATCAGAAACTAAAATCATATCTGGTGCTATCTAACTCATCAAGGAAAAAGCACAAGATCATCTCAAACAGTCTTCTATGGTAGGGAATGTTATCTTTCGCAAGAATCTGAAAAAATATATTTATGGTAATGTCGTTCAGTCTTCTTTTCTATGGCCTTCGCAGATAATAATTTAATCGGATGAAACATGAAAATACCAACAAATGAAAGTGGGTTAGAAGATCATCCGTGGGACCAACTACCCTTGGTAAAGAAGGGGGCAATTTAGGGACAGCTCGCCATTAATTTTCTCCTTTACGACAATTTTGCTCTAATTTGGAGATGATTCTGAAACTTACGCTTCAGTTCCAAATAGTGTGTCAATACGTTCACAAATACTTATTTACATTACTGTAGTTAAGTCACCATCACTGCCTACTTAATATATATAACAGCCTGTTCATTTCTCCAAAAACCGCCGAAAAAGTGTAGGCGGGTTTAACTACGTGGTTTAGCACAAACCCTACCCAAATTAGCATTGAATAAGCTGATTTTTATTCTGTCCACGTGGTCAGAGTTTTGGTTCAGGGTTTGCACGATTGGTCAGAATTTTCTTTAGAAAGGAATCAGCGTCCTCCAACGATTGACTTCATACATTAAACGTAAATGGGCTTGCCTTATAGATCTCGTATGCCTCGGTCACCATAAGGGTCCAAATAGACGTAAGCTTAAACTCTTGGCGCATTTGTTGTGGTGAGGCGAGGTTTTTCATTTTTAATTGCACTTCAAGTATACTGAAGTATCATTCGGTAAGGACGCAGATACTGATCTCCCCATCTCCAACTTTTGCCATTGTTGAATCTCTCATCCCTTTTGTTATTAAGCGCAAATGGTTGAAGAATAATAGGGATAATCGCACTTGAAGGAAAGTAAAAATGTATGTAAACTCGCCTTATCTTCTTCAAAACAACGTAGCATTTTCAAATTTTGAAAGTGTAACAGTATGATAGTTGAGGCGCTGTAGTTGAAGCATTTTCTTTCTCTGTGACAAGAAAATTCTTCCGTCTTGGTAGACGTGAAATTCAGCTTTTATGTAGGAATGAAGGTGATCTTGAATCTACCCTAATTTATTAGGTAGCTTTCTTTACAAAAAAGCTACCTATTGCAGCCGTTCGGAGGAAAGCGATTTCAAAAAATTTTGGTATATTTTCATCGATCATGACCCCCAGACCCCGAAACCACCCTCCGTTCAAAATTGATATATATATATATATATATATATATATATATCTATATATATATATATATATATATCTGACCTATGTCACACTGTAACGCCCGTAATTATGAACCGATTTCGATGTAATTCGGTGTGTACATAGTACATACCAATGTCTCGACCGAGTTCGTTGGCCAGCTTCATCCGCCATTTTGTTTCAAAATGGCGGCCATTTAAAATTTTTAAAAAATTTTAAAACTTGAAATGTGGTACCAAAAAATTAAAAATGGAAAAATATTTTTTTCTTATGTATTTGACCTTTATACAAAGATTCCGGAGCAGTTTTTGTTTCGTCTATATCTTAAAAAATGGCTGAGTTATAGCATTTTGAATTTCTAGTGTGGCTGACATTTTGAAACGTCCTGAAATTTGTCACGCGATAAAAGGCGTATTAATGAACCGATTTGGATGTAATTCAGTGTGTACATAGTACATACCAATCTCTCGACCGAGTTCGTTGGCCAGCTTCATCCGCCGTTTTGTTTCAAAATGGCGGCCATTTAAAATTTAAAAAAAAATTTAAAACTTGAAATGTGCTACCAAAAATTTAAAAATGGAAAAACATTTTTTTCTTATGTATTTGACCTTTATACAAAGATTCCGGAGCAGTTTTTGTTTCGTCTATATCTTAAAAAATGGCTGAGTTATAGCATTTTGAATTTCTAGCGTGGCTGACATTTTGAAACGTCCTGAATTTCGTCACGCGATAAAAGGCGTATTTATGAACCGATTTGGATGTAACTTCGTTTATACATAGTACATACCAATGTCTCGACCGGGTTCGTTGGTCAGCTTCATCCGCCATCTTGTTTAAAAATGGTGGCCATTTAAATTTTTAAGAAAAATTTAAATTTGAAATGTGGTACTAAAAAATTAAAAATTGAAAAAATATTTTTTTCTTATGTGTTTGACCTTGATAAAAAGATTCGGGAGCAGTTTTTGTTTCGTCTATATCTTAAGAAATGGCTGAGTTATAGCATTTTGAATTTCTAGCGTGGCTGACATTTTGAAACGTCCTGATTTTTCTCACGTAATAACAGGCGTATTTATGAACCGACTTGGATGTACCTTGGTGTGTACATAGTACATACAAATATCTCGACCGAGTTCGTTGGCCGGCTTCATCCGCCATCTTGTTTCAAAATGGCGGCCATTTAAAAAAATTAAAAAATAAAAAAATTTAAATGAGATACCAAAAAATTGGAAAGTGAAAAAGATTTTTTTTGTATGTGTTTGACCTTAATACAAAGATTCCGGAACAGTTTTTCTTTCGTCTATATCTAAAAAAAAATGGCTGAGTAATAGCATTTTGAATTTCTCTTGTGGCTGACATTTTAAAACGACCTGATTTTTGTCACGCGATAACAGGCGTAATTATGAACCTATTTGGATGTAACTTGGTCTGTACATAGTACATACCAATGTCTCGACCGAGTTCGTTGGCCAGCTTCATTCGCCATCTTGTTTCAAAAGGGTTGCCATTTAAAAAAAATTAAATTTAAAATTCAAAATAAGGTATTAAACAATTGAAAAATTAAAAAGATTTTTTTATGTGTTTGGCCTTGATACAAAGATTCCGGTGCAGTTTTTGTTTCTGAAAATTTGTTCTTTTGTTTATATCTTAAAAAATGGTTGATTTATAGCACTTTGAATTTCTAACATGGCTAACATTTTGAAACGATCTTGTATTTGTCACGCGATAACACACGTATTCGCCTATTTCGATGTAAGAAGGCATGTGGATAGTATACATCAACACCTCGACCAAGTTCGCTGGCCAGATTCATCAGCCATCTTGTTTCAAAATGGCGACAATTAAATTTAAAAAAATATATATATTTAAAGTGAGGTGCAAAAAATTTAGAAATTGAAAAAGGTTTCTTTCTTAAGTATTTGACCTTGATATAAGGATTCAGGAGCATTTTTTGTTTGTCTTTACCTTAAAAAATGGCTCAGATATAGCAGTTTCAATTTCTATTGTGGGTGCATTTTGAAAAATCTGATTTTTTGCATGCGACAGCACTCCTATATATTAACCGATTCCGATGTGAGTGAGCATGTGCACAGCAATTACTAAGGTCTCGACCAAGTTCACTGCTTAGCCTCATCCACCATGTTGTCTTAAAATAACAGGCACTTTAAGAAATTGCCGAATTTGGCAGCCAAATATATGTTACTTTAAAGAAAAGCAGCTTGGATAAAGCTGACTAATTTCGCGAAATCCTCATTCATTATATTGATAAAAATTAGTATTGAATCTCCTATATTCGGTTTACACTAAATTGAGCTTCGTGTGTTTGAATGATATAATTTGGCTTTTTTTAAATAAGGATTATGAAAGCTACCTCTTCCTCCCGGCACTGGCCGGAAGGACTTTTTATATTTGAGCTCAGAATCATCTTCGCATTTCGATCCGTATATAGTTCACAAACAAGCTTATACAATGATTTAGTGAGATTTTAGTACTCTTCGGCAATGTAACATATTTATTTCAAATTTTAGCAGATGATGGATAGCCTTAAACGTGGAGAAAAAAAATAATGTGTTATAATTTGAAATTGATAAAATATTACAATTTTTAAATTTAAGATAAAAAAGAAACCAAAAAAGTATAATTAGGCGTACAATTATTTCCCTTTCCAACAATTCTGCTTTTAACAATTAATGAAACAAGTACTTAAAATTTTTCCTATCTACTACCATATTAAGCAAAGATCATATCTAGTGATATTTATAACTCATCAAGGAAAAAATACCAAGACCATTCCAAGCAGTCTCGAATCTCGATGGTATGGAATGTTGTCTTTCGCAAGAACCTGAAAATTATATTTATGGTAAAGTCGTTCAGTTTTTTTTTTTTTTTTTTTTTTTTTTTTTCTATGGTTTCCTCAGATAATAATTCAATCAGATGAAACACGAAATACCAACTAATGGATGTGGGTTAGAAGAGCATCCGTGCGACCAACTGCCCTAGGTAAAGAAAGGGGCAAGTTAGGGGCGGCAAGCCTTAAACTTTTCCTCCTTGTCGGCACTCTTCTTTTCTTTTGGAGGTGATTCTCAAAGGGGCCCTTCTGGGGGCAACTTATTTCACTTTCATTCATAGAGCATTTGTATTCATGTAGAAGATTTGACCTTTCTGGAAAGTTAACTTATCTTCTGAAAACAGTAATTGGTAAAAAGATTTTTCGAGGGTTCTTCTTTGTGCTTTTTTAATTAATCCATTTTAGGGCACGGGAGGGGGGGGGAGGTGAATACGGCCCATGACTTTGAATTTTTTTTCCTTCGTTGCATTGCTTTATTTAGGTTGAATAATGATTTCTGTCTTTTAATGGCATGTTGATAAAAACGAGAAAAATGTCTTCAGAAATTTTACTAGCACTCAATGTACAGAAATGTTCCGGTTCAAGTACAACACGACCAGTGTTGGACTCTACTGTACACCACACCCCGCTTTCCAAATCCATGTGCTTGTTTGTATCAAAGTTGAATGCGCGGATTATCTGACGACAAATAGGGAAATCTCACTTGTTCACTCTTTCATTTCCTTTTTTTGTACTCAAGCAGTGTTGGAGATTTTTTTAACGAGAATCATAATCTCGTGTCCAGGGTTAATTCTAGTGAGATTTTTTTTTTTTTAAGAATCTTTGTGAAAAAGCAATGGGATGGGAATGAGTTAAATATTTAATCCTTTTCAGATGTTTGAAAATACCAAAAGTTTTCATTTGATTAAACTAGTTGAAAAAAAGCTTTTAACAAAAAAATTGCGAAGGTTTATTTTATAGATCGCAGCCCACTGTTGAATAAGGAGGATCAAATAAGGTACTATATTATGAATGACAAAGTATATTTTAATTAATCTTATCGCGTAATGTGGTGTAATCATTACAACAGAATAACATTTTTTCATATTAGGCTATTTGATTTAGCAAACGGTTCGAAAAAATTCAGAATAAAAAGTGTTTTACATAAGTGGAAATTTAGTACAAATTCGTTTTAGTTCAATATATGTTTAAAAAATTAAACATACATTGAAAAACAATGTCGAACTAAGTAATCTTACCTCTTCTTTTAGTTCATTAATTAAAAAAACATGCTAAATGCATTTCAAATTACAAATACCAGTCCTCTATCAAGTAAGGGGGAAAAGTTAATGATATTCCATCATTTTCCTATTTAGGGGCTACTTCACTCACTCGAAAACACCCGTTCGCTGATGTTAATCCTATGGAAGAAACTTAAGATAGCTCGTTTGCATTTCAATCTTTTTAAATGGTTTTTTGCATCGAATAGCTGAGATCGATCTGTACAAAAGCCGATTTTTACTTTTTCTATTTCCTTTGCAGGTTTTTTTTTTTTTTTTAATGAGAATACTTGTACTTTCGAAACCGGTTCCGAAAGTAAAAGCATACTAAGAAAAAAATCCTATAAACAAAACGAAAAAGTAAAAAACAGCCTTTATACAGATCAATTTCAGCTAGCCAATGCAAAAAAAAATTGTTTAAAAATATTGAAATGCAAACGAGCTATCTTAAAAATTTTCTTCCATAGGATTAACATTAGCGAACGGTTGTTTTCCCGTGAGTGAAGTAGCCTCTTAATGCGTATTGCTCATTTTCCCACAATCACAATTTTTTCACAGATTGACCGTGCGGAACTGAAAGTAATGTTGTACATTATTTATTCAAAAGCAACTTTTAACTTGGTTATTGAGCGATCTAGAAATTCTCAGTGACAGTGATGAAGAGAAGGAAAACATTTCACCCCCAGAAACGAGATAGGTTCAAAAATTGCTAACGTCTGTTCACCCGTAGTGCCAATCAAAATGTGATGTAACAGACTAAATTTTCGAGGGTGTCACAAAACTGAAAAATTGTGTGGTATAAAGGTCATATGCTTAACTATCGCAAAGAAAAGTGAAAGATTACATTAGTTAAAGTAAAATTTGTTAGAAGTAATCAATTTATTTACATATTGTCTTTGTCTAGAGTTACTTACTCTTTTGTATTAAAAAATTATCATTAATTTGCTTTTCACAAAAATTACTAAATTAAAGAAAAAGTTGTTTCTTTTAGCATAAAGTTGGTAAAATATATCGAAAACAGAATCCAATTAATTTTACGCCAATGAAATGTTTAAATCGTTTAATAGGGACGAAAATGAATGCGGACGAAAATTGACCGCCTTTGAAAGTACGCACTAATGGAAGTTCAATGTACTGGCAATTCATGGTAACCAGCACTGGCGAAACTTTACTTATTAAACTTCAAACAGAATCGGCATGGATACTAAACACAGTGTCTTTGTTTTTCAGCGAAATAAAAATAAAAAAGATGAAAATTATTGATTTAACACAATTTTTGACCGGATGAGCAGGACGGATGAGAGAAGGTCTGAAACCGAATGCATCGTTAATTGGCCAACTACTTAGTAAGAGCATCACATATCCATGGATTTTTCCTTTAAAAATTATATTAGCATGTCCAACTACAATTCGAAGGTTCTTTTAGTTATACCCATCGAATCACTTCACTTAAGGGTGTATTCCAATCCAAACTGCTTATTTTCCGATTTATTTTTTAATTCATTTTTGCTCTCAAACACATCAAACTGGCAAATTCTCTTATTTAGAAACTACATAATGTGCCGTGCTTGTCGATTTTTTGATAAATGCAGAAAATATTGCAAAAAATGCTGTCTAAGTTGGCGTTTTGAACCGAATTTTCCGAAGCGGGAGATCTGGGGATGAAAAAAATGGTCATACTGAGAAAATAATGGCTTAACCCCTTCCTGCATGATTTTTTTTCCTGGATGTAAAAAAAAAATTCAAGTTTGCTAAATAACAATGTAACATGATCGAAAATCACTCAAAATTCGAAATTTTCAAATCCACCTTAAATTAAGGCCGATTTAAGTTCGTGCCATATATGGCGCACCATGCATTAGCGACTACGTTTCCATAGTAATGAAATCAGCAATAATAGTTGCATGCAACTCTTAAAACTTCAAAATATATAGGGAAAGAACATATGAAATTTTTTGGGTATGTGTGTTTTAGCTTACAGTAATTGATACATATATCGTTTATTGAAAAATGAATTTACAGAAATTGATACCTGTATCGTTTATTGGAAAGCTACATTCTTCAGTACCTGATACATGTTTGGTTTAAAACTACAGGCTACATTAATTGATACATATTTTTTGACTGAGAACTACAGTCTAGAGTAACTGACACAATGTTGTTGAAAACTACAGTCACTCGATGACCCAGACCCGAAACTAGCCTTTTTTGCACCCGAAGTAAACATGGATTCTGGCGCCCCACTCCTCAGCAAAGTATATTTACAAAGATAATTTCTCTAATTTTCTAATAGCCAACTTATTTTTAAATTTAAAATAGGTTATCATAAAATATGTAATATTGAACTACGTAATCTGCTTTGTAAAATATTACTCATTAAAATCTTGTAAACGGAATCGAAAAAAAAATCCGCTTTATACAGGTTCCTTATGCCGCATCATCTTTAGATTATTCTTTGCTTTGGCATACCCCAGACAGGATGATTTTAACAATTCCGTGATAAACATAGATGTGAGAAAAATTGACAAACAAAATCTTCATTTGGTGTCCCTTTGTTCTGGCGCCCGGGGCACATGCCCCCTCCGCGCCCACCTTAATTTCGGCCCTGATTGACCCTTCACTCAGTGTGAAACTTGGCAAAGTATTTTCGGTCATTGTTCAGACAAAGTGACCCTTCGAATTTTTGATGGTGAATAAATAAATATACTTTTCAACCGCTATTGAAAAATACAACCTGTCAATGCATGGTGTGACATATGTGGCAAGTACCGATTTTTACGTACTACATACGCTAGCATTTCTACAATGCGTTACCATCATGATATATTATTCACAAGATGCTTACAAACACAGCTGTATTTTTTTTCAATCCAGTCTTCTTCTTTTTTCCACAGAAAAACAACAAAAATATTCTCTATCGAGAAACACAAAGTAACAACTATAAATTTCTCAGCGTTCGCCTCTTTTTTGGTACCAAAATCCGCTCGAAAGTAGGCAGTTTCTGTTGGAATCACATGCCTCATCCACTGAAGTATTGAACAAAGAAGAATGGAACTTCTGCGATTAAAATCAACTGCAGAACTACAGTAAATTCAGTATGTGCCATATATGGCACAGTATGCAGGAAGGGGTTAAAAATCAAATTCTAATTAATTGAGCGAAAAATGAAATGATGCGGCCTCTTATACATATCTTCAAAAATCACCTCAGCAAGTTTCATGGTTTTACTTTTAAAAATGTGTCTGAAAATGTCTCAGAAAATTTCGAGCTCTTGAGGGTGGGAAAATATTTTTTCGAATACACCCTTAAAGGAATTTAACAAATACCTTGTTCAATCTTTTATTTAAATATTTTGTAAATCTCTTATTAAAATAAATCGTATCTTTTTTTCCCCAGGTAACTCGGCTTTGCAATTATGGCGTATGGGAGAAGTTCTTCCCTTTTCCGTATTCTGTCCAGGAATTCCAACAAAAAACCTGAAACCATTTCTGGAAAGAACGTCAGTACTCAGAAAGCGGATGGTTCCATATCCCTGCTCGGTTCAGGATCTGCCAAAGAAATAGCTGCTGCCGAGTCCGATACAGCAAACGAAGTTCTCCCATTTGAGGCTATCCCCGGACCAAAGCCATCTATACCGTTTATTGGAACTGGTTGGCAGTATTTCCCAGGAGGTAAAAAAAAATAATAATAATAAGTTTTGGGTCATTCCATAGAATATTGTCAAATATAGGTTGTCGGACTTTTCCGATTCCTCTAATACAGTAGACTCCCTCAAATCTGTAACCCCGAATTCCCCCAAACGCCTAAAATCCGCACATCATAGCAGATGTAAACAATGAAACTTTCAGTTCAGAAATAGGTAGGGAAAAAAATAGACTTTTTTATTGTTATATCATTCCGTATGTATTTTAATACATAATTCTGGTTCATATGACTGAACTAATGCTTTCTGATGAAGGAAGTATAAATTTATTTTTGAAAAAATTCAATATATTGCTGGTATCACTGGAGATCACAATCTTTTTACCCGATATATTTATGTATTAATTTAGCTTCTTTTTTTTGTTATTAAGTCTGGCAAAATCTGAAATAAAACTTGCTTATTTTGTGATATTGATGTGAATTAGTCGTGTACCTTTATGAGGCATATTTCATTGAATAATTCAAGAAAAAAGTATCTTATCTTTATTACGTATATTTAGTTATGGGTTATTAATTGTTTACTGGATTTTTGATAATTTAATCATTTTTGAAATTATCTTATTTTTTATCATTTAGTTAATTATTTTAATATTTTACTATATTGTAAACATTCATTATAATTTCGATTGCATTATTACATTCAAATTACTGTTTTAAAAATGTCAATAAAGCAATGACCAGAAATCCGCAAAATTCTAAAATCTGCACAACCTCTGGTGCCACGCTGTGCGGATTTTAGGGAGTCTAACTGTATTTTGTATGCGAAATAGATACGAAGTTAAAACATATTTGTAAAAATAGTCTATCTTTTAAAATAAATTTAATTAGAGGGGGGTCTAAAACTGCGATTTTCCAAATTTTTATAAAATTCAAAGGTTTATGAAATCAAATGTGTGTTTTCTTAAGAGATTTTTGTCAATAAAGTGTTCAATAAAGAGAGATTACGGACTATGGTATGAACATAGGTATACAAACTTGGTTAATTATAGCACAATTATTCTAATTGATATATAAATCACACGAGTTGTAATTTTCCAACTTGGTGGGAAAATATCCAGACCGAGATTCGAACCAACCTTTTAGCTGATGCTGCCAATGCTGACCCAGTTGGAAAATTTCAACTCGTATGATTTATTTACCAATCAGATTTAGATTAATCAAGTGTAATTACGTTTCCAATGCTTCTTGGATTTCTTGGAATGCTTCATGTGGTTTATTCTATTGCGCTGCTTCAGATATCAGACCAGATGCCACAATCAATGTACCGTATGGACTTTACCCACGAGTGGCAACAGCCGCGCCTCTGCGTGTATATACCGTTCAATAAAGACTGTTTATTGGACGAAGGGAAGGCAGTGTTAAATGTTCTTCACGCCTATTGGCGTTTTTCTTCTATATACCCGCAGCTGACGTAACATGGGTAAAGTCCGTTCGAGGCTAAGATTTCGGAAATGTTTCCCCAAAGCACGTGACCTTACGTCACAAGAATACGGGTCTTACAATCTTTTGACTTTTATGTCCCTGAATAGTAATTTTTTTATTTTAGTACATGTTCTTATTATTTTTTTTTTTTTTTAATTTCATATACTGGGGAACATCCCATTGCATGATTGCATAACAATATTAACGAGATAAATAAGTTTTGGACGATGTTGGGGGTCCAAATACCAGGAAAACTCCTATACCGTCCCGTGTCCCTGTTGCTGATTTTGAAGTTTGGAGCTGTATGTATAAAATTGTTTCAGTAAAAAGTAATTCGATGTAATTTTTTTCTAAAACTGGAACTATTGCTTTATATAAATATGTAGCTAAAAATTAACCTGCACACATTTTTAGGGTTATTATTTTTTAAACTCTGTCCCTAGGATTTAGATTCCTTACCGTCCCTCTTCTAAAATTATACAGAAAATCACTTCAGATGCAGCCACAGAATTTTTTCAAGTTTTTTCTCATGCAGAAGTATACTAAGGAAAGAATGTCTAAAATTCTTTGACAGGAAATTTACTTCATAATTTAAATCAGCATTTAAATATTAACTTCAAGTATCGCGGCTTAATTGGTAGTCTTACCGTCCCCAAGGTTTATTCCTGCACTTTTCGAGGTAAATTAATTATTATTTTTTAATCCAATGTAAATAACTGTTTCTAAAAATAAATGAACATTGTAGCTACACTGAATCTTAACAAGATTTGCCTAAAATAGGCGGTAATTTTCAATTACCGTTCCATCCTTACCGTCCCTTTTTTCCCCATTTCGTCCCTTTTTTTCCTGTACCGTCCCTCCCCCCTTTTTAACCTTACCGTCCCTTCTTTAACACCCCTTTAAGACAATGTTATACCAAAATTTTGTACTTAAAATACTACATTGTTATTATTTCTTATTTGAATGTCCTGTGGGTACTATCCAAATTCATTATAAGTAAAAATTTAGAAGAAAATTGAAATTTATAGTGGTAAAATGGTTAGGAAAATTAAACTCGCAAGTTTAACTTAAACCTCAGTTAAATAAAAAAAATTTTCGCTACTGACCATTTTTTCTTTATTTTGAATCATTAAGGCATTCGTCTATCAGATTAAAATGCTGTTTTAGCAAGTTTAATTTCACCAGATTTTTATTCCCGAAAGTCAAAAGACTGTGAGAATGCCTCATATGCCCCGTTATTGCTCTATGGCATGCAAAACGAGATTTTCGAAACGAGTCGTTACATAATTAATGCCTACAAAGTCCAGAGCTGCCAAGTCTCCGGCTTTTTGGATACCAATATTTCAATTCAGAAAATGTTGTTGTGTTTAATTGGAAGATTTGGGCGACTTAAAAGAACCAGATTTTCTTTAATATAACAGTGGTGTGCAAAAAGCCGGAGACTTAGCAACTCTGAAAGTCGAGAATGTTACCCCCACAGCAGGTGACTTTGACGTCACAAGAATGAGGTCCATAATGTTTCTGGGTGAAGTGTGTGTCCACCAGATTCCTTCAGGTAGCTGAGTTGGCAAAACATTGGCAGCTTTAGCCAAAAGGTCCCTTTTCGAATCCTGGACTAGGCATTTTTTCACTTAGTTGGAAAGTTACAGCTCATAGGTATAGGTAGAAAATTACAGCTCATACACTGTATGGCAAAGGTGACCGGTCACTTGCTATTTTTGACGTTTTGTTAAATATCTAGAAAAATACATAAGAAATTAACCTGAAATTGCTGGTGTGTAAACAGTATAGTATAGGTCATATATTTCCGCGAAGATGTTTTCCCGAAACTCCATAGGAGACCGTCAAAAAAATGAAAAAGAACGAATATCTTTTGGATAACCCTGTAAAAACTAATAGAGCAAAAGCGTTTAAGCTCGAGATTATTAATAAGTGGCTTATTGTAATATACTGTGTTCATTTTTATGAGGATAGCATGTATACTCGTAGAGAAATTAAGGTTTTTATAAAAGCAGTCCCAAATTTTGCGAAATTTTTTGCTTATAATTTGCAGAGTTCTTAATATAAATAAAAGTTCTTTTCAGAAAATATGACGAACAACATTATACATAATACCCCGCCATCAGATTGAAAACATAATAAAAATTGGATGAAAAATGAGCAGGTTTACAAAAAAATGCTTCACTGCGCATGCGCGAATGCAATCAAAATATAATGTGCATAATGTGTTAGCTAAATGTATAGAGCAACTTTTGTAAAAGTCTCAAAAACATAGTTTGAAAAGTCTGATAATAATCGTTTATAGAATAAGCTCAAAATCCGCTGTTCCCAAAATGAAGCAAAAAGATAAGGGATTGTATCCAAATACAGTATTGCGTGCGATATTGTGTATGCTAAATTAGCACTAATCAATGGATATATGGATACAACCCCTTATGTTTTTGCTTAATTTTGGGAACAACGGATTTTGAGCTTATTCTATAAACGATTATTATCAGACTTTTCAAACTATGTTTTTGAGACTTTTACAAAAGTTGCTCTATACATTTAGCTAACACACTATGCACATTATATTTTGATTGCATTCGCGCATGCGCAGTGAAACATTTTTTATTAAACCTGCTCATTTTTCATCCAATTTTCATTATTTTTTTATTCTGATTGCGGTGTATTGCGTACAATATCGTTCGTCATATTTCTGAAAAGAACGTTTTTTTATATTAAGAACTCTGCAAATTATAAGCAAAAAACTTCGCAAAATTTGGGACTGTTTTTATAAAAACCTTAATTTCGCTACGAGTATATATGCTATCCTCATAAAAATAAACACAGTATATTATAATAAGCCACTTGTTAATAATCCTGAGTTTAAACGCTTTTGCTTCATTAGTTTTTACAGGGTTATCCAAAAGATATTCGTTCTTTTTCAATTTTTTGACGGTCCCCTATGGAGTTTCGGGAAAAAATCTTCGCGGAAATATATGACCTATACCATACTGTTTACACACCTGCAATTTCAAGTTAATTCCTCATGCATTTTTCTAGATATTTAACAAAACGTCAAAAATCGCAAGTGACCGGTCACCTTTGGCCATATAGTGTATATAATTGTTGTAAATTCATGTCTTCAGTATTCTAACACATAAATCAATTCTATTGTCAAGACATTCTTCTACCTGTTGAACCTTTAGTTGTAACACAAAAGCCCAGTAGAACAATGTTTATCTAAATAAGCCCAGAAAATTTATATAATAAAGTGTCTCATTTCTAAAGGTCCCTTATCTTTGTAGCTGAATGTTATTTCTCTAATGTTAAGATTCTATATCTCATAGGCCAGTCGAAATAATAGAATGAAACTTACATGTTATAGATATTATATGAAGAACTCTTTCCTCACCAAATCGTACTTGAATACCACTACTTCCTTTTGAGTTACAAGCTGTCGAAAATGCTAACCTGTGAAAATTTTCAAAATTTAAATTGTTATAAATCAGGAGGGACGCGAAAAAACTGTTTTATTCTTTTGTTGTTTTGTTTTCATTAACATTTTTGGAAATTATAATAACACATATAAAAAAACTTATAATATTACCTCACTCCCTTGATGAGATGTATTTTTTTTCTTTCAAAAACTAGCATTTTCATCATTATTTCAGTGTTTTTAAATGTTATAAATTTTTTTGAAAATGCAGATAACCGGCAAACAGTATGGGATCTAATACAAAAGTTACGCAAATTTGAGATCTGTTTGAGTGGTTTGTTTATCTCTTATCAGTTCAAATAATATGTATGGTTTTATAAACCTACGAATTTTGCAAAAAAAATGTTCAAAATTGTCGTTTTAAACCCTTTATCATTAAAAATATTTTTTAATCAGAATTTTTTTGCAAATAGATTTTAACTTCTTACCCATGTAGGTTTCCACATACAAAATAAGTTTTTTAAAAAAATGATGCGGCAACAAAAATAAATAAAATTTGTCGAAATTATCTGGAATGACCATTTTACTCTTGTGTGTATGTATACTAAGGATGACACTTACTCAGACCGAAGCGAGCTCAGTCCTATTTTTTAGGTGCGTTCGTAATTATATAAATACGTAGCTCCTATATTCGTCGTCTGGTCCGTCCGTCTGTCTGTCCACATAAACATGCGCAAAAGCTACCCAACCGAATGCTTTGCAATTTAATATATATAATCGTTGCAGATTTTTGTCTTGACATTTCAAATTTTATGAAAATCGACTCAAAACTTAAAAATATGTTAATAAAAGATTTCTTCATTCTATTAAATCCTATCATACGTAATTAACTCAATGATATCCCATGATAGGTAATGCATGCCTGTTTGTGTTCCGGGGAATCCCCGGATTTCCGGGGATTTGATAAAACGTGCCCCGGAAATTCCGGAGTCACACAGGCATGAGATTTTTCCGCTTTTTGTCGTTTTCCGATTTTTTGCCGTTACTCGCATTGATGATTTGTCCCGAAATTTAAAAAAAATCGGTCATCAGTCCGAAAATTCGGGCACAAAATATCACAAATTTCGACAAGCTATCGCCGAAAAAACAATTTCGTCAATCGTTCGTAGAAAAAAATAGCCAATTTCGAAAACTATCGCGGAAAAAACTCAATTTCGTCAAAGGATCGCGGAAAACCCCTGCAAATTTAGTCATAGAATCGCGAAAAAGCAGCTGATTTCGTCAAAGGGTTGCGGGAAAATGTCAACTTTCGTCAAAGGATCGCGGAAAAACACTAATTTCGTCGAAACATCGCGAAAAAATACGAATTTTGCCAAAAGATCGCTTAAAAAACAATTTCGTCAGAAGATCGCAAAAAAAGTGAATTCTATGTCAAAGAATCGCGTAAAAAACGTGAATTCTGTCAAAGGATCGTGGAAAAAACGCAAATTTCATCAAAGAATCACAGAAAAAATACAAAATCTGTCAAACAATCGTGAATTCTGTCAAGGGACCGCAAAAAAACGCGAATTTCGTCAACAGATTTCGGAATAAACGCCTATTCTCAAAAAAGATCGCAGAAACAACGGGAATTTTGTCAATAGATCGCGAAAGAAACTGGAATTTCGTCAAAAGATCTCGGAAAAAACCTGATTTGCGTCAAAGGATCCCAGAAAAAAAAAACAGGGAATTCTGTCAAATCGCAGAAAAAACGCAAATTTTCTCAAAGGATCGCAGAAAAAACGCAAATTTTCTCAAAGGATCGCAGAAAAAACGCAAATTTTCTCAAAGGATCGCAGAAAAAACGGTAAAGTTTGTCAAAGGATCGCAGAAAAAAGGCAAAGCTGTCAAACGATCGCGATTTCTGCCAGTGGATCGCAGAAAAAATACTAATTTTGTAAAAAGATCGCGGAAAAAACGCGAATTTTGTAAAAAAAATCGCGGGAAAAACGGGAATTTTGTCAAAAGATCGCGGGGAAAATGGGAATTTCGTCAAAAGATCACCGAAAAACGCGAATTTTGTAAAAAAGATCGCCGAAAAAACGCGAATTTGTAAAAAAAGATAGCCTAAATAACGCAAATTTTGCAAAAAAGATTGCGGAATAAAAGTGAATTTTATAAAAAAGATTGCGGAAAAACGTGAATTTTGTCAAAAGATCGCCGAAAAAACGCGAATTTTGTCTAAAGATCGCCGAAAAAACGCGAATTTTGTCTAAAGATCGCCGAAAAACGCAAATTTTGTCTAAAGATCGCCGAAAAAACGCGAATTTTGTCTAAAGATCGCCGAAAAAACGCGAATTTTGTCTAAAGATTGTGAAAAAAAACGGGAATTTTGTCAAAAGGTCGCGGTTGCGTGACGCCATGAAAGTTCAGCCTTTTTTTTTAGGGGATTTTATCAAGTGTTACAAACAGCCATGGTAATGATTCTAGGTTGCCATGGTGATTACATCCTATTTAAGATGGAGTCCTATTATTTCCGTATTACTGAATTTAATATTTGAGGACCCCAGAAGCCAAGAGATTGATTTGAATTGAAGGGAATTTGAAGGGACAAAACTGAAAAAATTGAATTAAGTGCACAAACGACCTGAAAATATGCTTTTTTCTTTTCAGGTAAAGAAATATAAGTGATTTTCTAATTATGTGTTGTGTTTTTAGAAATCAACCACTTTTGCCGAATAATGATTAATATTGATTAATTATAAATTTAAAGAAAATTGCACTCTACTTTTTTCACATTTATGGAAATCAGAGTTCAAAGACCACTGTGAAACAAGCAGCAGTTTCCTATTTCAATTCAGTCAATTATTATTGATGTTCAACTTTAACGTCAATTATCTTTGAACTCGATTTACTCCAAATCGAAATTTTGTCACTTGTACCCCTTGCCTTCTGATGTCCTCATTTATAATCGTAATGAATTGTGTATTTATGCATTTTGGCATAAGAGTGCAAGAGCTATTGCACCAAGATCTGAATATTTATAAAACTAGTTAGAGTACGAACGCGCCTCATTTGCCACGTTTGATGTACAGTTTCCAACTTGTTTTTACCAGTCTTTAGGCTTTGGCGGGCTCGGGTTCAATATAAACAAGTGATATAAAAATTTTGTTTTTAAAGTCAATTCCTACTTAGGTTATCAAAGAAAAATTTAATATAATCCCTTAAGCTGATATTAGTTTTGTTGCATTAAAATATCTCAATTTGTTGATTTTCTATAAGCAAGTAAACCCTATTGGTTTACAATGGAAGCCTATGGGAATTTGGCGAAATATTAGAGATATCGCCAAGTTGGCGTCACTTTTAGCGACTCATTTTGGTCGCCAAATTTGGCGATATATCGCCAAGTTGGCGACAGAACAGGGTCCCCCACCCCTATGGTAACCCACCTTATAGATATGAAGATGCATTAAATGCTGTTCAATAACCAATGGTCGCCAGTTTGTCTCCCATATAAAACTAAAATTAATTAATTAAAATTTAATTAATTAATTATTATTTGTAAAAACTGTATTAACATCAATTGTCATCCAGTACAAGTTTAAAAAAATTTATTTCAACTTGATAGGATGATTAATAAGTATTTTATTAACGATTGAAAATTTGAACAAGATGTATAGATATATATAGGCAGAGTGTAAACTAATAGTAGGAATTGAAAAAGGTTATCTATTCATAAATTGAAAAAAAAGGAAAAAAAGAACTTGCTATTTGTGAAGCAAGAATGTAGTCTTAAGTTTCCTAAGATGTTTTACAATACTTTAAAAATCGGTTTGAAAGGAAATTGAATTGTTATTCATGGGAAATGTTTTAATTTCGAAGCCTTGGCACTGTAAGTATTAGTAATATATAAAAAAACAGTGGTATATCCTTTGTCTACCCTGGCTTTCTTTTTGAAGTCTTTTTACTGAATTACTATGAAATAGATTTCATGTCGTTGTGTCATAGTTGTACATTGATATTTTAAATGAATAGGAATTGTGTATTTTGCAGATTTCTGTCAGTGGTTGAGTGTAAATAAGAAATTTTTCTATTTTAAACAGATTTTCAGAGACATGGAAATCACGAAACGTTATATTTAGGAAATATTTAGGATTAATACTTATTTCGATTTAAGAAGAGACTTTTAAATGAGAAAATTAAAATCCTTATAGCACTTCCCACGTGATATCGGGACTAGCATCTCTTACACGCATTTTATTCGGTTGGCACCACTTTTTTTTTTAAAGAAACACTTTTACTTCTTCTTTGTCAACATGCGCACCAGAAATGTTCAACAAACTTCATTTTTAAAATATAATGGTGCGAATAGAATATAAAATAGAAACATATATAAAAAGCTAGAATCCGATAAGGGTTAATCTTGAAACAATTTTTAAATGTTGTCAATAATTTTATACTACATACTTTCGGTACGACTCGGGCTCTGATGACGCAATGTTTCGAACTTGGGCAGGTTCGACTTTTAAATCACTTTCCTCGGACTACAAAAAAGAGCCCAAATTCAGTCTAACAACTAACGGTCAGTTTGGTTAGTGTAAAATATATTACACATATGTATATTGTGATTATATTGCAACTTTCTACAATTTTAGAATTTGTTCTAGAATTTTGTCATAAAAATTTTAAATAATAATAATTTAAAAAAAAAAAATAGCGATATAGGAAGAGAAGATGAAAAAAAGGAGCATACAAACAATCGACTTCTTAAACTAAAGTAAAACTTTCTTATCATAAGTGGGAAGTATCCTCACTTTTAGAAATGAAAAAGGGAACATATAAACAATCGACTTCTTAAACTGAAGTAAAACTTTCTTATCATAAGTGGGAAAGTATCCTCATTTTTAGAAATGAAAAAGGGAACATACAAGCAATGGAATTCTTAAACTAAATAAACTTTCTTGTCATAAATAAGAAAGTATCCTCACTTTTAGAAATGAAAAAAGGGAGCATACAAGCAATCGAATTCTTAAACTAAAGTAAAACTTTCTTATCATAAGTGGGAAAGTATCCTCACTTTTAGAAATGAAAAAGGGAACATATAAGCAATCGACTTCTTAAACTAAAGTACAACTTTCTTATCATAAGTGGGAAAGTATCCTCATTTTTAGAAATGAAAAAGGGAACATACAAGCAATGGAATTCTTAAACTAAAGTAAATAAACTTTCTTGTCATAAATGGGAAAGTATCCTCACTTTTAGAAATGAAAAAAGGGAGCATACAAGCAATCGAATTCTTAAACTAAAGTAAAACTTTCTTTTCATAAGTGGAAAAGTATCTTCACTTTATGAAATAAAAGAAAGGAGCAATACAAGCAATCGACTTTCTTGTCTTAGGTGGGAAAGTATCCTCACTTTTAGAGTTGCACAATTTATTATTATCGCCTATGTGAAAAAGAAAATAAAACCACATCTAGCCAGGAAAATGCAAATTAAAGAGTGTTATCAAACATTATTTTAGCTCCTACTTAAAGTTAGTATGTTGATAATAAATCTTTCTTAAATTTCCGTGTGATTTTTTTTTTTAACTTGATATTTTTTTTTAATTGCTTTTAATTAAATTTATCTGAAAGAAAATTGAATTATTAAAAAAAAAAGATTTTTTTACTTCTGATTTAAATAATTGCAATTAAATTTCTGTTCATTTTTTATTAAATGCCTGTAGACCTATATAGTAAGCAAACAGAAAATATTATCAGCTGCCTAATTAGTTTTTATAAACCTGGGATGTATATAGTAATGCCAAACTTCAACTTCTTCCAGGAAATTAGTCATTAGACTTAGATTAGTTTTATGCTTTCCGATTTTACCTGCAAATCTTTTTTTTTCTCCTAATTACATAAAAAAAATCAAAAATAGGATTAAGCTATCTTATAATTTCTTTATTAGCAGCGCCTTAAAAGTTTGATTATTAGAAAAGTTTTCTACATTCGTTTGAAATAATAAAATAAGTTTACCAAAGAAAAGCAGTAATAGCTTAGGTTACTATGTAGCATTTGAATAGGTTCAACTACATTTGAGATTACATTAAGATATTAAGATTATTTATTGGTTAACTAATGCTTTTATTTACAAATAATTTATTTTTTGTATCATTTCGTAATATTGAAAATATAGTTATCTACACTACTCTGCAACGCCTTTTCAGCTTAGACCATTTTGCTAATATCTGCAATAGTCATTAGGAGTCGTGTTTCCCAACCACATCTGACCAATGGTCTAATAACTATAACGAGAGGCAATACTGACAAAATCTTGCAGATCAAATATTTTCTGTAGGATCAGACGTGGTTAGGATACAGCGTTCACGCTGACTCCATTAACCGTGATCATAATATACGCCATCTAATTCTAAATTGTGTAAGTTTTCAGACAGGATGAGCCAGCCTCAAATTTATCTTTGAATTTTGGTAGAGGCGTAATAGACCAAAAATTGACTGATATACGACAGTGGCCATTCACAAAAAATGTGAAAATAAATTCGTTTTGGCTCCAGAAACGAAGAGTTCACCTAAAAAAAAGTTGTTTTACAATTTTTTTAATTAAAGGAGGGAGGTTAACACAGGGAGTGGGGAGGAAACTCAAAAATTTTGTGGGATATCGTTTATTATGGCTAGTCGATACGATCATTTGTTACAAAGTTACGGCAGGTTTTATGAATACAAAGCTGAATATTATACTTTAGTACAAGTAAAATAGATTTTTACAGCAAAAACTGATGGCTGTTCACGAAAATTTAGTAAGAACTTTGTTTTGGCACTAGAAATGAAGATCAGATGAGCCTTCAAAAAAAAGAAAAAAAAAAAGTTGTTTTACCATGTTTAGGGAGGGGGGGGGGGCATAAGTGGGGTATCGTTTATTATTTATTTTTTAATTCTCATTCTAATGACACTATCCACAAGTCAATACGGTAATCTGTTACAAAGTTACGGTAAATTTTATTAAAACAAAGCCAAAAATTATACTTTAGTGTAAGTAAAATAGGTATAACAGCAACAACTGATGACCATTCACGAAAATTTAGGGGAGGATTTCGTCTTTGTACTAGAAATGGAGATTCGATGAGTCCCCCAAAAATAAAGTTGTTTTTACTATGTTTAGGTAGGTATAATAAAATTATGCCCTCTCATAAAGTATAATTTTCGACTTTGTATTCACATAAAACCTACCGTAATTTTGTGACAAATGATCGTATCGATTGCGGACGATGTCATTCAATTCAGAATTTAAAAATACCCCACTTGACCTACTTAAAAATTTTTGAGTTTCGCCCCTCCTGTGTTACGATTCATCCACCTTTTGCCCCTCCCAAAAAATGATAAAACAACTTTATTTTTTGAGGCCTCATCGGATCTTCATTTCTAGTGCCAAAACGAAGTTCTTCCTAAATTTTTGTGAATGGTCATCAGTTGTCTCTAAAAAAACGCTATTTTACCTGTTAGCAAGGTACGAACTTTAGCAATTGACTCTTTTCACATCAATATGAATGATCTTCCTCGATGCTTGAGATTTTTAGATCAGAACGGAAGCTAGCGTTCTAAATTTGTACACAAAGATGGATGTTAGGTGCCTGTATGGGCTAACGTTCCGAATTTCATTTAGAATTCTCCTCTCAACACTCTTCACTTTCGGCACCCGAATGTACTATGATGTCAGTGTCTTATGATGAAAACCCGTTAATCGACGGCGCACTATTTGACCACAATAACTTGGCTTGTGACCTCGGTTTGAATGCGGAACAAATCTTGTAGATATATGCCAAAAATGCAAATGTATTTGCGTATATGTATAAAAAAAAAATAATAAACGGTCAAGTGCGAGTATTACTCGCGCACAGAGGGTTCCGTACAATAAATATATGAATTAGTAATTGTATTATTAAAAAAAAAAAACGTTGCTAAAAGAATACTAACACTTTGTAAAACATTATGCAAAGTAGGGTTGGGTATAACAGTATATACTAGAAAAATGTAAATGGATATACCATGAAAGTTCAAAGAGATGTGGAACCTAAAAAATATCAAATAAAGCTATTCTGTATAACTCATTTTTACTTTCTTCTATCTTTACAGGAAGAAAGTGTTGGATTCGTGAAAATTTTAGAATTCCGGTTTTCGACGGATGTATACTTTTTAGGGTACAGAGGTAATGAAAAACATGTTTTTACAAAATGTCTGTCTGTGAGTCTGTCTATCTGTGTGTGACACAAATATTGTGGGCGCTCTGTCTTAAGAACTATTGAACGGAATTTAATAAAACTTTAGATTGATTTAGTCCCTGATATAAGTTGGTGCTGATTACTTTTTGGTGTAAATCGCCCAACAGGTAGCGCTACTATGCTGCAATTTTCCCGATTTCCGCAATAGCTGTATCTCAAGAACTAATGCATGAATTTTCATCAAACTTTAGATTCAGTTAGTCCCTAATATGAACTGATCCTGATACGTTTTTGGTGTAAATTGCCCAAGAGGTGCCACTGTAACTCAGAACTTTTCACGATTTCCGTAATAGCTCTATCACAAAAACTAATGCACGATTTTTCACCAAACTTCAAATTCAATTAGAAGTTCACGAAAGTTGTCCCTGATTAGATTTTGGTATAAATCGCCTAACCGGTAGCGTTGCTGTGCTGCATTTATCAGGAAGTACTGACATGTATGAGATAGAAGAAAGTTTTGGGATTGATACATCCGACTAGTTTAATATTATTTTAATATCTTTATAATGAACTTAATTCGGTACTGACAATAAAAGAAATGCATATTTAAACTTCATTTGCCATTTCACAAAACTTAATTCATCATAGTAATAACCTTTCTTTCTAAAGTGCAGCTAAAACAAAACATTCGTTCAAAGTTCACATTTGGCATTGTGCTAAGCGCGCTTCGAAAGGAGGTCACAAAAACTGCAACGCCGCCTTGGTCCTTGCCGCGTTTTCCAGATAGGTTTTTACTTTTAAAGCCACTCGAGGCATATTGAAAGAGCAATTCAATGCAAATTGTCGGAATCCCATAGTATTTATGTAATTCATTCTAATTAAGGGGTCTCAGGATCTCAAAAATTGGAAAAAATGAAAAAAAGAGACCATATTCAACATATAATATCTTAAAATGTATATGATTTTAAAACACAATTTTTATTGAGATGAAAGATAAGTACGTTCTTTCATTTTATGTATTTAAAAATTTGCAAGATGAAGAATTAGCATTTACAGGGTGCTCCAAAGAGTCAGACATTTGATAAGCAGAATATTGGTATAACAGCTTACGCGCACGATTAGAAAATAAATATTGTAACTAGAATAAAAATTTTGGCACCTACTTATACTTCAGATTATAATAATTACCATGAATCTAAATAAATTTGTATTTAAAGCATTTTTATATTTTTAATACAAAGTTGTATTTAGCTAATAAAAAATTTTGAAAATTTGAACAATATAATTACTTAAAAAATATTTTTTTGAACAATAAAAAGGAAATTTTAGGTTCAGTTTATACAGATTAATATAAAACGTATGTTTTGAAAATTTCATGAAAAAATATTCAAAAGTTTTTGAGATATCGTGCGCGTTATGCCAAAAAAAGTCAATTGGAGAAAAATGACTTAAAAGTTTCGAAAAGGCCGCTTAAGCTATTGAGCGGGTATAATTATAAAAGCCATATATTCTGTTCTAATGAGAATTTGAAGAAAACAATTATATTAAAATGTTCAGAAAAGATGGAAGATTAACATCTAAAACATTTTGAAGTTTTAAGAGTCCTGAGACCCCTTGAATTAGTCTGTTTTTAACAATTTGACGTTTATTGCTTTTACACTGTTACTGGCCTTTGCATTCCACACATATATCATTAAAAGTTGTTATCTAGGCTTTAAAAGCCAATGGTACATAGAGTACGTCGCTCCTGTCATTATGTGTGTCCAAACCGCCCATATTTTTAAGGGTTTATATCTCGGCTAATTACTGACGATTTTTTCGAAAATCATGATCAACAATGCTTTTATACTTCTGCTACGATAGATACCTCCAGCGCTGCTCAACAGTTTTGCTGAATGCCCGTAAATAGAAATTTGTGTGTAACGGAAAAATGCGATTTTCTCAAAAACTATGTGACCTAGGCTAATCGCTATAATTTTCCTGCAAGGTTTAAATTAACGTCTACTCCCTCTAATTTTTTCATAATTTTAGCTCCAGTAGATTCGGAATTAGATGGGGGGGAACATATTTTTGCGCTACATTTTCGACTATATCTTTGAAAATGTAATACCTAAAATTAAAAGAAATGTATTTTTGAATTCAGCGTTACGAAAGCTTTCACACGATACCCCACACGATATACAAAGAAAATATTTTTTTTTCAAGCAATTGAATTTGCCCCTATACATTTTTACTAAATATATATATAAATGTTTAATAATCTGAAAATATGTGGGTCAACATTCTTTATTACTTCCCCGAATTTGAACTTTCCACGTTCCACAGTTTACGAGTAAAATGGCTGTGACAGACAGACGGACAGACACAAGAGTGTTCTTTAAGGGTTCCGTTTTTAAGTGCGTTCGTAATTATATAAATACGTAGCACCTATAGTCGTCGTTCAGTCCGTCCGTCCGTCTGTCCGTCCGTCTGTCCGCATGTAACAGAGCAAAAACTACCCAACCGAATGGTCTGAAATTTCAAATATATGATTGTTGCAAAATTTTGTCGAGCCATTTCAAATTTTATGAAAATCGTATGTATAGTTTAATTACAGGGACAGTCAAAAGTTTTTCTTTACATTACGGCCAATGGGAAAAATTATTGCAAGTGCATTTTAATGATATTAGAGCCTTCCGAATGATCTGAAATTTTAAAGATATAATTGTTGCAAAATTTTGTCGAGCCATTTAAAATTTTAGGAAAATCGGATGTATAGTTTAATTACAGGGACAGTCAAAAGTTTTTCTTTACATTACGGCCAATGGGAAAAATTATTGCAAGTGCATTTTAATGATATTAGAGCCTTCCGAATGATCTGAAATTTTAAAGATATAATTGTTGCAAAATTTTGTCGAGCCATTTCAAATTTTAGGAAAATCGGATGTATAGTTTAATTACAGGGACAGTCAAAAGTTTTTCTTTACATTACGGCCAATGGGAAAAATTATTGCAAGTGCATTTTAATGATATTACAGCCTTCCGAATAGTCTGAAATTTTAAAGATATAGTTGTTGCAAAATTTTGTTGAGCTATTTCAAATTTTAGGAAAATCGGATGTATAGTTTAATTACAGGGACAGTCAAAAGTGTTCCGTTACATTACGGGAATGGGAAAAAATTATTGGAAGTGCATTTTAATGATGTATCAGACTATGCACTTTATGAAGTACAAAAAATTATACATTCAGTACAATATGGGGTGTAAAAAATAATTATAAAACTAGTTATAGTACGAACGCACCTCATTTGCCACGTTTGACGAGCAATTTCCAACTTGTTACTTTTTAAGTACGGAACCCTAAAAAACCTGTCAAATGCGAGTATTACTCCCGTACAGAGGGTTCCATACAATAAATATATGAATTAGAAACTGGTCATTGCATTACACAAATATATCATTAAAAGTTAGGTTTTAAACGCCGATGGCGCATAGAGTACGCCGCCCATGTCTTTATTTATGTCTAAACCGTCGTGTCTTTGAGGGTGTTCTCAAATCGAAAAGGGCAACTTTTTGACATAAGTTTTAATTTATTTTTGTCCGAAAATGCATGAAACTAGCTGGTGTTGTTGTTCAGAAACTGTGTAATTGAGCTGTTTTTTTTTTTCATTTTTTTGCAAACGCAATAGATCTTTCAGAAAATAATGTCAAAGTGGGCGTTTTGAACCGAATTTCCGCACGAAGGGAGAAAGAGCACTCAAGAGCGGGTTTGTCACGTTCTCGAATTCGCTTATAACTCAATAGGTAATTGATTGATCAAAAAATGGAAAAAACAGTTCCATTCCAAATCACTTACAGGGCCAGGCTTTGCAATTTAATATCTTTCCGTTAAAAAATGAATTTGTAAATATGTCAAAACGTTTTTCGCTTGTTGAGAAGAGCAGTTAAGAACAGCCTTAAGGGTTAATATCTCGGCTAATTATCCACAATTGTTTTCGAAAATCATTATCAATTATACTTCTGCGACGCGATAGGTAACACCTGCGCTCGTCAACTCCTTTGCTGAACGCTCGCAAATCGAAATTTGTGCGTAACAGAACAATGCGATTTTCTCAAAAACTATGTGACTAGGGTAATTGCTATAGTTTTCCTGCAAGGTTTAAATTAACTTCTACTACACCTAATTTTTTCATAATTTTAGTTTCAGCAGATTCGGAAATAGAGTGGAGTGAACATATTTTTGTATTACATTTTCGACGGTATCTCTGAAAATATAATGCCTAAAATTAAAAGAAATGTATTTTTGAGTTTAGCGTTACGAAAGCTTTCACGCGATACCTCACACAATACACAAAGAAAAGATTTTTTTTTCAAGTAATTTAATTAGCCCCTCTACATTTTTCCAAAATATATTTGTGAATGGTTAATAATTTATAAATATGTGGGTTAATATCCTTTATTACTTCAGCCAATTTCAACTTCCTACGTTCCATAGTTCACGAGTAAAATGGCTGTGACAGACGAACAGACAGACGCAAGAGTGATCTTATAATGGTTCTGTTTTTACTTTTTAAGTACGGAACCCTAAAAATTACTTGTAAGCTGACGATATACAGAGAAATCGTATGCTTCGCTCGTGCAACCAGCTTAAATGCACACCAAATTGAGACAACAAATAGGAGCGCTATTACCTTCTCCGCAATTTTAGCATAAAACGAAGAGCGCTATCGCGCTTCCCGCAATTTTGGCACATAACAAGAGCGCTCCTCCACACTCAAATGGTTAAGGCTGTTTTCAAATCTAAACTAGTTACTTTTTCACACATTTTTTAATTCATTTTAGTACGCAAGCGTATCAAATTGCGTGGTACTCTTATTAAGAAATTATGCAATCGAATTGTTTTTTCGTTTTTTTTTTTTTTTTTTTTTTTTTTTTTTTGTAAAGGCAGAGAATTTTTCATAAAAGGCTGTCAAAGCTGGCATTTTGCACAGAATTTCTGGACGCGACACCGCAAAAAAGAGAAAAACTGCCGCCCTGAAGCAACAATTGCATATAACTCAAGATCAAGATGTAATTCATTTATCGAAAAATGAAAAACTGCTCGATTACAAATCACTTCTATAATCGACATGCTTGTATCATGCTTTTATGTTTAAAATTGACTCAGTAAATGTGTCGCAGGGAAAACATTTTTGGGGGAACCGCCTTAAAGGGTTCGCTATGCTACAAGGAAAGAAATTTACTAAAATCATGTAAGTGTTAATGAAAACCATTATCATAGACAGAATCTCCAATCTTCCGAAGGGACGTTTTGATACTTAGGTGGAAATGCCCCCCCCCCCCCCCTCCTTCAAAAACACCACTGAGCTGGATAATTGGCGCTTAATCTTGATGGATAGGTTTTGGTTCAGTCTGTACAATCAATAACAAAAAATATTCCATAATTTCCTTACTAAGGAAGGTGAAAATTTGAAAATACGTTTTTAAAATTTTTAATCATTTTGCCCACATTAATTGTTTGCTATGTTCAGCAGTTTTGATATTTATTTATTTCCTTTTACACCATGCTGACGCAATTCCTTTTTTTCTTCCCTGAGCAGCTCGTTATAGCTTAACCAATGTATACGAGGCCTGTGTGGACAAATACAAACGCTATGGATCCATAGTGAAAGAAGAGTTTCAGTGGCGGTGTCCAGTTGTCCATCTCTTCGACCCCAAAGATTTCAACACAGTTGGCAGCCATCAAGGTGTATCTCCAATAAGGCCAGTCAGCAATTTCGTGAAACATTACCGCCAAAACAGGCCAGAAAAATACGACAGTGTAGGTCTAGCCAACAGGTAAGTAGATTTCATGCTTTGCTGATCTGTTTAAGTCCCGAATTTATGATTGTGGTATGCTGTTAAAAGGTTCAGTTCCGCATTGGGACCAAAAAAAAAGTTAAACCACTGGGTACTCTTCCGTTATACAAACACCATTGTCCGTTACACCAACGCCAAGTGTAATAGTTGGTGTAAAATGAAATTCACGTAAAAAGAATCATTTGAAAAAAAAATAACATCCTTTCCGCAAAATTAAGCATTTAAAAATATAAAATTTGAAAATTCCAGGCTTTCACGAACCATTTTATTAAATCAGTACAAATGTATGATTAAATTGGAAAAGTAAATAAATATTGTACAATAAAATAAAATAATAAAACTCAATTTAAACTGCAGGCATGAAATTGTAAAGTCTCTTAGCATTGCAGTAAACATTTCATTTTTTGAATTAAGACATTCATGTGTTTTTTGAATGAAATCTCTCTTTGTGTATCTTAAGGATGTATTCCAATCCAAACTGCTTCTTTTCCGATTTATTTTTAAATTCATTTTTGCTCTCAAACGCATCAAACTGGAAAATTCTCTTATTTAGAAACTACATAAAGCACCGTGCTTGTCGATTTTTTGATAAATGCAGAAAATGTTGCAAAAAATGCTGCCTAATTTGGCGTTTTGAACCGAATTTTCCGAAGCGGGAAATCTGGGAAGGAAAAAAACGGTCATACTGAGAAAATAATTGCTTAAAAATCAAATTCTAATTAATTGAGCAAAAAATGAAGTGACACGGCCTCTTATACATCTCTTCAAAAATCACCTCAGCAAGTTTCATGGTTTACTTTTAAAAATGTGTCTGAAAATGTCTCAGAAAATTTCGAGCTCTTGAGGGTGGGAAAATATTTTTTCGAATACACTCTTAAGTCCTAAAACAATTTTACTGATGTTGTTTCCGTACTGTCTTTCTTCATTTATCACTTTGCTGTTTGTCACACTTCTAGCAAATTGTTCATAGACAGTACTCTGGCCAAATTATTTTATGTGTCCCTGTAAATGTAAATGAACAATAAATTCTATGCACCATATTCTACAGTAAGCGCCTTGTAGTGCACCTGAGTTATGTATATCTATTTCAATATGTTTGAAATAGTGTAACACTATTAAAATACATTTTAAACGATTTTTACCCATATATCGTATCGTCGGAATTCTTTTGACTGTCCCTGTAAACGAACTATAAATGATACACACTTCATTTTCAATACCGAACAGGCCACAGTAATCCTCACTAATATAGATCAGTTACATGGCAATCCGAGTATATTTTAGCGAGTTAGAACGTACACAGATAGAAAAACGATCAGACAAACCGAATTAACAAACACTTGTTAAATACTATGTTAGAAAGTGTTAAGACTGTTCTTAACTGCTCTGCTCAACAAGCGCAAAACGTTTTGACACATTTACAAATTCATTTTTTAACAGAAAGATATAAAATTCGAAAGCCTGGCCATGGAAGTGATTTGGAATTAACTGTGTTTTCCATTTTTTGATCACTCAATTACCTATTGAGTTATAAGCGATTTTGATCACATAACAAACACGTTTTCGCCCGCTCTTGACTGGTTATTCTACTTTCGCGCGAAAATTCGATTCAAAACGTCCCCTTTGACACTATTTTCCGAAAGATCTATTGCGTTTTCAAAAAAAAAAAAATGAAAAAAAAAAAAAAACAGCTTGATTACATGGTTTCTGAACAACACCACCAGCTAGTTTCATGCATTTTCGAACAAAAATAAATTAAAACTTATGCCAGAAAGTTGCCCTTTTGGATTTGAGAAATACCCTTAAAGAGAAGTTGTTTTCTGTAATTCAACCAATCAAAGGTTTCTGGAACTTTAATCCTTATTTTGCTTCAGCGTAGCTCTAACGTTTTTAACAGAGTTTGGCGACATTTTGTTGCAATAATTCCTAGCATTTTGTTATCGATGTAAATAAAGTCTTGAAAAACTATGTATACAGGGTGTTCACTCTCAACTGTGTCCAATGTCTAATTCCTAAACCGTTAGGCATAGACATATATAGTTCCAATTGCAAAAATTATTTAAATGGTGTAAAGGAATATTTCAAAAGCGATTTGTTTCAATAAAAGCATTTCTTAAAAAAATTACGAAATTTAATTTTTTAACCCCGTTTCTATAAGTTATATTTAATAAAAGTATCCTATTACAGGGCAATTCCACAGAAAATCATCACTTTTTTGGGGGGTGGGAGGGAATCAAATTTATAATATGTTTAATTTAAGGGTATGATTTGAAAACTTGATATTTTTATATTCTATAGAAAATCCTAATAAAAAGGCATTATAAATTACTGTTTACAAACTAAGTTAAGTACCCTTATTGTCTTTTAAAGTCATAAAGTTACGTCAGTTACACGTGTAAATGCCATTTTTTCCTTTTTTTATTATTCAGAAATTAATTAAACAAGTTACTGTTATAATTTGGCATTAGTGTTGTCGAGAACATTAAATCACTTTTTTTAACTGGATAGTTTTGATAATTTTTACACTTCAATGAAGGCAGAAAAAATGTTTGTATATTTTATGTTACGTCAGTTACAGAATTTTGAATTGCAATTTTTGGGACTCAAAGAGAGATTGAAATAATCTGCAGGTATTTGGATATTAAGACCTTAATAAGAAATATTTTAAATTGTAAAAATTTGTTCTAGCTTTATTAGTAAATTTTCTACATAGATTTCAAAACAAAATTCGATGATAAAATGTTACGTCCGTTACGATGGAATTGCCCTACACTAAGAAGAAAGCAAAAAAGTTCCATTATTCTACGATTAAAACTGACCTAGTAATAGCTGTTTAAAGTTGAAGCATCTTTTTTTACTGCGAAATAGGAGTCATTCGCAAATTTACTAGAAATATAAATAATCGTCAGACATGAAAAAAATAAAAAAAAATAAAAAAAATAGTTGAGAGTAAAATTAGCATTACAATATAAATTTGAAATCTATTTTCATTCTGACATATTAAAGCAAAATACACAACTTGTGCTAAAAATATAAGTTAAAAAATAATAAAATTTATGTTAAAAACAATCATGAAAAGTAACAGTAGCAATTCTCTTTAAAATTATACATATTTTAAAATTCTATTAAATTATTTAATCTAAAACTTAGTTAATAGAAATTAAAGTTGTGTACGATACCCGAAAGCTTGGCCAAACTCTGTGTTCAGATGCAGAAAATTGGCATAAGTCATGCAATTCAAAGTTTCATAACTCTGGCAATTTTAGTGTTAGATGAACAGGTCTTTTTTGTCGTACTTGTTAGTGTAATAGGAAATTTTTACTAAATATCATTTATAGGATCGGGGGGGGGGGGGGGGTAAAAATTTAAATTTCGTAACTTTTTAAGAAATGTTTTTATTGATTAAAACAACTTTTTAAGTACTTCTTTATCTCATTTAGAACATTTTTGTAATTGGAACTATATGTCTATGACTAAAGGTTTAGACATAGCCATTGGACGCTATTGAGAGTGACACCACAAAAATGTCATAGCTGGGGCGCCATTTGGTGTAACAGGACTAGGGGTGACAGTTGTCCCCTCCAAGGAAATTGGTATTGCAGCGTGTAAAAGTTATCAACGATCAGACACAAAGAATTTTTTTTTCAGAAATTGCACAAAAACTACAATAATATGTCAGATCTGATTACAATAGAAACATTACCTTTCAATAAACACTTTAAGAAGACAAATTAATAATTATCAATAGTACACTGACGGAAAAAAAATCCCAACACCAAGAAAGACTTGTGTTAAATAAACGAAATTTGGTAGGCGTGTTTATACATCTAAAAGATGACATTGATTGAAATTTCGCGATTCGCGCATAAGTGTGGCGCTAGTAGCGCCACTCAGAACTTGCAGATCAGGTTCACTTTAAATGCGTGCTGTAAAGCTCGTGGGCGTTATTTAGCTTCGAAATGTGACGTATTGAGTTGATGTTAGCCAAGAATGCCTTTAACAAGACGAAGAAGCCACTGTCAACAGCTCACCGAGTTGGAACGAGGTCGCATATTCGGGCTACGAGAAGGTGGCTTTTCTTTCCGCGATATTGCAGAAAGACTTGGCTGGAATGTACCTACTGTGCATGATTATTGGAACCAGTGGTCAAGGGATGGTACTGCCTCAAGAAGACCGGGTTCCAGGCGG
The DNA here is from genome assembly GCA_963932465.1 of Maratus speciosus. Classification (NCBI taxonomy): domain Eukaryota; kingdom Metazoa; phylum Arthropoda; class Arachnida; order Araneae; family Salticidae; genus Maratus; species Maratus speciosus. The sequence goes on from OZ010798.1 coordinate 297,195,663, forward strand.
CCACGTGGCACTCCTGAGAGGAAAAATCGCCGTTTTCGGAACCCGCCTGTGGCGCATCGAACTGCGTCTGCGGCAGAAATTCGAGCTGCAGGGGGTACCACAGTGACACAACGAACTGTTAGAAATCGGTTACTTCAAGGACAGCTCAGAGCTAGGCGCCCTCTAGCGTGAATTCTACTGACTCCAAGCCACTGCCGTTTGCGACGCCATCGGTGTCAAGCCAGACCTCATTGGAGGACAGAGTGGAGATCTGTTGTGTTTTCTGATGAAAAAGAAACACAACAGATCTCCACTCCGCCCACCAATGAGCTCTGGCTTGAAATGAATGGCTTCGCAATCGGCAATGGCTTGGAGTCAGTGGAATGCACGCCAGAGGGCGCCTAGCTCTGAGCTGTTCTTGAAGTAACTGATTTCTAACAGTTTGTTGTATCACTGTGGTACCAATTGCAGCTCGAATTTCTGCCGCATACGCAGTACGATGCGCCACAGGCGTGCTCCGTATACAGCGATCTTCCCTCTCAGGAGTGCCACGTGGCCGCCTAGAACCCGGTCTTCTTGAGGTAGTACCGCCCCTTGACCACTGCTTCCAACAATCATGCACAGTGGATACATTCCAGCCAAGTCTTTCTGCAATATCGCGGAAAGAAAATCCACCTTCTCGTAGCCCGAGTATGCGACCTCGTTCCAACTCGGTGAGCTGTTGGCAGTGGCTTCTTCGTCTTGTTAAAGGCATTCTTGGCTAACATCAACTCAATACGTCACATTTCGAAGCTAAATAACACCCACGAACTTTACAGCACGCATTTAAAGTAAACCTGACCTGCAAGTTCTTAGTGGCGCTACTAGCGCCACACTTATGCGTGAAGCGCGAAATTTCAATCGATGTCATCTTTCAGATGTATAAACAAGCCTACCAAATTTCGGTTGTCTAACACAAGTCTTTCTTGGTGTTGGGATTTTTTTTTCCGTCAGTGTATTTGCTAAAGCCTTGCTTTTGCAACTTTTTTTAAAGTGAGACTTATCAGATTAATCACCACTTTGTCTAATTTTAAAAACATGTGCGAGAATAAAATTATCTTCTCATTTGTGCATAACAATATCAAAACAATTTTTTCTCCTTCAAAGAAAACTTTACTCCCCCGCCTCCCCCAAGAAAGTGTTTAACCCTTTATCTACTGATGGTACTTATAAGTACCATTCACTTTAAACTTTCATCCCATAGTGAATACTACTAATATTCTAATGGTACTTTGCAAAAACACTCTTTTAACTCTACTTTATCCGGATACATGGCAATAGTAGTTCTAGGTTTGTTATTTTAGCGAGGAAGGAGGCTGTCTTTGTAGTCCCCGAGCCAGGTGCAAATTTCGTCAGTTATTTCCTTTCGGCCAATAATTTGTAAAATGCTTCAGAGAGTTGTATCATGAAGAACCGTGAACGTCAGCTGCGGTTCCGTGGGTGGGTTGAGCAGCAGTAGCCTCTCAAACACGTAAAAAAAAAAAAAAAAAAAAAGTCATTTCCTCCCGGTTTAAAATTCGTCAAATTATAACCCAATATCTTGAAGAAAAAAAAAGTCAGCTGATTATAAAGTGATGGTTAATACGTCAGCTGGTCACATGAACATGAAAAAAATATAGTCCCTTTAACCTGAAAATACTTGCGAACGGAAAGAGCTACAGCTATGGAAGTGAGGTAACGGTATAGTAAAGTGACTACGTAGATAAATCGTCGCCTGTATGCACAAAAATGTCCGAAATCGATGAACGACGATTCTACTTTGCGTATTCACATTAAGTAAACATTGCAGTGCACAATTTCAGATTGTGACGTTATACTGTGCTGTAATGTCTGTAAAAATTTAATTTCCAATGCCTTTAAAGTTTTAGATTAACCCTTTCAGGGACAAAAGAATTCTGTTCGTAAACTGATGAAGTAATTTACTGACACCAGAATATTCAACCGAATTTCTTAGAAAAAAAACCCGTTAATTTTCAGTTTCATTATAAAAGCAAAATTTTATTAAAATATTCTTGCTGCCATTTGTAAGTTTTGGAATTAAAATTATGTGGCTAGACCGTCTAGCCACCACCCTATGCCGTCGTATTGAAGAAGCTAGCAATAGACGTTTCATGATGAGAAATGGGCATGTAGAATTACTCTCACGAATACAAACGTGTATCGTGAGCAATGGCAAACTTTTCGAACATACTGAATATTAACTTTTTATCACTGTGAGACAGTTTGTCTTTTTTTTGTGTGTGTGTGTGTGTGATGTTATCAAAATGTATTGAGATAAGCACGTGTTTATACCATAAATTGTGCGTATTTCTTCATACTTCTGGCTATTCCATTCAAACTTTTACACAAAATAAAGTGAATCGATTTCGGACATTTTTGAGTATACGGGCGAAGATTTATCTTATCCATGTAAACCAAATGTCGTTTCGTTTGATGCTCTAAAACTTTCTAACTGAAAATTTTGCTCTATTTCTTTTCGTTTACGATTTTCAATAGCTATCTTCCAAATTTCGCCACTAGGAGGCGCTGCCGTCGTTTGCATTACATCGGGCGTAGTCACTTTACTATACCGATACCTCACTTCCATAGCTGTAGCTCTTTCCGTTCGCAAGTATTTTCAGGTTAAAGGGACTTTGCACGCTGTATATTTTTTTCATGTTCGTGTGACCAGCTGACGTATTAACCACCACTTTATAATTAGCTGACTTTTTTTTTCTTCAAGATATTGTGTTAGCTATAATTTGACAAATTTTCAACCGGGAAGAAATGACTGATTTTTTTTCTTTTTTACGTGTTTGTGAGGCTACCGCTGCTCAACCGACCCACGGAACCGCAGCTGACGTTCACGGAGCTTCATGATACAACTCTCTGAAGCATTTTACAAATTATGGGCCGAGAGGAACTTGGTCATCAAAATCTGTTGCTGGCTCGCGGACTATTGACGCAGACGATGTGTTTTGTGCCGACATTTTGTACAGATTGCCACGCTCGTCTTTTTATTGCTGCAAACACAGTAAAGGATATAAGATAAGTTTTGGGGGTTTTTTTATGTGTTCATGAGGATCTTAGAATACAGTTTGACTAGCTATTTTAGGTGAACGGTGTATGTATTTGATTTAACAGTTGAATTACTCGGTGGTACTTATATAAGTACCGTCAGTACACTAGGTGTTGGAGAAAAATTTCTTCTTTACTTTTCGTCTGTGTAATTATCCATCGTTTTCGTCTGCTTTAAAATGTAATTACTAAAATGTAGTGTAGTAATGACTTCCCTGGTATTTCTATTCTGTTTCATTGTTATTTTTCATAGGAAATCGAAAAAGTTGTGGCACCGACTCGTTTTTGCTATGCTAGAAATGGCATATGTAAATTCATATATTGCATATGTGGAGATGCGAGAGAACATGTTGTCCCTGAAATATAAACGTCGCATAACTGAATGACTGCTAACAAAATCGAAACATTAAAAAAAAAAATAGTTTATTGTAACCCGTTCAGGGGTAAAGCATTTTCAATTCTAAAGTGTTGAAATAAATGATTGGCACAGGAATTTGCCAAATGATTTACTTGTAAATAAGAAAAAGCCTATATTTCACATACTTATTAAATCGAAAATATTTTCTGGTGCCATTTGAAATACCTTGTGGGTTTTGTGTTACGATATTTTAGTCATAGTGCACTGATGGTACTTTAAAGTACCACTTTAATTAATTACCTCTAAATAATTAAATTTCTCACGGATGAGTATTTTTTATGTTTATCCTTAATTTTCATTGTAGTAACTGAAAAAAAAAATGTTACATGAAAAAAATTGCAGTAGATCATAATGCAGTAGATAAACGGTTAAATGGTGTCCCTGTAGACAAAAACATAAAGCATTGTTGAATTTGCCTATATTCAATATTTCGTACCGTTTTAATTGGTAAAAGAAAGCATACTATTTATAAATGTATGTAGTTAATTTTTCTTAAGATATCCATACATTAATATGCAGGATAAATATTATTGGTTCAATAGAAACTGCACAATAACTTCAAATTTATTGGTTCATAATTTTTTGAGAAAGTTACCTACATATTTGAACTTGATTTCACATCTTAACAACCAACATTCCTTGTGCTTTTCTTTATAGTAAATGGAATGTTTTGCTAACCCTTAACTGCTGTAACAGAAATTATGGCATAGCTACTGTGAGTGGTTTCTGAGACCGCTTGATCAAATAAAACGTTCGATTAATTTAGCTTGTCTTTCGGCAACAACCGTAGTTTTCGAAGCGATGATTATTAGTGGTTTATTTTACGGTCACATGATCCATTCATCAAATCAAGATTCAGAGCAGAAGCTCTTTTTAAACACATAGAATTAGGAAGGAATTAGGAAAGAATTTGGAAAGTTTGCCATAATGAATACTAAAGGGATAAAATATGGAGAGTTGATTGAATCATTGATAGCTACTAGCGACTAGATAAAAAGTCCTGATGGATAGGAAGTGAGCGGGGGCAAAAATAAGTTTCCCCTCCCCCTTTTTTAGTTTTTTGAAAATATCTCAGAAACTGTGGGTTTTCATTAAAAAGTTACTCTAGCATAAATTAACCCTTTATCTACTGCATTATGATGCCTTTTTTTCATGTAATATTTTTTTATCAGTTACTACAATCAAAATTAAAGGATAAACATAACAAAAATACTCAACCATCAGAAATTTAATTATTTAGAGATAATTAATTAAAGTGGTACTTTAAATTACCGTCAGTACACTACGGCTAAAATATCGTAACAGAAAACCCACAAGATATTTCAAATGGCACCAGAAAATATTTCCGATTTAATAAGTGCGTAAAATATATGGTTTTTTTTATTTCCAAATAAATCGTTTGTTAAATTCCGGTGCCAATCATTTATTTCAACACTTTAGCTTGCTTAGAAAATGCTTTGCTCCTGAAAGGGTTAAAAGAAAACTTTTTTAAGGTTTCGATCTTGTTAGCAGTCCTTTAATTATGCGACGTCAATATTCCAGGGACAATATGTTCTCTCGCATCTCCACATATGCAATATATGAATTTACATATGCCATTTCTAACATAGCAAAAACGAGCCGGTGCCACAACTTTTTCGATTTCCTATAAAAAATAACAATGAAACAGAAAAGAAATACCAGGGAAATCATTACTACACTACATATTAGTAATTACATTTTAAAGCAGATGAAAACGATGGATAACTACACAGACGGAAAGTAAACAGGACTTTTTTTTTTCAACACGCTGTGTACTGACGGTACTTATAAGTACCACCGAGTAATTCAACAGTTAAATCAAATACATTCACCGTTTACCTAAAATAGCTAGTCATATTATATTCTAAGATCATAATGAACACATAAAAAAATCCAACACTTATCTTATATCCTTTACTGTGTTTGCAGCAATGAAAAGACGAGCGTGGCAATCTGTGCAAAATATCGGCACAAAATACATCGACTTCTTCAAAGATAGCCTCATTCCTCTCTAAAATAACAAACCTAGAATTACTGCTGCCATGTATTCGGATAAAGTGGAGTTAAAAGAGCGTTTTTTGCAAAACACCATTAGAATATTAGTAATATTCACTATGGTATAAAAGCTTAAAGTGAGTGGTACTTATAAGTACCGCCAGTAGATAAAGGGTTAAAGAGCATAAGTTCTCTACAAATGAGTGGTATACACAGGTATGAGTGGTATACACAGTGGTATACACGGTACCGGAGCCTTGACAGATTTTCCACAAAAAAATCGCTTTCTTTTCAAATTTATTTAATTTCTATTCAAATTTATTAAATATTGTCACAAAAGTAAATAATGTTAAACAAAAAACACTTCCATACTACAATACTGCACGAGATATTGGCAGGTAATTAGTTAATGAAAGAAAAATATTCACCAATAATGGTTTACTAGTGTGAAACGTTATAACTGCGAGTATAAAATACGAAGAAAACTAAAAGTAGGTACATACTAATTTATAATTAAGTAGATATTATGTAATTATGAAGTAGATAAGTGTTTAAAAGGAGTCATTATCATTCTGGCTCGTGTTTTCCTTGAATATCATCATCATCGGAAGTGGATGGGTAGTTAGGACCCATAATCATCACCTCAACTTCTTCCTTGTCCTGTTGATCTCGACCTGGTACTGTAGACAAATATTTATCATTAATAAAATGTTTATTCATGTGAAACTTTGTTAGTGCGACAAAACATAATAGTTAACATTGAAAAGTACTAATTTATCATTAAGCAGATATTACTTACTAAGACATAATGTTCTTTTTTTTCTTTGACACATCATCATCAGCTGAATTGGATGGTGCATTAAAAGGCATTCTTAATATGATTTAATTCGTAATCGCCTCCTCATATTTTTCCTCATCCTTTTGATCTACATATCTGGATGTAGCATTCAGACAGCCACCGTAGCAGATGTTGCAGATGATTGTGCTGATTAATGGCTGCTTTCCTGCACCCACACTTAGCTCAACACCCAGTGGTGCATTTTCAGAAGATTGTATTTAAGACATCCTCAGGTGCGATCGAAACCTTGGTTGTTATGGTAATAAGACGATTCTGTCTTCGTTCCCGCCCCCCAGAGTTCGGCCTGTTGTTCCTGGCCAAGCCACAGCTGTACCTGATGGTACACCCGGAAAGCATGCTGTCTGGCGTCTCCTTCTATTGGTGGGAAGTATGAAATGTCAGGTTTTGCAAAGGAGTGGTATCGGAAAGTGTTAAGAGATGTAGCTGTGGGGGGGTGCTCCATTCAATCTCAAAAAAGTTGGTTTCCTGCTTCTGCAACATAATCATGGTCGGATTCCCTGTTATTGAACACATTAGAAATTTTGTGTGCACCTTCACACTGCTGAAACAGTTTGAAAAATTTTATTTTTCCTTTTTTGAACGCTGCAGTCGACGTTTCATGTATCACATCCAGTGAATGCATGAAAGACTAGAATGACATCTTTCAGTCTCGTTTCTTAAACTAACTGTTGTGAGAGAAAAACCTTCCTTTCAATTTTTCCACGGCTCGGCTTAACAAAAAAAATTTCTCGTTCAAGCGGAGTTAGGGCGATTAGGAGGACGACAAGATCAACATCCTCACAAAAAATTCCCACTCTGTCACTGGAAGAAGATTTTTCAGTGGCTGTTAGGATGTCTGCATCGCCAGTACTCTCCCGGCAAGATACTTCATTATCGTTGAATTTGGATGAAAGCATGGCAGTTAATCTTGATTTGTTCTTTTCATTTGAAAGGAAAGGAAGTTTTCTTGCTTAACGATAACCTATGTGTCCTTGTTGAAATTAATATCCGCGGACTTCTTCGATGCACATATTCGATTTTGATCTGTTGATTTCGTGCTATTGGAAGTGTCGGAGTAGCTGTCAAAAACCACTGTATAGCATTTCCTTTATAATGTGTGGATATGTATTTAGTGTAGTGTTCACAAATTGAATTAAAAGTGGAACCTGTTGACCACGGAACTTTGTGAAGGAGGAAACCACCATCCACAACAATATCACAGTTTTGGTAAGAAATAGGCTGTTGCAATCGTTTGAAGAAATCGTAGAGCACCGCTTTCTTCGTCTTACGCATGCCTCCTTCGTCAAAAAGAGTTAGCGGAAAAGGAGCCAACTCAAATTGTAAGTATTTTTTCAAGTCTTCATCATGTTGTTTAGCAAGAGATCCGTTGAAAGATTACCAAAGAGTTGACTGGAACGATATCGTCATGAATTTTAACGGAGCAGTTCATAATAGCCAGAGGGAAAGCCCGGTCTTTACGTGACAACTTTACATCAGAAAAATATTTTCCAACCACTTCCGCCATTGCCTATTTTCCAATGTTTATAGCATCATAGCAGTCAATGGGAATGGTGGATGATTTTCAAATATAGAGAGCTTATCAACATCTGCAACATCTCTAGCTTGAGTGGATTTTCGAAAATCAACGTGTTACTCACTACCGGCAAGCAAAACACCACTAAATTCTTCCAGTGATACGCAAATTCCATGAGTTGCAGCCACTCCCAACACAAACTTGCTCAAAACGTTGTATGTTATGTTCCTTCCTCTCGTGGGGCCATCTGTCCTTTGTGTATTAATGTTTGCTCAATACACTTGCCTGACCAAACACCAGTCCAAAATGAATCTGTCCTCCTAAAGTACCCGTCTTCAGTAAATTTTTTGAACACTTCGTCTGTTCTCATACTCTGTAGTTTCAACATATCCTCTAGATATAGATGAGATATTGTCTGGCATAAAGGAAATGGCCACAAGCGTGTAAAACCGGTATCATTTGCTGAACACATTTAAGATGTCCATTCCAAGTGCCTGATTGTCCAGTTAAGATGTATTCTTTCATCAACGTGACCATGTTGAAGTATTGTATCCAAAGGGCTGCAGTGCATCCATTTCCTTGAACTCCCTTAACTTGTTGCCTAGTTTAATAGCAGCAGCTTGTAGTTTAGTGTTTTCATTTATTGAGTCTTCAGGTTAGTCTTCAGGTTCAATCAGGTTACCATCAAAGGAGCTCATTCTAACAAAGGAAGATCAAATGCAAAAGCTCCCATGACTTCATTCATAGCTTGCCGCTCTTCATAAGTCTCAACTTCTTGCAATACTATTTTCACTAAAGCTGTTTGGACTAACAAATGAGCTCGAACTGCTCTAGAGTATGCGTGTCCCTGTAACATCTTCTCAGTTGAAAGTGGAGCGTATATTGTCTCCAACAGCTCATTCAAACCACTTCCATTCATGATGAAACCGATACATCCTAAATATGACATCAGAAGGTGAAAGCCACCAAGTCTCACGACACATTTTGACAACATGGAATCTGTTAGAGATGTTGCAACTATTTCACCACCTGCAATACAAAAATTACATGCTTTTGTTTACTTTTAAGTTTGTCATCCCGCTGATCGTAAACATTATCTCCCGCGAGATTATTCACCACTCGTCAGTCGATATAGTTTTCATTTTAAACCAAGATTTTACAATGCCAGAAATACACGATAAAAGTAGTTTTTTGCAGATTGGTGTGTTTTTTCAATGCAGGTTCACCAATAGAATAGATTGATAGGGAAAACTCCATTTTTTAAATTTTGGATAAGGCGAGTTTTGAAATTCCCGTCCTCATTTATTTAAAGAAATTATTTAAAAAAGTTTATTATATGAATAAACATGTGTTAAAATAGTAATTTTACATCTTATTAAATTACTTTTGCATGTTTACTGTTTCAGTATGTTCAATTATATAACTTATATAACTATTTTTTCGTTTTTCAGTTTAGGAGATGAATGGCTAAAGCTACGGAAGAGTTTGGCCCCAGCTTTCCATCACCTAAACAACCCTTCCCATTTCAGCAAAGACATGAACCACATATGTGATGACTTCATCGAGCTTCTTCGACACGTAAGAGACCAAAATACAAATATTATTAGCAATGTACAAGATGTCGTATTCAGGTTATCATTAGAAGGTGAGTAACCTACTCAAATATATAGTATATTAAAATCAGACTGTCTCTGTCTGTTTGCATTTAACAATTATTCCTCCTAAAATATCAATAGTAATCTACAAGACGTCGTATTCTATTGTAACAACATATGTTTGTATATCTGAAAAGCATATTTCGTTACATGATTTAATTTTAGCAAAAAAAAAAAAAAAAAAAAAAAAAAAACTCTTAAAAGGGCAAAAAAATACAAAAGTTCTTTTAATTAAATGTATCGGACAATGAAATGTAGTCGATTTAAAATTTCTCAATTTCTCAAAAAAAATTATAAAAAAAATAATTGATACCACTTTTGGCCTTAAAATGGCGAAATAAAATCACAGAAATTCTGTAAAAGTGAATCGATCAGATAATGAAATCTATTCCGGCGGGGGAAAAGAAATTCAAACTCCGACGCCGAGCTTCGAACTGCGAACCTCAGAAGAAAAAAAAGTTTGAATTTTTGTGTTGCTAATGGAAAGTTGTTTTCATTAGCAAACAAATTCAGAGCCATCTAGCCTGCGCGAGAAAGACTGGAATTTAGATTCTGTTTTAAAATCTAAATCGAAAAAAAAAAAAAAAAAAAAAAAAAGATGGATGTCATTAAATTAATTAAATTAAAATAATATAAGACTTTTTTTAAATTTTATGATTTGGCGTATGATCGGAGGCATTCAGCTATAAGTATGCAAAATTTCAAGTCTCTAACTTATACTGTTTCTAAAAACGAACTCTGTGGTACACAGACAGAAGAGCGAGACGAATAGGGTTTCGTCAGATGAGCGAAACCCTAATAAAATGTGGTGTACTTGTTTCATGCATTTTTTATCTGTTATTTGTCATAAGTAAGTTTTTTAATTCATATTTTTTAACATTGCGAAAAAGTAACGCAATTTTTCTGAGGCTGCTTGCTTTTTACACTTCTACTTTTATGGATATTTCCTTTTTTGAAATGGGGGTGATGATATATATCAATGGACATATATCTTAATATATATCATGATATATATCCGATATTTATTTTCGAAATATCATGAAGTTTGATATTTTCGATATTTTTAGATTTTTTATATTTATTTATTTGTACATTGTGTATGATATTTTAGATATTTTCAGTCAAAGAAGTTGTAAAAGATTTCTTTAATTATTATTGACTGTGATGTTCTGTAGATGAAGAACTTTTGCTCTAGCACTAGTCTTTTTTAGCTCTCCCCCCCCCCCCCAAAAAAAAAAAATATATATATATATATATATTGCCAGCTTTACATTTGAAGTTGAATTTTTAAATGTAGAGCCAATAATGATATCGGACAATATTGACTTAGAACAGCTATTGAAAGATAAACTGTCTAATTTAGATAGCTAGTTATTTACAGTTTCATTAGAATGAATCTTTTTTTTTTTTTTTTTTTTTTTTTTTTTTTTTTTTTTTTTCTTTGGTTTTGCCCAGTTTAAACTGCCCAACAGGTTAGGGAATGAAAAGCAGACAAGCTTCCATTTATGTTCATATTTTTCGATAAAAAACAAATTATCTTTTATTTAAAATTTTGTTATGTAAATCGCAAAATCGTTTGTTTTTTGTGAGTGTAAAAAGCAAATTGTGCCCGTTTCAATTAGTTGATCTTAAATTTTGTTACTTAAGAGAAATAATAATAAAGACATTTATAATATTGGTTTTATTAAGTTTTCATGCTAAATGCATTATGTTTCAGTTTCTAATTTATATTAGGTCTGAAAATACTTATAATCATCAATAAGTTGAATATTTTGAAAATATCCGATATATATATAAAAAAATATCGGATATGTATCAATATAACGAATAGGGGAGACTGGGGAGGATTGACCCATTTTTTGCAAAATGATTTTTTATTTTTTAAATATTGAACCTAGAATAAAGTTTCATATATCCTTTTATTCGTTATACAATCAGTTATCAAAATAAAATTGCGCCATAAGTGTAACATATAAGAAACATGAAAAATGATTGATTTTAGTCATGGGGAAATAACGGGTCAAGGCTCCCCACATAAGGGGGGCTTGACCCACTTTATTTTATATTGAAATATTTGTTAATGGAAATAAAATCAGTTTAAAATAAGGCAGAATAACTTGATTCAACATGGTTTAATTATTATAAAAAATTATTTGGGAAAATGCGATGTGTAAACAAACCTGCTTAGACGGATTCAAGACACAGAAGAAAAATTCCGTTTTAAACACTCACTTTTTTGCGACACTCGACCTATCAATACTAGTTGCCACATAGTTTGGCTTTATCTCACTGTGATCATCTTGGTGAAATTTGTCTATGTACCTTTGTAAAGTGTTTTGATCAATGTTATGTTTCTTTGCAGAGGTATGAACACTTAATATTTCTTAAGGCTGCTACTTTCATCCTTTCTATTTACCTAATATGGGTACTATTTAAATTAAATAAAAGTTCCCAAAAACTGTCCAATTTATATCTCATTATATTTTTTCTTTCTTCTATAGCAATTTTTCACATCTTCCTTTAATCAATTTTAAACATTATCCTTTCTATCACTCCATTTTACTATAGCTTTACAGAATAAATTTACATAATTTTAGAAATGCAACTATTAACCCTTCATTATGTACAATGTACAGGGTGGTTATAATTAAACATCCTCTATAAACGGCATCCTACAGCGCAAACGTGTGAACGGAATGCAACGAAATTTCGTATATAGACTATACACGAGATGCGCTCACGGCATTTCGAAAAAAAAAATTAGTTCCAAACTGTCCACCAGAGGGCGCCTTTTCCGGAAAAAACATTAAATTTAACACAATAAACGACCAAAACGGAATACAAAAACAATATTAAGAATCCAGAACAAGAATTATGAGTAATAAAATGTAAAACCGGCTGTTTTGGCCGTTAATTGTGTTAAATTTTATGTTTTTCCGGAAAAGGCGCCCTCTAGTGGACATTTTGGAACCAAGTTTTTTTCTTCGAAATTCCGTCAGCGCATCTCGTGTATAGTCTATATACCAAATTTCATTGCATTTCGTTAAACCGTTTGCGCTGTAGGATGCTGTTTATAGGGGAAGTTTAATTATAACCACTCTGTATAATAAAAAGATTTCCAAAAATACTTAATTAAGGGAGCTTTGACCATCTAGTCAACGCTCCCTCACGTTGATTGGGTCAACCCACACACACACGTAGCCACTTTTTAAAGTATAGCACATGGTTATGTTTAGCCAAATTTACTGTACAATCTTTATGCCTGGAATGAAAACTCAATATTTCTGCATTACTTAAAAACTACTTACTTAAATTTCTATGATATATTTTATCTGAGAAAATCTGACAAAATGTTTCTAAAACACTTTTTAAGCTGAGAACTCTTCACAATCGATTTTTCCACACTTGTTTCAATTATCTGCATGAAACAAAGACTATTGTTTGAGAATTTCAGTAGCTTTGATTGCCACCTATTGACAAAAGTCTAAAATTCTTTTAAATATGAAAACTGAAGAGTGGGCCAAGCCTCCCCTATGGTCAACCCTCACCAATCTCCCCTATTTTTGATATTTTCGAAAATATCGTCATATTTATGAACCTTGGTAATACTAAATGTGAGAAGAGTTGAAAGGTTCTTTTTTTTTTTTAAGGTGTCTACACGTTATGCATGGAAGAACGTTTGGGATGTCTGAAAGGTCAGCTCGATCCCCATTCTTTCGCATCTACGATAATAACATCAGTGAAAATGCTATTCGAAGCGTTCCAGGAGTTATATTATGGATTACCCCTGTGGAAATACGTTGAAACACCTGCTTACAAAATGCTGGATAAGGCCGAAAGCATCATGTATGAGTAAGTAGGTCCAAATGAATCGGTAATATATGACCTCCTGTTACGTTTATATGAAAAAACAAATGAAATAATACTCGATGCAATTAATTTTCATTTATACAAGATTTTCGATACCAACATAAAACCACACTGTTAAAATTTTTCCTGTGAAATTTTGCAAGATAGTCATTGCAGTGAAATGGCAAATGGACTCAAATTTGTTACGGATGTCTTTGAAACCACCTACTTTATTCGAATTTTCCTAGTTCAGGGACGGCGAACCTATGGCACGCGTGCCATAAGCGGCACGCTGCAGATTACTTTTGGCACGGCACAGATTCAGATTCTACATCAAAATATTTGTAGAATTTCACATAATGCATTAATTAATCTAGATGTTCTCTCTGTTTATCTGAACTCGATTAGTTCGGTTGCTGTAATTGTCATACAGATTGAAGAAACTGAAATATAACTTAATATATCCCAATCTAGCTCAATATTGGCTTACAAAATTTTAAGAATAATAGAGAATTAGGAGATTTTCGCAACAGAAAGATGAAAAGGAATTAGAATCAAAAATGCCGATGGTAAAATTATAACAACTTGGGATTCAGTTCCAAGCTAGATGTTGCCTCTGTTTATCTGAACTCGATTAGTTCGGTTGTTGTAATTGTCATACAGATTGAAGAAACTGAAATATAACTTAATATATCCCAATGTAGCCTTAATATTGGCCCACAAATTTTAAGAATAAGAGATAATTAGGAGATTTTTACAACAGAAAGATGAAAAGGAATTATAAGCAAAAATGCCGATAGTAAAATTATAACAACTTGGAATTCAATTCCAGACGCTAAAAGCTCTAAGGTTCTACCGCTTGCTGTTTTGACAATTTTTTCTGCGAGACTTTCTTGTCGACAACAAATAATATGTAAAATTAAAGTAAAAAAATCTTGTCGAATGATTCCAGTTCAACTTGCATTCTCTTAAAAATAATTAAGTAAGAAGCTGATATATACTATCTGGCATCAAAGATGAGACAAAAGAAATAGTATTTTAAAAATAAATTTCTAAAGTATAACATCAAATATTACCCATATATTTTTAATGCTAAAAACAAAATTTTAAGTAATTTTGATGCATTATTATTTGATCCATTAATTTTTTTGTTGTTGTCGTTGGCACGTCATGATTACGTAAAACATATTTTTGGAAAAATTTGGCACGTGATGTGAAAAGGTTCGCCGCCCCTGTAGTTCAATTAGTCTCCTGATGTTACAGAAGAAATTTTCAAATTCCCACATTGGTTAAATTTTGATTTGTTTTATTGACTTAAGTTATGTTTAGAGTCCTATTCTATGGAAGAAAAAAAAAAGAAGTTTAAAAATTAAAACGATCCATATGGGCTATATTTTAGATACATTTTCAAACGCGTTGTGCTTTTTACGAAACTTCATTTTTTGATACTAATAATCTTATATTGCAGAGCTGCCAGTAACCGAATCCAAAAAGTCATGGAAAGTCTAAAGCACAAGAAAAAATCCGAAACAGATAGACCGGCTGGTTTGTTGCAGACCTTACTGAGTTTGAAAGATCTGTCAGACAAGGAAAAAAGGGTTACTATCATAGACTTAATATCTGGAGGAATGTTTACGGTAAGTGTCATTTATAGTGTCGTAAAGATACAAAAAAAAGTGTAAAGTTTATTCAATAGTATATTTTTCCCCCTCAAACAAACCTCTTTATCTAGTTAAAATAAGAGGATATAATGGTGATATAGGATAGATAAAGTGTTTAATTTCTTAACTATTTTATCTAACGACATTCATACAAAAGTGTAACCAGAAAGATAGCTATAACATTAAGTGGTTGATAATATACATCAAGATATAGAAAATTTTTGTATAGTAAACCATATAGTAGATCAGGGTCGCAATTTACTTATTCAGTCGAAATACAGAGCGACTCACATCAAGCTGATCTCGAATTTTCGTTTAAAGCTTTAACAATAATTTTAGATAACCTTCTCAATCCTGAAGGTAAAATAACACTTCGACGTCATAGATGACAGAAGGAGCCCTTTTTCTGAAATTGATACTTTAGGGGGCTAGTAATTTAGTTTCATAAATGCGGATCTAAAATTACTAACACTTTTAGAATATTAATTTAATTGTCGATAATCTAAATTCACGCAGTGAAAAATGTAAGGTCATTAATTAAATGACTGATCTACAAATCCTCGAAATTTTTTATCACAAATCGTTTAAGTTAAATAATTATGAAAATTTCTCATTTTTTTACACACTGAGGTGAAATTAACACTTATTTTATGAGGAAATAAGCATCGGTGCAGCCGTTTATTGGTTTTGATGCAAAACCAAAAACATTCAGCTATATAGAAGTAAAGTAAAATTCTAAAAAAACCAAATAGTTCAGTTTATATCCTCCTCGGTTCGGAAGAATCACGTGATATTTCCGAACCGAGGAGAATAATTTTTTGACTGATTTCTGTGCAATATGATTGACGTTACGAAAAGTGCTAAAACTATCCACCCTCTTCATTCAAACAGCACTGACTTAGAAGCTCCTTAATTCGATTATAACTGACAATACATACGATGTTACCGGCCGATTTACATTATATTTACATCACTATCGTAGATATAATCAAATTTCATAAGAATCAAAGCAGTCTTGAAACAATTAAAAAATGAGTCTTACTCATAAACAAAAAATTCAGTATGGACTTCGAGTATATCAAGTTCTGCATTTTTTTGCCTGAATAAGCGGATTGCAAACCTGATTTACTATATGAAAATTATTTCTCATGGTGTGTATTATTACTTCTTAAAGATAGTAAATTCCATTGTCTCAGAGTTGGAAATATTCTTATATCCGGGCTATATTGAAATATGTATTTTTGTGACAATAGGAATAAACTACTGTAGGGATGCTTCCCTACAGTATCTCAGATTCTAATGAAACATAGTTGAAATGTATAGTATACACCTAACTATTAATTAACCCCGAGTTAAAATTGCACCTCTCAAAAATAATGGAAATACAGGGTGTACATAAATGAATATCACAGCTTTGCAGGGCTATTAAAAGAAAACGAAAAAAAAAAGTACAACCTTGTTGTTAGTCGGAAATCAAAAATAACAGTTGGACGTTTAAACTCAACACAGTTATAAGTGTTCAAGTGAGCCCCTCCACAAATACGAACGATATCGAGGTGGTTCGATAACTCATCCCGCATTTTTCTCAGTACAGTACAGCGCCGATTATCGGAACTCCAATTAACCGAACAGCCTATTTCTCTCACAGAAATTTTTTTAAACGAACTTCCAATTATCCGAACAGCCTATTTATCACAATTTTTTTTTAAACCGAAATTCCAATTCATTTTTGCGTGTAAATTATAATCTCTGGCGTTCAGAAAATAATAAAAAGATTTTTTAAAAAAATTTAAATGATAAAAAAGTTAACAAAAAAAATTAAAAAGACAAAATTAAAAATAATAATAATAATAAACATGCCAGCACTAATTGGTGCTGCCAGTCCTAAGCCTGGATAAAGTGTGAATATTTTAGTATAGTCAGGAAAGTCCCTTAAATTGTCTATCCATTTATCCGAACTTTTGCTTATCCGAACTAGGGTCGGTCTCGACTTATTCGGATAATCGGCGCTCTACTGTATGTCCGCTGTGATTCTTTGAATGGCTGCAGATATGCATGTCCTAAGTTCGTCAACATCAGTTGGTAGCGGTGGAACAAACACCTGATCTTTGATGAGGCACCACAAAAAAAAAAAATCACATGGAGTGATGTTAGGGTTTCGAGGAGTCTATTGATGGAAAGCTTGGGAAGTCTTGGGACTTGGGGTGTTCGACAGTCGATCGCCATCTTCGAAACATTTCAAGGGTTATTTTTGATTTCCGGTGAACAACAAAGTTGTACTTATTTGTTCTTTTAATAGCCCTCTAAAGTTGGGATATTCATTTATGTACACCCTGTATATAGAGTCAAAGGTTAAATTTAAAATTATCAAACGAATAATTCCCTTCACAAAAAGCCATTTTCCGAAGAGTCTACCATTTACATCAAAATCATCCCTGAAGGTTGAGTCTGACTTCAATCTCTCGATGTTTACTGCACAATCGGCAGATAAAAGATGTTTATAAGAAAACCCTGCCATGCACTTTCCGCTCAACATGCAAACGAAAACATAGCCCAACGCAACAATATAATCAATGCGTTCTCTTGTCTGAAACCAACTTTTATCTGAACGGCTCAAGCCAATGACAAATTATTCTTTTGCAACGGCAAAGCCTGATTGAAGATAATCACTCTTCCAGCAATATTGGCCAGCTCTTGTTGTCTTTACATCACCTAAATATAAAAATCAAAGCTGCGTTTCTCGCTCGTCTGGTCAGAAATACAGTCGC
This sequence comes from Maratus speciosus, assembly GCA_963932465.1. NCBI lineage: Eukaryota > Metazoa > Arthropoda > Arachnida > Araneae > Salticidae > Maratus > Maratus speciosus. Next base: position 297,213,477 of record OZ010798.1, read on the forward strand.
ACCTCTATTTAACGAAGTCGGTAAATCCCGAAAAAAAGTTCGTTATATGGAAAATTCGTTAAATAGAGAGTCACCTTTAGAACACTTTAACACTAGAACGATCCGACACCAATCACATGATTAAATGTCAACTGGAACCAGAAATTCTTTCATAAAATAAGTTAAAACTTAACCACGCACATTTACGTTAAATAAATCAGTCCAATAATTTTAAATAAAAATTCTGGTGTCAAATATTTTTCTGAAACTTGAGTTAAATGTTCGAGCGTTCTAGTGTTAAACCGCATAAAACATGTCCATAAACAGTAAATATAATTTTTAAATGTAATTAACCACCCTTTTTTTATAAATTATATCTATTTGTTTTATTTATTTTACCAATCAAAAAGAAATCTGCAAGGGAAATAAGAATGAAACAAAACATTGCCTGGAAATACATTGTATTTTCAGTTTAAAAAAATGATCTTACATTAAAATCACAATTTTTTATTAGGGTTGATAAGCTGTTTGGAGGAATACCAAATTTTAAAGCAGTATTCTTTTTCTTCACGCATTTTCCACCTCATCAAGAGTATTTTTTTTCTTTGATTCTCAAGCACTATCGCTTTGACATTTTCGAGCTACAGGAATCGAAATTACCAACACGAATGATCAACAATCTAGAAAACGGGGAACTCTAAGGGCACGGGGCAGCTCCATTGAGGGTTAAAAAGGGATATTGAAATTTGCACTTCTAGGATGAAAAGCAAAGAATCACAGCGATTTTACTGTTCTCGGTGAGTTAGGTGCCTGATAAGACCTGGTCTTGGTCATTGATCATCATAAAATGTGTTAAAAGAAAGAATAAGTCTGAAATGTCCAGTAATATTTTGCGAAATAGGGAGAAAAAAAAATTTACATCCCAAGAAAAAGTTCGTTAAATAGAAAATGCACTTCGCTATTTGGAGGTTATTTTACGAAGAAATTTGCAAAATGTTCTTCGTTCCAAGTAAAAGTTCGCAAAATAGAGAAAATCGCAAAACAGAGGTTCGTTAAATAGAGGTCCGACTGTAGTCCTGCATCGGGTCGGGTAACCCAATTTTACACGACTTGCACCGAGGGTTGACGGACGCTAATTTTTTTCATTGCTGGTCGGGTTGATATTAAATGTTTCAGGTTCGGGTCGGTTTCGAGTTAGAGAGTGTCGGATTTGGGTCGAATTTTAGGTTGACTTTAAGCAGAATTTTTGGGTTCGGGTCGGGTGCAACCGGACCAGTGCAAAACTGCAGTCAGAAAGTAACTTTTATAAGATGTGCTCATTGCCATGTGTGTTTATGTTTTGATTGCTTTTTTGTAAAATAGTATCACAATTAATTGTCAATAATTAGATAAAAAGTTTTATACCAAGATATTCAGGTTCCTCACGTTTCAAATTTTAAACATAACTGCTTGAATCGATTTTTTTTTTTTTTTACTTTTTCAGTTAGTTTCTTTAGGATATAGTGTTAAGACACAAAAACAATCGTTTTTGAAATGACTTATTGCATTTTGAGTATTTTTCAAATTTGATCTTTGATCCTCAATTTCCGTTATTTTTGAGAGGCGCAACTTTTTATTTGGGAATAGTTAATAGTTAGGTGTACATATTAGATTTCAGCTAAGCTTCATTCGAGTCGGAGAAATACAGCAGGAAAGCATTCCTTGTAAGTAGAATTTAACAGGAAAAAACACATGTTTAGAACATGGAGAATGTATCGCATTAAATAGGATTTCTTTTAACCCTTATTACCAAAACGAATCGAACGTATATGATTACGCTTTTCGTAAATGGTTTCGTTGAAAAATTTAACTTAATTTAAACTAATTGGTACCCATCAAAATTTAACGACTTGGAAGTAAATACATGTAGTATTCAATAACAGTGTCTATCCTTATTTCGCGATGCTTGTCTTCGGTATTATAAATACAATACGAAACAACACGAAATAGACAATTCCTTACCTTTTGATAAGTATAGTAATACTGTTCTCCATCTGATAAAAAATAATCGAAAACAAAATTACTAGAGCACGCTGTATTTCGCTGCTGAGTCCCGATATAAACACAAATAAAACAACTGTCTCCTTTAACATACTTTATAAACCAATTCGGCTTATTGCGCATGCATTATGAGTACAGTAGAACCTCGATTATCCGAAGTAATTGGGACCAACCAACTTTCGGTAAATCTAAATTTTCGGATAATCGAGAATGCTTCCATTTTAAGATTAAGGAGAAATATATGCAATATTTCGTATTATGGTAACAAGTATTTAATAAAAATAAAATAATAGTAAAATACAAACGAGAATCAAGAAATAGCAAAATAGAAATAAGAATAAATTACCTGAATTTTAATTTTGAAATTAAGTACCTTTTACATGTATCACAAGGGTTTGAAAAAATGTTTTGTTTATCAGTTTCGATTGCCTATTTGAAGCTATATCATGGAGTTTTTAAATATTATTAGTTCACCACTACCACAGTCTTTCTGCTGCTCCAGCCATGCCAAACCTTTTGCAAAACATTCAAAAGCTTCAGAATTGCTAATTTGTTCATTTTCTTCGTTCCACTCCGCAGCTTACGGGAGCTCAAGTTAAATTCAAACGAATAGCTCCAAGAAAGGGGATCAAAATATTTATATATACGCGTAGAGTTCGGAAAGGACCGCTTGCACACAAAAAATATGGTAGGGGAAAAAAAAGTATTAAAAATGTATTTCGGTTAATCGAGAGTTTCGGTTAAAAGGGTTTCGGATAAAAGAGGTTCTGCTGTATTTATCAAAAGCCTGCTTGGAACAAATCTGCACGAAAAAAAAAAACACACTGTGCATGCGCAAAAAGGAACTTAAACTAAATTTGTCTCATCTATAAACTAAAATCGTTCATTTAAAACGAGAATAATGTAAATTCATGTATTACACTACACTGAGTGGCCAAAAAATTAGAGACAACCCTTATTTGAAAGTAAACCAGTCCGACAGTCACATAAAATGATGTAACAACATAGAGTTGTTTAAGGAACTCCCAGCTTCGTACGACATAGTTATACTCTCTATAGGAAAAATTGGCTTTTCAAGGACAAGCGTCCTCTTTTCATTATCCCTTCGTTGGTCACTCCTCGCCCTTATCTTAGGTTAGTAACTATGGTAACGAAGGGAAAACGAAAACACTCTCAGAAATGAAACTCTACCTTTTGACGATTCAGAAATCCTCGAGCTGTATTTCGTCGTTTTTGACGATCATTTCCTATTAACATCACGTGACTTTTAACGAAACGTAAACCCTCAAATATTTGACGAAAGTTTTGCCTCAATCACGGTCAGACTCAATGCATTTTAAGGTAACAGTTCCTCAAATCCTCCTCAAATCCTGCGATTTTAGCAAACAGATATTTGCTTGTTTATGTTAGTCCTGTAATAATTTATTTTAAAACAGCACTTAGTGCTTTTCAGAAAATACTAAAATATAGGTAGTTATTGTTTCTTCATTAGTTATTTTTTTAGCTGTTAGAATTTTTAGGAATGCTTATTATTATTATTTTATTTATATGTTGACGCTCGTTATGTTTTAATTCGAAAAGAATAAATTTCCTGTGTTCTTCAAAATCATTCAATAAGAAAGTTAGGTCAATAAAATTTCAAACTTCTAGGATATCTTTTTTTTTTTTTTTTTTTTTTTAAGAGGTATATTATGTTTTCAATCAAATTAAAAATAAACATAATTGATCCCTCTCCTCTTTATAAACAGTAAAGTGTTAAAATCTTATCCTCTTACTCAAAGTGATAAAATCTCACGCAATATGCACTTCACAATTCGTTATTTGTGAGCAACAAATTAACCAGACCATATTCTAATCATCCATTGATCAAAGAAAATTTCAGTTGTAAATTATTTAATCAAGCCATATTATAATTATTCATTGATACGAGAAAACCATAAAAATAAATTAGCCTTTCTTAAAACTTTCAGAAAATATAGCAGCGCCGATAAAATTGCAATCTACGTTATAAAAATATAAACACGAAGTAGAATTCATTACACCAGTCTAAAAGCAGACACTTTCAAGTCCCCTGCAGTCAGGTTGGAAGAGCAGCGACCTCCCACACGAAAGGTCGTGAGTTCGAATCACGCCGAGGAAAGAGAGAGAAGTGATTTTTTTTCTTTTCCCGTGTCAAATACTGAAGCTTCCAAACTGTTTGAGAGATGGCGCCACCAGCCCTCTTTTGACGAAACTATTGACGAAATTTATATCGTCAAGCAAGTGAAGAAACTAATTTAATCAATTTGACGAAATGTTGGCTCGGAGCATTTTCCAGGAAACCATTTCGTCAAAAACAAAGAAAATTTCGTGAAATCTGAGTATTCATTTCTGAGAGTGAAAAAGACGTTTGTCCTTAAAAAGCCGATTTTTCCTACAGGAAGTATAGCACGGAATTACTGTAAAAATGGGTAAGATGAAAGATTTAAGTGACTTTGACCGAAGGATGATCGTCGCTGCAAAAACAGTTGGTGCCAGAATCTCTGAAACGAAGACTCTTTTAGGATTTTCTCATCCAACAGTATCTTGGGTGTTTAGTGAGTGGCGGTTAAGAAAAAAACTTCAAGCGATAAGGACCATTCTGGTGAGAAAAAGGCTGGTGAACGAGAGAGGTGAAAGGCGAGTAGCGTGCATAGTCCGCAGCAACAGAAGAGCAACAACACGACAAACTACAGCTGAAATCAATGCAAGTGTATCACAAAGCATATCCCTTCGCACAACAAGACGAACTTCGAAAAGGATTGTCTTTAGAAGCAGGAAACCATCAAGAGTGCCTTTGGTACCACATAAAAATAGGAAAAGGCGCCTATTTTGGACGAAGGAACGACGAAATTGATCACTTGAGGACTGGTAAAAAGTAGCTTGATCCGATTAATCTCGGTTCCTGCTCCATCATGCAGATGGAAGGATCAGAATAAGGCGCAAACAGCACGAATTCATGGCCCCCTCCTGCCAAATGGCAACTCTTTAGGCTGGTGGCGGTGGAATTATGGTTTAGGGGATGTTTTCCTGTGGTACATTGTGTTCCTTGATATGTGTGGACACAACTCTGAACAGCACAGCTTACCTCAACATCGTTGCCGATCGCGTTCACTCGTTTATGGCTATAATGTTCCCTTATGGAGATGGTCACTTTCAGCAAAACAATTCACCTTGCTACCGTGCTCAATCGGTCTTAAATTGGTTTGAGGAACATCAATCAGAGTTTAACCTGCTTCCACGGCCAGATCAGTTCCCTGACCTCAATCCTAGGAGCATTTGCGGGACGAAGTCGAAAAGGCACTTCAAAATCTGAAAACCCCCGCCATCCAAGCTGCCATTATGTCAGCCGTTAGTAAGGTGTCTCTAATATTTTGGCTACTCAGGTATTAAAAAAATAGCTGCAGTAAATTTACTGCAGCAGATATTCCAGGATAAACCCCATACAGAAACGGGTTTCTCCTTAGATAAACGGGTTTTTTCCGTAAAAATGTTATAGTTAAGGGTTTCGACCGTTTAGCTTGATAAAGTGGTACTTCAAGAAAAATTACTGCAGCAATTCATGGTAAAATACCCATGATTTTTCAAAAACTTTCTAGCTTGTAGTTTTCTCTCACGGGCTGTCAAAAGAATCAGCCTTGTGTATTCATACGTTACCAAAATATTTTCTGTTTCAGGTCACCAATGCCTTTTGTTTCCTATTGTGTCATATTGCTCAAAACCCGGATGTTCAGGAAAAATTATATCAAGAACTTAGGAAAGTTGTTCCCGAAGGCACGTATCTCGATGAAAATGTACAAAATTTACCTTATCTGAGGCACTGCGTGAGGGAATCCTTCAGGTAAGTCATATTTAAATACTTTAAATTTCGCATTTAGTTCTTAATTGTCTGTCATTTCAATGGAATAATATATATGTATGGATATTTGTAAAATGTATATGTGTATGGATATTTGTAAAATGTATATGTGTATGGATATTTGTAAAATGTATATGTGTATGGATATTTGTAAAATGTATATGTGTATGGATATTTGTAAAATGTTGACTTTCAGTGGTAGGGAATTAATCGTAATTCCTACCTTATTTTGAAATGTTTTTCAATTTACATTGCATACGTATCTCCAATAGTTAAAAAGTTAAAGCACGATTCAGTCTTTTTGGGACACTCTGTAATCTAGTTTTATCTTTTTCGAAACGATACCTTCATTGTAATTTTTTATTGTGCTGTAAAAATAAATTGCTTTGAAATAAATATAACTATATAAGTTCTAAAAAATTAAAATTATACCCACGTAGTACGGCATAAAAATTTTTAGTTTAAATTTTTGATTATTTTCCGCACATGACGTGGTCTCTTTAAGCAATTGAAAAGCTTATAAAGTGACATTTAAAGCTCTGGGTTTCATCTTTTACAATTTTTTAATGTCAATTACATTAAACTCTTTATGTTAAATAAACATTTCTTTGACATGTAACAAAAATAAAATGATTTCAGTGTCAAAAATATAACCTATATAGTATAGCCAGTATAGCGTGTGTGCCTATGCATATCGTAGATAAGTGCGAAGTACGGATTTTGAATACCGTTATTTTTTTTTTCTTTCGCTTTATTTAATCATAGTTTTTGCGAACTATATGAAGATGGGAATTTGTTTTTCAAATGGTGATAGTCAAAATCTGTAATCCTTGGTACCTATGACGTATCATTCGTCCCTTCTTATCTAGAATGATTTTAAATCTGCAGATGCGCTTTTAAGATTGTTTTTTTTCTTCTTTTTTCTATGTGTGTGTTTGTTATTCTTTTGTGTGTTCGTTATTATTGTTTTTTTAACGAAAATTCATGCTCAAAATTCTAGCAAGTAAAATGAAACTAATTATCGAATTGTTACAGGTTGACGCCGACTATACCTACCGTTACAAGGATACTGACAACGCCTATTACAGCATCTGGTTATAACATTCCAGCTGGGGTAAGTGGTGTTCAAATAGCAGTTGTACAATAAATTAATGTAGTCACTAAGCTAGAGTGGATTAGTTTTGTGACCTTAGATCATCTTTTACACACAAAGTTCGACAAACCGGTCCTTCTGTTTAAAATTGAAATCTCCACAAACATCAAACACCATGCCTGAATCGGGATTCAAACTATTGCTGAGTTTGGTTTCTTTTTCCCAGCCCGATTCCTACGCTATTTTAAATCCGAACTCACTTGAGCCAAAAAAATGTGTGTCATCAGAGCCCTAGCAACAATACCGAAAGTATGCAATAGAAAAAAATTATATAATATTTAAAAATTAGCTGAAGTACCTGGCATTGCCCAGGATTTTAAGAATGTTTGTTTAGAAAAATCAATTTCAGAATTAAACTCCGTACAGAGTTTAAGACAGACTAACAGAACATATTTTTCCTCCTTTCTTTTCAGTACATGAATCTTGGACAAATATGCTTAAAAATATATATATATATTGAAAGCGTTAAAAAATTTTGCTTTTATACCAGTATTTAAAAAAATGTTTTCTAAGCCTAAATAAACATAGTCTTGATTCTTGAAAAAAAAAAAAAAATTGGCAGAGAAATGAAAATTCCTGTTTTAGAAATGAAAAGCCATTCATATTTAAAAACTAGCTGAAGTACTTTGCCGTTGCCCGGGATATTAAGAATGTTTGTTTAGAAAAATCAATTCCAAAATTACATTCCGTACAGAATTAATACATGTCAACATATTTCCCCCCTACAGTACATGAATCTTGAGCAAATGCTTTTTTTTTTTTTTTTTTTTTTTTTTTTTTTTTTTTTTTTAATATTGAAAGCGTTAAACAATTTTGCTTTTATACCTATATTTAAAATTAAAAAAAAAAATCTAAGCCTAAATAAATATAATCTTGATTCTTGAAAAAAAAAATTTACTAACAAATGAAAATTGGTGTTTTAGAAAGAAAAAACCATTCATATTCATGACATCACTTTCTCTTGTAAAAGCCATACATTAACCATATAGTCGTTTTAAATATGACGCCTTATTCAAAAGAAAATCGTTTTTTCTCTGTCAATCAATTCTTTTGGTAAACATGCACCGAAAACACTACAATCTTGGAGAAAAAAAAAACTACCGTATATACTCGTGTATAAGTCGAAGAATTTTAGACAAAATTTGGACGTTGAAAATGGGGGGGGGGGGGGGGGGTCTACTTATACACGAGTTTGTTAAAAAAAAAATCACAGATAATCGGCGAATGGGCAAGTCTTTTAAGTATATCACATATCGGTCTACGTTGGAGGGAGAGATAAAAGCGGACAATGGTCATTTCCCTGTGATTGACAAAAAAAAAAAAAAAAAAAAAAAAAAAACTTAAACAACTAGAAAACAGGAATTCTGCTTTTTCAGAATTTAGTGTCGCCCCCGATGAAAAAAAAATATATGTATATATAAATACTACAAAACATATTTCAATTTTAAGGCTTGCAGCACACGCTTTTATTTTATGCGAAATGACGTCATTCGCATCCGTTTAAGAATTCCACATTTACAATCCATTCTTAAACATCTACAGTAAAGTCGGCATAGGACGTGATTATCGCGAAATAATACACAAATGCAGCAAAAAGATGCCGTCATTAAAGAAACTCGACCAAAAAAAAACGGCTGTCTAATGATTCATAGGCCTTCATTTGATTAAATATAGTTTATAATAGCTCCATGTTTTAATAGAAATCATTGGTTTATATTTTTTCAAAATAGCACGTATTTTAATGACATTTTCTTTCGGTTGTTATGAAAAAATGGCAACAAAAATATATAATTGATATTTTAGAACTATTTTTCCTTTACTTTTTACAGAAATGGAGTACTTCCGTTGCCAATATTAAGCAAGTGGCTCCAAAAACTACAAAATAATTAATATTTCAAAAATAAATGGAGAAACAGTTTTCAAACAAATTGCATTTAAAAGTACTTTTTTTTTCAATACAACGGTATAAAAATTGAAAATGTGCGATGCTTACAAGTTTAAAAAATTGCTATAGAGAATTTAATCGTACTGCTTTGTTTTACGGCTGGCTTCTGTAAGGTAACGTTATTTTTTGGAGACGGCGCTAAATAAGCTGGGAGAAAGAAATAGCATATCGTACCGGGGGCTAATAATGTCCCTGTAATTGTTCTTCAACTATTTTCTCTTGGGATAGAATTCCCTTCATTACAGGAGCATTCCTTTCAACATTTTAATGTCCTTTTTAAAAAGAGTTCAACTTGAGAATGCTTCTAGATATCTCTCCCAAAAGTCCTACAATACAAAGATGTACTATATTTTAGCAGTTTAAGAGGTTGTTGACCCTTGTAAATAAGGCTTGAATAGATTTTTGAAAGATTTTTTTTTTCTTTTTAAGTATCATTAAATTGGTGTGAACAGGTTTCAAAATAGTTTAAGCCTCTTCGGTTTTATATAATTATACAGTTTTAAAAGTTAAAAAAAAATAGTCTGATTAGAAACGTAAAAATGTTTACTAATTTAATAAAAATTATTATTATTACTATTATTTTTTAATCCGCGATTACAAATCATTTTGCAACATACTACCAGAAATGTGATTCGTTTTATACACGAAAATTCCTTTTTTTTTTCCCCAAAAAGTTTTGCTTAAGAATTTGGGGGTCGACTTATACACAAGTATATACGGTAGTTTTATCCTATATTTCTGGTATTATAAAATCTTGGCTTACAATGAAAACCAATGGACACAGTTAGAGCTTTTTCGCAATTTTTCAAAATTTGATTTTCTGAATAAGGCTGGTTTTGAAAATCACGTTTCTCATTTATAATCATCGATAAGTTGACTATTTCGAAAATATTATGATTTGCGAACCTTGTTTTTTCCTCATTTGCTGGAAAATTATATTCTTTTCACATAAAAAGAAAGCAAAGAACTCTTTTTTTTCTGAGGTTTGTGATTTTTATTAATTAAAAGAAATCATAAATATTTATAGAGATTTCAATTTTAAATTCATTTCTTCAGAAGCTTTCATTTTTTTATAGAGAAAAATTATTTTAATTAGTATTACGCTAACAATATTCTAATCTATAGACAGTTCTTTCTTTTTTTTTCATATAAGACTTCCTTTAAAGCGACCTTACATTATAAAAACATTGGTCTGTGGAACGAAAGAGGTCGTTATTGTGGACGTCGACTATGGGCAATTCCACAGAAAATTATCATTTTGAAGGGGGGGGGGGGGATAAAATTTATAATATGTTTAAGTTTAAAGTATGATTGGAAAACTTGATATTTTTATATTCTATAATAAAATCGTAATGAAAAGGCATTGTAAATTGCTGTTTACAAACTAAGTTAAGTATCATTATTGTCTTTGTAAAGTCATAATGTTACGTCAGTTACACGTGTAAATGCCACTTTTTTTTTATTATTCAAAAATTAATTAAGCAAGGTACTGTTATAATTTGGAATTACTTAGTGTTGTGGAGAACATTAAATCACTTTTTTTAACGGAATAGTTTTGATAATTTTTACACTTCAATGAAGGCAGAAAAAATGTTTGCATATTTTATGTTACGTCAGTTACAGAATTTTTAAATGCAATTTTGGGGACTAACAGAGAGATTGAAATAATCTACAGGTATTTGGGTATTAAGTCCTTAGTAAGAAACATTTTAAATTGTAAAAATATGTTCTAGCTTTATTAGTAAATTTTCTACATAGTTTTGAAAACAAAATTCGATGATAAAATGTTACGTCAGTTACGATGGAAATGTCCCTATTCATCTGTACGTATATGAAAAATCCTTCGCTTGATAAAATAATCATTTGATAAAACAAATATCTCGTGAAAAACCCAAATGTATCGCACTATTGACTATGAACGATTTCCGCATGTATTTAGGAAGATCCCTTTTCGAATCTAGACTTACGTCTAGACACTCTCATGAAATTCCACGCGTTTTGGGACTAAATTCTATTTGAAAATCGATAGCGTCTTTATTGGATATCAAATATGCGTATATTTGCACAGGAAGAGATCAAAGTTGCATCCTTTTACCTAACATTTCAGTATTAGCGGGCAATTAAGTTAATTGCACCGTTTATTAGAATGTCTGCTTATCGTCTGCTTTGTTGGTTTTATTTTATCGCCTGCAGTGAAAATTTCGTAGAAATAAATGTTCATATAAAAACGAATTTTTCAAATGTTATTGAAATAGAATTTAAAATGTTCTCTTTTTAAAATGGCCATTGTTATTAAAATATTTTTATGTACATAAGATAAAATTATGTGGAATGTGTTGTATTGCTATCTGTGGGTAGTTATTTTATTCTTCATTATTGATATCTTAACTATAGCAGTTCTGAAAAGCTTTACAGCCATTCCTAAAGTTTTATAACATTTATTTATATAATTCCAAAAATATATATGGGAATTTTATCAGTTTTCGAAAGAATCGCGCCATTTTTAAGAAATTCGTGGAATTAAAGAAAAAATGGGGGAGGAGGGGGGGGAGTTGGAAAGGGAAATAAAGAGAAAGTAGAAACACTTAACTTACTTTTTAATTTTTAAATTGCATTTGTTTTTTAAATATTTTTCAAAATCCCCTTTTTTGATGCCTACATTACCAATGCTACCTATTCTCCGAATATCGTAATTTTAAGATTTGACTTTCATAGCTTTAAGATTCTTTCAACTTGAAAATTAATAACGTATTTATGGAAGCATAAAAAATGAATATAGAGCCGAACTCTGCTATTACTAGCTCTGGTATAATGATAACCAGGTTTTAACGAGCAAAAAGAAAGGATATACCCGGTCTAATGTAAAAATATGTTACAGGAAACTCGATTGTAGTAAGGAATATTCGGATTTAACGAGAAAAACTGTTTGCAAACTTAAAAAAGTGCCGATTTTTCGGACTTTTCATAAACAAAATGCTTTCTCATTGGTGTTTTGCACTTTTAATTCAAAGCTATCAAAAATAATCGATTTACAAAAAATAAATAAATATACAATTAAATTTTTTTTTCAAGAGCACTTTTCACTGCAATAGTAATGTTTTCAAAAAAAATTTCAGAAAATAAAAATATTCGAAAACAATATTAAGAATACATTGTTAAAAACATTATACAAGCTTTCATACCTTTTATTTTTCACGGAAACTTATTTTCAAATGAAAAATCTTGCAAAATACTTTCTAATATAAATAGATTTAATTCCTTTAAGAATACAGGCCACTACAACGTAAAAAAGGCTGTTATTTTAATCTAATTATAGTATTTGCATGCGATTTGCGGCATTTTATTTTGAAAATTCTAGAATATTTTTAAGTAAAAAAGAATTTTGTGCCCATTATATTTTGTAACAACCTTAAAAAGGGTATTATATATTTAAAAGAAAAATATTTTATATTCACAAGAAAAAAAGTATTTGATTCGTGGAAATCTTTTTCCAGTTTTGACGTTTTAGGATGTTCTGCATGCGATTTAGCTTTTTTTTTTGGAAAATGTATGTCTGTGTGTACTACGTGTTACAAAAATTTTATGAGTGCTCTGATGAAATACCAATGCACGGAATTATCGTAAGATCATCGCAATATGCTTATTATGAAAAATTGAATTAAATCTCTCAACAGGGAGCGCTTCAGTGCTCTGCTTTTAGCGATGAACATTATAGCTAAAATTAAGGGGTCTCAGGACTCTTAAAGCTTTAAAATTTTCGAAATTTTAATTTTTTTAGATGTTAAACTCCTGTCTTTTCTGAACATTTTGATATAATTGTGTCCTTGAAATTCCTATTAGAACTGAAGTTATGGCTTTTACATTTATACACGTTCAATAGCTGAAGCGTCGTTTCGGAAACTTTGAAGCCATTTTTCTCCAAATGACGTTTTGGGGCATAGCGCGCACGATATCTTAAAAACTTATGAATATTTTTCCATGAAATTTTCAAAACATATGTTTCATGTTAGTCTGTATAAACTGAACCTAAAAATTTCCTTTTTATTGTTCAAAACAATATTTTTTTAGGTGATTATACTGTTGAAATTTTCTTAATTTTGCATTAGCTAAATACAACTTTATATTAAAAACATAAAAAAGCTTTAAATAGAAATTTATTTAGGTTCAGGGTAATTATTACAATCTGAAGTATAAGTAGGTACCGAAATTTTCATTCTAGTGGCAACACTTATTTTGTAATCGTGTGCGTAAGCAGTTATGCCGATTTTTTGCTCGAAAAATGTCTAACAGTTTGGAGCCCCCTGTAGATGTTAATTCTGCATCTTATAATTTTTTAAATACAGGAAATGAAAGAACATACTTATATCTTTCAATTCCAGTAAAAATTGTGTCTTAAAATCAAATACATTTTAAGATATTAAATGTTAAAAATGGTCATTTTTTTTTCTTTTTTTTTTCCAATTTTAAGAATTCTAAGACCCTTTAAGTTAATTAAAACAGTGTGTAACTTTTATCTTATTGTTGCAGTTTCTATTGAGTAAAAATGCACAAAACTTTAAAATTGAAGTTTTTAACTAAATATATTTGTTGATCCCGTTTTGACTTTGAATATCAAGCATCAGATACTTTTTGGTTAAACTTTTGTTTTAAGCATGGACACTATTTTATTAAACTTTTTTTTTTTTTAATTCAAAATTGTCGGTGTGTAACTTGGTTTTTTTTTATTAAATTACATGTTACAATGATATAGAAGAAATTTTTGAGATGGCTGTAGTTTATTTTATATGTAACTAGCTGACACGCACGGCGGTGCCCGGGTCCGTGATTACCGTACCTTAAAATCACCTTAATTTCGTATGATTTTATCTTTAACTCAATTTTGTGTGAATTTACATTTTTAAATGAAAAAAGCGTGAAAAATATTTATTTTTAGTGGTAAAAGCGTTCATAAGAAGACTTTTTCATTTGAGTAACAGGATTTCACCTGTCTTTACAAAATGTTATTTTTCACAAAAATGTAATACAACCTATAATTGTCCAAATGAGCTCCAAATTCCTTTAGTTCCGCCCTCCACCGCCAAGGGGCGCAATACGTTCTATACGAACATTCGACACTGGTTTAAAAAATCTGTTTACACAAAATTTTAAAACGTTATTTTATGAAAAGTAAGTATAAATTATAAATTTTTAAAACAAGACTAAAAATCATGCGTCAAACGTCACGCATATAATATGAAACACTTTCCACTATTACCAGAATTTGGAAATCAATAGTGTCTTTACCGAACCAACTAAATATATGTATATTTCTGCACAAAGCGATCGTCTGTAATAATAACAAGTTGGAAATTGCTCGTCAAACGTGGCAAATGAGGTGCGTTCGTACTATAACTAGTTTTATAATTATTTTTTGCACCCCATATTGTACTGAATGTATATTTTTTTGCGCTTCATAAGTGCATAGTCTGTAACATCATTAAAATGCACTTACAATAATTTTTTCCCCATTCCCCGTAATGTAACGGAAAACTTTTGACTGTCCCTGTAATTAAACTATACATTCGATTTTAATAAAATTTGAAATGGCTCGACAAAATTTTTCAGCAATTATATATTTAAAATTTCAGACCATTCGGAAGGCTGTAAAATCATTAAAATGCATTTGCAATAATTTTTTCCCATTGGCCATAATGTAACGGAAAACTTTTGGGTGTCCCTGTAATTAAACTATACATCCGATTTTCATAAAATTGGAAATGGCTCAACAAAATTTTGCAGCAATTATATATTAAAAATTTCAGACCATTCGGAAGGCTGTAAAATCATTAAAATGCATTTGCTATAATTTTTTCCCATCGGCCGTAATGTAACGGAAAACTTTTGGGTGTCCCTGTAATTAAACTATACATCCGATTTTCATAAAATTGGAAATTGCTCGACAAAATTTTGCAGCAATTATATATTAAAAATTTCAGACCATTCGGAAGTTTGTAACATCATTAAAATTCACTTGCAATAATTTTTCCCATTGGCCGTAATGTAAAGAAAAACTTTTGACTGTCCCTGTAATTAAACTATACATCCGATTTTCATAAAATTGGAAATGGCTCGACAAAAGTTTGCAGCAATTATATATTAAAAATTTCAGATCATTCGGTCGGGTAGTTTTTGCTCTGTTATATGCGGACGGACAGACGGACGGACAGACAGACAGACGGACTGAACGACGACTATAAGTGCTACGTATTTATATAATTACGAACGCACCTAATAAGGATAGAAGTTTACGTTTCTCTGTGTATGTAATGTATTTTGAAGAGACCGCTTAGTGTAGAGCTGCATAATCAAGGTACTTCTATGTCTGTAGTAATACACGTCGAAGCCATTTTTCGGATTCTTTTTTAATTAGTTTTTATCAAATTAATTAAAAATCATAATGAACATCTCAAAATGACCTGAAAAGTCACAGCGATGTCTTCGAAATCCCTTTTCGTTAATAAAGAACCAAAAATCGAAAAATTCGATTTTTTTAAATTTTATTTTTCGTCTTCAAGCAGCACGCGTCGTCTTAACTATTCTAAATACGGTTTAAAAAATACGCGCTTAAACGTCATACTTTAATATTTCTAACGATGCAACTCGTTTAAAAATATATTAATATTAACCTTTTCAAAAAAAAAAAAGAAAAAATTTCAAAACTTTTCCCTCCACCCCTCTCTCTATTTTTTGAAACCTGCATCACGTTAATTTAATGAAATACAAGAAAAAAAAAAAAGAAAAAAAAAAGCTATATTTGCGTATTTTATCTTTCTAACGATGCAATGCGTTCGGAAAAATATCAATACTAACCTTTACGGAATTCTTTTTTTTTTTTTTTTCGAAGAGCCGTTTCATCGATTTTTCTGCATTTCTTTTAATTTTGCATACGTTTTCATGAATAAAGTGCGAAAAAATAAAAAATATCCTCTTTTCTAACGATGTCTTTGTTTATAAAATATTAATATTTACTATTTCAAAATAATAATACGTAATAATAATTTCTGAAAGTTCTTTTGGATCGCCTTTCACGCATTCCCGACCTCCCCCCCCCCTTCCGTCTCTCCGCTGTATAATATTTTATGAGGGATTAATGTTTGCGCGCATGCGCTGCCAAGCATATCTGCAAAAGAGCGAGATATATTATTTTAAGTTTAAAAGGGGAAGGGGCGGCAGATATTTTATATTATTTAGGTTTTCTCATGATCTTTTGGTCAGAATTGAAAGTTTAACATATCTAAACGTCATATATTAAATTGGCAATCGCTGTAACGAGGGTCCCTTTGTTCATTTGGAAAGATTTTCACTTAAAAAAATAAAATCATGCAAATATGAGAGTGTACGCTGCCGAAAGCAGTGTTGCCTCCAACATTACGTTCGTTAGAAAAGATTTTCGTTTAAATATGCAAATTCATTGAACACTGATTTTAGGTATAATGTAAGGGGGTTGTCACGGGCCCGGGATACGCCAGGGTTGCCAATTTGGCCTCCATTTTTACTTCGAAATTTTAAATTTACACCGGAAATTTTGGAAGAAGAATCTTTACGTTATGTAAATACAAAATTTCTGTCATTAAATAAAGCAAGAAATACTATTTTTAATTTCTGGGACGAATTCGGATTTTCTGAATGAAAATGGAGGCCAGACAGGCAACCCTGGGCTACGCCCAGGGTCCGACTTACGCAGGGGTATGCGGGGCAGTTGACCCGGGCCCCCCTTTTTAGGGGGCCCCCACGAGAGTAGTCAGGATTTTCATTTAAAAGTGCCAAATGTTTAAAATTAAACAAAAGTGACCAAAATTCATATGCTTTCAAACATTTAGGAAGGAAGCGCGGTTCCCCTTCCCCCCTCTGCTTCCAGTGCCCTCTCCACCCATGCAAAAAACAAACTATATCATTGGAAAACTAATGATTAATATTTTATTATGCCAACTTAGTATTCTATTGTTTTCAAAAGAGATTCTTTATTAACGTTTTTCTCGTAACGTGGCAAGTTAATACCATTAATGATGGCCAATTTGGGGCATTTTCTTTCAGTTATCTTATAACGTACGTAGATAAGCAAAGTAAAAGCTTGCAAAAAAATACTCGTGTCAATCAATCTATCATTTTGTTCGACTATTATCCTACAAGTATTTTTTCTTAAAGTTGTGACTACCTTTTTGTGACACATTGTATACAGATGTAAGCAGTATTGGGTACAAACTTATGCATATAATAGAATATGTATGAAGTTTAGTATTAGCTACTTCCACGTTATTAAAAAAAAATCTATAGATAGATAGAAGAGCCCCCCTCCAGAATGATTCTTGCCCCGGGGCCCCCATAACCTAAGTCGGGCCCTGGCTACGCCGGCCTTTCGTTTAAAAAAAATATAGAATCAAAACAGACCGGAACGTGCGTAGTACGCCAGATGTACACTGCCGGATGCAGTCCCCCCCACCCCCCCCCTACTCTAGCTTAGTTTAGATTCTCTTTTAAAAATATGCAATCGAAAAGCAAAAGCTCCCCCCCCCCCTCCCAAGCATTAAATTTCGTTTGGAAAGATTTTCGTTTAAAAAAAATCATTCAACTCTGACTTCAAGTATATTTAAATTATTATCACGGTCCCGGACAAGGCCGGGCGAGTCACCTTACTGTTACCTATACTTTTAACTACTTTTCCACTGCTAGTGTCAATTACCATAATTACTGCCTTTCGGATGTCTGCGTATCGTCTGTTTTTCCATTCGTCTGGGCTGAAACTTATGTTGTAGAAACGCTCTGATAAAAACGAAAATTTATAGGTTATTGAAATAGATTTTAAAGCAATCCCTATTTAAAAGGCTCGCTGTAACTGAAATATTTTTTACGTGTTAGGTCACATTTGTATGTGGAATTTATTATCACCTGTATAGATATATATTTATAATAATAATTTACCTGTAACAAAAATTAATATTCGAAAGAGCCCGTTTACGCAAAGTTTTCAATTATATGATGAAAAGTAAATTAATACATAGGATTTATGGCACGACTGCAAAATGTTGCTTTTATGCATGCGTTATACATGAATTATGAAATACTACAAGAATATTTTTATTACGTCTAGACACCTGGCATACAATTCCGCATACTTTTGTCTAAATTCAGTTTGAAAATCAATAATGTCTGCTCTGACGTGCCATTCTCTTGTATTAAAATTTATATAGAAATACAAGCATAAATTGTGTGTCTGCGTTTGAAATTGATTTTAAGGTATTCCTTATTTTGAAAGAATATTGTAAAAGAATGCAAAGTGATATTGATATTTGAAATATATTATGTGTAGGTAATTTATTTTGCCTGCAACAAAAATTAATATTCTAAAGAGCTTGTCTACATAAAATTTTAAAACTATATTTAATGAGCGGTAAATTAACCACACCTTAAAATAAGAAAGAAAATAATGCATCTCGCACAGTTTATAAAATCATTTCCAACATTATAAAAATATTTTTTTTAATCTTTCATCATTGTTAGTATAAAAAAAGATTTGTAAAATATGATGAAAGAAGATTTGTGAAATAGAAGTTGATTCCTGTTCAAAAAATTCGCTTGTTTCGACGAATATTCCACAGTCCAGGCTATATTTGCGTACTTTTGTATTTCTAATGGTGCAATCCGTTTGAAAAAATGTCAATATTAACCCTTTTGCAAAAATTTAATCACAAAATTCATGAAAATAGAGTAATGGAATAACTAGAAAGGAGATAATCGAAGCTTATTCAATAAACGTGCAAGCAATTTCCTAGAAACATTTTTAACTCTACTCTACAAATCATAAAAGGTATCACTAAGTCTTTGATGTCGCAGGCAACGGCTTGCATTTCACTAACTCGGAGACCACTGACCAGGCCCCTACCTGCCAGCGTTAACCCAGCTGAACGGGTTTGTAATTGCCTGGAAAGCAGGGCGATGCATTGTGAGTACATACGCCAGATCGCCGCAGGCGGCGAACCACGCCGCGGTGACCACACCAGCAAGCACCGGGGCCGACTATACTAAGCCGAGTTGATGAGTCTAGGTTGCTTATTGCACTTTGCAAAACTATGATTGTTGCCGCACACCACGTACTTGCCATGGCAGTTGGGAAAGGGCTGGATTATTTTTTATGCCTAAAAGGTGGTAAACTTCTTAGCTGTAGACGGGGGCAATTTTGAGGGAAATTAAAAATTGAAATGGCCGAAAAGCTAAGGCATTTCACTAACTCATTGACTGTCGAGAAATCCTATTTATATTTTTGTACTCTCCCAGAGAAAATATCGAGGTGTCATAGCAGGAAATTCGGAGTATTTTCGACAATTTCGTCCCTGTTTGCTCTATTATTATTACCCTTTTTATTCATAAAAGGCTGAAATGATTGAATGACACCAGAATTTTCAAAGAAATTTTATTTGAAAATAAGTAAAATCTTTCCTTTAGGTCTTAAATAAAAGGAAATTTTTCATGTAACAAAGTGAATACCTCAAAAATTTCACAATGAAAAAAAAAATGTTGTTTACGTTGTTATTTTAAATTTATCTTTAAACTCAAATAGTACTTTTTTATCTTAAAATGTTTATAAAGTTCTTACAAAACTAAGATTAAGAAAATTACAATGATGCATGCCTATTTGAACGAGATATGGGCTTAAGGCTTAAGTATAGTCTGAATTTCCAACTTTTTAGTTGTAGACGCCCCAGTCTCCTTAGGAAATTATATTTTTTATTTAATTTACCTTCGAACTTATTTACTTTTTATTTTTTCTGATTTTAGGTTCCACTATTCTGCAATTTCACAGTACCGTGCAAACATGCTCAATACTTCGACGAACCTGACAAGTACCTGCCCGAGAGGTGGAATGACAGACGTGGCATAAGGCAAAGAGGTGCCATGATGATGCCATTCGGCATGGGAACTCGCATGTGTGTAGGCCGTAAGTTTGCTGAAATGGAGATGAACACAGCACTTGCCAAAGTAAGAGTGAAGATTCCTTTGTTAAGAGTGTATTCCAATCCAAACTGCTTATTCTCCAACTTACTTTTAAATTCCGATTTATTTTTGCTCTCAAACGCATCAAACTGGCAAATTCTCTTATTTAGAAACTACATAATGTGCCGTGCTTGTCGATTTTTTTGATAAATACAGAAAATATTGCAAAAAATGTGTGTAAGTTTGCGTTTTGAACGAATTTTCCGAAGCGGGAGATCTGGGAATGAAAAAAATGATCATACTCAGAAAATAATTGCTTAAAAATCAAATTCTAATTAATTGAGCGAAAAATGTAATGACACGGCCTCTCTTATACATCTCTTCAAAAATCACCTCAGCAAGTTTCATGGTTTTACTTTTAAAAATGTGTCTGAAAATGTCTCAGAAAATTTCGAGCTCCTGAGGGTGAGAAAATATTTTTTCGAATACACCCTTAACCAGGATTACATATTAAAATGTGTACGGAATGATATATATTTAAAAAAATAAATAAATAAATAAATAAATAAATCATGAATTTTCCCCCTGAATGTTAACTGTCAGTTTCACTGTTTATATCTGCAACAATGTGCGGATTTTAAGGAATCTATTGTAGTTTCTATATTATAAAGGACAAACGTATCTGTGTGTAACGCTGACGTCAGTTTGTGAATGGCAATACTTGACGATGAAATTTCGGTTTTGCAATTCTTGCTACTGCAATTTTTTTTAATTTAAGAAAATTTCAAGAAATACAAATTTATTTTCACTTCATCAAGCTTCAGGATTCAATTTATTTTAGAAAGCAAAAAATCGTCTGTCCACTGGAACATAGAGATAAATTCCATTGACAAAAAGAAAAAAAAAAATCCATCGTAGCTTTTGTAATTTAATTTAAAATAGAAATGCAGATTCTAAGGAAGGCGATTAAAACTTTTTATAAGGACGTTAAAAACAAAATGTTTTAGCTAGAAAAAATATATTTTTCCAAGTATTTATTTTAATTCATAAATAAAAAAGTTTTTTAATGAATTTGCCAAAACAAAGTCATTTTGCATAAGTTCACCTAAATAACGTCATTTTTACTGTCTCCGAAATTCGAAGCCACATCTTGGAAGAACCAAAATCTTTTGGTAAATAATGTTATAAAATATGTGCATTTTTATTGGGAAAACTTTTGAATTAAATTGTAAATTTAACTTATTATTTGAAATATTGTATTTAATAAAATTAATACTATAATTGTTTTCTAAATTTACAATAAAGTTCGATTCCATTTTCCCCAAAAGGATCGAATGATCTCATGCAACTCAAAAGCAACAAAACGGGTTGCCACGCAACTAGTTACAATAAAAGCGAAATTTATTGGCCAGCATTACACAGAGACATTTTTTAGTTCACAGGCTATCAAAGCAAAGCCTCAGAGCTAATGTGCCCGCAGGTTCTGTATGTATGTATGTATGTATGTATGTATGTATGTACGTACGTACGTATTTATGTATATACGTAACGCGGTAACTCTTGGTAGAAATATCCTATTTGCTTCAAATTTTGTATATAGGTCCATTCTGATATGGTGCTTCCCTGATTAGTTTCGGGGGTTCATTGGTTAAGTATAAATGGAGGAACGGGGCTCTAACCCCCCTTAATTTAGATAAATGGGTTTTTCATGCAGAATTATCCGATTTGCTTCAAATTTGGTATACCGTTTTATTCTGATAAGGCGCTTCTCTGATTAGATTTGGAAGTTCATTGGTTAAGTATAAAGGGAAGGGGGGTGGAGGAGCTAATCCCCCTAATTTATTTTTCGAGAGGCGTTATTCCTTGAAATAAGAGTATAATATATAATTGGAGTGAATAGTCTGTTAGCTCGATGCTATCACTTTAACTCGGCACTTTTCTTTTTATTTCATTTGATTATTATTATTATTATTATTATTTTATAATATAGATTGTTAATTAAGAGTATTTTTCTCTCTTTCAGATTGTACTCAATTACAAGCTTGAAAGCACAACCGATAAAATGAAGTGCAAGCAAGCCTTTGTAATTATACCGGCTGATCCAGTGTCGATAGTGTTCAAAGATCGCAATAAATGAGAACTTCCTACAGTCTGTTTTTTTAAACCAAAACAGTCTTTGATGCAATCGATTGAATCTACCTCAAGAAATATTTATACTTAAATTTACAAAGAAATTATCTGCCGGTATGACGTTGTCGCCAGAAAATTACAGCAGACGTAATGGAAAAAATCGCCATGTGTAATAAAGACCTAAAAAATTTGATTTTGTTTATCAGATCGTCGCAAAATGTTCTCAAAATTTTGATGACAACACAGAATTTTGATGAAACACAAAATCCATTTTTTCCCCTCAAATTAACTTGTGTTTAGAGAGATTAAGGGGCTACTTCAGTCACGCGAAGAAACGAGAATGCTAATGTTAAACCTATGGGGGCGTTATTTTCAAATTTCTCGCTTGTATTTTAATATGTTTGATTTTTTTTTTCATAGGATAGCTGAGAACGATCTACAACCGGGCTAATTTTTATTTTTTCGATTTTGGTTATAGTTTTTTTTTTTTTTTTTTTTAGATAGTTTCACTTTTAGAACCGGTTCCGAAAATGGAAGTTTTTTATAAATCTGAAACCAAAATCGAAAAAGTAAAAACTAGCCCGGTTGTAGATCATCCTCAGCTATCCTATGCAAAAAAAATCATTCAAAAATATTTAAATCAAAGCGAGAAATTTGAAAATAACGTCCAAATTTTTTAAGATATCCCTTTTGCATTTCGATATTTTTAAATGATTTTTTGCATTGAATCTCTGAGGTCAATTTCTACAAAGGCCGTTTTGTACTTTTTAGATTCTGTTTGTAGTAATTAGGATAACTTCACTTTCTTAACCGGTTTCGAAAGTGAAAGCATCCTCATAAAAAAAAAAAAAAAAAAAAAAAAAAAAAAAAGTAAAAGATGGCCTTTGTAGATAGAGATCGACCTGAGCTATGTTATGCAAAAAATCATTTTGAAATATTGAAATGCAAACGAGATATCTTTTTTTTAAAAAATCCCCCATTCGATTAACATTAGCGAGCGGGTCTTTTCGCTTGACTAAAGAAACTACTTCTATGACCTACAATTAATTTGATTTTTACGATATTTTTTTTTATTTTTTTTTATTTATTTTTTTTTAAGGTTACAGGGAAAAGAGATATCACCTTCGAACTTCTTGCATTATAATATTTTATTATCATGATTAATGAATTATTGAATTTTCGAGTGTGTTTCGGAATATTTTTGGAACGCCGTGTAGCATGTTTTTAAAATTAAGACAGTAAAATACTTTTTAAAATATTTTAATTAAAAAAATCGAATTAAATAATTAAACTTGTGGAGTTTTTTTATTCAATACCCGTAGTCTAAATAAATTGAATTGATTAAAAAAAAATTGCAAATTAAATCTAAATAATAATTTAATCATGTAATGTATTTATTTTAATGCAATTAATTTAAAATATTTAATGCATGTTGGCTTAATAAATTCATTCAATGAATAAATCCAATTAATCTTTTTTAACCGAACCATTTTAAAAAGGCTACAAAGCTTTTTTGATAGATTTATTCATAAAATAAGTTTTTTTTAATATTATTCATGAATTAATTCATTAAAATTAAACATTGGATAAAATTCTTGTTCATTTAAATAAATGTAAGGTTTTCATAAAAAGTGGATATAATAAATTCAATAGATATAAAAAATTTACAAATTAAATCAATCCAATTATGTAATGTATTTATTGTAATGCAGTGAAGTTAAAATATTTAATGACTTTTATGCATTAAATAAATCGACTTAATAAATTCATTCAATGAATAAATCCAATTAATCTTTTTTAACCGAACCATTTTAAAAAGACCATACAAAGCTTTTTTTATTATTCATGAAGTTAATAAATTCATTAAAATTAAATATTGGTTAAAATTTTTGTTTATTAAAGTAAGATTTCCTAAAGTAAGTTAAACTGAATCATGATAAAATAAATCAAGAAATAAAGGTACAGCAAAAAATACCTCTCTTTTTAATATATTTCCTCAATGACATCCCAATGGTGACACAAATTTATCTTGTAAAACCTTCGACTAACATGTGGAAGTGGTAGCGTGGAACTTCAGTCAAGCGGAGGCCCAAGTAATAATTAAATCAAACAATTTATTTAAATGCATAAGATAAATGAATATTTCTTGATTAAATACTTGTAATTACAACTACATTATATTTTTGGGTACTTTCAGCTGATGACAATGTTCATTAAAGACTTAATGTTCAGTGTATAAGATTAACATTAAAATTCTATTAGCTTCTTTCTCGATACAAATCCAAAATCTTGTCACGATAGTCTGGTAAGAAACAGCTGCCTCTGTTTTCTGGCGTATACCAGTCCGTTGTCAACTACACAATATCTCACGGTTTCCACTGGAGAAATCTTACCCAGCCCGAAACGGCAGGTTCCTCTATCCCTTCGGATCTATCCGAAAACTCAACTCCCAACTCAGAGAGCAGCTCTCTCCTTGGGATTCAAAAACGCATCTCCCCTCTTTTCTCTGTTCGTTCCAATTCACCTTTTTAAAACAAAGGCTATCTGTCGGCCCACTCAGAGCCTAGGTTGAATGATATCACTAACAAACTTCGATATCATTGGTCAAGAGAGACCCTCGCTGCTAGCGTGAGAAAATTTCGCATCTAGTTTCATTTTTAAATTGTCCTGGGAAAATATCGGCAAAGTTGCTACTTAAAAGGAATTCCATAACTCCTATTTTTTTCATGCCGTTCTACTTTTCCGTCAACCTTTAAGATTGGTTTAGATGGATTGATTCTTTTTATCATTTCCGGCAGAACCTTGAGACTTAGAAATATTTTGAGCTGTTATGCTTATACATTGCTTTTCCTATCTAGAGTTCTCATTTGAAAATATATGGGACCTTTTTTGTGAATCCCATTGGATTCTTCACAATCTTTACAACTTTGGTCCTCCATAAAACTTAAACGAAATTATATAAGAAAAATCTGTTTATTGTATAATGAGCAGCAAATTCCAAAGTTTTATGCAGAGTTTTGCTAATTTGTAAACTCACTTATCCGCAGTGTAATTACAGGTTAATTGCATGTACAGTAGAACATCTTTTATCCGAAACTCTCGGTTAACCGAAATCCATTTTTAAAGCTTTTTTTTTTTTTTTTTACTATCACATTCCTTGAGTGCAAAATCCATTTTGAAAGATTTTTTTTTTAACTATCATATTCCTTGTGTGCAAGCGGTCCTTTCCGAACTACGAGTACATACAAATATTTCCGATCCCCTTTTTTAGAGTTCCTTCGAATTTAACTTGAAATTCCGTAAGTTGCGGAGTGGAACAAAAAAAAAAAAAAAAAAACCGAACAAATTAGCAATTCTGAAGATTTTTGAATGTTTTGCAAAAGGTTTGACATGGCTGGAGCAGCAGAAAGACTGGATACTGGTTAACTAATAATATTAAAAAAACTCCGTGATAGAGTTTCAAAACAAAGTCAATCGAAACTGCGATAAACAAAACATTTTTTCAAACCCTTGTGATATATGTAAAAGGTACTTAATTTCAAAATTAAAATTCAGGTAATTTATTCTTATTTCTATTTTCCTATTTCTTTATTTTTATTAAGCACTTGTTACAGTAATAAGAAATATGAAATATTGAATTTATTTCTCCTTAATCTCTAAATTGAAGCCTTCTCGATTATCTGAAAATTTCAATTTTCCGAAAGAGGGCCGGTCCAATTACTTCGGATAATCGAGGTTCTACTGTAATTGATTATAGTTACACACATTCAAACACAGAAATTTTGTCAAATAATAGGATGGGGGCGGTTCCAGCTACAGTGTTGCAAAAAAATTTTACGGCATGTAATTTTAACTGTAATTAATTACATACAAGTAAAACATAATTACATTGCAGGTAATTGTAATTACAAATCTGCCCAACTCTGGTTTTATGTGATGCTAGAAGAGCTCCACATGAGCCCCTTTGATTGCACAAACAACGTCGAGATGGTATTCAACATCCTGCCATATTCTTTGAAGCATCTTCACAGGAATTGCAGTGATAACCGCAGTAATCCTGTCTTTCAGCTCATCCAAATCTCTAACCTGTGTGCAGTACACACTGTCTTTAATATAGCCCCGCAGGAAAAAGTTTAGGGGTGTTAAATCCGGTGAACACGGAGGCCAAAGAATCGGACCATCCCGTCCAATCCACCTGTCAGGAAAGTTTTCATCAAGAAACTCACGGACATAGAGGACATGGATGGTGGGTATAGGTGCAGGTTCTCAAAATCTGGAAGGAGCCACTGGCTCCTAAACCCAAGATATCCAATGACCGCATTGTGGAGAAAAAAAAGAAAGAAAAAAAAACATAAACAATAGTGTTTCTAGGGTGCGGGAAGGAACTAAACAAAAACGCTCAGGAATTCATGGTGAAAAATAATTTATTTAATATATACACATGTACAATAACACAGGCTAATTACTTCAAATGTGTATATTTAACTCAATCATGAAATTATTGAAATTTGAATATTAATTTAGAATAGTATAAATCTTAAACTATGTACACAGTCAGAAGAAATTGGGCAAGATACAGTTTTAAAAAAATATGTCTAAGCTAAGCAATCATGATAGTGAGGAATATTAGGAAAACAATATTTCTTATTTTGATTTTCTCATATAAAAGTACATATTAAAAATTTGTGAATGTGTGAGATTATTTTGCACTGTAAAAATCAAAATACACTTCAAACATTTTTTTTCTATAAGAAAAAGAAAGTGCGACTTAGGCACAAAAAGTAGTGGCCACAGCAAAACATTTAGTCGCCACGTGGCGACTGGCTACCGTGAATCTGCACCTATAATGGTGGGTGAGGTCCGTATTTTGTTCGGAAATTCCTTTGGACTTGTGTATCTGACTTCATCTCTATGAACCAGGCCACACACTGAGCATTTTACTGCGGTATAGCCATGACCAGTTATTTAATCTTGCTGGGTCGCACCTGAAAGCAAAAACATTATTTTTAGTACAAATAAAACTTTATGAGTGTCGGTTATACACACACAAAACAGGACTTCGCTGTCTTATTTCGTTTAGGTTTTATGGAGGATCGCAGTTGTAAAGATAAGTTTGGGACACTTTGTACAATTGTCTCATCATTCAATTCACTGTTCAGTGTCAGTGGCGGAGGCATTTTGTAGAAGCAACTTCGAAAATACTACACTGCTTAAATTATGATAACACTTGTATGGGATTTTCTTCCACAAAGTTATCGTCTATGAAAAACAGTTCCAGGGGAAAAAATTGATACTTGTTTATTTTCCCACAAACGACTTTCTATAAAATAACTGTCGCCATACGATGGGATTTAATGCCAAAATGCGTAAGTGTGACGTCACATTTGTTACATGATGGCGATTTTCGGCCGATAACCGTGGTCGAATGTCTCGTCTATGTATCCCGATAACGTATGATTGCATTAACTCCGACATTAATTGGAAATTATCTCCGTCGTAAAAATTACAGGAAATAGCTGTTCACATTAAAATTCTTTGTTTATGATTTTGTATACTGTTAAGCTTTTTGGAGAGACGTAATAAACGACATTTTAATACACATTTTTTTTAATGTCAAAATCCCGTAATCCTTAAATTAGTTTGTTGCACATAGTTCTGTAGATTGAAGATCCCAGATCTTTATAATTTTTTAAAATGCCAAAGAAATAATGAATAACTTACATTCTTCATTAGAAAAACTATACTGGCATAAAAAGAATACTTGCTTCGCGTGCTGGCACTGAATTTAAAATCAAGCATAACGTCATTCTTTTGAATTATTAGCGTTTAATCATATTGTTTGGCGACAGTTTTTAAAATAAAGTGATCGACGGGGAAAGTAGAAAAGTACCAAATATTTAATGAAGCAAAGCTTAGGAAGATAAACATTTTTTAATTATTTTTAGAACCGTTACGCCCATTGAAGCAATCACTACAAAATGGCTTTGAAAAGTGAACTGAACGATGGGACCATTGAATACCATATAAGGAAAGATATTATGGACGAAGGATAAAATATTTTTTACTGTACCTTTATCTGTTTTTCGTATAATTTTATTTTGTTGTTGTAAAATGTACCTTGTAATTAGAGATTATTTTTTTAAAAATGATAGATTTTAAAAAAGAAAAAAAATGCTGTATTTGTAATGTACGCACATGTGAAAAATCATAATCAAAATGAAAGGAAGGTTATTTACAAAAAATATATGAAAAAGAAAAATTGAAAGGTAAATAAATAAAATTGCTATGTAAAATGTTTTAACCCTTTGTGTCCCGAATTATGAACCAGAATTTTTTTATTTTATTTATTTATTTATTTATTTATTTTTTTTTTTTTTTTTTGTAAAATATTTACAAAGATAATTAGATTAAGGGGTCACAGGACTCTTAAAAAGCTTTAAAATTTTCGAAATTTTAATTTTTTTAGATGGTTAACTCCTATTTTTTCTGAATATTTTGATGTTCTTGTTTCCTGAAAATTCCCATTAAAACAGAAGTTATGGCTTTTAGAATTATACCCGCTCAATAGCTGAAGCGGCGTTTTCGAAACTTTGATGTCATTTTTTTCCAAATGACGTTTTTGGGCATAACGCGCACGATATCTCAAAAACTTCTGAATATTTATTCATGAAATTTTTAAAACGTATGTTTCATGTTAGTCTGTATAACCTGAACCTAAAATTTCCTTTTTATTGTTCAAAAGAATATTTTTTTAGGTGATTAAACTGTTTAAATTTTTTGAATTTTTCTTTAGCTAAACACAACTTTTCATTAAAAATATAAAAATGCTTTAAAAACAAATTTATTTAGGTTCAGGATAATTGTTATAATCTGAAGTATATGTAGGCATCAAATTTTTTATTTTAGTTACAAAATTATTTAATTTGTAATCCTGCACGTAATCTGTTATGCCGATTTTCTGTTTTTGAAATGTCTGACAGTTTGGAGCACCCTGTAAATGCTAATTCTGCATCTTGCAATTTTTTAAATATATGAGATGAATGAACATACTTATATCTTACATCCCAATTAAAATTGTGTCTTAAAATCAAATACATTTTAAGATATTAAATGTTGAAAATGGTCTTTTTTTTTTCCTTTTTTTTCCCCAATATTAAGAGTCCTGAGACCCCATAATTAACAAAAAATACTGTTAAGGAAACCTCACAATCCTTACAAGAACAATATAAGTAAATGTATTGTGATCCTACCTGTAACTGAGAAGCGTTCTGTAGTTGCAAATTTTTCGTAAAACATTTTTTAATAGGAGAAAAATTAAATTCATGTAAATGATTGATAAAAATAATCACATTAAAAAATATAATTGGTTTCGACTGTTTCGCTGTGCTTATTGAATGTGATCCAGGAAAGTATTTTGTACGAAAAGTGCCATCTACTTTTATTAGTAAACGAATTAAATAAATTTTATATTGTATTTTTTTTTATGATAGTTAAAAATACCGTCGGAGCATAAAGGGTTAAACAGCAGTATTTATTTTATGTCCTGAATTCAAAGACAATGGTGTAATTAATTTATTACTAAGTGACAACAGTATCATCTTGCTCTAATACATATCATCAGCATAAATTCCACACACAGAGCTGAACTGATTGCACATTTTATACATTTTTATATTTATACAGTCTTTTGATAACCTATTTTCAGGTGTTTGTCTATTTATTTATTATTTTCTAAAAAGAGTGTATACTACTGCCATATGTTGTTTTACTTCACTTTTATATGCTTTATACCATGTGCACATCATGGAATACATTGTGTTCTTTGAAGGTGAAGTAGTGCTGCAATTTAGATTTCCTGATGGAATTTATTACTGTAAATGTTTCAATTTTGGAAATAAAAACATTTTATATTTTAGCGGGTATGTCTGAATGATTTGATTCGATTTCTTCCTTCTTTTTAATTGAGGGTTAATGATTTCATTATCAAACTAAACACTATTTTAGGTAGATTTCGTATGAAATACTACCTATTGGCGTCGTTCCTATGTTGGAATTTCTGAAAAATTTTTGCAGATCTACACTGATCATGACCCCTAGAATCCAAAACCACCCTCAGTAAGAAACTTTATATATATCACTTTCTTCTGGACACGATAACTTCCACAATTCTGCGCAAATCTCTTCCAAACTGATACATAAAATCAAGGTGCATAAAATCTCGGTCAAGTTCGTTAATGGGCAAAATCGGGCCAAGGGGATGGAAATAGGGAGAGGTTTTGTGAAAATAGAAAAATCCCCATAACTTCTTAAATTTTGTACATATCAAATCAGTTTAAAGTTTTTATTACTCCTAAAAATAGGGCCAAAAATTTATGCATCACAGATTTTTGATAAAATTAAAAATGGGCTCAAGGGGCGCAAAAAAATAGGGTTTTTGGGAGAAAAAAAATTCGTAACTTCGTCAGTTCTCAAGATATCAAATTCAATTAATTTTATTATACACCTCCTTAATATTATCTACAACTTTTATATTCACAAGTTTTTGGTAGGACCAATTCGTACCGCAAAAAAAAAATTAAAAACGAAAACAAAAAATGGGGGGTGAAGAAGAAAAATCTCCATAACTCCGTCAATTCACAAGATATAAAATCCCCCTGAATTTATCATATATCTTAATATTGTCTTCAACATTTATACAGATAAGTTTTTGATAGGACCAATTCTTACAGCAAAAAAAAATTAAAAATACATAGCGGTTGAAGAAAAAAATAATCTTATTAAGGGTGTATTCAAATCCAAACTGCTTATTTTCTGACTCATTTTACAATTCATTTTTGCTCTCAAACGCATCCAATTGATAGATTCTCTTCTTCAGAAACTATATAATGTACCGTAATGATCGATTTTTTTATAGAGGCAGAATATATTTCAAAAAATGATGTCAAAGTGGGCATTTTGAACAGAAATTCCCGAAGCGATTGTGTTAGAAAGGAAAAATATTGCCCTACTAAGAAAATAATTGTTTATTAATCAAGTTTCAATTAATTGAAAGAAAAACAAGAACACATGCCGCTTATAAATCTCTTCAAAAATCACGTCAGCAAGTTTCGTATTTTTTCCATTAAAAATGAAACTGAAAATGTGCCAGAAAATTTCGAGTTGTTGAGCATGGGAAAGTATTTTTTTTAATACCGCCTTAACATGATTCTGATAAAACCAGCTATTATATAAAAATGAAATAAAAACTCTTCGAAAGCGGCCAGATAAAACTTTTAAAGTAGATTTATATCTAATCATGATTTAGTTTTTGTTGGAGCAATTAATATACTTAACTTCGAAATCTACCTCCGCCTGTAGGCCGGGCCGGCAGGGATTTTTTTCTTTCAAATGCTAAATCTTTACCTATAGAGTATCGCTGCAGAGAGGCAACAAAAGAAAAAAAAAATGTTGCTTAACCCATTTATGCCTGAATTTTTGTTTTCCCAAATACGTTGGTAAAATTACTAATGTTGCAAAAGGAACTGGAAAAATACTAAAAAAAAAATTACGCTAAAATATTTTTGTATTTATATGATAAAATGTAAATGTACTAAATATGGTAATATCCATATGTGAAAAAATGCTTAATTATATGTTTTGTCTAAATTTATATAAATCTTTTAAATTGTATCAAGCAGGACGGTCGTTCAGCCAAGCCAAGCTATAAAAAAAATACTAACCCCGCCAAACAAACAAACGCCAAGAAACAAAAGCCAGAACAGCCTAACTGCTTATTATACTGGACACAACTTCTCCATGTTAAATCGACCAAACCTGGCATTTTAAAATTTCAGATATTTAAGAAAGCAAGCATCGCAGAGAAATAAAATTAAGACTAGAAGAATCTACTGAAGAAAAGCTTCAATTTGAGACCAAACTCATCTCTATAAAATAATTATAAACAGAGATACAAGATTTTTAAAAAAAACGTCGAGATACTGAAAATGATCAAAAAAATCCGTCAAACATAGATCAATTCAATTAAGCTAGAGACTTAAATAATGGACAGAAAAAAGTATGGAATGCATTTTCGGACTGGTAATTACTCAATCTGCGTGCTTTTATAAAATTTTGTTTAAAAAAAAATAAAATTTCTATCCTTAATAAGCAAAAAACTGTTAATTTATTCTAAAATTATCAAATTGTGCAATCAATTTGTATCAATTTAAAGGCAATTTTTCTGTATTTCGATAAGAATAGAATTGGTGATTCAAATTTCAATCCCAATATTTTTTAACACAATACTTAAAAATGTGAATTTGATGAATTTTAAAAGAAGGGACCCCCAAAAAATCAATCGGCCCGAAAGAATCCATATGGAATCACTGACCAAAATTTCCAAAGTTCAATTCATGTAACTTACAAGATACAAACAATACATGTTACAAACGATATATCTTTTAAAAAATCCTAATAAATATTCAACAGAAAAGCAGGCCTACGTTGAAAATAATAGTCTGGATATTTATGTACTTTCAGAACCTTATAATTTCCAAGAATGAATTAAACCCTGTGAAGCCTCCCATGCTCAAATACTAAAACTGCTTTTGGGTGATTGCAGAAGAGGGTCAAGGTTGGCAGTTTTATTGTCTATTTCGTTTTATTTACTTATTATTTTATTTTTATTTTTTCTTGGAGTGTTACATCTTTCCACGCATCTCGCGTTCTACTCCCTCTGCAGGGAAGATATTTATTTCTGGGAGCTGGGGGGAGGCCTCAGATAATTTTCGTCTTGCATGTTGTCCTTGCAGCCAGGCAGGATGTTGGTTTGCGGTCCAAGATTTCACACAATTCCAAGGTTCGAGCGAATAACTATACAGTAAATTCCTTTTAATTGGAATTTAAAAAAGAAGGCATGTAGTGTTCGAATATCCCGAATTCCGATTCACAAAAACATGCATTGTAAAGAAAATCAAGGATGGAGAAAACGATGAACCAAATCATCGTATGAGCTTGAAAATGTATAGCTTAAATTAAAAAACGCTTTTAAGCAATTTACACTCATTTTCAGTAATGATCCGATTCTTTTGTGTAGCCCTGTATATGGTCTATAGAATTTACACACACCACGTAGTACAAAAATGTAGTTAAAAATGCATTAAAAACTCACTTTCAGCAATCATCTCTAATAGACAGTACTTCGAATACAGTATTGTACCCGAAATATTTTATGTGGCCCTGTAAATGTTGGTTTGCGGTACAAGATTTCAGACATAATTCAAAGGTTCGTGCGAATTAACGATACAGTAAAATCATTTTAATTGGAATTTAAAAAAGAAGGCATGTAGTATTTGAATATCCCAAATTCCGATTCACAAAAACATGCATTGTAAAGAAAATCAAGGAAAGAGAAAAACGATGAACCAAATCATCGTTGAGCTTGAAAATGCATAGCTTAAATTAAAAAACGCCTTTAAGGCTGTTCTCAAATCCAAAAGGGCAACTTCCTGGCATAAGTTTTAATTTATTTTTGTTCGAAAATGCATGAAACTAGCTGGTGTTGTTGTTCAGAAACTATGTCATCGAACTGTTTTTTCCATTTTTTTGCAAACACAATAGATCTTTCAGAAAATAGTCAAAGCGGACGTTTTGAACTGAATTTCCGCGCGAAAGTAAAAAAATCACTCAAGAGCGGGCGATAAACGGGTTTGTCACGTGGTCGAAATCGCTTATAACTCAATGGGTAATTGATTGATCAAAAAATGGAAAAAACAGTTCAATTCTAAATCGCTTCCATGGCCAGGCTTTCCAATTTTATATCTTTCCGTTAAAAAATGAATTTGTAAATGTGTCAGAACGTTTTGCGCTTGTTGGGCAGAGCAGTTAAGAACAGCCTTAAGCAATTTACGCTCATTCTCAGTAATGCTTACGAATTATTTTGTGTATAGTCCTGTATATGGTCTATAGAATTTATACACACCACGTAGTACAAATATTTAGTTAAAAATTCATTAAAAACTCACTTTCAGAAATCATCCCTAATAGACAGTACTTCGAATAGAGTATTGTATCCGAAATATTTTGTGTGTCCCTGTAAATGTTGGTTTGCGGTCCAAGGTTCGCTCGAATTAACGATACAATAAAATCTTTTTAATTGGAATTTTAAAAAGAAGGCATGTAGTGTTCGTATATCCCAAATTCGAATTCACAAAAATATGCATTCTAAAGAAAATCAAGGAAAGAGAAAAATGATGAACCAAATCATCGTTGAGTCTTGAAAATGCAT
This sequence comes from Maratus speciosus, assembly GCA_963932465.1. Taxonomy (NCBI): domain Eukaryota; kingdom Metazoa; phylum Arthropoda; class Arachnida; order Araneae; family Salticidae; genus Maratus; species Maratus speciosus. The sequence goes on from OZ010798.1 coordinate 297,247,834, forward strand.
AACTTAAATTAAACAAGTTGGAAATTGCACGTCAAACGTGGCAAATGAGGTGCGTTCGTACTATAACTAGTTTTATAAATATTTTTTTCACCGCATATTGTTACTGAATAAATATTTTAGTGCACTTCATAAGTTCATATCAATTTCATTCTGTTCGAAAGGCTGTAACATCATTAAATTGCACTTGAAATATTTTTCCCCCCGTTGGCCGTCATGTAACGGAAAACTTTTGACTGTCTGCGTAATTAAACTATACATCCGATTTTCATGAAATTTGAAATGAATCGACAAAATTTTGCAAAAATTATATATTTAAAATTTCATATCATTCGGTTGGGTAGTTTTTGTTCTATTATATGCGGACGGATGGACAGACAGACGGACCGAACGACGGCTATATAGGTGCTACGTATTTATATAACTACGAACACACCTAAAAACACCTTTAAGCAATTAATGCTTATTCTCAGTAATGCTTACGAATTCTTTTGTGTATAGCCCTGTATATGGTCTATAGAATTTATACACACCACGTCGTACAAAAATTTAGTTAAACTTAAAAATGCATACTGTAACTAAAAACTCTCTTTCAGCAATCATCCCTCTAGACAATACTTCGAATACAGTACTGTATCCGAAATTTTTTATGCATCACTGTAAATAAACTATAAATGCTGTGCACATCATATTCTACTGTAAGCATCTTGTAAGTACCTCAATTTCAACATGTTTAAAATAGTGCAGCAAAATTCAAATACACTGCGAACGCTTTTTCCCGTAAACCATTATATAACCGAACGTTTTACGTGACCCTGTAAATGAATGATAAATGCTTTGCACCCCCATGTTCTACAGAAGGCATGGTTTAGTGCACCTCAGAAATTCGTAGCAATTTCATTATGTTTGTAACGGAGTAACACCATTAAAATACGCTGCCAACATTTTTTCTTCATAGACCATAATATAACAGAATAATTTTGAATTCCCCTGTACAAGTGCAGTAGGCTTTTGTCTTAGTTATTTTATTTATAATAACTTTTTAAATCTAAAAGGACCAAGAGTAATGTATAATTGAACGAACACAAAATATGCACAATAGAACTAACAGCGAACGGAATTTTTCCAACTGAGTGAAAAAATACCCAAGCCCTTTGACTTAAATTGCCAATGTCTACCAATTTAGCTACCTGGGCCGACAACCGGCGGGCACACTTCACTCAGATAACCTCATTGGAAATAGCATCTGATTTGAAATGTAGACAACTCAATAGGATATACCACTGGGATACTGAATTTTTCTAATTGAGTAAAAAAATACCCAGGCCGGGAATCGAACCCAGAACTTTGACACAAAGCATCAGTAAATTTGAATTAATTGAATAAATTTGAAATTAATATACGAAGCATCAGTTTGACGGCTTGGGGTAACAAAATTTTAAAAATTATGTTGTATTTGATTATTGCTAAGTTAATATGTAAAGGAGTTCAGATACCAATCTACAATGAACCGTTTTAACAGATATGCAAAAATATTGCTTAATTTCATTTTCATATTTTGATTTAGTAAAGTAAAATGTATAAGAATCAACCATTATTTTTAAATATATGGTTTTGTGGCTGACCAGGATTATTTGACTTTAGAAGGCGAAAGTATCCAAAATAATTTAATTTTACGTACATTATTTCTAAAAAAAAAAAAAAATAAAAAATTAGGAACAAATACTGGGGTCATCCAGAAAGTAAGTTTCCCACGGCCCGTAAAAAGAAACAACACATATCTGGTTATCAACAAAACCTGGAAAGATTTATTGCAAAAGATACAGCAATGGTTCAGCTACTTCTCAACATAACAACCTCCGGCATTGTAACATTTGTCATAGCGTGGGATAATTTTTGTAGTTCAGTGTCACAGAAGTCTGCCACCTGGGATTGGAGCAAGCTTGTCAAAGTTATCAACCCACGTCTCATCTTCATCATCATCACCCGTAATGATCCTCGTTGTCCTCATCGTGGTATCGCTGCAGAAAAAATCGACGATTGATGAAATCATCACCAAACACCTGTTTTTCTGGAAGCTGTGCACCAGGTGAGTGCCGAAGAACCTTACATCCGAACACAAAACCAAATACATGGGAGCAGCATTGACTTTTCTGACAACTATACCACGATGGGGGCAACGAGCACCTCAACAGGACCGTTACGAGTGATGAGACGTGTATTGACAACTGTCACAAGCTGGCTCCATTTCCAGGTGGCAGACTTCTATGACACTGGACTAAAAAAACGTATCCAACGCTATGACAAGTGTTATAATTCCGGTGGGTCTCATGTTGAAAAGTAGCTGAAATATTGCTGTATCTTTTTCAATAAATCTTTCCAGGTAATTATGTTTTGTTTCTTTTTACGGGCCGTGGGAAACTTACTTTCTGGATGATCCTCGTAAGAGTTGAGTCTCTATTTCTTATGTTTGCCAATACGGGGTCACTAATCTTTTTACTATCACGAGTACTTGAATTTTAAAACCCATTTTCGTGGGTGTAAACTAGAGGTCTGCACGGGCCGGAATTTCCAGGCCCGGCCCGTCCAAAAATCAGTGAAAACAGGCCTAGCCCGACTCAGTTTCTACAAAAAAGTTCCGTTTTTTCTCGACATACATTTAAGATTATTTTAACGAATACTGCATACATATTTATGGGAACATTTTACAGTATATTTTAGATTACTATGTGTTCGCAAAACAGAAAACACACAACAGTAACATTAATGATTACTTAGTCTTTTAGTCATCGTCTCTACAGACAAAATTCAAATTTAAATGCATTCAAATTCTTTCAAAATTCAAATGAGGATATTAATGTAGTTTAGAATAAAGGGTTAAAAACATGATAACTTTTGAAGCTGTATAATAAAAAGTAGATTTGTGAAACTATTTCTCTCATTTTTAAGGTTTTTCTCAAATCCAAAGGAGCTACGTTCTGACACATTTATGAATTCATTCCTTTTCTGAAATGCGTAAGATTGGCAAGTATTATTCTTATTCAGAAACTATGTAAATGCCGTTTTTTTCTTAGATAAAAGCAATATATCTTTCAGAAAATACTGTCAAAGTTAGAGTTTTGAATCGAACTTCCGGAAGCGATAGCACAAGAAAGGAGAAAAACCTACAGTCAAGTGACAAGAATCTCTGTTATCTCTGTAAGTAATTTATCGAAAATGGAAAAAGCTATTCGATTCCAAATGCCTTCAATAGTCGTCTCTACAGACATTTCAAAATTCAAATAAGGATTCATTAGAAAATTAATGTAGTTTAGAATAAAGGGTTAAAAACATGATAACTTTTGAAGCTGTATAATAAAAAGTATCAAGACATTTCCAAAATTTAAAATTGGAGCCAACAATGATTGTGTAGTTTAATCTGTATTTTTGGCAATAATGCTCTGACCGTGGTCTAAAAGAATCGTGGTGATTCTGCTACTAAAAATCATGATTCCGTACCTACAATAATTAGAGGCCTACCATTCAACTAAATTTTTCCTCTTATGTTCCCGATAATCTGAGATATATGAATGAACGTGCTGATACGTGGTGATCAACTGTATTAATACAGTTAAAAATGAGTCGGAAAATGTGCCTGAAAGTTTCGCATTGTTGAGCAGTAAATATGAGAACCACCTTAAGGTATATTTCCAAAGGCACTGTTAACAGAAGTTCATTATCGCTATTAATAATTTTACAAAACATAATGCCTGCCCTGCACATCCTGAGAACGATTAAGACCACTTCCGTCCCGGCACGACTATGTAGAAAAAAAAAATGCAAGCCTGATCTCGGCCCGGCACGAGTCTGCTGAAACAGTTAAACCTGGGATCAGACATCATGTAACTGTATCATGCCGATCTCTACGATAGACATGTTACATTTCTGCATTGGTGTTGTTAAACTCGCATCGACTCGTGACGCACATTTATACTTCTCGAGAAAGTCATGTTCATTGAAAATGGCTCGTATTTTATCTGCTTCGCTTAAATTTTTATATCGAGCCGATAGGCCCGCTTAATTTTTTTTTATCGGCCCGGCCCATTGAAAAAATTGTCATAATTCTGACGGCCCGGCCCGTTTGAAAGTTCGCCTTCATTTCGCCGAGCCGGGTACAGGGCTTGTGCCAATCCCGGGCCCGTGCAGACCTCTAGTGTAAATCTCCACAGCATCAAAAGATTCAGCACGTTCATTCATATATCTCAGATTATCGGGAACATAAGAGGAGAAACTTCGTAGAATGGTAGGCCTCTAATTATTGTAGGTACGGAATCATGATTTTTAGTGGCAGAATCACCACGATTCTTTTAGACCACGGTCAGAGCATTATTGCCAAAAATACAGATTAAACTACACAATCATTGTTGGCTAGGCATCTATTGAGCTAGGTCACATGTTCGAGAAATTTCGATTTGTGGATCATTTTTGGGTCACTGTGGGTCAAGCTATTTTTATCTAAAAAACTGCTCTAACGATTTTGACTAAATTTTGTATTCTACAGTTTTGGATTACGAGAAGATCCATTGGCGTCACATGTTCGAGAAAATTCGATTAGTGGGTCATTTTTGGGTCACCGTGGGTCAAGCTAAGTTTATCTAGATAACGGCTCTAACGATTTTGACGAAATTTTGTAATCTATCGTCTTCGGACACGAAAAGACCATTGGGATGGGTCACGTATTCGAGAAAATTCGATGAGTGGGTTATTATGGGTCAGGGTCAAGCTAATTATATCTAAATAAACGGCTCAAGACATTTTCACAAAATTTTGTAATATACCGTATTTGGGCGTGAGATGACCATTGGGCTAAGTCACATGTTCAAGAAAATTCGATTAGTTGGTCATTTTGGGTCACAATGGGTCAGGGTCAAGCTAATTGAATCTAAAAAACGGCTCAAGACATTTTCACAAAAATTTGTAATATAGCATTTCTGGGCATGATATGACCATTGGGCTAAGTCACATGTTCGAGAAAATTCGATTATTGAGTCATTTTGGGTCACAATGGGTCAGGGTCAAGCTAATTGAATCTAAGAAAATGCTCAAAACATTTTGAGCAAATTTTGACCAAATTTTGTATTGCACCGTTTCTGGGCATGAGAAGAGAAATAGGCTAAGTCACATGTTCGAGAAATTTCGATTAGTGGGTCATTTTGGGTCACAATGGGTCAGGTTCAAGCTAATTGTATCTAAAAAACGGCTTAAACGATTTTGACTAAATTTTATATTCTATCGTTTTTGGCCTCAAGAAGACCATTGGGCTAGGTCGCGTGTTCAAGAAAATTCGATTAGTGGGTCATTTTGGGTCACAATGGGTCAGGGTCAAGCTAATTGTATTTAAAAAGTAGTTCAAAACATTTTGGCAAAATTTTGTATAATACCGTTTCCGGGTATGATAAGACCATTGGGCAGGGTCGCATGTTCAAGAAAATTCAATCAGTGGGTCGTTTTTGGGTCCTAAAGGATCAGTATCAAGGATAGATAATTAGCGAAATCAAACTATTAAAAGGAAAAATAAATTTTTATCATCTGAATTAAATACTTTTTGCATTTTAGGAAAGGTTTTTATGGTGACTGACAAACAAACTGATATTGGAGATTTTTTTAAAGATAACTTCTATGCGTATGCCTACAATGCACGTTTACATTTTATATTCGTGTACATACGTTGTACTTTTACATTATTGAGTATTTTTTTATTCTATTCAAGCTGTTTAAAAAATAATAAACATGCTTTACTGCCATTCTTTCTTTAATTCTAACCTACACGTTTTTCCTGACGTTTATCGTGTAATCCTTTAAATTTCGGGAACAGATGCTGTATATTCCCTCGGCCGCCATCTTGGACTTTTTCGTGGCGTGAAAACCCCTTTCCGCCAAATAGTAAATGTCGTCAAGCAGCGATTTATGGGCATGTTAGGCTTAATGGGGTTGCCAGAACCGGGTCTGCCTTATCGATAAACAACGCGAACAAAAAATCGCCAAGAAATCCAAGATGGCGACCGAGGAAATATACAGCATCTTAACGAAATTTCGTAGTAAAAAGTATTTTTTTGTTTTTAGTACAATATTTCAATCATTTCATTTAATCTGTTCAACATAATTTTCGAAAATAAAATCGGTTCGGATTTACCGGAATTTCGGTTTAGCGGATTAGTTCTACTGTACTTTCAATTCAACATCTTTTCATTTAAAAATATAAATTCAGACAAAACGGAGTTAAAGATATAAAATCATACAAATTTGAGATTCATTTAAGGTTATTATAACGAGCCCGGGTAATACCGAAGGGGTCAGCTAGTATTCAATAAAAATATATATAAAGAAAAAGAAAAGATTTTATTTTCTTATACATAACTTCTGTAAACTAGGACTCAGAAATAAAATCTAACGAAAATTTTCTTGAGATTCGTCAGAATCTAGGATACTCAAAATCAGTTAACAATTTACGAAACATAATAGTTTGTGATGCAACACTAGAAAGTCATAAACAATTAGTATTTGTTTAAGACCGAAACAGTAAATAAAAACATGAGTTATAGAGTAACAGAACACATTCTTTACCCTACATAGCACCTTATCATTGTGGGTCAATATAGTGAACTGATATTAATGGAATAGAATGACTTCGAAACGAGAAGGCATAATCTTATCGTTTTCCAGATATCGACAGATACTTTAATGGAACACTTTCAAGGCCAAAAAATATGTCTCAGTAGCATGGAAACAGAATTAATACAGTAGAACCCGGTTAAGACGCTCACCGTTAATACGCAATCCCGCTTAATACGCGGATTTTTTTCGATCCCTTGTACATCGACCATAATGCTAATGCAAAAATATCGCGTTTAATATGTGAATGGTTATTACACGATCCCGCTTAATATGAGACAAATTTTCGGTCAAAAAAATCCCGCTGAAGACGAGAATTTATTGATCAAAATGCGGATTCCTTCTCTCTTCTCGAACGTTTCCAATTTAGCGAATTTTTTTTATTCCGATAAAAAACACTGTTTCCGAATAGTATTATTTACTTTATTTAATAACAGATTAATTAAGGTGAACATTACAAATCGAAAATAGAAGTAGATATCGGAATAAAACAAAACAAATTGGAAACTGCACGTTAAACGTGGCAAATGACGTGCGTTCGTACACTATAACTAGTTTTATAAATATTCTTTGCACCGCATATTGTAAGAATGTATATTTTAGTGCACGTCATAAATGCATACCAATTTCATTCTGTTCGAAAGGCTGTAACATGATTAAAATGCACTTGGAATAATTTTTTTGCCATTGACCGTAACGTAACGGAAAACTTTTGACTGTCCCTGTCATTAAACTATACATCCGATTTTCATAAAATTTGAAATGACTCGATAAAATTTTGCAACAATTATATATTTAAAATTTCAGCCCATTCCGTTGGTTAGTTTTTTCTCTGTTATATGCGGACGGACGGATAAACAGACAGATGGACGGACCGAACGATGACTATAGGTGCTACGTATTTATGTAATTACGAACGCACCTAAAAACGCTAAATTAGCAAAACTGCAATTCTTGTTTGATCCCGCCTGCTAACATCCTTTGTCTCTCGCTTTGTGTGTGTGTTTTAGGTGCGTTCGTAATTATATAAATACGTAGCACTTATAGCCGTCGTTCGGTTCGTCTGCCTGTCCGTCCGCAGACTACAAAACTACACTGATCAAAACAATTAAAGGATATTGCAGTTTTAGGTGGATTTTGTATCTGGTAAACTGTTTAGCTGATTGATACATGGTCGACAGACATAGTAGGTTATATGAGAATAAATTACACATGTTTGGCAGAAAAAAATGCATTTTATTGTGCATTTGTGTACTAAAGGAAAAAAACACAATTTGTGCATATGAGAAAAAAAGAATAAGAAAAGGTGTTTTCTTCAAAGAAAATCATTTTCCGTAGGGGGTATGGTTTCCACGGGCGGCCAGCAACGTTGAACACCTTTGAGGCATGGACTCAATGAGGCTATTAATGACGAGTTGGGGTATTCTGCCCCACTCTTCCAGAAGAGCTCTTTCCAGTTCTTGGAGAGTTTGTGGGGGTTGTTGGCGGCCAGAAACTCGTCTTCCTAGAGCGTCCCAAACGTGCTCGATTGGATTCATGTCTAGAGAACACGCTGGCCATTCCATTCGAACGATTCCTTCCTCGAAAAGGAAATCCTCCACCAGGTTTGCACGATGTGGCCTGCAGTTATCGTCCATTAAAATGAAGTTATATCCGATTGCTGCAGCGTAAGGGACTACAATAGGTCTGAGGATCACATCCCTATATCGGCGACCAGTCAGAGCTCCATCTCGAATGATGTACAGGTCAGTGCGCCCGTCAATGGAGATGCCACCATACACCAACACTCCTCCACCGCCAAATCTGACACTTTCGTGCACGAACGCAGGATTATTCCTACTGCCACGGTCCCTCCAGATGAAAATACGCCTATTATCCGGATGCACAGAAAAACGGGACTCGTCAGAAAACAGAATATTGCTCCATTCATTTCTCCTCCAGTTGACATGCTCGGTTGCCCACTCCCTGCGGTCGCGACGATGCCTTGATGTTAATCTAACACATACCATCGGTCGGCGAGCATACAGACCTACAGCATGGAGCCGGTTTCGGGCAGTCTGAGTTGAAATCGTGGTGCCTGTAGCCGAGCGAAGGTGTTGTTGGAGAAGAGTAGCGTTCATGGTTCGGTGTCTCCGAGCTGTTAACGCTAAATACCGATCTTCATTGGGCGTTGTTGCCCGTCTACGACCTTGCCCTGGTCTTCGGCCTGCACATCCACTCTCCAAAAAACGGTTCCAGATCCTGGAAATGACACTTTGTGACACTCCAATGGCTTGCGCTACTTCGGCTTGAGTTTGGCCCCCTTCTAACCTACCAACAATTCTCAAAGCTTCTGAATCTGTCAAATGACTTCGCTGAGACATCGTACTCATCGAAACAAAGCAATCACTGAATGCCGATCATCCTTGTCTTCATTCTCTTTTATCCAGTTGAAAGTCAAATTTCATTCGCTGCCGCTGAAGCGACGTTTTTGACGTCGAACTCAAAATTTGCATACTCCACAGTTTGAAAACCAGAAAAATTTGCATTTGTGATTCTCTTCTTCTATTTTCGGCAAAAAAAATTTCGTTTATATCTTTATTTCATATAAAACTTCAAATATCCTTTAATTGTTTTGAGCAGTATACTTAACCGAATGGTCTGAAATTTTAAATATATAATTGTTGCAAAATTTTGTCGAGTCACTTAAAATTTTATGAAAAGCGGATGTATAGTTTAATTAGAGGGACAGTCAAAAGTATTCCGTTACATTACTGGCAATGGGAAAAAATTATTTCAAATGCATTTTAATGATGTTACAGGCTTTCGAACAGAATGAAATTGATAGGCACTTTTGATGTGCACTAAAATATACGTTCAGTACAATATGCGGCGCAAAAAAATATTTATAAAACTAGTTATAGTACGAACGCACCTTATTTGCTGCGTTTGACGTGCAATTTTCAACTTATTATTGTAGCAAAGAGATATAGACGAATTCACGTTACTCAGATACGTCATTAAAAGAAAAACTGATCAGATAAGATATAAGGTAAACGCATCAGTATTGGGCCACATAAGGACAGTTATCTAATTATTATTAAAGTGTTAGTGATAACACTTAGTGAGTGTTAGTGACCTGTGATGACTGATACCACACTCTGAAATATCAAAATCCGGGAGGACATGGGTGCCTCATACATATATCAAAAGTTATATATTTTTCTAGCCTTAGTTCTAACCTTCATGTATCAGAATAAACATTCAAAGTTTCAAAATATATTGTTCGGAAAAAAAAATGAAAAATAAAAAAATTTACCTTTCTCTGTGCTCCAGTACAGTAGTGGGTGGGCTAAGTAAATTCTGATGCATTAATTTTTGTTTTCCGCTTATTTAACAAATTATTTACAATGTAATAGAGTATATCAATAGCAGTTCGATTCAAAATGAAACACAATATTAAAGAAACAATGTTTTAAATAAAAACTTATCTCTTAATGAAATTTCTAAGAATTTGTTAAAAAATCTGTTTTTGAAGACATTAGAAAACAAACAAACGTTTCAGCAGAAAAAAAAGGACAATTATTCCAAACAGTTTATGGAAAGTTAATAAAGGTGTTATAGTCAATTAGTTTTCTTTCAGGCGTTTTTCAGAAATGCATTCTGGACTTGTTTTTAAACTTTAAAAATTAGTGGCACACTATAGGAGCATTTACCTTAGAATTAAATATAGGCATCTTGGCAAATCTTGGCCATTTTCGATAACATTAAGCAGTTGATAACAATAATAGCGATCACTACTATTGTTAAATGGCATCTACATCTAAATTTCTATGAAAGATGCATAAAATTCTGTCATACATTAATTAAATTGTCACTGTCTTTTTTTTTTTTTTTTTTTTTTTTTGAAAGAGAATATTTTGAAAATATGATTCTCAAAGTAAAATGTGCTTATGAAAAAAAAGACGTTTTTGAAAAAAAAAAAATAGTAATTTTTTTTTTGTAAATTCTGTAAATTTTCCTGTACTCAAAAAAGATAAAGATATACAAAAAGGCGTGTCAGAAGATGTATCAATTCTTTCAGAAAACATATCAATTTTTAAATATGATTAAAATTAATAATTTTTTACTTTTAAAAATTACATTTTTTTTTATTTATTTATTTTATTTTATTTTATTTTTTAACATTTGAAAAGGAATATAGATAAAAGAAAATCCCTGCCGGCTCGGGCCTACAGGCGGAGGTAGATTTCGAAGTTAAATATACTAAATTCACCAACAAAACTTAAATCAAGATTAGAGATAAACCCAGTTCCTTCGCTAAGAATGAGCTCTAGGGAGCTAAACATTTTGTGAAAATTCTAATATACACGAATACACACACGCATGTATATGGAATAGGTTTAAAAATGGCTAAAGCAAATTCAGAGAACCTCAAAGTGTTAAAATAAGTTAATATTTCCATAGTCGGGTTTTTATCATGTTTTAATACCTTTCTTCAAACTCACATGACGTTACATATTCACCTGCTGAGGTCCACTATATTTCCAAAATGACGCAATATATATTTTTTTAATTCGTCAAACTATTTATTCCATTTTGAGTTTTCATGCTGAAATCTTGCTCTAGAAAACTTATGACGTAATATTCAATTTGTTTTCAATTCGTCAAACTATTTATTTAATTTTTTTTTTTTTTTTTTTTTTTTTTTTTTCACGTGAAAATCTTGCAATATAAAAGCAATTGTTGTGGTGAGAATTTTATAGTTTTTTTTTATTGTTGGCAACTGCTATAACGAAAAATATTAGGTAGATTTCGTAAGAAATACTACCTATTGCAGTCGTTACCATGGTGCGACTTTTGAAAAATTCCTTCATAACTTTTCATTATAGGACCCCAAAACCACCCCCACCTAAAAAGTTTATATATATATGTATGTATGTATGTACTAAATTTTGTCCGCACGATAAAAGTCGCAATTATGCATGGATTGTCCTCAAACTCGCCAACAACTTTGATATGGCTAATATCTCGGCGGGGATTGAAAATGGGCGAAATCGGCCCAAGAGGGTGGAAATGGGGAGGGTTCAAAATTTTGAATACTGTCTTAACATGATTCTGATAAAACCAGCTCTTACACAACAATGGCAGAAAAAAAATTAAAGTTTTTCGTTATAGCAATTGCCAACAATAAAAAAAAAAAAAAAAAAAAAAAAAAAAAAACAATAAAATTCTCACCACAACAATTACTTTTCTATTGCAAAATTTTCACGCGTAAAATTAAATAGTTTGACAAATTGAATATTACGTCATAAGTTTTCTAGAGCAAGATTTCAGCATGAAAACTCAAAATAAAATAAATAGTTTGACGAATTAAAAAAATATGTATATTGCGACATATTGGAAATATAATGGACCTCAGCAGGTGAATATGTAACGCCATGTGAGTTTGAAGAAACGTATTAAAACATGATAAAAACCCGACTATGGAAATATTAACATATTTTAACACTTTAAGGTTCTCTGAATTTTTTGTAGCCATTTTTTAAACCTATTCCATATACATGTGTGTGTGTATTCGTGTATATTATAATTTTCACAAAAAGTTTAGCTCCCTACAGCTCACTCTTTGTGAAGAAACTGGGTTTATCTCTAATCTTGATTTAAGTTTTGTTGGAGAATTTAGTACTTAACTTTGAAATCTACCTCCGCCTGTAGGACCGAGCCGGCAGGGATTTTTTTATTTTTTCCTGTCATTGTTGTGTAAGAGCTGGTTTTATCAGAATCTTGTTAAGACGGTATTCAAAATTTCGAACCCTCCCCATTTCCATTCCCTTGGGCCGATTTTGCCCATTTTCAATCGCCGCCGAGATATTAGCCATCTCAAAGTTGATGGCGAGTTTAAAGACGATCCGTGCATAATTGCGACTTTTATCGTGCGGACAAAATTTAGTGCATACATACATACATATATATATATAAACTTTTTAGGTGGGGGTGGTTTTGGGTTCCTGGGGTCATATAATGAAAAGTTATGAAGGAATTTTTCAAAAGTCGCACCATGGTAACGACTGCAATAGGTAGTATTTCTTACGAAATCTACCTAATACACATTTTGAGAAGAAAAAAATTAGTAAAAATATATTTATAAATAAAGAACATAAAATTTTGTGTCCCAGTCCACCATAAGGTGCTTTGACTAAATAATAAAAAAAAAAACTTTTCTTTCACTTGAAATAGGGGAGAAGGGGGTAAAAGTTTAAAACCAGGTACCATACCTTCTTGATGAATAATTCTAACCAACCACTCAAAATGCAATAAATAAAGGAATGACTGTAATCTTAAACATTAAATGTATTGAAAAATTTTAGGTATTTGATAAAATTTAATGTCTCCTTTTCGCAAACTGAAGTGTAAGAAATCAAAAGTATCATTTTTGAGGTAGGGATTGGTAAAAACTGGGTACATAGAGAAAAAAACACAAAACATACACAAACACAATTTTTTATTTATTATTCAGCCAATTTTCAAACTCAATCAGTTCAAGTAAATTGTTAAACTTTGAAACCGTGTTTATTTCATTTTGATTTGAGGGGTTAGATCCTTGCAGAAATCACAAACAAAACCATCTTCACCATCAGGGTTAAATCCGCTACAGACATTGTGGGAAAACTCCTGGCAAATTGTGCAAATTGACCATCCATTTCTACTTGGAGCATCGTACACAAGTTGGTTGCAATTCATATATGAATCAACCGCCGGCCTCATCATCATCGGCCAAAAGCAGCCAGTCTTCTTTCTTGTGCTGAAAAAACGATATATTTTTCTTTTCTTGCCCTTCTTCCATTATGATCTTCTTGACTCTCCTTTTTCTTTATGTTGTCTTTACTCCTGGTGTGGTTTTCTCTCATTGGTAGACTTGGTAATTTCATTAAGTAATTTGGATTAGTAGGGGGCGGGGTGAAATTAAAATATCTGTAGCACCACTGTTTCGGCTAATTTTCTTCTTCTGTCTTTCTTTTGGAAGAGACCTGATATATACCACAGAAAATTGAAATGATGATCCACTGCTGCTAGGTATTGAAGTATAAGTTTCAGTACCTTTTCTTTTTCTTTATGTTCTCTTTTCTCCTAATGTGGTTTTCTCTCGTTGGTAGACTTGGTAATTTCACTAAGCAATTTGGATTTGCAGAGGATGAAGTTAAAATCTCTGTAGCACCTATGTTTTGACTGGGGAGAATTGAAAGGACGATTCACTGCTGCTAAGTATAGAAGTGCAAGTTTCAGTACCACCTGTCTTTGCCCCTTCACTGGGTACCCAGTTTTGTCCCTCAGAACTTGTCTGACTAAACATGGCTTCAACTGAAATGAAAGTAACTTACAGGCGCCGCAAAAGCGGGAAAATCTAGGACAATAACCTCGTCAATCATTTACCTTGAAAACACAACAAAACAGGAACTACGTAGTATCCGAGTGGCTTTATAAAGCATAAAATGTTTCACTTTTGTGAAAAATATGTTTACACTTCTAGGAAGAGTCATTTTTGAACAGTAACCAACACCACACTATTTGACATGGACTATTGGTCCTATTTCATGTTGAAGGCTTCAGGTGGCAGCACCTACTAGAGAAGAAATAGGGTTACCCGGTTTTAATTCCCTTTCCACTACTATTTACACATACAAAAAATCATATTTTATTAGTTAGAAATCGATATCGAAAGTGAAAAAGCAATTTTGGAGTTATAAATGAAAATTCACAACAGCATACTAAAGAATAGCGCAAACTTTAAGCATGTTTTTCTCAGAACAGCATTTTCAAAATCGGTGGGCACTTTAGCTCTGCCAATTTTCAATCAACTCATTCTTTTTGAAAATTAATATTCAAATAATTTTCTAATGAAATATGTAGATTTTTTTTTTTTTTTTTTTTAAATGATATCTCGATTTTCTGTGTACCATTTCACTAAAAATTATATACATATATTTTTTCTGTTTCATTGTTTTAAATCTACGACAAGTTATCGTGTGCACCGCTTGACCCTCTTTTTCGAAGCACTTCTGCTCATCAGATGTTAAGCCATGATTTTTTATATATCAAATAAAAAAATACAATTTTCTACTTTAATATACGTATCATAAATTACCTTACATGGATTTTTATAAACACTTCATATTTCTTTTTTTTTTTAAAAAAAAAGGCCAAAAAAGTCTTAAATTTCAGGGCATCAAAATGGTGTTCCCTCTTAAGCATAATTCAATTGAAGCAAATTTTAGTTTTCTACTAGTTGCATGACAACCAGATGTGTTGCATTTAAATTGCATAAGAGATTTCAATTCTTTGGGGTAAAAAACAAGAAAGAAAAATCGTGTCAAGCATAGATTATGAAACACATTCCAATACCATTCAAAATAATGTATCAAAACTAGGGCTCTGAATATTCGTCTTAGCCAAATATTAAACTATTCGGCCTGCCAAATATTCAGTTTGGCTGAATAGTTTGATATTCGGCCAAACCGAATACTTAAAAAACCCTTTTTAAAACATATTTTTAAAAACCTTACACAACTTCTACTTTTAACTGTCAACTTATAAAGTCATTCCAAATAATTAGAAACAGAATCATATTTAAATAAAAGATAATGTTTTTACATTATTTATTTGCTGTTTGTTAAGTATCACTTAAGAAATTAACCATTAATGAGAATTTTCATAGGAATTAATGATGTACAAATACAAGTTCCTGAACAATATCTAGTAAATTATCTGTTTCTTGCTTTTTCACATAAAAAGGTGTTTCTAAACAAAATAGAAAATCTTTCAGGGTTGATAGTAGACATCAAGACAGACAATTTCTGTAAAGGAAACCCTAATCGCAATCCACTTATTCAGTCATAAATACTCATCTCACTTGAGGTCAAATTTGCATTTTCATTTGTTACTTTAACAATAATGAAGATATCATAACTATATATGCAACAGACTTGCTTTGATTTCTGTGAAATATTATATCATGATGAGAAGTACTGGAAATTACCATTCGTATCTAAACAACTGTGAGCTAGACATTTCTTTATTCAGAATGCAGTTTACAATATTCATACTGTCACTGACAATTAAATAGTATATGAACCCGTTAAGTTTTACTTCCAATTTTTTCACAATTTCTCCTTGATTTTAACATGCCTGTTTCAGAATTTAAGAAAATTTTATTCATTTGTTTTCATTCACAGAAGAAGCCATGAAACTTAAAATATTTATTTAAAAAGCTTTATAACTACCCTCTTCTTAAATAACTCAAAGCAGATTTTTTTCAGTATAAAGTTTACTTGTAAAAAGCTCTTTTTATCAAAATGTAAGTTTGTATTAAACATTATGTAAAATTGTTTTAAAATTTGACATTTTAATGCCTTTAAACTTTGAAATATAAAAGTATTCTGTTAGCCGAATATTTGGTATTCGGCTTAACAGTTACTATTCAGTTAGCTGAATATTCAGTATTCGATTCACCTGCAGGCCGAATATTCGGTATTCGGCCAAAATCGCTATTCGGTGCATCCCTAATCAAAACTTTAATGTTTAATACTGTGAAGGATGGTGTCTAAATAAACATATTAGAAAATGCATAACGCTAACGCAATTGAAAATATAATTTAAACAATTCCCATCTACAGCTGGAAATTATCAGAAATCTTTTGTGCAACCCTGCATATGATCTATAATTTTTATATATACTACATAGTATGCAAACATTTAGTTCAGTTAGGAAACACATAACCAACATGAAAATTCCCTTTCTGTAATTCCCGGCAATAACCAGAAATATACTGAAATTCTTTTGTGCATCTCTGTATATGATCCATAAAATTTATATTTTTAGTGAAATGCAAAATATTAGTTAAATTTAAAAATGCAGGCCAAAATTGTAAACTCACTTCCAGCAATTATTGTTCAAATACAGTACTGTAAATGAGTTCTTTTGTGTGTCCATGTAAATGTACAATAAACACTATGAAAATAATATTCTATAGTAAGCATCTTATAGTGAACCTCTATGATGTATATAAATTTCAATATACTTGCAATAATGTAACATCATTAATATACACTGCAACTGATTTTTCCCCACTGACCATAATGTAATGGAAATCTTTTGAGCGCCCATGTAAACATTTGATAAAGGCCTGAGGGCTCTATGAAAACTCTCGTCATGTGGAGCTGTTTACGTTTTTAAATGTGGCTGAATAAACCTTTTAAAGTGAAATTGGGCTCTGTTTTAATTGTGAAACCACCGGATATCTTAATCTTTTACCTTACTATTCGTATGACCTGACGATCAAAATATAATTTGACTGCTTAATGAATCCTGGAGTTTCGAATGGACTTAGCCATTCTCAACTATTACCAATAAATCAATGTAGTTGATTAGAATTGTCAACTGCAAAGTAACACAGCCTGTCAACAGCTGCCAATATTCTACAATTTTTATGCATCTAGCTGCAATGCTTCACTAAAGTGGTATGAATTTCATGCAACCTAACATATATATTATTATTTTGCTCATGTAATAATGCACTTCCATATAAATCACCAATAGGCAGTCAGAATTATAAAAGTTATAATGATGAAACATTTCAGAAAGTGGTAGATGTTGTTCTACAACATGTAATTAGCCAAAGAAAAGCTGCTGAAAAAATTTCAATTATAATCACTACTTTAAAGAATAAACTATAAGGTCTTAAAAACTTTCCTCCTCCTCCAAGAATTTTTTTGTTTGTTTGTTTTCAGTGCCCTGAAGTAGGTGAATATATTTAAAATTTAGTTTTCTTGAAAAAAGTTGACCTTAACATTCTAATTGTTAATTGTTTTTACATGTCTTGCATAATGCTCATTTTTTAATAATTTTTTTCCCCCTACAAAATCTGTATTTTTTTTTATCTTGAAATGACGTAGTTTTTTATTATGTTTTATTATTCTATCAAAATAGTCGGTTTGTATTATCTTACAAAGTTTCCAAGGCTTATCTTACCATTTTTTAGTTATGAGACAAAGTCACCCAAACCAAAGGCGGCTTTGTCCTACTTTTAAAAAATATATTTAAAAAAAAAATCTATTTTTTAAAAATGCTAACTGTGAATTTTAAAATTTATAATTGATATTTTGAAACTAGAAAAAACAAAATCAGAAATTGTTTAAATGAAAATTTCCACAATTTTTGGATCTTTAAAGACAACAAAAGGCAAAAAATGAGAAATAGTCACACCAGTTGATGGCACGAACATTCTCGCATCATATTCGACTTTGTCAGTAAATTTTACCTTAGGATACCAAACGAGACGTTATTCAGCCCATAGATTAAGGACCAAGATGGGACATTTACGTAAAAATCTGTAATGGCAACAGTACTAGCATCACTAGCGACAAGGGGGAAGAATTAACAAGCCGCCGAAATTTACCTATGTTGAAGAAATATGTTTACCCTCTATACTTTGAATATCAATTCTTTCCTAAAACGAAGCAGGTGTCAGATGATATTCTATTCATGCTTTCTTTATTTATTTAGGTGCTTTTTGTTTTGTTTTTTTGTTTTTTTACCGTACTTATAGTGGTCACCTTTAACTTACAAAATGTTATAATTACAGTATTAATATAAAAGAAAACCCTAGAAAATTCTGTTAATAACTTAAATATGTAAGTTTATGAGATTAAATTGTAAAAAATAAAATTCATATCGAATAAAACTTTATTGAGTGTAATGTCAGTACCTCTATTTATTTTTAACTGTTAGATTTATATAATTCTAAAAATTTGTCGAAATGAATTTTTCCCCATCTGTAATTTTATTATTATTTCTTATATGTTAATATTATAAATATTATTGAATTGGTAGTATGTTATTTACATTAAAAACAATATTTTTATTTTATCTGTAAGAAAGTGAAAATATGTAAATTTTAAAAGATTATTGTAACGACGGTTTAATACGTTAAACTTCATAAATTAATAAAACATCGGCTGTAAAGATTTTCCTATTGAATGAGAATATTTATGAAATTTTCTGGGATTTGTAGAGTGCAATACTTCATATATTTTTATATTACACCATTACTTTATGTAGCTTTAAATCCAATTGTATCATATTTACTTCATATATAGCGTACAAGACGAACTTTTTACCCTGTTTTTCATTGCACTTATATCGTTCGCTTATCATGTAAAAAAAAAATCATCTATCCGTGCATGAACATAGAATAGATATTAGATATATAAAATAGAATATCTATTCTATGTTCATGTACAGTAAATTCTGTCTAAGGCGGACTCTGTATAAGTCGGAAATCTGTCTACCGCGGAAATTTTTTCAAGTCCCGGCGAACCCATAGAAAATTATATTATTCCATGCTGCATAAGGCGGAATCTGTCTAACGCGGAAACGGAAAGGATTTTAAGGTCCCACTGAAACACAAATTTTGCATAAGGTGGGAAAAAGGATAATTTAAAAATGAAAGGCATTTTGTTTATTAAACTTTAAAACTGATAAGTCAAATACTCAATGTCGAGCATGTTAGTTAAATTCCGTAACACTTTGAAAAAGTTAATTGAAAAGAACAAAACCTGTTTAAATTCTAAGGAATTTATGCTTATGTCATTTTTTCATATGCAAAATTGCATTTAACAGTTAATATTTCTAGTAGAATGAACATTTATCAAAATACATATTTTCGAAAGTAAAATGTATTATACTTTAAGGTTGTACTCAAATTCACAGTTATAGCGTTCTGTCTCATTCTCAAAGTTTATTGTTTTTTTTTTGTGTGTGTGTGTGTGTGTCTAAACTTGTAATTCACATGTATTACAGCAGTACTAAGAAACTGGATAGCATTTCCCATTTACCTATAAGGACAAAAGGTCTTTCTGAATTTCAGTTTTCAAGCGATTTTCGAGCCAGGAAAATCAATGAAAGACCATCATCTTCAAGGGATTTTTTTTGGGGTGGGGGGCGGGGGTGGAAGCTTTTTTGCATAAGCCGGAATATTGTCTACCACGGAAAATTTCCTCAGTCCCGATCGATTCCGCCTTAGACAGAGTTTACTGTATCTATGTAAGATTCTATTGAAAACGTAAATATGTAACATTAAAAAAAGAAAGATTACAATAAGGTAGATTCTCAATGATAAAAATTTTACAAGGATGGGGAGTTTCTTCCCCATTGTCACTAAAGGCGCTACGATCGCAATCGCATTACCATTACGCCCTATGGGAGTGCCCTATCTTAGATGTTAATCTATGATTCAGCCAAGTAGTTTAAAGTTTGGTACTCGCATTTTTAACACTTTGAAGTCTAAGCTTGAGTGTCCCTCGGGTTGCCGTTTTTGCTGAAGCGAACTAAGCCAGAGTGTCACTCAGGTTGCCATTTTCGAGCTATAAAACTGTCTGAGCTATAAAAGTACCTACTATATACGTTAGTTGTCTTTTCAAATATTATCAACAAACCTCTTATCTTGAAAAAAAATAAAAAATGTGTGGCAGCACTAAACAGAAGTAAGTATATGAAAATATCTAGCAGAGCTTAATTAAACTTATTGTGAACCTTGTGTGTTGCTCTTTGTGCTTTGAAATGTATCACACAAAAGCAAATTTTACTAAATAATGTGTATATACAACTAAAATCAATTTTCAGATATTTGTACAACATTTTGGGTAAGTTTTTATTCCTTTGTAGAATTTTATATTAAAAAATTATGTTTTCTTATGCAAAACATTTTTTAAAAATATAAAACATGTTTTTTTCAATAATTTCTCATTGAATATTAATTTTTAGTACATTTAAATACTTCCTTGATTATGAATAAGAACAGTTTGAAGTTTATAATAAAAAAAAAATGTATTAAAATACATATCGTCCAAGTATTTTTTTTTTTTTTTTTAAATCATGAAAAGTACCAAATACCCTCAGAGATAGATATGCACTAGAAATAGCTCACGCTTCAAAGTACAGTAGAGCAAAGATTATCAAACTCCAATTAACCGAACTTCCAATTATCCGAACAGCCCATTTCTCTCAAAAGTTTTTAAAACCGAACTTCTATTTATCTGAACAGCCTATTTCTCTCGAAATTTTTTTTAAATTAATGATCAGATTATGGATGGAATTTAAGATGAAAAAGAAATTGAATAAATAAAAACAATTGTTCTGAAAATGGCCCAGGTCCATCACATTACGAAGCCTTTGAATGTTTGGAGACAGCTATGAAATGGCTCGAACGGCAGAAGAACACTGATCCTATTCAACTAACATATTTAAGAAGCATTTGAGATATAGCAGCATTAAAAAGAATGTCTTCTTTGAAGCAAGCAACAATCGACTGTTTTTTGCTTAAATTACAATCTCTGGAGTTCAGAAAATGATAAAAAGAAAATTTTAAATGATAAAAAAGTAAAACAGTTTTTAAACACGTTAGCATTAACTGGTGCTGCCAGTCCTAAGCCTGGATAAAATATGAAAGTTTTAGTATAGTCAGGAACATCTCTTAAAATTGTCTGTCCATTTATCTGAACTTTTGCTTATCTGAACTAGGGTCGGTCCTGACCTGTTCGGATAATCGGCGCTTTACTGTATTAAATTTATTTGTAATTGTTGCAAAACAGATTGGAATGCAGATAGTTTTTTAAGCATAACCTAAAAACTATTTGGCAGAATGAGCTGTCAACTTTCTTAAAATTGATTTTCGGAACGGAAATTCAACTCTGAGGATATGTACAGCTCAAGATTTTTTTCCTTTTTTTACACATATAAAATTCTGACAAAAACTGTTATACACAATCCTTTCTCCTAATGCCATTTAAAAAGACATTTTCTTTAAAACTATCAAAAAGGCAAGGCAGAGAAGATTACCAAGGATATAGAACACTCCTAAAAAGAGTCTTACAATTACAATTTTGAACAAAAATTACAATTAGACAGCTCCCAAAAATATGAAATAAAGAATGTATAAAAAAATAAACCTTTCAAAAAATTCTTAGAAAATTAAAATTTATTTGTTTTAAAATGATTTTAAAAAATAACAAGCACATAGACAATATTTACAAATAACAATTCTCATAAAATCTTTTTTACAGAAAAAGTTCTTTCAATTATATATACAAATTAAGTCAGGTTTGAAAGTAACAGATACATTGCATTATTTATATGATTTGTCAATACACTGAAATATTTATTATGCTAAAAAATTAATACAGACATATTTAGTAAATTGGAGTAATCCAAATAAATGGCTCTAGGAAAATTAAAAATCACAATAAATGAATCAGACCATAAAATCACAAATTAAACAAGTACTGTGTGACGATGTAAATTTAAAAAGTTGTCGTGAAATAAAATAGGAAGAAGGATGAATAAGTAAATATAACGTTCTTACTTAATGGTGAGAACAGTAGACACATTGAAGAGACAGCAGTTATAAAAAATCTTCTTTATTCGTTGTTTCACTTGAGAGGTGGAAGGCAATCAGGAGAAGTAGGTCACTGTACACATTCGAAGAGCGTTCCACGTAGAATTATTAAAACTTGGAAGTAATTCCATGATAAAGATGAATGCTGGTTAAAATCACTTTTTAAAGAAGGTCTTGATAATAAGTCCGAAATCAAATATGCGTTAAATTAAAAAAACAGAGACCGAAGATAAACTTTTAGATATTGAGATAATAGCTATTGAAGAACATCGCTCTTTGAATTTAGGCGCAAGGCCCGAAATTCAAACGACAAGTCACGTTGTCAAAAATAATACATACTTTCGTAAATCTTAAAATCTGATCCGATCTTAAAATCTGTTAAAAAACTGGCTGCATTGATATATATACTACATAAAAGGGGTTTACAAAACTACATGCAGAAATGATTTAAATCTATTTGTTAAATTAAATTTACGTATTATGATTAAATCGTATGGAGACAGAGAAAAGAGAAACGAAACTTTACAAGGAGAGAATGAAGCTCTAATTCGCCAAGCGAAGACACACCCCAATATGATGCGGTCGACGTCACTTGCAACACACCCTGGTTCTAAAAATAGATCAGGAAGAGGGGAAAAAGCTGAAATCAAAACTTATCTGCTGCATGCAGTAAAAAGGAGAGAAAAAAAGTGATTTGAACGATGTTTTGCGTTGAAAATAAATAGTTTAAAACATGAGATAATAATGCTGCATTACAATTTAAAAAATAAATAATAAATGTGATTGCTACATCACATTACCCCCATTTGCCGAACAAAATTTTGGATGACCAAAAGGTGAAAAAGGTAAATCTTGAAAGAGCTTTTTCAACAAAGGGAAAACAAAATTTTAAAAGCCAAGGAGCAAAAAAATGTAGAATAAAATTTAAGTTAAAATTTAAAAGTCATAATAAAAATTTTAAGTGCATGTGCACATTTAGGGAATGTACATGTACAGTGACCTAAAGAGAAAGAAAAAGAATATACATCAAGTAGTACATTCAAATTTCAATAGTATACATAACATAGTATACAATAATAATAATAAGCCCCATTGCAATCACAGGCAAAGAAAGGCACCTTCCTGTGTAAAATGATCTCTATAAATTAAAATATTACTCTTTTAATATTTTAAAATTTTATAAATCCAAAAGCTAAATAATTTTTTTAGCCGAAAGAGACCACAAAAAAAAATTTGAATTCAATAAGTTAGAAATAAGGTACACTTATGAATCAAAATTTACAAAGTTGCAAAAGTAAAGCAACAAAAAGTCAGAAGTACCCTCTCTAAATATTCTGACTGCCTAGGAAGATAAATCATAAATTGAAACATTCGAAATGAAAAATCATTTCTACTAATCAATTTTCTCATAATATTGAAACATTCAAAATGAGCAAGTCATTTCTACTAATCAATTTCCTCACATATTGAAACATTCAAAATGAATAAATAAATCATTTCTACTAATCAATTTCCGCATATTTATAAAAATAAATTGCAATGAGAAAGTCGAGAATATTTTACTTTTATATTCCGACAACCTAGGACTTAAATTTCATTAATCATAATAATAGTTAAAAAAAATTGTCATAATCAGGAAAAAATTTAAATTACCAAGCAAGTGTACCATAAAAATATTTAGTTTAATTCCTTCGATAATTTAATAGTAAAATTTGAATTTAAGTTTCTATGCTTGTAAAAAAAATATTTTAAATTAATTTTAAACAACAGTTGAAATTAAATTAAAGAGCTGCAAAAATTAAAAAAATATTGTAGAGTAAACAGACAATCCTTCATGATACCTTGATCAGTGGACACATTCAGGAACTCTGTAAACACATTTATACAAAACACAAAAATACAGCAGACTCCAATGCGTGTAAGAGACCTCTGAGATCTTGTGCAAGAGATAATCAAATAATCAGCATAGAAAAAAAAAGTGTATTTTACAGATGTAAAGAAGCTCTTGGTATAAACCACAAATGGTTGGATATGAATAGTACTGTGAACTATTCAAACACTTCTATTTTGTTGAAAAAAAAAAGGCACAGTTAGCACAACAACACTATCACCAATTATGAACATTTAGCAGAATATGGTGATATACTTGAAGGAAAAATCGGTAGACACTGCTGGCAAAAAGAAGACAATGCATGGTGGTACATTTAGGAGTAACACTGCACTTAAGGATGATATAAGCACATACACCATGATGAGTAGAGGACAAGATCGGTAGTCAAAAGCGGTAGTGAAGAAGCACTTTTTAATTATGATTCTTAGAGAATTGTTGATGATTCACTGATGAATACTTCAAAAAAAGATGCGCTGGTAAATATGTTCACTAAGAATTTGTGCTTTTCTTTATATGAAAGGTGCAAATAAAAATTTTCTTCATTTAAAAAAAAATATATATCTTCATGATCAAATTTAAAATAATTTCTTGCATAAAATTGAAAAAGTGAGGCATATGGCAGATTAAAAATTTTGAAGCAATTGGGTTATGAAATAAGGAAAAGGCACTATACTAATAATTGACATATAAAAATCTTCAGAAATAAGCAAATAAACAAACATTCTTGAGCTTAAACATTTTCTGTAATTCAAATAACATTAAATTTTATAAGTAGTCGTGGAATATGGTATGATGTAGAAGTCAAACACTTCCAATGCGAGGATGAAACTTTGCCGCTTACCCCTACGTAAGGATGAAAATTCTCCGCTCACAAGTAAACGTTGACTGGGAAATTCTATTGTTTATGAAAAAATAATATATATACTGATTGAGCTTCAAAACCAACTTCAAAAACACACTGGAGAAGATCAGAAAAAATATGGATATTTTACTACATAAATTACTGAGAATTCACCAGGAACATCAAAGCCGAAAATGGAGCACAAATCTTTATTGGTTGCTGTAAATGAGGAACAGAATTTTTTTTTGCAGGTATGTATTATAATATTTTCAGTACTTTCAGAACAACATTTCCACACACCAGAGAAGCGTTTCAAAAAATGGATTAATAACAACACTCTTGAAGGCAACTTCAGCAGGTAAGTAAATGTGAATAAGAAAGATGAGCAAATCTATTGTTATATTTGAACATGTAGAATAAATTTTATCAAACTATTTTAGTCATGAGGATGATACAGGAGAATGAATTTTTTAATTTCTTCTTTAAGCAAAAAAAAAAAAAAATGTCATTAAATTTTGATGAAGCCACATAATAATTCTGGAAAATTGAAGCACTGAGAATTACGATGAGAACAGTTTGTAGAAAGCAAACAGAGTTCTTGAAATTTAAATTAGTAAAAGAACACTGCACTCACCAAACACCAAAATCGATATTAGCGGTCAAATCGTGCACTAGATGACAAAAATATCTTGAGAATAAAAGTGGAAGGTGGTACAAGCAAGTTAGATATATTTTTTATAAAAAGTTATTGAAGGTATTTTTGGAACAAAAATTATAAATTGATATATTTAAAAGCAGAGAAGACTTCAAAAAAATTATGCAGGATATTTTACAGCTACGAATTCATGAAGAACTTCAGCTCCTTTGCAAGTAATGGATGAGAACAATTTCAGTAAAATACTTTAAACTTCAATAATTATCACAGATTCCAAGGGGAAAAATTAATTTGCTTCAATAAATATCTTAATTTTCATAATATATCTTCAAATTCATTAAATATTTTATTTCAATATATAAGTGCCATAAAATAAAATTTAAAAACCCAGTATAAGAATAAGTATAAAAACCATAGCCTCTTGTTAAATAAATTTGTTCTTAAAATCTGAGAACAATTTTTAGAATTCATTTCAGAATTTCAAAATTCATTAAAGATTTTCTATTATATAAATATCTTGTAAAGCACCATAAGAATAAATAAATTAGAGAATAAATAAATAAATTTCTTGATTTTTAAAATAATATTTCATTCTTCAAAAATTTAAAAACAGCAATAATTTTGTCAAGACATATCTCAAAATAAAAACCAGTAAAGGATTTTTTTCTTTTTTTTTTTTTAATTATACTATGCTCAAAAATTTAAAATCATGGAATAGGTATTGCAAATAGAACTTGAGAACAAAAATTTCATTACGATGTTTGATCGATCTTCAGCCGTTAAAACAGCAAAATGTTCCATCTGAGAACAGCAGAATATTATAATTTTCTTAAAATTCCATATTAAAAATAATAATTTTAAAACAAATTATTTGAATTTACGTCAGTAATTTTCTATAAAAGTAACAAATCTGCAAAATTTTATGCAAAAGAAAATTCAGTTAGGAATAATTTTCAGGAACAAAATTTCTTCTAAGATTGAAAAAGATTACGTTTTCTTTTTATAAGAACAGAAAATATTGCAAAAAGGAATAACAGCAATTAGGGTGAACTACCCAGTAATTGACCATTTAGTGAAAGTTTCTTCACAATTTTTTTTTCTGTGCTAAATTTAAGAAGATATTTCTTGAAACTTTTTTTTTAAAGCAACAATCACTTATAAGGATCAATAATAAATAAACATTTTTTGTCTACTTTTTTGTAATTTTATTTTATTAAATATAATAGTTGTCAAGTGAGATTTTGCCAGTAATTGACCACTTAATGCTAGAAAATGACCATCACTGTGTCAGTAATTGACCACTCTGAAGTTGAACTGATAAACCTTCTTAAAATTAATCATATGAAAAAATGGGGAAGTTTGTCAAGTTTTATTCAACAGAAACTGGATGTCTAGCCTCCTGGACAGTCAGAAAAAAATCGGGGAAATTTCAAATTTCTAAAAAAACTGACGAATTTGAAATTTGAGAAATTTTTTAGAAAATGAATTTCAATCATAAATCTTTTAAATTGCAGTAGTAGCAAAATATGTAGCTGTGCTCTTCATAAGGACTGTTTGAACCTCTTATAGATTTTTTTTTTTTTTTTTTTTTTTTTGCTTATCCTCTTTTACTCTCCTTGGCAATTATTAAGGTTTTTGGTATGTAACATCACACAATCTCGACACCTGAAAAATTGTTGCCACCTGGCTAATCGAAAAGTACCAATTGTTTTTATTGGCATGGAAAACCTAGAAAAGTAAAGGAAATTCATCACTGAACTTGGCTAGTCAGTCACTCTGTATGGAAAACATAGATGTACATTCTATATAGAGCACATTATGATCTGATTTTAAAAAACCAGTCAAGAGACTTTTTGTAAAAAATTAAAACTGTTTCTGAACAGAAAACATATTAGTGAATTTCCACAATGTTTTGTAAGATTGAAATTAGTGGTAAAACGTGATATTTATATGTAAATATAGACAAGAAAAGAATAGTTACTACTTCGAAATTTATTTATAAAAAAAATCCATTAATTTAAAGTTAACACAAAAATGAAACTTAATCCTCATCTGTTTCACCAAAACAACTGACACACATGAAGTCAACTTCTTTGTCACTCTGTCATCCAATGCAAATTGTTGCTTGTGTCTCGTAGACGCACATTTTAGTATGATAGGGCTCATACCAGATTTCTTTTATTCCTATCATATCTTCTTCCATCTAGATTTCTTCACATGCCTTTCACACCCAATCATTTATCAGACTTTGCTTATATGTTGAAGTCTTTATTGCTGCTTTTTCACTTTTTTTTGTTGTTGTTTTGTTTTCTTTAATTTTTTAACTTGCCTTACTTCCTGTCTTCTTTCTTCTGTTTATCTTCTTTACTTTCCCAATAATTTAGTCATTCTTTAAAGCAGCCATGCTCAACCTGCAGGCCACATATGGCCCAGTAATCTTATTACTTGTGGCCCGAGATACATAATCATTAATCTCTATTTATAAAATTGATATATGCATAAAATATATTTAAGATTTTCCCTATTGCTTTATATTTTTGTGGGATGACAAAATCTTTCATTTTATTTATAATTAATTTTAAATTATGTTTAAATATTCTAAATGCCCTTTTCGTTTAGTGAAAAGTTTTTTTTTTTTCTAGTTGTAGTCCTATTTGTGCTACAGTTATGCATACATTTCTGAAGCACTTGGCAATCAACACTCTACTTTTGTCCCTCAAAACTTACTGTAATATTAATGTAAATTCTGTATTATTATTATGTTTTATTATTATACAACTGCAGTTAATTAGGGTTGAGCTTTGTCATGGATAAAATTAGCATAAAGAACATTTTATATAGCAATTTTAACAGCATACTTTCACAACAATTGTAATAGAAATCTATCACAAACTATGTTTGGAGCTGATGGTGGTAAAACTTTTTTTATAAGATTTGTGTGACAAACCCTAACGATATTTAGAGCCTCACTATACTAATTTTGTTATCTTTACATTTTAATTACTCTTTTCTTACATTATTATTATATAAATGTGTTATGACCCTCTTAACATAACAAATGTGTGCTTGCTTGATCAGTAATTGACCAAGCATATTTAGTTATTAACCACCCTGGTCAACTACTGAAAGAACTCATTTTTTAACTAAAAAATTGGTGAATATTGCTTTCATAATAGAAATCTATGTATTTTTTTAAGTATCAAAAGGAATGGATGCAAACAAGCAAAAAGTCAGTAGTTGACCACTTTGGTCAATTACTGAATGCTTTCAACATTCACACATCTAGTAGTTGACCACCCCCCTTAACGTCATTTAATTTATGAATTTAATATTAAATGCATAATGATTAACTTAAAACAAACAAAAATGAATTACACACCTCATTTGATGAACCAATGGAACTAAATTAAACTTGATGCTGCAAGATTAATAAAACAACTCACAAAACAACGCTACTATTACAGAATGTATTCATTTTTAATATTGTTAGAAGGTGCATTTTCTTTAATTTTTTACATTCAATCAGAATATAGATAGCAAAAGTAATTTTTTCCTATGCAATTCATTGAATGTTAGATATTTTTATTCAGCATTCAAAAATACTTTATCAACACATTGATTCTTGTTTTTAACACATAAATGTGTTTTTGGTCAATTACTGGCATGTGGTCAATTACTGGAAGTTCACCCTATAATGCTAAAACATTTTCAGAATTCCATTTAAAAGAGCAGTTCATCTATTTGAGAACAAAAATTTTCTTTAAAAAGAATGCATCAATCGTCAAAAATACGGCAAAAAAAATACAGTCATTAAGTTATTTTTTAAGGCATTGCGTTGTAATCAAAAAGCAACAACGCCGAAATGTTCTTTTTTGTCACGGAAACCAAAATGTGACGATGTAATTTAAAAAGTTGCCGTGAAATAAAATAGGAAGAAGGATGAATAAGTAAATATAACGTTCTTACTTAATGGTGAGAACAGTAGACACATTGAAGAGACAGCAGTTATAAAAAATCTTCTTTATTCGTTGTTTCACTTGAGAGGTGGAAGGCAATCAGGAGAAGTAGGTCACTGTACACATTCGAAGAGCGTTCCACGTAGAATTATTAAAACTTGGAAGTAATTCCATGATAAAGATGAATGCTGGTTAAAATCACTTTTTAAAGAAGGTCTTGATAATAAGTCCGAAATCAAATATGCGTTAAATTAAAAAAACAGAGACCGAAGATAAACTTTTAGATATTGAGATAATAGCTATTGAAGAACATCGCTCTTTGAATTTAGGCGCAAGGCCCGAAATTCAAACGACAAGTCACGTTGTCAAAAATAATACATACTTTCGTAAATCTTAAAATCTGATCCGATCTTAAAATCTGTTAAAAAACTGGCTGCATTGATATATATACTACATAAAAGGGGTTTACAAAACTACATGCAGAAATGATTTAAATCTATTTGTTAAATTAAATTTACGTATTATGATTAAATCGTATGGAGACAGAGAAAAGAGAAACGAAACTTTACAAGGAGAGAATGAAGCTCTAATTCGCCAAGCGAAGACACACCCCAATATGATGCGGTCGACGTCACTTGCAACACACCCTGGTTCTAAAAATAGATCAGGAAGAGGGGAAAAAGCTGAAATCAAAACTTATCTGCTGCATGCAGTAAAAAGGAGAGAAAAAAAGTGATTTGAACGATGTTTTGCGTTGAAAATAAATAGTTTAAAACATGAGATAATAATGCTGCATTACAATTTAAAAAATAAATAATAAATGTGATTGCTACATCACATACTGTTAAATAGCAACTTTGCTAACAATAATTTTTTAAAGAAAACTTTTAACTTTCAGTGAAAAGTCAACTAAGACCATAAAGATTTTATTTTCATCTTTTATTTTAAAAGATTATTAATTTTTAACTATAATTAAACAGGACTGGTTTGGCAGCCATGTCCTTGAATGTATGCCCACAAATGCAGTCATATGTGTAGGAAAGAAATACATTTAACTGCATAAGCATTCAGTGTCTGCGAAAATGTTAAGATGGAAAAACTAACTGCTAAAAAAGCTGAATGAAAACATAATAAAAGTAGATTTAGGACTTTGCTGCATAATTAAGAATTGGATAATGAACCAAACTTTAATTCATCTAAAACAATTTAAATTTAATATAATTAAATAAAAGGAAAGAAATTACAAAAATCCACCCAACTCAAACAATTAAAATAAATAGAAAATAAATAAAACATCAATAAATAACATAATTTCAATTTTTTTCTTTCTATCTTTTCTTTTCTTTTTTGTTTTTTAAAGTTTAAAACCTAACTCATTATGAATACACAGATATCAGTGTTTCAGAAAATAAGATTTAAAAGCATATTTTGATACTGTTAAAACATTACAAAGAGTCCAATCTATTGAATATCACAAAAAGATGAAAAATTTATGTTCCACAATCAACAGTTATAGCTTCATCACAGCTGTCAATAGATTCATTGTGCTTTTCATCAGGTAAACTAAGAGGGTATCCATACAGACAAAATGAATAAAAGTTCCTTAACTGCCTAGAATCTTCACCTACACGAGGAAAAAAAAATCAATAACTAAACTAAATAAAGTAAAATCACATATACAATACACAAATGTGATACAGTTGAAACTCATAAACGTGAAACTAACAGGATTCCTGAAATTTTTCACATTAATCAAATTTCATGTAAACCAAGTAGACATTAAAAAAGTATTAGATGCATTTAACAAAAATAAAAAAACAATAATAAATTTAAGTAATTTTTAATACGAGGGTAACTCTGAAATTTTTGAGACGATATGCAGCAAAAAGAACAAAAAAAAAAGAAAAATTATTGGTCAGATATGTAAAGTTGAACTCTTATGTCTGCAGACGATAATTTGTGGCAACAATTGACATTTAACTACCGTAGAATAAATTTTGAAAGAAGAAAAAATAGAGTTGACACGAGAGAATTATCAAGCTATGATTTTAAAGTGAGATTAAATCAAGAAGAATGCTTTCAATATCTACAATTAGCATATGGAAATGAAGCTCCATCTAATGCTACCGTATTCAGATGGCTTACAAACTTTAGAAGAGATCAAAATTCTCTTTTGGATGAAGAACACCCAATGAAGACCACTGTCAGCTGTAGTCCCAAAAATGTGTTGGCCTAGCAAAAAATGTTAATCGATGATAATCACTGTACCTACCAAATGATACAGAAGGAACTTAACATTCGATGCACAGCTATACATAAAATTACTCATGAAGAACTGCGTATGAAAAAATTAGCTTGTCATTGGGTCCCCCATAATTTAACAGAACACCAAAAAAGCAGAACATGTCAGAATCAGTAAAGAAACCCTAATATTACTTAATGATAGTGGCGACTGCATTATTTCTAAAATCATAACTGGTGATGAGACATACATACCTTTTTTTGATGTTCCAACATGTAAAGAAAGTAAAGTATTGGTCTTTGTAGATGATCCCAAACCAACAATGGTGAAAAGACAGCGAGCAATGAAAAAACTAATGTATGCTATACTCTTCAGAAGTACAGGTCTGGTCAAAGTCATTAAGCTAGAGACACAGAAGACAGTTACGGCTAACTGGTACATTGCTAAGTGCATTCCAGAAATTCTTCAAGAGGTGAATGTTAGGGGACTCATGCTTCACTGTCACAATGCATCTTCTCATTCAGTAAAGATTACAGTCAAATTTCTTGAACAAAAAAACATCAAAGTGTTAGAACATCCACCCTATTCTCCTGATCTTGCTATGTGTGACTTTTGGCTATATTTTAATCTAAAAAAAATTTAAGTAAGCATGGTTTTCATTCCAAAGATCAGATTGATGAGTCTACGAAAGAATATTTTTCATCTATTCCAAGAAATGGATGGCTTGAGGCATTTAATCTTTGGAAAATTTGCCTACAAAAGAGCATTGATCTTGGAAGGAACTACTTTGATCACTCCTAAAAGTTAGTAAGTTTAACTTGTACCATTTAGCTGTATCTCAAAAATTTTAGTGTGACCCTCGTATGTATGTCAATTTAAAAAAAGCCCTTCTAGACTGTACTGGTGGGAAGGGGAAGATGTAGCTTTCCTATTCCCTGTTTTTAAGAATTCAGCTAATTTTACTCAAGTCGCACAAATCTAAAATGCATGGAACCCAAACCCAATTTTCATTAATATTGAATTTAAATGAAAATTAAAAAAAAAAAAAAATTAGTCAGCTATTGCCAAGCTGGTTTAATTTATAATGATTTTTTGTCCCCAAATTTGGCAATATTTGGCTAAGTATCACCAAGCTTGGCGAGAATTTAATGCTGGTGTAAATGATTATGTAGTTTTAAGTATATGAGATTTAGAACTATGATTACAACAATGAAAGAAAATGTGTAAGAAACCACATTGAACAAAACTCATAAATTAAACCTATTTATAGAAGAATCCTTTATTTTTAATCTGTTGTCTCATTTCAAAATGTCAGCCACTATAGAATTCCAAACTGCTACAGCTCAGTCAATTTTGCCAACAAAAGTCAACAAAAATGAGTCAACAAAAATGCTGTGGAATTCTTGTATTAAAGTCGAACACTTAAGGAACTTAATTTTTTCCATTTCTAATTTTTTTTTACATCTTTTTAAATTTAAAATATTTAAGAGGCTGCCATTTTAAAACAAGATGACAGATGAAGCTGGCCAACAAACTCGATCAGGACCTTGGTAAGTCACATGCTCAGTCACAACAAAGCGATTCATAAATATAAGTGCCATCCCTAACTACAATCACATATCTATCCAATATACATAAAATCCTAACAAAACAAAATTATGAAACAATTTTATGAAATGATTAATTTGGATGTTGATGTATGAAATGAATATATGAAATAATAATTGTGCAATGTTTGAATGCAAAGATTGTTAGAAATTTTCCCCCTTTTTTTTTCAATTTCAATGAGAAATTGACATCAATAATGAGAAAATGAGATCATTTATCTATTTCTCTCTCTCATCCACAGCAATGAAAAATTTTGTTGCCGCTATTGTAGAAAAGTTATTAAAATTCAAAACAAAATAATATGTTGATATTTATTTTTAAATAGTTTAAATTTAGAAATTTTAAGTTTTTATACATCATCATACATACTTGTAAACATATGTTTACATCATCATAGACGTCACAGTAGACATAGAGTGAAACTGGTTTATTTCACAGTTAAATGTATTTGAAGTGATACACGGAGATTGAATATTGTGAATAAAAAAGTTTACTACAAGAAGTAATGGTTTAATATTTTACATCAATTTTTTAAAATCAAAAACTAAGATTGCATCAAAGCAAGATATTTTTCTTTTTTTTTTACTAACATTATATTTTGCCTTAAAATGACAGTCACATGCTTACCAAAAAAGAGCTGGATTTGTAAAGGCATAACAATTCAATGCACCGGGACTATTACAAATGTTGTTTGGAAAGATACATTGTAAGTACATATTTTTAAAAATAAATGAGTATTGGTTTGAATGTACGTTGATGTATTTACAAAAAAAAAAAAAAAAAATACAAAGACAAATACTGTTGTCCCCGTTTAAATGAATATTGACGGTTCCAGAAATAATATTCAATTAAACGGGGAATCATAATTGTAATATTTAATGCATGATAAAAAGTCAAAATAACCATCTACAGTATATTTAATTAACAGCGTAATAAATAGTTAATTGAATAACATAAAATAAAATAAATACAAATGCTATTATAAAGTAAATACATATTAATTTAATGTTAGTACATACATTTATATGGTTTACATCACACTTAATGCAGCTCATTTGAATTCGGTCAAAACTTTGCTACTTCTAATTTACGTTACTTATACTGCCTTAAAAAATCGTTTAAAGTGGTTCGTTTAAGTGGAATTTTAAATGAGTAAATATCGAGTTATTTTTGAATGAGTGCAAAACATCACAACTACCATCTCGAGTCTTGAAGTGATGGCACATTGCCATTAGAGCCTGGTTAACAGCAAGAAGTGATATTGGGGAAAACATTTGACCCGTCCATTATACACATGCTGGTCAAAACCATTGCAGGAAGAACTGAAAATTTGTTTTCAGCGTAAAGGAGCTGAAAATAACAAAAGGTGGAAGGAAATTCCAGCTGAAACCTGCTTTCCGTGCCTATTTTCAAACATCGGTCACACAGTTATCATTCGATTAAGCGGGGACGTTCGTAAAAGGTATTTGATTTAAGCGGGGAAAAATAACATAGAACCAATAGGAATAAATTCGGTTCCAGAGGATTCTATTCGAATAAGCGGAGTATTCGATTATCTGTGACCCGATTAATTGGGGAGGACTGTACAATAAAAAAGTATAATAGAATTTGTAATGGAAGATATCTAAAAGTTTATTTATTTTCAGATATTGGAAACCTTTCTATGGTGTTTTTCTAAAACATATTCTGCATTCCAAAGAGATAAATTGTCTGTCAGACTGTAGTAACAAGATGAATTTTCAAATGCTCTTTTTCTCTCAATCAAGTTGAAAAAAATATTTCCTGTTAACCAGTCTTTTAAGAGAAACTATTCATGTTAAATACATAATTCCAGCCTTGTTTCGCGAGGTTCAGATTAACTGGAATTTCATGATAAACGATTTGACATTAAAAAAATTTTATTTTATTCAGCAAAATATATTTTATAGTTTAAAAGAAAAACTTTAAGTTTCCCTTTAAAAAGTATTCAAATTTATTGCTTTAAAACAGATTTTTAATTTGATCCATAATGCATGTGCAATGAACATAACAGCAAGAGAATAAATCAAAAATGGTGTAAAAACTAATGTAACTAAGTGTTTTACTGCTATCAATTTTTAAGTTAAAGGAAACATCAGTTATGCTGTGAGCTTTGAATTATTAAAAAACGGTTTTCTCAAAAATATATTATATATGTTAAATACGCAAGCATTGATCAAATTTTAAAATCATAAACATTACTGAAACTGTCTGCATCTAATAACTGAGTTTTTAAAAAAATGCAAGAAATGAGTCAAAAGCATTATTTTTAACAAGAGAAATACATCAAACATATTTTTAATATCAAACATATTTTTAATAAAGATAAATTTTCTAAATAATGAATGACATTTTAGGATATGTAGCATATTGGCAGTAATACTGTACAGGATTTTTGTTTAATTTGGAGTTAATTCAAATTATGAAGATTTATTAGTTTGATGTTTTCTACATAGTTCAAACTAGGTTACAAGATTTAATTCCAAAAATCACTGTCATATTTACTTACTAATGCTTCCATTTTATGATAAATAGCTAATATTAAAATATATCATTAAAATATTAAATTTTAATAAACAGAGGAGGAAATCCATTTTATCACATACTGTAAAGCAATCTGTGTATTCTTAACAAAGTTACACAATTTAAAGTTCTTATGCAAGAATAGCGAATTTGAAGTTCTAATCATAAAAGAAAAGTAATAAAATTTTATTATTACAGGGAAATCTTATTTCTTTTTGTAAATATAGCTGAACTGAAAAACTCAGGGAAGATAAGTAAATTAGTTTTTTTTTTTTTTTTTTTTTTTTTTTTTAATGCAGACTTAAAAAATTTTATGAAAACAAAGTTAATAAAAATAATGCAGCAATTCTCAATGTACTAAAAAAAATATTTTTTTTTTTATCCACAAAAGATTTTAAGCTGAAACTACATAAAATAGAGTTTCTATTTTAAAACTTATAGTTCAAATTTTAGAAATAATGAACATTCATTTTTTTTACTATTATAAATAATAAAAATAAACCTTACAAAAGTTTATTTTTAATTTAAAAATAGGTTTTCATTTAAAAATAAGACTGAAAAAAAAAATTATTAGATTTTTTTTTTCCCCCATTAAATTAAAAACTTGTGCTTCACATTAAAACAACACAAAAATATGCATAGACTTCATTAGCATTCAATGTTATTGTCAAACCCAAGACTGAATCATTACTTCCATTTTTATCAGAACAGATTTAAACATATAATTTATCATATTCAAATAAATATATTTGAATTCCTTATAAATATGTAGAAAATTTATACACAATTTTATTTATACTGAATAAATTATTTTTAGATAATTTTTTTAAAATAAACTTGTTAATTATATATTTTTAATATAAATACTATAGCCCTTTAAGACCTGACCTACACAATTGTGTAGGTGATCCTAAACAGGGCCGAAACTAGGGGGGGGCAGAGGAGGCATGTGCCCCGGGCGCCAGAACGAAAGGGGCGCCAAATGAAGGATTATACCTTTTGAATGGACCATTTTCTTCTGGTGGACTGATGGCTTCTATTATTATGAAACAGCCATTATAAATGAAGTGTTAGGTGAAGATGAAAGAGCAGTCGTAAAAAGTTAGAACTCTGATTTTCTGGTCAGAATGGGAAGGAAAAAAAAAAATGGCCAGGACTCTGTTAAGCAGGACTCGGATAATCGGAGCTCTAACTGTATATTTCATTTTAAAAATGATCTTTAGAATATTTTTCTTGGTGTTCAGAGGGGAGTCATGACCTCCGTGACATCCGCCATTGTAGATTACGTAGTTCAGTATAACATATTTTAAGATTACATATTTTAAATTTTTAAATAAGTCGGCTATTAGAAAATTAGTAAAATTCCCTTTGTAAATATACTTTGCGGAAGGGGGGGGGGGCGTCTAAATCCATGCTTGCCCCGGGTGCAAAAAATGCTAGTTTCGGCCCTGATCCTAAAGAAAAAGAAAAAGCACTTTCCTCTTTTTGTGCAATTTAAAATCGAGCTTTCATCCACAGAATTATGTGGATCCTCCCTTGGCATAACCTGACATCGGGTGTTTTGTTAAATATTTTTTTTCAATCAAATATGATCCTATTAATTAGGGGAAACCACCAAAACTTTTCATTTCTACCAAAAATCTTCCCATCTTAAGGCTACACAGTACCCTAAAAAGGACAAAAATATCGAATATTTTTTTATTGAATTTTTCAGTGGTCCATACGGTTGTGAATCATGACTCCAAATTGTAGATCTGAAATCGAAATACAGTCGGACCTCTATTTAACGAACCTCTATTTTGCGAACTTTTACTTGGAACCAAGAACATTTTGCAAATTTCTTCGTAAAATAACCTCCAAATAGCGAAGTGTATTCTCTATTTAACGAACTTTTCCTTGGGATCTAAATTTTTTTTCTCCCTATTTCTTAAAATATTACTGGACATTTCAAACTTATTCTTTCTTTTAACACATTTTATGATGATCAATGACCATGAACAGGTCTTACCAGGCACCTAACTCACCTAACAAGAGCAGTAAAATCGTTGTGATCCTTTCCTTTCCATCCAAAGAACAGCAAACTTTCAATATCCCCTTTTAACCCTCTAAGGAGCTGCCCCGTATCCTTAACCTATAGTTTTCCGTTTTCTAGATTGTTCATCATGATCAATCATGTTGGTAATTTCGGTTCTTGTAGCTCAAAAATGTCAAAGTGCTTGAGCATCAAAGAAAAAAAAATTATTCTTGATGAGGTGGATAAAAGCATGAAGAAAAAGAATACTGTTTTAAAATTTGGTATTCCTCCAAACAGCTTATCAACCATAATAAAAAATCGTGATTTTAATGTAAACTGAAAATACAATGTATTTCCAGACAATGTTTTGCTTCATTCTTATTTCCCTTGCAGATTTCTTTTTGATGGGTAAAATAAGTAAAACAAATAGATATAATTTACAAAAAAAAATGTGACTAATTACTTTTTTTAATTATATTTAGTGTTTATGGATTAAAATGTGTTTTACGTAGTTTAAAGTATTTTAAAGTGTGACTCTCTATTTAATGAATTTTCCATATAATGAACTTTTTTTCGGGATTTAGCGACTTCGTTAAATAGAGGTCCGACTGTAGTTTTAAAAATATTTGAACTTTTCTGAGTGTTTTCAGAATATTTTGAGTGTGTCTTTACAAACTTTAAAAGCATTTTCTCAAGACTTTTATTTTTGTTCATGTTAGTGTTTTCTAATCCCTAAGTCTTTTTTCTGTTGTAGATAGAGTCTTGAAATTTTTTGCAGACATTTACATGTATATATGTACTACAATAATTAGTATGGATTTAGGTCTGAGGGTTATAGTTGTTTTTTTTTTTTGTTTTTTTTTTTAAATGTCAAAGTTAATATTTCCAAAATTTTCGTGTTTTTTTTCAGGTTTTGCGCTACAAAAATAAATAAAACTTTAAATAAAAATTACATCTTTAATTCCATACTAACTTTTGTCCCCAATAATACAATGAATCTAAGTCACTTAAAATAACTAAAAAATATCAAAAATTAAAAATGTTATAAAAGTTTTTAAAAACTTCAAATTTTTCAAAAATGTTTTAATTTAAAAAAAAAAACGGTGATTGTTAAAACAATTTTTTTTAGCAGGATCAGTTTAATTTTATAATCTCAAGCAAAGTCATTAATTATTTTTAATGTAACTGTCTCCAAAAAAATTTTTTTGAAAAAGGGTACTGTGTAGCCTTAAAGGGTTATGTAAATAAATAAAGATATTTCAGGCTAAGCTTAAACTAATGTAAATTCGGAAGATGACTGATGAGTTATATAAAAGTAAACAGATTTAAAATATTAATTTAAAGATAAAAATAAAACACCTGTATAGATATTTTCATGTA
Organism: Maratus speciosus; assembly: GCA_963932465.1. NCBI lineage: Eukaryota > Metazoa > Arthropoda > Arachnida > Araneae > Salticidae > Maratus > Maratus speciosus. The sequence continues at coordinate 297,287,041 of OZ010798.1, forward strand.
TAAAGTAATAAATACATAAAATGCTACATACATATGTTTGATGAACATTTTTATTTGATTATTAAAATAATAATAATAATAAATCGATTATTGAGTACTGAAACACTGGTAGTTTGCAAGTTAGGTTGACTATCTGAACAGGACATATGCTGTATAGCACCACAGTGCCTATGGTCAAGAAAATAGAATTTCTGTACACAAACACTATAGGCCATGATCCCTGGAAATTGTAACTACACAAAGTTTAGTTTATTAAAAACAATAATAATAAAATTCATTCTATATTCTTTAACTTAATTTATATAAAAGTAATTTCTTATTACAAGTAAGCAGGGGTGGGGAAATTTCAGAAAATCTTACCAACCAAGGATTTATTTTACTCGCCAGCAAAATGCAATGTACAGTTGGAAATTGCTATGATAAAATTTATGCAATTGCAAAAATAGTTTATTACTACTGCTACAATACATTTTCACATACGTATATATTTTTTCCATCTGTAAAATTAAGAAATATACACAAGAGAGAAAAGTTTAACAAAGAATACAACTTAGTACTGAGTTTACATCGCAATAATTTGGAAAGTTATAAAATATAGCTAACTAGTAAAAAAAAATAATAATAAAGTTATTGGCATAGAGTTTTTTAAAGACTGCTTGCTCACAAATTCACTCGCAATGTCAGAAAATCCATTCGCAAGTGGCAAGTAAAATGATGTATTTCCCCATCCCTGTAAGTAAGTAATTCTTATTACAGATATGTTTTTATTTTTTTTAGAGGAGATATACATGAAAGACAGACAGAGGGAAAATTGGATGAAAACGGAAATGTTGTAAAAACTTTAAAAAATATATATAATAAAGATAGAAGAATATGCTTTGGAAAGTAAGCAATAATTAACCCAATTGCTTACAATAAGGTAAATTGTTTAAAGTTTAGCTACACAAGATATGAGTTATGAATTCTCTCAAAATAAAAACAACAGAGTCATTCATTTAACTTTATATAAAAACAAAAGATTAATGCATAAAGTTTTTGTTTGTATGTACTTGTGTGAGAGGGAAAGTAAAAGATGAAGAAAATAATATAATTATTTTCAGCATTTATCATAATTACTAACAAACTATTGTATTTTCCTAATAATGAATACACATGAAATAAATACTGGATACAAAAACATAAACAAAATGAATGCTCGAGAAAGGTCTTAGTTTGCTTTTTAAGTAGATTTACTCTACAAGAAAAGCACTTTACAAAAGATGACATTCATACATTTACAAAAAAAAAAAAAAAAAAACGATAATTTTTGTATAAATTAAAGTTTACATGAAATTAATAAACAATCTAGTCAAAATATATACTTACAATCAATTGGAAACTGGGACAGTAAGTCAGTAGTTTCAGGAAGTTGCTCCATATTTTCTAATAGACTGTGGATTCTAAAAGAAGGCAATCGGACATCATAATACAGATGAATTCTATCACTAAATGTCGCATACACAAGAGAGGGTATAGAATGACCAGGCGAAATAGAATACATTCCTAAAAAAAGAGCAAATGTTTTTATTTATAATTCTACGTAAAATAATACAATCAAGAGTTTTGCTACAGTAATACTACTTATTATTTATTTACTAGCGTAAATGCCCATCCTAAGACGGTGGATAGAAATAGTGGTTTTCACTTAAAATTTGAAATAATTCATAAAAATACTCATATACTATTCATTGACAATAAGAAAAACTGAGCTGAAACTTTAAGTTTAGGGCCTGATTAATGCATAAATAAGATTACAAATCGAAGGAGAAATTTCAGGTCTTAATTAGTAAAAAACAGATATACATTGAATCTAATATTGCACTGAGAGAAATATAAAACAAATTACATACTATTTATCGACAATAAGGCAAAATTACCTAAAAAATTAAGTTCAGAGCCTCTGAAGTTTTAACAACAGATTTTTAATCTTATGTAAATAAGATGACAGAACAGAGGAGAAATCATAGCTCTTTCTTAATTAATAAAGGGAAACAGATATAGGTATAGACATAGTTTTAATTTGTGTTTTATTATGAAATCTTAATTTCGCATATTAACCATAAACAAACAAACTATTTTTTCATTGGTTCATAGGTGAATGACGTCGAAGGGTTTTTTATGATTTTTGTTTCTTTACATTAGCAAAACTAAACACAACAATTTGATATGAACTTTTGAAATACAAAAAATTTAAATGTTAAACATAATTTCTGAAATGTTTTGTCGATAACACAAATCATTGAAATTTTGTTAGCTTTGAATGTTTTATAAAAAAAATTGAAATGGAATCCATCGAAATTAAATGCTGAAAAAGTTTTTAAATGTCCTCTTCAATCATTGTTCATTTCAAATTTATATATTCTGAAACACATCCATTGTTTTAAGCTAATCAGTTTGCATGTAAAAATTAATTTTTACATGCATAATTTTTTATTCCTTCCTTTTTATAAAAAAATGTATATACATTAGATTTAATACAAGTTAAACAAATTGATCTTACACCTTCTAAGTTTTTATTTTGGCAAGAATGCCAATTTGAAGAGAAATTTAAATTTGGCTTGTCAAATGTAATCGAATTAATATGATGTAATTACAACAAAAATATGTTGAAATTGTAGTTAAAAAATCACTCGTAAGTTGTAACATAATTCTAATGCTCAACAAATGAAGTTCGAAATCAAACTCAAATCATTTAATGCATGCCATCAAATTTTTTTTAATGTGTCTGATTCACTTAACAAAGTAAACGATCTTACTACATTACGTTTTATCCTTGACAGGAAGGTGATACACCATGTCAACAATACTAATACAGTAACTTTTTTTTCTTTCCTTTCCACATTGTAACTGTGCAGTTAATATTATGTAGTTGCCATATTAAAAGCAAAACAACTAAAGAAATATTAATATAAAATAATATTATATATTTAATTATATAAAATCCAAGTCTCTGTGTATCCCTCACAGTTAAGTGAGGGGGCACAGTTTAGTGAGGGCTCCTAAGTCTGGTTGGACCGCCTCATTGATGTGGCTATCATTCCGATGCCGTAAATAAGATAATTGATCGACTTATGGAAATAATCTACATTGTATCACGTATATTCTTCCTCATTTTCTCTAAAACCTTCAAAAACTACACAATTATAATGTTTTAAATTCTAAATTAAAAATAACCAGCTATCAACAACAGATTACTGATATAAATAAATGAACATTTCAAAAATTGTGATTAATTTTACAAATGCAAACAATGTGCAGTGAGTCATTCATTTTTGAAAATTCATTGATAAAAATTTAAAAACTTTTGCACATTGAATATTTTAACTCCTGTAGTATTAATATGCATTTGACATCATTCGCCTATGAACCAATGAAAATAGTTTTTAATTTAAAAGCAAAGTCTTAGACTCACCAATAACAGGTTTTTTTTTTTTTCGCCAATAGTAGTTATTTCTTCGTGTGTGATTTAGAAACAATGCTTTGAAGTGAAAATAAAATGATATGGTATTTATTACTATTATTATGTATTTTAAAGGAAATGGATGAAAGGCATGTATTTTAATAGTATGCAATATATGTATTTTGAATATTTGTATTTTAAATAAAAGTTATGCTTTTTAAATAAAAGCTATGCTTTTTATATGAAATGACTTAAAGGCTCATATTTTAAGTGGAATTAATGTAATATACATGATGTCAATGGGAACAATATCTCATATAGATTTCTCACATCGCCATTTTTGTTGATGATATTTATTTAATAAATGTATATTAAATTATGATTATAAACACCATTGGTGGTTGGAAAAGATAAACTCGATTGGACATTGTCAACCATTATTGGTGATATTTGTTCCTGGCATGGATAATACATAAATACTGAAACAACTTCAGGGTTGCCACTCAAATCTTGAAAAAAAAAATCTCTGTGTTTTCCCTGTACTACAATGTGTTTATAACTATGCTGAACAGGCAAAAATATATGCGTGTATGCATACCAATTAATCATCTTATAATTTACCATTACCCAATTAATTGACCAAATAGAATATATCATATATGAGGAAATGAAAAAACTCTTTAAAGTTGTTACACTTATTGTTAAAATCCCACATTTTATATTAATAATAATAAAAACAGTAAAGCAATACTTAAACATTCAGCTAAAAAATACTTTGGAATATTTGTAAATGAATGTTAGAATATGTAAAAACTTTGTATCTAATAATTTAAAGAATATAAATTTTTAAATAATCTTATCTAAAAACCAACTATCTCAAATATCACAAAAATTGCAGGAAAAAAAAAAAAAAAAAAAGGCTACTTACTTTATGCATTAAGATTAATACTATTCACATTGAAATACGGACCCAGGACACATAAAATATAAGGCAACTTTGATACACAATACAGATTTATTTTTTACTTTAAAAAATATTATAAGATAATATTAGCTGTTAATTACTTTTTTGATAATTCACTTATTTGAGCATCAATTTCTGCAACTTCTACAGATTTTTCAGTTATTAGTTTCATTTTTTTTATTCTGTAACAATTTAATTTGTTGCGATACTTTTTGCTCTCTGCTTTCTTTTTCCTTTTCTTTAACCTTTGTCTCTGTTTTTCCAAAGCTTCATATCTCATGCGCGATAATGTTGCATATTGGAGCATATCTTTTGCCAATGGCACTTTTACAACACCTCCATAGAAATTCACAGCATCATACACTGTTCTTAAACCACAATTAAAGAGTTAAGAGTAAGTAACTTTTAGATTTTCAACAAGTATATCTTTGTTAATACTGAGTCCACTTTTCACGGCTGCATTACCATGCACTAATTTCACTATGTCCCATAAATCTGCAAATTCGTTCGGTTTTAACAAAGCTAAGTAAAACTCATCCAATCGAACACCCTCAGTAAAAGAATCCAACTGTTCTTTGTAATCATTTTTTAATTTTTTTAGAAACACTTCAAACTGGATTTTTGCTCCATCTGAACATCTAGATGAAATCTGCCCTTTTGAATAAAAAAATTGAAAATGATGTACCATACGTGTTTCACACAATACTGCATTATTTCGCAACAAAATAGGATTTAAAGATGATGCAGCTTTTAACACAGCCAACATTTCTGAAGAAACCAAAGTGTTGTCTTCTTTCTTAACACTTTCTTTGGGTACAAAATCAAACATTTCAGATTAATTTCATCTGAAATGTTTGATTTTGTATGATATGCAATAAATGGATTTTTTGGAATTTTCGCAATCCAACCGGAAAAATCAGGATACGTGAATCCATCCAATCTGTATTAAATACGAACTTTGAAGAACTCATTATAAGAAATTTAATCGATTAAATCGCACCTTTTAAGTCAACTAAAACATAACGGAGCTCCAAACATTCGAGAATCAAGTGCACACTGCTTGCATCAACATTGTTTTGTTTTTGCGATACCATATGCATGCACGCTGAAGGGAGAAAAGGAAAAGAAAGAGCGTCACGTGCAATCGCAGATGGATGGCATAAGTGCAGTGGCTTTGTGGATACAACCATACGCAAGAAAAGGGATGTACGCAGAAACGTGCTTTTATGAAGTTTCATTAAAAATAAATTTTCATGCTGCGTTTTTCTTTTTTTTAAAAATACTTCTGCGGAGAGAAATTTTTTTTAAAAGCCGAAAAAAATAATAATTTCTGTTTGAAAATACCAGAAGCAAAAAAAAAAAAAAAAAATTCCCAGTGCTTTCCAAATTTTTTAGGAAATTATCAAAATTCCCTGTGTTTTCCCAGTGGCATGGCAACCCTGAACTTGTAAAAAATTATTGAAACAGAAGAATTACAGCATGCATTAATAATGAATTGAAAATACAACCTCATTGACTGTACTTGTTTGGATTTTCAAATGGTAGTCACTTTTGAATGGGTTATCGAAGCTTCTGAATTAACAAACTCATCCACGATATTTGCAAGATTTTAATCTACTGTCCACATTTGGTTCTAATCAGCCCAGTATTTTGGAGATAATAGTAATGACACAAGGCTGTAACATATGATGACACTAAGCTGTAATATGTTTCTGAGCCTCAAGTGAGGTTCGAAACCAAACCCTTTAATGAATGAATGCCAAAGAAATTCTTTTTTGTACTTACTAAAGTAAGCAAAGCAACTAGCAAAAAAAAATTTGTTTTGAAAACAAAGAAATTTATGATGTAAAGAAGTGAAAATATAGACTTATTGACCCAATGTTATTTCGATATTCAAAAAGCCGTTATTTTTTAAAGAATTACTGATTAATGAACTCATCCAAGATATTTTAACTTAAAAAAAAAAAGAATCCATCTATTTTTTTGACTGAACTGGAAAGACATGTATAATGTAGCATCATTAAAATGAACCACAGATGATTTTTCTCTGGACCATAATGTAACAAAACTTTTGTGTGACCTTGTGAATGAATTATCATAACAGCTACATACTTGATTAAGAAGCCACTTCACTCACATGAAAGCACCCACTCACTGGAGAAATTTTTTTTAAATATTTCATTTGCATTTCAATATTTTCAAATTTTTTTTTCTTTTGCATTGGATATTTGGAGTAAATCTATACCAGTTCTGAAAGTGAAAGTATCCTCATAAAAAAGAAACCTGTAAATTAAAATCCAAAAAAGTAAAATATGGCCTTTGTAGAGATCGACTTCAGCTATCCAATGCAAAAAAATTAATTTAAAAATATTTAAATGCAAACAATTTTATTTTTTTTTTCCATTTCTCAATAAACATTAGTGAGCAGGTTATATTTGAATGAGTAAAGTAGTGAAATCTGATAATAAAGTTGGAAAGAGAAATATATGGAATAATTTCATAATAAATAATCAAAATTTAATTCAAATTAAACATAGTAGAGATAATACAATAGTAACATCAGCACTATTCACTTAAAAAATACATCTTTTTATATTTTTATCAAAAAACACTTTCTTGAAAGTTTAGGCATCTCTCTATTCTAAAAAAATGTAACTACCACTGTCACCGCCGCCGATTTTGAATTTTTTGTGACAGGAGGTCTTTCTTCGTTAATATTAAGAAAAATAATGCATACAAAAATATTAAAATCAGTGGTGTTATAGAGAAATGTTTGATAAACAAGCTGATGCAGACAGTTTTCAAATCGAAGAATTATTTTAAGAAATATTTAATGCTAAAGTTGGACAAAATCGTTCCACTAAAAAAGTTTTACAGCAGCAAAAACTATGCATGGCAGTGTAATCATTTTCAGATCATTTTATGCGTTAGAATTTGCCGGAGTGCAGATTGCATTAATTTTTTTATTTTGACTCATTTTTTGAGGTTTTATTTCTATTTTAAATTCAAATTTTCAGCATTTCTAGAGATATTTTTTACATTATTTTAGAAAATGGTATTAATTTATACTGTTGCCAAATGTATAAACAGAGCAAACAATAGTGTTTGCTTCAAATTAAAAATTTATTTACACATGACTATTATAAACAGAAAAAATCATTTGGAATTAGAACTAAATAATTATGTACAAAAAGCAGGAACTTATTAAAAATTACGTCATAAAAAGTATACACGTGAATTTTAAAAGAGAAAGGATATTGCAAAATAATAAATTCATTAACATGCGTTAGAAGTCTTAAACAGGAGAAATTACGTCATATTTACGTCACATTATAGTTATTACATAAAATGAACACAAAAAATATTGCAAAACAGTTTAAATTTAGAAATTGCACTAGACATTTATTTGATATTTTGAGAGGATCTTTTCAACTATTTTTGTTAGGAAAGCGCAAATAATATTTCATTTCTAACAAAAGTATTTTCACATGAATATTTAAAAGAGAAAGAATAGCTTGGTAAAAATTACGTCAGATTAAAATAGATTAATTTAAAATGTCTCATTTGAAAGAACTTTCTTTTAGCTTTATTAAAAAATACCAGGAGACAAAGACTCTGTTTACTTAATTTCTTTTATATTAGCTTATTTTGAAATGTTGTTACACGTGTCTGCGTCATCAAGTTATTTTTATTTCGACTTTTTATTTGTATTTTTATTAATGTTGTACTAATTTATTTGTTGTTTCATTATTTAAAATAAAAATTATGTCAATTTGTATAATTTGGTGAGTGGTTTGGCGATTTATATACTTTGGCGAAATTGATCGACGGGATAATCAAGTAGTACAGCAGCGGATTTGGCATTAAAATTCCCCAATCAAAGAGAAATGAATAGAAATTCGTTTATAGGGAGATCGCCACTGTCTTTTAAATTATAATTCATTCTTTTGAAATCTTTTTAAAGCCGATCAAATTAGCGTGCATTTAGAGTCTGCGGTGTCTGGGCGGGGGTTGGCGAGCGTAGCTCGTAGGGGGCCGAGCCCCCTAATGTTATACAAATGTTAACAAATAATGCTAGATTGGTTTCATAACCAATCATTTTCCCTGAGCAGTATAACAGCGAATATTCATTTTCAGTTGATTATTTAAGAGGCCAAAGGCTACAGAATTCACAAAAGGGGGAATTAAAAAAAATTCTAAATTGAAATCGAAAGGTAAGCCATTTATTGAATTAGAAGATTGGTATCAAAACAAAACATGTCCATAAGGCAAATTAAAAATAGTCTCAATGCCTCAAGTCAAAGGATGCAGTAGATGGATGCATAAGAGAATGCAAGAACATTGTTTAAAAATATGCCTACTGAGCCTAAGATCACACTATAAACAGGCTTGAAAGTGCATGTCATACATGGACAACAGTTTTATTCAACAATGAAAAAGAAATGTAATACGGATGGTTCTGATGGCTGGAATTATTACTGGCATGTAGTACTGGGCAATGCATCGATACATCGTGAGATATCGATTTAAATCATAAATCGTCAAATCGATTTCCTGATCTTTGAATTAGCGATGCATCGCAGACATAGGGACATCAGGGACATACGATGCATCACACCGGAATCGCAAATGAATGGGAGAGTACAGGGAAGACTGGTTTCGCCTCCGATGTGAATAAACAATGCGTGTATAGCGAGACATCGATGATGTACAAGGCCGAGGGCAGAGTAAGGGGAGACCGGTTTCTCCTTCAATAATCGAAGCAGATAAACAACGCAATCCAAAATCCCTGCATGCTTCATATTTTCGATGCTCTTTTTATAGCTGTATGAAGGCACCACGATGTTCATTTGAGAAAGTACGGTGATGCAAAATATACATTTTCCCTAGGCCACATCACTCTGACTCTAAATGTGTGGGATAACATATAGAGCCAGTTGATGTTTTATCTTGTATTGAGAGGAAAAGAGGATTGCCTAAACTTTTGAGACACTGTATAGTTCCAGATTTTTATGAGCTTTTATCAAACTTATGATAATGTACCCAATTATTCATTTTGGTATGATTTATTTGAATAATTTTATAGAATATAATAGGAAAATAAAATATTTTTGTTTAAAACTTGAAATTCCTATTTAATAAAAGACATTTTCTGGTTGTGCCTAAACTTTTGAGACAGACTGTATGAATAAAATGATTGCAATAGGTAGATTTCTAAAAAAGTCTATCTAATACAAATGGACAGAGCAGGAATACAGGTCCCATAAGAAAACTTAATAATGGAATAACATCACTTAATCAAGACATAGACATTAAATTTAAAATACCTGATGTAAATGCACAGACAGGTTCGTCAAACTGAAATCTCACAGACTGCCTCTGTTGGTTTACCATGTATGTCTGACCATCCCAGGCACAAGCAATTACTTCTTCCTCACCATCACCCTGGCAATAAAAGAAATGACATAAGAAGTCAACAACAATGAACATATACAAGAAAATTAAATAGTAAAAAGTTGGAATAGAAGCATTTACAAAGTTATGTACCCAACAATAGTGTCTATTTCCCATTTTAGTATCTCTCGAATCCATACAACACCCTTATCATGGGACCAGAGGTTTCTCAAATTTCAGAAATTTGTTTATTTTAAGCCACTTAAAATAACAATAAATTTAACCTTGTAAAAATTTTTATGAAACATAAAGAAACTAACTTAACCATTTTGTTGAAATAAAAAGATATAGTTTAAACAAAGGAATAAAATAAGCTATGAATTACGCATGAAAAAAAAAAAACATTTATTTTAGCTTTTTGATAGTCATTGATCAGATATTTCATTTGCTTACAGAATTCCCAAAATTGTCAAGGATAAGATGGCGAGTTTCCTAAGGATTTCTTTGGTGGGAAAATAAGAAATCTTATCGACAGAACTCATATGGTTTTCTAAATATTCAAGATGAATAAATGCACATTATTAAATTTATTTTTCAAAATTAAATATACTATATCAGGATTTACAGGTTATTATTTTACCAACTTGAAAATTTCAGCCTCAATCTTAAATTTGGAAAGCAAGAAAAGTCCTAATCTAGATGCAAAAACCACAGGACAATATTAAACAAACATTTAAATATTTCTATAAAATATATATATATATATATATATATTTCTATGATATATTTTAATGTTAATTATCTTGGAAAACACAAACTAAGAAACTATTTAATTAAATTTATTATGATTCTACTTCTGTGTTGCTAAATCTTTTGAATAATTCACAATTACATTAACAGTTGGCATCAGTAACTTAAATTTTCGGTAAAACAGTCTTATTTTTTTTAGGTAATGCAACAGAAATCGTGTATTATGTGTATAGACCTAATTCATTATAAGAAAAATTATGAAATTAGCTGTCCTACATAGAGCATCTACATTTAACCTAAAAATTGAGGCACCCGGCAACACTGCTATATTGATTATACTACACTACGTATAGCTACATTAAGTCACTTACTTTACTGATAATGTAAATATTTTACTTTAATGTTTCTTTTAATATATTTTTATACCTCAACACAAGAAATAATAGCAGTACTTACAAGGGAATCACTTTTGGTGCTGCTCGCACCTAGGATTGACACCTGGTGCATTTTAAAGCCCTATATTACGAAGTTTGAGAATTGATAAAATTTTTCTGTTAAAATAATATTTCTTGATTTTGCAGCAGCATAACTTTCTGAAAATGCAATTTTCAGGACCACTTATCAGACTATTAACATTGAAGTTTTTTAAGGAAAATCATTAAAAAATAAAAATTAGTTAATAAGTATAAAATATTGCAAAAAGTTTAAAAATTCCTTCAAATACCCACAAATTTGATTTTGAAAAATTGCAACATTATATTCACATTTTGGCAGGAAAAAAGTTAGTGCTTTTTTTTTTCAACCGTAGAGCTTTCCAGCAACCCTAGCCAAATGTCATAGCTGTTTGTCTTGAATGAGGAGAGAAAATTCACTAGAAATTGTAATGTCCAACCTAATTAGACACAGTAATTTTTCTAAACTGTGTAAAAATATTAATTTACATTACGATTACTTTTACCAAAGGACCATTTAATACAGCAACATTTCATTTTAAACATTCGAAACTTTGTTCCATTTGATTTCAAAAGAAAACAGTTTGCTTATTTTGTATTTCATTAAAAAATAGTTTTCAATGTTCTTGAAAGCTTTTATAGAAATATATTTACTATTTATATATTTATCGTCTGCATAGAAAAAAAGACAGAAAAAACCAAATTCTTGTTTCTTATGCTATCAACTATTATCAAAGAAATCGCAATCTGATGTAATTCTAATATATACATTCACTCCCCAGATAAATGAGCGGAAAAATTGTAGCACCATATTTGGGGACTTAACTCACTTTTGGCATGAAATAAACAAATAAAAATGTAATAACAAAAAAATTAAAAGTATAAAAAAGTATATAAAATATTATTTTAACAGAGTAATTTTATCGGTTCTCTAAGTTTTATGTATAGGGCTAAAAATGCACCAGGTCTCGATACTAGGTGCGAGCAGCACCAAAAGTTGTTCCCTTGTTAGAATATAAAATTGACAACTATTTCAATTCATATGTCAAATAGATGAAAATTTGTAATTTGATTATAGTTAAAAATTATAAGTTCAAACAATTATAAGCTAATTAAATTAACACTCTTGCATAAAATCAAATTACATTTCTGAAAAAAGAAACATATAGAAAATATATCTTAAAGCTAACTGAATTTGTGTAAAGTGGTGAAAATATACTGTGCTTTTCTATATAAGTGCTTTTATCTCTTTTAGATTTTGAAATAAATCCACTATAAAGATATTATTTAAACAAACACCCTTTTCTGTAATAGATATGTTTTTCTAATGATAAGAGAGTCTTAATGATAACTATGAAAGTCAGTAAAAAAAATTAAACTTGGAATCAAACATTTGCTTATTTTAAGAGCATACAAGATTATAAATTTCAATACACACTAAGTTAATAAATACTATTATTAGTAATGCAGACACACATGAATACAGGCAATATATGAAATAACTTACTATGAGGTCCAATTTGGTTAAAGCAAACAGCTGATGATCCACTTGCAAAGACCATAAAATTTCATCATTATCTACCAGCATTAATGTACCTGCAGAAAATTTACTAGATGATTTTTGATATGTTATGAACAAAGAGAACCATGTAAATTAAAAGTATTTTAAATATAAGATAGCATTGTTATTCATAATTTTGAAAAATAGTATAAACCAGGCCACAAAATTTTAAGTCTGGTGACCAGGCTAAAAATACTCATTGTCACTATTTTATACTAGCTGAAAACTCTTCAGTTGTATGGAGACATAATATGGACATTTTTTTGCACTTGCTAAGCATTTATTGTAATTTACTTGTTCTGCCATTAACACTTATTAGATTTATATAAAATATAAACAACACACCTGCCAATAAAAATTACTTGCTATATGTATATAATTTGATTAAAATTGTAAAAGTTTTCATCAAATCACGGATGCAACCATGACTAACATGCTGCAATAGATGTAGCATCATTACATTACAAAATAATTAAATGTATAAGCAAGCTTTATTGAGAAAGGGGAATAAAACATACTCTTTAATATAAACAAGCATCTATAACATTCAAATCTGCACACGTCGGTTGCATCTGTCTGAAACTCTGACTTCTCCGGGGAATACAAGCCCACCACCAGTAACATTTAACACAGAAAAATACGAGAACATTATAGTGCCCATTCACTAAGGAATCCAGCTGTAATTAGGCAAGATATTTATTACAAACTCTCAGTGACTGCTAATTAACAAGATTTCATTGCCCCACTGGTCATTTCTGCATAAGTCTGGGATAAACGAGTTTTTTCAAGCACAGAAATAGTAAAGGTTCTTCTTTTTTTATTTTAAAATTGCAATTACCAGTGGCCCCTATAGATTTACAAATAAACAGAAAAATATGTATGTGTTCACAGTACCTTCCTATTTGTAATGATACCTTTAAAAAAACATATATATATTAATATCTACTACTTCAAAAAATTATTTTCTGGAGTTTATTTTCATATTTTCTGGAGTTTCAAATTGTCATTCTGGTAGAGTGCAGATGGAAATACAAGGAAATAAAAAATCCAAGTATACAAGATTCTTTTTTGCTTTCAACAGTACCTTTCATTTAAAAATACATAAATATTTACTATTAAAAAAAAAAACTATTTTTTGGAAACATTTACATTTTCACATTTTCAGTTCCCTTCCCCCTTCCCACACCCCAAGTTCGAAATTGCCATTCCCATAGAGTGGATGGAAATATATATAAAAAAATTAATCACATATAGAAAGTTCTTTTCTGTTTTCAACAGTGTATTTTTCCATTTAAAAAAATATGAATATTTACCATTTAAAAAATTATTTTTTAGGGGTTGTTTACATATTTTCCATTCTTTTCTGCAGTTTAGATTACAATTGCTGGGGCATGATTCTCCCCCCCCCCCCTTTCCCTCACTGCTTTTGGATATACTTTAACCCTTTAAAACCCGATGTATTTGTAAACAAAGCTAGTCATGGCTGTAGAAAGTAAAACATCGACTGCAACCGCTACCTGTTGATAAAAAATGATACTTTACTCTATCTGTAAACCAGAATGATCGTTCGATTCAAGTTTTTATTACATACGACTCAGAAGCAAAAATTTAAATGAATGTGTAACCCGCACGATCATGCAGGTTTTGTCTTAAAGGGTTATGAAACTTGCATCAAGGTTTTCTTTCATTTTTACATATAAAGGGTCAATATATATATATATAATTTTTTTTTTTCAATCTGTGAACAGAGAATGATGCATGTTAAAAATATCAAAATTTAAAAATTTGGGTGTACTAAATGGCAGATGCGATGCTTTTGGTAGTTGTGATGAAATTAATTTAATTTAAAATCATAAAGATTGCATACAATTTTATTTAAGGCATTGTGAATTATTTTTCAAACAACTACCCATGCAATCTGTGGTTCTTTAAAATCTGAAAGAAAGTACAATAATGTTCTTACTTGAGTTGTGGAACACAATAAATAAAAGACACCGAACTTAAGACAATATTTTTGAAAACTAAAAATATCTTCTTAGGAAACTGTTACATCAACACTGATCTCTAACTGTTTTAAATCTTGTGGATTCAACATGCAAAATTCTAACACAGAGAAAGAAATTTCAGTTGAGAAATGTGAACCAACTGAAGAGTTTTCTAAGTATGTTTCCATCGACAATGATTTTAAAACGTCAGTTGCGAAATATGACTCTGATATTTTACAAGAAATTGTAAATTCAAAAGATTCTTGTTCTAATGATATTGATTCAGAATTCGAAGATGAAGAAAAAGATGAACCCCAACAATTGCAACTGATGCTCAATGAGTGTTGGATGCTTTGCGTCGAACTTTACTCCCAAAAGGGTGGGGGGTTGGGGGGAGGTATATTTTATGATTTTTTTTTACCATTATTGAATATCTGATAAATGATTTTTTGAAACAAACAATAATTAGTCAGTATTTTTAAAAATTGTAAGCAAAATGTTAAATGTAAATGAATTAAATGTAGCATACGCATAACATATTAACTTTTTTATTTCATTTTTTACTTTTATTTTTGGAATATTCTAGTAAGAAACATAAAATTTATTTTAAAATAATTAAATTTGTAATTGCCTCTTTTTTTTTTTTTTTTTTTATAAGCCACTTGATAAAATAAAATCCTTCAGAATGAATGGGAATTTAATTGGCAGATGGGACATTCTCACAATCTTTTGACTTTTATGTCCCTGAATAATAATTTTTATTTTAGTACATATTCTTGTGGGTTTTTTTTTTTTTTTTTTTTTTTTTTTTTTTCATATACTGGGAAACATCCCATTGCATGATTGCATAACAATATTAATGAGATAAATAAGTTTTGGATGATGTTGGGGGTCCAAATACCAGGAAAACTCCTATACCGTCCCATGTCCTGATGCTGATTTTTAAGTTTGAAGCTGTTGGTACAAAACTGTTTCAATAAAAGTAATTTGATATAATTTTTTTCCGAAACTGGGACAATTGTTTTATATAAATATGTAGCAAAAAAATAACCTGCACACATTTTTATGGTTGATATTATTTTTTTAACTTTGTCCTGGGTTTTAGATTCTTATCACCCCTCTTGCTAAACTTATACAGAAAATCACTTTAGATGCAGCCACAGAAATTTTTTCAAGTTTTTTCTCATGCAAAAGTATGCTAGAAAAAGAATGTCTAAAATTCTTTGACAGGAAATTGACTGCAGAATTTAAATCAGCATTTAAATATCAATTTCAAGCATTGTGGCTTTATTGGTAGTCTTACCGTCCCCAAGGTTTATTCCTGCACTTTTCGAGGTAAATTAAAAAAAAAATATTTAATCCAATGTAAATAACTGTTTCTAAAAATCAATGAACATTGAGGCTATCACTTAGTCTTAACATGATTTGCCTAAAAATAGTGGTAATTTTCCTTACTGTCCTATCCTTACCATCCCCCTTTTTTTCCATTACCATCCCCTTTTTTCCCCATTACCATCCTTTTTTTCCTATACCATCCCCTTTTTTCCCTTCCTTAATGCCCCTTTAAGACAATATTATACCAAAATTTTGTACTAAATATACTACACTGTTATTATTTCTTATTTGAATGTCCTGTGGGTACAATGCAAATACATTATAAGTAAAAATTTAGAAGAAAATAGAAAGTCATAGTGGTAAAATGGTAAGGAAAATTAAACTCGCAAGTTTAACTTAAACCTTAGTTAAATAAAAAAATTTCGCTGCTGACCATTTTTTATTTATTTTGAGTCATTAAGGCATTCGTCTATCAGATTAAAATGTTATTTTAGCAAGTTTAATTTCACCAGATTTTTATTCCTGAAAGTCAAAAAATTGTGAGAATTCCCCAGATATTGTAATAACAACGCACATTTATTTTTAAATGATGTTCAATTAAAGTACATTATCATCCAGTACTAAAATACTTTAAAGTAATAAAATATATAACATACTTAACATACATAAGTAACATACTTAGTATACCAGTACTAAAATGTACATAAATATCATTGTTCTTTAATAAAGGATATTACATGCAAATTTAAATACTGCATTTTAAGATTAAAACAACTTTTAATTGAGAAAATGACATTTAAGATGTTTTAGAATAATTTTTAAATTCACCGCAAATAGCAGAAACAAATTTTATCTTCCCATAAACATACATAAATTAAAAAAATAATGGATAAGAATAATTTTTAGTAATAGAAGCAAATATTATAACTAAAAAAATAATATGTGATGTTTACAATCAAAAAGGAAAAAATCAATAATTTTCAACATTAAGTTATAATTGCTCATAACCAAAAATAAAATTAACTGTAGCAGTTTTTGCATTTAAATATAAAATATGAAAATTTGCTCACAGCAATAGCTATGAAATTTTAAAGAATCATCCTTTATTTTATTTATATTTTTTAATCAGAATTTAGCTTATCATATTAAATATCAATAATTAATCACAGAAAAGAAATGTTTTCATCTTATATCCTTAAAAAAGATGTGTATTGTTTTAATATATATAGTAATAATCATAAAAAAATATTTTTTAAATTGTACCAGGAAATCAAAAGAAATACGTCAAAAATCAAGAATGTGTGAAGGAAAAAAAAATCAGGAGAGTTGGCAAAGATGATAGTGTAATTGAGGCACAACTTCTTTGTATTTGCAAGAATGTGAGTGATTTGGGAACAAACAACATTAAGAAAAATCATAAATGAAACAAAAACAAGTTGGATGCGTCAATCCCAAAATTTTCTTCTATCTCATACACGTTAATGCTTCAAAATTTACTATCACAGAGCCAAAATTAAATGACAATCTATGACCATCATGAGGATTCTAAAGATATGAAATCCCATGCATTAGTTCTTGAGGTATGACTATAACTAAAATTGTGTAAATCCCGAAAAATGCAACATAGCAGTGCCACCTGTTGCCTGATGGGCAAAACCTAATCAGCAGCAACTTATGTCAACATCTAACTGAATCTGCAGTTTGATGAAAATTTGTGCATTAGTTTGTTGAGATAAAGCTATTGTGGAAATTGTGAAAAATTCTGTATAGCAGCATTATCTGTAGGGCGATTTATGCAAAACACTAATCAGCACCAAGTATCTTTATATTTATCTTATTAATATTTATCATAATATTTATCTTATTTTGTTAATAAGATAAATATTGGAAAGTAACAATATTTTTTTTTATTATTTTTGCATCTTTATTAAGCAAAAACATTATTTTATGTTTTGGCACATTTTAATTTTAGAAATGTAAATTCAGCCAAATAACTAAGAATTTCCTCGGAATTTTTTATTTATGATATAAGATTGGTATAAATAAAAATATTTTTGAAGCAAAATTTTACAAAATATTTATATAACAAATTTAACAATTAATTTTATTTGTTTACAATTTTTTTGTTGCCACTTCACAGAAAAAAATCATAATATAATTCTTTTAAAATGCGTAAGTATCGTCTGCATAAATGATTTACCATAATAAGAAAAAGTTGTGTGTTTGAATTCTTACTACAGAAAAATACTTTCATAATTGAATGTAAATAATTGAATTTTCACAAATTTTAATTCATTAAAAATATGCTATAATTTTCATTAAAAAAAAGTATTTTAAAAATTTCATAAAAGAAATCGTAACTCTATGTTTTATTTTATCTTATGAAAATGTACGTGCTTGCTTTTTTATTTGCAAAAATGCGTCTGTAATAGAAAAATCTGCAAAATAAATTAATTAATTTAATAATTTTTTTTAACATTATTCAGTAAAAAAAATAATACTGTGCAAATCTACAGATCATAATTTATTTTTATGCTTAATTTCAAGTCAAAATATTGAATAGTTTTTTTTGTAAAGTGTATGACAAAATGTAATTAGTGTAGCCTAGTAGAGAATTCGCTTCACTCATCCTAATAAATAAAATACATTAAATAGGTTTAAAGAAAAAAGGTTCAAACTTACCATCTAAAGTGGCAACAGCAATAAGAGAATTTGTCTTCTTTCCATTCCTAGTTCCTTTAATTCCACCCAGAATTTCAGATGATATACTTCGATTTCTCATCCGACTTGATGCTAAAGGGTGATGTTTGGGAGTTAGCTTAGATACAGCAGTACTGCAAAATCAAATATCATTTAAATAAATCGGAAATGACAAATAAAGCTTTTATAAAACAGAGAAATTAAAAAATTTATACATATTGCTGTACAGTAATAAATCATAGTTTTTCGTAAAAATTTCATCCCAGCCCGGCCCGTAGAAAAAATATATTGGCCCGGTAGAAAAGTTAAAAGTTCGGCCCGAGCCTGGCCCGGAAAAAAGTTAAAATCTCAGCCCGATCCCGGCCCGGCCTGAGTAAATTGCTACAAAACATTGATTTTTACGTTGATTTGGTTAAAAATTTGACTCTTACGAGGAGGTCTGGTCAAAAATATTTATCTTAACTTTTTTTCATGTTTCTAAACTTCATTTTTATACAAGTGCTGCTGGCTGCGATATTTATTTTTTTTAATGAATCACTATTTCTTCTATGTAAATGTTTCAGTTATCATTAATATTGTTAATCCATATTCCATGCATTGAATTGTTAAAAATCTGAAAAATGCTATACAGTAAAATCTTCTAAGACACAATTACAAAGAAAAGAAAAAAAAATGTGTTATAGACAAATTCCCTTCTTAGCAAATGTAAATGTATTATATATTCTTTTCTTACGTATTAGTATATTAGTTTTGCATGGTTCAACATGTTTTTCAGTTTAAAACAGGCTTCCGTCATAGGCAGGTTCCTTTTCACATGTTTTATTATATTTTAATTTAGCTATATTTTAATTAGCATAGAAATTTACTATCTCTCTATTCTAAAAAAAAGTAACTACCGCTGTCACCACCGCCGCCGCCGGTTTTGAATTTTTTGTGACCGGAGATCTTTCTTTTTTAATATTAAAGAAAATAATGCATATAAAAATATGAAAATCGGTAGTATTATACAGAAATGTTTGATAAGCACGCTGATGCAGACAGTTTTCAAATCGAAGAATTATTTTAAGAGATATTTAATGCTAAAGTTGGACAAAATCGTTCCACTAAAAAAGTTTTATAGGAGCAAAAACTATTCATGGGAATTTAATCATTTTTAGATCATTTTATACGTTATAATTTCCTGGTGTGCAGAATTAATTAATTTTTTTAATTTGACTCATTTTTCGAGGTTTTATTTCTATTTTAAATTCAAATTTTCAGCATTTCGAGAGATATTTTTTACTTATTTTAGAAAATTGTACTAATTTAACCTGTTGCCAACTGTATAAACAACGGAAACAATAATGTTTACTTCAAATTAAAAATTTATTTACACGTGATTATTATAAACAGAAAAGATACTTTCAAATTAAAATTAAATAATTGCGTATAAAAAGCAGGAACTTATTGAAAATTACGTCATAAGAAGTATACACGTGAATTTTAAGAGGGAAAGGAATTTGTAAAATAATAAATTTATTAACATGCGTTAGAAGTCTTAAATAGGAGAAATTACGTCATATTTACGTCACATTACAGTTATTACATAAAATGAAAACAAAATAATATTGCAAAACAGTTTAAATTTAGAAGTTGCGCTAGACATTTATTTGATATTTTGAGAGGATCTTTTCAACTATTTTTGTTAGGAAAGCGCAAATAATGTTTCATTTCTAACAAAAGTATTTTCACGTGAATATTTAAAAGAGAAAGAATAGCTTGGTCAAAATTACGTCAGATTAAAAAAGATTAATTTAAAATGTCTCATTTAAAAGAACTTTCTTTTCGCTTTGTTAAAAAATACCAGCAGACAAAGACTGTTTACTTAATTCCTTTTATATTAGCTTATTTTGAAATGTTGTTGCACGTGTCTACGTCACCAAGTTATTTTTATTTCGATGTTTTATTTGTATTTTTATTAATGTTGTACTAATTTATTTGTTCTTTCGTTATTTAAAATAAATATTATGTCAATTTGTATAATTTGGCGATTTATATAATTTGGCGAAATGGGTCGACTGGATAATCAAGTAGTACCGCAGCGGATTTGGCGTTAAAATTCCCCAATCAAAGAGAAATTAATAGAAATCCGTTTATAGGGAGATCGCCACCGTTTTTTAAATTATAATTTAATATTTCGAAATCTTTTTAAAGCCGATCAAATTAGTGTACATTTAGAGTCTGCGGTGTCTGGACGGGGGTTGGCGAGCATAGCTCGTAGGGGGGGGGGGGGAGCCCCCTAGTTCTTCAAAAGGAATAAATGTTTAATTGTAGAATAACAGCGATTCAAAAATGTATGCATATTTTCCAAAAATCTTTGGGCCAGGCTTAATTTTACCGATCTTTGAATGAACAGGTCATGCCGAGACAATGATATTCATATGGGCTGGCTCAAAACTAGGACTGAAAATTTTGGGCCGTGAAGACTAGAAAAGAAACCAGTCCCAGCTCTGTACAGAAAAAATAAGTTAGGCCCGGCCTGGCCCGATTCTTCCAGAAAAAAGTAAGGCCCGAACCGAGTGGCGCAAATGAAAATAGGCCCGCAGGCGGGCTTGGGCTTCGGGCCGGTCCGTGCAGATCTCTAAACTATGCATTAAACTTCCATACTTTTTTGCATGTTTTTATCCTCCAAAAAAGAAGTCCAATGAGGTATAATATCATTTTACTTAGTAATTTTACACATGTGTGTCTGTGAAAAATTTTTAATTTTGTTTATAAGTAAAAACACACTAGTTGAAATGCACTGCATTTTTTTTATTCATAAATAATTAAAATTTGAATACAGAAAATAAAACACTAAAACTGATTTATGACAAAAACAATAAACAGGATTAATCTTCTTTCTCAGAATCGAAATTCAGCACTTTATTAAATTTCAAGCACATTTTCATAAATTTCAGAAATGAAAATTTTAATACAAGGTGTTTAGTATTCATCCAAAAAACTCAGAAAGTTGTTAGCGGATAGGGAGCAGTTGTTAGCATCTAGAGGAACAAAAATTGCAATGAACATGGTGTTGCAAACCATCTATTTAATCAAACTGAAGTATATTATAATAAAACTTTTAACAGACATGGGAACAGATGCTGTATATTCCTGCGGCTGCCATCTTGGATTTTTTCTTGGCGTGAAAACTCCTTTTCCGCCAAGCAGTAAATGTCGCCAAGCAGCGATTTATGTGCATGTTAGGCTTAACGTGGTTGCCAGAACACGTCACTCGTTGGGGTTACCTTATCGATAAACGCCAGCCAAAAATCGACAAGAAATCCAAGATGGCGGCTGCAGAAATATACAGCATCTATGCCCAGACATGCTCACTTTTGTTGTAAATATGACAACATAAAAAAAAGTGGTAGAAGTTTCCATTATACGTACCAGCAGTATGCACTTGGTGCTCCATATTTTGGACTGTGATTACCAGTTCATATGGTATCATCAATTGCATGGTCACCTTATTTTTCCAGAACTTTTCATGATGTTATCACATTTTGTACAAAACAAGATACATATTGTTGCATTTTCATGCCAATATTTTTATTTTTAGGGTTCCGTACTTAAAAAGTAAAAATGGAACCATTATAAGATCACTCCTGTGTCTGTCTCTCTGTCACAGCCATTTTACTCGTAAACTATGGAACATGGAAAGTTCAAATTGAGGGAGGAAAAACGTAGAGAGTGTTACTTGAAACTAAGTTACCTGAAAAAAAAAATCTTTTCTTTGTATATCGTGTGAAAGCTTTTGTAACGCTGAACTCAAAAATACATTTCATTTAATTTTAGGTATTATAGTTTCAGAGATATCATCAAAAATGTAGTGCAAAAATATGTCCCCCCCCCCCCCCATCTAATTCCGAATCTACTGAAACTAAAATTATGAAAAAATTAGAGGTAGTAGACATTAATTTAAACCTTGCAGGAAAATTATAGTGGTTACCCTAGGTCATATAGTTTTTGAGAAAATCACATTTTTCCGTTACAAACAAATTTCGATTTGTGGACATTCAGCAAAGACGTTGACGAGCACTGGAGGTACCTATCATAGCAGAAGTATAAAAGCATTGTTGATAATGATTTTTGAAAAAAAAAATCGGCGGTAATTGGCGGAGATATCAAGCCTTAAAGACATGGACGGTTTGGACATACATAGACAGGGGCGACATACTGTATGTACCATCGGCTTTTAAAACCTAGATCACAACTTTCAATGACACATTTGTGTAATACAATGTCCAGTAGCAGTATAAAAGCATTAAACGTCAAATTGTTAAAAACAGGCTAATTTAATTAGAATTAATCACATAAATACTATGGGATTTGCGACTTGTTTGCATTGAATAGATCTCTCAATACGCCTACCGTGTCTTTAAAAGTTAATTAAAAATCTATCTGGAAAAACGCGGCACGGACCAAGGCGGCGTTTCTACTTTGTGGCCTTCTTTCAAAGCGCACTTAGCAAAATGCCAAGTTTAAACTTTGAACAAAGGTTTTGTTTTAGCTACACTGTAAAAAGGAAGGATGATTACTATGCTGAATTAAGTTTTATGAAATGCCAAATTAAGTTTAAATATGCAGCACCTTTATTTAGGCATCATATCTCTTTGAACTTTTACGGTATACCCATTCATACTTTTCTAGTATATATACAGCTATACCAAACCCTACATTGTATAGTTTTTGATGAAGTCTTATTTTTCTTTTAGTAAAACTTTTTTAATAATACAGTCAATAATTCATATATTTATTGTACAGAACCCTCTGAGTGTGAGTAATACTCACACTTGACTGTTTATTCTCAAAATTATTACAGTCAACCTGAGTTCAGTTAGCGTTAAACAACTTGTATTTGTGACTAAATAAGTGGTTTGCAACCCCATGTTCCATTACAATTTTTGTTTGTCTTACTGCCTCCTAACTACTCTCTGAGTTTGTCAGATGAATATCTGAACACCCTGTAGTATAAAATACAATATTGTTAGTACAATGTAAAACTGTTAAGTGTGAAAAAACTTTTTTTCATTTTTACTTGTTCACAGGAGAATGTTCACAGTAGCTAAGTTTAGAACATTAAGTGCAATGAAAAAGTCTTTACAAAATATACAAAATCCTTTTGCATTCTACTTTGAAATTTGTTGTGGTCTTATCACTTTTCCCTGGAGACTAGAAAGTTCTACAAATCATCCATGCCTTTTTTTTTTTTTTTTTGGCCACCAATTTAAGGGGCTACTTCAGTCACATGAAAACACACGTTTGCTAATGGTAATCCAATGGGAGAAATTTTTAAAGATATCTCGTTTGCATTTGAATACTTTTAAATAATGTATTTGGTTTTTTATTTGCAATAGATAGCTGCGGTAGATCTGTTCAAAGGCTGTTTTTTACTTTTTCGATTTTGTTTGCAGGTTTTTCTTTATGAGGGTGCTTTCACTTTCGAAACTAATTCCGAAAGTGAAAGTGTCCTAATTAAAAATATAAACGGTGTTTGTACAGATCTACCTTAACTATCCAATGCAAAAAAAAAATCATTTAAAACTATTCAAATGCAAACAAGATACCTTAAAAAATGTCTTCCCTTGGATTAACATTAGCTAATGAGTGTTTTCACATGACAGAAGTCTCTTAAGGCTCCTGTCCCTGCCGGAAAAGACACTCACGAGTTAATGCTAATCCTATGGGGAGGGATTTTTCTAATATCTCGTTTGCATTTCGACATTTTTAAATAGTTTTTTTTTTGCATTGGATAGCCAAGATCCGTCTCTACATCACACCTTTTTTACTTTTTCGATTTTGGTCACAGTTATTTTTTTATAAAGTTACTTTCACTTTCAAAACTGGTTCTGAAAATGAAAGTATCATTCTAAAAAATATCTCCAACCAAAATCGAAAAAGTAAAAAAGGTGTGATGTAGAGACGGATCTCGGCTATCCAATGCAAAAAAAAATTATTTAAAAATTTGGAAATGCAAACAAGATATTAGAAAAATCCTTTCCTATAGGATTAGCATTAGGTTGTGAGAGCCGGCAGGGACAGGAGCCTTAATCCTAGAGAGGAGAGCAGAGTGAAACACAAATGCACAGTATTCAGTCCTATCATTAATTATCAAGGCGAAAACAATGTCATCCAAAAGTAAATATTTTCTGGGATTATTTAATGCTTTTTAATAGGTAATGGTGGACATAGTCAGATTGCTTTAATTTTAAAATAGTCAAAATAAAAACATTCTGTTTATTATATTAGAGGAGAAAAAGGAAAAATAAAAGAATACAAGAATGAGTACTAATAAAAAATTTCATTGATTTTAACAGTTTTACCTGTCTGTAACATCATGGAGTAACTGCAGAGGACATTCAAAATTGATATAAGTACCACCTGGTTGAGCCACTAAAACATATGGACAACCTTCTGCACAAGGATTTAGAGAAATAGATCCAATCTGAGTGGGAGGAAAAACCATGAATAATATATAAATAAAACTTAGTCTAATTTCATAGAGTATAAACTGAATACAATGAAAATTGCTCTATATTAAATGGCTCTATTTCTATATTCTATGGCTCTATATTAAAACAAATGTCAGTATAAGTAATTTTATGAGAATATTTGGTAATACAGGGTTCCCAGCAAAGCATGACTGGCAAATTCCCTGACTTTCCATGACCAAATCTCAAAAAATTCCCTGACTTTCCCTGACCAAAGGGGTATATAACGAAATTTGCTATATATTTTATCAATTATTTGTCGAACTTAGTGATTTTTTCCCCAAGACTATTTGATGAATTTCATGCCATTTTTCATTTTCCTCCAAGGCTTTTTAGAAAATACTTGTAAATTCCCTGACTTTTCCTATATATTTTGAAATTTCCCTGACTTTCCATGACTACTTTGAAATTCCATGACTTTTCAGATTTTCCCTGACTTTCCATGATGCTGGGAACCCTGTAATATCAATTAACTGAGAATTTTGATAGACAATAATAATCTATGTCGGATTTTTGCAATCAAGAACACTTTCAAAAATTACTCATTAAACTGAAAACTTTTTTTTTTTTTTTTTTCAGAAATGGAAAATATGTACCAGGGAAAAGCATAAGAAGTTATTAAAAAAATATTTCATTTGGTTGAACTCCAGATTTTATTAGACCGGTGACACCTGACATACATACCAAAATAGATAATTGGAAATATTTAATAACTCTAATTTACTATATAATGAAAAATGAAATTATATCAAGTGCTTATACATAAAATTTGTGGTACAGACTGGCAGATAACTATGTGGGAATTTCTTTTTCTTGCAACATTAAATTATTTAGTTACTTCAAAATTTTTGAAAATATAGCATTGCTTTCATGGCTTTTTTAATTATATTTGTTAACTCTAAAAAAATATAGGGTGACCCAGCCAGTACTTGATCAAATAAAGTCAGTGCTATGGGGTTTTTATTATATTTCCTTCCTTTTAAGTTTTAGAAGTAAACTAACATGATTGCTACAACCCTTAATAAATATCCTATAATGGCCAAAAATGAAATCCGTTGAAATTAAATAGCAACAAAATTATACATAAAGAGTTCTTTTAATTGCCATTTTCTCAGTGGTTGATCAGGCAAAAGAAGTCAATTGAAAATCTAAAAATTAATCTTTAAAATATCATCCTTGGTCTGTGATTAAGATTAATTCTTATAAAAATATTAGTTGAAATAAGCAAGATGGAAGTGGATTATTTTTACTTACTGTAATTGTCTCCAGCTAATAAAAATTAAATGTTTACACTTTCTAATAAAATAATTTCATACAACGGCTTCTCTTACAGCACACAGGTGACAACATGTGCACTAACATTCAAACAGAAATATTATGTCTAGTCAGGGGTCGATCCAGGCAAAATTTGGGGCCTATTTAGGGCCCTTTCACAAAAATCTATTTAATAAAACAGGCCCCTTCACAAAAATAAATGCAATAAAATGGGCCCTTCACAAAAATGAACTTAAAAAAACAGGCCCCTTCACAAAATTCCTTCTCATAAAATAGGCTCCGTACATAACATTCTTTTTCATAAAAACAGTTTTAAAATATGTAATTTGTAAATAAAACCAGGTCATGAAAAACAAAAACTTTAGCAAGGGGATTTAAAGAATGATTTTGTTCATAAATTCTTGGTTCAGATTTGAGTAACCGGATTTCAACTTTCGTTACAAAATGTTATTTTTCACAAAAATATTATAAAATTCACAAAAATAACTTTTACTTTTCACAAAATAGGCTCCAAGAATAAAAACCTGCATCGACCCCTGCTAGTGCTACATATAAAACTCATTTCTGCCTGAAATGGTACAATATTTCAAAAATTTGATCAACTACTGGCAGAGTTACCTTATCTTAATTTTATATTATACTAATTTAGAATGTGATAAAAATAAGATTATTGCAAGCATATATGCTTTTTGTGTCCTTTGATCAAGGACTCAGCCTACACACTGGTGCCTAAATGTGCATTTATTTTTCTTATATATATCTATTTAAATAAAATCCAAGTCTCTGTGTGTCCCTCATAATTCTGGTTGGACCATCTCATTGGTCGAGGCCATGTCAGGATTAGGCTTCCTATGGAGAAAACGGCACCGGCTTCAACAATGAGTAATTGTTGAAAAGTACTAATGGTAGGGTTGCCATAATATCGCCAAATTTTGACCAGCTTGGCAAAATATCGCCAAATTTGGTGACAAAAATAAGTTGCCAATTTGGCGATAGCTGGCTAATTTGGCAAAATCCCCACTGAAAACCCATTAATCCTTCATAATCGAGCTCACCGCAATTTAATTTGAACTCTGCGCATTGAAAGTTTCCTTCTATATATAGAAAAAAGTAACGCTTTGGAAATGAACCAATGAAAATCTGCGTAGATACCGTGAAACGCATCTCATTGGCCAGAACTTTCTGACTCTATAAGAGGAGTTACTAAGGGAGGGGTACCGGCTCTGTTGCCAAATTTCGCCAAGTTTGTCACCAAAGGTGACACTAACTTGGTGCTATTTCCAGTATTTCACCAAATTTCCATTGACTCCCATTGAAATCCAATAGGGTTTACTTGCTTGCAGAAAATCAACAAATTGAAATACAGTAGAAGATCTTTATAACGCAAACCTAAAAACGCAAGGTTGTGCGTTATATAGAATTTTGCATTATATGGATCACATCATTAAATTCACCTTGTAAACATGGCCAAATATGTCTGAAACATATCAAAATACATTAGAATTTCTTTATACTGCATTCCTTGTTACCAAGAATTATCCAAATTATAAATTTTTGCATAATATAGGTCAGACATTGTTAAATTCACTTTATAAACATAATCCAAATATAACTGACACAACCATCTCTTATATTAGACATTTTCAAAATGTTTATTGTAATGATAGCATTTTTTTTCAGCAAAAAGGTCTTAAATTAGAAGATAAAGTTGAACTAATGTATCACATTTAGTCCTCTAGAGAGTAGCAATATTTTACAATGTGAAAATGCAGGTGCTTTTTAACTGCAAAAATCATTGTTTACATCTGAGGAGTTGTGCGTTATATGGAGAATTGCGTTATATAGAATTGCGTTATAAAGATCTTCTACTGTATTTCAATGCAAAAAAAAACTAATATTAGCTTATGAATAGAACTTAATTGAACTATTTACATTATTTTTAAGCACAAACACTAACTATTTACAATATTCGTAACACTATATATATAATATTTATTTAATTTGTAATTATTCAAATAAATTATAAATTTTATTTTTTTTAATGATTTTATATTTAATAATTCTTTTAATTATGAAACTCTGTAAGGTCATTACCTGCTTGGCGATAAGGAAAAAAATCATCAGGAGTTGGAGAGGAGCACGTTTATACCAAGTGGAATCTAAAAATTGAATGCATAGAAAATGAGGAATTGCGAAGCGATCCAGAATGGAAATGCAGAACAATTTCTTCTGGGGTTGACTAGAAAATAGGATTTACTTCACGATACCGAACAGAAACGCTAAGCGATTACGTGGGGGGTTGGTGAACGTAGCAAGCAGGGGGGGGGGGGGGGAGGGCGGAGCCCTCCTAGTTTTTCAAAATTTAAAGTATAATATACGAAAACGTGCGTCTTTACATCTTCACCCCAATGCTACTAATAAAATAACCACCACAAGACGGCGCTGTGCTATCTGAGCTCCTAACTGCTCATTTTTAATGTGCTTTACATAGCTAGATACAGAAATTAAATTCTCGGTATTTTCCAGTATAGGGGCCTTGCCGAAATAGAGAAAACTGCCTTTGCGAAGAAGAAAATTTGTCAACATATTTTCTGGCAGCATGTTTCCACAATTTAAAATGTGTTAATTTTCATGTATCACTGCGGAACAAGCGAGAAAAACTACTCATATTGTTGCATATGTGTTGTATATTACATATGCAACTTATACTCATCAACTTTATACTCATTTTTCACAGGCTTCCTTTCTAGTATATATATATATACATATATATGCAAGTGCTGATCTATCAGCTTTATAATTAAATAGATAATATTTTTAAAAGTATATTTCAATTTTATATGACGCTATAAATTTGGGAGTAAAAAAAAAATCTAGATTCCAAAATGTTTCCTGAATTTATCCATAAAATGAAATACAAGCAAGCTCTTATGAATTGTAATTTTAAAAAAATTTTCCCTTTACAGAACATTCTTAACAGTGTGTTATCAAATTATATAAAATCAATTTATTGTAGTAAATAAATAGCTTAAGTAA
This sequence comes from Maratus speciosus, assembly GCA_963932465.1. Lineage (NCBI taxonomy): Eukaryota > Metazoa > Arthropoda > Arachnida > Araneae > Salticidae > Maratus > Maratus speciosus. The sequence continues at coordinate 297,316,447 of OZ010798.1, forward strand.
TAAGTAAATATATAAAAGCACATGCCAAAACAATAATATATAAAATTAAGTTAAATTAAAAAGATTACTCTGATTACCTGATCAGCAAATTCCCATTTATGCAGGCCAACTAATTTTCCAGTAGTATCACCTGAAGCCTTGCAAGAGAGATAAAAAAATATATTGATAACAACAGAAAATTAGAAACAAATTAATACCAAAAACTGCAAGTGATTTTAAAAGAACTATATTTAGTTCTTCATAAAAAATAACAGAAAAGAAGTGATATGTATAACATACCTGAGTGAGATTAACCCATCTGTAAGTTCTTAAAACATGGTCAGTAAGACCTAAAACCAATTCAACTTCTCCATCACCATCTATATTAAAGACAGTCAGCCATATCAGACAGATATAAGTAGGATTAAATTTCTAATATTAAAAAATTTACACATATCTTTTCTAATCAAAAATATCTCATCAGTTACATAAGCTATATTTCTATTTTCAATCTTTTTACCTCATCAAACCAAACCTCAGATTTCTTAACAATTTCATTACATTAATCTAAATAAAATTGAAATCAGCTTTTATAAGTTAGATTCTCTAATGTTAAACAAGAAAGGTATTTAGTTTATCACATATTGACGCCTCAGAACAACAGTAGGACATCTAGTAATAATCAAAAATGAGATGTCTGACTTAACACTATGAAAAACGGTGTCCGCATCTGGTGGAACAGTAGGGAATTTTTATAAAACACATCTGAGATATAGTATTAAACATACTATTGTGTTTCAGAAGTTGTTCCACTGATGAAAAACAGTTTCTCATAGCAGTAAGTCAGACATCTCATTTTTCATTATTACTAGATGTCCTACGGTTGCTTTGATGTGACGATATGTTCAGTTTTTCAGTTTTTTAGGATAATTTTTGATGCTGCAATTCAAAGATAAGTTTTTAATTATTATTAAATGCCTTATTCTGTTGGGTGCTTATGTACAAACTAATAATTTGATTATTTAATTATGTATATTTACAATAGTGAAGAAGCATAAAGGTGTACTCTCCACCACTCATGGGAAGCTTTCTTAGAAACAAATCTTAAATCATCAAGAATTTTTTATGCTTTTCTTTAAATATTAAATTATGCAAACAGAATTAAATGAATGCACTTTAAATACATATACTATTGGGTTGGCAACTAAGTGATTGCGGATTTTAAATAAAAATGATAATTCAAAATTTTTTGTTAAAAATATAACTTTATTCAATTAGGTATTATCCATTTTTGTCAATGACCTTCTGCCAGCTTTCAGACAGTGTCATAATTCCATGTTCATAAAACTTCTGATTTTTGGCAGCAAAAAACTGAATTAAATGTGATTTTACTTCATCAGCGTCATTGAAAGTTTTACCGTTTAAGGAGTTCTGCATGGAACAAAATAAATGATAATCTGAAAGCGCAAGGTCAAAACTATATGGTGGATGTGACAACACATCCCAACCTAGTTCCAATAATTTTTGGTGAGTGACCAAAGATGTGTGGGGTTTTGCATTATCATGCTGGAAAACAACACCCTTACAATTTGCCAATGCTGGTTGCTTTTCTTGAACTACATCGCTCAGTTTGGCGAATTGTTGAACTTACACATTTGAATTAAGCGTTTGGTTTCTAGGTAAAAGTTCAAAGTGCAGAATTCCTTTATAATCCCACCAAACTGACAGCATAATTTTTTTTTTTTTTTTTTTTTTTTTTTTGTAAATCTTAGTTTTTTGTGTCGTCAGGACTGATTCATCTTGCACCACCCACGATCTTTTCTGATTAGCAATGTTACAAACTATCCATTTTTCGTCACCAGTTATCAGTCGTTTCAGAAATGGATCAATTTCATTGTGTTTCGGAAGAGAATCGCAGATGCTAATGTTATTTTTTAAGAAAAGGTGGGGGAAATAACAAAAAAAAATAAATAAATAAAAATTATATAAATACATTTTTGTAAGTAGGAAAATCAATATGAAAATTATTTGGATATTTTTCAAATGTTAATTAGTTTGAGGAAAAAAAGAATTATAAAAGTAAAAACAGTTAAAAACCTTTTTTAAGGATTCAATGTTTATCTTAAAAATTATGCTCAATTTCTTGTCTGCAATTCATGTAGTTCAAAAAAGTTTCTTCTACAACAGTTTGGCATGGGCCCAGATTATTGAAAATTCACTGGTTTGATTTACACCGATAAATAGTGTGGACTAGGGACTTATTAAAAAATATATAATTTTAGCTCTGTTTATTTTTTAAGAAATGTCAACAGGAATGAAAAAAAAAAAAGCTTTACATATTCAGGATATAAGCTTTCAGGATATCCAAATTTTTTTTTAAACATATAATCCAAATTAATATTAAATTGTTAAATGATAAAAAAAAGTTATGTGAAGTTTATTCAGAATTTGCACAGTGATTCTGGAATTTTTTATGCAATTTTTAGAGTTTTTTCGCATTTTGCGACGATTTTCTAGGCATTCTTAAAAGTAATTTAGTTTCAATCTTTTAGCCCAGTTTAATAAATTTTGTCATCTTCTCAATAAAATTTATTTTGAATTCATATAGCATTTTTAATTTTTTTTTCATTTTGCAGTGATTTTTTTACATTCGGTTTCAAATGTCTTCTTTCAAAGTAATTTTAACACAGTAACTTTAGTCCTCTGCTATTTTTGAATTTTTAAGGATTTTTAAATGAGATTTTCAATGTGTTTTTTAAGTTTTTCTGCATTTCGTGGTGATTTTATGACAGTTGTGAAAGAATTCAGATTACAAAGCTTTAACTCACTATAGTAAATTTTGTCCTTAATGATTTTTTAACTTTTAGGGGGGTTTGTATTTTGTACAGATTTTCTCACATTAGTACTTTTTTTTTTTCCAGCCACACAGAAAGGGGACGAAGGGGACCAAAATGTATAAAAGAGGACTACAGGAGACCTTTTCTTAAAAAGGGTCTTTAGGGTGGGAAGGGGGCCATTTCCGAGGCATGTATTAGGTAAAATACGCCAATTGACAGTTGACCCAATTATGGAAGATTACTTAATAGATTTTAAAATCTCAACATTAGTGAATGTATTGTAACTGATAAGCAAATTAACATAAGCATAAATGTCTAAGTGAGCTAAGCAGTTTTCTCAAGAAAGATAAAATACATAACAACAAAAAATATCGAAATCCTGCCATGATCACAAAGTGTTCTTGATTTCTCAGTCAGAAACTTCCGATTTGCTGAAGGATTAAGCAAGTAAGTTAAATTATAAAGAAAAGTAACATGTTGCAATGCTTAGCATACATTTAAGGGAGACCAAAATGGTTACCAGAGGAATAGCCTAGAAGAATGTACTACACACAGTTTTTATCAGCATAAAAAAACAAAGAAAATCACTATTTTAACATAATTTTATGCCCACCAGAGGAATTCTGGTAACCAAAAATATTTGTAATTGATCAATTACTAGTCACCCTATTTCAATCTTGCATTGGTTTCAATGTTGAAAAAGACATTAGCTGTCAATGAAAAGTTTTATGAAAATCAAGAAAAATTCAAATTAATTAATACAGAGCAGATGCAGAGCATCTAAATTTTAACCATATATAAGTTTTATACAACACAGAAAAAGAAAAATCAATATACTTTCAGTAACAAGAACTCATAAAAATATACTACACAAATGTGACAAAAAAAAAAAAAAAAAAAAAAAGGCCACGTACTTAAAAGATTAGACTTACCAACATCGGCTAGTAAGGCCACTTTAGTATTTGCAGGAAGCTGCTGGGTATGAAATGGTCGCCAGTTTTGCCTTTCACTTTCCTGTAAAATATTGCATGAAATATGACAACTGTGTGATAATGTTAGAGAACAAAATAGAAACATAAAATAACTCAGATTTTTATTGCAAAATTTGTATACTTATTCTCAGTTATATTGTGTGTAATGAATTTTCTTTCTTTTCTATTGCTTAACAAAATCCCATCAATATTCTGTTTATTTAATCTTATATCATAACATATTAGTTCTGCTTTTGTTTCCCAAGCAAGGTTTTGTTTCCTTAATTTTTTCTTATCCACCTTTTTTTTTTACGTCTATACATATCTTTTGGAAAAAAGGTCAGCCCTATTTCATCTAACCTATCACAAACTCAACAGTAAGTGCTCCTATCTGTTTAATCATATTTCAGTTGTTAACATCATCTTTCTCTAAATAAATGAGTTTTTAAATGTCATGTGATACCATCTCTTTGTCTCTGTAGACTTTCCTTCCTGAAGCTATTGGTAGAATAGTAGCATTTCCGGAAAATGCGGGGCTAAGGCCGAGAACCCACTGTTCCTATGAGCATCCTGTACATCCAAGGCTCCTGGGGGGCTCAGAGGTGTAATTCCCAAACTATGTGACCTAATTCTTGAATACACAGGTTATTATCATAACGACCATGACATCAAATGGTGCACCGGGTCTCAGGCTGAATGCCATGTGTTGGGTGGCACTCGGCCTTGGACGACAGCAGAAGTCATGGTGCATCACGCGGTTAAAAGTCCCACTTTCTTCACGGGGAGGCTCAGCCCATCTGACCTTCTGCGAGTTTAGGGGTTCCTCAGCAGTGTTGAATTCAGACACTTTTCTCCGAGAGGGATTTTTGTGGCTCCGGGAGGGAAATTGCACTTTTTTGCCCATTAAAAACACAAAATCTCAAATCTTTCGGGGGTGACATCTCATTGCTCCAGGGTAGGGGACACTCCCCCTTGACTGAATTCAACACTGTTCCTCAGAACCTATGTTGCTGGACGAAGCTCGCCAGTGAGAGATAGTTTTACCATCTCTTTGCAAGGTTCCTCTTAGATATTGATCACTTTATATCTCCCAAGGAACTACATACAGATGACTTAGAATCTCAATATTATGAACTTAGAATCTCAATGACTTAGAATCTCAATGATTCAGACAATCCGAATTTCTGAAACTCAGAATGCTTACTTGTCTGTTTAATAATTTAAAAAAAAACTCCCATGCTAATACATTTAAATCTGTTGATTTTAAAAATTTATAAATAATTTGCATGCTTTTATATTTTATCTTGACATAAAATAGTGATATTATGAATAGCGATTTGGCTGAATAACCGATTATTTGGACAAAAATTTAAGACCAAAGACCAGCATTTTTTTAACACATAAAATAAAACAACATGACTTTCACTAAACCTAAATTATAACAGGATAATTTTATCTGTATACACATATAATTCATGCACATTTCAGGTAAAACTGGAACACATTATTACACCATTGTAAAATATACTTTCTAATTTATTATTTTTGATTCAATGCAAAAAATTAAGAGTTTGTATTTTTTTCCCTTTTATAAGAGATATCAAATCAAATTTCTGTAAGTCAGGAAGGTAAATTATTTCCATTAAAAGACAAAGAATATCGTTCATTTATATGATCCACTGATACTTTTAGCTTTTCTTACATTCAAAGTTAATGAGTGCCCGATATGTTTTCTAAAATAATACTTGGTTTAGCTCATTTTATTGGAAGAAATATGTGCATTAAAATTCACTAATGATTTAAATATGGTATAAATTTTACATTTTATTATGTACTTTTTGGTTAGCCGGGTGCCAGTGTTATTTATACATAAATGTATATACATAAAACTATATATACATATATATGTGCATATATATACATATATGTTTGTATATATATATATATATATATATGCATATATGTGCATATGTATATATATATGTATGTATATATACAATATATATATGTATATATAACACTGGCACCCGACTAACTGAAAAATACCTTTTATTAATTAATGTTACAATCCTTGTTTGGATGCATGATGCTTAAGCATGCAGTTAAAAAATCATTTATTTACATAACATTAATGTTTGCATTTATTTGGAATCTAAACAACCTAATAATACAATTTAAACTTATATACAATTTAAAATTGTGTTAGTGTTACAAGATTTGTTTATTAACATGCTGAAATATAATTCTGAAATATTTTGTAGTAATATATTTAAGGCTTTTCTTAAAAAAAAAAATAATAATAATAAAACTAAACAATGTGAATCTTCCTAAGACAAAACTATTTTTATATGTGCATAAAATCTGCAGACTGCTTTAGAATTAAACAGCTTTTTTCATTTTTCTATAAATGTATTGTATATAATTGATTGCTTCCCAATAGTTGTGCTTCTAAAATTGCTTAAATATCCAACTTTGACTCCACTTTTTAACAGGTTCTTAGCCTTTAAAGGAGATAGAGAAATGTTATTCGATTTCTTAATATGTAAGTAAGAATACCTGCAAATTTTGTGCATTTAATCATGAAAATAACAGCATGAATAGGTCAGAGAGTAGCGAGTTTGAATTTGAGAAAGTATTGTGAAAAAAATAAGAACAAATTATTTTTATCCTGAATTTATTTGGTTAAACATCTAAAAGTACTTCACCAATCGAATATAGAAGGGCAAATACTAAACATTGACTGAATATTCGTCACATACCTAATACAAAATTTTTAAATATAAAGACATACTTCAAAAATTATTAAAGAGAAACCTTGCTTAATTAATTATAATGCACCCTATGCTTAATGCTTTAGTTAACTAATAGACTTTTTTATAGAAGCAGCAATCCATAAAAATTTAATCCATTAAATCACAGTAAACCGCTAAACAGGTCAATCATGAATATTAATAACTCTTTGCATAATGTATTCAAACAATTAAAAACTACATATTCAAACAGTAAAATGACAAATAATTAAATAATAATTTCTATAAGTACTATATTTTTACACAATAACTAAAATAATTTACAATTCACTTAAAAATCAAATTATTCTGTTTATAGATCAGCCAATGATTGGCAATTTTATCTTAAACGATAAACTTTTTAATAAAAGGCTCTAGTAACAAATTTACATACACATTTTAGAATATATTTTTTCTTTAAAAATAAAATGGAATGAAACAACATAGCTGAGTAATAGAAATAATATCTTAAGGTCGTATTTATGAAAGTTAATCCACAATTTGGGATTTTTTAAAATATGCATCAGGTCGTAACATTACCTGGAATTTGTTAACAAAAAAAAAAAAAAAAAAAAAATCATATGAGAAATCTATTATAATCTTTTATAAAAAAGGAGGAAAAAAAAAAAGACAAAGAATATCGTTCATTTATATGATCCACTGATACAAAAAAAGGAAAAAAAGGAAAAAAAAAAGGAAAATCCTAATATACCGCAAAAAAATAAAATAGCGACATAGACTTATTTTATAAGATAAATTATTCATTAACAAAATTTATAACCAATAAAAAATGTTTTGAAGAAGTTTTGAGGAGAGAAGGTAAGTTAATTTTTGAAGTATTTTTTCAATATGATGTGAATAAAGCAAATAAAACTCTATTTAAGGAAATTTTTCCTTAACTCCTTAAGCATCACTGGCATATATATAAGCAATAAGCCTATAGAAAATGCATGCATCTATTATAGAGATGGCGAATTCCAATGAAAGTGAGGCAATTTTCACGACCTGGGCTGTTGTATATAACAATACATGAGCATTTTCTTGCTATTATTTCAGAAAACTAATATACTCTTTCTTTAATTGCAGAAATATGTGATTTAAGTAAGGCACTGTATTTCACATAAGATTTCATCAGCGGTTAAGGGGTTAAATAAACCTCATAGAAAAGATTGGCAGTTTATGAATACAGTACAGAACCATTTATCTGGAATGGTTAGGATCAGACCTGATAGCAAAAAGTTCAAGATGGGAGACTGACGTCACAGATTTTCTTTTCTCTTTTGCAGATTCTTTTTTCCATTTAAGTTTTATTTTGCTTTATATTATATTTAGCTCTTTATTATTTAGTACAAAAACTTATTATTAAAAATGAATAGAAGGTTACAGGTAAGTGATTAATTAACGCTTCAATTGTAAGATATTTTACCTGCAGATTATTTTTTGTCCCTGAAGTATCTGCCGCAGACACTAGGAGAATTTTCTGCTACTGGGGGGGTCAGATGTATTCCAGATAACTGGTTTTCCCGTTAACTGGTTGGGCATTAAAGCAGCATCCATTTGATAAGTTTTGTGGAATATATGCAGTTGTGGCATTATTTCTGATTTTAAATTATTAGATTATTTGAATTAAAAATCAGATGCAAGAAAGATTAAAAGTTAATCAGAGTTTGAAAGTAGATAATTTATGTGAATCCCTAAGGAACAAAAATTCTTTTGTTTCTTCTGTATAAAAATTAAAACATCTAAAATACAACTATATATTATATGTTTCCATTTCAAATACTAGATACTGTCATCAAATTATACAATTGTTTCAAGCAATGCATATGTCAAACTGGCAGTGTATAACATTTTTTTCTGCAAAGAATCTGAAATCAGTCTATTAGAAATAGCATTCCATATAACTGGTTTTCCCGTTAACTGGTTTCCGGATAAATGGTTCCATACTGTAGTTAAAAATCACTCTTCTATATAAAAAGTTTAAATGAAATAAAATTGAATCGGACATTTCAAAACCTACACTTTTTTCTCCCCAAAATGCACTTTTTAGTTGCAGTATTAACCATGATGGTATGCTCACATGTGTGGGCAAAAATTACATAGGTTTAATTACCCACTGCCATTCAAATATTATAATAAATTTGTTGTCCATTGCATACACAATATTAGTCAATGACTTACGCGGTTTTAGCAGGCTCTCGTGGATTAGCGGTAGGGAAAATATCTGACATTAATTGGCTTTTTCATGGTGAGATAAAACTTTTCTAAAGAAATAGATAATGTTACACAAATAAATTTCGATTTTATGCAAAATAAACCACTGCCAAATATCCCAATGCAAAACATATTTTATTATTGTTCATCTTAGGTTCATTGTTTTGGCGTAAAATATCTGAAAGCCAGCACATCAACATTTTATGTTTCATGAGAGCATAGCCAAAAGAGTTGGCAAATGAAGTTTTCACTATGTTATTACATAATATCAATAATATTGGTTCAGACATTAAACACTAATATCTATTTTCTGAAAGTTGAACGGGACAAAATAAAACCAATAATTTTATTAACTATGTTACGGCGTAAATGCCCTCAAATTTATTTGTTTATAATTTAACTCTGTTTATCTTTCATATTGCGAAATGTAATTATAAAACTGATTTCTTTTGACAGAAAAAATCTAATCTGTTTATCTAAATTGTTTATAACCCTGAATCAATATTTATGAGTAACATTATGATTTCAAGGTCATGTAATAGATTTATTTACTTTATAATAATTTTGAATTGATGGTGATTTATTAGTTTTATAATTACTTGGATGTCATTTAAATGAATATTATAGCTATTTAGAAGATTTATAACTGCATATTGTAATTTTTATTTTGATGTTTATTTTATATAATATGTATCATTTTTAAAATGGTCAGTCTTGACTCTGTAACCAAGCAGAGAACATGTAACATGTCCTGACTCTGTAATCAGAGATGCCAATTGTTAAATCATGGCTCTGTTTAATACAGAGTGTATAGTGGAAGTCCTGACTCTGCAACCAAGCAGAGAACACATTTTTTTTTTTTGTATTGGCTCTGTTAAATACGGAGAATTACTATTATGGAACAATTATTAACTTCTAATGATGAATAGAATTTACATGCTATTTCAGTTTTATTTAATAAACTATTTAACCTAATTGCTCTCCCATCTCACTTGGATTTTGAAAATTTATTTGTCAGATGAATTTCGGCGCCAACATTTATTTTTGGTGCCGAAACCCGGGAAACATTTTTTGGAAATAATAGTGAGCTATTGTGAAAGAGATTTGTGATTAACAACTGTGATTTATTTTTCAACATGTGATTAGTGTGTGATTTATATTTCAACCTGTGATTAGTGTGGAATTATTATTGTGCCATTTGGATTACGACATGCCATCTACATTACCTGGAATTAACAGGTAAGAAAATATTTTTTTCATTTTCTATGAATGGTTAATGTTTTAAAATAAGAATTATTCTTTATTTAAAATGGAAAATCTTGAAAAGCTGAAAGCAAAACGTTCTGTTGAACGAACGAGTTTCACGAAATTAATTACAAAATTAGAAACATTATTAAATGATGACATTGATAATACGAAAACCGATGAATTATTAGAGCTTCAAGAAATATTTCTCTTAAAAGAAACGGCTTTCCAAAGTTTGAATCGTGATATTGAAGCTCAAATATCCGACTTAAAAGAATATGAAAAGGACATTGCTAATAGTGAAAAGTACACTGACCAATTGATCAGTGCTAAATTTAAAATTAAAAATAGATTAAGAAAATGTAAAAAGGATAATGTTTCTATGATAGCAACTAGTCGTGTAAATTCATTGAATGGTTCTGCTAGTGGAACAGAAACGAGTTCTGCCATGAAATTGCCTAAATTAAATGTTCCAAAATTTTCTGGTGAAATCGAAGAATGGGTCGAATTTTTTAACTGTTTTGAAACATCGATACACCAGAATAAATCACTATCTAAGATAGAAAAATTCGCTTATCTAAAATCCTTGTTATGTAATCGGGCCTATAATGTGGTAGAAGGGTTTCCTTTGACAGAACAAAATTATGATACTTGTATTGATTTATTAAAGGACCGTTTTGGTAAGGTTGATGTTATTATTAATAAACACATGACTAATTTATTAAATATGGAACCAGTTAAAAATTGTTCAAATTTAAATGCATTAAGAAGATTGCATGACATGTGCGAAGTTAATATTAGAAGTTTAAGAAATTTGGGGGTAACATCCAGTTCTTATGGACAATTGCTAAATCCTATTTTGCTAAAGCTATTGCCCCATGAATTAGTGATTGAATATCATAGAAAACGTGATACTAGCAAAGAGTCAGATGTAACCGATCTAATTGCCTTTCTGAAATGTGAAATAGAATGTAGAGAAAAGGCTTTGTCAATGACAAGTTCTAAAAATGATGCATCCTCTTCTTTTGTACATAAAAATAAAACTGAATTTCGTGAAAAGAAAACATCAAATAAATATCAACATGCTAATACCTTAAATGCCACTATTAAAGTTTTTTGTGTATTTTGCAAAGGTAATGATCATTTATCTTCCGAGTGTAAAAATTTAGCTGATGATAAGAAAAGATTAATGTTACGTAAGGAGGGTAGATGTTACAAATGCTTTTTGAAATCGCATTTATCTTCGCAATGCCGCATAAAATTAAAGCCATGTCTAAATTGTAAAAGCACTGAACATAACAAATTATTTTGCTTTAAGAAAAGTTTGAAACCGGAAATTAATGAAAATCAAAATCAAACAGTTGTATCTAATTCTCATTGTAATTTTAGAAATTCTAAGCATGCTGTTTTATTGCAAACATGTTGTGTAACTGCTCAAGGTAATTCTAAATCAAAGGTAGTTCGATTATTACTTGATTCTGCAAGCGAAAAAAGCTTCATAACAAAAGCATTAGCTCGTGAATTAAATTTGCCTGTTTTAAGAAAAGAACATTTAACTGTATTCGCTTTTGGCATGGATCAAGGTCGCGAAGAAGAATATGATGTTTTTAAAATTAAATTGCGAAGTAAAATGAATTATCATCGTTTTATAGATGTTGAGGTGCTAGCTACCGATTTGATAAGTGCAACAACATTGAAGGTTCCCAATTCTGACCCTCTAGTTATAAAATACATTGAAAGTAAAAGATGGAGGTTAGCCGACCCTACGCCCGAGGAATCCGAAGTACAAATTTTACTTGGAGCTGATTATTTCTGGAATGTTCAGAGAGGTGTCGTTGAAGAAATTAATGACCATTTATATGTAGCTAATACACTTTTTGGGTACACAATAGTGGGAAAAATAAACTCTAAAGGTAACGAAACAGTTAATGCTCATCTTGTATCTGTTAATGAAATAGAAAATTTTGATTTGCAAAAGTTTTGGAAACTAGAGTCTTTGGGTATTTGTGATAGTAAAAATGAATTATTTTCACAAAAGGATTTAGATGCTCTTGATTTATTTAATGATAATTTAAGTTTTGTAAATGGAAGATATGAAACTAAACTTTTGTGGAAAGTAAATAAAAATGAATTGGAATCCAATTTTGATGTAGCTAAACATAGACTTTGGGGATTAAAATCAAAATTGTGCAAAAATGAATGGTTACTTAAGGAATATGAGAAAATATTAAATGAACAATGTGGTTTGGGTATAATTGAAGAATGTGAGTTTAATAAAGATGAAATAAACACGTATTACATGCCTCACAGACCAGTAATAAGGGAAGATAAATCGACAACTAAAGTAAGAATTGTTTTTGATGCGTCATCCAAAGATAAGGGGGCAAAATCGTTAAACGAGTGCTTATTTCCTGGGCCCAATCTAAATCCTAACATATTGGACATTATTTTAAAATTCCGTCTCCACAAAATTGCTTTCTTGGCCGATATAGAAAAGGCATTCTTGCAAATCCAGATACAACAAGAAGATAGAAATTTTTTGAGGTTCCTGTGGTTTGACAATATCACTAGTAACAATCCCATTTTGAAGGTTTTTCGCATGACCCGTGTAACTTTTGGTGTAACAACTTCACCCTTTTTCCTTTCTGCAACCATCAAACATCACATTGAGGGGTATAAAGATTTGTTTGGAAAAATAGTTAATATGCTGGATACTTCCTTATACGTTGATGACCTGTTTCATGGAGCTGATTCAGTAAATGAAGCTTTTGTTTTATCAAACGGTGCAGAGAAGATATTGAGTGAGGCCAATATGAAACTCAGAAAATTTAAAACCAATTCTTCCGATTTAAAATTTTTATGGAAGGAACATGGAATAAACTTTGAGGAAGACACTCTTGAACAAAATCTTTCGAAGGTATTGGGAATTATATGGATAACAGAAAGTGACACCTTGAAAATAGACATACAACCACTTTTAGTAGAATTTGACCATAAAATTATTACCAAACGTATTGTTTTACAAACTGTGGCAAAAATTTATGATCCTATTGGACTCATTTCCCCTTTCGTGATAAGAATTAAATTTTTAATGCAAGAACTCTGGGAACATGGAATTGACTGGGATTCTACATTACCAGATTCTTTAAGTGGAAAATTCAGAAAATGGCATAATGAAATAAAAGACTTGGTAAATTTTGAAATTCTTAGAAAATATTTTGTAACTATCCCAAAATTAAATCCTGAAACCGCTCAACTTTTCATATTTTCTGATGCTAGTTTAAAGGGGTATGGGTCTGTGGCTTATTTACGTGATTCTTCTTCTTGTGAAACTTCATTTGTAATAGCAAAGTCGAGAGTAGCGCCTCTCAAGAAAATTACATTGCCGCGCATCGAACTTCTTGGAGCACTTACGGCTGCAAGATTAGCGAATTATTTAAAGGAAATATTTAAAATTGTGAATGAAAATATATTTTGTCTAAGTGACTCCCAAATTACCTTGCACTGGATTAAAGGAAGTGCTAACAACTGGAAGCCCTTTGTGGCAAACCGCGTACGCGAAATTCAGGAACTTGTTGCTCCTGTACAATGGAAATTTTGTAAAGGAAAGGAAAATCCTGCAGATGTTCTCTCTCGTGGTTGCTCTGCATCTGAATTGATTAATAACGAGGTATGGTTACATGGTCCTAGCTGGCTGAAGGAAGAATCGTTACCAGTATTTCCCCCTGAAACTCAACCTAATCTACCTGATGAAGAGGTCTTGCAAGAACAACGTAAAACGCTTGTTTGCTCCATATCCCAAAATATTCCAGAATTTGAGCTTTTATTTAAATTTTCATCCTGGTCTAAATTAAAACGAATTACGGCTTGGTGCCTCAGATTCATCAAAAATAGTACATGCCCATCTGAACGAGTCTATGGTTTTTTGACTGTTCCAGAACTTGAAAGGGCAACAAATGCTATTGTGAAATTAATTCAAAACCATGAATTCGGAGACGAACTGAAAATTCTAAAATCCAGAAAGATCCTAAATTCTAAAAGCAAACTCCTTCCTTTACATCCATTTCTTGACGAAAATGATATTCTTCGTGTTGGAGGTAGGCTAAAAAATGCAAACTTGTCTGAATATCAAAAACATCAAATCATTCTCCCTAAAAGGCATCATGTTACAGACTTGATAATAAAGTATTTTCATGAGAAACATCTTCATAGCGGGACTCAATTGACAATTTCAGCAATTCGACAAAAATTTTGGATAATTAATGCTAAAGAAGCTGTGAAAAGAGAAATAAGGAAATGTATGAAATGTTTCCGAAATTCATCACACCTTTCATCTCAGTTGATGGGAAATCTGCCATCAGCACGCGTGACACAAGCTCGAGTATTTTCAAGAGTAGGAGTCGACTTAGCCGGCCCCTTTTTGATCAAACCTCGTAAGGGACGTGGTGTGAAACCCTTTAAACATTATGTTTGTCTGTATGTTTGTTTCGTAACAAAAGCTATCCATCTTGAATTAGTCACTGATCTTACAACTGAAACCTTTCTAGCCTCATTGAAAAGATTCGTGGCTCGACGTGGAAAACCTCTAGAAATATTTTCCGACAGAGGTACAAATTTTGTAGGGGCAGACCGCGAAATAAAGAGAATGATGTCTCAAATTGCTTCTGATGAAAAATTGCACAAGTATCTTACTGACGAAATGATAGTATGGAAATTCAACCCACCTTCCGCCCCTCACTTTGGAGGCCTTTGGGAAGCGGGAATAAAACAAATGAAAAATCATTTGAAGAGAACAATTGGTGATCAGATTTGAACTTATGAAGAATTTTTGACCTTAATTGCACAAATTGAGTCATGCTTAAATTCAAGACCGCTTGTCGCTGAGTCTTCTGATCCAAATGACTTTACGGCTCTGACGCCAGGACATTTTATTATAGGAGCACCCTTGACCTCCTTACCTGAGCCTGATATCTCCTCTACCTATGTAACTCCTTTGGAACGTTGGAAATTGCTACAAAAGATTTTCCAAAGTTTTTGGAAAAGGTGGTCGTCAGACTATCTCTCACAATTGCAGCAACGTACAAAGTGGTTTAGAAGCAACCCGAACTTAAAAATCAATGACTTGGTGTTGATAAAGGAAGAAAACCAGCCCCCATTAAGGTGGAAATTGGGCAGAATAATTGAACTATTTCCTGGTAATGATAACATTGTTCGTGTAGTAAAAATAAAGACTTCTACTGGTGAACTGAAACGCCCTATCACAAAATTGTCTACTCTACCGATGGACATTTAATATAATAGAATTTTACTTTATTTTAACTAACTTTATTATTATTATTTTTTTCTATGTCTAATTTTTGTAACTTTCTGAACTATTTTGTATATTAATGTCTTTTTCTATTTTTAGTTGTTCCAGAAACTGTTTTTTATAGAAGTAGTAGGATTTAATTGCATTTCATTTTAGTTATACTTAACATTTAAGGTAATATTTTAAATTTGTATTTAATATTTGATTATTTAGTATGTGATAGTGGAAATTTGGTAAGTTATAATTGTTCGATGAACTCCGTTCATGGAGGCGGAGGATGTTACGGCGTAAATGCCCTCAAATTTATTTGTTTATAATTTAACTCTGTTTATCTTTCATATTGCGAAATGTAATTATAAAACTGATTTCTTTTGACAGAAAAAATCTAATCTGTTTATCTAAATTGTTTATAACCCTGAATCAATATTTATGAGTAACATTATGATTTCAAGGTCATGTAATAGATTTATTTACTTTATAATAATTTTGAATTGATGGTGATTTATTAGTTTTATAATTACTTGGATGTCATTTAAATGAATATTATAGCTATTTAGAAGATTTATAACTGCATATTGTAATTTTTATTTTGATGTTTATTTTATATAATATGTATCATTTTTAAAATGGTCAGTCTTGACTCTGTAACCAAGCAGAGAACATGTAACATGTCCTGACTCTGTAATCAGAGATGCCAATTGTTAAATCATGGCTCTGTTTAATACAGAGTGTACAGTGGAAGTCCTGACTCTGCAACCAAGCAGAGAACACATTTTTTTTTTTGTATTGGCTCTGTTAAATACGGAGAATTACTATTATGGAACAATTATTAACTTCTAATGATGAATAGAATTTACATGCTATTTCAGTTTTATTTAATAAACTATTTAACCTAATTGCTCTCCCATCTCACTTGGATTTTGAAAATTTATTTGTCAGATGAATTTCGGCGCCAACAAACTATAATGGACTCAAAATGGTTTTTTTTAAATGTATCAGTACTTTCCTGTTTCCTGTAAAAAATCATTCATTTTTACTGAATACCTGTGATTTTGAATTTATTAAAATAACTAAAGTAAATCTTGATTGTGTATATATGTGGGATTATAAATATTCTCAACAATGCAACTTAACAAACTCAAGAGTTTAACTGCTCAATATACAATATGATATGAAATAAAAAGCACAACACAAGGAACGTGAAGAAAGTGCAAGATATGAGGCAACTGCTCGTGCGGAAAAGATTCAAAAATAAAAAATGCCTAGAGAGATGGTTGGTGTTCCATAGTTTTTGTATCAACATGAAGGTTGAAAATCTGGCAATGGCCGAATGAAAGGCTTAAGTAAGTCTAGGTGATTTCTTGTATTTTTGTTTATGAATGTGCAAATTCTGTATTATATTATTAATGTTATTGAACTGCTATGATCTATATTTGTTCGTGTGAATAATAAATGTCCTACATAATTGAAAAGCTGATAGGTGAATTCATTTGTAGCTGTTAGCCAAATGGATATTTAAGTAGGTAAAATATTAAATCCTACATATATGCTAAAAGGAAGAATACTTTGATATAGTTTCCAAAATTCAGCTCAATACTTCCAATGAGAAAACAACAGAATGACGATATTTTGAAATTTAAGAATAGGTGGCCAATCCAACACTATCCAAAATTATCATACTTGTTCCTAGTTTTGCAGAAAAAAAGAAATTCGAATAAACAAAAAAAAAAAAAAAAAAAAAAAAAAAAAAAGGAGGGGGGGGGGGGGGGAGAGACTTATTATTGTGCATAAGTTTTCACTAGGATGCTGATAAAAAGGAAATCATTGTAGCCAAGGAGTTTATTGATGTCCTTACAAAGGATAATGTTATTTTAAAAAGTTTTAATTAACAACAGCAACAAAAAATTATGATTTAAAATGATAAGAGTTCAAGATAATATTTTTAAGAGAGCATATGCTTCTTTACTGATATATGCAAAAAAGCCAACAACAGAAATAGAAAAAAAAAATTGCACTTCAACAGAATATTGAATTTAAATTATGTCGATGGGACTTAATCTAAATCTTAGAATTAAAACATTAATTTTTTGTCTATTTTGTCAAATTTCTAAAAATATGACAAATACATTTGTTTGTTTTGTTTGCAGAGTACTAAATCTCATTTTAGCAAAAAAAAAAAAAAAAAAAAAAAAAAAAAAAAACTACCATAAAATAAACAATTGATAACAAACTTACAAATTTTAAGATCTAAGAAATAATGAGTAGCAAAAAGTTTTTAAAAATGTATTGATTCTTGAATTTTTTTTCATCTGTAACTTATATGGGGTATTTTCACAATCTTTTGACTTTTAAGTCCCTGAATAATAATTTTTATTTTAGTACATATTCTTGTGTTTTTTTATTTTATATACTGGGAAACATCCCATTGCATGATTGCATAACAATATTAACGAGATAAATAAGTTTTGGACGATGTTGAGGTCCAAATACCAGGAAAACTCCTATACCGTCCCGTGTCCATGATTTTTAAGTTTGGAGCTGTCTGTAAAAAATTGTTTCAATAAAAGTAATTTGATGTAATTTTTTTCCAAAACTGGGATAATAACAGAAAAATGTAGCAAAAAATTATCCTGCACACATTTTTACAGTTAATATTATTTTTTGAACTCTGTCCCTGGGTTTTAGATTCTTTACCATCCCTCTTGCTAAACTAATATAGAAAATCAGTTCAGATGCAGCCACAGAGTTTTTTCCAAGTTTTTTCTCATGATCAGAATAAATGAAAGAAAAGTCTAGGATAATTCTTCTTTAAATACCAGATTGAAGTATGCTAAAGAAAGAATAGCTAAAATTCTTTGACAGGGAATATACTGCAGAATTTAAATCAGCATTTAAATATCAATTTCAAGCATTGTGGCTTGGTAGTGTTACCATCCCCAAGGTTTATTTGTGCTCTTTTCGAGGTAAATTAATTTTTTTTTTTTAATTTAATCCAATGTAAATAACTGTTTCTAAAAATCAATGAACATTGTGGCTATCACTTAGTCTTAACATGATTTGCCAAAAAATAGTGGTAATTTTTCTTACCGTCCCTTTTTTCCTATACCATCCCCCTTTTTTTTCCTTCCATCCCTTCTTTAACATCCCTTTAAGACAATGTTATACCAAAATTTTGTGCTAAAAATACTACATTGTTATTATTTCTTATTTGAATGCTCTGCAGGCACTATGCAAATTCCTTATAAGTAAAAATTTAGAAGAAAATAGAAAGTTATAGCAGTAAAATGGTAAGGAAAATTAAACTCACAAGTTTAACTTAAACCTCAGTTAAATAAAAAAATTTTCACTGCTGAGCATTTTTTCTTTATGAATCATTAAGGCTGTTCTTAACTACTCTGCTCAACAAGCGCAAAACGTTTTGACACATTTATGAATTCATTTTTTAACGGAAAGATATAAAATTGGAAAACCTGGCCATGGAAGCGATTTGGAATCGAACTGTGTTTTCCATTTTTTAATCAATAAATTACTTATTGAGTTATAAGTGATTTTGATCATATCACAAACACGTTTTTTACCCATTCCTGACCGGTTATTCGTGTTTTGTGCAGAAATTCAGTTCAAAATGCCTAATTTGACACTATTTTCTGAAAGATCTTTTGCATTTGCAAAAAAACGAGAAAAAACAGCTTGATTACATAGTTTCTGAACAACAACACCAGCTAGTTTCATGCATTCCCAATTAAAAATAAATTAAAACTTATGTCACAAGGTTGCCCTTTTGGATTTGAGAACAGCCTTAAGGCATTCGTCTATCAGATTAAAATGTTATTTTAGCAAGTTTAATTTTACCAGATTTTTATTCCCGAAAGTCAAAAGATTCTAAGAATGCCCAATATACAATTTTAATTTCAAGAGATAAATTTAATTTTATAATTTCAATTTTTTAATATTGGGCACAGGTCATTTTATGGATATAATTCAAACCACAGATCTACGTGCTTGCATATAATTTTTATAATACAAAATAATATTAATCAAATGTTTTTAATTATCCAGAATGCTACCTGTACTTTTAGATCAGATATCAGTATAATAATAATAACAATTATAATACTGACAAGTGACAATACAGTATTTTTCATTAACCAGAATATAAAACAGAATATAAAACCTTTTATAAACTAACTAAATGGATTCTGTTTTATCAAAGACAACTAAACACATTGAAGAAATTAAAAACTTACCGGCATCATAACATCCATACTAAATATACAGCACAATCCTTCACCACTGATTGATATAGCAAAATTCTATCGGAAAAAGTAAGCTATTTTTAGAAAGGAAATACAGCATTAAAATTTTAAGTAATTAATAATATTCAAACAGCTATTGAAAATAAGTATATCTTTAAAAATCCCTTCTCTTATAATTATTTTTATTTTATTTTAAACTATAATTTTAGGTTGGTTGGTTGATTTTTGATGGCCAATTATCTACACTAGGGATATAGGCCCGGGGGGAGTGCCCTTCGTGGGGGTCTTTCTAAGGGAACCTAACCCGTATTTACGCATGGAAATCCATGGCTCGAAGAAAACCACGAAAACTCCGAACGATTAGGCCGACGGGCACGATTGGGATCGAACCCAGCACCTCCCGTCTACCAGCTTCGAGAGCAGAACCTCTCAGCCACTGGTGGGGCAACTATAATTTAAACTCTAAAAGTTGTAATAATTATGGCTATGTTTGACAGCTAATTGATGAACAGGAGAATAATTATAAGAATAAAATTTATTTGTTTTCTAGGCAAATTGATGATAAAATGAAATACTTTATAACCATTTTTTAATCCATTTTCCCACATAAAAATGCAAAATTTACAGAATTCAAAATTTTTATGAGTGTTTAGTCTTTTCAACTATGCTGAGTATGTTTAGTTATCTGGGGTTAAATATTATACATATAAAAACACAACATAACATTAGTGAATTTCAATGTTTAACTAGTCGGATGTACCAATCCCAAAACTTTCTTCTATCTCATACATGTTAATACTGGAAAATTCGCTCTCACACTGCCAAAATTAAACGGCAATCTATGCCAATCATGAGGATTCTAAAAATATGAAATTCCGTGCATTAGGTCTTGAGATATGGCTATCTCTGAAATCGTGTAAATTCAGCAAAATTAAGCATAGCAGCGCCACCTATTGGGTGCTTTACACCAAAAATCACCAAGCAACCACTTATGTCAATGTCTAACTGAATCTGAAGTCTGGGGAAAATCTGAATATGAGTTTTGGAGATAGAGTTATTGCGAAAATTATGAAAATTCCAGCATAGCAGCGCCACCTATTGGACGATTAACACTGAAACCTAATCAGCAACAACTTGTGTTAACATCTAACTAAATCTGAAGTTAGATGAAAATTCGTGCATTAGTTTTTGAGATAGAGCTATTGTGGGAATCGTTCAAAATGCAGCACAGCAATGCCACCTGTTGAGCGATTTACACCAACACGTAATCAGCATCAAGTCATATCAATGTCTAACTGAATCTGAAGTTTAATGAAAATCTGTGCATTAGTTCTTGAGATAGAGTCATTGCGGAAATCGTAAAAAATGCAGCATAGCAGTGCCACCTGTTGAGCGATTTACACCAACACGTAATCAGCATCAAGTCATATCAGGGACTAACTGAATCTGAAGTTTCGTGAAAATCCGTGCATTAGTTCTTGAAATAGAGCCATAGCGTAAATCGTAAAAAATGCCGCACAGCAGCGCCACCTGTTGAGTGATTTGCACCAAAAACTAATCAGCATCAATTTGTATCAGGGACTAACTGGTTATGAATTTTTATTAAATTCCGTGCATTAGTTCTTGAGATAGAGCGCCCACAAAATTTGTGTCACACACAGACAGACAGACTCACAGACAGACATTTTGTAAAAACATGTTTTTCGGGTTCTCTGAACCCTAAAACGTGTAAATCCGTCGAAAACCGGAATTCGAAAATTTTCATGAATCCAATACTTTCTTCTTGTAAAGATAGAAGAAAGTAAAAATTAAGGTACTACTTAGTTATCCCGTCGACCAATTTTGCCAAATTATATAAATCGCCAAAATTATACAAATTGACATAATTTTTATTTTAAATAACAAAAGAACAAATAAATTAGTATAACATTAATAAAAATACAAATAAAACGTCAAAATAAAAATCACTTGATGACGTAAACATGTGTAACTTGCTTAGAGTCACGTGAATGTGACATTTACGATCAACCATTACTATCATTTAATCTTATAGTTTGGTGATAGATTTTTGACCGACGGGATAACTAAGTAGTACCAAAATTAAAATTAATAAAAAGTGAGATTTTTGGCCCTAATATAATTCTACATATTTATTACTTTACTAAAGGTACATTTGAAAATCTATCAATGTCCCTTCACTGAATCAATAAACGTTTTTAGAATGAAACTGAATAGTCACCAGCAATTGAGTTTAAAAATAATTAGACCTGCAATAGAGTTTAAAAATAATTAGTCTTTTACAAGTGAGTGTTTCCAAATTGAAGTTAATAAAGAATAGTGTGATATATATTTTTTTAGAATGGAATTACACTTCAGCCGTAAAATAATAAATATACAGTATGTACAAATATATAAAGGCAAAGGTATAAAAGTAATACCCAAAGGCATTATCTTTATACCTTTAAGGCAAAGGTTCCTAAACTTTCTGGTTTAAAATTTTCTCGCAATCTACTTAACACTATTTCTAACAGTATCAACTGACACTTTTTAAGATTTTGATTTTATTCATAATTCTTTAGCAAACAGGATTTGTGATCGTTTTAAATAAAAAATTACACATAAAATAACCACAATCTTAAAATGTATCATTTGGCACTAATAGACATTGGCATATATAGGTATATATGCCAAACTCAACTCACAAGAAAGGAAATACTAATGTGTAAAAGTGGAGATATCAAATTTTTTTTACTACCAGATATAACAATAAATAAAAGTGTTTAACTTGCTTTAAGGCATGAAAAAGATTTCAATAATTTAATATCAACAGTTTCAGTCACACTCCTGATGATCATCAGGGTGTTTAGACTGTTAAATCTAACCCGGTAATGGTCTCGAGAGTGATTAAACTGTTGGGATTAAATCAGTGAAATCTATTTCACACCTTAAAGCAAATTAAACAGCTTTGTTTATTGTCACAACTGCTAATAATTATGGGTGTAGTGTCCATTCCATCTTTCTATCTTTTAATGCATAAAAAAACTACACTTATATCTGGTGCTTGGATACCAAACAACCTTTAGACAATAACATCTGGTCTGTTGTCTGAAACAACTCAACAGAATATGTCACAGGTAACTCCATTAAAAGATGAATACATGTAAACCGGGCGGTGGCTGCACAAACCATCACCTCATCAAGTTCATTGCTGAAATTTTAGGATTAGTTAAAACTCGATTAGCATATTAAAATGCAATTGGTCTGCCAAATAGTGTTCACTTTAGTAAGAAAAAAGGATAAGAAATCTTTAGGGGTGCGTTTCACCACTATTAAAAAAGATAGGGTGCATTTTCCTGATTTTAAAAAAGGCAGGGAAAGGTCCTTTGTAAAGGTGCAAGAGGGGGACGAACACTACTGCCAAGTCATGTCTTGGTGGAAACCACCTGCAGACATAATTATAGTGGTTGATTGGTAGATTTACCATTGTGTTTTCCTGCACCCAAAGGTATGAAAACAAGGAGAACTGGAAGCAGGAAAACACAATCATAAACCTACCAGTCAGCCACTAAAATCGGGTTTGCAGGTGGTTTCCACCAAGATATGACTTAGCAGACCAGTTGCATTTTTATATGCTAATTAAGTTTTAACTAATCTTAAATTTTCAGCTGTAAACTCGATGAGGTGATGGTTTGTGTAGCCACCACCCGGTCTGATAAGTACACTTTATTAATAAAGTTGTCTATGTATCCATTATTTAATTCAGTTCCATTACCTACCTGTAGCATGTAGCATATTCTGTTGAACTGTTTCTGATAACAGACCAGATGCTATTGCCAAAAGACTGTGTGAGTGAGCTGTGCTAACCAGTTGTCTGTCCAGGTAGTTTAATAGGAAGAATGCTGGCAATTTAAGCCAGAGGTCTTCAGTTTAATTCCAAGCCTGGACACTTTTCACTCAGTTGGAAAAATGTAAGTTTGTACAACAAGAATAAAATCATTCTAAAATACAGGGTATCCCAAAAAGATACGTACCACTTCAAAATTTTATTTTTTTTTTTAAGAACAGGTCTACAGCAAAACTAGTTATAACAATAGATAGAATAACTTAAAAAGTTTTTTCTGCTGCCTTAGTAAAACCCAACATGAGATCCTTTTGTAGCACGAAGAATATCAAGACGATATTCCAATTTAATCCACAAACATTTTAGCATGCTAACATCAACATAAGCTACAGCTATATGGATATTTTGTTTCAATTCCATGAATTAATTTTGTAAGGCTCTTAGAAAATCAGGGTTGCAAAAAACCCACCAACCTAAAATAACCCGGGTGAGTTTTTTTTTTTTGTGTGTGTGTGTAAAACCCACTCTAAAAAATAGGGATGCACCAGATATTGATTTTGCCGGATATTGGATACCGGATATCCGAAGCTCATTTGCCAACCGGATTCGGATATCCGGCACTAGATATGTTTTTAGTTATATGGTGAATTATTTCTTTATATAATGCCATCTCAGAACAATAAATTACAAACATGTTTTACACATCATTAAAACATTTTAAATGTATTGAAATATAATTTACAAAAACTGTATCTCTTTGAATATCAGGCTTGAAATTCAAGTTTTCCCAGGAAGGGAGTTTCCCACTCAACATTTATATTATAAATGCAGGGGAGTTGAACTATTAGAAAGGGAAAAAAATATCTTTAAACGCTGCTATTTTTTAAGTGCCACTTAAAGAATTACATTTATATAGACATGACAAAGTACTATTCAAATAATTTAAAATAAAAACTCAAGACAATTATCCAAAACGTTAATTTTTATTAAAACAAAGGAACAGAATCAAGCTTTATACATACCATGTCTATTTTTCAACTTTCACCTAATGTTATGGGCAATTAACAATTGGGTTGCAAAATAAATTTCTTAATTTAGATTTTATTCCATTTTACGAACTCTTTCACAAGTTACACTTTTGACAAACAGCACAGAGCAACTTATTATATCCTTAAGGTTGTTCTTAACTGCTCTACTCAACAAGCGCAAAACGTTTTGACACATTTACAAATTCATTTTTTAGCGGAAAGATATAAAACTGGAAAGCTTGGCCATGGAAGCGATTTGGAATAGAACTGTTTTTTCCATTTTTGGATCAATAAATTACCTACTGAGTTATAAACATTTTTGATCATGTGACAAACACGATTTTTGCCCTTCACGGACTGGTGTTTCTGCTTTCTTCGGGAACTTCGGTTCAAAATGTCCACTTTGACATGATTTTCTGAAAGATCTATTGCGTTTGCAAAAAAACGGAAAAAATAGCTCGATTACATAGTTTCTGAACAACAACACCTGCTAGTTTCATGCATTTCTGAACAAAAATAAATTAAAACTTATGTCAGAAAGTTGCCCTTTTTGATTTGAGAACAGCCTTAATGGAATTATAGTCAAAACTGTAATCCCTGGTATTTTCGTTAATTGAACTATGTTCTATGCATTGTAATTTTAAATCCATATCCAAAGTTTGAAAAGAAAATAGTCAATTGATTTCTTCTATTACACGAGAAAAGGTTGATTTCAAAAAGCCATGCCCTAATTTCTGTGGATTGCAAGAATCAACTAGTTTGTTGTTTCTATTTCTAAATAGGTTTTTTTTAAGTTCACCATTTTTTTTTTCTTCATGTGCACCAGAAGTGAAATCTCATTTTATTTAGTGCTGACTATTGACCAATTTGGTAGAGCTCAGTCTCCAGTGGCCGTTACTGCTCTTTTAGCTATTTCTTATTTTAGGCACAGGGAAAAAACATCGCAAAATACGTAAATCGGTCCTAGGAAAAAATATTGCCGATTTCGTCAATCAGTGAAAAAAAATTAAAAAAAATTATCGACCGTTAGCGAGAAAAAATAACTGAAGTTTGTGGGAAATCAGCAGCGGGAAAATATCACAAAATTCGTCAGTCAAGCACAGAAAAATATCGTGAAATTTGCCACTCACCTGGTCGCAGAGGAAAAATGCGAAATTTTTCAATGGAAAGCAGAAAAGCAGTCGTTACTTTCATCAGTATGTCGCAAGAACAAACAGGGAAATTTGCCAATTGGTCATAGAATAAAATTGCTAAATTTGTCAATTGGTCGCAAGAAAAAAAAATTATGAAATTCACCGATCGGTCTCTTGAAAAAATAGTGAAATTCGTCAGTCGGTCGTGGAGAAAAATCGCAAAATTTTTCAGTAAGATGCAGAAAAGCAATCATGAATTTTGTCAATCTTCCGTAAGAAGAAACTGTGAAATCTGCCGAACGATAGCAGAAAATATCACAAAATTTGTCAGTCGGTCCAGAGACTTAAACGTCGTTTTACAAAGAAACATTTTCGGAAAATGATTTTTTGGAAACAGGAGACCCCCCCCCCCCCCCCCCCCAAATATTCTTTAGGACTTGAATCCTGCTATCCCGTTTCGAAATTCAAGCCCTGTATCTGCCATTCAACCCCTGTAATGCATATTAATAATGTTGTATAAAATGTGTAATTTAAACATTAAAATATTCTGTTTATTTGTACAATGAATTGCTGATGATTGTTATTGGATTTTGGATATGGGATTGACTATCTTGATAATTGCCAATAATTAATAAATTTGTGCAACAAATTTTAACCAATTAATATGCCTATAATTATACAGTATTTTCACAACGAAATATATGCTACTTTTTTTTTATTTAAACATAAAATATCTACCAATATACCCATGATTAAAGAATTATTTTCTCCAAACGTAGGTTTAGTTTATGCTTCTTTTCTGTTTTAATTATTTAATACTGTTTTGCTTTAAGTCGCATTTAGTTTTACTTTAAGTTAAATTACTTTGATATTTATAAGTAAAAAGAAAATTACTTTTAATTTTAAATATTTATAATGAAGTTACAAAAATAACTAGTTGGATGTGCCAATCCCAAAACTTTCTTCTATCTCATACATCTTAATATTTCAAAAAGTATTTCCAAATGTTAATACTTCAATATTATACCAAATTTGATTTTGATATAAAATTTCTGCTCCAGTCAATCAGAATAAGTTAATCTCGATCATGATAGTTATTAAAATCAACAATTTTTTCGTCATTGTTGTACATCAGTTGTTTGTGAATAGCCAGCTTAGCAGGATGCGAAGTTTCCATCCCTTCACGAGCCGCCAATATACAGTTTTTAAAAAAAACTGCAAAAAATCGAGAAAATTTTACAAAAATTGCTGCACCCATTACAGTGCTACCTTCTGGCTGAACATTTCCAAATTCAAGGAAAAACTGCTGGCCATAGCCAAAAATGTACACAAAAAATTGGTTCAATTCTATGTTTAGCTTCATACACTTTTTGATGGTAAAATAATGAAAATAACACAAAAATCACTATTACAGTGCCCACTTCGAGCAGAATATTTTCAAATTAAAGGAAGACTTGCTGGCCATAGCCAAAAACATACTCCCAAAAATTGGTTCAATTCTATGTATAACGTCATACACTTTTTGATGGTACAAGAATGAAAGTGGCACAAAAATCGCTATTATAACACCCCCTTCAGGCGGAATATTTCCAATTTAAAGGGGAACCTGCTGGGTATAGCCAAAAACATACACAAAAAATTTTGTTCAATTATATAGATAACTTCATACACTTTTCGATGGTACTATAATGAATACAAAAATCGCAATTACAGTTCTCCCTTCTGGAAGAATGCTTCCATATTGAAGAAGGGCCTGCTGGCCACAGCCAAAAACATACACAAAATTTTTTAATCCATTCTATGCATAACTTCAGATACTTTTTGATGGTACGATGGCAACACACGGACAGACAGACATTTTGTATAAACATGTTTTGGGATCTCTGACCCCTAAAGCGTCTAAATCTGTCGAAAACCGGAAATCGAAAAAAATTCAATTACAATACTTTCTTCTATTGGAGATAGAAGAAACTAAAAATAGGCCTACTTAATTGTTAAACTTAAATGAAAGAAAGAAAATCAATAAAGTTACACTTTAATAAACAACTTCAAATTTTGTTTTATATTCTGAAAGTAAAGGTACAATTTTCTAAAAGATGTAAGCGTATATTCTTAAATTTAATATAAAGAGTTCAAATATCAATGTTACGAAAGCTGGCAACTCTTTAAACATGTGAGAATTACCTCTTACTCATGAACTTACTTTTATATTTTGCATTATAAACAAAAGTTTTTTGGCATTGTTTTTGTCAAAAGATTTCTCTTATCCTTATGTATTGGCTGTGCTGCGCTCTGCCGGATATCCGGTGATTGTGATTCGGATATTGAAATATCAGCCGGATATCCGTTGCATCCCTACTAAAAAACCCAATAAAACCCACATCAAAGCGGGTTTTATTTGGTTTTTTATAATCCACAATATTATTATTTAATAATCAGTAACTTTTATATTAATTTTTTAACTTTTACATTAGTTTTGTGTTTAAACCTTTATGTACTGAATTATGAAAATTTTATCTTCTAAAGCATTTTTTGTGAATTGTTTAAACTACATTAGAAGATTTACATAATCATTTTACAAATTTTTGAAGGATTGAAGGATTTAGAAGGATTAATTAGATTAGAATGTATAGGGATTTTGTGCAATATTTATAACCCCACTAAAATCTTTTATTTTAAATATTTTTTTGGTATTTTGTAGAATTAGAAAATGTACAGTATAATGTTCTTACAATAGAAATATTTCCGAATTGAAAATTCCCCCCCCCCCCCCCTCCAATGCCAAGAAAGCTGAAAAGATGACAAGGCAAAAGAAATCATCTTTTTAAAAATAATTTGTTTTGTGTAACCAATAATGCTTTTGGAACAAGATAAAGTAATGTATCTATAACTCATTCTAAACTGTATTACAACTAATCGATGTATTAAATGAATTTTATGTCAAGTTATTTTAATGGTACTTATAAGTACCATCAGTAGATAAAGGGTTAAAGAGTTACACTATTCTATTAAAACATATTGTGGGTGTACTGCCAAATGTGACAAAGTCAAAATTGTCAAAATGAAATAATGTGCGTCTTTTAAAAGCCTGCTAATATTAGGAAAAGAAAAAGCTAAAATCAATATACATAGCTAAAATAACATTTTTGGATAGATAAAAAATGACAAGGTCTTTCATACACAGATAACAATATAAAACTTCATAATTATAAGTTTCCAACTGGATACAAACTTTACTTATTTACTTTAGGCCAAGGTTGGTCAAAAAAAAGGAGTGCTTTTTTAAAAAGACCCAAATAAACCAATTTTTGTTTAAACCATTTTTTGTGGGGTGGGGGGTGGGGGGGGTAAATCAGTCTTTTTTTAATATCATTTTCTATTACATATAGAAGCATGTTTGTTGATAAAAATAAATATTGTTGGATAAGTATTATAACTTCATTTCAAGATATTCAAATTAAATAATTACAATCAGTTATGTAGATAATTGAAATCATTTGTAATTTAAATATTTTTAATAAGAGCTATGCATTATGTTCTAAGTATAAACTGATCTATACAGTGAACAGTCGACATCTTGAAAATATTACCAAGCATCCTTTGATTAATAAATAATAAAAATAAAAGATTAAAGGTTTGTTTCAAAAATACGTTCTTAGTGGGGAATACAGATAATAAATCAATTAAATTTAAAAAATCAAAAAACCCGAACTAATTAATTATTTCTCATCAATATGAAACTATTTTTTATATTACTTACATATACTTTTTTATTTACTTGTATTGATGACTTTTAAGTTGTGTTTAATTGTTAGTTCGTATCTATAAACACTGTTTTGATGAGGCCTATACATGTCTATGACAGGGTTCTTACACATTTCTTTAAATAAAAATCAAGTACTTTTAAGGACTTTCAAGGACCAAAGCCAAAATAATTTAAGGACCTTCAAATTAAATAAACTATTAAATTATAACATGCATTTAATAAAGGGTTTCTTTCCTTTTTGTAAAAGTTTTAAATATTCAAATGGAAGGGAAGGGGGGGGGGGGAATTTCACCATGTGGCAGTAGAAATTTAGAAAAATTAAAATAACATACAGCAGAAGAAAAAACTAGTCAGATGTGCAATCCCAAAACTTTCTTCTATCTCATACATGTTAATACTACAAAATTCATTATCAGAGTGCCAAAATTAAATGGTCTATGCCCCTCATGAGGATTCTAAAGATATGAAATTCCGTGCATTAATTGTTGAGATACGACTATTGTTAAAACCGTGCAAATCCTGCAAAATATAGCATAGCAGTGCCACCTGTAGGGGGATTTACACCAAAACCTAATCAGCAACAACTTATGTAAACATCTAACTGAATCTGAAGTTTGATGAAAATCTGTACATTAGTTCTTGCGATACAGCTATTGCAGAAATCGCGAAAAATGCTGCATAGCAGCGCCATCTGTTGGGAGATTAACACCAAACCATAATCAGCACCTATAATTATCAAGGTATACCTGAATCTGAAGTTTGATGAAAATTTGTACTTTAGTTCTTGAGATATAGCTATGGCGTAAATCGTGAAAAATGCAGCATAGCAGCACCACCTGTTGTACGATTTACATCAAAAACTAATCAACACTAATTTATATTGAGTATTAAATGAATATAAATTTTTATTACATTTTGTGCATCAGTTCTTGCGATACACCACCCACAAAATTTGTGTCACATACAGAGTCACAGACTCATTTTGTAAAAACATGTTTTTCAGGATATCTGACCCCTAAAACATGTAAATCGGTCCAAAATTTTTCCGAATCAAATACTTTCTTATTGTAAAGATAAACAAAGAGGAGAAACAATTTTTTATTATTGAGGGGGGGGGGGGGGTGTAGTTTAACAGACTTACAATTAACTTACAGTTTTAAAGGCTTTAAATTTTGTATGCTTGGTAAGGAGAGGGGAGGGCGGGGAAACGTCAATTTCGGTGGAGGGGGGGGGGGTAAAACTGTATGATCGATTTATTGTTGCAATAAAATAACTAATGGAGCAGAAAAAGTTTTTAAAAAAGCAATGATTTTTAAGATTTTAAACTTTATAAGTTGAGGGGGCAAAGGGACAAGCACATTTTTTAAAATTTTTGTAGGGAGGGAGGGAGTTTATTAGATGACTTATTTATTTACCTTATTAAAAATTTACAAGAAAAATAAACTAGGAGGAGTTTTAAAGACTTAAAATTCCATGTGTTCTTTAAGTGTGTGTGTGTGTGGTGGTGGTGGAGAGGGGGGGGAAAGCAAAAGGAAAATTCCAATTTCGAGTGGAAAGAGAAATCTTGATTGATTATTTATTGTGGCAATAAAATGACAAAGCAAAAAAAAAATTTAAACAGTTTCGAAGAGTTTTTAAACTTTGAGTACTGTGGGGGAGCAAAGAAAAACGGAGGAAGAAAAATTTTGAGTGTGAAATTCAGATGAAATTTTAATGAAATTTGATGGAATGAATTGTTACTGAAATTTAGGACAGATTATTTATTCAGTATGAAGTAAGAAATAGAGTACAGGGATGAAAGTGAACTAAAGCCATTTTGTAGTAGCAAAAATCGAATTTTGGAGCAGTAAAATCTATTCTTGTAGCAGCAAAAATCTGATTTTGTAGCAGTAAAATCCATTTATGTAGCAGCAAAAATTAATTTTGTAGCAATAAAAACTGTTTTTGGAGCAAATTGAAATTCTAATTCTAATAAAAAAGAAATCTTCGTATTTTCGCGATATTTTGATGAAATTTGCGTATTTCTTGCGATTTTTTGGCGAAATTTGCGTATTTTTCGCGATGTCTTGACAAATTTCGCGTATTTTTCGCGATCTCGACAAAATTCGCGTATTTTTCGCGCTCTTTTGACAAAATTCACGTAAATTTTCGCAATCTTTTGACAAAATTCGCGTATTTTTCGCGATCTTTTGACAAAATTCGCGTATTTTTCGCGATCTTTTGACAAAATTCGCATATTTTTCGCGATCTTTTGACAAAATTCGCATATTTTTCGCGATCTTTTGACAAAATTCGCATGTTTTTCGCGATCTTTTGACAAAATCCGCGTATTTTTTGGTATCTTTTGTTGAAATCAGTGTGCTGTTCGCTATTTTTTGACGACATTAGCGTGTTTTTTTTTTTAATCTTTTGACAAAATTTGCGGTTTTTTGTAACCTTTTGATGAAATTTGTGGGGTTTTTCGAGATCTTTTAACGAAATTTGCGTTTTTTCCACAATCTTTTGACCCCATTTTGTTCGTTTTTAGAAGTAATTGGCTTTGACAAAATTAACGGGGTGTTTTTTCGCTATGACAAAATTCGCATGTTTTTCGCGATCTTTTGATGAAATTTGCGTATTTTTGGCAATCTTTTGACGAAAGTTGCGTATTTTTGGCAATTTTTTGACGAAAGTTGCGTATTTTTGGCATTTTTTGACGAAATTTGCGTATTTTTGGCAATCTTATAACGAAATTCGCGTATTTTTGGCAATCTTTTGACAAAATTCGCGTATTTTGGGGCAATCTTTTGACAAAATTCGCGTATTTTTCGCGATCTTTTAACGAAATTCACGTTTTTTCACTATCTTTTGACCGCGTTTTGTTCGTTTTTTGATGAAGTCAGCTATCCTTTGACAAAATGCACGTTTTTATCGCGATATTTTGACGAAATTCGTGTGTTTTTTGCGACCTTTTGATGAAATTTGCGGGGGGGTTTCGCCATCTTTTATAAAATTAGCGTTTTTACGATCTTTTGATCGTGTTTTGTTCGTTTTTTGACGAAATTAGCGATCCTTTGGCAAAATTCGCGATCTTTCGACAAAATTTGCGCGTTTTTCGCGATCTTTCGACAAAATTTGCATGTTTTTCCCGATCTCTTGACGAAATTTGCGTGTTTTTCGCGATCTTTTGATGAAATGTATGGTTTTTTGCGACCTTTTGATGAAATTTGCAGGGTTTTTTCGCCATCTTTTAACAAAATTATCGTTTTTACGATCCCTTGACCGCGTTTTGTTCGTTTTTGACGAATTTAGCGATCCTTTGACAAAATTCACGTTTTTTCGTAATCATTTGACAAACATCGCGTGTTCTTCAAGATCTTTTGACCGCGGTTTTTTGCTTTTTTTGACGCAATTAGCAGCCTAGAAAAAGGTTAAAAATGGATTTTTTTTTTTTTTTTTTTTTTTTTTTCTTGGATCGACGAAATTGTACTAAATTTCATCTTGGCACTAAGTACATTTTGGCGCAAAATGGAAAAAAATAACTGTTTTGTAGAAGCTTGGCGCAGTAAAGCGATTTTGGCTTCGTCTGGTGCAATTACCGCAGGTCTTACATCCCTGAGAGTAGAAAAAGGTTAAAAAAATGAAGTTTTTAACTTTGATATTACGAAGGGGGAAGTGAAATTTCAGAAGGGGAGGCAAGGCGGGATTAAGATTTTTTTAAAATCAGAAATTAAAAAAAATGAAGAAGAGTTTCACCTTTGATTAAGAATTAATATGACAGTCGAATTAAGCACTTTTAAGGACTTTTTTCAGATTTTGCATGAAAATAAGTAGTTTTAAGCACCAAAAATTTCCTTTGAAAAATGTAAGCACTTTTAAGGACTTTCAAGGACCGTACGAACCCTGTATGAAGGTTAGAGATCCTACCTACACAACTTCCAGGCTGTGTAATATTTAAACGGAGCTTCTGATTGTAAAATAGTCAATGAAACATCGTCTTCATGTTGAAAGACCTATCCAATGATATGTCACTCAATAGGGTGCGTAAAAATAATTTTTCTTCTCTATCGCCATTTTGTATTTTATGGCCGCCATTTTGAATTTATAAAAACAAACCTAGCCTATAACCATCAGACGGTTAAAATGAATCAATAGAGACCTCATTCATTAAAATCCATCCAGCCGTTGGGATGTTTCAAGGGTATAAAGAAATCCACATACCCAGATATGCGTGAAACACATAAACCTTCTTTTCAGTCGGGTAAAAAGTCTATTAAATTAACTTTTAAATATGTGATATGTGGTTATTATATAATATTATATGATGTCAGAAGTAAAAACTTTTTTTACAGCCTTTTACACTGATTTATTTCTGCTATTTCAATTTAAATTACATGTATATTAAGTTAATTAATACAAATATAATAAGATTTCTCATTTTAATACATATATTTTCAAAAAGTAAGGAACTCCCCCTTCCCTCACCTCTTAAAAAAACAAAAAACTGAAGAAAACCTGAATGAAAAACCAATAAAAACCTAAAAAACACAACCGGGTTGGGTATTTTTTTTATAAATAACCTGGGGGTTTTGCAACCCTGTAAAAAATGTTTCATGTACTCATTCCACACATTCTTTGCTAGCGCTAGGGCGACCATTTTGAATAACTGAATTCTTTAACAATCGCTTACATGTTGTGCCATCCACACACTGTACCACCAGAAACATATTGTAGAAAAAAACTTTTGAGTTATTCTATCTATTGTTGTAAGAAGTTTTTTTTTTTTTTTTTTTTTTTTTAATAAAATTTTAAAGTTGTACGGATCTTTTTGGGACACCCTCTGCCTCTATATTAGTATTTTTTGTGCATTATTGTTATTAGAACGAGTATAGCAGCATCTAGTACAAGTACAAGGTTTAAGGACTGGAAACAATACAAACTAGTCAGATGTACCAATCCCAAAACTTTCTTCTATCTCATACATGTCAATACTTCAAAATTCGTTATCACTTTTCCAAAATTAAGTGGCAATCTAGGCTCATCATAAGGATTCTAAAAAGATGAAATTCCGTGCATTAGTTCTTGAGATATGACTATCGCTGAAATCATGTAAATCCAGCAAAATGCAGCATAGCAGCGCCACTTATAGGGTGATTTACACCAGAACCTAATCAACATCAACTTATGTCAACGTCTAACTGAATATGTAAATTGGGAAAATTCGAGCATTAGTTCTTGAGATAGAGCTATTGCGCAAATCATGACAAATGCAGCATAGCAGTGCAACCTGTTGAGCGATTTGCACCAACACATAATCAGCAGCAATATTAATCAAGGTATACTTGAATCTGAAGTTTCATGAAAATTCATGCATTAGTTTTTGAGATAGAGCTATTGTGGAAATCGTTCTAAATGAAGCACAGCAGCGCCACCTATTGGGCGATTTACACCAACACGTAGTCAGTATAATTTCATATCAAGGACTAACTAAATCCGAAGTTTGATGAAAATGTGCATGTTAGTTCTTGAGATAGAGCTACTGCGAAAATAGTGTAAATCCGGCAAAATACAGCATAGCAGCGCCACCTGTTGGGAAATTTACACCAAAACGTAAACAGCACCAACTCATATCAAGGAGTAACTGAATCTGAAGTTTTATAAAAATCCGTGCAGTATTTCTTGAGATAGAGCTATTGC
Organism: Maratus speciosus; assembly: GCA_963932465.1. Taxonomy (NCBI): domain Eukaryota; kingdom Metazoa; phylum Arthropoda; class Arachnida; order Araneae; family Salticidae; genus Maratus; species Maratus speciosus. The sequence goes on from OZ010798.1 coordinate 297,351,490, forward strand.
GGAAATCCTGCAAAATGCAGCATAGCAGCACCACCTACTGGGCGATTTACACCAAAAAGTAATCAGCACCAATCTATATCAGGGGCTAACTGAATATAAATTTTTACTAAATTCCGCTCATTAGTTCTTGAGATAGAGCGCCCACAAAATTTGTGTCACATACACACAGACAGACATTTTGTAAAAACATGTTTTTTGGCATCTCTGACCCCTAAAACATGTAAATCCGTCAAAAACCGGAAGTCGAAAATTTTCATGAATCCAATACTTTCTTCTTGTAAAGATAGAAGAAAGTAAAAATGATATATTCACAAAATAATATAACAGAAGACAGAAATGAACCCAACAAACCATGTTAATGAAAGTTGCCAAATTTAAAGAATATGCCAGAATCTGATAGCCTGACACTAATGCTTTATGGAAAAAGTGTAAAGATTTAAAAAAAAATACACTTATGAAATTTGCTCACGATGGAAGAAAAAGTGATGAAGATAATTCAAGATTACAATATTTTATGGCAAAATTACAAATGTTCTAATTTTCAATTTCTCATACAATAAAACTGCATTTCAGGAAACAGACATTTTACAAATGCAGCATACAAAACTGACATCAATACATCAGAATATGGATTCACTTCTGATATTAAAAATTAATTTAAACTAAATCTATGTGCGTAATGCACAAGTATGTATGCAAACATGGAATAAAAAAATTATTACTCTCTAAATTAGCATTATTTTATCTAATTCTAGTAAAAAAGTCGCCAAATTTCAACAATGTGGTTGTGTTAATAGACAAGTACACAGGGATTTAATTTAAAAATAATAACAATATAAAAAAATACAGACATACTTTTCCTTCATTTAAGACGTCTCCAACAATTACAACCATTATCTGAAAAATAAATAAATGCAATAAAAGAGAACTAGCAAAAATATGCAAGATAACTTTCAAATTTATTAAAAGTAACTACAGTGAAACCCGCTTAAGAAGTTTCCCAAGGGAATGGAGGGGAAAAACTTTTTAAATGGGAAAACTTCTTAAACGGGAAATTAGCATCTTTTGAAAAAATCAATAGTTTAAATATTGATATTCAGAAGAGGGTTTATTTTACCTTAGTACAATAATACAAAGAGTACTTTCTATAAAATTGAGTTTTCTTAAGAAATTTAAATTAGTTTGCACACTTAAAAAATTAGCTAATAAAGTAAAAATACATAATTACCTTAGAAACTCTTTATTTAATCCAAGACAAGAATTTTCTCTTTAAGAGTCATTTGATATGTTTTTGCAAAAAAAAAAATCGGTTATAGTTTTTTGTTTCTGTTTTTTTTTTTTTTTTTCGGCAACCTTTAATCAATAACTTTTCTTCCATAACTTCATATTTTCCTCTTTTCCCATTTTTAATTTTACGAGATTTTTCAGAACAGTTTAAAATGAGATCTCATTTTGCTAGAATTCCATTCAGAGTAGTCACTGGTATGTTCAACTTCTTTGCGATTTCAACTCTTGTTGTTTTGGCGTTACTACCAACTTCTTTCAAAATTTTGATTTTGTCTTCAATTGACAAGGCTTTCCTTTTAATTGCCTTGCCCAACATTTTTGGAAAAAAAAAAAAAAACAGAATTTTTTGTTCGTGTATTTACTAGCGAGAAAGCTTTGATGTTATGCACTTTACACTGACTTAAAAACTCTGAAATGAATAAACCAAACGGTGCTTTGGTACATTACACTTATGGAAGAGGGTGGTGGGAAAGAATCTGTTGTAACTATTGAACTGAAAGAACCACCTCTCGGTAGGGCGGAGCAATTCCCTCTTCTATTTATCAGTCACCATTTTTACAGTGACGGGGGACCCATCCTCTACCCACATTCCATTTCCATCAAACACGTTAAACAGATTTTAAGGTGAAATAGAGGTGACCATAACTGCTATTAGTCCTAAACATTGACCTTTTTGAATAGCGAAGAATATAAAGGAAGAGATTTCCAGCACAGAAAATAAAATAATAATCAAAAATACCAAATAAACGCTCTTTGAAAGTAAAAATGGAACCAAAAATAAAACTTTTTAAGCGGGAAGGAGTTTCGAACTAAACTTCTTAAACGAGTTATTTTAGCGTTGTAAGAATAAGAGAAAAATGGGAATCGAAAATATAAACTTCTTAAACGGGAAAACTTCTTAAGCGGGAACTTCTTAAACGGGTTCTACTGTATATTTAATGGGGTGCATGCTGCTCCCACTCTTAATTTTGAATTTAAGGAGGAAGGGGGAACGTTTTTAGGGTTAAAAAATTGGAAATATCATTCGTCAGTCAGCAACAAGAGGTAAAATAGCTGAAGTAAATTGCATTTGAAATTGTATTTTATTTTCAAGGTGGTGATAATAAAATTACTGCTGAAAGGAGTGCCAGTTAAAGTATTTTTAATTGAGCTGTGGAAATTAAAAGTAGTGATAAAATATTATCCAAGAATTTATATTAATTTTTAGCAAGGATAGAAAGAACTTATAGTAAAGTTTGCAGTGTTGATTAATAATATAAGCAATGATACTTACAATTTTTTGCAGTTCTTTTATGTCTGTAAAAGAGAAAATCCAGCAGTTTTATGTTAGCCGGGTGCAAATCTTGCCAATAGCATCTTTTTTTCACCAAGAATTGCTTTTATTTTTTATGTGTGTGAATTAGAAACTATATTTTGATGTTGAAATAAAAGGTTTTGGTTTATAGTATTATTATTTTTTATTATTAATATTATTATTATTATAGTTATTCATTTTAAGTATAAATACCAATTATTAATTTTAAGTATTAATAGTTATTCATTTTAAGTATTTAAAATTAAATGAGTGAAAAACGTGTTTTTTAAATGCTTATAACATGTATTTTAAATAAATGCTGCATATTTCAAATGAAATGAGCAAATGGTTCATAATTTAAACAAGTAAGAAACAGTAAGTTCTTTAATCAGACATTACATCACCTTTCATATACCGCCAAAGTTAAACTGATTTAGATTTTAACACTTTCAGGTATGAGCTATCTCTACCGTACACCTCCCTCTGGGTTGGGGGTATTTGGTACTTTTCGTGATTTTTAAAAAAATACTTGGAAGATATACATTTTAATAAAAATGTTTTATTATAAACTTCAAACTGTTCTGATTCATAATGAAAGAACTATTTAAATGTACTAAAAATTAATATCTAATGTGAAATTATTGAAAAAAAGCATGTTTTATATATATTTTTTTAATTCTGCATAAGAAAACATCATTTTTTAACATAAAATTTTACACACTCGAATAAAATCCTACCCAAACCTTGTACAAGTATCTGAAAATAAGTTTTATTTGTATATAAACATTATTTAGTAAAATTTGCTTTTGTGTGGTACATTTCAAAGCACGGATTTGCACAAAGAGCAACACCGCTAAGGGTCACAATAAGTTTGAGTTAAGCTCTGATTGCAGATATTTTCATATATTTACTTCTGTTTAGAGCTGCCATCAATATATATTTTTAAAATAAAAGGTTTGTAGATAATATCTGAAAAGACAGCGAATGTATATAATTGGTATTTTTATAGTTCAGAGAGTTAAAAGTTAACGCCGAGAATCTTTCGGGCTCAGTTTGCTTCACCAAAAATGGCAACCTGGGTGACACTCGGGCTTAGACCTCAAAGTGTTAATGATTTAAACTTAAATTAAATATGAAACAACAGAGCTTTCAAATATAACAAAAGGTAATTTTTAAAACCATTTGCTGAAAGAAGAAGAAGAAAAAACAATTTTAAAAGAACAATCAAAACATTTTGAAACTAGCTTTTGATATGCACACAACATTGAGTGACATAAAAAACAAGCCTCCCATGCCATAGAATAGGGAAGGAACAAAATGTCCAGCGAGAAATCCACATTGGTTCTTAGAACAAAAGATGTAATGGGTATGGAATAAAAAGTTATACTCCGAGCACAGTAAAAACTAGGGATGTACCAAACATTCGGTATCTATTTGATATTTGGCCACACTACCAAATATTCAGTTAGGCTAAATATCAAACTATTTGGTCTGCTGAATATCAAACTATTCGGCCTGTCGAATATTCGGTTTGGACAAATATCCAAATATTCGGCCAAACCGAATACTTAAAAATATCTTTTGAAAAATATTTTTAAAAAACTAACGCAACTTCTATTTTTAACTGCCAATTTATAAATATATTCAGAATAATTAGAAACAGACTCATATATAAATAAAAGTTAAGGCTGTTACATTATTTATTTGCTGTTTGATAAGTATCACTTAAGAAAATTAACCATTAATGATGACCTTCGTAGGAAAAAATTATGTACAAATGTAAGTAGCTGAACAATGTTTTGTAAATAATCTCTTTTAATTTTTTGCAAAAAGAATGTTTCTAAAGAAAATGGAAAAAACTTTCAGAGGTGATGACTAGACATCAAGGCAAACAATTTTTGTCTAGGAAATCAGAATCACAGTCCACTTATTCAGTCAAAAAAAAAAACAGCTTATCTCATCTCATTTCAGGTCAAACTTAGATTTTCGTTTGTTACTTTAACAATAATGAAGATATCGTAAATATATTTTCAACACAGTAACTTTGATTTCTGTGAAATATTATATCAATAAAAAAAGTGCTGGAAATTGTGTGTGTGTGTGTGTGTAAAGTTTGCTTTTAAAAAGGTCTTGTTTATCAAAAGGGAAGCATCTGTGTTAAATATTAAGTAACTTTTTAATATCTTTAAACTTTGAATTCAGTCAGTCGAATATTCAGTATTTGACTGAATAGTTACTATTCGGCTGGCCGAATATTCAGTATTCAGTAGGGATGCACTGAATATTCGGTATCTATCCGGCCATGTTACCGAATATTCGGTTTGGCCAAATATTAATCTATTCGGCTTGGCCAAATATCAAACTATCCGGCCTGCCAAATGTTCGGTTTGGCTGAATATCAAAATATTCGGCTGAACCGAATACTTAAAAAATCTTTTGAAGCATATTTTTAGAAACCTTACACAACCTTGTTGTGCTTTTAACTGTCAACTTATAAAGATATCCTGAATAATTAGAAACAGAATCATATTTAAATAAAAGAGAATATTTTGACATTATTTGCTGTTTATTAAGTATCAAGAAAATTAACCCTGAGGATTTTCAGAGGAATTAATGATGTACAAATGCAAGTTCCTGAACACTGTCTAGTAAATAATATGTTTCTTGCTTTTTGGAAATTGCGACCACTCATATCTAAACAACTATGAGCTACACATTCTTACATTCAGAATGCAGTTGATAGATTTATGTGGTGTCACTGGCCAAAATTCAGCTATTTTCAATGATATCATTACATTTAATACAAGCAAAATTAATATGAAACAAATCTCAATAAAATATCTTCATTATTGATATAGTTGTGAACGAAAATTCATTTTTGGCTTGTAGTTACACAACCAGTGTTTTTGATTAAATGCATTCTGATCTTGATGGAATAAATGGGCTGAGATGTTGTTTCTTGTTCAAAAAATGTTTGTCTTGACCATATTATCCCTGTCGAAAGTTTGTTGCAAGATTTTAAAAACAAACTTTATGTTTACAATCTCTGAAAATGATCCCCCACTACAGATGCTGATCTAGGATGCATTTAAAAACTTCCTTGCTAAATCAAAGGAAAAGAAAAGTTATTCTTTCTGAATTTTATAATGATATCCTCTTCTTAAATAACAGAAAGCAGATTTTTTTCAGTATAAAGCTTACTTGTAAAAAGCTCCTATTTATCAAAATGTAAGTTTTTGTATTAAATGTTATGTAAAATTGTTTCAAAATTTAACATTTTAATGCCTTTAAACTTTTAAATATAAAAGTATTCGGTCAGCCGAATATTCGGTATAATAGTTACTATCTGGCAGGCCGAATATTCGGTCTAACAGTTACTATTCGGCCAAAATCACTATTCGGTGCATCCCTAGTATTCAGCCTAACAGTCACTATTCGGCTAACTGAATATTCGGTATTCAGTTTACCGGCATGCTAAATATTCGGTATTCGGCCAAAATCACTATTCTGTGCATGCTTAGTAAAAACCAGAGTGAATAAATAGGAAACTGAATACAGATTGCACGAAAAAGACAATGTGAGATTCCTCACAATAACCTCTGTATCTTTTTTAATTTCAAACAAGCTACAATATAGAAATAAAAATTTTAAACGTTTAAAACAGAATTTTTTTTTATGAACTTGTTTAGATACAAAAAGAAACTTCAAAAGAAAATTTTATTACCATTTTAAGATCATGTGCTTCTGCCCAAGGTACACTTTGATTGCCTTTAAATACAGCCAGATCGCCTTGCAAATTTCCGACAACCAATTCATTATCCTATAAAATAAATAAATATTAATGACAATGTTGAGACAATAGTTACAACTATGAAAGAAAATTTATAAGAAACCAGGTTAACTAAAATTAAACCTGTTTAAGGAGAAATCCCTTATCTTTAATCTGTTGTCTTGTTTCAAAATGTCAGTCAACTTAGAATTTCAAACTGACCTCAGACATTTCTGAGGCGAAACAAAAAATGGCCCAGAATCCTTGTATCAAGGCCAAACATCTAACAGAAAAAACTTTTAGGATTTTTTTTTATATTGTTTTTAATTATAAATATATAAGTGACTGCCATTTTGAAATAAGATGGCAGATGAAGCTGGCTAACGAACTTTGTCGAGATCTTGGTAAGTCCTGTACACAAGCTCACACGCAAGAAAAGTGTCACATCTCGGCAAAAGTAAATATCACAGGAGAGTCAAAAGAAGATTTGCTTGTTTTTACTGTAACATGAAATTACAGCACTTAGTTCTGCATGCAGCAGTAAAAAAGCGCATCTCTATAATAACAGCGTAAGTCATGTGACTGTTATCAACAGTTCTAGGCTGACCGCTTCAATTTTTTTTATGCAAGGCGGTTGAAATAAAACTGTGTAAAAGTTGCCATGATTGCAAATAATTCTTAATAATACTTTTTTGTTAGCCGGACGCAAATCTCGCCAATAGCATTTTTTTTAACTCACCAGTTAGTATTCTTTATTTTTCACGTGGTAAATTAAAACAATGTTTTGATATTAAAATTAAATGTCATGGTCTATGGTATTATTTTTTTCTTTTTGTTAAAAAAAAAAGAAAAAAGAAGTGAAAACCATGAATTTTAAATTTTTCAGTTTTAAAGTAAAGTTATGTATTTTAAATAAAATGAGTGAAAGGATTATATTTTAAGGGAAATTAATGAAATATAAAAAAATGCGACGGGAAAAATGTTTGGCGATTTATCACCTGCATCTGGTAAAGGTCAAAATTAGCACCGGCCACAAGGCCAGTAAATGAAAAAAACTGTTGAAAATGAAAAATTTATATTAAAAAAAGAGTTATACGAATAGCGATATTTGATATTATTTAGGTTCCATATCTCTTTGAACTTTCATGGTATACCCGATTATACTTTTCTAATATATACAGTTATACCCAACCGTACGTTGTATAGTTTTTTTTACAAAGTCTTAGTATTGTTTTAGCAACTTTTTTTTTATTTTTTATAATACAATTAGAAATTCATATATTTATTCTACGGAACCCTCTGTGCGCGAGTAATGCTCGCACTTGACTGTTTATTTTTATTACCTTTTACTTTATACATACATAAAGATTCAGCACGCTACATTATTGCAATTGTTAATATAGCCTAGTAAGTTTTAAGTAAAAATAAAATATCCAAGATGTGAAATTATTTTTTTAATTAAAATATATTTTAATTATTATATACAATGTATCAACATGTCTTTAAATATAGTTTATCACTTAAAATTTGGCTGTAATAATTACTTGTTTACATTTCTTTATTCAATGGAATGCCAGTTTTTTCCATTTGGTGTAATCTTATCAAAGGGCAAATAAAGGATATTAGTAAATTATGATGTTAATAGTAAAAAAAAAACACTTTTTATCAAGTATTTGTAAATTTGTTGCAGGCCAGTATTTAAAAAAAAACTGGTCAGTGAAAAAAATCCTTGTACTGGCCAGTGGCCATATTTGGTCAGTAAATAAGAAAGTTAATGTTGACCTATATATTAAGATGGATATATATATATTTCATTTCTATGGGTATGTTCTATGAATAATTTTAAGAATTTAGGGATTTAATAATCTGTTTTTAAATGCTTTAAAAAATTATTCAATTTTTATTGAAAAATACATATAACTTGGATATAAATTTTCATAGACTTGAAAGAAAAATTATCAAACAGTAGGAAGTAGCAATGAACCTTTTACAAAACACAATTATCAAAACCATGGACTCAACATACACGTCAAAACTGCCATGACTCAACTCAAAAACATAAATGAACCCGCTGGTCTTCTAGATGAGACAGCAGTGCCCTTGTGCATACAAATCTTTACACAATGCTTTAAAAACATCAGTTGCTCATCCTAGATTAATATAACAGGTCAAAATTGGGAAATTTCATTAGCGGCCACTGGCCGGTAGGACTAATTTTTTAAGTGGCCACTTTCTTTAAACTACCGGCCACTTTTTTATTTCAAAATGCTAAACAGATTAAATTTCCATAAGTATTAATCTAAAACTGAGTAACCCAAATAAATATTTTTATATAAATATATTGGAACAAAAAAAAAAGTAGAATCCTTGATGTAATGCAAGAAAAAAGTGGTAAGTTCAAACTTGGTAGAGTTATAAAGATTATTGACCCACATATTTATCGATTATTAGCCATCCAGAAAAGTTTTTAGGAAAAATTTAGGGGTTTAATTAAGTTACTTGAAAATTGCATTTATTTTTTTGCATAGTAAGTGGAGTATTGTTCAAAAGATCTCGTAACACCAAACTCAAAAACATACCTATTTATTTAATTCTTTTTTTCAGTCAAAAAAGTACAACAAAAATATTCCCCTTCCCACACATTTCCAAATATACTGAAACTAAAATTATGAAAAAATTAGGGGTAGCAGAAGTTTATTTAAACCTTGCAGGAAAACTATAGTGATTATTGAAGCTCAGATAGATTTTGAGAAAAATGCATTTTTCCACTACACACAAACTTTACTTTGCAAGCGTCCAGCAACAGAATTAAAGGGTACTTGAGGATTGTTGATAAATTCTTGAAAAAATATCTGGTTGCCGGCTGGTTGGTTGAGTTTATGACAACCAAGGTTCGAAGAAAACCACGGAAACTCTGAACGATTAGGACGATGGGCACAATTGGAATCGAACCCAGCACTTCCCGTCTACCTAAAGATGAAAATAAGGAATTTTGCTTAGTGGCCACTGGCTGGTAAGTTGATTTTTTTTAGTAGCCAGTTACTGGCTAGTGAGAATAATTTCTTTAGTTACAAGTAAGTACATTTATGTCACTGAATATTTAATTTAAATATATATAAATTTAGAGTAGATATAATTTGAGTTTTTTTCGCGATCTTTTGACAAAATTGGCCCTTTTTCGCGATTTTTTGATAAAATTTGCGTTCATTTTCGCGATTTTTTGATGAAATTCGTGTTCATTTTCGCGATTCTTTGACGAAATTCTCTTTTTTTACGCGATTCTTTGCCAAAATTCGTTTTTTTTCTGCGATCTATTGACGAAATTCGCGTTTTTTCGTGATCCATTGACGATATTTCGCGTTTTATCCCCGATCCATTGACGATATTTCGCGTTTCATCCACGATCCATTGACGATATTTTGCGTTTTTCTGCGATTTATTGACGATATTCTATGCTTTTTTCTTGATTCTATGACGAAATTCAGGTTTTTTTTAGCGATCCTTTGACAAAATACAGGTTTTTCTGCAATCCTTTGACGAAATGTGCGTTTTTTTGCGATCTTTTAACGAAATTCGCATTTTTTTTTTGCGATCTATTGACGAAATTCTTTTTTTCGCGATCTATTGACGATATTTGTGGGGGTTTTTTGCAGTGCTTCGACGGAATTTACGTTTTTTTCGTAATCTTTTGACGAAATGTGCGTTTTTCGCGATCTTTTGATGAAATTCTCGTTTTTTTCGCGATTCTTTGACGAAATTCACGTTTGTTTTTCACGATCTATTGGCAATATTTGTGTTTTTTCTGCGATCTTTTCACAATTTCTGAGTTTTTTCCGCGATCACTTGATGAAATTTGGGTTTCTGAGCGATCCTTTAACGAAATTCAGGTTTTTTGCGATCCTTTGATGAAATGTGTGGTATTTTCGTGATCTTTTGACAAAATTCGCGGGGTTTTTTTCCACGATTCTTTGATGAAACCCCTTAGGAAAATGCTGCATTTAGCCGGTACTTTCCATATTTTTAGTCGCCAGTTTTTCATGTTTAGTCGCCGAGTGCCTATTTTCATCTTTACGTCAACCAGCTTTGAGGGCAGAACCTCTCAGCCACTGGTGGGGCCTTTGGTTGCTGGCAAAGATATTAATTAGAAACTTATCTAGAAAAATGATGGCAACAGGTAACTCGAGTCATATTATGTATTGTTTCAAAATTTTGCAGTTATGGAAGTGTCTGGATGTAGTCTAAATAGAAAATATAGTGGATTTAAAAATTAATCTGTCTAACCTGGCCCCTTTATCTAAAAGGGAACAGATGTATTATAATTCCGCAACCGCCATCTTGGATTTTTTTCTTGGCGGGAATTAAAAATTGTTTTTTAATTAATAGTTATAATTATTGTTATTCGAGTTTTTTCAATATTATATACAGAGTCAGATAATATAGACGAACACGCGAACGCCGTTTGCAGAAAATTTTCAAAGTTTGCAGACAGTTTTGATGGGGGTTTTTTTTACAAGTTTCTTTATTTAAAAAAAGAAATTAACAAGACCCCAGCCGGAGAATCTGTGTAACATATGTTGCAGACTATTGACAAGGTCTGTAGACTATTTTTCAACTGGAGAAGAAAAAAAAAAGTTTGCTAGAAAGTATTTGCCATGTACCATAGTACAGTATTTTTTGGAAGAAGCACCGCGGCTCATATGAGTTAAAAACTTAAAAATATTGTAAGTGATGATATATAAGTGATGGTATGCTTATGCCGGAACGGCGGGTACAATTCTTTTTTTTTTTTTTTCTCCTGCCAGGGCCAGTAGCAGAAACAGTGCAGCACAGACACGGGTGCTGCAGATTATGTTAGGCTTTGCAGATTAATTTAACAGATTAAAAATTAATTTTGTGTTAAAAAATAAATGTTAAATGTTGATCTCTTTTTAAATAAAGTTTATTTGGTTGGAAATTTTAGCAAATGTTTATGTGTTTGTATATAACTTTTCATTTTTGCTGTTGGCGGCAATATAGGACTCGGGAGGAGCGCTGCGTTTTTTTTGCAGAAAATTTTAAAGAAATTATTTGAGTTCGCAGACAGTTTTACATTTTATCTAAGTCTGATTATATAAATCTATCAACAATATTTAACCATTGGCGATGTTTACTACTAGGCGAAAAAGAAGTTTTTACAGAGCGGAAAAAATCCAAGATGGCGGATGCGGGATTATAATACATCTAAGCCTCTGAAAGAGCTGGTTAGTTTTGTTCTGTTTAGATGCATTGATTTGTTCTTTCTATGATTGGTTACAATATCAAAATAATTTTATAATAACCCCAATAAATAAAAGTGTTGCAGTAATTTTGTAACGCATGAAAACGGGGGAAAAAAAACCCTTTAAAAATGCACATATTATGTTATCACACATAAAAACTTCCTTGAAAAGGATAAAAGTCAAACTATTAGAACAGTCTTAAAACTGAAGTTTCACCAGAACATTATGTAAAATGTCAAATATATTAAAATGAAAGAAAATGGGGCATCAAAAAGAAAAGCACCATACTTTCGAATTTTGAGGATCGGTGGTCGATACAAAGGGAAAATACATGTGTGTACATTAAACAAAACAAAAAAAAAATTATTGACATTTGCAAATGAATAATTAACTAAATTTGCCAACAAACATATTGAGACTTGCTGCTAAATTATACATTTTACTACACAGAGTAACATATGATCTTTAAAATTGCTTAGTTAGAAATCAAGAATCAAAATAGTAAAACCAATAAGAAATACTTGCTCCGTCATTATCCACATCTCCCAAACATATAGCGTTTCTCGAAAAATTTCCTTTGAATTCAAATTCTACGCGAGAAACAAATGAAACAGCCCGCATTTTTATAGAAAAATTAAAAATTTTCGATCAAATTATTTAGAAAATCTCATCACGCGTCCTTCCAATGTAAACAAAGCACACGGTCATGAGTTACGAAATGCAGGAAATAGATCATGGGTCTTGGACACTAGCCCTTCAATGACAAACTCCCTCCCTATGAGGAAGGATCATTCCATTTTTTAAACAGGTGGGGAGAGGTAGGGAGTGATCGCGGTGTGCGGTACGAAGGGAATGAATGTAGTAGGAACCGACAGGATCCGTATTTGCCTCGTTTTGATATTTTGATTAAGCCTGCGCTATGTCTAATGATTTTATAACCGAAAGGCCTTTTTCAAGGCCAACTTCGACTAATTTTGATGACGACTCGGAACATATTTTGGCTAACAATTATAGGAATAAAATATTGACCTCAAAAAATAACGAAGGGGGGGGGGGGGGGTAGGCACAAATGACACAATTTTAAGATAGTTTAAAGTTAAAGAATTATGAAATATAATACAAAAAGAATCCAGTAATATGGCTTTAGATACGCTACTTACTTTTATTTTTCACCAATTTTAAGATAGTTTAAAGTTAAAGAATTTTGAAATCGAATACGAAAAAAATTTAGTAATCTGATTTAACTTACTTTTATTTTTCGCCAAAAAAGCAAAATTTAGCTAAGTCTTGCTCCAATTGCATTTCTGTAGTTACATAATTTTAGCAAGGAGACGCTATCACTGCAGCTAAACTAGATAACATTAGTGAGATTTGAATTTTAAAAATCCGATTTCAATAATTAAAAAAAATGATTTTCTCTTATTTTATTTAATAACCAAATAATAAATAAAACAAAACAAAAATGATATCTTCAATGTATTGTCTATTGTATTTTAATTTCAAATTGATAGATGGAGCCACCATTTCAATTGACTGCTCTACCTTTCCCCACCTGCCAAAGAAATGGAATGATCCTGACTCATAGGGAGGGAGTTTGTCATTGAAGGGCTAGTGTCTTGGACGAAGCGAGTTCAGTGATCATGCCTTATGATACTGATTGATCAAAACCATAGATATAGTAAAAATAACTTTTACTAGATCTTTTACTAGTTATGGTGTTATTACACGAGGGGTCCGGGGTCAAAGACGCTTCAGATTCCGGGCGTCTCCATGTTATTCCTATGGCTGCAGGGGAGTCGCTTGGAGAGCGAGCGTCTTTTTTCTGTCGGCGCATCTTTGACGCCCGAAACGAGGCGAGTCGCCAGTAACAACCAATCAAATGCTTGGAAATCTGATGATAGAAAAGCCTTTTCCGGAACAACCAATGAAATGCTTGGAAAAGACGGGCCGTGAGGCCATAGGGCATTTTGATATGACGTAAAAAAGGTAGAACACAAATCCGCCATCTGCGCACTCGACTGCACATATTCTTGGCATCTTTTGAGTGAATTCATGTTTACCATATTGGCTTCTTTTTCGCACATTATGCGATTGTCAAGTGCTTCTGTACAACTTTTTTTTAAAGAAAATGCCGAAGTGCCATCTTTTGCTATTGTTGTTATCGTCTAGCGCATAGAAAAATAAATGTAAACGGAGAAACATATACTAAGTAAGTGTTTTGTATATTTTTTTCTGTTTCATTTTGTTTCAGATCAGTTTTTATTTGGTATCTCGTATAATTTTTTTTGGTTACGTCAATGTTAAAAATTTTTTGGTGTTAGATATGATCCTGTTACTTCTACTGCTTTTGCCCAGTGTAATTTTACGAATTTAATATTATGATTAAACAACTTGTAGTCATATGTAGAGTAATATTAACATATATTACAGGTAGGATATATCTTCTGATCAATGACATACTCAAGATTTTTTTTAGTGTGGAGCAGGAATGAAAAGTGCATAACTTTTTCAAAAAAAGTTAGTTCTTTGAAAATAAAAGACTTACCGAATTTTACAGATATCAAAAGCACATCTGTGAAAATATGTATTCCATGTACTTTTATTTAAAAGAAAGTCATTGTAACTGAAAGCTAACCCCCACAACCAGTAAATAATATAAGTTACATGCCTGAGTTGAACTCTTTTATTGTTGTTAAATATCAATAACTTACAAAACTGAATGTTTTCAGTGGATATGGTAAGCAGTGTTAGGGAATAAAAGGTTAAAAATGAGGTGGATGAAATTGCAATAATCAGTTTAATCACAATCATTAACAGCTTTTTATATTTTTATCATCTGTCAGTGCTTTTTAAAAAACTTCATACTTTTCTCAGAGATTAAGAGAGGGGTCGCAATCCTCTCCATGCTTTGGAATTCTAATACACAAAAATGTCAGTAGGGTATCTAGGATTTTGTTCCGAGAAAGCGGAGAGCTGAGATGCGAAATGGTCTTGTGTACAAAATTATGTAAAAAAAAATTATGTACTAAATCATTGCTTAGGGATAAAATTCTTTTATGAGGTTTTCGTTAATATTACAAATGATACTATTTTAACAAATACATATATAGTCAGCTATTTTCAGTTTCCCATATCTGATTTTGAGTAGTACTTTAATAAAAAATCAACATTTACTGTTTGAATCAAATATTTATGTTTTATTATATTTTGCTGGTACTTTTCGGTTAGCCGGGCGCCAGTGTTTTATATACATACATATATATGTATAAATGCATATATATATGTGTATATATATACACATACATGTATATATATATATATGTGTGTATATAAAACACTGGTGCCTGACTAACTGAAAAGTACCATTTTGCCTTTCATTTTTTAAATATTATATGTATGCATGTATTACATTATTTTCTCTCTTTTAATTTGCTAGTTGCTTTAGCTGCTAGAAATGAAACAAGGATGGTGTGAATAGGTGTTATGCAGTATGATCTGTTCATCAGCAGCATCAGTTATTGTCACTAACATGTTGACGATCGGTGCAGAGAGCAGCAAAGTCAACTTATTTCTAGTAGAGTTGCAGCTTGTTGGTTCCTTACTTCTGTGATGGCCCGTTGGAATGCGCCTGGGAGACTATTAGGTTAGAAATAATCTTTTAGTCTTTTGGATGCTAACTTGCAGGCTAAATCACTGTTTGTATGCAGCATGGAGGCTACACTTCTTTTATGTTTTGATGAGGATTTTATTTTGCTTTATTGCCTATCTTTATAAAAAGTAAGTCATTTATTACTTAAAAATAAAATAAAATTATGTTCTATTATGTACTGCTGATGTACGAGTAAATTTGATTTAAGACATTAATTTTTAAGGGATTTCGTAATTATCAATTGCATAAATTTAAATTAAAACAATCACTTAGATTAAAAGACTTTAGTATAAAATTAGATTATTGGGTACTTTTTGGTTAGCCGTGGTGCCAGTGTTATATATACATACTTATATACATATATATGCATGTGTTGTATGTATACACACACATACACACATATATATATATATATGCATATATAACACTGGCACCCGGGTAACCGAAAAGTAGCGATTATTGTTTAAGGAAACATGCTAATATAAGCGAGCATTAAAAAAAAAAAATTAAAGCATCTTTTTATTAGAATACTCTAATAGAACAGAATATTTATAAATAATGTGGAGGTGAAAATAAATTATAAAAGCATGTGGCATTGACAGAAGTATTCTGCTCTTTTCCTTTAGATGAACACCACTTTGCGCTGAATGCAAAGCACAAAATTTGCAGACATGTATAAATGGCTGTACAATATATTAATATATCATGCATTCACCATTTTTTACTTTTGGTTGCAGATTTTTTAATTAATTTTCTTTCATTTTCGGAACCTGTTCTAAAAGTAAAAATATCCTCTTAAAAAAAAAAACTGCAAGCAAAATTGAAAAAATAAACATCGAATGTAGAAATTTACAGCTATCCAATGACAAAAAAATATACATATTGAAATGTAAATAATATTTTTAAAAGAATCTTCCCATAGATTTAACATTAGCTTGTGAATGTCTTTGCATGAAAGGATGGGAGCCTTAACCTATTAATCATACTGATGACTTTAAAAAACTAAGAGGAATGAAATTAAATTTTGCAACTCTTAATAATTTAAAAAGAAATGGAGTGCAAAGTCTTGTTTGCATATTTTTAAGTATAAGAACTGAATTTTTTTAAAACAAGACTATATTCTTCCAGAAATTGCATTTAAAATTCCACCAAACTTTCTAGTTTAAAAGTAAAAGCTAAAAGATGTCATATTTTCTGAACAAGAATTTAAAGTTTGATGAGAAGAAAAATGCATTTTGTCAGATCTTTAATGAAGATAAAGAAGGAAGAAAGAATTTGTGAGCAAAAAATTAAATGTGTAAATTAAAATCTGTAACTCAAAAGTGCGAAGTCGGAGCCGAGTTGGAGCAGTTGCCGGAGCCACAGTATTTTATCTAGGTGCGGAGCTGGAGCATCAAAAATTGTTCGGCTCCGGGTCACTGCCGAACCCAATTCAATATCTTTTTCTTGTTAAATCCATTGTTTACTTTAGTAGAATTCATTTGTATTTTTTTAAGAAGTGTGAGCTGTATTATCATTAAACTGTGAATTTGTGTTTCTTTTACACTATTTTATTTAACTTGTAAATATGTCAAGCTACAATTTTATAATAGATTTTTTACTCAGTTCTTGATAGTCCAGAATCATAAAAAATATGTACACAAGTGTGCTTCTGACGACAATAATATTTTAAGGAACTTTATTATAATATAATAAATGAATTTTAAGGCATTTTTGAGTTAGCCACAGGTGATAAATCACCAAACATTCTTTATGGTTGGTTACAAGTTACAACAGAGTTAATTATGCTCCAAACAACACACCAATAAAATATGCCAACTGGCTGTGAAATAGTAGCAACAAAATATTTTAAAACTCTTAATGGTAGAAAATAAAATAAAAATAAAGAATAATATGTATTTTTTAAAATCTGCTTTTATCAATTAATAGCTTAATATTATGTAAATTATAAGTTAAGAAAACAATTTAAAGATTCTGAATACATAGTTTTAAAAATGCTTTTTTCCCCCTTTCCTGTTGTCATATCTGAAAAAAAAAATTATAGATCAATTGTAATTTTTTTAATAAATTCGGCATTCATTTAATAAATTCAGTCGATTTTCAATAATTAGAGTCATTCCAAATTTATGTATTGTAACAAGTTTTTTGGACCAACATGATTTGCAGTCCTGAAATTAGACATGATTTTTATAAATATTGAATGCTTTATGGGTGGTGGTTAAAGAAAAAAATACTATTTTTGATACTTGTGTATTATTCGGTCTAGGTCATACTCACTGTGCCAAAAATATTACAGTAACCCCTTATTATTATATACTTTTTTTTTCATTTTAAGTGCATATTATACAGTTGTCATATTAAAGGCGATGGCAGAAATATTTATATACATATAACTATATAATATGATATAGCATACTATATATATATAGACATAATATATTGTAATCATTCTGGTGAGCATAATAAATCACTGGAAATAAAACTACCATCGTTAATATCATTTATTGCTAAAAGCCGTCATTTTGATGTTATGTATTTAATAGATGTATACTATATTGCTGTTTTGTATTATTTCAGTTTGCTTTTATATTATTTATTCTTTTTAATGATGTTTTGTATTAAATAACCATTTTGAGCAACATGGACAATTGACAATGATAAACAAAACTGGCAATTGACAACCATTTTTGGCAATTTCTTTACCTGGTCCGGATAAAACGCAAGTACCCTATTTTTACTTTTATACTTGTCCAGTAACAACTCTACAACTTTTTTCATATTTTAATTTTTAAACTAGCTGAGAGATGAATGTGTCATCAATGAGAGAGAACAGAATGTGTTTTATTTGCATGTTATGGATGGGGAGATATTGAATAGTGTAATCCTTGTTATGCCATTTGATCCTGTTGTTTAAATTCACAACACTTTTGGACACTTTATGTCAGCTGGGCACATCAGATAAATCGTTAAATATCATTCCTACAGGAATTATTAATTTCTTTTGAAATATAAAATTTTCATTCATTTCATTAAAAAAAAAAAAAAGAATAAATTAAATACAACAAAACAAAATATGTATTTCAGCACCAAGGCGTTGTTTCTAAGTCACACAAATGAAAACTAAAAGGTTCTATTGTTGAAAGGAAAAAAATATTGCAAGATTTACACCCAACTAACATTGAAGTACCCTTTTTGTGATCTACTGACAAAATCAGGAAATTGCTCAAGGCAAACATTGAGACTCCTTCACAAAATTCTCCTAAATAAAAAAAAAAGAAACTCTTCACAAAATTATTTTCCATAAAAGCGACTTCACACTATATGAAAAAATTGTAAGGATTTAAAATGTGGGTAATTTGTAAACAAAACAAACTCACAAGAAAAGTAAACTTCAGAAAGAGGGGGATTTTCTTTGCTGGATTTTCTGTTACAAAAGTTTATTTTTCTCAAATCTATAATAAACAAGTTGGAAATTGCTCGTCAAACGTGGCAAATGAGGTGCGTTCGTACTATAACTAATTTTATAATTATTTTTTACACCCCATATTGTACTGAATGTATAATTTTTTGCACTTCATAAAATGCATAGTCTGACTCCGGTCAGACTCAGACTTCAGGAATTTTAACAGATCTGACTCCGACTCTTTCATTCAAAAATGGGCCGACTCCGACTCTGGGAATTTTAACAGATCCGTCTCAGACTCTTTCGCTCAAAAATGGGCCCGACTCCGCAGCCCTGCTTCTAAGGCAAGACTTTTGAAAAATTCGTTATGTGAATTAGGTTTCATAATTACTTTATTTACCTTACAGAATATATTTACATACACTTTATGGACCAGAAGGCGGCTGCACAAACCATCACCTCATCGAGTTGATGGATGAAATTCCAGGATTAGTTAAAACTCGATTTGCATATTAAAATGCAACGAGTTTGTCAACTCATATCTTGGTGGTAAACACCTGCAAACCTGATCGTAGTGGCTTACTGGTAGGTTTACCATTGTGTTTTCTTGCTCCCAGTCCTCCATGTTTTCATACCTTTGGTTACAGGAACTTGCAGGCAGACCAGTTGCATTTTAATATGCGAATCGAGTTCTATCTAATTCTGGAATTTCAGCCAACAACTGGATAAGGCGATGGTCTGTTCATCTGCCTCCCGGGCTATTACCATTGTCTAAATTATTGCAAAAATGTGACAGTGACCTTTTAATTGCCTTAAATTTCATTGACAATGTTGTGGCTCACTTAAATTCTATTCGTAAAGCCCTTTCAAGGAAATTTTTGATGAAGCTTGTTTGAAAGACAGTAACTTTCATATTGACCTTAAACTGCCAAGAACTGCATCAAAACAAAAACAAAGATCCAATGTTCCAGCTGATTCTATAAAAGAGTATTTCAGAAGAAATATTTTTATTCCATTCGTTGATCAAATGTTGACTCAACTTAATGAACATTTCACTTGGCACCACAACATTTTGAAAGTTTTTTAATTCTTCTACCTAATGGAACAGATGCTCCAACAGCAAATGAAATGAAAGATTTTCTTTAATTGTGTGAATTTTATGCACATGACTTGCTTTCTACCAATTCAAAAATTTTAAACGCCGAATTCAAGTTGTGGTGCAGAAAATTTTAAAAATCACTTTCATAACTCGATGCAAGAATGCCATTGAAGCAGTTTCGAAATGTGAGAAAATGTTGTACCTGAACATCTATAAATTATTAAAAATATTTGCAACACTTCCCGTTACAACCTGTGTCAGCGAAAGGTCATTTTCAACCTTACGCATTTTAAAAATTTACTTAAGATCCACTATGGCAGAATAAAGATTAAAAATGGGCTGCTTTATGATGTATACATAAAGAGATTAATGTAACTTCAACTGAAGTAATTTGTAAAAAGAAAAAGATTTTATTGTGTAACAATGTTTTTAATTGAATTTACTGAATTTTTTTATCTGTTCAATTCAACTCGCCTCCATAGTCGGCCGAGCCACGGTAGCAGTAGGGGCAGCTGCCCTTTCCAAGACTAGAGGCAATGCCTTTCAAAAATTGACTGATGCCCAAAACAGATTAAATTCTCTATTAGTTTATTAATTCCCAAAAATTCGGACTGACAAATAAAGTTTAAAAGAACTAGCCCAAAAATTTGCATCCAATAATTAATTTTGTCAAAGCTATTTTGGATATTTTCCTTTAAACTACAATATGTCTCACGGTCAGATAAATATAAATAGGAAATTCTATAAATGTTTGTTTAAGGGCTCTTTAAGTAGGGGAGAAGGGGGCTAGTGTGGACAACTTGAATAATTCTGTTATTTTTTAGTTAAAGTTGCTCTGTAAATTTTTGCAGATTGACAACACTGATATACACTTCCATGTGTAATTACACAAGAATACATTTCATAGTTCATTTGCAATTTATAAAAAAAGATTTTTATGGTGAAAAAGTAAATTCATGATTTGTTTTTTAATTACTAAGTTACACTATTTATATTCATTATTTCAAATGAAAGGGGATATTATATTATAAATTAATCTAATCAGTATACTTTTTGATATTAACTTTTGCTCTGTATTGTTTACATTTATCTGTGTTAGTCCTAAAAAAATAAATGGCACCATGGGGCTAGTGTGGACATGTCCACACTAGCCCCATTCAGCTTTCAGTTGTAAAAACATTAATTAGGTATATAAATATGTCACATTTTATGCTATTTCGATACTAAATTAGATTCATTTGTGAAGTAATAACTGAATTTTAATGTAGAACACACACATAGTAGAATTTAGTTTGATATACATTTTTTATTTAAATTACTAATGCTAGTCCATTATAATGACATAGGTAGGTAGTATATTTTTCCTAGAGTAAATTATAAGGATTATTTTCTTGTTGGTGCTCTAACTGGAAGTCTAGATTTGCCTTCAAAAAGCAGATGGATGGTGAAAGAACTATTTCCAGCTGTTTTACACCATATACAAGAACACACAAAATCTGATATTGACCACCCTGTTTTCTTTGCTTTTTGATAATCATAATTCAACATTTCTCTTGTAGCAATTACACATATGTGAAGGAAAAATACATTGTGTTACTGTCTTTCCCATCACATTGTTCAAATAAACTTCAACCCCTAGATGTTGCTATTTATGGTGCATTCAAAGGAATGTGTAAAGTTGCATTTAATGACTGGATGTTAAATTATCCTGACAAAACAGTATCAGTCTGATATTCCTTCCTTAACAGCGAAAGCATATCATAAATTATTTACACTAAGTAATATCATATCAAGATTTATAAAAACCTGGCATTATCTTTTTAAATTGATTAGCATTTGGAGATGATTATTATTATTATTATTTTTTTGGAGCTATACTATCGGCCGTGAATGCCCAGGTACTACACAAGATCTGGTAAGCACACGAGAAGACAGTGGAAACAGCCTTTTTGACATGGAAGTTGATAAATTAGAAATTGAAGAAGTAGAAATGAGTGAAACAACAATCAAGCCAGGAGATTTTTTATTGGCTCAAGTTTCTTTAATTTGCAAGAAGTCAAGCCACAGCACATTTTATAAATATGTAGCAGTTATTCAAAGTCTGTTTCTGTTGTCGAGTACGAAACAGTTCCTCAAGAGTATTAGCTTTAAGAAAAACCGTTTTATTTATATTGAAAATGATGTTTCACAAATAAACATCATTGGGAAAACTCTCACAGCCAGACATTATTCAAAAAGCCGTAATGTTTATTATGTAGTTTCCTGGCTGTGTAAACACTAATGAAAAACATTTAGTTGCTTTGACAATTACTTTAACCTTGTAAACAAACTTAAGATTTTAAGATAGGTAAATACGTCCATACCTTTTTATTTGTGTACTTTATTTTGACCAGTGTTTTGTAATGTATTTAATTTTGTCTTTAAAATAGATTCATAACATACCTAACTGCAGTCCTCAGTAATAATAAAAAAATATTAGGTATAACATTAATTAAGTTATATTTTATTACGATTAATATATTTACTATGTTGTTTAGGTTCAAATTTATTTTATTATGGTTTTGCAAACACTTATAAGAGTTGTATTACATTGTCTAAATCAATATTCTAGCTTGTCCACACTAGCCCCACCACATGGGGCTAATGTGGACAAAAATAACTTTTTTTTTAAATTTATTAATAAATAACTGTATTGCCAAATAATTTAATATATCAACCAAATCAAAGATAAAATAGCAAATTCTTGTAAAAAAAATACTTGAAGTGTGAAAAAAATATATTTAGTACATTTTTTTGCGAAATTTATAAAAATTGTCCACACTAGCCCCCTTCTCCCCTATTTAACTTCTGCACATTCAAAAATTTGTGTACTTTTAAATTATTAATTTAATTTTAAATATAATAATTTTCATTTTCATTAAAATAAATAAATTATTATTAAATACTGAATTAATTACGGTAATTTGATGAATAATTAGTATCTCCTTGTAATTACCTACTGTAATCATAAGCAGAGAAATTTTGCCCTCACTAATTTTATTTTGTTTCGCCACCAATGCTCGGCACCCCCCATAAAAACGTCCTGGGTGTGCCACTGTATATGGGTAGATATATTTAAAATATTATATTAATTATTTTCTTTTACTAAAGAAAAAAATGCTTAATTTTTGCAAATAATGTATGAAGTACTATATGCTGGTGAAGGGGGGCGAGGGGTACAACTAAAGTTGTTAGTATTCCAAAATATTAGGTCTCCAGATTTTTTTAAATCAAGCAGCTAAAAATGAAATCTGTTTAAAACGGAAAATTTTCTTGGTTCGTTGCGATACTGTCTCGGTAGATTTTAGTATATTAGTTTTCTATTAATTAAAAAAAAATTAATGATGAACTTCAAAGTAAAACGCATTACACATAATAGAAAAAGTGTAAAAAGATTTCAAACTCTTTTCAGTTAGGTAATACTTTAAATAACATACCTACAAAAGTGATTCAATTAAACACACTATACGTAAAAAGTTTTAAAACACTTTTCAGCTGTCTGATACTTAAAAAAAATATCTACTACAAAAGGGATTCAATTTGTTCACATTACTTAATATTTACGAAATATATAGGTATAATAATTATAGTATATACAATAGGTGTTTCAAATAGAACATTTAATAAATATGCAAGTAATCGTACACAGTATGCAAATCAATAGTGATTTTTTTGCAACTACAAATTTTCCCTTTCTTCGTAATAAATAATCTTGAGTGAAAAAATTATTTTTTTTTTTATTACAGCTGTGTATGAAACCTTTTTCATCCACCATATATTTAATAAACATTTCGGCGATAACGTGTAATTCTGATTTTATTAATATTCTTCAATATATTAAATTTAGTAGTATAAATTGTAATACTGATGTTATTAATTTTTTTTGTTTACAAACTGCCGTAATACGAGGTTGCCAGAAAATCGCCAAGAAAAACACCAAATCTCCCTCTCCATTAGCGGTGATGACGTCAAAAAGGTAGAAAAAGGTGGACGTCACGTGACTCGTTGCCGTATGTCGAATTACTCTATTGAGATGAGATAACATGGAGAGAGCATCGGCAACCTTTTTTTGACCCCTTGATAAAGTCACGTGACACTTGGACGTTTTCCTCCCGCCGAAGTTTGACAGCAGTTGCCGTCCATTGGATTTATATGGAGTATGGAGTAAAACAAACACATTGACAGTTTTCTTTTTTATTTTCTAAGTAATAATGGTGGTGTATTGCAGCGCATACGAATGCAAATCAAGGTATGTCAAAGGAGGAGGTGTAACCTTTCATTGGTGAATCTTACGTTTACTTTTTAAACTTATTTTATTTAAAATAATAATAATAATTGTGACTTGAAGCAGTGTTATTAATTGATAATGATTGGTTTTTGCCTCGTAAAAGAGACATATCACTTTATTTATTTATTTATTTTTTCACTGATATATTTACTTTTATTTTGTGTAAATTATGTAAGTTTTAAATCACAATAATTTTATTATTTATTTAAACAAATGAGAAGCTTTCGTTTTCTATCTTGGCGACATATTTTTTGCGCCAATTTGTAATTTTTGCCTCTCATGTAATATATTTGTATTTCTGACTACTGTAAATCTTTCTTAAATTATTCATAATGTGCCAGTATAAGTAATTTTAAAATATGTATTGAATAAAAAAATATTAGTATTTCAAAAAAAAAAATTCTGATTAAAGTTTTTCCAGAAATTTATAATTACAAAAAATAAATATTTATAAGAATTGGAAAAAATTGAGGAAACAATCTCAATTTGTCATCGATGTTATAAATTAGCGTAATTTTTAGATAAAAGCAACAATTGTTTTCATTATTCCAAAATGGGAAAAAAAGTTACATAAAAAAGCCTATAGAAATTAATGCTTGAGTTAATTAATCCTGAAAAAAAAAAAAAAAAACCCTGCAAAAATATTAACGTAAATTTAAAATTTTCATTCCTAATATTAAGACGATATAAAGATGACACTGTCTTCTTAATCCTGTTTTAAAATGTAGAGCTTTTAAATAAGTGAAGATAAACAGCATTTTGCATATTTATTATACAATATTTTCTTCTGTGATACAGTATCAAATGTGAACATGAAAGTATTTTGATAAAAATTTAATAGTGAAAAGGTTTGTGAAGGAAGATGTTTCATTACACATAACACACGCACATATTTATATATACTCCTACAGGATGCCCCCAAAATATTGTAACGCGCTTTAATTGTTTTCACACTTCTGCATTTTGCATTGGCTAATTTCTAACTGGTAAAAAAAAATTAAAGAGCATATCAATATATTTGGGACATCCTATGTGTGTGTGTGTGTGATATGTATATAGGGCTGTGCATATATAACGTTGCCATTTTAGGGGGGTGGGGGATCTGACATTCAGGGCCGGGGGGCGAAGGCCCCGGGCGCAGAAATTGAGGGGACGCCAAATTTATACTACAAACTTCGTTTCATATTTTTTTTAAATTATATTTACATAGTGTAATTTTCTTTCTGTGCTTGTGACAAAAACATATACTCTCAAAATAACATGGGTAGGGTTTCCTTCTGGGAATACAAAAGGATTGCAAACTGTTATACTGTACTATTGTATATTATGTATACAAACTGTTATACTGTACATTTTTTTCTACATCCGTTTCCTAAATGCCCTTTGTCAAAATATAAATGCAATTTTTCCTTATGTTATTTAGTTGTTTGGAGTTTCTGAATTAAAATTAAACGTAAAGTTCCAAGATAAACGCGAAATATGTATTCAATAGAATTTATTATTATTAAAATGTTTAAATGATTATAAAATTATTTAATTCCAAAATATGGAATACACTAACGTTTGGCATTCCTATTCTTCTGTAATATGTGTATGCATATATAATCCGCTGTTAGAGAAACCATATGCGAAGTATGTTTGAAATGATACTTGTGTTTGCTAGTAGATAAAAGAGAAATAATGTTGTCCACCTTTTCTGTTGATAAGAAATTCTGTACCCCCCCCCCCCCCCTAAGGGGCATGTGCAGAAAGACATTATTACTGTTGAAGGCATTATGTAACAAAAAGCTATTATTATTATTTTTTAAATACTATTTCTTTTAAGTGTTATTCGATATAAAGTTATTTCATGTATAAAATGATATTTTATTGACTTCACTTCATTTTGAATCAATAAAGTATACGAAAAATAAATGTAACCACATTTGTATGTAACTCTAAACAAAAGAAGAAAAAGCCAATTTTAGACATTGATAACGATATCATTACTGGCGGGGGGGGGGGGAGTCGAGGGATGATATCATAAGGGGGGGAGGTCCAAAATTACCAAAAATATGATAACGTTATATAAGTACAGCCCCATATATATGCGTGCATGTGTGAGATATGTATATATATATATGGAGCATTCTCACAATCTTTTGACTTTTGGGCAAAAAAATCTGGCGAAATTAAACTTGCTAAAATAACATTTTAATCTGATAGACGAATACCTTAATGATTCAAAATAAAGAAAAAATGGTCAGCAGCGAAAATTTTTTTATTTAACTGAGGTTTAAGTTAAACGTGCGAGTGAGTTTAATTTTTCCTTACCATTTTACCCCTATAACTTTTTATTTTCTTCTAAATTTTTACTTATAATGAATTTGCATAGACATTCAAATAAGAAATAATACAAATGTAGTACTTTTAATACAGAATTTTTGTATAACATTGTCTTAAAGGGGTGTTAAAGAAGGGACGGTAAGGTAAAAAAAGGGACGAAATGGTAAAAAAAAGAGACGGTAAGGATGGAAAGGTAAGGAAAATTACCACCTATTTTTAGGAAAATCATGTTAAGACTAAGTGATAGCCACAATGTTCATTGATTTTTAGAAACAGTTGTTAACATTGGATTAAATTATTATTATTATTATTTTAATTTACCTCGAAAAATGGAGGAATAACCCTTGGGGACGGTAAGACTACCAATAAAGCCACGGTGCTTGAAATTGTTATTTAAATGCTGATTTATGTTCTGCAGTAAATTTCCTGTCAAAAAATTTTAGATATTCTTTCTCTAGCATACTTCTGCATGAGCAAAAACTTGAAAAAAAATTCTGTTGCTGCATCTGAAGTGATTTTCTGTATCATTTTAGAAGAGGGATGGTAAAAAATCTAAAACCCAGGGACAGAGTTTTATATATATATATATATATATATATATATGCAGTGAAACCTTCCTGTGCGACTACCTCCATGAACAATCATTTTTTCACGGAACGAAATTTATTCCCATAGGCTCAATACTAATTTTACATCCATTCAGAGACCATCCCAGTTGACCTCCCTCCGTGAGCAACCCATTTCTTTGAAGAAAATGAAACAAATTCCGTCTTTTTCTGGTCGCTTGAAGAAGATTTTATTAGGAAAATAATTCCGGAGAGCGCAATATTAAAAATTCAATAAAATATATTTTTCTGTATTTTCTTTGTTATTAATTATGCTTTTATTTTTGCAGGATTTTAAACGTATACTCGTATATAATCTTCCTATACTTATAAAAATTCTAAAAAAAAAAAAAAAAAAAAAAAAAAAACCTTATATATATATATATATATATATATTATTACTTATTTGTGTGTGTGGCATTAATCGAATATTCTGTACCGAATAGAGCAGCGATGGGAGGAAGAATCACGAGACAATATTATTTGATGCTAAATAAACAGTATCATAAAATATGTTTCCTTATGGGCTCAAAAAGTGTGAAAAAATTATACTATTTTGGGCATTTACCATTTCAAGAGTGCAAAAAGTATTGATTTTTTTTTCATGTTTGATGTTTTCTAAGTTTGATTTTTGTTTTTAGTAGAAATGTCTTTCTTAGTTTGAATATAACTCAATATATGTTTGCCACAAAGCAAATTGAACTTATACCCTGATCGAAATACCCTGAAATACTAAATTATATTTTTAAAAACAGCTTCAGATTAAACTGAGAATGAAAACATGTGTATTCAAATAAAACTAGACATTACAATATTTATATTTATATATTTCAGTGTTTTATTGTTTTTCAATTCCCTATCTTGCTTGTAATTATAATTTATTTTTGGATATTTTTCATAAAATATGCCACTTCATCTTTTATTTTTATTTTCCCACTTGTGAAAGATAAATTTGTCTTGTTTCATAATGTTTATATGCATCTGTAGCACGAAATACTTTTAAATTAATTTCCCTACGCCAAGAGTTGCGCAAAATCGCCAGTATTGCACACCAAAATACCTCACACACGTGACACATGTCGACCCCACTTTCCAAGGCTGAGCTGAATGGGGATGAGCGGTCCAGGTTATATCAAGTCTATGCGTGAGGCGGCTGTTGTCGCTAGACGCCTGGGATTTTTGGAATCTTCCCTCGATTCACGCATTTGGCGAAGCAAGCTTGGCGTGGTCAATGGCGCGGTTGAAAAACCGGTACTCTGGGTTGCTGTAAACGATACGTTCCCCGTCCTCTCGAAAATATTTTGCCATGTGGTTTTGCACGGGTATTTTTGTTAGGGGATTTGATGCAGTAAGTCTTTTTTTTTTCTTCTTTTTAGTGTGTAAAACATATCTATATCATATTTTTCTTGTTGCGAAGGTTTAATTTGTTGTTTTAATATAATTATATTATTTACATGTTGCTATATCGTGCTACAGTTATATACATAACACCTTTTGGTCATTGCTTATCATGAAGTACTTAATTTAGTGTTAATTTTCCTTCTCCTTTTTACCAAGAAAAGCGGGATCTATTTTTTTTAAATAAAGGTGGCTTACAGTTAATTTGCATTAATTTATTTTTAATGCATTCATAAATGTTCTTGGTTAAATAACTGAATGTTTATTACGGCAAGAGTAAATTCATGCAGTTTTTTTGTTACGCATTAGTTTTAATGCGTTTTCCAATTTTAAAAGCCTTTTTAAATATTTTTCAAGCGCATCTCGAAAGAAATTATATTAAGGAAATTTCCAATATACCCCTGCCACTCTTAAAAAAAGCCAAACAGCTTGAGATAATTATAAATAATTAAGAATAATAAAACAGCTTGTATATAAATATACTATAATACTTTTTCCACCTCTGATTCAGTAACTGATGATTGCTTAGAAGATTTAATGAGCCTAGTATAATTTTTTTCATTTATGAAATGATATTCTGCTTTACCAACACATTTTTTTACCCCAGTATCTAACAAACTAATCAAAATGACCATTTTGATTTTTTTTTTTTTTATCTGAATCTTAGTGGCTGGTCACTCAGCTTTGGAATTCTCCTCCGTAATGTTAAGTCTGTGGACTTTTGATGCATTCATATATTTAAATTATCTTCTCCGGGAAATTCCTATTTTTAACATCTTTTTTTCTGTATACCCTTCTTAAAGAATCTTTTTTTTTCTTAGTTTTCAAAATATTTCTAAAATCTATGCTGAATTTAATATTTTATGTGTTAAAAGCGGCAAACTGTGAGTAAAATTTTAACACTTCATATAAAATTAAGCCTATACTTTAGAAATATTTTGAGAGCTAAGGAAAAAAGAGACATCTTAGGAAAGGTACACTAAAATAGAAGTTAAAAATATTAATTTCCCGAGGAGATATTTTAAATAGACGAATGCATCAAATGCCCATAGACTTTACATTAGGGAGGGGAAATTGGAAGCTGAGTGACCAACCCCCTTAACTGAAAATTTTATTCTTTACATTGTAAATGATATGTATGTGGTTATTAAAAATATACACCTAAACTTTGCAGTACATGCTGTGTCACTTATCGAAATTTCACACTTCCAATGATGTTATCACATTTATACAAAACTAATCTGATAAAAATCTTCAATATTGTGAAAACTGTGAACGAAAGGTTGAATTCAGCGAGGTACACTATCTTATTCTTGAAATAAATATATTGTGGTCTGGTTTTATGTACAAAAAATTTTTTCAGGAGTAGTTATGCTTGAAAGTTTGTTCCATTAATTTAGAAACATCCTGCATATTAGGGGGCACAACCTTTTATAAGAGAAGATTCAGTTACATAAATGTTTAGGTTTTCAAGGGCCAAAGTCTGTACCCCAGACAAAATTTCATTTCGGGAGTGGGAGATCTATGGCCATGGCTTATAATCTTGTGAAAACAGATTTCGTAAAGGAGGAGGGGTGTTGCAGTTTTACCCTTTATCCAGTGTACAGTTCCAATTCTGTTGGCAAGACAACATCAACAATGTAATTTGTGTCTATAACACATATAATTAAGGTTTTTTTTTTTTTTTAAGTGGAAATTGACTTTATTTGAAGGGGTAAAATGATATTTTTAAAAGTACAAAAACAAAATAGTCATTGACTAAAAAAAATTTCATGAATGAAGTTGAGAGGGTGGGGGTGAGTAATAAACATTGAAAGTCAAGGAGAATTTTTTCTTTGTGAAATTTGAAATTGTTGATGATGAAAATTTATGTAGCTATTTCCCTTAAACATCAGATTTTATTATATATAAACTATAAAAAAAATTGTGAAAAATAACTGCATTATTGTACAAGAAAAAATTAGCACTCGCCAATCAGCGAGTAATACTGAAAATTTGGAGATTGACTTTATTGCCACAACTGTGCAAATTTAAGTTGCCACTTGACACTCGTCAATTGTGATAATAGATTCTACTAAGTAAAAATGAAATATCCATGATGTGAAATCATTTTTTAAATTAAAGTATATTCTAATTTCAAAAATCCATTTTTCATTTATATAACATATCAGCATATCTTTAAATATAGTTTATCACTTATATTATAATTTGACTGCAGTAAATGCCAGTTTTTTATGTCGAGTGTAATCTTGTCAAAGGGTAAATAAAGGATGTTAGTAAGTCATGATTTTAAGGCTCCCGTCCCACAAAGATACTTGCTAGCTAATGTTAAACCTATGGGAATGTTCTTTTCTAATATCTCATTTACATTTAAATAATTTTAATTGGATAGCTGGGATTGATCGCTACATTTGCCCTTTTTTTACTTTTTTTTTGGCTGCATACATTTTTAAATGTTATTTTCACTTTTGGAATCATTTCCAAAAGTAAAAGTGTCATCATAAAAATGCACTCAAAGTAAAATAGGGGCTAATGTAGGAATCAACCTCAGCTATCCAATGGGAACAAAATTATTTTAAAATATTGAAATGCAAATGAGATATTGGAAAAGAACCTGCCCGTAGATTTTAGCTCGTGAATGTCTTTGCCTGATGCGATGAAAGATATAACAGTAACGAAAAGTACTTTTTTTAATCAAACATTTGTAAATTTGTTACTGGCCAGTGCATAAAAAATCTGGCTAATGAAAAAAAAAAAAAAAATCATGTACTGGCCAGTGAGTAAAAAAGTTAATTTTGACTTATACATTCTTGATTGATGGTGATTTTAGCAAAAAAAAAAAAAAAAAAAAAAACTAGTTACATTATAAAATACGTTCACATTATTTTAAAAATGTAACTGTTTATATTATAAGCATGAAAGTATAGTTTTATACTGCAGTTTTGTTGCTTTGAGAAAAGAATAATAATAATGCAAAATATTAATAATGTTTCATTCTATTTGATTATGTATGATTGATAATTGAAAAGAAAGCTAATCATTTATTCATAAAGTTTTCCTTACCTAGACAACCTATATCATTCATAAATTTCATTGTTTGTTTATTAACATATAAACTGACCATGTGTATGAATATATTTTTCTCACTGTACCATAAGTTTTATATTCTGATTTATTAAATTAAATTTATTTTTAGTTAGCTGAAATCCAGGAAATAGTTTGAGTAATAAATAAAATATCACACTAGTTACAAATAAAATAGGCTAACATTATTTTAAAAATGTAACTTTTTATGTAAGCCTAAAAGTGCCATTATTTTATGCTGCAGTTTTGTTGTTTTGAAAAATTGATTAAAAGTTTAACAAAATATTAATCTTTATTAAATGTTTCATTCTATTTGATTGATAAATGAAGAAAGTTATTTATTTAGAAGTAAATAGTTTTTCTTACCTACACAATCAACATTTCATTCATAAATTTCAATATGTTTACCATTAGCGTAAAGCTGACCATGTGTACATATATTTTTCTCACCATAAGTTAAATGTACACTATTCTAATTTATTAAATTAAATTTATTTTTAGCCAGCTTTATGTCAAGGAAATAATTTTTGAGGAATAAATAAATAAAATATCAAACTAGTTACATTATAAAGTAGGCTAACATTATTTTAAAAATGTAACTTTTTATATGATAAGCCTAAAAGTGCCATTATTTTATCCTTGTTTTGAAAAATAGATTAAAAGTTCAACAAAATATTAATCTTTATTAAATGTTTCATTCTATTTGATTGATATAAATGAATAAAGTTATTTATATACAAGTAAATAGTTTTTCTTACCTACACAATCAACCTATTTCATTCATAAATTTCAACATGTTTGTTTACCATTAGCATAGCATATAAACTGATCATGTGTATGAATAAATTTTTCTCACTGTATCTACCCACTACCCCCTACATACTAAATGCCTCTCGCATTCACTGTTTTCCCCATATAAGAACTGGAAGTCAGTTTAGCCCCAAAATGCTCTGCCATCTATCGGTGACAATTGACATGATTTTTAAAAACCTGTAGATAAATAACGTAAACAAAAGTTGTTTTGAGAATATTTAAATAGAAAATTT
The DNA here is from genome assembly GCA_963932465.1 of Maratus speciosus. Lineage (NCBI taxonomy): Eukaryota > Metazoa > Arthropoda > Arachnida > Araneae > Salticidae > Maratus > Maratus speciosus. Next base: position 297,384,034 of record OZ010798.1, read on the forward strand.
TAAAATAAATTAGCTTAAAAAGCAAAATTTGTTAAAAAATTTTTGTTATTTGTTCCTAGAATTTCACTTTTTTTTTTCTCTTTTCGTATTTATTTTAATTGTTGTATTAAATGATATTTTTTCTATAAAATATTTGAAAAGAGAAATTATTTCATAATTTCTCTTCAATTTCAAATGATGAATGATAAAATAACGCACATACTTTATTTTATTATATGCATTTTAAATTATATGTTCTTTTTTAAAATTAATTATAATATATAAATTAATAGCACTTACATTTACTTGTAAATAGATTTCCATCAAAAATAAAATAAACAAGGTTTATGAAGTGAAAATATTTATTAACATTATAAAATGGTACATGAATTTTAATCAATGGATCAAAAACTATGAGCAAGTTTAAAAAGGTTATTGCAAAACATAAAAGTATTTGATTAAATTAAATTTTACTAAATAGTAAGACATGTATTTCTTTCAGGCAAAATATTAATAATAAACAAGGTTAATGTGAGGTGAATGTGTCAGTGAAGGACAATCTTAAGGAATTGCTTTAAAAATAATTTTTAATTAATAATTATAATTATTATATTCCTGTTTTTTTACATTATATTAATCTATCAACAATGTTTAACTAACTTCATAGTTGAAATTCCCATTGTGAATTAAAATTTAATTCTAATAATAACATAATTACTTGACACTCCAGTACTAGTACCATACAGTTGCCTCAATAAATAGATTGCAATATTTTTTTGAACTTCCCTATTTAATATTTTCTATCTAAAATAATTAAATCATTGATATTGTGATAATAATACTATAAATATTAATTACCTTTATCATAATAATGAAACTAGCAAGTCTTTTTTTTTTTTTTAAGTGTTTAAAAAACATTTAACTCACAGTTTCATTTCTTTTATATTTGAATTATTAATTATTATAAGTAATCATCAAGTACTTTCAGGAAATTTAAATAGTTGGAAATATGATTCTGTTCAATGATGCTCCAAGGCACTTTTTTTTTCATCTTTTTGACTACCCCCCCCCTGCCCCCCCCCACACACACCAGGGCCGAAACTAGCCTTTTTTGCACCCGGGGCAAACATGGATTTTGGCACCACCCCCCTCCCTCTTCCACAAAGTATATTTACAAAGAGAATTTTACTAATTTTATAATAGACGACTTATTTCAAAATTTAAAATATGTTGTAATACTGAACTGCGTAATCTACAGTGGCGGATGCAAGGGGGAGGTCCCTCTGAACATCAGCAAAAATATTCTAAAGATCATTTTTAAAATGAAATATACAGTAGAGTCCCGATTATCCGAGTCCTGCCTAACCGAGTTTCCGCTTTCACCGAGTTATTTTATTCTGATGGACTGATGGCTTCCATTATTATAAAACAGCCATTATAAATGAAGTGTTAGGTGAAGATGAAAGAGCAGTCGTAAAAAGTTAGAACTCTGATTTTCTGGTCAGAATGGGAAAAATATGGGCAAATTTTTTTTTTTGAAAAAAAAATTATGGCCATTTTTTTTTCGAGAACTCTGATTTTCTGGTCAGAATGGGAAAAAAATGGGCATAATTTTTTTTGCCATCAAGTACAGATCAAGTACTTTCAAGAAATTTAATAAGTTGGAAATACGATTCTGTGCACTGATGTTCCAAGACACTTTTTTCATCTTTTTAACTATCCCCCCCCCCCCCCCCCGATACACACACACGTTGCCTCAATAAATTGATAATAGTATTTTGTTTTATTCCCTATTTTATATTTTCTATGTAAAAAACTTAATTTATTGATATTGTGATATTAATACTATATATATTAATTACATTTATTATGATAATGAAACTAGCAAGTCTTCCGGTCAAGGCCTCAAAACGTCAATTCTGCAGTTTTTTTTTTTTTCTTTTTAACATTTAATTTAGTTTCATTTCTTTTATATTTGTATTATTAATTATTACAAGTAATAATCAAGTACTTTCAGGAATGAAATTATTGATATATTTCAATTACATAATATTTATATTGCTTCAAAACACAATGCTATGAATACATATTTATTTTGATCACATTACTAATTCGTATTCGATTTCATCGTGTATCATTTATTATTATTATCATTATAATTTTGCTGGAAGAAATTTAAATAATTTTGAATGTTATTGTATTTTCATTTTCATACAGAAAAGGCTTAGCATAATTATTTGATAAAAAAAATACTTTGATCTATCATTTTTATTATTAATAATAGCATTATTATTTCAGATTCTTTCAGATTAAGGTACTCTTTTCCTTTTAAGACATTGTAAATTAATAAAAATACATCTTATTAATAGCAACTGTACATTAATTTAATTTATTATTATACAACGGAATGTTATTAGAAACATGCAAATAATAGTAGTAAAAATATCTATTTGTATTTTTAAAAATACAATGAAAAAAAGTTAAAAAGACTCGTTGACTGTCTTCTACAGGAATGGTGAAAAGAAATATTTTTCTTTATTTTGCTGGATGAACAGCAGTAAGACACACAGCAATATGGCAATTTATAGAGAATATATTAACTTCATTAAAAGTAAACATTCTGTTTGAAAAAATCACAAATTACTGCAAAAAATAAAAAAAATAATAGCTTTCAAAGGCAGGTCTATGAGGCGATCAATGTAAATACAGCAATAACATACCCCAAACAGTAGCGCCATCTATCAACCTTGCTGACTTCCATTTTTGAGTCAAATGCGAGAGGCATGTAGTATGTAGGGGGTAGTGATCTACCATAAGTTAAATCTACACTATTCCAATTTATTAAATTAAATTAATTTTTAGTCAGCTTATGCCAAAGAAATAGTTTGAATAATAATTAAATAAAATATCAGACTAGTTACATTCTAAAATAGGCTAAATACCTTTTATATGATAAGCCTAAAAGTATCATTTTCTTGTTTTGAAAAAAGAATAACAAAATTGTCAAATATTAATCTTTATTAAATGCTTCATTCTATTTGATAAATGAGTAGAAAGTTATTTATTTACAGTAAATAAAGTTTTTCTTACCAACAAACAAGCTACTTCATTCATAAATTTCAATATATATGTTTGCCCTTATCCTTATATAAACAGACCATGTGTATGAATGATTTTTTCTTACTGTATCCTGTACCACAAATTAAATCTAGAATGTTCTAATTTACTATATTTATTATTAATCAGCTTATGTTAAGGAAATAGTTGTAGAGTAACAAACAAATTAAATATCAGACTATTTACATTAGGAAATAGGTAAAGATGTTATTAAATGGTAATGTATCCCCTTTTTATATGATAATCCTAAAAATGTGACTATTTTATCCTCTTTTTTTTTCCTGATTAAAGAAAAATGTTAATTATAGTATAGAAATACAAAATATAAATGATTCATTCTATTTGTTTGCTAAATGAGAAGAAAATTGCCAGTTATTTACAGTAAATTAAACTTTTCTTACCTTCACTAACATGCTATTTCATTCATAAGTCTCAATATGTTTGTTTACCATTATACGAACCATGGATTATTGAAAAACCCCGGTTTATTAATGCATTTGAGCACACAGGCGCTAATAACCGGGCAGGGAAATTCTTCTTTTTGGCTTTTTTCTTATCTAAACTTGAACTGATCACCCAATTTTTTGCTACTAAAATGCTCAAATGTATTTATTTTGGAAAGTATCTTGGCAAATGCGAAGAAGTGGGTTTTTGTGTTGTGGAAATGATGCTTGCAACTAAAAACGATAGACTGCGGCATCGAGGGTTGTGCATTCATATATTTCAGAAATTACTAACAGGACTACTAATACAGATTACCTAATAACACAACTTCAGGAAATCTATACCTGGTGGGGTGACATAATGACCCCACAAACCAAACAGGATGGCTATGTTATCCTAGCTGAATTGACTAAAAGATGGCATGGGGAGTTTAAATTAAAAAATTTGTTAACTAAAGTATTCCAGGCTTATCAAATTGGGGAACCCAAAAAAAGAAGGGTCACGCTTGAGGGTCCAGAAAATTCGGGTAAAACAATTTTTGCTTCGGCTATAGTAAAACTTTTTAACGGGATTCCTATAAATGTTAATACAAATGAAGATAATAGATTAACATTTCAGCTGGGACAGACTATCGGTCAACGGTTTGTGCATCTAGACGATGTTACCTCCATGGGTTTTCGTAATATAGATAGATGTATGAGAGAAATGCTGGATGGTGATCACTGCGTTTCTCTCGGGGGGGAAAAAAAAAGACCCACTTCTTGTCCTTTTTCCTCCGGGGATCCTAACAACTAATGAGGAGCACTTTAATTCTGATATGTACAAATGTGTCTCTGTCAGAATCCAGCTTTTTAAATTTATACCAAATAACTAATTCTTTGAGCACCATCTTCTGGATTTTGAGCAAGTGCATTTTGATAAGAAAGCTCTTGTTATACGTAAGTAATAATTTCATTTTAGCATTATTTTTCAACTATTGGTTCAACAAGGTACGTATACATTAATTTTTTTTTTTAGTATGTGAACTATTGGGATTAAAATTTGATATCGGAGATCAGCTATCTTAGAGATTTATTTAAGGATGAGCTCGCGGCCAGTTTGAAAAGTAAATATATTTATTTTTAAGTAGTATAACTTTTTATTTTATTTTACTTAATTTTTTTTCTATTTCTAGGATTTCAGAAAAAACATCGGAACTGTACATTGTGCCAAAATAACATCCTCGGTTAGTTCGGACGATGAATGCTCTCAGATGAAAGTATTGGTACCCAACACCCCACCAAGCCCTACACCGATACACCATCAACTCCTTTACCAGCTAGAAATGGACTTAAACAACGCAGGAGAACAGCAAGGATGTCATTTTGGGGGCCTCGGCAGGCTGCATGGATGTGCATCCCAGCCATTTCTTCACCTAGAGCCTATCAGAGGAACCTGTTTCCTTCTCATAAAGAACATAAAAAAGTGATTGCCTGCAGTGTATGCATTGACTGTCAAAACAAGGATTACTCGGCATGTAAATTCAAAATGTAAAATATTGTAAATAAAAGGCAACAGCCTGGAGAGAATCTAGAGCGAGTAGCGCCTGACAACATGTCTGGCCACTCACTCGGGATGATCCCCTTGGTCTTGCTAAATTTACAATTACAAAGAATAGCAAATTACTCAAGAAACAAACAAACAAAAAAAAAATACAAGTATAGTTTAATTTTTTTTTTTTGAAGGTAGGATTAATATTTTTCACATATTAAAATTTTCCAGAGTATTTTCGAATATTTCAAAGGGCGTTGCGGATCGCTCTTCACCTTCCTCCATTCCTGAGGACTTTTTTTTACGCTTTAAGTCTTTTTCAGTTTTTAGTTCGATATCATGCAAGGTTCACCAATACACAAAATTTTAGCAGGAATTTGAATCCAAGTAGAGTTATTTTGCAGGTCTACTTTACATTGGATTTCCTCGAAACCTGCATGTGAAGAAAACTCTTGTATAAAGTAAATCAATGATGAAAGACCTGCTTTAAACAGATCTATAGTTATATCAGGTACTTTGTGCCCCAACTGTCGACTTTCAATAATTTTGCTGTATTCTGCATTAGGGATGCACCGAATATTCGGTATCTATTCGGTATTCGGCCATGTTACCAAATATTCGGTTTGGTCGAATATCAAACTATTCGGTATGCCGAATATTCGGTTTGGCCGAATATCGAAATATTCGGAACTTTTAAAACATGTATTTTAAAACCTTATACATTTTCTACGTTTAACAGTCAACTTATAAGGATATTCAGAATAATTAGAAACAAAATCATATTTAAATAAAAGAGAATATTTTTACATTATTTATTTGCTGTTTGTTAAGTATTATTTAAGAAAATTAGCCAATCATGAGGATTTTCATAGGAATTAATTATGTACAAATGCAAGTTCCTCAACATTGTCCAGTAAAAATAATTTGTTTCTTGCTAAGATTTTAAGAACAACGTTTACAATCTCTGAAAATGATTGCCCACTCCAGACACCGATCAAGGATGCATTTAAAAATTTCCTTGCTTAATCAAAGGGAGTAGAACAGTTATTCTTGCTAAGTTGTCACCATATAAAATTTGAATTGATTGTATTATTTATTAACTTTTACTTTAGTCTCTTCCTGACAAGCAAATATATGATCCTGTACAATTTTTTTACAACCTCTCTTTGATTTTAAAATGTTTGTTTTAGAATTTAAGAAAATTTTATTCATTTGTTTTAATTCTCAGAAGAAGCTATGAAATTTAAAATTTTATTAATTAAAAATTTTTTTATAACTATTCTCTTTGTAAATAACTCAAAGCAGATTTTTTTCAGCATAAAGTTTACTTGAAAAAAGCTCTTGTTTATTAGAATAAAACTTTCTGTTTTAAATATTATGTAAAATCGTTTTAAAATTTAACATTTTAATGCCTTTAAACTTTGAAATATAAAAGTATTCAACAAGCTGAATATTCGGTATTCGGCCGAATAGTTACTATTCGGCAGGCCGAATATTCAGTATCCGGCCTAGCAGTTACTATTCGGCTAGCCGAATATTCAGTATTCGGTTCACCTGTTGGCCGAATATACGGTATTCGGTCAAAATCACTATTCGGTGCATCCCTATTCTGCATCTAGTTCTTTTTTGCATTTTAAAGGGTCCTCGGCTTCCCAGCACAATTGTTTTCTAGCCTCATACGCACGCATTTCATCTTCGGTGAGAAAATAACTAAGCAGCGCATCACGTGAACTATCCCGAAGCTTGTCTAACTCAAATTCAGATAGATCATCCCTGTCATCTCCTGTCGCACTATCAATCTGGTCACCTGAGTTTTCGCACTTGCAATGATTCTTAAAATACATCTGGATAGCTTTAAAAGCAATGTCGAGCGTCATGTCTATGTACAGTCGTGGAAAAAAAAAGTAAACACCCCCTACTAACTACTCAGCAAATCATCGTAGAAGAAAATTACTGGTGCCGAACGATTGGAAATAAAGTCTACTTTTAAATGATGTATATAAAATTTTCTTAGGGGGTCATCTACATATTAAAATGAATCCAAACTTCATTTTTTTCAATGGCAATGCCCAATTTTAACGAGATATTTCAAATCTTCAGTTCAAACTATGCCTAGACACCAAATTTCAAGTCATTTGAATGATAAGTTTTTGAATTATAAACATTCAAAATTTAGTGCTTCCAATGTTAAATTACATTTTCATATCTCCCGAAATTATGCTCCTAATGTGCTATTTTTTTTTTTTTTTTTTTTTTTGTAGTAATAATACTAATATACCCAAACATAAATAAGCTGAATTTGCAATTTTTATAATTTTATGATATGAATTATGAAATTAATATTCGAAAAAATTATGAATTGCAACCTACAATTTTTTTGATGGATTTAGATTTATTAAGTCCTGCTTTATGGAAATTCAAAAATTTCACATTTTTATTATAAGTAGTTTTCAAATTATGCTTAAAAAACAGCAAAATGATGGTTTAAGGGGCCGTCTATGATGGAAGTGAGTAGACATTTTGAAATTTATTATGCTGTACATCTAACACACTTCATTGACTCCTTGAGTGGCACTTAAGGTACCTTGCTCTCTCGGTTAACAATCCAGTACGGAACTTCAATTTGGATACAGCCCTTAAAATAAGCTCGTTTTAAAATAATTAATTTCTCGGAAACTTATGGTACGAATTGCATAAAAATTCGTTTTTAGGCTAATTGAAGGGTGTAGAGTTCATTTATGCTGTCAGAATTGAGTACTGCTATTAAAAAAAAACAAAGTTATGGTTCGTTTTAATATGTAGATGGCCCCCTAAGCAAATTTTATATACATCATTTAAAAGTAGACTTTATTTTCAATCTTCAGTACCAGTAACTTTCTTCTACGATAATTTGTTGAGGAGTTAGTAGGGGGTGTTTACTTTTTTTTTCCCACAACTGTACTTTTCCATGTTATTCCCTAAAAAAAAAAAAAAAAAAAAAAATGTGCAGGATACTCGGTTAATTTTTACATGTTAATTTAATAAGAAATTCTATAAAAGATACGGTAAATATGTATGTCTTTTGAACATGCAATAACATTTTTCAATACGTAAAATATAAGTCTAGGATCAGTTGGGACTCTTCCTAGTCATTCGGTTGATTGCTGTTGCTGCCCGTTTGGGGGTTGCACATCTTTTGGTAATACCGGATTTTGTACAATTAGCCTTATCGTTATTTTGATTCTCTGGAATTTTTGCCAGGAATGGAGATATTGAGGCTTTGTGTAGTCCTAGTGTTTAGTTAAAAATTGTAGATTTATTTGCTTGCATGCTAGATGTCAGGCATCCATACATATAACATATTCATCATTTAACTCTTTTACATTTTATGGGATCAACACATTTTTCTGCGAGCTTCGTAGTCTTTAATTTCATCTTCCGGGCTATTTCATTCATATGAAAACACCCACTTGCTAATGTTAATCCTATGGGAGAAATTATTAAAAATATCTCTTGCATTTCCATATTTATTTTATTTTTTTTTTTTTTTTTTTTGCATTGGATAGCTGAGGCTAATCTCCTCAAAGGCAATGTTTTACTTTCTTAATTGTCTATATATTTTATTCTTTTTATGAGGACACTTCCACTTTCAAAACCAGTTCAGAAAGGGAAAGTATTCTAATTAAAAAATAAAAACCTGTAAACAAAATCGAAAGTAAAAAGCAGTCTTTGTAGAGATCAACCCCAGCTATCCAATGCAAAAAACAAAACAAATTAAAATGTGGAAATCCAAACAAGATATTTTTAAAAATTTCTCCCACAGGATTAACAGATTTCTGAGCACTTTTTTTGCATGAGTGAAGTATAGAGGCATTGCAAACCGCATGTATTCTTTACTGAGTAACGGGTAATCTCTCTGGTACGAAGTACCAAATCATTAGTTCGGAATATTAGTCGTTACTGCAGAACTTAGAAACAAGCTTCAAACGTTACTTTCATTTCGTGATTCATGAACAGAGCCGCATTGTCTGATGCGGAAAGATGTGAATTTGTGTTCGGAAATCAGTTGTTCCCGTATTAGTGTCCCATATGGGTATTCATTTAATCGTTTCGTTACTTCAGTGGCTTTGCTTCAGCACTCGTTTATTTGCCGAAAATGTCCGTGTGAATAATTTTAGAAGGAAGATTTTGAAATCACATGGTCAATAGCAGAACAAACTGCTTTTAGAAGAACGATTACCATGAGATCGTTTTTTCTTTCAGGGATTGTACTTTTTAGCTCACAGGCTATCAAAGCCCGAGAGATAATGTGCCCGCCGGTTCTGTATGTACATAACGCGATAACTCTTGATAGAAATATTCGATTTGCTTCAATTTTTTTTCTAGGTTCATTCTGATACGGCGCTTCCCTGATTAGTTTTGGTGGTTGATTGGTTAAGTATAACGGGGGGCTAATCCTCCCCTTAACTTAGATAAATGGGTTTTCCATGCAGAATTATCAGATTTTCTTTAAATTTGGTATACCGGTTAATTCTGATAAGGCGCTTCCTGATTAGATTTGGAAGTTCATTGGTTAAATATAAAGGGGGAACGTGGGGCTAATACCCACTTAATTAAGATAAATGTTTTTTTCTATCCGATTTGCTTCAAATTTGGTATACCGATTTATTTTGATAAGGCGCTTCCCTGATGACATTTGGAGGATCATTGGTTAAGTATAAAGAGGGGAAACGGGAGGGAGGTAATCCCCCCTTAATTTATTTTTCGAGGCGCATTATTCTTTGAAATAAGAGTATAATATACAATTAATGTCAATGGCATGTGAGCTCAATGCCATCAGTTTAAAGGGCATTTTTCTTTTTTATTTCTCAGATATGAAGTGTTATATGCTTTTTTCAAACATGGAGAGAATAATTGATTTTTTTTTTTTTTTTGCCAAGAGGTTTTATGAATGCATTTAAAAAAAGGAAGCATGGATCCAAGCAATAAAGAGACAAGATATGTTTATCATTTAATATTTTAATTAGATTAATTTCGTATTAATTATGCATTTAATCTATTAAGATTGCTCATAATTTTACTGTAAAAAAAAACTGAAGCTTATAACAGAATAAAATATTTATTGTAGCTGCATTTAAGGAATGATAAAGTATTTTTATGAAATATAACTTTTTAAATCATTGCTTTTTACTCATATTCGCAAAAAATCTGTAAGCACTTTTGATCAGAAATTAAGAAATGGATTAGCGTCTCTTTTTCCTTTAAATTCAAAAGATTTGTTTGACGATATACTATGAAAATGTGTGTTTAGAACCAAATTTCTGGATGCGACAGTAATTGAAGGGCCATCATATAAAAGCACTTGATTATAGCTTGAACTGCGATGAACTTATCGAAAAATGAAAAAACGCTATTCGTTTCCATATCATTCGCATCACTGCCAATTTTATGAGTTTATGCATTAGTTGAGTATATGAATGTGTCAGAAAGTTTTGCAATGTCGAGCAAAGGTAAATATGTTTTGAGAACCGATTTCATGCTAGTTTCCGTTATAGACACGTTCAGTTGTCATGTTTTACTGGTTTCAGTAAGCAGTAAATATTTCTATTAATATACTTAATTACTATTTTTTTCTTTAATACATACAGTAATACTTACGGAGACAGAATTGTGAGAAATCCCTAAGGAATTCTGTTTCAGAGAAATTTTTCATCTTAGCAGATGCATTTCCTTGTATTATTTTTATGGAAATCAGATCTTGGAATATTTCAATTCAAGGTAAATTCCACTTTTACACAGATTTCTGTTACAGAAAGGTTTCATACAAAACTTTATTATGGGTCTATGTAACGGTAACAAATTTTTGAAAAGATCTCACATACGGTATATAATTATATTTACTGTAGTCTTATGACCATATATTTCACATGCAGTATTTTGAATGCCCAATTTTATACTTTGTGAAATGTTAAATTAGTGTAAGCATCCATATAGATTTTATCTATATGGATACAATCCATATAGATATTATGGAACTAATAATTATGTATTATTTTAAGGAACAGTTAAAACTAATTATAATAAAAAAAAAAAACCAACTCAGAAAATTAGAAAATACATCGGATATATGTGTACTAGTACTTAGGATAATTTTTAATATCCGTTTTCTAAAGAGTAATGAGTAACAAATATTTTCTAATGGGTAGTGTGTTTGAAAGTAACGAATACATACGGGTGTTCATTTAGTCGGTACTTTTACAGCACTAGTGAAGTAGCCTCTTAAGTATAATTGAATCATTAGATCTCGTGAAGTATCCTCTATCATTTCTTGAATTTCCTGTGTGTTTCATGAAACATCTTTCAGCACTTTTGGAACACCCTGTGTAGTTGAATCTATATTGTATGTCCGGTGTTGCCCAGGGCCCATTATAACAACCTAAAATAAAACTCAAGTTTGTATGATTTTATATCTTTTGAAAATATTTTAAATAAATGAACCTAGTTTTGGGGGCCCCATTATCTTCTGCAGTGTCTTGTGTGTTCCCAGCAAACCTCCTTCTGAAGGAACCTGTGAACTGCATTCCCCGCAACTTAAGGCAAGTATGTACTGGAAGTGCTCTGCATGTGCCAGAGATAATCGAAAGCCAATTTGAATGTGCCAGTTCTCGTAGTAATCAAGCAAGCCCATAGAGCCCGAAAAAATAATGCACCATTAATGTTCAAAAATGTTGGCAACTGAAGTCTTAAGATAAAATTTTATAATACAGAAAGTAGCTGAATTGTAATCTAAATTGAATGAACCAAATCCTGTTGAAATTGGGCACTTATAACCCAAGGAAAGAATGTGCGCCCAAGCAGTGGAAGGTGCACCCCCCCCCTCCTCTCCCCGTAAATTTCATGAATTACTTTTAGTATTAACACAATATTTAATAAATGGATGATTTCCTTTATCTAAAGTTACCTATAAAGTAACGTCAGACTCATAGAGTGATAGACATTTTGTAAAAACCATCAAATCATGTTCAGGATCTTCTAAAACGTATAAATCCATTGAAAATCGGAAGTCAAAATTTTTCATGAATCCAATACTTTCTCCTTGTAAAGATAGAAGAAACTAAAATTAGTTTTTTTTTTTTTAATTCTAGAATTTATTATAATACATATTTAAAGATTCTGTTAACTGAAATTCATTATTGCTATTACTATTTTTACAAAAAAAATTGCATTGACACTTTCTGTGATTAATTAAGCCCAGTTATAGCTCGACCTGGCCCGAGTATGTAAAGAAAATGTAAGCTTGATTTTGGCACTCTCAGAGTCTGCTGAAAAAATTCAACACTGACTCGCACACATCTAACTGTCCGATGCCAATCTCTAAAATGGACATATTATGTTTCTGTATTGATGTTGTGAAACTAGCATCAGCTAATGCAGCATATTTGTACTTATTCTCATACCAGTCATGTCCATTGAAAATTGTTTCTATTTTATCAGCGTAGTTTATTTCCAATTTGTTGTACTGTGTCGGTCAGCCCGCTTAATTTTTAGGTGCGTTCGTAATTATATAAATACGTAGCACCTATAGTCGTCGTTCAGTCCGTCCGCATGTAACAGAGCAAAAACTACCCAACCGAATAGTCTGAAATTTCAAATATGTGATTGTTGCAAAATTTTGTCAAGCCATTTCAAATTTTATGAAAATCGGATGTATAGTTTAATTACAGGGACAGTCAAAAGTTTTTCTTTACATTACGGCCAATGGGAAAAATTATTGCAAGTGGATTTTAATGATATTAGAGCCTTCCGAATGATCTGAAATTTTAAAGATATAATTGTTGCAAAATTTTGTCGAGCCATTTCAAATTTTATGAAAATCGGACGTATAGTTTAATTACAGGGGCAGTCAAAAGTTTTTCTTTACATTACGGCCAATGGGAAAAATTATTGCAAGTGCATTTTAATGATATTACAGCCTTCCGAATGGTCTGAAATTTTAAAGATATAATTGTTGCAAAATTTTGTTGAGCTATTTCAAATTTTAGGAAAATCGGATGTATAGTTTAATTACAGGGACAGTCAAAAATGTTCCGAAAAAATTATTGGAAGTGCATTTTAATGATGTATCAGACTATGCACGTTATGAAGTGCAAAAAATTATACATTCAGTACAATATGGGGTGCAAAAAATAATTTTAAAACTAGTTATAGTACGAACGCACCTTATTTGCCACGTTTGACGAGCAATTTCCAACTTGTTTTTATCAGTTCGGTTTAGACCATTATAGCAAAAATTGTCTTTATTCTGCTCACCCGGCCTGTTTAAAAAAATTTAATATAGTGTTTAGTAGTAAAATAGTGTCCCCTTTTTGAAAAATTTCCGCCCAGCGGCCCTTTTTTCTAAAGTCAACACTAAGGGAGTAACTACATTCCTTTCCAAAGTTTTGGAGAGAAAGTTATATTAAGGATTATATTCCAATCATATTTTATTTATAATTTTACTAATAATATTAAAAAACATATTGGTTACATTGAAAAGAAAAATTTAAGAATAATAATTTACTTTAATCATTGACAAATGTTTATGTTTAATAAACAATTCTTTAACTTTGTATGTTTTAAAAGTATTTCATGAAATCTTCTGATTCTAGTCTTCAATGTGTCAGTTAGTTGAAAGATATTTATTGTGTCAGAATATTTTTTAAAAAGGATGCTTCTTGATACAATAACATCGCTAGCTCTTCAGCACGAACACTAAAAAAATTAATAAAATAAAAAAGGTTTATTGTTATTGACACACGAAAAACGCAAATAAAATTCCAACCGAAAATGCGCCACAACAAGCGACAGCGAAATAATAACAATAACTTTCTTTGGGCATTTCCCTCGATTCGCGCACGATCGCTACTTCGGTTCCATATTTTTCATTTTATCTCAAAATGCATTTCTTGCCAAACAAATCTCGCCAAAAGTGCGTGAATCGAGGGAAGATTCCAAATTCGCGTCTCCGACTCCTCGTGTAATAACACCATCTTTCCGAGTTTCGTTTTGAATTTCGAATGGCTAACTTTTGGCGAATTTTTAACACAGCAATCTTGGAGGGAGACATTGCTGTTTGCGTTTAAAACCACGTGCTTTTGCTCTAGTCTTCATATTGTTGCGGTAGCTTATCTAAAATTTTATTAGTTATTGGACGGGATCCAGATGGATTTTTTGCTGTTAGCGAAATGAGACTGACCAATAAGAAACCGGCATTTTTGCAGGCTTTTCGCTGTTTACTGCAAACGGCGAAAAGTTCGCAAAAATGCAGGCTTCTGATTGGTCAATCTCGTCTCGCTAACAGCGAAAAGTCTATCTAGATTCCGGCTGTTATGTATTAAAACGGATCAGAAAGTATTTCGTATAAGAAAATGGATAATTCTATTTCATGTACTGTATGTAATCGGACCAAATAAATCTCTTTTTTTTTTAATTAAAAAAAAAATCATGATTTTTATCAACCCTGGGAATTTATTAGGATAAAATTTTCAGGTGCACTTATTTCGATGATTAAGGCTGGGATTACGGTGCCTCAAGCGCGGATTTAAGCGCGTTCACGGACCGCACCCTGGGTTCCCAGGTTTACCACGGGTAGCCCGAAGCGTTCAGAGACCGGCATCACGTGACTTTTTCCGAGTTCCCCGTAGCGTTCAGAGCCGGAGATTACCCAGATTTCGGTCAACCCACATTGCCTGAAAAATTTTGTTGGGTAAAGTGATCACGTGGTTGGGAAATCTGATTTGTTTACCATTTTATAGCTTAACTGTGACTATTAATCGGAATAGCACTGTTTTGATCAGTTTTATCGCACGTTGTTACTGTTTTTTCATATTACAAAAATAATAATAAAAACATATCTGGTCTAAGTTTAACTTTTAGATAAGTTAGAAGATAAATGTAAATTTTGCATATGACAAATCAGTTCACGCTTGGAAGCCTAAAATGGCTAGCAAAACCTGCACTGTTAAAAATATCGTGAAAGATTACCTCTGTTTTTAAAGGCTATCAATTTTCTGACCAATGAGAAAGCTACATAAACGCCTATTAAGCGCTCTCATTGGTCAGAAAATAGATAGCCTTTAAAAACAGAGGTAAATTTTCACGATATTTTTAACAGTGTGTGATACATATTTGTTGCGATAGTATTCCCCATAAAAATTAACTTTTGGAACAGTTTCCCATCTAAGAAAAAGTGATAATTGAATCTATTTGCACTGTCGAAAGTGCAGCTGCCGCCATGTTTGTAAATGTAAATAAAAAAATCACGCAACTTTACCCGAAAGCGTTCAGAGCCGTTTTTACCCAACCTTACACCGAGAAACCAGTATGACGTCATTCCCCAATTTTCCCAGTTACCCGTGTTTCGGTCTCTGAACGCGCTCTTAAGGTGCGTTTACACTTGTCGTTCTAACGACCTAAAAAGTCTTAGCTACCCAAAACCTTAACCTAAGAGCGTTTTCACTGGTTACAGATAAGCCCTTACGCCAACCAATCAAAGGCAAGTTTTTACTGCGTAAGCGTCTACTTTATGGTTTCTATATCGAGCCTAAAGCTCCGATAATCAATCAATCGATCAGCTGTCAATTATAAACAAATAATTGTTGGTTGCGCTTGTCATAGTAAATATTTTGTGTAAAAAATAATCGAAAGTTTTGACTGTTTTTCCCCACTAAATGGTTATCACCTGTGGCTAAAAGAAAATGCCTAAAAATTCATTTATTACTTTATAATTAAATTCCTAAAAATATTAATATTTATTGTCAACAGAAGCACACAGGCGTACATCACTTTTGAAAAAATCAATTATAAAATCCCATCTTGACATAGTTAAAGCAAGTTCAATAAAAGAGTGTAAAAAAAAAAAAAAATAAATAAATCACAAGTTTAATGAAAACACAGCCTATACTTATTTTTAAAAATACAAAGTGAGGGTAGGGTCTCCTAAACATTTTGTGAATATGAAGGAAAATAAAAATAAAAGGTATTTCCTCATTATGGCGGCCCTCGCAATTACGCCAAGGTTGTAATTACGAGTTTGCCAAGCTTATATTTATGTTTAAAATTTAAATATAGTAAAACATCAATAAGATTTTACTATTGTAAACAGGGTTGTAGTGGAGGGTATATGCTGTATACCTTCTGGAATTTTTTAAGGAATACCGTATACCCTGTGTTTCTCAAAAATACTATAGCGTATACTCCTGCCTTAAGCGTATACCCCCTGGTTTGTTTACCACTACATCACTGGTTGTATATATGAGATAACGTGGCAATTATCTTGGTTACCACAATTTAGTAAAATATTAAAATTTTTGATCTTTTTTTTTTCAAATCTTTAAAGTAGTACTCAGGACCAAAGTTATCCAAAGACAGACTTCCAAAATGATGTTATTGTGTCAAACTGAGTGTTCGCAAAACATTTTTCAGAAATAAAAGCCCTGCTTTTATGTACAAGTTAATCTTTCAGTTGGCACACTAATTTTTAGGAAAAGTAGACACATGCACTTTTAATGCACAGAATAGTTACTCTGTATCTAAAAATAATATATTTCCTCTTTGATGAAAAGGATATCTTCAATCTAAAGAAACATATTACGATAATTTAGATATCTATATATGTATTCTTCTTATTTATAAAATACTATATTAGGGGAGACTGGCTTACCTTGGGCCACTTTTTTCAATTTTTTAATGTTGATCAATTGTCAAAAATTTTTCCGGTATTCATTCTTTAACCTTTGCCTACAGTATTAAATAGCTTTTGATATTATATACATTATAGAAAAATATATATATATATTTATTAAACTTGTCCTTTGTCCTAAGGTGTCCCATCTGGTGGGACACATTGGGACAGTTAAAAATAGATGTGAAAAGTTCAATAATTGAATTACAATATACATGGAATGGACTCTATTCAGGTGACGTCAGACGCCAGACCTGGCGGTATGTTGATCTGTTATTCTAGCCACTGCACCGCCAGAATGTCAGTATGCGCATGCGCAAAAACCACTAGCAGACGACTTTAGCCTTGACCCAGGCTAAATCCATACATTTTAACTGAAAATTTCCAAACTTAGGAAATTTTCTCGCAAACAGAACAACATTTTGAATTTGTATTACAATATATTAAGAGTATGCTACAACAACAAAGAATTGTTTTGCAGTATTTTTAACAAACAAGCATTAATAAATCACACTCCATAGACTGCTATGCTAAACACCGCCAGTAAATACCGCCAGCAGACGAATTTTAGCCTCGACCTCAGGTTGCGTGCATAGGGTCTGTTCCGTACCTGTAACAAACATTGTAATTCGCCTTTGGCGACGGAACACCACCCCCGCATCTATGCCAATTGGCAATCAATCCTTTTAATGTAACCCTTTCGTTGAACCCGGATCACGGGTTGAGTACGCATGAGTGTAAGAGGAACAACCTCTGCGGCAACAAGTCACCATTAGCCTTCACAAAAACATTTATGTTAACAGTCCGCTAATTTCTCTTTTAATTTAGAACACCTCCGTACATTTTCGTCCTAGCGACCCGGAGGTAAGACCAGCGCAAACTAATTTAATTTAATTTATGTCAATTTCGTCAACAAGACGAAAGGATGGCAGACTCGGACATTACAGCACTGAATCGGCGGCGTGGCAGCATCAAGGCCCAGCTAACGAAGATCGTAAACGCCACCGAGGGAAAAAGTTTCTCAACTGCGGAAACCAAGGCTCAACTAGAGCTCCTTCACAAAATCGAAGAAAAATTCGAAGTGATCAAACATGAATACTACAAAATTATGGACGAAGAAAAGATTGAGGAAGCGGAAGAACAACTCTCGCAATTGGATGAGGAGATACAGAAATTAGAGGTAAGCCTTAAATCATCTTTTCACAAACAAAATGAAGAAAAAAATAGTAAAATAGACAGCACGTCTGAATCTAAATCTCATGTTAATGATCTAGTTATTGCCAGAGGGGTCAGCATAAAGCTCCCTAAAATTCCACTTCCGATTTTTAGTGGCAAATTTGAAGAATGGTCTACATTTAAGACCACCTTCAACGAATTGATCAATAGCAATCCTCATTTAACAGACAACGAAAAACTGTTTTATCTCAGAGGAGCATTAACGGGTGAACCGAAAGGTTTACAAACCTCAGATGACACCTTTAGCTCACTCTTCAGAGAGCTGGAAGAGCGCTATGAAAACAAAAGAATTATTGTGGATTGCCACATTAAAAATATATTAAATCTTTATGTAATCAAACAAGAGTCAGCAAAAGAACTGAGAAACCTTTTAGATCAGGTAAAAAAGAATTTGAGAGCGTTAAAGGTCTTGGAATTCGATAGAGACACCTTTTCAAACGCTATTTTGTTGAACATAATATTAGGAAAAATTGATCGAGAAACTCGTAAGCAATTTGAATTAACACTAAAGGATAAGGAAGTGCCTAATTTCGATGAATTTTTAGAATTTTTAGAGCGTAGATGCCAAATTTTAAGTAGTATTACTTCTGCGAATGCTTCAAAAACCACCAATAAATCTTTACTTATCCGTACCACCAAACCACAAAATAAAATGTGCATTTTATGTAAAACAGAAAGTCACCCAATATATCATTGCGAGAAGTATAAAAGTATGAAACTAAGCGATCATTTAAACGTTGTAAAGAAAAATAAGCTTTGTTTTAATTGCCTTAGTTTTTTTCATATAATTCATCAATGTACTTCAAAGAGCAGATGTCTTGTTTGCAGCTCCAAACATCATACTTCGTTGCATAATTACTCATCACCAGATGTTCGAATTTATGAGCCTTCAAAATCTATAAACAATCTGGCTGATGAAGAGGCAATTAATAGAAATTTAGCTTCCGAAGATTCAGCGCAAAATGAAAATGTAGTTCATTCATTTTTTTCACATGAAAAGAGCCATAAATCTGTCTTAATAAATACTGCGATTGTTTATATAGCAGACATTAATGGTATAAATAAGCCTTTTTGTACAATCTTGGATAGTGCCTCACAGAATAATTTTATAAGTTTAAGAGCAGCTGAAACTTTAGGTTTGAAAAAACAATCAATTAACATTCCCGTTTCAGGTCTTAATAATTCACCGATGTCCTTGAAATCTAAAGTGAAGGCGTGTGTCTCTAATAATAAGAGTGGCGATTTGCGATGGAATCTGGACTTGTTGATCATCCCGAGAATCACAGATTTCACTCTTGGAAAGGAAATAAACATAAATAAATTAAACATTCCTTCGAACATCTGTTTAGCTGACCCACAGTTTTTTATTCCAAATAAGGTTGAAATTTTATTAGGTGCGGAACTGTTCTTTGAATTATTAAAGGTAGACAAAATAAAGTTAGGAAAGCACTTATATTTACAGGAAAGTGTGTTTGGTTATCTAATTTCTGGTTGTGTGTATAACAATGTAGTAAACAATACGAAAAAATATTGTTTCTTAACGAAAAATTTAGAAGCTTTAGATAACACATTGAAATCTTTTAGGGAGATAGAAGAGGTGGGAAATTTAAAGCCTTGTGATAGTAAAGAGTTAGAATATTGCAATAGGCACTTCGATAAAACGCATTTTAGAAATTCGGATGGCAGATATGTCGTAGAAATGCCTTTCAAACCGGAAATTTCTGAGCCCAATTTAAGAAATTCAAAAATTGTTGCATTGAAAAGATTAAATTATCTATGGCAACGTCTAGATCGTGACCCTATAATGCGGAATTTATATACACAATTTCTTAATGAATATCGGTTTCTTAATCACATGCATGTAATAGAGGAAACTAATCAATTTGAGGACGGCTATTATTTACCCCATAACGGAATTTCACGACCATCTAGCGCGACAACTAAATTGCGCGTCGTATATGACGCAAGCGCAAAAAGTAGTAATGGATACTCATTGAATGATTTATTGTGCAAGGGTGGTGTGCTACAAGACGATCTCTTTTCGATATTGGTTCGATTTAGAAAGCATATTTATGCATTTACCGCCGACATCAAACAAATGTTTCGAATGATAGAGATAAATCCGTCCCAATACAAATTCCTAAAAATTCTGTGGAAAGACAGTGCATCATCCCCGGTTAAGGTCTTTCAATTATCCACGGTCACATATGGAACGGCTTGCGCCCCATTTTTGGCCACCAAGGTCTTGCAACAACTCGCCTTAGATGAGCAAAGGGCTTTTCCATTAGCTTCCAATATTGTACTGAAAGATTTCTATATGGATGATTGCTTGTCGGGGTCATCCAATTTAGAGGAATTTAATTTAATGCAAGCAGAATTAACACAACTCCTTCAGAGGGGGGGGGGGGGAATGATTTTGCATAAATGGTGTACTAATAAGGTCCAATCTACTGACAATCAGATATTTCCCTTTGATAGAAATTCAGAAGAAATAACGGATAAAACTTTAGGCATTCTTTGGAACAGTTCTAGCGATACATTTACATACAAAGTCAACGTTAAAGTAACAAGTACTTTCACCAAACGAGAGGTGCTATCGCAAATAGCCCGGCTTTATGACCCTCTTGGTCTCTTAGGGCCAGTGATTGCAAAGGCAAAGATATTCATGCAACAATTGTGGTTGCTTAAATTACAATGGAACGATACTTTACCTTCGCAAATTTCCAAAAAATGGGAAACCTTTATCGCAACATTACCAGAACTCGAGTCCATCAACGTACCGAGATGCTTCTTAAAGGTGCACGTCCAATCAGTGGTACTTAATGGCTTCGCCGATGCTTCTTCAAAGGCATACGGTGCAGTTATTTATGTACAAATTATATCTAACTCCAACGAAACGGTTAGTCACCTTCTTTGCAGCAAGTCACGAGTGGTCCCTACAAAGGTGATAACCGTACCCCGCTTGGAACTATCAGCGTGTCTTTTTCTTGCAAAATTAACCTGTAAGGTCTTAGTTGCTTTAAACCAACAGGCGAATGCTGTGCGACTATTTTCAGACTCGACCATTGCCTTAGCTTGGATGGACACTGCTCCACATTCATTGAAAACTTTTGTCGGCAACCGTGTAGTGCAAATAAAGGCCATTTCAAGGAACATTCCATGGCACCATATACCATCGGAGCATAACCCCGCAGACCTGATATCCAGAGGAATGGATGTGAAAAACTTTGCCTCCAGTGAACTATGGTGGAATGGGCCGCCACTTCAAATTCTTAAAGAAGCAATAGAGAAACCTATTTCTAGTCTTACTGACTGCTCGAACAGTTATTATTCCAATGAACTCAAAGCCAGTAGACAAGTGACTTTAATCAACAATATGGACATTAATTTTTTTGATAATTTGTTGACTTTAACAAATAATTTTCTTAAATTAATTAGAATTGTAGCATATATTTTTAGGTTTTTCTTAAAGTGTAATAAGGTAGCAACTGCAACAGGCCCTCTGTTACTGGAGGAATTAATGGGGGTAGAAGTGTGCTTGATTAAGCATGTGCAGGTAATGTATTTTTCCAAGGAAATCTCCGCCCTGAAAGGGGGATCTTCGGTGCATGGTTCAAGTAAGTTAAAATTTTTGAACCCCTTTATTGATTCGAATGGCTTGATAAGGGTGGGAGGTAAATTGGCTAAATCTAACTTACCATTTAATCACAAATTTCCTATAGTGCTACCAGCGAGCTGTCGCTTAACGAGAATCATATTCCAGTATTATCATGTACGAGATTTTCATGTCGGGCCCCAGGCTCTTTTGAGCACTGTGCGCCAAAAATATTGGCCTCTTAGCGGTAGAAACACAGCTCGCAAGGTAGTACATGAATGTGTACAATGTTTTAAAATTAAGCCTATACTGGCTAATCAAGTAATGGGAGATCTCCCTCCTGAAAGAATAACGCCCAGTTCACCATTTTCCAGAGTAGGATTAGATCTGTGTGGCCCCTTTGAAATAAAATATAAGGGTCAGAGAAAGGGTACCTTCCAAAAAATATACGTTGCCATTTTCGTGTGTATGGCCTCTAAAGCTGTACACTTGGATTTTGTCTCCGACTTGACATCCGAGGCGATAATAGCAACGCTAAAGAGATTCTTCGCTCGTCGTGGGAGGAGTTCGGTAATTTTTAGCGATAACGCTACTAATTTTGTTGGGGCTTCAGCAAAACTGAAGCGTTTGCGTAAACTTGTAGCCAGTGATGAAGTTTGTAACTTTTTAGCTTCAGAAGGCATTAACTGGAAATTCTCCCCTCCTAGAGCACCCAACTTTGGTGGACTTTGGGAGGCAGGAGTTAAGGCCTTCAAATACCATTTAAAAAGAGCAGTAGGTTTCGCTCATCTCACGATCGAAGAATTTCTAACCGTAATAACACAGATCGAAGCGATTTTAAATTCGCGACAGCTTTGTCCCTTGTCCACAGATGCTGACGATCTTCAGGTGTTAACTCCAGGCCACTTTCTCATAGGCAGGCCCCTTAATTTAATTCCTGAATCTAATTTGATGGAGGTAAAAGATAACTTACTTAACAAGTGGCAAAGGACTCAAAAATTAACCCAAACGATTTGGAAACGCTGGCAAAACAATTATCTCAGTAATTTACAGGAGAGAAACAAATGGATGTTTAAAAAACAAAATATTTTGCCAAGCATGTTGGTCCTATTAAAGGACACTCAACTCCCACTTTGCACCTGGTCTCTAGGTCGCATTACTAAGGTAATCCCAGGTGCTGACGGAATGGTCAGAGTAGTAGAACTACGCACCGCTAAGGGCAATTTTAAACGTTCTGTTAACCAAATAAGCATATTACCCATAAATGACAATAATTAACAAAAATCTGGACTGTAATTGTGTTTCATTGTGTATTAATTGTGTTTATTTTATTTCTTTGCTTATAATCTGTACTATGTTTTTTTTTTTTTTTTTTAATCTGTATTGCATTTATACATATTGAAATATAATATTTCAACGCCGGGCGGGATGTTCCGTACCTGTAACAAACATTGTAATTCGCTTTTGGCGACGGAACACCACCCCCGCATCTATGCCAATTGGCAATCAATCCTTTTAATGTAACCCTTTCGTTGAACCCGGATCACGGGTTGAGTACGCATGAGTGTAAGAGGAACAACCTCTGCGGCAACAAGTCGCCATTAACCTTCACAAAAACATTTATGTTAACAGTCCGCTAATTTCTCTTTTAATTTAGAACACCTCCGTACAGGGTCCATTGTTTATTCAGGAAAAGAAATTTATTTAAACAAAGATAACTACTGTAATTTTTCTAAATTTTAAGGATGCAAGGAATATTTGGCCTTTCCAGTTTTTTTTTTTTTTTTTTTTTTTTTTTTTTTTATGCTCCCAATTTGAAGGAATGTTCTTTCTATTTGCTGAAGCATATTCATAAGTAAGAGTACGTGAATCATTAATTGTTGCCCATAATGATATTTCGAAGATTGTAAAATGTAGTTTACTAACTTTCCTTCCTCACCATCGGTAAATATTTTTTGACTTTGTATCTTTGATATATACTAGAAGTTAAAATTTGGCTGTTCACTTTTTTAAAATGTACTAAGATGATAATTCAGAGTGCAGAAAGCTGCTGCAGTAACATTGTAAACTGCAGCAGCTTTCCTAGAAGACATTTCACTTGAGATAAAATTTTTGCAGCAGCTTTCTGAATACTGTCAGCATGAATTGCTGCATTTTTTTTTATTTATTTTTTTTTTAATTCTAAATTTCTAATCCTTGCCATTGTTTATCGCAATGATTTCCTAAAAGAAGAAATAATAACTATTAATAAATATATGTTTTGTAGATTAAATTAAAAATGTTTTAAACACAATATCTTTTTGGTAAAATATTTCGAATAAAAGTTTGCTAGGCATATCTTGTATCCCAAGGTGCACCATATAGGGGAGACTGGGGCACAGTGGACCACTTTTGCAGTTTACTTTTTTTTTTTTTTTTCATGTCTCAGATTTTTTTCAGAACATAGTTTCAAATACATTTTTCAAAAAACAATTATTTGTATATGTTCATAAAATGGATCAATGTGCCCCGGAAGCAGGATACACTGGGGCACAATGGTCCACTATTAAGTATCATTTGAAATATAAAAGAAATTTATTTTTTATTAATCTAATCCCTCTTTAATTCCCCTTTACTTCCAAAATAACATAATAATGTAAGTTTGCAAGTAACATTTTCAAACAAAACAGAAAAATTAAAAAAAAATATTGAGTCATCATACATTAAAATTTGCAAATTAAACTCCAAAATACTTATGAGCCTGAAATTTTCCTGAAGTACTTTTGGCTCTGAGGGGCGATTTGACGATAGCACTGATATAAACAACAGATTAATAACCATAAAGTTTTGAAGTTTTGATTCCAAATTTGGTTTATGTTACATCCAAAATGAGTAATAAAATTTCAGAACCTGCCAGAAATTATTTTTGTAATAATAGGCTACAGTAGAGATGGGCAACATCGTTCCTTTTAAGGAATCGTTTCAGCCGGAATCGTTCACCGAAAGGAACGAGTTCATTGAAGTCGTTCCTTTCGGAATCGTTCCGAAAAAAAGGAACGAATCCGAGAAAAAGGAACGATTCCGAGAAAAAAGGAACGATTCCGAGAAAAAAAGAACGATTTTGAAAAATAAAGGATTCCAAGGGGAAAAAAACACTTCCGAGATAAAGAGAACCACATGCAATCCATAATATTTTTTACTAATTTATTTTCTTATGTACCCATCCATTTTCTTAGGCATCCAGTCGCTTCAATTTTGTAATGTTTTGGACAGATGATTTTGTTTTTAAGAGTTCATTTCATTGATCAGCGTGTGCAATTAATTTGCAGTTATTTCTAACTTTATGATTTATGGTATAAAGCATAATTCCTCTTGGAAATTTAAGGGCGGTGAAAGGTCTATTCGATTTTCAGTGTAATCACTGGTTTCTCTTGAAAATATGTCGTCAAATGATCGTCCATTTATATTATTATTTTATATAGTGTGTCTTTACTCTCAACGATGTTCAGTGGCTAAGTCCCAAACCGTTAGTCATAGACCTATAGTTCCAATTACAAAAATGTTTTAAATAAGGTAAAAAATTATTCTGAAAGTCGTTTGGATCAATAAAAATATCTCTAAAAAAGTTACGAAATTTAATTTTTTATACGGTCCTCCGCCCTATAAGAGATATTTAGTAAAAATTTCCTGTTCTCTTAAAAGAAAGACAAAAAAAGTCCCATTCATCTAACACTAAAATTCATGAAGTTATACGAAACTTTGAAATGCAAGACTTATGCCACTTTTCTGCATCCGAATACACATGAGTTTAGCCATGCTTCTAGGGGTCGTAAACAAAGTGCTTAAAGTATTTGAAGGATTTATTTCATGTGTAGCTGCGCTTTGAAAAAAATCGTATTACGACAGATTTTTGTAAGGATTTGAAGCTGTTTCTTTTCATGATTTTTTTAACAAAAACTATGCTATTTTTATAAGCTTTTATTTAACCTATTAACCGCCAAAACTATAAGTAGGAATTTTCAAATTTCTTGTTGAAAGTCGCTTGTCACCACAAATTCAGAAAGGTAATTTCCGCTTTATTAAAATATCAAAATTTCTGCCAATAAATAAGGCAATTTTTTTAATTGTAAAATAGTAGTGACAAAGTAATTAATGTAAGCATGAGCAATTATTTTGACCGTTGCGTGAACGCAACATCAGCGGGTAACGGGTTAACTTGAAACGATCGTATGTATGTCTTTCCAGTTCAAAATTTGTACTCGAAATTCAACTCACTTTAAAATATGCGATCGAGGTTAAATTTTACATATTGACGTAAATCAGATGACAATGTATTATTATTATGATTTTCAGTGCTTACCATTATGTACTTATTTTACAGGGTAACAAAAAATTTCGGATAGATTACTGCCAACAAGTTTTCTAAAAAGTTTTAGATTAGATAACACAAGACTGCGATGGTTGTGTTTTTTTATTTTAAAAATTATGTATTTTTAAAATTATGATTTTTATGTATTTTTTAGCACTGAATCCGAAAATTATCTTCATTTTTAACCATCATGTCAGAATTTTTCGCAACTAGTAAATTTCAAAATAGTAAATTTCAAAATTGAAAAAATAGCTAATACTATAAAATAGAGTCGATGGTTGTATTTTTTAACTTTTATGACTGATTTGTATGTGCTTTTTTAGCACTGAATGTAAAAATTGCCTTCATATTTAACCATCATGTTGGACTTTTTTTGTAAATGGCAAATTTCAAAGTTAAACTAGTATGTTGTGGCCATCACAAAACTTTCTTCTAAATAAATCACGTCAATTAAATCATTTAAATAGTAAAAGCAATTACATCAATTTAGAACCAATTCGTATCAAAGTATACCTGAATTTGAAGTTTGATGAAAATTCGTGCATTACTTATTGAGATAGAGCTGTAGGGGAAATTCTGAAAAATGCAGCATAGCAGCGCCACCTGTTGAGCGATTTGCACCAAAACACAAACAGCACTAATTCATATTAAGGTATACCGGAATCTGAAGTTTGATGAAAATCGGTGCATTAGTTCTGGAGCTAGAGCTATTGTGGAAATCACAAAAATGCAGCACAGCAGCGCCACATGTTGAGCGATTTACACGAAAAGGTACAAAACATCAATTCATGTCCAGGACTAACAGAATCTGAAGTTTGATGAAAATCCGTGCATTAGTTCTGGAAATTGAGCTATTGTGGAAATCGTGAAAAATGCTGCATACCAGCGCCACCTATTGAGCGATTTACACCAAAACATAAACAGCACTAATTCATATCCAGTATACCTAAATCTGAAGCTTGTTGAAAACTCAAGCATTAGTTCTTCAGATAGAGCTATTGCGGAAATATCAAAAAACGCAGCATAGCAGCGCCACCTGTTGAGCGATTTACACCACAAGAGGCAAAACGTCAATTCATGTCAAGCACTAACTAAATCTGAAGTTTGATGAAAATCCGTGCATTATTTCTTGAGATTGAGCTATTACGAAAATCGTGTAAATGCTGCAAAATGCAGCATAGCAGCGCCATCTTTTGGGCGATTTGCACCAAAACTTTACCAGCACTAATTCATATCAAGGATTAACTGAATCTGAAGTTTTATAAAAATCCGTGCATTAGTTCTTGAGATAGAGCTTTTGCGGAAATCCTGCAAAATGCTACATAGCAGCGCCACCTGCAGGGCGATTTACACCAAAAACAAATGAAGGTCATTTTCGGATTCAATAGTAAAAAATACATAAAAATCAATTATCAAAAGTTAAAGAAATAACAATCACATCTATTTTATACTATCTGAATCAGATTTCCGAAAATTTTTCACTTTTTAGCTTTCAAATTTACGATTTGCAAAAAATCTGTACTTTGTGATAAAACATGAAGGCCATTTTTGGATTCAGTGTGTAAAGAATCGAGGCTGTTGCTTTTCAACATTTTATTTAACGAAAATTCTATTATTTTTTTCCCTGTTATATGTTTAGTACAAGCTGTATATTTTGCATTAATATTTCAGAATGATTATAGATTTCAAATTTATAATGCAATGTTAATTTTACTATCAACTATATTTTTTATATATCTGAAGATTATTTATATTTCTAGTAAATTTGTAAATGACCCCTATTTCGCAGCAAAAAATATGCTCCAACTTTAAACAGCCATTACTTCGGTCAGTTTTAGTCGTAGAATAATAGGACTTTTATTTGTCTTACTTGTAAGTATGTAATAGGAAAGTTTTACTTACTATAACTTGAAGGACCGGGGGATCGTTTAAAAAATTAAATTTCATAATTTTTCAAGAAATGATTCTATTGACCCAAATCACTTTTTAAATACTTCTTTACCCCCATTTAAAACATTTTTGTAATTGGAACTATATGGCTATGACTAACGGTTTAGGAATTAGCTATTGGACATCGTTGAGAGTGGACATCCTGTATAGGAAATTTTATTATTGCTCTGATATTTGTCACCAGGGTCTAGGAATTTTTAGTCTCATAGATTCCTCTTCAAAATCTACCTCTAGGTAATCTTAATTTCATTTTTCATTCTGAATCTCATTTTTCATTTGGATGGCCCTACTGGTTTGGATATGTAACTAGTTAAAGCAGATTACATTTTTGTTCCAGTGTCCGTACTTTCAATAACTTTATGCCCTTTATCGTCTTTCTCCTTAGCTCCCTAACTTTACGCACACAGGATATTTCGCATAATTCATCAACATTATTATCACCGCCTTCAGGATCTGGTTCAGAAGTGAAACACCCTATTCTATAGCAATCATCTTGTAGTGCAATTCAGTGATATATATCAATTTTAATGCATTTGAAATAGCTTAATGTCATTAAAATGCGCTGCAAACGATTTTTTCCCGTTGACCATAATGTAACGAAATACTTTTGAGTGCCCCTGTAAATAAACTATTAATGCTACACTCTTCATATTGAATATCAAACATCCCATGGTAAACATCATTAACATATATCAATTGCATGGGAATCCGAGTATATTTACGGGAGTTAGGTATATTACACACTGAGACCACACAACGACACAAAGCGCAACATGAAGTGCAAAAACCGGTCGAAACAAAGAACGAAGTTGTTGCAAACTTGTTTTAAACCAGTTTTTCTAGCGAATTCAAGCGACATGTCTTATGTGTCGCCTTAGTGTGTGACTTGCCTTAGAGTGTGAACAGGCGGTCTGACGGACAGACAAACCGCATTCATAAACACTAACTTTTTTGGAAAGAGTTAAAAAGTAAAGCACGTTTTTGCACACTGTCTTTCCTGAGTGACTGATGTATGTCTTGTCTTTTACCCTAACATCGCTATTTGTGAACTGCTGTTAACTACGTAGAATTTCAATAAACTTACAACTCTTTTTGAATCTCCAATTTCACGAGAACCTACCGGAATTTCTCTAATTTCACACCCTCATCCGCCGTCACCCTCTCTCCACTAATATGATACAGAACCTCAGTTCGGTGTGAGTGAATTGCAATGCTAATATGTTTGTTTGGATTGGGATCTTTGGAGCTTCATAACTCATGAAGTCATGGAACACTTGTGTTATACGAAAGGGTAGAAGTTCCTTCAGATGATTTGTAAACAGATTCATTAGCAGGGCTATGGCTAGTGATATTTATAAGATAATATTATATGCATTAATATTATAATATATATATATATATAGAGTAATATATATGATTTTATTCATATATAGCACATATTATCTCCGCCAAAAGATATAGTGATTCACTAAACTTCAAAGTTCTATTTCTTTAAATTTGAAATTTGCTAACATTTTAACTGAAAAACGGTTTATTGGTTTAATTAAATTAAACAAATTAAAAGTATGTCCATTATTATTACAGAGTGTAGTACTATATAAAGAACTATCCTTTTGACGATGTTTCGGCCGTTGAATGAAAGATATCTGTTGTAAACGTATTATAGATAATACCAACCTTAATTTTTTGAGAATTTAACTATTTTTTATTCGGAGTTAAACTTTTTATTGTCAAAACTATTTAAAATAGATAAAACATTTTGTTAAATTCGAACTTTTCAGAAAACTTTATGTAATTTAAGAAAAAAAAGAAAATAAATAAATAAATCTTCTAAGTGAAAAGAATAACAATAAGAAAGGAAAATACATAAAATTTAGTATCGTATTTGCAGTAAGTTTTACCTCAATAAAAATGGAAATTTGGTATTAGGCTTGAAACATTAAATTTAGTTTAGCATGAAGGGAGCCTTGATTTGCTCGAAATTAAACTCAGATATGTATTATCCATCACCACAGTAACAGGCATTAATCGTGGCATTGATTTCGGGATTTACGAGTATCAATAACGATCAAGAAATCTGAATTATTATAAGAAATTATTACGATAAACGATTTTTTTTTGCTTTTATTTTACGTTGAATTAAAACAAAGTCACAGTTATTTAAATTCTAATTATTTAGCAAGAAATAGAAGTAAAATAACAATTGAAAAAACTGTACAGAATCACAACGTGCATTCTTTGGAAACCAATAATTAAATTCGTATATTGTAAAACTTTTTAAATGCAATATTAACCTTCCGCATACCATATCGGTGCAACAGACCCGATAGATATATTCAAATTGATTTTTCACATTTTAAAAAATGAAAATTTTGTAAATATGTGACTTTTTCTGGAATGTTCTACTCAAAAGAATAGAACATCCCAGAAAAAACCCATATTTACAGAAATTTCAGTTTTTAAAATAAATTAGAAATATCATTGTAAATGTACCTGTCGGGGCCATTGAACCCCTCTGGTAGGCGGAGGGTTAACATAAATCTATTAAACCGAAACAAA
Source organism: Maratus speciosus (assembly GCA_963932465.1). Taxonomy (NCBI): domain Eukaryota; kingdom Metazoa; phylum Arthropoda; class Arachnida; order Araneae; family Salticidae; genus Maratus; species Maratus speciosus. The sequence goes on from OZ010798.1 coordinate 297,414,493, forward strand.
CATAAAATATGCAGCTTTATATATGTCGCAGTGTTGGAGAAAGTCCGATAATCTATATGTAGCACGTGATTTTTCTTTCCCGTTTTTATACTCAAAACGGCCATTAAGAGAGCGAACCGCGTTTAAATTATTTCAATCCCACCCACCACTATTACTGTTATCTTATTATTATTATTAGACATTATGCTTTTTGAAATATTCATTATCTTAAGAAAGAAAGAAACGTTTTACAAAAATTCCTTCTAACAGATTTTACTCTATGTAATAAACCTCAATGTAAGTTGATTAAAACAACAATCTTAGGGAGTTTCGAGATTTTTTTAATCATCTTCTTCAGGAGAGAAAAACAAGACGCCAAACTGTGGAAATAAAGTGGTACTCGAGCGCTCGTAGCTGGTCATATATTTATTTGACAAAGAGGATTCTCAAATTGAAATTATGTTTGAGGAAAAAACATGAAATAGTGAAATATGCATGAAAGTGCGTAACTCTACAATTATTAAAATAATTGAAAATCAGTTATTATTATCCTATTAAAATGCAATTTTTATGGCCTAGTGATATATTTCTTATATTATTCAAAACTGTTTCTAGTCAGATTTAAAAAAATATTTTTCACTAGTAATTAAACAAGCATTTTCTTTGTTTTTCTTAAGGCTGTTCTTAAGTGATCTGCTCAACAAGCGTAAAACGTTTTGACACATTTACAAATTTTTTAACGGAAAGATATAAAATTGGAATGTTTGACCATGGAAGCGATTTGGAATCGAACTGTGTTTTCCATCTTTTGATCAGTAAATTACCTATTGAGTTATAATCGATTTTGATCACGTGACAAACATGTTTTTCACCCATTTTTGAGAAATTATGCCTCTTTCGCGCGGAAATTCGGTTCAAAACGCCCACTTTGACACTATTTTCTGAAAGGCCTATTGCGTTTGCAAAAAAACGGAAAAAACAGCTCGATTACATAGTTTCTGAACAACAACACCTGTTCGTTTCATGCATTTCCGAATAAAAATAAATTAAAACTTTTGTCACAAATTTATCCTTTTGGATTTGAGAACAGCCTTAAGAATTCATTTAGAAAAAATTCATTTCGTATGATACATTTACCAATTAGAAAATGTATTAGTGTATTAAAGTACGCATGGTGTTCCATTACCCTCGGGATCCAGGTACTCAATCGGTAAAGCACGTAAAGTTTCTGGGTTCGAATCCCATCTCGGGCACTTTTTCTCTCAGGTGTAAAAAATCCAATTCGTATAAAATATTTTTTTTAATTATTTCTTTCAGATTAATTTAGCACAAGAAGATGAAATAGTAATGTTTATTAAACGCCCTACTCCGCCCCGCACTTCAATTTCTTTTTTCTTTCTTTCTTTTCTTTTTTTTTGAGGAGGGGGGGGGGGGAGTGGCACACACATTAGAAGGATATTTTGGCAATAAAGTCAGCTTTAATAGAATCAAAATCTGTTATTTTGAAATAAAATAGCGTATTTTAATTTATTAAAACTGGCCAGTCTACAAGAAAAGAACCGATTCCCGAGGAATCGGTCCTTTTCGGAACGGTTCCTCGGATTCGGTCCTTTTTGGAACGGTTCCTCGGATTCGGTCCTTTTTCGAACGATTCCGAAATGGACCGACTCCGAGGAATCGGTCCTTTTCGGAACGACTCCGAGGAATCGGTCCTTTTCGGAGTCGGTACATTTTGGACCGATTCCGAGGAATCGTTCCGAAAAGGACCGATTCCGTGGAGTCGTTCCTTTTCGGAATCGTTCCAAAAAGGACCGATTCCGAGGAACCGTACCAAAAAGGACCGAATCCTAGGAACCGTTCCAAAAAGGACCGAATCCGAGGAACCGTTCCAAAAAGGACCGAATCCGAGGAACCGTTCCAAAAAGGACCGAATCCGAGGAGTCGTTCCAAAAAGGACCGAATCCGAAAAGGACCGATTCCTTTTTACAGAATGGAATCGTTCCTTCAGTTTCACTGCCGGAATCGTTCCTTTGGAGTCGTTCCTCAACAAATGACACATCTCTAGGCTACAGTCAATAGTATACTTTTATATATTTTAAAAGCAGTAAATACAAATCAAAATATTTCTTACTATATTAAATAAATTGACATTTTTCTTTGTTTATTTTATTTTGCAGTTAAATAATTACTTTAAAACAATATTTTTTTGTAGAGAATAAACAATTATTAAATATTTTGAAAATTCTGCATTACAGTAGAGATGGGAAATAGAGATAATTTTGTCTAATAGGTTCCATTGTTTCATACTTGCACAGGTAACAGGTTCCAACAACCTGTTATTTTTGCAACATATAACTAATCGCTGCATATGATGTCAATGGATGTTTTAATTAGAAGATATTTAAACAAAATGTTTGAAATAATTTTGGGACTAAGTATTTATAGTTGCTGTTTTCTACTGAAATGAATTCACACCATTAACCCCTTAATTCTCGCTCCCGTCATATTCACGGGCTGTGTCTTTTACTCAAATTGTTTGATTCCCTCCAGTTTTATAAAATAGTGAAATTGGGTATATTTTGGTATCGTTTTTACTGTCATTAAATAAGGTGAATATTTCTTTTTTATAAAAGTGATGCCAATAAGCAATTTGAATTATTCAACCGTAATTTAATTCGAGCGTTAAGGGGTTAAATGCGTTTGTGGTTAAAAACTTAATTTTTGTGAGACAACAATTTACCTAGTCATGATACTTTTGATTTCATCCATTGTCAGATTTTTTTTTTTTTTTTTTTTTTTTTTCTGGCACTAAAAACACATTTTTCCCATTTACTGTGACTGAAACGTTGAAAATTCACAAAATTCAAAGTATCACAACTCAGTAAGTTTTGATCATAGAAGAATTTTTTACTGTTTTACTAAGAACATGGAGAAACTTTTTCAAAATAAAACTTATGGGACCCAGACATTATATAAAATTTGTAATTTCTTAACTATTTAAAAATTAATTATTTTAGCATTAATCGATTTTTATATGATGCAGAACAAAATTTAAAAGATTTTTGTATTTGGAACTACGCTTCTAAAACTAATAGTTATTAACTGTTGGTAAACGATAATAATAGATACCCTGTATAAAAATAAACACAGTTTTAAACGTTTGTTAAAAAAGAGAAATTTTATAGCCCGACTCCATTGCAGCCATATCTATCAACGCATATTTAAAGTGAATACCACAATAACACAAAAATATTATTTATACACTTTTAATCAAATACAATTCATCGAAACAAATTTCTTATGCAAAAATATGTTTTTCAAATTAATTACAATTGTATTAAAATTAAATCTCTTCGCAAATTATACGATGCTATTTTCTTTGGGGTTTTTTTTTTTTCAGTAAAATAAATTCACAGAAATAAAAAAGCTCTCATTTTCTAAAAATAACCTCATAATATTTTGATATTTTTGAGAAAGGAACAAAGAGTGTGTTCAAGTTGCACGCGCGCTACGCGCGCGAGCTCAGGAGACAGGAACATGGAGTGGGTCAATATCATGGATGGAATAACACGTAGTGTGTTCAGGAACAGATCATGGATTTGATTAATTATGGTGCTAATTAAAAAGATATTTTGTTGCAAAACGAACGTGTGCTAGATGGATGAATGGATAAGGCAGTGAACTCGAGACTAGGGGTTCTGGGTTCAAATCCTTCCAGTCCCACATTGTATTATAATTTTTTTGTTTTGTTTATTGGTTGTTTTATATTTTTCATAATGAATAAGATATTTTTGATGAAGATATATTTTTTATTTTTATAATACAGAGGCACGTGTATTTTTATTATAATAATAAAATACTTATTTAAATGTGATAAAATGAGGTATTTCGAGAAGAGTTTTACATCTGAACGCCTTTTAAATATTCAAAGCTTCGTTTCTAAGTGATTATATATATAGTATGTATATGTATAATGATATAAACATTAAGCAAATCCAAATGAAAAAATAATATATATTGTGCGAAAATATCCTTTTGCGCGTAAGATTTTTTTTTTTTTTTTTTTTTTTTTTGGGGGGGGGGGGGGTACTTTAGGAGTGAATTTTTATCGAGACTAGGCTGGAAATCATATTTTACTTTGAACATTATAAAAATAAAATGTAATAGTTGTAGATTATTTTAACTAAAAATTTCTGTACATATATTTTTTAAAGAGATAATATATATAGGTTTGCTGTCTAGTTTTGTAGTGAATAAAGCATGATTAGAATTTTTATAAATTTTCTACTGAAAGTATAAGTAAGTATTTTGCTTATACTAACAGAATTTTGAATGCCATTTATTTCTCATGTTTTATGATGCATTTTAGTCTCTTATCCACACGGTATTAAAATATGCAATCGTAAAATAAGAAATATATATATTAAAACCTTCTCTGAAAAATTGTCTAACTAACAGTGCAAATTCCATTGAAATCCATCCAGTATAGTAGATTACAAACAAATCTCATATGTTGATATCACAATCTTGGTTTACTAACAGCATTCTATTTATCACGGAAGATATAAATCAACTGATAAATTATTTTTAAATAAATAGAAAGAAAATTGTTAAAAAGTTAAAATTTTTAGATCACCAGTTGAATTCTTAAATTGTATCAATCAACCTACCAAACAACGCACAATCACGTGATCAAATCGCCCACATAATTTTTTTTGAGAAGCTTGGGCGGATTTTGTGTGCGGTTGGTTAACTAATTTTAAATTCTAAATGGGCTAAAGTAGATAAAGAAGGTCACGTGATGTTTTTCCCGACTATTTTAGATTTTATCTGAGTGTACATAGGCATGTATTTCTGTTACGAAAACCATGTTTTGGAAGGGTAAAGAAATATAGTCGTTGGTTTTACTTTTTTTGAACCATTAAAAATAATGAAATAATTGAATTATTTAAAAATTCCTTTCTTCATAAGACCTACTCCATGGCATAAACTTCTGAGCGCGCGCGCGGCGCGAACTGCACTTCTGAACACACTCAAAGTTTTGGCGGAAAAAGATTAGAGAACTGTTGATGGACAACAGTAGAGATATTCAGGTCTGGTAGATAAGATATTTTCGTAGCACAGAGAAACACAATGAGAAATTGAGTCTGGCTGCTTTTTGTATTCCTTTTGAAAATTTAACTAATTTACTGTTACAGAACTCAGAAAAGTAGTCAGCAAAACGATAAAAAATTCTTATTTTTTTACTATTATTTAAAAAAAAGAAAATGTGTTTCAAAAATCTGGAATTTCCCAACTCGAAGCTCAAATTTCCCAAGTTCACATATATTGGAGGAGGAGGTCCCCCCCCCCCCCCCCATCACGACGCCTCTGCATGGTATTTTAATAACAATACTGCCAAAACAATTTTTTTGTTTACATTAAATTTTCATCAAGTTTTAGGATAAAGTAGTAATATAGAAATGTAGATTCACAAAAGGCAAGCCTCCTCAACATTTTAGAATAAAAGCACTTTAAACATATTAATATTTAAAAAATAAATAACTATTTGATTCAAACGGTAAATGTTGATTTTTTATTGAAGTACTACTCAAAATCAAATATGGGAAACTGAAAATAGCTGATTATATAAATTTATTAAAATAGCACATAATTTGTAACATTAAGATAAATCTCATAAAAGAATTTTATCCCTAAGCAATGATTTATAAAATTACACATGCTTTCACTTAGATTAGGCCACCAACTGTCAGAAGACTTTAATAAAACTACATTTAAATACAAAAACAGTTATATTAATCCTTTAAAAGTTGCAGAAATTTGTACTACCTGCACATATTTAAAATTGTTCTGGTGGACTTTAAAATCTTTCTATAAAAGATTAAGATAATACACATAAAAGACCCACTTCTTATTATAAAAATGTTTCTGTCATAATTTTAATTTTTGAAAGATTACCTTACCATTAATTTTTTAAACATTATTTGCAATGGGCAGTTTGTTTATTTAGGTTAATACAGTGTGACAATTTATTTAAGTATACAATGTTGTTTCAGTGTTTGTGTTGACAGTTTGTTTATTTAAGTATTTTTTTTTCTTTTGCACGTTACATGCTTTATAAATCACTGTTTTCAATCTAATTTTTAATTTTTTCCTAAAGATAAACAAAGACTTCTCACTTAAATTTTCTTTTTTTTTTCCTGCATTCATAATTATTATTAGATAAATACAGTGTGACAGTTTATTTAAATATGCAATATTGTTTCAGTGTTGTTGTTGACAGTTTGTTTATTTAGGTATTGTTTTTTTTTTTTTTTTGCTTTTGCACATTACATGCTTTATAAATCACTGTTTTCAATCTAATTTTTTAATTTTTCCTAAAGATAAACAAAGACTTCTAATTTAAATTATTTAAATTTTTCTTTTTTTTCTGCATTCATAATTATTAACAAAACAATAAGACTGAAAAGCAATTGAAGAAAATTTAACAAATTTCAGTTTCAATCGATACTTAATTTTAAATCATACAAACTGTATCGCGTAACTGCTCTGATGACAATAAATATAATTAACATAAGGAAAAAAACACTTTGTCGTCTTAAAACAACAAACTCTCTATATTTTAAAAATGCTTTTTTTATTTTCATTTTACTTTTAAAAACACTTAGTCTCATATGAATATAAAAAACAATCCCTTTTTGCATCTTTTAAGAACACTTTTTTACTTTCAAAAAGAAAATTCTAAAAATTTTGATTATCTAAAAACACATCTTCCCTCCCCCTTTTTTTTTCATCTTTTAAAATAAAACCAATTAGTGCAATTGCCCTGGTAACTAACAAGATGGGGATATACGTAAGGCTGAACCACACTTTTTTTTTTTTTACTTAGCGGCAGATTTTATTTATGCCCCAGACTGAAACATATATAAATGTTTATTTCACATTATATTTACAATTTTACTTATGGGCATTTAAAAATATTTTCACCTAAATAATTTTTGTACTTACTTTTCTTATTGTGTTCTCATATTTTGTAATGCAGCATGTTATTTTAAAAAAATGTAATTTAACAAGTAATGTAATTAAAAAAAACTAGTTTGTAGGGAGCACAAATATTATTTTTGATGTTACTTTAATAAGCTTACTTTATTGTCTCCCCTTTTGACATAGAAGTGGGAGTCCTACAATACTCATAGATTTTTTGAAATCTTCGACATAATCCTTGTAAAAGTAGCACACAGTCCAGGGGCACTAGACAAATTCCAGCTGCTTGCAGAAGATCACTAATGGTAGTCACTTATTATACTATAAAACTACACACCTGCGATTTTCTGAAAGCATTCAAATTTGAAAATCTATCTCTATCCCTGCACCAGCTGATCCGCCAGACGCTTACCTCCACTGGTATACTTCTTATTGATTGACATATACAGTTTCCGGATGTAACGTCAAAAATAATATTGATGCTCCTTACAAACTAGTTTTTTTTTTATTATTATTACACTACTCGCAAAATTATATTTTCCAAAAAATAGCATATTACACAACAAACAATGACAAAACTAGGGCCTACTATAGTTTCATTACTTCTAACATACTATTTTGACCACTGAATTTATATATATCATGAATTCATGATTCGTCTAAAACTTTACACTCAAACATATAGACTCAAATCAAAGAATCTTCCACAGAGAGCAACTTACTTTTTGATAATGAATTCCATTTTCAAAAATAGTAAGAATAATAAGTAAATGCTTTTTGAAAAAATGAATAAATATTTTTTTACTTTAATAGATAAATATGTACATTTAAACTGATAATGTATTTGTATGCTGTAAGATAAATCTGTAGCAATACTTGTAAAAGAAATGCACCTATATAACAATTTAAACAAAATTTTATAAATATATTTCAAATGGAGAATCTCCTATTATTTTGATATCAATATTTTTTTCAATAAATGAAAATAATCACTCCATCACTAACAAGACATGCAGATTTAACTTAAAATACATTGAATAGGCATTTATAACTGCCTATCGAAATGGAATGGTTATGTGTACGAATTCTTCGAAATGGGCACATAGAAAAGCTGCACATGGTCTGAATATCTCTCAATTGATTTAAACTTATACAAAGTTATAAATCTTCATAAAAGCTTCAGCATTAATCTTAACAAAAAGAAAGATAGCACATCTGCAGGAGAAATGTATTAAAAATAAAATAAGTAGATCAGCAGTGTTTTCTTTACATGACAAATTTCACAAGTAAATATCTGAAAAGGAGTAAAGAGCAAACTGTTTTGCAATCTGATCTTTCTTGCATCTTGCTTAAAAGGAAACAGGAAAATACAATGGCTTGTTTATTTTACAGAAACTTTGTTTACATGCTCGCTTAAACATACATAATCAAGTATCTACTATTAGCAAAACTGGATTGAAATTTGCCTGTAACTAATTTTCCATTTAAATATGAATGGGCTGCAGTACACAATATACTTCTTAACACTTACAATTATTTTAAGTGAGTAAAGGGAAATTTAAATCTAAATTGATCAGAAATACCCTATCTAGTAACCTAATATAATCAATGAAGCAAGTAATTTATTTTAAGAAACAAATATTCTTAAAAAATACTTTTATTCTTTGTATACTATTAACGTTCAATAAAAATAAAATAATTTTGAGAACTGGACATATTCCTTATATCTGAAACAAAATCCTTAAACGAACTATATAATTAGTATTCTAATATTAATAAAATGTATCTGAATGATTACTAAAAATAGCGATATTTATCCTAGGTTCCTGCATTATCCTATCAAAAGTACAACAATTTAAGCAATCCGTATGGATTACCCACAATTTATTAAATTAAAAGACAATAATAAAAGAGGATATCTATGTCAAAAACTGTTACAAGTTTTCGTAAAAGCTCAAACAAATTTTACTTCACCCTTTCTTATCATATAAATAAAAACATACATTTATTTTACTTAAATAGGTGTCACAAATAAAAATCAAAATATGTTGACATGTTTCGGTTCAATAGTAAAAACCGTATTCATAACACACACATAATCAATAGAAATGAATGACACTGGGTACAAAAAAAAATCTAAAAACCAAAAAACATAAAAATGCAAACACTGCGCCCTCTATGATCTCAAATAGCCTACGCTACCGTGGCTCCCTCAACCAGACTCACTTTTTAAGTATTTATTAAGGAATTCCAACCATAAAATTCGGAATATCAAAGGAAAAAGAATCATTACACATCCGTGAATCTATTGAGATATATTTTAATACAAATTCAATTATATTTTATTCAAAAATACTTTGCAGTATTTTTGATTACTTGTGCGCCGTTAATTTGCAATAAATTTGATACAGCATGAATTTAACTTGCACAAGTTAGCTGCAAGTTCAAAGTGTGGTGACTACGGCGTTTGCATTATCTTTGCTGCAGTCTTGTCATGCTGAGCTTGCTGCAACTTTGCAGATTTTCAAAGCAACACTGCTGCAAATTTTCTGAAAACTAAAAATGCTATGTGGGTATATTTTAAACCACACTGACAAGCAGAGTAGAACCCTCCTAAAGCTGTCTAAGGGAAACTACAGTGTCTAGAATATATAATGTGGAAATCAGCTATCCCAGTAATACTTAAAAAAGTGCTAAAAATATTGGATCCCTTAAATATCAAACGATGCTGAAATACAAAGAGTCGATCGCAGCGACATCTGCAGGATATTGTCTAAAACTCCAAGAAGATTTGGTCTAGACGCACTAATACAATATTTACATTAAAATTTGAAAATATACAGCATATGTCGCTGCGATCGGCTCTTTGGATTTCAGCATCATTGCACATTTAAGGGATACAAATTTTTAACACTGTTTGAACCATAGAGAAGATATAGGGGTGGAGTGTGCTTTCAGTAGAGAATTTCGTTGAAAAGCGGCATCAATATGACCGGCCCTACTCATGTAAAGGTTTCCAGATTTCGCTCGTTATCGCTTGCTTGGCAATTTAAAAATTGTTGCCGGTCGTGAAAAAAGTATATAAAAATACCCAGCATCCACATTATTCATGTGAAGTAGTGCAAAAATGCAAACGAAGTAAAACAAAGCAACTTAAAATCTGTTTTAAATTAGTAAAAGAAGATTCTCACTTTAATTTAACGATACGGTAATTTGTTTATTTTCCTTTCGCAAACATATGCTAGCTCTTGGCGGTAAAAGTCACGTGACTATTATGTTGGTTCCACTTTAGGATTACCAAAACACTCTCCACCCCTATCTCTTCTCTATGGTTTGAACAGCAGACTTCCACACTATTTATTCTAGGCGCTGTAAAGCATAGATTAACATCCAAGATCGGACATTCCCATAGAGCGTAATGGTAATGCGATTGCGATCGTAGCGCCCTTAGTGACAATGGGGAAGAAACTCCCCATCCTTGTAGTATGCTTATTATTGAGTATCTACCTTATTATGATCTTTCTTTTTTAATGTTGCATGTTTACGTTTTCGATAGAATCTTACACCGATACATGAACATAGAATAGACATTCTATTTTATATATCTAATATCTATTCTATGTTCATCGAGATGCTCATGCACGGATATATGTTTTTTTTTTTTTTTTTTTTTTTTTTTTTTACATGATTACTGAACGGTTTTAAGTGCAACGAATACTAGGTAAAAATTTCGTCTTGAATGCTATATATCAAAAGCAATGGTGTAACATAAAAATATACGAAATGTTGAACTCTACAAGTTCCAGAAAATTTCATAATTATTCCCCTTCGGCAGGAAAATTTTTATAGCCCGTGTTTTATAAATTTATGAAGTTTAACGTATTAAGCAATCGTTACAATAATCTTTTAAAATTTATGCATTTTAACTTCCTTACAGATAAAATAAAAATATTGTTTTTAATGTAAATAACGTACAATCAATTCAATAATGTTTATAATATTAACATACAAGAAATAATAATAATAATATTACAGATAGGAAAAAATTCCTTTCGACAAATTTTTAGAATTGTATAAATCTAAAAGTTAAAAATAAATAGAGGTACTGACTCTGACATTACACTCAATAAAATTTTATTCGATATGAATAAATTGACACAATACCTGAATTTGATTTTTTACAATTTAATCTTATAAACTTACATATTTGCATTCTTAACAGAATTTTCTGGCGGCTTTCTTTTATATTATTCGTCTAATTATCATTTTGTAAGTTAAAAATGAACAATACAAGTATGGTAAAAGAAAAAAAAAAGCAGCTAAATAAATAAAGCAAGCATGAATAGAATATCGTCTGACACCTACTTCGTTTTAGGAACGAATAGATATTCAAACCATAGAGGATAAACATATTTCTTCAACATAGGTAAATTTCGGAGGTTTGGTAGTTCTTCCTCCCTGCCGATAGTGACGCTAGTACTGTTGCCATTACAGATTTTGCCGTAAATGTCCCATCTTGGTCCTTAATCTATGCTGTAAAGGAAACTCCGAATAAAAGTGTAATACTTTCTTAACGATGTGAAAAATTAACAAATTGCGTATATATTTTGAGAATAAAGTACCTGGTAGATAGAATCCGCTCGGTAGTTTTTACAACATTCACATTGTACTTGAGTCGAGACAAAATTTTATTATTAATTTCTACATAAAAATATAATTTTTAGATTCTAAAAATAATAAATGCTGTCAATTCATTTTTTGCATGCATATTTTACTTCATCCGATTTCTCCATGTTACCGAGAATAACGATTTTTTATTATACCGGGTGCTGTCGAATTCAACCGACAAATTCAGAGAGAGGGATGATAGTAGGTACCAAGACGATGAAAAATTACCATAGAATAATGGGTTCGCAAATCACTTATTTATAGTCCGAGACCGGGAGACGGAAGCACAGACAATCACCTCATCGAGTTGAAGGCTGAAATTCTAGAATTAGTTAAATCTTGATTGGCATATTAGAACGCAATTGGTCTGCCAAGTCATATCTTAGTGGAAAACACATGAAAACCCGATTTTAGCGGTTGACTCGTAGGTTTACCATTGTGTTTTCCTTCTCCCAGTCCTCCATGTTTTCATACCTTTGGGCGCAGGAAAATATGATGAACCTACGAGTCAACCACTAAAATCGGGTCTGAAGGCAATTCCCACCAAGATATGACTTGGCAGACCAGTTTCACTTTAATATGCTAATCGAGTTCCGTCTAATCCTAGAATTTCAGCTTCCAACTCGATGAGGTGGTTGTCTGTGCAGCTGCCTCCCGGTCTATCACAAATACAGGGTGTTACATCCTAACTGAACTCTGGTTGACGCATAGATTAAGGACCAAGATGGGACATTTACGGCAAAATCTGTAATGGCAACAGTACTAGCGTCACTATCGGCAAGGGGGAAGAACTAACAAACCTCCGAAACTTACCTATGTTGAAGACAGGGATGTAGTGGAGGGTATACGGGGATATATGCCGTATACCTTCTGGATTTTTTAAAGGAACACCGTATACCCTCTGTTTCTCAAGAAAGCTATAGTATATACACTCTAGGGTATACCCTCTGCCTTGAGCGTATACCCTCTGCTTAAAGCGTATACCCTCTGTTTATTTTACGACTACACCACTGGTTGAAGAAATATGTTTATCCTCTATGGTTTGAATATCTATTCGTTCCTAAAACGAAACCGGTGTCAGACGATATTCTATTCATGCTTGCTTTATTTATTTAGCTGCTTTTTTTTTTTAGGTAGATTTCGTAAGAAATACTACCTATTGCAATCGTTACCATGGTGCGACTTTTGAAAAATTCCTTCATAACTTTTCATTATAGGACCCCAGGAACCCAAAACCACCTCCACCTAAAAAGTTATATATATATATATATATATATATATGTATGTATGTATGCATGTATGTATGTACTAAATTTTGTCCGCACGATAAAAGTCGCAATAATGCACGGATCGTCTTCAAACTCGCCAACAACTTTGAGATAGCTAATATCTCGGTGGGGATTGAAAATGGGCAAAATCGGCCCAAGGGAATCGAAATGAGGAGGGTTCAAAATTTTGAATACAGTCTTAACATGATTCTGATAAAACCAGCTCTTACACAACAATGACAGGAAAAAATAAATATTTTTCGTTATAGCAGTTGCCAACAATTAAAAAAAAGCAATAAAATTCTCACCACAACAATTGCTTTTCTATTGCAAGATCTTCACGTGAAAAGTTAAATTAAATAAATAGTTTGGCGAATTGAAAACAAATTGAATAGTACGTCACAAGTTTCCTAGAGCAAGATTTCTGCATGAAAACTCAAAATGAAATAAATAGTTTGACGAATTAAAAAAACAAACAACATATTGCGTCATACTGGAAATAAAATGGACCTCAGCAGGTATAAATATGTAACGTCATGTGAATTTGAAGAAACGTATTAAAACATGATAAAAACCCGACTATGGAAATATTAACTTATTTTAACACTGAGGTTCTCTGAATTTGCTTTAGCTATTTTTTAAACCTATTCCATGTACATGCGTATTCGTGTATATTAGAATTTTCACAAAATGTTTAGCTCCTTAGAGCTCATTCTTAGTGAAGGAACAGGGTTTATCTCTAATCTTGATTTAAGTGTTGTTGGTGAATTTAGTACTTAACTTCGAAATCTACCTCCGCCTGTAAGCCCGAGCCGGCAGGGATTTTTTTATATTACACCATTGCTTTTGATATATAGCATTCAAGACGAAATTTTTACCTAGTATTCGTTGCACTTAAAACCGTTCACTAATCATGTAAAAAAACATATATCCGTGCATGAACATAGAATAGATATTAGATATATAAAATAGAATGTCTATTCTATGTTCATGTATTTGTGTAAGATTCTATCGAAAACGTAAACATGCAACATTAAAAAAAGAAAGATCACAATAAGGTAGGTACTCAATAATAAGCATACTACAAGGATGGGGAGTTTCTTCCCCATTGTCACTAAGGGCGCTACGATCGCCACCACATTACCATTACGCTCTATGGGAATGTCCGATCTTGGATGTTAATCTATGGGTTGACGGTAATAATTTTGGGGAAAATAAAAATATTGCTTTGAAATTGTAACTATATGTACCTTGTTTTGTATGAAATGTGATAACATCACCAAAAATTCTGGAATAAAAGGGTGCTCACGTAATCGATGATATCGTATGAACTGGTAATCGCAGTCCAAAATGTGGAGAGTCAAGTGCATACTGGCTGCGCGTATAAATGGAAACTTCTATCACTTTTTTTTTATGTTATGATATTTACAACAAAGATGAGCATGTCTATTAAAAGTTTCATTATAATATACAGTAGAACCTCTTTTAACCGAAACTCTCGGTTAACCGAAATCTATTTTTAAAGCTTTAATTAATTATTTATTTATTTTACTATCACATTCCTTGCGTGCAAAATTAATTTTGAATTTAAACTATCATATTTCTTGTGTGCAAGCGGTCTTTTCCGAACCACGAGTACATATAAATATTTTCGATCCCCTTTCTTGGAATTTCTTTGAATTTAACTTGAGCTCCCGTAAGCTGCGGAATGGAACGAACAAATTAGCAATTCTGAAGCTTTTGAAAATGGTTTGGCTTGGCTGAAGCAGCAGAAAGACTGATACTGGTGAACTAATAATATTTAAAAACTTCGTGATAGAGCTTCATAGCAAAGGCAATTGAAACTGCGACAAACAAAACATTGTTTCAAACCCTTGTGAATATATGTAAAAGGTTACTTAATTTCAAAATTAAAATTCAGGTAATTTATTCTTGTTTCTATTTTACTACTGCTTTAATTAAGCAAAGCACTTGTTACCATAATAAGAAATAGCGCTTATATTTCTCTTTAATCTTAAAATGGAAGCATTCTCGATTATCCGAAAGGTGGTCGGTCCCAATTGCTTCGGATAATCGAGGTTCTACTGTACTTCAGTTTCTTAAAGTTATGACCGTCAACCCAAGCTGAGATTGGATAAAACACCCTGAATAACGGTGACTAAATAAAAGGTTTGTGACCCCATGTTCTATGGCAATTTTTCATCCTCTTAAGGCCTACTATCAACCCTCTGAATTCGTCGGTGGAATTCGGCAACAGCCTGTATATTGCCACAATTGCAAAATATTACATTTCTTTACTGTCGAGGTATTCAATAGCTTTTTCCATACAACATTATAGGTCGACGAGAATTTTCTGTCGGTAGAAATGAAGAAATGCTTGGCCTCATAACAGTGAAAACAGCGATATAAAACATTTCATACATAAAAATGATATCACAGTCGTCTCTCTGTTTAGCGTCGTTATACTTAACGACGATCTCTACTTAAGGACGATTTTTTGCGGTCCCGGCTCCTTTAAGTAAAAAAATATCTATTTAAAGACGAAATTGTTTCTATTTAACGACGATTTTCACGTATTTTCCAGGACTTACAAATGTGTCAATTCATTTTTTAACGCTAATTATACAAGTAAGTTGCAGCCATTAAACCTGGGAATCATTTGCAGTGTAAAAGCATATTAACAGAAATCCTTAATTAGGGAATTATTAAATAATTTTGCTGACAAAAATGAAATTAAAAAATTTACAATTTTGGGAGTCATGCACATGATTACATCAGACACGAAAGAAGTTTCTCCTTGCACAACTGAAAACTGCTTTTGGGCATCTGGGATTGCCATTCAAGAACAAATGGATATAACAGATGCACAACTCGACACAGAAGATGTCACCACCGAAGAATGGAAAAGTCTTGTTGGTGATGAAGATGTTTCAGTAAAAGATTCTACCGATTGTGACGAAGACTTTTAACGACCAACATCAGAAATTTAGAGCAAATTTATGAAGACATCGCAAATGAAAATCCAACTTCAGATGCAGAATATGGTGATGATACAGAAAGCGAGACACCACCTCCTTCTTACTCAGATGCAAATTCTGACCTGGATATTCTTCGCCAGTACATTGTTCCATTAAATATGGAAGACGACTCATTGAGCCTCCTTGAAAAGCTTGAAGCAAGGGTACTAAAAACTAGACCATCATTGAAACAATCAACACTTTTTGATTTTTTTAAAACTTAAATTTCTTTAATTAAATGTATTATAAATATTTTTATTGTACTGTAAGTAACATTGTATGCAGCATAATTAATGAAATTTGTATTTGTGCAATAGAAATATGAATTATTATATCCGTTATCCGTATCAATAAAATAATAAGAAAGAAAGAAAACAAAATAAATTTAAATAAATAAATAAAACAGTTCTAAACACCCCAATACATTGAGAAAAGTATTGACAGTCTTAAGCCTGTAAAGTGTGAAGGGAAATGTTTTTCAAGTATTATTTTTCCACAAATTCTGTTTAAGGACGATCTCTATTTAAGGACAATTTTTCGAGGTTCCTTGAAAGTCGTTAAACAGAGAGCCAACTGTATATACATACCGGGTTGCAAAGGATGACAGATATTTCAAAAATTCTTGCAGGAGGGTTATGCATAAAGTCAAAAGTTTTATTACAGTGATTTTCGATTTTAGTTCGAATTACAAACAATAGATGGCGCTGTAAACAATAGTCGCTAAATACAGGCTCGATTTTTGGCCCTTTCTCTTGTTCCATGCAGAAAAAGGAGATGGAAATGTATTAAGCGGGCCACGAAGTACCAAAAATCGAGCCTGAATTTAACGTCTATTGATCGCAGCGCCATCTACTGTTTGTAATTCGAACTAAAACCGAAAATCACTGTAAAAAAACTTTTGACCTTATGCATAACCCTCCTGCAAGAATTTTTGAAATATCTGTCACCGTTTGCAAGTTATTGAATTTTAAAATCAGTCAGTCTTTTTTAGGACACCCGGTTTATATATATATATATGTGTATAACCATTAAATAACCATTATTGACCACCAACAAAAACTGTGAAATTATGAATAAAATGAGATTAACAAATACAGCCCCCCCCCCCCCAACATAGATTCCAAAACATAGTAAAAAACAGCAATAAATAAATAAATATATATACTCGTATATATATATATATGGCAGTTTACAGAAAACAACGAAGATGGATTCAAAGAGCCGCACTGCGTAATCAGATGTATCTTTTAAGTTCCGAAGATTCTATTAACGAAGCACTCGAATATTTTCTCAACCATAAAGTAAGCCGTTATTTAATAGAATTGCTAGAGCATATTAAAGGTTTGCATATTAACTTTGCAGAATCACTTGCGATGATGCCAAACGGCGTGCAAATGCCGAAGAAATAAAGCCTTGGGGGGGGGGGGGGGGGAATGCTCTCAAGGCTCATGCCCCTTCAGGCGAGCTAATGCTAAACCTATGAGGAGGTTCTTTGCCAATATCTCGTTTGCCTTTCGACATTTTTTTTTTTTATTGGTCAGCTGAGGTCGATCCCCTACAGTTGCCTTTTTTTTTTTAACTTTTTCGATTTTGGTTGCAGATTTTATAAAGCCACTTTCACTTTCGGAACCGGTTCCGAAAGAGAAAGTGTCATCATAAAAAAAACTTCAACCAAAATCGAGAAAGTAAAAAAAGGGCGACTGTAGGGATCGACCACAGCTGTTAAATGCAAAAATTAAAATGTCGAAATGCAAAAGAGATATCGACAAAAAAAAACCTCCCCATAAGTTTAGCATTAATTCGCGACAGTCTTCGCCTGACGGAACAGGCAGTGGTGTAGTCTTGGAAAAAAATAGTGGTAGGACGCTCATTGTTTCGAACTTTAGGGTCTGTATCACCCGCAGGGCAAACTTTATTTTGAATCTTTCTTCCCATATCCAATTGCAGAGAAAAGTCATTAGAAAATCAAACTTAAATTTAAAATTTTTAAATTTAAACTAATTTAATTAAAGTTTCTTTATCTGTTGGACATTAAAAAATTTGCTACAGAATTCAAAAACTTAAAACCTTATTTCATGACTGAAAATTTTCGGAATAGAATTCATAATTCAGTAACACTAATTCAAGCAATGAAATTTTTATTAGAACTTTTTTGCATTATTTATTTTAGAAGTAGTTAACATTGAAAATTAGTGCATTTTTACTTTATGCTCAGATATAGTGTAAGGAATTTATTGAAATTTTGATAAGGAAAAAGAAGACTAATGAAATTTTGGTGTATTTTTACAAGAAATCTCTATGTATGTGCGAGTTCATTGTGTATGTTGGTATTAGTCAATGTGTGTGTGTCTGAACATGATAGCGTTCAAACGGTGTTTTCGACTAAGCACAAATTTTGCAAGTTGTTATACATGATGAATAGACCATTTAATATTTTGGGACTATATTCCACTGTCTAACCTCTAATTTTGGAGAAATTCGACACGTTTTTCACATTTAGGCAATTTTTAACCCATTTTTTGGCCAGAAGTAAAAAATAAGTACTGTTTATATAAGAAAAAATTTATTTAAAAAAAAAATGTGAGGAAGGTCGAAGTTTATCGACAAATAATGCTTTTTATTGGCCCGAAGAATGTGTTTAGTAGTCAAATGCTAAACCAAATAGTTTTATTATGAATTTTAAAGAGGTTAAATAGATAAATATTCTTCTGCAAAACATGTCCAAAAATTGCGTTTCATCAAGATTTCTGTAAAAAAAAAAAAAAAAAAAACTTGATAGAAACTTTAAATTAGCAATTAGGTTACTTCCAATTTGTAAATGCAATACCTGATTTTTTGTTCTTTTTTCCCTCAAAAAATAGAATTTTAACGGCGTGAAATGCAGAAAGAACATTCTAAATTTTCAGTTTCATCAGTGGTAGTAGCTATTAACATGTAGAGGCTCATGAAGAACGGATTTTAAAAATTTTAAGTAATGAAATGAATTGAAAAACTAAGATTGCTATTCTTATGAAGCTATCAGGGCTAGAAACTTTAAAGTTGACATAGAAGTTATTTTTAATGCGTAGATATTCTGATAGAAAGAATGAAATCTACCCTATATATATAAAATCCTAATGAAACGAATTTATGAAACGAATATATGAAACGCCTGAAATGTGTATCGATTCTTTGAATCGACTGATTAAACAACTGATTATGTTTCACGGCGATTTCTCCTAAAATATGGAATACTTTGCGATGAAATTAACACCAAAAATCCGTATTGATCCACAGATCTCAAAACTGGTAGTAGAATTTTTAAAAGAAAGTAGAGTTTTCGAAATATTAACTTTTTTCCAATTTTAAATACGTTTTTCTTATGATGGCAACTCAAATTTCAATCATAGCAGATATTTTTCTTTTCATAATTCAGAAAAGGTTACTATTTTAAATTAATTTGGCGACAGTTGGGCCTCCTTTAAATCTATGCTAAGAACAATGCTTTTTTTGTATTTCGTTATCATTTTATTTAATACAAAACTTTCATTTACAAATGAAACATTTAAATTGACGGCTTCCACTTCTTTATTTTAAAAAACAAAACGAAAGGAAAAATATTAGGCACAGATGTCATATACGCACTGGGGTACCTAATTGGCGCAAAAATTGCATTATTTTGGTTGACATGGTAACCTGGCTATTGTCGTTTATTTAATAATATATGTTTATTTACTTTTATTTCTATTTTTAATTTGGTACTTCTTAGTTATCCGTCGACCAAATTACTGACGCCAAATTGTAAGATTAAATGCCAATAATGGTTTGCCATTAATTAATTAATTGTAAGATTAAATGCTAATAATGGCCAATAAAACCATTAATTCGACGTTTTATTTGTATTTTAATTAATGTTTTACTAATTTATTTATTCTTTCGTTATTTAAAATAAAAATTCTGTCGATTTATATAATTTGGCGAGTGGTTTGGCGATTTATATAATTTGGCGAAATTGGTCGACGGGATAACTAAGAAGTACCTTTAATTTATATAAATTATTTTGTTCTATAGTTATTATTTTTTTGCTATTTCCTTTTGAAAATAATAGAAAATTAAAAAATACGGTACAACGTAGTTATTCTGTCAACCAATTTCGCAAATTATATAAATCGCCAAATTGTACAGATTGACAAAATTTTTATTTTAAATAACGAAAGAACAAATAAATTAGTATAACATTAATAAATATAAAAATAAAACGTCGAATAAAAAATCACTTCATGACGTAAACATGTGTAACTTGCTAAAAGTCAAGTGAATGTGACATTTTCGATCAACCGTTATTGGTATTTAATCTTATAGTTCGCGATAGATTTTTGGTCGGCGGGATAACTAAGTAGTACCAAAAATACATATGTAACTGGCATTCAAAAACGAGGTTTTCGATAAATTTTCGTAAAAAAAAAAAAATCATGCCAAACATGTTATGACATCTGACATATATGACATCTGGCGAAATATTAAATTATGTAACAAACCATGACATTTAATTTCAACTTCAAATCAATGTTTTAATTTACCACTCGAAGAATAAAAAAATTCTAACTGGCGAGTTGCAAAAAAGATATTGGCGAGATTTGCACCCGGCTTTTTTTTCTTTCGGCACAGATGTCATATACGGCCCAATATTGGCGCGATTTTTTTTTCTGACGCCAATGTCATATACACAACGGGTACTTAACTGGCGCCAAAGTATCGTTATTTTGCTGGATATGGTAAGCCGGATGTTGTTGTTTATGCTGTTGATGCGTTCCCCAAATTGGCATTTGTGCCAAACCTATATGACATTTGTGCCAAACCTTCATATGAAAGGCGAAGGGATCAGACCGTATTTGTTTATGGCATTTGATGACTTGAACTATTATAATATAGATGAAATGATGGGGATAGAATAATATTTGGCGACTTATCACCTGTGCCTGGATAACATTAAAGTATCAAAATGGCACCTAGAGTATAAAAAACGAGTGTTCCGCCGGGAACTGTTGATGATAGTCACATGATTTAGGCTATTATTATAGAGATTATTTTAAAATATCGGGAGACAAAGACTCTGAATACTTAATTCATTTTATTTTAGCTTCTTTTCAAATGTTTAACTGATCCTCTTTAATCAAAAACGAAAACAACCATTGGATGTCTTAACAGCAACTGATTCGCCCTTAAATTTTTGCAATCAAAGGGAATTGAATGGAAACCCATTTACAGGGAGCTCTGCACAGCTTTTTTCAGTATAATTCAATCTTCTCTAATATTTTTAAAACCCATCAGATTAGCATGTTTCTTGATTTTTAGATTCTGCGGTGTCTGAACGGGGTTTGGCGAGCGTAGCTTGCAGGGGGCAGAGCCCCCTAGTAGAATATAAATTTAAACGTGTAAATTTGCGCAATGAATGTTACCAGATTATTAAAAGGAATAAAATGTACTCTAATTGTAAATTTATTTGAATTGGTGGCATTTTATAAAGTATTTAAAGAGTCGAACAGAAATCTCCATCAGGAAAAAAATTAAAGCGATTGTCAATGTTTATATTACACTCTGTATAACGGCCAATATATTAATTATTCACAAATGTTTGTAAAATTAATTTTAGAACAATAATGTGCGAGTGAAAATCATGTGTAGCATTTTTTATCAAAAATAAAATTCGTGCACATCAAGCAGCAATTGCTTATAAATGGTAATACATATATTCATTCGAATTATTTTGAGTGACCATATATAGAAATTAATGATCATATATGCGCATCACATGACACACTAAAATTTAAAACAGCAGCAAAACTCATTAAAAAAAATATCCAATCATATACGATAGTGTATTTGAATGTTTTTGTGTGACTGTATACAACTATCATTTGCATACCACTCAGGTAATTAATATTTTATTCCGCAAAATAATAAAAAAAAAACTAAAATGTATAATGCAAAGCTCCCAAATGGTGTCCTTTTTAGAAAATGGCCCTACCGCCTTTGATCCACTTCGTCCTTTATCAGTGACTTTTTTCATTTCTTTTTTTTTTATTTACTAATGTGAAAATATCGCCGCAAAACGTAAAAAATCTCTAAAATTCGTAGAGGACAAAATTTACTATCATAGGCCGTAATTGTACATATTGTAACCGAAATTCTTTTAGGAATTGCCATGGAATGCAGAAAAGCGTTAAACTCATCGAAAATAGAATTAAAATCACTAAAAACTCAAAAATCGCCGAGGACACAATCTATTACATTAAATTACAAGAAGATTGAAACTAAATGACGAAAAATCGCAGCAAAATACAAATAACTCCAAAATTGTACAAAAATTTTAAAAAAATCGCGATACGAATTCTGAAAAAAAATTATTGAAAAGAGAACAAAATATATTAAATTGCACCAATGAGAAAAAAAAGTCAAAAATCGTTAAAAATTTTAATCTGAGAACGCAACCGCGAAAGGACAAAAACATTACATTAATGCTTTGCTTATCTATTACATTAGTGCTTAGAGTTTGAAACCAAATTCCTTTTCGAATGTCAAAATCAAAACGAAACGCGAAAAAAAGCTGAAATTCGCATTGAAAAATTCGCCAAAAATAAATTTGTACAAATTCTAAATAAACTTTATTGAAATGTTGAAAAGAAGACAAAATTTATTACTATTGGGCTAAAAACTTGAAACCGAATTTCTTTTATTAATGTGAAAAAAAAATCACCTTGAACGGTAAAAAAAGTTAAAAATCGCAATAGTTTATTTATTTATTTATTTTTTTGGTAACGGTAAAAAAAAGGGGGGCTAAAAATCGCAAGGAAATTTAAATAAAAAAAAATCCGAAAACTGGCTTCGAAGTGCATAATTTTAGACATAGATGTACCTCGCTTCTATCTTGTATTTGTATGTGCAGCGGTCTTTTCAGCACATAGATCACACAGCCCAACCTCTGTAGCTATTTATTATTATAAATTTAGTTTTGTTTTGTTTTCGATTTTGATGTGGAAGTATATCCCTCTATTAAAGGAAATCGTAATTAAAATTTCTTCTTGTTATACTTCTTAAATATATTTTTATCAGAAGAAAGTATTGGAATCTTTATGATGGATTTACAAATGAATATGATTTGACAGTTTTTTGAAAGTCTCTCCCTGTATATGACACAAATTCCGTAGCCACTCTATTCCAAAAGCTAAAGAATAGAATTTCCTCAAATGCCGTATTTAATTAGACCATAGCACATACAAATGCTAATAAGGTTTCGGCGTAAATAGCCAAACAGGTAGCATTGTTATGTTGCATATGGTAGCATAACTATATCTCAGCATCTCTGGTGTGAAATATCACCAAATTTCACATTCACTTAACTCGACATAAAATGATGCTAATTAGATTTTATATGTATAAGAGCAAATATATAAAATATATTAAGATATAACAGATACTTTGTCGCATTTTTAACGATTTAAGTGATAACCAGGTAGTACCTCGATATGTTTGGGATGGAATTTCACCAAATTTAATTTGTAAGATTAGTGTGAATAACTGTTGATTCAATATTGGTTTTGATCACTCCCCAATAGGCGTTGCCATATTATGCTTTTTCTGATGAACATCATAGCTTACCTCAGTTTTTGTACAGAAAGAAGCTAAATTTTATATTTATGTTAATAATTAACAATATATCGATTAAACTAATTTTAAAATTTAATACTAAAGAATTAGAATTAAATGTTCATGCTTATTTAAGAACAATTATGAAGGTGAGGGCTGAATAATGAACACTTTCTATCTTCTTGCAGTAGAATATTTAACTATGTTTCAATAAAGCTGTGTATATTGCTTAATGACCATCTTTATAAAAAATAACCAATTAACATATTTCATGGGATATTTTTTTTAAAAAATTTGCTTGCACATTTAGGAAAACTCTGTGTCGTATTTTTAGACGAATGGCTCCTTTTTTAATATAAATGGTTCCCTCAAGTCTCCTTTTTAAGTAAAAATGACCCCTTTCCCACTTTTGGAGGACTAAAATGTGTTTGAAGCCCTGATAATGTAATCGAAAACACGCTTAAGCAGCTGAATCCATAGATGACAATGTGATGGATTCTTTTGCAAAAGCACTATAAATGTTTCATGCACCGTTTTCCATAGTATCGTTTCCCATAGAACTCCACGCATTTCAAATAATTATCGTTAATGGTTCATGGTGTTTGGAAATATTTTTAATGCCCCTGTAAACGAACGATAAATGCTATTTTGCGATAGGGAACATGTTGTAACGAATTTCAAGTGTCATTTTCATTATATTAAAAATATTATAACTTGATTAATATCTATTTCAAAGAATTTCTACCAATAAAACGTAATATGAAAGAATTCTCATTTTGTTTTCGTGTAAACGAAATACTGATGGTATACACATAATTTACAATAGTGTTAAGCTACGTTGAACCTTAAGAATATACATAAAATTTTGCCGCAATTCAAGCAAACTTACGGTTGGTTGGTTGGGTTTATGACGGCCAATTATCGACACGATGGATATAGGCCCTATTGGGTGGGGGGGGATTGCCCTCCGTGGGGGTCTTTCTAAGGGAACCTAATCCGTATTTACGCTTGGAAATCAAAGGTTCGAAGAAAACCACGAAAACTCCGAACGATTAGGCCGACGGGCGCGATAGGGTTCGAACCCAGCACCTCCCGTCTACCAGCTTCGAGAGCAGAACCTCTCGGCCACTGGTGGGGCGTAACCTTACGGAACTTAAAATGTGAATAGGTGAATCAGCAGAATAAACGTTTTTCAACTTTGTTCAAAAGTATTAAAAATCAATACCTTATTTCTAAAATTGTTAATTTATTGGTGCGTTCATTTAAAAAAATAATAAGTTTGGAAAGTGTATGTCCCCCCTTGAAAATATCAAGTAAGGGGACGCTCGAGATAAAATAAAAAAGTGAGGGGACGCCGTCCCCCTTCGACTACACCACTGGGAACAGTAGCCTTAAACTCTTCGCTACTGAGTATTAATGCAGTATTAATTATTACTGAATTATTTCTTATTTCATTTCACTTCAGAGCAAGATTTTTATTTTATTTGCATTAGTTCGAATCTTAGATTTCGAAACATCATATTCTGATATCAAAATCGTAATTATGTTCGAGTACCGTTAATAAAATGGGACAAAACGGAGGTCCCCATTTGAGGACCCAGGAAGCGAAGAGGTTAACAATGCAAGAAAATAATGATTACAGAAAACTTAGTATTCCTGTGACTTACGAACCATCCTCTGTTGTTGCACTCATTTAAAATTCAAAGCATCCTAGATAATAAACGTTGTTTAATCAGGGTTTTAAAAAATTCGTCAATTTGTGTAACACCTAAATGTGTAGAACCTTCGACGTTACCACAAAATAGTATTGGTCAGAACTTTGGTTACGGATGATTAACGGCAGGATAAATTGTTTAAACCTATCAATCAAGCGCATGTTTTCGATTTTGAGCCTTAGATGGGTTTTCCCTATATAATGCTTGTGTGATGAAAACAGCCCCAACAGTTTTCGATTTAAAAATTTTACATCAGCATTTTTAGTGCTGGTTTTGTTCTTACCTGTCAAAATGCATTTTCCTTAATTAAAAGACCTATATAGACTATTTTCTTGTGCTCGAATTAATAAAGGAGACATATTTCCTGTAAATTGTTTGAACATTTTTCGATTTTTAGAAAACAGCATCTTCAGTGCTGAGTTTGTTTTAACTTGCCAAACCCAAATTTTCTAGAATTCAGAACCTAGCTACCACATTTTTTCGTGTTCGATTTAGTACAGGAGGTAAATTTCATGAATATCCTTTCAGTAATTTTCAAGAAACTGCATACCCGTTTAATATATTCGAGGTGGAACCTGTCAAAATTCAACGTTAAAAAAAGTATTAAAGTGTTTAAATAATAATAAAAAAAAAAAAAATGTTTTCTTCGATAATTGCTTGTTTCAAATTCATATCTTCTGAAAAGCATTCATTTTTTTGGTTAATCAACTTTATGTAAAAATGGTGAAATTATTTCGCAATATACAATCCGCAGATGAGACATATTTTTAATGTTTTGTATTCTTTTCTCAAACTTAATATAATTCTCTTTAGCTAAAAATGTCAACGAAATTATCCAATCCAGTTTATCCAAGATTTAAATTACATCTTGGAGTCATGGTTGTTGTATGTAGTACTTAAAAAGAAACATTTTTTGTACAGTACTTTATTGAACTTCAGAAACATAAAGCAGAGACCGCAGTAATTTGTAAGGAAAAGTTCAGTACTCTCTGATTATGGTCCCAACACCTGGTGAATCTGTTCACAACGGCAGCTAGTAGAAGACTAACTGTAAGTCAGAATTTTCTACGGGTATCATGTGACCCACCCACCTCGCTAATGAATAAGAATTTTAGATTTACATTTTATTAAATTTTTTAATGCAAGCTTCTTAAAATATACCACAAATTTAAATTTTCCTGAATACTTTAATTAGACTGTATTATGAAAAGTCTTCATGAAAGGTGAATATTTTTCAAATTATACTTTTAAAGTGTATTAAAAAAATTAAATTATGGAGTTATATAATTATTATATCTTAATTTAGAAAACTTGCAGTGTTTAAAAACTTTGCAAAAGTAAAAGAGAAAAAAAAAAGCTTATCTGTTAAATATTAAAACAATTTACATAAGAAACAATAAAAAATATTAATTTTAAGCTGATATTAAAAATTCTATATAGTAGGATATTGATAAATCTAATTGCATCGTTAATGAAAAATTACTTAGATTAAGTATCTAATATGCGGCAAAAATTATATTATGAAGTTTAGATCTAAGATATTTGATTCTTAAGAGCAGCTGAATGTAATTCACAGCGATTTGAATAAACACCTTAATATAGATATATGCAAGAAACTTTACCAATCCTGCAAACAGAACCATAAGAATATGCAACCCTCTCCCCCCCCAAACTTTGAGATTGTAGAAATATTTTTATTCAGCAGTAATGGCTGAATACAAGGGCCCTGATTTTGTTGCCTGTATTGCAAAATAGAGGGTATGTAGGATGATTGTGTGACTGCCCTGCCTGCAAGATTAATTAAAAAAATATTTATATCACAGAAATTAAAAAAGAAAAAACAAATATTGGTCCGTTGAAAATTTATTTGAAAAAGCAGTTTGCAGTACAAAATATTAACAATGACATGACATAATACTATAGAAATACAAAATACTTCTAAAAATGAAAATTTAAATAAATTTTTTAAAACTTTTGAAATTCATCCTTACTTGTGAATTGATTTCATATTCCATTTGACTAGAATTTTTAATTCCTTTATTTCAGCAATTTTTACAAATTCAATTTAAAAAACCCTGAACTTTAAAAAATGGAAGAATACCTGTTAAGTGAAAGAGCACCAAGTTTCATTAAAATATTAAACATATAAAAAGAAAGAGTAATACTTCCTCCACCAAGGCACTACATACTTGTAAAATGCTCTGGGTTGAATACTCCAGAGCTAAATAAAACTTGACAGACTCTAAAAATAACCAGTACAAACTGTTAAAGTGTAAAATTCTACTGTATAAAGATTTGGCAACTTTTGTAAAAAGTTTAAAATTTTTACATGGCTATTGTATTTCTAAAGTCATTATAATAAATTGAGATAAAAAAAAAAAAAATCCAGTTGAACTCTTAATATCAACCATGATTTTTTTCTTTTAAAGTGGACATAATCCTAAGTGGATTTTTTAAAAGAATTAAGTCAGCACCAACTGATATGGTTCATGATAGTTTAAGTTAAAAGTGAATATAAAGAAATAAGCTGATATACAAAAAATTCAAAAGGCTACATTATTCTACAAAAAATATATACAGGATTCCTACCAAAACAGAAATATCAACTGTCTAGCAAATAATTTTTCTTCTATGCTTATATGACCCTATTGCTGTATTCTTGAAAACCTATTTTCAAAGTATTTGGCACAAAGAAACTAAGTTTTGTTTCAGGAAAACCAGCAAAGGTATCAGACAACATTCTTAAAATGTATGAGCTACATAAAAATTCAGGTAATTCATGATCTTATTTCGAGTTAATGAAAAAGTTAGACTTGTTTTCTTATATATTTTAACATTAATTTTTTTCCTCAATAACACTTTCCATTCTCCCAGAATTATAGAAACCCTGTATATTAACTTTCATTAAAATCAAGAAACAAAGGGCCATATTTCAGATTTATCTGTAACTCAGAAAAGTTACATTTTATCTATTTTCTTGACCACATTTTAAAGCAATTACAACTAAAAAGCATTGCTATAAAACATGTATCTAAGAAACTAAGTTACTAAATGTTACAGATAAACATCTGATTGGCACCATTATTGCCACAGTGGCCTCCTGAAAAATTGATAGCAATACAAATATGTACATAATTATGCTGTTATGTTGATAATTTAAATCAATATAATACAATTTTATAAGACAAAATAAACCAATCAAATGATTTCACTAGATAAATGTCTTCTCTTTTTTTTTTTACAAATATCTTATTATATATTTAATATTTTTTATTTCTTCAAAAACAACTATAGTTACCTTTAATATTATTTTGAGGTAGTTTAAAATATTTTTAAACAAGTTTATTTTCATGTTGTACAGCTCAATTAAACTTTATCACTATTCACATATTTTTGAAAAATATTAAAAAACTTTTAAAATTACGAAGTTAGTTTATCTATAAAATGATAATATATAAAAATCGAGATTTTGCACTGTCAATATTTAAAAAATATAATAATCTGAATGTTAAATTTATTTACTTTATTGTAAGATTTAATAAGGAGATATTAAAAATATTAAGGAATATTTAATCATAAGATATCTATGAAAAAATAAAAGAACGTTTATCTAAAGTTTATGGTTTATTTTGCTTGTAAAATTCAGACATTTATCTGTTTAAAATTACCAACATAACACAGAAAAAAATAACCATAAATTACAGAGTTTATCATAATTTGACTTAAAGTTGAAAATTCATATGAGATGAACTTGCTAAAGATATGAAAAAATTCAATACAAACAAGCACAAATACATTTTTCTATTCTACACAACTACAGCCAACATTTTTAGGAAAAGCTTCTCAAGTTCCTTCTCTAGGTAGACTGGGTGCTGATGGTTGTGCCACAAACTGCTATCAGGTTGTGATAAAGTTAAATGGAAAATTGCATGATTGATACAGTCTTAAGCTTTATCACAACCACTTGTTATGTCCATTTGTAAAGGTCATAAACCTCAGATTAATAATACAGGAAATAAACATCCTTCGAAAAATTTAAAGACTTTTCAAGGTGGGTGTAGAATACAGGACTACTTTCACAAGAGTTCCTTGACAAGAGTCGGATTTTACACAATGTAATATACACCTATGGCATCCTCCTAACCTTCTTGCACTGTCAATACATTCACTTTACCATGCCCATCAAGTTCAATGATTGGCTAAAAATAAACAAAAATTAGGATTAAATAGAAGTCATTGTAAAAGAGCCCATCAGTGACGGGAAAATACATTTAAAAGAAAGTCAATTATGTCACCCCTTCCCCCTCTATTTACTGAAAAAAGCATAAAAAATAAATCCTTATGATGAAAATTACGAAGTTATATACCCCAGAATATACCAGAGAATATATACCTCAATACAAAAATATATATATATATTAACACTTTCAAGGATAAAATAAAAGAAAGTGGGAAAATTATTGAAATCTATTAAAATTTCTGACCAACATTTACTTTTAAGTAAAATAGCGCTACTAAAAGCAAAATCTTTTATGTGTAAAGAATAATTGGCTTAAATATTTTAAAACAAAATAATAATTTTTCTTTAAAATATTAATGTCTTTTGGATGCAATACATTTCAAAACCTATCCAGTCTTATGAGTATAAATTGGTTTTTACAAACAGTTCATGGAATCAAACATTATTA
This sequence comes from Maratus speciosus, assembly GCA_963932465.1. Taxonomy (NCBI): domain Eukaryota; kingdom Metazoa; phylum Arthropoda; class Arachnida; order Araneae; family Salticidae; genus Maratus; species Maratus speciosus. Next base: position 297,444,438 of record OZ010798.1, read on the forward strand.
ATGGAGCATAATTGAAAAGCTTAGTGGAAGAATATGTTATGTTACATTTTCTCAAAATATATTTTATTTTTTCAAATGAAGGTGTTATTAGATGTTCTATTACATGGTAAAACTAAAATACCTAGATTCTAATTAGTCTTGAAGATTTGATTTATTATTCATTAACTTTTTTTTTTTTTTTTAATTTGAAAATTACAAGTTTTTTTTTAGAGACCTTAGTACCGCCTGTTAACATAATTGTTGCATAATTTTGTCAAGTCATTTCAAATTTTATAAAAATCGGATGTATAGTTTAAATTACAGGGACAGTAAAAAATTTTCCGTTACATTACAGTCAATGGGAAAAAAATATTTCAAGTGCATTTTAATGATGTTACAGCCTTTCGAACAGAATGAAATAGATATGCACCTATGAAGTGCACTAAAATATAAGGTTAGTTGGGGCAACTGGGCCATGATTTTACAATGTGACTCTGCAGCTTCTGACAATTCAGCTTCAAAAAGCTAATGTTCATTTGAATTAAAGTCTGAACTTCTGTAAATGTGTTCAGTTAGGTTCCCTCTATCAGACAGAAATGCTCAAAATTACATTTTAATATTTAAAAATATAAAAATTTGCATATTTCATCTTTCTTTCCTCATGGGTCCAGTTGCCCCATAAAAATGGGGTAAGAGGACCAGGAGGGTCTATGTTCCACACGTGTTTATTTTTTTTTTTCATATGGGATATCATGTCCTATTTGAAAAAGTGTAAACAACTTAAAAAAATTTAAACCAGGCAGATAATGTAAATTATGTGTCAAAGAGCGTTGTAAGGGAAACCTTTGCTGTCAATGTGTCTAAAAAAAGCACTAAAAGTGAAAATATTAGATTTATTTATGCCAAAAACATAAAAATTAAGTACTTATGTACTTTAAGTATAGGTAATAAGTATAAAAGTCACATGGGTATTTTAAGGAAAAAAATAGCTAGGTAAATCTATGAACAAACGGCTACATAAGTACTTAAGTACTTTATCTGCATCTAGGGGTCGCATTACATAAGGAAAATTTTATTGTTCCTATCAGAACCCTTAATGAGTTACCTTCATAATCATTTTATTAAACATATTCTAAAGAAAGGTGTGATGAAGATATTATTTTCAAAATAGTGGTAGGAACAATAAAATTTTCCTAGTATCGTACAATTTCAAGGTATGGCTATCTCGCTTTCAGGGGCAAGGTACTTGCATTCGTAAAATGTTGAAATAATTTAATGACACCAGTATTTAACAAGAGAATCTATTAGTAAACAAGTGAAAGTATGTTTTCGCCTACTTAGTAAAGGTGAAATTTTCATAATAAAATTCCGGTGCCAATGTGGCAATTAGGAATTAAAATTATGTGATGCAATAACAGCATCACTGACTCTCAAGCGGTCAAGAAATTTGGTTTGATACCACTCAATACGCTTTTTTTTTAAATTTCATTACGTAATTTTAATAAAGTATTCTATAATTTTCTTTATTGTGAGCAAAAAAAAACAATGGAGAAATTTACTTCCCATTGTAAGAGAAACTCAAAAAAAATTATTTATAACTATTGGGGTAACTGGGTCCATTCTTGAAAAATTTATGGGGTAACTGGGACACCAGGCGTACATTTGAAACATGAAGTAAATATGTATAGATACCTAATAATATTAACATAGTTATATGCCCAATCTTAAAAAAAAAGAATGTTTAATAAAAGTACTTACAGTATTTTAATAAAAAGCCGAGGAAGTTCAACCAAATGAACGTTGATTTAAAAAAAAAGAAACGTTGATTTTCCTCAACCTATCACAGCAAAGCGAGAGTTATGATTGAGTTGACACACGTTTTAGAAAGTAGAGGTTGAGGGGCATTGTTCATAAAAGCTAAAACCTCAACGGTTTTTTTATAAAATAGCCTATGGCCCAGTTACCCCAACTAACATTACATTCAGTACAATATGCAGTGCAAAAAATATTTATAAAACTACTAGTTATAGTACGAATGCACGTCATTCGCCACGTTTGACGTGCTATTTCCAACTTGTTATAAGATACAATATATTAACAGGGTTTCTATTTCAGATTAGCAATAAATTTCCCTGACTTTTCCAGGTATCGAGGTTTTGTGATGTTAAACACAAAAACTCTTAAAAGCTGTGAATTTGAGAGTGGAACTTTCACAACTGATTTTGAGAAGTAACAACTACTGAATAGTTAAACCAATTCTTGCAAAATTTACAAATTGTTGAACATTTTATATGCTAAACATACACACTTTTAGCATCAGGTTCTATTCATTTTGCCCAATCAGGATGAAATTCTTATCACATCAGTGATAGTCAAAACCCAGATTGCAAAATATTTTTATACCAAATAATAAAATACTCAATAAATTAAGTTAACGAATGTTCAGGCCCAAAACAAAGATAAGTAAACAGACAAACATCAACCTTACAATATTCAGTACAAAGTTTCAGTGAAGCTGAGTTGAAAATATGAGAGTTACAAGGAAGGATTGAAAAGGGGTATACAAAATTATTTGCACAGCACGTTGAAATACTCTTTAAAGGACTTATAAAGAAGAAAATTTGATTTTCCTGGTGCTGCAATTTCAAATACAGTAGAACCTCGATTATCCGATGTAATTGAGTCCGACCACTTTTCGGAAAATTGAAATTTTCGGATAATCGAGAATGCTTCAACTTTAAGATTAATGGCAAATATGTGCGCTATTTCTTATTATGATAACAAGTGCTTAATAAAAATAAATCAATAGCAAAATAGAAACAAGAATAAAGTACCTGAATTTTAACTTTGAAATTAAGTTCCTTTTACATAGTTCAGAAGGGTTTGAAACAAACTTTTGTTGAAGGTTCGATTACCTTTGCTTTGCAGTTCTATCATGAAGTTTTTTTTTTTTTTTTAAATACTATTGGTTCACCAGTATCAGCCATTTTGCTGCTTTCTGCATAAAACTTTTTCATTTTCGCAGCATCACTCTTTATAACACTAACCGCTGCAATACCAATGCCGTATTCTTGAGCTTATTTTGTCATACCCGATTCCACATGATTCAAGATTTGAATTTTTCCTTCTATACTTAAAAATTTTTTTTTCTTTTACACATGATAAAAATGAAAATTCTTACTCTAGTAAAAATCTCATACGGGAGCTGAAGTTAAATTCAAAAAGAAATTCTAATAAAGATTATCCAAAATATTTATCTAAGAATGGATTTTGGTTAACCGAGAGTTTCAGTTAAAAGAAGTTCTACTCAGGGTGTCAACGATTTAAATCAGTTGATTTAAATCAAGTGATTTTTTTAAAAAAATCATTGATTAAAATAAAAATTTTTCTAAATGTTTAAAATGACATAAAAGAGTATTCAAATCTAAGATGAACATAATTTGGAAAGTTTCTACAGGTATTGTGACTTGTGAATACACAAAACAAAGCTTTAAATAATTGTTTCTAAGCATAATTCCTGAGTATTGTGAAAAATTTAAATACCAGTAAGTTTGTAAAAAGCATGGTTTATATCTAACAAACATAAAAAGCATTTAATTTAAAAATTATATTAAATCTAATATAACTTACCATGTCATAATTTCCTTTTAACAATCAAGTTATTCATTCTTTTATATACAATAAACAAGGCAATTGAGTGTCAATGATTTTAATCAATTGATTCAAATCAGATGATATAATCACATATTTTCCGATTTTATAAAATAGTGTGAAAAAGCATTATAATCAGTAATGAAAATGATCACTAAATCACTTGTAAAAAATGTAATATTTGTTATTCTTAATTATAACAATATTAAAAATTGTATAAAAAGAAGTATTATGCATTTAAAAAACATCTAACTAATTGTTAAATAACTTCAAAATATTATAATATTTAGTAACTATTCAAATATTTTAATGTTGTGGGGGAAAACCTGACTTAAATTTCAAAAATACAATTTTTGTAATCTATTTATAAATTATGTGTGAGTTTGCTGTATACATTGCTACAATTTTTTATCAATTTGATATACATACGCTTTAGAACCTGTGTAAAATTACTGTCTGTTTTATGACTTTATCAAACTATTATTTATCACTTTTTTTCAAACACTTTTTCAAATATGTAGACTGTGTTCTTAATTAAACAGTTAATTGTTTAATAATTACAAAATTTAATCTGTATCATTAATTTAAAATTAAATGCAACTTATCAATAACTTTAAAATGTAAGCAGTATTTAATATTGGTTTACATAATTATTACAATATATTAATGCACATAATGTTGTATGTTACTAAAGAAATTTTTAATTTGCAGTTTTTTTGTAATTTTTATAATTACATAATTAAAATTTTATTAATTAAAGCAGAAAAACATAGATTATGTTAGTAATTCATTTTTGAAATGCTTAATTCTTGGTAGATGTTTAATATTTTAACACAGGGAAAAAAATATCCGATTTAAACTAAAAAAAAATCGATTTTTTTTTTATTTTTTTTAAAAAATCATGATTTTTTTTACACCCTGGTTCTACTGTACTTAGTCTTTTAATAAGAAATTTTTTCCTAATTTTTTTTTTCTTGGAAGTTTCAATTTTTCATACCAGTCTATTATTTATCACTGGTATGACACACTTATAATGTAAAATAGTTATATACTAGCTACTAAATACCAGGTTTCCTAAAATAGACAGATTGTTTTTAAAATTCTTGCAGGAGGGTTATGTAAGATGTCAGAAGTATATAAATAAGTAGAAATGCTTAATTCATCTTTAAAAGAAACTTAAATTTACACTATGTGCAAAACTACTTAAAAAATGACAATATTTAAAAAAAGATGTTAAATTACTTTAATACCTTAGTACTTTCAACTATAAAAACATAGTCTTCGTCAGAGGAATACAAGAAATACTATTGTTATTAACGTCTAATTTTCAAAATCCATGTAGCTGATGATGAAAAGAGTGAAAATAAATTTTTAGATCTAAAAATCTAAAATCTACGTAGATTTTGGAAATTACACGTTAATAACAATAGTATTTCTTGTATTCCTCTGACGAAGACTATGTTTTTATAGTTGAAAGTACTAAGGTATTAAAGTAATTTAACATCTTTTTTTAAATGTTGTCATCTTTTAAGTAGGTTTGCACATAGTGTAAATTTAAGTTTGTCAGAAGTATTTTTACTATGATTTCCAGTTTTAGTTCCAAATAGCAGTGACAGATGGCACTGCAAACAACAGGCTCGCAATGAAGGCCAAAACCGAAATCACCCAGCATGACTGCAAAGGAAGGAGGTTAAATATATGGAGTGGGCCCTTAAGAATGATATTGTACTTGGTAATACAACACACTCCCTATATTTAACCTCCTTCCTTTGCATCCATGTCGAGTGATTTCGGTTTTGAAATCCATTGAACGCCTATCCATCTATTGCTGCTATTTGGGAACAGATGAATTCACAGTTAAAAAAAAAAAAAAATCTGACATCTTATATAACCGGTAAGAATTTTTTTAATGGGTGTCACCACTTGCAAGTTATTGAATTTTAAAAACAGTCAGTCCATTTTAAGACACTCAGTATTTACAGTGAAATTTTCAAGACGTTGAGTGCTTTTAATTTAAGATGCATCCATTCAGAAGAAAATAAACTACACCTAATGATACCAGAGTGAAAAAATATAAGTTTTAAAAACTTTGTTATGTTGCTTAAGAACAATATCTAAAAAATTTTTCTTCGTGTTTCTGATGTGATGTTACAACATGTCAATTGTCAATCCATACTTTGTCATACTATGTGGTACCTCGTGGACTCTCTGAAATGTTATGTAATTACAGAGACATTGTACCCTTTGAACTATTTTTTTTTTATTTCAGTATTTTATAATACTTTTTGTCAAATTCTTTTATGAACTAAAATAAATTTATATATATAAAAAAAATTGTGTTAAAATTAGATCCCCCCCCCGCTCCCTCAAGAAAGACATTTTTAAAACCCCACTTCTGTTACAATTTTAACTTCTGGAATGTTTTTTGTTTTTTTTTTCCCATGCCTTTCCTTCAAGTGCGTTTTTGTTTTATAACAATTAGGATGAAATATCCATAAAAGTTTTAAAGTTAATTTAAGAATAAATAAATAAAATGTTATGATATGTAAAAACACAGTGAAAATTACTATTTACTTTACATTAAAAAATTATATTACTGAAAATCCGATCCTTAAATTTATGAAATGTACTCTAAGGCCCAGTAGCAAAAAATTCTCCAAGTGTCTGCAACAGATACTTCAGGGGCAGAAAATAGTCTGCAGGTAAAATATTTAAAATTGAAGCATTAATTAATCCAATGATCACTTACCTTTGTTATTATGCATTTTATTAGTTTTACTAATAATAATCTTAAGGTTTTGTATTAAGTAATAAAGAGCTAAACATGATATAAAGCGAAATAAAGGTTCGATAGAAAAATAATCTGCAAACGAGAAAAACAAAATCTGCGACGCCCGTCTCCCATCTCGAACTTTCTGCTACTGGGCTCTAAAGATCGCCCAGAATAAACAGAAAGTCAATTGAAAAGCATATGTTGAAGGAGTTTTAGCATTTTGATTATACTAGTATATTGAAGAAACAAGTAGAGTAAAATAAATTCAAAGGTTGCAACCCTGAGTCGGGTAAAGGGAAAGGGATGCAGTAAAAAGCCTTTTTTCCACATAATTATAATCATCACAATATTTGCATAATCTCACTGGAATATACTAGGAATGCCTAAATACTTTTTAAGCAAATAATTGGAAAATTCCTATTTTTGTCATTTCTTACAAGATGTCCAAGTCCCTTTAACCCCGTAATTCTCGCTCCCGTCAATATCACGGGCTGAGGTGTCATTCATTATTTCTCGCTCCCATCATATTTCCGGGCTGGAGATTTATTGCTGGAAAAAACTTCTAAAACCAGAAAAATTTAACTGGCATTTCAATGTGAAGTCTTTGAATATTTCCATTAGGGTTTGGCTTTTGCGCTGACTGTAATGTTGGGCTTTGTATTGCATGTTTCGAAATATGTAACACAAAAAATTATTAATAATCAAAATTTAATGTATATATATTATTTCAAATATTATTTGTAAAAATGTGTGTGATGATGATAAATAAAGATCTAAGATGTGAAAAATAAAGGTTTTATTCGCATTAATTTGTGCGGTGTAAAACAAACATTAAGACACATAATTCTTGCATGATGGCTTTTCTACAAATATGAATTTGGTGTATAACATCTTTTTTTTTTTCGCCTTAAAAAAAAAAAAAAAAAAATTGCATATTTTATTTAGAAACCTTATAATTATTCAATTTCTGTAATAAAATAAATAGGTACTTTTTTGATGGTTTTTCCAAATATTAAGCGACCGTGAAGGGGTTAATGGATGGCCACTTAAGTTTTACATAAAATTCAGAATATTCCTATGGCCATTATATAATGAGTAAAATAAACTGGATTCATTAAAAACACTAAAGATATAAGGAAAAGAGAGAGGGGGAAAGAGGTGGGTACAGCTGTGACAGTGTTTTGCTTTCTCTTATTTTAATGTAATTTGGATTAGTATTTTTTGATAAATGGTACTAATGCTCCGGTATATGTTGAGTTGACCTTTGATCCCACCCTGAAGGAAAAGTTTTCTTCTATTACTATACTGTATGTGTGTAGTGTATATTACTTATTTCATCGAGCTTCAATTTCGTGTTAATAACCAGTTTATTTTCAGAAGGTATGTGAATTTCCTATGTAGATTATTCACTTATTAAATTTTAAGAAGTGTCTTTTACTATTGATGTAAACAGTATTCATATAACAAAAAATTGACGGCAATATGTCTTAAGTATTGTAGTTTTTTTTTTTTAATCAATTCACTGTATATTGATAATGTACATTTTATTAAAACGTAATGATACTACCTTTAAAATGTTAATATAAAGCAGTCAATCTAAGTACCAATTTAATAATGTAAGTATGCAATTAAATACAGTAAAATATGCTCAGACAGAAGCACAAAAGAATATAAAAAAATATTTCATTTTAGGCATATTCCGTTTGCACAAGTTTTTCCTATATAAGTTTTGAGTTTGTCACCTAGTGGTATGCGGAAGTATGAACTTCCATTTAGTGGTACAGTCGTGAGAAAAAAAAAAGTAAACACCCCCTACTAACTCCTCAACAAATTATCGTAGAAGAAAGTTACTGGTACCGAACAATTGGAAAAAAGACTACTTTTAAATGATGTATATAAAATTTGCTTAGGGGGCCTTCTACATATTAAAACGAACCATAACTTTGTTTTTTTCAATAGCAGTACATAATTCTGACAGCATAAATGAAATCTACACCCTTCAATTAGCGTAAAAACAAAATTTTATGGAATCCATGTAATAAGTTTGAGAAATTAATTATTTTAAAATGAGCTTATTTTAGGGGCTGTATCTAAATGGAAGTTCGGTACTCGATTGTTGGCCGAGAGAGACTCCTTCTTGATCAAGGCATCTTAAGCGCTACACAAGCAATCATTGAGGACTGCTAGATTACAGGATAGCAGAAGAAATTTCAAAATATCTAGTCACTTCTATCACAGATGGTCCCTTAATCCATCATTTTGCCGTTTTTTAAGCATAATTTGAAACTACTTGGAAGAAAAATGCGAAATTTTGGATTTCCATAAAGCAGGACTTAATAAATCTAAATCCATCAAAAAAATTGTAGGTTGCAATTCATAATTTTTTCTAATATTAATTTCATAATTTATATCATAAAATTATCAAAATTGCGAATTCAATATATTTATGTTTGGATATATTAGTATTATTGCTACACAAAAAAATTAGCACATTAGGAGTATAATTTCAGGAGATAAATAAAAATATGAAAATGTAATTTAACATTAGCAGCACTAAATTTTGAATGTTTATAATTCAAAAACTTATCATTTAAATGACTTGAAATTTGGTATCTAGGCATAGTTGGAACCGAAGATTTGAAGTATTTTGTTAAAATTGTGTATTGCCATTGAAAAAAATGAAGTTTGGGTTTGCTTTAATATGTAGATGGCCCCCCTAAGCAAATTCTATATACACCATTTAAAAGTAGACTTTATTTTCAATTGTTTTGCACCAGCACCAGTAACTTTCTTCTACGATAATTTGTTGAGGAGTTAGTGGGGGGTGTTTACTTTTTTTCCCCCACGACTGTACATCAGTCTAAAAGCTTGGGAACACCTATTCTAGCATATTATAAGGAAGTGTGTTCAAAATAGATTGAAAGTTCCATCTTTACACACAAAAACCAGGCTGAGTTAAATAAAAGTGAAATATATATATATATATTTATTTTGGTAGCCATGTGCGCGTGGATATTTGTAAAATACTGAAATATTAATCGGTATGGTGTTTATTATTTCTATTTTATATCCTATAAATATTTAAATAGGTTTTATTGATTCTTCCATTTCATATTATTTGTTTCTATTCTGTTTTCATTTTTAATCAATTCACTTGATTTTAATGGTTGTTTGGGCACAGGGGAAAATAATTTTTAGCTTTAGCTTATTTTTCTCACAGAAAACAACCATATTGCTTATATCATTGAATTCTGTGCCCTTGACAACATAATTCAATATATAAGCTTTTCCATTATTTGTCGGTGTCCACTTTTTTCTTTTTCTTCCATAATAAATCTTATAATAAATTAATTGAATTTTTTTATACTTACAGCTTTAATTCATAATATTACGGTTTTTGATGGTGGTAGGTTATGTTTAATTAATGGTTTTATATATATATATATATATATTGATCAAGTATGTGTGTGGGGTTTATTTTAAATGATCTATCAAAAACCCAGTCATTATCAATACAAATAGTATAGGATTTTAAGAAATTTTTTTATTTACAAAAATATTGACACTATTCAAAATATTTTTGTGAATAAAAATTTTACATATTCAAGAATAAATTTACCAGAAATCTATAAAATTACTACATAAAATGTTTGCACTTAAAAATAAAGATGCAATAAACTTTTTCAGATATTTACAATGTCATATTTAAATAAAGATGCTTACAAAAGTTATAAATACTGGGGTTAAAAAATATAAATGGATAGAAATTCTAAACTATTTCACAAAAAGTGAAAAAAGCACAAGGCGTTAAAAAGGAATAAAGATTTCTTCAGTTGGAAAAAAAAAAAAAAAAAAAGATGATGTACCACTTGAAAGCAAAAACAGAAATCATTAGAAACAAAAAGGCATAAGCGTTAAACACAATCCAGTAGAAATAAATAAAGCATATTTTAAGCAAATTATTACACTCTATTTTCCATTTATATTTTATACTTTTTAGTTTTTAAAATATTTCATTATTGTAGTTTCACAGCCAGTTGGCATTTTTTTTAATGAGCATGGTTTGGCACATAATTAACTTCATTTTTGTTTTAACTAGTATACAATTGTAATCATTAAAAAAAAAAATTGGCATTATCTGCACCAGGGGAAAAAAAAAAGAGGTGGGTTAAAATTAATTTATAATTAGTTGTAAAAATACTAAAATGTTGTATTGTGATCAGAAACACACCTGTGTACATAATTTTTATAAAATTCATTTTTAAATACATAAACTAAGTTAAATAAAAGAGAGCAAAATCTTACTTAAAGCGTAAGTTAAAAAAAAAAAAAGTTTAGGGATTTTTTTCTACAGGTTCGAAGATTTATCTTCACTTTGAGAGAAACTCCTGTTTTCAAAGTAGAAGCACGTGTTTTTGCACAATGCATTTCAAAAGAATACATCTTCAGATGGCTTTTAAAATTTTTATAATGTGGGAAGTAATTTTTGCACTGTATTAAATATCTGTTTCAAAACTAAGACTTAAAAATTACACACCATTAATTTTTTTTCTTCTATTTTATATACAATGTATAGAGAAAAATGGATGCATACATTTGGAAGCTTTTAAAATTAATTGTAAAATGAGAGAATTTTTAACAAAGAAAAGGTTTTAGACTCACCTGACTTTCATCTACAGTCCAGTTACCATCAACAAGAAATTTAAGATGATGAACACCTTTGGTAAGTTTTAGTTTAGTTGAAAATACACCATCCCTGCAAAGAATTAAAAAAAAAAATTACTTCATTTTCAGTTGAACATATAACTAACTGTAAACTAAATACTATACCTTTAATAAAATAATGCATGTTTAATGTGGATATTGAAACAAAGATACTAAAACTGGTTTATCAGCAGATTTTTTTAATGCACCACAATGGCTAAGATTAAATATACCACTTTAATTTTTATTTTTGTAACTTACATGTTTATTTATATATATATATATATATATATCTTAAATAGTTACATACATACAACAACTTTCAATACATACAATAGATAATAGAATTTTAAGTACAAACAAAAGAATAGTGATTAATAACACAGTCTTTAAATGAATTATTTTATAAATTATAAAGCATGTTCTCACTAATAGTATACTATACTTTTCTGCTAAGTTTAATCCAAAATCTTCTAACATGTGTTCCTCCTCCCCTCCCCTGTTGTAAATGGTGCAACTAGATATATTTTATACAATTCATGTCAAAACTTGCATAATTCCAAGTAAAAAGTTGGAAATTAAAATATGGTGTTAAAAATTGAACCCAATGACAGAATTTACCTCCTGTCTTGTGTGAACTACTGATTTTACACAATTTATGTCAAAACTTGCATTATTCCAAGTAAAAAGTTGGAAATTAAAATATGGAGTTAAAAATTGAATCCAATGACAGATTTTAACTCCTGTCTTGTGGGAACTACTGCATAACAAGACTAATAAAATAGAAGTATATTTTATTTATTCATAAAATGTTGTATGGAGTCAATGAAATCTGTCATTCTAAATTTTATTTACATAAAAAGGCTGAAATTTTATTTTAATATAAAGCTTAATATATCCAAAATAAACCATTACAATAAAATATCAATATGTAAATAAAATAGCCCATTAATTTAAATACAGGTTAACATATCTGATTTTTTTTTTATGCTATATATAAATTTATTGAAAAATATCATCAAAATTTAAACTTTATTAATTTGTTACCACTAACTTCCCCAAAAATGTGATATTTCAACAATCACATGTAATCAAAGATATTATTACATCAACTTGTAAATAAAATAGATCATTCATTTGAATACAGGTTAGCATATCTGAACTTTTTATATGCAAGTTTGTTTTTTGTTACAATATACACTTTACTGAAAAATCAGACTGACACAAATATAAGGGACTCTATAATAACATTAGTTAAATTTTATAACATCAAATATTTTACAATGAATTCAACTTACTGTTCATTAAGTAAACAACTATCATCCCATTCATTGAAATCTCCAGATACTGCAACTTGACTTCCACCATTTTTCCACGATATCAGAGTAGGAATTTCTGTGCCTCCATTTTCTTCTCCACCGATTCCATTTTCCTGAAATTCAATGCAATGAGAGAAAACTTTTGTGAAAATAAACATGAAATAAAATAAGAAAAACTTGTAAAAGAATTGAGTTAATGATGTTGCAAAAGCCAAAAATGCACAATCTAAGGGGTTTTTAAGAGATTTTCCCTCAAGTGAGAATTCTAATAAAATATGCCAAATCAGAGTTTTCGACCAGTCAAAATGGCAGGGAAAGTTTAAAAAAAAAAAAAAGTATACAAAATTAGAACAATTTAATATTTCAACCTTTACTCTGTATCTGTTCACATATAACATTTTAAAAGTGATACATAAATTATGCACTACAGCCTAAGTGTGATACAAACACAGAAAAAACTGTTTTGTTGAAAACAACTAAATTTTGGTTAATAAAGCTCCAACAAAATATTTTGGTTAGAATGACCAAATTTTGGTTAGACTAACTAAATGATTTGTTGAATTAACAAAATCTTTTGGTTAGTCTAACCAAAATTTAATCATTCCAACCAAAATATTTGGTTGGAGCTATATTAACCAAAATTTAGTTGTTTCAACAAAACAGTTTTTCCCGTGAAACTAGTTGGATGTGCCAATCCCAAAACTTTCTTCGATCTCATATATTTTAATATTTCAAAATGTTGTTACAAATGTCAATATTTCCTTTTTATTAGTTCAATACTGCATCAACTTTGACTTTCATCTTAAATTTCTGCTCCAGTCAATTAATCGGAGTAAAAACAAGTTACTCGATCATGATATTTATTAAAGTCATGAATAGTCGAGAATAATCTACTTATCAGGATGGGAAGTTCACGTCGGTTCCCGAGCCACTGGTGTACAATAGAACTACGAACAATTAAGAAGATTACACAAAAATCGCTATTACAGTGTCCCCTTCTGGCCGATTTTTTCCAAATTAAGGGAGGACCTTCTTGCCATGACTAAAAACATACACAAAAAATTTGGTTCAATTATAATGCATAACTTCATATACTTTTCCATGGTACAATATTCAAAATCCGCACAAAACTACAGCGCCCCTTCAGGCGGATTTTTTGCAAATTAAGGGAGGACCTGCCTGCTATAACCAAAAACTTAAAAAAAAAAAAAAAATTGGTTCAATTCTATGCATAACTTCATACACTTTTCGAAGGTACAATATTGAAAATGGCACAAAAATATTACAGCGACCCCTTCTGGCGGATTTTTTTTTCAAAATTAAGGAAGGACCCGCTTGGCATAGCCAAAAACTTAAAAATGTTCAATTCTATGCATAACTTTATACACTTTTTGATGTTACAATGGCGTCGGACAGACAGACATTTTCTATAAACATGTTTTTTGGGATCTCTGACCCCTAAAACGTGTAAATCAGTCGAAAAAAAATGTTGATTACAATACTTTCTTTACTCTATTGAAGATAGAAGAAAGTAAAAATACATTTTGCAATTTTCACAAGAGATTCGTGAAAGAAAACATTAAAATGTGAAATGTTTGCATAGAAATACAATTTATATTCAAGTGAAGAAAACTTTCCCAATCTTCTTGCAATATACAAAAAATCATTTAAATCTGTTTACTAACTTCTATTATTCATGTAAAAAAAACCACAATAAAAATATTAACTAATTCTTGCCATTTTTGATAAGATGAGAAAAGGTTTTTGTGGAACTGCAGTGTTTATTTTTAAATTTTGCCAAAATGAGAACTAAACTGCATTTCAACCTGAATTAATTTAAAAGAAAACCATTCGAATGCTCAATAATTTCATTATAGAAAAAGATTTACAAACATTTATTCTTTTATATAACATTCCTGAAGGAGGGGGAATGAAAACTTATCCAGTAATTTTCTTATAAATTGGCTACTCTAATTCAATATAGAAATAATAAATTAAGAAGAATGGCACTTAAGTCTCACATTTATAAATGTATAAGGGAAGACTCTGAAGGTATAAAAAACTTTTGATAGTTTATTCTGTTAAAGAAAAGTATAACTATGTGCAATTTGTTGAGAATATAAATCAACAAAATAAAACTTGGTTACAAATAATTGCTAATTAAAACAGCTGTAAAATAAAGTTTGTCCATAATTTCTTGCTGCACGAAATTTCAGCTAACTTTTACAAATTTATACACTTACTGTATAATTTAATTAAAAATGAGAAACAAGAATAATTTTTTTATATCTAAATTTTACAGGGATTTAATAAAACTATATAATTTTCTTTCCTAATTAAGGTATTTAATTTTCACATTTTTAATAAAAACTTATTTTTCTTTCCAGGAAACAAACATGCTCCCTTTAAAAAAAGTTATTGTTTGATGAAAATATGCATATTTCCTGCCTCAAGATGCAGATTACACTCCCTAACAATGCATAATAATAGTCTACAACGGAAAGTCATTGTTAAAAGAAAGTAATGAAAATATGCATATTTTCTGTCTCAAGATACAGATTACCTTCCTAACATCCTAACAATGAATAATAATAATCTACAATTGAAAGACATTGTTAAAACAAAGTAATGAAAATATGCATATTTCCTGCCTCAAAATGCAGATTACCTCCATAGCAATGCATAATATTAATCTACAATGGAAAATCATTGTTTAAACAAAGTAATAAAAATATGCACATTTCCTGCCTCAAGATGCAGATTACCTCCCTAACAATGCATAATAATAATCTACAATGGAAAGTCATTGTTAAAACAAAGTATGTGGCGCTAAAATTTATGGAATGAGATTTTTTGATCAGCTGTACTAATTGGTAAAAAAACTGGGACAGTAAAAACTTAATCACCAGTAAAAATACCCCCCCCCCTTCCACCATTTTCAGTTTATTTATTTATTTAATAATGTATTTTAAAGAATTTTTTAAAAATGAATTGATTGAAAAAATAGAATGACCACGATCAGAATTATAGTATACCTCGAATATTGCTTTAACTCTTCAATTCAAATTTAATAATTTAATAAAGGTAATAAATATTTTTTTATCAACGAAATTTATAAAAAAAAATTTAAACTCTAAAAAGATGAAATATACATTAGAAAATTTGAATAAATAAAGTAGGCAAAGACGATGAAAAATAATTGTTCTTTACTAAGATAATAAAAAAAAAAATTATTTTTTGTAAGAAATTTAAACAAAACACTTAACCAGCAGGTTTAAAGTTTCAGCTTAATGAATTTAGTTTAGATAGGAAATTTAGAAATACTTTTCTGACATGGTTCCTCAAATTCTGCATTTTTTAACATTTTGCTTTTTAGTTTCTGGCGTATGCTCTCGTTTATGTTTGAAATTTTTTTTATTCAATTTTATTTTGTTTTTTACATTTTAATTGAATTCATTAACAATTTAATAAGGTAAAGTTTTTCAACGAAATTTATAAATTTTATATAAATTGAATTAATATAAATTATATAAATGAAAAATAATTGTTCTTTACTAAGACGATTAAAAAAAACTTTTTTTTAAGAAATTTAAACAAAACGCTTAACCAGCATGCTTAAAGTTTCAGCTTAATGGATTTAGTTTAGATAAGAATTTTAGAAATGCTTTTTCTGACATGGTTCTTCAAATTCTGCATTTTTTAACTTTTTGCTTTTTAGTTTCTGGCATATGCTCTAGTACCGGGACGGCGAACCTATGGCACGCGAAAGAATAATTTTGGCACGTCGTTACTTGTGACTAAATCAATATACAGCGATACTACACAAAATACACAAACTCTAGATGATCTAATCTCGACTAAATTTGATTTATTGGAAATTGAAGAATTTTAATTGCAGTTTTTTAAGGTACCGCAAATTATCACATTAGTAAATGTACTAATGATAAAATTATTTCAGCTTAGAAATAAATTTCAGAGCTATTTAAAGAAACTGGCGTTTGATATCTATGTCCGCAAGATCATTAGTTTCTAAAATGAATAATACAAAAAATGGAAAAAAAAAAAAAAAAAAAAAAAAAAAGCAGTTGTCATAAATCCAGTTCAGTTTGCATTCTGTTGAAATTAACTGAGTATGAATCTGATATTAATTATTTTCCTTCAAAGATACAACACAATTAATCGCATATATTTTTAAATAATTTTTGGAATTTAATTTTGTATGATTATTATATGCAATACCTCAGCTGTATGTTACACATTTGTTCTTTTTATCTTAATGTTATTATTTAAAGTTTTTTTTTTTTTCATGATTTTTCAATTCACTAAATTTGTTGGCGCGTCAAGGTCGTGTAAAATATTTTTAGAAAGAAATTGGCACGCGGTAATAAAAAGGTTCGCCAACCCTGTCTAGTATATGTTTGGAATTTTTTTATTCAATTTTTATTTTTTACATTTTAATTGAATTGATTAATAATTTAATAAGGTAAAAAAGTTTTTCAACGAAATTTATAATTTTTTTAAAATATAAATTGGATTAATATAAATTATATAAATGAAAAATAATTGTTCTTTACTAAGATAGACATTTAAAAAAAAAAATCATTTAAAAAGAAATTTAAACAAAACACTTACTTAACCAGCATGCTTAAAGTTTCAGCTTAATGAATTTAGTTTAGATAAGAATTTTAGAAATGCTTTTCTGACATGATTCTTCAAATTTTGCATTTTTAAACTCTTTGCTTTTTAGTTTCTGGCTAAAAGTTCTAGTATATGCTTCGAATTTTTTTTATTCAATTTTTATTTCATTTTTTACATTTTAATTGAATTGATTAATAATTTTAATAAGGTAAATTTTTTCAACGAAATTTATATATATAAAAAAAATTATACAACTCTAGAAAGATGAAATATATATTAGGAAATTTGAATAAATAAAGTATGCAAAGAAGGTGAAAAATAATTGTTCTTTACTAAGATCATTAAAAAAAAATATTTTGAAAGAAATTTAAACAAAACACTTAACCAGCATGCTTAAAATTTCAGTTTAATGAATTTCGTTTAGATACGAATTTCAGAAATACCTTTTCCGACATGGTTCTTCGAATTCTGCATTTTTAAACTTTTTACTTTTTAGTGCCTGGCATTATGTTTCTTGCATATGTTTGGATTTTTTCTTTCTTTCTTTTTTTAAACATTTTAAATGAATGGATTAATAATTAATAGAATAATAATTTATTGAACTGAAATTTAATTGAATTAAATAGGAAGTTTTAATTATTCTTTTTTTAAATTCAACATTTACATCTTTCTATGGTTTTGACCATAATAACCATCAAGTAAATGGTTGTCCAAGTGAATTATTAGATTATTCAATGCTAATGTTTCAAGTCACCAGTTAAAATATTTTGATTGCCACTGGCGACTGAATTTGTTGAGTCTTGCTCAAGATGCTTAAAATTATTCATTTTTAAACTTTTAGCTTTTTAGTTTCTGGCATATGTTCTTGTATAAGTTTGATTTTTTAAATTAAATTTTAACTGAATTGATTAATGCTTAGAACTAATAGAATAACAATTAAATTGAAATGTCAATTGAATTTAATTAATTTTTTTTTAATTTAACTTTTTATTTTCAATTCCAACTACCTATATCTATGGTTTTGACCATAATAACTATCAAATAAAGGGTTGTACAAGCAAATTATTAGATTATTCAATGTTGGTGTTTCAAGTCGCCAATTAAAATATTTTGGTTGCCAATGGCGACGTGGCGACTGAATTTGTTGAGTCCTGCTCAAGATGCTTAAAATTAATAATTTGGTGCTATTAATTATTTATTCATTAAATTAATAAATCGTTGATGAATTCCAGATAATATGAATTCCAATTGCTTGCTTTAACAATTTCAAAAAACATCAATTGCAGATTTTTTTTCAAATGAAAATGTTTAATTAGAACTATATGTTCTTTTGGATTTTTATAAAAAGGCACGAAAATATACAAGTATTACTTACAAATTTTTTACGATGACTATACTTTCGTATGCTATAAAGTACAAGAAAAACCATCACAAGAAAAGCCATCACTCTTATAAAGTATTAAATAGAAACTGAAAAATGTTATGTTTATGTAAGTTATCAAAGTAATTTAGAATATTTTATCTTCCAAAATTTGGCAGAGTTGTTAAATAAATTCAATGAATATTTAATATAATTAACAACTCCAAATTATCATAAATATCTGCTCTTCATCCATAAATTTATTTTTAATACGTAACGGTGTAAGGAAATATTGAAGCAAAGACGACAATATTGTATGCTATCAAAAAATTAAAAGTTTTTTGAAGGAGAAGCAAGAAGAAAGATTTACAGGGTGAAAATAGTAAACAAAATTCAGTTTTAGCATGTTTCAATGAACAAATTGATTCGCCAATTCATTGTT
Source organism: Maratus speciosus (assembly GCA_963932465.1). Taxonomy (NCBI): domain Eukaryota; kingdom Metazoa; phylum Arthropoda; class Arachnida; order Araneae; family Salticidae; genus Maratus; species Maratus speciosus. The sequence continues at coordinate 297,463,304 of OZ010798.1, forward strand.
TTGTGTTATTATGAAGGCAAATTATCATATTTTGAAGAAAGATGAGAATTGCAAAAAATGACCTTAAATTTGAGAACTTCAGGGAAAAAAATTACTCAACTTTTATTCTCACATTATACAATGCATATTTTTTTCACATTAAAAAAATACAGATAATCATGGAAATTCTGTTTGAATATAAATGATAATGGATGATTTTGCATTTGAGAATAAGAAACATAAGAACTTGCAGATATAATCAGAAAAATTTTCCGCACTTTCATTTTCACAAATTTTTGAAACATTTGCAGATTTAATATAACATTTGCAGAACGGCATTGAAACATTTGCAGATACAATAACAGTTGTAAGTTCTGATTTTTTAAAAAGGCAAATAAACATGTTTTTAATCACAAATTTTACTTAATAAATAAAATTAAATAAGTACTACAAAGTTAAAGACATTAACAAATAATTTTATAAGTTCAAAACAAATTTACTTAACTTGGAAATAATCTTTGGAATTAGTTCACACACACACAAAAAAAATTCGTTTACACAAACACACACACACAAAAAAAAATCGTTCACACAAACACACAAAAAAATCGTTCACACAAACAAACACAAAAGAAAAATTGTTCACACAAACACACACAAAAGAAAAATTGTTCACACAAACAAACACAAAAGAAAAATTGTTCACACAAACAAACACAAAAGAAAAATTGTTCACACAAACAAACACAAAAGAAAAATTGTTCACACAAACAAACACAAAAGAAAAATTGTTCACACAAACAAACACAAAAGAAAAATTGTTCACACAAACAAACACAAAAGAAAAATTGTTCACACAAACAAACACAAAAGAAAAATTGTTCACACAAACAAACACAAAAGAAAAATTGTTCACACAAACAAACACAAAAGAAAAATTGTTCACACAAACAAACACAAAAGAAAAATTGTTCACACAAACAAAAAAATTCGTTCACACACTGCCAATTAAGAAATTTTTAGCAACCACAACTCCTCTGTAAATGTGCTTTTCATGATTATTTGTATAAAGTGCAATGTGTGGCAGATTTTCCTATTCTTGAAAGACTTTCTTTAAACAATGGCAAATATTGAAAACAGCTATCATACTTGCTAATTAAAGAATCATACAATTACATAATAAACTATTACACCAAAAACAAGAAGCACATGTAGAAAATATGAGGATTGCCATACTAAAAGTGAAAATTCATTGGCTGTTTTCTCAACTGCTCTGCTCAACAGGCGCAAAACGTTTTGACACATTTACAAATTCCATTTTTAACAGAAAGATATAAAATTGAAAAGCTTGACCATGGAAGCGATTTGGAATCGAACTGTGTTTTCCATTTTTTGATCAATTACCTATTGAGTTATAAGCGATTTTGATCACGTGACAAATGCGTTTCTGATCCTTTCTTGGGTGTTTTTTCTCTTTTCGCGAGGAAATTCTTTTCAAAACGCCCACTTTGACACTATTTTCTGAAAGATCTATTGCATTGGAAAAAAACCGGAAAAAACAGCTCGATGACATAGTTTCTGAACAACAACAACTGCTAGTTTCATGCATTTCCGAACAAAAATAAATTAAACCTTATGTCATAAAGTTGTCCTTTTGGATTTGATAACAGCCTTAAGGAAAGCATCGCAGGTGAATAATGACTACCCCAAAAAATTATCAAATGTATCCCTTTTTCTAAATTGAGGACTGTACAGTAAATTCTGTCTAAGGCGGACTCTGTATAAGCCGGAAATCTGTCTACCGCGGAAAATTTTTCAAGTCCCGGCGAACCCATGGAAAATTACATTAATTCATGGTGCATAAGGCGGAATCTGTCTAACGCGGAAACGGAAAGCATTTTAAGCTCTCACCGAAACCAAAATTTTGCATAAGGCGGAAAAAAAGGATAATTTAAAAATGAAAGGCATTTTGTTTATTAAACTTTAAAACGTCAAAAAAGTCAAATAAAAGTAGAAAAGTCACAAAAAGATAAGTCAAATATTCAATGTCGTGTATGTTAGTTAAATTCCGTAACACTTTGAAAAAGTTAATTCAAAAGGACAGTAACTGTTTAAATTTTAAGGAATTTAGGCTTGTGCCATTTTTTCATATGCAAAATTATATTTAAAAGTTAATATTTCTAGTAGAATGATCATTTATCAAAATATATATTTTCGAAAGTGCAATATATTATACTTTAAGGTTGTACTCAAATTCGATGTTATAGCGTTCTGTTTCATTCTCGAAGTTTATTTGGGGGGCGGGGCTGCATTACAGCAGTACTAAGAAATTAAATAGCGTTTTACATATAATCGATAAAGACAAAAGATCTTTCCGAATTTCAGTTTTCAACCGATTTTTGAGTCATGAAAATCAATAAAAAATGATCAAATTCGAGGGATTTTTTTTTTTTTTTTTTTTTGGAGGGGAGAGCTTTTTTGCATAAGCCGGAATATTATCTACCACGGAAAATTCTCAGTCCCGATCGATTCCGCCTTAGACAGAGTTTACTGTATTTGGTATATAATGATACCAAAGAATTATGTTAAACATTCATATCTGCAATACAGAATGTGGAAAGACTTGATTTAGGACTAAGACCCTAATCTAAAACATTTCCGAGCGGACCTAAAAACTTAACTTTCAGAGTTTATAGATAAATCTAGCCCTAAAACTGATATAATAGTATAATACTGGAATAAAAAGCACCACCCCTACTAACTCTGCCACAAAACACAAGACGACTGGCGCTAAAATAGTTCTCAAGCTCAATAAGTGCAAAACTTTGACACATTTACTAACTCATTGTTAAACGTAAAGGCACAAAATTCGCAGGGCTGACTATTAAAGCGATTTGAAATCGAAATGATTTTTCCGTTTTTTGATAAATAAATTACTTGAGTTATAAGCAATTTTGATCACGTGACAACCGGTTTTTCTCCTCTCTCTGGCTGGTTTTTCCTCCTTTCGTTCGGAAATTAGAGTTAAAACGCCCACTTTGACAGTACTTTCTGAAATACCTTTACGTTTACCAAAAAAGGAAAAATGTCTTTCGATTACACAGTTTCTGAATAATAACACCTGCCAATTTCATACATTTTTGAACAAAAATGAATGGAAACTCGTATCAAAGTTGGCCCTTTGGATTTGAGAACAGCTTTAATCGATCAGTAATAATGTCTACATACAGAAATTGTACTAAACTCTAAACTTTCAATACTAAACACTCAATTCTGACACATTTGGATGTTTTGGTAAATTTATCTTTGGGTACCACACGGTAAGTCATTCGTTCTTTTAAAATTTGGAACTCCTAGTGTTAAATGAAATTTAATTGTTGCAAAACAGATTGCAATGCAGGTAGTTTTTTAAGCATAACTCAAAGCCAAAACTACCTGGTAGAATGAGCTGTAATTTTAGATTTCTATGTTTGAAACTTCTAGAAATTTGTTTCAGTTTAAAATACCAAAAACATATGTCACAATCCATTTCAAAAGTATTATTGAACCTCACATGAAGTTTAAACACAATAAAAAAATAAAAACAAAACAGGCACAGCCAGGGCCGAAACGAAACGAGGGGGGGGGGGGAGGCAGAGGGGCATGTGCCCCGGGCGCCAGAACGAAGGATTATACCTTTGAAACGGATCATTTTCTTCTGATGGACTGATGGCTTCTATTATTATGAAACAGTCATTATAAATGAAGTGTTAGGTGAAGATAGCAATCGTAAAAAGTTAGATTTTCTGGTCCGAATGGGAAAAAAAAAAAAGGCCATAATTTTTTTTTTAAGCTATCAGTCCATCAGAAGAAAATAACTCTGTGAAAGCGGAAACTCGGTTAGGCGGGACTCGGATAATTGGGACTCTACTGAATATGTCATTTTAAAAATGATCTTTAGAATATTTTTGTTGATGTTCAGAGGGACCTCCCACTTGGATCAGCCACTGTAGATTATGTAGTTCAGTATTACATATTTTATGATTACATATTTTAAATTTAAAAATAAGTCGTCTATTATAAAATTAGTAAAATTATCTTTGTAAATATAATTTGTGGAAGACCGGGGGGGGGGGGGCAAAATCCATGTTTGCCCCGGGTGTAAAAAAGGCTAGTTTCGGCCCTGGGCACAGCTCGTTTGTAAGTTTTTTTTAACACAGCCTCATATAAGGTTTCAATGAATGGGAGGATTAAATCATGTAATTGAACAGGATAATAGATAGCCTAAAATGAAAATACTTCCTATAAAATCACAGAAAAACCACATTTGCCAAGGAATTGGATTAACTACAAAGATAACTGAGAAAAAACAGTTTCTAGTATGCAATGGTAAGTAAGATTACAGTTTTACCTGTGGTTTTTCTTCACCATTTTCTGAAATTCCATTAGCATTAACGGTAGTTTCTGTTTCCACCTTTTTCTGCTCAGCATTTTCTTCTACAGGAGATTCTTGCTTAATTTCTTGTGTAGGTGAATCTACTTTTTCTTCCTGAACAGGCGTGTCATTTTGAGCTTCTTCAGATTTAACAGGAACAGCTTCGACAGGGCTCTGAACAGTTTCAGAGATAACATTTTCGTTGGAAGACACTGGTGATTGAGCTTCAGTTTCATTTTGAGCTTGAGATTGTTCAGGTACAACAGTAGTTTCAGTTTCTTTTGTTTCACCAGCATCTGAGCTGGTTACTGGTTTAGAATCTTCAGAAACAGGACTTTCAGCAGGTTTAGATTCTTCATTTTCTACTGGTTTTGTTTCTTCTACAACAGGACTCTCGACTGGTTTTGGCTCTTCAACTGGCTTTGATTCTTCAACAGGACTTTCTACTGGCTTTAGTTCTTCAACAGGACTTTCTACTGGCTTTGGTTCTTCTGTAGTGGGACTTTCAGCTACTTTAGTTTCTTCTACAACTGGACTGACAATTCCTTTAGATTCCTCTACCACAGGACTTTCAGCTACTTTGACTTCTTCAACAACTGGACTTTCAACTGGTTTCGATTGTTCTAATTCGGGACTTTGCTGTGGCTCTTCAGCAACAGGGCTTTCAACTGATTTTGTTTCCTCTACAGGACTTTCAACTGATTTAGATTCTTCAACAGGCTTAGACTCTTCTACTAATGGTTTTGATTCTTCCACAACTGGACTGGTAGCTGTTTTAGGTTCATCTACTACTGGACTTGTTGCAGGTTCCGGCTCCTGTGCTACTGGTTCAGAAGCAGGTTTAGATTCTTCTGTTACAGGACTTTCAGCAGGTTTAGGTTCCTCGGCAACAGGACTTTCAGCAGGTTTAGGCTCTTCAGTTACAGGACTGGTTGCAGATTTTGTTTCCTCAACAACAGGACTCTCTGCAGGTTTAGATTCTTCTGTTACAGGACTGTCTGTAGGCTTTGTTTCCACAATAACAGGAGTGACAACAGGTTTTGATTCTTCTGTGACTGGGCTGGATGCAGGTTTTGATTCCTCAACAGCGGGACTGTCAGAAGCTTTAGGTTCTTCAGCAACTGGGCTAGTTGCAGATTTGGGTTCCTCAGTTACAGGTTCTGGTTTAGTTTCTGTACATGTTTCAATCTTGGCCTCAACTACAGCGGTTGGTGATTGAACGGCTTCTTTTGAATCTTCATTCACTGGTGAAGTTTGGGTAGGAGACTGCACGTCCGACATAACAGCAACGTTAGGGGACTCTTTACCTGGGCTGTCTTGAACGATATCCGTCGGCGCATCATTAGATGTAGCACTCTCTGTATCTTTCTTAGCTTCTCCATTTTCTTCTGCTTTTATTTCGTTTTCCGTTTTATCCTGTGTAGTTTCTTCTTTCTTGTCCTGAAAGAAAACATTTAATTAGAATTTCAATGAATAAAAAAATAATAAATAAAATGCAGTAAATTGCTTCTTAATGCTGAAAAACCAAGAAATTGCATTATTATACGCATTGGTTATTACAAATAATTCAAGATCATACACATTGTTGATTTGAAACCTGCAATAGGGAGAAGGAAAAAAAAACTTTATTAAAAAATTATTTTTCTTCACTTCAAACAATTCTTAGTTGAAAAAAAAAATTGGAATGAAACTTTAAGTAAAAATATTTTGTCTGTCAATTAAAATAATAATAATTTGTGTGATGAAATATGCTTGCTATTAAGATGTTCGTTGTTGGGGGGGGGGGGGGGGGGGGGGGAGGAGGAGGATATATTCTTTCAAACACTTTTTTTTAAGAAAATGTTAACATAATTAATAAAGTATTTATGAAACGGAAATTGACACCATTCGAGGAGAAAATTACACCTACGATATAAATGCAATGCTTCGAAAATTTTTAAAGAAGTTTTGTTTTATTACTACACATAAAAAATTTTGAGGAAGAAGCCTTCTTAAATTTATATTATAAACGATTTCATGTGTATTGATATTGCTTGATAAGTATTTCAGAATTTTAAGCTTATTTCGGAACAGATTGATTGAATTAAGTTGATTTTATTTAGGAAGTCTTACGAACTGTTTTAGTTATAAATCACTAGATGGCAGCACCAGAAGATAATATCCTCCGTCGATCTTTCTCATTCTACTCTTCTTTTTGAATGCGTATTTTTCCAAATTTCTCATCAGATAATTAAAAAATAACTTATTTTTTCTGCACATTCTTCTTAAAGGATGCTTTTTTTTTTCGCTTGGCAAAATATTTCTAAAACGTTTATTTTATATTTCAATTGTTAAAATATTATTTACAGCTTCACTTAAATTTTAAATACTTGAAATAGAAAATTTAGTATACATTTTAGAAATATTTTGCAAGCAAAAAAAATATCCTTTAAGAAGAGGGTGCAGAAAAAAGAAAAAGTTTCAATTTTCTACAGTAAAAAGTACTAATACTACATTTCAGGCGATATTAAAAAAAAATATATTCCCACCCTGAACAACTCTAAATTTTCTGACATTTTCAGACTCATTTTAAAAACTAAACATAAAACCAGCTGAGGTGAATTTTGAAGAGATTTATAAGCGATCTGCGTAGCTAATTTTTTCGTTCAATTAATTAGAACTTGATTTATAAACAATTATTTTTTCAGTAAGGTCATTTTTTTTTCGTTTCCAGCACTATCGCTTCAGGAAATTAGGTTCAAAAAGCAAACAAACTTTGACTGCATTTTTTGAAATATATTCTGACTTTATCAAAAAATCGACCCATGCGGCACATTTTCTGAATGAGAGAACCTGCCAAATGGATGCGTTTGAGAGCAAAAATGAATTACAGTAAAACCTCCCTAAAGCGACCACGTTCCGTTCCATTAAAAATTGGTCGCTCCGAGAGGTGGTCTCTTAATGGAAGTCATGTTTAAATCTAGATTTTAATTGTTCAAAAAAGGTAACAATTAAGGTTACTAAAATTTATTTTTCACATTAAGAAAAAATATGAAAATTTAAGTATCAAAAGTTAATTACATATGTTACCGCAGAGTTAGAAACATGAATACATTGACGTTTGGTTTGATTTTATGGTTTTATGTTTTATAACTTTTATTTCCAAGTCCTTTCGAAGTTCAGTAAATAAATGCAATTTTTTGGGAAAAAAAAAAAAAAAAAAACCAATGACGATTTCGTTAATTTTTCTATTTCTTTGAGAATTTCCTGTCAGAATAGGGCAGGAGTGTTTATTGACTGTCATTCTTAATTTGTCATCAGAATTAAATTCATTGCCTAAAAAGGCACAAGGTTGTTTAAACACTTAAAAGTTACCGGAATAAAGAAAAAAAAATCTAAACTTAGTTTAGAAGTTTGATGAATAATGCGCTATGCTGAATTATTTTTCTAATAAAATCTTCAAGCGACCAGGAAAAGACGGAATTTGTTTCATTTTCTTCAAAAGAAATCGGTCGCTCATGGAAGGAGTTCAACTAGGATGGTCTCTGAATGGAGCCTATGAGAATAAATTTCGTTCCATGAAAAAAAATGGTCGTTCAGGGAGGTGGTCGCACATGGAGGTTTCACTGTACTATATTTCCCTCCAATTCAGAGGAGAAAGAGGGGGAGGGGGTGTCGACACATTTTGAAAATTCTGAGCCAAGTCCTTTTGTCTAAAAATAAGACGCTTTAACTAAAAAATATAATAAAAATAAATGATTAACGGAATTAAATAAACTGAAAAAAAAATCTTAAAATGCATCAAAGGAATAATCACGTACAACCTCACTCATTTTATAAGGAATGAATTTTCTAATGTATTCGGCGATTACATTGTGTATGAATTACAGAAATGATATAATGTCACAAAGAAAACTTTCAGAAGCCTTCAGTTGTTAGCATTATTTTTTCGATAGATTTGCAAGGACAAAAAAATCAGTTGCTAAATTTAGTGCATAAGATTCAGTGAACGGTAGAATAACTCAAGATTATCCAAGATCTTATCTGCATAGGCGCGATGAGAAACACTATTTCAGTTTTTGATGATAGGCCGAAATAAACTTACTTTAAATTGCTATGTAGAGAAACAAAATTGCAGAAAATGCATCATCAGTAGCAAGTTAAATTTCCCCGAATTTACAAACTTAGTATTTATATAACAATATGTTTTCCTGTTTAGTTTAAACAAATTTTTCAGTGCAGACAAACGATATATAATCTCCTGTTTTGAAACTGGAGACGTTGCCTTTGCGATATTAAAGCTTGATTACATCGCCCCAATTTTTATCACTTACTACATGTGATAAAAATTCCTTTCAAACAATTCTTACAAAAAAAAAAAAAAAATAAATAAAAAATAAAAATAAAGAAATAAAAATAAAGAAAAGGGGGGGGGGGGATATTCTTACAAACACTTTTTTAAAGAAAATGTTAACATGTAATTAATAAAGTACACATGTCCTTGGTGATTTTCTCAATAGAATCAGAAGTAAAAATATGATAAAGCATACAAGTGCTCAGGCTGTTGGCCAGTCACCCCCCCCCCCTTCCCCCAATTCCTCTCATTAAACCTATGGTCTCTAAAAATATTTCTAAAACATCGTTTAATAATTTAAGTGTTATTAACTGACGAGCTGCGAAAGCATTATTTTAGAAATATTTTGACAAGGGAAAAAAAAATCCTTTAAATGTATGAATGCATTCTATGCCCATAGGTTTAAAATTAGTGAGGGGAATTGACTATTTGTACCAGTGTCAAATCATACCACATTTTAAACGATTTTGAGTTATGGTTTTCCATTTGCAATATTTAGATTGGAAAATCACAAATCATTTTTAATATATTGAAGACTTTTTTTTTTTTATTTTTTTTTTAATGCTTAATTACATTGAAAAACTAGAAGCAAAATACACATAAATCAAAACTTTAAAAAGATGTCATTTGACACTTGGTGGAGAGCTGACAAAAAATAGGAACTGTTGCACATCAAAGGAATTGTAAAACATTGAATAACTATGAAAGCAATACTTTATAATTATTTATTGTTAACTCAAAAATTCAATAGACTTTAAACACCATATTTGAATTATATGTATTTACAAAAACTATGACGGCTACAACAACTGTTTAAAAAAAAAAAATCAATTGTAAATATATTTAGAATAAAATTTCTTTGAATTCAAAATAACATTTTATACTTTAACTTACTTTAACGGATATACGTTCGAACTCAGAACAGAAAAGTTACTGTTCAAAGTACAGAAAGTTACTGGAACAGTTTTCAATAGCGATACACTTAATTCAGATAGGATTTTTGCACGTCAGGTTGCCCTGTGCAAGATTTTTTCTCCTCCTTACCGTTTTTATAAAGAAGTTCGAAATGAGCATGCGCTTTCTGCAGCGAGTAGCCGGTTTATCTGTAATCTATAAGCTACTAAAATATAATATAACCACAAACTAAAATATACAATAACCTCTGTCAAGATACCCGGGACTCCAAAAAGCGTTCTTTATCTTTACAAACATAAAAAACCAGTATACAGTTAAACCTCCCTGTGCGACCACCTCCCTGAACGACCATTTTTTGCATGGAACGAAATTTATTCCCATTTATTCAGAGACCCTCCCAGTTGAATTCCCTCCATGAGCGACTCATTTCTTTAGACTCATTCACTCATTTCTTTCATTCTCATTTCATTTGAAGAATAGTAAATTTTGTTTTTTCCTTGTCACTTGAAGAAGGTTTTATTAGAAAAATAATTCCGCAGAGCGCATTATTCATCAAACTTCTAAACTAAGTTTAGAATTTTTAATTATTCCGGTAACTTTTAAGTGCTTAAACCCCTTTGTGCCTTTTTAGCCAATAAATTTAACTCTGATGACAAATTAAGGATGACGGTCAATAAACTCCCCTGCCCTGTTCTGTCAGGAAGCTCTCAAAGAGATAGATAAATTAATGAAATCGCTATAATTTATTCCCGTCCAAAAAAAAAAAAAAAAAAAAAATTACACTTTAACAAATTACGACCATTTGGAAAATGATTTTTTCTAAGATTGAATGATCATTCCCAGATTCAATCCGCTTCAGGTTTCTCCGATTTCAAAACATTTTGAATAATTTCGTTATCCTTTTAAATCTTCATAACCAATACGTTCTTGCCACAATTAAGACAGTGTGATTTCATCCGCAAAAATACTTTCTAGCTACTGTTTCTCACATTAGACCAAGCCTTTTACTCAAAATACCGCAGTCTCACTCGGGTTTATGTGCATTTGAATTTTTATTGTGCGTTTCTGATTTTTAAAAGATGGGGAAAGGGGGGTGGGGGTGGCGGTTAATCGGAAGTTTACTGCAATATTTTAATACAAGGAATAACAGAAATAAAAATACAAGTAAAAAACAATACTAGAGAACAAGAATTCTATTTTTTCAGAATTTAGTGCCGCCCCGACATTTCCATTACTTCATTTTTTTCTGGTGGACTGTCGGCTTCTATTATTATGAAACAGCCATTATAAATGAAGCGTTTAGGTGAAGATGAAAGAGCAGTCGTAAAAAGTTAGAACTCTGATTTTCTGGTCAGAAAGAAAAAAAAATTATGGCCCTTTTTTTTTCTCAAACTTTTTACGACTGCTCTTTCATCTTCACCTAACACTTCATTTATAATGGCTGTTTCATAATAATAGAAGCCAACAGTCCATCTAACTTGGTTAAGCGGGTCTCGGATAATCGGGACTCTACTGTAGTGCAAAACATATTTCAATTTTAAGACTTAAAGCACACGCTTCTATTTTATGTAAAATGACGTCATTTGCATTAATATAGATACTTAAAATTAAATGTAGTTTATAATAGCTCCGTTTTATCATAAATCATTAATTTATATTTTTCTCAAAATAGCATGTATTTTCATTACATTTTTTCAGTTTTTATGGGAAAATGGCAACAAGAAGATATAATTGCTATTTTTCAACTATTTTTTCTTTACTTTCCTACAGAAATGGAGTAGTACTTGAGTTGCCAAAATGAAAGAAATGGCTCTGAAAAACTACAAAAAAAATTAATATCTCAAAAATAAATGGAGATACAGTTTTCAAACAAATTGCATTAAAAAGTACTTTTTTCCCCCAATACGACGGTATAAACATTGAAAATGTGCGATGCTTAGAAGTTTTTTTAAAATGCTGTAGAGTATTTAATCGCACAATGAAACATCGACTTTTGTTTTACGGCTGACTTATACAAAGTAACGTTATTTATTGGAGATAACACAAAATAAGCTGGGAGAAAGAATTAGCATACCGGGGGCTAGTAAATTTTGAAATAATTGGGATGCTGGTACGGTTGGGATTTTATTTCTGTATGTAATTCTTATTCATCATGATTTGAAAATGTCAAAAAGTATTAAAATTTTGTTAAGGCAAATATTTGAGCGTTGTAATTTAAATGCAGAAATACCATAGCAATAGGTCTGAAACAAATATTTAGCAACAGAGTGCACTTAGTCGCGCCTTGAAAGTTATATTACAAAGTTTTAACGCCCCCACCCCAAAAGTAAACAAATAAAAATATATAATAATTTAATACAGAAATAAAGCAATAAGAAGAAATGAATACCTAGCAATTGAGTATGGCAAGCCGTGCCTAGTTCAACCTGAAATTTCACCTCGAAATTTACCAAAATTATACTAACACAAAAAATTAATTATTTAAATTTATTATTAGGAGAAATAATGTTGTAGTGTGAATTACACAAATGCCAAACACAGTGTGGTAGGCGCCACGCCTAGTTCGAAGGAAATTTTAGATTTGGACAAATCTAAGCGATTTTTTTAAATAAAAGAATTCGAAGTAAAGTGTTTAATATATCTAATAGACTAATTAATACATATTTTACACATAATATTGATGAAACATAAAAACTAAAACTCACCATGTTTAGTACAAGATATTGCTTGTCCCCCTACTGTTAAAGTCAGCCGTTAATAGAGAAATGAATCAAGCTGAGAAAACATTCTTGGATCTAGGAATTTTTTTTTCTCATTACACCCGAAGTCAAGAGGGGGTGTGTGGTGTCACGTGAGGGTGGTGGGTTAACTTCCCAACCAATGGGAGATTTCTCCGTCGTTCTTGGGACTGTCTGAGGTAAACATTTTCAAAACAGTTTCCGTATAATGTTTACAGTCATGTCTCCAAAGGGAGAAAACTTTCAGATAACAGCAAACCGACCCTGGGAAAATTGCCGCCATGTTTAAAGTTAGATTTGGGTTCTTTTTCTTCTGGGCTTTTAATTACGCCGTAAAACGTACGAAGCATCCATATAGTTAACTGAATAACATATAAAGTGCAATTCACACTTTAAATGTAATTTATAATGACACTTTCAAAGACATATTTTGCAGTATGTTATATAAATGTAAGTTTACCTCAATAATAGACTGTGTAGAAACACACATATTAATGATTTTTCCCGACGGGACGTTAAAGAAAATATGAAATAAGTATTAGATATGTTGATTAATGTCAGATTTTGTTTCATACGAAACACTACAAAACTTATGAAATCGGAACCTGTCTATAATACGGCTTTAAATTGAAAACAAGCCAGAAATTGTACGCCAAACGTGGCAAATGAGGTGCTTCCGCACTATAACTAGTTTTATAGATATTTAGATCTTGGTGCAATAGCTGTTGCACTCTAATGCAAAAATGCAAAATTACTATTATATAAAATACAGTAACATGGAAATAATAGGACTCTATCTTAAATAGGACATCACCATAGCAACCTAGAATCATTATCTATTATGGGATATCACTGAATTACGTATTATATAGGATCCAATAGGATGAAAAACACTTTTATTAATATCTGTTTAAGTTTTGATTTGATTTTCATAAAATTTGAAATGACTCACAAAATTCTGCAAGGATTATATGTATCAAAACCATTTGGTTGGGTAGTTTTTGCGCTGTTATATACGGACCAGAAGACGACTATAGGTACTACGTATTTATACAATTACGAACGCACCTAAAAATGTTATGCAATTATACCCGCCAAGACTAAAACCTGCATAAAACGGTCTGTATTATTAGGCACACTGGTAAAAAAAACTTAAGGAATATTAAAGCGACACTAAAATACTGAATTTTGCTCTTTCAGAAATTAAATATTTATTATTAATTTTAAGTTATACAGACACGCATATTTTCCCAAGAAAAACACAGCCGTGTGAGCTACTTTTAAATACTTAGACAAATATTTAAACAACATTTGTATTCTTTCAATAATAAAAAAAAAATCCGTAAAAGTAAGACTTTCCAAAGTGGTTAAAAAGAATAAGCAAAAATACATTTTAATAATATTGACGTAAGAAGTGATATTTTAAGAATATTGGTCAACATTGTGTCATTTTATGAACATGCATTTACTACACGATATGTTAAAATTTCCTTAAAATCTGGCTTGTCATTTTTGTGAAATTACTCGCGCAAGCTGCAAAATGACAATTTTGGAGGGGGGAAAGAAAAAAAAAAAGCAATTTAAGAAATTACAACGACCATTTGGAAAATGATTTTTTCGAAGACTAAAATTTAAGACACAAAAAATCGCACGGAGGTGATCATACATTACGTACGCCATGAATTAAATATTAATAGTGTTATTACACGTAAAAATTGCAAGCGACAAAAACCGCCTGCGACTCATCAGATTTCTTAAAACTTACGTATTATCCACCTGAAACTTACGTATTATCCAAGCATTTCATTGGCTGTTCGGGAAAAGGCTTTTCCATCGTCAGTTTTCCGGGAAATCTGACGACCCATTTTAAATGAAATTTCATTCTTAAACTTCTAAACGTCCCACAATATTACTTTTTACACCGTCGTATAGAGAAAAAAATGTACTTTTAAATGCAATTTGTTTGAAAGCTGTATCTCAATTTGTTTGAGTTATTAATTTTTTTTGTAGTTTTTATTACTTTTTTGTCATAGTGGCAACAGAAGTATCCATCTCTGTTGAAAGTAAAGGAAAATACAGATTACTGTATAGACCCATGAGAAAACGAATAAAATGCGGATTAAACCAATAAAAAGCTTCAGATATGCTTTTGATTTCCTACCGTGACGAGGACAATAACCATTTCTCGAAATGGTTAAAAAAAACCCCTTAAAAATGAAGATATTTTTTATGCCGTGTATAGCGTTAACTGGAGTTATTTTTACCACACCTTTTGTTCTAACGCAAAATTTAACCTTTTATTATTTTCTTTCTTTTTTTTTAAATTGAATTACAGACCTTTAACGAATGTTTACGAATAAAAGTTCTTGAGTTGAACTTGACAATCGAATTCCGAGGGCTTGATCGTGACTGAATTCCTCTTGTTTAAGATGCCGAGACCGTATCCCCCTCATTCCACTGTTCTTAATATAAACATCAATATATTTTCTTCCACATATGCAGCGGTTAACAGTGTTTATTTTCAGTATAATTGCGGAGAGAATCTAGATGAGTAAATTGAAGCCACAACCATATGGATTGCATTATGAACGGCAATTCTGGGGGTTCACTCCCTTAATTGGCAACGTATATAAATAGAAACTGCAATCCTTTGTCTAAGAAGTCAGAAACAATACTTTTGCCTTTAAATCTCTGACGTTTCCACTAGTAACGTATTTTTTTTTTTTTTTTTTGTCAAAGTAATAGTTAGAAATGGCGCCGTACTTTTCTTACAGGTTATGCAGTATACTTCGAGGGCAACGTGCTCGATTGCAGAATCTACCCAAATTTAAAAATCTAACAGAATATTTCCATGAATGTAGTTCAGTATTTATAGTCGTTCTACCAAACTAAGGAAATTACCCAAATTTTTCCAAATATTTTTTGTTAAACTACTCCGTAAAAAAATTATGTAACGTTACTCCATAAAATTGGTAGCAACATGCTGCCCCCAATTTTATGGAGTAATTTAACTTATATAATGGTGTAATTTAAACTGATATAACTGGTGTAATATTACACAGTGTAACCAGGGGTGCAACGGCGTATACCAGGGTCGGCGAACCTTTTTATATCCGCGTGCCCATTTTTTTTCAAAAAAGGTTTTACTTGACCATGACGTGCCAAGCACCAAAAATAATTTAGTAGATCAACATTTCTGGATTGTTATTCATTGGGATTTCAAAATATGGGACAATATGAATCTAGTAATTAGATTGACATATATTATAAAGTAATAAAATGGTGAATGCGACGTCGGTTATGCTAAATATTAGTATGGTATTCTGCCTACTAATTCGAGTTATCTAAGAAGTGGTTTGTGTTTCTAAAATTTAAGGTTTTCGTATCATTTCTGAAAATAATGACCGAAGGAATAAATAGAGCGAACAATTATGAAAACTATATTTTATACTAAGTCGCTTTAGTTTCATCACTGGAAGTTTTAATTGTAATGCCTGATATTTTTCTTTTTGATATTCTCCCAACCTTCTCTTAATTTGACAACTTATTGAGCCCACATTGGAATAATTTAGAAATTCAATTAGCTTCTTTCCAATTAAAAAAAAAGAAATAAAAGTCCAGTTTGTATAAGTTTGCGCGTTTTGTTTAGCTTAATTCTATTTTGTTTTAGGATTTCAATCAACGCCGTGCCGAAAATATTCTATCGCGTGCCAAGTTTGGCACGCGTGCCATAGCTTCGCCGACCCTGGCGTATACCTTCTGGATTTTTTTTAAAGGAACACCGTATACCCTCTATTTCTCAAAAAAGCTATAGTGTATACGCTGTAGGGTATCTGGGCCTCTGCTTTTTTTTTTACGACTGCACCACTTAGTGTAACATAACACCAGTTGTATCAGTTCAATTACTGAATAAAATGGAGGCAGCAAGGCTGCCACCAATTTTATGGAGTAATGCTACATAATTTTCCTTTTTTCTATCTTTGCAAGAAGAAAGTAGTATTGGATTCGTGAAAAATTTCGACTTCCGGTTTTCGATGGATTTAGAAGTTTTAGAAGGTCCTGAATACGATTTGATGGTTTTTTGAAAACGTAGAGACAAAAAATTTTGTGGGCGCTCTATCTTAATCCTTAAATGCTTGAGTTTTCAAAAATAATTTAAAACATGTTTTTCGGCTTTTTTTTTTAAATAAATCATGGGGAAAATACTTTAAAAAAAATCATTTTGTTTTAAGTACGGTTTATGGCTAAAAAACTGTTTGTTACTAATCAGCAATACTGGTGTTTAATTGAAAAAATTTTGCTTGATAAATTCTATAATATTAAACACACAAGAATTTTATGAACTATGGTAAGAAATAAATTTTACTTGCTCACTGCAGAACAAAATAGGGTATTTCGCAAGCTTCCAAACAAAACAAAAAGAACATGTATCAACAATCTCTCTATTCTAAAAAAAAGTAACTACCGCTGTCACCGCCGCCGCCGATTTTGAATTTTTTGTGACCGGAGGTCTTTCTTCGTTAATATTAAGAAAAATATTGCATACAAAAATATGAAAACAGGTGGTATTATAGAGAAATGTTTGATAAACACGCTGATGCAGACAGTTTTCAAATCGAAGAATTATTTTAAGAGATATTTAATGCTAAAGTTGGACAAAATCGTTCCATTACAAAAGTTTTATAGCAGCAAAAACTATACATGGCAGTGTAATCATTTTTAGATCATTTTATGCGTTAGAATTTGCCGGAGTGCAGATTGCATTAATTTTTCTATTTTGACTCATTTTTTGAGGTTTTATTTCTATTTTAAATTCAAATTTTCAGCATTTTGAGAGATATTTTTTACATAATTTACAACATGGTATTAATTTAAACTGTTGCCAACTGTATAAACAGCGCAAACAATGTTTGCTTCAAATTAAAAATTTATTTACACGTGACTATTGTAAGCATAAAATATTAAAACAGGAACTCATTGAAAATTACGCCATAAAAACTATATTAACACGTGAATTTTAAAAGAGAAAGAATATTGTAGAATAATAAATTCATTAACATGCGTTAGAAGTCTTAAATAGGAGAAATTACGTCACATTACACTTATTACGTAAAATGAACAAAAAATAATATCGCAAAACAGTTTAAATTAAAAAAATTCCTTGAGACATTTATTTGATATTTTTCAACTATTTTTGTTAGGACAGCTTAAATATTTCATTTCATAACAAAAGTATTTTCACGTGAATATTAAAAAGAGAAAGAAAAGTTTGGTGAAAATTACGTCAGATTATAAATGATATATTTAAAATGTCTTATTTAAAAAAAAACTTTCTTTTCGCTTTGTTAAAAAATACCGGGAGACAAAGACTCTGTTTACTTAATCCATTTTATATTTTGAAATGTTTAACTAAAATTATTTAATCAAAGACGGAAGCAGCCATTGTATCTTAACAGTAGCTGATTTGGCCAAATTCCAAAATCAAAGAGAAATGAATAGAAACCCGTTCATAGGGAGATCGTCACTGTTTTTTAAGTTATAATTCAATCTTTCGAAATCTTTTTAAAGCCAATCAAATTAGCGTGCTTTTAGAGTATGCGGTGTCTGAACGGGGGTTGGCGAGCGTAGTTCGTAGGGGGCTGAGCCCCCTAGTTGAAAAAATAAATATCTTTATGCTTAAACAGCACAAGTGTTGCCATCTAAATGTTGAAAATCGATTTTATAATATTTTCAGAATGTATTTTATTGGCAACATTAGGCATTATAGCTTCAATATTATTCTAACAGTATTTTAGAAGCCTAAATTGGTATGTTGCCGAAAGGCAACACCCGGCATTTAAGGGTTAAGAACTAATGCACGGAATTTCACAAAACTTTAGATTCAGTTAGACCATTATATAAACTGGTGCTGATTAGTTTTTGGTGTATATCGCCTAACAGATGGCACTACTATGCTGCATTTTTCACGATTTCCGCAATAACTATCTCAAAAACTAATGCACGGATTTTCATCAAACTTCAGATTCAGTTTTAGACGTTGACATAAGTTGTTGTTGATTAGGTTTTGGTGTAAATAACCCAACAGGTGACGATGTTATGCTGCATTTTGCATGATTTACACGATTTTAGCGATAGTCATATCATATCTCACGAACTAACACATGGAATTTCATATCTTTAGAATCCTCATGATGGGCATAGATTGTCATTTAATTTTGGCACCGTGCTAGCGAATTTTGAAGTATAAACATGTATGAGATAGAAGAAAATCTTGGGATTGGCACATTCGATTATTTTTACAGTGTGTAAAAACCCCGACAATTCTGTATATATAGGATCAGATAATTTATAAAAATCCAGCATGACTACAAATATATTTTTATAACTATTACTTTCCATTTTACAACTTTACTTTTTGAATTTATTGTTTCTCTGGTTATGAATTGCATATTTATACAATATTTTAAAATTGTTTAAACAATTAAACTTTACATCCAGAATATAGCGAGTTAATGTCAACATGGTCAGACACCTACTCTGGAGTAAAACGGCATCACGGTGTACACGAAAAAAGAAGGATCTTAGTTAATGGGTATGGTGTACATGAAAAATGTTACTGCAAAGTCAGATAATGGCACGGCGAATTTTAAAAAAGCGGCATGAAACTGGTCGTGTTCAATATCTAAAACGTTCACTAAGAGAACAGATTCAAGATGACGCAATCGATGAAGTTAATAAATATTACAATTTGAAGTACAAAAATCAGTTTTACTCTGGCTGTTTAGGATGAAGCAGGAAATCTTTGACTACTTCAAGCAAAAAATTAATTAGACACAAGTATTTAATTTCACAATATCCTCAAAGAACATAGTACTTTTGGTTATTAAATAAATCAATATTTTTAAGTTCGAAATTTCATTATTTGAAATAGATTAAAATTTCTTATTTTTTGTATTGTTATAGCTATTTGTATTTTTAATGCATGTAATAGGGCACCGGGCGGAAGGGGAGTTAATACTGATAACAAGAGTTCAAACACGGGCAAGAGTATAGGTAAAGGTTTGGATACTTTTTGGTTTATATGTCTTAATAAAATGTAAACAATAAAATTTAAGTTCAAAATTTTATGAAGTTCAATATTTAAGTTCCAAATTTATTTCATTGTTTGATATAGATTTAATTTCTTACTTATTTTCTGTATTGTTATAGCTATTAACATGCCATTGTATTTTTAATGCGTATAATAGGGCATCGGGCGGAAGGGGTGTTAATACTGATGACAAGAGTTCAAACACGGGCAAGAGTACAAGAAAAGGTTGATGATCTTGGTTTATACGTTTGTCTTATAATAAAATGTAAACAATAAAATTTAGTTTCCTTTAATAAGTAACTGAATATTTTATTTTAGTGATTAATATAATCATATTAACATTCCATTTCACTCTCACAATTCACGCTCAAAGCCCATTGTTTCCACAGTTATTGTGTGACAAAAGCCAGACACCCAGACGGAAAATATCAGGGGTTTTAAGCTTTATTCAGAAAAGGGGGTGACTCACACTCTGTTTAGGCCCTCCAGGGGTTTTGACAACGATAAAGAGCGGATGCGAGGGAGGCACGGGAAAGGGGACAATTCCCTAAATGCATTCAAGGCAATAAACGCACAAGCGCGAGCATTAACCCAGAATTCACTTGATGCACTTGAAATAAAGTCTACATCCTTTGGTATTTGTTGGACGAGACAATTCTTTGAAGCACAGCAGGAAATAAAACTTTGCTGCAGTGTCAAGGTCGACGTTATTTTGTCCAGGAAACCAATTAAATCGAAATCAAAGAGTTAACTGCAGTTTTTTTAAAGGTCTTCAAAATCAAGGAAAGTTTTTGAATGACAGGTTTGTTTTTATTTTGACAGTTCGCAGTACTTCAAGTACATTAAAAGTCGTTTAGGTGGATTCGAATGATGCGAATCCGAAGAAAGAGAATTTAGAAAAAACTTGAAAAAAAAAAAAGATTTCACGGAAAAGCAAAGACATTTTTAAACTCGTTTTTGAAAGATTTCTGCACAAAATTTTATTAGGAATAATTTAATTGTTCCCTGTGTTAATGTTGCCTCCTAAAGGAAAAGTCTATAAAAAAACCCCCACTAACTATAAAACAAACATTTCTAAAATGGCTAATCAGGAGAGTGAGAAGAATTAAGTCATATCTATGCAATAAATCAAGATGACTGGTTTTGGTTGAGGACTTATTTGCCTAGCATTCATGTTACACACGTTTTGGGGTAGGGATGTTAAACATGAGAACACACAGTAAATCAGAAAGATCTGGCATCATACCGATTATGAGAAGAAATTTCAGATTTCAGCATCTTTCTCAAAAATAGGGCTTGCGAACAGTTTTCAATGTATGAATATCAATCACGTTCAAATACAATTTTAAAAATTACAGATATAATTACCAGCCGACCATTTGGCAGTACAAATATTTCGCAAGCTATTTCCCATAGTTTTTTCTAGTGATAGAGTCATGTAGGCGTCAAGTTGAAAGGCACATACGATTGAACTTAAGGCTGTTCTTAAGTTTCCTGTTCGACAACGCGAAACTTTGACACGTTTTTAAACGTAAAAGCATAAAATCGGCAGGCCTGACTACTGAAGCGATTTGAAATTGAAATGAGTTTTCCATTTTTTGATAAATTAGTTAGTGGCTTATAAGCAATTTTGGTCCAGTGACGATCATTTTTTCTCCATTCTCGAGCTGTCACGTAGAGAAATTCGGTTAAAAACGCCAACTTCGATAATATTTTCTGAAAGATCTTTTGCGTTTACCAAAAAAATGGGAAATGTCCTTCTGTTACATAGTTTCTGAATAACAACATCTTCCCATTTCATGAGTTTCAGAACAAAAATGAATTAAAAAAGAAAAGTGCCCAGTTAAACTGATGTCATTGAAGTCACAGTCTATTCACACAAGTTGTATATTATACTGTTACTTCAATGAATAATTCCTTTCGGAAAATAAATTAAGGGGTGGGGATTAGCCCCCCCCCCCGTTTCTCATCTTTATATTTAAACAATGAGCCTCAAAATCTCATCAGGGAAGCACCTTATCAGAATAACCCGGTATACCAAATTTGAAGCAAATCGGGCAAAAAACCTATTTATCTAAATTAAGGGGGTATTACCTCCAATACCCCCTTTATACTTACTTAACCAATGAACCTCCAAATCTAATCAGAGTAGCGCCTTGTCATAATAAAGCGATATACCAAAATTTAAGCAAATCTTATAATTCTGCATGAAAAACCCATTTATCTAAGTTAATGGGGGGATTGACCTCCCCCCCCCGTACCCCCGTTTATACTTAACCAATGAAACCCCAAAACTAAATCAGGGAAGCGCCTTATGAGAATGAACCTAGAAAAAAAAAATGAACCAAATCGGATATTTCTATCAAGAGTTATCGCATTACGTACGTACGTACATACATACAGAACCTGCGGGAACATTAGCTCTCAGGCTTTGATTGTCTGTGAGCTAAAAATGAGCCAAGTGTTGCCAGATTTTTAAAACGAAAAATACTACAGCTCCCTCTAAAGATATACTACAAAATACTACGCTCCAAATTTGAATTTGGCGCCACCTACCGGAGTTGATTAGTATTATAAAAATCAATCCATCAATCAATAAAATCATTAAATTAAATATGACTATAAATCCTCTGAGAAAAAAATATATAAGAAAGTTTTTCTTATGTTGATATCTCCATGGGAATAAACAGAAACTGATGTTTATGTTATATTGCTTTTTCAGATTGGCAATATTTGCTTTTGCCTACGTGTTTGACAACGTTATTTGTAATTAATATTATACTATATAATATTAAATTCATATAATTTAATTCAATTAATATTAAATTAGTGTATAAATTTAGTCATGCTTAAACTTGAAAACTAAGAATCTGATCAATACCATCAAGTTACACAGAAGGGTAGAACACAGAAATATCATCCCGAATGGTAGAACAATGATTTGCTTAAAAACTCTGCTCAGTAGTGTGCGCAGATGGAATAATTTCAGATAGAGAAATTTGATGTGTCAAACTAATTATCGTTTAAATTTTTTCAATTTTGTTCATGTCTTTTTCGAAAATACCATAAAATACTACTTTTAAACTAAACACTACAAAAAATACTACACCCTTAATTTTGGGTGAAAAAGTACTACCGTAATATCGAAAATACTACCATCTGGCAACACTGAGCCAAAGTTTCCCTTTTCGATTTGAAAACAGAAAAGAACAAAATACGAAACATTTTTGCTTTTCGTTATTTACGTCTACGACCCTCCAAAAAATAGGGACCCCCGGTGCATGACCTCTGCACGTTTGAATTCCACAGTACATTTCCACTCCCAAATTCTTGGCTAAAAAACTGTCTGCGACTCGTCTGGACGTATATTTATTACAACGATCCCCGGTTGTGGAGGAAACACGCACCCCCCAATGAGTCACGTCACTTCACGCCTAAAGAGGGAGACTAGGGGGTTGAAAGTATTTTGAACATTCCAACAGAATTTGGGTACCCTAACCGCACACGTGCGAGCTTTATTTATAGCAGAGATGGTGGTGCATCACGATGAAGTACATGTTATAGATCACACTCTATATATATTGCAGTTTTGGGATATTGTCTCAAAAACAGCTAAGCGCGATGTTCTCGAATGCAAACTCATTAATTTGACACATTCATGATTTTTTTTTTTCTTCACCTTAAATGCAAGAATTTTTTTTTTTTCTTCTATAAGTAAAGGAACTTTTAGAAAGTGCTGCATACGTCGACCTCATAAGCTACTGTTTTAAACCTATGGGAGGTTTCTTCTCACATATTTAGTTTGTATTTTTTAACTTATTTTTTCCATTTGATAGCTGAGGTTGATGCTTACATCCGCCCCTTTTTTTAATTTTCCGATTTTGGTTGTAGATTTATTATTACTATTATAAAAGTTACTTTCATTTTCGGAGCCGGTTACGAAATATTAATGTTACAAATGTAGTTTATAATAGCTCCATGTTTTAAAAGAAATCATATTTTATCATTTTATATTTTTTCAAAATAGCACTTATTTTAATTACATTTTCTTTCAGTTGCAGACTTGCCAAGCCTCCTGATTTTTCACATTTTTTTTTTTTTCACATTTCATTATTTTACCCCTAAATGTACTGCAATTCAGGTATAAAAACGTCAATTGTTCTTTAGTACGACTGATCAGTAGTAGTTTATGTGATCTAGATTCATTGTAAATGATGACTCTTTAAGGCTTTTTGACAGCTACTATGGACATGTTTTGATTATGGAAGTGACTATTCGTCCGACCAATCCGACTTTTAGCTATTTAGGCAGAACGTCCGACCATCATATACGCATGCGCGCCAGCAAATGATCGGGCGAAATCGCTTTGTCATAATTCCGCCTTTTAAAATATAATTGTTTATTTTCAATACACATTAAGTGCATTTATGCAAATTAGGTCATTTTCTTTTTAGAAGAAAGTTATTTAGATTTATAAATATTAATTTAGTAATATTTGTCTTCAATTATTTATTTTTTTAAACGTTATATTTCGTTAAGCAATTAAGTGTACTAAATATTTGTTTCTACATTTATATTATTAATTTAATAATTTATTATATTATAATTAATTTAATAATTTATTACTATTAATTTAATAATTTATTATATTATAATCAATTTAATAATTAATTTAATAATTATTTATTAACTAATATTAAAATATTAACAATTATAAATAGTTTGTAATTTTTTTATATTACACAATTAGTTTATTTTATATAAACAATAATAAATGTTTGGATATTTGATATTTCTTAATTGTTAAAATTTTTATATATATATATATATATATATATATATATATATATATATATATAATGTATATATAATATGTATATGTATAATATGTATATGTATATAATATATATATAATATGTTTAAAAGATATCTAGGAATTCTGACAACACAAATTGCAGTTTAGATTATTTCATGTTGATATTTTGCACCTTTAATAAATAGCAAGCTAGGTTGGGTCAAAGGCAAAAATGTTCCAAAATCGTGCCCCTCCTTGGATTTCTTTCTGTCGGCGTCTATATCTCTTAATATTTCAATTTATATCTTATTATTTTTGAAGATTTAGAAAATCGGGGGGGGGGGGGGGGGGTTCATTTCATATTCCACGAAAATAAGCAGTATTCTTTTTATTTTTTTGGTACAAATTAATTTCACTCAATGAGTAATTATTTTTTGTTGATTAAGGAACTTTTTTATGAAACAATAAATTTTTAATAAAGTAATTTAACAATATAATAAAGTGATAAGTTTTTTCAATGTTCAAAACTTATTTATTATATTAAAGTTATTTAAAAAAAAAAAAAGAAACGTAGTTTTAAATTTAAAATAACTGTTTTGTATTAAATTATTCAATAATTTATTTATATGAAAATCAATAGTAGTTTTTTCACAAACAAAACATTCTAAAGGCCAAATGTTGCAACAAAAGACATCTGGGAATGGAGACTTTAAAAATACAGTATATTCCATTAAATCGGCATATCATGGGACCAGAAATTATGCAGATTTTAGAATTAAAAAAATTTCTGGTCACTGTTTTGTTTACGATTTTAAACACATTAAGAAAATTTAAAAAATGTATAGAAAAAATGAAGGTCAAATAAATAATAATGCATAACCTATATTCATAAAAATAAATTTTTCTTGAACTATTCAATGAAATTTGTCTCTTAAAAATACAATTATAATTTATTTAAAAACTTAATATAAAAAAGGTTTCTTTCATGCTTATTCCGACAGACAAAAAGAGCCTCATTAATACATAAATACAATTGTTAATTAAGCATGCAATTGCTAGTAATATCAGCGCTCCTCTAACTTGAAATATTTTAGCTGGACAAGCTGTAAACAAACATGCATGCATGCATGCGCAAACTGTGGTCGGACTTTCTGCCTAAATAGCTAAAAGTCCGATTGGTCGGACGAATAGCCACTTCCTTTCATTATCAATAATTTGTCTTGGGACCTTCAGTACAGTTTTTTATGTGTTTATGAAGAAACAAAATTTCTTCCTGTAATATGTAGTTAATTTAAAAGTATGTTGAAAACATCGTGCATTCTTCATCTAAGGAATACATATATTTTTCCTATTCCTTTTTGATCTCCAATAGTAACCAAGTCTTGTTTAAAATTAAACTTGTACTAAACATGTTTACTTTTAAAATTGAATAAGTTTGCACTGAAAAATATTTCCTGATTTCTGAAATAAAATCTCCTGATTTTTGGCTTTGAGAACTTGGCAAGTCTGCAGTTGTTAATGGAAACAAAAATATATAATTACTATTTTAGAACTATTTTTCCTTTACTTTCTACAGAAATGGAGCAGTACTTTCGTTGCCAATATTAAGCAAATAGCTCTAAAAACTACAAAACAAATTAATATTTCAAAAATAAATGGAGATGCAGTTTTTAAACAAATTGCATTTAAAAGTACATTTTTCCCAATACGACGGTATAAAAATTGAAAATGTGCGATGCTTAGAAGATTAAAAAAATGATACATCTGCTTTGTTTTACGGCTGGATTATATAACGTAACCTTATTTTTTGGAGACGACACAGACGAAATAGGGGCTAATAAAAATATCAAAATGCAAATGAGATATTTTAAAAGAATGTTCCCAGAAATTTCGGATTACCTCGTGAGAGGATAGTAGGTGTCCCCCCTCTCCCCTCAAGGAATTTGATATTATTTTAGAAAATTTATCGGTTATCACAGATCAGATTAAAAAGCTAAAAAACTTGTCAGATTTGACTAAATACCGAAATTAATAATTTTCTACTAAGGCCTCGCTAGCACAGCATTCACAAAGTGAGAATATTGTCACTTATAAGTACTTTAGATAATTACGCCCTTGACTAATTATAAAAATACAAATATTACGAGGATTGTTTTTAAGCAGAGAATTAGCCGCCACCATTTTAAAACAACGAAAACCTTAAATCTACTGTAAAATATAATCGCAATTTATTTTCTCACTGAATAACGAAATTTCACAAATACTAATGAAACACAAATGTATGAAAACTGCAGACTATTGCGAAATCCTAAAATATTAAGATATTTTAAAGCATTTATTTGTAAATTCAAACCAGCTTTGCTATAAAGTTATACAAAATAATAGTGATAAGATGGTATATTACTGTGCACTTGCAAATGCGTTTATTCATTTGCAGTTGCACAGCTTTTACTTTTACTGCCCGAGAGAGACTGCCCAGACTAAGAATGAAGTATGTGGAGCATAGATGTCCATCCCGGTTCCCTTTATTGGGGGTCTTAAAAAATATTACACCGGCATTTTTTTCCCAGACTTTCCTCCTACTATTGAAATAGGAAATTTAAATAAAATCATACGACGAAATGCAATATTTCACCTTGATTGAATCACAAAATACACAGTATGAACTTAGCAAGTGGGTAAGTGTGATCACAGATCGTACAGAGGGTTTCGTTTAATATTCCTTTCAAAACATTTTATCCGTTTACCAAACCTGTTAGTTCCACATTCCACAACCAGGGAGCGCAATCTATTCTAAACAAACCTCTATCCGAACGAAATTCCGTTTTACAAACTATGCGTAGGTAGATATATTAGTCGAGGGAATCGGGCGCATAGCACCCGAGATAGGTAGGTGCCTCCTGGCGGAAAAAATTGGAACTAAAATACGTACGGCTATGATGCATAATACGAAAGAGTGGTCAAAGGAGTGTCGGCAAGAGTTAGAAAAGTTCATCCCGGATGAAAAGGGTGGAGGTTAGAAAAATTGCTAAAAATACAGAAGTTAGAGCCCGGGAGTAGTAAATAATATAAGACTTTTTGACAATTTGTGATTTTTCGTGTGATCACCGATTGCAATTGTGCTGCTATAAGAATCCAAAATTTCAACTCTTCAACTTAATTAGGGGCTCAATTAAAAAAAAAAAAAGCTTAAAATACACAAGTTAGAGCCCAGAGGAGTAAATATAAGACTCTTTCAAAATTTTATGATTTGTCATTTGATGTGAGGTGTTTCAGCTATAAGAATCCAAAATTTCAAGTCTTCAACTTAATTAGGGGCTCAGTTAGAAAAAAAAAAGCTTAAAATACACAAGTTAGAGCCCAGAGGAGTAACTATAAGACTTTTTCAAAATTTTATGATTTGTTGTTTGATGTGAGGTGTTCAGCTATAAGAATCCAAAATTTCAAGTCTCCAACACATAGTTTCTGAGAACGGGCTCTGTGACGGACAGACAGACAGAGGAGCGAGACGAATAGGGTTTCGTCAGGTGAACGAAACCCTAAAAAGGTCACCTACTAAAGTTCAATCCAAGGGACTGCTACATCTACTTCCAACTACCCTAATAATCATTGGTTCTCCCATTTCAAACGAAGTGAAATATTTGTATGAATGAATAGTACAGTAGAACCTCTTTTATCCGAAACTCTCGGTTAACCGAAACCCATTTTTAAGGCTTTTTAACTATCACATTCCTTGTGTGCAAAATCCATTTTAAAAGCTTTTTTAAACTATCATATTCCTTATGTGCAAGCTGTCCTTACCGAACTACGAGTACATATAAATATTTCGATCCCTTTTCTTAGAGTTCCTTTGAATTTAATTTGAGCTTCCGTAAGCTGCGGAGCGGAACGAAGAAAACGAACAAATTAGAAATTCTGAAGCTTTTGAATGTTTTGCAAAGGGTTTGACATGGCTGGAACAGCAGAAAGACTGATACTGGTGAACTAATAACATTAAAAAACTCCGTGATAGAGCTTCAAAGCAAAAGGAATCGAAACTGCGACAAGCAAAACATTTTTTCAAACCCTTGTGATATATGCAAAAGGTACTTAATTTCAAAATTAAAATTCAGGTAATTAGGTAATTTCAGGTAATTCTTGTTTTTATTTCGCTATTGCTTTATTTTTTATTAGGTACTTGTTACCATAACAAGAAATAATGCATATATTTGTCCTTAAATTTAAAATTGAAGCAATCTCTATTATCCGAAAATTTCGATTTTCCGAAAGAGGGTCGGTCCCAATTACTTCGGATAATCGAGGTCCTACTGTAATTATAAAAATATTCTCTGATGATGGCCGCGAAAAACGCAGGCCGAAGTATTAAGAAGTTTTTAAATTAAATGTTTATTTTTAATTTGTAACATCTATTTTATTATTTTCGTCGCCTTTTAAGTAAAACGGAAGGCTTTTAAAGTCCAGGAAATTTATTTAATAAAATATGTCGCTTCTATGTGGCATTTAATTTAATTTAGTTTAATTTCTTCGTCGAAATATGTTTATTTGACTTTGGAGGAGGGGGGGGGGGTGAAGTGCAGCTATGCCCTTGCATGCATAAAAACTTAATGCGTCTCCTATCAGAATTTAACAAAAACCATCTTACAAAACAAATCTCGTGTCACCAGCCATGCATTATTCATGATATCACTTTTTCGGAAGCGCTTATGCGGGGAGTTTACTTTCCAGTATGAATTTCAGAAAAAAAGTAGCATTAGAATACAATATCAGATGAACGTATTGAGAATTCATTAAGTATAGTTGTTACTTCGAACAGACGACGTATAGATGGATTAATTATCCCGGAAGCATCAAATATTCCATTGAAAAGAGAAGTTTCATTTTTGTTTAAAATGAAACAAAAAGCAACGAAGTTGATGAAGCCTTTATTATTTAATTACCTTATCTACATTTCTTATTTACATTTAGTATTTTTTATTTAAGTAATTGAAACTTGTTGATCTATACTTATACTCAAGGATAAAAATTTTTGAATAGAAAGAGCAATTATTTAACACGACATTTTTGCGCACTTTCAAATGACACTGTCAGAAAATTTTTTACACTAAATTATACACTAAATTATCAATCATTTTTAAACAAATAATTTCCGTATTCCTGGAAAACATGCCTTTTCCCCGCAGCCTGAAAAAGAGGGGGAAATTCAGTTTATTCCCTGCAGGCATACGTAGTGGCGGTATTAATGCCAAAGTTCGAATTTATTTTTTAATTGAAAAACCGAAAATTCAATAAATTTTCTAATATATTTAAAAAAACAAAACAAAAATAATGCTTTCGAATTGAATAAAGTAGCAATTTCTCCTTCATTTAAACTTATTTGCAATTTATTTTTTAGAGTATAAAATATTAGGAAGTAAAATATATTCTAAACGAACACATATATAGTATAGTAGAGCGCCGACTATCCGAACAAGTCGGGACCGACCCTAGTGCGGATAAGCAAAAGTTGGGATAAATGGTCAGACAATTTAACGGATGTACCTGACTATACTAAAATTTTCACACTTTATCCACGCATTAGACTGACAGCACTAGTTAATGCTGGCATGTTTAAAAATTGATTTTTGTCCTTTTAATTTTTTTGTTTACTTTTTATTATCATTTTCTGAACGCCAGAGATTATAATTTAAGCAAAAAAGCTTTCGATTGTTGCTTGCTTCAAAGAAGACATTCTTTTCCATGCTGCCATATCTCAAATTCGTCTTAACCCAGGAGAACTCGCTAGTGAGAATGACCAATTGCTTTTCTTTTACTTTACATTCATATAATATCAACTTTTTTTGGTTGGCTTAGTACTTTAATTCACAAAATAGGTAAAATAATTGAAAAACATTTTGAAATTTTAATTAAAATGAAAAATGATTTAAATAAGAGTCTTAAAAAAGTACGACTGTGAGAGAAAATCTCATGCAGCGAGTTCTCCCGGGTTAAATACGTTAGTTGAATAGGATCAGCATTCTTCCGCTGTTTGAGCCATTTCATAGCTGTTTACAAACATTCAAAGGCTTCGTTATGTGATGGACCATGATCATTTTCAGAGCATTAGTTTTCAATTTCTGTTTCGTCTTGAATATCATCCACAATCTCATCATTTAAAATCTGATATCCAGGCCTAATAAGGTGTTTGGATAGTTGGAAGTTCGGTTAAAAATATTTGAGAGAAATTGGCTGTTCGGATAATTGGAATTCGGATAATCGGCACTCTACTGTACTTCAATAAAATTAAAAAAAAAATCGATTTTATTCAAAAAAGCAAAAATTTCTTCTCAAGTTTAATTAAAAATATATTCATATTTTACATCTAACAATCAAATTATGTTTTATTAAAAATATGTCTAATAATATGTAATAATTTCTGTTTAAAGATGGAAAAGTTGTGAAAATATATTTTTAAGACAAAGAATTTTGTGATGGGTCCTGTTTTGAAATGAAATATTTTGTGAAGGGTCCTTTGAAGAACCCAATTTCTTCCTAAACACACCCCTTAATTAAAGAAATCAAAAATCATTTTTAATGTGTTGAAGGAAGACTTATTTTTATAATTTATTAGATTTAAAAATTACAAGTAAAACATAAATAAAAACGTTAAAAAAGTTATTTGACACCGGTGGAAACAGCTTTAAGGAGTGCATTTTATTCAAGCGAAAACACCCAGTCGCTAATGTTAATCCTATCGGAGAAAATTTTAAAAATATCTCCCATAGGATTAACATTAGCGAGTGGGTGTTTTCGCCCAAGTGAAGTAGCCCCTCAATACTCTCAGAGGTATTGTGGACTCGAGTGAATTTTTAGAGGAATCTTACAAATTAACCTAGGTTAACACTTTCTTAAAAAGTTAATATTAACTTTTTAAGAAAATGGTTAGTTGTGAAAATGTATGACTATAAAATTTAATCTATTACATATTCTATTCATCTTACAGGCTACAATCGGTAAATATTAATTTTATAAAATATTAACTAAATTATTCTTATAAATTTTAGTTAATAAGAAATTACACATTTAAAATAATCCAGGTATTAATTTCCTACAGGTAGTAAAAATAACAGTAATAAAATGAGCTAGTCATTTCTGTTTATTACAGAGCTGAGAAATTTAATATTTTATTCCTGGGTTTTCGTTACGAGTTTTTTTTTTCTCCTTCCCGATTTGCTTCAATTTTTCTTTGGACGAATTCGTTAAGATTAATTGTTCATTCCTATATCTTAGTTAATAAATATTAGTTTTCGTAAACATAATGATTTAAATTTTGCATTTTTCACATCAAAGGTGGCATTGTTTGTCCCTATACCTTAGTAAATATTAGTTTAAATACACATAATTTACAATTTTAATAATCCTTATGTCCCATGGTTTGTATTTTGACTTAAATAATTGAATTTTTATAGTACAATTTTTCAGAATAAAAATGTTTTGCGGTTCAGTTCCTGACGAAACCGCAGAAAGGATGGGGCAGGGGACATTTTTAGAGAATTCAACACTGCTGAATTGGGACCCTGCAGCCCTGTAAAGGCGACGCTGATTTTCACAAACAATCTATAGCATCTCATTAGTAACACGATACTATTGCAATTAAGACGAATTTCCATATTTATTAAGTTGAGAAAAAACATGTTTATCTCATAATCATTGCATAACTACCACTATTAAAGCAAAAAGTATCTCCAAGGTTACGCAATTTTATACAGGTTTAAACTAGCCTAGCTTAGTTTTCAATGCTAACTTCACAGAATTAAACTCCCTCAAGAAAACTAAACACATTAAAAATCAAAAGGAAGTGAATTGAAATATCTTCGGCGCAGTTCATTTTTAAACGGCGCCAACACATATTCCAACAAAAAAAGTCGAAATTTTGAAAGTGAAGCAGAATAAAATCTGAGTTTTAAAAGTGCGTTTTCAGAAAGCATGTGACATGAATTCAAACAAGTCAAGGCCTGAGATGTCGTTGGCACACATTTGATGTAAACACCTTGATGTATACCGGAAAGAGATCCCGCATCCCCCAAGAACGGCAACGTCACGGATATTAAAAATAATTGTAGGTATGGAGGCGACCCTTAATTTCGGAAAGATTTCGCGATTCTTTTCTTATTTTTTAACCATCTCTGCCAGTAATTCAATGCCATACCGTTGGTAAGATGGTTAGAGGGCGGGAAGTACATGAAAATTATGTTCTGCACATGTTTAACAAGAAAAAATACAAGTTTGATAAATAAGTTAATAATTTGAATTGAAGCATCTTGAACTTCAGACTTAAAAAATTAACCCATCCATTAAATGTAAAGTCTGGTTTCGGAGTTTTGATGAGAATATTTACGAGCCATTAATTTAACCTTTAACTGATGTTACCGGTCTCACAGACCGGTGCTTTTTTCCAATTTTCATAGTTTAACTTGCAAATTTCAGTTTATCGACGAACACTACTGAAATTTTGTTTCGTTTGGAACTTTAGTACTAACACCAGAGGCTTTTGAATAGGTGAATTTTAATTGTAACACTCCTATACAAAAAGTTTAGTAAAAAAAAACAACATCCTATGAGTTATTATCCTATGAGCTTTTATTAATCTTTCGATGGAGCGGTCTCACAGACCACTTCACGCTAGTTATGTTACAATTTCTGTCACATCAGTTAAAGGTTAAAGCTCTGTCAGTTTATTAAAATCACTATTAATATAAAATATGTTATCTTTATCATGGGTCCGTCCAGACTTTTCTCCCAGGGTCCTTTTTTTTGTCAAATTGTGAACTACACTAATTGTGAACTTTTTACATTTGTGAAAAAACTTTGAGAACTTGAAATTATCGTTTAATCGTTATATCAAGGTTCTTATTCGTACATTTCTAAAAAGAGGTATAAATGTAAAATACAAATATTTTCTTTATACTGTGAAAGTTACAGGTCAGATTTTACTTTTAAATGATTAAATTTGTGGGGAAAATTTTTGCGAAAGAATTTTGTAAAGATTCCTGTTTTAAGGTGAAAAGTTTTGTGAAGGGTCCTGTTTTGAAATTAATTTTGTGAGAGTCCTTTAAAGGACCCAATTTCATCATAAACAGATCCCTGTTTATGCTTATTTTACAAAAAGCTACCGATCTGTTAACCCCCGATTAACTTCTGAAACTATGGAAAACGGTGTTCGGGGCCCTTTTTCATTCGACAAGAGTTCTCTGAATTCGACATAGCTGGGAACTCTCCAATGCTACAAAATATTATTCTATAGATAGATAGAGAGAGAGATAGAGAGAGAGATATAGAGAGTCATTTTCTCTCTCTGAATATACAATAAAGAAAATATGCAAAAATGGTTGGTTGGTTGATTTTGTGACGGCCGATTATCTACACTAGGGATATAGGCCCGAGGGGGAGTGCCCTTCGTGGGGGGTCTTTCTAAGGGAACCTAACCCGTATTAACGCATGGAAATCCATGGTTCGAAGAAAACCACGAAAACTCCGAACGATTAGGCCGACGGGCGCGATTGGGACCGAACCCAGCACTTCCCGTCTACCAGTTTCGAGAGCAGAACCTCTCAGCCACTGGTGGGGCAATATGCAAAAATGATTTTGCATAATATTAGCATACAAATGTAAGTTGGATAAAATAGCTGAATTCAAGAATGCACAACACAAATAAACATTTTAAGAAACTACTTCTTTCCCTATTGGTAATAGTTTAAATTATTAACATTTTATGTTGTGCGTACATTCTAGATTCAACAATATTCAAATTCAATATGCAAAATAAACATACATATAAAATAATGGACAAACTGGAGAATTGCGATCATGTAAGTTGAAACTAATTTAATGCATGAAAAATAAATTTGATAAAGGTATTTTTATGAAATACTTTTAAATATATACGCAAATTAGTTAATTTGAAAAGAAATTAGATAAAATTTTGGAATGGAAGTAATTCAATATAAAATTTGGGGTCCCGGCTTTTCTCAATTTTGGACACCTTCAAAATTTTCTAAGGGAAGCACATGTCCGTAATCATGGCCTGGTCATTTATCATATTGAAACCCATTTACGCCAAAATAATTCTTTTTCACACTCTTATTTAACTTAGTTCATGTATGTAAAGATAGAATTTTGTGACCGACTTTTCATCTGCATCCTGATATACTACAATTATAATAATGTAATTAAATTTAAAAAATCAAAAAACCCGACTGCGTAAGAAGCGAACTAATTATTTCTCATCAATGAGAAACTATTTTTTATATTACTTACCTATTTTTTTTTTATTTATTTGTATTGATGTATTGTTGTTAAGTTGTGTTTAATTGTTAGTTTCTATCTATAAACCCTGTTTTAATGAGGCCTATAGATGTCTAGGATGGTTCGAGTTGCAGTAAAGCTAGAGATCCTACCTAAGCAACTTCCAGGTTGTATAAATATTTAAACGGTGCTTCCGACTGTAAAATAGTCAATGAAACATTTTGAAAGACCCATCCAATGATATGCCACTCAATAGGGTGATTAAAAAGTTTTTTTCGTCTCTACCGACATTTTTATTTTACGGCCGCCATTTTAAATTTATAAAAACAAAACATAGCCTATAACCATCGGGCGGTTAAGAAGAACGATAAAGACCTCATTCATTAAAATCCACCTAACCGCTGGGATGTTTCGAGGGTATAAAGAAATCCAGATACCCAGATACGCGTGAAACACATAATCGTTCTTGGCAGACGGATAAAAATCAGGTACACAGGTATTTTTTGGTAACAATACAACATTTTAATATTTTTAGACGTTAACTATAAATTAAACTAATTTTAATGCATTTTCCCATTAGTCAGCCGCGGGGTTAAATCGTCAAACATTCTTTATAGTTTACCATTGTTTACGAGTTACAAAAACAATGGGGAATAAACACGTGTCAAACCACTCTCGCCAAAAGTCCAGAACAAATGGCTATGTAACTGCAGCAACAAAACATTTTAAACACTAAAAAATAGAAAATATAAATAAAAAAGAGTGAAAATATATTAGCTAAATTTTAAGAATGTTTTCTATTCGGCTTGAAGAAATCAAGATTCTCACGCGCTGAAAATAATTTTTTTAGACATCTTAAATTTTGAATTAAAACTTTATTCTGTTTTATGACTGCACGTCTATAAAATTACAAGTTC
Organism: Maratus speciosus; assembly: GCA_963932465.1. NCBI lineage: Eukaryota > Metazoa > Arthropoda > Arachnida > Araneae > Salticidae > Maratus > Maratus speciosus. The sequence goes on from OZ010798.1 coordinate 297,498,766, forward strand.
CATATAATTTTTAATTGGAAGAAAATGCACAAAACAGAACCCAAAACGAATCAATATATTTTTCATAAATTCTAGAATGGCGTCGGAAAATAAGTTATTCTTATAATAGCTCAGAGTTTTACCCAAGTTTAAAAAAGGACAGGGTGCTGGTGGTGGGGAAAGGGTACTTTTTTTCATTTTTAAGGGCTGGCACTTTTTAGATTCTTGTAGGCACTTTTTTAGAATCTTAGGGGCACTTTTTTTAAAGGCAATTTTAATATTTAAAAGTTAAGGAACTCTTTTCAAAACACAATGAATCACTTTTTGCTATGCAAGCAAAATTTTCAATACAAAAGATAGTAAGGGCGCTTTTTTTTGGGGGGGGGGGGGGACTGAGGGACAAGAAGGGTGCAGCATCCCCCTGAAACTGTCTGGGGAAACTCTGTAATAGTTACAAATATCTGAATCTAAGAAGAGCTAGATTATAACACGATTAAAAACTATATTAAAAATTTAAAAGACGAATACAGTACAATGTAAATATTTTATGGTTAAACGTAACTTCAATTCATTTTCTTTACCTTTGTCAAAACTATCCAAGAAAGCCTCACACAATTTAGTTTTTTCAGTTTATATTTTACATAAAAAGAATTTTTCTTTTACATTCCTCGAAAGTTAGAAGGTAAACATACAAGTGGAAGTATAAAGTTTGATTAAATCCGTCGTGAAAAAGGAAAATAAATAAAAGCATGGGAAAATTCATAAACAAATAATGCTACTGATTGTAGAATGATATTTCTACTTTCAAAAATTAGCAAACAAAACTAAGAATACATTAAACTCCGAATCTATTAAATAGAAACAAAATAAAATGTGTTGAAAGAGAAATATGAAATTTTGATACAAAATAAACATTTACTGTAAAGTCACTGTCATAGAATTTTTAATTACGCGGCGGAGGGAAGAATTAAAAATATAGACTATATAAATTTCAAAATGAAAAAAACAAAAACACAAATCAAATATTTTAAAATTTCAGAAACATAACTTGAAGACAATACTTACGGTAAAAAGAAACGATAAAAAGATGCGTGGAAGATATGTGAAAAGGAAATATTGCAAATAGTTATAACGCATATTTAAATGTAGAAATGAAACTCAAGCCGTTACCTGAAATAACATTTATTTCAGTGTGTCTGTTGCTGTAGAAAATGCAGAGTAGGTGCTATACACCTGAAGGAATAATTCAAATGACAAGCGACTTAATACCATTCTGTTGAATATTTGTTCCACCGGAACTTAATATGCACCTTTTAGCCACCTTGGGTTTTATTTCATCCGCTGGCGCCAGCAGTAAAATTAAGAGTGAGGAGCGGAGACCTTTTAAATAATTCAAATAGAATCAGGAATGAAAAAATAAATTCATTTTAACCCAATTTTGAGAGAAAAAAAAAGTCTACAGACAGATAGCTAATTTCAATTTTACCTCTTTTCTAAAGAGAATTAACGCGACATATATTTTCATGAAAAACAATATTCTGGATTTTCTTTTGAAAATCGGGTACATCCAAACCCCCTCGCAAGAAACAAAACTTCAACCCGAAGCCGATTAAACACGAAACAAGATGTCTACATTGCCTGCAGTTTGAAGTTTATAAAAGTCAAGAGTCTATCCAGGTAAAATCTGGGACCTATTTAGGGCCACTTCACAAAAAACACTTTAATAAAACAGGTCTATTCATAAAATTCCTTGTAATAAAAACAGGTCTATTCATAAAATTCCTTGTAATAAAAACAGGTTTTTCATAAAATTCCTTGTAATAAAAACAGGTCTATTCATAAAATTCCTTGTAATAAAAACAGGTCTATTCATAAAATTCCTTGTAATAAAAACAGGTCTATTCATAAAATTCCTTGTAATAAAAACAGGTCTATTCATAAAATTCCTTGTAATAAAAACAGGTCTATTCATAAAATTCCTTGTAATAAAACCAGGTCTATTCATAAAATTCCTTGTAATAAAACAGGTCTATTCATAAAGTTCCTTGTAATAAAACAGGTCCATTCATAAAATTCCTCTTAATAAAACAGGCCCATTCATAAAATTCCTCTTAATAAAACAGGCGTTTTCACAAAATTCCATTCCATAAAAAACATCCTCTTCATTACTAATATGGTAACTGTTTTCATTGTTAGATTTTAAAATGTGTAATTTGCAAAGAAAACAAATTCACCAGAAAAGAAAACTTTAGCAGAAGTACTTACAGAAGTTATTAATAATATTTAAATGCTTGGTTTGAATTTGAACAACTGGATTTCATCTTTTGTTATAAATTTATTTTTCCTCACAGGAATTTTATTCAGAAAAGAGGTAAATTTGAAATTAGCTATGTGACGGTACCTTTTCTTCTCCCGAAACTGTGTTTTAAATTCCAGATTAGGTTTGAATTGTTTAAGGCTGTTCTCAAATACAAAAGGGCAACTTTATGACATAAGTTTAAATTTATTTTTAGTCGAAAATGTATGAAATTAGCAAGAGTTGTTCAGAAACTATGTCATCGAGCAGTTTTTCGTTTTTTTGCAAACGCAATAGATCTTTCAGAAAATAGTGTCAAAATTGTTTTGAACCGAAGTTCCCGAAGAAAGCAGAAAAAACCTGTCAGCAAAGGGAGAAAAACGTGTTTGTCACGTGACGTGATCAAAATAGCTTATAACTCAATAGGTAATTTATTGATCAAAAAATGGAAAACTCAGTTCGATTCCAAATCGCTTCCATAGTCAGGCCTTCCAATTTCATATCTTTCAGTTAAAAAATGAAGTTGTAAATGTGTCAAAACGTTTTGCGCTTGTTGAGCAGAGCAGTTAAGAGGCTACTTCAGTCAGGCGAAAAGACCCGTACCCGTTCGCTAATGCTATGGTAGAAATTTATAAAGATATCTCGGTGCCATTTCTATATTTTTAAATGATTTCTTTTGCATTGGATAGCTGAGATCGATCTGTATGCAGGCCATTTTTTATTTTTTCAATTTTCATTGCAGATATTTTTTACGAGGATGTTTTCACTTTCGAAACCGGTTCCGAAAATGAAAGTGTCCCCATAACAAATAGCTGTAAACAAAATCGAAAAAGTAAAAAACAACCTTTGTACAGATCGATCTCAGCTGTCTAATGTAAAAGAAATCATTTAAAAATACTGAAATGCAACCGAGATATCTTTATAAATTTCTTCCATAGGATTAGCATTAGCGAACGGGTCTTTTCATTTGACTGAAGTAGCCTCTTAAGAACAGCCTTAAAAAAGACTCCTCTCCTCGCTCTTAACCTTTAACTGATATTACCGGTCTCACAGACCGGTGCTTTTTTCAATTTTCATAGTTTAACTTGCAAATTTCAGTTTATCTACAAACGCTACTGAAATTTTGTTTCGTTTGGAACTTTAGTACTACACCAGAGACTTTTCAGTAGGTGAATTTTAATTATAACACTCCTGTACAAAAAGTTTAGTACAAAAACAACATCCCATGAATTAATCGCGGCTTTTATTCATCTTTCGACGGAGCGGTCTCACACTAGTTATGTGACAATTTCTGTGACATCAGTTGAAGGTTAATTTTACAGTTGGCGTCAGCTAATGAAATAAAACCCAAGGTGGCTATAAGGTGCATATTAAGTTCTAAATGGATTTCATCTTTCGTTACAATATTATTTTTAACAAAAAATGTAAATTTCATAAAATTAACTTTTACGTTTCCAATAATGGTCCCCAAGAAAAAACACTGCATCGACCCCTGAAAGTTATTTTCGACGACTGATAGTGGTCATGCTGAAGAAACTGTTTTACAGGTGAAGTGCAGAGCAAGATAAAAATAAAAAAGAAAAGTGCCCAGCTAAACTGATGGCATTGAGCTCACAGACTATTCACACTAATTGTATATTATACTCTTATTTTAAAGAATAATGCCACACAAAAAAATAAGTGAAGGGGAATTAGCCCCCGTTTCCCCCTTTATACTTAACCAGTGAACCTCCAAATCTAATCAGGAAAGCTCCTTATCATAATAAACTGGTATACCAAATTTGAAGCAAATCGAATAATCTTACAAAAAAAAAAAAAAAATTATCTAAATTAAGGGATTCGACTAGCCCCCCTTTATCCTTAACCAATGAATCGCCAAAACGAATCAGGGAAGCTCCTTAACATAATAAACCGGTATACCAACTTTTGAGCAAATCGAATCATTCTGCTTGAAAAACCCATTTATCTAAATTAAGAGGGGCGGGTTAACCTCCTTTTCCCCCTTTACCCTTAACCAATGAACCCCCAAAACTAATCAGGGAAGTTCCTTAACATAATAAACCGGTATACCAAATTCGGAGCAAATCGAATCATTCAGCATGAAAAACCCATTTATCTGAATTAAGGGGGTGGACTAACCTCCCTTTTCCCCCTTTATCCTTAACTAATGAGCCCCCAAACTAATCAGGGATGTTCCTTAGCATAATAAACCGGTATACCAAATTCGGAGCAAATCGAATGATTCTGCATGAAAAACACATTTTTCTGAGTTAAGGGGGGTGGACTAACCCCGTTTTCCCCCCTTTTTCCTTAACCAATGAACTCCCAAAACTAATCAGGAAAGCGCCTTATCAGAATGAACCTAGGAAAAAATTTTGAAGCAAATCGGATGATTCTGCATGAAAAACCCATTTATCTGAATTAAGGGGGTGGACTAACCCCCCTTTCGCCCCTTTATCCTTAACCAATGAACCCCCAAAACTAATCAGGGATGTTCCTTAACATAATAAACCGGTATACCGAATTCGGAGCAAATCGAATGATTCTGCACGAAAAACCCATTTTTCTGAATTAAGGGGGGTGGACTAACCCCGTTTTTCCCCCTTTATCCTTAACCAATGAACTCCCAAAACTAATCAGGGAAGCGCCTTATCACAATGAACCTAGGAAAAAATTTTGAAGTAAATCGGATATTTCTATCAAGAGTTATCGCGTTACGTACATACATACATACGTAAGTACGTACATACATACCGAACGGGCGGGCACATTAGCTCTCAGGCTTTGATAGCCTGTGAGCTAACGAGTCATTTTTCTTAATAAATGGGTCATTGAAATAAAAAAAAATTGGCAAAAACGTACAAAAATTAGTTTTTAAGTAGACACGAAGGTCCTTGAAATTTAAAGAGGGGTGGGGGGAATTCTTGAACTTTTCTTAGTTGATACCTTATGGAACGCTAAATTTTTCTCAAAAATGTTTCTTGATGTTGCGCAAATTAGATTTAACCCATTAGTACGCAGCTTTGCATGTATGCAAAGAAGTTTTTTGAATTTAATAATTTTTTTATTCGTATATACCTAATTCACACCAGAAAATTAAAATAGCAATATTTGCTTTAAGTAATAGCATACTGTCCGAATTTAAATAAAGCAAAATTAACCATTGAAACTTTCTGGTGTAAAATCAGATTCTCTGAACTATGTAATTTCTAGAACATATTCTATCAGGGGAATTAAAGAGTCAAAAGTTAAGTTTTATAAAATAAATAATTATATAAAATAAGATATTTGGAAACATACTTATTAAAATATTTACTAATTTGCAATATTTTAGTGTAGAACAGCCACACGACAGTAGTTTTTACTTGGGTTGCAGATGCGCAACATACTAGATTATATGAAAAATGTATCTCAGATTTTTTTTTCATTAATTTTCCTGTGTAATAAACCTTTCAGAGAATCATACATATTTTTTTTCGAAATAAAATATCGCGCATTTAAAGACTAAGAAAATGATACCCCCCAAAACACCGGTAATAAGCATGTAAATGAATCATCTGAACTGCAATTTCCAAAACTTACATTTATAAAAATTTTATGCGAAATAGTTCACGCTTTTATTAATATTTTCACTGTCTTTTATACTTATTTTTCATGTATGTAAAGACTGAATTTTGTACTCGATTTGCCACTCATTTCCCGATATGCTATAGAATTATTATATATATATATGTGTGTGGATATAAAATATTCTCGCACTTTTAACTAATTTTATAATATACAATAACTATATCTTACAAGATAATGTTATTTTATCTATAAATAGAAGGAATACCACAAGGCGGATCTACATTTAGTTTGATGTCTGATTTATATTTATATCAATATGAACATAATTTTAGTAATGATGATATACTAATGTATCGCTATATTGATGACATTTTAATTGACACTAAACAATCAAATATTGCTCAATTTCCAGTTGATTTTCCAACTAATTTAGAATTGACAGAAAACCTTAACAAATAATACTATTAACTTTTTAGATCTAAAAATCATAATCGCACAAAACTAAACAATTACTGATCTTTATGACCAACGTAAAAAGTTTATGTTCATCACACCTTATCAATAAATACATTAAACAATATTTGATGCTTTAAATCATGGTTTTCCTGAGAAATTCATATATTCCTTAATCTACAATTAATTTATGATCTAAACAATGTATAGTAGGGAGATTTCTTGTATGTTACTATTCATATTTGCGTTAAAAAAAATAAAATTACAAAAAAATAAAAATAAATAAACAACAAAAAAAAAAATTAAAAATACAAAATAAATATAAAAAAATTCACATAGGTTGGCTGGGTGGGTAGATGTTAAATTATGGAGGAGGGCGGAGTTGTCTGGGTAATTTATACGCAAATGTTGATTTAATATAAAATTTATTAAAGAAAGAAAGAAAACGGGAAGTGTACGTTGAATTTACGAGTTTCTATGTTCATTTTGGTCCTTATGAAGTTGCTATCCTTTGTACTGTATAAAAATATTTAAATTAAATTAATTTAAGTTACTTTTATTGATTTACTTCAATATATTTTGCTTTGTAATGATGAACGCTTATACAGTTTATGATATATGTATTTATATGTTTGTAGAAATGTTGTAATCTGTTGATATATACCCCCCCCCCCCCAAATCAGCAAAGAAACATTAATTTTTTAAGTGATTAATATAAACAAACTTTTATATTATTAATATAGTAACTTATTTGAAATTATTATTAATTTGCTTAATTTTAACGTAAATAATAAAAAATAAAAAACAATTATAACACATTATATTAAAGATATTAAATGATTATTATCAATACTCTGATGAGCTGTTTTAGAATGATCTTGTTTAGCCGGCTTAAAGTGATTTTATAGGTTCAAATATTAGCAATTTTTAAAAAAGCCATTTTTCTACAGTTATATTTGGTAATATACAATAGATGGCAGCACTAAAAAATATAGCTACTGGTTTTAGACGTGAATTTATTCATATATAGACAATCACAATTTTAATTTAAGGTAGTACCGCTAGATAGCAGCATTAAATAATTGTTTATTTAGTTCTAATATAATAATGTTGCCATCGGCTATTATATTAGATAATGTCTCTTAATTATTAATTGTTTAATTTTAAACAAATACTTCTTAATGTACTCTTAGTAATAATTTATTACAGGATCATTAAAATAGCATGTATTAATAATTATTATACGGACTATATGTTAATTATAATAGTTATACTTTAAGAATGTGAATATTTTCTGCGGCAACCGTGAGGATACGCTTTTAACTGTGCAAGTTATTTGGGTGGGATTTATGCTATGCCAAAATTGGTTAAATGTTTGTGTCATGGTCAATATGGTCTTGGCTGTTCTCTCGCTGGGTATGTCTGTGATTTAATTTGTTTCATTTTTAATGTTGTTCATTGTTGCGGATAATGCATTGATTAATAATTTTTTTTTAAAAATTCCATTTATTTTGCATGGTGGATTTATAATTATTGGTATATAGTCAATAGGATACATAATGGAATTCAATTTTTAGCCTATTGCTGGATTCCATTACAGAAATCGACCATGTTTTTTGCTTATATATGTATTTTATGTACCCTTGAAAAAGTGAAATACTATATAAGCTTCCGGCTTTATTCATCCATTTGATCTATTGTTTGTTTATGATAAGTCTTTTACTGGTTCAACATTATTTAGCTGGTTATTTGTATCTTTTGTCTTTAATAGGACATTTTATCAAAATTTGGTGGTTTTTCATATGTTTTATATGGATTTATCGTCCGCAATTTGCCAGTGAATTGGTGGAATTGAGCTTGATTCTGTATTACTAGTTACAGGTTCCATCTTTATTTTGTATAATGTCAGTGTTATGAATTGTAGCTAAATTTATTAATTTAATTTTAGTAATTGTAAATCGATGATTATTTGTAATTATATAATGGTTATATATATATATATATATATATATTTTATTCCAAAATTAATGATAAGTTACTGCATGAATGGCGCTACAGCAGCACATATCAAATGCAATAAAGCATATTATATCATTTCAAAATGCTAAAACAACATAACTTCAAAAGGAAGGTGTATATCTGTAGAAATTTTTTAAACTATAAAATATTTATAAAAACAAGAAAGACAGGTAAAAGAAACAAAAACAGTCTGTTCTTCATCAGTGGGAGGACAGACAGAAAACTAACTTCACCCCCCCACTTTTAAAATTTGCAGGTTTCTGAACACATGTTCACCCTGCATTCAATACTGAAAACTATTGTCATTTTATTAATCTAATTACATAAAAAACTAAAACAACTCAAATTAAAAACTAACAAAATATTAACCATACAAAAACAAAAAACTTTAATAAAAAGGTCTTTTAGAGGAATGCTTAAATTATCATTAAACTGAAAACAAAAGAAAAAAATATAAGAAAACAAGCATGAATGCAGAATAAACATGCGCCCCCCCCAAACCCGCAAAATGAAATTTCTCAAAAAATGAATACCTGTATAAAGTTTCCTACCCGTCAACTATAAACAAATAAATTTTTTCTTCCAAATCCATTATCAAAAGCCAGAAATTCCAGGTCTGCAACTTTCTTTCGTTTCAATTCATCAATAGACACCCGTTCTTTTAACAAGACTTTAGGATGCCCATTTCATACAGAAAAATCCAGAAGGCTGCCATCACATGTTCACGCCGCCAGCCCACATCGTTGCCATTCACTTTTAAGAACTGTCTTTAAATAACATTTCAAAAACTTAATGGGGTAATTGTTATTGTAAAATAAATTAGCCAATAACTTAAAGATCTGTTTATAAAAATTACTGTCTCTGCCACAAATTTTATTGAAACGTATCAATTGATTAATAATTATATTTATGTAAATTTTTTTATGCAAATTTGAAAACCAATGCGGCATGCTTCTAGTAAAAAAAATTAAAACTATTTATTTTATCGTACAAATCCAAAATCAAATTATTATCAATAATTTTGAATAAAATATCTAAAAATTCTGCATTATAATCATCACTGTTTGCTCTGTTCAATTTTAAACAATTTGGATATATAATATCATATTCATTAGAAAATTCAAAATTATAAATCAAAATATCATCAATATACCTAAAGACCTTTAAAGACTTATTATATTTCATAGTATATTTAAATTCATAATAAAATAAAAATAAATTTGCTGCTGTACTAGAATAGTTTGTTCCCATCCCTATACCACATATTTGATTAAAGGTATTATTGTTAAAAGTTACATAATTATTATAAAAACAGAAATGACATAAGCTTGAAAATAAATCTCTATATTTAATTCATCATTTATACAAAAAACATCAAAAATACTCATTAAAACTTCATAAAGTGAATCAATAGGTATATTGGTGAACAGATTTTCAAAATCGAATACCTGCATTTTCAGAGGAGTCAAAGGCAATTTGCTCAGAATTTCAACACTATTGTCAATTGACCAGAAATAACTATACTTCTTAAATTTATACTTTAGAAAATCATAAATCTTTTTTAATAAATTCTGTAAACCAATATTAAAATTTTTATTAATGCTTTTAGAAGTACTACAAATAAATCTAAATTTAATCGGATCTTTATGAAATTTAGGCGTTAAGAAAATAAATGGCAAACAGTGATGATTAGAAACATCAAAATTATAAGAAAACATACTTTTAACTTTCTTCTTATATGCAAAAAATTTTTTAATGACAGGATTTTTGTCAATATTAACTTTTGAATAAAAATTTTCATTACCTAATTCACTCTCTATTTTATCAATATAAAACTTTTTTCATATTATTGCATAATTATTAGCTGCTTTGTCCACAGGGACTATAACAAAATTATTTTGTAAACTTTCAATAAATTTTATATCTTTAAAACTTTGATATTCATATTCATCAGAATTTAAATAATCTTTTAAAAAATTATTGAAATGCCCCAAAATTTGAGACTTCCATTCAAAAAATGCCTCCAAAGGCATACTAAATTTATAACTATATTTCTTTATAAAATTATTGACATTATCCATAAAAATTTTTAGTACCTTATTGCTATTAATTTTACTATTGATTCTAAATTTTGTACCAAAATTCATTAGATATTTTACATTTTTATTCTTGATTATATCAAGATTACCTGTAATTATATGTCCATGATAATTATCTATAAAATCTTTAAATTCCATATTATTACAACAACAAGTTAAAACTGTATTAACATTTGAAAAAGCTATTTGTCTGTAATTGAAAATCTTATTACTTAATGGTTTATGATAATTATATGCAACTGAAATGATACATTCTTTACGACCTTTTTCCTCTTAAAAAATGTATCATTTCAGTTGCATATAATTATCATAAACCATTAAGTAATAAGATTTTCAATTACAGACAAATAGCTTTTTCAAATGTTAATACAGTTTTAACTTGTTGTTGTAATAATATGGAATTTAAAGATTTTATAGATAATTATCATGGACTTATAATTACAGGTAATCTTGATATAATCAAGAATAAAAATGTAAAATATCTAATGAATTTTGGTACAAAATTTAGAATCAATAGTAAAATTAATAGCAATAAGGTACTAAAAATTTTTAAGGATAATGTCAATAATTTTATAAAGAAATATAGTTATAAATTTAGTATGCCTTTGGAGGCATTTTTTGAATGGAAGTCTCAAATTTTGGGGCATTTCAATAATTTTTTAAAAGATTATTTAAATTCTGATGAATATGAATATCAAAGTTTTAAAGATGAAGATATAAAATTTATTGAAAGTTTACAAAATAATTTTGTTATAGTCCCTGTGGACAAAGCAGCTAATAATTATGCAATAATATGAAAAAAGTTTTATATTGATAAAATAGAGAGTGAATTAGGTAATGAAAATTTTTATTCAAAAGTTAATATTGACAAAAATCCTGTCGTTAAAAATTTTTTTGCATATAAGAAGAAAGTTAAAAGTATGTTTTCTTATAATTTTGATGTTTCTAATCATCACTGTTTGCCACTTATTTTCTTAACGCCTAAATTTCATAAAGATCCGATTAAATTTAGATTTATTTGTAGTACTTCTAAAAGCTTTAATAAAAATTTTAATATTGGTTTACAGAATTTATTAAAAAAAGATTTATGATTTTCTAAAGTATAAATTTAAGAAGTATAGTTATTTCTGGTCAATTGACAATAGTGTTGAAATTCTGAGCAAATTGCCTTTGACTCCTCTGAAAATGCAGGTATTCGATTTTGAAAATCTGTTCACCAATATACCTATTGATTCACTTTATGAAGTTTTAATGAGTATTTTTGATGTTTTTTGTATAAATGATGAATTAAATATAAATAGAGATTTATTTTCAAGCTTATGTCATTTCTGTTTTTATAATAATTATGTAACTTTTAACAATAATACCTTTAATCAAATATGTGGTATAGGGATGGGAACAAACTATTCTAGTACAGCAGCAAATTTATTTTTATTTTATTATGAATTTAAATATACTATGAAATATAATAAGTCTTTAAAGGTCTTTAAGTATATTGATGATATTTTGATTTATAATTTTGAATTTTCTAATGAATATGATATTATATATCCAAATTGTTTAAAATTGAACAGAGCAAACAGTGATGATTATAATGCAGAATTTTTAGATATTTTATTCAAAATTATTGATAATAATTTGATTTTGGATTTGTACGATAAAATAAATAGTTTTAATTTTTTTACTAGAAGCATGCCGCATTGGTTTTCAAATTTGCATAAAAAAATTTACATAAATATAATTATTAATCAATTGATACGTTTCAATAAAATTTGTGGCAGAGACAGTAATTTTTATAAACAGATCTTTAAGTTATTGGCTAATTTATTTTACAATAACAATTACCCCATTAAGTTTTTGAAATGTTATTTAAAGACAGTTCTTAAAAGTGAATGGCAATGATGTGGGCTGGCGGCGTGAACATGTGATGGCAGCCTTCTGGATTTTTCTGTATGAAATGGGCATCCTAAAGTCTTGTTAAAAGAACGGGTGTCTATTGATGAATTGAAACGAAAGAAAGTTGCAGACCTGGAATTTCTGGCTTTTGATAATGGATTTGGAAGAAAAAATTTATTTGTTTATAGTTGACGGGTAGGAAACTTTATACAGGTATTCATTTTTTGAGAAATTTCATTTTGCGGGTTTGGGGGGGCGCATGTTTATTCTGCATTCATGCTTGTTTTCTTATATTTTTTTCTTTTGTTTTCAGTTTAATGATAATTTAAGCATTCCTCTAAAAGACCTTTTTATTAAAGTTTTTTGTTTTTGTATGGTTAATATTTTGTTAGTTTTTAATTTGAGTTGTTTTAGTTTTTTATGTAATTAGATTAATAAAATGACAATAGTTTTCAGTATTGAATGCAGGGTGAACATGTGTTCAGAAACCTGCAAATTTTAAAAGTGGGGGGTGGAGTTAGTTTTCTGTCTGTCCTCCCACTGATGAAGAACAGACTGTTTTTGTTTCTTTTACCTGTCTTTCTTGTTTTTATAAATATTTTATAGTTTAAAAAATTTCTACAGATATACACCTTCCTTTTGAAGTTATGTTGTTTTAGCATTTTGAAATGATATTATATATATATATATATATATATATATATATATAAAACTTACAGGCGTATTTCCAATGGCAATACAACATTTTTTTTTTTTAATTATAAATTAATAAATCAATTTTAAGGCATTTTTCAGTTAGCCGGGCGCAGGGGATAAATCGCCAAGTATTTTTTACGGTTACAACTGTATGAGAATTACAATACGTTGGTGTTTGGCGCAAGATTCGGTGATAAATATCATTGGGTGTATATCCCATATTTATTTTCAAAATATCATGTTTGATGTTTTATATATTTGATGTTTGATATGATGTTGATATATTTCCATATATTTGATATATATTTTCAAAATAACATTGAGTATCATAGTTTTAATATTTTCAGTCAAAATAGGTGGAGATGAATTTTCCAACTGTTATTGAATGTGACATTATGTAGATAAAAGTACTTTTGCAAGTACTTCTAGCAGTAACTTTTTTCAACAGCAAGAAAAAGAAAAAAGAAAGAAAAGAGAGAAAGAGAGAAAAAAAAAAAAAAAAAAGACTTTCAGGCAATGTTAACTTAGAACAGCTATTTAAAAATAAACTAATTTAGATAAGAAATTTATTTACAGTTATGTTATGTCGTAGCACAGCATAATTAAAAGTGTAAAATTACCATATTAATCAATTATGGATTAATTGTTATATTTTAACTTACTTCAACGATATTTTTATTTAAATTTAGTTTTGTTGGCAGTCGCGGTCGGTTTGTTTACAAAGTAACGATCTTTGTTTTGGGCAAATTAAAGTCAGTTAAAAGTAAATAATTAAGTGTTATAATGTATTATTGTTAAAGTATTGACACAGAATTTTATTAAACTATTGGGATGAATTCACACTGTCCACGAAGCTCATTTTAAATTAAATATTTTTGTATGTTTGTTTGGCTGTGAAGGCAGATTGGTTAGTGGAAATCATTTTTATTGATTGGCATTCTCCTCGTCAGTATTTAGTCCCTAGAATGTGTATTTCCGACTAATTAAATTGTTCATCAACAATCAAATGTGTATTTTGTGATAATAGGAATTTTTCAATATTTTGGAATCAATATTTAAAATATCAACCATGGAGCTACTGGAAATAAGGTTATTTTATTTTGGAGCTACTGGTATTTATTTTGATATTTTTGAAGTTTAAAAGTAATTCAAATTAATGGTTCATTTATTTTTCTGTTCTATCAATCTTAATTTTCACATTCTTTCATTTTTTAACTGTAACTGCAACACCATGAATGACGCAGCACTGAGTACGCGTTTCCCGCCTGATGTGACGTCAGAGGAAGGCAACCAGCGTCATCACGTGATTAAATTGCGCGCAGAGATATTCAAAAATGCTTAAATTTTATAACAACAAATCTTTTGTGTTGTCTCTTATCACAGCATTACTCTTTCTTACAATTTTATTTCCTCAATTTGAATTGTGGGATTGATTTTTGTTGTGGTAAGACAACAGTTGCAATAGAAAGAATCTTTTTTGGTTGGTTTTTAGGTATGAAAAAGTTCACATTTATATTAATTTTTTTTCAATAAAATTTTCTTTGTTTTTACAATTTTGTTAATTAAAAAAAAAATAAAATTTTCTTGATACTGAATCCCTTTTTTTGTTTTTTGATGAATGCAAAAATAAAATTGATACTATTCAATTAGTTTATCTTCAATTCTGTTATGCAAGTGAAAAAAGAAAGTGGAAAGAAAAAGATATTTAGAATTGCGTTTTTATTAAGTTTTCTTGTTAGTATAAATTAGAAACTAAAACATTTCAACTAAGCCTGAAAACATCGGTTATATACATAAAACAAGTTGGAAATTGCTCGTCAAACGTGGCAAATGAGGTGCGTTCGTACTATAACTAGTTTTAAAATTATTTTTTGCACCCCATATTGTACTGAATGTATAATTTTTTGCACTTTATAACGTGCATAGTCTGATACATCATTAAAATGCACTTCCAATAATTTTTTCGGAACACTTTTGACTGTCCCTGTAATTAAACTATACATCCGATATTCCTAAAATTTGAAATAGCTCAACAAAATTTTGCAACAATTATATCTTTAAAATTTCAGACCATTCGGAAGGCTGTAATATCATTAAAATGCACTTGCAATAATTTTTCCCATTGGCCGTAATGTAAAGAAAAACTTTTGGCTGTCCCTGTAATTAAACTATGCATCCGATTTTCCTAAAATTTGAAATGGCTCGACAAATTTTGCAACAATTATATCTTTAAAATTTCAGATCATTCGGAAGGCTCTAATACCATTAAAATCCACTTGCAATAATTTTCCCCATTGGCCGTAATGTAAAGAAAAACTTTTGACTGTCCCTGTAATTAAACTATACGTCCGATTTTTCTAAAATTTGAAATGGCTCGACAAAATTTTGCAACAATTATATCTTTAAAATTTCAGATCATTCGGAAGGCTCTAATATCATTAAAATCCACTTGCAATAATTTTTCCCACTGGCCGTAATGTAAAGAAAAACTTTTGACTGTCCCTGTAATTAAACTATACATCCGATTTTCATAAAATTTGAAATGACTCGACAAAATTTTGCAACAATCACATATTTGAAATTTCAGACTATTCGGTTGGGTAGTTTTTGCTCTGTTACATGCGGACAGACGGACGGACAGAACGACGACTATAGGTGCTACGTATTTATATAATTACGAACGCACCTAAAAATGGATATATATATATAAGGATATTTTTAATATCTTCGAAATTATCATGATATTTACGAACCCCGATTTGGCGCTTATCTGCTGAAGATGAAAATTATATTGGGCAATAAGTCATTTCTCTTTAAATTTCACAATAAGTAAACACAACGTTGCTGCGAAGTCCCTTAAAAGGTATCAGCTCCTTTAAACAGACGTGAAAAAATAATATTCGATTAACCCCTTAGGGATCGAAATGTCTTCAAAAGTAACATATGGTACTGGTTATTGAATACCAGAACTCGATGCACGGTTTTTTTCTTGGGGCCCATTTTATGAACAGTAAAAGTTATTTTTGTGAAATTTATCATATTTTCGTGAAAAATACCATTTTGTAACAAAAGATGAATCCTAGTTACTCAAACTGAAACCAACCATTTATTAATAGTAACTTCTTTAAATCCTTCTAATAAGTTTTCTTTTCTAAAGAATTTGTTTTGTAATTACACCTGACAAAAATAAATTAAGGGTGTTTCTCAAATCGAAAAGGGAAAATTTCTGACATAAGCTTTAATTTATTTTTGTTCGAAAATGCCTGAAACTAGCTGGTGTTGTTCAGAAACTATGTAATTGAGCTGTTTTTTCCATTTTTTTGCAAACGCAATAGATTTTTCAGAAAATAATGTCAAAGTGGGCGTTTTGAACCGAATTTCCGCACGAAGGGAGAAAGAGCACCCAAGAGCGAGCGAAAAACGGGTTTGTCACGTGATATATTTCGCTTCTAACTCAATAGATAATCGATTGATCAAAAAATGGAAAAAACAGTTCCATTCCAAATCGCTTCCATGGCCTGGCTTTCCAATTTTCCGTTCCGGCTTTCCGTTAAAAAATGAATTTGTAAATATGTCAAAATGTTTTTCGCTTGTTGAGAAGAGCAGTTAAGAACAGCCTTAATGAAGAGTATGTTTTTATGGAATATAAATTTTGTGAAGGAGCCTGTTTTATTAAATGGAATTTTGTGAAGGGGCCCTAAACAGGTCCCGAATTTTGCCTTTATCGAGCCCTGAATACCAGTAATTTCAAAAAGTAACATTAATTGCAAAATTTTCAAGAAAAAAAAATAATTCAAAAAACAGTGGTGCGAACTGAATAAAATTTTCGAATTGGTCACTGGTGCCAAAAAAGTTAAAAACAATTTCGTTTTCTAAACCAGCAGTAAAGAAATACCGACGTCTCATTTTGAAATCAAAACAAAAGTAGTATTTTAATGCAGAAATGCTTTCAGAAAAACTCATTTAAAAGAATTAAATCTAGATTTTATCTTCAACAACAACGCCAAAGGCAAGAAATAACTTCCGCATTTAATTAGAAATGTTACAGCTTCGAATTCTTAGAAATTCAACCGTGCAATTCATGGAGATCATTAGTAAATTCAAATCATGATATTTGAAATTCAAATACTGTAACATAATTTCAGAATAAAATTCAAATGAAGTCCCCCCCCCCCCCTTCTCTTTCATTCCGCCTTCGTCACGGTTAGGATAATTGTAACACTAAGATTTAAAATCTAAGATATAAAGTTTGGAACGAAACAAATCTTAAACTTAGTAATTTAAATATTTAGAATAAAATATAATGTTACCAGTTGTCAATAAAGAGAAAAATAAAGTTATTCTGTAATATTTTCAGAACATTACATACCATAATAATTGTTATTGCAACTTTTATTTTGCTACCGTAAAATAAGACTAAGTTTACTTTATTGCCGAAATCAGTAATTATTTAAAATTATTATTACTGCAATTTGTAATACAAATGAAAGAGGTTTACAAGGTTTTTTTTTTTTTTTTAATTTAAAAGAGATTTTGCTTATAGTTAACTTTATATTAAATAAATGTCAATAACTTCATTAAAAGTTATACAATTCTGCAGATTGGATAAATTTTGCCCCTGATTTAAAAAAGTTGAGTTTTTTTTCAGGGGTCGATGCAGATTTTTATTCTTGGGGCCCCTTTTGTGAAAAATAACATTTTGTAACGAAAGTTGAAATCCAGTTACTCAAATTCGAACCAAGAATTTATTAACAAAAACTTCTTTAAATCCCCTTATTAAAGTTTTTGTTTTTCGTGAACTGGTTTTATTTACAAATTATGCATTTTAAAACAAATTTTATGAAGAAAAAAAATTTCGAAGGGGGCGTATTTTATTAAAAGGAATTTTGTGAAGGGGCCAGGTTTATTAAGTTCATTTTCGTGAAGGGGCCCATTTTATTAAATTTATTTTCGTGAAGGGGCCCATTTTATTAAATAGGTTTTTGTGAAAGGGCCCTAAATAGGCCCCAGATTTTGCCTGGATCGACCCCTGTTTTTAAAAAAAGCATTTAAATAATATTTTGTTCTAAGCTGCAAAATAAGATAATAAATTTCAATAAATCAAATATATATATATATATATATAACCATTAATTAAACATAACCTACCACCATCAAAAACCGTAATATTATGAATTAAAGCTGTAAGTATAATTTTTTTTTTTTTTTAAATTTATTATAAGAATTATTATGGAAGAAAAATAAGAAAGTGGACACCGACAAATAATGGAAATGCTTATATATTGAATTACGTTGTCAAGGGCACAGAATTCAATGATATAAGCAAAATGGTTGTTTTCTGTGAGAAAAATAAGCTAAAGCTAAAAGTTATTTCCCCCTATGCCCAAACAACCATTAAAATCAAGTGAATTGATTAAAAATGAAAACAATAGAAACAAATAATATGAAATGGAAAAAATCAATAAAACCTATTTAAATATTTATAGGATATAAAATAGAAATAATAAACACCATACCGATTAATATTTCAATATTTTAGAATAAATCCACGCGCACATGGCACCAAAAATATCGTAAAGATTAAGGTGAATAAAACAGTTAAGAAATCACAGTAATTGATACCATAGGATGCAGTTAATACATTTTGAAATAAATGTTAAATAACTTTTAATATAATATAAATAGAAAGTAATTACATATTAAAATGCACTATTAAATTAATTAAAAACTGTAACAATATCGTCAAAATTTAGCTAAAAATTCCCCCTGGTGTAGTAAATTATAACTGAAATGTAGCTGGAAAAAGTAAAATTTAGAACTTATCGAAAAAATACAAATTTTGGTGCTGCCATCTAGTATTACTTTTATGATTCAATTGTCACAAGATAAACAGTTGTAAGCATTTGAATGTAACAATTGTTTTATTAACAGCAAAACCAAACAAATCCTTATATATAGATAATTATAAACCGAATATAAACCACACAATGTATTTTTTAAAAAAAACTATTGTTAATAAAATTTAAAAAGCATACAAAATATTCTATTAGCTAAACTTATTTAAACTACACTAAGAATTTAAATAATTCTAGAACATCGATAATATATAGCATATAGCTATATGCTATAAAACAAAATAAATTCATTAATAATTAATATAAATAATTATTAAAAATATAAAAATCTTTAATAAAAACTATTATATATAAGATAATTATAAAATGAACAGGAAATAAAAAACATATGGGAGTATAAAGAAGGTAAACAGATACTTAAATTCAGATTACCTAAAAAGCACAAATAGTGTGTGGATTATTTTCATACATCCATAAAAATCCTAAAAGTATGAATGTGGGACATTCAAAAACAATAAACCGATAATAAATTTTATAACACAAAGTGAAAATAGATAAATATTAAAATATTAATAAGAATAGAGGAATAATAATAAAAATAATTACCCAATTTTAATACATACAGTATAACTTTATTTATATTAAATATACTTATATGTATATTAATCACTATAAAAATGGCATACTATTAGTAATTAATATGATATTGTCCGTATTAAATTAAAATTTATAACAAATGATTGTAAATAAGATTAAACAATAATTAAGCTAATTATTAATGAAATTCACCAATTACATATAAAATATCAAATCAACATCCTTATAAAATACGTATCAAAAATATAGTAATAATACAAAAGCCCCCATTTTTTTTTTAATAAATTAACCATTGCGTATTATCCAGACAACACCACCCTCCTCCGTACTCTAACATCTACCCACCCATCCAACCTATAATAATTTTTATATTATTTTACAATTTTTAATTTTTTATAGATATTTTTTTATTTTATAATTTTTTTGTAATTTTGTTTACGCATGTGTTAATTTGTTTTAAAAGATCATGTAAGAAAAATACTAATTGTATATTAATGAATATATATATAATATATATATAATGTCAAGCGTTTTCTATCTTTGTAAAAAACCTGTCATAATTTTGTGAATTTGAAATTATCGTTACATACAGATTCATGTTTATCTGTTTTTAACAAGATCCTTAAAGGGTTAAAAAGCTAGATAATAGGCTTTTTGGAGGCTTCAGCTTTTTTGTAAAGATCAAATTTTATTTAAAAATTATTAAAATTTTGTGAAAAGTTCAGTTTGGAGATAGAAAAGTTTTATGAAAAGTCTATATACAAGACCAAAAATTTTGTGAAGAGTCAGTCCTGTTTCAAGATTCATTTAAGTGCATCAAAGTGACTATCTCAAAACTTTCACGAGAAAAAAAAATGTTTGTTTACATTGTTTTAAAATTATCTTTAAGGTATATGCCTACGACAAAATGTAATTTGTGTAGCCTAGTAGAGGAAAAGAGAAAAAAAAAAAAAAAAAAAAAAAAAAGAAAAAATCGAAAATTTTCGCAAAAACAGAGATTTGAGGGCAGGCACATACCTTAAGCCCAGATAGTAATTATTTTAAAATCTTAAAATATTTATAATGTTCTTGCTAAACTAGGTTTAAAAAAATATATATAATGATGCATGATTATTTGAACGAGATATGGGTTTTAACCTTTTATGTCCCGACGGTACTTTAAAGTACACAGGGTTGCAAAAAAGGCCGGCTAAAATTAAAAAAAGCCATGCCAGTGGCTTTTATTGGTTTTAACCGACCTTTTTTGACCAAAATTGGCTTTTATACAGTGAAGTATTTTAATTATAAATGACACATTTTTGTGTGTTTTTACTTTCTTCTATTTTTACAAGAAGAAAGTATTGGATTCGTGAAAATTTTCGAATTCCGGTTTTCGACGGATTTACACGTTTTAGGGGTCAGAGAACCCGAAAAACATGTTTTTACGAAATGTCTGAGTGTGTGTGTGACACATATTTTGTGGGCGCTGTATCTCAAGAACTAATGAACGGAATTTAATAAAAAATTTTATTCAGTTAGTGCCTGATATAAATTAGAGCTGATTAGTTTTTGGTGTAGATCGCTCAACAGGTGGTGCTGATATATAGCATTTTTTACGATTTCCACAATAGCTCAATCTCCAGAACTAATGCACGGATTTTCATCAAACTTCAGATTCAGTTAGTCCTTGACAGGAATTGACGTTTTATACATTTTGGTGTAAATCGCTCAACAGGTGGCGCTTCTGTGCTGCATTTTTTGTGATTTCCGCAATAGCTCTATCTCAAGAACTAATGCTTGGATTTTCAATAAACTTCAGATTCAGGTATACCTTGATATCAATTAGTATACTGTTTATGTTTTGGTGCAAATCGCTCAACAGGTGGCGCTGGTGATACATTTTTCACAATTTCCGCTATAGCTCTACCTCAAGAACTAATGCACGAATTTTCATCAAACTTCAAATTCAGATATAATTTGATATGAATTGGTGCTAAAAATTGACTTAATTTCTTGTACTATTTAAATGATTTAATTGACGTGATTTATGTAGAAGAAAGTTTTGTGATGGCCACAACGTACTAGTTTAATTAGTTTTAAAGACATTTAATTGAGGTAGAAATAAATAGGACCCAAATTTTTCAATAATGAAAACATAAATATTGGAATAAAAGGCCATATCAAGTGCTTTCTCTGGTTTACACCAACCTTAATATCTTTTTTTTTTTTTTTTTTTTTTTTTTTTTTTTTTTTTTAATTTTTACTGCTTTATATAATTGAAAAGGACAACGGTTGCTAGTTATATATTTTATTTAATTTTAAGGGATATTAATAAACAAGTTTTATTTTATTTCTCATAAACATTTATTTAAAATCACACAAAGTCATTTAATAAAAACATCATTTCTCACTATTAAAATAGTATTATGAATAACATATGCATTAATTTACGCATGAATATGCACTATTTTAAATGGCAACTAGCTTTTCAAAATTCTAATTCAACAAGTTTTATTTGGAGATTTTTTTTTATTGTTCTCTTTATTTTATGCACTTACATGTACTAAAATTTCCTCAAATGTTATATCTTTCCAAATTTCTCTTTCAACATTGTTCATTCTACTTTTTTAATCTGTCCGTATGGACATATCTGGAATAAGTTACATAACAGCTTAGTAGCAGAAAAACTTTACATATCATTTTTCTAAGTTAGAATATCGATTGCTTATTATTGCTCAAGTATTATATAAGATAATTTCAGTTATTAAATACACATATATGCTATTTAGTTTTAATCAATTTTAAAAGTAAATATCAGTATGTAAGAATGTTTCTATTTTGATGTATGACATTTTCTTATTCTAAAAATTCTTTATAAAGTGTATTAAAAATAAATGAATCCAAATTTTATATGAATTATTTATAAACCACCTTTTTGAAAAACAAAAACCGGCCGGCTCTTTTTTGGCCTGGCTAAAAGCCGGCAACCCTGAAAGTACCACATTTTTTCTATCCCAATTAAAACACACTCATAGCATGCATTCCCAATTATACTTTTAGGAAACAATAGACTGTCACTAAATAACAATAGCAGTTCTAGGAAGCTGAAATTTATTCACAAGCTTTTTTTGGCGTGTGTGTGTCACATTTGCTTCCATTTTTAACATTTTTCAACAAAGTTGAAAAATGTTTATGCATTCGGTTTATCTGTCCACGCTCTAACTCCCGTAAATATACTCCAGAGATTCCCCTAGACAGTTTTAGTAGGGTGCTGCACCCTGCCTGCCCTTACATTTACAAAATAGCACCCCTCTTGCCCCTGATGAAAAACAATAGCACCCTCCTTGCCCCCAGCTGAAAAAAGTTCCTTTACTCCTTTGTTTATTAAAAAATTTACTTGCATAGTAAAGATTGACTCATTGTTGTCTTTAAAATAGCGTCCTGTCTATTAAACATTAAAAGTAGTTTTAAAAATCAAAAGAATGCCTTTAAAAATTAAAAAAAAAGTGCCCTTAAGAATATAAAACATGCCCTTCGGAATCCAAAAGTGCCCTTTTCATACAAGAATCACCCTGCCCTTTTTTTAACCTGGGGGAAACTCTGATACTCGGATTTTCATGCAATTGATAAAGGTAATTTAGGGTCACCAAAGCTTGTTTGGCATTGTATATGACAGCGTCGGCGAACTTTTTTACATCCGCGTGCCCGATTTTTTTCAAAAAAGATCTTACGTGACCATGACGCATGGGTACTAGGCAGGTGGATTTTGAAACAAAATAGGGGAAGCTATGGCATGATTTACGTATGACATTAATGAACAATAAAGCAGAAAACACTTTTCTTTGGAACAAATATTGTATTTTTATAAAATGAAACTTAACAGCATCATCATCTAGTCGTATATACATCATAATCATACATGCATCTAGATCAAGGATGGCGAACCTTTCTGAGTATGCGTGCCAAAATTTTAAAATTATTATGTACCTATATTCTAACGTGCCAGAATTTTTACTTAAGATATTTTTACACTTATACTGAATTCGATTCCTAACTTATTTATTATGCTGCAATTTACTCAACAATATAGCCATGTCGCATCGAATTTCGTATTAATAATCTATAAATGAGATTTTCTTTTATTGTATACTTCCAAATCAGATCATTTGTAGTTCTTCAGGTAGAAGCAGGTTTAATAGAAACAATTATGATATTATGACAATTAAAATTAAATTTTCAAAATTAAAACCCAATTATAATAAAACCTAAAACAACTTAAAACCCTAACCCTAAATAAAATAAAACAATCTAAAGTAGAAAGAGCACTTAAAGTATATTAATATTCAATTTTCAAAAATAAAACCTTTGAAAGTTGATAAAGAAGTAAAATGATTTGTCAAACTATGTTGAAAGGTTTGGTGAGAAAATGACGCTACAGAGCTCTTTCATTGGAATTTATAAAAGTAAGTTATATACTAGTTACACAAAACTGTATTGTGCCACAGAAGTTTTTTTTATGTGCCAAGTTTGACACGCGTGCCATTAGGTTCGCCATCCCTGATCTAGATATATACATAAGTCGCATTAAAATAAAAAATAAAAATGGATACAGTTTTTTTTTCTCTCTCTCCTAAGTCTCGAATTTTTTTAAGTGTTATGGACCAACGGTACTTTGAGTACCATTTTAAGTAATTAACCGTAATTAACAAAAACAGAGCATATATCTTCTAATGTGTCATGGTAATTAATGCAAAGCAAAAAAGTTTCAAGGGCGTAGTTTTTTAAACTCAATTTGGGATATAAAGTGTTAAAAGAATAGCCTGAATCTGATTTTAAATCGCCGCCGTGCTTGGTCTCCCGAACTCATCTCTAGTAGGGGAGACCGGGGGAATGGCGACACCTTAAGAGAATTTAAAATTTTTTCACCTCAAAAAAATGTTTATTTTTTAATAGTAAAATTTCTAAAGCTGAATCATGATCTTTAGTATCTGCACAAATTTAACCGTAATCATAACTGTAAAGTAAGCATACATAAAAAAAATATTTTTTAAACCTCTGCACAGTGGCGGGGCGGGATTACCCAGGATACTGGAGTAATTCCGCCACTGTACCGGGTACCGGGGTAATGCCGCCACTCTTTAATGACCTAGAACATGCATCAAATGGATACTAGGAAACACATAACCTACTGAAAATAGTTAGAAAGCAATGTAATTGAGCAGAATAATGGTTAAACTTACAATTTACTTCCTATTGCAAAAGTCACAAATATAAATCTCCGCTGAATCGGCTCCAATGCATTCAAATGAGGCCATTTCTCACCCGATTTGCATGGTGGCGGCATTACCCCGAGAGGACAATATGGCGGAAATCTCCAAGCAAAGCCAAAAGAAGAACCGAACTTGTTCAACACATTGCATCAAAATGTCGGTGAATGCATGTAGATTACCGGTAATATCTTAAATACCTATAGTGCTGTCCTCTAAAAAAAACCCACAGGAAAATGTATCCTAAAAAAAACCCACCCTAGAACTTAATCAAAAATATCACAGAAGTCAAAATTTCTTTTTGTCCTGTTTCTATATGCCATTTACAATAATAAAAGCATTTAAAATTACTCAAGTGTTTATTTAGCTTTTTAAAAAATAAGCAAAAAATTACATTTATAATTTTTCATTTGTAAATCCTTCAATTTACAATTATTAAAATATTATTATTATTATTTTTTTTTTTTTTTTTTTTTTTTTTTCGCAGAATTGTTTTAAAACTAATTAATAATGAAAGAAAAACTTTGCTGTTTAATATTTTGATTTCTAGAAGTGTTTTTACATGTGGGTTATTTTTAGGAAAAAGTGGGTTTTTTTCAAAGTCTTGTTTAATTGGCTGCCATTTTGTAATATATTGATAGAAAAAAAAAATACTATACATTAAAATCTTAGTCAGGACAGGCTGTGAAAATGTAGCTACTTCAAATTGTTTTGTATTTTTTATTAAATTTTATATAGTGAGAAATTAAAAAAGTGGGTTTTTTTTAGAGGACAGCACAGTAATGTTACAATAAAAGGTGCTTATCTTTACTCATTTGAAGCTTCAAAATAAGAAGCTACTAGATGAAAACTAAATATTTCACTGGAACAAACGGACGACTTACAGCAAAATCACTGACTTCAGGCGCTATTTCTATTGTTGGCCGCTATAGTGCAGGTAGGGTCAGATGGGGTAATTATGACCAGGGGGTAATTATGACCGCCGTCATACTGGAGATATCTGATGGTAAAATTTTGTTTCAAGCTTAGATATTAACCTGATAATGTATATTTCATCTTAGGTATTCTTTATTACTAGTCTGAAGCCTTTTTGAGATCAAAATAGCAATTTGAAACTAAGTCTATAAAATTTTTGATAAACGGGATTTGTTACTTTGGAGTTCAAAGTGGTCATAATTACCCCAAACATATGTGTATTGGCAAGTATAAAGAGAAGATATAGTGGTCATAATTTCCCCACTAGTGGTCTTAATTACCCCAAACTTATGTGATTGTGAGTTTTTGGTGGGGTAATTATAACCACCCTTTTAACTTTAAAAGAAAAACAGCTATGATAATTAAAACTTTTAAAATGTGTTCTTAAAGGATCAAAGTTACTTCTTATGTACTAAAGACAGCACTTTTCCAAATAGAAATAAGCAAAAAAAAAAAAAAAAAATAGCAAAGTTGAAAATGTAAAAAGTGATCATAATTACCCCTCCTGACTATACATTCACTATCTCAAACTGTTTTTAAACTAGGCGGGTTGGCGGCATTCCCCCGGTCTCCCCTATACATG
Organism: Maratus speciosus; assembly: GCA_963932465.1. Taxonomy (NCBI): domain Eukaryota; kingdom Metazoa; phylum Arthropoda; class Arachnida; order Araneae; family Salticidae; genus Maratus; species Maratus speciosus. The sequence goes on from OZ010798.1 coordinate 297,525,030, forward strand.
GAAATATGGTTTTCTCTAACTGTTCTCCCAAAGAAATATTTAGTCACCTAAAGCTCGGAACTTTCGCGTCGGGTGTTATGTAATGTAGTAGCAAGGCTGAATTGGATATCATCTTATACGTGAAACACGGCACATAATATCGGTATGAATATCTAAAAAATTCCGATAAAACGACCTTTAGATTATGATCGATGATTCACATGACTAGTAAAGAAATAGTAACACGAGCGTTGTTTATGTTATTTTATCTTCAGACAGACCGAATGGACATGTGAGGAGGAGGAGGTCAGATTCAATATCGGTGAAGGTCAAAGACCACCGGCTGATAATACAAACAATTCCTTGTTTATAATAGTCTCAAATTTTCCTTTTACTCCTTCATATTTTGGGAGCGAGCCATATTAAATTCATTTTCTCAATGGATCGTTTTATGAAATATTCAATAATGGGGTTCATACTCGTTTTCAAAGAAACAATTTCGGCGTTCTCTCAGAGTTACGTTCCAGCTTCAATAATTTAACATTTTCAACTACGAAACACAGTGAATAGCAATGACTGCTGATTAATGTTAACTGAAAGATTATCTATCATTAATAAGAAATGATTATACATATTTTTTTATTTATTTACTATCAAAAACAAAATAGGCTACAGGCCACCAGAGCCGAAAAAAGAAAATATTTTTAATAAAATTCGTATAACCTGTTTTTATATACTTCTCTTTAATATGCATTAACATTTATAGGCAGACTAAACACCGTTTTATGCACCTTTTTAACTCTAGTTTCGGTATCAGTCAGCATACCCAATCACCAGTACAAAAAAAAATCATGGAAGTTTCTCAGATATATGGAGGAGAAGCGGATTCGAGGTATACGTTTATTGATCAATAGCAGTGCAGGAAATTATAGGCAACAGCCAATAGGAAATTGTATAGGAAAAGGAACGGGTAATGTGGAAAATGTGAAAAGTATATTAATTTGGCAGTAATTTGTCACATTAGCATTCAAAGAGATATCCTAGTTTGATTTTTAAAAAAATATATAAATACTTCTGTGTAAGATCAAATTTTTAGATAGGCATACTCTTAAATCATTTTCTACTGCATTTTAAATCGTAATCTTTTTCCTTCAAGAGACATGAATTTTTTTCTGAAAAAAATTATCTAGAGACGTACGACCATTTTTAGAGTTTTCACGTATACTCTTATAATGAACACCAGAATAAAAATCTCTCAAATAAAGCAAATTTGTGATACTAAACCTTGTTTCAAAGTAAATCGTATAATATGAAATTACGGACATTACAGATTCGAATTTTAAAAATTTGATGCAGCTTTGCTTAAAAGTTTCGCAGCACACAGGCTGAGAACCACTGCCCTAGAGTGATTAAACAGGATTCAGGGTTTTGTTTTTGTTTTTTTTTTTTTTTGGGGGGGGGGGGGATAACAGGTTTTTCTCCCGAGATTTCAAAGCCAAATCCTTTTTCCCTGAGTATTCCCAGATTTCAAAATTCTCCAACATGCACATAAACCCTAGCCATTTCCCCCCTGAAAGGATTTCTGCAGCTTCGAAGGCCGGGCGGAGAGGAGAGTGGGATTTCTTTCTTTCTTATGTTCAACTTTACAAAACAGATATTTTATGCGATTTAATGGTTTTGTTACCTAGTAAAACTAATTATGTTATCCATGTTTTATTTAAAACAACATTTAAACAATATGCATGAGAAAAAAAGATAATATATGCACATAAAACACAATAGGTGTCTTGGCAGAGACCATGCGAGCCAGGGGGTGATGTTACTATGCGCGATCTGGCCAATTTTATCAAATAATTTGGATGGAGAATTGGCGCTGTTCCTTAAGCAATTAACATGCTTTCAACGTTTGGTTATATTTAGTACTTGATCAATTTTCGAAAGCAATATGCTAACGTAGAGACAATTTTAACATGCACTGTTAAAAATTAAATTAATTTTAACATGCACTGTTCAGCACCAACTTTTGGTGCTGAAGTAGCTGAAACCAGTGTTGTAGTCGTAAAAAAAAACCAGAGGGTATACGCTAAAGTCATGAACGTCATGCCTAGGGTACACGCTATAGCTTTATTTGAGAAAGGGTATACGGAGCTTCTTAAAAAAAATCCAGAAGGTATAAGGCGTCTACCTGCGTATACCCTCCACTACAACCCTGGCTGTAACCATAACATGGTGCAATCTCGTTCCAACGCTTGGAGCTTTGGCTCAGTTGGAGCCCCAAATACTGAAACAAGATCTCTCTTTTTTATGGTTACAGCTACTGTAGCACCAAAAGTTATTGAAACCCGGCACATTTTTTTTAAGAGGCTACTTCACTCTCTAAAACACTTCTCGCATTTAAATATTTTTTAAATGATTTTTTTTTCTTTTTGCAATCGATAGTTGACGTCAATCTCTCTAAAGACCACTTTTTACTTTTCAGTTTTGTTGAGAGGGTTTTTTTTTTTTTTTTTTTTTCTAGGATACACTTTCGAAACCGGTTCTGAAAAATCAAAGTATCCTTAAAAAAGTAAAAAAGGGTCATTGTAGAGATTGACGTCAGCTATCAAATTCAAAAAGTCATTTAATAAAATCGAAACGAGAACGCGATATTTTTAAAAATTTCTTCCATAGGATTAACATTAACAAGAAGGTGTTTCCGCGTAAGTGAAGTAGCCCTTTAAGAAAGTACTTGAAGAGTTAAGATACACTTTTAAAGTTTACAACATTTAATCCCCAATGCATTCAATTTTTTTTTCAACCGTCGGCCTCTTATTTGCATTGGGTCACGCGGTGCTTTTCATATTTAATAGCTTTACGAGAAAACTGACGGACATCCTGCAGGAGATAACCTTTCCTTCAAGTTGATCTAGTGGTATCTCCTTTGCATTGTTGAATCCCTCCATCCTTTTCTGAATAAACCACAGAAGGGAGGAGAAGAACAGGTTTCCTGGGATGTGTTGAAGAATGGCAAAACAAGTGCCTAAACTGAGCCTTAGTGGTTACCCTAATTATAAAAGTATGTTGAAATATGCTTTTAGTGACTTTAAAAACCATTATTTATTATGGTTTATTTATAACTAGCACAATAAAATCTTATGGAGCTATTTTGTAGAAGAGGAAAGAAAAAGAAACTTAAGGTTGTTCTCAACTGCTCTGCTCAACAAGCGCAAAACGTTTTGACATATTTACTTACAAATTCATTTTTTAGCAGGAAGATATAAAATTAGAAAGCCTGTTCGTGGAAGCGATTTGGAATCGAAATGTGTTTTTCATTTTTTTAATCAATAAATTACCTACTGAGTTATATGCGATTTTGATCACGTTACAAACGCTTTTTGACGTGCTTATTCTTCCGCGCGGAAATTCGGTTCAAAGCGCCCACTTTGACACCATTTTCTGAAAAATCTATTGCGTTTGCAAAAAAAACCCAGCCCGATTACATAGTTTCTGAACAACAACATCTACCAGTTTCATGCATTTGCGAAGAAAAATAAATTAAAACTTATGTCAAAGTTGCCCTTTTGGATTTGAGAACAGCCTTAAGACATAGTACAGGCTGTTCATAAAAGAATGTCCCAGTTATAAATTTTAATAGTATCAACTGTAAGCGTTGTAGAATGTTGGTTCAAGGTCACACATAAAGAGTAGCTCAGAGAATTTTAGAAAAGCTCATGCGCGAGTACTGCTTTGATATTTACCCCCTTGAAGTGCCACCTACGCAAAATGACGACTCTTGAGCGTAAAGCGTTATTGCTGGGCTGAAGATTTAAAAGTCGTTAGAGCCATGCGATTTTTCCCTTTGGGGCTTTATAAAAGATCGTGTTGTTCCTCCGCTACCTAATGATTTGCCAGAGTTCAGACACAGAATTAAAGAGGCTATTGCTTCCATTATTCCGGACTTGTTAACCGAAGTGTGGGAAGAATTGGACTTTAGGTTGGATGCAGGGCTCGACTAGCAAGTTCCTGTGCCCAGGGATCTTCAATTTTGCATGCCCCCTTAGATAGATTTTTTTACTGATACTAGTTTTACTCAAAAAATTTAGTTTTCCGAAAAATTGACAAACGGTTTCAGTAATAAAAATATTATTTTCTATTATTTATTGAAATGTGCTTTTAATCATACATTGAGACATATTTTTGTCATTTCATCCTATTAATATCTCATATCACATTTTTTCACAATGATTTTTTTTAATGGGAATTTAGGTGAAATTTGTTAAATTTAATTCCCCAGATGTTCTTCGGCAACTGCTAAAAGTGATTAAAAAAATAAAAGAAAGAACTTGTTACTAAACACAGATCATTTTAACAAGCCAATTTACGAACTACTTCTTTTACTTCCGCATTTGATAATGAGTGCTATTACAGCCCACTTGAGTAACTCTCTAAAGCATATGTTCTAATAACTAAGATTTCACCACTGATATGTAACTAAAAGGAACATCTGAACATTTTGACTTTTGCCAGACACCTTTAATTATTATATATTTTTTCTACGCTGCGAATATGTTTTTTAGCAGCTTTATGTATACTCACTCTTAATCATGTAGCTTCTCTGTTAACACGGAGTTTCTTATACTCCAGCCAGAAATATAAAGGTGAATGAAAAAGAAACATTTATATATTTATGTTTTATGTAATGAACATTTAAATAATTAGTGAATGAACAATGTGTTGGTTGTGAGTAATAATAAAAATAAAAAAAAAGAAATCGTTCATTTTACAGTAAATAAATAAATAAAAAGGAAATAGGTTCGTCGCATATATAAATAAGAGTAAACATGGCAGGGATCAAAGACGTCCAAATTGTCGAAAAATTAAATTCGCATAACTATGCAAATTGGAAATTTCGCGCAGAAATGATTTTAATAAAAGAAGAATTGTTTGATGTAATAACAGAAAATCCCCCAGATCCAATTAACACGGACTGGACGAAAAGGGACCGTAAAGCACGTGCAATTATCAACTTGAGTATTGAAGACTCACAAATCGTGCATGTAAAGCACTTAAACACTGCCAGAGAAACCTGGCAAGCTTTAAAAACAATTCATGAAAGGGCCAATCTCTCAAGCAAGTTATATTTGCTGAGAAAATTATACGGAGCAAAACTCCCAGAAAACGGCAATCTAATAAAACACATTACACATATTTTAGAACTTGTTGATAAACTTTCAGCCATACGCGAAACTATTAATGACTCGCACATTTCAGCTCTGTTACTTTGTTCATTACCACCTAGCTACAACACCTTAATTATAGCCCCCGAGGCCCGTCCAGAAAATGAACTTAGTTCAGAGTTTATAAAAGGAAAACTCACTGATGAATATACAAGACGTTTAGAAAACACAGATCAGAGCGAGAATTCCTCAAAAGCGTTTAAAACGCATAAAAAGTTTCCGGCTGAACACTATAATAAAAAGGACAAACAGTGCACATACTGTAAATTAAAAAACCATACATACAGAGAGTGCTGGCATCTTAAGAACAGAAACACTTACTCACCGTCACAAAAACAACAGCCGCACAAATCCAAGTATTACACATCATCGTTATGTTATGAAGACGCAAACTATTATAGAGAAAACAAAAACCGTGAAACAGAACCAATTCGGATTAACAAAACACAGGGCAATTCAGGAAAAGGCAGCGACGCAGCTTTTTTAGTCCAGAAACCAGGAAAACAAACCTGGATAATCGACTCAGGTTCATCGACACACATTCTAAACAGTAAAGATGCATTCACTAAGTTTAACGACACTGAAAAGACGACAGTCATCATTGCCAATGGCAAAACGCTGAATTCACACGGTACAGGTGAAACGACATTTAAAACAAAAACATCCGATGGAGGGATAAACACAATCACATTAAAAGAAGTATTATATGTACCAGAATTAGAATCGAACCTCATATCGGTAAGCAAAGCAACACAGAATGGCTATAAATTAATTTTCGATAAAGAAAAATGCACGTTATCCCGAAACGGGAATATTTATCTTGAAGCAAGAGTGAAAAATAATTTATATCAAGTCGAATTATTAGAAAGCGCTGAAACTAATAAAGTAAACATTGCACATGAATGTAAAAATAAAAATTGCATAGAAGTTTGGCACAAACGACTTGGCCATCGTAACTATAATGCGATAAAAGAATTAATAAATAAAAACTTAGCAGACGGTATAAAAATAAATAACTGTAATCATAATGCATTGTGTGAAATATGTATCCAAACAAAAATAAGTGATGCCCCATATCCGAAATCAACAAACTGTCCCAAAACAGGCAAAGTGCTCGATCTGATACACACGGACGTGTGCACATCTATCGGTACACCTACTATCGGGGGAAAAACAATGTTCGTCACTTTTATAGACGACTATTCAAGGTTCACAGTAATTTACTTACTTTCGCATAAAAATGAAGTTCACGAAAAGTTAAAAGATTATGTAGCCATGGTGAAAACCCAATTCGGCAGATTCCCTAAAGCTATTAGATCCGATAATGGAGGGGAATATTTAGGTAAACAAACGGAAGAATACCTAAGGGCAAGAGGTATCCAACACCAGTTTACTGTACCATTTTGTCCGAGCCAAAACGGCGTAGCGGAAAGAAAGAATAGGTCATTATTAGATATGACTAGGAGTCTACTCTCCGAAGCAGGCTTACCTCAAGAATTCTGGGGAGAAGCCATAAATACCGCCAATCACCTGCAGAATAGGCTACCAACCAAAATAACAAACAAAACACCGTTCGAAATTTGGTTCAACCGAAAACCCACCTTAGACTACCTGCGTACATTCGGCTGTAAAGCTTATGCCTATATACAAAAACATCAGCGAAACAAATTAGATGATAGAGCGCAGGAAGGAATACTTGTGGGGTATGACAACAAATCAAAAGGTTACCGTATATTCACAAAAGAAAACAAAATAATAATAGCGAGAACAGTTAAATTTATAGAAAATAGTGAAAACAACTTAAAAGAAAGCGAAGAGGTAGAAAACTCAGACAATGACAACAACTACATTCAAACAGAGTTAAGTAATTCGGACGAAGAACCAACCGCGTCCAAACAACCCGACGTAGAACCGAGAAGGTCTCAGAGGTCAAATAGAGGAGTACCACCCGACAGATACGTATGTCACGTAAAAACAAATGACACATTCGAACCATCCGATTTTTATGACATAGCAAACATGAACAACCCAGTAGAAAAAGAAAATTGGCTCAAAGCCGCTCAGCAAGAAATCAACTCATTAAAGAAAAATAAAACTTGGGACTTAGTAGATCCACCACCAAATAAGAAAATTATTGGTTGTAAGTGGATTTTTAAGAGAAAGTTAGATAATTTAGGAAATGTACAAAAATACAAGGCCCGTTTAGTAGCGAAAGGATATAATCAGAAGTACGGCGAAGATTATGATGAAACCTTCGCACCCGTAGTTTCACACACAATACGCACATTTTTAGCCTCAGCGGCATATAAAAATCTTTCTGTTCAACACATTGACATCGACACTGCATTTCTTCACGGCGAAATAGAAGAAGAAATTTTCATGAAACAACCAGAGGGTTTTATAGAAAAAAATTGTGAAAACAAAGTGTGTAAACTGAATAAAACAATCTACGACTTAAAACAGGCAGCTAGAGCCTGGCACAAAAAGGTCGCAGAATCATTAAAAAACATGAATTTTGTGCAAAGCACTGCTGACTCATGTTTGTTTACTAGAAAAGAAAAGGAAAATTTCACTTATATCATCGTCTACGTTGACGATATTTTAATCGCGAGTAAAAGTGAAATAATTAAAGATGTAATAAAACAATTGCAAAATGAGTACGGAGTAAAAGACTTAGGCGAAATAAGTCAGTACCTAGGAACCAACATAATCAAAACGAATGATGGTTACAAATTAAACCAAAAGTCAAAAATAGAAGATTTGGTTAGAAAGTTAAATTTAACAGATGCAAGACCTATTGGTACACCGATGGAAGTAGGTTTCTATAAATTAGAAGATAGCGACAATTTACTTCCGAACAATACAAAGTTAAGGCAAGCGATCGGTTCGCTCTTGTATATTGCCACAGTCACTCGACCCGACATTATGGCACCAGTAAATATACTTAGTAGGAGAAGTGCAACGCCACGCGAGAAGGATTGGAAAGCGGCAAAAAGAATTATTTACCTCAATTGCACAAAAAACCTATGCCTAACAATAAGTAAAAATAAACCACCAATACTCATCGCGTATGCTGATGCTGATTGGGCTGGGGACACTAAAAATAGAAAATCAACCACCGGCAATATTTTTTTTCTGGGTGATAATCCCATTCAATGGACTACAAAATTACAGTCAAGCATTGCATATTCTTCGGCTGAAACGGAATATGTTGCTGCAGCAACGGCAGGACAAGAAATTTTATGGCTATTAAAACTGCTAGAAGATCTTAACTTGTATCAAGTAAAACCTATTTTACTTTACCATGACAACCAAAGCAGTATAAAGATGATAGAAAATGAAAAATTTTCGAAGCGGACAAAACACATTGATATCCGCTTTCACGCCATAAGACAATTAAAGGAGGATAAAATTATCGAATTAAAATATTGTCCCACGCAATACATGATTGCTGACTGCTTGACAAAGACCACACCCAAACCTCAACTTTTGTGTGACATCAAGACTATGAACTTGCTACCTTATCCATCTGAGGAGATTAAGGAGGGTGTTAAATTTAATTCCCCAGATGTTCTTCGGCAACTGCTAAAAGTGATTAAAAAAATAAAAGAAAGAACTTGTTACTAAACACAGATCATTTTAACAAGCCAATTTACGAACTACTACTTTTACTTCCGCATTTGATAATGAGTGCTATTACAGCCCACTTGAGTAACTCTCTAAAGCATATGTTCTAATAACTAAGATTTCACCACTGATATGTAACTAAAAGGAACATCTGAACATTTTGACTTTTGCCAGACACCTTTAATTATTATATATTTTTTCTACGCTGCGAATATGTTTTTTAGCAGCTTTATGTATACTCACTCTTAATCATGTAGCTTCTCTGTTAACACGGAGTTTCTTATACTCCAGTAATATGTTTAATTATAAGTATTTAAAGCTAAAATTTGAATCTTTCTTTATCGTAAAAACATACAATACTAATTCAAATTACATTATATCTTCCCATGGATTTAGCGGATTTATATTAAGCTCTCAAAGGATACTTAAAGGATAAATAATGCTTCACAAAATAAAATAAAAATAATTTCTTCAAGAAGCTTTTGGATAAACCCCTGGCCACGCCACACCGATGAAGTTATACGTCATCGCGATATTGATGAATCCCAGGTAAGAGCATTTTACCTATTTCCATTTCAAAAGCAGCATAGCCACAAGAGATTTTTCTAATTGTTTAAATATGAGACAGCGAATTCCTGCTATCGAGAATGGAGTGCTTTGGGCTTAATAGGCCACTTAAACTCCAACAAAATTATGAAAAATTTTGTGCCCCCCAGAAATGTCGTGCCCAGGGCATGGGCTCTACGTGCCCGTGCGATAGTCAGGGCCTGGCTGGATATGTGCCGTATAACTAAAGGTGCCCCTATTGAACATTAGTAAGGAAAAATAGGAAAGTTTACCTTCAATTTGAAGTATGATTTGTTTTAAATAATCTAAATTAAACTGTTATAATATACAATTGAAACTTTTTTTTTTTAGTTCATGGGGGGAAGGGGGGGGGAACTAGAGTGCGAACATACAATAAAATTACAATTGTACATCTATATTAAAACCAATGTAGATCTGACAGATCAGTTTATTTGCCTATAGAAGGCCGAAAAAAGGGGTGCATTTTAGCATTTTTTTTAACAATGTAAAAAAAAAAAAAAAAACGGATTAAAAAACCGAGATTCTACTGGCAATCGAGACGCTAGTACTATTTCCATATTTTAATGGAAATTTTCCCTCATAAACTCCAGAAATCCGTATTTTTACTTAAAGTTTCCCCATAAATTACAGAAAAATCTCAGTTTTACTGGAATTTATGGGGGTAAATTTCCGTTAAAATACGGAAATAGTACTGGCGTCTCGATTGCCAGTAGAATCTCCGTTTTTTAGTCTTTTTTTTACAGCGTAGAATAGGAAATAAAGAAGATTTTAGGCTCTGGGTTTTTTGCGTGTTATTTATCATTTAAAGAACATTAAAAAAAAAATTTAAAGTAAAAATTTGATGTGGTTACACTCCCTATACGAAAAATTGGCTTTTCAAAGACAAACGTCCACTTTTCATTATCCCTTCGTTGGTCACTTCTCGGCCCTTATCTTAGGTAAGTAACTATGGTAACGAAGGGAAAATGAAAAGAGGACGTTTGTCCTCGAAAAGCTGATTTTTTCTACAGGGACTATACTACATGGGGTGCGCGCCGTGCACTTCCAATCAGGCGGGATCCGATAGACCGTCAGAATCGTCTGCAATCAATTTTCATTAAGGATTATGAGAGTAGATAATATCGTCTATGGAACTTCAAACATTTGAAATCAAAAAGTAGAAAATCAATAAGTGGCAGCCATTTGAAAAAAGGTCTATTTCCGACTCCTTTTTTCGCACTTTGGTATTCTTCTAAAAAAGTTTAATTTTCATAAAAATGGCTCAAAGTGGTCCATGCTCCAATTACTTATATTATCTTTAATTTATTTATTTTTTAAACTTAGCAATATCGGTTTAATAGATTTTGCGATCTGGTCCGCCCAGTTTGAAAAAGTCATTTTGCGTAAATTGCGTTTATAAGTGCTCCAAAACGGTTTAATCTTGCGGACGCGTTGCACTGAAGCACTAAACTACGAAAGGACTTCGAATTTGGGAAAATCGTGTTACAGGGATAATCTACATACTATAGGGAATAGAAAAATGTAAAAAAAATTTCAACCGAAAAAAAAAGCAAAAGTTCTCTAAAAGTCATAATGAAGGGGACGAATATTTTTTCCAACTGGATTATATCATATTCAAAGCTGGAGTAGCACAGTTGAAGTTTATTCCAACAGAGCGAAAAATGTCCAGACCAGGGATCGAACCTGGATACTTGGCGTACCGTGCCAATGCCTTACCTGTTAGGCTATCCGGACCGATACCTGGCTGACATAATTCACTCTTATTAGTTGGACTTGGCTGCAAACTGCAGCGCTATTTCATTCATCCGAGCTATAACTATAGCATTTACATGATGAAACTACTTCAACAGGGAAACTCCTGTATACCATGTAATTAGGTCATAATGAAGGGGACGAATATTTTTTCCAACTGGATTATATCATATTCAAAGCTGGAGTAGCACAGTTGAAGTTTATTCCAACAGAGCGAAAAATGTCCAGACCAGGGATTGAAGTAGTTTCATCATGTAAATGCTATAGTTATAGCTCGGATGAATGAAATAGCGCTGCAGTTTGCAGCCAAGTCCAACTAATAAGAGTGAATTATGTCAGCCAGGTATCGGTCCGGATAGCCTAACAGGTAAGGCATTGGCACGGTACGCCAAGTATCCAGGTTCGATCCCTGGTCTGGACATTTTTCGCTCTGTTGGAATAAACTTCAACTGTGCTACTCCAGCTTTGAATATAGTTCTCTAAAAGTTTAGAATAATATCATTAATCCGTTGTTTTGTTGGCGAGCTTTTTTTTCTTTTCTTTACTTTTTCTTTAATACGGATTAGAATTTAAACGAAATTTATAAATATTTTAAAAGACATTAAATAAAGAATGTAACATATCTACGAGGTCTGATCAAGCCGAAGAGAGACTCAGGTTCTGATTTTAAAATGAGGACCAAAATCGGGCGTTACATATTCAGTACCTTAGAAGTATAATTACCGGCGAAAAATATCTCCAGTCAATTATGTTTAAATATTACACAGGAAAATTTACTACACATCCATTTAACATGGCTACAAGACAGACATCCGTCGATTCGAAGTGACTAATACAGAAAGAAAAAGCAAAAAGCGACACGCATATTTCGACACACGATACTTGAACTGTTTCAAAAATGAAACTTTCAAAGCAGGAATTATTCACCCGACTGATTCCGTTTCTCAGACTGATTCAGGATATAGTATTACTTCATTCATAAAAGATTAGACCGGACACGATATCGTTCCAGCAGTAATTACATTATAAATATCATGCAATATAAGAATTTGATTCCACGACATGTCTTCATGTATTTATTTGGAGTTTGAATTAATACATCAAGCTCTTGGGAGTTTTGCGGATGAAAATTCTTTCGAGTTAGAGGCAGAAAAATCTGGATTGAGAATAAATAGTAAGTGATACGAGAATAGTATTAACTCTTGAATGCATAGTGTAACTCGGGAGTTGCATGATTTTTTTTTTTTTTTTTTTTTTTGGGGGGGGGGGGGGGGCATTTGGCGCTTTCTATTGGTCTTTTGTGAACTATTATGTGGAACTTACGTGTGATAACATGCATTTGAGGTCGTGAAGTCTGTTTTTGTTCCGATTTGGAATCATAGAGGGGTTATAACCTCTTTTGTTAATACTGCTTGAAATGGGCTCGACTGGCGCTTTTTCTCTATCTTTATAAGGTAGTCATTAATTCTAAAAACTATTAAAAGCATTATAAAAATTACTATATCGTTGAATAGTTGTTACTGTGCAGTGTAAACACTTTAGAGTAAGTACATAATTTAAAATGATTTTTTAGCCATTTTTGTTATGAACTCGGGAGTGACGTTATGACCGACAGATACACAAATATATTTTTCCCCCACTATCTTTCTAGTGCATAATTAACAAAAAAGAGACTCAAAAATATAATGTTTCCCGTACAAAATAAAAAATCCCCCATTAAAGGGTTAACACATTGTTAGCCGGTCACGAGTACATTGGTGTTTGCAAATCGAAATTTTACGCTTTTTTATTGCAATTAATTCCGAAAAATAATTTTAAGCCTTTTTTAATTGCTGAAATCTGATATTAAAAAGGACGAAAATTATTTAAAACTATTAAGTGACATTAGAATAACTGAGTGAGTCGACACTACGCGATAACAGCAGGGCTGCCACTGGCGAGTATTTCTCTATTCCATTCACACCACTATTTAAAAAAGAAAAAAAAAATTGTAGTATATTTCTGTTGCAAATTGTTTGTCCAAGATTTTTGTTTTGAGAAAGTGGTGCGAGGTAGAATTAAAAAATAGCGTGGAAACCCACGCTGCTCGCTCTCTCCCCTCAAAGGTCAAGATGGGTGGTGTCGGGCTGTCAAGTGAAGGAACGGGGAGCTTTCCTCTTTGGATTAACGCATTCGATTAATCTGCAGGGATATATCAGGGCATCCATTTTGTAGCCTGGTGAAGTATTTTTTTTTCTCTTTTTTGTTGAGAACTTTTATCAAATACTACTTTTATCAAATACTACATTTCTTTAAAAATACTACATTATAATGGAATACAATAATTTAAAAAAGTTCTTGAAGTAAAAAAAAAACTGTGTCTGTAATGTTTCGCTCTTTTTTAAACATATATTTTAGCCCTTTTTTTTTTCGTTTCATTAATGAAAAAGATATATATATATATTTACATTTTACTCCAGTCGGTTTTTAGAGGTCTACACGGGTCGGAATTTCCAGGCCCGACCCGAACGAAAGCTATCTTTTCCCGGCTCGGTATAAAAATTGAAAGTTTGGCCCGACTCAGTTTCTACAAAAAAGTCCGTTTTTCTCGACATACAATTAAGATTCTTTTAATGAATACTACATAATATTTATAGGAACATTATTCAGTATATTTTACGTTACTGTGATGTTCGCAAAACAGAAAACACACAATAGTAAACATTAACGATTACTTACAGTGTTTTAGTCATCGTCTCTACTGACATTTTAAATTCAAATAAGGATTCATTAAAAGATTAATGTAGTTCAGAATAAAGGATTAAAAACATGATAATTTTTGAAGCTGTATAATAAAAAGTAGATTTGTGTAAATATTTCTCCCATTTTTAAGGCTTTTCTCAAATCCGAAGGAGCTACATTTCGACACATTTATGAATTCATTTCTTTTTAAAAACGCGTAAGATTGTCAGGTATTCTTATTCAGAAACTATGTAAATGTCGTTTTTTTTTATAAATAAAAGCAATATATCTTTCTGAAAATACTGCCAAAATTAGCGTTTTGAATCGAATTTCCGCAAGCGATAGCACAGGAAAAGAGAAAAACGTGACAGTCACGTGACAAGAATCTCCTTTATCTCTATAATTTATCAAGTATGGAGAAAGCTATTCGTTTCCAAATGCCTTCAATAATCAGGCTTGTCAATTTTATGCCTTTATAGTTAAAAATGAGTCAGAAAATGTGTCTAAAAGTTTCGCATTGTTGAGCAGTGACTATGAGAACCACCTTAAGGTATATTTCCAAAGATACTGTTAAGGCTATTCTTAACTGCTCTCCTCAACAAGCGCAAAACGTTTTGACATATTTACAATTTCATTTTTTAACGGAAAGATATAAAATTGGAAAGCCTGGCCATGAAAGCGATTTGGAATTGAACTGTTTTTTCCATTTTTTGATCAATCAATTACCTATTGAGTTATAAGCGAATTCGATCACGTGACAAACACGTTTTTCGCCCGCTCTTGAGTGCTCTTTCTCCCTTCGCGCGGAAATTCGGTTCAAAACGCCCACTTTGACACTCTTTTCTGAAAGATCTATTGCGTTTGCAAAAAAATGAAAAAACCAGCTCAATTACTTAGTTTCTGAACAACAACACCAGCTTGTTTCATGCATTTTCGAGCAAAAATAAATTAAAACTTATGTCAGAAAGTTGTCCTTTTGGATTTAAGAACACCCTTAACAGAAGTTCATTATCACTATTAATAATCTTACAAAACATAATGCGTATCCTACACATCCTGAGATCGATTAAGACCAGTTTCGTCCCGGCCCGAGTCTGCTGAGAAAAATTAAACCCGGAGTCAGACATCTAGTAACTGTACGATGCCGATCTCAACAATGGACATGTTATATTTCTATATTGATGTTGTTAAACTCGCATCGGCTCGTGAAGTACATTTATACTTCTCGAGAAAATCATATTCATTGAAAATGGTTCGTATTTTATCTGCTTCACTTGAATTCTTATATCGGACCGATAGGCCCGATTAATTTTTTTTATCGACCCGGCCGACCCTGCAGGCCCGTTCAATTTTTTTGCCGGCCTGGCCCGGCCCGTTTATTTTGTCTGCCGGTCCGGCTCGGCCCGTTGAAAAAATTGTCCTAATTCTGCCGGCCCGGCCCGTTTGAAAATTCGCCTTCATTCCGCCGGGCAGGGTACGGGCCTCGGGCCAAGCCCGGGCAGACCTCTAGTCGGTTTATAAAGGACGTTTTAAAATGCGCAGGCAAGCAATATCTACATTTTGCTTTTACTTTTAAGAATCAAGGTGTTTTTAAACTAATGGTTTTCCGGCATATTCACAGACTTTCTTTTAACGTAAAAACGTGAAACTGGGCAGGAATGCAAGTGATTTGGAATCGAATTTTATTTTTCATTTTTCAAAAAATATACTTAATCGAGTTACAGGTGTTTACTCTCTTATAACAACTTTTTTGGTAACTTCCGTTCAAATCGCCAACTGTGACACCCTTTTCTGTCACTTTGTTTGCCTTTATAAGAAAAAGAAAAACGCTATTAGATTTCGTAATTTTTTTTTTTATAAAAACGCGCTTGCCAGTTTTGTGTTGTTAATAATAAAAACGTATTTATGACTGTCTCAGCAAGTATCCAATTTGAATTTTATACATATTAGTTGAAATTAAGGATTGACCGAAACGAGTTTTTAAGACCGAAACAAAAACTGAAACCGAACTTTGGTAATCTTACTATTTTCGGCCGAAAACGAAAATGTCCTATTTTTTTTAAAGTAATTAATACATACATAATTATTGATTAATTATATGTGTAATTAAATAAATTTAAGGATTATTATGTTTTGAAATTAACGCACAAATATAATTAAAAAGATTTATTAAAAGACGTATAAATACACTTAAAAGTTAACACTTTCAAAACATTAAATACAATTCTAAAAGTCTAAAACCTACAAGTTTCAAAAGTAAACTTTTGAATTCTACAAACTAATAAGTATTTTTCTCTTTTTAACTGAAGTAAGACCCTGATGATGGCCACAGGGTAGCTGAAACTTGTAAGTTTTAGACTTTTAGAATTTTATTTAGTGTTTTGAAAGTGTTAACTTTTAAGTGTATTATACATGCAATTATTATACGTGTGGCCATAGTTGGCTCTCTGTGCCTCTGGCCAAAACTTTTTATTTTCATATAAAATAAAATATAATTAAATCAGTCTCTAATTATATGAATTTCATCTAATTAAAAAATGTTTTAGGTATACATACCTCGATTTACCTTTTACAAAGATTTTTGTAAATGATAATCTGTTATACTGTAATATAGTAATATTATTCCGTTATACTATATTCAACGGGTATTCGAAACACTTCTGCGGTTTCAAATCTATTACTGTTAAGTCTGCAGCTTTTAATGAGCTTGTGAAAAGCGTCTTCAAAGTTTAGTCATGCATGTATTACTTGCTTTATAATTTATTTCACATGTTGAGTCAGTCATGACTGATAATTATAAACAGTGAAATACACAGCAATAAATAAAGAGTGTCTCATTTGAGCCGATACAGCTCAAATCAATGAGTTATATTGAAAATTTCCAAAGGAAGAAACGAGACTTTTTGGAATAAAAATAATTTCGGACGAGTTTCGGTGAGGCCGAATTTTTGGCAACATTTTCGCCGAAAACGAAACTCCGATTTTGAGCCAAAAACGAGAACGAAACCGAATTTTCGGTCGATCTCTAGTTGAAATGTTTGGTTTACACACTGAATTGTTGATTTAATCTATGAGTTTTTTCGTTTCAAAATTTTAAGTTCTAAACTGAGTTTGAAAAAAATGCTTCGTTTTCACTTTTATCAGTTTTCGCTTGTGCTCTTAATTATTTTCATACTAATTATTTAGCATATAATGCTAAGTACTGCATTATTATGAAAATAATAAAACTTTAGCATTATAGTTTATGTTATATTTATATGATACAGATTATTTTAGCATTACAGTTTGATATATTTATATGATACAGAATATTCAATTAAACTATATTCGACTAAAACGTGCTTAATCAATATATATGTTTTATTATCGCATGCTTAACAGAAGATCGCATCTGCATTGAAAAAAAAAAATCGCATATTTTTAGTTTTTTAAAGACGTACTTACGGTGACTAAAAAATACGTGATAAATGAATGTTGTTAATGTAGAAGAATACATGATTTATACAGATTTGTACGTGTGTAAATTTATGTACAGATAACTGAATCAAAATCAACTGAATCAATTTTTTTTTATCTAAAAAATATTTCATGTATATAGAGAGAAAATTAACTTCGTTTCACCCTTCCTTATTATATTTGGCAAATCATGCCACATTACTGTTTTGAAGTACATTTTAAAGAAATGTATTGCTTTTTTAATTAGCCTTTTTTTTTTCTTGGGGTATTTAAGTTATAGATTTAAGAATTTACAGCCGGAAGTGAAATTTTGTTTTTGCTACATTCTCCAAGAAAAGCATTTGAAACCCTTTGTAAGCTTATAAGTCGCTATTTATTAATCGCGTGTCAATAAACTAACGACAGCAATATTTGCCATATTGAGAGGTTGTCGGAACAA
Source organism: Maratus speciosus (assembly GCA_963932465.1). NCBI lineage: Eukaryota > Metazoa > Arthropoda > Arachnida > Araneae > Salticidae > Maratus > Maratus speciosus. Next base: position 297,542,808 of record OZ010798.1, read on the forward strand.
TCCGATGAATGACATGAAGTTGACATTTGCTTAAAAGTGCTTCCAGATTATTCCACTTTCAACTGAAATGCATTTTGGAAAAGAGCAAACAGCCTTTATGCTTTTAAAAGCTTATATAGTAACAAATAATTGACTATTGTATGATTAAAGATCTGACACCAATGAAGTCGGTGTTGTTTAAAGAATCGGAACTAGAAAACTGCCTATTCCTTTTTTTTTAATTGTACAATGGGGTGATTAAAATGTATCTCTTTCCTTCTTTCTTTCTTTTGTTCGACTGCACTTTAATATCTTCAGATTTACTTGATAGTGTACCATTTATTTATGAAATTTGTCACCATATGAAAATAGATAGCACTTAGTTAACGCATATAGTTATTTACAAAGAAAAAGTATCAGAAAAGAAAAAAAAATTCTCTCAGAAAGATTACAGAATGAGTCCCTTTTATTAGAGAAGCATATGTAGTACTAACACATTAGCTGAATTGGCGCATATTTCTTGAACATGTGCGTGCCCATAAGTGTACCTGATACATAAATTAAAAAAACCAATTCCACTCCATCCAGGCAACAAAATGGATGCTTATATGGATCATCCCAAGGCAAATCCACTATTTCAAAGAAAGGATTAGTTTTTCTCCCGATACGAGGTGGGGGAGAATGATTAATGGTTTGCTTATTGTTTGATTTGAACCGGGCCCCTTGGGCCGGAACCAAAAAATAGTTGCCTGTGGCAGCCCTGTAATAGTAACTTTCAGGAAATCAATTACGTGAAATGAGGAAGCACATGCCAGATTTTGTAAAGAAGGGCAGCTGCAAGAAGGTATTTTAAAGACAAAGTGAATCGAACTTTCGCTCATTAAAAAACAACTAACAACTTTGCAGACCCATTCCGCTCAAATTGTACTGATACTGAACTGAATTATTGCACAAATTATGTATTTCCTGAAGAGGATTTTTTTTTTTTTTTTGTGTGTGTGTGTGTGTGTGTGTAGCAAGAATGTCTGGATCATTCTCGCAGTAAACAAAAGAGACAGACCTCCGAACTTTCAGCCGTCTCGGTTGACACGTGATCAAGGTAGGCTGAAAAGTTGTTAGACAATTGGTCAAAACTTTATGTTGGTCACGTGACAGCAGATATGGAACACAGACTTCTAATATACGTAGACTCCAAATCGGCAACCTTTTCTTGACTCCTACATCTCTGCCCTCCATCACGTGATGGAAGGCAGATTTAGCACGCCAGACCGGTTTTTCTCCTCGTAATCTCTCTCCAGATTCCCGCCGATATACATCGTCTGTCTGTGTTTGCCTCGAGTTGACCGTACTTTTGCTTTGCCAATAAAGGGATTACCGCCAAAATACGGCACCCTTTTGGCGATGGAAGCAAAAGATGTTGGATTCAAAACCTCCCCGAAAGAACAATGGAATTGGGAGTCTACTTATATTAGAAGTCTGTGAGATGGGAAGTGCCGTGCTGTTTCTCGTTGGGTGCGTTTGATTTTTATGAAGAGCTTAAAGTCAGAAACGTTTGCAGAAGGGCCGAAGTCGGGCGACCGACCGGATTGCTGAAGTTTTAAGCACGGGAACTAAAGACATTAAAAATTTACTGTGATCAGCTGTAACATTTCTTCGAACGAGTTTCATGTTTCAAAGGAAACATGAAATTAAAAAAAGATCTCTACCTAGTTATCAAAGAAAAGGATCTCCCATTACGGCTTCATGCAAGAAGGCCAACTAAAGCCATTTAACCACGTTAAAGAATTATTGAAGAGATTAGCATAAGATATGCATGTTTCCGTTTCCAGCCAAGTAAATTTACATTACGAGCCAGATACATGCAATAAATGATTTCCCAAAAGCAGATAAAACAGGCCGTTATAACGGGAAAAATGAAGAAAAAAAAAGGGGGGAAACTAATTCCACCATTTTAAAGACGTTTAATCCTTAACTGCTGTTAGCGGCCTCACAGATTCCTGCTCCCCCCCCCCCCACTCGAAATTTTTCAGTTTAAATTATAATTTTCAGTTCGTCTGTAGGTACTAGTGAAATTTTGTTTCGTTTGGAACCCTAGTATCTCCCCTAGAGATTTCTAAATAGGGGAATTTTAATAGTCCTGTACAACAAGTTTAGTACAGAAACAGTATCCTATGAGTTTATGCAGCCTTTTATTTATCCTACGATCAAACGGTTCCACAGACCGCTCACAGTATCTATGCCACAGTTTTTGTCAAAGCAGTTGAGGCTACTTACCCATTAGCTAATGTTAATCCTACGGAAGAAACTTAAGACAGCTCGCTTGCATTTCAATATTTGTAAATGTTTTTTCTTTTTTGGGCATTGAGTAGCTGAGATCGATCTGTACAAAAGTCATTTTTTAATTTTTCGATTTTCTTTGCAGGGTTTTTTTTTTTTTTTCGCGTGAGAATACTTTTATTTTCGAAATTGGTTCCGAAAGTGAAAGTATCGTAATAATAATAATAAAAAACTTTGTAAACAAAATCGATCGCAGCAAAGTCAATGCAAAATCATGTAAAAATATTGAAATGCAAACGAGCTATCTTAAGAAATTTCTTCCACAGGATTAACATTAGCGAGCGGGTGTTTTCGCGTGAGTGAAGTAGCCTGTTAAGTGTTAAACGAGCTTTTAATGAAAGTTAGAGGAGCACGCTTGAGATTCCCACGTTTTAATATCTCAAAAATCACATTTTAGTTGTGTCACTTTACGAATAAGATATGTTTCGAATACGATAGCTATAAATAAAAACATGGCCGCAATTACAGAACAACTGATTAATGAAATAGGATGAACCATTTAACGATAATACGGAATCTATACTCATGTAACTAACGTCAACTTTAAAGAAACGCGCAAAAAGGAAACAGCTTCCAAACATAGCCTTCCTCCTCCTCTCTAAAACAACGGCTTTTTCCTGTGTAAATGTTCCATAATGCTCGGAGTTAAGATAATGCGCCAGCTGCATTTAATCTCAGTAATGGAATTCGCATAAATAATCAGCTACTGGAGTTTTATTTTTTTTTTGTGAAAGTGGGAGATTAGGGCACGTGACCGAAAATACTTTCACGGCTAAAAACCTTCGGAAAAAAAAAATAATAAAATAGGGTCGGTAGGCTTCACAAGTCATGCGAGTGAAAAGAAAGTGAAAGAATGTCTAGCAAGAAATGCATTATTTTTTTTCGCTCAAAATACATGAAGGGTGTAACTGGAAGATTTAATAAAATGAACATAAATAATATAGTTTATCTCTCTATATAAATTTTGCATTAAAAAAAACAAAAACAAAAAAACCCCAGCAATTTAAAGACTTTATATTTTCTTCAATTAGATTGGGGGTAACAATTCCTTAAATATGCGTGCAGACAGAGATCGTCGACTTTCGGCTCGTGAAAAGTAAGTGACTGTCGTTGCAGGGTATATATTTTATTTATATACCCTGAAGAGTATTTTCTTTGTTAATTTTATATGCTTTGTTTTAAAACATTTGAATGGACAAAGATTATAATTGACGAAAGCCGATTCAGATATCAGATCAGATGTCATAATCAACAAAGTTCTTTGGGTGAAATATGTCCACCAGATTTGTCTAGGATAGCTTAGTTGGCAGAGCAATGACAGCTTAAGCCAAAAGGTCCCTGGTTCAAATCCTGGCCTGAATATTTTTTCACTCAGATGAAAAATTACAGTTCATTATAATTCATCACAGAGTCTTTTTAGAAAAGAAAGCCCAAACAAATAATTTACGACTTTTGTCGTCCTATTCGTTCTATGCTCAGTTTAAGATTCATGATAGAGCAGCCCGGTGTTAAGCTTTGCCTCATACCCAAATACAATTCACAGGGTTAGGGCTCCGAGTAATATTTTTACCTCCTTACTTTGAGGAGTAGGGAATAGGGCAAATAAAAGGATGCCGAATTCATTCTACTAAAGTACTGCGAATATAATGCTTGTTTATAAACATCACAATTTTCAATATTAAGGTTTGAGAATCAAGAGGGTGGCCATTCATCAAATGAACAAATATCGAGCGCTTAACCCTTAACTGCTGTGACAGAAATTGACGACTAGATACTGTTTTTGTACTAAACTTTATAGTGGTCTATTATAATTAATCTATTCAGAAGTTTCTAGTGATAGTACTAGGAGTTCAAACGAAACCAAATTTCACTGTCTATAAACTGAAAATAACAAATTAAACGGTAAAAAAGGTTAAAAAAGCAGTGCTCTGTGAGACCGCTAATAGCAGTTGAGGGTTAATATCGGACACAGAATTTCGCCTTATGATTTTGAGCGTTCGAGTCGAATAATGAGGCCTTGACATGACAAGACATCACAACAGCTCAAAAGACTTTGCATATAATAATTACGGATTTTGATTTCCATATTATACAGTAAAGCACCGAATATACGTCTTTCAGGGAACCGTTCTAAAACGCCCTATAACTAAGAAAGACATACAATCGAAATTGCAGTCGCCTAAGGTGTAAAATCTTTCACTGTAGAAATATAATGCTGCAATCATAGAAATTTTGCTACCATTTTCCATTGTTTAAAATGCACTATCTATTGAAAAAAACTTAAAAAAATTCGAAAAAAAATTATAATCATTTCTAAAATTGAAAAATAAAAGTGAGAATTATCAAACCTTATATCAGTTGCGCAACTTTAATTATACTTTGTTTTTATTCCATTATCGAACGTACAGACATATTTTAACTAAACTAATCTTTAATCGTCGTCTGATTTACTTTGAGACTAAATCAAAGCATTATGTATGGAGTTAAGTTTCTAGAAAGTTTTCTCACTAGGATTGTAAGATACAAAAAAGATTCCAAGAATGTCAATGCAGTCCACCTACTGTCCATTCTATTAGTCCCACCTCCTCCATAGGCTCCACGAACTTGAAATAACCTCCGTAGCAGTCGCACATGTTCTTTGTCTTTCCCCAAATATTGCAAGCAGAAAAGAAAGAAGAACGACTGGGAGAAAAAATTCTGAGAAAATCGGTTAAGAGATGAAAGAAACAACATATAACCGACGTTATGCGTCGTATAAACGAAACATTACAACATTAAAATACATAGGGATAAATCGGGACCGCACTGTAAAGACGTATAAATGAGAGACGTATAAACGGCGATTTACTGTACCTGGATTAAGAGTATATACAGTCGGAGGTCTTCGAACGGATATGAGAAACGAGCTCGCAATTTTAGGAAGTGGAGTACATTTTGCAACTGCCTTGGCTTCCTATAAGTTATTGGAATTTAAAGATGTTATTTTACTCCCGAGCCATTATCAAAACAGAAAACTTGAAATTTTCCAGTAGGGGACTCGATCCTTCCTTTCAGGCATCTCATCTCATAAAAGGACACCTCTTTTTCAATATGTTACTTTAAAGATGGAATTTCAATCCAATCATAACGTTCATTTTCTAAAGCATCGAAAACCTTAAAGGTTTATTTAGACTTCTCACATTTCAAAATTATCAATGAAATAATACCATCAAAACTTAAAAATTTGGCAAGCGTTATGCGCAAGGATGTAGGGGAGAGTGGTAATGAATGGGCCATGGGATGAATGGGCCATTAACAAAATATGAAAAAGTATTTGCATAAAATTATTTTAGATGGCACCAATAGATGTAGCTATTTGTTCTATCAGGCTCATCAAATTTTCCATTGTTTGGGAGAAGCCATTTTCCTACTAGAGTAGGATGGTCAAGAATCTGATTGAAAAGTAATTTTTTTTCCCTTTTCAGTAAAATAAATAAGCGAAAAAATATCTATTATTTCATTGCAGATATGTGTATTACTAAGTCTTTGCATATCTGTAAACTAATTTTAGGATGTATTTAGATGTTATTTAAATTTAATGTACTAAAAAAACTTGAATATATTCCAGAAGTAGGCGGGGCTGAATGGGCCACTATATCATGGTCATGAATGGGCCATTTTCCCCCTGATCATGAAGATATGGTTTTTCTTTCTTTTTTTTCTTCTGATTATCTCTTTAATATGAAACATAACTGGCTGCAATGGATTTAGATTAAATTACTGTCTAGTTAGAATAGGTTTATTGTTATGTCTAAAAAATATTTTGCACATTTCCACCCCAAGAAATATTCATTAGTAACATAAGTTAAATTGTATAAATGATTAAGGTGAACTGTCCAGTTGTTGACCACAACTGCCAGTATTTTCCCATTTGATATAAAACTAGAATCATTGTTTATATTCTGAATCTGATGGGTAGAATAAATAAAAGAAATTTACACTAAATAGTCAATTAATAGGCAGTTCAACCCTGTTACCCATGTCGTTTAATATTAATTTTGAAAAATATAAATTTTGTTAAATCATAATGTGTATTACCTATTATTTTTTTGCATATTTTATGTCCCTTCTTTCTTATAATCTCATTATTTTGTCATTTTTCTGCTACAATTATGTTATTTAATAATATCACTTTTGATGTTTATAAATTTTGATAAGCATTGTGTATTACTTACTATTTCAGATGCTTTTGATCATATCATGTCAAGTGCCATTCATTTTGTCTTATTAGGTGAATAAAAAATTAATTCCACATTTTTTCATTGAATTCATTTAGTGGCCCATTCATTACCTTCAATGGCCCATTCAACCCCATGGGTGGGGATGAACGGGCCAAATTTCTATATTTTTATTTTCTATTATTCATTATAGACATTTTCTAATCCAATTTTTATGACTTTTTTATATAACCAAATAAGTAAAGTAACTGACGAGCCAATTCCGAACCAAAAAAGAAAAAATTGCAAAAATTAACCAAAAATTGGCCCATTCATTACCACTCTCGCCTACTAGTTTTTTTTTTTTTAAGTAATGGAGGGCATACGGTGATATACGCCGTATAACTTATGGACAATTCCGTATACCCTCCGTAGCTATAGCGTATACTCTCTGGTTAATATCCCATACCTATAGCGTATACTTTTTTTTTTTTTTTACGACCACACTACTGGTTATGCAGAAACTCGTCATTAGAATGGACTGATATTCTATTTTTTTCGGAAAAATATCATTTGAAAATTTATCAATCGAAGGACATACAAAATATGTGATCTCAGATTCACATTCTTTTGCTTTAGTCACGCAAAATGCTGTATTTCTTTTTAGCAGCCCTACAATAATTAAGAATTGCAAATTTTGGAGCTGCTTAATATTTTCTAAATATGGATGAGTAGCATTATTCATAACATCGTTTGGTATTTTAAACTTCAAATAGATCAGCTATAGCAGTCCAAAACAAACTAATACTGAATATTTAAGGGTGAGGGGGAATCAGGGGGTTGGGGGCGGATGGAGAAGTACTTTCGGAATTTATTCATTTGGAAATTTAAAAATAAATTTTAACATATAGATAATTTTTAACTAGACAATATCGTATATTATAATAGGTCATGGGAAAATAATCGTATTTAATTTTTACGGAAAGATTGAAACTCTCAGCTGTTCACATCCAAGAAAGTGTGAAAAAGTTTTATAGCCATTTCTAAAATCCACATACACTTTAATATATAAACAACAAATCTTTAGCGTATTAAAAAAATTCCAAATACACAAAAATTAATAAATGCCTTTGTCTTATGTTTCCAAACAATGTATATAAATGAACAAAGAACGGAACTTTGGTGAGATAATTATTTAGTAATTAGTCTCACATAGCTGTTCGGAGTCATCACTCGCACGTGACACATTCGTCATTCATGAAAAAGGAATGAGAGAAAAGAAAAAACACTAACCTTGCCAGATCTTCGAGTGTACATCAAAAGCAGATGATATAGGTACTCCCCACACATCTTCGTAGTCCAAAGATGTGAAAAAAATATATATAACACCACGCGCACAAAGAAATGTGTAAAAGAAAAAAAATGTCAACACACGCGCACAAATTATCAAACTCAGTTGTCCACGAAAATACCCGATTTCAAATCAAGCAGAAAAAGGCCTCCAAGTTACGCAATGGCAAGGCTGTTTAGTAGCACATGACATGAGTCAGGTGATAACTGCTTAGAAGTGGTAGAAGGAAGAAAATAGAAATAGCCCGACACAAGACTGATAGGAAGGAAGGAACAAATACCCATGCGCCTTTCACTGACAGCCAATTCGTTGCCGATCAAACTATAGATATTATACTAGAAACACGCGTTTCGTTTATTTATCTCAACTGGCAGGATTTTGAAATCAACATTGAAATGCATGTATCGCAGTAAATATCTAAAAAAAATGAACAACACAGCGCAGAAAGGAAAAAAAAACATAGAAATTAGTCAAATCTGTAATTTTGCAAATTTCCTCATTGATAACCCGAGCATTATGTTTTGCTTCGCAAGTTGTTCAAATTCGTATTTACGAATTTCACAGGAATCGTACACCCGGAAAATTTGGCAACTATTCCAGTTCATTCTTAAAATAAATAATAATATATATATTTTTTAAAGATCACTTAAGTGTAAAACTCAGTCATTGAATAAATGAATAATTTAATAAGAACTATTCATAAATATAACAATTATTTTTTGACGAAAAACTTCATTTAGCGTTTTTAATTTCACTAATGATATTTGTAAGGGGGAGGGGGAAAAAAACTGCCTTAGAGTAATTTATTTTGCTTTTGAGATCACTTGGTGAAATACCCATGCGCCCTTCACTAACACCCAATTTGTTGCCTATCAAACTACAGATGTTACAGAAACACGCGTTTCGTTTATCTGAACTGGTTGATTTTGAAATCAACATTCAAATGGATGTAGTATAGCAGTAAATGCCTAATGAAAAATCCAGTGCAGAAAAGGAAAAACATATTTTAAGAACATATATATGTAAAATTAAGTGGATATATAAAAATATACCAGGTCGGCGAACCTTTTTAGTGCGCGTACCAAAAATTCACCAACATCTATCAACAGTGTAACGTGCCACACTTTGACATAAAAATAATTTTGCAAAGTGGGATATTTATACAAAACACTAGTTAAAAAATCAGATGCTATTACTCTGTATATCGGAATAAGCCATTAAATAAATGGCATTTTAATTCGTTAATATGATTCATTTATGTGATAATTTTCACTATAATAAGGAAATGAAAATACGAAATTTTATTTTAGTAATTTTTGACCGTATTATTTATGCAATATCTAGTTATAATTATCCAAGTTGCATGAAACATTGTATCAATAAATTATTGATGAGATTTTAGCTGTTGTATGTTTGATGGAGGATGGTTTATACCTGATTCATATTTTGACATTTATATAAATTGGATCTGTTTGCCATGTTATTGAAGGGACTGTCTAAAAAAATTAACTTGAAAAACACAGCTTTATAAAATCATATAGAAAGGTAAAATACATATCGCAAACGCTGCATAACATCACAAGAAAATTCTTTTCACGCAAAAATAATTGCATTATTTGTGAGTCTGTCCGTATGAAACAAAATTTTATTCATTATAATAGAAATTAAATGTTATCTGTCTAATAATTATAAAATTTATTTTTTTGCCTGCCAGAGAAATTGTCGTACGTGCCAACTCTGGCACGCGTGCCAGAGGTTCGCCAACCCTGGAATATACTTTTTATAATCCTACACGCAACGCATGTTTGTCAGATCACTTTTTTGAAAGTCCTTAATTTGTATATCTTAATTAAATTAAATTCTATATTTTTCATTAAATGTATTTAAAGGAATACGTAAATAAAGAATTATACAATTTACTCTAAAAAATATTTCAATTTGAAGAAATAGTTACGGCTCCAAAATTTTAATATTGTGTTAAATCAAACAATATCAAGCTGCTGAAGGCGATCTTTCGCCTTAAATTCAAATGGATTGATTTTTCGTAATCGGGCTGCACGCTATAGAGTCGGGTTTTTAAAAATCCATGCTTCATTTTTTTTTTTAAACAAAAAATTAGTAAACTGAGATAGTTTTCAAAGATAATGCATTTGGAAAAGCTCTTTTCCCCAATTCGACAGTGAAAAAATTTAAATTGTGCGATATTTAGAAGGAAAAAAAATGCAATAAAAGCGAAAATAATTGGTCATGTGCTATCAGCGTCACTCACGTACATGTTTTTGTTTTATAATATAGTTTTTCAATTTGACATAAAGGCAGCACTTATTCTTGAAAAACAAATATTCAATCGAAAACAAGAGCCATAAGATTACAAATGAGACATTGCAAAATAAACAATATCTGCAACTTAAATTCCAGCGGAATTAAGAAAATTCCAGATTAAGTCCCTTAATAGGGTAATTTTCGGATGGGAAAGGTTTGAACAGCGGCGTGGGGATTAGAAATAAATATCATTTAAGTAAAGTTTGTCCGTGAATTTGTTTCTTAAGAAAACGCCGAGAGAGAAGTAAACAAATATATGCTGCCAAGGTTGAAGTCGTTTTCATAAAACTATTTTTACAACTGAAACGGCGGAGAAAAACTATTAAAATTCACATTAATATTTTTTTAGTATAAACAACGACAACATTGTCACGATAACTAATATAAACGTAGCGCAATTTGCATGTTACGGCTATTTATAGTTATCTGAATTCATGAATATATTTTTTATAGGTAAATTATTTTTATCTATTTTCGAGTTAACAATAAAAGTCCCATCTGGCCTCTTAATATTGAAATTACTTATCGGCATTTACGCACCGTTTCATTTAATATGTTGATAGAAATATGAAAGTCAGACTCCACTCACGCGAAAACATCCGCTGGCAAATGTTAATCCTATGGAAGAAGTTTTAGGATATCTCGTTTGCATTTCAATTTCTTTTTCTCCTTGCATTGGCTAGCTGAGATTGATATATACAAAGGCCTTTGTTTGCTTTTCCAATCTTGTTTACGGAGTTAATATTATTATTAGGATACTTTTACTTTCGGAACAGGTTTTGAAAGTGAAAGTATCCTCATTAAAAAAAAAAAACCCTGCAAAGAAAATTAAAAAAGAAGTAAAAAACGGTCTTTGAAGAGATCGACAATTCAATGCGATTTAATTCGATCTATTCAATGAACAATCTTTTAAAAATATTGAAATGCAAACGATATATCTTAGGATACTTTTACTTTCGGAACCGGTTTCGAAAGTGAAAATATCCTCATTAAAAAAACCTGCAAAGAAAATCAAAAAAGTAAAAAACGGTCTTTCAAGAGATCGATCTTGGCTATTCAATGAACAATCTTTTAAAAATATTGAAATGCAAACGAGATATCTTAAAAAACCTCTGCTGAACAAGCGCAAAACGTTGACACACTTACAAATTCCTTTTTTAACGCAGAAAGGTACAAAATTGGAAGGCCTGACTATGGAAGCGATTTGGAATCGAACTGTGTTTTCCATTTTTTGATCAATAAATTACCTATTGAGTTAGAAGCGATTTTGTTCACGTGACAAAGAAGTTTTTTCTCCGTTCGCTGACTGGTTTTTCTGCTTTCTTCGGGAACTTCGGTTCAAAACGACAACTTTGACACTATTTTATGAAAGATCTATTGCGTTTGCGAAAAAACAGCTCGATTAGATAGTTTCTGAACAACAACGCCTGCTAGTTTCATGCATTTCCGAACAAAAATAAAAACTTATGTCATAAAGTTGCGCCCTTTTGGATTTGAGAACAGCCTTAAGGGGAGTTCGTTCTACTTTGGGCAAAATTTTCGATTTTCATCCCTCAAGTGTGTAGATTGTTGCCCTAAAGCAGTTTTTTGATATTTCAACTCCTAACAATATTTTTTTCTCTATGAATTTAACGCCGCTCGTTGAACGTAACGCTATTGGCAATTGTAAAATTTTAAACTTGTTTTTCTCGAAACCCTATTTTTAAAACTGGGCAATCTTTTCCCACGAGAATTATTGAACTGATTTGCTTCTTTTTAGTTAAAAGAAAGCTAATATTATTTTGCTGGAGAACTGTGGACGTGTGGATATAGATCCCCCCCCCCCCCCTTTTTTGTAAAAAACATGCCTGGAACTCAAGGAATTCTACATTGTTTTCCAACTTTTAATCCTTTAAGGGTGTATATTCCAATCCAAACTGCTTATTTTCGGATACATTTTTAAATTCATTTTTGCTCTCAAACGCATCAGACTGGGATATTCTCTTATTTAGAAACTACATAATAAGCCGTGCTTCTCGATTTTTTGATAAATGTCGACAATATTGTAAAAAAATGCTGTCAAAGTTTTGAACCGATTTTTCCGAAGCGGGAGATCTGGGAATGGAAAAAAAAATGGTCATACTGAGAAAATAATTGTTTAAAAATCAAATTCTAATTAATTGAGCGAAAAATGAAATCACAGTATCTTATATATTTCAAAATTCACTTCAGCAACTTTCATGTTTTTATTTTTAAAAATGAGTCTGAAAATGTCTCAGAAAATTTCGAGCTGTTGAGGATGGATTTATTTATTTTTTTTTTTTTTTCGAATACGCTAATCAATAAAAAAGTTAGGAAAATATGAATCGGGAACACAGTACATCATCGAGTACATAATTTCCAAACTCTAGTACATGACAAATTGAGTAAAATCTATTACAAAATGCTATCTTTACATACATGGGGCATTCTCACAATCTTTTGACTTTTGGGGGAAAACATCTGACAAAATTAAACTTGCTAAAATAACATTTTAACCTGATAGACGAATGTCTTAATGATTCAAAATAAAGAAAAAATGGTCAGCAGCGAAAAGTTTTTCATTTAACTGAGGTTTAAGTTAAACTTGCGAGTTTAATTTTCCTTGCCATTTTACCCCTATAACTATTTTTTTCTAAATTTTTACTTATAATGAATTTGCATAGTACCCACAGGACATTCAAATAAGAAATAATAACAATGTAGTACTTTTAATACAGAATTTTTGTATAACACTGTCTTTAAGGGGTGTTAAAGAAGGGACGGTAAGGTTAAAAAAAGGGGATTGTATTGGAAAAAAGGAACGAAATGGTAAAAAAAAAAAAAAAAGGACGGTAAGGATGGAACGGTAAGGAAAATTACCACCTATTTTTAGGAAAATCATGTTAAGGGTGTTCTCAAATCGAAAAGGGCAAATTTCTGACACAAGTTTTAATTTATTTTTGTTCGAAAATGCCTTAAACTGGCTGGTGTTGTTCAGAAACTATGTAATTGAGCTGTTTTTTTCTTTTTTGCAAACGCAATAGATCTTTCAGAAAATAATGTCAAAGTGGGCGTTTTGAACCGAATTTCTGCGCGAAAAGAGAAAGAGCACCCAAGAGCGAGCGAAAAACAGGTTTGTCACGTGATATATTTCGCTTCTAACTCAATAGGTAATTGATTGATCAAAAAATGGAAAAAACAGTTCCATTCCAAATCGCTCCCATGGCCAGGCTTTCCAATTTTATATCTTTCCGTTAAAAAATGAATTTGTAAATATGTCAAAACGTTTTTCGCTTGTTGAGCAGAGCAGTTAAGAAAAGCCTTAAGACTAAGTGATAGCTACAATGTTCATTGATTTTTAGAAACAGTTGTTAACATTGGATTAAATTATTATTATTTCTTTTAATTTACCTCGAAAAGTGCAGGGATTAACCTTGGGGACGGTGAGACTACCAATAAAGCCACAATGCTTGAAATTGATATTTAAATGGTGATTTAAATACTACAGTAAATTTCCTGCCAAAGAATTTTAGACATTATTTCTCTGTCATTCTTCTGCATGAGTAAAAACTTGAAAAAAATTCTGTGGCTGCATCTGAAATGATTTTTGAATAAGTTTAGAAGAGGGATGGTAAGGAATCTAAAACCCACGGACAGAGTTTAAAAAATAATAACAACCCTAAAAATGTGTGTAGATTAATTTTTAGCTACATATTTATATAAAACAGTAGTTCCAGTTTCAGAAAAAAATTACATCGAATTATTTTTATTGAAATAATTTTATCCAGACAGCTCCAAACTTAAAAATCAGCATATGACACGGGACGGTATAGGAGTTTTCCAGGTGTTTGGACCCCCAACATCGTCCAAAACTTATTTATCTCGTTAATATTGTTGTGCAATCATGCAATGGGATGTTCCCCAGTATATGAAAACGCAAAAAAATGTATTAAAATAAAAATTATTATTCATGGACATGAAAGTCAAAAGATTGTGAGAATGAACCAAACCCCACATATGAACCAAATTAAGGTGTGTAGTAAGCTGGATTACCATTCTAAAATAGCGATACTCTAAATTCGAAAGATTTGGAGGTAAGAACGGCGGCTAGTGTAGGACCCGGTGTGGGAGAGGTAATATGCCCAACACCCTCGGTGTGAAAATAAGAATTCTGGTGGGGGAAAATATTTTTGAACAGTTTTTTTTATTCAAAACTACATTTAGGAAAGGAAGAACGAAAAGTTAGGTTTTACTGTCCTCTTTTCTGTACAAGAAGAAATCAATGAGAGTTCCTAAAAGCACCAAACTATGCTCTGTTTACAATTGATTGCCCATTTCGAAATTATTAGAGATATTCCTTTTACTTGGATACTTTCAGACAGAGTTGTTTACTATAATGCCTATTCGTTTAGCCGTGAAAGTTCATTAAACTAATTATGAACCAGAAATGTTCCTTAATAAATGAAATCCAATAAACACCACATAGAAATAAGACGCATTCTATTAAAAATTGTTTGGCTCAAACCATATATATTTTAATTTAAAAATATCGGGTTTGTCAGCTGTGAAACCGTCTCACTCTAAACATAACCAGGATTCAGGGACGCAAGAGCTGCGCCACAAATGGCTGATTTTCACCACTAAATTTTAACAGCAGTCTTCGCCTTATTAAATCTCAAATTCTGTCATTAAATAAGCTGAGAAAAACTACATAAATTCAGTGGTAGCAATCAGCCATTTGTGGCGAAGCGCTTGCATCCCTGCAGGATTTGATTTTATAATTATTACAATAATGAAGATAATGTAACGATATTTTCGATAAATGATTTTCTATTTTAACAGCAAAGATAATTTTACGTTGTTTGAAACGTCATGACTTCCAAGATAATTCTGGAATTCGGTCCGTGACACCGTATGCACTGTCAGATACTTTCCGAATTTTGCAACGTCTAGCTCAGTATTGTTTGTACATGCATTAATGGGCATTTTATAGTAGCCAATATTTTGATTTTTTCCAAATTTCACAGGCTTTTAATTAGAAAATTTATTTAATAAAGTAAATTTTGTTCCTATGTGGCGCTTATTTGATTTTATTTATTAAATGAAATTCTGTTTCAGAGTGTTTTGATTTGAAAAAATACAGAAGATTTGGAAGCCATGCACGCTAGATTTTACGCTACATAATTAGATTACTTTTACAACAATTGTTTGTTTGACATGTAATCATAACTTTACAGTTTTGACCATCAGTTCAGATACAACCTGTATACACTATACATAATGTAATCAATCACTCCCTTGCCCCTGTTGGTAGCTATGGTTTTCCAAATAATAGTTTAGTTACATATGATTTAATCATAAAGAAAATACCTGTTGATATCAACTTTTATTATTATTATTATTATTATTATTATTATTCCAGAGTAAAAATGACTATGCTCATTTTTACAAATGAATAATTGAAAATATTATTTTAAACCATTCGGAGCCAGGACTTAATTTCTAACAAAAAAAAGTACCGGAGCCCTAATATTCTGCATTACCGGTACAACAACCGTATCGCCCCCCCCCCCCCTCCCTGTCACTCCAATCTGCATATTTATATTTCGTACATTATTTGCAAACTTTAAGAGGCTACTTCAGTCAGGCGAAAAGACCCGTTCACTAATGGTAATCCTATTGAAGAAATTTATAACGATATCTCGGTTGCATTTCAATATTTTTAAATGATTTCTTTTGCGTTGGATAGCTGAGATCGATCTGTATGCAGGCCGTTTTTTTACTTTTTCGATTTTCATTGCAGATTTTTTTTATGAGGATGTTTTCACTTTTGAAACCGGTTCCGAAAATGAAAGTGTCCCTATAAAAAATATCTGTAAACAAAATCGAAAAAGTATAAAACAACCTTTGTACAGATCGATCTCAGCTGTCTAATGCAAAAGAAATCATTTAAAAATATTGAAATTCAACCGAGATATCTTTATAAATTTCTTCCATAGGATTAGCATTAGCGAACGGGTCTTTTCACTTGACTGAAGTAACCTCTTAAAGCTTTTTTCCTCTTTAGCAAAATAAAAATTTTAGATATATCTATCTATCAGCATATACTTAGCTGTCAACTATTCCACTTTTTTAGTTATCTCTCCTTCTGAATGGTAATTGTTGTCTAATTTTAAAGTTAATTGTAGAATTCTGCGATTAAATATAGTAAGGATTATGATTAAAAAATAGTGTTAACACAAAAAAGGGACAGTTCTCAGCTATGCATTTTTAAGGAAAAATGGATGAAATTTACAGAAATTAATATTTATTTGCTGAAGAATGGAACAAAGTTTTATAATTTCCTATAAAAGGTGAATATCTTATACTATAATATAATCGATTTCTTCCGCATAACAATCTTTTGTGGCGAGTCCCTGAAAATCAGATTAAATTAAAAAATTGACACTGTTAGCGGAAAGAATCGATGCTTTTATAGAAAAAGGAGGAAAACTGCTCGATTGCTTTCTATCAGAATAACAATACATGCCAATTATATCTACTTAGAAATGAAAGTGACTTCGTAAATGTGCAGAGCAGAGCCTTAGCATGGGTACCGTTCATGATACAAAATACAGATTGAGCTCGAGTCAGTCCAAGCCCAAAACCGATATAAAAATTGAGTTCGTTTTACTTCCATCTCCTATGTGTGCGAAACATTACGTCACATATAAGCGTTTTGGTAAAAAAAGAATGCAAAAGCTTGGAGATGGAAAGGAAAGAAAAAGGTAATTCAGGCTTCGTTTTTTCGGAAGAGCTATTGCACTAGGCCCCGGAGCCCTGTATTTATGAGCTCCGGTGAATTCCAACCAATATTTAAATATTTACTAAAAACAGAAGTACCGGCCGGCGCAAATTAAGCCCTGTTCGGAGCTTTGAAGAAATATCTTAAAGTACTTCAAACCATAGCTGTTGAAAATGAGAAAGTTAAATATAAATCCTCCTCCTCTTAAATTATTAAATTCCAATTTTTCAAGATAGGTGCGTTTCAAAATAAATAAACACAGCGCTATCTCAAAAGAGAGAAACTATCAAAAACAATAACAGTTAAAGAACGATACCCAAGCACCAAAAAAGCAAACCGATTGAAGTGGTTTTTATTTTCAACTTATTTATCATACTTCCAAAGTCGCAAGCATTTTAAAAAACAAGAGAAAATAGAAACCGTTCAGTTCAGGTGAAGCATTATAGTGGCGCCATCTGTTGTAATTAGTATCTCAGAAAAATTTTACACCCTTTTTTTCTGTAGTTGAATTATTTTCTATTGACGAAACTGCAAAATCCCAAATCGTAAAACAATATGCAAAATAAACTAATAATATATTAAACATTTCATCTAAAAGCTGCCAGTACCTTTAAAATTGTAAAAGAAAAGAAGATTCAGAAGTTGTGTAACGAGAAACACAAAATTAAAACTTTACTGAAAAAAAAGAAAATTTTGGTGCAAAAGAATGGAACTCTTAATTTTTCCACACTCAACCAAAATTTTAATTAATGCTGCACACTAATTACATAAAAACCAAAATAGTTTCCTCCAATAATTTCAAGTATATTATTAGTTTTGGGCTTATGCAATAGATGGCAGCACTATTCATTTTGTAAACCCATGAATGGAACAACCCAAAAACCTAGAGCGTCTGTTATCCAAGTTCAAAAGGAGCCAGATTACATTTTTATCAGGTTTGTCAGGTTCTTATAAAAAGGTTCCATATACAGAAAAATGTTTTTTCAAAAATTGTATGCAATAAATCTAAAATTTTAAAATTGAACAAGAATTTCAACAGGGAATTTCAACAAGAATTTCAACTCAAAAATTACTACAGGGATTATTTTGTTATTCTTTTCCCCAGTGAACATTTTCTCCCTTACTCAACCAAACATCAATTTTACCTGATGATGTAAGAAAACATATGATTTCTCACGTTATTAAAAGTATTAAACATTGAAATAAATCTTCCATCTGCGATAAATGCGACTTTTATGCACCAGATATCATTCATTATAAAGTAAACCGCTTAGTTTTGAACGTTTCGTTTTCATATACATCTATTTTTTTTAATTCATAAAATCTGGACGAACGTAGTTACTAAATTTTTTAGCGTACACATCCGATCATCCACTCCCCATCCCCCACAATATTTATAACCCATATTCCAATTGCAAAATAAAACAGTTCCTCGCCCCGCCCCCACACCCAATTCTAATTTAAAGTTTTAAATCAAATCTGGCATTAACTTTGCACTTTTTAAACTAACTTAAACAAAGATTTTAAGTTGCATATTGTTAGATATTATAAAAACATGAAAAATTAAGTTTGAGCCAGTCCTTTTTTTCTGTCCCTGCAGGCGAAGACAGTCGCGAGTTAATGCTAAACCTATGGGGGGGGGGGGGGGGGGATTATTTTCTAATATCTCCTTTGCATTGCGGCATTTTTAAATAATTTTTTGTGCATTGGATAGCTGAGCTCCATCTCTACATCGCTCCTTTTTGTACTTTTTCGATTTTGGTTGCAGATATTTTTTTTGAACGGCACTTTAATTTTGGGAACCGGTTTCGAAAGTGAAAGTAACTTTATAAAAAAAATATCTGCAGCTAAAATCGAAAAAGTAAAAAAAAGGAGCGATGTCGAGATGGACCTCAGCGATCCAATGTAAAATATATATATATATATATATATTTAAAAATGTCGAAATGCAAACGAGATATTAGAAAATAACCTCCCCATAGTTTTAGCATTAGCTCGCGAATGTCTTCGCCTGCAGGGACAGGACTACAGGAGTCCTAACACATTCAATATTTAATGCATGAAAAATCAAATAAAAGAAAGGCTTGGCATTGTTTTATATTACAGATAGGATACACATAGGATATTAGAAGAAAAACTTTATAATCCGTTACAATAAATACCAAAATTACCTGCTTTTACTGGTTCTTAAGATGCAGTTTATTAAAGAGCAATTCCACAGAAAATTATCATTTGGGACAGGGGGGGGGGGGGATAAAATTTATAATATGTTTAATTTAAGGGTATGATTGGAAAACTTGATATTTTATATTCTATAATAAAATCCTAATAAAAAGGCATTGCAAATTACTGTTTACAAAGTGAGTTAAGTACCATTATTGTTTTTGTAAAGTCAATGTTTCGTCAGTTACACAATAAAAGTTACGTCAGTTATACGTGTAGTGCCATTTTTTTGTTTTTTACTATTCAGAAATCAATTAAACAAGTTAATGTTATAATTTGGCATTACTTAGTGTTGTTGAGAACATTAAATCACTTTTTTTAACGGAATAGTTTGTTAATTTTTACACTTCAATGAAGGCAGAATAAATGTTTGTATATTTTGTGTTACGTCAATTACTGAATTTTGAATTGCAATTTTTGGGACTAAAACAGAGATTTAAATAATCTGCAGGTATTTGGGTATTAAGTCCTTAGTAAGAAATATTTTAAATTGTAAAAAATTGTTCTAGCTTTATTAGTAAATTTTCTACATAGTTTTGAAAACAAAATTCGATGATAAAATGTTACGTCAGTTACGATGGAATTGCCCTAATGTTTAAGGCGATTCGCGAGTGCACTGCTCAACAAGCCAAAACTTTGACATTTACTATTTTTAAACGTAAAAGCACAAAATTGGGCTATTGAAGCGATTTGGAATCGAAACGAGCTTTGCGTTTTTTTCTTATAAATAAATTACTTATCGAATTACAGTCGGACCTCTATTTAACGAACCTCTATTTTGCGAATTTCTCTATTTTGCGAATTTTTCCTTGGAACCAAGAACATTTTGCGAATTTCTTCGTAAAATAACCTCCAAATAGCGAAGTGCATTCTCTATTTAACGAACTTTTTCTTGTGGCCAAAATTTTTTTTTCTCCCCATTTCTTAAAATATTTCTGGACATTTCAAAGTTATTCTTTCTTTAAACACATTTTATGATGTTCAATGGCCTTGAACTGGTTTTACCAAGCGTTTTCTTTGTCAGCAGTGAGAATTCGGTAAGTACGGAGGACGAAGACGATAATCCCTTAGAGTAACTTAAAAAAATGTGGATACAGATGAGAAAAAAAGAAGAAATTAACCATGATGTGCTGATTGATGATTATATTTCATTTAATTCTGAAATTGAGACCTCGGAAACACTATCCGAATTGAATATTTTTGACAGTGTGAAAAATAAAAACAATACAGCAATGAATTGCGATGAAGACGAATATGATGATGATGGAAATGATCATTATGCAGGAATTTACGAAACTTCGTATGATGAAATGCTAAAATCATTTGAAACAATCCGACGGGGATTATAGTTAGAATAAAATATGCATGAAGGGGTTTTTGGTGCATTGCAAAAATGAGAGACGTATTACGAGAGAAAGCACTTTAAATAAAAAACTTAGGCAAAATTAACAGAGTTTTTCAGAAATTAAATTTAAGGACGCATATGTTAATGTATGGTAAAAATTATTTGTTATAATAATAATAAATACGATAATGTCATTAAAATTCGTTAATTTTAATGTATAACTATTTACTTTAAACAGAAAATACAGTGTATTCCCGGACAATGTTTTGTTTTCCTTGCAGATTTCAAAGAGTTACAGATGGAAAAAATGAATTGAGGATGGATATTGGTGGGTAAAATAAATAAAACAAATCGCTATATTTTATTTAAAAAAATGTGATTAGTTACTTTTAGTAAAAATATTTAGTGTGTATGAATTTAAAATCTGTTTTATGTAGTTTAAAGTATTTTAAAAGGTGAATCTATTTAACGAATTTTCCATATAACGAACTTTTTTCTGGGATTTAGCGACTTCGTTAAATAGAGGCTCGACTGTATAAGCAATTTTGATCGCGTGACAATCGGTTTTCCTCCATCTCACTGCCTGATTTTTTTTTCCTTTCGTCTAAAAATTCGGTTCAAAACGCCAACTTTGACAGTATTTTCAAAAAGATCTTTTACGTTTACAAAAAAAAGGAAATCGTCTTTCGATAACATAGTTTTTCAATAACAATACCTGCCAATTTCATGAGTCTCCGAACTAAAATGAATTCAAACTTGTGTCGAAGTTGCCCCTTCGGATTCGAGAACAGCCTTAATTGCATTTCCACTCATAAGCGTTTATATTTTGTTAATCAATATTCCTCATCGCCGTTCTACAAATACGACAGGTGTATTAGGTCTTTTTCTTAAGGCTGTTCTTAAATCCAAAGGGTCAACTTTCTGACATAAGTTTTAATTCATTTTTGTTCGGAAACGCATGAAACTAGAAGGTGAAACTATGTCATCGAATTGTTTTTTCCGTTTTCTTGTAAACGCAATAGATCTTTCAGAAAATACTGTCACTAGTTGGCATTTTGAACTGAACTTCCGAACGAAAGAAGAAAATGCAGCCAGTATGGCGTGTCACGTGATCAAAATAACTCAATAGGTAATTGATTGATCAAAAAATGGAAACACAGTTCGATTCCAGATCGCTTCCATGGTCAGGCTTTCCAATTTCACATCTTTCTGTTAAAAAATGAATTTGTAAATGTGTCAAAACGTTTTGCACTTCTTGAGCAGAGTAGTTGAGAAAACAGCCTTAAAAGAAAAATAACAGTTCTGTAATAGGTATAACATCCGCAACCCCCTGGTAAAGAGGGTTATAATAGAGCTATCCTACTTATAAGACAATCCAATATCAGTTACAACCTGTTCGTAGCTCGTATTATCACGAGGAGGAGGGGGGGGGGGGGCTTTAAAACCGTCCAAACTAAGTATTTCTAAGTTAATAAGTGTTTTCATATGTTAAAAGGAGAAAAATAAAAACTTTCCATGGCTATGCCCACAAGTTTTCTTTCGAGGTGCGTAGTTCGTTCCTGTAAAGTCACAGAAGTATATAAATATATCGTTGAAAAAAAAACATTTCATTGTCATCATTGACATTCTTGTCTCGCTTACTAAAGATATCAACAGCACAAATACTATAAAAAATATCCCGACAATGGACTACTGGAAGCGATTCATCTGGATTATCGGATGATGCTAAGACGTCCGACATAGTTATTTGTCGACTTCTTTGAAGATTTACCTAATAAAAGAGAGATACGATCTCGTAATGGGCCGGCTGCTTTCAGGACAACAGAACAATTATTTCGTAGCGAACAAGGCAGCACTGTTTAATGAAGTTGCAAGAAAGGGATGGACAGATAAAATCAACGATTTCCAAGCTTTGATCACTTTGCTTAGCAATTAACTAGGATAGTATAACAGCGCCAGCTAATGATCATTTGATCTGGTTTCGTTATTGGTACTAATCACTGCCTTACTTTATTGGTCGAGTATCTCTACTCATTAAATAGCCAAAAACAAGGGACATACTCTTCATTATCGAATGGAGGTTATGCGATTTTTATTGATACCCCCCTATCCTACACACAAACTAATAACACACACAGAGTTACGATGCGAGACTATTTCTTAAAAGCCGACACTAGTTACTCAAAAAGACCAGTATGATAATGTTAATCCTATGGCGAAGTTATTTTCAAATATCTCGCTTGAATTTTGATATTTTCGAATGATGTTTCCCCCATAGGATAGCTGACGACAATCTACAACCGGGTTAGTTTTTACTTTTTCGATTTTGGTTATAGAGTTTTTTTTTTTTTTTTATATTTATATTAGAATAGTTTCAATTTCAGAACCGGTTCCGAAAGTAAAAGTATTTTTTAAAAGAATATATGAAACCAAAATCAAAAAAGTAAAACCTAGCCCGGTTGTAGATCATCCTCAGCCATTCTATGCCAAACATCATACGTAAATATCAAAATTTAAGCGAGATATTTGAAAATAACTTCGCCATAGGATTAACATTATCATCTGGGTCTTTTTGAGTGACTACTGGTGTCGGCTCTTAAGGCTCCTCATCAGTCAGGCGGGAAATTCTCCTCTCTAATGCTAAACCTTTTGAAATGCATCTGTATTTTTACATTCTTCTACCTTTACAAGAAGAAAATATTTTTGAATATTGCCAAGACATGGCACAACTATAGCCCTACTATTTTGGTTTGTATTTTCTGTAATGTCTGGGTTCGGTATGCTAAAAAATATTCAAGAATTTTTTTATATTAATTGTTTTTGCAAAGTAAGCAATAAAATAATCTGCAATAAATGATTTCAATGTGCCCCCCCCCCCCCCCCTCCAAGAAATATCTGCCAATTGATGGCCAAGAAATATTGGAAAGCTTTCAATGCAAGTTGTTTTCAATGTAAGTTTGTAAAACCATTTTCCAAAACTTTATTTCACGTATTTTTAATATTTCTTTTTATGCGGATATTTATTTTAAATACCTCAAAAGCAATAGACTTGATAAATATGGTATCATACATTATTTTAAATTTAAAATTTGGGTGCAATGCAGGATGAACAGGAGATCAGCGTATTGGGACATTACATGTACACTAGGGTGGTCACCAACATGGGGAAAAAAAATTTAACGTTTTCTTCAGGGGGACCCTCCTAAAAGTTGCCAATTAGTTAGAAAATGAGATTGGCAAAGTTTCAACTGAAATGAATAACATTAACCCGTGCCTCATCGAGGTTGAAGTCTTGAAAATTTGCAGTTTTTGGCAAAAAATTGTTTTTCTTTCTTTACGTGAAAACTGTCTTAGAAACCTGATTCTTGTTTTATTTCATAGAAACAGTTGTTGCCTTAAACTTTTACTATCATCAAAACTTATATTTAATGAATATTAGTATTTTTCTGGTCAGCTCGTGAACCATACCCTCAAACTCTGCATTTTTGAAACA
This sequence comes from Maratus speciosus, assembly GCA_963932465.1. Classification (NCBI taxonomy): domain Eukaryota; kingdom Metazoa; phylum Arthropoda; class Arachnida; order Araneae; family Salticidae; genus Maratus; species Maratus speciosus. The sequence goes on from OZ010798.1 coordinate 297,566,838, forward strand.
TAAGTGAAAAATGACAAATTAATAATTTTATTACTTTTGATAATTCTTTTTGCATTATTTTCATTAATAGGCAAAAATAAATGAACAATTTTTACAACTTTAAAAATATTTCACGAATTATAATTGATTATTAGTTATCTAGTTCTGTGTCTAGTAAGAAAGAGGTTCTCGATTTGTGTTGCAGTTGAACCTCTGAATTTCTATTTTTATTACAGGGCTGTTTTTGTTACCTGTTATCCTTATCTATTTTTAGAATTGACGAAACATTCCGTAAAGCCCCCCCCCCCCCTTTTGATATGATGGCAGAAATGCAATATTTTTTTAATTGGCCACTTGTCTCATCAAATCATCGACAGTAAGCTATCAAGTAATCGTGAAGTTTTATGTATTTTATTTTATAATATTCGCAAAATGAAACTGAACGCCAGAGAAGCAGCTAGATTTAGAGTACATCCACCAGTTAACCACAGACTTTAATTTTAAGTAGAAGTGCAATTGACTCCCCAAATAACTATTTCGTAAACAAAGAACTGAGATCATCAAAAACAGATTTAAAATTTCCGGTTTAGAGAGAACTGTTATTCACTGGGATGGAAAACTGCTTCACCATTTTTTGAATAAAGAAAATGTAGAGAGGATAGAAGTTTTAATTAGTTGTGGGGATGAAGAACAGTTACTACGAGTTCCACAGCTTGAAAATAGTATCGGAATAATTCAGGCGAATGCTGTATTTTCAGCAGTTGAAGAGTGGAGGAAGTTGGTAAAATCCAGGCAATATGTTTTGATACAACTGCAGTAAACAACGGTCACCTCATAGGAACCTGCATTCTTCTATAGCAATTGTTAAAGCAAAAGTCTTCTGTATTTACCATGTCGCCACCCTAATCTAGAAATTATCCTAAAAGCCGGTTTTGATTGTAAAGTGGGAATAATCACTGCTCCTCAGCCAGATATTTAAAAAAAAAACAATTCTGATTGGGTGGTTTAAATTAAACCAGAGTAAACATAAAAATGCTATTGAAGATGAAATAGTAGATATAAATAGTTAATTTAGAAGAAATTTCAAGTTTTCTTACAGGATCTTTTAAAAATTAACAGCTCAGAGATGATTATAAAGTGTTTATCCAACTTTGTTTAATTTTTATAGGACTCCTTCCTACAAGACTTTTTTCAGAGCACCTGGTGCTTTTAATCATGTCAGATGCACAAGCAATTTATTCTCTCAAAATATATTGTCATAGATAATCTCTCAATAACAAATTTAGAAAAAGAAGGTATTAAAATCCTTTGCTTATTTCTAATCAATATTTGTGTAAAATCGTGCTTCAATATTCCCACTCCCACTTTCGACCCCAATCCAAGACCTGCAAATAATAAAATCACTTGTTCACTACAGAAAAATTTATAAATAGGTTGCAGACAAAGTACTCGTTAAAATGATAAACCATCTTTGGTATTTTAACTCGGATCAAGTTGCATTTTCATTTTTAGATGATATTTTGAAAAAAAAAAAAAAAGTCAACATAAGCATGGCTGTAAAATTAATGTTATTTGAAGAAGAAATGATGATGATGATAGGAATTTAAAAGCAACAAAAATTTTCAACGAAGTGGATTATTTATTGAACAAAGAAGTCAATGTTTTTGTTTCATCTCAAACTATAAAAATTTTTAAGAGATTTTATATTAATAAGCCTTTTTTAAATACTGATCCCAATCTATGGTGTGAAAATAAACCTTATTTGAAAGCAAGAAATAAGTGAATGGTTTTAAAGTTGTCAATGACACAGCTGAAAAGGGAATAAAATTAACTAGAGATTTCAATTCCTGTTTAACAAAAAACGAAAAATGAAAACAGTATATGCTAAAAGTTGTATGTGAATGTAGAAAAACTCTTCCAGATTCTTCAAAAGCCACCTTATCTAAGCCATTTACCACCTTAATCCTTTCTGGCGCAGTGGTCCCATGTCAAGACTACCTAATTTTAATTCCAAACTTACTTCAAAATAACTTTAGGTGTAGTCAATCATTTCATTATTTTACGAACAGAACTTTTCTGTACTGGAAAGGGTTAATGTGACAATTGTAAGGGATAATAATTAATTTTCTTTATTATGCTTCCTTTCTTGTAACACAACTTTAATAATAAAATGCATTTGAGCATATTTGTTCTAATTTTTATACTTTCTTTGCCCCCCCCCCCCTTTTTTAAAAATTTTTTCAGTTTAAAATTCGATTTTTTTTTCATTTTCTTTGGAATTTTTTTAAAATTAGTACTTTATCATGTACAAAATGAAAAACAAAAGGGAGAAAGCAGATGAAATGGAATGTTACAATGTTTTTTTCACATTTTCATAAAAATCAATTTTTAGGATTTGGGTGAAGTCTGGTCCTGAAAAATGCGCATATGTCTAAATTTATACATTTTTAGAAATAAAATGGTGTGTAGTTCTTCAAAACGAAGCTTTTTTATATAAAATGAGACCTGAATTATGTTTCTAGGTTTAATTGTATTCATTTTATGAAGGAAAAACAGCATTTTTTTTGCGAAAAATCACGTTTTTTTCAAACTTTAACCTCAATAAGGCACGGGTTAATATTATCCAAATGAGCTAAAACTTTGCCATTCTCAATTTCTAGTCTATTGGCAACTTTTTGGGGGGTCCCCCGGAAAAAATTCAAAAATTGATTTCTTGTGACCACCCTAATGTACACCTACCAATAGGTCAAACAAAAAACTGTTTATTGATAAAAAGCCAAAAAAACTTTGGCATTTTAAAACTCAGAATAGAATATATTTTTTCAGAAATGAAAAACAGCTTTTTTAAATCGTAAATTTGGAGAGAAAAAAATCCGACCAAGAAGGGTTAGACAGTAGAGAAAATGTGGCAACATAAAGAGGTATCACGGTATGCAGGACCCGATCAACTTCTGAAACTAAGGTAAGCACAGTACCATTTTTGTGCCTTCTTTCATACGGGATATGTTTTCTAAATCCTACGTGAATGGAAACTCATCTATTCTGCAAATATTTCCAGGGGTGATTTAGTCAAATTGACATACATTTCATTTAACAGCTTATGTTCCCTGTATTTCCTTTAGATAGAGTATATTTATAGTACCTACTATGAAGTACATGTATAAACATACGCGAATACGAAAGTTACGCGAGTGGTTTCTATAACTGCAGCACACCAAAATGCAATGTGATTGGTTAATAGCTTTCTCGTTAAAATGATTTCCCGGTTAGATAAATTTCCTGAAGTAGCATGGATATTGTCTTATAATTGGTAAACTTTCTCCTGAAAAGAAAAAAAATTCTGTGTGGAAAAAATTAAACTGGGAATCAGAGGTGCATTTTAGTGATTTTGGGGGGCCCTTTTAAAATTTGGAGGGGAAGCACATGCTTTGCGTACCGTTTGGGTAATCAGGCCCTGATGGCAACGCCGTGGGAAGAGATAAGAGAAAACTGCGCCCAGGGCAAAGATTTAGTTTGTCGCCCTCCTCCACATTTTTGTGACATGTGTCACAAAATTGAAAAATGCAGAAACAGAAATAAAATCTATTGAATATATTATAAAACAGAAATAAATTCTACTGAATACATGGGTGTAGAAAAAATGCATTTGACAGTACAGTATAGCAGTTTACAGCCCTTTCGTATTCCCAGAAGGAAACCTCCTGTACAGTAGAACCTCGATTATCCGAATTAATTGGGACCGATCCTCTTTCGAAAAATCGAGAATGCTTCAATTTTAAGATTAATGATAAATATATATGCAATATTTCGGTAACAAGTACTTAATAAAAATAAGACAGTAGCAAAGTAGAAACAAGAATATATTACCTGAATTTTAATTTTGAAATTAAGTACCTTTGACATATATCACGAGGGTTTGAAAAATGTTTTGTTTGTCGCAGTTTCGATTGCGTTTGCTTTGAAGTTCTATCAAGGAGTATTTTAATATTAGTTCACCAGTATCACAGTCTTTCTGCTGCTCTAGCCATGTCAAACCTTTTGCAAAACATTCAAAAGCTTCAGAATTGCTAATTTGTTCGTTTTCTTTGTACACTCCGCATCTTACGGGAGTTCAAGTTAAATTCAAAGGAACTCTAAGAAAGAGGATCGAAAATATATGTACTCATAGCTCGGAAAGGACTGCTTGCACACAAGGAATACGATAATAATAATAAAATAATAATAAAAAAAAGCTTTCAAAATGAATTTTGCACACAAGCAATGTGAGAGTAAAAAAGCTTTAGAAAATGGATTTCGGTTAACCGAGAGTTTTGGTTAAAAGAGTTTCGGATAAAAGAAGTTCCACTGTATATATTTTTATCACAAGCAGAGAAAAATTACAGACCCCGGAAAGAGAATGTTAACGAAAGAGACTAAGACAAAGACCTAAAACAAATTTTGAAAAGAAAGAAGTCCTTATTCTTAAATTTGTATTGGGGTGTAGGGTAAGGGATAATGAAATAACTTTGAAATGAAAAATGAACGTACTTTTATTCAATTCCTACTATTAGCTCAAAATCTCCCTATATTTATTTATTTATATATTTATATATTTATCTTGTTCAAATTTTCAATCGTTAATAAAATACTCATTACTCATCCTATCAAGTTGAAATAATTTTTTTTTAAACTTGTACTGGATGACAATTGATGTTAATACAGTTTTTTCAAATATTAATTCATTAATTAAATTTTAATTAATTTTACTTTTGCATGGGAAACAAAATGGCGGCTATTGGTTATTGAAGATCAATGAATGTATTTTCAATAAGGGGTTACCATAGGGGGCCCCTGTTCTGTCGCCAAATACCGCCAAGCTTGTCGCCAACATGGCGATATATCGCCAAATTTGGCGGCCAAAATGAGTCGCCAAAAGTGACGCCAACTTGGCGATATCTATAATATTTTGCCAAATTCCCATAGAGTTCCATTGTAAACCAACTTGCTTATAGAAAAATCAACAAATTGAGATATTTTAATGCAACAAAAACTCATATTAGCTTAATATTCATTTTTTCTTTGATGACCTAAGTAGGAATTGACTTTAAAAACAAAATTTTTATATTACTTGTTAGGAAAAAAGTTCCCAAAATGTAAATATTTTTAACAAAAAGAAATAAACGATGTTTGTAGTATAAATTTGGCGCCCTCTCAATTTCGGCGCCAGGGGCAACTGCCCCCCCGCTTCGCACGACCCTGACTGACGGTTAAGTCAATTCAATACTGAAAAGAAAGAGAGAAAAAAAAAAAAAAAAAAAAAAAAAAAAGATGTTTTAGGGGGTGGATAGATTAGGAGTATGCTCACCTGTATGGAAACCTCTTCAATGCCGTTGGCGGTGGCCGTTTCTTTTTTGCTCTTCCTGCGTTTCACTTTTTTGTCTTTCTGGGGCGGAGCCGTGATGTCGGCCTTCTTACTGGTCCTATTACCCATCGCTCCTCAAAGATATGTACAGTTGTCTTCAAGGGTGGACAATATAGTCACTTATCTGAAAAACAAAACAACTGAAATTAAGAGGATATTTTAGACTAAAACTAAAACTACACAAAACAGACTCCAAATATTTTTTATGCGAATATAATCATGGAAAAAAGCTAAATTAGGAATTTTTCTTCAAAACACGCCGTGCAGATTATGTTTATATCTATCAAAAAAAAAAAAAAAAAAAAAAAAAAAAAGCGCTACAGAAAAGTAATATTAAAAATCGAAAAGGAAGTTTCTACAGATCCCCCCCCCCCCCCCAAACACACACAATGAATTTAAACAGTCTTTTTCGTCAGAAGAGCGGAGCTCACCTGAATTTCCTCTATTTTTTTTAATGCGTGGATTTAAGTCCAGGGATGTAGTGAAGGGTATACGCCGTTTACCCTCTGGATTTTTTGTAAGGAACACCGTATACCCTCTGTTTCTCAAGAAAGCTATAGTATATATACACTGGTATATCCTCTGCCTTGAGCGTATACCTTCTGCTTAGAACGTATATCCTCTGTTTTTTTTTACGACTACACCACTGTTTAAGTCTATCAAGGGGGGGGGGGGTGCTGGAAGTCGGGGGGGGGGAAGTACTCCTTTGACGAAAAAATCCTTTTTTCCATTAATATTTTAAGCCACTTGAGAACAATATATATTTTTTTCAAAATCAGAAGAAAAAAAATAAGCATATTAAATTCGAAAATTCAAGGAGGGCACAATGTTCCCATTTACAAACACACAGGCATAGAGTCCATACGGGTCGGATTATATCCGAAACGAGCCGGAAATTTTCCTTTAAATTACATTGAAGATTTTTCAGAAAATGCTGTGAAAGTGGGTGCTTAACCCTTAACTGGTGAGGTGGGGTGTTTTGCATCCCAGAGAAACTCAAATTCTGAAATATTGCCATTTTACATTACTAGATGGACTGTACACTTACATAACATATACAGTGAAACCTCTCTGTAAGGGCTACCTACCGTTCAATTGAAAATTTATCCTTTATGAGGGGTGGCCCTTGAATAGGGGTGACCAAATTTTTCATTTCTCTTTCTTTTTATCCCGCGATTTTTAAAATGTGCATATTATTTCAGTAAGTTCTTTTTGTTTTTAACAATATTTGTTTATTTGATTCTTGCTGCAATTAAACTGTGAAGCCAATTTTTATGCAGATGTTCCTTGATCACGGCAATTAAGAACTTTGATTTTGTCATTCAAATCCAAATGTTCTCCTTGGCTTTATTTAGGTACCAAAATTTTAAATTTTACATAACCCTGAGCATAAAATTTCTAGTGTAAAAATATTGCTTCAATATGCATTTATAGTTTTAGTAAATGTGAAATTAGTTTTTCAAGATAACCTGTTATTCTATGTGTGCCCATAACAAAGGGTCAAGTTTTCCCTCCAACTCAACCCCTACAGGTTGAAAGGTCAAACAAAATGTGATGAATACCTGTTTGTCTCATTTGTGGTTCTTCATTGTGTTACTAAATCTTCTCCATTCCCCCCCCCCCCCCCCCACCTTCCTTGTTGCAAGTGCAGTTGTTTGCTGAACTCTTATCTTTTGGTTCAGGGAATTCAATTTTCAAGATGACCTGTTATCCTATGTGTGACCACAACAAAGGGTCAGTTTTCCCTCCAACTCAACCCCTACAGGTTGAAGGCGGGTTGAAGCGGCGTTCAGGATTTAAGGTACATGTGAAAAAAGTGACCTTTATGAGGGGTAGGTGCGGCCCGTAATAGGAGTAAATTTAACATGTCTGAGGAAAAATTTCGGCCCCTAATAGAAGTGGCCCTTGAATAGGGGTGGCCTTTAAAAGAAGTTTCACTGTATGTATGTACACTTACAGTACTTTCAGTTGTTTTTATGCAAATAAATAATGCAAAATTCTCAGGAAATTCTTATTTTAATTAGCTAAATTTTGTGGAGTACACAAGAAATCAAATTTTAGGGTTATATACACCCGACCTCACCACTTACGTTATAAAATCACCTCACCATTTAAGGGTTAAACCAAATTTCAGTACGCGACAGCACGGAAAAGGGAAAAAAAATGCCATCCTGAGACAAGAATCGCTTGTAACTCACTATGTAATTCATTTATCGGAAAAACTGTCCGATCACAAATTTCTTTCGATAATCATTCCAGCAATTATCATACTTATGTTTAAAAAGGAGTTAGAAAATGAGTCAAAAAGTTTCTTGTTGTTCAGGGGGAAAATATTTTTTGAGAACCGCCTAAAAAAAAAGAAAAAACCCTCCTCAGATTTATGCTTCTGAGGCAAGTTAAACGCGAGTTCTGGTTCTGTTATTTCGCATAAAAAAATCTTTTTTTTTTTTTAATGTGGGGTGGGGGACAACACTCTTTCCTCTCTCTGACTGTTTGTAAACAATCATTCATCAGTTTTGATGTCCCCGCCTGCATTCCCAAGGAAAAAAAGTAAAAAATTCTTCGTAAAGATACTCCAAGCTTTATGCGTACATTTTTCTCCCTTCTTCCGAGAAATTATACGAAGTAAATGTAATCTTGTGCAGAGAAAACGCAAATAATGATGAATGTTTTCAATCATTTTCAGGAGAGAAGCTATTTTACGACAGCCAGTTCGGCACACCATGTGCTTTTGATTAAAGATTTGCTTTAAATAGATTTTGGAAAGCCGAAAACTCAATTTTCAATGAAGAAATTTCATGCACGGTTTCAGTAAAAGATAATCAAAGGTCGATACAGGTTTTTATTCTTGGGGCCCATTTTGTGAAAAGCAAAAGTTATTTTTGTGAATTTTATTATACTTTTGTGAATTTTATAGTATTTTTGTGAATTTTATAGTATTTTTGTGAATTTTATAGTATTTTTGTGAAAAATAACATTTTGTAACGAAAGTTGAAATACAGTTACTCAAATTCGAACCAAAACCTCTTGTTAAAGCTTTTGTTCTTGGTGAACTGGTTTTATTTACAAAACTAGGGGGCTCGGCCCCCTACGAGCTACGCTCGCCAAATCCCGTCCAGACACCGCAGACTCTAAATGCATGGTAATTTGATCGGCTTTAAAGATTTCGAAAGATTGAATTATAATTTAAAAAACAGTGGCGATCTCCTTATAAACGAATTTCTATTCATTTCTCTTTGATTGGGGAATTTTAACGCCAAATCCGCTGCGGTACTACTTGATTATCCCGTCGACCAATTTCGCCAAATTATATAAACCGCCAAACCACTCGCCAAATTATAGAAGTTGAGATAATTTTTATTTTAAATAACGAAAGAACAAATAAATTAGTACAACATTAATAAAAATACAAATAAAACGTCGACATAAAAATAACTTGATGACGTAGACACGTGTAACAACATTTCAAAATAAGCTAATATAAAAGGAATTAAGTAAACAGAGTCTTTGTCATAATAAAACACTCATACTACAATATATATTAAAACACACATACACACATAAATAACGCCTGCATTCAACAGTTAAAGGTATATATAAATATTATACAGACATACAAACAATAAATACAATAAACCCAACTGGAGTGAAAAATTAGCCAGAGCCAAGAATCGAACCCGGGACCTGGTATACCCGTCTCCTGGTATTTTTTAACAAAGCGAAAAGAAAGTTCTTTTAAATGAGACATTTTAAATTAATGAGACATTTTAAAATTCACGTGTATACTTTTTATGACGTAATTTTCAATAAGTTCCTGCTTTTTATACGCAATTATTTAATTTTAATTTGAAAGTATCTTTACTATTTATAATAGTCACGTGTAAATAAATTTTTAATTTGAAGCAAACATTATTGTTTCCGTTGTTTATACAGTTGGCAACAGGTTAAATTAGTACAATTTTCTAAAGTAAGTAAAAAATATCTCTCGAAATGCTGAAAATTTGAATTTAAAATAGATATAAAACCTCGAAAAATGAGTCAAATTAAAAAAATAAATCAATTCTGCACACCGGGAAATTAAAACGTATAAAATGAACTAAAAATTATTAAATTCCGATGTATAGTTTTTGATATTATAAAACTTTTTTAGTGGAACGATTTTGTCCAACTTTAGCATTAAATATCTCTTAAAATAATTCTTCGATTTGAAAACTGTTTGCATCAGCGTGTTTATCAAACATTTCTGTATAATACTACCGATTTTCATATTTTTGTATGCATTATTTTTCTTAATATTAACGAAGAAAGACCTCCGGTCACAAAAAATTCAAAACCAGCGGCGGCGGCGGCGGTGACAGCGGTAGTTACTTTTTTTTAGAATAGAGAGATTACACATTTTAAAACAGTTTTCATGAAAAGGAATTTTACGCAGGAGCCTGTTTTATTAAAAGGAATTTTGTGAAGGGGCCCATTTTATTAATTAGATTTTTGCGAAAGGGCCCTAAACAGGCCCCAAATTTTGTTTGGATCGACCCCTGAGAATCTATTTGCATAAAGCGTTTTGTCATTGTTCAATTAAATATAATCTTTAAAATGTGTAGTATATGTGGAGCTATGTAATATAGAATTTCAAAACACCAGTTTGGAGTCTAACTTATATTCTTATCAATATTTATAATTTTTTTTCAGACAATGTTTTCACAGTTGCCTTCTAGCAGTTATAAAGACTTATTTATTTGAAAAAATTTTATAGAAATTTATAATTTTCTTAGTAGAAAATATTTATATTATAAATTAATTGATCCAAATTTAAAATGAATTAGCTGTAAACCAACTTTTAAAAATAAAACCCGGCTTTTTTTAAGTGGTTAAAACGAAAAAAAGCCGGCAACCCTGAGTTGGGGGATCCAATGTTTATGAGTTCAATCTGATGCATTCCCTAAAACTTTGCAGGAGAAGGGGCGGGGGAAGCATAAACTGGGAGCAAAGTGTAAGTTTTGGTTCTGTTATTTCTCATCAAAAAAGTCTCAAGGTTTACTTTTATACAAATCTGAAGTTCATAACACTCTCCCCTCTCGCAGACTGTTTGTAAACAATCAGTTATCAATTTTGATGTCTGCATCTGTATTCCCACAGAAGAGAAAAAAGGAAAAAGAAGAAGAAAAAAAAAATCATATACTCCGAGCTTTTATTCGCATATGTTTTCTCTTTTCTTCCAAGAAATTACACACAGTAAATGTAATCCCGTGATGCGAAAAAAGCATGAATGTTTTCAAACATTTTCAGGAGAGGAACTATCAGGACTATTTTAGACAAGTAAGTTCAGCGTACCATATGCTTTCGATTTAACATTTACTTTAAATAGATGCTGGAAAACAGAAAATTCAATTTTTAATGAAAAAGTTTCATGTAAAGGTTTCGGAAAATGAAACTACAGTGGCAAAAAGCCATTAGAAGAGAAATTACTTTATTGCTACTCTTCCTCTACAATCTCAATTTGAAATGCAGATTTCCTCCCCCCCCCCCCCCCCCCCCCCCCTTAGACTAGCATTTTTAGTTGTCTCAGCTTTACATTAAAGTATTTCGGGTGTTATTTTTTCTTACCTTTATATAAAAATGAAATTACCTTTTGATATTCATTTTACAACACCGAAATTGCTTGAATCTTTTAACGCGGACTTCAATTACTGCAGAAGAAAAATGGCCCCTTTTGGAAGTTCGCACAGTACTTTGTTATAGCGGCCCCCACAATTTTGATTATGCCATATGGTTGAGGATACGATTAGGGATTGACCGAATACCGAATAGTCGATTCGGTATTTGGTGATTCGGCATGTAAACCGAATATTCGACTTCGGCCGAGAATAATTTCGGATAAGTATTTTCTTAGAAGTAGACAGGATTGCAAAAAAGCCGGCTAAAATTAAAAAAAGCCACGCCGGTGGCTTTTATTGGTTTTAACCGGCTTTTTTTGGCCGAAATTGGCCTTTTTTGGCCAAAATTGGCTTTTATACAGTGAAGCATTTTAATTATAAACGACACATTTTTATGTGTTTTTTAATTAGTTTTAAAGACATTTAATTGAGGTAGAAATCAATATAACTCCATTTTTCAATAATGAGGACATTAATATTGGAATAAAAGGTCATACCAATTGCTTTGTCTGGTTTACACTGACCTTAACAATCTTTTTTTCATTTTTACTGCTTTATAATTAAAAAGGACAATGGTTGCTTAGTTATATATTTTATTAACTAATTTTAAGGGATAATAATACAAGTCTTATTTTATTTCTTATAAACATTTAAAATCATGCATAAAGTCATTTAATAAAAACATAATTTCTCTCTATTAAAACAGTATTATGAATAACATATGCATTAATTTATGCATGAATATGCACTATTTTAAATAGCAACTAGCTTTTCAAAATTCTAATTTAAGTTTTATTTGGAGAATTTTTTTAAAAAATTGTTCTCTTTATTTTATGCACTTACATGTACTAAAATTTCCTCGAATGTTATATCCTTCCTAATTTCTCTTTCAATATCGTTCATTCTACGATTTTAATCTGTCCGTATGGACATATCTGGTATAAGTTACATAACAGCTTAGTAGCAGAAAAACTTTTTACATGTATCATTTTTTGAAGTATTTCTTATATATTGATTGCTTATTATTGCTCGAGTATTATATAAGATAATTTCAGTTATTATATACATATAAGGTATTTAGTTTTAATCAATTTTAAAAGTAAATATCAGTATATGTAAGAATGTTTCTATTTTAATGTGTGACATTTTCTTATTCTTTCATATAATCTTTAAAATGTGTGGTATGTGTAGATTCATGATAAAGTATTCCAAACCAATACTCTAGAGTCTAATGTATTCTTCTGAATATTCACAATTTTTTTTCAGACATTATACCTTCACAGTTGCATTCTAGCAGTTATAAGGTCTTATTTATTTGACAAAATTTAATAGAAGTTTATATTTTTTTTAGTAGAAAATATTTATAAGTGTATTAAAAATAAATTAATCCAAATTTTATATGAATTATCTATAAACCACCTTTTTGAAAAATAAAAGCCGGCTTTTTTTTAAGCTGTTAAAACCAAAAAAAGCCGGCCGGCTTTTTTTGGCCTGGCTAAAAGCTGGCAACGCTGGAAGTAGAAGAATTCTCTTTTACTTGCTAATAGAATAGGCTAAACGATGAGTTTCCATATTATGTGCATGAGTTTCAGAATTCAGCTGCACTACAACAAACAAGTCAAAGGCCATTTTTAATTAAATTTTTTCCTTCTGAAAATAGTCTACATAGTGCTGAAATCAAAACTGCCTACAATAGAGGGGGAAAAAAAAAAGAAAAAAAAAAGCAATTTAACAAATTACAACGACCATTTGGAAAATGATTTTTTCAAAGACTAAAATTTAAGACACAAAAAATAGCACGGAGTTGATCCTACATTACATACGCCATGGATTAAACGATAACATTCCTTGACCCCATCGTGAACAAATTTTAAAAGAAATTTCAGTTTTACAATTTTCGGTACTGTACATTTTTAAACTTCTACGGAGCTGGTCATACATTACGTACGCCATGAATTAAAGATTAATAGTGTTATTACACGTAAAAATTGCAAGCAAGCGAAATCGCCTGCGACTCGTCAGATTTCCTATGAAACTTACGTAATAGCCAAGCATTTCATTGGCTGTTCGGGAAAAGGCTTTTCTATCATCAGATTTCCAAAAAATATCAGGACCAATTTTAAATAAAATTTCATTCTTAAACTTCTAAACATCCCACAATATTACTTTTTATACTGTCGGATAGAGAAAAAAATCTACTTTTAAGTGCAATTTGTTTGAAAGCTGTATCAATTTGTTTCTGATTTATTAATTTTTTTTGTAGTTTTTATTACTTTTTTGTCATAGTGGCAACACTCTGTTGTCCATCGTTGTTGAAACCAAAGGGAAATACAGATTACTGTATATACCAATCAGATAACGAATAAATTGCGGATTAAACCAATGAAAACGTTCAGATATGCTTTTGATTTCCTACCCTGACGAGAACAATAACCATTTTTCCAAATGGTTAAAAAAAAGGGGGGGGGGGAGATGGAGATCTTTTCCTTATCATTTAATATTAATTATCTTATTATTATTATTTATTTTCTTTAATATACACATCAAATAAGTATATCAGAGTTCATCTCTGTATATCTAAGGTGTATATTAAAGAAAATATAAACATCGAATATTTTGGAATTGCAATGCATTTTGAAAATGCATGCATTGCAATGCATTTTTTATTTTCATATTTTATACTATGCATATTCATGATGAGTAAGTTTTACGGTGGCCCCCAACGACTAGTTTTTTTTTAAACAATTTAAATTTCTTCTGTTATGTAGCTGACCTTTTAATAAAAACAGTTAAAAATAAATGCAGCATTCCAGGTTAAGAAAAGAAAAAAAATCGTCACTGCATTGTCGCATAAAATCTGTGTTTGTAAACAATTCCTACCGCCTCCACTTTCTCACGATATAAACTCAGTAATCGCAACACAATCTCTAGAAAAAAAAAATAAAAAATCCGAAAAATTCCAAGCGTTTTGGACAATACTGAAGAATTTCAAGTCAGCTTCGGAAAAAGAGGTTTTAAAGAGAGTGCGCTGTCATACGGTTCGAGAAAGAATGAATTGTATTCTACAATAGATTTTTCTTTCTTTTTTTATTCCACGCACTATGTACGTAGCAAACAGAAATCCTAGAGTTGATGACCTTCATGTGAGACTCTTTTCTCAGAAAATGGACAAAAGCTGGGTTTTATTTTGAAAGAGGTCGATACACGAAGTCCGCGCAGTTCGATGATACCGAATTTAGGGGGGGGGGGGGGGGGGGAGTAGTTTAAAAAATGAAATAATGCCAAAAGAATTTTTTCCATGATTTATGATTCACTTACGGTAAATAGTTTTTAGAGATGCACACTAAGTTTAGCGTGGTTAAACATGTTGTGCAAGGGTAGAAAATCAATTCAATTATATTAAATTGAAGAAAATTTAAAAACTATATGAAAATCACTTGAAACATCAAAAGTAGGGGAGAGTTGGGAGGAATGGGACAGTGGGAGGAGTGGGACAGCAGCATTTATGTCCAAAATAACTGTTAGAATTAAGTTCTAGTTTGTCCACTAGATGAAGCATCTATAGCCTCATGTTTGATTCTAATTGTTACACCAGCTGTATTATTGTTTGTATTTAAAAGGGAAAATTTTATTTCCATACCTCAGAAGTAAGTACAAATTCTTATTCTTTCAATGATTTTTTTCAATTATATTATATTTAAAATAAAAATATTATAATTGTATAATAAACTTAAAGATATAGTGTTTGTAAACTAGCAGTCAAATAAAGCATAAATGTAGCATGATATATATGATAAGCCTTTTAAAAAGATATTCAGCAGAGGGAGGAATGGGACAGCATCAATGAGGGAGGAATGGGACATGTTCTCAAACACCTTTGAGTCCTTCCGATATGCACCCTTATCCCAAAGCATTTCCACAAAAACTATAAAGAAAGACAGAAAAAAGGAAAGATAAAAAATCATCACTGACACACCAGAAAAGGAAGAAATTGAAAAAATAGCCGCTGATAAAAAGCAGAAGAGATTGTGTAAAAAGAAAACTCTTAAGGTGAAAAGGAAGAAACAGAAAAAAGCGAATGAATTATCTGATGATTCCATTGATGGAAAATTTTGTTGCATGAATCTACAGATGAAGACTTTTGATTTGATTACTCACAATGATAATAAAATTGCTGAAGAATTTGATTGGTTAACTGATGATCCAAAATTAGGATAAATGACTTTGTAATTGTTAAAATTTTGACGAAGAAGACAGTTGTTTATTATATTGGCAGAGTTGGGGATATAGACAGTGATAAGGAGTTTATATTCAAAAATGATGAAAAAGAAAAATTTCACTTCCCACAAGAAAATGACTTCAGTGAAGTAGAGAAAAGGGATATCATAATGAAATTGCCTCAACCACAAATAATTTGTGGTACCAGCCGAGCCCAGTCCTACTTTGCTTTCAGTGTTGACTTATCAAAATACAATATGTGTTAAGTTAATTTTTATCAAACAGTGTCCTATTCCTCCTTCATGTGCATCCCATACCTCCCTCATATGAGGGAGGTGTGGGACAAAAATGTTAACATTTTAAAATGTGCAAATAAAAGCCAGTTGTTTGTATTTCACAGCGTTTGTTTTTTTTAAACATAGCTTAAGTAACATACTATTAGATTTTTATAAGCTGTACTCTTGGTAAAACATAAGTAGTGAATTAAAAAATAAATTGTGAAATCTGTCCCACTCCTCCCAACTCTCCCCTAACTTAATATTTGCTAAAAAGTGACAAAAACACATTTGGGCAATTCCAAGTCAATGTTATCATTTTTAGTATTTTATTTCAATTCCTACTATTAGTTCACACTCTCCCTATATTTATTTATATATCTTGTTCACATTTTCAATCGTTAATAAAATAATTATTATTCATCCTATATCAAGTTGAAGTAAATTTTTTTTTAACTTGTACTGGATGACAATTGATGTTAATACAGTTTTTTCAAATTCATTAATTAAATTTTAATTAATTTTAGTTTTATATGGGAGACAAAATGGCGGCCATTGGTTATTGAGCAGCATTTAATGCATCTTCATACACAGGAGGAACCCTGTTCTGTCGCTAAATGCCGCCAAGTTTGTCGCCAACTTTGCGATATATCGCCAAATTTGGCGACCAGAATGAGTTGCCAAAAGTGACGCCAACTTGGCGATATCTCTAATATTTCGCCAAATTCCTATAGACTTCCATCGTAAACCTACTTGCTTATAGAAAATCAACAAATTGAGATATTTTAATGCAACAAAAACTAATATTAGCTTAAGGGATTATATTAAATTTTTCTTTGATGACCTAAGTAGAAACGGACTTTAAAAACAAAATTTTTATATTACTTGTTTATGTTTTAAAATGCAGGTTGTTTAAAGGTTTCAAGATGAAAAAACAACGTAAAAAAATTGTGCAGTGCATCAGTTTTTAAATATTCGATTTATTCACCGATTAAATACATTTGCTAGGGAAATATAAAGTTTTAATAATTATACACCGAGTTAAGTTTTTATAATTATTTTGTTAATTGCATTATCGACAAAATTAAATGTGTTTATTGAGAAAATAAATGCAAACATAAAAAAGACATGCTTTCATTAATATGCACAAAAACGTAGAAAAAAATATTTTTTTTAAATGCACTAAAAAGTAGAAAATGTACAGCGGCGTGTAGTCGGTTATGTTATTAGTAGCATCAGGATGAAGGTGCAAAGACGTACACTTTCGTATTACACTTTAAATTCTGACCCATAGATTTTTTAAAAAAAATCCTTAAATGCGCGGAGTTTAAATTAAATTGCAGTGAGCCCGATTATGGAAGATTAATGGGTTTCAATAAGAATTTCGCCAAATTAGCCAGCTATCGCCAAGTTGGCTTCATATATGACAACTTTTTGTCACCAAATTTGGGTATTTCGTCAAGTTGGTAAAAATTTGGCGCTATTGTGGTAACCCTGCAATTAGTCCTTTTCAATAACCACTCATTGTTGAAGCTGATACTGATTTTCCCCCATAGGAAATCAACTGTTGCCCCACTTAGGGATCGAATTTTAAAAAGTTAATGTCCAATTCATATACTTCCGTCAGGAGTACACATATATTCCAAATTTCAAAGCTCTATGTGAACAAGAAGTGGGTGAAAAATGAGTCAAGACTTGACTGGCACATACACACATAATTGTAAGTTAAAAGAACATTCAATAGAGTACATTTTGATAACTGTATACTTTTACAGTCGTCCCCGTTTAAACGAATATTGGCGGTTCCAGAAATAGTATTCGATTAAGCGGGTTATTTGATTAAACGGGGAATCGTAGCTATAATACTGAATGCGTAATAAAAAGGCAAAATAACCATCTACGTTATATTTATTTAACAGCATAATAAAATCGCTATTAGAATAACAATGTAAAATAAATACAAATGCTAATATAAAGTATATACGTATTAATTTAATGTCAGTACATACATTTATATGGTTTACATCACACTTAATGCAGCTCGTTTGAATTTGGTCAAAACTTTGCTACTTCTAATTTACGTTACTTACTGCCTTAAAAAAACAGTTTAAAGTGGTTTGTTTAAGTGGAATTTTAAAGGAGTAAATATAGGGTTATTTTTCGAATAAGTGCAAAATATCACAAAAACGAGTACCATCTAGAGTCTCGAAGTGACGGCGCATTGCTGGTTAACAGCAAGGAGTGATGGTGGGGAGAGCATTTCCATTTGACCTGTCCATTATACACCTGCCGGCCGAAATCATTGCAGGAAGAACAGAAAATTTGTTTTCAGCGTAAAGGAACTGAAAATGACAAAAGGTGGAAGGAAATTTCAGCTGAAACGTGCTTTCCTCGCCTATTTTCAAACATCGGTCACACAGTTGTTATTCGATTAAGCGGGAGCAGTTTGTAAATGGTATTTGGCTTAAGCGGGGAAAAGTATCATAGGACCAATAGGAATAAATTCGGTTCTCGGATGATACTGTTCGAATAAGCGGGTTATTCGATTATCCGTGACCCGATTAAATGGGGAGGACTGTATTACCATTGCTAATTTTTAGCAGTGCGTAGAATTGTCACCAGTTTTTTAAATCAGTTTAGTAGTTCCAGGGTAACAGTGTTTTTAGAATGCTTTCCGCTCATTTCAATTTTTTAATTTTAAATTTTTTTAGAAACTTTTGTGCAATCATTCAAGTCTTAGAAGTAACAGCCATGTCAAATTTCAAGTGTCTAGAACTTAAAATTCCAAATAGATCGCAATTTAGAACGTTTTCAAAATATTGTCCGTTTAGTTCAACCTTTTAAATTTCGAATTATTTAGAAAGCGTTCTTGCATGTACATCCTAAAAGTAGCCAAATTTCAAGTCTTTATTCCCAACAGTACCACATAAATAGCAATTTTAGAACGTCTTCTTCTGCATTTTTTTAAAATTCCGATTTTTTAAGAAACTGTACTATGCGAGTAACAGTCATGCTAAGTTTAAAGTCTTAATAAATCCTAATCATAATTTAGAACGTTTTATGCTCATTCCTTCCTTTTAAATTTCGAACTTTTTAGAAACCGTTCACAACGAGCACTTTTATCTTTAAAATAACCATTATACCAAATTTCAGGTTTCTAGCCCCAAAAGTATCACATCAACCGCAATTAGAACGCTTGTACGCAACAGAACGTTTTTTGTGCTAACTTTTAAGAGGAGTCAGGGTCTAAAAAATTCACAAAATGCAATTTTTTTTTTTTTTTTTGGCTTAAAAAAATACTGAGTTTTTAGCGTTAAATACCGCAAACTTCATGCTTTTATCTTCATTAGATCCAGAGATATAACACCTTTTGCCTTGAGAAGCGATGCATCAGCTGTCCACTGACGAGAACTTTAAGAGGCTACTTCAGTCAAATGAAAAGACCCGTTCGCTAATGTTAATCCTATGGAAGAAATTTATAACGATATCTCGGTTGCATTTCAATATTTTTAAATGATTTTTTTTGCATTGGATAGCTGAGATCGATCTGTATGCAGGCCGTTTTTTACTTGTTCGATTTTGATTACAATTTTTTTTTTTTTTTTTTTTTTTTTTTTTTTATGAGGATGCTTTCAGTTTCAAAATCGGTTCCGAAAATGAAAGTGTCCTCATTAAAAATATCTGTTAACAAAATAGAAAATGTAAAAAACGGCCTTTGTACAGATTGATTTCAGCTATCCAGTGCAAAAAAAAAAAAAATCATTTAAAAATATTGAAATGCAACCGAGATATCGTTATAAATTTCTTCCATAGGATTAGAATTAGCGAACGGGTCTTCTCACTTGACTGAAGTAGCCTCTTAACTTCATTTATCTCGGAATGAATTTTTTCACGATTCGTCAGCTTTAAAAGAATCTGAAGTTCCTTGCAAGATATATGAATGAAATTTTCAACAGAGATTTTACGCTGTATTTCCAACAAATTGTTTTCAGGATTTTTAATTTTGAGTGATAATTGTGAAAATATGCTAATAAATGCAAAACTCATTCATAAAAAAACTTCATTTTTGTTTACTTATTTTTAATATAAAAATTCATAATCAATATTTTTAAGAAATCCTGAAGACAAATTAAAATGACACCGAGTAAGTACTTTCAGTTATATAAAAATCAAATAATGTTTAAAATTTAAAATTAAAAATAATATTTAAACTTCCAGATTTTTTTAAACATGCAATATTCTTATATTGAAACATATTTCAGAAAAAAAATTATAAAATATGTATAAATAATAATAGAATTTTGAGCCCCGGACCCTTTTAAGGCTCCTGTGCCTGCCAGCGAAGGCACGCACGAGCTAATGCTATGGAGAGGGATTTTTCTAATATCTCATTTGCATTTCGACATTTTTAAATAACTAGGGGGCTCTGCCCCCTACGAGCTACGCTCGCCAACCCCCGTTCAGGCACACCAAAATCCAAAAAGCACGCTAATTTGATCGGCTTTAAAAATATTGAATTAAAATTAAAAAAATAAAATAAAACAGTAGTGATCTCGCTGTAAACGGGTTTCCATTAGTTTTCCTTGGATTGGGGGTTTTTAAGACCAAATCTGCTGCTGTTAAGAGATACAATGGCTGTTTTGGTATTTAATTAAAAAAAATAGTTAAACATTTGAAAATAAGCTGATGTAAAATGAATTAAGTAAACAGTGTCATTGTCTCCCGGTATTTTTTTAACAGCGCTATAAGATAGTTCTTTTAAATAATTAATTTTAAAATCGTTTCAAATCTGACGTAATTTACACCAAAGTTTTATTTCTCTTATTAATATTTACGTGAAAATACTTTTGTTAGAAGGAAATATTTGTGCTGTCTTCGAATTCACGATAATAGTTGAAAAGATTATCTCAAAATATCTCACGCAACTATATTTTACAATTTAAATTGTTTTGCCATATTTTTTGGCCATTTTAAATATGACGTAATTTCCTCCACTTACAAGTTTTAACGCACAATGATTTTTTTTTATTTTAAGATTTTTTTTATCTTTTAAAATTCAAGTGTAAATATGGTTCTTATGACGTAATTTTCCTGCTTTTAACATGTAATCATTTAATTCTAATTTTAAAGTTTTTTTTTTTTTTTTTACCTTCTGTTTGTAATAGTCACGTGTAAATAAATTTTTTATTTGAAGTAGACATTGTTTACGCTGTTTATACAATTCGCAACAGTTTAAATTAATGACATTTTCTAAAATTTGTAAAAAATATCTCTCGAAATGCTGAAAATTTTAATTTAAAATAGAAATAAAACCTCAAAAAAAGTCAAATAAGAAAAATAAATGCAATCTGCACACCGGGAACTTATAACGTATAAAATTATCTAAAAATGATTAAATTCTCATGTATAGTTTTTGCTCCAATAAAACTTTAATGGAACGATTTTGTCCAACTTTAGCATTAAATATCTCTTAAAATAATTCTTCGATTTGAAAACTGGCTGCATCAGCGTGTTTATCAAACATTTCTCTATAATACCACCGATTTTCATATTTTTGTATGCAACAGTTTTTTTTAATATTAACGATGAAAGGCCATGCTTAAGCATTCAAATTGGATGCCGATCTACCCGGAATATCTACGCAGATTTTCATTGGTCCATTTCCAAATCAAAACTTTTTTTTTTATATATATTGAAGGATTTTTTTTTTTTTTTGCATTGGATAGCCGAAATCCGTCTCTACGTCGCACCTCTTTTACTTTTTCGAACTTGGTTGCAGATATTTTTTAGAATTCACACTTTAACTTTCAAAATCAGTCCTAAAAATGAAAGTAACTTTATAAAAAATATCTGCGATCAAAATCGAAAAAGCAAAAAAGGTGCGATGTAGAGACGGACCTCGGCTATCTAATGCCAAAAATGTCGAAACGCAAACGAGATATTAGATAAATCCCTCCCCATAGGATTAGCTCGTGAGTGTCTTCGCCGGCAGGGACAGGAGCCTCAATTGGTATATACATTTAGTTTATATCGCATTGTTGCCAGTTTCGCTCATGTTACGCCCTAATCCTTGGTGATGGCAAGATTGCGGAAATTTAACCAAAAATTGCAGACAACATCAAACAGACGATAAATTACAGAAATAAGAGAAACTAGATTATAGGTACTTTTTTATTGTAGTAGATCCCACAATTACGCCAAGGATACAATTTTGCTAAGGTCATCGACAAGAGCTTATACAGCATGCATCATAAATACGCATATATATCACCAAACGCGCAAATATGGTGTATGTTAAATATGCAATATATGTTAAATAGATATGTACTATTTGAGTCATATTCGTGTTGTATACATGTGATACATAAAGACATGGTATACACATCATATATGACTACATTTAGATACATATGGCATATGTTATACATGTCTTATTTTGGCGATATATCTTGATCACCCGTGGCAATTCTCGGAGGTCGCTATAACAAAGTAGAACCACTAGATATTTATTTTGGTTAATTTTCCGTATTCTGACGCACCAACAATTGGTGAATTTTAGAGAGTAGTTTGATGAAACATAATTCTCCAGGGCCTTTCTACTATTAGGCAAGACAGTCTAGTTAAAGTGGCAAAATTAAATGGTATTTTATACGTTAGCTGGAGGCAAATATCGCCAACAGCATTTATTTTCCCGCCAATAGTAGCTTTTATTTTTACGTTTGTAATTTAAAAACAATCCTTTGACATTGAAATAAAATGTCGGTACAGATTCGCAGACGCACTGAGGTTTCTATTTTAAGCCAAAATGGCGATTTTTGCCTGGCGTGGTAACCCAGTGATTTTTGCTTCGTATGGTAACCTGGTGTTTAATAATAAAATTAAATGTGTGTGCAAATAAAATGATATATAAATATTTAATAAATAAAATTAAATGTGTGTGTGTTAAATAAAATAAAAATAGGTACTTTTTGGTTATCCCATTGACCCAAAATCTACCGCTAAACTATAAGATTAAATGCCAATAATGGTTGATCATAAATGTCACCTTCACTTGACTTTAAGCAAGTTACACGTGTTTACACGTCATCAAGTGATTTTTATTTCGACGTTTTATTTGTAATTTTGTTAATGTTATACTAATTTATCTGTTTTTTCGTTATTTAAAATAAATATTGTGTCAATGGTATAATTTGGCGAGTGGTTTGGCGATTTATATAATTTGGCGAAATTGGTCGACGGAATAACTAAGTAGTACCCATACTTTAAATGGAATTAGTGAAGGTAAAAATTTTAAACGTATATTATATATACATTACATGCATGTATATAATAATATAGAAATAAAATATAATAAAAATAAAAATGTGGCAAAATACTAAAACGGCCTTTTGGATTTTTTCACCAACTGCGCAAAGCGGCACAGGATACGAAACTCTTCCCGGAAAAGTACCAAAACAACCACTAGGTAATAGGGATGGGGCGAAATTTTAATTTGGGTGAATCGTAGAATACTCTACTTCTCCCCAACCTGGCGATATATGCGCCAAAGTGGCAACCTTGGATGTTATAAAAACGCGACGATTTGGCGATTTTTTGAAATCGCGCCAAAGAAGTAGAGCATTCTCCGGTCGCACCTTTAATTTCTCTGCAAAACGCTAGAAAAGGCCCTATAATTATCATAATGCAAGATATATACATACAAGGAGAGGGAAAAAAAAAAAAAACAACAACAAAAAAAAAAAAACAGGCAATATCATCACAAAAAAAGGGAGAAGAGGAGGATGGCGTTTATTTATTTCGTTTTTAACGTACTACCTAAAGTAATCAATGTTTGCTGGAAATAGAAACAGTATCGCCCGGATTATTTAGTTTCAATTAATATTATTCCGAAGCAAATCGAAATCTACCTTTCGGAGATTGAACTTGCCGAAAAAAAAAGCAAAATACTTGGCGATGAACTGTTTTATGTGAAAACTCAGATCTTGGCAACCATAGCTATTTTTCCAACTATCAAAAGTAACAAAATCTTCATTATTATTAACTGAATTATATGATCCGATTTTCTATATTTAGATGCTAAATTTATTAAAATCAAAGCTTCTTTTTGTAATTTTTAATATTGCGTTAATTTTCTGTTTTATAATACCAATAAAATCACTTTAGTTTTGAAAGTAACCACCATGTTGATTTGGTTTGTTTATCCCGGAGTTTCAGATTGGCGATCATTTACAAAAATGGTATTTCGGCGTATTTTGGAAAAAAAATCGCCAAGTTTCTGTGGACCTATAACACATCTGTTCTAAAAAATTAAATGTAGAATAAAGAAATCTATACTTACAATGTTAACTAGATGAATTTATACCTCTTTCCCGAGGAAGATAAAAAATATTTACACAAAGCAACATAAAAATCCAACCAACCAATTATTAATTGCCGTTGCCATCACTATCTCAGCTAATTCAACCACAATAATTAAAAAATCAACTCTGCAATTTACTTCCATAGCCGTCGATAAGAATTCAATTTCCGGATCTATACTGAAAAGCAGATTTTTTTTTTTAAACAACGAAATCATCTTTTAAAACTGAGCTCATCTTATTAAAAACTCAAACCGAAATCGTAAAACACCCATGAAGAAGCTTATTTAATTCCACCTGTCACTTCGCAAACGGGGATTTCAAAACGTAATTACCACTTCCTAAAACTCAAATTGAGATCGCGAACAGATCGCGTGAGATTCGGTAATTGACGCGGGGGAAATGTTTTGAAAGGTAGGAATGGCATCATACCTTGCGGAATTAGAACTCTGAATATGGATTTTTATTTTTATGTCAAGCTTAATAAAATGCAAGGGTATAATTTGCGGTAGAATGATGCAAATGAGAGGAATTTAAGATTACTCACAGAGTCACATATGATTTCCAATTTAACACCGGTATGTCAGCTGAAGACAAGCCAATTAAGAGTGCCAAAGGCGCACGTTATATTTTAAAAAGCCTGTACAGTTGCACATGTATTATGTACGACTATGAAAAATAACTTTTTGACATTTATGACAAGCGGGCGAAAATCTCGCCCCCCCCCCCCCCCTTTCTAGCTGATAATAGCTTTTACTTTTTCGCGTCTGTAAATTAGAAACAATGCTCCGATATACTATATTAATTGCTAAAAGTTGCTAAATGAAAACAGTAAAAAATGTATATAATTTTTAATTAAAATGTAAAAACAGATTATGTTAGAAATTAGAGGTTTAATTGTTTTGGAAACCTAAAACTCTTGGTAGCTATGCAGTATTTGAACGCCGGGAAAAAAAAATCAGATCTTATTTTACACCCTACTAAATACACTAACACTAGTAAAATTAACTTTAAACAATGACAAACGAATAGACTATAATGTAACCAATTTCTTTTACGTCCCTTTATCAAGGCATGTTCTGTAGGATACATGCTTTGGTGCTCTGAATACTGCATATCTGGTAATGAATAGATTGTAATGGATCTGTATAACATATCGATTTTGTGGTAATCAGGTTTATTTACAAAGGTTAGAGAGCGGACCGACAAACAAATTTTGAAAACATTTCATACGCTTTTCATATATGTTGGAAAGCGTTAAATACCTTATTCATATAAATCTCCCATGAACACGTATTCTCTTTTGCACGTAACAGAGATCTATCTGCTGAACAAACTAAAGCAAAGAGTTCATCTTGTGTTACTGATAGCTGCACTTTAAATATATCTGGTGCATTGAAACGAATAATTCTTCGGTTTCCGCCATAGACACAGCTGTTTTCAGAGAGAGGGAAAGAAGCACCCGTTTCCGCTGCAGACAGACACGCGAACACGGGGATGGGCAAGGTCGGGGCATGGGGAAAAGGACCTCAGACAAACGGAAATTCGATTTACGAACAAGGAAAATAAAATCAAAGGAAGGTTTTCGTACCAGATAGTTTTTTTTTCTTAGTGCACGCGTTAAACAACTATTTTTTCTTTTCTTTTTTTTTTTTTTTTTTTTTTTTAAAAACAATTTATCAAATTACAACGATCATTTGGAAAACGATTTTTTTGAAGACTAAAATTTAAGACATAAAATATCGCACGAAGTGATCATACATTACGTACGCCATGAATTAAACATTAATAGTGTTATTACACGTAAAAATTGCAAGCTAAAAATATCGCCTGCGACCTGTCAGATTTCATGAAACTTAAGTATTATCCACCTGAAACTTACGTAAATACCCAAGCATTTCATTGGCTGTTCGGGAAAAGGTTTTTCCATCGTCAGATTTCTTGGAAATCTGACGGCCAATTTTAAATGAAATTTCATTCTTAAACTTCTAAACATCCGACAATATTACTTTTTACACCGTCGGATAGAGAAAAAAAATGTACTTTTAAATGCAATTTGTTTGAAAGCTGTATCTCAGTTTGTTTGAGTTTTTTTTTTTTTTTTTTTTTTTTGTAGTTTTTATTACTTTTTTGTCATAGTGGCAACAGAAAGTATCCATCGTTGTTGAAATTAAAGGGAAATACAGATTACTGTATAGACCAATCAGAAAACGAATAAATTGCGGATTAAACCAATGAAAACCTTCAGATATGCTTTTCATTTCCCATCCTGACGAGAACAATAACCATTTTTCCAAATGGTTAAAAAAAATTAGAAAAGCCCGATCTTGTATTCTCTATCGGTGGAAATAGACATACCAGACAGGCAAAAGTACCGGAGCAGTGGAACAAATGTACGTTGAGATCATTAATCTCTTTCAAATTAAATATTAATATTTACATAAACGGGGGGGGGGGGGGAAGGGGAGGAGGAGGATTGTACTTTGTGCCAATATATTAAGAAAGAATGAGCAACGTTAAATAGGACAAATGAATGTATATAAAAAAAGGTGCATACAGCTGTTTTGGGGCTTCTAAAGTTCCAACACCATAGTAGGAAATTAAAAATTAAAGGCTAAAACAAGAACGACCCAGAGAGATGCACCTCACAGCTCGACCGTCAAAGGCGAAAAAGGCCTCTGATGATGAAGCTTTAGAAGCCCCGAAACAGCTGTATGCAGCTTTTGTATACATTCATTTATTGTATCTAACGTTGCTCATTCTTTCTTAATTTATTAATATTTACTTGCTATTTTTTGCTGCATATACAGTGAAAACTATAAAATTAGATGAGAGAGAGAGAATGGAGAGGAGAAAGGGAGGAGCGAGCGCGCGAGAGAGAGTTATAAAAATAAAAAAATACAATTGTACAGAAGCGTCATTTCAAATTTGAGGGAAAGTTCTTACGTTTCACCAGATTTTCTTCCGAAATGAACAATTTTTCTTGCATGCATTTTTCAATAATTACATTTTATTGTTACAGTTTATTTACATTACAGGGGTCTATGCAGGTTTTATTCTTGGTGCCCATTTTGTGAAAAGTAAAAGTTATGTTTTTGATTTTTATAATATTTGTGAAAAATAACATTTTGTAACAAAATTTCAAATTCAGTTAATAAATTCTTGGTTCGAATTTGAGTAACAAAAACTTCTTTAAATCCCTTTGCTAAAGTTTTTGTTTTTCGCAACCTGGTTTTATTTAAAAATTACACATTTTAAAACAGTTTTTATGAAAAAGAATGTTACAAAAAGGGCTTATTGTATTCAAAGGAATTTTGTGAAGGGGCCCATTTTATTAAGTTTATTTTTGTGAAGGGGCCCATTTTATTAAGTTCATTTTTGTAAAGGGGCCCATTTTATTAAGTTCATTTTTGTAAAGGGGCCCATTTTATTAAGTTCATTTTTGTAAAGGGGCCCATTTTATTAAGTTCATTTTTGTAAAGGGGCCCATTTTATTAAGTTCATTTTTGTAAAGGGGCCCATTTTATTAAGTTCATTTTTGTAAAGGGGCCCATTTTATTAAGTTCATTTTTGTAAAGGGGCCCATTTTATTAAGTTCATTTTTGTAAAGGGGCCCATTTTATTAAGTTCATTTTTGTAAAGGGGCCCATTTTATTAAGTTCATTTTTGTAAAGGGGCCCATTTTATTAAGTTCATTTTTGTGAAGGAGCCCATTTTATTAAGTTCATTTTTGTGAAGGAGCCCATTTTATTAAGTTCATTTTTGTGAAGGGGCCCATTTTATTAAGTTCATTTTTGTGAAGGGGCCCATTTTATTAAGTTCATTTTTGTGAAGGAGCCCATTTTATTAAGTTCATTTTTGTGAAGGAGCCCATTTTATTAAGTTCATTTTTGTGAAGGAGCCCATTTTATTAAGTTCATTTTTGTGAAGGGGCCCATTTTATTAAGTTCATTTTTGTGAAGGGTCCCATTTTATTAAACAGATTTTTGTGAAGGGTCCCATTTTATTAAACAGATTTTTGTGAAGGGGCCCTAAATAGGCCCCAAATTTTGCCTGGATCGACCCCTGCATTAATATATTCTTTATTAAAAATACTAATAATATTTAGTTTATTATACGTAAACAGATAATAAAAATCAAACTCTGAGAATGACAATTGTCCGAACCTGCCTTCCCTAAATGACGCCTCTTCAATTGCAATGATGATGCAGTGCACCTACTAAAACTTGTCTAAAAATGAATTTTTCCGATCTTGTGCGATTCCGTTTTGGAAGGTTTTTCTATAATTATTTCCGGACCATGTATATCAGATTTTTCTGGTTGCCAACCAAATAAAAATTATCTTTATATCATGCATAAGAGTTTGGAATAAGACCAAGGTTGGTGCGGATAGTAACTCGGCAACAGACACCATGTTAGATAGGCGATTAATTTTCTATCGATCCATAACTTACTAATATAGATTCACTCACGATATATAGAAGTTTTTGTACCAGCCACCAACTAGAGTTCCAGCAGCGTTGATAGAGTATAGCACGCAACTTAGGTGGAAAAGGAATTTTCACAATACAGTAAAACCTGTAAGACGAAATCTCACGAAACACTTAAAAAAATTGCTTCAGGCAAATTTTCCCTTTTATATCAAAATGCATTGCATTTTTTTATTATTTAATATATTTTATATTGCATCAATACAGTAAAACGTGCTAAGACAAAATCACAAGGAACTGTAAAAATAATCTAGGCAAATTTACCCTTTCATAACTGTATCTGCTGCACTGACTACTGCAATTACATTGCATTATTTTCATCGCCACCATAAACAAATTTCTGTTTAACCCTTTATGTACTGAATTACGATATAATGAAAATTACATCATCTAAAGCATTTTTCGCGAATTTTGAAACTAAATTAGAAGATTTACATAATCATTTAATAAATTTTAGAAGGATTTTAGAAGGATTGGAGGATTTAGAAGGATTCATTAAATTTGAATTTATAAGGATTTTGCATAATATTTATAACCCCACTCATCTTTTTTTTTTAAATATTTTTCTCAGTATTTTGTAGAATTAGGAAATCTACAAATACAATGTTCTTAGAATAGGAATATAGAAATATTTCTGAATTGATCCCCCCCCCCCCTTCAACGCCAAGAAAGCTGAAAAGATGCAAAGACCAAAGAAATCATCCTTTAAAAAATATTTTTGTTTTGTATAACCCATAATACTTTTGGAACATGATAAAGTAATGCATCTATAACTCATTCTAAACTGTATTACTAATAATCGATTAAATTAAATTAATTTTATATATTGTATTAAATTAATTTTATAGCAAGTTATTTTAATGGTACTTATAAGTACCGTCAGTAGAAAAAGGGTTAAGTCAGGACACTGTTATACACAGGTATCGTCTTTAAAGGTTTCTTTGTAGGCGTAAAATTAAGTTTCACGCTCATATTTCTGATACTCGTCGATGTACAAAAGTAGTGATATGAAAATTGGAAGGCAGAAATATTTTCCAGAACGCAGAATGTTTTTACCCAGTGTTTACCGTATCATTGTGGCAAAACCTGTTTTACAGGTAGAGTGTGCTTTCTCTACTACGCATTTCAACTAAATGCTTATGCCTCTATTTCAGAGTTTGTTTGTATTGACATTTTAAAGATTTATGTAGTACTAGAAAGATAGCCCGTCAAAAATGACGGAAAATGGAAGATATATAAAAGAATGTGCAAAAAAGAGTTTTTCTCACTTGTTTCGCAGTGATAGATGAAAATAACACATTTTAAAAACGAAGCACATTTATGAAAACCTATGTACAGTAGAAGACCACTAATCCGTACAGCTTGGTTCCAAGTGTTGTGTGGATTTGAGGCATTTTCGCGGATTACAGATCATGTCTATTCAATCTTTAAATTTTTAAAATCCATATTTTGGACAATTTAGATTGTTTCTCCCCACCTCCTCGTCCTCCCCTCCTGCATTAGTGTTGACTCTAGAAAAAAAGGGCCGCCAGGCGGAAATTTTTCAAAAAGGGAACGCTATTCTAAAAAAAGGGTACATTTTTCAAGAACGGAAAAAACACTATTCTAAAAAAGGGTACATTTTTTTCAAAAAGGGAATACTATTCTAAAAAAGGGCGCTTTTGTATCTTGTTCACAAAAAATATTTTGAACTGGTTTGTTTAGAGTCCCTAGAATTTGCGATATTTTCCCGGGATCAATTGAATTACCACGGGGATCATAGGAAGTGTTAAAAAGGGATGCCGGGCGCATCGGAAGTGTTAAAAAGGGCCGCCGGGCGCTGCGCCCTGCTAAAGCGGCTTAGAGTCAACACTATGCATATAGTACAAACTTTGGTGCTGATAGTTCAAAGTAATAGAGAATTTGGTACTTTTCTACAGCAAGGGACTTGGCGTTTTTTAAAAGTTTGACGAAATTCGGGCATCAGAAAATGAGTTGCCTAAAAATATAAACTATGAAAAACGAAATTTTTTGTTTGTATATGTATCTTAATTAAATGTATATATGTATTTTAATGTACAAATAACTTCTGTTTCTGAATAAAATTAGATAAATGGCTTTTTTATGTTAAATAAATCACATAAATATTGAAAAAAAAAATGCCCGTGTATAGGAAATAATTAGTGAACAGGTTGTCAGAAAACGTTATGCCACATTTCCTTCTTCGCCAAAGTAGTTCTCTATTTCGCCAAGGCCCCTGTACTGGAAAAGTACAGAGAATTTAATTTCTGTATCCGATTATGTAAAGAACATTAAAATCGGTCAGTTAAGAGCTCAAATAGTATAGCGTCGTCTAGTGGAGGTTATTTTATTATCAGAAACGGTATGAAGAGTAAAGACGTACATTTTCGTATATTGCACTTTAAATTCTGACCGATAAATTGTGTAGAAAACATTAAATGTGCAGAATTTAAATTAAATTGTAGTGAGCTCGATTATGAAAGATTAATCGATTTCAATGGGAATTTCGCCAAATTAGCCAGCTATCGCCAAGTTGGCTTCATATATGATGGTAACTTATTTCTGTCGCCAAATTTGGCGATATTTTGTCAAATTTGGCGACAATTCGCCAAGTTGGTCAAAATTTGGCGCTATTGTAGTAACCCTGGCATTATTACTTTTCAACAATTACTCATTGTTGAAGCTGATACAAATTTCTCCATTGGCAGCTTAACATAGCTGCGATCAATGAGGTGGTCCAACCGGAATTGTGAGGGACACACAGAGACTTGGTTTTTATATAAATAGATTGTTTATTTTAAAACAAATTAAGTACAGCAAGCTAAATACAGATTTAGTGCTATTTTTTTACACTTTAAAATTTTACTATATAATTTTTTTCTATTTTTACGCAGAAAATTGAGTGGTGCAAAAAATAGTAATATAATAATTAAAAGCATTAGGAAACGTTCATTGTTACTCTTGTGACCATCAGAGCAAATTTTCAGAAATACTGCCAATTATTTTATTACAAAATATAATTAGGATAAAATTGATGTAACCAGTTGAATACCACAGTGTTTCACTCGTATATCTAATTCATTATATAAACAAGTAAAATTCTTTTTGTTACAAATTAAGATAAATACCATTGTTTTCCACTCACATAAAATATAAATAGTCACATCAATTTTTATTCTAATAATAAAATATTTGGAAGTATTTCTGAAAATTTTCTCTAATGAGCACAAGAGAACGAATGGACGTACCTATTACTGCAAATTCATAGTTAAAATTTTGAGACGTACGTCTCAGGACTCTTAAAATTGGAAAAAATGAAAAAAGAACATTTTCAACATTTATTATCTTAAAATGTATATGATTTTAAAACAAAATTTTTAATGGGATGAAAGATACAAGTATGTTCTTTCGTTTCATATTTTTAAAAAATTGCAAGATGCAGAATTAGCGTTTATAGGTATAGGGCGCTCCAAACTGTCAGACATTTGACGAGCAGAAAATTGGTATAACCAGATTACACGAAGGATTACGAAATAAATTTTGCAACTATAATTAAAAGTGTGGTGCCTACTTAAGGGGGTCCGGGACACAAAAATCTCCAAATTTTCTACAAATCTTTTATTGCATTTTTTTTTTCTGATTAAAATAGCGTTTAAATCATGTTTCTATCTTAATTAGAACAGGCAATATTAAATTTGTTGTTTTGGTTTATTTTCAAAATCTAGCTTTCAAGCAATGGTTGACATGGAAACGAGTTCTTGTGAAAATGAGTTTTTCTTCATGATGGCTTTTTTTCACTATTTCTCGTATTTAAATCGTTATAACTCAGGAACGGTTAAAGATAACTGGTTCAAACTTGGAACATGTCTTTTTCAATTGTTTTACTTTAATTTTGATTCAGCGTATTAGAAAAAAAAAATATTTACTTTTGAAAATATGATTTTTTTTTTTTGTTTTTAAGTTAAACCATTTTTTTTTAATTTTTTCGTTAAATATTTAATTCAGAATTTTAACTCAATAAATAAAAATTACTTGAAAATGTGTCCCGAACCCCCTTAAGATTGTAAATATTACCCTGAACCTAAATAAATTTGTATTTAAAGAATTTTTATACTTTGAATACAAAGTTGTATTTCGCTAATGCAAAATTTTGAAAATTTGAACAGTATAATCACCTAAAAAAAAATTTTTTTGAACAATAAAAAGGAAATTTTATGTTCAGTTTTTACAGCCTGAGATGAAACATAAGTTTTTAAAAGTTCATGAAAAAATATTCAGAAGTTTGAGATATTGTGCGTGTTACGCCCAAAAACGCTACTTGGAGAAAAATGACTTCAAAGTTTCGGAAAAGCTGCTTCGGCTAATGAGCAGGTATAATTCTAAAAGCCATAACTTCTATTCTAACGGGAATTTCAAGGAAACAATTATATCAAATGTTCAGAAAAGAGGAGTTAAACATCTAAAAAAATTAAAATTTCGAAAAATTTGAAGCTTTAAGAGTACCGAGACCCCTTAAGTTTTTTCGTAAGTTTCGCGCAAAGTATAGTTCAGCAGTGTGATAGATATGACACGGATCTCACTTTAATGAACAAAATATATTTATCCGATAATATTTTTCTTTCTATCTTTTACCCTGTATTAAAATTTGCCAGTCCATTTTGTATTTCGAAAGAACTCATCCTAGAATATAGAACGCCGAGCAATGAAATTAACGTGAGTTATCTGCATAGATCAGAGAATGCTATATAAAGTATCAGAATTTTAAAACTTAAGTTAATTTCCGAGATATTAATTTGACATTTCTGTAATGGTGGCAACTAAATTACTCCATTTTTGTGGATAAAAGAGAAGGGGAACTGATTATAATTTTTTTTAAATTTCTAATTAAAATTAAAGAGAAATTGTTATCAATTTAAATAGATCAGGGTTCCACAAGTAAGCAAAACATGACTGGCAAATTACCTGACCAAATCTATAAAAATTCCCTGACAATCTAAAAAAACTCCCTGAATAAACGGGCATACAACGAATTTTGCTACTTATTTTCGCAACCCTTTGTCAAAATTAGCGATTTTTTTCTGCGATCGTTCTTCAAATTGCTCGTTTTTATTTTTTTATTTATGTATTTATTTATTATTGTTTTTTTTTTTGCGATCGTTTGATGAATTTCGTGATTTTTTTGCCAAGACTTGGCATCCTTTTTCATTTTTTCTCCAAGACTTTTTAGAAAATGTAAATTCCCTGACTTTTCTACATATTTTGAAATTTCCCTGACTTTTCATGACGCTGGGAAACCTGTAGATTACAATATTTTCTTTCAGCTTTATATTTAAACAAGGACGAAAATTTAAACTCCCTGAATTTACGTGGGAAATTATTGGCAGTCATCCACAATAATTGAATTCAAAGAAACAAATATATACTATTTTCAATTAATTGTTTCAGAAAGATGTCGCGTTATAACGCTTCACAAAAGCGCTAAAAGTTACAATGGTGGGGGTTCGAAGCAAGCAGTAAGCACTTCAGGTGCAGGGTTTATGTGCTTGGCAAAATTCATCTGAAAACCTTACTTTCTGCAATTTTACGAAACTTCAGTATCATAAAATTCAAACAAAAATTAACTATGATGTACAGCACTTTTTTCTTTCGAATTTCCAGGAAATATTTGATTGATAGTTGAGCAAAATGAAATTTTATTAAAAAAGTAACACGTTATAGTTTACACCGATACTTTATTGAGAAAATTGTCAAAAGCTCTATGTTTATGTAGTCAAAAGCTCTATGTTTATGTAGTCAAAAGCTCTATGTTTATGTAGTCAAAATCTCATTGTTTATGTAGTCAAAAGCTTTATGTTTATGTGGCGATCTCTTATACTAACATTTTACACACAAAATAACTTTTTATATGCAAATGCAAACAGAAGAAATTTATAATCCAAGGCGTCACCAATGAAGTACCACAAGTAACGATCTATAACTTACTTCACGCGATACAGCAATAAATATTGTTCTTCTACAAGAATATTTCGTGACTAAGCCATAATCGTGACAAAATGAAATCCATAACAGTAGATGCATGTGTTACATTAAGTTCAAAGTGTGCGAAGAGACAATTCTGCTCACTCTATTCCAATAGAAATCGTGATATGATTCAAAATTATACTGAATTTAAGTAGGTCCCTCTTGAAATATTTTTATTTGTGGTAAAAAATATGAACCAACTGATTCGGAATTTCTTATTGGCCTTAGCTAGCAAGTAGATGACAAGTTGCCATTGTGGGATTTTCTGAGCTGTAAGTCACGTGCTACATGAAAAATCAGTTATTTATAAATTATGATAAACTTTTCAAAACTATGTACATTACATATTAAGGGTAAGTTTATTAGTTTCGTTTTAAGAACTTGTTTCAATAAAAACATAAGAATTTTTTTTTAAACAAAGCGAAGTTCATAGACATATAATTGGAGGATTAATAACTTCAAAATAATGAACAGTTCAAATTTAATGCTTTTCAGAAAATTATACTAGATTCCTTTTCTTTGTTTTCGTCAGATTTTCTTTTTTCCTGTTTTAGCTCACAGGTTATCAAAGCCTGAGAGCTAATTTGCCCGTCGGTCCTGTATGTATGCATCTACGTACGTACGTAAGTAACGCGATAACTCTTGATAGAAATATTCGATTTGCTTCACATTTTTTTTTTTGGCTCCATGTTCTGTATTTCGATTTTCTACGAAAACATCCAGCCAGTGAAAATGACGTACACTAAATTTCCGCGACGTATGTAGATAAATTTTGCTTTTTTTTTTTATCAGTTTTTTTAATATATTTTTTAAACAGTTTGGAACCTATTTCTGATAGTAAGGTTACCCTCATAGGTACCTTCTGGTGCAATCAGAAACGAAATCCGACAAATATTTGAGTTATGCTTGACGAAAGGTTTGTATTAGGCATACTTTTAGTAGGCCATGGCTTTAATATCCATCATAGCTGTATGTGCCCGGAAAGTAATATTGCGCTGTGTATTAGCCTTCGCTTAGCTCAGACAATTAAAAAAAGTCTCATAATTGTCCTTCTTAAATTACTCAAGGCAGATTTTGTTCAATATAAAGTTTACTTATAAAAGGCTCTTTTATAAAAACGAAAGTTTCTTTTATTAAATATTTTGAAAAATTGTTTTAAAAAGTGACATTTTAATACCTTTAAACTTTGAAATATAAAATGTGTTTGACAGGCCGAATATTCGGCATTCGGTCTAACAGTTACTATTTGGTCAGCCGATATTCGGTTCACCTGTGCGCCGAATATACGGTATTCGGCCAAAATCACTATTCGGTGCATCCCTAATTGTAACCATATATATCGAAAATTTAAATGTAGAATTCCACTGCATTACAAAGCTACTACCTACCCCCTTTTCTTTCAACTCAGCAAGTTAAAAAATCATTCAAAAAAGGATTTATTTTGACTCGTGAGCTAAGAAATTATAAAAGTTATGGGGTTTGCATGTGTGTCACGGGGTTTCTTTTATAAATGCTGCGTCTTCAACAAACGAATCGATTTTCTGCGAAATCTCGATCAAAAAATAAAAAAATAGAGTTTTGTTTGGCTTCTAAAAAGGAATTTATTCGACTTTTGAGCAAAAGGGAACGTTAAGGCATCAATAAAATGATGAGAAGTTCAGACATTTGAAACAGGGATTGACCGAAGCAGCAGTTTTGCCGAATACCGAATACTTAAAAATTAATACACATTTTTGCATATATTAGCTTTTTTTTTTAAAACTTTAATTAAAATTAAATTCTTAATTTAATTCAGTTAAATTTTTATTCTTAAATCTAATTACAGAAAAAAAATTAATGACTTCTTTCCACTCACAAATTCATTAACCCATCACTTATTTTTTTATTATTTTAACACTAGTCAATACCCAAAATAACCTATGAAAGTATTAAACTATACAGGCTATTATTAAGGATAAGGATTGTCAGAAAAACAAAAGTTCATTCAAATAAAAAGAAACAATGTTGTCATTAAGCTGATTTACTGATTGTCTAATTATAAACATATTGAATAGGAATGTTCTCAAATACAAAAGGTATATCAATTTGTACATTTAACTATTTTCTGTCAAATTATTGATAGATATTTATATTTTAAGTAATATTTTAACATTGTGGTGATGAAGATAACAAATTTGAGCGACTTTAATGGTTATAAAAGCTATAGGATAGGCATAGGGGTATACTTATTTGATGTGTACATTTTCTTTAATATACACCTTACATATACAGAGGTGAACTCCGATATACTTCTTTGATGTGTATATAACGAAACAAATTGATGGGTTAAGTCGAACAATCACGTCGCGCTTTTTACGACATATTACTGGATTAGTACCACATGTTAATAAGCCGTTGGTGAGGTTGTATAGGAGTCATACCACTTAGCGCAAGCATCGCTAGTGGAGGTGTCAACTCTGTGGAAATTTAGCAGCTGTGGAGCGATGATAATATTGGTTGAGTCCAACCAAACACTCATTTATTCATGATTAAGACAGGGCAGATTAGGCCGTGTGAGTGGTGAAAAAAGGCTTATGAAGAAATCTGGGGTTTTCCCAATTAAAAACATGGAAACGTAGTCATAGGAAACTGTTTATTCCATCAGATCATACCAACATAAAAAATTCCCACATGATGAGAAATCAGAGCCATCCCGGTACAGCACGAACTATTTATTCATGCGAAAGAGATGTTACATAACGAATTAATATTCTACTTGTCTTAGGACACCAGGTAACAGATTAAGGAAACAACCAAAAAGCACAAAAAATCTACTTCTGAGCTCTTGCTCGAGCTATTTATTAGAATGCGCGGAGGAAATCCGATTGAAATGGAAACTTCAGGCTAACCAAACAAAATCAGGAACGAGACTAAGTGAAACTGCGATCCGTCACTCAGCCAATAGCGAGCGATCGAGAAACGTCACAGAAAAGAATTCCGCGCTGCTAATGGAAGGATTTCGATGAAAAAAAGCTGTCGCCCAACTGGCGGGAAAATGAGATGAAATAGAATAAAATTGTATAAATGGCTTTTATAAACATTCGAAAAATAAGTAACTGCGTTCAGAACTTTACAGTTTGGTAGACGATAAAATAATGAAGGAATTAAAAGTTTAGATTACGTTTTTGAATAAAACTATTATTAAGAGACGCGTTTTAAACTTATAGGAATTTAACTAGAAATAAATAATGGAGCGTATTAAAAAAAAAGGAAATAATGAATATGCCGGCAATTTAGAATAATTTAAATGTATAGTAAATTTTTTTTTTTTTTAATAACATGTATATTAAAGAAAATACACATTAAATAAATGATTAAGGGAAAGATGCCTATGCCTACCTTCCTTGCTTTTTTTCCCCCTCTATTGTAGACAGTTGTTTTGATTTCACCCCCATGTAGTCCATTTTAGGAAGGAAAAATGGCCTGTTTTTTGTAGTGCAGCTGAACTCTGAACTCATACACATAATATTGAAACTCATCGCGTAGCCTATTTTACTTCTAAGTAAAAGAGAATTCTTCTACTTCTAAGAAAATACTTATCTGCAATTATTCGGCCAATACTTAAAAGTATTCGGCCGGTGCCGAATATTCGATTTACATGCCGAATCACCGAATACAGAATCGACTATTCGGTATTCGGTCAATCCCTAATTTGAAGAACTCTTAATATAAAATTAGCTATTAAAAAGAATTTTTTTCTAATGCAAGAATGAATTAAAACGAAACAAATATAAAATGACAGTTTTATTCTTAACAGTACAAAAACTGTTCTAACTTTAAATAAATATATGTTTTAAATTCAGAACAATCTTTAAAAAATAAATAAAGATATAGAATTTTATATAAAGTAAGGTGCGGTCAAAAAAACTTAAAGGCATTGCATAAACTTTCAATAAAGTCACGACTAGAATCAATAAATAACTATAGCTATAAAACAAGTTGGAGATTGCACGTCAAACGCGGTAAATGAGGTGCGTTCGTACTATAACTAGTTTTATAAATATTTTTTGCACCGCATATTGTACTGAATGCATATTTTAGTGCACTTCATAAGTGCATATCCATTTCATTTTGTTCAAGAGGCTGTAACATCATTAAAATGCACTTGAAATAACTTTTTTCCCATTGGCCTTAATGTAACGGAAAACTTTTGAGTGTCCCTGTAATTAAACCATGCATCCGATCTTCATAAAATTTGAAATGGCTCGACAAAATGGTGCAACAATTATATATTTAAATTTCAGACCATTCGGTTGGGTAGTTTTTGTTCTGTTATAAGCGGACGGACGAACAGATCGAACGACGACTAAGGTGCTACGTATTTATATAATTACGAACGCACCTACTGACAGTTTTATTCTTAACAGTACAAAAAATTTTCTAACTTTAAATAAATACATGTTTTAAATTCAGTACAATCTTTAAAAAACAAATAAGGATATAACATTTTATTTATAAAGTAAGGTGGGGTTAAAAAAACTTAAATGCATTGCACAAACTTTCAATAAAGCCACGACTTGAATAGATAAACAGCTATAGATATAAAATTACAGTGAAACCTCCTTGAACGAACATTTTTTCATGGAACAAAATTTATTACCATAGACTCAATACCTCCATTCAGAGACCATCCAGTTGAACTCCCTGCATGAGCGACCCATTTCTTTGAAGAAAATGAAACAAATTCAGTTTTTTCCTGGTCGCTTGAAGAAGGTTTTATTAGAAAAATAATTCAGGAGAGCGCATTATTCAAACTTCTAAACTAAGTTTAGATTTTTTTTATTACTATTTTTCCGGTAACTTTTAAGTGTTTAAACCCCTTTGTGCCTTTTTAGGTAATGAATTTAACTCTGATGACAAATTAAGAATGACTGTCGATAAACTCCCCTGCCATATTCTGTAAGAAATCTCTCAAAAAAAAAGATGAATTAATGAAATTTAATAAATAATGATGAGATAAAATAATGAAATGAATTAATGTCATTTGTTCCCGTCCAAAAAAATAAAATAAAATAAAATAAAATTGCATTTATTCACTGAACTTCGAAAGGACTTGGAAAGAAAAGTTATAGAAGATAAAACCGTAAAATTAAACTAAACGCCAATGTATTCATTTTTTAAACTCTGCAGTAATTAAATTATATATGAGAGAATTTTGAACAACTTTTGTTTTGATATTTAAATTTTCATTTTTTTTCCTAATGTGAAAAATAAATTTTAGTAACATTGTTACCTTTTTTCAACAATTAAAATCTAGATTTAAACATAACCTCCATTAAGAAACTACCTCTTGGAGAGACCAATTTTTATTGCAACGGAACGTGGTCGCTTTAGGGAGGATTTACAGTAATAAAATAAAATATATCCAGTTTTTTTTTTTTTTTTTTACTTAAAAAAGACTAGGAGATCCAAACCAAGCTTTTCGAGTTGCAGAGAATAGATAAAAATTTAAGCCTTTTTTTTTTTTATTGAAAACTAATAGTTTTTCACATTTAATGTATAACTTTTATATTGACCACTCCAAAAAGCCTTTATACGAAAAATACCAATAATGTGTGCAAGTAAAGATTTGAAATTCATTAAAAGCAACACTTTTGTATTAACAACATGCCAGGAGTTAATAACCAAATAAAGCAACAAAGATTTCTCGAGCCCTCTGAGCGTCTTGCAAAAGGATAAAGTTGTAATGTTTTCTTTGCATTTTGTTTTAAAAGCTAAGAAAATATGATTCTTTCAACATTATAAAAAAAACTCAACTACAAATATGAATGTAATCCTTGAGATTATTAATCATTCTTCAATGTATTTAAAATTCATTAAATCTGTAGAATTATATTATCTTAAATATTGCTTGTATTGCTGTGAAACCTGGAGCTTAGTGAACGGAATATTACGCCCCAGACACTCAGAGGGCTAGACAGATTTGTTGAACATAATAATTAGAGTGGTTTAAGCACGTAGTTTGATTACATGTCTTAAAATTGTGTTTTATTTGTATTATTTTATTTCTTTATTGATGAACTTTAAGATTACGTTATAGAATATCCTCCGTAAACAAATGCTGAACGATTTATTTCATTTTAACTGGAAAGTAGTTAATCTTCTGTAATCGGGCTGCACGCGATACAGATTTTAATTCATGCTTGAAAAGTACTTTAAAACCCATAATAGATCAGTAACTTGGGATATATTTTAAACGAATTGCATTTGAAATAAAATTTTCTCTTTCTATTCGACGATATAAAGATTGAAATTGTGCTATGTTCGGAAGTTGAAAAAATTGCAGCAAAAGCGATATTTATTGGTCAAGTGTTGCCACCGTCAATATGACGTCAGAGTTACTCACGGGCATGTTTGTGCTTTGTAATGCAGACAGGGATCTGTCCAGATTTTTGTGAAATTATGAAAAGTTTTTTTAAATTATTTTTAGTGAAAGTCCTAGTCTTAATTTTGTGAATTTGAAATCATAGTTATATTCAGATTCCTGTGTATCTTTTACACAGGAGTTTTTTACATATAAAAAAAAAGCTAAAATAAGGGGCTGTACTTATATAACGTTCTCTCGAATTTGAAATCATAGTTATATTCAGATTCCTGTGTACCTTTTACACAGGAGTTTTTTACATATAAAAAAAAAAAAAGCTAAAATAAGGGGCTGTACTTATATAACGTTATCATCTCTCGAATTTGAAATCATAGTTATATTCAGATTCCTGTGTATCTTTTACACAGGAGTTTTTTACATATAAAAAAAAAAGCTAAAATAAGGGGCTGTACTTATATAACGTTATCATCTCTCGACCCCCCCCCCCCCGCAATGATATCGTTATCATGTTATCAATATCTAAAAATTCTTTTGATTTTTGGTGATATATAAATATAGTTACATTTATTTTTCGCATACTTTATTGATCCGAAATGAAGAGAAGTCAATAAAATATTTTATATATAAAATAACTTTATATCAAATTAAATAAAACTTAAAAGAAATAGTTACTATTTCTTTACTACTTGGGAGGGGGGGGGGGGGAGGGCAAACAGAATTCCTTATCAACTAAACAGACGGACAAAATTCTTTTTCTTTTATTTACTAGTAAACACAAAGTATCATTTCAAACGTACTTCGCATATGATTTCTCGAACAGCGGTTTATATATGCATACACATATGACAGTACATCTTTTGGAATTAAATAATTTTATAATCATTCAAAGATTGTAATAATAACTTTGTATTCTCATAAATGTAATAATAACTTTGTATTCTCATAAAAATAGATAACAGACTAAAAAAAGAGACATACAAAAATTTTGATGTAAAGACCAAGTTAAAATAAAACAAAAAAGAAAAATTATGCGTCAAGCATAGATTATGAAACACTTCCCAGCACATTCAGAATAATGTAACAAAACCTCATAGTTTAAATAAGTTAAAATATTATGTCTAATTCAACCATATGGAAATACATAACACATTTGGAAACGTAATTTCAGCTGTTTAGCTACAATCAGAAAATTATCCGAACACGTTGAGCAGCACTGTATATGATTAAAACAGTTAAATTTAAAAGGGCAAGCCGAAATTGAAACCGCACTTCAGCAATTATTACTCAAAGGCAGTATTGTAACCGATTTCTTTTGTGTGTCCCTGTAAATGAATAAAAAATGTTATTCATGTCCCTGTTCTAACATGATCGTAGTGAAATTCAGTGATTTATATCAGTTTAAATACATTTGAAACAGCGTAATGTCATTAAAATTCTCTGCAAACGATTTTTTCCCCATATACCCGAATGTAATGGAATTCTTTTGGGTAGCCCTGTAAATGAAATATTAATTTTGCATACTTCATATGATATGTAATACCAAACATGGTTAGGTGACCCCAAATATGGATTATCAATTGCATGAAAATCCGAGTATATTTACGGGAGTTAGAGCGTGGACAGACAAACCGAACGCATAAACACTTTTCAACTTTGTTGGAAAGTGTTAAAAAGAAAATTTTGGTTGGGTGAAAAATAATAACGATATTAAAAGTCAAATATCCCCCCCCCCCCTACCGATATCTTACGATATCATGTGCCAGTCCCCCCTCCCTCCCCCTAAAATGATAACGTTATAGTCTAAGAGCTAGCAACGTCAAAAAACACGTCATTTTTATCAAGGCTCACTTTCTATACGTTTTTCCGATTTATGGTGTAATATGTTTGCGGGCAGTTTGACAGTCAGGAGTTGCGTTTACCTGCGGGAAGAGGGGTTATGCAGGTCAAAAAACTTCAAAATTACGTCCTTTTAGTATGATTTTTGTTCATAACATCTGATTCTACTATTTGTGATATTAATCCATTATTACCAGACATTACCAATGTCGCCAATACTCTGTCAGATCCACATTTATAGGTTAACAGACTTTGGTTCACAGGTCTTTGGTTAACAGACAACCTATAATTAATTTTCCAGACACAAATTCAGTTGCAAAGTTAATGCCAGACGGCTTTAAATATGGCAACGAAAGTGCCTGTTTTAAGAGTGTTTTATAGTTTAAAAATTATAAGTCATCTTTACGCCATTTTATCCAGCTTAAAAATTACAAGATATTACTCTTTGGCTAGCAGACAACCTATAATTAATTTGCCAGACACACATTCGGTTGCAAACTTAATGCCAAACGGCTTTAAATATGTCAACGAAAGTGCCTATTTCAAGAGTGTTTTATAGTTTAAAAATTATAAGTCATATTTGCGCCATTTTATCAAACTTAAAAATTTCAAGATAATACTCTTTGGCTAGCAGACAACCTATAATTAATTTGCCAGACACAAATTCGGTTGCAAAGTTAATGCCAGACGGCTTTAAATATGGCAACGAAAGTGCCTGTTTCAAGAAATGGCATCTTTTGTAGGGATTTGGATTCATTTAATGACAGTCAATCCTTAATTGTTACCATAGCAACAATCCTTTCTTTGTAAATATATATTATATTATATAGTGTGTCGAAAAAAATGTTTAATTTTGTGTAATTAATGTAAATTTATGTAATTGTAATTTTTAAACTATAAAACGCTCTTGAAACAGGCACTTTCGTTGCCATATTTAAAGCCGTCTGGCATTAACTTTGCAACAGCTTTTGTGTCCGGCAAATTAATTATAGGTTGTCTGCTAGCCAAAGAGTAATATCTTGTAATTTTTAAGCTTGATAAAATGACGTAAAGATGACTTATAATTTTTAAACTATAAAACACTCTTGAAACAGGCACTTTCGTTGCCATATTTAAAGTCGTCTGGCATTAACTTTGCAACCGAATTTGTGTCTGGCAAATTAATTATTAAACTTAGTCTAGCAGACAACCTATAATTAATTTGCCAGACACAAATTCGGTTGCAAAGTTAATGCCGGACTGCTTTAAATATGCAACGAAAGTGCCTGTTTCAGAAGTGTTTTTCAGTTTAAAAACTATAAGTCATCTTTACGTCATTTTATCAAGTTTAAAAATAACAAGATATTAAACTTAGTCTAGCAGAAAACCTACATCTTGTTATTTTTAAACTTGATAAAATGACGTAAAGATGACTTATAGTTTTTAAACTGAAAAACACTTCTGAAACAGGCACTTTCGTTGCATATTTAAAGCAGTCCGGCATAAACTTTGCAACCGAATTTGTGTCTGGAAAATTAATTATAGGTTGTCTGTTAACCAAAGAGTAATATGTTACCTATAAATGTGGAT
This sequence comes from Maratus speciosus, assembly GCA_963932465.1. Lineage (NCBI taxonomy): Eukaryota > Metazoa > Arthropoda > Arachnida > Araneae > Salticidae > Maratus > Maratus speciosus. The sequence continues at coordinate 297,611,002 of OZ010798.1, forward strand.
CTGGCAGGGTCTTAGCGACATTGGTAACGTCTGGTAATAATGGATTAATATCACAAATAGTTAGTAGAAACAGATGTTATGAACAAAAATCATGCTAAAAGGATGTAATTTTGAAGTTTTTTTGACCTGCATAACCCCTTCTCCCGTAGGTAAACGCAACGTCTCCTGACTGCCAGACCGTCCGCAAACGTACTACACCATAAATCGGAAGAACATATAGAAAAATGAGCCTTGATAAAATCAGGTGACGAAAACGTTGCTAGCTCTTAGATTATTATATATGCACAGCCCCCAGGGTTCGCAAAAACCCGGGTTTTTTTTAAAAAACCCAACCCACATGGGTTTTTTCATGAAAAACCCAATTTTCCCCGGGGAAAATCGGGTTTTTTCAAAAGTACAATATATGTAATATGTATTCTATATTATTTATATATTATATTTACTATACATTGTCCCCTTGTATACAATATAATTGTAATACTATTTTACAAGTTATAAATTGCATAAATTATATGAATTTAAATTGTCATAAATTGTATAAATTATATGAATTTAAATTAAGTGTCAGTGTTTCTCACAAATTAGTTTTAAATATAATAGAAGATAAAAAATTGTTAATTTGCTTTAAAATCAAATAATGAATAGAATATTAATATTTAAAATATATAAGTAGGAAGAAAAAAAGGGGTAAACTAGTCAGATGTGCCAATTCCAAAACTTTCCTCTATCTCATACATGTTAATAATTCAAATTTCGCTATCCCAGTGCCTCATCTATGCCCATCACGAGGATTGTAAAATATAGGTTCATTGAATTGGATGCATTTAACAAGGAGATGTAAGTATCAATTGTTTCAAACAAATCATTGAATTTTGGAACCCACCCTCTTAGATGTCCACAACCAAAATTTCCAACCCAAACAGTATAAAATCAACACCTGTTGTTCAATTTACATCCAAGTCTAATAAGGATCTATTTACATGAAAATGAAACAGAATATTAAGTTTGATTAAATTATGTGCATTAGTTTGAGATATAGATTTTGCAAAAATCGTGAAAAATTGAGCATATCAACATTACCTGCTGTGCAATTTACACCTAAACCTAATTGGTAACAGCTTACGTCAACGTCTAACTGAATCTGAAGTTTGAAGAAAATCCATGCATTAATTCTTGAGATATTGCGGAAATCATACAAAATTCAGTACAACAGAGCCATTGTTGGGTGATATTCATCAAAAACTAGAGCCATTGTTGGGTGATATTCATCAAAAACTAATCAACACCAGTTTATATCAAGGTCTAACTGAATCTAAATTTTTATTCAATTCCATACATTAGTTCTTGAGATAAGAGTTATTGCTGAAATCATGAAAAAAAAAACAGCATAACAGCGCTACCTGTTGGGCGATATACACCAAAACTTGATAAGCAACAACTTAACTTGTAACTGAATCTGAAGTTTGATGAAAATCCGTGCATTAGTTCTTGAGATGAATGCAGCGTAGCAGAACCACCTAAAGGGCATTATACACCAAAAGCTAATCAACATCAGTTTACATCAAGGTCTAACTGAATCTAAAGTTTTGTGAAATTCTGTGCATTAGTTCTTGAGATAGAGCAGCACCCACAAAATTTTTGTCACAGATATTTTCTATAAACCATCAAATCGCCTTCAGGACCTTTTTAAAACGTATAAATCCGTCGTAAACTGGAAGTGGAAATTTTTCACAAATTAAATACTTCTTGTAAAGATAGAAGAAAGTAAAAATACATATGTTTTATTTTCATGAATATAGTTCATTTGAATTTTTTATATAAAGACATTCTTATGATATTGCCTTTACCTATAATTATGTACTATGTATGTATGTTGCCTACTATGTTCTATGTTTGTTAGTAAAGTATTTCAGCGTGCTAAAATACATTTTTATTTTACTTCGGGTGTTTATGTAATAGCTTTTATATATTAATTTTTTTCAAAATTAACTGAAATGACTTAAATTCATTAAATGTATATGTTTAAAATTTTAAATATTTCTGAAAATTGAAAAAACCCACATTATGGGTTTTTTAGTGGGTTTTTTCAAGTGGGCCCATTCTGAAAAAACCCACCGGGTTTTTTCGAACTGGGCCCAGCCTTGCGAACCCTGACAGCCCCTAATATGTTCTTGAAGAAGTTCAATTATTTTGTGACAGGTCAAATTTAAAAGATTAAAGACTTTTTAAAAATTAAATTTGTAAAAGATTCAGTTTGGAAGCAGGCAAATTTTGCGAAAGGTCTTTTTTAACCCTTTATGCTCCGACGGGACTTTTAAGGCCCATTAAAGAAAAAGCATTGTAAAATGTAATTTGTCTACTAATAAAAGTATAAAGTACTTTTCATACAAAATATTTTGCTGCAGCACATTCAGTAAGCACAGCGAAACAGTCGAAGCTAAATATTTTTTAATGTGGTGGTTATTTTCTCAACCATTTACATGGATTTAGCTTTTCTGCTATTAAAAAAATGTTTTACGGAAAATTTGCAATTACAAAACACTTCTCAGTTACAGATGGGATCAGAATACATTTATGTACATTGTTCTTGTAAGAATTGCGAGATTTCCATAATAGTATATTTTGTTAATCTAATTATTCTGGTACATATCCTTCTATATATAAAAAAAAGTAACGCTTTGGAAATGGACCAATGAAAATCTGCGTAGGTACCGCGAAAAGCATTCTGATTGGTCAGAGCTTTCTAACGCTATAATGGGGGTTACCATAGGAGGGGGAACGGCTCTGTCGCCAACTTGGCAATATATCGCCAAATTTGGCGACCAAAATTCGTCGCCAAAAGTAACGCCAACTTACTGCTATTTCCAGTATTTCGCCAAATTTCCATAGACTAGACTCCCATTAAAATACAGTAGTCATTGAATACAACAGTAATTGAAATACAATTATTAAAAAATCTATCTAAAAATCAAATTGTTATTATGTAAGTTGTTTTGGATATCTACATAACGTTAATGAAAATAATTATTAAAGAGGAGCAAAATTCTGATTTATAATTCGGGACATAAAGGGTTAAGGCTCCTGTTCGTTCCTGCCGGCGAAGGCACTCAAGAGCTAATGCTAAGGGGAAGGATTTTTCTAATATCTCGTTTGCATTTCGACATTTTTTTTTTTTTTTTTTTTGCATTGGATAGCTGAGATCAGTCTCTACATCTGCCCTTTTTTTCTACTTTTTCGATTTTGGTAGATATTTTTTAGAATGGCACTTTTATTTTCAGAACCGGTTTTGAAAGTGAAAGTAACTTTATAAAAAATATCTGCGACCAAAATAGAAAAAGTAAAAAAGGTGCAATACAGAGACTGACCTCGGCTATCCAATGCAAAAGAAAAAAAAATTAAAACGTGTCGAAATGCAAACGATATATAAGATAAGTTCCTCCCCACCCCATAGGATTAGCTCGTGAGTGTCTTCGCCGGCAGGGACAGGAGCCTTAAAGAAAGAATTTTGCGAAGTGTCCTGTTTTGGGATGAGAAATTTTGTGATGACTTTTTTTAAGGGGCTACTTCACTCGCGCGAAAACATCGGCTCGCAAATGTTAATATCATGGGAAATTATTTTTAGGTAGATTTCGTAAGAAATAGTACCTATTACTTTCTCTGGAATTTCTGAAATTTTTTTTACAGATCTACCCCGATTATGACACTTAGAACTCAAAACCTCACACAGTTAAAATCTATCTATCTATATATATTTATATACAACTTTTTTATGGACACGATAACTTTCCATAATTCTGCACAAATCTCTTCCAAACTGGCACATAAAATCAAGGGGCAAAAAAGCTCGGTCAAGTTCGTTAATGGGCAAAATCGGAGTAAGGAGGTCGAAATAGGGAGGGGTTTTGTGAAAACCGAAAAAAACCCATAACTTCTTAATTATAATACATATCAAATCAGTTTAAAGTTATTACTTCTACGAAAAGGGTTAAAAATTTATGTATCAGATTTTTGATATCATTAAAAATGGGCTCAAGGGGCGAAAAAAATAGTGTTTTAGGGAGAAGAAAAATTCATAATTTCGTCAATTCACAAGATATCCAATCCTCTTAAATTTATTATACATCTTTTTAATATTATTACCAGTTAGAATAATTGTATTAATATTAATCTAGTGTAATTACGTATCCAGCGATTTCTGGAGTTCCATTACCAGCGATTTATTCTGTTCAGTTGAACCAGATTTCAGACCAGATGCTATAATCAAAAGGTTAGCTGGGTGAAAAAATTTCCACCAGATTCGTCCGGGATAGCTCAGATCACTGGCGACTTCTGCCAAGTTGGTTGATGGTTGATTTTTTGACGGCCGATTATCTGCTCGAGGGATATAGGCCCTAGGGGGGGGATAGTTGCGCTCCGCACGGTATAATTACTTTTTCCTGCATTTTCCTCCCCAAAGGTCAAGATGGGTAGATTAGGAGGAGATTAAAGGAAGATAGTCTGAATAGGTTTGACTGCGGAGTTAGTAAAGCATCCATTTTGATGCAAAACTACATCTTTTTTGTCTCGAATTATACTCTTTATCTAAAATCTTAGAAACTTTTGAAATTTCTCTTAAATTTAAAAATCTATTTTTATCCACTAAAGATTTCACAATCTTCAAACTGCTTACCTAAAGACTTTGCCAAGAACTCTGATAAAAAATTTGCATATTTAAAAATAAAACATAAAATTCAAGTGCGCGGCCTTTGTTTTTCTCTCTTGAGTTTAATAACATTAAATGCTGCATTTAACTGATGAATATTTTTTTAGATAATTTTTATCGACAGAAATAACTGCCTTTTGTAATGCCTGTATTTTATACTTATATTTTGTCCTTTATAGTTCAAAGGACAAAACAACTTTCAAGCTATTAAAAACATGACATATTATTTTTTTCATTCAAAAAATTCCTTATAATAGAAAGGAAAAAAAATTATACAAATATAAGGAATTTCTTGAATGAAAAAATTATGAGTCATTTTTTAATAACTTGAATAATATATGGAAAACATAGGAAAAATTGATTATTGAAAATGTTATTCTTGAATTGAAACTATTAAAGGTATAATTAAAAGATGAATAAAATATTCAAGCTACTTTTTTTTCTTGAGTCCAAAGTATGGAGTAACTAGCTCAGTGTTGCCTGGATGTAAGCCAAAGAAATTTTTAGTACTTCTCGAGTAATTATAGTTCATGTATAATAAAGTAGGTTTGTTTAAATTATCTTTACAAGAGCTACATTATTATTAACAACGTCACGACAGTTGTTGCGTATAGTACGGGACATTTAGAATGCGTACAATCTTTAAATTTTCTTTCAATAATTTTGAATATTGAAATCCGCAGAATTTATGCATTTAAGATAAGCGAAGATTTATTTCCATTTCAAGTTATTGATGATAAAAGACTAAAAATTGTTCTTTTATAAGGCTTTAAAACGTGGAATAAAAATAAGACTTCGGCTTAGTGACATATTCTATATTTTTGATTAAATAAGAAGTGAATTGCAATCCTGATTTCTTATACAAAAATTGTCTGTCGTGATACAAAAAAAGTACAGAAGCACGCAGTTTATACGATTGACTGTATAATAAAATCATTTTTTTTTTTTTTTTTTTTTTTTTTTTTTGTGAAAACAAAGTTCATTATTGTTTAATCGAATCAGCTGGTAATAAATAATCGTAAGATAATCGTAATCTGGGAGGATTCTGGCATAAAATAATAAAAAAAAAACTTTAAATTATTCAAAACATGATAAGAAAACATGTAAAATATTATAGATAAAAAAAAAAAGGAAAACAATCCCTAGAGCAAGAATAACAATTTCTTTAAGAACACTCTCTTGATTTTTGAACCAAATTCTCTCTCTCTGTCTCTTTTTTTTTTTTTTTTTTTTTTTTTTGGGGGGGGGGGGGGGTGTTACTGATGGGTGAAAAAAAAAAGCCAAGCTATTGTTGCATTAACACTTCGCACACCTAGTAGCAGAGATTTTTAAAAAATGGCAAGTTACTCTCCACAAAGAAGAGCAAAAGGTTAAATAAAACTAAAATTTTGTATTGCACTATACTGTTTATTGAAAATATTAGTATAATGAAAATTTCATAAAAAGGGGTTTTAAGATTTGTTTGTTTAAACGATTAAAGAAAAAATGTGAAACTTATATATTTTTTAAGCAATAAAAGTATTTTAAATTATCATTTGGCAATAATTAGTCGTTAGCCCAGTTTAATAAAGAAATATTTATTAAAAATATTGACTTTGATAAAGTAATTAATGTTTTATCTAAATTCGCTGAGTAATGACGGAAAAAATAATAGCTAAAGAATAAGCATTATGAATGCGGAGTATTTTATTATTATTATTATTATTATTATTATAACGGAAAATAATCTTGCTATTTAAATTTCACACATTTATAAAGGTAAATTGGTAACATATTTTTGCAGAATTAGATAGCTTATTTTAAACAAAGGTGTGAAACTTACAATGAAATAAGAAAATGTGTTCCCTTTTTTTTACAGGGTTTAAGACTACAAAAGCTGAAAAAAAAGAAATTTTTTTGTATTAATACCAGCTATTAATTATTCTCTATTTGCTGGGGGGGATGGGAGAGAATTAACATCAACGATTCTAATGAATAACAAATACAGTATAATAATCTAAAAATTTTGAAATTATTTTTATATTTTATTTATTAATTTATTTGGGAGAAGGGTAAGTCATTTATTTATTTAACATTTAACACAACTTAACATTTGAAAGAAACAAGAAAAGAGAAAAATATTTTAAATGTTTTAAGTTTTGTGGGTAAGGAAAATTTTACGCGGATACTTATTGTCATTATTAAGAAGCCAATGGTCAAAAAAGAAAAAAAATTTCATGATTTTAAACTCTGTGCAGGGGAGTGGAGGATTAGATGGCATTAAAATTTTTAAAGATACCCCCTCCCACCTTAAAAAATGAAAAGTATATATATATATAAAATAAATAAATAAAAAGTGGCTTTTATTTTAAATAGAAAACAAATACTGCTGATGGGAATTAAAATCTCAGTTATATACTGCGTTGATTAACTTTGATGTTGAAAAATATTTATGTATAACTGAAAAACAATGACTTAATAATCTTATTCATAAATATGTATCGTAAGAAATTCTTAAATTTAAAAATTGTTATTTTAGGGGTTAAAAATCATTGATATTATACATTTTGAAACCTTCACGAAGGCTTAAAATTGAAAAAAAAATGTAACTGCATTTTAAGAACGCACAAGCTACGTAAATATTCCACTTATTGTTTTATTCGCGTCTTTCCTCTCGCGTGCAGTCATTCTGTATTTATGCTTAGACTTAGGCAACAAAATGGATTCCTGTATGCATCAATAGCAGGCCAGTGCAAAGAAGAAAATATTTCCTTCTCATCTGAGCCCCGACAGACCGTTTGAAGGTGGGGAGAATTCTATTGTGTAGTTGACCCGTGCCACATATTGCGAAGCCCTAGGGGGAGTGCCCTCCGTGGGGGTCTTTCTAAGGGAACCTAACCCGTATTTACGCATGGAAAATCCAAGGCTTCGAAGAAAACCACGAAAACCGGCTTCTGCCAAGAGATCCCTGGTTTGAATAATGGTCCGGGCATTTTTCGCCCAGTTGGAAATTTACAACTGATAGGAAATGTTTTTGTTTTGTCTAAAATATCAAATGTATAAAAAACAGAGACATTAAATTTACCCATATAATCATTGCATTTCTTCTAAATCTTTCCAAATCTTAAAAACTAGTATGTTGTGGCCATCACTAAACTTTATTCTATCTCATACATGTCAATACTTCAAAATTCACTATCTCAACACCAAATTAAATGGCAATCTCTGCTCACCATGAGAATTCTAAAAATATGAAATTCCGTGCATTAGTTCTCGAGGTATGACTATCACTGAAATCGTGTAAATCCAGCAAAATGCAGCATAGCAGCGCCACCTATATGGTTATTTACACCAGAACCTAATTATCACCAACTTATGTCAATGTCTAACTGAATATGAAGTTTGAGGAAAATTCGTGCATTAGTTATTGAGATAGAGGTATTGCGCAAATCATGACAAATGCAGCATAGAAGCGCCACCTGTTGAGCGATTTGCAACAACACATAATCAGCAGCAATATTAATCAAGTTATACTTAAATCTTAAGTTTGATGAAAATTCGTGCATTAGTTCTTGAGATAGAGTTATTGAGAAAATAGTTCAAAATGCAGCACAGCAGCGCCACGTTGGGTGATTTGCACCAACACGTAGTCAGCATCATTTCACATGCACTAACTAAATCCGAAGTTTGATGAAAATGTGTGCATTAGTTCTTGAGGTAGAGCTACTGCGAAAATAGTGTAAATCCTGCAAAATGCAGCATAGCAGCGCCACCTGTTGGGCGATTTACACCAAAACGTAAACAGCATCCATTCATGTCAAGGACTAACGGAATCTGAAGTTTTATAAAAATCCGTGCATTAGTTCTTGAGATAGAGCTTTTGCGGAAATCCTGCAAAATGCTACATAGCAGCGCCACCTGCAGGGCGATTTACACCAAAAACTAATCAGCACCAATCTATATCAGGGACTACCTGAATAATTTTTATTAAATTCCGTGCATTAGTTCTTGAGATAGAGCGCCCACAAAATTTGTGCCACATACAAACAGACAGACATTTTGTAAAAACATGTTTTTTGGAATCTGACCCATAAAACGTGTAAATTCGTCGAAAACTGGAATTCGAAAATTTTCATGAAACCAATACTTTCTTCTTGTAAAGATAGAAGAAAGTAATAATGATTTCAATTTAAAAATTAGAAGTTTGGGACAAGCCTTGGTAATGACATTTACAACTGTACAATTTCTTTCTAGATATTTAAATTATGATTTTTTTTTTTTTTCATATTTAAAGTAAGGCACAATGTAGTGCTTGAACAAAAATGTTCATAAAAGTTTTAAGCATTCATAGTTGACTTGATTAATTCACATTTTATAGCCAAAGACATAAATTTTCCTTTTATCTGAGAATGACCCATATAAAAATCTCGCACTTTGTATAAATCTGGTAATATATTGCTGAAAAGAATAGAAATGACAGGAGCATTCATGTGAAAGAAAACGTTTCAAAATTGATTAATGGGAAATGCCAGGAAGACGTCCCATTGATATGAAAGTGGTAGACTTCCTCTCCACTCAATTTGCAGCACAGTCAAGTTGAAGTCTACGGAAGCGTTCAAATGGAAATGAAGAATTTCTCTTGCAATTAAATACTGGAGAAAATAAAAATGAGATGTTCTGACCTAAAAATTTTTTTTTTTTTTTGGAAAAAGCTTAGGACTAATAGATGTTTTTTAAACTTTAAGGGATACCAGTACCCTTTGAATTGTTGAAACTTAAGTATTTCATGATTTTTGACATATTACGAAATGGTTTTAAGGCTGCAAAATCACTCAGTTTCCGAATTCCCCTCACTAATGTTAAGTCTATGAGTGTAGAGTGCATTCGTATATTTAAAATATCTCCTCAGGAAGTTAACTTTTTTTTTCTTCTGTGTACTCTTCTTAAGGCTGTTCTCAAATGCAAAAGCACATGAGCTTTATGACATAAGTTTTAATTTATTTTTGTTCGGAAATGCATGAAACTATCAGGTGTTGTTCAGAAACTATGTAATCGAGTTGTTTTTTCCGGGTTTTTTTAGCAAACGCAATATATCTTTCAGAAAAGAGTGACAAAGTGGGCATTCTAAACCGAATTTCCGCACGAAAGGAGAAAAACCTCTGAAGAAAGGGCGAAAAACGTTTTGCCACGTGATCAAAATCGATTATAACTCAATTGGTAATTGATTGATCAAAAAATGGAAAACACAGTTCGATTCAAAATAGCTTCCTTGGTCAGGCTTTCCAATTTTATATCTTTCCGTTAAAAAATGAATTTGTAAATGTGTCAAAACATTTTGCGCTTGTTGTGCAGAGCAGTTGAGAACATCCTTAAAAGAAGTCTCCTTTTTACTTTCTTCTATCTTTACAAGAAGAAAGTATTGGATTTGTGAAAAATTTCGACTTCCGGTTTTCGATGGATTTATACGTTTTAGAATGTCCTGAACACGATTTGATGGTTTTTAGAAAATGTCTGTCTGAGTGACTGAGTCTGTATGTGACAAAAATTTTGTGGGCGCTCTATCTCAAGAACTAGCGCACGGAATTTCACAAAACTTTAGATTCGGTTAGACCTTGATATAAACTGGTGCTGATTAATTTTTGTGTAAATCGTCCAACAGGTGGCGTTGCTATGCTGCATTTTTCACGATTTCCGCAATGGCTATATCGCATGAACTACTGCACGGATATTCATAAAACTTCAGATTCAATTAGTTCATGATATAATTTGATGATGATTACTTTTTGGTGAAAATCGCCCAACACGTGGCGCTGATATGCTGCCTTTTTCACGATTTCCGCAATAGCTGTATCTCATCAAGCTTCAGATTCAGTTACTCTCTGGTATAAATTGGTCTTAATTAGTTTTCGATGTAAATTGCCCAACAGGTGGCGCTGCTATGCAGAATTTTTCACGATTTCCGCAATAGCTCTATCTTAAAAACTGATGCACGGATTTTCATCAAACTTCACATTCAGCTAGAAGTTGATATGAGTTGTTGATAATTAGATTTTGGTGTAAAGCATCTAACCAGTGGTGCTGACATGCTGCATTTTTCTGGAAATATTAACATGTATGAGATAGAAAAAAGTTTTGGGATTGCCACATTGACTAGTTTTCTTAGTTCAAGATATTTCTAAGATGTATTCTTAATTTAATATTTTATGCATGAAAATCCGAAACCCTATTTAAGAAAAAGGGAGCAGGGGTTGTTCAGTTAGCTTGTAGTGTGTAGAATTTAACCATTTTTTTTTTTTTGAAAAGTTTTCGAATTATTGCAGCTTCAAATACTGTAAAAGCACTTATTTCCGCGAGCCCGTCGTAATCGCGAAAATTTAAGCCTCGCGAAATATATATATATACATATATTTCGCCTAAAATGATAATAAAAAATCAGAAATTTTTCACTTATACAAAATTTAATGATTACAGTTACTTAAATAAGAAATAAGTACAAAAATGTCTTTAATACTATACAACTATTTCTTGAATAAAAACAATACAACTAATAGAATGCAGCTCATTCACTTACAATATTTATATCAGCTTCTTTGAAGCCATTCATTTTTAGAGCGATGGTTAGAGGAGGGAGGGGGTGAAGAACTTTTTGGACAAAAGAAAGTTTCTTAAATTGCCTTAGGCAGAAGGGGTTCTATTTAGGTAGTTTCAGAATTTTTCAAATTTCGGTTCAGTTCATATAAAATTCGCGAAATTTTCAGCTCGCGAAATCACCGATATATCTTCATTTTCGCGAAAATTACGACTCGCGAAAATAAGTGCTTTTACAGTATGCGATAGCGTATCGGGAAGTATAACCGGTTAAGGGGTCTCAGGACTCTTAATTTTTCACTGAAGGTGCTTTTTAGCATCATGTCACATTTAATTTTATTTCTGATTCTCTATAAAACACAAATGCATAAAATTTTTACCATTGATTGCTAACTATCTGTTCTATGTAGCATAATTATTTCAATATTATACAATTGATATTTCACTATTTTTTTAAATGTTTATTTATTATAAAAAAATTAAAATTGCATTTTTACTTGCATCTACTGCGCGCAAGATTGTAGCGAAACTATTGGTTCTAGAGCCTCAAATAATATTGATAAGGATGTAAAACTAATGTACTTGGAACGTATACTTCAATTTAAAGCAATTAAAATTTTATTTTCTTTAAATATATACATTTAACTTATAAAATTTTGAATAAAAAAATCATTTTTTGTTATAAAAATGCTAATTTTAAATATTCAATACAATTATATTAATAAATTTGAGGTATAAGTTATTCCTTGTATCAAAGTGAATAAATGTTTCAAGTTTTGTACAAATTGCTTCATTAGTTCTTGAGAAATGTTGCGCGCAATGAATGCAAGTCAAAAAACAATTTTAAAACTTTCCTCAAAATTAAACAGTTTAAAAAGTGTAAAATAATATTTATAGAACATTGAAATTATTATGCTACACAGAACAGATATTAAGCTGTCAGTTGCAAAAAAAATTATGTATTTCTGTTCTATACGGAATGTGAAATAAAATTAAATGCGACGCCTTGCTAAATTGCACCATCAATGAAAAGTAAGACTCCTGAGACCCCTTAAACAGCCGCTGCATCGAGCCGATCGCCTTTGTATATAAATGTCATTTTCTCAGTCAGCTACATAAGAATAATTATCGAAAATTATAAAATTATAATAGAAAAAAATCCAATCTTGAAAGTCAATTTCCCGGTTTCAAGAATACAAGAGGCAGTGTACTAGCTAAGAAAAAAACCTGGCTAAAGTGAAATTTTTTTTTTGTGATTCCATTTTGGCAGATTTCAATATATTTCCTTTCTGTTGGGACCATTATCAGGCCCTTATTATCGCATGGGCAAATCGGGACTTTGCCCAGGGGCCCCCAAATTCATACATTAATTTATAAAATATTTACTTTTTATTCCCAATTCTCACTCAATTTTCAAATACAAAACAAATTTCATCTTTAAAAGATTCTACTAAACTTTCTGAAAACATTTTCATTTTGAACTCACAGAGCTTAATGCTTTCGCAAAGCTAACCTCAACTACTATTAAATAAGAAATAATATTTTGATTTTAATAGCTTATACTAGCAATAAACTAAAATCATATCTAAACTTTAGTGGTTGAAAATAATCAATTCTAATTGTCATGAGATAAAATTTTCTTCCGTATTCAAAGTGTTTTCTTTTAAGAGGCTACTTCAGTCAGGCGAAAAGACCCGTTCGCTAATGCTAATCCTATGGAAGAAATTTATAAAGATATCTCGGTTGCATTTCAATATTTTTAAATGATTTCTTTTGCATTCGATAGCTGAGATCGATCTGTATGCAGGCCGTTTTTTACTTTTTCGATTTTTATTACAGATTTTTTTTTTTATGAGGATGTTTTCACTTTCGAAACCGGTTCCGAAAATGAAAGTGTCCCCATAAAAAATATATGTAAACAAAATCGAAAAAGTAAAAAACAACATTTGTACAGATCGAATGCAAAAGAAATCATTTAAAAATATTGAAATGCACCGAGATATCTTTATAAATTTCTTCCATAGGATTAGCATTAGCGAACGGGTCTTTTCACCTGACTGAAGTAGCCTGTTAACTTTGAATTAAATATGAAAAACAAATCCAAAATTGCCATCTTTTTCGATTTATTGAAAAAACATTTTCTGCTTGTGAAATAGAATGCATCTGATATGATATTATGTTGTGCATAGAACACCTTAAAAAGATGTAAAGAAGATAACTTGATTAACTCATATTCATATATTAGAGCATTTGACAATCTTCCATAAGTTGCAGTTATTAAATTCATCTTAAAGTAATATAACAAGTTGCTAAAGTTATTTAAAAGGGTTTTGTTCTGCACTAAAGAAAAAACAGTATTTTTAAAAATTAAGGTATTTAATTTAGTATTGACAGAGCTAAGAATTTTCTTCTTTCGAATGGGGACCCCTAATTTATCTTTGCCCAGGGCCCCAATTAGTCATGATCGGGGCCTGACCATTATTTTTTTTTCGCTTAATCTCCTAAGGATCGCTTAATATTTGGAAAAACCCTAAAAAAAGTACCTATTTTTTTATTACAGAAATTGAATAATTATAAGGTTTCTAAATAAAACATGCAATTAGTTTTTTCTTTCTTAAAGGTGAAAAAAAAAAAAAAAAAAAAAAAAAAAAAGATGTCATAGAACAAATTCACATTTGTAGAAAAAGCCATCATGCGAGAATTTTGTTTCAATGTTTGTTTTACACCATAGAAGTTAATGCGAATAACACCTTTATTTTTCACATCTTAGATCATTATTTATCATCATCACTAGGGATTGACCGAATACCGAATAGTCGATTCGGTATTCAGTGATTCGGCATATAAACCGAATATTCGGCTTCGGCCGAATAATTGCGGATTAGTATTTTCTTAGAAGTAGAAGAATTCTCTTTAACTTAAAAGTAGAATAGGCTAAATGATGAGTTTCAATATTATGTGCATGAGTTCAAAGTTCAGCTGCACTACCAAAAACAAGTCGAAGGCCATTTTTAATTAGAAAAAACTTTTTTTTTCTTTCCTAAAATAGTCTATATAGGGGTGAAACCAGAACAACTGCCTACGATATAGAAAAAAAAAGTAAGGAATATGGGCATCTTTCCATTACCATTTAATTTTAATTATTTCTACATTAGTTTTTCCAATTTAAATTTATTTAATGTGTATTCTCTTTAATATACACCTCAAATAAGTATATCAGAGTTCATTGCTGTATATCTAAGGTTTATATTAAAGAAAATACATGCATCAAATAAGTATACTCCTATGCCTATTCTATAGCTTTTATAACTATTAAATTAAAATCGCTAAAATTTATCTTCATCACCACAGTGATAAATATTAATCAAAATATAAATATGTATCAATAATTTCACAGAAAATAGTTAAATGTACAAATTGATATACTTTTTGTATTTGAGAACATTTCAATTCCATATGTATATAATTAGACAATCAGTAAATCAGCTTAATGACAACATTGTTTCTTTTTATTTGAATGAACTTTCGTTTTTCTGAGAATCCTTATCCTTAATAATAGCATGTATAGTTTAATACTTTCATTGGGTTAATTTGGATATTGACTAGTGATAAAATAATAAAAAATAAGTGATGGGTTAATGAATTTGTGAGTTGAAAGAAGTCATTAAATTTTCTTGTGTAATTAGATTTAAGAATAAAAATGTAACTAAATTAAAATATTAAGAATTTAATTTTAATTAAAGTTTATTAAAAAAGCTAATATATGCAAAAATGTGTATTAAAAATTTTTAAGTATTCGGTTGCCGAATACCGAATATTCGGTGTATACTTTGACCAAAGCTTCGGTATTCGGCAAAATTGCTGATTCGGTCAATCCCTAATCATGACACATTTTTACAAATAATATTTGAAATAATATATATGGATTAAATTTTGATTAATAATTTTTTGAGTGTGATATATTTCGAAACATGCAATACAAAGTCCAACATCACAATCAGCACCAAAAGCCAAAAACCAACGGTAATATTCAAAGACTTCACACGGAAATGCCAGTTAAATTTTTTTGGTTCCAGAAGTTTTTCCAGCAATGAAATCTCCTCTCCCGGAAATATGACGGGCACGAGAAATAACGAACGACACCTCAGCCCGTGATATTGATGGGAGCAATTATAGTTTAACTGTACATTAAAAACTTGCCAAGGTGGAATAGCAATAGTCACGAAAGTTCAGACAGGTACACCATCCGTGATGATTGTACAGTATTTTTTTTCACCACCAAGAATTGAAGAGCTGAGTGGATGAACATGTTATGCTACATTTTCAAAAAAAAAAAAAAATTCTTTTGGATGAAAGCATTATGAGGTATCCTATCACATGGTAAAGCTAAAATACTAAGATTCTATTTAATCTTCAAGATTTAAGACATTCATTAATATTTTAATATTTAATAATGTCAATAATATTAATAATTTTTAGTATTTGAAAATTAAATATGAATAAGTTTTACTGAGAGAGCTTAGTACCATACCTGTTAATATTTTAAACACATGGTATGAAACAGAAAATAAATCATTAAAATTTACAGCAAAAACTTTTACCTCAAATTTCTTGAAATGTAATTTATGTTACTTAACACGTTCTTCCACTTAGCTCTTCAATTGTTACCATTTAAGAAGGTTTCCGTTGTAAACAGATTCAGTTTTTACTATATTGAAAAGGAATGTATGCTAAAATCTTCACTTGTTACACAGCCTTTCTGCGATTATGTAAAAATTGCACAATAATTTCAAGAAAAACGTTGAGTATAAACAAAGCGAAAATGCTGCAAAATAACGGCATTGACGTCGCATTAAAATGATTCATCATTATAAATAAAAATAATGCTTCCGATAATTATGTAATTTTGTATGGAAATCTTTCGTTTGCTGAAAATGAAAATTACGAAATAAAAGTCATAGAAACCTTGAAATTATGAACATTTAAGAAGTTTTAATGCAACGCGTGTTAGATGTACGTCGGAAAAATTTTAACATGAGTAAAGTCACAGCAACGAATTGGTATAAAAACAATGGAAGGAAAATCCCTTTAGTCATTCGGCCGATGTGGTATATATTTCGTCATTCACAAATGTAATTAAATTAAGATAGTTGAAGCACGTAAATAATCGCGGACCTCGCATAGAATTTAAACGGCTGAACTATGGCAAAACTAGCGACCAAAAATAATAATCTGATTTAACAGCGAATGGCTATTAACCAAAATTTCTCATTTTCAACTTTTACTTTTGCAGTTACTGGGCTAGAAAACTTTTGAGATAAGATAGCGCGTGGGAAGTTGCGCCGCACAGGATTAGAGGTCTGCACGGGCCGAAATTTCCAGGCCCGGGTCGACTCATTGAAAAAAATTCGGCCCAAACCCATACAAAAATTAAAAGTTCAGCCCGAGCCCGGCCCGATTGAATTTCTACGAAAGATTTATTTTTCCGTCGATTTTTCTATATTTTAATAAGCGTAGAAATCTATTCTTTTAAAAGGACGAATTTTAATGTTTAATTTTGGAATAATGGCGATTTAAAAATGTATGTATTTTTTGCAAAAATTTTTGGGCAAAGCTTAATTTTACTGACGTTTGAACGGACCAGGCCACGCCGGGACAATAAGTTTCAAACGGACTGGGTCAAAACTAAGACTGAAAATTTGTGCCGTGAAGACTATGAATGAAGCCAGTCCCAGCTCTGTACAGAAAAAATAAGTTAGACCCGGATCGGTCCGAACCTTCAGGGAAAAAAGTGAGGTTCAGGCCCGGCCCGTAAAGAGTGGTCACTAGGCCCGGCTCGAACCTTCAGAAAAAAGTATGGCCGGACCCCGATCCGAAAAGGGTGGAGAACAGGCCCGGCCCGGTGCCGTGAATGAAAATAGGCCCGAGCCCAGCCCATGTAGATCTCTGCATAGGATTGCATTTTCATGGCAATAGAGACCATTGAAACTCGTGCGAATGATCTGTTTTGATCTCATGTTAATTCAACTAGAATCACGCGTCACGTATAGATTATGAAACATTTTCCAATCATTACGTAAAAATTCTCTAAATCTAAATTTGCCCATGTCGATCTTTATACCGGTCAACACATTACATTTATTAATGAATACCTATAAATCTATACTTTTACAGCAGCGGTAGTATGCATGCAGAAAAGTCATAATTGATGTTCGTTACGCGCTAAGAAATGAACATCAATTACCGTCCAATACGAATTTTTAGTGCATCACCGTAAAAAAACACCGTTAATGCACAACATATTCAACAGCTTTTCTTACAGGATCCTGTTTTTGTGAAATTGTGCAGTTTCTTATATTTGTGAAAATTATAGTCATAATTTTGTGAATTTGTATATTCTATACTTCATATAAAAAAAGCTAAATAATATCTTATTTGATGAGTTTAGTAGTTTTTTTACAAGTCGGATTTTATTTTTAAATGCATTAAATTTGTGAAAGGTTCAGTTTGAAGGTGGAAAAATTTCGTAAAATATCTATTTATAAGACAAAGAATTTTGTGAAGGGTCCTGTTTTGGGGCAAAAAAAAATTGTGAAGGGTCCCGTTTTGGGACAAAAGAGATTTGTGAAGGGTCCCGTTTTGGGACAAAAGAGATTTGTGAAGGGTCCCGTTTTGGGACAAAAGAGATTTGTGAAGGGTCCCGTTTTGGGACAAAAGAGATTTGTGAAGGGTCCCGTTTTGGGACAAAAGAGATTTGTGAAGGGTCCCGTTTTGGGACAAAAGAGATTTGTGAAGGGTCCCGTTTTGGGACAAAAGAGATTTGTGAAGGGTCCCGTTTTGGGACAAAAGAGATTTGTGAAGGGTCCCGTTTTGGGACAAAAGAGATTTGTGAAGGGTCCCGTTTTGGGACAAAAGAGATTTGTGAAGGGTCCCGTTTTGGGACAAAAGAGATTTGTGAAGGGTCCCGTTTTGGGACAAAAGAGATTTGTGAAGGGTCCCGTTTTGGGACAAAAGAGATTTGTGAAGGGTCCCGTTTTGGGACAAGAGATTTGTGAAGGGTCCCGTTTTGGGACAAGAGATTTGTGAAGGGTCCTGTTTTGGGACAAATGAGATTTGTGAAGGGTCCTGTTTTCTGACAAATGAGATTTGTGAAGGGTCCTGTTTTGGGACAAAAGAGATTTGTGAAGGGTCCTGTTTTGGGACAAAAGAGATTTGTGAAGGGTCCTGTTTTGGGACAAAAGAGATTTGTGAAGGGTCCTGTTTTGGGACAAAAGAGATTTGTGAAGGGTCCTGTTTTGGGACAAAAGGTTCGGGAAGGGTCCTGTTTTGGGACAAAAGGTTCGGGAAGGGTCCTGTTTTGGGGACAAAAGGTTCGGGAAGGGTCCTGTTTTGGGGACAAAAGGTTCGGGAAGAGTCCTGTTTTGGGACAAAAAGATTTGCGAAGCGTCCTGTTTTGGGACAAAGATTTTTGAAGGGTCCTGTTTTAGGATAAAAAGATATGTGAAGGTCCTGTTTTAGGATAAAAAATAATTGTGAAGGGTCCTGTTTTGGGATAAAAAGATTTGTGAAGGGTCGTGTTGTGGATGAAAGTTTTGTGCAGGGTCCTTTAAAGGACGTAAAATTTTCCTAAACAGATGGAAATTCCCTGTATACTGACCCTTATACATTTGTATGTCGTAACAATCCCAGCATATTTACGAAAGTTAGAGTGCGAACAGATATAAATAGACCGACGAACTGAATTCAAATGCTCTACAACTATGTTGGACAGCGGAAAATATGAAAAATATGTTTGCAACACTTGCTAAAAATTCCCACCTTCCTCCGCTAACAGACATCTACAAAATCTGCTACTGTTTTCATCATTTTCACAGATAAGGAAACGGACAGACAACTTTACGGGGAAATAAATCTCGGGCTTCTGCAGCTGTGGGGTTAAAAAACTCGAGAGATAAAATAGCGCGCGTGAGTTCGCATAGCACAGGATTTCATTTTCATGGAGACAGAATTTGCCCTTGAAACCAGTGCGAATGATCTCTTTATCTGCCATGTTCAGTTCCAAAAGCGGCTTAAAATATCGAGCAAATGCATAATAATTTGATCGGGAAGGGTCAATTCAACAGCAACATTCAAGAAAAAATTTATAAAGTAGATAAATAAAAGGTTGATTTTTTTTTTTCTCCCAGTGAACAAAAGTTAAATTTAAGATTTTTGAAACGAACATTCAGGGCCGAAACTGATTTTTTTTTTTTTTCCCAACACGGGCCAAGCACGAATCTTGCCCCCCCCCCCCCCACACACACACACATACACACTAATTTAGACAATTAGTTATTTACAACTTTATTAGAAAATCTTTACTGGTTTTGGTTTAATTTAGTTTAAACTGCACAACAGGTTGAAGAATAAAAATACAGCAGTCAAACTTGTATTTGTGATGAATTTTTTTAATTAAAAAATATTTTGTATTTAAAATTTTGTTCTATAAAACAAAAATTTCTTTATACGTGATATTGAGTCCTATAATTTGTTTTTTTGATGAGTGTAAAAAACGAATTGTGTAACTTTTCAGAAAATAGTTTGTTTTCAATTAGTTGACCTTCCCTTTTGTTGTAAACTGGGGGGAGGAGGGGGGGGGGGAGATATTTAGAATATTGTTTTATTAAGTGTTAATTGCAACATGTTTTTAATAGGTTTGCAACCTGTTTTAAATATGTTTGCAATATGTTTTAAATTTCAATTTATGTAGTTTTATCGATAAGTTTGAAAATATTTATAATCAGTGGTAAGTTGAATATTTTGAAAATATCGGATGTATATATTATATATATATACACACAGTGAAACCTCCCTGAAGGACTATTTTTTCATGGAACAAAATTTATTCCCATAGGATCAATACTAATTTTACCTCCATTCAGAGACCATCGCAGTTGAATTCCCTCCATGAGCGATCCATTTTATCGAAGAAAAAACAAATTCAGTTTTTTCCTGGTCGCTTGAAGAAGATTTTATTAGAAAAAAAATTCCGGAGAGCGCATTATTCATCAAACTTCTAAACTTAGTTTTTTTTATTATTTTAAGTTTTAAGTGTTTAAACCCCTTTGTGCCTTTTTAAGCAATGAATGACAAATCTCTTCTGATTATTAGGCTCTGATGACAAATTAAGAATGACGGTCGATAAACTCCCTGCCCTATTCTGCCAGGAAACTAATAGAATAGATAAATTAATGAAATCGTCATTATTTGTTACCGTCAAAAAAAAAAAAAAAAAAAAATGCATTTATTTACTGAACGTCGAAAGGACTTTGAAATAAATGTTATAAAGATAAAACTGTAAAATCAAAGCAAACGTCAACGTATTCATTTTTTAAACTCTGCAGTAATTAACTTATGAATTAACTTTTGTTTTGATACTCATTTTTATATATATTTTCCTAACGTAAAAAATAAATTTTAATAACATTAATTATTACCTTTTTTCAACAATTAACATCTAGATTTAAACATGACCTCCATTAAGAGACCACCTCTCGGAGCGACCACTTGTTATTGGAACGGAACGTAATCGCTTTAGGGAGGTTTTACTGTAGGTATATATAAAGTACAGGATACATATCAGGATATTTTTTATAATTTCGAAAACATCATATTTACATACCCTGGAGAAAATTGCGCCCTCACCCTGCTCTGTTTTGTCGCCTACAGGCGGGAGTAACAGTCTCTCATTGCATACCTCAAATATTTTATTCGACAACCGATAAAAGCCAGATCAGATATTACAGCCTTGAAAGATCTCAATTAACACATAATATCCCTGTTGTCTTCGTGTAATTCACGTGCTATTTGTTGACCGAAGCACGATAAGTAGCTTGGAAGAAAGAACAAACACGCGCAGAGAGGGTTAAAAATACACATGGCGATAACGACCGCGCGACAGTGAAATCTGATAGATTTCAAATTGAAGAACCGCCCTGAAAATTAAATTTGGAAAGTTATCAGTTACGCGAATTATTCATGGTCAGATTATTAAAAAGAAAAAGATCCGATATAGATTTACTCATAAATCAGTTACGCATTATTCGATTTTGCGCTTTTTTAAAGATGAATTGTAAATATTAAGCTTGCTAAGACAGAATCGCAAATCATCGGAGGAAGATTTAGACAGGTTCCTTCTTAGCAGAAAACTTACTGTAATTACATTGTTACAATTACTTCAGTCACGCGAAAAGATCCGTTCGCTAATGCTAATCCCATGGAAGAAATTTGTAAAGATATCTCGCTGGCATTTTAATATTTTTAAATGCTTTTTTTTTTTTTTTTTGCATTGGATAGCTGAGGTCGATCTGTACAAAGGCCTTTTCTTACCTTTTTCGATTTTGATTGTTATGAGGATGCTTCTATTTTCGAAACCGGTTAAGAAAATTAAAGTGCCCTCAGTAAAAATACCTGTAAAATAAGATCGAAAAAGTAAAAAAAACGGCCTTTGTACAGATTGATCTCAACCATCCAATGCAAATTCATTTAAAAATATTGAAATTCAAACGAGATATCTTTCCTTCCATAAAAATTAGCATTTAGCAATGCTATATTAGCATACATTAACGAGCGTGTCCTCTCGCTTGACTGAAGCAGTCTCTTAATGTCGATGGTTCGATTGAAGACAGCATTCCGTTATATACAGGTTTCGTTTTGATAGGTTTTACTGCACAGTAATTTACAACAAGCACTTACCGGAACTAATTACGAAAGAATAACTTAATCACATCTGTAATATAAATTTTATTTGTTATGAAGAAAATACAATTTGTTCATCAGCTGTTGCCTAAATTTTTTTTAGGATTTCCTTAAGGCTGTTCTCAACTGCTCTGCTCAACAAGCACAAAACGTTTTGACACATTTAAAAGTTCATTTTTTAACGGAAAGATAAATTGGAAAGCTCTAACCATGGAAGCGATTTCGAATCGAACTGTTTTCCATTTTTTTTAACCAATAAATTACCTATTGAGTTAGAAGCGATTTTGATCACGTGACAAAGACTTTTTCACCCTTTCTTGAGTAGTTTTTCTCCTTTCTCGCGGAAATTCGGTTCAAAATGCCCCCTTTAACACACTTTTCTGAAAGATCTATTGTGTTTGGAAAAACGGACACTCCTCCCACCACCCAGCTTGATGACGTTTTCTGAACAACAACAACTGCTAGTTTCATGCATTTCCGAACAAAAATGAATTAAAACTTATCTCATAAATTTGCCCTTATGGATTTGAGTATAGCTTAAAAAACTAGTAAGTTGTGGCCATCACGAAACTTTCTTCTATATAAATAACGTCAATTAAATCATTTAAATAGTAAAAGAAATTACATCAATTTAGAACCAATTCGTATCAAAGTATACCTGAATTTGAAGTTTGATGAAAATTCGTCCATTACTTATTGAGATAGAGCTGTAGGGAAAATTCTGAAAAATGCAGCATAGCAGCGCCACCTGTTGAGCGATTTGCACCCAAACACAAACAGCACTAATTCATATTAAGGTATACCGGAATCTGAAGTTTGATGAAAATCGGTGCATTAGATTTGGAGCTAGAGCTATTGTGGAAATCACAAAAATGCAGCACACCAGCGCCACCTGTTGAGCGATTTACACGAAAAAATACAAAACATCAATTCATGTCAAGGACTAACTGAATCTGAAGTTTGATGAAAATCCGTGCATTAGTTCTGGACATTGAGCTATTGTGGAAATCGTGAAAAATGCTGCATAGCTGCGCCACTTGTTGAGCGATTTACACCAAAACATAAACAGCACTAATTCATATCCAGGTATACCTGAATCTGAAGTTTGTTGAAAACCCAAGCATTAGTTCTTGAGATAGAGATATTGCGGAAATCTCAAATAATGCAGCATAGCAGCGCCACCTGTTGAGCGATTTACACCACAAGGGGCAAAACGTCAATTCATGTCAAGCACTAACTTAATCTGAAGTTTGATGAAAATCCGTGCATTATTTCTTGAGATTGAGCTATTACGAAAATCGTGTAAATGCTGCAAAATGTAGCATAGCAGCGCCATCTGTTGGGCGATTTGCACCAAAATGTTACCAGCACCAATTCATATCAAGGATTAACGGAATCTGAAATTTTAGAAAAATCCGTGCATTAGTTCTTGAGATAGAGCTTTTGCGGAAATCCTACAAAATGCTACATAGCAGCGCCACCTGCAGGACGATTTACACCAAAAACTAATCAGCACTAATCTATATCAGGGACTACCTGAATATAAATTTTTATTAAATTCCGTGCTTTAGTTCTTGAGATAGAGCGCCCACAAAATTTGTGTCACATACAGATAGACAGACAGACTCACAGACATTTTGTAAAAACATGTTTTTTGGAATCTCTGACCCATAAAACGTGTAAATCCGTCGAAAACTGGAATTCGAAAATTTTCATGAAACCAATACTTTCTTCTTGTCAAGATAGAAGAAAGTAACAAGCTGGAACCTGCAGTCAACACAAAAGAACCAAAATCAAACTAATTTGACCTACAACTAGCGTTGCCATGTCCACTGTCACAAAGAGCGATAAAGAAAGTGGAACAGCGGCTTCTAAATCGGGACATAAATACATATATATAATCCTATGAAAACTGAACTTGTCCATAGCATAATCCTGTCTTAAACAGTGTTCGTAAATATATTTTCGAAAATATCAAAAATATCCGATATTTTCAAAATAGCCTATCTACTATTGATAAATATCAGGTTGTAACGAAAGTTTCCCGCCACAGCTAATATGGCCTGCGCAAACAGTTCGCGTTTACGTGTTTGCTCCTATTTTGTCAAACGAATTTTGGCATTTGAAAGAAAGACTTGCTTTATAACACTGTGTTGTGAAATTTGTAAAAAAATATCGTTATGATTAAGTACAAGGTGCCTGAAACGTCACTATCATGCTACCAGATTAGAACCATCATTTATTTCCAGTTCTGTTTCAAAAAGTCAGCAACAGAATGTCGCCGAATAAAGCTTTAGGTACTAGTGCTGTATCATATCACATGACACTGTGAAGGTTTGGCGGAATGGTGGTTATATATAAAATTGCAGTTAATTAAATTTATTATAATTAGTATTATGTAATGGTGATTTGGCGGAAGACTTTCGTTACAACCTAATATTTTCAAGCATAATATATAAATTAGAAACTAAACATATTGCACTTAACATCAAAACTTAAACAATATTCTAAGGCTAATGTCAGACGAGCGTCTAATACAAGCATCTAGCGATCACACTTTTTCATTTTGATCCTGTGATCCTGCGGGATCAGCGTGCTCCGCGCATATCGTTCCGCGCATGACGTAAATTGTGTAAAGTAATATTCTAAGCAAAATTCGTTAGGGAACTTTACGGTATAGTGGTATGACGTTCAACTTCACATTAGATGGCATGGGTTCGATTCCTTACGGAGCTGCATGAAAATGAATGTCAAGATTGCTTTAAAAAAATTAAATTTTTTTGAAGATAAAAATTGAAAATTTATATTTTTAAATATTTTTACCACTATTAACAATTTTTTTTTTTTATTGTGAATTTTCCAAATATTTGATATGGTGATCGTAATTTTAACAGATTTAATGCCTCTAGTATCGCCATCTAGTGGTGTAAAGATAAGCAAATCATAAATAATGTTTTAAACTTAATAATAATTAAATATTTTTTCATAATTTTAAATTTAAAAATTTAACTTTTATCATCATTTTAAAAGAACTTTTAATTTTGAATAAATAATAATTGTTAATATTTTTTTCATAATTTTAAATTCAAGGCACTCTAAATTCTGAATATAATAAATTTTTGTTTGTTTCTAGTAATTTTATGTTTAATAATTTAAATTTAATATTTTTTCATAATGTTTAAATTGTATTTTTCAAAATTTTGAATTTAATAATTTCTGTTTTTTAAATTACAATTTCATAATTTTTTCGTCCTTTTAAAATAATTTTAGAGCTTAATTAATTTGAATCAAAATAAAATACTTATAACTTAAAAACTAACTAAGTGGCATTAAATCTGAAAACTAGATCACCAGATTAAATATTTCGAAAATTCAATATAAAAAAAAAATTGTTAATACTGGTACAAATATTGTAAAATATAAATTTTCAATTTTTCTCTTCAAAAAAATTTTAGTTTTTTAAGCAATCTTGACATTCATTTTCATTCAGCTCCGTAAGGAATCGAACCCATGCCATCTAATCTGAAGGTGAACGTCATACCACTACACCAGAAGGTTCCTTACAATATTTTGCTTAGAATATTATTTTACACAAACATCGCTACGTCATGCGCGGAACGATATGCGCGGAGCACGCTGATCCTGCAGGATCACAGGATCAAAATGAAAAGTGTGATTGCTAGACGCTTGTCGTCTAATTGCACGCTTTTTGTTTCAACAGGAAAAAGAAACACATGCTAGCGAATGTGTAAAGCATCTGACAAGGGAACCACTTTAGGTGTTGCTCGCACCTAGCATCGAGACCTGGTGCGTTTTGTAGCCCTATACATAAAAGTTAGAGATCCGATAAAATTTCTCTGTTAAAATCATATTTTATATACTTCTTTATACTTTTCATTTTTTATTATTACATTTTTATTTGTTTATTTCACGCCAAAAGTGAGTTAAGTCGCCAAATATGGCGCTACAATTTTTCCGACCGCTTTATCCAAAGAGTAAATATACAGTACATGTGCATATTACTAGTATACAGATTGCAATTATTAAAAAAAATAATTGATAGCATAAGAAACAAATATTAGGTTTTTATTTCTTTTTCTATGCAGACGATAAATATATAAGTAATAAATATATTTATCGTCGTCTAAAAAAATTCTATAAAAGCTTCGAAGATCATTGAAAACTATTTTTTAGTGAAATAGAAAATAACTAAACAATTTTCTTTTGAAATCGAATGGAATAAAGTTTCGAATGTTTAAAATGAAATGTTGCTGTATTAAATGGTCCTTTGGTAAAAGTAATCATAAAGTAAATTAATATTTTTACACAATTTAGAAAAATTACTGTTGCTAAATATATCGGACATTGCAATTTCTAGCCATTACAAATTCAGCTATGACATTTGGCTAGGGTTGCCGTAAAGAAAATAAACGACAACTGTTTCCCCGCCAAAAATATGTATATAATGTTGTAGTTTTTCAAAATCAAATTCGTGAGTTTTTGAAGGAATTTTCGAACTTTTTATACTTATTATTAACTAATTTTTATTTTTAAATGCTTTTCTTTAAAAAAATTCAATGTTAATAGTCCTATAAGTGGTCTCGAAAATTGCATTTTCAGAAAGTTATGCTGCTATAAAATCAAGAAATATTATTTTAACAGAAAAATTTTATCGATTCTCAAACTTCATAATATAGGGCTTTAAAATGCACCAGGTCTCAATGCTAGGTGCGAGCAACACCAAAAGTGGTTCCCTTGTGAGGGCAATAAAAAGCGTGCAAATAGACGTTCGTCTGATATTAGCCTAAATATGCATTTTTCTACCCCCCCTCTTAGAACAAAATTGAAGATCAACTAATTGAAAACACACACAATTTGCTTTACACATAAAAGAACTAATTATAGAATAGTATTAAACAATCAGAAATTTATAAAACAAAAATTTAAATACAAAATATTTTTTTTAACTGAAAATTTTTAACATAAGCTTGTCTTATTTTGTATTCCCTAACGCGTACAGTTTAACTCAACTGAACCAAAAACAGAAAAGATTTATTTTCTAATGAAGCTGTATATAACTAATTATTTAAAATTAGACAGTTTATCTTACAATAGCTGTTCCGAATTAATTATGTCAGTTCAAGATTTAAATATAAAAAATTCAAATCTAAAGCGTGAAAAAATATATTTGTTTTCTCCTTTGACTAAAAAAAGTCACTGCTGCAAGAAACAGGAGTTCTTTATCTGAAGCACAGTAAATAACAATTGAAAATTTCATTTACTCTTGTTTTGACTGAAAATATCAAAAATATCTTGGACAGTGATATTTTTAAAATAAATGTCAAGTCAAACGTAGTAAATATCAAGCATCTTGATATTTTGAAAATAAATATCAAGTATTCGAAAATATCAAAAATCTTGATATTTTTAAAATAAATATCCGATAAATATCAACGAACTCTGGTCTTAAACGTAAAAAAATTCATGCTCTTTATGGAAGCAATACCTCACAATTACCAATTACACCTGTTATGACGGAAGCCTATCTAAAACGAAATAGTTTTCCGTCAATTGGTTTACAGTTTTTTTAAAAGTTTTTCCGTACAAAAACACATACATCTGTGAAAGAGGAATCGGTAGAAATCTAAAACGAAATTCAGCTTTGACGAGATTTCGAATTGAGCAGTTATAATTGTATGATAAGGACTATAAAATCTTTACATTTAAGACAGGAATCCGTTAAACAGATTCAGTGGCGTATCTAGACTTATAATTTCGGATGGGGCTGAGATATAGTAAGCGCTTCTAAGAAGGAATCGCAAGAAACGGGAATATTTTCGCTTTAAACAGGTTTTTATATTATTAGCAGGTAACGCATCTATTATACAGTGAAATCTGCTAAGATGAAATCGCATGGGACAGGGGAAAATGTAGCAGGTTTTCGTCTTCACAAGTATAATTACATTGTTATACAGCATTTTTTAAAACGGAATACTGAAAATTATCTACTAAAAGGTATTTAATGAATAGTAAATAAAACTGAAATAAACAGCACATTATATAAAAGCAATCTCAATCTACCCCACCTCCCTCAGCACATCCCTGGATTCATTTTGGAACATATACATGCACGGCATTTGTGAAACAACACTTTCTAAGAAGCAAACCTGTCTAAAACGGAATATTTGTTCTGGTTCATTTTGAATTTTATCTTAGCAAGTTTCATTACACTTTGCTAAACTTTATTTTCTACAAATTTCGGAGGGGGCTGAAGCCCCATCAGCTCACCCCCTAGATACGCCACTGAACAGATTCTATTAAACATAGTAAATTAAACCTATAGGAACGAAACAGTTGCTTCCGGAAAAATATTTCGTCTTAGCAGTAATTTGTACGGTATTCCTTTCAGCGGAATCGTAATATTCCGTTATAAACACGTTCTGTTTTTATAGGTTGTATTGTATTGAGTTCCACCAACGCCCTCTACATATTTGAGAAAACCTTGACACGTGTCACGAAAACGCCACACAAAACAGGCTAAACAAAGAAAAATCATTCATTGGCTCGTGGATATCCACGACATTCTTTTTCGATCACACTTTTTTCTTTCTTTTGCCTGCTTTGTGTGACGTTTTCGTGACGCAAGTCAAGGCTTTATCAAATATCTAAGGTGCGTTGATTCCACTCGATACAGACATAGCATAGTACTAAAAGGAAACTTTGAAGTATTTATGCATCAGGTAAAATCGGGACATCTGCCGTCCCGCAGTCACTGCGGGACGGGCCTTGCAGCGCCTGAAAATCGGGACATCTAGCAACACTACCCACAGCACAGAAAAATAGAATCAACCCAACTTGAACCCGACACTCAACAACTACAACAAACAAAAAATTAGTCCAACCAACCCGAAGCAGAATTTATAGAAATCACGTGCAGGCCCATATTATCGCATGGGCAAATCGGGACTTTGCCCAGGGGCCTCCAAATCCATATATTAATTTACAAACTATTTACCTTTTATAGGTACATATATTAAGACAGACTTGAACACAATTAATACAATAACACAACAGGGGTAAAAAATTAGCCAAGGCCAGGACAAACTGGATTCTGGACCAGGTGAGAGTCCTGGGGCTAATTTTTCATGGGGAACTCCTGTTGGGTTATTGTATTAATTGTGTTCAAGTCTGTCTTAATATATGTACCTGTAATAAAAATGAGTTCAGACGTTAATTTATGTGTGCTTTAATATTTACCATTTGTTCCCCAATTCCAACTCTGAAAATTTTCAAATACAAAATACAAATTTTATCTTTAAAAATTCTACTAAACTTTCTGAAAAAAAAAATTTCATTACTGAATTCACAGAGCTCAATGCTTTCGCAAAGCTAACCTCAATTACTATTAAATAAGAAATAATATTTTAATAGATTATATTAGCAATGAACTTAAATCATATCTAAACAAAATAATCAGTTCTAATTGTCATGAGATAAATTTTCTTCCGTATTCAAAGTTCTCTTTTAATTTTGAGTTAAATATAAAAAACAATCCCAGAATTTCTATCTTTCTAGATTTTTGAAAAAATACTTTCTAATTGTGAAATAGAATGTGTTTGATTTGATATGTGGTACAGTACAACTTAAAAAGATGTAAAAGAAAATATCTTGATTAACTCATTATTTACATGTTAGAGTATTTGACACTCTTCCACAAGTTGAAGTTATTAAATTCATCTTAAAGTAGTATAAGAAGTTGCTAAAGGTTTTTTTTTTTTTTTTTTTTTTTTTTTTTTTTTTTTTTTTTGAGTTTTGTTCTGTACTATGAAAAAATAAAGTATTTTTATTAATTAGGTTTGTACTTATTTAGAATTGACGGAACTAAAGAATTTTCTTCTATTTAAAATCCAAGGTGCAAAAATGTTGTTTATGCATTACACATATAAGTGACCATTAATTCCATTTGAATAATGTTGCAATGATTCGAATGGGGCTCCCAAATTTATCTTTGCCCAGGGCCCCAATTAGTCATGATCAGGGCCTGATCACGGGTGGCGAGTTAAGAATACACATCCTGATAACGACAGCGCGACACTAAAATCTGATAGATTTCAAACAAAGAATCGCTCTCAAAATTAAATTTGGAAACTTATCAGTTACATGAATTATTCATGGTCAGATTAACAAAGATTAGGTTTGATATAGATTTACTCATCGTCAGTTACATGTGGTGCGATATCGCTGTTTTAGGAGAAGGATATCAGATCAAAATTTATCAAGTTAAAGGTTGAAAGAACGAGTTTTGGTAAATTAAACATGCGGTATTTTTGCAGTACAATAAACGGTTATACAGTTAATTTTATTGATATATTAATTTGATCAAAGTCTTTCACGTGCTTTTTTAATATTCGCAAAATATACGATATGGTGCCAGTTTTGTTTATTTTAATGTCACATATTGAAGTTGTGGCATTATGTCTCATGAAATACCACCGTTTCTTCGTAATCCTTTGAATAGTCACTTGCATTACTTGCTATAGTCGACAAATAATGTTTTTCTCCCTCTCTTTAACTTACCCACCCGAAAAAAAACAGTGATAAATAGAAAATTAGAATTAAAAAATGTGTGTATACGGGTCGACATCTGAAAATTGGACAATTTACGTCCACTGCCAATAATATTTCATTAATTATACTAAAACCAAAAACTGAAAAATGTAATATATTGTAACATTTGTTATAAGAATTACCAATGATTAATTATTTATGCATCATTATATGTCCATTTATCTTAAGTTTTAAACAAACGAAATCATCATTTCAGTCCCTGTCCCCATGTACAAATATCCAATATTAAATGTATGCTGTAAAATTTTCTATAAATATTATTAACTTTTGCTATTATATATTTATACCTATATATATATATATACAGTATGGGAAAATATTGTAGTAAATATATTTGTCCCTCTATCATCTCAGTCCTTCTAAACACACATTTAGGTTAACAGATACTAGGTGGCGCTGACAGAATTATTTCCATTGCAACATCAACTAAAGTTCAACTAGCCATCGTGGATGAAGGAAAGTTGTTCTCTCTGCTTCATATTTAGAAATATTTAGCTTTTGTTTTGATTAGGGAAGAGTATTTTTTTTATAGCATCATTCATGTCCACATATTTAACTTTTACTTATTAAAAAAAAAAAAAAAAAAAAAGCTTATTGCAACTTTATGTAACGTAAATGTCACATGGCATACTTAATAATTTACATGTGTGCAAAATGATTCAACAAAATGGCTGTGCAGCTGTTAAGACAAACATCACTTAGTCCCCATCATCTCTGTCCCAATTATTAGGTACTGATTAAGATGTTAACAGACACTTTCTTCCATAAAAGTTTATCCTACGCATAAAATATACATCCTTGATCCCAAAATCTACAGCATTTAAATGACAAAACATGTATCATAGTATATAATTGTATGTGGTAGTTGGTACATTAATTAAAAAAAAATTTTTGGAATGAAATTGTCCGGTTTTCAGATATTGACCCATACATCATTACTAGTTTTGTTAAATAATCTATTGCTGTTCCTAACAATGGTGTAATATACATTAACCATTTTTTTTTTTTTTTTTTACGTGACAATATAGTTACGGCGCTGTATCCTTTTTCTATGATCGCGATTTAAACACATACAATAAAAATAACACTTTTCGACAATTGAAAGCAACATCAACTAATGAAGACCATTCTCCATTTCTCAACCACTACAACCATGGTTTCTTCTCATGACAAAATCACTATAATTATTCAAATATAGCCCAGAATTTTTATTTTGTAAAAGTTAAAGAAAAAGAACAAAACAATACTAAATAGATACGCAGACATATGAATTTACAATTTTACAACTGCTTGGAAAAGTCGTAATTATATTGTCTTTTAAATCTTTTGATAAAAGTAATTGTAAGTGTGCTAAAAGCTTCTAAAATAACTACTTAAAACATATAGACTAAACTGCTTTGCAAGAAGCAATTTTGAAAATTAAAATTACCTAATAACTACTCCACAACATTCTAAGGAAATGGAAGTACTTCTGCGAGTTTGTCAAAGAAATTTCCATTACGGAGAATTTAAAAAATAAATATATAATTAAACACAGTAGACATGTTTTGTAAAAACATGTCCCCTATTATGCACGCGGCTGTTATGAATACGCTTTTGGGTTATTTATGCAAGCGTATCTTCAAGGTTGAAATACACTTAATATTGAGTTAAGTGAATTTCGTAATCGAAATAATGGCTTTCCGGTTTACAATTTTTCCAGTAAAAGCAATGAAATGTTATAAGGCCGCAGCCAGTTGAAAGTCTTCCAAGATTCTGAGTTTTAATGAATGACTAAAGGGAACCGGATGGACAATTCATATGTAATTGTGTATTTCTAACAATGCAGCTACAGTCATAGTTAAACGATCAGTTCATTTGAAGGTAGGAAGGAAACTGAGTAATTAAAACTAATTAAAATACTCCCATAAGAAAGCATTTTATATTTGTCATAAAAGGAACTACGAGATATTAATAAATAAAAATTAAATTTAAAAAAATCAAAAAACCCGACTGCGTAACAAGCGAAATTATTAATTATTTCTCCACAATGTGAAACTATTTTTTATATTACTTACCTATTTTTTTATTTACTTGTATTGATGACTTTTAAGTTGCGTTTAATTTTTAGTTCCTATCTATAAACACTGTTTTGATGAGTCCTATCGATGTCTATGAAGGTTAGAGTTGCAGTAAAACTAGACATCTTACTTACACAACTTCCAGGTTGTGTAATAGTTAAACGGAGCTTCTGATTGTAAAATAGTCAATGAAACATCGTCTTCATTTTGAAAGACCTATCCAATGATATGCCACTCAATAGGGTGCGTATTTTTTCCGTCTCTATCGCCATTTTCTATTTTACGGCCGCCATTTTAAATTTATAAAAACAAAACCTACTCTATAACCATCGGACGGTTAAGACAAATCGATAGAGACCTCATGCATTAAAATCCATCTAACCTTTGGGATGTTGCGAGGGTATAAAGAAATCCACATACCCAAATACGCGCAAAACATATAATCCTTCTTGACAGTCGGGTAAAAAAATTGAACCAAGTGAAAATATTGAATAATTTTGGTCAAAGCGTATAGCATGCAATTATCAAGCATTAAAAGGAGTTGTTAGAACAGTAGCCTCTCTTATACCGGGAACTGAAAAGCGCAATATAAGCAAGGAGATTAAATAATTAAAAAATAATAATATAAAAATAAATGTTAGGTCATACGCATGCTACAATTAAAAAATAACTATAAAAATAATGTAATCGACAAATACACGGTTATTTAAAAAGCACAGTTATGGTAGTTTATCCTCCCGGGAGTGAAAAAAACGGTTATATAACGTGGAAGGATACCGTATTTCATAAAATTTCCATTTTCGAAACCAAAACTTCTTGGGAGCACAAACAAATTTCTGCATGGGTTGGGGTGCACCCGACCCGACCCCGAAAATTCTGCTTTAAGTCAATCCTGAGACAGACACGAAACCATCTATTCAAACACAACACGAAAGAAAATCCCTATTTTAACCCTTTTACACAAATTTTATTAGATTGGCACCACTTATTTTTAAAAATTTACAATTATTTATATATTCACGGAAGTCTTTAAATTGAATGCAGCAAATATTACTTCTCTTTATTACGGGTGAAAAAAAATAAATCTGGATGTACTTTTCGAAGGTGCATATATGCCACCCATGGTCCTGAACGGGTTAAGCCAGTGTTGCCAGATTGGGGATTTTGTCCCCATTTTGGGGAATTTAGAACCTCTAGGGGAATTTTTTGGGGACAAGTAGTTCGTGGGGAAATTTTTGGGGACTACAAAAATTTTGGGGGAAAACTTGGGGATTTTTTTTTTTTTTTTTTTTTTAACTATTTTCCGTAAAGATTTCTTTTAGTCCTGTAGAAAAACTGGATCTGTCCCGAACTCAATTTTGATTTGAAAAACGAAAATACGATCCAGAAATTGGAAATATCCATAGTTATTCTCTTGGATGTGGTCGTGTTCGTTGTTTACTACATTACAGTTTACATATATTACAGATGCATGAGACTCTAAAGTCTTAAGCAGCTTAAACCTGCGCGTGACTAAATATGCAGGACTTTAACGAAAAATTCCTTCGCTGTACTTTTTAAAAAATTTAATTTAAATACGTGGAAAGCAGATATTTTTCTCTTTTATGATATGCAAAAGCACATCGATTGATACAGCGAAATTACTTTGCATTATGATTATGTACTTGACAAAAAAATTAAAGCAGCGTATCATCTCGGATTCATTCCAATCCCTACTGATAAGCGATTGTCTAAAGCTATGGAGCTAATGTAACAATAGTCCAACATTGGTAGACAATACTTTTAAAAACAAACGTAAAATAACTGCAAACGTAAAGTCACTGCAAAATATATCTCTCATTCTTTTAATGTAGCTACAAAATATGCTTTCAGTCCAATTTAAAAATTTGTTTTTTGTAAATGGGGAATTTTTTCAACAAAAAGGCCTGATTTGGGGAAAATTTTTGAGCTTAAATTACTTAAATATTTTTTTATAGTGGTAAATTGAAAATTTAAAAATTCCCTTTTTAAGTAAAAATTGAGTTGGGGACTTTTGCGGAAAAAAACACTGATTTGGGGAAATTTTCAGAAATTTTGGGGAAATTCACTTTTGACTATCTGGCAACACTGGGTTAAGCATATTTTTATATAAGCATTGCAACCTTAATCTGAAAAATGCATTCAACATTATATGTTTATATTGATGGGTGATTTAAATTTAAAAAACATCCTTTTTCATCTGAGCTTCATGATTTTTTGAAATTATAAAATTAAGAATTTGAATAAAAGTGAAAACATGAGTGAAACAAGGTGTTGTATGATTCAAGAAATTAAAGTTAAAAGCTTTGAGAGAAATTAGTAGCACATGAATTAACATTTTAAATATATGTTATCAATTTAAAAAATAAAAAGCATGTCATTTCAATTTTCTTGATCTATTTTTTGTTATAAAATACGAGGGTGGCTCAATAATTATTGTCCCTAGTGTATATAAAATATTTGTACTGCGATGGTTGTTGTGGAATATCGAAGCCTAATGTCTTAGATGCCTATAGGTTCAATTTCAGAACCGTAGCTTTTATATTCACATAGTTTTGGAAAGAGGAATGAAAGGGGGGGGGAGGGGTTTGAAAGGCTGATTTTTTAGCTTATGGAGCTAGATTTGTGACAGTGGATGAGACGTAACTACTGTAGTTTGGACTCGGGATCATACTGATGTAGCCACATCTCATTCAATGTCACAAACGTAGCCTCATAAGCTCCAAACCAGCATTTCACCCTTACCACCCCCTCCATAAAAACAGGTCTTTAAAACTTCACCCCTCCTCCAAAACTATGTTAATATAGCAGATACGGTTCTGAAATTCAGCATATAGCCATTAAAGAGAGCTTCGATATTCCACATCAACCATCGTAGTACAAATATTTTATATACATAAGGGGACAATAATTATTGAACCACCCACGTATATGCCACATGTTTATCTTCTTTCACCTGTGTATTTAATAATTGAACTTCTATAGCATAAACATCTAACCAAATTTGTAAACTCAAATTATTGAATTTTCTTTATGGAGAACATTTTGTTGAAATCTGAAGTTTTGAAGTCTGATTATGTATACCTAGTTGAATCAGCAGTTAAAATATCTTTATGATAAACATACTTGATAATACCAACAAAAAATGCGTATAAACATTATTTGAGTACAAATTTTGAAAATAAACAACTGATTAATTGATATAAACGTATTTTTTAAAATAAAAAAAGTTGGTATTCCATTAAATCACTATTCGTCACATCCCGATTATAGATTGATAATTCCAAGAATAGATAAGCAACATAATTATGTTTTATCCAATAGAAATGTATTGATGAATCTTGACAAACAGTAATAACATCTTCGGTCCCTGGGCCACCTACGGGGACATCTGTTCTTTTCCTTATAAAAACTAAATTGTCCGATTTTTTTACATTTTCACACCACTTCTTAATAGCTGAACGTTTTTTGCGTTCAAACCAAACCAATAAATGGCAGCTCTAAGCCGATTCCCGCATAAAATCATTGTTATTTTCATCTGAGTTTGCAAAATGCCCAAAAGACAGCATTGACCAAGAAGGTGAGAAATTTTCATAAGTACAGTAGAACCTCGATTATCCGAAGTAATTGGGACCCACCATCTTTCGGATAATCGAGAATGATTTCATTTTAAGATTAAGGAGAAATATATGCAATATTTCTTATTATAGTAACAAGTGCTTAATAAAAATAAAGCAATAGCAAAATAGAAACAAGAATAAATTACCTGAATTTTGATTTTGAAATTAAGTACCTTTACATACATCACAAGAGTTTGAAAAAATGTTTTGTTTGTCGCGGTTTCGATTGCCTATGTTCTATCACGGAGTTTTTTAATGTTATTAGTTCACCGGTATCATAGTCTTTCTGCTGCTCCTGTCATGCCAAATCCTTTGTAAAACATTCAAAATCTTCAGAATTGCTAATTTGTTCGTTTTCTTCGTTCCACTCTGCAGCTTACGGGAGTTCAAGTTAAATTAAAAAAAACTAAGAAAGAGGATCGAAAATATTTATATGTATTTGTAGTTTGGAAAGGACCACTTGCACACAAAGAATATGGCAGTTTAAAAAAAAAATTGCACACAAGAAATGTGATAGTGATAAAATAAAAATAAAATAAAAAAAGCTCTAAAAATGAATTTCGGTTAACCGAGAGTTTCGGATAAAAGAGGTTATACTGTATTTAACTTAAATCTTTTTCAATAAAAAATTGAGGATTTGTAGATTATTTACTTCTTTAAAGCTCTTAAATTTGTGATTGCGTTAGTTTAGGTTAATGGTTATTAAATTGATGTTTTTAAGGGGTTTGTAGTTTTAGATCCATATTTTTAAACTTAATTATTAAGCGCCTAAAGGATCCATTTCAGAAAAGATATTTTGCCTGTCATTTACGGTGTCGTTTTAGTTGGAAAAAACTAATGAATAAGCATTCGTATTACTATTTTAGCTTCGGAACTGAAGAGGATAAAGTAGATATTTTGTTAGAGATGATCGAAAATTCGGTTTCATTTTCGGCCCAAAATTTGAATTTCGCCGAAAATTCGTTTCCAACGAAAATTCGGCAGGACTGAAACTAACTGCATTCTAAAAATCTCGTCTTCCTTCTAAAATTGTCACGTTACTCATTGATTTGAGCTGTATCGGCTCAAACACGACACTATTTATTGCTATAAACTTCACTGTTTATAATTATCAGTCATGACTGACTCAAGACGTGAATGGACATTATAACGCAAGAAATGCATGTATGACTAAACTTTGAAGACGCTTTACACACGCTCATTAAAAGCTGCAGACTTAATAGAAAACTTTTAGTTTGAAACCTCCAGAAATGTTTCGAATACTCTGAGAAAGTTCTGGTACAACAGATGATCATTTACAAAATCATTATAAAAGATAAATCGAGGTATCTATACCTAAAACATTTTTTAAATAGATAAAATTCGTATAATTATAAAAATCCTTTTGTGTCTTTGGTGAATTAATTACATTTTATTTTATATGAAAATAAAAAGCTTAAGGGTAACACTGCTATGTGTGTGCATACACACTCAAACATGCATCTTCAGCATATGATCATTTTTTTACAAATTAACTTCAATTCGAAATTTAATTTATTGTGCACCTGAAGGAAAAATGTAAATTTAAAATAGTAATATTTAAAAAAATGATCACGAATTCATTCACAAAATGAACAATTAATATGTAATTAAAACTGATTCTTTAACACATTACTCATTCTGATACCTGAAATCTGTATCAAAAGTGGTTATTGCTTGCAGTAACAATTAACTGAATAATGCAAAAAGTTTCATATTTTCTAAATGAAGCTTTTTTTTTCTTTTGATTAAAAAAATTGTACTGGATTTAAAGTTTCATTTTACTATATATATCAATCATATTTTTAGCAATTATTTTAGCATTGCTTGCAATGAACGCATTTTTTCTGAGACAAGCCAAATTTGAAATAATAAACGAAATGCCCTATTGCAATAATAAACGAAATGCCCTATTGCAATAATAAACGAAATGCCCTATTGCAATAATAAACGAAATGCCCTATTGCAATAATAAACGAAATGCCCTATTGCAATAATAAACGAAATGCCCTATTGCAATAATAAACGAAATGCCCTATTGCAATAATAAACGAAATGCCTTTATTGCAATAATAAACGAAATGCCTTTATTGCAATAATAAACGAAATGCCTTTATTGCAATAATAAACGAAATGCCTGCCTAGAAAATGTAAAACGATTGATGTTTTTGCAATGTATCAAATTTAATAAATTTTTTTATTGCATTTACTGTATATTATCTGTTTCTACAAACTGTTTCTTTGTCCAAAATCATAGTCTTTTCCTACACATTTAAAAATGACTTATCTGTATTTGTATAGTAATAAAACTAAATTTTAATGCAAATTCATTTCACCATGGAGTTTTTTCCTTACTTTTTTCTATATTTTGTAGATATATTTTTATTTACCGAGTAAATAGTTTTTACGAACTGGTGCATAGATTATACATTTATAGCTATTCAAATAACTTTTACAGACACCAAGTAGGCAGTGTATATACCGAATAATCGATACGGCTCTAATATTTAGGGCCACCTTTTGAAAAATCGGATTAAGCTGAGACCGACCCAAGACCTGTAACCTACCCGAACCCGAAATACTTAAAATCAACCCGACACGCAAAAAAGGCGTTAACCTGACCCAATGTTGGACTAATTGAAGAGCTAAGTGGAAGAACATGTTAAGTAACAAAAATTACATTTGAAGAAAAAGTTTTTGCTGTAAATTTTAATGATTTATTTTCTGTTTGATACCATGTGTTTTAAATACTAACAGGTATGGTTACTAAACTATCTTAGAAAAACTTATTCATATTTAATTTTCAAATATTAAAATTTATTAATATTATTGACATTATTAAATATTAATGAATAATGTCTTAAATCTTCAAGACTAAATAGAATCTTAGTATTTTAGTTTCATCATGTGATAGGATACCTCATAACGCTTTCATCCAAAAGATAATTAGAAAATGTAGCATAATATGTTCATTTACTCAGCTCTTCAATTCAGACTTGCTTCTGATCAGATTTCGGTAAATATTATGTCAGTATTGTTACACGCAATAGAAATTTTAAAAACTCCAATAAAGAAACAAGCTTTAGAAAGGTGACGTTGGGAGAACTCATGTTTAAAGAATGTTGATTATATAATTTCACAATGAGAAAATTTAATCTTACAAATTATGAAATTTGACAGGTTACGGAATAGCACAAAAATGTACAACACTGACAAACAACCAATAATCTAACCACATATGACCACACTGGTTTCTGTCAACCGATGACACTAATGTAAAAACATTCGAAAACGTCTCGCATTCCCTCGATGGCATTTTTGCAAACCACAAATTAAAAATTTCATTGCTATGCACAATGCAATGATGATTTTGATTCAAGAACATAACTTTAGTTATTTCATATACCTGAAGTAATTTATAGTATAGTTTTCTTTTTTTTTAATCAGACTTCTTATATCAGGCACAAGTAATCATGAAAATTGTTTAAATATATTTTTCAATTTTGCATACACGAATTTGGGAGAGAATGCATATACGAGTAATAGAAATGCCGATGTCACTTATGTAAAAACATCTCAAACCTTATTTCCTCAATGACATTTTTGCAAACCACAAATTAAAATTTCATTGCTATACAAAGCAATGATGTTTTTGATTACAGGACATAACTTATTTAGTTATTTCTTAATACCTGAAATAATTTGTGTATATATTCAGGCAGAAGTAATCATGAAAATTGTTTAAATACTATTTTCAATTTTGCATACACGAATTTGGGAGAGAATCCATAGGGGAGACCGAGGGAATGGCGCCACCTTAAGGCAATTTAAATTTTTTCACCTCAAAAAAATGTTTAATTTTTAATAGTAAAAATTCTAAAGCTGAATCATGATCTCTAGTATCTGTATAAATTTAACCGTAATCATAACTGTAAAGTAAGCACACACTGAAAAAATGTCTTTCAAATTCTGTACAGTGGCGGGATTACCCAGGATACTGGGGTAATTCCTCCACTGTATCGGGGTAATGATGCCACTCTTTAATTACCTAGTAAATACATAAAATGGATAATAGGAAACACATAACCTACTAAAAATATTTAGAAAGCAATGCAATTTATCAGAATAATGAATAATTAAAATGTTCCTTAAGCTAGATTTATTAATGTGCTAAACTTACAATTTAACTCAAATTGCAAAAGTCACCCTTTGCCATGGTGGCGGCTTTACCCCGAGAGGACATAGCGGAAATCCCCCAGCAAAGCCGAAAGAAGAACCAAACTTGTTCAACAAATTGCATCAAAATGTCGGCAAATGCATGTAGATTACAGGTAATATCTCAAGTAACTAATATTACAATAAAAGGTCTTTACCTCTACTCATTTGAAGCTCCAAAATAAGAAGCAACTAGGTAAAAACTAAATCTTTCGCTAGAACAAACGAATGACGTACAACAAAATCACTCTTACTCTAGGCACTGTTTCTATTGTTGGCCGCTATAGTGCAGGTGCATTCACTATCACAAACTGCTGTTAGCTTTTAAACTAGGCGGGTTGCCGGCATAACCCCGAGTGGCGCCATTCCCCTGGTCTCCCCAACACGGATAACAAGAATGCCGATGTCACATTATTAGAGGTCTGCACGGGCCCGGGCTTGGCCCGAACCCGGCCCGGCGGAATGAAGGCGAATTTTCCAACGGGCCGGGCAGGCAGAATTAGGACAATTTTTGCAACGAGCCGGGCCGATAAAAAAAATTAATCGGGCCTATCGGCCCGATATAAGAATTCAAGCGAAGCAGATAAAATACGACATACGAGCCATTTTCAATGAATATGATTTTCTCGAGAAGTATAAATGTGCGTCACGAGCCGATGCGAGTTTAACAACATCAATACAGATATGTAACATGTCCATCGTAGAGATCGGCATCGTACAGTTACAAGATGCCTGATTACGGGTTTAATTTTTTTCAGCAGACTCGTGCCGGGACGGAACTGGTCTTAATCGATCTCAGGATGTGTAGGACAGGCATTATGTTTTGTAAAAGTATTAATAGTGATAATGAGCTTCTGTTAACAGTATCTTTGGAAATATACCTTAAGGGATTCTCATATTCACTGCTCAACAATGCGAAACTTTCAAACACATTTTCTGACTCATTTTTAACTATAAAGGCATAAAATTCACAGGCCTGACTATTGAAGGCATTTGAAAAAGAATAGCTTTCTCCATATTTGATAAATTACTTACAGAGATTCTTGTCATGTGACTGTACGTTTCTCCTTTCCTGTGCTATCGCTTCCGGAAATTCGATTCATAACGCTAACTTTGGCGTATTTTCAGAGAAGGATATATTGCTTTTATCTATGAAAAAGACGGCATTTACATAGTTTCTGAATAAGAATACCTGCCACTCTTACGCGTTTCCGAAAAGAAATAAATTCTCAAATGTGTCGAAATGTAACTTCTTTCGATTTGAGGAAAGCCTTAAAAATGAGAGAAATATTTTCGCAAATCTACTTTTTATCATACAGCTTCAAAAGGTATCATGTTTTTAATCCTTTATTCTGAACTGCATTAACTTTTTAATGAATCCTTATTGGAATTTCGAAATGGCTGTAGAGACGATGACTAAAACACTGTGTAATCGTTAATGTTTACTATTGTGTGTTTTCTGCTTTGCGAACACATAGTAATCTAAAATATACTGTAAAATTTTCCCATAAATATGTACGTAGTATTCATTAAAAGAATCTTAATTGTATGTCGAGAAAAAACGGATTTTTTTTTTGTAGAAATTGAATCGGGCCGGGCCTGTTTTCACTTATTTTTGTACGGGCCGGGCCGAGAACTGTAAAAATGCAAACGGGCCGGGCTACGCTCGGGCCGAACTTTCAATTTTTACACCGGGCCGGGCCAACATAGCTTTCGTTCGGGCTGGGCCGGGCCGGGCCGAGCCAAGAAATTCCGGCCCGTGCAGACCTCTATCACTTATGTACATCCCAAACCTTCTCCTAATGACATTTTAGCAAACCACAAATTACAATTTCATTTCTATACAAAGCAATGATGTTTTTGATTCCAGAAATTATTTCCTTATACCTGAAATAATTTATTGTATATATATTTTTAACCCGACTAATTATATCATTCAGAAGTAATCATGAAAATTATTCAAGTATCACTTTCAATTTTGAATACACGAATTTGGGAGAGAATGCATATACGGATAACAGGAAAAAAAGAAAATGAGTAAGAGTGATTCATTCAGTCTAAGGTCACTGGGAACAGATGTGCAATTTATCAGAGATATTCCCAATGGTGTGTGACGCGCAGGGAAGAAATCTTGTTCTCGGAAGAGAAAGGAAAAGTCACCGGGCAATTTCCTTTGAGGCATGCAGGTGATAACAGCGCATTTCAACACTAAATAAATTTGGCACTTAATTATCTGTACTAACTATAATATAGTTATATATTTATTATATAGTTATTTTAAACAATTTATAATTCAGCTAAAAATAATTATCATTTAATTTAATTACGGTAAGCGTTTAAGAAACATCAAATAAATTATAATTTTCTTCTAAACATTTAAAATGACATTAAAACAGACTTCGTACATCTACATTACAAAGTAATAGCTCTAACCATGTCCGTGAGCAACGCTGACGTCATACCGACGGTGACAACGATTTAAGCAATCGATTTCCCTTTTTCCGGAAATTTAATTACTTCTAAGCATCGCATAACATTAGGTTTTACACATGCCTTCAAATGCAATGTCTGAAAACTCTTAATTTACTGTTTTTTAATATGGTTTTTAAAATAATTTTCAAACTTTACAACCAGAAATAATTTATTGTATGAAATGTTTTAAATCCGAATGATTATATCGGGCGGAGATAATCATGAAAATTGTCAAAGTACTATTTTCAATTTTGCATACACGGATTTGGGAGAGAATGCATATACGGATAACAGGAATGACGGAAAAAAGAAAATGAGTAAGAGTGATTCATTCAGTCTAAGGTCACTGGGAACAGATGTGCAATTTATCAGAGATATTCCCAGTGGTGTGTGATGCGCAGGGAAGAAATCTTGTTCTTCGAATTCGAAAAGAAAGGGAGAGTCACCGGGCAATTTCCTTGAGACAGGCAGGTGATACCAGCGCGTTTCAGCACTAAATAAATTCGGCACTTAATTATCTATACTAACTAGCTATTTTAAATAGTTTATAATTTAGCTAAAATTAATTATAATTTAATTACGGTAAGCATTTAAGAAACACCAAATATTATAATTTTCTTTAAACATTTAAAGTGACATTAAAACAGATTTTGTACATTCTATATTACAGAGCAAAATCATGTCCGTGAGTAACTCCGACCCTTTTTCTGGAAATTTTCTTCTAAGCATCGCATAACAATTTTTACATCACCGTGCTTTCAAATGAAATGTCTGAAAACTGTCTTAATTTAATGATTTTTTTATGGTCTTTAAAATAATCTTCAAGCATGAATTTTTTTTAAAATCTATATCATGTGCAGCTTGACTGCAGAAGATTAACCCGACTGCACTTAAAACAATGTTAATAGAGCGTTAAATCCCGGTTAATATTTCATAATGAAATTAACACTTCATCAACAAATAAAATACAAATTTAACAAATATGTAATCGAACTACGTACTTAAACACTGAAATAATCAGAATAAAACAAGTTGGAAATTGCTCGTCAAACGTGGTAAATGGGGTGCATTCGTACTATAACTAGTTTTAAATATTTTTTGCACCGAATATTGTACTGAATGTATATTTTAGTGCACTTCATAAGTGCATAGCCTATCAATTTCATGCTGTTCAAAGGGCTGTAACATCATTAAAATGCACTTGAAATATTTTTTACCCATTGGCCATAATGTAACGCAAAACTTTCGACTGTCCCTGTAATTAAACTATACATCCGATTTTCATAAAATTTGAAATGACTCGATAAAATTTTGCAACAATTATATATTTAAAATTTCAAACCATTCGGAAGGCTGTAACATCATTAAAATGCACTTGCAATAATTTTTTCCCATTGGCCGTAATGTAACGGAAAACTTTTCACTGTCCCTGTAATTAAACTATACACCCGATTTTCATAAAATTTGGAATAACTCGAAAATTTTTTGCAACAATTATATATTAAAAATTTCAGACCATTTGGTAGGGTAATTTTTGCTCTGTTATATGCGGACAGACGGACTGAACGACGACTATAGGTGCTACGTATTTATATAATTACGAACGCACCTAAAAAGGGGTAGTGCTGCGCGACTTCCCTTAGAGCCGAAAAGTACAGGGGACTGTTAAAAATTAAAATACTGAACTGAGATAAGGAGTCCAGTTGCTGCTGGTGCGAAAATGGCATTTTTTTTGCCTAAGGGCACGT
Source organism: Maratus speciosus (assembly GCA_963932465.1). NCBI lineage: Eukaryota > Metazoa > Arthropoda > Arachnida > Araneae > Salticidae > Maratus > Maratus speciosus. Next base: position 297,655,787 of record OZ010798.1, read on the forward strand.
GTTGGATTCTTGAGGGATTTTTTTTTTTTTTAAAGGCATTCTATTGATTTTTAATATTTAAAAGTCAGGGCACTTTTGATTTATTAGATGAGGTGCAAGAAAGATGCTATTTTGTAAAAGAGCAGGCATGTGCAGCAAGCATCCTGCTGAAACTGTTTGGGGGAAAACTGGTTCTGCGATTTGGGAAGCTCGGATTAGATTCTCAGGTATTTTTAAACCAAATTTTAGTTATTTGAAATTTCATTTCAAGGGCTACTTTTATTTTTGCACAGTTCCCCTTCTCCACAACCAAAATTTCTTGCTGAAACACTATGTAAAACAAACAAAAAATCACATGTTCTTATTATCCCACGATATGCTATTTCTTTCAAAGTATCGCCACTAAAAAATAAGCCATCCATAAAACGAAACAGGTGTATTATTGCACGGTTAAATACTGATAATGTACTGCAATTTTTTAAACTTCTAAATATCGCACATTTTCAATTTTTACACCGTCGTATAGGGGAAAAAAGTACTTTAAACCCTTTTTTTAATGTGGTTATTTTCTCAACCATTTACCTAGATGTAGCTGTTATCATATAACCCTTAAATGCGCGATTTTTTATTTTGTTTCGAAACAATTATATATGATTCTCTGAAAAATTTATTACATAGGAAAAAAAAAAAAAAAATCAGAGATATATTTTTCATATAATAAGGCACATCTTTTATTCTGTTGCACATCTGCAATACAAGTAAAAACTACTGTCGTGTGGCTGTTTTGCGCTAAAATATTGCAAATTAGTAAATATTTTAACAAGTATACCTCCGAACACCTTATTTTATGTAATTATTTATTTTATAAAACAACCTTTAACCCTTTAATTCCCATGATAGAATATGTTCTAGAAAATACGTAGTCCAGAGAATGACTTCACACCAGAAAGTTTCAATGGGTAATTTCGCTGCATTTAAATACAGAATGCCTGTTATTAATTAAAACAAATATTGCTATTTTAATTTTCTGGTGTGAATTAGGTATATACGAACAAAAAAATCTATTAAATTCAATACACTGTGGTTTGCATATATGCAAGGCTGCGCACTGAGGGTTAAAAAATGTTATACGAAAAATTTGCAACTACAAAACACTTCTCTGTTACAGATAGGATCACAAATTTATTTACACTGTTCTTATAAGAATTGCGAGATTTCCATAACAGTATTTTTTGTTAATTGATCTAATTATTCGTGTAAATATTTTGCAAAAATAGCTCTAACTACCGATTTATTAAATCAGTTTTAATTAAAAAAGTTATCTAAAAATCAAATTATTATATATGTTGTTCTGGATATCTTAGACCTTGAGGGTGTTCTCAAATCCAAAAGGCCAAATTTCTGACATAAGTTTTAATTTATTTTTGTTCGAAAATGATTGAAACTAGCTGATGTTGTAGTTCAAAAACTATATAATTGAGCTGTTTTTTTACATTTTTTTGCAAACGCAATAGACTTTTCAGAAAATAATGTCAAAGTGGGCGTTTTGAACCGAATTTCCGCGCGAAGGAAGAAAGACTCAAGAGCGGGCGAAAAACGTGTTTGTCACGTGATCAAAATTCCTTATAACTCAATAGGTAATAGATTGATCAAAAAATGGAAAAAGCAGTTCAATTCCAAATCGCTTCCATGGCCAGGCTTTCCAATTTTATATCTTTCCGTTAAAAAATGAATTTGTAAATGTGTCAAAACGTTTTGTGCTTGTTGAGCAGAGCAGCCTTAACGTAAATAATTATTCAGGATGCAATTTGTTTGAAAACTGCATCTCAATTTATTTTTACATATTTCTTCAATTTTGTATGTATGCGTGGGGGAGAGAGGGTTAAGGGGCTGTAGATTGAAACAGGAACGACAGTGCATGATCCATGCCTAAGGTCACTGGGTACAGACGTGAAATTTACCAGAAACATTTCCAATGGTGTGTGACGAGCAAGGAAGAAATCTAGTTCCGAGAAGAGGAAGGAAGCGACACCGAACAATTTCCTTGAGACATGCAGATAGATAACAAGGATGCGCTTTTCGACATTAGATAAACTAAGATCAGACACTTAATAACTTACATTTTTCATATAAATATTTAAACATGTAATTAACCTTTAACTGCTGTGACAGAAATTGTCGCATAACTACTGTGATGTGGTCTGTGAGACCGTTCGATCGAAACACTAATTAATCTCTTAATTCAAAGAATACTTTTTCTGTACTAAACTTTTTCTACATAACTATTATAACCAAAATTTACCTATCCAACAGCCTCTAGCGATAATACTAGGCTTCCGGGAAATTACTACAAGTTAAACTGTGAAAATTGAGAAAAGTAGCGGTCTGTGAGACCGCTAACATGACATATGTTAATGGAAGTCAAAACGATCAATTTAACAGTAAACGCATAAACATTACAATAAAATAATAAGAAAAAATGACATTAAATTTAAAATAAATGTTATGAGCAAACGTTGAAAGGTTTAAAAATAATAATAATAAAAAATAAGTACCTGTTGTTATATAAAGTGTTAAAAAGAATGCGGAGGTAACAGAGGAGTCATTGATCCGCCCCACCCTCTTCCCCTGAATCAACAAAAATTCCAATAAACTTTTTATACCAGAAGGTGCATATTAATACGAAAAAAGGGGCGTGCTTTCATTTAAGACTTTTTCCCCCTTTCCTCAAATAAATAAACAGAAGGTGTGATACTGGATATAAGAATAAAAAAAAATGCATATCACATCACATATTGCATAAGAAATTTTTTTATACAACATTATACAGAAAAGGAGTTTTCAAATGAAATCTTAAAATGAACTATTCGTCCATAGTTTAGCGTGCCAAAATACTTAAAGAACGAATTATAGGGAAAGGGCGGGGAGGGTATATGACAATATTTGTTGTACAAGACATGTCACTGTCCTCATTTTGGTACTAAATAGTTAACGTTTAAGTTTATGTGGTATAACTGGAACTAAATTAAATAGTAAATCTCACTAACTCAATGTATGGATCTGTCAAACAGATTTCTTCAATCACTGAAATTAATTAGCAGACGATATTTGTCGAAGACTTTTTATTATTAAATTCAGAAAACAATTTTTTAAAAACTGTCAGGACCTTTAGATGGCATTCATTTAAAAATCTTCTATATTGAAAAATTCTGCAAGTATTATAATATACTTAATAAGTTTGTCTCCACTATTTTGTACACATTTATTAAATCGGCACAAAAAAATAGTTCATTAAATATGAGGATAAATTTCAAGCTATAACAAGAAAGAAAACCCATGCATCAAACACAGATTATGAAATACTTTGCAACACATTCAGAATACTGTAACAAAACGCGACCGTTTAAATAAAGTGAAAGATTATGCGCAATACGATAAAAATTCCACTGTAGCAATTTTCTACAATAAATAAAAAATTACAAAAATGCTTTTGTGAAACCCTATTTATGATCTATAGAATTTATACACGCCAAGTAATAAGCAAAAAAAAAAAAAAGTTAAAAAATGTATACACAACCGAAAATGCACTTCCGGTAATTATCGCTCATACTGCAACTGAATTCTTTTATATATCCCTGTAAATGGACATTAAATGCACACCATCTGCTAGTGCATCTCAGTGCTGTACGTCATTTTCAATGTGTTTGAAATAATGTAACATCATTAAAATAAAGATTTTTCCGCATGGATTATAATGCAATGGAATTCTTTTGAGCGTCCACGCAAAAGAACTATAAATGTTACACACTTAACCCTTTCGTGCGCAGCTTTGCATATATGCAAACAACAGTTTTTTTATTTAAAAGACTTCATATTATTCATAATATACTGTAAAAGCACTTATTTTCGCGAGCCGTAATTTTCGCGAAAATGAAGATATCGGTTATTTCGCGAATTTTATATGAACTGAACAAAGTTGAAAATTTTCGAAATTACCTAAATAGAACCCCTTTTGCATAAGGCAATTTAAGAAACGTCCTTTTGTCCAAAAAATTCTTCACCCCCTCCCCCCCTTCCTCTAACCATCGCCCTAAAAATGAATGGCTTCAAAGAAGCTGATATAAATATTGTAAGTGAATGAGCTGCATTCTATTAGTTGTATTATTGTTTTTATTCAAGAAGTAGTTGTATAGTATTAAAGAAATAGTTGTAAGTATTCAAGAAATTTTTGTACTTATTTCTTATTTAAGTAACTGTAATCATTAAATTTTGGAAAAGTAAAAAATTTCTGATTTTTCATTATCATTTTAGGCCAAAAATATATATATATTTCGCGAGGCTTAAATTTTCGCGATTACGACGGGCTCGCGAAAATAAGTGCTTTTACAGTATCTAATTCACACCAGGAAATTAAAATAGCAATGTTTGCTTTAATTAATAACAGACATTCCGTATTTAAATAAAGCGAAATTAACCATTGAAACTTTTTGGTGTAAAGTCAGATTCTTTGAACTACGTAATTTCTAGAACGTATTCCATAGTGGGTATTAAAGGGTTAAAGGTTAAGTTTTCTAAAATAAGGTATTTGGAGACATATTTATTAAAATATTTACTAATTTGCAATATTTTAGCATAAAACAGCCACACGACAGTAGTTTTTACTTGTATTGCAGATGTGCAACAGAAGAAAAGATTGACGTATTATATGAAAAATGTATTTCCGATTTTTTTCATTTTTCCTTCGTAATAAACCTTTCAGAGAATCTTATATAATTTTTTAATGAACAAAATAAAAAATCGCACATTTAAAGGTTAATTTTCAATACAGAACATGCTTCAATAACATATATAAATTACATGGCAATCGGAGCATATTAACGCGAGAGAAATTATGGCGGTCAGCTAAAGACACCTAAGTCAAACACTTTTCAACTATGTTGGAAAGTGTTAAAAATGTTAATAAATAAATGTCTGAATTTGTAGAAATGAAATTAACGTAAAAAACTTCACAATTAATAAACGCAAAATATGCTTATGGCACTATTTAATATAATTAACATTAATGAAACGATCGGTTTCATCCAATTAATGAGCAATAGTCGTGAAAATACCCGAGGGTATACGACGAGGGGGCTAGAACAAATTAGCGAAAACTTCATAACTAATGGATTCAAAATTTACCAATAGCAAAACAAAAGCATGAAATTAAAATTCACATTTCGTGAAAAAGAAATTTAGTGTAAATGATAAACATAGGTACCGATTACAAAACACGAGATTTAATGAAAATTTTTTACTTACAGTCGCAGTACTTTCCTTGCACACCTGAAAATTTATCCACACAATTGGCTTTAACACTAAAAAACGTCCATCAAAACATGAAATGGGAAAACACACATTAAAAACACGCGGTTAAAATTGAAGATGTAGCTAAAATTCTGTTGCAGAAATGCGACCTTACCAACACCTGCTAATCACAAATAATTTTTTTTTTCTCTTCCAATAGAATCTCTTTTAGTCCTCGTGGCGCCCTCTCTACGAAAACGAAGAATTTAAAACAGATGATGTAATCTCGCCGGCTCTTTCGGCTCCATTCATAATGTTTTATAGATTGTAATGTCATTGAAAGACGATATATTTGATAAATATCTAAAGTTATCCAGCTTACTGCAGTTAATTTTAAGCCAAATTTTTACAACTAATTAACAAGAAACCAAAAGAAAATATTAAATTTGATTGCGAAATGATAACTTTTGAAATAAATATAGTAAATGTATCAACACGAACCCCTTCGGTCCCTGGGTCCCCACACGGGGACCTCTGTTATTTTCCTTATAAAAATTAAATGTCCGATTTTTTTACATTTTCACATCAATTCTTAATAGCTGAATGTTTTTTGCGTTCAAAGCAAACGAATAAATGGCAACATCTAAGCTGATTCCCACATAAAATAAATTTTATTTTCATCTGAGTTTGCAAAATGCGTAAAAATGCCCAAAAGACAGTATGACCAAGAAAGTGAGAAATTTTCATAAGTATTTAACTTAAATATTTTTCAATAATTTTTTTTTTTTTTTTTTTTTTTTTTTTTGAGTATTTGTAGATCATTTACTTGTGTAATCCTCTGAAATTTGTGATTACGTTAATTTAGGTTAATGGCTATTAAATTGGTGTTTTTAAGGAATTTGTAGTTTTAGATCCATATTTTTTAACCTAAATTACTAAGCGCCTAAAGCAGTGGTTCCCAACCTTTTATTGGCCATGCCCCAACGAAGCATCTATAAAATCGCAATTGCCCCCCCCCCTTCTTTTTCCCACAATCGCATTCTGTAACAGACACATTTTATCATTTTAAAATGAAATCTATTAATCTAAAGGAAGCCTAACAGAGCCTTAACAATAACTATTCATTTCGCATTTTTTTAACTTAAAGAGATGAATTTTCTGTCATAAATGTGTTTTAACATAATTCAATAAATGAGGCGATAGATATTCATTTTTATGTCCAAAAAAGTTTTGAGCTTTTTCAACTTATCTAAATATTTAACAAAAGTGTTATATGGTCCGCATTTTTATCTTCAGAAAATGCTGGAAAAGCTCACGTTTACCATTAAAATTAAAATAACAAATAACACAATTTTGTCTATGAAAAAAAAAAAAAAATACACAAGAAGGATTTCCAGATTCTGACATTTATCAATTTTATGTTGTCATTATTCCCAATGAAAACATATTTATCCTTTTTTCCTTCGCAATTATCGTCAATCGATTGCCATGTATTATCGGATTTTAAGATTTAAATTGTATCTGTTTTCTATTCATTTATTGTGTTTGAGCGACTACCCTACAGCCATAAATATTTATTATTCACACGTTTCCTTTCATAATGCCATTTAAGATTTATAAATCTTATAAAGATGATAGCACCACATTCAGTGATTACAAATCTTTTTTAGGTTAAATAAGTTCAAGACAGTAAAATTCATATATACCTTTAAGTAGTTTAAATTATAAAAGTTTCTTCATGTTCCATACAGCAGAGCAAATAGATATACAAAGCTCATTTAATAAGTAATCGAAAAAGTTGAGAAAAATTGCAAATTAGATTATAAACCAGAAAAAATATAAGAAAATTTAAATATTTAAAAGGGATTTTAAAAATTGTCATGTAATTATTCTGTTGATTATATTTTAAGCTTTTGGTTTGAAACTTTTTTAAATTCAACAAAAAACTTATTTTTATTGTTAGTATTTATTTATTATTATTTTTTTTTTTGCATGTATTATTTTTATTTTTAATTTAAAAGTTTACTTTTCCAAGAAACCTCACAGCGAATGGATGATTTTCAAGTTTGAAATTGCCCCCCTAAAATGTCAACCCCCCCCCCCCCGGTGGGGCGAACAACCACTGGCCTAAAGGATCAATTTCAGGAAAGATGTTTTTTCTGTCATTTACGATGTCATTTTGTTTTGAAAAAAAAAAAAAAAAAAAACCCAAAGAATAAGCATTTGTATTATTATTTTAGCATCGGAACTGAATAGGATAAATACGGATAAGCCCGAATAATATTTATTTAATTATTTAAAGACAAACATTATAGTACACAAAAAATAAGTATAAAATATAACAAAAAGAAAAGACACAGAAAATTAATTTCTACAAGGAAAATTTGATAATATGCACTTTATCCCGTCTTTATCGATATATTCCACTCAATTATTGGGTGGGGGAGAGAGAGGGGGTGGGGGCTTTTGATAAAAAAAATAATTAGAAGGTTTTAGAAAAATGTCACGTCGCAGTAATTACTGTTAAAATTATATTATTCAATTTGTTCTCAAGGCAAAATAGGAAAAATATTCTGATTTTTAACATGAAAAACAATTGGTTATTTTCCACGTTTTTTCTACGTTTATTTCTTATTTATGCTTCACAATTTTTGCTTATTTTTAACAAATACAAAACGTTTTTGCATATTTAAATTTTTTTTCTCACATTTAAACGTGTATATGTATATTGTAAATAACTTCTGTTGAATTAAAGATTTTTATGCTTTTTCACAGATCTAAAGATTCAAATAATGAGAAGAAAATTGATATGGTGGAATAGCACATTTTACTATAAAGAACATTCCAGTTTAATTTTTTTTTTTTTTTTTTTTTTTTGCTTTCTTTAAAAATACAAGTTCTTTAAGCTAGGCCAGAAGCAGGCTTCGTAAATATCATGACATACTCGGAAAAAAAAAAAAAAATTATATTATATGGATGATTATAAATATTTTCAGACGTAATATACATTACAAACTAAAATATATTGTACTTAGCATGAAAACTTACCTAAACAAACAGTATTCTAATTGTATTTTCTTTTTTAAAAATTTATTGAAGTAACAAAATTGAAAATCAATTAATTGAGAACAGGCACAATTTGATTTTTACACTCTCTCAATAAATAAATTCATAAATAAATAAAATAAATAAAAAATTGGTATTTAGTATCAAGTATCAAGAAAATTTTACGATTTATACGACAAAATTTGAAATACAATGTAATTTGTGTGTTTTTTTTTTTTTTTTTTTTTTTAATTTGAATATAAATGTAAGTTTGTCTGCTTTTTCATTTCCTAACCTGTTGTGCAATTTAAACTGAACTAAACCAAAACCAGAAAAAATATCTTGAAGATGTAAATGACTTATTTAAATTACACGGTTTATCTTTTAATAATGTTCTAAATAATATTGCCCGACATAATTATTGGTTCTACATTTAAAAATTGACAACGTAAAGCTTGGAAAAGATTTTATTTTATTTTATTTATTTTTTTATCTTTATTTATTTTATTTATTTTTTTTTATTTTTATTTATTTATTTATTTTGCTAACGTGACTGCCAGAGCAAAAGATTTTATTTACAAAACGACACAGTTACTAACGGTTGGAATATTCATTTACATTTGTTTTGACTGAAAATTTCAAAAATATCACGCACAATGATATTTTGAAATTAAATATCGGGTAGATATTATGGTATATACCAAGATCCATTAGATATATACAAGTTGGCCTTAATTAAACTAACAGTATTCAGAGTGTTTTGTAGCGCGATCTAATTCAGAGAATGACGCCAAATTTTGTAAGAAGATTATACAAGACGCGGGACGAAGGATTCCGAGAAAAGAAATGTAGTTCCAGAAGTCACCACTAGTGGAATATGTGGCGCTGTGTAAAAGAAAAGATAGTTTTAAAAAATGCAGAATCAATACTGAAATAAAATTACCTTTTATTTAGCACATTTAACGATTTTGGTATTGATTTTGCATTTTTTAAAAATCTCTTTTCTGTTACACAGCGTCATATATTCCCCTAGCGGTGACTTTTGGAACTACTTTTTCACGGAATCTTTCGTCCCGTCGTGTTTAATATTCTTACAAAATTTGGCGTCATTCTCTCAATTAAATCGCGCTACAGAGCACTCTGAGTACTGCCAGTTTAATTATGGCCACCTTGTATATCACCGAACCCTGGCTAGAACGAAAACAAACATTAATAAATTAAAATTTACACATATAACGTGTTCGTAAGGTATAGTAATTTTAAGGGTAAAAAATGCATGCTTTTCGCTTAAAAAAAAAAAAAAAAAAAAAAAAAAAAAAAAAAAAAAAAAGCAATGTAATAGTCTTGCCAGTACAGTCGGCCCCGCTTAATTGCATACAGTTGGTTCCACTGAATTGTATGCATTTAAGCGGGGTATGTGTTTAAGCGAGGACAGCAATTAATGTTATCAGTATACGTTATCATTTGATTACATACCACAGATATGATAAATATTAATGGACACTATTTACCTAATAATTTAAAAATTAATAATTTTAATAAACAATTTATTATTACTCTATATATAACAATATATGGAATAAGATATAATGTATTATCACACTATTTACGTTACAGGATTTAATTATTCATTATAATTTATGTGAAAATTAAAATGAAATAAAATAACAAATTTTTGTTTTTAAATCATACCCTTGAAAATAAATAAATTTTGCATAAATTCATTTATTTTTCAATTATTTGCCAATTTATCACTTTTTTTGTTGTTGTTGCCTACACAAAAAATCCTTTAGGGAAATTTCTTTTTTCCTACCTCGGACACTTCATTTCTCCACTTCCGGCGTTAAATATTGTTCCTTTATTCTCTGTACCGTCCCAATTGTATTTTCCCTCCGATTCCAGGATTTTCCAAAAAGTACCCCCAGCATCTTGAGACACTGTGACTGTATGTACGACAAGCTTTAAAAGAAAAACATAATTATCCAAATTCAACACTTCATGCGTTTCCTAGAAATAAGATAATAAAGTCTTCTTTCACGACGGTTTCTGTTCTTCAATTGTAAATATAACAAACCATTGCTATACACCACCAACAACAAAAAAGGTCTTCCTTTCTTCCCATTCATCACTATAAAAAAAATTCATAAAATCCGGATTACTAGTTTGGAGATATTTATGCAATTAACCGGGGATTGTTATGCGATAAAACGAGTACATTTAACATTATCCTTATGGGGTTCGTTTTTGTTCCACGGCATTCTATGCATATAAGCGGGGTATGCAATTATCCGTTACCCGATTAAGTGGGGCCGACTGTATCCTGAATGAATGCATTATTAGACCAAAAACATCCGGACCTTTTCGATTTCATATGTTTTACTGAATATCTTGATGGATTTTAGGAATGTAAAGAACATGTTCGATCTCATAACTTCAACGAAGATTTAGTCACGAGAGCAATTTTTAGACAGCAACAAACTCAATAAAAAAATTAGTACTTGCGATCACTTTGGCTATTTTAAAATGAATATAGTGAATTTAAAATTTGATCTCGCTTAATTTGGCCCAGGAAAATTTTAAGTGCGTCTAGTTAATTTAAAGTTTTATGGGAAGTTAATGGTAATTACATTATTTTAAATTGAATCCAATTAATTATGAGGCTAATATACGATGACGAAATAATAAAAAAAGTATTTCAACTTCCGACCTAACACATAAATCTGTCAACCTTTTAAAACTTAATAACTTTTCTAAATCAAAAACATGAAGCTTACTTTCTAAATGTGAACTGAATTCGTGAAAATTGTGAACGTTTGGTCACCTTAGGCTATTGAAATTTAGACAAGTAATCTTTCAATGTAATAAAGATACCTGTATCTGTAATATATACCTGTAAAGATCGTTCACAGTTAAAAAGAAAAACAAGTAATATAAAAATTTTGTTTTTAAAATCAATTCCTACTTAGGTCATCAAAGAAAAATTTAATATAATCCCTTAAGCTAATTCTAGTTTTTGTTGCATTAAAATATCTCAATTTGTTGATTTTCTATAAGCAAGTAGGTTTACAATGGAAGTCTATGGGAATTTGGCGAAATATTAGAGATATTGCCAAGTTGGCGTCATTTTTGGCCACTTATTTTGGGCACCAAATTTGACGATATATCGCCAAGTTGGCAACGAACTTGGCGGTATTTGGAAACAGAACAGGGTCCCCCCCCCCTATGGTAACCCCCCTTATAGATATGAAGATGCATTAAATGCTTCAATAACCAATGGCCGACATTTTGTCTCCCATGCAAAACTAAAATTAATTATAAAAACATGTATAATAATCACTTATAAACAAATTAAGTTAAATAATGCTATAAAAAGTGATAGAATATCTATCGCTAGTAGATATTCTATCACTTTTTATAGCATTATTTAACTTAAAATTAATTAATTAAAATTTAATGAATTAATATTTGAAAAAACTGTATTAACATCAATTGTCATCCAGTACAAGTTAAAAAAAAATTATTTCAACTTGATAGGATGAATAATAAGTATTTTATTAACGATGGAAAATTTGAACAAGGTATATATATATATAAATAAATAAATGTAGGGAGAGTGTGAACTAATAGTAGGAATTGAAAAAAAACAAACACTTAAAAATAACGAATTGGTCGTATCGAAGTGCAACTTCCATCATAAGACTTGTCAAAGAATCGGGCTTTTATGGCAAGATAAAAAATAGTTACAAAATTCACCTCTAGGTGGCGCTTTTAAGATCGACGTTATTAAACGACATAAAATTATTGAGATTATACAACACACATTTCTTTTTATTAGAACATCTTTTTTTCCTCTTTTGCCTTACACAATTTTCACAACGTGTCTTTTTCAATAGATACTTCAATGATGTTTCAATCCTTTCAGAGGCAGAACATTAATCTTAAAGGACTAATACTATAAGTTATAGATGTTAATATGTTATTTATATCAAATGTCAAAATTTGCCTAAAAGGTTGTGACCTTCATTTTAAAATAAATGCCGGTAGAGCCTGACAGCTATAAACTACATAAGTTGGCAGCTCTAGTCGGTTTGACACTGACTCTTCTCTTTTGTCACCCCCCTTCCACCCCCCCCCCCAAAAAAAAAACCCCTATTTGTTAAATGTTATCCAATTGTATTTCCAGTTTCAGACACGAAAAGAAAAAGTAACAATTCTTTATCCAGATTACATATCACATCAGAATAATTGCCTTACCCTGGGGAAAAGTCATAGGATGCGAAAAATTTTTTCACTTTTAGAACAAATGACGACATTGGAAATCTCGCTTTAATGAGGCGTGTACATGGAAATTGAAAGCACATCATCAATGAAAGGTGTGGCCATTAAGCCATCATTACTCTAGACACAATAAACCTCAATCCATTAAGGAAGTGAACTGTAAAGGTGCTTATTAGAGTTTGCATTCGGTATTTTAGTGCTTGCGTGCACATATGAATTCGAATATCGGGGAAGAAAAAATGGCAACGGGAAAAAAAAAAAAAAAAAAAAGGAAACGGAAATAATGGAACAAGTAGAACTGACAACGGTGCAAATGGCTATAAAATATTATAAGTAAAAAAATGTTTTAAAGTCACGCTTTTATTATAATGTACTAAATGGAATCAAATTTTAAATGTTGAAAAACAATTGACTGAGTTAAATACCTTTTTCAAAAGGAATAAATTAAATTATAAGTATTTTTTTATCACTTTGTTAAAAAAAAAAGGACATACAATTTTAAATACAGCTTCTTGGCAAGAAAAAACGTGCAACGACCTCATGAGTATTGAGTCCCCACCGATTTCCCCTCTGGACGGAGCTGAAAGATGTGCATTTACCAACCATGCCACGGTTCCCTCGCAGAACATCAACTAATTCCTGAAGCAATCAATGACATTTACGCAATCACATACGTGATTACAATTACGTACCCTTAGGGGGTGGTGCACAGTGCAGTATTTTACGCAAAAACCTGGCCAAAAATGCAAAAATTAAAATTTGCTCAACAACTGTAAAACGCATATCTTACAATAGCTGACTAACTGGTGCATCGTTCTATGCCTATTTCAGGAGCATATGTCATATCCGGCGGCTCTTAGAGTCAGTTGAAGACTATACTTGGGGAAGGACCAAGAAGATAGTAAGGTGAAAGCCTGATACTGCCTATTTACATCCCCTGGCTTAATATGGTTGCACATCTGGCGATGTAGCACTCATTTCGGCGACATAAAATTAATTTTGAATTGCCTTTGCAAAAACCTTATTTCAAAGATTTTTTTTTTCGTCATTCTTTGAAAAATTAAATACAATTGGTTATTTGCAATTTATCACCAAGGCATATTTTTTAAATTAGAATAAAATACATTATTTTCCAAGAACATTTCAACTTTGACAGTAATCTTGAGAATTAAAATAAATTGAAAGGAAAAAAATAAACATATTGTTGCAGTTTAACATCACCTATAATTTATTTACCACCTATAATTTTATTATTTTGTAAGGGAGTCATAATTGTTTCGTTGAGAAATGTTTTTTAGAACTAATACAAATGTGTTTCTAATCAGGTTTAAAGTTATATGTATGTAACACGTAACAGGTACTACTATCTAGCATTGCTTAATGTGCAAATTTGAAGAACTACATGAATTCACATTTGTATTTTATATAAAGTCTTTTCATTAAAAAAAATAAAGAAAGAAATAAAGAAAGAAAGAAATAGAGAAAAAGAAAAAAAGAAAGAAAGAAAAAAGGACAATTGAACAGTAATTTCATTTTCGTTAGAAAGGGCCACCCTTCCTGAAACCCCGTTTAAGATACGTCCCCGATAAGAAGTTATACTGTCCGACCTCATTATCCCGACACCCGGTTTTTCCCGTCATTCTGCTTATCACGTCAGTTTTTCAAAGTCCCGATTTTCTGTATATAATTTTAATGTAAACTCCGGATTTTATGTCATTGAATAATTTGCAACTCCCTATATCCCGAAAGTTTAGGAAAATTGTCCATTTTCCAAAAAGCAAGTAGTCATAAATCTGATTTTTATTCTTTTCAATTTTGTTTTTGCGTTTATTTTGTTAAATAATAATGTTTTATTGCTTAACCCCTTGAGGGGCGGTGGGATATATTTTATCACACCTAGGATTAATGAAGATTTGCACCAGAAAATTTTACTTTTCTAACTTTGATGGAAAAAAGTTGTAAAATTGCTTTTCCTTATTTTGAAATAAAATTTTCCTAAATTTCCGGTGGGAATTCTGCATTGCACAAACGTAATTGTTTCACCTTCAAGGGGTTAAAACTGCAAGAACAGTTATGAATTTAAAATTGTGTTAAATTAATTAAAAATGCAGCTTTTTATAAACATATTTTTCTCCGACACCGGTTACCGCGACACTCCGCTTATGACGACACTTTTTTCTGGTCATTAGAGTGTCCGGATAACGAGATTCGTCTGTATTTAAAAATTTTGAATGTAAGAAGGAAAACAAATCTAAAGGGAAAGAAATTATAGCATGTATGAGTATACACTATAAAAATATGTAAAATAAACTTTTAAGCTTATTTTTATTATCAATATTTTCCCTTTATTTTTAATTCAATCTCATATTCATGCCAAAACTTCTGTACTACATTAGCATGATTATGCAATTTTTTTTCTAATATTGCCTATAACCATAAAAAATCCTGTGCAAGACAATTTTTAAAACATATGAAAATAAAAACTAACTTAGGAATTTAACAATTAAATAATATTTAATATTCAGAAATAAATTTATCAGGATTTAAAGACAAAAGAGAAAAAAAAATCAAACAAAAAAGTATTAAACAGTAATGTTTTTAACAGTTCTTATTTTTTTTCAAGGATTTAGAGCCCCCCCCCCCCCCCCCCCCCCCCCTTGCATATGCCTATGTTTCTGTTAAAAATAACTCGAATTTGCCAATAGAAAAATTCGTATTCGAGTGGAATAACTTTCTTCAACTTTTGTATTTACAACCTCAGCATTATAAATAAACACATTTCTATCCCTTTTATTTTGCATTTTTTATTGTTTTAAATATTTTATTGTCATGCTTGGTATCCATTTGGGTTAAAATTTTCAGATACGTTCAAATCCACAAAAAATGTTTCAGTATTTTAAAAAGTTTCAAAAATAAAAAATATATATTGCAGATTAAAAACCGCTATCTTAGAGTAATTATCTGTTAACACACCGGAAATTGGAAAGACGTTATCTCTATTAGGTTTACAATCTCTGTACAACACATGTTCATTAGCGCCAAAATTTCGCCAAAGCGAATAAATACATTTTTATATAAATTTAATATATACATATCATAATAGTGACAAAATTTCAACTTAAATCAGTTTCATTTAGTCAATGAATCGCTTTTGCATTAAAATTTTGGAAAAAAAAAAAACAGATATCGGGTGAGATTTTATTAAAATAGTCAACGCACTTCTTCTTGTCGCGGAAGTATAACGATCGCAGTATATTCAATACTATCAAGTTCCTCGTTCCCCAAGTATAGATTTCTTTGCGAGAGGACGTGATTTATTGTTTTCAACTTTGGTATTATGTTTAATTAAGTTTAAATGTATATTTTTGATGGTTTCATGAATTGTTGAACTCAATAGCTTTATTTTTAATATAATAAAATAAATTAAAAATGTGTGTTTTTTAAAGATTTTTTAGCTCTAATTGAGATATATTGATTTAAACATATAGCTTTTTAAAGGTGTGCCGAGGTTTGCCGGACCATTTTTGAAGTATAGTCGTATTGCTTATAGATTAGAAGGCCAATTAAGAAAAATATCTTCCGTATACAGTTGCCATTTTTTAAAAATAAATTGTTTTCGCAATCTCTTAATAACACTCCCAGAAATTAAAAACCAGAATCTCTATATTACAACTCAACTTTAGAGACTCAACTATGCCAAATACTGAATCCAAATAACATATATATTAATCCATTCGTTTATATAAATAATAAAAAGTTCACATGTAGTATAATTAACCACATTTTATTAAACATTGCTTGTAAGTAAAACAACTCTATCAAATATTACTTTCCTCTTATAAACAGTAAAAAGTTAAGTAAACTTTGTATTTTATATTTATTTTTTTAAGTAAATGCATACTTTTATGTGTATCTAACATTAATTAAGCGTATTTACTAATAGTAAGTCAACAGAAATGATTTTAACTGTAAAACACATTAAAAATAATTTTGGACAGGAGTTTACTTCAAATACTCCATTTTGCGTCGGAGGCATTTTATTATTATTATTATTATTATTATTATTATTATTATTATTATTATTATTATTATTTAAACATAATATTGTAATGTCACCGGAAATACATCACACTACAATAAATAGGCCAATCATACCACAGGCAGCGAGTTAAAATTGGATTGCAATATCTGAGCTGAAAGGACAGGCAAGACAAGTTAAATAAAAGCTTGAAAAAATTGTAAACGAGTAACAAAAGTTAGTAAAAATGTAAAACAGTAGAAAAATATGTAGGCTTTTCAAGCTACGGCAAATATAACAAGCAATGATAAAAGAACTTACTGAGTTGCTCAAACACAGGTGTTGAAGAAATCAGAATTGCTCGTGGCTAACAAAAAATGTTTTGTTTGAAGCACCAATGTAATTAATAGTGTGTTTGTACTACAAACGTCTATAATGACTTACAATAATGCACTGACTCACTGATGTCATACAATTTTAGATAAGCAATTACCGTGTATTTTTACTATGAGAAATGTCTGTGTTTAAAAAAAGATAAAGACTCTAACGTTAATTAGTCACAAAGAATGATACTTCTTTTGTTATTATTGTTAGTAAAGATGTAGTCTTTCAAACCCAATGGAAAAATAAGGCAAGGAGATAAGTTGATAAAAATCTGGAGAAAGGGATAAATCCATGCGGGGTTACAGGAAAAAAACAAGTGGGTAAGTGTGATCACAGATAGAGCTGTAGCAAACCGCACATATTCGTTACTAAGTAACGGGTATTCTCTAAGATACGAAATACCGAATCGGTACTTCGAAATACGACTCGTTAGTCGTTACTATGTCAATACGCAGCCGAACAAAATGAAACTAACTTCAAACACTGCTTACGTTTGTGTAATTCATGAATGGAGCAGATAGCCAGATGCGGCAAAAGATGCGAATTTGTATTCGGACTCGGATATTTCGGCGTCAGTTGTTTACGTATCAGTGTATGCGTATCATTCTGTTAGTAACAGTTTATTCTCAAATCTCAAATGATTTTGATTTCGTAGAGGCTTGTTGATTCCTTTATTATGGAAAGAAAAAGAAGTATAGCTGTTTTATACTCCGAACTTGCGGATTTAGCAAAAAAGTATTTATCTGCGATGTCTACATTAGTACCATCTGAAAGAATATTTTGAAAATCAGATTATATATTATCTGAAAGGCGTGCTCCATTAAAATAAAAAAGAATGGAAAAAATATTATTTTTAAACATAAATCAAAGATTTCTAAAATAGTAATGCGAGTGGCGTAAACTGTTGGTTGATAAGATGATAAAGACTAAAATGAAACACATTTCTTTTAAATGTTCTGAAAATTTTCAAGAAATTCTGTTCTAAAATTTACAGGTTTGCTTTCAGTGCATTCTTTATTTTATAAAAATATCTTTGTACGTGTATTTATGTTTTAAATTTGAAAAAAAAAAATATTTTTATGATAAAGACGAGTTTTTAGATTGTTTGTAAAAATGTTTTTATGATAACATTTAATTTTTTTAGCCCCCGGTATGCTATTTCTTTCTCCCAGCTAAGCTAATAAAGTGCCGTCTCAAAAAAAAAAAAAAAAAACACGCTCCATTGTATCAGCCAGTGTATAAAACAAAGCAGAGGTATCATTGTACGGAATAATCTCTGCCGCATTTTTTTTTTACTTCTAAGCATCGCACATTTTCAATTTTTATACCGTTGTATTGGCAAAAAAAAAAAAGTACTGTTAAATGCAATTTGTTTGAAAACTGCATCTCGATTTATTTTTGAGATATTAATTTTTTTGTAGTTTTTAATGCTATTTGTTTAATTTTTGTAACTCAAGTACTCCATTTCTGTAGAAAGTAAAAGTAAGGGGAAAATAGTTGGAAAGTACCAATTATAACTTTTTGTAGCCATTTTCTCATAAAAACTGAAAAAAAAAAAAATGTAATTAAAACACGTGCTGTTTCGAAAAAATATAAGCGAATGACTTCTAATAAAACATGGAACCTTTATAAACTGAACAATTTTAAGTATCGACATTAATATTACAAAGAAATGAAAGCATATGAATCATGAGATAGCCAATTTCTTTCTTTTTTTTTTTTAATGTCGAAGTTCTTAAATAACGAAAGGAATTCTTCAGCGGATGCGGATAACATCATTTTATATAAAATAAAAGCGTGTGTTTTAAGTCTTATAACTGAACTATCTACATTTATATACATATATATTTTTTTTCATCGGGCGTGACACTAAGTTCTGAAAAAGCAGAATTCCTGTTTTCTAATTTCTTTTTCTTATTTTTTTTTTTTTTTTTTTTTTTTTTTTTGGGGGGGGGGGGGGGGGGGGCTTGTAAAAATATTTGTCACAGATATCATATACGCACCACATTGGCGCAATTTTTTTCTGACGTCAATGTCATATAAGTACCGGGGTACTTAACTGGCGCCAAAGTGCCGTTATTTTGCTTAATATGGTAGGTAACCCGGATGTTGTTTATTTGTTAATATATTGTTTAGTTCTATAGTTATTAATTAAACTTTTTTTATTTATTGTTATTCCCTTTTTTAAATATATATATGTAACTGGTATTCGAAAACGAGGTTTTCGCCAAATTGGCGTCAGAAAAAAATCACGCCAATGTGGTGCGTATATGACATCTGTGCCAAATATTTTTGTTGGTATGTTTTTAAATTTCATATTTGAAAAAAAGGTTTTTTTTAAATATAAATCAATAATTTCAGAAATAATAATGTGACTGAAGTACAATGTCATTTGATTGGATGACCACGTAAGAAATTAAATATACATATATTTAAATATTTTCAAATTATTCCAGAAGTTAAATTTTCATAATACATAATTACTTTTAGTGTGAAATTAGTAAGTAAATTTGTTTGTAAAAATATTTTCTTTGTGTAATTATATTTGATAGTTTTAGTATAAATTTGGTAAACTTTTACTCTTCCTAATTGCTTTCTCCAATTATTCATAAGTAAGAAATTCTACAATTCAGACATGTTATATTCAATATGCATCGTATTTTAATTTTGTTTGCCTTTTTTCCTTAAAACGTAGAAAATTAAATGTAAATTTTACGTACAGATGGCAGCACATATTTTACGTTAAAACAGTAACGACTAACGAATTCTTCAAAAGACTCATGTGCAGTATATAATTAGATTTGCTGCAGGTTTGTAGTACATACCCAGTTTTTGAACAGTAACGAAAGTAACGAGTAACGAATACTTTCTAACGGGTAGCGAGTTTGAAAGTAACGACATCATACGGGTATTCATTTAGTCGTTACTTTTACAGCACTAATCACAGATCGCACAGAGGCTTTCGTTTAATATTCCTTTCAAAACACTTTATTCTTTTGTAAAATCTGTTAGTTTCACATTTCGCAACCAGCGGCGCACTCAATTCTAAACAAACCTCTATACGAAAGAAACTCCATTTTACAACCTATCCGTAGATATATTAGTCGAGGGAGTCGGGCCCATAGCACATAAGATAGGTAGACGCCCCCTGGCGATAAAAAGTGGAACTAAAATGTGTAAGTCTTTGGTACATAATATGAAAGAGCGGTCAAAGGGATGTCGGCAAAAGTTAGAAAAGTGCCCCCCGGGTGAAAAGGGGGAGGATAAAAAATTGCTTAAAACACACAAGTTAGAGCCCGGACGGTAATTAATATAAGACTTTTTGAAAATTTTATGATTTTTCGTGTGATCGCAAGTGTTCTGCTATAGGTATGCAAGATTTCAAGTATCCAACTTAATTAAGGGCTGAGTTAGAAAAATTGCTTAAAATAAACAAGTTATAGAGACCGAAGGGGTAAATATAAGACTTTTTGAAATTTTTATCATTTGTCATGTGATCACAAGTGTTCAGCTATAAGTATGCAAAATTTCAAACTTCCAACTTAATTAGGGGGCTGAGTTAGAAAAATTGCTTAAAATACACAAGTTAGAGCACGGAGGGGTAAATAATATAAGACTTTTTGAAAATTTTATGATTTTTCGTGTGATTGCAAGTGTTCTGTTATAAGAATGCAAAATTTCAAGTCTTCAACTTAAATATGGGCTCAGAAAAAAAAAAAGCTTAAAATACACAAGTTAGAGCCCAAAGGGTTAAATATACGACTTTTTCAAAATTTTATGATTTGTTGTTTGATGTGAGGTGTTCAGCTATAAGTATGCAAAATTTCAAGTCTCCAACATATATAGTTTCTGAGAACGGACACTGTGATGGACAGACAGACAGTCAAAGGAGCGAGACGAATAGGGTTTCGTCAGATGAACGAAACCCTAAAAAGAAAAGGTTAATAGCCAACACAGGGAAGCAGCTGCGCAGACCATCACCTGACGGCTGAAATTTCAGGATTAGACAGAACTCGTTTGGCATATTAAAATGCAACTGGTCCACCCAGTCATATCTTGGTGGAAACCACCTGCAGATGCAGATTTTAGTGGTTGATCGATAGGTTTATCACTGTGTTTTCCTGCACCCAAAAGGTATGAAAAAATGGAGGACTGGGAGCAGAAAAACACAATGGTAAACCTACCTGTCAACCACAAAAATACGGTTCGCAGGTGGTTTCCACCAAGATGTGACTTGGCAGAACAGTTGCATTTTAATATACGAATTGAGTTTTAACTAAAGCTGGAATTTCAGCCGTCAACTCGATGAGCAGTGTTCTCGCTAACTTTTGACCAACATTAGCGATTTAGCGAATAATAAATAAAAAACAATAGCCAAATGAACAGAAATGTTAGCAAAATAGATTCGGCTTGAAACACTGAAAAATCCATCTTTAACTCTTTATTGTATCCCTTTTTTTTTCAATATGTTCTAAAATAACCTAAGTTTTTGTAATTGCTTATACAATAGAAATTCGAGTATCCGCTACAGAAACTATTAAAAATAAGTACATTCTAAATGTCTCCTAAATGGTGTAAATGTTTCAGACATTCTTTTACCTGTCTAAGTAAAAATTAAATACAGCACTCTTTGATTTATCATTGTGAAAATATACACTAAAATTGTATATGAGATTTCGACTCTTAACCGATAGAAAAAATTTGACCGGCCAGTGATACTTTGTATACATTTAATAAATAGTATGGTAAATGGCTAATTTTAACACCACATTCCAAACAAAATTTTCTCTATTTGGAGCTTAATGCGAGTAATTTTGTTTGCGTTATTACTGCGCGACGCTGGAGCATAGATGCTGATTAACTGACAATAGACAAATACCTATCTCATAATCCTTTCTATGTCTTTGCCTGTTGTTAAATTGGTGTTGAGTCAGTATCTCTATAAATACAGCAATGCAAATGACACGGTGCGATCTAATACGTAAAGCGACATCAATCGCTCAGTAACATGCCTAAGAATCTCGACTGTATTGGCACACCACACACAAACTGAGCACTCGCAATTTGGCAAATTTGATTATTAGTTTACT
This sequence comes from Maratus speciosus, assembly GCA_963932465.1. Lineage (NCBI taxonomy): Eukaryota > Metazoa > Arthropoda > Arachnida > Araneae > Salticidae > Maratus > Maratus speciosus. Next base: position 297,677,867 of record OZ010798.1, read on the forward strand.
CGCCAAATGACGAATTTTGTCGCGATTTGGCGCAATGGCGAGCGGCAGCGAGAACCCTGTCGATGAGGTGATGGTTTGTGTAGCCACCTACCCGGTCTATAAATAAAGAGAGATTAATCATCAAAATATAATAACATTAATTATAAACATGCATCCAGCCAAAAATGCATTCGAACAGCAGTAACTTTAAATAAGAAGAAGAAAAAAAAAAACAGTCTTTTCGCACATTTATAAAAATAACAAAAGGTGATAAAACACCTTACTCAATTGTTCAAACACAGGTGTTGAAGAAATCTGAATTGCTCGTGGTTAACAAAAATGTTCTGTTTGAAGGACCAATGCAATAATTGTGCGTTTGTAATTAGAATACATACGACAATGATGAACCAACTCACTGATGATTTACAATTTTAGATGGGGGTTTGCCTCTAGAAGACCGAAAAAAGGGTGTTTTATAGCATTTTTTTTTTTCTCGAATAGAAAAAAAGATTTTAACTCGGGGATTTTTGCATGTTATTTATTACCATTCGAAGAACATTTAATTTTTTTATTAAATAAAAAATTGATGACGGGGCTCGAGTTGCGTGGATGAATGTCCCAGCATGCGTGCCGTGCACTTCCAATCGGGCGGATCCAATAGGTCGCCAGAGTCGTTTGCAATCAATTTTCCTTAAGGGTTATGAAAGTGGATAATATTGTCTGAAGCTTCAAGCACTTTAAGGTCAAAAAGTTGAAAATCAAGAAAGTGCCAGCCATTTGAAAAAAAAAAAAAATCTATTCTGACCCCTTTTTTCGCACTTTAGCGTGCTTCTAAAAATATTTATTTTTTAAAAAATGGCTAAAAGTGGTCCAAGCTCCAATAAATTATATTAACTTTAATTAAAAAAATATATATATGTATATGAAGATCAGTTTAATAGTCTTGCGTTCTGATCCCGCCCAGTTTGAAAAAAGTCATTTTGCGTAAAATGCGTTTATAGTGCTTCAAAACAGTGTAAGCCTACAGACACGTTGCGCTAAAGCACCCAATAACTACGAAAGAACTTCGAGTTCGGCCAAATCGTTTTAGAGGGATAATCTACAGGCTATAGAGAATAGAGAAATGTAATAAAAGAAAAATCGACTTTTTCAACCGAAAAAAAAGCAACCCCCCTCCCCCTCCCCCTTAAACAAAGATAAAGAATCGAATGTTAATGAGTAACAAAGAATGATAATTCTTTTGACATTTTTGTTGCTAAAATCTATGCTTTCAAACCCAAGGGCAATTCCAAGCCAATGTTACCATTTTTAGTATTTTATTTTTTACATCAAATAAGTAATATATATTTTTTTCTGATAGTATTAAACCTATATATTTTATATTTGCAATGCATTTTATAAAATTTCGAATTGCCAAAATCAATAAAATTCATTATAATCAGCATAGCTTCTTTTTATGTGTTTATTTGTTTGTCTGTTACAGGTAAGATTATATATTTTTCACAACTATATTGTGGCAACAGTCAAATTTTGTGAAAGATGTATGTTTCTGAACTCTCTCTGAATATAAATACATTTTTGCTATTATAAATTTTACGTTATTTTATAAGTAATATTGATAAACATTAAGGAAAAGAATGGCAATTCCTGTTTGTCTGTTACAATACCATTTTTTTTATCATAATTATTTACATTAAATAATTTATTCATAATAACTATATTAATTTATCTTGTAATAATATCATATGCTAATTGCAGCCATCTTTGAATTACATAATTATTATTTTTTATACAAGGTAAAGCCATTTTTTTCTCTAAGACTGTTAATCTGTTACAATGGAATTGCCCCCAATTAAAAAATAAGGCAAGGTAATATAAAATCTTCAGACATTAATAGATCCAGAAAAATTAAAGAAATAAGAATTAACCATCAAAATATAAAATCATTTTTTTAAAACCACTATCATAAAAGTTAACTTATGATTAAATAAGTTCACTTTTCTTTTCAAAAATAGTGGTAAGAAAAAAGCGCAAAAGTTGGCAGCCATGTATAAATATTATAAACATACAGCCAACCAACAATACATTCAAATAGCGGTGGTTTAACTCTTTGAAGGATGGTGAGATATTTTTATACCTCCTAATTTTTATAAAGTTTTGTACCATAATTTTTAGACAAAATTTTACTTTTATAAATTTGGGGAGTAAAATTTGTAAAATTGCAATTTCTTATTTTCAAATAAAATCTTTCGAAAATTTTGATGTGAATTCAACATTACAGAAACACAATTATTTGGTGCCTCAATGAATAAAGAAAAAAAAAAAAAAAAAAAAAAAAAAGGTCTTTTCTAACTACGATAAACATAACAAAAGGTGATAAAACAACTTACACAATTGCTCAAACACAGGTGTTGAAGAAATCTGAATTGTTCGTGGCTAACAAAAAATACTTTGTTTGAAGGACAAATGCAGTAATTGTCTGTTTATAATACTACTCCAAACGATAATGATTAACTCACTGATGACTTACAGTTTTAGATAAGCAATTACCATGCATTTTTATCGTGAGAACTGTCGAGTTAAAAAAAAAAAAAAAAAAAAAAAAAAAGATAAAGAATCCAATGTCAATGAGTAACAAAGAATGATACTTCTTATGGTATTATTGCACTGAAAAAAATAAAGTACATCGAATTGAGTATGTTTGGATCATAAGTGAACCTATGCTTTATCAATTTTGAAACATCACACGTTATCAAACAAAAACTAAACGATAATTTTGTACTTTGTAATGGTTTATTTTATTCATGGCGGCATAAAATATGTTAATTAATGTAAATATTAAATTTTGCACAATATATTAAAATAATTTAAAAGTGCTTGAAAACAATGCTTTTGTTATAAAAATACTTGATTTGGGTATCTTGATAATGATTTTGCTATTTTATCTTAATAAATAATCAAGTAAATGCTTCTTGTTAATAATTTTGAATGGGAAATAAATAAAAGTATGTATGACAATCACTTATAATTTGATACATAATCTGGTCAAAGCCGTAGTTCTCTTGTTGTATTTGATATTGTATTTGTATTGTTGTCATATAGCAGACATCAACTACAACCAGAGAACTTCAGCTTTGGCCATATTATGTAGCAAAGAACCTTTACAGGTTGGTTTAAAAAATAGTAGAATAATTTATCCATCAAGATTTTATTTACCATCTATTATCCCAGAATCAATAGAGATATTTTTACGCAGTGAGAATATTTGCAATGATTCAGCTTCCCTTGAGTTACCTAAAATTTGGAAAGAAATGCTATGCCCATTTTTATTTTATTTTATATTTGCACTGCTTTTTCATTATACATAAGGTCTCGTGATATTATTTACCAATTAGTTTTTAAATTTTTTTGCGAGAATATTTGTATCAACAAGGATCTTGAAAATGTCACCGTTTGTGCGATAAAACATATTCCCTCCCTAGTCTCCCCTACATATGAAAAAATACAGCATAGGCGTTGTACCTCGGTTCTAAAATTAATATTTTTTTAATTACAAGTAAACTATGATAGGCTTAAGATTAGAGTTCAAGAAAATTACGAGCGAAGCACAACGGGATAAATAATTAGCAAATAGCTTTATATTTCATTACTTACATATATTTTAACTAAATTGAAAATTAAAATGTCAAAATAAGACTGAGGTACACGGCCTTCCCCTTCTTAAAAGTACCGCCAGTGCACAAAGGCTTAAACAGAACACAAACATCTTGCTAAGAAGCAGCATTCAGAAAAGTTCACGGACCACACCAGAGTAAATACCAGTGTAGCGATGAGCACGACAAGTAATTACTGGAGTACTTAATTTGTAAAATGAATCCGGATTTTTCCTTAATGACTTTTCTCGGTAACTAAATTGAAACTGTAGTGTTTACTTAAGCATCCTTACCAAATTAAGTAATGCGGACAGTAAATTTTCAGAACTCGACGAATGGCAGGAATAATATTATCAGGAGTATAAACTTGTAAACGAAAAATAACCTGAAGAGTTGTGGAAATTTTTTTTTTTAAAAAGGGGGTGGGGGAAGAAAATGGGGGGGGGAGGGGGTGGAAGTAAATATATTGCTCTGAATTTTTATATAATTGCTCTGAATAAAATTTTATTTTGAAATTTTGATTGGAAAATTTAGAAAATTCATTAAAAAGTTATTTTTATTATTTTATTTTAGAATTTTGCATGTATTACTTTACCTCTAGCACCCTTCCCTCACTCCAAAAAGGGGGGTGGGGTGGCAGGGTATGGTTAAGGAAGGCCGCACACTATAAGGCGGCACATGAAACATGTCGCTCGATTTCGGGAGAAAAACTGGTTTGAAACAGCTTCCTTCTTTGTTTCGACCGTTTTTTTTCTTCTATGTCGAACTTAATTTCACCGCTGTCGTCTCAGTGTGCGACCTGCCTTAGTATCAAATTTGGTACTGCCCTCCCCCCCCCCCCCCCCCATAAAAAAAACACTAGAAAACAGGAATTTAGCTTTTTCAGAATTTAAGTGTCGCCCCTGATGGAAAAAAATATATGTATATATAAATAGTACAAAACATATTTCAATTTTAAAACTTACAGCACACGCTTTTATTTTATGGAAAATGACGCCATTCACATCCGGTTAACAATTCCACATTTACGATCCACTCGTAAACATCTACTACAGTAAAGCATGCATAGGATGTCACTATTGCAAAATAATACACAAATGCAGCAAAAAGATGCCGTCATTAAAAAACTCGACAAAAAATAAAAACGGCTGTCTAATGATTCACAGGCCTTCATTTGTTTGTAACATTAATATAGATACTTAAAATTAAATATAGTTTATAATAGCTCCATGTTTTAACAGAAATTATTCGTTTATATTTTTTCAAAATAGCACGTATTTTAATTACATTTTCTTTCGGTTGTTATGAGAAAATGGCAACAAAAAGATATAATTGCTATTTTCTCTTTATTTTCTACATAAATGGAGTACTTCCGTTGCCAAAATTAAACAAATAGTGCTAAAAACTACAAAAAAATTAATATTTCAAAAATAAATGGAGATGCAGTTTTCAAACAAATTGCATTTAAAAGTACTTTTTTTTTTTTCCAATAGGACGGTATAAAACTTGAAAATGTGCGATGCTTAGAAGTTTAAAAAATTGTTATAGAGTATTTAATCGTACTGCTTTGTTTTACGCCTAGCTTCTGTAAGGTAACGTTATTTTTTCGAGAAACACAAAATAAGCTGGGAGAAAGAAATAGCATATCGTACTGGGGGCTAAAAAAAATTGCCGTAGTGAGGCATATGCATAGCTGCCAACATCTTACGCTTTTTTCTACCACAAAAATTTTATAGTAAATTTTACCTTTTTAAATCGTCGTAATCTGCCAATTAAACAAGGCAAAAGTTTCTGTTAAATTTTTCTGGTACAAAAAAGCGGAAGAGTTGGCAGCTATGCATATGCCCCATGTTGGGAATCACTAAGTTACACTAAACATTTCAAAATATCTGATTTTGAAAGCGAAACTAATGAAAGCAACGAAGTTCACCGGACCACAGTAAATACTAAGTGAAGTGATGAGCAAACCGAGTAATTATTGGAGTACTTAATTTGTAAAATGAATCTGGATTTTTCCTTAATGACTTTTCTCGGTAACTAAATTGAAACTGTAGTGTTTACTTAAGCATCCTTACCAAATTAAGTAATGCTGACAGTAAATTTTCAGAACTCGACGAATAATATTATCAGAAGTATACACTTGTAAAACACAAAAATCTAAATGTGATCCAGAGTTGCAGGAAAAGAAGAAAAAAAAAAAAAAAAAAAAAAGAAAGAAAGAAGAAGAAGAAGAAGAAGGTGTGTGTGTGTGTGGGGGGGGGGGGGGTGTAAATATATTGCAAGAATTTTTATATAATTGCTCTAAATTAAGTTTTATTTTGAATTTTGATTGGATTTTTTTTGAAAATTCAATAAAAAGTTATTTTTATTATTTTATTTTAGAATTTTGCATGTATTGCTTTACCTCTTACCCCTCCCCCTCCAAAAAAAGGCGGGGGAGGTGTATGCCCCATGCAAGGAATTCACTGAGTTACACAGAAAATTTCAAGGTCTCTGATTTTAAAAGCGAAACTGATGAATGCAGGGAAGTTTATGGACCTGAGTAAATATTAAGTGAAATGATGAGCAAACCGAATAATTACTGTAGTACATAATTTGTAAAATGAATCCAGATTTCTCCTTACTAACTACTGGCTCAGTTGTCAAATCTTTTTCATTCCAACGTTAGCTTATTAAACGAATTAAGAAAAAACTATCCAACAGAAGACTTATTTTTGAAATGAATGCATGAATGCTGCTTATCCGAATTAAGTTTTCAATAATTCTGATTTATAACAGTTAGGCCTGGGCCATAAATCGATTTAAGTCTTAAATCGATTTAAAGCTTACATCGAAAATCCGATTTAACCATTGGTCTTAAATCGATTCAAGCTAACATCGGAAATCGCGATTTAGCCAATGTCTTAAATCGCGATTTAGCCATTGTCTTAAATTGCGATTTAGCCATTGTCTTAAATCGCGATTTAGCCATTGGCTTTAAATCGATTTAAAACAAAATAATGATTCAGAGCTAACATCAGAAAAACGATTTATCTACTTTGATGTATCTACTGCTTACATGGCAAGTTGGTGCTAAATCGATTTAGGAGGTTCCGATTTAAGCAAACATCGCAAACCTCAATGCTTTCCGATTTAAGAAAAACAAAGCAAGCTGGTGTTAAATCGATTTAGCAGGATCTGATTTAAGCAAACATCGCGAGCCTCAATGTTTCCTGATTTAAGAAAAATAAGGCAAGCTGGTGTTAAATCGATTTAGCAGGATCCGATTTAAGAAAAGATACAGGCCTCAATGCTTTCCGATGTAAGGGAAAGGCGATTTAAGAAAATGACGATTTAAGTAGAATTTGATATTTATTTATTTTGTAAACGAGATTCAGAGTTTGAAACTGGAATGTGTAATTTTTTTTTTTTTTTTTTTTTTTTTTTTGAAATTAAGCACTTAAATGGTTGAAAGTTGAAAAGAAGAGGTAAAGTTTAATTCTTAAAATCCAAATTAATCTAATTTCAGTTTATATGCTAATGCAATCTTTAGATGAAAAATTAAGTTTTCACATATTTGAGTAACATTTTAATGCATATTTTTTATTTTCTATTATTCTGTAATTAATTAAAATACTTTAAAGTAGAATCCTGCATTAAGATTTTTTTTTTTTTTTCTGACATTTGAGCATTTATGGTTGAAAAAAAGAATAAAGTTTCATATTTAAAATCCAAACTCATCGACTTTCAATTTATACTTTTATGCATTCTTATGATGAAAAATTCATTTTTTACATGTTTTAGTAATATTTTAACATATATTTTTTATTTTCTATTATTTTGTAATTAATGAAATAATTTTAAAGTATAGATACTCATGCATTGTTTTGTGTGTTCCGATTTGGCCGTGATCCGCATGAAATATTTTTCTTTTGCTAATAAGATTTTTTTTCTGAAATTGATTAAGTATTTATTATTAAAAAAAAAAAAAAAAAAAGAATAAAGTTTCATATTTAAAATCCAAATTTATCTAATTTCAGTTTTTATTTTTATGCAATCTTTTAATGAAAAACTCATGTTCCCCTTGTTTGTTTAATATTTTAATATATATTCTTTATTTTCTATTATTCTGTAATTAATTAAAATATTTTAAAATACTAGTCATGCATCAGGTTTGACATCCGATTTCAACACCAGCCGTGTGGATTGACTATCTTGCTGAAATTGATTCACTATTTATATCCAAATTCATCGAATTTTAGTTTATATTTTTATGCATTATTTTGATGAAAAATTAATTTTCATATGATTGGGTATTATGGGAATATTTTATTTTTAATTTATTATTATTTTGTGATTAATTAAAAATACTTTAATAAAGTTCTGTAATGAGTCAAGTAACTTGATTTTTACAGCAGAATGGAGGGGTGGAGGGGGCATTGATTAGATTTTTTTGCAGATCTGCGATTTTCTGCTTTTTTAACATATTGTTATCATTAAAAAGAGATATATTTTAAGATTACATTTTATTACTAATCTTACAGGGTGCCAACAGGCGCGAAAAAATCAGCAATTTCAGTAATGTGCTCCAAGACTCAATCCTTCTGCATCCACTACATGAATGTCAGCATTTATGTTATACAAATCTTATTATAATCTAAAAGTTAAAAATATATAAAATTGCACCTTATTTTTCATATCTCCCCCCCCCCCTTTTTTTAGGGTTTCGTTCATCTGACGAAACCCTATTCGTCTCGCTCCTCTGTCTGTCCATCACAGAGTCCGTTCTCAGAAACTATACATGTTGGAGATTTGAAATTTTGCATACTTATAGCTGAGCACCACACATCATACGACAAATCATAAAATTTGAAAAAGTCGTACATTTAACCCTTTGGGCTCCCACATGTATATTTTAAACAATTCTTTCTAAGTGATCCCCTAATTAGGTTGAAGGCGTGAAATTTTGCGTACTTATAGCTGGACACATCAGATCAAACGACAAATCATAAAATTTTGAAAAAGTCGTACATTTAACCCTTTGGGCTCCCACATGTGCATTTTAAACAATTCTTTCTAAATGAGCCCTTAATTAGATTGGAGGAGTGAAATTTTGCATACTTATAGCTGAACACCTCACATCAAACGACAAATCATAAAATTTTGAAAAAGTCGTACATTTAACCCTTTGGGCTCCCACATGTGTATTTTAAACAATTCTTTCTAAGTGAGCCCCTAATTAGGTTGAAGGCGTGAAATTTTGCGTACTTATAGCTGGACACCTCAGATCAAACGACAAATCATAAAATTTTGAAAAAGTCGTACATTTAACCCTTTGGGCTCCCACATGTGCATTTTAAACAATTCTTTCTATGTGAGCCTCTAATTAGGTTAGAGGCATGAAATTTTGCATACCTATAGCTGAAAACCATCATGCGACAAATCATAAAATTTTGAAAAAGTCATACATTTAACCCTTTGGACTCCCACATGCGTATTTTAAGCAATTTTTTCTAACTGAGACCCTTATTAAATTGGAGATTTGAAATTTTGCATACTTATAGCAGAACACCTGAGGCCAGGCGATAAACCATAAAATCTTGAAAAAGTCTTACGTTTAACCCTTTGAGCTACCACATATGTATTTTAAGCAATTCTTTCTAAGAGAGCCCCTAATTAAGTTGGAGACAGGAATTTTTGCATACGTATAGCTGAATACCTCAGAACCGCACGACAAACCATAAAATTTTCAAAAAGTCTTATATTATTTACTCCTCCGGGCTCTAACTTGTGTATTTTAAGCAATTTTTCTAACCTCCGCCCTTTCACCCGGGGAGCACTTTTCCAACTTTTGCCGACACCCCTTTGACCATTCTTTCATATTATGCACCATAGCCTTACATATTTTAGTTTCACTTTTTACCGCCAGGAGCGCCTACTTATCTCGGGTGCTATGGGCCCAATCCCCTCGACTAATATATCTACAGATAGTATGTAAAACAGAGTTTTGTTCGGATAGAGGTTTGTTTAGAATAGAGTGCGTCCCTGGTTGCGAAATGTGGAACTAACAGATTTTTCAAAAGGATAAAGTGTTTTGAAAGGAATATTAAACGAAACCCTCTGTGCGATCTGTGATCTCACTTACCCACTTGTTTTTACTGCTTTTCTCATCATGGTAAATGAACAGTTAAATTCATCATTGAATATTTTGAATCTGCATCTGTTTTACCTCAATAACTTTTTAATTCTGTGTCTGTAAAAGAAAGTGTGTGTATGTTGTTAGCAATGAAGTGCTATTTGGGTAGGCTAGGGGAAGTTGTCGCCCCCTCCCCCCGAAGGAATTTAGATTGTAGCAGGCATAACAAGTCAGACCAATATATATATATATATATATATATCATTTTCTTTTCCATTACTTCTTAAAGAATGAGTTTATAAAATGTATTAAAATAGGTCACTAATTTTTAAAATGGAAAAAAACTAGTGTTTTGGGGCATTCGAAGATTTTTTTATGTGTGAAATATACCTCTTTTCAAAGGTATTTGAAAAATTAAAAGCTAAGTATACTAAATAATACAGGAGGGGGGGGGGGTGCATAAAGATCGTATTTTGTTACTAAAAATTAAAAAATAGGCGTCCATATTCTAAAATGTAAAATCGGTGTTAAATCTCGATTTAGCACTAAATCGCGATGTTAGATGGATGATAAATCGATTTAAGAAATTTCTACATCGCCCAGTCCTAATAACAGTACTGCAATGTTTTTCAAAGAATTTCAATTATTTCATTCACATATTTTAAGTTTTGAAAATTCATTTAAAGTATTGGAATTTAACATTAGTTTATTATACGAATTAAGAAAAATTCAACCGACAGAAGACTTATTTTGAAATGCATGCTACTTCTCCTAGTTTCAGTTTGAAAATTTCGATATGCACCCGCAAATTTTTTTCAAAGAGTTTCAATTATTATTCCATTCAAATTTTAATTTTTGAAAATTTATTTAAAGTATTAGAGCTTGATGAATATTTAAAATAGAATTCTTTAGCATATTCTGTATTTCTTTCCCCATTCAACAATATGAATCCTACGGACACAGTTATCAAATCTTTTTTATTCCTACATTAGCTTATTAAACGAATTAAGGTTGTTCTCAATTGCTCTGCTCAAGAAGCGCAAAACGTTTTGACACATTTACAAATTCATTTTTTAACGGAAAGATATAAAATTGGAAAGCCTGACCATGGAAGCGATTTGGAATCGAACTGTGTTTTCCATTTCTTGATCAATCAATTACCTATTGAGTTATAAGCGATTTTGATCACGAGGCAAACATGTTTTTCGCCCTTTCTTAAGAGGTTTTTCTCCTTTCGCGCGGAAATTCGGTTCGAAACGCCCACTTTGACAATATTTTCAGAAAGACCTATTATGTTTGCAAAAAAAAAGAAAAAAAACAGTTCTATTACATAGGTTCTGAACAGCAACACCTGTTAGTTTCATGCATTTCCGAACAAAAATAAATTAAAACTCATGTCATAAATTTGCCCTTTTGGACTTGAGAACAGCCTTAAGGGTGTTAAGTTAATCCGAGTTAAGTTTTCAATATTTATGATATATAACCGCAATTTTTACCCGACTGAAATGAAGGGTTATGTGTTTCACGCGTATCTGTGTATGTGGATTTCTTTATACCCTCGAAACATCCCAACGACTGTATGGATTTTAATGAATGAGGTCTCTATCAATTCGTCTTAACGGTCCGATGGTTATAGGTTAGGTTTTATAAATTCAAAATGGTGGCCGTAAAATACAAAATGGCGGTAGAGACGAAAAAAAAATTACGCACCCTATTGAGTGGCATATCATTGGATAGGTCTTTCAAAATGAAGACGACGTTTCATTGACTATTTTACAGTCAGAAGCTCTGTTAAAATATTATACAACCTGGAAGTTGTGTATGTATTGTGAATCTCTAGCTTTATTGCAACTCTAACCATTATAGACATCTATAGACCTCATCAAAACAGTATTTATAGATAGGAACTAACAATTAAGCACAACTTAAAAGTAATCAATACAAGTAAATAAAAAAATAGGTAAGTAATATAAACAAGTAATATAGAAAAAAAAATATATTTTTTTTTAAGTCAATTCCTACTTAGGTCAATAAGAGAATTTTTTTTTCTCCCATTCTTCTTTCCTCTTGAGTAGCGCTTAAAATGCCTTGATCAAGAAGAAGTCTCTCTCGGTCTTAAAATACCTTGATCAAGAAGAGGGCTCTCTCAATTATAGAAAATTAATTAATTTAATTAATGAATTAATATTTGAAAAAACTGGTTTAACATCAAGTGTCATCCACTACAAGTTAAAAAAATTATTTGAGCTTGATTGGATGAATAATAAGTATTTTATTAACGATTGAAAATTTGAACAAGATATATATATAGCGAGAGAGTGAGCTATTGGTAGGAATTGAAAAAAAAAAAAATTGTTTCACATCAATGAGAAATAATTAGTTCGCTTTTTACGCAGTCGGGTTTTTTTGATTTTTTAAATTTAATTGTTTATTTTCCCAAAGAGTTTCAGTTATTTAATTCAATTCAAATATTTTAGAAAATGCAGAGAAATGATTTAGAAAAATGTGTGAGAAATGCAGCTTATTAATTCGGTTTGTCTGTCTGCCGTGCTCCAACTCACGTAAATATACTAAGATTGCCATTGACATTTTACATGTTATTGATATTTACGATAAGACTGTTCGGTAAATAAAAAGAAAATCAGGTATTATCTTCAATTAAGGCTGTTCTCAACTGCTCTGCTCAACAAACACAAAACGTTTCGACACATTTACAAATTCATTTTTTAACGGAAAGATATAAAATTGAACAGCCTGGCCATGGAAACGATTTGGAATCGAACTGTGTTTTCCATTTTTGGATCAATCAATTGACCTTATGCACGAGACCTGAGGTCGAGGCTAAAATTCGTCTGCTGGCGGTGTTTAGCATAGCAGTCTATGGAGTGTGAGTTATTAATGATAGTTTGTTAAAAATACCTCAAAAAAATTCTTTGATGCAGCAGCATATATTTAATATATTGTAATCTAAATTCAAAATGTTGTTCTGTATGCGAGAAAATTCCCTAAGTTTGCAAATTTTCAGTTAAAATGTATGCACTCAACCTGGGTCAAGGCTAAAGTCGTCTGCTAGCGGTGTTTGCGCCTGCGCATACTGGTATTCTGCCGGTGCAGTAACTAGAATAACAGATCATCATACCGCCAGCTCTGGCGTCTGACATCACCTGAATAGAGTCCATTACCTATTGAGTTATAAGCGACTTTGATCACGTGACACGACATTTTTCTCTCCTTATTGACTGGATTTTCTTCTTTCGTTCGGAAGTTCAGTTCAAAATGCCAACTTTGACAGTATTTTCTGAAAGATCTATTGTGTTTACAAGAAAACGGAAAAAACAGCTCGATGACATAGTTTCTGAATAACAACACCTTCTAGTTTCATGCGTTTCCGAAAAAAAAAAATGAATTAAAACTTATGTCAGAAAGTTGACCCTTTGGATTTGAGAACAGCCTTAATGATGTCGAATAACGCGGTCTTTTCCTACTGCTGGGGTTGGAGACATCGTGGTCCTTCAGTTCAGCAATATTGGGATATGTATCAATCTCATTGAGAATATTGTAGATATTTTTGTAAAAATGTTTGGAAAGTTTTTTGGCCCATTGAGTAAAGAAGCAAATAAATTCAAGCTAAATCTACCACAATGAAAAATTTTGGTAAATAGTGATACGAATGGAATAGAAAAAATGGAAAACCCATTTCGATTACAAATAGAAACTAATTTTTTTAAATTCAAATTAAAATTTTTATTGAAATAAATTAAATAATGCTATGAAAAAAAAAAAAAAAAAAATAGGAAATAATTTTTATACCATAAGTACAATCTACAAAATAAATTTATATTAATTTAGTCGAAAGCTTAAAAGTATTTTTAAAGTGCGATAACTTTACTAAATGTTCCAATTTATAAATGTAATTGTGTAAGTGGATTGCTGATAATAGTAAGAAAACAAAAAATAAAATATTGTATTTTCGTCATAAGTACATATGCTTTTACGTTTTTAATATGAAAAGATAAAATCTTTAATATTGATTTTTTAAAATAATATTAATTATCCCCAATAAGAATATTTGGAAATTTTATATTTGTAAGGATTGAAATACTTTCGGAATTATGTAAGAAAACCAACTGGATAGCAGATTTTAATATCTTGTCTTACGAACGAATATGAAAGATACAGAAAAATTCACGGAATATTGTAAGGCAATGATGAAGAAGCTATATGTAATTAGTGGACTACTTAATTTGTTAAATGAATGGGATTATACCTTAATGATTTTCCTCGGCAACATTGAGATTCCGATGCTTAGTTAAAGAGCTTTATTTAATCACGTAAATACCCGAGGTAAATTTTCAGTATACATTTCAAATGGCGGGGATAATGCTCAACGGAGAATGAATCTACAAATATCACGTTTTGCTAAACGAATCGATGGAAATTTAATTAATAAAGAATAATCAGAAATAAATTATGTTTAATTGAGTTTTGCCATAATAAAGAATTTAGCTTTTCATATTACAAATGCGAAAAGCATATAGTACTTATTTCAATAATTGATAAAGCAATATTTTATTTTTTGTTTGTTCACTAATCGGCAAAGCTATTCACTCCGAAATTGCATTTGTAAATAGAATATTTTATAAAATTAACACACCATAAAAATACATCTAAGCTTTCGATTAAATTAATATAAATTGTATCAATGATATAAAAATAATTTCAGAAATTTTTTTCAAAACATATTTTAATTTATTCATTTTCAATAAAATTTTAAAGTTTTTTACCCTTTATTTTAATTAATATAATTAAAATCATATACATTATCTTGTCCTAATTGTAGTTATCCTATTAATTGTCTTATAAATTTGAGAGTTAATATTAGGATTAATAGTATAGAATAATTAATACTAATTATCATGAATAAGAATATTTTGAAATTTCAAATTTGTAAGGATTATAACTTTTGTAATTATGTGAGAAAGCCTCAATAAAACCAATCGGACGGCAGATTTTAATATCTTGTATTAAGAACGAATCTGAAGGATGCAGAAAAATTCACAGAATACAGCAAGGCAGTGTTGATCAAACTATTAATTAACGGAATACTTAATTTGTTAAATGAATCAGATTATACCTTAATGATTTTTCTCGGCAACATTGACATTGCGAGGCTTACTTAAAAGAGCTTTATTAAATCACGTAAATACCCGAGGTAAATTTTCAATACAAATGGCGGGGATAATGTTCAACGAAGAATGAATCTGCAAATATCACGTTTTGCTAAATGAATCGAGGAAAATTTAATTCTTAGAGAATAATCTGGAACAAATTATGTTTATTTGAGTTTGCCATAATAAAGAATTGCGAAAATCATATACTTATTTCAATAATTGATAAAGCAATATTTTATTTTTTGACAAAGCCATTCACTAAGCAATTGCATCTATAAAATTAGCACACAATAAAAATACATCTAAGCTTTGGATTAAATTAATATAAATTAATTTTCTAATTAATTCCTACGGTATAAAAATAATTTCAAAGAAAATTTTTAGAACATTTTTTAATTTATTCAATTTGAATAAAATATTTATGTTTTTTACCCCTTATTTTAATTAATATAATTAAAATCTTACTAATTATTTTGTCCTAATTGTAGTTATCCTGTTAATTGTCTTATAAATTTGACAGTTAATATTAGGAATAATTAATACTAATTATCCTGATTAAGGAAATTTGAAAATTTTATATTTGTAAGGATTATTATATTTTTATAATTATGTGAGAAAACCTTAATAAAACCAGTTGGACAGCAGATTGTAATATCTTGTCTTAAGGCTGTTCTCAAATCCAAAATGACAACTTTATGACATAAGTTTTAATTTATTTGCGTTCGAAAATGCATGAAACTAGCAGTTGTTGTTTTTTTTCCCGTTTTTTCCAAACGCAATAGAGTTTTCATATAGTAGTGTCAAAGTGGGCGTTTTGAACCGAATTTCTACACGAAAGGAGAAAAAACACTCAAGAAAGGATCAGAAACGTGTTTGTCACGTGATCAAAATCGCTTATAACTCAATAGGTAATTGTTGATCCAAAAATGGAAAACACAGTTAGATTCCAATTCACTTCCATGGTCAAGCTTTTCAATTTTATATCTTTCCGTTAAAAAAGGAATTTGTAAATGTGTCAAAATGTTTTGAGCTTGTTGAGCAGTTGAGAACAGCCTTAAGACCAAATTGAATTACTAGCGAATAAGCTGAAATAAATTATGTTTCTTTGAGTTTTACCATAATACAGATTTTAGCTTTTCATATTACAT
Source organism: Maratus speciosus (assembly GCA_963932465.1). Classification (NCBI taxonomy): domain Eukaryota; kingdom Metazoa; phylum Arthropoda; class Arachnida; order Araneae; family Salticidae; genus Maratus; species Maratus speciosus. The sequence goes on from OZ010798.1 coordinate 297,693,933, forward strand.
ATGCGAACAGCATACACTTATTTCAATAATTGATAAAACAATATTTCATATTTTGTTCGTTCATTAGAATTGGCAAAGCTATTCAGTGCGCAATTGCACTTATAAATTACAATATTTTATAAAAATTAGCATACCATAAAAATACAGCTAATCTTTCAATTAAATAAATATAAATTAATTTTCTAATTCGTACCTATGATATAAAAATAATTTCAGAATTTTTTTTCAGAACATTTTTTAATTTATTCAATTTGAATAAAACATGAAAAAAAGAAGTTTTTTTACCCCTTATTTTAATTAATATAATTCAAATCTTATAAATTGTCTTGTCCTTATTGTAGTTATCCCATTAACTGCCGTATAAATCTGACAGTTAATATCAGGACTAAGTAATACTAGTTATCCTGAATAAGAACATTCGGAAATTATATATTTGTTAAGGATTATAATACTTTCGTAATTATATGAGAAAGCCTTAATAAAACCAGTTGGACAGCAGATTGTAATACCTTGTTTTAAGAACGAACCTGAGGGATAGAGAAAAATTCATGGAATACCGTAATGCAATGATGAATAAACTATTAATTATTAATTTGTTAAATGAATCGGATTATACCTTATTGATTTTTCTCGGCAACATTGAGATAGCGATGCTTACTTAAAGAACTTTATTAAATCCAGTAAATACCCGAGGTAACTTTTCAATACTTTACAAATGACGGGAATAACATTCAACGATGAATGAATCTGCAAATATCACGTTTTGCTAAATGAATCGAAGGAAATTTAATTCTTAGAGAACAAGCGGAAATAAATTACGTTTATTTGAGTTTTGCAATAGTAATAAATATTTTAGCTTTACATATTAAAAATGCTAAAAACATATATTTATTATGAATTTCAATGATTGAAAGTTTTTATTGAAACAATTTAAAAAAAATAATGTTATGAAAAAATTTTTGAAATCATTTTTATACATAAGTACGATCTAGAGAAGAAATTTATGTTAATTTACTCGAAAGCGTAAAAGTAATTTTAAAGTGTGATAACTTTATGAAATATTCCAATTTATAAATGCATTTGCGTAGTGATTTGCCCGTAATAGAAAGCGAACAAAAATAAAATATTGTATTTCAATCATTGAAATCAATAATAAAAATACAATTAAAAAATATATTACAGTTCATCAGACATGCAAGTAAAAATTACATAAATACATTTAATGCAAATAAAAATGCAAACGTTTCGGGCTAAGTTTTAGCCCTTCATCAGTGCAATAACATTCAAATGGCCAGAAAACTATATATCATGTTTACAATTAATAATTATTAACATTTAAAATTAAAAAAAGTATAAAAAAACGATATCAAAGCAATGAAAGGTGGAAATATCAAGTGGAACCAATGTATTCAGGTATTCAGTTCCATCTGAATACATATAGCATCGCTTTGATATGGTTTTTGTATACTTTCTTAAATTTTAACTGGTAATAATGATTAACTGTAAAGATGATATATAATTTTCTGGTCATTTGAATGTTACTGCACTGATGAGGGGCTAAAAGTTATCCCGAAACGTTTGCATTTTTAATTGTATTAAATGTATTAATGTAATTTTTACTTGTATGTCTGATGAACTGTAATATATATTTTTTAAATTTAAATCGTAAATCAGCCGTTAAGCAATGTTTATTTATAGCTACCTTCTTACTTTCCATGAGAAGGCGCCACAATCTTTAATAATACTCATCACTTCAAATGGAAACGCCACTCCATACTTTAGTAGAAAGTAATGTTTAATAAAACTCTGTACTACAAGACTTCAGGGGTGTAGTGGAAAGTATACGGTGGTATACGCCGTATACCTTCTGGATTTTTTAAGGAACACCGTATACCCTCTCTTTCTCATAAAAGCTATAGCACATATTATCTAGGGTATACCCTCTGCCTTGAGCGTATACCCTTTGCCTAGAGCGTATAACCTCTGTTTTTTTTTTTACGACTACACCACTGCAAGACATATTGTTATTTACATGATGGATGTACAATATTTACATAGTAAAGAACGGCAGAAGAAATCTGCGTGTGAAAACATTTGATTCGCAAACATTTCATCATTTCCTACCTCTCATTAAAAACTGTGCGAGAAAATCTAACGCAAGACCGCGCGCAGTTTACAACCTATTCATTGTGCGTCTCAGAACACTCTAAACCCCAGGGGATGATGGGAGAAAACTATTTGGCAGCCGCTATAATAAGGAACTATCTGCTAGTGCTGCCATCTAGCGCTATAATCTTTAAATATTTGCTACATGTTTACTTTAATAAATATACACTTCCCAATTTTTAAAATGAAAAATAAAATTCATTAATATTGAATTTTTTAAAAATAATATTAATTATTCTGAATAAGAATATTTAGAAATTTTATATTTGTAAGGATCATAATACTTTCGTAATTGTGTGAGAAAGCCTCAATAAAACCAACTGGACAGCATATTTTAATATCGTGTCTTAGGAGCGAATCTAAAGTATACATACAAAATTCACAGAATACCGTAAGGAAATGATGTAATCTATATAATTAATGGAATACTTAATATGTTAAATGAATAGAATTATACCGTAATAGTTTTTCCTGAGTAACGTTGAGATTGCAATGGTTACTTAACTCATTTATGCCTAGCGTTCCATTTTTGGAACGCTTCGAATTTTAATAAATTTGTATAATTTTCTTATTATTTATAACATGAAAATTGTATAATAATTGTTATTTATAAATGTCTTTATCTGTTACCGAGAGATGACAGCATAAGGTGGATATTTATTTGCTTAAACGAAGGCTTTTTTTTGGTGTTTGTAGATTTTTCATTTTTCAAGATTGCGAAATGTAAAAAATAAGTTTATTTGTATTTTTTCCATCAAGAATCCAAATAAATGAGCCAGAATATCAGCTTGCAGACTTCTTTGAAATAAGTATTTTTTTAAATCGTGATAGTATATGTTCAAGCCTCTTTCTTATGCATTTTTGTAATGTACAAAATATAGGGCGCTAGGTATAGGTCAAAACTGGGAAATTTCATTAGTGGCCACTGGCCAGTAAGACTAGTTTTTTAAGTGGCCACTTTCTTTAAACTAGTGGCCACTATTTTACTTAAAAATACTAAACAGTAAAGTTTCTATAAGTATTAATCTAAAACTGAATAGCCCAAATAAATATGTTAATATAAATATATTAGAACCAAAAAAAGTAGAATCCTTGGATGAAATACAAGAAAATTTTATTCTCTCCTTGTAAAAAAGTGGCCGGAAGGTGGCCGCTGATAGACAATTTTGCACTAGACTTTTTCTCATTTACTGGCCCTGTGGCCGGTGGCTAGTGCTAATTTTGACCTTTAGCGCTAGGCTCGAATGGGCACATATTTTTGTTAGCCATTTAGAGGACAGTTATTTATATAACGTCATTTTCAAGATGATTATGAAATAAATTGTTTTTAAGCCTCAAATACGATTATTCTGTCTTAACTGTCTTATAAATTTGACATTTAATCTTAATCTACTCAAATTTTACAGTTTAGCAAAAAGTAATTATTAATTAATATGCAACAAATATATTAGTATTTTTAAATTGCTACATCGTATATACATTTTATTTATTTCAGCTATTATATATACGAGGTGGAACCCGTCGAATTTCGACGAAAGAAAATGTTTACAAAGGAAATGTTGCATCAAATTTATAATACATAGACAACAATAATTACAATAAAATATCCATCTTACACTTGTTAATTTAACTCTCCAAAGACATATTTTGACCTAAGATTAACAAAATACTTTTTTCATAAACTTCAACTGTTAAAATTATTGAAAAATTAAACTTTATTCATATACGTAATCAGTAACATTTAATCAAGATAAGTAATTTTGATTAAGTTATCAATTGACGTTTGGTATTACGGAATGAAAAAATCAGCAAAAATGATTTCTCCATCACATAATCATAGAATCCCCCCCCCCCCCCCTTTAAATCTAAACAAATCAAGTCATTTTCTACGTTTCACATAAATATATTAACAATTTAAAAACATTTTAATGCGCAATAGGTTATTAATAAATATATTTTCAAGCTTGAAGTCACGTTTGTAAACTATTACAACTTCCCATGTTAAAATTCCCACTTCTGATTTTAGGTCTCTCGCTGTACCTGCGCGTAAAAATTCCAGAAATTTATAAATTTTAGTCGTATTCATGGGGAAATATCTTGTTTTATCAAATAAAATTATTGTTTCTTTTAAATATGACGTCATTTTCAGTCGCTGAAATATTTTGCCCATTGTCTCAAACTCAATATCAGCGAAATGAAAAAATAGTGAAATATAACAGCATCATCAGGGAAATTGTGTCTTTTTTAAAGCGTAACGTCATTTTCTGTTCAATATTTTTAAAAAATATATTTTAAATTGTAATGAGAAAATGGCATCAGTAAGAATATAATCAATAAAGATAACTAAACCACTTTTAATAGAAATGAAGTACTTCAGTTGCCACGATTAGAAAATTGGTATTAAAAAACTATAAAAAAATTAATATCTCAAATATAAATTAAGATACAGCTTTCAAACAAATTGCATTTAAATGTGCATTTTTTTCTGTATACGACGGTGTAAACATTTAAAACGTGGGATGTTTAGAAATTTAAAAATTTGCAGTAGCGACAATTGCAAAACCGAAATTTTATTTCAAATTTCAAAGTGTTGTCATTCGCAGAATGACGTATGCGTTACGCACAGATATGTTTGTCCTTTATAATATAGATATACATCTCTTACATTATTGATAAATTTACTAGAAATGCAAAACATTATTTAAAGTTCTGATGCATAAATTCATGAAAATTCAACCGCATTTTGATAAATTAGGTATTTTATTTATTGATGGTAGCTCTTTCCATTAATCTTTAAAATTAACTAAAAATGCGCCAATCTTTCAGGCTGTTTTGGCAGCACCTTCTATTTCATAAATCAATTCACGCTCAGTTTTTCTATCCTCTACGTCAATCAAGTCTTATTTTTTCCCCTCCTTTTCGCTTCTGCTTTCAGTAGCAACACCTTTATCTACGCAATATCTTTTTCACATTTATCAATAACTTCAGCTTAGAAGTTGCAGAAGCACCTTCAAATAAACAGCCATGGTACAAAAAACGATTTTTTACCCGACTGCCAAGAAGGGTTATGTGTTTCACGCGTATCTGGGTATGTGGATTTCCTTATACGCTCGAAACATCCCAACGGCTGGATGGATTTTAATGAATGAAGTCTCTATCGATTCATCTTAACGGTCCGATGGTTATAGGCTAAGTTTTGTTTTTATAAATTCAAAATGGCGGTCGTAAAATACAAAATGGCGGTATACACGATTTTTTTTTTTTCTGCACCATATTGAGTGGCATATCATTGGATAGTTCTTTCAAAATGAAGACGATGTTTCATTGACTATTTTACAGTCAGAAGCTCCTTTTAAATATTACACAACCAGGAAGTTGTGCAGGTACGATCTCCAGCTTTACTGCAACTTTAACCATCTATAGGCCTCATCAAAACAGTGTTTATAGATAGGAACTAACAATTAAACACAACTTAAAAGTCATCAATACAAGTAAATAAAAAAAAAATAGGTAAGCAATATAAAAAATAGTTTCACATTGACGAGAAATAATTAATTAGTTCGCTTTTTACGCAGTCAGGTTTTTTGATTTTTTAAATTTAATTTTTACTTGTTTTTTTCCTTTTGGAGTCATATTTATTCAAAGGTTTATTACAAAGATCGGTTTTAAAATACAGTGAAACCTCTCTGTGCGTCCACCTCCATTAAGCGACCACCTTCCTAAACGACCATTTTTTCATGGAACGAAATTTATTCCCATAGGATCAATATTAATTTTACCTCCATTCAGAGACCATCCCAGATGAACTCCCTCCATGAGCGGCCAATTTCTTCGAAGAAAATTTCGTTTTTTCCTGGTCGCTTGAAGAAGGTTTTATTAGAAAAATAATTCCGGAGAGCGCATTATTCATCAAACTTCTAAACTAAGTTTAGATTTTTTTTTTTTTTTTTTCTCCCGGTAACTTTTAAGTGTTTAAGCCCTTTTGTGCCTTTTTAGGCAATGAATTTAACTCTGGTGACGAATTAAGAATGATGTCAATAAACGCCCCTGCCCTATTCTGTCGGGAAACTCTAAAAGAAATAGATAAATTAATGAAATCGTCATTATTTGTCCCCCCCCCCCCCAAAAAAAAAAAAATGTTTCCTTTCTAAAGGAATGGGAAATAAAAGTTTTAAAAGATAAAAACGTAAAATCAAAGCAAGCATCAATGTATTCATTTTTTAAACTCTGCAGCAATTAACTTATGTAATTAACTTTTGCTTTAATATTTAAATTTTTATATTTTTTCCTAATGTGAAAATTAAATTTTAGTATCATTAATTGTTACCTTCTGTCAACAATTAAAATCTAGATTTAAACATGACCACCATTAAGAGTCCACCTCTCGGAGCGACCAATTTTTATTGGAATTGAACGTGGTCGCTTTTGGGAGGTTTTACTGTATTTTGGCTTTATATGCATACATAAACTCATACTACTTACCGTATTTATTCCCATAATTTACGCCCTCCCCTGTAATTAAGGCACCACGAGCTTAAAAAAAAAAAAAAAAATTAAACTTTTTAATCCCCCCCCCCCTCCACACACACACAAAAGGACCTCAATTAAGAACCTCCTCCTTTTTTTGAAGTCGGTAATAACGTATATTAACGTATATTACAAATAAAATCCAGTCTATTGCGAAAAAAAAACACAAATTTCTTCAAAGGATCGCTGAAAAAAATGTGACTTTTGTTAAAGGATCGCTGAAAAACGCAAGTTTCGTCAAAGGATCGCGAAATAAACGAATTTCGTTAAAGGATCACGAAAAAACCCGTGAATTTCGTCAAAGGGTTGCGTTGAAAAAAAAAAAAAAAAACGAGAATTTTATTAAAGGGCTGCGAAAATGCACTAATTTCGCCAAAGGGTTGCGGAAGAAATGCGAATCTCATCAAACGGCTGCGGATAAAATGCGAATTTTATCAAAGGGCCACGAAAACATGGAATTTCGTCAAAGAGTTGCATAAAGAAACGCGAATGTCTTCAAAGGGCCGTGAAAGAAATGCGAATTTCTTCCACGAAAAATGGAAAAAAGACAGTAGTCTCTTTAGAAAACAGCACACATACATATACATCTATGTTTATTATTATGTATATAGTTTTTAATCTGAAATAATATACTAAAATACGTTTTGAAAAAACGGGTTAACCCAAACCCTGTCTGCAGGAATCTACACTCAACCTGAAACAGACCCTAATCGAGAACAGATAACCTGATCTGCAACAAAAATTATTAATGCCAGTAGGCAATCCCCCCTCTGCTGCAACCTTTCAGAAATTTTGCTTTGAGTTTCAGAATTTTTTTTTTTTTTTTACTCGCAATCACCCCTAATCAGGAGTTTTTTTTTTAAATTGCGATTCTTGATTTTAGTTTAAAATAGCAACGTCAGATGGCGCTGCAAGCAATAGGCGCTAAATCGGTGCCGAATTTTGTCCTCTTGCTTCGTTTCATTATTGATGGGAGAGAAGGAAGTTCAATATATGCAGTGGGCACCATAGAACAAAATTGCACTGGCAACTGAGAACATCTCCATATATTTAACCTCCTATTTTCGCATTAATACTGAGAAAAGGGAGGCCAGAAATTGGATCCCGTTTTAACGACAATTCTTGCAGCGCCATCTGTCATTGCTATTGTAAAATAAAATCAAGAATCGCAGTAAAAAAATCTCTTTACATCTTACATAAATCTCCAGCACGATTTTTTTTAAATAATTGCCACCATTTGCAAGTTACTGAATTTTAAAATCTGTCAGTCCATTTTAGGAAACCTGGTATGTTTCTTTAATAAGTTTCAAAGCATTCTTTACTGAATTACAACTGATCTTAGATATAAAGACACAAGCAGTCTTATACCAAATTAGTATTTTTTACATAATTCTGAAGATTAAAGTATTCCTAAATAATTATTTGGGGGTGTTTGTTATGGAGCTTTTACTGTATTTTTATCTTCAAAAATATTTAGCTTCTTTCTGAAAAATCGGGTCAACGCGAACCCTTCTCGCAAGAGTGAAAACTCAATCCGAAACTGACCCAAACCAGAAATAATGCATGTCAATCTGCCCCAAACCCAACGCTCTAAGCGCAGCTAAAAAGTAGAAGTCAACCCGACCCGCAGCAAACAAGTAGAAGCTAACCCGACCAGCAGCAAAATACTGTAGCCAACCGGACACAAAGACGACCCGCAGCAAAAAAGTAGAAGTTAACACGACCCGCAGAAAAAAGAAGAAGTCAACCGGACCCAAACGCGACCCACAGCTAAAAAGTATAATTTAACCCGACCAGCAGAAAAAATATAAGTCAACCTGACCCAAACCCGACCCACAGAAAAAAGTAGAAGTAACACGACCCGCAGTGAAAAAAATTAGCCCCGACCCTCACATCAGATTGGAGTCTCCAAATTTATAAATCGCCCCCCCCCCCCCCTTGAGGACTCTCCAGATTCGACCTTGGCGCCTATAAATACTAATTATACATCTTGCAATTTTTTAAATACATGAAATGAAAGATCATACCAATCATACCACCATATTGGGATGAAAGGTCATGCCATCTTTCATCTCAATAAAAATTGTGTTTTTAAATCTTATACGTTTTAAGATATTAAATGTCGAAAATGGTCTTTTTTTTCCACCATTTTTTCCAATTTTAAGAGTTTTGAGATCCCTTAATTAAACATTTTATTTGCTAAAAGCTAACGAACTGTGATAAAGATTTTAACACTTCATATAAAATTAAGTATATATTTTAGATATATTTTGAGAACTAAGAAAAAAATGAGACATCCTTTAAAAAGAGTACACAGAAAAAAGAAGTAAAAAATATTAACTTCTCGAGTAGATAGTTTAAATATACGAATACATCAAATGTTCACAAACATACCATTAGTGAGGCGAATTCGGAAGCTGAGTGTCTAAATAATGCCTTTTTCAATTTTACGCCGTTCTTTCCATCACTGCAATGAGCAATTCCCAAATTTACTCTGTTGGCAAGCAAAGCACTGTTATAGCAACAGTTGCTGCGTGGTTTTTCCAAATCTGACCCAATTTACATGGAGATTAAGAAATTGTTTATTAAATTGACAGATTTATCAAAAATATCATAAAATATAAAAAAATATTCGATATTTTTTTGTATATAAACGGCATTCTTTATATGTATCCGATATTTTCAAGACAGTCAACTTTTGATTATAATTATTTTCGTGGCTTTTCCGAATCTGATCCAATTACATGGACAGTTAAATAGACAGATTTACCAAAAACATCAGATAATATAAAAAGTAATCGATATTTTGATATATATATACGATATTTTTTATATGCATCCGATATTTTCAAGCAGTCAACTTATTGATGATTAAAAATATTTTCAGGCTTAATATAAATTAGAAACTGAAACATACCTAGAGAGCATGAACATTAGCAGCAAGTTTGATTTTTTCTGATATTATCTTGTCGTGACCAAGGATACCTTCATGGTCATGACAAATTTGAATTGAGAAATTCGCAGCAAATCTCCCGCAATGTATACCATCACCCACTTGCATGAGTAGTTGTGAAACTGATGGCAAGACTGTCTTTAATTCACGAAAGTGACGAAAGCAAAAAATCCCTCTGCTGATCAGGTCTATGGACCCCCACGAAGGGGTTAAACTTATAGTATAACAGTTGTAAACGTTAACGTGGCATGGAAAGATTACAACTTTGCAGTACGTTTGCAGTATTTTTTATTACTTGCTTGCCGTTAATTAGCAATAAATTTGATACAGCATGAATTTAACTTGCACGACAAGTTCGCTGCAAGTTCAAAGCGTGGTGACTTCCGGCGTTTGCGTTATCTTTCTGCAGTCTTGTTATGAACTTTCAGTCTTGTCATGCTGAGTTTGAGGCAACTTTGCAGGTTTTCAAAGCAAGACTTCTGCAAATTTTCTGCAAACTAAAAATGCTATGTCGGTATTACGCTTAGCAAGAAAATAATAATCTAAATGCATTTTCTTTTTCTTTTTCTTTTTACTTAAATAACTTTGAAAACAGATACAATTTGCTTTTTACACCCACATAATACAAACTATAGGATTTACTAAAATTTAATGTTTTATACAACAAAATTATAAACATAAAATAATTTGTCATGCAAGTCAATTAAAAAACAATCAAACATACTCTACAACTATTACGCATAAAAGTATTATTTATTAGTGAAAAAAAAAAAGGATTTCAGTTTTAAGCGCAAAACATTCAGGTTATTCATTCCTTCAGGCAAAAATTTTTTTGTATAAAGGTCAAGTAAACAATAGGTTAAAATCGTCTGATCATCAGCGAAACATACCAAAACAAAGGAAATTTTTTTGATATGCCGATACTTACAATAATTTGCCAAGTTTCATTGCTCAATGGAAAGTAAAAAGGATAAACTCGGTTTTCCCCTTTATGTATGCTAAATGCAACCCAATTTTACATAAACCATTGGTTAAATACAACAAATTGTGTAGGTTGACCTGAAACCTTACACTGGCCACTAAAAAATACACTCGCGAACTTGATCCATCGTGGGATTTACTCTTCAGATAATTCAGCTGAAAACAGCGGGTTATTGAACTTTGTATTTGCATTGTGTAATTCGAACCCTTTTCAAATAAAAACTATTGTTTAAGTTGAACACACAAAAGACCGCTTTTTAATTCTACCAGTTTTCAAAATGAAATAAAATTATTTTGCTGGAGGCAATAGTAAATTCAAGGAAAGAAAACATTATTATCCACAGAAAATTGAATATTTCAGGTAGTTCATCAATTTTGAGATATTTTGGAATTGATTAGGAGCCAACAAAGGGTGGTGGGGAGTGGCATCGCCCCTCCTTAGATTTTGAGAGGAAAAAAAAAGTCAAACTTATACTTCTTAATTCTTTCTTAAAATAATTAAACAAAGAGAAAGTGGAATTTAGAATATTTCGCCAGAATGGTTTTGCCCCCTCTGAAGCGTATGAAACGATTTGTAGTTCTGATTTTCTTTTTGTGTTCATGTGCTTAAAATTTATCTTATACAGGGGTACAGAAAAGCAGAATCTCGACCTTTTTGTAACGAAAAGAAAAAAATAATCTGCTTCAATTCTCCATTTTGAAAAATGCTGCAGAACCTTATTTTTAACCCACATAGCATTTTTAGTTTGCAGAAAATTTGCAGAAGTCTTGCTTTGAAAATCTGCAAAGTTGCAGTAAGCTCAGCGTGACAAGACTGAAAGTTCTTAACAAGATTGCAGCAAGATAACACAAACACCGCGGTCACCACATTTTGATCTTGCAGCTAACTTGCCGTGCAAGTTAAATTCATGCTGTATCAAATTTATTGCAAATTAACGGCAAACAAGTAATAAAAAATACTGCAAACTTACTGCAAAGAAGTAATCTTTACATGCCACATTAACTGTTTACAACTGTTACACTATAAATTTAACACCTTCGAAGGGGTCCATAGACCTGATCAGGCCTAGTGATGCATACGCACAGATAAGGTGCATGCATGTTTTTTACCAGGGGTGCAGAAAATGTTTCTACTCCCAACATTTCCCCCAATCCACACGAAAATTTCCCCAAAATTTTACGGTATGTTATAGGTAAGTGCTGTATTACCGTAGGTATAGAAAATTTATTTTTCAAGTATTTCTCAACTTACGCGCGAGTATATATGGCAGGGGTGATTCTGAGTGAAAAAAAATTTCCTAAAATTCACAACAAATTTTCTGAAAGATTACAGCAGAGTGGGGGAAATCCACTCCCAACACTATATATTTTTCATGGATCTTTTGACGCAATTCGCGTTTTTTCGCGATCTTTTGACGAAATTTGCGGTTATTTCGCGATCTTTCGACGAAATGTGAGGTTATTTCTCCTTCCTTTTGACGAAATTTGCAGTTGTTTTGCCATCATTTGATGAAATTCGCGGGTTTTTTGCGATCGTTCGGCGAAATTTGCGGTTCTTTCGTGATCGTTTGACGAAATTTGCAGTTTTTGCGATCTTTTAACGAAATTTGCGATTCTTTCGTGATCTTTTGACGAAATTTGCGATTCTTTCGTGATCTTTTGACGAAATTTCCAGATTTTTTGCGATTTTTTGACGAATTTTCCAGATTTTTTGCGATTTTTTAACGAAATTTGCGGTTATTTCGCCCCTTTTGACGAAATGCGCCGTTGTTTCGCAATCTTTTGACAAAATTTGCGTTTATTTCGCGATCTTTTGCGTAAATTTACGTTCATTTCGCGATCTTTTGACGAAATTTGCGGTTTTTTTCGCTTTTCTTTGACGAAATAGAAAGTTATTCGCCCGGTTTTGACGAAAATCGCGGTTTTTTCGCCATGTTTTGACGAAAATTGAGGTTGTTTTGCAATCTTTTGACGAAATTCGAGGTTGTTTTGTGATCTTTTGACGAAATTTGTGATTATTTCGCGATCTTTTGACGAAATTTGTGATTGTTTCGCGATCTTTTGGCGAAATGTGCATTTATTTTGCGATCTTTTGACAAAATTTGTGTTCATTTTACGATCTTTTGACGAAACCTGCGGTTATTTCGCTATCTTTCGAAGAAACCTGCGGTTCTTTCGCGATCTTTTGACGAAAATTGCGGTTCTTTCTGGGAAATATTTCCCAGATAGCATTTTTAATTTTCAGAAAATTTGCAGCAATCTTGCTTTGAAAACCTGCAAAGTTGCAGCAAGCTCAGCATGACAAGACTGAAAGTTCATAACAAGACTGCAGCAAGATGACGCAAACGCCGAAGTCACCACACTTTGAACTTGCAGCTAACTTGTCGTGCAAGTTAAATTCATGCTGTTTCAAATTCATTGCAAATTAACGGCAAACAAGTAATCAAAAATACTGCAGAGTAGTAATCGTTCCACGCCCCACTACCTGTTTACAACTATTACACTATTAGTTTAATCCCTTCGTGAGGGGCTTAATAGCCCTGATAAGGTCTATTGACGCAAACACACCGTCAGATGGTGCATGCATCGTTTTCATCACCATAAACAAGTTAACGTAATATTTGTACCTTTCTACTCGAACCTTTTTTTGGAATTTGACAAGTATAGCGTTTAGAAAAAGCGGTGCCAAACGAATAAAATTTCTGCGTATGTGCTGATTGTCTATTCTTAAAACAGAGGGTCGTTCATGCAGATTGTCTATTCTTAAAACAGAGGGTCGTTCGTCACTTTCGTGACTTAAATGCAGTCTTGCCATCAGTTTCACAACTAACTACTCATGCAAGTAGGGGATGGTATACCTTGCGGGAAATTTGCTGCGAATTTCTCAATTCAAATTTGTCACGACAAGATAATGTCAGAAAAAAATCAAACTTGCTGCTAATGTTCATGCTATCTGGGTTGATATTTTTTATTGTAAATTTGTAGATTGCTTTTCATGTTGATATGTTAAAAAATTATATGAAGAATTCTTATATGAGGAAGTTCTGATTAAAAAAAAAAAATCTTAATTTATTTCGTATTTACATTTTTCCTTTAAAAAAAACCAGTCTGTGCTTCGGATTGCAGGCACCACTTGCCCCCCCCCCCCCCTAGATTTCTTTGGGGCGGGACACATGTAAGCATACCTGCCAACATCTTACCCTTTTTTGTACCACAAAAATTTTAAGGTAAATTTTATCTTTTTAAATCGCCTTAATCTGCCGATTAAATAATGAAAACATTTCTATTAAACTATTTTCTATTCTGGTACAAAAAAGCGGAAGAGTTGGCAGCTATGATGTAGTAGAATGAAGGAAAGAAAAGATTAACAAACACAAAAAAGCACAACTTTTCAAAATAGTTCATTGATTTAAGGTATGTTGGAATTAGATTCAGAAAAAAAAAAAAAAAAAAAAATTTAGAGAATGTTCAGGAGAGGAGGGGGGGGGGGGGGAGATGTCTCCCGTTTACCACCTGTTACAAGTGCTATCACCAATGAATGACTCACGCAACAGCTGGAGAAAGCTAATACAGACAGTCCCTTTATCCCCCCCCCCCCCCGCTCCTGGAACTCTTGAAAAAAGTAAGTTAAATGTAAATTCAGTTTTCTATGCAGTTAACAAAGTAGTACTTTTGTCTTCGGAGTGTATAAGTCTGTAATCCATTTCACTAGATTGCTCCTGTTTCTTCCACCCAGACGATTTTTTTAAGAAATCGTAAGTTTAGACGATTAAAAAAAAAAAAAAAAAAATCGTTTTTAGTTATCAATGTTTTTTGTCGTGTTCAGATTCTAAAAACTTATATATTTTTTTAATTAACTTTTACAGAAAGGTAATATTTATTTTTATTTTTCCTCCATGTGGAGGGGGGGGGGGGTACTTTTTCCGTATTTAAGGTGATGTGGCTGCTTTAGGAATTATTTAGATCGACACAAACAGTGGAGTAATATTTATACGTAGCTCGAGAGACAGGTTCACTGAAAAAACGTATAATTGAACAATGGATTAAACTCACTAATGTACAAAGAGAGATAAAATATGATAATATTAAATATGGTACGAACGATATACGTATGTGAGTATAAGTGCCTAAACATATCTGTGTAATGTTAAATATATCACAAACGTGCGTACAAATACTTTGTTGGTGATTTAACAAATTTTTGCAATATATGAAACAACTTTCTGAACTCTTTCGTAAAAAATAGTGTATATTCAAAATTCAACTAGCAGCAAACAACTCAGATACAACTCAACCCAACCGGAAAGTGAAATAAATTATTAGTAAGGTCGGATTCAATAAAATTGGGTAGCCTGACCCGATTCGTAAGTCTGATGCTAACCACGGCCTGAGTAGGTCTTAAAACCAAATGGCCACCTGAAAAACATCACAAAAATTTCCACATTCAAACGCTCTAATGAACAGCATATGATCTCCGCCTAGACCCGCAAGTCCGGGACTTTAGGATATGGAATTTTAAGGACCCTAAATCAAAATAGCTTCCCCCCCCCCCCTTTTTTTTTAAGTAAGTCTTTATTAGGATGATATATAACGCTTATTTGCTAACTATATGAAATATTATTTTCATAAAAACTAAAATTATTCGTATTTAATTTTCATCTAAACTATCATATGCACCAAGATTTTAAAGACTATATCATGAATAAACTAGTTAAATTTCAGGTGTTTTGGACACTCTTTTTGAGTCATATATTAGCATTTCAGGAGTCCTATATATTTTTTTCAAGCTGTACTTTTATATATTTTTTACAGATATTTTTTGAATCCTCACCCCTTACAGATTCGTGACCGATTGACTAATTATACGATTATTTTCCCGCGAACGATTGACGAAATTTGTGATTTTAATCAATGACGGATTATCGAAGTTTCTGACTTCATTTTCAGTAGAAAACAGGCGAAATTTGTGCTTTTTTCCCCCGACAGTTTGACGAAATTCGCTATTTTTGTTCGTGAGCGATTGACGAAATTTACGCTTTTTTTTTCGTGTATGACTGATGAACTTTCCGCATCTTGATAAAATTCGCGATCATTTTTCAAAGCCGATTGACGAGATTTGCGATTTTTTTCACAGCAACCGATTAGCATTTTTGTTGTGTTTCGTAGATGCAAATTTACGTACTTTCTACTTCATTACTTTAATACCGTATTTTATAACTTTTTACAAGTGTTTCAAGATTAAAATTCTTATTTAAAACTCTTTTCTTTTAATGTAGAAAAAAATATTAATTCTAAATATTAGCTCATGACAATCTTTCGTGATTTTCACGTTCCTAAAAATCTGTTTTAAATAGCATTAAAAATATATATATATATATATATATATACCCTCTGAAAGGTACAATTTCTGTTTCTCAGTAATTCTGGAAAAGTACTTCAAATAGAAGGGCAGACAAGGGATATCCCACGGCTTCTTTTTGTTACTAACACTGACCATGAAAAGAGTTCAGAATGAAAAAATAGACTATTTTTCCTTCTTCTACCCATTCAGTAACAATTCAATTACGTTTTAAACTGATTTTTAAGGCTGTTCTCAACTGCTCCGCTCAACAAGCTCAAAACGTTTTGACACATTTACAAATACATTTTTGAAATGGAAAGATATAAAATTAGAAAGCCTGAACATGGAAGCGATTTGGAATCGAACTGTGTTTTCCATTTTTTTTATCAATCAATTACCTATTGAGTTATAAGGAATTTTGATCATGTGACAAACACGTTTTTCAACCTTTCTTGAGTGGTTATTCTTCTTTCGCACGGAAATTCGGTTCAGAACGCCCACTTTGACACTATTTTCTGAAAGACCCATTGCATTTGCAAAAAAAAAATGGAAAAAACAGCTCGATGACATAGTTTCTGAACAATAACAACTGCTGGTTCCATGCATTTCCAATTGTTGTTGTTCAGAAACTATAAAATTGAGCTGTTTTTTCCGTTTCTTTTTTTTCCAAACGCAATAGATCTTTCAGAAAATAGTGTCAAAGTTGACATTTTGAGCCTAAGTTCCTGGAGAAAGTTGAAAATCCAATTAGCGAAGGGAGAAAAAGTCTTTAGCACGTGATCAAAATCGCTTATAACTCAATAGGTAATTTATTGATCAAAAAATGGAAAACACAGTTCGAATTCCAATCGCTTCCATAGCCAGTCTTTCCAATTTTTATATTTTTCCGTTAAAAAATGACTTTGTAAATGTGTCAAAACGTTTTGCGCTTGTTGAGCAGAGCAGTTAAGAGCAGCGTTAAAGGATGATAAAACTTCATGGAAGAATGTCAAAAGACAACAAGCTGAAGGAACAAATCATATATTTTTTTTCCTTCAATATAAATAGAAATGGCTGAAAGTGCATAGGTTATACGAAACCTGGATGGAATTTCGGTTTCTTCATTACTCACTGATTACAGTAAATAAATGTGTCAGGCACTTTTTGTTCCGGTGTCAAGCGAATAAACATATCTCCGGAAATGTTCCGTTAGCTGCATGAGGTCTTGTGAAATTTCCGAATACTTTGAATGCTTGACGTTTACTCTTAAGATAACGTAAGAGTCAGCGCTCTCGTTATCGAAAAAACTCACCTTAGAATTATGCAAGGACAGCAAGTTCTAAAAAAAAAACAGGCCAATACACCAAAGTCTAAGATAAAAGGGACCCCACCCCCCAGAAAATACATACAGTAAAACCTCCCTAAAACGACCACGTTCCGTTCCAATAAAAATTGGTCGCTCCGAGAGGTGGTCTCTTAATGGAGGTCCTGTTTAAATCTAGATTTTAATTGTTGAAAAGGGTAACAATTAAAGTTACTAAAATTTATTTTTCACATTAGGAAAAAATATGAAAATTTAAGTATCAAAACAAAAGTTAATTACATAAGTTAATTACTGCAGAGGTTAAAAAATGAATACATTGACGTTTGATTTGATTTTACGGTTTTATTTTTTATAACTTTTATATTTCTAAGTCCTTTCGAAGTTCAGTAAATAAATGATATTTTTTTTTGATCGGGAACAAATAATGACGATTTCATTAAATTATCTATTTCTTTGAGGGTTTCCTGACAGAATATCGCAGGGAAGTTTATTGAACGTCATTCTTAATTTGTCATGATTTGTCATTCATTGCCTAAAAAGGCATAAAGGGGCTTAAACACTTAAAAGTTATCGGAATTTAAAAAAAAAAAAAAAAATTCTAAACTTAGTTTAGAAGTTTGATGAATAATGCGTTCTCCGGAATTATTTTTTTAATAAAACCTTCTTCAAGCGACCAGGAGAAGATGAAATTTGTTTCGTTTTCTTCAAAGAAATGGGTCGCTCATGGAGAGAGTTCAACTGAGATGTTCTCTAAATGGAGGTAAACCTAGTATTAAGCCTATGGGAATAAATTTCGTTCCATGAAAAAATGGTCACACAAGGAGGTTTCACCGTATGTGTATTTTTATTTACTAAGGGGACAAGTGACCTTCAAACTCATTTTTTTATTTTTTTTTAAATGCACCTTAAATACTATTCAAGGGCAAACTATATGGATTGTGGCATATATATTTATCACGCAAGAAATAAAAAAAAATTGAAGGGGGGGGGGGGGGGATAAGGAATTTTCCTTTATATTTTAAGCGTTGTCAAGAACATTCAAAATGTCCCAACCTCACACCATATCAATTGAAATCCCCAATATTTTTTATGCCAATTTGGTTTACATATATAAATAAAGTTGTGCATCTAATTTCATATACAGTCGGACCTCTATTTAACGAACCTCTATTTTGCGAATTTCTCTATTTTGCGAACTTTTCCTTGTAACTAAGAACATTTTGCGAATTCCTTCGTAAAATAACCTCCAAATAGCGAAGTGCAGTCTCTATTTAACGAACTTTTTTCTTGTGATCAAAAATTTTTTTTCTCCCCATTTCTCAAAATATTTCTGGACATTTCAAACTTATTCTTTCTTTAAACACATTTTATGATGTTCAATGGCCTTGAACTGGTTTTACCAGGCGCCTTCTTTGTCAGCAGTGAGAATTCGGTAAGTACGGAGGACGAAGACGATAATCCCTTAGAGTAACTTTTAAAAATATGGATACAGTGGGAAAAAAAGAAGAAATTAACCATGATGTGCTGATAGATGATTGTATTTCCCTTAATCCTGAAATTGAGACCTGGGAAACACTATCCGAATTGGTTATTTTCGACAGTATGAAAAATAAAAACAATACAGCAATGAATTGCGATAAAGACGAATATGATGCTGATGGAAATCATCATTATACAGGAATTAACAAAACTTCGTATGATGAAATGCTAACATCATTCGAAACAATCCGACGCAGATTATAGTTAGAAGAAAATACGCATGAAGGGGTTTTTGGTGCATTGCAAAGATGCGAGACGTATTATGAGAGAAATCACTTTTTTAACCCCTTAATTCTCGCTCCCGTCATATTCACGGGCTGTGTCTTTTACTCAAATTGTTTGATTCCCACCAGTTTTATAAAATAGTGAAATTGGGTACATTTTGGTATCGTTTTTACTGTCATTAAATAAGGTGAATATTTCTTTTTCATAAAAGTGGTGGAAATAAGCAATTTGAATTATTCGACCGTAATTTAATTCGAGCATTAAGAGGTTAAATAAAAATCTCAGGCAAAATTAACAGAGTTTATCAGAAATTAAATTTAAGGACGCATATGTTAATGTATGGTTAAAATTACTTGTTGTAATAATAATAAATACGATAATGTCATTAAAATTCGTTAATTTTAATGTAAAACTATTCACTTTAAACAGATAATACAGTGTATTCCCGGACAATGTTTTGTTTTCCTTCCAGATTTCAAAGATTTAAACCCATAGAAAAAATGAATTGATGATGGATATTGGTGGGTAAAATAAATAAAATAAATCGATATAATTTATTTAAAACATGTGATTAATTACTTCTAGTAAAAATATTTAGTGTTTATGAATTTAAAATCTGTTTTATGTAGTTTAAAGTATTTTAAAAGGTGAATCTCTATTTAACGAATTTTCCATATAACGAATTTTTTACCGGGATTTAGCGACTTCGTTAAATAGAGGTTCGACTGTATTTGAATATAAAGGTAAGAAAAAAAAATGTTTTCTAAATTTTATGAAATTTTTCTACATTTTTGCATCTTATTTCTGCACTTAATTACCTTTAATTTTTCCAATTATTTGTATTTAGTTAAAAAAAAAAAAAAACTATGCACAGTTTTATTTGTATATGTAAACCAAACTGTGAAAAATATTGGGGATTTTAATTGATATGGGGTGAGGTTGGGACATTTTCAACGTTCTTGATAACGCTTAAAATATTCAGGAAAATTCCTTATTTTTCTCCAATTTCTTTTTCTTTTCTTTTCTTTTTCTTTTTTTAAATTTCTTGTGCGATAAATATATGCCCTAATTCATATAGTGTGCGGCCTCGAATAGTATTTAAGGTGCAATTTAAAAAAAATGAGTTTGAAGGTCCCTTGTCCCCTTAATATTTTATTAAGGTGACAGAATAAACACCTGACAATGGCATTTCTTCTCCACACTTTCAGGGACCCTCCATGTCTGACATTAACTTGTTTGATAAAGAGCAAAATGAAGGAATGGTTTAGTGATATATTTTATCGCTGTCACCCATTACGCAGTCCAATAAAAATTAATAATCACTAAGAAAAATATTTATATAAAATAAAATTATACGTTCGAAATATTGCATTTTTACTTTCTTTTCTACAGGGTGTCCACTCTCAACGGTGTCCAGTGGCTAATTTCTGAACTAATTTCTAGAGTTCCAATTACAAACATTTTTAATGAGGTAAAAAATTATTTTAAAAGTCGTTTTGATCAATAAAAACATTTCTTAAGGCTGTTCTCAACTGCTCCGCTCAACAAGCGCAAAACGTTTGGACAGATTTACAAATTTATTTTTTAACAGAAAGATATAAAATTGGAAAGCCTGACCATGGAAGCGGTTTGGAATCGAACTGTGTTTTCCATTTTCTGATCAATAAATACCTATGGAGTTATAAGCGATTTTGATCACGTGACACGGCATTTTTCGCCCCTTACTGACTGGATTTTCTTCTTTCGTTCGGAAGTTCAGTTCAAAATGCCAACTTTGACGGTATTTTCTGAAAGATCTATTGCGTTTACAAGAAAACGGAAAAAACAGTTCGATGATATAGTTTCTGAATAACAACACCTTCTAGTTTCATAAGTTTCCGAGCAAAAATGGATTAAAACTTATGTCAGAAATTTGACCCGTTGGATTTGAGAACAGCCTTAACAAATTAGGGAATTTAAATTTTTATACGGTCCCTCGGTCCTATGCTCTTTAATAAACAGCTATGCCTTGCTGATGACTGAGTTTTTCGCTAATCGTTGCCACAGATTAATTTTGAAAAATGGAACAGTTGCAGTTACTGAAAAAAATAATAGTTCGAAAAGTTTTGTCAGAAAATATGAAGAGCTAAGTGGAAGAGCATGTTAAGTAACAAAAATTACATTTGAAGAAATTTGATGTGAAAGTTTTTGTTGTCAATTTTAATGATTTATTTTCGGTTTGATACCATGTGTTTAAAATATTAACAGGTGTGGTACCGTATTTTATGGAAGAAACGCCGAGGCGTTTACGAATTTAGAAGTTAATTTTTTTCCAAGTGCGGCGTTTACGATTTTTTTAAATACCAACTGAGTTTCCTCAATTTAAAAATTCATAAATATTTAAAATCGGATTTAAATATTTTAAATAAAACTTCAGACTAGGGATGCAACGGATATCCGGCAAATATCCGATATCCGGCATATCCGGCTGATTTTTCAATATCCGAAATACCGTCGGATATCCGGATCACAATCACCGGATATCCGACTTCTCTGCCGGATATCCGGCAGAGCGCAGCGAAGTGAATATATAAGGATAACAGAAATATTTTGACCCCAAACAATGCCGAACAATTTTGTTTATAATGCAAAATATGAAAGTAAGTTCACTATACATGAGTAAAAGGTAATTCTCAAAAGTTTAAAGAATTGCCAGCTTTCCTAACATTGGTATTTGAACTCTTTATAATAAATTTAAGAATTTATGTTTACTTCTTTCAGAAAATTGTAGCTTTACTTTCAGAATGCAAAATAAAATTTGAAGTTTTTTATTAAAGTATGACTTTATATTAATTTTCTTTCTTTTTTTAAGTTTAACAATTGAACAGGCCAATTTTTAGAAGAAAGTATTGTAATAGAAATTTTTTCGATTTCCGGTTTTCGACGGATTTAGATGTTTTAGAGGTCAGCCTCCTTCAATATGGAAACATTCCACTGGAAGGAGGGGGGCCACTTAATCGCGAGTTTTGTGCCTTTTTCATTACTGTACCACCGAAAAGTGTATGAAGTTATCCATATAATTGAACAAAATTTTTTGTAATTTTTTTGGCTATGTCCAGCAGGTTCTCCTTTAAATTGGAAATATTCTGCCAAAATGGGGCGCTGTAATAGAGATTTTTGTGCCACTTTCATTCTTGTACCATCGAAAAGTGTATGAAGTTATGCATAGAATTGAATCAATTTTGGGGGGTTTGTTTTTGGCTATGGCCAGCAGGTCCTCTTTCAATTTGAAAATATTCTGCTGGAAGGGGGCGCTATAATACGGATTTTTGTGTTATGTTCATTATTTTACCATTGAAAAGTGTATGAAGCTAAGCATAGAATTGAACCAATTTTGTGTGTATATTTTTGGCTATGGCCAGCAGTTTCTCCTTGCATTTGGAAATATTCCGCCAGAAGGTGGCACTGTAACAGAGATTTTTGTAAATTTCTCAATTTTTTTTTTTTTTTTTTTGTGCTGTATATTGGCGGCTCATGAAGCGGAGGGAACTTCGCATCCTGCTAAGCTGGCTATTCACAAACAGCTGATGTACAACAGAATAACGAAAAACTTATTGATTTTAATAAATATCATGATCGAGATTAACTTATTCTTATTCTGATTAATTGACTGGAGCAGATATTTTAGATCAAAATCAAAGTTGGTATAATATTGAACTAATAATATTGAAGTATGGTAACATTTGGAACTACTTTTTGAAATATTAAGATGTATGAGATAGAAGAAAGTTTTGGGATTGGCAAATCCAACTAGTTATTTTTGTAACTTCCTTATAAATATTTAAAATTAAAAGTAATTTTCTTTTTACTTATAAATATCAAAATAATTTAACTTAAAATAAAACTAAACGTGACTTAGAGCAAAAACAATATTAAATAATTAAAACAGAAAAAGGGCATCAATTAAACCTATGTTTGGAGAAAATAACTCTTTAATCATGGGCATATTAGTAGATATTTTATGTTTAAATTATAAAAAGAAAGTATGTAGTATTTCTTTGTGAAAATACTCTACAATTATATGCATATTAATTGGTCAAAATTTACTATACAAATTATCAGCATTTTATTGTACAAATTAATTAATTATTAGCAATTATCAATATAGTCAATCCCATATCCAAATCCAGTAGCAATTATCAGCATTTCATTGTACAAATAAACAGAATATTTTAATGTTTAAATTACATTTTTTATGCAATATTATTAATATACATTATAGGGCTTGAATGGCAGATACAGGGCTTGAATTTCGAGACGGTATGGCAGGATTCATGCCCTAAAGATTATTATTGTGTCCTATTTATTATGCCCTATTGTGGGCGGACGGCTCCTGTTTCCAAAAAATCATTTTCCGAAAATGTTTCTTTGTAAAACAACGATCAAGTCTCAGGGCCGACCGACAAATTTCGTGATATTTTCTACTATCGATTAGCAGATTTCACAGGTTATTCTTACGACAGATTAACAAAATTCATAGTTGTTTTTCTGCATCTGACTGAAAAATTTTGTGCTTTTTCTCCATGACCGACTGACGAATGCCATGATTTTTTCTAGAGACTGATCGGTGAATTTCGTAATTTTTTTTCTCGAGATCAATTGACAAATATAGCAATTTTATTCTGTGACCAATTGGCAAATTTCCCTGTTTGTTCTTGCGAAATACTGATGAAAATAACGATTGTTTTTTGTATCCGATTGAAAAATTTCGTGTTTTTTCTCTGCGACCGGCTGAGGAATTTCATGATATTTACTCGTGACTGACTGGCAAATTTCACTATATTTTTTCATGATCGATTGACGAATTTTATGATATTTTCCCGCTGCTGATTTCCCACGAACTTCAGTTTTCTTCTTGCTACCGGTTGACAAATTTTGTTATTTATTTTCACCATAATTGACGAAATCGGCGATATTTTTTTTATGACCGATTTATGTATTTTGCAATGTTTTTTCCCTGTGCTCAAAATAGTAAATTACTAAAAGGGCAGTAATGGCCACTGGAGACTGGGCCCTACCAAATTGGCCAACAGTCAGCACTAAGCAAAATGAGATTACACTTGTGGCACACATGAAGAAAAAATTACTGAACTTTAAAAAACATGTTTAGAAATAACAAACTAGTTGATTTTTGCAATTCACAGAAATTAGGACATGACTTTTAAAATCAACCTTTTATCGTGTAATAGAAGAAATCAATTGACTATTTCCTTTTCAAACTTTGGATATGGATTTAAAATTCCAATGCATTGCAATTCCATGCAAAAAAATCTGCAACTGAAATTGAAAAAGTAAAAAACAGCCGTATGAAAGATCGAGCTCAGCTATCTTATGCAAAAAGAATCTTTTAAAACTTTTCAAATTTAAACAATTTAAAAAAAAACCTGCCCATTGGTTTAACATTACGGAATGGCCATTTTCAAGTTAGTGAAGGGTCCCCTTATAATTCAACTGTGTGATGTGAATGAAAAAAAAAATTAAATTTGGTAACAATATTATGATAGTGTTAGAAAGTGTTTTATAATGTATGACTAATGTATGATTTTTTGTTCTTGCTAAAATTTCCTATGGGTTAATATAGAATTTCATGATTTGAGAAGGGAAAACTAGTTTCACTGGAATGCCCCCTTAACAAAAGAAATTACTTTGAGGAAATAAATGTTTCTTAAAATCTTACAAAAATAAAGTATTTCTTAACAAAAATAAATAAATAAATAGGAAGGATTCACAAGGAGTTTATTTAATATTATTAATTCATACTCAATAGATTGAAAAAATTTCAATATAAGCATAACATTTATTCATTAATCTTTCAAGTACAGTAAAACTCCGGTTATCTGAAAAGCATGGAACCAAAACATTTTTGTTGACTGGGGTTCCATAAGAATTTTCAGATAAATGGGAAGCTTTCTTATTTACCCTACCAGATGCCACTACTCAGCCTTCTCTCCCCCCCCCCCCACCCCAAATCTATAATTGCAATGAAACAGCTTTGAATAATGAAATATTGCCAAGCTACACATTAGCTTCTGGAGCAGAGAACGGCTCCTTGAGAAAAGTAAAAGACATTACAGGAAAAGGTTGATACAGTTTTTGATTGAAGAACTGACTGATGGAGCAGAAGTTGTTGAAAATTTAAAACTTGTGGATATGAAGAAAGTTAACTACTGGTTAGATTCTTGATGGGAGTGAATGAAAGTGAATTAAAATTAAAACGTTAGTAACATTTTTACATAAGTTATGGCCTAACGTTGAGTTGCTAGTCTTTGAAACACAGTTGCAGACGGCAGAATCTGATGTCATTGGAATTGTGGACAGAAATGATGACATTATATACACTGTAGTGTTTTCGGACATGTTGAATGCATTTAAAATTCCATAGTTCAATTTTAACGAAAATATCAGGGATTACAGTTTTGACTATAATTCCATTAAGGATATAATAAAACAAGTTTGTTCAGAAGTGACATACAATCACCGTAGGATATCGACAATAGAATCACCGATATGCATTATTCATGCAAGTAAGTTAAAAAATAATGCACAACAAATTTTGCAAATTTTTCTAAAATTTTTTAACAGAGCATAACCATGCGTTTCCGATAATTTCTAAAGTTATAAAAGTTGGTCTGTGCTGTTTGTCAAAAGTGTAACTTGTGAAAGAGGCTAAAACATGCAAAATGGAATAAATTCTAAAATTTATTTAGCAACCCAATTGTTAATTGCCCATAACATTAGGTGAAAGTTGAAAAATAGACATGGTATATATAAAACTTGATTCTGTTCCTTTGTTTTAATAAAAATAAACATTTTTGATAATAAATTATCTTGAGTTGCTAATTTAAATTATTTCAAAGGTATTTTGTCATGTCTGTATAAATGTAATTCTTTAAGTGGCACATAAAAAAATAACGGGGTTTAAAGATATTTTTTTTCCTTTCCAACAGTTCAACTCCCCTGTATTTTTAAATGTTGGCTGGAAAACTCCCCTTCTGGGGAAAACTTGAATTTCAAGCCCTGATGTTCAAAGAGATATAGTTTTTGTAAATTATATTTCAATGCATTTAAAATGTTTTAATGATGTTTGTAATTTATTGTTCTGAGATGGCGTTATATAAAGAAATAATTCACCATATAACTAAAAACATATCTAGTGCCGGATATCCGATCGGATATCCGGCCGGATATCCGAATCCGGCAGGCAAAGGAGCTTCGGATATCCGGTATCCGATATCCGGGAAAATCAATATCCGGTGCATCCCTACTTCAGACATCTTAAGATATTAAAAAACGAGGCATCCTACACTGGTCAGAAAACTTTGATTAAAGTTAGGTCAATGTGACGCTGTTGAGAAAAGTAGCGCTCCGATGGATGCGGCGTTTACAAAGGGTGCAGCGATAACGATATTTTTAAGCTTATTCAGACCAATTTGAGGAGTGCGGCGTTTCTTCCATAAAATACGGTACTAAACTCTATCATAAAACTTATTCATATTTAATTTTTAAATATTAAAAAATATTAATATTATTTGCATTATTAAATATTAAAATATTAAATATTAATGAATAATGTCTTAAATCTTCAAGACTAAATAGAACTTTGATATTTTAGCTTTACCATGTAATAGAATACCTGATAACACCTTCGTCCAAAAGATAAAATAATTTTAAAGAAAATGTAGCATAACATGTTCTTCCACCAAGCTCTTCAATTGTTAAACTACGTTAGAAAGGAAAAATTGTATTTTCCTACCAACAACAGATTATCGATATAAACAAACGAACATTTCAGAAATTGTGATTAATTTTGCAAATGTAAACAATGTGTGGTGAGTCATTCATATTTGAAAATGCATTTATAAAAATTTAAAAACTTTCGCGCATTGAATATTTTAACACCTGTAGTATAATATGCCTTTGACGTCATTCCCCTATAAACCAATGAAAATAGTTTATAATTTGAAAGCGAAGTCTTAGAAAACTCCAAGTCTATTTTCGGTTATTTACGATTTATCACATCTCCAAGCTAAACATAAAAGTACTCTATTTCCTTAGTATTAATGTAATAAACATAGTCTTTACTTTGTTTGTTTCAGGTTTGTATGTTTTTATTTTGGAAAAATTGATTTGATGAATAATTAATCCATTTTCCTTTTTTCTTTTCAGACTTAATTACGCCTCAACATTACATAATTTTAAATTTTACCTCGTTGAATAGGAAGGGCGTACTTTCAAATGTAAATTGCGTGAAAACTGTATTTCAAATTACTGACTTTATATGATTTTTTAAACCAAATAGCTCGATTACGGAATAATAGTATATAAATGTTTTTATCAATTATTTAAAATTCTAAGGGGAAACCATGATTTCTAACCATCGTCCCAGGACGGGCGCTGTTTACACTATTAAGAGATATTTAGTAAAAATTTCCTATTGCACTAAGAAGTAAGATAAAAAAGTCCCATTCATCTAATGCCAAAATTGACAGAGTTATAAAACTTTGAATTGCATGACTTATGCCAATTTTTGCATCTGAACACAGATGAGTTAGGCCATGCTTCGAGGGATCGTACATAAAGTGCTTAAAGTATTAAAAGAATTTATTTCACGGGTACATTTCTACATTTCACCGAAGGGAGTCACCTGGAGCAAGTTTTAAGGTAACGTTAATTTTTATTAATTGAGTTTTAGATTAGATAATCTAATAGCGTTTTAAAATATGTATCATTTTGTAAAGAATTGCGATTGTTGTTGTTTTTTATAATTTCATTTAACAAAAAATCCGTTATTTTTTTAACTTATATTTTTAGTACAAGTTGTATATTTTTATTAATATGTCAGAATGAGAATAGATTTAAAATTTATATTGTAATGTTACTTTTACTCTGAACTATTACTTTTCTATATCTGACGATCATTTATATTTCTAGTAAATTTGTGAATGACCAATATTTCGCAGCAAAGAAATAAAAAAAAAAAAAAAAAAAAAAAAAGCTTCAACTTTAAACAGCTATTACTTGGTCAGTTTTAATCGTGTAGAAGAATGAGACTTTTTTGTCATACTTCCTAGTATAATAGGATATTTTTACTAAATATAAATTATAGGACCGGGAAACAGTACAAAAATTTTAATTTTGTAATTTTTTTCAGAAATGATTTTATTGACCCAAGTCGCTTTTAAAATACTTCTTTA
Source organism: Maratus speciosus (assembly GCA_963932465.1). NCBI lineage: Eukaryota > Metazoa > Arthropoda > Arachnida > Araneae > Salticidae > Maratus > Maratus speciosus. The sequence goes on from OZ010798.1 coordinate 297,722,201, forward strand.
CTTTATTTAAAACAGTTTTGTAATTGGAACTATATGCCTAATGGTTTAGGGATTAGCGATAGGATAGAGGACACCGTTGAGAGTGGACACCCTGTATACAAGAAAGTAATGAACTGATGAAAAATCTTGACTTCCGGTTTTCGACGAATTTATATGTTTTAGAAGGTTCCGAATTTGATTTGGCTGTTTTTTGAAAATGTCTGTCCGTGAGCTTCTGTGTCTGTCTGTATGTAACACAAATTTTGTGGGCACTCTATATTAAGAATTAATAAACAGTATTCAATCAAACTTCAGATTCAGTTAGACCTGATTAGGTTTTGGTGTAATTTGCCCAAAAGGTAGCGCTGCTATGCTGAATTTTTCACGATTTCAGAGATAGCTATATCTCATGAACTAATGCACGGAATTTCACCAAACTTCATAATCTGTTAGGCCTTGACATAAATTGATTCTTATTAGGTTCAAGTATATACTGCCCAACAGGTGTCGCTGCTATGCTGTTTTTCAGGATTTCCTCGATAGCTATATTTCAAGAAGGAATACATTGCCATTTATTTTTGGTTGTAGACAATTTGATTTATTTATAAGAAAGTTTCATGATGGCCACAACAAACTGATTTTATTACTTTCTTAAAACTTAAAAAGAATTTCGATTCGTGAAGATTTTCGAGAGATTTATATGTTTTAGAAAGCCCTGAACACGATTTGACTGTTTTTAGAAAATGTCTGTCTGTGAGTCTATCTGTGACAAAAATTTTGTGGGTGCTCTTTCGAAAAACTAATGCACAGAATTTAATAAAACTTTAGATTCAGTCAGACCTTGATATAAATTGGTGTGATTAGTTTTTGGTGTAAATGTAAATCGTCCAACAGGTGGCACTGCTATGCGGATTTTCACCCGATTCAATTAAATGTTGATATAAATTGTTGCTGATCAGGTTTTACTGTAAATCGCTCAACAGCTGGCGCTGCTATGTTGCATTATTCAGGATTTACACGATTTTAGCGATAGTCATATCTCAAGAGCTATTGCACGGAATTTCATCAAACTTCATATTCTGTTAGACCTTGAAATAAGTTGGTACTGATTAGGTTTTCGTGTAAATCATGTAACAGATGGCGCTACTATGCTGTATTTTTCATGATTTTCGCGATAGCCATACTCCCAAAAACTAATACACGGAATTTACTTCATATTCTGTTACACTTTTACATAAATAGATCCTTATTAGGCTTGGATGTATACTGGCCAACAGATGTCGCTTTTATGCTGTTTCGGAATTTTGGTTGCAGACATCTAAGAGGGTAGGTACCGAAATTCAATGATTTGTTTGAAAAATGTGATGCTTAACATCTTCTTTTTAAATGCACACAATTCAACGAACTTATACCTTCAAAATCCTCCTAATGAGCATAGATTGTCATTTAATTGATAGTGATTAATAGTGAATTTTGTAGTATTGACATGTATGAGATAAAGGATTTGGGATTGGCACATCCGACTAGTTTATTGTTAGTCTTAAGATTTTACTGAAGTAAATATACCATGAATGCTAACGTTAATGTTAGTGGAAGGAGAAGAATTGAACATAAGAAATCGAGATACGACTTTTGGTCACAAATCCTCAAGAAATAGTAAATTCCATTAGTAAAAAACAGGTAAAGCACGTAGGGAAAGGTTAGGCTGCAAAATCTCGTATCTCTTGTCAAAATCATTAGACTTGGCATTTGTTTCTAGTATTATTTCATTCCACTGGCGGAAAATTTTGAAAAATTCTAGCTAAGGAAAAAAAAATTCAAAGAAAATTATTAAATAAAAAGAAAAGTGCCTAGTTAAACTGGTGAGCTCACAGGCTATTCACACTACTTGTATATTCTACTCTTATTTCAAAGAATAATGGCAGGGGAGAGGAGGATTAGCTGCCTTATTTCAACCTTTTATATCTTAACCAATGAACCTCCAAATCTAATCAAGGAAGTGCCTTATCAGAATAAACAGGTATACCAAATTTGAAGCAAATCGGGTAATTCTGCATGAAAACCCCATTTATCTAAATTAAGGGGGGATTAGCCTCCGTCCTCCCTTATACTTAACCAATGAACCCCCAAAACTAAGCTCCCTGCAGGAAAAATTGGCTTTTAAAGGAGAAGCGTCCTCTTTTCATTATCCTTTCGGTGGTTACTCACAAGCCCTTATCTTTGGTTAGTAATTAAGGTAACGAAAGGAAAATGAAAAGAGGACGTTTGTCCTTGAAAAGCCTATTTATCCTACAGGGAGTACAAAATTTGAAGCAAATCGGATATTTTTAGCAAGAGTTATCGCGTTATGTACATATATACAGAACCTGCGGGTACATTAGCTCTCAGGCTTTGATAGCTTGTGAGCTAAAAAGCGAGAAAAAAAGGAGAATTTTATGAAAGTAATAAAATGCGGAAAATCGTGGATCCGTGGAAGATTCCCAAGCCTAAATTTCACGATATTTTGAAATTCTGAAGATTTTTCCTAAAAAACATATCCAATGTCAAACACAGAAAACCTTTTTAATTCGAATTCCAAAGGGATATTTATAATGCTTGAATGATCGGAAATTTACATTAATAACAACATAACAGAAAAACTATGAGCTAAATTGATTTGTATGCAATAATTTATTATTTCTACAATGATCAATTTTAAGTTATTCCTAACAGAATAGCGGATCAAAATTTTAAAAGTCATGACTAAGTGATATGAGTAGTGAATTGAGTAATAAATTAAACATGAAGTTTATATACTGCTCAAATTTTTCTGTGAAAAAGCGGTATAATCAGAAGTGTTCTTTAAAAAAAAAAAAAAAAAAAAGAAAAGAAAAGAAAAAAAAAAAGAAAGAAAGAAAGAAAAAAAAATGAAAGATAAAATGCAAATGCTCCCACTTTTCAAACGTTGGAATATGCAAATTTTATGTGTGGCGGCGAAAAGGTGGCATTAACCGTAACGAATTAAATTTGACTTTCAGATTATTTAAAGAAAAGGTGAACAGATATTTCCTTGACTGATTTTTATCATTGAGGGCAATGTCTGAACGAAGTCAAATACAGTCGTGGCCATAAGTTTAGGACCACCACTGAAAATTAAGATCCAGACAATAAATTGAATACTTACTCGTTAGTAAAATTATAAACTCTGTTTAATACAGGAATATTACATTTCTACGCATATAAATCGCATACATTAAACACAAATTTTACAGAAAAATAAATATTTTGTTGGTCCGCCGTTAGCTTTTATTACGGCCTGCAAACGTTTAGGCATGCTCTCTACCAGACTTCGTCAGTATGCAGCTGATAATTCATTCACCCAAACTTCCTTAATTGCTTTTTCCAGTTCTTCAGCACTTGTTGGCTATTTCTCAGAGACCTTGTGCTTTAAGAGAGTCCGTAAGTTTTCAATTGGATTCAAATCGGGACTGTTTCCAGGCCAGTCAAAGATTTGAATTTTCTTCGTCTTCAAGAACTGAGTAACAATGTTAGAGCGATGACTTGGTGCACCATCATGCATAAAAATTGTGCATTTATGAACGGCCATGTGTAATTCTAACTTCTAATTCAACAAATCCACCTATTTTTTGCCATTCACAGTCGTTCCTGGAGGTCGGAAGAACAATGCAGCCGTTCCGTTCACTGACATTCCATCCCAAATCATGACACTTGGGGAGTGTTTAACAGTTTGTAAAGTGTAACGTTCATCGAATCGCTTTCCATTAGGTCTACGGACATAGTACTTGCGTGTAGAGAACTGCTCTATGATAGATTCGTCCGAAAAAAACCCGTTGCCACTTTCGAATTGTCCATTTGGCATGTTTCTTGGCAAAGTCCAAGCTCTTAGCTGTCATGGCCGCTGTTAACCTGGTTTTTTTTCGCAGGTTGATGAGATTTTAAATGAAAGTCGTCGAACAAACGCCGACTTACTGTTCTACGTCTGATATCCGCGCCTTTTGCAAGCAGTACTGGCCGTATCTTGCTTGCAGAACTCATTGGAGAACGAACTGCTATTCTCCTAATGAAGTGTTCATCCCTAGGTGTGGTTTTACGAGCTCGACCACACCTTTTGGCATCAACATAAGTCCCTGTTTCTTTAAATTCATTCTTACTACGTCTTACTAGTTCACTAATTAATCGTTCAGAATATCCTTCATTGTGAAGAATGACAATTTGTGCACGCTGAGCTTAAGAAACTGACGATTTTTGACCTATTTTCATAGGTTTTCAAAACTTGTAAAACAAGCAACAATTGCATCTGCGACGTTTATTACTCAAAGATCAAACGTAAAGTGAATACAGTACTCTACTGCCAGACGGAAATGATACCATCTAACGCAATCGATTTGATTTATGACGTTATCGGTGGTTTCAATTGTAAAAACACTGGTTTTTGCACGGTGGTCCTAAACTTTTGGCCACGACTGTAGAAGACTAGACAATTATTGGTGACTTAGAAGTGGTCCGTAATTGCAGAAGAGTATCGCATAGTACAATTTCTACGATTATTTTGTGTGTGTGTGTGTGTGGGGGGGGGGGGGGGTGAAAAGTGCATATCGAAGACCAGGTCTTGGTACAACGCGAAATGAGGGTTGATGTTAAGGCTCACGATCAGAGGAATTCAAAATATGAATACCAGTTTTCGCTAACATCGTCTTCGCTCGTCTACTGATACTACAATTTCCAGTGAAAGTGTCCGAAAACGACTCCATGGCAGCGATTCCCAAACTATGGGTCGCGGAACAATAAGGGGTTTGCAACAAAAATACATCTTTTATTTCATCTGTTTAAAAAATATACCGGGTGAGCCAAAAGTTCGTTACAACTTTAAAAACTCATAAAAAAGGTAGAAATTGTGATAAAGGAGTGCAGTTAGCAAGAAAGAGTTCACAAGGTAGTCGGATATTTTTAGCAGAAAAAAAATAGTTAAAAAATCACATGTAGAGGGCGCTGACGACCCAAAACACAATGAATAGGACAATAGTGTCGTAGAATATTCTGGAGGTTACATTGAACATTTGTTATTGGAAGAATAAATGAATGGAGCGTATTGTTGTCCTGTTCATTGTGTTTCGAGCCGTCTGCGCCCTCTACATGTGATTTTTTAACTTTTTTTTTGCTGCTAAAAAAAATCCTACTACCTTGTGAGCCTTTTCTTGCAAACCGCACTCCTTTATCGTAATTTCTTCCTTTTTTATGAGTTTTTAAAGTTGTAACGAACTTTTGGCTCACCTGGTATAACAAATACAATAATTTACAACCGGAATAATCATGAAAGCTATTAGCTTAAACTAAAACTTCGTGAGAAGGCAGTGTTTTCTAACAGTCAGTCGGTATTATGTTATGACCTCGTTGTGAGATATATCAGTGATCGCGCAGTCGTTATGTCAACCCTGTAAAAATCCTTAATTTCCTTTTGGATGTACGTAGGAGCAGAATATCCATAAACATCTAAATCAGCTTTGAGGTCTTTGATGGGGTTCAACACGACATATTTGTGTGAACGTGCCTTTTCTAATTTGCTGTTTTTGAAAAACAACAGAAACAAACTGCGTGTAGAAAGTTGACTTAAAGTTAAAATTAACCAGTTTAACTCTGATGTAGATACCCTCTTCGGTAAACACTAGTGCCAGAAATCTCACTGATTGCAAAGTTGTCTTTTGATAATAATTAAACGTATTTTTCATTATATTTGTTGTTTTAATTACTATTCAACTTACACACATTGGGATTTACAGGGTATCTACATGAATTGTAAAAAAAAAAAAAAGTTCCCAGATTTTTCCATGATTTCCCTGATTATCTCTATCAACTTCCCTGATTTCCATTAGTAACAATACGCATGCGGTATTTTTTCATGTATGCCAGATCCTCGTATAACACACTTATTCAGCTTCCTAATATCTCATTTAGGAGAAAGAAACATAAAAATTGTCTAATATTCATTAAATATTGGTCGACAGTTTAAAAAATCCGAACTCAAAATTTAGTCCAACAACTTCATATAGTGGCCAATGGATATAGGGTGACAAGCAAATTTCCTCATTTTCTGAAAAATATTCAATTCTAAGCCTTATCTGACGGGTTAGCTAATTAGACTAAGCTGGCCACTTCGTCAGGTTATGCTAATGTATCATTCAAAAATTTTAAATTGCCTTCAATATAAGCGCTATCTACAGAAAATGAGGGCATCTGATCAGCTTAATTTGCAATAAATATCAAAAACTCATACCATGTACATCTTTTCAAAAATATTGGGAAAGGCTAATCAGCATGTGAAAAAATATGGTATATAAAATAGACGAATAAGTCTCGTTGACAAGGTGAAAATGCAAATATTTTCGCATACAGACAAATTTCCCTGATTTTCGAGTATTTTTTACAAAGCCCCCTGATTTTTCCAGATTGATAAAGCTCCCTGATTTTTCTATGATTCCCTGATTTCCAGATTCTGTAGACACCCTGGATTATCAACTCTTGTTTTTGTTGATAGTGCATCCTTCGTACGAAATGTTGCCTTTGTCATAGGATATGATAGCCGATAGCTTATAGAGGGCACAGGAAATTTCTATACTGATATTAGATACACCCTAATATCGGGTGGGTCGCGATTTTTTCTTTTTTTTACTTAAAGGTGGGTCGCGTACGAATAAAGGTTGGGAACCTCTGCTCCATGGTATAGATCTGTATACTTGTAGAACTATTCGTGGTTCATTAACAACACGTTATTGTGCTGTCCGGAGAGAGTGTTTATAGGGGAGCATGTCAATTGGAGGAGACATGAATGGAGAAATGTCCTTTTTTGAGAAGAGTCTATTTTTATAGTCCACTCTGATAATGGGTAATTTTTATCTGCAGGGAAACAGGAACTCGAAACAAAACTTCATTTCTGTAAGAAAGTGTAGAGACCCAGATAGACATTTCATTGAATTACTTTCAGTGTCGGCGTCTTTTCTTATGGCCACGCTGTGTTTTCATCTTTAATGGCTGTACAAGGAAACTGATGGACATCCTGCAGGAAAGAGAAGTTTACTTCAAGTTCGATCTAATCTACTTATGTCCTTTTAATTAGTGAATCTCCCGTCCTTTTGTTAAAAAACTATATTTATAAGACCACCCTGATAATGAGACATTTTCATCTGCAGGGAACCTGGGATTCGAAACAAACCTTCATTCCTGTAAAAAAGCGTAGAGGTCCAGACAGACGTATCATTGAACTACTTTCATTGTCGGCGTCTTTTCTTATGGTCACACGGTAATAATCAATCAATGCTTTAGAATAAGAAGGAGCACTTTTCCTTTTTAAACGCAGCCTTAGATTTAAGGCTGCGTTCATCCTGCAGGAGGGAGAAGTTTACTTCAAGTCCTATCTAATCTTCTTTATCTCCTTTTCATTGTTGAATCTCCCGTCCTTTTGTTAAAAACCGCATTTTATTGCTTTAGAATGAGAGGAGCACTTTTCCTATCTAAACGCAGCCTTAGATTTAAGGCTGCGTTAAGAAAGTAAAAGTGCTCCCTCTCATTCTAAAGCAATACAAATGTCAAGTGGCCTTTCTTTTCCAATCCCCTTGTGGTGTTTAACAAGAGGACGGAAGATTCAACAATGCAAAGAGGATAAGACGATTAGTTCAAATTTGAAGGAAGCATTTTCCTCCTGCTGGATGTCAGTGTTTCCTTGTAAAGATGAATAGCATTGCCCGATCAGAACCAAGAAACTGCGAGTTGAATGATATGTCTATCTGGACCTTTAGAAGAGGGAATGTTAGTCTGGGCTTCTGGGTTGGTATCTCTATTAAGGTTGTTCTCAACTGCTCTGCTCAACAAGCGCAAAACGTTTTGACACATTTACAAATTCATTTTTTAACGGAAAGATATAAAGTTAGAAAGCTTGACCATGGAAGCGATTTGGAAATGAACTGTGTTTTCCATTTTTAGATCAATAAATTACCTATTGAGTTATAAACGATTTTGATCACGTGGCACGGTATTTTTCTCCCCTTACTGACTGGATTTTCTTCTTTCGTTCGGAAGTTCGGTTCAAAATGCCAACTTTGGCAGTATTTTCTGAAAGATCTATTGCGTTTACAAGAAAACGGAAAAAAAACAATTCGATGACATAGTTTCTGAATAACAACACCTTCTAGTTTCATGCGTTTCCGAACAAAAATTAATTAAAACTTATGTCAGAAAGTTGACCCTTTGGATTTGAGAACAGCCTTAATGGTCGTACCGATCTCCACATCCTTCAATGGATCTCTGGCGGCTCAGCAGACACCGTTTGTAGTCTGGAAACTATTTTAACCCTTTCGGCCCTGGCGGTCACAAATGTGTTCCTTACTTTTAAAATGCTTTAAACTAGAAATAACGCCTTGCAGATACCTCATAATCACATATGTGCATTCTATATTTTGACTTTTTAGTGGACAAGTAGCGCCATCTAGCTTTGAAATAGTAAAAAAAAAATGACAAAAGTTTTAATTTTTTTGGACTTTAAGAATAAAGTTAGGGCCGAAAGGGTTAATGGACAAGAACTGCATGTCACATCGTGCTGGTCCGATGAACGATTTCCAGGGCGATGACGGGATCATAAAAATGGTATGGGTAGCATGTACTCTGTAGATCCGGGACCGTTACCTTTCATTGTACACATGACATTACTATATCTGGCCTCTGTTTAACCCCTTAACGGTTGCATTAAATTACGTTTAAAAATTCAAATTGCTCATTGACACCACTTTTTTGAAAAAGAAATATTCACATTATGTAATGACAGGTAAAATTATACCATAATAAAGCCAATTACACTATTTTATAAAACTGGTGGGAATCAAACAATCTGAATAAAAGACATATCCCGTGCATATCACGGGAGCGAGAATTAAGGGATTAAAGGGGAATTCGTCATTACAATCATCCAAACACGAACCGGGATTCGAACGCAAAACCTGATGACTAGTAGTCTGGGGAACAGACAGGAAAGATAAATAAAGATTTAACTACCAACCAATATCTTTGAACAGCATGTGTTTATTTTCTTTTCATTATATATCATGAAAATTTAGAGAAGTAGAAAATTCATAAAACATTACTGAATACCTACTTTGCTATTCATGACTGTAACTTAACCACACAGTCTTGTAAGAGCACACATTCCATAAATAAATAAATAACGGAGTAAATGTGATTCCACATCAAAGAAAACTTAAGATAATCATTGCCACTTTCTTGAATGAATTCATTGTGGCGTTCTACGCATCGTATCGTAACCTTGCTGCCAACCGTCCATTTTATTTGGTTCCGAGCTAGTAACAATTGACCCTAAAACGGTTACGGGTAATTACCAGCAGACAACGAGATCTTTCTTTATTATTATTATTTTTTGTCACTTTACGACTGAATCGCTGGTTGAACACTTTTGTAAAGGGGTAGAATTATTCATGAATGTACCCATGAACTTCGGAGTCAAAAGACACGTGTATTTTTCTTGTTCGAATAACTGAATGAACTTCTAAAGGAATTTTTATCGCAACTAAACATGGAGAAAGAAAGAGAGCGTAGGAGAAAGTGAGAAAGAAATACTGGATGCGCATGAAGGTGCTTTTGTTTTTTGTAATGCAGAAAGGGCAAAAAAGCTAGAGGTCTGCATGGGCCCGGGCTTGGCCCGAGGCCCGTACCCGGCAAAACGAAGAAAAAACGTCCAAGGGGCCGGGCCGGCGAATTAAAGACATTTTTTTTAACGGGCCACGCCGAGCAGTTAAAAAAAATGGTCCTATATAAAATTTTAAATTATCAAACTAAATCAATAAAAAGTGAACAGTTTTCAATGGAAGTGACACAGGGTTGCCAATTTGGTCTCCATTTTTATTCAGAAATTTACAGTTCATACCAGAAAAAATAATAGTACTTTATGCTTTATTTAATGAGAGACATTTACCGATCCCATAAAGTGAAAAATCTTCTTTTGAAATTTCCGATGTCAATTTGAAATTTCGGATTAAAATTGGAGACCAAATGCGCAACTCTGACGTAACAGAGGCGAGGTTAAATATAAATATCTTGCAAGAGCCGATGCTAGATAGAGAACATCAGTACAGAAACATAATATTAGAGATCGGCATTGGCAGTTGCATCATGTCTGAACCAGAGCTTAATTATTTTAGCAGACTTGGTCCGGGCCAGGATCAGGCTTACATTTTCTTTCTACATACTGGACCTTCATGATGGGACGGTACTAATGCTATTCTGCGTTCTATGGTTTGCGAACATAAAGTAATCTAAGACATATAGTAATCTATAATGTTAAAATTTCCCATAAATAAGTATGCAGTATTCTAGAAAAATATCTTAATTGCATTTTGAGAAAAATCGTTTTTTCTGTGGAAAATTGAGTCGGGTCTGATTTCATTGATTTGTGCACGGGCCGGGCCGTGAACCCCGAAAATACAAACGGGCCGAGTCGGGCTGAACTTTTAGTTTTTGCAGCGGGCCGGGCCGGACGGGTCTGGGAATTCCGGCCCGTGCAGCTAAAATAGCCTATAGGTGAATAGCACGGAGTTCTAAGTGTAATAGAGATGCAGTATATTGTCAAACCGGTATGCAATATGAAGCCGGTTATTGCTCAAATCATTTGGCCCAAACAAGACAAGCAGGAAGAGTAAGGGCTGAATTCACTGAAGTGAAAGAAGTGTTTGAAAACGAGCCGAAAGTATTTGGGCCGAATTGTAATCGGTTTTAGGGTTGCATTTTTGGTTTCAAGCAAAAGCTGCAAGTTTCATCTCTGTTAAACTTAGAACTCTTTTGGTGAAAAGCAGTGACATATAGATACAATATGTGTTAATTGTCTAGCATAAGGTCCTCTTTTTTGTTTATTTTTAAAGTTCTGTATTAAGACTAACTGACCAGCGAGTTGAACGTATATCTTACCACCTTTTAGCTACAGGTTTTGAAAATGATTTCAAATTTCACTTATCCGAAAATTTCGCAATTCCATCAGATCCTAGATTAGAACACCAGCAACGCTGAAATAATTCAACGCTGCTTAATTCAAAAAGTAAACATATACAGTTAGGTTTTGCCTTTGACGAAATATACCAAATAAACAGGATTTCACATAGAAAACTTAGGTAATCACTAACATTTTTTTGAATGAATTTATTGTCACGTTTTACGCATAGTAACCTTGCTGCTAAGCGCCAATTTTATTAGGTTCCGAGAGAGTAACAATTAATGATCCTAAAACCAGGGCTGCGGAGTCGGAATCAGGCCTATTTTTGAGCGAAAGAGTCGGATCTGTTAAAATTCCCGGAGTCGGAATCGTCCATTTTACAAGCAGGGCTGCGGAGTCGGAGTTGGAGTGAGACTCATTTTTGAGCGAAAGAGTCGGAGTCGGGGTCGGATCAGTTAAAATTCCAGGAGTCGGAGTCGTCCATTTTTCCCACCGACTCCGCAGCCTTGCCTAAAACGGTTACAGGTAATTACCAACATCAGACAACGAGTTTATTATTATTATTATTATTATTATTATTTCCAATTTACGGTTCAATCGTGGATTGACCACCTTTGTAAAGGGAGGATGAATGTACCATGAATTTGACAGTCACACAAGCTACGTAAAATTTTGTTCGAATCTTTTTTTTTTTTTTTTTTTTGTGTGTGTGTGTGGGGGGGGGGGGGGACCAAACATTGTATAAACCAAACAAAAAAAAGGTATAAAAAAGAAAAGAAAAAAAAAGAGAGAATGTCGAAAGTGTGAAAGAAGCACTGAACAATATTGAAGATTTTGTTTTTCGGTTCGCAGAAAAGTAGAAGGGCAGTGCACATAGCACAGAATGAGTAGCAGTGCACATATATATTAGAGATCAGTTCGAACACGTTTTTCGGAGCTCGAGCTCGATACCCAAAGTTCGAAGGAGAAAATATTTTAATAACACTTTTAAATTGTTTCAAGAATATTTTTCTCATTTTAAAATCTCTTCTTGCATAGAAATAAACCAGATGGGAAGACCGAGCTATGCTCGGTTAAAATTGGCTTTGTGTTTAACTCGATATAACCATAAATTCTCGCTGTATTATTCCTATAAAGCATTTTATTTTATAACAGTCTAAGAAAATTCCTTCAGATTCTGAGGGCCAATTTTTTCGCAAAATTTCGCTAAATTTGTCGACATCATTTCATATGGCGCCAAGCATGTCTTGAGAAAGTTCTATATACCCTGAATGATTGAATTCTGTTTTCGAGAACATTCTATGAATTCCTATTGGTTGAATCCTGTATCTCGGCTCCTATTGGGAACTTCTAGAAAATTTCTTTAGATTCTGAAAGTCAATTTTTTTGCCAAATTTGGCGATATTCTTTCATTCAGCGCCAAGTATGTGTTTTTGCCTTGATAATCTAGAAAGTCAATTTTCCTGCCAAATCACGCCAATGTCGCCAAATTTACGATTTCGTTTACTACCAACTGTTTAACCATTTAATGACGGTTCGAACCTTCATTCCCATCGAAATTCATTGACACATAATGACCTCCAAAATGACACACTAATCGAATTTTCTGGAATATGCGACCTAGTCCAATGGTCTTCTCGTATCTGAAAACGGTAGGATATAAAATTTAGTGAAAATCGTTAGAGCCGTTTTTAAGGTAAACTTGCACACACATAGACACACACGCACGATTTGCTCGTATTATAATATAGGATATTAATCCAAAACTTCTCCATCGTGACAAAATTCCGTGATTTTCATGCCCCTGAAATTTGTTTTTATTTATATCGAACCACTGGCAAAAATCTGCATAAGTCACAATTCTTATTCTTTTAAAATATCATTGTAGGCTATGGCCGCAAGGTATGAGTTATATTCTCCATTAATTCTGCACACAGAAAGCGGGGATAGACAAGGGATATATCCGCTTCTTTATATTACTAACACTGATCGTGCCAAGGAAGAATAGAATATTTCTCCTTATATCCCATCAATAACAATTCAGTTCCCTTTCATACTGATTTTCAAAGCATTGTCAAACATTTAAAATAACTTAAACTACGTTCTAATTCTAGATGAAACAGTACCGAAAACTGGTGACAGAACACAATTAAATAATAAAGCTTTGCATAAATTACCATAAAAATATAAAAACACACAGGACGCGTTTCGAGGTAGAAAATTAATAGCTCGTCATTAGCCACCGTTAACACGTGTCCGTAAGGGGACAAGGTCACAAATGAACAAAAAGGGGAAAGAGGAGAGATTACAAAGAATGCGACTAGTGGCGCTGGCGGAAAGGTAAAAACCAAAGAGGAGCACATGCAGGATTGGAAAGTGTTGCCACAATGGTAGGGGGAAAAATTACAAAAATGAAAAGAGAAAAGGAAATAAAACAAATAAGCAAAATTAAAATAAAACAAAGAAGTAAATTTAAAAAAAAAATAAATAAAAATAAATAAATAAATAATAATAAAAGAAAGAGAGAGAGAGAGAGATTTAATTACGTTCTAATTACTTAAAAGTCTAAAACTCGACATACAGATAAAGTATAAGTGTAAATTTTCTAAACACGATGCTTTTCAATGGCGCTGTTCTGTATGTTATTCCAAAGCAGATGAATTTTTGTAGTTTCGAACACAAAGGATGAATATTGTCCATTCTACCACTATTAAACTTTATTTCGGTCCCAATGAAAAAAGATTACACCACTGAAACTCTATTTTAAAACCATTGTATGAACTTACGAATAAAAATTTCAGTTCATATGTTCTTAATTATGCAACTTAAATTGTCATTAAAAGTGACATCTCAATTTGCATATTCCAAATGACAGTTTAAAAGTATTATGTAGAAGGATTTGATTAACAAATGAAATGATTTTTTTTTAAATCTTTTTTTCCTCATCTTTTCCTTTTCTTTAATCAGTAGCATTCGTGATTTAGTTCCCCTGAGACAGTACGAAAGTCTGTTTAAATTCAATCAAAGAGTAAGAAGTTAATTACGACAATGATCAAAGATAGCAATGCTTTTGATGTAGCGAAAATAAGATTTTTTCAAACTTTTTTTTCTTTACGTTCTTCAATAAGATTATATCACTACTTTTTTACTTACTTCTTTAAGAAACGTTGAAGATTTATTTTTAGATAAAAAACAGATCAACGAGTACTGCTTCATGACGATATTTTATTTTATTTTATTAAAGTTCATTCACTCATAAAAAATGAACAAAAAGAGTTTAACTTTGGATGAAATAATTTTTATAAGAAGTTTTTTTAGAAACAGCACCGAATTGACGAGTATTGCTTACGTTGATATTTTATTTTTCATTACAAATTTCATGAGTTCAGAAAATGTACGGAAACAGTTCAAGAAAAAAAATATTTATTTATAAAAGTTATACTGGAAAATAAATAAATAAATAAAATAAATAAGTCGGAAATTGTACGTCAAGCGTAGCAAATGAGGTGCAGTCGTATTATAACTAGTTTTTATAAATATTCAGATCTTTGTGTAATAGCTGTTGCAATCTTATGCAAAAATGCATGAATACAAAATTTATTACGACTATATAGATTAAATTCAGTAATACGGAAATAATAGTACACCATCTTAAATAGGGTGTAATCACCATGGAAACCTAGAATCAATACCTATCATGGGATATCACCAAATTAATTACGTATGATAGGACTTAATAGAATAAAGAAAAACTTTATTATTATCTTTTTTATCTTCTTTTCTCGCTTTTATCTCTTTTAGTTTTGTCGATTTTCATAAAATTTCAAAGGACTCGACATAATTCTGCGGCGATTATGTATATTAAATTTCAAACCATCCGGTTCGGTAGTTTTTGTGCTGTTATATAAGGACAGACGGGCGGACCAGACAACGTTACTATAGGTGCTACGCATTTACATAATTACGAACGCACCTAAAAACGGAAGGAAATTACGAAAACTCCGAGATGAAATAATGCCAGTTAAAACCTGTTAAAATACGTTTCGCCCGTAAATTGCCCGTAATTTAATCATTATGCCAATCAGCTCATCCCGTAAATAACAAATTTGGTAATCAATGACGTCATGGCTGCCGGCAGAATGAAATCACGGGAGGGGCAAAATTTTGTGCTTGTGGATTGTGGTTCGCAGAATGAAATTCATATAATTAGAAAATCATTCTGTGTCGTAGATGAATTAATTACATTTTGTTTTAAGGGGGTCCGGGACACATTTTAAAATAATTTTTATTTATTGAGTTAAAATTCTGAATATTTTTTTGTGACGGTTAACTTTATCATTTGTAAACAAAATTACATGATAAAACTTCTCAGAATTTTTTTAAAAAATTTTTTAATTTAAAATCGTTATAACTCGAAATATTATTTATAGAATTTCATTTTTTTTTTCATTTAAATAAACAGAAATATATAAGTTTTAATTTTGATTCAGCATTTAAAAAAAAATTAAAAATATTTAACAAAAAAATTTAAAAAAAAGTGGTGCAACTTTTTTTTGAAAACCATATTTTCAAAAGTAAATGTTTTTTTTTCAAATATGCTGAATCAAAATTAAAGTAAAATAGTTGAAAAAGATATGTCCCAAGTTTGAACCCTATATCTTTAACGGTTCTCGAGTTATAAGAATTTAAATATGAGAAATGGTGAAAAAACCTATCATGAAGAAAAACGCATTTTTACAAGAAGTCGTTCCCATGACAGCCATTGCTTGAAAGAAAGATTTTGAAAAGAAACCAAAACGAAAAAAATAATATTTTTTGTTCTAATTCAGATAGAAACATGATTTAAATGTCATTTTAAGCAGGAAAAAACAGACAATTTTTTATGAAATAAAATATTTTTGCAAAATTTGAAAATTTTTGTGTCCCGGACCCCCTTAAATGAAAATAAAAAGTTTTGGTCAGAGGCATAGAGAGTCAATTTGGACCACACGTAAATTAATTAATAATTATGTATATTTATGTAAGTATTAATAACTTAAAAACTTTCTTTTGTACATTTTCGTTTTCATTTTCGGCCGAAAATAGAAAGATTACCAAAATTCGGTTTCAATTTCTGTTTGTGTCTTAAAAACCCGTTCCGGTCGATCCTTAATTATGATACAATGTTATTATTCGAATTATTCGAATTTAAATGTACTAGTTTTGGCGGTTTACAAAAAAATCTGTGTCATTTTGTTAAAAAAAAAAATGTAATCGCCTTTATTTATTTATTTATTTTTTTAAACGATGCAAATATTTTAAACTACTGTAATAATACAATGAAAAAGTTTCATAATCAGACTCATATTAAATCTATTATTTCCATGACCTGTGTAAAATAAAATGACAAACGTTCAATGCAATTGGTGCAATTTTTTGCACAAAATTGAACTACATTTCCCTTAACAAAAGAAAAATCATAAACCCATTTTACCAAATGCATCTAGCTTTGAAATGCTAACTTACAATAAATGGAAAAAGGAATCGTTAGCCATTACAGTAATGTTTTGAAGTTATTTGAAATAAATAAGCTTATTTCGATTAAATAAGGTTAGGAAAAGTACCTTCCGACAAAGCAAAAATAAACGAGCATTTTTTATATTGATACTTGTTATAAATTTCATTCGCCTAAGGAATAAAAACAATTGAAGAGCGTAGTGGAAGAACATGTTATGATACATTTTCTTACAAATTATTTGATTTTATGAATGAAAGTGTTATGAGGTATTATATCATATGGTAAAACTGAAATTCTACTTACAAGGGAACCACTTTTGGTGCTGCTTGCACCTAGCATTGAGACCTGGTGCATTTAAAAGCCCTATTACGAAGTTTGAGTATCGATAAAATTTTTCTGTTAAAATCATATTTTTTGATTTTACAGCAGCAAAACTTTCTGAAAATGCAATTTTCGAGACCACTTATCGAACTATTAACATTGAAGTTTTTTAAAGAAAAATGTTTAAAAATAAAAATTAGTTAATAATAAGTATAAAATATTGAGAAAAGTTAAACTAAATTGCTTCAAGAACCCGTGAATTTCCTTTTGAAAAAGTGCAACATTATGCATTCACATTTTTGGCGGGGGAAAAGTTAGCGATTATTTTCAAAAGTAGAGCTTTCCGACAACCCTAGCGAAATGTCATATCTGTTTGTCTTGTGTGAGTGGACTTCAGTAGAAATTGTAATATCCGACCTAATTAGCAACAGTAATTTTTCTAAATTGTGTAAAAATATTAATTTAAGGTTACTTTTACCAAAGGACCATTTAATACAGTAACATTTCATTTTAACCATTCGAAACTTTACTCCATTCGATTTCAAAAGAAAATAGTTTGCTTATTTTGTATTTCACTAAAAACAGTTTTCAATGATCTTGAAAGCTTTTATAGAAATATAGAAATATAAATCACAATTCTATATATTAACCCTTAAATGCCTGATTTTTCAAAAATCTTTGTAATAGTGTTTTTCGGCTTTTATTTTTTAAATAAATCATGGGAAAAATACTTAAAAAAATCATATTTTGTTTCAAGTATGGTTTACGGCTAAAAAACAGTTTGTTATTAATCGGCAGTTTTGGTCTTTAATTGAAAAAATAATTTTCCTTGATAAAATTTTATAATATTAAACACACAAAAATTTTAGGAACTATAATAAGAAATAAATTTTACTTGCTCACTGCAGAGCAAAATAGAGTATTTCGCAAGCTTCCAAACAAAACAAAAAGAACATGTAACAACAATTGAAAAAAAAAAAATCTATCTTTCTTCTTAAAAACAACAAGTGTTGCCATCTACATGTTGAAAATCGATTTAATAATATTTTCACTTTTCAGAATGTATTTTATTGGCATCATTAGATATTATAGCTTAAATATTATTCTAACAGTATTTTAACCCTCCGACTGTCTTGTAAAAGAGCAAAATTGTAATGTTGTTTTCTCTGCATTTTGTTTTAAATGCTAAAAAAAATGATTCTTTGAACATTTTATAAAAAAAAACCTTAATAACGAATATGAATGCAATCCTTGAAATTATTAATCATTGTTCAATGTATTAAAAATACATTAAATCAATAGAATTATATTACTTTCAAAATTGCTTGTATTGCAGTGAAACCTGGAGCTTAGTGAACGTATTAACACGGGCTTGTCAGTGAGGGGGTTAAAAGCCTAAATTGGGTATGTTGCCGAAAAGCAACACCCGGCATTTAAGGGTTAAATTCAGTAATAAGAAAATAATATGACTCCATCTTAATAGGACGTCATCACCATGGCAACCTAGAATCATTACCTATCATGGGATATCATTGAATTAAGTACGTATGACAGGATTTAATAGAATGAATAAAACTTTTATTAATATATTTTAAAGTTTTGATTCAATTTCCATAAAATTTGAAATGACTCGACAAAATTCTGCAACGATTATATGTATTAAATTTCAAACCATTCGGTTGGGTGGTTTTTGTGCTGTTATATGCGGACAGACAGGCAGGCGAACCAGACGACGATTATAGGGGCTACATATAATTATATAATTACGAACGCACCTAAAAAGAATATATATAAAAAACACCTTTTAGCAATTCATGCTCATTCTCAGCAATTCTTTTGTGTAGCCCTGTATATGGTCAGACGGACAGACGAGACAACGACTATAGATGCTATGTAT
This sequence comes from Maratus speciosus, assembly GCA_963932465.1. Classification (NCBI taxonomy): domain Eukaryota; kingdom Metazoa; phylum Arthropoda; class Arachnida; order Araneae; family Salticidae; genus Maratus; species Maratus speciosus. The sequence continues at coordinate 297,740,879 of OZ010798.1, forward strand.
TTATACAATTACGAACGCACCTATAAAGTAATATATTAAAAAACTTCCTTAAGCAAGTTCTCATTAAATCTACGAAATTTAAATAAAATTGCAGATAGTAGCGATTTTTCGAGCAAAACTGAAGTGCATTTTATTTAGCAAAACAAAAAAATCGTAAACCCATCTATTTTGAATAATAATTTACAAAATAAAAAGCGTTGAAAAATAACTTGGGAAATAAAATAAATGGAAAATCAATAGTTAGTCATAAAAATAATGGTCTGGAGTTATTTAAAATGAATGACGTTATTTAGATTAGGCAAGATTATGAAAATCATTTTTAAACAAAGCACAAATATTAAAGTTTTGCTTATATTTTATCCTTTATTTTAAAGTACATTTCATGAAGAAAATAAAAAAAGATTAAGTTTGGATTGAAAATATTTATAAGTGTAAAAGGGTGTGTGTAAATTTATTTACCAGTCAGACTATGTGTGTTTACATAAATATTTCAGTTTATCATTATTATTTTTATTTAATGTATGTAATTAAAAGTTTGATAGGGTGATATTTCATTTGAAATATGCCGTTTTCCTGAATTACATAAAATGATCAACATTAATGAAGAGAACGAATATTTTTTCCAACTGGATTAAATCATATTCAAGGCTGGAGTAGCACATTTGAAGTTTATTCCAACAGTAACAGAGCAAGAAATGTCCAGACCAGGAATCGAACCTGGATACTTGGCGTGCCGTGCAAATGCTTTACATGTTAAGCTATCCGGACGATACCTGGCTGAGATAATTCACTCTTAAGGGTGTTCTGAAATCCAAAAGGGCAACTTTAAGAGATAAGTTTTAATTGATTTTTGTTCGAAAATGCATGAAACTAGCTGGTTTTGTTGTTCAGAAATTATGTAATTGAGCTGTTTTTTTATTTTTCATTTTTTTTTTTTTTTTTGCAAATGCAATAGATCTTTCAGAAAATAGTATCAAAGTAGGCGTTTTGAACCGAATTTCCGCGCGAAGGAAGAAAGAGCACTCAAGAGCGGGCGGAAAATGTGTTTGTCACGTGATCAAAATTCCTCATAACTCAATAGGTAATTAACTGATCAAAAAATGGAAAATACAGTTCAATTCCAAATTGCTTCCATAGCCAGGCTTTCCAATTTTATACCTTTCCATTAAAAAATGAATTTGTAAATGTGTCAAAACGTTTTGCGCTTGTTGAGCTGAGCAGTTAAGAACAGCCTTAAACAACAAATAAACTGTTGTCCAACAAATAAGAGTGAATTATGTCAGCCAGGTATCGTCCGGATAGTTTACAGGTAAAGCATTGGCACGGCACGCTAAGTATCCAGGTTCAATTCAGGTCAGGACATTTCTCGCTCTGTTGGAATAAACCTCAACTTGCTATTCAGCATTGAATATGATCAACATCCTTGAAATTTTGAAATTAATCTGGGTCGAAACAAAAATTTGCAATAATTCAAGGTTCGTTTAATTTGAGACCGGAGCAGGCTTGGCCCGCACGACTCTACGCTGCCGAAGTCATTGTATTCGAGGTTCCTTTGAGTAAAACCGGCCAACGAAACGGGCGAAGCTCTGCTAGTGTGAAATAAAATTACATCAATCTCAATTTCTTTTAAAGAAAAAATTGAAATACATTTTGGGCGAAATAAAAATCATAAATCTATTTCTTGCAAAAACTAATTTAAAAACTACATGCCATCGGGAAAAACAAAATAAAAAAATCAAAGAAATAGTTATTCATTACAATAATGCTGTGAAGCTGTATAAAATAAATGATGTTATTAAACTAAATAAGATTCTGAAAATCATTTTAAAATAACTTTTACTTATCAATTTCATTCGCTTTTAAAATAAATAAAACTATTTCAATTTTAGATAGAATTTCAAGTAGAAAAAAAGAATGAAAGAAAATCAAAAGTAGATTTGTTCCTTTATTTTAATAAAATTGCAGCAGCAGCAAATTTTTGAAGAAAATTGAAATACATTTCTTTTGATAAAATAAAAATTATAAACCCTTTTCTTCTGAAAATTGATTTACAAACTACATGGCGTCCCCAAAATAACTTAAAATCAAGTAAATCGGAAATCGAAATGGTCAATCATCAGGATAACACTCTAAAGTTGTTTAAAACAAATATAATGTTTCTAGATTAAATAAAGTTGTAAAAGCGTTTCTTACAAGGGAACCACTTTAGGTGTTGCTCGCACCTAGTATTGAAACCTGGTGCATTTTAAAGCTCTATATTAGGAAGTTTGGGAATCGATAAAATTTTTTTGTTAAAATAATATTTTTTTGATTTTACAGCAGATTAACTTTCTGAAAATGCAATTTTCGAGACCACTTTTCGAGCTGTTAAAGTAAAAGTTAAAAAAAAAAAAAAAATAGTTAAAAATATAAAATAGTCAATAATAACTATAAAATGTTGAAAAAAGTTTTAAAATTCCTTCAAGAACCTACGAATTTGATTTAAAAAAAAAAATACAATATTATATTTACATATTTGGCGGGGAAAGATTGGCGTCTTTTTCGTCCCGTACAGTTTTCCGGCAACCCTAGCTCAGTATTTTCGCTACGCACCGTGTTGTAATGGTTTGGACGTAAACCTATTACAAGTATAAAGCTAATAAAATTTTGAAGTGCCATATCTGGCGACTTAGCTCTCTTTTGGTGTAAAATTAACAAATAAAAATCCAATAATAAAAAATTATAAATATAAAAAAATATATAAAATATGATTTTAACAAAGAATTTTTATCGGTTCTCTAACTTTTATGCATAGGGCTACAAAATGCACCAGGTCTTGATTATAGGTGCGAGCAACACCTAAAGTTGTTCCCTTGTTAGATGTGCTGTGTTGCCTGCCAATACGTTTGCGAACAAAAATGAATTTTAAAATGTGCCAGAAAGTACCAGCTAGTTTGTTTTGAAAACAGCCTTAACCCCTTGAAGGGCGGTGATGCCGCTATGGCATCACATAACTTTAATCCCTAATCGCCACATTGGCACCCGAATTTTTTTTTTTTTTTTTTCTTTATGAGAATTACACTTTTATCAAGTACGCGAAAATATATTTTTAGTTGTTCACAAATACATTTTCTTAAAAATACTGGTGTCATTCAATTTTTTCAACATTTTACAAGTACAAATACATTGCCCCTGAAAGGGTTAATTTAGTAAATTTTAAGTGTGGATTTATTTACTAATCTGATTCCTTGTATTAGTAGTTATTTCAAATTATTATTATTACTATTATTACTATTTATTAAATATGGTGAAAACATTTTATAAAATTGTTTACGCCTAATCTATAACTTTTTTGACTTCAATAAAATTAGAGATATCAGTAACTCTTTTTAAACAAAACAAAACTATAAATTGCATGGACCAACGAAAAATCGTAAAATTATTTATTATGAAATGCTTTAAATTTATTTAAGACTAATATTATTTAGGTTGCATAATAAAAAGCATTTTGCGATAAAATACAAATCTACGAATATTTAATTTATTTTATTTTAAAACACATTCACTGATGAAAGAAATAAATGTTCGAAATTAAGATTATATTTGCTAGTCTGATTGTTTGTATTTATTTAGATATTTCAAATTATTATTATTTTAAAATTTAATAATAAAATTCATGTCAAAGAAATTATTTCCCTGTCCTAAATGTGACATTGGAAATTTTTTTCAAAGAAAATTCCAAGTATGATTTAATTTATATGGAACGATGAAAAATCACAAAATATTTACTATGAAATGTAATTTAATAATGGCTTTGGAAAAAAAAAAAAAATGAATGGAAAATCCAATAATTATTCAGTTCGATTTATTATTTAAAAGGTGTGTTTTTTCTTCTTTTTTATATGTACCTGACGTCGTTAATTGATTGGATTTTTCTGTGTATGTTCTAAATAATTTGATATTGAGGAGACCAGAGTAATAACTACTATATTTATTCCAAGTTTTTTTTTAATTCTCTTTTTATTTTCAGGGAAATTCTACTTATGAACGTAATTGAACTTATAAATCTCATATCTCTTTGAGTTGATTGGACTGTGTTATACCCAGGGCTTGAAATGTACCGGAGCAAACCGGAACGATGTTCTGGTTCGTGAAATTGTGACAAATATTGTTTCGGTTCGTGAAAGTATGGAAAATATTGTTCCGGTTCGTGGAATTATATAAAAAAAATATTATTACAATGCCGTACAATCTATGCTCTTTGTAACTGTTTTTTTTTTGTTTTTTTTTTCTAATTATTTAGAATCTTGCATGCATTTTTTTAAATTGGTTTTTCTACGGTTAAATATAAATTTGCTACACAGTAAAGTCCCGATTATCCGAGTTAATATGTGGACCAAGCTCACCTCGGATAAGCAAAAAACTCGTATAAATCGGATTTACACAAATCGTCACCAATTAAGGAGATGAAATATAAATTTTCACTTAATTTATTCATTTTTATGGTACTAGTAACATTTCTTTGATGTACATTTCCGTTACTTTTAAGAAAAATGGGGAATGAAATTGATTTTTTCAATCGAACTTATACTTTTGGAATGAATCACTTTCTTCTGATAGACTGATGGCTTCCATTATGATGAAACAGCTAGTATAAATAAAGTGTTAGGTGAAGATAAAAGAGCAGTAACACTTCATTTATAATGGCTGTTTCATCATAATGAAAGCCATCAGTCCATCAGAAGAAAATAACTCGGTTAAAGTGGAAACTCGGTTAAGCGGGACTCGGATAATTGGAATTTTACAGTACTTAAAAAAATTAGTCGACAATAATTTTGAAATACCGTTCCGGTTCGTGGATTTTTCCATTTCGAGCCTTGGCTATTTCTTTCTCCCAGCTTATTTTGTGTATTCCAAAAAATAACATTACCTTGTATAAGCTAGCCGGGGAATGAAATTGATTTTTTCAATCGAACTTATACTTTTGGAATGGATCACTTTCTTCTGACTCTAGACTGATGGCTTCCATTATGATGAAACAACCACTATAAATACAGTGTTAGGTGAAGATGAAAGAGCAGCCGTAAAAAGTCAGAACTGTGAATTTCTGGTCAGAATGGGAAAAAAAATGGCCATAATTTTTTTTCAAAAAAATTTTTGGCCATTTCTCCCCCCCCCCCCCCCTTCTGACCAGAAAATCCGAGTTCTAACTTTTTAGGGCTTCGTTTTCATCTTCACCTAACACTTCATTTAGCTGTTTCATAATAATGGAAGCTATCACTCCTTCAGAAGAAAATAACTTGATTAAGCGGGACTCGGATAATCGGGACTTTACTGTACTTACAAAAAAGTCGCCAATAATTTTGAAATAGCGTTCCGGTTCGTGGATTTTTCCATTTCGAGCCCTGGTTATACCTGAACATTGCATTTTGAATTAATGCAAGGTGTCCATAACTAAACAACCCTACTTTAAAGTTGTCTGCAGACGAAACTATTGGTCAGAAAATTGTGAAATTTTGTGACGGACATAATAAAGGAATGGGAATTTCTTTGAGCGAAAAAAAATTTTTTAGTTCAAAATTTCGCCACCAGGGGGCTTTTTTAAAAAATGAATCACACATTTTTAAAGTTTTTTACGCTTTATTTTTCTTAGATTAAATAAGACAAATATACAGACCGCCCCTGATAACATTAAAGCGTAAAAACTTTTAAAAATTATTGGTGTTCGAATTGAACAGCCTCTGGAAAAAAAAAAAAAAAAAAAAAAATCTGCCTACGACAGCCGCCATTTTTTTCACAGAGCTCAGACCTAGTATTCAGTGGGCGGTGGCTAAATGTGTAATTTATTTTAAAAACGCCCTCTGGTGGCGAAATTTTGAAGTATTTTTTTTTTTTTTTTTTTTTTTTTTTTTTTGCTCAAACAAATGCACATTCCTTCATTATGTCCGACACAAAATTTCACAACTTTTTGACCAATAGTTTCGTATTTAGACAACTTTAAGGTAGAATCGTTTAATTATGTACACCCTGTATATTAATTGTTTTAGTAGAGTATTCTGCATTTTTAGCCATTTCTTTAATTTGGTTTATTTCTATATTTAAAAAATCTTTGGGTGAACCGACTTTCAAAGCTCTATAGATGTATGTATTAATTGCTGAAATTTTATATAGAAATGATGTTTTTGCGTACTTGAAGATTATATGAGTACTTGAATCACATGCCATTTTAAAATATTCATTCATTAAAGGAAAAAAAAAATGTTCGAAATTGCATTATATTTGCTAGTCTAATTGTTTGTATTTATGTGGATATTTAAAATTATTTTTATTATTATTATTATTTTAAAATTTATATAAAACTCACTTCAAAGAAATTATTTAGCCGAGTTAAATTACAGACATTGGAAATGTTTTTAGATAAAATTCAAGCATAATTTATTTATATGGAAAGATGAAAAATCACAAAACATTTATTATGAAATGTAATTTAACAAAGGCTTTAAAAAGTATATTAAAAATCAAATGAATGAAAAATCCAATCATTATTCAATTCTTTATTTAACAGGTGTGTTTTTTTCTTTTATTCTTCATGATTCACTATGTTTATTGTTTATTACCTTTTCAATCTCTGGGTTATGGTAGAAACGTCGAATTGTTCTGATTCATTTTGAAAATTTAGTAAAGGTATACACCTTAAAATAACAGGAAATGATTTTAATCAATTGTAAGTACGGCTTTTGTTGTTGTTGCATGATAATAAAAATTCATATTCTCCGGAAAGCGGAAAAAAAATCTTGAAAATCACCGAGTATTGGTTATGCTAATATTTTATTTTTTGCTTTAAAATATAGAATTTGCTCACAAAATAAATAAAATACGTCCATATTTGGAATTAAAATATATATAAATATAAAAGTTTAAACGTATACATTTGTTTACTGGCTGCTTAAGTTTGTGTAGATGTTTCAAATCATTGTTATATTTTCTTAAAAATAGAAAGTTCCATGTAATATGTTAGTAATTACACTACGGATTTTTGTATTACTAATTTTTATTCCTTTGGTATTGGGTAATTTCTTAATAACGTTATCAAAAAACAATTTACTATGTTAAATCATGTTCAACTTGTCAGAAGTGTCCCCAATATTACGATATACCGTATTCCTACTCCAGCGAAACGTTATATGATCTGAAGTAGAGTCCTGCATTGGGTCGGGTTACCCGCTTCTACCCGAACCCGACCCAACCCGCGGTTAGGGTTTTGCGATATATTTTCCCCTTTGCGGGTCGGGTTGACTTCAACTTTTTTGTTGCAGGTCGGTTTCGGGTCGGGTTGGCTCTCATTGTTTCGGGTTCGTGTGGCTTTCGGGTTGGCTTTTTGACTTTTGCGGGTCGGGTCCGATTTTTTAAAAGAATGTCCAAAATATTTTTTCATGTTAAAAGTCTATATAACTGCAGATCAAAGTTTCACAAAAACAAAATGCGTGCCTGTCTGTTTTTTGTCTAGTCTTAGAATTCGTTTCTGGAAGTTAATATAAACATACTTTTTCAATTACTGGTACGATAAGGATTATAACGAATGCAGTAAAAAACCTATAGATGGCTCGAAAGAATTCTTGTAATGTGAACCCGACCTACAGAAAGAAAATTAAATTCATTCCGAGCCGAAAAAACAAAATTCGGGGTAACCCGACCCGATGTTTGACTCTATTCAATGATCCCAAGGTGCTCAGAGTATGTTAAAGAATATAGATTTGTTCATTCTTCTATGTAAAACATAAAAATTGTATTAGAGATACAATTGTAGATTATTTTTCATAGTCGCATTACAACGTGATTTACTTTCTTTACATTGTGAGTTCGGGTCGGGTTGCGGGTTGAAATATTGCGGGTTCGGGTCGGGTTGCGGGAAATTATTTTTGCGGGTTCGAGTCGGGTTGCGGGTTGACTTAAAATGGAATTTGCGGGTTCGAGTCGGGTACAACCAGACCCCCGCAGGACTCTAATCTGAAACAAAATAACATAAAATAACTATTATATATTTTAATATTACATTTTAAAGAATTTTTGACTAAATGAAAATTTAAAACTATTGATCAGTTGCATTTCTACTTAGAGTATGTCAGTTGCCACTAATTTTCGTGTGAACAATGTAAAAACAGTATAAATTGCGGAAAATCGAGGACCGCTTCAAAAGTACCTAAAATTGGAAAATCGTAGATACGCGGAAGATTTTCAACTTTGAAGATTTTATCAAATAATTGTATTTGCATACTTTATGAATTTTCAAAGTGCTTTGTAATTGCTTGCTTTACAATGAAAATGATACAATGGCCATTACTGATATTCGATTAACATTTCCTGTTGTTTTAATGCGTAAAACCGCAATAAATTTCCTATTTGAGTAAACCCATTTCTACGTAACTTCAAAGTGCTATTATGAAGAATAAAATAAAATTTAGTCATTATTTATCGCCAAATAATAACTGAAAATGAAATGAACAGAAAATATCTAAGTTTTATTCTTCATAATAGCACTACGTAGAAATGGGTTTACTCAAATACGAAACTTATTGTGATTTTACGCATTAAAACAACAGGAAATCTTAATTAAATATAGGTAATGGCTTTGTATTGTTTTCGTTGAAAAGCAAACAATTACTTTGAAAATACAATTTATTTGATAAAACCTTCTTAAAAGTTGAAAATCTTCCGAGTATCTTACGATTTTTCAGTTTTAGGTACTTTTGAAGAGGTACTCGATTTTTTGCAATTTAATACCGCTTTTATATCATTCACATGACAATTAATGGCAACTGATTACTAGTTTTCACTTGCCATTCATTCAAAAATTCTTTAAAATGTAATATTAAAATATAGTTATTGCCTCTTTTTTGCTAATAACTTAATAATTTTACGCATTTCAATGTGTCTTCCTCTTTTATGGCATTATAATCATTTTTAAAGATTTATGAGAGATTGACTGCCTTAAAGGCCTACACTAGTCATACGAAGAAACGAGAACGCTAATTTAAATCTATGAGACAAATTTTTCAGATTTTTCGTTACCTTTTAATATTTAAAAATGATTTTTCTTTCATAGGATACCTGAGATTGGATGTTGTGCGTTTGTAATTTTTCAATTTTGGTTACAGTTTTATTTATATAGATATAGTTTCATTTTCAGAACCGGTTCCAACCGGTTCTAAAAATGAAAGTATTCGCATATTAAAAAACTGTTGCAAAAATCGAAAAAGTACAAACGCATAACATTAGATATTGACCTCAGATATCCCATGCAAAAAAAAGTAAAAATATTAAAATCAAAGCGAGAAATCTGTAAAGGTTTCTCCCATAGGTTTAACATTAGTGTTCGCGTTTCTTCGCACGACTAGTGTAGGCTCTTTCGAGGGGCAATGAAACGGAATGTAACACACTCCAAACTTAATCAGTAAAATCCCCCCAAACCCAACCTGAAACCGAAAAAGAAAAAAATCAGTAAACAGAAACTGCAGTAAACAAATATTAAAAATAATATAACTGGTATAAGTCTTATAATAAATACAGAATATATCTTTTGTATAAAAATACAACATGCAAAAGTAACACCAAAGCGTCGAGTGGTGCTGTTAGGTTATCGAAAAAGATAAAAAGAAAAGAAGACCTGCAAAATGTTAATAACATCAAAAAACTCTTGCAGACGACTTTTCCGAACGGAAAAGCGTGTATTTCGGATCGTTTAAGACGAAATGAAAACTTTCGGTTTCAGCTCTTCATCTTTTTCCCATTGCCATTGTTCTGTTCAAAAACTCATAGTTCCGAATCCTTTTCTTATTTCCATTTTGTAAATAAAAAGGTAAAATTCTTAAGGTGATCCTTTTTTTTTTTTTTTCACTTTATGGCTTTTTAAATAATTGAATAGCGTTTCCGTTTCTTTCTGCGGTCGAAAGTTTTTTTACGGGCAACAACCTTTTCATTCCCAAGTGACACAACAATTTCATGGCAGATAACGTATTTTGAATTCATTTATAATATTTCTCTTTTGTAACCAATGAGCATGTAGCTAAGCAAATAATGCATTTTAAATGAAAGACAGATATTTGAAATAACATTCTTATGAATGAATAATAATTAAATGTATTTATTCATCCAAAAAAATGTACTAGTAATGTAAAATTTATTTTATTCTTGCCTTTAAGTACATATATAGCACATCGATTTACCCGGGGCGGTAAAATTTACCCATTTTCGTCAAACACGAATTCTTTTAAAATTCTGCTTAGACCATGTTATTTAAAACAACCTCCAAAATTTTCTTTAAAAGCACTTCTTAAAGGCTTTTTCATAACTCTTACCGTTACCGTACCCATTGCGGTTACGTGATGTGGAAAAAGAGTAGTTTTAGTTATATCACGTCACTGTGAAATCGATATGCCTCATTTTGTGGTGAGATGCAATGATGTAAACGATTCAAAAATGGAGGATATTCCAAATCTGGGTTCGAGGCTAAAAAAAGTCACGTGATACCGGTAATTTACCCAAAGAACTTATAACTGATAAGAAGGGAAGTTACTACTGCTTTGCCCCATGAACTTTTTCATTGGCTAGCGGGGATTTATATTACACGTCTACGGGGCCTTCCCTTCTTTACGCTAGAAGTTTTTACCTTGACCACGTGATCAAAACTTAAATGGAATATCATCCATTGGTCATGATTGCTACATAGGGGAGTTATCGAAGCTAACGAAAAAGACAGGATACCACGGTGCATCCCACGGGTCGTTTTTATCACGTCCCACGTGTTCGCTCTAGAGACCGCTAGAGTGACGTGATGCTCTTTTCGTACAATTCCATTGGTGCATTCGGGTATCACGTGACTCTAGTGGTCTGTAAAAAAAGATACGTGGAATGCACCGCGGTAGACTGTCTTTTTCTTTAGCCTCGTGGAGTTACAAAGTGACGTTTACCGCTGTGACTATGACCATTCGTAACGATAGTGACGCTACATTGATTTGTTGCGAGGCTAACGAAAAAGACAGACTACCGCGGTACATCTCACATGTCTTTTTTTACAGACCGTTCGAGGGTAACGAGAAAGACAGGCAACCGCAGTGCATTTCACGTATCTTTTTTTACAGACCGCTGGGGTCACGTGATGCTCGAATGCACCAATGAAGGTATGCGAAAAGAGCATCACGTCACTTTAGCGGTTCGTAAAAAGAGACACTTGGGATGTACCGCGGTAGCCTGTCTTTTTCGTTAGCCTCGAGACCGCTAGAGTGACGTGATGTTCTTTTCGCACGCCTTCATTGGTGCATTCGAGCATCACGTGACTCCAGCTATCTGAAAAAAAAAAAAAAAAAAAAAAAAAAAAAAAAAAAAAAAAAAAGGAGAGAGATATACGTGGAATGCGCCGCGGTAGTCTGTCTTTCTCGTTAGCCTCGGATTTTCTGTCCTATTAGGCTTTTTTATATTTTTTAAATAGTCAAGTTCAAGTTTTTAGAATTTGCTAACGTTTTAAAATTATCTTTGAACGATATGGGTAGACATTTGAAAGATTTGAAATGTCTAACATATCGTTCATAGATAAGTAACATGACACACGTACTGATTTAAATTACATATTAATATTTTTACATTACTTTTAAATTTATTTACAGTGAGCAAAAAAAGTATTTGCACACCAGGTAAATTTGTTGTAGCATATGTATAAATAAATAAAAAGCAACTAAGAATTAAAAATACCAACACTTTTACAAAACAAATAAACATATTTAATATCTGACTTAATAATTATATTTAAAATATGAAAACATAAAAAAGTAGCATTTGTACTGCCAAAAAAATATTTCCACACTAGCAATAAAAATAGAACTAGAGGAATTATTTATAAGTTAAAAACAGTGCTAATATTTAGTATGCATGCCCTTTGCTTCAATTACATTGTTAGAAATTTTCTTTTTCCTTATTTTCACATCCAAAATATACCACAAATTTTCAATCGGATTGAGGTCTGGTGATTGTGGTGGCGTTTTCAATTGATTTTTACTTTCTTCTATCTTTACAAGAAGAAAGTATTGGTTTCATGAAAATTTTCCAAATCCAGTTTTCGACAGATTTACACGTTTTATGAGTCAGAGATTCCAAAAAACATGTTTTTACAAAATGTCTGTCTGTGAGTCTGTCCGTCTGTATGTGACACAAATTTTGTGGGCGCTCTATCTCAAGAACTAATGCACGAAATTTCACAAAACTTCATATTTAGTTAGACCTTGATATAAACTGGAACTGATTAGTTTTTGGTGAAAATCGCCCAACAGGTGGCGCTACTATGCGGCATTTTTAACGATTTCTGCAATAGCTGTATCTCAAGAACTACTGCACGGATTTTCATAAAACTTCAGATTCAGTTAGTCCAGGATATAGTTTGGTGCTGATTACTTTTTTGTGAAAATCGCCCAACAGGTGGCGCTGGTATGCTGCATTGTTCATGATTATCGCAATAGCTCTAACTCAAGAAAAAATGAACGAATTTTCATCAAACTTCAGATTCAGTTAGTCCCTGATATAAATTAGTGCTGCTTAAGTTTTGGTGCAAATCGCCCAACAGGTGGCGCTGCTGTGCTGCATTTTTCACGATTTCCACAAGATGTGTATCTCAAGAACTATTGCACGGATTTTCATCAAACTTCAGATTTAGTTAGTCCTTGACATGAATTGATGTATAAATTAGTGCTGTTTAATTTTTGGTGTAAATCGCTCAACAGGTGGCGCTGCTGTGCTGCATTTTCACGATTTCCACAAGAGCTGTATCTCAAGAACTATTGCACGGATTTTCATCAAACTTCAGATTTAGTTAGTCCTTGACATGAATTGATGTATAAATTAGTGCTGTTTAATTTTTGGTGTAAATCGCTCAACAGGTGGCGCTGCTATGCTGTATTTTTTGCGATTTCCGCAATAGCTTTATCTCAAGAACTAATGCTTGGATTTTCAACAAACTTCAGATTCAGGTATACCTTGATATCGCTTAGTGCTGTTTACTTTTGGTGTAAATCGCTCAACAGGTAGCGCTGCTATGCTACATTTTTTTCAGAATTTCTGCTATAGCTCTATCTCAAGAACTAATGCACGAATTTTCATCCAACTTCAAATTCAGATACACTTTGATATGAATTGGTGCTAAATCGTTGTCATTTCTTGTACTATTTAAATGATTTAATTGACGTGATTTATATAGAAGTAAGTTTTGTGATGGTCACAACATACTAGTTTACATTATAAAGCAACCAAAACCTCGTAACATATGCAGTGTGTTTCGGATCGTTATCCTGTTGGAAATAATATGAATTAGGAATTCCTAATTTCAGAGCACTATTAGACAAATGATCTCGCAATATATTAATATATTGTTTAGCATTCATGTTGTCTTCAATAAAGGTCATTTCACCAACTCCGTTAAAAGACATGCATCCCCAAATCATTACATGACCACCGCCATGTTTTACAATTGGTTTCAAGTTTTTAATTTGAAGAGAAGTATTTGATTTTCGCTATACAGTTTTCTTACCATCTGAGCCAAAAATATTGAACTTGCTTTCATCGGAAAAAATAACAGTTTTCCAAAACTCTAGTGGTTTGCTGGCATAAGCTTTTGCAAATTCAAGTCTTTTCACCCTATTTGTTTCACTAATAAATGGTTTTTTCGAGGTGCTCTTCCTCGAATATTTGCATCATGAAGAATATTTCTAATTGATTGTGGTGTAACTATTGTTCCCGACGTTGAAGCGATATCAACAGCCAATTCTCGAGCACTTAGAAAAGGGTTTTTTGAAGATTCTTTTATTATGGCTCTCCTTTGCCTGGTATTTAGCTTTCTTGGACGCCCAGTTCGCGGCTTATTTATTGTCGAACCAGTTTCTTTTATCTTCTTAATTACATAATAAACACTAGAAAAGTTTAGATTTAATTTTTTACCGATTCCTCGGTGACTTAATCCAGAATTGTGAAGAATTATAATCTTCTCACGGGTAGCAACAGACAGTTCACACGTTTTCGGCGCCATTAGAACAAAAACTCCTCAAAATCCCTGCTCCAGTTAATATATTACGTGACTTTAAAGTGCGGGGCTAATGTACTGCGGGATTAAGCAAATGCTAAGCATTTGCATAATGTTCACATTTAATGCCTTTTTTAACAGTCAATGCTTCTTGTGCAAATACTTTTTTGGTATGAGAAAATATTAATTTATTTTTTAAAATGTGTAATATTACTGTTTAAGGAAAATGGGTAGTTATTTTTATTTTCTTCTTATTTAAATAAACGAATAATTAAGAGAATAGTATCAAATTTGCTTCCTATGGTTACTTATGCAAAAAATCGTCTGCGTACAAATACTTTTTTTGCTCACTGTACCTACATTTAGGAGAAAAAAACGAGTTTTGTTAAAATGTGTTACAAAGTTTTAAACTTTACATAATATGTTTAAATATTATGTAAAGTTTAAAAGGATTTGTAAACAAAAACATTATTCAAATTACTTAAAGATGATTTAATTTTCAATACAGTACATTTAAATACCTAGTACTTTCGAGCATATCAAGCTCATCACCAAGATTAAAAACAATAAAAGTCAGAGGCTGAGTCCTTTTTACAGATGGGCAGATCCAAACTTCTATGAATAAAATTTACTTTTATTGTTTTTAATCCTGATGATGAGCATGATATGCTCGAAAGTACTAGGTTTTTAAATGTATCATATTGTAAATTAAAACATCTTTAAGTAACTTAAAAATTGTTTGTGTTTACAAATTTTTAAACTTGTTATTGTAAAGTGAATTTAAGGATTTCAAGAAATTGATATGTTATATTATGTTTAACTTAACATTATGTAAATGCAACAATAGCAAGGAGAATAAGATTTTTAATAATGAATATGACATAAGAACTTACCACAGAAAAAAATTTACTACTGATTTAATCCAAATACCTGAAAAAGAAAAACAGAACTTTAATAAGGATTATGAAATAAATTAGAAACACAGATGAAAAATATACAGTATATACGTATATGTTTACAGTGCGATATTTATTAAATAAATTCTTTTGCGATAGCAATTTACTTTAAATACTTAAAGTAGAAAGCTATAAGAATTATGAAATTATAATTGCAAGGTTCGCACACCCCTTGAAATTTCCAAGAAGTCTGTCACCACTATTAATGAAAAGAAATTTTCTATTTAATTTTTAAAACACAAAATTTGCGACTCCGCATTCTTTCACACAATTTGAAATATTTTTCCGAAGTCAAATATATGGAAAAAACTAATAAAAATTTGTGTTAGAACCCTGTAAACCCTGTGATTGATTTGAAAATTCCATGTTCGTATTCACCATCCGTCTTAACTGCCAGTTAGGTGCGAAAACTTCAGTCAAATGCTCAAATTGTATTCACCATTAACCCAGTTGGAAATAATCGCGAACGAAGTGCGGCAATTGTGGTAGATGGTGAATGTGGCGTTAGAAAATTAACGCAATTAAAGATTGAATGTGATAATAATAGTGCGGTTGAAGTTAAAAATAATTGTTGCAAAAACTTCATAGCGATCAAGAAATTATTGAAATAGATGACTAATTTCCATTCTAACAACTCTTTTCATTAGACTAAGCGTACGAAGTATAATCTCAAAAGCTCATAAAAATATCAGGAAAGCTGCTTTTTACTTTTACGAAATCACTTTTACAGACACAAAATTATGTTTTATTTTTTCCTGCAAATATATGTTTTATTATTTTGTTGATAATAAAAATGTAAACAAAATGTAAATTTTACTATAAATAAATAAATAAATAAATAAATAAATAATAATAATAATAATAATAAAATATTGTGACATGCAAGAGCAACATTAAAGTTATTTCAGATTCAGTTTAGATTACACGAATAGCCAATTTCAAAATTTACATACATTAATTCGCACTAATATTAAATTATCATGGTGCATAGTTAGCTGGTATATTGCATTCCCAGTTCACGCCCTCCCTTGTAAGTGAAACTCCTCTCCTTGCTATGATGCTTTCGTTCTCAAAGAAATGTGAAGCAGTAAATGTAGCAAAAGGAACAGACCGGGAGGTGCAGACAATCACGAGTTCACGGCTGAAATTCCAGAATTAGTTAAAACTCGATTCGCATGTTAACCCTTAAATGCCGGATGTTGCTTTTCGGCAACATACCCAATTTAGGCTCTAAAATACAATTAGAGTAACATTGAAGCTATAATGCCTAATGTTGCCAATAAAATACATTCTGAAAATATTATTAAATCGATTTTCAACATGTAGATGGCAACACTTGTGCTGTTTAAGAATAAAGATAGATTTATTTTTTCAATTGTTGCTACTTGTTCTTTTTGTTTTGTTTGGAAGCTTGCGAAATACCCTATTTTGTTTTGCAGTGAGCAAGTAAAATTTATTTCTTATTGTAGTTTCTAAAATTCTTGTTTGTTTAATATTATAGAATTTTATCAAGGAAAATTATTTTTTCAATTAAAGACCAGTATTGCCGATTAGTAACAAACTGTTTTTTAGCCGTAAACCATACTTTAAACGAAATATGATTTTTTAAAGCATTTTTCCCATGATTTATTTAAAAAATGAAAGCCGAAAAACATTATTACAATGATTTTTGAAAAGTCAGGCATTTAAGGGTTAAATGCAGGAAAACACAATGTTAAACCTACGAGTCAACCGCTAAAAATCGGGTTTTCAGGGGGGGGGGGGGGTTCCACCAAGATATGACTTGGCAGACAGATTGCGTTTTAACCTCCTTGGTCCCTGGGTCCCCATACGGGGTTCTTTTCCTTATAAAAACTAAAATGTCCGATTTTTTTACATTTTCACATCACTTCTTAATAGCTGAATGTTTTTTTGCGTTCAAAGCAAACGAATAAATGGCAGCATCTAACCTGATTCCCACATAAAATAAATGTTATTTTCATCTGAGTTTGCAAAATGCCTAAAAATGCCTAAAAGACAGTATAGTGGGCGCGTCCAGAGGAGCCACCGGTTAGTGACCGTTGAGATCGGTTAGTCACCAAGGCGTTCAGTGCTGCTAACCGGGTCGCAACCAATGTCGTTCAGCGCAAGTAACCAAAGTGACCGGTGAGAGACCAAACTAACCGAAGAAAATTCTTGGTTAGTTGGGTCACGTGATCGGTTACATGAAAGTTTATTTACATTTGCATCGTACATGATGAAACAATAATAAAAGAATAATTACGGCAACGTAATACAGGTGGCGCCAATAGTAAATAACACCAGTGCCGTCCAGTAGGTCTGTCGACCGGTTAGAGATCGGTCACTTACCGTGACGTCACGTAACCAATCTCACCGGTGACTTTGGTGAGGTCTGCTGGACTCGCCCAGTATATCCAAGAAAGTGAGAAATTTTCATAAATATTTAACTTAAATCTTTTTCACTAAAAAAATTTTGATGATTTGTAGATTATTTACTTGTGTAAAGCTCTTAAATTTCTGATTGCGTTAATTTAGGTTAATGGTTATAAATTGATGTCTTTAAGGGGGTTTGTTGTTTTAGATCCATATTTTTGAACCTAAATGACTAAGCGCCTAAAGGATCGATTTCGGAAAAAATATTTTTTCTGTCATTTACGATGTCATTTCGTTTGAAAAAAACCAACGAATAAGCATTTGTATTATTATTTTAGCTTCGAAACTGAAGCGGTTAATATGCGAATCGAGTTTTAATTAATTCTGGAATTTCAGCTATGAACTCGGTGAGGTGATTGTGAGTGCTGCCGCCACTCGGTCTAGAAATGTTATTCCAAAAATATCAGAATTTAAAATATTGATAATTTATATTATGCTTTTCTGAACAAGTCGGAAATTGTACGTCGTTTGGCCACGTTTGACGTACATGAGCTGCATTTGTACTATAAACTAATTTTATAAATATTTAGATCTAGGTGCAATAGCTGTTGCACTCTTATGCAAAAATGCATGAATACAACATTTATTACGATTACATAGATTAAATTCTGTAATACGGAAATAATAGGAATTCATCTTAAATAGGACGCCATCACCATGACAACCTGGAATCATTACCTGTCATGATATATCATTGAATTAATCACGTACGATAGGATTTAATAGAATGAAGAGAACTTTTATTCATATCTTTTTAAGTTTTGATTCGATTTTCATAAAATTTGAAATGACTGACACAATTCAGCAACGATTATACATATTAAATTTCAAAACATTCGGTTGGGTAGTTTTTGCGTTGTTATATGTAGATAGACGGACAGACGGACCACACGTCCACTATAGGTGCTATGTATTTATATAATTACGAACGCACCTAAAAATTATAAATTAAGGGAAAACTTAGATGCCACAATCCTAATACGCTATTGATATTGATGCAATATTTGGCCTATTCTGAGACGTTAATATTGCGATGTTTTCATTTGTCAAATTTGGTGTTTTAATCTGATACATTTGATGATTTTTTTGTAAATGATGTTTGATGTTTTTCTCTAAATAATAAAAAGATTGGTCGGTGGGTAGCAATTGAAATCAAATATAGATCCAATTTACAGAGAAGCGTGTGTTGTTCGATTCTTCAAAATCCAATGAGAATACGAAAATTCAATACATAATATGAGAATAACATTAACTGTGTAATTATGCTAGAAAATACATTTTTTTTCAATCGGGGAAAATGAATTACAGGGACATTTTAAATATTTCCCTTTGCTTTATTATTAACAACTGTTTAATACGAGCTTCAGTGAAGTTTCCGTTGTTTATAGCAAGAATAGAAGGAGAACCTTATTTGGAGAGCAGTCATTTGAAGATAATTATCTATTTTTCGGAATATAAAACAGTAGGCCAAAATTTCTTGTCTGGTGAGTAGGCAGTAGCGCAGATAAAGGGGGCAGGTAGGGTAATGTCCCCCGCTACTCTAAGTTTTATATAATTTCATGAAGTTATTCGCAAGAAGTAAAACTTATTGATTATTTTATTTATCAGTTATGAGAAGTTTCCAAACAGTCCATAAGTTAGAAAAGTTGTATTTTAAGAAGCATGATAAAAATTATAAATTTACCAAGATTTAACTCAGTTGTTGAGCTTAAGGGGACTTTTCACTCACTTGAAAACACCTGCTCTGTAATGGGCGGGTTGTTTTCGAATTTCTCGTTTAAATTTAAATAGTTTAAAAGTTTTTTTTTTGTTTTTTTTGTTTTCATAGGATAGATAAGGTCGATCTTTAATATGACTATTTTTTACTTTTTCGATTTTGGTTGCAGGTTTTTTTAAAATAAAGTACTTTCACTGTCGGAACACCTCTGCTATCCTATGCACAAAAAAAAAAAAAAAAATCGTTTAAAAAATATTTAAAATTAAACGAGAAATTCGAAAACAACCTGCTCAAATCCAAAGGGGCAACTTTCTGACATAAATTATTTTAATGTATTTTTGTTCGGTTTGTTTTTAATGTATATTTTGTTACTTTGACAAAATTCGCGTTTTTCCGCGATCCTTTTGTTGAAATTCGCTATTTTTCCGCAAGCCTGTCACGAAAATGGTGTTTTTTCCCGCGCTACTTTGATAAAATTCGGCTTTATTCCGCGATTTTTTTTGACGAAATTCGCTATTTTTTTCGCGATCTTTTGACGAAATACACTATTTTGTTTCAGCCCTTTTACGAAAATAGCGTTTTTTCCGCGATATTTTGATGAAATTTGTGCTTTTTTCGCGATCCTTTGACAAATATCGGCTTTTTTACGTAAATTTTTGGCGACATATGCTATTTTTGGGGGATCCTTTGACGAAAAACGCTATTTTTTCGCGATCCTTTGACGAAAATCGGCTTTTTTCCGCGATTTTTTGACGAAATTCGCTATTTTTTGCGATCTTTTAACGAAATACGCTAATTTCTCGCGGCCCTTTTACCAAAATCGCGCTTTTTCGCAATATTTTGATGAAATTTGCACTTATTTCAGCGATATTTTCATGAAATTTGCGCTTATTTCCGCGATTTTTTGACGAAATTCGCCTTTTTTTCGCGATGCTTTGACGAAATACGCTATTTTTTCGCGGCCCTTTTACGAAAATCGCTGCTTTTGCGCGATATTTTGATGAGATGTACGCTTTTTTCGCGATTCTTTGACGAAAATCGGTTGTTTTCCACGATTTTTTGACGAAATTACGCGTCCCACGGGACGCGTAAGAGCTATTTTTTTGCGTCCCGTCTCCGATTTTTCGCGTAATTTACGCGCTATAGCGCGTCCGCGGCATCCCTGCTTAAATATACATAATGTAGGACAATTTCAACTTCTTATAAAGGTGTGTGACACGATTTTCAACAATTTAATTTGTGTTAAATATTTTTCATTATTTGTTATCAGTGATATTTTTCTTTCAACTCCGTTAATTATAACTAAAATTCATTTCACAAAATATAGAAAATATGTTCTTTTTTTAAACTACCCAAATTTAAAAACTAAATGCATCCTGACGGGTTTAATTAATTAAATTACGCAGACATTATTTAAATTTTTTTTGCTTCTCCGCTTTAACCGGTTTTTCTCTTAACCGGCTTGCCCTCGGTCCCGTGTAGGCCGGTTAAGCGGGAGGCTACTGTAATATAAAAAAGAATCATGCTTTTTAAAAACCTGTAAAAAGTCAGTAAACAGAGATAACGTTTTTAAACAAATTGTATTTCAAAGAACTCCCCCCCCCCCCCTTTCGACGATGTGACAAGTGAAATTGTCCGCATGATGTCATCATATATTATGCATAATTTATTAATTTAAAGGTGTTAAAATTTAATTAATCCCCCTCTCTTTTAATGTTTATTCCTTCAGGCTTTTTATTAGGTTGAGCAAAAAATTCTGGGAAATTTTTAATCTAACAGTTACCAGAATTTGTACCGTACTAGTGGTATAGCTATGGGAGTTCAGGAATTTCGGCTACAAAATGCTTTCACAAATTTCCCAGAACTTTTTGCTCAACCTAGTAATTTTAAACGAAAAACACTCTTTTCCTTTGTCAAAATTCCATATCTTTTACTCTATTTTATCCAGTTAAAAAGCTCATTCTTTCAGGCAGATGTTTTAATTTAAGTCATCTTTGAAAATCAATTTGATAGGTTTATGGGTTTTTCAATCATAAAAGAAAATTACTTTCTGTGTTTGATTTGAATTATAATGTCTTCGTAACAATACTGCGGTTAACATAACAACAAAAGCAATAAATAAAGTTAAGAGAAATCTGCGATGTTTTCACCTGCTTTAATTTAGGGCTGCCTATCACTGCCCAATATGTTGGTTAAAGATGACGGCACCAATTCTGGTTGACGCTTGCCAAGTTTGGTTTTGTTTAAAATTTTAGAATGCATTTCTTCGTAACGTAATTTTTTCTTGGCGCACCATGACTCGATTTTGAAAATGATTATTGGCTTTGTAAACGTCACTATTCCCCTATTCTTGGATCTGTAAGGGGGGGGGGGGATGAGGGTACCTCATGCTATTCATATGTAATACTCCAAAAAATAAACTCTTTCCATGGAACTATCCTATCATCTAAATTTCACGGCTTTGTACAAAAACTTCCATGTGCAAGATAAACAAATTAACTACATCATAGTCCGATGTTTAGAAGTCGAAAAAAGTGCAGTAAAAGCGAAATTTTTTGGTCATATGTTGCCACCGTCGACATGATGTTAGCGGTACACACGGACATGCTTTTGTTTTATAGTATAAAATAGGATTGTATAAAGAAAAGTATGGCAGGTGGTTGGAAAAAGGGTTAAGGAGTGGCCTGGGAAATTTGTAAAGTAACTAGTACAGTGCGTCAGGTCCGAAAACATATATATGCAGATTTGATCCAAATCGGTTAAAAATTGTTCACTTGTATAAAAATAAATTATGACAGATGGTTAAAAAAAGAATAAAGAGTGGCCTGAGAAATTCATAAAGTGGCAATATTATAAGCCGGGTCCTAAAACATATGCATTTATGTACGTCCAGTTTAGTCGAAATCTGTTATAATTTGTAAATTTGAATAAAGAACATATACGCCAACTTTGACTTTTACATATATAGATCAATTTTTGAACTCGAGACCCATCGTCACCGGTTCTTAAAAGGATTATAGTTATACATACATACACAATGGCACTACAATCCATGTAGGATTTTGACCTCCTTCAGTATACCTCGCCAGACATTCCTATTTCTGGTCTTTAATTTATAATTTATAATATGGTTTTGTGTTAGAGCTTTCTTTACCTCTTCTATCCATCTCTTCCTGGGTCTACCAATACTTCTTTTCCCCATTAATTTACCATTACACATCTTCTTTGTGCTGCTCTCTCATCCTTCATTCTGATTAGATGGCCCAACCATTGTATTCTTCTTATTTTAATAGCATTTATTATACCTTTCTCGTTATATAACTGTTCAATCTCCATATTTGTCCTGATACGTCATGTATTGCCTTCCTAAATAGGTCTAAAATTTTGTCTTAGGATCTTCCTTTCCTAAGTAATAAGCAACTTTTCATCTTTTTTGTGTAGTGGTCCAGGTCTCACTATCATAAATTACTATTGGTTTTATAACAGTTTTATAAATTTTAAGTTTAGTTGTTTGGGATATTAGAGATGATTTTAGAATGTTTCGAAGAGAACAATAGCATCTATTTCCTGCTGTAAGTCGAGTTTTAATCTCTACTTCAACCATATTATCAGAGGTGATCATAGATCCTAAATGTTTTAATTATGTTACTTCATTAAATTGTAATTCATTATTTATTGTTAACGTTGCTGTTGCCTATGATTTCATTCGGTCCATTTTCATGCATTTTGTTTTTTCTTTATTAACCTAGTTTTTCCCCATCAGTTTCCAGTTTATTGTATGTTTCAATCAAGATTTTCTTATTTCTAGCAATTATATCAATATCACCTGCAAATGCAAGGATTTCTAGGAGCGGCTCACAATAGTACCTCCCCTGTTGTTGTAGATCAGTGTTTCCCAACCTTTTTTTAGCCACGCCCCACCAAAGCATCTGTAAAATCACTATGCTCCCCTTTCCTCCCCACACTCTATAACACATATCTTTTGTTATTTAAAAAGTGAACTCTTTTAAACTGGAGAAAGTCTAACACAGCCTGAACAATAATTATTCATTTCAAAATTTTAAAACTTATTAAAGAGGTGAATTTTTGTCCCAAATGTGTTTTTAATACAACTCTTTAAATGCAATAAAGCTATGCATCTCCACCATTATGCCAAAAAAGTGTTTTTGTTGTTCGTTTCCAACTTACCTCAATGTTAAACAAAAGTGTTATATGGTTTGCATTTTTATCTGAGAGACTCTCACATGTAACATAAAAATTGATAACATTAAAATATTTTATAATTAGTTTTAGTAACTTATTATAAGTTGTAGGAAAATTTTCTGAACGAAATTTTCTATCTATGGATAATACAGTACACAAGAAGCATTTCCAGATTCTGTTCTTTATTAATTTTAAGTAGCCATTATTCCCCATCAAAACACATTTCTCAGTTTCCCTTCCCCATTAACGTTAATTGACTGCCATGTATTATCTTATTTAAAATTTAAAGTGTATATGTCATAATGTACATTTATTTACTGTGCAGGAGGCCAGAGACATCGATGTTCTATTTCCTTTTGAAATGCTATTTGAAATTTATAAATTTTATAAAGTTGGTAGTACCTGATTTAGATATTTCAAATATTTCCAAGTTGAATACAGTCAGATTTAGATATACCCTTAACCAGTTTTACGTGTAAAATTTTCTTCATATTAAATATAGGAAAGCGAACAGAAAACAATCATTCCATAAAAAATCAAAAGAGCTGCGAACGATTGAAAAAAGAAATATTAATAACCGGAAAATATATTGAAATTTTTAATCATATATCTAATTTGATTAATGTAATTTATTATTTTAAAGTTTATTACATAATTATTCTGTTTTTTTTTTTTTTTTTTTTATAATTTTGATGGGGAATTTTTTTTTTTAATTTTACCTATATTACATCCATTTTTAGTCTCTAATATTGCCCCCCCCCCCCCCCCCACCAAAAAAAAATCTAACAGTGAGTAACAAATTTGGAATTGCCCCCCTAAAGAGTCAAATTGCCCCCGGTGGGGCGTACGCCCCACGTTGGGAATCACTGTTGTAGATGCTTCTAATTATTTTCTCCAGGCATAAATTAAAAAGAATTGTAGAGAGAACATCACCTTGCTTTAAACCTGAATTCACTTTAAATTCTCTTGAAAGTCTTCGCTGTACTTTAACTTTAGCTTTTGTATTTTCTAGTGTTAATTTAATAAGTATAACTATTTTGGATTATAGTTATACAATTTTTAAAAAGCAAGCACAAGCATGTAAAATATCCTCGATTTACTGTATTGCATCATTGCCTGGAATAGTTTGCGTAATATAAGTTTGAACGTTTCTCCAAAACTTTTATTTTGGCATTAGTTATAAATGTTACGTTAGTTATTTTAGTGATTATTGTTATAGAAACAAATTTTGTAACCTCATTGTTGGCATCTCGCGATATGACAGTTGTACAAATGCAATACCTCTCTTCCGAATAATTTTCCTTCCGTCTATTGTTATAACTGACAAGAAATGTTTTAGACTCAATTATAATTTCTTTCAACATCATAACTCTAGAGGCATGGTAGGAAATTTATGCGCCAAATAAAGACACGTCCACGTGATCCCGGCTTTGGTATTATTATTCAAGAAACAGCAAGAAATCACAGTTGGGGGGCAAGCTAACAGAAAGTTATCTACATTCTGAAGAAAACGTGTTTGTTTCCTTAATTATTATATTGGAATATGAAGGACAGTTACAAACATTTACTTTTATTGATAAGTGTCACCATTGTTTTGATTACAACTAACAGCTTTCTTACTATGTAGAATGATCAATTTGGACGGCTTTTGGTTTTTTAAAAAGTTTCAGATAGAAAACCATTCATTACATAAGTATAAAAGTGAAAATGGTCTTTTAAAAAGCCTATTTATAAGCGTTCAACGTTCATCTTGAAAATTTTGCCTAATCTTTTGATTGCAATTCACGTTTTCAGGTGCGTTCGTAATTATATAAATACGTAGCACCTATAGTCGTCGTTCAGTCCGTCTGTCTGCCCGTTCGTCTGTCTGGCCGCATATAACAGGGCAAAAACTACACAACCGAATGGTCTGAAAATTTAAATATATGATTGTTGCAAAATTTTGTCGAGTCATTTAAAATTTTATGAAAATCGGATGTATAGTTTAATTACAGGGACAGTCAAAAGTTTTCCGTTACATTAAGGCCAATGGGAAAAAAGTATTGCAAGTGCATTTTAATGATGTTACAGCCTTCCGAATGATCTGAAGTTTTAAATATATAATTGTTGCAAAATTTTGTCGAGCCATTTCAAATTTTATGAAAATCGAATGTATAGTTTAAATACAGGGACAGTCAAAAGTGTTCCCGTTACATTACGGGGAATGAGAAAAAAAATTATTGCAAGTGCATTTTAATGATGTTTACAGACTATGCACTTATGAAGTGCAAAAAAATATACATTCAGTACAATATGGGATGCAAAAAATAATTATAAAACTAGTTATAGTACGAACGCACCACATTTGCCGAGCAATTTCCAACTTGTTTTGGAATAATTACGTTACAATATATCGGTGCTGAAGGCACCGAACTCGATTATGAAAACTTCACTGCTTTTTTTTTTTTTTAACGTTTGGTAGAAAGGGCAAGCAAGTGCATTTATTATTAAATGCATAATTTTTGCTCTGTTTCTTTTTTAAAGTAGGCCAACGGCAAAGAAAAAATAAAACATTAATTAAACTATCTTTTTAGGGTTTCTAAATTGATTTCTCGGCGTATAACAGTAAATTAATTAATATTAATTTACAAAAGAGTATATTTTTTTTAATATTACATTCTGTATTTTTTATTTATAATTTATTTTCTACTTTTTAGCCTGTAAAATGTATAAATGTTGAAGTTTCATGGTCATTTCGCCTATTCTGGCTAACGCGTATTGGCGCATCATTAAACCCATTGTTGTTTCAACTCCTATACAACAGTACGAGTTACAGAAAATATTTGGCGATTTATCACCTTTGGAGGGCTAACGAAAAAATGCCTTAAATTTAAGGTATTAATTTATAATTTAGTTCTAAAAATATTAAAATGTTATATTGTCATCAGAAACACACCTGAAAAAAGAAAATTGCGAATTTCGTTTATCGACCACGGAAAAATCGCGAATGTTGTCGATCGGGTACGGAAGAATCACAAATTTCGTTGATCGGGCACGGGAAAATCACATGTTTTGTCGATGAGGCGCGGAAGAATGCAAATTTCGTTATCGGCTGCGGAAAAATCGCGAGTTTCATCAGTTTTTCGCGAGAAAAAAAAATCGCGGATTTCGTCAGTTTGCTGTGGAAAAAAAATTGCAAATTTCATCAGTCAGTTAAGAATCGCGAATTTCGTTGATCGGGAGCGGAAAAATCGTTAATTTCGCCGATCACATAAACTGTCGATATATCCTTGCCAACTGAATTGGATATGTTGAGTAGGTAGGGGAATCTAGAGGGGTAAAACTGCATCCCCCCTCTGAAACCACGTTTTTTATCTGATTATAGGCCACAGATCCTCCCTCACCTAACCAAAATAGAACTCTCTCTGTGTTACTGATGTGACCCTCGACAACAAAGACTTTTCGTAAGTGACCCTTCTCTTAAAAAGGGTGTGCACCCCTAAAATAAAACAATAAACGTATTTTCAAGTAAAACAGTAAAAATTCTACTTTTGTATGGCCAAAACTGTCCAAGTTACAATAAAACTTTGATATATATATATATATATATATATATATATATATATATATATATATATATCCCCTCCCGGAATTAAAAAAAAAGTTTTCCGTTTTAGTAGGTGAAATAATAAAATTTTATTAAACTTCAGATATAACAAAATATTGGTTAATTTTGAAAACGCAATGTACTTCCCTTTTTATTACCACAAGAATTTCTTTTAAAAGATAAAAAATAATTCGACAACAGACTAAAATCAAAGCAAATAACTGCTATAATTCATCCATTACATTACACGTATTTTTCTTTTCGCAACGACTGAAGTCTCGCTTGTGCCATTATCCATTTAGCGGTCTCATTAACGAACACCCACCGAACTTTGAAGTTTTGATGAATTCAACTCTAAAAGTTATAACCTGCAATCAAACCACTTTAGTCTCCAGAAAGAAAATCCTTACAAGTCGCCACAGAACAATAACTAATTTAAACATTTAAAGTGCTGATTTATAAAACTATTCAAAAATAATTTGTGATGTTCAAAAAGAGTTTCATGGTATAATTATATGAGAATAACTTGAACAATGTGAGCCTCTTATATTAAATATATTACCAATAAAAAATATATTAGTAAGATTCTCTTCAACATAATTATTTGCGCTTATGTCACACTGTCATAAAAAGTCGCTTTTACACACTAAATTATTCTTCATTTTTCAAAAAATAATATCCGTACTCCTAGAAAACATATTTTTATCCGCGAATTCTTCCGGGAAGTCAGAAAAAAAGGGGGGAATTCCGTTTATTCCTTTCACTCAGGTGTATTAGTCCTATTAATACTAAAGTTAGAATTCAATTAAAAAAAAATGAAAAATAGGAAATTTAATAAAATAAAATTTCTAATTTATTTAAAAACCAAACAAAATAAAAACAAACAAAAATAATGCCTTCGAATTAAAAAAAAGTAACAATATTCTCCGCTATTTAAAATTATTCGCAATTTATTTCTTAAAATAAAAAAATATTCACGCTTAAAATATATTCTAAACGAACACATTTAAAATTTTTTTTTAAACAAACACATAAAAAAAAAAAAAATCTAAACTGAATACATTTGAAAAACAAACAATAGTTAAAATAAATAAAAAATCGATTTTACTCAAAAAATCAAACATTTCTTCTCGAATTTAATTAAAAATAAAACATTAATATTTTACATCTAACAATCAAATTAAAAATATGCCTAACTCATATTTTTTTCTTCTATTATCCTAAACCCCAACCATTATATCACAACGATGAAATCTCCCCGCAATTATCTTGAAAATTGCCATCTAGTACAACAGATTTTTCAAGCCTTACCTAAGCCCCCACTTGAACAAAACCGTATCTTCTTTTTAAACTCAGCCCGAGCAACCGGCCGGTTGGCTCAATGGTTAAGGTTCTCGGTTCGAAGCAGTGAGATCTCTGGTTCAACTCCAAGGTCAGGCACAAAAAAGAGAAGATTTTTTTTTTTTTTTTTTTTTTTTTTTTAACCGGCTGTTTATTCAATTAACGAAAAAATTCTCTCTTGTAACAGAGAAAAGAAAAATAAACGAACATTCTTCAAATAACGGTAATATTCCGGTAGCACTGCTGCCAGGAATATTTCCGGGAGTGGAACAAAGTATTTATGCGAGTGTATATCGCAGACATACCGGATGATCCAACAGTCAGAATAAATCACTGGCAATGGAACTCGTAAACTCTGGATTAGGGATTGTGACCGAATATCGAATAGTCGATTCGGTATTCGGTAATTCGGCATGTAAACCGAACATTCGACTTCGGCCGAATAACTGCATATAAGTATTTTCTTAGATTTAGAAGAATTCTTTTTTACTTAGAAGTAGAATGGGCTAAACAATGAGTTTTAATATTATGTGCATGAGTTCAGAGTTCAGCTGCACTACAAAAAACAAGTCAAGGGCCATTTTTAATACTAATAATAATAATAAAAAACATTTTCCTTTCTAAAATAGTCTAAGTCTACATAGGGCTGAAATAAAAATAACTGTCTCCGATAGAGGAAAAAAAAAGTAAGGAAGATGGTCATCTTACACTTACCATTTAATTTTAATTATTTCTACATTTACAGTTTTTTAATTTAAATTTATTTAATGTGTATTTTCTTTAATGTATACACTTTAAATAAGTACATCAGAGTTCATCTCTGCATATCTAAGGTGCATATTAAAGAAAATACACACATCAAATAAGTATACCCCTATTCTATCAACACACAATGTTAAAATATTAATCAAAATATAAATATGTATCAATAATTTGACATAGTTAAATGTACAAATTTATATGATACCTTTTGTATTTGAGAACATTCCTATGCAATATGCTTATAATTAGACGTAAACAATCAGTAAATCAGCTTAATGACAAGATTGTTACTTTTTATTTGAATAAACTTTTGTTTTTCTGACAATCCTTATCCTTAATAATAGCCTGCATAGTTTAATACTTTCATTTTCATAGTTTTTTTTTTTTTCCTATTGACTAGTGATAAAATAATACAAAATAGGTGATGGGTTAATGAATTTGTGAGTGGAAAGAAGTCATTAAATTTTTTTGTGTTAAAGATTGTGTAAAGTATATTTAAGAATAAAAATGTTACTGAATTAAATTATTAACCCGTTGGGGACGAGCGGCACGTATACGTGCCACATGAAACGCTCAGAATCCTTGTTTTTACTCACCAGTAAAATTTTACTGTAAAATGTGCCTTATTTAATCAGCGCATTTTCTCGATTCAAGAAGACACAAATTTCTGTTTTTAAAAAACGGTGACAAAAGATTAAAAATTTCGTAAAAGGCTCCCGTCCCGAAGGGGTTAAGAGTTTAAGCTATTATATGCAAAAATGTGTATTAAAAATTTTTTCAGTATTCGGTTGCCGAATACCGAATATTCGGTATACACTTTGACCGAAGCTTCGGTATTAAGCAAAATTGCTGCTTTGGTCAATCCCTACTCTGGATATGTAATTGCACTTGATTAATTTTAACACAAATATTCTAATTGTTAAATAAAAAAGCAGTTTAATAAATTACAACGACCATTTGGAAAATGATTTTTTCAAAGACTAAAATTTAAGACATAAAAAATTGGAGTTGATCATACATTACGTACGCCATGAATTAAACATTAATAGTGTAACACGTAAAAATAGCAAGCGACAAAAATCTCCTGCGATTCGTACGTATTATCCACCTGAAACTTGCGTATTATCCAAGCATTTCATTGGCTGTTCGGGAAAAGGCTTTTCCAAGAAATCTGACGACCAATTTTAAATGAAATTTCATTCTGAAACTTCTAAACATCCCACAATATTACTTTTTACACCGTCGTATAGAGAAAAAAATGTGCTTTTAAATGCAATTTGTTGAAAGCTGTATTTCAATTTATTTCTGAGTTATTAATTTTTTTTTGTAGTTTTTATTACTTTTTTGTCATAGTGGCAACAGAAGTATCATCTCTGTTGAAAGTAAAGGTTGGTGTATAGACCAATCAGAAAACGAATAAAATGCGGATTAAACCAATAAAAAGCTTCAGATATGGTTTTGATTTCCTACCCTGACGAGGACAATAACCATTTTTCCAAATGGTTAATAAATGATACGAGTTGCAATTTTCCGAGTGAAGCATGGTTCAAATCCTGACCTGACCCGGACCCTTTCCATTCAGTTGGGAAATTAAATCTCACATGATTTATTTACTAATTAGAACAATTGTGTTCAAATTAATCAAGGTTTTTCTTTTTTTTTTTTTTTAACTAACCGAAGGCTTACAAGTTACAAATCAGCTTACAATTATTCAATGTAATGTCCGTCGTTCAACAGCGCAAGCAGTCAGGCGAGACACTATCATCGTTCACAGTATTAAGGCTGTTCTCAAATATAAAGGGGCTACTTTCTGACACATTTTTTAAATTCATTTTTGTTCGGAAACGCATGAAATTGGCAGGTATTTTTATTCAGAAACAACGTAATCGAAAGAGTTTTCCATTTTTTGGTAAAACGCAAAAGATCTTTCAGTAAATGCTCTCAAAGTGCGCGTTTTGAACAGAATATTAGCACACGACACCGTGAAACAGGAAAAAACCTTTTGTCACGTATCTTGAATAGCTTATAACTCTATAAGTAATTTATTTATCAAAAAATGGAAAATTCATTTCGATTCCAAATCGCTTTAACAGTCAGGCCTGCCAATTTTATGCCTTTGCGTATAAAAATGTGTCAGAAAATGTGACAGAAATTTTTC
Source organism: Maratus speciosus (assembly GCA_963932465.1). Lineage (NCBI taxonomy): Eukaryota > Metazoa > Arthropoda > Arachnida > Araneae > Salticidae > Maratus > Maratus speciosus. The sequence goes on from OZ010798.1 coordinate 297,772,073, forward strand.
GTTGTTGGGCAGGGAATTTGAGAACCGACCTTTCTTGTATAGTATGACAAGCACATATTAGCGGATGGCATCTTTCACGGTTGGCATTGATGGAGGGTTCAAGCATTCTTTTTTACTCAAGCATTTGCATTTATGCAAACATTATATTATGCTTCCGTCATTACAAAATCAGGCTTTTTCCTTATCCGTTCGGGGCAAACCGTGTCATTTTCCTTTCATTCGTTTACGAAGTATTCATCTTTAAAGTTATTCCTGACTTTTGGATCACCCGGTATATATTTTTAAAATCCTATTCTACCAATTATTAAAATTCTACGAAAAAAAAAAAGTTTCTTTGCCAATTAAAATACTTATTGTACAATAGATGTTAAAGCAAACGACTATATATGCATCTTTTACAAAGTTTTGCTAGTGTTCATTTTTCATTTAAAATAAATAATCTCCTAATATAATGTCAAAATAATTACACAAAAAAGTAAAAAATATAAGGGAACTCAATTTTTTCAATGGGCCCTTTATGTAAATACCTATAAATAAAAAAATAAAAAAACTCTAAAATCTCGATATAACAAGATGCTGTGTTTGAAAATCTAATGCCCTATAGTCCAAGAGCTGTTAAACATTTTAGGGAAGGTATTTGAGGCACCCTGAAAATTTGTGCAACACTTCTTTTGTAATGCCTGAATACAAAATCGAATGTCTGGCTGAAGGATCGTGGCCCAAAACCTGTGCCAGACAAAAAATGGCACTTGACACGTGTCTGGCACAGTTTTTGTGCCGACTAAAGTGTCTGTCATTTTCAAAATATTTTTTTCTAAGCATAAATATTATTGCGCCTCAATCTCAGCGTGCCTCAAATACCTTTTTTGGGTAGTCAAAAAATGGCACTTGACACGTGTCTGGCACAGTTTTTGGGCCGACTAAAGTGTCTGTCATTTTCAAAATATTTTTTTTCTAAGTATAAATATTATTCTGTTTCAATCTCAGCGTGCCTCAAATACCTTTTTTGGGTAGTGTCAAAAAATGGCACTTGACACGTATCTGGCACAGTTTTTGGGCCGACTAAAGTGTCTGTCATTTTCAAAATATTTTTTTCTAAGTATAAATATTATTCTGTTTCAATCTCAGCGTGCCTCAAATACCTTTTTTGGGTAGTGTCAAAAAATGGCACTTGACACGTGTCTGGCACAGGTTTTGGGCCACGATCCTTCAGCCAGACATTCGATTTTGTATTCAGGCATTACAAAAGAAGTGTTGCACAAATTTTCAGGGTGCATCAAATACCTACTCAAAAATGTTCAACAGCTCTCCTACTACTATTTTTCATTACCAAAAGAATTTTTTTTAAAAGACATCCAAAATAATTAGCCAACAGACGAAAATCAGTGCAAATAACTGTTATAAACGCGTCCATTCCATTACATATTTCTACCTTGAAACATTATCCATTCTCTGGTATCATTAGAAAACACCTAACACTGAATGTTTCGTTCAATGCAACTCTTAAAGTCAATTATTCTTAACAATGAGAAATCTTATAACGTTACAACCTGCAGTCAAGTCATTTTTCGTCTTTAGATAACAAAAGGAAAGAAAGTTTTTTCAAATCGTTACAAAACAATGACTAATTTAAAATACTACATATCAAAAGTACTCAAACAATAATTTGTAAAGTTAAAAAAAAAATGTTTTATTACACACGAGACTAACTCGAACAGTGTGAACTTCTGATATTAGGCACATCACTAGAAATAAATAAATAAATAAAACAAGTGGGTAAGTGTGATCGCAGATCGCACAATGGTTTTCGTTTAATATCTCTTTTAAATCTTAATTTATCTCATTTTAAAAACCTAATACACCATTATGTTTCCTTTTTTATTACCAAAAACAAAAATTTTTTAAGCCAAAAAAATATAAATCGACAACAGACAAAAAACAAATAACTGTAATAAATTCATCCATTCCATTTCATATTTTTGCCTTGATAACCCAATACTGCACGTTTTGTTGAATTCATTTCTTAAAGTCATTTTCTTTAGGCAGGTTTTAGTCATTGCAGGTTCCGCTATAGACAGGTTTCGTTTTCACAGATTATGCTGTAACATCTTTAATGGCACAACGGTCAACGGCTTTTAAAATAAACGATTAATATACGTTTTTGTAAAGTATTACTAAGTGTTCTCTGTCAGAAGAAATAAACAAATTCTCAGTGTAACATCAAAATAATGATATAAAAAAATAAAAAAGTGTAAGGACCCACAATTTTGTTATGTAAATACATATAGCAAAATAATAAAATATTTTAGAACTCTCACGTCTCTCTATAACAAGATGCTGTTTTTCATTTTGAAAACCTAATCAATCATTACGATCCTTTTTTATTGCCAAAAAATCTTTTAAAAGACGAAAAAATATAATTCGACAACAGACGAAAATCAAAGCAAATAACTGTTATAAATTCTTCCATTCCATTTCATATTTCTGCCTTCAGCCATTATCCATTCTGTGTTCCCATTAGCGAACACCCAATACTGCATGTTTTGTTGAATTCAATTCTTAAAGTCGTTTTCTTCTTAACAATGGGAACTCTTAACCTGCAATCAAGCCACTTTAGTTTTCAGAAGTAAAAAAATAAAATATAATAAAATTCTTAGCAAACCGTTACAAAAGTCTGTGACGTCACAGAGATCTTCCGAGATATTCTGATGATCAGCCTGAGTCATTTTTCTTTTTCGCCGTTTTCAAAAGCAATCTGTCCTTGGGCACATATATCTGAGGGATCGACGTTTTACAATGGCATGCAATTACTTGATACCAGCGGGAAGGTCTCGTCATATTTGGGCCCCATGTCTGTCGGGAAGGATGTAAGAAACCTACTATTTGAATAGCATGCATGAAATAAAATGAAATCCGTTTCTTGTTCTTATTCGATGGATTGATCATATTTGCTCTTAGGAACAGAGCAGTATTATTATAGGCGGTTAACTGGATGTAAAATAGCTAAGTAACAAGAAAAATAAAAAGCTTTTTCTATTCAAAATCGAAATTACTCAATCATACTTAATAGTAGTCATTAAAGCATTAATGAGCAGTAACAAGGCTGAAGAAGTTTTAATTAAATGGAATTTAGTTGAAGAAGTTTTTTTATTATTAAAGTTGAAAATAGAATTGTCTATATTCTACCAAATTTCATAAAAAGTACTCCGGTATGATAAAAATTATCCGAAAATAATAATCTGTCCTAATGTTTTATAATTTACAAAACTTCTCCTACGGGTCATTCCATGTCAATTCAACCAAATTTTTTATGGTTTGTAACCCGACCCCCAGGGATTTGGATGAAACTCGGTGTATATACTAATCCTATCATGATATGAATACATCAGAAAAATTTCCTTCCTAGACCTCATAGTTTGTGAGATATGGGGGGGGGGGGGGTCCAATTTTTGGATTTTTCTCAAATCGCACATTTCTGAGTCTGTGTTTTTAGACTGCAGTTCCATTTTCAAAAAATTGTTTCTCTGGATCTAAAATGCAAATCATCTTAAAAATATCACCCTAAGTACATCAAAAGATGCAGATTTTAATAAAAAAATATTTAAAAAATTAATTTTAAATATTTAGGGCCAAAAAATTAAACCAAAGTTGAAAGTTATGGTTATTTTTCCAAATTTTTGTGATTTTACGAGAAAGGCTCTACACAAAAAGGCAAATGAAATTTCCAATTTCTTTTTGTTGTAAATAAAAGTTTGCACTTTGGGCTTTCTAATTATGAAATAAAAATGATGTTTTTCTCATGACTTATGCAAAATTTTGCCCTGTTTTGGGAAACTGCACCAATCAAGAAAAAAAAAATCTCTGCCTAATTTTAGCTGAGGTACCTAACTAACTACTGTGGTTCCTACGACTTGTTGAATATATTATTCAATGTTTCTTTCTTCCTTTCTTTTGCAAAGTAAAGTTTTTGCTTTTTTTTCTTTCTTCTGAGTAAAAGGGGGGGAAAAGTCTATGACTGCAGTCTGTCCTCCCTCCATTAAATTTTGTGCATAATCCTTATGTTTCCATTATTTAATCATTCATATATTTTCTTTTATTATTAGCATTTTTTTTAAATTTAAACAATCCCTTAATTTTGTGTTTACAATATAACTGTAAACAACAAAAAATCTTTTGTTGATATAGAATAAGAAAATGCAATAATGACTTTTTACGTATCAAATTTTCAATATGTTTTTTTCTCTGTGTGTATGTGTGTTTGAATTAAAATATTTTATTTATATTTAACATTCTTTTAAAACTTTCTATCTTATTATCTTGGATAATTTTAATCATTTTAAATATGTTTATTATAGTTTAAATATCTTATATTTAACAAAGCCTAGTTCATTTCTGCCTACAGTATGAAATATATTTTGACACCTGCCTTGTATAAACAAATTCTGACAAAGGCAGGATAAAATTATTTAGTTAAGGCAGGTGTTTTCGAATCTGTTAATCAAATTATTATTAGTCTGCTGTTTCTCATAATAGAAAGGGGATCTATTTTTCCTTGTGCTGCAAATGAAAATAATAAATAAATTTGAAGTAACTAATTATGCTGCAAGACCGCCATGACAACTTCTGAGAGAAAAGAGAATCTTGTCTATGCCAGAAATAAGAAAAATTAAAGCCACAGCTACAGGTCCAGAAACAATTGAACTAACTGAAAAGTTTTATAATTGTAATGAATATTGAAGAATTTTGACTGGGAAAAAAATGTAGTTAGCATTGCTAAGAATGTACTATGCACAAAAGCGATTGATATTACGTGTATCTATATGAGTTGTGTTCTCTTTTTAAGCAGGAATTTCCAAAAAACTTGAGAATTATAACTCTAGGTATTCAATCCAGTATTAGCAGCACTGTTCATTTAATTGAATTTGTGACAAGCTAAGTAAAATATTTGGAAAATGTTATTCCACTCTTTTATAACGAAAGCTAAATCTAATTTCCTAAAAGAAACTAAAGCAAACTTTGGCCCTCAAAAAGCTATCGTTTTGTAGGATTTCAGCAAAAAATTTACTTTTCTTATTCAAGAGGAGGCTTAAAGTTACCATTGGACCAAAGAAGCTGCACTCTTGATCCCAACTGTTATATACACTCTATCTCTCAGTATTAGATTATCAGCAAGCAATATACACATTTTATCTTATGATATGCAACATGATTTCACTCTTATGTGTTTAACACAGAAGGAAATGATATCATTTGAAAAAGAGCTATTTCCTGATGTAAAGAAAGTCCTTGACTTTTGTGATGGGTGCTCTGGCAATATAAAAATTGCAAATTTTCATAAACCTTTACCAAAATGAAGAGAATTTCCCCTTAAGATATTTAAATTCTTTTCTGGAGAGTGGGGGGAAGGAGGGGAGATAGCCACCAATTTAATGTTTTAGATACTAAATCACGAAGATTGATTTATTAAAGGACCGTTTTGGTAAGGTTGATGTTATTATTAATAAACACATGACTAATTTATTAAATATGGAACCAGTTAAAAATTGTTCAAATTTAAATGCATTAAGAAGATTGCATGACATGTGCGAAGTTAATATTAGAAGTTTAAGAAATTTGGGGGTAACATCCAGTTCTTATGGACAATTGCTAAATCCTATTTTGCTAAAGCTATTGCCCCATGAATTAGTGATTGAATATCATAGAAAACGTGATACTAGCAAAGAGTCAGATGTAACCGATCTAATTGCCTTTCTGAAATGTGAAATAGAATGTAGAGAAAAGGTTTGTCAATGACAAGTTCTAAAAATGATGCATCTTCTTCTTTTGTACATAAAAATAAAACTGAATTTCGTGAAAAGAAAACATCAAATAAATATCAACATGCTAATACCTTAAATGCCACTATTAAAGTTTTTTGTGTATTTTGCAAAGGTAATGATCATTTATCTTCCGAGTGTAAAAATTTAGCTGATGATAAGAAAAGATTAATGTTACGTAAGGAGGGTAGATGTTACAAATGCTTTTTGAAATCGCATTTATCTTCGCAATGCCGCATAAAATTAAAGCCATGTCTAAATTGTAAAAGCACTGAACATAACAAATTATTTTGCTTTAAGAAAAGTTTGAAACCGGAAATTAATGAAAATCAAAATCAAACAGTTGTATCTAATTCTCATTGTAATTTTAGAAATTCTAAGCATGCTGTTTTATTGCAAACATGTTGTGTAACTGCTCAAGGTAATTCTAAATCAAAGGTAGTTCGATTATTACTTGATTCTGCAAGCGAAAAAAGCTTCATAACAAAAGCATTAGCTCGTGAATTAAATTTGCCTGTTTTAAGAAAAGAACATTTAACTGTATTCGCTTTTGGCATGGATCAAGGTCGCGAAGAAGAATATGATGTTTTTAAAATTAAATTGCGAAGTAAAATGAATTATCATCGTTTTATAGATGTTGAGGTGCTAGCTACCGATTTGATAAGTGCAACAACATTGAAGGTTCCCAATTCTGACCCTCTAGTTATAAAATACATTGAAAGTAAAAGATGGAGGTTAGCCGACCCTACGCCCGAGGAATCCGAAGTACAAATTTTACTTGGAGCTGATTATTTCTGGAATGTTCAGAGAGGTGTCGTTGAAGAAATTAATGACCATTTATATGTAGCTAATACACTTTTTGGGTACACAATAGTGGGAAAAATAAACTCTAAAGGTAACGAAACAGTTAATGCTCATCTTGTATCTGTTAATGAAATAGAAAATTTTGATTTGCAAAAGTTTTGGAAACTAGAGTCTTTGGGTATTTGTGATAGTAAAAATGAATTATTTTCACAAAAGGATTTAGATGCTCTTGATTTATTTAATGATAATTTAAATTTTGTAAATGGAAGATATGAAACTAAACTTTTGTGGAAAGTAAATAAAAATGAATTGGAATCCAATTTTGATGTAGCTAAACATAGACTTTGGGGATTAAAATCAAAATTGTGCAAAAATGAATGGTTACTTAAGGAATATGAGAAAATATTAAATGAACAATGTGGTTTGGGTATAATTGAAGAATGTGAGTTTAATAAAGATGAAATAAACACGTATTACATGCCTCACAGACCAGTAATAAGGGAAGATAAATCGACAACTAAAGTAAGAATTGTTTTTGATGCGTCATCCAAAGATAAGGGGGCAAAATCGTTAAACGAGTGCTTATTTCCTGGGCCCAATCTAAATCCTAACATATTGGACATTATTTTAAAATTCCGTCTCCACAAAATTGCTTTCTTGGCCGATATAGAAAAGGCATTCTTGCAAATCCAGATACAACAAGAAGATAGAAATTTTTTGAGGTTCCTGTGGTTTGACAATATCACTAGTAACAATCCCATTTTGAAGGTTTTTCGCATGACCCGTGTAACTTTTGGTGTAACAACTTCACCCTTTTTCCTTTCTGCAACCATCAAACATCACATTGAGGGGTATAAAGATTTGTTTGGAAAAATAGTTAATATGCTGGATACTTCCTTATACGTTGATGACCTGTTTCATGGAGCTGATTCAGTAAATGAAGCTTTTGTTTTATCAAACGGTGCAGAGAAGATATTGAGTGAGGCCAATATGAAACTCAGAAAATTTAAAACCAATTCTTCCGATTTAAAATTTTTATGGAAGGAACATGGAATAAACTTTGAGGAAGACACTCTTGAACAAAATCTTTCGAAGGTATTAGGAATTATATGGATAACAGAAAGTGACACCTTGAAAATAGACATACAACCACTTTTGGTAGAATTTGACCATAAAATTATTACCAAACGTATTGTTTTACAAACTGTGGCAAAAATTTATGATCCTATTGGACTCATTTCCCCTTTCGTGATAAGAATTAAATTTTTAATGCAAGAACTCTGGGAACATGGAATTGACTGGGATTCTACATTACCAGATTCTTTAAGTGGAAAATTCAGAAAATGGCATAATGAAATAAAAGACTTGGTAAATTTTGAAATTCTTAGAAAATATTTTGTAACTATCCCAAAATTAAATCCTGAAACCGCTCAACTTTTCATATTTTCTGATGCTAGTTTAAAGGGGTATGGGTCAGTGGCTTATTTACGTGATTCTTCTTCTTGTGAAACTTCATTTGTAATAGCAAAGTCGAGAGTAGCGCCTCTCAAGAAAATTACATTGCCGCGCATCGAACTTCTTGGAGCACTTACGGCTGCAAGATTAGCGAATTATTTAAAGGAAATATTTAAAATTGTGAATGAAAATATATTTTGTCTAAGTGACTCCCAAATTACCTTGCACTGGATTAAAGGAAGTGCTAACAACTGGAAGCCCTTTGTGGCAAACCGCGTACGCGAAATTCAGGAACTTGTTGCTCCTGTACAATGGAAATTTTGTAAAGGAAAGGAAAATCCTGCAGATGTTCTCTCTCGTGGTTGCTCTGCATCTGAATTGATTAATAACGAGGTATGGTTACATGGTCCTAGCTGGCTGAAGGAAGAATCGTTACCAGTATTTCCCCCTGAAACTCAACCTAATCTACCTGATGAAGAGGTCTTGCAAGAACAACGTAAAACGCTTGTTTGCTCCATATCCCAAAATATTCCAGAATTTGAGCTTTTATTTAAATTTTCATCCTGGTCTAAATTAAAACGAATTACGGCTTGGTGCCTCAGATTCATCAAAAATAGTACATGCCCATCTGAACGAGTCTATGGTTTTTTGACTGTTCCAGAACTTGAAAGGGCAACAAATGCTATTGTGAAATTAATTCAAAACCATGAATTCGGAGACGAACTGAAAATTCTAAAATCCAGAAAGATCCTAAATTCTAAAAGCAAACTCCTTCCTTTACATCCATTTCTTGACGAAAATGATATTCTTCGTGTTGGAGGTAGGCTAAAAAATGCAAACTTGTCTGAATATCAAAAACATCAAATCATTCTCCCTAAAAGGCATCATGTTATAGACTTGATAATAAAGTATTTTCATGAGAAACATCTTCATAGCGGGACTCAATTGACAATTTCAGCAATTCGACAAAAATTTTGGATAATTAATGCTAAAGAAGCTGTGAAAAGAGAAATAAGGAAATGTATGAAATGTTTCCGAAATTCATCACACCTTTCATCTCAGTTGATGGGAAATCTGCCATCAGCACGCGTGACACAAGCTCGAGTATTTTCAAGAGTAGGAGTCGACTTAGCCGGCCCCTTTTTGATCAAACCTCGTAAGGGACGTGGTGTGAAACCCTTTAAACATTATGTTTGTCTGTATGTTTGTTTCGTAACAAAAGCTATCCATCTTGAGTTAGTCACTGATCTTACAACTGAAACCTTTCTAGCCTCATTGAAAAGATTCGTGGCTCGACGTGGAAAACCTCTAGAAATATTTTCCGACAGAGGTACAAATTTTATAGGGGCAGACCGCGAAATAAAGAGAATGATGTCTCTAATTGCTTCTGATGAAAAATTGCACAAGTATCTTACTGACGAAATGATAGTATGGAAATTCAACCCACCTTCCGCCCCTCACTTTGGAGGCCTTTGGGAAGCGGGAATAAAACAAATGAAAAATCATTTGAAGAGAACAATTGGTGATCAGATTTTAACTTATGAAGAATTTTTGACCTTAATTGCACAAATTGAGTCATGCTTAAATTCAAGACCGCTTGTCGCTGAGTCTTCTGATCCAAATGACTTTACGGCTCTGACGCCAGGACATTTTATTATAGGAGCACCCTTGACCTCCTTACCTGAGCCTGATATCTCCTCTACCTATGTAACTCCTTTGGAACGTTGGAAATTGCTACAAAAGATTTTCCAAAGTTTTTGGAAAAGGTGGTCGTCAGACTATCTCTCACAATTGCAGCAACGTACAAAGTGGTTTAGAAGCAACCCGAACTTAAAAATCAATGACACTTGGTGTTGATAAAGGAAGAAAACCAGCCCCCATTAAGGTGGAAATTGGGCAGAATAATTGAACTATTTCCTGGTGATGATAATATTGTTCGTGTTGTCAAATTAAAGACTTCTACTGGTGAACTGAAACGCCCTATCACAAAATTGTCTCCTCTACCGATGGACATTTAATATAATAGAATTTTACTTTATTTTAACTAACTTTATTATTATTATTATTTTTTTTCTATGTCTAATTTTTGTAACTTTCTGAACTATTTTGTATATTAATGTCTTTTTCTATTTTTAGTTGTTCCAGAAACTGTTTTTTATAGAAGTAGTAGGATTTAATTGCATTTCATTTTAGTTATACTTAACATTTAAGGTAATATTTTAAATTTGTATTTAATATTTGATTATTTAGTATGTGATAGTGGAAATTTGGTAAGTTATAATTGTTCGATGAACTCCGTTCATGGAGGCGGAGGATGTTACGGCGTAAATAACCTCAAATTTATTTGTTTATAATTTAACTCTGTTTATCTTTCATGTTGTAAAGCATAATTATAAAAGTGATTTCTTTTGACAGAAAAAATCTAATCTGTTTATCTAAATTGTTTATAATCCTGAATCAATATTTATGAGTAACATTATGATTTCAAGGTCATGTAATATAGATTTATTTACTTTATAATAATTTTGAATTGATGGTGATTTATTAGTTTTATAATTACTTGGATGTCATTTAAATGAATATTATAGCTATTTAGAAGATTTATAACTGCATATTGTAATTTTTATTTTGATGTTTATTTTATATAATATGTATCATTTTTAAAATGGTCAGTCTTGACTCTGTAACCAAGCAGAGAACATGTAACATGTCCTGACTCTGTAATCAGAGATGCCAATTGTTAAATCATGGCTCTGTTTAATACAGAGTGTATAGTGGAAGTCCTGACTCTGCAACCAAGCAGAGAACACATTTTTTTTTGTATTGGCTCTGTTAAATACGGAGAATTACTATTATGGAACAATTATTAACTTCTAATGATGAATAGAATTTACATACTATTTCAGTTTTATTTAATAAACTATTTATTCTAATTGCTCTCCCATCTCACTTGGATTTTGAAAATTTATTTGTCAGACGAATTTCGGCGCCAACACTTTGCATACTACCTTTGTGAAAGTATTTACAGAAATGCTATACCACTGAATCCAATGATAGATGTACATTTATGTGACAAACATATGCGATAAGATTGAGAACAACACAATTTCAGATAATGTGTGATATGTACCAATAAGATACAAATTTTCTATTGTAATAAAAATCTATAAATCAGTCTGATTTTAAAGGTTCATTTTAGGAAATAAATCAAAATGATTAATAAATTTATATTTAAAATGTGCAGCAATTATTTGGGTACCATAAGCAAAGTTAAAGATATTTATCTCTTGATAGATACAGCATCCCAAAATAAGTCAAAAATTTTGCATAAGCCATGAGAAAGACATCATTTTTATTTCATAAATAGAAAGCCCAAAGTGTAAACTTTTATTTAAAACAAAAAGAAATTGGAAATTTCATTTGCCTTTTTGTGCAGAGCCTTTTTCGTAAAGTCACAAAAATTTGGAAAAACAACCATAACTTTCAACTTTGGTTTAATTTTCTGGCCCTAAATATTTAAAATTAATTTTTTAAATATTTTTTTATTAAAATCTGCGTCTTTTTATGTACTTATGGCGATATTTTTAAGATGAATCGCATTTTAGATCCAGAGAAACAATTTTTTGAAAATGGAACTGCAGTCTAAAAATACAGACTCAGAAATGTGCGATTTGAGAAAAATCCAAAAATTGGACCCCCCATATCTCACAAACTATGACGTCTAGGAAGGAAACATTTCTGATGTATTCATATCATGATAGAATTAGTATATACTTATTCCGAGTTTCATCCAAATCCCTGGGGGTCGGGTTACAAGGTCTGGTTGAATTGACATGGAATGACTCCTACGTCACAGAGATCTTCCGAGATATTGATGATCAGCCTGAGACATTTTTCTTTTTCACTGTTTTCAAAAGCAATATGTCCTGGGGCATATATATATATCCAGGGGTCGCATTCTATAGGGAAATTTTTATGATTCCCACTATTTTAAAAATAATATCTTCATCGCACCTTTCGTTAGAATATGTTAAAGTTAAATAAAATTATCATGAAGGTAACTCATTAAGGGTTCTGATAGGAACAATAAAATTTTCCCTATATAATGCGACCTTTGATATATATATCTGGGGGATCAAACGTTTTACAATGGCATGCAATTACTTGATACCAGCGGGAAGGTCTCTTCATATTTGGGCCCCATGTCTGTCGGGAAGGATGTAAGAAACCTACTATTTGAATAGCATGCATGAAATAAAATGAAATCCGTTTCTTGTTCTTATTCGATGGATTGATCATATTTGCTCTTGGGAACAGAGCAGTATTATTATAGGCGGTTAACTGGATGTAAAATAGCTAAGTAACAAGAAAAATAAAAAGCTTTTTCTATTCAAAATCGAAATTACTCAATCATATTTAATAGTAGTCATTAAAGCATTAATGAACAGTTTTAGCTGAAGAAGTTTTTTTTTTTTTTTTTTTTTTTTTTTTTTTTTTTAATTAAAGTTGAAAACGGAATTGTCTATATTCTACCAAATTTCACAAAAAGTTCTCCGGTATGATAATAATTATCCGAAAATAATAATCTGTCCTAACACTTTATAATTTACAAAATGTCTCCTACGTCACAGAGTTCTTCCGAGATATTCTGATGATCAGCCTGAGCACTACCCCCTACATACTAAATGCCTCTCGCATTCACTGTTTTCCCCATATAAGAACTGGAAGTCAGCTTAGCCCCAAAATGCTCTGCCATCTATCGGTGACAATTGACATGATTTTTAAAAACCTGTAGATAAATAACGTAAATTTTTGTTATTTATTCCTAGAATTTCACTTTTTTTTTCTCTTTTCGTATTTATTTTAATTGTTGTATTAAATGATATTTTTTCTATAAAATTTGAAAAGAGAAATTATTTCATATTTTCTCTTCAATTTCAAATGATGAATGATAAAATAACGCACATAATTTATTTTATTATATGAATTTTAAATTATATGTTCTTTTTAAAAATTAATTATAATATATAAATTAATAGCACTTACATTTACTTGTAAATAGATTTCCATCAAAAATAAAATAAACAAGGTTTATGAAGTGAAAATATTTATTAACACTATAAAATGGTGCATGAATTTTAATCAATGGATCAAAAACTATGAGCAAGTTTAAAAAGGTTATTGCAAAACATAAAAGTATTAGATTAAATTAAATTTTACTAAATAGTAAGACATGTATTTCTTTCAGGCAAAATATTAAAACAAAAGGCAAAATTAAGGCAAAATAATAAACAAGGTTAATGTGGGGTGAATGTGTCAGTGAAGGACAATCTTAAGGAATTGCTTTAAAAATAATTTTTAATTAATAATTATAATTATTATATTCCTGTTTTTTTTTTTTTTTACATTATATTAATCTATCAACAATGTTTAACTAACTTCATAGTTGTACTTCCCATTGTGAATTAAAATTTAATTCTAATAATAACATAATTACTTGACACTCCAGTACTAGTACCATACAGTTGCCTCAATAAATAGATTGCAATATTTTTCTGAACTTCCCTATTTAATATTTTCTATCTAAAATAATTAAATCATTGATATTGTGATAATAATACTATAAATATTAATTACCTTTATCATAATAATGAAACTAGCAAGTCTTTTTTTTAAGTGTTTAAAAAACATTTAACTCACAGTTTCATTTCTTTTATATTTGAATTATTAATTATTATAAGTAATCATCAAGTACTTTCAGGAAATTTAAATAGTTGGAAATATGATTCTGTTCAATGATGCTCCAAGACACTTTTTTTTTCATCTGTTTGACTACTCTAGCCTTTTTTGCACCCGGGGCAAACATGGATTTTGGCGCGCACCCCCCCCCCCCCTCCCTCTTCCACAAAGTATATTTACAAAGAGAATTTTACTACTTTTATAATAGACGACTTATTTCAAAATTTAAAATATGTAATCATAAAATATGTAATACTGAACTAGGTAATCTACAGTGTGGCGGATCCAAGGGGGAGGTTCCTCTGAACACCAGCAAAAATATTCTAAAGATCATTTTTAAAATGAAATATACAGTAGAGTCCCGATTATCCGAGTCCTGCCTTTCGGGTCTCATCTTTTTTTCGGGTCAGGACCTCAAACATCAATTCTGCTCTCTCTCTCTCTCTTTTTTTGCAGCGTTTAAAACAGTCAACTCACAGTTTCATCTCTTTCATATTTGCATTATTAATTATTACGAGTAATATATCAAATACTTTCAGGAAATTTAATAAATTGGAACTCTCTCTCTCTTTTTTATTTTTTTTTTCTTCTTGCAGTGTTTAAAACAGTCAACTCAGTTTCATTTCTTTCATATTTGCATTATTAATTATTACGAGTAATAGATCAAGTACTTTCAAGAAATTCAATAAGTTGGAAATACGATTCTGTGCACTGATGTTCCAAGACACTTTTTTACTATCCCCCCCCCCCTCCCCCGATACACACACACGTTGCCTCAAAAAATTGATAATAGTATTTTTTTTAATTCCCTATTTTATATTTTCTATATAAAATAATTAATTTGTTGATATTGTGATAATAATACTATATATATTAATTACATTTATTATGATAATGAAACTAGCAAGACTTCCGGTCAAGGCCTCAAAACGTGAATTCTGCAGTTTTTTTTTTTTAAACGTTTAATTTAGTTTTATTTCTTTTATATTTGTATTATTAATTATTACAAGTAATAATCAAGTACTTTCAGGAATGAAATTATTGATATATTTCAATTATATAATATTTATATTGCTTCAAAACACAATGCTATGAATACATATTTATTTTGATCACATTACTAATTCGTATTCGATTTCATCGTGTATCATTTATTATTACTATCGTTATAATTTTGCTGGAAGAAATTTAAATAATTTTGAATGTTATTGTATTTTTATTTTCATACAGAAAAGGCTTAGCATAATTATTTGATAAAAAGAAATACTTTGATCTATCATTTTTATTATTAATAATAACAATATTATTTCAGATTCTTTCAGATTAAGGTACTCTTTTCCTTTTAAGACATTGTAAATTAATAAAAATACATCTTATTAATAGCAACTGTACATTAATTTAATTTATTATTATTCAACGGAATGTTATTAGAAACATGCAAATAATAGTAGTAAAAATATCTATTTGTATTTTTAAAAATACAATGAAAAAAAGTTAAAAAGACTCGTTGACTGTCTTCTACAGGAATGGTGAAAAGAAATATTTTCCTTTATTTTGCTGGATGAACAGCAGTAAGGCACACAGCAATATGTCAATTTATAGAGAATATATTAACTTCATTAAAAGTAAACATTCTGTTTAAAAAAATCACAAATTACTGCAAAAAAATAAAAAAATAATAGCTTTCAAAGGCAGGTCTATGAGGCGATCCATGTAAATACAGCAATAGCATACCCCAAACAGTAGCGCCATCTATCAACCTTGCTGACTTCCATTTTTGAGTCAAATGCGAGAGGCATGTAGTATGTAGGGGGTAGTGGCCTGAGTCATTTTTCTTGTTCGTTGTTTTCAAAAACACTCTGTCCTTGGGCACATACGTATATCCAGAGGTCGCATTCGATACGGAAATTTTTATTGTTCCTACCAATATTTTGAAAATAATATCTTCATCGCACCTTTCTTTAGAATATGTTAAATAAAATTAGCATGAAGGTAACTCAGTAAAAGTTCTGATTGGAACAATAAAATTTTCCCTACATAGTGCAACCTTTGATATATCTGGGGGATCAAACGTTTTACAATGGCATGCAATTATTTGATACCAGCGGGAAGGTCTCGTTATATTTGGGCCCCATGTCTGTCGGGAAGGATGTAAGAAACCTACTATTTGAATAGCATGCATGAGATAAAATGAAAATCCATTTTTCGTTCTTATTCAATGGATTGATCATATTTGCTCTTGGGAACAGAGCGGTATTATTAACCCCTTGCAAGGGCGGATCTGGAGAGTCCTCAAGGGGGGGGGGCGATTTTAGAAATCTGGAAACTCCAATCTGACGCGCGGGTCAGGGCTAATTTTTTCACTGCGGTCGTGTTACTTCTACTTTTTGCTGTGGGTCGGGTTTGGGTCCGGTTGACTTCTATTTTTTGCTGCTGGTTGGATTAACTTATACTTTTTTGCTGTGGGTCGCGTTTGGGTCTGGTTGATTTCTATTTTTTGCTGTGGGTCGGGTTAACTTCTACTTTTTTGCTATGGACCGGGTTAACTTCAACTTTTTCGATGCGGGTCGGGTTTGGGCCCGGTTGACTTCTACTTTTCTGCTACAGGTCGGGTTGACTTTTACTTTTTAGATGCGCCTAGCGCTTTGGGTTTGGGGCAGATTGATATACATTATATCCGGTTTGAGTCAGTTTCGGATTGGGTTTTCACTACTGCGACTTGCGAGAAGGGTTCGGGTTGACCCGTTTTTTTTTAAAAGAACGTCTAAGTATTTTTGAAGATAAAAACTATATGCAGTAAAATCTCCATAACAGACACGTCCAAATAATTATTTAGGAATACTTTTTAATCTCCAGAATTATGGAGTAATCTCCAGAATTATGGAGTCTTATACCAAAATACTAATTTGGTATAAGACTGCTTGCCTCTTTATATCTAAGGTGAGTTGTAATTATTAAAGAATGCTTTGAAACTTATTAAAAAACATGCCGGGTGTCCTTAAATGGATTTTAAAATTTAGTACTTTTCGAATGGTGACAGCTATTTAATTGCAGGAGGGTTATGTAAGATGTCATGAGATTTTTTACTGTGATTCTTGATTTTACTGTGTAATAGCAGCGATAGATGGCGCTGTAAACAATGGTCGTTAAACCTACCTCCTCCGAGAACCGATTTAGCGCCTCTTGCTTCCAGCACCATCTTCGTTGCTATTTTAAACCAAAATCAAGAATCGCAGTTAAAAAAATTATCAGGGGTAGAGTAAAAAAGAAAAAAAAATTCTGAAATTCAAAGGAAATTTTCTGAAAGGTTACAGCAGATGGGAGGATTCCCTTCTGGCACTAATTATTTTTGTTGCAGGTCGGGTTAGCTGTTTTGGATTCGGATCGATTTCAGGCTGAGTGTAGATTCCTGCAAGCTGGGTTTGGGTTAACTTGTTTTTTTTTTAAATTAGTTCAGTATATTATTTCAAGTTTTAAAATTATACCTATAATAATAAACGTATGTAAGTGTGCTGTTTTCTAAAGAGACCACTGCATTTTTCCCACGACTCTTTGATGAAATTCGCTCGTCTTCGGTCCTTTGATGAAATTTGCGTTTCTTCTGCAACCCTTTGACGAAATTAGTGTAATTTTGCAGACCTTTGGTAAAATTCGCGTTTTTTTCCGTGACTCTTCTACAAAATTCGCGTTTTTTCAGCGATTCTTTGACTAAATTCGCGTTTTTAAAGCGATTCTTTGACTAAATTAGTTTTTTCCCACGATTCTAGGAAGGAATTCGTGTTTTCTCCCGGATCCTTTGACGAAATTCGCGGGGGTTCTTTTCGCGGCTATTTGACAAAATTTGCGTTTTCTCCACGATCCTTTAACGAAATTCCAGTTCTTATCAGCTGCCTTTTGAAGAAATACGCGTTTTCTGTGATCATTTGAAGAATTTCGCATGTTTTCCGTGGTTCCCTGGGCAAATTCGCGTTTCTTCTGTGATCATTCGGCGAAATTGAAGTTATTTTCTGCGAACGATTGACGAAATAGATTTTTTATGGAGACCATTTATCAAAATTTGCAATTATTTGTATGTCCGAATTTTCGGATAGGTGAATTTTCTAAATTTTTGGAACCGAATGCCTTAACCCTGGAGCTGCATATTATTATTATTATTATTTTAATTATTAAAATAGGTTAAAAAAACTCGCATATTTTTTATAACACATTTCAAATCTGCATACATTTTAGAGTAAAATATGCCCCAAAATCTTTGTGAAACAGGTTTTTTCTAATAGGATTAGATCATAAAAAAAAGATTTGCTGCGGAAATTGCGGGTTGCGCAAATTTGGCCACGTTTACGTTGGCCGTGGAAATCGCGGGTTGCGCAGCGAGAGGGTTAAATTTTCGGAAAATTTGGAACATAATCACCCCTATTCCCGACATCTAGAACCCTCCTGCAAGTTTTTTTTTTTTTAATATCTGTCACCATTTGCAATTTATTGAATTTTAAAATCAGTCAGTCCATTTTAGGACACCCGCTATATTTAGTATAGTTATGGGATGATGGCTGAAATTAAGCATTTAAAAAAAAAAAAAAAGTTAAGCTAGCTTCGATAGTCAGTTAGAGGTTTACCTGGGCTGAAGTTATCAGGTCCAAGCCTAGCTCCAACCCACATAAAAAAATAAAACTATTGGCCCGCCCGGTATAAAAGCTAAAAAATCAACTCCAGCCCTTAAAAAAAACGGACTAAAAAACGAAAATACTACTGGCAATCTAGACGCCAGTACTATTTCGGTTTTTTTACGGGAATTTTTACCCATAAATTACAGAAAATTTTCCGTTTTTAGGGTTCCGTACTTAAAAAGTAAAAACGGAACCATTATAAGATCACTCCTGTGTCTGTCCGTCACAGCCATTTTAATCGTAAACTATGGAACATGGAAAGTTCAAATTCGGGGAAGTAATAAAGACCATTGACCCACATATTTTCAGATTAATAAACATTCATAAATATATTTAGTAAAAAAGTAGAGGGGCTAATTATGCTACTTGAAAAAAAAAAATCTTTTCTTTGTATATCATGTGGGATATCCTGTGAAAGCTTTTGTAACGCTGAACTCAAAAATACATTCCTTTTAATTTTAGGTATTATATTTTCAAAGATATTGTTGAAAATGTAGCGCAAAAATATGCCCCCCCCCCCCATCTAATTCCGAATCTACTGAAACTAAAATTATGAAAAAATTAGAGGTAGTAGGCGTTAATATAAACCTTGCCGGAAAATTATAGCGATTACCTTTGTCACATAGTTTTTGAGTAATTAGCATTTTTCTGTTATACACAAATTTCGATTTACGGGCACTCAGAAAAATTGTTGAGCATCGCTGAATATACATATCGTTGCAGAAGAATAAAAGCATTGTTGATAATGATTTTCGAAAAAAATCATCGGTAATTAGGTGAGATATTCACCCTTAAAGGTACGGTCAGTTTGGACATACACAAGGACAGGGCGGCGTATTCTATGACTAGTTAACGGCGTTTAATGATATATATGTGTAATGTAATGTTCAGTAACAGTATAAGAGCAATAAACGTCAAATTGTTAAAAACATACTAATTTAAGGGGTCTCGGGACTCCAAAAAGTGGAAAAAATGAAAAAAAAAGACCATTTTCAACATTTAATGTCTTAAAATGTATATGATTTTAAAACACAATTTTAATTGGGATGAAAGATATAAGTATGTTCTTTCGTTTCATGTATTTAAAAAATTGCAAGATACAGAATTAGTATTTATAGGGGGCTCGAAACTGCTAGACATTTGTCGAACAAAAAATTGGCATAACAGTTTACGCGCTACAAAATAAATATTGCAACTAGAATGAAAATTTTGGTGCTTACTTATACTTCAGATTGTAATAATTTCCCTGAACTTAAATAAATTTGTATTTAAAGCATTTTTATATTTTTAATGCAATGCTGCATTTAGCTAGTACAAAATTTTGAAATTTTCAACAGTAAAATCACCTAAAAAAATATTTTTTTGAACAATAAAAAGGAAATTTTAGGTTCAGTTTAAACAGAATAACATGGAATATATGTGTTGAAAATTTCATGAAAAAATATTCAGAAGTTTTTGAGGTATCCTGCGCGTTATACCCAAAAACGACATTTAGAAAATAATGACTTTAAAGTTTCGGAAACGCCGCTTCAGCTATTGAGAGGGTATAATTCTAAAAGCCAAAACTTCTGTTCTAATGGGAATTTCAAGGAAACAATTATATCAAAATATTCAGAAAAGATAGGAGTTTAACATCTAAAAAACAAAAAAATCTAAACATCTAAAAACAAAATTAAAATTTCTTAAATTTTGAAGCTTTAAGAGTCTTGCGACCACTTAATCCTTTCCGGCACGGAGTAATTCTATTTATAAACTTATGAAATAATGAACTGACACCATAATTTATAAACGAATTTATTAGAAAATACGAACTTGCTTATTTTCACATACATGATAAAAGGAAAATTTTAATTAAATATTCTTGGTGCCATTTGTCTGTTTTGGAATTAAAATTAGGTGTCCGTTTTTTAAGGGCATCGCCCTCGAAATATTTAATTAGAATGAATCGCATAAATACGGTGAGATTCGCGATAGTTTGCATTGATTGTATCTCTCAATACGCCTCGAGTGACTTTAAAAGTTAATTAAACACCTATCTGGAAAAACGCGGCACTGACCAAGGCGGCGTTGCAATTTTGAGATCTCAATTCGAAGCACGTTTAGCACACTGCCAAATTTAAACTTTGAACAAAGGTTTTGTTTTAGATACACTGTAGAAATAAAGGTTATTACTTCGCTGAATTTAGTTTCATGAAATGCCATATAAAGTTTAACTATGCACTGCCTTTATTGTCAGTACTGAATTAAGTTCATCATAAACAGGTTAGGATAATATTAAAAAAAGAGTTATACGAATGGCTATATTTGATATTATTTAGGTTCCATGTCTCTTTGAACTTTCATGGTATACCCGATTACACTTTTCTAATATATACAGTTATACCCAACCCTACGTTATATAGTTTTTTAAAAAGTCTTAGTATTCTTTTAGCGACTTTTTTTTTTTTCATAATACAATTACAAATTCCTATATTTATTCTACGGAACTCTGTGTGCGAGTAATGCTCGCACTTGACCGTTTATACTGATTAAAACCGGAAATTTTTCTGTAATTTATTGGTAAAAATTCCCGTAAAATATCGAAAATAGTACTGGCGTCTAGATTGCCAGTAGTATTTCCGTTTTTTTAGTCTTTTTTACAGTGATGCCTGCATTTTGCAATTAAAATTATTCATAAAGTACACTTGCTTATGCTCATATTTTATTTTCAGATTATGTTCGAAATTCATGAATACAGATAAACAACAATATTAATGACTGTAACGATGACTATTTAGGCAATTATGTACGTAAACACTACTTAAAAATATGACTTAGACAATTACATTCAAATAAAAATCCAGTAAGATAATCAGTTTAGAATGAAAGAAACGGTTGATAAAATAAAATCATAATTTTAAAGATCTACAAAGTAAAAAAGTAAATTTTAAAAAATGCATCTCTGTAACTTATAAATCAAATTAAATTTCTAAAGACTTCGTTAAACAAATGTACAAAACAAATATAATTTTTACGAATGACAAATAAGTAAGATTGCAGACCAACTTGGGCTCGGGAGGAAGAATTTAGAGGAGTACACGGGTCGTGGTCGGGCCAATAATGCTTATCATACGGGCTGACACGGACCGAGTGTTTAGCTTTTATTCCGGGCCGAGCCCCGACCTGGAAATTTTGGCCAGTGCAGACCTCTAGGAAAAATGAAATCCAGGCCAGGCTCGATCTGGAGGAAAAAGAAGGCTGACCCGACCCGAATCTGCAGAAAAAATTAAGATCAGGGCACGACCCGGTTCTAAAAGAGAAAAGACCTGACCCAGCCCGAGTCTCGTGGATTTAAACTGGCGCGACCTGGGTCGGGTCGAACCAACTTGGGCTCGGGAGGAAGAATTTAGAGGAGTGCACGGGTCGTGGTCCGGCCAATAATGCTTTTTGTGTTTGTCCGTCTGCATACGGCCGGGCAGGACTGGACTCACTAACGAGCCCCAACGTGTCGGGGAACATACCGGGAGAGACGTTAAGCTCTAAGGGGCAGGCCTAGATGGCCCTGAGCAGTCTCTCTTAGGCTGCCTATCATACGGGTTGACGCTTACCGAATGTTTAGCTTTTATTCCGTACCGAGCCCCGACCTGGAAATTTTGGCCAGTGCAGACCTCTAGGAAAAGTGAAATCCAGGCCAGGCTCGATCTGGAGGAAAAAGAAGTCTGGCCCGACCCGAATCTGAAGAAAAAATTAAGATCAAGGCACGACCCGACTCTAAAAGAGAAAAGACCTGACCCAGCTGATTCTCGTGGATTTAAAGTGGCGCGACCCGGGTCGGGTCGAGCCGGGCTCGAGCTCCGCCGCAAGTCATTTCCCGTGAGATGCATAATGTCGTTTTACAAACCCTTTGTTTGCCCAAGGGGGGGGGCGATCGCCCCTTCGCCCCCCCCCCCCCTTAGATCCGCCATTGACCCCTTGAGGACAAGCGACCGGTATTCGTTCCGCGAAAGGTGCTCAGAATCAGTGATTATTCTCACCAGTAAATTTTTATTGTAAATTTTGCCTTGTTTAATTACAGTGCCTAGAATATATAGTGTGCCGTTCGACGCTAAAAAAATGACCGGGAAAGTAATCCTCCAATAGATGGCGCTGACTGCAGTATAGACTGGAAATTTCCGAAAGCAGATCGGATAAATTAATGCTTTTTAGATACTTATTTTAATATTATATAAGAAGACATTTAAATTTAGAAATTGATATTTAGATGAAAACAAGTCTGAAATATTTCAATAATAAATATATTATTTACAAACTTTTACAACAGAGACATATTTTTTAAATAAAAATTATCTGTGTGAAAAGCAAATAAATTCAAATGTTAAATTCGCTTTAGCTTTATTTACAAATACCAACAACTGTTCACTACTTCTAAAACTGTGCAAACATACAATGAATATTTAAAAATAAACTCCCAATGGCAATATTTATTTTGTGTTACTTTCAAAACAAAGCCTCATTTGTTAAATAAATCTTTCTTGCACTTGAAATCACATATTAAAATTCTTAAGAAAAAGTATTAAAAAGAAATTTCTTTATGAATTATGTATGAAAAGTAAATAATTAAAAAAAAAATATCCGAAGGTTAAATTCGATTTAGCTTTATTTATAAAAACCAACAACTGTTCGCTACTTCCAAAATTGTGCAAACCAGTGTTGAATTCTGACACTTTTCTCCGGGAGGGATTTCAGTGGCTCTGGGGGGGGGGGGGGGGGGGGATTGCACCTTTTGGCCATTGAAAACACAAAATCTCAAATCTTCCGGGGGGGTGTGGCATCTCATTGTTCAGGGAAGGAATGTCTCCCCTGAATTCAACACTGGTACAAGCATGCAAAGAATATATAAAAATAAATTCCCAATAGCAAAATTTAGTGTTATTTTCAATGCAAAGGAACATTTGTTAAATAAATGTTTCTCACACTGTAAATCACATATTAAAATTCTTAAGAAAATTATATATAAAAAAAATTCTTTATGAATTATGTATGAAAAGTAAATAATTTCAAAGGGTATATTGGCATTAGTTTTATTTACAAATACCAACAACTGTTCACTACTTCCAAAACTGTTTAAACCAGTGTTGAATTGAGACACTTTTCTCCGGGAGGGATTTTTGTAGCTAGGAGGAGGAGGGGGGGGGGGATTACACTTTTTGACCATTGAAAACAAAATATCAAATCTTCCGGAGGGGCATCTCATTGCTCTGTGGATTAATCTCCTTCCCCGAGCCCAGGGTTCGTAAATATCATGATATTTTCGAAAATATAAAAAATATCCGATATTTTCAAAATAGTCAACTTACTGCTGACAATAAATATTTTTAAGCATAATATAAATTAGAAACTAAAACATATTGCACTTATCGTGAAAACTTAATCAAACAATATTCTAAAAATGCATTTTTTTTTCTTTAGAACAAAATTGGAGATCAACTAATTGAAAACAGATACATTTTGCTTTATACACTTGTTTAAAAAACAAATTACGACAACCAGGCGCAAAACAATACCTTTTCTGATATTTTTTGTTAGTTTTTCACTCATATTTTGTTTCTTAAACAGATATAATTAAAACTTTATGGGAAAAACTCGCGTTTGTTTACAACATGCTTCACTGTCACGGCGCTAAAAGCTTTCAAAATGCCCAGTCGGTGTTAACATGCGCGCCACCTTGCGGCGTCCTCCTTTCACGACCAAAAAAAAAGCGTTATGGTAACCAATGAACGGCACACTATCTATTCTAGCCACTGTAGTTTAATTCGAGCATTTTCTCGATTCAATGAAGCAAAAATTTCTGTTTAAAAAAACCGGTGATAAAAGATTAAAAATTCTGTAAAAGACGCTCGTCCCGAAGTGGTTAAAGGCGCTTGACTGGATGTAAAATAACTAAGTAACAAGAAAAGAAAAAAATTCTATTTCAAATCGAAATTACTCGATGATATTTAAAGCATTATCGAGCAGTTTTAGCTGACGAAGATTTCTAATTAAAGTTGAAACTGGAATTGTCTACTTTTTACTAAATTTCATAAAAAGTATTCCGGTATGATTTGATACGGTATGATAAATGAATTCCGGTAATTATTCGAAAATAATAAACTGTCCTAACAGTTTATAATTTACAAAACGTCTATGAAGTCACAGAGATCTTCCGAGATATTCTGGTGATCATCCTGAGTCATTTTTCTTTTTCGCCGTTTTACAATGGCATAGAATTATTTGATACCAGCGGGAAGGTCTCTTCATATTTGGGTCCCATATCTGTCGGGAAGGATGCAAGAATTTACTATTTGAACAGCATGCATGAAATAAAATTAAATTCGTTTCTTGTTCTTATTCGATGGATTGATCATATTTGCTCGTGAAAATAGCGCGATATTATTATAGACAATTAATTAGAGGTAAAATAGCTAAGTCACACAAAAAAAGTTTTTCTATTCAAAATAGAAATTATTGGATCATATTTAATAGCAGTCGTTAAAGCATTCACGAAAAGTTTTAGCTGAAGAAGTTTTCCTATTAAAGTCCAAATTGGAATTGTCTACTTTTTATCAAAATTTCAAAAAAAGTACTCCGGTATGGTAATAATTATCCGAAAATAATAAACTATCCTAATTTTTTATAATTTACAAAACGCCTGCGACGTTACAGAGATCTCCTGATGATCAACCAGAGTCATTTTTCTTTTTTGCCATTTTCAAAAGCAATCTGTCTTTGGACAAACACATATATGTGAAGGATCGACGTTTTACAATGGCATGCAATTACTCGATACCAAGAAAGTTTTGATACTTGGAAGCTCTTGTCGTATTTGGACCTGGCCTCATGTCTGCCGGGATGGATGTAAGAACCTACTGTTTGAATAGCATGTATGAAATAAAATGAAATCCGTTTCTTGTTTTTATTCAATGGATTGATCATACCGCTCATCCGCAAGAAAACTGACACATCTCGCAAAAATTCATTTTGCGTTTTATTCCACTAATAGGTCTGTCATAGGTGTGTCTTGCTACACAAACAGTTTCATAAGTGTAGCTATTAGAGATCTGCTCGGGCCGATTTTCATTCACGGCACTCGGGCCGGGCTGGGCCTGGTCTCCACACTTTTCGGGCTGGGCCGGGCCCGGGCCATACTTTATTTCTGAAGGCTCGGGCCATACTTTTTTCTGAAGGCTCGGGCCTGGACGGGCCTAACTTATTTTTTCTGTACAGAGGTCTGTCTTTTCTGTCTTACTTTTTCTGTACTGGTTTCATTCCTAGTCTTCACGGCCCAAAATTTTCAGTCCTAGTTTTGACCCAGCCCGTATGAAAATCATTGTCTCAGCTTGGCCAGATCCATTGAAAGATCAGTTAAATTAGACCTGGTCCAACAAATTTTTCAAAAAATGCATACATTTTTTAATTGCCATTATTCTACACTTAAATATTAAATTTTTTTTTTTTTTAAAGAGTAGTAGATTTCTACGCTTATTAAAATATAGCTAAATTAAAATATAGTAAAACGTGTGAAAAGGAACCTGCCTATGACGGAATCCCATAATTAAACTGAAAAACGTGTTGATCCATGCAAAATTAAAATACTAATACGTAAGAAAAGTATATATGATACATTTACACTTGCTAAGAAGGAAACTTGTCTATAACGCATTTTTTTTTCTTTTCTATGCAATTCCGTCTTAGAAGATTTTACTGTATAGCAGTTTTCATATTTTTAGCATACATGGAATACATGTATGCCGGGTTCGGGCCGAGATTTTAACTTTATTCCGGGCCGGCCCGGGCCCGGGCCGAACTTTTAACTTTTTTACCGGGCCGGGCCAATATTATTTTTTCTACGGGCCGGGCCGGGCTCGGGCCGAACTTTTAATTTTTTTATCGGGCCGGGCCGGGCCGAATTTTTTTTTCGATGAGTCGGGCCGGGCCCGGGTCTGGAAATTTCGGCCCGTGCAGACCTCTGGTAGCTATATCGAAACCCCCCTTTTTACGCTATATGTCCATTTGTGACCACAGAAGAGAGGTGGATTGTGTGAGGAGGTAAAATTACCCAACACTTCAGATCTCATTTAACGTCTCCATTCTTAAGGGTTTTATGCTTTTATGTGCGTTTTTATTTCTGCATGCAAAGCTAAGTGCTGCATTTTCATCTTATAGTAAAATTATGCAAAATTTCCCCCCCTTTTGCTCTCCTGTGGAATTTACTTTTGTGGAGATGTGTCACTTTTCTTGCGTGTGAGCGATATATGCCCCTGGGAACAGAGCGGTATTATTATAGGCGGTCTATTTTTTAGTTTAGTTAAGATGGTTTTACTTAAAACTTAAAATTATAGGCTTAAGGGATTTCTGAAATAAACGATACAGTTATGTTCGTGAAAAAAAATTCTTGACAAAAACAATTCAATCCATTCTAATTATCAATTTTACTCTGAAAACACAAATCAAGTACCACATTACCAATCAAAAGCCCTCGGATCAACATGACAAGATCATCTTAATTCCATAGATTTGGTTAGAATGTTTATGATGTTAAATGAGACTACATGCGGCAAAAATAAAAATATAGTAGTTCTGTTCATGAATTTCATGATCGAGACAATTCAATTAGTTCTGCTTATTACAACACACCAAAAACAAAATTAGACATCACGTTGCCAACTAAGATATAGACATTTTTTTTCTAGAATCAAAGTGACAAAAACATCTTATTTCAAGTGAAAATCAAATTTCAAAGTAATTGCTTAAGAGGCGCAAAGGTCAACATAGTGAAAAAGATTCCATGCCGGGACTCGAACCCGGGCCATCAGTATAGCGCACTGACGTTCTACCGGCATAATCACATGGAACGATACCCAGCCTGGAAAATTTCTCACTATTATATGTTGGCAAGGCTGCAAACGCAGCACAAGATGGAATATTTATCGTGAGCCACCGACATGGGGCAAACACGAACCATATTTAAATCCAGCATTGATAGAAACTATATTAATACATGGAAATTATTCCAGAGAGAAACATTCGCCTTGCATACAATATTTCAAATAAAAATCAAATTTCAAAGTAATTGCTAGAGGCGCAAAGGTCAACATAGTGAAAAAGATTCCATGCCGGGACTGATGACCCGGGTTCGAGTCCCGGGCATGGAATCTTTTTCACTATGTTGACCTTTGCGCCTCTTAAGCAATTACTTTGAAATTTGATTTTCATTTGAAATATTGTATGCAAGGCGAATGTTTCTCTCTGGCATAATTTCCATGTATTAAAAACATCTTAATTTCACAGATTTGGTTCGACAAATACAAGGGTTCTGTAAAGATTTTTCTCTTAGGGTCCAGTTTTTGTAAAATTGTGAACAGTTTTCTATTTTTGTGAAAAATCAAGTCATAAATTTCTAAAAATTATCTTTATATTCAGTTTCCTAGTTTCCTTTTTACCTATTTTTAATAAGACCTTTATATATAAGAAAGTTACGTAATGGGTTTTTTGGCGACTTTATCTGTTTTGTGACAAATCAGATTTTACTTTAAATTAATTTTAAATTTCTGAAAGGTTCAGTTTGGTGATGGAAAAGTTTTCTGGAAAGTATATTTTTAAGAGAAAGAATTCTGTGGAGGGTTTTGTTTTAGAAAGAATTTTTTTATGAACTCTCCTATTTCAAAAGGGGGAAAAAATGTGAAGAGTCCTTTAAAGAATCTAAATCTTTCCTAAACAAATCCCTGGATTCTTACTGTTGTATGAGATTTTCTGTGCTAAAAATAAAAATCATCACGAAAGTGATCACGAATTCCGTGACCCAAACAATTCAATTAAGGGGACTATTTACTTACTTGGAAACACCCGTCCGCTAATGTTATACCTATTCCTATGGGCAGGTTGTTTTTGAATTTCTCGTTTAAATTTGAATATTTTTAAACGATTTTTTTTGCATAGGATAATTGAGCTCAATATCTAACATGGCTATTTTTTTACTTTTTCGATTTTGGTTGCAATTTTTTTTTTTTTTTTTTAACAAAGGTACTTTCACTTTCGAAACCGGTTTCGAAAGTACCTTTATTAAAAAAATCTGCAACCAAAATCGAAAAAGTACGTAATGTCACTATTAGAGTTCGAACTCAACAATCCTATCCCCCCCCCCCCCCAAAAAAAAAAAAATCGTTTAAAAATGTTCAAATTTAAAGGAGAAATTCGAAAACAACTTGCCCATACCATAGGTTTAACATTAGCGAACGGATGTTTTCAAGTGAGTGAAGAGTCCGCTTAATTCTATTTATTACTTTACTTCAAAAACAGAAATCAGGTATCATGTTGGCAATCAAAAGTTAGAAATTTTTTTGTGGGATCAAAGTGAAAAAATTGTCAAGTCCAGAAATTTTGTTGGAATGCTCACGCATTTGTATGATGAATATCTGCGGTAACAATAAAAATACAGTTACCTTCAAGAATCCCCGGTCCAAACAATTCAATTAATTTTATTTATTATCTTACTCCAAAAACAGAAATCAAGCAATCAAGCATCACGTTGCCAACCTTTATGCTGCAACGCCCATACGAAACAATTATTTTTTTCCAGGCATCGAACAAACCAGGATTACGGGGGTCATGGAATATTGATTAACTGGGGGTTAGGCATGAGTCACCCCACGCCGGATTTCGGCTAGGAATCCAGCGGGGGCAGAACAAGCACTCTAGCGTACTCTGTCATTAGCATTATCGTCTGCGATACGAGCAGAATTCATAAATACAGAACGTTCTCCGTTTTTTTTCCACACTGATAGGGCAACGAGATCGTTGGTGATAATGAAGTGAAGTGAGATATAAAATGAACGGAAGTGATGAAAGTGGAAGTGATTAATTCAAGCGAAATGTTTTGGGTCTGCAGGATATTTCAATTGTTTAAACAGTGTTCACTAAAGAGAATGAATCACAATAGACTCTTGGCTGACAATAGACTCTTGGCCTCTTGTTTTAAAAAAACCTCTCCCACTCTATTACAGTGCGTTTATTTACTCAACAGCAAGAGAGGGAATTTACATGCAGTAATTACGCTTTGGAATTTAAATGAAATTATATTGTATTTAAATAAGGGAACGCGGAGAAAAAGAATGTTGTTTCAATTGAAGTGTTGGAGGAGGGAACTCATAGCAACGCATTGAAATAGCTGAAGGAAATTTGTGTGTTAATAGTCTACTTTAGCTCCATTTACTTTCAAGGCGTATACAGAAGGGGATATTTGTAGTCAAGACTCTATCTCCAACTTAGAAGAACACAGTAAAAATCTTTTTATTGTAGAAACATGCATAAATATTCTTTAAATACTGCACTGAATACAGTATTTTAAAAAGCCTTAAAACCGCAGCCACTTGATGGGAGGTCTCTATCAGGTCACAAGTGACACACTGGTCATTAAAATGACTTCATTCATTAATCATACAATGACTGTATCTTGGTTACTCTTGTGTTAAGTTGCCGTGACTGATTTTCAGTCATTTGCAATTCGTTAAATTATGAAAAGTAGCGATGTCACAATGACTTAGTAATCAATTTCTCTCTAAACTATAGTTATGTTCTTTAATCAGTGCAGAAAAAAAGCTTTACTTCTGTTCACATAGCAAATGTTTCTGAATAAGTATATTTGGTATTATTTTGCTAGATGTAAATACGGGATAAGTGGTGGGTTCGAATTCCGATTCTAGATACAGAATGCTAATTGTAGTTCCGAATCTGCTTTAATCTATTCAGACTTGAGGTACACAAATGTGGACCTCTATTGGTTTTATTAGATGTAAATTTCCAACTGGGCGAAAAATGTCCGGACCAGGATTCGAACCAGGGATCTCCTGGGTGAAGCCGCCAGTGCTCTGCCATCTGAGCTATCCCGGACGAATTTGGTGGAACTTTTTCACCCAGCTAACCTTAATGATTATAGCAACTAGTCTGAAACCTGGTTCAGCTCAACAGAATAAATCTCAGGTAATGGAACTCCAGAAATCGCTGGATACGAATTAATCTACTCTATTGGTTTCCCCATAAAACTAGTATGAACAACAGTCCATATCAGAGAATCAATAGAGATCTTACGCAATGAAAATATATGCAATGATTCAGCATCCATGGAGCTCTCTAAAATTTGGAAAGAAATGCTACACAGGATAATGAAACAATAATATAAAATAATTCACGTTGCCGTCTGCTGTAATGAACCATGTCGAAGTGTAAATAAATAAAGGTATTTTGCCTTTTAAAGTTTATGTTTATCATTTATAGCAATTAATGAGTACTTTGATTTTTAGTATAAAGAGTTTGATTTTTTACATTTTTACTGTACTTCTATGTAGCTGAATGTTTTTTGCTTTGGAATAAAACCAATGAAGAACGGTACTGATGCTTATTTTCTCATAAAATAAATGTTATTTTCATTTGAGTTGGCAAAATGCCTTTACGAAGTGTGGCCAAGAAAGTTAGAAATTTTTTAAATTATTTAACTTCTTTACATTAAAAAATTCTGAGGATTTGAAGATCATTCGCTTGTTCAGAGCCCTTCCATTTGTTATTACGTGAATTTAGATTATTGATAGTTTAAGGGGGCTATTCATTTTAGATCCATATTTGCAAACCTACATGAAATGACCAGTACCCTAAAATATCAATTTCAGAGAACGGTCTCGTCTGTCATCTATGGTGTCATTTTGTTTGTACAAAAGCAATGAATGTATTACTTTAATTTCAGGTCTCAAGAGGTTAAGATTTAAATTAAACTTCTTTTCTTGTCCCAACCTTCATAAACAAAAGCTCTTATAAACCACAGAACCTATACAGGCATCCCCCAACTTATGTAAATAATGTGTTCCGTAAACTTTTGCGTAAGTCGAATTTGTAAATTCCTCATGTAAAATTTCGTCAGAAACTGGAATATTTATTATATACGTATATATATAATATATACATTATTTACAAAGTGTTATTTTATAAATAAAGTAGCATGCAGCAGTATTTACTTGAATACAAACTATAAAAGTATGAAAAAATATAAAAACAAACTAAAAGAACACTTTTCAAATAAAAAGTATCTTGTTGTATGGGATTTATAAATTTAAAACATTGATGAATTAATTTATATCAATTTTGAATCTACAACAAATTCACAGCTCTGAAGCTGGAAGAAAAATACACTCGTTCCTCTTCACCAAAACTTTAAAATTAGGTTTCGTTATGATTTGAATTCAGCTAACAAAATTGTAACGATTAATGTTTTTTTTTGGCTCATTTTAATTAGATTTGTGTTTGTTTTGTTAAAGATTTGATTGTATATCCCAATAAAAATATAACTATATCTAATATATAAAACTATATTATTGTTGTGGTTTTTATCTGCATAACAATTATCAAAAGTATGCAAATGCGTATCAAACGAGCTAGTATGTTCATAAATGAAATTTTCGAAATTTCTTACGTAAGTGGAGTATTACGTAAGTCGAGGGATGCCTGTATAACGAAAAACTCTTCCGTAACCAAAGTGGGAACATACTCGAACCAAAATGCAATTTTTTTTGCCATCATGGTTTTCACGTGTCACGTGATGTAAAAGATGAGTTGTATCCAGAATGCAAGCGCTGCGCCACAAATGGCTGATTTTCACCACTAAATTTTAACAATAGTCTTCGCCTTATTAAATCTCAGAAATTCTGTCATTAAATAAGCTGAGGAAAACTGCATAAATTTAGTGGTAGCAATCAGCCATTTGTGGCGCAGCGCTTGCATCCCTGGTTGTATCCAAGTCGCTGTGACGGCAATACTTCTCATTTTGTGACAAGTTGCAAATGACTAAATAGTCTCGGTCGTTTAACAGTAGAGTCTTGTAGTGACGGTCAGCTGAGAGTCATAATGACGAGCAAGAAAAAAAAATATGCCCATTTTGATCACCTTTGTGACTGTGAGACTTGTAACTATATGTGACATTCCATAGACTGGTTGGTTCTGCTATTAGAAAATGACAGTACTGTTGCCAGATTAGACAACCGACTTTAAGTGCGAGAATTGTTTTTTTTTTTACTCGTCTGCCAAGAAGGGTTATGTGTTTTACGCGTATCTGGGTATGGGGATTTCTTTATACCCTCAAAACATTCCAACGGCTGGATGGATTTCAATGAATGAGGACTCTACCGATTCGTCTACACCATCCAATGATTTATAGGCTAGGTTTTGTTTTTATAAATTCAAAATGGTGGCCGTAAAATACAAAATGGCGGTAGAGACGAAATTTTTTTTTTACGCACCCTATTAAGCGGCATATCATTGGATAGGTCTTCCAAAATGAAGACGATGTTTCATTGACTATTTTACCGTCAGAAGCTCCGTTTAAATATTACACAACCTGGAAGTTGTGTAGGTAGGATCTCTAGCTGTACTGCAACTCTAAACTTCATAGACATCTTTATACTTCATCAAAACAGTGTTTATAGATAGAAACAAACAATTAAACACAACTTAAAAGTCATCAATGCAAGTAAATAAAAAAAATAGGTAAGTAATATAAAAAATAGTTTTACGTTGATGACAAATAATTAATTAGTTCGCTTTTTACGCAGACGGGTTTTTTGATTTTTTAAATTAAATTTTTACTTGTTTCCTTTAAAGAGCAAAAAATGAGTAGTACAGATTACAAATAAATAATTAAAAAAAAAAACTTGTGCTTTATATTTTCTTTTTTCATTTTTTTTTTCAACAAAGAGAAATTAAATCGGAACTCTACACATATGACAGCTAATACAAAGTACAGTCGAACTTCGTTATCCAGACACTCTAATGACCAGAAAAAAGTGTCGTCATAAGCAGAGTGTCGCAGTAATTGGAGTTGGAGAGAAATATGTTGATAAAAAGCTGTGTTTTTAGTTAACTTAAGACAATCTTAAATTCATAACAGTTCTTGCAGTTTTAAGCAATAAAACAATATTATTAAACAAAATAAAAAAAAAATTGAAACGAATAAAAATCCGATTTATGATGACTTGTTTTTTTTATTGTTACATGAAATATTGATGAATTATGGTTTGCTTATCCCTAGATGTGCTTCCTACAATTCTTTTTTCAATATTATATAATGAATTGCAGTCGATATTCGTTGTTTCAGAAAGGGATGTTAGATAATTTCTTATCGTTTCAATGCAATGCAATGCTTCGGTTTTAGTCGAATGTAAAACGCCATGTAACCACAAAAAAGCGCGGCCTGACCAGAACAAAAAGACCGCGAGTAGACTGATACGTCTATCTGGAACTTAAGTTGATCATTCATAGTGTGTGGGTTTATTTATTTAGATAAAGGATTGAAGTAAAATTTCTCAATGGGTATTTTAGACACTTTTCAGAAAAGTCTGGCTAAGACATTTCTTACCGCTTAATTTCCGTACTTATAAGGTAGATTATGAAAAATGTACAATTTTCCTAAACCGTCGGGATATCAGGAGTTGAAAATTATTCAACGACGTAAAATACAGAGTTTATTTACACAGAAAATCGGGACTTTGAAAAACTGACGTGATAAGCGAAGTGACGTGAAAACCGGGTGTCTAAATAACGAGATCCGACTGTTTTTAACTACTGCAATTGTTTTCACACAATATTGCCACTTGATGAAATAATTTCCTGTTGCGTAATTTCCACATGATAATTGAAAATACAGTAAATTCTGCCTAAGGTGGACTCTGTATAAGCCGGAAATCTGTCTACGGCGGAAAATTCTTCAAGCACCGGTGAACCCATAGAAAATTACATTAACTCATGCTGCATAAGGCGGAATTTGTCTAACGCGGAAACGGAAAGGATTTTAAGGTCCCACCGAAACCAAAATTTTGCATAAGGCGGAAAAAAGGATATTTAAAAAATGAAAGGCATTTCGTTTTTCAAACTTTAAAACTGTTTAGTCAAATACTCGATGTCGAGGATGTCAGTTAAATTCCGTAACACTTTGAAAAAGTTAATTCAAAAGAGCAGAAACTGCTTAAATTTTAAGGAATTCTTGCTTATGACATTTTTTCTTATACAAAATTGAATTTAAAAGTTATTATTTCTAGTAGAATGCAAATTTATGAAAATACATATTTTCCAAAGTCCAATCTATTTATATAAAATCCAAGTCTCTGTGTGTCCCTCAGGATTCCGGTAGGACCGCCTCATTGAAATGAGTAATTGTTGAAAAAAACTAATGCAGGGTTACCACAGTAGCGCCAAATGTTAGCCAACTTGGTGATAGCTGGCTAATTTGGCGAAATTCCCATTTAAAACCATTAATCTTTCATAAAGGAGGTCACCGAAATTTAATTTAAACTCCGCTCTTTTAAGATATTTTTCAAAATCTATGAGTGAGAATTTAAAGTACATCTTTTGATCTTCCTCTCGATGCTACTAATAAAATAACCGCCAATAGACGACGCTGTACTGTGTGAGCTCCTAACTGCGCGATTTTAATGTGCTTTAGGTACTTTTCCAGTATAGGTGCCTTGGCGAAAAAGGAAATTTGGCAACATATTTTCCGGCAACCTATCCACTGTTTCATTTTATATACACACGCGTTTTTTTTCGATATTTATACGATTTATTTAATATACAAAAGACGTTTCTCTAATTTTATAAAGAAACAGATGTGATTTGTACATAAAAACATCAATAATATGCATATAAAATAAACATATAAAACAAACAAAAACGCTCATCAAGTTTGATTTCTTAGCTGTTTATATGATTTGACAACAAATCTCGATATTTTTCCGTTATATGAACACCATGCCAAAATGTATGCTAATGCGCCAATTATTTCAAAATGCTAAAAGATATTTTTAATTTTATGGCAGTTTAATATGAGTTTTATTTTATTGCTTTATTTTATAACAGTTATTTGTTCACTTATTTTAAGTATATAATTGTGATTTAATGAAATAGTTCGTAAAAGTCTGGAATTTTCAAATGTTATATTTTTTAAATGCTCACTTTAGTATCGACAATGTTTTTTCTTTTATTTCTCAAATGCTTCAATTAACGTGATTATCATTTTGCGCCATCTATTACGCTTGGCGACAAAGGTATCCGTGTAACGGAAACGAACCCAAATCTTACTTTCTGATGCCCAAATTACACCAAGCTTTTTTTTAAAAAAACGCCAAAGCTCCTACAATGGAAAAGTACCAAACTGTCTATTATTTTGCGCTATCTGTGTTATAGTTTGTACTATATGTAAGGGGTGTGGAGTTTAGAGTTTAAAAATTAAATATTAAAGTTTCGGCACAGATGTCATATACGCCGCATACATATTATGTATATGTATGGGTATTATGTAGATGTAGATGTATATTTTATATATTAGAATATATGAATCTGAATATTGGCGCGATTTTTTTCTGACGCCAATGTCATATACACAACGGGTACTTAACTGGCGGCAAAGTGTCGTTATTTTGCTTGATATGGTAACCTTGATGTTGTTGTTTATGCTGTTGATGTTTTTGCCAAATTGGCGTATATGACAACTGTGCCAAAGTTTCTATAAAGCAGTATAAGACTAAAAAATTAAGAATAAAATAAATGCAAAATAAGACTAAAGAAGAAAGAAAAATCATGCGTTAAGCATTGAATATGAAACACTTTCCAACACATCCTGAATGCTTTAACAAACTTCGTTATTTGGGGAAATAAGATAACTAAGTAAACATTTTAGAAGAAGCATAATAAATTTTAAAAATTGATTTAAGCAGTTACCGTCCATAGCCAGTAGTATCATTATTACATGCCACTATTTAGCCAAAATTTAATTTAAACTA
Source organism: Maratus speciosus (assembly GCA_963932465.1). Taxonomy (NCBI): domain Eukaryota; kingdom Metazoa; phylum Arthropoda; class Arachnida; order Araneae; family Salticidae; genus Maratus; species Maratus speciosus. The sequence goes on from OZ010798.1 coordinate 297,808,385, forward strand.
CTCTTAAAACTACTGAAATCACATTTCCACATATTATCATCCATAAACGGTTATGTATCCAATTCTTTGCGTGACCCTGTATATCATTTTATCTATATTCTACAAACATTTCTTAGTAAACTAAATGCAGTTCAGCGTAAAAACGCATAACTCCTTTAAAAACCACCTTTAAGCAATTTACTCTCATACTCAGTAACCCTTACGAATTCTTTTGGGTAGCCCTGCATATGAACTGTAGCCTTTATACACACGGTATAGTATGCATAAATGTAGTGAAACATAAAAGCGCATATCATAATTAAAAATGCATTTCTAACAATCATTGCTTATGTACAATACTTCGGGGAAAAGTTGCTTGGCGAGAAAGAAGTTTGCCAAGGTATTTTCTGACATCCTATTTACTGCTTCATACTCACAAGCAATTTTTTCCATATGTATGCAATTTATTTAGGTAGTTGTTAGCTATCCCGTCGACCAGTTTCGCCAAATTATATAAATCGCCAAACCACTCGCCAAATTATACAAATTGACATAATTTTTATTTTAAACAACGAAAGATCAATTAAATTAGCAAAACATTAATAAAAATACAAATATAACGTCGAATTAAAAATCACTTGATGACGTAAGAAACACATGATCATGTTTAATGTCAACCATTATTGGCATTTAATCTTACAATTTGGCGACAGTAATTTGGTCAGCGGGATAACTAACAAGTACCTTTATTTAATGTAAAAAAAAAAAGCTATTTACCCATTTTTTAACAGAAGTAATTTTGGTACAGATGTCATATTCGCCCCATATTGGCGCGATTTTTTTCGGTTGCCAATTTGGCGAAAACATCAACAGCATAAACAACATAATCCGGGTTACCACATCAAGCAAAATAACGACACTTTGTCGCAAGTTAAGTACCATTTGCCTATATGATTTGGCGTCAGAAAAAAATCGCGCCAATATGGGGCGAATATGACATCTGTGCCGTAATTTTTGCACAGATGTCATATACGCATCGGGGTTGGCGGGATTTTTCTCTGACGCCAATTTGGCAGAAATCTCGCTTTCGAATACCAGTTACTTATATATTTTTAAATTATTTGCTATCATTTTGAAAAGGAAATAACTATAAATAAATAAAGGTTTGAATAATGGCTATAGAACAAAACAGTTTATATAATTAAAAACAGAAAATAAAAGTAAATAAAGAATTGATTAATAAATAAAAAACATTAGCCGGGTAACCATAGCAGGCAAAATAACACCATTTTGGCGCCAGTTAGGTATCCCGGTTCATATCTGAAATCTGTGCCGTAATTTGTATATAAAAAAATATTATATATATTTAGAAACGATTTTTTATGTATATAAGTGCATATATAAACAAAAATAAAAGTTCATTAGATTTGTTTTCATAGCTGTTTATATATTTTGGCAACATATCTCACTTTCTGATGCCCGAATTGCGCCAAAGCTTTTTATAAAAATGCGCTATAATGGAAAAGTACCTAAATAAATAATTAGCAGAAATAACCAATTATATAAACTAAAACTTTTGGCACAGATGTTATATTCGCCCCATATTGGCGCGATTTTTTTCGGTTGCCAATTTGGCGAAAACATCAACAGCATAAACAACACAGGTACAGATGTCATATTCGCCCCATATTGGCGCGATTTTTTTCGGTTGCCAATTTGGCGAAAACATCAACAGCATAAACAACATAATCCGGGTTACCACATCAAGCACTTTGGCGCAAGTTAAGTACCTGTTGCCTATATGATATTGGCGACAGAAAAAAATCGCGCCAATATGGGGCGAATATGACATCTGTTCCACAACACAATTCCGGTTACCATATCAAGCAAAAAAACAACACTTTGGCGCAAGTTAAATACCCGTTGCCTATATGATATTGGCGTCAGAAAAAGATCGGGTACAGATGTCATATTCGCCCCATATTGGCGCGATTTTTTTCGGTTGCCAATTTGGCGAAAACATCAACAGCATAAACAACATAATCTGGGTTACCACATCAAACAAAATAACGACACTTTGACGCAAGTTAAGTACCTGTTGCCTATATGATATTGGCGACAGAAAAAAATCGCGCCAATATGGGGCGAATATGACATCTGTTCCAAAGATCGCTCCAATATGGGGCGAATATGACATCTGTGCCAAACTTTTTATTTCGAGATCAAAGCATGTTTTTTAATTTCAATTAAAAATACATATATCCTTGGATAACTTTAGTTGAAATTAGGTTCACAGCTTAATATCTCATTCCATAAACCTAAACAAACACAAGTGATTCATTCATCGCGAAACTTAAAAAAATTTTAAATCATTGAGGTAATCATTCACAAAGTAAGTTCTCCAACAATCAATGGACAATATTCTAATGACATCATAGTAGGTAAAATGGTGTCGGTATCGTTTGTGGCAGTTTGAAATCACAAAGATTTAATTTTGCAATGTCTCTTAGTTACATTATTTTATTGTCATATTTATGAGCTCAGACCAAAAGCATATTTTTTCATTATTTAGTTATTAAAGACGGAAAAAAATTATAAATGCATGATTTGAAAAATTTAAATAATTTTCTTTCTTAATAGTAAAAAATAACATCGGGAAGTAACAGCGGGTTTAAGTTAAATAAGTTCTGTTAATTCTGTTGTAATATTCAAAATAACTGTATTTATTAGATTTCAGTAAACATCAGGACCCGATTAAACTTTGAAGTTAGAGGAATTACAATGTCATTTCAGGACCTTTCTTTTGGAGAAGCTTTTCTAAATTTCATATATACATGGAAACTCTTCAGTGTTAGAAATATTATTCTTAGGACTGACATAGCATGAGAACGGCCTGTAATTTTACACAAGTTTTTGAAAACTACTTTATATCAGACATTTTGCTAAAAACTGGTTACATTTTTGTTATAGCGGCCCACACCATTAGGATTATGATAAGTTGCAGCCAATTTCGCCAACGTCGTAACCAAGATTGTGAAGCACACACATATAATACCATATAATACCATTTCATGAAATCGTATACGATAATTTAATAGTTTTTACCCTACTTCAAGTGTAAAATTTATTTATTTTTAAGGCTTAACAATCTAAATTGTCCAATATATGAATTTTAAAAAATGTAAACAAAGATTGAATAGACATGACCGCAAAAAGCCTCAAATCTGCATAACACTTGGAACCAAACTGTGCAGATTAGTGGTCTTCTACTGTACACAGTTTTTCACAAATTTGTTTCGTTCTTTAAATGTGTTATTTTCATCTATCACTGCGGAACAAGCGAGAAAACTCATATTCTTGCACATGAGTTGTATATATCTTTATATCTAAATTTCCGTCATTTTTGACGGGCTACCTTTCTAGTATATTATATTTTAAGGTTGTACTCAAATTCAAAATTATAGCGTTCTGCCTCATTCTCGAAGTTTATTACTTTTTGTGTGTGAAATCATATATAATCAACAAAGTGCATGTTTTTGTTTCTACCTTACCTGTGCGAGCACGCGCCAATTCGCATGTATTACAGCAGTACTAAGAAATTTAATAGCGTTTCTCATTTACCTATAAAGACAAAGGATCTTTCAGAACTTCAGTTTTCAATCGATTTTCGAGTCAGGAAAATCAATGAAAAGTAATAATATATATATATATATATATTTTTTTTTTTTTTTTTGGGGGGGGGAGCTTTTTTGCATAAGCCGGAATATTGTCTACCACGGAAAATTTTCTCAGTCCCAACCGATTCCGCCTTAGACAGAGTTTACTGTACCTTTAATTTTGACTCCTTTTCCTAGGAAGCGGACATAAAATAATAAATGGTACGTTAACAGTTCATTGAGTTAACCAGGGCAATAACACAGTAGTGAAAACTTTGTAGTTTTAGATGTCGAAAGAGGTATTTTTGGTGGATTTTATTCCTTAAGCAATGTTTATTTTAATTTTATTAATTGTAACCGGATTGAACAGCTTTCATTTTAAAATCAGAAACAGTGAAAGTGAAAATTCAAAGTGAGAGTTTGTTCCTTTTCTGTCTTTTCCGGTGGTATATTATATTCAATGCGAGAGAAGTGAAAACATTAGCTTTTCTTTTAAAAAATTATGTTAACCGAATGCCTAGCTGAAAATGAAATCACTGATGGTTAAGTTTTATAATTGTTGGTTTGAATCACCTATCTTTAATTTTAACTTTGCATTATTTTTTTATATCTTTTACGTTAGAATAACATTTTCGCCACTGACATCAAGGCCATTAAATAAAAATAACAGTGAGCATGACAAAATATAACGTAAAAACTGTAATGTGAAATTTTTATTTAGAATTATCATTTACGTTCAAGTATTATAGACCGGGAACCGGCAGCACAGACAATCACCTCATCGAGTTCACGGATGAAATTGTAGGATTAGTTAAATCTTGATTCGCATATTAAAACGCAATCAGTCTGCCAAGTCATATCTTGGTGGAAAACACCTGAAAACCCGATTTTAGCGGCTGACTCGTAGATTTACCATTGTGTTTTCCTGCCCCCAGTCCTCCATGTTTTCATACCTTTGGGTGAAGGAAAACGCAATGGTTAAACCTATGAGTCAGCCGCTAAAATCGGGTTTTCCGGTGTTTTCCACCAAGTTATGACTTGGCAGACCGATTGCGTTTTAATATGCGAATCAAGATTTAACTATTCTAGAATTTCCTCTGTGAACTCGATGAGGTGATTGTCTGCACTGCCGGCTCCCGGTCTATTGTTTGAGTTAACTGATATCACGATCGTTAAATAAGAGTGAGCATCTTTTGATAAAGAATAATATAAAAACTGTAATATGAAATTTTTATTTAAAATTATCACTTACGTTAAAATAATATTTTAGCTACTGGCATCAAGATCGTTAAATAACAGTTGTAGTCGTAAAGGCTTCTCCCTATTCTACAGATTAAATTCTATTGTACCGGTTGTCCTAAAAAGGACTGACTGATTTTAAAATTCAATAACTTGCAAACGGTGACAGATATATAAAAAATTCTTGCAGGAGGGTTATGCATAAGGTCAAAAGTTTTTTTACAGTGATTTTCGATTTTAGTTTGAATTACAAAAAAATAGATGGCGCTGTAAGCAATAGCTGCTAAATACAGGCTCGATTTTTTGACCTTTCATTTCTTCCATGCAGAAAAAGGAGGATAAAATGTATTGAGTGGGTCCCTAAGTACCAAAAATCGATCCTGAATTTAGCGTCTATTGATCGCAGCGCCATCTATTGTTTGTAATTCGAACTAAAATCGAAAATCACTGTAAAAAATTTTTTGACCTTATGCATAACCCTCTGCAAGAATTTTTTAAATATCTGTCACCGTTTGCAAGTTATTGAATTTTAAAATCAGTCAGTCCTTTTTATGACACCCGGTATATACATATAAAGAATGATCTCATATAAAACAATAAAGCAAAATATTTCTCCGAAAGAGCAACTGAAAGTTATTTGACTGAGGAATATAACGAAACCAAACCTCTCTAAGTACAGTAACAAAGAGACAGATCAGATATTTAGCTGTGGAAAGATGTAATTGAGCTAAATAATACATAGTTAAATGTTGATTGTTGCACAAGAAGCAATTTTTTATCGAATAATACTATTGGTAATTGAACTGAATACACAGAGAGTTTTAACACATTTATAAGGAATCACAGTAAACAAATTTCTTTAAAACAAGGTTCAAACGAGTGGCGTAGCGTTGGGAGGGGCGGGGCTCGATAATTTTACTACCAGTATTATTGTATGCTCAATTTTGCTTTGTTTAATCGTATAACGTTCAGTGATTAAATAATGCCAAATATTCTATATAATTTTGCTAGTAGTAAAATGGTTGAATCCCCTCCCCCTAACGCTACGCCACTGGTTCTAACATCGAGAAATACAAAGAAGTATATAGGGAAGAGAAAAGGGGCACTATCCAATATTTAATTAATACTTTCTTTAAAACAACGTTCAAACCAGCGGCGTAGCGTTGGGGAGGGGAGGGGGGTCGATAATTTTACTACCAATATTATTGTATGCTCAATTTTGAATTGTTTAATCGTATAACGTCCAATGATTAAATAATGGTAAATTTTGTATATAATAGTGCTAGTAGTAAAATGATAGAGCCCCTTCCCCTAATGCTACGCCACTGGTTCTAACATCGAGAAATAGAAAGAGGTGTATGTGGAAAAGAAAAACGGCAATATCCAATATTTAAAAGACTACTTTTACAAATACATTTCAAAAACATAAGTATTCCAAAGATCAAGTTTATGAATGTATATTTAAAATGAAAAAGAAAATAATTGCAATAAAAACTGTTTTTTGATCATAAAAAAGGTAGTTTATAAACAATGTAATGTAACAAATGATTTACTGTATTATGCGCGTAAAAAAAATTTCAAAATTCCGCTTTTGTTCATTTAAGAGGTACCAAAAAGTTTTTTGCTACGACACTCATATTTTAATACTTCTAAAGAACCATTAAATATCACAGATAATAAACTGAACAAAAAAAAAAAAAAAAAAAAAAAAAAGACTTTACACAAAGTTCCAGAAGAAAATAAAATAAAATAATAAAGTTCCATTTTCTCAAGTCAGTCTCATAAATCGTCTGCTCGAAATGTTATCTCTCAGGAAAAGGAAGCAGGAGATAACTCTCTCAACTCCTTCTCGCGAAGATGATGCATTTTTTTAAAAGGAGAATGTGAAGAAAAGATACTGAGTGCGATGAAGAGGCGAGAGATGTGAACTCGGTCGATCATAAAGATATGTATCTTGGAGATATCACTAATTAATGGAGCGAAAATATTTAACAATGATACTAAAAGATGAAGTATGTTTATATAGCTTATTATTTGGTTGTCTTGCGGTTAAAGTAATAACACGGAGAGCATTATTCTTGACACCATTACTAGGTACTAAGAATACAATGCAAATTTCACTTTTATATTTATTTTTAAGAAGTATCGGATGTTACAAGGAATTTAATAAATTATGGGAGATTCTTTTATTTCCAATTAACAGCTTGTACCGTATTTGAGGAGAGTCCTTATGCTAACTAATTTAAAATTTCCGATTACAAAACTTTTACAATTTGAACTCGCACAAGTAATTACTAACAACAGAAAAAATGTATTCTTGATTTTGCGACAATTATTTCTACAATCTAATATAAAAATTAATTTTTTTAATGCTTTTTTTGAAAACACAATCTATGTAGAATTCAAATAATACAATTTTAACATTATAATACAATTTTAGTAGATTTAATAAACAATATTTAATTAAAACTACATAGTTCTTAATTCTTTTGTAAAATGAATATTTTTTTAGTATACTATAACAGCTTCTCTTTGTTTAAGGGCAGTTGGAAGTCCCTATACCTACCTTGTTAAATTAATGTACCTTTTCTCAGAAACTACTAAAGATGGTCATTTGAATTTTTTTATATACAAAATACGAATAACTCCTAATAAAGTGAATTCAACTTTATAAACAGATATTTTTTAGTTATTAAAAAAAATGTGGAATAAAAACCATTTTGAAATAACAGAAAACTTGCATTTTTCCAAAGAAAAACTTTTTATGAAATTTTTTTACAAACATTTGTAAAAAAATAAATAAATAAATAAATAAAACTTCAGCTTGATCAGGGATATCTATGAAATATTCTGGCAAGATTGCAAACAATAATATGTCGTAGTTTCTATAAAAAAGGTACATCGAAGTTCAAAAAGCAACTTTTTGAGAAAAATGAGTTTAAAGTTAACATATGTAATGTTTATGCAGAGTTTCCTCCAGATTTAAACAAGTTGGAAATTGCACGTCAAACGTGGCAAATGAGGTGCGTTCGTACTATAACTAGTTTTATAAATTTTTTTGCACCGCATATTGTACTGAATGTATATATTAGTGCACTTCTTTTGTGTGGCCCTGTAAATGAATAATTATATGTTCTTTGCACTGCACATTCTACAGGATGTATATTTTAGTACACTTCAATAAGTGAATATGAATTTCATTCTGTTCGAAAGGCTGTAACATCATTAAAATGCACTTGGAATAATTTTTCCCATTGGCCGTAATGTAAGGGGAAACTTTTGACTGTCCCTGTAATTAAACTATATATCCGATTTTCATAAAATTTCAAATGACTCGACAAAATTTTTCAACAATTATATATTTAAAATTTCAGACCATTCGGTTTGGTAGTTTTTGCTCTGTTATATGTGGACGGACAGACAGACGGACCGAACGACGACTATGTGTGTAGGAAAACACAATGATAAACCTACAAGTCAACCGCTAAAATCGGGGTTTTAGGCCAAGATATGAGTTGGCAGATCGATTGCGTTTAAATATGCGAATGGAGTTTTAACTAATTCTAGAATTTCAGCCGTGAACTCGATGAGGTGATTATCTGTGCTACCGCATCCCAGTCCAATTTGAAAAGGGAAAAATAAAGGATTCGAAATATTAAGAAATGGGGGGGGGGGGGAGACTTTTTTCACGAATTTGACTTCCAACTGTCCTTAATGATGAAGCAAATTAAGCACAGGAACAAAAAATATACTTGTAGGAAATATAACATCATTTACTTATTAATTTATAAAGATGTCTTAGATTTTTTTCTCAATATAACGTGCACAAATGCCACTTTTTTTTTGTAGGTTTATTTTCTTTGATAATATTTTCTTTGATAATTCATTAGGTCTAACCGCCCTTGAGTCAACTACACAGCCTATTGACATCGAAACCTTGAAGAACCCCAAAAAATTCACGCTAGTCTTTTTTCGTTATTTTTATTCCCGAATTCTTCTGATGATAATTGGTTGATGAGGGATATAAAGAATAAATAAATAAACCAAAAGACGTATTTATCTTACTTTGGGAACAACGAAGGGCAGTTCGTTTAATCAACCAATTTGTTAAGATCTCTGTGTTGCCAACCGGAAGAGATAATTTTTTTTATGCTTAGAAAAAAGAAAGGAAGAAAGCGTTTATCTAGCTGTCTCTTTCATATGAATACCCTCTTTTTATATGAAAAAAAAATAATAATAAGAGGAAAAAATATGATAGAATGATCGTAAAAACTGTTTAATCATTTCTTGAAATGGTTGACGATATTAATATAAATTTTAGGCCTTTACTCTGTTAACATGAGCGACATAAAAGTTATTCACAATTTTAAATTTAAAAATAATGGTAAATATATAGATAAACAATAAACAAACTAAGAAAATAGCAATAACACACACATACTGTTGTTTGACATTAGGAAAGTTCGTTAACGATAGTTCGAAGTGTCTTACCATATATCGATCTGCAAGTACGAATATTTAGAAAATTTTGTGAAATAAAAATTTTTATCTTTAGAAAGCTATCGAAATTTCATTTTGAATATTGTTCTGTGTATTTAAACTATAGCAAAGACTAGAGAAAATTTCTAAGAGAGTGGCGACATACTCACAAGACGCATGCTCAGACTGGATGTTTTTGTTCAAATTATGGCGACTCACTTTGCAGAAAATGCTTGGGCAAATCTCGATTACATATCGGCAGTTGGCCGAAATGTAACAAAATTATTCGATGAATTCTCTAATTGATAACTATAACCAATAGCACCCAGTATGTTATTCCATAATGCGTATTTTTCATCACTTGTGTTTGTTAGCTATTTTCTTCCCCTGTACCATCATTGAAATCTTTTAAAGACATCGGCCAACTTAACGTAGCCGGAGTGTAATCATATTTTTATTACCCATATGTCGCTACTCTGTTGACCTTTTCGAGACGGCATCCTTTACACAAATTTTATTTGCATGGCACCGCTTTTAATTCCTACTATATTAGCTCACACTCTCCCTATATTTATTTTATATATTTATCTTGTTCAAATTTTCAATCGTTAATAAAATACTCATTATTCATCCTATCAAGTTGAAATAAATTTTTTTTTAAACTTGTACTGGATGACAATTGATGTTAATACAGTTTTTTCAAATATTAATTAATTAATTAAATTTTAATTAATGAATTTTAGTTTTGCATGGGAAACAAAATGGCGGCCATTGGTTATTGAAGATCAATGAAAGTATTTTCAATAAGGGGTTACCATACGGGAGGCCCTGTTCTGTCGCCAAATACCGCCACGTTTGTCGCCAACTTGGCGATATATCGAGTCGCCAAAAGTGACGCCAACTTGGCGATATCTCTAATATTTCGCCAAATTCCCATAGAGTTCCATTGTAAAACTACTTGCTTATAGAAAATCAACAAATTGAGATATTTTAATGCAACAAAAACTAATATTAGCTTAATGGATTATATTAAATTTTTCTTTGATGGCCTAAGTAGGAATTGACTTTAAAAACAAAATTTTTATATTACTTGTTTTTAAGAAGTTCCCTTTATTTGTAAAATACCAAACAATACTTTAATTCAAAAAGACAAATATTGCTTTTATTTATTAACGGTGCCAGAAACAAATTCCACATGCACCTTGTGACGATGCATATATGCATCACCCGTCTTGAAATGTTCACGTAACATAAAAAGAAGAAATGGATTAATTAAGTAAAGCATTTTCCTTCCGATAGTTAAAAACATATATATTAAACCAATTGTTTATCACATTTTATAAGAGACAATCTATATATATATATATATATATATATATATATATATATATATATTACGCTATCGTACGTGGTACAGAAATCGCAATTATTTGTTAATTGTTTAATGACAACGCCCAAATGAAACGCATCTCATTGGTTATTGAACAGCATTTAATGCATCTCTATACCTATAAGGGGGGGGGGGGGGTATCCGTAGGGGGCTCTGTTCTGTCACCAAAAGTGACGCCAACTTGGCGATATCTCTAATAATTCGCCAAATTCCCATAGACTTCCATTGTAAACCAATAGGGTTTACTTGCTTACAGAAAATCAGCAAATTGAGATATTTTAATGCAACAAAAACTAATATTAACTTAAGGGATTATATTAATTATATTTAACCCTCTCGCTGCGTATTTTTTCAAATCTATATATAGCTTAGAGTTTAAACATGTAAACATTTTTTGTAAAAGAGTTCAAGATCTTAGATGGGATATGATATTAGAAATTATGTGAAATCAGGGCTGTCACTGGAGACTATTTTTATTGTCTCGCACCACTATTGTAAGAAAATCAATTTTGCAGCATATTTTTTCTTGTAGATGTTGTTAAAGTCTATATGAATTTTTTTGTATTTAAAAAGTGGTCCGAGTTGAAATAAAATATAGTCGCCAGTGAAAAAAAATGAATCGCTGAGGAAATCTCGGATTGCGCAAATTTTGCTACTTTTACGTTGCCCTAGGAAATCTCGGGTTGCGCAGCGAGAGGGTTAAGGGGGTCCAAGTAAATTAAATTATGAATAAAAGTAACAGGATACAATGCTTAGCATGCTTTCCCAAACATAAATTTTAAGGGAGACCAAAATGGTCGCCAAGGGCGGCTAGTATGAGTAACTTAAGGTATTTCTTTATTATAAAGTCATTGACATAACTCAGGTTTATACGCTGAACCAGGATGCCTGCTTATATCATGAAGTAATAAGAAAATGGCAAATATGTCATATACGCACCGGGTATCTAATTGTCGTCAGCATAGATTATTTTGCTTGACATGGTAACCCAGCTAGTGTTGTTTATTTATTAATAAATTGTTTATTTACTTTAATTTTCTTTTAAAATTATATAAATTGCTTTGTTCTATAGTTTTCAATGAAACTTCTTTTTATTTATAGTTATTTCCTTTTTTAAGTAATAGAACATAATTTAAATATATACATGTAACTGGTATTCGAAAACGATGTTTTCGCCAAATTGACGTCAAAAACATATCGCGCCAAAAGCAGGTGCGTATATGGCATCTGTGTCAAGAAAATTATCGGATGATACTGTTTTATATGTTTTACAATCATACTTGGCATCAAAGGTGGGCGAAGAAATAATCATCTGGAATATTATTAAGTCTTTATCACACAAAAAACAAAACTGTTTACAACAACGTATTTACTTTTGCACCAAATTTCTTTCTCTAAAAAAAGTAAATTGATTACGAACCCGATTACAGAACATAATCTTTCTATCTAGTTAATTTTTTACTTTTTAAGAATGAAAATACATATTTCCTGCTAATCATTACGAGATTTTCCACATTGATAATTTTACTGTGCATATTATTGACATTTGCAATCCATTTGCTCTTCAAAAGTTTTTTTTTTTTTTTTTGAAATTTAAATCTTTGTGTTAACCGTGCGCAGACGATAAAACCGCATTGATAACAATTTTCTTTAAATAATAAGAATTAATACCATAACACAATCTCATTTTATTTCAACATAAAAGCATATCCGTTTTATATTTTCCATATATGACGTCACATTTGCCTTCTTTCCGCACATACTCAAAATTCATGCACCTTGTATTATTAAAAATACTTGAAAATTTCCGCTTTAATCTTTCAATTGGAAATTAAATTATTATTCTGGGTTTTTATTTTTTGGCAACAAAAAAAGGAAGATGGTTAAATTTTATCGGGAAAATGTCAATTCATTGTGTATGCAAAATAATGAAATTTTGGATTATAAAGCAAAATATTTAAATAAAATAAATTAAACATAGCCTATGTTCATTTCCGGGTTGTAATCGATCTATATCCAAAAATAGAAAAGCATTAATTCATCTGTTTAGATGCTGTCTTCATTCAAACTTTCGGACATACATTGACATTTATTTATAATATTATAAGGATATAGGGTGTTGTCGAATTCGACCGTTAAATTCAGAGGGATGATAGTGGGCATCAAAGGGATGAAAAATTACATATCATGGAACATAGGATCGCAAACCGCGAATTCAATCAAAAATACAGGGTGTTCTACCCTATCAATTTGCGTTGACGGCAATAACTTTGAGAAAACTGAAGTATATTATAATGCAACTTTTAATAGACATTCTCACTTTTGTTGTAAATGGAATAACATTTAAAAAAGTCCTTCCGGCCAGTGCCGGGAGGAAGAGGTAGCTTTCATAATCCTTATTTTAAAAAAGCCAACTTATATCATTCAAACACACGAAGCTCAATTTAGTGGAAACCGAATATAGGAGATTCAATACTAATTTTTATCAATATAATGAATGAGAATTTCGCGAAATTAGTCAGCTTTATCCAAGCTGCTTTTCTTTAAAGTAACTTATATTTGGCTGCCAAATTCGGCAATTTCTTAAAGTGCCTGTCATTTTAAGACAACATGGTAGATGAGGCTAAGCAGTGAACTTGGTCGAGACCTTAGTAATTGCTGTGCACATGCTCACTCACATCGGAATCGGTTAATATATAGGAGTGCTGTCGCATGCAAAAAATCAGATTTTTCAAAATGTCACCCACAATAGAAATTGAAACTGCTATATCTGAGCCATTTTTTAAGGTAAAGACAAACAAAAAATGCTCCTGAATCCTTATATCAAGGTCAAATACTTAAGAAAGAAACCTTTTTCAATTTCTAATTTTTTTGCACCTCACTTTAAATATATATATATTTTTTAATTTAATGGCCGCCATTTTGAAACAAGATGGCTGATGAATCTGGCCAGCGAACTTGGTCGAGGTGTTGATGTATACTATCCACATGCCTTCTTACATCGAAATAGGCGAATACGTGTGTTATCGCGTGACAAATACAAGATCGTTTCAAAATGTTAGCCATGCTAGAAATTCAAAGTGCTATAAATCAACCATTTTTTAAGATATAAACAAAAGAACAAATTTTCAGAAACAAAAACTGCTCCGGAATCTTTGCATCAAGGCCAAACACGTAAAAAAAAAATCTTTTTCATTTTCCAATTTTTTAATACCTCATTTTGAATTTTAAATTTAATTTTTTTAAACGGCAGCCCTTTTGAAACAAGATGGCGAATGAAGCTGGCCAACGAACTCGGTCGAGACATTGGTATGTACTATGTACAGACCAATTTACATCCAAATCGGTTCATAAATACGCCTGTTATCGCGTGACAAAAATCAGGTCGTTTTAAAATGTCAGCCACAAGAGAAATTCAAAATGCTATTACTCAGCCATTTTTTTTAGATATAGACGAAAGAAAAACTGTTCCGGAATCTTTGTATTAAGGTCAAACACATACAAAAAAAAAATCTTTTTCATTTTCCAATTTTTTGGTATCTCATTTAATTTTTTTTATTTTTTTATTTTTTTAAATGGCCGCCATTTTGAAACAAGATGGCGGATGAAGCTGGCCAACGAACTCGGTCGAGATATTTGTATGTACTATGTACACACCAAGGTACATCCAAATCGGTTCATAAATACGCCTGTTATTACGTGAGAAAAATCAGGACGTTTCAAAATGTCAGCCACGCTAGAAATTCAAAATGCTATAACTCAGCCATTTCTTAATATATAGACGAAACAAAAACAGCTCCCTAATCTTTTTATCAAGAAGAAACACATTCACATAAGAAGGAAATATTTTTTCAATTTTCAATTTTTTGGTACCACATTTCAAATTTAAATTTTTCTTAAAAATTTAAATGGCCGCCATTTTTAAACAAGATGGCGGATGAAGCTGGCCAACGAACCCGGTCGAGACATTGGTATGTACTATGTATAAACGAAGTTACTTTCAAATCGGTTCATAAATACGCCTTTTATCGCGTGACAAAATTCAGGACGTTTCAAAATGTCAGCCACGCAAGAAATTCAAAATGCTATAACTCAGCCATTTTTTAAGATATAGACGAAACAAAAACTGCTCCGGAATCTTTGTATAAAGGTCAAATACATAAGAAAAAAATATTTTTCCATTTTCAATTTTTTGGTACCACATTTCAAATTTTAAATTTTTTTTAAAATTTTAAATGGCCGCTATTTTGAAACAAAATGGCGGATGAAGCTGGCCAACGAACTCGGTCGAGAGATTGGTATGTACTATGTACACACCGAATTACATCCAAATCGGTTCATAAATACGCCTTTTATCGCGTGACAAATTTCAGGACGTTTCAAAATGTCAGCCACGCTAGCAATTCAAAATGCTATAACTCAGCCATTTTTTAAGATATAGACGAAACAAAAACTGCTCCGGAATCTTTGTATAAAGGTCAAATACATAAGAAAAAAATATTTTTCCATTTTTATTTTTTTGGTACCACATTTGAAGTTTTAATTTTTTTTTTAAATTTTAAATGGCCGCCATTTTGAAACAAAACGGCGGATGAAGCTGGCCAACGAACTCGGTCGAGACATTAGTATGTACTATGTACACACCGAATTACGTCGAAATCGGTTCATAATTACGGGAGTTACAGTGTGACATAGGTCAGATATATATATATATATATATATATATATATATGGATATATATATATATATATATATATCAATTTTGAACGGAGGGTGGTTTCGGGGTCTGGGGGTCATGATCGATGAAAATATACCAAAATTTTTTGAAATCGCTTTCCTCCGAACGGCTGCAATAGGTAGCTTTTTGTAAAGAAAGCTACCTAAAAGTGTTAGAAGTTTCCATTATACGCGCCAGCAGTATGCACCTGACGCTTCACCTTTTGGACTGCGATGACCAGTTCATGCGGTATCATGGATTGCTTGAGCACCCTGTTTTTCCGGAACTTTTGATGATGTTATCACATTTCCCACAAAACAAGATACATATCGTTACATTTTCGTTGCAACGATTTTATTTGTTTCAAAATTATTACTGTCAATCCAAGTTCAGTTAGGATGAAACACACCGTATTTGTGACTAAATACAGTGAAACCTCCCTGTTCGGCCGCCTCCATTTAGCGACCAACTCCCTGAAGGACCAGTTTTTCATGGAACGAAATTTATTCCCATAGGGTTAATACTAATTTTACCTCTATTCAGAGACCACTCCAGTTGAACTCCCTCCATGAGCGACCCATTTCTTTGAAGAAAATGAAACAAATTCCGTTTTTTTTTCTGGTCGCTTGAAGAAGGTTTTATTAGAAAAATAATCCCGGAGAGCACATTATTCACCAAACTTCTAAAATAAGTTTAGAATTTTTATTTATTCCGGTAACTTTTAAGTGCTTAAACCCCTTTGTGCCTTTCTGGGCAACGAATTTAACTCTGACGACAAATTAAGGATGGCGGTCAATAAACTCCCATGCCCTATTCTGTCAGGAAACTCTCAAAGATATAGATTAATTAATAAAATCGTCATTATTTGATCCCGTCCAAAAGAGAAAAAAAATTGCCTTTATTTACTGAATTTCGAAAGGACTTGGAAATAAAAGTTATAAAAGATAAAACCGTAAAATCAAAGTTAACGTCAATGTATCCATTTTTTTTTAAACTCTGCAGTAATTAAATTATGTAATTAACTTTCGTTTTGATACTTAAAATTTCAAATTTTCTCCTAATGTGAAAAATAAATTTTAGTAACATTGTTACTTTTTTTCAACAATTAAAATCTAGATTTAAACATAATCTCCATTAAGAGACCACATCTCGGAGCGACCGATTTTTATTGGAACGGAACTTTGTCACTTTAGGGAGGTTTTACTGTAAGGGGTTTGCCACCCCATGTTCAATTTAAATTTTTCATCCTCTTGACACCTACTATCACACGTCTGAATTTGTCGGCCAAATTTGGCAACACTCTGTATCTATACAGGGTGATTCGAAAAAAACTTTACAAAATGACATGGCAAATCAACCGTACAACAAGGATGAAAAATCACATAGGAACGTAGGATCGCAAACCACTTATTCGATCACAAATACAAGGTGTTTCATCCTAACTCAATTTGGATTGACGGTCACAAGTTTCAGAAAACTGATGTATATTATAATAAAACATTTAACAGACATTCTCACTTTTGTTGTAAATATGATAACACCCAACAAAAGTGGTTGAAGTTTGCATTATACGAGTTAGCAGTATGCACATGACGCCCCACATTTTGGACTGTGATGATCAATTCATACGGTACCATCAATTGATTGAGCAACATGTTTTCCCAGAACTTTTCGTGATGTTATTACATTTCACACAAAACAAGGTCCATATCGTTGCATTTTCGTTATAATGTTTTTATTTTTCTCGAAATTATTACCGTCAACCCGGCTTCAGTTAGGATAAAACACTCTGTATTTGTGACTCAATAAATGGTTTGCGAGCCTATGTTCCTGTGTGATTTTTTACCCTTGCTATGCCTGATTTGTCATGTCATTTTGTAAACGTTTACTTGAATCACCCTATATACTTATTTATGTAGTGTGTGTAATCATCACCATTATCTTTTGCCACTTTGTGCTACATTTGTCGCAAAACTTCACACTTTTACTTAACCTTCCAGCAGAATAAAGGCAGAAAGAATTTGATTAAATCAGTTCAAGCATCCTAAAGCCTACCTTTCAACCGAACAATAATTCAAAAGCCAAGTGTTACACAGCTGTTGGATCACGGTTACAGTTATTCCTCATTTTCGCGGTATCTTTCTAAAGCACAAGCAAAGCCAGTACTCAAACCACCATTTGGTAGCAAAATTGATTTTCAAAACAGGGGGCACTAGCCAATAGGACAGACGCTTTTCCAAGTCCCCCCCCCCCTTTTCCACCCCCCTAAATAAAGATGGCAGCACGAAATACTTGTTTTATTTTCACACACCCCCGCATGGCAGATCGATAACAGACACGTCCCAGGATTCCTAAGTCTGAAAATAGGAGAAGAAAAGAGAGGAGTAACCGAGTTGAGAAGTTTATTTACATGCAGTAGGTCTTTGTGAAAAGTAGACGATATTCGTTATTTTAGTAGTACAAAAGCCTGAAACCGAGTAGAAAACAGAAGCGGTTTACTTTGTAGTTTCACAAGATGCAAAATACATTTTTTTTTTTTTTTTTTTTTAACTTTAAACTTCAAAAGACCGGAATAGATTGCAACCACGCAAATCCTATTGTACTATTTGAGTTAGAAAAATCCCTCCCGGCCCGGCTTACAGGCGGAGGTAGATTTCGAAGTTAAGTATACTAATTTCACAAACAAAAACCAAATCATGATTAGAGATAAACCATTTTAATAATTTTATCTGGCCGCTTTTGACGAGTTTTTATTTCATTTTTATATAATAACTGATTTATCAGAATCATGTTAGGGCGGCATTCAAAAAAATACTTTTCCATGCTCAACAACTCGAAATTTTCTGGCATAACTCCAGATTCATTTTTAATAGGAAAAACATAAACTTGTTGACGTGATTTTTGAAGAGATTTATAAGCGACCTGTGTTTTTAATTTCCGTTTAATTAATTAAAACTTGATACATAAACAATTGTTTTCTCAGTAAGACAATATTTTTCGTTTCTAACACAATCGCTTCGGGAAATTCTGTTCAAAATTCCCACTTTGACATAATTTTTTGAAATATATTCTGCCTCTGTCAAAAAATCGATCTCTGTTAAAAAAAATTGTTTTTGCTGTAAGAATTGGTCCTATCCAAAACTTGTCTATATAGATGTTGTAGACAATATTAAGAAGATATATCATAAATTCATGGGGATTTTATATCTTTTGAATTGACGGAGTTATGGATTTTTTTCTTCTTCAAACGCCTTTTTTGTTTTCGTTTTTAATTTTTTTTTGCAGTACGAATTGGTCCTATCAAAAACTTGTGAATATAAAAGTTGTAGATAATGTTAAGGAGATGCATGATAAAATTAATTGGATTTGACATCTTGAGAATTGACGAAGTTATGAATTTTTTTTCTCCCAAAAACCCTATTTTTTGCGCCCCTTGAGCCCATTTTTAACTTTATCAAAAATCTGTGATACATAAATTTTTGGCCCTATTTTTAGAAGTAATAAAAACTTTAAACTGATTCGATATGTACAAAATTTAAGAAGTTATAGGGGTTTTTCGGTTTTCACAAAACACCTCCCTATTTCCGTCCCCTTGGTCCGATTTTGCCCATTAACGAACTCGACCGAGATTTTATGCCCCTTGATTTTATGTATCAGTTTGGAAGAGATTGGTGCAGAATTGTAGAAGTTATCGTGTCCAGAAGAAAGTGATATATATAGATAGGTACATACATAGATAGATAGATATATAAAGTTTTTTACTGAGGGTGGTTTTGGGCTCTAGAGGTCATGATCGGTGTAGATCTGCAAAACGTTTTCAGAAATTCCAACATAGGAACGACGCCAATAGGTAGTATTTCATACGAAATCTACCTAAAAGCAGTAGTATACGTATAGAGTAAGCCGCATGTACTTCGTCTATCGAGGTAGTCCAAAAATGAAGATTTTTTTTTTCAAAAATATTTTTTAAAACTTTATATATTCGATTGTATAACATATCAAATATTTTCTATGAAAAATCTATTCCAAATTTTATAAATTTATTAGATTTTTATGATCTGTAAGTTTAATAAAATTGCTGCAAGTTGTAAAAAGTTTGTCGTTATTAAATTATTGGCACACACATTTTTTCGTTTCTCCTTATGCAGTCTGCTACAAAAATTATTCGATAATTGATCGCAAAATTATTTCGCAATTGCTTGTCTTTTAAATTAGTCAAGTTTAGTAATGATTGCATAGTTCGGAAGTTATAAAAAAATATAAACAGCTGTTATTTAGTTATACCGTTTCAGTTTCATGCTGTTATAGAAAGGCTTAGTTCCATTTGTAGAGTACTATTTAAGAAAATACATACGGATACTAGAAAACAGGAATTCTGCTTTTTCAGAATTTAGTGTCGACCCCGA
Organism: Maratus speciosus; assembly: GCA_963932465.1. NCBI lineage: Eukaryota > Metazoa > Arthropoda > Arachnida > Araneae > Salticidae > Maratus > Maratus speciosus. The sequence continues at coordinate 297,828,252 of OZ010798.1, forward strand.
TTAAAAAAAAAAAAAAAAAAAAAATGTATATATAAATAGTGCAAAACATATTTCAATTTTAAGACTTAAAGCACACGCTTTTATTTTATGTAAAATAATGGTCATTCGCATCCGCTTAAGAATTCCACATTTATACGATCCACTCTTAAACATCTACAGTAAAACATGCATAGGATGTCACTATCACGAAATAATACACAAATGCAGCAAAAAGATGCCATCATAGAAACTCGACAAAAAAAGGGCCATCTAATGATTCATAGACCTTCATTTGTTTGTTACATTAATACAGATACTTAAAACTAAATATAGTTTATACTCTATGTCGTAGCTCCATGTTTTAACAGAAATCATTCGTTTATATATTTTTTTAAAAACTAGCACGTATTTTATTTACATTTTCTTTCGGTTGATATGAGAAAATGGCAACAAAAATATATAATTACTATTTTAGAACTATTTTTCTTTTACTTTCCTACAGAAATGGAGTACTTCCGTTGCCAGTATTAAGCAAATGGCTCTAAAAACTACAAAAAAAAAAAAATTAATATTTCAGAAATAAAGGGCGATACAGTTTTCAAACAAATTGCATTTAAAAGTACTTTTTTTCCCAATACGACTGTATAAAAATTGAAAATATGCGATGCTTAGAAGTTTAAAAAATTGCTATAGAGTATTTAATCGTACAATGATACATCTGCTTTGTTTTACGACTGTCTTATACACGTAACGTTATTTTTTGGAGACGACACAAAATAAGCTGGGAGAAAGAAATAGCATACTGGGGGCTAATAGTGCCTCTGACTGTACCAGAATAGTGTTAAGATGGACTAAAATTAATGTCACTAGTGACTAAAAATTAGAGCATTCCATTCGTAAATCAGTGATAATATTGCCTCACAAAAACAATATTATAATTTAAGGATCATTTGATTGTTGATGTGTTTGTTCACCGTTATAGATATACCTAAAGCGTTTGAATCAAAATTCTTATTTGAATTTTTACACTAGAATTAAACGCTCACTAAAACTCAGTAATTTATATATCTCCCACAGAGGCATTTAAATTTTCATAAAGAATCTTATAATGTAATTTTTATAAAGAATTTCATGGCCAAATATGCAGCGAATTCATTTAAACATTACCGTTCCCGCTCATAGTATCCCACTCAACATATGGCTCAACACATGTTTTACAATTCCACATATTTCACTGGTGTTCAAGGATCAATTTCTGAAAACCAGGCACATTTGAAAGGACGGTGAAGCCGTCGAGGTGGTTGGGTTAATCTCCCGATCTCTAAGGTTTCTACGTTTCGTTATCAAAGAGTTGTGGATAAGAATAAATAACCTATTTAATGTCTAAATTGCTTAATATTTAAGCAAATTAAATATTAAATCTTTTATTCGTGTCTACAACTTTTATTTTGCTGTCATGCAACACTGGGATTTTAAAATTCTACAAAATGTGACTCTTTTTTTTTTTTCTTTTTATTCTACAAAATCATCACACACCTATCGCTAATTGTCACACCACTAGTTACACAGTTATCTCATATATATCGATATAATATTATAACTTTATAACAATTTTAGGAGTCGTATAAATTATAATAAATTATAATTTAATTATTAACCCTATCGCTGCGCAACTCGAGATTTCCTCGGACAACGTAGAAGTAGCAAAATTTGCGCAACCCGAGATTTCCTCGGGGATGCATTTTTTCCGTTTAATTAACTCTCCTTGATTATTCCCCCCAGATATTTTTTATTGTAAATTTTGCCTGGCATTTTCCCGATTAAATTATTCAAAAATTTCTATTTAGAAAAACTGGTGATAAAAGCTTAAAAATTCTGTAAAAGACGCTCTTTTTGATAAACATTTTTTATGATTTAATTCTATATTGAAAGAAAAAAAATTGTTTAAAAAAAATTTCACATATTTTCACTCTAAAACATATGTAGATTTGTAATATGTAATAAAAAAATTGCGCAATTTTTGAACCCATTTTGATAAAACAATTGCGGTGCAAGAGGGTTAACAATATAATAAACTTTTATTTACTACGGAATTCTGAAATATATTATTTTATAGGAGACTTTTGGTGTATTTATGGAGTATTATTAAAGAATGTATATGTAGATAACATATGTATGAAGATTATAGGTTTATACAGAGATAATAAAGACGTATTCAGACTGGTTTATAATGGTTTTTAGATATATACCAGGTGATTCAAAACTTATCGTTCAAATTTCGTTGGGAGGTAGGGAATACGTCAGGAAACCGATTTTACATAGGAAAGTATGTCCACAAATGTGCACATACGTATGTAGAGGGCGCTGTGCGTACCCAACCTTCCATTCCGTCCCAATCATTGTTTTGACGTTCCTAAAGCTAGTATTATTTCTTCTCCTATTTCCACTTCTCATTTGGACTTCCACGAAGCCTTTTACATCTTTAAAAACTCCAAAAATCTCGTTAATGACCTTTATTCAACGCCTTCATTACATCTGACGCCTGGAAACTTCTCATTTAATTTTGTTCTTTCCAGTTCTTTTAACCTTTATTTAGATGACGTTTGCGGACATACTTTCCTACGTGAAATCTGTTTTCTTACGTATTCCCTACATATCCCCGAAATTTGAACGATAAGTTTTGAATCACCCTGTATATATATATCGATATAGTAATCAAACTTTATAATGATATCCATATAAATGGAATATTATATAAGAATGTAAAGGAATACAACGCATAGACATTGTATTATAAGAACATATTACGTAACAGAACGTGAAGCTATTTACTATGAACCACCCAACACACTGAACTGTTTCAAGCCCTTAAAATATTGGTGTCTAGAAATTAACCTTGATCATGTCACCTTCAAAATCAATAATATATTTATAGAAATTATTTTTACATATATCTGAAATATACGATTACTTATATAAGCACTTTTTAACTTTTAAAATTACTTTTTTACACATTTACGCACTGTTTAAATCATTACGGTTATCTCAAACTGTCCAATTTCCCATTTCTGAATCATTATACAGCAAATTTTAGGTGCTGATAAACTTTATTACTCACTAATATAACTTTATTTACGACTCAAAGCCTGCGTTATCAGCAACCCTTTTAGATATGCTTCCTCAAACCCACCTCATAATCACATATCACTTCAAAGGATGTGTGCACATTGACAGGTACAGTTTGAAAAGTAAAAGAAAACTTTGTTTTTTCCAACGAGAGCGCTATCTAAATATGAGTAGTAAACTGAAACTGCGTGGCACTTGTTTGTAAAAAAGATATCAAGTGTTTGCTCTGATCTTATAACATAAGAGGATGCTCGATAGTGGAATTTGTTTTCGTAAGATATACAAACGGCAGTGCTGTAAATAAATTATCAAAATAATGCGAATTTTGTCAATGTTATAGAAAAGGCATTTCTCCCCCCCCCCCCACCCCCCCAAAAAATAAAAAAATAAAATAAAAATAAAATTTTGCACACTCGCCAACAATGCTTTCGAACTCTCAAATTTGACTCCGAGTTCCTTATGTATATATCCTAGTATATGTATGCGTGTGAAGAAAAGTAAAAAAAATTAAAAGGTTTATAAAGAGATAAAACAGGAATTCAGATGGGTTTATGATTACATGTATATTGATATAGTAATCTAACTTTATTATGATATCCAAATAAATAGAATATTATATAAGAATTAAGGCTGTTCTCAAATGCAAAGGGTCAACTTTCTGACATAAGTTTTAATTCATTTTTGTTCGGAAACGCATAAAACTAGAAGGTGTTGTTCAGAAACTATGTAATCGAGCTGTTTTTTCCGTTTTCTCGTAAATGCAATAGATCTTTCAGAAAATACTGTCAAAGTTGGCATTTTGAACTGAACTTCCGAGCGAAAGAAGAAAATCTAGTCAGTAAGGGGAGGAAAAAAATGCCGTGTCACGTGATCGAAATCGCTTATAACTCAATAGGTAATTGATTGATCAAAAAATGGAAAACACAGTTCGATTCCAAATCGCTTCCATGGTCAGACCTTCCAATTGTATATCTTTCCGTTAAAAAATGAATTTGTAAAAGTGTCAAAACGTTTTGCGCTTGTTCAGCAGAGCAGTTGAGAACAGCCTTAATACAATGCATAGACATTGTGATATAAAATCATATATTATGTAACAAATCAACCCACCCGACACACTGAATTGTTTCAAGCCCTTAAAATATTGGTATCTAGAAATTAACCTTGATCATGTCACCTTCAAAATCAATAACATATTTATAGAAGTTACCTTTACATATATCTGAAATGCAAGGCTACTTATATAAGCACTTTGATAAGAACTTATATAAGCAAACTGAGCTTCTCCAAGCCCTAGAAATTAACCTTGATCATGTCACCTTCAAAATCAATAATATAGTTATAGAAGTTACCGTTACATATATCTGAAATGTACGGTTACTTATATAAGCAATTTGATAAGCACTTATATAAGCACACTGAGCTTCTCCAAGCCCTTAAAATATTAGTGGCTAGAAATTAACCTTGATCATGTCACCTTCAAAATCGATAATATAGTTATAGAAGTTACCTTTACATATATCTGAAATGTACGGTTATTTATACCGGGTGTCCTAAAAAGGATTGACTGATTTTAAAATTCAATAACTTGCAAACGGTGACAGATATTTAAAAAATTCTTTTCAGGAGGGTTATGCATGAGGTCAAAAGTTTTTTTAAAGTGATTTTCGATTTTAGTTCGAATTACAAACAATAGATGGCGCTGCGATCAATAGACGCTAAATCCAGGCTCGATTTTTGGTCCTTCGGGACCCACTTAATACATTTCCATCTCCTTTTTCCGCATAGAAGAAGAGATCGACCAAAAAATCGAGCCTGTTTTTAGCACCTATTGCTTACAGCGCCATCTATTGTTTGTAATTCGAACTAAAATTGAAAATCACTGTAAAAAACTTTTGACCTTATGCATAACCCTCCTGCAAGAATATTTTAAATATCTGTCACCGTTTGCAAGTTATTGAATTTTAAAATCAGTCAGTCTTTTTTAGGACACCCGGTATAAGCATTTTGATAAGCACTTATATAAGCACACTGAGCTGTTTTAAATCCTTAAAATATTGGTGTCTAGAAATTAATCTTGATTATGTCACCTTTAAAATCAATAATAAATTTATAGAAGTTACCTTTACATATATCTAAAATGCACAGCTACTTATATAAGCACTTTGATAAGAACTTTTATAAACACACTGAGCTTCTCCAAGCCCTTAAAATATTAGTGGCTAGAAATTAACCTTGATCATGTCACCTTCAAAATCAATAATATAGTTATAGAAGTTACCGTTACATATATCTGAAATATACGGTTACTTATATAAGCACTTTGATAAGCACTTATATAAGCACACTGAGCTGTTTCAAGTCCTTAAAATATTGGTATCAAGAAATTAACCTTGATCATGTCACATTCAAAATCATTAATATATTTCTAGAAGTTACCTTTACATTTTGTACATCTGAAATGTACGGGCTTTTAAACGAACAAACTATGAATTAATATACGAACTTTTTAAGTTTAAAATTACTTTTTCACAGATTTACGCACTGTTTAAGTGATTACGGTTATCTCAAACTGTCCAATTTCCCATTTCTGAATCACAATACCGCCAATTTTAGGTGCTGATAAACTTTATTACTCACTAATATAACTTTATTTATGACTCAAAGCCTGCGTTATCAGCAACCCTTTTAGATATGCTTCCTCAAACCCACCTCATAATCACATACCACTTCAAAGGATGTGTGCACATTGACAAGTACAGTTTGAAAAGTAAAAGAAAAACTTTGTTTTTTCCAACGAGAGCGCTATCTAAATAGAAGTAGTAAACTGAAACTGCGTGGCACTTGTCTGTAAAAAAGATATCAAGTGTTTGCTCTGATCTTATAACATAAGAGGATGCTCGATAGTGGAATTTGTTTTCGCTGTTTTCGTAAGATGAAGAATACAAACGGCCGTTCTGTAAATAAATTATCAAAATAATGCGAATTTTACCAATGTCATAGAAAAGGATTTCTCGAATTTAGTCCCACCCTCACCAAAAAAAAAAAAAAAAAAAAAAAGATTAAAAATTTTCACACACGCCAAATGTGCTTTCGAACTCTCAAATTTGACTGCGAATACCTCGCTTTGAATAATACTTCACTAACCGGAAAACACCCGTTCGCTAATCTTAGTCCTAAGGAAATTTTTTTTTTTAACATAGCTCGTTTGCATTTCCATATTTTTAAATTATTATTATTATTATTATTATTATTATTATTATTATTATTATTATTTTGCATTGAATAGCTGAAGTCCATCTGTACAAAAGCCGTTTTTTACTTTTTCGATTTTCTTTGCAGGTTTTCTTTTTTTAATTAGAATACTTTCACTTTCGAAACCAGTTCCAAAAATAACAGTATCCTTTAAAAAAAAAATCTGTAAGCCAAATCGAAAAGGTAAAAAACGGCCTTTGTTCAGATCGATCCCAGCTAGCCAATGCAAAAAATAAATAAATAAATAAAAATAAAAACCGTGCGTGAATACATTAGAGTGTTGTTATACATTGGAATATTCCATATGCAAATTATGTATTCGATATCATTCGACTTTTAATTACAGTTCTGAAAAACTAATTCAGCATTATCAGCAAGCCTTCCAGAAAAACTTCTTCAAACCCATCTCATAAGTATCATTTCAAAGTTTGTATGCACATTGACAAATACATTACAATGTTGTTATACTTTGGTCTATACATGGAGTAAAAGAGGTGGAGGCGAAACTAATGTTAAAATTTTGCTATGCAGTTTTTCCCCCGTTAGGTGGCGACACCGTAGAATGTAGGCTATCGGTCGATTGTTCTACAATGCTTTTCAATGGGAAAAGCACTGATTTTTAAAAATTTTTTACTAGAAAATTTGAATTTTAAGAAAGTCGTACAAGTAGGAATCTGATTAATTATAGTTTTCTTCATAAGATACATATTTTTTAAAGGCACTTGGCTTTTTGATTGCTTCTTAAGACACTTAAAATCAGAGATCATTCTGACAAAGAAAGTGAAGGCAGGCCATTTATAAACATTGAATATCACGGATTATTCTGCCACGAAGTAATAAATAGACTTAAGACTTTTAAAAATTAAAAGTATTATTTAATATTTTTGAGTAAATTTTAATATCGCGTATATTTTATAACCTTTGAATAATTTAATAATTCATAACTTTTGACATCTATGCAATTAATAAATGTAGAATTAAAACAAATTTTTATCTTAATTATTTGGGAAAGAAAACGTGTAAATTATTCAATGTTCAGGAACCAATTTTTTCAAAAGTCGTAAGGTTTGATTTTAATCAGGGATGTAGTGGAGGGTATACTGGGGTATACGCCGTATACCCTCTGGATTTTTTTAAGGAACACCGTATACCCGCTGTTTCTCAAGAAAGCTATAGTATATATACACTAGGGTATACCCTCTGTCTTGAGCGTATACCCTCTGCTTAGAACGTATACCCTCTGTTTTTTTTACGACTACACCACTGATTTTAATATAATCTTACTTATAAGGAGAAGGGGGGGGGGGGGGTTAGAGTACCGAAATTTCCCGACCCGGGCCCGCCCCGCCCCGAAAGAGAAATAATTAGGCTTGGCCCGGACCGGGCGGGTGGAAAAACTAAAAGTTCGGCCCGGCCTGGTCCGTTTGTAATTTCGCAGTTCACGCCCTAGCCCGCCCCACGCAAAAAAAAATCCGACCTGACTCAATTTCTACAAAAAAATTCCGATTTTTTCTTACATACAATTAAGATTATTTTCTAGAATACTTCATAAATATTTATGGAAAAATGTAACAGTACATTTTAGATTACTATATGTTTTCAAGTCAGAGGATACAAAATATCAAATTTTAAAATCCCTTTAGACTCACTCATATGCAAAAATGCATGAATACAAAATTTATTACGATTATATACATTAAATTCAGTAATACGAAAATAATAGGACTCCATCTTAAATAGAACGCAATCATCATGGCAACCTAGAATCATTACCTATCATGGGATATCATTGAATGAATTACATGTGATAGGATTTAATAGAATAATCACCATGGCAACCTAGAATAATTACCTATCATGGGGTATCATTGAATTAATTACGTGTGATAGGATTTAATAGAATAATCACCATGGTAACCTAGAATCATTACCTATCATGGGAAATCATTGAATTAATTACGTGTGACAGGATTTAATAGAATAATCACCATGGCAACCTAGAATCATTACCTATCATGGGGTATCATTGAATTAATTACGTATGATAGAATTTAATAGAATAATCACCATGGCAACCTAGAATAATTACCTATCATGGGATATCATTGAATTAATTACGTATGATAGGATTTAATAGAATGAAGGAAACTTTTATTAATTTCTTTTGAAGTTTTGATTCCATTTTCATAGAATTTGACATGACTAAATTCTGCAATTTAAATGATTTAATCTCAATTTAAATGGTTTAATCTCAATTTAAATGGTATTTGACAGATAGGTACATATCAATTACCCACAGCAATTTTTAGTGTTCATTAAGTATAACATTTAAAAAACATATATACTAAGATCGATTTAAGATAAAAATTTCTCAATTTAAACATAATTACACGCAAATAGCTTTATATTAAAGCCTAAAAAAATCTCTCACCTGTAAAGCACGGAACAAGCTCAATTTTATTTTCCCTTCGTTTTTTTCTTTTTTTTTATGTCACTGGTATAACCTGTTTTCAATCCAGGAACAAAGCACTTATACCACATCTTAATTTATGCTTTGTAATATCAATAAAAAAATAAACGAATAACATAAAATATTTTTTAATTCTAACGTACGGCTCTTATACATACAATCATATGATATTCAGCTAAAAGAATGGCCAACATGCGGACTGTAGTGCCCTCATTATTTACCAAAATGTAACTTGCGTTTTCGGCGAGTAATGCCTATTAAGTTTCCCCTCCACTTCTTTTACTCCGTGGGTCTATACCATATAATATGAATCATATATTCGATATCATTCGATTTTTAATTACAGTCCTAAAAAACTAATTCAGCATTATCAGCAAAACCTTTTAGAAATACTTCTTCAAACCCATTGCAAAATTATCATTTCAAATTATGTGTACACATTGATAAATACATTAGAACGCTGTTATACCTTGGAATATGTCATATACGAATTATGTATTCGATATCATTCGCTTTTTAATTAAAGTCTTGAAAAACTCATTCAGTATTATCAGCAAACCTTTTAGAAATACTTCTTCAAACCCATCTTACAAGTATCATTTCAAAGTATGTGTGCACATTGACAAATACATTAGAATGCTATTATACCTCGAAATATGCCATATACGAATTATGTATTCGATATCATTCGATTTTCAGTTAAAGTCTTGAAAAATTCATTCAGTATTATCAGCAAGCTTTTTAGAAATACTTCTTCAAGCCCATCTCATAAGAATCATTTCAAAGGACATGTGCACATTGACAAATGCCTCTTTATGAATTATGTATATGATATCATGTGCTATTTTTATGTCCCAATTTAGAAACCTGTGTCCTGCTTTTTTTTCTGTTTTTCTGTCGCGCTTTTTGGGACACCGAACCTGACAACACTAGTGCTATATCTAAATACAAGAGGCCCAAAATGGACATGTTCAAAGGAAATAATTTGATGAATAAACAAAGTTAAAGAATGAATCAAGACAATCCCATTTCATATTTTAATAAAATTTATCCCCCCCCCCCCCACAAAAAAAAAATCTCATGGAAAACGATTTTTTTTTTTTTTTACAGAGAAAAAAGAATAAAAAAGAAAAGGGAAATACTGACGAATTAAAAACATCTTCTTTCCGTTAAAATAAATATATTAAAGTAGAATTTTACTTAAAAGAATAATCTGAAATCATATTTTAAGAGAACGATTAATGGCTGAAATTTAATATTTTGAATTGATTAAAACAATTAAATTTTAATTAAGGCAAACGGATGTAGAAGGAATTTATGTTCTGTTCATGTTCTTCGTTTTTAATATATGTACTCTTGACTGACATATTTTCATAAAACATTTTAATTTAGAAAAGAAGAAAGGATTGTCTTAAAAATGTAATATTTTCATTTGATTACAAATTTGATTTTAAATTTTGGAAACTATATATAGAATCAAATAGTGTTTTTTCGCTTATGCTTCTCCTTGAAATCAATTATCTTATCTTAAAAAAAAAAAAAAAAAAAAAAAAAAAAAAAAAAAAAAAAAAAAAAATACATGTAGCATTAAATAAACAAATTTGATATTCAGTTTTAAATATCTATACATTGAAATCTGCCTTAAGCAGTGACTAAATAACAACGCCCTTAGTCAACGGCAATAACTGAAATTTGCTGAATTATTACATCGGTGTTCGAAATTTCCGAAACAGAAGGAGTTTCTTTGTGCCTGTTCGTATTCTGAAGGAAAAGATAGTTTTACAGTGAAGGCAAAAGTGTGAAGAAAATGTTTATTTACAAATTTTCCGGAAGAATGATCAACAATAACATGCAGGTTCTGATAAAAATTTTGCTTTTCATTTAAATTACCAGCACATGCAATCACCTAAAAGAACTTTGTCCACGTGAACATGTAAGTATGCAAAATAATAATATTAGTAATAAAATGTAATAAATAAAAAAAATGAAACGAGGACTATAACTTCTAACTGATGCAAGAGGGGAAAAAAGTGAAGTACAGTCAGTTTAAATCGCGAAAAGTTTTTGAAAATGCATTATGTTTATTTTGTCATCAACATAATAAAATTGCATTCAAGTTTCAAGAGTAATTCCATAATTTTATTTCATATTTATATTTATTATGGCAAAAAGAATATGAAAATAAAGACTTTTCAGAAATTTTGAAATGTAATTAATGAACTATAAATTCTTGAACATTAACTTCCTCAATATTAAAAATAAATGTCTGTTATTTAAACTTGTAAGCGAGATGAATTTATATGTTTCGATACATATTTTATATATATATCATACATTTAAAAGTCTAAACACAACATACCTACATATTTTGGTTTTAAATGTTTTTAAATATTACTAAGTAATAATCAATTGTTAAAAGTCAGTGTAATTAACTTAATTATTAGTTTTACAGAGGTCTACCTAGAAATAGCCTAGAAAAAAATTAAAGTTGAACAGAAGTAGAAAACGTTCAAAGCTATTTTTATGGAGTTAAGAGACAAAAGACTAATAATTCATGCTGTAACGTAAATTATCTCTATACGAATTTCAGTGCTTAAAAAAAATAAAAAATAATAATAAAAGCTAAGTAAAAATGTGTCTTAAGATATTTTTATGACATATTTCTTCATCCTTTTATAACTTTTTCCATTATTTTAGATTCAAAGATAAACGTAACAATTTTCCAAGGTAAAGAAACAATTTTTTCTCTTTTTTTTATATTTTAGAAACTTTTTGGTTGCATAATATTACTTAACTCTTTTGAGATGAGTGTCAAGGTTTAGTATACTTTTTAACTTTTTGCAAATAATTTTTTTTATAATATTTAATCGCTGAAACTCTGCGATTAAATAACATGAAAATTTCTGTTCGAATGTACCGATGTCCAAATTCAAGGATTTTGTGCATATAACCAACATGATAAAATTATATTTTTTTCAAAATTCAAGAGCAATTCTATCATTTATTTCATATTTGTATTCATCATGTCAAAAAATATGAAAATACATAGACTTTCAGAAATTTTAAAATAGTACTTAGTGAACTACAAATTATTTAAAATTAATTCCCTCAATATTTAAAATAAATTTTGGTTATTTAAACTATAAAAACATATAAGCAAAATGGGTTTACGTGTTTAATTATATATTTTCCCATAAAATACATTTCGAAAGTCTAAACTGAACGCACATGCATATTTTGGTTTAAAATAACTTTGAAATATTTTTAACTAACCTTTAACTGATGTTACCGGTCTCACAGACCGGTGCTTTTTTCAATTTTCATAGTTTAACTTGCAAATTTCAGTTTATCTACAAACACTACTGAAATTTTGTTTCGTTTGGAACTTTAGTACTAACATCAGAAACTTTTGAATAGGTGAATTTTAATTATAACACTCCTGTACAAAAAGTTTAGTACAAAAACAATATCCTATGAGTAAATCGCGGCTTTTTTTTCATTTTGGAGCGGTCTCACAGACCTCTTCACACTAGTTATGTAACAATTTCTGTGACATCAGTTAAAGGTTAATAATGCGATTGTTAAAATCCAGTACACATGCATGAAAACGGGGAATAGGAAAAAAGGTAGAAAAGATTTTCCATCTATAGAATGGCGCCAAAGTCTTATAATTTAAGACACATTTTAATAATTATTTATAGAATAAAATTAAATATAACTGTGCGTATGATTGTTCTTTTCTTTTCGTAATTTAGAAAAAAAAAAACTTAAATCTAAAGTGTTGTATAAACAGGACAAAATATTCTGTACCAAAAAGAATTTTATGAAAGCTTCCTTTCTCTTTTAAAGTCTAAAAATAATTTCCACTCTTGAAAGATACCATAAATAACTTCATTTACATAACTTCCATATGCTTATAATGAAAGCTCACCTTTGATTTGATAGCTCTTATTGCACAGCAAATCAGAAACACAAAATGTCCAATTATTAAATTTTCGAGACCCCCCCCCCCCCACACACACACACCTAATATGCTTCCAATATTTTCTTTGCATTTTTGCATCAATCCAGAGAACGATCAAACTTGTTTTTTTAAAAAGGTGGAATTCCTCCTTTAAGAGGAACTCTTTCATGCCTGAATTATAAGATTTATTGAGGTCTACGAAGAAATATCTCCCTAGTCCTAATAATATCTTTTTAACAAATGGAAAAAAAAAAAAAGTTTTTAACATTCAAAAGCTATTTTTATGGAGTTAAGAGACAAAAGACTAATTTCATGCTGAAACGTAAATCATCTTTATATGAATTTCAGTGCTTTAAAAATAAATAAAACAAACGAAATAAAAATGTGTCGTGATATTTTTATGACATATTTCTTCACTCTTTATAACTTTTTTCCATTATTGTAGATTCAAACATAAACGTAACATTTTTCCAAGGTAAGAATAAGAATCTGTTCTCTTACGTCTTTTTAGAATGTTTTTGGTTTACATAAGATTACTTAAATACTTTGCGACTGCGTCTAGTATGCTTTTTAATTTTTCAGCCCCACTTTTTTTTTTTTTTTTTTTTCAAATAGAAATTTTTATATTATTTAATTGCTGAAACTCTGCATTTAAATAACATAAAATTTTCTGTTCGAGTGTACTGGTGTTCAAATTTAAGGATTTTGCACACCTTATGTGCCCCATATATACGTGCTACTCGTAGCTAAAGGGATAGTTATTATTTTATATGAAAGGATATTATATGGCTAAAACTTACCGGACACTTTCAATTTTAGACATTTTGTGAAATTAGCTAGAGAAATACGCAACAAATTCTTCTGGAACTTCAGGTATATAAATAATACATTTGACCCCATATTTTCCAGCGAAGGTTTGATCACAAAGGATAGTTAGAGGATCAACAACAACTTAATAACAAGTCGAAAATTGTACGTCAAACGTGGCAAATGAGGTGCGTTTGTACTATAACTAATTTTATAAATATTTTTATCTTAGTGAAAAAGCTGTTGTACTCTTATGCAAAAATGCATAAATACAAAATGTATTACAATTATGTATATTAAATTTAGTAATATGGAAATAATAGGACTCCATCTTAAATAGGACCTTATCACCATGCAACCTAGAATCACTACCTATCATTGGATATCACTGAATTAATTACGTATGATAGGATTTAACAGAATGAAGAAAACTTTTATGAATATCTTTTTAAGTTTTGACTCGAGTATCATAAAATTTGAAGTGATTCGACAAAATTCTATACCGATTCTATATACAGTCGGACCTCTATTTAACGAACCTCTATTTTGCGAACTTTTACTTGGGAACCAAGAACATTTTGCAAATTTCTTCGTAAAATAAGCTCCAAATAGTGAAGTGCATTCTCTATTTAACGAACTTTTTCTTGGGATCTAATTTTTTTTCTTCCTATTTCACAAAATATTACTGGACATTTCAAACTCATTCTTTCTTTTAACACCTTTTATGATGATCAATGACCAAGACCAGGCCTTACTAGGCACCTAACTCACCGAGAGCAGTAAAATGGCTGTGATTCTTTGCTTTTCATCCAAGAAGTGCAAACTTTCAATATCCCTTTTAACACCCTTTGGAGCGCTGCCCCGTGTCTTTAAACAAGAGTCTCCCGTTTTCTAGATTGTTGATCATGATCAGTCGTGTTGATAATTTCGGCTCTTGTAGCTCGAAAATGTCAAAGCGAAAGAGCTTGAGCATCAAAGAAAAAATAATATTTTTGATGAGGTGGATAAAGGCGTGAAGAAAAAAAAATACTGCTTTAAAATTTGGTATTCCTCCAAACAGCTTATCAATCACAATAAAAAATCGTGATTTTAATGTAAAATTATTTTTTTTACTGAAAATACAATGTAGTTTTTGTTTCATTCTTATTTCCCTTTCAGATTTCTTTTTGATGGGTAAAATAAATAGAACAAATAGATATAATTTATATTAAAAAAAAGTGAGATTAATTACTTTTTTTAATTATATTTAGTGTTTATGGACATGTTTTATGTAGTTTAAAGTATTTTAAAAGGTGACTCTCTATTTAACGAATTTTCCAGATAACGAACTTTTTTTCGGGATTTAGCGACTTCGTTAAATAGAGGTCCGACTCTATTAAATTTCAAAACATTCGGTTGGGTAGTTTTTGCGCTGTTATATGCGGACAGACGGATAGCCAGACGACGACTATAGGTGCTACGTATTTATTACGAACGAACTTCAAAAGAATAATAATTGCGATCACTCTGTAAAATAAAATTCTTGAACTGATCTGCAGCACATGACTATGTACCACACCTGTGTCCATTTTTTTAAGAATACCGCGTATATTCATAGCGATATAAAGGTTTCTTTAAACAAATCAAGAAATTTCAGCATGTTTTTTGCTTATAGCATGCAATATTTTCGACTAAATTTAACGTTACTTTCAGAAAACTTGACAAAATATATTAAGAAGAATATAATACAATCAGAATATGAATATGAATATATTAAATATTTGATTAAATATGAGCATTTTTAAGAAATACCTTTCAACTGTGTATGCGCGAAAGATTAAAAAAAAAAAAAAAAAAAAGTACATAATTTAGTAGGCAACTTTATAGAGAAACTCATATAAAATGACGCCGAATATCGTGAAAATACAGAGAGATATCGGTGATATACTGAGCTTAATTTCGTTACATCTACACCTAGAACACAAAATAATTTTCGGCGATATTTAAATAATGGTCTTGATGCGTACGGCCTGGGTTTTAGGCTAAAATTCGTCTGCTTGCGGTATTTACTTCTGAATATAGTGGTGGATGGGGTGTATGCTATTGATGCTTTGTTAAAAATATTGCAGAAAATCAATTGTTGTATAAGTAGATGCTTAATGTATTGTAATATAAATTCAAACTATTATTCTGCATCCAAGAAAAATCACTAAATTAGCAAAATTTAGGATAAACTCTGAGTCGAGGCTAAAACTTGTCTGCTGGCGGTATTTGCGCATGCGCATATTGGTATGGATGGTGTCTGATGGTACAGGGGCTAAAATAATTGATCAGAATAGCGCCATCTCTGGAGCGTGACGTTACGTATATAAGGTCCATTATTTTATTTTTTTTTTTTACTTTTATTTATTTATTTTTTTATTTTTATTTTTATTTTTTTTTTGAATGATAACTAGTTAGTTTTTAGTTAAGTTCTAACTTAATATTTTTTTTAATGGTTTTATTTTTTACCAAGGAATTAAATTTTAAATTTTGTCCCTATACAAAATAGTCTCCCTCTGTAGACACTGAAAATAACTTTTAAAAAAAATTCCATAAATAAAAATCAGGCCAAATTATCATTTGGTAATTTGAGTGAAAGAAAGCCATTTTATTTTATAGATATAACTATTCAACAAATTCCTGGCGTTTTGTCTTAGCACATGTAATTAAGGCGAAAAGAGAGAGAGTTTTAGAAAGGATAGTGAGAGAGAAAGGGAGAGGAGAAAGGGCGAAAGAATATCGTGTCTAGCAGTTGCTTAGACTGAAAGAGTCTTTTATTTATGGAATTTCAGACAGTAAATACGACTGCATATTCTAGGAAACATTGTTATATTAAAAAGAATTTCTACGATGAATAAGATTACAGGAGAAGATATTGTAACGGGTTCAGCTTATTAAAAAGAGGAGAGAATAGAGATGTTTCGTTCAAATGCTCAGGTGGTTTTTCTAGTCGTAAACTTAAAACTCGGGTGTTGAAGGTATGTTATGCGGAATAACAAAAATCGCAGTCCTTTATTATGAGAGTATTAGTGAACGGGTGGTAGAATAAAAGAGTTTAGAGAGACTGCTACGAGGAAAAGGGAACAGAGAAAACGTGTATTGTAGTTGCAGGTCATAGAGCTTGCACATGGAATTTTAAGGAACTGTCAGACGGCCAGGAGCGCGCAAGTGAGACATAATAATAATAAGAAGAAAAAATAAGAAGACAATATTACGTTCAGGAGAGAAATAGCAGGAGTATGGGTAAATAATAAAAATAATACTCGTATATTAATCTTAACAAGTTAGAAATTGCATGTCAAACGTGGCAAATGAGATGCGTTCGTACTATAACTAGTTTTATAAGTATTTTTTGTACCGCTTATTGTACTGAATATATATTTTAGTGCACTACATAAGTGCATATCATTTTCATTCTGTTCGAAAGGCTGTAACATCATTAAAATGCACTTGAAATAATTTTTCCCACTGGCCGTAATGTAACGGAAAACTTTTGACTGACCCTATAATTAAACTATGCATCCGATTTTCATAAAATTTGAAATGACACGATTTTGCAACAATTATATATTTAAAATTTCAGACGATTCGGTTGGGTAGTTTTTGCTCTGTTACATGTGGACAGTCAGACGGACCGAACGACAACTATAGGTGCTACGTATTTATATAATTACGAATGCACCTAAAAAGGGGTCGTTGTGCCAGTTAGAATAGTTTTCATAGTTATGGTAAGGAAAAAAGACAAATAACGATCGAGAATATCTGAGATAAGTACTAAGGATATTAGAGATTGGTGATAGGAAAATGAGGGAAGAATTGAGAGGGGTCATGAGAGGATCAAAAAGTAAGTGTTGGGTATTTCGGATAGTTTGTGAAGTTAGTGATGTCAGTAGAGTTAGCGAAGTCAGTTCAGTCAGTATAATTATTTCAGCCAATCAGCTTCATTCAGTTAGGAAAAAGACCAAGAGAGACTTTGTGCGAAAGAGACCAAGTTCTACTATTAGAGTACTCCCTCTGGACGATCCGTCTTCCATTATTTATAGGTAAACGAGTTTATTTGCTATTCTTCTTGGGCTATTTTATGTATTAATTTAATTATGAGAGGGCTTTTAAAAAGGGGGGGAGAGTTTTAAGACAATTTAATTTAATATTAATAATATTTAGTTCTTATTTCTTATAAAAAATGATGTATTTTGATTATGAAAAGATATTAAGTATATGCTTTTTGCGGAAAAGGCTCCAGTGTCCGCCTTTGCAATGCAAAAGTTCTCCATACAATAAAGTCGCCCCGGTTACGCCCATAGTATGTATCGCATCAATTTGAGCCATACTGAGGAAAACAATAACTATGCTTAACAATGTTTTCCTAAAAATCGGTTACATAATAGTACTATTTACTTATAACTTCTGTACTTTGATTACGCAAAATATGAAACATTATATTTCTTGCAAAAATACCTTCAGATTTCCTTTCCGAATACAAAGATCCGCCTAAGAGGAAAATGCCTTAGATACGTTTATATACTGCCTCTATAACTAAAACTTATACTTTTGAAATTAATAACTATATTCAACAATGGTTTATAAAATGTTTGAGCTAATACTAGAATCATATCTGATTAATTGCAGAAAAGTTAATTCACCAGCGTCATTCATTTCAATTTAATATATAATGTATTACAAATATATTTTTTAAAATAACATCAGGTCTGTGGATATAATTTCCACGGAAAATCATGCTTAAGAACATAGCATCTAAATAATGAAATATTGCAGTTTTAATAAATACTTTTTCATGATCTGGAAAAATACTGGCATTGCGTTAGGTGTTAAAAGCAATATAAAAACTTATTTTATACTCATATTGCATTTTTTTTTTCTTTTTTGAAAAATTTCGCATTGAAAATGAACGTTCAAACGGTTCAAATGAACGGCAAACGACTCTATTAAAAACTCTTAATCAAGATTTTTCTTCATGGAAATCCCTATCATTTTACTGTAGTTCACCATTTTGTCATATTCAACTTGTGAATTCATGTTTTTGGTATTTCTCAAGTATTGTGCGAACAATCTCGCATTCATGTTCACTTATGATTAAACAGCTGTTGAAACAAATTATGAAAAAAATTTTTCTTCGCCGTGAAACACCTGTCAATTCAATCTCGATTTTTAGCGCGTACAAAGAGATAAACGTAATAAAAAGTAGTACATTAGATTTTAGATAGAATTTTAATTATAATAAATAAGGAAAATGTATTAAATGCAATATCATTGCTCCAGAGTAACCGCGGGGCACGTAAAAAGAAAAATTGGTGGGAACACCTGTATACATAGCGAAACAGCACCGAAAACTGGCGATATGAATCAATTAAAATAATAAAACTTTGTAAAAATCACCATAAAATTAAAACAAAACACAGGACGCGTTTCGAGCTAAAAACATAACAGCTCGTCATCAGCTAAGCATACACGTGTCCGTAAACGAACAAGTTCAAAAATGAATTGTTCATTTTTGAACTTGTTCGTTTACGGACACGTGTATGCTTAGCTGATGACGAGCTGTTATGTTTTTAGCTCGAAACGCGTCCTGTGTTTTGTTTTAATTTTATGGTGATTTTTACAAAGTTTTATTATTTTAATTACCTGTATACATAATTTTTTTCTTGTGACCTTCTCTCTAACGTCGCAAAAATATAAGAATTCTACATTTCAATGTCCCACTGTGTAAGCAACTACTCTGATTTTAAACACAGCCACCCCATTATCAAATCATGTCACGCCATGCTATGTAATTTTTTGGCATGTGCTGTGTGCTCAATTTCTCTGTTCCTTTCCATTAAATCTCCTTTTATTGGAGAAAATTTTTACATTATTCATAAAAATAGGGTGCAAATTCCATCCTTTTGTGTCTTTTAGAAATTTTTAGATTACATGATGCTATTGAATTATTATTTTCTATCAAGAAACATCCTTTTATAACCTTATGAATACCAGATAGTATGCCTCTTACAAAAAGGACTTCAGCGCTCCTTTCTTAATGCAAACGTTCTCCACAAGAAAAAGTTTCCTAGTTACATCCATAGAATGTGTTCACCTGACTCACGAAAGAAACAACTGCAAAATGTTTAACAATACTTTAAAAAATATTCAGTTATATAATCTTTTTTATTATTTTCTATAAAGTGATATGCTTTGATTATGAAGTAATATAATGTCCCTAGCAAAATGGATTTCCAGTGTTCCCTTTTGAATGCAAAAGAGCTACGCGAAAAAGTTTCCTAGCGACGGCCATAGAATGTGTTCACATCACTCATGAAAGCAATAACTATTTTCAAAATTGTTTTTTAATATTCAGTTACATAATATTATCTGTTTATTATTTCCTATAAAGGGATAAGCTTTGATTATGTAACAATATCATTCCTTTCACAAATTGGGCTTTCAGTATTCTTTTTTTATTGCAAATGTTCTCACACAAGAATGAAAGTATCCCAATTATGCTCATAGAATGTGTTCACATGACTCATGAAAGCAATAAGTATTTTCAACATTGGTTTATAATATCCAGTTACATAATCTTATTCATTTATTAATTTCTATAAAGAGATTTGCTTGATTATGTAACAATATCATGCATTTTGCAAAATGGAGTTTCATTGTTTCTTGCAAAAGTCTTACGCATAAGACAGTTTCCTAATTACGCCCATAGAACGCATTTACGTCACTCACAAAAGCAATAACTATTTTCAACATTGGTTTTAAAAATATCCAGTCGCATAATATTAATTAATTATTATTTTATATGTAGGAATATGCTTGGATTGTGCAACGATATCATTCCTCTGTCAAAACGGGGGCTTCAGCATTCCTTTTTAATTCAAATTTCTCCCCACGAGAAAGCACCTTAGAACGTATGTCAGTAGGTCACGTTGACTCACATACAGTACAATAACAACCATACTCAACAATGGTTTGAAGAACACCCGGACCAAACTTAAACTAAAATCACACTTGCAAAAGGTTTGCAGAATTTTATTTTTCCTTTTACTTTTTGATTTTTTCAAACACAAACATGAAAAATCCAAGTTTTGAGAAAGAGTCCATAAAATATTTAAATGGTCATTAAGCTGTGAAGTACTCTTAGAAAGAAGGAATAATTTCAACACTTCATTTTTTAATACTAGGGGGCTCCCCCTACGAGCTCCGCTCGTCAACCCCCGTTCAGACACCGCAGACTCTAACAGCATTCTAATTTGATCGACTTTAAAAAGATTTCGGAAGATTGAATTATAATTTGAATATGACAATTATAATCTGACGTAATTTTCACCAAGCTTTTCTTTCTCTTTTTAATATTCACGTAAAAAATACTTTTGTTAGAAATGAAATATTATGATCATGTTAAAATATCAAATAAATGTCTGGCGCAATTTTAAATTTAAACTGTTTTGCAATATTATTTTTTGTTCATTTTACGCAATAAGTGTAATGTGACGTAAATTCTCCTATTTAAGACTTCTAACGCATGTTAATGAATTTATTATTTTACAATATTCTTTCTCTTTTAAAATTCATGTGTACGTATAGTTTTTATGACGTAATTTTCAATGAGTTCCTGCTTTTTATATTTTCTGTTTATAATAGTCACGTGTAAAATAAATTTTTAATTTGAAGCAAACATTATTGTTGCGCTGTTTATACAGTTGGAAACAGTTTAAATTAATACAATTTTCTAAATTTTGTAAAAAATATCTCTCGAAATGCTGAAAATTTGAATTTAAAATAGAAATAAAACCTCAAAAAATGAGTCAAATTAAAATACTAAATGCAGTCTGCACACCGGGAAATTCTGACGCATAAAATGATCTAAAAATGATTAAATTCCTAAGTACAGTTTTTCCTTCTATAAAACTTTTTTAATGGAACGATTTTGTCCAACTTTGGCATTAAATATCTCTTAAAATAATTCTTCGATTTGAAAACTGTCTGCATCAACGTGTTTATCAAACATTTCTCTATAATACCACTGATTTTCATATTTTTGTATGCAACAGTTTTTTTTTAAATATTAACGATGAAAGGCCATGCTTAAGCATTCAAATTGGATGCCGATCTACCCGGAATATCTACGCAGATTTTCATTGGTCCATTTCCAAATCAAAACTGTTTTTTATATATAGAAGGATATAAACACGTGTAACACATCGTTGGAAAGATAAAAGTTTAAACTATTTAATGATATGTAAAAATCGATTTTTTTGGTTGAATTTTGCTTTTCAGGTCCCCTTTTAATATTGAGTACAAGCACACCAAAATCAAACTACGCCACGCTATGCAAATGCCGCTATGTGGTTTTTCGACATGTGTTACATTCCAAATTCCTCTTACATCTCTCTTTACTATAAAAGACTTTTACATTATTTATAAAAATAGAGTGCAAACTACAATATCTCATTATTCTATGTCTTTTAGAAATTTTTAGATCATATAACACCGTTGAATTCTTATTTTCTGTAAAGATATATCGTTTTATTTCCCACGAATACCAGATATTATGCCTCTGATACAAAGGACTTCAGAATTCCCTTCTGAATGAATAAGCCCCCCCACACAAGAAAGTTTCCTAGTTACGCCCACAGAATATGTTTATATCCCTCATAAAAGCAATAACTATTTTCAACAATGGTTTAAAAAAAATTCTTATATAAAACTTATTTATTTATTATTTTTGATAAAGGGATATGCTTTGATTATGCATCAATATCATGCCTCTTGCAAAATGTGGCTTCAGTGCTCCCTTTCGAATTTAAATTCCTCCCACCAGAAAGTGCTTTAGTTATGTCTATAGTATTTCACTAGGTCACGATGACTCACATACAGCAAAAGAATAACCATACTCCACAATGAATGGTTTGAGGAATACCCGAACTATACTTATAATGAAATCTCATCTGAGAAAGATTGGCATAAGTCTTTTTTTCTTCTTTTACTTTTCGACCTTCTCATCAGTGTTACAAATATAAGAATTCTACATTCCAATATCCCACTGAGCCAGCAGTCACTTTGATTTTGAGCATATACACCCCACCCTCAAACTACGTCACGCCATGCAAATACTGCTATGTGATTTTTTGGCATGTGCTGTGTGCCAAATTCCCCTGTTCCTTTTCATTATATCTCCGGTTATTAGAAAAGACTTTTACATTCTTCATATACACGGGGTGAAAACGTACCAAGAGATTGAAATAAAATTTTCTCTGTGTCGTGTTTTTCGATTCTCGTCAGGTTGTTGACGGAAAGTTACCACGTTGCCTTTTGGATGGGCGGCATATGTTATTGAAGACGGAGAACTGGATAATTTGTAACAGGAAATATAGAAGAGAGATAACTATTCTGAATTACTAAATAGAATGGTGAATAAATGTTAAGTGGACATTGTTATTCGTGAAAACAGAAAACAGATTTAGTTTTCGGGTAGCCTACGAGAAAATGAAATAAACTAGTTGGATGTGCCAATCCCAAAACTTTCTTCTATCTTATACATCTTAGTATTTCAAAAACTAGTTACACATGTTAATACTTCAAATTATTAGTTCAATACTATACCAACTTTGATTTTCATCTTAAATTTCTGCTTCAGTCAATTAAACGAACAAAAAACGAGTTAATCTATATCATGATATTTGTTAAAATTAATAGTTTTTCCTTATTCTGTTGTTATCAGATGTTTGCGAATAGCCAGCTTAGCAGGAAGCGAGTTCCCGCCTTTGCACGTGCCGCCGATGGACAATAGAACTACGAAAAATCAAGAAAAGTACACAAAAATCGCTATCACAGAGCCCCTTTACCGTGCAATATTTCCAAATTCAAGAGGACCTGTTGGCCAAAGCCAAAAACATGCACAAAAAATTTGGTTCAATTGTATGCATAATTTATACACTTTTCGATTGTACAATAAAGAAAATGGCACAAACATCGTTATTACAGCACCCCCCCTTCTGGCAGATTTTTTTTTTTTTTTTAATTCAGGAGGACTTGTTTGCCATAGCCAGAAACATACACAAAAAATTTGGTTCAATTCTATGCATAAATTCATAGACTTTTCGATGTAACAACAATGAAAATGGCACAGAGATCCAATTATAGCGCCCTCTTCTGGCGGAATTTTTTCAAGTTCAGGGAAGACTTGCTTGCCATAGCCAGAAACATACACAAAAAATTTGGTTCAATTATATACATAACTTCATACACTTTTCGATGATACAATAATGAAAATGGTACAGACATCGCAATTATAGCGCCCACTCACGGTGGAATTTTTCCAAATTCAGGGAGAACCTTCGTGCCATGACCAAAAACAAACACAAAAAATTTGGCTCAATTCTATGCATAACTTCATACACTTTTCGATGGTACAATATTCAAAATGGCGCAAAAATAGCTATTACAGCGTCCCCTACCGGCGAATGTTTTCCAAATTAAGGAAGGACCTGCTTGCCATAGCCAAGAACTTAAAATAAAAATTTGGTTCAATTCTATGCATAACTTCATACACTTTTCGATGGTGAAATTTTCAAAATCGCACAAAAACCGCTCTTACAGCGTCCCCTAGCGGCGAATTTTTTCCAAATTCAAGGAGGATCTGCTTGCTATAGCCAAAAACTTAAAATAAAAATTTGGTTCAATTCTACGCATAACTTCATACACTTTTGGATGGTACAATATTAAAAATCGCACAAAAATCGCTATTACAGCGACCCCTACAGGCGAATGTTTTCCAAATTCAGGTAGGGTCTGCTTGTCATAGCCAAAAACTTAAAATAAAAATTTGGTTCAATTCTAGGCATAACTTCATACACTTTTGGGTGGTACAATACTCAAAATCGCTGTTACAGCGCCGCCTACCGGCGAATTTTTTCCAAATTCAGGGAGGACCTACTTGCCATATCCAAAAACTTAAAATAAAAATTTGGTTCAATTATATGCATAACTTCATACACTTTTGGATGGTACAATATTCAAACTCGCACAAAAATCGCTGTTACGGCGCCCTCTACCGGCGATTTTTTTCCAAATTCAGGGAGGACCTACTTGCCATATCCAAAAACTTAAAATAAAAATTTGGTTCAATTCTATCTTCATACATTTTTGGATGGTACAATATTCACAATTGCACAAAAATCGCTATTACAGCGTCCCCTACAGGCGAATTTTTTCCAAATTCAGGAAGGATCTGCTTGCCATAGCCAAAAACTTAAAATAAAAATTTGGTTCAATTCTGTGCATAACTTCATACACTTTTTGATGGTACAATGGCGTCAGACACACGGACAGACAGACATTTTCTATAAACACGTTTTTGGGGATCTCTGACCCCTAAAACGTGTAAATCCGTCGAAAACCGGAAGTCGAAAAAAAATTTCGATTACGATACTTTCTTCTATTGAAGATAGAAGAAAGTAAAAAAATAGCAGTACCAAACTGGTACCAAACTGGTATTAACGGAGAAAAATGTCAAAACATTTTCTTTTAGTCATTTAAGACAACTGTCGTGTGAAAGTTGTTTGAGTTGTTTTGTGCTCTGTGAATACATACGTAAATTGATTAATAATAATAATAATAATAATAAACAGATCCCCTGGGATGTTCGAATAACTCTACATCGTTAGATTTGTGCTAATAGCTTTCAGCCTATCAGCCGAAATACAGTACTAATTCCACATCCAATGAAACATCCCAATAACTCAACATTGTTGAGTTTGGAGTTGATCAGCTCGTTTATCTTAAAAATACATCCGTAATAAATAATAATAATAATAATTAATAATAATAATAATAATAATTGACAGAACTGAAGGAATAACCCTATATTGTTAGATTTTTTGTTAATAGCTTTTAGCCTATCTGTCGAAATCAGTGACCCGGAGCCGAACAATTTTTGATGCTCCAGCTCCAGCTCCGCTCCTAGAGAAAATACTGTGGCTCCAGCTCCGGCTCCGGCTCCAACTCGGCTCCGACTTCGCGCTTTTGAGTTGCAGATTTTAATTTACACGTTTAATTTTTTGCTCACAAATACTTTCTACCTTCATTAAAGATCTGACAAAATGCATTTTTCTTCTCATCAAACTTCAAATGCTTGTTCAGAAAGTATGACATCTTTTAGCTTTTGCTTTTAAAATAGAAAGTTTGGTGGAATTTTAAACACAAAAATCTTAAATTTTTTCTACACTTTTCAAACAGCCAAAATTGTACAACTACACATGCAAACAACAGGCGGCCATATTTGTTTTCGAATAGTGTTGTCACTTAGTTCAAGTAGAAAGTAGAAGTAAAGTAGTGTTACCATGTTTCGAGAAGATTTCCTAGGTACTAATAATAATAATAAAAACCTAAAAAATGATATAATTAAAATACTGAATAATGATGTACAGTAGAAGATCTTTATAACGCAAACCTAAAAACGCAAAGTTGTGCGTTATACAGAATTTTGCTTTATATGGATCACATTTCACACATCATTAAATTTACCTTATAAACACGACCATATAAATCTGAAACATACCAAAATACATTAGAGCATCTTTATACTGCACTTCTTGTCACCAGGAATTATCCAAATTATAAATTTTTGCATTATATGATCATTTTATATTGTTTATTTTATAAACATGGTCCAACTATACCTGGACCCAATCATTCATTATATTACTCATTTCCAAAAATATAATATTTATTGTAATAATAGCAATTTTTTTTTCATTAAAAAGTTTTGAATTAAGGAGATAAAGTTGAATTAATGTATCAAATGTAGTTTTCTAGAGAGTAGCAATTTTTACGATGTGGGATTTCAGGTGCTTCTTACCTGCAAAACTCATTGTTTACATCTGAAAAGTTGTGCGTTATATGGAGAATTGCATTATATAGAATCGCGTTATAAAGATCTTCTACTGTAATTAAAATATTTTAAGCCTAGAAATTTAAAAGACTGAAAAAAAAAAAGATTTAAAAGAATATTAGAAACTAAAGGAGCCCTGGAGCTAGGGAAAATGTAGAGCTCCAGCTCCAGGGAAAACACAGCTCCGGAGCGCTCCGGCTCCGGGCTCCAGCTCCAGCTCCAGCTCCGGGTCCCTGGTCGAAATACAATACTAATTCCACATTCAACGAAATATCCCAATAACTCAACATTGTTGAGTTTGTAGTTGATCAACTCTTTATCTTAAAAATTAAGAATGTAATCCATATCGGAAAAAAGCTTATTTTTATTAATTATTATTAGGATGATTTAAGCTTTGCAGACATATAACGGAAGTAGTTTTCTTTCTGGTTTTCTCCAACAAATTTACGCATTAATTAAAAACATTGAATGAATCTATAAAAATAAAACTTTCATAATTTGTAGTGTTATCTGCTAAAACATCTCAATCATCACTTCTTTATTTGCCTGTAACAAAAATTACAGAGACAGGATAAAATAAATTTGTTTAATTATGTAAAGTAAGATTAAATGCCAAATAGAACTATCGACTGAGTTGCAAAGGTTTAACCCATATTTGACCAAGTATGGAAAAAATGAATTTTTTAATTGAAAATTTATGGTTTAACTTCATAAAGACAAAAAATTGAGAAACTTACCAAAATTTTATTATCTTCAAATTTACATACTGTCCTGTATATGAGGAAAAGGGCCAAATCCACTGCTATGACATTATTATTATTATTATTATTATTATTATTATTCGTACTCAAACTTTTTCAAATGAAGTGGTAAGGAATAATTCAACTAGAGTCCAACATCACAATTTTTTGCAGATAGTTGTTGGCTTTTTTGTACATTTATGTAGTTGACAAGTACGTTGTCTTCCGTTCTCTAATAAATATCTAATAAATATCTCTGATAAATATCAAAATATGACAATTTTGATATTTAAAAAATTCATAATACATAAATTTTTAAAAATTAAATTAAATATCAAGCTAGTGTAATGGAAGATTCTTTCACAGTAATGTAATTTTCAAACAAAACCAACAGCGCAAATATTTTATTAGTATAAGCTAGAAATATATATGCTGTCCTACATATAGAACAATGGTCAAATATGGGATAAAAATTTCAAAATTTTACCAATAAAAATACGTTATCGCTTTTCTGTTTCTTTTCTATTCTTTAGATTCATTCTATCAACCTTGATATTGATTTTTGAAACGACAACCCTGAAGTTTTTTTTTTTTTTTTTTTCCTCCCCGAAAATCGGAGATACGTGAAAGGTTAACTGAAGCCGCAAAAATTTTCCAACTCAATGGGAATGGGATATGTTTATTGCATCAAAATTTTTTGCAGTTATATGAGGTGAAATGAGAAAAGAAGATAGGGAGATATTTTGAAATAAAGCGGTTTTTTATGGTTGATAACCAGATCTTATCCACATAAATTTAAGTAACTGTATAATTTATTAATTTCAGCAACGCCTTTTTAAAAATAATTTGTTTTTTACTCCTTGGTCCATCATCATTTGAATAACTTTTTTGGCAACATATGCTAATAATCTCTTACACTTGTTTTTTTTTTTTTTTTTTTTTCTTCTGCATCATTCTAGGTAAGAAGATAGGAAGAAAAGCGGAATAAAGCGGATTTTTATGGTTGCTAACCAGATCAATCATACTAAAGAACAAGTATACTGAATCACAGTACATTTGTGGGTAAAATGATAGAATATTGAAAAATAAGAGAGAAATGCGTCAAAAATCAGGAGTGTGGAAAAACATCCGAAAATCAAGAGAAATGTGTCAAAAATCAGGAGAGCAGGAAAACATGTGAAAATCAGGAGTCTCCTGCCAAAATAAGGAGACTTGGCAAGTCTGCATGATACTAAGTTCTATATTAAACCTTCCTATCTTGTATATATTTCTTAATTTTATGGAGGAAAATTATGAAAATGCATTGAAGTAACAGTAATAATCTATTTTTGCAGTTGCGTAAATTTTGCCATAACAATTTTCAACTGTTCGTTGCATTTTGCTGACTGACTGGTAAGATTTTTCAGAAATTCCCCACCCCTGTTATTGATGTTACACTTTCATTCAAACATATTGAAATTGTTATACATCATTGAGATGCGCTACAAAAAGCTTACTGTAGAATACGGTGCGCATCGTATTTATCTTTCATTGGGTGGCAATCAATTCGGCGACAATCATTTCGTCAACCCCACTTCGTGGCACATCATTTTGTCGACAGGTACACTTCGTCGACATAGCATTTGGCCGACAGGTACATTTCATCGACATATATTTCTAATATGTATTGTACATAAGTATATTAACATATTAATAACTGGATTATCATCTTTTAACATTAAATTTGCAATTTTATTTGAGAGAATGAGATTTATTTCAAATGTAAAAAAAAAAAAGTTAAATTTTCAATGTGTTTGGATTTAGTACACAAAACAAAGTAGAAGCTTGGCATAGGCGGTGGAATTTTTTATGAACATATTGGGATTTTTGCTATTATTTCAGAAATTCGCAAGGAACAGAGAAAACTAAATCAGAAATAGAAAACATTATACGGGGTGTACCGCCACAGAAAAGGTGAAATGCAGAAAAAAATCAAAGAACAGATAATTCAAAATGTCTTGGCAAATCTGTCTTATTTAGATTTTCTACAAGGAATTGCACATAATGTTTCATTACAAATTTATTTTTACTGCAATTTTAATATGTGTTAATTTATATTTTTTCGCAATGTAATTTATGTATTGTAATTTTTTTTGTAATGTATTTAAACCAATAGCAATTCGCTAGAGTACTTGCTCGCATACACCTTATCGTGGTGTACCCTGGATTTTTTTTTCTAAGGTATGAGTGACGTTAATATTTTTGTTTCATAATAATTTACAAAAAATCCATGTGTTTGTTCACAAATCAAATTATCGACGAAATGTAAATTACATAAAAGGTATAGAAGAAATGTTTTCTCGACGAAGTGTATTATGTCGACGAAGTGTACCACTTCCCTTTCATTTACGGGAACACATAAAAGAATTCGGTTACACTACTGTCTATGAGCAACATTTGCTGGAAGTTCGTTTAACCCCTTCGGGACGGGAGCCTTTTACGAAAATTTTAATCTTTTGTCACCGTTTTTTAAAAACAGAAATTTGTGTCTTCTTGAATCGAGAAAATGCGCTGATTAAATAAGGCACATTTTACAGTAAAATTTTACTGGTGAGAAAAAACGAGGATTCTGAGGGTTTCATGCGGCTCGTATACGTGCCGCTCGTCCCCAAGGGGTTAATCGTGGTATGATCAGGGCT
This sequence comes from Maratus speciosus, assembly GCA_963932465.1. Lineage (NCBI taxonomy): Eukaryota > Metazoa > Arthropoda > Arachnida > Araneae > Salticidae > Maratus > Maratus speciosus. The sequence goes on from OZ010798.1 coordinate 297,858,184, forward strand.
GCGGAGTCGGTGGGTAAAATGGACGATTCCGAGTCCGACTCCGGGAATTTTAACAGATCCGACTCCGATCCCGACTCTTTCGCTCAAAAATGGGCCGACTCCGACAACGCAGACCTGCTTGTAAAATGGACGACTCCGACTCCGCAGCCCTGGATATGATTTTTAAATTTAACTAATTTTTCTACTGTGAATATCTGCTTTTACGAAAATGTTTTAAAAATACCACTAGGAACCCTTTGCTAGCTAAAAATTCAAAGAACAAAGGAAATGCTACACACGCGTCTATTGAGTTCTTGTTTTGTTTCTATTCTACACCTGCTGAGATAAGTAAACAAAAACCGGGAGATAAGAAATCTGTAAAGCTGTAAAAGCAAACTTCTTCATACATGCACATGAGACAAGGTCACATGCTGCAATTTAACATCGACGTGTATGTAATAAAACAAAACGTAAGTCAGTAAGCCAATAAATAATGAAAGCGATAAATTGATAAAGGTATTTCAACATTCAAAAACGAGGAACAATTGCACTGAATAACAGTAATTATCTACGGATGGAAATGAGAAATGTGGGGGAAGTAAAACAAGCAATTTAGGAATTGTATTTCTATGTGATGTGATTTTGTAGTAAAGTGGAGAATTTTAGAAGATTGGATACTACAGGTAAAAACTGGGAAATTGAGTTAGTAGCTATTCGCCGGTAGACTCAGTTTCATTAGTCGCCACTTTTAAAAGTTAGTGGCCACTATAATGTTTCAAACTTTCTTGACATCTAGGTAAACTATAATCGCTATATATATACATATTTTTCTATAAATTAGAGTATTATACCAGCCAACTATTGTTGATAAGAATAGGGAAGCAGTCAAAATTCAAGAAAATTACTTTAAAACCACAAAATCTGTTATCATATTAATTTTTTTTAGAATATAGTTTTGAATTATTTCTAACAGATTTTTTAATCGCCAATTTTATAACTTCAATCCATACGTTGCGAGTGGCGACCGCCAATTTTAACATGTATTGGATACTTCATGCAATTTGCTAAGTGTTATATAAATAGCGTAAATTGGGTGGTATAACTTAATCTCGTTAATTTGGATTTTTTGGGCACAGATACGTCAAAGAAATTGATTGCGGAAATGAAGAGAGAAAAGAAAAATAGATACCATCCCATAAAACTGCAAAAACAAACTTATTGCACACATGCAAGCGATACAAGGTCGCACGCAAAAAGTACAATTTGATATTGACATTCACGCAATGAATTATTAGTCAATGGGCAAATACGTGGTAGAGATGTACTGGTAATGGGATTTAATCATTCTAGAAATGGTGAGTAATTGCACGGAATACAACAATTATCAATGGATGGAAATTAGAAATATGCAAAGTAAAATCACAGAATTTATGAATTTCAATGACACGTGTTAAGTGACATAGAGCTTCGAATGATACACGAGCGCGGGCAATGTCTCAATTTCATATCGCCCGCTTAACATTAAAATATCGCGATGTATCCAAAATAATGAAATCCAAGTGTACAAGTAAACAGAAGAATATTTAAAGTAACATTTATATAATATAAATATATCCCTACATAAATATATTTCTGTTGTGAAATTATTTTCTTGTAACTAAAATATATTGGAAAAATCTCATCATAGAGATCGACTTCTCGGTAAAAATTCAAAAAGCAATGCTACAAACTTTATTTTAGTCTTCTACACTTGTTGACATGAGATGAGAAAAAAACCCTAATGATAAGAAGCTCATAAAACTATAAAAACTTCTTCCATACATGCACACGAGACAAGGTTGCACGCCAAAGAGAGATACATGCGTACAAACTAACAACGGCAAGCAGGTAATAAAACGCTATCCAGTTAGCCAATAAATATGGCACTGATATAATGGTAGCGGGATTACAACATTTAGAAACGAATGCAACAGTTCTCTATGGATGAAAATTAGGAATGTAGGGAAAATAAATTATCAAATTTTTAAATTTGAATGTATAGCTGGTCGAATCTCAAAATCAATATCGCAATATGTCGTCAGCTTAATATCACGATATAGCGTGATAATGAAATAAAAGTGTGCTGAGTCAATCGAAAAGTACGTACAGTGATCTTTCTTCAGGAATTCATTTCTACTGTGAAAATATATTTTTTTTAAATCTCATCACTCAGAGACAGGACACCTTTACAAATTAAAACAACGAAAAGCTACGCGTTCTATGCCATGGAGGAAAGAGATAGATGGAGATGCAGTATGCCGTAAAAACGGTTTGCAATATGATGCTCATTATCTCTCAAATTTAAATGCTCTCCTAGAGGTCTGCACGGGCCGACATTTCCAGGAGAAAAAATAAATTCGGCCCGGCCCGTAGAAAAAAAATATTGGCCCGGCCGGGCCCGGTAAAAAAGTTAAAAGTTCGGCCCAAGCCCGGCCCGAAAAATCTCGGCCCGAAACCGGCCCGGCCCGAGTGAATTTTCTACAAAACATTGATTTTTATGTCGATTTGGTAAAAAGTTTGTCTCGTACGAGGAGTCCAAGCCAAAAATATTTATTTTAACTTTTCTTTTCATGTTTATAATCTCCATTTTTATAGAAGTGCCGCAGGATGCGATATTCATTTTTTTAATGAATCTCTATTTCTTGTATGTAAATATTTCCGTTATCATTAATATTGTTAATCCATATTCCATGTATTGAAGTGTTAAAAATCGGAAATATGCTATACAGTAAAATCTAAGACTGAATTGCATAGAAAAGAAAAAAAAGTGCGTTATAGACAAGTTCCCTTCTTAGCAAGTGTAAATGTATTATATATTCTTTTCTTACGTAGTAGTATATTAATTTTGCATGGATCAATACGTTTTTTAGTTTAAAATAAGATTCCGTCATAGACAGGTTCTTTCCCCCCACGTGATTTCGTCATAGGCAGGTTTCTTTTTTAAACGTTTTACTATATTTTAATTTAACTATATTTTAATAAATGTAGAAATCTACTATTCTTTAAAGAGAATGAATTTGAATGTTTAATGGTAATGGCGTGTGGAATGTTTAATGGCGATTTAAATATGTATGCATTTTTTGTTTAAAAAAATTGTGCAAAGTCTAATTTTACTGATTTTTGAACGGACCAGGCCACGCCGAGACAATGATTTTCATACGGGCTGGGTCAAAACTAGGAATGAAAATTTTGAGCCGTGAAAATTAGGAATGAATCGAGTACCCGGGTCTGTGCAGAAAAAATAAGTTAGGCCCGGCCCGGCCCAAACCTTCAGGAAACAAGTAAGGCCCGTCCCGGTCCGAACCTTCAGAAAAAAGTATGGGGCACGGCCCGAGTGCAAGCCCGTGCAGATCTCTAGCTCTCAACCGGCCCAAACAAAGCAAGCACCTGGAACAGGGACCGAATTCATTGACATCACCCGTGCATTTTTTTTTTCCTAAATGAAAGTGATCTACTTATTTTTAAACATTCTAAAGCGGCATTCCATTGTATTATGAATTAAAAACTGTATTAGTAAAAGTTTTCTTCTTTTTTTCGTGAAAGAACGTGCTTGTGTTTGGGCTGACTGTAGCTGATTTTAGAGGGGGTTTTTGGTGTCACCACCAGCCACCTTATTGCATCTCCATCTATCTCTGTCTCCCATGGTTCTATGCATTTGATTTTCGTCTGCTACGCCTCCAGAGGTGAGAAAAAAAGCAAACGAAAAATATCTATATATATATTACGCTAACGTTCGTGGCACAGAAATCGCGATTATTTGCTATTGTTTAATGGCAACGCTCGAGAAAAGCATCTCATTGGTTATTGTGTAAGAGTCGTTTGGCAGGATTTAGGGCGATCGGGTTTGTCTACGTTTCACTTTTTCGGTGCAATATCTTTGGCTGCAATTATGTAGCTTCAAAATATCGTTTGAAATGCCCGTAAAAAATCTCGGCGAATGCTTGAAAGTGAAGAGGAAGCCGAATTCGAGTCGAATCGAAATAGATTCGAAATTCAAATAGAATTAATTGATCGAGAACGCCGTTAAGCGATCGGCAAAATAGGCTTAATAACTGTAGCAAGCACGCGTTGCTTCTGAAATCCAAATTACTGATTTAAACGTTCCGGGGCACGCATAACTGTGGGTGAAATGTGCAATTTCTGCAAAGCACTGTATTGGAAATGCGTATTAAACAGCAGCAAGAAGTTTACAAACTGTTGTCATGACGTAAAAAGTAATTTTGTACGGACAGGTAGTTTTGACTGTACGGACCTGCGATACGAATTTCAGGTTCATTTAAGAATATTATTACGCCCCCCCCCCCCCAAGTAAGATACAATAAAACCTGCTTAGACGGAAACGAAAACGACCAGTGATAAATCCGTTTTATATGCAGGTTATTTAAATTGAACAAAACATAATAGCTTTTTTTTTTTGGGGGGGGGGGGGGGAGCTGGAATTTTTTTTTTTTTTTTTTTTTTTTTTTTTTTTTGTTTATTGCAGGATTTCATTATAAACAGGCTTTACTCTATTAGAAAATAAATTTGCTGGATGGTACTTTTAAAAAAAATCTATATGGTAATATTTGCTTACAATTTTATTATTTCTTTTTCAGTATTACACTTTATGTTGTATTTGTAATTGCTTTTTCATATAAAGATTTTAAATAAAAAATTAAATTATTGAAAATATAATTACATTTTAATTAAATTCATCAGTTAATTTTGGAATAAAAAAGTTTAAAGTATGAGACATATAAAAAAAAAACTTAACCTTTGACTTTACACAATTTTGGAACTGAACAAGAGTCGGGCCCTGGTAATTTGCATCGCCTCCACCCCCCCCCCCCCCCCCTCTGTACGGACCTGCGATAAAAATTTCAGATTCATTTAAGACTATTATTCCGGCCTCGGGCAATGCCGGGCGGGTCAGCTAGTAAGTCCATAAAACTATAAAAGAAAACTTCTTTTTTACATGCATACCAGACAAGTCGCGCGCCAGAAGAAAGTCAGTTTTGCGCAATTTAACACCAACGTGCATGTTATAAAACGTTAGTCAGTCAGCCAACATATATGGCAGTGCTATATTGGTATTCAGCATCAAAAGACAGTATGCAAATACACGGAATACAACCTTATCTACGAATAAAAAGGAAGCATATGGGGAAAGCAATGACGGAATTTATGAATTTAAATAGAAACGCATAGAAGTTATGTTTAGAGTTTAAAAATGACTGAATGAGTCATTTATTTTATTGAATGTTCAACACTTATCAACAACAAACAAGTTGGAATTTGCACGTCAAATGTGGCAAATGGGTGCGTTCGTCGCTAGTTTCATAAATATTTTTTGCACTGCGTATTGTACTGAATGTATATTGTAGTGCATTTCAATAAGTGCGTATCAATTTTATTCTGTTCCAAAGGCTGTAACATCATTAAAATGCACTTGAAATCATTTTTTCCCATTGGCCGTAATGTAACGGAAAACTTTTGATTGTCCCTGTAATTAAACTATACATCCGATTTTAATCAAATTTGAAATGACTCGACAAAACATTGCAAAAATTATATATTTAAAATTTCAGACCATTCAGTTGGGTAGTTTTTGCTGTGTTATATGCGGACGGACGGATTGAACGACGACTATAGGTGCTACGTATTTATATAATTACGATCGCACCTAAAAAAGGGCCTAAATGGTACCTAGGTTACAATATCGCCAACTTAAGATCAAGATATATCCGAATCAAAGTCTGCTGAATAATTAAAAAAAAACATTTAGAATGATATTTTTTCAGAAATACATTTTCATTGTGAATTTCGATTAAAAAAAAAAAAAAAAAAAATTCCTACACAAATGTATTTCTACTACATTAATACGTACAAATTGGCGTATATAAGGATGAATTCGTATTTTTTCTGCTGAAATATGGGAAAAAAAAAATCGCTATGAAAAAACTCATTTCTTTTTAAAAATCCGGAGAACACAACAAAAATTCTACAAACACGGCTAAGTATTTGATTTTAGTACTATTCTACATCTGCTGAGGTGAGAAAACGGAAACCTGAAGATAACAAGCCTTTAAAACTTACATATGCCCAAACTTCTTCAGTTCGCGCACATGAGCTAAGATCACATGCAAATAACAGTGTTTTATTTTTTTGTACAATTATCACTGCGGTCCATCATGCACGTGTTAAATTGTTAGTGAATAGAACAATAAATGTGGCAGTACATTAAGACACGGTGAGCAATTGCACGGAATGCAACAATTATCTACGAATGAAAATGAGAAATATGAGGAAAGTAAATCACGGAATTTGTGAATTTCAATATGATGATGTGTTAAAGTAACGTGAAGAGTTTCAAATGCATATGGATGCAATGGGGGAATGGATTTAGTTATGGAAATGAGAGAAGCAAAGCATCAAAATTATTAGTGGTATTAATATGATACGTTAAAACAGCGCCAAGTGTTTTAGATGATTGGATAAATCGCTTACTTTATTAGAATTAAATAAAGGATGTCATCGGAGAATGTAACTTTTTTTCCCCAAATATAAATGTTAAATGCTGATGCCAATTATCATTTCGAAAGAATGCAAAGATCAACTGTAATTCATGGGCAGCGTGCAAACTAATACAGGTATACCAGTATTTAGTTTGCAATTTCATACTGAATAATTATTGTATTTATCGCCTTTAATTTGGAAAAATAAACATACTGATCTGGATATTGTGGAAACATTGGCAATAACGTTGCTTCTCCTTATTTCGCGTGCTTTTTATTAATTCTGATTACACTGTGTTTGTATGATTATAACGTAACGTGTTTTTTTTTTTATTTGTTTTTTTCCCCAGCTATGAATGTTAAATGCTGCTGACAATTAGCATAATGTCAATTATCAATGCGAAGATTAACTAAAATTTATGTGCAGCTTGCAAACTAATACTGGCATAACTGTATATTAGCAATTTCATATTGAATGATTATTGTATTGGTGGTCTTTACTTTGTAAAAATAAACATAATGATCTGGATACTGTGAAAACATTGACAATAACTTTTAATCTCCTTATTTAGCATGTTTCTTATTAATTCTGAAACACTGTGTTTCTAGGATTGCAATGTAATTTTTTTTTTCAGATATAAATGTTAAATGCTGATGGCAATTATCATTTCGAACGAATGCGAACATCAACTGCAATTTATATAGGCAGTGTGCAGGGTGAACTGTTATGGAAATTACAAACAATAAGATTTATTTATGTACACTTTGCAAACTAAAGATGGTATGAGATGTTGTTTCTGATGTCATATACCAGTAAGTAAAATTTATGTACCAGTAGGCACCAGTAGGTTTTAGTACCAGTAGGCAAAGAACACAAAAGGACTGCGCAATATCGGGAGGTGTAATATCCTTGGGCACTTTGTGCTTTATACTTGCTGGTATGGCGACATCATAATCAGCGTTTTACACCTTCTTCATGTTGAAAAACATGGTGTAAAGGATGTCATGAAGTAAACAATTTCTTTAGCAGTTCTTCCTGCAAAAGATCTAGAAATTGTGTTTGTTTCAACTGTCAATACTTTTACTATGATGATTGCTACTCGTATTTAAGGCTGTTCTTAACTGCTCTGCTCAACAAGCGCAAAACGTTTTGACACATTTACAAATTCATTTTTAAACGGAAAGGTATAAAATTGGTGTCTGGCCATGGAAGCGATTTGGAATTGAACTGTTTTTTCCATTTTTTGATTAATCCATTACCTATTGAGTTATAAGCCATTTTGATCACGTGACAAACACGTTTTTTGCCCGCTCTTGAGTATCTTTCTTCCTTCGCGCGGAAATTTGGTTCAAAACGCCCACTTTGACATTATTTTCTGAAAGATCTATTGCGTTAGCAAAAAAATGAAAAAATAGCTCAATTACATAGTTTCTGAACAACAACACCAGCTAGTTTCATGCATTTTCGAACGAAAATTGCCCTTTTGGATTTGAGAACACCCTTAACACATTTATGTGAAAAAAAGTAATCTAAAATCACAACCTTGGATGCATAGTTTTCAAAATTATTAAGAAATATATGAAAAAAGTAGGTACAAAGTCATTTCCAATTTATTGCGCGCTCTCTGTATATAATAATATACAGTGAGCAAAAAAAGTATTTGCACGCAGACGATTTTTTGTATAAGTAACCATAGAAAGCAAATTTGATACTATTCTCTTAATTATTCATTTATTTAAATAAGAAGAAAATAAAAATAACTACCCATTTTCCTTAAACAGTAATATTACACATTTAAAAAAATAAATTAATATTTTCTCATACCTAAAAAGTATTTGCACAAGAAGCATTGACTGTTAAAAAAGGCATTAAATGTTAACATTATGCAAATGTTTAGCATATCAGTCGCGCAGTACATTAGCCCCGCACTTTAAAGTCACGTAATATATTAACTGGAGCAGGGATTCTGGGGAGTTTTTGTTCTAATGGCGCCGAAAACGTGTGAACTGTCTGTTGCTACCCGTGAGAGGATTATATTTCTTCACAATTCTGGATTAAGTCACCGAGGAATAGGTAAAAAATTAAATCTAAACTTTTCTAGTGTTCGTTATGTAATTAAGAAGAAAAAAGAAACTGGTTCGACAATAAATAAGCCGCGAACTGGGCGTCCAAGAAAGCTAAATACCAGGCAAAGGAGAGCCATAATAAAAGAAACTTCAAAAAACCCTTTTCTAAGTGCTCGAGAATTGTCTGTTGATGTCGCTTCAACGTCGGGAACAATAGTTACACCACAATCAATTAGAAATATTCTTCATGATGCAAATATTCGAGGAAGAGCCCCCGAAAAAAACCATTTATATTAGTGAAACAAATAGAGTGAAAAGACTTGAATTTGAAAAAGCTTATGCCAGCAAACCACTAGAGTTTTGGAAAACTTATTTTTTCCGATGAAAGCAAGTTCAATATTTTTGGCTCAGATGGTAAGAAAACTGTATGGCGAAATCCAAATACTTCTCTTCAAATTAAAAACTTGAAACCAACTGTAAAACATGGCGGTGGTCATGTAATGATTTGGGGATGCATGTCTTTTAACGGAGCTGACGAAATGACCTTTATTGAAGGCAATATGAATGCTAAACAATATATTAATATATTGGGAGATCATTTATCTAATAGTGCTCTCACTGCAAATAGAAGCGTCTTAAATTTAGACACATATGTGACTGAAAAAGAATTTTAGACACTTAAGTGTCTTAATCTGAAAATTAAGACACTATAGATGTCTTAATTTAAGATACATAAGCGTCTTACTATGACCATGGTGTAAACGAACTGAGAATAATGTCTAAAATATCCGCAAACGTCTTATTTTAAGACACTTCATTGCTTTAAACGTGTCTTAATTTAAGACGTTTTGATTCTTCCGACGCAATAACCACCAGGGGGCACTAGCACTCCCAGTTGCGCATGCGTTTTAGATGTCTTCGTTCGAAGTGGTATACGTTGTAATTCAAACAAAGTTTGTTTTTATGTACGCGTGTATTTTAATTCGTTTTTTGCGAAATGTGAAGTACTGTGATTTTAATTCGTATTAACTTGGATTATTTATTTATTGAATACATACATCTGACGTGTGTGCTCGACATCAAATGTCTCTTAGAAGCTGTCGTCGATACAAGGGCGGGATAGACATAGAACAGAAGTAGACGACGGTTGAAGATTACACCCGGAAATTCTACAAAGCGTGTGCAATGGGCTTAGTGTTAACTCGTATCAATTTATATCAATAATATTGTGTTATTCATCTTCGTCCTGTCGAAGCTGGCAAAAAAAAAGAAACTTTTTTATGGCGGGTCCTGTTTTTAGGATGAAACATCTCATTCTTTAAATATGGCTAGTCGGATGTATTATGGGATTACCTTTTAAACTGATGAAAGTCTTTCTCCCTCACTGTGGTTGTGGTAGTTTTTAAAATTTCAAATCGAGGAATATTTCTTACCTCTTGCAGCAACTCAAGTAAGTTTCTTTATAGTAGTAAAATTAGTGTATTTTATGATTTTATTTATTGTACTAAACAAAATCCTGCATGAAATTTAATTAGTTTTGAATCTGTTCGCAAAAAACCCCACTAATTCTAGAAGTATATATTTTTAAACTTATGACGTTCTTTTTTATTACGAATTATATATTCAATGTCAGTTCTTAGTTTCAATGGATAATTTTTATCTCGCAGTAAATGACGGCCACAAGGAAGTAAAGAAAAAAAAAACTTTGAAAGATGACCTAATGCTTTCTTACTTCCTGGCATAAAACCGCAGATTAAAAAAAGATAAATAAAGTAAATGAGACTGGTCTATTATATGAAGCTGCCTGTAAAAATATACATATGTATTTGATTTGCAATCAACTCTAATACTGATTTTTTTATTATTTTTAATAAAAAAGTAATTTGAAATTTATAATGGGAAAAAGTAAAAACCTCTAACTAGATTTCGTATTTAAAATTGTGGTAACTTTATTTATATGCACTTATACGAAAAATACAAAAATGACAGATGTTACTGTATATATTTAAGACGAAAGAAGTTTGGAAATCATAAGTTATTTTTTCCTCATGTTTTTAATATAGAATATGTACTTATTTGTTTTTATTGATAGTTGAATAGCTTTTGTGAGTACCCTCTGATCTACATAAAAACTTGCCCATGTGGAAATATAAATTTTTTAAAAACATAATTTTTAAATAAGTATTTTCATTTTTTTTTTTGGGGGGGGGGGGGGGATTTTGCATGAATTTTTGTAAAGCTGATATCTTAAATCTTGCACTGATTATAATGAAAGTTTTGAACTTTTAGAGTAGGACAAGTTTAAAAACGCAAATATATTTAACAAAATACCAAAGTCATTTTTTCCCCAATGTTATTAAAGTAGAATATTTATTTATTTATTTTCATTATTCATAGTTAAATGGCTGTTGTGATTATCAAGTGATGTATATGTAAAATTGCCTATGTGGCAATATATTTTTTTATATTTTCATTTTTTTTTTTTTGGGGGGGGGGGGGATTTTTGCAATTTTCGTACATCTGATATTTTAAATCTTTTTCCACATTCAACCGAGTATAATAAATATTTTGAACTTTTAGAGTAGGACAAGATTATAAAATATATATATATATTTATCTATGTACCTTAAAAGCCCTTAATAGCGAACACTTCGGGACCGCGGAATTTGTCCGATAATTGGAGATGTCTACTTTTTTGAGGTAAAAATATACAAATATGTATGTCTGCTGATTAAAAAAGTATTCGTTAAATAGAGGCGTTCGCTATTCGAGAATGTCCATTAACCTCCACAACGGATACTCCCGAATACCGGACATCTCAATTTAGACAACTATAATGCAGGGTTGCGTTTTTTGCAAAAGTACTTCTTGATTAAAGGAAGGGCAAACTGGGAAGTGCCCCGTCCCCCTACGACTGTAGTGCCCCCAAATTTGATGTGCAATATTTGTAAAGCTTATATTTTAAATCTGTTTCGAAATTGTACTGATTATAATCAATATTTTGAACTTTTAAAGTAAAATAAGGTTAAAAACAAAATAAATTTTAAAAAATCTAATATTTAGATAAATATTTTTTGTTTTTTAATCTTGTTCTACTCCTGAAGTTCAAGATATTGATTATAATCAGTACAATGTCGTAAAAGATTTAAATTATCAACGTAACGAAAATTGTATACCAAAACTGAGAGCACCAAAAAAATCAGGCTGTATTGTGGGGGGGGGGGGGGGGGGGGCAGGACCACAGCCAAATATTTTTCCAGGATTCAACGTGGTCAAACATGGCTACGTATGATGCTTACAAAAAAATGGATGCGATTCAGACGTTTGAAGTGTCTGAAATTCAGACGCAAAAAGTGTCTGAAAAAATTCAGACATTTTAAAATGTCTGAAAATTGAACACTCCATTTCAGACACTTAAGTGTTTGAATTTCAGACATTTTAATTTAGAGTGCTGAAATTAGGAATTCCTAATTCATATTATTTTCAACAGGATAACGATCCGAAACACACTGCATATATTACGAGGTTTTGGTTGCTTTATAATGTAAAAAATCAATTGAAAACGCCACCACAATCACCAGACCTCAATCCGATTGAAAATTTATGGCATATTTTGGATGTGAAAATAAGGAAAAAGAAAATTTCTAACAAATCAGAACTTAAGCAAGCTCTTAGGGAAGAATGGCTACAAATCAGCAGTGAAACATGTCACAAATTAATAGAATCAATGCCCAGACGATTACAAGCTGTAATTGAAGCAAAGGGCATGCATACTAAATATTAGCACTGTTTTTAACTTATAAATAATTCCTCTAGTTCTATTTTTATTGCTAGTGTGCGAATATTTTTTTGGCGGTACAAATGCTACTTTTTTTATGTTTTCATATTTTAAATATAATTATTAAGTCAGATATTAAATATGTTTATTTGTTTTGTAAAAGTGTTGGTATTTTTAATTCTTAGTTGCTTTTTATTTATTTGTACATATGCTACAACAAATTTACCTGGTGTGCAAATACTTTTTTTGCTCACTGTATATATAACAGTATTACATAATTAACGGAATTTCACCGTGTGTATATGAGCAATTACGCGAACAATTTACCTATGCATGAAAATTAATACTTGGGTAAAGTAAATCACAAAATTTCTAAATTTCAATACATGTTGATGCTGAAGTGGTATAAAAAGTTTAAAAGGATTGGACAAATGTAAAAATTTCTTGTGCTGATGGGCATTGGGCAAGTTCTGAAACTTTATACATTCTTGAAAACAGCGAAGTTTGGAGTTCTTCAATTATAAAGAAAGGAATTGTGAAAAAATCATGATATGGGTTTAGTGTGTAAATATATTATCCTCTAGCCTATTGATAATTTAAAAAATCTAAATAAGAAAAAGAATTATGTCAATTCCTTAGTAAAAGAGAAAAATTGTGTTACACAGTAAGTAAATGTCATACTATAAAATAGAAATTCATGTCCACTTAATTCTGACAAGAAAAATGTAACAATTTGACGCGTTTTTTGGAAGTACCACACTTACGAAAACATACTCGGCAATTATGAGAAACAACGCAACACCACACGTAATAACAAATACTTAACGTCAAAAATAATCACTATAAGTACTATCTAAGAACAGTTAAGTGCAGGAAGTGAGTATCACGTGACCGGAACCCTCTTTCTCTCAGAAATTCAATCGCTAGTAACTCTTCAAAAAATAAAGAAAATAAATAAAAAATGTGGGGATGGGTGTTATTTTTTACTATAACTACAAGCGAGGATATACCAGAGTATTGTGTGAACTGGAGTTGACAAGTTAAAGGGGCCGAACCGTGATAACTCTAATGGGGAACGGGGAGAAAATAAAAAAAAAGAATGTGAGAGAAAAATTCTTTGCAGTTTATGAAAAAAGAGAAAATAGCGTGCAGTGTGGAAAGAAAAAGAATAAAAAATCACGCGTCAAACAGAGATTATGAAACACTTTCCGACACATTCAGATTATTGTAACAAAACTTCCCCGTTTAACCCTTTATGTACTGAATTATGAATTTATGAAAACTAGCCGGTCTTGGCGACCAGTTTGGTCTCCCTTAAAATTTATGTTTGGGAAAGTATGCTAAGCATTATATCATATTACTTTTATTCATAATTTAATTTACTTGGACTCCCTTAAATGTAATTAATGTAATCCTTTAAGCTAATATTAGTTTTTGTTGCATTAAATATCTCAATTTGTTGATTTTCTGTAAGCAAGTAAACCCTATTGGTTTATAATGGAAGTCTATGGGAATTTGGCGAAATATTAGATATATTGCCAAGTTGGCGTCACTTTTGGCGATTCATTTTGGCCGCCAAATTTGGCGATATGTCGTCAAGTTGGCGACAAACTTGGTGGCACTTGGTGACCGAACAGGGTCCCTCCATCTATGGTAATCCCTCTTATAGGTATGGTGATACATTAAATGCTGTTCAATAACCAATCAGATGCGTTTCATTCAGGCGTAGCCATTAAACAGTTAACAAATAATCGCGAATTCTGTGCCACATAAGATAGCATAATATATGTATAGATTTTATCTTCTAAAACATTTTTCCTGAATTTTTGAAACTACATTAGAAGACTTACATAATCATTTGATAAATTTTAGAAGGATTTTAGAAAGATTGAAGGATTTAAAAGGATTAATTAAATTTGAATTTACAGGATTTTGTGCAATATTTATAACCCCACTCAAATATTTTTTAAATATTTTTCTTAGCATTTTGTAGAATTAGGAAATGTACAAATATAATGTTCTTACAATAGAAATATTTCCGAATCAAAAAAATACCCCCCCCCCCCCCCACAACGCCAAGAAAGCTGAAAAGATGCAAAGGCAAAAGAAATCATCCTTTTAAAAATATTTTTGTTTTGTGTAACTAATAATGCTTTTGCAATAAGATAAAGTAATGCATCTATAACTCATTCTAAAGTGTATTACTGTAATCGATGTATTAAATGAATTTTATAACAAGTTATTTTAATGGTACTTATAAGTACCGTCAGTAGATAAAGGGTTAATAATTTCTTTTGAGTGTCCCTTTAAATGAACCGTAAACGCTACGCACTTCATTTTTAATACTGATCATGCCATAGTAAACCCCAATAACAAATATCACTTTCATGACAATCTTACTACATTTAATCGAGTGTTAGAGCACGTACAGACAGGCAAACCGAATTCATAAACACTTTTAAAATATGTTGGAAAGTGTTAAAAAGGCTAACAGTGTTAAAAGGCTACGCTTCGTCGTTAAATAAGGGTCAGTTTAGACTTTAGAGTGACACTATTGGAAAATTTAATTTTTTCCTCCAAGATTTGGTGAAATCGGTATAGCTCTCTTACACTTCATTGTCTCTGATAAGACTAATACAAAAAGTTATTTTTTCATAAATCAAACATTCATTCATCTGAAATCTATAAAATAATCTAAAACTCCAATTGCATTAGATATTAGATTTTAAAAAAAATTATATTAATTACCTTAGTTAATTTTTAATGGCTTTGTCTCGTTTAGAGACTCGTCTCGATTAATTATTTCAGTCAAGCGAAAAGACCCATTCACTAATGCTAATCCTATGGAAGAAATTAATAAAGATATTTCGGTTGCATTTCATATTAGTGTTAAATGATTATTTTTTTTTAATTGGATAGCTGAGATCGATCTGTACAAAGGCCATTTTTTACTTTTTCGATTTTGTTTACAGATATTTTTAAAGAGGACACTTTCATTTTCGAAACCGGTTTCGAAAGTGGAAGCATTCTCTCATCAAAATCGAAAAAGTAAAAAACGGTCTTTGTACAGATCGATCTCAGCTATCCAATACAAAAAAAAAAAAAAAAAAAAAAAAAAAAAAAAAAAAAATATTGAAATACAACCGAGATATCTTTATAAATTTATTCCATAGGATTAGCATTAGCGAACGGATCTTTTCGCTTTACCTCCTAGTAGCCTCTTAACATCGAGTTATGACAGTCCCATTATAATTATATTTTCTTAACACGTTGAATGCCACGTCAGTCACTGGCGACTGACATTGATCTTTCCGTTTAGGCCGCGTCAGTCATCGGTGACTGAGACTTATAAATTCTGTAACGGGAGTCTTATTTCGTGGCCTAAACGGAAAAACAGACAAATTAGAATTGGCATTCAACGTGTTAAATAAGTGTCAATAAATACTTACCAGGAAAAAAAATTGTATAAATTTCAATCGGAGAATCAATTAAAAAAGTACATCCCTGTTGTCTTCCCCTCGATGAAAAACAAACTAAAACCAACCATGCAAAACACAATAAATCTTTGCTATTAGATGTCTGCATTAATTTGAATAGCATCTCACGAAAGGCTGTAAAAAGACTTACTTAACTCGTTGAAGAATTTCCAAAATTCATGTCTCATCTTTATTATGATTTATTTATTTATTTTTGTGGCAATGATTTGTCGAGTTTAGTATTTTTCGGTGGAACTAAAAGAATTTTATAGCTTCTGTACTAAAAGAAAATGGATACAGTTTCTTTTTCTCAACAAATATAAGTGTGCGTAGAAAATATCAAATATAAGTGTGCAACGTAAATAATTCGCATTTCCCTTTCAATTATTAAAATAAATGTTAAGGATACAACAGTTCAGATACTTGGTCAAATATTACTTTAGATCTCGTTCTAAAATATTCTTCCCAGTTTTTAAGTATAATTCTTTATTTGGAGCTCCTGCATAAATTTCCATTATTCCAGTTAAAAAAAATTTTGTAACCTAAGAATTTATTTATTTTAATTAATCCTTGTGCATTATCAAAACTGGAAAAATACGAACAAATACAACAAAGACCAATCGCACAATAAATATTTATTATAAATGACTTCGAATCAATAAAACTGGAAATAAAACCAACCATGCAAAACACAATAAATCTTTGCTATCAGAAAGAAGTCTGCACCAATTTGAATAGCATCTCACGAACGGCGGTAAAAACGATTCATCTACCTCGTTCCAGAATTTCCAAAATGCATGTGTCTCATCTTTATTATTATTATTATTATTATTTTAATGGCATGATTTGCCAAGCTTAGTATATTTTTCAGTGAAACTAAGATTTTTTATGACCCCTGTGCTAAAATAAAATGGTCTCGATTTCAAGAGTTGAGGTACATCTTTAGTAAATTCGTCAAAAAAAACTAAAAAGTACAGGCAGCAAATTGCCGTAACACCCTTGTGAGTGGAAGAGATTATTTCTACTATTCGCAAAAATTTTCACTTTTTTTTTGACTGGGGAATTTCATAAATTTTGAGCTGAGATTTGTGAATTTCATAATACGAAAAAATAGAAAGAAGCACACTTATGAAACACCGCTGTAATTTGACGAAAATGCTTTAGATTAGAGGATTTCAGACCATTTTAAAGTTATATAGGAAAGTTTTCTGTATTTGGGGGGAGGGGGGGATCTAACAATTGTCAACGATTAAATATGGCAAAAATTTGTATTCAATTTTTGAGATAACAAAACCGTACAAATTGGCAGCTATGTAATTGCTTTACTGTCATGAAAATTTCAGGTGTAGCCTCTTTTTTCTGCTCAAAGTTTTGAATAGTTTTTTTTAAATCGAACTTATACCTTTGAAATGGATAATTTTCTACTGATGGACTTACGGCTTTCATTATTATGAAACAGCCACTATAAAAATGGCTGTTTCATAATAATGGAAGGCATCAGTCCATCAGAAGAAAATAACTCGGTCAAAAATAAAAAATCCAAAATGAGATAATGATCAAATCATGATCAAATCCCCCTGCAAAATATTTTTCTGGCTACGGCCTTGGTCGTGAGTGAACATAACGTTAAAAAAAAGTTTTTCAAATAAATTTGTGTGTAAGGTTAATATTCAAAATAGAAAATGAAACGTTACATTTTCGTCATGTTATGTTATAATGAGTTTAAAAAGGAGTGAGTGTTGGACGACGCGTGCTACAAAAAAATATTAAAGACGCTTATTTGGATCATGCTCTCGCTCTTAGGACAGTTAAGAAATGGTTTTGTCGATTTCGAAATGGTGATTTTCAATGCAAACGATAAAATTCGCTCTGGGTGACCTTCTGGCATTGATAATGACTTAATCCGCGATTTAGTGAATAATAATCCACAGATTACTACTGAAGAGATTGCTGAGAGTCTAAATCAGCTCATAGATTAGCATACAAGATGGGAAATTTCCACAGAGCGTAATGGTAATGCAATTGCGATCGTAGCGCCCTTAGTGACAATGGGGAAGAAACTCCCCATCCTTGTAAAATTTTTATCATTGAGCATCTACCTTATTATGATCTTTCTCTTTTTTTTAATGTTTCATGTTTACGTTTTCAATAGAATCTTACACCGATACATGAACACATGAGTGAACGATATAAGTGCAACGAAAAACAGGGTAAAAATTTCGTCTTGAATGCTATATATGAAGTAAATATGAAATAATTGGATTTAAAGCTACATAAAGTAATGGTGTAATATAAAAGTATTGCACTCTACAAATCCCAGAAAATTTCATAAATATTCCCATTCGGTAGGAAAATTTTTATAGCCCATATTTTATTAATTTATGAAGTTTAACGTATTAAACAATCGTTACAATAATCTTTTAAAATTTACGCATTTTCACTTTCTTACAGATAAAATAACAATATTGTTTTTAATGTAAATAAGTATAATTAATTCAATAATATTTATAATATTAACATATAAGAAATAACAATAAAATTACAGATGGGGAAAAATTCATTTCGACAAATTTTTAGAATTATATAAATCTAACAGTTAAAAATAAATAGAGGTACTGACATTACACTCAATAAAGTTTTATTCGATATATGCATAAATTAACTCAATACCTGAATTTGATTTTTTACAATTTAATTTCATAAACTTACATATTTACGTTATTAACAGAATTTTCTAGGGTTTTTCTTTTATATTATTACTCTAATTATCATTTTGTAAGTTAAAGGTAACCAATACAAGTACGGTAGGGAAAAAAAAAAAAAAAAAAAAAAAAAAAAAACAGCTAAATAAATAAAGCAAGCATGAATAGAATGTCGTCTGACACCTGCTTCGTTTTAGGAAAGAATAATTCAAAACATAGAGGGTAAACATATTTCTTCAACATAGGTAAATTTCAGAGGCTTGTTAATTCTTCCCCCTTGTCGGTAGTGAGGCTAGTACTGTTGCCATTACAGATTTTGCCGTAAATGTCCCATCTTGGTCCTTAATCTATGAATCAGCCATACTCAACATGAGGCCCGCGGGTCGCATGTGGCACGCCGACCTTTTATATGCGGCCCGAGGCACATATTTATTAACCTATATTTATACAATTAATTGAGATACGCGTAAAAAATTATTTAAGATCTTTAGCGTTGATTTATATTTTTTTACGAGAAGATAAAATCTATCTTGTTATTTATAATCAATGTAAAGTTATGTTAAAAGCCGTTTCCTTAATCAAAAGTTCTTTTTGCATGCAGTCCTTCTTGGCCTAAAGTCTCTTTCATATATTTCTTAATCTTCAAAATTAATCAAACATCATTCCAAATTAACTCATTAAAGCCGATTGGCAAGAAAACTTGCCACGTAAGCCTAACAAAACTTTTAAATTTGAATACCCAGTATTTTAGTTTGGAAATTTTCACAATATCTAATCTCAAATTTTGAGCGATTAAATAATTCAAAATTACAATGTGGAAAAAACTAATATCGAAGAATTAAAAGAAGCTCGTCCTTAACTCCTTGGGGACGAGCAACCGGTATACGTGCCGCGTAAGGTGCTCAGAATCTGTGATTATTCTCACCAATAAAATTTTATAGTAAATTTTGCAGTATGTAAATCCGATCATTTTCCCGATTCAATTAGGCAAAAATTTCGGTTTTGAAAAACCGGTGGTAAAAGATTAAAAATCTTGTAAAAGACGCTCGTCCCGAAGGGGTTAATGGGTTAAGTTTGCACTATATATTTGATTTCTACTATTTTTAAAAAATCATTGAGCAAAATATTGATTTAGGGGCCTTCCACAAACGATGTCACGCTTGGAGGGGGGAAGGGGGGTTCGTGAAATTGTGACAGTTTGTGACAAGGGGGTGGGAGGGGGTAAGAAGAAATGTGACATCACACATTTTGGTTAAAATAAAAGCATTAAAAATCAGCAGATTAAATTTTGAAATTAAAGTATTTTGTGTTTATAAAGTAGATTTAAAGCCAAATATATTAAATTCCCTTTCAAATTCCAAAATACGACTGTTTTCAACTGCTCTTTCGTATTAATATTTTATTACTATTGTATATTAATTATGTTTTTGTCATAAACGTTAACCTTATTTCATACAAAATAAGTACATGAATCATTTTTATTGTTATGCTCACAAATGCCGTTAAAACACATAGTTAAAGTTTTAAAATAAAGTTTGAAATATGATCTATAACGTAGTGCTTTGTTTCTGAACTGCAAGTTACTATTACCTTATGTATTAGTAACTATTATGTTAACTGTTATTAGAGATGGGCAACATCGTTCCTTTTAAGGAATCGTTCCAGCCGGAATCGTTCACCGAAAGGAACGAGTTCATTGGAGTCGTTCCTTGCGGAATCGTTCCGAAAAAAAGGAACGAATCCGAGAAAAAGGAACGATTCCGAGAAAAAAGGAACGATTCCGAGAAAAAAGGAACGATTCCCAGAAAAAAGAACGATTTTGAAAAATAAAGGATTCCAAGGGGAAAAAAACACTTCCGAGATAAAGAGAACCACATGCAATCCATAATATTTTTTACTAATTTATTTTCTTATGTACCCATCCATTTTCTTAGGCATCCAGTCGCTTTAATTTTGTAATGTTTTGGACAGATGATTTTGTTTTTAAGAGTTCATTTCATTGATCAGCGTATGGAATTAATTTGCAGTTATTTCTAACTTTATGATTTATGGTATAAAGCATAATTCCTCTTGGAAATTTAAGGGCGGTGCAAGGTCTATTCGATTTTCAGTGTAATCATTGGTTTCTCTTGAAAATATGTCGTCAAATGACCGTCCATTTATATTATTATTTTATATAGTGTGTCTTTACTCTCAACGATGTATAGTGGCTAAGTCCTAAACCGTTAGTCATAGACCTATAGTTCCAATTACAAAAATGTTTTAAATAAGGTAAAAAATTATTCTGAAAGTCGTTTGGATCAATAAAAATATTTCTAAAAAAGTTACGAAATTTAATTTTTTATACGGTCCTCCGCCCTATAAGAGATATTTAGTAAAAATTTCCTGTTCTTTTAAAAGAAAGACAAAAAAAGTCCCATTCATCTAACACTAAAATTCATGAAGTTATACGAAACTTTGAAATGCAAGACTTATGCCACTTTTCTGCATCCGAATACACATGAGTTTAGCCATGCTTCTAGGGGTCGTAAACAAAGTGCTGAAAGTATTTGAAGGATTTATTTCATGTGTAGCTGCGCTTTGAAAGAAATCGTATTACGACAGATTTTTGTAAGGATTTGAAGCTGTTTCTTTTCATGATTTTTTTAAACAAAAACTATGCTATTTTTATAAGCTTTATTTAACCTATTAACCGCCAAAACTATAAGTAGGAATTTTCAAATTTCTTGTTGAAAGTCGCTTGTCACCACAAATTCAGAAAGGTAATTTCCGCTTTATTAAAATATCAAAATTTCTGCCAATAAATAAGGCAATTTTTTTAATTGTAAAATAGTGGTGACAAAGTAATTAATGTAAGCATGAGCAATTATTTTGACCGTTGCGTGAACGCAACACCAGCGGGTAACGGGTTAACTTGAAACGATCGTATGTATGTCTTTCCAGTTCAAAATTTGTACTCGAAATTCAACTCACTTTAAAATATGCGATCGAGGTTAAATTTTACATATTGACGTAAATCAGATGACAATGTAATATTATTATGATTTTCAGTGCTTACCATTATGTACTTATTTTACAGGGTAACACAAAAAATTTCGGATAGATTACTGCCAACAAGTTTTCTAAAAAGTTTTAGATTAGATAACACAAGACTGCGATGGTTGTGTTTTTTTATTTTTAAAATTATGTATTTTTAAAATTATGATTTTTATGTATTTTTTAGCACTGAATCCGAAAATTATCTTCATTTTTAACCACCATGTCAGAATTTTTCGCAACTAGCAAATTTCAAAATAGTAAATTTCAAAATTGAAAAAATAGCTAATACTATAAAATAGAGTCGATGGTTGTATTTTTTAACTTTTACGACTGATTTGTATGTGCTTTTGAGCACTGAATGTAAAAATTACCTTCATATTTAACCATCATGTTAGACTTTTTTTGTAAATGGCAAATTTCAAAGTTAAACTAGTATGTTGTGGCCACCACAAAACTTTCTTCTAAATAAATCACGTCAATTAAATCATTTAAATAGTAAAAGAAATTACATCAATTTAGAACCAATTCGTATCAAAGTATACCTGAATTTGAAGTTTGATGAAAATTCGTGCATTACTTATTGAGATAGAGCTGTAGGGGAAATTCTGAAAAATGCAGCATAGCAGCGCCACCTGTTGAGCGATTTGCACCAAAACACAAACAGCACTAATTCATATTAAGGTATACCGGAATCTGAAGTTTGATGAAAATCGGTGCATTAGTTCTGGAGCTAGAGCTATTGTGGAAATCACAAAAATTCAGCACAGCAGTGCCACATGTTGAGCGATTTACACGAAAAGGTACAAAACATCAATTCATGTCAAGGACTAACAGAATCTGAAGTTTGATGAAAATCCGTGCATTAGTTCTGGAAATTGAGCTATTGTGGAAATCGTGAAAAATGCTGCATACCAGCGCCACTTATTGAGCGATTTACACCAAAACATAAACAGCACTAATTCATATCCAGTATACCTAAATCTGAAGCTTGTTGAAAACCCAAGCATTAGTTCTTCAGATAGAGCTATTGCGGAAATCTCAAAAAACGCAGCATAGCAGCGCCACCTGTTGAGCGATTTACGCCACAAGGGGCAAAACGTCAATTCATGTCAAGCACTAACTAAATCTGAAGTTTGATGAAAATCCGTGCATTATTTCTTGAGATTGAGCTATTACGAAAATCGTGTAAATGCTGCAAAATGCAGCATAGCAGCGCCATCTGTTGGACGATTTGCACCAAAACTTTACCAGCAGTAATTCATATCAAGGATTAACGGAATCTGAAGTTTTATAAAAATCCGTGCATTAGTTCTTGAGATAGAGCTTTTGCGGAAATCCTGCAAAATGCTACATAGCAGCGCCACCTGCAGGGCGATTTACACCAAAAACTAATGAAGGTCATTTTCGGATTCAATAGTAAAAAATACATAAAAATCAATCATCAAAAGTTAAAGAAATAACAATCACATCTATTTTATACTATCAGAATCAGATTTCCGAAAATTTTTCACTTTTTAGCTTTCAAATTTACGATTTGCAAAAAATCTGTACTTTGTGATAAAAAATGAAGGCCATTTTTGGATTCAGTGTGTAAAGAATCGAGGCTGTTGCTTTTCAACATTTTATTTAACGAAAATTCTATTATTTTTTTCCTGTTATATGTTTAGTACAAGCTGTATATTTTGCATTAATATTTCAGAATGATTATAGATTTCAAATTTATAATGCAATGTTAATTTTACTATCAACTATATTTTTAGGATTTCGTTCATCTCACGAAACCCTATTCGTCTCGCTCCTCTGTCTGTCTGTCTGTCTGTCTGTCCGTCACAGAGCCCGTTCTCAGAAACTATACATGTTAGAGACTTGAAATTTTGGGTACTTATAGCTGAACACCTCACATCAAACAACAAATCATAAAATTTTGAAAAAGTTGGTAATTAACCGAATTACGGGCTAATTAACTTCTAAAATTAACCAATCCACCTTTTTAACACAAATTCAAATGGACTTTCTCGAAATCATCCGTGTTTCTCCTAAGGGTTGCCAGTAAAATCAGCCGAATGCACGGTTACCACGGAGGAAATTAAGCCGAAAAATGAAGTGGAGATTTTAAAGCGAAATCGTATATCAGAAAATATTGGTTCGAGAAATTTGTAAATGGAATAGACAGACGCAGAAAAAAATCTACTTCCATTTGATATAAAGTTCACATTTCTGCGTTGGGTATAACGCAAAAAATCCACTAAAAATCGATCGATAAAATTTTAATTTCTTTAATTGGAAAGACAAGGAAATAAAAAGATTTATATTCGGCGGGAAAGCAGGTAGACATGACGACGCTGCGGTTTTCCATAATAGCATATTTTAATACGAAATTTTAACTTTTTAAATATTAAATTTTTTTGATTAAATTTTTTGGCATCCCGATGTCAAATTTCTCGCTGATTTCATTGATACCCATATCTAAGTCCTATCTTAATTACAAGCTGAAATATTAATTATTATTTAATTAATCGGTTTATTCCTATCAAATGCGTCGATTAAAATGAAGAGACGCGCTTATTTAACCACGAATTAACTTAAATTAGGAAATCTAATAATTTGTCTGGGCTTTTTGAACAGCGATATGAGATAAGTATAACTCATTCATCATCAGAAAGTTTACTTCATACCACTATTTTCTAATAGTAATTTCAGGAAATATTTTGAATTATTGGTTAAGACCGCCACTCAGTCTGTTTGAAACTTTAAGATAGTTTATAACACATAGAAAAAAGTGTAAGAAAGAATGGAGTGTGATATTTCGAGGAGGGGGGGGGGGGGAGCTAGAATTATTTTTAAAATCGTAGCGTTTGTTACCGCAGCAAATATTTTAAATTCTTGTTTAAGACCGCCACCATCCCGACCCATCTATCTACGGAAAGATTGCGTAAAGGAGTTTCGTTCAGATATGCTTTTGTTAAGAATAGAGTGCATTCCCTGGTGGTGGAATGTGGAACTAACATAACGCGATTTTGTTAAAATTAGGAAGTCTAACAAGTCGATCTGCTTGAAACTTTAAGATATTTTATAACACATAAGATAAAGTGTAAGAAAGAATGACACGCGAACAGGGGCGTCGCCATGGGGGGGTATGGGCGGGGGGAGCCTCCCCCCCCAATATTTGTGAAGTTGGGAAATTTGAGCTTAGAGTTGGGAAATTCTGGATTTTTTTGACATTATGAAATTTTTATTGTTTTGGTGATTATGTTTCTGACTGAGTACTGTAACAGTAAGCAAGTTAAATTATCAAAAGAAATCAGCCACACTCAATCTATCATTGTATTTTTCAGTTCTACAAAAATATTATACATCTACCAGACCTAAATTTCTCTACTCCTATCCACCAACAGCTGACTATCCAGTTCCTTTATTTCCTTCAAAACTTTGTTCCTTTCTCAAAAATTCCACCCTTCCTCCCTTTCCCTTTCCAAAAGAGAATCCAGCTATTTTAATCCAAAGGGATTGCAGCTTCTTTTGAAAATTGGAGATCACTTGTAGCACAACAGATAGGAATGTAGTCACCTACTTGAAACACAGCTGGGCAAGAAGATTTGATGAGTTTTCACAAATTGCACTAATTTTGCGATTTTTGGACAATATTTTACTCATTCTCGTGATTTTTTTGCTCCGAAAATTAGTTAACCCTTCGCTGTCAAGACAAAAGCATTATATGAGCAAATGTGGATATAAGAAGTCGTTAGTTTAGATAAATTTGCCACATTTTACCTTTATTTGTGTGCGGAAATATATATATGTCCTGTTCATTTATATTTATAGGTGTTTATGAAATTTTAAACCAAAAGTCCAGTGTTGTGTGTTTAAAGCTGTTCTAAAAAATGACTATAAATCTTAGCACGAAAGAACCCTTCATAATAGGAAAAGAGTTTTCGTGCAAGATTTTGGAGCATCTAAAAATCCAGACGAGGATGAAAAAGGTAAAAAAGTGGATGATTTGAATTTGGAACAGAAGTATGACCATGAAAGCAGTCCATCAACTGAAGAAAAAAATCGACATACAGGTTGACATAAACACTGACAGGTTGCACTTGAATAAAATTTTGAAGAAATAAAGATTTCCTTATAGACAAGTTCATAAACAATTATGAATATTAGGATGTGACTGAAGACGCTGACTTCTGAAAGCATCGTGGGAAAACGGTTTCACCAAATGGAATAGATAAAAATAATAGCATAGTAATGGACATTGATACACATAAGTTTTACAGGGAAGAGTTATAAGAAATACAAGAAAATTTCGGCAATTTAGCAATGGGCTTAAATTACAATGTTTCCTATATCAGAAGAATGTTGCACCAATACATTCCATATTTAAATTACAATTGTGCAAGGCAAATTTGAGTATCACTAACTTAGAAAAGTTAATAATGTTTCCACCTGGATATGAGAAACCGGATCTACATGACTTGCAGAGTCAAATAGAAATAAACCAAATCCCAACTCACATAACAAACCTTTTACTTATGCCATGAAATTCAAAGACTATTTGGGTCACACTGTCAAACTATATACTCGTACCTTAACATTCACAGCAGCTATCTTTTTGGCGTTGCATCTAATGAAAGGATCTTTAGTCAAATAAAAATTAAAAAATATATATATTGCAAGCTACAATGAGGTCTGACAGACTTGACAGCCTAATGCTTTTAAAATGTGAAAGTGAAATAGTGGATTTTATTAAACTGGACGATGTTAGGTTAGCTTCACCAGGGTTAGCTTCTTTGAAGACCAAAAGAATTGATGTTAAACGAAAACAATTTGGATGTGCCAATCCCAAAACCTTATTCTATCCCATGCATGTTAATACTTCAAAATTTGCAATCACAATGTTAAAATTAAATAACAATTCTATGCCCATAATAATGAATTCTAAAGGTTTAATTATATGCATTTAATTTATAATTCGTTTAATTGTGTGCATTTAAAAAGGAGATAGTAGCATCGCATTTTTCAAACAAATCATTGAATTTCGACACCCATGCTCTTAGATGTCTGCAACCAAAATTCTAAACCCAAAGAGCTCAAAAGGGATACCTTTGGACAGTATACACCCAAGACCAATAAGAAAGTGTAACCGAATATGAAGTTTGACTAAATTTCCGTGCATTAGTTTTTCAGATATAGCTAACGCGAAAATCGTGAAAAATGCTGCACAGCAGTGCCACAGTACAAAAAACCTAATAAGCACTAAATTATGTCAAGGTTTAACAGAATATGAAATTTGATCAAATTCTGTGCAACAGTTTTTGAGATAAAACTATCGCTAAAATCATGTAAATCGTGAAAAATACAGCATAGCAGCGCCACCTTTTGGGTAATTTACACCAAAAACTAATCAGCATTAATTTTTATCAAGGTATAACTGAATCTAAAGTTTTATAAAATTCTGCGAATTAGTTCTTGAGATAGAGCACCCACAAAATTTGTGTCACATTCACACAGACAGACATTTTCTAAAAACAGTCAAATCATGTTCAGGACCTTCTAAAACGTATCAAACCGTCGAAAACCAGTTGTAGAATTTTTTTACGAATTCAATACTTTCGTCTTGTGAAGACAGAAAAAAGTAAAACGCGTGTTTGTTTTTTATTAAACAAACCAATAATTAGAATTTTTATGTTTCTAGTTTCAAAATTTTTCTTTGGGAAGGAATTTTTTATGCATAAGCTTCATTATCATTATTACACACTTTGTGCATATCACTTTAGTTAAAAGTTGGAGGAATTTGTTTCAAGTTGGGAAATTTTCGAACTCTCCCCCCCGAAAAAATATCTGTAGCCACGCCCCTGCACGCGAAATTCCGGGGAGGGGGTGGGCGCTAGATTTCTATTTAAAAAATTAGCGTTTCTGACCGCTTTAGGTGACTTTTTGAGGGAGTCCTGAGATATATGCTACTTATTTAATATAAAATTGTCTAAAGTTTAGTTACCACTATTTCCTAATAGTAATTTCAGCAACTATCTTAATTTCTTATTAAGACCGCCACCAATTCGAGTAACATATCTACTTATAGGTTGTTTAACGGAGTTTCCTTCCGATACAGTTTTGTTAAGAATAGAGTACGCTCCCTGGTGGTGGAATGTGGAACTAACATTTTTGTTAAAATTAGGAAATATAACAAGGCGATCTGTTTGAAATTTTACAATAGTTTATAACACATTAGAAAAAGTTTATAAAAAATGGCGCGTGAAATTTCGGGAAGGTGGGGAGAGGGGGAGGGGCAAAATATTTCTTTTTTGTTTCATACCGTTTCAGGTGCGTTTTTTGATGGAGTCCTCAGATACATGCTACTTATACTTATTAAATATAAATATGTCAAAAGTTAAATTACCACTATTTCCGAATAGTAATTTCAACAATTATCTTAAATTCTTGCTGAAGACCGCCACCCCCTCGAGTAACATATCTACTAATGGGTTGTGTAAAGTGGTTTCGTTCAGATACGCTTTTGTTAAGAATACAGTGCGCTCCCTGGTGGTAGAATGTGGAATTAACAGACCGCGATTTCATTTAAAGTAGGAAATCTAACAATTCAATCTGTTTTAAACTTTAAGGTACTTTATAACACACGATAATAAATTATAAAGAAGAAGGGCGCGTCGCATTTCGAGGAGGGGGGGGGGGGGGGTTGAGGGAGGTGCGCGAACAAAATTAGGAAATATAACTGGACGATCTGTTTGAAACTTTAATATGGCTTATAAAACATAACATAAATTTTTAAAATCAGGCCGCGTCAAAAATCATGGTGACCATCTGCCCACTCCCCCCCAAGGGGGGCACTTTTCTAAATTTGGCAGATACCCGTCATGTGATATATCGTAGCATTTTGGGGGGGGGGGGGCGAACAAAATTAGGAAATATAACAAGGCGAATATGTTTGAAACTTTAACATAGTTTAGGATGTGTTTGCCAAAATTTAGAAGGTATTCCATGGCGATAAATGTACTGGACGTTTTGAAAGAAAGTGTTTTGAAAGGAATATTAAACGAAACCCTTTGTGCGATGTATGATCACACTTACCCACTTGTTTATATATCTGAAGATTATTTATATTTCTAGTAAATTTGTAACCCTCTAAGTGTTTGGGGCGTAATATTCCGTTCACTAAGCTCCAGGTTTCACAGCAATACAAGCAATATTTAAGATAATATAATTCTATAGATTTAAGGAATTTTAAATACATTGAAGAATGATTAATACTCTCAAGGATTACATTCATATTTGTAATTGAGATTTTTTTATAATGTTGAAAGAATCCTATTATCTTAGCATTTAAGACAAAATGCAAAGAAAACAACATTACAATTTTACCCTTTTGCAAGACGCTCGGAGGGGTAAATGACCCCTATTTCGCAGCAAAAAATATGCTCCAAGTTGAAACAGCCATTACTTCGGTCAGTTTTAGTCGTAGAATAATAGGACTTTTATTTGTCTTACTTGTAAGTGTAATAGGAAAGTTTTACTAACTATAACTTGAAGGACCGGGGGATCGTATAAAAAATTAAATTTCATAATTTTTCAAGAAATGATTCTATTGACCCAAATCACTTTTTAAATACTTCTTTACCCCCATTTAAAACATTTTTGTAATTGGAACTATATGGCCATGACTAACGGTTTAGGAATTAGCTATTGGACATCGTTGAGAGTGGACATCCTGTATAGGAAATTTTATTATTGCTCTGATATTTGTCACCAGGGTCTAGGAATTTTTAGTCTCATAGATTCCTCTTCAAAATCTACCTCTAGGTAATCTTAATTTCATTTTTCATTTTGAATCTCATTTTTCATTTGGATGGCCCTACTGGTTTGGATATGTAACTAGTTAAAGCAGATTACATTTTTGTTCCAGTGTCCGTACTTTCAATAACTTTATGCCCTTTATCGTCTTTCTCCTCAGCTCCCTAACTTTACGCACACAGGATATTTCGCATAATTCATCAACATTATTATCACCGCCTTCAGGATCTGGTTCAGAAGTGAAACACCCTATTCTATAGCAATCATCTTGTAGTGCAATTCAGTGATATATATCAATTTTAATGCATTTGAAATAGCTTAATGTCATTAAAATGCGCTGCAAACGATTTTTTCCCGTTGACCATAATGTAACGAAATACTTTTGAGTGCCCCTGTAAATAAACTATTAATGCTACACTCTTCATATTGAATACCAAACATCCCATGGTAAACATCATTAACATATATCAATTGCATGGGAATCCGAGTATATTTACGGGAGTTAGGTATATTACACACTGAGACCACACAACGACACAAAGCGCAACATGAAGTGCAAAAACCGGTCGAAACAAAGAACGAAGTAGTTGCAAACTTGTTTTAAACCAGTTTTTCTAGCGAATTCAAGCGACATGTCTTATGTGTCGCCTTAGTGTGTGACTTGCCTTAGAGCGTGAACAGACGGTCTGACGGACAGACAAACCGCATTCATAAACACTAACTTTATTGGAAAGAGTTAAAAAGTAAAGCACGTCTTTGCACACTGTCTTTCCTGAGTGACTGATGTATGTCTTGTCTTTTACCCTAACATCGCTATTTGTGAACTGCTGTTAACTACGTAGAATTTCAATAAACTTACAACTCTTTTTGAATCTCCAATTTCACTAGAACCTACCGGAATTTCTCTAATTTCACACCCTCATCCGCCGTCACCCTCTCTTCACTTATACGATACAGAACCTCAGTTCGGTGTGAGTGAATTGCAATGCTAATATGTTTGTTTGGATTGGGATCTTTGGAGCTTCATAACTCATGAAGTCATGGAACACTAGTGTTACACGAAAGGGTAGAAGTTCCTTCAGATGATTTGTAAACAGATTCATTAGCAGGGCTATGGCTAGTGATATTTATAAGATAATATTATATGCATTAATACTATAATATATATATATAGTAATATATATGATTTTATTCATATATAGTACATATTATCTCCGCCAAAAGATATAGTGATTCACTAAACTTCAAAGTTCTATTTCTTTAAATTTGAAATTTGCTAACATTTTAACTGAAAAACGGTTTATTGGTTTAATTAAATTAAACAAATTAAAAGTATGTCCATTATTATTACAGAGTGTAGTACTATATAAAGAACTATCCTTTTGACGATGTTTCGGTCGTTGAATGAAAGATATCTGTTGTAAACGTATTATAGATAATACCAACCTTAATTTTTTGAGAATTTAACTATTTTTTATTCGGAGTTAAACTTTTTATTGTCAAAACTATTTAGAATAGATAAAACATTTTGTTAAATTCGAACTTTTCAGAAAACTTTATGTAATTTAAGAAAAAAAAAGAAAATAAATAAATAAATCTTCTAAGTGAAAAGAATAACAATAAGAAAGGAAAATACATAAAATTTAGTATCGTATTTGCAGTAAGTTTTACCTCAATAAAAACGGAAATTTGGTATTAGGCTTGAAACATTAAATTTAGTTTAGCATGAAGGGAGCCTTGATTTGCTCGAAATTAAACTCAGATATGTATTATCCATCACCACAGTAACAGGCATTAATCGTGGCATTGAACTTGGGATTTACGAGTATCAATAACGATCAAGAAATCTGAATTATTATAAGAAATTATTACGATAAACGATTTTTTTTGCTTTTATTTTACGTTGAATTAAAACAAAGTCACAGTTATTTAAATTCTAATTATTTAGCAAGAAATAGAAGTAAAATAACGATTGAAAAAACTGTACAAAATCACAACGTGCATTCTTTGGAAACCAATAATTAAATTCGTATATTGTAAAAATTTTAAATGCAATATTAACCTTCCGCATACCAGACCGGTGCAACAGGACCCGATAGATACATTCAAATTGATTTTTCACATTTTAAAAAATGAAAATTTTGTAAATATGTGACTTTTTCTGGAATGTTCTACTCAAAAGAATAGAACATCCCAGAAAAAAACCATATTTACAGAAATTTCAGTTTTTAAAATAAATTAGAAATATCATTATAAATATACCTGTCGGGGCCATTGAACCCCTCTGGTAGGCGGAGGGTTAACATAAATCTATTAAACCGAAACAAGCATAAAATATGCAGCTTTATATATGTCGCAGTGTTGGAGAAAGTCCGATAATCTATATGTAGCACGTGATTTTTCTTTCCCGTTTTTATACTCAAAACGGCCATTAAGAGAGCGAACCGCGGTTAAATTATTTCAATCCCACCCACCACTGTTACTGTTATCTTATTATTATTATTAGACATTATGCTTTTTGAAATATTCATTATCTTAAGAAAGAAAGAAACGTTTTACAAAAATTCCTTGTTCTAACAGATTTTACTTAATGTAATAAACCTCAATGTAAGTTGATTAAAACAACAATCTTAGGGAGTTTCGAGATTTTTTTAATCATCTTCTTCAGGAGAGAAAAACAAGACGCCAAACTGTGGAAATAAAGTGGTACTCGAGCGCTCGTAGCTGGTCATATATTTATTTTGACAAAGAGGATTCTCAAATTGAAATTATGTTTGAGGAAAAAACATGAAATAGTGAAATATGCATGAAAGTGCGTAACTCTACAATTATTAAAATAACTGAAAATCAGTTATTATTATCCTATTAAAATGCAATTTTTATGGCCTAGTGATATATTTCTTACATTATTCAAAACTGTTTCTAGTCAGATTTAAAAAAATATTTTTCACTAGTAATTAAACAAGCATTTTCTTTGTTTTTCTTAAGGCTGTTCTTAAGTGATCTGCTCAACAAGCGTAAAACGTTTTGACACATTTACAAATTCATTTTTTAACGGAAAGATATAAAATTGGAATGTTTGACCATGGAAGCGATTTGGAATCGAACTGTGTTTTCCATCTTTTGATCAGTAAATTACCTATTGAGTTATAATCGATTTTGATCACGTGACAAACATGTTTTTCACCATTTTTGAGAAATTATGCCTCTTTCGCGCGGAAGTTCGGTTCAAAACGCCCACTTTGACACTATTTTCTGAAAGGCCTATTGCGTTTGCAAAAAAACGGAAAAACAGCTCGATTACATAGTTTCTGAACAACAACACCTGTTCGTTTCATGCATTTCCGAATAAAAATAAATTAAAACTTTTGTCACAAATTTATCCTTTTGGATTTGAGAACAGCCTTAAGAATTCATTTAGAAAAAAATCATTTCGTATGATACATTTACCAATTAGAAAATGTATTAGTGTATTAAAGTACACATGGTGTTCCATTACCCTCGGGGTCCAGGTACTCAATCGGTAAAGCACGCAAAGTTTCTGGGTTCGAATCCCATCTCGGGCACTTTTTCTCTCAGGTGTAAAAAATCCAATTCATATAAAATATATTTTTTAATTATTTCTTTCAGATTAATTTAGCGCAAGAAGATGAAATAGTAATGTTTATTAAACGCCCTACTCCGCCCCGCACTTCAATTTCTTTTTTCTTTCTTTCTTTACTTTACTTTTTTTTTTTTGAGGATGGGGGGGGGGGGGGAGTGGCACACACATTAGAAGGATATTTTGGCAATAAAGTCAGCTTTAATAGAATCAAAATCTGTTATTTTGAAATAAAATAGCGTATTTTAATTTATTAAAACTGTCCAGTCTACAAGAAAAGAACCGATTCCCGAGGAATCGGTCCTTTTCGGAACGGTTCCTCGGATTCGGTCCTTTTTGGAATGGTTCCTCGGATTCGGTCCTTTTTGGAACGATTCCGAAATGGACCGACTCCGAGGAATCGGTCCTTTTCGGAACGACTCCGAGGAATCGGTCCTTTTCGGAGTCGGTACATTTTGGACCGATTCCGAGGAATCGTTCCGAAAAGGACCGATTCCGTGGAGTCGTTCCTTTTCGGAATCGTTCCAAAAAGGACCGATTCCGAGGAACCGTTCAAAAAAGGACCGAATCCGAGGAACCGTTTCAAAAAGGACCGAATCCGAGGAACCGTTCCAAAAAGGACCGAATCCGAGGAGTCGTTCCAAAAAGGACCGAATCCGAAAAGGACCGATTCCTTTTTACAGAATGGAATCGTTCCTTCAGTTTCACTGCCGGAATCGTTCCTTTGGAGTCGTTCCTCAACAAATGACACATCTCTAATGTTTATGTATAATAGCGTGACATGTGACAAGGGGGGGGGGGGTGAGGGGGTATGGTGAAGCGTGACACTTTGTGACAAAGGGGGAGGGGGTCAAAAATATTGAAAAAAAGTGTGACATCATTTATGGACCGCCCCTTATTAGAGAAAATATATCCTTTTTCTTCTGAAGAACTTCGAAATTCTGTATCGTTATAGTATTACGTTTTAGCTGATTTTTACGATTGTACTTTTGTCGCGGAAAAGATCGGCACCGAAAACATTTTACAGCACTTTAGTCAAGCAGCAAACTTCCCGGCACATCTCTACCGCATTTGCAATAGAAATTACTACTACGAAGTTTATTATTTGGAAAGAGTGGCCTTAAATTTTTTAGTAATATTTGTACCGCAACAAACGTTCAAACCCCTATTTATGTTGCATTGTTAAACTACTTATTTTATTTTAATTACTGTTTTTTTTTAACCCTTTTATAAGTGTGTTGCGGTCCGCCTAAAGTCGGAAACTCATGTTTGCGGCCCGCGAGAAAAAAAGGTTGAGTGCGGCTGGTCTAAATGTTGACAATTAGACTGCATTTCTCCATTTAAGGCTGTTCTTAACTGCTCTGCTCAACAAGCGCAAAACATTTCGACACATTTACAAATTCATTTTTAACGGAAAGGTATAAAATTGGAAAGCCTGGCCATGGAAGCGATTTGGAACTGAACTGTTTTTTTCCCCACATTTTTTGATCAATCAATTACCTATTGAGTTATAAGGAATTTTGATCATATGACAAACACGTTTTTTGCCCGCTCTTGAGTCTCTTTCTTCCTTCGCGCGGAAATTCGGTTCAAAACGTCCATTTTGACATTATTTTCTGAAAGATCTATTGCGTTTGCAAAAAAATGGAAAAAACAGCTCAATTACATAGTTTCTGAAAAACAACACCCGCTAGTTTCATGCATTTTTGAACAAAAATAAATTAAAACTTATGTCAGAAAGTTGGCCTTTTGGATTTGAGAACACCCTTAAAACAACTTGGGTACACGTCGAAACTCGATGCATCGGAAATCGGGCGCGAACTTTTGCAATCGCCCAATGTAATTATATTTGCTTGAATAAATCCTTGTATATTATTAAGGGGTCTCATGACTCTTAAAGCTTTAAAATTTTCGAAATTTTAATTTTTTTAGATGTTAAACTCCTATCTTTTCTGAACATTTTGATATAATTGTTAACTTGGAATTCCTATTAGAACAGAGGTTATGGCTTTTAGAATTATACCCACTCAATAGCTGAAGCTGCGTTTCCGAAACTTTGAAGTCATTTTTCTCCAAATGACGTTTTTGGGCCATAACGCGCACGATATCTCAAAAACTTCTGAATATTTTTTCATGAAATTTTCAAAACATATGTTTCATGTTAGTCTGTATAAACTGAACCTTGGGCTTAGGTTAATGTCAGACGAACGTCTTTTTGCGCGCTTTTTTCCTTACGTATTAACACTACACAATGCTAGCATTGTGTAGCATATTGCATTAGCCTAAAATTTCCTTTTTATTTTTCAAAACAATATTTTTTTAGGTGATTATACTGTTAAAATTTTCTAAATTTTGCATCAGATGAATACAACTTTGTATTAAAAATGTAAAAGGCTTTAAATACAAATTTATTTAGGTTCAGGGTAATTATTACAATCTGAAGTATAGGCACCAAAATTTTCATTCTAGTTGCAAAATTTATTTTGTAATTCTGCGCGTAATCTGGTATGCCGATTTTCTGCTCGTCAAATGTCTGACAGTTTGGGGCCCCCTGTAAATGCTAATTCTGCATCTTGCAATTTTTTAAATACATGAAATGAAAGAACATACTTATATCTTAAACCCCCAATAAAAATTGTGTCATAAAATCACAGTTTTAAGATATTAAATGATGAAATGTTTTTTTCATTTTTTCGAATTTTAAGAGTCCTGAGACCCTTTTTAAGCCTGAAAAAGAACAAATAATAATTTTAAAAAATTACAATTTACAACGACCATTTGGAAAATGATTTTTTCAAAGACTAAAATTTAAGACATAAAAAATCGCACGGAGTTGATCAAACATTACGTACGCCATGGATTACATTTTTCGGTACTGTAAATTTTTAAATTTCTACGGAGCTGGTCATACATTACGTACGCCATGGATTAAACATTAATATTCCTGCACTAATTTTAAATGAAATTTCATTCTTAAACTTCTAAACATCCCACAATATTACTTTTTACACCGTCGTACAGAGAAAAAAAGTGTACTTTTAAACGCAATTTGTTTGAAAGCTGTATCTCAATTTGTTTCTGAGTTATTAATTTTTTTATTATTTTTTTTTATTATTATTATTTTCTTTTTTTTTTTTTTTTTTTTTTTTTTTGTAGTTTTTATTATTTTTTTGTCATAGTAGCAACAAAAGTATCCATCTCTGTTGAAAGTAAAGCGAAAATACAGATTACTGTATAGACCAATTAGAAAACGAATAAAATGCGGATTCAACCAATAAAGCGCTTCAGATATGTTTTTGATTTCCTACCCTGACAGAGGACAATAACCATTTTTCCAAATGGTTAATAAAGGCCAATCGCAGAATAAATATTTAATAAAATGCATTTCGGTTGATTTCAAATCCGTAAAACTGGAAATAAAACCAACCATGCAAAACACTGTAGCTCTTTGATATCAGATATCTGCATCAATTTGAATAACATCCACACGAATACCTAAAATAAAAAAGGTGGTAAAAAGATTTACTTGACTTCTTCCAAAATTTCCAAAGTGCACGTGTCTTATCTTTTCTCTTTTTTTTCATTCATCTTTTTTTTTTATGGCGTGACTTGCTAAGATTTGTATTTTTCAGTGGAGCTAAGGAATTTTTTTATGGCTACTGCACTAAAATGAGGTATAGTCGATTTATTTTTCAGAAAAAATATGAGTAGAAGTGCACGTGCTATAAGGTATTTTGTATTTGAGGAATGTCTCTACTGTTGAAATACCGCTTCA
The DNA here is from genome assembly GCA_963932465.1 of Maratus speciosus. Lineage (NCBI taxonomy): Eukaryota > Metazoa > Arthropoda > Arachnida > Araneae > Salticidae > Maratus > Maratus speciosus. The sequence continues at coordinate 297,894,937 of OZ010798.1, forward strand.
TAAATAAGTTCCCAGATGATAAAAGACATTTTGTTCAACGAATTTCGAAAAGAAGTATACGTAATCAATTTGAACTGTTTATACATTGGCGGAAGAAAAAATTAAAGAAATTAGAAAACAGGAATTCTGCTTTTTTAGAATTTAGTGTCGCCCCCGATGAAAAAAAAAATATGTATATAAATACAGATAGTACAAAACATATTTTAGTTTTAAGTCTTAAAACATACGCTTTTATTTTATATAAAATCGCTGACGAATTCCACATTTACGATCCAGTCTTAAACAATATCTACAGAAAAGTATGCATAGGACGTCACTATAGCTGAAAAATACACAAATCCAAAAAAAAAAAGATGTTGTCATTCAAGAAACTCGACAAAAATTAAATGATTCATATGCCTTCATGTGTTTGTAATATTAATTTAGATATTTAAAATTAAATATAGTTTATAACAGCTCCATATTTTATCAGAAATTATTCATTTATATTTTATCAAAATAGCACATATTTTAATTGCATTTTGTTTTTCAGTTGTTATGGGAAAATGGCAACAGAAAGATATGATTACTATTTTCCAACTATTTTTCTTTTAATTTCAACAGAAATGGAGCACTTCCGTTGCCAAAATTAAACAAATGACGCTAAAATCTACAAAAAAAAAAAAAAAAATAATAATAATAATAATAATATCTCAAAAACAAATTGAGATGCAGTTTTCAAACAGATATTGGATACAAAAGAACTTTTTTTCCCCAATACGACGGAATAACAAATAAAAATGGGCGATTCTTAAAAGTTAAAAAAAAATTGCAGATAGAGTAATTAATCGTACAATGATACATCTGCTTTGTTTTACAGCTGGCTTATACAACGGAACGTTATTTTTTAGAGATGACACTTTAATTGCTGGGAGAAAGAAGGAGCATATCGGGGGCTAATAAGTAAAAAAACTCATGTAATCTGAGTGATTTTACAGCTAAAATCTCGGAACTTCCATAAGATCTTTTTTGTCAGTTTTGCCAGGCCCAGTGTTACAAAAACTGGGACAGGGAAACAAAAACGCAACGTGTCTATAACGGAATCCTGTCTTAATTGTAAAAATTTTATTGACCCTTCAGACAGAATACAATACAATTATACCCGCTAAGACGGAAGTCTATTTTAAACGGAATTTTTCTCCTATTCCTGGTGAATCCGTCTTAGCAGGCTTTATTACATTAAATAAACAACAAACTTATAAAATAAAACCTTTGAAAGCGGAATTACTTAGAGACTGAAACAAAATTCCAATTTAGCAGGTTTAATTGTTTAATATTCTTTTCATAGGGGCAATGAAATTTTTAATTCTAAAACAGAATTTCCATTATGTGATTCCGCTTTAGTAGGTTTTATTATACTAAATAAACAACAAACTTATACAATAAAACCTTTGAAAGCGGAATTACTTAGAGACTGAAACAAAATTCTAATTTAGCAGGTTTAATTATTTAATATTCTTTTCATACGGACAATGAAAGTTTTAATTTTAAAACAGAATTTCCATTATGTGATTCCACTTTAGTAGGTTTTATTATACTAAATAAACAACAAACTTATTGAATAAAACCTTTGAAAGTGGAACTACTAGAGAGTGAAACAAAATTCCACTTTAGCAGGTATAAATGTTTAGTATTCATATCGTAGGGACAACGAAATTTGTAATTTTAATACAGAATTCCATTATGTGACTCCGTCTTAGCAGGTTTCATTATACTAAATAAACAACAAACTTATACAATAAAACCTGTGAAAGTGGAAAAACTAGGGACTAGAACAAATTTCCAATGACGTAATTGTTTAGAATTCCTATCGTATAGGGACAATCGCATTTTTAATTTTGCAACAGAATTCCGTTATAAACAGATCAATTTATATAGTTTACTGAACAATGTGCAGTAAAACTTCTGGAAACAGAATTGCTACGAGCAGCTAACAATGGGTTTTAGATAGGTTCCCGCCTACGCAGACAAATTTGTGAGGTATTCCTTTTGGAAGGAACTATAAAAATTTTCTGCTATAGACAGGTTCTGTCTTCACAATTTTTACTGTATTAAGTTCTACTCGATGCATTCTAGCGAATGGCATGTTATTAAACGGCCTGGTATTAGGTCCCTTTAAGGCTGTTCTCGAATCCAAATGGACTACTTTCTGACATATTCTTTAATTCATTTTTGTTCGGAAACGCATGAAATTGGCAGGTATTATTATTTAGAAACTGTGTGATCGAAAGATGTTTAGCATTTTGGGGTAAACACAAAAGATCGTTCAGAAAATAAAGTCAAATTTGGCGTTTTGAACCGAATTTCCAACCAGAAAAAGAGAAAAACCGATCACCACGTGACCTAAAAGCACTTATAATTCGATAAGTAATTTATTTATCAGGAAATGGAAAACCCATTTTAATTCCAAATCGCTCAAATTTCAACCCCCCCTCCCCCCAATTTTATGAAGTTTAAAAAAAGAGTCCGTAAATGTGCCAGAAAGTTTCGCGTTGTTGAGCAGGGAACTTGAGAACAGCCTTAACGATTAAAAAATAAAAAAGATGAAAAAGAAGAAAAGGAAATAAGAAAGACAACTTATATTTCTTCTTATCTCCAAAAGCTGTTTAAACTAATATTTGAATAAGTTTCAAGGCAAGATATATCCTGCTTTTATGTATAAATTTCATCTCTTTCAAAATTCCCATTTCACGTTCTTCAAAATACTTCTGTCTCAAAACTTAGAAGGAGATAAGTTTCTCCCCTATACCCTTTCTACGTCTGCCTTTCCACGGCGGAAATTGCAAAGCACTTTACGTGTTCATTCATCCATAATATCGCTGAGTTGTAATCATTTACGATTCTGCAGACACTAAGGATATCACGAAGCTTCTAGCTTTTTACATTTTCATGAAACGGTATTTAAATGGAAAGGTATTTAGCTTCTAAAGGAATGATTACATGATGTTTTGAAATATAAAATTTATGTAGAAAAGTCCGGTCTCACGTATAAAAAGTCCTTTCGGCCAGTGCCGGGAGAAAGAAGAAGCTTTCTTATTTCATGGTTTTAAAAATTTGCAAGTTTTACTTGAAACTCAAAATTTAAGAAGCTAAAATGCGACGAACCCGATAAGAGAATATTCGTCAATAGTGAATTTGAATGAGAATTGTGCCAAATTAGTAAGCTATAGCCAAGTTGGCATCATTTACGGTTACTTATTTTTGGTTGCCAAATTTGGTGATATTTCGTCAAGTGTCGCCAAGCTTGCCGAGAATTTGAAGCTAACGTTCACTAAAACTCATAAATTAACACCTGATTTCTTTTAATTATTGTCTTGTTTCAAAATGTCAACCACCCTAGAATTTCAAACTGCTATATCTCAAAAAAATTTTAAGTTAGAGACGAAACAAAAAATACCCCGGAATCCTTGTATCAAGGCCTAATATTTAAACATAAAATAAATTTCAATTTCTAAATTTTTTTGTGTATAATTTTAACTTTAAATATTTAAACGGCCGCCATTTTGAAACAAGATGGCGGATGAAGGTGGCCAACGAACTTGGTCGAGACCAAGGAGCTTAAACCTCCTTGGTCGAGACATATGTATGCACTATACACACAATAAATCTCATCCAAATCAGTTTATAAATACGAGAGTTATCGCATGACAAAAATCAGATATATCTACCCTATATATATATAATCCTAACGAAACGAATTTATGAAACGGATATTATGAAACGACTGAAATGAAATGAATTTATGTAACGATTCTATGAAACGACTGATTAAACAATTGATTATGTTTCACGGCGATTTCTCCTAAAGTATGGAATACTTTACGATGAAATTAACACTAAAAATCCGTATTGATCCGCAGATCTCAAAACTGGTATTAGAAATTTTATATTCGAGTTGATTTTCGAAATATTAATTTTTTTCTAATTTTAAATACTTTTCTCTAATGATAGCAACTCAAATTTTAATCATAACAGATTTTTTTTCATATTTTAGAAAAGGTTATTATTTTAAACTAATTTGGCGACCAGTTTGGCCTCCCATAAATGTATGCTAAGAACAATGCCTTTTTTTTTTATTTCATTATCATTTTATTTAATATAAAACTTTCATTTAAAACTGAAACATTTAGTATTAATGGCTTTCACTTCTTTCTTTTTTTAAAACGAAACGAAAAGAAAAATTTTAAGCGCAGATGTTATATACGCACCGGGGTACCTAATTGGCGCCAAAATGGCGATATTTTACCTAACATGATAACCCGGCTATTGTTGCTTATTTATTAATAAATGTTTATTTACATTTATTTTCTTTTTATTTAAAAAAAATGTTATAAATTGTTTTTTTCTGTAGTTATTAATTATTTTTTTTATTTATTTATTGTTATTTCATTTTTAAAATAATAGGAAATAATTTAAAAATACATATGTAACTGGTATTCGAAAATGAGGTTTTCGCCAAATTGTCGCAAAAAAAAATCACGCCAAACCCGGTGCGTATATGACACCTGTGTTAAATATTAGATACTGCAACAAATCATGACATTTAATTTCAAATTCAAAGCAAATGACCAATATCGTCAAGTTATATAAATCGCCAAATTATACAAGTTGGCGTAATTTTTATTTTAAATAACGAAAGAACAAATAAATTAGTATAAAAATACAAATAACGCGTCGAAATAAAAATCACTTGATTGCGTAAACACGTGTAACTTCCTTACAGTCAAGTGAATGTGACATTTACGATCAACCATTATTGGCATATAATCTTATAGTCTGGCGATTGATTTTTGGTCTATGGGATAACCAAGTAGTACCGTTTTAATTTACCACTCGAAAAATAAAAAAATGTTAACTGGCGAGTTAAGAAAAAAGCTATTGGCAAGATTTGAACCCGGCTAATATAAAAGTACCAAGAATTCTTTGCGATCATGGCAACTTTTATGTAGTTTTATTCGAAAAAATAACTTTGATTCTTTAATGAAAATGGAAACCTTTCTTATGAAAAGCGAAGGAACTGTTGATGATAGTCACATGACTTAGGCTATTATTATAGAGATTGTTTTCAATTCTAAAAACAGCGCAAAGAATAATATTTCCTAACGATTAAAAATTTATTTACACATAACTATTAAAAACAGGAAAAAAACTTTAAAATTACTATTAAATGAGTACGTGTTAAAAGCAGGAAAATATTGAAAATTATGTCTTGAAAATTGTATTTACACGGGAATATTAAAAGAAAAAGGAAATTTTAAAATAATAAATACATCAATATGCGTTTAATCCTTTCAGGAGCAAGGTACTTTCATTCGTAAAATGTTGAAATCAGTGAATGGCACCAGAATTTACAAACAAATTCCGAAATACGAAAATGCTTTTGTTCACTTACTTAATAAAAGGAAAATTTTCGTTCCAATATTCTGGTGCCAATGTGGTATTTAAGAATTAAAATTAAGTGCTCCAAAAATGAACCACCGCTCTTAAAGGGGTTAAAGCAGTAACATGTAGTGATTGTAGTAAATTGTATTATGTCAATCGTTTTATAACGCTGTTAAAAAAAATACCGGTTTTAATAAAATATACTGTTTACTTAATTCATTTTATTTTATCTGCTTTTCAAATGTTTAACTGATCTTCTTTAATCAAACACCAAAACAACCATTGGATGTCTTAACAGCAACTGATTCGGCCTCAAATTTTCGCAATCAAAGGGAATTGAATGGAAACTCGTTTCATGTAGATCGCTATAGGTTTTTTCGTTATAATTCAATCTTCTATAATCTTTTAAAAACCAATCATATTAACGTGATTTTAGATTCTGCGGTGCCTGAACGGGGGGTTGGCGAGCGTAGCTTGCAGGGGGCAGAGCCTCCTAGTAATATATAAAAAATCGTTTGGCAATAGATTTCTCTTGTAGATATGTAATAACAATATGAAATGAATAAATGTAAAGGTTTCGTTAATGAAATCATTTGCGTTTTCCTAAAACTATTTGCAGGAAGAAAATATGGTTTAGTTTGTTCTAAAGCAGAGTTTAAAACGTATTATAACCGGTAAGGATTTTGGATAGGTATAATATGGAAAAAAGGTTTAACTACGTATACGTTTAAACGTATATGGGGCATTCTCACAACCTTTTGACTTTCATGTCCCTGAATAATAATTTTTATTTTAATACACTTTTTTTTTTCAATACTCTGGGGAACATCCCCTTGCATGATTGCACAACAATATTAACGAGATAAATAAGTTTTGGACGTTGTTGTGGGTCCAAACACCTGGAAAACTCCTATACCGTCCCGTGTCACTGATGCTGATTTTTAAGTTTGGAGCTGTCAGGATAAAATTGTTTCAATAAAAATAGTTCGATGTAATTTTTTTCTGAAACTGGAACTATTGTTTTATATAAATATGTAGCTAAAAATTAACCTGCACACATTTTTACGGTTGTTATTATTTTTTAAACTATGTCCCTGGGTTTTAGATTCCTTACCATCCCTCTTCTAAAATTATACAGAAAATAATTTCAGATGCAGCCACAGAATTTTTTTTTCAAGTTTTTTCTCTTGCAGAAGTATGCTAGAGAAATAATGTCTAAAATTCTTTGGCAGGAAATTTACTGTAGAATTTAAATCAGCATTTAAATATCAATTTCAAGCATCGTGGCTTTATTGGTAGTCTCACCGTCCCCAAGGTTTATTCCTGCACTTTTCGAGGTAAATTTTAAAAAAATTTTAATTTCATCCAATGTTAACAACTGTTTCTAAAAATCAATGAGCATTGTGGCTATCACTTAATTTTAACATGATTTTCCTAAAAATAGGTGGTAATTTTCCTTACCGTTCCATCCTTACCTACCGTCCCTTTTTTGCCATTTCGTTCCTTTTTTCTTATACCATCCCTTTTTTTTACCTTACTGTCCCTTCTTTAACGCCCCTTTAAGACAATGTTATACAAAAAGTCTGTAGTAAAAGTACTACATTGTTATTTTTTCCTATTTGAATGTCCTGTGGGTACTATGCAAATTCATTATAAGTAAAAATTTAGAAGAAAATAAAAAGTTATAGGAGTAAAATGGTAAGGAAAAATTTAACTCGCAAGTTTAACTTAAACCTCAGTCAAAAAATTCGCTGCTGACCATTTTTTCTTTATTTTGAATCATTAAGGCATTCGTCTATCAGATTAAAATGTTATTTTAGCAAGTTTAATTTTGTCAGATTTTTTTCCCAAAAGTCAAAAGATAGTGAGAATGCCCCATATGCGCGAGCACTAATGCAAGCACATTGACAGCATTCATTAAATCACTGGGTCATACAAAGTTCCCGGTGTTGTAATGCCGCTAGTACTGAAACATTGTGCGGACCGCAGGTTGGACAACCCCGTTCTAAATTATTTAAAACTAAGTATATTTCTGTGATTGATTGTTTAACCGAAGATTATCTTACTTGCGTGTTAATTTCGCTATATTGTGTACTTCAACTTTCAATTACATTTCATATGAAATTTTTTAATGAATAACTATATACTAATTACATAACATTATATGCTATTCGGAATTTATTTCATATTATGATGTAAACTATATAAATCACCAGGGATTTTATGAATGAACTACAATTTTTTTCCCGTCAATGAAAACCGTAGATAGACCTAGTCACCATGGTAACGAGCAAAAAAATTACGTCATCCGACGGGGATTTGACATTGATTTCTAGCATAGAAGCTGGCACGCATGGCGTGTTGTGTCAGACTGAACAACTTTTAGATTGAAAGTAATCAATAACGGTTGACAATATACCCTAGAGAGCATTAAATTTAGTTGAGTCGTTTAGAATCTCGACATTTGCTATGACTGTTTCTTATCGAGTAAAAGAAGAATTGTCAGAAGTGAAACTTTTAAGAAATCTATTGAAAATACTTATTATAAAAGAAAAAAATAATAAATAAATTTTTTTTAAATTTTATAATAGCATGAACAATGATTGACAATATGCCCAATTTAAATTAGCACGCGAAGAATCTCAACATTTGCAATAAACTGTTTTGTAACAAGTAAAGGAAGTATATTGTCAGAAGTTTTGTGAAATGTTTTTAACAAAGAAAATCACAGATTGAGCCCGAATATTTGCTATAAACTGCGTTTATCAAGTAAAGGAAGTACTGTCAGAAGTGAAGATTTTAAGAAAAGAAAACGAAAATACACTACTTAGAAGAATTAAAGGAAATATGTACAACTTATTTGTATATTGTCAGAAGTTTTGTGAAAGGTTTTTAACAAAGACGATCACAGATTGAGCCCGAATATTTGCTATGAACTGCGTTTACCAAGTAAAGGAAGTACTGTCAGAAGTGAAGATTTTAAGAAAAGAAAACGAAAATACACTACATAGAAGAATTAAAGGAAATATGTACAATTTATTTGTATATTGTCAGAAGTTTTTTGAAAGGTTTTTAACAAAGAAGATCACAGATTGAGCCCGAATATTTGCTATGAACTGCGTTTACCAAGTAAAGGAAGTACTGTCAGAAGTGAAGATTTTAAGAAAAGAAAACGAAAATACACTACATAGAAGAATTAAAGGAAATATGTACAACTTATTTGTATATTGTCAGAAGTTTTGTGAAAGGTTTTTAACAAAGACGATCACAGATTGAGCCCGAATATTTGCTATGAACTGCGTTTACCAAGTAAAGGAAGTACTGTCAGAAGTGAAGATTTTAAGAAAAGAAAACGAAAATACACTACATAGAAGAATTAAAGGAAATATGCACAACTTATTTGTATATTGTCAAAAGTTTTGTGAAAGGTTTTTAACAAAGAAGATCACAGATTGAGCCCGAATATTTGCTATGAACTGCGTTTACCAAGTAAAGGAAGTACTTGTCAGAAGTGAAGATTTTAAGAAAAGAAAACGAAAATACACTACATAGAAGAATTAAAGGAAATATGTACAACTTATTTAAATTTACAAATAGGGTCAATAAAGGCTGACAATATACCCTAGAATCTGAACATTTTCTATGAAATGCTTTTATTAAGTAAGGGAAAAATGGCGTCAACTTATAGTTTCATTTTTCCGTCCACTCAATTTCCATTGATCTATTTCGTTATCCATTTTTTTATTTATTAGCTGAAATAGAATTTGTTTTTATTGATGTTATGAAAATAATTTTGCTAGTTAAGGACATCTATGATTTACAGGAGTTTAATCAGAGTTAGTTACAATTAAACCCCTTGAGCGGTTGTATAATTAAATTTATCTCAAAAACTAACATTTTGTATATTTTGCTATCTGTTTTAATGTATTGAATCGATAAAGCACGTAAGTGACTAAAATGTATCTTTTTCTTGTCATTTAGTTTTTTCACTTTCAATAATTAGCAATTTTCTCGCTATTTATAATAAATATTAATGTTTTTTTATAAGGTAGAAGTTAGAAGAACATAATTTATTAAATTATAATAATTTTATAATTTACTTAGAAAAACATAATTCGACTTTGAATTATCATCTTTAGTCATTCGGTCCTCTTTCGAACCTCTCTCCACAAAACGCACAGAGTGAAAAAATTTGTATGTACAGTAGAACCTCGATTAACCGAGCTTCGATTAATCGAGGTTTCTGTTAACCGAGCCGATAACGAAGCCTGTTTTTTGTTTGTGAATGAGCCTTAGAAAAGATCACACATTTTATTGCACTGACAACTGTCCTAAAAATTGATGTGATCGGGCAGCCACTGATAGAAAATACGGACTTTTCAACGAAAGGTAACAGACTTTTTAAAAAAAGATGTAAATTTAACAAATTAATGTAATAAAATTAAAAAATATATACGTTTTCTGGAGATTTGTTTTATTTTTGAAAATGCATCTTTCAATATTTAACCTAGTACAGTTTAAAAAAAAAAAATAATAATTTGTTTTTTAAAATTTACTACTAGTAGTTGCTTTCCTTTTAAAATTTGTTGAGCCCTGAAATATAACTTTATATATGTTTATTTTTGTCATTTAAAAAACTTTCTATTGTTTTTTATTCTAAGAGATATTCAATTCGCGAGCACGGCGAGTTTATATACACAATTTCTACACTCTAAAATTGGGAGGAGTGAAAAGTTCACTTTTTGAAAGAGTGACAGGCATTTTTACTCTTTTTAGAGTGAGTTTTATAAAAATACACTCCTTAAAGAGTGGAGTTTTCCACTCTCTAGAAAGGAGTGAGATGTCTCACTCCTGAAAGAAGAGTGACTTACGTGTGCATTGCTTATTAACCAATCAGAGAAGCAAGGCGACGTCACCCTTTAAAGATAAGAAAAATGATCACTTTTTCGTCCGCCATTTTAAGATTAGGATATCATTAAAATTACTCTTTGGAATACATAAAATGAAGGTAAGTCTTGTTTAATTTTAAGCATTTATCCGTGTAGATATGTGGAATGTCCAGATTATGAGCTAAAAAGTTGTATGTTTGTATAGGAAAAGATTGATCGTGGAGTATTCATAAGTGATTGTGAGATTTCTTCATGTAGCGATCTGAAATGTAATTGTTTTAAGGGGACCGGGAAAGCCGTATCTCTGCCATGTTAAATTCACCAACTTTATGTACCTTTTTCTCAGAAAGGGTGAAAGATAGAGGTCTAGATTTTTTAGAGTAGTTAGAATAACATGCTTTACGTTTTTTAACTGACCATTTTCGTTCTAAAGTGATTGTGAGATTCCTTCATGTAGCGGACTGAAATGTAATTGTTTTAAGGGAACCGGGAAAGCCGCCATGTTAAATTCACCAACTTTATGTACATTTTTCTCAGAAATGGTGAAAGATAGAGGTCTAGAATTTTTAGAGTAGTTTGAATAACATGTTTTACGTATTTTAACAGACCATTTTCGTTCTAAGTAAAATTCAAAATTCAAAATTAATTATTTATTGAAAGTCATTTTTAAATTAGCACTTTTTGGTAAGATTTCACTGCCTAAAATAAATAATTCTCAAGAAACCATTAAATCCCTGTGTATACAATATAACATAGTATAAGTATTAAAAAAAATCTGAGTTCTTATGTTTAATAGATATTGAAACAAGTTGGAAATTGCTCACCAAACGTGGCAAATGAGGTGCGTTCGTACTATAACTAGTTTTAAAAATATTTTTTGCACCGCATATTGTACTGAATGTATATTTTAGTGCAATACATAAATGCATATCCCTTTCATTCTGTTCTGAAAGGCTGTAACATCATTAAAATGCACTTAAAATATTTTTTTTTCCCATTGGCCGTCATGTAACGGAAAACTTTTGACTGTCCTTGTAATTAAACTATGCATCCGATTTTCCTGAAATTTGAAATGAGTCTACAAAATTTTGCAACAAATATATATTTAAAAGTTTAGATCATTCGGAAGGCTGTAACATCATTAAAATATACTTGCAATAATTTATTCCCATTGGCCGTAATGTAACGGAAAACTTTTGACTGTCCCTGTAATTAAACTATACATCCGATTTTTATGAAATTTGAAATGACTCGACAAAAGTTTGCAACAATTATATATTTAAAATTTCAGACCATTCGGTTGGGTAGTTTTTGCTCTGTTATATGCGGGTGTTGAATTCAGACCCTTATCTCCGGGAGGGATTTCTGTGGTTCCGGAGGGTGGGGGACATTATAGAGTTCCGGGGGGGGGGTTGCACTTTTTGACCATTGAAAACACAAAATCTCAAATCTTCCGGAGGGGAAATGCCCCCCCCCCCCCCTCCGGGCCACCCCTGAAATCAACACTGACAGACAGACTAAACGACGAATATAGGGGCTACGTATTTATATAATTACGAACGCACCTAAAAAGGGAACATAAACATGAAAAATCCAAGATTTGAGAAAAAGGCGATTAAAGATTTATTGCCATTAATCTGTGAAGTACTCTTAGAAAGAATGAATAATTTCAACACTTATTTTTTATATATATAAACATGTGTGACGCATCGTTGGAAAGACAAAAGTTTAAACTATTTAATGATATAAAAAAATAAAAATCGCTTTTTAGGTGCGTTCGTAGTTATATAAATACGTAGAACCTATAGTCGTCGTTCAGTCCGTCTGTCTGTCCGTCTGCCCGCATATAACAGCGCAAAAACTACCCAACCGAATCGTTTGAAATTTAAAATATATAATTGTTGTATAATTCTGTCGCGTCATTTCAAATTTTATGAAAATCGGATGTATAGTTTAATTACAGGGACAGTCAAATTTTTCTGTTACATTACGGCCAATGGGAAAAATTATTGTAAGTGCATCTTAATGTTGTTACAGCCTTCCGAATGGTCTGAAATTTTAAATAGGGCAGATGTGCCAGTAATGGTCACTCTTTGATGTTTTGGTTCATAAAAAAATAAGTAATAAATATTTAACTTTAATTAATTTTTTTATAATTTCCCCTTGCATGTTTTATAAAACTGGGTTATTGTTGACACTTTTAATCAAACCAATTAGGAAGTAGAAAATAATGTTTCAAAGTTTTGCTGTTTTTCTGTGAAAATCTTAATGAAGAGGCTTCGTTTAATTAATTTATATATTATTTATTTTCTTGCAAAATTTGAATGCTTTTGTTTGAGTAGCAATAGAAAACTTAGACTTTTATATACTAACGGTCATTTACGAAATTTCATTTATTTTTAAGGTTTTAAGAGAGGGTGTCTATTACTAGAATGGTTAATTAGTCATTTTCCACCAAAACTTTTTAAATAGCTGCTTTTAAGTTAGTTTATGCGATTAATAAAATTTCAATATTTTATTCTTTTTTTATGTATATATATACTTTGCTATTTTAAAATCTGGCAATCAAACCAGCTAGGTAGTAGAAAATATTGTTTAAGAGCACAGCCAAAGACGAGCTCATAGGGCTTAATACCTCTCTTTTAAATAAAAGCAATTAAGTTACAGAAGCTATTCAAAATCTATTTTCTGTGTTAAATGTTTAGTTATTCTTATCTGAAAAAAAAGGGAAAAAAGAGTAATATTCCTTAATTTATAGGCAATATTCATGAAACTGGTAAATCTGCAGATCAGTGGCCCCAAACATCAGTTCTACAGTTTTATTTTGAAATTATTTTACTTAGCATTTAAAATATTCAACTCACAATATCATTTCTTTCATATTTGCAGTATTAATTATTATAAATGATACATCAAGTAGTCTCTGGAAGATTAATTTTTAAAAATAGCGAGACAAAACTAAACATCACTAACATTCCAAAACTTTTTTTTTATTATTATTACCTTTTAAATACCCCACTGTTTCAATAATTTAATAGCTGTAATTGCCTGATATTTAGTATTTTAAACTATCCATCTAAAATAATTAAAACATTGATCGTCTGATAATTACAATAATTGATGCAAACAGTAAATGATCATCACAAATTTTTTATTAATTACTGGTATCCTTATTGTTAAATTTATTTGAAAATAACCATTTTGTTTCATTAGTATGTTTTCATTAAATTCTGGTTCTAAATACAGTCATAAAAACAATTATATTTATTACTTTTTATGGGGTGTCCGTTACTGGGCCAGAGGGTGTCCATTACTGGGCTTTTGGGTGTTTTGGTATATTTCTGTTATTTAAAATTAAATTTCGATTCACATTGGGAAATGAGACTATAAGAATGGTTAAATATTGTTGATAGATTAATATAATATTGAAAAAACTGGAATGTAATATTTATAACTATTAATAAAAAAAATAATTTTAAAAGAAATTCCTTAAGAGTGTCCATTACTGGCACATCTACCCCTATTTAATTGTTGCAAAATTTTGTCGAGTCGTTTCAAATTTTATGAAAATCGGATGTACAGTTTAATTACAGGGAGTCAAAAGCTTTCCGTTAACTTTAAGGTCAATGGGAAAAAATTATTTCAAGTGCATTTTAATGATGTTACAGTCTTTTGAACAGAATGAAATTGATATGCACTTATAAAGTTCACCAAAATATACATTCAGCACAATATGCGGTGCAAAAAATATTTATAAAATTAGTTATAGTACGAACGCACCTCATTTGCCACGTTTGACGAGCAATTTCCAACTTGTTTCTATTTCTGAGGTCAATCTTTTCCTATAAAACATATAAAATCTATTTTGCTCATATTCACAAAATACAATATCTACGCGAATAAAAAAATTAAATTAAACATGGCTTATCGCGTCATTTCATTAATAAGTATTGTATCAATTTCATTTTTCAGCAATGACGGACGACAATTAGAAATCATGATTAAGTTAAGGAATATGTTTAAAAGAAAAATATATACATATTCCAGAGAACTTAAAAGTTTAACTTTAGACTCCAAGTTCATATTAAATAAAACAAAAGCAAATGACAGCGGATAATATATATATATACATTCATAATATTTAAATCATGCTTAGAACTTATTTAAAAAAGATGTGAGTTTATAAGTTTTGTTTTTTAAATGGAAAAATTAAAAATATTTTAGAACAATAGGACTTTGCAAAAATAGCAATAATTTAAAGAAAAAGTACGGTTTTATATTTAAAACAAAAATTAAAATCAAATCAAACATTGTTAAACATATAACATCCGCTGATTAAAAAGTTATTAATAAAACTTTAAAAGTAATGTCTTTATAGGGCATGCAATAAAAGCAAACACAAAGGATAAGATTGGAATAAAATATTTTACTTTATTACTATTAGTAATCTAATTTAAATTCGTATGTAACTTTAACTGAATTTTTCCCTAAAAGTTCAATTAATTTTACAAACCATGAATTAAATAAATATTGCTAATAAAGTATTTTATTCCAATCTTTACTACGCTTGTATCTATTTTCATTGCATGCTGTAAAAGATGTGATTCTTTTAAAATGACCATAGAAGCGAAAAAAAATAAAATAAAATAAAAATAAAACGACTACATTAAAAAATGAACATTCACTTTTATGAAAGAGTGACTATTCACTCCTACCAGGGGTGAAAAACCGCACTCATTTAGCAAGAGTGAATAGTCACTCCTCCGAAAAAGTGATTATCCACCCCTGTTTAGAGTGAATATTCACTTTCCAGGAGTGACTATTCACTCTTTCAGAGAGTCAAAAATTTCACTTTTGCTCAGAGTGAATAGTCACTCTAAAGAGGTTGGGCATATTTTGACTCTGCGATAGAGTGACTATTCACTCCTCCGGAGTGAATAGTCACTCCTTTTTATTTAGAGTGTATTAACCGAGATTTCCGATATCCGAGGTACTAGCGGTCCCAATTAGATCGGATAATCGAGGTTGCACTGTATTATTTTACTCCAAAATTTTTGAACCGATCCAATATTTTTCAAAAATAGGCGTTACTGTAAGGGAAGTATTGACAGCAATTTTGCGAACGATTTTTTTCAATTTGTCAAATTTTATGTTATGCTTTCATCCGTAACACATATACTATATGGGTTCATTTGTTTTATTTTTTAATATCTTATCCTGTCATCCATTATCGCTCCGTTGGTAACAGTACCATATGTCTATCCATTGCCACATAAACGAAAGTCAACAGCAAAAACATAAATCGGCACCATGGAGTAAAGTGAAAATGCCGCCATCCGAGACGAAGATATTATTTATCTATCGTCTGCATCTATTTTTGTAATTCGACTTTCGGTGATTCTACTTTGATGTCGCATTGGTAAAGAGAAATCAGCTTGTCGTTCAGAGTAATGATCCTGTGAAAATACTTTGTACACCCGTTTAACTCATTCAGGGGCAATGAAATTCTGTTGCTAAAAGGTTAAACGGTTTGATCATCATCAAAATTTAAGAACAACTTTATTTCTAAATACATAAGTTCTATTCGTCATGTACTTTATAAAGACAAAATTTTATTTAAAAAATCCTGGGTGTTGTACGGTAATTTGGAAATAAAATTAAGTGATGTATGTATATAATATACAACTGAACATTAAGGGGTACAACAAAGATATAAAAACGCTTGCGCGAGGTGAAATATAACAGCTTCAGCAATTAAACTAAATTAAATAACTTGCATTTCTTATTTTTTTTTTAAATAACTAAAAAAAAATGTTAAGAAAGAAACCTTTCATTGCACAATAATTGAATATTAAGTAAACAAATTAAAAAACAAAATAAAACCAACTTCAGATTATTCAGTGATGCATAATTTATTGATTATAACGTTTTCGAATTCTTTTATAATATTTTTTTTCTTAAATATAAGATATAAGTTAAAGGTATAAGGGGGGGGGGGGCTATATAAACAATTTATTTTCTTATTTTAACACATATACAGTAGAGTCCTGTGAAGGTTTACCGTACCCAAAAACTGTTTAAAATCAACACGAAAACTTAATAAAAAAAATTGCCAACCCAAAACCAGACTCGAAACCAAAATGGAAAAAAATTAATCCACATTTTATAGATTTATGGAAAAATAGTCTACAATTATATCTCTAATAACTATTTTATCTTCTATGTTGAAAAATGTACTCATTAATGTTTCAATCAATATATAGTTTTGTTTTGTTTTTTTCCAAAAAAATATTCTTAGACTTTTTTTAAAAATCAGGTCAGCCAGAAGCATACCTGCAAGAGTCAAATCCCAAGTCGAACCCGAAACAATTAAAGTCAACCCGAACCGAAACGGACCCACAACCTAAAAAATCAACGTGAAACCTATTCGAACCGCGTGTCGTACCGGGTTCGGATATCGGGTTACCGGATTCTACTATATAGCCCAATCTGAAATAAATGCTATATTTAAAAGCTATACTTGATTTCAATAAATTTTGTAATTCGTTTTATAGGTCGTAATTGGTATTTTGAATCTCTAGGTACTATATAAGTTTAATTGTAACAAAACTTGTCACGACAATTTGTCAGATATTTCCAGCAAGTTTTCTAGTTGTTAAGGCTGTTCTTAACTGCTCTGCTCAACAAGCGAAAAATGTTTTGACATATTTACAAATTCATTTTTTAACGGAAATATATAAAATTGGAAAGCCTGGCCATGGGAGCGATTTGGAATGGAACTGTTTTTTTTTTCCATTTTTTGATCAATCAGTTACCTATTGAGTTAGAAGCGAATTCTATCACGTGACAAACCCGTTTTTCGCTCGCTCTTGGGTGCTCTTTCTCCCTTCGCGCGGAAATTCGGTTCAAAACGCCCACTTTGACATTATTTTCTGAAAAATCTATTGCGTTTGCAAAAAAATGGAAAAAACAGCTTAATTACATAGTTTCTGAACAACAACACCAGCTAGTTTCAGGCATTTTCGAACAAAAATAAATTAAAACTTATGTCAGAAATTTGCCCTTTTCGATTTGAGAACACCCTTAAGATAAAATGCAAAAAACGAAAACACAAAACTAAAATGTGCCTTGGTAAGAATAATAATTGTCGTCTCTCATCTGCCGAGCTCCAAACCAGGTGGGGTGTCTGGCCTTCTGAAGGCCACAACAATCGCCTGATGTCTTTGGGCCATCTGCACCTTTTGCGACCCTGAGCGCACATTCGAAAAATAGCCTGCGGAGGGATCTACGGTGCGTCTGCTGTACTCAGGAAACAAGTCTTCGGGTTTCGCTTGATAGTCTCTCCTTATCAATCTTTTTTGTGTAATTCAGTCTAATCACATAAGACAGTTCAGAAAAAGCAACAGATTATTAAGTAGGTTTGCAGAGTATGTTTTGAAAGACGAATGCGTCATCGAAAATAAAAAGGACAGGGGACAACGAGAAATTCTGATAAAATTGAAATATTTTGGTACTGCATCAATTCGGGTTACTCGATTTTACCCGAACCCAACTCGACCAGGAGTTCGGATCGGGTCGGGTACTAACGCTAATACATGCGGTTTTTGATAATAATAACAAGGTAAAATGGTCAAGTGTAACACTATCTCAGGGTTGGCGAACCTATGGCACGCGTGCCAAAGTTGGCACGTAAGACAATTTCTCAAGCGTGCCAAAAGATTTAATTTAATAATCTATATACAGATAAAATTCATTTTTTTCTGTCTTAATAAATTTTTTCTCCATACGGACAGACCACAAAGAATGCAATTATTTTTGTATGAATTGACACATCAAGATAATTTTGTTTTCTTGTGAAACTATGCAGCGTTTGCTATGTATTTTGACTTTTTATATGAATTTTAAAAAACTATATCTTTCAAATGAATTTCATTAGCGAGTCCGTGCAATAAAATGGCAAATGTACCCAATTAAGTAATGCATATTTATAAAAATAACAAAATGTGTACCAAATACAAAACATTCTCCATTGAACGTACAACAGCCTTAAACTCTTCAATACATTATAATTTTAGTGATTAATGCAACTTGGATAATTATAACTGAGATGTTGCATTCATAAGAAGTCAAAAATTATTAAAATAAAAATTCTTTATTGTTATTATTATTATTATTACGTACCATATAAATGAATCATATTTAGCAATTGAAATTTCATTTATTTAATGGCTGAATCCCATATACAAAGAAGTCGCATTTTGATTTTTAATATTTTTAACTATTATTACTGCATGAAAGCAACTGATTTTCTAACTAGTGTTTTGTATGACCATTGTGCGCGGCAAAATTATTTTATGTAAGGATTTGACACGTTACATTGTTGATAGAAATTGTTTGTGAATCTTTGGCACGCATTCGGTAAAAGGTTCGCCGTGCCAGATTCTAGGACGTTGGCGGCCATGAAATAGGTCATTCTTATAAGTCTGTGCATTTCATTTAAATATTAGAAATAATCTAAAAATTAAAAATACTTTAAGGGAAAATCTATAAACTAAAAAAAAGGAAAAATCCTAAAATGCAAATTTCAAGCTTAAATTTCCTCTAAAATGTCGATCTAACTTAATTTTCCTATTTTCTGCTCGTACGCCAAGTTTTATTTTAAAATAACATTCTTTATAAACAGTTTTAATCATTATAAGAAAATATTCACTTACAAAAATCTTTAGTTGTATTGTATTTCTATTTGCAAATGGCGAAAACAGCCAGAAAGAACTTCCTTTCCAATAGTCATGCATATTAAATATCGAAAAACAGTCATATATATTTTCCTCTCTCTTGATCGCCCAACATTTTTTCCAATGGCATTCTAATAAATACCAACAAGCACATGTTACTCAAAGCACGTATATTCTCAAACACATATAGCTTGATCAATTCACTTACAAAAATCTTTAATTGTGTTTTACTTTTATTTACAAGAGACGAAACCAGCCAGGCACAACTTTCTTAATTGCCATTCGAATTAAATATCGAAACACAGCCCTATATATTTTCCTCTCTCTTGATCGCCCAATATTTTTCCAATGGCATTCTAGTAATTGGCAACAAGCACTTATAATTCAAAGCCTGTATAATCTCAAACATATATAAAAGAAGAAACCAGCCACACATAACTTTCTTCTCAATAGTCATTCGAAATTAAATCACAATTCCACAAAATCGAAATTAAACACAATCATAAACATTTTCCTCTCTTGGTCGACCATATTTTTCCAATGGATTTTTTTTAAATGCCAAAAAGCACATAACTATAACTCAAAGCACGTATATTCTCAAACACATATAACTTAACTAATTCACTTATAAAAATCTTATTTGTATTTTACTTTTATTTACAATACAATAGACGAAACCAGCAAGACACAACTTCCTTAACAGTCATTCGAGTTAAGGGTGTATTCCAATCCAAACTGCTTATTTTCCGATTTATTTTTAAATTCATTTTTGCTCTCAAACGCATCAAACTGGCAAATTCTATTATTTAGAAACTACATATTGTGCCGTGCTTGTCGATTTTTTGATAAATGCAGAAAATATTGCAAAAAATGCTGTCTAAGTTGGCGTGTTGAACCGAATTTTCCGAAGCGGGAGATCTGGGCATGGAAAAAATGGTCATACTGAGAAAATAATGGCTTAAAAATCAAATTCTAATTAATTGAGCGAAAAATGAAATGACACGGCCTCTTATACATATCTTCAAAAATCACCTCAGCAAGTTTCATGGTTTTACTTTTAAAAATGTGTCTGAAAATGTCTCAGAAAATTTCGAGCTCTTGAGGGTGGGAAAATATTTTTTCGAATACACCCTTAAACATCGAAACACAGCCATATAAAATTTTCATTCTCTTGATCACCCTATATTTTTTAATGGCATTCTAGTATATGTCAACAAGTGCATTTTTATTCAAACACATATAACTTAATCACTTAACCTACAAAAAATCTTTAATTGTATTTTATTTCTATTTACCATTGGCGAAACCAGCTAGACTTTACTTTCTTCTCAATAGTCATTCGAATTAAACATCGAAATAGAGTAACACTCTCCTCTCCCCTCCTCTTGATTGCTCATATTTTCTCCCAATGACATTCTAGTAAATGTAAACAAGCACATATACCTCAGTTTTCGAGCACATATAACTGAATTAACTCATTTAAAAGTCTTGAATTGTGACGAAATCAGACACATAACCCTTTCTTCTCAATAGTCATTCGAATTACACATCGAAATACAGTCATACTCTCCGCCTCCCCTCTTCTTGATTGCCCTTTTTTTTTTTTTTTTTTTTTTTCAGTGACATTCTAATAAATGCAAACAAGCACATATATCTCGAACACATATGTTTTCAAGCACATATAAATGAATCAATTCATTTAAAAGTCTTTAATTGTGACGAAACCAGGCAGATACAACTTTCTGCTCAATAGTCATTCACATTAAACATCGAAATACAGTCACACTCTCTCCCTCCAATCCTCTTGATTGCCCTATATATTTTTTCAATGGCATTCTAGTAAATGCATACAAGCACATATATCTCAACTCAAGCACATATATCTCAAACACACATGTTTTCAAGCACATATAACTGATTCAATTCATTTAAAAGTCTTTAATTGTGACGAAACCAGCCAGATACAACTTTCTTCTCAATAGTCATTCGCATTAAGGGTGTATTCCGATCCAAACTGCTTATTTTCTGATACATTTTAAAATTCATTTTTGCTCTCAAACGCATCAAACTTGGAAATTCTCTTATTTAGAAACTATATAATGTGCGGTGCTCCTTAATTTTTTGATAAATGCAGAAAATACTGTAAAAAACGCTGTCAAAGTGGGCGTTTTGAACCGAATTTTCCGAAACGGGCGATCTGGGGATGAAAAAAATGGTCCTACTGAGAAAATAATTGTTTAAAAATCGAATTCTATTTAATTCAGCTGAAAATGAAATCACACGGCATGTTAAACATGTCTTCAGAAATCACCCCAGCAAGTTTCATGTTTTTACTTTTAAAAATGAGTCTGAAAATGTCTCAGAAAATTTCAAGCTGTTGAAGGTGGAAAAATATTTTTTCGAATACACCCTTAAACATCGAAATACAGTCATACTCTCTCCCTCCAATTCTCTTGATTGCCCTATATATTTTTTCAATGGCATTCTGGTAAATGCAAATAAGAAACAAGCACATATATCTCAACTCAAGCACATATATCTCAAACACATATGTTTTCAAGCACATATATAACCAGGGCTTAATTTCTAACAAAAAAAGTACCGGAGCCCTAATATTCTGCAGTACTAAAACCGTAGCACCCCCCCCGCCTTCCCCCATCCCACCCCACCTTCTCTCCAATCCGCAAATTAATATTTCATACATTATTTTCAAAATTTAAAACATCTTTTTTTTTTTTTACTTTAGTAAAATAAAAATTTTAAATATAATGGAATATGTAATTTTTAAAGGGAAAATGTTCTTTTTTTCTATTCATGAATAAATATAATTTTGAATGTAAGACAGACTGAGCTTGAGCCCGCCTAAGCCCAACAACTGTTATAAAAATTGAGCCTGTTTCATCTCCATTTCATACGTGTGTGACACATTACGTCACACATAAGTGCTTTGATAGAAAAGAAAGTAAAATCTTGGAGGTGGTAGGAAAAGGAAAGGGTAATTTAGACTTCAGTTTTTCGGAAACGCTATTACGGCAACGGGCTCCGGAGCCCTGAATTTATGAGCTCCGGTGAATTCCGACCAATATCTAAATATTTAGTGAAAAAAGAGAAGTACCGGAGCTGAGCTCCGGTGGGCTCCGGCGCAAATTAAGCCCTGCATATAACTGATTCAATTCATTTAAAAGTCTTTAATTGTGACGAAACCAGCCAGATACAACTTTCTTCTCAATAGTCATTCGCATTAAACATCGAAATACAGTCATACTCTCTGTCTCCCCTCCTCTTGATTGCCCTAATTTTTGTTCAATGAAATTCTAGTAAATGCAAACAAGCACATATATCTCAAACACATATGTTTTCAAGCACATATAACTGAATCAATTCATTTGAAAGTCTTTAATTGTGACGAAACCAGCCAGATACAACTTTCTTCTCAATAGTCATTCGCATTAAACATTGAAATACAGTCACACTCTCCTCTCCCCTCCTCTTGATTGCTCATATTTTCTCCCAATGACATTCTAGTAAATGTAAACAAGCACATATACCTCAGTTTTCAAGCACATATAACTGAATCAACTCATTTAAAAGTCTTGAATTGTGACGAAACCAGACAGATAACCCTTTCTTCTCAATAGTCATTCGAATTAAACATCGAAATACATACAGGCATACTCTCTCCCTCCAATCCTCTTGATTGCCCTATATATTTTTTCAATGGCATTCTAGTAAATGCAAACAAGCACATATATCTCAACTCAAGCACATATATCTCAAACACATATGTTTTCAAGCACATATAACTGGTTCAATTCATTTAAAAGTCTTTAATTGTGACGAAACAGCCAGATACAACTTTCTTCCCAATAGTCATTCGCATTAAACATTAAAATACAGTCACACTCTCCTCTCCCCTCCTCTTGATTGCTCAGATTTTCTCCCAATGACATTCTGGTAAATGTAAACAAGCACATATACCTCAGTTTTCGAGCACATATAACTGAATCAACTCATTTAAAAGTCTTGAATTGTGACGAAACCAGACAGATAACCCTTTCTTCTCAATAGTCATTCGAATTAAACATCGAAATATAGTCATACTCTCCCCCTCCCCTCTTCTTGATTGCCCTATTTTTTTTTTCAGTGACATTCTAGTAAATGCAAACAACCACATATATCTCGAACACATATGTTTTCAAGCACATATAAATGAATCAATTCATTTAAAAGTCTTTAACTGTGACGAAACCAGCCAGATACAACTTTCTTCTCAATAGTCATTTGCATTAAACATCGAAACACAGTCATACTCTCTCCCTCCAATCCTCTTGATTGCTCTATATATTTTTTCAATGGCATTCTAGTAAATGCAAACAAGCACATATATCTCAACTCAAGCACATATATCTCAAACACATATGTTTTCAAGCACATATAACTGATTCAATTCATTTAAAAGTCTTTAATTGCGACGAAACCAGCCAGATACAGCTTTCTTCTCAATAGTCATTCGCATTAAACATCGAAATACAGTCATACTCTCTCCCTCCAATCCTCTTGATTGCCCTATATATTTTTTCAATGGCATTCTAGTAAATGCAAACAAGAAACAACCACATATATCTCAACTCAAGCACATATATCTCAAACACGTATGTTTTCAAGCACATATAACTGATTCAATTCTTAAAAGTGTTTAATTGTGACGAAACCAGCCAGATACAACTTTCTTCTCAATAGTCATTCGCATTAAACATTGAAATACAGTCATACTCTCCCTCTCCCCTCCTCTTGACTGCCCTAATTTTTTTTCAATGACATTCTAGTAAATGCAAACAAGCACATATATCTCAAACACATGTGTTTTCAAGCACATATAACTGAATCAATTCATTTAAAAGTCTTTAATTGTGACGAAACCAGCCAGATACAACTTTCTTCTCAATAGTCATTCGCATTAAACATTGAAATACAGTCATACTCTCCCTCTCCCCTCCTCTTAACTGCTCTAATTTTTTTTTTAATGACATTCTAGTAAATGCAAACAAGCACATATATCTCAAACACATATGTTTTCAAGCACATATAACTGAAACAATTCATTTAAAAGTCTTTAATTGTGACGAAACCAGCCAGATACAACTTTCTTCTCAATAGTCATTCGCATTAAACATCAAAATACAGTCATACTCTCCCTCTCCCCTCCTCTTGATTGCCCTAATTTTTGCTCAATGAAATTCTAGTAAATGCAAACAAGCACATATATCTCAAACACATATGTTTTCAAGCACATATAACTGAATCAATTCATTTAAAAGTCTTTAATTGTGACGAAACCAGCCAGATACAACTTTCTTCTCAATAGTCATTCGCATTAAACATTGAAATACAGTCATACTCTCCCTCTCCCCTCCTCTTAACTGCTCTAATTTTTTTTTTAATGACATTCTAGTAAATGCAAACAAGCACATATATCTCAAACACATATGTTTTCAAGCACATATAACTGAAACAATTCATTTAAAAGTCTTTAATTGTGACGAAACCAGCCAGATACAACTTTTTTCTCAATAGTTATTCGCATTAAACATCAAAATACAGTCATACTCTCCCTCTCCCCTCCTCTTGACTGCCCTAATTTTTTTTCAATGACATTCTAGTAAATGCAAACAAGCACATATATCTCAAACACATATGTTTTCAAGCACATATAACTGAATCAATTCATTTAAAAAAGTCTTTAATTGTGACGAAACCAGCCAGATACAACTTTCTTCTCAATAGTCATTCGCATTAAACATCGAAATACAGTCATACTCTCCCTCTCCCCTCCTCTTGATTGCCCTAATTTTTGTTCAATGAAATTCTAGTAAATGCAAACAAGCACATATATCTCAAACACATATGTTTTCAAGCACATATAACTGAATCAATTCATTTAAAAGTCTTTAATTGTGACGAAACCAGCCAGATACAACTCAGCGTTCGAAATCCTTGGCGGTCCGCTGGTCCGAGACCACCAAAAATGCAATCGGACCACTAATTTGAAAAATTTAGTAGTCCGGCAGGACCAGTAACTTTTCCCCATCTCTCACATGTAAACTTAAATTTTCCGGTTCCCTAGAAAACCGCAACCAAACACAAATCACAAAAATCCCTGCCGGCCCGGCCTACAGGCAGAGGTAGATTTCGAAGTTAAGTATACTAATTTCACCAACAAAAACAAAATCATTATTAGATATAAATCCACTTTAACATCTGTCTGCTTTTGACGAGTTTTTATTTCCTTTTTATAAAATAGCTGGTTTTATCAGAATCATGTTAAGGCGATATTAAAAAAAATATTTTTCCATACTCAACAACTCGAAATTTTCTGGCACATTTTCAGATTCATTTTTAATTTAAAAAAAATATGAAACATGCTGACGTGATTTTTGAAAAGATTTATAAGCGACCTGTGTTTTTATTTTTCTTTCAATTAATTAAAACTTGATTAATAAACAATTATTTTCTCAGTAGGGCAATATTTTTCGTTTCTAACAATCGCTTCGGGAAATTCTGTTCAAAATGCCCACTTTGACATCCTTTTTTGAAATGTATTCTGCCTCTATCAAAAAATCGATCATTACTGTACATTATATAGTTTCTGAATAAGAGAATCTAGCAATTGGATGCGTTTGAGAGCAAAAATGAATTTAAAAATGAGTAAGAAAATAGACAGTTTTGATTTGAATGCACCCTTAATAAGATGACTTTTTTCTTCAATCGCTATGTATTTTTAATTTGTTTTTGCCGTAAGAATTGGCCCTATCAAAAACTTCTCTATATAAATACTGAAGACAATATTAAGAAGATATATGATAAATTCATGGAGATTTTATATCTTGTGAATTGACGGAGTTATTAAAATTTTTCTTCTTCAACCCCCCTTTTATGTTTTCGTTTTTAATTTTTTTTTCGGTACGAATTGGTCCTATTAAAAACTTGTGAATATAAAAGTTGTAGATAATATTAAGGAGATGTATAATAAAATTATTGGATTTGATATCTTGAGAATTGACGAAGTAAGAAATTTTTTTTCTCCCAAAAACCCTATTTTTGCGCTCCTTGAGCCTATTTTAAATTTTATCAAAAATCTGTGATGCATGAATTTTTGGCGCTATTTTTAGAAGTAATAAAAACTTTAAACTGATTTCATATGTACAAAAATTAAGAAGTTATGGGGTTTTTTCGGTTTTCACAAAACCCCTCCCTATTTCCATCCCCTTTGTCCGCTTTTGCCCATTAACGAACTTGAGCGAGATTTTATGTCCCTTGATTTTATGTATCAGTTTGAAAGAAATTTGTGCAGAATTGGGGACGTTATCGTGTCCAGAAGAAAGTGACAACACAATTGCTTCGGGAAATTCCGTTCAAAATGCCAATTTTGACATCATTTTTTGAAATATATTCTGCCTCTATCAAAAAATCGATCATTACTTTACATTATATAGTTTCTGAATAAGAGAATCTAGCAATTAGATGCGTTTGAGAGCAAAAATGAATTTAAAAATGAGTAACAAAATAAGCAGTTTGGATTTGAGTGAATCCTTAATGCAATGATTTTTCCAACACAATCCGCTTCGGGAAATTCGGTTCAAAATGTCCACTTTAACAGCACTTTTTTAAATATATTCTGCCTCTATCAAAAAATCGACCATTTCGGTACATTATATTGTTTCTGAGTAAGAAAACGTAACAATTGGAAGCCTTTGAGGGCAAAAATGAATTGTAAAATGAGTCAGAAAATAAGCAGTTTGGATTTGAATACACCCTTACTTAGAGGATTTTTTTCTTCAACCGCTATGTATTAGGTAGCTTTCTTTACAAAAAGCTACCTATTGCAGCCGTTCGGAGGAAAGCGATTTCAAAAACATTTGGTATATTTTCATCGATCATGACCCCCAGACCCCGAAACCACCCTCCGTTCAAAATTGATATATATATATATATATATATATCTGACATATGTCACACTGTAACTCTCGTATTTATGAACCGATTTGGATGCAATTCGGTGTGTACATAGTACATACAAATGTCTCGACCGAGTTCGTTGGCCAGCTTCATCCGCCATTTTGTTTCAAAATGGCGGCCATTTAAAAATTTTAAAAAAATTTAAAATTTAAAATGTGGTACCAAAAAATTAAAAATGGAAAAATATTTTTTTCTTATGTATTTGACCTTTATACAAAGACTCCGTAGCAGTTTTTGTTTCGTCTATATCTTAAAAAATGGCTGAGTTATAGCATTTTGAATTTCTAGCGAAGCTGACATCTTGAACGTCCTGAATTTTGTCACGCGATAAAAGGCGTATTTATGAACCGATTTGGATGTAACTTCGTTTATACATAGTAAAGATTAATCTCTCGACCGAGTTCGTTGGCCAGCTTCATCCGCCATTTTGTTTAAAAATGGCGGCCATTTAAAATTTTAAGA
This sequence comes from Maratus speciosus, assembly GCA_963932465.1. Lineage (NCBI taxonomy): Eukaryota > Metazoa > Arthropoda > Arachnida > Araneae > Salticidae > Maratus > Maratus speciosus. The sequence continues at coordinate 297,922,460 of OZ010798.1, forward strand.
AAAATTTAAATTTGAAATGTGGTACGAAAAAATTAAAAATTGAAAAAATATTTTTTTCTTATGTGTTTGACCTCGATAAAAAGATTCGGGAGCAGTTTTTGTTTCGTTTATATCTTAAAAAATGGCTAAGTTATAGCATTTTGAATTTCTAGCGTGGCTGACATTTTGAAACGCCCTGATTTTTGTCACGCGATAACAGGCGTATTTATGAACCGATTTGAATGTAACTTGGTCTGTACATAGTACATACCAATGTTTCGACCGAGTTTGTTGGCCAGCTTCATTCGCCATCTTGTTTCAAAAGGGTTGCCATTTTAAAAAAAAAATGTAATTTAAAATTTAAAATGAGGTATTAAAAAATTGGAAAATGAAAAAGATTTTTTTTTATGTGTTTGGCCTTGATACAAAGATTCTGGAGCAGTTTTTGTTTCTGAAAATTTGTTCTTTTGCTTATATCTTAAAAAGTGGTTGAATTATAGCACTTTGAATTTCTATCATGGCTAACACTTTGAAACGATCTTGTATTTGTCTCGCGATACCACACGTAATCGCCTAATTCGATGAAAGAAGGCATGTGGATAGTATACATCAATATCTCGACCAAGTTCGCTGGCCAGCTTCATCAGCCATCTTGTTTCAAAATGGCGGCCATTAAATTAAAAATATATATATTTAAAGTGAGGTGCAAAAAAATTAGAAATTGAAAAAGGTTTCTTTCTTAAGTATTTGACCTTGATATAAGGATTCAGGAGCATTTTTTGTTTGTCTTTATCTTAAAAAATGGCTCAGATATAGCAGTTTCAATTTCTAACGTGGGTGACATTTTGAAAAATCTGATTTTTTGCCTGCGACAGCACTCGTATGTATCAACCGATTCCGATGTGAGTGAGCATGTGCACAGCACTTACTAAGGTCTCGACCGAATTCACTGGTTAGCCTCATCCACCATGTTGTCTTAAAATGGCAGGCACTTTAAGAAATCGCCGGATTTGGCAGCGAAATATAAGTTATTTTAAATAAAAGCAGCTTGGATAAAGCTGACTAATTTTGCGAAATTCTCATTCATAATGATTTAGTATTGATAAAAATTAGTATTGAATCTCCTACATTCGGTTTCCACTTAATTGAGCTTCGTGTATTTGAATAATATAAGTTGGCTTTTTTAAAATAAGGAATATGAAAGCTACCTCTTCCTCCCGGCACTGGCCGGAAGGACTTTTTTTTTTTTTTTTTTTTTTTTTGCTGTAAGAATTGATCCTATCCAAAACTTGTCTATACAGATGTTGTAGACAATATTAAGAAGATATATGATAAATTCATGGGGATTTTATATCTTTTGAATTGACGGAGTTATGGATTTTTTACTTGTTCAAAACCTCTTTTTGTTTTCGTTTTTAATTTTTTTTGCGGTACGAATTGGTCCTATCAAAAACTTGTGAATATAAAAGTCGTAGATAATATTAAGGAGATTTATAATAAAATTAATTGGAATTGATATCTTAAGAATTGACGAAGTTATGATTTTTTTTCTCCCAAAAACCCTATTTTTTGCGCCCCTTGAGCCCATTTTTAACTTTATCAAAAATCTGTGATACATAAAATTTTGGCCCTATTTTTAGAAGTAATAAAAACTTTAAACTGATTTGATATGTATAAAAATTAAGAAGTTATGGGGGGGGGGGGGGTTCGGTTTTCGCAAAACCCCTCCCTATTTCCATCCCCTTGGTCCGATTTTGCCCATTAATGAACTTGACCGAGATTTTATGCCCATTGATTTTATGTATTAGTTTGGAAGAGATTGGTGCAGAATTACGAAAGTTATCGTGTCCAGAAGAAAGTGATATATATAGATAGATAGATACATAGATAGATAGATAGATAGATAGATAGATAAAGTTTTTTACTGAGGGTGGTTTTGGGTTCTAGGGGTCATGATCGGTGTAGATCTGCAAAAATTTTTCAGAAATTCCAACATGGGAACGATCCCAATAGGTAGTATTTCATACGAAATCTACCTAAAATAATAAATAAAAATTGCATTAAAACTTAGTCAGTTGAAATAATTAATCAGATAAATAAAATATCTAATTAATAATTTTATAGTTTTTCTGTATGTATACTGTTTATTTAATTTTTAGTAAATTATAATTTTACATTTTACTAGGCTGAAAATTTTGGATAACTTTAAAGGAAGATTGGTTTATATTCTAAGAGGAGGGGGGCGGGGGGGGCACTCAAGGGTTAAAGGGACTTAATAGAATTTTATGTAGCGGGCCAGTGATGATGACTGCGGACCAGTAAATTGTCATGCTTACTGGTCCTTGGGACCAGTGACTTTTTTTTATCAATTCTACCGCTGCAACTTTCTTCTCAATAGTCATTCGCATTAAACATCGAAATACAGTCATACTCTCCCTCTCCTTTCCTCTTGACTGCCCTAATTTTTTTCAATGACATTCTAGTAAATACAAACAAGCACATATATCTCGAACACATGTGTTTTCAAGCACATATAACTGAATCAATTCATTTAGAAGTCTTTAATTGTGACGAAACCAGCCAGATACAACTTTCTTCTCAATAGTCATTCGCATTAAACATCGAAATACAGTCATACTCTCTCCCTCAAATTCTCTTGATTGCCCTATATATTTTTTCAATGGCATTCTGGTAAATGCAAACGAGCACATATATCTCAAACACATATGTTTTCAAGCACATATAACTGAATCAATTCATTTAAAAGTCCTTAATTGTGACGAAACCAGCCAGATACAACTTTCTTCTCAATAGCCATTGGAATTAAACATCGGAACACAGACATATACCCCTTTCCCCCTTCTTGATCGCCCTATATTTTTCCAATGGCATCCTAGTAAATGTATACAGAATGAAAATATAATAATACAACATAAAGGACACCCATACTGGCTGTCCAAGGTCATCTAATGCTACTCAACTCTATTCCCCAGCCGTTTTTATTTATTTTTTAAAGAAAAAATAGAAAAGGGAGGGAGGTAGTGCAAAGAGCATTAACATCGTAAAGTTAAAAAAAAAAAAAAAAAAAAATCAGGTGAACAATCTCGTACGATGAGGGAGTACTCGCACATTTCAAAAGAGCTTATGTCAGTACTTACCAGCTTAGTTTTTGTTTATTTTTCTTACAGGGTCTCAGTTTGTTAGCTGAGAGAGAAAATTACGCAGGAAAGATTAGTGAAATCACATTTCTACAAATTAAAAGTGATTCCTAATTAAAATTGTCGACTGTAACAACCTGCTCAACAAACACGAAACTTTCTGGCACATTTTCTGACTAATTTTTAAACGTAAAGGTACAAAATTGGCAGGGACGATTTGGACTATTGGAACGATTTGGAATCAAAATCAGTTTTCCATTTTCTGATAAATTACTTATCGAGTTTTAAGTAATTTTGGTCACGAGACGACCAGTTTTATACCAGTAAAATAACAGAATATGAAACAGTATGTAAAAAATCAGGAGAAATAGGTCAAAAATTAGAAACATGGAAATGCATTTGAAAATCAGGAGCCTCCTGTCAAAATCAGGAGATCACAGAACATCTGCTATTAGGTTCATCAGTAAGGTGAGGTGATTCCAATTCCAGTCTACAGGGTGTCCGTAAAGTCCCCTGACGCATTTTATATTCAATATAAAATCAAGAAATTGTCGTAAGGGAGTGGAGTTTGGACTAAATGCTTCTCACGATGAAAAGTTTTCTTCAAGCGAATAAAAAAATTAGTTCCAAACTCAGATCATAGATGGCGCCATGTTTGGTCCGTCCTTATGTTTGGTTTCAAACATGCGTTTTTTTTCTGATTTTCAGATTAGTTTCGATTTGGTTTCGTAGTACTAATCTACGGAATTAGCTTTTTCGCGGAAAGTCGTCATTTCTGTGTCGCAACGTCAAAACTAATCAGGAAAAACGAGTGTTTGAAACGAAACATACGGACAAGTGCAACCATCTATGATCGAAGTTTGGAATTATTTATTTTCCATTCGCTTAAAGAAAACATTTCATTGTGAGAAGTGAGTAGCATTTTTGTGTAAAGTTTACTCCTGTACGACAATTACTTGATTTCATATTGAATTTTAAAATGTGGGCACCCTGTATAATACTATCGAGTATAAAAGCAAAAATTTACTCCAAAATACAATACATTTTTCTAATGTTTGAAATCTAACCAGACAAAATGCTTCAAAGGGAAAAAAAACTGAATAAAGCCAAAATGGGATTAAAAGATAAAAGGAAGATTTTCTTACCTTTTCTAATTTTTTTACTTTTAAATTTAAAAGGAATATTTATGTTTTATTAATGCTCCATAGGGGATCTATTTTGAATTCTTTGATTAACACCATTTTCACCGCATTTAATTTTTAAGAAAAAACAAAGAGGTTGTGCAAAGAGTATTAACATCGTAAAATTAAAAAAACATCAAACACTTCATATTTCAAAAGATACTACGTCAATATTTGCTGGCTTAGTTTTGGTTTACCTTTCTTCTATAGGGTTTTAGTTCGTTAGCTGAGATGGAAAATTACACAGAAAAAATGAACGAAATCGTGTTCATAATGATTTTAGTCCAAACTATCCAATAAAAATACAAAAGTTTATTTTTTTTATTTTCAATCCACATAATCTAGATAGACAGAAAGAAATGAAATAACATAACTGGACTCTCTCTCATTTATTAACTCGGGCTTTTCTCTCTCCCTGGTTTTATTTTTATTTACTTATTCATTTATTTTATTTTTTATCGTTAATATAGTAAAACCTCTTTTATCCGAAATTCTTTTAATCGAAACTCTCGATTAACCGAAATCTATTTTTAAAACTTACGAACAAATTAGAAATCCTGAAGCTTTTGAATGTTTTGAAAAAGGTTTGCCACTGAGTAGTGAAAGGTTTGCCACTTTGCCAGGCTTGCCAAAGACTGTGATACTGGTGAACTAATAATATTAAAAAAAACTCCGTGATAGAGCTTCAAAACAATGGCAATCGAAGCTGCGACAAAAAAAAAAAAAAAAACATTTTTTCAAACCCACGTGATATATGTAATAAGTACTTAATTTCAAAATTAAAATTCAGGTAATTTATTCTTGTTTCTATTTTGCTATTGCTTTATTTTTATTAAGCACTTGTTACCGTAATAAGAAATATTGGATATATTTCACCTTAATCTTAAAATTGAAGCATTCTCGATTATCCGAAAATTTCGATTTTGCGAAAGAGAGTCGGTCCCAATTACTTCGGATAATCGAGGTTCTACTGTATTAGTTTTTACTTTTATTTATTCTTTTTATAAGAGAAGTAGTTTGATGTCCATATATAATGTATCTCATAATATAATTCAAAATGAATGTGTTTTTTAGTTCAGAATGAAAGTGTTTAACATTTCTTTTTCTTCGCTCAAATTTCCATAGCAACAGCATTTTCCATAAACACATGTAGCTTTTTTTTTTCTAATTCTACTTGGAATTAAGTTAATCGGATTATGTTAACTTTCAATTCATTAGAATTAATATTTTTATTTTTTAATGTTCTTTATTTATCTACATAATTGTGTCCTCTTTTTAGATACTTTCTTAGGGTTACGTTCATAAACATTTTTTAAGAGTTAAAATTTTCTTAAAGTAAAAGAAAAAAAAATCTTTGTTTTTATATGATTTTTTAAGCAAAAAAAATTAAATCTTTTTGACAAAATTATTAGTTTAAAACCCTTTTTTTTTTCTAAGAACATTTTTAATAAATAATTTACTCGTTGTAGTCTTACACACAGTTTTGTGATCCTGGCACAAATCTTGGGCTTTAAATGGAATTTTTTTTTCCTGAACATTTTTTGCCTTGCGGAAATTTCCACAGCAACAAACTTTTTCGAAAATATACGTTACTTTTTTTTGCCTACTTCAACTCTTGGAATTAAATTAATCAGATTATGTTAACTTTCAATTCATTAGAATGAATAATTTTATCTTTTAATGAACCTCATTTTTGTACAGAATTTTTTCTCCTTTTTTTAGATACTTTCTTAAGATTGCGTTCATAAACATTTTTTATTACTATTATTATTAAGATATCCTTAAAGTACTATTTCTAAACAAACTCCGGATTTTTTAGGCGTTCTTTTAAGTAAAAAATAAAAAAAATCTCTTTGTTAAAAATATTAAATTAAATACTTTTTTTAAAGAACATTTTAAATAAATAATTTACTCGTTGTTGTTTATGCATTTTTTTTTTTAAATACACAATTTAATACAGAAAATTTTAATTTTGAAAATATAGTAGTTGTTAAAGAGATGTGTTTATCCTTCACAATTTAAATTTTATGTATTATTATTTATTTGTAAAGATTAAAAAAAATATATAGAAAACGATAAATAGTATTTTAATCATATTTTTACCAAAATTTTATGTCATAACTATGAAACGGCTGCAGGTAAAGTGTACAATAAGCATTACGGATTCTTCTAAAACTTGACGTTTTGAATACTGCCTTGCAAACGCAAAATAGAGACATATGAAAAGTCACTTGTTGAATTAATTCTAGTGACTCAACGTTTTCCGTTCCCATTACTTTTTATGATGACGTCATTCAATGACATCTTAGTAATGGGGGTGATATTTTCGGTATAACAGAGATTTTTAATTATATTTACGAACATCATTTCCTGATAGAAAATTACACCAGTCTATCAAGGTCAATTTGTTTCGACATTTTAAGAAACCATTATGTAGGTAAAGGAAATCATCAATCAATTTCGAAAAGTGAAATTTAAAATTAAAAAAGCCTTAAAACAAAAGAAAAAGAAAAATGGATATTTAAAAAAGGCAGTTCTATAACAAAAATGCTTGCTAGTATTTTACCAAGAATTAACTGTGAATATAAAGATTAAATAATATTAATATTAAATTCATTATTAAAAAGAATACATTTTATAAATAACCCTCGATACGGCGCAGCGTGCCTGACAGGCGCGCTGCCATGGCTTAGTGAAAGCAACTTCGGAAGTTGCTTAGTGTTTTAGTCGTTTAGAAGTTAATATATGAGGTTTTTCTAAATCAGATTTCGAATATCCTCTTTTCGTACTTCCTAATAAAAATCAGTATCACCAGGGTTCGATACAGGATTTTTACTTCGGGCCCAATTTGTGGAAAGTAAAAGTTAATTTTGTGAAATTTATTACACCTTCGGGAAAAATAATATTTTGTAACAAAAGATGAAATCTAGTAACTGAAATTCGAACTATTAATTATATAAATAATAATAATTACTTTAAGTATTTCTGCTAAAGTTTTCTTTTCTGGTGAACTTGTTTTGTTTGGCAAATTATGCAGTTTAAAATATAAGAAAATAAAAATAATTAATGAAGGGAATGTTTTTCTACTTCCTAATAAAAACTGCTATTACGAAGGTTCGATACAGGATTTTTACTTTGGGCCTATTTTGTGGAAAGTAAAAGTTAATTTTGTGAAATTTATTACACCTTCGGGAAAAATAATATTTTGTAACAAAAGATGAAATCTAGTAACTGAAATTCGAACTATTAATTATATAAATAATAATAGCTGCTTTTAGTATTTCTCTTAAGTTTTCTTTTCTGGTGAACTTGTTTTTTTTTTTTTTAATTATGCAGTTTTAAACATAATAAAATAAAAATAATTAATAAAGAGAATGTTTTTATGGAATGTAATTTTGTGAAGAGGCCTATTTTATTACGGGGAACTTTGTTGAGGGACTTGTTTTATTAAAATAAATGTTGTAAAAGGGCCTATTTTATTACATGGATTTTTGTGAAAGAGCTCTAAATAGGCCCGAATTTTTGCTGGATGGACCCCTGTTCACTATCACTTTAAGAGCGTTAGAATTGAGTAATTAGATGCTAATTAAGATTTTAAAACAGACGCATTGCCCTCGAACTCGAAAGTCTAATATATATAATAAATTTGAAATCACAAATATATGAAGAAATTGATAAAGTTCTAAAGATGATTTAAAAATGAAGATAGGAAACCAGTATGTAAAGTAAGAAACTATGAATGACTCACAGAATTGTCAGAGGAGCTTGTGAGTTCATTCATAGAAGATGCGTTATTTCATCCAATTTTGTCGGCATTAAGCCTAAAATGACAAAATTTAGCTCCTTATAATGCAAACATTACAGAAAATATATAATAAAAAGCTAAGAGATCCAAAGAAAGATACACCTCATTAAGGATATTAAAAATTATTAGAGCACAATACCTGAATGACATACTAAGAGTCAAAACTACTGCATATCAGCATGGAAAACAAAGGACTATTTTAACATGTGATCTACAGTTAAGCATCTGAGTGAAACCCATAACTGTGCTGCCATCTGGTGTGAGAAAGGGAAAATGTAAATTGGAACTGGATTAATAACAATAATGTTTAGTGTTGCCATCTTAAGCCCCCCCCCCCCAAAAAAAAAAAAAATAAATAAATAAAAGGAATGAAAATGATTGAAGAATTCAAGAAAAGACTTAGATTAACTTTTAATTAAACTAGAATGAAAAAATAGGAATAAACTTAATAAGTACTGAGTGAATACAAAATAAAATAAAGAAAAGGAATAAATTAATACAAATAAATAAATAAATAAATAAAGAATTATATAAAAATAAATAAAAGGGCAATTGATTAAATTAACGTTTTAAAGACAAAAAATTGTAATATAAAAAATGATAATATAAATAACATTTAAAAAGATGAGGAATATTTGAGATAGTAAAATTTAGCCTTGTATTATGTAAATAAATGTGAAAATTTAAAAAGCAATGAGGTATATTGAGATAGTAAAATATATCCTTAAATGAAGATGCAATATGTGAAAATTTATTATGTTAAATGCATGATACCCCGTATTTTTTTTTAAATTATATGTCCATACAATATATAAGCATATATACATACACTTATACATGCTCACACACATAAAAACATATAAGGTTTTAAACTTTTTTTAGCATTCCCGACCCCAACCCTCCGTAATGGTATTTTTATTTTTCATGTTTTTAGTGTATAATGTATGGAAAAACATACACATACACCAAACTTTTTTTTTTTTTAAAGAATATATATGTATGCATACATGTAATTTTTTGTGTGTATGATTTTTATAATTTTTTCAGCAATCCACATCCCACCCTCCATAATAGTGTTTTCGATTTTTTGGTTTTTTTATAAACATATTAAATGCCTATACTGGCAAGAAGTAGAAAAAAAATGAATATTAAGATTTGAGCCATGCAGATATAAAAGAGATGGGATAATTATAAGACAATGCTAATTGCTTTAATTTAAAAATGTTAGTCTGTAAGAATTGGGAATAACATAAACGTTTGATACGAAGACTATGATTAAGCAGAATATTTCTATATACTGAAATATGCAAGCAGGAATTAAAGTTCGTAAAATTAATTACATTAAATGAAAATTCATTGCGTTTATCATAAATGTTGAATGTTAGGGTGTTATTAGGGATAATATTAATTTTAACATCCATAAAATTGATACTAGAATTATTTGAAAAGGTAGTACTAAATTCTAGATTAGAAGGGTACTTTACAGGAAGAGATACAGAATTATTATCTGTAACAGAAAGAATAATTATATCATCTATGTATCTGTAGAGCAATATATTATTATTATTAAATTTACGTTCATAAAAGTAAAGATATAAATCAGATAACATGCTTGATGAAGCAGCTCCTTGAGGCATGCCCTGTATTTGAATAAAAAAAGCATTGTCTTGGAAAATAAAATTATGAAATAGTAGAAAGTTAGTCAAAGATGTGAAGTAGTCAGTATCAATATTATCAGGTAAATTTAACAAAGGAAAATATTCTATAAATAATGAATTTATATATATATATATAACTCTCAGTTTGAGTTGCTTTTCTGATGGCGCTATGATCATCAAGCGAGCGCTGACCATACTGGGACATAAACATTGGTTTGAAGTGAAATTCGACTAACTAAAGACATCCACGAACGAATCAGGATTCGAACACCGCACTTTTTATCCAGTAGTCAGCGCTCTTAACACATGATAAGCACGTGGTCTATAATACCCGGATTAGAGAGGTAAGTGAGTTATAAAATAATACTTGTAGTATGAACACTAGCTCAAGAACAATAATAAATAAAAAAAATAAAAATATTACATGATTTTTTTTTATAAAAAAGTACAATATAAAACTAATATAACAGATTACATTCAATAAATACACAATTTTTATCAGCCTAACTGTGTAGATTTCTAAAAAATAATTTTTAACCCTTCTTATATTATATTCAAAATAAAAAATATACTTTTTAAGAAACAAAAAACTATTGCCTCATTGTTCTTCTTTCTTAATAGTTTTTAATGAAATAAGATCTTTTCAGTTTGTTGTAGTTTATTCAAAAATTTTGTACTACGATAATACAAAAACATTATGAAGGATAATTCTATAAAGGGAAAAAAACTTTTAAAGAAAACACAATCAACCAAAGTCTGATCAAATTATTTATTGTTAATATTGTAAAGAGGCTTTAACAAGATGCAAAATTTTCAAGTAAATTCAATAACGGGACGTTTTCTGTTTAGAAAATATAAAGAAAACGAAATTTTTAAAAGGAATTACAATCTTTTTAAATAATTAAATTCCTGTCCTCCCCCCCCCCCTCCTTTTTTTTAAACAGGTTTCAACAAAACGAAAAAATTTTTTAAACAATTCCACACAATGTTTCACCTTTAAATTCTTCAATTAAAGCAGCCTCCAATATTTCAAATGCTTCTCAGTAACTATTCCAAAGCTTTAGAATTAACTGAAAACATATCTTTTAAAGAAATCTAAGCCATGGTTTAATTTAAATTATAGGATTTTTTTCACGAGATTTAACGAAATACAAAATTATCAGATCCTTACATATTTCGGAATCGACACATCGCAGGGATTGTTTCAAACTATGACTGAGGTGGGAGGGGGGGGGGGGGGGCTTCCTGCACGCTATTTAAAATCTTTTTAATGAGTAGATTTGGTCCACGGCAGTGAAGATTTTTTAGTGTGTTATAGAGCGTTTAGATCTATATTATACACTAATATAGAAGTAATTGCTCTTTGATTACAGTTATTTCTTAATAGTTTTTAATGATAAACTACATAATATGAACTTTAAAAAGTTCACTGTTTACTTAAAAGGTGACAGACAATAATAATACAGATGTTACAAGTTTAACTTTCGGTCTGCAATCCCACAGCCATCGTCAGGGAATACTTTCACCAGTTGCTGTTCCATTCATTCAAATATATCACATCCTTTGAAATGGGAGAGTCTATAAGTCTTAGGGTAGTAGAAGGGGTAGATAGGTAAGTAGAAGTAGTAGTGCTTCGGATTAAACTTGTGTAGAAGAAAATATTTAACTGCCGCTCCATTCATTTTATTTTATTTATTATGTTTTTATTTAATCAAAATTATTTTCATTTGTTGTAGTTTATTCAAGAAATTAAATTTAAGCTAGCACAATAAAACATTCTAAAACATTATTCTACAACAAGAAAAAAAAAAAAAAAAAAAAAAAAAAAAAAGCCTTTTAAAGAAAACACAAACAAACAAAATTAGATAAAATTATTTATTGTTAATTTTGTAAATAGGCTTTAAAGAAATGCAGAATTTCCAAGTCAATAACATCAGATGTTTCTATTAAAAAACATTAATAAGGACAATTAATAAATTTTTAACGCTTTCCTCAAACTATTTGGAATGTTAAGAATTTTTTAAAGAAATTACAATTATCATTTAATAATTTTTTCCTGAATTTTTTTCCCCTTTCTTTTTAAACAGGTTTAAAAAAAAAAAAAACGCATTTTTTTTTTTTTTAACAATCTCTCGTAATGATTATCTTTTAAATTCTTCATTTAAATTAAAACAGTCACTAATATTCTAAATGCTACTCAGTAACTATTCAAAATGTTTAGCATTAACTGAGAACATAAAAAGAGCATTTAAAGAAACCTAAACCGTAGTTTAATTTAATTAAAGTTTTTTATTTTTTACAAGATTTAATGAAATGCAAAACTTTCGAAACGATACATTGCAAGGATTTTTTCAGAACAGCATTGAAACTATAAAAAACTTCCTGCACGCTATTCAAAATCTTTTAAATGAGTAGATTTTTTCCCCCTTGAAGAAACTAAAAAGGAAAAAAAAATTAATTAACTGGTGGTTTTATGGGGGTTGTAATTTTGTAATGCGGGTTAATTACACCTCCCATATCTTTGAAAAAAAAAAATTCTCATTTCGTACGGAAAAATATATAAAAATCGCAAAATCATTCCTTGTCATAAAAAAAATTAATGTATTAACGCTTCCCAGATTGCTTCTCTGAAGCCGCCTTCATGAGAATACATAGATTTAAAAAACCAAAATCCCAAGCTGTAATTAAATTTAATTATAGAGATTTGATTTATGAACTTCGCGAAATACAAACTTTCGATATTCAATATTTTTCCGCCGGTTACTTAAAAAAAAAAAAAAAAGTATCATATACAGATTAGGAAACATCGTCTAACATTATGAAAATTTTTGCTAAGAAATTTAATTTTTTCATACGTTGCTATGAGACATCTAAATAAACAATTTAAAAACAAGGGGTCTGTATACAGATTTTTCTCACAGGTCCTGTTTTTATGAAATTGTGAAGTTTTTCTTACATGTGCGAAAATTCTAGTCATAATTTTGTGAATTTGAAATTATCATTATATTCAGGTTATGTCCTTCATATACAAAACAGCTAAGTAATAGGTTATTTGATGAATTAGCTGTTTTTTTACAAGTCAGATTTTAAAGTGCACCGCAGTAAGGTGTAACAATTTTAAAAAACGCACTTCAAACAATTGTTGTCTACATCAGCTCGCTAATGTAATCGAATTCTTTTGTGTGACCCTGTAAACTAACAAAAAATTCTATAGTCACCATTTACAATAGGACACATGTTGTAGTGTACATCAATATTATGTATCAATTTCGTAAGATTTGAAATGGTGTAACATTATTAAAATGTACTTAAAACAATTATTCAACATAGACCATAAAGTATCCGAGTTCTTTTGAATGTCTCTGTAAACGAACAATAAATACTTACACATTTTTAAAAAGCGATCATGATATAGTAAATAAATTACATTGTATAGATTATATGGCAATTTGAGCATATTTACTAGAGTTAGAGAACGGACTGGCAGAAGATATACAGACAAGCCGAAGTCGTAAACACTTTTCAATGATGTTGGAAATGTTAAAAAGAACATTCGACACACTATCTAAAATCTTTAAAATGAATTGAAAGAATTTCTCTGGAGGAACTAAAAACAAGCAAAGAGAAAAACGAATTAACTATATTATTATCTCTTCGTTAACTGAGAACATACTCGCATCTTCTAAATAATCTTAAGCTCTTAAGTTTAATTTAATTACATCATCTTTCTTTAATGAACTTCAGCGAAATATAAAATTTTCAAACCGATATATCGTATGGAATTTTTTCGAGCTGTCTTTCAAAATACAAATAAATAAATAAAATAACTTTCCACATGCTATTTAAAATATTTCAAATTAAATGATTTTTTTTTTCTTTCGTTTGAAAAAACTATGAATTAATAAGAAAAAAAATTGTATTATTATAATTAGTTTGTTAAATAATTTTTAACAAAAACAAAATTTCCTATTCAAGAATAAAGTAAAATTTCCTATCAAGAGAAAAGTAAAATTTCCTATTCTAAAACCTTTGAAATGAATTAAAAGAATATCTCTGAAGGGACCAGAAACAAGCAAAAAACGAATTAATTATATTATTTGTTAAGTGAGAACATACTCACTCGCATCTTCTACATAATCTTAAGCTCTTAAGTTTAATTTAATTACAGCATCTTTCTTTAATGAGCTTCAGTGAAATATAAAATTTTCAAACCGATATATCGTATGGAATTTTTTTTCGAGCCGTCTTTAAAAATACAAATAAATAAATAAAATAACTTTCCACATGCTATTTAAAATATTTCAAATTAAATGATTTTTTTCTTTCGTTTGACAAAACTATGAATTAACAAGAAAAAAAAATGTATTATTATAATTAGTTTGTTAAATAATTTTTAACAAAAGTAAAATTTCCTATTCAAGAATAAAGTAAAATTTCCTATCAAGAGAAAAGTAAAATTTCCTATTCTAAAATCTTTGAAATGAATGAAAAGAATATCTCTGAAGGAACTGCAAACAAGCAAAAAACGAATTAATTATATTATTATCTCTTCGTTAACTGAGAACGTATTTTCTAAATAATCTTAAGCTCTTAAGTTTAATTTAATTACAGCATCTTTTTTAATGAGCTTTATAGATCGGGAGGCGGCAACACCGACAATCACCTCATTGAGTTCACTGCTGAAATTTCAAAATTAGTTAAAACTCGATTCTCGTTTTAAAACGCAATCGGTTTGCCTTAAGTTTAATTTAATTACAGCATCTTTTTTAATGGGCTTTATAGATCGGCAGGCGGCAGCACCGACAATCACCTCATTGAGTTCACGGCTGAAATTTCAAAACTAGTTAAAACTCGATTCTCGTTTTAAAACGCAATCGGTTTGCCAAGTCATAACTTGGTGTAAAACACCTGAAAACCCGATTTTAGCGGTTGACTCATAGGTTTACTATTGTGTTTTCCACCACCTAAAAATGGACAAACATGGAGGACTAGGAGCAGGAAAACACAATGGTAAACCTACCAATCAACCGCCAAAATCGGGAATTCATGTGTTTTCAATGTAATAAGTAATTTAATAAAATAATCTTTTCATTCATTTCAAAGATTTTAGAATAGGAAATTTTACTTTTCTCTTGATAGGAAATTTTACTTTATTCTTGAATAGGAAATTTTGTTTTTGTTAAAAATTATTTAACAAACTAATTATAATAATACAATTTTTTTTCTTATTAATTCATAGTTTTTTCAAACGAAAGAAAAAAAATCATTTAATTTGAATTATTTTAAATAGCATGTGGAAAGTTATTTTATTTATTTATTTGTATTTTGAAAGACAGCTCGAAAAAATTCCATACGATATATCGGTTTGAAAATTTTATATTTCGCTGAAGCTCATTAAAGAAAGATGATGTAGTTAAATTAAGCTTAAGAGCTTAAGATTATTTAGAAGATGCGAGTATGTTCTCAGTTAACGAAGAGATAATAATATAATTAATTCGTTTTTCTCTTTGCTTGTTTTTAGTTCCTTCAGAGAAATTCTTTCAATTAATTTTAAAGATTTTAGATAGTGTGTCGAATGTTCTTTTTAACATTTCCAACATCATTGAAAAGTGTTTACGACTTCCGCTTGTCTGTATTCTTGAAATTTCAAAATTAGTTAAAACTCTATTCTCGTTTTAAAACGCAATCGGTTTGCCAAGTCATAACTTGGTGGAAAACACCTGAAAACCCGATTTTAGCGGTTGACTCGTAGGTTTACTATGGTGTTTTCCTGCACCTAAAAATGGACAAACATGGAGGACTAGGAACAGGAAAACACAATGGTAAACCTACCAGTCAACCGCCAAAATCGGGAATTCAGGTATTTTCCGCCAAGGTATGACTTGACAGACCTATTGCATTTTAATATACGAATCGAGTTTTAACTAATTCTGGAATTTCGGACGTGAAGTCGATGAGGTGATTCTTTGTGATGCCGCCTATTAGCGAAATACAAAATTTTCAAACCGATATATCGTACGGAATTTTTTTCGAGTTGTCGTTAAAAATACAAATAAATAAATAAAATAACTTTCCACGTGTTATTTAAAATCTTTCAAATTAAAGGAATTTATTTTTCTTTTGAAGAAACTATTAATTAACAAGAAAAAAACTTATATTATTACAGTTAGTTTGGGTAAAACTTCCTTTTCAAGTTACATCAATGAATTTTTTCAATCAGTGATTCAAGGAAAAAAAAAAAAAAAAAAAAAAAAAAAAAATCCTTAAAGTTGTTATTACTTTTCACAAAATATTCACATTAAAATTAATGTAAGAAACTTTTTTAAAAAATCACAAAACTACTTAATTATATACAGGAATTTTCTTTTAAATATACCTAGATTCAATGATATTGCTTATTAAAAAATAACAGATTTTATAACCTAAAAAAGTCCATTTTAAAGTAAAATTTCTTCTAAAAGATTTATTTAATTTTAACAAAGTAATTAAGCTTATGAGAGTTTTATCCTGAAGTTTATTTGCATCTTTAAGTACTGTCATTTCTTTGTGGAAAAACTTATTTTTTTATTAAATTACTTATTACAAATAACAAATATTCTTAAAAAATATATTATTAATTAATAATCATTGTATAATTAATAAAATAATATTTAATAATTAATATTCTTAAAAAAATATTTGTAAGTCATATTTCTGAAAAATATTTATTTATAAGTAACTGGAATTTTTTTCTAGCGATCTTCCTTTGCATCTTAAATTACGATAATTTCATTTTAAATAAACCTTGTGATAGATTTATTAATTATAAAAAATAATATATGTAAAAAAATCGCTTTTAAAGTAAAATTTCATCAAACGAATTATCTTTAACTTACTAAATTATTTATCCTTAAGTGAGTTGACTGAAAATGTTTGCCTGTGTTGTCCGTTTGTATCTTTAATTACAATAATTTACATTTAAAATTAACTTATATTTAATTAAATAATAACAAATAATGTATAACAAAAAATATATTCTAAGAAAATCACTTTTAAACTAATATTTCCGCAAAAAATATTTATTTACTTTTAGTGAGTCATAGAGCAGGATGAAATCTCGTTTCTTTAATTACAGTCATTTCTTTTTGAATAAACTTAATTTTTATTGAATTACTTATTATACATAATGGCATATTCTAAAAAAAAATCTATTTTTAAGTGATATGTGCTCAATATATGTATATTTATCTTTGAGCATTGGAAATTTCTCCTCGTGCTGTTCAATGATTTGATTTTAAATAAACTTATATGTAATTGAATTATTCATTATAACAAATGAGATATTCTAAAAAAATTCCTTTTAAAGTAATATTATATTTCCTAAAAAATTAATTAATTAAATATATTTAACTTATTAAATTATTTACCTTTAATTGAGCAATTGATTTTTTTTCGCGTGATGCCAATCCGTATCTTTAATTGCAATATATTCATTTTAAATAAATTTATATTTAATTCATTCATTTATAATAATAATAATAAATAATATATTTTAAGAAAATCACTTTTAAACTAATATTTCCTCAAAATTTATTTATTTATTTTTATTGAATAATTAAGCATGGTGAAATTTCATCTTGTGCCTTTAATTACAATAATTTCTTTCTGAATAAATTTTTATTGAGTTGTTATGTTGTTGTTGTTATTCTATTCAATTTAAAATCCTATTTCCTAAAAAAAGAAAAGGAAAAATCTTTAACTTACTGAATTATTTATATTTAACCGAGTAACTGAAAATTTCTTCTCGTGATGCCCGTTTGAATCTTTAATTATAATATTTTCATTTAAAATAAACTTATATTTAATCGAATCCTTTAAAACACTTTTAAAATAATATTTTCTAAAAAATACATTTATTTATTTTTACTAAATAATTAAGCATTAGTAAATTTCTTATCGTATCATATTTACTCAAAAAATACTTATTTATCTTTAACTGAGTAACTGAAAATTTCTTCTCATGATGCCCGTTTCTAGCTTTAATTATAATATTTTCATTTAAAATAAAGTTATATTTAATCAAGTCATTTATTATAACAAATAATATATTCTAAAACATTGCTTTAAAAATATTTTTTCCTAAAAAATATTTATTTATTTGAGTAATTAAGCATTAGGAAATTTCTTCTTGTGTCTTTATTTACTGTCATTTCTTTCTGAATAAACTTATTTATTTTATTGAGTTACTTATTATAAATAAAAAATGATTTCTAAAAAAGAATATATACTTTTAAGTCATATTTACTCAAAAAATATTTATTTATCTTTAACTGAGTAACTGAAAATTTCTTCTCGTGATGCTCGTTTGTAACTTTAATTATAATATTTTCATTTAAAATAAAGTTATATTTAATCGAATCATTTAGTATAACAAATAATATATTCTAGAAAATCACTTAATTTTTTTTTTAAATATTTATTTATTTTTACTGAGTAATTAAGCATTAGGAAATTTCTTCTTGTGTTTTTATTTACTGTCATTTCTTTCTGAATAAACTTATTGTTTATTGAATTACTTATTATAAATAACAAATAATATTTTCTAAAAAAGAAAATGTGCTTGTAAGCCATATTCACTCAAAAAAAAATATATTTATTTATCTTAAACTGAGCAACTGGAAATTTTTCCTGATGTTGTTGAATAATTTCGTTTTAAATAAACTTATATCTAATCGAGTTATTTATTATAAAAAATAATATTTTCTAAAAAATTGCCTTTAAAGTAATATTTAGTTAAATAAATAATAATAATAAAATTTTTAACTTACTAAATTATTTATCTTTAACTGGGTAACTGAGAATTTCTTCATCATTTTTATTTTAAATAAACTTATATTTAATTTAATCATGTATTATAACAAATAATATGTTCCAAAAAAATTTCTCTTAAAATAATATTTTCCAAAAAAATATTTATTTATTTTTACTGAGTAATTAAGCATCATGAAATTTCTTCTCGAGTCTTATTGATTTTAAAGTAATACTTCCTCAAAAAAGAAAAGATTTTTTTTTTTTTTAAATTTACTGAATTATTTATTTTTAACTGCAGAAAATTTCTTGCCGTTATGCTCGTTTCTACCTTTAATTACAATATTTTAATTTAAAATAAACTTATATTTAATTGTATCCTTTATTATAACAGATAATATATTCTAAAAAAAAAAAAAAAAAAAAAAAAAAAAAAAACACTTTTAAAATAGCATTTCCTAAAAATAAAATATTTATTTATATTTACTGAGTAATTAAGCTTTACGAAATTTCTTCTTGTGTCTTTACTTACTGCCATTTCTGTCTGAATAAACTTACCTTTTATTGAGTTACTTATTATAAATATCAAATGAATATTCTAAAAAATAAAATATATTTTTAAGTCATATTTGTTCAAAAAATATTTACTCATCTTTAACTGAGTAACTGGAAATTTCTTCTAATGCTGTGGAACAATTTCATTTTAAATATGGAGTATTATTAAAAAATAAATATATTTTAAAAATTTGCCTTTAACTTAATATTTACTCAAATAAATAAGTAAATAATGAAAAAAAAATCTTTATCTTAATAATTATTTATTTTTAACTGCGTAACTGAAATTTTCTTCTCTTGTGGTTTAATTACATTTTTGTTTGAAATAAACTTATATTTAATTGAACCATTTATTATAACAAATAAAATATTTTAAAAAATCACTTTTAAACCAACATTTCCCAAAAATTTATTAATTTATTATTATTTATGTAAACTATTTATTTTTATTGATTAAGTATGGTGAAATTTCTTCTTGCGCCTTTAATTACAGTCATTTGTTTCTGAATAAACTTATTTTTTATTAAGTTAGAGCTTGTTATTGAGTTTAACGTAATATTTCATCCGAAAAAAAAGTGATTTTTTTTTTTTTTTTAAATTTACTGAACTATTTTTCTTTAATTCAGCAACTGAATGATTCTTTTCATGATACACACTTACTTTTTTAATCAGAATATTTTCATTTTAAATAAACTTTTGTTTAATTGAATCATTTATTATAACAAATAATATATTCTAAAATATCGCTTTTAAACTAATATTTCAAAATATATATATATATTTATATATATTTATTGTGTAATTCTCATTAGAAAATTTCTTCCCATGTCTTTACTTACTGTCATTTCTTTATGATAAACTTATTTTTTATTGAGTTACTCATTATAAAGAAAAAATGATGTATTCTAAAAAAGAATATATACTTTTAAGTCATATTTACTCAAAAAATATTTATTTATCTTTAACTGAGTAATTGAAAATTTCTTCTCGCGATGCCCGTTTGTAACTTTAATTATAATATTTTTATTTAAAATAAAGTTATATTTAATCGAGTCATTTATTATAACAAATAATATATTCTAAAAAATCACTTTAAAAATAATTTTTCCTAAAAAAAATAGTTATTTATTTTTACTGAATAATTAAGCATTAGGAAATTTCTTCTTGTGGTTTGGTGCACATGGCATGGTGAACATTCTTTTTGTGTCTTTAATTACAGTCATTTCTGTCTAAATAAGCTTATTTTTATTTTTAAAAAATTTAAACTTATTGAATTATTTCTCTTTAACCGAGTAACTGAAAACTTCTTCCCGAGATGCTCGTTTTGTATCTTTAATTACAATATTATCATTTCAAATAAATTTATATTTAATTGAATCATTTATTATAACAAATAATATACTCTAAAAACCACGAAATAAACTTTATCAAGTTATTGGAATTGGTTATTCAGTTTAAAGTAATATTTCCTCAAAAAAAAACGAAAGAAAAAATCTATAACTTATTGAATCATATATCTGTAAAAGAGTTAATTGTAGTTAGTACAATTGTTATTGACTTTAAAGTAATACTTCCTCAGAAAAGAAAACAAAAATAAATTAACTTACTAAATTATTTATCTTTAACTAAGTAACTGATAACTTCTTCTCGTGATGCTCGTTTGTATCTTTAATTAAAATATTTTCATTTCAAAGAAACTTACATTTAATTGAATCTTTTATTATAACAAATAATATATTCTAAAAAAATCACTTTTAAAATAACATTTCCTAAAAATATATTTTTTATATATATATATATTTTCTGAGTAATTAAGCATTACGAAACTTCTTCTCATGTCTTTAATTAGTCTTTTCATTAAACTTATTTTTATTGACTTATTAGAGTTTGTATTTGAGTTTAAAATAATATTTCCTCAAAATAGGAAAGAAAAAAATATTCAACTTACTGAATTATTTATATTTAATTAAGTAACTGTAGTTATTAGAGTTTGTTATTGATTTTAAAGTAATACTTCCTCAAAAAAGAAAAGAAAAAATCTTTAACTTAGAATTATTTATCTTTAACTGAGTAACTGAAAATTTCTTCTCGTGATTTCTCGTCGCGTGAATGATTTGTATCTCTAATTACAACATTTTCATTTTAAATAAACTTACATTTAATTGAATCACTTATTATAACAAATAATATTTTCTTAAAAAAAAAAAAATCAATTTCAAACTAATATTTTCTCAAAAAATACTGAATAATTAAGCATGGAGAAATTTTTTCTCGAGTGTTTAGTTAAAGCTATGTTTAAAATACCATTAAAAATAATATTAAATATAAGCGAAATGGTTGCTTTATAATATATAACAACTTTCTTCAACAAATCAGCAAAATTTATTTCGACGATTTCACAGTGGATATTCTTCTCCTCTTCTACTAAAGCCCACTTCTGCTGCATCCCCTTAGCAACGCACATCACGGGCCAAATTATCGATTTCTGCTACCAACCCCACGCGGAGCTTCATATTCCAACATCGATACTCTCTACAAATCGCCTTATCTAACACAACATTACTTCACCGACATCAGTTAGATTAACTCACATTAATACAGCATTATAAGTAGTCGATAAAAATTTAACGTACTCACCCAAAACTCAGTATAACGGCAGCAGAAACAAACAAACAAAAAGTAAAAAGATCCAATGGCGGGTGGACTTTCGCGGTACAACTTCGGGAACGCCGAATGTGTTTATACCAAGTGATAATTCACACAAATTTTCTGGTCGGTGTCGTTGATATTCCAAGAAATGGTACAATAGTGATGAGTTCTGAGAATGGGTAACACAGGGAGAAGGACGATAGGTCCACAAAACACACACAAAAACAATGGATAAAGGGATGAAATCTTTGAAGAGACCGGTTCTTCACACCGTATTCCCGCCTTACCAAAGCGAATGACGGTTTGAACCGAACTTGCTCGTCCACCCCTGTAGTGAAGCGCACGCACAGTGGCTCCACGCTACCTGAAGCGGCTGTTTTTTCCATGTAGTTTTGGCTAATAATGTTTTTGATATAGAAAACAAGGCTTCATTAGGGTGTTATTATGATAACCGCTCTCCATATTCGGGTGGATGTTTTTTCTTTGAGTTTTAAAAGTAGTATATTATTACTTGAATAAATATAATTCTAAAATTCATTCATTATAAGTAATACTTTATAATTAGCTTTAAAAATCCATTTTGATTTTTGATTTTTTATAAGTAATGTATTATAAAAATTCATAATTACTTGTTTTTATAAAAGGGATTTTTTTTTTTTTTTTTAATCTATCGCAAAATGTAATTAGAAGTTCGGAATTTTAAAAAGAGACTGATACAATTGTTAATTCAACAGTGCTGATATTTTTAACCCTTAAATGCCTGAGTTTTCAAAAAAGAATTAAAAAATGTTTTTCGGCTTTCTTTTTTTAAATAAAGTATGGGAAAATACTTAAAAAAATCATATTTTGTTTTAAGTATAGTTTACGGCTAAAACTCTGTTACTAATCGGCAATTCTGGTGTTTATTTGAAAAAATAATTTTCCTTCATAAAATTCTATAATATTAAATACACAAGAATTTTGAGAACTATGATAAGAAATAAATTTTACTTGCTCACTGCAAAACAAAATAGGGTATTTCGCAAGCTTCCAAACAAAACAAAAAGAACATGTATCAACAATTGAAAAAATAAATCTATCTTTATTCTTAAACAGTACAAGTGTTGCCATCTAAATGTTGAAAATCGATTTAATAATATTTTCAGAATGTATTTTATTGGCAACATTAGGCATTATAGCTTCGATATTATTCTAATGGTACTTATAAGCCAAAATTGGGTATGTTGCCGAAAGGCAACACCTGGCATTTGAGGGTTAATTTATTTTCTGCTGAAAAAAAATTAATTTTTCATGTTTAATAGGTGTGAAAATATCGTAGTGTTTTAAATAATTATTCCGGAAAATCAAGAAGAAAAAAAAGTTGAATAGAAGGTTTAATTCAGAAAATAAAATGTTGGCGTGGCAAAATTGTTAAAGCTTTGTTGTTTAGGCTAGTAATACTTTTTATATAAAAAACAGGACTTCATTAGAGTGCTATTATGATAACCGCTTTCATTGTTCGGAAATATTTGTCTTTTGGCTATTTTTAATGTTTTTTTCTTTAAGTATTAAAAGTAGTTTAAAATTAATTACTTGAATAAATATACCTATAAAGGTCATTTTTTATAATTAATACCTTGAGATATGCTTTAAAAATTCATTTTGATGTATTATTTATAAGTTATATGTTATGAAAATTCATTGTTACTTGTTGTTATAAAAAGGTTTTTTTTTTTTTTTTTTCATTCTTTTTGTAATCTATTACAAAATGTTTTCTGGCGAAAAAAATATTTTTTTCTCTTTAATAAGCGGAAAAAGATCGTAAAGTTTCAAATAATTATTCTTGAAAAATAATAATAATAATAATAAAGTTGAATTGAAGTGTTAATTCAGAAAATAAAAAGCTATTGTGGCAAAATTGTTAAAACCTTGTTGTTTTATTAAAAGTATTTTAAAAAGTATTATTTCATGAAATATTTTTAAAAATTTTTTCATTATTTTGTATTTTGATAAGTTTAATATATTGTTTCTTTTAAGAAAATAAATAGACTAGTTGTGTTTAAATACTCATTTTAGAAAGAGATTAAACAAATTCAATAAATTAAGAAATGATTATAAAAAATATTCATTTAATTAATATTTTCATTTTTGTAATTATTTTGTATTTTTTAAGTTTTAATATATTGTTTTCTGTTTAAAAACGAAATCGAGTGGTTATTAAATTTCTTTAAATACTTAAAGCAATAAAAAATTAATTTCATTTCAGAGTTCTTTAGAATAATATTTTATAGTTTAAAATTAAGAATCTACTACAATATATTATTTATAATGAACTTTTTGTAAGTAATGTATACTATAAAAATTATGTTTAGGAGAATAATAAGAGATTGTTTTTTTTCTTTTTTTCTCTATTTCAAAAAAGTAAATAAAAAAACAGAATAAGTATTTTTAAAACAGGCTAGAACATTTCAGCATAATTAATATCTTTAATTCATTTTCTTCTGAAAAAATTTATATTTTCGTAATTAATAAGCATAAAAAGGCCGTTGTGTTTTAAATCGTTATTTTGAAAACAGAGGATAGTTTAACAGAGCGGAGAAAAACCTACGGCACACGCGTTACAATTTCTCTCACACGCTAAAAATTTAAATTTGATAATCATTTTTATAAATTAAATTAAATTTTATTTTAGTTACAATAATTAATTTGTTTTACACGTGCAGACTATTTATTACAAATAATACATTTGATTTTTTACTGTACTGTCGTTGTATTTGCTATACACGGTGATTCAAAAGAAAAAGAAAAAAAAAGTTTACAAAATGACATGGCAAATCAGGCATACAGCAAGGATAAAAACATCACATATTAACATAGGGTCGCAAACCACTTATTTATTCGCAAATCCAGGGTGTTTCATCCTAACTGAAGTTGGATTGACGGTAGTGATTTCGAGAAAAATAAAAACATTGTAATGAAAATGCAACGATATGTACCTTGTTTTGTGTGAAATGTGATAACATCACAAAAAGCTCTGGAAAAACGTGTTGCTCAAGATATCGATGGTACCGTATGAATTGAGAATCACAATCCAAAATGTGGGGCGTCAAGCGCATACTTCTGGCGCGTACAATGCAAACTTCTACCACTTTTGTTGGGTGTTATCACATTTACAACAAAGGTGAAGAATGTCTGTTAAATGTTTTGTTATAATATACTTCAGTTTTCTGAAAGTTATGACCGTCAACC
This sequence comes from Maratus speciosus, assembly GCA_963932465.1. Taxonomy (NCBI): domain Eukaryota; kingdom Metazoa; phylum Arthropoda; class Arachnida; order Araneae; family Salticidae; genus Maratus; species Maratus speciosus. The sequence continues at coordinate 297,947,460 of OZ010798.1, forward strand.
CAAATTGAGTTACGATGAAACACCCTGTATTTGCGACTAAATAAGTGGTTTGCGACCCTATGTTCCTATATCATTTTTCGAACATATATATGGATTGCTAAGAAATTTGATATAGATAGTAAATACATAAGTATTTTCTAAATGATCTACTTTTAATTATTTACAATGATAAGCTTTTTAGTTATGGCTATTTCTACCCATTAAAAAATAAAAAAATACGTTTGCTTGTTTTTTTTTTCTTTTTAGAAAAATATGTTATTTACATGGTTAATGAATTTACATGGTTAATGAAACAATTTTGACCTAAAAGTAGATTATTTTAAAAATACATAAGGTAAAGTGTCCATATTTCGTCCGTCCCCCCAGTCACTTTTAGGCCCTAAATGTTGTAATTTTCAGCGAAAACCTACTAAATTTGGATTTTACATAGACTAACAACTACCCACGCACATAGAAACATAGGCAAATATCGTACAAAAAAAATTTAACAATGCGAAAAATTGTTTTTTCAAAAGTATCTAAAAAATGCAAAAGAAAAAAATGGTCACAATTTCGTCCCCCCCCCCCTAAAAAAATCCAATACGTCCAGGCTTAACTTATAACTAAAATCAAAATTTATTTCTAAATGAGTAAGTAATTTAATTTACATTAAAGTAAGGCACAAAGAAATGTACTAATTATCAGTGGAAGAATAACATAACGAAACATTAGCCATCCAAACATGGGGGGGGGGGGGGGGAAATTGAAAAAATTGTCATGGAAATCGTTCCTAATTTCGTCCCCTGGACGAAAATAAGAACTGCAAGGCGGACGAAATTGGGACCACGCTACTTCCCAATATGGCGGAGCTTCAGTTTCCATAAGATGAACTGAGCGTCCTAAAACTCACTGTATGCTACTGTCGCGCATCTTACCTACGTAAAATACATGCAATGAATAAGAACTAAATACTTACAGTACAGTAATAACGTTCTACAAACGGCGTAACAAGAACTCAGCTCTTCTAAAATTAGGAAATTCGGCGTCTTTATGTATGAATGTGTCTTGGCGAACGAAACTTTCAATACCGACTCCTTTTACCTTCCGTCCCATGTGTCTTGCGTCATAAGTGGCGCCACTTTCGCAGAAGCGGAGAAATTAAGGGGGACGAAATTGGGAAAGAGGACGAAATATGAGCACTTTACCCTACGTTGCGTTTATTACATATATCAAATTTCACAACAAACCATGTGTATGTTCTCAAGATATCTATCACGCGCAAAATGATTGATGGAGTAAAAAAAAAAGATCTATTTTAATTTCAACACTACAAACATATTGTACAAGCCTAGTCAGTTTCTGATGATAGCATATTAAAAAGTCCAATCTGTTTAATCAATAGTCAAAATTTCATATTTATACATAAAAAAAATTTGGATATACACTCATTCAAACTTTAAATGATTTTGTTGATTTTCGTCGCGTTTAAAAGGTACAAAGATTCCTTAAGGGTGTTCTCAAATCGAAAAGGGCAAATTTCTGACATAAGTTTTAATTTATTTTTGTTCGAAAATGCCTGAAACTGGCTGGTGTTGTTGTTCAGAAACTATGTAATTGAGCTGTTTTTTTTTTTTTTTTTTTTTTTTTTTTGCAAACGCAATAGATCTTTCAGAAAATAATGTCAAAGTGGGCGTTTTGAACCGAATTTCTGCGCGAAGGGAGAAAGAGCACCCAAGATTGAGCAAAAAACGGGTTTGTCACGTGATATATTTCGCTTCTAACTCAATAGGTAATGGATTGATCAAAAAATGGAAAAAACAGTTCCATTCCAAAACGCTTCCATAGCCAGGCTTTCCAATTTTATATCTTTCCGTTAAAAAATGAATTTGTAAATATGTCAAAACGTTTTTCGCTTGTTGAGCAGAGCAGTTAAGAAAGTGTTAAAAGAGTGTTATTATATTAATCATTTTTATAGCTAAAATCATTTTATTCGCGATATTTTATTCGTTCGAAGTAGTAATATCTTATTTTCTTTTTAGGTACAAAAGGAAGAAGAAGAAAAAGAAGTGACTGTTTGAAATCATTATTTTGAAAAGAATTTTAAGAAATGGTTATTTCAGCATGGTGAGATATTTTTACCTTACTTTCAGCTAAAAGAATTTAATATTTTATGTTTAAGAGACTAAATAGGTCATGAAATTTGAAACATCATGTTTACGCTCATATTTTGCGCACTTTTTGGTAGATTTTTTTCTGTGATAAAAGTAGATATAAATAGAAAAGAGTATTACAAATATAAATTATTCTGTATGATTATTACTTTTTAAACTCTGCTAATGTAAACAAATAAGAACAAATGTATCACAAAACTGATGAAACCCCATTAGTTATAATAACATCTGCACACAATGCAACTGAAAAGAAAAGTCGCAGGAGAATACAGAATTTATTTCTCAGATCCTAACTGAAATATTGTAAAATGAAAAGTTGTTAACGACATATTCAGCGATATTTAAAATTTCATTAATTTAAATTATCTCATATTGTGCATGCAAAAATTATGGGAATCTTGGTTTTTACCAAAATTTTATTTCAAAACTAGGGGTGCGTAAGTTACACAGAGGGATAAATTACCCAAGTAATTATAGTAATTACTATGAGGATAATGAAAATAATGCATTCGTTAAAGGAAGTAGAATAACAGACTTAATAAAAAAATTTCGTTGTCTATAATTTTTCAAAGAATGTTATAACATTAATCATTTTTGACATTAAAAAATATTTTGTCTTTTTTGGTAATTAATTTTAATTTAAAGAACTAATAAGAATGACTGCGTTTGAAATTGTTATTTTAGGAAGAATACGAAGCAAGGTGAATTCAATATGTTGAGGTATTTGAAGAATTTAATTATTATTTGCGTAATAGATATAAAAAGCCTATAGAATTTAGAAAGAAAGGAAATAGAAAGTGGATTTTCAGAAAATGGAAAGTAGAATAACAGACTTAATAAAATTATATTTTCCAATTGCTTATAACTTTTAAAGGGATATTATTTCATTAATCATTTTTGACGTTTAATAATATTTTGATTTTCGTGATTTCTTTTAACGTAAAGAACTAATAAGAATGGTTACGTTTAAAATTATTATTTTGCAAAGATTTCGAAGCAATGGTGATGTAAAGATACACTGTAAAAAAAATCCATGGACTTTCCGTTTTGGAAAAGGCAACTAGTTGCCTTTTCTGAAACGAATAGATTCTTTTGAGAATGAAAAGTTTTAATTTACAACACGATTAGTTTCACATCTGCACTGAAAGTAATCTTTTTGGTAATGAAAGATGTCACTTTCGTTGCAGATGTGAAACTAATCGTGTTGTAAATTAAAACTTCTCATTCTCAAAAGGAATCTATTCCGTTTCGGAAAAGGTAACTAGTTGCCTTTTCTAAAACGGAAAGTCCATGGATTTTTTTTACAGTGTGTTTATTTCTACTTTATTCTCAACTTTAAGGATTGTATTGTTCCTTGTTCAATATATATAGAATGACCATTGAATTTAGAAATAAAGAAAATTGAAAGTAGATTTTAAGAAAATATAAAATATAATAACAAACTTAATAAAATTATCTTATCGTTGTTGATAATACTTAAAAAGAAAATTAAATTATTGATTTTGGACGATTAAAAATATTTTGTCTTTTATCAATTGTTTTAATTTAAATAATTAATAAGAATGGCTGCTGAAATTGTTATTTTGGAAAGATTTCCAATCAGTGGATATTGAGATATTTCTACTTTATTTTCAACTTAAAGAACGTAATTATTACTTGTTTAATAGATATGAAAAGGTCATAGAATTTATAAATAAAGAAAATAGAAAGTAGGGTTCCGGAAAACAGAAAATATAACAAAAACTTAATAAAATTATTTTCTCGTTGTTGATAACATTTAAAAGGATATTACTATATTAATCATTCTGGACATTTTAAAATATTTTGTGCTTCGGTAATTTGTTTTAATTTAAAGAACTAATAAGAATTTCTGCGTTTAAAATTATTATTTTAAAAAGAATTCGAAGTAATCGTGAATTCAGTATGTTAAGATATTTATTTCTACTTTATTTTCAACTTTAAGGATTGAATTGTTCCTTGTTTAATAGATGCAAAAATGCCATGAAATTCTTGAAAAAAAAATAGAAAGTAGATTTTCAGAAAATAGAAAGTAGAATAACAGACTTAATTTAAAAAAAAAAATTCTTTTTTGATAATATTTAAAAAGATATTACTACATTAGTCGTTTTTGACATTTAAAAATATTTTATCTTTTTGAAAATTTGTTTTAATTTAAAGAACTTATAAGAATTGAGGTGTCTGAAATTATTATTTTGGGGGAAAATTCGAAGTAACGGTGAATTCAGCCTGTTGAGATATTTTTACTTTATTTTCAGCTTAAAGAATTTAATTATTCCTGATGTAGTAGATATAAAACTGGGCATAGAGTTAAAAAGAAAGAAAATAGGAAGTAGAATAAGAGACTTAATAAAATTATTATTATTATTATTATTGCTGATAACATGTAAAAAGGTGTTATTACATTAACCAATTTTGGCGTTTTTTTTTTTTTTTTTTTTTTTTCTGGCAGTTGCTTTAGATTAAAGAACTAATAAGAATGGTGGCGGCGTTTGAAATTATTATTTTGGATACATTTCGAAGCAATGGTGAATTCAGCATTTTGAGATATTTCTACTTTAAAGAACTTAATCATTCTTTCTTTATCAGATACAAAAAGGCCATAGAATTTAGAAAGAAAGAATATAGAATGTAGATTTTCAGAAAATAGAAAGTAGAATAATATGCTTAATATATTATTTTTTCTTTGCTGACAACATTTAAAAGGGCATTTTTGCATTAATCATCTTTGGCCTTTAGAAATATTTTGTCTTTGACAATTTATTTTAATTTAAAGAACTAAAATGATAGCGGTGTTTGAAATTATTGTTATTTTAGAAAGAATTCGAAATTTTTTTTTTTCAGTTATTACAATGAAAATTAAAGGATAAACAAACAAAAATACTCAGCCGTGAGAAATTTAATTATTTAGAGGTAATTAATTAAAGTGGTACTTTAAAGTACCGCCAGTACACTATGACTAAAATATCGTAACAGAAAACTCGTATTTCAAACGACACCAGAAAATATTTTCGATTTAATAAGTATGTGAAATATAAGCTTTTTCATATTTCCAAGTAAATCTTTTGGCAAATTCCGATGCGAATGATTTATTTCAACACTTTAGAATTGGACATGCTTTGCCCCTGAAAGGGTTTTTTTTTCTTTCTTTTTTTTAAGGTTTCGATCTTGTTAGCAGTCCTTTAGTAATGCGACGTTTATACTCCAGGAACAACATGTTCTCTCGCATCTCCACATATGCAATATATGAATTTACATATGCCATTTCTAGCATAGCAAAAACGAGACGGTGCCACAAATTTTTCAATTTCCTATAAAAAAAAAAAAAACAAACAATGAAACAGAAAAGAAAAACAGAAAAACCAGGGAAATCATTACTACACTGAATTTTTGTAATTACATTTTAAAGCAGATGAAAACGATCGATAACTACACAGACGAAAAGTAAACAAGAAGTTTTTCTCCAACACCCAGTGCACTGACGATACTTATAAGTACCACCAAGTAATTCAACTGTTAAATCAAATATGCACACCGTTCACCTAAATTCTAGTCAAAAAGTATTATAAGATAATAATGAACACATAAAAAAAATAACCAACACTTATCTTATATCCTTTACTGTGTTTGCAGCAATAAAGAGACGAGCGTGACAATCTGTACAAAATGTCGGCGCAAAACTCATCGTCTGTGTCAAAGATACCCTCCTTCCTCTCTAAAATAACGAACCTAGAACTACTGCTGCCATGTATCCGGATAAAGTGGAGTTAAAAGAGTGTTTTTGCAAAGTACCATTAGAATATTAGTAATATTCACTATGGGATGAAAGTTTAAAGTGAGTGGTACTTATAAGTACCGTCAATAGATAAAGGGTTAAAGAACTTAAATATTCTTTCTTCAATAGATATAAAAAGGCTGTAGAATTTTATATAATTATTCTGCGAGAAATTGTCAGATTGGGTATTTTATGGAAGGAAAATTAGAATATGAAACTTAATAAAATTATTAAAATATTTTTCTTTGTTAAAAACATTTTAAAAGGGCTATACTATTTGAAATAATTAATTTGTGAGAAAAACAACGTTAATTTAGTTAAATTAAGAATGTAGAAAATAAAATATAAGACATGATAAAACTAATAAAACTTTGTTGGTTGCTGGGAACAATTAGAACAGTGAATTCATTAAACAATAATATTTTTAAGGATAAAAATTACGATAATTTTAAGATTAAAAGAAAATTAAGATACATTTTAAGATTAAAAATATTTTTAAGAATGAATATTTATTGGAAGTTTTAATTTATTGTTTTACTTTAACGCACGGAAATGAGTGGCTCTATTTGAAATAATCAATTTGAAAAGAAAATTAACAAATGAATTAATTTAATAAATTGAAGGTGAATATATGGCATATTCAATTCAGGTTATGAATTTTTTTTTAAATATTTTATCTATTTTCTACATAAAAAAACCGCAGAATGTAATCATTATTCTTGGTTGGAAAGGGGAAGAGAAATATAATAAAACAACATTTTCGAAAAATTCAAAGATATGATTAATCAACATAATTTATTGTTGCTACTTTAGCAATAATAAATTATGTTGCTACGTATTCCCTTAGAAAACAAAAATAACTTTTTATTTATTAGTAAAGCGAACAGTGGAACTTGAGGTTGTACAGGTCTTTGTGGGACCGGACTTGCTCTTTTTTCTGCAAACTTAGGCGGTACCGAACCGGGTATGGATTTCATGATTTCCCAGCCGTATTGAGTAAGCATTTTTTTCTTCCTTTTTTGTGAAAGCAATAATGATATTCCGCATTTGTTGAAAGAATCTTCAGATTCCGTTTTTAACTTATTTTGTCTTCATAATTAATTTATGAAGATTTATTTTTTCTTCATAAATTAAAGAAAAATATTTTTAAAAATATGTTTTTTTTCCCTTTCTTTCAAACTAAACTCATTTTTTTATGCATTTTGAATATAATTTTTAAATGATTATTATTGCTAATTCCCTATTCCATGGCTTGCGAATATATAATCTGAAAAATACTGTATTTGTAATTTTTTTTGCATAAATATGTATGCAGTATTCTTTTAAAATAATTTCAACTGTAGGATAATGTAATTAAGAAATATCGATACTTTTTGCAGAAATTAAGTCGAGCCCGCTCTGATTTCGTTGATTTTTTTTCTCGAGACGTACCAAGTCATACGTGCCACAAAAAATAAATAAATAAACGGGTCAAGCATGTCCATGCAGACTTCTACCATATTGCCTAAAACTGTTGTTACAAATTTAGTTACAGCTAATAATATTTTTTAAAAGAATGGATTTCATCAGAATATTATTATTTTAACCGTTTTTTATGTTTAAAAATATTTTTATCTGTCAAAAATATTTAATATTTTTCTTTCTTTAGTAAGAAATCGCTTTTGTGTTTTTAATAAGTATTTTGAAAAGAAAGGTTGAAAAAGTTCGATTCGTCATGAACGATTCAGTTTATGAATATTTTATTGGCATTTGAAATACTTTAGTATAGTTTTAAAAAATGTTTTGTTGTATTTGAAAATGTTATTGACTTCGGAAAGATTATAATTCATGGTTATGTTTAACAATTTTGTTTCACATAAACATTTTGAAGAGATGTTGAAGAAAGTCAGTTCAAAGAGGAAAATCGTCTAGATTATTAATATTTTGTTGGCATCTGTAAGAATTTATCACTTTTTAAAAGAAATTGCTTTTAAATATTTCAAAACATTATTGGCCTTTGAAAATTTTACTACATTTTTTTTTAAACATGTAAGAAAGGGTCTTTGTGTTTTAAATAAATATTTTGAAAAGGGATTGAAAATTCAATTCATCAAGAAAGAATCAGTTTATTTATAACTCAATGACAGTTGAAATATACTTTAACATCGTTTGAAAAAAAAATACTTTGAAGTATTTAACAAGTCTGAAATTCTACGACAAACGTGACAAGTGAGGTGCTTTTATAAATATTCAGATCTTAGTGCACTAGCTGTTGCACTCTTATGTAAAAATGCATGAATACAAAATTTATTACGATTATATATACTAAATTCAGTAATACGGAAATAGTAGGACTCCATCTTAAATATGACGTAATCATAATGGCAATCTAGAATCATTACCTATCATGGGATATCATTGATTTAGTTACCTATGATAAGATCTAATAGAGTGAAGAAAACTTTTATTAATATCCTTTTAACTTTTGTTTCGATTTTCATAAAATTTGAAATGACTCGACAAAATTCTGCAATCATTATACATATTAAATTTCAAACAATTCGGTTGGGCAGCTGTTGCATATGCGGACAGACGGACGGACCAGACGACGACTATAGGTGCTACGTATTTATAAAATCACGAACGCACCTAAAAATGTTATTGCCTTCGAAAGATTGTAATACATGATTACCTTGAACAAGTTTGTTTCAAATAAGCATTTTGAAGAGATGTTGAAGAAATTCGTTTCATAGAGGAACATCGATCCAGAATATTTATATTTTGTTGTATTCTGAAAGAATTTAACACTTTTAATGAAAATTTGCATTTAAATATTTAAAAACATTATTCACCTATGAAAATTTTAATATGTGAGGCATTCTCACAAAATTTTAACTTTTTTAAATAAAAATCTGGTGAAATTAAACTCAATAAAATAACATTTTAAACTTATACACGAATGCCTTAATGATTCAAAATAAAGAAAAAATGGTCAGCAGCGACGATTTTTTCATTTAACTGAGGTTTAAGTTAAACTCACGAGTTTAATTTTACTTACCATTTCACCTCTCTAACTTTCTATTTTCTTCTATATTTTTACTTATAATGAATTCGCATAGTACCCACAGAACATTCAATTAAGAAATAATAACAATTTAGTATTTTTAGTACAAAATTTTCGTATAACATTGTCTTAAAGGGGTGTTAAGGAAGGGATAATAAAAAAAAGGGGGGGTACGGGAAGTGAAAAAAAGGACTGTAAAGGAAACAAACGGTCAAGTGCGAGTATTACTCGCGCTCAGAGGGTTCCGTACAATAAATACATGAATTATTAACTGTATTATTAAAAAAAAATCGTTACTAAAAGAAAAACTTTGTAAGATAACTATACAACGTAGGGCTTTGTATGGCTGTTTAAATATACTAGGAAAGTATGAATGGGTATACCGTAAAAGTTCAAAGAGATATGAAGCCTAAATAATATCAAATATTGCTATTCTGTGTAACTCTTATCCAAATCTTTTCCTAATCTGCTTATGATGAACTTAATTCGGCACTGACAATAGAAGTAAGTGCATATTTAAACTTCATTTGGCTTTCATAAAACTAAATTCAGCGTCGTAACAATCTTTTCTTTTTACACTGTAGCTAAAACAAAATTCCTGTTCAAAGTTTAAAATTTGCATTTTGCTAAGCACGCTTCGAAAGGAGGTCGCAAAGTAGCAACGCCGCTTTGGTTCGTACCGCGTTTTACCAGATAAGTTTTTAATTAACTTCTAAAGACACGGGAGGCGTATTGAGAGATCCAATCATCGCAAACTGGTCGCGAATACCATAGTATTTATGTGATTAATTCTAATTAAGTTAGTGTGTTATTAACAATCTGACGTTTATTGCTTTTATACAGCTACTGAACATTGTATTACACAAATGTATTATTCAATTTGTTATCTAGACTTTCAACGCCGATGGTACACAGAGTACGCCGCCCCTGTCAGTATGTATATCCAAACCGTCTTTGTCTTTAAGCAGTGGCGTAGCTACATATTCAGCGCCCTGGAGCAAGTAAAGTTGATGCGCCCTCTTGTCACCCGAAAAAGTTCTGCGACTTTTTTTTTACTTTAAAATTTATATACCAATCTTAATTCAATTTAAAACCTTACTTTTATTTGAAAGTCAGAATATTTCAACACATATTAAATAAGAATAATTAGAAATAAATAATGAAATGAATTACAATTCTATAAGTATGGAGTACCTACCATATTTTCTGAGAACTGGGTGGGATTTTTGTTTTAAAATCGTTTAAATCTGCCAATTAGCCAGTACAATCTGCTAGCCCTTAATATCTGTTTTTCTTTTCAAAGATTTCGAAGCATTGTAGAATACTAATAAAAAAAAAACACTATTGTCAAGATTTTTTTTTTACTTTTTATATATGGATGAAACTGTTTTTAGTGTCAGAAAATACTAAAATTCCATAAAATCCAAAGTATCATAACTTGATAAGTTTTGGTCCTACAAAAAAGAAATTTTTATTATTTTACCCGTATACGGAGAATATTTTTCTAAATATAACTTATAGAACCCAGGGACCGAATAAAAATGTAAATCTCGTTACTTTTAAAAAATAACTATTTTGACATAAATTACTTTTAAGAGGATGAAGAACAACTTTAAAACTTTATTACTATTGGAACTATATTTCCACAGCTAATGGTTTAGAAAATCAGCCAATGGACAATGACAAAAGTTGACAGTGGGTTTCTCACTGGCTTTTGCTAATTTGAGTAATTTCGCCAATCACTAAAGAAAAACCAGATAAATTGAAATAATGGTAGTAATAGATTCGCCGCTAAGAAATACTAATAATATAAAAACAAGAATAATGAGTTTCATAGTAAAGGTTTAATCGTACAATAACATGACTGAGACTGTCTCCAAAAGAAAAAAAAACACCTCTTGCAATTTGGCGATTTCAGTCTTCCGTTTTCTCACCAAATGAAACATTTTGGTCCCCCTGCAACGAGAACCCTAATTGACACCCTTATACACTGGTTTGCAAAAATTAAAGACTAGATGATTTTCCGAATGAAACATTATACAGAGGTTTTCCACATCGACCAAAATATCATACCATAAATTCTCCAAGATGTGAAAATATGGTACAAGTGATCAAAAACATCTAAACAAGAAATCAAAAGGTTACAAAAACACTTTATTGAAAAGGTAACTTGGATCACAACTGCAGAGAAGACAGAAATGTCTATCTGACAGGCACCTGGCAGGAATAATTGAAGAGCTAAGTGGAAGAACGTGTTAAGTTTGAAGAAATTTGAAGTGAAAGATTTTGCTGTAAATTTTAATGATTTATTTTCTGTTTGATACCATGTGTTTAAAATATTAACAGGTATGGTACTAAACTCTCTCAGAATAACTTATTCATATTTAATTCTCAAATATTAAAAATTATTAATATTATTGACATTATTAAATATTAAATATTAATGAATAATGTCTTAGATAGAATAGAAGAACTAAATAGAACCTTAGTATTTTATCTTCACCATGTGATAGGATACCTCGTAACGCTTTCATCCAAAAGATAATTTTTTTTTAGAAAATGCAGCATAACATGTTCATCCACTCAGCTCTTCAATTCAGTCTTTAATATGGGATATGGTGACCCCTGACTGTGATGCAAGGTTTACAACGTCTGCCCATACTGAAAACGTAGTTGTCAAGGAGCTGTTGAGACACAGTCTCATTCCGCTTGTAACACCAATTGAAGCTACGGAATCGTTGCTGGCGCTTGGTCACACGCTGCCAAGCGTCTCCCGAGAAGGTCCCACACGTGTTCTATGAGATTTAGGTCCAGGGACCTTGCAGGCCAATCCATGCCTTGTATATTTTCACTGTCCAGGAGCTCTGCGACAGAGACTGTACGATGAGGTGTAGCGTTGTCGTCCACGAAGAGGAAGTCTAGAACCACAGCACATGTAAAAAGACACACGTTTGGCAAGATAATCTCATTTCAATAGCGGCTGCCACTTACTGACTCTCCTTAGAAGACGTGGAGGTTACAACGGCTACCAAGCGTGATACCGCCCCAAACGTTAACTCCGGTACCTTCAAAACAGTCCCTTTCAATGCTGTTGGATGGGTAATTGCATATTCCCTGCTCTCTACAGATGCGTATATATCCAGAATTGCTCGTCAGACTAAATCGGCTCTCATCCATAAAGAGTACTCGACCCCACCCCTGTTATGTCCAGTTCTTGTGTTCTTGGCGCCGCAGAAACCACCGTCTCCAATGAGCAGTCGTTAATGGTACACACCGCACTGTTCGACGTGCGTACAGACCACCTTTGTGCAGCCCCTTGACCAACTAAAATGTGATATCTGACGTCCAGTAGTCTGTTCCATGTGCCTTGCGATTTCTCCAGCTGTCTTTTGCCTGTTTCTTTTCGCCTTAGGACAATAGAGCGCAGCGGTATTCTTCTGTTGTTGTTGAACGTGGACGACCACTGCTGAACACTAGGACAGCTTGTTCTATCGTTTGAAATGCTCTTCAGGCTCGTAAAACGATGCTGTGAGCGATCCCAAACACTTCTGTCACATTTCGACCTTCTTCGAACCTTCCAATGATGCGACATATGGTAAAGTCATCCAGATGGCAACTCCTGGATTGGCTGTTGGCCATATCACACAGTAATAGCAACAAACCGTTGTTGAAATCACTGTACACCGTGCAATATATTTAACCGAATTGCTGAGTGTCCACCGCATCTGTGCTTTATACTCTTGCGACTTCCACCTCTTACGTTATATGCCATATATGCGCATGCCCAACAGCATCGGTCCAAGGCAGTGGCGTACCCAGGATTTTATTTCGGGGGGGGGGGGCTGACTTAAATTTCCTTAATGTTCTAAATCTTACGAAACACGTTGAATTGTGTTATAAACAGAAATCATATTTGCCAATAAGGCCGTCGCCAGGGGGGTGGGGGGTGGGGGGGGGAGAGGGGCAGGGGTGACTTTGTTCCGAAAATTTGAAAAATTTGGTCATCAGTCCGAGAATTCGGACTCAAAACAATTGCGCGATTTTTGACATGGTCGCCAAAAAATCAATTTCATCAATCGTTCGCAGAAAAAAAATCTCCAATTTTTTTAAAGGATCCGAAAAGGAAAAAACCGAAATTTTGTCATAGGGCCAAGGATAAAATGCGAAGTTTGTCAAAGGATTGCGAAAAAAAAGTGAAATTTCATTAAATGATCGCGGAGAAAACGCGAATTACGTCAAATGCTCGCGGAGGAAACGCCAATTTTGTCAAATGAGCACAGAAAAAACCCAAATTTCGACGTAAGGCCGCAGAAAAAACACGAATTTCATCTAAAGTTTGCGGGAAAAATGCAAATTTCGAAAAAAGATCGCTAAAAACACGCATTCCGTCAAAGGGCTGCGAAATTTTCATCACAGGGACATGGAAAAACGTGAAAATTTCGCCAAGAAGGCGCAGAAAAGCGCAAATTTCATCAAAAAGACGAGAAAAAAGTGCGAATTTTGTTAAAAGCAGCGGAAAACGCAAATTTCAACAAAGGATTGCGAAAAAACGCGAATTTCGTCAAATGACCACAGGAAAAACGCGAATTTCGACAAAGGATTGTTAAAAAACACGCATTCCGTCAAAGGGAAGCGGAAAAATGCGAATTGCGTCAATGGGACACAGAAAAAAAAACGTGAGTTTCGTCAAAAGGCCGCAAAAAAACACAAATTTCATCAAAAAGGCGGGGAAAAAGCAAATTTCGTCAAAAAGCCGCGGAAAACGCAAATTTCGACGAAGGATTGCCTAAAAAACGCGAATTTCGGCAAATGACCACAGAAAAAACGCAAATCTCATCAAGGGATCGCTAAAAAAACACGCATTCTGTCAAAGGGAAGCGGAAAAAACGCGAATTTCGTTAAATGATCGCAGAAAAAGAAAAAGCAGGGTCACAAAGAAGAGCCACAGAAAAACATGAATTTCGTCAGAAGGCTGCGGAAAAAAGCGAATTTCATCAAAAAGCCGCGGAAAGAACAAATTTCGACAAAGGATCTCAAAAAGAAAACGCGAATTTTATCAAAGGGCCCCAAAAAAAGCGCGAATTTTTTAAAAAAAGATCGCTTAAAACACGCATTCCGCCAAAGGGCTGCGAAAAAAAAGCTAATTTCGTAAAAAATTGCAAAAAAAACGCGAATTTCATAAAAAGACGAAAAGAAATGCGAATTTTATCAAAATGACGAGAAAAAAACGCAAATTTCGTCAAAAATCCCCTGAAAAAACGCAAATTTCGACGAAGGATTGCGTAAAAAAACGCGAATTTCGGCAAATGATCTCGGAAAAACGCGAATTTCGTCAAAGGGCTGCAGAAAAAACGCAAATTTCGACAAAGGATCGCTAAAAAATACGCATTCCTTCAAAAGAAAGCGGAAACAGTCGAATTTCGGCAAATGATCTCGGAAAAACGCGAATTTCGTCAAAGGGACACAGAAAAAACGTGAATTTTGTCAAAAAGTCGCAGAAACATGCAAATTTCATCAAAAAAACGAGAAAAAAGCAAATTTCGTCAGAAATCAGCGGAAAAAACGCAAATTTCGACAAATGATTGCGTGAAAAAACGCGAATTTCGGCAAATGACCTCGGAAAAAACGCGAATTTCGTCAAAGGGCAGCAGAAAAAACGCAAATTTCGACAAAGGATGGCTAGAAAAAACGCAAATTTCGACAAAGGATGGCTAAAAAAAACGCGCATTATTTCAATTTCGTCAAAGGGGAAAAGAAACGTGAATTTCGTCAAAAGGCCGCAGAAAAATGCAAATTTAATCAAAAAGACGAGAAAAAAAGCAAAATTAGTCAAAAATCCGCGGGAAAAACGCAAATTTCGACGAAAGATAGCGTTAAAAAAAACGCGAATTTCGGTATTTGACCTCGGAAAAAACGCGAATTTCGTCAAAGGGCCGTAGAAAAAACGCAAATTTCAACGAAGTATCGCTAAAGAAAACACGCATTCTGTCAAAGGGAAGCAGAAAAAACGCGAATTCCGTTAAAGGATCGCAAAAAAAGAAAAAGCAGGGTCACAAAGAAGGGCCACAGAAAAACGTGAGTTTCGTTAAAAGACTGCGGAAAAAAAGCGAATTTCGTCAAACAGCCACGAAAAAACGCTACGTTCGTCAAAGAAAACGCGAATATCGTCAAAGAGCCGAAGAAAAGAAAGCGAATTTCATCAAAAATACGAGAAAAAAACGCGAATTTCGTCGAAGGATTTTGTAAAAAAAAACCGCGAATTTCGGAAAAAATCCGCGAAAAAAAACTTGAATTTCATCAAAAACCCGCCGAAAAAACGCGGAAAAAACACAAATTTCGACAAGATCACGAAAAAAACGCAAATTTCGTCACAGATCCGCAGAAAAAACGCAAAATTCGACGAAGGAGTGCGTAAAAAAAACGCAAATTTCGGCAAAAAGCCGCAGAAGAAGCGAATTTCTTCAAAGGACCGCGGAGAAAACGCAAATTTTGTCAAAAAACCATGGAAAAAACACAAATTTTTGGCATGGAGATGCGAGTGAAAAATGAAAGTTAATAAGCTACTTTTACGGTGAACTCTTCCGCACCGGATTTCCGATTTAGCCGAAATCGACTTGAGATTAGCTGAAGCGTTACTGTGCATTAACATACTTCCGCATTGACAATCTTGGCGCCCGCCGACTTTGAGGGAAATAAAAAAAAAACTCCTTAAACTACTTTAAGATTTGTCGAATTTACTTCTAGGTCTCTTGAACTGATCATATACGTTTTCATTTATCCAGTAAAACAGGTATGGAGCTATTTTTCAGTTATTTGAAAATTGATTTTGTGGTTTCAACTAAATTTGGTCGCAGGACTAAGGAGGCTGTTGGAAACAAATTCGTGGCATGCCAGAAAATAAAACAAATTTATCTGAAAAAGAAGGAATATCAGCCCTTTTTTCATTTCACTGCAATTTCTTAGGAGGTGGAATAGAGCTGTAACCTCATATCCCCCGTCGCCATCGACTTCTTTATGTGTATGCTGGGGCACCACTGTGCACTAGTATATGGGACTAACCAGAATAGCTGCGTTGCAGGAAAAAATTAAATTTTATCTCAAAAGAAAGAAAAAAAAAAGGAGATTTTTTTTTCATTTTTGGTTACTTCGAAAGGGGGCCTGTAACCTCATCAGCCCCCTGATGGAGTGATATGATCAGAGCTAGAGGTCTGCACGGGCCCGGGCTTGGCCCGAGGCCCGTACCCGGCCCGGCGGAATGGAGGAAAATTTTCAAACGGGCCGGGCCGGCAGAATTAGGACAATTTTTTCAACGGGCCGGGCCGACACACAAAATAAACGGGCCGGGCCGGCAACAAAATTGAACGGGCCTGCAGGGCCGGGCCTATAAAAAAATTAATCGGGCCTATCGGGCCGATATAAGAGTTTGAGAAAAGCAGATAAAATACGAGGCCATTTTCAATGAATATGACATTTTCGAGAAGTATAAATGTGACTTACGAGCCGATGCGAGTTTAACAACATCAATACAGAAACGTAACATGTCCATCGTAGAGATCAGCATCGTACAGTTACAGCCTGAACCTGGGTTTAATTTTTTCGGCAGACTTGTGCCGGGACGGAACTGGTCTTAGTCATTCTCAGGATGTGTAAGACAGGCATTATGTTTTGTAAAAGTAGTAATAGCGATAATGAACTTCTGTTAACAGTATCTTTGGAAATGTACCTTAAGGTGGTTCTCATATTTACTTCTCAACAATGCGAAACTTTCAGACACATTTTCTGACTCATTTTTAACTATAAAGGCATAAAATTGACAGGCCTGAGTATTGAAGGCATTTGGAATCGAATAGTGTTTCCATTTTTGATAAATTACGTACAGAGATAACAGAGACTCTTGTCACGTGATTGTACGTTTTTCTACTTTCCTGTGCTATCGCTTCTGGAAATTCGATTCAAAACGCTAACTTTGGCAGTATTTTCTGAAAGATATATTACTTTTATATAAGAAAAAAACGGCATTTACATGGTTTCTGAATAAGAATACCTGCCAATATCATGCGTTTCCGAAAAGAAATAAATTCATAAATGTGTCAAAATGTAGCTCCTTTGGATTTGAGAAAAACCTTAAAAATGACAGAAATATTTTCACAAATCTACTTTTTATTATAAGCTTCAAAAGTTATGTTTTTTAACCCTTTATTCTAAACTACATTAATCTTGTAATGAACCCTTATTTAAATTTTGAAACGTCTGTAGAGACGTTGACTAAAACACTGTAAGTAATCGTTAATGTTTACTATTGTGTGTTTTTTATTTTGCGAACACATAGTAATTTAAAATATAATGTAAAATGTTCTCATAAATATGCATGTAGTATTCATTAAAAGAATCTTAATTGTATGTCGAGAAAAAACTGAATTTTTTGTAGAAATTGAGTCGGGCCTGGCCGAGAACGGTAAAAATGTAAACGGGCCGTGCCGGGCTCGGGCCGAACTTTCAATTTTTACACCGGGCCGGGCCAAAATAGCTTTCTTTCGGGCCGGGCCTGGAAATTCCGGCTCGTGCAGACCTCTAATCAGAGCTGATATGAGACTAGCCAGAAAGTCTAGTTCGTTGTATTTCAGAAAACAATTGCATTACAAATTTATCTCAAACAAAAAGAAAAAAAAATCAGCACTTTATTCATTTCATTTTCAACTATTTTGGGAGAAATCTGTAACCCCCATCACCCCTTTCTACTTCTTTGGGTATAATGTGGTGTCACTGTGCACTAATATGGAACTAAACAGAAGATTGTGGCTAGTCTGTGGAATGATGGGAGAAAAAAATGCAAATTTATATCAAACAGAAAGAAAAAAAACAATATTTTTTTAGACTATTTCGGGAGGAGGTGGCTGTAGGCCCATCAGCCGCCTCCCCCTCTTTCGGTATGGTGTGATGTCAATGTGGACTAATATGGAGTTAACGAGAATGGCTATTTCGCTGTGTGGCAGAAGAAAAATTACAAATTTATCTCAAACAAGAAGATCTCAAAAAATCAGCTTTTTTTTCATTTCATTTTCGACTATTTAGGAAGGGGACACCCCATTAGCCCCTTTCACCTTTTTGGGTAAAATGTGGTACCACTGGGCACTAGTTTGGAACTAAAGAAAAGAGAGCGGCTAGTCTGTTGAATGATAGGGGGAAAATACAAATTTATCTCAAAGAAAGATATCAACACTTTTTCATTTCATGTTCGACTTTTTGGGGAGAGGGCTGTAACCCCATTAGTCCCCTTCTACCTTTTTGGGTATAACGTGGTTTCACTGTACACTAATATGGAACTACAGCGAAGGGAGCGGCTAGTCTGTTGAATGATTGGGGAGAAAATGCAAATTTATCGCAAGCAGACAGACAAAAATCAGCACTATTTTTTCATTTGATTTTCTACTATTTCGAGAGGAGGGGGGGGGGGGGCTGTAATTCCAACAGCCCCCTCCCCATCTTTGGGTATGCTGTGATGTCAATGTGGACTAATATGGAACTAACGAGAATGGCTATTTTGTTGTATGACAGAAGAAAAAAATTACAGATTTATCTTTAAAAAGTAAGGAAAAAACATTTTTTTCATTTAATTTTTCGACTATTTCTGGTTTGGGAGGGGGGGGAGGTGTTGCTTCTTCAGCCCCCTTTCTCTTCTTTGGTGTTAATATGGAACTAAAGCGAAGGAAGCGCACAGTCTGTTGAACGATAGGGGGGAAAATGCAAATTTATCTTAAACAGGCAGAAAAAATTTAGCACTATTTTATCATTTCATTTTCGACCATTTCGAGAGGAGGGGCTGAAATTCCATCAGCCCCCTCCCCATCTTTGGGTACGCTGTGATGTCAATATGGACTAATATGGTGTTAACGAGAATGCCTATTTTGCTATATGACAGAAGAAAAAATTAGATTTATCTTAAAAAAGTAAGGAAAAATTACTTTTTCGTTTAATTTTTTGACTATTTCGGGAGGAAGGGGGGGGGGGGGGGGCTGTTACCCCGTCAGCTCCCTTTTTCTTCTTTGTTGTCAATATGGGCTAATATGGGACTAATGAGAATATCTAGTCCGCTGTATGAGTGAAAAAAATTAAAAATTTTTCCAAAAAGGAAAGACGAAAAAGCAGCGCTCTTTCATATCACTTTCGAAAATTTCGGGGGGGAGGCTGTAGCCCCGTCAGCCCCCCCCCCACCCCCTTGGGTACGCCCATGGTCCAAGGTGTACTCCTGATTGGCCTTTCAGTCCGTTCCGTTGCCTTGTTGGGATTTTATGCTAATTTATCTGCTTCGTCCTTAATTTTTGCTCACCAGTTTTTACTTTCCATACACATATACAATGTAAGGAAAGAATTAGGAAAGCACTGAAATCACACTAAAAAATGAAAATAATGATATACTTTTACATTTTCAAATACTCTTGAATCCATTCTCACAAGTTTTACAATGGTTTAATATGCATGTGTGTATGTATGCGTGTATGTTAGAATTTCCCCACGTTTTCAGATTCCCAGAGCACGATTTGGTGATTTTTTGATGATATCGGCAGGTATGTTATAAATCTGTCGCAAGAATTGTATTAATTTTCGAAGAAATCGGCCGACGGATTTGGTATCTAAACTATATTTCAACCAGTCTGTGACGATAACTGACCAATATTTTCTCTTATATCTCGATTAAATTATTTTTATTGCTCACGTTCATCTTATACCACAGCATTTCACTAGACAGACAGTAGCAGCTCAACAAGGGGTTCACAATCACTTTACTATTAGTAATTTCACAAAAAAATTTCTTCTTGTTTAATAGTAGAAAATCTCACGATTAAAACAAATCAAATTTTATATACCTATATTCTAGTAGAAAAGTTATTCTGAACCCTTGCGGAGCCGCAATTGCACGCAGGGTCGGACTCGGTCACAGTCAAATACAATCTTGGATTTTTGAAGGGCGCAACATTTTAGAAATTCATTATTGTACCACTTTGCTATTAGAAACCAATAATATCTATTACCATTCGAGTTTTTTTCCTGGGGATGCTTTCAATTTCGGAGCTGGATCCGAAATTGAAAGTGTTCTTAGAAAAAAAAAATCAAAACAGCATAAAGATAACCGTTTAGACATTGACCTTATATACTCAATGCAAAGAAAAAACATTTAAAAATACTAAAAATGAGAAATTTGTAATGAACGTTGCCATTGGTTTAAAATTAGCTTGCGAATGACTAGTGTCGGATTCTAAGTATAGAAGAATTTTAGTACTAAATAAGAAAGATTATCTAAACTTATTTTAAACTTTTTTTTGCAGCGGAAGGAAAAAAAAATCTTAATGCTGCTATAGTAATAAAAAGAAACGTGGAATATTTAATTTCATTTTAAATCAAAGTAGCTTTAAAACTTTATATAGATTTTTATAGAGTAAACTCTGTCTAAAGCTCTATGTAAGACAAATTTCCGTCTTATGCAGAATCCGCCTTAGGCAGAATATACTGTATTTAAAAAAACCCCTATCAACAGGGTATAATCGAAGGGGCGCAAAAAGAATCGTCAAACGGTTGAACATGAACAGTCCAGATTTAATGTACATACAAAATAGCAGACCGCCGTTTTGATCATCACACTTATAGACAATATTGAAACAGTCCCGTTTTCATATTAAAGTGTAATTTTTGACAAAAAGAATGTTTGATTTATCTTTTTTTTTTTTGGCCGAAAATATTCTTTATATATATTTTTTTCATCAAGCGCAAAAATCAATGTAATAAACATTTATATAGGTTAATTTACAAACACAGCATTGTACTAATACACGACACCTACACATTTCAATCAAATACATAATAAATGATTTTACAAAAAACTAAATAAAAAAATTCGTATATATATTTTGAAATAGAGACGACGCATGGTTTTCTGAAACGAAGAAACTTCCAAAAAAAATTCAATTCTGCTTTGCAAAGATAAAAAAAAAAAAAAAAAAAAATCATTAATAGAAAAAATGCTTCAAAAATGTGATTTTTTTAATTATTCAATAATTTACGACTGTTCAAAGCTAATGCTTATAGAAAATTTTGTAACATTTATTATTTCAACTCAGGGGGAGCACAGCATTACATGGTTTAAGTCTCACCAACCCGCGGGTCAGTTGCCTAGCGGGCTAGCCTGAGTGTGACAGAATTTGACTTAATTTGGTACAATCCTATTTTTTCTTATTTTTTAAACTTATAGGCCTTGTTTCAGCATGTGCAGAATGAAAATTTGTTGAAAATTAGGCCATTTGAAAATTTTTTAAGACTTATGAATGAAAGTGCACATTTTCTTTAAAACACGAGGTCTTTATCACTAGTGGAAATATTTCACCTTTGCATAACATTAGGATCTAAGTTTATATTCATTGTTCTACTTTTTTTAACACACAGTTGGAGTAACTCCAGATTTTTTTTTCATCTTATTATTCCAAAATTCATTGACTACTATTAATTATGCGATATTGGATGGTGGTGGTATGTGGGCAGAGTCTGATTCCGGCCTCAGCAAACTCACATTACTATTTTCAAAAAATGTTTTGCCTTATTTAATCATAAAATTCGGCAATTAAATAAGCTTTAACCTGGAAAACTATTTTTCTAAAAAAATGATATAAATTTGCATCAGCGATAATCATGTCTTAAGGAAAACTAAATTTGATACCTAATTTTTTCTCTCTTTTTGAAGGAAATGCTTATCAATTCTGCATTTCAGATTTACCATATTTTCAAAATCTCAAAAATAATATGCACAAAATTTAATTTGCCGTTTCATCTTCATACCCCATTTAAAGTTTGTCGCCTTCGACTGATGTGGAATATGCCTAAATCCGGCTCTTATTATTTTGTAATCTGCATTGATGAATGTTTAGTTTGCAAAGACACACACAAAAAAAACCCTTTAAAATTTTCATTTCTTTTTTCGTTTGTAATATAGTCAATAATTTTCTTCTACTTGTCAAACTATTTTTTTTTTTTTTCAAATCGTAAAATAACTAAATTGCTAAGGCTGTTACATCATAAACATAGGTTTCTCAGTGGTGACTTCTTTGACTACCATTATTTCCGTACAGTAATCATCATGATAAATTTCTAAAACATTTTCAATAGAAATGTACCAGGAAGTTTATTGTTTGGAAACAGTAGTAGCCAATAAAGTGACTGCTGGGCAACATATAACAATGATATGTTCCCGCACCATATTGGTTAAATCAAAGTAAAATTGCGTAATTTGTTATTTCTTTTTGTATAAATATTTTTTATAAAATATAATTATGAGTGTAAAATTATAATGTTTATATATTTAAGTAAAATAGGAGTGTAAGTTCATACAAAAATTATTAAGTGATTTTAAATATTAAATATATATTTTTAAAAAATTGTTGTATTGTAAAATGAATGTATAATGTTGAATAGAGTTCGGATCTCAGATAACAACAATAGCCAGACGCCATGGTGTCGTTTTATGACAAGCAAATGGAAAGTGGTGTATAATTAGAAATCGTAAAATGATAAAAATGTTGGAATAAATTTATGGCCTTAATAAAAGTGTTGGGATAAATTTATGGCTTTTCAGACCACCCAAACTTTAAGGCAGATAATAATATTAAAGTATATGTAAGGGGCCATTTGCAGACTGTTAGCTAATAGGCCTATCGAAGGATAATGCAAAATCTTCTCACATCCAATAAGAGTGGACTAGATAAATAGTTCCACCCACTGCAGGAGTTGGTGTGCCAGAAGAATAAGGTTTAAAAAAAGAGAGTCTGAAAAAAGATGTAGAGGACGCAGGAGCTCTCCTGAAAGCCCGTGCAATGAATCCAGAAAACCCTAGTAATGCCCAGGCGAGATGGACATATCGGAGTGAGCCTAATCAAGCCTAATTGAGGATGTCTTCCTGATGTTAAAATAAAGTGGATTGTTCTACAGAGGTCCGTAGCTATGCATCCTGCCATCCCGATATCGCCGCTCTGATAAGAAGCGAATTCCTGATGACATATGGATATGAACCTTAACAACGCGACAACTCTGAATTTGATGAATAAAGGCCACCATCCCGTATATGGAAAAAAGGTACTACCTTAAACTTTTTCTTTTACCACTTGAAATCATATGAGAAATTATAAATATCCTTTTCTGATATATTATGGTAGAGAGTAATCTGAGATCCGACAAAACCAAAAATTAAATAAAATTAAGGTAATTTAAAAATGAAAGAGAATTATTCTTTTAGCAAAAAGAAAAATAAATAAGAATAAGAGTAAATGAAAATATTGTCTTTTTATTTAAAGATTAAATATACATAAAATAATGAGAAGCAAACAAAAGTATTGCTTTTTTTTTTTTTTTTGAATTAATATTATGTATTTCTGTATATAGTTGTGTTCAATGTAAATAAAATATTTAATCAAGTTTTAAAAAGTTTCTGTAATTATTTAATTGATAATGTTTAAGGTATGTCAATTTATTTTTACAGCTTAAATTTTAGTTTAATTCATAAGTGGAAGAGTTCGTCTAAATAATTCACAACGCAAACTCTTAATTTTATTCGTAATTATTTAAATTTAATAATTACATTTTGACGCGAATTATAATTTAATTATATTAAATATTCGCGTTACTCTTCTGCTAGAATTACGTAATTACGATCACTTATATTATTTGAATTTATCTAAGGTATATAAAATTATATACCAACTTACTATGAGGTTGCTTGGATGATTTGGACCAATTAATAATTTTGGATGTAAATTAAATAGAAAATAAACAGGTGTAATTATCTGTCCAGCAGTGACCAATGAGAGCGCTGTAAATAAGGTTTGATTACTTGAAGATTTGAAAATCTTCAGTTGTCGTCTACGAAAAAGTCACAGTGGAAAAAATCCGGCATGCTGAAATGGTGTTGGAGAAGCTACTTGAAGCTGCAATAAGTTATGAATTAAAATTAAAACTTCGCAAATAGAAGTAATTTCTGTTAACTGTGTATAAAAATATGTTTTAAATCGAAATAATTGAGGTTAAACACAAGGTAAAATATCATAGAAATATGATGGTTGTAACAATATTCATCTATAATTTCTGATTAAAAATGAAAAAAATATGAAAATATTTTTACAAATGTATATTTCGCTCTTTCTAATTTTGCGCCCTTAGGATTCGTGCGCCTGGAGCAGTTTGCTCCAACTGCTCCACGGTAGCTACGCCCCTGTCTTTAAGGGTTAATAACTCGGCTAATCAGCGACGATTTTTTTCAAAAATCATTATCAACAATGCTTTTATACTTCTGCTACAAATAGTTACCTCCAGCGCTCCTCAACACCTTTGAAGAATGCTCGCAAATTGAAATTTGCGTGTAACAGAAAAATGCGCTTTTATCAAAAACTATGTGACCTAGGGTAATCGCTATAATTTCCCTGCAAGGTTTACATTAACGTCTACTCTATCTCTAATTT
Organism: Maratus speciosus; assembly: GCA_963932465.1. NCBI lineage: Eukaryota > Metazoa > Arthropoda > Arachnida > Araneae > Salticidae > Maratus > Maratus speciosus. Next base: position 297,971,940 of record OZ010798.1, read on the forward strand.
TTTTTTTTTTTTTTTTTTTATAATTTTAGTTTTAGTAGATTCGGAAATAGATGGGGGGGGGGGGGTATTTTTGCACTGCATTTTCGACGATATCTCTGAAAATATAATACCTAAAATTAAAAGAAATGTATTTTTGAGTTCAGCATTATGAAAGCTTTCACACGATACCCAACACAATATACAAATAAAATACTTTTTTTCCCTTCAAGTAACTTAATTACCCCCCCCCCCCCCATACATTTTCCTAAAAATATTTGTAAATGTTTAATAATCTGTAAATAGATGGGTCAATAGTCTTTATTACTTCCCCCAATTTGAAGTTTCCATGATTCATAGTTTACGAGTATAATGTCTGTGACAGACAGACAGACACAAGAGTGATCTTATAATGATTCCGTTTTTACTTTTTAAGTACGGAACCCTAAAAATGGGATTGTAAGGAGAATTATCACCTATTTTTAAATTATGTTAAGACTAAGTTATAACCACAATGTTAATCGATTTTTAGCAACAGATATTTACATTGGATTGAAATTAGAAAAAAATTTAATTTACCTAGAAAAGTGCAGGAATAAACCTTGGGGACGGTAAGACTACCAATAAAGTCACGATGCTTGAAACTGATATTTAAATGCTGATTTAAGTCTTGCAGTAAATTTCCTGTGAAAGAATTTTAGCCATTCTTTATCTAGCATACTTCTGCATGAAAAAAAAAAAATTGAAAAAATTCTGTGACTGTTTCTGAAGTTATTTTTTGTATACTTTTAGTAAGTGGAACTGTAAGGAATCTAAAATCCAGGGACAGAGTTTTAAAAATAATAACAAACGTAAAAATGTGTGCAGGTTAATTTTTTGCTACATATGTATAAAACAATAGTCCCAGTTTCGGAAAAAAATTACATCGAATTACTTTTATTGAAACAATTTTATCAGACAGCTCCAACCTTAAAAATAAGCATCAGGGACATGGAAGGGTAAGAAATTTCGTGGTATATTTGGACCTCCAACATCATCCAAAACTTATTTATCTCGTTAATATTGTTATACAGTCATGCAATGGGATGTTTTCCAACATAAGAAATTAAAAAAACCGCAAACATATGTTACTAAAATAAAAATTGTTATTCGGGGACTTAAAAGACAAAATTACGTGAGAATGCCTCCTATATGCCAACCTATAGATCAAATACCGGGCTGTACAAAAGAAGTGTAGGAAAGAGTCTTTGTGTTTGAAATACATATTTTGAAAAGAGATTGGAAAAATTTACTTAATCGAGCAAGCAGCTTAAAGAATCTATCACTATTCTTAAAATAGTATTTTGTTAGGTTTAAAAATATTATTGTCATTTTAATATTTTCAATGAAAGTTTTTTTTAACAAGTGCTAAAAAATTTTTGCTTTAAATAAATATGCTGAAAAAAGATTGGGGTTATTCAATTCATCGAGAAAGAATCAGTTTATTTATATCTCAATGGCAACTGAAATACTTTAATATCATTTGGAAAGAAAAATGTTTGGTAGTATTTAAAAATATTATTGGCTTCGAAAGATTGTAATACATGATTATCTTGAATAAGTTTTTTTCAAATAAGCCTTTTGAAGAGATGTTGAAGGAAGTCAATTTACAGAGAAGAGATCGGTTCACATTATTTATATTTTGTTGTCTTCTGATAGAATTCAACACATTTAAAGGATATTGCTTTTTAATATTTAAAAATGCTATTGGCCTTTGAAAAATTTAATATATCTTTTCTTAAACATGTAAAAAAGAATCTTTGTGTTTTAAATAAATATTTGGAAAGGAGATTGGAAAAATTCACTTAATCGAGAAAGCAGCTGAAAGAATGTATCATTATTCCTAAAATAGTGCTTTGTTAGGTTTAAAAATATTATTGTCATTTTAAGATTTTTAACGAATGTTTTTTTTTTTGTTGTTGTTTTGTTTTGTTTAAACAAGTAATAAATATTAACTAGCAGGAATGACCGAGCTAAGCTCGGTCAAAATTAGCTTTGTGTTTATCTCGATATATTATTCCCACTAAATCATTCTTGCTGTTTTAGATACAATTAGTTTGAGCTTGAGACATAGTGACCCAAAATGACGCACTAATCGAATTTTTTCGAACATGCGACCTAATACAATGCTCTGCTCGAGCCTGAAAACGATGGAATACAAAATTTAGTGAAAATCGTTAGTCATATTCTAGATAAAATAAGCTTGACCCACGTTGATTCAAAAAACCACTAACCGAAATTTATCGAACGTGTGAGCTTTTTCAATGGTCTTTTTGTTCTGTGAAACGGTATAACAAAAAAAGTTGTCAAAATTGTTTGAACATTTTTGAGATGGATGCCGTTAGCTTGACTCCGACCCATTATCACCAAAATGACCCACTAATAGAATTTTCTTGAGCATGCAACCCAGCCCACTGGTTTTATATTGTCCAGAAACGGTGAAGTACAAAGTTTTGTTAAAATTTTTGAGCCGTTTTTTAGATAAAGTTACCTTGATCCTGACCCATTAGGACCCAAAATGGCCCATTGATTGAATTTTCTTGAACATGCGACCCTGCCCAATGGTCTTATCATGCTCAGAAACGGTATTATACAAAATGCTTTGAAGCGCTTTTTAAATACAATTAGCTTGACCCTGACACATTGTGAGCCAAAATGACCCACTAATCGAATTTTCTTGAACATGCGACCTAGCCCAATGGTCTTCTCGAGCCCGAAAATGATAGAATACAAAATTTAGTCAAAATCGTTTAAGCCGTTTTTTAGATAAAATTAGCTGGACCCTGACCCATTGTGACCCAAAATGACCCACTAATCGAATTTCCTCGAACATGTGACTTAGCCCAATTCTCTTCTCATGCCCAGAAACGGTATAATATAAAATTTGGTCAAAATGTTTTGAGCATGTTTTTAGATTCAATTAGCTTGACTCTGGCCCATTATAACCCAAAATGACCCACTAATTGAATTTTCTCGAACATGTGACTTAGCCTAAACGTCATCTCATGACCAGAAACGGCCGTATATTAAAAAAAAATGTGAAAATGTCTTGAACCGTTTTTAGATGTAATTAGCTTGACCCTGACTCATAATGACCCACTAATCGAATTTTCTCAGACACGTGACCCATCCCGATGGTCTTTTTGTGCCCGAAAACAATAGCTTACAGAATTTCGTCAAATAGTAGAGCCGTTATCTAGATAAACTTAGCTGGACCCACGGTGGCCCAAAAATGACCCACTAATCGAATTTTCTTGAACACGTTACCCATCCCAATGGTCTTTTCGTGCCCGAAAATTGTTAGATACAAAATTTAGTTAAAATCGATTGAGCCGTTCTCTAGATATAATTAGCTTGACCCTGACCCATTATGACCCAAAATGACCCACTAATCTAATTTTCTCGAACACGAGACCCATCCCAATGGTCTTTTCGTGCCCGAAAACAGTAGGGTGCAAAATTTCGTCGAAATCGTTAGAGCCGTTATCTAGATAACTCAGAGTGACATACGGTGACCCAAAAATGACCCACTAATCGAATTTTCTCGAACATGTGACTTAGCCCAATGGTCTTCTCGTAATCCAAAACTGTAGAGAATATAGAGTTTAGTGAAAATAGTTAGAGCCGTTTTTTAGATAAAAATAATTGACCCACAGGGGCCGTTCAAATATTACGTAAGCACCTAGAGGAGGGGGGGGGGAGGGGTTAGCGATTTGCTTATTTTTGCTGACAAGGGGGAGGAGGGGGTTTGAATGATGCTTACGTAAGACATTTTCAAAATCTCTTAACTTGTAAAAAAGAAAAACTATTAAAAATTTCAAATTGAAAAAAAGAAATAGCAAAAGAATATTAAACTTGAAGTTCTGATGTCAGCTATTTTGACAGCACAAGGAAAACATAAACGATCTTTTTTATCTAGAGGTGACTATTCATGTTTAATGCATGAAGGCTTATTATCTCTGAGAACTTACTACTATTTCCATTTGTGAGAATAGAGTAGAAAAAGAACTGAATGAACCGATGCGATATATTGTATTGTGACAATGCGAGTTTTCTGGGAAAGTTTCCAAAACATAAAATTCTCTCTTCTTTGCTCCCACCCCTCCTCTGCCAAGTGGTTGAACCACATAACCATAGTGACCGACTGCTATACTGCCTGGTGTCTCGTGAGTTTTGAAAATCTCCCAGTACTGTAGTATAGTGGTGTTTAAAATAAATGAAATCTGAAATATGCCTTCATTTCGAGAAATCCTGTATAAAAAACTTTTTGAAAGTTTCAAAAAGTTTGCATCAGATAAACCTTTGAAGGGTATCCAACTAATGATGTGTGGTGGCAGTACAAAAAGTGTTCTAAAACTGACAAAGAGTTAGAGGTATTGGTGCTAAAAAGAACAGAGGACGAACTGCGTAAGGTATCAAGAGGCAGATCAGTCCAGTTTCTTTAAATTTTGTTGGCTTCTAAAAGAATTCAACACTATTTAAAAAATATTTTTTCGTGAATTTTTCATAAAACTACCAGTCTTTAAAAATTTTAATATATATTTTCTTAACCAACTAAAAAAGAGGCTTTGTGTTTCAAATAAATATTTTGAAAAGAAATTGGAGAAATTCTGTTAATCGAGAAGGATTATTTATATTTCACTTACATCTGAAAGAATGTAATATTATTCTTAAGACAGAGTGCTTTGTTAAATTTGAAACTATTTTTGGCATTTTAATACTTTTAATGAATGCCTTTTTTAACAAGTAGTAAAGAGTTTGATTTTTCAAATAAATATCTTGGAAAGAAATTGGAAATATTCAATCATCGAGAAGGATTCAGTTTATTTTTATTTCACTGATGTTTGAAATACATTAATATCGCTTGAAAAAAGGGTTTTGTAGTGTTAAAAAATATTATTGGCTTCGAAATTGTTAAAGATACATGGCTACCTTTTACAATTTTGTCTCAAATAGCATTTAGAAGTAATGTTTAAAAAAAAACTCGGTTAATAGACGAAGATTTATCCAGATTATTTATATTTTGTTGGTATCTGAAAGAATCTAACACTGTTTAATGAATACTTATTTTTAATATTTCAAAACATTATTGGTCTTTGAAAATTTTACTACGTCTTTTCTTAATCATGTAAGAAATAGTCTTTAATTTTCAGGCTAATATTTTGAAAAAAGATTGAAGATATTCAATTCATCCAGAAAGAATCAGTTTATTTATATCTCAATGGCACTTGAAATATACTTTAACATCATTTGAAAAAAAAATGCCTTGTAGTATTTATATTTAAAAATGTTATTGGTATCGAAAGATTATAATACATGATTATCTTGAATAAGTTTATTTCATATAAGCATTTTGAAGAGATGTTGGAGAAATTCAATTTATAGAGGAAGATCGATCCACATTATTTGTATTTTTTTGTCTTCTGAAAGAATTTAACACCGTTAAAGAACATTGTTTTTTAAATATTTCAAAACATTACTGGCCTTGGAAAATTTTAATATGTCTTTTCTTAAAGAAGTAAGAAAGAAGTTTGGCTGCTTTCAAAACAATTATTTGAGGAAAATGTTGAGGTAAAATAGCTTTTAAAAACGCGTTTTTGTAAGCATTCATTCTTTACCTTAAAAATCACGTTTAATTTCATGATTGCCATTCATATTAATCCAAAGCAATATATCCGTTACAAAATTGGAATTTGGCTTGTACTCCGATTATGGAAAACTCACTATTTTTATTTATGCTTAGTAATAAGCGTAAATCAGTGAATTTATTAATAAATAAATAAATTTTGTTTAATTTATTTTTAAGATATGGCAACAGGGGAGGGTAAAAAGCATTTTTATATTGCTGGAAATATTTTATCCATATTTTAAAGCAAAAAGACGTCTGTAAGTAACGCTGACGTCATATCGAATGTGCTAATGATGTGACGAAACTTGATGTGGGTTAGAAAACCTGTAATTATTTTAGCCTATTACTTATTTTTGCATTTATTTATTAATACTGTATAGAAATAAAGAAAGTTTGTAAAATTGTAAAAATCAGTAACCAGATTTTTTAAATTGCACGACAAAATTTATCTTGCAAAACTAGTTTTGACACGATTTTGAGATCCAGGTTCCATTTGATTCTCCTTTTGTTCCTTATGCTGTCTATCACGCTGTCGATGTATGACGATTATACCTGCAAAACAAATAAACAATAAATAAACGTAAATAAAAAGTAATTTACCAAATTACAACGACCATTTGGAAAATGATTTTTTCAAAGACTAAAATTTAAGACATAAAAAATCGCACGGAGTTGATCCTACATTACGTACGCCATGAATTAAACATTAATAGTGTTATTACACGTAAAAATTGCAAGGGACAAAAATTGCCTGCGACTCGTCAGATTTCCTGAAACTTACGTATTATTCACCTGAAACTTACGTATTATCCAATCATTGGCTGTTCGGGAAAAGGCTTTCCATCGTCAGATTTCCAAGAAATCTGACGGTCAATTTTAAATGAAATTTCATTCTTAAACATCTAAACATCCGACAATATTACTTTTTACACCGTCGTATAGAGAAAAAAATGTACTTTTAAATGCAATTTGTTTGAAAACTGTATCTCAATTTGTTTCTGAGTTATTAATTTTTTTTTGTAGTTTTTATTACTTTTTTGTCATAGTGGCAACAGAAGGTATCCATCGTTGTTGAAAGTAAAGGGAAATACAGATTACTGTATAGACCAATCAAAAAACGAATAAAATGCGGATTAAATCAATAAAAACCTTCAGATATGCTTTTTACTTCCTACCCTGACAGAGAACAATAACTATTTTCCCAAGTGGTTAAAAAAAAAAAAAAAAAAAAAGACTTCAAAAACTGCTTTGAGATTTAACACATCGTTAGACTTTTTGCTTTTATTGAAAATATTCTTATTCTTGAGCTATGCTTGAAATAACTTTTCTTGAAAAAACCTAAGTGAAGGGAAAGGATTTCGAAGTAGAACGGATTTCAAAAACAAAATTTTTGTAATTTATAATTTTCGAATTTTGTCTAAACATTCTCAATCATCAGTGTCACCGTTTTTTTTCTGTTTTAAAAACATTTTTGTGATTTAAAAGTTTTTAATATGTAATTTATCCTACGCGTTTAATATTTTATTTTTTGTAGACAAAAATAAATGTTCAAGTTCAAAGAGCATTTAAAATGGCTTTTTTTAAAACAAAAGTGAATAAAAAACATAAAAATTGACTTGAAATTTGACAGATCGTTAAATTGTTAAAATTCAGTTGTTACTGAAAACGTTTTGATTTCTTTAGTCTTTTTTTCAGGGGGGAAAAATATATATATTTGAAATAAATCTTTTTGGATAAAAGAAAGGAAAAGTTAACAAGTAGCATTTTGAAATAGAAACAGACATCATTATGGCTGTATGTAATGTATACTAACTGCCTTTGAAGTTTAAAAGATTTTTTGCTCATTAGGAAATTTACAATGTATGTTTATTCTTTAACAAATAAGAAAGAACGATTTTGTTTAAAATAATTATTTTTGAAAGATGTTGAATCAGAATTCAATAAATCGAGAAATTAGCTTAGGAATTCTGCTCTTTACTTATATTTTGTAAGCTATCAAAGAATTTATTATATTATTATTATTATTACTAGCCCGGCCATTTCTTTCAAATGGCTATTAAAATGTCGTCTCTAAAAAATAACCTTCCGTTATTTAAGCCTGCCGTAAAACAAAGCAGATGTATCATTGTACGCATAAATACGGATAATCTCAACTGCAATGTTTTTCACTTTTAAGCATCGCACATTTTCAATTTTTATATCGTCGTATAGGGAAAAAGTACTTTTAAATGCAATTTTTTGAAAACTGCATCTCAATTTATTTTTGAGATAATTTTTTCTAGTTTTTAGCGCCATTTATTTAATTTTGGCAACTCAAGTACTCCATTTCTGTAGAAAGTAAAGAAAAAATAATTGAAAAATAGTAATTATATCTTTTTGTTGCCATTTTCCCATAACTACGGAAAAAAAATGTCATTAAAATACGTGCTATTTTGAAAAATTATAAATGAATGATTTCTGACAAAACATGGAGCTGTTATAAAATTTATTTAATTTTAAGTACTTATATTAATGCTACAAACAAATGAAGGCATATGAATCATTAGATAGCCGGTATTTTTGTCGATTTTCTTGAATGACGACGTTGCTTTTTGCTAGATTCGTGTATTATTTTGCTGTAGTAACATCATGTATATTTTTCTGTAGATGTTGTTTAAAGACTGGATCGTAAATGTGGAATTCTTCAGCTGATGCGAATGACGTCATTTTATATAAAATAAAAGCATATGTTTTAAAACTTAAACCTTAAATAGGTTTTGTACTATCTATATTTATAAACATTTTTTTTTTTTTTTTTTTTTTTTATTGGGGCTACACTTAATTCTGTAAAAGCAGAATTCCTGTTTTCTGGTCTTAGAATTCAGAACGTACCAAAGGTGAACTCTTTTATGTGTGCTGTTATCTTTATGGTTATTTATTATTATTATTATTTTAAGGGACCAGAAAGGCTTGAAAGGACAAAAATTGACTTGGTTGACGAGGATTGGTTCTGGTGAAGAATTCATTTTATTATTACTTTTTTTTTAAACCATTTGAAAAAAATGGTTATTGTCCTCGTCAGGGTAGAAAATCAAAAACATATCTGAAGCTTTTTATTAGTTGAATCCGCATTTTATTCGTTTTCTGATTGGTCTATACAGTAATCTGTATTTTCCCTTTACTTTCAACAGAGATGGATACTTCTGTTGCCACTATGACAAAAAAGTAATAAAAACTACAAAAAAAAAAATAATAACTCAGAAACAAATTGAGATACAGCTTTCAAACAAATTGCATTTAAAAGTATATTTTTTTCTCTATACGACGGTGTAAAAAGTAATATTGTGGGATGTTTAGAAGTTTAAGAATGAAATTTCATTTAAAATTGGTTCAGGAATATTAATGTTTAATCCATGGCGTACGTAATGCATGACCAGCTCCGTAGAAGTTTAAAAATTTGCAGTACCGAAAAATGTAATCCATGGAGTACGTAATGTATGATCAACTCCGTGCGATTTTTTATGTCTTAAATTTTAGTCTTTGAAAAAATCATTTTCCAAATGGTCGTTCTAATTTGTTAAATTGCATTTTTTTTTTTTTTTCATTTTTTTTATGCGGGCCAGAAAGGTTTGCAAGGACGAAAATTGACTTGGATGACGAGACTTGATGTGGGTTAGCAAACCTATAATTAATTTAGACTATTACTTATTTGTGCATTTATTTATTAATACTGTATAGAAATTGTGAAATTTCGCAAACCCCTTCTTTTCTCAGCCAGACTGATTAGGCGCCAGTGATCCCAGGCCACGTGGTCTGACTAGAGAATTAATATTAAAAAACATTTTTTCTTTCTTGTTCCTTTTTTAGTTGGTTTTGTGAATGTGAATATTGAACGCAGCAGGTAATAAGCTGCGTATAGGTTTTTTATCGTGGTCTTCTATTAGAAGAAATGATGTTTAATTTAAAAAAAGGGGAAATTTATTTCCGAATATGAAATCATGCTTGGCTTCTTTTTAGAAGAAATAGTTACTGAAGTATTAATTGTTTTAAAAGCATTTCGCTTGTTTTTAGTTCAGTTTTAATGTGAATCTCGAACGCAACATTCTGGCTGTACAATTCTTGATCTTCCGCAAAGGGAGAAATGAATATTCTTGAATATATAAAAGAAATCTTTGATTCCCAGTGAGGAATAATGCCTTTAACAAATATTATTCAAAAGTTTTCGTTGTAAATATTGTACATATTAAAAGTGTAAATATAGAATTAAAAGTGTAAATATACAAAGTTTTTAATTATCCTGTGCTTGACTTGGATTTATACTGAAAAACACCAGCGCCATTTTCAGTTGTGAAATATGTTTGTTTACATTAATATTATTTTAAAACAGATCGTGAATTCTTGAACTTAGCTCTCCCAAATATGATTTAAAACGAATCGTAAATTCTACAACTATGCTCTCCCAATAAAAATATCTTGAATCGTGATAACGTGAAATTTTAGTGGAACACATGAAGATTATTCTTCAGAAATAGAGAAAGTTAGTAAAATTGTAAAAATAAGAAAGCAGATTTTTTAAATTGTACGACAAAATTAATCTTGCAAAACTAGTTTTGACACGATTTTGAGATCCAGGTTCTATACATTTGATTCTCTTTTTATTCTTTATGCTGTCTATCACGCTGTCGACGTATGACGATTATACCTGCAAAACAAACAAACAATAAATAAAAGTAAATAAAAAGCAATTTAACAAATTACAACGACCATTTGGAAAATGATTTTTCCAAAGACTAAAATTTAAAACATAAAAAATCGCACGGAGTTGATCATACATTACGTAAGCCATGAATTAAACATTAATAGTGTTATTATACGTAAAAATTGCAAGCGACAAAAATCGCCTGCGACTCGTCAGATTTCCTGAAACTTACGTATTATCCACCTGAAACTTACGTATTATCGACCTGAAACTTACGTATTATCCAAGCTTTTCATTGGCTGTTCTGGAAAAGGCTTTTCCATCGTCAGATTTCTTGGAAATCTGACGACCAATTTTAAATGAAATTTCATTCTTAAACTTCTAAACATCCCACAATATTACTTTTCACACCGTCGTATAGAGAAAAAAAATGTACTTTTAAACGCAATTTGTTTGAAAGCTGTATCTCAATTTGTTTCTGAGTTATTAATTTTTTTTTTTGTAGTTTTTATTACTTTTTTGTCATAGTGGCAACAGAAGTATCCATCTCTGTTGAAAGTAAAGGGTAATACAGATTACTGTATAGATCAATCAGAAAACGAATAAAATGCGGATTAAACCAATAAAAAGCTTCAGATATGTTTTTGATTTCCTACCCTGACGAGGACAATAACGATTTTTCAAAATGGTTAAAAAAATATTAATGTTATAACAAAATTATAATAACTTTTTATGAATTTAGATTTTTTTTTTCTTTTTTTGCGATTTTTGGTACAATTGAGGGTTAGTGTTGCCAGATGGACCTATTTATGCTGGATGTCCCGATTTTCATGGGCACTAAGGCCTAACCGTTGCAGGGGACGCCAAAAGTCCCGATTTTTCATGATGCATAGATTCTTTTAAATTTCTCTTCATACCATGCTATTTGTTAGTCCACATCGAGTTGAACTTAACCTTTTATGTACTGAATTATGAATTCATCAAAATTTTATCTTCTAAAGCATTTTTCGTGAATTGTTTAAACCACATTAGAAGATTTACACAATCATTTAATACGTTTTAGAAGGATTTTAGAAGGATTGAAATACTTAGAAGGATTAATTAAATATGAATTTATGGGGATTTTGTGATATACAGTAAAACCTCCCTAAAGCGACCACGTTCCGTTCCAATAAAAATGGGTCGCTCCGAGAGGTGTCTCTTAATGGAGGTCCTATTTAAAGTTAGATTTTAATTGTTGAAAAAAGGTAACAATTAATGTTACTAAAATTATTTTTTACATTAGGAAAAAGTGTGAAAATTTAAGTATCAAAACAAACGGTAATTACATAAGTTAATTAGTGTAGAGTTTAAAAAATGAATGCATTGTGACATTTGCTTTGATTTTACGGTTTTACCTTCTATAAATTTTATTTCCAAGTCCTTTCAAAGTTTAGTAAATAAATGCAATTTTATTTATTTATTTATTTTTATTTTTATTTTTTTTTTGGACGAGAACAAATAATGACGATTTCATTAATTTAAACATTTCCTCGAGGGTTTCCTGACAGAATAAGGCAGGGGAGTTTATTGACCGTCATCCTTACTTTGTCATCAGAGTTAAATTTATTGCTTTAAAAGGCACAAAGGGGTTTAAACACTTAAAAGTTACCGGAATAAATAAAAATTCTAAACTTAGTTTAAAAGTTTGTTGAATAATGCACTCTCTGGAATTATTATTCTAATAAAACCTTCTTCAAGCGACCAGGAGAAAACGGAATTTGTTTCATTTTCTTCAAAAAAACTGGTCGCTCATGAAGGGAGTTCAACTGGGGTGGTCTCTGAATAGAGGTAAAATTAGTATTGAGCCTATGGGAATAAATTTCGTTCCATGAAAAAATGGTCGTTCCGAGAGGTGGTTGCTTAATGGAGGTGGTCATACAGGGAGGTTTCCCTGTATTTAAAACCCCTCTCAAATCTTTTATTTTAAATATTTTTCTTAGTATTTTGTAGAATTAGGAAATGTACAAATATAATGTTACTTACAATAGAAATATAGAAATTTTTCCGAATTAAAAATCCCCCTCTCCCACTCCAACGCCAAGGAAGCTGGAAAGATGCAAAGGCAAAAGGAATCATCCTTTTAAAATACTTTTGTTTTGTGTAACCAATATTGCTTTTCGAACGAGATAAAGTAATGCATCTATAACTCGTTCTAAACTGTATTACTACTAATCGATGTATTATGAATTTTATAACAAATTGTTTTAATGTTACTTATAAGTACAGTCAGTAGGTAAAAGGTTAATACAGTAAAATCTGCGAAGACAGAATTTGTCTAAAACGGAAATTTTTTATTGTTCCTTCAAAAGAAACACCTTACAGTTCTACTTGCTTAGACAGATACCTATCTAAAACGGATGACTTTTCGGTTCTTAGCGATCATGTTTTTACAAATTCTAATACACTTTGTTCAGTAAACTCTATGTAAACGGAACCTGTTTATAATGGAATTCTGTTTTTTAAGTAAAAAAGTCATTGTCTCTACGAAAATAATACTATACACTTATACTTGCTAAATTTGTATTTTTTATCAATCCCTAGCGATTCTGAATTTAGAGGTTTTTCTGTATAAAATTATTTATTTATTTATTTATTTAGTTTAATAAAACCTGTTAAGACAAACTTGCACACTGTAGAAAAATATGTAACGTTACTCCATATAATTGCCTTCAATTTTTTGGAGTAACTTTAACTTATATAAAGGTGTAATTTAAACTGATATAGCTGGTGTGAAATTACACATTGGTGGAACGTAACACCAGTTATATCGATTAAATTATTCTATAAAATGGAGAAAGTAAGGCTGCCACTAATGTTACGGAGTAGAGACCTCATTCATTACGTTACATAAGGGAACGTCCACTGTTACTCTTATGACTACCAGAGCAAATTTCCATATATATTTCCAATTCTTTTATTACAAAATATATTTAAGATAAATTTGATGCAACTTCTTAAAAATATATGTACTCTACTATCATAAACCATATACAATTTGTAACAAAAAGCATTTTACTTGGCTAGATAATAAATGAAAATTTTGTTACTCTTGTGACCACAAAAAAATGCAATTTTCAAAAATTGTGTTTGACGCAGAAATTCTGTGAATTATGAGACTATAGAAATAAAATTTACAGAATATAGCAGAGTAATTATATATTTTTAAAAAGCATTAAACATTGAACTCATCTGAAAACACATGAATTAGTTACATTTGATTTTGCAAAATGCTAAGTGAATGTGACAACTCTTGTGACATTTTGTCCATAATGTAATTTTAGCAAAAATTCAGTTTAAATACTGAACAAAATAATTAAACTAAGTTTTAAAAAATTATTTTCCATACTGAACAACTGTTAAAGATGGCTTAATTTTAAAATATCGACATAATTCGCGATTTTTCGGAGCTCGATCCACAAAACTCGCGATTTTTCCGGCCCGGTCGACAAAGTTTGCAAATTTTCCACCCCTAATCGACAAAATTCGCCAATTTTTCCTCGTCCGATCAACGAAATTCGCGATTCTTAACTGACTCTAACGAAATTTGCAATTTTTTCCGCGGCAAAAGACGAAATTCACGCTATTTTCTCGCAATAAACTGACGAAACTCGTGGTTTGTACCCAGCCGATCAACGAAATTTTCAATTTCCCGCGCATCATCGAGAAAATTTGCGATTGTTTCATGCATGATCAACGAAATTTGAGATTTTTCCGCTCCTGATCGACAAAATTCGCGATTTTTTTCGTGCTCGACCAACGAAATTCGCGATTATTTTCATGCCCGACCAACGAAATTCGTGATTTTTCGAAGCCCGATTGATAACACTCCCGATTTTTTCGTACCCGATCAACGAAATTTGCGATTTTTCCGCGCACGATCAACGAAAGTGGCAATTCTTAAGTGACTAAAAAATTTTGTATTTTTCCCGCAGCAAATTGACGAAATTCTTGATAAACAGAAAAAAACACGCAATTTTTCCGCAGTCCATCAAAGAAATTTTAGATTTTCCTGCAGCCCATTAACAAAATTTGAGATTTCCCCGCTCCTAATAGAAAAGAGTTTCAATTTTTCCGCCCCCAATAGACGAAATTAGTGATTCTTAACTGATTGGCGAATTTTTCTCGCAACTGACGAAACTCGCGATTTTTATGCAGCCAATCAACAAAATTTACAATTTTTCCGCACATCATCAACAAAATTGAAGGTTTTTTTCGTACCCGATCAATGAAATTTGCGATTTTCCGTGCCTGATCGACAAAATTCGCGGTTTTTCCAAGCCGGACCAACGAAATTCTCGATTTTTCCGATCTCGATCAATAAACATCGCGATTTTTCCTTGCCCGATAGGTCAAATTTGCAATTTTTTCCACGCCTCATCGACAAAATTCGCGATTTTTCCGCACCCGATCAACGAAATTAGCGATTCTTAACTGACTGCCGAATTTTTAAATTTTTCCAGCGGCAAATTGATGAAACTCACGATTTTTTTCTTGCGACCTATGGACAAAACTTTTTTTTGACCATAATGACAATTGACAATTTTTTACAGTTATAAATTGACGAAGTTCGCGGGCCACAGGTTGTGCATCCCTAGACTAAATGAAAAATAAGAAATCTGCATTTTATTTATTCACTGTTATGGGATTTTGTATTTCTTCTTTATAGATATAAAAGTATGACATCATCATAATTTGAAGAAGCTTATAAAAAAGTTAGACAGAAAGAATTCTTAATAAATAAGGAAATTTAGCTTTATTTCAAACAATAATTCTGAAAAAGAAAAAAATTAAGTCGTAAGGGAGTCGATAAATTGAAAAATGAGAAATCTGCATTTTATTTATTCCCTGCTGATGGAATTTTGTATTTCTTCTTCATAGATATAAAATTATTAAATCATTTGAAGAATTTAAAAAAAAAAAAAAAAAAAAGGAGAGAGAGAGAGAAAGAGAGAGAATAATAACAAGAAGAAAAAAACTACACTTTAATAACTGAATTTGAGACATTTTGAAATTATAAAAATTTTCTTGTTGCTAGAAATATTTAATTATTCATTCATTTTAGTTATTAAACATAAAAGAACTATTACTTATGAAACTAGCACGTAATAAATAAAATTACAAAATGGTTAATTTAATCCATTTATGCCTGATATTTTGTTTTCTCAAACTGCTGATAAAACCGGTTTAAAAAGTTGCAAAATGAACTCGAAAAATACTCTAAAAAATGCGCTACATTTTTTGGTATTTATTTGATAAAATGTAAGCGCCCTAAATATGCTAATATGTATAATTTTTATAATAGTATAATATACACTATTGTAAGTTTTGTCTTGATTTATATAAATCAGATTTTTAAATTGAATATTGCATAAAATAATTAGTACTTTTACGTACTACTAAAAAATATTTATTTATTTATTTATAGAGACGAGATTACAATTATTACTATTAATAAACTAAAAATAATCATATATTAGGCGTAAAAGTAATTTATTTCATAATCATTTTGAAAGATTTACACAAAAGACTCTCCCCTAAATGGGTAGTAAAAACATGCACCCATTCGTGCCTAACGTCCTATATTTGTGACGTTACAAACATGCAGAAAAAATAGGCAAGAACACATAATTTGGCAATTTTTAAAAATACGCATTTCAAAGAAGGCTAAGCTTATAGCTTATTTATTTGAATATTTGATAGAAAAAAAGATAAATAAACGTATTTTTCATATTTCGTCATCTTGAATAGTGAAAAATCAATGAACATCGAAAAAAATGTGTTCATTTAAGCAAATACGTATATATCTTCTGCTGCCATCTCTCGGTAACAGATAAAGGCAATTATAGATAATTATTTCATGCAGTTTTTCAAGTTACAGAAAAAAGAAAAGAAAAAAATATAGGGGAGAGTAGCCGAATTTGGACCACTTCACTTATTTTCAAGCGTAACTCACTTAAATTTTGGAATATCTGCAAAACATCACTACACGGGGTCAATCTAATCACCTACTAACTAAATAAATCTTGAGATCAATTTCTTTTTGAAAATCTTAAGTTTTATTTTAATTTGAAAAAATTGTCAAAAGTGGTCCAAATTCAGAAACTGGTCGCCTAAGTTCGACCCCCAGTCTCCTAAATTGGACCAAACAATATCAGATTGTTTTAATGACTAAAAATATAACTAATTTTATTAAAAGCAAAGTTTGCGATTAATGAAACAATCAAACAAAATAACAGCAATGAAATTTAATGAAGTCAAATACCTGAAAATAACAGCAATTGTTTTAAATTAAAATGTATTCAAAATATAAATCAAAGTTATCAGCAATTAAGAATAGAAATGATGGAACTAATTGCTAGCTACTTGACTATCATGTAAGAAGTGAAGCAAAGCTTGCACATAAATTTCGTTTATTCATTTTTTATTCCAGCACACACAACATAGAACCGTATTTGGCTATCTGAACACTGAATCATTTTTGTTATTTTATTTTTCTTACAAATTAGGCAAATCCAATCATCACTGTCTAAATTTTTCTTTTTAGATTCTGAATCAGACATTTTTTGCGACAGAAATTTTCCTTACATTATGTTTGTAGTTTTTCCCTTCCATCATTTTCTTTCCAATTGCATTACACCTATTTTATAAAATTAATGTCCTAATTGCTTCTGTGCTGTGAGAGCTTCCTTTTTGTCGGTTTTTTTTTTTCATTTCAAGGTTTACTTTATATGGCAAAGATGTTAACTCAACTGTTCTTTTTGCTCCCTCTGTACCTTGATTTAACTGAATTTAGCAAGGCAGATAACATTTCTAATGATTCTTTGGCTTTTGGGGGATTTGTAGCAGTAGCCTTCTTGCAGGTCAATTTCTTCACAACTCACTCTCTCTTTTTCGTTTCCTATATGTTTAACAGCTTTTACTGTCATAGGTGTTTTTCTTCCGGACAGCTTGTCTGTGTCGTTTCGACATTTTTCAATCACATTAAAAAAGTGTTTAAAAAATATGCTTTATTGAAAAAAAAAGTACGCTACGATTAATCAAACGCAAAACATAATTATATCTGTTACTACTGATCCTATTCTCTGTTTCTAATTTTCTCATTAATCTTATTATCTAATAAAAAGCTTTCAACTTATACAATCATAAAATAAAAGCTAAATGTCCTACCTGTTCTTTCCTTCGCATAAGGGGAAATAGCCGGGCATACGATGAAGTAAATGACAGAACTTCAAAATAATAAATCTTGAATCTCCGAAACAAAAAAAGCTATATTACGTTAAACATTCATGAAGAGACGTACACAACATGCTTAGACACTCACAAAACAAACATTATTTACAAGTTACAATTCGAGCATTAAAGTTTTCTTAAAGTTATTTTCTTTTTAATTACGTACATATCTGGTTTCTATTCTGTTCTAAATCTCAGTCAATTCTCACAGAAAAAAGAAAACAAGTTCTGTCTGCTCTTGCGCAGTAGGATCATTCGGTCTGACGTAATACTCTGCAGCTGCGTTTTGTTTTTGTTTTTTATTCAAGGGGTAAGGGGTAAGAGGAGTTACTTGATTTCGCAACATCCTCCCACCTTGAGTTGTGATCCATGGGAGGAACTCAACAATTTAGAAGTCCAGATTGGAGTCTCAGAGGCGGTTTCACTAGTCGTCCACTTCTGGTAACCACAGGAGAGATATCTCTGTTACTGGGTTGGCTCTTTTCTACACTGATTCTAGTCGGATCGATTTCTGGAGTAGCCTTTCGTTGTTCATTAGGGACATTAAAGTTCACTTTCTGCTGGATTCTGTTATCTGATGGGGAATAGCTAGCTGCATCAATTTCCAAAGGAAACATGCGTTGGAAAGGACGGAGGAAAATTCCATTTTCTGTTTGGACTTTGGCCAATCTTGCTATTTTGTCTTTTCCGGGAAATTTATCTATTATTTTGGCTAAAGACCAGTGAAGACGTCTTTTGTTGGTATCTTCCAGAAGAACGATGTCTCCTATTTGCAAAGGTTTGGAATTCTCTTTCTTCATAGACTGTTGTCGCAGCTGTCCTAAGTACTTTGTTCTAAATTGGTTTCGCAGATCATTTCTTATTCTTTGACGATATCTTGCTCGTCTGTTAAGATCTTGGGCGTCTAATGTATCTATATCTGGAATGCCGGATGTAGGCAGTTCTTGAAGGAACATCAATGGAGTTAAAGGTTCGGGATCGCGATTATCTTCGGAGATGTATGTTGTCGGTCTCGAATTGATAATTTGTTCACAGTCACAGAGTATTGTGCTCAGTTCCTCGTAATTTAATGAGGCGCGACCCAAAACTTTTCTTAAAATATCTTTCACTGTTTGCACGAGGCGTTCCCACCACCCTCCCCACCAGGGGGCTGAAGGGGGAATTTCCATCTGATCTTCTGAATGGAGGCTAATGTACTTATAGCTTGCCAATCCACACTGGAAAGTGCTCTGTTAGTGCCAACAAAATTCTTTCCATTATCTGAGTAAATTATATATGGTCTGCCTCGCCGTGCGATGAATCTTCTTAGGGACTGCATAAAGCATTCAGCTGATAAAGATGTTATCAACTCCAAGTGTACCGCTCGATAGACAGCACAGGTGAATAAAGCTATCCACACCTTTGAACCATCGGCAAGGTATAGAGGACCGGCTAAATCGACTCCCACCATTTCAAATATAGCTGCATCTCTGATTCTGTCTTCAGGTGGGATTTCTGGTTCGACCTCTGTTCTGGGTGTTTGGAATCTTTGACACTTAACACATTGTCTAATGTCGTTTCTGATATACTTTCTTGATTTCAAAATCCAAAATTTTTCTCGAAGTTGAGCCATTAGTACGCTAACTCCAGCGTGATGATTTTCTAAATGTTTTTCAAAAATTAACTTCTGGACCACAGGATGTTTTGAGGGCAAAATTATTGGATAACGAAAATCTTCTTTGTCTTGTCTACAGATTATATTTGTTTTTTCTCTCAAAAGTCCGTTTTTATCTTCTAATGGTCTTAAGGCTCTTAATTTGGGATCTGTGCTTCCTGAAAAGGATTCCTTTTGTACTAATCTGAGTAATATTTTTTCTGCTTTTTCAAATTCATCAACGGAGATGTTGGGTGATGAAATTCTTTCTTTCTTTCTTGTGTTGTTATAAAAACGATATATAAATGCAATCATTCTTATGTTTTTTCGATAAGAGGAAAAATATCGATAAAAACGGTGTAAATCAGTGTCTTCATTGTCTAAAAGTGTTAGGATTGTCTTTTTCCTTTCTTTATTTATTATATCCTCGTCAGGGTGTTCTTCCGGTTGTGGTCACTGATCTTCCGGTAAATACAGCCAAGCTTGTCCCTCCCACCATCTTGATTTCTCCAATTGCTCAAAGGAACATCCTCTGGATGGGAGGTCTGCCGGATTTAAATTTCCTGGTATATCTCGCCAATCTTCAACTTGGGTAAGGCTTCTGATTTCTAAAACTCTATTGTGGACAAATGTACCCCAAGATTGTTCTCTTCTTATCCACCCTAAAGCTGCTGAGGAATCGCTCCAAAAGATTGTCTTCTCTGGTTTCAACTGAAGATCACTCATGATAGTTTCAGCGAGTCTAGCTCCAATGAGGCACGAGAGTAGCTCAAGGCGAGGAATTGTGAGTTCTTTAATGGGCGCTACTCTACTTCTAGCATTGACTAACTGAACTTTAACTCCTTCTTGTGTTTGACATCTAAGATACACGCAAGTGGCATAGGCGTGTCTACTCACATCGGAAAAGGTATGCAAGAAAATGTTGTTTTCATTTTCGGGCGATACATTCAACCAGCGTGGAACTTGAATTTCTTGTAAAAAGTTAATTTCTTTTAACCAGGTCTCAAACTGTTTTCTTAAATTTTCAGGAAGTTCTTCATCCCATTTCAATTTCTGTTTCCAGGTTTCCTAATGAATTAATTTTGGAATAAGAGTGCTCGGGGCGGAGAATCCTATGGGGTCAAAAATCTTTTGGGTAACCGATAATTTTTTTCTCTTCGTGAGTGGGTCCTTCGTTTCAATTTTTTCTTCTATTTTACACATTAATCTATCTTGCTCTAAGTCCCAGACCAATCCCAAAACTGGTGCTAACTTTGTATTTTCTTCAGAAACATCGATCATGGCCTGAGGCAAATTTGATCGCCAACATCTTAAATTAAAATGAGCTGATGATAAAATACACTGTGATTCTGTTATAAATTTTCCAGTATCTGCGATCGATTTTAAACTAGTAATGGAATTGTCAATGTAAAATGAATCTTTCAAAATTCGTGCTGTATTTTCCCACTGTTCGGGTACTTGACTTAAAAGATGTTTTAGTGTACCCATTAATAAAAACGGGCTTGAAGTGAGTCCGAAGACTACGCGACAATGTCGATAAACTTTTAAATTATGTTTGGAGTCGAACCAGAGAAAGCGTAAAAAATCGCAATCTTTTTCTGTGATTTTTATCAGGAGAAATGTTTTTTCAATGTCTGAAGAAATACCTATTTTGTATTTACGAAAACGATTCAAAATACTTGGAATTATTTCAATCAAATTAAGTCCCTTTGTGAGACAGCCGTTTAAAGAAGGAGAGTTTGCATTATGTGCGGAGGCATTAAAAACTGGACGTATTTTCCTCGTTTCACTATTTTCTTTAATTACTGGTCTGTGGGGTAAGAAATGTACTTTATTCTCCTTATCGTCTGAAATTTCTTCTATAATATTATTATCCTTCCACAAATTAAAAATTTCTTCATATTCTATTTTCTTATTTGTTTTGATAAGTTTTTGTTCTGTCTTGCGCAAATGTTTCTCTGCTAATACGCGATTGCTCGCTAAAATTGAGTTATCAACAATCCAGGGTAGTGTCACTTCGTAGCGGCCACTTTCATCACGTTTGACTGTTTCAAGGAAATGGTTTATAAGTTTCTTTAGCTAAATCGCCTTTATTTTTGTAATCTTCATTAGTGAAACCCAAGGTATCTAAGTTCCACAGTTGTGATAAACTGGCATTTGAAGTAAATAATGACAGCGATAGAACTGACATCTAACTTTCTGAATCATTTCCATTACCCTCTGTTTTCCCCATAATTGTCCGGCCTAACTTTGTTTCAAAAGCTGTTATACCCAAATCAGGAAAATATTTTATATTATCTGTGAATAATTTCGCCGCCATGTCAGCGCCAATTAAAATGTGTACTTCTTCCGGATTATTCTCATATAAACATAGTCGATTATTTTCTCGAACATCGGTCAGATGAATTCCCCTTTTTTCTAAGATTTTTATCATCTCGTTATCGCGGCATAAATTTACTCCTGAACAGATTTTTTCTTCATCTAAAGCTTGTATTTTAAATCGGAAACTATGATCTAAATTACTGATAGTAAATTCATAGCGATTATGTTTACTCGTTTTTTCTACCCCTCCAAAGAGTCCGTGTCTAATTGTTTCTGATCGAATTTTCCTTAATTTCAATTTATTCGCAGCATATCTAGTTATATAGCTATTGTGACTCCCTGTATCTAGAATGATACGAATAAATTCGGAAGATTGATTATCATTACGGATCTCCACTATCAAGGTTTGTAAATAGACATTAGAAATTATATCTTGATTTGACAGCATCGGTCTCGTAACATCGCTACTCTCTGAATTAGTAGATTTCCCTTTTGAATTTATTTCTTTGTTACACATTATCTGGGCGTGTCTCGAATTGCAAATACCGCATAAATCCTTCGATACACAGTATTTTCCAATATGTCCATGGGATAAACATACATAGCAAAGGCCTCTCTTTCTCAATAAATCAAGTCTTTTTTCAAACGGTAAATTACAAGTGCTAAAACATTTATTTGTCTGGTGCCTGCCAAAACAAAATCCACAAGTAGTCTCATTTTCGCTCTGAACTAATAAATCACTCGCTGCCGGTAATTTTCTATTCGGAGAATCAAATTTATTACTCTGCGAATTAAATTTATTGACTCGGGGGGGGGGGGGGGAGGAAGGATTTTTCCTAAGTGACTGCGCACCGTAATTATTTTGTGTTGATTTTTCATTTATTTCATTCAGTGATGACGGATACATTTTCTCTCTGGATATTAATTGCTTATGTAAGAACGATATTAAATCTTGGACATTAATTGAGTCTTCATGCGTTTTATTAAATTCCAAAATTAGGTCTCTCGGTAATAATTTAAATATAATGGGGAATAATAAACTTCCAGAGTCTAATGAAATGTTAAGGGACTCTAGACTTCTAATGTTCGTTTGTATCTCATCAAAAAGTTTTCGAAATGATTTGGTGTCATTTGAGTGTCTGAGCGGAGTTAAATTAAGAAATTTATTTGTATGTACCGAAATTAACATATCCTGATTCCCGTACCTTTCTTTCAAAATATCGACGGCCTTTAAATAATTCTCTGCCGTGACACAAAATCCATCTATACTTTTTAATGGAATGGGGGCTAGAAAACTTTTTAAATAGTTAAATTTATCGACTGGATCTAATGTGTCATTGTTGTGGATGGTTGTTTCAAAAGCTGACCAAAACGAAAGCCATTCAACGAAATCCCCAGAAAATTTTGCGATATTTAGTTTCGGTAATTTAATGTTTACGTTTTCCTTTAAGGGATTTTCTCGTTTAGAAAATGAATCATCCTGTGTTTTCTTTTTATCTAACTCTTTTATTTTTCTGTTTGCTCTAATGCGCCATGACGTAATTTTCTCTTTAAATTCGCGAGCGCCCTGTAATTCTGTATCTAATTGTGCTTCTTGCACCAATTTTTTAATTTCCCCGTCTGCTCGTGTCAGTTCCATTTCTGTCACACTTAACTGTTCCACTATCTCTTCTAAATCAAAAATGTCTGGTTCTCCCTCTTTCAAAATAGCTTCTATTTTATTTATAAACTTATTTATGCTTTCACGTAGCACAGCTCTTTCTTTTTTGGCGATAACTAAACTTTCAGCCATTGCTAACTAATAATAACAACAACAAAATTCTATTAAAAAGTACAATTCTCTATATGTTCTATATGCTCAATAATTTTTCACTTTTTCAAATTAAATAGCTTGATAAATAATTCTAATTTTTCTAATATCTTAATATATTATTCTATTTATCATATAATTAGGTCATATCCACGGAAGGGATGCCAAAATGTTACTACTGATCTTCTTCTCTGTTTCTAATTCATTAATCTTATTATCTAATAAAAAGCTTTCAACTTATACAATCATAAAATAAATGATAAATATCCTACCTGTTCTTTCCTTCGCATAAGGGGAAATAGCCGGGCATACGATGAAGTAAATGACAGAACTTCAAAATAATAAATCTTGAATCTTCGAAACAAAAAAAAGCTATATTACGTTAAACATTCATGAAGAGACTTACACAACATGCTTAGACACTCACAAAACAAACATTATTTACAAGTTACAATTCGAGCATTAAAGTTTTCTTAAAGTTATTTTCTTTTCAATTACGTGCATATCTGGTTTCTATTCTGTTCTAAATCTCAGTCAATTCTCACAGAAAAAAGAAAACAAGTTCTGTCTGCTCTTGCGCAGTAGGATCATTCGGTCTGATGTAACACTCTGCAGCTGCGTTTTGTTTTTGTTTTATATTCAAGGGGTAAGTGGTAAGAGGAGTTACTTGATTTCGCAACAATATCCAAACAGTGTTGAAATAACCACTCCTCCTGGAAGGTTTAAGATTTTATGCGTTTCAATGGCAAAAAAGTGTAATTCCACCCTCTAGAATTGTGAAAAGTCTGTCCCCCTCACGGAACCACAAATATCCTCCAGGAGGAAGATGTTTGAATTCGACTCCGTAAAACAAATACGCAGAAGGCATAAAAAATTTAAAAAAAATACAAATACATACAAGATAAAAGAAATTGCAAACAAAATTTATAACATAAACATGTAAAAATATTTTAATGTTTATATAGGCCTCAACTATGTAAAGAAATTGATCCAGATATACATAAAAACCAAACTTGCATGGAGATAGTAATCCATTATAAAATATTAAAAACAAAAATATTGTGTACAAAGCGTACAGCCCTTGAAATTCATTACTTACTTTTCAAATTTATGATCGTATATCTGGTCCAATTTAAGCAACTTAAATCGGCCCAATTTAGGCAACTGCCCTATTTTTTAAAACAGATAATCTGAAGACTAAGAACAAAAACGAAATCAAACAAATCCGCGTGAAAAACATGCGCAATAAACAGATGAATTTAGATATGTATATGAAAACATAACAATTTACCTTAGTTTTAAAGTATTCACTTACGTTTAGTAGGAAAAAATTAGATCAAATCAACTAATTTTAGGTTTTTAAAAATTGTTTGAAAACAGCACATGGTAGGCGGGTGCTTCTTCTAATCATAAATGATGACACTCTGATGAGTAGAATTTCAGGTAATTAACGGCAGAATGGCAACGGTCCATTTAAAGCGGCGGTCCAAATATGGCTACTCTCCCCTATACAACGCGTCCTAAATATAGGATGCTAGTCATGAATGGGTTAAAAAAGTAATAGAGTTCCTTTAGGTATTTCATTACAGATTACAGGTTTTGGTTTTTGAAAATGTTTTTATCTTGCAAAGTTTTTACTTTATTTTGTGTGTGTGCGTGTGTGTACGCGTGTGTTTGTTTTCAAAAAGTAAGGAAGAGTGGTTGTACAGTAGACTCTCGTCTGCGGTTAATATGGGCAATTTCGTCTCCCCATCACTTTCTGATTAATATTAAAAACATCATTTAATATTATACAAAGCGTCCTAAATATGGGACGTTAGACATAAATGGGTTTAAAAAAATAATAGATAAGTTTTAGATATTTCATTACAGACTACAGTTTTTTTTTTTTTTTTATGTTTTTAGTTTACAAAGTTTTTACTTGTTTTGTGTGTCTGTGTACGTGTGTGTTTGTTTTCAAAAAGTAAGGAAGAGTGGTTGTACAGTGCATTCTCGTTAATACGTCTCCGCTTAATACGGGCAATTTCGTTTAATTCATCACATTCTAATTAATATTAAGAGCATCATTTAATGCGGACTTCGGTCAGTGCGGACGAATAATGCCTCCCTAGGAAGTCCGAATTTAGCTGTATTTGAAATAATTATCTTGGTTAAACGAGGTTTATCATAAATTTTATCGACGTTAAACATAAATATTAGTAAACTGGGAGAGTAGTCAAAGAAATCTATTATTTATTTATATTATATTAGTTATAAAACTAATTTTATATAACATTTTTAATAGACATTAATGGATCACAGCATCTGAAATAATTACTCTGTAAAAAATAAGCCGAGCTTAATGTAATTTCAAACAACGGAAAGACAGATTTCATACATTCTCTTTTAAATTTAGTTTTATATGTAAAAAAAAAAAAAAAAAAAAAAAAAAAGCTTTACAGTATTTAACTTTTTTTCTTTTTCACAGTAGGCTCTAAATAGATCTATACGCTTCTTATTCCGTTACAAATTGGTTCAGGAAAGCCGTAATAACAACAACAAAAAAAATATTATTATTATTAGCTCTCAATAAATTTTGAAGAAAAAACGAAATACGTCGGTTTTAACTGCCTACGGAATTTGGAATCCACCCAAATAGTTGAACAAATGGAACTTCCGTTTAAAGGATCGTTTAATAAAGCCATCCACAATAAAAGCGAGTAAGACTATTTACATCCTTTTTTCGAAAGAGAAGTAAATAAATATTTTCTAAGGGAAAACGTAGAGAATAAGAATCTGATTACATACGGTGGCGCAGTAGTTTAAAAACATGGTGGGGGGGAGGGGGGGAAGCTGAAGTAGCTGTTTTCAAATAAATTAAACAATTCGGATTCTAAATAATTATTAAAATATTTATGAGAATGATTAATTGTTCGTACAAATAATTTATGAAAAAAATCAGTATTTTCAATTACAACAGAACCTCTTTTTTTCCGAAACTCTTTTAATCGAAACTCTCGGTTAACAGAAATCCATTTTTAAAGTTGCATTTTTTTTACTATCACATTCCTTGTGTAAAAAATCCAATTTTGAAAGCTTTTTTTTTTTTTTTTTTTTACTATCATATTCCTTGTGTGTAAGAGGTCCTTTCCGAACTACGAGTACATATAAATATTTTCCATCCCCTTTCTTAGAGCTCCTTTGAATTTAATTTGAGCTTCCGTAACCTGAGGAGTGGAACGAAGAAAACAAACAAATTAGCCATTCTGAAGTTTTTTAATGTTTTCCAAAAGGTTTGGCATGGCTGGAGCAGCAGAAACAGAAAGACTGTGATACTGATGAACTAATAATGTTAAATAACTCCGTGACAGAGCTTCAAAACAAAGGCAAACGAAACTGCGACAAACGAAACACTTTTTCAAACTCTTGTGATATATGTAAAAGGTTCTTAATTTCAAAATTAAAATTCAGGTAATTTATTCTTGTTTCTATTTTGCTATTGCTTTATTTTTATTAAGCACTTGTTACCATAATAAGAAATATTGCATATGTTTCTCCTTAATCTTAAAATGGAAGTATTCTCGATTATCCGAAAATTTCGATTTTCTGAAAGATGGCCGGTCCCAATTACTTCGGATAACCGAAGCTCTGCTGCATTTTAGATAGACGATTTAAGAGTTATATATTTTATTCTATCAGTTATAGTCCTGAAATTAATGAGACAAGCTTCAGGGTGGTTCAGAAACACAGAGCCAACCTGATCAGTGGCGTGGCGTCCGGTCATCGCTGGATGCGGCGATGACCAAGCAGTATTTTAAAACTCTTAATAAGCTTTTAAAACTCTACGATCCAGTTTTAGCAGAACATTTGGAGTTCATGTATAAGTGAAGGTAAGATTTAAAGTTTCTTTTTTGAACATTCAACCATTGAATTTTAGAGTTAATAATTTTTCACCACAAACTTAAATAATTGCGATGACCACCGAAAATTTTCACGCCACGCCACTGAACCTGATATAATACAGTAAACTCTGTCTAAGGCGGAATCGATCGGGACCAAGACAATTTTCCGCAGTAGACAATATTCCGCCTTAAACAAATTTTATTCTATGTCTGTGGATTCGTAGGGACTTGAAAATCTTTCCTAGTTAGACAGATTTCTGTCTTGCACAGAGTTCGCCTTACAGTGAGTTTACTGTATATATAGATATATATATACTAGGTGGCCCACCCGGTATTGCCGATGTCCGTGATGAATGCCCCTTAAATTAACCTCAAATTTGCCTGATTTTATATCCTTAACTCCACTTTATCTGAATTTATATTTTTAAATAAAAAAAATATTGAAAGTATATGCTATTCAGTATTTTATTTTCTGCGTAATTTAATTTTTGTAGTCTGTGTGCACCGAAAGCAAGAAAAGCCGCGACGAAACACTAATGTTTTTACTCATTTCGTCGAAATTTCACACATTTTATTTTGTAAAAATTATTTCTACCCGTCCGAGCGTTTCAAAATTCTTGTAGGTCATGTAAATCTGATCTATTGAGTTGCTCTAAAAAGAATGTGTTAAAATACGGACGTTTAGTTACTTTTAGCGTAGAGAAAATATCGTCTCCGTGAGACGTTAGGTGACATGCATTTGCTGGTGTATTTGAAAGTATTAAAATTAATATTTTTAAAAATCGATTACAGCATCGATTAGAATAAGGTTTCAGCTTTAGAACATATTTTTCGTTTGTCGGTACCTCTAAAATTGCACCCTGGAGGGCATTGCAATAAGGAAGAAAACGTTTTTCGGAAAAACGCGAGGAAAAACGACTCTTTATTTTTTATTTATTTTATTTTATTTTATTTTTTGAAGAGGTTAACTGCGATATATTTTTTAATTGATTGCGGCATTTGAAACGCAAGAGTACGATCTTTCAGAATATGTCTTCCGTTTTTAAGTTTACTAAGCGGTCTGTACGATGTATGTTAATAAATAATGCCAAAATACCCCCGAAATTTCTTTTTCTTGTTCTTAATTTTCAACTGATTCGTAAATAAGGCTTCTGTGCGTGCGCCAGAGCTTTTTTCCTCTGGCAAGGACCAAGATGAGTTTTTAATGAGAGTGAGTTGCGATTTTTAATTAATAACGCAACTACTTATTAGAATTTTAAATCCTGAGTCTTAGGAACATCAGGAGACACTTTGGGCTAGACTCACAAAAGATTTCAGCCTTGTACGTGCCGTAGATTTTACTAGCTATCACACACAGACAGAGCGAAACTTTCTAATGTAAAGATCTCACAAAAAATAAACAGTCCCGGAATACCAGTACATGTAATCGTATATCGCGTTGCAATTTGCAAGAGTTAAGTTTGTTAAAACTATTATGTACGGTAATTTCCAAATACTTTCTAAATTTGCTTCTTATTCATTTTTAAAGTTGAATTCCCGAAAACAGATATAGTTTAGTTTACGGCTTTCGTTAAAGACGTGTTCGTTATTACGTGAGCAATATTATTAGACTGTCACTGCCACTGTTCAGATTCGAAATGTCTCATCGCCTCCCATCGCATGTCGTCAATTCTACCATTTCGTGTACTCATTTTCCCAGTTTTACCTAGTATCGTTTCTTTTACTATACTTTAACCGCAAAAAATAAGATATCCAGAAATAAAACTTTTTTTTCTTTTATTTTTTAACATTTAATTCTTGAATTCTTAGAGAGCAAGTTATGCAAATTGCTACTTGCGTGTCATTTTCACATTGCGTTCATCTGTAACGTACATGACTAAGGAAACAGGTTATGCAAATTATTTTCTGCAAGACTGTTTACCTTTAAATTCATTTTTAATATATGCAAATGTCGTGTTTAGCCATTATTAGTGCGCCCAATTATGCAAATTTTCTACTTTGCATAACTTTTAAGCTGAAAAAATAGATTAAAATTTCACGGCTATTGAGCGTTTTGAAAAAGAAAGTCATTATTTTAAATCACAAATATGTCCGTAAGTAACGTTGACGTCATAGGGACGGTGATGGTACCTGACTAATAAATTTTGCTTTTACTGCGAATTTTTTAACTTCTAAATATCGCACGATTTTAATTTCTATACCGTCGAATAGGAAAGAAAAATGTTCTTTCAAATGAAATTCGTTTGAAAATTGTATCTCAGTCTATTGATTTTTAAGGTTTCTAAAACAATTTTCAAGAATTTTTTTTTTTTAAACTATCTCTATTGCGTGCAGCCCGATTTACAAAAGATTAAACCATTTAACACTTACACCATCATAAATACAGTAAACTCTGTCCAAGGCGAAATCGATCGGGACCGAGAAAGTTTTCCGTAGTAGACAATATTCCGCCTTAGACAAATTTTACTCTATGTTTATGGATTCGCAGGGACTTGAAAATATTTCCGAGTTAGACAGATTTCCGTCTTACACAGAGTCCGCCTTACAGAGAGTTTACTGTATATCGTTTGTTTCCGACTAATATTCCATAACGAAATTAAAACTTAATCCATCAGTAAATAAAATAGTATAAATAAAATACAAATTTAATAGACATGTAATCGAGCTTTTCGCTTAAACCAATCAAAAACTCTCTAAAAAGCTGCTGTAAGTAATGAAATCTTCGGGCGTTTCTTCGGCTATTAACTCCTGGCATGCGGCTAATATTAAATTATCACTTTTAATAAATTTCAAATATTTGTTTACATATATTTTTCCCATAAAAAAGAGCTTTTTGTGTTGTTAATAGGCAACCTAAAAAAATATATTAAAAGTAAAAAATTCCTTAGTTTTCAAAAAAAAAAAAAAAAAAAAAGGTGGCTTTTACCTATATTTTGTAACCGGCGGGTTGCATTTCCTAGTAATATTAGCTTCAATTGGTCTAATCTGAAATCTTCAACATTAGGAAACAATTTTGTTCGATATCGGTTGCCATTTGGACCCATTGCTGTTGTTCATATGAAGGTCACTTGATCAAAAGTGGAGTTGCACTTTTCTTAACTTTATTATTATTATTATTATTTTTTTTTTTTTTTAAGACAAAACATTTTTTGTTGGATGCTTGAACTCTTTTTTAAAGAAAGCAACTTGAAAATAAAATCCTTCAATTTTAAAGAAGGAAGTCAAGTAAGTTTTTATCTTTCAGCATTGCCATCAAATATCACACAAAGAAAGGTAGATATTTTGAAATTTCGTCAAATTATATTTATTATAGGAGTAGTAATTTTTCCAGCTGAGTGAAAAATTGTCTGTCATGGTTCCGAGTTCGTGTGCCAACCTAAGCACATTTTCATTCAATTCGAAAAAAATATTACTCGTATGGTTTATTTACTAATCAATTTGATTGAGTTAAAATAATTAAAAAGTGTAATTACATATTCATAGTTAATTTCTTTATGTGCAATTTGTTCTGTCGAGCTGTTCTATAACAGACCAGATATCGTTGCCAAATGGTTATCTGAGTGAATTTTGTTTTCTGGAATGTCGGTCAGATAGCTCAATTTTAAGAGCATTGACAATTAGACCAATGGGTTTAAAGTCATAGATTCTGGGTTCATGTCCCGGAATAGTCACATTTTCAACCAGCTGGAAAAATTACTTACTAGAATGGTTTATTTGCTAATAAGTTTGATTGAGTTAAAAAAAAAAAACTAAAAAATGTAATTACGTATCGATAGTTAGTTTCTTCATCTCCGGTTTGTACTGTCGAGCTGTTTTAAATAACAAACCAAATGTAGTTACCAAATGGTTATCTGAGTGATCTGTGTTTTCTGGGATGTCGTTCAGAAAACTCAGTTGGAAGAGCATTGGCAGTTAAAGTCATAGGTTCTGGCTTCATGTTCCGGACTGGTCACATTTTCACTCAGCTGGAAAAAATACTAACTTGTATGGTTTATTTAGTAATCAGTTTGATTGAGTGAGAATAATTAAAAAGTCTAATTACGTATCTATAGTTTACTGGAGTTCCTTTACATGCGGTTTCTTCTTTTGAGCTGTTTCGAGTAACAGGCCAGATTTAATTAACAAATCGTTATCTGTGTGAATTATGTTGGGTGGGATGTCGTCCAAATAGCTCAATTAGAAAAGCATGAGCAATTAAAGCCAAAAGTTCTGTATACGTATCCCATTCTGCACACATTTCCATTCAGCTCGAAAAATTACTACTCGTATGATTTAATTATAGATGATTCTGATTAAGATAAAATAATTAAAATGTGCATCTTCATTATCAGTCAAAGTGAAAATAAAAACACGGATTTGTTTGGAATGGGATACCTGCATTGATAACGTAATAATGTATCGCACTTTTGATTCTAGGGCAAATACTGCTTGTTTTGCTGTGTGTTAACCCTTAAAGCTCCGGCGTCGCTTACACAAATTTTATTCGATCGACACCACTTTTTTAAAAGAAGTTTCCTTCAAGTACACAATTTCAAAAATGCTCTGATTAAATAAGGTAAATATTATTTTCCTTTATTACTGGTACCAAAAACAAATTTTGCAAAGAAAGATGATGTCTCCGTAGCGGAGCCAACGGGGTGGTAAGGGTTAATAATAGTGTTACCGGGGTCCCGATTTACGCGGGATGTCACAATTTTCAAAGATGATATACAGGATTTCCACGAACCGGAACACTATTTTCCATACTTTCACGAACCGGAACAATATTTGTCACAATTTTACGAACCGGAACATTGTTCCAGTTTGCTCCGGTACATTTCGAGCCCTGATTTAGACATCATCTTTCATCTTAATACACTTTGAAGTTTTTTACAATATTGTGAATGTGTTGGAAAGCGGTTCGTAATCGATGCCGTATTCAGGATTTTTCGTTTTTGGTTTATTTCGAGAGTTTGTGCCACATGTGTAAACTCAGCATACATGTATGTGCATCTCCGCGTATTTCTCTGAACATCTATATATTTCGTTATTCGCTCATTCAATCTTAGAACATTCCAAATATAAATCATAAGTGATAATCAAGGGGAAATTTAAATACTTCTGTTTAAAGTAAACACCAGTCACCTGGTTGCTGTCAAGCGTAGCTATGAAATGAAAGAATGAAATGAATCTATGCCGTACGCATGATTTTTCGTTCTTGTTTTGTTTCGAAAGTTTGTGAATACTTTTCCCACAAGCGTAAACTCAGTATACATGTATGTGCAGCTTCGTGTATTTATCTGAGCATCTATATATTTCGTTATTCGCTCATTCAATCTTAGAACATTCCAAATATAAATCATAAGTGATAATCAAGGGGAAGTTTAAATACTTCTGTTTAAAGTAAACACCAGTCACCTGGTTGCTGTCAAGCGTAGCTATGAAATGAAAGAAAAGTGCTGTGGCGGGGAAATTACACGATACATAAATATAAAACTGAAAAGCACAGGAGGAAAAAAAAAAAAAAGCTAGAGATTAACAAATGTTCCCACCCTGCTACCCATCGCTGAAGCTAATTTTACCACCGAAGATGAAAACTTTGTGTCGCAACATACAACAAGCCATGTCATCAACTGTAATAACAGCATTTTTAGAGGGAACAAAACGTTTTTGTGGTAGAGGGGGGGGGGGGAGCAGGACTACATCGGGCTTGGTTTGCGCAACTAACAGGTAATGATGCAGAGGAGAACCTCTACAGACAATAAGGAAATGTAAGTAATAGCTCGAGAGTTTTACGGAAGATCGTGAATTTGCAACAATAAGAGCTTTTCCGCCATTATCCTTGAATGTTACAGCATTTTTTGATTGATATATGACTAATGAAATCTAAATTACGAAAAAAAGAAAGTTTCAAATAGAAACTAAAGCACTGACGCTGACGCATCTAAGAACGGGATTTAGGGCTTAAAATGCCTCCCAAAGAATAAAAAATCTATTAAGAAAAGACCTTATATATGTCTATTTTTGCGATTTTTAATCAACTTAAAAAAAGGAGAGTTTCTCAGTTCTACCGGTGTAAATCGTATCGTGCCACACAAAAGTAGCACACTGTAAAAAAAAAAAAAATCTCTCAAATTGACAGGAAAAAACTGCCAATTTTGGCGCTAGTGGAAAACCGTTTAATTTACAGAAAATATCTGTAATTTTTTTACAGAGAATAGTTTTTTTTTTTTTTGTAAAAAATATAGATTTTTTTCTGCGAAAATTACAAAATCTATATTTTTTTACCGAAAAAACTGTTTTTTCTTTCAAACGGTTTTTTCTGTAAAAAATACAGTTTTTTTTCTGCAAAAATTACAGAGTTTTTTACAGTGCAGTAGTGTTCTGCTTTTGATTTATATATTTTTCTTTTGTTTAAAAAATAACTCATTCAAATCTTAAGATTATTCTCTAATCTATAATTTCTTCTTTGGATTCAATTACGAAAAAAATCTTTATCTGAAGCTACCTGAAATTTGCAATTATTATTTTTTTCCCTGATTGTTGTGTGTTACAGTAAAGTGTATTGCAAAGCGTGACGTGTATGATGTATGTTGATTTATAATACACATGTATACGGTGTGGAAGGTGTTAATACTTGATATCGAGTATTAACCCTTTGAAGGGCAGTGGGATAAAATATATCGCGCCTAATTTTTATTCCGAAACGCCACAATGGCACCGGAATTTTGGAATGAAATATTGTTTTTATAATTATACGTGAAGGAAATCTTTTACTTATCTTCGAATAAATTTCCTCTTAAATCCCGGTGTGGATCAATGATTTCAACATTTAATTAACATAAGTACTGTGCCCCTAAAAGGGTTAACGTATGTTGACAATGACGCGGTTAACAGCAACTGTAACGTATTGTTTAAAAGTCTGAACATCAGGGTAAAGATATAAGATACTTATATGAGAAGTAGAAGTCTGTGGTTTGAACCAAAATCTGGAGTCCATGGGTAAATTGTAATAGTTCTGTACATAACGTTTGGTACAGAAATTGTATCCTGTGAGTTAATCCAGTTTTTAGGTGCGTTCGTAATTATATAAATACGTAGCACCTATAGTCGTCGTTCAGTCCGTCCGTCTGTCTGTCTGTCCGCATGTAACAGAGCAAAAACTACCCAACCGAATGGTCTGAAATTTTAAACATATGATTGTTGCAAAATTTTGTCGAGCCATTTCAAATTTTATGAAAATCGGATGTATAGTTTAATTACAGGGACAGTCAAAAGTTTTTTTTTACATTACGGCCAATGGGAAAAATTATTGCAAGTGCATTTTAATGATGTTACAGCCTTCCGAATGGTCTGAAACTTTAAATATATAACTGTTGCAAAATTTTGTCGAGCCATTTAAAATTTTATGAAAATCGGATGTATAGTTTAATTACAGGGACAGTCAAAAGTGTTCCGTTACATTACGGGGAATGGGAAAAATATTATTGGAAGTGCATTTTAATGATGTTACGGACTATGCACCTTATGAAGTGCAAAAAATTATACATTCAGTACAATATGGGGTTAGTGATGGGCGATTTCGATTTTTTTAATCGATTTAATCGATACTGTGGCCAACTCGATTTAATCGATACTATAGATTTTTTAATCGATGTCTCTAAAGGTCATATCATTTTCATTTTCTTTCAAGAATTTAAGGTCAAGTAGTTGGATGTCCAATCCCAAAACTTTCTTCTGTCTCATAAATGTTAAAACTTCAAAATTCGCTATCACAGTGTCAAATTTAAATAACCTATACCCATCATGACGATCCAAAAGTATAGGTTCGTTGAAATATGTGTAGTTAAAAAATATATATAAGAATCCCATTTTCCTAACAAATCATTGAATTTCGGCCCACACCCTCTTAGATGACCGCAACGCAAAATCCCAGTTCAAGGGGCATAAAAGCGACACCTGTTGGGTAGTATACACCCAAGCGTAATAAGGATCTATTTATACGACAGTGTAACAGAATATTAAGTTTGATTAAATTCCGTGCATTAGTTTTGAGATATGGCTATCATGAATATCATGAAAAAAGCAGCATAGCAACGCAGCCTATTACATGATTAACACGAAAGACTCAGAAACAACTTACGTCAATGACTAACAGAATATTAAGTTTGATGAAATTCCGTTCATTACTTCTTGAGATGTTATCGCAAACATTGTGTAAACCCTGAAAAAAAAGTGTTGAATTCAGGGGCTGGTACGGGTGGACCCGCCCCCCCCTCCACGGAACATTGAAATGTCCCCATGGGAGATTTGAGATTTTATGCTTAATGGACGAAAGTCCAATCCCCCCCGCCTCGTAACTTTAGAATGTTCCTCGCCAGAACCATAGAAATCCCCCCCGGAGAAAAATGTCTGAATTCAACACTGTTGATAAAAGCAGCATGGCAGCACAATTTGTTATATCATTTACACAAAAACCTAATCATGGATAACTTATGGCATTGTCTAACAGAATATTAAGTTTGATGAAATTTCGTTCATTAGTTCTTGAGACATTATCCCTAAAATTGTTTAAATCCTGAAAAACGTGTTGGAGTCAGGGGGTGGCCCGGGGGGGGGGGGGGGGTGACATTCCTCTCCCCGCAACAAAGCATAAAATCTCAAACTTTCTGGGGGGCATTTGAGTGTTTCGGGGGGAGGAGAATGTTACCCCCCCGGGCCGCCCCCTGAATTCAATACGTTTTTGTACATTAAAAATTTATGAAATTTCGTTCATTAGTTCTTGAGATATTATCCCTAAAATTATTTAAATCCTGAAAAACGTGTTGAATTCAGGGGATAGCCCGGGAGGATAACATCCCCCACCCCGCAACATTCAAATGCCCCCCCAGAAAGTTTGAGATTTTATGCTTTTTGTACATTAAAATGTACAAAAGTCCAATCCCCTCCCCCTCTGAACTGTCCCTCCCGGAGAAAAATGGTCTGAATTCAACTCTGCTGATAAAATCAGCATAGCAACGCCCCCTGTTGGGCGATTTACACCGAAACCTAATAAGCAGCAATTTATGCCAACGTCTAACTGAATGTGGTTTTATGAAAATCCGGGTATTAGTTCTTGAGATAGAGTTATTACGAAAATCGGGAAAAATGCAGCATAGCAGCGCCACCTGCCTGTAGATTTACATCAAAACCTAATCCTCAACAACTTATGTCAACGTCAAATTGAATCTGAAGTTTGGTGAATATTCGTGCATTAGTTCTTGAGATAGCAATCATGCGGAAATCATGAAAAATGCAGCATAGCAGCGCCACCTGTTGAGCGATTTTCACCAAAAAGTAATCAGCACCAATTTATATGAAGGTCTAACTGAATCTAAAGTTTCAACAGATTCCATGCATTAGTTCTTGAAATAGACCGCTCACAATTTTTTTGTCAGAGACAAACAAATAGACAGACTGACAGACAAAAAATTTATAAAAATAGTCAAATCGTATTCCAGACAAGAAGTTCTAAAACTATAAATCCTTAGAAACCGGAAGTCGAAAATTTTCACGAAAACAACACTTTATTTTTCTAAAGACAAAAGAAAGCAAGAAAAGATGAACGCATCGATTCTGCCCTTGGATCAGAAACGGTGAATCGATTCAGTTCAGATTCGATGCCGATGTCGATCTTCAGATGCGATCTTCAGAATCGTTATTTTTTTGATTTACTTCAATTCTTTAGATGCAATGTCGAATCGTTATATTTTGATTTACTTCAATTCTTTAGATGCAATGTCGAATCGCTATGTTTTGATTTACTTCAATTCAAATCGCATCACGGTCGATCCACGATTCGGGTTGAATCAATTCTTCCAATTTTGCTGTTTTAGTGCCAGAATTGCTGTAAAATTTTGTATAAGAGCCTTTTTTTACTTTCTAGGTTAAATCAGTGTTGAATGCAGGTATTTTTCTCAGGGAGGAATTTATGCGACTCCGGTCGGTATTGAGGGGGGGGGGGGTATTTCAGACTTCCGTAATGGGGGGGGGGCACATTTGTCCATTAAAAAGCATAAAATCTCAAAACTTACGGGAGGGACATTTCAATGTCCCGGGAGGTATGTTCTCCCGGGCTACAACCTGAATTCAACGCTAGGTTAAATCGTTATACTTTTGTTTAGAAGCCTAGTTATTCAGGTTACTAGTTTATTATATTGTATTTTTCAAGTTCGTCCCTTCTAATCTCTCCACCCCCCCCCCCCCTCTCTCCCCTTTTCCTCGCTAATCTTAATTTACAGGGCCGTTCAAAATTTGCACGCAATTTTTAAAATGTCCAATTCTTGTTCTATTTTATTATAAAGTCACATTTTGAAACCTTGACCAAAGATACTTTTGAGGTCGCCCCTCCGACCGTTTGGGGCTTACCTGCTCCCTCGGGGGGGGATACTTTTTGTTTCTTCCAAACCATATCGCTGGAAAGCTTTTAATGTGATCTTTTATTTTCTGTCTCTAGCCTTCCTTCTTTTTGGTAAGGGTCAATCGTGCTTCAACTTTTTTATTGATATTTTTGACAGTAATTTCAAAGGAATATATATTTATTCTTTCGGATTTACTGTTTTAAAGGCTGTCAAATTTCGCATAAGAGCCTTTTTCTTTCTAGGTTAAATTGTTATATTTTTAGTTTAGGAGCCAAGTTATTTGGGTTACTAGTTTATTAAGCAGTACTTTTCCAGTTCATCACCAATACATCCCCCCCCCCCCAATCCCAATTTTCTTAATTATGGTCCAATTTCAATGGGACCTTTTTTGACATTCTTCCCGAGTCATTTGTTTACCAACTAAACACTGATATTATATCTGCAGCTCTTGGTGAGCACTATTTATGAATGGTAATAACAAATTTCGTCTCTTTTCCATTTTAAACTTATCATTCTTGGTTTAAAGCCACGTGACTCAAGGTTCTCGTTTGTTAAGCG
Source organism: Maratus speciosus (assembly GCA_963932465.1). Lineage (NCBI taxonomy): Eukaryota > Metazoa > Arthropoda > Arachnida > Araneae > Salticidae > Maratus > Maratus speciosus. Next base: position 298,010,117 of record OZ010798.1, read on the forward strand.
GTATTTCACAAGTTTGTCAAAGTGTTTGTGTAAGTTGTATTACAAAAATTTCAGTCGTTTACAACCAAACTTACTGATTTATGATACTTTGAATTTTATGAAATTTCGGAGCTTCCCGAAACTAAAGGATCCCCTGTATGTTATTAATTTTTTTCAAGGGTGTAGGTATGAAAATGCGTGCTAAAATGCTTTAAAACCTTTTTTTTTTTTCAAATAATATATTTAACAATTTAAACAAAGTGATTCCCGAGAATTTTGTACTGTTTTAAAAGGGGACCACATCTTGGAATGTAAGGGGCGTAAAAATTCGAAACTTGGACAGGGAGATGCAAAAAGAAAAAAAAAAAAAAAAAAAAATTCTCCTTTCAGAAATTCGAAAAAATATTATCTTAATTACAAGCTGAGATATTAATTATTATTTCACTAATTGGTTTATTTCTATTAAATGCTTTTTTTTGAAAGGCAGTCACGTGATTTTTTATAGCAGCATTAACGTTTTCTACCGTTTAGCGTGCGGTTCTTTGACGGCGGGCTGAGATAATTACTACCTTTTCAATATCAAAAATTTTATAAGTGATCATACTACTATTTTCGAATAGTAATTTCACAAATATCTTGAATTCTTGCTTAAGACTACCACCCTCTAGACTAATGTATCTTCAGATAGGTTGTATAAAGGAGTTTCTTTTAGATACACTTTTGTTTTGTAGACTGCGCTCCCTGGTGGTGGAATATAGAACTAACAGACCGCGATTTCATTTAAAGTAGAAAATCTAACAAGGCGGTCTGTTCGAAACTTTAAGATAGTTTATAACACATAAGAAAAAGTTTAAAAAAGAATGGTGCGAAAATTTCGGGAGGAGGGGGGGGGGGGGGTTGAGGCCGCTAGAATTTTTTTTAAACCTTAGCGTTCCTTACCGTTTTAGGTGGGGTTTTTTGACGGAGTCCTGAGATAAATGCTACTTATTAAATATAAAAAAGTCAAAAGTTTAGTTACCACTATTTCCGAATAGTAATTTCGGCAAATAGCTTAAATTTTTGATCAAGATTGCCACACACTTGAGTAATATATCTACTGATAGGTTGTTTAACAGAGTTTCGTTCACAGTTTTGTTAGGAATAGAGTGCGCACCCTGGTGGTGGAATCTGGAACTAACATAACGCGATTTTGTTAAAATTAGGAAATCTAACAATGCGATCTGTTTTAAACTTTAAGATTGTTTATAACACATGATAAAAAATTATAAAAAAGAATGGCGCGTCACATTTCGTGGGGGGGGGGGGGGGATAGAGGGAGGGGCAGAACAAAATTAGAAAATATAACAGGGCGATTTGTTTGAAATTTTAAGATAGTTTATAACACATAATAAAAAATTTTTAAATGATGAATGTCAAAAATTGGAGGGGGGGGGGGGGTGGGGTGAGGTGAGCGCGTTTTTCCGACCCGGTGGGCAAAGTGGGGGGGGGGGTACACCTATACGGTGCTGTAGGCAGCGGGAACCCGGTTCGCGGTTCGTTCGCTTCGAGATTTCATATTGGGGGAACCCGCTAGTTACTAGCTATAATGTAAAGATTTCCAAGCAATATACATGTGCGTCCACCATCCTTCTAAGACAGTAAAATTAATTGATTTTTATTTCTTCTGAGAAAACTAAATTTTCACGTCTTGCAGCGACGATTTTTTTTTTTTTTGTTGTTAAATAAAAGAACTTTAATAAACTTTGCTAGTTACATTATTAAACTCAAATTGTAAGAATACTAAATCGGTTCTTATGGCAACGTGAATTATGTCCCTGAAAATTTAAATTTTAATTCAGGCTGGAAGAAAATCACAGTGATTTACATATGATTATGATACAGGGACAGTCAAAAGTTTTCCTTTACATTACGGCCAATGGAAAAAATTATTTCAAGTGCATTTTAAGGATGTTACAGACTTTCGAACAGGATGAAATTGATTGATTTTTATTTCTTCTGAGAAAACTAAATTTTCACGTCTTGCAGCGACGATTTTTTTTTTTTTTTTTTTTTTTTTTTTTGTTAAATAAAAGAACTTTAATAAACTTTGCTAGTTACATTATTAAACTCAAATTGTAAGAATACTAAATCGGTTCTTATGGCAACGTGAATTATGTCCCTGAAAATTTAAATTTTAATTCAGGCTGGAAGAAAATCACAGTGATTTACATATGATTATGATACAGGGACAGTCAAAAGTTTTCCTTTACATTACGGCCAATGGAAAAAATTATTTCAAGTGCATTTTAAGGATGTTACAGACTTTCGAACAGGATGAAATTGATATGCACTTGTGAAGTGCACTGTTATAGTACGAGCGCACCACATTTGCCACGTTTGACGCGCAATTTCCAACTTGTATTTAACCGAGACCTTTCTTAAAAAATAAATTTAAATAAAATCTAAAATACAATATTAGTAAAATTACATCTTAAAACTAATAATTTAAAAGTTAAAAACTTTATTATTTGAGATTTGACTCAAAAGTCTGTAATAGCTTACGACTGGCCCCCTGACTTTGTCTACCCTTTAAATGTGAGGTATGGGAGGTGGTCGCTACGGCTCTGTTGATTCGCTAAGTTTTGAAACTAATATTTTTGAGCTTATCTGTGCGAATCTGTGACTATCGAAATATCGATTCAAGTATCGATTCTAGAATTTGGGAATCGATTCTTATTGTGATCGATTCAGTTTTATACGATGTCGATTTTAATCGATTCCTGAATTTTCCAGAATCGCCCATCACTATATGGGGTGCAAAAAATAGTTATAAAACTAGTTATAGTACGAACGCACCTCATTTGCCACGTTTGACGTGCAATTTCCAACTTGTTTATTTAGCCTTCGGTCAAGCTATCTCAGAGACCGCTCACAGTAGTTATGCGATAATTTCTGTCTACATTAGTTAAGGGTTAAATTAAATTCTAAGAATTAAAAAGACGTAAAATTTCGTAATTATTTAAAAGCTTAGAAGCGTCACATTTATCAAAATATATAATTATTCTCGCAACATACAAGAGACATGTCAACTGTAATAACAGCGTTTTTAGAAAGAACGTCCTTTCTTATTTCTAGAAACGCTATTATTACAGTTGATAACATGGAAATTGTATGTTGCGACATTCAGTTTTCATCTTCGGTAGTAAAATAAGCTTCAACAATAATATTATATTTTGATAAATAGGATGCTTTTAAGCTTGCAAATAATTGCGAAATTTTACTTTTTTTTAAAGCTCAAAATTTTTGCTTAAACGTCAACTCAAAAATGTTTTCCAAAAGACACAATAGTTGCACAAGACAGAAAAAAAAACTTTTAACTCGAAATTTCAAATGTGTGTTTATGCAAGAACAATACACACTGAAATAGATATCGCTTTTAAGACAGAGGACGCCCCCTATATAGGACCTTGCTTGCGCAACCAACAGATGATGATACACAAAACTTTTACAACAAGGAAATGAATGTATTAGCTCGAAAGTTTTATAGAAGGTCATGAATTTGCAACAAAAAAAGCTTATTCGCCATTACCTTCGATTTTATAGCATTTTTTGATTGTTGTATGAGTAATATAATCCAAATTGCGAAAGAAACAAGTTCCTAACTCAAAATATTATATATAATTAACGACTAACGCTAAAAGAGGAGTCTTTAAGGCTTAAATCCCCCCCCCCCCTCTCCCGAAAGAAAAAAAACTATCTAATATGAAAAGACATTAAATTTTATTACTTTTGTTATTTTTCGAGAAAGAAGACTTCTAGAAAGACTTTCTTATTTCAAACAGTATTTATTTCAGTATATAATGTTCATACCTTAAATTCGCATTACTTGTATGGTTATGATTTATGCACATTAATTTTATTATAAAAAAAAGTCCTTCCGGCCAGTGCCGGGAGGAAGAGGTAGCTTTCATATTCCTTATTTTTTAAAAACCAGCTTATATTATTCAAAAACACGGAGCTCAAATTAGTGGAACCCAATTATAGAAGATTAAATACTAATTTTTGTCAATATTGAATATGAATGAGAAATATGAATGAAAAATATTTTTCAATGTCTAAATTTTTTGTGCCTCATTTTAAATTTAAAAATTTTTTAAAAATTTTAAATGGCCGCCATTTTGAAACAAGATGGCGGATGAGGCTGGCCAACGAACTCGGTCGATACATTTCTATGTACTATGCACATTCTTTGTCACATCCAAATCGGTTCATAAATACGTGTATTATCGCGTGACAAATATCAGATCGTTTCAAAATGTCAGCCATGCTAGAAATTCAAAGTGCTATAACTCAGCCATTTTTTCAGATATAGACGAAACTAAAAATGTTCCAGAATCTTTGTATCAAGCCCAAACACATAAGAAAAAAATCTTTTTCAATGTCTAATTTTTTTGTGCCTCATTTTAAATTAATTTTTTTTTTTAATTTTAAATGGCCGCCATTTTGAAACAAGATGGCGGATGAAGTTGGCCAACGAACTCGGTCGAGACATTGGTATGTACTATGTACACACGAAATTTTATCTAAATCGGTTCATAAATACGAGAGTTACAGTATGACAAAGATCAGATATATATATATATATATATATATATATAAGTATAAAGCGCTTTGTTTTATACATGCAGTTGTATATTATAGATTTGTGGTATCCATTTTTATTGTCATTTCATTCACAATATTGCGGTTTTTGATGATGGTCGGTAATGTTTAATTAATGGTTATATATATATATGTATATATATATATATCAATTTTGAACGGAGGGTGGTTTCGGGGTCTGAGGGTCATGATCGGTGAAAATATACCAAAATTTTTCGGAATCGTTTTCCTCCAAATGGCTGCAATAGGTAGCTTTTTATAATGAAAGCTACCTAATAAAACCTGATTCAAATTGTTCTAAATAAGACTCGAGACTGCAACGGAATTTATATCTATGCCTGTTCTTGTTTTTTTTTTTCGCATGTACTAATCATGATAAAATCTTTAACTAACCGAATATGAAAATTTCTGGTTTCTAAATAGTGTTACCCAGTTCCAGTGTCACAAACAGCGGGCCAGAAAGACGAAAAAGCGGGACAGCGGTTTCTAAATCGAGACATAAAAATTCAGTAAACCCTATGAAAAAGGAACCTGTCTATAACGGAATCCTGTCTTAAATGTAAAAATTTCAATGTCCCTACAATCGGAATACCCCACAATTATACCTGCTAAGACTAAAGCCTAAAATAGATTTTTTTCTCTTGTCCCTTGCGATTCCAGTTTAGCAGGTTAATTATAGTAAACAAACGCAAAAATATTATACAGTAAAACTTGTTAAAACGAAATCGATAGTGACTGAAAAAAAAATCCCATTTAGCTGGTATAACTGTATTCCTAACGTATTCCTATCATAGAGACAAAGAAAATTTTTCTTTTAAAATAAAATGTCGTTATAAACAGGTTTCGCTTACAAATGGCTTGCTGAACAAAGTAAATTAAACCGTATGAAAATAAAATAGCTAGGAAGGATCGAAAAAAATTCCGTTTTAGACAGGTTTCAGCCTAGGTAGGTAGATTTGTAAAGTATTTCTTTGGAAGGGGCTGTCAAAATTTTCTGTTATAGATAGGTTCTGTCTTCCCAGGTTTTGCTGTATTAAGTATCACTCAATGCAGGTACTAAAAAAAATTAAAAGAAATTGTGCATCATATAAAATCGGGACATTTGGTGTCCCGCGTAGTGGTTATACGGGACAGGTCTTGGAGTCTCTGAAAATCGGGACATCTAGCAACACTAGTTCTAAATCACATTTTAAGTAATGGAAGCTTTTTGTTTTTTGCGCAAACAAATTTTCTTCCATAAAGCTTTGTAAAAGTGGCTTTTATTTCTAACTCTGAGCAAAATAAAATAAATCTGAACAAATTTTTATAATTCGAAAAACATTTCACAACTAAGAATCAATTGTCATGATTTCGCATTTGTTACAAAAGCTCGAAAATTAATGCAACAGCAACACAAAATACGGAAACTGATTAATGCAACGACACATAACGATAGATAACGTTGACATTAAATCAGTTTTTTAGACAATGAATTCTGAAGAACATAACCCGACATTTCAGCGGAGTATCCCACTTTGTTGGAAGCAGTAGAAATAAAGATCTTATCTACTCTACTCTATGATGCTGGAAGTAGATCCAAAATTTTTGAGGTTAGAATCAACTTTAAACAGCATTAACATAAGTTAAACAATGTTATGATGTAAAATCACACATTGTTTTAAATTACCACCTTTTCTTTTATTAAGTATATCTCTTTTCTAATTAATTGATTAAGTTGTTTTAAATTTTATTTAAACCCTATGTTTTGCTATTCTAAATAAATGAAAGAAATAATTAAACTAGTATTTCTATCGTTAAGGGGACTGGTCACCCAGCTTCGGAATTCTCTTCCGTAATGTTAAGTCTATGGACTTTTGATGCATTCGTATATTCAATATATCTTCTCGAAAAATTCATATTTTTAACATCTTTTTTCTGTGTACTCTTCTTAAAGGATGTCTTTTTTTTCTTTGTTTTGAAAATATATCTAAAATCTATGCTGAATTTAATATTTTATGTGTTAACCCCTTGAGGGGCGGTGGGATAAAATATATCCCACCTAATTTAAACAAGATTCTCACCAGATAATTTTAACTAAATTTTATATCGTTAACTTTGGAGGAAAATCGTTCAAAAAATGCATTTCCATATTTAAAAATAATTTTTTTCGATTATTCCGGTGAGAATTCAATATTTAGAGACATTTCTGCTTGCCCCTCAAGGAGTTAAAAGCGGGCGAATTGTGAGATTTTAACACTTCCTATAAAATTAAGTCTATACTTTAGAAATATTTAGAAAACTAAGAAAAAAAAAGAGACATCTTTTAAGAAGTATACACAAAAAATAGAAGTTAAAAATATTAATTTCCCAATGAGATATTTTAAATATACGAATGCGTCAAATGCCCATAGACTTTACATTAGTGAAGGGAAATCGGAAGCTGGGTGACCAGCCCAATTAAACGCTTTCTCGCAAATTTTAATATTTTGTCATAACTAGAGATCTTCACGGGCCATACTTTTTTCTGAAGGCTTGGGCCGGCCGGGCCTAACTTATTTTTCCTGTACGAGCCGGGACTGGTTTCATTCCTAGTCTTCACGGCCCAAAATTTTCAGTCCTAGTTTTGACCCAGCCAGTATGAAAATCATTGTTTCAGCGTGGCCTGGTCCATTCAAAGGTCAGTTAAATTAGGCCTGGCCCAAACATTTTTGCAAAAAATGCATACATTTTTAAACCGCCATTATTCTACACTTAAACATTAAAATTTATTCTGTTTAAAGAATTGTAGATTTCTACGCTTATTAAAATATAGCTAAATTAAAATATGGTAAAACGTGTGAAAAGGAACCTGCCTATGACGGAACCCTTTTTAAACTGAAAAACGTGTTGATCCATGCAAAATTAATACACTAATACTTAAGAAAAGAATATGTAACACATTTAGATTTGCTAAGAAGGGAACTTATCTATAACGCATTTTTTTTCTTTTCTATGCAATTCCGTCTTAGAAGATATTACTGTATAGCATTTTTCAGATTTTTAACACTTCAATACAATACATTGAATATGGATTAACAATATTAATGATAACTGAAACATTTACATACAAGAAATAGAGATTCATTAAAAAAAATAAATATCGCAGCCTGCGGCACATCTATAAAAATGAAGATTATAAACATGAAAAAAAAAAGTTAAGATGAATATCTTTGGTCAGAACCCCTCGTAAGAGACAAATTTTTAACCAAATCGACGTAAAATTCAATGTTTTGTAGAAATACACTCGGGCCGGGCAGGGCTGGGGCCGAACTTTGAATTTTTGTATCGAATCGGGCCAATTTTTTTTCTATGATTCGGTTCGGCCTGGGACTGGAAATTTCGTACCGTGCAGACCTCTAGTCATCACGCGAAATAAACCACATAAGTCAGATACTAGTTAAAAGAAATATCCCGGCTAACAGAAGTACATATGGTTATCTTTTAGAGTTCATTATAATTTGTCATTTATGCATTTGTTTCTTTCTTAATCGTAGAATGGCTAAGCAGTAGCCTCTCTTTTATCTTGGCGATCTAATGCGTTACCCACTGGGTTTTCAAAATTATTGCAACGTACTATTGGCATGATTTCAGTGCTGTTAACTTATTACATTTATTCTCATAGATTTTTATGTCTCTTTAGGTTAACACCTACCGATATCTTATTATTCATATGGTCTCGCCAAATTGATTATGCCGATAAGTAAAAAAAAAAAAAAAAACTGTTTGTGGTGTATGATTTTCAGCATTCCTTCTCTGACCAGTTTCTTGAAAACATGTAATCGCTTACTTTTAGCACAATCTATAAGACACCACCCACCTTCTTATTTCGCCCTGAATATCTATTTCTTTTCAATTTGGGTAGACCGTGGTATGATGGCCATAGAGGCACGCATCCCCGATATTTTTCAAACTATCTGACAAGAAGAAATCAAACAAAAGTCACTTCAAATTTTCACCCAAGTAAGTTTTCTTTTGCACTTACAAATAATCGTTTCTGATTTTTTTTCTACATTAAAGTTTCACTTAGGCGAATACCAGTCTAAAAGATCGTTGTTCAGAGCTTATTTTCTATCTACCTTTTTAAAAAAATATTAACAGGCTATTTTGATGGCCCATTTAATCCGGGCATCTTGGCCCACCTCTTTTAATGCCTTCTTTAGTCCCTGACTCACCAGATTCTGATACAGGAAATGAAAAGGGAACTTCAACCCAATAAAAAACTTCAGTTCAACCAGCAACTCCAACTATTTCTACATCTCAAGTACTACCACAGAAAACTACAGATCATATCATCTGATGTCCTATCATCTGTAGCAGCAGTCACGTTTCCAACGTCAAATGATCTGAAACCTTCGGATAAAGTTATCTAATCAAAATATCTTTACATATCTTTTTGTATCTCTTATATACCAAATAAAAATTACATTTGATATTTTATATGTTTTATGCATTTCTGCTAGTAATCCGAAAATCAAATCCATTTAGAGAATCAACCTACCCCGTTCGATGGGGCAGGTTGACCCAGTGACTTGATGTCCTTCTGAGCTTTATATAGAAGAGCTATTAATTAATGTTTTCAACTTTTCTCGCACGTGTCTCGCTTTCAGATGCGCTAAATGTACAAACTAAAAAAAAAAAAAAAAAAAAAAAAAAAAAAAAAAAGATTTTTTTTTTTTTTTTTTTTTTTTTTTTTTTTTTTACAAAATTAAAAAGGAAGAAAATATTGAAGAAAAAATTGGCCATCATCATAGTTTAAACAATACTATTTATTCATTTCCTTGTTTGGAGTTGTTGGATAGAGATTATCATGCACATACCATTTTAAAACATAAAGCCGATATGATATTTTATGGATAAATATTAAATAAAATAGTATTTTTCTTAATTTAATAGCCATTAATTCGGCATTTAGGAATCGGTGATAAGAATAAATTAGCAATCTAATATAAGTAGTAAGTTTCTAATTTTTGTATATACTAGCAATACCGTATATCAATGCAAAGACAGATCACAGATAACGATAGATTACGTTGGCATCAAATCATTTTGTTAAACAATGAATTTGAAGACCAGAACCCGACTTATAATATTTTATACTTAAATATTGTCTAAAATAGTATTTTAATTAATTTGATATCTGTTAATGTGACATGTAGATAACTGTGATAAGAATCTTACCAATCAAATACAAGCAGTAATTTTCCAGTTTTTGCATTTACTATTAAATACTGAAAAATCGCATATTAATACAACAACTAAACAATACGAGCATAAGAAAACTGATTAGGGAAAAAACAGATAACGATAGAAAACGTCGATATCAAATCAATTTGTTAAACAATGAATTTGAAGAACACAACTCGCCACTTCAAAAGAATGTTTAAAGCTCCAGAAAGGAAGAGCTTCTCTACTCCAATGATACTTGAACTACTTCCTCAATTTTTCAGAGAGGAATTAATTTTGGAGAGCATCATCATAATTTAAATAATACTATTTAGCCATTCATTTCCTTGCTTGGAGTTGTTGGATAAAGATTATCATTCATATAATATTTTAAAATGAAAAGGCAATATGATATTTTATATACACCGGGTATTTCACAGGGTATAGTGAAACTTTTAGTTGAATAACTCTTCAACGGGTGGAGCTAGTGAAGTGAAATTGTGCACGCATACGCAGGGACCCAAAGGAAACTAATTTAAGGACTTTAATTACTGTCGAAGAATATTCCGTTTTCAACCAAAATAAACTGATATTCAATCGAAGAGTATGTTTTTTTAGTCAAAAAGTTTTATCTTTGTGACCACAGACCTGTCGAAACACCCAGGAAGTGGCCTAGTGTCTTTAAAAATAGACCAAGTTATCTTCAAGCATGTTAAGAGCATTAATTGCCAAGTTTGAAGGAACATTTTTAGTGGCTGATGGCAAGTGGGCATGACGGCGAAACAAAAGACATCAAAGACGCCCAGAAACATCACTACTGCCAAAACAATAATGGTGAAAGATACATCAACATCAACTTGATACTTAACTCAACAACTTGCGTTAGTGCAGCCACAGCATGGAGAATAGTCCGCAAATATCTTGGCATTTTCCCTTACAAAATTCAGTTAGGACAACCTCTCAGTCAAGATGCTATTGAAAAAAGACTGGAGTTCGCCAACATCATGTGCGAAATGATCGACACTGGCTTCAACTGTGGCGATATCATTTTTTTCAGATGAGGTACACTTCTGGTTGGATAAAGAACAGGTTCAGTGGCTGATGGCAAGTGGGCATGAAGACCAAACAAAAGACAGCAAAGACAAGATGCCCAAAAATATCACTGCTGCCAAACAGTAATGGTGAAAGAGCCATCAACATCAACTCGATAGTTAACTGAACAACTTGACATCAGTGCAGCCACAGCATTGAGGATAGTCCGCAAATATCTTGACATTTTCCCTTACAAAATTCAGTTAGGACAGACACTTGGCCAAGATGATATTGAAAAAAAGACTGGAATTCGCTAACATCATGCGCGAAATGATCGACACTGGTTTCAACTGTGGCGATATCATTTTTTTTCGATGAGGCGTACTTCTGGTTGGATGGCTATGTCAATAGGTAAAATAATCAGATTTGGGGCAGTGAGAAACCTGAATTTGCCGATGACAAGCCTCTTCATCCACAAAAGGTCACTGTCTAGTGTGGTTTGTGTGCTGATGGCATTTTGGGTCCGTATTTTTTTTGTCCAGACAGTGAATTCTGAATGTTATCTCGACTTCTTGACAACAAGGTTCATTCCTAATTCCTACCTCGAACACTGGATCCAAGATACACATGGTTTCAGCAGGATGGAACTCCTCCACATCCAGCAAGAGACGTCCTGAACTTGCTCAGATGTAACTATGAAAATTGTATCATCGCAAGAGCCTTCCTATTTCGTTTTGGCTATGGATTTTTTTGGTCCCCATATAACCCTGACTTATCACCACTAGACTTCTTTTTATGGGACTATGTTAAATACCAAATCTACCCCAGATAGCATTTTTAATTTGCAAGAAATTTGCAGCAGTCTTGCTTTTAAAACTTGCAAAGTTGCAGCAAGCTCAGCATGACAAGACTGAAAGTTCATAACAAGACTGTAGCAAGATAACGCAAACGCCGAAGTCACCACACTTTGAACTTGCGGCTAACTTGTCGTGCAAGTTAAATTCAGGCTGTATCAAATTTATTGCAAATTAACGGCAAACAAATAATCAAAAATACTGCAAAGTAGTAATATTTCCATGCCACACTGTCTGTTTACAAATGTTACACTATACGTTTAACCTCTTCGAAGGGGCCCATAGACCTGATCTTGTCTATTGATGCTAACATACCGTCAGAAGGTTCATGCATCGTTCTTATCACCATAAACAAGTTAAGGCAATATTTGTACTGTTCAATTCAACCCTTTTATAGTATTTGATAAGTATAGCGTTTAGAAAAAGTGGTGCCACCCGGATAAACTTTCTGAAATTTCTGCGTATGCGCTGATTGTCTATTCTCTCAACAGAGAGATTTTTTGCTTTCGTCACTTTCGCGAATTAAAGACAGTCTTGCCATCAGTTTCACAACAAACTACTCATGCAAGTGGAGGATGGTATACCTTGCGGGAAATTTGCTGAAAATTTCTCAATTCAATTTGTCACGGCAAGATAATGTCAGAAAAAATCAAACTTGCTGCTAATGTTCATGCTATCTGGGTCAGAGATCGACCAAAAACCATAGGAGAGCTGAAAATAGCGATTACAAGTGTGATAAGGTCGATTCCAACAGACAAACTCAAGCAAGTTATTGCGAATTTTGAGCAGAGACTTCGTTCCGTTGTCTTCTCAGATGGCCAACATTTGAGAGCCTCATCTTTTTATTTCCTTTATTATCATGTGTAAATCCTAAAATTTTGAAATAAAAATCTTTTTCCATTTAACAGTTATTCAATGTTTTCTTTTTACATACCATGTGAAACACTCTATAAATATTAATTAAAATAGTATTTTAATTAATTTAATATCTATTAATGTGGCATTTCGTAATCAGTGATAATAATCAATTATCAATCTTAATGCAACGACAGATCACATATAACGATAGATTACGCTTTCATCAGATCAATTTGTTAACCAATAAAGCTGAAAACCACAACCCGAAACTTCAACAAACTATTCAACATTGTTGAAATCTGCAGAAATGAAGAGCTTTTCTCCACTCTATGACACTTGAAGTACTACCCTAATGTTTGCCACAGACCTTAATTTTGAAGAGCATCATCATAATTTAAACAATACCAGTTAGTTACTCCTTTCCTTGCTAGGAGTTTGTTGTGTAAAGATTATCTTTCATATAATATTTTAAAGTAAAAAGGCAAGATTAACAGTTGACAATTAATTCTTACTTATTTTATCCTTAGCACTGATACATAATTCTCATAAACATAGTCATTAAATTAATACAAATATTATTTTAATTAATTATTAAAATGTCACGCTGTTTTATTACATTAATGTGTTGTGTTACTGATAAATCTAATCAATCACTCTAACGAGGGGAGTTAGGCAAGTGATGCATTCAGATTTTTTTTTCATAATTTGGTATTTTTGAAGATCTTAACTAGATTTTAAAAATTCCATATGAAATTTAAGCTCAAATGGTTGTACAAACAAACAAACAAACAACAAAAAAATAAATAAATAACGGATTGAATTTTTTCAGTATTTTAGTATGTTATAAGTACGCTAGACATTTTTTCAACGAAATCATCTGCTCTCTTTTCTCATAATGCGGCATATAACTTCAAGTTGGTTTTGTTCATTGAACTTGTTACTTAATGCCTTCTCTAAATTATTTTACATTATAGGCTCTAATAATAATTCCGTATAATATATACAAGTGATTTTATGTGAAATTTCTATCTTTTATGGGAAACTTTCAATTTTGAGTGGAAATCGTATATTTTCTCACAATAAACGGATATATATTTTTTCATCCTTACACATTGCATGTTAAAAACAGAAATGCTCCTTCCACGACGAGAAAACGGAAATGTTCCTTTTCAGCTGAGAGAAACGGAAATATTAAGTTTGATTTTTATAATTGATGTTTTGGCCTGTAACAAAATCGTTGGATGTAGCCAGTCGATGTTTGCACAGAGCATTCATCCTCTAATGGGGTTTAAATCTGGAAGAAGGTAAGGCGGTAAAAAACGGAGATGACACAATTTTACTACTTAAATACCTGTTCCGTGTAAATATGCATTAGTATTTGAAGAGTTCGGATGATAAAGGTGGTATATGACAAAATAGAAAAATTTAGTTAATCATATGATTGATGATTATTAATGGCAGTGGTGTAGTCGTAAAAAAAAAAAAAAAAAAAAAAAAAAAAAAAAAAAAAAAAAACAGAGGGTATACATTCTAAGCGGAGGGAAAAGGATGTTCCAAGCAGAGCCTAGTGTATATATACTATAACTTTCTTGAGAAACAGAGGGTATACGATTGGTTTTGCGTTTTTTAACTAATCACTTACGCAACTGGTTCGTTCACATAAACACACCAAAGTGGACTGTAAACACGAATTTATTTTAACACTAAATATATGCGAGCCAACAAACGGTTTACTACATTGTATCATTTTTTCACATTTTACAACAACAAGAATCAAAATAGAATAAATACAGAGTGTTGCCATATGCGGAATAAAAGAACAAGAAACTTACATGGATTCGGAGCACACGAAACCAAGGAATATGCAGCAGACGATACTTACATAAACCTTCTGGCCCCCGTTGAAATCCCCTGGGATTTCAACAAGTAGTTAGCTGCTTACAGTTTATAACTATAATGAAAGAACAATTAATAACACAAACAAATTAATACAAAAAATAGAAAAATATTAGACAGTTCTGAGTTCATAGTTTTTAGTTTCTATAGGAAGAGGGCACAGTTTCACTATTGGACAATCGATGACACAACTACTAGTCTTGATCGCAACAACTCTGACCTTATTGTCTGAACCTGGATGAACAGTTATTATTCGTCCTAATTTCCATTTAAGTGGTGGAAGGTTGTCATCTTTGATGAGGACTAATTCATTGACTTCTAAATCTCGTTGACTTTTTTGCCATTTAGGTCTTTGCTGAAGTTGAGACAGGTATTCCCGGCTCCATCTTTTCCAAAATTGCTGAAGAATAAACTGTCTCACATGCCATCTATCATGATGACTCAAAGGACTGTGACTTAGATCTTGTTCAGGTATGGCAGTTAGAGAAGTTCCAACTAGGAAGTGACCTGACATTAGAGAAGTTAAGTCTGTTGGGTCAGATGATATGGGACATAGTGGCCTAGAGTTGAGACAAGCTTCAACTTGCGTAATCAAGGTTCGGAACTCAGGATAGGTTAAGACAGTGTCACCAACGGTTTTCTTCAGATGCGATTTCATTGATTTTACTGCAGATTCCCAAAGTCCACCAAAGTGTGGAGCAGAAGGCGGATTAAAAGTCCAGCGTATTTCCTCTGACGACAAAAATTTGTTTATTTCTCCATTCTGCTTGCACTGCAAAAGATAATTGTTGATTTCTTTTTCTGCACCTTTGAAGTTGGTTCCACAATCACTAAAAATCTTAAAAGGTTTCCCTCTTCTTGCGATAAATCGTTTTAATGCACTTACGAATACCTTTGTTGAAAGATCTTCTACAATTTCAAGATGGACTGCTTTGATGACGAAGCAGGCAAATACACAAACATATGATTTAAATGATTTTAGTCCGCGTCCTGCACGATATTTAATCATGAATGGTCCTGAAAAATCTGTTCCAACTCGATGAAATGGTCGTGATTGTGTTACTCTAGATGCTGGAAGATTAGCCATTATTTGTTTTGCAGTTTGAGCTCTAAATCTGCAACATGTAACACAAGATCTTGCTATTTTCCGAATAGCAGACCTAGCAGTAATGATCCAAAATTTCTGTCTAATTAAAGAAAGAAGAAGCTCTGGAGCTGCAGCTGTATGGAAATATTTTTCATGAAAATGTTTAATTAGGATCTTAGTCACATGGTGCTTTGATGGCAATAAGATTGGGTGCTTTTCATTCTCTGACAGCTGTGCGTTTTTCAGTCTTCCTCCTACTCTTAATATTTTGTTATCATCTAAAATTGGACACAAACAAACGAGACTGCTATTTGTAGGTGGCTCTTTTCCAGCTTCTAAACATTGAATTTCTTTATTGAAGTTCACTTGTTGAACTATTCGAATAATGCAGCGTGTTGCGGCTTGAATTTCATTGCTTGATAAAAAGGATGTATTTCTTTCTACACATGTTACCTTTGAATTGGAGATGAATCTCAATAGCCAAGCAAATATGCGTTGCAACTTCGAAAACGAAGATATTTTTAATATAATATCAAGTTCTTTTACATTTTCAGAAACTACAAATGATAATGTTTCACGTGCTTCTGGTAATTCTTATTCATTTATGGTAATATGTTCATGCACGGTAACCTCATTGCTTCTTAACCACAGTGGGCCGTTCCACCACAAGTCATGTGACAGTAGTTCTGCAGGAAGTAACCCACGTGATGCACAATCAGCAGGATTTTCTTTTCCGTTCACATGGTTCCAATTCTCAGCTGGTAAAATGGATTGGATTTCAGATACTCTGTTGTCTACAAAGACTTGCCATCTTTTAGGATTTGATCTTAGCTATGACAATTTGTGAATGACTCCATGCGTGCACAGAATCAGGTTTTATATGTAATGCATCTCTAACCACCTGTATTAAGAGTGCCAACAATACTGCAGCACATAATTCCAGTCTTGTATTTTCAATATTTTTTCACCCTTAAATTTCCACAAATCAATTTTATCTGAAATTTCCTGTGCACTATCTAACTTTCTAATTGTTTAGGTTCTGTAATTAAAACTTCAATTTCCCTATCAAGTTTTTTTAGATCGGTTACTTTCTGTTTTAACAATTCAATATTTTCTTCCAATTCTATTACATTAATGTCATCACTTGCGATTATACTTTCAATTTTCTTAATGTAATTTGTTACACTTCTCCGTAGAGCAGTTCTTTTTGTTTTTAAAGATACCAGTTCACTCATTTTCCCTTAAATCAAGCCCAAAACTAGTTCTAAAATATCTAAACTGTATACTTTCAAAATAATTCTACTCTTTTAAATACAAATTACTTTTAGACATGAAATATTTTTAGAATGTTCAAAGTTAACTTACCTCACAACCTGAGGTAATTTTTTTCATCACAGACGATATCACACGGCAGTTCATAAATTGTTAAATTGTACTCTTTTATTTTTCACTAGCGCTCCGGCTAGACTTGTACCAACGAATGGTTTTGCGTTTTTTAACTAATCACTTACACAACTGGTTCGTTCACATAAACACACCAAAGTGGACTGTAAACACGAATTTATTTTAACACTAAATATATGCGAGCCAACAGACGGCTTACTACATTGTATCATTTTTTCACATTTTACAACAACAAGAATCAAAACAGAATAAACACAGAGTGTTGTCACATGCGGAAAAAAGAACAAGAAACTTACATGGATTCGGAGCACACGAAACCAAGGAATATGCAGCAGACGATACTTACATAAACAACGATGTTCCTTAAAAAAATTCAGAGGGTATACAGCGTATACCCCTGTATACCCTCCACTAGATCCCTGATTAATGGTTATGGTTCTCTACCATCTGTTATCGCTGTTCTCAAATCCAAAAGAGCAACTTTCTGATATAAGTTTTCATTTATTTTTGTTCGGCAATGCATGAAACTTGTAAGTGCTGTTGTTCAGAAACTATGTCATCGAGCTGTTTTTTCCGTTTTTTTGCAAACGCAATAGATCTTTCAGAAATTAGTGTCAAAGTGGACGTTTTGAAACGAATTTCAGCGCGAAAGGAGACTCCCCCCCCCCCCACCTCAAGAAAGGATGGAAAACGTGTTTGTCACGTGATCAAAATCTCTTATAACTCAATAGGTAATTGATGTATAAAAAAAACTGAAAACACAGCTCGATTCCAAATCGCTTCCATGATCAGGTTTTCCAATTTTATATCTTTCCGTTAAAAAATGAATTTGTAAATGTGTCAAAACATTTTGCGCTTGTTGAGCAGAGCAGTTGAGAACAGCCTTAAGAAGGAATTTGCCTCTAGAAAGCCGAAAAAAGGGTGTTTTTGCCTTTTTTTTTTCCTGAATAGAAATAGGATTTTAGATCCAGGTTTTTTTTTTTTTTTTTAATGTAGTTTATAATCATTTGAAGAACATTTCAAAACTTTTTAAATAAAAAATTGATGATGTTTCTGGAGTTGCGTGGGTGGATGTTCTAACGTGCTGGTGGCGGGATCAGGTCAGATACATTACCAGAATCGTTTGCAATTACTTTCCTTTAAGAATTATGAAAGTAGATAATATTGTCTGGAGCTTTAAGCATCTTGAGGCAAAAAATTTTTTTAATCAACAAAGTGGCAGCCATTTGAAAAAATGTCTTTTTTGGACACAATTTTCGTACTTTGGCGTGCTTCTAAAAATAATTATTTTTTATAAAAATAAAATTTTGAAAGTGGTTCAAGCTCCAATATGTTATGTTGCCTTTATTTTTTGTTTAAAGTAATTAGCAAGATCGGTTTAATAGTTTTTGCGTTCGGATATCGCACAGTTTCAAAAAGGGCATTTTGCATAAAATGCGTTTAAAGTGCTCCAAAACAGTGTAAGCCTACGGGCGTGTTACGCTAAAGTCCTAAATTACTACGAAAGAACTTCGAATTTAGGGCTTTAGTTCGGCCAAATCGTTTTCCTAGATTTAGACCTAGTCTTTCCCAAATCTAGACCTAGAAAGTATAGGGAATAGATTTTTTTTTCGATTTTTTTTTTAAACCGAAAACAGCAAATCCTAAATTATTGTTTGAAAAAAACGAATACCCACATAGAGATTTTAATTGATAAAGAAGGTATTTGACAATAAACGCAAGTAAATATTTGGAACTTTACAGCTCATTTTCTCAAAATGATGATTGTATCATTCAACCACCTTTATCACCGGAGCTCTTCATATTACTACTATTAGTTATTACAGCTACTTTTATTTACATATATAAATGTTTTTTTTTTAATATTGCGCTATTACTCGCATTTATCTCTAAAAACAGAAATTTCCCGATTTGAATAGCACGAAATTTTCCTCTTGAAAACGGGACAATACCAAAACAGAAGTTTTGTGGAAAACGGACAACAGATGGCAACTTTGCTAGCTGATTCCTAAACCAGTATAGTTCCAACTACAAAAATGTTTTTCTGCATTATACAAAAAACCATTTACGAGAAAATAATTGTTTTTGTAATACAGTGCGTCGCAAAAGTTTATGCACAAGTTAAATTTTTTTTTATAAAATAAAAAATATGCACGGGAATGCTTTGAAATTTTTACTGTATCTAAGCAATTGGATTACAAATTCATGTTTCGAATTTGAAAACAATTCATTGTCATAGAAAAATAATAAATTATAAAAAAATCAAAATTGTGATGTCGCAAAAGTTTATACACAAAAACGAAATATTTACATTTCACAAAGTACAAAAGTCCTTTAAAAGTCTTTGGTGTTTCCATTGCACCTGATGAGATCTAATACGCGATTTTCCATTGATTACACGAGAGTATGGAAAGTTTTCGGAGCGAGTTTGTACCAGGATTCCTTGATCGCTGATTTGGGCTTTTGCACTGAATAATGCTGCTTCCCATTCTTGTAGGCGTCACGTGTGAGGATTCCCCAGATGTTCTCTATCGGATTGAGATCTGTGCTGATTTCTTGTCAATTCATAACACTGATATTCTAAGATCTAAGCCATTCTTTTGTGCAGCGGGAAGTGAGTATCGGTGCGTTGTCTTGCAGAAAGGTCCAGTTGGGACCACCTAAGAGTTCACCAAATGGTCAAAAATTGTCACTCAGAGTTTCTTGATACTTTTGTGAATTTTGTCTGCCATTTACGAGGCAAAGGGACGTTTGTCCATTGTAGCCAAGAACACCCTATACCATGAGCAATCCACCACATTGTTGCTGAATATACTCATCGGATCTTTCCTCAAGGCACGCCAATAGAATGAGAAGCCATCTGGACCATCCAAATTCCATTTTTTGCATCAGAAAAAAGTAATACTAATCCATTTGTCGCGATAATACATGTGCTGTTTTGCTCATTGAAGTCTTGCTTGTTTGTGACACTGTTTCAGAAAAAGCTTACGAGCTAATTTTTGTTTTTTGATGAATCCTGATTAGGTTATTCGTCTGCGTATGGTGTCATGTGATATTTTTGATCTGTCCACCTTTTTTCTGATTAAGAGACAAATTGCAGGGTGCCTACAGAAATTCTAAAAAAAAGTTCCCTGATTTTTCCATGATTTCCCTGACTATTTTTATCACAATTCCCTGATTTCCATTATTAACAATACATACACGGTATTTTTTCATGTATGCCGATTTCTCGTATAACACACTTATCCAGCTTGCTATTATCTCATTAGGGAGAAAAAACAAGAGAGAAACATAAAAATTGCTTAATATTCACTAAGTATTGGTTCATTGGTTGACAGTTTTATAAATCCGAACGTAACTAACTTCATAGCGTCCAACTTCATTTGTCCAACATCATATAGAAGCCAATGGATATAGGGTGACCAGAAAGTTTCCTCATTTTCTGAAAAATATTCAGTTCTAAGACTTATCTAAATCTGAGGGGAAAACTAATTGGATTAAGCTGGGCACCTGGTCAGGTTATGCTAATGTATCATTTAAAATTTTTAAAAATGTGTAAATTGCCTTCAATATAAGTGTTATGTACAGAAAATCTGGGCATCTGACCACCTTAATTTACGTTAAATATCAAAAACAATCCATGCGCATCTTTTAAAAAATATTGGAAAAGATTAATCAGCATGTGAAAAAATATGGTACATAAAATAGACGAATCAATCTCGTTGGCAAGGTGAAAATGCAAATATTTTCGCAATATAGACAAATTTCCCTGATTTTCCAGTATTTTTTGCAAAGTTCCCTGACATTTCCCTGATTTTTCCAGAGTGATAAACCTCCCTGATTTTTCCATGATTTCCTGATTTCCAGATTCTGTAGACACCCTGAATTGCTAGTTACAGCCAATCTTTTAATTCTTCTATCCATATAACATGTTTTTCTCGGCCTTTCTGAGCGATGCACATTTTTGACTCATTTTCCACGTTGCAAATCACTATAAATACCACGTTTAGACCGATTTAAAACAAGTGAAATTTACTTTCAGCTTCCAAACTTCTATAACTTCTTCAGGCGAGAACTGCAGAGATTTCCGCATTTTGATATAACTCGTACAGAGAGCGCTACACTTTATACTCTAGGAAAAAAGTCTCGCCGATCCTCCACCCATCATATTTAAGGAGATATTTGCATAAAATCTCATTTGTGCATAAACTTTTGCGACATCACAAAAAATGTTTTTTTTTTTTTTTTTTTTTTTTTGTAATTTCTGATTTTCGTAACGATGAATTTTTTCCAAACTTGATATGTATATTTATGATCATAGTATTCACCTACAGTGGATATTTGAAAGCATTCCGTTGTACAATTTAATTTTTATTAAAATATTTGCGTTGTGCTTAAACTTTTGCGCCACTCTGTACTTGCTAAATTTAAATTTTTATATGGTCCAATATATCCCTGGTTCCTATATTTAGAAAAAAACTTTCCCCATACTCTCCATGCAATTTCTACATCATAAATCGGTAAGTTCGGTCACACAAAAATGCCACTTTTTTTGGTTTTGCTTGTTAGAGCATGGAGGAAGTTTTTCTAAATAATACTTATTGGACTCATGGATCGTGTAAAAATTTAAATTTCGTAACTTTTGCAAAAACTACTTTGACATAGATGACATTTAATAATATGAAGAACAACATTTGAAACATTTTTGCAATTGTAACTTTAACTCTAAAGGTTTACGAATTAATCATAACCATAAGCTAACAGGTTTCTGGTTATGGGTATTGGGCAACGACAAGAGTGGATACCCAGCATAGTGTAAAGATTTTTGTTTGACATCAATTTACAACAAGTTTAACGAAATAATTTAAAGTCATGTGACATATTACAATAAAAGAGAAAACACTATTTCAGGGGGGGGGGGGAGGTGACGTACGCATAAAACCTCTAAAGTACTCAAAAAATGCAATCAGTCAAAACTTTTTTAAAATGCAAATCAGCCCAAATTTCATGCGGTATTTTTAAAATGCTAAAATGTAATTTTATTTTACAGATTTTGAATTCTTTAGAAACATTAAAAGACCACAAATTAATGCAATGACAAAACAATATAAAGGAACTGATTAATTCAATGACAGATAACGATAGATAACTTTGACATCGGATGGGTTTGTTAAACACTGAATCTGAAGAACATAACCCGACACTTCAGCGGAATATTCCGCTTTGTTGAAAGCGGCAGAAATAAAGAGCTTCCCTACTCTATGATACTTGAAGTACATCCGCAATTTTTGAGACAGGAATTAAGTTAAAACAACATCCACATAATTTAAACAATATTACTCACTTATTCATTTCCTTGCTTAGGTCGGTTGATTCTGCATTATATGCAATAAAATACATTGCTAAAAACAGCAATATTTTGAATATTAGTTAAATTAATTGTAATTAAAATCACGGTTTAAGCTCCGAAAATTAGTCGCGTAATTACAGACTATCATGCTAGCTATCGTTGTCGGTGCAAATGGAGATCATAGAAATTTCTTCCTTTTTTCAACACTTTCCAACATAGTTAACAAGTCGGAAATTGTACGCCAAACGTGGTAAATGTTCGTACTACGTTCGTTGTAATGCGTTCGTACTACAACTAGTTTTATAAATATTCGGAACTTGGTGCAATAGCTGCTGCACTGCATGTATACAAAATTTATTACGATTCTATATATTAAATTCAGTAATATGGAAATAGGACTCCGTCTTAAACAGGACGTAATCACCATGGCAACCTAGAATCATTACCTATCATGGGATGTCACTGAATTAATTACGTAGGATAGGATTAAATAAAATGAAGAAAACTTTTATTAACGTATTTTTAAGTTTTGATTCGATTTTCATAAAATTTGAAAAGACTCGGCAAATTTCTGCTACCATTATATACATTAAATTTCAACGGAAAACCCGATTACAGAAGATAGCCGTCGTTATTGTGATAATATCATTCAATCTTCCGTAACCTGGTAATATTTTTTAAACAGGGCGCCTTACTATATTTTTTGAGGCTGTGAAGCCTGTCCGGGGGTTGGCGGGCGTAGCTCGCAGGGGGCGGAGCATCCTAGTATAGATATAAACTATCTGATTAAAGGTATTCGTAATGTAAAGGACGTGTTTAACACCATATTTTTCAGGGGAGGTTTAGTTATGAGGGCAATTAAGGGATCAACTGTAAATGGAATAAGAAAAATATTTTGAATCACCCTGTAAAATAAATTACTGGAAATGATCTGTAGCTGTATCAGATGGCCATGCAAGCCCTGTACATTTGTGTGCATTTGTTTAAAAGAATAACTCGTTGTGATGTCGTGTTTTCGAAGACACGACAACCGGGGGGGGGGGGGGCAATAAGTAAATATTTCCGGGCAGGGCCTTTTGTGAAATAATTCTATTTAGAGACTGAATTGAAAGACTTTGGAATCCAGGGGGCGAATAACAATAGTTTCACCTTAAAAAAAAGTCCCAAGTGTGTGCGAAAGAGTAAATTTAACATCTTGGAGAAATAGATTCGAAAGGATGGAAATAGCGCTTTACTTTATAATAGTTGGTTGTATTTATGACGGCCAATTATCTGCACGAGGGATATAGGCCCAGGGGGGAGTGCCCTTCGTGGGGGTCTTTCTAAGGGAACCTAACCCGTATTAACGCTTGGAAAATCCAAGGTTCGAAGAAAACCACGAAAACTCCGAACGATTAGGCCGACGGGCGCGATTGGGATCGAACCCAGCACCTCCCGTCTACCAGCTTCAAGAGCAGAACCTCTCAGCCACTGGTGGGGCCTACTTTATAATAGCACATAACTTTTTAATTTATTTACACGTATATTTACGTATACACGTATACACGTATATTTACACGTATAATATATATATATATATATATATATATATATATATTTTTAAGCAAACATTATTGTTTGCGCTGTTTATACAGTTAGCAACAGTTTAAATTAATATCACTTTCTAAAAGTTGTAAAAAATATCTCTCGATATGCTGAAAATTTGAATTTAAAATAGCAATAAAACCTCAAAAAATGAGTCAAATTAAAAAAAGAAATACAGTCTGCACACCGGGAACTTCAAACGCATTAAATGATATAAAAATGATTAAATTCCCATGAATAGTTTTTGCTCCTATAAAACTTCTTCAGTGGAACGATTTTGTCCAACTTTAACATTAAATATCTCTTAAAATAATTCTTCGATTTGAAAACTGTCTGTATCAGCGTGTTTATCAAACATTTCTGTATAATTCTACCGATTTTCATATTTTTGTATGCATTATTTTTCTTAATATTAACTACGAAAGACCTCCGGTCACAAAAAATTCAAAACCGGCGGCGGCGGTGACAGCGGTAGTTACTTTTTTTTAGAATAGAGAGATAGACATTCGATAAAACTTCTAAAATGTAAAATTTTCGTCGCCCAGTGACGACAGTTGCTGCCACGGCAGGCACCCGGGTTCGAATCCTCGGGTAGGATAATCACGAGGACATCCATGGATGTAATTGTGAATGTTTATTTGTAGTTATATAAATATCTCTCTATTCTAAAAAAAAGTAACTACCGCTGTCACCGCCGCCGGTTTTGAATTTTTTGTGACCGGAGGTCTTTCTTTGTTAATATTAAGAAAAATAATGCATACAAAAATATGAAAATCGGTAGTATTATACAGAAATGTTTGATAAACACGCTGATGCAGACAGTTTTCAAATCGAAGAATTATTTTAAGAGATATTTAATGCTAAAGTTGGACAAAATCGTTCCACTAAAAAAGTTTTATAGGAGCAAAAACTATTCATGGGAATTTAATTATTTTTAGATCATTTTATACGTTATAATTTCCCGGTGTGCAGAATTAATTTATTTTTTTAATTTGACTCATTTTTCGAGGTTTTATTTTTATTTTAAATTCAAATTTTCAGCATTTCGAGAGATATTTTTTACTTATTTTAGAAAATTGTACTAATTTAACCTGTTGCCAACTGTATAAACAACGGAAACAATAATGTTTGCTTCAAATTAAAAATTTATTTACACGTGACTATTATAAATAGAAAAGATACTTTCAAATTAAAATTAAATAATTGCGTATAAAAAGCAGTAGCTTATTGAAAATTACGTCATAAGAAGTATACACGTGAATTTTAAAAGAGAAAGGATATTGTAAAATAATAAATTCATTAGCATGCGTTAGAAGTCTTAAATAGGAGAAATTACGTCATATTTACGTCACATTACAGTTATTACATAAAATGAACACAAAATAATATTGCAAAACGGTTTAAATTTAGAAATTGCGCTAGACATTTATTTGATATTTTGAGAGGATCTTTTCATCTATTTTTGTTAGGAAAGCGCAAATAACATTTCATTTCTAAGAAAAGTATTTTCACGTGAATATTTAAAAGAGATAGAATAGCTTGGTCAAAATTACGTCAGATTAAAAACGATTAATTTAAAATGTCTCATTTAAAAGAACTTTCTTTTCGCTTTGTTAAAAAATACCGGGAGACAAAGATTCTGTTTACTTAATTCCTTTTATATTAGCTTATTTTGAAATGTTGTTACACGTGTCTACGTCATCAAGTTATTTTTATTTCGACGTTTTATTTGTATTTTTATTAATGTTGTACTAATTTATTTGTTCTTTCGTTATTTAAAATAAAAATTATGTCAATTTGTATAATTTGGCGAGTGGTTTGGCGATTTATATAATATGGCGAAATTGGTCGACTGGATAATCAAGTAGTACCGCAGCGGATTTGGCGTTAAAATTCCCCAATCAAAGAGAAATGAATAGAAATCCGTTTATAGGGAGATCGCCACTGTTTTTTAAATTATAATTCAATCTTTCGAAATCTTTTTAAAGCCGATCAAATTAGCGTGCATTTAGAGTATGCGGTGTCTGGACGGGGGTTGGCGAGCGTAGCTCGTAGGGGGTCGAGCCCCCTAGTGTAATGAAAAAAAGAAATAAAAAATATTCCGGCTTGTTATTGTTTCTGTGTACCGGGTGTCTTAAAAATGACTGGTGGATTTTAAAATTCAATAACTTGCAAACGGTGACAGATATTTAAAAAATTCTTGAAGGAGGGTTATGCATGATGTCAGGAGTTTTTTTACTGTGATTCTTCATTTTAGTTCGAATTTCAAACAATAGATGGCGTTGAGAGCAATAGGGGCTTAGAGATCCTACATGAGAGAGATTGGACATTGGAAAAATGTCCGCCATTTCCGTTACAAAATAGATGGAACGCCGTTCAACGCAATGCATTTTTATCAGCGTCTAACACGTTTTATTCTATTAAAATTTAAAAAATTTCATTTTAAATGCCTTCAAAGAGTCATTCGGAACACAAATATAACCAAATTCGCATTTTAATGAGTAAGAATTCTCAGAAAATGCATATTTTTTTTATTCCGCCGTTTCACGCTACGCAGCAGTGCGATTTTACTTACAAGGAGAGGGCCAACCTTGTTAATCACAGATTTTGATTATTTTAATATATGTTGTAGGGTAGAGTCCCCTTAGTGTCAGGTTCAACGGATTTTATCCAATGCTTCTTAGTTCTTGAGAAACCGGGGGGTCTAATATTAGTGCACAACTTAAATACTTACTTTGCTACAACAATGACAGGTCAGTCGTAGCTCAGTTGGTATGGTATTAACCGGCTGATAGGCGGGCACGGGTTCGATACCTGAATGCGCCACATTTGTTTTTCTCATTTTTTGTTTTATAAATTTACTTGTAAGTATAACTTAATAATCTCACTGTCAATTAAAATTTTTAATATTGTATATCAATTATAATTTTAACCTATTTATTTTTTTACTTTTAACTGAATAGTTGTAATAAAACATCATAAAACTGTTATTTTTTTTTTTTAAATCACTTTTAAAATGTATTTCATATATTCTTTATCGTTACAATGATATTGAGCAATTGTGTCAATCGTGATTTTAAAGAAACATCATTTATGCATTGCTTTAACAAAGGAAGTCAATGAGATAATACTATTATTCTGTTTTTAAAGTAACAAGCATAATCATATTAAAAATTAGCATCAGAATTAAATTACAACCGATTTTTTGCATATTAAAGATTTTTAAATTTGTAATAAGTATGCTTGCGCTTTCAATTATTTTGCTTTCCCCTTTATCTTTTTTCTGCTTTTATTTTATTTGAATATTCCTTTTTTTATCATAACTAGATGGCACCACAACAGAATTTGTCACGATTTTGGAATTTTTATCATTCAATAATAGATCCAATTTCTTTTTAAACCTCTTTAATGGATGAGAAATGATAGTTTACAAATAAGAAATGATAAATTTAAGTTTGTTAACATTATAATTAATGTTTGGTGTTAAAATTTTTAATTGAAATTATTAAATTATAATTATAACTATATTTATAAAACAAAAAATGAGAAAAACAAATGTAGCGCATTCAGGTATCGAACCCGGGCCCTCGGATCAGCCGGCAAACGCCATGGAAACTGAGCTACGACTAACCTGTCATTTTTGCTGCGAAGTAAGTATTTAAGTTGTCTACTAATATCAGACAACCTGGTTTTTCAAGAACTAAGGGGCATTGGATAAAATCCGTTGAACCTGACACTAAGGGGTGTCTACCCTACAACATATATTAAAATAATTAAAATCTGTGATTAACAAGGTTGGACCTCTCCTTGTTAGTTATCGGACTTTGATTTATTTACAGAATTTGTTTTTCATATTTTTTATTTGCTTCTTTTAACAGCAGTGCCCCTGTTTAATTTTTTTTTCTAAACTTTCATTTAATGTTTTGATAACAATACTAATGCTATATATTTACTAATTCTAATATACTATATATTTACTAGACTTCTTTATTTAAAAAGAATATCAAAGAGAAGTAGCAGTACGTAGAAACTTATCATAAAACATTTTCAGCGCACATATTAAATTAACTTTGAATCACATACGTAGTTAAATAGGAGTGGTATATGATATGTTCAAATTTTATTGTTTCTGAAATTATCAATGCGAAGATAGTGAAAATTATAATAATTACTGTTGTTTTAAAATGCGTAATAAATTATAGATAGTTTTAAAAAATTGAATTCTATAGTTCATTTTCTATCTCATAAACGTTAAAAATTATTTTCTGAAATATTGCGAAATTAAAATAGAGTTCTTACATGCCCAATCTTCCTCTACCCACTATTTTAATTAGAAAAAAAAAAAAAAAAAAGAATAAAAAATGCATTTTCTGAGAATTCTTACTCATTAAAATGGAAATGTGCTCATATTTATGTTCTGAAAGACTCTTTGAAGGCATATAAAACGAAATTTTCAAAAATTTAATAGAATAAAATGTTTTAGACGCTGATGAAAATGCATTGCGTTGTACGGCGTTCCATCTACTTTGTAACGAAAATGGCGGACATTTCGTCAATGTCCAATCTCTCTGTAATGCAGGATCTCTATAGGGGCTCAGTCCAGACCCGATTTTTGGTACTTCAGGATCCATTCAATACATTTTAATCTCTTTTTTTCGCATGGAAGAAGAGAGAGGGCAAAACATGGAGCTTGGATTTAGCTGTTGTTGCTTGCAGCGCCATCTATCGATGCTATTTGTAACTAAAACTGAGAAGAGCAGCATAAAAAAACTCCTGACATCTTACATAATTTTCCTGCAAGATTTTTTTTAGTATCTGACACAGTTTGCAAATTTTTGAATTTTAAAATCCATCAGTCATTTTTGGGACATACACACATCGGAGTCACATCGGTATAATAAGTCACATCGGTATAATAAGGATTATTCGAGCTAAAAGCCATAGTTATTATAGACCCCAAATCAATCTCAACTACGGTCAGTGGTGCCAACGTATATGGGCTCATGGGGCGCGAGCCCACCCAATAATTTGATCTTTCCGCCCACCCAATCACAAAAGATTTAATTCGTAATTTATTTTTTTAATTATTTAATCGTTGAAATGAAATTTGGTTGTATTAACGTTCTCAAAATAGTTTTGTTTGAAAAAAAAAAGTAAGGACACAGGAGATAGGACATATGGACTTACAGGAGCACTGACAGGGCTGCCACAGGCGACTATTTTTTAATTCTATTTCGCACCAATTTTTCAAAACAGAAATCTTTTACAAAACTTTTGCAAAAGAAATATACTACAAAATGTAAATTTAAAAATTAATCTTTTAAAAATAGTGGTGCGAAAAGAATATAAAAATAGTTGCCCGTGGCAGCCCTGCACTGACATCCCTTCAGCGGATGTATAGTTAAATTTCTCACGAAACGAATTTTCTGCATATTTTGCCATCGGTGTCTTGAATTGATAATGATAAAGCACTTAGGTGACTAAAATATATGCTTTTCTTGACATTTAGTTTATTTTGCACTTTCAATAGTTAAGAATTCCAATGTTATTTAAAATAAATGTTAATGTATTTATAAGGTGGGACTTATAAGGATATCATTCAATAAAATTATTTCTAAAATTATAATTAAAGTATAATAATTTAAAAATTAACTTAGAAAAAACATAATTTAGTTCCGAATTATCATTAGACATTATTCACTCTTTCCCATTCTCTCTGTCCACACACGTACTCACTAAGGAAGAAAAAATACATTTGTTATTTTACTCAAAAAAATTTTGAGCCAACCCAATATTTTTGAAAAGTTGGCGCTACTGACTACGGTGGATGTTCAATTTCAATGTCAATGTAAAATTTTCGATTTTTGATCAGATATTGCATCACTAGGCCTTTATAAGTATCGAATCGATATTGCTGGGAATGGACCTTGGAATACTGATATTACCGTGAAAGAATTTTTTAGCCCCCGGTATGCTATTTCTTTCTTCAAAGTAGTGTCGTCTCCAAAAAAATAACGTTCTGTTGTATAAGCCAGTCGTAAAACAAAGCAGCGGTATCATCTATCATTGTACGGAATAATCTCCACTGCAATTTTTTTACCTTCTAAGCATCGCACATTTTCACTTTTTATACCGTCGTATTGGAAAAAAAAAGAGTACTTTTAAATGCAATTTGTTTGAAAACTGCATCTCTATTTATTTTTGAAATATTAATTTTTTTGTAGTTTTCAACGCCATTTGTTTAATTTTGGCAACTCAAGTACTCCATTTCTGTAGAAAGTAAAGAAAAAGTTGTTGCAAAATAGTAATTATATTGTTTTGTTGCTATTTTCCTGTAACTACTGAAAAAAAAAATAATTAAAATACATGCTATTTTGAAAAAATATTAAATGAATAATTTCTGATAAAACATGGAGCTTTTATAAACTGAACTTAATTTTAAGTACCTATATTAATATTACAAACAAAGAAGGCATATTAATCATAAAATAGCCGATTTTTTTTTTTTTTTTTTTTTTTTTTTTTTTTTTGCGATTTTTAGCTGTTTTTTGCTAACGCAATAGACTTTTCAGAAAATAGTGTAAAAATCGACGTTTTGAACCGAGTTTCCGCGCGAACGGAGAATAAGCACTCGAGAGCGGGCGAAAAACGTGTTTGTCACGTGATCAAAAACGTTTATAACTCAATAGGTAATTGATTGATCAAAAAATGGAAAACACAGTTCAATTCCAAATCGCTTTCATGGCCAGGCTTTCCAATTTTATATCTTTCCGTTAAAAAATGAATTTGTAAATGTGTCAAAACGTTTTGCGCTTGTTGAGCAGAGCAGTTAAGAACAGCTTAATCTGATTGGGCTTCGCCTTGATCAGGTCCAACACGTTTAAAGTGAATTTCACGTGAATGACGAAAGGAATTCTTCAGCGGATGCGGATGACGTCATTTTATATAAAATAAAAGCGTGTGTTTTAAGACTTAAAATTGAACTATCTATATTATTATGTACATATTTTTTTTCATCGTGGACGACACTAAATTCTGAAAAAGCAGACTTCCTGTTTCCTAGTTTATTTATGAAATGAATATCCCTCTCTGTTGTAATGTAAATACAAATAAAAAATTAAATTTATATTAAAGAAATGACGAGTAATACATATTCTTGTACAATTGCTCTAATAATACGTCTTTAGTTTAATTGTAACTTGGGTAATTGCAAATTTAATTCTTTCAATAATAGAGAATAAATTAGTCAGACGATGACGAACACCAAAGTGAGTAAGTTGAATTATTCATCTGCTTTTGTAATTCTTAAATTCTGAAAATAAAATTTATTTGCTTTTGTTAATAGAAAATTGTGAATCATGGTATTAATAAAAAAAGAATGAAATTATTCCTTTTGATGATATCACTCCATATATATTATGTATAAAAAAAGAGAAGTGTTTTTTTTTTTTTTTTTTCGTACAATTTTAAAAGAAACATTTTGACGACTTTAAAGGCAATTATTACAAAAATATTTCCATAATTAAAAACATAACAAGAAGAAGAAATAAAAGCACTTTAAGCAACCATGAAGATTTTTCTCATGAAACATAAAGATAGAGTTGGGAGGAAACAAGTTTGGTTGTGCTGTTGCTAAATTGTGATATACAAAAACTCTTCCAATGTGATAAACTTCGAACGATTTTTAATTTTTGCATACTACGTAGCGTGTATAAATTCTTTAAATCATACACAGAACTACACAAAATAATCTGTGTATACAGATTATGCATTCCACACCTATATGTTTAACATTAGCAAGGGGAATTTGAGATCTCATTGACGAACAACCTTAAGATTTTGTAGTACTAAAGCTTAAAGCTGTTCTCAAATCCGAAGGAGCTAGTTTCTGACACATTTTTCAATTCATTTTTGCTCGGAAACGGATGAAATCGGTAGGTGTTGCTATTCAGAAACTATGTAATCGAAAGACGTTTTATTTTTTGGTAAACGCTGAAGATCTTTCAGAAAATACTGCCACGAATTTCCGCACAAGACTCCGCCAGACAGAGGAAAAACATGTTGTCACGCGACCACAATCACTTATAACTCTTTTAGTAAATTATTTATCAAAAAATAGAAAATTCATTTCGATTCCAAGTCGCTTCAATAGCTAGATCTGCCAATTGTATGCCTTTACGTTTAAAAATGAGTCAGGAAATGTGTCAGAAAGTTTTGCGTTGTTGAGCAGGGAATTTGAGAACCGCCTGAAAGTTCGCCGTTTCGTTCCCGAATAAGATACTACATACATTCACTAGTTCATACACTGGGAGCAAAGGGTTAACATACAAATCAATGATGTTCCTGACGTAACTGATTCACGGGGTTAATGAAGTGAGTCATTAGGTACATAACTTATAGTAATATACGTAACAAAAATTATTTTATTTTTCGTTAGTTTAGTACTAAATAAGGACTGTTTCCTAGAAATCCACACAATTTTTTTCTTGTCTCGAACGCTATGAAAAAACGAGACAAAGAGCACAAATGGGCACTGTGGGTAACTTT
Source organism: Maratus speciosus (assembly GCA_963932465.1). Lineage (NCBI taxonomy): Eukaryota > Metazoa > Arthropoda > Arachnida > Araneae > Salticidae > Maratus > Maratus speciosus. Next base: position 298,042,530 of record OZ010798.1, read on the forward strand.
AATAACCATAGTACTCTGTAACACTGTTATCGGGTTCCAATTAAACCGTTTCTTCGGACATTATCGATTTTATTTTTGGTGGTACCTGCTAGACGTTGTACATAATTTAGAGACAGTACTTGATTCGATTGATCGATTTCTGGATGTTATCTGCTTTTCAGTCTTTAGCATATACTTTGGACTTACGCCCAGAACCGCTTAATTGGTTGAATTTTGGAAATATTAGCCTGGTTGTCGTACTTCTCCATGAAAGTGATGTTTTGCTGGTGGAAGTGATTGAGAACGATTTTGAAATAATAACTGCTGGTCAAGTCTGACTAGAAGGCGTAATCACAGCCTTTGTCATTCCTACCGATGTAAGTGAAGAGAAACTTTTTCTCTGCTCCCCATAGCGACGAAGGACGCGCGATGCGCGCGCATCCTACCTCAGAATGCGACTTCGTTTTTTATGGCTGGAATGATAGGAAGAGATGTTTTGATTTTAAAAAGCATGATTGCTGTAATTTTTTTACAGTTTGTTGATGAGGATAAGCCTCCCTTGTTCGAAAAACCAGATTAAGTATTTGATAATACGTGTTGTAAATATGCATAGAATCATGTACCTGTAAATATTCATTAAATATTTCAAGAAAAGAATCCAGAACGCACCTCCTTCATTGATTTTGTGTTCGACTGTCTTTGAAATTTTCCACATGGTGCATCAAGCCGGGAAAGAAAGAAAAAAAAAAGTATTTGTTACCTTTTTAATGTTAGAGGATAGTAAGTAATAAGAAGACGGCAAAGGTAAGATGTCTTTCATATTTTATTTCGAAATGTCTGATTTAGAAAAGTTGAAAAAGAATCGTACAGTTTTGAGAACAGCAGTAACAAAGCTGATTAATAATATAGAAAATGTTATGAAGAATAGTCCAATAGATTTTGATAATTTAGAAGAATTATTTATTCAGTTAGATACTAAATCAGAATTATTGAAGTCAGTTGACGAGAAAATTGAGCCCCTTTTAGGGTTAGACGACTATGAAACTGAAATCAATTCTGTTTATGATTACGCGGATAAAATATCAGTTGCAAAATTCCGGGTGAAGAAAAAGTTAACCGAAAACCAAAAAAAATGTTAATATTGATTTAAATAACAGTCAAGATTTAAAATCGAATGGGATTAATGATGAAAACGCAGTTGTTAAATTGCCAAAACTCAATATACAAAAATTCTATGGCGACTGTACGCAATTTATTTCATTTTTTAATACCTTTAAAAATACAATTCACGAAAATAAATCGCTTTCGAAAATTGAAAAATTTCATTATTTGAAGAGTTATTTATCTGGAGCTGCGGCTAATGCTGTAGAAGGTTTTGAAATATCAGAAGCTAATTATGACGCAGCATTGAAAGTTTTAGAAACGCGTTATGGTCAAAAAGACGTGATAATTAATTATCACCTGAACAAGCTTCTTAATTTATCCCCTGTTTATAAGGCTAACGAAATTCAAAAATTGAAAAAATTGCACAGTGATATAGAAATAAAAGTTCAATGTTTGTCCACATTAGGACTCGAACCAGCAAATTATGGCTCCATGCTTATCGCCGTAATTTTAAAATTAATACCGGCAGAATTAGCTTTGGAATATAATAGACAAAATGTAGATAATTTAACACATTCAGATATACATAAATTATTAAATTTTCTTCACACTGAAATAAAAAGCAGAGAACACACATTTTTTTCGAGAATGAAAGCATTTGAAAATAATAAAACAAAAATCAAGAGTCAAACAACAAAATCTGAATTTAAATCTACTTGTGAATTTATGAACATTTTGAATCATAAATCGACTTCAGATAGGCAGCTGGCTCATTGCATTTTTGCAACGATAGTAAACATTCATCTGATTTGTGTGAGGCTGTTGATGTAAACACTAAAACAAATTTGTTGAAATCTCAAGGAAGATGTTTCCTTTGCTTAGGCAGGAAACCCGTTATCAAAAATTGTAACTCTAAAACTAGTTGCAAGAAGTGTTCAGGCAGACATAATCAAACGATATGTCTAAAATCTAAATTAATAAAAGAAGTAAACGTTCCCGAATTAAAAGGTAATGAAAGTGAAACTAATGAAAAAGTAATTTCGGCTATTTCCTCTACAGAAAATAATAAAATTCTTCGACAAACTTGTTGTGTAAAAATAAAATCAAACGGAAAACGATCTCTAATTAGGTTACTTTTAGATTGTGGGAGCATGCGAACCTTTATATCTGAAGAAATGGCAAATAAATTGAATTTACAGGCAATAATAAAAAAAAATTGTCGGTTTTTACATTTGGAAACAAGAACCCTGTTCCGTACCTGTAACAAACATTGTAATTCGCCTTTGGCGACGGAACACCAACCCCGCATCTATGACAATTGGCAATCAATCCTTTTAATGTAACCCTTTCGTTGAACCCGGATCACGGGTTGAGTACGCATCAGTGTAAGAGGAACAACCTCTGCCGCAACAAGTCGCCATTAGCCTTCATTAAAATATTTATGTTAACAGTTCGCTAATTTCTCTTTTAATTTAGAACACCTCCGTACACTTTGGTCCTAGCGACCCGGAGGTAAGACCAGCGCAAACAAATTTAATTTAATTTATGTCAATTTCGTCAAGAAGACGAAAGGATGGCAGACTCGGACATTACAGCACTAAATCGGCGGCGTGGCAACATCAAGGCCCAGCTAACGAAGATCGTAAACGCCACCGAGGGAAAAAGCTTCTCAATTGCGGAAACCAAGGCTCAACTAGAGCTCCTTCACAAAATCGAAGAAAAATTCGAAGTGATCAAACAGGAATACTACAAAATCATGGACGAAGAAAAGATTGAGGAAGCGGAAGAACAACTCTCGCAATTGGATGAGGAGATACAGAAATTAGAGGTAAGCCTTAAATCATCTTTTCACAAACAAAATGAAGAAAAAAATAGTAAAATAGACAGCACGTCTGAATCAAAATCCCATGATCAAGTTATTGCCAGAGGGGTCAGCATAAAGCTCCCTAAAATTCCACTTCCGATTTTTAGTGGCAAATTTGAAGAATGGTCTACATTTAAGACCACCTTCAACGAATTGATCAATAGCAATCCTCATTTAACAGACAACGAAAAACTGTTTTATCTCAGAGGAGCATTAACGGGTGAACCGAAAGGTTTACAAACCTCAGATGACACCTTTAGCTCACTCTTCAGAGAGCTGGAAGAGCGCTATGAAAACAAAAGAACTATTGTGGATTGCCACATAAAAAATATATTAAATCTTTATGTAATCAAACAAGAGTCAGCTAAGGAATTGAGAAACCTTTTAGATCAGGTAAAAAAGAATTTGAGAGCGTTAAAGGTCTTGGAATTCGATAGAGACACCTTTTCAAACGCTATTTTGTTGAACATAATATTAGGAAAAATTGATCGAGAAACTCGTAAGCAATTTGAATTAACACTAAAGGATAAGGAAGTGCCTAATTTCGATGAATTTTTAGAATTTTTAGATCGTAGATGCCAAATTTTAAGTAGTATTACTTCTGCGAATGCTTCAAAAACCACTAATAAAGCTTTATTTATCCGTACCACCAAACCACAAAATAAAATGTGCATTTTATGTAAAACAGAAAGTCACCCAATATATCATTGCGAGAAGTATAAGAGTATGAAACTAAGCGATCGTCTAAACATTGTAAAGAAAAATAAGCTTTGTTTTAATTGCCTTAGTTTTTTTCATATAATTCATCAATGTACTTCAAAGAGCAGATGTCTTGTTTGCACCTCCAAACATCATACTTCGTTGCATAATTACTCATCACCAGATGTTCGAATTTATGAGCCTTCAAAATCTATAAACAATCTGGCTGATGAAGAGGCAATTAATAGAAATTTAGCTCTCGAGGATTCAGCGCAAAATGAAAATGTAGTTCATTCATTTTTTTCACATGAAAAGAGCCATAAATCTGTCTTAATAAATACTGCGATTGTTTATATAACATACATTAATGGTATAAATCAGCCTTTTCGTACAATCTTGGATAGTGCCTCACAGACTAATTTTATAAGTTTAAGAGCAGCTGAAACTTTAGGTTTGAAAAAACAATCAATTAACATTCCCGTTTCAGGTGTTAATAATTCACCGATGTCCTTGAAATCTAAAGTGAAGGCGTGTGTCTCTAATAATAAGAGAGGCGATTTGCGATGGAATCTGGACTTGTTGATCATCCCGAGAATCACAGATTTCACTCCTGGAAAGGAAATAAACGTAAAAAAATTAAACATTCCTTCGAACATCTGTTTAGTTGACCCACAGTTTTTTATTCCAAATAAGGTTGAAATTTTATTAGGTGCGGAACTGTTCTTGGAATTCTTAAAGGCAGACAAAATAAAGTTAGGAAAGCACTTATATTTACAGGAAAGTGTGTTTGGTTAGCTAATTTCTGGTTGTGTGTATAACAATGTAGTAAGCAATACGAAAAAATATTGTTTCTTAACGAAAAATTTAGAAGCTTTAGATAACACATTGAAATCTTTTTGGGAGATAGAAGAGGTGGGAAATTTAAAACCTTGTGATAGCAAAGACTTAGAATATTGCAATAGGCACTTCGATAAAACGCATTTTAGAAATTCGAATGGCAGATATGTCGTAGAAATGCCTTTCAAACCGGAAATTTCTGAGCCCAATTTAGGAAATTCAAAAATCGTTGCATTGAAAAGATTAAATTATCTATGGCAACGTCTAGATCGTGACCCTATAATGCGGAATTTATATACACAATTTCTTAATGAATATCAGTTTCTTAATCACATGCATGAAATAGAGGAAACTAATGAATTTGAGGACGGCTATTATTTACCCCATCACGGAATTTTACGACCATCTAGCGCGACAACTAAATTGCGCGTCGTATATGACGCAAGCGCAAAAAGTAGTAATGGATATTAATTGAATGATTTATTGTGCAAGGGTGGTGTGCTACAAGACGACCTCTTTTCGATATTGGTTCGATTTAGAAAGCACATTTATGCATTCACCGCCGACATCAAACAAATGTTTAGAATGATAGAGATAAATCCGTCCCAATACAAATTCCTACAAATTCTGTGGAAAGACTGTGCATCATCCCCGGTTAAGGTCTTTCAATTATCAACGGTCACATATGGAACAGCTTGCGCCCCATTTTTGGCCACCAAGGTCTTGCAACAACTCGCCTTAGATGAGCAAAAGGCTTTTCCGTTAGCTTCCAATATTGTACTGAAAGATTTCTATATGGATGATTGCTTGTCGGGGTCATCCAATTTAGAGGAATTTAATTTAGCAAGCAGAATTAACACAACTCCTTCAGAGGGGGGGGGGATGATTTTGCATAAATGGTGTACTAATAAGGTCCAATCTACTGACAATCAGATATTTCCCTTGGATAGAAATTCAGAAGAAATAACGGTTAAAACTTTAGGCATGCTTTGGAACAGTTCTAGCGATACATTTACATACAAAGTCAACGTTAAAATAACAAGTACTTTCACCAAACGAGAGGTGCTATCGCAAATTGCCCGGCTTTATGACCCTCTTAGTCTCTTAGGGCCAGTGATCGCAAAGGCAAAGATATTCATGCAACAATTGTGGTTGCTTAAATTACAATGGAATGATACTTTACCTTCGCAAATTTCCAAACAATGGGAAACCTTTATCGCAACATTACCAGAACTCGAGTCCATCAACGTACCGAGATGCTTCTTAAAGGTGCACGTCCAATCAGTGGTACTTAATGGCTTCGCCGATGCTTCTTCAAAGGCATACGGTGCAGTTATTTATGTGCAAACTATATCTAACTCCAACGAAACGGTTAGTCACCTTCTTTGCAGCAAGTCACGAGTGGCCCCTACAAAGGTGATAACCGTACCCCGCTTGGAACTATCAGCGTGTCTTCTTTTTGCAAAATTAATCTGTAAGGTCTTAGTTGCTTTAAACCAACAGGTGAATGCTGTGCGACTATTTTCAGACTCGACCATTGCCTTAGCTTGGATAGACACTGCTCCACATTTATTGAAAACTTTTGTCGGCAACCGTGTAGTGCAAATAAAAGACATTTCAAGGAACATTCCATGGCACCATATACCATCGGAGCATAACCCCGCAGACCTGATATCCAGAAGAATGGATGTGAAAAACCTTACCTCCAGTGAACTATGGTGGAATGGGCCACCACATCAAATTCTTAAAGAAGCAATAGAGAAACCTATTTCTAGTCTTACTGACTGCTCGAACAGTTATTATTCTAATGAACTTAAAGCCAGTAGACAAGTGACTTTAATCAACAATATGGACATTAATTTTTTTGATAATTTGTTGACTTTAACAAATGATTTTCTTAAATTAATTAGAATTGTAGCATATATTTTTAGGTTTTTCTTAAAGTGTAAAAAGGTAGCAACTGCAAAAGGTCCTCTGTTACTGGAGGAATTAATGGGGGCAGAAGTGTGCTTGATTAAGCATGTGCAGGTAATGTATTTTTCCAAGGAAATCTTCGCCCTGAAAGGGGGATCTTCGGTGCATGGTTCAAGTAAGTTAAAATTTTTGAATCCCTTTATTGATCCGAATGGCTTGATAAGGGTGGGGGGTAGATTAGCTAAATCTAACTTAACCTTTGATCACAAATTTCCTATAGTGCTACCAGCGAGCTGTCGTTTAACGAGAATCATATTTCAGTATTATCATGTACGAGATTTTCATGTCGGGCCCCAGGCTCTTTTGAACACTGTGCGCCAAAAATATTGGCCTCTTAGCGGTAGAAACACAGCTCGCAAGGTACTATATGAATGTGTACAATCTTTTAAAATTAAGCCTATACTGGCTAATCAGTAATGGGAGATCTCCCTCCTGAAAGAATAACGCCCAGTTCACCATTTTCCAGAGTAGGCCTGTGTGGCCCCTTTGAAATAAAATATAAGGGTCGGAGAAAGGGTACCTTCCAAAAAATATACGTTGCCATTTTCGTGTGTATGGCCTCTAAAGCTGTACACTTGGATTTTGTCTTCGACTTGACATGCGAGGCGATAATAGCAACGCTAAAGAGATTCTTCGCTCGTCGTGGGAGGAGTTCGGTAATTTTTAGCGATAACGCTACTAATTTTGTTGGGGCTTCAGCAGAACTGAAGCGTTTACGTAAACTTGTAGCCAGTGATGAAGTTTGTAACTTTTTAGCTTCAGAAGGCATTAACTGGAAATTCTCCCCTCCTAGAGCACCCAACTTTGGTGGACTTTGGGAGGCAAGAGTTAAGGCCTTCAAATACCATTTAAAAAGAGCAGTAGGTTCAGCTCATCTCACGATCGAAGAATTTCTAACCGTAATAACACAGATCGAAGCGATTTTAAATTCGCGACCGCTTTGTCCCTTGTCCACAGATGCTGACGATCTTCAGGTGTTAACTCCAGGCCACTTTCTTATAGGCAGGCCCCTTAATTTAATTCCTGAACCTAATTTGATGGAGGTAAAGGATAACTTGCTTAACAAGTGGCAAAGCAATGGCGGATCTAAGGGGGGGGGGGAGGGGGTGACCGCCCCCCCCTTGGGCAAATAAAGGGTTTGCAAAACGGCATTATGCATCCTCACGGAAAATTATTTGGGGCGAAGTTTGAGTCCGGCGCGACCCGACCCGGGTCGTGCCATTTTAAAACCACAAGACTCGGCCTGGGTAAGGTCTTCTAGGTCTTCTCTCTTTTAAAGCTGGGCCGTGCCCTGATTTTAAGTTTTTCTGCAAATTCGAGTCGGGCCAGACTTATTTTTCTTCCTGGTCGAGCGTGGCCTGGAACAGGGCTGCGGGAAAAATGGACGACTCCGACTCCGGGAATTTTAAGAGATACGACTCCGACTCTTTCACCCAAAAATGGGTCTGACGCCGACTCCGACAACGCAGCCTTGTTTGTAAAATGGACGACTCCAACTCCGACTCCGTGAACAGAACCGACTCAGACTCCGACTCTTTCGCTCGAAAATGGGCCTGACTCCGACTCCGCAGCCCTGGCCTGGACTTCAATCTTCCTAGAGGTCTGCACTGCAAAAATTTCCAGGTCGGGACTCGGCCCGGAATCAAAACTAAAATTTCGGTCCGTTTCAGCCCGTATGATAAGCAGTGTTTGTCCGACAGCGACTCGTGCTCTTCTCTCCGAGACCAAGTTGATCTGACATTTTACTAATTTGTTATTTGTAAAAATTATATTTATGTTGTACATTTGTTCAGCGAAATCTTTAAAAATTTAATTTGATTTGATAAGCTACAGAGATGCATTTTTAAAAATCTACTTCTTTTCTTTGTAGAGCTTTAAAATTGTGATTTTCTTTTACCATCCGTTTCTTTCATTCTAAACCGATTTTCTTACAGGATTTTCATTTGAATGTATTTGTCTAAGTAATGATTTTTATATAGTGTTTGTGTACATAATTCTTAAATAGTCATTATTATTAATGGTTTTCTGTATTCATGAATTTCGAACATAATCTAAAATAAAATATAAGCATAAGTAAATGTGCTTTATGAATAATTTTAATTGCAAAATGCAGGCTGGGCTGGAGTCGATTTTTTAGTTTTTATACCGGGCCGGGCCAATAATTTTTTTATGTGGGTTGGACCTGGAAATTTCAGCCCGGATAAATCTGTAACTGACATATCGAAGTCAGCACTAATTTTTTTTTTAAATGCTTCTTTCAACCATCATCTCTTAGCTACTGAATAAATCGGGTGTCCTAAAATGGACTGACTGATTTTAAATACAATCCAATAACATGTAAATGGTGACAGCTATTAAAAAAAAAAAATACGTGAAGGAGGGTTATGTAAGATGTCAGGAGCAGGGGTGATTCTGTTCCGAATTTTCCGAAAATTTAACCCTCTCGCTGCGCATCCCGCGATTTCCACGGCCAACGTAAAAGCGTCAAAATTTACGCAACACGCAATTTCCGCAGCTTTTCTTTGTTTTTAATGATCTAATTCTATTTAAAAGAGAAACTCTTTCACAAAGATTTTGGACATATTTGAACTCTAAAATATATGCAGATTTGAAATATGTAATAAACTAAATGCGCAATTTTTGAACCTATATTCATAATACACACACACACACATATATATATATATATATTACGCAGCGAGATAGTTAAGGCATTCGGTTCCAAAAATTTAAAAAATTCACCAATCCGAAAATTCGGATATAAAAATAACCGCGAATTTTGACAAATAGTCACCATAAAAAATCTATTTCGCCAATCGTTCGCAGAAAATAACTTCAATTTCGTCAAAGAATCGCAGGATAAACGTAAATTTGGTCAAAGGGCCACGGAAAAAACGCGAAATTCTTCAAATGATCACGGAAAACGCGAATTTCTTCAAAAGGATCGCGGAAAAAACGTGAATTTTGTAAAAAAAAAAACAAAAAAAAACACGAATTTTGTCAAAGGATCGCGAAAAAAGTTCAAGTTTTATGAAAGAAATGCGAATTACATCAAAGGGTTGCAAAAGGAACGCGAATTTCGTCAAAGGGTCGCGAAAAAACTCGCATTTCGTCAAAAAATCGCGGAGAAAACGCGAATTTCTTAAAGGAATCGCGGAAAAAGCTAATTTCGTAAAAGAATCTCTTAAAAAACGCGATTTTCGTCAAACGATCGCTGAAAAAATACGATCTTCGTCAAAAGATCGCGAAGAAATCGAGAATTTTGTCAAAGTGTCGCGGGAAAAAAAACGCGAATTTTATCAAAGGGCTACAAAGTTACCCTAATTTCGTCAAAGGGTGCAGAAAAAACGTAAATTTCGTCAAAGGGCAATGGAAGAAATGAGAATTTCATCAAACGGCTGCGGAAAAACGCGAATTTTATCAAAGGGCTGCAAAAACATGCAAATTTCATCAAAGAGTCGTGGAAGAAATGCGAATTTTATCAAAGAGTTGTGGAAAAATATAGTGGTCGCTTTAGAAAACAGCACACATACCTATGTTTATTATTATAGGTATAGTTTTTAATCTGAAATAATATACCGAACTAATTTTGAAGAAAACGGGTTAACTCAAACCCAACTTTCAGGAATCTACACTCAGCCTGAAGTCGACCCGAATCGAAAACAGCTAACCCGACCTGCAGCAAAAAGAATTAGTGCCAGGAAGGAATTCCCCCTGCTCCCTCTCTGCTGTAACATGTCAATTTGTTTTTCCTTTTTTTTACTGAGAATCCCCCTAATCAAGAGTTTTTTTTTTTTTTTTTTTTTTTTTTTTTACTGCGGTTCTTAATTTGAGTTTAAAATAGCAACGACAGACGGCGCTGCAAGCAATAGACGCTAAACAGGTGCCAAATTTAACGACTAATGTTTGCAGCGCCATATATCCTTGCTACAGTAAAGTAAAATCAAGAATCGCAATGAAAAATCTCCTGGCATCTTACATATTCTCCTGCAAGATTTTTTAAATTGCTGTCACCATTTGCAAGTTACTGAATTTTAAAATCAGTCAGCCCATTTTAAGACACCCGATATGTTTTTTTAATAACTTTCAAAGCATTCTTTAGTGAATTACAACTGATTTTAGATATAGAGAGACAAGCAGTCTTATGCAAATTAGTATTTTTTACATAATCCTGAAGATTAAAAAGTATTATTAAATAATTGTTTGGGTGTGCCAGTTATGGAGCTTTTACTGTATGTAGTTTTTATCTTAAAAAATATTTAGACTTTCTTTTCAAAATTAGGGTTGGCCCGAATCCTTCTCGCAAGAGTGAAAACCCAATCCGAAACAGATACAAACCCGAAATAATGTATGTCATTCTGCCCCAAACCCAACGCGCTAGGCGCAGCAGAAAAGTAGAAGTCAACCGGACCTAAACCCGACACGCAGCAAAAAAGTAGATGTTAACCCGACCCGCAGCAAAAAGTAGAAGTCAACCGGACTCAAACGCGACCCACAGCAAAAAAGTATAAGTTAACCCGATCAGCAGCAAAAAATCGAAGTCAACCGGACCCAAACGCGACCCACAGTAAAAAATAATAAGTTAACCCGACCAGCAGCAAAAAACAGAAGTCGACCGGACCCAAACCCGACACGCAGCAAAAAGTAGAAGTAACATGACCTGCAGTGAAAAAAAATTAACCCCGGCCCGCTCCTCAGATTGGAGTCTCCAAATTTCCAAAATCGCCCCCCCCCCCCCTTGAGGACTCTCCAGATCCGCCCTTGTGGCAAAGGACTCAAAAATTAACCCAAACGATTTGGAAACGCTGGCAAAACAATTATCTCAGTAATTTACAGGAGAGAAACAAATGGATGTTTGAAAAACAAAATATTTTGCCAGGCATGTTGGTCCTATTAAAGGACACTCAACTCCCACTTTGCACCTGGTCTCTAGGTCGCATTACTAAGGTAATCCCAGGTGCTGACGGAATGGTCAGAGTAGTAGAACTACGCACCGCTAAGGGCAATTTTAAACGTTCTGTTAACCAAATAATCATATTACCCATAAATGACAATAATTGACAACAATCTGGACTGTAATTGTGTTTCATTGTGTTTATTTATTTTTTTTTTTTTTGCCTATAACCTGTACTATGTTGTGTGTTTTTTTTTTTTTTTTATCTGTATTGCATTTTATACATATTGAAATATAATATTTCAACGCCGGGTGGGATGTTCCGTACCTGTAACAAACATTGTAATTCGACTTTGGCGACGGAACACCACCCCCGCATCTATGCCAATTGGCAATCAATCCTTTTAATGTAACCCTTTCGTTGAACCCGGATCACGGGTTGAGTACGCATCAGTGTAAGAGGAACAACCTCTGCGGCAACAAGTCGCCATTAGCCTTCATTAAAATATTTATGTTAACAGTCCGCTAATTTCTCTTTTAATTTAGAACACCTCCGTACAAACCCCATTGAAAAAACCTTTGAAGTAGTTAAACTAACTATTGAAAATAAAAATGTACCTAATTCAAAATTAGATATAGAAGCGCTAGTCACCAATCAAATATCAGCTACTGAAATCCCCCCACCTGAAATCAATGATTTGATGAAAAGTAAACAATTTGAAAATTCAACCCTTGCGGACACACCCACATCCAAAGAACCCATTACATTACTTATAGGTGCTGACTATTATTATGATATAGTTACTGGAAATATAAAACATTTGAATAAAAAATTAGTAGTTGTCGACACCATTTTTAGTTGGTGTCTACAGGGAAAAACAACTGACAGTTATACGCCCTTAGCATTTAATGTAATAGTAGTAAAATTTTTTATTTCTGAACAGATTGAAAAATTCTGGAATATCGAATCATCTGGCCTTTTTAATACTAAACAGGATTCAGATTTTTCAGAAAACAACGTTATGAAGCAGTTTGAGTCAGAAATTAAATACAATGATAAGCGATATACAGTTCGATTTCAGTGGAAGCTTGAAAGGGAATGTTTAAATGACAATCGGAAAATTGCAGAATATAGATTTTTTAAACTCAAACAAAGATTGATTAAAAACCCTGAATTATTTTTTGAGTATAAGGAGGTGTTAGCAGATTATTTGAAACAAGGTATTATTGAATTAGTTACAGATCCTGAAGAAAAACAAAATGTAACTTTTTATTTACCTCATCGAGAAATAATTAGAACTGATAGGACAACGAGTAGATTACGCATAGTTTTCGATGCCTCTGCTCATGACACAGGCTCACTGTCTTTGAATAATTGCCTGCATGTAGGTCCAAATTTGTATCCTGAAATATTTGATGTTTTGTTACGGTTTAGATTTAATCCCATAGCTTTTACAACTGATATAAAACAAGCATTTTTACAAATAATTATAGATGAAAACGATCGTGATGTAACAAGATTTTTATTTTCACAAGATTTGTTTGATAATTCTAAACCCTTTGAAATTTATAGATTCACCAGAGTGCTATTTGGAATTAGTAGCAGCCCCTTTTTATTGGCTGCAACGATTAAACACCACTTGAAAAAATACACCGAAAAATATCCAAACACGGTAAAATTTTTAAATGAAAATATCTATGTTGATGACGTTATAGGAAGTCATGAAAATATTGATCAAGCCCTATCCACGAGTTCCCAATGTATTGATATATTTGAAAATGCAAGTATGCATTTACACAAATGGCATACGAACTCTTTACCACTTAGTGAACTATCGAAAGAAAATGGCACAACTTCAGAAGTCAATTCTGAAGCTTTTGAAGAACAAAATCTCCCTTATAAAGTTTTAGGAATCGCTTGGAATAATTCCAAAGATTTACTTTATTTTGATGTTCGAGGTTTAGTTGATTTCGTTTCAAAAAGAATAGACACCAAAAGATTTATTCTACAAGTTTTAGGCAGGATTTTTGATCCACTTGGATTCCTAGGACCATTTACATTAAGACTAAAATGTATAATTCAACAAATTTGGAATTTGGGTCTAGATTGGGATGACACCTTACCCGAAGATTTACGTATACTTTGGAGTAGCTGGTGTAACGAACTCCCTCATTTGAAAAACTTTTCAGTACCCAGATACTATTTTTCTGACATCACCAATTGGCATGATTATGACCTACAATTGCATATTTTTGCCGATTCGAGCATGAAGGCTTATGGTACGGTTGCTTATTTACGTGTACCAACAACCACCAAAAATGTTCGAACAGTTTTTGTTGCTTCGAAAAACAGGGTCGCTCCACTGAAAGCGCTTACCTTACCAAGGCTTGAATTGATGGCCGCATTGTTGTCGGCCAAGCTAAGTAGTAACATTTTGAAAGCTCTAAAATTGAATGTACCGACTTATTACTGGACGGATTCAAAAATATCCTATTTTTGGATAAAAGCATCCCCTAAAAAGTTTAAACCCTTTGTCAGAAACAGAATTGAAGAGATCCATAAATTGACCTCACCTGATAACTGGTATAATTGTCCTGGTACTGCCAATCCAGCTGATATAGTTTCTCGAAGATCAAAAATCTCTAGGATAATCAATGATACAACTTGGTTACAGGGACCAGAATGGCTAAGTTTACCTCCTGAGTGTTGGCCAATATCAGAAAACAAAGAAATTGCTTACTCAGATGAATTAGAATACAAAAAAAATCCTAACGATGTTTTTCAGAGCGAGTGCTTAGTCAAAAAACTCGAAAATCCCATAAACATTTCAAAATATAGTAATTTAGAGAAACTTTTGAGAATTACCGTTTGGGTAAAGAAATTCATTATGAAGCTGAAAAAATCAACTGAAGTTCAAGACGTAGTAACAACCGAAGAATTACTCGATGCTGAAAATTTTTTGATACAATCTGAACAAAAACAATTTTATAAGGAAGAAATAGAATCTCTAAAAAATAGTAAATCAGTGGATAAGACGTCATCCTTATCAAATTTCATGCCCTTTATTGACAAAAACGGGTTGATGAGGTTGGGCGGAAGGCTCGAATTTTCTAACCTGTCCGCAGAAGAGAAAACCCAATAATTCTCCCCAAACATTCTTGGTTAACTACTCTAATAGTTCTTCAAGAACATGAGAAAATTATGCATGGAGGGACAGCCAGTACTTTGGCAAAAATTAGATCTCGTTTTTGGATACCTAAAGGTCGTCAGTTGGTCAAGAGTGTTATCAAGAATTGTATAATATGTAAAAAATATTTCTCCAAACCAGCAGACCAGATCACCGCACCATTACCAAAGCACAGAGCTAGTGAAGCACCGCCATTCGCAATCTGCGGTTTAGACTTCGCCGGTCCGATCTATATCAGAAATTTTAAAGAAACGCAAAAATCTTACATTGTCCTGTTTACTTGCGGTGTGACTAGAGCCATTCACCTGGAACTCGCGTCTGATATGACAACAAATTCTTTTTTGATGGCATTCAGAAGATTCACAGCTAGACGAGGAAATCCTAAAATTATTTATTCTGACAACGCAAAAACCTTCAAAAAGGCCAAAGGTGAACTCGAAATTTTATACAACATACTGACAGACAAAGTATTTCTAAATTTTATTACAAAAAAGAGAATTATATGGAAGAATATTATAGAAAGAGCTGCATGGTGGGGAGGCTTCTATGAGCGACTAGTAAAGTCAGTCAAAGACTGTTTGAGAAAAGTAATTGGTAGAGCACTCTTAAGTTATGATGAATTAGCGACTCTGTTGACAGAAGTGGAAGCAGTTTTGAATACGCGACCACTGACGTATGCATATAGCGACAGCGATGAACCAGAACCTCTTACTCCAATGCACTTTTTAAATTTTGGAAAAGAACTTTCATTTCCTATTAATTTTTTTGAAATAATTGAAGATTGTTCAAAGAGATCAACACTCCTGAAAAGAAAAAAATATCAATCTTTACTACTGAAACAATTGTGGACCAAATGGAAAAAACAATATTTGATGGATTTGAAAACAGCCCATTCCTTGAAAAATCCTAATGCCCATACGCCACTGAAAGTGTGCGATATTGTTTTGATTCAAGACGACGCAAAAAATAAGTTTCTTTGGAAACTTGGTAAGATTCAGACTGCCATTCCTGGAAGAGATGGCAATATTCGTTCATACGAAATAAAAACAGCGAATGGAATCTTAAAAAGATCCATTCAGCACTTGTATCCCTTTGAAATACAAAATGACTAACAAATGACTTTTTGCAGACTTTTTATAAACATTCATAAACTTTTATAGACATTTATTTAGTTTGATTTTCTGCATTTAGGACTCTAAATATTTTCTTTCTCTTTTTTAATTTTTAGTCTTATTTATATATAGAATCTTTGAATTTTGGTATAAGTAAGTATATGATTTAACTGAAAAAAAAAAAATGTGTGTGTTATTTAACTGTCATTATTTTTACTTTGTTTGAATTTAAAGTGTTTTATTTAGAATTTATTGATATTTTGAATTTGACTAATTAAGTGATTAATTAGATATTGTTTGAATTTTTATATTTAGTATTTTGCATTCGAATTTTAAAAATTGTATTAGATTACTGAACCACTGATACGAAAAATTGAATTTTTATGATTTTATGATGGAATTTTGATTTGTGAACTCTTTAAGAGTTCAGGTGGGGAGTGTGAAGAGAAACTTTTTCTCTGCTCCCCATAGCAACGAAGGACGCGCGATGCGCGCGCATCCTACCTCAGAATGCGACTTCGTTTTTTATGGCTGGAATGATAGGAAGAGATGTTTTGATTTTAAAAAGCATGATAGCTGTAATTTTTTTACAGTTTGTTGATGAGGCTAAGCCTCCCTTGTTCGAAAAACCAGATTAAGTATTTGATAATACTTGTTACAAATACGTATAGAATCATGTACCTGTAAATATTCATTAAATATTTCAAGAAAAAAATCCAGAACGCACCTCCTTCATTGATTTTGTGTTCGACTGTCTTTGAAATTTTCCACAGTAAGGGATGAAGTGACGGCGAATGCACTTATTCAATTGTTGTTGCCCCTTGACGGCGAATCCAGACTTTCGGATGAACAGACGACTCGAGCCTTTAAACTCATTGCAATCCAAATGAGGATCTTGTCTTCGAATTTCGCTTTAGTAGCGAATTTGATGATATGTGCCTTGAAGACGTCAGATATGTAGTAGCTATCATTATTGTTAAAAGTGGAGTGAACGACTGTAAAAATATGACTCGTCATCCAAGATGAATCCTCGATCAGAGAATTTTTTGAGCAAGCAACCACAGTTTGTTTTCGCGGCGACCATTCGCTTTTCTGTTCGTTTTGGTATGAACCTTTTCTTGTGATATTTGATGCTAAGTTTCTTGATAATTGCCTTATGTAGGTGGACGGGTGAAAAACTGAATTTGGCAGCCGAGGAATGGATTAATACTAGGTCGTTTTTGTCAAGCAGTCTTTTCAACTGTTCTAACTTTGACTTTGTGAGTTTTTGGGCATTCTTACCCGTACCGGGTTGTCTTGTGGCCGCGAGTCCCTTCTAGTAATGCTGTAGAGCATCGTATATAGTTCATTTGGAGATATTTTTGTCAAAAAAAAATGGTTCACGATGAACTTGTTCTCATGATGAATATTGCCTTCTTAAAGCTTGTACACACGCTTTTACGCAGGCACCGCTCTTTCGATTCCATTCTCGGAAAACACAGATTATTTAATCAACTGTCAGCTAACGGACGTGCCCTTATACACAACAACGTAACACTTCACGCGCAGATTTCACCTGATTCGTATTCCTTTGCTATTTTGCACAACAACAAAGTTTGCGCGGATTTTTAGGAAACAGTCCTTAGAGTACTACCTTTAAGAGAGTAAGGCTGCGACCGCACCATCCTTATAACTGTTATCAGTGTCGGCATCGTTTCTTGTGGCCACGCGGTGTCTTTGATTTTTAACGACTTTAGCAGGAAAGGGACTGATGTCCGGCAAAAGAGGAACCTTTTTTTTCAAGTAGAGTCGAGTTCCTTAACTCCTGACCCATTGTTGATTCCCCTCATTCTTTTGTCAATAAACCGCAGAACCCTGCAGAATAAAAGATTTTCCAAGAAAACTGGAGAAGTAGGCAAAATACGCGTCAGTACGCAGCTTAACGCTGCCTATAGGCCAAATACTGCGACAAGATCCATAAATTATTTCTCTGGGCTTTCTTTTTCAAAGACTCTGTGGTCAGTTGAGATATTTGGGATCTCACTGACCAACACCTTTTAGATTTTCTCATGGAAAAGCTTAAGCTTAACCCTTTCATTATCGGATGAGATGTAGCATATATCCACTAGTGGGTACATTAGAAACGAAGGGGTTAATATATAAATCAATGATGTTCCTGGAGTAACTGACTTACGAGATAATGGAGTAAGTCATTAGGTGCATAGCTTATAGCAATATACCTATCAAAATTAACTTTATTTTTCGTTGGTTTAGTACTAAATAGAGTACCTTTAAGAGAGTAAGGCTGCCTATAGGCCAAATGCTGCGACAAGATCCATAAATTATTTCTCTGGGCTTTCTTTTTCAAAGACTCTGTCATCAGTTGAGATATTTGGGATCTCACTGACCAACACCCTTTAGATTTTCTAATGGAAAAGCTTAAACTTTACCCTTTGATTACCGGATGAGATGTAGCATATACCCACTAGTGGATATATTAGAAACGAAGGGGTTAACATATAAATCAATGATGTTCCTGGAGTAACTGATTCACGAAATTAAGGGGCTACTTCACTCATGCGAAAACGCCCGCTCACTAATGCCAATGGGAATATGTATTTTTTTAATATCTCGTTTGTATTTCAATATATTTTTTCTTTTCATTGGATATCTGATTTCGATCTCAACAAAGGCCATTCTTTACTTTTTCGGTTCTATTTGTAGATTTATTTTTGAGGATACTTTCACTTTCGAAACCGGTTCCAAAACTAAAAGTATCTTAATTTAAAAAAAAAAAAAAAGAAAAAAAAAAAACCTTGTAGATAAAATTGATGAAGCAAAGAACGGCTTTATCGAGATCGACCTCAGAACCTCAGCTATCCAATGCAAAAAAAAAAATCATTTAAAACTACTGAAAATGCAAACGAGACATTTTTTTTAATTTCCCCTTTATAGCTGGGCTCCCAAAACATTAGCGAGCCGGTGTTTTCGCGTGAGTGAAATAGTCTCAAGTGTCAAGAGGTAGGGAGTCATTGAGAGCAGAGCGAGATCTTATAGTTGATCGGTACAAAGTTGATTTTATTTTCATTGAAGCTACTTCAGTCAAGTGAAAAGACCCGTTCGCTAATGCTAATCCTATGGAAGAAATTTATAAAGATATCTCGGTTGCATTTCAATATTTTTAAATGATTTTTTTTTTTTTTTTTTTTTTTTGTTTTAGCTGAGATCGATCTGTACTAAGGCCGCTTTTTACTTTTTCGATTTCGATTGCAATTTTTTTTTTTTTTTTTTTTTTTTTTTTTTTTTTTTTTTTTTATGAGGATGCTTTCAGTTTCGAAACCGGTTCCGAAAATGAAAGTGCCCTCATTGTTCTACAATCAAAATGAAGGTACTGTAAATTTATTTTTTTACAATGTTGTATAACAAGTCTATATTCTCCCGTTTTAAAAACTCTACAGTGTCATGAAATATTATAGACATTATAGATTATTTAAATGTCATATATGCTGTATAACTTAGCGATAAATCTTGGTCACTTGAGGATTCATCCTCTGGCGCCGTTATAATAACTTAAAAGTTTTTAATTTTCAGATAACGAAAAAGCTCAAAGGAAATTCATTCTTACTCAGACCAAAGTACTTTCGCTAAACACTTTGCCACATAACATTATTTCAGCATTATTTTTTCAACAAACACAAATATTTGAAATTCTTCATTTCACAGCAACCTCAATTTACACTCGAGGCTTCTTTGCAGCCATTTCAATTTTTACACCCGCCCATTTTAACGGAGGCAGACGCACGCATCCTGCCGTGCTTGCGTGATTCCAAATCAAAAGGTAATTTAACTGAGCGGACGTCAAGCAATGCAAATATGTATGTATTCCAATTTCAAAGTGAAGCTGAAACTACGACTTATCCTTTCCCAGTGCGTTGACAGTAATTCTATCCATCTTTAAATAAATATAACGGCGAGATCAACGAAACGGGGTAGTCTGGGAGTTTTCCAAACGGAGAAAGGCGTTTTATTCTCAGTGCAAATTTATTGGCGATTTATTGCTTAAACACTCAAAGTCAAGCATTTCTTAATGCTTTCGAATATATTTTGAAAGTGATTTCGATTTTATGAGGTGACTTTAAAATAAAGAACTTTGGTCAAGGACCGTTATGTCAAACCCGAGGTTTCGGTGGTTAAAAAAAGAGCCTATATTCTCTATTTATAAATAATATAATAAATAAATTATTTTATTCAAAATTTAAAAGATCAACATTTAAGCAATATTTTGTAAAATTTTTGAAAATTCAGCCTGTGGGACTTTGTTGCCCGAGACCAGTGTTGCCAGATTGGGACTTTTTTGTCCCCAGATTGTTGATTGTCACCACTTTTTTGAAATAGAAATATTCGGCATATTTAAAAATTGATTAAAAATTCTGAAAAATAAGGCGAATTATACTATTTTTAAAAAAGTGGTGACATTCAAATAATCTGAATTAAAAAAGCCCCCAATCTGGCAACACTGCCGGAGTCCTTAAAAAATGTGCCCTCGTGGTGATCAGATAGCTTTATCTGAAATTAAAAAATAAAATTTTTCTATTAGTAGATAAGTATATATATAGCTCGTGACTGAACGAAGGATTTAAATAAAAATTGAAATTTGAATTTTTGGCAGAGTTCTATGCAAAACAGTCCAATTTTTGGTACAATTTACGCTGAGCCTTGTAAAATTAGTTGTAATCGAAAACCGAAAAAATCCTTCATTGAATAACTAGTCAATCCTATTTTGCAGCCGTGATGACCAGGGCATCGTTTTGATCCTGTTTGAGAAGGAATTCTTGCTTCTCGAGTCCCAGTCTAATCTTTTTTTCTCAGCTAGGGGTATGCGATGTTCATCTTAGAGGTATGCAGGGGCCGAAATTTCCAGGCCCGGGCCCGGCCTGACTCATAGAAAAAAATTCGACCCGGCCCGATACAAAAATTAAAAGTTCGACCCGGCCCGTAGAAAAAAATATTGGCACGGCCCGATAAAAAACTTAAAGTTTGGCCCGAGCCCGGCCCGGAAAAAAGTTAAAATCTCGACCCGAGTAAATTTCTAAAAAACTTGATTTTTTCGTCGATTTGGTTAAAAATTTGTCTCGTACGAGGAACTCTGGCTAAAAATATTTTTCTTAACTTTTTTTCATGTTATAATCTTTATTTTTATAGAAGTGCCGATGGCTGAATGTCTATTGAATCTCTATTTCTTGTACGTAAATGTTTCAATTATCATTAATATTGTTAATCCACATTCCATGTACTGAAGAAAATCTGACAAATGCTATATAGTAAAATATTCTAAGACGTAATTGCATAGAAAAAGAAAAAAAAAATGCTTTATAGACAAGTTCCTTTCTTAGCAAGTATAAATGTATTATATATATTCTTTTCTTACATATTGGTATATTAATTTTGCATGGATCAACACGTTTTTCAGTTTAAAACAGGGTTCCGTCATAGTCAGGTTCATTTTCACATGTATTACTAGATTTTAATTTAGCTATATTTTAATAAGCGTAGAAATCTACTATTCTTTAAAAAGAATAAATTTTAATGTTTAAGTGTAAGAATAATGGCGATTTAAAGATGCAAGCATTTTTTGCAAACATTTTTGGTCCAGGCCTAATTTTACTGACCTTTGAATGGACCAGGTCACGCTGAGACAATGATTTTCATACGAGCTGTGTTAAAACTTGGACTGAAAATTTTGAGCCGTGAAGACTAGGAATGAAACCAGCCCCGTCTATGTACAGAAAAAATAAGTTAGGCCCGGCCCGAGCCTTCAGAAAAAAGTATGGTCCGAGCGCGGCCCGTGCAGATCTCTGGTTTATCCTCTTTCCGCACGTGCTCGTGGCTATTTCGGCCAAATTTTATATTCATGTCGGACTCCAATTCAGGAGTAAGTCTGGCTTTCACATTTACGGAGTATCCAGAGTTTATGTAGAGTTTCGCATCAGCAAATCAAATCCATTCCAAACGCAAGAATTTTTTCAAATAAATCTGCACTCAAGTGGTTAAATTAAAATATTTAATATAGGTGACCCTTGGAAAGTTACAGAAACTAGAGACACAGACAAACAATAGTTAAGCAGCTGTGTCAATATACTTGCGTCGCTCCCGGCCAGTCTAGCCTAATGAGAGGAATTTCCAAAGGCTCTCTCTCGTAGACTTTTACTGTGATTGACTCGAAACTTTGAGAAAATATTCTAGATATATTATACTATTACATAACAAAATAAATAAATAAATAAATAAATAAAAATAAATGGATTTTTGAAAATTTCAAACCCATGTAAAAGGGGGCTGGTCACTCAGCTTCCGATTCCCCCCCCCCCCCACTAATGTAAAGTCTATGAGCATTGGATGCATTCGTCTAGTTAAAATACCTCTTCGGGAAATTAATATTTTAACTTCTATTTTTTGTGTACACTTCCTAAAGGATGTCTCTTTTTGTCTTACAAGGGAACCACTTTTGGTGTTGCTCGCACCTAGCATCGAGATCTGGTGCGTTTTGTAGCCCTATACATAAAAGTTAGAGAACCGATAAAATTTTTCTGTTAAAATCATATTTTATATACTTTTTTATATTTTTAATTTTTTATTATTACATTTTTATTTGTTTATTTCACGCCAAAAGCGAGTTAAGTCGCCAAATATGGCGCTACAATTTTTCCGACCGCTTTATCCAAAGCGTAAATATACAGTACATATTACTAGTATACAGATTGCAATTTTTTAAAAAAAATAATTGATAGCATAAGAAACAAATATTAGGTTTTTATTTCTTTTTCTATGCAGACGATAAATATATAAGTAATAAATATAACTCTATAAAAGCTTCGAAGATCATTGAAAACTATTTTTTAATGAAATAGAAAATAAGCAAACAATTTTCTTTTGAAATCGAATGGAATAAAATTTCGAATGTTTAAAATGAAATGTTGCTGTATTAAATGGTCCTTTGGTAAAAGTAATCATAAAGTAAATTAATATTTGTACACAATTTAGAAAAATTACTGTTGCTAAATATATCGGGCATTGCAATTTCTAGCCATTACAAATTCAGCTATGACATTTGGCTAGGGTTGCCGTAAAGAAAATAAATGCCAACTGTTTCCCCGCCAAAAATATGTATATAATGTAATTTTTCAAAATCAAATTCGTGAGTTTTTGAAGGAATTTTCGAACTTTTTTAAATATTTTATACTTATTATTAACTAATTTTTATTTTTAAATGCTTTCCTTTAAAAAATTCAATGTTAATAGTCCGATAAGTGGTCTCGAAAATGGCATTTTCCGAAAGTTATGCTGCTTTAAAATCAAGAAATATTATTTTAACAGAAAAATTTTATCGATTCTCAAACTTCATAATATAGGGCTTTAAAATGCACCAGGTCTCAATGCTAGGTGCGAGCAACACCAAAAGTGGTTCCCTTGTTAGTTCTCAAAATATTTCTAAAGTACAGACTTCATTTTATAGGAAGTGTTAAAATCTTACTCACAGTTTGCCCGCTTTTAACACATAAAATATTAAATTCAGCAAAGATTTTAGAAATATTTTGAAAACTAAGAAAAATAGACATCCTTTAAAAAGAGTACACAGAAAAAAGATGTTAAAAATATGAATTTCGCGGGAAGATATTTTAAATAGACGAATTCATCAAAAGTCCATAGACTTAACATTACAGAGGAGAATTCCGAAGCTGAGTGGACAGTCCCCTTAACCCCTTGAGGGGCGATGGGATATATTGTATCCCACCTAATTTTGACGAAGATTCCCACCAGAAACTTTTAATTAAATTTTACTTTTTTAACTTTCGTGGAAAAAATTAAAAAATTGCTTTTCCTACTTTTGAGGTTTTTTTTTTTTTTTTTTTTTTTTCGGAAATTCTAGTGTGAGTTCAACATCAGACAAACACAATTGCTTGCCCCTGTAAAAGTTAAAACGCGTTTCAGGGGAGTTGACAAAAGTTGCGTATTAAGCGGGATCACTATTATTATCGTATTATCGCGTACTATATCGTATTAAACGTGATTTGTATAATGTTGCAGAAACTGGGCTTATTTACACATCTAATCGTCTAAATGAATTTTTGCGTTTCGTTTATGTGTTTAAGGTCGAAAATTGTGTCTTTTACGAATATTTATGTTAAAATTTAATTATATACAACTTTAACTCAAGCTTTTTATAGGACCGACTGGAATAATAACTAAAAATAAATAGAGATCCAAACATGGTTTTATTATCGATATTAATACGTTACAACCAAAAATAAAACAAAAAAAAATAATTTTCCTTTTAGACTAATTTTTTTAATAGAAAGAAAAAAAATATTAAATCTTTAAAGCACAATCAAGTTGTTAAAATCATATTTAGTACTCGTGATAATGAGTACTAAATATGAGTATTATATAATGAGTACTGTATAATAAATATGTATGTACTAAATATAATCTGTCCTTCTATTTAATATAAGAAATAACTATTCTTATAATCTTTGTGTAAAAAATAGTGTTAACGTTGCAAAAAGTAAAAAAAACAAACAAACATAGAAAACATAAAAGAATTATACAATCGCAGTCGTATTTGTTTAATCTTTATGAGTTTCTTTTCTTTTCTTTTTTTCTTTTTTTGCCTGTAACCTGTAATATGCATCATAAAATGTAGTAGTGTTATAACGTGCATTTAAAACCTCACTAACAACAGGTATAATAATCTCTAGTCATAATAATTTTTATCGCATATTTGAGTATCCTGAACTCGTCTTTTTCTCTCTACTACAGTCAAAAATACAGGAAGCGAGAGACAAAGAATGTTAGGAGGCGGGATCAAAGAAGAATTGTAGTGTTCCTAATTTAGCGTTTTTTTCTTTTTTTTAAATTCAAATATCCAGTACTACTTCCGATTAGTAATGCTTGCCTTATTTAATCTGCTATAAAACAAAATAAAATATAAATAAAATATTACTATTCGGAAACAGTATTTTTATCTGAAAAAAAAAAAAAAAAAATATATATATATATATATATATATATCCGCTAATTTGGCAACACTGGTGAAGAGAGAAGGAATTCGCAATTGATGAAGTTTTAATTTCGTTAAGGATATTAGCCGAGAACAAATGCTCAAGTACTTATATTATTTTAAGTGCAAACAGATTAATCTTCCGTAACTGGGACACATACGATAGGGATACATTAAAAAAACAAACCATGCTTGAAAATTATTTAAAAAACCCCAGAAAGAAAGAAAGAAAGAAACCAATAAATTGAGATACAGTTTTCAAACAAATTACATTTTGAAGAACATCCCCCCCCCCCCCATATTCGACAGTGTAAAATTCGAAATGGTGCAATGTTTATAAGTTGTAAAAATTGCAGTACTTTTATTGGTCAGGCGTTGTCACAGTCAATATGACGTCAGCATTATTCATGGACACGTTTATGCTTTATAATATAAATCATTCCATTTAGAATGTCTGTCATAACAAATTAAGTTTGTTTTTTATATTATGATCATACCACAACATCTTTTGCATTGCAGAAACTATACAAAAGAACAAAGTTCAGATTTATGTATCTAATTCATCTAAAGTTTGATTACAGAGAGGAAAAACGAAACTTTTACACGGATCTTCCCTGCTGCAAGCCAGATCTAAAAAAAAAGAAAAAAAAAAAACCATGCTTGGAAATTATTTTAAAAACCGCAGAAAGAAAAAAAGAAAAAAACCACAATAAATTGAGAATACAGTTTTCAAACAAATTACATTTGGAAGACCCCCCCCCCCCCCCCTGTTCGATTGTGTAAAAATCGAAATGGTGCAATGTTTATAAGTTGTTTGGTCAGACGTTGTCACAGTCAATATGACGTCAGCATTATTCACGGCCACGTGTTTGCTTTATAATATAGATTATTCCATTTAGAATGCCTGTCACAACAAATTAAGTTTGTTTTTTATATTATGAGCTTACCATAACATCTTTTGCATTGCAGAAACTGTACAAAAGAACAAAGTTCAGATTTATGTATCTAATTCATCTAAAGCTTGATTACAGAGAGGAAAAACGAAACTTTTACACGGATCTTCCCTGCTGCAAGCCAGATCTAAAAAAAAAGAAAAAAAAAACCATGCTTGGAAATTATTTTAAAAACCGCAGAAAGAAAAAAAGAAAAAAACCACAATAAATTGAGAATACAGTTTTCAAACAAATTATATTTGGAAGAATATCCCCCCTCCTGTTCGATGGTGTAAAAATCGAAATGGTGCAATGTTTATAAGTTGTAAAAATTGCACTGCTTTTATTGGTCAGACGTTGTCACAGTCAATATGACGTCAGCATTATTCACGGCCACGTGTTTGCTTTATAATATAGATTATTCCATTTAGAATGCCTGTCACAACAAATTAAGTTTGTTTTTTATATTATGAGCTTACCATAACATCTTTTGCATTGCAGAAACTGTACAAAAGAACAAAGTTCAGATTTATGTATCTAATTCATCTAAAGCTTGATTACAGAGAGGAAAAACGAAACTTTTACACGGGTCTTCCCTGCTTCAAGCCAGATCTAAATCCTCTTGATAATGCATGGGGAGCGCTTTGTTCGGCCCGCCTATGCTTATGGATAAGTAGCGAGTCACGTGAGGAAATATAATAAGCACTAGAAAATACATGAGATAGTTTAGGTATTGAATAAAACATACAGCTGTACCATCACAAAGTTTGTCTGTTTCTATATCTTTTCTTTTCTTTCTTTTTTTTTTTTCTTTTGTAAAGATTGCAAAGATTTTGTAAAGATCAGTTTGCAAATATCTGATATGAAATCCGAATCAACTAACGCAAAACATTTTTCGGCTGGTAAATAGTTTAATTATGCTGTTTAATACTTTCCGACATAGTTGAAAGGTATTTATGAATTCGTCTTGTTTGCCCGTCTGTCTAACTGTTTGTCTGTCCGTCCGCTCTCTATCTCGTGCGAATACACTCGCCCTGTCCTGTATGTGTTATAGAGGTTTACCATGGCATGTTTGGAATTGAAAATGGAGTGTGTAACATTAATAGTTCATTTACAGGGGTACTCAAAATAATTCTGTTACATTATGATCTATGGGAAAAAATCGTTTGCAGTGTATTTTAATGATGTTACTCTATTTGAACACATTGAAATTAATATAAAGGGACTGAAGTGTACTAAAAGATGCTTACTATAGAATATGATGCGCATAACATTTATCGTTCATGTAAACAGGGACACAGAAAATAATTCGATTACACACTATTGTCTATGAGTAATAATTGTTGAAAGTTCATTTCCAATTGCTGCATACATTTTTTTAATTTACCTATATTTTTACTTATTACTTAGTGTGTATAATGTCTATAGATCATATATAGGGCTGCACAAAGGAATTCGAGTACATTTCCATCTCAAATTTTGTGTGTCTAAATTTTATTTTCCTTTGCAAACATCAAATTGGAAATATCTGAGATGAAATCAGGATCAACCAACGCAAAACTTTTTTCGACTGGTAAATAGTTTATCTTTTTTAACATTTTCCCAACATAGTTGAAAAGTGCTTATTAGTTCGGTTTGTCTGAATGTCTGTCTGCTCATTTGTCTGTTCGTCCGCTCTCTAACTGGCGCGAACATACCCGGCTTACCCTGTAATTGATATACGTTATACAGGTTTACCATGGCATGTTGGTATTGAAAATGTAGTGTGGAGCATTTATAGTTCCTTTACAGGAAAACTCAAAATAATTCTGTTGCATTATGATGCATGAGGAGAAAACGTGCTCTAACTCGCGTGAATATACTCGGAATAACATGCAATTTTTACATGTTAATGAGGTTCACTATAGAATGTTCGCTATTGAAAATCAAATGAGTGGCATTTATAATTCGTCTATAGGGACCAGGGCTGCGGAGTCGGTGGGAAAAATGGACGACTCCGACTCCGGGAATTTTAACAGATCTCACTCCGACTCCGAATCTTTCGCTCAAAAATGGGCCTGACTCCGACTCCGACTCTTTCGCTCAAAAATGGGCCTGACTCCGACAACACAGCCCTGCTTGTAAAATGGACGACTACAACTCCGACTCTTTCGCTCAAAAATGGGCCTGACTTCGACTCCGACAACGCAGCCCTGTTTTTAAAATGGACGACTCTGATTCCATGAATTTTAACAGATCCGACTGCGACTCCGACTCTTACGCTCTAAAAGGGGCCTGACTCCGACAACACAGCCCTGCTTGTAAAATGGACGACTACGACTCCGACTCTTTCGCTCAAAAATGGGCCTGACTTCGACTCGGACAACGCAGCCCTGTTTTTAAAATGGACGACTCTGATTCCATGAATTTTAACAGATCCGACTGCGACTCTGACTCTTACGCTCAAAAAGGGGCCTGACTCCGACAACACAGCCCTGCTTGTAAAATGGACGACTACGACTTCGACTCTTTCGCTCAAAAATGGGCCTGACTTCGACTCCGACAACGCAGCCCTGTTTTTAAAATGGACGACTCTGATTCCATGAATTTTAACAGATCCGACTGCGACTCCGACTTTTACGCTCAAAAAGGGGCCTGACTCCGACAACACAGCCCTGCTTGTAAAATGGACGACTACGACTCCGACTCTTTCGCTCAAAAATTGGCCTGACTTCGACTCCGACAACGCAGCCCTGTTTTTAAAATGGACGACTCTGATTCCATGAATTTTAACAGATCCGACTGCGACTCCGACTCTTACGCTCAAAAAGGGGCCTGACTCCGACAACACAGCCCTGCTTGTAAAATGGACGACTACGACTCCGACTCTTTCGCTCAAAAATGGGCCTGACTTCGACTCCGACAACGCAGCCCTGTTTTTAAAATGGACGACTCTGATTCCATGAATTTTAACAGATCCGACTGCGACTCCGACTCTTACGCTCAAAAAGGGGCCTGACTCCGACAACACAGCCCTGCTTGTAAAATGGACGACTACGACTCCGACTCTTTCGCTCAAAAATGGGCCTGACTTCGACTCCGACAACGCAGCCTGTTTTTAAAATGGACGACTCTGATTCCATGAATTTTAACAGATCCGACTGCGACTCCGACTCTTACGCTCAAAAATGGGCCTGACTCCGACAACACAGCCCTGCTTGTAAAATGGACGACTACGACTCCGACTCTTTCACTCAAAAATGGGCCTGACTTCGACTCCGACAACGCAGCCCTGTTTTTAAAATGGACGACTCTGATTCCATGAATTTTAACAGATCCGACTGCGACTCCGACTCTTACGCTCAAAAATGGGACTGACTCCGACAACACAGCCCTGCTTGTAAAATGGACGACTACGACTCCGACTCTTTCGCTCAAAAATGGGCCTGACTTCGACTCCGACAACGCAGCCCTGTTTTTAAAATGGACGACTCTGATTCCATGAATTTTAACAGATCCGACTGCGACTCCGACTCTTACGCTCAAAAAGGGGCCTGACTCCGACAACACAGCCCTGCTTGTAAAATGGACGACTACGACTCCGACTCTTTCGCTCAAAAATGGGTCTGACTTCGAGTCCGACAACGCAGCCCTGTTTTTAAAATGGACGACTCTGATTCCATGAATTTTAACAGATCCGACTGCGACTCCGACTCTTACGCTCAAAAATGGGCCTGACTCCGACAACACAGCCCTGCTTGTAAAATGGACGACTACGACTCCGACTCTTTCGCTCAAAAATGGGCCTGACTTCGACTCCGACAACGCAGCCCTGTTTTTAAAATGGACGATTCTGATTCCATGAATTTTAACAGATCCGACTGCGACTCCGACTCTTACGCTCAAAAAGGGGCCTGACTCCGACTCTGCGGCCCTGATAGGGACACGCAGAAGAATTCCGTTACATTAGGGGCTGTGCATATATAACGTATCATTTTTGGGGGGAGGGGGAGGTCCGGCATATGCTATCGTAAGATATCGCTAGGGGGAGGGTGATTTGTCTTTTGATAACGTTATCATTTTTGATCTAACCAAAATTTTCCTTTTTTATTTGTAACTTGGTCTTCACATCAAAACAGTATGTTATATATTTTTTAGTCTGTTATCTATGTTTATGAGAATACAAAGTTATTATTAAAATCTTTAAATTATTATAAAATTATTTAATTCATACCCCAACGTTTGGCATTCCTATTCTTCTGTCATACGTGTATGTATATACCGGGTGTCCCAAAAAGGACTGACTGATTTTAAAATTCAATAACTTGCAAACGATGACAGATATTTAAAAAATTCTTGCAGGAGGTTTATGCATAAGGTCAAAAATTTTATTACAGTGATTTTCGATTTTAGTTCGAA
Source organism: Maratus speciosus (assembly GCA_963932465.1). Classification (NCBI taxonomy): domain Eukaryota; kingdom Metazoa; phylum Arthropoda; class Arachnida; order Araneae; family Salticidae; genus Maratus; species Maratus speciosus. Next base: position 298,072,548 of record OZ010798.1, read on the forward strand.
TTACAAACAATAGATGGCGCTGTAAGCAATAGTCGCTAAATACAGGCTCGATTTCTAGTCCTTTCTCTTGTTCCATGCTGAAAAAGGAGATGGAAATGTATTATCCGGGCCACGAAGTACCAAAAATCGAGCCTGAATTCAACGTCTATTGATCGCAGCGCCATCTATTGTTTGTAATTCGAACTAAAATTGAAAATCACTGTAAAAAAACTTTTGACCTTATGCATAACCCTCCTGCAAGAATTTTTTAAATATCTGTCACCGTTTGCAAGTTATTGAATTTTAAAATCAGTCAGTCCTTTTTGGGACACCCGGTATAATCTGTTGTTCGAAAAATCATATATGAAGCATGTTTGAAATGACACTTGTGTTTACTATTAAATAAAAGAGAAAGAATGTTATCCACCTGTTTTGTTGATAAGAAGCTCTGTTTGACACCCCCCCCCCCCCCGCGCCTGACAAGTGCAAGAAGATATTATTACTGTTGAATGCATTATATAGCAAAAAACTATTATTAAATTCTCTAAAATGTTAACTGTTTCCTTTAAATGTTATTTGATATAAAGTTATTTCATATATAAAGTAAAATTTTATTGACTTCTCTTCATAAAATAAATGTAATCACATTTGAATATCACTCCAAAGAAAAGAAAAAAATTCCAAAAAATAAAAATAATATTTTTAGACGTTGAAAACATTGATATCATTACGGGGTGTGGGGGGTTCGAGGGATGATGACGTGTGATATCGAAAGGGGGGGGGGGGGGCGGGAGGAGGTTCAAAATTACCAAAAGGTTGATAACATTATATAAGTACAACCCCTTATGGTTTACAGAAAAAATCCACTTGCGGTGCATTTCGTTTAAATTGCTTATTAAGGTTTTTCTTTTCGTTGAATGAAAAAACGAAATTTCTGAATAATATTTTGTTATTGTTGGAAGGTGTTTCATAAACTATGCCTGAAACAGGATTTCGCATTCTTGTTTACTACTGCTCTCAAGTCTAAACTATCTACTTTCTAAATCATCCAAGTCAGTTTTATTCTGAAATGCACAAAATCTTAAGGCTGTTATCAAATCCAAAAGGACAACTTTATGACATAAGTTTTAATTTATTTTTGTTCGAAAATGCATGAAACTAGCAGTTGTTGTTGTTCAGAAACTATGTCATCGAGCTGTTTTTTCCGGTTTTTTTCCAACGCAATAGATCTTTCAGAAAATAGTGTCAAAATGGGCGTTTTGAAAAGAATTTCCTCGCGAAAGGAGAAAAAACACCCAAGAAAGGATCAGAAACGCATTTGTCACGTGATCAATCAAAATCGCTTATAACTCAATAGGTAATTGATTGATGAAAAAATGGAAAACACCGTTCGATTCCAAATCGTTTCCATGGTCAAGATTTTCAATTTTATATCTTTCCGTTAAAAAAGGAATTTGTAAATGTGTCAAAACGTTTTGCGCTTGTTGAGCAGAGCAGTTGAGAACAGCCTTAAAGTGTTCTAACTTAGAAACAAAGGAATCGAGTGCCAATTTCCATTTTTCGATAAAGGCATCTTTCGGAAAATGCTTCCAAAGAGGTCGTTTTGAGCCGGTTTTCGGGACGTTACAGTTCGTCACGAGACAGCAATCGATTGGAACTCAAGATGTAACATATTTATCGAATAATGAAACACCTTATTCGATTTCAAATCACTTAAATAGTCATGCCCGCCATTTTCATGTTTTTATCCATAAAAATGACTGCATGACTATGTCACAATGTTATTTTTTGTTAAACACGGATGTTTGTTTTGTTTTCTTTGAGAAACTTCTTACAATGTTTTTCATGAAAGCCCTTTTCCCAATAAATTTATTGTTTTTCCTTCAATGCCTGCTATGGCGCAATCAAGACCAAGCTATGCCCCTAAGAAAGATTTTGTATAATTATTATTTATAAAATGGACGACTTCTTTGTTTTTATAAAGTAACTATTAGCAAAAACTTAACGTTTAAAATTTGACTAAAGGAAAAGCAGGAGTTAGTTAAATAAAATTACCACTCATCTGTTTCAAGGCTTTATATATAAAAAAAAGAAATCCTCCAATTTTCAAGTTTCCGAACAAAATAGAAGAAAGAGAATGAGAAACATTACTAAAATACATTGCTGTTGTCATTATTCCTCTTTTTACTCTCTTTTTCTTTCGTTTTGCAGGGAAGAAGGGATTTCTTTACTATTATGAAGCCTTGAAACAACTGTATGCTAAAACAATTTTTGGCTGTTTATGATTTTTTTTTCACTGGTTTTTATACATTATATACTCGTCTTAACACAAGGAATGTTGCATTCATCTTATCAAAGCCTTGAAATAACTGTATGCTAAAAACTTTTTTTGTCTGTTTATGTTTTTTGTTTTTTTGTTTGTTTTTTTCACTTAGCTTGCGCATTCGCCCTCAGTCCGCCATCTTGTTTCTTTGCCGATTTTAAATTTCTTCATTTAGATTTATTTATTTATTTTTTAATGCTTCATCTCCGATTCTTTTTTTGCCTGTAATTTCGGAGTATATATTCTTAAAAATGAATATTTGCTTTACTGTACTGTTTTAAAATTTATGTATTTACCGTTTGCTGATTACGAATTCCCCGTCCCCCTCCCGTAATTTTTTTCTTTTTGACAAATAATGTTTGGAGTGCTGATTTTCTGTTTAAAATTTTGTTATTGTTGTTTATGTTTAATCTCTAAATTTTCAAAAATTAAGCATAAAGTGGTTATAAATGACCAACAAAAAAACAAAATGGCGGACTGAGGGCGAATACGGTAGCTGGTCCTTTTTTCCCCCATTGGTTTTTGCACATTATATATTCGTCTTAACATAAGGAACATCTTATCAGTTATTAAATGCCCTGGAAAAAGTTATAAAATGCCCCCCCCCCCCCTTTGCTCGTTAATGAGCAATGTATGTCTTTGTGCAGTTCAAAAAGCTATGAAATACTACTACTAAAAATAATAATTTGCTCAAGTCTCCTAAGACAAAACTTATCAATGATCATTAATATTACAATATTATATTTTTTACAATTTATAAGGGGCAAATAGGTTATTCACCATCGACGATTTTTCCAGATGGAAAAGTATATGACATATTGCTGAAACTTCAATAAATAAACAAAATAATTAAAAAATATATATCTAAAAATGCTATTGTAAGAAGGACATAATAAATTTTTTTTTAATGCAGTGATTTGAAAGATTTTATAATAATAAACAATGTAAATTGAGATTAACAATGCTTATCCATTTTATTTAACTTTTTCTATTAGAATTGCATATTAGCATTTCGAAATCTCCTAAACATTACTTCACGACATCATTATCATTGTAAGCAAGATGGGATTTTTGTTTATTTTTTTTATTTGTAGTGCTGCCATCTATTTTGTTTTTAAGAAGTTTTTCTGGGAATTTTTTTCTGTGATTATACGTTATGTATACATCATTTCTTTTTCAGATTTTTTTTAAAAATATTATTTAATACGCGTGTATGTTGTGTTTTATAGAAGTTTCTTATTTTTTTTTTAAAAAGGAACAAATAAAATGATTTATTGATTCTACAAATTAAAATACTAAACCAGTGAACAATGTTTAAAAGGTTATGCAAACTTGTACATTATTTTGTCTTGCATACACATTTATTAAATTTTAGCTTTAATTTACTGTTATCGTGTTGTAATTATACGAGTATTTTTCTTAAATATTGTTAATTTTTAAGAAAAATAATAACTTTTAATCATACTTTTTGCAAATCTCGTTTGATAAATATATATATATTTAATATTATTATTTTAAATTTTATATTAAAAAATATATTATGAAGTCAAGAGCGAGTTTTCAACATTAAAATATCTTCTAGACGTATGTGCAAAATTGAACAAATAATTATTATTTCTTTTTACTTCATGTTTTATTTGTGATTTTGCTTTTTCATCTTAATTGAAGTGGAATATATGTACTTTTAACTTCAATAATATAATGTAAATCTGAAAAGTTTTCCTCGGTGATCTGAAGATACAAAATTAAAGGGTCCTTTTATTATTTTAGGCAAAAATATTACCAACTGCAATAGCAAACTTAAAATTTGCTGGAAATGCGATAAACGTATCAATAGTGGCGGCATCTTGTGCTTAAAATTGCAGTTATTTCAAATGTGGCATTTATTTATTTATTTATTTATTTATTTTTATCTAGTCAGAATCGGTGTGGTGTTGAATTCAGGCATTTTTTTCAATGCTGTTTTTACGACCATGCTGCCCCCCCCCCTTCCCTCTTAGAATAATAAATACTAAATTTTTATGGTTGGATCCCTGTTGGTTGTGCTTGTGAACCCCTATGAAAACTTTATTGACCGGACGTGGCCCCAGGGCCGAAACTAGCCTTTTTTTGCACCCGGGACAAACATGGACTTTGGCGCCCCCCCCCCCCCCCCACACACACACACTCTTCCACAAAGTATATTTACAAAGAGAATTTTACTACTTTTATAATAGACGACTTATTTTAAAATTTAAAATATGTAATCATAAAATATGTAATACTGAACTACGTAATCTACAGTGGCGGATCCAAGGGGGAGGTCCCTCTGAACATCAACAAAAATATTCTAAGGATCATTTTTTAAATGACATATTCAGTAGAGTCCCGATTATCCGAGTCCTGCCTAACCGAGTTTCCGCTTTCACCGAATTATTTTCTTCTGATGGACTGATGGCTTCCATTATTATGAAACAGCCATTATAAATGAAGTGTTAGGTGAAGATGAAAGAGCAGTCGTAAAAAGTTAGAACTCTGATTTTCTTGTCCGAGTGGAAAAAAAATGGCCATAATTTTTTTTTTTTTTTTGCAAAAAAATCACCAGAAAATCAGAGTTCTAACTTTTTACGGCTGCTCTTTCATCTTCACCTAACACTTCATTTATAATGGCTGTTTCATAATAATGGAATCCATCAGTCCATCAAAGAAAATTATCCTTTCCAAAGGTATAATCCTTCATTTGGCGCCCCTTCGTTCTGGCGCCCGGGGCACATGCCCCCTGTGCCCCCCCCCCCTTAGTTTCGGCCCTTCCCAAGGCAAACATGGATTTTGGCGCCCCCCCCCCCCTCTTCCACAAAGTATATTTACAAAGAGAATTTTACAAAGAGAGAAATTTACAAAAAGAAATTTACAAACAGAATTTTACAAAAGAGAAGTTTACAAAGAGAATTTTCTAATAGCCGACTTATTTTAAAATATGTAATCATAAAATATGTAATACTGATCTACAATGACGGATCCAAGGGGGAGGTCACGGGTGTCATGACCCCCCTCTGAACACCAACAAGAATATTCTAAAGATCATTTTTAAAATGAAATATACAATACAGTCCCGATTATCAGAGTCCCTTTTAACCGAGTTTCCTCTTTAACGGAGTTATTTTCTTCTGACGGACTGATGACTTTCATTATTGTGAAACAACCATTATAAATGAAGTGTTACACTTCATTTATAATGGCTGTTTCATAATAATGGAAGTCATCAGTCCACCAGAAGAAAATGATCCATTCCAACGTATAATCCTTCATTTGGCGCCCGGGCACATGCCCCCTGTGCCCCCCCCCCCTTTCGGCCGTACTTGGCCCATTCTAGAAGCGAAAAGTTAAGTTCAACCCGGTCCCAGTCCAACTCGATTTTTCTCTTTTTTTGTTTACAGTGCCGTCCGTCACTACCCAATTTCTAGAAAATATGTCAGTATTTTTTATCCAACATTATCCTACAATTAAAATTCTTTTTAAAGAATATTGTATGCTTATCTATCTAAAAAAAATAAAATATTAAAGTACGACAAATTATGAGTCCGCAATCTATAAAATACGGAATAAGAATATTAATCCCTTCGCGACGAGAACCCTTTGCTTAATTTGTAATCTTTTACCATCGGTTTTTCAAAACAGAAAATTTTCTGCAACTAAATCGCGAAAATGCTATGCTCTGGTTATATAAGGCAAACTTTACAATAAAGAATAACTGGTGGGAATAGTGTTGGATTCTGAGCATCTTAAGTGGCACGTATACCGGTCGCTCGTTTTCAACGGGTTAACGATCACTTACAGATAATTAATTACATCAACACTCATTAAGGCTGTTCTCAAATCCAGAAGGGCAACTTTATGAAATAAGTTTTATTTTATTCTCGTTCGAAAATGCATGAAACTAGCAAGTGTTCTTGTTCAGAAACTATGTCATCGAGCTGTCTTTTCCGGATTTTTTTGCAAACGCAATAGATCTTTCAAAAAATAGTGTCAAAGTGGTCGTTTTGAACCGAATTTCCGCGCTAAAGAAGAGTAACCGGTCAAGAATAGTTGAAAAACGTGTTTGTCAAGTGATCAAAATCGCTTATAACTCAACAGGTATTTTATTGATCAAAAAATGGAAAACACAGTTCGATTTCAAATCGCTTTCATGGTCATGCTTTCCAATTTTATATCTTTCCGTTAAAAAAGGAATTTGTAAATGTGTCAAAACGTTTTGCGCTTGTTGAGCAGAGCAGTTGAGAACAGCCTTAATCCCTTGATGGGCGGTGGGATATATTATATCCCACCTAATTTTAATCATGATTTGCACCATAAAAATTTTTGCACCATAAAAATTTAATTAAATTTTACTTTTTTAACTTTGGGGGGGGGGGGGGGGTAAAAGTTGAAAAATTGCTTTTCCTTATTTTGAAACAATTTTTTTCGATATTTCCGGTGTGAATTCAACATTACAGAAACACAATTGCTTGCCCCTGAAAGGGTTAAAGAATTAATGCAGTTTAGAAGGAAAAAGAAAGATAGTTAATGGGAATCACACAAGCATACTTAATTGGAAATATCAGCTCAAACTCGTCCAGCCCTCGTGTCATGAAACAAAATTTGCTCCATATCTACTTTAATAAAGGTTTATAATTTATTTAGTTATACAGTAAAACGTGGGAAAATACAATCGCTTGGAACCGGGAAAGAACATTTATTTTCAACAAGTTGCCGTTTTAAGAGGCTACTTCAGTGAAACGAAAAGACGCGTTCACTAATGCTAATGCTATGGTAGAAATTTATAAAGATATCTCGGTCATATTTCAATAATTTTTAATGATTTTTTTTTCTTTTGCATAGGATAACTGAGTTTCATCTGTATGCAGGCCGTTTTTTACTTTTTCGATTGTTAAATAGTGAAAGTTTTAATGGGTGCTTGTAATTTTTCCAAAAAAGGTTCACTACTGTCTTTTGCATACTAGAAATGGATTCATTAGAAAAAACGCAATCGTCCAGTTGCCAGGGCCTGTTTACGGGATAGTCCCGTGAAGCCCGTGCTTACCCAATGAAATACAAAAGGGCCCCCAATTTTACTTTTCAAAACTAATTTTTAGAAAAAGAAACTCAATTAGGGTAAAAAATGTATTTTTTCTCTTCTGAAACTTTTTTTTTCTTAGGCAAGTCCCACACTAAGGCGACACATAAGACATGTCGCTTGAATTCGCTGGTAAACTGGTTTAAAACAACTTCGTTCTTCGTTTCGACCGGTTTTTGCGCTACATGTTGCGGCTTCATGTTGCTTGTCGTCTCAGTGTGGGATGCGCCCTGTGCGGCAATTTGTAAATCACAAAAGATATCTTGAAGTTCAAATATTCTCAACTGTAGTTCCATACTTGTCATTTACAAAAAAAAATTGGTTACTTACAATTAAACATTTAATAAAATACTTTTTCATATGTATACATAGGTAGTTAGTTTTAGTTTAATATTAAAAATGTTATTTACTCTAAACTTTGATGCTAAAATTTCAAATTATTTAAGCATACGAAAAAATGATTTAGTAAAAAAAAAATGCAATTCGCAGAGTAATAGGGGGTCCCCTGTGTGACGTCGGGCTTACCCTACTTCTGAGTGTTAAGCGGGCCCTGCCAGTTGCCTCGATTAATTATGCGCTGTGAATGTAGATGAATAACCCGATTCCAGTGGGTGATCAAGCTGAGAAGGAAAAAGGAATAAAAGTACAATACCTCCACTCTTGCAATGAAAAAACTAACTCTTGTACGTGTTTTAAACAAGGAAGACTTTTATTCGTTCAGTAAAAGTATGCAGGTGAAAGGTGGGGTCCACTGCTCGGCATCCGATGATCATGAAGCATCTGTGAGACTAGACATCAGTCTTGATTTTCACAATGGATCTTCTCAATAATTCATGTGAATATACGCTAAAAACTAGTTGAATAAAAATACTAAGAAGAGGTCCCTAGGAGAGGAGACTTAGCCTCGTTATAAAAATATTCTCTAGTAAAAACTACGGCATTGACTTCCGACATTACCGGCACATTCGGGGCACGAGGCAAGGCCATCTTGATATAACAGGCCGGGACAGCGTTTTCGCCGCTAGGGGAATGGAGGGAAGGTTGAAATCTAATGCCACCATGCTACCATACAAATATACCATGCTACAATATGAAGTTAATATATAAAATAGCATGCATTTTTTTTTCTTAAATGAAAATAATTTTGTTTCTCAATACTTATTTGTTTTTGTTGTTCTTATTTAAGAAAAATACAGAAAAATATAAACTTACTTCCCTTCATCATATAGGAAATCAATTTGCAGGAATTATTACAGAATAAATAAATGCAAATTTCAAAAGAAAAATATCTAAAATTTACTGTATAATTATTGTAAAGTATACAGCTTCAAAGTTCAAGATATTAAATATCACTCCTGTCATTTAAAATAATAATAATAATACCATACAAATATTAAGCTATCTTCATCTTTAATCATTTAAACTAAGCGCAATTAATTTAAAAAACAAATAGAACTCCCTTTTGTAAGTATATATGGTATATATATTTTTTAATTCACATTACTGTTTAAAAACTAACTGAATGAATGAAAAAGGCATTTATTTATTTAATATTTGTATAACAAAAACTCAAACACTTAAATCTTTGCTTTTCAATAAATTTGAAATTAAATCTCGTGATAATTATTATACTTTTTTTTTATTTACATGTATAATTAATGTCTATCAAATTATATTACAAATAATAGGTTATGGAATTAATCAGTTACATAAAATTAATTCTTGATATGTTTATTTTATTTTATTTTTTTTTTCTCAGTTCAGAGAGTACAATTGTGTAACGAATACAACTACATTTTATCATTATTAGTAAGTTATTATTATAAAACAAAATTTCACAGGAATTCTAAAAAATCATCCAAAAGAAGGAAAAGTTATTGGGTATTCTAGATATATTTATTGTATAAAACAGATGTAACAGAGCGCCTTTAAATCTTCGATTTGGAATAGATTTGGTTTTTATCATTATTAATAATAAAATAAAATTTCACATGAATTCTAAAGAAAAATAAATCTAAATGAAGGAAAAGGTATTGTGTATTCTAGATATAGTTATTGTATAATACAGCTCTAACAAAAAAGTTTGTAAATCTTTGCCTTTCAATTGATGAAGTACAGTATTATTTAATTTAGAGGGGAAAAAATATAGCAATATATAGAATACAAAATGAAACACTTTTTAATGTCCTTGAACAATATGGAAACATAATTTGCAGAAACAATTTTATAAATAAAGAAAATGTAATTTCAAAATGTGTCCCATACTTCCCCACTAACAGCAAGGTATGGAGCAGCTATAAAACAATGTATGATAAGGCACAAATAGTCTAGTGTTGGCTATATATACAGTCTAACGAAGATTGTAGGTTGATAATGTCTGTGCTAGAATATCAAATTCCAGTACCTTCATCACTGGAAGGAAAATTCAGGATTGTCAGTCAGAGGTGACATTAAAAAATCCTCAGTTCAATTTATTTACATTTTGAAGTAAATGCATATACTTGTAATGTTATAATTAATATACTACCCTCTAAAAATATTTGCATATTAGCAATTTACATTCATCTTATTAAAAAGAAGGAATTAGACATGTCCCATTCCTCCCTCTACCTTCTTTTATGTTAAACTTCTTGTATAAACAAAAATACTGTTTTTAGGCATAGTTTAAATTATGGATAATGTGCACTATAATGTTTCATAAATAGGGAAACTATTACATCTACGCATAAACAATTCATTAGTATATGTAATCGCAAGCTTATGCAGATCAGCTACTTTCATCAAGTGAAGATTGGTGTACCATTGCTTCATCTAATGTATGATTTATGAAATGTTTAGAATGATACATAAAGAGAAAAAACTGTTGTCCCATTCCACCCCAATCTCCCCTATATAAATTTATTAACATGTTTAGTGTATAATATCATATCTTGATTTATTTTTCCTCGGTTCAGAGAGTAAATATTACGAATATAATAGGTTTTTATCATTTTTAATAATAGAACAAAATTTCACATAAATTCTAAAAAGATCACCTAAATGAATGAAAACATATAGTGTATTATAGATATATTTACCGTATAAAACATCCCTAACAGAAACATTTTTAAATCTTTGCATTGCAATAGATGAAATACAATTAATTCCCTTAAAAAAGAGGGGAAAAATTATAAATTTACAAATATTTTTAATGTATAAAATTCCTTTTTTCTTGGTTCAGAGAATAAATAATTTATATTACGAATGATCGACATAAATCATAACTGTGTTAAAAATAAACTAATTTCTTCAGTTACATAAACAATATAACTTTTAAACTTAGCCATAAATCTCTTTATAGTGCTGATGAATTTAACCTTGAAATTCCTCTAAAGATAATGGCTTGTTAAGTGGTAAATTATACTCATAAACTACAGTGAACTATTTATTGAAATACAGTATTATTTAATAAATTTACTTACCTTTATCAACGTACAGCAAATCAACTTGTAAACTTCACAATTGACAAATGAATATTTCGAAATAGAATATTAATATTTCATTCTATATATTTTTTTTTATAGAATTCAGCTATAAATACAGGTTTGACTTCAGTATCAAACAATAACAATCATTTTTCTGAATCATTATAAGGATGTTTAATATAATTTTTTAATTCATTGTTTCCACATAATTTTATGAACATATTTCTATTGATACGGTTATTATCAGACATTATGGATTATTCCTCTAAAGATAATGGCTTGTTAAGTGGTAAATTATACTCATAAACTACAGTGAACTATTTATTGAAATACAGTATTATTTAATAAATTTACTTACCTTTATCAACGTACAGCAAATCAACTTGTAAACTTCACAATTGACAAATGAATATTTCGAAATAGAATATTAATATTTCATTCTATATATTTTTTTTTTATAGAATTCAGCTATAAATACAGGTTTGACTTCAGTATCAAACAATAACAATCATTTTTCTGAATCATTATAAGGATGTTTAATATAATTTTTTAATTCATTGTTTCCACATAATTTTATGAACATATTTCTATTGATACGGTTATTATCAGACATTATGGATATTACCCTAAAACCAATATTTTGCATTAATAATAGGACTTTATGTGTCATTCGGAAAAGATTTTCTGATTTCCTTTAATATTTCATCCTTTGGAAACCGAAATGAAGTAAAGTATTTTTCACCAGGCCTATAAGATGTGCAGTTCGGAATGCAGCAATATCGGGGTATTTTTTCAGTATATCCAAGTACGCATCTTCTCTCAATTTAACGAAAGTTTTACACAGGATCTTTTTCGTTTTTAATCTTTTACAGAATTTAAATCATCTCATTTTAAACCACTATGAAAGCAAAGCACGTGTGCACAGCTCACACCATAGCAATACACAAAACAAACAGAAGAGGAATCGGGGCGAGGTTAAGATTTCAAATCTCCTTCCCTCATTTGATCACGTGACTCTACACCAGAGCCACCTCTGTCCAAGCCCGGTATAATCTAGAAAGCCCTGCACGAGGCCCGTGAAATGCGCGGCGATCTAAACTTTAACACACTATACCAGTAGCTGCACTACTATGACTGCACTATGACTGCCTGTCAGGAGAGAGAGAACGAATTTAAACTCGCGCGCGGCAGCTAAAGGGTTGCCGTAAAGACAGGAGCGCGCCAAGAAAGGCCAGGAGCGAGACGACATCGCTAAAACGGCGCAAACAGGATCGCTAAATGCGATTTATGAAACATCGCGTGATGAATTGGAAACAGTGTTGAACTTGAAAATGGGAAATGAAACCAGTAAATATAAAACAGAAAAGGTTAGATTAAATAAATAAGAGATGTTTAAGAGTAAGATTAATTAAACTGCCTGGGGAAAGTAAACAAAATATATTGCTACACAATATATTACACCCCGACAAACGTTGAAAAAAGAACTTGTAGTCCATAGCTATAAGAACTGAAGCAAGGTCTGAAACTCCAATGCGTTATTGCAGAAATAAAGTTGATTTCTTCACACTAAGAATTCCAAACAAGATGCAAAAATGAACAAAAAGACTAAAAGTGATTGATATTGAACTAAAGGAGACAAGTAATTAAATGAATTAACTGAAAAAAAAGAACTTACCCAAAACAAGTTAAACAACAAACACGAAAAAAATGATGAAGTTGAGAGAATACCGGAGATCATCAGATGCTGTCAGGACTACACGGGGAACAGACGTTACCCTACAGGTGGGTAGCTTTGAAAAACAATTAGTATATGTACACAAATGTTGAGAAAAAAAATTTAGTTATACCTTATTAAACCTATGTTAAAAAATTACATTATTTTAAGCTAAAAGAAAGAAAAGGGGGAGTGGTACCACAAAAAAATAGGAAAGGTCGAAACATTATACACATAATACTAACCACATGAAAAAGACTGCCCACAACATGGGCAAAACTGCATAACCCTAAGAGCATACTTCTATCAAAAAATTTTAAACACATACAAATATACACACTGCTATAGCAATAAAATTTAACACCAAAAAGTGATAATCAAAAGTAAAAAGTGTGTGAGCTCACAAATTGTAAACATATGTACGTACACAACAATTTAGTAGTTAAACCACGGTAAAAATTGATATACTAAAAATTTTATAAACATGTATGTTTATATGAAAACAAATATTCATATAGAATATTCTTGTTTCTGTTTAAATCTCTATCTTGAGATTTTGCTAGCATGTTACTATTGTACAATGAAAAAACTGTAAAATGTAAGTATATCTTTTTTTTTTGTTGTTAAACACAAATTTGAATATTTTCTTGTAAGTACATTCTAGACAAAAACATAACATGAGAAGAACATAGACACATAAAAGAAAAATTAAACTTTTCCTTTTTTCACTAAAATTTTGTCAACAGACAAATGCCGGTAAAAAAATCTAAAATGTTATTACAATACTCAAAGCATTCTTATTATGCCCATACGTATCATTGACATGATACATAAAAAATGACAAAGTCATTCGCAAAGAATGGTTGAGAAAAAAAAATTATACCCGTAAACTATTGTAAAATTTAAAAAAATATAAAGACAAGTGGGTAAGTGTGATCATACATCGCACAAAGGGTTTCGTTTAATATTCCTTTCAAAACACTTTCTTTCAAAACGTCCAGTACATTTATCGCCATGGATAACCTTCTAAATTTTGGCAAACACATCCTAAACTATGTTAAAGTTTCAAACATATTCGCCTTGTTATATTTCCTAATTTTGTTCGCCCCCCCCCAAAATGCTACGATATATCACATGACGGGTATCTGCCAAATTTAGAAAAGTGCCCCCTTGGGGGGGGGGGAGTGGGCATATGGTCACCATGATTTTTGACGCGGCCTGATTTTTTAAATTTATGTTATGTTTTATAAGCCATATTAAAGTTTCAAACAGATCGTCCAGTTATATTTCCTAATTTTGTTCGCGCACCTCCCTCAACCCCCCCCCCCTCCTCGAAATGCGACGCGCCCTTCTTCTTTATAATTTATTATCGTGTGTTATAAAGTATCTTAAAGTTTAAAACAGATTGAATTGTTAGATTTCCTACTTTAAATGAAATCGCGGTCTGTTAATTCCACATTCCACCACCAGGGAACGCACTGTATTCTTAACAAAAGCGTATCTGAACGAAACTCCTTTACACAACCCATTAGTAGATATGTTACTCGAGGGGGTGGCGGTCTTCAGCAAGAATTTAAGATAATTGTTGAAATTACTATTCGGAAATAGTGGTAATTTAACTTTTGACATATTTATATTTAATAAGTATAAGTAGCATGTATCTGAGGACTACATCAAAAAACGCACCTGAAACGGTATGAAACAAAAAAGAAATATTTTGCCCCTCCCCCTCTCCCCACCTTCCCGAAATTTCACGCGCCATTTTTTATAAACTTTTTCAACTGTGTTATAAACTATCGTAAAATTTCAAACAGATCGCCTTGTTATATTTCCTAATTTTAACAAAAATGTTAGTTCCACATTCCACCACCAGGGAGCGCACTCTATTCATAACAAAACTGTGTCGGAAGGAAAGTCCGTTAAATAACCTATCAGTAGATATGTTTCTCGAGGTGGTGGCGGTCTTAAGCAAGAATTTAAGATATTTGCACAAATTACTATAAGGAAATAGTGGTAACTAAACTTTTGACATTCTTATATTTAATAAGTGCATATATCTCAATATGTGTTATGAACTATCTTAAAGTCGCAAGCAGATCGCCTTGTTATATTTCCTAAATTTAACAAAATCGCGTTATGTTAGTTCCACATTCTACCACCAGGGAGCGCACTCTATTAATAACAAAAACATGTCTGAACGAACCCCTTCACGCAACCTTTCCGTAGATACATGGGTCGGGAAGGTGGCGGTCTAAACCAAGAATTCTGTTAGTTCCACATTCCACCACCAGGGAGCGCACTCTATTCATAACAAAACTGTATCGGAAGGAAAGTCCATTAAACAACCTATCAGTAGATATGTTAAATAGATCGTCTTGTTAGATTGCCTAATTTTAACAAAATCGCGTTATGTTAGTTCCGTATTCCACCACCAGGGAGCGCACTGTATTCTTAACAAAAACATATCTAAACGAAACGCCTTCACGCAACCTTTCCGTAGATACATGGGTCGGGATGGTGGCGGTCTTAACCAAGAATTCTATTAGTTCCACATTCCACCACCAGGGAGCGCTCTCTATTCATAACAAAACTGTGTCGAAAGGAAAGTCCGTTAAACAACCTACCAGTAGATATGTTACTCGAGGTGGTGGCGGTCTTAAGCAAGAATTTAAGATATTTGCACAAATTACTATTCGGAAATAGTGATAACTAAACTTTTGACATTTTTATATTTAATAAGTAGCATATATCTCAATGTGTTATGAACTATCTTAAAGTTTCAAGACACATCTACTTGTTATTTTTCCTAACAAAATTTTTAACAAAATTGCGTTACGTTAGTTCCGCATTCCGCCGCCAGGTAGCGCACTCTATTCGTACCAAAAGCGTATCTGAAGGAAACTCCACACAACTTTTCCGTAGATACAGGAGTCGTAATGGTGGCGTTATTAACAAAGAATTCTGTTAGTTCCGCATTCCACCACCAGGGAGCGCACACTATTCATAACAAAAGTGTATCTGAACGAAACTGTGTTAAAAAAACCTATCAGTGGATATGTTATTCGAGTTGGTGGCGGTCTTAAGCTAGAAATTAAGAAACTTGCTAAAATTACTATTCGGAAATAGTGGTAACTAAATAGTTGACATTTTTATATTTAATAAGTAGCATATATCTGAGGACTCCCTCAAAAACGGTATCTGAAAAGGTCATAAAAGCTAATTTTTAAAAAAGAAAACCAGCGCCTCTCCACGTTTGCCTAAAAAGGATCCAAAACGCACCCCATTGTCCACTACACATGCAGATTCATTAAATAAAAATTAATATCGCAACTTACAAATAAGCTATCACGCACAGAAAGATAGAAATTATCCGATAACGGGCGAAGCACGCTGATCTTTGTCATAATAATATCTGTAATTCGATTTAATTGGGATATTTAATCAAAAGTATTACCCCCCCCCCTTCCCATCGACACAAACCTAACAAAAATTATGCGATAGCGGGCGAAGCACGCTTTTTCTCACCTCGAATATACTTATGTGATAGCGCTGAACCTCATGCAAATTGATATATTTCCTAATTTAAATTATTTCGTGGTTTAAAAAGCACGTGCCACCCGCATTTCATGGAAATGAAACCTAATTAATTAAATAATAATTAATATCTCCGCTTGTAATTAAGCTAGGAGTTTGAACTGGGTATGTATGAAATCACCGAAGAATTTCAAATCAGGATGGCAAAAAATTTAATATTTAAAAAGTTTAAATTTCGTATTAAAATAAAAACCGCGAGCGCGCCGTAATGTCTGAGATAAAAAAATCAAGTCTGCAGTTAGCTAGCCTCGCCAGATAAAATCGGGCTTCAGCTTTCGTGAATCCTCCAATGGTAGTGCTCCGAAGCTAGCCTCGCAAAAAGGGTCCAATTGTAGTCAGAGCTTTTGATAAATTAAAAAGGTGGATTGGTTAATTTTAGAAGTTAATTAGCCCGTAATTCGGTTAATTACCAACTTTTTCAAAATTTTATGATTTGTTGTTTGATGTGAGGTGTTCAGCTATAAGTACCCAAAATTTCAAGTCTCTAACATGTATAGTTTCTGAGAACGGGCTCTGTGACGGACAGACAGACAGACAGACAAAGGAGCGAGACGAATAGGGTTTCGTGAGATGAACGAAACCCTAAAAATAGAAAATGTGAAACAAAACCTGTTTCATGAAATATTAGTCTAACGACTACATTGTGACATGAAGTCACCACTGGAATGTTGCTAGAAATTATATCTTTAAAAAAATGAGAATGATACCAAAAAATGCATTAAAAATTTTTACAGCCTACTAAATAACTAACAATGTGACACAAAGTCACCACTAAAATTTAATGGAAAAAAGTTAAACTTTTTGAAAAAAGTCAAAATGTAACGCACAAAAAATTTCATTTTTTTTTTTTTTTTTTTTTTTTTTTTGGAACTTTAGAATGTGACACAAAGTCACCACTAGTATATTGGGGAAAAAATGTGTAATCTCGAAAAAGAGTCAAATTGTTAAAATGTGCCAAAAAAAATGCATTTTACTACAGTTTTTGGAAACGGTATGACCACTACAGTCACCGCTGGAATTTTAAATTAAAAAATTTTTAAAACCAATTATTGCTATGTTTAAAAACGCATTGAATTTTATATCACTACATTATAATTGAAATGTGACAAAGTCACCACTAGAACCTGTTGAAAAAAAAAATGCATTATAAACATAAAACAACAATGTATACATATGTATTAAAAAAGCTGAAAAAAGTTCAGAACATAAATTCATTTAAAAGAAATACTATGGCAAAAATTCACCATCTGCCGGCAGATGTTGGACGTATTGTGATGAACAGCATCTTTAACTATGTCAAAACATCAGCTGGGAAAAAAAATTTAAAAATTATAAGACAAATGTCCTAATTTGTAGCTGTAAAATATGCTGGTATCAGTAGATAGTATCACTGCTTGTAAGATATTATGACGAAGAAAAATGTTCTGTTCTGCTTGAAAGAGTTCATGCTGTGAAGATAAACTAAACACTGAACGTACAAGTCACAATAATTTCACTATTAATACTGTATTGTATTTTATCACACAACAAACTATTTATAAAATATTTGAATTTTTCACAATTCTATGTCTTCTTTGAAATGTTAAATTTTGGCGAATACTATAAAATGGCATGGAAGATACACTGTGACATAACACTGATGAGTAGGAAAAAAAAATACAAATTGATGAAAATACTTGAAGATGCTGAGATGAGATTTTAACACTGTAGAGTCAACTTGTAGCTTAAAAGAATTTTTGGAATGTATAGTTTCGTAAAGAAAAACTGGATACAGTTCCATATGATATGATGTGTATGCCTTTCACTTAACTGGTATTCTTCTTAGGTTTTCACAAACTAGTGTGAACTATTTAATTTTTATAAACATGGATAAAACATCCAAGTAATTAAATTTGTGTCATAATGGTTGCATACACAAACCAAATATCTGTATAAAAAAATACAGATTTACTTATGTGATAAATTACGTTTACTTGAATATTTGCATACATCTCGCAATAGCATGCAAACTAGAGTTCAGACTGCACTAAGCCCTATCGTGAGACCTGAACCCATATAAATTCACACGTAAGGTCACATATATTTTTGAAATAAATTTCAACTTTGACACAAAAAATAAAAAATCTTGAAATTATTTAAACCATTCTTTAAAATTAAAAAAAAATGACTATTTAAAATTTTTGCTATAAACATGGATATGTTTTGAAGAAAACAAACTGCATCGTATAATGGCTGAATACACAGATGATATAAATTCTGTATTAAAATACAGCACTCTAATTTTCTATTGTAATGGAAGAATTCTTGCACGTACCCTCATAATGCAAGAAAAAATTTTCATGCCGCACATAAGCCCAATAGTGAAAAGCAAGAAGATAAAAATTCCATATGAAATGGACACCTAATGTATGTATGTGAATTTTGATGCAATTTTGAATTCTTCTACTTATCTGCTTATATAAGCATTCTTTAAAAAAAATCTTGAGAAATAAATGCATTTAGTACTTAAGAGGCCACACTAGTCACGGCTTGAAGTTCGAACGCTAATGCTAAGTCTATGGGAGCAATATTTTCAAATATCTTGCTTGATTTTTAATATTTTTAAATGATTTTTTTGCACAGGATAGCTGAGGACTATCTGTTTCCGGGATATTTTTTACTTTTCCGATTTTCGTTGTAGTTTAATTCTCAGGATCCTGTCAATTTAGGATCCAGTGAAATTCGAGGTGTTGTGTCCTTTTTAGTCTTATAACATTCATATCAGCTAAATTCAGGAAAATTTTAAAAATAACAACGAAAATATAGAGTTTAAGCTTTCCAATAACATGCTTTCAATAGTTCTACTACAATTAGGCTGAGCAAAATTTGCAAAGATTTTGATGACAAATGTGTCAAAAACGGCCTCGTAATGTTATGCTCTCCGCCTCTACCAAGACGATGAAAACCACGCCTATTAAAAATATGATTGGCTAGTATCCAAACACTTTAGCAAATGGAAACGATTTAACTGTGATTGGATTATTGTATCGTGTTAAAATAGATCACTCCTATTTCATTTATTTTTTTCTACGATTATTGTTTAATTTCAACAAAATACTCTTGAAAGAATGAAATATTTCAAATTCTATATTTCTATGAATAACGAAGGAAAATATGCATTTCGTTTGTATATATACAATTTCTGAACGGTACAGTGGGAGGTACAACTTTTACAAGTTACCAGGGGGTACAGATAGTTTATTAAGTAAAACGGTAAAAAAATAGACGCGTTCTTTTTAAAGTATTTTTTAAGTTAAAATAGTTAACAAATAATAAAATTACGAAGTCATAATTTGCTAGAACATGTTTGTGGCCTGGCCAGGAGACACGGTTTCAAGTCTCCCATTCTTGTATATGTATAAAATATTCGACAATTTAACATTTTAAGTTCGAAAAAGTTTTTTTTTTATTAAAAATCAGTAGAATTTAAAGTTAGAAAGTTTTAAAGATTGTTAACTTTAAAATTATAGATCAACTTGTTCAAAACTTTGAAGAAATATTTTTAATATTCATTACTTTAATATTTATTATTTTTAAGGGAACAGTACACCTTTAACAATCGCAGAACGAAATTTGTCCTGTGTAACACATCTTTTTTTAAGAGCCCACTTCAGAAACGGGAAGAAAGTAAAACGTTAATGTTAAATCTATGGGGGCGTTATTTTAAAATTTCTCGCTTTGATTTTAAAATTATTGAATGAAGTTTTTTGCATAGGATAGCTGATGACGATCTACAACCAGGTAAGCTTTTACTTTTTAGATTTTGGTCATAGTATTTTTAATATATATATATATATTAGGTTAGTTTCAATTTCAGAACAGATTCACCTCGGTTCCGAAAGTAAAGGTAATTTTTTTTTAATATCTGAAACCAAAATCGAAAGGGTAAAAACTAGCCCGGTTGTAGATCATCCTCAGCCATCCTATGCAAAACAAATCATTTAAAAATATTAAAAAGGAAGTTAAATATTTGAAAATAACTCTCCCATATACTTAACGTTAGAGCTTACATTTTGTTCTCGTAACAAGTGCGAATTCTCAAAGGTAACATAAAGATATTCTGTGTAACTTCAAGGAAACACTAAAATTTATCATTAACTTTAATAATGTAAAACTGAAAATAATGAGATGTAAGGTCAAATATAGCATTTTATAAAAGTCTGCTAGCTAGAAAATTTATTTTGTAATACGTATTATTTTATAATAATTTATACTTCACTTATATGGACATTTAAAAGTTTTCTTTTATATTATGGCCTATGTGGGAAAAATCATTTGCGACGTATTTTAATGATGTAAAACAATTTTAAACATAAAATTTATGCACCTTATTAAAGTGCACAGGTACGTGTACAGGGGAATTCAAAAGTGGATTTCGTTATATTATGGACTATGAAGAAAAAAACGTTTGCGGCGTATTTTAATAACGTTTCTCTGTTGCAACATAATGAAATTGATATGAATTTATAAGGTGAAAAAAAAAGTCTTTCTGAAGGGGTTGCAAAGCATCTATCACTCATTTAGAGGGTCACAGAAAAGATGTTCATCTTTATTACAGAAAAAACTGCTTGCAGCATGTGTTGTAGCTATGTTTCACGATTTTAAACAAGATGGAACTAATATACGTTACTGAGGTTTACTACAAGATGCTTACATTAAAATATGATGTGCATCACATTTTATTTCATTTATAGGGGCACATAAAAGATGTTGGATACAATGATATATATGAGTATTGTCTATTAGTGATGATTGCTGAAAGTGAGTTTTCAGCTATGATATACATTTTTAACTAAATTTCTGCATACTTGATTAATCTATAGACAATATATAGGGCTACACAAAAGAACTAGGAAGAATTGTTGAGAATGAGAGTGAATTGATTAATTTTATTTTCAAGCTCAACTATATTTAGAAAGATATGTTTGGAAAATTCAAATATAATAATATACAAGTCTGTTCAAAGAATTGGATGCATGCACGGCTATTTCAGACACGGGAAGAAATGAAAACGCTAATTTTAAGCCCTTGGGGGCGTCATTTTCAAATTTCTCGCTTTGATTTTAATATATTTGAATGATTTTTTTTTTTTTTTTTTTTTTTTTGCATAGGATTGCTGAAGATGATCGACAACCAGCCTAGTTTTTACTTTTTCGATTTTGGTTATAGTTTTTTTTTATGTTAGGATAGTTTAAATTTCAGAACGGATTCCAACCGGTTATGAAAGTAAAAGTAATTTAAAAAATATATATATCTGAAACCAAAATTGAAAAAATAAAAACTAGCCCGGTTATCGAGCGTTCTCAGCTATCTTATGCAAAAAATTCATTTTAAAATATTAAAAAGGAAGCGAGATATTTGAAAGTAACTCTCCCATACACTTAACATTAGCGCTTTCATTTTTTCCTAGTTACTAGTGTGGGTTCTCAAATGTAACGTAAAGGAACTGTTTGTAACGTTTAGGAAACGCGAAAATTTATCATTAACTATAAGAATGTAAATCTAAAAATAATGAGACTGTAAGGTAAAATATAGCAATTTATAAAAGCCTGTCAGCTGGCAAATTTATTTTGCAATGCGTAACTGTAACAGAATCCTGGTTTAAACGGAATATCTTCATGATTCCCCTAAAAATATCTTACAATTGTATCTGTAAAGACGGAAACAACCCACCTAAAACGGTATTTCGTACACATTGTTTATGTTTCCGTCTTAGCAGGTTTTATAGTGTCATGTTTTTAGTTGAGGGTGTCGAATTTTAATTATTACCAGGCCCCGCGTTTTTCTCTAAGCCCTCTA
This sequence comes from Maratus speciosus, assembly GCA_963932465.1. Classification (NCBI taxonomy): domain Eukaryota; kingdom Metazoa; phylum Arthropoda; class Arachnida; order Araneae; family Salticidae; genus Maratus; species Maratus speciosus. The sequence continues at coordinate 298,094,552 of OZ010798.1, forward strand.
TATTTTCTATTTGTATATCCAACACAAAACGTTTGGACGGGTACTCAGATGTTTAGCACTCTCCAACATAGTTGGAAAATGTTTATGAGTGGGGCTTGACTGCTCGTCTGTCAGTACTCTAACTAGCGTACATATACTCGGATTGTGATGTAATAGAAATACGTTGTTGATGTTTATCATGGCATAAATGACATTGATAATGAAGCGTGTAATAATTTATACTTCACTTACATAGACATTGAAAAGCATTCTTTTATATTATGGCCTATGTGGGAAAAATCATTTGCGGTGTATTTTAATGATGTAAAACAATTTAAACATAAAATTTATGCACCTTATTGAAGTGCACAGATACGTGTACAGGGGAATTCAAAAGTACATTTCATTATATTATGGACTATGAAGAAAAAACGTTTGCGGCGTATTTTAATAATGTTTCTCTGTTGCAAACATAACGAAATGGATATGAATTTATTCGGTGCACTGAAACATGCTTTTTAAGGGGGTTACAAAGCATTTATCATTCATTTACAGGATCACAGAAAAGAATTCAGTTTTATTACAGAAAAAACTGCTCGCAGCGTGTTTTAATTCTGTTTCAATATTTTAAACAAGATGAAATTCGTATACGTTACTGAGGTTTACTACAAGATGCTTACATTAGAATATGATGTGAATCACATTTTATTTCATTTATAGGGGCACATAAAAGTTGCTGGATACAATACTGTATACGAAGTATTGTCTATTAGGGATGATTGCTAAAAGTGAGTTTTCAGCTATGATATCCTTTTTTAACTAAATTTCTGCATCCTAGATTATATATATGATTTCTATAGAGCATGTATAGGGCTACGCAAAAGAACTAGGAAGAATTGCTGATAATGAGAGTGAATTGCTTTTTTTTTTAAATTAAATTCTACATTTTCACGTTCAACTATATTTAGAAAGATGTGTTTGTAAAATATAAATATAATAATATACAAGGCTATTGAAAGAACTGGATGCATGCGCACGCCTATGAATAATAATTTCTGGAAGTACGATTTCAGTTGTTTACAGCATGTTTATACTGCAATAATTTTGATCTTACAATTACCATGTGGCGTGTATATAAACTTGTTCGGATGCAAGGGCTGTACAAAATAATGCAAATATACTGCCGTTAATTGGTAGAAATTGCTGAAAGTTTACTTTCATCTGCATTATTCGTTTTCTTATTATATTAAATTTTATCATATTTTTCATGCCGTTAAAACAAGCCTAAGAACATCCATTGATGACTTTATCATTTTAATTTTTCAGTAATTTGAACAATTTAAATTTACTAAGATTTAACAAAAACTTAGTTAATATAACAAACAAAAACACAACAACATACAAACAAATATAACACATAAAGTAACAAACAACAACAACAAACATAAACAAACTAACATAAACAAAGGATAAACAAAAAGTTAGTAAGTATTAAAGAATGTTTACTTTGAAAGTTTTGATCAATTTGTTTGAAAATTTAAAGGAATATTGTTAATATTTATTTCTTTTAATATTTGTTATTTTTAACGAAAAAGTACACCTTTAACAGCCGCAGAAAATTTGAAATTTGTCCTGTGTTACACATCTTTCTTTAAGAGCCCACTTCAGACATGGGAATAAATAAAAACGCTAATTTTAAGTCTATGGGGGCGTTAATTTCAAATTTCTCGCTTTATTTTAATAGATTTTTTTTTTTTTTTTTTTTTTTCTGCATTGGATAGCTGAGGACGATCGAAAACCAGAATAGTTTTTACTTTTTCGATTTTGTTTTTAATTTTTTTTTAATATTAGGATAGTATCAATTTCAGAACGGATTCCAACCGGTTCCGAAAGAAAAAGTAATATTTTTTTTTTTTAAATATCTGAAACCAAAATCGAAAAAGTATATGTTAGCCCGGTTATAGATCGTCCTCAACTATCTATGAAAAAAAAAATTTCATTTTAAAATATTAAAGAATAAGCGAGATATTTGAAAATAACGCTCCCGTAGACTTAACATTAGTGCTAACATTTTTTTGCCGTTTCTAATGTCCGTTCTCAAATGTAACGTAAAGGTAGTTTTTGTAACGGTAAGAAAACGCGAACATTTTTTTTACTTTTACATTATTATAGTTAATGATAAGACTGTTAGGTAAAATATAACATTTTATAAAATCTGCTAGCTAGCAAATTTATTTTCTAATACGCACCTGTAACGGAATCCTGGTTTAAACGAAATATTTCCCTGATTCCCCTTAATATATCTTATACAGTAGAGCGCCGATTATCCTAACAAGTCGGGACCGAACCTAGTTCGGATAAGCGAAAGTTCGGATAAATGGACAGACAATTTAAGGGGTGTTTCTCACTATACTAAAACCTTCACACTTTATCCAGGCTTAGGACTGGTAGCGCCAGTTAGTGCTAGCGTGTTTAAAAACTGTCTTTTTGTTTACTTTTTTATCATTTAAAATTTTCTTTTTCTCTTTTTATTATTTTCTAAACTCCAGAGATTATAATTTAAACAAAATAGCTTTCGATTGTTGCTTGCTTCAAATAAGACGTTCTTTCCAATGTTGCCATATCTCGAATTCTTCTTAAATACGTTATTTGAATAGGATCAGAGTTCTTCTGCCATTCAAGCCATTTCATAGCTGTTTCCAAACACTCAAAGGCTTCGTTATGCGATGGACTTGGGTCATTTTCAGGGCATTCGTTTTCATTTCTTCAATTTATTTTACATCTTAAATTTCATCCACAATCTCATCATCATTAAAAAAAATTTTTTTTGCGAGAAATAGGTTGTTCGGATAAAATTTTTTTTGAGAGAAATAGGTTGTTCGTATAATTGGAAGTTCGGTTAATTGGAGTTCGGATAATCGGCGCTCTACTGTAATTGTATCGGCAAAGACGGAAACTGCCCATCTGAAACGGTAATTCGCACCTATTGCTTGTGTTTCCGCCTTACCAGGTTATATAGTGTCAATTACTACCAGGTCCCGCGTTTTTCTCTACAACCTCTATATTTTCTATATGTATATCCAACACAAAACGTTTGGACGGGTACTCATATTCATAACACATTACAACATAGTTGGAAAATGTTTATGAATTGGCTTCACTGCCCGTCTGCCCGTGGTCTAACTAGCGTACATCAGGGGGGTGCCATTTCCCTCTAGTTTCGGTATCAAGGTTTCCGTACGTATGACGTCACTGTGCGTGCTAAGGAGAATTCCCGCAACAGAAAAGATACTATTTTTGCATTTAAAATTGAATTTCTGCTCAAAACTTTTTTTGTTTTTGTTCAAAGGAGAGCATATTTCTTCAAGACAGAACATTTTTTACTAGCGAAAATATTTTTTTCGAAGAATAAAGCGATTATAGAGGATTTTTTCCCTTCAAATGAAACAGTTGTGTGTTATTATCATTATTATTATTATTGTGCTAAGGTGGAGTTTCTATTGTTTTTTACCTTTAGTCGATCATTGGAATTGGATGTGTGTGTGTGTGTAAGGGGGGGGGGGATAAACATGTATTGTGATTTCCTTTGACACTCAGGACAGTTTGCCCACACACGAAGCTCCGAAAGAGCTATTTCCAATCACTTTTCCTAAATATTACGCGGTAGCTATTTCTCAGATTTCGTTGATGAAACATCAGTTGGAAAAGTTTTAAAATAACGTATTATTTTTAGTGCTTTGCTTAAAATGCCTAGTACTTATGCTATTTCAGCATGGACTAATATTTCGGATAAAACAAAAAATGTTTCGCCTCATACATTAATGAAGAAATCTGATTTTTTTTTTTTTTTAATGCATTATTTTATGTAAACGTACGTGTACAATGCTGCAATTTCTGAATTTGTTCCGATCACTTTCAATCGAGTGAATATTGTAAATAAAGTCATTGAAAATAGTAGCGATGTAGATAATTTAAAAATAAATAATAACATGTATATAACACTAGTGAAAATAATAAATACCATGCATCTAAAAATTCGGGAAATCTCAAGCAGTGTGAAAATAACATTGAAGGTGAAGAATTTTCATTCACCATATCTTCCGTAAATTGATCTTTTCTAAAAATTAGGCATATTGCTGGTTATACAGAGAAACAAAATTTTATAAATTGCATGACAGTTTGACAATTCATTAGGTGAATCAAATATGTTACAACCAATTCCTTCGGACGAATCGGTATACTTTCAATGTGATAAATGCATCGAAGATGTAAAACTGTTAAAAAAAATTCTTAATGAAATTGACAGCAGCTCATTTTCGAAAGAATTTAATATTTTTGAAAATGCTTGCAAAAAAGTTAAATTGGTTTTCCAAACAGGCACAGAAATATAATAAAATCATTTGTGAAAATCAGAACTTTCATTCGATTGAGACAGATTAAGAGGCTACTTCCCTCACGCGAAAAATCGCATCCTATGGGAGAAATTTTTAAAAATATCTCGTTTGCATTTCCATATATATATATATATATTTGCATTGGGCAGCTTAGGACGAACTCTACAAAGGCTGTTTTTTTTTTGTTTTTTTTTTGCAGTTTTTTTTTGCAGTTTTTTTTTTTTTGCAGTTTTTTTTCATTATGAAATTTTTACTTTCGGAACCGGTTTCGAAAGTGAAGTATCCTCCTTAAAAAAAAAAACTGCAAAGAAAATCGAAAAGTAAAAAACGGCCTTTGTACAGATCGACATCGACTATCCAATGCAGGAAAAAAAATGAAAACATTCGAATTCAAACAAAATATTTAAAAAAAATCTCCCATAGGTTTAACATTAGCGAGCAGGTGTTTTCATGTGAGTGAAATAGCTCCTTACCGAAACATATTCATCAGAAATAAAAAAGAGATACTCTGCCAAAAAAGGAAAAAACTGAAGTAAATCAGCTGTGATTGCACGATAAAATACCAAATAATGAAGCCCATATCTGAAGTATATACAAAACGCATCTTGTGATGAAATCATATGCTTGAAATTAAAGCATATTCTGAGGGTAAAAACCTAAAAAACCTTAATTATTAAATATTTTGTATAATTTTATGATAATACATCATTAAACTATAATTAATTTTTAATAACCTTTTCGGAAGGTATTTATATTCTTCTTAATTTAAAATTCAAATTTTTATAGCATATAAATCTTTGTTTTAAGAATTCGGCAATTTAATAATTAAAGTTTTTATTTTTATTTGCATTTTAAATCTCTTTTATAAATACTGCTTGCCTTATTTTTTTTTTTTCTATAAAAAATTTCAGTGTGATATTCAATGACATCAAACGCATAAATGGAATCTGAAAGAAACAACAATAAATTCTAAAAAGCTGGAAAGATATATAATTGTCTGAGCGAAGCGAAGGCTAATACTCAGCGAAATATTACTGTCCGGACACTTTACTACTACGATGGATATTAACGCCATGTCCTACTAAAAAAAAAGCCTAATAAAAACCTTTCGTCAAGCATAACTCAAAAAATATTTGTCGGATTTCGTTTCTGATTGCACCAGAAAGTACCTATGAGGGTCGCCTACTGAATGCACCTACTATGAAAAATAGGTTCCAAACCGTTTAAAAATTATATAGAAAAAACTCTTTAAAAAGCACAATTTATCTGCATACGTCACAGAAATTTGGTGTGCGTCACTTTCACCGGTTGATGTTTTCGTAGACAACTGGTTTGAACACATGGAGCAAATAAAAAAAAAAAAAATACGCACGCAGTAATATTGAATAGATCAGTTTCAACCACGTGATCACAAACCTTGCAACAACCCGTGGCAACCAGTTTTGGTGGGCAAACAAATAATAATACAGTATTCCGTACCACGGTGACCGTTTTTAGCCTGTTGTATAAAATCTGGCATGTTGTATGACACACAATTGTGGATGATTAAAACAAAAGACATGAGTGTTTATTGATCCGGAGGTTATCTTTCTCTGGATGTCTGTCTGTCTATCATACAGCATGCAATTTTCTTGTAAGGGATGATATTATTATGCAGTAAAACCTCCATAACGGACACACCCGATTAGTGGACACCTCTATTTAGCGGGCATTTTTTCGATTACCAACCCTTAAATAACTGTACATTTTTTACTCTCAGTAGCGAACACCTCCAAATAGAGGACAAATTCTGCTCTCCCGAGGTGTTCGCTATTCAGAAGTTTTACTGGTAAAACCTCCATAGCGGACACACCCGATTAGCGGATACCTCTATTTAGCGGACATTTTTTCGATTACCAACTCTTAAATAACTGTACATGTTTTACTCTCAGTAGCGGTCACCTCTAAGTAGAGGACAAATTCTGCATTCTCGGGGTGTCCGCTATTCAGAGGTTTTACTGTATATAATATTGATAATTATTTTACAGGGCCGCACAAAAGAATAAGAATATATGAAACGAATATAAACTAAATTCGGGATTGGTAGATCGCTGATGGTAATGTAATTTTAGGATGTTGTTACAGTCATCCGCAGCATGTTTTTAGAGTTTCGTCCATCTAACGAAACCCTACCTGTCTCACTCCCTTGTCTGTCTATTTGTCCGTCTGTCACAGAGCCCGTTCTCAGAAACTATATATGTCGGAGACTTGAAAATTTGCATACTTATAGCTGAACACCACACATCAAACGGCAAATAATAAAATTTTGAAAAAGTCTAATATTTAACCCTCTGGGCTCTAACTTGTGTATTTTAAGCAATTTTTCTAACTCAGCCCCTAATTAAGTTGGAGACATGAAAGTTTGCATACTTATAGCTGAACACTTGCGATAACACGATAAATCATAAAATTTTGAAAAAGTCATATTTAACCCTTCGGTCTCTAACTTCTGTATTTTAAGCAATTTTTCTAGCTCAGCCCCTAATTAAGTTGGAGACATGAAATTTTGCATACTTATAGCTGAACACCTCAGATCAAACAGCAAATAATAAAATTTTGAAAAATTCTAATATTTAACCCTCTGGGCTCTAACTTGTGTATTTAAAGCAATTTTTCTAACTCAGCCCCTAATTATGTTGAAACATAAAAATTTGCATATTTATAGCTGAACACCTCACATCAAACGACAAATAATAAAATTTTGAAAAAATCTAATATTTAGCCTCTAATATTTTGTTTCGCGCAATTTTTAAATTTAAACTGTTTTGCGATACTATTTTTTGTTCATTTTGCATAATAAGTGTAATGTGACGTAATTTGTTCTATTTCAGATTTCTAACGCATGTTAATGAATTTATTTTACAATATCCTTTCTCTTTTAAAATTCACATGTAAACATAGTTTTTATGGCGTAATTTCCAATAAGTGCCTGCTTTTTATACCTAATTATTTAATTGTAATTTGAAGGTTTTTTTTCTGTTTATAATAGTAACGTGTAAATATTTTTTTTTATTTGAAGCAAACATTATTGTTTGCGCTGTTTATACAGTTGGCAACAATTTAAATTAATACCATTTTCTAAAATATGTAAAAAATATCTGTCAAAATGCTAAATATTTGAATTTAAAATAGAAATAAAACCTCAAAAAATGAGTCAAATAAAAAAAAAATAATAATGAAATCTGCAGACCGTATCCGTCATCTTCTATTGAATAAAATGATCTAAAAATGATTAAATTCCCATGTATAGCTTTTGCTCTTATAATTTTTTTTTAATGGAACGATTTTGTCCAACTTTAGAATTAAATATCTCTTAAAATAATTCTTCGATTTGAAAACTGTATGCATTAGTGTGTTGATCAAACATTTCGCTATAATAGCACCGATTTTCATATATTTGTATGCAATAGTTTTCTTAATATTAACGAAGAAAGACCTCCGGTCACAAAAAATTCAAAACCGGCGGCGGCGGCGGTGACAGCGTTAGTTACTTTTCATAGAATAGAGAGATATATAAAAATGAAAACTTGTCTATCTGTCTGTTTGTAATTCTATAAAAAATCCACAATTTGGAAGCCAAAATTGTGAAGAGTACATGTGTATTAAAACATGGCCGAGACAACTAAAGTAATCCGGAATCGAAATAACTTATAGTTAATTTTTAATAAAAAACCACCAATTTACAGCAATTTCTTATCAAATTTAAACATTTTTCGTTATAGCAGTTGCCAACAATTAAAAAACACAATAAAATTATTACTACAACAATTAATTTTCTACTGCAAGATTTCCACGTGAAAAATGAAAATGAAATAAATAGTTTGCCGAATTTAAAAAAAAGGTGAATATTACGTCATAACTTTTATATTGCAAGATATTCACGTGAAATATGAAAATGAAATAAATGGTTTGACGAATTTAAATGAAAGTGAATATAACTTCGTAACTTTTCTATTTCAAGGTTTCCACGTGAAAGAGGAAAATATTACGTCATATTGGAAATATAAAGGGCATGATGGATATAGTATAACGTCATATGAGTGTGAAAAATGTATTGAAGCATAATAAAAACCCGATTAGGGAAATGTTGGCGTATTTTAACATTATTGCTCCAATTATAAATTGAAATAAGTTCATTTATAGCTGTATTCTTTTGCGTCTGTTATATACATTTATACATTTTTATATAGCGTTTTCATATGATTCATTCAACAACATTTCGACTGCTTTTTTTAATGTTTGTTTTGTGTTGTATGTTAAATTTTGAAATTGATTTTTCAGAACAAACATCCTTCAAATTCCGGGCAACGCCGGCACTTTAGCTTGTAACAGATAAATGGCTTTTGTATCTGTTCATCTAATGCTAATATTATAAAGCGTTATAATATTATAAAGTATATAATATTATTAATGCTTGTACGTTTGTGAGGTGTTATCTCTGAAACTACATAGCCAACTTAAAAAAATGTTGGTGGCCATCTCTGCTCCGAAAAAAAGACTATTTTATGTCACTGCAAGAACCTACATCGCTGCAAGAGCAAAAAAGTTCTAAAATTGTGATTTCTGCCATATTGATTGGGTTAGAAACTTTAAATTTGGTGCGGTAGTTACTTTTAAGATGTAAATACTCGTAATGAACGCTTTCTAAAAGGTTCAATTTGACGGATAAACGTGAAAATTTCTAGAAAGGTTCTAAACTATGATTTATTTGGAATACTGAAATTTTTGGGATACTGTTGGGGTTAGAAACTAGAACTTTGGCATGGTAGTAATTAATAAGATGTAAATGGTCGTTGTAGAACGAATTCTAAAAAATAGAAAGACTAAAAAAAGCGAAAAAAGATCTAAAGATGATCTAAGTAACGAAGAACATGGAACTGTTAGGAATATAAACATGAAAATTGACATGGCTGTATTTATCATGACGTAAATTCTCGCAATAGAACAATTTCTAAAAATGTTGCTATAAAAAACAGTGCAGAAACAAAAAACTTTCAAAAATTTTCTATTTCTCTGTTACTGCTGAGCCCAAAATTTTGAAATTTTGCTTCGGGTTAGTTTTAAAATATACAATTGTCTCTATGAATTGTTTCTAAAAAATTTAAAAAGATGAAATTAACGGAAAGCGATCTCAATTACCATTAATTTGGAATTATTAGGTACAGCAACTTTAAATATTTCATAATGCTGCATTTCCTCCGCTAAACATGCTATTTAAATGCAACAAAACAGATAGATACCTACCTAGCATTAAATAAATTGTGTAAATATTGAATAAAGACCTGTATGAAACAGTGAGTAGGTTGCCCGAAAGTACTTGTTAAAGTGTTCCTTTTCTAGGCTTTTCTCTCTCTCGCCAAGGCCACTAACAGAGGGAAGTGCCGTTTTAAATGTGATATGAATTTTTTATCCGATTCATTTTTCTAGACATTTTATCATAAGGTCATCTTCTCAATTATCATTAGTAGATTTTTTATATATTAACTTATTCTGGTGAAATTTTGTAATCGGGTTCATATTGGCGTATGTTAGCTTGCATGATTTGCTGAATAAATATGTATGGATTTGTAAATTACTTCAAATGACACTTTGACAGCTCAAAATTTATGCAGACGATATATTCAGATCTTGTGTCATACTTTATGTTGTAATCTTTGCCGATTTCTTTTATTTAATACATGCTAAATACAGCTCAACTTGTGCAGAATATGTTTGAAAACAAAGCAATACAGCGTATGTAGTGGCCAGCATACACTCATCATTTAAATCCGATTGAGCATATCTAAAACACACTCTAACGAAGCATTGCATGCCACTTTTGATGTATTCGGTACTTTGATACTATATTAGATTTTGAGAAGAGAATTCCTTAAATGTTATCGACAACCTCATTGCATCCGTGGAAAACAGATATTGTACAATATTAACTATTCCGGGGGAGCACACACCATATAAAGTATAGTCCATTCTTTTTAAATATCATATATTTGTCATTTAAAGTTACTCAAATTGGTGCGGAGCGTCTGATTATGCTCTTGACATCATTTTATACAGTTAAAATTCCGATATAAGTAAACTAGTGTTTCATTTTCTATTTTACTTTTAAGATATTGCGTACTTTCAATTTTATATCCATGCATGGCTGTCTTGAATGGTTTCATTTCCCATTTTTTTAAACAGTGTATACGAATTTATATGTAAGATTTTGTAATTCTACAATTCGTTTATTTTCATCATTTCAATTTTTCGCAGTATATGGTCAATTAAAGATAACATCTCATTTTCTTTGCTTCCACATGTTATTATTAAATCTATGTTCTCAGTAATATCGCTCAGACTAATCCCTCTGAGGGAAGTCCTAGTTTTAAAATTTAAATATGGCACTTTATTTGGATGTGAAAAATATTGTTTAAATGTTAAACTCTCTTTCGCGCTAAAATTTACTTTAATTTCTCTCACTTATGGATGTACATGTACATTAATTATTATTATGCAACATTAAAGTATTATTCTAAATAACCTTTTCGAAATGTGTTTATAAAATATATTACTCTGAATTTCACATTTATTTTCAACAAATGATATAATTATATAATATAAATATTTTAGTTTAATAATATTAAATATTCAGCTATTTACTTATGAAAATTTCTATTTAATTTGCTTGTGTAATCACGCAAAACTCAAACTGGGGTTTGAGGGAGGATGAAACCTAAGTTATTATTACTTTTTTAAACATTTTTTATGAAATAGCTCTTTACTAAAAACATAGCGAAATAACAACATATTATCTTAGTTTTCAAATTGATTATCGATGAAATATTATAAATATACTACATTAAAAAGTATTAACAAAACATTAACTGCAGTCATATAAAAATCAAATTCGCTTCTTTTGTAGGTCTTTTTACTTATAAAAATTACTATTTTACTTTCTTTTAATGTAAATTACCGTTTTTATATTGAGTAGTAAACGAAACTTAATAAAAAAAGACAGGAGATTTAACAATTAAATTTCAAAGAGATAAAAAGAGATAATAGTTTAAATTTTAGATATGATGTTTGTCCAATGTATAAAGAATATTTTTTAATCGTTAAAATTCTTTTCACACGAAAATTTCTACTGATATTTTTCAATTAAAAATAGTCTATTTCTAATGCAAAGTCAATTGGAACACCGATCTGAGCACGCGGGGTGACGTCAAGCAGCGAGTCTCTCCCTATTGGCTACGGGGTGAAATGGCGCAACCTTTAGATATAGTAACCTTGGTGCAAGCAAGTAATGTTAAGGGGGGGAGGGGGGTCCGAATACTCTTGAAATTTTTTATCGAGGTCCAGAGAAAACAACACAAAAGTAATATAATTACTTATTACTTTAAAATTGTTATTTTTACATACACACACATATAATAGAAAAGTCAGGTATTCGTTCTGAAAAATTACTACATACACATGTATACGTTCGGAAAATTTTTACATATACACAATAAAATAGAAAAGACAGGTATTGGTTGAAAAATGAATGCGAAAAATTACACTTGCGGTCTTGAGGCAGATTTTTTATAGTTTTAATACTCTTGAAATTTTTTATCGAGGTCCAGAGAAAAAAACACATAAGTAATATAATTACTTATTACTTTTAAATTGTTATTTTTACATACAAATAGATATAATAGAAAAGTCAGGTATTCGTTCTGAAAAATTACTACATACACATGTATACATTCGGAAAATTTTTACATATACACAATAGAATAGAAAAGGCAGGTATTGGTTGAAAAATCAATGCGAAAAATTATACTTGCGCTCTTGAGGCAGATTTTTTATACAGGGTGATTCAGCTCGTCGGTGACAAACTTTAAGGATCGATAGAGCACACCTAGACGAACATTTTTGAATAGGGAATGTAGGGTCCCTGACGCGATGGTAAGGCGCTAGGCGCTTTCGAAAATTTGGGTGCCGAAATTCGAAACGTCATAAAAACTAGGGAAATGGTTAGATTTTCTTGCTTGTTGCGTCGAAATGATTCTGTTTGTTTAGACTTTCTTCAGTACCAATTTGATAAGCGTATCTCTTAAAACATGGATAGGGGGCGCTGCAGACTTTGGAGAGCTAGACAACAACTTTAAGCCCGTTATTTTGATAATTTAACACATGCTCGCCAAAGTTTATACTCTAACTTAAAGTTTGAACCCAAAAGTAGAGCCCTGCAAAAAGCGTAAGAGCCGGAATAAAATGTCAAAGTACAGGGTGGTCGAAACTCGAAGGCTCCTAAGAGATAAACAAACAGATTTCTTGACTTATGGCATGCATTTTCATGATTCTGTTTGCTGGGGCTCTCTGAAACTCAGTTGAACGGTACAAAAAGAAACATCGATAGGGGGCGCTTTGGGGAAAAAACATAATTCGTTGACATTTCGGACGCTAACTGGAAACGGGGCGCTACGATCAGTTAGTAATAATGAAAACACATTTTCTACCTCTGCTCAACACTTCTGAATAAATTTAGACCAAAAACATCAATGATACTGGAAATTTATTTACAAAAAATAACACTACAGAAGATGCTCGAAATTTCGACCTTGGGCCATGATGCAGGCTTCGCACCTCCGTCGCATTGAGGAGTGTGTGTTTCCAACAATGCCAGGAGTATCTCTGATCTGCCCTGCAGCTGCCACAATGCGCGCCACAAGTTTTTCAGCACTGCTGACAGGTGTATGGTATACCTCGGCCTTCAGGTAACCCCAAAGGAAGAAATCCAAGCAGGTGAGGTCTGGTGATCGGGCAGGCCAGTGAACTGGACCCCCACGCCCGATCCACCGCTGGCCATACCTTGCGTTTAGATGGAGACGCACGTCGTTCGTGTAATGGGCCGGAGCTCCATCGTGCTGGAACCACATCTGGCGACGCGAACCTTCGGGTACGTGCGCCTCATCCAGAAGCTGCGGCAGCACTTGATCCAGGAAAATCAGGTAATTTCCACCTGTCAGCCGTTCAGGTAACAAATAAGGGCCAATGAGGCAATCCCCCAGAATGCCGGCCCACACATTTACTGAGAAACGCTCCTGGGCTGCTCGGCTTCTGGTTTCATGTGGATTTTCATCACACCACACATGACTGTTGTGGGCGTTCCACATTCCCTCCCGGCTGAAGGTGGACTCGTCCGTAAACAAAATGCTGTTTACAAAACGGGGATCCCTGGATCTCATCGCCAAGTACCATCTTGAGAATTCCACTCGAGGGCCAAAATCCTGCTCTCTGAGCAACTGCACCCGCTGGATGTGGTAGGGGTGCAGATTCCGGGAACGTAAGATGCGCCACGCAGTTGCTTGCGAAATGCCAACATGTCTGGCGATATCTCTCGTGCTAAGACCTGGGTTGTCCTCAACCAGGTTAAGCACAGCCTCTTCGTTGTCGGGGGTGCTCACTGATCGCTCCCGTTCAGGCCTGCCTCCGTCGAAAGATCCCGTTGTGGACAACCTCTGGTGTACTCGAGCGAAGAAGGCATGGCAGGGGATTTGCCTGTTGGGGTAACGCTCGGCGTACAACCGCTGAGCGGCTCGTCCATTACAACCAGCAGCGCCATACGCCAAATGCATGTCAGCCAATTCAGAGTTTGTGTACCGTTCCATCCTACTACCGATCTGCAGACAAGTAACCCGAAGCTTAAGTAGGTACCGCACGTTCAAAAGACGTGTCTGCGCATACAACTACGTCATCTCGCGTTGTCGTCTACGCATTACGTATCTTTTGCATATCGATATGGTACGATATCTTTTGCATAAATCAGCAAAAAGCACCTTATGTAAATTTTATTGCGCGCATTGTGCATGATTGAAACCAGCTATGTTTGTTAAAAAAAACAAACAAACTGCAGTTTTAATAGCTTCTTATGATAAGTAAATTACTCTCTTGTTTTGTTTCTAACTGATCGTAGCGCCCCGTTTCCAGTTAGCGTCCGAAATGTCAACGAATTATGTATTTGCCCAAAGCGCCCCCTATCGATGTTTCTTTTTGTACCGTTCAACTGAGTTTCAGAGAGCCCCAGCAAACAGAATCATGAAAATGCATGCCATAAGTCAAGAAATCTGTTTGTTTATCTCCTAGGAGCCTTCGAGTTTCGACCACCCTGTACTTTGACATTTTATTCCGGCTCTTACGCTTTTTGCAGGGCTCTACTTTTGGGTTCAAACTTTAAGTTAGAGTATAAACTTTGGCGAGCATGTGTTAAATTATCAAAATAACGGGCTTAAAGTTGTTGTCTAGCTCTCCAAAGTCTGCAGCGCCCCCTATCCATGTTTTAAGAGATACGCTTATCAAATTGGTACTGAAGAAAGTCTAAACAAACAGAATCATTTCGACGCAACAAGCAAGAAAATCTAACCATTTCCCTAGTTTTTATGACGTTTCGAAAAAAAGCACCCAAATTTTCGAAAGCGCCTAGCGCCTTACCATCGCGTCAGGGAACCTACATTCCCTATTCAAAAATGTTCGTCTAGGTGTGCTCTATCGATCCTTAAAGTTTGTCACCGACGAGCTGAATCACCCTGTAGTTTGGATCACGTAATGAACAGCTAATGCGAATAGTGCCTTCATGGTAGGCGTCCATTAATCTCGAACGCTATTTGTTCATCAAAAAATATCATTTTGGAGAAAGTTCTTTCACACACGTATGTGGAGGCAAACATAGTAGCTAGGTTAGTTTTCCTACTCTTCTGAGACATGTTTGCCCCAAAATTCTTCAGTGGATGCAGTTTTATACATTGGAAGGAAATATCTTCTTACAAATCAATTATCTCCATTTGAAGTAAAGGTTTTTCAAGACTGGGCAACTTCGCATCCACATCAGTCCATTCTGCAGCTGGAGCAACTTCATAAGGCGGTTTAAAGAATTGGAACAACTTACCTATCTTTGCAAAGTCTTGGAACCTTGCTTCAAATTCCTTCACAAGATCTGACATAAAACTTAGGAACACTGCAGCGTGTATGTCGGAATTCTTCTTTTTATATTCAAGAATTCTTGGAAAATGAATAAATTCTTCATTTCGATATCTTTTTTGGTAGTCCAGGCCTCGACCTTCCGCGGGTCCGGATGTGGACCGCGGTCCGCCAATGTCCGACCGTGGACCTAAAGTGTTTTTACCAATCCTTTAATTCGGCCTAGCATTCACGCATACAAGATTGAGCTTACACTGACTATTTGACCAAGGGCGGATCTGGAGAGTCCTCAAGGGGGGGGGGCGATTTTAGAAATTTGGAGACTCCAATCTGATGCGCGGGTCGGGGCTGATTTTTTTCCCTGCGGGTCGGGTTTGGGTCCGGTTGACTATGCTTTTTTGCTGTGGGTCGCGTTTGGGCCCGGTTGACTTCTACTTTTTCTGCGGGTCGGGTTTAGGTCCGCTTGATTTCTACTTTTCTGCTGCGGGTCGGGTTGACTTCTAATTTTTAGTTGCGCTCTGGCGCATTGGGTTTGGGGCAGATTGACATACATTATTTCGGGTTTGGGTCAGTTTCGGATTGGGTTTTCACTCTTGCGAGAAGGGTTCGGGCTTCGGGCCGACCCGAATTTTGAAAAGAAAGACTAAATATTTTCGAAGATAAAAACTAGTAAAAGCTCCATAACGGACACGCCCAAACAATTATTTAATAATACTTTTTAATCTTCAGGATTATGTAAAAAAATACTAATTTGGTATAACACTGCTTGTCTCTTTATATCTACGATGAGTTGAAATTCAGTAAAGAATGCTTTGAAACTTATTTTAAAAAACATACCGGATGTCTTAAAATGCACTGGCTGATTTTAAAATTCAGTAACTTGCAAAAGGTGACAGCAATTTAAAAAAATCTTGCAGGAGGGTTATGTAAGATGGCAGGAGATTTTTTACTGCGATTCTCGATTTTACTTTACAATAGCAGCAATAGATGGCGCTACAAACAATAGTCGTTAAATCGGTACCGATTTAACGCCTATTGCTTTCAGCGCTATTTGTGGTTTCTATTTTAAACTAAAATTAAAAACCGCAGTAAAAAAACTGCTGATCAGGGGTGATTCACAGTATAAAAAAAAATTCTGAAATTCAAAACAAATTTTCTGAAATGATACAGCAGAGGGGGGATTGGCACTAATTATTCTTGTTGCAGGACGGGTTAGCTGTTTTTTATTCGGGTCGTTTTCAGGTTGAGTGCAGATTCTTGCAAGCTGGGTTTGGGTTCACCCGTTTTCTTGAAAAGATAGTTCAGTATATTATTTCTGATTCAAAATTATACCTATAATAATAAACATAGGTGTACGTATGTGTGCTGTTTTCTAAAGAGACCACTGCATTTTTTCCGCGACTCTTTGATAAAATTCGCATTTCTTCCACGATTCTTTGCGAAATTCGCGTTTTTTCCGCAACTCTTTGACGAAATTCGCACGTTTTCGCAGCCCTTTGATAAAATTCGCGTTTTCCGTAGCCCTTTGATGAAATTCGCATTTCTTCCATTATACTTTGACGAATTTTACGTTTCTTCCGTAAGCCTTTGACGAAATTAGTGTAATTTTGCAGCCCTTTGATAAAATTTGAGTTTTGATCCCGCCACCCTTTGACAAAATTTGCGTTTTTTTCCGTGATCCTTTGACGAAAATCTCACTTTTTCAGCGATCCCTTGAGAAAATTCGTGTTTTTAAGCAATTCTTTGACGAAATTCGCTTTTCACCACAATCCTTTGACGAAATTTGAGTTTTTTTCGCGACTCTTTTAGGAAATTCGCGCTTCTTTTGCGATCCTTTGAGGTAATTCGTGTTTCTTTCGCAATTCTTTAATAAAATTTGTATTTTTTCGCGATTCTTTGACAAAATTCGCGTTTACTCCGCGATCCTTTGACGAAATTCGCGTTTTTTCCACCGCTCTTTGACCAAATTTGCGTTTTTCCGCGATTCTTTGGCGAAATTGAAGTTAATTGACGAAATAGATCTTTTATGGCGATCATTTGTCAAAATTCGCGATCATTTTTATGTCCGAATTTTCGGATTGATGAATTTTTTTAATTTTCGGAACCGAATGCCTTAACCCTCTTGCTGCGTATATATATATGTTATGAAAATAGGTTCAAAAATTGTGCCTTTATTTTATTACATATTTCAAATCTGCATCTATTTTAGAGTTCAAACATGTTCAAAATCTTTGTGAAAGAGTTTCTTTTTTAAATAGAATTAGATCATAAAAAAAAAGATTTGCTGCAGAAATTACGGATTGCGCAAATTTTTCCACTTTTACGTTGGCCGTTGAAATCGCGGGATGTGCAGTGAGAGGGTTAAATTTTTGGGAAATTCGGAACAGAATCACCTTTTCTCCTGAGATTTTATATAAGCCTTCTTCAAGAAATTTTTTAATAGCTGTCGCCATTTGCAAATTATTGAATTGTATTTAAAATCAGTCGGTCCATTTTAGGACAACCGGTATATTCAGTAGCTATGGGATGATGGCTGAAAGAAGCATATTTAAAAAATTAAAGCTGGCTTCGATATGTCAGTTAGACGTTTACCAGGGCTGAAATTTCCAGGTCCAACCCACGCAAAAAAAAAAAAAAAAAAAAAAAAAAAAATTACTGGCTCGGCCCAGTATAAAAGATAAAAAATCGACTCCAGCCCAGCCTGCATTTTGCAATTAAAGTTATTCATAAAGCACACTTACTTATGTTCATATTTTAATTTAGATTATGTTCGAAATTAATGAATATGGAAAAGCATTAATATTAATGACTATTTACGCAATTATGTACATGCACACTATTCAAAAATCTTTACTTAGATAAATACATTCAAATGGAAATGCAGTAAGAAAATCAGTTTAGAATGAAAGAAACGGATGATAAAAGAAAATCACAATTTTAAAGCTCTACAAAGAAAAAAAGTAGATTTTTAAAAATGCAACTCAGTAACTTATCAAATAAAATTAAATTTTTAAAGATTTCGCTAAACAAGTGTACAACACAAATATAATTTTTATGAATAACAAATAAGTAAGGTGGCAGACCAACTTGGTCTCAGGGAGAAGCATTTAGAGAAGTGCACGGGTCGCGGTCGGGCCCATACTGCTTATCATACGGGCTGACACGGACCGAACGTTTAGCTTTTATTCCGGGACGAGCCCCGACCTGGAAATTTTGGACAGTGCTGGTCTCTAGGAAGAATTAAGTCCAGGCCAGACTCGACTTGGAAGAAAAATAAGTCTGGCCCGACCCGAATTTCCAGAAAAATTTAAGATCAAGGCACTGCACGACTCTAAAAGAGTGAAGACAGGCCGAGTCTCGTGGATTTAAATTGGCGCGACCCGACCCGGGTCGAGCCGGGACTCGAGCTTTGCCCCAAGTCTTTTCCAGTGAGGATGCATAATGTCGTTTTGCAAACCCTTTATTTGCCCAAGGGGGGGGGGGGGGGCGATCGCCCCCTCCCCCCCCCTTTAGATCCGCCATTGTATTTGACTAGAGCATATTATTTTTAAGGGAAGACAAGACTGGATGCAATCCTATGGGAAATATGCGAGCTTTAAGAGCCGTTTCCTCTGAAATTATCCGACCGATTTTGATGAAATTTGGAATCCATATTCATTGAATTATACTCAAGATTTATGGAGACATTTTTTTTTTTTTTTTTCTACGACTAAAACTTTTTATTTTAGAGCAATGGCATTTTTTCAGAAATTTTCTATTTTCAGAAATATTCTGAAACAAATTAAATTTTTTTATATCTGTCTGAAACATATGATCTTATATTTATACCCTACTACCAAAAAATTTTTTTTATCGAAATCACTCGAGTACTTTAGGAGTTAATAATGGGGTTTTTAGTTGAAAAGTATAATTTTTCGGAGAGCTAAAAAACTCAGACACTTCTGACTTGTGTGAAGTTCTTGCACAGTTTTATCAACACACATGAATTGAAGTATATATAAACGCTTAGATAAAATTAGTTAATATAATAAATGATTATAAATTATTGGAGTGAAATTAATGTGAGTGGGCGTGGCGTTCCAGTCTTGTCTTGTCTTCCCTTATTTCGGCATAGCATTCATGCGTACAAGATTGAGCTTTAACCTTGTTTATGTGACTAAATCATATTATTAAAATTACATACTTCAAAAATTTCTAACTTGTTATTTGTATCCCTTGTTCAATTATTATTATTTACTAGATTTCAAGAAAACGATAACTCAGGTTTATAACCTGATAAAATAAATAACAATAATCGAATGAGTTTTGCATATTGTGAAGAAATTGTGATAAATATAAGTAGTTGTATAAAACTCCGATATACCCCCCCCCCCCCAAAAAAAAAAAGACATTAATTTTTGTTTGGAAAAATAATTTTAAAATCATGTATAATATCACAAATAAATATTCCAAGTTTTTGAATAAAATTAGGATAGTAAATATTGTTACAGATAGTAAAAATTATCGAAAACGTTATAGAATACATAAAATAGTAATACGATATGAAATTTTGTACACCGAAAAAAATTCATATATATAATAATTTTTGAGAGGCTATTTTCAGGTGGTTATAAAAATATCACACCTTTTATTAAGACGCATGTTTAAGTAATCACAAAAGATTTAATACTTGAAATTTCATTAGATCTTCCATTAAAAATATTTTCGATATAGACTTTCCTCATTAAATGAAAATATGTTGTCAGTTTAGCTATTTAAAAAAAAAAAAACTGCACTTTTAATGCATCAAAACAAACCACACGGGCTTTAAAATACTAAAGTCTGCGATTGTTATCGCTAGAATAAAATCACAGAAGCAACACGATAAATATATCCATGTCCCACCGCTAAAATTTCAAAGAAAAAAATTTTAATAAAAAGATGTGTAAATGTTACCGATAAGTCGTATAAAATATAAAAAAATAAATGGTTGAAAAAACGAGCGAGCACGATCTCCTCCTTGTATTAAAAACAAGCGACCAGCGAACACGCTTTTTCATTTTGATCCTGTGGTCGTGGCGCTTACGCATACCGTTCCGCACATGACGTATGTTTTTGTTTAGATTTGGATTTTGTTGAATTTTTCACATTTACCGCATGGCAATAACAATTGAAATGCAAGGGCCTTTTTCAGGGCCAATAGTTATTCAGAATGACGATCAGACTGTGTCTTCAGAAATTTTTTGCATTGTAAATTTCAAAAAACATTCTAAAATAAGAGTAATTTAAACAGACATGCCAAAAAATTCCAGCCTTAAGAATTACGTATATATAAAAATTATGTATATTTTAGAATTTGCTGGATTTCTGGTCACTGTTATGTTTAAATTTTTTAAAGAGTAATTTGAATGTAATAATGCACTCGAAATTATAATGAATTTTCCACAATAAAGTCGAATAATAAATTATAAAGTAAAATAATATGTATAATGTATAGAAATAAAGTAAAAAGCACTAAAAATATATAAATAAAGGCTTAAGACATGAAAACCAGTGCTAGGGTATCAGCTTTGTAATATTATTTTAACATCTACGATGGTTTTTATGTTTTAAAACCTGTATTTATATATTTTTACCTTTATAGTAATAAAAATTATAATTTTTATTATGTATGTTTAGATCTGCAGATTGAGGTAGTCTGTATAATTCCTGAAAGTCATTATTTTTCGATTGTCACAAAATCTCTTAATTTAGTAAAATTTTCAATTCGTATTGCACTATTAAAAATATATTACATTAGATTGAAAGTATTGCATTTCGAATCCCCCAGGCTCATAAAAAATATTAAAATTTTCAGCTGTAGGTTCACTGCCCTCAGTGACGTACTTAGACATCATTTCGGAGGGAGTAGAAATATAGTAAAAGTGTCTAAGAAGGAATTGCAAGAAATGTGACAAATTCCTCTTTAAACAGGTTTTATCATAACATATCTGTTGTACAATCAACCTTGCTAAGATGGAATCGCATGGGGATTGGAAAAATTTCGTTTTAGGCAGCTTTTCGTCTTTACAAGTATATCACATTTTAAAAAATTGAATAAAATTTATCAAAGAAAAAGAATCTCAATAAATAATACATAATAACCGAAGTGAACAGAAAATTTAAAATTAGTTAAAAGCATTCTCACTCTTCCGCTGGGGACGAGCGACCGGATATGCGTGCACTCCATTTGCACAGAATCCTTTATTATTCCCACCAGTTATTTTTTATTGTAAAGTTTACCTTATTTAATCAGAGCATTTTTGCGATTAAAGAACAGAATTTTTTTTTTTTTTTTTTGAAAAACCGGTGATAAAAGATAAATTAAGCAAAGTGATTTCGTCCCGAAGGGGCTAAATATTGAATAGCATTTTTCATGCCAAATTTAACAGTATTTTTTAAAATTGTTTTTAATCATAAATTATGGTTGATAGGAAGCTTTTTGTGTATTCGAGATTCAGAATCACTCAATTAGATTTATGACGTATTTTAAATGTAAATAAAGCTTATTTCTAATCAAAAAGTTACATGATCACAGAACAACCTTTTTTTGTCAATATTTCGTAATGCTATAGAATGGAAATAAAATAACACATCACAGTGCTATAACAAGCTGAATAACAAGTTTATAACATAACGATAACACATGTTTACATCCATTTTAAAAAAGAATGATTCAAAGCTTTCCAGTTCATACTGAGAAGATGTCTCAGTCAATTAATTACCTCAAAACAAAGATTTTGCATTATAAATAAAACTTTTTTTTACACCACTCATAGTTTTTCTCTTAATATTTAATTATTTTAGATTATTTGGAAAAGACAAACATTATAGTTTTGTTTTTGCAATGTTATTGAGATAAAGAAAAAATATTTATAAACATATGAATATAAGTCAAAAGTTTTTTTTATTCGGGAGGACTAAGCCCAGGTGGATGCTCGCATGGGAAAATTGGGAGGGTATGTGTATGGATTGTTTTCAATTAATAGACAGATAGCACAAGATAGAAATCTTTATTTAAAAATAAATAAATAAATAAAAGTAATTTGCAGAATTTGGAAAAAAAAAAAAAAAAAATCGGACGTTATTGCTGATGTCCTACATGATAAAATTTAAATGTATTTTCCCAGGATTAAAATGTACGAGCAAGAATAAGAAAATTTTGTTTAGTATCTCCGCCAAAGCCCACTCCCAGCCTGGATGTAAAAGGAGTTTTTTCTTTTCTTTTTTTTTTTTTTAAACTGTTAGGAATTATAAAACTTTTTTTTTTTTTTTTTGCTACCATCAAATTTTAACAGGTACCACCTAGTTAGTTTTTAAGTTACTAGTATCTTAATTTTGACTAAAATTTCTTAATCATTAAAACCTAAATTTATTTTAAAAAGATGAAAAAATTATCAAATTATAATTAAAATAAACTGAAATTATTATTCATTATTAAATTAAAAATTTTGAAAAAAAAAATTATTTGATTAAACATTATGAGAAAATATTAAATTTAAATTATAAAACATAAAATTACTAGAGAAACATAAAAAGTTATTATATTCAGAATTTAAATTGCCTTTAAAAGATACTCTTGCCCGAATACTCTTGAAATTTTTTATCGAGGTCCAGAAAAAAAAAAAACCACATAAGTAATATAATTACTTATTACTTTTAAATTGTTATTTTTACATACACATACATTAACAGAAAATAGAAAAGTCAGGTATTCGCTCTGAAAAATTACTACATACACATGTATACGTTCGGAAAATTTTTACATATACACAATAAAATAGAAAAGGCAGGTATTGTTTGAAAAATCAATGCGAAAAATTACACTTGCGGTCTTGAGGCAGATTTTTTATAGTTTGTTTCACGTGATGAACAGCTAATGCGAATAGTGTCTTCATGGTGAGCGTCCTCGTTAATCTCGAACGCTATTGGTTCATCAAAAAATTCATTTTGGAGAAAGTTCTTTCACACACGTATGTGGAGGCAAACATAGTAGCCAGGTAAGTTTTCCTACTCTTCTGAGACATCTTTGCCCCAAAATTCTTCAGTGGATGCAGTTTTATACATTGGAAGGAAATATCTTCTTACAAATCAATTATCTCCATTTGAAGTAAAGGTTTTTCAAGACTGGGCAACTTCGCATCCACATCAGTCCATTCTGCAGCTGGAGCAACTTCATAAGGCGGTTTAAAGAATTGGAACAACCAGGGGCGTAGCCACAGATATTTTTTCGGGGGGGAGAATTCGAAAATTTCCCAACTTGAAACAAATTGCTCCAATTTTCGACTAAAATGATATGCACAATGTGTGTAATAACTATAATGATACTTTTGCATAAAAAATTCCTTTCCAAAGAAAAATTCTGAAACTGAAAACATAAAAATTCTAATTATGAGTTTGTTTACTAAAAAAATAAATACACTTTTTACTTTCTTCTCTCTTTACAAGAAGAAAGTATTGGATTCGTGAAAAAATTCGACTTCCGGTTTTAGACTGATTTATACGTTTTAGTAAGTCCTGAACACAATTCGACTGTTTTTTGAAAATATCTGTCTGTCTATATGTGATACAAATTTTGTGGGCGCTCTAACACAACAACTAATGCACGAAATTTAATAAAACTTTAGAGATTCACTTATACAATTGAACCTTGTTAACGCGAACACTGAAGGGGATACTTTTTTTGTTCGTATTAAAAGTAGTTCGTGTTATCAGAACTTAACTACATTGCACACAACTGGACGAGGCAATCGGAAACAGTTCGTGTTAACGAGGTTTGACTGTACCTTGATAAAAATTGGTACTGATTTGTTTTTTGGTGTAAATCGTCCAACAGGTGGCACTGCTATGCGGCATTTTTCACAATTTACATGATTTTAGTGATAATTATATCTCAAACTATTGCACGGAATTTGATCAAAGGTCATATTCTGTTAAACCTTGACATAATTTGATGAAGATTAGTTTTGCAGCATTATTAGTTAATTATGCAGCATTTTTCACGATTTTGCGATAGCTGTATCTCAAAAACTAATGCACGGAATTTAGTCAAACTTCATATTCCACATAAATAGATCTTTATTAGGCTTGGGTCTATACTATCCATAGCTATCGCTTTTTTTTTTTTTTTTTTTTTTTTTTTGTGCACTTTGAGAAAGGAATTTCGGTTACATATATCTAAGAGGCTGGGTGCCAAAATTCAATGATTTGTTTGAAAAATGCTATGCTTATATCTCCTTTATAAATGCACACAATTCAACAAATCTATACCTTTAGAGTTTGTTATTATAGGCAAAGAATTGTCATTTAATTTTAGCACTGTGATTGCAAATTTTGAGGCATTAACATGTATGGAGTAGAAGAAAATTTTGGGATTGGCACATCCGACTAGTTTTCACTTAATATTAACTCTTGTGGTCTTCAAAGAAGCCCACCTGTTAATAACATCGCTTAGTTTAATAAAATTCCCTATTTCACTGTCATATTTTAAAAGCATTAGGCTGTCAAGTCTGTCATCCCTCATTGTAGCTTGCAATATATATATTTTAAATTTTTATTTGACTTAAGATTCTTTCATTAGATGCAACGCCATAAAGATAAGCTGCTGTGAATGTTAAGGTACGAGTATATAGTTTAACGGTGTGACCCAAATAGTCTTTGAATTTCATGGCTTGAGTAAAAGGTTTGTTAAGTTAGTTGGGATTTGGTTTATTTCTATTTGACTCTGCAAGTCATGTACATCCGATTTCTCATATCCAGGCGGAAGCATTATTAACTTTTCCCTTGCACAATTGTAATTTAAATATGGAATGCATTGCTGCAATATTCTCTTGATATAGGGAACATTGTCATTTAAGCCCATTACTAAATTCCCGAAATTTTCTTGTATTTCTTATAATTTTTTACTGTAAAACTTATGTGTATCAATGTCCATTGCTGTGCTATTATTTTTATCTATTGCCTTCCTTTGGTGAAACCGTTTTCCTACGGTGCTTTTGGAATTCAGCTTCTCTAGTCACATCCTAATATTCATAATTATTTGTGAGCTTGTCTGTAAGGAAATCTTTATTTCTTCAAAATTTTATTCAAGTGCAACGTGTCAGTATTACAGTGCATGTCGATTTTTTCTTCAGTTGATGGACTGCTTTCATGGTCATATTTCTGTTCCAAATTAAAATCGTCCATTTTTTACCTTTTTCATCCTCGAATGGATTTTTAGATCCTCCAAAATCTTGCACGAAAACTCTTTTCCTATTATGAAGGGTTTCTTCGTCCTGAGATTTATAGTAACTTTTTAGAACAGCTTTAAACACAGAACACTGGACTTTTGGTTTAAAATTTTATATAAACACATATAAATATAAACGAACAGGACTGGTATATATTTCCGCATACAAATAAAAGTAAAATGTGAAAAATTTATCTAAACTAACGACTTCTTATAGCCGCATTTGCTCATATAACGCTTTTTACATGACAGTGAAGGGTTAACTAATTTTTGCGGCAAAAAAATCACGAGAATGAGTAAAATATTGTCCAAAAATCGCAAAATTAGTCAAAAAAGTTGTGAAAACTCATCAAATCTTCTTACCCATAGCTGTGTTTCAAGTAGGTTACTACATTCCTTTCTGTTGTGATACAAGTGATCTCCAATTTGCAAAAGAAGCTGCAATCCCTTTGGATTAAAATAGCTGGATTCTCTTTTGGGAAGAGAAGTGGAGGTAGGGTGAAATTTTTGAGAAAGGAACAAAGTTTTGGAGGAAATAAAGGAACTGGTTAGTCAGTTATTCATGGACAGGAGTAGAGAAATTTAGGTCTGGTAGATGTACAATATTTTTGTAGAACTGAAAAATACAATGATAGATTGAGTGTGGCTGATTTCTTTTTGTATTTCTTTTGATAATTTAACTTGTTTACTGTTGCAGTACTCAAAATAATCACCAAAACAATAAAAATTTCGTAATTTTTTTACTATTACTTTAAAAAAAGAAAATGTCTCAAAAATCTAGAATTTCCCAACTCTAAGCTCAAATTTCCCAACTTCACATATATTGGGGGGGGAGGCTCCCCCCCATACCCCCCATGGCGACGCCCCTGGGAACAACTTACCTATCTTTGCAAAGTCTTGGAACCTTGCTTCAAATTCCTTCACAAGATCTGACATAAAACTTAGGAACACTGCAGCGTGTATGTTGG
This sequence comes from Maratus speciosus, assembly GCA_963932465.1. Classification (NCBI taxonomy): domain Eukaryota; kingdom Metazoa; phylum Arthropoda; class Arachnida; order Araneae; family Salticidae; genus Maratus; species Maratus speciosus. The sequence continues at coordinate 298,121,116 of OZ010798.1, forward strand.
AATTCTTCTTTTTATATTAAAGAATTCTTGGAAAATGAATAAATTCTTCATTTCGATATCTTTTTCGGCAGTCCAGGCCTCGACCTTCCGCGGGTCCGGATGTGGACCGCGGTCCGACCGTGGACCTAAAGTGTTTTTACCAATCCTTTAATTCGGCCTAGCATTCACGCATGCAAGATTGAGCTTACACTGACTATTTGACTAGAACATATTATTTTTAAGGGAAGACAAGACTGGATGCAATCCTATGGGAAATATGCGAGCTTTAAGAGCCGTTTCCTCTGAAATTATCCGACCGATTTTGATGAAATTTGGAATCCATATTCACTGAATTATGCTCAAGATTTATGGAGACATTTTTTTTTTTTTTTTTTTTATTCTACGACTAAAACTTTTTATTTTAGAACAATGGCATTTTTTCAGAAATTTTCTATTTTCAGAAATATTTTTTTCTGAAACAAATTAATTTTTTTTATATCTGTCTGAAACATATGATCTTATATTTATACTCTACTACCAAAAATTTTTTTTATCGAAATCACTCGAGTACTTTAGGAGTTAACAATGGGGTTTTTAGTTGAAAAGTATAATTTTTCGAAGAGCCAAAAAAACTCAGACACTTCTGACTTGTGTGAATTTCTTGCACAGTTTTATCAACACACATGAATTGAAGTATATATAAACGCTTAGATAAAATTAGTTACATATAATAAATGATTATAAATTATTAGAGTGAAATTAATGTGAGTGGGCGTGGCATTCCAGTCTTGTCTTCCCTTAATTCGGCATAGCATTCATGCGTACAAGATTGAGCTTTAACCTTGTTTATGTGACTAAATCATATTATTAAAATTATATACTTCAAAAATTTCAAACTTGTTATTTGTATCCCTTGTTCAATTATTATTATTTACTAGATTTCAAGAAAACGATAACTCAGGTTTATAACCTGATAAAATAAATAACAATAATCGGATGGCTTTTGCATATTGTGAAGAAATTGTGATAAATATAAGTAGTTGTATAAAACTCCGATATACCCCCCCCCCCCCCAAAAAAAAAAGACATTAATTTTCGTTCGAAAAAATAATTTTTAAATCACGTATAGTATCACAAATAAATATTCCAAGTTTTTGAATAAAATTAGGATAGTAAATATTGTTACAGATAGTAAAAATTGTGGAAAACGTTATAGAATACATAAAATAGTAATACGGTATGAAATTTTGTACACCGAAAAAAAAATTCATATATATAGTAATTTTTGAGAGGCTATTTTCAGGTGGTTATAAAAATATCTCACATTTTATTAAGACGCATGTTTAAGTAATAACAAAAGATTTAATACTTGAAATTTTATTAGATCTTCCATTAAAAATACTTTCGATATAGACTTTCCTCATTAAATGAAAATATGTTGTCAGTTTAGATATTTAAAAAAAAACTGCACTTCTAATGCATCAAAACAAACCACATAGGCTTAAAAATCTCAAAGTCTACGATTGTAATTATTGTTAGAATAAAAGCACAGAAGCAACACGATAAATATATCCATCTCCCACTGCTAAAATTTCCAAAGATATTTGTTAATCAAAAAAAGATGCGTAATTGTATGATATTTCTGGAGAAAAGCGCATACAGTTGAAAAAACGAGCGAGCACGATCTCCTCGTTGTATTAAAAACAAGCGACCAGCGAACACAACACGCTCTTTCATTTTAATCCTGTGGTCTCAGCGCATACGCATACCGTTCCGCGCACGACGTATTTTTTGTTTAGATTTGGATTTTGTTGAATTTTTCATGTCTACCGCATGGCAATAACAATTGAAATGCAAGGGCCTTTTTCAGGGCCAATAGTTATTCAGAATGACGATCAGACTGTGTCTTCAGAAATTCTTTTGTACTGTAAATGTCAAAAACATTGTCAAATAAGAGTAATTTAAACAGACATGCCAAAAAATTCCAGCCTGAAAAATTACCTATATATAAGAATTATGCATATTTTAGAATTTGGTGGATTTCTTGTCACTGTTATGTTTAAATTTTTTAAAGAGTAATTTGAATGTAATAATGAACTCGAAATTATAATGAATTCTCCACAATAAAGTCGAATAATAAATTATAAAGTAAAATAATATGTATAATGTATAGAAATAAAGTAAAAGGCACTAAAAATATATAAATACAGGCTTAAGACATGAAAACCAGTGCTAGGGTATCAGCTTTGTAACATCATTTTAACATCTACGATGGTTTTTATGTTTTAAAACCTGTATTTATATATTTTTAGCACCTTTATAGTAATAAAAAATTATAATTTTTATTTTGTATGTTTAGATGTGCAGATTGAGGTAGTCTGTATAATTCCTGAAAGTCATTATTTTTCGATTGTCACAAAATCTCTTAATTTAGAAAAAATTTTCAACTCGTATTGCACTATTAAAAGTATATTACATTAGATTGAAAGTATTGCATTTCGAATCCCCCAGGCTCATAAAAAATATTAAAATTTTCAGCTGTAAATTCACTGCCCTCAGTGACGTACCTAGACATCATTTCGGAGGGAGTAGAAATATAGTAAAAGTGTCTAAGAAGGAATTGCAAGAAATGTGACAAATTCCTCTTTAAACAGGTTTTATCATAGTAGATAACATATCTGTTGTACAATCAACCTTGTTAAGATGGAATCGCATGGGGATTGGAAAAATTTCGTTTTAGGCAGCTTTTCGTCTTTACAAGTATAATTCTATAGTTATATCACATTTTAAAAAATGGAATAAAATTTATCAAAGAAAATGAATCTCAATAAATAATACATAATACCAAAGTGAACAGAAAATTTAAAATTAGTTATAAGCGTTCTCACTCTTCCGCTGGGGACGAGCGACCGGATATGCGTGCACTCAATTTGCACAGAATCCTTTATTATTCCCACCAGTTATTTTTTTATTGTAAAGTTTACCTTATTTAATCAGAGCATTTTTGCGATTGAAGAACAGATTTTTTTTTTTTTTTTTTTTTGAAAAACCGGTGATAAAAGATAAAAAATTAAGCAAAGTGATTTCGTCACGAAGGGGATAAATATTGAATAGCATTTTTCATGCCAAATTTAACAGTATTTTTAAAAATTGTTTTTAATTATAAATTATGGTTGATAGGAAGCTTTTTGTGTATTCGAGATTCAGAATCACTCAATTAGATTTTTGACGTATTTTAAATGTAAATAAAGCTTATTTCTAATCAAAAAGTTACATGATCATAGAACAACCTTTTTTTGTCAATATTTCGTAATACTATAGAATGGAAATAAAATAACACATCACAGTGCTATAACAAGCTGAATAACAAGTTTATAACATAACGATAACACATGTTTACATCCATTTTAAAAAAGAATGATTCAAAGCTTTCTAGTTCACACTGAGAAGATGTCTCAGTCAATTAATTACCTTAAAACAAAGATTTTGCATTATAAATAAATTTTTTTTTACTCCACTCATAGTTTTTCTCTTAATATTTAATTATTTTAGATTATTTGGAAAAGACAAACATTATATTTTTACTTTCTTCTATCTTCAATAGAAGAAAGTATTGTAATCGAAATTTTTTTCGACTTCCGGTTTTCAACGGATTTAAACGTTTTAGGGGTCAGCGATCCCAAAAAACATGTTTATAGAAAATGTCTGTCTGTCTGTGTGTCCGTCTGTCCGTCTGTCCGTCTGTCCGTCCGTCCGTCTGTCCGTCTGTCCGTCTGTCCGTCTGTCTGTCGCCATTGTACCATCAAAAAGTGTATGAAGTTATGTATAGAATTAAACCAAAATTTTATTATAAGTTTTTGGCTATGGCAAGCAGGTCCTCCCGGAATTTGGAAAAAAATCGCCGGTAGGGGGCGCTGATATAACAATTTTTGTGCGATTTTGAATATTGTACCATCCAAAAGTGTATGGAGTTATGCATAGAATTGAACCAAATTTTTAGTTTAGGTTTTCGGATATGGCAAGTAGGTCCTCCCTGCATTTGGGAAAAATTCGCCGGTAGGGGGCGCTGTAACAGCGATTTTTGTGCGATTTTGAATATTGTACCATCCAAAAGTGTATGAAGTTATGCATAGAATTGAACTAAATTTTTATATTAAGTTTTCGGATAAGGGAAGTAGGTCCTCCCTGAATTTGGAAAAAATTAGCCGGTTGGGGGCGCTGTAACAGCGATTTTTGTGCGATTTTGAATATTGTACCATCCAAAAGTGTATGAAGTTATGCATCGAATTGAACCAAATTTTTATTTTAAGTTTTCGGATATGGCAAGTAAGTCCTTCCTGCATTTGGAAAAAATTCGCCGGTAGGGGGCGCTGTAACAGCGATTTTTGTGCGATTTTGAATATTGTACAACCCAAAAGTGCATGAAGTTATGCATAGAATTGAACCAAATTTTTATTTTCAGTTTTCGGATATGGCAAGCAGATCCTCCCTGAATTTGGAAAAAATTCGCCGGTAGGGGGCGCTGTAATAGTGATTTTTGTGCGATTTTGAATATTGTACCATCCAAAAGTGTATGAAGTTATGCATAGAATTGAACCAAATTTTTACTTTAAGTTCTTGGCTATGGCAAGCAGGTCCTTCCTTAATTTGGAAAAAAATCGCCGGTAGTGGGCGCTGTAATAGAAATTTTTGTGTCATTTTGAATAATGTACCATCGAAAAGTGTATGAAGTTATGCATAGAATTGAGCCAAATTTTTTGTGTTTGTTCTTGGTCATGGCACGAAGGTCCTCCCTGAATTTGGAAAAATTCCGCCTGTAGGGGGCGCTATAATTGCGATGTCTGTACCATTTTCATTATTGTACCATCGAAAAGTGTATGGAGTTATGTATATAATTGAACCAAATTTTTTGTGTATATTTCTGGCTATGGCAAGCAAGTCATCCCTGAACTTTAAAAAATTCCGCCAGAGGGGGGCGCTATAATTGCGATCTCTGTGCATTTTCATTATTGTACAATCGAAAAGTGTATGGAGTTATGCATACAATTGAACCTTATTTTTTGTGCATGTTTTTGGCTTTGGACAACAGGTTCTCCTTGAATTTGGAAATATTGCACAGTAAAGGGGTTCTGTGATAGCAATTTTTGTATACTTTTCTTGATTTTTTGTAGTTCTGTTGTCCATCGGCGGCTCGTGCAAAGGCGGGAACTCGCTTCCTGCTAAGCCGGCTATTCGCAAACATCTGATAACAACAGAATAAGCAAAAACTCTTAATTTTAGCAAATATCATGATATAGATTAACTCGTTTTTAGTTCGTTTAATTGACTGAAGCAGAAATTTAGGATGAAAATCAAAGTTGGTATAGTATTGAACTAATAATATTGAAATATTATCATGTGTAACTAGTTTTTGAAATATTGAGATGTATAAGATAGAAGAAAGTTTTGGGATTGGCACATCCAACTAGTTGTTTTTACAATGTTATTGAGATAAAGAAAAAATATTTATAAACACATGAATATAAGTCAAAAGTTTTTTTTTATTCGGGGAGGACTAAGCCCAGGTGGATGCTCGCATGGGAAAATTGGAGGGTATGTGTATGGATTGTTTTCAATTAATAGACAGATAGCACAAGATAGAAATCTTTATTTAAAAATAAATAAATAAATAAAAGTAATTTTCAAAATTTGGAAAAAAAAAAAAAAAAAGCGGACGTTATTGCTGATGTCCTACATGATAAAATTTAAATGTATTTTCCCAGGATTAAAATGTACGAGCAAGAATAAGAAAATTTTGTTTAGTATCTCCGCCAAAGCCCACTCCCAGCCTGGATGTAAAAGGAGTTTTTTCTTTTCTTTTTTTTTAAAACTGTTAGGAATTATAAAAATTTTTTTTTTGCTACCATCAAATTTTAACAGGTACCACCTAGTTAGTTTTTAAGTTATTAGTATCTTATTTTTGACTAAAATTTCTTAATCATTAAAACCTAAAATTATTTTAAAAAGATGAAAAAATTATCAAATTATAATTAAAATAAACTGAAATTATTATTCATTATTAAATTAAAAATTTTGAAAAAAAATTATTTGATTAAACATTATGAGAAAATATTAAATATATATTATAAAACATAAAATTACTAGAGAAACATAAAAAGTTATTATATTCAGAATTTAAATTGCCTTTAAAAGATACTCTTGTCCGAATACTCTTGAAATTTTTTATCGGGGTCCAGAAAAAAAAACACATAAGTAATACAATTACTTATTACTTTTAAATTGTTATTTTTACATACACATACATTAACAGAAAATAGAAAAGTCAGGTATTCGCTCTGAAAAATTACTACATACACATGTATACGTTCGGAAAATTTTTACATATACACAATAAAATAGAAAAGGCAGGTATTGTTTGAAAAATCAATGCGAAAAATTACACTTGCGGTCTTGAGGCAGATTTTTTATAGTTTGTTTCACGTGATGAACAGCTAATGCGAATAGTGTCTTCATGGTGGGCGTCCATTAATCTCGAACGCTATTGGTTCATCAAAAAATTCATTTTGGAGAAAGTTCTTTCACGCACGTATGTGGAGGCAAACATAGTAGCTAGGTAAGTTTTCCTACTCTTCTGAGACATGTTTGCCCCAAATTTCTTCAGTGGATGCAGTTTTATACATTGGAAGGAAATATCTTCTTACAAATCAATTATCTCCATTTGAAGTAAAGGTTTTTCAAGACTGGGCAACTTCGCATCCACATCAGTCCATTCTGCAGCTGGAGCAACTTCATAAGGCGGTTTAAAGAATTGGAACAACTTACCTATCTTTGCAAAGTCTTGGAACCTTGCTTCAAATTCCTTCACAAGATCTGACATAAAACTTATGAACACTGCAGCGTGTATGTTGGAATTCTTCTTTTTATATTAAAGATTTCTTGGAAAATGAATAAATTCTTCATTTCGATATCTTTTTCGGCAGTCCAGGCCTCGACCTTCCGCCGGTCCGGATGTGGACCGCGGTCCGCCAGTGTCCGACCGTGAACCTAAAGTGTTTTTACCAATCCTTTAATTCGGCCTAGCATTCACGCATGCAAGATTGAGCTTACACTGACTATTTGACTAGAGCATATTATTTTTAAGGGAAGACAAGACTGGATGCAATCCTATGGGAAATATGCGAGCTTTAAGAGCCGTTTCCTCTGAAATTATCCGACCGATTTTGATGAAATTTGGAATCCATATTTACTGAATTATGCTCAAGATTTATGGAGACGTTTTTTTTTTTTTTCTACGACTAAAACTTTTTATTTTAGAGCAATGGCATTTTTTCAGAAATTTTCTATTTTCAGAAATATTTTTTTCTGAAACAAATTAAATTTTTTTATATCTGTCTGAAACATATGATCTTATATTTATACTCTACTACCAAAATTTTTTTTTATCGAAATCACTCGAGTACTTTAGGAGTTAACAATGGGGTTTTTAGTTGAAAAGTATAATTTTTCGGAGAGCTAAAAAACTCAGACACTTCTGACTTGTGTGAAGTTCTTGCACAGTTTTATCAACACACATGAACTGAAGTATATATAAACGCTTAGATAAAATTAGTTACATATAATAAATGATTATAAATTATTAGAGTGAAATTAATGTGAGTGGGCGTGGCGTTCCAGTCTTGTCTTCCCTTAATTCGGCATAGCATTCATTCGTACAAGATTGAGCTTTAACCTTGTTTATGTGACTAAATCATATTATTAAAATTATATACTTCAAAAATTTCTAACTTGTTATTTGTATCCCTTGTTCAATTATTATTATTTACTAGATTTCAAGAAAACGATAACTCGGGTTTATAACCTGATAAAATAAATAACAATAATCGGATGGCTTTTGCATATTGTGAAGAAATCGTGATAAATATAAGTAGTTGTATAAAACTGCGATATACCCCCCCCCCCCCCCCCCAAAAAAAAGACATTAATTTTCGTTTGGAAAAATAATTTTTAAATCACGTATAATATCACAAATAAATATTCCAAGTTTTTGAATAAAATTAGGATAGTAAATATTGTTACAGATAGTAAAAATTATCGAAAACGTTATAGAATACATAAAATAGTAATACGGTATGAAATTTTGTACACCGAAAAAAAAATTTATATATATAGTAATTTTTGAAAGGGTATTTTCAGGTTATAAAAATAATCTCACATTTTAGTAAGACGCATGTTTAACCTTCCGTCTACCAGACGGGTCCATTGGACCCGACATGTACATTCAAAATATTTATTCAAACCAGAAATTTCTTCAAAACAAACTAAATGTATAAATCAGACAATAATAAGTTAAATAAACAAATTAAATAGTTTTAAGTAAAAATTCTGGTGTAGAATGTTTTTATAAAACTTGAGTAAAATTTCCAGTAGTTCTAGGGTTAAGTAATAACAACAGATTTAACCACTTCACCGGCTGCCCCGAGATAACTCGGGGGTAAAAGCATTGTTTCCCCATACCCTTCGCCGGTGAAGTGGTTAATACTTGAAATTTTATTAGATCTTCTATTAAAAATACTTTCGATATAGACTTTCCTCATTAAATGAAAATATGTTGTCAGTTTAGATATTTAAAAAAAACTGCACTTCTAATGCATCAAAACAAACCACATGGGCTTTAAAATCTCAAAGTCTGCGATTGTAATTATTTCTAGAATAAAAGCACAGAAGCAACATGATAAATATATCCATCTCCCACTGCTAAAATTTCCAAAGATATTTGTTAATCAAAAAAGATGCGTAATTGTATGATATTTCTGGAGAAAAGCGCATACAGTTGAAAAAACGAGCGAGCACGATCTCCTCGTTGTATTAAAAACAAGCGACCAGCGAACACAACACGCTCTTTCATTTTAATCCTGTGGTCTCAGCGCTTACGCATACCGTTCCGCGCATGACGTATTTTTTGTTTAGATTTGGATTTTGTTGAATTTTTCATGTCTACCGCATGGCAATGGCACTTGAAATGCAAGGGCCTTTTTCAGGGCCAATAGTTATTCAGAATGACGATCAGACTGTGTCTTCAGAAATTCTATTGTATTGTAAATGTCAAAAACATTGTCAAATAAGAGTAATTTGAACAGACATGCCAAAAAATTCCAGCCTGAAAAATTACCTATATATAAGAATTATGCATATTTTAGAATTTGGTGGATTTCTTGTCACTGTTATGTTTAAATTTTTTAAAGAGTAATTTGAATGTAATAATGCACTCGAAATTATAATGAATTCTCCACAATAAAGTCGAATAATAAATTATAAAGTAAAATAATATGTATAATGTATAGAAATAAAGTAAAAGGCACTAAAAATATATAAATACAGGCTTAAGACATGAAAACCAGTGCTAGGGTATCAGCTTTGTAACATTATTTTAACATCTACGATGGTTTTTATGTTTTAAAACCTGTATTTATATATTTTTAGCACCTTTATAGTAATAAAAAATTATAATTTTTATTTTGTATGTTTAGATGTGCAGATTGAGGTAGTCTGTATAATTCCTGAAAGTCATTATTTTTCGATTGTCACAAAATCTCTTAATTTAGAAAAAATTTTCAACTCGTATTGCACTATTAAAAGTATATTACATTAGATTGAAAGTATTGCATTTCGAATCCCCCAGGCTCATAAAAAATATTAAAATTTTCAGCTGTAAATTCACTGCCCTCAGTGACGTACCTAGACATCATTTCGGAGGGAGTAGAAATATAGTAAAAGTGTCTAAGAAGGAATTGCAAGAAATGTGACAAATTCCTCTTTAAACAGGTTTTATCATAGTAGATAACATATCTGTTGTACAATCAACCTTGTTAAGATGGAATCGCATGGGGATTGGAAAAATTTCGTTTTAGGCAGCTTTTCGTCTTTACAAGTATAATTCTATAGTTATATCACATTTTAAAAAATGGAATAAAATTTATCAAAGAAAATGAATCTCAATAAATAATACATAATACCAAAGTGAACAGAAAATTTAAAATTAGTTATAAGCGTTCTCACTCTTCCGCTGGGGACGAGCGACCGGATATGCGTGCACTCAATTTGCACAGAATCCTTTATTATTCCCACCAGTTATTTTTTTATTGTAAAGTTTACCTTATTTAATCAGAGCATTTTTGCGATTAAAGAACAGATTTTTTTTTTTTTTTTTTTTTTTTGAAAAACCGGTGATAAAAGACAAAAAATTAAGCAAAGTGATCTCGTCACGAAGCGGCTAAATATTGAATAGCATTTTTCAAGCCAAATTTAACAGTATTTTTAAAAATTGTTTTTAATTATAAATTATGGTTGATAGGAAGCTTTTTGTGTATTCGAGATTCAGAATCACTCAATTAGATTTTTGACGTATTTTAAATGTAAATAAAGCTTATTTCTAATCAAAAAGTTACATGATCATAGAACAACCTTTTTTTGTCAATATTTCGTAATACTATAGAATGGAAATAAAATAACACATCACAGTGCTATAACAAGCTGAATAACAAGTTTATAACATAACGATAACACATGTTTACATTCATTTTAAAAAAGAATGATTCAAAGCTTTCTAGTTCACACTGAGAAGATGTCTCAGTCAATTAATTACCTTAAAACAAAGATTTTGCATTATAAATAAAATTTTTTTTACTCCACTCATAGTTTTTCTCTTAATATTTAATTATTTTAGATTATTTGGAAAAGACAAACATTATATTTTTGTTTTTACAATGTTATTGAGATAAAGAAAAAATATTTATAAACATACGAATATAAGTCAAAATTTTTTTATTATTCGGGGAGGACTAAGCCCAGGTGGATGCTCGCATGGGAAAATTGGAGGGTATGTGTATGGATTGTTTTCAATTAATAGACAGATAGCACAAGATAGAAATCTTTATTTAAAAATAAATAAATAAATAAAAGTAATTTGCAGAATTTGGAAAAAAAAAAAAAAAAAAAAAAAAAAAAAAAAGCGGACGTTATTGCTGATGTCCTACATGATAAAATTTAAATGTATTTTCGAGCAAGAATTCGAGCAAGTATTGTACGAGCAAGAATAAGAAAATTTTGTTTAGTATCTCCGCCAAAGCCGACTCCCAGCCTGGATGTAAAAGGAGTTTTTTCTTTTCTTTTTTTTTTAAACTGTTAGGAATTATAAAACATTTTTTTTTTTTTTTTTTGCTACCATCAAATTTTAACAGGTGCCACCTAGTTAGTTTTTAAGTTACGAGTATCTTAATTTTGACTAAAATTTCTTAATCATTAAAACCTAAAATTATTTTGAAAAGATGAAAAAATTATCAAATTATAATTAAAATAAACTGAAATTATTATTCATTATTAAATTAAAAATTTTGAAAAAAAAAATTATTTGATTAAACATTATGAGAAAATATTAAATTTAAATTATAAAACATAAAATTACTAGAGAAACATAAAAAGTTATTATATTCAGAATTTAAATTGCCTTTAAAAGATACTCTTGTCCGAATAGTCTTGAAAATTTTATCGAGGTCCAGAAAAAAACCCCCCATATAAGTAATATAATTACTTATTACTTTTAAATTGTTATTTTTACATACACATACATACAACAGAAAATATAAAAGTCAGGTATTCGTTCTGAAAAATTACTACATACACATGTATACGTTCGGAAAATTTTTACATATACACAATAAAATAGAAAAGGCAGGTATTGTTTGAAAAATCAATGCGAAAAATTACACTTGCGGTCTTGAGGCAGATTTTTTATAGTTTGTTTCACGTGATGAACAGCTAATGCGAATGGTGTCTTCATGGTGGGCGTCCATTAATCTCGAACGCTATTGGTTCATCAAAAAATTCATTTTGGAGAAAGTTCTTTCACACACGTATGTGGAGGCAAAAATAGTAGCTAGGTTAGTTTTCCTATTCTTCTGAGACATGTTTGCCCCAAAATTCTTCAGTGGATGCAGTTTTATACATTGGAAGGAAATATCTTCTTGCAAATCAATTATCTCCATTTGAAGGAAAGGTTTTTCAAGACTAAACAACTTCGCAGCCACATCAGTCCATTCTGCAGCTGGAGCAAGTTCATAATGCGATTTAAAGAACAGGAAAAACTTACCTATCTCTGCAAAGTCTTGGAACCTTGCTTCAAATTCCTTCACAAGATCTGACATAAAACTTAGGGACACTGCAGTCCGCATGTCGGAATTCTTCTTTTTATATTCAAGAATTGTTGGAAAATGAATAAATTCTTTATTTCGATATCTTTTTCGGCGGTCCAGACTTCGACCTTCCGCGGGTCCGGATGTGGACCGCCGTCCGCCAGTTGCCGACCGTGGACCTAAAGTGTTTTTATCAATCCTTTAATTCGGCCTAGCATTCATGCATACAGGATTGAGCTTACGCTGACTATTTGACTAGAGCATATTATTTTTAAGGGAAGACAAGACTGATGCAATCCTATGGTGATGCATCCTATGGGGTTGCAATCCTATGCTATGCGAGCTTTAAGAGCCGTTTCCTCGGAAACTATCCGACCGATTTTGATGAAATTTGGAATCCATATTTACTGAATTATGCTCAAGATTTATGGAGACATTTTTTTTTTTCTACGATTAAAACTTTTTATTTTTGAGCAATGGAATTTTTTCAGAAATGTTCTATTTTAACAATGGGGTTTTTAGTTGACAAGTATAATTTTTCGGAGAGCTAAAAAACTCAGTCACTTCTAACTTCAGTGAAGTTCTTGCATAGTTTTATCAAACACTTGAATTAAAGTATGTATAAACGCTTAGATAAAATTTAGTTACATATAATACATGATTATAAATTGTTAGAATGAAATTAATGTGAGTGGGCGTGGCGTCCCAGTCTTGTCTTTCCTTAATTCGGCATAGCATTCATGCGTACAAGATTGAGCTCACCTTGTTTATGTGACTAAATCATATTACTTTAAAAATTATATACTTCAAAAATTTCTAGTTGTTATTTGTATCTTTTGTGAAAAAAATCGCCAAGCTTATGGTGCAGACCATAGACACATCTGTTCCTATTATCATTATTATTTACTAGATTTCAAAAAAACGATAATTCGGGTTTATAACCTGAATAATAACAATAATCTGATGACTTTTACTTATTGTTAAATTGTGATAAATATAATAGTTCTATAAAATTCCGATATACCCCCCCCCCCCACACACACACACACACCACCACCACCACCAAAAAAAAAAAAACAGTAATTTTTGTCCGGAAAAATATTTTTAAAATAATGTACGAACTCGGATCTTTTGATTTGAAATAAACGTCATACCACTACACCATAACGTTCTTCACAAAATTTGGTTTAGAATATTATTTTAAACAAAAAAATCACTATGTTATGCGCGAAGGATATGCGCAGAGGGCTGATCCCACAGGATCCAGAGGATCAAAATGAAAATGTGTGATCGCTAAACGCTTGTCGGGGACGGTGAACAACTCACAAATCAAGAAAGATGTAGGAGCAGGTGGGATTTTGCTCGTTTTTGATTTCACATGCTGTATTTTTTATTTCATTTCACGTACCAGTAAACAGAGCTTCACGTACCAATACTGGTACGCGTACCATAGTTTAGGAACCTGTGGCACGGGAAATAAAATAAAAAATACAGCATGTGAAATCAAAAACGAGCTAAATCCCACTTCCTCTTACTTCTTTCTTGATTTGTGAGTTGTTCACCGGTCCCGTGGTGTCTGTTCTCTTTTATTACTGCTTTGACAGCGTTTCGCTTTTTGTTATTTAATGTAATTTCGATTAAAATTTTTAGATAAGTGCAACTAATGCTTTGGTAGATGCTGAGTTGACCTTTCATCCACCCTAAGAAAAACAAAAAAGTTTTATTGTATGTGTTTATATTTATACTAGTATATAACCCGTCAAAAATGACGGAATGTTGATATGTGTTTCATTTTTAAAAGATTTCATACAAACAAACGGAATGAAGGTTTTATTATTAAAGGGTTTGTATTGTAGAAAATGACAAAATCAAAATTATTATTATTATTTCTTTCGTAAAATTTTAATTTTAGATTATCAATCTTTAAGAGCTTAGCTTATATTCATTTGAAAATTGCTTGCATTGAAAATAAAATTTATATTTCTTATCAAACGTAATTAATATGTATGGAATATACAATGCCATGTACTATATATATTAATTACATCATTGAAGATAAAATTTTGATTTTTAACATGATAAAATTTGAACATAACCTTGGAGTGAAAACAAAATTATAATTTAACTAACAAACCCGCGGCTTTGCTCGCGTAATATTTGAAATATGCCAAGTGATATTTATATGTCTAATTTTTATTAAAAGGTACTAACTAAATTTTTATTTTATTAAAAGGTTTTTTTTTATTAAAAGGTACTTATTACTTTTAGGAATAATTTAAAAATTACTATTTAAAACACAGTTTGATTAAATATCATTATTACACTGCATTAGGCAGAAATGAGACTTAAATTAATAAAACGAAATAAAACTAAATAAATGATAATTTAGAAAATATTTTGAAGCTTTTATGCTCAATTAATACGCTCATTTCAGTATTCATTTGAAGTTTTGAATTTTTTAGAAACCATCTTCTTGCATCTTAAAATTAACCATCATGTCAAATATTCCAAGTCCTACCACCACCTCTCTCAACATAAAGGGCTATGTTGAAATAGGAAATGTCACCATTAATTTGCCAACATTAATTTTGAAATCGGTTTGTTATTTCCTAATATTCCACAGAAACGTATTTTAGAAAACTTTTAAAGGCCTTTTTTAGAACGTTTGTTGTTCCTGTGAACCCCAGGTGGTAGAATCATCGGCATAAAATATAGCCTGTGTAGGATCAGAGACTGTTACCATTGATTCGCAACTATTACTTTTATAATCGGTTTAAATTCCCTGAAATTGTATAGAAATCGTAATTTAGGACTTTTGTAGAATGCTTTTCGCACCTCCCTTTCGCTTCACCCCTTTTTAATTCGAATTTATTTTCGACAGTCCTCGGGGGCATTTATATTTTATAAGTAACTACCATGCCATATTTAAAGTTTCTAGACTTTTCAGTATCACAGAAATCGCAATTTAGAAAATTTTTAGCTCCTGCAACCCTCTGGTGGTAGTGGCACAGACAAATATAGCTTATGTTAGAGCATATAAAGCATATTATGTTTGAGCATAATATATAGCTTATGTTTGAGCAGCTTCTATCACCAACAATTTATCATCATTATTTTTTTAATCGGTTTGGTATTTTATAAGTTTGCTTAAAAATTGTAATTTATAACGCTTTTCGCTCACTTCATCTTTTTAAATTTGCAATTTTCTTTCGCGTGTTCTTAGAAAGAAGTTGCACCTTGTAAATAAATACCATGCCATACTTCAAAGTGTTAGACCCCTCAGTTGTGCAAAAAACGCAAATTGGAACATGTTTTGCTTTTGCAACCCTCAGATGGTAGTGACAGCAACATAAAATATAACCTATGTTATAGCAGGGACTGTCATCATTGATTTGCAACCATTACTTTTGAAATAGTTTTGGTATTTCCTGAGATTGAGTAGAAATCGCAATTTAGAACGTTTTTTGAACGCTTTTCGCGCATTTTCCCCCTTTTTAAATTTTTAAATTTTTCGAAACTGTTCTTAAAGATCATTTATATCTAATAAATATGTACCTTGCCTAATTTTAAGTTGCTAGCCCCTACCGATCACAAAAAATCGAAATTTAGAACTCTTTTTTGCTCTTAAAACGTCTAGGTGATAGTGATACCGACATAAAATAGCGTCTATGTTAGAGCAGAGGCTGTAAGCATCAATTTCCTACCATTACGTTTGAAATCAATTTGATTCTTCTTGAGATATTGCTGACAACTCGGCATTTAGAACGTTTTTAGAACGCTTTTCGCGCATATTGCTCCTGCATCTCCTCTGGGGTAGTGGAAAAAGATATAAAATATAGCCTATCTTGGAGCAAGATCTTTCACCATCATTTTTACACTATTATATTTGAAATCGGTTCAGTACTTCCTGAGATTGAATAGAAATCGCAATTTAGAACGTTTTTTAGAATGCTTTTTGAGCATTTTGACCTCCTTATAAATTTCGATTTTTTTAGGAAATGTCCTTAGAGATCATTGATATCTTATAACTAACTGCCATTCCAAATTTCACGATTCTAGGCTCATCCGTAACGCAAAAACCGCAATTTAGAACGTTTTTCTCTGCAACCCCCCCCCCCCCCCCCTTTGGGTAGTGGCACCGACATAAAACATACCCTATGTTGGAGCAAGGGTTGTCACCATCATTTTGACGCCATTATTTTTTAGATCAGTTTGGTATTTCCAGATTGTGTAGAAACCACCATGTAGAACGTTTTTTAGAACGCTTTTCGCGCATTTTCACCCCTTTTAAATTTCGAATTGTTTAAGAACTGTTCTTAGAAATCCTTTATATGTAATAAGTATTTAATATTTCAAATTTCATATTTCTAGGCCCTTCAGTAACGCAAAAATCGCATTTTAGAACGTCTTTTGCTCCTGCACCCCCTTTCGGGTAGTGGCACCGACATAAAACATAGCCTATGTTTGAGCAAGGGTTGTCACCGTCATTTTGACACCATTATTTTTTAAATCGGTTTGGTATTTCATGAGATTGTGTAGAAACCACCATGTAGAACGTTTTTTAGAACGCTTTTCGCGCATTTTCACCCCTTTTAAATTTCGAATTGTTTAAGAACTGTTCTTAGAAATCCTTTATATGTTATAAGTAGTTAATATTTCAAATTTCATATTTCCAAGCCCTTCAGTAACGCAAAAATCGCATTTTTAGAACGTGTTTTGCTCCTGGTCCTGCACCCCCTTTCGGGTAGTGGCACCGACATAAAACATAGCCTATGTTGGAGCAAGCGTTGTCACCGTCATTTTGACACCATTATTTTTTAAATCGGTTTGGTATTTCATGAGATTGTGTAGAAACCACCATGTAGAACGTTTTTTAGAACGCTTTTCGCGCATTTTCACCCCTATTAAATTTCGAATTGTTTAAGAACTGTTCTTAGAAATCCTTTATATCTTATAAGTAACTAATATTCCAAATTTCATATTTCTAGGTCCTTCAGTAACGTAAAAACCGCATTTTTAGAACGTTTTTTGCTCCTGCATCCCCTTTGGCGTAGTGGCACCGACATAAAATATAGCCTATGTTCTAAGTTGGACTAACACCATCATTTTGATACCATTACTTTTGGAATCGGTTCGGTAGTTCCTGAGCTTATCTCCGACAAATAAACAATTTTTACCTCTTTATAATATTACTAGCAAACACCGCGGCTTTGCTCGCGTAATATTTGAAATATGCCAAGTGATATTTATATGTCTAATTTTTATTTAAAGGTACTAACTAAATTTTCATTTTATTAAAAGGTAATATTTTATTTTATTAAAAGGTACTTATTACTTTTTCAAAAATTACTATTTAAAACACAGTTTGATTAAACATCATTATTACACTGCATTAGGGAGAAATGAGACTTAAATTAATAAAACGAAATAAAACTAAATAAATAATAATTTAGAAAATATTTTGAAACTTTTATGCTCAGTTAATACGCTCACTTCAGTATTCATTTGAAGTTTTGAATTTTCTAGAAGACATCTTCTTACATCTTAAAATTAACCATCATGTCAAATTCCAAGTTCTACCACCTCTCTCAACATAAATGGCTGTGTTGAAATAGAAACTGTCACCATTAATTTGCCAACATTAATTTTGAAATTGGTTTGTTATTTCCTAATATTCTACAGAAACGTAATTTAGAAAGCTTTTAAAGGCCTTTTTTAGAGCGTTTGTTGTTCCTGTGAACCCCAGGTGGTCGAATCATCGGCATAAAATATAGCCTGTGTAGGGTCAAAGACTGCTACCATTGATTCGCAGCTATTACTTTTATATTTGGTTTATATTCCCTGAAATTGGGTAGAAATCGTAATTTAGGACTTTTTTAGAATGCTTTTCGCACATCCCCTTCACTTCACCCCTTTTTAATTCGAATTTATTTTCGACAGACCTTCGAGGGCATTTATATTTTATAAGTAACTACCATGCCATATTTAAAGTTTCTAGCCTTTTCAGTATCACAGAAATCGCAATTTAGAAAGTTTTTAGCTACTGCAACCCTCTGCTGGTAGTGGCACAGACATAAAATATAGCTTATGATTGAGCAAGTTCTATCACCAACAATTTGTCATCATTATTTTTTTAATCTGTTTGGTATTTGATAAGATTACATAAAAATTGTTATTTACAACGCTTTTCGCTCACTTCATCTTTTTAAATTTGAAATTTTCTTTCGACAGTTCTTAGAAAGCAGTTGCATCTTGTAAGTAAATACCATGCCACACTTCAAAGTGTTAGACCCTTCAGTTATGCAAAAAACGCAAATTAGAACATGTTTTGCTTTTGCAACCCTCAGATGGTAGTGACAGCAACATAAAATATAACCTATGTTATAGCAGGGACTGTCACCATTGATTTTCAACCATTACTTTTGAAACAGCTTTGGAATTTCCTGAGATTGAGTAGAAATCGCAATTTAGAATGTTTTTAGAACGCTTTTCGCGCATTTTCACCCCTTTTTAAATTTCCAATTTTTTCGAAACTGTTCCTAAAGATCATTTATATGTAATACATATGTACCTTGCCTAATTTTAAGTTGCTAGCCCCTACCGATCACAAAAATCGAAATTTGGAACGCTTTTTTGCTCCTGCAACGTCTAGGTGATAGTGATACCGACTTAAAATAGCGTCTATGTTAGAGCAGAGGCTGTCAGCATCAATTTCTTAACATTACTTTTGAAATCAGTTTGATTCTTCCTGAGATATTGGTGACAAATAGGCATTTAGAACGTTTTTAGAACGCTTTTCGCTCATTTTGCTCCTGCATCTCCTCTGGGTTAGTGGAAACATATATAAAATATAGCCTATCTTGGAGCAAGATCTGTCACCATCATTTTAACGCCATTATATTTGAAATCGGTTCATTATTTCCTGAGATTGCATAGAAATTGCAATTTAGAACGTTTTTTACAACGCTTTTTGCGCATTTTGACCCCCCTTTTAAATGTCGATTTTTTAAGGAAATGTCCTTAGAGATCATTGATATCTTATAACTAACTACCATTCTAAATTTCACGATTCAAGGCCCTTCCGTCATGCAAAAACAGCAATTTAGAACGTTTTTCTCCTGCAGCCCCTTTGGGGTAGTGGCACCGACATAAAACATAGCCTATGTTGGAGCAGGGATTTTCACCATCATTTTGACCCCATTATTTTTCAAATCGGTTTGGTATTTCCTGAGATTGTGTAGAAACTACCATTTAGAACGTTTTTAGAACGCTTTTCGTGCATTTTCACCGCTTTTAAATTTAGAATTGTTTAAGAACTGTTCTTAGAAATCCTTTATATCTAATAAGTAGCTGATACTTCAAATTTCATATTTCTAGGCCCATCAGTAACACATAAATCGCATTTTTAGAACGTTTTTTGCTCCTACACCCTCTTTGGGGTAGTGGCACCGACATAAAACATAGCCTATCTTGGAGCAAACGTTGTCACTATCATTTTGACACCAATATTTTTTAAATCGGTTCGGTATTTCCTGAGATTATGTAGAAACTACCATTTAGAACGTTTTTTAGAACGCTTTTTGTGCATTTTCACCCCTTTTAAATTTCGAATTGTTTAAGAACTGTTCTTAGACACCATTTATACCTTATAAGTAACTAATATTCCAAATTTCATATTTCTAGGTCCTTCAGTAACGCAAAAATCGCATTTTTAGAACGTTTTTTGCTCCTGCACCCCCTTTGGGGTAGTGGCACCGACATAAAATATAGCCTATGTTCTAAGTTGGACTAACACCATCATTTTGATACCATTACTTTTGAAATCGGTTTTGTATTTCTTGAGATTATGTAGAAACTACCATTTAGAACGTTTTTTAGAACGCTTTTTGTGCATTTTCACCCCTTTTAAATTTCGAATTGTTTAAGAACTGTTCTTAGACACCATTTATATCTTATAAGTAACTAATATTGCAAATTTCATATTTCTAGGTCCTTCAGTAACGCAAAAATCGCATTTTTAGAACGTTTTTTGCTCCTGCACCCCCTTTGGGGTAGTGGCACCGACATAAGATATAGCCTATGTTCTAAGTTGGACTAACACCATCATTTTGATACCATTACTTTTGAAATCGGTTTTGTATTTCTTGAGATTATGTAGAAACTACCATTTAGAACGTTTTTTAGAACGCTTTTTGTGCATTTTCACCCCTTTTAAATTTCGAATTGTTTAA
This sequence comes from Maratus speciosus, assembly GCA_963932465.1. Lineage (NCBI taxonomy): Eukaryota > Metazoa > Arthropoda > Arachnida > Araneae > Salticidae > Maratus > Maratus speciosus. Next base: position 298,141,514 of record OZ010798.1, read on the forward strand.
GAACTGTTCTTAGACACCATTTATATCTTATAAGTAACTAATATTCCAAATTTCATATTTCTAGGCCCTTCAGTAACGCAAAAATCGCATTTTTAGAACGTTTTTTGCTCCTGCACCCCCTTTGGGGTAGTGGCACCGACATAAGATATAGCCTATGTTCTAAGTTGGGCGAACACCATCATTTTGATACCATTACTTTTGGAATCGGTTCGGTAGTTCCTGAGCTTATCTCCGACAAATAAACAATTTTTACCTCTTTATAATAGGAGTATGATTAGTATAGAATAGATTAGTATAGATAAGAGAATGTGAAAAAATAATTTTCTCTTACTAATGCAATCATGATAACAACTTATAACACCTGATGAAAAAAAATCATTTTATTGATAATGCAAACAAAATTCTTAAAAAACCGGATAAATGTTAACCTCTTAAAAATTTAATAAAACAAAATTTAAATTCTATCAAAAGTATCATAACAAAAGAAAATTTCCTTTTATTTATATTGAACGACATTTTAAAATTACATAACGAAAACATTTAAAAAAAAATGATCTCGAATTACATCGTAACGTCCTGTATTTTTTTTTTTTTAATAAAAAACTATAATTTCAGTCAAAAGTTCCATCATTTATATTCATTGCCGAGAGATGGCGCCAAAACAACTTTGAAATAAAGGGTAGTTCATATATGGAACAGGTGTCTTGTTTTATAATGTCTTGTTTAATAATCTACTCCGTTTTTTCACAAAACATAAGTCGGTATGTAAAAGTGGAAAACGCATTTCAAAGTATTTAAAGGCTTTACTATGCTTTTACAATTATTTTAAGAACTGAATCGGATGTTAAACAGTATTTTTTAAATGAAACTATCAAAGAGTCGTTTATTTGTTTCTAGATTTGGAATTTGTGCTTATGAACGGCAATGGCTTGTTTATATCGATAATCTGTTGTTGGTAGTTGGGTATTTTTAAATTAGAACTTAAATCATTATAATTGTATAGTTTTTAAAGCTTTTAGAGAAAATGAAGAAGAATAGATGTGATACAACGTGGATTACTATAAGTCGAACAACTGCCTTATTCACGGGATCGGAATGCTTAAAAGCCTAACATGGCCGCGGTATTTTTTTTTCCGAGGATGAGTGCAATTATCGAGGTCCGAATGAGTTCACTCCGGAACTGTTATACACTTAGCGATATTATATATATATAATTACTTATTTCAAAGAGCTTCGATCTCGCACTAATAAGCAGTTTATTTTCAGAAGGTGTGTGAATCTCTTATCTAGGTTATACATTTATCAAATTTTCTTAAGTGTATTGTACTATTGCAGTAGTGGAAAATTGGCGCAGAGGTGGAGTCTATCGACACCACTAAATTTTAGTAGTATTTTGCGGCTTATCTAATGACATAATTTCCGAGTTTTTATTAAGGTGAATAATACAATAAAAAATTAGCGGTGTCAATAGGCTCCTCCTCTGCGCCAATTTTCCACCACTGCTATTGATTAAATATAGTATTCATGTAACCAGATTGACGAACAAGGCGATTTCAAATGTGTATTTTTCTGCATGTTTAACAAAGACATGCAACATTTATGTTCTATTTATATTTGTCACCGAAAAAGGATACACTTTATATTGATAAATACGCTATAAATTATTATAAAAATTAAATTGTTCCTTCGCATGCTTTTCCGAATCTTTCATTTTGTTTTCGTTTGTCCTGTTTTCAAACAGTAACCTGTTTACACAGGTTTTTCTGTATTAGCTTTCAGTTTGTCACCTGGTGGTACGCGGAAGTACAGTAGAACCTCTTTTATCCAATTTTTTTTTGTTAAGATTATCATATTCCTCGTGTGCAAGCAGTCCTTTCTGAACCACGAGTACATATAAATATTTTCGATCCCCTTTCTTAGAATTCCTTTGAATTTAATTCGAGCTCCCGTAAGCTGCGGAGTGGAGCAAACGAAAAAAAACGAACAAATTAGTGATTCTGAAGCTTTTGAATGTTTTGCAAAAGGTTTGGCTTGGCTGGAGCACCAGAAAGACTGTGATACTGGCGAACTAACAATATTTAAAAACTTCGTGATAGAGCTTCAAAGCAAAGGCAGTCGAAACTGCGACAAACAAAACATTGTTTCAAACCCTTATGAAATATGTAAAAGGTACATAATTTCAAAGTTAAAGCTCAGTTAATTTATTCTTGTTTCTATTTTGCTATTGCTTTATTTTTATTAAGCATTTGTTACTCTAATAAGAAATAGCGCATATATTACTCCTTAATCTGAAAATTGAAGCATTCTCGATTATCCGAAAATTTCGATTTTCCGAAAGAGGATCGGTCTCAATTACTTCGGATAATCGAAGTTTCTACTGTATGAACTTCTATTTAGTGGTACGTCGGTCTAAAAATTTGGGAACCCCTTCTGTAGAGGAAGCAGTCTCGGTGTAGAAAATAGATGATAGAGTGTTTTATAAAATCACCATACCAATGGTTCATACACTAAGATAATACTTCGGCGTAAAGTATCTGTTTTTTCATTTTGGTAAATCTTCTCACTAAAACGGTAAATATATTAATTTTTCCCTATCTATTTTTTTATCTAATTTTTTAACTTTTTGTAATTTTTCTGCTATTTTGTAATTTTTTTTTACTTTTGTAAATTTTTTTATGATGGAAATTTTTTTACTGTAATTTTTTTTAACTTTTATAATTTCTTTTCCTTTTGTAATTTTTTTAAAAACTTTTTTGCGATTTGCACATTTTTTCATCGATTTGCTAATTTTTGTCTGCTCTTATGAAATTTTTTAGGCAGATTTCGTATGAAATACTACCTATTAATCCTCCCCTATCTTGCAATTTCGGAAAAACTTTTGCATATCTGACCGATCATGACCCCTAGAACCCAAAACCACCCCCGGTAAAAAACTTTATCTATCTATCTATCTATATCACTTTTTTATGGACACGATAATTTCCATAATTCTGCACGAATCTTTTCCAAACTGATACATAAAATCAAGGGCTTAAAATCTCGGTCAAGTTCGTTAATGGTCAAAATCGGTCCAAAGGGGTGGAAATAGGGAGGGGTTTTGTGAAAAATGAAAAAAAAAACCCATAATTTCTTACTTATAATACATATCGACTGAGTTCAAAGTTTTTATTACTTCTAAAAAAAGGGCCAAAAATTATGTATGACAGATTTTTGATAAAATTAAAAATGCACTCAAGGGGCGATAAAAATAGGGCTTTGGGAAGAAAAAAATATTCATAACTTAGTCAATTCTCAAGATATCAAATCCAATTAAATTTATTATAAATTGTCTTACTATTATCTACAACTTTTATATTGACAAGTTTTTGATAGGACCAATTCTTACAGAAAAAACAAATAAAAAATAGTACATAGAAGTTGAAGAAAAAAATATCGTATTACTCAAATCCAAACTGTTTATTTTCTGACTTATTTTTAAATTCAATTTTGGTTTCAAACGCATCCAATTGGTAGGTTCTCTTAATCAGAAACTATATACAGTGGAACTCCAGTTATACGTTACGTGAGTTGTACGTTTCCCTCAGTTATACGTTTAAACTCAGTGGTCCCGATCATTTGTCGTTAAAAATTAGCTAAGTTATACGTTTTTGAAATATACGTTTCCCTAAGTTATACGTTTCTTTTTTCTTTCCCCGGACATAATTTTGATTTACTTATACGTTTTGCAGAAAATATTTCTTTTTTACCTTTTTCTAATCCTTGCCGACTACCGCTCGAGGGTTTCTGGGAACTTAACTAAAAGCCATGTGCAAAAGCAGAGCATATTAGAGGGAGGGTATTGAGATGTTAGCCGTGGCAGAAGTGAGCCTGCTTTTTACTCTCCTGTCGTATTTCTCTTTACCACCATAGCCACGTGACGCCTGCGTTCGGCTAGAACTCCTATAATAAGGAAAGGGCATAAAACTTATTCATTTCAAAACCGTCGAGCAAAATCTTTCGTAGCAATAAAATGATTTCGAGAAAAAAAAAGGAAGCATATTTCGTTGAATCCAATTCTTGAAAATTAATAAACCTTGAAAGTTTTTTTATCTTTTATTATTCACAGCACAGCACGACGACATTTAGAACAATTAAAATTTAACATTTAGAATAAGATTATAAATACCAAGAATACGATAAATACGTATGTCGGCCAAGCTTAAATATATTCTGATCAAGCATTACTTCTCACATTAAATCTCACGTATTAATATATAATTATAATACATTTATTCGGAGGAAATATTTTTTTCCCCGATCGAGCATTTCAAAGTTGTTACTTATCAAAAAAGAATTCTAGCATCAATCTGATAGTGCATTCGTGGGCTCTGGCGCCACACGACCGAGTCACATGATCTCGGCTATTTTTTTATTTCTCCCCAAACAGGCAAATGCGCTTTCGCAACACTGCCCACCCATGAACATATGGATGTTCATCACAAATAATTAAAATATATCAAATTAATAGAAATACAAATATAAAATTATGAAATTAATACAAATACAAATATAAAATACGAAATGTTATACATACTTCAGGGTATTTAAACATGTTACAATGAAATTCAAACTAAAATAAGAAGAAAAAATAAGATTAATATATGAATTAATTTTTAGAGTCACAATCAGTTCCAAGTTCAAGAGGATAAATCAATTGGATGGATCTTTTGAGAACACATTTCTCAGTTTTGACTTTACAGGACCTCACCTTGCCGTCTCTTCTAGGAAATAATTCAATAATTTTTCCTAGACTCCAGAAATTTCTGGGTAATTTATCATCTTTGATTAGTACAATGTCATTTAATTTAAATTGAGGAAAATTAGTTTTGTTCGAGCTTAAATGAGCTGACCTCAAATTTAATAAATATTCCCCTTTCCATCTAGACCAGTGGTACCCAACGTGGGGCGTACGCCCCACCAGGGGGCAATTTGACCTTCTAGAGGGGACAATTCCAAATTTTTACTTACTCATTCACTATAAGTGTCTTTTGTCTTTTTTGGGATAAGTAGTGTTCTAGGCTAAAAATAAATGGAATACAAGCAAAATTTAATAAATCAGTTTTTTATTGAATTTTTAAAATGTTCTGTATCGAAATTTAAAAATAGATTTAACACCAGAATAATTATGAAAATAAGTTTTTATAATATTTTGATATCCTGTAAATTATTAAAACAAACTATAATTTTTCTGGTAACAGATTTTAAAATTTTTCGTAATGTTTTCCGTTATTTATTAAATGAGTTTTCTACTTCTATTCGCTAATACAATTATGGATATTGGGGAAAGGGAAAACAGAGAGAATGTGTTATGCGAAATAATGGCTACTTAATTTGATAAAGATGCGAACATTAAAATACTTCTTGTGTATTGTGTTATCCATATAAAAGCTTTTCCGCCAATTCGTAATAAGCTACAAGTATGCATTATAAAATGTATGAATTTATCAGTTTTAACGTTACATGTAAGTGTTTATTTAAGTTACTTGGGAAGATAAAAATGCAGACCGTATAACACTTTTCTTTAACATTGAGTTAAATTGAAAAAGTACAACATAACTCGTTTTGGCATGTAGGCAGAGATGTAAATCTCATTACATTTATAAAATTATGTTAAAAACACATTTATGGTAGAAGATTCACCTCTTTGATAAGTTAAAAAATATGAAATGAATAGATTTTAGTAAGGCTCTATTGCACTTCCACCATGTGAATAGAGTTCATTTTTAAAAAATGAGACATAATTTACATATTAAGGTGGGAGGGGGGACATAGTGACTTTACGGATGCTTTGGTGGGGCGTGGCCAATAGAAGGTTGGGAACCACTGATCTAGATCAAAACAAGCGCATTAATTTTTCACGATAGTTATAAGATCTAATTAACTCTTTCCTGGAAGAGATATTCGAGTCAAGGTGAAGCCGAACTGGTGGCAGAGAAGATATTCTTCTCCCAATTAAGAAGTGAGCAGGTGTTAATGGTAGGGGTTCTGGACCTTCTGGCGAGATATAGGTAAAAGGTCGAGAATTGACCATGCCTTCGATTTCGATTAATACAGTATTCAGTTCGTTAACAGTTAGCGATGATTTGCCAAGAGTTTTTCGCAATGCAGTTTTTATGGTCCTAACCATACGTTCATAAAATCCCCCCTCCCCCTCCCCACCATGCTGCTCGTTCGATTATGAATTTCCACTTAATGTAATGGGAAGAAAAAAATTCTTGTACATCTGGATGAGTTATAATGGACCAAAGTTTTTTCAAGTCTTTTTCGGCCCGTTTGAACGTCTGAGCATTATCTGTATATAAAACAGCTGGTATTCCTCGTCGGGAGATGAACCTACGGAATCCTAGTAGAAAAGTTGAAGTTGACAAGTTGTCTACAAGTTCGAGATGCACAATTCTAGTGACAGCACATGTAATGAGCAAAATGTACTGTCTGTTTATTGTCACTATTTCTCACGAATAATGGTCCTGCAAAATCACATCCTATTACCTCAAACGGATTTGCTTGTTCTACACGATCAGCTGGCAATGGAGCTACCGTTTGGTCTCCTGGAGTTGAAGAAAACCTCTTGCATATAATGCAATTTTTTAGCACACTTCTCACGGTTTGTCTAGCCCTTATAAGCCAGAATCTTTCACGAATTTGAAGAAGTGTATGTGCAACAGCAGAGTGAAAACTTTATAATGAGCACCCCTAATTATTAGCTCTGCCAATTTAGTTTTTGGCGGAAGAATTATTGGATGCTTTTCATCCACCGATAAATCAGTCTTACAAAGTCTTCCAGAGACTCGCAAAACTACTTTTGGATCGAGGTAAGGGTTCAAGGAAAGTAATTTAGAATCTCTAGGAAGCGGTTTAAAATTTTTCAGGCATATGATTTCTTTCGCGAAAATTTCATTTTGACAACTTTTTATCCAATAAATTTCTGCTTCTCGGATTTCCTCAGACGTAAGATTACAATTTCTTTCGCGTTTTTTCTTTAGCATTTTTACAAAAACCATTACATAAGCAGTTGTACGCAATAATTTTTTCAAGCTACTGTATCTGTTTATTTCAATTAAATTTTTCTTAACGATTATAGAGTTAACAATAATTTTACTTCTTGCTTCCATTTCAATTTCGGGGTTGACTGATTTTAACTTATCATCCTTAGGCCAAAAAAATTCAGTTTTACTAAGCCATTCAGGGCCATACCACCACTGTTTAGAGTTTATTAACTCTTTCGCTGACAGCCCCCTAGTGAGCATATCTGCAGGATTATCCCTGCTAATTACATGCCTCTAAGAACTAGGATCGCTCATTCCCTGAATTTCTGTAACCCTGTTGGCTACAAATGGCTTCCATCTGGATGCCGTTATTTGTATCCAATGTAATACTATGGTCGAGTCTCTCCACAGTACTATTTTTTCGAGATTAGAGAAAATACTTTTTAGGTGATTAGCTATCCTAGCAGCTATTAGAGCACCTAAAAGTTCGAGTCTTGGCAGCGTTATTTTCTTCAACGGGGCCACTCTAGCCTTAGCCATAACAAAACAAGTTTTAAAGAGCCCTTCGGATGATTTAAACGGAAGTAGGCTACTGCTCCATAGGATTTTAAGGAAGCGTCCAAAAATATGTGAAGTTGTACATTGTCCTGCACTTCACCCGAGTGATAATAATACCTGGGTATTTTTAATTGTTCTAGCAATTCTATTTCCTGATACCATGTTCTGTATTTAATTTTAAATTCTTCGTTAAATTCATCGTCCCAGTCTAACCCACTCTGCCATAATTCTTGTTAAAAAATCTTAATTCTAATCAAAAATGGTGACATAAATCCAATAGGATCAAACATTTTGGCGGCAGTTTGGAGAACATGCCTTTTGGTAAATTCCAAGCTGTCACCAATTGACACTAAAGACGCCAAATCTATGGCCAGAAAATCCTCTTCAATATTCCAGTTTAGCCCCAATACTTTGGACTATGCACAATTTTCATTAATTTCTATAACCAGGTTACCATTCCACGATTCCTTTAATTCTGGTGAATTAGTAACGAACTTTCGCAATTGCATATTAGCATCTTTAAATATAGAAACTGCAGTAGTTGTTAGTTTCATGGCTTCTGCAACCGTGGATGCTCCATAAATTAAGTCATCCACATATAAATATTTATTAATCATTTCATAAGTGATGGGTTCTGTTTCCTTATAATTACCGATATGTTTTTTAATTGTAGAGGCTAAAACATAAGGGGAGCTGGTCACACCGAAACAGTGACGGTTAAAATGGTATAAAACGGTGCGTTGATCTATGTCGCAGTCATCGAAATACAAAAAACATAAATAATTTCTATCATTTTCTGATACCTGTATTTGTAGAAAGGCCCTAGCAATATCCCCCGTGAAAGCAATTTTAAACTGTCTAAAATTTAATAGCACATCTATGAGATTAGGATTTAAATTTTCCCCCGCAAAAAGACATTGATTTAGACTTTTTTCCCCATTTTTTTGGCTACTCGCGTCGAAAACTATCCTGGTTTTTGTAGTAGAAGAAATGGGTCGGGACACTGATTGATGGGGCATTACATAATCGATAGAGCAATTATCACTACATTTCTCAATAATTCCCTTACTTAATTGCTCTTTCATAATTTCGTTATATTTCAAAAACAAAGATTTATCACTTTTTAATCTTTTCTCCAAACCTGCAAAACGCTTTTTCGCAACCTCGTAATTATTAAACAAATTTAGTTTATCTAATTCATTACACCATATCAAGGGAGTCATATATCTATCATTTTTAAAAATGATTTCTTTCTGGAATTGATTAATGACCTCATAAGTCTCTTCTTGCTTTTGATCATTAGAATCGATTAAAAAAGACTCGGTGTGCCATAAATTCCTAAGATCATTTTCTGGAGGTAAGCAAATTACATTTAAACAGGGAGTTGTGTGAGAATTATTACTGTCAACTCTACCGACAAGGGTTTTACCAAATATTGTTGGCTGCATAAATAATTGATGATTAATTTTTTCGACAGATCCTATTATAGTACAGAATAAATAATCTGCCCCTAGCAATATTTGAACAGGTTTCGAATGAATAAATGTGTCAGCCAATTCATGTTTATCTAAACGTAGTTTATCTATCAACTTATAACCAACAGAAGTTATTATCTTAGTACCGTTAATAATTTCAGAAACTAGCGCTTTCACAGTTATTTTTTCATAAGGATGATGACAACTAATAATAGTTAAAATGACCACATTAAATTCCTTTTCTATGGCGTCGCGATTCGCAAACGTATAAACCAAAAGGGTTTCCTTAGCAACAGGTTTTAATTTTAACGCTCAGGCTAAACTTTTTGTAATAAATGTTCTAGAGGATGTAGAATCATATAAAATTCTCGTGTTTAATTTATTTCCTGTTCCCTGCACTTGTACACAGACAGTTTGCAACAATGTTGCACACGTTTCGGGTGAATTATTTGTTTTTATTATATATGAAAACACGGCTTGACTTTTGTCAGTTTTAGACGTTTCGGCTTTCACTGAGCCATCATCGGGACGCGTTTTTGCCGATTTTTTAGTGGAGCAAAATAAATAATTATGCTGATTACTTTTGCACAATTCACAAGGCGGTATTACTTTACACAAAGATATTAAATGCGATTTCAAGAAGCATCGGTAACATCTCCCATCTTTTTTTAACTTATACCTTTTCTGTTCATCGGTAATTTCGTTACACTTTAAGCTTGAATGATTTGAGTTACAAAAAATACAAACATTTTTTACAATAGTGTTAAGCGCGACTGAAGTGGGAAGATTAGGTTTTATTCTAGAATTCCTTTTTTCCCCATCGTGTTACTTCCTGATTTTTTAAGGAAAGCCCTGACACTGCATTAGCTGCTTCGCGCGACTCTATTTCAAACTTTATAAAATTCATTAATTCATTCACGTCACCAGCTTTTTCAGCATTTTTCTTTCTCTGAAATTCTATAACTAAATTATGTGGTAACTGTTTTAAGATAATTGGTATCAATAAATACCCAAAATTATCTGATGCCACCCCGATAGCCTTTAAATTACGAATGCTGACCTCGCATTCATCATATAAATCCCGTAACAATTTTATGTTCGCGGTGGATTTTACCGGTTCTAGTTCTAACAACTTGTTTATAAACCCGCTTATCAAAATTTCTGGTTTACCGTATCGATTCTGCAGTAAGTCTAAAGAGTGCTGATATATAGTTTCGTTTAGGGCCAAACCGGAAATTGATCTTAGAGCTTCACTTGACAAAAATGATTTTAAGTAATTAAATTTGTCAATTTTGGTTAAATTCTAATTCGAATCGATTGTACTCTTAAAACTATTCATAAATTCTAAAAAAGGATTTGGTTCCCCATTAAAGACTGGTATAGTTTTTTTTTTTGGCAAATTTATTGTTGCCGGCCTAGCACTAACATAAGAAATTGTACTCGCATTAAATACAGAACTAGTATCAGGTTGATCAGAATCAATTTTAAATTTCTTAAATTCAATTTAATTTTGAATTTGGTTTCATTAATAACATCATCGTAATCGATGCTCGATTGAATATCATTTTCGAAAACTGTTCCATCGTCAATTAATTCCTGTATCTGATTATTTACTAATTTTAATTCAGATTGCTTTTCTATTATATTATTTAAATATTCTGAAAGTTGATCGAAGTTACTTTTATTTTCAAAATCAATACTTTCTAAAAAGTTTCAATTTTTGTTATAAGTTTGGTTATGGAAGTCTTCATGACCTTCCGTTTACCTTTTAATTTATCAACATCCATTATTTACAATTATTTTCATGCATAGAACAAAATAGCTACGGTACCTTTTTTATCCGCGACGAAGACGAATAAGCCGAGGACGGGTAATCCAATACTTTGAAGACGATGATAATCTTATAATCTAGTACTCCATGATAATCAAAACACTATCATCAACTACTTGATAAACAATAATAAATTCGATCTGAAGGTTTTTCCCGGGTTTCGGCACCATAAAACTTATTCATTTCAAAATCGTCGAGCAAAATCTTTCGTAGCAATAAAATGATTTCGAGAAAAAAAAGGAAGCATATTTCGTTGAAACCAATTCTTGAAAATTAATAAACCTTGAAAGTCTTTTACCTTTTATTATTCACAGCACAGCACGACGACATTTAGAACAATTAAAATTTAACATTTAGAATAAGATTATAAATACCAAGATTACGATAAATACGTATCTCGGCCAAGCTTAAATATATTCTGATCAAGCATTACTTCTCACATTAAATCTCACGTATTAATATATAATTATAATACATTTATTCGGAGGAAATATTTTTTTCCCCGATCGAGCATTTCAAAGTTGTTACTTATCAAAAAGAATTCTAGCATCAATCTGTTAGTTCATTCGTGGGCTCTGGCGCCACACGACCGAGTCACATGATCTCGGCTATTTTTTTATTTCTCCCAAAACAGGCAAATGCGCTTTCGCAACAGGGCATGTTTACAAACAAACACTTCCGTCAACCAATCTACCTCTACATTTTTATCATAGTGATCATTGCAGGAATCATACTTGGCGACGTAGGCCAATCATATCATAAATATGTTAAATCAATGTGTTAAAGACCAATCAAATTCCCGGAGTTCATGTATATAGTAGGAGTCATAATGAATGAACAGGTTTTTCTTGCTGACCAACAGTAATTCGACCAACAGTGACATCAGCTGCCCTTTCCTTATACAGGCTGAAGCATCCCTGCCATAAAGATAACAAGGGTCATTTTACATAATTTAATATTCAACTCTATGGAGGAACGTATTAAAAAAAATTAGTAAAATATCGTAAAAATTCAGAAAGATATCGGCGTTAAAATGAGCAAATTTTTAGTAGTTCTCTAAAAGCAGCTGAATGATAAGGGATTTTCCACAAATTGTCATTTTTAATTTTCATTTTTTATTGATGCTTTAGTTCTTCTTGGATAACCACCAGAACGAGCCTATACCATGATCAAAAGAAGTATCAAAATCGAAGCATTTTTTCCAAATCTACTTGTTGATACTCACTAAATACTAACTTTTTTCTAAAAGTCAGTTAATAAAAAATGACAATTTGTTTAAAAACCCTTATCATTCAGCTGCTTTTAGAGAACAACAAAAAATTTGCTCACTATAACGCCGATATCTTTCTGAATTTTTACGATATTTGACTAGATTTTTTTTTAATAAGTTGCTCCATAGAGTTGACTATTAAATTATGTAAAATGATCCTTGTTATCGTTCGCGCATGCGCAGATAAAACTTATTTCATACAACTGCTCATATTTCCTAAAATATTTAATATATTTATATTCCAATTGCACTGTATTGTTTCTACTATATATTGTCAATTTTTCTGTAACGGGCGTTAAATTTGGTTGAAAACCCTGCATGTTATAAGCAAAAAACATGCAAGAATTTTTTAATTTTTTTAAATAAATCGCTATATTTCTATTAATATACGTGCTATTCTTACACAAAATAATACACATATTTCACAATGTCTGTTTATTCATATTCGGTAGCGGTAGATCATTTCGTGCATTTTATTTTACAAGGTGATCCCAAGTATTATTTTTTTTCTTTGATTTTTTGTTGGCCCCCTAATTGCCCCCCCTCATCAAACCGACATTGCTAAATATGAGGTAATACCCAGTGGTGGGATTCAAATAATTTAACAACCGGTTCGCTTCTCGAATAATTTTTGATGCATAAACATGAAAGGAAAATGAAGCATCACACGTAGATTATAAAACACTTTCGAATATTATAAGAATATTGCTAAAAACCTTTGATTTCTTGGCATAGTGAAAAAAAAGATCCTGAAATATGTTTCCTATAAAAAGACGTAATTTATTTAATAAATATTCGTCAAGCATGAAACCCTGTTCAAAAGTTTTATCAGAAAAAGCATCAAAACAGTATATAGTACAACAAGGATAATACAACAAGAAAACAGAAAGGCAATACGAAAGTAGCAGAAATGTAAGCTTAAGAATTAAACCATGTCCATGATCTAAAGTTCCAATCAGTTAAATATTAAAAACACTAACTATAGAAAGAGCCCAGATATTGCTGAAGTCTCTAATCTCGTGAGTATACTAACTCACTGAATGTCAAGTATTCCTATTAGCATCCTAGTTTTGGCGATAAATACTTGTTTCTTCAAAATTATTCTCGGTAAATCAGCTCTTTTGAGTGGTAGGTGCTAGATTTCTAGATTTTAATGCATGTTTTATGTTAGGTTTTGTCACCAAAGTCTCAAATTTCACCGAGATTCTCGTCAATGTCGTCTTCTATTATTAGTCCCAAGCGACTCTAAAAATATTTTTGTAGTAACTACAATGCACACGCGAAGTATATAATCTGGAAATTAAGTACCAGTAATAATATTTAACTCAGTTTAAAAGCATGCAATGTCTTTTAAAAACCTTTCATACAATAACTGTCATGGATGGCAATTGCCGATAAAATATCAGCACGCTATACATTTTCGGATTGAAACCAGCAAAAATAAATTGGAATTATTTTGGGTGTCCTGCAATGAAAATAATTTAATGATGTTGAAAAGTTTAAAAAGCTATTCAAAAAGGTAGTAGTACATTATTTCGTATACTTAACACTTAAATCAAATGTGTAATGAATGATGTAAAAAAAACTAAATTATAGTGTAGAAGAGTTTTAAAATATTAAATAACTTGTGTTATGTGAGCTATTTACATATATCTTTTTGATAAGCGTCCTCACTTTCATTTTTTTTTCTCTTTTTTTTTTTTGTTTTTGTTTTTACTGGAACATTATCGGATGTGTGCTTCTTTCTTAACATACATTCACTATAAATCATGGTTCATACTCTTGAGAACAAATAAAATTCAGGCACTATTTAAGGACTGTTTAGATACACGCAATAATACGTGCATTAAAATGGCTCTAGAATAACAAATAGGGAAACAGTCATCACATCGGTTGTCTATTTCGAAGAAATCTTATCAGATCTTTAAATTTTTCTATAAAAGGCATTTTCAAGACGCATAAAATTTTTTTGAAAGAATGACGTATTTAAACTTAGTAAGGTGCCATGGAAAAATATTTACAATTAAATAAAAAGTTTAGAAAAAATATATTTTTTTAAGTACAAAAAAGATATGATATTAGTAAAGAAGTTGAATTTCAGGAGTTTTGAACACTCTTAAGGAGCCAAATATTAGCATTTCAGAAATAGTACGCAATTTGTTTCAAGTTATACTTTTTATATTTTTTATAAGAATTCTCTGAAGCGTCAAATGTTACAGCATACGCACTTGTCCATACAAACATAATTGAAATAAAGATTACATAATTTACTTTTACTTTTTAAATATAAAGGATTTTAAAAAGAATTTATAAAAAGGAATAAAAATTTTGTTATCAGTACAGAACAAAAAATTCAGGATTGATATAATTCTGTGAAGTTTTTACTAAATGACAAAATTCGCTATTTTTATGAACGACTGATTGACGAATTTCGCAATATTTTTCTGCGACTTCACAATTTTTTTTCAACGACAGGTTGACGAAATTCTAGAATTTTTTTTCGACGAAATCTGCATCAAATGATTTTTTTCCACGACCAAATAATGAAATATGCAATTTTTTTCGATGACCGATAGACGAATTTCGCGATATTTTTCCAAAATAGATTTGCAAAATTTTCAAATTTTTTAACGACAGTTTGACGAATATCGCGATTTTTTCTGCATATAATTGACGGAATTTGCGCATTTTTTTATGTCAACTATGTTTGAAATTCGTTATTTTTTCCTGCTTTTAACTGCCGAAAATCGCGATTTTTTCTATGACAAATTGATAAATCTGCGATTTTTTTCACCCGCGTATGATTGAAGAAATTTGCATATTTTTTGAATGACCGATTGACGAATTTCGAAATTTTTTCTGCGAATGATTTAGAAAATTTACAATTATTTTGAACGGCAGATTAACGAAATTCATGATTTTTTCCGCGTGTAATTGACAGAATTCGCGTTTTTTCCCCCGTAGCGATAAGACGAAATTCATGATTTTTTTCTGCGACAGAAAAAACTCAATTGCGAAAATTATTCCGCGATTTTTTTTTTCCACAAGGAATTGCTGAAACCTCGAACAGAATTAGTTTCTTACTTTTAAAATTAAGGAACCATTCTGTTAGAGGTTTTTAGGCAAATTAGACTAATCGTCATTATGTTTGATACATTAGAAATAGTTTATCTACTTCTCTTCTCTCGCCATATTATGTTTATCTTTAAAAAACTCTATTCCATTTTTGCTGAACTTGCAGCAATTCTTCTGACAACATTTTTAGCCTTTTGAATACTTTAAAAAACTCCATAAATTTAGAAAAACATTTAAAAATAGTAAAAATAAATAAATAAATAAAATAAAAAAGTAATCATTAATATTAATTATATGTATCATTAAATATAAATAATATTTCTCCAGCTGCTATCCATGGAAGTATTGCTTCTCCAATATTCTAGTAATCTGACGGTGGGAAAACTGTAGTTTATTCCTATATTCAAATTGACTACAACTTGGATTTAAATTTCCGGTATTTAGTAGCCTATCATTTTTTTTTTATATGTTACGTTGTTTTTTAAAAAACATGCTCATGATGTCAGTAAAATATTTATTATCTTCTACAAGTCTGATATTTTTTCAAGTTTCTGAAGTAATAAAACCCTCATCGTCTTTTTTTGTGTGTGTTTTTTTTCTTTCGAAGCATTTCAAACACTTTAAGGCGGTGGTCAAGATTCTGGATCAACAAACACAAAACTTTCTGATATATTTACTGACTCATTTTTTAAACGTAAAGGCATAATATTGGCAGGGTTGACTATTGAAGCGATTTGGAATATAAATAAAGTACTTATCGAGTTATAAGCGATTTTGGGTCACGTTACCACAAGTTTTCACCTTTCTCTGGCTGGTGTTTCTCGTTTCGTCCGGAAATTTGCTTCAAAACGCCCACATTAACAGTATTTTCTGAACGATCTTTTGCGTTTACCAAAAATTGGAAACCGTCTTTTGATGACATAGTTTTAAAATAGGAACAGCTACCAATTTTATGAACAAAAATGAATGAAAAAATATGTCAGAAAGTAGTCTTTTGTATCTGAGAACAACCTTACTAAATTTTATCATAAGTTTTCATCCTTTATGATGCCTATATAACACTTCGTGTTGACATTGACAGTACATTTGAAAGACAAGCAATTTCATTTATATATCAGCAATATCAATCAATCAATATAAGTTATAAAATACGTAAGGCGTCCATTCTTATATCTGACCAAGAGCTGATTCCTAAATCGTTAAATTTAAAATACTTCTAATTTCAAAAATATTTCAAACGTTGGTCTTCATCACCTTAGAAAACATTTTTACGTTTGAAAAAATTGCAAAATTTAATTTTTATGCGATCTTTTGGGTTCTATAACCTATTTAGAAAAACATTGCTCAATTGCCGTGCAAGAGAAAACTTTTTGCACAACCAATAATTCTCGAGTTATGATATTTAGAACCTTAAGAATTTTTACCATTTCATGATACAAGAAACGGGCTGGCAACGCTTGAAATTTGTAAAATACAAAGTATCATGACTCGGTTATTTTAGATAGTATGATGTTTTTTCATTTGTTAGAACATGGAAAGTATTTTTCTAAATATAACTTATAGGACTCAAGGATCTTATTAAAATTTAGAATTTATTTCATTTACGAAAATAACTACTTTGATTTAAATAATTACTAAGATATGAAGAACAATATTTTTAAAAAATGCAGCTGGAAGTATACAACTAAATCTAACGATTTAACTGTTAGCTATTGGTAAGCAAAAACAGGGAACATACCGTACCAAAGCAAAGTACCTTTTATTCGAATAGTTGTTCAATAAGTAGTTATTGTAATGTTGAATAAGCATGCCATATAATTAGCGTTAGCCTAGGTTGTCGATTTGGAACCCAAAATTCTTCCAATCTTCAAAATTTCATTTTTTTTTTCAGTTGAATTAGCTTCTTATAAGACTGATGAAAAAAAAAAAAAAAAAAAAAAAAAAAAAAAAAAAAAAATATATATATATATATATATATATCCTTTTTGCAAATGAAACATTATTTTATTGAATAAAATTGAATTATTTTATTGAATAAAATAAATCAGTACATATCACAGTGTTATGTTTAGAAAACGCTACTGTGCAGATAAACATTTAAAGAAAGTAAATTAATGTAAATGCGATTTTCTCATTTGAAGTATCATTTTAACAACCGGTTCGCCGAACTCAATACAAATTAACAACCGGTTCTACCGAACCGGTGCGAACCGGTTGAATCCCACCACTGGTAATACCTGTTCTTTTCAATCCTGAAATTACAGAAGAATCTGTCAAGTATATTTCTAAATATTCGACAAAATGTCTAAAATTGAAAGTTGCCGGTCATTAATGGCAATATAGTGTATAATCTTATATTTATACTCTACCAGCGAAATTTTTTTTATCGAAATCGCTCGAGCACTTTAGGAGTTAATGAGGTTTTTAGCTGAAAAGTACAATTTTTCGGAGAGCTAAAAAACTCAGACACTCCTAACTTGTTCGAAGTTCTTGCGCAGTTTTATCAAACCACGGCCAAACTCGATCGCCTGCCTTATACGGCCTTCACAATATCCCTTAGTTTCGGAATCCTTAAAAACTACAGTCGTCGCCAGATGGCGCGAATACCTACTGTAAGTTGTATTTTCTCTATTGTAAATAATGCTTATTAAGTGTTACTTTCACACATTCACAGAGACGTTTTTCGCATTTTTATGTATGAAAGTAACACTTAATAAGCATTATTTACAATATCTCTGCATATGCGTTATAAAAGGTATAGATAATATACGTATATTTTGTCTCGGCGTTTTTTATACTGCAAACAGGAAAACTGAAGGATTTGGAGATAGGGAGTCGAATTCCGGCTTCGTCCGAGTACGAAAATTTGGCGGAACGCCCCTCTTCGTGACGTCATTTTGATGTCATAGGGGCGTAGAAAAGGGAAAACTGTATTCTGGGCCACTTCTTTTCGTATTTGGCGAAAGATTAGATACGAAAATTTATTTCGGATGTTTACATTTTTTCGGATGCTATTTTCGCCATCTCAAAGCAGGCGAAACGAGGGTGAAAAGCCCATTTCGGACGCAACTTTTATGATTGTTTACATATGATAGGACATTTTAATAAGTAAGTTTCTAGTATTTTTCAATGTTAGGATTTTTTTATGGCATTTGTGAGGAATATTATAATGTATTTGGTAAAAAATGAGCGTTAACTCCGTTATTTTGATGTGGGGAGGTTTTAATTTTTATTTATTTATTTTAAAATAAATTATGTACATTATAAAAAATATTTTTATTTTTAAGAACAAACAGATGTTTGGAAAGAATTTTTAAGTTGTAGAATTTTTTTTTAATGGAGATAAATTGGAAGAATCTGAGATATTTTGATAGCATTGGTACCCTCTGATCAAAATCCAAAAGGGAAGGGGGTGGATTTTTCAACAAATGAATAATTATTATAATAAATAAAAACACTTTGCTTTCAATTATAACTGTTTTATCTATATTTAATTATTTAAAGTCAAATGGGTAAAATAAATTTAATATTTTCTTTTAATCATTGAAAAAAACAAATTTCAAGGATTCGGAGTTGATGCTCTACTACAAATGCAGTTAGTTATACAAAGAGTTTAATTAATAAATATAACAGAGAGTTTAATTTATAAAGAATTGTTATACGCTACATAGTTTTAAACATAATACTTATCCCAAGAAATACATGCTATTAATATCCAACTTTATTTATTTATTTTACATAAAACCTTAGGTTTTGATGAATGCTTAGCTGAAAATTTGCTGTATGATCTACCTCTTCTCATTAAAGTTAACAAGAATATGAAATAATCTGTACTGAGGTATACATCAAACTGAGATAACTTTTAATATTAATATAATTTTTGAAATTGTTATATTTATGTGTAAGAAAAATATATACTGTTACTTTCTTGTATTTTCGATAAAATGGTGAAGAATAAAATGTTTTTCTAACTTCATTTTATTTATTTATTATTATTGTATAATTATATCTCAACCCTGCATCTATTGCTGTCTTACACAACTTCTGCATTTTTTTTTTTTTTCAAGTACACATATATTAAACAAATTACAGAAATTTTATAATCTTCTTCAAATTTTATTAAAATATCAATCAATGTGTGAGAATTACTTTTTAATAAATGTGAAAATAAATAAAGTCCATGAAATCATCTTTTCAAAAATATATTAGCAATTTAGTACTATTATTACAAAATTTGGATGGCTTTGTTACTAATTATTTATGCATTTCCAATATCAAAATATCAAGGCAAAAACTGAATAATAAATACATGGTAGAATTTAATTATTAAAGTTTTTTTTTTTAATATAGCATATTTTACAGTAACAATAATCTAAAAGTTAAAATACCAGTGAAAATCTTTTTTACTACAGTTACAAAATCAACTTCATACCTACATGAATAAAATTTTCAGACAAAAAAAAATCTATGAGTGTTTTATAAGCATCTTTGATTAAAGTTTGTTGCTTGCTGATTAACTTTATTTTTGTGGTTTATATTCTGTGAAAATTGCTTTTTATGAAAATTTTACTACCCTTTTTGAGAGAAAGTTTTAAAAATGTTTATTTATTAAGAACATGAAACTTTTATTCATGTGCTTTATACATTAATGACACACATATAAATATACATAAATTAAATTTTGATTGCTGTAAAAGTAGAAAGTTTGAACTTTAAAACAGTGTTTAAAAAAATAACAATAATTCTTCTTGATTTTATAGAAATTGTTTAAGTAATATCAAAAGCAGACAAATGACTTACTTGTATAATAAATTGCATATTAGAACAGACGAGTAAAGTTCAATGAGAGTTTTAGAAAAAGCTATTCATTTTAATTTGTTTACAGTTGAAAATATGCTTTTTACATTAGATTTATAATATTTAAAAAAAAAAAGAAGAAGAAAGTATTAAGTTTTTTAAAAGAATGTGTATCACTTTTTTTAAATTTTCAACCACTATTTTAATAAGATGCATGATAAATAAATATTAATTGATGTTCCTGTAAAAATAAAAGAAAAAAAAGAATGTCGGTTATGGTGTGTTGCTATAGTGATTGAAAGCTTTAAAAATTAAACTTGCAGGCATTTTATTTCATGAAGATATATTTTGGGAGATTTAGATTTTTCTTTACTCTTGATTTTTCATAGAATTTTCTAATTTAACATAAAGGCAATAATAATAGTAATAATGGATTTAAAAAAATATAGAAATAATTTTTATTTTCATCAGGGGTGAAAAAAAACTTTATATACATATATATATATTTTTTAAATAAATATTAAAAATGAAATACATTTCTTTATTATCGTAAAAAAGGGAAGCATTTGAAGTGTATTTATACAAAGAATTAATTTCAAATGCTTCTTTTTTTGAGAGAGAGAGGGGAGAGGGGGCATATCATTTACATTTATTTTCTCTTTTTTAATGTACTGTTTTTGAAAACATGTAGCAAAATACTTAGTTTACTAGGAAAGGGCATGATATTTTTTATCAACACTTAATCTTATTTAAAAATTGTTTAAACAACTGTTTATATTGCCAGTCTTACCTTAATAACTGTGAATAGTTTTTTTTTTCTTTAGTCTTTTCTAAGTTACATTATCTCAATATATCAATTACACGACTGATTAAATCTGTACTTGTTTACATTCCTGTTACCCATTTACAATAAACAAATTCTATCCTCAAGCAATGTGATTTAACACCAATAATGTATTAAGATAAGCATAACATCATGTTCAATCAACTGTATTACTACATGTCACATACAACATGCACATTTCAACTTTATTTATTTTGTGGATAAGTCAGTTTAGCTGTTATAATGAAGAATATATGTTAATTGCTGAAAATAATTGATAAATAATGACTTAGGAAATGTATTAAAATGAAAAGTTAGGATATAAAATAAGGATATGCTCTTATTAATGTACTTAAAAAAATAATAAAAGCATGAACTGCTGTAAAATATTGTATTTTGCTTATGAAAGGTAATATAAAAATTACACAGTGAAAACAAATAACATTGTAAGCTTTTGCTGATTATCTCTGCATAAAGGTAAACAGCTCTGATATTTAATATAAAGTTGAATTTTTGGGGTGGTTTTATTAAAGCTATTCTTTTTATTTTTACCGGTTGAAAATATCCCTTTTTGATTAGATTTATATGTATAAAGTAAAAATAAGTTGCATTAAAGAGTCTTTGTGCTTTCAGAACTATCAATCACTAACTTAATAAGATGAAAAAGCGTTTGTTTATAGAAATCTAACTTGCAATCATTTTATTTCTTTCAAATGTATTCAGTAATTTATTCCTTGATTTTGCACAGAAATCTAAACATAACAATTTATATTTTCGTCACAATGTTCAGCGAAAAGAAAAAAAGGCATAACTTTACTCATTTCGCTTGACTTATGAATATAAGCATTATAAATTAAATACATTTCTTTATTACCTGTTTTTAAAATGCAAATTTAACAACAACAATAAAAAAAAGGCTGACTTATGTGAGCCATTTTTACAAAGAGTAGCTTTCAAAAGCTCTTTTTTTTATGTTTATGTGTGTGTGTGTGGGGGGGGGGGGATTTTATTTACAAATTTAATCACATTAGAAGAAATACCTTTGATAACAGTAAAAGTTTCAATTTTTTTTAGTTTCTTCTAATGAAATATTTAAGACTCAGAATTGTATTCTGTTGTAACACATTCTACTCACCATGTAAATATTTTGATTCTTTAAATATATTAGACATTCTGATAAATTCATAATTAAAAAAATAGGGTAGTATGGGGTAAATGTGGGTCACTCTCATTCTGGGGCAATTATGGGTCACCTAGTTTTTATCACTATGAAATCTACTAACAAATTCTAAAATAGTGGATAGGCTCTCCGATTAGTCTACTTTATTATGCATAAAAAAGTTTTATTTTAATTTTGCTGCATAATGTGAGTTGAGATGTTTTTGTAACATGCTACAAAATCATCTTTCAAAAAGATTGCCTTCAAAAATTGCACTTTTTACTAAGATCCATGCCACATTAACATAAGTGTTTAGATTTTTTTTATGCTTATTTTAAGTATTGATACTATAAAGTTTTTAAGTACATGCACTTTTTGTTCCTATTTGTTTTCAAATAGACTCTAGATGTATACCCAATTATGTCCCAAATACCTGGGGTAATTATGGGTCACCGGGGCAATACTGGGTCAGGATGTTTTTTCCATTCTTAATGGCATTTTTTAAATTTTAGGCATGCAATGCAATTGTTAATTTATGATTTAAGGGTTTTCAAATAAAAAATAAATAATTTAAAATAAAAAATAAATATACAGTATTGTAAACCTAAAATTACTTTTGAAGTAGACCAGATAAAATATTTTTATAAACATCTCTTTTTTAAACTTTAATTGTTAACTGTTTGCACATGGTGCTGGATTCATATCTTTATAGTGTGGAGTAGTTAATTAGATACAAAACGTTAAAAAAATATGAACCACAAAAAGATTCTTGTTGCTTAAAAGAACAAAGTAGTATTGTAAAAAAACCAAAATTATTTTTTCAACTAACGAGTAAAATGCTTTTAAGCATGCATCCTTTAATTTTAACCATATTATGCTATGTAGGGTAACTGTAATTGTTTGAATATTAATTTTTAGGCTTAATTGTTAGAACACAGTGAAACACATGCGCTAGATTCATATTTTTATAATTTACAGCAGTTAATTTGAGGAAAACTATAGACCTAAATAAATAAGTCAAGTATAAATTTTACTCATGTACAAAGTTTTTCGTATGATGACTATCTATCAGTATGATTCACCTTACCAATAACAGAGTCCTTGTACAAAATTTAAACTCATCTTTGTGCCAAGCATTCTTCAAAAGCAGGTTACAACGACGCATTTTTCTAGATTAATATCTTGGATAATAAGTAACAAATATTTTTTAAAATCATTATTAACTATGCTTGGATGATTCTGCATAAATACACACCTCAAGTATCCCTTAGCTCTCTTGCTAAGCACCTGCAAAGTAAAGTTTGTGTCTAACAGAAAAATGTGATTTTTGTAAACATCCCATAAAAATAAATGGCATTTTCATTTATTTTTTATATCTTTTTAAAATTTTTAAGCTTTAATGATGAAAATGTCTACTTTAGAGGCAATTTCTAAAAACTTTCAAACATATTTTATTAAAAAAATATGCATTAATACTTCATAAAGACAGTGACCCATAATTACCTCGTTGCCGGGGTAATTATAGGTCACTTAAAAAATTCAGTTGAAAAATAAATAAAAATATTTTGAGTAAACTGAATATTTTATACAAAAGCTACAATACTAAGTCAACTTCATGCTAAATTTGAAAATTTCATCTTTTTTATTTTCCTAGATATTGAGATCTTATTGTTTTCTGACCCATATTTACCCCGTGTCACCCTATATATACGATTCATAACGATTAAAACCTGACGATTCTGCGAGTCATTCATAGTTTCTTATTTTACATATTGGTTTCCTATGTTCATTTCTAAATCATCTTTAGAACTTTATCATTTTCTTCATATATTTGTGATTTCAAATTTATTATACATATGTATATATACATACTTCTTTTTACTCTCTAAGCAGGATTTGTGTTTTTTTTTTTTTAATCCAAATTTAATTTTAAAAGTACGATTTTAAAGAAAAATACCCTTCGCTGAATCATTAAAATTAAATTATTAATTAGAAAAGCTTATTTAAATTTATCTGAAAAAAAAATAATAAACTTATTCACCTGGTTAATTTGAAATATTTTAAACATATAAAAATTAATTACAGTTACATAGTTAAAATAATAGAGCAATATAAACAGAGATTTTAATTTGAAAATGTGAATTCGATTTTACTTTTGAAAACATGAAATAAATAAAACAAATTATCTTGTGTTGTATGAGCACTTCCAGTTATACTAGCTACAATTTAACATATATCCTATATACCTATTACCTTAACTTACCCATTCTCAATTTATGATTTTATTTTAAAATGTTATGTTTGATTTAAATAAAATTAAAAAAGCCTCTTCCACTTTCTAAATTTACAATGCATTTTTGGACATACATAATTATAATATTTATTACAAAATATCATGATATAGATTTAAAATAACATTTTTTGAAAGGTTAATTTAAATATTTTTTTAAAATCAGTTCATTTAAATTATGATTAAAATCAACTACTCCAGCCACCTAAGTAAAATATAAACATTTGAGTATAACTTTAAATAAAATGAATGAATAAAAAATATAAACTTTTTTCCAACAGTATAAAAAAATTCACTTCATCAGTGCTGAGTAAATTGATATAATTCCCCACCCCTGGGCATACACACATTAGTTACTCAATTTCATGTTTAAAATTTTCACATTCTATTTTTTTGTTTAAACTGCAAAAAATATTATTATTAAACAACGCTAAAATTTAAAATTTCCCCTCTAGCGGTAAGATTTTTTAGTCCTAAAGTAAATAATAAAAATGCATATAGCTGGCTTCCTACCTTTAAAGTCTTTATGGCTTTGAAATTTTACTAAGTTGTCCTTGTACAATGGTATAGAAAAATAGTAACTCCTAATGCTGGAGGATACTTTCTTCCTTATCATTTGTAGAAATAACTGAATCATTATTGCCAAAGTATGTGGCTTTTAATCAACACATACATGAGGCAATATGTATTCAGGCAAAAGTTTTGTGTTCTTTTAAATTAAATTCGTCACACTCAGATCCTTAGTATGCAGACACTCTGAAACAGCAGCCTTTTCATTATAACAGGAATTTCATTAAGACTGTAATGTTAAATTATCTTATACGGCAAAAATTGCAAATTTCAAACACTACTAAACTGTCATTAGTTTTATGTTTACACGTTTTAGGATGAAACTACGATACGATAATGATTACTTCGATTAGTAAATGATGGATTTCCATTGGTTATATCGTGATATCAATCATCGTAATCTGTAAAACTGACGTGAATTTGGGAGGAGCTATCACCGCCTTTTCGGACGCTGTATAGCATCCGTAATCACTTTCGAATGTACGAAAATCTGATCCCAGAATAGCACTTTTCGCCAGATACGAATTAGGATACGATACGAAAGAGTGTTTTCACGTGACGTCGTAACGAACGTTCGAATTCCTTTCGCACCCTGCGGGAATCGGACTAAAAATAACTCTGATGTAAAATATAGGTATATAAAGTTGATTACGGACAACTTTGGATAATAGGAAACATTAGAGGTACTGAAAATGAAGTGTACAGGGTAATAGAAAAATAATAATAATTATAGGTTTCTACCATTTTTAGAAAAAAAAATGAAAAGCAGAGGAAATTATAAAATCAAATGCTTGAATTTTAGGCAGTTATATTATAAAAACTATAATAGAAAAATATTTACAGAATATTAAGAGAATAAGCAAGTTCGCTATCCGGCAACCAACTCGTAACGAAATATTTTTTTCAGAACATTGATTATTTTTGCACGATTCTTAATTAATTAAAAAAATATCGATACAGTAAACTCCCGATTATCTGCGAGTCTAAATTTCTTTCTTTCTTTTTTTCCCGTCCCATCCGTCAGATGGAATTAATTTCTGTAATGTAAGATGAGTTTTCGACTTTTTTTACTAAAAATAAATTCCACTTGAAAATGTGGAACAGTCACGTGCACAAACATTGCCACCTAGGGTAGTTTCTAGGTTTCTAGGTCTGTATTCTAGGTGGCAAAGGCACAAAGCAGAGCAGGTGCAGCTAATCCGGTCGCAGGACCACACACCTGTGCTTGGGAATCCGAGGGGTCTCTCAATGGGAGAAATTGTGTACGAGATTACGGAATCACCTTGATTACAGCTGATTCAGCTGATTACTATGATGACATGTGATTATACCTGATTACACATAGATTACATCTGTTTACACTTGATTTCACTTGGAAATGCGTGATTACACTTTGATTACATGTGATTAAATTGCTAAAATTTATGATTTAAGAGTTTTACTCGATTTTACTGCCTTCCGAAGTCCAAACATCTGTTTTTTTGTTGTTTTTCTTTTTCTTTTTTTTTTTTTTGCATATTAATTTTCTAGATTTGTCCAAAATAAGAAAATAGTATCAAGCAGGATGGTGATTTATGGGCTCGTACACTAAATCATGAATAATAAAAGTAGTAACTTCTGCTAAAATGGCAATTTTTTTTATTTTTATTTTGCATGTTAACTTTTCAGATTTGTCCAAAATAAGAAAATAGTATCAAGCAGGACGGTGATTTGCCTATCATCTTTCTGCCGACAGTGGCGTAGCCAAGGGTGTGGGGTCGGAATCTCCCCTCTAACGATGGGTCCGTACACTAAATTATGAATAATAAAAGTACCGTATTTTATGGAAGAAGCGCAGCGGTGTTTACGAGTTTGAAAGTTAATTGTTTTTCAAGTGCGGCGTTTACACTATGTGGGGCGTTTACGATTTTTTTTTTTTTTCGCGCGCTTAAAATTGGGATGAAATAAAAATTCCTTAAGGCAGTTCTCCAAGCCTCCTCTACACAACGCGGAACTTTCTGGCACATTTTCTGATATTTTTAAACGTAACGGCATACATTTGGAAGGTCTGACTATTGAAGCGATTTGAAATCGCAACACATTTTCCCTTTTTTGATAAATAAATTTCTTAACGAATTATAAGCGATTCTGGTCACTTGACGACAAGTTTTTTGCCTTTCTCGTGCTGCCGGAGCGGGAATTCGGTTTAAAACGTCCACTTAGACAGTATTTTCTGAAAGATCTTCTATCTTTACAAAAAAATAGAAAAAGCCTTGCGATTACATAGTTTGTTGGACGTCTGCTTAATTTAAAAATTACATAAAAATATTTAAAATCTGATTTAAATACTTTAAATAAAATTTTAGACCTCTTAACTTATTAAAAATGAGGCACCTTACATTGTCCAGAAAACTTTGATTAAAGTTGGGTGAATGAAGCTTTCCGTTTACGACGTTTACGATGTTTTTTAGCTTTATTGAAGCCAATTTAAGGAGTGCGGAGCTTACGACGGGTGCGGCGTTTCTCCCATAAAATACGGTTGTAACATCTGCTAAAACGGCAATTTTTTATTTATTTTTCTTTTTTTTTACATGTTAACTTTTTAGATTTGTCCAAAATAAGAAAATAGTATCAAGCAGGACGGTGATTTGCCTATCAACGTTCTGCCAACAGTGGTGTAGCCAGGGGGGGGTCGGAATCTCTCCCCTAACAATGGGTCCGTACGCTAAATCGGGAATAAAAAAAGTAGTAACATCTGCTAAAACGGCAAAAATTCCGAAATTTTTCGTTTTAGCAGGTATAATTTTAAAGTGTTTCTTTCGCCGGAACCATTATTTTTTTTCCGTTTTATACCGGATTCCATTATAGACGTTATGTTTTCACATGTATTCTCTAAAATTTATCCATTCTTTAATAACCAAGGGTGGATCCAGCACTCAATTTAGAGGGGGTCATGGCTCCTTTTTTTTTGGGGGGGGGGGGGTCACTTCATGATCAATTTTTATATTGAAGGCTATTCTCAAATTAAAACTGACGATTTTTCTGATACTTTCGCAAATTCATTTTCATTCCTAAATACAAATTATTTGCATTAGTATTCGTTAATATATATATATATATGTATATTTCATTCAGATACAGATACCAAGAAATCGTAGCATTTCCCATTTTCTTATAAATGCAAAGAATGATTCAGAAATGTTGTCAAGTTAGCATTTTAAGCCAATTTTTAGGACTTGAGAGCCACAGAAATGTCATCATGAGAGAGCAATTTGCATTCGCGTCCGGAAATTTAGTTTAAAATGTCAAATTTTATGGAATTTTTGGAAAGATTCTTCGCTTTTACTGAAAAATGGAAAACAGTTTCGATCAAATAGTTTCCGAATAAGTACACTTTCAAATTTCTTGAGATTAAAAATATTTTCACGGATGTATCAGAAATTACCTAATTTTGATTAGAGTAGAGGTTTAAAGAGTCAGAGAGATTCGCATTGTTGAACAAACTTTGGGGAGGGGGGTGGGGGATTGAAAGAATTTAAGATATATTTCATTTTTTAAATAACTTTTAGCATTTCTATGTTGTTTAGGGGGGTGGGTCATGACCCCCGTCTCCTTGCCCTTGGATCCGTCACTGATAACCGCTTGAGAGCATAAATGTACTATAGTTAAATCTACAACATTAGAACATGTCTGTAACGAAGCCTGCCATAAATGGAAGAAATTTAAAGTCTGACGAAACTAACACTGTACAATTTATACCCTCTAATATAAAAATCTGTATAAAATGGAACTTTATCCAGACCTTTGCGATTCCTTCTTTGTAGCAGTAAAGCCTGTGAAAATGAAAAACAGAAATATTTCATGATCCCGATGATGAAAGGATAGATAATCATAGAAATACTCTGGCTAACGCGGATACCTGTTTAAAACGGTATTTTTCCTATCTCAAGTAATTCCGTTTTCACAGATGTTATTGTAACTAGATAAAGTGTAAACTTCAACAACGGAGAATTTTATGGGACCAGTGTTGCCATTGGTGCACCCACGGGGGGGGGGGGCTATGGGGGCTGAAGCCCCCCACCCCCAGACCCCGAAACTTGACTAATGAAGTAATGATATAAATTTTCTAACGATGATTCTGGGTAAAAAAAAAAAAAAATCTGAAATCCAAGATTACAACAGAGGGGGGCGGTGGGGGGGGGGATCCACTCCCGGCACTAACTGTATGTTTTTTTTCGCGCTCCTTTGATAAAATTTGTTTTTTCGCAATCTTTTATGAAATTTGCTGTTTTTCGCGATCTTTTGTCGAAATTTGCTGTTTTTTCGCGATCTTTTGACGAAATTTGCCGCTTTTTCGCGATCTTTTGATGAAATTTGCTGTTTTTTCGCGATCGTCTGACGAAATTTTGCGATTTTTGGACAAAATTTGCCATTTTTTCGCGATTTTTTGACAAAAATTGCGTTTTTTTCACGATCCTTTATGAAATTTACGTTTTCCGCGATTCTTTTACGAAATTAGCTGTTTTTGTTCATGATCCCTGAACGAAATTCGCGATCCCTTGACGAAATTGGCAATTTTTCTTCGCACGATTGAGGAAATTGATCTTTTTCGATGATCATTTATCGAAATTCGCGATATATTTTATGTCCGAATTTTCGGATTTATGACCGGTTTTTTTTTAATTTTTGGAAATGACTGCGTTAAGTTTTCGGAAAATTCGAAACAGAATTACCCCTGAAATTTTCTTAAATTTATGAAAAGTAATTTTATTATTTCTAATAGGTCTTTAGGGGAATGGAAATTTTGGAAAATATTGATTTTGTCTCAAAGTCTTACTTATTTTCAAATTTTTTATTAAATTTAATGTATTAGCATGTTTAATCTTTGATAATTAAAAAAATAAAAAATATGTATATACTACGATTAGAGAAAGAATAAACTATTAGCTTTATCTCCTTTGAAATCACATTTTACGGTAAGGGGTGGGGGGAGGGGGAGACATGTAAGTTAAAAAAATAGCTGTCTGGATACATTTTCACTGACTGCACAAATACATTTATACCATATTGTTGGTAGAAATAGTGCTAGTAAGATATTTAAGATATGTATTTGTATACAACATTACTTCTTCCAATATTTTGGGATAAGTATATACTCAAAAACTCAAAAGCTTTGTATTTCAATTCTTTGCCATTTTCGACACACGTAAAGTGTAAAAAAATTATAATTATAGCGCTACTCTCCGATTCTCTGAATGTCCGAGTTCTCAGTACGTTAAGGGCACGGTCAAGTGGCTGGGGGTCCAGCGAAAGATGGTACTACTTCTGTGTAATGGACACGACCCTTTCAAGGTCAAAGAAAAAGAAAAAAATTCACGGAATAGTCGTCTCCTTTTTATCCTAAATTCTCACATTTCTAATAAGGCAAGTGCGCTTCTAAGTCATCCCCTTTTCTTTTCTCTTTTATCAGTACTTCTGATGATCACTTTTTTTTAATCATCATTCGTGTTAAAACGTAAACGCTTAACTCAGCGTAAAAAAATTAACCATAGTTTTAAATTTTATATTTTTGGATGCAAAAACAGTAAAAATTGCTAAGATAAAATTGCAAAGAACCGGTGAAGAATTCCGTTTTAGGTTTTCATCTTAGTAGGTAAATTTTCAAGATATTTCTTTCATTAGAACTATGAAATGCTTGCGACTAAGACAGGATTCCGTTATAGACAGGTTTTATTTACACTGGTGAACCAGATGTAATTTATATAGTAAAAGCTGTGAAAAATCAATCGCAAGCTACCAAAAAAAGTTTTAGACAGATTCCTGCCTCAGTAGGTATAATTGTATGGTAATCCTTCCATCTTGAGTGAAAATTTTCCATTTAAGACAGGATTCTGATATAGTCAGGTTCTGTTTTGACATTTTTTTTTTTTTTTTTTTTTTTTTTTGTACATATAACATAAATAACTGTGTATGTGTAAATACCTGTGAAAACGGAATCTCCCTTAAACAAAAAAGAAAAAAATAGTTTAGTCTCACTGAAAATAATACCGTACAATTACACCTGATCTGCTAATTCGAAAACCGTAAATTTATCTATCGAAAACATTATACGGCATTTTATTATTATTATTATTAGAAATTCCAGTTTTTTCCTCCACTACATCAGTTGACGCAAAGAAATATAGTCAATCTTAAAAAATTATTGGGGGGTGGGGGGCATACAACTCTACGCCTAAGGATATAATTATTTACTGTATTCCCAATTAACCAGCTGTCTTTTGTTATTATAATGTGTTAAAGCGGTTCAATAATAATAATAATCTCCGTTCAACAATGCAAATTTTTCTGACTCATTTTTAAACATAAAAGCATAATACGTGCAGTCATTATTATTGAAATGATTTGTAATATAACAGTTATTTTACATTTCCTAATAAATGGATTACATCTTGGAATTCTACGGAATTGTTGTCTCAGGACGGCAATTTTTTTTTTAATACCCCGTCGAGACATACATTCGGCTCAAAATGCCCATTTTGACAGCATTTTCTGAAAAAACGTGTGTCTCTACTGAAAAATTAGAAAAAAAGTCATCTGAATTGCATTACGTTACTGCACTGCAGCAAATACAGTACTATATACTATACACATAAAACAAATTACAGAAATAATGTATGCTTGATATCGTAAAATAATACATTTTGTAACATTTTTCAGTAATCTTAAAATACGGTACTTTGTTTGTAAAGAAAGAAGTAAAAAATCTGTACAAAGTTAACAAATTTTGTATCCTTGGTTGATATTAGAAGTGCAGGGATGAAAGTGCATTAAAGACATTTTGGAGCAGCAAAAATCTGATTTTGGAGCAGTAAAATCCATTTTCGTAGCAGCAAAAATAGAAATCTGATTTCGTAGCAGTAAAATCCCTTTTCGTAGCAGTAAAAATCTAATTTTGTAGCAATAAAAGCTGTTTTTGGACTGCAATATTTCTAATGCTAATAAACTCCTAAAAATTTAAATGATTGCTATCTTGAAAATATTTTGATATTTGAAAGAATAACGCATGAAATTTCTCCTCACTTTTTGCTAACTCTGAACATTCTAAACGACAATGGGGGTACCGATTGCAATAATAATGAAAAATTAGCAGCAGAAAAAAAAATCTGTTTATTTGGAGGCATGAGATTGCAAAAAGATAGAAAAAAAAAGAAAAACATTTGAAATGGGAAGAATGAGATATTTAAAATAGTGCATGTATAAGATAATTAAGAAGGATATTTTATTCGCAATAACATTGCAATATTTCTGTTTAAATCTTACTTTATTTGGGGTGAAAGACAATCACATAAATAATTCATGCAAATACTATAAACAAGTGCGAAATGAAAGTTTCCATTTTAAGTTCATAATTCTGATGCAATGTTTTATACAGCAATCTTAGCTAGTTCTTGAATTCAAATTTTAACATGCTTTCACTCAAAATATCAGTTAATAAACATGGGAAGCTAATGTTTAACCTGTCACTCAGCTGAAAAAAATCCGATGAAAACAATGTCGCAACAAATTTTCTAAGATTCTTTGACGAAATTCGAGTTTTTCGATATCTTTTGACAAAATTCGCACTTTTTTTGCGATCCCTTACGAAATGCGCGTTTTTTTGAGCGATCCTTAGACGAAATTCGATTTTTTTCGTGATCCTTTCACGAAATTCACATTTTATTCGTAATCTTTAGAAAGAATTCACGTTTTTGTGATCTTTTAACGAAATTCGCATTTTTTTCCAAGATCCTTTGACAGAATTCACGTTCATTCCGCGATCTGTTGACGAATTTCGCGGTTTTTCTAGACTTTTTCCCGCGGTCCTTTGGCGAAATTCACGTTTATTCTGCGATTCTTTGACGAAATTTCTTTTTTTTCCGCGATACTTTGACGAAATTCGCATTTTTTCCGGAGATCCTTCGACAGAATACGGAATTCTTCTGAGATCCTTTAACAGAATTCGCGTTTTTTCAGCGATATTTTGAACAAATTCGCGTTTTTTGCAATCTTTCGACGAAATTTGAGTTTTTTCGCAATCTTTTGACGAAATTCGCAATTTTTCTGAACTCTTTTGAAAAAAAAAATTCCTTTTCCTGCCATCCGTTGACGAAATTCGTGTTTTTTCCTCGATCTTTTGATAAAATTCGCGTTTTTTCTGTTATCATTTAGCAAATTCGCGTTATCCTCGACCCCTTGAACGAAATTCGCATTTTTTCTGCGATCCTTTGACAGAATTCACGTTCATTCCGCGATCTCTTGACGAATTTCGCGGTTTTTCCTAGACCTTTTTCCCGCGGTCCTTTGACGAAATTCACGTTTATTCTGCAATCCTTTGACGAAATTTCCTTTTTTTCCGCAATACTTTAACGAAATTCGCATTTTTTTCGGAGATCCTTCGACAGAATGCGCATTTTTTCTGAGATCCTTTAATAGAATTCGCGTTTTTTCAGCGATATTTTGACAAAATTCGCGTTTTTTTGCAATCTTTTGACGAAATTTGAGTTTTTTCGCAATCTTTTGACGAAATTCGCAATTTTTCTGAGATCTTTTGAAAAATTTCTCATTTTTCCGCCATCCGTTGACGAAATTCGTGTTTTTTACTCGATCTTTTGATAAAATTAGAGTTTTTTTTGCGATCATTTAACAAATTTGCGTTATCCGCGACCCCTGTAACGAAATTCGCGTTTTTCTGCGATCTTTTGAAGAAGTTGCTATTTTTCCGCAGTCCTTTGACGAATTCCTCGTTTTTTCCGCGATCCAAAGAAGAATTTGAGTATTTTTAGCGGTACTATGTCGAATTTTTTTTTTTTTTTCTTTCGATCGTTTGACGAAAATCGGGTTTTTTCCGCGATCCTTTGCGAAATTAGCTATTTTTTTGCGAACGATTCATAAAATTGTTTTTTCAGCTACCATTTGTCGAAATTCGTGTTATTTTTTACCCACGAATTTTCGGATTGATGACTGATTTTCTTAAATTTCGAGCAGATCACCCCAGCGAGAAACGGCAAAAAAGCGGAAAATCGCGAAAGATTTCCATGCCTGTACTAAGTCACTGTAAAAAAAAAAAAAAAAAAAAAACTAAAATAAGGAAATACTACTGGCAATCTAGACGCCAGTACTTTTCCGTATTTTAACGGAACTTTTTACCGGTAAGTTACAGAAAATTTTCCGTTTTTTGTAATTTGACGGAATTTTTTCTGTAATTTACCGGGAAAAAGTTCCGTTAAAATACGGAAATAGTACTGGCATCTCGATTGCCAGTAGTATTTCCGTGTTTTAGCCCGTTTTTTTTTTTACAGTGTACGTTTAGGACGCAGGCTTGACGCAAATATAAGAAAGAAGCATTTTGCGCAGCACTTGAAATCCTGGAAGTGGTTACTGTAACTTTCAGCGACATTTGCAATACGCAAACGCGGCTGGTTACTGATCACCCGTCCACAAGTGTCATACAAATATACTACCCCCCCCCCCCCCCAAAGTGAAATCCTGGGTGCGCCACTGAGTGTTGCTAAAACGTACAGTAAAAACAGGGCCGAAACTAGGGGGATGCAGAGGGGGCATATGCCCCAAGCGTCAGAACGAAAGGCGAGGGGGGGGGGGGCGCCAAATTAAGATTTTGTTTTTCATTTCATACAAAAATGTATGTATATTATATATATATATATATATATAACAAAGAAACTCGCAAGCTAATGTTAAACCTATGGGAGCGTTCTTTTCGAATTTGTGAAAGTGAAAGTAACTTTATAAAAAAAAAATCTGCAACCAAAATAAAAATATTAAACACTATCCCGGTTAGAATTCAATCTCAGCTATTTACAGAAGAAAATAAAATCATTTGAAACTATTAATATGCAAGTGAGAAATTTTTAAAAGAACGCTGATGACAGCGTTTAACATTAGCGATCTAGTTTCTTCGTGTGAATAGAGTAAGCTCTTAACTCTCAAGCTAATGTTAATCCTATGAAAGCATTGTTTACATATTTCCTTGTAGCATTTTAATTATTATTAAATGACTTTTAGTTTTAAATAATTTTTTTTTTCTTTTGCATAGGGTATTTGCGGTTGATAACTTTTATTGTGCGTGAGGAGGGGGGGGGGGGGGGGGGCACGTCAAAATCCATATTTTATCCTGGACTCAAAAAAGACTAGTTTCGGCCCTGGTAAAGAAAAAAAAATGAGTTTACATGAATACAAAAGCGGCACACTTAACATAATTTGGTGAATCTTAATTTGTTTTATAATTCTATATCGAGAATTTTCACCAATCTGCTATTTGAAATAGAAAAAAGTAATGTCATTGTTGGACTAGTTATTGTAGAGTTTTATTGAACGTGTTAGTTATTGGGGCGTTCGGATTAGTTATTGCGGTGTTTTTGTTCAAAGTTGCGAATTTCAAAATACCTGTAAAAACCCGAATGTGATTATTCTGTTCTAAAACATGCTGATACGCTCTTTGCTGCAACAACGATTTTTCAAAATAATCTCCAAGATATTTTTTCAGGTTAAAAATCCATATACAATAAGATTTCTACTATGGACACTCCCGAAAAGCGGACATGTCTATTTAGCGAACACTTTTTCAATTCCTAATTCTTATAAGTACGTATGCTCATACCTTTCAATAGTGGGCACTTCCCAATCTACACACCTGTAACATATGTATATGTGTACATGAACTATCACAAATACGATGCATGTATATTTCTGTTTATCAGAAAAAAAATGTTGGTAATATTTTTCGCATTCCGAGACACCAAAAAAATTGTTCTTAAAGAAAGATCCTCGGAAAGAACAATCTACGACAACATTTCTTATATTACATTTTATATTTCATGCAGTAAATTGAATATTCAGTCATATTCAAATACATATTTATTTTCATTTGAAATACAGTCCTTTTCAAACTTTTTTTTAAAAGCCCAACAACCCGACTCTCAAAAAACTTAAATATAACCATTAAAAAATATTCTAGGGTCAACCCGACTAGCAGACAGACATTTAGTGTCATCCCGACCCGAAAAAAGAAAATTAAGGACAACCCGACCCGATGTAGGACTTTGTTCAACGATGTGTCTGTTATTCAGAAGTTTTACTATATTCGAATATTAAAGAATACAGATTTGTCAATTTTTCTATACAATACACAAGACTGGTTTCAGAGATATAATTGTAGATTACCTTTCATAATTGCACTAAAATCTCATTTATTTTTTTTCATTTCGGGTTCGAGTCGAGTTGCGGGTGAAGGTTTTTCGGGTTCGGGTCGGTTTGAAATATGTCGGTCGGGTGGCGGGTCGCAGAAAACTATTTGTTCGCGGGTTCAGGTCGGGTTGCGGATCGAGGGATTTTTTTGCGGGTTCGGGTCGGGTGCCCGACCCGCGCAGGACTCTAATCCGGCCCCCCTGTCGGGGATTCTATGCCCCCCCGTCGGGCAAGTTCCGGCGCTGCCCCTGACTGCAACGTTAATGTTAAACCTATGAGAGCGTTCTTTTGAAAATTTCTCGCTTACACTTTAATAGTTTTAAATGATTTTTTTTTCTTTTTCTATTTTCGTTGCATATTTTTTTAATTTTACTTTTGGTTATTTTTACGTTTGGATTTTTTGACTGCAAGACAATTTTATCAAAATTCCATATATACAGTGAAATCTGTCTAAGGCGGAATCGCTTGGGACTGAAATAAACTTCCGTCTTAGACAGATTTCCGGCTTAGACAAAAAAACTTTATATAGAGAGATAGAGTTCACGGAGTATTAAACATTTCTTTGGCTAAAAATTAAAACTAACGTATCTTTAAATTTTTTTTTTATTTAAATAAACATGGAATCTTTGTACATAATTTTATACATTTATAGTAATAATAATTTACACTACAAATTGATAGTACACAAACACACTGGTATAAACCAAATTTACATGTTTTAGTGAAAAAAAACTATATCATCTTAAAAAAAAAATATATATATATATATATATATATATTATCTTAAGCTTATTTAGAAAAAAAAATCGAATATTGTTATATTTCTCACTGCCATCAATCACTGAGGCACCCTTCTGACCTCTGGTAGTTAGACTGTACAATACATGTCATTATGAAAAGATAAGGTTTCTTTCCATTTATATTTCCCAGCGGAAATTTCTTCCATCTTAAACAGTAACGTTGGTACATGGGACCCCAAAATGAATGTCCGGTTCCGCGTTACACAGTTTGTTTCAGTCTTAGACAAATTTGTCGAATATCTCTATGTTTAAAAATGTGGGACCCTGAAAAATTTCCACCTTAGACAGCTTTCTGCCTTAGACAGATTCCGTCTTAGAGAGATTTCACATTTTTGTATCAAACGAAAACCAAAATTTCAATTTGGCGACTTCTTCGCCTTTCGTTCTGGCGCCCAGGCAAGTGGCCCCTCTGCCCTACCCTACAAAACAACTACCCAGAAAAACTTAGAAAATTCCCCCGGGTGACAATTATCACTCCCTCCCCTCTTTAATTTTTTTTATATGTTATAAATAATATACAGGGTGATTCAGCTCGTCGGTGACAAACTTTAAGGATCGATAGAGCACACCTAGACGAACATTTTTGAATAGGGAATGTAGGGTCCCTGACGCGATGGTAAGGCGCTAGGCGCTTTCGAAAATTTGGGTGCCGAAATTCGAAACGTCATAAAAACTAGGGAAATGGTTAGATTTTCTTGCTTGTTGCGTCGAAATGATTCTGTTTGTTTAGACTTTCTT
This sequence comes from Maratus speciosus, assembly GCA_963932465.1. Classification (NCBI taxonomy): domain Eukaryota; kingdom Metazoa; phylum Arthropoda; class Arachnida; order Araneae; family Salticidae; genus Maratus; species Maratus speciosus. The sequence goes on from OZ010798.1 coordinate 298,179,148, forward strand.
CAGTACCAATTTGATAAGCGTATCTCTTAAAACATGGATAGGGGGCGCTGCAGACTTTGGAGAGCTAGACAACAACTTTAAGCCCGTTATTTTGATAATTTAACACATGCTCGCCAAAGTTTATACTCTAACTTAAAGTTTGAACCCAAAAGTAGAGCCCTGCAAAAAGCGTAAGAGCCGGAATAAAATGTCAAAGTACAGGGTGGTCGAAACTCGAAGGCTCCTAAGAGATAAACAAACAGATTTCTTGACTTATGGCATGCATTTTCATGATTCTGTTTGCTGGGGCTCTCTGAAACTCAGTTGAACGGTACAAAAAGAAACATCGATAGGGGGCGCTTTGGGGAAAAAACATAATTCGTTGACATTTCGGACGCTAACTGGAAACGGGGCGCTACGATCAGTTAGTAATAATGAAAACACATTTTCTACCTCTGCTCAACACTTCTGAATAAATTTAGACCAAAAACATCAATGATACTGGAAATTTATTTACAAAAAATAACACTACAGAAGATGCTCGAAATTTCGACCTTGGGCCATGATGCAGGCTTCGCACCTCCGTCGCATTGAGGAGTGTGTGTTTCCAACAATGCCAGGAGTATCTCTGATCTGCCCTGCAGCTGCCACAATGCGCGCCACAAGTTCTTCAGCACTGCTGACAGGTGTATGGTATACCTCGGCCTTCAGGTAACCCCAAAGGAAGAAATCCAAGCAGGTGAGGTCTGGTGATCGGGCAGGCCAGTGAACTGGACCCCCACGCCCGATCCACCGCTGGCCATACCTTGCGTTTAGATGGAGACGCACGTCGTTCGTGTAATGGGCCGGAGCTCCATCGTGCTGGAACCACATCTGGCGACGCGAACCTTCGGGTACGTGCGCCTCATCCAGAAGCTGCGGCAGCACTTGATCCAGGAAAATCAGGTAATTTCCACCTGTCAGCCGTTCAGGTAACAAATAAGGGCCAATGAGGCAATCCCCCAGAATGCCGGCCCACACATTTACTGAGAAACGCTCCTGGGCTGCTCGGCTTCTGGTTTCATGTGGATTTTCATCACACCACACATGACTGTTGTGGGCGTTCCACATTCCCTCCCGGCTGAAGGTGGACTCGTCCGTAAACAAAATGCTGTTTACAAAACGGGGATCCCTGGATCTCATCGCCAAGTACCATCTTGAGAATTCCACTCGAGGGCCAAAATCCTGCTCTCTGAGCAACTGCACCCGCTGGATGTGGTAGGGGTGCAGATTCCGGGAACGTAAGATGCGCCACGCAGTTGCTTGCGAAATGCCAACATGTCTGGCGATATCTCTCGTGCTAAGACCTGGGTTGTCCTCAACCAGGTTAAGCACAGCCTCTTCGTTGTCGGGGGTGCTCACTGATCGCTCCCGTTCAGGCCTGCCTCCGTCGAAAGATCCCGTTGTGGACAACCTCTGGTGTACTCGAGCGAAGAAGGCATGGCAGGGGATTTGCCTGTTGGGGTAACGCTCGGCGTACAACCGCTGAGCGGCTCGTCCATTACAACCAGCAGCGCCATACGCCAAATGCATGTCAGCCAATTCAGAGTTTGTGTACCGTTCCATCCTACTACCGATCTGCAGACAAGTAACCCGAAGCTTAAGTAGGTACCGCACGTTCAAAAGACGTGTCTGCGCATACAACTACGTCATCTCGCGTTGTCGTCTACGCATTACGTATCTTTTGCATATCGATATGGTACGATATCTTTTGCATAAATCAGCAAAAAGCACCTTATGTAAATTTTATTGCGCGCATTGTGCATGATTGAAACCAGCTATGTTTGTTAAAAAAAACAAACAAACTGCAGTTTTAATAGCTTCTTATGATAAGTAAATTACTCTCTTGTTTTGTTTCTAACTGATCGTAGCGCCCCGTTTCCAGTTAGCGTCCGAAATGTCAACGAATTATGTTTTTTGCCCAAAGCGCCCCCTATCGATGTTTCTTTTTGTACCGTTCAACTGAGTTTCAGAGAGCCCCAGCAAACAGAATCATGAAAATGCATGCCATAAGTCAAGAAATCTGTTTGTTTATCTCTTAGGAGCCTTCGAGTTTCGACCACCCTGTACTTTGACATTTTATTCCGGCTCTTACGCTTTTTGCAGGGCTCTACTTTTGGGTTCAAACTTTAAGTTAGAGTATAAACTTTGGCGAGCATGTGTTAAATTATCAAAATAACGGGCTTAAAGTTGTTGTCTAGCTCTCCAAAGTCTGCAGCGCCCCCTATCCATGTTTTAAGAGATACGCTTATCAAATTGGTACTGAAGAAAGTCTAAACAAACAGAATCATTTCGACGCAACAAGCAAGAAAATCTAACCATTTCCCTAGTTTTTATGACGTTTCGAATTTCGGCACCCAAATTTTCGAAAGCGCCTAGCGCCTTACCATCGCGTCAGGGACCCTACATTCCCTATTCAAAAATGTTCGTCTAGGTGTGCTCTATCGATCCTTAAAGTTTGTCACCGACGAGCTGAATCACCCTGTATATCAGATTTAAAAAATTTGCTTGCGAGGTCTCTCTCATCTCGCGTGTATTTTAAATACACTCAGTCGACATTAACTTGTAATATATTAGGATGTAATCTAAGTTATATTTAAAATTAATCGAATTAAACTTTAAAATGTTAAATAAGAATTGATTTGCAATCCGTTACACGATTATTGGGTTATACAATTCAAAAACTTAAATTGAAATTACTTTTCAGTGCTCTGCATGTTAATCAATTACATTGTGAGGTGATTATAATGTACTTCAATCTATAATTTCATTACTTTGTAATCAGAGTCTGCCCAACACTGGTCATATCCATTGAAAAATATTCATATTTTATCGGTTTCGTTTAAATTTTTAAATCGGGTTGGACAGCCCGCGGATTTTTTTCGTTGTTGTTGTTGCTGGCCCAGCTTGCCCGTTAAAAATATGCACTAATTCTGCCGGGTCGACCAGTTTGAAGGTTTCCCTTCATTACGCTAAACGTTCTTTGAATAAAAGCAAATAGAAACTCTTGAGAAAGCCCCCCCCCCCCCTCCCCACAGACTACTTTCTTATCTCGCTTATCTCCCTTTCTCATCTGCGAGCTCGCCTTTCTGCTTTTGTGCCTTCCCGCCTTCCCCAACTTCCGTCTAAACTGAAGACAGCGAGGAAGTCAGAATGGCGACAAAATAGATTTTTCTCGAGATTGTTAATTCGTGATTATACATGATTATACGATGATTATATCGATTACATGTGATTACATTAAGATTTCATTGATTACCACCGATTACATGTGATGACATGATTACGCATGATTAAGACTTGATTACAGTATGATTTCACTGATTACAGGAACGGTTGTACGAGATTACACCCCATTGAGAGACCCCTCGTGGGAATCGGTTCAGAAATCAACGTTAGTGAAGTCCTGGCGGACGATTTTGCCAAGTGTAGAAAAATCTCTAATAGAATCTGAAAAGGAAGAGGAAGGAGTTTCCGTTCATGATTTAGCAAAGTCTGTTGCTGGTGGAGAAAATGTCGATGAAAATAATATCATTGAATGGATTAATTGTGACACTAACGTTCCAGGCTTTGAGCATGTATTTGATGAATAAATTGTAGAAGAAGCATTAAGTATAAATTTGAAAGAGAGTGATGAAGATGATAAGGTACAAAAGAAGGTGAGTCACGACGCAGCTTTAGCTCACGTTGAAGGCCTTATTCAGTATCTAGAGGAAGAAGATGACGTATCACTTTATGATAAAATAGTGCTTAAACTTCAATCCCAAATAAAGAAGAAGTGTTTCAATACAAAAAAAAAAAAAAAAAAAAAAAAACAGAAACTTTTGACTGATTTTTTGAAGAAGCAAATCTACAAGTTTGTAAGTAGTGAATAATTTTATTATTCCTCAAGTAATAAGTATGATTATGTTACCCATTGTGCGCGTAAATTTTTCAAATGTATGTTTATGTTACCTATTCTGTGTATAAATTGTTCAAGTGCATATTTGTATTGATTTGCTCCCTTTTCTCAAAATTTTGTGGAAAATCCGCGAAATCGGCTTATCCGCGACAGTCGCGCCACTCAATTCCGCGGATAATCGGGAGTTTACTGTATATGTACATTGCAAACAATCTTCAAAATATTTGGCGGATACTGATGGTATGAAACTATGATAAAATTAAAAGGATATTTGCATGTTTCATAATATCCACAAAATAAGCAAGTCTTTTTGTCAATAACCGGCAATCAACTCATATCGATTTTTTTTTTTCTCAAAACATGATATTTACATGATTCTTAATTATTAAGAAAATACATATGTCTGTAGATTGCAAACAATTTTCAATAAATTTGGTCATTATATGCGTTGATCTGAAATATTGAAGCATTTATATAAATTATAAAATTCCATATAAAATGAAATATTCTAATTCTGGACAGTCATGGTATAAAAGTATACGATTAAAATAAAAATATATTTACATGTTTCATAATATAAAAAAATAAGAAAATCTTTTTTGTCAATATCCGGCAATCAACTCATATCGATTTTTTTTTTCAAAACATGGATATTTACACAATTCTTAATTATTTAGAAACTATATATATCAGTACATTGCGAACGATTTTAATAAATTAAAATTTTATATGGGCTAATCTTAACTATACAAGCATATAGAAAAATTACAAAATCACTGATAAAATTAAATATTCTAATTCTGGACAGTCATCATATAAAAGTGTACGATAAAAATATAAATATATTTACATGTTTTATAATATAAAAAATAAGCAGTTCTTTTCGCCAATATCCGGCAATCAAATCATATCGATTTTTTTTCTTTTCTTAAAAAAAAAAAAAAAAAAAAAAAAAAAAAAATGGATATTTACACGATTCTTAATTTAGAAAAACATAGATATGTGTACATTGTGAACAATTTTCAGTAAATTTAAATATTGTAGGTGCTGGTCATGAAATACGGGGAAACAAAAAAATAATAATAAATACGAGGGCAATTCGGAAAGTAACCTCCGTTTATGAATTTAAAAAAGACTAATGAAAGGAAATATGTTTTATTACTTACGTATGAAAGACACGTTCTTCAGCTACTTCTCAACATAATTGCCGTATTAATTAAAACAATTATCATAACGGTAAATCAGCTTTGAAATTCCATCGTCACATACTTCTGCCGCCGGCCTATTCATCTGCGATTATTTTTACATTCAACTCGCATCACTCTTTCAATCGAAAGAATTTTAACATTATTTTTCTATATAATTTGCTGATAAATGTACTACAAAAATGTTTTAAAAAATAGTTGGTCAGGTGAAATATTACGAGAGCAATTCGGAAACGAATTTTCGTTTTGTTGTATAAATGAAAAACACGCCTAGTTTCAACAATTTTTTTATTTACATCTCAAAGGTACAGCTGTCTTCTATTTTTCAACATAGTTACCATGTGCATTCAATGGTTGCGCTCCGCTCACTACTAATAGTGCCACGCCTCGATGGAAGTTTATTTTCGAAATGTCCCATTATTACAAATTTAAAAAAGATAGTGTTGTGGACAGAATAGAACGAACAGCCCTGTTGAATAGGCCGGCGGCAGAAGTCTGTGACGATGGAATTTCAAAGCTGATTTACAGCTATGATAATTGTTTTAAATAATGCTTCGATTATGCTGAGAAGTAGCTGAAGAATGTGCATTTCAAACGTGAGTAATAAAAAACGTATCCTTTCATTAGTTTTTTTTTAATTCATAAACGGAGGTTTCTTTCCGAATTGCCCTCGTAAATAATATTTTTTTTTTCATTTTTCATTATTTTAAAGTTTCATTATCTTTTTTTTTTTTTTTTTTTTTTCCCCTTCAGCAGTTGGTACTCCAAATTTGAAGGAAATTCATGAAACGAAATATCTGGAATTTTTTTAGTGAATCGTAAGTGCAGTATGGAACACAGCAATGAGCCGGTTTTTACAAAAAAAAAAAAAAAAAAAAGAAAAAAAAAAAAGGAAAAAATCGTAATTTTAGTTAAATTATACCTAAGAAAACACAAGCGTGCAAGAGACGGGGTCAAACCGTGATCAAACACATGAATTAAAGTATGTATAAACGCTTAGATAAAATGTAGTTACATATAATAAATGATTATAAAATGTTAGAGTAAAATTAATGTGAGTGGGCGTGGCGACCCAATCGTGTATTTCCTTAATGTGATTGGGCGTGGCAGCCCAGTCTTGCCTTCCTTTAATTCGGCATAGCATTCATGAGTACAAGATTGGGCTTTCAACTTGTTTATATGACTAGATCATATCATATTACTTTTAAAATTATATACTTCACAAATTTCTAGTTGTTATTTGTATCTCTTGTTCAATTATCATTATTATTATTTATTAGATTTCAAGAAAACGATAATTCAGGTTTATAACTTGATAAAATAAATAACAATAATCTGATTGATGGCTTTTACCTATTGTGAAATGATAAATATAAATAGCTCTATAAAACTACAATATAAAACTTCGATATACCCCCGAAAAAAGACAATAATTTTCGTTCGAAAAAATAATTTTTAAATAATGCATAATATCACAAATAAAACAATATTATAAGTTTTTGAATAAAATTAAGATAGTAAATATTATTACCAATAGTAAAAATTATCGAAAACATTATAGAATACACAAAATTGTAATACTGTGTGAACTTTTTTGCTCCAAAAAAATATTGATATATATATATATATACGACAATTTTTGAGACACTACTTTCAGGTGGTTATAAAATTATATCATCTCTCATTAACCCTTTAAGGGGGCAAGGCATTTTTTATCAAAAAATGTTCAAATAATTAATTCGCACCGGAATTAACAAACAAATTTATTGGAAAATAATCAACAGCTTTTTTTCACGTATATTATGAAATCGAAATTGTACTAAATATTTACTGGTGCCAGTGGCAATGAAGGCATTAAAATTAACCGTTTGCAGACTGCAAACGGTGCCCCTCAAAGGGTTAAGACGCATGTTCAAGTAATCACAAAAGATTTAATACTTCAGATTTGATTAGATCTTCCATTAAAAATACTTTCGAAATAGATTTTCTTCATTAAATGGAAACATGTTGTTAATTTATCTATTTAAAAAAAAAAATAAAATAAAATAAAAAGTGCTTTTTTAATGCATCAAAGCAAACCACATGGGCTTTAAATTCCGAAAGCCTGAGTTTGGTATTGCCAGAATAAAAACACAAAACCAACACCATAAATATATCTATCTCACACCGTTAAAATTAAAAAAAAACATTTAATAAAAAAGAGATGTTTATATTTTGCAGCATGTGTAATAACAGTTGTTGTTGTTATATTGAAAATACGAGCGAGCACTTATGTTCTCCTCGTTGCATTAAAACTAGAGGTCGACCGAAAATCCGGTTCCGGACGGACCGAAACTATCAGTATTCCAAAAATAAAAATCTCGTTTCTTCCTTGGGAAATTTTCAATACTACTCATCGATTTGAGACTATTTATTGCTGCGAACTTCATTGTTTATAATTATCAGTTATAACTGACACAAGACGTGAATGTAAATTATAAAGAAAGCAATGCATATTTAACTAAACTTTTTCATGTGCTCATTGAAAGTTGCAGACATAACAGTAACAGAAAATTTTCAGTTTGAAACCGCAGAAGTGTTTCGAATACTCTTTGAGAACTTTCTAGAACAGAGGTTCCCAAACTGTGCTACTTTCCAGGGTCTCCGCCACGCTTTAGGAAAAGTTACAAAAGTAACATTGATGGTAACTATCTTCAACAACTCTTTTATTTGACTAAATTTTATTTTCTTTAAAAAATTCCGATGCAAGTATTAATTTTACGCCCTATTTTTACGTTTTCCGATCAAAAATTCGATAAATGGAGAATTAAACGTGTATTTACTGTAAGAAAGCCAGAAATTGTATTCTGAAGGAAAATTTGATATTTGAATTTCCTAACTCCTCCTCTCAGTACAACTTGAGGTGTTATCCAGTGACTCCACGCTTCATGCTCAACTACGTCATCATTCCGAAAAAAATCAGTCTGATTTGAAAGATAAACCGCCTGATCTTTTTCAATATGAATGGCAAAGTAGTGTATGCATATGCATGCTTCAAAAGAAAATATCACAACTCTTGTTAAAACAAATATGAAATGTCCTGGACATAGGTACAGACTTCACGGGTGCGAAATAGGCAATAAGATACTCATGGCACCACTATTAGTGATAAGAAAATTTAAATTTAATTTTGTAAATATAGAATTAGCAACCACCTCATTTATCCACAGATTTTGCAATATTTTTCTACTGTGAAGTACTTTGAAAATACTGTAAAAATTTAGTGGTAAAAATGTGCGAACCCTGGATACTTCTACAACTAATTTAAAATTTTCCTTTTATCCTGTTTAATCACTGATTAATTAGGACTAAAATAATGTTCTATAATTCGTGATAAAAGTTTGTCTTGTTAGACCCCGTCGCCCCCCGTTAAATCGGCGCTTATGACCCCATGGCACTTACCTGATATTTTAACGAGTCGCTTGAGTTTGTGAAGATCATATAATTGCAAAGGCTCTTAATAAACCTCGTAAAATTGATATTGTCATGAATTTGCTTTATGAAAAAGTTGTTAATTTAGTGTCAATATTTCCTTGTCAAATAGATCATTTTTTTTTCTTAAATTAACTCTATAACAGGTGACGTAAAAGAACACTTAACAGCATTTTCAGATGTACAAAATTTGCACTACAAATGAATGAATCTACTGACGTCACTGGATTAGCAGTTTTATTAGTTATTTTTCAGTTACATATACTAATATCTCGTTCAGACCAGGGCATTTAAGAGTCTTAAATGACTTTTTTGAAACGGGCACCCGGAACTTAACTTGGCATTTCCATTATTACGGTGTTTGAGAACATGAACTTGGTTAAAGTTAAGCACCTTACTAACGCGTCTGAAAGAGGTTTCACAAAGCTGTCAGAATCATATTTTTTGTAGATCACTGCAAACCAACACACTAAGAGACGAAATATTTTTTGATCAATACATAGGAAAACAAATATGAACATGAATGCACTAATGATGCGAAAGCAATGATGGGTTACAATGGCATTGCAAAAATTAAAGAGATGATAAAGCACCGTAGCACCATCTATTGCGTTCTTTATAGATACACGCCATCCCTGGGAAAATTATGAACTTATGAAAAGGTTAAATGCTGCCATTAAAATAATAAACTATATAAAATCACGAGCTCTTTAAAACAAACTTTTTAAGCATATGTATGAAGTTATTGGATGCCGGCATCCGCCCATCCTACTTACATACCGAAGTAAAATGGTATTGTCTATGATGAGCGTTTACACAATTGTTGCAACCATGGAACTATTAATAAAGAGGAACTGACATTTCCTTAAAATAGTGAAGCTTCAACTGTAACCGCTATCGCAAGCGTTGTTTACCGCCGGTGGAAACTTCCACCAGTAGATTTATATAGAAATTTTCACTTTATTTAAAAGCCTTATTACTACAAAATTACAGTCATAAATAATGGTCGAAACAGATTTTTATTTTTACTGGTAGGAATTTACTTTGCCCTGCGTTTCCGCCATATTGTGACAACCATGGAAACAAACTGACAGTTTTTACAGGGCATACTGATACCAGTAAAAACAAATAGAAAATTTTACGACATTTTTGAGAAAAAATTGCATGAATAACACACTAAAATAAGAAGAAATTTTCCATTCAATTTTACTGGTGGGATGTTAGTCCTAGCGGTAATCAAAAACTGAAGATCCGATTTAAAAAAAAGCAGCCGCCATCTTATGACAACCTTCTCAGTTACTTCACTTGCAACTGGTAGACAGTACACTATATGTCTCCTCCTCTTTATTCATAACTCCACTGTTGCAACTGCAGATGTGATATTAGAAGAACCATAACACTAAACCGGCAAAATTTTTAACTAATGAAGATTGTGAATTCTAATTGCATATTTTTCCGACATGTTTAGCAAAATGAACTAAATGTGTCTATCATTGCAATGAAAATTTGTCCCAAATTCCGATTCCCTTACCAAACTTGTCTTCTTTTAAGATGAAACGTGTATTGGTCGGATTCTGAGTCGAATGATGATATCGATTACGCCCCTCTTCTTAAATAGGAATGCAAACAACACCAGATAAAAAAAAGTATACAAATAAATATTCAGCGGCATCCTACAGATTTGAAATCTCTTTCAAACAACATTTTTCAACAGCTGAATAGAAAAGGCTTTGGACGACTAAAAATGTGTTCAGGGTTATATTACAAACAAGCAAACAAACAAAATAAATAAATAAATAAATAAAATAAAAACCATAAAAAAAAAGCAATTTAATAAATTACAACGACCATTTGCAAAATGATTTTTTCGAAGACTAAAATTTAAGACATAAAAAATCGCACAGAGTTAATCATACATTACGTACGCCAAGAATTAAACATTAACATTCCTGGACCCATCATGAATAAATTTTAAAAGAAATTTCAGTTTTACAGTTTTCGGTACTCTATATTTTTAAACTTCTACGGAGCTGGTCATACATTACGTACTCCATGGATTAAACATTAACATTCCTGGACCAATTTTAAATGAAATCTCATACATTACGTACGTCATGGATTACATTTTTCGGTACTGTAAAATTTTAAACTTCTACGGAGCTGGTCATACATTACGTACGCCATGGATTAAACATTAACATTCCTGGACCAATTTTAAATGAAATCTCATACATTACGTACGTCATAGATTACATTTTTCGGTACTGTAAATTTTTAAACTTCTACGGAGCTGGTCATACATTACGTATGCCTTGGATTAAACATTAATATTCCTAGACCAATTTTAAATGAAATTTCATTCTTAAGCTTCTAAACATCTCACAATATTACTTTTTACATCGTCGTATAGAGAAAAAAATGTACTTTTAAATGCAATTTGTTTGAAAGCTGTATCTCAATTTGTTTCTGAGTTATTATTTTGTTAGTAGTTTTTATTACTTTTTTGTCATAGTGGCAACCGAAGTATCCATCTCTGTTGAAAGTAAAGGGAAAATACAGATTACTGTATAGACCAATCATAAAACGAATAAAATGCAGATTCAACCAATAAAACGCTTCAGATACAGGGTCGGACTGGGTCAGTGTAAAGGGCGCAGACCTTGGATTTTGAGAGGGCGCAAAAATTTTAACAAACTCAAGTCAATTTTATTTGCTTGTGTTGTATCTGGCTTGACACACTCGTATAGCACAAAGTAATGATAATAGCTTAAATTATATCTCTATCTCTTGATAGAAGACTTTGCTATATTCTCCGTGCATGTTTAAAGTTCCACCAAATCTACACAATACAACGTAATTTTTAAAAACAAATCATGCAATATCTAAAAACTCCAGCCAGTTGAACACAGATTACCTTGTAGTAGATGACTGATATCAAGACTAGGGCTTTCTTATTTTCTTCTTTTATCTATAGTCAGGGGCGCGCCAGCAGTATCCAGCGCCTGTGTGCAGAATTTCAATTGGGGCCCTAACGCCCCCTCCCCCCCACCTTTAAAAATAAAACTTTATATAAAAAAAATATATATGAGTATCTATAAACGCATTAGATGCCCTCCTGCTGGAGTTTATACAGATCAAATAAAGTTTTTTGAACCAGAAAATTATTTAATAAAATGCATCTTGTTTCTATAGGGTTCGTATTTTATTTCTTTTATTAAATAAAATTTCTGCTTCCAAACATTTTTAGACATTGCTTGAAAAATAAGGAAGATTGGAAGCTATGTAAATAACATTCGAAACACAATAAAGGTTGTGAAAATAAAACCTGTCTGTATCAGAATTCTGCATTAAACAATCAAATTTCATTAACCGGGAAAAAATAATACAATAGTAAATAAATAAAAGAAACTAATAAAAGATAGTTGTTTGCCATCTCTAATTTGCATGACTATATTAATAAAAGACTCTGCATGTGTTGTCGATGGTCAATGTGTTGTCGATGGATAAGAAAATTTACTGCGGATAGCAAAAAAAATTAATGCTGGTAAAAGATGGCAGGTCCAAATGCAGCTGAGCTCTGATTTTTCTTTTTTGATTATTAGCCTAAATATAATTAAAATCCATAATAATAATCGCAAAATGGCGAGCTTTCTTTCTTCAAAGCAATCATGCCTCTGTATTTCTCCAGACGTTAAGCGGTTCTGTACACTGACGGGAGTGTAGCGTTCGATTTTCACTGCATTTTGAAATTGGGATGGCCGGGTCCCCTTCGAGTTACAAAAAAACAAAGAGAGGAGGGGGAGGGGAGAAATAAAGAAAATCGTCTTATCTTTCTGATTCCAACGGTATCTTTCTTTACTCTTACAAAAGCCCAAAACCCCTTTTTATTTGGCGCGATTTACGTCAGTTTTTAAGTTTTCCCGTTTTTCAAAATTTTCAAAAAAAGAAGAAAAACCCCTATTAATACTTGGTACCTGGTATTTTACCTGGGTAATGATACTATAAACCATTCTTGCTATTTTTTCCGAATCTAACGATATCTCTGGTGTGAAAAAATATTAATACTTACTATCTAAAAAAAATCTTTCAGTCACTTCAAGTATTCCCCAGAGATGTTCTTTTCTCCCAGTTCACGTCTTCTCAAGTTTTCGTTTTCCTTCTCAGAGATATGTGCTTTGAATATCATTTCGCGTTTTAAAATAGTGAGGGGATGATGCGCATTATATATTTTTTTATGTTTTATCAAGATTTTTTGGTCAGAATTGAAACTTTCATATATCAAATGCCAGAAATTAAATACAAATTCGAGGTTCGCTTGAAAAATCAGATCGGAGCTTCGATATCAACTGCTGTGTATGCCTCAGAAGGCATCGGAGCCTCAACTCGAGCTTTGTTTGGATGGATTTTCATTTAAAAAATTAAAAAAAAAAAGTCATACAAATTCGAGGTTGTACAATGCCGAAGGCAGTGCTGGTGACAATATTAAACTCGTTTGGAAAGATTTTCGTTTAAAAAATATAAAATCAAAACAAACCGGACAGTGCGTGGCACGTCCGGTGTATAATGCTGCTGAAGACATTGCGCCCCTCCCCATCTTTAGGATCGGTTGGAAAAAATTTCGTTTAAAAATAAAAAATCATTCACATTTGATTTGATTTTAGGCATATTTAAGGTTATTATCATTTTGCAATGTCGGGCGGGTTGGTTAGTAGGGCATAGCATGGAAATTTGAAAATATTTTTTCCGTTCATATTACAGCGATCATTGTAGCTCCTAACAGTCCTAACTTAATTAAGTCTAAATTGAACTTTTTTTTGTCATTCTAGTCTCTGGAGCGTTTAAGGTTATATGCAATGCTAATAAGTGCTCATATTTCAGTACTTTCAATTTTATGTTCTGAATTAAAATGAAAAAAATCTTAAATCACCACATTTATATATTCAGTATGTGGTTAGACACAAACGTACGAAGTGCAGGGAAAGTTCCGCAACCGCTCAATCTTTGACAAAGTAAGAATTTTTGGACATTTATGGCCAAATTTAGCCTATTTTCACCATCCCCTCCCCCTTAACAAAAATTCTGTTTCTGCCATTATGACAGGTCCAGAGTACAAGATTGTATAGGTAAAAAGTATTTGTTCTGCTCGGAGGTCTATGGTCCGAAAAGACACAATTTTGGTCCAATATATAAAAGTTTCAAGTGATAATTTGTAGGAGCGCTTAAAAATGATATTGCTTCGACCGCCTAAAGTATAGACTTTACTCTACGCAAAACTCAATGTGTTAAACCTACGACACGGAATGCCAAAACTTTCACAAACGGTTGATGCTTCAATTTCACCAGTTATTAACTTGTCCCATAGCTGACGTCAGTCTCTCCAATCTTAAATCGCTACATTGAACACACACTCATTCCTACATTCCTCTTTTACATTGTTTCTCTATTCAGGGTAGAGCCGGAATTGGACAAGATTGTTTCCAGGACGTGTCGGGCAAGCAATATGTTTTGTAAAAATAGTAAAAGCGATAATGAGCATCCGATAATGGAATCATTGTAAATATACCTAAATACATTACAGAGAAATATTTTCAAAAATCTACTTTTCATTATATAGTTTCAAATATTATAATTTTTTTTAACCCTCTTTCTTTTCTTTTATTCTAAACTACATTATTTTTTTTAATGAATCGTAATCTGAATGTTGAAAAGTCTAAGTATGCAATCATTAATGTTGTTATTGTGTATTTTTGTCTTGGGAACACATAGTAATCTAACATTTCTTCATAAATATGTATGCAGTATTCTTTAAAAGGATTTTAATTGTATGGTAAGAAATTGGGAATTTTTTGTAGAAATTGAGTGGGGCCTGTTTTCACTAATTTTTGTACAGGCCGGGTCGCGAACTGCGAAAATATCAACGGGCAGAGCCCGGGCCTGGAAATTCCGTTTTCCAATTCAAGGCTATCCAATGCGCTCCCCGCGGACCTATAGTGATGCACTTTGAATGTTTTCCTGGCGCCCATTCGAATTTTTCCTCTTACTAGCTATTTTTAAAATTAAAAATTCACTTTGAAGGATGAAAATCAATAATATCTGAAATGGGTTCTTTTAATTGTTACCAGTGATCGTTATTTCGTGTTAATTATTTTATTATTAATTTGTTATTTAGGAGTTAAAGTGTCTGTCCCCTTCACCTACAAAACTTTTGAGATAGGTTGACCCTCTTAAAACTGTAATTTTAAATTTATTATGATTTATATTATTTCTGCAAATTATTTTTAAATAGATTTTTTGAGTCGTAGGGGATTTGTGCCCGTGAGATGTACAGGGTGTATCTAAACTCTTGGTCAAAACTTTCAAACACTATTAAATAGGAAACTGAAGGTCCCAAACGTCTTCCGAAGGAGATAGGCGGCTTTAAAGTTTAGGGTCCAAAATTTCAAATGATTATTATAAGAGACGGAAATATTGTCGATTCGTTTGCGGTTTTCACTAAAACTATTCTTTATGTCAGTATTGCCTTGAAAATAAATTTTAAAGATAAAGTTCAAAAAATACCGATAGAGGGCGCTTTAGACTTTGGAGTAACCAACAACTATTTTTTACCGTTATTTTTTGTATCTCATTACATTCTTTCAAAAGCTTAGACTTAAACTTAAATTTTGAGCTCAAAATCTGAATCGTTTGGAGTGGTTAAGTAGCACAAACTGAACTGTGTTCAAATTTCAACACGTGAATACAGTTCAGTTTGCGCTACTTAACCACTACCAACGATTCAGATTTTGAGCTCAAAATTTAAGTCTAAGCTTTTGAAAGCATGTAATGAGATACAAAAAGTAACGGTAAAAAATAGTTGTTCGTTACTCCAAAGTCTAAAGCGCCCTCTATCGGTATTTTTTTACTTTATCTTTAAAATTTATTTTCAAGACAATACTGACATAAAGAATAGTTTTAGTGAAAACCGCAAACGAATCGACCAATATTTCCGTCTCTTATAATCATTTGAAATTTTAACTCCTGAACACAGTTCAGTTTGCGCTACTTAACCACTCCCAACGATTCAGATTTTGAGCTCAAAATTTAAGTCTAAGCTTTTGAAAGCATGTAATGAGATACAAAAAATAATGGTAAAAAATAGTTGTTAGTTACTCCAAAGTCTAAAGCGCCCTCTACCGGCATTTTTTGAACTGTATCTTTAAAATTTATTTTCAAGAAAATACTGACATAAAGAATAGTTTTAGTGAAAACCGCAAACGAATCGACAATATTTCCGTTTTTAACACTTTCCAACAAAGTTTAAAAGTGTTTATGCATTCGGTTTGTCTGGCCGTCTGTCCGTCTGTCCAGGGGCGTAGCTACCGTGGAGCAGTTGGAGCGAACTGCTCCAGGCGCACGAATCCTAAGGGCGCAAAATTATATGGAACGAAATAAAGATTTGTAAAAATCTTTATTAATCATATATTATAGATAAAATTAATCAGGTATTATAGATGAATCTTGTTACAATCAGCATATTCCTATGATATTTTTCCTTGTGTTTAACTTTAACTATTTCGATTTAACCATTTATCTACTGACGGAACCATCACCGGTGAATGTCGACAAGCACAGATATGCTCTGGCGTTTGGTCGCTTTTACTCAGTTTTAGAGACAGTCTCCATAACTTCCTAATTTCGAAATTACGGAGGGCTGAAGCCCCTTTCATATAACAGCACATAGTTTTTTGCCTATTAGTAAACACTTGTTCCTCAATTCTAGTTTTATACATTGAGACGTTATTTACTTGTATCCGGTCATTAGTTTGCATTCTGCAAAATTGTAATGAATTTATATGTTTTTAGTTATTAGAATGTGAAAAAGTATTAGCAAGACTAATAAAGCAAAGTTTCCTATATAGCCAGAATGAAGGCATCAACGTAAGTTTAACTTAACCCTTTATCTACTGACGGTACTTATAAGTACCATTAAAATAATTTGTTATACAACTGATTTAATACATCGATTAGTTGTAATACAGTTTAGAATGAGTTATGGATACATTACTTTATCTTGTTCCAAAGGCATTATTGTTTACACAAAACAAAAATATTTTTAAAAGGAGGATTTCTTTGGCCTTTGCATGTTTTCATCTTTCTGTCGGGGGGGTGGGGGGTGGGGATTTTTTCAATTCTGAAATATTTCTATATTTCTACTGTAAGAACATTATATTTGTACATTTTCTAATTCTACAAAATA
The DNA here is from genome assembly GCA_963932465.1 of Maratus speciosus. Classification (NCBI taxonomy): domain Eukaryota; kingdom Metazoa; phylum Arthropoda; class Arachnida; order Araneae; family Salticidae; genus Maratus; species Maratus speciosus. The sequence goes on from OZ010798.1 coordinate 298,195,979, forward strand.
CTAAGAAAAATATTTAAAATGAAAGATTTGTGTGGGGTTATAAATTTTGCACAAAAGGCTTATAAATTCAAATTTACAGTAGCGCTCAAAAGTATTTTGACAACCTTACATTCTCTCTTATTTTATTTAATATAAAAATGTAAAAGAAAATATATTCCCTATAATTGAGAACACTATGACTGCACTTATTCAAATGTATCAAGTTTCAACTTGTTTGTTTACATTCGGCGCCACCGAAGAAATATGACTCCTCCTTAGCTCAAAAGTATTTTGACAATTAGTTTGCATTTAATTGTTGAAGGTGTCAGTGGCGCTATAGCTTCGATTAGTGTTTATATCGACTTATTGTGATTATTTTTAAATGCCGAAATGTAAAAAATATTGGAATGATTCTAGAAAAGCCGCTGTAAATGCACTTAAGAAAGGTAGACTGCAAGCAGAATTAGCTCGTTCTTTTAACGGGTCTCGTCAACTTGTTATTACATGGAATAAAATTTTAATAAACAGAAATGCACCGAAAATAAGCCTCAAAGTGGCCATCCGAAAAAAAACAACTTGCAATGTTGACTGTATTCTAAAAATGATATCTACAAGTGATTGTCGTAAGTCCGCTGTAATAATAAAAAATGAATTGAAAAAAAAATTACGGCATAGAAATACACGTTTCATCAGTCAAACGAAGCTTAAACCTCTATGGTTTACATGGCAGAAGACCAGCAAAAACACGTTTGGGTCATTCACGTAAAATGAGCAAAAATTAAAAAAAAGTCGTGGGCACATACTAACCAATTTTAATAAAATTCGATGCTCAGGTTCAATTCATATTCAAGTAATGCTCTGCAAAATATCTTGAAAAAAAATAAATTTTTTTAGCAGTTTTGGACATTTAAAAAACTTGTGATATAGAATGACATGTGCGCAATCGTCCAAAGTTGCAAGTTTGAAGTTCTGTATCTTGAAAATTGTTTAACAGAAAGGAATTTTTTTTATAATTTTGTAAACTCTGAAAAATTATCTTCTTATTTACTGAGTTATAATAATCTAGTAACACCATGATTATTTATAAATTGGTTGCAAAAATTGAAAATTTGTGAATTTTGAGAAAATTAGAAACGTTATAAAAATCAAAGGAATTAAAAAACCTCTGTGAAATTAATCCCTGATGTAGTATGTCATATGTAGATCGAATTCCCCAAGTTTTAAAGTGGCCATTTATTTCCTTCATCTTCAAAAAAACTTAGAAACTTTAAAAAAAATTACAAAATCATGATTTTTCCAATTCTGTATAAGCAAAACATAAATAAAGGACAGGCCCGACATTAACAATATTGCACAGACATAAAGATTAATAAGTCCATGATACGCTAAAAAAAATTCAAGATTGCCTTTTGATTCCTAACATAAGAAAAATGGGTTCAAAATAATAATGTTTTCTGCATTCCATTAGCTATACCTCTTTGAATTCGCCCGCGTATCTTAAAATATTGCACGATTGCATGGGAAAAAAAATTTAGTGCTGCCATCTAGTTTTTTTATTTGAATTTAGAATTGATATATAGTTTTTCGTTTAGCTCAGTCTGTTCTTTCTACTCTAATTTAAAATTCTCTTGAGGCAAAAATAAACTGAAAGCAAGAATAAAAGTTTCTGCATTTAAAGTATACACATTTATCTGTAATATAAAACAATTTAAAAGTTTAATAAAGCTTTCCTTGACTTAAAAAAAAGTGATAGAAATATTGCATTTTACCCTCAACATTTTTTACTATTTATTTTTTTTTCTCATTAAGGAATAAAAAAGGCATGAATGAAACTTCCGATATTTCAAATATATACTTTTAGCTATAAGGTGTAGCAATTTGCAGCTTGTCAAGGCTGTCCTTCGTGTGTAAAGGATTAATAGAAATATTGCTTTTTTTCCCTTAAAAATTTTCAAAAATAATTTTTTTCTCGATACGAAATAAAAATACAATTACTAACTTACGCCAGTCTGTTAATTATCATTCATTCCTAATTATAAATAATTTTTAATATATTCTTTCCATTACTAAGGCTAATAATTGAAATTGAAATTTTAAGCACGTAGACAATACCTCGATTTTACATTCACTTTTAATGTAAATTTTAATACTTAACCCTAGAACTACCGGAAATTTTACTCAAGTTTTATAAAAACATTCTACACCAGAATTTTTACTTAAAACTATTTAATTTCTTTATTTAACTTATTATTGTCTGATTTATACATTTAGTTTGTTTTGAAGAAATTTCTGGTTTGAATAAATATTTTGAATGTACATGTCGGGTCCATTGGACCCTTCTGGTAGACAGAGGGTTAAATGAACAATCCAGAAATCTATTATTTTACATTTACTCATAAATAGATATGATCTACTTATAGACTGATTTTGATTAAAATCTGTGACATGTGTGCCACAGCTGATTTGCTCATTTTGCATGGAATGACCCGTTTGTTATCTACTAAGAATAGGAAGGCTAGAGTTGCATTTGTAAAACGGCATAACCCTTTCAGGGGCAAAGCAATTTCATTGCTAAAGTGTTGAAATTAATGATTGACACCAGAATTTTGGTTAAAAAATTTTTGGTTTATTATGTGTGTGAAATATAGCTTTTTCATATTTACAAATAAATTTGTTTTCAAATTCCGGTGTCAATCATTAAATTCAACACTTTAGCAATGGATTTGCTTTGCCCTTGAAAGGGTTATGCCGTTTTATAAATGCGACTCTAGCCTTCCTATTCTTAGTAGATAACAAACGTGTTTTTGCTGGTCTTCTGCCATGTAAACTATAGAGGTTTGGGCTTCGTTTGACTGATGAAACGTGTATGTCTATGCCGTAATTTTCTTTCAATTCATTTTTTATTATTACAGCCGACTTACGACAATCACTTGTAGATATCATTTTTAGAATACAGTCAATATTGCAAGTTTTTTTTTTTCGGATGGCCACTTTGAGGCTTATTTTCGATGTATTTCTGTTTATTAAAAACTTTATTAGATGTAATAACAAGTTGACGAGACCCGTTAAAAGAACGAGCTAATTCTGCTTGCAGTCTACCTTACTTAAGTGCATTTACAGCGGCTTTTCTAGAATTACTTCAATATTTTTTACATTTCGGCATTTAAAAATAATCACAATAAGTCGATATAAACACTAATCGAAGCTATAGCGCCACTGACACCTTCAACAATTAAATGCAAACTAATTGTCAAAATACTTTTGAGCTAAGGAGGAGTCATATTTCTTCGGTGGCGCCGAATGTACACAAACAAGTTGAAACTTGATACATTTGAATAACTGCAGTCATAGTGTTCTCAATTATAGGGGATATATTTTCTTTTACATTTTTATATTAAATAAAATAAGAAAGAATATAAGGTTGTCAAAATACTTTTGAGCGCTACTGTAATTAAAAAATATCTTCTAAATTCCTTCTAAATCCTTCAATCCTTCTAACATTTATTAAATGATTATGTAAATATTCTAATGTGGTTTATACAATTCACGAAAAATTCTTTAGAAGATAAAATTTTCATGAATTCATCATGAAAAGTTCATTTAAAGATCAGTTAAAAGGAATTACTTTTATTCGCCAAGTTTTAATTTTAATTTATACCATATTGTGGCCTCAAGTAACTTCTCCAACACCGTTTTAGCATGCCTGATTTTTGTTCTGTAACATTATCTTAGAGGACAGATGAAGATTTTCAAATTTTAAAGCAATCAATACTTATTTCCAGGGCTGTCTCATCGGTCACTTTATTTCTAAACAATAATCTTCCTGGTACACTTCTATTGAAAATATGTTAGAAATTTATCATGATGATTACTGTATGGAGACAATGTTGCCAGATGGGCGACTTTTTAAAAAATCAGATTCTTGATTGGCACCGCTTTTTTGAAATGGTAAAATGTGCCTTATTTAATCATATATTAATTAAGGCAAAAAGAAAGGGAATTTTACCATTTCAAAAAAGTGGTGCCAATCAAGAAATCTGAATTAAAAAAAAGTAGCCCACTGGCAACACTGTATGGAGAAGGAGATAATGGTAGCCAAAGAAGTCACCGATGAGGAACCGATATTTGCGATGTAACAGCAATTCCTTAGCTATTTATAGTTATTTTAAGATTAAAAAAAAAACCATGGTTTGACAAATTGAAATGAAATCCAACAAAGTGAAAATTTGTTTTGTGGAAATTAAACATGCATCAATACAGCTTACAAAACAATAATAAGAGCCGGATTTAGGCATATTCCACATCAGCCCACGGCAACAAAATTCAGAGGGGGGTGAGGAGGAAGAGGCTAATTAAATTTCTTGCATATTGTTTTTGAGATTTTGCAAATATGGCAAATCTCAAATGCAGAATTGATTAGCAGTTTAAGAAAAATAAGAGAAAAAGTGAAGTATCAAATCCGCTGTTTATTAGGACCTGATTATCGCCTATGCAAATTTACACCACTTGTTTTTTGTTTTCGAAAAATAATTTTCCGCATTTAAACTTATTTAATCGCAGAATTTTAGGATGAAATAAGGCAAAACACATTTTTCGAAAATAGCAATGTGAGTTTGCTTAGGCCGTAATCAGGCTAAATAATATTTACACGTTTCTTAATATTTCTTATATTCCCGCTTGAAAAAAAAAAGTTTAGAATAGATTTAATTAATCATAACATACTTATTTAGTTCTAAAATTCTGTATACTTAGAATCCTGCTGTAGTCGCTCGCAACCTAATGTTAAACCAATCACAACGTTCTTTATAAATTTCTCATTTATATTTCAATATTTTTAAATAGCATATATGAGGTCTATGCACAGGGATGAGATTTCCGCTTTTTTTCGCACCAGTATAGTCCTAGAGAAAATGGTGTTCTGATAAATCGCAAAAATGTCCCGATCAAATAATATAACTTTTTTTCTAACAAAATACTGGTGTGCAAAAAGCGAAAATCTCATCTCAGGTAACTAAACGGTTATATTTATACTGTTTCTTTTTTCTTTTCCTTTTTTATTCTAAGGGCAGTTTCAAATTCGGATTCAGTTCTTAAATTGAAAGCATCCCCAGAACGAAAAACTGGAATGGTAATGGATATTATTGGTTTTACTAAGAAGGTGGTAAAATAATGAGTTTCTAAATTGTTGCGCACTCCAAAAATCCAAGGACTGCGTATTTCACGGTGACTGAGTCCGATCCGGCGTACAGTAGCGGTTCTTCGGGGGTTCACAATCACTTTTACACCAGAATATTGGCATATAAGATTTGATCTGTCATTATGGTGTTATTTTCTACGATTAAACAAGAATTTTTTTAATGAAATTTCTGGTAGTCAGTTGATAGTGAACTTCTTGCCGAACCGCCACTGCCTGCTTGGTGAAACGTTGTTGTATAGATGTAAGACGAACGTGAGCAATAAAAAAATTAATTGAGATATAAGAGAAAATGTTCATCAATTATCATCACAGAATGGTTGAAAAATAGTTTAGATACCAAATCCGTCGGCCGATTTCTTCGAAAACTAATACAAGTCTTGCAACAGATTTATAACATACATGCCGACATCGTCAAAAATACACCAAATTGTGCACTGGGAATCTGAAAACGTGAGGAAATTTTAACATACACGCATCAATACACACATACGTATTGAATCATTGTCAAAATTGTGAGAACGGATTCAGAGTATTTGAAAATGTAAAAAGGTTCCATTATTTCCATTTATTCTTATTGTGATTTCAATGCTTTCCTTACACTGTATGTCTATGGAAAGCAAAAACTGCAATTTTGAGTAACATATGAGGGTATCATTCAGGGTTCTCGCTGCCGATCGCCACTGCGCTAAAATGTTTCCTTTGGTGATAAAACTAAAGATTGAAATCGCCAAACTGCGGTTTTCTTTTCTTTCAGCAACACTCTCAATGATGTTATTGTGCGATAAAACTTTTTCTGTGTAACTCATTATTGCTGTTTTGATATTCTTAGTGTTTCACGACGAATCTATTATTACCATTATTTGAATTTGGTTAGTTTTCTTTAGCGATTAGCCAAATTGCTCAGATTAGCCAAAAGCCAGCGAGAACCCCGGTACCAACTTTTATCTTTGTCCATTGACTACTTTTCTAAATCATTAGCTGTAAAAATATAGTTCCAATAGTAAAAATCTTTCAAAGCAGTTCTTCATCCTTTTAAAAGTAATTTATGTCAAAATAGTCATTTTTTAAAAAGTTACGAGGTTTACATTTTTATTCGGTCCCTGGGCTCTTTACGTTATACTTAGAAAAATCTTCTTCGTACTTTAACAGGTAAAATAATAAAAATTTATTTTTCGTACGAGCAAAACTTACCGAGTTATGATACTTAAGATTTTATGAAATTTTAGTGTTTTCTGGCACTTAAAACGAAAAAATGTGTTTCGTCTATATGCTAAAAGTAAAAAAAATAAAAATAATAAAGTCTTGACAGTAGTGTGCTTTTTTATTAGTATTCTACAATGCTTCGAAACCCTTAAAAAGAGAAAACAGATATTAAGGCGTGTTATCACTTAGGACGCAAATTCCACTCCCTATTGCTAAACCTAAGGGTTTGGAATGCATCCGTATTTTTCAAATTTCTCCTCAGAAAATTAAAGTTTTTACCTTCTGTTTTCTGTGTGCTCTTCTTGAAGAATTTTCTTTCTTTTTTATTTGCCAAAATGTTTCTAAGTTAAAAAAATAAATTCTTAATTTTATATTTTAAGTGCTAAAATCTAAGTGAAGCAGACGAGTTGTAAATAAGATTTGAATACTGTAAATAAGACTAAGAATGCATTTAAAAAATATTTTGCCCAATAAAAAAGGAAGAAACATTCTTCAAGAAGAGCATACAGGAAACAGAAGACAAAAATTTTAATTTTCCGAGGAGAAATTTGAAAAATACCGATGCATTCCAATCAGGGGCCTCGCGCTAAGTTCGCGAATGTTATTACACTTGGCAAATTTACAAACTTAGTTGGCAAATTTGCTTAAAACTTTAATAAAAACTATAATATATTTTCTATTTCTGACAGACTTGGCAAAAATTACAAAACTAATTGGGAATATTATTATACTTTTAACAAATAAGAACTATATTACATTTTCTAACTGTGGCAAGTTGGCAAAATTATAAAATAAGTTGGCAAATACTGAAATTTGACTGGCATTTTAAGGTTCTCTCCCCTACCAATAAAAAGTCTTAGCGATGGCGCTGTTTCCAATCCTATAGGTTTAGCATTAAAGAGGAGAATTTCCATCCTGACTGATGAAGAACCTTCAGGGCAGCAGATTGTACTGGTCTATTGGTGCATTTAAAACTAAAATTCCGCCCAATTCGCAGAAAATATTGGTAGATACTCCTTACTTAAAGAATTATAATTCATTTCATTATTCATTATTTATTTTTAATTATTTGTATTTAATACGGTGTTAAAATACTTCGACTTTCAAATAAGAGTTTCAAATAAAGTTTTAAATCGAATTAAGAATAGAATATAAATTTTAAACTTTAAAACAAAAATGCACAGAACTTTTTCGAGTGACCAGAGGGCGCACAAACTTTACTTGCTCCAGGGCGCTGAATATGTAGCTACGCCACTGCGTCTGTCCACGCTCTAACTCCCGTAAATATACTCGGAATTTCATGAAATTGATAAAGATTATTTGAGGTCACCAAAGCATGTTTGGTATTGTATATGAAGTATGTAGGCTTAATCGTTCATTTACAGGGGCACTCAAAAGTATTCCATTACGTTATGGTATATGGGGAATAACTCCCTCAAATATACTCGGATTTTCATGAAATTGATAAAGGTTATTTAGGGTCACTGAAGCATATTTGGTATTGTATATAAAATATGTAGGATTAATCGTTCATTTACAGGGGCACTCAAAAGTATTCCATTACATTATGGTATATGGGGGGAAATCGTTTGCAGAGTATTTTAATGACATTATGCTATTTCAAATGTATTGAAACTAATATAAATCACAGAATTTCACTACGATAATGTTAGAACAGGACATTCATAGCATTTTTTTTTCATTTACAGGGACACACAAAATAAAACGGTTACAGTACAGTAATGTCTTTTAGTAATAATTGCTGGAGGTACGGTTTAAAATTCGGTATGCGCTTTTAAATTTAAATAATTTTTTGCATCTTACTCGCTATATATAATTTCTATACCTCAAATACAGGGCTGCATAAAAGTATTCACGAACCAGATTACTTATTAGAGGAAATTGCTGAAGGTAAATTTTCCACTGAAGCAGGGCTTAATTTGCGCCGGAGCCCACCGGAGCCCGGCTCCGGTACTTCTCTGTTTTTAGTAAATATTTAAATATTGGTTGAAATTAACCGGAGCTCATAAATACAGGGCTCCGGAGCCCAGTGCAATATCGCTTCCGAAAAAACGAAGCCTAAATTACCCTTTTTGTCTTCTATTGCGTTTGAGGTTTTTTGTCTTCTATTGCGTACGAGTATAAAAATCACGTTAGTAATTTTTTTATTTATTTTGTATCATGAACTTTACCCATGCTAAGGTTCTGTTTTGCACATTTGCGAAGTCGCTCATTTGTAAGTAAATATAATTGCCATGTATTGTTATTCTGATAGAAAGCAATCGAGCAGTGTTTCACTTTTTTCTATAAAAGCATCGATTCTTTCCAATAACGGTGTCAAATTTTTAATTTAATCTGATTTTCAGGGACTCACCACAAAAGATTGCTATGTGGAAGGAATCGATTTTAGTTTTTGACATGCACCTTTTATAAGAAATTGTAAAACATTGCTCCATTAAAAATGCACAGCTGCGAACTGTCCCACTTTTGTGTTAACACTATTCTCTAATCATAGTCCTTACCATATTTAATTGCAGAATTCCGCAATTTACATTAAAATTAGGCAAAGTTTATTATTCGGAAGGAGTGATAACTAAAAAGTGGAATAAATGACAGCTAAGTATATGCAGATAGATATATTTAAAAATTTTATTTTGCCAAAGAAAAAAAAGGCTTTAAATTTTGCAAATAATGTATGAAATATAAATATGCAGATTGGAGTGAAGGGGTGGGGTGGGGGGGGGGAGCACGCTACGGTTGTTAAGCATTCCAGAATATTAGGGCTCCGGTACTTTTTTTGTTAGAAATTAAGCCCTGAACTGAAGTATATGTATCTCTTAAGTGAACTAAATTTTGGCTTGCATGTAGCTAATAGATTCAAATCTTTAAATCATATACAGGTCTGCTGAAAAAATTCGCATAATTTTCCGATTGTGGATGGGAACAGCTGAAATTGGGTTTTGAAATGTATTATGCGTTTCCATATGGTTGAATTAGACATAATATTTTAATTTTTTTAAACAATGCAGTTTTGTTACATTATTCTGAATGTGTTGGAGTGTTTCATAATCTATGCTTGATGCATGATTTTTTCTTACTTGTTTATAATCATTTGAAATTTTGGACCCTAAACTTTAAAGGCGTCTATCTCCTTCGGAAGACGTTTGGGACCCTTAGTTTCCTATTTAATATTGTTTGTCTTGATGTGTACTATCACCCCTTAAAGTTTTGCTCAAGAGTTTAGATACACCCTGTATATGCATCCGAATAGTAAGTTTTCTCTTATTTATGACATAAATTCTGCTGTAAGATGATTGTTATTTAAAAATAACAAAAACAGGCACAATTTAGCCCTGTTGTAACAAAACTGTACAATTCTTTGCCACTACTACTGTGAGATAGTAGTGTTGCATGTTTTCAGCCATGTGAATTATGGCGCCTTTCGTTGATTGCATCTAGTATATGAGATGCGCCTCTGTTTATTGAAAGGTAGGATAGGTCTACATCTAAATCACTTATTGGGAGACACAGGAGTAGAATGAAACGAAATAAATAAATAATAATAATATAAAAATATCTATAAGAAAGTTTATCGCAGGCAAATTTACAAAACATAATTCAGATGTCAAGAAAATGTAATACATTTTAGTTTAATTCAATTAAGGATTTTTTTTTAAGTATTTCTACTTCAACGGAAATATCTGGCGCCTTTACTACTTCGACGCCTGTGTGCGCCGCACACTTTGCACACTGGGTGGGCGCGCCCCTGTCTATAGTTATCTTGGAAGAAAAAAAGTGATCACCCATACAAATTTTCCTGAAAATGACCGTATGAAAAAGACATAAGTAACTATTGATTTGAAATATATGTACTCTTAAATGCTTTATATAAATTTTGCTTCGGTGGCTCTGTACATATTCAAAAAATACACGAACTTCACACATACATCTCCAATCAAGAACAAAATCGATATACAAAGTTTTTTGCCTTCCTTCTGATACTTCTCTGATTTTTTTGTCTCAACTTGCTTTTCTTAAAGCATGATTACAGGTGCACTCAGGGACGGCTATAAAGGAGGGAGGGGAGAGTACTAAAAGTAAAAGGTCTGAAAATATACAAAATATTTGGTTAAAATCTAAAAGATATCATTTAAAGAAGCGATGAAAAACATTTCGTCCAGGGCGCCATGGCTACTAAGTCTCTCATTGGGTGCATGTTTTCTTTTTCAATCGCATGAAAAGATGTTCCCTTTGTTTTGGATCCTGAAATTGCTACGATATAGCTTTAATTTCTTTCTGATATTAAAAAATACCACTCTTGTGCTGTCTGTCTATTAATTGATGATTATCCCTAAACGATTAATCGAAATTTAGTACACTATTGAGAATGTATGTGTACAGCGAGTGAAAAAATATTGGTGCGGATTTAGGCACTTAGGGGCGCAAAGTTTTCCCTGGATAGGGGGCGCACCGGCCCTCGGGCCGATGGGCCGGCGGGTCAGTCCGAGCCTGTGCTCTTTAACCAACAATAAATTTCCTTTTAACAACCACTTGTAAAATTTACTTTAAAAAGATAAAATACATATTATTTGAATTTCGAAAAGAGCCACTTTTCTATAAAATGCTGAACAAAATTCCTTGAAATCAAAATATGTTGTAAAGTTTATAAAGACTTACATCTTTTTTGTTTGTTTGTTTCATAGTTTTCTTTCAGTTACAAATATGCCAAAAAAAGATGATAATCTATATATTTAAAACACAAGACACTTATTTTAGTCATCTGTCTTGGGCTTTATACTAAACTGATATTACTAACTACTTTTTTGAATGAAAGTTATTCATTTGTAGATGTGGCCGCACTAGAATTTTTTTTTTAAATATTCACATTTCTATAGTTAAATTTTAATTTTAAAAGTTTTTTTATGATTTTTTTTTTCAAAATGGTGGCAGTCGGATTGCTTCCATTGTTGCAGTGAAAAGAGAAATAATGGGATTTATTTATCGTTATTGATGCCATTTTCTCATTACAGTTCAAAATATATTTTTTAATGAACAAAAAATGACGTTACATTTTAAACAAGTTGGAAATTGCATGTCAAACGTGGAAAATGAGGTGCGTTCGTACTATAACCAGTTTTATAAATATTTTTTGCAGAAAACATTGTACTGAATATATATTTTAGTGCACTTCATAAGTGCATATAAATTTCATTTTGTTCGAAAGGCTGTCACATCATTAAAATGCACTTGAAATAATTTTTCCCATTGGCCGTAATGTAACGGGAGACTTTTGACTGTCCCTGTAATTAAACTATACATCTGATTTTCATAAAATTTGAAATGTCTCGAGAAAATTTTGCAACAATTATATATTTAAAATTTCAGACCATTCGGTTGGGTAGTTTTTGCTCTGTTATATGCGGACAGACGGACGGGCTGAACGACGACTATAGGTGCTACGTATTGATATAATTACGAACGCACCTAAAAACATGTATTTTTCCTCATAAAGCTCTTACAATATCTTTTTATTCCACTGATACTGAGTTTGAAACGCTACGTGAAATGTTTCAGTGAGTGAAAACGTCATATTTAAAATAAATGTGCATTTGCTTTGAATTAACTAAATATTTTACTATGAATGCGTCTGAAAAACATACATTTCGAAACTTTTATTCACTGGTACTGAGATTTGAACTTCAAGTCAAGAATGCAAATGCCCATGCGCAAAGTTGTAGCTGACAAACGTGACTTCGATATTTGTACACTGCAGGTAGCAACAACACTCAGTTATTCATTGACTCAATTTCAATTTTCAATAACAGATATCAATTCAATACAGATCTGAAAAAAAAATACAGCTGACTTGCTTCTGGTTAAATATAATTTCACTTTTACTTCTGTCCCTGGTCTGACGAAACTAAATTTTTTCTAGTTATGCAAAGTAAAACTATTTACATGCATACTTATATTCTTTTCTTTGTTTTTAAGTTTTATGTAATTCCACTTTTGAGAGCTCCCAAATCGCACCCTTAATTTCGTCACTGGATTCAAACGACAAAAGTTATTTTATGTTAAGTTCATTAAAAATTAGTTGATAAATAAATTAATTCAGTAAATCTTTGTACAATTATTACATCCACACCAGACTTTTTTAAAAGTTCTTTTTAATAATAATTTGAACTACTAAATTTTAATGTTGATCATGTTAACGAGACAGTTCGGAACTTTTTGGCTACCCCACCTCAAGATCCCCCCCCCCCTAAAATTCAACCTATTGTTATCCACAATATTATCAAAAAACTCAAAAAGCGTAAAACCCCAGGATACGATAAAATTACTAACTCTGCTCTTAGAAACCTTCCTCCTAATTGCATTATCTATATCACTGACCTCACTAATGCTATCTTAAAACATAACTACTTCCCTAAACCTTGGAAACTTTCTATAATCTCTCCTATTCCAAAACCAGGAACTAACCTGTCAGACCCCACTAATTACAGACCTATCTCCTTGCTACCTTCTATCAGTAAAGTGGTGGAACGTGTCATTCGTGCCCAGTTGCAGGAGTTCATTCAACAGCACAACATTCTCATGCCCGAGCAGTTCGGCTTTCGCCCAAAACACTCAACACAACACCAGCTTCTTAGGGTTGTTGAGTTTCTCAGCGAGAAACTCAATGCAAAAATTCCCGCAGCTGCCATCTTTCTTGATGTCGCAAAGGCATTTGACAAGGTCTGGCATATGGGCCTCATTTACAAATTAATTCAGCTCGGTTTTCATCCCAGACTTATACATTTAATATATTCGTACCTTTGCGACCGCTCTTTTCAAGTCCGCATAAACAACATTCTTTCTATTATTCTCCTTATCCTAGCGGGCATCCTCCAAGGGAGCGTGTTGGGCCCATTTTTATTTAACATTTTCTTTAACGATATCCCACGCTCCTTGCACACTCACCTCGCTCTTTATGCGGACGACACCTGTATTTATGCTTCGGCACACCACCCGTATACTCTATACAGGTACCTACAGACTCATGTTGATGACTTCATGAACTGGTGTATGCTTTGGCGCGTTGTCATAAATGAAACTAAAACTACTGCAGTATATTTCTCTCGCAAAATAATTTTCCCTAACAGAATCATTATTAACAACACTGTTATCCCTTGGTCAGACCAAGCTAAGTATCTTGGGGTCATTCTGGACCGCCGCTTAACCTGGAAAAAGCACACTTTCTCCATCAGAGGCAGTGATGTAGTCGTAAAAAGAACAGAGGCTATACGCTCTAAGCAGAGGGTATACGCTGAAGGCAGAGCGTATACCCTAGAGTGTATATACTATAGCTTTCTTGAGAAACAGAGGGTATACGGTGTTCCTTAAAAAAACCCAGAGGGTATACGGCGTATACCCCCGTATACCCTCCACTACACCCCTGATCAGAGGTAAAGTCGCTGGAGCCTTTAATTCTATAAAACCTCTCCTTAACAGTAAAACCTTGTCTGTTCACAATAAATTAATTCTCTATAACTCATGCATCCTTCCCATCATAACCTATGCCAGTCCGGTCTGGGACTTCACTTGTAAGACCACTATGGACAACCTTAGTCGCTTGCACAATTCCAACCTGCGTACTGTCCGTAACGCATCTCGTTATCTTCGCAACTCCACGGTCCGAAGAGACCTAAAAACTACTACCTTACGTAAGCGCATTAACGACTTAGCCAAAAAAATTTATGAAAAAATTTTTGACCTCCCTAATGAAATTGTAGCGGAGCTACCGGATTATGACGCTTTTGAACCCCACCATCGGAAACGGCCCAGGTTTTCCATAATTATGGACACTCAGTAACATCTGAATTCTCCACGCTATATTTTGCCTTCTCTTATTTTTCTTTCCTTTTTATATACTTTTCTTAAAAAAAAAAAAAAAAAAAAAACTCTATACATAGAGACCATAAAAATTGAAAAACTTAAAAAATAAAATGTATGGCCCTGAATTGTCCCTTTTTTGGTTGGATGTTGTGGTCTTGCCACCCTAGCTTTTCTTGCCCTTGCTTGTTGGGTGTTTCTCTGAACAGTACTAACTTTAACTTTCTAAATTCCTTATAGTAGTTTTACAACTACAGTTTGACTTAACTTATTTTAAGACTCATGTATTTTTTAAGATTTATTGTTAACTTTCTTTCTTCTTAAGATTTTACTTAAATTTAATTTTATTTCTATTTTTCTTAAATTTCTTATTTTTCTCTTGTTAACTTCTTTTACTCTTATAGTAGCATTGCTACAGTTTAACTTTTTCCCAATGGCTCATTAAAACATAAGACATTCTAATTTCCTAGTCTGGGTGTTAAGCTGATAACAGCTAGGAAACCCCTTAATGCTGATTACCTGTTCAGTTTAATGTTCGGTTACTTAAATCGAATTCGTGGTAACAGAAGGTCTCCAACCTTGCAAAGAAGATCCCTCTTATACTTTTTTTTAACCTTGCATCGGGCAGGAGTTGGAAATATCCTGTCCTGTGCAATACACAAATTAGTTTATCCATCCTCTTCTTACCTTAGTCAAAGAAGATCTAGATAAAGAACTGACACTTCCGTAGACCGTAATGGTAAAGCGTGTTGCCTCCGATTCCCTCCGCTTCTCCACCCTTCGAAGAACTCAAATGTACGGCAGGAAAAGCAACTTCACAGGATGAAATTAGCGGCGAGTGCTTAGCGGAAGCTGGCGAGTAATAATAGCGATAAATAGCCATATATTACTTTTTATAGGCAATTTTGATATAGCTGTTAATTTTTTATAAAACTTTTTTTTTCTTCTCTTTTGCAGAAAAAAGATGTTTCATTAAAAAACTTTCAGACTAGAATTAGTCACTTCCTTTAAAATTTTTAAAATAAATTTGCCGAGCGTATTTTGCATTTTCATTCAAATAACAGATATACTATTTTTTTTTATATAACACTTTGAAATTGTATTTTTATCGATTATCCCCCCCCCACCCCCCCCCCCCACACACAAGATTACATGTATATTGATACACAAGACCATTAATAAGTAAATAAATATTAAAGAAATAAAACAGTCTGAGTGTGTTTTAAATCTGCCAAGAAAACTTGTAAACAAAAGAGGAAAACTTTTTTTATTCAAGGATAAGTTTTATAAATGCCTTTCAGTATTTCGTAACCTTAATTTTTTATATATCTACGTAGTTTTTAAATTATTGTAATAGGAAGAAGAAACAAACATGGTTAATGCCTATTCTTAATAGCTGTACAAAACATTTTTTGCTCGAAAAAGATGTTACATTAAAAAATATTCAGACAAAAATTAGCCCCTTCTTTTTCAATTTATTTAAATAAATTTGACCGGTGACTAAATGAAATTAAATATATACCTCTTCAAACTTTAGATTATCTGTCATATAAATATGTTTATTATTATTTTTGAAATATTTTTAGTAATAATGTTTAATTTAAATTTATTTTTAACAATGTAATTTTATTTCTTTACATAATATTTGTTTAAAAAATTAATTATTATAAAATTGTAAACTATTATGTGCATTATTTACATAATATTTTATCAATAACACATAAACTAAAGCTATATCAATTCTTTAGAGAATGGAAAACATATAATTTTAGCTTCATAGTTTATAATTTAGCATGTATAGATCCATTCACAATAAGATTCTCTTTTTTATTTAAATATAAATAATAGTCTAAATGAAAAATATAAATAAAAATTATAATTTTTTATGTTAAAATAAATATTTAAAACAATATCCATGGTTATTTATTTAAATTTCATGCTTTCAGATTAAATTATTTTAAAATACATATAAGACATTCACTGAAATTGTAAATTTTCCTCCCCATCCCCCTCCTCCTTGTTTGTTTTGTTATCAGAAATCAAATGAAACATTTCGAAAGTGAAGATGATAATCTTATTATTTTTACTTAGACTCATCTGACTACTAATTATTCTTATGTATAATACAAATAAAATTCTTTTTTTAAAGTAAATAAATAAGAAACATTTTTTAAAGAGCATTTTTTGACTGAGCTAAAATTTAGGCAGACATACTATATTAAAGTCACTACAATTAAAAACAGGCATTAACATTTTTTTTTCTTTGTATTACAGTTGCGAAAAACTTCATAGATATCTGAAAAATTAAGATTTCTGTGAAACAGTGAAAAGCGTTTATAAAACTTACCAATGAACAAAACTAGCAATGGATACCCTCTGATGTTTACAAGTTTTATCCGCAGTTTTAAAAAACACACACACGATTTACTTTCTTTAAAATCTATACTACTTAAAAACGACCTTGCACGTTTAATGTTGGTAAATTGTACTTAATGTTTTAATGTATTAAATGAAAAAAATCGTTAAATACTTTCTTTCACAAACGACGCTACCTTTTCTCTAACGGACAACGAACGAACGCCGTTTGAAAACAACCGCCAAAGAAACCTTTGCAACCATGGTGGACCTTGCCCATTGAAGTTGCGGGGTGCTGAAAGCTGCAAATCCCCAGCATGTTTTTTTCCTCTGTACGACATCTGCGTCACATTTCAGCAGAAACGAGTTTACCGAAGTGTCTGTTCTTCTCTTATACTTTCTTTGCCTTAGTACCCTTTGCTGCAGAGAAGTATATAATTTCTTTGTTATATCCAAAGAATTCAAAATGTCATCGACGAATAACAACAATAAAAGAAAAGTTCATCAGTGCATGTGGCGACGCCATCTTGCGCGGTCAGTAAAACGAGTTTCTCGCAGGAAGCGATCGAGCTAGCCTTTTGCTCGGCACGTAAGATCTCGCTTTCTGACCATGGGTTCTCCGGTTCGATCCTTATCGGCGCCCATCTCCTGCATTGGTGACCTTGGACAAACGAACACGCACCTTCACAAACATCATCATCTCCTTTCGAGACCAACAGATGGCAGCACTGAAAACACCCCCCGCAGCAAAGCCTGTGAAACGCTCACAGCACACAAGCAAAGCCTGTGAAACTATCACAGCACACAAGCAAAGCCTATGACAACTCTCATAGCACAAAGCCTGTCACGCCGCGCATCTTCGGGGGCACGCACACACATGCGCACGACAGCATCACCTGGCAACCGCCAACGCAACACCAGTGCACATCGCTCGTACAGCATCAACGAGATGCTCTTCTCACTGGGGGTGGAGTACTGTGGCGACGCCATCTTGCGCGGTCAGTAAAACGAGTTTCTCGCAGGAAGCGATCGAGCTAGCCTTTTGCTTGGCACGTAAGATCTCGCTTTCTGACCGTGGGTTCTCAGGTTCGACCCTTATCGGCGCCCATCTCCTGCAGTGCAGTTGCCAGATTTCAATACTTATCATCCATCAGTCAGAAAATCAAGTGAAGATCTAAAGCGTCTTATCAATCCTTTAATTCAGCCTAGCATTCATGCATACAAGATTGAGATTTCACCTTATTTCTGTGACTAAAGCATTTTTTTTTTAAATTATATACTTAAAAAATTTCCAGTTGTTATTTGTGTTTATTGTTCCATTATCATTATTATTATTTACTAGGTTTCAAGAATACGATTAATCTGCTCTTTTAATACCACAAAACAAACAACATGGGCTTTGAAATAATCCACGTCATACCGCTTAAATTTAACAAATGTTTGTTAATTAGAAAAAGATGTGTTGACGTCCTCTGCAATGATTCAGCAATATCAAGATACAAGTGAGCACTCAAGTTCTCCTCGTTGTGTTGTATGAAATCAAATCATCTTTGTTGTAATTTGTAATACCAAGTGAAGACCTAACCCCTTGGGGACGAGCGGCACGTATACGTGCCGCATGAAGCGCTCAGAATCCTTGTTTTTCCTCACCTGTAAAGTTTTACTGTAAAACTTGCCTTATTTAATCAGCGCATTTTCTCGATTCAAGAAGACACAAATTTCTGTTTTTAAAAAACGGTGACAAAAGTTTAAAAATGTCGTAAAAGGCTCCCGTCCCGAAGGGGCTAAAGAAGGGTCGGCAAGTAATCCTAAGGAGAGGTGTCCGATTTGTATACTCTTGAAATTTTTTATCGAGGTCCAGAGAAAAAAACACAACACAAGTAATGTACTTTTAAATTGTTATTTTTACAGACAGAAAAGTCAATAATATAATAGAAAAGTCAGGTATTCGTTCTGAAAAATTACTACTTTTACATATACACAATAAAATAGAAAAGGCAGGTATTGGTTGAAAAATCAATGCGAAAAATTACACTTGCCGTCTGGAGGCAGATTTTTTATAGTTTGGATCACGTAATGAACAGATAATGCAAATAGTGCCTTCACCCAGGTAGCACAGCAATATCGGCCAATATCGGGAACAGCGATTTCGCAATACCGGCCAATATCGGTATACCGATATTGGCCGATATTGCATGGCAAACTTTTTTTCCAATATTGGCACCCAATACCGACCGATATCGGGACCCAATACCGGCCGATATCGGCGAACGCCGGACCGACCGATACCGGTGAGCGCCGGACCGGCCAATATCGGGGAACGCCGGACCGGCCGATATTGGTTAAAACTGGATTCGACACTATAAAATAGCAAACCTTTCTTTTTTCAATATAGAGAGATATTGATTACCTGTCTTGACATAGTATTGGTAATAAATATCTCTTTATATTAGTGAATAAAAGTTTGCCATTTTATATTGATGAATCCAGGTTTGAAAACATATGCATATAAATATATATTTTTTAACTATTTCATTTTTTTTCTTTCTATTATAGAAATATATTGTTTATATGTTAAATCATAGCTAAGTTCACTGCCATGATAATGTAAAAAATATTTAAAAGGAAAATTTTTAATGATTATGTTGAAAGTGATTGCTCTGAAATAACCCAAAAATTTTGGGGATTTTTTTTCTTATATTAAAAGATATCTTTTTACGAAAATTCAAATACCATTAATAAAATAATTTATTCAAATATTTTATACATTCTGATGTTCTTTTAATTTTTCCTTTTCATGTTCAGTGTTGTACGTAAAAATATTATGTGTAAAATTAATAATTAAATTATACTTCTCTCATTAAAAATGTCATATGCAAAATTATATCTATAATACCAATTAGGGATGCACCGGATATTGATTTTGCCGGATATCGGATACCGGATATCCGAAGCTCCTTTGCCTGCCGGATATCCGGCACTAGATATGTTTTTAGTTATATGGTGAATTATTTCTTTATATAAGGCAATCTCAGAACAATAAATTAAAAACATGTTTCACACATCATTAAAAATTTTTAAATGTATTGAAATATAATTTACAAAAACTATATCTCTTTTAATATTCAGGGCTTGAAATTCAAGTTTTCCCAGGAGGGGAGTTTCCTACCCAACATTTATAAATGCAGGGGAGTTGAACTGTTAGAAAGGGAGAAAAAAAAAATCTTTAAACCCTGTTATTTTTTATGTGCCACTTAAAGAATTACATTTATACAGACATGACAAAATACCATTGAAATAATTTAAATTAACAACTCAAGATAATTATCCAAAATTTTTATTTTATTAAAACAAAGGAACAGAATCAAACTTTATATATACCATATCTATTATTCAACTTTCACCTAATGTTATGGACAATTAACAATTGGGTTGCAAAATGAATTTCTTAATTTAGATTTTATTCCTTTTTGCATATTTCAGCCTCTTTCACAAATTATACTTTTGTCAAACAGCACAGAGCAATTTTTATAACTTTAGAAATTATTGGAAACAGATGGTCATGCTCTCTTAAAATTTTTTAGAAAACTTTGCAAAATCTGATGTGCATTCATTTTTAACTTACTTGCATAAATAAAGCATATCGGTTAGTGATTGTATTGTCAATAACCTACGGTGATTGTAGGGGAAGACGGGGTACAATGAAACATTACTTGTAAAATCAATCAAATTTGTCATACAGAGTTGCAGTTTATATATATGTTATACAACTATATGTTCCAATTACTGATGTGATTTGGATACATTCACACTTCTACAACAGTAGCAATAGAAGATTATTGCTTTTGCACCATTTAAAGTAACTTTCTTTACTAAAAGTAATTTTATTTCTTTTTCCTTGTTTCAGTGGTGGAAAATTGGCGCAGAGGAGGAGCCTATTGACACCACTAAATTTTAGTAGAATTTTTCGTCTTATCTAAAGACAGTTTTTATTAAGATGAAGAATACCATAAAATATTAGTGGTGTCAATAGGCTCCTCCTCTGCGCCAATTTTCCACCACTGCTTGTTTTTATATGCAATAATTATTTTTTCTATACATTGTTATCTTTGAGTTGTTGTCTTCATACCTCCAAAACCAAACTAAAAAAAATAAATATTAGAAGTTTGAAAATAAATTTTTATTTAGTAACCTCAGTGCGGGGTACAATGAAACACTTGCAGACGGGGTACAATGAAACATGTTTTATTACAGTAATAAAAATAGTAAATAGAATATATTAGAAGTAAGAGTAGGAAAACAGAAAAAAAAAAGAGTTTTGTTCTAACCAGGTCAGTAAAAAATGCTCTTGTTAAGCAATTAAAAAATAGAAAGAGAAAAAAAAGCTAAGAAGGGATTGTTTTGAAAACAAACTCTGCCTGCTACAGACTCTGATGATGATCCAGATTTTTTTTCCAGTCCCAGCTGGTCATCGAGGTACTAAGAATGAGGTATCCCCACACAACATGTATGGTACAAGCAGTATCCGTATAAATGGAAACATAAAGAAATATATACCGTTGGAGAAATCATACATAAATGAAGTCAAATGTGAAGTACTTGATATAAAAAAACTCCAACCAAGTTTTATTTATTTTTTTTTTTTTTTAGAAACTTACATAAAAAAAAAAAAAAAACTCATTGTGTTGAAACTACCATCCCATATTCCTTCAGGAGCAACTGAAATATAAGCAGAAATGCTAATTTTTGAAACTGACTTGAGCCAATTTAATATAAAATGAAAGGTATTTCTTAAACCATAGCTGCCAACTCTTCCGCTTTTTCAGACCACAAAAATTTAATAGAAATTTTTGCCTTATTTAATCGGCAGATTACGGCGATTTAAAAAGGTAAAATTTTCCAGAAAATTTTTGTGGTCTGAAAAAGCGTAAGATGTTGGCAGCTATGCTTAAACTAATAGAATTTTCTTATTTTTCATCTTAGACTATAATATTTTTATCAAGTTTCTTATTAATCAAGTTTTGTTTCTGTATTTATCTCATTTTTCATAAAATAAACTATACTGGTTGAAAATTGCTTCCATCATTTAGAGTGTTTCATTGTACCCCAGTATGTGTTTCATTGTACCCCGGCATACGGGGTACAATGAAACACTGTAAAACATTTATTTTTTGTTATTTTTCAAGCATAAAGATATTGTTTAGAACCTAATAAAAATTTATTTAGATGGGGAAAATACAAGGTTAAAAATATGCATTAATTATATTTTTGTGCATGCAAAATTGTGGATAGGAAAAAATAATTAGTAAATTTTGTTTCATTGTACCTCGTCTTCCCCAATGTCACTTCTGAACAAACTTGTTTTATTATATCCTTAATGGAATTATGTCAGAACTGTAATCCCTGGTATTTTCATTAATTGAACTATGTTCTATGTATTGGAATTTTAAATCCATATCCAAAGTTTGCAAAGGGAATAGTCAATTGATTCCTTCTACTACACGAGAAAAGTTGATTTCAAAGAGCCATGTTGTAATTTCTGTGAACTGCGACAATCATCTAGTTTGTTGTTTCTAAATATGTTTTTTTTTTAAATTCACCAAAGTTTTTTCTTTTTTTTCATGTGCATCACAAGTGTAATCTCATTTTGTTTAGTGCTGACTATTGGCCAATTCGGTAGAGCTCAGTCTCCAATAGCTGCTACTGCCCTTTTAGTTATTTCCTATTTTGGGTATACAGAAAAAACATTGCAAAATACGTAAATCAGTCGTAGAAAAAAATATCACTGATTTCGTGAATCATGGTGAAAATAAATTAACAAGTAGGTAAGTGTGATCACAGATCGCACAAAGGGTTTCGTTTAATATTCCTTTCAAAACACTTTATCCTTTTGAAAAATCTGTTAGTTCCACATTTCGCAAAAAGGGACGCACTCTATTCTAAACAAAACTCTATCCGAACGAAACTACGTTTTACATACTATCCATAGATATATTAGTCGAGGGGATTGGACCCATAGCACCCGAGATAAGTAGGCGCCACTAGCGGTAAAAAGTGGAACTAAAATATGTAAGGCTATGGTACATAATATGAAAGAATAGTCAAAGGGGTGCCCACAAAAGTTGGAAAAGTGCTTCCCGGGTGAAAAGGGTGGAGGTTAGAAAAATTGCTTAAAATATGCAAGTTAGAGCACGGAGGAGTAAATAATATAAGACTTTTTGAAAATTTTATGATTTGTCGTGTGGTCTGAGGTATTCAGCTATACGTATGCAAAAATTCATGTCTCCAACATAATTAGGGGCTCTCTTAGAAAGAATTACTTAAAAGACATATGTGGTAGCTCAAAGGGTTAAACATAAGGCTTTTTCAAGATTTTATGATTTGTCGCCTGGCCTCAGGTGTTCTGCTATAAGTATGTAAAATTTCAAATCTCCAGCTCAGTTAAAAGAATTGCTTAAAATACGCATGTGGGAGCCCAAAGTGTTAAATGTATGACTTTTTCAAATTTTTATGATTTGTCGCATGATGGTGTTCAGCTATAAGTATGCAAAATTTCACGCCTCCAACCTAAATAGGGTGTCACTCAGAAAAGATTCTTTAAAATACACATGTGGGAGCCCAAAGGGTTAAATGTACGACTTTTTCAAAATTTTACGGTTTGTCATTTGATGTGAGGTGTTCAGCTATAAGTATGCAAAATTTCACGCCTCCAACCTAATTATGGTTCACTTAGAAAGAATTGTTTAAAATACACATGTGGGAGCCCAAAGGGTTAAATGTACTTTTTCAAAATTTTATGATTTGTCGTTTGATAAGATGTATCCAGCTATAAGTATGCAAAATTTCACTCCTCCAACCTAATTAGGGACTCACTTAGAAAGAATTGTTTAAAATACACATGTGGGAGCCCAAAGGGTTAAATGTACGACTTTTTCAAAATTTTATGATTTGTCGTATGATGTGTGGTGTTCATCTATAAGTATGCAAAATTTCAAGTCTCTAACATATATAGTTTCTGAGAACGGGCTCTGTGACAGATAGACAGACGGACAGACAGACAGAGGAGCGAGACGAATAGGGTTTCGTCAGATGAACGAAACCCTAAAAAATTTGTCGGCAGGTGGTCACGAGAAATAAACTGAAGTTCGTGGGAAATCGGCAGCGGGAAAATATCACGTGATTCATCAATCGATCACGAAAAAATATAGTAAAATTTGCCAGTACGTCACGAGCAAATATCTTGAAATTCCTCAGGTGGTCGCAGAGAAAAAAAACGCAAAATATTTCAATAGGATGCAGAAAAACAATTGTCACTTTCATTAGTATGTCGCAAGAATAAACAGGGAAATTTGCCAATCTGTCATAGAATAAAACTGCCAAACTTATCAGTTGATCACGAGAAAAAAATCTGTGAAATTCACAGATTGATCTCCAGAAAAAATCGTGAAATTCATCAGTCAGTCGTGGAGAAAAATCGCAAAATTTTTTGGTCAGATGCAGAAAAACAAACATGAATTTTGTCAATTTGTTGTAAGAATAAACTATGAAATCTGCCTATCAATAGCGGAAAATATCACGAAATTTGTCAGTCGGTCCTGAGACATAATCGTCGTTTAACAAAGAAACATTTTCGGAAAATGATTTTTTAGAAACCGGATCCTCCCGCCCCAATATTCTGTAAGCCACGAATCCTGCCATCCTGTCTCGAAAATCAAGCCCTGTAATGTATATTAATAATGTTATATAAAAATGTAGTTTAAGCATTAAAATATTCTGTTTATTTGTACAATGAACTGCTGATAATCACTATTGGATGTGGATACGGGATTGACTATATTGATAATTGCTAATAACTAATTTGTACAATGAAAGGCTGAAAATTTGTATAATAAATTTAAACCAATTAATATGTATATAATTGTAGAGTACTTTCACAAAGAAATACATACTTTCGTTTTATAATTTAAACATAAAATATCTACTAATATACCCATGATTAAAGAGTTTTCTCCAAACATAGGTTTAGTTGATGCCGATTTTCTGTTTCAATTATTTAATACTGTTTTACTTTAAGTCACATTTAGTTTTATTTTAAGTTAAATTACTTTGATATTTATAAGTAAAAAGAAAATTACTTTTAATTTTAAATATTTATAATGAAGTTACAAAAATAACTAATTGGATGTGCCAATCCCAAAACTTTCTTCTATCTCATACATCTTAATATTTCAAAAAGTAGTTCCAAATTATTAGTTCAATATTATACCAACTTTGATTTTGATCTGAAAATTTTTGGTCCAGTCAATTAATCAGAATAAGAATAAGTTAATCTCGATCATGATATTTATTAAAATAAATAATTTTTTCGTTATTCTAGCTGTTTGTGAATAGCCAGCTTAGTAGGATACGAAGTTTCCTTCACTTCACGAGCCGCCAATATACAGTACAAAAAAGAAAAAAAAAAAAAAAAAAAAAAAAAAAAACTGCGAAATATCGAGAAAATTTTACAAAAAGCGCTGTTACAGTGAGTGCCACCTTATGGTGGAATATTTCCAAATTCAAGGAGAAACTGCTGGCCATAGCCAAAAATATACACAAAAAATTGCTTCAATTCTATGCTTTAGCTTCATACATTTTGGATGGTACAATAATGAAAATGACACAAAAAATCGCAATTACAGCGCCCCCTTCCAGTGGAAATGTTTCCATATTGAAGGAGAGCCAGCTGGCTATAGCCAAAAACATTCACAAAAAAATGTGGTTCAATTCTATGCATAATTTCATACACTTTTTGATGGTAAGATGGCGACACACGGACACAGACATGTTTTGGGATCTCTGACACCTAAAACGTCTAAATCCGTCGAAAACCGGAAATCGAAAAAATTTCAATTACAATACTTTCTTCTAGTGAAGATAGAAGAAAGTAAAAATAGGCCTGTTTAATTGTTAAACTTAAAAGAAAGAAGAAAATTAATAGTCATACTTTAATAAACAACTTCCAATTTTGTTTTACGTTCTGAAAGTAAAGGTATAATTTTCCAAAAGATGTAAACGTAACTTCTTAAATTTATTATAAAGAGTTCAAATATCAATGTTAGGAAAGCTGGCAATTCTTTAAACTTTTGAGAATTACCTTTTACTCATGAATAGTGAACTTACTTTCATATTTTGCATTATAAACAAAGTTGTTTGCATTGTTTGGGTCAAACGATTTCTCTTATCCTTATATATACGCTTTGCTGCTCTCTGCCGGATATCCGGCAGAGAAGTTGGATATCCGGTGATTGTGATTCGGATATCCAATGATATTTCGGATATTGAAAAATCAGCCGGATATGCCGGATATCGGATATTTACCGGATATCCGTTGCATCCCTAATACCAATTTATGGAAATGGTAAAGTTGAAAAGTGTTATATTGTATTATTTGAATAAAATAACTTTTATTACCATATAAGCAATTTTGATAATTTTTTTTCATATAATCAATAAAAATATTCAACATATTAAAATTAAAAAAAATATTTAACTGAAATGATTTATTCTTTTCTGCCTTTACCATAAATATCGATGTTCAAATTTGTTTAATTGTATTGATGTATAAACTTTGCAAGGAAAAAAAAATCTAGTAAAAGTTAGTCAAAAACAATTTATGTTAAGGGGACACAGTACTCTTTAAACTACTTTTCCAATTTTGAATAATACTGTAATATCTGTAGTGACATTATATTTAATACTATAAAACAAATTAAATTTCATGTAATTAAAAAAAAAAAATCTTGCCTATTTCTATTTAACTAAAATTTAAATTTAAAAAAAAATATTTTTTTTTAAAAATCCCAAATGATTTTTTAAATATCAATATTTTCGTTTCAAATTTTTCCCCCACATTCCTTAGATTATACTACATAAAACTGTGCCATGGATTTTTAGATGTATGGGATATTACATTTAATATAAATCTTTTTCTCTTTTGTATAATAAAAAATCAAGGAAATTCAACAAACTCATAATTGAAATTACAGAAATTTCTGAAGCAAAAAATATTCATATTTAAAAAAGTAGTAAAGATTTTTAAAAAGTTAAAAATTATTCAAAAAATTTAAATTTTAGTTAAATAGGCATTTCTGTAAGATTAAAAAAATATATATATATTTGCATTATAGTATTAAACATAATGCCACCACAGATATTACAATACTATTGAAAACTGAAAAATAGTTTAAAAGGTACTGTGTCCTCTTAAGGGTGTATTCCAATCCAAACGGCTTATTTTCTGATTCATTTTTAAATTCAGTTTTGCTCTCAAATTCATCAAACTGGGAAATTCTCTTATTTAGAAACTACATAATGTGCCGTGCTTTTCGATTTTTTGATAAATGCAGAAAATATTGTAAAAAATGCTGTCGAAGTTGGCGTTTTGAACTGAATTTTTCGAAGCCGGAGATCTGGGAATGAAAAAAATGGTCATACTGAGAAAATAATTGTTTAAAACTCAAATTCTAATTAACTGAGCGAAAAACGAAATCACACGGCCTCTTATACATCTCTTCAAAAATCACCTCAGCAAGTTTCATGTTTTTACTTTTAAAAATGAGTCTGAAAATGTCTCAGAAAATTTCGAGCTGTTGTGGGTGGAAAAATATTTTTTCGAATACACCCTTAAGTTACATATGCAAAATTCTACCTTTGTTGTTTTTTCAAACTTAACTTTAATTAATTATTCCTACCCAATTAACTGAGAAGAAAATTTATATTTTATCTGTATGGCCATCATCCTGAATCAGAGTATGAACTTACCGATTCTATAGTGTTGGAGATGAATACGCTCTTTCTTATGTTCACTCTACATTCCGGTGGTTTCTCTTTTTTTTTTTTTTTTTTTTTTTCTTTCCAATGTTCTACGTTCTACATTGAAACATTAACTTTTTGAAAAACTCATAAGTAAATGCTACTTTCCTCATTAAAAATTCATATGTAAAATTATGTCAGTAATACCAATTTGTGGTTATAGTGAGGTTGAAAAATTGAATATTTAAAAAAATCAATTTATCATAAGCAGATTTCCATATTTTATTTTCACATAATCAATAAACACTTAACCATTATCAAAAAAATAAAAATAAAAATAACGTAGCTGAAATGATTTTTTTTTTATGTCTTTACAATAAACGTTAACATAGTATTTATATGCAGTAGAAGATCTTTATAATGCAAACCAAAACATGCAACATCTTGCGTTATATAGGTCATTTCACACAATATTAAAACTTACCTTGTAAATACGGCAATATACAAAACAATCGCAGTAGATATTTATATTGCATTCCTTAGGACCAAAAGTAGTGCAGGTTAAAAATTTTTTGCATAATATTGATCATTTCACATATTGTTAAATCGCCTATAAAAATTATCCAAACATGCTGGGACAAAATCATCACATTACTTAATCCCAAAATTTTTACATTTAATAATAGCAATATTTTCATTTTTAAAAAATCTGAATTAAGGAGATAAAGATGAAATAATGTTTGAAATTTAATCCTCTAAAAGGTGTCAATATTTTTGCAATATGGATTACAGGTGCTTCTTAAGTACAAAATTCATTGCTTACATCTCAGAAGCTGTGCATTATATAGGATTATAAAGATCTTCTACTGTATAAATGAAATGTTACCCCCCCCCCTCTCTCTACCACACCTGAAAAAAAAAAATTGGTACTTTTGGTTAGCCGGGCGCCAGTGTAATATTTACATATACATATATGTGTGTGCACATATATATGTATGTAAATATAACACTGGTGTCCGGCTAACCGAAAAATGCAAGCAAAATTTGGTTGAAAAAAGTAAATCCACCTGTTGTTTTTTTTTATTTATTTAACCAACTTTATTTTAGTTACTCCTACATTAAAAATTAGTAAAACATTACTTTATATTTTATCTTTATACTCCCTTCATTCTGAATGAGAGTCTGTACTATACTACTGGGGATAAACACTTCGATGGAATTTTTTCATTAAATAAACACAATTGCCAGCAAATATTGAGGCAAATATTTATATTATAAGTTTTAATGGCAGTGTAAAATTTGAAAGTGCAACTGAAATGACCATTTAAAAGAATAAAAAAATATGTTACAAACAATGTCATTAAACTAAGCGAGAAAATCTATTCTGGAACTAAAATTTTAATAGTAAGTTTATTATTTCTATTTGTAATGTATTCATATGAAGTAAAAATAAAATCTTTCTATTTTTAATGTACATACGTTTATTCAAAAAATGTATATTATTTTATATTTTCAAAGAAAATTTAGCAACAAAAAAGCTCTTATTTGTAAAAAAAAAAAAAAAAAAAAAAAAAAAAAAAATCAATTTTTACAGAAAAATGTTTTTTTTTTTTTTTTTCCCAACACTTGAATCTTTCTAGAAATTATACATCCCTACAAAAAGTAGACTAACATGACATTAGGGCTATCTAAATTCCATTTCAGAATTTACAATACCTACTTAAGTTTATGTAAGCAGAAAGAAATTGTGACTGATAGAAGGTAGAAACTTTCTAAAATATATTTCAGGACATTTCCCCACCCCTCAAAAAAATTAATAGATAAAAAACACTTTGAAAATATCAGAAATTATATAAAGGACAAAAATCCTAATTTTTTTTATATGTTTTCTCTTTTGAGTCAGGGAGGGGGGCCGGGTGAAGCTATAAAATACATTTTAGAAATTCAAATTGATAGATTCTCTCAATTGCACATAAGTAAAGCATTTGAAATAATTAGAAATCTAAAAACTTAGCATTTAAATATCATCATAATTTATATTTCGTTAAAAATTCTAATTTTAGATAGATTTTATATGAGTCAATTTTTATCAACTGTTTTTTTCTAAGATAAAATTTACAAGGTGATTTTAAAAGTTTGTAAATTTATTTTATAAATTGTATTTTATTGAAATATCTTAAACATTGGACACTAGTTTTAAAAATGATAATACAAAAATTAGAAGTCAATTCTTAGAATTTAAATAAGAACTTACCATGTATAACAAATAAAATTTATTAATCACAAAAAAGAATTAAATGTTTTTCTATTTACAAACTATTATTAATCATTTTTATTATTTAACAAAAATTTTTTCGACAAATCATCTATTTCTTGTTAGTCATCTTCTTCTCATTTGAAAAGTGTTTCCATCCCTGTCGTCAAATTCTGCAAGCACCTTTCCAATGCAGCTAGAGATAGCAGTGGTTTCTGTTCCTTCAAACTTCATTTCCACACTAGCTAGAAAAGTACAATGAACCAAAATCACAATCAGACCAAGTACATTTTTGCTATAACAATTTATAATTTGCTATAGCTTTTTTTTTTCATAAATAAATTTTAAATGGGGGATTTGAATTTATTCACCAAAATTTCAGCTTGAAAATGAAATATTTTTACTTTATTATATTAATACAGTAGACTCCCTCAAATCCGCACAGCTTGGGACCAGATGATGTGCGGATTTTTGGTCATTGCTTTCTTTGTTTATATTTTTTAAACAGTAATTTGAATGTAATAATGCAATCGAAATCATAATGAATGCTTACTTATAGTAAAATATTAAAATAATTAAGTAAAATAATAAATTGAAATAATAAAAATAAAGATAATTTAAAAAATAAACATATAATCATAAATTACTATATGTACTCACGTGTAAATAAACACCAAAATTTTAAAGGAATGAAAATAATTCCATTTTATTATCAGTATTTTGGAATAGTTTTCATTGCCCTATTTGATTGCAGAATTCATATTAATCTTCCTTGATTAAAATTAAATTAAGACCAAGATTACTATTGTTATATCTATTATTAAATATTGTTATTCAAACGGATGGACATGTTATATCTATCAAATTTTGGGGTTGACTAATATGAGAGTATATACAGTAATAAATTATAAACAATGATTTTTTTTAAAAGAAATATTAAAATTAAATTAATAAAATATATTATTAATAATTAAAAATAATCAATAAAAATTAGGAAACTTAAAAAATAAAAAGTTATTTTCTATTCATATTTTTTTATTTTTATTGTTCCAAATATTTCACTGTTGCAGTTTCACAGCCACTAAACATATTTTGACGTAAATGGCTTGGTGCATATTAACTACATTGTTTTTGTAACTCATAAATAGTTGTAATAACAAAGATTATTTGGAGATTTATCACCTGCGGCTAGGTAGAAGAAAAATGCCTTAGAATCAATTTATAATGAAGTTCTAAAAATATTAAAATGGCATATTGTCATTGGAAATACACAAGCATAATTTTAATAATTCTAGAATATCAAGAAAAGAGTGAAAAATCAATTACAAAATTCCTTCTTTACATATAAAAACCAAGTTAAATAAAAGAGTGTAAAAATACAACATTGACTGCAATATAGAGACCCATGCTGTGTGCGTTAAACTCAATCTCACACCATTATTGAGGGCATCTCCAGCACACAGCACAGAGGCAGAACCCCTCTGTCCCTATGGGCCCACACAAGCCAGGAAATATATGTATGAATGATTAAAAAACTGACATGTTTCAATATAATACAGTAGACTCCTTCAAATCCGCACAGCTTGGTACCAGATGTTGTGCGGATTTCTGGCCATTGCTTTGTTTACATTTTTTTAAACAGTAATTTTAATGCAATCAAAATTATAATGAATGATTGTGATATTGTAAAATATTAAAATAATTAAGTAAAATAATAAACTAAAAGGATAAAAAGTAAGATAATTTAAAAACTGATTAAAATATTAAAAGCAAAGTTCAAGTAAATAATTAATGATACATATTTGAATATGCACAAAAAAAATGAGATCATTTTCCTTCAATTATTCAATTTGAGGGAGTCTACTGTATTAACAAACTTTATTTTTACGCAAAAAGCATCTTATACACTTTTAATTCTTCAATACCAATTGACAAATTTTTTCTCCTTGTAAATATTACTTAATCACTAAAATTGAAGGTTGCATAAGAAAAAAATTTCCGTGCCTAGGGTCAATGCGGTCAATGCAAGGTTTTTCTTCTTTTGACCCGTTTAATGTGAAACAAAAGTTTTGTGAAAAATAACATTACATAATAGAAGACGAATTCAGATTAACCCAAATTCAAACAAAGCATTTTTTTAATAACTTATTTAAACCTTTCTGCTAGCTTTTCTTTCTGATGAACTTATTACATTTAGTTTGAAACCTTACAAAATAAAAATAATTAATGAAGTGTATGCTTTTACTGAATGGAATTTTGTGAAAAGGTACTAAAGAAGGCCCAAATTTTGCCTGGGCCAACTCAGGTGTACTAAAATATTGGTTTTCAAATTCAAAAGTTTCATATGCTTTAAGTGACAAGTAAACTTGTTGCTCAACATGATTAAGTTAAAGTGTCAACATGCATTTTATTAAAATGTTTGTTTCATTTACTGCTGAAGAAGTCCACAAATTAAACATTATTAAATAAGATATTACAAAATCTGGAATGAGCAATAAAAAAATTAGACTGTGATTTATTCGGTAAATCAAAGATTTATGAAATGTTTTAAAACAACTTGTTACAGCAACAAATATTCACTTATGAAATATATTAAATTGTCTTCAAATACTTTGTAAAATTATTTTAATGAAAATTTCAATAATGCATAACACTGGCAAATAAAAATCTATGTGTACCAGAAATATATTAGTAGTACACAAGTACCATTCCTTATGAAAGGTTGGTAAATTATTAATCAATGACTTATCCAGATCAACTATGCACTATATCTCCTCTCCAACCACAGGAAAAAATATACAAAAATAACTCACCGATGACTGTATTTAAGATATTGAAATCACTGGACTTCTGCTTGACTCCCAGACTATATATTCCATTCCAACAACATAAGCTATTGAACCTGAAACAAATATAAAAATTTTAGGCCACATATAATAATAAAATGAAATTTAACTGTATTAGTATTGTCGAATCAAGAGGGGGGGGGGGGGGTAGGGGCAGACTTTTCAGGGGGAAAGAGATAATACAGGAGAAGATTTTTAAATTGTAAGGTTTAGCATTATACATAAGCTTGAAATCTTGCCCAAGAGGAATTTAACAGGTAGAAATTGCTTATTCAAAAAACTTACAAAAATTGGTACTTTTCGGTTAGCCGGGTGCCAGTACTATATATACATACATATATGTAAATATACATATATATACACACATAAATATATGGATATATACATATATTTATGTGTGTGTGTATATATATATATATAATATATGTATATTTACATATATGTATGTATATATAACACTGGTGCCCGCCTAACCGAAAAGTACCCTTAAATTTTTGGGAAATTTGCATTTATTAATGGTTTCTTAATAGACATCAGATAAATAATAGTGCTACAACATAGCCATTATAAAATTCATGACAAGAGTTCCATAGCACGTGCGATGTGCCAGAAAACTTGGAAAGTTAACTTGGGCGATAAATGCTTAGGATGTTGTTGTTGCAATCTTTTGGCGCTTGGTAAGATGATTTGGTAAATTTAAAAATAAAATATTACAAATAATATAAATATAATATTAATAAAATATAATTAAAATATAACTTTGGTAAGAAGCTAAAACAGACAACTTTTGACAATATTGCTTACTTTTTTGCCAGTCGCGCCAAGTGGCACAAGAGAGGGAACTCTTCCCAAATGATTAAATTTCTGTATATGACTTAATTAAGAACACATTATGCAAATTAAAGACAAACAAAATAAGGAGTTTAAAGATATTTTAACTGTATTGGTGGTAGGAAGAAGCATTATACAGAATCTTTAAATCTTACCCCCCCCCCCCCACCAGATAATTTATCAGTAGAAATTTTTAAAAAAAATCACAAATGATTAAACTTAAATAAGAGGAATCAGCTTTAACAATGTATCAAATTTTTATTTTTGGATGGAGTAAAAAATAAACCAATAAATAAATAAATAACAAAGTGAATATAAAAGAATAAATAACCTTTGATTGTAATTGTTTGATGACTGATTTTGAGTCTTTTAACGATTTTTATATTTTGAAAATTATGTTCAAAGTAGCAAGTATGACAAAAAAAAAAAAAAAAAAAATTCTACACTCTCCCTTCCCCTCCCCCTTATAAGGGAAGAAGAAAAAAAAATTCTCGCACTTTTAAATTAGGATATCTGAAATGTTTATTCCAAATTCTGATAAAAAAAGACCTCAAGGTTATATAAATTGCTCACAACTTTAATTGTACTTGTGCCATTTAAGTAAGTAAATCGTTTCAGTTACGTACAATAAAAAAAGAAAATCACGTTTTAATATAAATAATTACTTCAAGAATAAAGTAAACGGACAATTTAATTAATATATAAACAACGAAAAAGTGTTTTGGTGTTACTTACACGCAGGGTTGAAAAAAAAACCGGGTTTTTTTTGTAAAAAACCAAAAGAAAACCGGTTTATTTGATTTAAACCAGGTTTTTTGGGTTTAAACCGGGTTTTTTTAAATACAATTTCCTATTGCATACAGATGCATATCTGTTGATAAAATAAACATTTTTGGATATTATATAAGTAATATTACTTTTGAAAATATTTAAATTAAATAATTACAGTCAATTATATAGAAAATTGAAATAATTTCTAATTTAAACATTATTAGTAACAGCTATGTCTTATGTTCAAAATAAACTGCTCTACACAGTGAAACATTGATACCTTGAAAATCGTATGAAGAATCCTTTGATGCAGTTTCATGAATATACACTGCTCAAAACAATTAAAGGATATTGCAGTTTTAGGTGGATTTTGTATCTGGTAAACTGTTTAGCTGATTGATACATGGTCGACAGACATAGTAGGTTATATGAGAATAAATTACACATGTTTGGCAGAAAAAAACGCATTTTATTGCGCATTTGTGTACTAAAGGAAAAAAACACAATTTGTGCATATGAGAAAAAAAGAATAAGAAAAGGTGTTTTCTTCAAAGAAAATCATTTTCAGTAGGGGGTATGGTTTCCACGGGCGGCCAGCAACGTTGAACACCTTTGAGGCATGGACTCAATGAGGCTATTAATGACGAGCTGGGGTATTCTGCCCCACTCTTCCAGAAGAGCTCTTTCCAGTTCTTGGAGAGTTTGTGAGGGTTGTTGGCGGCCAGAAACTCGTCTTCCTAAAGCGTCCCAAACGTGCTCGATTGGATTCATGTCTGGAGAACACGCTGGCCATTCCATTCGAACGATTCCTTCCTCGAAAAGGAAATCTTCCACCAGGTTTGCACGATGTGGCCTGCAGTTATCGTCCATTAAAATGAAGTTATCTCCGATTGCTGCAGCGTAAGGGACTACAATAGGTCTGAGGATCTCATCCCTATATCGGCGACCAGTCAGAGCTCCATCTCGAATGATGTAGAGGTCAGTGCGCCCGTCAATGGAGATGCCACCATACACCAACACTCCTCCACCGCCAAATCTGACACTTTCGTGCACGAACGCAGGATTATTCCTACTGCCACGGTCCCTCCAGATGAAAATACGCCTATTATCCGGATGCACAGAAAAACGGGACTCGTCAGAAAACAGAATATTGCTCCATTCATTTCTCCTCCAGTTGACATGCTCGGTTGCCCACTCCCTGCGGTCGCGACGATGCCTTGATGTTAATCTAACACATACCATCGGTCGGCGAGCATACAGACCGACAGCATGGAGCCGGTTTCGGACAGTCTGAGTTGAAATCGTGGTGCCTGTAGCCGAGCGAAGGTGTTGTTGGAGAAGAGTACCGTTCATGGTTCGGTGTCTCCGAGCTGTTAACGCTAAATACCGATCTTCATTGGGCGTTGTTGCCCGTCTACGACTTTGCCCTGGTCTTCGGCCTGCACATCCACTCTCCAAAAAACGGTTCCAGATCCTGGAAACGACACTTTGTGACACTCCAACGGCTTGCGCTACTTCGGCTTGAGTTTGGCCCCCTTCTAACCTACCAACAATTCTCAAAGCTTCTGAATCTGTCAAATGACTTCGCTGAGACTTCGTACTCATCGAAACAAAGCAATCAGTGAATGCCGATCATCCTTGTCTTCATTCTCTTTTATCCAGTTGAAAGTCAAATTTCATTCGCTGCCGCTGAAGCGACGTTTTTGACGTCGAACTCAAAATTTGCATACTCCACAGTTTGAAAACCAGAAAAATTTGCATTTGTGATTCTCTTCTTCTATTTTCGGCAAAAAAAATTTTGTTTATATCTTTATTTTATATAAAACTTCAAATATCCTTTAATTGTTTTGAGCAGTGTATTATTCTGTGGTTGTTATTATTATTATTTTTTTTAATATCCAAATACTTCTGGTTATTTTGTTTTCTGAGTAATAACTCCAAGTGTCCAAGTCAACATTTTTGCCCATTAGATTCAGCAACTAACAGAAAAGATTGATTGGTATTATTGAAATGCTATAACTAGCTCTCAATTTTTGCAAGCTGAGTTATTCAATTTGGTATTTTAAGTTATTCTTTTAAATTCTTTAAGGATAATCTTCCCCAATCCCAATAGAGAAAATTTTCTTTTACAACTTAACCAAAATCTTAAAGATCATTGCATTTTGTAACTAACTGCTGTAAATAATCTGCATTTTTTAAATGAAAATATTTTATGCTAAATATTGAATATTATTTATCGATTTTATCTTTTCTAATTTCACATGTTTTAAGAAAAATCTTTAGGGTACTAAATATGTTCATCAACATATGCTAATTTTCATTCTACATGCATAGAAACATAACCTAGGCTCATTATGTCTCATGTTGATTGCTGAAATGAAGTGTTAAAAGTAGAAATTACTTCTATCTATAATTTAAAACAATTAAATTACAAAAAAGAGAAAATATTATATTAGATTTTTTCTAAAAAAAACCAAATGGTTTTTTTGACAAAAAAAACCCATTTGGTTTAAACCGTGGTTTAAACTGACTCAAACACTAGAAAAAGTTCATATGCATTTGTTTACAATCATTAGTGACGAAAATCTTTAAGCATAATATACTTTCCGAGACAAGTATAAATATGATATGAACAGAAAATACACACTACACAAGAATATGGATAACTAATCAAGTAATAATACCAATGTGAACAGAAAACAATATTTCAAAAACAAGTTTGAATATATGAAATGAGTCTGATTATATGTATTCAATAAACAAACATTATATGAAATATAAAGAGCACTTACCCGTTTCACATAAAGATGTAACTTTCGGATTTCAAGAATGACACACCTCATTTTTACATACTACCATCAACATATAAATATTCTCGTTTTTTTTTCTATAAAATGGGATTGAACAAATATGCAACAGCATACCAGAGATACGGCGGCCATGTTGGGTAAATGATTGGTTGGTTGTATCTGATTGGTTGGTTGGCTGGCACATCTTTATGATCATTGCTTGTGTCGACGTCCACCGATGTTCCCCGATATTAGTCAATGTGAGTTTTTCTACATGGATTTACAGAACTTAAAATGTTATTATAATTGTTTCCTGTTTTCTACCTTCCCACAAAAAGTACAATATGTGAATAAAAAATTAAAATATTCATGATTCCAGAAGTTTTAATGTTACAAATCCAACATCGGACAACATCGATCAATATTGGCCAATGTCGGTAAACATGGCCGGTCTTTGCCGATGCACACCAAGATTGGCCGATATCGGGCAGTGTCGGGCCGATATTGCTGTGCTACCTGGGCATGGTGGGCGTCCATTAATATCGAACGCCATTTGTTCATCAAAAAATTCATTTTGGAGAAAGTTCTTTCACACACGTATGTGGAGGCAAACATAGTAGCTAGGTTAATAGCTAGTGTTTTGCAATTTTCCTAATCTTCTGAGACATGTTTGCCACAAAATTCTTCAGTGGATGCAGTTTTATACACTGGAAGGAAATATCTTCTTGCAAATCAATTATCTCCATTCGAAGTAAAGGTTTTTCAAGACTAAACAACTTCGCAGCCACACCAGTCCATTCTGCAGCTGGAACAACTTCATAAGGCGATTTAAAGAATAGGATCAACTTACCTATCTCACAGACTTCTAATATAAGTAGACTCCCAATTCCATTGTTCTTTCGGGAAGGTTTTGAATCCAACATCTTTTGCTTTTATCGCCAAAAGGGTGCCGTATTTTGGCGGTAATCCCTTTATTGGCAAAGCAAAAGTGCGGTCAACTCCTGACGAACGCAGACTGACTATGTTTCGGAGGGAACCTGGGCGTCTATTCTGGTGTAATCGAGTAAATACCGGGAATCGGGATCGGGATCGCCGTCTCATAGCGACCACTGGGCGAAGAGCTATTCTGGTCTCCCCTCGTTATACGACAGTGGAGGATGAAACGCAGAATGTCCCCTGCGTGCGATCGGACACAGTTGTAGCCAATCAGATGAAAGCGCTCACGTGTTTTTATATGTTTGGGAGAGGGAAACAGCTGTCTTGCTTTGTCAAGTGTTATTGTTATTTACGTGAAAGGAAAAGAATGTTTGGGTTATCTATATAAAAGAAAAACGAGTTGAAGGAATGAATGCCATTGTTTTACATCAGCGTGATCGTGCCTGTAACCTGTTTAAAATTTCCTGACCTAAGAAAAAATGTCCATTTGTATTTTAATTATGCATAAAATACTATTTGTTATTATTATTGAATCAATTTTTTGAAAGAAACTTTGTTCTATTTTAATATCAGAAAATGATTAGTAAATGTTATGGTGAAATAGACAGATTTTTTTTCAGACTTCAAAATATTTTTGAAAAATAAAGGGGGGGGGGGTGTTGTAGGTTCTACCAAGCTCTACATATATATTTGAAGCCTAATATATAATGGATTTTAAAAAAATAATAAACATTATATAGCTTTTTATTTATTTGCATCTTTAGACCACTTTTATTTTAAATTAATTATATTTATCACACCAGTACTGAAAACACATATATAAATTAGGCCGAATATTTAAATATACTTTAATTTCACCTTTATTTAAAAAAAAATCTAGGTTTGCTTATAATTGTTCTTAATCTCAAATCTGCAATAAACTTAAAGAATATATGCATATATAATAAGTATATTAATTTAGCTTTGTACTTAAATGTCTCCTACCTTCCTTTTTAAATTAATTTATAAATTCACCACGATTTAATTATTTTCGTGACAGTAAAAATATTCTAAGGAAAGTCTCTCAAATTTTATTTTCCCTTAATTTTATTTATTAATATTTTAAATACTTACAGAGATCATCAATGAGTTTAATTACTTATTTAAAAAAAAAAAAAAAAAGAAAAAAAAAAACTAAATATGCTAATGAAAAATTATTGTTGTATCTTTATCAATTCACTGAAAATCTTGATTCTTTGTGAAAAATATAATTAGAATCAATTAAATCATTAAATGTAAAAACAAATAATAAAATGTTTTTTAAATTATTATTATTATTATTATTATTGTGAAACGGATCTAAAATATGTTTTCTCCGCTCAACAACGCAAAATTTTGGAACACAAACACAAGGGCTGATTAAAAAACCCTTCCAACTGGGCCGTGGCACTGAACCTCTTTGATTTTAGGGGGTGCCAAACTTGGTGAACGAATTTTACAGAGATAATATTTAAAATCTAATTCGATCTTGTACAAATTATACTGCATATTTTTTGCTATTGGAGTAGGGAAAGATTAAACACAAGTAATATATTTATCTAAATATGTATTTATATATCCATATCTCTATTTTAAGACATAGAACACGTTTAATTTTTGTGACAGCATAGGAAGGGGCATTGAATGAATACCAGGCCTTCATCCTCTCCTCTTTTGTTTCACCAGGCCCTGTACATACACAGACTAATTTTAAAACATAAAAGCATGAAATTAGCAGATATGACAATTGAAGTGATTAGGAGTTGAAAAGCGCCTTTATGTATTTTTATTTTTGAAGTATATAAACGTATTATCTTGAGTTATAAGCAAATGTTATCTTTTGACGACCTTTATCGGGAGTCACTTTCATAATTTCGGTTCAAAATGCCTACTTTGACCGCATTTTCTGAAGAATCCTTTACCTTTATCGAAAAATGGTATATGCTATTCGAGTTTGCAGTTTCTGAATAACAACATCAACCAATTTTCTGTGTTTTCGAATAAAAATTATTCCAGGAATGTGTCAGAAAATAGGGAGTTTTAATTTGAGAACAGCTTTAATATTATACAGAAAAAAATGTGAACTGTCTTGGCTTTTTGCCGAAACTTTTGGTTTGTTTAAAAGGCCGAAATAAAAGCTTTTATTTCAGAAATTTTTCCATGTTTAAACTTTAAACCTTTCCATGTAAAATGAAAGTATTTTTTTCGGTCTGAATTAAATTTGTAAGTAAATTAGTTGACATTTTTTGCAAGAAAAAAAGAATACACAGATTTCCGAGTCAAAGAACTTTTAAAGAATCTGTAAAAGAGCTTTAAATAAGAAAATAGTATTTTGTAATTAACAGGGCTCGGTGATATATATATATATATATATATATATATCAGTGAGTATATATATTTATATGGGTATATTTAGAAATCGAATAGCTTATCCTTGAGATATACCATGATATATATCTGATATTTCTTTCAAAATGTCAAGACGTTTGATACTTTCGATATTTTATATTTTATTTCAAAATTTTATATTTTCAGTGAAAACAAGTGTAAATGAATTTTTCGACTGTTATTAACGGTGTCGTTCTGTAGATATAGAACTTTTGCTCTGATAGTGACTTTTGCCCCCCCCCCCCACCCCCACCCCCACCCCACCCTTTCTCTAAAAAGAAACTTTACGTTTGAAGCTGAATTTTTAGATGACAATAATTACGTCAGACAATATTTCTTACGACACTCATTGAAAGATAAACCATCTAATTTAGATAAGTTATTTACATCTTCATTTAAAATGATCTTTTCTAATTTTGGTTTACCTTAATTTAAAATGCACAACACATTATGAGATTGAAAAAGCAACAAAATTACAATTATGTTCATTATTTTTTTTAATTAAAACAAATTATTTTGTATTTCAAATTGTGTTTTATACAACAAAATTTTCTTAATACTAAATCTTACAGCTTTTTTTTTTTTTTTTTTTTTTAACAAATTGGGTCTGTTTTCAATTAGCTGATCTACTATTTTGTTACTTAAGAGAAGCAAAAAAGAAAAAAACACACATTTAGAATAATATTTTATTAAGTTATCATGCTAACTGCAATATATTTTAATTTCTTATTTATATTAAGTCTGAAAATATTTATAATTATCAATAAGTTGACTATTTTGAAAATATCTGATAAATATAAAAAGCATTGGATATTTTTGATATGTTGGATATGTTTGAATAAATCATGATATTTACGACCACTGGTAATTGAAAAACTATGCCCTCTTTCTATTTTTTAATATTAAACAAGTGCCCAAACCCTCCAAACAGAGCAAAAATTCTTTCCGA
This sequence comes from Maratus speciosus, assembly GCA_963932465.1. Taxonomy (NCBI): domain Eukaryota; kingdom Metazoa; phylum Arthropoda; class Arachnida; order Araneae; family Salticidae; genus Maratus; species Maratus speciosus. The sequence goes on from OZ010798.1 coordinate 298,237,161, forward strand.
ACCCTACCCACTGCGATCTCGACCACAAGGTAGCAGTCGGAAAAAAAGCAACCCACTCCGACCGGCGAAATTTCGACTCTACTACACCAGAATAGCAAATAATCGCCAAGGCGGCTCTTCCCGACCGGTTTCAGCATTCCTACGACACCAGAATAGATCCCCTGGAGAGAGATTACGAGGAGAAAAACCAGTTTGGCGCGCTAAATCTGGCAGAGATGTAGGAGCCAAGAAAAGGTTGCCGATTTGGAGTCTACTTATATTAGAAGTCTGTGACCTATCTCTGCAAAGTCTTCGAACCTTGCTTCAAATTCCTTCACAAGATCTGCCATAAAACTTAGAAACACTGCAGTGTGTATGTCGGAATTCTTCTTTTTATATCCAAGAATTGTTGGAGAATGAATAAATTCTTCATTTCGATATCTTTTTCGGCGGTCCAGGCATCCACCTTCCGCGGGTCCGGATGTGGACCGCGGTCCGCCAGTTGCCGACCGTGGACCTAAAGTGTTTTTTATCAATCCTTTAATTCAGCCTAGAATTCATGCATACCAGATTGAGCTTACACTGACTATTTGACTAGAGCATATTATTTTTAAGGGAAGACAAGACTGGATGCAATCATATGGGAAATATGCGAGCTTTAAGAGCCGTTTCCTCGGAAACTATCCGACCGATTTTGATGAAATTTGGAATCCATATTCACTGAATTATGCTCAAGATTTATGGAGATAGTTTTTTCTACGACTAAAACCAGTGGCGGTCCGTGAGTGGATATATTTGGGGCACTAAATGCATAGATGCTCAATTTATTCTTTTCTTACCACTATATTTTAAGGGAAGTCATTGTCCTTTTTTATTGCAGTACGTTCAGCCATTAAACAAGTGAAAGATTTCTTTAAAAAAATAATGGTAAGAAAAGAATAAAATTTTCAGCCATGCATTTAGTGCCCCAAAAATAGCTAGCCACGAGCCGCCACTGACTAAAACATTTTATTTTAGAGCAATGGCATTTTTTCAGAAATGTTCTATTTTCAGAAATATTTTTCTCTGAAACAAATTAAATTTTTTAAATCTGTCTGAAACATATGATCTTATATTTACACTCTACTACCAAAAAAATTTTTTTTTATCGAAATCGCTCAAGCTAGAGATCTGCACGGGCCGGGCTCGGGCCTATTTCCATTCACGGCACTCGGCCGGGGCCTTACTTTCCTCTGAAGTCTCGGGCCGGGCCGGGCTCGGGCCTTACTTTTTTCCTGATGTTTCGGGCCGGGCCGGACTTATTTTTTTCTGCACACACCCGGGTACTGGTTTCATTTCTAATCTTCATGGCTCAAAATTTTCATTCCTAGTTTTCACCCACCCCGTATGAAAATCATTGTCTCCGAATGGCCTGGTCCATTCAAAGGTCAGTAAAATTAGGCTTGGCACAATTTTTTTGTCAAAAAATGCATACATTTTTAAATCGCCATTATTCTACAATTTCGAAAGTATTTTTAATGGAAGATCTAATGAAATTTCAAGTATTAAATGTTTTGTGATTACTTAAACATGCGTCTTAATAAAAGGTGAGATATTTTTATAACCACCTGAAAATAGCGTCGCAAAAATTATTATATATATATGATTTTTTTTTTTTTTCGTTGTAAAAAATTTCATATCGTATTACTATTTTAGCCTAGCCACTATTAGCGTAGCCTAGTCACTTCTTGTAGATTCTAGTAGATTAGTACTAGAATCTACTAGATTAGTACTAGAAGTAGTGTAGATTCTACTAGAATTGTAGAATGAATTTGAATGTTTATTCAAATTCATTCTTTTTAAAGAGTAGTAGATTTCTACAATTATTAAAATATAGTTAAATTAAAATATAGTAAAACATGTGAAAAAGAACCTGTCTATGACGCAATCTTGTTTTAAACTGAAAAACGTGTTGATGCATGCAAAATTAATATACTACTTAATACCACGTAAAAAATTATAAAAATTAATAACAAACAAAATTAATATACTACGTAAGAAAATAATATATAATACATTTACACTTGCTAAGAAGGGAACTTGTCTATAAGGTTTTTTTTTTCTATGCAATTCAGTCTTAGATTTTACTGTATAGCATTTTTCAGATATTTAACACTTCAATACATGGAATATGGATTAACAATATTAATGATAACTGAAACATTTACATACAAGAAATAGAGATTCATTAAAAAAATAAAGATCGCACCCTGCGGCGCGTCTATAAAATTGAAGATTATAAACATGAAAAGAAAAGTTAAGATAAATATTTTTGGCTTGATTTCCTCCTACGAGAAAAACTTTTAACCAAATCGACATAAAAATCAATGTTTTGCAGAAATTCACTCAGGCCGGTCCGGGTCGGGCCGAACTTTCAACTTTTTTACCGGGCCGGGCCGATTTTTTTTCTTTGAGTTGGGCCGGGCCCGGGACTGGAAATGTCGGCCCGTGCAGACCTCTAGCTCGAGCACTTTAGGAGTTAACAATGGGGGTTTTAGTTGAAAAGTATAATTTTTTGGAGAGCTAAAAAACTCAGACACTTCTAACTTGAGTGAAGTTCTTGCACAGTTTTATCAAACACTTGAATTAAAGTTTATATAAACGCTTAGATAAAATTTAGTTACACATAATAAATGATTATAAATTATTAGAATGAAATTAATGTGAGTGGGCGTGGCGTTCCAGTCTTGTCTTCCCTTAATTCGGCATAACATTCATGCGTACAAGATTGAGCTTTAACCTTGTTTATTTGTCTAAATCATACAGGGTTCGTACGGGTGCTTGAATTTCATGACTAAGAAATTCTTCGGTACCAGTGTTTTCTTATGGAAAATCTCTCCTGAAATAACACGAAATTTCGTCCGTTTAAACTAGATTTATTTTTCGATAAAAAAATTCTGATATTGTGCCTTGAAAATAACGGTACCCGAACGAACCCTGATTATATTATTAAAAGTATATACTTCAAAAATTTCTAAGTTGTTTATTTGTATCTCTTGTTCAATTATTATTATTTACTAGATTTCAAGAAAACAATAATTCAGGTTTATAACCTGATAAAATAAATAACAATAATCTGATGACTTTTACCTTTTGTGAAATTGTGATAAATATAAGTAGTTCTATAAAACTCCGATATACCCCCCCCCCCCCCCCGAAAAAAAAAGACATTAATTTTCGTTCGGAAAAATAATTTTTAAATCATGTATAATACCACAAATAAAACAATGTTACAAGTTTTTGAATAAAATTAAGATAGTAAATATTACTGCAGAGAGGAAAAATTATCGAAAACGTTAAAGAATACATAAAATAGTAATACGATATAAAATTTTTTACAACGAAAAAAAAAAAAAAAATCATATATATATAATAATTTTTGCGACGCTATTTTCAGGTGGCTATAAAAATATCTCACCTTTTATTAAGACGCATGTTTAAGTAATCACAAAACATTTAATACTTGAAATTTCATTAGATCTTCCATTAAAAATACTTTCGAAATGAACTTTCTTCGTTAAATGAAAATATATTGTCAGTTTAGTTATTTAAAAAAAAAAAACTGCACTTTTAATGCATCAAAACAAACCACACGGGCTTTAAAATCCAAAAGTCTGCGATTGGCATTGCCAAAATAAAAGCACAAAACCAACACGAAAAATATATCCATCTCATACCGCTAAAATTTCAGAAATATTTGTTAATGAAAGAAAAATGTGCAAATGCTTGTTAAATGAGTTCAACGAAATTGAAACTTTTGAAAATACGAGTGAGCACAGCACGTTCTCCTCGTTGTGTTAGAAACATAGACAACGAGCACGCTTTTTCATTTTGGTCCTGTGGGATCAGCGCTTGTTCAGCATACGGTTCCGCACGTGACGTATATTTTGTTTTTGTTTAGATTTGGATAAATTTTTCACGTTTACCGCATCGCAAATAATCTAAAGCAAATTCTGGAAAGGTAGGGCCCTTTTCAGGCCCAATATTTATTCAGAATGGCGACCAGTCTGTGTCTTCAGAAATTCTTTTGTATTGTACATGTCAAAAAAACATTCTCAAATAAGAGTAATTTAAACAAGCATGCCAAAAAATTCCACCCTGAAGAATTATGCATATATAAGGATTAGACATATTTTAGAATTTGGTGGATTTCTGGTTACTGTTATGTTTAAATATTTTAAACAGTAATTTGAATGTAATAATGCACTCGAAATTATAATGAATTCTACACAATATAGTCGAATAATTAACTGAAATTATAAAGTAAAATAATATATATAAAGTATAATGTATAGGAATAAAGTACAAGGCGCTAAAAATATATCAATACAGGCTTAAGACATGAAAAACAGCGCTTGGGTATCAGCTTTGTAACATTAGTTTAACATCTACGATGGTTTTTATGTTTTAAAACCTGTATTTATATATTTTTAGCACCTTTATAGTAATAAAAAATTATAATTATTAATTTGTATGTTTAGATGTGCAGATTGAGGTAGTCTGTATAATTCCTGAAAATCATTATTTTTCGATTGTCACAAAATGTCTTAATTTAGTAAAATTGTCAACTCGTATTGCACTAGATTAAAAATATATTACATTAGATTGAAAGTATTGCATTTCGAATCCCCCAGGTTCATAAAATATTAAAATTTTCAGCTGTAGGTTCACTGCCCTCAGTGACGTGTCTAGACATCATTTCGAGAGGGCTGAAATATAGTAAAAGTTTCTAAGAAGGAATCGCAAAAAATGTGACAATTCCTCTTTAAAAAGGTTTTATCATAGTAGGTAATATATCTGTTGTACAATCAACCTTGCTAAGATGGAATCGCATGGGGCTTGGAAAAATTTCGTTTTAGGTAGGTTTTCGTCTTTAAAAGTATATAATTCTATGGTTATATCACATTAAAAAAAAAAAAAAATGGAATACTGAAAATTATCAACGAAAAAGAATCTCAATAAATAGTACATAAAATCGAAGTGAACAGAAAATTTAAAAGCGTTCTCATTCTTCCGCCCGCCCGCCCACCCCCCTCTCTTCAACACATTTTGGAGCATACAAGCATGACATTTGCGATATTTAACACCTTGGAGACGAGCGACTGGTATACGTGCACTCAATTTGCACAGAATCCTTTATTATTCTCACCAGTTATTTTTTATTGTAAAGTTTACCTTATTTAGTTAGAACATTTTTGCGATTTAACTACAGAATTTTTTTTTTTTTTTTTTTGAAAAACCGGTGATAAAAGATAAAAAATTAAGCAAAGTGATCTCGTCACGAAGAGGCTAAATATTGAATAGCCTTTTTCATGCCAAATTTAACAGTATTTTTAAAAATTGTTTTTAATCATAAACTGTGGTTGATAGGTAGCTTTTTGTGTATTCGACATTCAGAATCATTCAATTAAATTTATGACGTATTTTAAATGTAAATAAAGCTTATTCCTAATCAAAAAGTTACATGACCATAGAACAACCTTTTTTGTCAATATTTCGTAATACTATAGAATGGAAATAAAATAACCCAACATAGTGCCATAACAAGCTGAATAACAAGTTTATAACATAACGATAACACACATTTGCATCCATTTCAAAAAGTATGATTAAAAGCTTTCCAGTTCATACTGAGAAGATGTCTCAGTCAATGAATTACCTTAAAACAAAGATTTTGCATTATAAATAAAACTTTTTTTTACTCTACTCATAGTTTTTCTCTTAATATTTAATTATCTTAGATTATTTGGAAAAGTCAAACATTATATTTTTGTTTTTGTAATGTTATTCAGATAAAGAAAAATTATTTAAAAATTTACGAATATAAGTCAAACATTTTTTATTATTTGCGGAGGAGTACGCCCAGGTGGATGCTCGCACAGGAGAATTTGGAGGGTATGTGTATGGATTGTTTTCAATTAATAGACAGATAGCACAAGATAGAAATCTTTATTTAAAAAAGAAAAAAAAAACAATAAAAGTATTTTGCAGAATTTGGAAAAAAAGCGGACGTTATTGCTGATGTCCTACATGATAAAATTTAAATGTATTTTCACACGATTAAAATATACGAGCAAGAATGAGAAAATTTTGTTTAGTACCTCCGCAAAAAGCCCACTCTCAGCCTGGATGCAAAAAGGAGTTTTTTTTTCTTTTTTTTTTTTTAACTATTAGGAATTATAAAACATTTTTTTGCTACCATCAAATTTTGACAGGTACCACTTAGTTAGTTTTTAACTTAGTTTTTAAGTAGCTAGTAAGTAAGTTAGTTTTTAAGTTAGTTTTTAAGATTAGTATTTTAATTTTGATTAAAATTTCTTAATCATTAAAACCTAAAATTATTTTAAAAGGATGAAAAAATTATTAAATTATAATTAAAATGAACTGAGATTATTAAATCATTATTAAATTAAAAAATTTGAAAAAAGAAGTAATTATTTGATTAAACATTATGAGAAAATAATAAATTTAAATTATTAAACATAAAATTACTAGAAAAACATAAAAAGTTATTATATTCAGAATTTAAATTGCCTTTAAAAGATACTCTTGTCCAAATGCTCTTGAAATTTTTTATCGAGGTCCAGAGAAAAAAACACATAAGTAATATAATTATTTATTACTGTTAAATTGTTATTTTTACATACACATAAATATAATAGAAAATAGAAAAGTCAGGTATTCGTTCTGAAAAATTACTACATACACATGTATACGTTCGGAAAATTTTTACATATGCACAATAAAATAGAAAAGACAGGTATTGGTTGAAAAATCTATGTGAAAAATTACACTTGCTGCCTTGAAGCAGATTTTTTATAGTTTGGTTCACGTGATGAAGAGCTAATTCGAATAGCGTCTTCATGGTGGGCGTCCATTAATCTCGAACGCTATTTGTTCATCAAAAAAATCATTTTGGAGAAAGTTCTTTCACACGTGTATGTGGAGGCAAACATAGTAGCTAGGTTAATAGCTAGTTTTTTGCCATTTTCCTACTTTTCTGAGACATGTTTGCCCCAAAATTCTTCAGTGGATGCAGTTTTATACATTGGAAGGAAATATCTTCTTGCAAATCAATTATCTCCATTTGAAGTAAAGGTTTTTCAAGACTAAACAACTTCGCAGCCACATCAGTTCATTCTGCAGCTGGAGTAACTTCATAAGGCGATTTAAAGAATTGGAACAACATACCTATCTCTGCAAAGTCTTGGAACCTTGCTTCAAATTCCTTCATAGATCTGACAAAAAACTTAGGAACACTGCAGTGTGTATGTCGGAATTCTTTTTATATTCAAGAATTGTTGGAAAATGAATAAATTCTTCATTTCTATATCTTTTTCGGCGGTCCAGGAATCGGCCTCCCGCGGGTCCGGATGTGGACCGCGGTCCGCCAGTTGTCGACCGTGGACCTAAAGTGTTTTTATCAATCCTTTAATTCGGCCTAGCATTCATGCGTACCAGATTGAGCTTACACTGACTATTTGACTAGAGCATATTATTTTTAAGGGAAGACAAGACTGGATGCAATCCTATGGGAAATATGCGAGCTTTAAGAGACCTTTCTTCGAAAACTATATCCGACCGATTTTGTTGAAATTTGGAATCTATATTCACTGAATTATGCTCAAGATTTATGGCTACAATTTTTTTCTATGACTAAAACTTTTTATTTTAGAACAATGGCATTTTTTCAGAAATTTTCTATTTTCAGAAATATTTTTTTCTGAAACAAATTAATTTTTTTAAAATCTGTCTGAAACATATGATCTAATATTTATACTCTACTACCAAAAAAAATTTTTTTTATAGAAATCGCTCGAGTACTTTAGGAGTTAACAATGGGGTTTTTAGGTGAAATGTATAATTTTTCGGAGAGCTAAAAAACTCAGACACTTCTTACCTGTGTCAAGTTCTTGCACAGTTTTATCAAACACATGAACTAAAGTATAGATAAACGCTTCGATAAAATTTAGTTACCGTAATTTCCGGTGTATAGCCCGCGGATCAAACAATCGTGTTTTGACCAAGAAAATTTTAAAAATAAAATGCAACTTGTTAGATCACGGTAAATATTGGTCTTCAAATACTGAATAAAATTTCTGGGTCCAAACTGAATTGTTTGATCTGCGGGCTATACAGCCGAAATTACGGTACATATAATAAATGATTATAAATTATTAGAGTGAAATTAATGTGAGTGGGCGTGGCGTTCCGGTCTTGTCTTCCAGTTAATTCCGAATAACATTCATGCGTACAAGATTGAGCTTTAACCTTGATTATGTGACTAAATCATATTATTAAAATTATATACTTCAAAAAATTTTAAGTTGTTATTTGTATCTCTTGTGCAATTATTATTATTATTATTTACTAGATTTCAAGAAAACGATAATTCAGGTTTATAACCTGATAAAATAAATAACAATAATCTGATGACTTTTACCTATTGTGAAATTGTGATAAATATAAGTAGTTCTATAAAACTCCGATATCCCCCCTCCCCACCAAAAAAAGACATTAATTTTCGTTCGGAAAAATAATTTTTAAATCATGTATAATATCACAAATAAAACAATATTACATGTTTTTAAATAAAATGAAGATAGTAAATATTATTACAGATATTAAAAGTTATCGAAAACGTTAAAGAATACGTAAAATAGTACTACGGTATGAAATTTTTTATACCGAAAAAAATATTCGTATATATAATAATTTTTGAGAGGTTATATTCAGGTGGTTATAAAAATATCTCACCTTTTATTAAGACGCATGTTTAAGTAATCACAATAGACTTAATACTTGAAATTTCATTAGATCTTCCATTAAAATACTCTCGAAACAGACTTTCCTCATTAAATGAAAATATGTTGTCAGAGCTATTTAAAAAAAAAAAAAAAAAAAAAAAAAAAAAAAAAAAACTGCACTTTTAATGCATTAAAACAAACCACATGGGCTTTAAAATCCAAAAGTCTGCGATTGGTATTGCCAGAATAAAAGCACAAAAACAACACGATAAATATGCCCATTACATACCGCTAAAATTGCCAAAAATATTTGTTAATGAAAAAAAGATGTGTAAATTCATGTTGATATAGAAATAAAAGGCGTATACTCATGAAAAAACGAGCGAGCACGATCTCCTCGTTGCATTATAAAAGAGCGGCAAGCGAACACGCTTTTTCATTTTTATCCTGTGGTTTCGCCGCTTACGCATACCGTTCCGCGCGTGACGTATTTTTAGGTAGATTTCGTATGAAATACTACCTATTGGGATCGTTCCTATGTTGGAATTTCTGAAAAATTTTTGCAGATCTACACCGATCATGACCCCTAGAACCCAAAACCACCCTCAGTAAAAAAATTTATCTATCTATCTATCTATCTATCTATCTATCTATGTATCTATCTATCTATCTATATATATCACTTTCTTCTGGACACGATAACTTTCATAATTCTGCACCAATCTCTTCTAAACTGATACATAAAATCAAAGGGCATAAAATCTCGGTCAAGTTCGTTAATGGGCAAAATCGGACCAAGGGGATGGAAATAGGGAGGGGTTTTGTGAAAACCGAAAACCCGCCATAACTTCTTAATTTTTGTACATATAAAATCAGTTTAAAGTTTTTATTACTTCTAAAAATAGGGCCAAAATTTTATGTATCACAGATTTTTGATAAAGTTAAAAATGGGCTCAAGGGGCGCAAAAATAGGGTTTTTGGGAGAAAAAAATTCATAACTTTGTCAATTCTCAAGATATCAATTCCAATTAATTTTGTTATAAATCTCATTAATATTATCTACAACTATTATATTCACATATTTTTGATAGGACCAATTCGTACCGAAAAAAAAAAAAAAAATTAAAAACAAAAACAACAAGTTGGAAATTGCTCGTCAAACGTGGCAAATATAATTATTTTTTACACCCCATATTGTACTGAATGTATAATTTTTTGCACTTCATAAAGTGCATAGTGTGTAGCATCATTAAAATGCACTTGCAATAACTTTTTTCCCATTCCCCGTAATGTAACGGAACACTTTTGACTGTCCCTGTAATTAAACTACACATCCGATTTTCATAAAATTGGAAATGGCTCGACAAAATTTTGCAACAATTATATATTTAAAATTTCAGACCATTCGGAAGGCTTAACATCATTAAAATGCACTTGCAATAATTTTTCCCATTGGCCGTAATGTAAAGAAAAACTTTTGACTGTCCCTGTAATTACACTATGCATCCGATTTTCATAAAATTTGAAATGGCTCGACAAAATTTTGCAACAATCATATATTTCAAATTTCAGACCAATCGGTTGGGTAGTTTTTGCTCTGTTATATGCGGACAGACAGACAGACGGACGGACGGACGGACTGAGCGACGACTATAGGTGCTACGTATTTATATAACTACGAACGCACCTAAAAAAGGGGGTTTGAAGAAGCAAAAAATCCATAACTCCGTCAGTTCAAAAGATATAAAATCCCGATGAATTTATCATATATTGTCTACAACATCTATATAGACTAGTTTTGGATAGGACCAATTCTTACAGCAAAAACAAATTAAAAATACATAGCGGTTGAAGAGAAAAGTCATCTCAGTAAGGGTGTATTCTAATCCAAACTGCGTATTTTCTGACTCATTTTACAATTCATTTTTGCTCTCAAAAGCTTCCAATTGGTACGTTTTCTTACTCAGAAACTATATAATGTACCGTAATGGTCGATTTTTTGTTAGAGGCAGAATATATTTAAAAAAAATGCTGTTAAAGTGGGCATTTTGAACCGAATTTCCCGAAGCAGATTGTGTTGGAAAAATCATTGCATTAATGATGCACTCATATCCAAACTGCTTATTTTCTGACTCATTTTTAAATTCATTTTTGCTCTCAAACGCATTTAATTGGTAGATTCGCTTTTTCAAAAACTATATAATGTACCGCAATGATCGATTTTTTGATAGAGGCAGAATATATTTCAAAAAATGATGTCAAATTGGGCATTTTGAACGGAATTTCCCGAAGCAATTGTGTTATCACTTTCTTCTGGACACGATAACTTCCGCAATTCTGCACAAATCTCTTCCTAACTGATACATAAAATCAAGGGACATAAAATTTCGGTCAAGTTCGTTAATGGGCAAAAGTGGACAAAGGGGATGGAAATAGGGAGGGGTTTTGTGAAAACCGAAAAAAACCCTTAACTTCTTAATTTTTGTACATATCAAATCAGTTTAAAGTTTTTATTACTTCTAAAAATAGCGCCAAAAATTCATGCATCATAGATTTTTGATAAAAAATCCATAACTCCGTCAATTCACAAGTTATAAAATCTCCATGAATTTATCATATATCTTCTTAATATTGTCTTCAACATTTATATAGACAAGTTTTTGATAGGGCCAATTCTTACAGCAAAAACAAATTAAAAATACATCGCGGTTGAAGAAAAAAAATCATCTTATTAAGGGTGCATTAAAATCCAAACTGTCTACTTTCTTACTCATTTTTAAATTCATTTTTGCTCTCAAACGCATCCAATTGCAAGATTCTCTTAATCAGAAACTATATAATGTACAGTAATGATCAATTTTTTGTTTTTGTTTAGATTTGGATTTTGTTGAATTTTTCAAGTTTACTGCATGGCAATGGCAATTGAAAAGCAAGGGCCTTTTTCAGGGCCAATAGTTATTCAGAATGACGATCAGACTGTGTCTTCAGAAATTCTTTTGTACTGTAAATGTCAAAAAACGTTGTCAAATAAGAGTAATTTAAACAGACATGCTAAAAAAATCCAGCCTGAAGAATTACGTATATATAAGAATTATGCATATTTTAGAATTTGGTGGATTTCTGGTCACTGTTATGTTTAAATTTTTTAAACAGTAATTTGAATGTAATAATGCACTCGAAATTATAATGACTTCTCCACAATAAAGTCGAATAATAAATTATAAAGTAAAATAATATGTATTATGTATAGAAATAAAGTAAAAGGCACTAAAAATATATAAATACAGGCTTAAGACATGAAAAACAGTGCTAGGGTATCAGCTTTGTAAGATTATTTTAACATCTACGATGATTTTTATGTTTTAAAACCTGTATATATATATTTTTAGCACCTTTATAGTAATAAAAAATTATAATTTTTATTTTGTATGTTTAGATGTGCAGATTGAGGTAGTCTGTATAATTCCTGAAAGTCATATCTTTCGATTGTCAGAAAATCTCTTAATTTAGTAAAATTTTCAACTCGTATTGCACTAGAATAAAAATATATTACATTAGCTTGAAAGTATTGCATTTCGAATCCCCCAGGCTCATAAAATATTAAAATTTTCAGCTGTAGGTTCAGTGCACTCAGTGACGTATCTAGACATCATTTCGGAGGGAGCATAGAAATATAGTAAAAGTGTCTAAGAAGGAATTGCAAGAAAAGTGACAAATTCCTCTTTAAACAGGTTTTATCATAGTAGGTAACATATCTGTTGTACAATCAACCTTGCTAAGATGGAATCGCATGGAGATTGGAAAAATTTCGTTTTAAGCAGCTTTTTGTCTTTACAAGTATAATTCTATGGTTAATCAAATTTTAAAAAATGGAATAAAATGAAATAAAATTTATCAAAGAAAAAGAATCTCAATAAATAATACATAATACCGAAGTGAACAGAAAATTTAAAATTATTTAAAAGCGTTCTCACTCTTCCGCTCAGCCCCCCCCCTCCCCCTCTCTTCAACACATTTTGGAGCATGCATGAATGACAGCATGACATTTGCAATACTACCTCGGGGACGAGCGACCGGATATGCGTGCACTCAATTTGCACAGAATCCTTTATTATTCTCACCAGATATTTTTATTGTAAAGTTTACCTTATTTAATCAGAGCATTTTTGCGATTGAACAACAGATTTTTTTTTTTTTTTTTTTTTTTTTTTTTTTTTTTTTTTTTTTTTTTTGAAAAACCGGTGATAAAAGATAAAAAAAAATTAAGCAAAGTGATCTCGTCACGAAGGGGCTAAATATTGAATAGCATTTTTCATGCCAAGTTTAACGGTATTTTTAAAAATTGTTTTTAATCATAAATTGTGGTTGATAGAAGCTTTTTGTATATTCGAGATTCAGAATCACCCAATTAGATTTATGACGTATTTTAAATGTAAATAAAGCTTATTTCTAATCAAAAAGTTACATGATCATAGAACAACCTTTTTTTTGTCAATATTTCGTAATACTATAGAATGGAAATAAAATAACGCATCACAGTGCTATAACGAGCTGAATAACAAGTTTATAACATAACGATAACACATGTTTACATCCATTTTACAAAAAGTATGATTCAAAGCTTTCCAGTTCATACTGTGAAGATGCCTCAGTCAATGAATTACCTTAAAACAAAGATTTTGCATTATAAATAAAACTTTTTTTACTCCACTCATAGTTTTTCTCTTAATATTTAATTATTTTAGATTACTTGGAAAAGTCAAACATTATATTTTTGTTTTTGCAATGTTATTGAGATAAAGAAAAAATATTTAAAAATTTACGAATATAAGTCAAACATTTTTTATCATTCGAGGAGGAGAACGCCCAGGTGAATGCTCGCATGGGAGAATTTAGAGGGTATGTGTATGGATTGTTTTCAATTAATAGACAGATAGCACAAGATAGAAATCTTTATTTAAAAAAGAGAAAAAAACAATAAAAGTAATTTGCAGAATTTGGAAAAAAAGCGGACGTTATTTGCTGATGTCCTACATGGTAAAATTTAAATGTATTTTCATGCGATTAAAATGTACGAGCAAGAATAAGAAAATTTTGTTTAGTACCTTCGCCAAAGCCCACTCCCAGCCTGGATGTAAAAGGAGTTTTTCTTTTTTCTTTTTCTTTTTCTTTTTTTTTTTTTTAAACTAGTAGGAATTATAAAACCTTTTTTGCTACCATCAAATTTTGACAGGTACCACCTAGTTATTTTTTAAGTTATTAGTATTTTAATTTTGATTAAAATTTCTTAATCATTAAAACCTAAAATTATTTTAAAAGGATGAAAAAATTATTAAATTATAATTAAAATAAACTGAAATAATTAAATCATTATTAAATTAAAAAATTTGAAAAAAAAATAATTATTTGATTAAACATTATGAGAAAATATTAAATTGAAATTATTAAACATAAAATTACTAGAAAAACATAAAAAGTTATTATATTCAGGATTTAAATTGCCTTTAAAAGATAAAAATTTTAAATTACTAAATAATTATAAAATTTCAAATTATGAAAGAAAAGTATTAACATTTATTATTTATTAAAAATTTAAAGTTCTTTTTAAAATTATGATAAAAAGTTAAATAATTAAATAATTAAATTTAAAATTATGAAAAAAAAATATTTAATTACAGTAGAACCTCGTTTATCCGAAGTAATTGGGACCGACCCTCTTTCGGAAAATCGAAATTTTCGGATAATCGAGAATGCTTTAATTTTAAGATTAAGGAGAAATAAATGCAATATTTCTTATTACGGTAACAAGTGCTTAATAAAAATAAAGCAATTGCAAAATAGAAACAAGAATAAATTACCTGAATTTTAATTTTGAAATTAAGTGCCTTTTACGTATATCAGAAGTGTTTGAAAAAATGTTTTGTTTGTCGCAGCTTCGATTACCTTTGCTTTGAAGCTCTATCACGGAGTTTTTTTTTATGTTATTAGTTCACCAGTATCACAGTCTTTCTGCTACTCCAGCCATGCCAAACATTTAAAAGCTTCAGAATTGCTAATTTGTTCGTTTTCTTTGTTCAACTCCGCAGCTTACGGGATCTCAAGTTAAATTCGAAGGAATTCTAAGAAAGAGGATCAAAAATATTTATATGTACTCGTAGTTCGGAAAGGACTTGCACACAAGGAATATGATAGTTATATATATATACATATATAAAAGCTTTCAAAATGGATTTTGCACACAAGGAATGTGATAGTAAAAAAAAAAAACCTTTGAAAAATGGATTTCGGTTAACCGAGAGTTTCAGTTAAAAGAGTTTCGGATAAAAGAGGTTCTACTGTATTATTAAATTAAAAATATTCTTTATTATTTGCTAACCTTATTTATTTTTATTTAGCTCCGTGAGGAAACGAACTCAGATCTTCTGATTTGAAGTTGAATGTTATACCACTACACCATAACGTTCTTCGCAAAATTTAGCTTAGAATATTATTTTTCACAAAAAATCACTAGGTTATGCGCAAAGGATATTCGCAGAACGCTGATCCCACAGGATCAGAGGATCAAAATGGGATTTTGCTCATAGGAAACATGGGATTTTGCTCGTTTTTGATTTCACATGCTGTATTTTTTATTTCATTTCACGTACCAGGACTTTCACGTACCAGTAAACAGAGCTTCACGTACCAGTACTGGTACGCGTACCATAGTTTGAGAACCTTTGGTACGGGAAATGAAATAAAAAATACAGCATGTGAAATCAAAAACGAGCTAAATCCCACCTCCTCCTACTTCTTTCTTTATTTGTGAGTTGTTCACTGGTCCCGTGGTGTCTGTTCTCTGTTATTACTGCTTTGACAGCGTTTCGCTTTTTGTTAATTTAATGTAATTTCGATTAAAATTTTTAGATAAATGCAACTAATGCTTTGGTAGATGTTGAGTTGACCTTTCATCCACCCTAAGAAAAACAAAAAAGTTTTATATTGTATGCGTTTATATTTATACTAGCATATAACCCGGCAGATAAAGTCTTCTGATTGGTTAAATGACTTTCGTCACTACCAGCAAATGTTTGTTTACTTTCACAGCAGTTCTTCGCCTATAAATACGCGGTTATCTGAACAAACACACGCTAAAAGATAGTTACGATAGTATAGTTTTTTAATTAAGGTATAAATTTTAATTGTAGCCAGAAATTAGTTATTTACATGCAATTACATGCCATCTTTAATAATTCTATGCCAATTGCATGTCGCCGATAAGCAATGCTACTTTTAATGTCAGAATATTTTTTTAATAGTTTAAAATTAAAACTTTCTGTTTAAATGACTTTTTAAAACATAATTGTATTGCAGTAACATGTGATTTTAACGAATGAAATTCTTGATGAAGATAGAATTATTTAGTATATTAAAAGTATTTTAACTGTATCTATTCTTAAAAAAAAAAGAAAGAAAGAAAAAGAAAAAGAAAGCATTGCTTTCGCTTAAAAGAAAAAAAATTACTTCCATTACTTATTATGTGACTTTCACACTTTATGTTAAGGCATTATTTCTTTTTTTAAAGCTCTTATTCAAATTGATTTCACTTCCTTTTTGTTGATTGTCACTCATTTTATAGACCCCTTGCATTGACGTCACGTTGCTATTAGCAACGACTGATACTATCGTATCTGGTGCACACACGTGGAGCACAGAACTGCCCGTTTGCCGTTAAAAGCACATGCTATCTTTCTGTTTAATTTAGATCTTCCTTATTTTTATTATTATAGTGCAAACAAGTCTAATAAATCAGGAGAGCACCACATTCGCCTTATATTTGGGCGCCATACGAAGCGATTTCAGGCGTGTGACGTCATGTGCAACCCGTCTATTAGCAAGTTTACTTACATATAGCATTTCTGCCATCTATTGAGAAATATCTTATCTAATAGCGCACTAGTATTTTAAAATTAAAGTATATATTTTAATATATTTTTTTAATGTGTTTAATTTGTAGTCAGAAATTAGTTATTTACATGCCACGTATAAGAAATAATACATGCCAATTGCATGTCATAGATACCAATGCTGCTTTTAATCTCAAAATATGCTGAACAGATTCTGTTTAAAAAAAAATAATAAAAATAAAAATAAAAATACTTCCATTACTTATAATTCGTATTATAATAATCGTGTATTTTTCACACCATAAGTTAAGGAATTCTTTCTTTTTTTTAGGTCTTATTCAAATTGATTTCACTTACTTTTTATTGAATGTCACTTATTTTATAAGTTAGTTTACTTTCTTTAGCAGTTCTGCCATTTATTGAGTAATATATTAACTAATAACATGCTAGTTTTTTTAAAAATTAAGGTATAAAATTTAAAACACTTTTATGTGTTTAGTTTGTACTCAGAAATTAGTTGTTTACATGCTATGCTTGCTTTTATGTCATCTATAAGGAATGCGGCATTGCATTTCATAACATTCCGAACATTTTTTTAATAGTTTTAATTTAAGCCTCTACATTACACCTTTCGATTTAAATAACCTTTTAAACATAATTGTACCAAATTAACATGATTTCAGGAAATGAAATTCTTAATAAAGATAGAATAGTTTAGTACATTAAAACTTAGTTTATTATTATCTGTCTGTTGCAGAGAAATGGCCTTTCTCTTAAAAAAAGAAATAAAAAACTAAACCCATTATTTACAGTTATGACAATATCACATTATTAGTTGTAAGCCTTTACATTTTCCCACTTGTAATCAAATTGGCTCCATTTACTTTACTTTCGAGGAAATTAAATTCTTGATGAAGACAGAATTCTTAGGTGGCAAAAGATTTATTATATTATCGCCGAGATTTTTTTAAAAAATTCTCATTTCTGCCATAACGCAAACGTAAACAAAACACAATCGTTTGCCGGTAGTGCCGAAATTCGTTCATCCAATCAGAGGACAGTATTTCTTCCAGTCGCGCTGTGAATGTGCACTTCTGAAATACGCAACCCGGCAAAAATGACGAAATGTTGATATGCTTGACGGAATGTTTTTATAAGATTTCATACAAACAAACGGAATGAAGGTTTTATTATTAAAGGGTTTGTATTGTAGAAAATAACAAAATCAAAAATATTATTATTATTTCTTTCGTAAAATTTTTATTTTATATTATCAATGTTTAAGAGCTTAGCTTAAGTTCATTTGAAAGTTGCTTGCATTGAAAATAAAATTTATATTTCTTATCAAACGTAATTAATATGTAAGGAATATACAATGCCATGTACTATATATATTAATTACATCATTGCAGATAAAATTTTGATTTTAACATTGCAAAATTTGAACATAACCTTGGAGTGAAAACAAAATTGTAATTTAATAGGAGAATGTGAAAAAATAATTTTCTCTTACTAATGCAATCATGATAACAACTTATAACACCTGGGGGGGAAAAAATCATTTTATTGATAATGTAAACAAAATTCTTAAAAAAGCGGATAAATGTTAACCTCTTAAAAAATTAATGAAACAAAATTTAAATTCTATCAAAATTATCATAACGAAAGAAAATTTCATTTTATTTATATTGAACGACATTTTAAAATTACATAACGAAAACATTTAAAAAATGATCTCGAATTACATCGTAACGTACTGTATTTTATTTTTAATAGAAAACTATAATTTCAGTCAAAAGTTCCATCATTTATATTCATTGCCGAGAGTTGGCGCCAAAACAACTTTGAAATAAAGCGTAGTTCATATATGGAACAGCTCTCTTGTTTAATAGTCAACTCCCTTTTTTTTTTCACAAAACGTAAGTCGGTATGTAAAAGTGGAAAACGCATTTCAAAATATTTAAAGGCTTTAATATGCTTTTACAAATATTTTAAGAACTGAATCGGATGTTAAACAGTATTTTTTAAATGAAACTATCAGAGTCGTTTATTTGTTTCTAGATTTGGAATTTGTGCTTATGAATGGTAATGGTTTGTTTATATCGATAATCTGTTGTTGGTAGCTGGGTATTTTTAAATTAGAACTTAAATCATTATAATTGTATAGTTTTTGAAGCTTTTAGAGAAAATGAAAAAGAATAGATGTGATACAACGTGGATTATTATAAGTCGAACAATTACCTTATTCAAGGGATCGGAATGTTTAAGCCTAACATGACCGCGATATTTTTTTTCCGAGGATGAGTGCGATTATCGAGGTCCTAATGTGTTCACTCCGGAACTGTTATACACTAAGCGCTATTATATATATAAATACTTATTTCAAAGAGCTTCGATCTCGCATTAATAAGCAGTTCATTTTCAGAAGATGTGTGAATCTTTTATCTAGGTTATTCATTTATTAAATTTTCTCAAGTGTATTGTACTATTGATATAAACATAGTATTCATATAACCAAAAATTGACGAACAAGGCGATTTCAAATGTGTATTTTTCTGCATGTTTAAGAAAGCTATGCAGTATTTATGTTCTATCTATATTTGTCACCGCAAAAGGATACACTTTATATAACTTACTTTATGTCACTATAAATTATTATAAAAATTAAATTGTTCTTTCGCATGCTTTTCCGAACCTTTCATTTTGTTTTCTTTTGTCCTGCTTTCAAACAATAACCTGTTTACACAGGTTTTTCTGTATTAGCTTTCAGTTTGTCACCTGGTGGTACGCGGAAGTATGAACTTCTATTTAGTGGTACGTCGGTCTAAAAGTTTGGGAACTCCTTCCGTAGAGGAAGCAGTCTCGGTGTAGAAAATTGTTGTTAGAGTGTTTTATAAAATCACCATACCAATGGTTCATACACTAAGATAATATTTCGGCGTAAAGAAGACTGTTTTTTCATTTTGGTGAATCTTCTTACTAAATCGGTAAATTTATTAATTTTTCCTTATCTGTTTTTTTTTTTTTGCTTACATATTTTTTATGTAATATTTTAACTTTCTGTAATTTTTCTGCTATTTTGTATTTTTTTTTTTTTTTTACTTTTGTAAAATTTTTTATGATGAAAAAACTGTAATTTTTACTGTAATTTTTTTTTTTTTAACTTTTATAATTTCTTTTTCTTTTGTAATTTTTTTTTAACTTTTTGCGAACTTTCACATTTTTTCATTGATTTGCTAATTTTTGTCTGCTCTTATGTAATTGTTTAGGCAGATTTCGTATGAAATATTACCTATTACATCCTTCCCTGTGTTGGAATTTCGGAAAAACTTTTGCAAATCTGCACCGATCATGACCCCTAGAACCCAAAACCACCCCTCAGTAAAAAACTTTGTCTATCTATCTATCTATCTATATCACTTTTTTATGGACACGATAATTTCCATAATTCTGCACGAATCTTTTCCAAACTGATACATAAAATCAAGGGCTTAAAATCTCAGTCAAGTTCATTAATGGGCAAAATCTGACCAAAGGGGTGGAAATAGGGAGGGGGTTTGTGAAAAATGAAAAAAACCCATAACTTCTTACTTATAATACACATCGACTGAGTTCAAAGTTTTTATTACTTCTAAAAAAAGGGCCAAAAAATTATGTATGACAGATTTTTGATAAAATTAAAAATGCGCTCAAAGGGCGAAAAAAATAGGGTTTTGGGGAGAAAAAATATTCATAACTTAGTCAATTCTCAAGATATCAAATCCAATTAAATTGTACATAAATTGTCTTACAATTTTTATATTGACAAGTTTTTGATAGAAGCAATTCGTACCGAAAAAAAATTAAAAAAGAAAACAAAAAAGGGGGGGGGTGAAGAAGAAAAAAATCCATAACTTCGTCAATTCACAGGATATGCAACCCGCTTAAATTTATTATACATCCTCTGAATATTATCTACAACTTTTATATTGACAAGTTTTTGATAGGACCAATTCTTACAGAAAAAACAAATTAAAAATAGTACATAGAAGTTGAAGAAAAAAATATCGTATTACTCAAATCCAAACTGTTTATTTTCTGACTCATTTTTAAATTCAATTTTGGTTTCAAACACATCCAATTGGTAGGTTCTCTTAATCAGAAACTATATACAGTGGAACTCCAGTTATACGTTACCTGAGTTGTACGTTTCCCTCAGTTATACGTTTAAATTCAGTGGTCCCGATCATCTGTCGTTAAAAATTAGCTGAGTTATACGTTTTAGAAATATACGTTTCCCTCGGTTATACGTTTCTTTTTTCTTTCCCCGGACATATTTTTGTCTTACTTATACGTTTTGCAGAAAATATTTTTTTTACCCTTTTCTAATCCTTGTCGTCTACCGCTCTAGGGTTTCTGGGAACCTAACTAAAAGCCATGTGCAAAAACAGAGCATATGAGAGGGACCTGCGTTCGGCGACCATACGCCTGCGTTCGGCTAGAACTCCTATAATACAGGCTGAAGCATCCCTGCCATAAAGATTTCTAAAGTCCTGGGATTATAGGAGCCATTAAAGATCCTATCATAGGTATTATATTAGGTTGTAACGAAACTTTTCCGCCAAATCACTATTACATAATGCTAATTATAATATATATAATTAACTGTAATTTTATATATAAACACCACTCCGCCAAACCTTCACAGTGTCATATGATACAGCACTAGTACCTAAACCTGTACACTTTATTCGGTGACATTCTGTAGCAGACTTTTTGCAACAGAACTGGAAGTAAATGATGTTTCTAATCTCATTCCATGATAGTTTCATTTCAGACACCTTGTACTTAATGATAACGATATTTTTTTACAAATTTCACAACACAGCGTTATAAAGCAAGTCTCTTTCTTTCAAATGTCAAAAATTGTTTGACAAAATATGAGTAAATACGTCAACGCAAACTGTTTGCACAGACCATATTAGCTGTGGAGGAAAACTTTCGTTACAACCTCTGATAGTAGCCCTATCCGCCATTGTGGGTCCGGAAACCAAAAAACCAGGCTAAAACCTATTATTTTCTCCTTTCGCTGACTGGTTTTTCTGCTTTCTTCGGGAACTTCGGTTTAAAATGCCCACTTTGACATTATTTTCTAACATATCTATTGCGTTTGCAAAAAAACGAAAAAAAAAACAGCTCGATTACATTGTTTCTGAACAACAACACTTGCAATTTCATGCATTTCTGAACAAAAATAAATTAAAATTTATGCCATAAAGTTGCCCTTTTTGATTTGAGAACAGCCTTAACCTACCTTTTGCAGAGAAGTATATCCAAAGAATTCAAACTGTCATCGACCAATAACAAAAATAGTGCGCAGTTGCCAGATTTCAATACTTATCATCCATCAGAAAACCAAGTGAAGATCTAAAGCGTTTTTATCAATCCTTTAATTCGGCCTAGCATTCATGCATACAAGATTGAGATTTCACCTTGTTTATGTGACTAAAGCACTAATAGAAAAATATTGTTTAAATGCTTTTTTAGGTGCTTTCGTAATTATATAAATACGTAGCACCTGTAGTCTTCGTTCAGTCCGTCTGTCTGTCTGCATATAACAGAGCAAAAACTACCCGACCGAATCATCTAAAATTTTAAATATATAATTGTTGCAAAATTTTGTCGAGTCATTTCAAATTTTATGAAAATCGGATGCATAGTTTAATTGCAGGGACAGTCAAAAGTTTTCTGTTACATTACGGCCAATGGGAAAAAATTATTGCAAGTGTATTTTAATGATGTTACATTCTTCCGAATGGTCTGAAATTTTAAATATATAATTGTTTCAAAATTTGGTCGAGTCATTTCAAATTTTATGAAAATCGGATGCATAGTTTAATTACA
Source organism: Maratus speciosus (assembly GCA_963932465.1). Taxonomy (NCBI): domain Eukaryota; kingdom Metazoa; phylum Arthropoda; class Arachnida; order Araneae; family Salticidae; genus Maratus; species Maratus speciosus. Next base: position 298,259,695 of record OZ010798.1, read on the forward strand.
GAGACAGTCAAAAGTTTTCCGTTACATTAAGGCCACTGGGAAAAAAATATTTCAAGTGCATTTTAGTGATGTTACAGCCTTTAGAACAGAATGAAATTGATAGGCACTTATGAAGTGCATTAAAATATACATTAATTACAATATGCGGTTCAAAAAATATTTATAAAACTAGTTATAGTACGAACGCACCTCATTTTTCACGTTTGACGAGCAATTTCCAACTTGTTTAAAAACTCAATTACTTTTTAAAATCAGGGGTAAAGTTTATCAAATTTGCAGAATTGTAAAACTTTTAATAAAATTATTTCGGATGATAATTAGTTAGTATAAAGTTAACTATAGGTAAAATCTCTTTTAAATTTAAAACAGAACGAAAAATCATGCATCCAGCATAGATTATGAAACACTTTCCAACACTTTCAGAATACTGTAACGAAACTTCACTGTTTGTGTTTATTAAGGGTGTTCTTCAAACCAAAAGGGCAACTTTATGATATGTTTTAATTTATTTTTGTTTGGAAATGCATGAAAGGTGTTGTTGTTCAGAAACTATGTAATCGAACTTTTTTTTGCAAACGCAATAGATCTTTCAGAAAATAGTGTCAAAGTGGGCGTTTTGTAACGAATTTCCGCGCGAAGGAAGAATAATCACTTAAGGAAGGCCGAAAAACGTCTTTGAAACGTGATCAAAATCGCTTATAACTCAATCAGTAATTTATTTGTCAAAAAAGGAAAACACAGTTCGATTCCAAATCGCTTCCATAGTCAGGCCTTCCATTTTTATAACTTTCCGTTAAAAAATGTATTTGTAAATGTGTCAAAACATTTTGCGCTTGTTGAGCAGAGCAGTTGAGAACAGCCTTAAGGGAAGACAAGACTGGATGCAAGCCTATATGCGAGCCTTATGACCATTTTCTCGGAAACTATCCGACCAATTTTGTTGAAATTTGGAATCCATATTCACTGGATTATGAAATTATTTTTTTTTTTAGTTGTCTGCAACATACACTATATTGCCATTTATGACCGGCAACTTTAAATTTTAGACATTTTGTCGAATATTTAGAAATATACTTGACAGATTCTTCTGGAATTTCAGGTTTGAAAATAACAGGTATGACCTCATATTTAGCAATGTTGATTTGATAAGGGGGGGGGGGGCAATTAGGGGGCCAACAAAAAATCAAAGAAAAAAAATAATACTTGGGATCAACCTGTAAAATAAAATGCACGAAATGATCTATCGCTACTGAGTATAAATAAACAGACATTGTGCAATATGTGTATTATTTTGTGTAAGAATAGCATGTATATTAATAGAGATATAGCGATTTATTTAAAAAAATTAAAACATTCTTGCATGTTTTTTGCTTATAACATGCAGGGTTTTCAACCGAATTTAACTCCGGTTTAAAAAAAAATGACAAAATATAGTAGAAACAGTATAGTGCAATTGGAATATAAATATATTAAATATTTTAGGAAATATGAGCAGTTGTATGAAATAATTTTTATCTGCGCATGCGCGAACGATAACAAGGATCATTTTACATAATTTAATAGTCAACTCTATGGAGCAACGTATTAAAAAAATTTAGTAAAATATCGTAAAAATTCAGAAAGATATTGGCGTTAGAATGAGCAAATTTTTAGTAGTTCTCTAAAAGCAGCTGAATGATAAGGGATTTTCCACAAATTGTCATTTTTAATTTTTAATTTTTTTTAATTTTCATTTTTTATTGATGCTTTAGTTCTTCTTGGATAACCACCAGAACGAGCCTATACCATGATCAAAAGAAGTATCAAAATGGAAGCATTTTTTCCAAATCTACTCGTTGATACTCACTAATTACTAACTTTTTTCTGAAAGTCAGTTAATAAAAAATGACAATTTGTTTAAAAACCCTTATCATTCAGCTGCTTTTAGAGAACAACAAAAAATTTGCTCACTGTAACGCCGATATCTTTCTGAATTTTTACGATATTTGACTAGATTTTTTTTAATAAGTTGCTCCATAGAGTTGACTATTAAATTATGTAAAATGATCCTTGTTATCGTTCGCGCATGCGCAGATAAAACTTATTTCATACAACTGCTCATATTTCCTAAAATATTTAATATATTTATATTCCAATTGCACTGTATTGTTTCTACTATATCTTGTCAATTTTTCTGTAACGGGCGTTAAATTTGGTTGAAAACACTGCATGTTATAAGCAAAAAACATGCAAGAATTTTTTAATTTTTTTAAATAAATCGCTATATTTCTATTAATATACGTGCTATTCTTACACAAAATAATACACATATTTCACAATGTCTGTTTATTCATATTCGGTAGCGGTAGATCATTTCGTGCATTTTATTTTACAAGGTGATCCCAAGTATTATTTTTTTTCTTTGATTTTTTGTTGGCCCCCTAATTGCCCCCCTCATCAAACCGACATTGCTAAATATGAGGTAATACCTGTTCTTTTCAATCCTGAAATTAAAGAAGAATCTGTCAAGTATATTTCTAAATATTCGACAAAATGTCTAAAGTTGAAAGTTGCCGGTCATTACTGGCAATATAGTGTATAATCTTATATTTATACTCTACCAGTGAAATTTTTTTTATCGAAATCGCTCGAGCACTTTAGGAGTTAATGAGGTTTTTAGCTGAAAAGTATAATTTTTCGGAGAGCTAAAAAACTCAGACACTCCTAACTTGTGCGAAGTTCTTGCGCAGTTTTATCAAACCACGGCCAAACTCGATTGCCTGCCTTATACGGCCTTCACAATATCCCTTAGTTTCGGAATCCTTAAAAACTACAGTCGTCGCCAGATGGCGCGAATACCTACTGTAAGTTGTATTTTCTCTATTGTAAATAATGCTTATTAAGTGTTACTTTCACACATTCACAGAGACGTTTTTCGTATTTTTATGTATCAAAGTAACACTTAATAAGCATTATTTACAATATCTCTGTATATGCGTTATAAAAGGTATAGATAATATACGTGTATTTTGTCTCGGCGTTTTTTATACTGCAAACAGGAAAACTGAAGGATTTGGAGATAAAATAACTCTGATGTAAAATATAGGTATATAAAGTTGATTACGGACAACTTTCGATAATAGTAAACATTAGAGGTACTGAAAATGAAGTGTACAGGGTAATAGGAAAATAATAATAATTATAGGTTTCTACCATTTTTAGAAAAAAAAATGAAAAACAGAGGAAATAATAAAATCAAATGCTTGAATTTTAGGCAGTTATATTATAAAAACTATAATAGAAAAATATTTACACAATATTAAGAGAATAAGCAAGTTCGCTATCCGGCAACCAACTCATAACGAAATATTTTTTTCAGAACATTGATTATTTTTGCACGATTCTTAATTAACTAGGACTTCCCTCAGAGGGATTAGTCTGAGCGATATTATTGAGAACATAGATTTAATAATAACATGTGGAAGCAAAGAAAATGAGATGTTATCTTTAATGGTCCATATACTGTGAAAAATTGAAATGATGAAAATAAACGAATTGTAAAATTACAAAATCTTATATATAAATTCGTATACACTGTTTAAAAAAATGGGGAATCCAAACCATTCAAGACAGCCATTGAAAAAATTGAATAACCATTTATAAAATTGAAAGTACGCAATATATTAAAAGTAAAATAGAAAATGAAACACTAATTTACTTATATCGGAATTTTAACTGTATAAAATGATGTCAAGAGCATAATCAGACGCTCCGCACCAATTTGAGTAACTTTAAATGACAAATATATGATGTTTAAAAAGAATGGACTATACTTTATATGGTGTGTGCTCCCCCGGAATAGTTAATATTGTACAATATCTGTTTTCCACGGATGCAATGAGGTTGTCGATAACATTTAAGGAATTCTCTTCTCAAAATCTAATATAGTATCAAAGTACCGAATACATCAAAAGTGGCATGCAATGCTTCGTTAGAGTGTGTTTTAGATATGCTCGATCGGATTTAAATGATGAGTGTATGCTGGCCACTACATACGCTGTATTGTTTTGTTTTCAAACATATTCTGCACAAATTGAGCTGTATTTAGCATGTATTAAATAAAAGAAATCGGCAATGATTACAACATAAAATATGACACAAGATCTGAATATATCGTCTGCATAACTTTTGAGCTGTCAAAGTGTCATTTGAAGTGATTTACAAATCCATTCATATTTATTCAGCAAATCATGCAAGCTAACATACGCCAATATGAACCCGATAACAAAATTTCACCAGAATAAGTTAATATATAAAAAATCCACTAATGATAATTGAGAATATGACCTTATGATAAAATGTCTAGAAAAATGAATCGATAAAAAATTCATATCACATTTAAAACGGCACTTCCCTTTGTTAGTGGCCTTGGCGAGAGAGAGAAAAGCCTAGAGAAGGAACACTTTAACAAGTACTTTCGGGCAACCTACTCACTGTTTCATACAGGTCTTTATTCAATATTTACACAATTTATTTAATGCTAGGTGGGTATCTATCAGTTTTGTTGCATTTAAATCGCATGTTTTGCGGAGGAAATGCAGCATTATGAAATATTTAAAGTTGCTGTACCTAATAATTCCAAATTAATGGTAATTGAGATCGCTTTCCGTTAATTTCATCTTTTTAAATTTTAAATTTTTTAGAAACCATTCATAGAGACAATTGTATATTTTAAAACTAACCCGAAGCAAAATTTCAAGATTTTGGGCTCAGCACTAACAGAGAAATAGAACATTTTTGAAAGTTTTTTGTTTCTGCACAGTTTTTTATAGCGACATTTTTAGAAATTGTTCTATTGCGAGAATTTACGTCATGATAAATACAGACATGTCAATTTTCATGTTTATATTCCTAACAGTTCCATGTTCTTCGTTACTTAGATCATCTTTAGATCTTTTTCCGCTTTGTTTAGTCTTTCTATTTTTTAGAATTCGTTCTACAACGAGCATTTACATCTTATTAATTACTACCATGCCAAAGTTCTAGTTTCTAACCCCAACAGTATCCCAAAAATTTCAGTATTCCAAATAAATCATAGTTTAGAACCTTTCTAGAAATTTTTACGTTTATCCGTCAAATTGAACCTCTTAGAGAGCGTTCATTACGAGTATTTACATCTTAAAAGTAACTACCGCACCAAATTTAAAGTTTCTAACCCAATCAATATCGCAGAAATCACAATTTTAGAACTTTTTTGCTCCTGCAGCGATGTAGGTTCTTGCACTGACATAAAATAGTCTTTTTTTCGGAGCAGAGATGGCCACCAACATTTTTTTAAGTTGGCTATGTAGTTTCAGAGATAACACCTCACAAACGTACAAGCATTAATAATATTATATACTTTATAATATTATAACGCTTTGTAATATTAGCATTAGATGTACAGATACAAAAGCCATTTATCTGTTACAAGCTAAAGTGCCGGCGTTGCCCAGAATTTGAAGGATGTTTGTTCTGAAAAATCAATTTCAAAATTTAACATACAACACAAAACAAACATTAAAAAAAGCAGTCGAAATGTTGTTGAATGAATCATATGAAAACGCTACATAAAAATGTATAAATGTATATAACAGACGCAAAAGATTACAGCTTTAAATGAACTTATTTCAATTTATAATTGGAGCAATAATGTTAAAATACGCCAATATTTCCCTAATCGGGTTTTTATTATGCTTCAATACATTTGTCACACTCATATGACGTTATACTATATCCACCATGCCCTTTATATTTCCAATATGACGTAATATTTTCCTCTTTCACATGGAAACCTTGAAATAGAAAAGTTGTGAAGTTATATTCACTTTCATTTAAATTCGTCAAACCATTTATTTCATTTTCATATTTCACGTGAATATCTTGCAATAGAAAAGTTATGACGTAATATTCACCATTTTTTTTAAAATTCGGCAAACTATTTATTTCATTTTCATTTTTCACGTGGAAATCTTGCAGTAGAAAATTAATTGTTGTAGTAATAAGTTTATTGTGTTTTTTAATTGTTGGCAACTGCTATAACGAAAAATGTTTAAATTTGATAAGAAATTGCTGTTAAATTGGTGGTTTTTTATTAATTAAAAATTAACTATAAGTTATTTCGATTCCGGATTACTTTAGTTGTCTCGGCCATGTTTTAATACACATGTACGTATCTCTTCACAATTTTGGCTTCCAAATTGTGGATTTTTTATAGAATTACAAACAGACAGATAGACAAGTTTTCATTTTTATATATCTCTCTATTCTATGAAAAGTAACTAACGCTGTCACCGCCGCCGCCGCCGCCGCCGGTTTTGAATTTTTTGTGACCGGAGGTCTTTCTTCGTTAATATTAAGAAAACTATTGCATACAAATATATGAAAATCGGTGGTATTATAGCGAAATGTTTGATCAACACACTAATGCATACAGTTTTCAAATCGAAGAATTATTTTAAGAGATATTTAATGCTAAAGTTTGACAAAATCGTTCCATTAAAAAAAAATTTATAAGAGCAAAAGCTATACATGGGAATTTAATCATTTTTAGATCATTTTATTCAATAGAAGATCCCGGTCTGCAGATTTCATTAACTTTTTTTTAATTTGACTCATTTTTTGAGGTTTTATTTCTATTTTAAATTCAAATATTCAGCATTTTGACAGATATTTTTTACATATTTTAGAAAAGGGTATTAATTTAAACTGTTGCCAACTGTATAAACAGCGCAAACAATAATGTTTGCTTCAAATAAAAAAAAATATTTACACGTTACTATTATAAACAGAAAAAAACCTTCAAATTACAATTAAATAATTAGGTATAAAAAGCAGGCACTTATTGGAAATTACGCATTAAAAATTATATTTACATGTGAATTTTAAAAGAGAAAGGATATTGTAAAATAAATTCATTAACATGCATTAGAAATCTAAAATAGAACAAATTACGTCACATTACACTTATTATGCAAAATGAACAAAAAATAGTATTCCAAAATAGTTTAAATTTAAAAATTGCGCGAGACAAAATATTAGAGGTTAAATATTAGATTTTTTCAAAATTTTATTATTTGTCGTTTGATGTGATGTGTTCAGCTATAAGTATGCAAATTTTTATGTTTCAACATAATTAGGGGCTGAGTTAGAAAAATTGCTTTAAATACACAAGTTAGAGCCCAGAGGGTTAAATATTAGACTTTTTCAAAATTTTATTATTTGCTGTTTGATGTGAGGTGTTCAGCTATAAGTATGCGAAATTTCATGTCTCCAACTTAATTAGGGGCTGAGTTAGAAAAATTGCTTAAAATACACAAGTTAGAGCTCAGAGGGTTAAATAATAGACTTTTTCAAAATTTTATTATTTGCCGTTTGATGTGTGGTGTTCATCTATAAGTATGCAAATTTTCAAGTCTCCGACATATATAGTTTCTGAGAACGGGCTCTGTGACAGACGGACAAATAGACAGACAAAGGAGTGAGACAGGTAGGGTTTCGTTAGATGGACGAAACTCTAAAAACATGCTGCGGATGACTGTAACAACATCCTAAAATTACATTACCATCAGCGATCTACCAATCCCGAATTTAGTTTATATTCGTTTCATATATCCTTATTCTTTTGTGCGGCCCTGTAAAATAATTATCAATATTATATACAGTAAAACCTCTGAATAGCGGACACCCCGAGAATGCAGAATTTGTCCTCTATTTAGAGGTGACCGCTACTGAGAGTAAAACATGTACAGTTATTTAAGAGTTGGTAATCGAAAAAATGTCCGCTAAATAGAGGTATCCGCTAATCGGATGTGTCCGCTATGGAGGTTTTACCAGTAAAACTTCTGTTTAGCGAACACCTCGGGAGGGCAGAATTTGTCCTCTATTTGGAGGTGTTCACTACTGAGAGTAAAAAATGTACAGTTATTTAAGGGTTGGTAATCGAAAAAATGCCCGCTAAATAGAGGTGTCCACTAATCCGGTGTGTCCGTTATGGAGGTTTTACTGCATAATAATATCATCCTTTACAAGAAAATTGCATGCTGTATGATAGACAGACAGCCATCCAGAGAAAGATAACCTCCGGATCAATAAACACTCATGTCTTTTGTTTTAATCATCCACAATTGTATGTCATACAACATACCAGATTTTATACAACAGGTTAAAAACGGTCACCGTGGTACGGAATACTGTATTATTATTTGTTTGCCCACCAAAACTGGTTGCCACTGGTTGTTGCAAGGTTTGTGATCACGTGGTTGAAACTGACCTATTCAATATTACTGCGTGCGTATTTTTTTTTATTTGCTCCATGTGTTCAAACCAGTTGTCTACGAAAACATCCACCGGTGAAAGTGACGCACACCAAATTTCTGTGACGTATGCAGATAAATTGTGCTTTTTTAAGAGTTTTTTCTATATAATTTTTAAACGGTTTGGAACTTATTTTTCATAGTAGGTGCATTCAGTAGGCGACCCTCATAGGTACCTTCTGGTGCAATCAGAAACGAAATCCGACAAATATTTTTTGAGTTATGCTTGACGAAAGGTTTTTATTAGGCTTTTTTTTAGTAGGACATGGCGTTAATATCCATCGTAGTAGTAAAATGTCCGGACAGTAATATTTCGCTGAGTATTAACCTTCGCTTCGCTCAGACAATTAAAAAAATATCGATACAGTAAACTCCCGATTATCTGCGAGTCTAAATTTCTTTCTTTCTTTTTTTCCCGTCCCATCCGTCAGATGGAAATAATTTTTGTAATGTAAGATGAGTTTTCGACTTTTTTTACTAAAAATAAATTCCACTTGAAAATGTGGAACAGTCACGTGCACAAACATTGCCACCTAGGGTAATTTCTAGGTTTCTAGGTCTGTATTCTAGGTGGCAAAGGCACAACGCAGAGCAGGTGCAGCTAATCCGGTCGCAGGACCACACACCTGTGCTTGGGAATCGGTTCAGAAATCAACGTTAGTGAAGTCCTGGCGGACGATTTTGCCAAGTGTAGAAAAATCTCTAGTAGAATCTGAAAAGGAAGAGGAAGGAGTTTCCGTTCATGATTTAGCAAAGTCTGTTGCTGGTGGAGAAAATGTCGATGAAAATAATATCATTGAATGGATTAATTGTGGCACTAACGTTCCAGGCATTGAGCATGTATTTGATGAATAAATTGTAGAAGAAGCATTAAGTATAAATTTGGAAGAGAGTGATGAAGATGGTAAGGTACAAAAGAAGGTGAGTCACGACGCAGCTTTAGCTCACGTTGAAGGCCTTATTCAGTATCTAGAGGAAGAAGATGACGCGTCACTTTGTGATAAAATAGTGCTTAAACTTCAATCCCAAATAAAGAAAAAGTGTTTCAATACAAAAAAAAAAAAAAAAAAAAAAAAAAAAAAAAAAAAAAAAAAAAAACCAGAAACTTTTGACTGATTTTTTGAAGAAGCAAATCTACAAGTTTGTAAGTAGTGAATAATTTTATTGTTCCTCAAGTAATAAGTATGATTATGTTACCCATTGTGCGCGTAAATTTTTCAAATGTATATTTATGTTACCTATTCTGTGTATAAATTGTTCAAGTGCATATTTGTGTTGATTTGCTCCCTTTTTTCAAAATTTTGTGGAAAATCCGCGAAATCGGCTTATCCGCGACAGTCGCGCCACTCAATTCCGCGGATAATCGGGAGTTTACTGTACATTGCAAACAATTTTCAATAAATTTGGCGGATACTGATGGTATGAAACTATGATAAAATTAAAAGGATATTTGCATGTTTCATAATATCCACAAAACAAGCAAGTCTTTTTGTCAATAACCGGCAATCAACTCATATCGATTTTTTTTTTCTCAAAACATGGATATTTACATGATTCTTAATTATTAAGAAAATACATATGTCTGTAGATTGCAAACAATTTTCAATAAATTTGGCCATTATATGCGTTGATCTCAAATATTGAAGCATTTATATAAATTATAAAATTCCATATAAAATGAAATATTCTAATTCTGGACAGTCATGGTATAAAATTATACGATTAAAATAAAAATATATTTACATGTTTCATAATATAAAAAAAATAAGAAAATCTTTTTTGTCAATATCCGGCAATCAACTCATATCGATTTTTTTTTTCAAAACATGGATATTTACATAATTCTTAATTATTTAGAAACTATATATATCAGTACATTGCGAACGATTTTCAATAAATTAAAATTTTATATGGGCTAATCTTAACTATACAAGCATATAGAAAAATTACAAAATCACTGATAAAATTAAATATTCTAATTCTGGACAGTCATCATATAAAAGTGTACGATAAAAATATAAATATATTTACATGTTTTATAATATAAAAAATAAGCAGTTCTTTTCGCCAATATCCGGCAATCAAATCATATCGATTTTTTTTTCTTTTCTTAAAAAAAAAAAAAAAAAAAAAAAAAAAAAAAAAAAAAAAAGGATATTTGCACGATTCTTAATTTAGAAAAACATAGATATGTGTACATTGTGAACAATTTTCAGTAAATTTAAATATTGTAGGTGCTGGTCATGAAATACGGGGAAACAAAAAAATAATAATAAATACGAGGGCAATTCGGAAAGTAACCTCCGTTTATGAATTTAAAAAAGACTAATGAAAGGAAATATGTTTTATTACTTACGTATGAAAGACACGTTCTTCAGCTACTTCTCAACATAATTGCCGTATTAATTAAAACAATTATCATAACGGTAAATCAGCTTTGAAATTCCATCGTCACATACTTCTGCCGCCGGCCTATTCATCTGCGATTATTTTTACATTCAACTCGCATCACTCTTTCAATCGAAAGAATTTTAACATTATTTTTCTATATAATTTGCTGATAAATGTACTACAAAAATGTTTTAAAAAATAGTTGGTCAGGTGAAATATTACGAGAGCAATTCGGAAACGAATTTTCGTTTTGTTGTATAAATGAAAAACACACCTAGTTTCAACAATTTTTTTATTTACATCTCAAAGGTACAGCTGTCTTCTATTTTTCAACATAGTTACCATGTGCATTCAATGGTTGCGCTCCGCTCACTACTAATAGTGCCACGCCTCGACGGAAGTTTATTTTCGAAATGTCCTATTATTACAAATTTAAACAAGTTGGGAATTGCTCGTCAAACGTGGCAAATGAGGTGCGTTCGTACTATAACTAGTTTTATAAATATTTTTTTCGCCGCATATTGTACTGAATGTATATTTTAGTGTACTTCGAAAGGCTATAACATCATTAATTTGCACTTGAAATAATTTTTTCCCATTGGCCGTAATGTAGCGGAAAACTTTTGACTGTCCCTGTAATTAAACTATACATCCGATTTTCATAAAATATGAAATGACTCGACAAAATCTTGCAACAATTATATATTTATAATTTCAGACCATTCGGAAGGCTGTAACATCATTAAAATGCACTTGCAATAATTTCTTCCCATTGGCCGTAATGTAACGGAAAACTTTTGATTGTCCCTGTAATTAAACTATACATCCGATTTTCATAAAAATTGAAATGACTCGACAAAATTATGCAGCAATTATATAGTTTAAATTTTAAACGATTCGGTTAGGTAGTTTTTGCTCTGTTATATGCGGACAGACGGACAGACGGACGGACAGACGGACAGACGGACAGACGGACGGACTGAACGACAACTATAGGTGCTACGTATTTATATAATTACGAACGCACCTAAAAAGATAGTGTTGTGGGCAGAATAGAACGAACAGCCCTGTTGAATAGGCCGGCGGCAGAAGTCTGTGACGATGGAATTTCAAAGCTGATTTACAGCTATGATAATTGTTTTAAATAATGCTTCGATTATGCTGAGAAGTAGCTGAAGAATGTGCATTTCAAACGTGAGTAATAAAAAACGTATCCTTTCATTAGTTTTTTTTTAATTCATAAACGGAGGTTTCTTTCCGAATTGCCCTCGTAAATAATTTTTTTTTTCATTTTTCATTATTTTAAAGTTTCATTATCTTTTTTTTTTTTTTTTTTTTTTTTCCCTTCAGCAGTTGGTACTCCAAATTTGAAGGAAATTCATGAAACGAAATTTCTGGAATTTTTTTAGTGAATCGTAAGTGCAGTATGGAACACAGCAATGAGCCGGTTTTTACAAAAAAAAAAAAAAAAAAAAAAAAAGGAAAAAATCGTAATTTTAGTTAAATTATACCTAAGAAAACACAAGCGTGCAAGAGACGGGGTCAAACCGTGATCAAACACATGAATTAAAGTATGTATAAACGCTTAGATAAAATGTAGTTACATATAATAAATGATTATAAAATGTTAGAGTAAAATTAATGTGAGTGGGCCCCTAATGTGAGTGGGAGTCCCAATCGTGTATTTCCTTAATGTGATTGGGCGTGGCAGCCCAGTCTTGCCTTCCTTTAATTCGGCATAGCATTCATGAGTACAAGATTGGGCTTTCAACTTGTTTATATGACTAGATCATATCATATTACTTTTAAAATTATATACTTCACAAATTTCTAGTTGTTATTTGTATCTCTTGTTCAATTATCATTATTATTATTTATTAGATTTCAAGAAAACGATAATTCAGGTTTATAACTTGATAAAATAAATAACAATAATCTGATTGATGGCTTTTACCTATTGTGAAATGATAAATATAAATAGCTCTATAAAACTACAATATAAAACTTCGATATACCCCCGAAAAAAGACAATAATTTTCGTTCGAAAAAATAATTTTTAAATAATGCATAATATCACAAATAAAACAATATTATAAGTTTTTGAATAAAATTAAGATAGTAAATATTATTACCAATAGTAAAAATTATCGAAAACATTATAGAATACACAAAATTGTAAAACTGTGTGAACTTTTTTGCTCCAAAAAAATATTGATATATATATATATGACAATTTTTGAGACACTACTTTCAGGTGGTTATAAAATTATATCATCTCTCATTAACCCTTTCAGGGGCAAGGCATTTTTTATCAAAAAATGTTCAAATAATTAATTCGCACCGGAATTAACAAACAAATTTATTGGAAAATAATCAACAGCTTTTTTTCACGTATATTATGAAATCGAAATTGTACTAAATATTTACTGGTGCCAGTGGCAATGAAGGCATTAAAATTAACCGTTTGCAGACTGCAAACGGTGCCCCTCAAAGGGTTAAGACGCATGTTCAAGTAATCACAAAAGATTTAATACTTCAGATTTGATTAGATCTTCCATTAAAAATACTTTCGAAATAGATTTTCTTCATTAAATGGAAACATGTTGTTAATTTATCTATTTAAAAAAAAAATAAAATAAAAAATAAAAAGTGCTTTTTTAATGCATCAAAGCAAACCACATGGGCTTTAAATTCCGAAAGCCTGAGTTTGGTATTGCCAGAATAAAAACACAAAACCAACACGATAAATATATCTATCTCACACCGTTAAAATTAAAAAAAAACATTTAATAAAAAAGATATGTTTATATTTTGCAGTATGTGTAATAACAGTTGTTGTTGTTATATTGAAAATACGAGCGAGCACTTATGTTCTCCTCGTTGCATTAAAACTAGAGGTCGACCGAAAATCCGGTTCCGGACGGACCGAAACTATCAGTATTCCAAAAATAAAAATCTCGTTTCTTCCTTGGGAAATTTTCAATACTACTCATCGATTTGAGACTATTTATTGCTGCGAACTTCATTGTTTATAATTATCAGTTATAACTGACACAAGACGTGAATGTAAATTATAAAGAAAGCAATGCATATTTAACTAAACTTTTTCATGTGCTCATTGAAAGTTGCAGACATAACAGTAACAGAAAATTTTCAGTTTGAAACCGCAGAAGTGTTTCGAATACTCTTTGAGAACTTTCTAGAACAGAGATTCCCAAACTGTGCTACTTTCCAGGGTCTCCGCCACGCTTTAGGAAAAGTTACAAAAGTAACATTGATGGTAACTATCTTCAACAACTCTTTTATTTGACTAAATTTTATTTTCTTTAAAAAATTCCGATGCAAGTATTAATTTTACGCCCTATTTTTACGTTTTCCGATCAAAAATTCGATAAATGGAGAATTAAACGTGTATTTACTGTAAGAAAGCCAGAAATTGTATTCTGAAGGAAAATTTGATATTTGAATTTCCTAACTCCTCCTCTCAGTACAACTTGAGGTGTTATCCAGTGACTCCACGCTTCATGCTCAACTACGTCATCATTCTGAAAAAAATCAGTCTGATTTGAAAGATAAACCGCCTGATCTTTTTCAATATGAATGGCAAAGTAGTGTATGCATATGCATGCTTCAAAAGAAAATATCACAACTCTTGTTAAAACAAATATGAAATGTCCTGGACATAGGTACAGACTTCACGGGTGCGAAATAGGCAATAAGATACTCATGGCACCACTATTAGTGATAAGAAAATTTAAATTTAATTTTGTAAATATAGAATTAGCAACCACCTCCTTTATCCACAGATTTTGCAATATTTTTCTACTGTGAAGTACTTTGAAAATACTGTAAAAATTTAGTGGTAAAAATGTGCTAACCCTGGATACTTCTACAACTAATTTAAAATTTTCCTTTTATCCTGTTTAATCACTGATTAATTAGGACTAAAATAATGTTCTATAATTCGTGATAAATGTTTGTCTTGTTAGACCCCGTCGCCCCCCGTTAAATCGGCGCTTATGACCCCATGGCACTTACCTGATATTTTAACGAGTCGCTTGAGTTTGTGAAGATCATATAATTGCAAAGGCTCTTAATAAACCTCGTAAAATTGATATTGTCATGAATTTGCTTTATGAAAAAGTTGTTAATTTAGTGTCAATATTTCCTTGTCAAATAGATCATTTTTTTTTCTTAAATTAACTCTATAACAGGTGACGTAAAAGAACACTTAAAAGCATTTTCAGATGTACAAAATTTGCACTACAAATGAATGAATCTACTGACGTCACTGGATTAGCAGTTTTGTTAGTTATTTTTCAGTTACATATACTAATATCTCGTTCAGACCAGGGCATTTAAGAGTCTTAAATGACTTTTTTGAAACGGGCACCCGGAACTTAACTTGGCATTTCCATTATTACGGTGTTTGAGAACATGAACTTGGTTAAAGTTAAGCACCTTACTAACGCGTCTGAAAGAGGTTTCACAAAGCTGTCAGAATCATATTTTTTGTAGATCACTGCAAACCAACACACTAAGAGACGAAATATTTTTTGATCAATACATAGGAAAACAAATATGAACATGAATGCACTAATGATGCGAAAGCAATGATGGGTTACAATGGCATTGCAAAAATTAAAGAGATGATAAAGCACCGTAGCACCATCTATTGCATTCTTTATAGATACACGCCATCCCTGGGAAAATTCTGAACTTATGAAAAGGTTAAATGCTGCCATTAAAATAATAAACTATATAAAATCACGAACTCTTTAAAACAAACTTTTTAAGCATATGTATGAAGTTATTGGATGCCGGCATCCGCCCATCCTACTTACATACCGAAGTAAAATGGTATTGTCTATGACGAGCGTTTACACAATTGTTGCAACCATGGAACTATTAATAAAGAGGAACTGAGATGTCCTTAAAATAGTGAAGCTTCAACTGTAACCGCTATCGCAAGCGTTGTTTACAGCCGGTGGAAACTTCCACCAGTAGATTTATATAGAAATTTTCACTTTATTTAAAAGCCTTATTATTACAAAATTACAGTCATAAATAATGGTCGAAACAGATTTTTATTTTTACTGGTAGGAATTTACTTTGCCCTGCGTTTCCGCCCTATTGTGACAACCATGGAAACAAACTGACAGTTTTTACAGGGCATACTGATATCAGTAAAAACAAATAGAAATTTTTACGACATTTTTGAGAAAAAGTTGCATGAATAACACACTAAAATAAGAAGAAATTTTCTATTCAATTTTACTGGTGGGATGTTAGTCCTAGCGGTAATCAAAAACTGAAGATCCGATTTAAAAAAAAGCAGCCGCCATCTTATGACAACCTTCTTAGTTACTTCAGTCGCAACTGGTAGACAGTACACTATATGTCTCCTCCTCTTTATTCATAACTCCACTATTGCAACTGCAGATGTGATATTAGAAGAACCATAACACTAAACCGGCAAAACTTTTAACTAATGAAGATTGTGAATTCTAATTGCATATTTTTCCGACATGTTTAGCAAAATGAACTAAACGTATCTATCATTGCAATGAAAATTTGTCGCAAATTCCGATTCCCTTACCAAACTTGTCTTCTTTTAAGATGAAACGTGTATTGGTCGGATTCTGAGTCAAATGATGATATCGATTACGCCCCTCTTCTTAAATAGGAATGCAAACAACACCAGATAAAAAAAAGTATACAAATAAATATTCAGCGGCATCCTACAGATTTGAAATCTCTTTCAAACAACATTTTTCAACAGCTGAATAGAAAAGGCTTTGGACGACTCTAAATGTGTTCAGGGTTATATTACAAACAAGCAAACAAACAAACAACAAAAATAAATAAATAAATAAATAAATAAAAACCATAAAAAAAAAGCAATTTAACAAATTACAACGACCATTTGCAAAATGATTTTTTCGAAGACTAAAATTTAAGACATAAAAAATCGCACAGAGTTAATCATACATTACGTACGCCAAGAATTAAACATTAACATTCCTGGACCCATCATGAATAAATTTTAAAAGAAATTTCAGTTTTACAATTTTCGGTACTCTATATTTTTAAACTTCTACGGAGCTGGTCATACATTACGTACGCCATGGATTAAACATTAACATTCCTGGACCAATTTTAAATGAAATCTCATACATTACGTACGTCATGGATTACATTTTTCGGTACTGTAAAATTTTAAACTTCTACGGAGCTGGTCATACATTACGTACGCCATGGATTAAACATTAACATTCCTGGACCAATTTTAAATGAAATGTCATACATTACGTACGTCATAGATTACATTTTTCGGTACTGTAAATTTTTAAACTTCTACGGAGCTGGTCATACATTACGTACGCCTTGGATTAAACATTAATATTCCTAGACCAATTTTAAATGAAATTTCATTCTTAAACTTCTAAACATCTCACAATATTACTTTTTACACCGTCGTATAGAGAAAAAAATGTACTTTTAAATGCAATTTGTTTGAAAGCTGTATCTCAATTTGTTTCTGAGTTATTATTTTGTTAGTAGTTTTTATTCCTTTTTTGTCATAGTGGCAACCGAAGTATCCATCTCTGTTGAAAGTAAAGGGAAAATACAGATTACTGTATAGACCAATCAGAAAACGAATAAAATGCAGATTCAACCAATAAAACGCTTCAGATATGTTTCTGATTTCCTACCCTGACAGAGAACAATAACCATTTTTCCAAATGGTTAAAAAAAAAAAAAATAAAAAACAAAACAAAAAACATCCAGATTAAACTCAGTGAAACACTGAGGTCCTCGTTGATTTAATATCTCATAGCAAGTTACACCAAATATACCAACCGGTTATTTGGTGGTACCAAATGAAAATATTTCGATTTGAACCAGAAAATTTTCATAGAATAAATAAATATAAATCAAACAGAAATAAGTTAAATAAAAGAGTCAGCTCTAAATAAGAATTATTGGTCTGAAATATTGTTAAAAACTTGAGTAAAATTCTTGGTATACATGTAGCAGTGTTAAAAATCTTACTTTAAAACCAAATCGAAATACAGAAGTCTTTTTAAATGCAGAACCAAACATTCGCCTGCAATTTCTACCAACTGGATCTGAATTCAGACATTTGTGCAAAACAATCCAACAACATGCGTTTATGCGTTATTGTTCGTCACTCTAATAATGTAAAATTTATTGTAAGGCAAATGTTGTAATAATGTAAGGTTTACTTGAGTTTTGGAGGCTTTTTACGTTTGCAAACTTTTGATAATTCCATCTGTATTGATTGAGGATAATTGAAAATAAATACAGTAAATAAATTGCAGTAAAAGTTTCAAAATATAATTTTATTTCTGAGACAATGCACAATTGTTTAGATTACTATTCATTCTCTCGTCCTGTGAGCAGTAGCAATGCACCTAAAAAGCATTACCTTGTAACATAGAGTACGGAAGGCTTCAGGGGCTCCGTGATGAAATTCCTTCTAAAAAGGGCTCCGTCAGTCAAAAAGTTTGGAAACCACTGTTCTAGTATAACAGATGATCATTTACAAAAATCATTATAAAAGATAAATCGAGGTGTGTATGTATATAAACATAAAACTAAAATATTTTTAATTAAATGAAATTCGTATATTTAGAAAATCTTTCTGTGTCGTTGATAAATTAATTGCGATTTTATTTTATATGAAAGTAAAAAGTTTTGCATCTAAGGCACAGAGAGCCAACCTAGGCCACACGTATAATTATACTTAATAAATATGAATAATTAATTAATAATTATGTATATTTAATAAAGATGTATAATTGATTACTATTTATGTATGTATTAATTAAATAAATACAATTTAATTATTTAAAAAAAATTTTGGAGATATTCGTTTTCGTTTTTGATTGAAAATAGGAAGATCACCGAAATTCGGTTTCGGCCTTAAAAACCTGTTTCGGTCGATCCTTAATTAAAACCTATGATGTTTGTTGATAATATTTCTTCCATAATGTCTCCTACAAAGAACTTGAATGCATAAAGGATGAAAGCTCCCCGTCGGACAAATAACTTTATTCTACCTACTTGGCATCCTAGTATGCAGTGGCGTAGAAAGAATTAGGCTCTGGGTTGTGTGTGTGTGGGGGGGGGGGGGGTAGGAGTAGTCCAGTATAGTAAGTCCGGTTTTCGCCGCTTATTAAAATTACTGGATAATGGAATCAGTTTCTTTTTTAAGCTTAAAGTAGCTCAGGGGCGGACTGGCATAGTTTGGCCCACCCCGCTAGGGTTATGCATTGGCCCACCACTCCACAACCCCATTGTTAAAATGTTTGACTACTGACTATCAATACAGTGCCTAGAAGTATACTTCTAGGCACTATACTATCGATACGACCCTTTGCTCTAATTATATGATGTAGACTTGCATAATTTTAAACAATTAAAAGGTATACACGTAATAAATAAAGACGTTTGAAATTTATTATGGGAATTCTGGTGAGATATTTTTATTCTTTTAATTAAAAAAAAAATGTTGGGTCAATTGCGCTGTCAGCATCAGCCAACGATATCGTTAGAATAGATGATTGCTGCTTGTGAAGGGGCACCCAACGGGAATAGGGCGTCGCTTACCCTAACCTAAGCACATTGACAACAACTAGGAACATGCAGACCTCACCTGGAATTTGACCCAGACCCCTTTGGAAAGTGTTAGTATTGACCGGAAAGAGTTAGTACAATTGAAATTGACACACATACATTGATTAATTTGTTATTTGAAAAATCGTGATATCCATTTGTACATTTTATTTTGTTATTTGAAGTTATCAACATATATGCACTTTGTAAATTGATTAATGTTTGCTTAAAATATCAATATAGTACCTGAAAACTGAATAGTTTGTTTTATACCCTCACTATTAACTAATTAGAATGTAATAAATATCTAGACAATTCTTTTGAACTTAGGCAATTCCATAGATTATCTTATAATCGTAATCAAAAGATCGTTCAGCATTAAACAGGATGAAATCATCTAACAGTTCTTATCCTAGAGATGAACGCAAGCTGTTCTTTATAATTTTAAGTGTTGAAAACGCTCATTCATAAGACACTTGAGTGCATGTACAAGGTTGGATAAATACGACCATAGGCATTCAACTCGCATAATAATTCTAATTCACAAACTAAGCCTTTTTTACATTTCTTACTAGACCGGGAGGCTGCAGCACAGATGATCACCTCATCGAGTTGGAGTCTGAAATTCCAGGATTAGGAAGAACTCGATTCGCATACTAAAATGCAACTGGTCTGCCAAGACATATCAAGGTGGAAAACACCTGCAAATCCGATTTTATTAGTTGACTCGTAGGTTTATCATTGTGTTTTCCTGCACCCAAATGTATGAAACATAAAGGACTGGGATTGCAGGTGTTTTCCACCACGATATGACTTGGCAGACCAGTTGCATTTTAATATGTGAATCGGGGTTTAACTAATTCAGAAATTTCAAGCCTCCAACTTGATGAGGTGATTCTCTGTGCTGCCACCTCGTGGTCTATCAGCTTTTCAGCGATTCTCATCATCTTTGACGAGTTCTTCTGAATCGCCCGTTTCTATGGTGTAAGAGGCTGAGAGCTCGCTACGTCAAGATTGTTGCTGCAATAGTGACTAATTATAATCAGCATAGAGCCGGGAAAATTGTAGAGACTCTTTTCTGACGGTCTTTCTTGACTTTCGCCAAGCCAGAAAGAGTACTAAGAACTTCTTTAGCAAGTTCACTTAACAATTTAACCTCACTGAAGCGGTAAATATCGAACCAGACAATTTTTTTCATGGGCAATTCATTTCCAGCAAATCGTGTATTCAGCTACTGTATAGATGGGTATAAGATGACATTATAAACGTTTACCTTAAACATTAGGTTTTCTCAATAGTTTATTTCGTTTTTTGCAAAAAATAAACCATGAAAATTTTGAAAACGGCGAGATTTTATTGAAATATATAAGTGCCATTGTGTTAAATAAACTTCTTGTATCCCTCCGGAAGTCTCGTTCTTTCCAAAACATTTGCGATTTGATGGCAAAATACATATCGAGATGATTTTTTTTATGTCATTCAAAGAGCTGATTTTTTTTGGTGAAGAGCATTAATGAGAGAAAGAAACAAAAATGTAATCGTACGGAGCAATGTCTGGAGAGTAGGAAGGGTGGGTCAGAAAGTCTCAATCGACTACAAGGAATTTGTTTCTGACAGTAAAAGTTTGTCCCAAAAGTTTCTTTTACAATTCACGTGCTACTTTTTAATTCACCTCGCACCTCTTTCTGAAAACAAACACTTTTTACATATACTTTGACAACATCTGCTAAAGAAACATACTACAAAACGTGTTTTTTAAAATAGTGGTGCGAAGAGAATATGAAAATACTTGCTAGCGGCCGCCTTGCTCATGACTTGATCAAGCGCAACTTTGCAGCCCGCATTTTGATAATCGAAAAAGATCCTTTTTTGAAAAGATTGGTGATCGTGGACCAAAGTTGGATACTTTATAACAACCTGGGATGCAAACAGTCCTGATCATCGGAGACAAAGGTCTCAATACTATAGCTAAAGCCGGAATCCTACAGGAGAAAGTTTTGCTCTCTATTTGGTGGGATTGGATCTGCTATGAGCTATTTCCACCAAACCAGACCCTCAACCCTGAAAAATACTACTCGCAATTCGTCGAACTGAAGGCAGCAATGGCCCATTCCTAACGTATCTTTGACTATCAGAAACAAACTCCTTGCATTCGATTGATGCGTTCTGACCCGCCCTCCCTGCTCTTCAGACATTGCTCCGTCCGACTACTATTTGTTTCTTTCTCTCAAACATTCTCTTCACCAAAAATAACTCTTTGAATGACATAAAAAATCCCCTCGATAAGTATTTTGCCATCAAATCCAAAATATTTGGAAAGAAGGCATTATGAGATTTCAGGAGGAGGAGAGATAAAAGAAGGTTTGTTGAATAGAATGTATACTTCAATAAAGTATCGCCGTTTTTGAAATTTTCATGGTTTATTTTTTGTAAAGAAAAAACGAAAGAAACTTTCGGGACAACTTAATACTTCCCGACAATACTTCTTGCCTCATCGTGAGAATATTCACTACATCGGCGTTTCGCTATAAATAGTCTCTTTTCCGGTAGAAAACCCTTAATTTCAATGGAGTACTCCTTTTCTATTAGTTGCTTCAGAAGATGTTCCGAATGTTCAGAAGCATTTTTCAAAAACATATCAAAATTATTTATTTTGTGTAACAGATTGGATTTCAGGGTTTGGATTTTATTAGTAGCAGTTAAGTATCAGGCCGCTTATCTGCAGATACTTCGATGTGAGTGTAGGTATATTGAATAGGTCGCTGAAAATGGTTGCTATTAATATATACTGAAACTTGCACCAATTATCAATCAGTGATCTTACCGAAAAAAATACATGTGACTAAAAATCGTTCATTTCGTTGATAGCTTGTAGGAACTTAAGCAACGTACAGTCGTGAAAAAAAAAAAAAAAGTAAACACCCCCTACTAACTCCTCAACAAATTATCGTAGAAGAAAGCTACTGGTACCGAAAGATTGGAAATAAAGTCTACTTTTAAGTGATGTATATAAAATTTGCTTAGGGGGCCATCTACATATTAAAACGAACCATAACTTTGTTTTTTTCAATAGCAGTACACAATTCTGACAGCATAAATGAACTCTACACCCTTCAATTAGTCTAAAAACAAATTTTTACGCAATTCGTACCGTAAGTTTCCGAGAAATTATTCATTTTAAAACTAGCATATTTTAAGGGCTGTATCCAAATTGAAGTTCGGTATTCGAATGTTGACCGAGAGAGCTCCCTTCTTGATCAAGGCACCTTAAGCAGTCAATTAAGCCTGTTAAATTACAGGATAGCGTAAGAAATTTCAAAGTATTTAGTCACTTCTATTATAGACTGCCCCTTAAAACCTCATTTTGCCGTTTTTTAAGCATAATTTGAAAACTACTTGGTAGAAAAATGTGAAATTTTGGATTTCCATAAACCAGGACTTAATAAATCTGAATCCATCAAAAAAATTATAGGTTGCAATTCATAATTTTTTTAATATTAATTTCATAATTCATAATTCATATCAGAAATATAAAAATTGCAAATTCAACGTATTTACGTTTGGGTATATTAGTATTATTGCTACACAAAAGATTAGAACATTTCGATCATAATTTCAGAAGTTATAAATAAAAATATGAAAACGTAATTTAACATTAGAAGCACCAAATTTTGAATGTTTATAATTCAAAAACTTATCATTCAAATGACTTGAAATTTGGTGTCTTGGCATAGTTTGAACCAAAGATTTGAAATATGTCATTAAAATTGGGTATTGCTATTGAAAAAAAATGAAGTTTGGATTCGTTTTAATATGTAGATGGCCCCCTAAGCAAATTTATATACGTCATTTAAAAGTAGACTTTATTTCCAATCGTTCGGTACCAGTACCTTTCGTCTACGATAATTTGTTGAGGAGTTAGTAGTGGGTGTTTACTTTTTTTTCCACGACTGTGCTTATGTTGATCTCTAAAATGTTTTGAAGACTCTTCAAGCATACTATTAAGTGCTCGAACCTTACTCCACCACCTACTAGCGTTTACTTTTTATAATCGGCAAAGAAGTTTATTTCCACCTATAGACTCCTTCTTCACCGGAGTCCATATTTTCATTTGCTTATATGGCTCTGAGCTAAACACGGCTGTAGCTTGCATTAAGCCCAAGAAGTCCGTTGTCAATTTGCAGCATTTTGTTTTATCTGTCGGGATCAAGTTTAGCACATGTGCGTATCAATGCACATGCTGTATATTTGGATTGTCCTTTTTTAATTGTGCCTAAAGACCTTTATATCTCCCACTCATATTTTTTAAACATTTTAAGTTCTTCTTTTAGTTGGAAATAGAGGGCTTCTCCTGTTGTTTTGGGGGCATCAACAATTTAAAAAGCCTAACCTTCACTTTACCATGCTGCACATAATGAACACAAAGTGCCAACTGCTCAATTCCTGATATATCTTGAGTGAAATCAATGCTGAATGAATCTGACTATTTTACTTCATCGGCAATGTTTATTTGTATCTGAATGGCGAGATGAGGAAAAAACTTATTTATAAATGACTTTGACAGGAATGTAATCAAAGAACCTCTTCCATGCCTTTAGAATTTTCATTTTTTTCTTCTTTCTGCTCTATTCTGGGCTTCTTCATTCATTCTAAAGATCTACTTTCATGGCTTCTCTTGATAGCCATGCTAATTATACGGAAAATTCCTTTATTACGCTGTGTGTCCATTTGTGACCACAGAAGAGGAATGGATTGTGTGGGGAGGTAAAATTACCTAAACCTCCAAACCTCATCCCACGTCTTCATTTTGATCAAGGTGTTTGGTGTCAAGGTGTTTGAAGGTGTTTGATGCTTTTATGCATGTTTTATTCTTGCATGCAAAGCTGAGGGTTGCAATTTCATCTTATAGTAAAATTATGCATTTTTTTTTTTTTTTTTTTGCCTCTCCTCTGAAATTTACTTTCCTCAAGATGGTCACTTATCTTTCCTAGAGATTGGTGATGGGATAGAGAAAGAAGAAAGAAGATGCTCTAAAGCTTTCTAATTGGAAATTTTGCTCTATCTCTTTTCGTTTTCGATTTGCAATAGCTATCTTCCAAATTTCGCCACTAGGGGGCGCTGCTGTCGTTTGCATTAGGTCGGGCGTAGTCGCTTTACTATACCGTAACCTCACTTGCCTAGCTGTAGCTCTCTCCGTTCGTAAGCATTTTCAGGTTAAAGGGACTTTCCTTTGCACCCTGTATAAAACTTGAAGTTGTGAGGGTTAAAATTATGAAAACACTCTTAATCGGTATGTTAGAAAAAGCCTTGCTTTAAATAGTACAGAAAGAAGGTGGAAAGGGCAAAAGTTTAACTGAATCGAAGTTTAAGCTACAGGAAAGAGTTACTTACTCACCTGCAATTTTTTAAAAAGCATTTAAACATTTTATTAGGAGCCAATCTTTGTTTAAAACTTTAAATGAGTTTTAAATTATTAATTTAAATAATTGTTAAAAATAATTTTAATTTATTAATTTAAATGCGTAATTAAAATTAAAATTAATTTAATTTAAATTATTAATTTACATTTTTAAGTCAAGAATTGTTTAAAAAAAGAAGGTGCAAACTCAGAACATGACCTTTTTGATTATTTTACATTGATTTTGTTTCGACAAATTTGAAAATATATTTATTTTTGAAAATGTGATTTTTTTAAAAAAAATAAGTTACATCATTTTTTTTTAATTTGTGTTTTTAATACTTTTAATATTAATATTTAGAAAAATTAAGAAACAAAGTTAAAATTATATTTTCCTCTTTAATTAAATGAAAAAAAGTTTGAAATTCGACGATAATATTTCGAGTTATAACGATTTTTAATTATCCCAATTAAAAAAATAATATTAATTAAAAAAAATTTAAACTTTCTGAGAAATTTTAGGATGTGATTTTATTTGCAAATTACACGGTTAATCATCACAAAAAACAGAAAAATCTAATTCTAACTCAAGAAATATAATTTTTACATGTTTCCTGGAACTTTTAAAGTAACATTGTTTCTTGAATGACACGCATTTCAATTTGTGTCAAATCCCTTAAAACCTGACGAATTATTTAAACAGGCATAACTCCATGAGTTTTGCAGGTATGGAGATGGA
Organism: Maratus speciosus; assembly: GCA_963932465.1. Lineage (NCBI taxonomy): Eukaryota > Metazoa > Arthropoda > Arachnida > Araneae > Salticidae > Maratus > Maratus speciosus. Next base: position 298,285,199 of record OZ010798.1, read on the forward strand.
ACTGTTTGTGTTTAATTCAGGAATGGATAAGGAAAAAATTCCTAATTGGAAATTTTACTCTACGGGGGCCACATAAAAATTTCATTTTCGTATGTTCTCAAATAGACCTCCCATGTAGTTGTAACTTACCTCATCAAAATTTCCACCTTTATTTTTATGAAACTTTGCAATTGGAAGTATGGGCCTAGGGGCATTAATTAAGGAGATTGCCTATTGCTTCGATATTTATGAATCACTCTGTATATATGAACACTATATAAAGATAGACAAGTTTTTAAACATAGCTAAAGTTAAATAATATGATTAGTATATTGAAACAGTATATAAAAAAATGTATTTCAAACTTCAAAATTTGAGTAAAATTCATCCTTTTCTTGAAAACTGATATTTATTTTGTTTACATTAACCCTTTAAGACCGGGAGATTTTTTGATAGAAATTGAAAGTTTGGGTGGTTTAACCTTATCGTATTTGATTGAAAGAAAAATATTTAAAAAAATACCCCATGTCAGGTTATGCCAAGGGAGGGCCCGTTCAATTGTGCGGGTTCGGGCTTAATGCAGCCGTTTTTGGGCTAAATCTACACAATTGTGTAGTTTGGGATTATGTGTGCAAATATCTAAAAATAAAAGTTTAAGCAAAAAAAGTTGTTGTTTATTGAGATAATTTTCATCAGCCACAATGAAAATGTTTGAAACAATTTTTGTTTTCGGACAGACCACTACAATTTCATTTTCTGAGATGTGCTCAATGCTCGCACCCCTCTTAAAAGCCGTTGATAAATGGTATGCCCTTCACTCCGTTTGGATTGTGCCTGATCCTTCAAATATTTTTTTTCAGTTTTTCCAGCAGCGGTATTTTGTTGAAATACCGATCGAAGTACATAAAACTAGGTCTGAACCAGAGTAAGGACTATAGCAGGTCCTAAGCCCAGATCCTTGTGGACTAGGTCTGTACTTTACCACTGGTAAACTACAAAAGTTAAAACTATCCCAGGTGATACTGTTACAACAGAATGTGGTTTGTTTTTTATATACTGCTTTACTGAAGCACGTCCTAAAAAACGGAATCGTCTGCTCATCTATGGAAAATTTTCCCTGATCTCCTGGTAAATTCAAGCAGACACTACGGTATCTGTCGAGCATTTGCTGAACTTTCCATAATTTATTATTTATTCCTGGTGGCTTACTTGCTGTGTCGACAAAATGGAATGAATTTATCAAACTTAAAAATCTATCTCGTGATATGCACATAACTCATATAAAACTTATAAATCATATATGACATCAGTTTGTTACATGTGCATATTATATATCTAATACTATCAATTTTAAATAGAAATCATGAATAGTACAAACCTATTAATTTAAAATTAATCCGGTTTAAAAATGTAATTAATGAAAAATAAATTGCTAAAAACACAAGTTTAAAAAAAATCACTTCAAAATAAAAATTTTATACATTAGGAATTGTATCCATTTTGGAAACGGTAAAACCAGGACCCGCACAATTGTGCGGGTCATTTGTTTTTCAACATTTGTAAAGCCTAATTAAATTTATCAAAGACAAAATCAATTAAATTCATGAATAAAGTATATGAAAAGAAAAATTAAATCCAAGCAAACATTAAATATCACATTTAAAAGAAATTACGACAGTACATACTTTTTGTCTATTGTTGTCAGATGATATAGTCTTTTTAAAAGCAGAAAATCTAATCCCGTATTTTAGTTGGTGCCCCCTAGTTGTGTCTTATCAAAACATCTGAAGCCAATTAAATCATATAAATATGCAGATTTGGTTTTAAATCTCACAAAAACAGGAAATAGTCATTCTCTTTTACTTTAGTATCACCCGCACATTTGTGCGGGTCAGGGCTTAAAGGGTTAATGATACTCATTAAGGTTTTATTGTTAAAAACTTAAATATAAGTTTAACTCTCCTCTTATAAATTGATATCCTCGATTCATAGTTGAAAAATTCTCAAGAAATTAGTCTTTTATCTTAATAACTGATTGATATTTTTTTTAATGAAAGCCTTTTGTGATCAACTTTCCAACTTCTGACTTCAAAATCTTTTTGTTCTGCGACTCCAAGTTTGAGAAATCTGAGGGGAGTAGTGAATGGGGTTTCTTGTTTTTAATTCTTTTCCCTCAAAGCATCCCACATCGAAAGAAATCTAGTTGAAGCTAACAAATTAAGGAAATTAGTTTGTAAACTTGTATTTTTATGTATACATTCATGAAAATATTTTTAAAATGTGAAATTTCCTGATTCTGATTAGGCTGAAAAATAATTTATTTTGTTTAATTATTAATATTTCTTAGGATGAACGTCATCCAATGATTTAAATCCTTCATAGTGTCCAAAAGTATGATAAGATTTCAAACTAGTATAAAAGTTAATCAAATACGTTTAAATTCGTCTTTTTCATTAAAACATTGATATTTTCCTTTGTTATTTGTTTAATTGTTCAAATTAATTAAGGTAAGGGTTGTTCAAAAACTAAAATATATGTGTAAATTTCCCTTTTAAGTTGATGTCGCCATCTTACAGTTGAAAAATCATTTAAAATAAACCTTTTTCCTTAAAAATTTATATTTTCTATTGTTTTGCTTAATTATTAATATTCGTTAAGGTGTTGATCATTCAAAGCAGTGCTGAATTTAGGAGTAGCTCGGGGGCCCCCTTCAGCAATGAGATGCCCCCTGGGAGATTTGATAATTTGTGTTTTCAATTGTCAAAAAGTGCAATCCCCTGGAGCCGCAGAAGTCCCTCCCGGAGAAAAATGTCTGAATTCAACACTGATTCAAAGACTGGCATATGTTTAACTTTCCTCTTTTAAGTCGATATTCTTATCTTATAGTTGAAAAAAATCTAAGGAAATCATCTTTTTTCCTTAAAAATTGATATTTTCCATTGTTTTGTTTTATTAATATTCATTAAGGTATCGGTTGTTCAAAAACTTAAATATATGTTTAATTTTCCCTTTTAAGTTGATATCCTTATCTTACAGTTGAAAAAAACCTAAAGAAATTATTTTTTTCTCAAAAATTAATATTTTCCATTGTTTTGTTTTATTAATATTTATTAAGGTAATGGTTGTTCAGAAACTAAAATATGTGTTTAAATGTTCCTTCTAAGTTGAAATTTTCATCTTACAGTTCAAAAACTCATTTAAAATCATCTTTTTTCCTTAAAAATTGATACTTTCTATTGTTTTGCATAAATATTAATATTCATTGAGGTTGTTCAAAAACTAAAATATATGTTTAAATTTCCCTTTTAAGTTGATATCCTCATCTTAGGATTGAAAAAAATCTAAAGAAATCGTCTTTATTCCTTAAAAAATGATAGTTTCCATTGTTTTGATTAATTATTAATATTCCTTTAGGTAATGGTTGTTCAAAAACTAAAGTATGTGTTTACATGTTACTTTTAAGTTGAAATCCTCATCTTATAGTTCAAAATTTCATTTTAATCACATTTTTTCCTTAAAAATTGGTATTTTCCATTGTTTTGCTTATTTATTAATATTTATTAAGGTAATGGTTGTTCAAAAACTAAAATATATGTTTAACTTTCCTCTTTTAAATTGATGTCCTCATCTTATAGTTGGAAAAAAATCTAAAGAAGTCAGTTTTTTCCTTGAAAATTGGTATTTTCCATTGTTTTGCTTAACTAATAATATTAAGCCCCTTGGGGACGAGAGTCACGTATACGTGCCGCTTAATGTGCTCAGAATTTCCCCCACCAGTTATTTTTTATTATAAATTTTGCCTTATTTAATTAGGGCATTTTCCCGATTAAATTAGACAAAAATCTCTGATTTCAAAAACCGGTGATATAAGATTAAAAATTTTGTAAAAGACGTTCGTCGCGAAGAGGTTAAGACCAATGTTAGACTGGCGTCTTTTTTGCTGCTTTTTTGCTTAGGTATTATCCATTCACAAGCAATATCTAAGCAAAAAAGCAGCAAAAAAGACGCCCGTCTGACATTGGTCTAAGGCGATGGCTGTTCAAAAACTAAAATCTATATTTAACTTTCCTCTTTTAAGTTGATATTCTCATCTGATAGTTGAAAAAAATCTAAAGAAATCAGCTTTTTCCCTCAAAAATTAATATTTGCCATTTTTTTGCTTAATTAATAATAGTCATTGAGGTGTTGATCATTCAAAATTCAAACATAAATTTAATGTACATCTTATAGTATGATAATCTAGTCGTTCTAACGTTCACCCATCATCTAAGAGTACAAAAAAATCTTTTTCTTCATTAAAAACTTAAACTTTTCCCGCTACAGAGCGTCTAAATCTATTTTCCGGGGGTGAAAAGGTGGCGGTGGTGAAGTGGGCGGCGGTGGCACGATGCCGCAGTGCCGCCGCCTCCTTAGCCCGTCCTGTTATTTCTCTACTGCTAACATCATATCAAATATAAGATATTTAAATCTGATTTTCAATTTTTTGATAACGCTTGGCGGGGGGGGGGGGGTGATTTTCAAAATTATAAGATTTTGAAAGAAGTTTATAAAATCGTTAAAAAATTTTTACTTTTGAATCTATCACATGTAAGAGATTTGAATTTCATGCTCTATATTTTGACAATTTTTTAAAAAATATTTTGTCTTCTTTAAAGGGGAAGATTTTATAAGAAGTTCGTAAAATTGTTTAAATTTGTAAATAAATTGTTATCATCATAATTTTTTTTTCTTTCCTTTTTTTTTTTTTTTACCGAACATCGTATCACATGTAAAAGATTTAAGTTTGATTTTCAATATTTCAACAACGATTTAAAAATCTTTTCGCCTCCAAAATGTTTATGTTGAACTTAGTTCATAATTTTATTTTAGTTTTAGTTTTGTTTAACATCATAGGGCTGTGCATATATAACCTTATCATTTTAGGGGGGAGGAGGGTCTGGCACATGATATCTTAAGGAGGAAGGGGTTGTCTTTTCATATCGTTATCATTTTTGATCCAACCAAACTTTTCTCTTTTTATTTCTAACTTGTTCTATATACATCAAAATAGTCTGTTGTATTTTTTTAGTTTGGTATTTATTTTTATGGAAATACAAAGTTAGTATTAAAATCATTAAATCATTATAAAATTATTTAACTCAAAAATATGGAATACCCCCAACGTTTAGCATTCCTATTCTTGAATTGTATGTGTATAAATATATAACCTGCTGTTCGAGAAATATTTCCGAAGCATGTTTGAAATGATACGTGTTGTGTTTAAGTAGTAAATAAATGAGAAATAATGTTGTCCACTTGTTTTCTTGATAAGAAATTCTGTCTCTCTCCCCCCCCCCCTCCTACTTATGTGGTACAAGTTCAAAAACACCGTTATTGCTGTTGAATGCATTATGTAACAAAAAGCCATTATTAAATGGTTTTAAATAGTAGATATAAATTTACTTCATATACAAAGTGATATATTTTTTTTTCTCTTCATTTGACTCAATAAAATATACGAAAATTAAATGTATAACAATATCTGTATATCTTGCCAAACAAAACAAAAAAATTCCAAAAATTAAAATTTGATTTTTAGATATTGAGAACGATATCATTAAGGGGGGGAGGGGAGGGTACAAAATTACCAGAAAGTTGATAACGCTATATATGTATAGGCGCATACATAACGCAAAAGATCTATATCCTGTTTTCAATATTCTGAGAACTCTTTAAAAATGTTCCTTTTTAACCCTTTCAAGGGCAAGCAAAACTGCATACATATTAAGCGTCCTATCTTAAATGGGAGAGATAACCGTAAGATTAAAGAGGAGGTCACATCAATCAAGTTCAAGCGCCACGTAGCGGATGGGGTTGAACTACAGGAAGATGCCTAACTGTTTTCTTAATTCACACCACTAAAATTGTAAAGTTTTTCCCCTTGATTAATAGCTGAAAAGCACCTGATTAGATAAGGCGAAGAAAACTTCGTGATGTCAAGTGCATCTGGACCCCCCTTCTAGCTACGCCATTATTTTGCAATAAATCTGGTTAAGATTCGTATTCCATGAGTGGCTAAAGATTTAGAAAATATGCGCAGATGGTAGATATTTTGTCATATATGACGTCACACTAAAAGCCCGCGTCCACAAGATGGCGCAGCTGTGTTAATTTACGCCCGATTCCAACATTAGGTTTGTACGCTTAATATGCATGCAGTTTTGGGGCAAGTCACTTCAGTTGCTAAAATTTTGAAATGAAGAAATAATACCAGGTTTTACGGACAAATTTGTTTCAAGAAAAGTAAATGCGTTTTATTCACGTACATTATGGAAAAATTTCCTTAAAAATTCTGGTGCCATTGTGGCATTTGGTAATTAAAATTAAATAGGAATACTTCCCACCGCCTTATAAAGAGTTAAATGGAAAAACTTTGTAAGAAGTTATTTTGTTAGAAGTTTATATTTTTTTTATTATTGTATATCATATTACATATTTGAATTTGCATTTCAATAATTTGACAAGGCTGTTTTTTAATTTTTCGATTTTGTTTTCAGTTTTTTTTTTTTTTTTTTTTTTTGTATGAGGATACTTTTACTTTTGAAAATACTAGCTTTTAACATGCATTGAATAATAACCAAAAATAAATATTAGGAATTTTACAATAAAAATAGAAAAAAAAAACCTTCTACGATGTCTTTTAAAATTTCTGCGTGAAATTAATTCCACGTGAGGTTTTCGCGTCTATTTATTTATTTTCTTATTTATTTATTTTCTTTAGTTATAGAGGCAATGCAAAAACAGTTGCTTTTTGAGTTTCAATAAATTTTTTGGCAATTTAAAAATTTTTTACTCAATTAGAATATTTCCCTCTTTTTTAGTTAATAAATTAAGATGCTCAAATGGCTATAGGCTATAGGTGCAGATTCACGGTCGCCAGTCGCCACGTGGCGACTAAATTTTTTACTTTGGCGACTAACTTTCGGCGTCTAAGTCGCCATGCTTCTTATAGGGATGCCTCTTTTTCACCGAATGATTTTCGAATTAATTATTTTTTCTTATCAATTGCGGGATTATGTCTCCTCCATAACTCCGCGATATTTACCGATTTTCTTTTTTCTTATTGTCCATAATTAAAAATTATGATTAAACATGGACGCCACATTTCTGCGAAATTGTAAATTTATTGTTTTCTTCTAAAATACTGAGATGGAAAAAATGACGTTTGATGTGCGCCGCGAATTAATTCAACAGCAGTAGTATACCGTTGTTAGCTTGCGGCGCAGAAAAATTTGAACCGAGAAAAGAGTACGTTTGGGCCCCACTCATTAAATTTGTAGCTCTGGGATTATTCAGATATGTTCTTACAGGTAGACACTAGATATCGACATGTGATTCTTCTACGAATTAGCGGATTTCCTCCAATTATTATTTATTTATTTAGCAGATTTCCGCAAAAGGAATTCGTCAATCGGTTATGAAAAAAAATCGGGAATTTCCTCGACCACACAATCACGAACTTTGTAAAAACCATAAACCTAGTCAAATAAAACCACGAATTTCATCAATCGTACACGAAATAAAACTGTAAATTTCGTCGATCTGTCGTGAAATAAACCGTGATTTTCGTCAATCGGTCGATAAAAAAAAACACGATTTTTGTCAATCGTTCGACAGAAAAAAAAAACGCAAATATTGTTAATCGATCAAAGGGGGGGGTGGGAAGGCAAATTCCAACATTCCGTCCCGAAAAAACTCACAAATGTCAACAATCGAAAGGAATTCCGTCAACCGGTCAAAGAAAAAACGGGAACATCGACCATTTTTTTCGCGATCATTTGACGAAATTTGTGATAGGTCTTTTACGATTCTTTGACAAATTTCACGTTTTTTCTGTGACTTTTAAAAAAAATTGGTGTTTTTTTTTCTTTTTGCGATCCTTTGACAAAATAAGCGTTTTTTCTGCGGTCCTTTAATGAAATCAGTGTTTTTTTTTCGTGATCATTTGACGAAATTTGTGGGTATTTTTTTTTTCGGAATTATTTCATAAAATTCGCATTTTCCCGCGAGCCTCTGACGAAATTCAGGTTTTTCACGATTCTTTGACGATATTTGCGGGGTTTTTTGCAATCCTCTGACGAAATTCGCATTTTTACTCGATCCTTTGGCGAAATTAGCAATTTATCCTGCGAATTATTGACGAAATTGATTTTTTCGGCGACCATTTGCTGAAATTCAAGATATATTTTTATTCGCGGAATAATATCACCCTGTAATAGTCTGTGATAAGATTTTTTTAAAGATAATTTTTCTTGTGTATTCTTCAAAAACAAGTGTTTGAATTCAATTTTGATTTTTATAGTGCGAAAGAATAATGCTCACACATTCTCAAAATTTTTTATGTACTTTTGTTGGACAAAAAGTCAATAAGAAATATTTTTTTTCCAAATATTCTCCACTACTTAGCTTAGCTTATGCATATTTTTTTAACCTGTATCTTGCCCAACGTTATATTCTGAAAAAAATTATATTACACTAAATTTATACTCATATTAAAAGAATTTGGTGATTAAATTAATTGTACACATTTGATATATTTAGGGTATGTTTTGTTGTACAGATGTATATATTAAACAAATTATTTTTCACTTTGAATTCATGAGTTTTTCTCATATAAACGTTATTGCTTTTATGCAATCTTTTCACAATGTGGCGACTGGATTTTTGGGGTTTAGGCGCCACCGGCTCCTTAAAAATTTTGGAAATGTGCACCTATACTATAAGCACAGCTTTAAATAGAATATACAGGGTGATTAAAAACTTATCGTTCAAATCCCGTGGGGAGGTAAGGAATACGTCAGAAAACCGATTTTACATAGGAAAGTACGTCCGCAAATGTCCGCATGCGTATGTAGAGGGCGTTGTGTGTACCCAACCTTCCATTGCGCCCCAATATTTTTTGATTTCCTAAAGCTACAATTATTTCTTCTCCTATTTCCACTTCTCATTTGGACTTCCATGAAGTTCTTTTAAATCTTTAAAAACTCTAAAAATCTCGTTAATGAGCTTTATTCAACGCCTTTATTATCTGACGCCTGGAAACTTCTCCTTTAATTTTGTTCTTTCCGGTTCTTTCAACCTTTATTTGTTTATTTTAATTGGTTTGCTTTTTACTTTTTGTTTTCATTTTTGTTTATTTTATTCTTTGTTTGTAACTTTCTTCGTTCATGAATTTTTAAATTTTGGTTTCACACCAGAATTCTTAAACGCCATTAAAGAGATTTTTGGACTTTTTAAAGACGTAAAAGTGGAAGTCCGAATGAGAAATGGAAATAAGAGAAGAAATAATACTAGCTTTAGGAAAGTCAAAACAATGATTGGACGCAATGGAAGGTTGAATACACACAGCGCCCTCTACATAAGCATGCGTACATTTGCGGACATATTTTCCTATGTAAAATCGGTTTCCTGACGTGTTCTCTACCTCCCCACGAAATTCAAACGATAAGAAATAAGATTTGAATTAGCCTGTATTTCTAAACAATACGAGTAACATAATCCCTGCCAGTTTTTATCTAACTCACAGTTTTAACAGTTTAATAAATCCGATTTAACTACTTAAAAATTTTAAAATTATGATCTATGTATATAAAATCCAAGTCTCTGTGTGTCCTTCACCATTCCGGTTGGACCACCTCATTAATCGCGGCATGTTAGGCTTCCTATGGAGAAATTGGTATCAGCTTCAACAATGAGTAATTGTTGAAAAGTACTAATACAGGGTTACTACAATAGCGACAAATTTGGCGACAAAAATAAGTTGTCATATATGAAGCCAACTTGGCGATAGCTGGCTAATTTAGCGAAATTCCCATTGAAACCCATTAATCTTTATAATCAAGCTCACCACAATTTAATTTAAACTCAGCGCATTTAAAGTTTTCAAAAAATCGATGGGTCAGAATTTAAAGAGTAATATACGAAAATGTACGTCTTTACATCTTCATCCCGATGCTACTAATAAAATAACCTCCACAAGACGGCGCTGTACTATCTGAGCTTCTAACTATCCAATTTTAGTGTGCTTTACATAGCAGAATGCAGAAATTAAATTCTTGATACTTTTCTAGTATAGGGACCTTTGCGAAATAGAGAAAACTGCCTTGGCGAAGAAGGAAATTTGGCAACATATATTTGGGCAACCTATTCACTGTTTATTTCATATACACACGCATTTGTTTTCAATATTTATACAATTTATTTAATATAAGGAAGCCATTTATCTGACTTTATGCAGAAACAGAAGCAATTTATTTGTACATAAAAACAACAATAATATGCATTTAATTAAAATACGTATATAAACAAACAAAAAATTTCATCAAGTTTGTTTCCGTAGTTGTTTATATCATTTGTCAACAAATCTGATTTTCTTATACCCTAATTCCGCCAAGTTAAGAAAAAAAAAACCCCACCAAGACCCTTATAGTGGAAAAGTATCGAATTCCCTATTATTTTACACTATCTCCACCATACTTCGTACTATATGCAGGAGTGAGAGGAGCATGAAAAGTTTAAATAATAAATTTTTTATTTTCTATAAAGCTCTATAAGACTAAAAATTTAAGACTAAAATAAATTTAAAATAATGCTAAAAAAAAGCTGTATGACAAAAAATAAATAAATAAAATTAAAATAAAAATAAAATAAATGTATTTTTGTAAAAATTTTAATAATGTGTAATGTAATGTGTACATATATCTGTATAAAGTACATGTGTATAAAATAAATGTATTTTCGTTATAAAATAAATGCATTACATGCTTTCGTTAACATTCACAAAAATGTAGAAAATACGTATGTATATTGAAATGCACTCAAAAGTTGAAAATAATTTTGGGGCCAGAAGAAAAATTGTTTTATTTCCTCATATCCAAGAAAAAAATGAAAGCGTAAGCTCCAATTTTAGACACATATACATACATATATAATAATATAATACTGTCATAAAAAAAAATTAAATTGCATTGGCGCATTTGAAATGAATGAGTAATGAATGGAACGAATTGATATGAATTAAATTTCCAGTTATACTGTCATTTGCAATGACGTTGAATAAGTCACAAGGACAAAGATTTTCTACAGTTGAACTGTATTTAAAAAAACATTTTTTTTCTCATGGACAATTATATGTAAGTATTTCAAAATGTAAAGTGGAAGGGCAGTTAAAAATTTATGTCGAAGATACTGAAGAGCAAGGAAAAAATTTAATAATAAAAGAGTTTTTACAAAAAAAAAAAAAAAAAAAAAAAAAAAAAAAAAAACATCGAATATCCTGAAGTTTTGTGGTCAAATTTTAATTTATCCTTAAATTGCATTTTTTATGTATTCATTAGATACATAGTTTTTCATAAATGTGTTTCGTTTTTAAAATGGGTTATTTTCATCTATCACTGGAAAAAAAGTGATAAAAACATATTATTGCTCATGTGTTGTATATACAATCAATATATATCTTTATCCTTCATTTTGACGGCTATCTTTCTAGTATTATTATAAAATAGTAATTATGTTAATAATGTTAGATGCTACATTAACATTATGGAAATTATGTTTTTTATAAGTAACATTAATATTTCATCATATTAATTACATTAATAATATTATTGTCATATTATATATAATTAATATTATATATTAATTTTATAGTAATTATAACACTTTTTTTAAATTCCATGCAGTTAGTTTTGTATTTGTCTGGTGAAAATGTAATCTTTGTTGCTGCATTTCTATTTCCGAAATAGATGATAATAACTTTATCTCTAGAATGTATTACTAAATTCCGTCGTAGAAAATACTTTCTGGAACAGTAGCTTGGTATTTTGAAATAAGTATATTTCTAATTTCTGTTACTGTAATTTTAGTTTTAATATTGTTTAAAATATTTTTTTCTCTTTACAGCAATAGTTAAAGAAAGTTTATATGAACAACAAATTATATTATTGGTACACAATTAAAAACTTTTTCAGGCTAGTGTAAATTTTATAGGTATTATATGTATGTTTAAACAATATTCTTGTTATTCTGTAAAATTTGTATCTTAAATAAAGGTTAAAAAATAACTCGAAAAGTTCTAGTAAATGTTGTTTCACCTTTTTATGAAATTCAATCAAAACATTAATCTAAGCTTTTTTTAATCGCTATATTGATGCAAAGAAATTTGTTTTTAGAACTTTCTATGTTATTTTGGAGATTTCTATAATATTTTAGGAAACAGAAATACAAATATTCGTCTTAAATCCAGTTCACGGAAGCAAAATCGCAATATATTTTTCTTAAGCGACAGTTTTCAAGGACCAAAATGTATATACTTTTCCAGTGCAATAGAATCAAATGCTTATACGCACAACTTTTGCGACACTCAAGATTTGTTAAATAACAAGTAGTTTATCGTATATCGGCTAACAATAGATAACAAGCTGGCGTAGCAACCCAATGTGTTGCATTTGCATAGGGTGAGATCTTTCGAAGTTTCGGGTTAAAAAAAATGTAATTAATTTAATTCTACCTTTAGAAAAATTTATATTATGAGCAAGAAATCGCGTTTACAATGTAAATGAATTGAAAATTTTGAAAATTACATGCTGCAAGTTACGGAATTTTTATTCATTTACTAATTGACCGTTGCCTGGGCCCGTGATAATAACCTATAGGCTGTTCTCAAATCCAAAAGGGTAACTTTATGACATAAGTTTTAATTCATTTTTGCTCGGAAATGCATGGAACTAGCAGGTGTTGTTGTTCAGAAACTATGTAACAGAACTGTTTTTTCCGTTTTTTTTTTCAAACGCAATACATCTGTCGGAGTTTCCTCTTAGTCCGCACAACTTTGAAGAAATTCTGTGCTATTTATATGCTGCCACCACCGATATTATTACGTGATATCGGTCACGCACTGAGAGGATTGTTTAAATGAAAACCAACGCTTTCAATTAACTAAATTAACAGTTTATTTACACACTATTTACACAATACAAAACACTATTTACACTTAAAGCTCGGATGTAGGTGATCCGGTTCAACATTAAATTAAATACAGTAAAGCTGGCTGTGTACTGTTAAAACTACGTTATATCACTCTCACTCTATGCGCGTTAAATTAGCTTTTCCTGAGATCAATCTCAATCTCCCAACACATGGGCTCTAAGTCTAAGCTCTGCGAGCCTCACTCAATTCTACGCTCTATCTAAGGCTACGCGCTATCCACAGGAACTCACCTTGCACTTCGCGCTGTAGGCTCCAACTCAACCCTACGCTCTATCTAAGAGCTCTCCGCAGGAACTACTGTCCACTCTGCGCTCTCGGCTCCAACTGCCACGATCCGTGCCAAAAACGACTGCTTTCCGCACCCTCTGCTTTTACTCAACGTACCCCCCCCCCCCCACCCAAAGGTTTTTACCAGGCTCGCATTCCAAGCTCTTTTCCTCGTTCGTGGAATGCCTTTGTCTCCCCATCTTCAACAGACATCTCAAAAGGTCGGGCACATCCCTCTCCAACCATCTTTTTTTCCCTCCATTCCATCTGTACATTTTCACCGGCTCAATCCAGTTTCAGATAAGGAAAGAATGTTACTTTGAAATTCCAGTACACAGGCCATACAATATATAATATATTAAGACAAAAATAATATAGAACCCTAGTTCTAATAGCAGATGTTTCTCAGAACCTGACAACATCTTTCAGAAAATAGTGTCAAAGTGGGCGTTTTGAACCGAATTTCTGAGCAAAAGAAGAATAACCACTCAAGTAAGGGTGAAAAACGTCTTTATCACGTGATCAAAAACGCTTATAACTCAATAGGTAATTTATTGATAAAAAAAAATGTAAAACACAGTTCGATTCCAAATCGCTTCTATAGTCAGTCCTTCCAACTTTATATCTTTCCGTTAAAAAATGAATTTGTAAACATGTCAAAACGTTTTGGGCTTGTTGAGCAGAGCGGTTGAGAACAACCTTAAATGAAGCTTAAATTTGTATAATTTTATATCTTTAACTCGATTTTGTCGGAATTTATATTTTTAAAGGAAGAAATAAAAAAAAAAAAAATCTTTTTTAATGGCGAAAGCGCTTGTGAGAAAACTTTTTCATTTGAGTAACGGGATTTCACCTATTGTTACAAAAGGTTATTTTTCACAAAAATAGACTAAATTTTACAACTAATTAATTCTTCAAATGCTTTAAGATTTAGATATGTTATATTAAATCGTGTCCGCTGATTGCATGAAAATTCTGTTACTCCCTCCCCCACCCCCGAAATTTAGCAGTTAATATCCCTGTTAATATTAAAATCTTTCGGCTTTTTTTATAATAATTTTAGTATACAGGGTGGTTCAAAAGGTTATGTCCAAACGGCACATGTGGATGTGTCAGGCCATGATGAGCAAGAATTACGCGGGAACTGGGGGTCGGAAACGCGATCATGACGGTGCAATTGCATCATGACCGTGACGCAAAGAAAAGATAACAAACTGTGTAAAAAGACCTTTATTTTACAAAAAACCTAATCGAAGTACAAAATACAAATGAAAAATGTTACAACTCATAACAATTGTTCAAAACGTGTCCCATTAACCATGATGCATGCATCACATCGGCGCCGCATGGAATAGCAAACATGTTCCAATTGACCCTGTACCGTGGCCGATCCGTGCCATGCGATCTATGGCCGATGGAACTGATGTCTCGTAGACCAGAGATTTAAAATATCCTAAGAGGTAGAAATCCAGGGGGTTTAGGTCGGTTTATCGCGGTGGCCAGGGTACAGGGAACGTCTTCGTGATTCCATGCGGCGCCGATGTGAAGCATGCATCACGGCTAATGGGGCACATTGTGAGCACATGTTATGAGTTGTAACATTTTTCATTTGTATTCTGCACTTCGATTAAGTTTTTTGGAAAATAAAGGTCTTTTATACAGTTTGTTATCTTTTCTTTGAGTCACGGTCACTATGCAATTGCACCATCACGATCGCGTTTCCGACTCCCAGTTCCTATGTAATTCCTGCTCCTCATGACCTTTTGAACCAACCTGTATGTGGAAGTAAGTCATATGAATATTATTTACTTTATATTTAAAAATAGACATTTATTAACCATTTTGGATAGCAGGCTATAGCACATTGTTTACCTTTTTCTGTCATAAAAATGGAGTACTTAAGCCACCATCTTTACAGAAAATTCGTTAAAAGTTTAAAAAAAAAAAAATCAATATCTCGGGAACTAATTCAAATTTTAAAATTCTGTGAGCTTATATGATATCCTCATATCCATGCGGATAACTCATGTTAATTTCATCTCGCTGCGTTTCATATTCTAGGGAGAACAGTTTTGAAATACAAGCAGACAATCAGGTTTTAATATAATAGACTTGTCAATCCTATGCGTTACATTTGAATTGCACCAGATATTTAGATTGTTTAGGGTAAAAAGAAATTTTAATTTTATTGTACATTTAGAAAAGTTTTATTATATTAATTTTATTAAATACTAATTATCAAATATGAAATTAAAATTGCAATGCTGGTTTTAAAAAAATTAATTAAAATGCAAGTTTCAATCATTGATTTGTCAAAAAAATTTCCTACTTTCAAGATGTGGCTATTTTCTTACAATTTTGGATTTAGTATAATAAAAATGACGTCATATTTACGATCTTTATATTAAAGAAAAGGCCACCTTAACGAACTTTACATAGGCGTAACCAGCCTTTTGAACGGGGGGTTGCCCAGACTTTTTGACCTGAACATGTTGGATGCAAACAGTATCTTATATAGTAAAACCTGCTAAAACGGAACCCCACAAAACCTATCAAATTTCCGTTTTAGAGAGGTTTTCATCTTAGAAGGTATAATTGTGTGGTATTTCTTTTAAAAAGGGCTCTCACGCGATTTTTGCTTGCGTAAGGGGGTATGAAAAGGGGTTCAAAACATCAAAACTAAATCTAATGGTTAAAAAAAAAAAAAAAAAAAAAAAAAAAAGTATGTAAATCTTCTAGCAACAGTGACATAAGACAGTGACTAAGTGTGGTCACACTTTTGGCACCCTAACTTCTTATAAAGATTAAAAAAGGCCTTTAATCATGCCGGAAACTTCTATAGGCACAGGGACACTGCATGAGATCTAAAATTATTTCAGTCAAAGTCATGTAGATGAAATTTTGCCGGATGATAAATCTCAGTACCAGTATACCAGTACATACGTACGAAAGTTTTTCAGAATGTGACTCCGTAACTTCTTAGAGAACACCGTAGAGACCCAAGAACTTTGGAGGAAAGTCTATATAAATAATTATTATAAATAATTTTAATATTCATTAATAATTCATGTTTTCACCTCAGAATGTGTCGAATATATTAGATAAAGCAGGTCATGATAATATACACTAAATTTTATCAAGATAATAAAAATTATACTATTATGATGCATGTGTAATAATAAAGATAGGTGCTTTCTCTGTGTGTGCACGTGCGTTGAACACTGAAAAAACAATGCAGCCCTCACAGTCGCAAGATTTGACAGGCAAGTACCTGTATGGCTGAAGTAATGCATATAGAAGACAGTTTCTGGAATTTTTCAAAAAAAATTTTATGCGAATTTTTTCGCATTTTGCGGCAAATTTTTCAAATTAGTAAAAAATAATCCGATTTCAATATTTTATCCAGTAAACTTTGCTTAAATGCTTTTCAATAAACTTTTTACGAGATTCTTACCGCGATTTTTCAGTTTGTAACACTTTTTTAATGTTATTTTTAGAGGAGTTTTTTCGCATTTCCAGGTGATTTTTTTTATATATATATTCCTATAAAGGAATCCAGTTTAAATCTTTTACAAAATTAGTTAATTTCGTTCCGAGCGGTTTTTTAAGCTTTTCCGAATTTTTAACGCGATTTTTAGCGGGGTTTTTCGCGCTTTGAGGTGATTGACTTTTTTTGAAACACAAAAAACTTTCCGGTAATTTTTGCAATTGCCGTGATTAAATTTAATTTGGCTCGAAATAAAAAATCGCAATAATTCTAGATTCGTTTATTTCGAGACAGAAGTGGTCGTAGCTTGCTCGGGAGTACCTTGCCGAAGGCAGCCCCCCCCCCCCCCCAACAACCCTAGATTTGTTTCATTCTATGTTCGTTAAAAAAAAAAAAAAACAGCGAAACTCCACTAGTAATGAAATTTTCTTTGACGGCCAGGATCTTAAATAACGCGCGTGATCGCGCGATTTGTGAAGAGAAAAGAAAAGTCCCGCATAATAAAAAATGCTGTGCAATATTTCTCCCCTCCAAATTCTTTCACAGACCTGTGATTCTTTAGTGAGTATTTTAATTTTTTTTTCTTTTTTCGAATTTTATTTCTTTTATGGAATTTCTTAAAATAAATTCGTGACTCG
Organism: Maratus speciosus; assembly: GCA_963932465.1. Taxonomy (NCBI): domain Eukaryota; kingdom Metazoa; phylum Arthropoda; class Arachnida; order Araneae; family Salticidae; genus Maratus; species Maratus speciosus. The sequence goes on from OZ010798.1 coordinate 298,302,596, forward strand.
GTCCTGGAAAAATTTGAGAACTTCTTCAAATGATCGTGGAAAAATATCGTGAATTTCGATAAATGAGTGCAGAAAGCATTCGCGAATTTCGCCAAAAGATTGCGCAAAAAAAAATCACGAACTTCGATAAAGGATTGACGAAAAAATCTTGCAAATTTCGTCAAAAGGTCGCGAAAAAGAGTAGAGAATTTTGTTAATTTGTACGGAAAGATATCGAGAATTTTCCCGATCGATCGCGAATTTCGACAAATAACCCCTGTAGAAAAAAATTTGCTTCGTCAATCAGTCGCAAAAAAAAAATAAATTTCGTCAAAAGATCCCAATAAAAACGAGAAAATCGTCAAAGGATCGCAGAAAGAAAACGAGAATTTCGTCAAAAGATATTGCGGAAAGAAAAAGCTAATTTCATCAAAAGATCGTGGAAAGAATACGCGAATTTCATCGAAGGATCGTGCTAAAGAAATGCCAATTTCGTCAAAATATCACGGTAAAAAATGCAAATTTCGTCAAAGGATCGCGGTAAAAAACACGAATTTTGTCAAAGGTTAGTGGTGAAAAGTGCGGATTTCGACAAAAAATAGAAAGTAGAAAGACGTGAATTTCGTCAAATGATTTTGGGAAAAAATTGTAAATATTATGAAATGATCGCTGAATAAAATCGACAAAAATTACTGCACTGGGCTAAAAGATTGAAACTGGGTCTTTTTCCTAGTTTCAAAAGAACGTTGGAAAACGAGAAGAAACTCCAAAAATCGTATAAAACTTTTCAAAGGAAAAAAATTACTATATTGACGTAAAATACTGCAACCATATTCCTTTTACGAATGTCAAAAAATGGTCGCGAACCACGAAATTCAACCAACCAACCAACCTCCAGGTCAATTTGAATTTGATGTGCTATTATTTCTCATTTTCAAAGGAGACAAGGTCTGTGCACCACGGTACCCCCCCCCCTTTCCCCCGGCTAATCGCATTTTGGAATTAATGTTTCACATCTGCAATCCTTTTCAAATCTTTTTGCTTCTTTCTAAACTTTAGACTATGAAAGCAAAGAGACAAATAGTTTCTGTTTCTACCCTCGTCAAGAACGTGCGTTAATTTCTCATGAAATTGCAGAAACATGCAATAGAAAGAACGGTGTTAAAAAAAATCTCTCACAAACAAAAGACGTCAAAGTGGGATTATAAAACCACCTTTTTGACTTACTATGATTAATACAGATTCTTGTAAATATTCTACTTTTAAAAAGATAAACAACATAAATTAAATTTAAAAGAACGCGGGTTTCTTCTTTTATAATTGTTCAAAACTTAGGCTGTTAGTTTTCTGAACTAAACTAATTTGTTAAATTAATTGAACTCTGCTTTTTCTTCTTCTTCTTTTTCCTTTTGTAGATTTCGATTTTTTAAAAATAATTGTGCTTGAGTCTGCGCAAGCGGGAGGGTGCCCGGGCACCCAGGGCACCCCCCTGGTTACGCCTATGCTTTATACAAAATATTTCAGATTTGTGAATTAAAATAAATGCTGAAAAAATATCGTCATTCTCATTTCATCATTCCGTTTCCTGGTCCCACTGTGACAAAATTTAATTATCATCTTTAGGAAATGGTGAGTTAAAAATTTATGTTTTTTCTTAAAATTCATTATTTCTAAAAAGGGACAATAATTCTTCCGTTAAACGTAAGGAGCTTAAATTAGATTTTGTTTTAACTATTTGGTTGAATGTAAAATTCCAAACAATTATGATGGTTTAACCTTTTAGATGTCAAATGGTTGACAGGCGACCCTTTTTAGGTGCGTTCGTAATTATATAAATACGTAGCACCTATAGTCGTCGTTCAGTCCGTCTGTCTGTCCGTCTGTCCGTCCGCATATAACAGAGCAAGAACTACCCAACCGAATGGTTTGAAATTTTAAATATATGATTGTTGCAAAATTTTGTCGAGCCATTTCAAATTTTATGAAAATCGGATGCATAGTTTAATTACAGGGACAATCAAAAGTTTTGCGTTACATTACGGGGAATGGGAAAAAAAAATATTGCAAGTGCATTTTAATGATGTTACAGACTATGCACTTGTGAAGTGCAAAAAAATATGCATTCAGTACATTATGTGGTGCAAAAAATAATTATAAAAATAGTTATAGTACGAACGCACCTCATTTGCCACGTTTGACGAGCAATTTCCAACTTGTTTTTTTTTTTTTTTTTTTTTTTTTTTTTTTTTTTTTCTGTAGGAAAAAACTGATTAATAAAGCTTGAATATGTGAAGATATGTTTTTATTTCTCCATATTTTCTGGAGAATTAAAATTTAATCACGATATCGTTTTCAAAATCTATTCAAAAATAAGATAATTCTACATTTCAATTTAAACAAGAAAGAAAAAAAAATACGTCAAGCCTAGATTACGAAACACTTTCCAACACATAATAATGATACAAAACGGCACCGTTTAATAAGTTAAAATATTACGTTCACTTGAACCATATGGAAACACATAACACATTTGAAAGCCCAATTTCAGCTGTTCCCCTCTACAATCGCGAAATTATCCGAATTCTTTGATCAGCCCTGTATATATTGTATTGCCCTAATGTATAGTAATCATCTTGTATTAAAATTTGATGATTTATATCAATTTCAATACATTTGAAATAGCGTAATGTCATTAAAATACACTGCAAACAATTTTTCCCCATTGACTATAATGTAACGGAATTCTTTTGAGTACCCCTGTAAATGAACTATTAATCCCACGTACTTCATATACAAAACCAAGCATGCTTTGGTGACCCTAAATAACGTTTATCAATTGCATGAAAATCCGAGTATATTTACGGGAGTTAGAACGTGAAACGGACAGACACACCGAATGCATTGTTGAAAAGTGTTAAAAAGAAAATTAGGTTAAAAAAAACTGATAATCCCTATGGTTTTTCCCTTTCTCTCTTATGTACAACAAGTAAGAAATAGTCGGATGTGGCACCCAAAACCTTCTTCTATCTCATACATGTTAATATTTCAAAATTCGCTATCACAGTGCAAAATTAAATGGCAATCTATACCCATCATATGAGGATTCTAATTGTAGGAAATTCCGTGCATTAGTTCTTGAGATATGACTATCGCTAAAATCGTGTAAATCCTACAAATTGCAGCTTAACGGCGCCACCTATTGGGCGATTAACACCAAAACCTAATCCGTAACAACTTGTGTCAACGTCTAACTGAACCCTTAGTTAGATGAAAATTCGTGCATTAGTTCTTGAGATAGAGCTATTGCCGAAATCGTGAAAAATGCAGCATAGCAGCTCCGCCTGTTGGGCGATTTACACCAAAGCATAATCAGCACCAATATTTATCAAAGTATACCTGAATCTGAAGTTTGATGAAAATTCGTGCATTAGTTCTTGAGATAGAGCTATTGCGGCAATCATGAAAAATGCAGTATAGCAGCAGTATTTAACCTACTGCATTTTTATACACTCCACATATTAAGCTAAACTTTAATTCAGGCTAAAACACACTTAAAGCTACTGAAATCACACTTAAAGTATCATTCACAAGCGGCTACGTATCCAATTCTTTGCAAGGCCTTGTATATGATTTTATCTATATTCTACCAACAACTCTTTTTATAGTAAACATAGCTCAGCTTGAAAATGCATAACTCAATTAAAAACCACTCTTAAGCAAGTTACGCTCATACTCAGCAACCCTTACGACTTCTATTGTGTAGCCCTGTATATGATCTATTACATTTATACACACCACGTAGTATTTAAAAATTTAGTTAAACTTAAAAACACATACCATAACCGAAAATGCACTTCCAGCAATTCTCGCTAATATACTATACTTCGAATACAGTACTGTACCTGAAATATTTTGCATGTTCCTGTAAATAAACGATAAATGATATGCACTTCATATTGTACAGAAAGTAACTTGTAGTAGGCCTCAGTAACGTATATCAATTTTATTATATTTGAAATAGCGTAACATAATTAAATTGCGCTGAAAACAGTTTTTTCTCGTATACTATAACGTAACGAAATACCTTTGTTTAATCCTGTAAATGAATAATAAATTCTTTGCACCAAGTATTCTACAGAATGAATATTTTAGTACACTTCATAAATGCATATCGATTGCATTAGATTTGAAATGGTGTAACATCATTAAAATGTTCTTTTTCCCCATTGAACGTAATGTAACGGAATACTTTTGACCGTTCCTTTAAATGAACTATAAATACTACAGACATCATTTTCAATAGTAATCATTTTATAGTAAACGGTAATAAGTTACAAAAATCTTATGGCAATCCGAGTATATTTACAAGAGTTAGACCTCGGACAGACGGACAGCCAAACCGAAGTCATAAAAACTTTTGAACTATGTTAGAAAGTGTTTAAAATGGAGTAATTTAGTTGTTACCGTTACATATATGTAAATAAAATTACAAAAAAAAGATAACCTTGAAACTAATTCGAATTTCAAAATTCAGAGACCTTATATGACATTCCAGTGGATAAATGGTGTTAATTCCATCACTCAACGTTAGATATTAGGAAGAGTATAGTTGTGAAATACAAACAGACAGTCAGATTATTATATAATACATACCCAGAAAATAACATTTCCTAGAAGCTTACAAACAAGTTTAAATAATTCCTTGAAAACTTTATCAAAGATTTTCAACTGGAATTAATCTTATTTCTTACAAGCACGTGAATTGGAAATTTCAGGGCCAGTAGTTCCATAAATTTAGAATCAACTTTAATCTCCAGCTGCAGTAAGCCAAAACTTATAGTATCGATTCCTTGAACTGAATTTTAAGGCTTTATTTAGGAAGCGAATGCTGGCATTATGTTTTAAGAATTGGTTTAAATCTCATCTCGTCACGTGCAAATATTCTTATTTATTTAAAGTAAATAGAAATTGAAGTCACATTTCTACCGATTTTCTTCAAATTTTGCATTTGAGGCATTCTCACAAAATTTTAACTTTCAGGAATAAAAAACTGGTGAAATTAAGCTTAATAAAATAGCATTTTAATCTGATAGACGAATGCCTTAATGATTCAAAATAAAGAAAACATGGTCAGCAGCAACGATTTTTTTTATTTAACTGAGGTTTAAGTTAAACTTGCGTATTTAATTTTTCCTTACCGTCCCCTGGACATTTTACCTCTCTAACTTTTTATTTTCTTATAAATTTTTACTTATTATGAATTTGCATAGTACCCATAGTACATTCAATTAATAAATAATAACAATGTTGTATTTTTAGTACAAAATTTTGGTATAACATTGTCTTAAAGGAATGTTAAGGAAGGGACGGTAAGGAAAAAAACGGGACGGTAAGGATAAAAAAGGGCCGGTAAGGAAAATTACCACCTATTTTTAGGCAAATCATGTTAACACTAAGTGATAGCCACAATGTTCAATGATTTTTGACAACAGTTATTTACAATGGATTAAATTAAAAAGAAATAATAATTTATCTAGAAAAGTGCAGGAATAAGCCTTGGGGACGGTAAGACTACACTGTAAAAAAACCACTGTAAATTTGGCAGAACAAACTCGATCACAGTGAATGTGCTGTATCTTTCTTTGGTTTCCTAACTATATTAACATGGAAAATACAGTAGTTGCGTAAAATTAACAGCGCAATGTGCTGGCAATTTGGACGCATTTTTTTACAGCACAAACTGCTGGCGTCCAAATTGCCAGCACATTGTGCTGTTAATTTTACGCAACTACTGTATTTTCCATGTTAATATAGTCAGGAAACCAAAGAAAGATACAGCACATTCACTGTGATCGAGTTTGTGCGCGAGATGAACAGTACTTTGTACTGTAAAAATGTCGTTTTTTTTTTACAGTGTACCAATAAAGCCACGAAGCTTGAAATTAATATTTAAATGCTGATTTAAATTCTGCAGTAAATTTCCTGTCACAGAATTTTAACTATTCTTTCCCCACCATACTGCATGAGAAAAAGGTTGAAAAAAATTCTGTGGCTGCATCTGAAGTGATTTTCTGCATACTTTTAGCAAGAGGGACGGTAAGGAATCTAAAATCCAGGAACAGAGTTAAAAAAAAAATAATAACAACCGTAAAAATGTGTGCAGGTTAATTTTTTGCTACATACAGTAAACTCTCTGTAAGGCGGACTCTGTGCAAGACGGAAATCTGTCCAACTCGGAAAGATTTTCAGTATGTCCCTGCGAATCCATAGACATAGAGTAAAATATGCGGAGTATTGTCTACTACGGAAAATATTCTCGGTCCCAATAGATTCCGCCTTAAACAGAGTTTACTGTATTTATATAAAACAAGAGTCCCAGTTTCGGAAAAAAATTACATAGAATCACTTTTATTGAAACAATTTTATACAGACAGCTCTAAACTTAAAAATCAGCATCAAGGACACGGGACGGTAAGCAATTCCATGGTATATTTGGACCCCCCAACATCGTTCAAAACTTATTTATATCGTTAATATTGTAATACAGTCATACAATGGAATGTTTCCCAATATAAGAAACAAAAAACCCCAAGAATATGCACTAAAATAAAAATTATTATTCAGGGACTTAAAAATCAAAATTATGAGAGAATGCCATTACTGATGGTAATGCATATAAATGCATTAAATTTTTTGGTTAAAAATCGTGTTACTTAATTTTTTTAAGCTGTATTTCTTGTTTTTGTTTTAGAATAATAATGAAACAGGAGCGAAAAATCATGCGTCAAGCATAAATTATGAAACACTTTCCAACACATTCAGAATACTGTAACAAAGCTTCACAGTTTAATAAGGTGAGCGATGATGTCTAATTAAACATTTGGAAAACGCATAACCAGGGATGTAGTGGAGGGTATACGGGGGTATACGCCGTATACCCTCTGGATTTTTTTAAGGAAACTCCTCTAAGGAATTTTAAGGAATGCTATACCCTCTGTTTCTCAAGAAAGCTATAGTATATATACACTAGGGTACACCCTCTGCTTTGAGCGTATTCCCTCTGCTTAGAGCGTATACCCTCTGTTTTTTTACGACTACACGACTGCGCATAACACATTTCAAAACCCAATTTCAGCAATTACCATCAGTACTCAGAAAAATATTCTAATTATTTTGCGCAGCCCTGTATATGAATTATAGATTAGTATGCTATAATTTAATTCACTTAGGAAACGCATAGCACAGTTGAAAATTCCTCTTCAACAATTTCCATCAATAAACGGAAATGTACTCGATATATTTTGTACAGCCCTGTATATGATCTATAGAATTTAGTCACAAGAAGTAATTTAAAAAAAATTAGTTAAATTTAAAAATGAGTACCATAACTGAAAACGCACTGTAAGCAATTAATCATAGACAGTAATGTCACCGAATTCTTTTGTGTGCCCTTATAAATGAGCGATGAATGTTACCCACACAATATTCTATAATAAGCATCTTTTAGTTCACCTCAGTGATATATGAATCGTAATATGTTTGAAATAGTGTAACAGCATTAAAATATACTGCAAACGATTTTTTTTCCATAGAACGTAATGTAGCGCAATTCCTTTGAATGTTCCTGCGAAATATGTTTGAAATAGTGTAACAGCATTAAAATATACTGCAAACGATTTTTTTTCCATAGAACGTAATGTAGCGAAATTCCTTTGAATGTTCCTGCGAACTATCTACCCACATAGTATTTTTAGTTTGCAGAAAATTTGCAGAAGACTTGCTTTGAAAACCTGCAAAGTTGCAGCAAGCTCAGCATGACAAGACTGAAAGTTCATAACAAGACTGCAGCAAGATAACACACAACGCCGAAGTCACCACATTTTGAGCTTGCAGCTAACGTGTCGTGCAAGTTAAATTCATGCTGTATAAAATTTATTGCAAATTAACGACAAACAAGTAATCAAAAATACTGCAAACTTATTGCAAAGTAGTAATATTTCCAAGCTACGTTAACTGTTTACAACTGGTTACAGTATAAGTTTAACCCCTTCGAAGGGGTCCATAGACCCGATCGGGTCTATTAATGCATACGCACCGTTAAGGTTCATGCATTTGTTTTTGGGTTTTTAGGCATGCATGTTAGGGTAATATTCATACTGTTCAATTCGAGCCTTTTTTGGTGTTTGATAAGTACAGCGTTTAAAAAAAGCGGTGCAACCGAATAAAATTTTTGCAATTTCTGCCTATCTGCTAATTGTCTATTCTCTCAACAGAGGGATTTTTTGCTTTCGTCACTTTCGCGAATCAAACACAGTCTTGCCATCGGTTTCACAACAAACTACTCATGCAAATGGGTGATGGTATACCTTGCGGGAGATTTGCTGCGAATTTCTCAATTCAAATTTGTCACAGCAAGATAATATCAGAAAAAATCAAACTTGCTGCTAATGTTCTTGCTATCGGGGTATAAATGCTACACACTTCATTTTCAATACCGAACAAACCATAATGAACCTCAATAACATATATCAATTGCATGACCATCTGAGTGTATTTACACGAGTTAGAACACAGACGGCCAGACAAACTGAATTCAAAAACACTTTTCCTGTATATTATCGGAAATTGGAGCAAGAATCAGAAAAAAAGCTAAAAGTCGCATTTAAAATCGCTAAAAATTCAGAAATCGCGGAAGACAAAATATACTACATTACGCTAAATGTTTAAAACCGAATTCTTTTTACGAATGCCAAAAAATTGCTGAAGAAAGCAAAAGAGTGGTAAAAATCGCATTGAAAATCTAAATAAAAATCGAAAAGGCTTCAAAAATCGCGTAGGAGAAATTTCCTATACTAGGCTGAAACCAAATTCTTTTTACGAATGTCAAAAAATCGCAGCGGATTAGGAAAAAATACTAAAAATCGCATTACAAATCGGTAAAAATTCAAAAACCACAGAAGTCAAAATTTTCTATACTAGGCTGAAAGTTTAAAACCGGAATATTTTAGCAATGTTGAAAAATCCCGCGGAAAGCACACACACACACACACACACACACACACACAAAAAAAAAAAAAAAAAAAAAAAAAAAAAAAAAAAAAAAAAAAAAACCCACTGAAAATCACATTCTAATTATAGAAAATCGTATTAAAAATCGCTAAAAATAAAAAAAAATAGTACAGAACAAAATTTTCTACACTAGGCTAAAAGTTTGAAACAAAATTCCTAAATTACGCTAAATTGAAAATGAAAATTGAAATTGGAAATTGAAATTTTACTAAGTAACTCAATTACAGTGTACAAAACTGAAATGTTTGTAACTTCGCTAGGGATCACTGCAATTGCATGCAGTTTTTCGCAAATAGCGCAGTTAAGATTAAAGTATATTAATTAAAAGAAAAAAAAAAGAGCAATTTTACAAATTACAACGACCATTTGAAAAATGATTTTTTTCGAAGACCAAAATTTAAAACATAAAAAATCGCACGGAGTTGGTCATACATTATGTACGCCATGAATTAAACATTAACATTCCTGGACCCATCATGGACAAATTTTAAAAGATATTTCAGTTTTACAATTTTCAGCACTGTAAATTTTTTAACTTCTAAGGAGCTGGTCATACCTTACGTACGCCATGGATTAAACATTAATATTCTTGGACCAATTTTAAATGAAATTCCATTCTGAAACTTCTAAACATCCCACAATATTACTTTTTACACCGTCGTATAGAGAACAAAATGTACTTTTAAATGAAATTTGTTTGAAAGTTGTATATCAATTTGTTTCTGAGTTATTAATTTGTTTTTGTAGTTTTTATTACTTTTTTGTCATAGTGGCAACAGAAGTATCCATCTCTGTTGAAAGTAAAGGGAAAATACAGATTACTGTATAGACCAATCAGAAAACGAATAAAACGCGGATTCAACCAATAAAACGCTTCAGATATGTTTTTGGTTTCCTAGCCTGACAGAGGACAGTAACCATTTTCCCAAATGGTTAAAAAAAAAAAAAAAAAAAAAAAAAAAAAAAAAAAAAAACGATTTTTTAGGCGATTTTTGCCCAACTGAAGGTTCACGGTCCCCCGAAATAATGCTTATATTACTTTGGAGCCTCGAGCTTAGTGAACGTACGGGTTTGTTCGTGAGAGGTTTCAATTGCAGACAATAAGCCTGAAAAGTGCATCATAACTAGTTTTGGCTAGATAAACTCCAGTAGGTTTCTTAGAGCATATATTAGCATATATATGCTTCTGATCTGAAAACGCAATTTTAACAGCGAGCAGAAATTATTAATTAAACAAGAAAGAAAATAGAGAACAGGAATTCTGCTTTTTCAGAATTTAGTGTCGCCCCGGCATTTCCATTACTTCATTTTCTTCTGGTGGACTGGTGGCTTCTATTATTATGAAACAGCCGTTATAAATGAAGCGTTAAAAAAATTATGGGCATTTTTTTTTTTCCATTCTGACCAGAAAATCAGAGTTCTAACTTTTTACGGCAGCTCTTTCATCTCCATCTAACGCTTCATTTATAACGGCTGTTTCATAATAATAGAAGCCACCAGTCCATCAGAAGAAGTCCACTCGGTTAAGCGTGACTCGGATAATCGGGACTCTACTGCAAAACATATTTCAGTTTTAAGACTTAAAGCACACGCTTTTATTTTATGTAAAATGACGTCATTTGCATTAATATAGAAATTTAAAATTAAATATAGTTTATAATAGCTCCCTGTTTTATCATAAATCCTTCATTTATATTTTTCTCAAAGTAGCACGTATTTTAATTAATTTTTTTTTCAATTTAATTTTTTTTAATTAATTTTTTTTCCATTTTAGAGAAAATGGCAACAAAAAGATATAATTGCTATTTTTCAGCAATTTTTTCTTTACTTTCTACAGAAATGGCGTACTTGAGTTGCCAAAATGAAACAAATGTCGCTAAAAACTACAAAAAAATAATATTTCAAAAACAAATAGAGATGCAGTTTTCAAACAAATTGCATTAAAAAGTACTTTTTTTCCCAATACTATGGTATAAAAACTGAAAATATGCGATGTTTAGAAATTTTAAAAAATGCTATAGAGCATTTAATTGTACAATGATACATCTACTTTGTTTATTGCTAGCGTCTGTAAGCTAACGTTATTTTTTGGACACAAAATAAGCTGGGAGAAAGAAGTAGCGTACCGTACCGGGGCTAATAAATTAATTTGTCACCATACAATATTATATTATACAGGATTATATTTGCATATTAGTATTAACACTGTGTTGTAGTAATATATTTTTATAATATTTGAGATTGTGTGTATCATGCATAACATAATTAAAAATGCTTGCAGAATAAAGGCCTTCAGTATAGCTGAAGATTCTGAGATTGAAACCTAGAGAAACACATGTATTAAAAAAGCCTTATGTATTTTAATTATAATCTGCAATACAACACTTACATTTTCTTTTATACATACTTTGGAAATGTAGGAGATAAGTGTTAAAATTTTTATATTTTCTTACACGAATATGTTAAAAATTGTCTTTTTTGTAAAAAATAAAAATATTTCAACAGTTTATTAAGTTTTCATTGTTTTTAATTTTAATTATCTTTATTATCGGCATGATGTTATATTTGATATTTAAAATCCATTTACGGTGATACATTTTATTAGCTTTCTAATATAAGTTTAATTATTTAGGAATGATTAATTTTTTTCTCAGTTACAACTGTTAATAATATGATACATGAAAACAATTTGCATATTTGATGATGTTATATTTTGCAAATATAAATAAACTCTTAATGTATCGAAACTATCCGATATCACTTCGATCTTTGCAAAAACAATATTACAACTAAAAATGTTGGGAAAATATAACATTTTCATAAAGAGCGTAAAAAAAAATCTTTCTGTCACGGCGACTTTTAATTTTCGGAGAAATAGCCAAATCTGGTAAAAATCTGGTAACCATTCTTCACGTGACTGATGTCAAACTTTCCCTAATGTTCGATTCTCTCTGTATAGGGAAACTAGCATTGCATGCTCCCTCCATCTAATATATGCTCTAAGGGTCAGCCCCTAAAACAGGCTCATTTTTAAATAATTAATTCCTCGGAAACTAATCTTACGAATTTAATAAAAATTCGGATTTAGGCTAATTGAATGGTGTAGAATCTATTTATGATGTCAAACTTGGGTATTGCAATTAAAAAAAAAGTTTGGGTTTGTTTTCATATGCAGACTGCCCCCTAAGCAAATGTTATATGCACCATTTAAAATTAGACTTTATTTCCAATCGTTTGGTACCAGAAACATTATTCTACAATAATTTGTTGCAGAGTTAGTAGGGGGTGTTTACTTTTTTTTTTTACACGATTGTATGTACATGTAAAAAAAAAAGCGGGACATAAACTAGTTGGATGTGCCAATCCCAAAACTTTCTTCTATTTTAGACATCTTAATATTTCAAAAACTAGTTACACATGTTAATACTTCAATATTATTAGTTCAATACTATACTAACTTTGATTTTCATCTTAAATTTCTGCTTCAGTCAATTAAACGGAATAAAAACGAGTTAATCTATATCTTGATGTTTGTTAAAAATTAATAGTTTTTCCTTATTCTGTTGTTATCAGTTGTTTGCGAATAGCCGGCTTAGCAGGAAGCGAGTTCCAGCCGCTGCACGAGCCGCCGATGGACAATAGAACTACGAAAAATCAAGAAAAATATACAAAGATCGCTATCACAGAGCCCCTTTACCGCGCAATTTCCAAATTCAAGGATGACCTGTTGGCCAAAGCCAAAAACATGCACAAAAAATTTGGTTCTATTGTATGCATAATTTTATACACTTTTCGATGGTACAATAAAGAAAATGGCACAAACATCACTATTACAGCTACCCCTTCCGGCAGATTTTTTTCAAATTCAGGAAGGACTTGCTTGCAATAGCCAGAAACATACACAAAAAATTTGGTTCAATTCTATGCGTAACTTCATACACTTTTCGATGGTACAATAATGAAAATGGTACAGACATCGCAATTATAGCGTCCCCTGTAACGGCTTTCCCGTTATATATTCATTTAACCTCCTCTCCCCTCAAAAATCAACATTTAACTTTACTGGTTCATTATAAGTTGTCAATATCCCCCACCCCCCCCTTCAAATAAAATATTTAGTTTAAATTTGACATTTTATACTTAATTTCATATGTCGGTATTCATTGACTTCCCCCCTCCCCCTCACACTACTGTAAATTTCATTTATACTTTAAAAGTACGTTTTAAATGCATGCATCATTTATCAGTCAGTTCCTTTTTCTATCACTTTCACATGGATAGAAATATATCTTAACCGCAGTGATTTTCCGTTGAGATAAAATAAAAGAATAAAATAGGAGTGAATTTCTTTCTCCTCGCAGCCGACAATATGTAATGCATATTTTCTCAGCCTTTTGGCTTGCATTCCTATTAATTTCCACTCTTTAGTTTCTCAGATAAGAGCCATGTGCCATGCTGACTAATACAGCTGTCGTTAAATCTATAACGCTAATAATGTCACGTGTTTAGCTATTTCTTCAATCGCATCGCTTTGCCAATACTTGTAAACCTATAAACACGCCTTGGCGTATAATTTAATTCAATGTAAGACTGTGGGATTTTTAACGGATTCCTTTGTGCACGCCACCCATTTCATCGCCAATATATTGCATATGTTCCTATTCAGCTCGCCAATGAATGAGTAATTATAATGAATATTTTACCACTACTGCCTCTGATCTTGATCTTGAAAGAATTCGGCGCTCCCCCTTGCGGGGACCGCCTCACCGGACAGTTTTATTAACTTCTCCCCGTCTCTCTGTACATCTTTACGGCCCTCCCTTTAAAAAGTTTTCCATAAATAAAACAATTTAAGTCTTCCAAAATATTGTGTTGGAGTTTGTGTATTGTTTGTGAACCTGGGTACACAAATCACCGTCACACCCCCTTCCGGCGGAATTTTTTTCAAATTCAGGGAGGACCTTCGTGCCATGACCTGTACAAACGCATGCATAGTTATATAAAGTTATGCATAGAACAAACACAAAAAATTTGGTACAGTTCTATGCATAACTTCATACGCTTTTCGATGGTACAATATTTAAAATCGCACAAAAATCGCTATTACATCGCCCTTTACCGGCGAATTTTTTCCAAATTCAGGGAGGACTTGCTTGCCATAGCCAAAAACTTAAAATAAAAATTTGGTTCAATTCTATGCATAACTTCATACACTTTTTGACGGTACAATGGCGACAGACACACGGGCAGACAGACATTTTCTATAAACATGCTTTTTGGGATCTCTGACCCCTAAAACGAGTAAATCCGTCGAAAACCAGAAGTCGAAAAAAAATTTCGATTACAATACTTTCTTCTATTGAAGATAGAAGAAAGTAAAAAGCGGGACAGCGGCTGCTAAACAGCTACAAAAATACAGTAAACACTAAGTAAATAGAACTTGCCTATCACAGAAAAATGTGTTAAACGTAAAAATTTCATTGTCCCTGGGGGGGATAGGGTTAGTACGCTTCAAGGACTTTCAAAGACCTTTTATCAGATTTTTCGTAAACTAATACAGTCGAACCTCTATTTAACGAAGTCGCTAAATCCCGAAAAAAAGTTCGTTATATGGAAAATTCGTTAAATAGAGAGTCACCCTTTAAAATACTTTAAACTACGTAAAACACATTTTAAGTCTATAAACACTAAATATAATTAAAAAAAGTATTTAGTCACCCTTTGTTTATAAATTATATCTATTTGTTTTACTTATTTTACCAATCAAAATGAAATCTGCAAGGGAAATAAAAATGAAACAAAACATTGTCTGGAAATACAGTGGACTCTCTCTATCTGAACACTCTTTAATGTGAACACCTCGGTATTATGAACACATTCCGACGGCCCCAGCGAAACTCCATAGATTTAACATAAGATGAACTCTCTATATTCTGAACACTCTCTAATGTGAGCACCTCGCTATTATGAACGCTACTTTTGATCCCCATTCTACTCCACCTCTCTGTAAACTGAACGTGTGTTTGTAATTAAAAATTCTGGGAATTGTTGCAGAAGAATAAAAATTTCAATAAACTCGATTTAAAAATAAACAGACAGAATCATTGCCAGATTTTAAGTATCTGCTCGATGCTGTAATTTGTTTGAATAATTGAGATAAAATCTTCAGTTAACAAAACATATGTTATAACAAAAAAAGAAAAAAAAATGAAAGAATATTTTTCAAACAGGTATGCCTTTACGTGTTCTACATCTAAACTAGCTAGAACATTCTTATATTTTTAATAAACAAAAAAGTCCAGATATAAAACTGTTTCCATTTCACAAAAAGTAAATCATGTTAATCAGATAAATAAAATGAACAAAACAATCAATTTTTATGCAAAGGGATACAAAATAATAATAATAATAATAATAATAATGTAAAAACCATGTCAGGAGAGTCCCCCTCTCCGGAGCCGAGATAAAAATAGAAAGATTATGCAACAGAAAGCCCCCGCCCCCAGTGACAGATAAAAGTCAACAGGTATTAGAGGGAGTGGCTAAAAAAGGATTAGGTTTCTTTTTCGCACACCTCCATGGGGACTATCGCTACTGTTTCTTTCTTCCTTTTGCTCGGCAATGGTAAATTTTTGTTCGCCGTTTCTCTACAGTTGCAGGGTAAGAAGCATTGCACTTATGCAGCTATATTGGAAATAAGTAGAAAAACGGAAAGAACTGAAGCTTTAGGAGAAATACGAAGTTGTTCAAAAATTAAAATCAACGCAAGTCAAAGGAAAATTGCATATGAGTTTGGAATTTCAGTAGGTTAAGTCAACACCATGAGCAAGAAAGAGAAAAAAATTCTAATCGCTTTTGAACAAATCAAATGAAATTTCCTCAAACTGTAGAATTTTCAAAAAGAAAATGGGAAACAAGAACATAAACAATCGCGTCTGAAGTTTTATTGCCAAATGAGAATGAAGAATCTTCTTGTACGACCCCTGCTAAAGAAGATTGCTCTTAATTTTACAGAAAAGGAGAAAATAATGGAATTCAAGGCATAAGAAGGATGGTTGACTCGCTTCAAAAATCGGTATAACATCGAATTCAAAATAATCACTGGTGAAGCTGCAGACGTAAATATCGACACTGTGAAGGAATGGAAAGAAATCTTCAGGACATATTGAAGGATTTCGACGCGTTTAACATTTTCAATGCCAACGAAACCGGTCTTCCAAATAAAACCCTAACAGAAGCAAGCGAGAAAGGTGTGGGCTGAAAAATGTCAAAAGAAAGACTTGTCGTGATGCTCAGTGCCAGTTTTATTTGTGAGAAGCTCTTACCACTTGTGATCGAAAAAAGTGAGAAACCACGATGTTTCTAAAATGTAAAAATCGCTTCATTGCCTGTGTAAATTAAATTGAACAGCCATGATGACATTCACAAATTTCTCACAATGATTGGAGGGTAGTAACGAGATGATGAAGAGAGAAAGAGAAAAATTCTTCTTTTTGTGGATAATGCCAGATCACACACAAACATGCAGCTGAACAACGTGAGTCTGAAGTTCCTGACCACCGAATTGTACTTTTATAATCCAACAACTGGATAAAGGAGTAATCAAGACCTTTAAAGCTCACTACCGAATCCATTTTTTGAAGGCAACCAAACTAACGAAGAATGTCAACGTTATGGATGATATCCACTGGATATCAACAACTTGGAATGAAGTAACTTCCTACGCATTCCAAAGCTGCTTCTACAAACCTGGATTCCAATGTGAAAATGAGCAATTCTTATAGAGGAATAAGAAGCAACAGGTGTGAGTGACTTGGGGTCAATTCTCCAAATGGTCTATACTGAAATTGAACCTGGAGTTTATCTTGGAGCCGACGGAAGCCTCCCAGTTTGCGATAACAACATCGTTGAAGCGGAAGAGGATAGTGAAGAAAACGTAAAGTCAGAATAGACCGATAAAACTAGAAGTACGCTTACCTTCAAGCAATATGGGCAAGGGATTTAAGACCTGTTGAACTATGTAACTGAACATCACCCGAAGTCTTTCCACTTTTTAACCCCTTAACGGACGCATTAAATTGCGGTTTAAAAAATCAAATTGCTTATTGGCACCAGTTTTTTGAAAAAGAAATATTCACCTTATTTAATGACATGTAAAATGATACCATAATAAAGACAATTGCACTATTTTATAAAACTGGTAGGAATCAAACAATCTGAATAAAAGACGCAGTCCGCGAATATCACGGGAACGAGAATTAAGGGGTTAAACAACTGGCTAACATGTACACTGCACAAGCACGCACAGTGCAAAAACAAACTAAAATTACTCACTTTGTTAAATAACGTACAGATTTTGTTTTTAAGTAATATATTGCATATATGTATGTTTTGTAAAACTTTTTTAATTAAAAAAAGAGACAGTAGATTACAGGTTCGACTGTATTCAGTTTGACATTGCACTAGCCGCCAAATCTAAATTCATCACGTCCATCTCGGTAATTGGCATACAGCCTATAAACTCAATCGTTGTAGTAGTAATGCATTTCTTTCGCAGTCTCCCTCTATAATGAACACCCCCATAATCTGAACATTTTTGGTCGGTCCCATGCGTGTTCAGAATAGAGAGAGTCCACTGTACATTGTATTTTCAGTTAAAAAAATAATTTTACATTAAAATCACGATTTTTTAGTATGGTTGATAAGCTGTTGGAGTAATACCAAATTTTAAAGCAGTATTCTTTTTCTTCATGCCTTTATCCACCATGTCAAGAATAATTTTTTTTTTCTTTGATGCTCAAGCACTTTCGCTTAGACATTTTCGAGCTACAAGAACCGAAATTATACCAACACGATTGATCATGATCAACAATCTACAAAACGGGAAACTTATAGTTTAAGAACACGGGACAGCTCCATTGAGGCTTAAAAGAGGATATTGAAAGTTTGCTGTTCTTGGATGGAAAGCAAAGAATCACAACGATTTTACTGCTCTCGGTGAGTTAGGTGCCTGGTAAGACCTTTTCATGGTCATTGATCATCATAAAATGTGTTAAAAGAAAGAATAAGTTTGAAATGTCCAGTAATATTTTAAGAAATAGGGAGAAAAAAAATTAGATCCCAAGGAAAAGTTCGTTAAATAGAGAATACACTTCGCTATGAGGTTATTTTACGAAGAAATTTGCAAAATGTTCTTGGTTCCAAGTAAAAGTTCGTAAAATAGAGAAATTCGCAAAATAGAGGTTCGTTAAATAGAGGTCCGACTGTATTTGCTTTATTTTGAAGAAGAAAAAAAATTTGTCTTCATATATAGCGACCAGAACTTTGCGAGATTTCTTGTACTAAAACACCTAAAATCCTTTGAATCCGTTGATGCGTACGAACCCTGTAGGAATGCCATGCAGTTTTTTCTACTAATACGAAAGCCTGCTTAAAATGGAATTTTTCTAAAGTCCCTTGCTATTTAGTTTTAAAAGGTTTTATTAGTCTCCAGTCCCCGGTATGCTATTTCTTTCTCCCAGCTTATTTTGTGTCAAAAAATAACGTTACTTTACAGAAGCCAGCCGTGAAACAAAGCAGTACTCTTAAATACTCTACTGCATTTTTTTTTAATTTCTAAGCATCGCACATTTACAATTTTTATACCATCGTATTGTAAAAAAAAGTACTTTTAAATGCAATTTGTTTGAAAACTGGATCTCCATTTATTTTTGAGATATTCATTATTTTGTAGAATTTAGCGACATTTGTTTAATTTCGGCAACTCAAGTACTCCATTTCTGTAGAAAGTAAACGAAAAATAGTTGGAAAATTGAAATTATAGCTTTCTGTTGCCATTTTCCCATAAAAACTGAAAAAATGTACTTAAAATGCGTGCTATTTTGAAAAAATATAAATCAATGATTTCTGATAAAACATGAAGCTATTAGAAACTAAATTTAATTTTAAGTATATTAATATTACAAACAAATGAAGGCATGTGAATCATTAGATAGCCGATATTTTTGTTGGGTTTCTTGACATTCAGATATAGTGACGTCATATGCGTACTTTATTGTCGATGTTGTTTAATGAAGGATCGCAAATGAGGAATTCTGCGGATGACGTCACTTTATATAAAGTAAAAGCATGTGTTTTAAGTCTTAAAACTGAAATATATTTTGTACTATCTATATATATATATACATACATTTTTTCTTCATCTTGGGCGACACTAAATTCTGAAACAGCAGAATTCCTTCCTTTAGTGAAGAAGGCACGGTAAAACTCGTAAAAACAGTATCGCTAGAAACAGCAAAAGATTCCGTTTTAGACAGGCTTCCGTAGGTAGATTTCAAGTAGATTTGTAAGGTATTCCTTTGGAAGAAACTGTACAGTTTCTTCCTTATAGATAGGTTATATCCGCACACGTTTTACTGTATTAAGTACCACTCGATGCAGACTATAGTACTAAAAGAAATGTAAAAGAATTTGTGCATCATGGGAAAATCAGGACTTAGGCGTCCCGCGGACTGGTTAGCCGGGATAGCTCTTGGAGCCCCTGAAAATCAGTAAGTCCCTCGTAAAATCGGGACACCTGTGACAACATTAATCAAAACTATGGACAATCGATGTCTTATAAAGCGTCCAATTAGATATCAAAGTAGCAAAGAGATTAAGCCTATATTCAAACTTCTCAAGACCTTAGCAACAAAATTCCTTGAATCACAGAAATCTACATGTATTTCAGTTTTGTTTATAAATAAATCAAGAGATTCTGTCCTTAAAATCTGAAATTAAAATAATCCAATTTATAGAGTTTTGCAATCACCTGTCGATTTGAAAATTAAAGCATCGACGACATATCCCAATTTATGGTGATAAATACACTGAAGCCCTTAATCCCTTGGAGAAGACGTCGAGAACAACGTCACCAAAACGTCATACGCTAAAAAGTGAAAGTATCGCCAGGTCCCTACGAATCCCGATCACGTGTGTAAACTGCATGGCCCTCACAGCCGCAACCTTCATCTGGAATGCCCCAGGCTTCACCTATATAAACATGTCAACTCAACACATCTTTTTCATTTACTGAAAAACCGAGTTTTTTGAAGAGAGTTTTGGAACTGATCTACTAAACTTTCGGCATTTATAATCACCAGGCAATCGTTTTGTGAGGTCCTCTTTAACTACCATCCGTATGTATAAAAGTTTTATTTATTTATTTATTTTTCTTACTGCTTGTGAAATAGGCCTTTTTTTCATTCTTATAAAATTTTAATCAACAGTTTTATTTTGAAAATAGAATTTTACTGGGTAATTTTAAATTGAAAATTTTGTAAAATCATCATAGTAAATAACAATATTTTGTAGTTTGTATTTTATTTTAATTTAACGCAAATTTAATTAGCATTTTCAATTTAAAAATGCAAATTTATTAATTGGTTTAAAAATAAATATCATTGTCATTGTGAAAAATCATTATGATTGATCATGTATTGCGAAGTAGAATTAATTTTTACTTGATTACAAAATTAGTTAATTTTCTGATTTGATAAGAAATGTTTGTTGAACCAATTTATTAAATGGTTCAAAAATAAATATCATTGTCAATGTGAAAAATCATTATGATTAGTCATGTATTGCGAAATAGAATTAATTTTTACTTGATTACAAAATTAGTTAATTTTCTGATTTGATAAGAAATGTTTGTTGAACCAATTTATTAAATGGTTCAAAAATAAATATCATTGTCAATGTGAAAAATCATTATGATTAGTCATGTATTGCGAAATAGAATTAATTTTTACTTGATTACAAAATTAGTTAATTTTCTGATTTGATAAGAAATGTTTGTTGAACCAATTTATTAAATGGCTCAAAAATAAATATCATTGTCAATGTGAAAAATCATTATGATTGGGTATGTATTGCGAAGTAGAATTAATTTTTACTTGATTACAAAATTAGTTAATTTTCTGATTTGATAAGAAATGTTTGTTGAGCCAATTTATTAAATGAATCAAAAATAAATATAATTGTCATTGAGAAAAATCTTTATGATTGGGCATGAATTACGAAGTAGAATTAACTTTTACTTCATAAAAAAATTAATAATTTTTCTGATTTGATAAAAAATTGTTTACTAAGCTAATCAGTTTTGCTATCTGTGAATTTTTTAAAATTATTATTCAGATAGTTTAATTTTACCACTTTTTTGAAATTGTGATATTAGCCTCATTTAATCTGTTATTAGATAATGAGAATATTTTTATTTAAAAAAAGTGGTAGGAATCAAGGAATCTTAATAATAATAATAACAATAATAATAATAATAAAGTACCTCAAATGACTAAACTCGAATTCAGAAGGAAAACATAATTGATTTTCAATTAATAGAAGTTAAATTAACGTTTTAATTTGGTAGCTGAATTTTACAGAGTTACTCAAAAATAAAATTTTACAAATTCTCATATTTAACAATTCTCCTTATAAATAATCATGTGTTGCAAATTGGAATTAATTTTTCCTCAATAAAATCTTAATCAAATATTTTTATATGATAATAGAGTTTTACAAATTATTTTAAAATAAAAATTATGTAAGCTATTGTATAACTAATCACAAATTTGTAAAGTGTAATTTATTTTTATTTAGAAAGTTTAAAATGAAAATAGAACATTTTAAGTTAGTCAAAAATAAAAAATATTTTATTTTTTAAGAACTCATTATGTAGGGTCTAATTATGAAAATATTTTTTATATATATAATTGTTTAAAAGTAACGTAATTAACAGTTTTAATTATAAAACAAATTTTTATGAAATTATTTTAATAAAAATCTATAATTACTTTTGAAAAGTTTTTTTAATTGTTTAAAAGAAACATAATTAACAGATTTAATTTAAAAACAAATTTTTATTAATGTACTTTAATGAAAATCCATTATTACTTTTAAGAGAAACTATCTGAATTATAATACTATTACATCGTATGAAATCCATTTGTTATTCAACAACACATTTGTAAATACTAATTAGAATACCATTTCATTAAAATTAAAAAAAAAATTAAGTTTCGCACAAATTCATTGTAAGTAAATTGTTTTATAATGGAAAAACTTTGATTTTTCTACAGAAATTTATCTTTTTCGGATGTTAATTTAATATAAAAGCATTCATTAAAAGCATCTTTAGAAAAACGCATCATGTTAAGCAAAGTTTCTAATTCGACTCACGAAGAATTTCCAAGTATATAATTACTGTGCTATTGTATCACTGTAATTGTAACTGCATACAAAAGTGTCATTTACATTTTACTCTTCAGTAAAACAATTAGAAATGATTTTTATTGATTGATTAATGATTTTTATTGATTTAAACATTAATTTAAATATTTTTAAAGAAAATTTGGGAAATCGCAGGTGGCAAAGAACTGAAAATTATAATGATATATTTGGAAACATTACAATGACTTAGTTTACAGCTGAATGAAACAAAGTTATGTATAATTACAAATTTTGCAAGCGTCTTTTTAAAAATTATCCGCGTTCAATTAATTATTCTAACGCTATTCATATATATATATATATTTTAGGTGCGTTCGTAATTATATAGATATGTAGCACCTATAGTCGTCGTCTGGTCCGGCCGTCTGTCTGTCCGTCTGTCCGCATATAACAGCACAAAAACTATTCAAACGAATAGTTTGAAATTTAATATATATAATCGTTTGCAGAATTTTGTCGAGTCATTTCAAATTTTAGGAAAATCGAATCAAAACTTAGAAAGATATTAATAAAAGTTTTCTTCATTCTATTAAATCCTATCATACGTAATTAATTCAATGATATCCCATGATAGGTAATAATTCTACGTTGCCATGGTGATTACGTCTTATTTAAGATAGAGTCCTATTATTTCCGTGTTACTGAATTTAATAAATATAATCTTAATAAAATTTTGTATTCATGCATTTTTGAATAGAAGTGCAACAGATATTGCACCAAGATCTGAATACTTGTAAAACTAGTTATGGTACGAACGCACCTCATTGCCACGTTTGACGTAAATTTCCGACTTGTTTTCTTATATTGCTTTCTTATTATTTTTTAAAAATAATAATAGTAATAATACTGATAAAGCAGGTATGAACACAACAGACTAAAATCTTGTAATATTGTAAGATTATAAAATTTTGCATTTGTTCATGCTAATATTTGTAATAAATATTTATAAGGTGTTAATATTATTGAATTAAAATATTATTCCAAGAAATTATTTAATTAGACTAAATAAAAGAAAATATTCTTTATTCATATACACATAGAAGCAATCGTAAACACAAATTTTCTTATTATAGAATTTTCTTTATGTTGACGTCGATTAGCCTACCACCCACTTTTCTCTAACTTCTCTCATATTTTTCTCAAAACAATATCACTGCTATATAATTATTAATAATGATAAGTATATTTTGTACACGTTTCTCATGTTCATTTTATAACAGTTCAAAATTATATTTTTATTACCAGAGTCATTGGTTCAAAAGTGCTTATGGCCAAATGTTCATGTTTGATAGTAATGTAGTCAAAGTCATGTAGTCAAGCGACTTTATTTTTATATCAAGTGTACAGTCTCTCAAACTTATCTCCGAATAAACTGACCAGTTTCAAAAACCTTCAGTTGCTGCCCACAATTTCGAAAAGCATTTCTATATTTTTAGAAGCTTTTAAGTAACACAATCTTTAATATTACGTGCGAATAAACAAACAATTCACTCACTGTTTTTTTTAATACATTTAAAATTTAAAATGGAAGGTTTTGAAACTGGTCAGTTTATTCTGTCATAAGTTTGAGGTACTGTATTTCGCAGCAATTTTCACATGCTATTATTTTAGTAATAGTCTCAGTCATTGCAGTTGTTATGAAAAAATAATTAATATCTTTAAGATCATTTGAAAATGTAGCCCAATTTTAATTTCTTGTGGACGAAAAAAAATTATATTTACAATCTAAACAAACAAACACGCATGATGTAATGGAGAGAATTTAAAGAAGGTGAAAGAAGGTGAATCTCTATTTCTGAAAGTTCACAATGAAATGCCTTAGAGACTACTGATGAGTTTATTCTTGTTATTCACTTTAACGTGTCCTTCTTTGTGTTTTGATATTTGTCTTAATTCACGTGTAACAGGCATAAGTTACATCGTTTTAACCTTTCTTCCGCAGCAATTCCGTTAATCTTGTAGAGACTCTCTCTTCATCAGTGCCAGTAATAATTTCTTGATCTCTTAACACTTTCCGGCGCGGAGTAAGTCTGTTTGTAAAATGATGAAATGATGTACTGACACCAAAATTCACAAACGAATTTATTAGAAAACAAAAACTTACTTATTTTCCCGTACTTTATAAAAGCAAAATTTTAATTAAATATTCTTTGTGCCGTTTATCTGTTTTGGAATTAAAATTAGGTCTCCTTTTTGTGGACACCGCCTTCTAAAGAGTTAAGGGGTCTCAGGACTCTTAAAGCTTCGAAATTTTCAAAATTTTATTTCTTTTTAGATGTTGAATTCCTGTTTGATCTGAACATTTTGATATAATTATTTCCTTGAAATTCCCATTAGAATAGAAGTTATGGCTTTTAGAATTATACTGGCTCAATAGCTGAAGCGGCGTTTCCGAAACTTTGAAATCATTTTTCTCCGAATGATGTTTTTGGGCATAACGTGCAGGGTATCTCCAAAACGTCCGAATATTGTTTTCAAATGAATGAAATTTTCAAAACATATGTTACATGTTAGTCTGTATAAACTGAACAAAATTTCCGTTTTATTATACAAAAAAAAAAAAAAAAAAAAAAAAAAAAAAAAATTATATATATATATATATATATATATATATTAGGTGATTATACTGTTGAAAATTTCAAAATTTTGTATTCGCGAAATAGAACTTTGTATTAAAAATATAAATATTTTTTAAATACAAATTTATTTAGGTTCAGTGTAATTCTTACAATCTGAAATATAATTAAATACAACAAATTTCACTTTAGTTGCAAAATTTATTTTGTAATCCTCGCTTAAGCTGTTATATCAGTTTTCTGCTGGACAAATGTATGACATTTTGGAGCCCCCTTTAAATACTAATTCTGCATTTTGCAACTTTTTAAATACATGAAACAAAAGAACATACTCATATCTTTCATCCCAATAAAAATTGTATCATATACAATTTAATATATTAAATGTGGAAAAAAGTCCTTTTTTTCATTTTTTCCAATTTTAAGAGTTTTGAGACCCTTTAATAAAAGATGTCCACCAAAACGGCTTTTTGACAAAATAATTTGCAAAAACGAATGTTTTTAGATTTTGACCGATTAATTGTGAAAAATCTGTCCGCTTTACCTGATGAGTTCATATTAAGCAATATTATTATTTTCAAATAGAAAACGGAATTGTCCTCATTAACTGGAGATAAGTTTAAGCAGACACGCATTAACAAAAGTCCACTGTATAATAAATTCACTTTGACTACATTACTTTCAAGCCATAAACATTCTTGAACCAATGGCGTAAACAAGTAACTCTAGAAAATTTCAACACTAAATATACCAGCAACCAATCATTTGATCAGTACCAAATGAAAATATTTCAATTCAAACCAGAAATTTCTTCTTAAAATGTATTAAATATAAATCACAAACAAATTAGTTAAATAAAAGAATTAAATATTTTTTAAGTAAAAAATCTGGTGTGAAATATTTTTATAAGACTTGAGTAAAATTCCTGCTATTTTTTGTGTTAAACGGCTATAAAATGAACATGAAAGAACTGTACAAAATATTGGGTCGATCGAAAAAACGTGTCGTGTTGGGAAAATCAATTCGTACCGGGAAATTCTATCATTTAATTATTAGACATTGATTTAGATATCTAATGTCTAATAATTACCGGGCGGAACTTTCCGGTACGAAATGATTTTCCAAACATGACACTACTTTCCGATCGACCCAATATTTTTTTGGTGAAGTGCCATTTATAGAGCAAAATTAATAAATAAGAGCAAAATATATAGAATAATATACAGCAAAACTAGTAAAATAATTGCAGTTATTGAATAAAGATTTATTTATTAAATTTAAACATAAGTGTTATAAATTTTCTTTACACACACACACACATAAAAAAAAGAAAAAAAAAAAGATAATTTTCATTTAACTATGTATTATTAAGTTATAAGAAAAAAAATAGTGAGAAAACTTTTCAGGTTGTGCTAGTATTGCAAAGTGTCCCAACTTACGCGGAATGTCTCAAGTTTCAGGGATTCTAAGATCTATCCCGAGGTATCATTGGGCGGAAAGCCAAAAGTACCGATTTTTGATGGTACACAAATTATCTTAAATTTCTTTTAGCACCATGCTATTCGTTAGTCTGCATCAAGCGAAACTTAATACAGTAAAACCCGTGTAAACAGAACCTGTCAGTAACGAAAAGCTTTTGCAGTCTTACTGAAAGCATTATCGTACAAATCTCTCCGCTAAGACAGAAACATGTATAAAAACAATATACTTTTCAGTTCCTAGCGCTTCTGTCTTTACATATTAGATGTAAATTTCCAACTGGGCGAAAATTGTCCGGACCAGGATTCGAACCAGGGATCTCCTGGCTGAAGCCGCCAGTGCACTGCCATCTGAGCTATCCCGTACGAATCTGGTGGAAATTTTTCCCCCAGCTAACCTTAATGATTATAGAATCTGGTCTGACACCTGGTTCAGCTCAACCGAATAAATCTCAGGCAATGGAACTCCAGAAATCGCTGGAGTTTTTACATGTGTTTCTACTGTTCTACTGTCAATCTACTGTTTTTACATGTTTTATTGTTACGTTGTCCAGTAAAACCTGGGATAACGAAGATCTTTATAACAAAATCTTGCCTTAAATAGAAAAAAATCATATTCAAAAGAAATATCAAAACAACATTTCCGAAATTCCCTACAAAAGAAATATCATACAATTATAACTGCTTAATCGGAAACCTCTCCAAAACGGAATTCTGTTTCTGACCCTGGCGATTCCGCTTTCGCAAATTTTGCTGTATACGATTATTATGTTTATTCAGTACAGCAAAGCAGAAATTATCTTAAATTTCTGGGAAAATATTCCGTTTTAGAGAGGTTACCGTCTTAAAAGGCATAACTTTATGGCATTTCTTCCATACAGATTGTAAAGTTTTTAGGATTCCGTGACAGACAGTTTCAGTTTTCGTAGGATTTTCTTTCTTTTTATGTCCCGGTTTAAAAGCCGTTATCTTGTTGTTTTTGTTTCCTGGTACCGATTTTGTGAAGATGGTACTGGCAATACTAGCTGTACACTAAATTGCACCAGGGCTGTTTTGTTGTTAACCCATCTATGCCTGAATTTTTGTTTTCTCAAACTTGTTGATAAAATCAATTTAAAATGTTGCAAAATAAACTAGGAAAATACAAAAAATAAATAAATAAATAAATAAAAAATAAATAAAAAATTACGCTAAAATTTTTTTGTATTTATTTGATAAAATGTAAACGCCCTAAACATGGAAATATGTATACTTTCTATATGTAATTTTTTTTTATAAATTTATATAATATGCATAATTATAAGTTTTGTCTAGATTGATATAAAATAGGTTTTTTAAATTACATATTGCATACTATAATTAATATTTTTTCTGTACTACTAAAAAATATTTATTTATGTATTTACACAGACGAATGATATTACAATTATTATTATTAATGAACTAAGAATAATCGTATATTAGGCTTAAAAACAATTCATTTCATAATCATCAAGAAAAAGATTTACATAAAAAACTCTCCCCTAAATGGTTAATAAAAATATGTACACGTTCGTGCCTAGCGTCCGATATTTGGGACGTTACAATCCTGTAGAAAATATAGACTAGAATACACATGATTTATCAATTTTAAAAAGTATGTCTTTCAAAAAAGTTTACAGGCTAATTTATTTGGCTGTAAATGTGGCTGTAACTTATTTATTTGGCTGTTTAATAATAATAATAAAAAAAAATACGAATAAACTTACTTTTTACATTTCGCCATTTTGAACAATGGAAACTCTATATGGACATGTAAAAAAAAAAGTATTCATTTAAGCAAGTAAATATCCATCTTGTGCTGTCAACTTTGGGGAACAGATAAAGGCATTTATATAATAAAACACACATACTACAGTATATATTAAAACACACATACACACATAAATAACACCTGAATTCAACAGTTAAAGGTATATATAAATATTATACAGACATACATACAATAAACCCAACTGGAGTTAAAAATTAGCCAGAGCCAGGAATCGAACCCGGGACCACAGTATACAAGACTGCTGCTCTAACCACTGAGCTACTCCGGCCGATACCTGAGTCTGCAATTTCTCCCTAATAAACCATGTTGGGGAAGTTACCAGCCATCTAAACGACAGTCTATACAATACTAGGCTCAGTGGTTAGAGCAGCAGTCTTGTATACTGTGGTCCCGGGTTCGATTCCTGGCTCTGGCTAGTTTTTCACTCCAGTTGGGTTTATTGTATTTATTGTGTGTATGTCTTATAATATTTATATATACCTTTAAAGGCATTTATAGATAATTATTTAATGCAGTTTTCATGCTACAACAACAACAACAACAACAATAATAATAATAATAATAATAATAATAATATACAAATTAATTGTAAATTTCGAAGCGTCCTAAATCTGGGACGCTAGGCATAAATGGGTTAAGGATGAAATTACAATCTTTGATTTAAAAGAAATAAATAAATAAACAAAGGAAACACCACTTAGTAATTCTGCAACAAATAATAGAAGAGAAATAATACATATATCAGTCGATTAAGAATAACTTCTACTTTTAATTGATCTGTTAAGGGATTTGACAATAAAATGGACATAAACAATACATTTTCTAAAGCAAACCCTAAATTAGACACAATAAAAATATCTGCACTCTTCAATTAGTTTAAGAGCAAATTTTCATGACGTTCCTATAATTACTTTCGATTTTGTTTTTATAAAAAGCTAATTTCTGTGATTCTCTTCAAAAGGAAATCCACTAATACTGAATGTTCATAATAGTAAATTCTTTCAATACTATAATAAAATGCATTTATTGCAAGTGAAGTAAAAATTTTATTTAAAATTTTCTGTGCAAAAGACAAAAGGAAAATTTCCTTTATATTTAAAATTATATTAAATATACTTTAAATCAATTTCACCTTTTTTTCAACTCCTATATCCTATTCGTTCGCCTTTTTCTCGAAAACTATGCGTTTTAGAGGTATGGTTCTTCGACACTTTTCGGATTCTCATTTTTCAAAGTTTATGAGGGAATATCCGAACACCCTGTTTTCTTATTGTTTTCAAATATGAATTCCATAATTTAGATTTCATCTGATAAAATTATTGAAATTACCGAACGGAGATATTCATGTTTGCATTTTAAAGGAATAGGTTAAAATATAGGAATTAGCATAGGATTTTCTATAATAATTTAAGAACTAAAAATTAAAATATGTAAGAGTAATTTAACATAAGAGGGTCAAAACTTTGAATTATTTTAATTCCGAACTTTTTGTCCAAATGCTTTGAAATTTGAATTCAAAATTTAAATTTGAATTTAGAAATAAAAATATTTTGTTGAAATTACAACTGAAAATTTAAAAGTTGGTTTACATTTGAATACGTAGATGGCTCCTAAACTTAATTTATGTGTTTCTTTTAACTCTCAATTGTTGATTTCAGCATCTTTTTGTCAGATGAATTAGAAAGAAAGGATTTGGACTTATATTTAACAATATGTTTGAAAAACTTTTAATATAGTTTTTCTGTAATTTTGCTTAGTTAGATGGGTCAAAAAAAATTATGTCCTTTTCCCAATATAGATTTTTTTTTTTTTTTTTTTTTTTTTTTTTTTTAAGTATTCAGCTTTCTCCAAATATATTTTTTTCTGTGTTTGTATGTATAGAACCTATATAAAAGCAGTTCCAGCATAGCTAAACTCATAGTTAATATAAAAATACAGTCATCTGAAAATGCCTTAACCCCTAACTTAATTTTAATTCCTAAATGCCACATAGGCACCAGAATATTGGAATGAAAAATTTCTTTTTATTAAGTACGTGAACAAAAGCTTTTGCTTATTTTGAAATAAATTTGTTTGTAAATTCGGGTGTCTTTCATTCATTTCTGCATTTTACGAATAGAAGTACCTTGTCCCTGAAAGGGTTGAAGATGAATATTGTACTGGACAACATCCACTCAATTTACAACATTTTTATTCTTATCAAAATATTATTTCTAGTATATTATATCATGATTAGTGTACTAGATTTCAATATGTAGTTTTATATTCAAAAGAAAACATAATAGGGCTTAATTTATATAACAATATGTAACCTCTGTTACTTGTATTCAACATTACAGCCAAAATTTTCAATTCCCTGCAGTAAATATTTATTGGAAGGGGTCAAATAGTTTTAGTATATTGAAAGAACAGATGCCTTTTCATGTTTTGAGAACATTTTTTGAGAGCTATTCTTATACAATAAGAAAAATATAGAAAAAAAGTGCGAGTAACAGAAATTATATATAGTAACAGAGGTTACATTTTTGTAGCAGAAGTTACATTGAGCAACACAAAATAGACAGCAGAAGTGTATTTACATTAATCTAAAAACAATGACAGTACTGAAGCACTTTGGTGTATTTTTATTATGCATATGAATTTTAAACTAGATTTTTGATAATTTATCTACATCTGTTACAAATATGTAGTAACAGAAGTTACAGGTATTAAATTTTCAATTCCCTGCAGTAAATATTTATTGTGAGGGATCAAATAGTTTTAGTATATTGAAAGAACAGATGCCTTTTCATGTTTTGAGAACATTTTTTGAGAGTTATTCGTATACAACAAGAAAAATATAGAAAAAAGTGCGAGTAACAGAAATAATATATAGTAACAGAGGTTACATTTTTGTAACAGAAGTTACATTGAGCAACACAAATTAGACAGTAGAAGTGTATTTACATTAATCTAAAAACAATGACATTACTGAAGCACTTTGATGTATTTTTATTATGCATATGAATTTTAAACTATATTTTTGATAATTTATCTACATCTGTTACAAATATATAGTAACAGAAGTTACAGGTAGCAGATGTTACATTTAACAAAGAAAAAAAAGTTGCATTTCCTATAGTTTTATAAAATATGTAAATCTTGCATTTATTTAAATTAACTTAATTTCATATAATAAAAATAAAACTTTAATTAAAATGACAATATTTAAATTTAAAATTTATGTAACATAGGTTACAAACAGAAAACACACTAATCTGGAATTAAGATGTTTCAGCTTACTGACCATATGTGTGCAGAACGAATTCAAAATGGCTGTACCATGTATGTAATGGCTTTTCTAATATTTTTACCTACAAGTAACGTCTGTAGAGGACAATGGAAGTCATTTCTTTGATAAGAAAAGTTACAGTAACAGAGCTTACAATTTCAAAGTTCAAAATTTAATCTTAAAATATAAAAATAAAAAATAAATATTTTAGTGTTTCGGGTCTAACTAGTTAAAGTACTATGTTTTATGGTTACATAAAACCAGTTAAAAATGTAATTTAAATATTATTAGTTAAAATCCTAAATTGAAAACTATGCCTACAGTTATCCGGACAGACTGTTTTGTTAGCCAAGATGAATAAAAATGGATAATTTAAATTAAAAAAATATCTTTTTTAACATTTTTTTTACGAATGAAGTCCTTACTGATTGTTTTAATGGAACCAAAAAAAAAAAAAAAAAAAAAAAAAAAATAGTTCTTTCACATTTTACTGAGGAAAAAAAATATTGTAATTGTGGACATGAAAAGGACATAATTTTTTTGTTTCACCCAGATGAGTGTACATCAATTCTAAAATTTCAGTATTATAAGAATATTAATAATGTTAATATATATATATATATATATATATATAATGCCTTTGAATCAAAATTTATCTTATAAGTAAACATAGCAATATTAATCAAAAATTCTAAATGAAGATTGCATGTAATAATATTATACCTTTATCATTATACTAAAGCATATATTAAAGTAAAGTTAATTGGCATATAGAACCATCCACTAGGAAATCTCAAAATACTGGCAATTCTAAACATTTTAATATATGGATGATATCAAATAAAATTGACATAAAAAAGAAATAATCACAAATGGAACAAAATGTAGTAGAAAATTATAATGGATGGAAATAACGATGACAAATATAGCAACACGAAGTATTTAATCATCAGTTGGCATAAATACCACGTATTGTTAAAAATTCATTACTTCCTATAACAGGCAGCTAAATAAGCAAAATATAACCTATTACTTGCCAATATAATGCATTGGAACTAATAATAAATGAAAGGATAAAAGAAAAAATGAGTAATAATTGATTTAGAGCACAGAAGAAAACGAATTGTACTCAAATTATTTTATAACCTGCAAATACATCATCCATCACAACAGAATGAATATCCAATTCAGTTACAATTAAAAATAGAGGACAAACATAAAATTACATACAGTTAATTTATTTATTATTGATAAAAAAACAATTACATATTTATTAATTAAAACTACATAAAATACAAAATAAAACTAAATTTATTTTCTTCTTTAATTTACGTCTATTTGTTCCAAAATAAATGTTCATTATAACTGCATAATATTTATAATTACACTGCATAATTTTAAACTAGAAAGTAAGTATCAAAAATAATTTTGTTTAAATATATATAAGGATGATTTTTCAAAAAGTGTCGTGTTTTACTGTACTCTCATATTTGCACAGAAAAATAGTTAAATATCATAATTTTAATTATTGCATTTTAACTATCATGTTTTTTTAATGATAATTTACAGATCTATTATTATTTATAAAAAATATAAAAATAAGAAATATATTCTTTTGTCGTCAAAATGTCATTACCGTAGGTTGTCCCTACAAGCAATTTATTAGGAAAAGATTTGACTAAGTTCTATTTAAAACAGATGGTTGTAGTTCTTTTAATACATTTTTATTTATTAAGATGCTACTAATTAAAAAAATTATGTTCATTAATTAAACTTATCTATAATTCTCAATAATTATTTTAAACCGTGTCCTAAGAAAGAGTGTCATTGCCAGGCTTCTGACAAAAAGTTCATCTGGAATTTTTTAGAGGGTAGCACGTGCCTTTTTATAAAGGCAAAAATACTCCTTAAAAGTCAACTTGTTATCAGGTTTAGGTGAATAGAGTAAATAGTTTTATAGTTTCAATAAAGCAAGCAAAGACTTCCACTTCTAATTGATAAATAAATTAACTTTTATTTCTTAATCTGCTTTTGTTATATAAGAAATAGAAAATCATTGTATAGGCCAGAAGATATAATGACTGCCATTTATGCCTGGGGGAAAAATAAAAATATTTTGCTTAATTTGTCATTATCGTGCTCACTTATGTCCATTACCAAGTTAAATTATTTTTAAATATTAAATCAGTAATTTGGTCTCTGCTGATGCTTGTATATTAATGTTTATGAGGTAAGGTAATTATTTACAAAAAATTAAGACTTTCTGATTATTTCTAAAAATTTGATTTTGTTATTCCAAAACATGGACAGATTTTGAAAATGATCCATAAGTAAAAATTTCAAAAATATACAGTTGTTTTAAACATTAACAT
Source organism: Maratus speciosus (assembly GCA_963932465.1). Lineage (NCBI taxonomy): Eukaryota > Metazoa > Arthropoda > Arachnida > Araneae > Salticidae > Maratus > Maratus speciosus. Next base: position 298,336,420 of record OZ010798.1, read on the forward strand.
TTTAAAAATTCCCTTTTTTTTTCAACTCAGTTCAGATAAAGAAACTAATTTTAATGTAAAATAAAAAGTTAATTTTCTTATTTATTAATTATGAGATAGATAAATAAAATAAATTTCTTCTTAATAAATTTTTACAGTATTCTGAAGTTATAATTATAGATAATTTTTCTTGTGTATTGGGTTATATTTATTTTTTATGGATACGATATGCAATTATATGTAGTAGGCAGAGTTTATGAAATGACAGTTATTTCTACTTTCCATTCTTGTGTTATTTCTATTTAAAAAAACAGTCCGAATTATATTGCACCATGTATTTCCAGAAATTCCTAGCAGGTTTTGCTGTCGAAAACGGTTGCAAATAATTCCATGAAATTTAGAACATATCAGAGTCATAAAAAATTCGTGACTTGCATAACGTATTAGTTGACTCAGAATGCTAGTCACGTGTTCTTTGAAAGTTAGGTTGAATGAATTTATAAGAAAAATATTCTATTTACAACTTTTAACACGTTTAAAAGTTTTTGTTTAAATTATTCATAAGACCACATTTATCTTAATTCGTCATCTTAAGAAATTTTGTTTTAATTAAAAAATACATTATATGCGAATATTTAAAAAAAGTCTCTCGCATTTTTTTGCATAATTTTTCTCTCATTAAAATGCGAATCTCATATAGAAAAAAGGAAACTTAAAATTACACTATATGCAAATTACTTAAAAGATGAAAAAAAAAATTAAAAAGGTGTTAAATTAATACTTCTTAGTACGTTCAACTATATACATAGCCTTCGTCAGAGAATATAAAAATGCTGATATAGCGTCTTATTTTCCAATTTCACGTAGCTGGTGTCAAAAGGAGTGAAAGTGAAAGTCAATTTTTAGATCCGAGAAACACTGGGAAAATAAAAATACGGATATAGAGGAAAGTGGAATATTACGTGTTTTATGATTCTTTAAGCAAACTGAGTCAAATTCTGGGTATGTTGTAGGATAAAACGTCATTACAAACAGTATTTTCTTTAGTCATAATTTCTATTGATTCACGGATAATTAAATCATGATAATTCTTTAAGGGGCATATAATTTTTGCATCTTCGAAATTAACTTGTATATCCTGCTTCATGTTAAATCTTGACAGGGCTGTTGTCGGCCAGTTGTACTTCAAATCTCTCAAATGTTCTTTAATACGATCTTTATGTTTACGAGAAGTCATTCCTATGTATTCGAGATAAATATTTTCTGTTTTCAGCGGAAATCCTTATACTCCAGAAACTTCATCTTTCGGGATCGGGTCTATTTTGGCACTAACTAGATCTTTCAATTTTATTGGAGGAGTAGCGATTGAGTTTACACCAAAGCGAAAAAGTGCGTGTCTGAGTTTTTCGAAAAGTCCTGGAATGTACTTCGTTTTGCAATATCTCCTATTACTCAGGGCAGTTTTTTGTATCTTCATATGGTTTTTCTGTGAGTTGATTAGTTTATCAATAATACGTTTTGGAAAACCGTTCTCAACTGCAATGTTTCTAATGGTATTTAATTCATTTTCAAGATGATTAATAGAGCAAACACTAAATGCTTGTCTTAAATAAAAATTGAACGGAGCAAGTTTGTAGTTGAAAGATGATCCTACTTTCAAAAGGAATGGTGCTGTTAGACTTATTATTGCTCCGTTCAACTTTTATACAATAATTCCACAGTTATATTGTAAATGTAAATAATTAAAATATTATCAGCAACAAATATAGTGTCATGTATCTGGCAGCAGAAAAGTGGTGGTAAAAAGATATTTTATTTATGTTCGACGCAAAATGTCAATAAAAGCTTTCTGATATTAAATTAGTAAATGTTATTAAATATTATTTAAATTAGTAAAATGTAGTAGTAATTTAAATGTGTTAGATATTATTTAAATTAGTAGATGTGAAAATATTATTAGTATAAGAATTCGCTAAAAACCTTCTGAGAAACAGCTGCCTACAATATAATGATTACACAACACATATAGGCTTCAAGGATTATAACAATAGGAATTTCTCTACTTGCATCAGGGCCTATGGAGCCATGAAATTTTCAGGAGGCACTATCACTAACTTTTCCAGAGTATCCTCATACATATTTTTGAAAATAATTTACAACGAAAAATTTTAAATAATAGTATTTCTACTTTTTACTAACACTTTCCAACATAGTTGAAAAGTGTTTATTAACTCGGTTTGTTTATCTGTCTGCCGTCTGCCCATTCTCTAACTCAAGAAAATATACTCGGATTGCAATGAAATTTATAGGGTAGTCTGGGGTAATTTTCAGACAAAAACAAAACTTTTGCAATTACTCAGGAATCAATGATTATTTCTTTTATTTTTTTCTTGGTAAAATCACCACATGCCTGGTGATTATTTCGAAGCATTTTCAGATAATTAGCATTAATAATCAAAAATAAAAATAATAAAATCCTGTCTGAAAATTACCCCGTGGTTTGGGGTAATTTCCAGACACCTAAGGGGTAATTTCTTGACAGCTGTTTGTGGGGCTATTTAAGGGTCAGATTTGAATACCAAGCAGGGTAATTAAGAGACACCATTGTAAAACGTTATGCCACAAAATGAAGTATTTCTTAGACCATTCCGAATACAGAAAAAAGCATGAAAACGTAATTGTAACTGTACACCTGAAACACACTTATATTTTCGCGAATAAAAGTAAGTTATATAATACTTTTTCGCACATAGCTACTGTAGCTATATCTGTTTTATATAAATTTATGTAAATAAGTAAAGATTTTCAGACTTTTTAAACAGTTCTGATGGTTGAATAAAAATCAAACTTTAATAAGAACTTAAAACCGACACAAATTTCGTAAAAAAAAAAAAATAAATAAATAAATATTTTAGTAGCTTAACCTGCTTTTTCACACTACACTAAATTTTTTACATAGCACTAATTTCGACAGGCCTAACCATTTTAGTTTTCTTTGACAGTAAAGATATCACTGTAAATATTTTTAACATTATTTTAGAATTCTTTCCCATCTTTCACATAGCTTTAACATGGAAAGGATCAACAGGCTTAGTCTTAATAGGTCCAAAAAAGAAAAAAAAGTACTTGGCAACAATTTCAACTTGATCTTTTTTTGGCCACCAATATCGATCATCCCCAAGCCAGTTTAAAAATTTCATTTGAACTTCCAACAGCTTTTTCTCATAGTCATCTTTGTGGAACAGTCATATTTGTACCTGTCCCAGATAGAATATTTGGTCGTAATATACACCATATATTATACATTTGATTCTGAAATGGCATGTCTCACTATCTTCATAAATCTCTATCTTTCATCATAAATCTCTCATTTTAGCTTAAACTCCACCCAGTATTTTCATTTTAACTTACAGATGGCCTTTTGAAGTTATATTTTAATACACAACTCATCTTAAGTCACTCGCAAACAATTAATTTACCATGTAGGATCAATCAAAACACATTTTGTAACACATATTAGTGTCTGGAAATTACCCCGAAGACTGTCTGATAATTACCGGGGTATTTCTTAAAAGGTACACTTTTTTAAAAACTCAATTTTTTCCCAGATGGGCATCCAAATAACGTTGTATCGTTGTTTCCAAAAAGATAACATACCCTAGTATCCAGAAACGAAGTAGCATTCGTGTTAGAGTTGCTTCACCCGATAAATTGAAATTTGAAATCAACAGTAATTTTTTTAATAGCATTTAGGAAACCAATTTTCTACAAGACAGAGTAAGCTGCTAATTACTAAAAAAAAATACTAATTGAAACAGAAAAATAGTTGATTTAACTAAAATGAAAACTGTTTTGGTCAGATTTCGATTAGCGTGCGAGTATTAATCCTGTCTGTTAATTACTCCGCATTCCTCTGTCGGAAAATTACCCAAGACAACCTTATATGTTATGGAAGTTCACTATAGCATGTTCGTTATTGAAAATGGAGAGTGTATCTTTTTTAGTTCGTTTGCAAAAGAATTTCGTTATATCATGATCTATGGGGAAAAATCGTTTGCGGTGTATTTTAAGGATGTTTTATACTACTGCAAGTATAATAAAATTGATATTATATGATAAGTATTCAGATGACTTTTTGAATGGCAGAATGGTAGGCAAATCGTAAAAATTACGATATTTATTACCGTGTATTAATTAATTTTCCATTAACATTGTGCTTCCATACATCAAATTTTCATCAGTGACACTTGTACAAGTTCATTAATGTTTTTGTAATTGTATTGTACAGTCGTGGGAAAATAAAGTGAACACCCCCTACTAACTCTGTAGCTAATTATAATAGAAGACAGTTACTAGTGCAAAACGATTGGAAATAAAGTGTACTTTTAAATTATGTATATAAAATTTTCTTAGCGGGGCATCTACAAATTAAAACCAGACCAAGCTTTGTTTTTTTTCAATGGCAACACCCAATTTTGACAATATATTTTAAATCTTCGGTTCAAACTATACTTATATACAAAATTTCGTGGCAATAGTCGAAGCATATTAAGTGAATGAAATGGTCATATTGGCAAGAAATAATACATTAACACGTCAAGCACCACGTCAGTCACCAGTGACTTACACTAGACTTTCCGTTTTAAACGCGTCATTCACCGATGACTGACTATCTAAAATATGATATAAAACTAAATATATAACATAACATATTGTTTTAAGTAATTACTGATAATTTATTTAAAATTTACTTACTTTTTATATATTACAGAATTATACTTACTTAATAAACGGTCAAGTGCGAGTATTACTCGCGCTCACAGGGTTCCGTACAATCAATATATGAATTACAAATTGTATTATTTTTAAAAAGTCGTAACTAAAAGAAAAATAAGACTTTGTAAAAAACTATGCAACGTAGGGTTGGGTATAGCTGTATATATACTAGGAAAGTATGAATGGGTATACCGTAAAAGTGCAAAAAGATATGAAGGCTAAATAATATAAAATATTGCCATTCTGTATAACTCTTATTTAAATATTATCCTAATCTGTTTATGAGGAACTCAATTCGGCACTGGCAATAAAAGTAATGCATATTTAAACTTCATCTGTCATTTCATAAAACTAAATTCAGCGTCGTAATAATCTTTCCTTTTTATAGTGTAGCGAAAACAAAACCCTTGTCAAAGTTTAAACTTGGCATTTTTCTAAGCACGCTTCGAAAGGAAGTCGCAAAGTAGCAACGCCGCCTTGGTCCGTGCCGCATTTTTCCAGATACGTTTTTAATTAACTTTTAAAGACACGAGAGGCGTATTGAGAGATCTACTTAATGCAAACTAGTTGCGAATCCCATAGTATTTATGTGATTAATTTTAATTAAGTTAGTCTGTTTAAACCAATTTGATGTTTATTGCTTTTATACTGCTACAAGACATTGTATTACACAAATGCATCATTAAAAGTTGTTATCTAGGCTTTCAAAGACGATGGTATATAGAGTACGCCGCCCCTGTCATTATGTAGGTTCCAACCGAACGTGTCTTTAAGGGTTAAGAACTCGGCTAATTACCGACGTCTTTTTGCAAAAATCATTATCAACAACGCTTTTATACTTCTGCAACGATAGGTACCAACGGCGCTCCTCAACATATTTGCTGATTGCTCGCAAATCGAAATTTGTGTGTAACGGAAAAATGCGATTTTCTCAAAAACCATGTGACCTATGGTAATCGCTATAATTTTCCTGCAAGGTTTAAATTAACGTCTACTACCTCTAATTTTTTTCATAACTTTAGTTTCAGTAGATTCGGAAATAGATGGGGAGGGGACATATTTTTGCACTACATTTTCGACGATATCTCTCAAAATATAATACGCAAAATTAAAATAAATGTATTTTTGAGTTCAGCATTATGAAAGCTTTCACACGATATACAAAGAAAAGATTTTTTTTTTCAAGTAACGTAATTAGCCCCTCTATATTTTTCCTAAAAATATTTGTGAATGTTTAATAATCTGTAAATATGTGGGTCAATAGTCTTTATTACTTCCCCGAATTTGAACTTTCCACGAGCCACTTTACGAGTAAAATGGCTGTGACAGACAGACAGACACAGGAGTGATCTTATAATGGTTCCGTTTTTACTTTTTAAGTACGGAACCCTAAAAATTACTTAAAACATCGTAAATTTTTCAGCTTCAGTGTCAGTCACCGTGGTACTCAACGTGTTAAATGACTTAGTCCTTCTGTAGCATTTCAACTATCGAGTACTGAACTTCAATTTGGATACAGCTCCTAAAATAGACTAATTTTAAAATAATTAATTCCTCTGAAACTAATCGTACAAATTTCGTGAAAATTTGTATGTAGGCTAATTGAAGTATTGTAGAATTTATGGTGTCAAACTTGGTTTACAGTCAATTCGGGTAACTTTGACTCATACGGGTAACTTTGGCCCAAAAGAGAAAAAAGATTATATCTTCAACATCACTTGAGTTATCGGCAAAGTTTTGGTCTCAAAATAAAGGTAGTAACACTAGCGTGAGGTTGAAAGCTCATTGTAAATAATTCGCCAAGGTTCTACCGTGGCAGCATGAACCAAAGTTAATAAATGTGGGCCAAAGTTACCCTAATTGACTGTATCTAAAGGAACTATGCCTGCTATAAATATATATATTAATTAATCCTTTATTTATGACGCATTCCTTTACGCTCTTAAATATTTCAATCAATAATCTTCATTAATAAAAAATACTGAATCATCTTGCGCTGTGTGTTTTTGCAGCACCAAGTTCCTTTTGAAGCCGCTGACAGAAAATGCTTAAATTAACTAGTATTAAAATTAAGCAGACACATGAATCGTTTAATTAGACACTTATTCCGTTTTATACACAAACATGACATTTATTTATACACAGAAAACACAAATAGACAATACAAACACATATACAGTCAATTAGGGTAACTTTGGCACACATTTACTGGACTTTGGTTCATGCTGCCACGGTAGAACCTTAGCGAATTATTTACAATGACCTTTCAACCGCACGCTAGTGTTGTTACCTTTATTTTGAGACCAAAACTTTGCCGATAACTCAAGGGATGTAGCAGATTTAATCTTTTTTCTCTTTTGGGCCAAAGTTACCCTTATGAGTCAAAGTTACCCGAATTGACTGTATTGCTACTGAAAAAAAAAAAAAAAAAAAAAAAAAAAAGGTCGTGATATGTAGATTCCCCCCCCCCCCACCCCCATAGCAAATGTTATATACACCACTTAAAAGTAGACTTTATTTTCAATCATTTGGTACCAGTACAATAATCCTCTACAATAATTTGTTCCAGAGTATTAGGGGGTGTTTACTTTTTTTCCCCCCACGACTGTACCTGTTCCGTGTAAATATGTATAAATATATATTAATATTATTTAATTAAAAAAAAATATATTGCGCATATTTTTTTTTTCTAAAATAGAAATTTCCCGCCTTGAATAATGGAAAATTTCCATGGAAAAAACGGAGGAATAAAAAAATGGAAGTTATGTGAAAAAACGAAAAATATACGGTAACTTTGCTGTCAGTACATTTTCCGTTTTTTGACGGAATAACTGTTTTTTACAGTGTATAGCGTACTGTTCATAAATATTTGTATAATTTATAAACGAATTTTATCTAATTTAATTCTTTCTATCACTGTGCTCCACATAGAGAAAGTCCTAGACATAAGCCGACGAGGTAACGAACCTGTTTTAAGGGATACATTTGTTTCCCACTTTATAATACGCAGTTAAAGCATGACAACAAAGAGATGTGAAATCAATTTCTGTCCCACAGAGCAAAATGTCACCCCCCCCCCCCCAATCCTCGATTGTAAGCGTTCAAGATATAAATCATCTTTAATTTCAAAATTGTTTTCCAATAAATAAATAAATAAATAAGTAATACATTCAACTACTGTATTTCTGAAACATTGCAACTAATCCAAATTATTATCAGAACTCCCAAGAGAGGTGCTACTTTCGAAATCAAACTTTATTTTGTGTCTTCTTCAGCTGCAATAATTTTTGAAATCACAATTTTGTGCTTAAGGAGATAACCTACTCGAAAAATGAAAAACAATCAATGTTCTTTTTTTTTTTTGCATAATATCATTCTATACTATTCTATATACTGCACAAAACGTAAAAATTCCTATCTCGATATGTGCTTTGTAAGTACCATAAATTGGTGTGTAAAGTAGGGCATACGATTTTCTACTTCTCCTGAAAAATAGCAATTTTTATCACAATTTGTACCTTTTATCCAAAACGATAATAACCATCTTAATATTATTTTTTCGCTGTCAGTTTGTCTTAATTAGCATAATTTGAATTGAGGGAATTTCAAAGAAACATTTTTTTATTATCTCTCTCCTTTTTTTTTTAAGCTGAAAAACAGTACAAAAGTGCTATACATGTAAGTTGTATGACTAGAGACATACGTAGATAAAAATACTAAAAACAATTAAAAACATAATTAAAAGTAGACGTTTTGGCTACATTCCATAGCCCTCATCAGTATTCGAACAGAGGCAAAAACTGAGTCGAGTACTGATGAAGGCTATCGAATGTAGTCGAAACGTCGACTTTTAATTATGTTGTTAATTGTTTTCAGTATTTTTATCTATGTAGGTCTGTAGTCATATGATTTATGCATAATTAACAGTTTAACAGTTATTCAGACGTAATTATGTGTGTATTTTTAAATAGTACAGAAATGCTTTTTTTCAAAACCTCAATAAAATGTAAGTATTTATTCTTTTAAAAAAATCCTTAATTCATTTAATAAATATAGATTCAATAAAATTATACAAAAAAATTTGTGGTGATCGTATGAGTGATTTAGGAGAAATGGTACATTTAGTTAACATGTAAAACACCTGGATAGGTCCCTTAATTTAGTGAACCTTTTCAGAGGCAAGGTACTCGTATTCGTAAAATGTTGAAATAATTGAATGACACCAGTATTTACATGAAAATTTATTTGCAAACAAGTAAAAGTACATTTTCGCGTACTTAATAGAAATGAAATTTTCATTGAAAAATTCAAGTGCCAATGTGGAAATTAGGGATTAAAATTAGGTGATGCCATAGCGACATCATCGCCCTTCAAGGGGTTAAACATTTGATATCTGCCAAAAATAGATATATCGTATGACTTAGAGTGGGCTTTCTCGGACAGTGTCAGTTCATTACAGTCTTCTACTGTTAAGAATTTTTTTTTTTTTTTTTTTTTATTCTTTAAGAAATTATCGAGATAGTAATGGTTAGTATAAGTAAGATGGAGCACCAAACGGGTCGCCACATGTTGAGGAGCCTAAACCTTTAAATAGTCATGGGTATCGAAACAAATTTGAGCTCATAAAAAAAAAAAAAATGAAGCACAGTAAAATAATATGAAGGAAATTGAAATATAGATGTGTCTATCACATAAATAAAACTAATGGCAAACTCTTTAAATACATAATTAAATCGTTTCATAATTCTTAATTGATGAATTAATTAATTCAATCTTCTATTCTTAAAATTGGCTTTCCTACATTTAAATAAATTATTTTAGAGTTGTTACAATTTGAAAGGTAAATTATAAGAGCACAATAAAATCATAATGTAAAGGAAAGTTAAGTATAGATGTTTCACATAACTATAAGTAGTGGCAACCTCCTTTAATACCTAATTATAAATCTTTCTTAATTCTTAATTAATAAATTAGTTTATTTATTTATTCTTCTATGTTTGAAATAGCGTTTCTTATATTTATATAAATTATTTTAGAGTTGTTACAATATAAAACGTAAATTGTAATCTGTAATTTTTATATTCACTGTCATTTAACTGAAACTCATTTAACTAAAGCGAAATTTTATGCCATATATGAGCATGGGCAGTGAAAAAAAAATGAATTGATGAGAAAACAACATAAAATAATGATATAGAGGAAAGTTAAGTATAGATGTACCACATAACTATAAGTAATGGCAAACCCTTTAAATACTTAAGCACTGAAAAAAAAAAAAACGAAGTGCTCAAAAATTAGTAAATTGATGTACTCATATCGAATTGAGTATTTTTGGATCAAAAATGAACCTATGCTTTCTCAATTTCAAAGCATCACATGTTATCAAACCCCCCCAAAAAACGATAATTTTGTACCCTGTAATGGTTTATTTCATTTATGGCGGCATAAATGATGTTTATTAATGTAAATATTAAATTATACACAGTATATTAAAATAATTTAAAAGTGCTTGGAAATAACGTTCTTGTCATAAAAATATTCGATTTGAATATCTTGTTAATAATTTTGATATTTTTCTTAATAAATAATCAGTTAAACGTTTCTTGTTAATAACTTTGAACGGGAAATAAATGTCAGTACATTTTTACTTTAATTTTTAGGTTTAGCAGGGCAATACATAACGATTCACATTTGAACACAACCATGGAATCAAAAATGAGTTCATGTGTTTCTCAATTTTGAGTACATTTGGATCGGAGCTATTTTGAGTATGTGACGTATTTGAAATTGAGTACCTTTTATTGAATTTTGAGTGCCCATTTTTTTCAGTGACCCTCCAGCCGCGGGCAATTTTTTCAGTAGGTTACTTTTTTAAATTTTAGATTGTTTGATTCCCACCACTTTTTTGAAGTAGAAATAGTCACTTTATTTAATTACAGAATAAATAATGCGAGAATAAGCCGAATTATACGCTTTTAAAAAAGTGGTGGGAATCAACCAATCTGAATTTTAAAAAAGTAGCCCACTGGAACGCGAAAATAGAGTTTAGAGTTTCCCGCGGCTGGAGGGTTAATAAAATCATTTCTCTTAATTTATTTACTTATTTATTTATTCTTCTATGCTTAAATTGTCGTTTCTTTTATTTAAATAAATTGTTTTTTACAATTGTTACAATATGAATGGTAAATTATAATTTTTTTATTTTAATATTCTCTATCATTTAACTAAAATTCGGTAAAACATAGCAAGGAAGACACAAATGGAAAAGTTGTATATGCTTAATCTTTTGTAATATATTCCACTTCTGTATTTCTGAAACACTGTAGCATCCAAATTATTAGCAGAATTATCAAAAGATATTGCTATTTTTGAAACCAAGGTTTAGTTTGTCTCTTTAGTATTTGTAATAATTTCTGAAATCATAATCTTATGCTTAATTTAGTTAAAACATTTGACAGCTGTCAAAAATATATGTATCACATGACTTCAAGCGGGCTTTTTTGGACGGTATCTGTCCCTTATCGTCTTTTAATGTTAATAATTTTATGAAATTTATTATTATATAAGAAATTATCGAGATAGGCCAGTATAAGTAAAATGAAGCACTAAATAAAATGAGCATGCATGCTCATTTAAAATTTTAGGCATGGGCATTGAAAAAATTTGAGCTCATGAGAAAAAGAAATACCATAAAATAATATTATGGAGGAAATTTATGTACAGACGTATTATATAAATATAGCTAGTGGCAAACTCTTAAAATACATAATTAAATCGTTTCTTAATTCGTAATTAATTAATTAATTTATTCTTCTATGCGTAAATTGTTGTTTCTCATATTTAAATAAATTATTTTAGAGTTGTTACAATATGAAAAGTAAATTATAATTTGTAATTTTAATATTCACTGCCATTTAATTAAAATTCGGTAAAACATAGCAAGGAAAACACAAATGGAAAAGTTGTATATGCTTAATCTTTTTTTGTCTAGCCTTGGCAAAATTCTCAACAATCTCCAATACTTCCTCGTGTGCGATGCCATGTCCTCCAGTGCTATATAGATTACATAAGTCAATACACTTTCTCGGCTCCTTCCTCTTTTTGATGCCTTGACCTGAGACGTGACTGGGTTTTTATTTCATTAGGACATCCTGAGAAATAATTTATTGCGATAACTCTTAATGGGAAAGACCAACAAAGATATGGTATTGCCCTGGCATGCACCTTGCAACAAAAGTACTGAGAATTGTGGGAAAAAAAAACAATAACCTTAAAAGAAATATACGAATTTTTTTTATATAGTTTTGTGCGGAGATCACTTTGGGCAGCCTGAAAATGATAATAATTATACCAGTACGAAAAACTCTGCAGTTTCAAAACCAATGAATGGAATACACAATTTTTTGTGAGACTAACAATATGAGATAACGTGTTTATCCCCAAAAAGAAGACCAACTCAAATCCTTACTTCTTTGGAAGAGGTATAAAACTTTGGAAAGTGATAGTATCGTATAAGAGAATCCGAGAGATGTAGGTCTTTTTTCTATGATTAGATAAATTCTTCTAGATCTACATAATGTCGCCATGGTTCATATTCACTTAAAATCCACGTCTAGAGGATCCTTTCACAAACGTATCACCTGGATGTGACAATTAATTGGCGTTTAAGGTTAAGTCCCTATTTTTTTGCTTCAGCCAGTTTGACAATACGCATTGGTCTTGGTCTAATAAACTTTATGAGCAGCTTATTAATTCACAAAAATGCCATTTAAGTAATCGGGGAAGGATCAATTTTACATCATAATTCGTAATTTTACTAGAGGTTAGTTGAAGGAAACAAATTCATAATTTTACTAGTAATGTAATTAAAACCTTAAAGCCACCAGGCAAATCATAAATCTAAATGAACTAGGAATATCGAAACTAATAAAAATTGAACCTTACTAAAGAAAATTGCCAACAACTCAATTATTCAGTTAAGACTGTTCTTAAATCCAAAATAGCTACTTTCTGATATTTTTAAATTCATTTGTGTTTGCAAACGCATAAAATTAGCAGATACTCTTATAGGGAAAATTTTCAATCGAACTGATTAGAAAGAAAAAAACTGCTGCCCAATGACAATAATCGCTTATAACTCAAGCTGCAATACATCTATTAGAAAATAAAATGAATCTTCGATTACAAATCAGTTCAATTATCATGTCTACAAGTATCCTGCTTTTATATTTAAAAATGAATCAGAAAATGTGTCAGAAAGTTTCGCGTTGTTGAGAGGGGGGAAATATTTTTTTGATAACCGCCTTAAATCCACCTTTGAAGTCGGAGCCCTGAAACCATCGGGTGACCTTTGCGGCTTCGAGCTTAATGTTTGCCTCGGTGGTGGTCGAGAGAGGGCGGGTGGACCGACCGCCGCAGAATTCGCGGAGCGCGGCGTTTCGCGTGCACGTCCTAGGTCCTAACATTTTCCACACACTTGACCGAAAGAAAAAAGTAAAAATTAAAAAAGATGTCACCGGAAAAATTTTAAAATGGAAATTCATCAAATTAAAGACATCGAAAACCAGGAAGGGCTGGGCTCGGGGCCCTGAAGCCATCGGACGACCGTTGCGGATTCGAGCTTAATGTTCGCAATGACTCAATGACAAAGATTATTATTGCATTGCTTATAAAACTTGCTTGCTTTCCCTGAAGCCATCGGACGAATGTTGCGGCTTCGAGCTTAATGTTCGCAATGACTCAATGACAAAGATTATTATTGCATTGCTTATAAAACCTGCTTGCTTTATCAGTACAGTAGAGCCTCTTTTAACTGAAACCCATTTTTAAAGCTTTTTTTTTTTTTTTTTTTTTTTACTATCACATTCCTTGTGTGCAAAATCCATTTTGAAAGCTTTTTTTTTAAAACTATCATATTGCTTGTGCGCAAGCGGTCCATTCCGAACTGTGAGTACATAAAAATATTTTCGATCCCCTTTCTTAGAGTTTCTTTCAATTTAACTTGAGCTCCCGTAAGCTGCGGAGTGGAACGAAGAAAACGAACAAATTAGCAATTCTGAAGCTTTTGTATGCTTTGCAAAAGGTTTGGTGTGGCTGGAGCAGCAGAAAAACTGTGATATAGGTGAACTAATAATATTTAGAAACTCCGTGATAGAGCTTCAAAGCAAAGGGAATTGAAACTACAATAAACAAAACATTTTTTCAAATATTTGTGATATACGTAAAAGGTACTTAATTTCAAAATTAAAATTCAGGTAATTTATTCTTGTTTCAATTTGCTTTTGCTTTATTCTTACTAAGCACTTGTTACCATAATAAGAAATATTGCATATATTTCCTTAATCATAAAATTGAAGCATTCTCGATTATCCGAAAATTTCGATTTTCCGAAAGATGGTCGGTCCCAATTACTTCGGATAATCGAGGTTCTACTCTACATGTATTTTAAATTATAATATATATATATATATTTAATAAGAATCATATCATGTAGTAATTTTATTTTCTTTCTTATAGGTTTCATCAATTCTCTTACTTAGATCTGTTGTTTTTTGCTGAAATCATTATCAACCTTATGTTCATTCCTTCTGTCCTGGAACAAGATAGCACCTCGCATGCCGCGTCTGTTATGAGCACACGCTTTCTCAACTATAAGCTCTACTGTTTCTTGCACTTTTTGGGTCGTATTCGGACTAACGACGAAAACTAAACAAAATCCTTGCTAAAGAAGGCTGTGATATTTTCTGTAGTCAGAGTGGTTTTCACGCAGACAGATTGCTCTAGCAAATAGCCTTCAACGAGAAACTTTAAACATTAAGTTGGACATACCGTCACATATTTTTTGTTGTTGCCAGATTCTTTTCAAATAATTTACTTACCTTGAAACGTTAAGCAGAGACTTACATTAAGCATCTACAGACATAGACGGCCCTTGTCTATTTTTTTTTCACAAGTTATACATATCTTTTAAAAGTTATTTGAATTGTTAGTTCCATTTTCGAAGAAAGCACTTCAACTCAACTCTTATATATATACATTAAAAAAAAAAAAACCTGCAAGAAAGTCAACTGCAAATTGCAAAAATAAGTTTTATCTTCTTTGAAAGGTTTGTGTTATTTTTCCCTGCAAGAAAATGCCAATCAGAGTAACCACAACTCTCACTGATCCTCCTCAACTTCAAAGACAAGAACAAAATTCTCGTCGAGGATGGAACGTGAGGCCCTCAAACTTTGCAACGGGTACATTGAATCCTATTCGTCTGGTGGTGGAAAATATGAAATTAGCACCCAATCCTGAAAAGAAATTGATATCTTTATCAATTGGTAAGTAAAATAAGTATATTTAAATTTTTTCTATCATCTTATACACCAGTTACGCCAGGGGTTGGCAAGTAATTTTAAGTAGTGTCCGAATACTTTTGAAATTTTTTATCGAGGTCCAGAGAAAAAAACACATAAGTAATATAACAGGGTCCGTGCGGGTACCGTTATTTTCAAGGCAAAATATCAGTATTTTTTTTTTTTTTTTTTTTTTTTTTTTTATAGAAAAATAAATCTAGTTTAAACGCGCGAAATGTCGTTTTATTTAAGGAGAGATTTTCTATAAGAAAATACTGGTACCGAAGAATTTCTTAGACTGGAAATTCAAGGACCCGTACGAATCCTGTATAAGTATTTATTATTTTTTATTTTTGCATACACATACATATAATAGAAAATAGAAAAGTTAGGTATTCTGAAAAAATACTGCATAGACAGATATAAGTTCTGAAAATTTTTACATGCTAAATAAAATAGAAAAAGCGGGTGTTCGTTGAATCATTAATGCGAAAAATTACAGTTGCGGTCTTGATTCACGTGGTTTGATTACGTGGTTTGATATAGTTTGATTCACGTGGTGAACAGCTAATGCGAAGAGTGTCTTGAAGATGGGGGTTCGTTAAACTCGAACCATATTTGTTCTTCAAAAAATTCATTTTGGAGAAAGTTGTTTCACGTATATATGTGATGTCAAACGTAGTAGCCAAATTAATAACGAGTTTTTTGCAATTTTCATATTTTTATGACACATGTTTAGTCCAAATTTCTTCAGTGGATGCAGTTTTATACATTTGCAAGGAAATATCTTCTTGCAAGTCAATTATCTCCATTTGAGTAAAGGTTTTTCAAAACTGAACAACTTCGCAGCCACAGCAGTCCATTCTGCATTCATGAATTATTTATTCAAATTGAAAATTTTTGGCGGTCGAAGCATTGACCTTCCGCGGTTCGCCTGTTGCGGACCTTGGAGTTACGCAAAATTGTGGGAATCATCAATTTTTAAACTTTGATGACTCATAAGTTTTATGATACCGAACTTCAAAAAGGTACTTTCCCCAAAAGGTTTCACAATTTTGGCCACTGTTGTAAGTTCATTTAGAGTTAGCTATTTCTCAACTGGTGTGTGTGTGTTTGTGCCGTAACTTATAAGAACCTCACAAGTGTGCTTCAGATATGCCCCGAAAATATTAAATTGATTTTAACTTAAAGTCAGTTCTTAAAAATTTCAAAATTTTTAGTATTTTTATTGGCTTCTCGTCTATGAGCTTTTTTTCGATCAACATTCTGTCTTTTTATCCCTGACCAATCGAATGCTGAAGTAAGTAATTCCTTGAAGACCGTTTAAAATGCGAAATAAATCATAATAAATAATAATGAAAATTAAATCTCATTCGAAAACACTCAGTAAGATGGACATAGTTTTCGATTACTATGGCTTCGTTTATCTGACGAAACCCTATTCGTCTCACTCCTCTCTTTCCGTCTGTCTGTCTGTCACAGAGCCCGTTCTCAGAAACTATATATGATGGAGACTTGAAATTTTGGATTCTTATAGCTGAACACCTCACATCAAACGACAAATCATAAAATTTTGAAAAAGTCTCATATTTACCCCCTCTGGGATCTAACTTGTGTATTTTAAGTTTTTTTTCTACCTGAGCCCCTAATTAAGTTGGAGACTTGAAATTTTGTATACTTGTAGCTGAACACCTCACATCAAAAGACATATCATAAAATTTTGAAAAAGTCTTATATTATTTAAATCTCCGGGCTCTAACTTCTGTATTTTTAGCAATTTTTCTAACCTCCACGCTTTTTACCCGAGGTGCACTTTTCTAACTTTTGCCGACACTCCTTTAACTACTCTTTCATATTATACACCATAGCCGTATATGTTTTAGTTCCAATTTTTACCGCCAGGGGGCGCCTACTTATCTCGGGTGCTATAAGTCTGATCCCCTCAACTAATATACTTACGGATAGTTTGTAAAACGGGGTTTCGTTCGGATAGAGGTTTGTTTAGAATAGAGTGCGCTCCCTGGTTGCGAAATGTGGAACTAAATGATTTTGCAAACGAATAAAGTGTTTTGAAAGGAATATTAAACGAAACCCTCTGTGCGATCTGTGATCACACTTACCCACTTGTTTTTTATTATGTTCTTGAAAGAAACGTTTTCTCAAATTTGCAAAATTTTCTGTTTATTGGCTGCGGAAACTTGCCACAACATTCAAGAGGGGAATATACCGCCAAACGAAAATAGGTTATGAGACAATTGTGTGTTGCAGCATTTTCAACGAAATTTTGTTGCATTTCCCTACTACCTATTATCAATTCAAAACAGTGATTTTATTCATAGATATATAGTATATCTATGAACAAAAATTTAAAACAATTAAGGTGAAAGCGATTGCTGAAAAAGAAGACTTCAAAACTTCTTCCCATTTTTTTCTTTTTAGTTGCTGAATCAAAAAATTATGTGAACGATAATAAAGGAAATATTAAATTATAACTTAATAATTTTAAAATAATATTTATGAAATAAGTAGTTTTAAACTTTGATTCGATTTAATTATGTTTGCTATTATTACTTACTCTCTAATATTAAAAATCTATATCAATGAAACGAATTTCTACAATTCAAAGAATATTAAAAAATTGATGCAATTTATCCAAGTTTTTAGAGAATCGTGAGATTTTAAAATTTTAATATTTTAATCAGCATAGCATATTTCAAGATATTAATTAACATATGTTAAATTAATGACCAAAGTTAAATTCAATTTCAGAAGACACTCTCTAGTTTTAGTTAATCTGCTGCATACTATGGCTTTGCATAAAAAGCTAGTCTGCGCTCATCTGTGGTAGTGAAGGTGCTAAATTAACATTAGTATCTTTATAAAGGAATTAAAGACAAACGGGTAGTAAAATCTGATTGCTCTTACAGATGAAGATTTCTATCCTTAAGGTCCAGATAGACATATCATTCTACTCGCGGTCTCTTCTGTTCTGGTCACGCGCTGTTTTTCACCTTTAATGGGTGTACAAGGAAACTGATGGACATCCTGCAGGAGGGAAAAATTTCCTTCAAGTTCGATCTAATCTTCTTAACTCCTTTTCATTGTTGAATCGCCCGTCCTTTTGTTAAAAACCACAAATGTGGTTGGAAAAGGAAGGCTCGTTGATATTTTTATTGCTTTAGAATGAGAGGGAGCACTTTTCCTTTCTAAACGCAGCTCTATACCCATGCTGGTATTTGAAGGTCGTATTTATAAAAATATAATATTTTTCACAGACGAACTCATGTAAAAAGTGTATCGTCAAGTTCTGTAAAGTGGATTTCTATATTTGTGACAAAAACTTCGAATATGAACATGCGCCCTCCTATGAGTTTTCCGCTATTATTTTATGTAGGTTCTCTAATA
Organism: Maratus speciosus; assembly: GCA_963932465.1. Taxonomy (NCBI): domain Eukaryota; kingdom Metazoa; phylum Arthropoda; class Arachnida; order Araneae; family Salticidae; genus Maratus; species Maratus speciosus. The sequence goes on from OZ010798.1 coordinate 298,354,917, forward strand.
GTAACCAAGTGTCTGTGCAATATTTTTAACGAAGATAAACTTTTCATTAACTTGTTTATCGAACAAACACTTTTACAATAACGGGTAAAGTAAATAATCCGTCTTGGATATCATAAAATTTTATGCATCTCAATATACTTAGGTAAGTTTGTTCATAGTGTAAGCGCAGTAACAGAATTTTCGGTGTCCATCTGCAGCAAACCAAAATTTATCTGCAACCCAAGATTGCTGAACCAAGCTTTTATCATAAATACTTAATAGTAGCCCATAAAACAAGCAAAAGTTGCTGAAAGAAAATGTAAATCAAACAATAACTCTTGAAAAGAAGCAAATTTTTAGTGAAATTTTTAAGCCCAGTATTTATTTTTAAGCTGGTAGATTAATCCGTAAGGTCTAAAATAATCTGCAGCGCTGTTGCCGTGCTGCACAGTTTCTGCTATGGGGAATGTAAGTACTTCTTTCATTAACCCCTTACGCACCAGATTCATTTTAGTGATAGTATGTTTAGTGATAGATAGTACCAGATATATTAAATTTCGTCAAAAAGTAGTTTGTGTCATTATTTTTAATTGCATGTGAATTATTTAATTACATGTAATGAGAGGAGATGAAAAAAGGTTTACTTATATTATACAAACATAAATAAGGTTCGAAATAAACAACTATTACATGTATAAAGTTCGTAAGTTTTTCGAATTATTTTTATATTACAATAAAGCGCTGAAATGCAAAAAAAAAATAAATAATCTATGTATGTTTATGCTACAAAGACCGTGCAAAACCAATCACAATAGCAATTAGCCATGCAAAAAAATAGATGTTCAGAACATTGCAGTCTGGAGCTAAATGAGTACGTACGTACATACGTCCTGGTACTGGAATAGAAGATTTCATGACGTACGGTTGTGGTGTTAAAGGTGTAACAAGGATATTTAAATTAGAAAAAAGAAATTTTTCTACAAAAGAAACCAATAAATTATCCTTGAAATAATAGTGTGCGACTTCATGCTTATTTAACCCCTTGGGGGCGAGCGACACGTATACGTGCCACATGAAGCGCTCAGAATCCTTGCTTTTCCTCACCAGTATAAAATTTTACTGTAAAATTTGCCTTATTTAATCAGCGCATTTTCTCGATTCAAGAAGACATAAATTTCTGTTTTTAAAAAACGGTGACAAAAGATTAAAAATTTCGTAAAAGGCTCCCGTCCCGAAGGGGTTAAAAGAATTAACCAATTATACTTTAAAATAATAAAATGCATCAAATTCAAATTAAATCTTAAACTAGATTTTCTTGGTTTTAAAATTTCACTTCAATCATTTAAATAATTTAAAATATTCCGTGTAAAATGTTTTTCTGACAAAAACTTCGAATCTGAACATGTGCCCACCTATGCGTTTGTAGCAACCAGTTTTTGAGCAATATGTTTACGAAGGTAATCTTTCATTACCTTGTGTACTGAGCAAACACTTTTGCAATAACAGGTAATGTAAATAAGCCATCTTGGATATCATAAAATTTAATGCATCTCAATATACTTATGTAAATTTGTTCATAGGGTAAATACTTCTTTCATTAGCAAGGCTATTTAAAATGAGAAAAAAAATAACTTTTTCTACAAAAGAAACCAATAAATTATCCTTAAAATAATAGTGTGTGACTTCATGTTTATTTAAAAGAATTAACCAATTATACTTTAAAATAATAAAATGCATCAAATTCAAATTAAATCTTAAACTAGATTTTCTTGGTTTTAAAATTTCACTTCAATCATTTAAATAATTTAAAATATTCCGTGTAAAATGTTTTTCTGACAAAAACTTCGAATCTGAACATGTGCCCACCTATGCGTTTGTCGCAACCAGTTTTTGAGCAATATCTTTACGAAGGTAATCTTTCATTACCTTGTGTACTGAATAAACACTTTTGCAATAACAGGTAATGTAAATAAGCCATCTTGGATATCATAAAATTTAATGCATCTCAATATACTTATATAAATTTGTTCATAGGGTAAATACTTCTTTCATTAGCAAGGCTATTTAAAATGAGAAAAAAAATAACTTTTTCTACAAAAGAAACCAATAAATTATCCTTAAAATATAGTCCAGGCAATAGGGAATTTTACCTATCAAAATTAATGGTAGTACTGGAAATTGGCTTTCTAGATGTTTTTTGGGTCGCTGAATCCGAATTTGTAACTTCCCACCAAAATTTCCTCCGGCAACCTCCCCAAATTTTGGTAAAAAGCCCCCGAAAAAGGTTTTTATTAAAAAAATCAATTTTTTATTGTTTTAGAGAAAAAGTATCTAGAAATTCAGAAAGTAGACAAAATTTGCAACAAATTAGATATATGACATTATGACTTAGGGTGAAGGGGAAGGGGGGGATCTGCCTCGGAACATGCGCGCGGTGCTGCGTAAATTAAGTTGCGCAATTCCACTTAACCACTCACACGTTTACATTCGCCCTCCCATATCCCCTCCGAACTTTCTCTATAAGGTTTACTTTAAGATTTTTGGGTCGCTGAATCCGAACTTTTAACTTTCCCCCAAACCCCCCCCCCCAAATAGTTGTTTTTAACTTATATTTCTTATTGTTTTAGGGGAAAAGCATTACGAAATTCAGAAACTAGACAAAATTTGCAACAAATAGAATATATGACATTATGAATTAGGATGAACGGGAGGGTGAGGGCTGCCTCGGAACATGCACTGCGGTGCTACGTGCACTAAACGTCCAAGCAATAGGGGATTTTATCTGGCAAAATTAATGGTAGTGCTGGAAAAATAGATGTTTTTTGGGTCGCTGAATCTGAATTTGTAACTTCCCACCAAAATTTCACCTGGCAACCCCCCAAAAAAATGATTTTTTGAAAAAATTTGGTTTTTGAGAAAAGAGCGCGGGGAATGTTCCGAGGCAGCCCCCTCTCTCCCCGCTTATCCTACGTCCTAAAAATAACTTTTTCTACAAAAGAAACCAATAAATTATCCTTAAAATAATAGTGTGCGACTTCATGTTTATTTAAAAGAATTAACCAATTATACTTTAAAATAATAAAATGCATCAAATTCATAATAGGGTAAATACTTTTTTCATTAGCAAGGCTATTTAAAATGAGAAAAAAAATAACTTTTCTACAAAAGAAACCAATAAATTATCCTTAAAATAATAATGTGCGACTTCATGTTTATTTAAAAGAACCAATTATACTTTAAAATAATAAAATGCCCTCAAAGACAAATCTTAAACTAGATTTTTTTGGTTTTAAAATTTCACTTCAATCATTTAAATAATTAAAAATATTCCGTGTAAATATTTTTCTGACAAAAACTTCGAATCTGAACATGTGCCCACCTATGCGTTTGTCGCAACCAGTGTTTAAGCAATAGGTTTACGAAGGTAATCTTTCATTACCTTGTGTACTGAACAAACACTTTTGCAATAACAGGTAAAGTAAATCAATACAAAAACCCTTAACGGGTTAAAAGTTTGTGACGCAGCACTTTATCTTATGCTGTAAGAATTTTAAATATGGAACTTAAAAATAATGATATCAAATTTTGAGTGACGCTATGCTATTAATTATAATCTCTCTATATATTATTTATTTCATCTTTTTATTTTTTTATAATCGCATGTGCAAAAATTATGTTCAATTAAAAAAAAACGTATAAAAGTTTATTCATTGATGATTTAACATTTATACCTCTCATAAATTCCAAGTATGAGTTTTAAAAGATATGATATCAAAATTTTAGTGACGCTTTGATGTGGCTTTAAACGATTTGTTTTAAAATTAAATTTAAATTATTTTTGTTTTGGCTAAGATATATTCACACATCTAAATAATAGTTTTAATTTTCCAATATACTTTAAATATGTCACTTTCACTGAATTTATATGATGCATTTAAATGCATTTATTTGAATAAATTGATTTATCCTTTGTCCAATGCTATTAAAAATTTAAAATAAGATTTACGTAAATAATTTTTTTGCGTCATTGTATCCAAACTAAGTGTAACCCATGTATTCAAATGGATACTATGAGGCAAAAAAAATTATTTACGTAAATCTTATTTTAAATTTTTAATAGCATTGGACAAAGGATAAATCAATTTATTCAAATAAATGCATTTAAATGCATCATATAAATTCAGTGAAAGTAACATATTTAAAGTATATTGGAAAATTAAAACTATTATTTAGATGTGTGAATATATCTTAGCCAAAACAAAAATAATTTAAATTTAATTTTAAAACAAATCGTTTAAAGCCACATCAAAGCGTCACTAAAATTTTGATATCATATCTTTTAAAACTCATACTTGGAATTTATGAGAGGTATAAATGTTAAATCATCAATGAATAAACTTTTATACGTTTTTTTTTAATTGAACATAATTTTTGCACATGCGATTATAAAAAAATAAAAAGATGAAATAAATAATATATAGAGAGATTATAATTAATAGCATAGCGTCACTCAAAATTTGATATCATTATTTTTAAGTTCCATATTTAAAATTCTTACAGCATAAGATAAAGTGCTGCGTCACAAACTTTTAACCCGTTAAGGGTTTTTGTATTGATATCATTACTTTTTTGAGGTTATTAAAAAAATAAATAAAACAATAAACACACACAAAAAAAATTAAAGACCAATACAAAGAATTCATAGTAAGGATTTCCATTCACCTTCAATCTCTCCCCCCTCCCTCCCCGCAAAAAAGGATGACCATGCTTCAATTTTAAAGAGCACCGTGCAATGAGATTTTTATAAGAACGCTTTGGTAAGATATGGAAGTAATGTACAATATGCATGTTTAGAGGGTATTCCTGTTGGTTTGTTTCAGAGATATAAAAAGCTATGTTACATTTTACTATATAAAAAATTTACTTTGTTAAGAAAAATAGCAAGAAATATTACTCTTTAAACCTTTATGTATATATATAACAATCATCGCTCACTTGTAAAAGTAATTACATACATTTATATTAAATCCAAAACTACAAATTTCTGCTTCTCCCTTTTCTCATTCCTAGTGCAAAAAAATTAAACATTCTTTAATTTTATATAAAATAATCTTTCACCATCCCTATTTAAAATTCTTTATTAACAATAATAATAAATTATATAAAATAATCCTCTGAGCTCCGAAGATTCCACTTCTGCTTTTGGACCCACCTCTCCAGCTTACCTAAATAATAAAATCTTTCAAAAATTAGTTTGAAAAAAAAATCTGCAACATTTGTTGCTCACTAACATAAATAAATAAATAAGCACTAACTTCCCTAATGTACAGTCATGGAAAAAAAAAGTAAGCACCCCCTACTAACTCCTCATAGTCCAAGAGCTGTTAAACATTTTAGGGAAGGTATTTGAGGCACCCTGAAAATTTGTGCAACACTTCTTTTGTAATGGCTGAATACAAAATCGAATGTCTGGCTGAAGGATCGTGGCCCAAAAACTGTGCCAGACACGTGTTAAGTGCCATTTTTTGACTACCCCCAAAAAAGGTTTGAGGCACGCTGAGATTGAGACAGAATAATATTTATACTCGGAAAAAAATATTTTGAAAACGACAGACACTTTAGTCGGCCCAAAAACTGTGCCAGACACGTGTCAAGTGCCATTTTTTGACTACCCAAAAAAGGTATTTGAGGCACGCTGAGATTGAGGCAGAATAATATTTATGCTTAGAAAAAAATATTTTGAAAATGACAGACACTTTAGTCGGCACAAAAACTGTGCCAGACACGTGTCTGGCACAGTTTTTGGGCCACGATCCTTCAGCCAGACATTCGATTTTGTATTCAGGCATTACAAAAGAAGTGTTGCACAAATTTTCAGGGTGCCTCCAATACCTACTCAAAAATGTTCAACAGCTCTCCTACTATCAACAAATTACCGTAGAAGAAAGTTACTGGTACCGAACGATTGGAAATAAAGTCTACTTTTAAATGATGTATATAAAATTTGCTTAAGGGGTCATCTACATATTAAAACGAACCATAACTTTGTTTTTTTCAACAGCAGTACACAATTCTTACAGCATAAATGAATTCTACACCATTTAATTAGCCTAAAAACAAATTTTTATGCAATTCGTACTATAAGTTTCCGAGAAAATAGTTATTTTAAAACAAGCTTATTTTAAGGGCTGTATCCAAATTGAAGTTCGGTATTCGATTGTTAACCGAGGGAGCCCCCTTCTTGATCAAGACACCTTAAGCGTCACTCAAGCAGTCAATGAAGTCTGCTAGATTGCAGGACAGCGTAAGACATTTCAAAATATCTAGTCACTTCTATCATAGACGGCCCCTTAAACCATCATTTTGAGGTTTTTTAAGTACAATTTGAAAACTATTGGAGAAAAAAATGTGAAATTTTGAATTTCCATAAAGCAGGACTTAATAAATCTAAATCCATCAAAAAAATTGTAGGTTGCAATTCATAATTTTTTCGAATATTAATTTCATAATTCATATCATAAAATTATAAAAATTGCAAATTCAACGTATTTATGTTTAAGTATATTAGTATTACTGCTACACAAAAAATTAGCACATTAGGAGCATAATTTCAGGAGATATGAATAAAAATATGAAAATGTAATTCAACATTAGAAGCACTATATTTTGAATGTTTATAATTCAAAAACTTATTATTCAAATGACTTGAAATTCGGTGCCTAGGCATAGTTTGAACCGAAGATTTGAAATATCTTGTTAAAATTGGGTATTGCCATTGAAAAAAATGAAGTTTGGATTTGTTTTAATATGTAGATGGCCCCCTAAGCAAATTTTATATACATCATTTAAAAATAGACTTTATTTCCAATCGTTCGGTACCAATAACTTTCGTCTACGATAATAATTTATTAAGGAGTTAGAAGAGGGTGTTTACTTTTTTCTTTTCCGCGACTGTACATTTCACCTTTTCTCCCTCCCCCTACTCCCCAGCATTAAAATAATTTAAATTTTTATTTTTATACAGAAAATTCTTCTATATAAATTATCCTCCTATTCCTCAAAATTACCACTTTCCCACTCCAGCCTAGAGATTTCAATCTTTAAAGCTTTTGAGAAAAACGGATCTGCAAAGTCTGTTGCTTAATAATAAAAAATATACGTATAACCATGTGCACTTTAAATTATTTTTCACACAATCAATTGATGTCATGATAATAGTTGTTCTGAGCGAATAATGTGTTGGCTGGGCTGTCGTACAGATAGCTCAATTGGAAGAGTACGCCAGTACTCTTCCAATTGAGCTCTTCCAATTAAAGCCAAGGGTTATTAAAGTTCACTGTAATTCAAAATATTTAACCCCTTCGCGACAAGAGCCCTTTGGTTAATTTTTAACCTTTTACTACAGGTTTTTAAAAGCAGAAAATTTTCTGTAATTGAATCACAGAAATGCTCCGATTAAAGAAGGTAAACTTTACAATTAAAAATAAGTGGTGAGAATAATGAAGGATTCTGAACACCTTAAGTGGCTAAGTATACCGGTCGCTCATCCCCAAGGGCTTAAAGATGCTTTTTTGCTATTATAACCTTTAGGATTTACAATATAAAAAAATCTTAATCACTTCTGAGGTAAATAAAGACAGTGGAAAAAAATCAAGATGGCAATGTTTGGATTGGTAAATTCTAAGCTGAACAATTTGAGCTACAAAATGAAAAAATTATAAAGTTGTAATAATGCCCTCTTCAGAGCAGTCACAGATACTAAATCTTTAAGGTTTTTGATGAGTGAACTTGAACTACAGATGAATATAGTAGAAGATCTTTATAAAGCACACCTTGGGATGAGAAGTTGTGTGTATTATTGAATTTTGCATTATTTAGATCATATTTCATACATCATTAAATTTACCTCGTATACATGCTTTGAATTACATTCCTTGGAACCAGAAATTGTGCAAATTATAAAATTTTACATAATAGGTACAGATCACACACTATTAAATTACCTTAAAGCATGATCCAGATATGCATGGGCAAAATACAGCCGGACCTCGTTTTCCCGACACCCGGTTTTCACGTCACTCCGTTTATCACGTCAGTTTTTCAAAGTCCCGATTTTCTGTATATGATTTTAATGCAAATAAACTCCGGATTTTACGTCGTTGAATAATTTTCAACTCCGGATATCCCGACGGATATTCTTGTGGCCACACGGCGTTTTTCATCCGACTAAAACGGAAGCATTGCATTGCATTGAAACGTTCAGTAGTTATCTAACATACATTTCTGAAACAACGGATATTGATTACAATTCATTGCATAATATCGAAAAAATAATTGTAGGATCTAGCTAAAGCAAACCTTAATTCATCGATATTTCATGTAACAATAAAAAAATCAGTCATCATAAATCTGATTTTTATCCTTTTCAATTTTCTTTTTTGTGTTTATTTTGTTTAACAGTAATGTTGTATTGCTTAAAACTGCAATAACAGTTATTAATTTAAAATTGTCTTAAATTAATTAAAAATACAGCTTTTTATAAACCTATTTTTCTCTAACTCCGGTTATCGCGACACACCGCTTATGACGACACTTTTTTCTGGACATTAGAGTGTCGGGATAACGAGGTTCGACTGTAATTATAAACAGTAGTAGCTCGTTACTGACAGTTTTGGGGACACTAAATGCATTGTTGGCAAATTTATTCCTTTTTCACTATTTTTAATAATAATGAAATCTTTGCCTTATTTTTGGCAGAACTTTCTTCCATTAAATAAGGCAAAAATTTAGTAAAAAAAAACTTTTGGAAGGCATGCATTTTAGTGCTGCAAGAAAAACCTGTCATGAGTTACTATTGATTATAACACCCATTTACAAAAAAATTTAATATAATAACATTGTTTTCATTACTCCAAAATAATGCGTTAAAGACGATAACGCATCAAATTTAGTGTTCCAAGAAATAGCAATATTTGTGAAATACCTAAGCTTCTTAACTGCAAAATTCATTGTTTACATATGAGAAATACATTACATTATCTGCATTAAAATGTTTAAGTGGCAGACTTTTGTGATTGAACAATAACTGCTTGCAGAGTGCTTTTAATGATTTTAGAATATAAAATTGTGGCTCTTAAACTGCTATTAATCCAATACAGTAATAGGGATAAAAAAATCATTAAATAGTTCATTTAAAAAAAAATATTTGTATTTTGATCAGATATACCGATTATTACTACCATATGTTATATGTAACATATTTATTAGAAAAGTTACAACTATTTTGATGAAGTTTTGGATCCCCCCCCCCCCCTCATACTGTCAAATTTCGCGAGGGTTTTTTTTCTTGTGATGTTCCTACCCCGACCGAGAATGGAGCGGGTTTTTTACAATCAACTGATTAATTTTGTTTTTCTTTTATTGCTACTTTTTTATGTTAGAGTGGTGATCTTTCAAATGCTATTGCACAACGAGGCGATAAACGTGCTACTCTGTAAGTGATACGGCAACCCTCCAGTGTACAGGGGGAATTGATAAAAAGAGTTTTTGTAATCGGAATATGCGGAATGTTAAAGAATACTGGATGGTTTAATGAAAGAAGAATAAAAACTTAATATTTAATTTAAGATGCGAGGCAGATTAATATATTAATTGAAATGGTTACTGGGTAATCACTTTATTAGTTTATACAAAGTCTAATTATCATGACAGCTACAATGCAGCTGCTAATGAAATTTTGTGAAACCAATCTTTTCTAAATAGTAACATGTTCTGAATTGTTCTTCTTTACAATTATACTTCATTACCACAAATACCATATAAGGGAGCTGGCTACTTTTATATTTTTTAAAAGTAAATTATTTAAAGCTTTCTTTTAAGCATATTAACTTTAAAATTAAATAAAAACAAGTATCTTACTTTTGCAAAAAAGCTGTTTTATCTTATTTATCTATAAACTTTAATTACTAAATAAGGAAAAGTATCATGATGAAAATTTATACTTTTAGGAGCTCAAAACAACCAGTCAAGATAAAATGGTTCATTTTGAGCTAATCGTGATAATTTAAGTATATAAAGTAGAATTTACTATCAGTCAAAAATATGTCCAAGACTGAAATCAGTCCTGAGACTGAAGGTCTTGCACCCATGGCTGTAATCAGCCTAAAAGAAATGCTTCAGGGTTTGTTTGTTTTTTCTTCTGTTTTTCTTTTGTTACAGAGATAAACGGAAATAAGAATTTTTTTTCCCCTTTAGATTTAATTTTATAAAAATAAAATACTACGATGCTTTAATTTTTGAAGCTGAAAAGAGTTATACATAAAAAAATAAATAAATAAACGAAAGATACCCATATTTCGAAAAAGATGTCATTTTAAGTCAATTTTCGTTTATAATGTTATTAGAAACGATTCGCAAATGAATCATTTTATAAACGGGATTGGAAATCTTAATTTTGATTTCTTCATACCTTTTATTTAAATTGTGCGTTCTTTAAAAATGAAAGATTTTGTTTAATTTCTTTAAAAGAAGACTTAAAACACAAAATTAAATTAGTAATCTATCTGTATTACACTCACATATCACAAGAAATACCTATGCCACACATGAACGTTATTTTGTAAGGAAAACAGTTATGAGTATTGTTGAAAATAAAAACAATTCAGAACATTATACTAATTAGAAAGGATCGGTTGCAAAGAATGCTGTCTGGATAATTAGAAATTGTACTCACTTTCTCCCCTTGGAATACCATTTCAAGATCTTTGATATTTCTTATTTCTTCAGTCAACTTCGCGTATCGCGTAGTGATACATGGCGAAGTCTTATGGCGAACGCGATGAATTTTCATTTCGATACGAGAATTTGCGATAAATATCGAATTTCGATACGAGAATTTTTTTTAAAATGTGAAATATTTTCTCCTTAAAAAATGTTTACTTACTATGAATAACAATGAAATAAAATACATATAATTACAAAATACTGTTCCATTTAAAAAAAATCAGTCTAAGTATTTTAAAGCACATAATAAACTGTTTTTATAGTTTAAAAAAAGATTTATTGCCAATACTCAGATTTTTAACTGTGACCTTAATCGCGCAAAACCGATGTGCAACGTTCTGTCTGCTAGCCCATAGAATAACATGTAATCCGCGATCCTAAGAAGTCCAATTTTTCATGCGGATTATATAAAATTTAAGAGTTTTCCTAGATACTAGGTTAGTGTTATCCACTTCATCAAAAACAGATTCATTTTATATATTAATGTTTTTAAAAAAATCTAGACAGTTTCGGAGAAAAAAAAAAGACAAACTTACACCATCGAAATTACTTTCAAAATGGGTTTACAGATCTGAAAATATACTGCACGTAGAATTGTAAAAAATTCAGAATAGGATTAGACTGCAGATATAAGACTATTTTTAAAAAATCAGAACAATAGGACCTATATTTGCTGAGTTATTAATAGGCGGCTTTTCGCATTTTCTTTGATGTCGAGTTAGCTGTATATATGAGTTCCGCCATCTACGAATTCTACGATACGATACGATACGATTTTAGGCTTAAGGCTGCGTCACTCGGAATACTACCGTCTTCCATGATAAGCTATCTTGGATATCATAAAATTTTATGCATCTCAATATACTTATATAAATTTGTTCATAGTGTAAATGCTTCTTTCATTAGCAAGGCTAATTAAATGAGAAAAAAAATAACTTTTTCTACAAAAGAAACCAATAAATTATCCTTAAAATAATATTCAAATAATAGTGTGCGACTCATGTTTATTTAAATGAATTAAACAATTCTACTTTGAATTAATAAAATGCGATCAAAGCAAATTAAACCTTAAACTTTCTTTTCTTTGGTTTTAAATTTCACTTCAATCATTCAAATCATATAAAACACTCCTTGTAAAATATTTTTCACATGATAATTTTTTTGTGCTTTTCAAAAACGAAAAAATCTTATTAGAATCGCAAACTTATGCAATAATGTGGCACAAACTCATAAAAACATTGGTGTTTTGCAGAAAATATTTTTTGTAATTTTAATATTAATATAGATACATAAAAACGAAATTATATATTTATGTATTTCCGCATGTCTAATTGATGAGGAAAATTATTTTGAATGATTTTGAATGCATATGAATAAATTTCTGTATTTCTGACTAGAACTTCGAACCTGAACATGCACCCACCTATGCGTTTGTCGCTATTCTTTTATAAAGGTACTCTAATAGTAACCAGCGTTTGTGCAATATTTTTAATAAGATAACCTTTCATTACCTTGTGTATAGATTAAACACTTTTGCAATAACAGGTAAATCATAAAATTTTATGCATCTCAATATAGTTAGATAAGTTTGTTTATAGTGTAAGTACTTCTTTCATTAACAAGGATAGCAAGAAAAAAAGAACTTTTTCTACAAAAGAAACAAATAAATTCTCCTTACAAAATTAGTGTGTGACTTCATGTTTATTTGAATGAATTAATCAATTCTACTGTAAAATAATTAAATGCCATCAAAGACAAATTAAAACTTAAACTAGCTTTTCTTGTTTTAAACTTTGACTTCATATTTATTTAAATGAATTAATCAATTCTACTTTAAAATAATAAAATGCCATCAAAGACAAATTAAATCTAAAACTAGCTTTTCTTGTTTTAAACTTTCACTTCAATCATTCAAATAATTTAAAATACTCCATGTAAAATATTTTTCGCATAATAATCTTTTTGCTCTTTTCAAAAACAACAACAACAAAAAATCTTACTAGAGTCATAAACTTATGCAATAATGCGGCACAAACTTGTAAAAACATTATTGTTTTGTAGAACATATATTTTTGTAATTTTAATATTAATATAGATACATAGAAACGAATTTATATATTTATGTATTTACGCAAGTCTAATTGATGAGGAAAATTATTTTAAATGATTTCGAATGCGCATAAAGCATTTAAAAATAAAGCTCTATTTTTCCTTTAAAAAAAGTCATTTTCTTCAGCAAAACAGACAATTTGTTTCAGAAAAATTGCATTTGAAAGTACAGTTTCCTTCCTATTTGACCGTGTAAAGATTTAAATTATGCAATGCTCAGAAATTAATAAATAAAATTTCAGTAAAAGCGAAACTTATTGGTTACGTTGTTGTCATTATCCATATGACGTCAGCGTTACTCCCGAATTTGTTTTTGTTTTATTACTTTCTTCTATCTTCAATAGAAGAAAATATTGTAATCGAAATTTTTTTCGACTTCCGGTTTTCGACGGACAGATATCCCAAAAAACATGTTTATAGAAAATGTATGTCTGTCCGTGTATCAATACGTCCGTATGTCGCCATTTTATCATCAAAAAGTGTATGAAATTATGCATAGAATAGAGTCAAAACACTGTTTTAAACACTAGTGTCGTGAAGGAAATTTTCACCTTGTTATTAATAAACTTTATAATATACTTATAACTACTTAAAAGGTGACAAAAACATATAAAAACATATAAAAATATTATTTAATGAGACCTGAGATCTTTCGAACACACACGCGTTCATTTTCAAAGGGATAAAAGATGATTGACTGAATAGAAATACATTTAAAAACAAAAACAAAAATAGTACGCATGCGCAAGCGTAGTTCAGTCCATTTCTCTGCAGAGGGATGAAAAGATCAGTTCATATTATCAGGAGGTCCTGAAATATTTAGGTTATTGTACCAAATTGCGGGAATATTATAGGAAAGGACGTCGTTACAAACATTATCACTTCTAAGTAAAATTTCAATGGATTCACGGATTATTGATGAGTAGTGGTTAGACGTTGAAATGATAATTTTAGCTTTTTCGAAGTTTATTTTAATATTTTCTGTTTGATGCAATCTGAATATTTTGAATCTGAATTTTTGTTTTTGTTTTTAAATGTATTTCTATTCAGTCAATCATCTTTTATCCCTTTGAAAATGAACGCGTGTGTATTCGAAAGATCTCGGATTACATTAAATAATATTTTTATACGTTTTTATATGTTTTTGTCACCTTTTAAGTAGTTATAAGTATATTATAAAGTTATGCATAGAATTGAACAATTTTTTTTTTTTTTTTTTTTTTTTGTGTGTGTGTGTGTGTGTGTGTTTGGCTATGGCAAGCAGGTCCTCCCTTAATTTGGAAAAAATTCCGACGGAAGGGGGCGCTGTAATAGCGATTTTTGTGACATTTTAATTGTTGTACCATCGAAAAGTGTATTAAATTATGAATAGAATCCAACCAAATTTTTTATTTTCTTCTATCTTCAATAGAAGAAAGTATTGTAATCGAAATTTTTTTCGACTTCCGGTTTTCGACGGATTTACACGTTTTAGGGGTCAGAGATCCCAAAAAACATGTTTATAGAAAATGTCTGTCCGTGTGTCCGTCTGTTTGTCGCCATTTTACCATCAAAAAGTGTATGAAGTTATGCAAAGAATTGAACCAAATTTTTATTTTAAGTTCTTGGCTATAGCAAGCAGATCCTCCCTGAATTTGGAAAAAAATAGCCGCTAGGGGGCGCTGTAATAGCGATTTTTGTGCCATTTTGAATATTGTACCATCGAAAATTGTATGAAGTTATGCATAGAATTGAGCCAAATTTTTTGTTTTTTTTTTTTTTTTTTTTTTTTTTTTTTTTTTTAGCACGAAGGTCCCTCCTGAATTTGGAAAAATTCCGCCCGAAGGGGGCGCTATAAATGCGATGTCTGTGCCATTTTCATTATTGTACCATCGAAAAGTGTATGAAGTTATGTATATAATTGAACCAAATTTTTTGTGCATGTTTCCGGATATGGCAAGCAAGTCTTCCGTGAACTTGAAAAAGTTCCGCTAGAAGGGGGCGCTATAATTGGATCTCTGCATCATTTTCATTATTGTACCATCGAAAAGTGTATAAAATTATGCATACAATTGAACCAAATTTTTTGTGCATGTTTTTGGCTTTGGCCAACAGATCCTCCTTGAATTTGAAAATATCGCGCGGTAAAGGGACTCTGTAATAGCGATTTTTGTATACTTTTCTTGATTTTTCGTACTTCTATTGTCCATCGAAAGCTCGTGCAAAGGCGGGAGCTCGCTTCCTGCTAAGCCGGCTATTCGCAAACATCTGATAACAACAGGATAAGGAAAACTATTAATTTTAACAAATATCATGATATAGATTAACTCGTTTTTAGTTCTTTTAATTGACTGAAGCAGAAATTTAAGATGAAAATCAAAGTTGGTATAGTATTGAACTAATACCATTGAAGTATTAACATGTGTAACTAGTTTTTGAAATATTAAGATGTATAAGATAGAAGAAAGTTTTGGGATTGACACATCCAATTAGTTATGTATGTTTTTGGCTATGCCAAGCAGGTTCTCCTTGAATTTGAAAATATTCTGCCGAAAAGAAGCACTGTAATAGCGATTTTTGTATAATTTTCTTGATTTTTCGTAGTTCTGTTGTACACCTGCGGTTCGTAAAGCGACGGGAACTTCGCAACATGATAAGCCGGCTATTTACGAACAGCTGATGTACAAAAGAATAACGGAAAACTATTGATTTTAATAAATATCATGATCGAGATGAACTCGTTTTTACTCCGATTCATTGACTGAAGCAGAAATTTAAGATAGAAATAAAATTGGTATAGTATTGAAATAATTATATTAAAGTATTGACATTTGTAACTACATTTTGAAACTGTATTAAGATAGAAGATTATATTAGATAGAAGCCCAAATAGCATGAACATTAGCAGCAAGTTTGATTTTTTCTAACATTATCTTGTCGTGACAAATTTGAATTGAGAAATTCGCAGCAAATTTCCCGCAAGGTATACCATCTTCTACTTGCATGAGTAGTTTGTTGTGTAACTGATGGCAAGACTGTCATTAATTCACTAAAGTGACAAAAACAAAAACTCCCTCTGTTGAGAGAATAAACAATCAGCACATACGCAGAAATTGCAGAAATTTTATTCCGCTGGCACCGGTTTTTCTAAACGCTATACTTATCAAATACAAAAAGGTTCGTACTGAAAAGTACAAATATTACCTTAATTTGTTTATGGTGATGAAAACGATGCATGCACCTTCATGCGGTGTGTTCGCATCAATAGACCTGATATGGTCTATGCACCCATCCAAAGGGGTTAAACTTATATTCTAACAGTTCTAAGAAGATAATGGCGCGTGGAAAGATTACTACATTGTAGTATTTTTGATTACTTGTTTGCCGTTAATTTGCAATAAATTTGATATAGCGTGAATTTAACTTGCACGACAAGTTAGCTGCAAGTTCAAAGTGTGGTGACTTCGGCGTTTGCATTATCTTGCTGCAGTCTTGTTATGAACTTTCAGCCTTGTCATGCTGACCTTGCTGCAACTTTGCAGGTTTTGAAAGCAAGACTGCTGCTAAGTTTCTGCAAATTAAAAATGCTATCTGGGAGAAAGTTCTGGGATTGGCACATCCAACTAGTAATATAGATGAGATACACATTATTTCTAAACATGCTGCATGTTTATAAGAATAGAAATTATGTGTAGACATAAACAATTAAATTTAAAAAATCAAAAAACCCGACTGCGTAAAAAGCGAACTAATTAATTATTTATCATCAATGTGAAACTATTTTTTTTTTCAGTTCCTACTATTAGCTCACACTCTCGCTATATATATCTTGTTCAAATTTTCAATCGTTAATAAAATACTTATTATTCATCCAATCAAGCTCAAATAATTTTTTAAAACTTGTAGTGGATGGCACTTCATGTTAATCCAGTTTTTTTCAAATATTAATTCATTAATTAAATTAAATTAATTAATTTTCAATAATCGAGAGAGCCCTCTTCTTGATCATGGCATTTTAAGCGCCACTCAAAAGGAAAGAAGAATGGGAGAAAAAAAAATTCTCTTATTGACCTAAGTAGGAATTGACTTAAAGTATTTTTTTTTTTTTACTTGTTTATATTACTTACCTATTTTTTTTATTTACTTGTATTGATGACTTTTAAGTTGTGTTTAATTGTTAGTTCCTATCTATAAACACTGTTTTGATGAGGTCTATAGATGTCTATGATGGTTAGAGTTGCAGTAAATCTAGAGATCCTACATACACAACTTCTAGGTTGTATAATATTTTAACGGATCTTCTGACTGTAAAATAGTCAATGAAACATCGTCTTCATTTTGAAAGACCTATCCAATGATATGCCACTCAATAGGGTGCGTAATTTTTTTTCGTCTCTACCGCCATTTTGTATTTTACGGGCGCCATTTTGAATTTATAAAAACAAAACCTAGCCTATAACCATCGGGCCCGTTAAGACGAATTGATAGAGACATCATTCATTAAAATCCATCCAGCCGTTGGGATGTTTCGAGGGTATAAAGAAATCCACATACACAGATACGCGTGAAACATATAACCCTTCTTTTCAGTCGGGTAATAATGTGATATCAAACCAAAATATAAAAATAAAAAATAAAATGTTAAAGAAATAAAACTCATGTCAAAATCCATTTATTCATATTTCCAGGGGATCCGACAGTGGCTGGCCACTTGAAACCTTGCGAAGAAGTGCTACAAGCAGTTGAAAAAAGTCTCAAAAGTGCTAAGTATAATGGTTACGCTCCCAGTACAGGTAATTCCTTTACTGATTACTCTTAATTGTTATAGTGATTGTTCATTTTATTTCAGTGATTCAAATAATTACTCAATAGCATTAACCTTTAACTGATGTTGCCGGTCTCACAGACGACTGCTTTTTTCAATATTTATAGTTTAACTTTTAACTTTCAATTTAACTACAAACATTGCCGAAATTTTGTTTCGTTTGGAACTTTAGTATTATCGCCAGAGACTTTTGAATAAGTGAATTTTAATTATATCAGCCCTGTACAAAATGTTTAGTACAAAAACACCATCCAGTGAGTTAATCACGCCTTTTATTCATCTTTCGATGGAGTCACAGTAGTTATGTGGCAGTTTCTGTCACATCAGTTAAAGGTTAATATAGGAAAATAATAATAAAACAATGCATGTTCAAGGCCGCAGCCAATGGGGAGATCACCAAATTTTTGTGGGGATGACTAATAGTCAAGATTCAAAAATGAAAATTCCACTCTAGAATATCTTTATTGTATGCGATTTCTAAGAAATCTTTACAGTTCAATCGATTTTTTTTAGAATGGGACTATCTAAAAGCGGAACGTTAATGGTGTTAAAATTATTACAACAGCTCAATATAAATCATGAGACTTGTTTAGCATAAATTCTTGAAAAACGCAATGGAACTTCTTTTTAAATTTTCACAAACTGAGTTGTTCCAACATGTGCTACCGGGAAGACATCTTTGGCAATAAAACATTTGAAAATATATGTAAAAAATGCCAAACATTAATTTGGTTGATGCTAACGGCAATACGCACTGAAGAAGGGTCTACTAAATGAAATTATTAGCCTCCGGCACGGTATGCTATTTCTTTCTCCCAGCTTATTTTGTGTCCAAAAAATAACGTTACCTTACAGAGGCTAGCCGTAAAACAAAGCATTACGATTAAATACTCTTTAGAATTTTTAAAATTTCTAAGCATCACACATTTTCAATTTTTATACCGTCGTATTGGAAAAAAAAAAAGCTCTTTTAAATGCATTTTGTTTGAAAACTGTATCTCCATTTAGTTTTGAAATATTAATTTTTTTGTAGTTTTTGGAGCCATTTTCTTAATATTGGCAACGGAAGTACTTCATTTCTGCAGAAAGTAAAGGAAAAATAGTTTTAAAATAGTAATTATATATTTTTGTTGCCATTTTCTCGTAACAACCGAAAGAAAATGTAATTAAAATACGTGCTATTTTGAAAAAAATATAAACGAATGATTTCTGTTAAATCAATCGAGCTATTATATACTATATTTAATTGTAAGTATCTATGAATCATTAGATGGCCGTTTTTTTTTTTTTTTTTCGATTTTCTTGAATGACGGAATCTTTTTGCTGCATTTGTGCATTATTTCGCGATAGTGATGTACTATGCATGCTTTACTGTAGATGTTTAAGAGTAGATCGTAAACGTGGAATTCTTAAGCGGATGCGAATGCGAATGACATCATTTTACATAAAATAAAACGTGTGATTTAAGGCTTAAAGTTGAAATATGTTTTGTACTGCAGTAGAGTCCCGCTTAACCAAGTTATTTTCTGCTGATGGACTGGTGGTTTCTATTATTATGAAACAGCCATTATAAATGAAATGTTACGTAAAGATGAAAGAGCAGCCGTAAAAAAAAATTATGCCCCCCCCCCCCCCATTCTCACCAGAAAATCAGAGTTATAACTTTTTACGCCCGCTCTTTCATCTTCACCTAACACTTCATTTATAATGGCTGTTTCATAATAATAGAAGCCATCAGTCCATCAGAAGAAAATGAAGTAATGGAAATGCCGGGGGCGACACTAAATTCTGAAAAAAGCAGAATTCCTGTTCTCTGGTAATTTTATTTCCAATGAAAAAAAGCTTAAAGTTTCTTTTGTAATTATATTAAATTGAATTATTTGAATTCACAATAAAACTTAATTAAAATCTTAATCTTACTTGCCTCTATTCAATTAGTAAAAAAAAGAGTCTAAAATAAATCAAGATTAGAATCCAAGACTTTAAATCCCCCTCCGAAATATTTTTCTGGCTACGGGCTTGTGCATATTACATGTTATATGATAGACATAGTAACTAAATTATGCTATAAATCTGATAATTTTAGGCCATTTTGAACCAAGAGAAGCTGTAGCAAGATATTCCTCCCGACCAGGAGCAACAATCGAAGCTAAAGTAAGTAATATTTTATCTTTATTACTTTAAACACTAGGTACCCTGCCCTCTACGAACTACGCTCGCCAACTCCCATTCAGACACTGCAGATTCTAAAAACACGCTAATTTTATCGGCTTTAAGATATTACGGAATGTTTAATTATAATTAAAAAAAAAAAAACAGTGGAGATCTCCCTGTAAATGGGTTTCCATTCATTTCCCTTTTGCTGAGGGATTTTCAGGCCGAATCAGCAGCTGTTAAGACATCTAATAGCTGTTTTCGCTTTTGATTAATTAAAATTTGTTGAATATTTGAAAATCAGCTAATATAAAATGAACTAAGTCAACAGAGTCTTTACCTCCCGGTAATTTTTAACAACACTGTAAAACTAGTATGTTGTGGCCATCACAAAACTTTCTTCTATACAAATCACGTCCATTAAATCATTTAAATAGTACAAGAAATGACAACGATTTAGCACCAATTCATATCAAAGTGTATCTGAATTTGAAGTTGGATGAAAATTCGTGCATTAGTTCTTGAGATAGAGCTATAGCGGAAATTCTGAAAAAAATGTAGTATAGCAGCGCCACCTGTTGAGCGATTTACACCAAAAGTAAACAGCACTAAACGATATCAAGGTATACCTGAATCTGAAGTTTGTTGAAAATCCAAGCATTAGTTCTTGAGATAAAGCTATTGCGGAAATCGCAAAAAATACAGCATAGCAACGCCACCTGTTGAGCGATTTACACCAAAAATTAAACAGCACTAATTTATACATCAATTCATGTCAAGGACTAACTAAATCTGAAGTTTGATGAAAATCCGTGCAATAGTTCTTGAGATATACCTCTTGTGGAAATCGTGAAAAATGCAGCACAGCAGCGCCACCTGTTGGGCGATTTGTACCAAACCTTAAGCAGCACTAATTTATATCAGGGACTAACTGAATCTGAAGTTTGATGAAAATTCATGCATTTTTTCTTGAGTTAGAGCTATTGCGATAATCATGAACAATGCAGCATACCAGCGCCACCTGTTGGGCAATTTTCACAAAAAAGTAATCAGCACCAAACTATATCCTGGACTAACTGAATCTTAAGTTTTATGAAAATCCGTGCAGTAGTTCTTGAGATACAGCTATTGCAGAAATCGTTAAAAATGCCGCATAGCAGCGCCACCTGTTGGGCGATTTTCACCAAAAACTAATCAGTTCCAGTTTATATCAAGGTCTAACTAAATATGAAGTTTTGTGAAATTTCGTGCATTATTTCTTGAGATAGAGCACCCACAAAATTTGTGTCACATACAGACAGAAAGACGGACAGACAGACAGACAGACAGACTGACTGACAGACAGACATTTTGTAAAAACATGTTTTTTGGAATCTCTGACTCATAAAACGTGTAAATCCGTCGAAAACTGGAATTCGAAAATTTTCATGAAACCAATACTTTCTTCTTGTAAAGATAGAAGAAAGTAAAAATCGTTTTAAATAAGACATTTTAAAGGTATCGTTTTAAATCTGACGTAATTTTCACCAAAGATTTATTTCTATCTCTTTTAATATTCACGTGAAAATATTATTATTTGAGCTGTCTTCGAATTGGCAACAATAGTTAAAAAGATCATCTCGAAATATCAAATAAAAGTCTTGTGTAATTATATTTTTAAGTTTAAATTGTTTGGCAATGTTATTATATGACTATTTTAATTATGACGTATCCCCCCTTCCCCCATTAACTGCTTTTAACACAGATTAATGAATTAATTATTTTAAAGTTTTCTTTCTTTTTTAATATTCACGTGTAAATACAATTTCATGACGTAATTTTCAATATTTTCTTGCTTTTATCACGTAATCATTTAATTATAATTTGAAAGTTTTTTTTCTATTTATAATAGTCACGTGTGAATATTTTTTTAATTTAAAGTAAATAGTATTCTTTGTGCTGTTTTTACAATTCACAACAATTTAAAATAACAACATTTTCTAAAATAGGAGCAAAATATGTCTTGAAATGTTGAAAATTTGAATACAGATTTAAAAAAAGAAAAAAAAAACCCTAAAAAAATCAGTTACTGCATCGGTGACAGCGTTAGTTACTTTTTTTTTAGAATAGAGAGAGACAAGAAAATGCAATGCACTCTATTAAATTATTTATAACTCTTTATTTTACATGCGATATTAGTTCTAGTGAATTCTGTATTAATTTGAGATGCAACAGGGTCCAAATTATACTGAAGGAGTGCAGAAATAATAATTTCTAAGTTATCAAATATCTTCTTTTTAACACTTTCCAACATAGTTGAAAAGTGTTTATGTCTTCGGTTTGTCTGGCCGTCTGTCTCTCCGTAATCTAACTCGCGTAAATATACTCCGATTGTCATGTAATTTATATATATTACTGAGGTTTATCATGGAATATTCGGTATTGAAAATTAAGTGTATTGCATTTCTAGTCCTTTTACATGGGCAATCAAAAGAATTCCATTACATTATGGCACATGGGGGAAAATCGTTTCAGTGTAATTTGATCATGTTATACTATTTCAAACACATTGAAATTGACATACACCGCGGAGGTGAACTATAGTATGCTTTCTATAGAATATGATGTGCATAGCATTTACCGTATATTTACAGGGACACACAAAAGAATTCGGTCACAGTAAATGAGTAATAATTGCTGTAACTGCGTTTTAAATTGTGATATGCGTTTTAAATTTAATTTTTTTTTTCTTGGTGCGCATAAATTCTCTATATCATACACATGGCTTCACAAAAAAAATTCGCATACAATTCCGCTTGTTGGCGGAAATTGCTGAAGGGACACTTTCAACTGTGTTATACGGTTCCTAACTGAACTAAAATTTTCATACTATGTAGCATACATACAAATTTATAGATTATATACAGGATTACACAAAAGGATTAGGATATTTTTCCGACTATAGATGATAATTGTTGAAATTGGATTTTCAAATGTGTTAAAGTTTTCCAAATTGTTTCACAATCCCCCATTGCATATGGAATAAAAACAAGTCGGAAATTGTACGTCAAACATGGCAAATGAGGTGCGTTCGTAACATAACTAGTTTATAAATATTCAGATCTTGGTGCAATAGCTCTTGCAGTCTTATGCACAAATGCATGAATACGAAATTCATTAAGATTATATATATTAAATTCAGTAATACGGAAATAATAGGACTCCATCTTAAATAGGACGCAATCACCATTGCAACCTAGAATCATTATCTATCATGTGATATCATTGAATTAATTACGTATGATAGGATTTAATAGAATGGAGGAAACTTTTATTAATATCTTTTTAAGTTTTGATTCAATTTTCATAAAATTTGAAATGCCCCGACAAATGCAACGATTATGTATAGTAAATTTCAAACCATTCGGTTGGGTAGTTTTTGCGCTGGTCTATGCAGACAGAGAGACGGGCGGACCAGACGACGACTATAGATGCTACGTATTTATATAATTACGAACGCACCTAAAAATAAGTAAGGCTGCAGCTTACTATCTCAGTAGTTCTCTTAGATAAGAGCAACGCTGCCCCGATGATCTGAATCGAGGCTGAAGAAAAAACGTTCCAACTGTTGTTTTTATTAGTGTTGTTGAGTTAGCAGTATAGTAGTATTGTCGTTGTTGTTGTTGTTATTATTATTATTAGTAGTAGTAGCAGTATTGTTATTATTATTATTTAAGTTACCGTTTTACCCTAATTAATTCTATTATATATAATTGGATGTAGATATTGAACCTATTAATTCCTATCAACAATGCTAATTCGAAGTTTCTCGTACTTTTACACAGTAAATTGGTGAAGCACTACCACAACTTAACTTTATTCATCAATTTTAATTCGATAATAAAATAAAATGAATGAACTTTTGAATACAGAATAGGAAAAATAATCGGATTTCTCCGACATTTTAAATGAATTCTGTCTCTGGGAAGTTAATTTTATGCATCGTCCGTACCAAATCTCATATCAGATTCGGATGTTATTTTTTTTAAGTTATTGTTTTACACTAATTAATTCTATTACATATAATTGGATGTACGTAGATACTGAATCCATTAATTCCGATCAACTGTACAAACTCAAAGTTTCTCGTACTTTTATACAGAAAATTGGTGAAGCTCTACCACAACTTCAAATTTATTCATAAATTTTAATTCGCTAATAGAATAAAATAAATTAACTTTTCAATGCAGAATAGAAAAAATAATTGGATTTCTCCGACATTTTAAATAAATTCTGCCTCTGAAAAGTTAATTTTTATGCATCGTCCGCACCAAGTCTCATATCAGATTCTGGTGTTATTATTATTATTATTATTATTTAAGTTACTGTTTTACGCTAATTAGTTCTATTGCATACAATTGTATGTAGATATTGAATCCATTAATTCCGATTAACTGTACAAACTCAAAGTTTCTTGTACTTTTATACGGTAAATTGGTGAAGCTCTACCACAACTTCAAATTTATTCATTAATTTTAATTTGATAATAGAATACCTTTTCAATGCAGAATAGGAAAAATAATTGGATTTCATCGACATTTTAAATAAATTTTGACCCTGGGAAATTAATTTTTATGCATCGTCCGCACCAAATCTCACGTCAGATACTGATGACCATGAGACCAAGTTCAAATCTAAGGTATTGCTTTTGTTTTTGGCAACATTTTTCATCAGCAGGAAAAGGAATTGTAGTATAAACATATCAGAGTGAGACGCATTCTTTTATCTGGATCTCCTTCTGTATAAGATACCGTTTTCTGCAAGTCTTATTTTAAAACCAGATGCATTATTCAAAACAAGGGAAATTTTATTTGTTAATATAGCGCTGTGAATACTTAATCGTGGATTCAGAATTGCTTTGAAAAGTAAAAAGTAGAAAAGTAAATCAGTTTGTGACATATATATTTACGGTTAACGGAACAAGACACAATGAACATGTTTTAATTTTATAACTTTAGAAACCATGCTAGAATATAAAATTAGCATTTTTATCCACAATTAACATAGTTTGAAGTAAGATATTTAGATCTTTGTGTTTGAAAAGATCCTTGTTCAATCCTTTATATCCTGAATTTTGAATTAAAAAAATTTCTTCACCTGAATAATTATTTATGTTAATGTGTAAGATATCCAGAACAACTTATATAATAATGATTTTATTTTTAGATTTTTTTAAAATTAAAACGAATTTAATAAATCAGTAGTTTGAGTTATTTTTGAAAAAAATTTCCAAGAATAATTACATCAATTAATAAAAAATACTGCTATGGAAATTACACAATTCTCATAAAAACAGTGTAAATAAATGCATTGTGATCCTATCTGTAACAGTGCCGACAAATTTTCAAATTAGCTCGGTAGTTCTGGCGATTACTCTCTGAAAACAAAAGAAGAAAGAAAAAACATGCATTAAGCATAGACTATGAAACATTTTATAATACTTCCATAATACTTTAAAAGACCTTCGTTGTTTAGGGAAATAAGGTAAATAAGATTCTTAAGTAAACATTTTAGAAAACGCATAAAACATTTAAAACTGATTTCAGCAATTACTGAACATAGCCAAATATATATTCCGATTCTTTTGTACAATCCTGTATTTGATCTGAATTTTGGCATATATACTATATAATACGAAAACTTAGTTTAGCAAGCAAACGAATAATAAATTGAAATTTCACTTTCAGTAATTTTTACCAATAGACGGAAACTTACTTGAATGCATTTGTACAGCCCTGTATTTTATGCGTGTTTTGTAGTTTCAAATTTTTCGTATAACATTTTTTAATGGGATAAGAGCTACACCTAGGTAAATGGTTCAGAAAATGACCACATTAAAAAAAAAATCCCTGCTGGCTCGGCCTACAGGCGGAGGTAGATTTCGAAGTACTAATTTCACCAACAAAAGCCAAATCAAGATTAGAGATAAACCCAGTTTAACAATTTTATCTGACCGCTTTCGACGAATTTTTAATTTCATTTTTCTGTAAGAGCTTGTTTTGTCAAAATCATATTAATTCGGTATTAAAAAAATATTTTTCCTCGCTCAACAACTCGAAATTTTCTGACACATTTTTAAAAGTAAAAACATAAAACTTGCTGATGTGATTTTTTGAAGAGATTTATACGCGACCAATATGTTTTTATTTTTCCTTTCAATTAATTAGAACTTCATTTACAATTATTTTCTCAGTACGACCGTTGTTTTCGTTTCCAGCACTATCGCTTCAGGTAATTCGGTTCAAAATGCCCACTTTGACAGCATCTTTTGAAATACATTCTGCCTTTATCAAAAAATCGACCCATACAGCACTTTATATATTTTCTGAATAAGAGAACCTGCCAATTGGATGCGTTTGAGAGCGAAAATGAATTTAAAAATGAGTCAGAAAATAAGCCGTTTGGATTTCAGTACACCTTTAATACGATAATTTTTTCGTCAACCCCTATTTTTTTTTTCTCTGTAAGAGTTGATTTTATCAAAAACTTGTCAGTCTGAAAGTTGTAGATAATATTGATAAAATGTATAATAAATTTAAGCGGATTGGATATTTTGTGAATTGACGAAGTTATGAATTGTTTTCTTCTTCAACCCCCCCCCCCCCAACCCCATTTTTTTTCGTTTTTATTTTTTATTTTATTTTATTTTTATTTATTTATTCATTTTTTGTAGTAAGAGTTGGTTCTAACAAAAACTTGTCAGTATAAAAGTTGTAGATAATATTAAGAAGGCTTATAATAAGTTTAAGTGAATTTGATACCTTAAGAATTGACGAAGTTATGAATTTTTTTCTCCCTAAAACCCTACTTTTTTGCTCCCTTTGAGCCCATTTTTAATTTTATCAAAAATCTGTGATACATAAATTTTTAATCATTTTCCTAGAAGTAATAATAACTTTAAACTAATTTGATATGTACAAAAATTAAGAAGTTATGGGGGTTTTCGGTTTTCACAAACCCCCTCCCTATTTCACCCTGTAGGTCCGATTTTGCCTATTAACGAACTTGACCGAGATTTTCTACCCCTTGATTTTATGTATCCGTTTGGAAGCGATTTGCATAGAATTAAGGAAGTTATCGTGTCCATAATAGAGTGATATAGATAGATAAATAGATAGATAGATAAAGTGTTTTACTGAAGATGGTTTTGGGTTCTAGAGGTCACGATCGGTGTAGATCTGCAAAAAATTTTCAGAAATTACAACATAGGAGTGATCGCAATAGGTAGTATTTCATACGAAATCTTCCAAATATTTAGCTTCGACTGTTTCACTGTGCTTTCTAAATAGGATTGAGCAAATTATTTTGTAGGAAAAGTGCAATTTATTTTTATTAATAGATGAATTAAATAAATTTTACATTGAATTTTCTCTAATGGTACTTAAAAGTACCCTCAGTATATAAAGGGTTAAGCTCTTCAAACCCGAAAGTAAAATAACGCTGCCAATACACATTCATTGCGAACTAAAATAACTTCTTAAAACACCATCAAAACCTTAAATGCGCTAGACCTTTCGGAATAGCTGAGTCTTTCTTCGTCAGGCGCAAAAAGACGTGCTTCTACTATGAAAGCAGCAGCAAGACTGAAATGAGAGAAGGGAAGGGAAAACGAGCTGAAGAAACAGGCAATAGGAAATTAGAAATCAACAGCCAATAGGATAGCAGGGGACAAAAACCAATCACAGAAGAGTATAATCAAAACAAAAAAACACAGAGTAGAAGGGGAATAAGGAAGCAAAATGGAAAAAAAAAATACATGAAAAAAAATTTTTAATAAAGGGAAAACACACACATATATTAAACTATGAGAACACATGAAATAAAAATAAATAAAGGAATAAAATATAAAAACACACTAAAATTAATTAATACAAAAATTAACTTATATGGTAGTACTGAAAAGGTTTTTCCAAGCTGCAGAGAACATTGTGGAATTAGATTTATCATTAACAATAACTTCACGATTAAGATAAATAGCTAAATTTTCAAGAACGTCCAATTCAGAGATACTCTTGGCATTAAAGATAATTTTAGCTTTTTGAAAATTAACACTTATTTTCTTTACGCATTCATTGATTTTGCACAAACAAAAAGACACAATATATGGCAGAAGGAGCCCCTTTTCTGACATTGACACTTTAGGGGGCTGGTAATTTAGGATCACAAATACGAGTCTAAAATTACTAACATTCTTAAAACATCAATTTAATTATTGATAACCTAAATTACGCAGTAGAAAATTGAAGGTCTTTAATTAATTGAATGATCTACAAATCCTCAAAATTGTTTATTGTAAAGCGTTTAAGTTAATTAATAATGAAAATTTCTTACTTTCTTGGGCACACTGTCTGGAATACATTTTGCAAACTCAGATGAAAATAACACTTATTTTTTTGAGAAAATAAGCATCAGTGCTGCCATTTATTAGTTTGATCCAAAATCGAAAACATTCAGTTACAGGCATCCCTCGACTTACGTAAGTAATGCGTTCCGTAAAATTGTACGTAACTTGAATTTTACGTAAGTCGAATTTATATGTTGCTTATGTAAAATCTTGTGAAAAACTGTAATATTTATTATATATATATATATATATATTATTTACACCGTATTATTTTAATAATAAAGCACCATACAATAGTCTTTATTCGTATATAGAATATATAAGTATTAGGAAATATAAAAACAAACCTAAAGAAGACTTTGCAAATATCTTGTGGAATACGGGATTTATAAATCTAACATTGATGAATTGATTTATACCAATTTTGAATCTACATCAAACGACTATAAAAATAAGAAATAATTAAATAAGATTATTTTAACATATTCTCTAATAATCCTTGATAAGCATAAACTATATTTATTATGAATTAGATGACTATTATGAATAACTAACAATAAAGATTAAGTTGTTTTGTTATAGATTTGATTGTGTATACCAATAAAAATATAACTATATCTAATATATAAACAATATTAAGGTTGTGGTTTATAGCTATATATTTTGTTTACAAAATAAATATAAGAAGTGTGCAACTGCCTATCAAACGTGCTAGTATGTTCACTAATGTAATTTTCGAGATTTATTACGAAACTGCGAATTTACGTAAGTCGTGTAATT
The DNA here is from genome assembly GCA_963932465.1 of Maratus speciosus. Taxonomy (NCBI): domain Eukaryota; kingdom Metazoa; phylum Arthropoda; class Arachnida; order Araneae; family Salticidae; genus Maratus; species Maratus speciosus. Next base: position 298,383,908 of record OZ010798.1, read on the forward strand.
ATGTAAGTCCGGGGATGCCTGTATATAGAAGAAAAGTAAAAATCTAAAAAAAAAAAATAATAAATAGTCTAGTTTATATCCCCCTCGGTTCTGAAGTATCACATGTGATACTTCAGAACCGAGGAGGATAAACCCTTTCAAACATAGTTCAAAAGTGGGTATGAATTCTGTCTGTCTGTCCGTCAGTCCACGCTATAACTCGCCTAAATGTATTCAGATTAACATGTAATATTTATATGTTAATTAGATTCACTATAGAATTTTTTCAATTGAAAATTAAGAGTGTAGCTAGGGTTCTGTAAATAGGATATTTTCAGAGAAAAAAAAGAAAAAAAACAGAATTTTTGAAATTCTTATATATTTTTTTGTATATAACTGATATTTCCAAAATAATCCTCTTACCGCTGATTACATATAAAATGTTTTCAGACTTAATATAAATTAGAAACTAAAACGTATTGTACTTAGCATTAACATTTAATAAAACAATATTCTAATTTTTTTTTTTTTTTTTCACTTACAACAAAATTGAAGATCAACTAATCGAAAATAAAAACATTTTTTTTTTTTTTTTTTCAAGTTAAACAATTTGCTTTTTACATTCAAAATCAAAATAGGATCCAGTATCAAGTATCAAGATAATTTTATCTATGCTAATATTATAATGAAGTAACTTTCGTGTGTTTGTTTGTTTAGTTGTAGGGGGAGGGGGGGACTCTGGAACTTACCGAACCGATTTCGAAAATAATGGTAGCAAATTATGACAGTCTTTGTTACAACATAGGCTATGTTTTATGTCAATGAAAGTACCCCAAGGAGGTGAAGGAGCAAAAAACGTTCGAAAAATACGATTTTTGTGTTACTGAAAGGACTAGAAAATTAAAATTTTGCTTGGTAGTTACTTACATAAATGTTCTCTAAGAACAGTTTCTAAAAAAAAAAAAAAAAAAAAAAAATAAATAAAAATTTAAAAGGGATGAAAAGGCGAGAAAAACGTTCTAAATTACGATTTCTATGCAATCTCAGGAAATACCAAGTGGATTTTAAAAGTAGTGGTTGCAAATTGATAGTGACAATCCTTGCTCAAATATAGGCCATATTTTATGTCGGTGCCGTTACCACCTGGGGGTTGCAGGAGCAAAAAATGTTCTAAATTGCAATTTTTCTGATACTGAAGGAACTAGCAACTTGAAATTTGACATGGTAGTTCTTATAAAGATGTAAATGCTCTCTAAGGACAGTCTAAAAAAAATTCGAAATTAAAAAGGGCTGAAAATGCGCGAAAAGCGATCTAAAAACGTTCTAAATTACGATTTCTATGGAATCTCAATAAGTACCGAACCGATTGCAAAAGTAATGATTGCAAATTGATGATAGTAGTCCCTGCACCAACTAGGTCATATTTTATGTCGGTGCCACTACCATTGCGAGGGGAGGGGTTGCAGAAGCAAAAAACGTTCTAAATTTCAATTTTTGTGATACTGAAAGGGCTAGCAACTTGAAATTTGGCATGGTAGTTACTTATAAAATGTAAATCCTATATAAGGACAGTCGAAAAAAAATTCAAAATTTAAAAAGGCTTAAAATGCACGAAAAGCGTTCTAAAAATGCTCTAAATCACGATTTCTAGGTAATTGTAAAATTTCTTTAAAATAATCAATAATTGACACCTCTGTCGGAGACTGGAGAAATGAAATTCCTGTAACCAGTAACTGGCTTCCCCCTCCATTAAGCTAAATTAAATAACTATAAATCATAGCCCTAATATCCCAGATAGCGTGAACATTAGCAGCAAGTTTGATTTTTTCTGATATTATCTTGCCGTGACAAATATGAATTGAGAAATTCGCAGCAAATCTCCCGCAAAATATACCATCACCCACTTGCATGAGTAGTTTGTTGTGAAACTGACAGCAAGACTGTCTTTAATTCACGAAAGTGAAGAAAGAAAAAATCCCTCTGATGAGAGAATAGACAATCAGCAGATACGCAGAAATTGCAGAAATTTTATTTGGTTGGCACAGCTTTTTTTAAACGCTATTCTTAACAAATACCAAAAAGGGATCGAATTAAAAAGTACAAATATTTTACCCTAACTTGTTTATGGTGGTAAAAACGATGCATGCATTTTAACGGTGCGTATGTATCAATAGACCTGATCATGTCTATGGACCCTTTCGAAGGGGTTAAACTTATAGTTTAACAGTTGTAAACAGTTAATGTGGCATGGAAAGATTACTACTTTGTAGTAAGTTTGCAGTATTTTTTATTACTTGTTTGCCGTTAATTTGCAATAAATTTGGGTACTTCTACGTTATCCCGTCGACCAAATTACTGTCGCCAAATTGTAAGATCAAATGCCAATAATGGTTACCAATAATTAAGTAATTGTAAGATTAAATGCCAATAATGGCCAATACAACCATTAATTCGACGTTTTATTTGTATTTTTACTTTCTTCTACCTTTACAAGAAGAAAGTATTGGATTCGTGAAAATTTTCGACTTCCGGTTTTCGACGGATTTACACGTTTTAGAATGCCCAGAACACGATTTGATGGTTTTTAGAAAATGTCTGTCTGTGAGTCTGTCTGTCACTCTGTCACTCTGTCACTCTGTCTGTGAGTCTGTATGTGACAAAAATTTTGTGGGCGCTCTATCTCAAGAACTAATGCACGGAATTTCACAAAATTTATTATTTTGTTAGATCTTGATATAAACTGGACCTGATTAGTTTTGGGGGAAAATCGCCCAACAGGTGGCGCTGCTATGCGGCATTTTTCACGATTTCTGCAATACCTATATCTCAAGAACTACTGCACGGATTTTTATAAAACTTCAGATTCAGTTAGTCCAGGATATAGTTTGGTGCTGATTACTTTTTTGTGAAAATCGGCCAACAGGTGGCGCTGCTATGCTGCATTATTCATGATTATCGCAATAGCTCTAACTCAAGAAAAAAAGCACGAATTTTCATCAAACTTCAGATTTCGTTAGTCCTTGATATAAATTAGTGCTGTTTAATTTTTGGTGTAAATCGCCCAACAGGTGGCGCTGCTGTGCTGCATTTTCACGATTTTTGCAAGAGCTGTATCTCAAGAACTATTGCACGGATTTTCATCAAACTTCAAATTTAGTTAGTCCTTGAGATGAATTGTCGTGTAAATTAGTGCTGTTTAATTTTTGGTGTAAATCGCTCAACAGGTGGCGCTGCTATGCCGAATTTTTTGCGATTTTCGCAATAGCTTTATCTCAAGAACTAACGCTTAGATTTTCAACAAACTTCAGATTCAGGTATACCTTGATATCATTTAGTGCTGTTTATTTTTATTGTAAATCGCTCAACAGGTGGCGCTGCTATGCTACATTTTTCAGAATTCCCGCTGTAGCTCTATCTCAAGAACTAATGCACGAATTTTCATCAAACTTCAAATTCAGATATACTTTGATATGAATTGGTGCTAAATTCATGTTATTTATTGTACTATTTAAATGATTTAATTGACGTGATTTATATAGAAGAAAGTTTTGTGATGGCCACAACATACTAGTTATTAATGTTTTACTAATTTATTTGTTCTTTCGTTATTTAAAATAAAAATTATGTCGATGTGTATAATTTAGCGAGTCGTTTGGCGATTTATATAATTTGGCGAAATTGATCGACGGGATAACTAAGAAGTACCTAAATTTGATACAGCATGAATTTAACTTTCACGAAAAGTTAGCTACAAGTTCAAAGTGTGGTGACTTCGGCGTTTGCGTTATCTTTCTGCAGTCTTGTTATGAACTTTCAGTCTTGTCATGCTGAGCTTGCTGGAACTTTACAGGTTTTCAAAGCAAGACTTCTGCAAATTTTCTGCAAACTAAAAATGCTATGTGGGATATCATAGGCATCTTTTAACTAATTTCTACATGTATAACTCTAAGAAAAAATGTACGATGGTTGCATTACAAAGAGATTAAACAAAAACCCTACCTTAACTTTAGAAAGAAGATGGTTGCCTCAAAATGACACTTTTTGTGTTCTCAAAAGTTCCTTCCTCACTGAACATGTTATTGACATACTAGTGTTGAAAAGATTAACTCCAAAATAAAAATAAGTATCTTAGTTAGCACTAGGTAACATTACTTTGCAGAATTTTAAAAGAAAATGCTTATTTCACGAAATTTTTGCTGGAGTTTCAGTTATTGTGGTTAGGTGTCAATAACTGGGTTTTAACATCTAACCAGTTAGCTTCAGTCTATATATTTTTTACTTGAGAATTATGCAAAAGTAGTTTTTCTTTCATTGTGAAAATGGTATCATATGTATAAATATATATACTCGAGTATATCAAATTCTCTTTATTTAAATATTTAAAAATATTACGGTTAAAATTTGTTTATTTATATAGATATTCAGGTAAAGTATTCATCGGTTATCTGTGAAAATTAATTAGGAAAATTTTGTTATCGTTTGCATTCTAGTCGCACATTGATTCTTCAAAACTCTATTTAATTTCTTTTTTTATTTTAGTATTACACAAGTTACAATCTAAGAACCTTAAATATTGTTCGTTGCCTAAAGGCTAATTTGACCTTCTACGCTAACTGTGAGCAATAAATCTCGATCTCTGATGTGACATTAAAACATTCTAAGCTGTTGCCAGATTTTAACGTCTCGACGAATTATCTTTCAGCTGTAATTCGCCAACTTTACAAGGGATTAAATCAGCAAATGCTTCTTCAAAATTGGATTAAAAGATAAACCTTTAGTTTCACTTTTGAGTTTTGATGTTAAACAAGACTTGTTTCATCTATTTAAATCTGTTGAATTTAGATTGCTTTGGTGACGTATTATTCCAGTTCTTACGTAAACTTTAATGATCACAAGTAGTAATCTGTTTAAATGATAAGTCGAAGCTTAAATATTTGTATCTTTAATCAAGGCTAAATTTCTTAGTTCTAAATGCATTAGACTCTTTTAGATTAATTAAACTCAAATTGATTTAGAGAATTCAGGCCGTAATATTGCAGTTCTTACGTAAAACTTATTCTTTCGCTGGTAGTAATCTATCGATGATACTTTAAAGCTTAAGAAAAAAAAATCAGTATTTTTAATGGAGGCTAATTTTTTTGTTTCTAAATACATTAATATCTTTTACATTAATTTGTTCAAGTCAAATTGATTTAGGGAATTGAAATGTATTACTGTAATTCTTACGTAAAAGTTCTTGGTCATCAGAATTAATATGTTTGAATGATACATTGAAACTTAAATATACGATGAATCAATATGATTATTCTTATTTTGAATAATAGTAACTTCGTTTTAAATAACGATAAGAGAAATTATTTGAGCACAATACGAAAGGCAGTTCAAAGTTCTGTTTGTCGTATTTTACAACTGCTCTCTGTGACTTCTCTTAGTCACAGGGATTCGCCTAAAATCAATGTTTTCTGTGCGATTTCAAATGAGAAAATTGTATAATTTATTCTTCTCTAAGGGCAACTGCTACAAGAAGCCATTTTCTACCGGAGGGATCTTTGCAGATTTGAGGGAAGACATTGAAAACTTCCGGAGGAGAAGTTTTCTCTTTTGACCATATAAAATATTTTAGATTAACTTATTGAAGTCAAATTGGTTTAGGAATTTCATGACGCATTATTGGAATTTGTACATACTAATTACATAGGTCTACAATGAAAAAACTAATTTGATAATTTCAGCTTTTCTTAATGTAATTAATTTTTGGTGCTGGATTTGAAAATCGTAGTGAAAATGACGTATCATGTACCATTTCTGTACACATTTGACTTTAATGATATGTGAGCAATGTTACAATCTGCTTATTGCAATTACAATGTCTAATTTAAATTACAAATGTGTGTAGTGTTATATTCCATTAGTAAAAATTATTTCCCTTATTTTAAAGAGAAACATAGGGATCATGATAGAGCATGGACTCTACAGAAAATTTGTTGTGTGTAGGATTAAATAATGTTGTCCAAACATAAAAATAATGATTCAGACTTGGTATTCCATTGGTATGAATGGCACCTAAATACCAGACTGTTGAGTGCTTTTTTTTTTTTTTTTTTTTTTTTTTTTGGTGGTGTTAGTGATTATAAATCTAAAAACAAGAAAGCCTTTATGTGCCTAAATCTTCCACAGCTTTACCACTTGTTCCACACGGTCCACAAATTTCTGATTCTCTTTTACAAGAAATATTTGAATATTTACCTGATTCTGATTCAGATAATGGTGCTGATGACGATTTTCAGTGTAATATAGGCAAAAGTGCCCCTCAACTATTGTATAAGTCTTAGCATTCTTATACGATGCACTTGAATCTTACAGTAGTAACACTCGCCTAAGCCTCTACAATTCGAAAACGTGATGTAAAAATAATTTACAGAAGTAACATAAATCATAGTTAATTTAGAATTATATTCTCTGAGAGGGAGCTTATGTTAAAAAAAAAAATATGTGGAAAAGAGCCAATAAAATTAATCGTCCCTATAATAATAATAATAATAATAATAATAAAAACACGCAAATATTATTGATTTTAAAGAAAGTATCTTCCAAAATGAATTTTTATTTTTTAACACTTTAAACATAGTTGAAAAATGTTTATGAGGTTCGTCTGTCTGTCGTCTGGCTCTCATTTTTATATGTTAATGAGGTTCACTGTAGAATGTTCGCTATTGAAACAGAAATGTGTAACATTTATAGTTCGTTTACAGTTCCACACAAAAGAATTCCATTATATATGGTAGAAAATCGTTTGCGGTGCATTTTATTTAAATTCCTTATTTAGATACCTCATTTCATTGTATAGAAAAGAAAATTAAATTACTTAATAATACTCTGTTAGGGTTGGAAAGTGTTTCATAATCTATACCTAATGCATGATTTTTCGTTCTTGTTTAATGCCAGTAACAGCAAACATTTTTAAAAACTCCAAGAAAACCTTCAAAGGTCGCTATGACGTGGTTTCTGCTTTGAACAGCCTTGAGTTACATTATCCATATCAATCCTTCATTTTATTGTCTTGTATTGTATTATATCCTTCATTTAGTTCACATATTCTAAATAATTAGATAATTTCTGATGTGAAATTAAATGTATTTTTCTTCTTCGCAGGATGTCGTCCTAACATCGGGCTGTTCTCAAGCTTTAGAATTAGCAATATGTGTACTGGCTAACCCAGGACAGACAATACTGGTTCCTAGACCAGGATTTCCTCTCTATAAAACTCTGGCTGAAAGCATGGGCATTAACATAAAATATTACAATCTACTAGTACGTAAAATTATTTAATTTATTATTTTAAATATTGATTTGATATTCTGAAGTTGCGGAGATAATTTATTATTCGCTATTTCCTTTTATCCTTTTTCACTCTTTCGAACACTAATTATCTTATATCATCATTATAATTCTCTAGCGAGTATTTTAAGTTGATATGGCTTGTAATTTATGACACAATAATTCTTCCTTAGCCTGAAAAAGGATGGGAAGTGGACTTAGCAGATTTAGAACACCAAATTACTGCCGATACTGCCGCCATTGTGGTGAATAATCCTTCAAATCCATGTGGCTCTGTATTTACTCGACTTCACCTTCAATCCATTTTGGAAATTGCTGCAAGAAATTATGTACCAATAATTGCTGATGAAATTTACGAGCACTTTGTAAGTATAAAAAAATGACGATTGAGGTACATAAATATTGAAAATCCATTGCTTAAATAATAATTCCCGCTAAAAGTTTATATAACTTAAAATACCTCAAAAACATATAAATTATATACACTATAACCTACTAAATACGTACACTATACTAAAATATAAACTTTATTGAAGAGAACTATTAAAAATAATAAACTAAATATTACGGAACCGTTTCGTAACATATAAAACGTCTTCCTTCTTAGAAAATATATAGTGCGAGAATTCAATTTAAAAATCCCTTAATATTTAATTTTTAAAAAATTTAATCGAATTTTGAAAAAAAATATCTTCGAGGTGTTCTCGGATTCGCCTCGTACCTGCGTGTCCAATATTGGGCTTATCCATGGCAGCGTTAAAATGTACACAAACAAATAGACAAACTCACAAAGTTTTTCTTTTATTACTATAGATACAAAACTGCTTGCATATTATTACTTAGGTGGATTAAACATATGTATATCTTATCATTTCTAGGGATTCATTTTTGAAAAATTTGTATGCGTAATAAGCTTGATTAAAATTTTTAATATTCTATTATTATTATTATTATTATTATTATTATTATTATTATTATTATTATTATTATTAAAATGAAACAAAGGCCTGATCACAGGCTTTACATAAACATAGCATAAAAAAGAATTTGCCCACAATTTGAAAGATGCTGAAACTTCTGTCAGACCTCAAGTTGAACAGCAAAATATTTTAAATTCACTGTTTTCTCAGAATAATAAAGAAATCTTAAAATTATAAAAGTAGGGAAAAATTTTTAAAACTCATAATCTCATTTTCAAAACGATTCAGTTCATGAATATCGAAATATTACGTTTTTTCAAAAAAATTACCCATATTGAATATGCAAATATTCAGTATTGAATTACATTATAAAACACTTGTGCAAACATAAGTAAGTCTGTTCTAAAATTCAAAGGAGCTACTTTCTGACACATTTCTGAATTCAAATTTTGCTCTGAAATCATGAAATTGGGAGTTGTTTTTATTCAGAAATCAAATGGTATTTTCCATCTTTTGGTAGAGGAAGAAGATCTTTCGGAAAATATTGCCAAAGTTGGCACTTCGAGACGAATTTCTGTACGCGACAACGCGGGAAAGGTATGAAACCTGTTGTCACGTGACATCAATCGCTTATAAGTGTATTTGTGATATAAGCGATTGTCACATTTGTGTGTATAAGTGATAAGTAATTTATTTATCAAAAAAATGAAAACACTATTCAATTCCAAATCGCATGAATTGTTAGGGCCTACCAATTTTATGCATTTACATTTCAAAATGAATCAGAGAATGTGTCAGGAAATTTCGCGAGAATTTGAGAACGGACTTAATAAATTTCCGAAACATGCTATCAAATTATCGATAAAGCAATGTGTTTCAAAGAACTGTTTATTTATTTTATTTATTATTTATTTTTTACCTTATTACGTTTAAAGTAAGACACATACGACCATTGTTATAAATCTAGATTTATACTAGGTTGAGCAAAAAGTTCTGGGAAATTAGTGAAAGTTCTGTTGTTATGCGCAAATTCACAACAAAAGCAACAAGGACTATTCTTTAAAGTAGAGACCATTGTAGTACACGACTTTCTGCCGTCGTTCTGCCAGATTCCGGATTTGCTGGAAGTACCACGACGGTTCCTTGGAATCGAAAAATACTTGGCATGCTTCTTCAACTTCATTAAAAGATTCAAATCGACATCCTTGAAAAAATGTTGCATTGATCGAAAGAGTTCATAATCGGATGAAACCACGTTTGCACTGTAGGCGCGGTGCGGAAGAATTTCGACGCCGTCCAACTGTGCAAACTTGTCCTTGGCTCTCTAGGCCTAATATAAAAATTTCCCAGAACTTTTGGCTCAACCTAATATATCTATCTTATGTTCATCTTATCTGAATTGCTTGCAAAATTCTTATTATTTCAGGTATTTCCAAAAGAGGAGTTTTACCCTATAGCATCTCTTTCACTTTCAGTTCCAATTCTAACGTGTAGTGGCCTCACAAAACGGTAAGTGAAGCAGTTTGTTTTCACTAATTTACTTAAGCGGGGAATCAGAACTAACTTTTTAAAAAATATATGCACAATCATTATAGATCTAATACACGAGGACATAAGTTTCAAAACTTGCCTTATCCATTCTCAATCAATCTATTTAAATCCTAAAAAAAAGAACACTATACAATCGGCAAAAAAACTGGTTTTATTTTATATTTCTGGCATAGTAAAATCTTGGTTTACAATGAAAACCAATAGACGCAGTTAGAGGTCTTTCGTGATTTTCCCAAATTTGATTTTCTGGATAAGGCGAGTTTTGAAACTCACCTCCTTATATACATACAAATATTCAATTTTTAAATATGTTTTCCTCTGTTAAAGCTTACTATATATGAGAACCCCAGAAGTCAAGGGGTACAAGTGACAAAATTTAGATTTGGAGTAAATTGAACTCAAAGTTGAACATCAATAGTAATTGACTGAACTAAAATGTCAAACTGTTGCTTATTTCATAGCGGTCTTTGAATTTTTAGATTCAATGACCGTGAAAGAAAAGGGGAGTACGATATTTTTTTTAATTTAAGTAGAGATTAAAGAGGTTAAGTAATTAAGTAGTTTAAAGGGCTTAATTAGTTGACCTCTAGAACGTAGCACATAATAAGAAAATTACTTATATCTCTTTACCCCCAAACAAATAGCCTTATTGCGAGATAGCCTGCGCACTTAGTTCAGTTTTTTCAATTTTGTCACTTATACCCTTTGGCTTCTGTGGTCCTCATATACAAAAATAAATGCAGATATTTAGTAGAAATGGATGATTGGCTGAATATTGGATTTTTATCCTCTTGAGAATTAATTTCTGGCTGTCAGATTCATTTACATTTGTTATCCATCTCGCTGTGTAATTGTTTTATCAAAATGGGTTCAAAAATTCCGCGTTCAATCCTTCGCAACGAGCGTCTTTTACAGAATTTTTAATCTTTTATCACTGGTTTTTCAAAACAGAAATTTTTGAATAAAATAAGACAAAATTTACAGTAAAAAATAACTGGTTGTAATAATCAAGTAGGGTTAATTAGACAAAAAAAAAAAAAAAAAAAAAAAAAATGCATCCCCGAGGAAAATCGCGGGTTGCGCAAATTTTACTGCATTTGCGTTGCCCGAGGAAATCACGGGATGCGCAGAGAGAGAGAGTTAATTTTCATTCATTACTTAACCAGAAATGTTGTAAAATAGTCCATAAATGTTTGGATTTTTCTTAACCGATGAACCAATGCAGTTGTTATTGAAGGGCCTAGAAGAGTCGCAATGCTCTTGTTCACCTTCGATCGACAGTGGTCAATCGATTTGTCATGATGCATAGAAGATGTTAAGCATACCGTGTAATTTCAAATTCCTGAGCATCGGGATGGTCGAATTAAGCAAGGTGAGAAAAAGCCCCAGAGCCATACAATTTTTTTTTTATATATAACTTAATTAAATCAAAATAATTTAGAAAAAGTTAAATAGAACTAAGAAAAACGACAAAAATTGGAGATTAAATGAAAAAATATCAAATTTGGAAAAAAATCCGGCTAGGATTTGACGGCTAACTTCAGCAGCCAATGAGGATACAGAGTGCAAAACATGAAATTCTAGGTTTTTTTATATTATAATTTTTTTTAACGATTTAGAAAAATGGTTATTGTCCTCGTCAGGGTAGGAAATCAAAAGCATATCTGAAGGTTTTTATTGGTTTAATCATCATTTTATTCGTTTTCTGATTGGTCTATACAGTAATATGTATTTTCTTTACTTTCAACAGAGATGGATACCTTCTGTTGCCACTATGACAAAAAAGTAATAAAAACTACAAAAAAATTAATAACTCAGAAACAAATTGAGATACAGCTTTCAAACAAATTGCATTTAAAAGTACATTTTTTTTTCTATTCGACGGTGTAAAAAGTAATATTGTGGGATGTTTAGAAGTTTAAGAATGAAATTTCATTTAAAATGGGCCGTCAGATTTCTTGGAAATCTGACGATGGAAAAGCCTTTTCCCGAACAGCCAATGAAATGCTTGGATAATACATAAGTTTCAGGTGGAGTGTTATTATGGTGTTATTACACGAGCAGTCAAAGTCTCTTCAAATTCCAGGCGTCTTTATGTTATTCCTATGGCTCCAGGGGAGTTGCTCCGAAAGTAAGCAACTTTTTTTCTGTCGCAGCGTCTTTGACGCTTGAAACGAAGCCAGTCGCTAGTAACAGCCAATCAAATGCTTGAAAATCTGATAATAGAAAAGCCTTTTCCGGAACAGCCAATGAAATGCTTGGAAAACGAAAAAAGTATCTTTCAAAAGCGGGAAATCAGAGGAGTCGCAGGCGATTTTTATCGCTTGGAATTTTTACGTGTAAAACACTGTACAATTCGAAGCGACAAAAATCGTTTGCGACTCGTCAGGTTTCCCATAGCAACCGTACCAATTTTTTCGTTTTCTAAGCATTTCATTGGCTGTTCGAGAAAAGGCTTTTCCATCGACAGATTTCCAAGCATTTGATAGGCCGTTACTGGCGACTCGCCTCGTTTCAGGCGTCAAAAACGCTCCGACACAAAAGAATCGCTTGCTTTCTGGGCGTCTCTCCTGGAGCGATAGAATAACATTGAGACGCCTGGAATTTGAAGCGACTTTGACTCCTCGTGTAATAACACCATTAATACGTACGATCGCAGGCGATTTTTGTCTCTTGAGATTTTTACGTGTAATAACACTATTAATGTTTAATTCATGGCGTACGTAATGTATGATCAACTCCGTGCGATTTTTTATGTCTTAAATTTTAGTCTTTGAAAATATCATTTTCCAAATGGTCGTTGTAATTTATTAAATTACTTTTTTTTTTTTATCTTTTCTGGTAATAATTGTCTTTTAAAATTTTTATGTGTTGAATCATAAAAAAACCCTATTGTATCCGTTTTAAGCACTTAAGCGATTAAAATTGGTTTAGATGTGTGATGTATTGACCTTTATCATCTTTATCATCGCTCAAGGGAGAGGCAATCTCATCTTCCTCCCCTGGATCCACCATTCCCATTCAATGTCATCAAATATCATCTCTTTGAATATTTTGTAAATAGCTCAAATCTTCACAAGTGTGTCACAGTTTAAACTGTGATGATTTTTTTTTTTCAGATTTTTAGTTCCTGGTTGGAGAATGGGCTGGATACAAATTCACGACAGAAATGATGTCTTTGGTTCATCGGTGAGTTTGCTTTTTTTTTTTAGCATGGCCATCCCAGTAATTTAAATTAACTTTTTTTAACCCTTTGTATCATCACATTGCATATCTGCAACATATCCAACAATCAATGTTACTTATACAGCTGGCTTTAAAAGACGATTTTATTTATCGCTGCTATCTCTCAACGCAGCACTTAATATAAAATTGTTCACAAAATTCTCAACGGACGGTTTTGTATTAGAAAATTGACAATATTTATGAGAACTATGAAATTTTCAGTTTACTGCAGCTGTGAAAAAAGTACCTTTTAATAAACTCTAGGACCGTTACGCCTTAAAATGTATTTTAATCTTGAACTTTGATACATACACAAAGAAGTTTACTTAAAGACGTAGATAAGATATATACGATAAAACTTTTAAAACATTTAACCCCTTGGCTGCAACGCAAACACGCCAATTTCGGAATTCCCACCTGAGTTCGGGCAACAGAAAAATCAGTGTTTAAATTCCTTAAAGCCCGAACTCAGTTCGTCCAATGCATAATATGTAATTTACCATTTTTTCAATAGATGGCGATACTTTCCCGCGAAAAGTTCAGCAGTTTCCGGCCATTTGTCGGATTTTTGTAATTTTGCAGTTCTTCTCAAATTTCATTCAAACCACATTACCATACTGTAAAGGATTTATGAAATTCAAAGGAATCTGAGGGAATCTTAAAACCAACAAGTTTCAGCTACACTGTAGCCATCTTCAGGTTTACTCTTGAAACAAGCAAGTTTCAGCAACACTGTAACCATCTTCAGGTTTACTCTTTCAAGAACGAGAAACTGTTTCCCGACACTGGTAAGAGTAAACCTGAAGATGGCTACAGTGTAGCTGAAACTTGATGTTTTTAAGATTTTCAGCTTTTTTGTTATAGTTTTTAAATGTTTTAAAAGTTTTATCTTATAAGTCTTATCTACGTCTTTAAATAAACTCCTTTGTGTATGTATCAAAGTCCAAGTTTAAAAGTACCTTTTAGTCAATAATTTTCCATATTTTTATGTTTTTTTTTATTATTTTTTACATGCTTAAAATGACGTATTCTAATATCCGAGTGAATGTTTTTGAAATAGGAATCATTGAGGCACAAAGGATTGTTTTCGAATACAAACTGGCTAAGTAGCCAGTTTGGCTACATAGCCAGTTCTGACATATTTTTTAATACATTTTAGTTCGCAAACGCAATGGCATTGGCAGGTGCTCTTATTCAGAAACTATGTAATCGAACAGTTTTTTTTTCCTTATTTTTCGGTAAAGGCAGACGATCTTACAAAAAATGCTGTCGAATTTGATGTTTTGAACTGAATTTCTGGACGCGACAGCACAGGGCAGGAAAAAAACTCCCAACATAGGACAACTATCTCTTATAACTCAATAAGTAATTCATTTATTGGGGAAAAAACCCTGTTTGACTACGAATCACTTCAATAATCATGCCTGCAAGTGTCATGCTTTTATGTTTAAAACGGAATCCGTAAATATGTCAAAAAGTTCTGCGTTGTTAAGCCGAGAAATATATATGTTTTTTTAGAGCCGCCTTAAGTTTCTCAATGCTTCTGTTTTAAGTTATTAAAATATTATAGTTTTTCATCTGAAAAAAAAAAAAAAAAAAAAAAAAACCCTCATGAACGGTGCAAAATTTCCTAAAAGCATTATAAATTGTCAGAAAATCTGTGATGGAATCCTGGAAGTAAACCAACAAAGGTACAATGTTGGTTTATATAGAAATATTTATGTAATTTCTAATATCTCTAAAAAAAGATATCTAAATTATAATTATTGCTTAATCTTTGGAGATTAACAAAAATTTCAAAACTTGCAAAATATGCACAGTATCTAGAAATTTTAAATTTAAAAATGCATAGAATGAATATTAAGCATCATAATATAGCATTTTCTGGACGACACGATGCGCATATAAACCAATGTTAGAGAAAATTATAAAGATTAAAGACAAATAGGAAATTGAAACTCTTTCAAAAAGCTTTCTATTCTTTATTTCTTAAAATCTCCCATGTTACTTAAAATCAATTAAAATAATATATATTTTTTAAACTTAGTCATAACTCTACTATAAACTTAAAGGCATAAACAAAGCCTTTGAAAATAAATATGTTTGGAGAAATGGTTAAATTAAATACAAATTGGAAAAATCATTATAAAAATCTCTTTATTGCTTTATGCTAAAAAATTCTGTCATATTTTCAGAGTCAATTAAATTAAAATGATATTATTAAAAAATATTTAGACATACCTTTACTATGAACTTAAAGACATAAAATATGCTTTGGGTGAGGAGGGGGGGGGTGAATTTAGAGGAATGATTAAGTTAAATACAAATGAGAAAATGAAGCATTTGAAATATCTCTTTTTTGTTTTATGTTAAAAACTCTCTGTCATATTTTTCAAAATCAATTAAATTAAAATTATATAATTAAAAAATATTTATACATACCACTACTATAAACTTAAAGACAAAATATAAAACCTTTGAAATAAAACCTTTGAAAAAAGAAGAAAAATATTTTAGAGGAATTATTAAATTAAATACAAATGAAAAAATGGGTCATTTCAAATGTCGGTATTTTGTAATAATAAAAGGATTTAAAAATAAATTAATAAAGGATTTAAAGGATTGTTTTTAAAGGATTTCTGAAGTTTCCGTTGCTTCTTTCAGTTTTAATATAATTTTCGAACATGTAGCATGTAGATTGTTTCTTTCCGATTTATGTTTTTTTAGAAAATTTCGCTCCTGAAGATGGTTTTGAAGATTAAACCGAAACGTTGAGTTTTATTTTATATGATTTTATTTCTACACCATCTTTAAATTTATGAATAAAGTATACATTGGATAGCAACCTCTATTTTGTTTTATGTTAAAAATTTCTGTCACATTTTTCAAAACCAATCAAATTAAAATTATACTATTAAGAATATTTACATATAATATACCTCTACTATAAACTTAAAGACATAAACAAATCCTTTGGGAAAAAATAGCTTAGAGGAATTATTAAATTAAATACAAATAGAAAAACGTGTCATTTCCAATGTCTCTATTTTATTTTATGTTAAACATTTCTGCCATATTTTTCAAAATCAATTAAATTAAAACTATATTATTAAAAAATATTTAGACATACCTCTACTATAAACTTAAAGACATAAATAAAGCCTTTGAAAAAATAAGGAAAACATATTGTAGAGAAGTTATTAAATTAAATACAAATGAAAAAACATGTCATTTTAAATGTCTCTATTTTGTTTTACGTTAAAAACCTTTCGTCATATTTTTCAAAACCAATTAAATTAAAGTTATATTATTCAAAAATGTTTATATATGCCTTTACCATAAACTTAAAAACATAAATAAAAACCCAAGAAAAAAGGAAAGCAAAAATATTTTAGAGGAATTATTAAATTAAATACAAATGGGAAAATAGGTTATTTCAAATATCTATTTTGTTTTAGGTAAAAAAAAAAAAAAAAATGTCATATTTATCAAAACAAGTTATATTAAAATTATATTATTCAAAAATATTTAGATATAAATTTAAAAACATAAACAAAGTCCTTTGAGAAATAATAATTCAAAACAAGTAAAAAGATATTCCCAATAACAGAAATAAAGAAAAGAAAAGAAAGATAAGTTTTTTGACACATTTAAAGAAAAGTAAAATTTCTTGGAATAAAAAGAAGAGAGAAATACCTGAATTTAGTCAATAAATATATAATAAAATCAGCAATCTAATAAGGAAATATAAAGTCTGAATAAACCGGTCAAAACAGGATGAGATTGGTTTTAACACAATATTGAAGGTTCAAGAACTTTTCTCTTAAAGTAAGTTACTCTTAATAAAAAATAAAATAAAATAAAATAATAATCCTAATAAGGTGATTTTGTTCCAGGAATGTGTTAAAAATTGTTTCACAATCTATTATGTTTAACGTGTGATTTTTTTTTTCCTTGTTAACACTTTCAAACATACTTGAACAGTGTTTATTATTTCGGTTCGTTTGTCTTCGGATTGGACGTTCCCTGTTACCGTAAAGCTCTCGGTTACTCGGATTGCCATATAATTAATATGTGTTTCTGAGGTTTACTAAGCCATGATCGATATTGAAAATGATATGAGTAGCCTTTATAGTTCATTTACAGGAATACCCAAAAGTTTTCCGTTACATTATGGTCAAAGAGAAAAACCATTTTCAGTGAACTTTAACCCTTAAATAGGCGATTTTTTTATTTTGTTTCGAAAAAATTATATAGGATTCTCTGAAAGGTTTATCAGACAGGGGGTAAAAAATCAGAGATATATTTTTCATATAATACGTCAATCTTTTCTTCTGTTGCACATCTGCAATACAAGTAAAAACTACTGTGGTGTGGCTGTTTCACGCTAAAATATTGTAAATTATTAAATATTTTAATAAATATGTCTCTAAATCCCTTATTTTATATAATTATTTATTTTATAAAACTTAACCTTTAACCCTTTAATTCCCATGACAGAATATGTTCTAGAAATTAAGTAGTCCAGAGAATATGACTTCACACCAGAAAGTTTCAATGGTTAATTTTGCTTTATTTAAATACGGAATGTCTGTTACTAATTAAAGCAAATATTGCTATTTTAATTTTCTGGTTTAAATTAGGCACATGGGCATTTTCACGCGCACTTGCCATGTAAGTCACATACTAGATTTTTGACTACCAGTATTTTAGAACGGAAAAATGTGACTTATTTTATGGGAGATGTCTCATTAATTGAAAAAGGTGAAGCAAATTTATAAAATAACGGTGGCCAACAAGCATAGCATGTGACTTACACGACAAGTGTTCTTAAAAATACCCATATACGAATAAAAAAATCTATTAAATTCAAAACACTTGTTTGCATATATGCAAAGCTGCGCACTAAAGGGTTAATGATGCTACCCTATTTCACACATATTGAAATTGGTATACATCATTGAGGTGCCGTACATGATGTTTACTATAGAATATGATGTGAATATATAAAACGAATTAAGATATTGTTTTAATTTTTTAGATAAGGAATGGTTTACAGTCTTTGTGCCAAAGAATAATGGGAAGTAATACAATAATTCAAGGAGCCATACCTAGCATACTTAGGAACACGCCAAAAAGCTTTTTTGATGAAGTCATATCCTCAGTGAAAGTAAGGACAAAAATTATAATTTTTATCGAATAAATATGATTATATAATAACAACATATTTAACTGATTTCGTTAATACTTACAATTAACGACACTAATAATTGGTAAATCCATGTTTCTTGCAGATTAATGCTGATATTGCATTTTCCGTTTTGTCACAAATCCCAGGTCTGAGACCCGTCATGCCATCTGGTGCTATGTACATGATGGTAAGATATATATGTAATAATAAAAAATTTCGCCCTTTTACCTTAATTAAACTATTCCAAATTATTATAATACCTGCCTTTTTTACCTAGCTTTAATAATATCATAAATATCTTTTATCTTTTTTCCATGCTTTGAATCCAGCTTATTCTTTTATTATTCTAAAACCTTAATCCGTTCGTAGCTTACTTCTTATAAAACCCACTAAATTACTTCCCTTCATTTTATTCTGAGACTAAATTTTTTTTTCAAATGTATTTAATATCATTTGTTCTTTTTGTTCGATATTCCATAAGGTATTGCAAGCATCTTGTTTTTTCAATAAAGCTAACGCGTCAGTTATAAAGCCCCTGTAAAAACGTCATGTTTCCCCCACCCCCAGATCCGGAGTTGTCCAATCGCTGACATAACCTCCTCTCTCCTCCCCCCCTTCCACTTAACTGGATTGGTCTTGGTTTGGAATTTATACTTATTTGGAGTTTATACTTACGCGTGTGTTTTCCGCAAGTATTTAAGCTTTTACATTTACTTGGAGAGCCAGATTTGTATGATTATTGCATTGCTACGAAAACCCGTTGTCTCCTGGAGAGCTTTGTTTCCTGTATTTTCGTCAAGCTGTTCTGATATTTAGCATCTATCGGTTTACATTTACGACGTAGCAACGACCCGTACATGGGTAGCATAATTGCTAGTGGAGTTGTTGCATTTTATGATCATCTAATAAATAATTGATGCATCTAACGGCTTCGGTTGTTATTTACGGGAAAACTACTAATGGATTTAGGCCTGGTCTTCCACTCTGACCATGATTTCACGACTGCAAAACTTTGATTTCTCAGTTGGAGTTATATAACGAGTGTATGTTTGCTGCTTAATACCGATATGTTACTAGTGAAAGCATATCATATATCTACATACTTTTATGTCACAACATATTCTGTAGTTTAGTCAGGAAAAGGGAGATAAAGGTAATTTAACAACAATGTGCGTAAAAGTGAGCTCTATCTCAAGTCTTCAGAAGATCCAACAAAAATTACATTTCTTTTAAAACTATTAAACCGCTCCCTTTGCCATTATGTTTTAAAATGCTATATTTTTGATTAAGTGAAACTATGTGAAACTGTAATTGAGAAAGAGTTTTCTTTCTTAAAAGTTTCTTTATAAACTAAATTATTGGATTTCGGTATTCAAAAATCGGGAGGTTGGCAGCTATGTATGAAGATCAGCTTCTCCATTTTTAGCTGATATTGTCCACCTTTGTATCCAATATACAATCCCTCTATAAAATATATTTTAATTTTACCAACTTAGAAACTATTCACTTTTCTCTGATGAGTTTTAAACTATTAATTTCTTATGCATGAAAGCTAGATGGTGTCAAAAATTTCATAAGTGCATTAGTGTTGGAGGACATATTTACTACTTGTATCTTATAATAAATTAAACCTCGTTCGCCCACTTAATCTTGATAATCTGTGCCTATTATCATCTAGCTTATAGAATGATTTACCATTTATAATTAATAATTCCAGTTATATGTTTAAATCTATTCATGCCAATATATAATTTTATGTTGCAACCGTTTCTTTAACTAGGTTGGGATAGACATATCATTATTTTCTGGCTTCCGACATGATATGGAATTTGTTGAAAAGCTAGTTGCCGAGCAATCTGTCATGTGTTTACCTGGAATGGCAAGTATCTATTTATACCTTAGTCTAAATTTTTAATTTAATGTTTCTGTTCAACACCATCTCATATCTATAGGATAGTATTGCTCCGTTTCATATTTGTGTTAAATTCAGTTCGTAATTATTCATTAATAAATGAGTCGATTGTAATCAAAAGAGCATTATCTCGTCTGACCTTCGAAACCTCAACCTAGAAAACCGCGATCGAACGCTCAAATGGTATTCTTCATTAATCTTGAGGAGAGAGTGGTGGACTGGCGCCGATGGGGTTTGAACCAGGGATCCCATGATCAGGAGGCGAGAACGTTAGCGTCGAGCAAAATGCCAAGCCAGTTACTCTAAGCTAGTAACTCGCTTTATACTGATCATGTGAGATGAGATCGCTACACACTCCATCCCCAGTGAGAAAGACGTCTGACGTCTGACGAGCGATATGCACTCGTGAATGATGCTGTAGTACGCATGTGTGATGCGCAGTATGACAGGCTTTGTGCTTTGAGCGTTACACAGGCTTTAGATGCAGGGGATGATCATTTAGTGCTGCCATCTGTTGGTTATGAGATGAGATGATTATTGCTGAAGGTTGTTTTTGCGTGTTTGTCTGGGTCACCAATGAGGAGAAAGTGGTGGATTGACGCCGATGGGGTTTGAACCAGGGATCCCATGATCAGGAGGCGAGAACGTTAGCGTCGAGCAAAAAGCCAAGCCAGTTACTCTACGCTAGTAACTCGCTTTATACTGATCATGTGAGATGAGATCGCTACTATCTGATTGTACTTCGCCTTGATCAGGTCCAATCACGTTTAACGTGAATTTCATTTGGGCGTTTGACCGAGGTTTTCTAGGTTGATGTAGGTGGTGAATACAAGCATAATAGCTATAGTGAGTAGCGTGCCTGTATATGAGATTGGCGACATACGATACTCAGGCTGTGCTTAGACAAATGTTTTTGACCAAACTATTGCAAACATAGGCATTTTCTATTGCAGAACTTGGCGATACTCGCCAGGACGAGTTCGATTATGCCAGTGAGACAAGTTAAAAAGCATCAGCTGTCCATAATGGCAGGTTCGTCAAGAACCTTGGAGATTCACTTTTGACCAGAATCGTCTCAACCGATCAAATGTAAACCCCGTATGTCGTCTCTCTCATATCTAGTCTGTCCAATAGTAAATACGAACCGCGTTGGCCAACGTATGACTTCACGAAATGATCAGTATAGCGGACACAAGTTGCCGTAACAGCGGGCTAATGATTTTTCTTTAAATATTAGTTAAAAAGTGACGCGAGACGACGTCACGGTTTAGTGTTGCATTTTACTTTAAGTAAACCTAATACATATGTGCTTTTTTCTCGTAATCTTTTGTTGTTGCTGTTGACCCTTAACTGGAAACGTAAAATATTAATATAGAAACAGTAATGCGTCGTCTGTGAGACCGCTTGTTTCTAGAAATTCATATTAAAAGCAAAACTATTAATAATTTACTGTAAATTGAACGTAAACATTTATCCTTTAATATTAGTGTATTAAAAGTACGAAATTTTTAATGTGACAGAAGAAAAATACGTTTTGAAAATGTCAAACCGCACAGCAGTCTCACAGACGGCATATTACCAGTTAAGGTTCAGCAATTTTGTAGCGCGACCAACGACATACGAGGCCAGTTCATGACGTTTAAAATGTTACAGTGAGTGGATCATATTTACACGGTGATTAGAACAAAGTGGCGCGCCCATCATTTTGTGTCAATCGCCTTGTAAAGATGATCCACTCCGTATGACGTTTTAAAAGTCATGAACTGGCCTTGTATGTCGTTGGTCGCGGTAGACTGACATTGACGGTTATGGGTTAATGAAGCTAACTTGTATCATAAGACGCTTCTATTTTTATTATCCTCTTTCAGTGCTTCGACTATCCGAATTATGTTCGTCTTGTGCTGACCGTACCTGAGGAAGACTTGAGAGAAGCCTGCAACAGAATAGCCGAGTTCTGCCAGAAGCACTCCAGGTTCACGTTTGTTGAGGACGAGAACCCACTCCAAATCGTTTCGGACACAACAGAGACGCTGACAAGCAACAATTTTTCTAATTCCGTTGTCGAGAGACCAATGCCTATTCGCGTCTGATATTGATTAGTTAATCTTTTGTTATTTAGTACCTGTTGTCTCTATGTATGTAGCAGTAAAATTAGAGATTACACTATGTGTAAATGATGATATTCCAGTAGGCTATGATTTATTCTAATAGTGCATTAGTATGCGGCCTCGTTATTTTGTTAGTGTAGTGAGCAGAATACGAGACATAGATAATTGTCTTACATGCTAATAGCGTATGCATTCACAATGTACTTCGGCCAACAAAATGCTTTTTTTCCCTCGGTTGTTATGTACAGATTTTGCTATAGGTCCCAAAACAACCTTCACCACGGTGGATATCAGTGTCAATGTCAATGTACAGATTTTTTTTGTCTAATATCTCTTATTATCATCTAACACCAATATAATAGAAGCTACAAACATTTAAAATTTTAAACCTGAAATAACTTACCATTCCTTAAAAGAAAAATATTCTAAAAGAATATTTTATTTTTCATCTCCATTCGTGTTATTGGTGTATATTTTATTCCAAGATAATGAAAATGAATCAGAATAAAGTTAGATAGAAGTAACGTAGTTTTAGTCTAGTCAGTAATAAACTTTTTGAACCGAACAGTTTATCTATAATTACAACGCTAACTTCTTCTACTTGGCATGTCCGTTCAATGAACTTTATACAGTAAAACCTATTAAGACGGAATTGTGTAGTACTTAAAAAATCGTTTTAGACAGGTTTCTATCTTAGCTGGTATAGTATCTCATGATTGTACTGTATTCAATTCACCCGGAAATGCTACTGCCATAAAATTTTCCGTTTAAGGCAGGAGAATTCCATTGCATTTATTAGTTTATTTAGTAAAGAGTTTTTGAGTACATCCCTGATTTAGCATAGGTTTAGTCATTTATGATTTTTTTTGGAGAAGTAAAGATTATAGTCATTTAAAACCTTTTAGCCACAACTTTTATACTGCTGCTACCATCATATGACGTTTTATATTTTTATATCGAATTTGTATGTAACATGACTTATGACTCAAAAAAGGTTTCTCCTTGAGATTTATTTTGTCATATTGCAGAATTACATCTATTTTCAGTTACCTAATCAAAATTAAGAAATTTTACATCTTACACGACTCCATATATCTATTCTGGACTACTTTTTACTCGCCATTAATAGAAAAAAAGAAAAGAAAAAGAGAAAGAAAGACAGACTGAAAGAAAGAAAGAAAACATTAATATTTATTTGTTATAGCTCAGAATGTAAAAGGTATAATAAAGATAGTATAAAAATGTAGCTGCTATAGTCAGAAATTTTACAGTTGCTTGGTTATAGCAATAACTATTTCCTAACTAATCTTCCTACAACTGTTTCGCAAGTTGGAGTAAGCTTAGCATAAAATATCGATAAAGCATAATGTGTTACTGTATGAATGATATGACAATGTAATCAAATGCGACTTTTTATATGCATGAAACGTACCTGGTTAAAAGTTCAATGTGCATGGTTGTAGTTGAGTAACTAGACCTAGAAATTGCACATATGTATGATTCAGGAAGAATACTGTTAATAATAATTATGAACTGAATATAGCACGATTTATTTCGTTGTCATTCTTCAGATGTTCGAGCTTAGTTGTTAAAAAAATAGAAAGAAACGCTAATGGTAGTCGCCCGGTGGCGTGATCAGTAAGTGGAGGTTGCCGCCACGCTGGGGGTCCGGGTTCGAATCCCAGGGTAAGACATGGATGTGATTGTGAGTTGAAAGTTATATATATATATAATTGTAATGGAAAGAAATAGAATTGTTATGCCTGTTTTGTTCCATATGTTCCTGTGTATAAATAAGGATAATTCGAGACCACAGCCAAAGTTGCTATAGTCCTCAAAGCAATCTCTACTTCGGTGAACTTTAAATGTCACTAATGGTAAGAACTTGAAGATTTCACTTATCTTGCGGTTTCAGCCCCTATCAGTTGTTCATTGCAATACAATCAAAACCTACAATATTCGCATTGTAATGCTACTATTGTGAAAATGTTGACTTTCATTTCTTTACTATACCTCAAACTTAATCTACATTTTTTACCAATATTGGCATTCAATATAAGAAGGAGTTTTATATTTGTTTTATTTGTATTTTGTTAATGATTTTTAGCCGTAATGTAACTGAAGTACACTCCAGTTAAATATTATGGAGGAACGTAAGCTGCTTCTATGCAGTTTCTTTTCTACTTTTTTCAAGTCTATAAATTTTGTATTATTTAAAAACGAATGGATGAGCATTATTTGCTTTCTATTTATTTGTATCTGGAAACTTTGTGTATGCAATGTAGATGCTTTGATAGTTGCCACTATGTTAGAAATGTGTAAATGTAGACAAGAAATAAATGTATGAAGCATAATAAAAGTGTTGTCATTCTTTACTTACAATAAAATTCCATCTTACTCTCAATAAAGCCATTTAAACATTATAAAAGTGGCGGGAAAATATAAAAACCATCAACAAATACTGTATAAATGAAAATAAGAACGGCTAATCAGTGTATACAATATATTAAAAAATCTTCAATTAAAATAACATACTACTCACAGTAATAAAATACAAATATATTCCAACAGTTTCGAACAATAAAAAACTTGTTCATCATCAGAGAAATATCCAGGAGGAACCAACACGTTATAATATCTACATTACACAAATTGTGTAATGTAGAAATTTTATTCTACTTTAATAATTTTAATTATTAATTTTAATTTACATTAATTTTATTATTAATTTTATTAATTTTAATTTGTACAAATTTTTACAAATTTGGAAAATTGTGTAATGTAAATATTATAACGTGTTGGTTCCTCCTGGATATTTCCCTGATGATGAACAAGTTTTTTATTGTTCGAAACTGTTGGAATATATTTGTATTTTATTACTGTGAGTAGTATGTTATTTTAAATGAAGATTTTTTAATATATTGTATACACTCATTAGCCGTTCTTATTTTTATTTATTGTAACACAGTGTAATGAGTCCTTTTAGCAATAAATACTGTATATTTTTTTTTAAAGTAAGCTAGATAAAAAGAATTCACACACAAATATTACGGAAGCTGTATAGTCCTGCATTTTCACTACCATTATTACCAATAATCTTCGGGGTAGATTTCTATTGCAAATGTTCAAGAATACCTAAAATATTATTGTTTGGAAATATTGATAATGAAAATATAGGACAAAGTGACTTCTGTCCTGTTAATTTGTAGAACTGTGTGTTAACAAAGTTAATATTGTATACAAAAAAGGTCTCAAAATAGTTTTTCATTTTTAAGCACCGCTTATAAAACGCAAGAGCACTGATCATTGCTAACTGGTTTGATATCATAAAAAAAGAGTTGTAATTCTTTAATTACATTAAAATGCCATCTCACTCTCAATAAAAGCCTTCTAAACTTTATAAAAGTGGTGGAAAAATATGCAAATCATCAACAAACATTGTATTTTTTTAAGGGTAAGTTACATGATAAGAATTCAAACACAAGTATTAACTGGTGTTGTAGCGTCCTGTATTTTCACTACCAATATTTTCAAGCAATAATCTTCGAGGAATATTAGGTAGATTTCGTATGAAATACTACCTATTGGGATCGTTCCTATGTTGGAATGTCTGAAACATTTTTGCAGATCGACACCGATCATGACCCCTAGAACCCAAAACCACGCTCAGTAAAAAACTTTATATACCTATCTATCTATCTATCTATTTATCTATCTATATATATATATATATATATATATATATATATATATCACTTTCTTCTGGACACGATAACTTTCGTAATTCTGCACCAATCTCTTCCAAACTGATACATAAAATCAAAGGGCATAAAATCTCGATCAAGTTCGTTAATGGGCAAAATCGGACCAAGGGCATGGAAATAGGGAGGGGTTTTGTGAAAACCGAAAACCCCCATAACTTCTTAATTTTTGTACATATCAAATCAGTTTAAAGTTTTTATTACTTCTAAAAATAGGGCCAAAATTTCATGTATCACAGATTTTTGATAAAGTTAAAAATGGGCTCAAGGGGCGCAAAAAATAGGGTTTTTGAGAGAAAAAAATTCATAACTTCGCCAATTCTCAATTTATCAATTCCGATTAATCTTATTATAAATCTCCTTAATATTATCTACAACTTTTATATTCACAAGTTTTTGATAGGACCAATTCGTACCGCAAAAAAAAAATTAAAAACTAAAACAAAAAGGGGGTTTGAAGAAGTAAAAAATCCATAACTCCGTCAATTCAAAAGATATAAAATCCCAATGAATTTATCATATATCTTCTTAATATTGTCTACAATATCTATATAGACAAGTTTTGGATAGGACTAATTCTTACAGCAAAGCAAATTAAAAATACATAGCGGTTGAAGAAAAAAATCATCTAAGTAAGGGTGTACTCAAATCCAAACTGCGTATTTTCTGACTCAATTTACAATTCATTTTTGCTCTCAAAGGCTTCCAATTGGTATGTTTTCTTACTCAGAAACTATATAATGTACGGTAATGGTCAATTTTTTGATAGAGGTAGAATATATTTTTAAAAATGTTGCTAAAGTGGGCATTTTGAACCGAATTTCCCGAAGCGGATTGTGTGGGAAAAATCATTGCATTAATGATGCACTCAAATCCAAACTGCTTATTTTCTGACTCATTTTTAAATTCATTTTTGCTCTCAAACGCATTTAATTGGTAGATTCGCTTATTCAGAAACTATATAATGTACCGCAATGATCGATTTTTTGATAGAGGCAGAATATATTTCAAAAAATGATGTCAAAGTGGGCATTTTGAACGGAATTTCTCGAATCAATTGTGTTATCACTTTCTTCTGGACACGATAACTTCCACAATTCTGCACAAATCTCTTCCAAACTGATACATAAAATCAAGGGACATAAAATCTCGGTCAAGTTCGTTAATGGGCAAAAGCGGACAAAGAGGATGGAAATAGGAAGGGGTTTTGTGAAAACCGAAAAACCCCCATAACTTCTTAATTTTTGAACAAATCAAATCAGTTTAAAGTTTTTATTACTTCTAAAAATAGCGCCAAAAATTCATGCATCACAGATTTTTGATAAAATTTAAAATAGGCTCAAGGGCCGCAAAAAATAGGGTTTTTGGGAGAAAAAAATTCCTTACTTTGTCAATTCTCAAGATATCAAATCCAATAATTTTATTATACATCTCCTTAATATTATCTACAACTTTTATATTCACAAGTTTTTGATAGGACCAATTCGTACCGCAAAAGAAAAAAATTAAAAACGAAAACAAAAAAGGGGGGTTGAAGAAGAAAAATTTTCATAACTCCGTCAATTCACAAGATATAAAATCTCCATGAATTTATGATATATCTTCTTAATATTGTCTTCAACATTTATATAGACAAGTTTTTGATAGGGCCAATTCTTACAGCAAAAACAAATTAAAAATACATAGCGGTTGAAGAAAAAAATCATCTTAAGGGTGCATTCATATCCAAACTGTCTATTTTCTTACTCATTTTTAAATTCATTTTTGCTCTCAAACGCATCCAATTGCTAGATTCTCTTATTCAGAAACTATATAATGTACAGTAATGATCGATTTTTTGATAGAGGCAGAATATATTGCAAAAAATGATGTCAAACTGGGCATTTTGAACAGAATTTCCCGAAACGATTGTGTTAAAAACGAAAAATATTGCCCTACTGAGAAAATAATTGTTTATTAATCAAGTTTTAAATAATTGAAAGAAAAATAAAAACACAGGTCGTTTATAAATCTTTTCAAAAATCACGTCAGCATGTTTCATATATATATTTTTTTTTATTATTAAAAATGAATCTGAAAATGTGCCAGAAAATTTCGAGTTGTTGAGTATAGAAAAATATTTCTTTTGATATCGCCGATCGATTATCATGATTCTGATAAAACCAGCTATTCTATAAAAAGAAAATAAAAACTCGTCAAAAGCAGACAGATAAAACTGTTAAAGTGGATTTATATCTAATAATGATTTAGTTTTCGTTGGTGAAATTAGTATACTTAAGTTCGAAATCTACCTCTGCCTGTAGGCCGGGCCGGCAGGGATTTTAGGTAGATTTCGTAAGAAATACTACCTATTGCAGTCGTTACCATAGTGCGACTTTTGAAAAATTCCTTCATAACTTTTCATTATATGACCCAAGGAACCCAAACCCACCCCCACCTAAAAAGTTTATATATATATATATATATGTATGTATGTACTAAATTTTGTCCGCACGATAAAAGTCGCAATTATGCACGGATCATCTCCAAACTCGACAACAACTTTAAGATGGCTAATATCTCGGCGGGGATTGAAAATGGGCAAAATCGGCCCAAGGGAATGGAAATGGGGAGGGTTAAAAATTTTGAATACCGTCTTAACATTATTCTGATAAAACCAGCTCTTACACAACAATGACAGGAAAAAATAAATATTTTTCGTTATAGCAGTTGCCAACAATTAGAAGAAAAATAAAACAATAAAATTCTCACCACAACAATTACTTTTCTATTGAGAGATTTTCACGTGAAAAAATAAATAAATTAAACAAATTGAATATTACGTCATAAGTTTTCTAGAGCAAGATTTCAGCATGAAAACTCAAAATGAAATAAATAGTTTGACGAATTAAAAAAAGAAAAAAAATATTGCATCATATTGGGAATATAATGGACCTCAGCAGGTGAATATGTAACGCCATGTGAGTTTGAAGAAACGTATTAAAACATGATAAAAACCCGACTATGGAAATGTTAACATATTTTAACACTTTGAGGTTCTCTGAATTTGTTTTAGCCATTTTTAAACCTATTCCATATACATGCGTGTGTGTGTGTATATTAGAATTTTCACAAAATGTTTAGCTCCCTCGAGCTCATTCTTAGTAAAGGAACTGGGTTTATCTCTAATCTTGATTTAAGTTTTGTTGGTGAATTTAGTACTTAACTTTGAAATCTACCTCCGCCTGTAGACCCAAGCCGGCAGGGATTTTTTTTTATAACGCAAATGTTCAAGACAATAATACCACCAAGATTATTGTTTGGATATATTGGTAGTGAAAATATAGGACACTGCGACCAGGACCGGCGCAACGTATCGCAAGGCAAAACATTTAATGAAGCCCAATGTATACTGCAATACTGGACTAATGGAAACTATTTTTAAATTTTTATATCATAAAATAATACATAATACAGATAATAAAATGTACAAAAAATGCTATTGCTTTCACATTTTACTGTGTATAATTATTTTTTATTTCGCAAAACCTTCTATCTTTATACTAGTTTAAATATTTTGGCAAATCTATGCATTCCCCGACAATTATATAACATTTGCCAGTAAGAAATTCTCACAAAGAAACATTTCATTTCAACACAAATCTAAGAGCAAAGATGTTGTTATACAGATGAAACGTTATTTCGAATTGTATAGAGAGACTTGAGGCTAGTATTGCCAGGTGTCCCGCGTAAATCGGAGCTCCAAATGCTCCGGATACCAGTATTTTAAAACAAATATATTCGCCTAATCTAATGGCAGAATTATCTGCGATTAAAGATAACGAAATAAACTGTAAGAAATTGGTGGTTTCGAGAGCATTTGGAGGCCTAATTTACGCGTGACACCTGGCAACACTACTTGGGGCCCCTAAGAAGACCACAATTTATGTGAGACTTTCGGCAGCCGCCCCGTTTTCTCGATATCGCGCCGGTCCTGATTGCGACCTGTATTAGAATCCATTCTTACATATTTGAAATAATGCGTGGGGAACTACCTAAAAGTATGTTTATTTGTTGTATGTTCATTGGTTGTTTACTTATGGGTGTCAATGGATTTGTAGTTAAACTTAGTATGTCACCGTATAGACGGCTTGCACATGACGTCACATGTCTGGCATCCGAGGCTAACGAAAAAGACAGGTTACCAGGGTAGGTCCGATTCTTCTTTTTTTACAGACCGCTGGAGTCACGTGATGCTCGAATGCACCAATGAATGTGTGCGAAAAGAGCATCACGTGATTCCAGCGGTCTGTAAAAAAAGCAGAATCGGACCCACCGCGGTTGCCTGTCTTTCTCATTAGCCTCGTCTGGCATCGCTTCATATGGCACACAAATATAAGGCAAAAGTGGTGCTCTCCATTTGACTTATTAGACTTATTTGCACTATAATAATAAAAATAAGAAAGATCTAAATTAAATAGAAAGATAACACGTGCTTTTAACGGTAAACGGGGAGATCTGACGTTCCGTGTGTGTTCCAGATGCAATAGTATCAGTCGTTGCTAATAGCAACGTGACGTCATTGCAAGCCGTCTATAGAGATGCGCAAAGTGACGTCACGAACAAGTTTTTGTTGCTGCTATAGGACAGCTATGAACTTTACCCATGTGACGTCAACCGCTGGTAATCAGAAGGAAAACACCAATAGGCGTGAAGAACATTTTAACACTGCTTTCCGTTCGTCCAATAAACAGTCTTTTTCGGAGGGAAAATTCCCGCAGAGGCGTGCCTGTTGCCATTCGTGGGTAAAGTCCATTGGTACTTATATCAATGCTTTTTCGACTTGTGTGTCCTACAGCTTTTTAACGTTTTACGGTAAAAAGTCACGTGATGTGCACTGTTCTATAGACGCAGTGGATTTGTGGTTAAACTTAGAATGTCACCGTATAGGTATATCAGTGGAGTGCAAAAGCTTAATGCAGTTAATACTGTGTACAAAAAAAGGCCTTTGGCTCCCATTTTTAAGCAGCGCTTATAGAAACTGCAAGAAAACATGCTCATTGCTAACTGGTATTTCCATCATAAAATCAACAAATTATTCGACATTAGAAGGGTCATTAAAACTTAATCTAAAGTAAATTTAAAATTTTGGAAACTCTGAATTCAAACTTATGTGAAGGAATTTCTTTACAGAACAATGATCTAAAAACTATTACTTACTAATCGATCCAACTTCATCAAAAATATTAAGTTTGATGTTAACTATAAAACTTATAGGTGTTCACAAATTCAAATTCGCTTCTTTCTAACACATTCAGAATGGAATTTTCAGTCGTAAATACGTGAATGTTGCAGGCGATCACATTTAGATACCAAACAAGGATGTAAATACGTGAATGTTGCAGCCGATCACATTTAGATACCAAACAAGGATGTAAATTCGTGCGTTAAGCATAGATTATGAAACACTTTCCAACACATTCGGAATTCTACAGTAAGACTTCACAGTTTAATAAGATGAAACTAGTCGGATGTATCAATCCCAAAACTTTCTTCTATCTCATACATGTTAATACTTCAAAATTCGCTATCACACTGCCAAAATTAAATGGCAATCTATGCATCTCATGAGGATTCTAACGATATGAAATTCCGTGCATTAGTTCTTGAGATATGACTATCGCTGAAATCATCTAAATTCAACAAAATGCTGCCTAGCAGCGCCACTTATTGGGTGATTTATACC
The DNA here is from genome assembly GCA_963932465.1 of Maratus speciosus. NCBI lineage: Eukaryota > Metazoa > Arthropoda > Arachnida > Araneae > Salticidae > Maratus > Maratus speciosus. The sequence goes on from OZ010798.1 coordinate 298,415,618, forward strand.
AAATCCTAATCAGCAACAATTTATCTCAACGTCTGACTGAATCTGAAGTTTGGAGAAAATCCGTACATTAGTTTTTGAGATAGAGCAATAGCGAAAATCGTGAAAATTCCTGCATAGCAGTGCCACCTATTGGGTGATTAACACCAAAACATAATTAACAAAAACTTGTGTCAACATACAACTAAATCTGAAGTTAGATGAAAATTCGTCCATTAGTTCTATTGATAGAGCTATTGAGGCAATCGTGAAAAAGGCAGCAGAGAAGCGCCACCTGTTGGGCGATTTACATCAACACCTAATCAGTAGCAAGTCATATCAAGGACTAACTGAATCTGAAGTTTTATGAAAATCCGTGCGTTAGTTCTTAAGATAGAGCTATTGGGGAAATCGTGTAAATCCTACAAAATTCATCATAACAGCGCCACCTGTTGGGCGATTTACACCAAAACGTAACCATCATCAATTCACATTAAGGACTAACTAAATCTGAAGTTTGATCAAAATCCGTGCATTAGTTCTTGAGATAGAGCTATTGCGAAAATCGTGAAAAATGCAGCATTGCAGCGCCACCTGTTGAGCGATTTACACCAAAAACTAATCAGCATCAATTTGTATTAGGGACTAACAGAATATCAATTTTTATTAAATTCTGTGCATTAGTTCTTGAGATAGAGCGCCCACAAAATTTGTGTCACATACACACAGACAGACAGACAGACTCACAGAGTCACAGACAGACATTTTGTAAAAACATGTTTTTTGGAATCTCTGACCCCTAAAACGTGTAAATCCGTCGAAAACCGGTATTCGAAAATTTTCATGAATCCAATACTTTCTTCTTGTAAAGATAGAAGAAAGTAAAAAGATGTCTAAATAAACAATTGGTAAAACGCATAACACATTTGAAAACACAATTTCACTAATTCCCATCAAAAGTAAAAAAGAAAATTCAGAATTTTTTGAGAACCCGTGTATATGAACTATATCTTTATATTATAATACATAGTATGCTAAAATGTAGTTCAGTTAGAAAACGCATAGCACAGTTGAAAATTCCCCTTCAGCAATTTCCACCAATAAAATGAAATGTACTTCAGATATTTTATGCAGCACTGTATGTGATGTGTAGAATTTATACACACTGGGAAATATTTAAAAAATACTTAATTTAGAAAAGCGTACCACAAAAGAAAACGCAGTTCCAATAATTATTTTTCATAGAGAGGACAGTATCCGAAATATTTTGTTTGTCCTTGTATATCAATGATGAATGCCTGTCCTGTGCTGAAGTTTCAGCTCTGTGTTCCTTATAATAGCACAGTAAGAAAAAAACTCCAAATAATAATTCACTGGAACATGAAATTTTATTTAAACATTTTAGAGACTTCAATAGATGCGGTGGTTCATACAGAGAAATGGGAAAGAGAGCCCGATAACAGATGGAGCGCCGAAGCGCCCTTTTTTACATCTTTACCATAACATGGGTAGCAGAGAAGTGCATAGTTTCGCTAGAAGTCCAGGTGTCTTGGCGGTGTACAATATCGCCAATTTACAAACTTTTTGTTGACTGCATGAAGCTGAACAAAGCACTGGCGCGATAAATTATAAGAAATTATCTGGTATCATTACCAGATGCATGACACATAGGTTACCAAAAAAAATCCGTTTTAATATTCACTTGGAAGGCGACAGAAAGACTGGATTTGTTTATGTTAAATCTAAATGATTTCTACCGATTTCTACTTATTGCACACTGCAAAGAACAGGACATATGTTTCTAAATTAGACATAACTCAAGCTAATGTACATGGGATGATTTCAAAGATCGCAATCGCATAAAATAAATGTTACTTTTTTTGTTATATTTCCTCAACGGTTATATTTTATAAGCAATTAAAGAATGACTTATCTATAGCGTGGGCGAAAGCCGATGAAAAAAAATTGTCGTAATTTGCCAACAGCTGCATTTCTGTTTTTTCGTTGGACTTAATTTCTTTTAGACACAGAGCGTTAACAGACAAAAAAATTATTCTGTGGGAATAGAATTTTAATAACTGGAGAGTAACTGACAAAATGAAATCATGAAATCTGAATAGTTAAAAGTATTGAATTAAAAACCTTACAGAAAGAGGAAAAACACTTCGATAAAAATCCGTATGGTATTTAAGAATCGAATTAAAATTGCATATTTCAGTTTAACGAGGGGGGAGGGGGTAGAACAACATCGTTTAAAAGCAATAAAGTTATGTTTAAATTAATTTTGAAGACAAAACCGAACCGATATGTAACAGAAAAATCTGTCACATGCCCCTCCTATTTATAGTAAATATCTTGCAGTGCATCTATATTCCAATATGTTTGAAATAGTGTAACATGAATAAAATACACCGCAAATGATTTTCCCCCGTAGCCCATGGTGTAATTGAATACTTTTGACTGTCCCTGTAAATGAACGTTAAATTTTATCCATACCATATCATATAGTAGGCATCTTGTATGTACTTCAGAGATATATATAAATTTCAATGAGTTTGAAATTGTGAAACATTATTAAAAATCATCTCAAACGATTTTTCCTCATAAGCCGTAATGTAACGGAATTCTTTTGAATGTCCCTGTAAAGGAACTGTAACTGCTACAAACTTAATTTTCAATACCGAACATGCCACAGTGAATATCAATTCCATGGTGATTCGACTATATTTACGCAAGTCAGAGCACGGACAGACAGACAGACAAGCCGTAGTCACAAACATTTTTTCAACTATGTTAAAAAGTGTTAAAAATAGTATAGTTTTTTTTTTTCGTTGTCCGATAAAAGTAACTTTCCGAATTCCATAGCAATATCCGAATACCAGCCAACATCGTAAACGGAGATATTGCAATATCGACCAAAGTCGGACTAGCCAATATTATTCGATTAACTTGTTTTCCAATATTGGGTGATATTTATTGTTACCTGCATTGGTCAATATTGCAGCTCAATATTGACGAATATCGGTCAAAGATTGGCTGCACGAGTTACGGTTTCTTCCTATATTTTTAAATTATTTCTTTTTTGCTTGTGTAGTAATACGTGCATTGACACTTTGTGGCATTAACACTTCAGAGTAATTTGTTTAATGATTTATTAATAAATTAAAAAGTTCGAACTTATATATCTTTTACAGTTTTGTAAATATCATAAGTTTGCAAAACAATATAAATTGGACGGCGATTGCAGAAATCATCACCTCATCTACGAGGGTGGTTCAATAATTATTGTCCCTAGTGTACATAAAATATTTGTACTGCGATGGTTATTGTGGAATAACGAAGCCTAATGTCTTAGAGGCCTATATGCTCAATTTTAGAACCGTATCTGCTATATTCACATAGTTTTGGAGAGAGGAGTGAAAGGGGAGAGTGGGGGTGAAAGGCTGATTTTTAGCTTATGGGGCTAGATTTGTGACAGTGGATGAGACATAACATAACTACTGTCGTTTGGACTCAGGATCATAGTGATGTAGCCACATCTCATCCACTGTCCAAATGTACCCTCATAAGCTCCGAACCAGCATTTCACCCTTCCCCCCCCCTTTCTTAACAACTCCCCCAAAAATAGCTCTTTAAAACTTCACCCCTCCCTCCAAAACTATGTTAATATAGCAGCTACGTTTCTGAAATTGAGCATATAAGCATTTAAGAGATTTGGCTTCGATATTCCGCATCAACCATCGCAGTACAAATATTTTATATACAACTAGCAAACCCGGCGGCTCTGCTCGCGTAATAGTTGAAATATGCCAAGTGATATTTGCAAGACTATTTTTTATTAGAAGAACATTTTTTGGAATAATTCAAAAATTACAAATTAAGCCACGGTTTGACAAAATTCATTATAATAGTGCAATAGACAGAAATGAGATTTTAATTAATAAGAAGAACTAAAACTAATTCCAAATAAATGATAATTTAGAAAGTATTTTGAGACTTTTATGCTCATTTCATACGCTCATTTCACTATTCATTTGAAGTTTTGAATTTTTTAGAAACCATCTTAACACATTTACATCTTAAAATTAACCATCATGTCAAATTCCAAGCTTCTTGTCTAACAGTCTACCACCGCTCTGGTGTTAGCGGCACCAACATAAAATGCCGAAACAGAGCTGAAATAGAATGTCTCGAAAAATGTTGAAACAGAGATTGTCACCATTAATTTGCCAACATTAACCTTGAAATCTGTAGAAAACGGGATTTAGATGTTTTTAAAGGCTTTCTTGTTGTTCCTGTCAACTAGGTGGTAGTGACACCAGCATAAAATATAGCGCGTACAGGATCAGGGACTATCCCTCTTGATTTACAACCAATAACTTCTGTAATCGGTTTATTATTTAATGAGATTCCATAGAAATCGTAATTTAGACCTCTTTTAGAATGCTTTTCGCTCATTCCCTTCGCTTCACCCCTTTTTAATTTCGAATTTATTTTCGACTGTTCTTAGAGGACATTTATAATTTTTAAGTAACTAACGTGCTATATTTAAAGTTTCTAGCCTCTTCAGTACCGCAGTAATCGCCATTTAGAAAGTTTTTTGCTCTTGCAACCCTCTAAGGGTTGTGGTACCGACATAAAATGTAGCTTATGTTTGAGCAGATTCTATCACCATCAATTTGCAACCATTATGTTTGAAACCGGTTTCGTATCTCATACGATTGCATAAAAATCGTAATTTAGAAAGCTTATAGAACGCTTTTCGCTCACTTCATCCTTTTAAATTTGGAATTTTCTTCCGACAATTGTTAGAAAGTATTTGCACTTTGAAGTAATTACCATTCCAAATTTTAAATGTTAGACCCCCTCTTTAACACAAAAAACGCAATTTAGAACATTTTTTGCTCCTGTAACCCCCAGGTGGTAGTGACAACAACGTAAAATATAGGCTATGTTGGAGCGGGGACTGTCACCATCAATTTGAAAACATTACTTCTGAAATCAGTTTACATTTTCTGAGATTGCGTAGAAATCGCTATTTAGAACGTTTTTAGAACGCTTTTCGTTTATTTTCACCCCATTTTAATTTCAAATTTTTAAGGAACTCTTCTCAGAGAGCATTTACATATCATAAGTAATTACCATGCCAAATTTCAAGTTGCTAGCCCATTCAGTATCACAAAAATCACAATTTAGAATGTTTTTTTTTAAAATGCAACCGCAAGGTGGTAGTGATGCCGACATGAAGTAGATCCTATATTGGAGCAAGGGCTGTCATCATCAATTTCCAATCATTACTTTTGAAATCGGTTGGGTACCTTCTGAGATTGCATAGAAATCGCCATTTAGAACGTTTTTTAGAACTCTTTTCGCGCATTTTCACCCCTTTTAAATTTTGAATTTTTTAAGAAATGTTCTTAGAGATCATTTATATCTTATAAGTAACTACTATTCCAAATTTCATGTTTCTAGGTCCTTCAGTAACACAAAATCGCAATTTCGAAAGTTTTTTGCTCCTGCACCCCCTTTGGGGGTAATGGCACCGACATAAAATGTAGCCTATGTTGGAGCAAGGGTTGTCAACATCATTTTGAACTCATTATTTTTTTAAATCGGTTTGGTACTTCTTGAGAATGTGTAAAAATCACCATTTAGAACGTTTTTCAGAACGCTTTTGCGCATTTTTACCCCTTTTAAATTTCGAATTTTTTAAGAAATGTTCTTAAAGAAAATTTGTATCTAATAAGTAACTACCATGCCAAATTCCATGTATCTGGGCCCTTCAGTAACACAAAAATCGCAATTTCGAACGCTTTTTGCTCCTGCACCCCCTTTAGGGGTAGTGGCACCGACATAAAATGTAGCCTATGTTGGAGAAAGGGTTATCACCATCATTTTGACACCATTATTTTTTAAACCGGTTTGGTACTTCTTGAGAGTGCGTAAAATCGCCATTTAGAACGTTTTGCAGAACGCTTTTTGCGCATTTTCACCCCTTTTAAATTTCGACTTTTTTAAGAAATGTTCTTAGAGAACATTTATATCTAATAAGTAACTACCGTACCAAATTCCATGTATCTGGGCCCTTCAGTAACACAAAAATCACAATTTCGAACTTTTTTTGCTCTGCACCCCCTTAAGTGTAGTGGCACCGACCATAAAATGTAGCCTATGTTGGAGCAAGGGTTGTCACCATCATTTTGACATAAATTTTTTTTTAAATCGGTTTGGTACTTCTTGAGAGTGCGTAAAAATTGCCATTTAGAACGTTTTTCAGAACGCTTTTTGCGCATTTTCACCCCTTCTAAATTTCGAATTTTTTAAGAAATGTTCTTAGAGAACATTTATATCTAATAAGTAACTACATGCCAAATTCCATGTATCTGGGCCCTTCAGTAACACAAAAATCGCAATTTCGAACGTTTTTTTGCTCCTGCACCCCCTTTAGGGGTAGTGGCACCGACATAAAATGTAGCCTATGTTAGAGCAAGGGATTATCACCATCATTTTGACACCATTATTTTTTAAATCGGTTTGGTACTTCTTGAGATTGCGTAAAAATCGCCTTTTAGTTTAACGCATTTTCACCCCTTTTAAATTTCGAATTTTTTAAGAAATGTCCTTAGAAATCATTAGTATCTTATAAGTAACTACCATTCCAAATTTCATGTTTCTAGGCCCTTCAGTAACACAAAAATCGCATTTTTAGAACTTTTTTGCTCCTGCACCCCCTCTTTGCCAATGGCACGGACATAAGATATAGCCTATGTTCTAAGTTGGACTAACACCATCATTTTGATACCATTACTTTTGGAATCGGTTCGGTAGTTCCAGAGCTTACCTCCTACAAATAAACAATTTTTACCTCTTTATAATATTAGTATAAAGTATATAAAATAGATTAGTATAGATAGGGACAATAATTATTGAACCACCCACGTAGTTCACGGAAATCGTAATTTTTAGTTAGAACTGACGACGCTAAATACTATGATCTGTCAATCCCAGTCTTGGTGCGTTTTCCATCCATGGTGTACTTCTTCTGGTACTATCTTAGGCCCAACTCTAGGTTTGTTTAGATAGATTTTCATTTAACCTGTTAATTCTCGCTCTCGTGATATTCATGGGCTGTGACTTTTATTCAGATTGTTTGATTCCCACCAGATTTTTAAAATAGTGTAATTGGCTTTATTTTGGTATCGTTTTACCTGTCATTAAATCAGGTGAATATTTCTTTTTCAAAAAAGGTAGTGTCGATAAGCAATTTGTATTTTTAAACCGTAATTTAATGCGACCGTTAAGAGGTTTATAGATGTAAATATCATAGCAAACGCAGTAGCGTTAAGCTATAATAAGCGTTAAGCTACAATATGATTAAGAAATAGAAAATGCAAACGACTTTCTTAAATTTCTGGCGAACCAGTTGACATACGACAATGATTTTTCTTTTGAAAGATAGAACTCGACGAGACGAATAAACTGATAGCATTAAAAAAATTACTGTAGCTTTCAGTAGTTTTTTATTCAACCTTAAACGAAAAAATGAAGACACAAAATTCAACAAAGTGTAGCTAACGTTCCAGTGGGTGGATTAACTTCGTTTTTGTTTTATTTTGATCCTCTTGTTCAAACTTAAAATAGATTTTTTTAAAATCTTTGTATGTTTGACGGTCGCTGAGAAAATCGACTTTGTTTTTTATAATGTCTCCATAAAATTATAGCAATCTCTCCTTTTCATTTTTTAATTTTCTAATTCAATAATTTCTTTCGTATTGCCACCCCCTAAAAAGCAATACAATAACTTTAAAAAAAGGATAACACGTGTACTTTTGTTGTTATAAGTCAATAAGAATTGAAATTCAACTGATAGATTTTTTAAATTTTGAAATCGACGTCAACCTAAGCAGATAATACATAATTTTCATAAATATATATATATGAACTTTCTTGATTAATATTTTGAACTGGGGTAATAGACACAATGGAGGACAAACGAGTTGATAGGAAAAAAAAAACAGGGTAAATCCCAAGCTTCTGTTCAGGAGCTAAATGTAAGTTTTTTTTTTTAACTAGGGGCTCTGCCCCCTACGAGCTACGCTCGCCAACCCCCGTTCAGGGACGCCAAAATCCAAAAAGCACGCTAATTTGATCGGCTTTAAAAATATTGAATTAAAATTTAAAAAAAAACAGTAGCGATCTCTCTGTAAACGAGTTTCCATTCGTTTTTCTTGGATTGGGGTTTTTAAGACTATATCTGCTGCTGTTAAAAGATACAATGGCTGTTTTCGTATTTAATTAAAAAAATTAGTTAAACATTCGAAAATAAGCTAATGTAAAATGAATTAAGTAAACAGTGTCATTATCTCCCGGTATTTTTTTAACAGCGCTATAAGATAGTTCTTTTAAATAATTCATTTTAAATGTATCGTTTTAAATCTGACGTAATTTACACCAAAGTTTTATTTCTCTTATTAATATTCACGTGAAAATACTTTTGTTGTTAGAAGGAAATATTATTTGCGCTGCCTTCGAATTCACGATAATAGTTGAAAATATTATCTCAAAATATCAAGTAAATGTCTCGCGCAGATATATTTTTTAATTTAAATTGTTTTGCCATATTTTTTGGCCATTTTAAATATGACGTAATTTCCTCCATTTACAGGTTTTAACGCATAGTAATGATTTTTTTATTTTAACATTTTGTTTCTCTTTTAAAATTCCAGTGTAAATATGGTTCTTATGACGCAATTTACCTGCTTTTAACATGTAATCATTTAATTCAAATTTTAATTTTTTTTCTGTTTACAATAGTCCCGTGTAAATGAATTTTTAATTTGAAGTAAACATTATTGTTTGCGCTGTTTATACAGTTGGCAACAGTTTAAATTAATAACATTTTTTAAATTTATAAAAAATATCTCTCGAAATACTGAAAATTTGAATTTAAAATAGAAATAAAACCTCAAAAAATAGTCAAATAAAAAAAAAAAAAAATGCAATCTGCACACCGGGAACTTATAACCTATAACATGATCTAAAAATGATTAAATTCTCATGTATAGTTTTTGCTCCAATAAAACTTTTTTAATGGAACGATCTTGTCCAACTTTAGCATTAAATATCTCTGAAAGTAATTCTTCGATTTGAAAACTGTCTGCATCAGCGTGTTTATCAAATATTTCTTTATAATACCACCGATTTCCATATTTTTGTATACGACAGTTTTTTTTATATTAACGAAGAAAGGCCATGCTCAAGGCATACTTAGATACTACTACAGGCAGACTGATTTGCGTTTAATGTATGAAGTCGCTCGCCAGAGGACTCTGATACGCTGCCCAAAATTAAAATTTGACTCTGACCGTAACTGAAACAACCTGGGAAGAATAGATATATAAACAAACACCAAAATTACGTCATGTCGCCAGGGTTACGTTTACAATTCTGCTGACATTCCAATCAAGCTTAGAAATGACAGCTAATTCGAATACAGCTGTTAAGGTTTATTATAAACTGTCCATATCAATGTAAATGTAAAGTTCTATTTATTTAAGTGACTAATATAATGTGTTTCTCTTTAAAACTGTTAAACCAACACACATAAAAATATATAAATAAAAAAACACATGCTTAGTCTAAAACATCAATGTCACAAATTTATTTGGTACCACTTAGTTATCCCGTCGACCAATTTCGCCAAATTATATAAATAGCTAAAACACTCGCCAAATTATACAAATTGACATAATTTTTATTTTAAATAACGAAAGAACAAATAAATTAGTATAACATTAATAAATATACAAATAAAACGTCGAAATAAAAATCACTTGATGACATAAATACGTGTAACTTGCTTACAGTCAAGTGAATGTGACATTTACGATCAAGCATTATTGGCATTTAATCTTATAGTTTGGCGATAGATTTTTGGTCGACGGGATAACTAAGTACCATTTATTTACTATTTTCACTGCTGAAACAATAAAACTGATGGAATTTTTTTAATATATTAAAATACTCATAAAATTCCTTGTAATAATTAATAAATGTAATTTATTAAGTAACAAATACCCTTACATGATTTAATCAAAATTGCTTGGATAACATAGAATATTGCAACGATATTTAAATCCGTGATCACCATTTCTTTCTCTGATTAAAAATAAGAATATTTAATGTTTAAGGAAGATCGGCTATTTTTTTTCTTCTTCTTCTTGGTTCGGGCGATATTAAAAACAAATATTTTACCGGTAACAGTAAATTAATCAAAAATAGCTGCTTCAAGTCAGTTATGAGAACTGTAGTTTGATAAAAATCAAATTTTAATTTTAAAACGTGTATATGAAACCAAGCTATTTTTATATAAATACGGGACATTCAAAAAAGAATAACAGAACCGGCATTTTTCATGAATGAACCAAACGATCAAGGTAAACAATAAATAATTTAGCTAATCTTAAAAGTATGTGCAACACTAAAATGCTACAATTTGCGTAAAATAGCCTTTTAAATCGAAGGAAATTGAAGAATAGAAATATTTAATTTATTACATGAAAATACGATCAATGATTCTGAAACCTCGACGATGAGAAACAAGCTTCTATCTGGGCAGGGTATAAATGTAAACAAAGAGCACGTTGTGAAGTTTTGGTTCAAGGTTTGAAGTTGGATCCGACTTCACTTTTTCGGCGAAATGCGCGGCCCGTTATATATCATAGTAGGCTATGGCCATGCTTAAGCCAAGACTCAATTATCATAAAACAGACTTGACGATCCGGAGAAAGTCTATGGGTGAAAATGTCCCCGATAATTGCCAACTTATTAGCTGACTTTGTCCCGTAAGTTACGCCACCTGGTGTATACTCCTGGTAATACTCCATAAACAAATGCATAGTAAAAAATTGAAAATGTTGTGTTATTGGCAAAATTGTATAAAATATTTTTCGAATTCCAGTAAAATAAAGGCGTAAAAAAAATATTTCGCACAATTATGTTCTGGCTTTAAAAAATAAAACGTATCAAAAATGAAGATTTAAATATAAGATTTATTAATATTTTTTCAGGGTACTTGTTAGTTATCCCGTCGACCAATTTCGCTAAATTATATAAATCGCCAAACTACTCGCCAAGTTCTACAAATTGACACAATTTTTTATTTTAAATAACAAAAAAAAAAAAAAAAAAAAAAACAAAACAAATAAATTAGTATAACATTAATAAAAATACAAATAAAACGTCGAAATATTGGTTTTATTGGCCATTATTGGCATTTAATCTTAAAATTAATTAATTTATGGCAAACCATTATTGGCATTTAATCTTACAATTTGGTGACAGTAATTTGGTTGACGGAATAACTAACAAGTGCCATTTTCAGTATATAGGACTTTGCGGGTTATTTTTTTTTAAACCTTGGCACAATTTGGGCTTCGGAAAGAGCGATTTGTTGCCGATTGATATAAACAGTTATGAAAACAAAACTTATGAACTGTCAGCTTGTTTTATAAGAATTTATGGCACAGATCCCATATTGGCGCGATTTTTTTCCGACGCCAATTTTGCGAAAACCTCGTTATCTATATCCGGATAACCATATCAAGCAAAATAACGACACTTTGGTGCTAGTTAAGTATCCGGTGCGTATATGACATTTACGCCAGAAAAAAATCGCGCCAATATGACATCTGTGCCAAATTTACATGCATAAATTTAGTTTCTAGATATTATTATTATTTTTTATATACGATTTGTTTATATTTGTATATAAAATAGATAAATGCATTTTTTATATTAAATAAATTGTAGAAATATTGGAAAATATTGCGTCTTTATGTGAAACAGTGCATATGCTTCCAGAAATTACGTTGCCAAATTTTCTTCTCTCGCCAAGGCCCCTATACTTGAAAAATACCGATTTATTATTATATAATGTAGTATTAGCTAATGTTCTGTAATCTGCTCCACAGTCAAAGTTGACTGCAAAAACGCGATGCTGGAATAATGTGGTATCAAGTATACGGTTTAAAAATAATATTAATTTTGCGCCAAACTACACTTACGCCAATTGGCTCTAGGTCTGATTAAGGAAGAATACTCAAATTAAGATTTACAAACACCAAAATCGTAGCATGACAAGAATACGGTATTTGCGGAAAGTTGAGGGACATGTATAAATTTAAGTGATTATTAAACTTTATTTTTCCAATTTTTTAAGTGTTTATGACTTCAGTCTGTTTTTTGTGTATCTATGCGTGTTTTAACTTTCCTAAAATACTTTGATACATTTTAGTAAAACTTACATAACATATGTGAGTTAAAACAAGGAAATTAATTACGCACCAAACTATGCCCGCCAAGATATGCCAATTGCTGATATGCCAATTGGCTGTGGAGCCAATTATGAAACTTTCCATAGATTAATACATACAAACTTTGGTACAGATGTCATATTCGCCCCATATTGGCGCGATTTTTTTCTGTCGCCAATATCATATAGACAACAGGTACTTAACTTGCGCCAAAGTGTCGTTATTTTGTTTGATGTGGTAACCCGGGTTATGTTGTTTATGCTGGTGATGTTTTCGCCAAATTGGCAACCGAAAAAAATCACGCCAATATGGGGCGAATATGACATCTGTTCCCAAACTTTATATGAAAAAACAGTGAAGCTTTCATCTAAAGTATGTTAAACTGAAATGATCCCCCATACCTTCAAAAATAAAACAAATGATAGGCCAATAAGTAAATAAATGAGACTGTGCATTGAAACAAATTGAAGGAGCTGTGTTAAATTAATACTGTAAGGGGAAATTAATTGTGAAAAGAAAAGAAATAGCAGAAATAAAATAAATCACATATTTTAAAATATAAAATATAAAATTAAATATTTTACATTTTGCAGATCTAGATGCTATCCATTTATTTCAATAACTAATGTCACTGAGAAATTCATGGTAAAATAATTTTCTTTCCTGATTATTATTATTATTATTATTATCATCATTTATTTACATAACGGAATACAGCAGTAAACATTTTTTGTTTAACAGTAAAATAAGTTCATTTTTAAAATAAAATGTCTAGAACATATGAAAATTTTAAGATTAACAACTATCATTTGCAAACTACAAAGCACATCGTAAAGAAAATGGTAAAAGACAAATAGAAAACAAATTAAAAAATATTTCTGTTTCTCACGTTAGATGGAGCTAGTCACGGGGAACCATGTAGTTTCTAACCATGTGTACAGCGGACAAAGGAAACTTAGCGATTGCGAGGCCTGTTATTTCGATAAGGAGGTCTTGGCTTAAGCATTTAAATTGGATGAGTTCTACCCGGAATATCTACGCAGATTTTCATTGGTCCATTTCCAAATCAAAACTTTTTTTTTATATATAGAAGGATAGAAGGATTATCATCATAACATCCTAACTTACACAAGCGAATGGTATGCAGTAATATAAATACTTCGCATACTAAGCGTACCTTAAAAATTGCATTCCATCTATTTTAAATAAGGAAGAGATGTCATATACGCACCAGAGTACATAACTGGCGCGATAATGGAGGGGTTTTTTTGCCTGATACGGTAACTGAGCTATTGTTGTTTATTTATTAATTATTTTTTTATTTACTTTTATTTTATTTTTTAAAATTATATAAATTGCTTTGTTCTATAGTTATTAATTAAACTTTTCATTATTTATTGTTATTTCCTTCTTTAAATAATAGAAAGTAATTTAAAAATATATATGCAACTGCTATTCGAAAAAATATGCAACTGCTATTCGGTTTTCATCAAATTGGCGTCAGAAAAAACCGCGAAAAACCCGTTGTGTATATGACATCTGTGCCTTAAATAATTAGGGTTTCGTTTAACTTTAGGTACTTTTGCTTGAGATATTGTCGAAAATGTACAGCAAAAATATACGGTACTACTTGATAACCCGTCGACCAATTTCGCCAAACTATTCGCCAAATGATACAAACTGACATAATTTTTATTTTAAATAACGGAAGAATAAATAAATTAGTAAAACATTAATAAAAATACTAATAAAAATTTGGGCACAGATGTCATATACGCTCCGTAATGGCGCGATTTTTTCTGACGCCAATTTGGCGAAAACCTCGTTAATATATCACCTATATCCGGGTTACCATATCAAGCAAAATAACGACACTTTGTCTCCAGTTAAGTACCAGGTGCATATATGACATTGGCGTAAAAAGAAATCGCGCCAGTATGGGGCGTATATGACATCTGTGCCAAAACTTGAATTAAAAATCACTTGATGACGTAACAAACACGTGTATCGTGTTTAATGTCAAGTGAATGTAATATTTACTATCATCCATTATTGTCATTTAATCTTATAGTTTGGCGGTAATTTTTTGATCGACAGGATAATCAAGTTGTACCAAGTATGGTACAGATGTCATATACGCACCACGTTAGGAAGATATTTTTTCTGACGCCAATTTGGCGAAAACCTCGTTTTCGAATACCAGTTACATATGTATTTTTAAAAAGGGTTTAACAATAAATTAAAAAAAAGTTTAATTAATAACAATAGAACAAAACAATTTATATAATTTTAAAAAAGAAAATAAAAGTAAATAAACAATTTATTAATAAATCAACAACAACATCCGGGTTACCATATCAAGCAAAATAACAAAACTTTGGCGCCAGTTAAGTACCCCGGTTCGTATATGACATTGGCGTCAGAAAAAAATCGGGTCAACGTGATGCGTATATGATATCTGTGGCGTTTCAAGTACACTTCTGAACGTTACTTTGGAATCGGTGAGTTTCATCGCCAAAATCGCCAAGATGCTTAATGATCATCGCCATTGAATATATAAATAATGCCATATTTGCAAACTTATAGGTCAAAATATAAGTGGAACCTCGGTTCACGACCGCCTCTGTTTATGACCAGTTCGGTTTATGTCCAACTTCGGTGATCAAAATTTGACTCGGTTGGCATGCAATATCTCGGTTCACGACCAAGGCTGCTGAATAGTTCAGTTGGCAACCCTTACATAACTCGTGTTATTAGTCAAGTTTGGAGTAAGGTGTGCATATCAGAGTGCTTTGTGTACCTTTATTACTGTAAAAAAATTAACTTTTTGTTTTACTTTTAGTGAGGTTTGAGCTAATTTTAGCTCTCATTATGGCTTCTAAGAATGAAAAAGTGCTTAGTGATAGCAGTAGTAAGAAGCTTAAGCGAATTACTGTTCAATAAAAGGAATTGTAGCAAAACATGAGAACGATATTAGTATAACCGGTCTAGCTAAACAATACGATGTGGCCTAAACCTTCGATTTCCTCGATAATCTATATATCTATATATATTACGCTATCGTATGTGTCACAGAAATTGCGATTAGTTGTTAATTGTTTAATGGCAACGCTCGAATGAAACGCATCTCATTGGTTATAGAACAGCATTTAATGCATCTCCATACCTATAAGGGGGTTACCATAGGCAGGACCCTGTTCTGTCGCCAAATACCGCCAAGTTTGTCATCAACTTGTAAATATATCGCCAAATTCCTATAGACTTCCATTGTAAACCAATAGGGTTTACTTGTTTAGAGAGAATCAACAAATTGAGATATTTTAATGCAACAAAAACTAATATCAGTTTAAGGAATTATATTAATTATATTTAAGGGAGCCCAAGTAAATTAAATTATGAATAAAAATAAGGTGAATTTGATTTAAAAACCTTGAACCTCTTAAAACAGTGTGCATTACTTGGTTAAATAGTGCATTATTGCGCGAAATAAGAAAAAAGTATTGGGAATATTTAAAAGCAACTCAGTTTATTTATATTCAATATATAATTATCAAAAAATTTAAATGACTAGTATTAAAAAATGCTCTGACGAGCACCAAAAAAGGCTAATATGTTTTTAAGTATGAAAAAGGGTTTGACAAGTGCTTCTAATTGGGCATGAAAAAGGACAAGGGGTCCCTTCTTGGCTGCAGCTCACTGTCAATGCCAACTTTGAAAATATCATATTTGCGCTTTTTTCATATAAAAAAAATCAGCCACAGTTACGATAAAAGTATGTAGTATAACGATGCAGCCTGATTAAACATGAATATAAGGCGACATAGCACCAAAAACCTTAGTTCCTGCAGCGTATCACAATCATGCAGGTCCACCAAGCATGCCCGCAGTGTAGAACTGTACAAAAAACTGATTTGTAGTGCAGTGCAGACTGTTGCAGCACTCTGCACAGGAACAATTCCACATGTGCACGCATAACAGTATAATGCATTCATTGGTTGTTGAAATTATATGCAAGTGGCTGTGGCTGTACAATGTACTATGCAGTACAGCAATGCATGTAAATTATAAACGAACATTAGATGCAGACATCTTTAATACGGAAGTACAAAAGCACAGTGTGAATGTGCGCTGAAGTTCAAAAATTAAAAGCATAATAGGAATGTACAGTGTAGTATAATTTATAGAGAAATAATGGTACACAGTGCACTGTATGAAGTTGCATTGCAGACGCATGCGCTGTACAACAGTGCAACAGTGCAGTTAACATGTAAAGCACGACGGAAAGTTTTACTAAAGTACCGCGAATTTATTTTATATAGAAGAAGCGCAAATATGATTTTTTCAAAGTTGGCATTGACAGTGAGCTGCAGACAAGAAGGGACCCCTTGTCCTTTTTCATGCCCAATTAGAAGCACTTGTCAAACCCTTTTTCATACTTAAAAACATATTAGCCTTTCTTGGTGCTCGTCAGAGCATTTTTTAATACTAGTCGAAATATTATCAGCAACAAATATAGTGTCATGCATCTGACAACAGAAAAGAGTTGTAAAAAGATATTTTTATTTAGTGATCGACGCAAAATGTCAATAAAAGCTTTCTGATATTAAATTAGTAAATGTTATTAAATATTATTTAAATTAGTAAAATGTAGTAATATTTTAAAAGTGTTAGATATTATTTAAATTAATAAATTTGAATATTAGCATTTAAAGAACTCACGCAAATAAACCTTCTGAGAAACAGCTACTCCTACAATTGGTGACCTTGTACGCGATATAATGCCGGACACTATAGAACAATCAACGTCTAGAGAGGAAATGGCGAAAGTAAGTGTTAAAATACCTCCATTTTGGGCAGAAAAACCAGAAATCTGGTTTTATCAAGTGGAAGCGCAATTTTCTATTTGTGGAATCACTGCCGAGGAAACAAAATTCAATTATTTAGTTTCGCAATTAGAGTCAAAATTTGTAGAAAGTTTGTGGGATATAATAAGTGATGCAAGTGCAACTAAATATACTGCTGCTAAAAAGCGACTTCTTAACACTTTCAAAGAAAGTGAGAATAAACGTCTACAAAGGTTGTTGACGGGCATTGAGTTAGGAGACAATAAACCAAGCCACCTATTACAAAAGATGCGAACTCTGGCTATCGATGGCGTTTCCGATAAAGTCCTTAAAACTCTATTCTTACAAAAAATGGCTGATTTCGTACGCAATATTTTATTGGTTAGTGATGAAGACATAGAGAAGCTGGCACTAATGGCTGGTATTGTAGAAATGCAACCAAAACAAGAACTGTATTGCGCAAGCAATTTTTCTTCATCAGGTGCAGATGCTATCAGTGAATTACGACAACAAATTGCAGCTTTGGATACTAAGCTGGAAAATCTGAGTGTCACTAGAAATTCGCGCCCTCGATCAAGAAGTAAGTGTCGATTTTCTTATGATCGCAGTAAATCTCGCAAACGTTTTAATCCTGCAGGTAAGTACTGTTATTTTCATTTTATGTTTGGTGAAAAGTGTTTCCCTGATAAATGTAAAGCACCATGTGCTTGGAAAAACAAGCCTTCGGAAAACCTCACTCAGCAGTAGATTTAGCGGCAAGCTCTGCTGCTGCAAATATTGAAGATTGCCGTAAATTCCGCCTATTTGTAAGAGACAAAAAACGGGTTTACGTTTTTTAGTTGACAGTGGAGCAGATGTAAGTCTAATTCCTCATACCAACAAATATGAGGAATTAGACTTAGATCTGCTCCACTGTCAACTAGTGATTATAAATTATACGCAGCAAACGGCACTGAAATTGGAACTTTCGGTACAGAAATTTTAGATCTAGATCTAGGATTGCGTCGTGATTTTCAATTTCCATTTGTTGTCGCAAAAATTAGCAAAGCTATTTTAGGAGAAGATTTCTTGAACAAATTCCATTTATTAATTGATATTAAGCATAGAAAATTAATTGATGGTGTAATTAACCTTGCAGTTCACGGTGACGTTGCATCCATCTCTGAAGATGAAAGTGTAAATACGACGAGTAGCTTGTGTAAATATTCTGATTTATTTTATATGTATCCCGGTATCACTAAACCTAATTTTCTTATTTCCAATGTAAAGCACAATGTAAAACATCATATTGTAACTAAAGGACAACCAGTATATTCTAAAGCTAGACAATTAGATCCTCATCGTTTGGAAATCACAAAACGAGAATTTCAATATATGCTAGAAAATAACATCATTTGTCCCTCCAATTCAGAATGGGCAAGTCCTCTGCATATAGTGTCAAAGAAAGATGGTTCTTTCCGCCCATGCGGCGATTATCGAAGGTTAAATGATATAACTATACCCAATAGGTATCCAATCCCTAGAATTCAAGATTTTCAACATATTTTAACTAATAAAACTATATTTTCTAAAATTGATCTTTTTAAGGCTTATTTCCGTATTCCTGTGGCAGACGAAGACAAACCAAAAACTGCAATTATCACACCTTTTGGCTTGTACCAATGAGTTTTGGGCTTAAAAATGCCCCTGCAACATTTCAGAGATTTATCAATGAAGTCTTTTATGGCTTAGATTTTGTATTTCCATATTTAGATGATGTGCTGATTGCCTCTTCTTGTGAGGAAGAACATCGATCACATCTTAAAATAGTTTTCCAACGCTTAGATAAATATGGTCTCCGAATTAATATCAGTAAATCAGTTTTGGGAGTACCTGAAATAGACTTTTTAGGTTATCAAATATCTGCTGAAGGGTCGAAACCTCTACCTGAAAAAGTAAAAGCAATTTTAGAATATCCATTACCAAAAACGGTTCACGAAATCCGTCCGTTCTTAGGGATGCTAAATTTCTATCGAAATTACATTAAAGATGCCGCAAAAACTCAAGCTCCCCTTCATGAGTTTTTAAAAGGAGCAACCAAAAAAGATCGTCGAAAAATCCCATGGACCGATGCAACCAAACAAAATTTTGAAAAATGTAAACAAGATATTGCTCAAGTAGCATTGCTGGCCTATCCCAATTCAGATTACCCTCTGGCACTTCACACGGATGCTTCTGATTGGGCTATTGGATCAGTTCTCCAACAATACGAAACCAGTGGATGGAAACCAATCTCATTTTTTCAAAAAAACTTAACGATGCTCAAAGGAATTAAAGCACTTATGATCGAGAACTTTTAGGTATATATTTATCTATCAAACATTTCAAGCACTTACTTGAAGGTCGTAATTTTACAATTTTCACCGATCACAAGCCATTAATATTTGCTTTTAAACAAAAAAATGATAAAGCTTCTCCCAGGCAGTTAAGACATCTACACTATATCTCCCAGTTTACAACTAACATACAGCACATAAGCGGTCAAGAAAATGTAGTCGCAGACACGTTATCTAGAATCGCAAACATCGATTCTCCTTTCATTGATTATGACCAAATAGCAGATAAACAAATAAATGACGATGAGCTTCATCAGCTTAAATTACATACCAAATCATTATGTTTTAAACAGCATCAACTTCCATCAGGAAAATCTTTGTGGTGTGATACATCTACTTCGAATATTGGACCGTTCACACCCAAAGACTTTCGAATGAGATTGTTTAATACAATTCATGGTTTAGCTCACCCTGGAATTCGAACCACTGTAAAGGAGATGGTTAAAAGATTTATTTGGCCAGAAATGAGAGAAGATGTTAGCCAGTGGGCTCGAACTTGCCTCAACTGTCAGAGAAATAAAATTACTAAACATACAAAAACAGAATATGCACAATTTCAAGCTCCAGATGAAAGATTTAGTGTAGTACACATTGACTTAATTGAGCCCTATTCACCTTCTAATGGATATATTTATTGTTTGACATGTATTGACCGATTTACCTCTTGGATGGAAGTAGTACCTTTAGAAAACATCACTGCAGAAAGTGTTGCAAAAGCTTTTTACGAAAATTGGATTACTCGTTTTGGAGTACCATCTTGTGTCGTTACTGATAGAAGAAAGCAATTTAATTCTGAATTACTTCGAAATTTAACCTCATTATGTGGTGTACGGTTGAAACACACGACTTCGTACCATCCTCAGTGTAATGGTAAAATTGAACGGCTTCACCGTACTTTAAAATCAGCTATTAGATGTCATAACTCTCTTCGTTGGACAGAGACATTACCAACAGTTCTTATTGGTTTGCGAGTTGCTCTACATGAGGACTGTAAGTATACAATTGCTGAAATGGTTTATGGTAAAACTATCAAATTACCTGGTGAATTTTTTGAAGAATCGAATTCGCCAATATCTACTGATGATTTTGTAAATAACCTTCGAAAAGAGATGGCTCTCTTGAATCCCTATATGTCCAAACGCAAATGCAGGCAAAACATTTTCATACCAAAAGATTTGTATACATGCTCTCATGTTTTTCTACGTATTGACAGAGTCAAAAAACCATTAGAACCCCCATATGAAGGACCATTTCTTGTGTTGCAAAGAACTCCAAAATATTTTCAACTATTAATTAAAGGCAAACAAATTAATATCTCCGTAGACAGATTAAAACCTGCCTATATGTTGCAGCTTTCCGATAACGAAATACTGCCTCCTACTTCAAGGACTGATCATACATCAGTTCCCATGAACAGCCAGACTCCACAGCCAACGACGACACACAGTGTTGTGCCAAGTGAAAAATTAGAGCAATCTGAGAAACGGACACGCTGTGGAAGACAAGTAAAACTTCCAGTTCATTTTAATGACGTTGTTGACTGTTCCTGATCTATTTAATATATTATATTACTTTATTATTATATTTTTAATTATTGTTTAATGTTTACTCAAGAATTTCGCTATGTTTTCTGTTTATTTATTTTGTATATAATTTGTATTTCTATGTATAATTGCATCAGTATATATTAATACTATTACATCCTACCATGTTTTCAAAGTAACGTAACTTCGTTACTGGTAGGGGAGTAATGTAGATGTAAATATCGAAATATTATCAGCAACACATATAGTGTCATGCATCTGGCAACAGAAAAGAGTTGTAAAAAGATATTTTTATTTAATGTTCGACGCAAAATGTCAATAAAAGCTTTCTGATATTAAATTAGTAAATGTTATTAAATATTATTTAAATTAGTAAAATGTAGTAGCATTTTTAAAAGTGTTAGATTTATTTGAATTAATAGATTTGAATATTAGCATTTAAAGAACTCACGCAAATAAACCTTCTGAGAAACAGCTACTCCTACAGGTTAAAAAATATAAAATCGTGCAACCTCGAGGACATACCTTGCCGAAGGCAGTGGTGCCTCAAACAAAAGGTTCGTTTGGAAAGATTTTCGTTTAAAAATATAAAATTAAAACAGACCGGAGCATATATAGCACTTTCGGTGTACGCTGTAGTGGTGATCTTAACTCTAGGTTTCGTTTGGATAGATTTTCATTAAAAAAATAAATAAAATCATATAAATTCGAGCGTGTACGTTACCAAAAGCAGTAGGGATTTCAAAACTTGTCTGGATCTTGTAACATTATCCATGTTATTCCCACCTCGTGATATTTGTTACTGGTAGAACCTATGTTAACTGTAACTTGAGACGTATATATCTAGACTCTGTGTAATGTTTGTTATTAAATGTGTGATGTTCTAAAGTCTATTATCTCATATTATACAGTAAGCTGAACACTACTATGACTGTAAATGTTTCAATTTAAGCTCGGCAGTATCTTTTACGATACATAACACTGCATGGCAGCAAGCGGTTTTAAATAAAATATCTAGTTTCATTTCTACGCATCAGAAAGTATGGTATCGACTGCAGCGGCGTCAACCTATCATATTTTACCAACGGAATCTTTTCCCTTTTCAACGCCAGCGGAATAGCCAAAATGGAAACAAAGATTTTTACGTTTCAGAACTGCTTCAGGGTTAAATACGAAGTCAGGTGAGGAAAGGCTCTTATATATACTATGGGCGACAAAGCCGAAGATATTTTTCTGTCACTCGATATAACAGAGGCTGATAAGAAGAATTTTCAAGCAGTGCTACAAAAGTTTGATAATCATTTCGTAGTGAAGCGAAATATTCCACATAGCAATTTTAGTTTGCAGGAAATTTGCAGAAGTTTTGCTTTGTAAACCTGTAAAGTTGCAGCAAGTTCAGCATGACAAGACTGAAAGTTCATAACAAGACTGCAGCAAGATAACGTAAACGCCAAAGTCACCATACTTTGAACTTGCAGCTAACTTGTCGTGCAAGCTAAATTCTTGCTGCATCAAATTTATTACAAATTAACAGCAAACAAGTAGAAAATTTAGTTCTGTCGTAACTAAAGCACTGCAAATTCTTTGCAAGCCAGTGGAAAATTTAGCTTTGGTTTGTCAAAAATACTGCAAACTTATTGCAAAGTAGTAATCTTGTCATGCCACACTATCAGTTTACAACTGTTACACTATAGTGTAAACTACCTGAAGGGGTTAAACTTATATGTAAGTTTAACTCCTTCAGGTCTATTGATGCATACGCGCCGTCAGAAAGTGCATGCATCGTTTTTATCATCATTAACAAATAAAGGTAATATTTGTACTATTAAATTCGAGTCTTTTTTTGGTACTTGATAAGTATAGCGTTTAAAAAATGCGGTGCCAACCAAATAAAATTTGTGTAAGGGATGCTGTACCAAAATAGTTAAAAATTATAGACTCGAATGAGTGTTAAAAGCAAAAATCGGCCAATCAATCGATTAATCAATCAATACCAATTAAAATAATATTTTTGAAAAATTCAATAATATTGAGAAAAATTCATTTAAAAATCAAAATTTTAAACATAAATTTAAAATGGTGCCAAAGACGTAAACATAACTTAGTAAATTAACATAACCTTTTAATTTGTAAGAATTTTTAAATAAAATAACAAATCAATGAAAATGAGATTCCATAACAGTGTGTACAACAGTGCATTCCATAACAATGATGTGTGAGTCTTGCCTTTGAGTAGCACACAATTTCTGCGCATGTGCTGATTGTCTATTCTCTCAACCAAGACCCCCTTACCATAATAAGGGATAATAATAAGGTTATATGATAAAGGAGTCTTGCTCTCAACAGAGGGATTTTTGCTTTCGTCACTTTCGTGAATTAACCCCTTGGGGACGAGCGGCACGTATGCGTGCCGCATGAAGCGCTCAGAATCCTTGTTTTTTCTCACCAGTAAAATTTTACTGTAAAATTTGCCTTATTTAATCAGCGCATTTTCTCGATTCAAGAAGACACAAATTTCTGTTTTTAAAAAACGGTGACAAAAGATTAAAAATTTCGTAAAAGGCTCCCGTCCCGAAGGGGTCTTGCATCGACAGTCTTGCATCAATTTCACAACAAACTACTCATGCAAGTGGGTGATGGTCTACCTTGCGGGAGATTCGCTGTGAATTTGTCAAGTCAAATTTGTCACGGCAAGATAATATAAAAAAAATCAAACTTGCTGCTAATGTGCATGCTACCTGGGATAATATTTGAAAGGGCGCAGTTTAACCATCGGATACAAAAAGAAGGTGAGTCAGTTAACGATTTTATTACCGATTTATACTCATTAGCTGATAAATGTGATTATGGAAATCTTCATGATGAATTACTCCGGGATCGCATTGCTGTTGGTATCTCTGACCAATCTTTGAGCGAAAAGCTACAAATTGACCCTCAGCTTACTTTGCAAACTGCCATCGGGGAAGTCCGTTTATCGGAATCTATCAAACGGCAACAATCTGTATTAGTGATGAGTAATGCCTCAATTAATGCTGTAACGCATAGAAAGAAATTTCGACAGCCACCTCAGAATTTAAATAAAAGTATACCAAATTCCATGATCCTAAAATTACTTCTAATGGGAAAAATTGTAAATGGTGTGGGAACATACCCCATAATAGAAAATTTTGTCCCGCCAAGGACTCTTTCTGCCGTAAGTGCAAGATGAAATTACATTGGGGAAAAGTTTGCTTGTGTCCTACGAACAGAGCAAATGAAGTTTATTGTGAAGCTGGGTTCATAGGTCTAATATCGAAGAATCAACACATTGATGATTTGGTAGATCCTGTTAAAATATTGGGAAGATCTATTCGATTTAAAATCGACAGCGGTGCTGATCACTCAGTGATTCCTCGAAATATCGTGCAAATAGTGCTAAAAGAGGCTCATCTTAAGAGTACAGATAAAATAATTTTTAATTCCGATAGAACAACTTTGAAATTTATATGGAAATTAGTCAAAAACATAGAATATAATGGAAAAAATCCCTGCCGGCTCGGGCCTACAGTCGGAGGTAGATTTCGAAGATAAGTACTAAATTCACCAACAAAACTTAAATAAAGATTAGAGACAAACCCAGTTCCTTCACTAAGAATGGGCTCAATGTGTTAAAATAATTAATATTTCCATAGTCGGGTTTTTATCATGTTTTAATACATTTTTTCAAACTCACATGACGTTACATATTTACCTGCTGAGGTCCATTTTATTTCCAATATGACGCGATATATATTTATTTTTTTAATTCGTCAAACTATTTATTTCATTTTGAGTTTTCATGCGGAAATCTTGCTCTAGAAAACTTGTGACGTAATATTAAATTTGTTTTCAATTCGTCAAACTATTTATTTAATTTAATTTTTCACGTGAACTTTCAATAGAAAAGCAATTGTTGTAGTGGGACTTTTATTGCTTTTTTTTAATTGTTGGCAACTGCTATAACGAAAAATATTTATTTTTTCCTGTCATTGTTGTGTAAGAACTGGTCTTATCAGAATCATGTTAAGACGGTATTCAAAATTTGGAACCCTCCCCATTACCATTCCATTGGGCCGATTTTGCTCATTTTCAATCCCCGCCGAGATATTAGCCATCTCAAAGTTGTCGACGAGTTTGAAGACGATCCGTGCATAATTGCGACTTTTATCGTGCGGACAAAATCGAGTACATACATACATACATATATATATATATATATATATATATATATATAAACTTTTTAGATGGGGGTGGTTCTGGGTTCCTGGGGTCCTATAGTGAAAAGTTATGAAGGAATTTTTCAAAAGTCGCACCATGGTAACGACTGCAATAGGTAGTATTTCTTACGAAATCTACCTAAAAACTGTTTAGAAGAGATTTTTTTCATAAAAGGACTTCATACAGGTTTTTTGGGAAAACCAGCCATTAAAGTTTTCGGACTGAGTCCTAATATATAACCACATTGTGTGCAAAGTATTAGCAGCTTTCATTCTATTAAGGAATTTCCTCGGTTGTTTCAAGGGCTGGGAATGCTGAAAGGAAATTATCATATAGAACTCATTGGCGATGCTAAGCCTTATGCTCTCACTTCTCCACGTAAAATACCAATACCACAGTTAGAGGAAACAAGGCCGGAGATTAATAGAATGCTAGAATTAAATGTAATTAAACCTGTAGGAACACCCACACATTGGTGTTCACCAGCAGTGGTGGACGGTGGTACGGAAAAAAGATGGAAATATAAGAATCTGTGTAGATTTAACGGTACTTAACAGAAGTATTCGAAGAGAATGGCACCCGTTATCAACTACAGAATATAATTTATCTCAGTTGGCAGGAGCCAAAATATTTTCAAAATTAGATGCCAATTCTGATTTCTGGCAGGTACCTCTAGATGAGGAATCATCTTATCTTGCGACTTTCATCACACTCTTTGGTAGATTCCGTTTCTTACGTTTGCCTTTCGGGATTTCTTCAGCACCTGAACATTTCCAGCGTCGGATGTCTCTAGCTTTAGAAGGTCTATCAGGTATAATATGCCAAATGGATGATGTCCTGGTATGGGGATCCAATCAAAACGAACATGGCGAGCGTTTGAAACACACCTTGAAACGTTTGGAAGAAACGGGAATCACTCTAAATAAATAAAAATACTGCTTCTTGGTTAAGTCTATACAATTCCTTGGTCATATAATCGATCAGTCCGGAATAAGCAAATATCCATAATCTTATGGAGTTAAAAAAAAAGTTCGCTCTTCAGGAAAATCCCGTGCGGTTTAGGAAAATCCGGTGCACACATGCATTACATGTATTTTCAACCTGCCTATTTACCTGTCTTGATTAATTTTTTGCACAATTTCAGATTTCATGTGGCATTAGCGTTCTGTGTTATAAGCAATGATGGGATTCAGCCGCTTCATCTTGAGTTCAGCAAACCGGTTGTTAAAATGATATTTCAAATGCGAAAATCGCATTTACATTAACTTACTTTCTTTAAATGTTTATCTGATGCACAACACCGTTTTCTAACTATGACACTGTGACATATTCTGATTTATTTCATTTAATAAAATAATATTTCATTTGCAAAAAATATTTTTCCCCATCAGTCCTGCAAGGAGCAAATTTAACTTAAAAATTATATATTTTTTTGAAGAATTTTGGGTTGCAAATCGGCAGCCTAAGCTAATCCTAGTAATATGGCACGCTTATTGAATATTTCAATAAATACTTATAGTATTCGAATAAAAGGTACTTTGATTTGTCTGCTTCTTTTGAAAATATACGAACGTTCCCTGTCCTCGCTGATCAATAGGTAATGTCTAAATCGTTAGATTTAGTATAGTATACTTCCAACTGCATTTCTTTAAAGTATTGTTCTTCATCTCTTAGAAGTCATTTAAATCAAAGTGTAATTATTTTCGTAAATTTAACAAATATTAAATTTTTATAAGATCCCTAAGTTGTATAAGTTCTATTTAGAAAAACATTTTCCATGCTCTAAAAAAAGAAAAAGCATTGCATTGTCTAAACTTGCCGAGTCATGATACTTTGTATTTTGTGAATTTCCAGCGTTGTCTGGTTCATTTTTGAACCAAGAAATGGTAAAAATTCCTAACATTCTAAATATCATAACTCGAGAAGTTTTGGTCGAGCACAAATTTGTCTCACTTGTTATAGCATGTATAATTTTTTCAAAATATGTTACAGAACAGGACACAAAGGAGCGCATAAAAATTTAAATTTTGTAATTATTTTCTTAACAAAAAACGGTTTTTAAGATAAACTATAACATTTGAAATATTTTTGGAATTAGAAGTATTCTAAATTTAAGGATTTAGGAATTAGCTCTTGGTCAGGGATAAGTAGGGACGTTCTACATACTTTATAACTGATATTGCCTTTGATGACTGTATATTTTAAATGAAATTACTCGTCATTCAAAAGCGGCGCGAACAAGAAGTATAAGCATCTTAAATAATGAAAACTTATGCTAAAATTTATTAAAAGGCTTGAAATGCTTCGAAAGAAAAAAACACATGCAAAAGAAACACGATGAGAGTTTTATTACTTCAGAAACTTGAAAAAAATGTAAAATTTGTAGAAGATTATAAATGTTTTATTAAGCTCGGGAACATGTTTTTTAAAAACAACGTAAAGAATTAAAAAAAATGACAGGCTACTGAATTCTGAACATTTGAAATGAAGTTGTTAGTCAATTTGAATTTAGGAATAAACTACTTTTTTTGTCCATCACATTACTGAAATGTTGGAGAAGTAATACTTCCATGGAAAGCAACTGAATAACTATTATTTATATTTAATTATGCTTATAACTAATATTAATGATTACCGAAAGTTTTTTTTTACTATACTTTAAATATTTTTCTAAAACTATGGACTTTTTAAAGGTATTCAAAAGGCTAAAAATATTGTCAGAAGAAGTGCTGCAAAGGTACAATAAGGTACAAAACTCAAAGATAAACAAAACATGGTCAGAGAAGAGAAGTCGACTAACTATTTCTAATGTATCAAACATGACAATTAAACTAATTGCCCTAAGAACCTTATAAAGAGTGGGTTCCTAATTTTATAGTGAATGTATGTTAAGAAAGAAGCACACGTTCAATAATGTTTGAGTAAAAACAAAGAAAATTGAAAGTGAGGACGCTTATCAAGAAGCTATATATAAATATCTCAAATAACATAAGTTATTTAATATTTTAAAACTCTTTTCTACATCCTTTATTGTTTTATTTATGTATTAACTATATGAAATAATATACAACTTTTTTTAATACTTTTTAGCTCACAGGCTATCAAAGACTGAGAGCTTATGTGCCCGCCGCCTGTTCTGTTTGTACGTACGTATGTACGTAACGCGATTACTCTTGATAGAAATATCAGATTTGCTTCAATTTTTTTTTCTAGGTTCATTTTTATAAGGCGCTTCCCTGATTAGTTTTAAGGGTTCATTATTTAAGTATAAAGGGGGAAAAGGGGGGTTAGTCACCCCTTGATTTAGATAAATGGGTTTTCATGCAGAAATATTCGATTTGCTCCAAATTTGGTATACCGGTTTATTATGTTAAGGAGCTTCCCTGATTAGATTTGGGAGTTCATTACTTAAGTATAAAGGGGGGAAAGGGGGCTAGTCCCCCTTAATTTAGATAAATGTGTTTTTCATGTAGAATTGTTCGATTTGCTCCAAATTTGGTATACCAGTTTATTATGTTAAGGAGCTGCCTTGATTAGATTTGGGGTTCATTGTTTAAGGATAAAAGGGGAAAAAGGGGCTAGTCCTCCCCCCTTAATTTAGATAAATGGGTTTTTCATTCAGAAATATTCGATTTGCTCCAAATTTGGTATACCGGTTTATTATGTTAAGGAGCTTCCCTGATTAGATTTGGAAATTCATTAGTTAAGTATAAAGGGAGGAAAGGGTGGTACCCTCCACACCCTTAATTTAGATAAATGGGATTTTCATGCAGAATTATTCGATTTGCTCCAAATTTTGTATACCGGTTTATTATGTTAAGCAGCTTCCCTGATTAGATTTGGAGGTTCATTAGTTAAGTATAAAGGGAGGAAAGGGGAGCTAGATCCCTCGCTTAATTCAGATAAATGGGTTCTTTATGCAGAGTTACTCGATTTGCTCCAAAGTTGGCATACCGGTATATTATGTTAAGGAGCTTCCCTGATTAGATTTGGAGATTCATTAGTTAAGTATAAAGGGAGGAAAGGGTGGTACCCCCCACACCCTTAATTTAGATAAATGGGGTTTTCATGCAGAATTATTCGATTTGCTCCAAATTTGGTATACCGGTTTATTATGTTAAGGAGCTTCCCTTATTAGATTTGGAAATTCATTAGTTAAGTATAAAGGGAGGAAAGGGGGGTAGACCCCCACCTTAATTTAGATAAATGGGTTTTTCGTGCAGAATTATTCGATTTGCTCCAAATTTGATATACCGGTTTATTATGTTAAGCAGCTTCCCTGATTAGATTTGGAGGTTCATTAGTTAAGTATAAAGGGAGGAAAGGGGAGGTAGATCCCCGCTTAATTTAGATAAATGGGTTTTTTATGCAGAGTTATTCGATTTGCTCCAAAGTTGGTATACCGGTATATTATGTTAAGGAGCTGCCTTGATTAGATTTGGAGGTTTATTGGTTAAGTATAAAAGGGGGGCGGGGGCTAGTTTCCCCTTAATTTAGATAAATGGGTTTTTCATGCAGAATTATTCGATTTACTTCAAATTTGATATACCAGTTTATTCCAATATGGCGCTTCCTTCATTTGATTTGGAGGTTCATTGGTTAAGTATAAAGGGGGGAAACGGGGCCTAATCCCCCTTCATTTAGTTTTTGAGGGCATTATCCTTTGAAATAAGAAAATAATATACAATTAGTGTGAATAGCCTGTGAGCTCAATGCCATCAGTTTAACTGGGCACTTTTCTTTTTATTAGAAAATGTATGGTGTATATAGACGCTTTCAGTATGACGTAAGTCGTGACGTTTTTCTTGGAAACGGACTCCAAACAAATGGTTGCTATGTTTCATTTCTTATTAAATATAAATCGTAGAAAAGGCTACCAGTGCATATAAAGTATTAAAATACTTATCTGTGCGATACAGCTGTAAAATACAGCCTTAATATATAAGAAAAGTAGAAAATACAGCATAGCAACTGTTTGTTTGTAGCCAGTATCCAAGGTAAATGTCATATCTGACATCACGACTGAAAGCGTCTATTGATGAATTTCATCGGCAACTATTATCCATGAACAGTTATTGTATGAAAGGTTTTCAAAAGATGTTACATGTTTTTAAACTGAGCAAAATTTTATTATTGATACAAAATTTCCAAATATATCTTCTTAACGTGCTCATTATTGTTACTACAAAAATAATTTTAGAGTCATTTGGAACTAATTTTAGAAGACAACATTTACGAATATCTTGGTGAAATTTGCGACTTTGGTGACAAAACCTAACATAAAACATGTATTAAAAAAAATCCAGAAATCAAGCACCTACCACTCACAAGAGCCGATTTATCGCAGGGGTCGTACTCTTAAGTGGCTACTTCAGTCAAATGAAAAGATGCGTTCGCTAATGCTAATAATATGGAAGAAATTTATAAAGATATCTCGGTCGCATTTCAATATTTTTAAATGATTTCTTTTGCATTGAATAATTGAGATTGATCTGTATGCAGGCCGTTCTTACTTTTTCGATTTTGATTGCAGATATTTTTTATGAGGATGCTTTTACTTTCGAAACCGGTTCCGAAAACGGAAGTGTCCTCATAAGAAATACCTGTAAACAAAATCGAAAAAGTAAACAACGGCCTGCATACAAATCAATCTCAACTATTCAATGCAAAAGAAATCATTTAAAATATTAAAATACAACCGAGATATCTTTATAAATTTCTTCCATAGGATTAGCATTAGCGAACGGGTCTTTTCATTTGACTGAAGCAGCCTCTTATGCTGCGTTTACACTATGGCTTATCAGGTCTACAAGGTCTGCGAGGTCTGCCAGGCGTGGGTTTAGCCTGGTTTAGGAGGGTCTGCGTGGTCTGCGAGGCTTGGTCTCTGTGGTCTAGGCCTTGGCTTTAAAATACTAGACCCAACCAATCAGCGTGCTTCATTTTTCTGTATTCCGCCATTTTAAAAGATTGAAGAAGCAGACGACAGCTTATGATTTTAAAGATTATTTGAAATTAATAAGGGATTTACAAATTAAAGGTACGTAATGGTTTTTCAGATGTTTTTCAACATTTCTTTACATTGTTTCATAACTGTAGAAGTTTCTTTTATAAAGCTATACAATCGTAAGTTACTATTTTCATCTATTTACATACTACACTACTAAAATTAATTTGTTAACTATGTTACTTTTTAATATTACCAAACTCTATAAAACGATGTATTCGTAAATTCTTTAATTTGCATCTTCCTGTATTTACATACAACGCTGCCTATGCATTTGTTAATAGATAATTATGTTCCTCATTTCCAAATTCTTTAAAATTAACCTGGTTTCATATGCATGAATTTAAAACAAATTTGATAGTATATGAATACAAATTAATATAATACGGTCGTCATTCTATTATAATGTACGGTAATCCCTTTTTTGTGAATAAATAGTTTCATTTCCTTCAGGAATTTATTTGATATTCTATTTCAATGCATTTTTAGTATTGACAATTTTTTAATTTATCCTAAAACTAGCAACAAATTTTTAACCATAGAATGAATTTTGAATTAACTCCAAAGTTTTCTCTATTATTTTTATATAATTGACTGATCATAGCAAACTCTGCATACATGATTTACATTATTATTAATCAGTTTTAAATGTGTTAATTTTTACAATGATACGGTACTATCTAAAAAGTAATATGAAGACTTTGAATTGTATTTAGCTTCTTATCCTCCCCCTAAAAAAATTCTAATGACATATAAAATTTAACTTTTTTTAAATTGAACAAACTTGTTTTTAAATAAAGTTTTTACTTGTAATTATTATTAATAATTTATAAACCATCCCTTATTCTTTTTAAAATTTTATCTTATATGTTTATCTTTCTGTAGTTTTCTTTAATAATTAATCAGTAGTAGCATATTAAAACTGTAAAATCTAGAACATGAATTTTTTCTCTCCACTTCCCCACAAGAGATGATTTACGATTGAAAAGTTCGTAAATTATTTTTTTTTTTTCAGAAAGAGTTTGAAAAACTTTCAAACCTATAAAAGTTATACTTGAAGTAGAGATTAGAATCTGCTGGTGCCAAGATAAATACATATTTTACCAAGTTTGCTCTCAGGATATCGCAGGTGTGTAGTCTTCTATAATAAGTGACTACCATTTGTGATCTTCTGCAAGAAAGTGGATTGTCTGATGCTCTTGGACTATGTGCTGTTTTGTTGTTTTCTACTTAAAATTCATCAATCAGGAACTCTCGTATAAATAAAGTATTACTAACTTGTATGACTGACTGTAAGTATGTAGTTTTTTTATATATTTATTTTCTGTTGCTTAGAACGAGAGATTTTGAAATGCATTCTACATTGTTTTTGTTGTTTTTATTAGTTTATTATACTCTTTTTTTTTCTATTCATTTACATTGCAGGATGTTTTCAATGGGACATTTTCAACAGTTATGTGAATGTTTGTCGATCGCCTGTTGACCCAACTTTTACATGAGATTTGCATGCTTTTTTTGAAGATATGAATCTTCAATAACATTCGTGTATGATGATTGTAAGTAAGTCATTTTTCTCAAAAGTACATGTTCTGTATTTTATTTATCATTGTTTTATCTTTTATATATAACGTCATTTTTCTCACAAAATCAATCTGTATCTAAGAAAACTTTATTCTCAATACAATATTTATTATTTAATTCCTTTTATTCTTTAATCAATGTTTTCTTCGCATTAGTTTTTTTAATTTATAAAATGGCATTAAATGATCAATTAAAAAAATGTAGTTTATGTAAATATGTAAACTATGTTTTATATAAACATCGAGTATATGAGTATTCTGTTAGTGGGAAGCAGTTAACCTCTACCTCCCTCCCTATACACACTTTTCAAGGATTTGATATTGCAAAAAATGTGTCGCTCAGACTTAAAAAAATTCTGAAATTACACGAAAGCTAGAATAACTTATCAGATTTGTCTAAAATAAGATCACAGTGTTAAATAAGCAATTTAAGCACAGTAATTAATTAGTAATAATGTATATATTTGAGAATATGGTTATGTATATTGCTTCGTAGCTGTGAACTATGATCAAATGATATCTCTTCCATTTCTAATTCCTTTTTCTTCCATTTGGTACACCTGGATAATTTTAATTTAATATCAGCTTAATAATTATTAATATATTATTAATATATTTTATTTAATATTGAAATAATATAAAATGTATTATCTGTGATAGTGTCATGGTTTTTATTTGTTTAATAATTATTAAGCTGCATATGTAATAATCTAATGTATTTGATTTAATATTTGTTAATGTTGAACTAATCTAAAATGTATTATTATTAATGTTTTTTTTTTTTTTTTTTTTTTTTTTTTTTTTGTGATTTGGGTTGTTTATTTACAATTCTTTGAAGTGATATGAATTATTTATTTCATTAGTATAAGTTATTGAAATTATCAGGAGCATATGATGTATTTTAGAATTTAATTAAAATGTGTCAACATTGTAATTAATTTTTATAAAGCTCTGAGCTTCAAAATAAAATAAGTGATATTGTTTGTTTCGCTCAATCAATGTTTATAATTCACTGGGTCATTCGATGGTAACTTATGTTACATTTAGAAAAGTTTACTTCAGTAATTTTAGTAATAAAAGACAAAAGAAAAAAAAATATTAACAATGCAAAGTTGACATGATTTGTTAATTAAAACTATTCAAAGATAAATTTAGATGATAATGGCCTAATTTTAGTGTTTTTTCTTGAACTCTGCCAGTTATATTTATTATGGTAACTGACATTACTGAAAAAGTAACGTAAGTTGCCATAAAAAATGTAATTTTCATTTTCTAGGTAATTTTTATCCAAATTGGCCTTTGGATAGGTTTAATTAACAAATCATGTCAACTTAACATTTGAAAAATTTTTGGTGTTATATTACTGAAATTACTGCTGTAAATTGTTTTAAATTATAACGCAAGTTACCATGGAATGACCTTAGTATTCAACGACAATCAAAATTGGAATTAATACGTATCCGGTGTCATAAAATGCTATAATTTGAAATAAGTCTTCTAAATTTTTGGGTCAAAATTCATTAAACAAAACAAAAAAAAAAAAATATGAAGCCATGCTTTTATGATTTTTACGCTTTTAGATTTCGCTCACAAAATTTACATTTTTCCTATAATATATTTTGTAAGTAAGCTGCAGCTTCATACTTTATTTTAAATATGAATTAACTAAGAAATTGTGAGCATAGCAAGTAAAAGTTTTTTTCTTTTTTTTAGCTCAAAAGATTAGTTTTGAGATGTTAATGATAATATTCATAGCTGCTGAATCAGAATTTAGTTCAAAAGCGTTTTGAGAAATTTAAGACCATAGGTATAAAATTTATCACTTGTATGGTTTGGTTATTTTATTTAGTTGTAATTAATGCAGTTTATAAATATAACATATGGAAAGTAATGATGTTTATTAGTAAAACATATTGCGCATTAGCTGCGTTTGGTTGTCCCCCCCTGCTTTTTTTGGAAAAATAACCTTTATGTATAGTGCGTAATATAAATAAGTGTGTTTTATTGAATTCTTCTACGTGTGGAAAGCATATTCTCTTATTTTTTCTATTTAAATTATTCTACACTGACTATTA
Source organism: Maratus speciosus (assembly GCA_963932465.1). Lineage (NCBI taxonomy): Eukaryota > Metazoa > Arthropoda > Arachnida > Araneae > Salticidae > Maratus > Maratus speciosus. The sequence goes on from OZ010798.1 coordinate 298,450,566, forward strand.
CTCATGCTGGTTAAGCTATTTAATACTTATATTTAACTTCTGAGTATTTTTGGTACTTTTATGTCACTCGTGTACAAATCTTTCCAATAACACTTTTTTTTTTACACACATGAAAATTAGAAACAATATTTTGATGATATATTTTTTTTCTGCAATTGAATCAAAATGAGTGAAAGGCATGTATTTAAATGCGACATATGTATTAGAATGAAATGAGTGAATGGTTTATATTTAAAATTAAGTGAATGCAATGCAAATGATGACAAAGGAAAAATATTTGTTGATTTATCGCCTGTGCCGACTAACAGAAAAGTACCATATTTTTAAATTATTTTTTATATTACATATGCAAATCGTGAAATGAAGAGTTTTAATGTTATTAATAATTAATGTTATTTTGATTCTGGGTTCGAAATTTTAAGTTTATTTATTAATTATACTATGTTAACTCTCATGGAAAGATGCTTGCAAACTAATATTAAACCAATGGTAACTTTACAAATTTATCATTTGCTTTTGAATATTTTTAAATAATTTTTTCTGTTTTGCGTGGGACATGTCTAATTGGGTATCTTTTTGTCCTTGATTTCAGGTGCAGTTTTTCAGAGGAAAATTTCGGTTTCAGAACTTGTTTCAAAATTAAAAGTGCCCTCAGAAGAAAAAAAAAACTGCAACCAAAGAAATAAAAAGTAAACATATTAGGTTAGACATCAGGTTCAGGTTGCCCAGGCCAAAAAAAAAAAAAAAACAAAAAAAAAAAACCAAAGTATTGAAATGCAAATAAGAATTTTCAAAAGAACATTGCCGTTGGTTTAACATTTAGTTTCAGTGTTCTTGTGTTACTACTAGAGATGAGAGATATGGCCTTGGGCTCGATTTTTGTACCATTCTTCGAGCTCGGGTGGACCCAAACTCATTCATTCTGAAATTAACAATTTTATTTATTCTCATACAGAAAAAAATAAAACAACTTTTTTCCCTTAAAAATTACTTATTCCATTTCAAGTCATTTTAATGTTATTTTTATCAGAATGAAAGGGAAACAGAAATAGTGTTTTTTAAGCTCTTTTTAGATGTGTTTGTAACTATATAAATACGAAGCACTTATAGTCTTCATCTGGTTTGTCCATCTGTCCGCATATAACAGCGCAAAAAATACCCAACCAAATGGTTTGAAATTTAATATATATATATAATTGTTGCAGAATTTTGTCAAGTCATTTCAAATTTTAAGAAAATCAAATCAAAACTTTAAAAGATATTAATAAAAGTTTTCTTCATTCTATTAAATCCTATCGTACATAATTAATTCAGTGATATCCCATGACATGTAATGATTCTAGGTTGCCATGTTGATTACGTCATATTTAAGATGGAATCCTATTATTTCCATATTACCTCCTTTTTTTAGGTATGTCAAGTACATGCTTTTTGGTTTTGATGCAATATTTATTACTTCTTAATTATTATACCAACTAAATGTTATTAAATGATTATCTCGCTTCTTTCCAAAAAACTGTCTTAATAGTTCACAATTTAGCTAGTTACACAGTTTATTTTTACTCAATTTTTACTAATGCATTATCTTCCTTTCAGATTGAAATATAAATACCTTTTTCTTCAGATCAATAAAGTTTTCTGCAAAACATTGTCATCATCATAGACCATTATGATACATATTAATATTGTTTCATTTATTATACGTAGTAATCATTATATTCAATAATATTTATAATATAAAGAAATTTTATTTTGTTTCTGTAACTTGTACTTTCAAATAAAAGAAATTTATTAAAGATTTGTTGTCTTTTATTTGACTATATATTTTTATTATAAATGGTATTTCAGGTATTTGCTTGTTTTGTCTATCATGTAAACCTTGATTTAAGAATTGTTTTTAATTATCTATTTATTTTTTATAAAAAAAAAAATGGCTAAGATATAAAATGAGAAAAACACTTTCAACATGGTTGAAAAGTATTTATGAATTCAGCTTGTCACACTTGTAAATATACTGTGATTGCATTGTAATTATTAAATGCTAATTATGTTCGCTATAGAGGGTGCTATTTAAACGCGAAATTCAATAAATATAATGCATCAAAAAGTGTTATGGGGACAACAAGTGCTGAAAATGCATTTTTACTGAGTTACGTGTTTTTAAATGGCACATTTAGATATTTCATTTCATTGTATGAAAATATTAAATTTCTTATTGGAGAGTATTTCATAATCTATGCCTAATTTTTCATAATTTGTGTATATTCCTTATACCAGTGGTGCAGCCAGTATCCTTATTTGTAAGGGGTTTTGGAGAATTATTACTCCTTGTGGGATACAATATGTGACAAATAAAAACCAATGTAATGAAAAGCAAACATAATAAGTTTAGCATTTATGTGTTTAAAGGTTTCATAGAAAAGCTTCTTTATAATATAAGGTATTTTCAATACAACTTATTAGTTTTTTAAATACTGTGGGAGGAATTTTGAAATGTCACCTTCTTTTGCTGCTGCAGTGTTTATACAAATTAAGGGCTGTGCATATATAAAATTATCATTTTAATGTGTGTGGAAGGGGGGGGGGGGGGGGACCTGACGTTTGATTGTCATAAGATATTTTTGGGGAAAGTTTTTTTTTTTTTTAATCCAAACGATATTTTTTGTTTTAGTGCTTTAATTTTTTCTTTACATCAAAATAGTCTTATACCTTTTTAAATAGTAAGTGTAGTTAGATGTTAATTGATATACAGTTGTTTAAATGTAAAATCATATCTTTATGCAAACACAAACATATAAAAATAAAAAGGATTTTTAAACATTGATGATGATTTCATTAAGGTGTGTGTGTGTGTGTATGGGGGGGGGGGGTGTCGAGGAATGATAACGTATGATATTGTAAATGATGGGGTGGGGACTAAAATTACCTAAATGTTGATAACATTATACCGGGTGTCCCAAAAATGGCTGATGGATTTTAAAATTCAATAACTTGCAAACGGTGACAGATATTTAAAAAATTCTTGCAGGAGGGTTATGTATGATGTCAGGAGTTTTTTTACTGTGATTCTTGAGTTTAGTTCGAATTTCGAACAATAGATGGCGCTGACAGCGACTGACGCTAAGTCGAGGCCTAAACTGACGTCACTCAGCAGTGATGCGAAGGAAGGAGATTAAGGCTATGGAGTGGTTCTCATTCGCCAGCACAATCTTGCTCTCAGGACCCGATTGTGAACTCATTCGATATGATTTCAATGGAGTGCGTTGTAACCATGGAAACAACAAATTCTTCGATAGTGGAACACAGCGTTAAGAACTGGGCATGAATTTAAGAAGTATTCGAGCAGGCAAATTTACATTGATGAAGTTTTATTTTCCCGGATTAAGTTACTTTTTATGGTCTGATTTAAAGAATATTTTATGCATCGTATTTTAAAACTAGGTGAAGAGATTTAGTATTTTTGTTGTTAAAAATTTCATAACTTTTATACATTCTAAAAGCTGCTCACCGGGCCCGAGAGGGTCATAAACAAACAAATTATACATTCTAAAAAATTTTAGATCTTTTAAGGAAGTTCGTCAGTAGGTTTTTATAAATGTTGAATAATAATTGTGACAATGGATAATAGTATATTGTTGTTCAAAATAACTACTTAAACAATTAGAAGTTACCTTGTTTAACCCTTTTGAATAGGGGTATTATATCGTTGCAATAAAATTAAAAAAATAAAATGAATGCTAGTTAATTAAAATTTTATTTGACAGTTTGATATTAAAATACTGTACTACATGCAGCTTCATCTTGATGTTTGATAAAATAAAACTAGTAAATATTTTTTATCTACATCTACTATTTAAATTGTAAAAATGTGTTAAAAGAATTTTTGGAGTTTGAATTTTTACGCTTTGGCAACTCTTTCTACACACAAACGCTAATATGCATATATTTTTTAATAATAAAGATATCAATGATATCTAATGGGATAAACTAAGTTCAAATTAAACTTGACAAGAGTCTAAAACTTAGTAGTACTTAAATTATTGAAGGACACAAACAAATTTTTATTGAAATTTTTATCTTGATATAAATTAAGACCGTATTTCTAATAGCACTTTTTTTTAATGCAATTGCAATTTTAAAACATTTTAGTTTATATATATTTTTAAAAAATTCATGAATCGTAATAATCAGGGCTTGGGAAATGCGGTCGCCACTTGCAACCAATATTTTTTACTCGAAGACCAAGATTTTTAATTTGGCGGTTTTTGTAGTGTTAACGAAAGAACGAAATGTAAACGGCATTTTCCATATCATGTACAGAAAACGACATTCTCTACTTCTCTAGCCAGCTAGCATGTCATGTCGTGTGATTATAATGTGAGGAGAGTGTGGGTCGTTCTTACGGGTTGTTTACCAATGATTTTGAAAGAGGGTTCGGTAGTTTTTCAGAGAAATTTGGTAGTAGTGGCCCGGGAGGGGGGGGGGGGAGGGAATTGAGAGAGAATTTTAAATATTAGAATCATAAATTTATTTAATGAAGAATATTCTATAATTATACGTGTTTAGTGTTTGAATTATCATCCATAGTAAATGGAAAAAACATCAACTGAAAATCAGAAGGACATTGTTTTGGAAGGGGGGGGGGGGTATTTATCCTTAGCGATTTCATTGTTGTATTAAATCAATACTTGGATTGTTGTATTATATCAATTCTTAGATTGTTGTATGAAATCAATTCTTAGATTGTTGTATTAAATCAATCCTTAGATTGTTGTATTAAATCAATTCTTAGATTGTTGTATTAAATCAATTCTTAGATTGTTGTATTAAATCAATTCTTAGATTGTTGTATTAAATCAATCCTTAGATTGTTGTATTAAATCAATCCTTGGTTGTTGTATCAACCCGTAAGATCGACCCACCCTCTCCCCACATTCTAATCACATGATATGACATGCTAGCTGGCTAGAGCAGCAGAGAATGTCGTTTTCTGTGCATGATATGGAAAATGCCGTTTACACTTTGTTATTTCGTTAACACTACAAAAGCCGCCAGATTAAAAATCTTGGTCCTCAAGTAAAAAATACTGGTTGCAAGTGGCGATCGCATTTGCCAAGCCCTGATTATTACGATACACGATTTTTTTAAAAATATATATATAACTAAAGAGCTTTAAAATTACAATTGCATTCAAACAAATGTGCTATTAGAAATACGTCTTAATTCATATCAAGATAAAAATTTCGATAAACATTTGTTTGTGGCCTTCAGTAATTTAAGTACTACCAAGTTTTAGATACTTGTCAAATTTAATTTGAACTTAGTTTATCACATTAGATATCATTAATATCTTTATTATTAAAAATATATGCATTATTAGCGTTTGTGTGTTGAAAGAATTTCCAAAGCGTAAAAATTCAAGCTCCAAGAATTATTTTAACATATTTTTACACATTTAAAACGGATGTAGACAAAAAAATATTTGTTAATTTATTTCAACAAACATCAAGATGAAGCTGCATGTAGTACAATATTTTAATATCAAACTGTCAAACAAAATTTTAATTAACTCGCGTTCATTTTATGTTTTTTAATTTTAATGTAACGATATAATACCCCTGTGTTAAACAAGGTAACTTCTAATATGTGTTTTTAAGTAGTTATTTTAAACAACAATATACTATTAATCATTTTCACGATTATTATTCAACATTCATAAAAACCTATTGACGAACTTCCTTAAGGGGTCTCAGGACTCTTAAAGCTTGAAATTTTCGAAATTTTAATTTTTTTTTTAGATGTTAAACTACCATTTTTCTGAACATTTTAATATAATTATTTCCTTGAAATTCCGATTAGAACGGAAGTTATGGTTTTTAGAATTATACCCGCGCAATAGATGAAGCGGCATTTCCGCTGAAGTCATTTTACTCCAGATGACGTTTGGGGCATAACGCGCAGGATATCTGAAAAACTTATGAATATTTTTTTATGAAATTTAAAAAAAATATGTTTCATGTCAGTCTGTATAAACTGAACCTAAAATTTCCTTTTTATTGTTCAAAAAAATATTTTTTAGGTGATTATATTGTTGAAAATTTCAAAATTTTGTATTCGCTAAATACAACTTTGTATTAAAAATATAAAAATGCTTTAAATACAAATTTGTTTAGGTTCAGGGTAATTATTGTAATCTAAAGTATAATTAGGCACAAAAAAAGCAATTTTAGTGACAAAATTTATTTTGTAATCCTGCGCGTAAGCTGTAATACCAATTTTCTGCTAGACAAATATCTGACAGTTTGGAGCCCCCTATAAATACTAATTCTGCAACTTGATTTTTAAAAAAATACAGGAAAGGAAAGAAAATACTTATATCTTTCATCTCAATTAAAATTGCGGTTTTAAATCACATGCATTTTAAAATATTAAATGTTGAAAATGATCTTTTTTTTTTTTTTTCATTTTTTCCTAATTTAAGAGTCCTGAGACCCCTTAAAAGATCTAAAATTTATTAGAATGTAACAAAAGTTATGAAATTTTTAAAAGCAAAAAATACTAAATCTCTTCACCTAGTTTTAAAATACGACGCATAAAATCATAAAATATACTTTAAATCAGACCATAAAAAGTAATTTAATCTGGGAAAATAAAACTTCATCAATGTAAAATTGCCTGCGAACTCGAATACTACTTCTTAAATTCATGCCCAGTTCTTAACGCTGTGTTCCACTATCGAAGAATTTGTTGTTTCTATGGCTACAACGCACTCCATTGAAATCATATTCAGAGTTCAGAATCGGGCCCTAAGAGCAAGATTATACTGGCGAATAGGACCCACTTCATAGCCTTAATCTCCTTCCTTCGCATCAATGTTGATTGACGTCAGTTTCGGCCTTGAATAAGCATCAATCGCTGTCAGCGCCATCTATTGTTTGAAACTCGAACTAAAATCAAGAATCACAGTAAAAAAACTCCTGACATCATACATAACCCTCCTGCTAGAATTTTTTAAATATCTGTCACCGTTTGCAAGTTATTGAATTTTAAAATCCATCAGTCATTTTTGGGACACCCGGTATAAGTACAACAACGTACAATAGTTTTAGAACGGGAGTAAAATTATTGCAAATTTAAAACAATTATCAGATTTCTCAGCCCTATTTTCAACCATCTGCTATAGTTTATAATTTTTAAAAAATGTTATTTAATTTTCTAATGCAACTTTTTCTTTTATATTGCCATCTTTTATATAAAGAAAATGGGTATGAGCATTATTTTTATAAATCAATTAAAAATCAGACTCACTGTATTTTTACATGCAAAAACGGCATCATTTTGAACAGATAATGCATATTTTTCATATATAAATTTTTAAGCCTTTACTATAAGTGTTACCATAGTACCTTTATTTAAATGTAACATCACGACTAAAAGTATATAGAAAATGGCGTCATTTTCATGTAATCATTGTAGATTTAATTTTCACAAGCGATAATGTAAGTTTCCATTTAAAAATATTGTTTTATCATCAGGTGAGGACAATAATTTCTCTTCTGAAATTAATGTCCATTATCTATAAAGTAAAAGCTTTATTTTCAAACTGTCCAAAAGTAAAATTTCATGAAATGTTACATTTAGTTCCTTTTTTTTCCAGTTACATCTGCCAAAGAAATTCTGTATTCTCCCTTATAAAACAGCGGGAATTTACTATTATTGTGTCAAAGTAATTAATTTTTTCCTCATTGTCGTTTTAAAGATTTATTGCTCAGAAGGTAGTGTCACAGATGATAATAATATAAATAATGAGACAGGCAGTTAACTGTTGCACCAGAGAGTGGTGTTGCCGTAGCAACATCATACGCTCTGCAATGTGAAATGAGTGGTAACCTGATTACTGGTGATGTCTTCGATTAGGTTTTCCATCAGTGTTGGTATTCATTTCACATTGTAGCAACATAACGTCAACATTAAAGCCAAACCATACATATAACAATTAAGAAAACAAAAGTAAGCTCCTACTGTCATTTTTTAAATGAAGAATTGAAGCAGTTATCTCTTTTGTCAGGGGGTCGTCCCTGCCCTCCTGGACCCATGTTTAAGGTAATTTCTGAACACTTAAGGGACAGTTTCCCTTTTCAACAATTTTCTTTATTTTAAATATGATTCAAATGGTGAACTCACTGAATTTCAATGTTCAACTAAAAGTACATTTTGAAAAATTTTTATAAAAATTTGAATTTTTTTAAATCTCTACTACTTTTTAAAACAATTGATATTTTTGCCCTTTTTTTTTTTTTTTTTAGATTTTCAAATGTGTACTACACAAACTTGCACATGGATTTTTAGACATATCTAATATTACATTGATTTTTTTTACTGATATATATATAGTGCAAAACGATGAAATCTAACATATCTTCATATACTTTTTTTTTTTTTTTTTTTTTTTTTTTTTTAAATAACAAAAAACCTAAATGCTAATTCCATGCGCAGATTTATCACATATGTAATAAAGAACATGCACCAAAAAAAAGCTTAAAAATCTCTATCTCAAATACAGAAAAAGCCTTAAAACATGAAAGTGAAGAAAATATGAAAATGGAGAAAAAGCATTTAAAGTTTTAATTTGTGTAATAATTGCGCTGAGTGTTTTAACAAAATTTACAATACCTCGCGATATATTTACGGTATGGATAAAAATGAGGTATCAAAATATTCACAATTAAACAGGCTTTCATTTAATATTAAAAAAGAAAAATCAATTTTTTGACCAATTTTAAGGTAAACTGCCCCCTTAAATCAAAGGGAAAAATAAATGTAAATTTTATTTTGTGGAAAGGAGGGATCGTACCCCTTTCCCAGACAACAACAAAAAAAAAGATTCATTTTCTCTCTGTGTTTCATTATTTTAAACTGTTTGAAAAGAATAAATTTTATTTTTTTCAGAGTCAGAGAAAAAGAAAATTAGGGGGCAATTGCATTTTCTTGCTTCCCTTGTGGGCAATGAGCTTAGAAAAACGCGTAATTTTTATTAATTTACACGTAATTAATGTCTGTGCAAAAGAAATTACGGCGCAAACAATTCTGACACGTTCATTTCGATACGAATACGAACGTAAACAAACAAACACGACTGTCCCTCCCTTCCCCCAACCTGCAAATATACGCATGCGCAAGCCAAGTTCTTATGCCGTAGTGTGGACGCAATTTTTTCGATTCTTGGACCTGAAAGACCCAACAGACCTGACAGGCCACATAGTGTAAACGCAGCATTAAGGGATTTTTTCAGGACAGATATCACTATTTGTTTATAGAAAAATAAATCTTGGTTAAACGCGCGAAGTTTCGCCCTATTTAAGAAGAGATTTTTCCATAAGAAAATACTGGTACCGAAGAATTTCCTGGTCGTGAAGTTTCAAACAAGTACAACCTCTGTTATCGAGATGAACTTTGAAGAAATTAAAAGCATTTATCACCAAAGCAAGGATGCAAATAGGAATGTTTGACAATCAGTGAGTTAGTATTCTCAAGAGAACCCAGATAGCATGAACATTAGCAGCAAGTTTGATTTATTTCTGACATTATCTTGTCGCGACAAATTTGAATTGAGAAATTCGCAGCAAATTTCCCGCAAGGTATACCACCCCTCACTTGCATGAGTAGTTTGTTGTGAAACTCATGGCAAGACTGTCTTTAATTTACGAAAGTGACGAAAGCAAAAAATCCTTCTGTTGAGAGAATAAACAATTAGCACATATGCAGAAATTTTATTCTGTTGGCACCGCTTTTTCTAAACACTATATTTATCAAATACCAAAAAAGGCTCTTATTGAAAAGTACAAATATTAACTTAACTTGTTTACGGTGATGAAAACGATGCATGCACCTTCTGACGGTGTGTTCGTATCGATAGACCTGATCAGGTCTATGGACCCCTTCAAAGAGTTTAAACGTATAGTGTAACAGTTGTAAACAGAACAGATAGTGGGGCGTGGAAAGATTACTACTTTGCAGTAACTTTTCAGTATTTTTGCTTACTTGTTTGCCGTTAATTTGCAATAAATTTGGTACAGCATGAATTTAACTTGCACGGCAAGTTAGCTGCAAGTTCAAAGTGTGTTGACTTCGGCGTTTGCGTGATTTTGCTGCAGTCTTATTATGAACTTTCAGTCTAGTCATGCTGAGCTTGCTGCAACTTTGCAGGTTTTCAAAGCTGCAAATTTTCTGAAAATTAAAAATGCTATCTGGGAATAAACTTTAGCAATATCTCGAGCTCTTTATTGATGCAATTTCTGATAGAAATTTTGTTCAGGGTTTCATGATTGCCGATATTTATTAAATAAATTACGTCCTTTTATAGGGAAAGATGTTTCAGGATTTTTTTTTCCCTCTATACTAAGAGATCAAAGTTTTTTAACAATTTTCTTATAACATTGGAAAGTGTTTCATAATCTATGTGTGATGTTTCATTTTCTTTTCATGTTTATGCATCAAAAATAATTTGGGGTAACCGGTTGTTAGATTATTTGAATCCCACTACTGGTTATAAGACAAGGTAAAAGTTATCCGAATCTAAATATTAAACTTTCAAACGAGTTTATAATAAATGGACAGTATTCTCGTGACGTCACAGTGGGAATCACATGGTGTAAAAATTGCGGCTAGCGCGTTTGTTTCGTTATTGCTTCATTTGATGCAGCATAAATACAGATAAATGCATGCGTAAAACATTGCAGATTTATTCTGTATGAATTATTTTCGATCAGTACTTATATAGATACTAATTAAAATCCATATATACTTATTAATTAAAATTTAAAATTTTTATTTTAGAAATAAAATGAAAAATGTGCATGCAATTGCTTTAAAATAGAGAAAAGAATTCATGTATAACTCATACCTGTCCCTGAAAAAGTCTAAAACTTCGTATGAAAATAAAATATAAAGCATAAATTTTCTAACCACAATGCTTTTCAATGGTGCGGTTATGAATGTTATTCCCAAGCAAACGAATTTTTGTAGCCTCGAACCAAAAGGGAGAATATGGTCCATAGACTATTTCGACATACGGCAACAAGTCACGTGACGTCCACCTTTTTCTACCTTTTTGACGTCATCACCGCTAATGGGAGGGAGTTTTGGTGATTTTCTTGGCGATTTTCTGGCAACCTCGTATTACGGCAGTTTGTAAACAAAAAAATTAATAACACCAGTCTTACAATTTATAATAAATACTATATAATTTAATATATTGAAGAATATTAATAAAATCAGAATTACAGGTTATCGCCGAAATGTTTATTAAATATATGGTGGATGAAAAAGGTTTCATACGCAGCTGTAATAAAAAAAAAATACTTTTTTCACTCAATATTATTTATTACGAAGAAAGGGAAAATTTGTAGTTACAAAAAAATCACTATTGATTTACATACTGCATACGATTACTTGCATATTTATTAAATATTCCATTTGAAACACCTATTGTACATACTATATTTATTATACCTATATATTTCGTAAATATTAAGTAATGTGAACAAATTGAATCCCTTTTGTTGTATAGATATATTTTATTTAAAGTATCACACAGCTGAAAAGTATTTTAAAACTTTTTACCCTTGTTTATGTGTAGTGTGTTTAATTGAATCCCTTTTGTAGGTATGTTATTTAAAGTATCACATAACTGAAAAGTGTTTTAAATCTTTTTACACTTTTTCTATTATGTGTAATGCGTTTTACTTTGAAGTTCATCATTAATTTTTTTTAATTAATAGAAAACTAATATACTAAAATCTGCCGAGACAGTATCGCAAGCATCACCGTGCGAAAGGGGGGGCCGCCCCGGGCGCGGAAATTTAGGGGGCGCCAAATTTGTACTACCAATTTTCGTTTTTTTTTATTGTCGTCGATCATTTTCATTGGAATTTTTTTTCACTCTTCGATATTCTATTTTTTTTTTTTTTGTAAAACCAAATGTATGTATTTACATAGCGGGAATTTTTTTCCCAATGGAAGTATGTACATTTTGCATTTCCAAGTTATTGCGTCGTTCACATTTACTTTGCATTGAGCTCTTTAGATCTGATGATTTTATAATATGCTTTTGTGATATTTTATTGCAGTGTTTCTTAAACTTTTGCACTCTGCGGCCCCTTTTAGATCGTATACGAAAGTTTCTGTGCTAACCTATTCTGATTCCACTATGGGATCATTCTTATAGTCATTCGGTCATTACTTTGCTGTTAAAAAAAGGTCCAGCATAGGATGAAAATGCTGATTACATGAAATCTGCCATTGCAGAAGGACGACAATTTTCCAAACTAACGTTGAATTGAAGAAAATATTAACCGTGATTGTGGCTTATTGGATAACTTAATTAAGAGAATCACTATATTTTGTTTTCTCTGTTTATTATTCACCAATTATCATGATCGCCCTCCAAAGTTAGCCAATCCAGATTGTGGGTTTTTCATGTAGAAGAAATTAAATCCTAAAATTCTTGAGCATAAAAATGCTCTAGAACACAGGAATGCATGCATTCGATAAAAGAAACTTGAGAGACGTTTAAAATTAAATTATGTAATCGACGGCAAATTTGAAAAGAGCAAAAGGGAAAATTATTGAAAGTGAAAAAGATAATTGGCGAAATATATTCAGGATGAAATTATGAACCTTCTTGCCAATGAAGTAAGAAAAACGATTGTAGAATAAATTAATAGAGCAAGGTATTTTTCAATTTCGTTCGATCGCACTCCATATACCGAGTGTCCTAAAATGGACTGACTGTTTTTAAACTTCAATAACCTGTAAATGGTAACAGCTATTTAAAAAAAAAATTGCGGGAAGGTAATGTAAAATGTCAGTATTTTTCTTTTACCTCGATTCCCGGCTTTAGTTCCAAATAGCAATTATAGATAGCGCTGCAAGCAAGAATGCCCACCTCGGGAACTCAGCTTACGCTTTAGAGTGATAGTGCCATCCCGAGGGGCAGACCACTAGCTGCTCACGCTACAAATGACTTTTTCAATTCTTATACTGCAATTTTACAATTTCACATTACAACATAAATATCGATGATTTGTTGAAGAATTAAACAGATTTATAGTCAATTCAGGTTACAGTCGTTACAGCAGTATACTTTATTAAACCATATTCGTGAAAATCAATGAAGTTTATACTGAATTGACAATTATGTCAGCAATGTATAACCACACAAGCACTATAAAGACAACATCTAGCGCCATAGGTGCTCAATCAAGGCCAAAACCGAAATCGCCCAACACTGATGCGAAAAGAAGAGGTTAAATGTATGGAGTGGGTCTCATTCTCCAATACAATCTTATGTTTAGGTTCCTATTCTATATACTTAACCTTCTTTCTTCGCATGATGCCAAGGGGATTTCAGTTTAGACCTCCTTTGAGCGCTTATTGCTTGCCACCTATCTCTGCTATTTGGAACTAAAACCGAGAACCGCAGTAAAAATACTTTTAATATCTTACATAACTCTCCTGCAAGAATTTCTTTTAATAATTGTCACCATTTACAAATTATTGAATTTTAAACACAGTCCAGTTTAGGAATCAGTACACCTCACAAAGGACAAATGACGCAAACTATGCGATACCGAAAATAGAAAATTTTCATTCGAGGAAAGGTTTCTTGACTACATCAAGTAAAAAAAAAAAGCAAAAAAAGGAGCGTAAGAAGTTTAAGATAAGCTAATGTCCGACAATCTCGACATTCACAGCTGCACGAGAGGTTCTGTTCTCAAAGATGGTAGTTGGGAGGTGCTGAGTTCGACCCAATCGCGCACGTCAGCCTAATCGTTTGAAATTGTCCGTAGTTTTCTTCGAACCTTGCCTAAATACGGGTTAGGTTCCGTTAGAAAGACCTTGCAGAGGACACTCCCATCCCATTCCTTTCTACTCAGTGTTGATTTCAGGGGGTGGCCTGGGGGGAAAATTCACCCCTGGAGCAATGAGATGTCCCCCCCCCCCGGAAGATTTGAGATTTTGTGTTTTCAATGGTCAAAAAGCACAATTTACCCCCGGAACTCTATAATGTCCCCCCCCCCCCCCGGAGCCACAGAAATCCCTCCCGGAGAAAAGTGTCTGAATTCAACACTGGGCATACTATATCCAACTTGAAGATAATCGGCCGTCATAAACAATACCAATATCAACCCTTCAGAGCTCAATGTTGTGATATGGTGCAAATATGGCTTCCCAATATAATGTTGTGTAAGCTCGAATCGTCGAAGTAAATAAATTAGTCTATTTTTTTACCATGCTCTGCACATTCTCTAAACTTTGAGTTCGTGCAGCTGGTGTATGTACAAAAATGTCCGGAACTACATAAAATGTGTTTTTTTTTTCTTCTCTTCTACTGAAAGGTGGGTTATACTTATGTCCCACTTATCAGTTTATTTAAAGAAACATTGCGATACTCTATGGTCATGAAAAAATAAAGCTATATATGCAGTTTACGAACAATCGCAACAGATTTTAAAAGCTCTGGAAGACCTCATATAAATGAAGTAAAATGAGTAAACTTACTCAGGAGCAAAAAGCTTAATAAAGCAAATAAAGAAATTCCCCTTTATTTACGGCTTAATAGTTTGACACAGCATTTTAAATAAAATAGAAAAAGTTAATATTATTCTCACGAAAAAAAAAAAAAAAAAAAAAAAAAAACTGTCAATGTTTTGATTCCCAGCAAACTGATTGAAACACTAAAAAACACATTTTAGACAATAAGAGAGGAAATTTTTGAACAAGAAAGCTAAGATTTGGTTATGTCCGTAAATGTAGAGTCCTTATTTGAGCAAAACAGAAAATGTAAAATTCGCAGAACAATTTCACTATGAAGCTCCTGATGAAAGTGGACATTTATATGAAAGTGAAGGATTTCGTCTTACGTAGATACACTTTACTGTGCAACTGAACTGGAGGTTTAAGAAACTGAGAAATATATAACAAGAATTTGAGTTTCTGGTGGTGCGAATCTAAAATCAGTTATCGAAAATCTGTTAATATAGCCTGGACCTCGCCCTTTATTGCTGACTTGAATTGTTAAGCGAGGTTTTAAATGCGAAAACCTTATTTCTACCATTAGATAAGAACTTTTATAAAATGGATCATTTAGAAATCCTTTAGTTGCTCCATAATTTTAACTTAGGGAAAACAGGGAATTACAAAAACATGGAGGCAGCGTACATAATTTATAAGTATTTCAGTTACAATAAAATAGCAAAAAACTACTTAAGATCTACTATGAGTCGAGAGATTAAGCAACCTGAATTTACTTACTATAAAATTCAGTGTGTCGCAATCTTTACACATAAAATAATAAACGAATTTGCTACCCTAAATGCAAGAAAAACTAGACGGATGTACCAATCCCAAAACTTTCTTCCATCTCATACATGTTAATACTTGAAAATTCGCTATCACACTGCCAAAATTAAACGGCAATCTATGCCCATCATGAGGATTCTAAAGATATGAAATTCCATGCATTGGTTCTTAAGATATGGCCATCTCTGAAATTGTGTAAATCCAGCAAAATTCAGCCTAGCAGCGCCATCTATTGGGTGTTTTACATCAAAACCTATGTAATTCCAAAACCACCAAGCAACCACTTATGTCAAAGTCTAACTGAAAGTTTGAGGAAAATCCGTGCATTAGTTTTTGAGATAGAGTTATTGCAAAAATCATGAAAATTCCTGCATAGCAGCGCCACCCCTTGGACGATTAACATCAAAACCTAATCAGCAACAACTTGTGTTAACATCTAACTAAATCTGAAGTTAGATGAAAATTCGTGCATTAGTTTTTGAGATAGAGCTATTGCGGGAATAGTGCAAAATGCAGCACAGCAGGCCACCTGTTGAGCGATTTACACCAACACGTAATAAGCATCAAGTCATATGAAGGACTAACTGTATCTGAAGTTTCATGAAAATCCGTGCATTAGGTCTTGAGATAGAGCCATAGCGGAAATCGTAAAACAATACAGCAGAGCAGCGCCACCTGTTGAGCGATTTACACCAAAACGTAATCAGCATCAAGTTATATCAAGGACTAACTGAATCTGAAGTTTCATGAAAATCCGTGCATTAGTTCTTGAGATAGAGCCATTGCGAAAATCGTAAAAAATGCAGCATAGAAACGCCACCTGTTGAGCGATTTGCACCAAAAACTAATCAGCATCAATTTGCATCAGGTACTAACTGGATATAAATTTTTATTAAATTCCATACATTAGTTCTTGAGATAGAGCGCCCACAAAATTTGTGTCACACACACACAGACAGACAGACATTTTGTAAAAGCATGTTTTTCGGAATCTCTGACCCCTAATATCCGTCGAAAACCGGAATTCGAAAATTTTCATGAATCCAATACTTTCTTCTTGTAAAGATAGAAGACAGTAATAAAATGGAAGTAAATGTATTATATTTTATTTTATATTAATTAAAACACTGTTTCAGTTATCTTCCTTAATTAACGTACTGAAAATATAATTTATTTTTATCTTTTACATTATGTTCTGCAGGTTTTTTGTTTGTTTTGCTTTTTTAGTACTTATTGGTTGAAGGGACCACTTGTTTCTAATCTGGTTGTTAGCGATTTTTACCCATTTTCTGAACTTAAAGACTAAAAACAACTAAAAATGGCTAGAAAAATATGTGAGAAAGGTTAAGAAAAATCTGTCGCAAAGCATCACGATATCATTAACAAACTAGTCGGATATACCAATCCCAAAACTTTCTTCTATCTCATGCATGTTAATACTTGAAAATTAGCTATCACACTACCAAAATTAAACGGCAATCTATGCCCATCATGAGGATTCTATAGATATGAAATTCTGTGCATTAGTTCTTGAGATATGGCTATCTACGAAATCGTGTAAATGCAGAAAAATTCAGCCTAGCAGACCCACCTATTGGGTACTTTACAGCAAAACCTATGCTAAACAAAACTACCAAGCAACCACTTACGTCAAAGTCTAACTGAATCTGAAGTTTGGGGAAAATCCGTGCATTAGTTTTTGAGATAGAGTTATTGCGAAAATCATGAAAATGCCAGCATAGCAGCGCCACCTATTAGACGATTAACACCAAAACCTAATCAGCAACAACTTGTGTTAACATCTAACTAAATCTGAAGTTAGATGAAAATTCGTGCATTAGTTTTTGAGATAGAGCTATTGCATGAATCGTGCAAAATGCAGCACAGCAGCGCCACCTGTTGAGCGATTTACACCAACACGTAATCAGCATCAAGTCATACCAAGGACTAACTAAATCTGAAGTCTGATGAAAATCCGTGCATTAGTTCTTGAGATAGAGCCATTGCGGAAATCGTAAAAAAAGGCAGCGTAGCAGCGCAACCTGTTGAGCGATTTGCACCAACACGTAATCAGCATCAAGTCACATCAAGGACTAACTGAATCTGAAGTTTCATGAAAATCCATGCATTAGTTCTTGAGATAGAGCCATTGTGGAAATCATAAAAAATGCAGCATAGCAGCGCCACCTGTTGAGCGATTTACACCAACACCTAATCAGCATCAAGTCATATCAAGGACTAACTGAATTTGAAGTTTCATGAAAATCCGTGCATTAGTTCTTGAGATAGAGCCATTGCGGAAATCATAAAAAATACAGCATAGCAGCGCCACCTGTTGAGCGATTTACACCAACACCTAATCAGTATCAAGTCATATCAAGGATTAACTGAATCTGAAGTTTCATGAAAATCCGTGCATTAGTTCTTGAGATAGAGCCATTTCGGAAATCATAAAAGATGCAGCATAGCAGCGCCACCTATTGAGCGATTTCCACCAAAAACTAATCAGCATCAATTTGTATTAGGGACTAACGGAATATGAATTTTTATTAAATTCCGTGCATTAGTTCTTGAGATAGAGCGCCCACAAAATTTGTGTCACACACAGACTCACAGACAGACATTTTGTAAAAACATGTTTTTCGGGTTCTATGACCTCTAAAACGTGTAAATCCGTCGAAAACCAGAACTCGAAAATTTTCATGAATCCAATATTTCTTCTTGTAAAGATAGAAGAAAGTAATAAGTGCAATTTTCTTTTCAGTTATTTAGTTGTTTGGAATTTCTGAATTAAAATTAAATCTTTTAAAGTTCTAAAATAAATGCAAAATATTTATTCAATATAATTTATTTCTGTTTCTGCCCTTTATCAATTTTGAAGGAGGAGGGGGGGGGGGCGCCAAATTAACACGCTGCCCGGGCGCAGTTTTCTCTTCGCACGGCTCTGATCGCAAGGAACCAAGAAAAAGTTCCGTTTTAAACATTTCATTTTTAGCTGCTTGATTTAAAAAAAAAACTGGAGACCTAATAATTTGGAATACTAACAACTTTAGTTGTACCCCCCACCCCCTTCACCAGCATATAGTATTTTATACATTATTTGCAATAATTAAGCATTTTTTCTTTAGCAAAAAGAAATAATATAATATTTTAAATATATCTATCCATATACAGTGGTGCACCCAGGATTTTTTTTATGGGAGGTGCCGAGCATTGGTGGCGAAACAAAATAAAATTAGTGAGGGAAAAATTTCTCTGCTTATGATTACAATAGGTAATTACAAGGAGACACTAATTAATCGTCAAATTACCGTAATTAATTCAGTATTTAATAATAATTTATTTATTTTAATGAAAATTATTATATTTAAAATTTAATTAAATTAATAATTTAAAAGTACACTAATTTTTGAATGTGCAGAAGTTAAATACTTGAAGAGCCCTTAAACAAACATTTATAGAATTTCCTATTTACATTTATCTGACCGTGAGACATATTGTAGTTTAAAAGAAAATATCCAAAATAGCTTTGACGAAATGAATTATTGGATGCAAATTTTTGGGCTAGTTCATTTAAACTTTGTCAGTCAGAATTTTTGGGAATTAATAAACTAATAGAGAATTTAATCTGTTTTGGGCATCAGTCAATTCTTGAAAGGCATTGCCTCTAGTCTTGGAAAGGGCAGCTGTAAAGGTCAAAATTAGCACTAGCCACCGGCCACAGGGCTAGAAAATGAAAAAAAGTGGCTAGTGAAAAATTGTCTATCAGCGGCCACCTTCCGGCCACTTTTTTACAAGGAGATTAAAAAAATTCCTTGCATTTCATCAAGGAATCAACTTTTTTTGGTTCCAGTATATTTATATTAACATATTTATTTGGGCTACTCAGTTTTAGATTAATACTTATAGAAATTTTACTGTTTAGCATTTTGAAATAAAAAAGTGGCCGCTAGTTTAAAGAAAGTGGCCACTTTAAAAATTAGTCCTACCGGAAAGTGGCCGCTAATGAAATTTCCCAATTTTGACCTATAGGCAGCTGCCCCTACTGCTACCGTGGCTCAGCCGACTATGGAGGCGAGTTGAATTGAACAGATAAAAAAATTCAGTAAATTCAATTAAAAACATTGTTACACAATAAAATCTATTTTTCTTTTTACAAATTACTTCAGTTGCAGTTACATTAATCTCTTTATGTATATATCATAAAGCAGCCCATTTTTAATCTTTATTCTGTCATAGTGGATCTTAAGTAAATTTTTAAAATGCGTAAGTTTGAAAATGACCTTTCGTTGACACAGGTTGTAACGGGAAGCATTGCAAATATTTTTAGTAATTTATAGATGTTCAGGTACAACATTTTCTCATATATCGAAACTGCTTCAATGGCATTCTTGCATCGAGTTATGAAAGTGATTTTTAAAATTTTCTGTACCACAACTTGAATTTGGCGTTCAAAATTTTTGAATTGGTAGAAAGCAAATCATGCGCATAAAATTCACACAATTAAAGAAAATTTTTTATTTCATTTGCTGTTGGAGCATCTTTTCCATTAGGTAGAAGAATTAAAAAAACTTTCAAAATGTTGCGGTGCCAAGTCAAATGTTCATTAAGTTCAGTCAACATTTGATCAACGAATGGAATAAAAATATTTCTCCTGAAATACTCTTTTATAGAATCGGCTGGAACATTGGATCTTTGTTTTTGTTTTGATGCAGTTCTTGGCATTTTAAGGTCAATATGAAAGTTACTGTCTTTCAAACAAGCTTCATCAAAAATTTTCTTGAAAGGGCTTTATGAACACGATTTAAGTGAGCCACAACATTGTTAATGAAATTTAAGGCAATTAAAAGGTCACTGTCACATTTTTGATATAATTTAGACAGCGATAATAGCCCGGGAGGCAGATGAACAGACCATCGCCTTATCCAGTTGAGGGCTGAAATTCCAGAATTAGACAGAAATCAATTCGCATATTAAAATGCAACTGGTCTGCCTGCAATTTCCTGCAACCAAAGGTATGAAAACATAGAAGACTGGAAGCAAGAAAACACAATGGTAAACCTACCAGTCAGCCACTAAAATCAGGTTTGCAGGTGTTTACCACCAAGATATGAGTTGACAAACTCGTTGCATTTTAATATGCAAATCGAGTTTTAACTAATCCTGGAATTTCATCCATCAACTCGATGAGGTGATGGTTTGTGCAGCCTCCTTCTGGTCCATAAAGTGTATGTAAATATATTCTGTAAGGTAAATAAAGAAGTTATGAAACCTAATACACAACGAATTTTTTAAAAGTTTTGCCTTAGAAGCAGGGCTGCGGAGTCGGACCCATTTTTGAGCGAAAGAGTCGGAGTCAGATCTCTTAAAATTCCCGGAGTCTGAGTCATCCATTTTACAAGCAAGTCTGCGTTGTCGGAGTCGGATCTGTTAAACTTCCCACAGACTCTGCAGCTCTGTGTAGAAAACTAGTCTCTGTCTTTTCAAGTTGCGATGTTTCAAGGCTATGAATCACTACATCATATAATTCTATCATGGTCATGATGACTTCATGGCATACTACCCACCTAGTTGGACAAGCTTTTCGTAGTTTTTGTTTATTAATTTCCGGAGTATGTTTGTCAATATTGTTGAGGCGGACGTCTTGTCTCTTAGGAGTATTAAAAAAATTGTTTGTCATTTCAATTATGCCAATAGACCAGGAGTCGGCAGTGCAGACAATCACCTCATGGAGTTGGAGGCTGGAATTCGAATATTAGTTAAAACTCTATTCACATATTAAAACGCAATTGGTCTGCCAAGTCATATCTTGGTGGAAAACACCTGAAAACCAGATTTTTGCAGCTGACTCGAGGGTTTGTCATTGTGTTTTCGTGCTCCCAGTCCTTCATGTTTTCATACCTTTAGGTGCAGGAAAACACAGTGATAAACCTACAAGTCAACCACTAAAATCGGGTCTGAAGGTGGTTTCCACCAAGATATGCTTTGGCAGACCAGTTGAATTTTAATATGCTAATCGAGTTCTGTCTAATCCTGGAATTTCAGCTTCCAGCTCGATGAGATGATTGTCTGTGTTGACACCTCCCAGTCTACAATGTAGTTTCTTATTTCTATCACAAATGCAGCATTTCCAATTGCTAAATTTAAACTATGTGAGTCACAATGAACATATAAAGCTTGCAGATATATAGCTGATATATGAGACAGTACACAGCCAAACTCTCCACTCATTGTACACGTAAGCTGAACCTAGGTAAACCTAGGCCAATGAGATTTGGAAGGAGGCAGATGCTGCCCTCTCCTCCCCCCCCCCCACACACACACAAACGAACTTTGATCCGTAAATATTTTAAATATTTTTCTAGTGTTCCTCACATTTTTTGGAGGGGGCCAGGGATTGCCCCCTCCCTCCTCTGGGTGCACCACCGTCCATATATGCATATGTAAGAAAATCTAGTAAATATTTTTATAATCTTGTGGGTGGGGAATTTTCGGAAAATCTTACTCACCAAGGATCTTTTTCTTTCAACCAGCAAGCAAATTACAACATACAACACTGTTCCTACTGGTTTCGGTACACAGTATTTATAAGCTCCAATATATTCACTCAAAATAAAAGAAGTACAGAAGTTGCATTTCGGTGCAAAATAAAATAAGTATTGCTTAGAACTAGGGATGCACCAGGGCTCGAAATGTACCAGAGCAAACCGGAATGATGTTCTGATTCGTGAAATTGTAACAAATATTGTTCTGGTTCATGGAATTACTAAAAAATATTATTACAGTTTCATACATATAGCTTACTATGCTCTCTGTAATGCATTTTTAAAAATTAGTTTTTCTATGGTTAAATATAAATTTGCTATACAGTAAAGTCCCGATTATCTGAGTTAATATGGACCAATCTCACCTCAGATAAACAAAAAACTTGTATAAACCAGATTTACACAAATCATCACCAACTCAGGAGATATAAATTTCACTCAAATATAAATTTTCACTTAAAATTTACATTTATTACTTGAAAGACGGGGAATTTTACTCAAATTTTATAAAAATTCGCGCCAGAATTTTTATTTTAAATTATTAACTTATTTATTTAACTAGTTTTTTCCTTATTACCTTCGAAACTAGTTTTATAAAGAAATTTCTGGTTCAAACCGAAATAAATTCATTTGGTAGCGGTCAAAATGACCGTCACTGTCTTTCTAGTGTTAATTCATTCATTTTTATGGTACTAGTAACATTTCTTTGATGTACATTTCCGTTACTTTTAAGAAAAACGGAGAATGAAATTGTTTATTTGAAAAAGCCCTTGATAGTTTTTTGTTTGTTGAATGCCAATATTGCTGCAGTACTACGCTACTCAGGGTCGGACTGGGCCAGGGAAAAGGGCGCAGACCTTGTATTTTCAGAGGGCGCAAAAATTTTAGCGAACTCATGTAAATTTTTCTTGTTTGTGTTCTTCCTGGCTTGAGAAGGTTTAACACATTCACACAGCACCAAGAATAAAAGTGGCTTAATATTACATCTCTGAGTCTAGATAGAAGACTTCGATATATCACCCGTGCAATTTTAAAGTTCTATCAAATCTACACAATGCTACGCAATTTTTTAAAACGAATCTAGTAATATCTAAAAGTTCCGAGTTGAACACAGATTACTTTGTAGTAGATGACTGATGGATAGGACTTTATTATTTTGTTAATAGGTACCTTATAAGACTCACGGAGAAAAAAGTGATCACCCCTACCAATTCTCTTGCAAATGACTGTATAAAAACGACATAGATACCAATTTGGAGATTGTCTAGGTATTAAAAAATGCACGAACGTTAATTTTTCAAATGGTGAACGTTGATTTTTCAAATGGTAACATCCACTTTTGATACCCTAATTGATTCTTTACCAGCAAATAAAAAGATAGAGTTTATACAATTTTCTTAAATCTGAATACAGTTATAAAACAAAAAGTGTTAGGGGTTTATCCATAAATTTCGGAAAATAAAATGAAATATGTTACAACCGAAAACACTCAATTACTCACCAGTCAAATGATACAGGAATTTTAAATTTATTATAAACTTTATATTAAATAAAATCTTACAAAGTATTTCTGTTAAGTTTCTACGATTGTTTTCAGTGGCTCCTTTGAAAAAAGAAGACGGTCCCCTTAAATTATGGAAAGACAAAATTTTTCCGGATCTCGAACACTAATTATTCAAATTAGCTATAAACTTACACATTGATGTTTTAAACGATTGTTCTTTGTTGCATGCAAAAATTAATAAATTAAAGTAACCAAAAATAAGGTGCCAAAAATGGGCGTTATTGTTTGTAAATTCAGAATTGGTGCAATTTTTAATATGTAGACGAGTTCGGAAATATAATTTATATATAACAATAATTAGTAGACATTATTTACAGCCAGTTGTATCTATAGACTTTTTTACGAAGATTTTCAGCTGAATTAGCAAGGGTAACCACTTTTATTCAATTTATCCCCATTGACGCACTGAAAATCTGTACAAAAACTAACAAAATTTTTCGCACCAGGCACCAACTAGAGTTGCTGCGGTGCTGCTAAGGGTTTCAACCCTTTTTTTTAAGTATACTTCTTTATAAAATGAATTACTTATCAGTCAGTTTAAAATGAGATAAATTCAATTTCTGTTACAATCCGACAACAATTACCTTTTATTTACTACAGTTTTTTTTTTTTTTTTTTCTAAGTAGAATTTTAAAAAATGGTATCTATTGGTGTCTCCCTCATGATACACAAAAAAATTCAGTATGCAAACTTCGCTTAAAATTTCTTTGTATCTAAAACAAATACGTATAATACTTTTCATATAAAAGTAGAAATTTTGAAAACTAAAGCTTGTGCTTCTTTTGTTCTTTTATAAAAAGTACCACATATTATAAGGTATTTAAATGTTGAAACATAAGGATATTTAAACATTCAAATCCACATCCCATTAAGGAATTTGAAAATAACAATTGCTTGTGAAAATTATGCTTATTACACTTGCAACATTTATATAAGGCGAGTTATGTATTTTGTAGGAAGAGGCACTTTGCGTTTGTGTCCTTAAAAAAATGACTTTATGTATCCGTAAAATGCTGCATTAATGTTGCACTACTAAAAAAATTATACACAGAAAGTACACCAAAAATGCCACTTTGTTAGCCTAAAAATCTCTAAAATAATTGAGTAAATTTACTCTTTTCAGCACCCTCTTCCTATGATTTGCAAAGTTTTTATCCTAAATAGAGATCAAGGGAAATTATAATAAAACACTCATACTACAATATATATTAAAACACACATACACACATAAATAACGTCTGCATTCAACAGTTAAAGGTATATATAAATATTATACAGACATACAAACAATAAATACAATAAACCCAACTGGAGTGAAAAATTAGCCAGAGCCAGGAATCGAACCCGGGACCACAGTATACAAGACTGCTGCTCTAACCACTGAGCTACTCCGGCCGATGCCTGAGTCTGCAATTTCTCACTAATAAACCATGTTGGGGAAGTCACCAGCCATCTATACGACAGCCTTAGAGCAGCAGTCTTGTATACTGTGGTCCCGGGTTCGATTCCTGGCTCTGGCTAATTTTTCACTCCAGTTGGGTTTATTGTATTTATTGTTTGTATGTCTGTATAATATTTATATATACCTTTAACTGTTGAATGCAGACGTTATTTATGTGTGTATGTGTGTTTTAATATATATTGTAGTATGAGTGTTTTATTATAATTATCGTAGATCGGTGTAATAGTAAAATCTATTCATCGTTGTCCTGTCATCCAAGGCTGTCGTATAGATGGCTGGTGACTTCCCCAACATGGTTTATGAGTGAGAAATTGCAGACTCAGGCATCGGCCGGAGTAGCTCAGTGGTTAGAGCAGCAGTCTTGTATACTGTGGTCCCGGGTTCGATTCCTGGCTCTGGCTAATTTTTCACTCCAGTTGGGTTTATTGTATTTATTGTTTGTATGTCTGTATAATATTTATATATACCTTTATCAAGGGAAATATTTAAGTTTATACAATTGAGAGAAATGCCCCAAAATAGAAAAACGTTCAGAGTTTTGATAATAGACATCAAAAAGCATAATTTTTGTCCAAGAAATCAAAATCACAATTTTCTTATTCAGTTATAATTACAGTGTATCTCATCTCACTCGAGATCAAACATGGATTTTTGTTTGTTCCTTTAACAATAATGAAGATATCAAAACTATATTTTCAACTGACTTGCTTATGATTTCTGTGAAATATGATATGATAAGAAGTTCTGTATATTGCCACCATTCATATCTAAACAACTATGACCTAGATATTCTTTTATTCAGAATGCAGTTGACAGTAATTATACTGTGTCGCTGGTCAAAATTCAGTCAGTTTCAATCATCACCTTTAATAGAAGCAAAATTAATATGAAACAAATCTCGCTAAAATACCTTCATTGTTGATAAAGCTGTGAACGAAAATTTCATTTCGGCTTGTAGTTACATACCTAGTGTTTTTGATTGATTGTATTGTAATTTTGATGGAATAAATGGATTGAAATGTTTGTTGAAAGATTTTAAGAACAGTCTGTTTGTTTACAATCTCTACAAATGATTGCTAACTCCAGTTACTGATCAAGGATGCATTTAAAAACTTCCTTGCTGAATCAAAGAGAGTAGAAAAGTTATTCTTGATGAGTTACCACCATTTCAATAGATGGTTTTAAAATTTAACATTTTAATGCCTTTAAAATGTAAAAGTATTCATTCAGCCAAATATTCGGTTCACCTGTAGGCTGAATATGCCAAACATGCCAACCAATGTAAGGAGCGAGCAAAAGAGCATTGATAAAAAATATTATTTTTTTTAACCTTTACCCTTTTTTATAGCCAGGCCCAGGCCGGGATCTGCTTGGTGTGGGAGAGGGGTCTAGTTTGTGTTTAAACAACAATTAAAGGACACTGAATTTTCACATACAGACCTTATGTCTTGGCGTCCTTATGATGTGGAAGACAAAACCAAACCCCTATTCAACTCGTCTCCATCGGGAAAGGCTACTAGTGATTAATTTTGACTTTGGCAGTTTTAGAATTAATTTGTACCAAACTCTGCCGGCTAGGTAGTCCAATGACAATGCAACCGTTGCTGGCACCAGATCCTTTGATGGGTAACGTCTTATTGAGAATCATAGAAATTATTTATTCTTCTTTTTCTATATTGATAAATATTAATTTAAAAGTTATATTACCAAAATGCCGGAAAAGAAAAAAGTGTGAAATTATTATAGAAACAGGAGGGCACGGAAAAGAAAAGATAATGAAAAGCAAGCTCATTTTATGAAAAGGTTTATTTTTTGTAATCTTCTGTTAGTTAATGTGTGTGTCGAATCTTTTATCAATAACAAAAGTGAAAGACTAAAAAAAGTAAATTTCTCTAACTAAAAATATAGACTTAAATCAATCTATGTAATCTAACTGTTTTTTCTGTAAAGGCAGAAGATTTTTTAGAAAATGCTGTCAAAGCTGCAGTTTTGAATCGAATTTCCTAAATTTTAAAAAGAATTTACATTTAAAAAGTAATACATAAATAAATTCTGAATTTTATTTCAAGAAAAAAAAATTATACAAAAAAAGTAAATTTACATTTACAAATATTTTGTTTCCCGGCTATCATAATTTTTTTTTTTGTTACAAAATATATAGCTAAAGACATTTGTCAAAATTTAAAAGAAGCATAAAGATATTCGGTACTTTTCGGTTAGCCGGGTGCCAGTGTTACATATACATACATGTATGTATATATACATATATATTTATATATAGTATATATACAACATGTGTATATGTATATTTACATATATGTATGTATATAAATATGTATATATAACACTGGCGCCGGCTAACCGAAAACTACCAAATATTCTGTTCATTTTTTATTTTAAATTGATTTTTTCCCATATGTAGATATACAAGGTAGCGATGCGGCTTTTCCATCAATGATCGTCCCAGTTACGGTTGCTAGCGATGACCTGACGCTATAAGCTGGTTGCGCTGGAAAATTCAGCACCGTAGGATTTTGGAATAATTTCAGGCCATCCTGATTATTAATAAGGTCAATGGTGTACTACAGATGATGCAACATCTCAAGCCATGGGGTTGAAATTCAGCAAAAAATTTTTTGTTCTTATCACCAAAAATAGAGATTTAACATAATTTGTGACTTCATATACTTAAATGCGAAAATGTTGAATTCTAGAATTAAAATTGATTTTTGTTTATAATTTTTCACGTAAATTTTAAAAATGCAATAATTTAACTTAATAATGTAACTTAATCACCAATTAAATATTTTAAATTCTATTTAGAATGAACTTTGAATTAAAAAAAATATTTGATTTGGACATTTCTTTCTAACCTACATACATAGAAACAGGGTCAGATAATATAGACGAACATGCGAACGCCGTTTGCAGAAAATTTTCAAAGTTTGCAAACAGTTCTGATGGGGGTTTTTTTTTTTACAAATTTTTCATAAAAAAAATTATTAAGATCCCAGGCGGAGAATCTGCAAGGCCCATTGCAGACTTGTGAGAAGGTCTGCAGATAAAAAAAGCTATCTAGAAATTATTTGCCATGTACCATGGAAGAAGCGCCGTGGCATATATATTTTTAAAACTTAAAAATATTGGAAGTGTGGGGCTTATGCCGGAACGGCAAGTACAATGCTTTTTTTTTTTTTTTGCCAGGGCCGGTAGCAGAAACAGTGCAGTACCGAAGCAGGTGCTGCAGATTATTTTACGCTTTGCAGGTTAATTTAACAGATTAAAAATAAATTTTGTGTTGAAAAGTAAATGTTAAATGTTGATCTCTTTTAAATAAAGTTTATTTGGTTGGAAATTTTAGCAAAAGTTTATGCGCTTGTTTAGCATTTCTCTGCGATTTGCAGTGACTTTTTTACATTCGAAAGGGGAATTCGGTTTTAATATCTTAGTAAACATTATCCTCTTTTCAATAAAGTCTAATTCAGAAAACTGGAGGGGGGTGAGAGCATGTAACGTAATCTGAGGGATTGTAAAGAAAACTTTTTTACTTTTGCTGTTAGCGGCGATATAGGACTTAGGAGGGGCATGGCATTTTTCTGCAGAAAATTTTTAAGAAATTATTTGAGTTTGCAGACAGTTTTACATTTTATCTAAGTCTGCATAGAAAGGGAGGGGGCAAAAGCCTATCTCAAAACCTGTCATGGCCTTAAAAATTAGAATCTTACTTTTGTTGAAAACAAAGTTGTATTTACAATCTATCTCATTGGTAAAAAAAATTTTAATTTATGAAAGTGGCATTTGAAAATAAGAGTTTGAGAACTTAAAGAGGAGAGTTATTGTAAATATGGTTTAAGAGACAGAAATGAAATCAACTTACTGTTTCTTCTCATTTTTTTCGGAGTAACGATCCGGGCAAAACGCCCTAGTGAACGGCCACTTTTCAATGAAATCAATGAAAAAGGCTCTATCCACCAGAGATTTTCACCAGGCCAATAATTGCTTTTAATGTATGAATATTATTTTTCAATCACGTCAGGTAACAGCAGATTTAAGCTCTCGGCCTCTTCTGTTCATCTTCAGAGAGGTGGTTCTTAAGGGAACTTCATCTTTTCTACAATACCATGAAAGCTTCAACTACTTCTTGGCTTTAGATGAACTGCAACACAATCTTCCAAAACTATGATATCCTATTAGAGAGAGAGAGAGAGATAAATTAATGATCAATTTAACACCTTGGGGATGAGCATCACATATACCTGACTCATAAATTGCTCAGAATCCTTGATTATTCCCACCAGTTATTTTTTATTGTAAATTTTGCTTTATTTAATCAGGGCATTTTCTCAATTCAATTAGGCAAAATTTTCTGTTTTGAAAAACCGGTGATAACCCAGATAGCATGAACATTAGCAGCAAGTTTGATTTTTTCTGATATTAAATTGTCGTGAGAAATTCGCAGTAAATCTTCCGCAGGGTATACCATCACCCACTTACATGAGTAGTTTGTTATGAAACTGATGGCAAGACTGTCTTTAATTCACAAAAGTGACGAAAGCAAAAATCCCTCTGTTGAGAGAATAGATAATTAGCAGATACACAGAAATTTTATTCGTTTGGCACTGCTTTTATTAAACGCTATACTTATCAAATACCAAAAAAGGATTGAATTGAAATGTACAAATATTACCCTAACTTATTTATGGTGGTAAAAACAATGCATGTACCTTAACGGTGTGTATGTATCAGTAGACCTGGTCAGGTCTATGGACCCCTTCGAAGGGGTTAAACTTAACAGTTCTAAACAGTTGATGTGGCATGGAAAGATTATTACTTAGCAGTAAGTTTGCAGTATTTTTGATTACTTCTTTGCTGTTATTTTGCAATAACTTGGACACAGCATGAATTTAATTTGCACGATAAGTTAGCTGCAAGTTCAAAGTGTGGTGACTTTGGCGTTTGCATTAACTTGCTGCAGTTGTGTTATGAAATTTCAGTCTTGTCATGCTGAGCTTGCTGCAACTTTGCAAGTTTTCAAAGCAAGACTTCTGCAAACTAAAAAGGCTATGTGGGAAAAGATTAAAAATTCTGTAAAAGACATTCATCGCAAACGGGTTAAATATACAATAGTTATGTCAAACCCTTACCATAGAATGGTATACAAACACTGTATCGCATAGTTATAATAAGTCTACTAGATGAATTACTTACCCATAGTCAGGCAACATTACAATTTTTTTTGCATTACTGTAACTAAAATTCAGCCTCCTATAAACATTTAAAAGTTAATCAAAAATTGGGAGTAAAAAAAAAAAAAAATCTGTCTATTATATGAAAGTCATCTCACTATACATTCAGGCTGTAACTTCTTAGAAATGCTACATAAAAATCAAATACAAATAAACGCACGTATTGTTGAAATAATAAGAATACACATGCATTTTTTCCCACGTTTCATATTGCTCATGCATCAGCTTGGATTACACATATAAAATTTGACCACTCATAAAAGTAAAAAACACTGACGATATGCAATAGCATTTATCAGGGACAAATTCAAGAAGAAGGGAGCTGAGAGGCTACAGTAGCCGTACCTCCCTCCCCCTCAAAATCTGTATTTTTTACATAATTGTGTACACAAGATCATTTCCCAGCTCTCCACTTTCTCGGAACAAAATCCTAGATACCCTACTGACATTTTTGTGTATTAGAATTCTGAAGCATGGAGAGGATTGCGACCCCTCCCTTAATCTCTGAGAAAAGTATGAAGTTTTTTAAAAAGCACTGAGAGATGGAAAAAATATAAAAAGCTGTTAATGATTGTGATTAAACTGATTATTGCAATTTCATCCACCTCATTTTTAACCGTTTATTCCCTAACACTGCTTACCATATCCACTGAAAACATTCAGTTTTGTAAGTTATTGATATTTAACAACAATAAAAGAGTTCAACTCAAGCACATAACTTATATTTTGGTGTGGGGGTTAGCTTTCAGTTACGACGATTTTCTTTTAAATAAAAGTACATGAATACTTATTTTCACAGATGTGCTTTTGATATCTGTAAAATTAGGTAAGTCTTTTATTTTCAAAGAACCAACTTTTTTTGAAAAAGTTATGCACTTTTCATTCCTCCTCCAACCTAAAACAATCTTGTGTATGTCGTTGATCCGAAGATATATCCTACCTCTAATATATGTTAATATTACTCTACATATGACTACAAATTTTTTAATCATAATATTAAATTCGTAAAATTACACTGAGCAAAAGCAGTAGAAGTAACAGGATCATATCTAACACGAAAAATTTTTTAATATTGACATAAACAAAAAAAAAATTATACGAGATACCAAATAAAAGCTAGTCTGAAAGAAAATGAAACAGAAAAAAATATACAAAATACTTACTTAGTATATGTTTCTCCGTTTATATTTATTTTTCTATACGCTAGACGATAACAACAATACACGTTTTGCAAAAAATGACACTTCACACTTCGGCATTTTCTTAAAAAAAAAGTTGTACAGAAGCACTTGACAATCGCATAATGTGCGAAAAAGAAGCCAACATGGTAAGCCTGAATTCACTCAAAAGATGCCAAGAATATGTGCAGTCGAGTGCGCAGTTTGCAGAATTTGTGTTCTACCTTTTTTACGTCATATCAAAATGCCCATGCGTCATGCGTCATATCAGAATTTCCTGTACCGACAGTTTTGATTTGCGCCCTCTATAGATTCTTTTAAGTGCCATACCAGATAAAGTAAGCTCACCTGAAAAATATATTTGACTCCATGTAATTTGGACTGTTTATATAGAAGTTACTATGAACTGTTTGTAATTTGGCAACACAAGCTAATGTTGTGATTCTGCGATAATTTTTGTTCTGTATTATTATGGCCAATTTGAGAATATGTCCTCCTGGCTTAAAGCCTATTCAAGCATATTTAAAAATCGCCGAAGAGCATGAGAAAAGAGACCCGTCAATTACCTATTGGTGTAAGTTGTATCCTTACGAGTTTCAGTAAAGTATAGTTTGAAAAAAAAAAAGTAAGCACCCCCTACTAACTCTGCAACAAATTATTGTAGAAGAAAGTTACTAGTACCATACGATTGGAAATAAAGTCTGCTTTTAAATGATGTGAATAAAATGTGCTTAGGGAGCCATCTACATATGTTAACAAACCCAAACTTTGTTTTTTTCAATAGCAATGCCCAAGATTGACCCCATAAATAGATTCTACACCCTTCAATTACCCTAAATCCAAATTTCCATGAAATTCGTATGATTAGTTTCCGAGAAATTACTTATTTAAAAATGAGCCTATTTTAGGGGCTGTATCCAAATTGAAGTTAGTTACTCGATTGTTGAAATGCTACAGATTGACTGACATTTCTATTAATTTATTATTTCTTGCCAATATAAACATCTCACTCGCTTAATGTATTTCGACTATTGACAGCTGAAATGTTTCATTTAAATGAGTAAAATATAATTTTTTCAAATTATGTTTTTCTGGACATCATAGACCATATTAAACCGTCATTTTTACTTTTTTTGCTCATAATTCGAAAACTATTTGGAATAAAAATTTGAAATTGAGAATTTACATAAAGCAGGACATAATGAATATAAATCTATGAAAATAATTGTAAGTTGCAATTTATATTTTTTTCGAATATTAATTTCATGCAGGGCTTGAAATTCAATTTTTCCTAGGAGGGGAGTCTCCCTACCAACATTTATAAATGGAGGGGTGATGAACTATTTGGGAGGGAGACAAAAATCTAAAACCCACCGTTATTTTGCGTGTTATTTAAAGATTTACATTATTTTGTCTTTATCTTAAGTATTTTGTATTAATACAGACTGTCAGGATGTTTCTGAGTAAAATAAATAAATAAATCAGATATTCACAGCAAATTTCCTGAAAGGTTACAGCAGGGGATGGGAAGGGATTGGGAAATCCTCTCCAGATGCTAATTATTTTTTGTTGCAGGTCGAGTAAACTCATTTTTTTATTTTGGTTCGGTTTGATTTCAGGCTATTTTTTTCTGCAGCCCTTAGACGAAATTCGCGTTTTATCCGTGATCTTTTAACAAAGTTCGCGGTTTATCTGCAATCTTTTGACAAAATTCGCGGTTTATCAGCGATCTTTTGACAAAATTCGCGTTTTATAGCGACCCTTTGACGAAATTCGCATTTTTTTTGCGACCTTTATACGAAAATCGTGTTCTTTCGCGATCTTTTGACGAAAATTGCGATTCTTTGACGAAATTTGCGGAGTTTTTCGTGATCTTTTGATGTAATTTGCGTTTCTTCGCGATCCTATGACGAAAAGCGCATTTTTTTCCCAATCCTTTGTCAAAATTCGAGTTTTTTCGCAATTCTTTGATGAAATTCGCGGTTGTTTCCTGAGTCCCTTTGACTAAATTCGCGTTTATTCCGGGATCCTTTGACAAAATTTCCATTTTACCGTGATCCTTTGACGAAATTCATTTTTTTTCGTGATCCTTTGCTGAAACCCGTGTTCTTTTGGCGAAATTTATGATTTTTTTGCTATCCTTTGATGTATTTTGCGTTTTTTTGCGATCCTTTAATGAATTTCGAGGGGTTTTTTTTTCTTTCAATCTGACGAAATTCACGTTTTTCCGCGATCCTTTGTCAAAATTTGCGTTTTATTCGCAATTATTTGCGACAGAATTGGTGATTTTTTCCTCGAACGACTGACGAAATTGATTTTTTCGGCCATCATCATTTGTCGATATTCGCGATATTTTTCTGTTAAACTGATGACCGATGTTTCATAATTTTCGAAAAATTCGTAACAGAATCACTCCTGAATTCGCCAATCGGTCGCAGACACTTGTCAACCGTTCTCGAGAAAAAAATAATGAAATTTGTCTATCGATTGCATGAAAAATTCGTGAATTTCAACTATCTTTCGCCGTAAAAAAAACCCGCAAAATGTGTCAATCGGTCGCGTGAAAATATCGGGAAATTCGCAAGGCATTCATGAGAGTTGATAGTATTTCAAAATACAAAATTTTCAGGAAAATGGTAAGATTTTTTGGACGGGAGCGTCCCGCCCACGGTATTCTTTTGGGCGGGATTTCAAAATTTTGGGCGCGAATCCTGCCATCCCGCCCTGAAATTCAAGCCCTGTCATGATTAATATTATAAAATTTCTTACGAATTCAGCGTATTTATGTTTGGGTTTTTTGTATTATAATTAAACAAAACAAAAAAAAAAAAAAATTATCACATTAGGATGATAATTTCATGAGATGTTAATGAAAATTTGAAAATTTAATTTAACATTAGAAGCTCTAAATTTTGAATATTTGTAATTCAAAAACCTATCATCCAAATGACGTGAAATTTCATTTCTAGGCATAGCTTGAATCGAAGTGTTAAAATGTACTGTCGAAATTGGGTATTGCCATTGAAAAAAAAACAAAGTTTGATCTGGATTTTATTTGTAGATGGCCTCCTAAGCAAAT
Organism: Maratus speciosus; assembly: GCA_963932465.1. NCBI lineage: Eukaryota > Metazoa > Arthropoda > Arachnida > Araneae > Salticidae > Maratus > Maratus speciosus. The sequence goes on from OZ010798.1 coordinate 298,485,003, forward strand.
TTTATATACATAATTTAAAAGTAGACTTTATTTTCAATTGTTCCTGTGGTATACCTGTAATTTTTTTCTATTATAATTAGTTGCAGAGTTACTAGCGGGTGTTTTTTTTTTTTTTTTCCCACGATTGTACATAAAGTACAGTTGCATTGTTCATACGATGTTTTTTTTTTTTTGCCTTATTTTTCTTCTATATATTTTGCTGGTGCAAAATTTACTCATCTGTTATACTGTTACTTAGTTGCAGAATTAGTAGGGGGTGTTTTTTTTTTTTCCACGATTGTACATAAAGTACAGTTGCATTGTTCATACAATGTGTTTTTGATTTTTTTTTTGCCTTATTTTTCTTCTATATATTTTGCTGATGCAAAGTTTACTCATCTGTTATACTATTACTTTATTATATCTCTATTCAAATGTTTCACATGGTTCTGTAATTTAGATAAATAACTGTTAGAAGTTCTTTATAGTTGAATTTTGAAAACAGGCGCAAAGAATCTAGACTATTTCCCTGCATCCTTTAATAATGTCTTTTATAGGTGAAAATTGGCGGTCGCCACTCGCCACGTGACGATGGTAAAAGTGGCGATTATAAAGTCGGCCATCGATCGCCACCCTAGTCGCCACTCGCCAAGTGGCGATAAAAAATCTGTTATCGATCGCCAACGCCAAGTGAAATATAGCGTTTTTCATAGAAATATTCATCTCTACATTGGTTATATCTAATTAGCAAACTGGTTAATTCTTTTTCTTACCGGATGCAAGCAGATTAGAATGATTTAGCTGTATTTTCAATATTTCAACTTTTCGCCATTGCTCTTCAGTTGGATTATTTTATCAAGAAATACAGTTTTATTCTGCCAAATATAATCATCAGCTTTGATTCCACATGCATTTCAAATAATTTATTCCTTTTTTTTTTTTTTTTTTTTTTTTTCTTTCTCCGGATGAAAGTGCATTTTAAGGACATTGCAGTATTTTCAATATTTCGACTCCTACCACATGCTCACCAGTTAAATTTATTTTTTTTCAAGAGATACCATTTAATCCTGCGGAATACACTCATCAGCTTAGATTTCAACTGTATGTAATGTGTGTAGTATGTTAATAACACATTTACTTATTAAATAAAATCCAATTAACATTTTATTGTGCTTTGATTTTTTTTTTTATTGTATACACCTAACTGTTAGAATTTTGATTTAGTTATTTTTTATATCAAGAAAGTAATAGTAATTTAAATTGATAATAGTGTTTATCAGTGGCGTAGCTACATATTCAGTGCCCTGGAGCAAGTGAAGTTTGTGCGCCCTCTTGTCACCCGAAAAAGTTCTGAGCAATTTTATTTTGAAGTTGAAAATTTATATACCATTCTTACTTCAATTTAAAACCTTACTTTCATTTGAAAGTCAAAGTATTTTAACAGCGTGTTAAATACAAATAATTAAAAATAAATAATGAATAATGAAATAAATTATAAATTTTTAAGTACGGAATACCTACCAATATTTTCTCCGAATTAGGCGGAATTTTCGTTTTAAATGCGCTAATGGGCCAGTACAATCTTCCGCCCTTAATATCTGTTTTTCTTTTCGAAGCATTGTAGAATACTAATAAAAAAAATACTATTGTCAAGATTAATTTATTTTATTTATTTATTTTTTTACTTTTTGCATATGGATGAAACATGTTTTCCTGTTTTTAGTGCCAGAAAATACTAAAATTTCATAAAATTCAGAATATCACAACTCTCTAAAATTTGGTCGTACAAAAAGGAATTTTTTATTATTTTAACTGTTAAAGCACGGAGAAGATTTTTCTAAATATAACATATGGAATCCAGGGATCGAATAAAAATGCAACTTAAAAAAAAAAAAAAAAAATCCCTGCCGGCTCGGGCCTACTGGCGGAGGTAGATTTCGAAGTTAAGTACTAAATTCACCAACAAAAGTTAAATCAAGATCAAAGATAAACCCAGTTCCTTCGCTAAGAATGAGCTCTAGGGAGCTAAACATTTTGTGAAAATTCTAATATACACAAATACACACACGCATGTATATGGAATAGGTTTAAAAATGACTAAATCAAATTCAGACAACCTCAAAGTGTTCAAATATGTTAATATTTCCATACTCGGGTTTTTATCATGTTTTAATACGTTTTTTCAAACTCACATGACGTTACATATTCACCTGCTGTGGTGCATTATATTTTCAATGTGACGCAATATTTTTTTTTTTTTTTAATTCGTCAAACTATTTATTTCATTTTGAATTTTCATGAGGAAATCTTGCTCTAGAAAACTTATGACGTAATATTCAATTTGTTTTCAATTCGTCAAACTATTTATTTCATTTTGAATTTTCATGCAGAAATCTTGCTCTAGAAAACTTATGACGTAATATTCAATTTGTTTTCAATTCGTCAAACTGTTTATCTAATTTAATTTTTCACGTGAAACCATTACATTAGAAAAGCAATTGTTGTGGTGAGAATTTTATTGCTTTTTTTTAATTGTTGGCAACAGCTATAACGAAAAATATTTATTTTTTCCTGCCATTGTTGTGTAAAAGCTGGTTTTATCAGAATCATGTTAAGACGGTATTCAAAATTTTTAACCTTCGCAATTCCCATTCCCTTGGACCGATTTTGCTCATTTTCAATCCCCGCCGAGAAATTAGCCATCTTAAAGTTGTTGGCGAGTTTGAAGACGTTCCGTGCATAATTGCGACTTTTATCGTGCGGACAAAATTCAGTACATACATACATATATATATATATATATATATATATATAAACTTTTTAGGTGGGGGTGGTTTTGGGTTCCTGGGGTCATGTAATGAAAAGTTATGAAGGAATTTTTTTAAAGTCGCACTATGGTAACGACTGCAATAGGTAGTATTTCTTACGAAATCTACCTAAAAAAAAAAAGACAATAAATTACTTGAGGATGAAGAACAACTTTGGAACTTTTTACTGTTGAACCTATATTTCTACAGCTAATAGTTTAGAAAATTAGCCAATGGACAATGTTAGATTATGGACAAAAGTTGACACCGGGGTTCTCACTGGCGTTTGATTAATCTGAGCAATTCGGCTAATCGTTAAAAAAAACTAGCCAAATTCAAATAATGGCAGTAATAGATTTGTCGTGAAACACTATGAATATATATATATAAAAATAATAATAAGTTACACAGAAAAGATTTAATCTACAGTAGCATCATTGAGAGTGTAGTAGCCAAAAGAAAACAACATCTCTAGTAATTTGGCAATAGGAAATAGAAAAACATTGTAATCACAATAAAAATAAATGAAAATAATGGTAATTGCTACCTATATTTTTAAATTTTCGTGTACTTTGAATCCGTTCTTACAATTTTTACAATGATTCAATATGTATGTGTGTATGTTAGAATTTCCTCATGTTTTCAGATTCCCAGAGCACAATGTGGTGTGTTTTTGATGATGTCGGCATCGGCAGGTATGTTAAAAATCTGTCGCTTGAACTGTGTTAATTTTCGAAGAAATCGGGCTGCGAATTTGGTATTTGAACCATTTTTCAACCATTCTGTGACGATAACAGATGAACATTTTCTCTTATATCTCAATTAAATTATTTTTATTGCTCACCTTCATCTTATATCTATATACAAAGCGTTCATAATCACTTTACTACCAGTAATCTCACTAAAAAAAAAATCTTCTCGTTTAATCGTAGAAAATCCCACGATTAAAAGAGATCAAATTTGATATACCAATATTCTGATAGAAAAGTGATTGTGAATCCCTGCTACTGCACGCAGGATCGGACTCAGTCGCTGCCAAATACGCAGATTTTGGATTTTCGGAGGACACAACAGTTTAAAAACTCACTATTTTAACAACCTTGCTAATATAAACCAATAATATCCACTATAATTACAGTTTTTCTTTCTGGGGATGCTTTCAATTTGGGTACTGGATTGGAAATTGAAATTGTCATTCGAAGAAGAAAAAAAAATCGAAACAATATAAAGATAATCGACCTCATATATTCTATGCAGAAATAAATAAATAAATAAAAATAAATAAATAAAATAATAATAAAAAAATAAAAAGGTTGAAATGTAAATGAGAAATTTATAAAGAATACTGCCATTGGTTTAACATTAGCTTGCGAGTGACTAGTGTAGGATTCTAAGTATGTATACAGAATTTTAGTATTAAATAAGAATGTTATGATTAATTAAACCTATTTTAAACATTTTTTGCATCCTGAAGATAAATAAAACCTTAATGCTGCTTGTATTATTAAGAAACGTGTAAATATTATTAATTTGATTTTAAGGCAAAGTATCTTTAAAATAGATTTTTATACATTAAACTCTGTCTAAAGCTCTATGTATGACAGATTTCCGTCTTAGGCAGATTGTAATATATTTAAAACCATCCTTCACAACAGGGTATAATCGAAGGGGTGCAAAAAGAAGAGCTCCGCTTTGAACTCGTAACGTATATACAAAATAGCTGACCGCCGCGCTGTTCAGATTGTCGAATTTATATAGATAATATTGAAACAGTCCCGTTTTCGTATTAAAGTGAAATTTTTAACAAAAAAGAATGTTTGTCTTACTTTTCTTTGCCAAAAATATTCTTTATTAATATTTTTGTGTATCAATCTCAAAAATTAGTATAATAAACATTAATATAGGGAAGGAAATTACAATCACAGCATTAAAATAGCAATTAAAGCCTTTGTGCAGGAATATTAAAAAGCAGTAAACCAACGTTTAAAATGCACAAATAATGCGTGAAAAGCAACAAACAGCTGTTTCGAATCTACAGCAAGATTCTTCTTCAGTGCAAGATAGGGAAAAGGGAACAGCGTGCTAGAAAAAGCAAGGCTGAGAAAAATCGAAACAGCTGTTTGCTGCTTTTCACGTATTATTTGTGCATTTTAAACGTTGGTTTACTGCTTTTTAAAATCACAGCATTGTACGAATGCACGAAGCCTACACATTTCAAACAAATACTTCATAAATGATTTTGTTGACAGACATTTCGAAATGTAATCTTGTAACAAATATTTAAATACCGATACGCTAGATGGCAGCACACGACAGTTTAGCGGGCTGCCAAATAGGTTTTCCCATAATTCATTGCGGATTAGTTTTTACGGCAGAGAGAATGTAGAGGTGTTAGATATACAAGCTGCTTGCTTGATTTTTCCCCCGGAGCTTTTAATGAGAGGCGCGGAAAATGATAAAATATTTGGCAATCACCGGATTTCTTCTGAGTTTTGGCGCTGTAAATATGTAAAGAAATCATGTAAATAATAATATGTCTTGTAGTACAGATATTCACTAAACATTACTTTGTGCTAAAGTATAGAGTGGCGTTTCTTATTTGAAGTGATGAGTCCCTTTTTAAGGATTGTAGCGTCTACTTATGAAAAGTAAAAAGCTATAATCTCCAAATGAAGGCTATTAAATAAATCAAACTCAGTAAATGCTTTTCATCTATCAACATGATTCATAAAAGCAATTATGAAAAGAACTTGTTATTCAAAACAAGGAAGTTTATTATTCTAAATAAATACTTTGTATAAACATTTCATCGCATATCCAAGAAATTAAGACATTTAAACAATCAATAATCTAAACTGTTTAAGTTACTATAAATATAAATAATGTAATATTAAGATTAATGATACTAATTTCCTGTTTTTATCTTCAATAATGTATGATGTATGTTTTTTACATTTACTTGTATTCCAGACTCTCAAAAGGAGAGATGCGGCGATTTTTATGCTGCAAGTGCAACTAATTAAATTCTGTTTCTTTCTTTAAAAGTTCAATCTACATATTTTTTTACAAGTCACAAAAATAATCACGTGTGCTTTAAAACAACACAGAATATTATACCATTAGCAATGGATTAGAATGGGAAACGACTAGAATTTACAGATGATATTACTCTGATGATGATGGATACCAGATAAACCACGGATACAAACATAAATACAACGCAAGCCAATTTTCTCTTACCTATGCTTTTATAATTGAGATATGAATAAACAATAAACTGTGAGGAACAACGAATTTCGCACAAACACATTGTTGGATAAGTTGAAAAACGTCTAACAGATTTTACAAAAAAAACCCTAAAAAAAATATATGTACACATTTTAAATAGAGGTGACACTCTTTGGTGTCAGACAGGCTGAAAATTCTTGGGACAGATCATGTCGCCATTAGTTACAGACAGAATTACATAATATGTACATTAGGATTTAAAAGATTTAAATGCGCCTCTAAAACAAAGAAACTTTTAAAAAAAAATTGAATTTTTCTGTTGTGCAAAGAGAAAAAAAATAATAAAAAAATGCTTCAAAAAGTGAAATTTTTAAAAAATTATTAAATATTTTAAGATTGTTCAAATCTAATGCTTGTAGGTAGCAAATTTTGTAATTAATACCTCGACTTATGTCAGCAATTCAATCCAAGATTAGCGACGTAAGTCGAGGTACATTTAGATAAGCAAAAAAGGATAAGTAATATAATTTCTCCAAAATCTAATGAAAATATTCTATAATAGGATTATGTCATACATAAAGTTCAAAGAGAGTCTTAATTAAGGAAATTATTTTTTTCAGGCCAGACGACGTAAATGTGGGGTGACGTAAGCCGGTGTACTACTGTATTAGCTTTACTTGAGAGAGGGCGCAGCTTTACCTGGTTAGGGCGCAAGTCAGTTGCCCGGCCGGCCAGTCTGAGCCTGCCCAATTGTGACTTAATTTAGTAAATTCCTATTTTTTCTTATTTTGTCTAATTTATAGGCCTTGTTTCAGTACGGGCGGAATGAAAATTTATTGAAGATTATGTCATTAGAACATGTTTTCTTTAAAACATGAGGTCTTTAGCACACGTGGAAATATTTCACTCTTGTATAAAATTAGGATCTAAGGTTCTATTCATTTTTATGCTGTTTTGAACACACAGCATTTCTGTAAACTGTTCGGAAAGTTAAGTGGAGTAACTCCAGATTTTTTTTTCTTTCTATAATTCGAAAATTCATTGACTAAATGTGATATCGGATGGTGGTGGTGTGGAGGAGGGGAGGACAAAGCCTTATTAAGGCCTAAGCAAACTCACATTACTATCTTCGAAAATTATGTTTTGCCATATTTAATCCTAAAATTCTACAACTAAATAAGGTTTAATGCGGAAAAACAGTTTTCGAAAAAATATATGTGAATTTGCATAGGCTATAATTAGGTCTTAAGAAACACTGAATTTAAACTTAACTTTTTCTCTCTTTTTGAAGGAAAATGCTTATCAATTCTGCATTTGTGATTCGCCATATTTTCAAAATCTCAAAAACGATATACACAAAATTTAATTTGCCGCTTTCCAATCATATCCCTCTAAATTTTGTGTGTCGTGGACTGATGAGGAATACGGCTAAATCCGGCTCTTATTATTATTGTTCTGTAATCATTATTGACGCATGTTTAGTTTCCAAAAAAAAACAAAAAAAAAAAACATTCAAAATTTGGATTTTTTTGTTTGTAAAATGGTCATTAATTTTCTTCAATTCTTCAACTGTTTTTTTTTTTTTTTTTTTTTTTTTTGTAAAATAACTAAATAGCTAAAGCATTGGTGTTACATTGTAAATATATGTTTCTCAGCGGTGACTTCTTTGGCTACCATTATTTCCGTACAGTAATCATCATGATAGATTTCTAAAAGAAATCCAACAGAAATGTACCAGGAAAATTATTGTTTGGAAATAGTGGTAGCCAATAAAGTGATCGATGAGAGCACTGTAAATAAGTTTTGATTGCTTTAAGATTTGAAAATCTTCAACTGTCGTATACGAAAAAGTTACAGAAAAAAATCAACTTGTGGCTGCAATATGGTATGAATTAAAATTTCGCTAATAGAAGTAATTTCTATTAACTGTTTATAAAAACATGTTTTAAATCGAACTAGTTGAGGTTAAACGTAAGGTAAAATATCATAGGAATATGCTGATTGTAAGAAGATTCATCTATAATATCCGATTAATAAGGAAAAACATATGCAAATATTTTTACAAATGAAATATTTATTTCGCTCTTTCTAATTTTGCGCCCTTATGATTGGTGCGCCTGGAGCAGTTTGCTCCAACTGCTCCACGGTAGCTACGCCCCTGGTGTTTATGAACATATGCAAATAATCTAAAAATATTTTCTAAAAAATTAATTTAATACATTCTGTGGTTTTAAAGTAATTTTCTTGAATTTTGACTGCTTCCCTATTCTTATCATGGATAGTTAGTTGTCTGGTATAAAACTCCGACTTATAGAAAAATATGAATATATACAACGATTATTGTTTATGTAGATGTCAAGAAAGTTTGAAACATTATAGCGGCCACTAATGAAACTGAGTCTACCGGCCACTCTCTACTAACTCAATTTCCCAGTTTTCACCATAATGTCTTTGTATATTATTATATCAATGCAAAAACCCTTGACGGGTTAAAAGTTTCTGACGCAGCACTTTATCTTATGCTCTAAGAATTTTAAATATGGAACTTAAAAATACTGATATCAAATTTTGAGTGACGTTATGCTATTTCTTAAAAAATATATTTGTATTTATTTCACCATTTTATTTTTGTTTTATTTATAATTGCATGTGCAAAAGTTATGTTCAACATGAAAAGCTGCATAAAATTTTATTCGCTGTTGCTTTATCATTTACATCTCTCATAAATTCAAAATATGTGTTTTAAAAGATATGATATATAATTTAAGTGACGCCTTGATGTGACTTTAAAAGGTTTGTTTTTTAAAATTCAATTTAAATTATTTTTGACTTGGTTAAATTTTTTTTTTTACATCTACACAATACTTTTAATTTTCCAATTCACTGTTAAATATATCACTTTCATTGAATCTATACTATGCATTGAAATGTATTTATTTCAATAAATTGATTTATCTTTTGTGTCACGCTATTCAAAATTGTGAGTAAGATTTATGTAAATGGTTTATTTGCGTCAAACTATATTTTTTCATACATTTCATGTAGTTTTGGACACAATGATGCAAAGAAACCATTTACATAAATCTTACTCACAATTTTGGATAGCGTGACACAAAAGATAAATCAATTTATTGAAATAAATACATTTCAATGCATAGTATAGATTCAATGAAAGTGATATATTTAACAGTGAATTGGAAAATTAAAAGTATTGTGTAGATGTAAAAAAAAAAATTTTAACCAAGTCAAAAATAATTTAAATTGAATTTTAAAAAACAAACCTTTTAAAGTCACATCAAGGCGTTACTTAAATTTTATATCATATCTTTTAAAACACATATTTTGAATTTATGAGAGATGTAAATGATAAAGCAACAGCGAATAAAATTTTATGCAGCTTTTCATGTTGAACATAACTTTTGCACATGCGATTATAAATAAAACAAAAATAAAATGGTGAAATAAATACAAATATATTTTTTAAGAAATAGCATAACGTCACTCAAAATTTGATATCAGTTTTTTTAAGTTCCATATTTAAAATTCTTAGAGCATAAGATAAAGTGCTGCGTCAGAAACTTTTAACCCGTCAAGGGTTTTTGCATTGATATCATTACTTTTTTGAGGTTAGTGATAAAATGATTAAAAAAAAGATACTTATGGAATTTAATGCAGATTTAATTTTTACTATTTTATTACAATTTTCCTTATAGCAGTTTGTATATAAAAACAACTGGGTAAGTATAATCGCAGATCGCACAGAGGGTTTCATTTGATATTCCTTTAAAAACACTTTATCCTTAAATTAATAAATCCAAAATGTTAATTTATAATTATTAAATCCTTACATAGATGTAGCACCAATAGTTTCAATTTTCATGGGGCAGGGACCGCACTCTTTTAAACAAACCACCTTCCAATTGAAGTCATCAAAAACCAAGTTGAATAAGCCAGAGCCCGTTGTGTTGTTTGACAAACAGCAGTCTCATGTCCCCTCCTTCCCCCCTTTTTCAAAATTTTTCAGACCAGTGTCTAAGAATGGAACCAAAATAATTTTTTCTCTTCAGAAATTACGATAAAAAAATAGTATGCAGTACTCATAAATTTACTTTAATGCTATATAGGGTGATTATTAAGTTAATTATAACGTTTGGAATCTGTTGCATTGATGTCCGAAAGGTAGTTTCTGAGTTATGGAAGCTGGACCCATAAGGCGCCATAGAGGGGCGAAGCCCGCTAGTGTCTATCATAATTATATCTGCCATGTAGACTAATTGCGATATTTAATCAAAATAGCCCCCCCCCCTCCTCATCCCCGGAAATATAACAAATACAAAATGTGTCTTTATAAACCTATCGTCAAATAGGTTTTTATTTCTTTTTCCCTAAAAAAAACATGATTTTTATATCCGTAACGTAAATAGCGGACGAAGCCCGCTAGTTCCTATCATAATATATATTTTTAATAATTTTATATAGTCTATAATAAAAATCAGACTTAAAATAGTCTAGTTCCATGCTACGATTTTTGGATACCAGTATTTTAGAACGGGAAAATGTGACTTATTTTATCGGAGATATCTCATTAATTGAATAAGGTGAAGCAAACTTTTTGAAAAAAAGGTGGCCAACAAGCATGGCAGTTATCAGCTATGTGACTTTGTGCTAAAGACCATTAATTTGATCTGCTTTAAAAAGATTACGGAAGATTGAATTATAGTAGAACCTGGATTAACCGAGCTTCGATTAATCGAGGTTTCTGTTAACCGAGCCGATAACAAAGTCTGATTTCTTTTCCTTTTGAATGAGCCTTAAAAATAACCACACTCTTTAGCTCACTGTCCGTGCTATACAGGCCCTTCTGCCCCCAAAAGCCCTCAACTCCAAAGAAACATTGGACCCTGAGAAGTCAATAGCGAACAATGCTTTGTTTCCAGTGGCTGTGTGAACTTTCGTAAATTTTTCAATTTGCATTTTAAAATTTACTACTGGTAGTTGATTTTCTTTTTAAATTTGTTAAGCTGTGAAACAGAACTTTAGATATATTTACTTTTATTATTTAAAAAACGTTCTATACATTTTTTTAAAAGAGATGTTAAATTCGCAAGCACGGCGAGTTTTTACACACAGTTTCTATTAACCGAGATTTCCGATTCCGATTTACTAACAGTCCCAATTAGCTCGGATAATCGAGGCTGCTCTGTATAATTAAAAAATCAATGGCGATCTTACTGTAAACGGGTTTCCCTTTTACTGAGGGATTTCAAAACCGAATCAGCTGATGTTAGTTGCTGTTTCCCTGCTTGATTAAATAAGATTAGTTAAACATTTGAAAATTACCAAATATAAAAGGAACTAAGTCAACAGAGTCTTTGCTTTATGGTATTTTTTAACAACGCTATAAGAAAAGGATTTTAAATAAGAGATTTTAAATGTAACGTTTTAAATCTGACATAATTTTCACCAAACTTTCCTTTCTCTTTGTAACATTCAACTGAAAATATTTTTATTAGAAAGATAATATTATTATTTGCGCTACCTTAAAATTAGCAACTATAGTTAAAAATATCATCTCGAAATTTGAAATAAATCTCTCATATAAATATATTTTTTAATTTACACTGTTTTGCAATATGTTTTGCAATGTGTTTTGTAAACTGTTTTGGCCACTTTGGCCAATATGACGTAATTTCCTCCATTTACGACTTTTAACACATATCAATGAATTTATTATTTAAAAATTTTCTTTTTCTTTTAATATTCACGTGTAAATATAATTTTTATGACGTAATTTTCAATGTTTTCCTTCTTTTAATGCGTAATCATTTAATTCTAATTTGAAAACGTTTTTATCAAACATTTCTCTATAATACTACGCAATTGCGTCAAAAGATGGCGACACCAGAATTCTGTAAATATTGCAAAGTTAAATAAAAAGAATTGTCTCGGGGTTATCAAACTTCATTGATATTTATAAATAAAACATTTCAACTAAATTATTTATTATAAAAGAATTATTACATCACAATAGCTTTTATGCAAGGAAAATAATAATTATAATAATAATAATAATATGGATGTCAGTGATTATATATTGATTGACCGTCATAATAATAAAAAATGATATTATAAAAAGAAGAGCTGAAATGAATTATTTTTTTACGTTTCTGATCGTGTGATTTATATTCAAATAATAATTATTAATGTATATTTTTTGTAAAGTGATTGAAATTAAATATATTTATAAAATTTATGGTAATAGTTTTATTGTTGAAAAATTGCCAAGAAATAATCATCATCAAATTGGCGTCATTATAATTGTAATTTTATTTAACTTAATAGCAATTAAAAAAAATTACAAAGGAACTGAGAATAATGGTCAACTAGCAGACTTTAAAAAAAAAAAAAAAAAACATTCACATGTGAAAACACGTACTAGCGAGTATCGAACTGCCTATCTTAAGGTCAGTAAACGATGGCCCTTAGCCACTCAGCCAGTGGGAAGACAAAACTTTTCTTCCCAAAAGTGGTTAAAAAGAAAGCATGTGTATGAATACAGTGTCATGCATTTTCGGTGAAATTTCCATAGAATGGCGAAGAAATATAGTCCGATTTTTCATGCGCATTATTAAACGAACAAGAGTCTTGCTGGAAACAAGTAAATTGTCATTTGGTTCATCTGAAACATATTTATTTGATTTTTAAAAAATCGCCCGTGTCATTTTCGAGAGAAAAAAAAATCGAATTATTTAACGAACGAGAGTTTTCCCAGAAAAAAGAAAAGTGTTATTCACCTCGCCTTAATCACATTTATATTATGTATCAATTTAAAAATAATCGTTAGAACCGTTTTCGAGATTTTCAAATTAGGAACTTCCTCGATATTATACCAACGTTTTCACTTTAAAAATGGCTATTTAGATCTCAAAATATACTGCACGTAGAAATGCAAAAATTTCAGTATACGATTAGACTGCAGATATAAGACTGTTCTAGAAAATTTAGAACAATAAGACATATATCTGCTGAGTTATTAAAAGGCGGCTTTTCGCGTTTTCTTTGATGTCGAGTTAGCTGTATATATGAGTTCTGCCATCTACGAATTCTATGATACGATACGATACGATTTTAACGATACGATACGATACGATTTTAGGCTTAAGGCTGCGTCACTCGAAATACTACCGTCTTCCATGATTTCTGGAAATTAAATATTTCTTGTTTTGGAAACGTAACATAATTAATATTTTTCCTTGATAGATCTCTTAGGTTGTATAAGAAATCTGGGTACTTTTCCGTTAGCTGTTTGCCAGTGTTATATGTATATGTACATATAGATATTTATATATTTGTAAGTGTATATATACAATATATATATATATATATACAGTAGACTCCCTTAAATCCGCGACCCTAAAACCCATGAACGCCTAAAATCCATGCATTTTTCAGATGTAAATAATGAAATTTACAGTTAAGTTCCAGGAACAAAATTCAAGATGGCGTCGAAATCAGCGACTACAGCAATGTTTTTCTTTTACTAAATTTTTTGTTAATCATTCTCTTTTGGCTATTACAGCTGATTTATTACTAAATAAATTTACATTATTTTTGATTTTGGTATAAATTAGCACATCTATATAAAAAATTCCAGGGTTTGAAATGGAAAAATCCACGAACCGGAACGCTATTTTAAAATTATTTTTCACGGAATTTTTTTTAAAATTATGGACAAATTTATTTCTAAACATACAAAGCAGTATAAGAAAAGCATTCAAGACTATAAATAACAATGAAAAAGTTACAGTGAGCGCAATAATCTATATATAGTGATAATAGCATTAACACTGTTCTCCTTGCTATCACTAGAGGCCAGCATAGGACTTTTGGATTCTAATTGAATCGATTTCATTGGTAATAATTTAATATTTTTGTAAATTTTTATTTTACATAATTATTTTAATAATTACTTACTTTTAAACTAATAAATTATTTTAATATTTTACTTATTTTAATGTTTCACTTTATTGTAAGCATCCCTTACTGAACTACCAATGAAATTAATGTTTCAAAAATGTAAACAAATCAATGACCAGAAATCCGCAAAATTCTAAAATCCTCACAACCTATGATCCCAAGCTGTGCGGATTTCAGAGAGTCTACTGTATATATATATATGAATGTATATAATTATGCATATATAACACTGGCACCCGGCTAACTGAAAAGTAACGAAATCACTTTATTCTCTAATTTTCAGAAGAAAAAGCTGCTTGTGGACAATGTTTTTTTTAAATTATTGCAAATATTATGAAATTTTACTTTGTTATTACTACTTTACGTTAATTAGAGCACAAAAGAAAATTTTTCTCTGTTTAGAATAAAATAGTTCTCAGTGGCATTTTACATTCTAAAGTATGCAAGTTCAGAATGATATTTAATTGAAGAAATTGCAATTTGATATAAGTTATTTTGGCGCAATCCTAGATTAAATGATATACCGGACTGGGCTATTTTTATGACACGTGCCAACCTAAATATACTGCAACATGAAAAGCGAAATTCTACCCACTCACATTGCAATTGCACCACAATCAGGGTACTGTGATATATATCAATGGATATACAGTAGAAGATCTTCATAACGCAAACCTAAAAACGCAAGGTTGTGTGTTATATAGAATTTTGCATTATATGGATCACATCATTAAATTCACCTTGTAAACATGGACAAATATGTCTGAAACACATCAAAATACATTAGAATATCTTTATACTGCATTCCTTGTTACCAAAAGTTATCCAAATTATAAATTTTTGCATAATATAGGTCAGACATTGTTAAATTTACTTTATAAACATGATCTGTTAAATTTACTTTATAACATGATCCAAATAAAACTGACACAACCATCCCTTGTATTAGACATTTTCAAAAATGTTTATTGTAATAATAGCATTTTTTCAGTAAAAAGGTCTTAAATTAGAAGATAAAGTTGAACTAATGTATCAAATTTAGTCCTCTAGAGAGTAGCAATATTTTACAATGTGAAAGTGCAGGTGCTTTTTAACTGCAAAAATCATTGTTTACATCTGAGAAGTTGTGCGTTATATGCAGAATTGCGTTATAATGATCTTCTACTGTATATTATATATCTTGATATATATCCAATATTTATTTCAAAATATCATGAAGTGTGATATTTTCGGTATTTTCATGTATTTGACAATAATTTTCAAAATACTGCGTATGACATTTTTTGTAATTTCAGTCAAAACAACTGTAAATGAATTTTTTAACAGTTATTGATTGTGTCGTTCTGTAGATAAGAACTTTTGCTTTGACAGGCCCTTTTTAGCTCCCCCCCCCCCCCCTTCCATTAAAAAAAAAAGTATATTTTCAAGCTTTACGTTTGAAGCTGAATTTTTAAAAGCAGAATGTAGAACCAATAATTATGTGGGACAATATTTACTTAAAACAGCTATTGAAAGATAAACTGTCTAAATTCGAGAAGTTATTTGCTGCTTCATTAGAATCTGTTCTGGTTTTGGTTTCCTTTAGTTTAAACTACACAACAAGTTAGAGAGTGAAAAAGCACACAAACTTACATTTATGTTCGCATTTTTCAATAAAAACAAAGTATTTTGTATATAATTTTGTTGTATAAAACACAAAATTTTCTTGAAACTTGATAATTAATTCCATAGTTTGTTTTTTGGGAGTGTAAAGAGCAAATTCTGTCTGTTTTCAGTTAGTTGATCTTCAATTTTGTTACAAAAGTGAAAAAAAAATTACATTTAAAATATTGTTTTATTTTAAGTTTTCATGCTAAATACAATGTTTTAGTTTCTGATTTATATTAGGTCTGAAAATATTTATAATTATTAATAAGTTGGCTATTTTGAAAATATCAGATATATATCGAAAATATCGGATATTTTTGATATTTTCGAAAATACCATGATATTTACAAACCCTGACAACAATGCAAGCAGACAATTCATTATACTTACAGTTCCAATGAGAATTTCATTCACAAAGTAAACAAATGCAAAAAAGTTTGATTTTTCAGCAAATTACTAATGAAATCATCCCATCATGTTAATTTTTTTCTGTTCTGTGGCGAATTTTTAAAACTTTTAAAAGGACTTTGGTTTAAAACATTTAACTTGTAATATAAATATTTTTTTTCTTCCACGATTTTCCATATTTTTACAGTGTTTTTTCGTGGTCCACGACAATTTTTTAACATTCATAAAAGAAATTCAGTTTTAAACTTTTACTCTAATATATTGAGTCCAAGTCAAAAAATTAGAATAATTCATTTCATTTGTATTTAGAATTGCATTTACATTTATTTCAGTGCAGTACAATGGGAAAAAAAATAACGCTGCATGTTTTAATAAATGTGCATGTTATTAAAGAAAATTAAAACTGTAAAAGATTAAATTTCCAGTGAATATTGTATTTTTGTAAAATTATTTTCATTATTCAAAATATTAGAATACTAAAATAGGTGGTTCAAAAAATTAGAATACTTATGAATTTTTCTGAGTGGTTCAGAAGGTTGCATAAAATTAGCTTTTGCAGTTCTTCTTTAAGTAATAAAAATATTTTGCATAAATTTTGTGTGAAACATGGGTTGTACGTTCAACATAACAGGCTTTACAAAGCATTGTATTATTGATTTACATAAAGAAGGTCATAATCAGCAATATACCGCCAGTTACTTAAAATGTTCTCAACCAAGTATTAGTAGAGCATTAAAGCAGTATTTTAACAATGGACATTTTGAAAACAAGCCTGTGAATAGCGACTGAAAACCTAAAATTGCTCAGAGAGATGATAGAAAGCTAAGGAGTAGTGCTAAAAGAAACTGTTTTAGTGGGTAAAATATTTGCATTGAAAGTGGAAAGACCACGGTATTGATGTGAGTAAATCTACAACACTAAGACGTCTCCATAACTTGAATTCAATCTTGTGTACCAAAGTTAAAGCCCTTCATGACTATTAACCCGGGAGAACTTGCTGCATGAGATTTTCTCTCACAGTCATACTTTTTAAAGACTCTTATTTAAATCATTTTTCATTTTAATTAAAATTTCAAAATGTTTTACAATTATTTTACCTATTTTGTGAATAAAAATACTAAGACAACCAAAAAAAGTTGATATTATATGAATGTAAAGTAAAAGAAAAGCAACTGGGCATTCTCACTAGCGAGTTCTCCCGGGTTA
The DNA here is from genome assembly GCA_963932465.1 of Maratus speciosus. Taxonomy (NCBI): domain Eukaryota; kingdom Metazoa; phylum Arthropoda; class Arachnida; order Araneae; family Salticidae; genus Maratus; species Maratus speciosus. The sequence continues at coordinate 298,502,255 of OZ010798.1, forward strand.
AACAGAAAAGGGAGAGAGTGAATTGGTGCAAAAAAAGGCTTTTATGGGATCTGGATGATTGGAAAAAGATATTTTTTAGTGATAAGAGTATGTCTTGCATAACATATGGTGATCAAGATGTTCAGATATGGCAAATGAAGCAAGAAGCATATGACAAGGACTGCATGAAATGATCAGTGAAATTTGCAGCCGGTGTAATGGCTTGCATGACTGCAGATTGTCCCGGAAGGCTATGTATTATTAATGAAAGGATTAATTCTCAGATAATCAAAAAATCCTTGAGCATTTAGACCGGGAGCCAGCAGCACAGACAATCACCTCGTCGAGTTCACAGATGAAATTCTAGGATTAGTTAAATCCCCAGTGGCAGAAAGCTATGGTTGTGTCCGCGACAGCAATTTAAGTGGAAGAAAATTGTCTGTGGGAGTAGCATGTTTCAGTTTTCTTATGTACATTACAAACATTGAAATGCATGGGGTTCTTACTGATTAATATTATACAACTACATTTCAATTATAATACCTACCTAATTAAGATAAACAAAACTAATATTTTACAAAAAATTAAATAGTAATAAATGTAAAGTGGTTCTGTCAGCTTAGTCTAAACCTATTTAAAATTATATTGAAGCTTTTTTCACATGACAAATGGGCTTTTTTATCTTGTTTTTTCTCTTTTTCAATCAGCTGAAGAATTTCACATTTTTTTTTTTCTTTTTTGATTAACTTAAGAATTTCGCGATTTTTTCCAGCAACTGAATGACAAATTTGACAATTTTTTTTATTAGACGAACTTTGCAATTTTCCTATGGCATACGAAAATCGTGTTTTTTTCTTCCGCGATACTTTATCGAAATTCGCATTCTCTCCACCATCCTTTAATGAAATTCGTTTCTTTCGCGATCCTTTGAAGAAAGTTGTGTTTCTCCCGCAGTCTTTTGACAAAAATTCCATTTTTTCTGCAGTACTTTGAAGAAAATCGTGTTTTTTGGTGATCCTTTGACGAAATTTACAATTTTTCGCGATTCTTTGACAAAATTCACGTATTTTCCACGATTCTTTGACAAAATTCAGGTTTTATCCGTGATCCTTTGACAAAATTTTTGTTTTTTTGCGATCATTTTATGAAATTCGCTTTTTTTCATGATCCTTTGACGAAATTCGAATTTTTTGCAAATACTTTGTCGAAAATCACATTTTTTCACAGTTCTTTTACAAATATTTGAGTTTTTCTCGCGTTTCTTTGACGAAATGTACGTTTTTTAGGACGAAATTTACATTTTTCCGCGTGCTTTGACGAAATTAATGATTTTTTCTGCAAACGATTACAGAAGATATTTTATTCGGTACCATTTGTCGAAATTCGCGATATTCAGTTTGCAGGTGCCGTAAAAAGTCTGCGACGTCCGTCGCAGCGTCGCGCACATTCTGCCATGGGGGTTAAATCTTGATTTGCATATTAAAACGCAATCGGTCTGCAAGTCATATCTTGGTGGAAAACACTTGAAAACCTGATTTTAGCCGCTGACTCGTAGGTTTAACATTGTGTTTTCTTGCTTCCAGTCCTACATGTTTTCATAGCTTTTGGTGCAGGAAAACACAATGGTAACTCTACGAGTCAGCCGCTAAAATAGGGTTTTCAGGTGTTTTCCACCAAGATATGACTTTGCAGACCGATTGCGGTTTAATATGCGAATCAAGATTCAACTAATCCTAGAATTTCATCCTTGAACTCGATGAGGTGATTGTCTGTGCTGCCGGCTCCCAGTCTAATTTTATGATACCGTCGTCGTAAGATCTGTGTGGTGACGATTTTATTTTCCAACATGATTTAGCATTTTCACACAGGTCAGTGTCCACCAAGAACGGGCTTAGGCATCATCAAATTAATGTACTTCCCTGGACATCTAATTCGCCAGATTTAAATCCAATAGAGAATTTGTGGGGAATCCGGGCCTCCTGAACCCCTTCGCTTGGCTACGCCACTGGTTTAAAGATTTGTTTAAAAAATGTGCTCTTAGTTGAGAAAACAGATAAAAAGTAATCTATTAAAGTAACTTTTAAATATGTGATATGTGGTTATTATATAATACTAGTTAAAGTACCCAGCGTTGCTCGGAATTTTAAGAATGTTTGTTTTGAAAAACCAATTTCAAAATTTAACATACAACCAGGGTTCTCGTTGCCGCTCGCCATTGCTACAAATCACGACAAAATGTTTCATTTGGCGAGTAAACAAATGATTAGACTCGCCAAATTGCGAGTGCTCAATTTTTGCTCATATTTTTTTTGTGTGTGTGTGTGAGTGTCAGTACAGGTGACACTCATATTTACAGTATTGAACGATTGATGTCATTTATCATATTCAATGTTACCGTACCATTTACATTATTTTTTAGATACAACCCAACATCAATTCAATTTAGCATCAGCCAAAGCCAGAGTAAGCAACAAATGTTATTTCAGTATGCGTTAATGTGCCCAATAGGCAACAGAACAGTACTATTTTGAAATTGCCTTTAAAGGAATTGAAATTGCCTATGAATTGCTTTCGGCTTCAATTTAAAGCCGAAGAATTCTAGAAAAATAAAGTTTTTAGCACATTATGTTGTTTATATTTTGAATTTTTTAGAATTCATTGAATGTAATATTTTTAAATGTGAGTTAACTGGGATTGGAAGTTTTATTGAGTTAAATCAGATCTTAAATTTTTTTCTTGATTGCACAAGACATTTAGAATAAAGTTATGTTTTTTTAGTTTCTGTAGCAAATAATTAAATTTAACTGAATAACTGATCTAAAAGCAGTATCAGAAACTTAGGCTACTTTAGAACATATTGAAAAAGGGGGGTATACATTAATGGGTTGAATACCAAATTTTTTATGTTTCACAATGAATTTATTTTGTAATTTTTCTTTTTCATTTGGCGAATGTTTTTTATTTCTGATTAGCCAAATTGCTAACATTCGTAAAAAGTCAGTGAGAACCCTGCATACAACATAAAAAATTTTAAAAAAAAAACAGTCGAAGTGTTTTACACATGAATTAAATGAAAACCCAATATAAAAATGTATAAATTTATATAACACATGCAAAATAATACAGCTATAAATGAACTTATTTCTATTCATCGTTGGAGCAATAATGTTAAAATACGCCAATATTTCCATAATCGAGTTTTTATCATGCTTCAATACATTTTTTCACACTTATATGACGTTATACATTCACCATGTCCTTTATATTTCCAATATAACGTAATATACCATTTTTTTATTCAACAAATTTATTAAATAATTAGAATTTTTCACATAGAAATCATAAAATAGAAAAATTATGATGTAACATTCACTTTTGTTTTTAATTCGTCAAACTATTTATTTTATTTTCATTTTTCTTGTGGGAATCTTGCAGTAGAAAAGTTATGATGTAATATTCCCTTTTTTTAAATTCGTCAAACCATTTATTTCTTTCGTATGGAAATCTTGTAATAGAAAAGTAATTGTTGTGGTAAAAATTTTATTGTCGATTTTTAATTGTTGGCAACAGCTATAATAAAAAATGTTTAATTGATTAGAAATTGCTTTTAAATTTGTAGTTTTTTATTAATTAAAAATGAACTATAAGTTATTTTGATTCCGAATTACTTCAGTTGCCTTGGCCGTGTTTTAATACACATGTACGTAACATTTCACAATTCTGGCTTCCAAACTGTAAATTTTGTATAACATTAGAGACAGACAGACAAATTTTCATTTTTATATATTAGATTATATGATGTCTGAAGTAAAACCTTTTTTTACAGCCTTTTACACTGATTTATTTGTGTTATTTCGATTCAAATTACTTGTATATTAAGTTAATAAAAATATAATAAGATTTCTTAATTTAATACATATACTTTGAAAAAATAAGGGACTCCCCCTGCCCCCACTTCTTAAAAAACCCCAATAAAACAATATAAATCAAAACGGGCTTAAAAAAGAATAATAATAACCCAGGTTTTTTGCAACCCTGCCTATTACATATTTTGTTTTAACATAATAATGAAATTAGCAGAATAATTAAAAATAAAGTTGTTTCATTTTTTTCTTTTAAAAGTGAATGGTAATAAATGTAAAAAGAAAATAATTTTTTGCCATTTTGTATTTAAGAAAATCAACTCCTGAGGTTGGTTTTAAAGATAAACTGAAACGTTGAATATAATTTTTATTTTTGAGATTTAATTTTTATGCCTTTGTATTTATTGTCATAATTTATTTTTGATGCATTTATCTCTGATTTTATGATTTATTTCTATTTCTTTATCTGGCTTCTGGATTTTTAATTGTTAAAATTTGAAAATATTTTGCACATTCTCATATATTTATACATTTTTATATTAAAATAGGTCGGTTTTATGCTGTTCAAGCAGGACTCAAAGTTGATGATAAATCTCCTGAAAATAGGCCTTTCCTCATTTCATTAATGGATTGGCTGGAAAAGGTAAAATATTTAAGCAGTTTCCTTATGTGTTTGTGAAATGCCATTTAAATTTTTCAGTTTTTATTATCTTATATTTTAGTGGGGAAAAAAAAAATCCCTTTTATTCCAGTAGAAAATAAAGTTTTCACCTATCCAAAATATTGGCTTAATTTTAATTCAGAGTTCATGTTCAGAGGAAATTTGGGCGTGTTTGCAGACCTTTTATAGAATTCTATGAAAAAAAAAAAAGTATTGTTCACAAAATTCAATCTTATAAAAGAAGACACTGTTAAAAATGCCATGTGTATGTAAACTTCCTATGCAGCAATACCCCACATCATTTTAAAGCGTCTTTGATAAATGAGATTGATTCTTATTTTATTTTGCTAATATTTTACTGATTTTGTGTATTTAAAATTGTTCATCATGGAAGGTTATTTTCTGAATTTCTAAAAATGTATTTAAAATCTAAATCTTTGTTTAAAAAAATATTAAAATGTATTTACTATTTTAATAATGGTAAAGAAAAGTGTATTTCCCTATGACTATTAAATTTGTCATTAATCATAAGAAAATAAATAAAATCTGTTTTTATGGTACAGTGACAAGCAACAAAAAATTTATCGTCTTATTTTTGTCGTGTCTTTTTTGATGTGTAAGAAAATTATTATCACATTAGAAATAACTTTTTATTTCTGTGAATGTTAAGTATAAAGAATGCCAGAAAATTCTATTAAATTGACTTTAAAGTAAGATGATTTTACAATATTTATTTCTTTCAAACTGACATAAAAAATTAGGATTTTGCATTACCTTTTATATTTTGCTTTTAGTACTCTTATTTAATATTTTTTGGATTTCTTTCAGTTCGTTATGCATTTGTTCTACAGTGTTTTAACTGTTTTTATGACTGTTATCTGATGCTAACTTGTGAATTATTCCTTTTTTTTTGTTGTTTGAAATTTGTGCTGAATACTTATGTGTTATTCTGCTGCTTTTAGCTGGGCACAGGTGATAAATCACCAAATACTTTTCCCATTGCCATCATTTGTTTTTGTAGTGCATTTGTTTTAGGGATGCACCGAATATTCGGTATATCTATTCGGTATTCGGCCGTGTTACCGAATATTTGGTTTGGCTGAATATCAAACTATTCGGTATGCCGAGTATTTGGCTTGGCCGAATAACAAACTATTCAACCTGCTGAATATTGAAATATTCAGCCGAACCGAATATTTAAAAAAAAACTTTTAAAACCTTTTTAAAAACCTTATACAACTGCTACGTTTAACAGTCAACTTATAAAAATATTTAGAATAATTAGAAACAGAATCATATTTAAATAAAAGAGAATGTTTTTACATTATTTATTTGCTGTTTGTTAAGTATTATTTAAAAAAATTAACAATCACGAGGATTTTCATAGGAATTAATTATGTACAAATGCAAGTTCCTGAACCTTGTCCAGTAAATAATCTGTTTTTTGGTAAGATTTTAAGAACAACGTTTACAATCTCTGAAAATGATTGTAAAATTGTTTTAAAATTTAACATTTTAATGCCTTTAAACTTAAAAATATAAAAGTATTCGACAAGCCGAATATTCAGTATTCGGCCTAGCAGTTACTATTCGGCTAGCCGAATATTCAGTATTTGGTTCGCCTGTAGGCCGAATATTTGGTATTCGGCCAAAATCACTATTTGGTGCATCCCTAATTTGTTTCATTTAAAATATAAACCTTTCAAGTATTTTTCTTAAAATACACATATTACATCATTTAACACTAGATTCACTGAATCCATTAATTTGATGTAGAATTATTATTTTCAAGGGGCCCCATAAACTTGTTCTCTTTCAAACTCTGATTCATCTCTGTGTAATTAATTTAAAACCAGAAACAATAGCACAGCTACATATAATCTACAAATCTGATCACATAGGATCTTCTTTAGCCAGTTAACTAGAAAAACCAGTTATCCAGAATACATCTTCTCCCAACCATTTAGGATAAGTAGTTCTTTATTGTACCAATCTAAAAAGAACCTGTACTTTCATTGTATAAACTTGCACCTCCTCCCCCAAGTAATTTTTAAGTGCATTTTATGGATAAAAAAATGTGTCTTATACTCTATAAATATAATAACTTAAAAAAAAAATGACAGTAAAAATGATTATCAGTTATGTTTTATAATTTCTTTTCTGATTATTTTTTTAACTTTTCTATGTATAGGAAAAGAAAGTACGACATGATGATGAAACAATTTTGAATGATGTTGTTGCCCAGGCTCATCTTGAAAATTATGCCTTGAAACTTTTCTTGTGGGCTGATAATGAAGATCGTGCTGGAAGATTTAACAAGTATTTATTATAATTTCATTACATTTGTTTTTTATTGCCAAGCTAACAAACCTTTAAGAACAAACAATCTTCTTGAAACACCATCAAAAATTTGTAAATGCGTGTGTGTAAATGGTGTTTCAAGAAAATTGTTTGTTCTTAGTCATTCACACCAGTTTTAACTTATGTTCTTTAACAAACCTTTGTTTTACTTTTTTTTCTTATTAGTAATTTTCTATTTCCAGTAAACTGTCCAGAGGAACATTGGGTTTATTTGTTATAGACCTTTCATAAAATTTCATGTCAGAAAAACAAACCTTACACAAAATTCAATTTTAGAAAAACAGATCCTTCACAAAATTCAGTTTCAGAAAATCAGACTTTTCACAAACAAATAGATAATAAAGAAACCACTAATTTTACATTAAATGAGGTTTAAAATTATTTTGAGAATTTCTTGCTGATTTTGTGTGTTTCAAATATTTCATTATGGACAATGGTGATCCTTATGTATTTATTTATTTTATTTTATTTTATTTTTCGTGTGTGTGTGTGTGTGCGTTAAAAATTCAATCTGTTAAGTGAAAAGCCATTCTCTTACTAATTTTATTACTAACTAAACTCATTTGAAGATGAAATTAGAGCTTATTTTAAGTTTGATGTTTTTTGTTGGGGGGTGGGGAGATATTCTTTAGTTAATTTTTTTTTTTTCAATTTTTAATCTATTCAATTTATGGCTATTTTCTACTTTTTCATTAATGAAATTTCAAACTTGTAAGTCAAATTTGTTCTTACTCTGAAACTGGTAAGAATTTGTATTTAATCTCAAAATACGAATATTTAACCACTAATTTTACATAATGAGGTTCAAAATGATTTGATAAATAGAATTTGCTCTTATTTTGTAAATTTCTTACTGATTTTGTGTGTTTCAAATATTTCATTATGGAAAATGAAAATGACAATCCGTATTTTTATAGTGTTAATCCTTTAAGTGAAAATCTATTATCTTACTGATTTTATATTATTAGTCTCACTTGATAATGGAATTGGGGCTTATTTTGAGTTTGATGTTTTGGTAAAAAGAATTATTCTTTAGTTTTAAAATTCCTTTTTTTTCTTATTTTAAGCTATTTTCTACTTTTTCATTAATGAAATCTCAAACTTCTAAGTTAACTTTGTTCTTATTTTGTTACTTGTAAGAATTTGGATTTAATCTCTTGGCTGCATGGTTTGCATGGCTGCAAACTTAAGTTCTTTTAACAATAAGACTATATATCTATTTTCAAATATTATAAACAAATATTCTGGCAAAATTCTGTATTTTTTCTTTGTTGTTTTGTTTTTAATTTAACAGTATTTTAATCATTTATTAACATTTCCTACCAATTTTAATTTTCTGTAATTGATTATAAGTTAAAAATAATGTTAAGTTAATAAGTTAAATATTTATCTAGAATTTTGAAATACAGTAGCAAATACTTTCATGATGAAATCCGTGATATGTGTCAGTTAACTGAATGTGTTCTATCGATTAATCTGCAGCAATACCTCTTATGGAAAATTTTGTCAACAATTCACCACAGTACCTACCAGAAAAATAATCAGAATACACTGATAGAGTGAATTTCAATTTGAAAGATTATAACTTGCTGAATGAAGCAACAGCTTTATTGGTTATTGAACTATTTATTGCCAGTGGTGGACAATCCCATGTATCAGAAAAATTGCAAGAAAATGGGGGCACAAAGCGAATTCTGATTGAGAAGGTCTTATAGTTGGCAATAAGATTTTGATTAGAAGTCTATTATACAAATGTTTATCATTACTTCGTATGACAATGGATTAAAAAATTACGCATTTGAAAATTATTTAAAAAATCATAGTATTGTTAGTTGAAATAAAATGTGTGTGATTAAAATAATAAAACTTTGTAAAAAATCACCATAAAATAAAAACAATACATAGGATGCATTTCAAGTGAAAAATATTAACAGTTCGTCACCAGTTAAAGTAAACACGTGTCCGTAAGGGACAAGGTAAAAAATGAACTGAGAGGTAGAGAGTAGAGCTTGCAAAGAATGTGACAGAAGGCGCTAGCTGAAAAGAGCACATGCAGAAGATGAAAGTGTTGCCAAATGATAGAAGAGAAATTGATAGGGAAAAAAATGGAAATAAAAGAAATAAACAAAATTAAAATAAAATAAAAGAAGTTAATTAAAAAAATATAAATATAAATAATAATAATAAAGAAAGAAATATAAAAGAACAAAACAAGAAAAAATCAAAATGACCTTTTTTTTTTTAAAAAAAAAAAGAAAAGAAAAAGAAAAGAAACGAGAAGAAGGAAAAAATTAAAAAAGTAATTTCCATGCTGGAAAGAGGAAAGGAGATGATTAGAGATCATTAACAAGATTATCAGAATTTTTAGAAATAAAATATGCTTCATGAAAATCCAAGTGAGAGGGAGAGGCAGTGGAAGTAATAATTTTGACCATGGAGAAATTGAAACAATGACTGGAAGTCCAACAGTGAGAAGCAATCGAAAATTTAGAGATTTCTTGATATGCAATATACCTCTGATGCTCGCCTAATCTGATTTTTTTTCCTTATCAATTTCTCTTCTATCATTTGGCAACACTTTCCTAAGGCTTCAGTTTGGTAATTAAAAGAAAAAAAAAATTTGTTTTATAAAATGAATTTGATTAGGAAAAATAAGAAATTTTAAATGTTGGAAAGTAATAAAAAGTTGATGTATCAAAAAGCACCCATTTTGTCCTGTAAATGCAAAATGATAAAGATTACTCGTCAATTAACATTTTATTTTAAGACTTTGCATACTTTTTAGTTGATTCTCCAATCCGATAAATGTTTTAAAATTTCAGTTTATAAAAAAATATTTGCATTTTAATTTTGACCAGCAGTACATTTTTAGAGATTCCATGTTGGGGGGGGAAACCCCCCCCCCCAAAAAATATTAAAAAATATCTTGTTCTGATACTTGTAATTCTTTTGGGCAGTTGATAAAATGTATGATTTTCTTCTTAATTATGTATCTAAATCAGATCCATTTATCTGTGTATAAATTGTAAAAATTGTATTTGTTAAAAAATTAGGATTGAAACTGCTGTGTGGATCTGCCAATTTCTCTCTTTTTTTTGTGATTTTGAGAAGTTCTCTTTTTTTACACATTTTAGTAATTTTTTTGTAACAATCAGTTAGTTTAACCCTTAAGTGGCGAATGTGAGCCCAAAATTTGATTTCTTGTGCACCTTACAAAATTTAGCGAATTAAAGTCAGAAAATTTCCTGTTCATTTTGCATTATTTACTTTTATGAATACAACTGAAACAGCATTGTAAGTCAGGAGTGCAGAATATGTCCGATCCGGCGATCTAGAATTGGGGGAAATTTTAACCACCTGGGGGAATTTTGCAGAAACACATTCCCTGAAATAGAAAAATTTCACTACAAATAAAAAGATCCGTATGGCGACCTTCACAAAATCGATCTCAGAATAATATATACCATATTATATATCAGGTGTGATTCCATTCTGAATTTTCTGAAAATTTAAGGCATTCGATTACGAAAATTAAAAAAAAAAAAAAATTGGTTATCAATCTGAAAATTTGGACATAAAAATACCGCGACTTTTGTTCAAGAATTACGTAAAAGACATGAATTTCATCAAAAGATCGCAAAATAACCGCAAATTTCATCAAAAGATTGTGAAAGAACCACAAGTTTCGTCAAAAGATCGTGAAAGAATCGCAAATTTCATCCAAAGATCGCGAAAGAAAGGCAAATTTCGTCAAAAGAGGGCGAAATGAATGCAAATTTTGTCAAAAGATCACGAAATAAACACACATTTCATCAAAAGATCGCGAACCAACTACACATTTCGTCAAAAGGAGCGAAATAGCTGCGATTTTCGTCAAAACATGGCAGAATAACCTGGAATTTCGCCAAAGGAACGCAAAACAAACCCGCAAATTTCGTCAAAAGATCGAAAAATAAGCAAATTTTGTCAAAAGATCACGAACCAACCGCACATTTCGTCAAAAGGTGCGAAATAACCACAAATTTCGTTAAAAGATCGCAAATTTTGTCCAAAGATCACTAAAGACCCACAAATTTTGTCAAACGATCGCAAAAGAACTGCGAATTTCATCAAAAGATGGCAAAACAATTGCGAAAATCGTCAAAACAGGGCGAAATAACCCAAAAGTAGTCAAAAGATCGCAAAATAACCGCAAAGTTCGTCAAAAACCACTAAAAAACACAAATTTCGTCAAAAGATGGCAAAAAAACGCGAATTTCGTAAAAGGGCCGCAAATAAAAACATAGTGCTGAGAGTCGATTTTACCCCCTTCCCCCACTCTGCTATAACCTTTCAGAAAATTTACTGTGAATTTCAGAAAAAAAAAATCACCCAGAATGACCCCTGCCATATTATACTTGCGCATAAGTTGAGAAATATTGGAAAAATAAATTTTTATACCTAAGGTAATACAGCATTTATCTATAACATACCGTAAAATTTTGGGGAAATTTTCATGTGGATTGGGGGAAATGTTGGGAGTAGAAACATTTTCTGCACCCCTGTTGTAAGTATATATACATATGTATACAAGAGTAGAGATCTGCCCGTGGCCCGAAGCCTGAGCCTGACCCAGACTCGGGCCGATTTTCATTCACAGTACTTGGCCAGACTCAGGGGCTCGGGCCGATTTTCATTCACAGCATTCGGCCAGACTCAGGGGCTCGGGGCGATTTTCATTCACAGCACTCGGGCCAGGACTGGTCTCCACTCTTTTCAGGCCGGGACTAACTTATTTTTTCTGTACAGAGCCAGGACTGGTTTCATTCCTAGTCTTCACGGACCAAAATTTTTAGTCCTAGTTTTGACCCAACCCATAAGAAAATCATTGTCTCAGCATGGCCTTGTCTATTCAAAGGTCAGTTAAAATAGGCCTGGCCCAAAAAAATGTTTGCAAAAAATGCATATATTTTAAAATCGCCATTATTCTACACTTAAACATTAAAATTTATTCTTTTTAAAGAATAGTCTATTTCTGTGCTTATTAAAATATAGCTAAATTATAACATGGTAAAATGTGTGAAAAGGAACCCGCCTATGACGGAACCCTGTTTTAAACTGAAAAACGTGTTGATCCATGCAAAATTAATATACTAAATACGTAAGAAAAGAATATATAATACATTTACACTTGCTAAGAAGGGATCTTGTCTATAATGCATTTTTTTTTCTATGCAATTCTGTCTTAGAAGATATTATTGTATAGCACTTTTCACAGGCCAGGGCCAAACTTTTAATTTTTGTATCGGACCAGGCCAAATTTTTTTCTCTATGAGTCAGGCCGGGCTCAGGCCTGTAAATTTCGGCCCATGCAGACCTCTAAGAATACAGTCTTATTTAGTAATGTCAAATTGCAATATTTCAGAATTTAAATTTCTCTGGGGTGCAAAACACATGGAATATGGATTAACAATATTAATGATAACTGAAACATTTACATACAAGAAATAGAGATTCATTAAAAAAATAAATATTGTAGCCTGCAGCACTTTTATAAACATGAAAAAAAAAAAAGTTAAGCTAAACATTTTTGGTCAGAACTCCTCGTAGGAGACAAATTTTTAACCAAATTGACATAAAAATCAATGTTTTGCAGAAATTCACTCAGGCTGAGATTTTAACTTTTTCTGGGCTAGGCCAATATTATTTTTTCTACGGGCTGGGGCTGGGCTAGAGATGGGAATGCTTGGAAAAAAACCAGAAAAGTTGTGAAAAAAACTGTTTTTTTTTTTTTTTTTTTAAGTTTTTTTCTAAAGGCTTATTTTTCAATTTTTCCAAACTGGAAAAATTGAAATTTCATTTATAAAATAATGTATTCAAAATTTCGTAATTCTGATACTTGTTATTTTATTTGTTTTTGTGTTAAGTATCTCACATGAAAACATTAATGTGAGAAATCTGATCTGCAAGAAGACTTGAAAAGGTCCTTTAAAGGATCCTTCAAATTTTTTTCTACTTTGAAACACAAGACCCTTCATAAAATTTCTCTTAAAAATAGCATTTCAAAATTTACCAGTATTATACTATTGATGAGTCTAAAAATTTAGGGGGTGGCCTGGGCTTTAGATGAAAAAAAGTTTTTTTGAACCACCCTACTCAAGAGTTCATTGTAAAATGTTTTCTGTGAACTATAAATAATTTTTTTAGAGGTAAAGTAGTAGTTCAATCAACATAATAAAATTCGTTACCTAATTAAACATGGCACCTCTGTGTTAACTTTCCTTAATTCCAATTATTCAAACTTTATGTAGAATGGATTCAAATTAAAAAACTTATTTAAAAATTATATTTTTTTCAATTTAAAAACACTTTATTCATTCATTTCAAAGTGATGTTTTATTAATGAACTATATTTTGTCATATCAATTTGACAATCATAAGAGTTTTAGAAACATTAAAAATAACTATTTTTTCTTGAGGCCCATTTTCTGAAAAGTAAGTTATTTTTGCGAAGTTTATTATATATATATTTTTTTTTGTGAAAAATAACATTTTGTAATGAAAGATAAAATTTAGTTACTCATTCAAATGAAGCATTTATTAATAATAAATTTATGTTCTTTTGCTAAAGTTTTCCTTGCTGGTAAATTTGTTTTGTTTGCAAATTACACATTTTAAAAACTTAACAAACTAAAAATAATTAATGAAGGGTATGTTTTTATGGAATGAAATTTTGTGAAGGAGCTTATTTTATTTAGAGAACTTTTGTCAAGGGGCCTGTTTTATTAAATGAATTTTTGTGAAGGGACCCTAAATAGGTTCCAAATTTTACCTGGAGTGGACCTGATAGGGATTTGGCTGAATAGCAAATATTTGGTTGACAGATAGAAATATTTAATAAATATTTGTATTTTGATTTTATATATATATGTGTGTGTGTTAATTATATACATTAATTAAAAAATAGAAATACAATTAAACATAAATTGAAATTAATATTTTGTTATGTGTATTCTAAAAATTGTAATAATTTAATGTATTTTTGTAATATTTCTAACACCTTCATGCTAATAGATAAGCATGATTTTTGCAAAGTCTAAATTACTAATTGTAATGACGACTAGATGGTCGCGTGTGGGCTTTCTCTGTAAAGATTGGCCAATTATCGAAACAACACAAACGTTTATTATACATATAGGACGGCACGGTGAACACAGACTGGAACAAGACAAACAAATTAATACATGACATTAAATCATATCGAGCAAATCTTATCGTTGCATCTTGACTCTTTATGGCTGGCAGTAGCCAAAACCGTTCTCCTCACTTATGGATCACCTTCTTAGGTGAAGCCATTCCAGGTTTTGCTTTGTTTCTCCTCTTTCGGCCACAGAGGGCGCTTCCATAGGGTAGAGGGCGTGTGCAAGCATCACACCTCCCCCATTCGAAGTTTTGATTTAGTCTTTAAAGACTAATCAAAATCTAGTGGATCTCTATAAACATTTTAGTAAACACATTATTAATAAAAATCAAAATTACAATACTTACTTAATATACAGGGTGACACATAAATACTATGACGTGAGGAAACTGCCAATCTATTTTAATGTTTTTCCCATTTTTGAGATATACTATTGTTTTATTCGTGTTCTTTGTGCTTTTTTGTTGTGTAATTGCTATTTCAGCTGATATTAATTCACTGTTTTGAAAGAAAACTTATTGTGCAAAGAACACCGGCCAACCATCATCCCCCACCACAAGAGGGGAATGCCAATTCCAGCAATCACCAAATTGCACAGGGAACATGTCCATCGCACCATTAAACGTTTTAAAGAGACCAGAGAGATCAAAGACCGTCAACGAAGGGGAAGACCGCGAACAACAAGGACCTCGGTGCCCTTAACATGGTCAAGAAGAAGATCCAGCAAAATCCACAAAGAAACATCTAAAAATTGGCCAAGGAGCATGACGTCGGCCGCGAATCCATGTGAAGACATGTCAAAGAAGATCTGCAACTCACCCCTTTCAAACTGGGGAAAGGACACCCTCTCACGGGCCAAATGAAGGCGTCAAGTCTCGAAAAGTAAACGTGCAAGAAGATGAAGTCCCTGTGCCGCGACGATGCCTTGAATCAGATTTTCTTCACCGATGAAAAGAGTTTTATGGTCCAATCTTTCCGGAACTCGCAGATTCAACTCGAGTTGCTACTCAAAGGGGCTCCGCGCATCATGAAGGTGTAAAAGGTTCTTTTCCTGAAGTCTGGGATGGTATGGGCGGGGATTTCCAGATTGGAAAAGACAGAAACTCATCTTCGTCCCAAAAGGTGTCAAGATCAATGCAAAGACGTATCAGGAGCTAACTTCAGAAGGCGCCGTGATCCCCTGGGCCGCGAAGAACATCGACTGGAGGTTTCAGCAGGACTGGCTGACTACCCATTTAGCTAAGAAGATGCTGGAGGGGTGCGAGGCCAATCTCTCGTGATTTTGGATGAAGGGCGTTTGGCCCTTAAGCTACCCTAACTTGAATACTATGGACTTCGATGTTTGGGGAATCCAGGAGCAAAAAGCCTGTGCAATCAAGAACAAGTCACTGGATTCGTTGGAATGCTCTCTGGAAAAAGTCTGGGCTGAAATCACGCCAGAAATAATCGCGGCCATCTTGAAGAATTTACAGAAGCGACTAGACGTCTGCATCAGTGCTGGAGGAAACCATTTCGAATTATCTTGATTATTTCTTGTACAGAATTTTCTCCTCTTTCGAATGGCGAATAAAACTAATTGTTCTGTTCGTTCATTGAAAAGGTATGGTCTTTTATTTGCGTCACAGTATTTATGTGTCACCCTGTAAAGATAACTAAAAAGGATAACTAAGATACTATGCAATATGAGATTATAATACTAGTATTAATACGTTAAAGTTCTAGAATAAATATTTTAAAGTTCAAATAATAATGTTCAATCAACTAATGTCAAACTCATATTCAGAAAAGTCTTGAAGGTACATATGATCACAAGCAAAATAAATAAAAATCTTATGGTGAGCTTTTTTGAAAGGTAAAGTTTCTTTCATTTAAGTCCAGTGTGAGGCATATAGTCGACTTAAAGAGTCAGCATTAGTGTGGAGTTTTCCACGTCGATAGGCTATGTGGGCTTGAAATCGATGCAATGCCAGAGCCCATCTTTGAAGGCGTGCACTTTGGGATGCATAGTTTGTCAAGAATTTCAAAGGGTTATGGTCACTCACAACAGTCACTTGCGAGCCATATATATAATGTTTGAATTTCTTTAGAGCGAAGATTATTCCATATGCTTCCTTCTCGATGGTGGCATAATGTTCTTTGTATTTCGAAACTTCTAAATTCTGTATCGCTGTTACTTTCTCTGGATCAAAAGCATGTTTGAATTTGTTCGAATCATCTTTAAATTATCTTCGGGGCATTTTCAATTTCACAAAAATCGTTATCTTCAGCATATCTCACGCCTATATGTGTTGTCTGAACTTTATACTCTAGGATTTCATTATCGTGCAAATGTTTTTGGCAGAAATGGCAAAATTGTACTTTCAAGTCATTGAAGTCATTGGTAACTGAGCTTACTTGATTAAATAGTAAAAGTGTCTCATTAGTACATGATGACTTTAATATGGAAAGAGGACCAGTTGGACGCCTACCATACAACATCTGTACTGAACTAACGTCCGTTGTAGCATTCGGCACCTCCCTGTATGCCCACAACATTAATAAGTTTTTCCCTCTCCTTATCTGTTAAATGGTCTAGGTGTAATTTTTGATGGAGATTATTCGGATCGTCTTTAGTAATCTGCGTCGCCTCGTCAGGACGAGTAACTGGGGTTATTGGTACATTATCGAACTTATTTGCTTTCACTCGAAGCTGACAGGACAAACATTTGTCGCAAAACTCGCTCACATCTGTCTTAATCCCAGGCCAAAAAAAAAGAATATTTTAATCTTTCAGTGGTCTTTCATTTTCTTAAATGTCCACCCCAGGGGCTTGAATGAGTGAGCTCTAGCAACTGCTTTCTACGCAGCTCGGGTACGAGCAATTGATATACCGTTTCTCCTAATATCTTGTCACGATGATATAACAGGTTGTCCTGAACAAAATAATTATTACGCTTGTTTTTAGCATCTGTCCAACATTGATTTAGTGATGCATCCCTTTTTTGTTCCCATTTAAATTTTTCCGAGTCGTTCGTGAAATGACTGGTATTTTCATTACCATCGTTATCAATATTCTCGTCTGCATTTGCTATTTTAACCTGCTCAGCCTCCGTAGCAGCGCAAGATAAATCTAAACCTACCGCATTGTTTTCTCTTGTACGGGGCAAATCTATAGTACTAAAATCATTTATTGTGGTGTCGGGTTCATTACATTCGCTTATTGTGCTTAATTCCTTATGAGCATTTAAAGATAACAGTAAATCATTAATTAAATTATCAACCATCGTGCACGTTATTACTATTTTTTGGGAACACCCTGCAATGTACTTTATCTGCCGCTATGCTTAGTGGAATGTTTATTAACGGTGCTCTTAACTTGTGTCTGAAAGCTGATTTAAGTATAATTGTACCGTATGGTACTTTAAAATGTACTTTTATATCTAAGTGCTTTAGAGTCGAATAACATTTTTCATTTTTCTATAGATGAAATGCCTCTTGAGTTATAATCGATTGTTGATTAATGAAGACTTTTCGCCGACAGTTGTGCCTAGTGATGGGCGATTTCGATTTTTTTAATCAATTTAATCGATGTCTCTAAGACAAAATAAGGCAATATCATTTTCATTTTCCTTCAAAAATAGAAGATAAAGTAGTTGGATGTGCCAATCCCAAAACTTTCATCTGCCTCATAAATGTTAAAACTTCAAAATTCGCTATCTCAGTGTCAAATTTAAATGATAATCTATGCGCATCATGAGGATTCAAAAAGCATAGGTTCGTTGAAGTATGTGCATTTTAAACGAAAATATAAGCATTGCATTTTCCTAACAAATCATTGAATTTCGGCCTACGCCCTCTTAGGCTAATGTCAGACGAACGTCTTTTTGCATGTTTTTTCACTCTTACGCCATCCCTACACCTTCGCTAGCATGTGTAGGGACGGTGTAAGAGCGAAAAAAAAAGAGTGCAAAAAGACGTTCGTCTGATATTAGCCTAGATGTCCGCAACGGAAAATCCCAATTCAAAGAGTATAAAAGCGAAAGCTGTTGGGCAGTATACACCCAAGCCTAATAAGGATCTATTTATCTGAAAGTGTAACAGAATATGAAGTTTGATTAAATTCCGTGCATTAGTTTTGAGATATGGCTATCACGAATATCATGCAAAAAAAAACAGTATAGCAGCGCAGCCTGTTACATAATTAACATGAAAATCTCAGGAGCAACTTATGTCAATGACACATAATATTAAGTTTGATGAAATTCCGGTCATTACTTCTTGAGATATTATCGCTAATATTGTGTAATTCTGAAAAACAGTGTTAAATTCAGGGGCTAGTACGGGTAACCCCCCCCCCCCCCCCCCCCCCCCCACAGTCTAGGATGTCCCCCCCCCCCTCTCCAGAATCATAGAAATCCCTCCCGGAGAAAAATGTCTGATTCAACACTGCTAAAAAAAGCAGCATGGCAGCACAACCTGTTACATCATTTACATGAAAACCTAATCATGAACAACTTATGACAGAATATTAAGTTTGATGAAATTCCGTTCATTAATTCTTGAGATATGATCCCTAAAATCATTTAAATCCAGAAAAACGTGTTGAATTCCGAGGTAGCCCGGAGGGACATGCCCCCCCCCCTTCCCCCCGGTGCAACATTCAAATGTCGCCCCCAGAAGGTTTGAGATTTTATGCTTAATGTACAAAAGTCCAATCCCCTTCCCCACTGAACTGTCCCTCTCTGGATCCGTAGAAATCCAACCCGGAGAAAATTGTCTGAATTCAACACTACTGATAAAATCTGCATAACAACGCCCCCTGTTGGGTGATTTACACCGAAATCTAATATGCAATAATTTATGCCAACGTCTAACTGAATGTGAAATTTGATGAAAATCTGTGCATTAGTTCTTGAGATAGAGCTATTGCGAAAATCGAAAAAAATGCAGCATAGCAGCGCCACCTGCTGGTAGATTTACATCAAAAAGTAATCAGCACCAATTTATATGAAAGTCTAATTGAATCTAAAGTTTCAACAGATTTCATCCATTAGTTCTTGAAATAGACAGCCCACAATTTTTTTGTCAGAGACAAACAAATAGACAGGCTGACATGTATAAAAATAGTCAAATCGTATTCCAAACAAGATCTTCTAAAACTATAAATCCTTCGAAAACCAAAAGTCGAAATTTTTCACGAATACAACGCTTTCTTTTTCTAAAGACAAAAGAAAGCAAGAAAATATGAACGCATTGATTTTGCCCGTAAATTAAGATCAGAAATGGCGAATCGATTCAGTTCAGATTCCATGCCGATGTCGATCTTTAGATGTGGGCAGAATCGCTATTTTTTGATTTACTTCAATTCTTTACATTCAAGCGAATCGATTCAGTTCAGATTCGATGCCGATTTTTAGATGCGAGTGAAATCGTTATTTTTTTGATTTACTTCAATTCAAATCGCATCGCACATGATCCACGATTGGGGTTGAATAGATTATAGATTCCTCCAATTTTACTGTTTTAGTGGCAGAATTGCTGTAAAATTTTGTATAAGAGCTTTTTTTTTTTTCTAGGTTCAGTGTTGAATGGCGGGTTGATTTCTTGACTGCTCCGGTCGGGATGGGGGGGGGGGGATTTTAGAGTTCTGTAAGGGGGATGCACATTTGTCCATTAAAAAGCATAAAATCTCAAAACTTTCGGGAGGGACATTCCAATGTTCCCCCGGGTCCCCCCCTGAATTCAACACTAGGTTAAATCGTTATACTTTTGTTTAGAAGGCTAGTTATTCGGGTTACTAGTTTATTATGTTGTATTTTTCAAGTTCGTCCCTCCTTTCCGCCCCCCCCCCCCTTCCCCCCTTCTTCGCCAATCTTAATTTACAGGGCCGTTCAAAATATGCATGCTATTTTAAAAATGCCTGATTCTCGTTCTATTTTATTATAAATCCACATTTTGAAACCTTGACCAAAGATACATTTGAGGTCGCCCCTCCCACCGTTTGAGACTTACCTGCCCCCCGGGGGGCATATTTATTGTTTCTTCCAAACCATCTCGTGTAACATATTGTTGGAAAGCTTTTAATGTCCTCTTTTATTTTCTGTCCCCCCCCCCTCTAGTTACACGCTCTTGGCACTTTTTAGCTGACAGGCTATTAAAGCCTGAGATCTAATGTGCCCGTCTGCTTTGTATGTATGTACGTACGTAATGTGATAACTCTTGATAGAAATATCCGATTTGCTTCAATTTTTTTTTCTATGTTCATTCTGCTAAGGCGCTTCCCTGATTAGTTTTGGGGGTTCATTGGTTAAGTATAAAGGGGGGAACGGGGGCTAAGCCTCCCCCCCCCCTTAACTTAGATAAATGGGTTTTTCATGCAGAATTATCAGATTTTCTTCAAATTTTGGTATACCAATTAATTTTGATAACGAGTTTCTCTGATTATATTTGAAGGTTCATTGTTATAGTCTAAAGGGGGGGAGGGGGGACGAGGGGATAATACCCTCCCTAATTTAGATAGATGGGTTTTGCTATCCGATTTACTTCAAATTTGGTATACCAGTTTATTCTGATAAGGCGCTTCCCTAATTAGATTTGGAAGTTCATTGGTTAATTATAAAGGGGGGAACGGGGGGCTAATACCCCCTTAATGTAGATAAATGGGTTTTTCTATCTGATTTGCTTCAAATTTGGTATACCGATTTATTTCGATAAGGCGCTTCCCTGATGACATTTAGAGGGTCATTGGTTAAGTATAAAGAGGGAAAAACGGGGCATTTCCCCCCACCCCTTAGTTTATTTTTCGAGGAGCTTTCTTTGAAATAAAAGCATAATATACAGTTAGTGTGAATAGCTTGTGAACTCAATGCCATCAGTTTAACTGGGCACTTTTCTTTTTAGCTCACAGGCTATCAAAGCCTGAGAGCTAATGTGCCCGCAGTTTCTGTATGTATGTACGTACATACCTAACGCGATAACTCTCGAAAGAAATATCCGATTTGCTTCAAATTTTTTTTCTAAGTTCATTCTCATAAGGTGCTTCCCTGATTAGTTTTGGGGGTTCATTGGTTAAGCATAAAAGAGGGTGGTATGGGGGCTATTGACCCCCACTTAGATAAATGGGGTTTTCATGCAGAATTATCAGATTTGCATCAATTTTTGCTCACCGGTTAATTCTGATAAGACGCTTCCCTGATTAAATCAGACTAAGGGGTGGAAATAGGAAGGGTTTTGGGAAAACAGGAAAACCCCCATGACTTCTTGATTATAATACATATCAAATCAGTTTAAAGTTATTATTACTTCTAGGAAAAGGGCCAAAAATTTATGTATCACAGATTTTTTGATAAAATTAAAATTGGGCTCAAGTGCCGAAAAAACCCAGCATTTTAGGGAGAAAAAAATTCAAAACTTCGTCAATTCTCAAGATATAAAATTCACTTAAACTTATTATAAATCTTCTTAATACTATCTACAACTTTTTTATTGACAAGTTTTTGATAGGATCAATTTTTATTGCAAAAAAAAAAATAAATAAATAAAATAAATAAATAAATAAAAAAATAAATAAATAAATAAAAACGAAAAAAAAATGGAGTTGAAGAAGAAAAAAATTCATAACTTTGTCAATTCATAAGATATCCAGTCTGCATAAATTTATTAAACATCTTCTTAATATTATCCACAACTTTCATATTAACAAGTATTTGATAGGACCAACTCTTACAGCAAAACAAATTAAACAAAAATAGAGGTCGAAGAAAAAATTATTGTATTAAGGGTGTACTCAAATCCAAACTGCTTATTTTCTGACTCATTTTTAACTAACTAATTGAACTGAAAATAAAAACACAGGCTGCTTATAAATCTCTCTAAAAAAATCACGTCAGCTAGTTTCATGTTTTACTTTAAAAAATGAGTCTGAAAATGTGTCAGAAAATTTAGAGTTGTTGAGTGTGGAACAATATTTTTTTTAAAAACCGCCTTAACATGATTCTGATAAAACCAGCTCTTACAAAAAAATTAAATTAAAAATTCTTCAAAAGCGGCCAGATAAAATTGTTAAACTGGATTTATCCCTAATCTTGATTTAGTTTTTGTTGGTGAAATTAGTACTTAACTTCGAAATATACCTCCGCCTGTAGATTTTTGAAATAGACCTGTTGTGGAAATAGGGGAAAATGCAACATAGCAGTATTACCTGTCGGTCAGTATCACCAAAACGTAATTAGCACCAATATTTATCAAGGTATACCTGAATCTGAAGTTTGGCGAAAATTTGTGCATTAGTTCTTGAGATAGAGATATTGCGGAAATCGTGAAAAATGCACTATAGCAGCCCCACCTGTTGAGCAATTTATACCAAAACGTAAGCTCCTGCCAAGAACTAACTGAATCTGAAGTTTGATGAAAATCCGTGCATTAGTTCTTGAGATAGAGCTATTGTGGAAATTGTGAAAAATGCAGCATAGCAGCGCTAACTGTTTGGCGATTTGCACCAAAAACTAATCAGCACCAATTATATCAAGTGCTAATTGAATATAAATTTTTATTAAATTCTAAGCATTAGTTCTTGAGGTAAGAGCACCCACTAAATTTGTGTCACATACAGACAAGCGGTGAGACTCACAGACAGACATTTTGTAAAAACATGTTTTTCCTAATCTCCGACCCCTAAAACGTGTAAATCCGTCGAAAATTTACACAAATCCACTACTTTCTTCTTTTAAAGATAGAAGAAAGTGAAAAGTTTTATTAAATTCTGAGCATTAGTTTTTGAGATAGAGCGCCCACAAAATTTGTGTCACATATAGACAGAGTCACAGACTCGCAAACAGACATTTTGTAAACACAAGTTTTTAGAATCTTTAACCCCTAAAACTTGCAAATCTGTCGAAAACCAGAAGTTGAAAATTTTTATGAATCCAATACTTTCTTCTTATAAAGGTAGAAGAAAGTAAAAAAGATAAATGTGTTTGGCTAAATATCCAACAATATTCGGTCAAAGTATTTGGTCAACTACTGTTCAGTATTCAGCCAACCATATGTTTGGCAAAAAATTCTAATAGATAGAATACCAAGTAGTGGCCAAATGTGTGTTGCATTCCTACAAATTAACAGTGTGAATATTAAACAATTGCAGATTTTAGGACTGCAAATTTAAGAGAGTAATATAATGTCCAATTATGTAAATCTATATGGTTTATAATTAATTTTCTATTTATTCATTTTCCAGAAATGTGGTAAAGGCATTTTACACAGCAGGTTTCTTATACGATGTTATTAATACTTTTGGAGAGCCTAGTGAAGAGGTAAGTGTCTGGGTAAGCTAAAGAATTCTTAGAATTTATTTTATTTATTTATTTTTTCCACTGTTGGTATATCAAAGTTTAACATGCAACTCAAGTAAATAAATAAATGATGGAGATTATAATTAACAGTGTTGATTTGATTGCCATTGCACCAAATTGCAACCGAATGTTTTATTTAATTAGAAAACAAAAGATTAAAATTGCCAAATTCTGAGAATTAAATAAATTCTTTCAGTGACATTCTCAATCATATTATTGAATAATTAGCAGGTTTATTTTTTTTATGTAGATTATTACTTGTAGAGTACTTGTACAGTAATTCTCTGTAAAGTGGACTCTGTGTGAGATGGAAATCTGTCTAACTCGGAAATATTTTCAAGTCCCTGCGAATCCATAGACATAGAGTAAAATTTGTCTAAGGTGGAATATTGTCTACTGCAGAAAATTTTATTGGTCTCAATCGATTCCACCTTAGACAGAGTTTACTGTATTATAATTTTTTCAGAATTCATTCATATATTTTTTATTTATTTACTAGCTGACCTGCCCGTCATTGTTCTGGCCCATGATAATAACCTTAAATATACCTAAGAAAATGCAAGTGCTTTTTGACAAATATTTAAGAATACTGGAGTCGTTGGTCAGAAATTTTTACTGATACCTAGCCAGGAACTTAACTTAAGAGTTTTCTGAAATTACTATTTAGAAACAGTGATAACAACTTCTTCTAAATTAACTTTAAGACTGTGAGGTGATAATTAAAATATTAATGTAATTTGGAATTAGTTTCAAAGAGATATGAGTAATATGAGTTAAGTTATAATAAGATAGGGCTCAGTTAAGCAAAAATCGATGAAGGGAGGAAGGGGAGATGCAAATCCTCTTCAACAAATAACTAATTAACTGTTTGACGGCTATGCAGCGCTATTGCACTTCCAGATTTCAAGTCCAAAAATGTTAAGCGGCGCTATTGCGCTGTCATTTCAGTACTGTAGGCGACTAAATTTAAGTTATAGATTAAAAGTTAGCAGAGCAAAAATACACAATGGAAACTTAAGCTGTTAATCCCTAAATGTAAAAGTTTATGAAGTCAAATGGTGATGAAATAATTACAAGAAAGTTTAAAAACAAAACTGAAGTTTATTAAAAACCAAAAAGCAGAAATATATAGTTTAACTATAGCATTATACAATATCCAAACTTTATATATAAACATATTAAACTATTAAAACAGATTTAAAAAAAGTAAAATAAAACAAACCCTCATGACATATGAAGAACAGGATCATCGAGTGGCCATACGATCTTGGAGCTTTCATGAAAAATATACATTCTTGTCAATACACCAAATGCTACCAGTTTCTATCTAAATGACATCTGATTAAAGAGCAGCACGGAAAACATTTAGATATCTGGAGATAAAGATTTACTTTCATAACATCTGCCGACACGTTTCATGATGAATCACAGTCCTTCGTTTCAGAAAACACTTAAAACAAAGTTTATCAGTAATTCTAGAGCCCATGATCAAACAATATGGCTCACTTAAATGAATACGTGATCGGCGACAAAACGTTGAATGAAGAAATATAGAAAACAGCTTTTATATGAAGATATATAAAATGAACTTAAATGTCAACATCAAACGCCATAACACACTTTGAAATTCGTCCAACTAAAACCACAGTTAAAATGCAGAAGCAAAGCAAAACCAGGAAAGAGGTGAGAGGTGGTAAAGGGAAAGATATTACATCTTTACTTATATGAACCGGGTGAATAGAGAAACAAATCACGGAGCAGTAGAAGAAGATTCTCGAAGGACATTGTGACGAAACGTCATACGAACGATGTGCAGTGGTTTCAAAAGAGCGACGCCATCTAGTGGCGGCTGTGAAACACTCGCCATTCGAAATGAATTCTATGCTCCTGATTGCCTGGCACGTGAATGGCTGAAAATCGGAAGTCGGTAAATACATACGATAAATAAACAACTTAAAAAGGATTTAAAGATAAGATCACAGGAATAAATGAACGGTAAGTGAAATAAAGAATAACCTTATTGTATTAATAAAAGATATTTTATATAGATAAATAAAGAAAAGTAGAATGAATGTATTACTTAATAAAGATAGAATGCAAAGTATATAGCAGAGTAAAAGTTAAATGTAGAGGAGGTTTCCCGAGCAGTGTCAAGACAGGTAATAGGGTTTTACCTATATCAAATGCCCCCCCCTCTTGACACTGGGACGGAATAAAAAGTATGGTCAATGCCCAAAGACTACTAAAACATGACATTACACCTATACGACATGCAAGTGTCCATCAGAGCTGAAATACCATCAATAACTCCAACCACTTAAAATAGAATAACTCCACCATATCCGTAAAGACAAAAGCCAGGAACCACAGAACGCAAAGCCACTCAATGATTAAACATTTAAATACATTTATAAAATATAACCAAAGCATGAAAAACATATCACACATAAAAATATTAGTAAGGACACATTCTTCAGACCCCCCTCCCCCCCCCCATTCGTTGATTTAAAATATTCAAAAGTATTCAGTAACATTTTACACGATTAATCTAAAACAAATCACAATATAATGAAGTCAAGGTATGCAGTATACAATTTCTAAAATATGAAACTTAAAATTGCTAGTGATGATCCCCATCTGACAAATGATTGGCTACAAATTGCTAATTAAATATATATGCAAATGTAATGTGTAATGAAATTCTAAAACAGTTCAATATAATGCAGCTACGTCTACCCAAATTCACTTAACGAACTCAAACTTATCAAAAACAATTCCTCCCAACTGACGTCCAACAGCTACAAACATTGTCATAACAAGTGAACCCCCAATAGCGCTACTTGAAGGCCACTACTTGACAAAAGTTACATAGATGACAAATGCCCCAGGAAAAATTTATTTTAAAAGTTAAACAAAAACCTACTATTATAAAACTAATAACTGTCCTCAACAAACCCCCCCCCCCCCCCCCGATCACTGCGATATGCCTGAGAATCCTTCCAACCAAAAATCAAATTTTAAACAAAAGAAGACTAGGTTGTTGAAGTAAGACACCTTTCACAGAGCCTATCAACATGCTGAAATTCAGCATATTCAACCAGCACAGATGCCGAAGCACGAACTCATTCCAAATAAAATGAAAATGAGATACATAAAAAAACAATTTCTTTATCCAGATGCACCCAGAAAAGAAATTTGCCTTTGGCCAAAGGTCTTCATACACACCGACCTACTGGATCGGTTCCTGCTGGAAAGATATCACAATGTAGATGTTCTCCAAATTTAGGATCAAGGTCCTTTAAAACATCAAATCACATCTCAAATTTCAACTCTAGCATAGAGAACAACTTGAAACATATGCAGATTATCTCAGTATATTGCAGAATCAAACAAACTGTAGAACGCACTAGATCGAAAATGGCCTCCATTACATGAAACTCTTTTCAACATTTAAAATTAGGAGCTCTCCTTTCTTCAGCAAAAGAATTCAGCAGATATGTCATGAGGTTAAAAAAAAATTTCTCAAATCATTAATTCTTTTAAATATTTAAATTACTTTAAAAAAAATTTAAAAATGCAATTTTAACATCTTTTACTAAAAAAAAATTCAAATTTTCAAAACATTAAATTTATAAACATAAAAATTATCCAAATCTAACCGCCCCCCCCATCGCAAAGCATCGCTAAATTGCCGATGAGGTTAGCGTTCACCACCATAACGTTGACCCTTTAAGGGTTAAATACGCTTAATATAAAATGAAAATAAGAAGTCAGAACAATATCTAAAAAAACATTTTATAAAATCAAACATTTATAATTTACTTAACTATGATAACGAAAAACAGGAATTTTTAAATAAGGTTTCTATTATATTCTAAACTATTAAACACTGTTAGGGATGGCCCATAACCGTGAAGGCGATTAAATTTAAGTTATAGATTAAAAGTTAGCAGAGCAAAAATACACAATGGACACTTAAGCTGTTAATCCCTAAATGTAAAAGTTTATGAAGTCAAATGGTGATGAAATAATTACAAGAAAGTTTAAAAACAAAACTGAAGTTTATTAAAAACCAAAAAGCAGAAATATATAGTTTAACTATAGCATTATACAATATCCAAACTTTATATATAAACATATTAAACTATTAAAACAGATTTAACAAAAGTAAAATAAAACAAACCCTCATGACATATGAAGAACAGGATCATCGAGTGGCCATACGATCTCGGAGTTTCATGAAAAATATACATTCTTGTCATTACACCAAACACTACCAGTTTCTATCTAAATGACATCTGATTAAAGAGCAGCACGGAAAACATTTAGATATCTGGAGATAAAGATTTACTTTCATAACATCTGCCGGCACGTTTCATGATGAATCACAGTCCTTCGTTTCAGAAAACACTTAAATAAAGTTTATCAGCAATTCCAGAGCCCATGATAAAACAATATGGCTCACTTAAATGAATACGTGATCGGCGACAAAATGTTGAATGAAGAAATATAGAAAACAGCTTTTATATGAAGATATATAAAATGAACTTAAATGTCAACATCAAACGCCATAACACACTTTGAAATTCGTTCAACTTAAACCACAGTTAAAATGCAGAAGCAAAGCAAAACAAGGAAAGAGGTGAGAGGTGGTAAAGGGAAAGATATTACATCTTTACTTATATGAACCGGGTGAATGGAGAAACCAATCATGGAGCAGTAGAAAAAGATTCTCGAAGGACATTGTGACGAAACGTTGTAGAAACGAAATGCAGTGGTTTCAAACAAGCGACGCCATCTAGTGGCGGCTGTGAAACACTCGTCATTCGAAATGAATTCTATGCTCCTGATTACCTGGCACGTGGATGACTGAAAATCAGAAGTCGGTAAATACATACGATAAATAAACAACTTAAAAAGGATTTAAAGATAAGATGACAGGAAGAAATGAACGGTAAGTGAAATAAAGAATAACCTTATTGTATTAATAAAAGATATTTTATATAGATAAATAAAGAAAAGTAGAATGAATGTATTACTTAATAAAGATAAAATGCAAAGTATATAGCAGAGTAAAAGTGAAATGTAGAGGAGGTTTCCCGAGCAGTGTCAAGACAGGTAATAGGGTTTTACATATATCAAGTACAAGTCTGTATCTCTGCGCGTGAGCACATATTTTGTCGCTCTTGCGTTTTCGTAACGAAACTGTGTCTTTTAAAGCATAAATAGCATTTTTAATTAGTTTTCATTCAAAAAAAAAATATATATATATAAAATTATCAATAAAAACACTTTTTTTTAATTTTGAAATATCCAAATTATCTATAGCACTTTTGGAATGTATGAGGATTTTGATGGATAGCCAGGGGCGTGCCGAAGACTGTATTAGTGGGGGGGGGGGGTGAACTGAATTTTGCCGACTGCAAGATTGGGGGTGAGAAAGACTTTGTGATAGCCCCCCCCCCCCCCCCTCTCAGCGACGGAGTAAACTGTTCTACAATACTGTGAATTTATAAAAATCACTAAAAGTCTTAAGTGTTCACCTGCATTCTCCTTAACCACAGTCGAAATTAAATGTTGTTGTTCAATATGTGTAATTTTTTTTTAATTATTTTACTATATAAGTAGAGTTCAGAAGCCTGTTATTAATTAGGATTCTGCTTACGATTTAAAAGGAAATGTGTATGGATGTACTGTACATTAACCAGTTCTCAAAAGTAACAATTTAAGAATTTTGAAGTACTTCGGAATTTATGTTTCTATAAATAAAACCGCATACTGTTGTGTAATGTAAGTGTATAAATTTTAAGATACATAAAAAAGACAAATCTTGCTTGCTAAAAATAAGATATATATTAGTATAAGAGACTAAAAATTATCCTTCTACATTTTTAAATTATCACCCGCCTATCCTTCAGAATAGCCCATTTTCCAGCTACACTGTCTAAATCCAACATGCCAGTTATGTCTGTTTCACAAGTTAATAGCATTAGTTAGTCCAGTCGCTCTTCCGACATGGTGGTACGCAAGTAATTTTTTACTAACTTTAACCTGCTGAAACTTCTTTTATTACTTGCTACAGTTATTGTAATAATTAAGGCCAACTTGTAGGGCAAAGAAAGGTTAGGATACAAATGAGCCTTCCCCACAAATTTTTGCGCTGCTGCGCCAATTGTATCCGATTCAGAACTAGCTATTTCTGAGGACATGAGATCAATTTCACATTCCAAGTTATCTACATCTTTGAGATCACCAGGAAATAGTTGACATAGTTTAGAAATGTCCTCGATAGAGATACTTGATCCTAGATGGAAGGGGACAGGCTAGTGGTTTAACTTTCTCAAATACCAACTTATGAATGTCTACAAATGCAGTTGTAAGCCGATCTACCACCTTCAAAATTTCTGCTTTAAAATAATTCTCTCGTGTAAATAGAACTGCAGTTTTAGGATTTTCGTCGATCTTCGATGGAGGCCTCCGTCGCCTGTGCCGCAAATTGAACTCATAATCATGATTTATTCCATGTATCTCGCAGATGTTGTCAGCTTCCTTAATGATGTTCATTATTGCCGCCGTGTCATCATTCCGGAGTTTCTGAATGCTTTCGTAAGTTTTCTGCATTATGTCGGTTCCCTCTAAAATGTTCAGGTCGTCACGTTGCAATTGCTCTGTTGCTAACTTGGTCTGAAACATAATTGTTTTCATTCCAAGTAAAGAAACAATGAAATCGTATGACATCATTTTGCTTCTTAACCCTGCCGCCTTAGCTCTAGCATCCTTGTCAACCTTCATGTCTTCAGAAATAATTTGCAGAGTATGGATGAGGGCATCATAGGACGATAAAATAGCTCTGACTGAATCCGCTCGCATAGTCCATCTTGTCTTTGACAAAAATTTCAAAGTAAGACTCTTCTGAAGAACTTCTATTTTCTCTGTCAGTATGCCGAATCGCTTTGTACTCAGTTAAAAAAAGTTATAGAGATCCTGAATACTGTCGTAGAACAATTTTATTATATTGCTTTCTTTGCACGCATGTTCAACACATAAATTCACTTTATGCGCAGCAGGGTATGTATAAAATAGATCTACCAGCTATTTCTGAAAGTTTTGATTGACAGCCTAAAATGCGCCGGACATAGATGACGTGGTGTCGTAAGACTGTGCACGAGCTTGGGAAAGCGATATTCCAACTGACTGTAGAATTTCAGAAATAAGCTTAGCCATTCCTTCGCCTGTTTTAGCTAGATAATCTTTTAGTTTTAACAACCTTTCTTCTGGGTGAAACTGGGTCACGTATCGGATTACAATTGAGAGCTGGTCAAGATGAGAGATATCGGGTGTGCTTTCAGCCATAATGCTAAAAAATCCACAATTTTTGACATTTGCAACTATTTTTTCACGGACACATGATCCAAGAACCCCAATAAAGTCGTTTTGTGACTTGTTGGCATGGTATGGGCGAAGATGATTATCATCAATCCAGTTTTTAGGTAGCTTTCTTTACAAAAAGCTACCTATTGCAGCCGTTCGGAGGAAAGCGATTTCAAAAAATTTTGGTATATTTTCATCGATCATGACCCCCAGACCCCGAAACCACCCTCCGTTCAAAATTGATATATATATATCTGACCTATGTCACACTGTAACTCTCGTATTTATGAACTAATTTGGATGTAATTCGGTGTGTACATAGTACATACCAATGTCTCGACCGAGTTCGTTGGCCAGCTTCATCCGCCATTTTGTTTCAAAATGGCGGCCATTTAAAATTTTTTAAAAAATTTAAAATTTAAAATGTGGTACCAAAAAATTGAAAATGGAAAAATATTTTTTTCTTATGTATTTGACCTTTATACAAAGACTCCGTAGCAGTTTTTGTTTCGTCTATATCTTACAAAATGGCTGAGTTATAGCATTTTGAATTTCTAGCGAAGCTGACATTTTGAAACGTCCTGAATTTTGTCACGCGATAAAATACGTATTTATGAACCGATTTGGATGTAACTTCGTTTATACATAGTACAGACCAATGTCTCGACCGAGTTCGTTGGCCAGCTTCATCCGCCATTTTGTTTAAAAATGGCGGCCATTTAAAATTTTACGAAAAAGTTAAATTTGAAATGTGGTACCAAAAAATTGAAAATTGAATAAATATTTTTTTCTTATGTGTTTGACCTCGATAAAAAGATTCGGGAGCAGTTTTTGTTTCGTCTATATCAAAAAATGGCTGAGTTATAGCATTTTGAATTTCTAGCATGACTGACATTTTGAAACGCCCTGATTTTTGTCACGCGATAACAGGCGTATTTATGAACCGATTTGAATGTAACTTGGTCTGTACATAGTACATACCAATGTTTCGACCGAGTTTGTTGGCCAGCTTCATTCGCCATCTTGTTTCAAAAGGGTTGCCATTTTAAAAAAAATGTAATTTAAAATTTAAAATGAGGTATTAAAAAACTGCAAAATGAAAAAGATTTTTTTTATGTGTTTGGCCTTGATACAAAGATTCTGGAGCAGTTTTTGTTTCTGAAAATTTGTTCTTTTGTTTATATCTTAAAAAGTGGTTGAATTATAGCACTTTAAATTTCTATCACGGCTAACACTTTGAAACGATCTTGTATTTGTCTTGCAATACCACACGTATTCGCCTATTTCGATGGAAGAAGGCATGTGGATAGTATACATCAATATCTCGACCAAGTTC
The DNA here is from genome assembly GCA_963932465.1 of Maratus speciosus. Lineage (NCBI taxonomy): Eukaryota > Metazoa > Arthropoda > Arachnida > Araneae > Salticidae > Maratus > Maratus speciosus. The sequence continues at coordinate 298,534,335 of OZ010798.1, forward strand.
GCTGGCCAGCTTCATCAGCCATCATGTTTCAAAATGGCGGCCATTAAATTAAAAAAATATATATTTAAAGTGAGGTGCAAAAAAATTAGAAATTGAAAAAGGTTTCTTTCTTAAGTATTTGACCTTGATATAAGGATTTAGGAGCATTTTTTGTTTGTCTTTATCTTAAAAAATTGCTCAGATATAGCAGTTTCAATTTCTAACGTGGGTGACATTTTGAAAAATCTGATTTTTTGCCTGCGACAGCACTCGTATGTATCAACCGATTCCGATGTGAGTGAGCATGTGCACAGCAATTACTAAGGTCTCGACCAAGTTCACTGGTTAGCCTCATCCACCAAGTTGTCTTAAAATGGCAGTTTTTTTAAGAAATCGCCGAATTTGGCAGCGAAATATAAGTTACTTTAAATAAAAGCAGCTTGGATAAAGCTGACTAATTTTGCGAAATTCTCCTTCATAATGATTTAGTATTGATAAAAATTAGTATTGAATCTCCTACATTCGGTTTCCACTTAATTGAGCTTCGTGTGTTTGAATAATATAAGTTGGCTTTTTTAAAATAAGGAATATGAAAGCTACCTCTTCCTCCCGGCACTGGCCGGAAGGACTTTTTAAAGTTGGAATCCACCTGGCCATTAATCTAATGAGCTGAATGTAGTTACCGCTGTCACTTTCTCGTCCCCAAAATGCAAATGCTTGACGACTTAGATATCTGGTGCAGTCTAGAAGTATATTAATAATCTCTCTGTTTCTTAGACGAATTTGCTCCGCGTTAGCTGCTGCCTTTCTACGTTGACTAGATAGAAAGTTGTCAACGTGCTTACTTTTTTGGGCCAAATTATCTAATTTATACACCGCGGTTCTATGAGCATTGCTCGTAAAATGAACCATTAACTTGCCTTTACGGTTTTTTCCTCGGCCTTTCATCTTATGCCATACACGAATATCAACACTGATCCAAGCTTCTTCTGCGTTTTCAGGCCCCGGGCCATCAGAGCAAAGTGAACAAGCAAAACAAAATGCGGCATCCAGTTAGTCGCTGTATTCTAAATATGGATATTCTTTATACCAGCAGGAGCTAAACTTATTCTGCTTCTTAGGATCTATGTCATGATTCACAGGATAAGATGATCTCTGAGGTTGATAAGGTCCACGAGACAGGATGAAAAGTTTCTGGTTTTCGGTTAAATTCTTTCCAATACGATCGGCTGGATCACAACTTAGAAAAGTCGAGGAATCTTCCTTTTCAGAAACATTGACATTTTCCATAGAATTGCTAGTTAGGATTTTATCGCATTCCTCAATCAAACTTTCGCTGTAGTGCCGAACCCGGTCTGCAAAAGCCTTAACATTCGCAGTAAAATTTTGTGATGAAAATGATGTTTCGGAAACATTTTTACGAAGCTCTGAATTTTACATCTGGAGGATCTGTTTGAATATGACTATGCAGGCCTCTAATAGAAATGCAGAAATATCTACATATTGTACATTGAATCCGTTTTCCCTTCTGGTGGTTGATGTTTTCATTCGGATGAAATATTCTTATATGGCGATATAAATTTATTTTTTTCTGTGAAATGTGTGTGTACACGATCACAGTGTGTGCATAAACTTTTCACTGAATTATTCGCCATCATGCGACAAAAACAAACTTTCGCAAATCGCTCTTCTTTTGTGTTCGTGACTTCATCTTTTAAATGCAACAACCTCAAATAACTAGTGCCAAATCCAGAGCCAAGAGGTCACCAAATTCTAAGAATAAGTCCATAGCAGAAGGGAGCAATTAAAGATGCTACATGGGAAAACTTACAATAGAGATTGCAACAACCCTCTCCTCCCCCTCCTTTCCCGAAAGTCTCAAATTCTCAGAAACGCGATTCTCTCTCTATCTATCACCTCTGCTCTCTGACAACCCCTCCCTCCCACACAGAATCATACACAATCTTCCGTGAGAAGTTATTTCTTTTCCCCTTTAAATGATGGACAACAGAGAATTGAAATGATACTGACGACAGGAGAGGGGATTTTTTGCAGGGTGTGTTCTTAACTTTCCGACTATTCTAAATTTTACCAACTCTTCCAAATAAGTGGGGGGTGTTACACCCCCAACACCCCCCCGCTAGGCACGCCCCTGTGGATAGCTGTGAAACGGTTAAGACTGCTGGAGTCCTTGGTCAAAAATATGGATTGGTAACTGAGCCAGGAACTTAATTTAAGAAATTTTATGAAATTACTATTTGTAAATAGTGATAACCACTAGAGCTGGAAGATATCAGAAATTTAATATCTCAATTTATATCAACGAGTTAATACTGATATATCGTGATAACTACCTTAAAGTGTGTAGAAGTAGAAAAAATTCCTAATTTTAAAAGATAATTGGTAGGTAGCAGCAATTTAATTACAAACAGTTGTAGAAAACAATGATGCCATTGTTTTATACCTATTTGTTTGCACAATATCCTTTAAATATATATATTTATACAAAATCGAAATATTTTTGAAAAATGAACTAATGTTCGATATCAATTTGCATTTATACCATTGTTTCAGGGTTGGCAGGTTTTTGACACATGTCAGTTTTTGACAGTTTAAACTGCGGTTTAAACCGTCATGTCAAAAACCTCAAATACTTACAGTGATCTGTAAAATTTCACATTAAATGTCACATTTAAAATTCACTATTACTATAATTGTATAATTAGTATATAGTATTATTAATAATTACAGGGTTGGCAGGTTTATGACATGTGTCAGTGTAAGTCGGGTTTAAACCATAGTTTAAACCGTCATGTCAGAAACCTCAAATACTAAATTGATCTGTAAAAATTCAAATTAAATGTCACACATGACAACATTACATGTAATATTTTAAATTCACTCTTACTGTATATCAGTAATTAGTACATAGTAAAGTATTATTGTTAAGTACAACTATTTAACAGGGTAAAATTTTATTTAGTCTTTTTTTTTTTTTTTTTTTTTTTCTAAAAAGTAGACATTAAGCTCACCTGAGCTGTACATTTTTTCTCTTACTTAAAATCGTTTTAATTTCGCTTACTTTTGAGAGCTTAAAGCATTAGCTAGCTTTTTTTATGGGGAAAAAAAAACTTAGAAAAGTGTAGATTTTTTTTTGTATATATAACAAGATAATGTGCATCAATGTTATTCTAGTCTAGGCAATAACCATTTCATTCAAAATTGAAATTGGATTATTAATTTTAAACATTTACAAAATAAGAGAAGTAATTAAAAAAAAAAAAAAGCTTAAAGTCAAAATCTTTTTAAAACATGCTTTCTTTCAATATATAAAAATGTTTTCGATTTTAAAACTGAACAAAATTGGCTCGGTCATCTAAAAGAAAACTCCTGTAAGCCCATATTGAAAAAGTGCATAATAGAAGGTATCAAATCATGAAACCATACAATTGTTTGGCTTATACTTTGCATCCCAACCATCAGCGGCAAGGGTTGACTGCTGTATCAGTTGATTCAGCTTGCGCTTGAGCTACGGAGAGAGTTAATGGATGCTCCCATACTGATTGTGTATGAAGCTAAAGAATCCCCTTTCCAATCTTCTTATTTCAGTGCTATAGGGAGGACTCCACTGTTTGGTGGAAAGGTATCGCTAAATGCAACAGCTTTTTGAGCCTGCTTCAAAACTTGCTCATCTAGCAATGCTTTTGCTATCAAGTACTACTAGCTCAGCATCAATTAAGAGACAGACTATTTTCTAATGTATATATAAATATTATACAGACATACATACAATAAATACAATAAACCCAACTGGAGTGAAAAATTAGCCAGAGCCAGGAATCGAACCCGGGACCACAGTATACAAGACTGCTGCTCTAACCACTGATCTATTCCAGCCGATGCCTGAGTCTGCAATTTCTCACTAATAAACCATGTTGGGGAAGTCATCAGCCATCTATCGACAGCCTTGGATGACAGGACAACGATGAATAGATTTTACTATTACATCGATCTACGATAATTATAATAAAACACTCATACTACAATATATATTAAAACACACATACACACATAAATAACGCCTGCATTCAACAGTTAAAGGTATATATAAATATTATACAGACATACATACAATAAATACAATAAACCCAACTGGAGTGAAAAATTAGCCAGAGCCAGGAATCGAACCCGGGACCACAGTATACAAGACTGCTGCTCTAACCACTGAGCTACTCCGGCCGATGCCTGAGTCGTATAGATGGCTGGTGACTTCCCCAACATGGTTTATTAGTGAGAAATTGCAGACTCAGGCATCGGCTGGAATAGATCAGTGGTTAGAGCAGCAGTTTTGTATACTATGGTCACGGGTTCGATTCCTGGCTCTGGCTAATTTTTCACTCCAGTTGGGTTTATTGTATTTATTGTATGTATGTCTGCATAATATATATATATACCTTTAACTGTTGAATGCAGGCGTTATTTATGTGTGTATGTGTGTTTTAATATACAGTAGACTCCCTTAAATCCGCAAACGCCTAAAATCCGCGTATTTTTTCAGATGTAAACAATGAAATTTACAGTTAAGTTGCAGGAACAAAATTCAAGATGGCGCCGAAATCAGCGACTACCGCAATGTTTTTTTTATTAATTTTTTTTGTTAATCATTCTCTTTTGGTTATTACAGCTGATTTATTACTAAATAAATTTACATTACTTTTGATTTTGATATAAATTAGCATATCTATATGATGACTTATCGATCTTACGATCGCTTTACCACTAGATGGCAGCATAGGACTTTTGGAATCGAATTGAATTGATTTCATCGGTAATAATTTAATATTTTCTAAATTTCTATTTTACATAATAGTTTTGTTTAAACTAATAAATTATTTTAATATTTTACTCATTTTAATGTTTCACTTATTGCAAGCATTTATTATAATTTCCCCTGCTTAACTACGAATCAAATTAATGTTTCAAATATGTAAACAAATCAATGACCAGAAATCCACAAAATTCTAAAATTCACACAACCTCTGGTCCCAAGCTGTGCAGATTTGAGGGAGTCTACTGTATATTGTAGTATGAGTGTTTTATTATAATTATCGTAGATCGATGTAATAGTAAAATCTATTCATCGTTGTCCTGTCATCCAAGGCTGTCGATAGATGGCTGATGACTTCCCCAACATGGTTTATTAGTGAGAAATTGCAGACTCAGGCATCGGCCGGAGTAGCTCAGTGGTTAGAGCAGCAGTCTGGTATACTGTGGTCCCGGGTTCGATTCCTGGCTCTGGCTAATTTTTCACTCCAGTTGGGTTTATTGTATTTATTGTATGTATGTTTGTATAATATTTATATATACCTTTAACTGTTGAATGCAGGCGTTATTTATGTGTGTATGTGTGTTTTAATATATATTGTAGTATGAGTGTTTTATTATATTTTCTAATGCTTCATACACTCTAAACTCAAAAATCTTTTGGGTGTAAATAAATGTGCTAAACAAGTGGTGTGCTGCAGCATGCTGCGGGGTAAAATTGATCCGGATTATTTAATTGTACAAAATTATTTTCTTCTGGTTGAAAAATCCAAAAAAAAAAAAATATTTTATTGCAAATAATATATTTTTTAAATTATTAAATTTCAATAAAAGATCACATAAATCATTGACTTATTTAATGTTTATCTGTTGTTAAAATGTTTTAGTGTGTTACATGTATTTGGCAATTTTCGACAGTTTGAACCAGTTTATGACAGTTTAAACCAGTTTTTGACGCCTGTCATGTCAAAAACCCAACCCTGCATTGTTTGCATAGTGTTTTTCTTTTGAAAATAGTATGTTTCCTATTCTTCCTAGTTTATGTATTATTCATTAATATTTTAACTATTTAATTTCCTCGTGTATGACTGAGAATATTATAAAAAAGTGATTAAAATATTCTTAAATTTAGGACATTGCTGATTTTAATATGATTAAAATAAGTGAAAAGCAAAAGCAAAAACTGAAATCAATTCAATACCACATGTCATAATAATATACTTGTAAGTAAATAGGTTGCAACGGCTGACAGATTCATCAGAAATGTTGTTTCACGATGCTTCTATAAGGTATCAGTGCATTCTTAATTCAAAAATGGAAAAAAAGAAAAAAAAATCACTGCATTTATACTTTTATATCTCATTACATGAATACAACATTGAAACCTTTTTTGAAGTATGTATATTCAAATCACATTTAGAAATAGTTTTATACTAATTAACTTTTTTCATATTTTGTTTGAGAAATATTCAGCTGAAATATCAAGACAGGCTATATTAAATTCACTCGTGTACATCCACTACACCAATAATGCAACAGAAAAAAATAAAATCATACTAATGATCACAGACGCAGTGTAGGCAATTTTTAGACGTTAGTAGCTAGGAAGCTCAACTCAAAAGCAACTAATGACCAAGCGGAGATTACTTCCCCAATGTAACAAAAACAAAAGGAAAAACTGAAACTTTACCATTAGCTGATTCTGATCGGTTGCTCCTTGTCAGCCTGTAAAAACATGGCTGAGCAGAGTATTGCAGTAGTTGATGTGGAAGACTTAATTAAAAAACACCAGTTAAAATAGATTTATTATACGTGAGATGAGATGAATGTTTACACTTAAACAGCATTACTTTATTTCAAATGAAAATCAAATTTTAAAGTAATTGCTTAAAAGGCGCAAAGCCCAACATAGTGAAAAAGATTCCAAGCCGGGACTCGAACCCGGCCATCAGTATAGCGCACTGACGTTCTACCGACTAAACCACTTGGAACAACACCTAGCTCGGAAAATTTCTCACTATTATATGTTGGCAAGGCTACAAACGCAGCACAAGATGGAATATTTATCATGAGTCACCGACCTGGGACAAACACGAAACATAATTAAATCCAGCATCGATACAAATTATATTAATACATGGAAATTATTCCAGAGAGAAACATTCGCCTTGCATACAATATTTCAAATGAAAATCAAATTTCAAAGTAATTGCTTAAAAGGCGCAAAATCCAACATAGTGAAAAAGATTCCAAGCCGGGACTCAAACCCAGGCCATCAGTATAGCGCACTGACGTTCTACCGACTAAACCACTTGGAACGATACCTAGCTCGGAAAATTTCTCACTATTATATGTTGGCAAGGCTACAAACGCAGCACAAGATGGAATATTTATCGTGAGTCACCGACCTGGCACAAACACGAAACATAATTAAATCCAGCATCGATAGAAATTATTCCAGAGAGAAACATTCGCCTTGCATACAATATTTCAAATGATAATCAAATTTCAAATTTCAAAGTAATTGCTTAAAAGGCGCAAAGCCCAACATAGTGAAAAAGATTCCAAGCCGGGACTCGAACCCGGGCCATCAGTATAGCGCACTGACGTTCTGCCGACTAAACCACTTGGAACGATACCTAGCTCAGAAAATTTCTCACTATTATATGTTGGCAAGGCTACAAACGCAGCACAAGATGGAATATTTATCGTGAGTCACCGACCTGGGACAAACACGAAACATAATTAAATCCAGCATCGATAGAAATTATATTAATACCCTGGAATAATTTCCATGTATTAATATAATTCTGAATTGCTGTATTGTCAAATCAAAGGCAAGCTTTTATTTTAAGCATCTGAAAGTCATGCAAATGAAGTTCTTTAACTAGGGAAAGGAAGTCTCCATAAGGTTCTTTTTGGAATAGAATATTTTATTATTATATCAATTACATAACTGCCAACCTTCCACTAATCTTCTGTAATGTCTGGATTAATTTGACCCAGGTTAACCACGTTTTGAACCAGAAAATTTATTTCATGAATGCTTACTTGTTTAATTACAGGTTTCTACGTGGAACATATTTAATTTCAATTCTTAAAAAAAAATTTCCTGTTTGAAACATATTAAACTAGGGTTAAATTAACGCAAGTATTACAGAAGTTTAGTTTGAGGTTCGCACCTATGGAATTAGTCACTTCTGGGTAATTTCAGTGATGCATTTTTGGAGTAAAGATCAATTTGGCATGCATATAGTTAGCATAGTTTTTTTTTTTTTCAAAGTAAAGTCTTAAACAGTCAAATCATTCAAAATAATACATTTAGTTAAATTCATCTGTAGTTGTAGCCAGAGATTTCTTGTAAAAAACTTCCCCATTCAACAGTATTTCTAGATTCATGTGCCCAAGTTCTTGCAAAAATAATATAACTTTATTTCTTTAGAAAAAACTGGATATTATTAAAATTAAAACATGTTGTTATTTAATTGTATTTTTCAATTTGTGATTCATAAAATTATTAAAAATTAAGAGCACTTTATTTATCATACTAAAAATTATTCTCTTTTTTCTTATATCATTACTAAACACATTTCTAATATATTTCCTCACAAAATAATGCCCTTTTTTTAAATTAGCATCCTGCCCTTTTTCTTTCTAAAATGAATACTACATTATTAATTATCATTTTAATAATTAAAGCTTAAAAATGTATAATATGTTACTAATTAGAGAGTTAATTTTTTAATAATTATTAATTTGAAGTAGTGTTAACTATTTAATATTAAATGCAGTTAATAATTTTAATACATGTTAAATATCACTAGTATTTAATAAAGTTTTACATAATTATTACAATATTAATGTATATAACATTATTGTATGATACTACCTAATGAAACTACTAATTTGCAGTTTTTGTAATTTCTGTAATTACTAACTAATAATTATAATTTTATTAATTAAAGTGTAAAAACATAGATTATGTTAGCAATTAGTGGTTTAATTGTTTTGGAAACCTAAAACTCTTGGTAGCTATTCAGTATTTGAACACTGGGAAAAAAAACCATAAAAATTCAATTGAAATAAAAAAAATCTGATTTATTTTATTATTATTTTTTTTAATCCCAATTTTTTTACACCCTACTTTCAGAAAACTTGACAAATTGCAGTAGAAATAATATACTGCAATAAGCATATTCAATATTTGATGAACTATAAACATTTATATAAAATAATTTTTAACTGTTCATTTGAGAACAACAATTCCTGTTAAAATTTTAGCTATTTTTGGATTCATCTTAATCAAATGAATGAAAAGAATAATATATAAATGATTGAAATTTACCTAAACAGTCTTTTTTGTATTTTTAGGTGATTCATCATAGAAAATATGCTAAATGGAAATCAACTTATATTCATAATTGTTTAAAGAGTGGAATTACTCCCATAGCTGGTCCTATTGCTATGGAAGAAGAAAAAGGTATTAATATTACTGCCATTACATAACTATTTTATATGTTTATGTCACAATTAAGGCCATTATTTATGTATTATATGTGCAACATGTGTATACAGAAATTTAGAGTATAAAATTTCATATGATTGTAAAAATATGAATATTGTGTATATTTTTGAGAAGTAACATGTAAAATGCAAAAGTTTTGCCGGCATTTGGAGTCACATATATCCAAAAGATAGGAATTTACATCATTAGTCCCAAAGATTTTAAGGGAATTAGTTTATACTGAGCATATTAAAATTAACGTGTCTGTTAGATATGTGACTAAATTGTTTGTAACTATGTTAATATTATTTATTAAACTCTTCTCATGATTGTTTTGATTAAAACAAAATTCTATAAATGTGCACACACATATATATTTTGCCAGTTAAATCGAAGAAGGTATATTTATATTTTAAGTATTTATATCCTCTACATATTTAAATAACACATATTTTACTGTTCTTTAGATAACATCTTTGAAGGAATGGAGGGTGGTAATAATGCTCCACAACCGAATATGCCTTCAGCAGGCATGCCAAATAATACTATGTCTGAGTCTGATCAGTCGTCTGTACCATACCCAGTTGGTGGCTTATTTAACATCCCTAACTATCAGCCTGAGGGTGTGAATCTACCAATGCCTGGAACTCATGCACCTCCTTCTACACCTAATGGAACTAGTCAACTTTCTCCTTCAACATCCACTACAAATGTTAATCTAAGCACTGTAAGAACTGGTGAGTATTATTTACAATTTAATTGAATTGCTAAAAACAAAAACAACCCTTATCCAAGACTCAAGTGTTTCAGAAAGGGGGAAATATTTCTAGACAATGTTTCTATAAGACAAAAGATTCTTTCTCACCTTATATTGAGGACGTGTGTGTGTACTTTTAAATAATCAGTTCCAGAGTGATGTGAGAACTTTTGAGAACAATATTGTTTTTTCTGATTTTGGATAAGTGCTGTTTTTGTTAGTCCTTTAACTGAATTGTATTTGTAGTATTTGAATCAAATCTGCAGTATTTTATCATCTTTCATTGTTCTGTATGTATAATAAACAAAACAGTCCATATATGATCTAATTTTCATATAATACACTGATGCACAATTCATGTTATCAGGATATATTGTACTATGAGAATTAAAACTATTTGTCAGTCATATCATAGCATCACAGAATCTAGTTTATTTGTAGCTACAGAGTAATAACTGTTTCTTTCAGATAGGGGTTAAAACATAGTTATCGAAGTTTGCAATTACTTAACCCTCTAAGTGTTTGGGGCGTAATATTCCGTTCACTAAGCTCCAGTGCTATTCATTAAATCTAAATTCATCATAAAATTCATTAAATCTATAGAATTATATTACCTTAAATATTGCTTGTATTCCAGGTTTCACAGCAATACAAGCAATATTTAAGGTAATATAATTCTATAGATTTAATGAATTTTAAATACGTTGATGAATGATTAATGCTCTTGAGGATTACATTCATATTTGTAATTGAGTTTTTCTTATAATGTTGAAGGAATCATATTTTCTTAGCATTTAAAACAAAATGCAAAGAAAACATTACAATTTTAGCCTTTTGCAAGTCGCTCGGAGGTTTAAAAAGATTTTGAACTGGAAGCATCAACTTGCCTCATCAGCAGGTTTTATCGGCACAACAGAGTGACAAAATATTTTCTTCTTCTCTCAGTCAGAAAGGTTCATTAAACAAGAATTCTTACTGTGTCTAACTGTCAAAAAGTGTTTTTTTTTTTTTACTCTATTTCATTTTTATCATAAATATATCATTTTATTAGTAAGCTGAGAATAATAATTATGAAACAACTTCATGTTCAGTACATTTTCATAATTTAAAAAGAAATTCATTTGTGATGCATCTCTGCTAATATAAATTTTTCTTCCAAATGAATTAAAATTATCCAAACATGTAGTTGTATACTAAAAGTTATCTACATGCATTTTGTTCAGACTCCTGACATATACTAAATAAGAAATTACCAAATGATAGTTTTGAAATGTATATTTTTATTAGTAAGGATATTGTCACTCTCATGTTTATAAATTATATTAGATGGGGAAAAAAGAGTGTGTGGATGGAAGGATTGTTTGGGTATGCAAAGTAATAAATATACAAACAATATTCTTTTAAAAATTTGTATATTTACTGTTAAAATGCAAGCAGTTTCAATATAATTGCTGATTTGAACATAATATAGTTCGATATTAAGATGTAATATTTAATTGCAAGGTTTATCTTCAGACAAAATGTAACAACAGTTTGATTATGTATGGTCAGAAACAGGAAAATAGCACTTTCATTCTCCCTCTCCTTAAAACCAGTGAAGATTCTTTCTACATATGCATATACTTAGAGAAGTCCAAGCAAGTTTATGGAATATCTACTTAAAATACCTAAATTATTTCACAAATTTATGTAATTATAGCTTTAAATATTTTTTTAATTTAGCTTTAATATAAACTATACATTTCGATTTATTATAGCAATGGTTACAATTTATGATTTTGAATTTTCTATTTGTTGAAAAATCTGTTCATTTATCTTTTTAAACTTAAGCATCCATTTAAAACTCAAACTTGATTCCTTAAATTTTAAATTGTTGTGTATAATTTACTGAAAACTGTTTTAAGATATCAGAGATTTTCCTTTATGTACATTTTTTTTTCAGTTAGATTATTACTTTCTTTAAATTTTATTTATTTATTTATTTTTTTACATATGATTACCTTTTCTTTCGTCATATATTTTTTCTTTATTTTCTGAGAAATATGCTTATCCTTAACAGATATAACCATTATTTATTTCACAAATTTTGTAGGATGATTTTGTTTTTATGTCAAGCTAGTTTAGTTATGCCCTTTAATTGTCTATTGTTAATCTTCTTTGGGAAAAATACTTCATGTAGGGGAGAGTGGGGATACTTGAGCCACCCCTATTTTCTCTACAGTAGGTTAATTTTTCTTTCTAAAATTAGCAACATGATAATATATTTATAGTTCTGCACATGTAAAAAAAAAAAAAAATCACATATCTTGGTACCATTTTGAAAGTACAGTGATTAATAGTTGCTTTTTCCCTATCTGAAGTAAATATTTAGGTGAGTGTTTTTTATATTTTTTTGTAATCAAAGTTTTGTTTTAAGCTGCAACAATATAGATAGATTTAATAAGTATAATTTCAGTTGTATTTTGAATCTAAAATAATTCAAATAGCAGCATGCATTACTTGGTAAAAGTCTGATAAACAAAAATGGTTGTAGTGGGGATACTTGAGCCACTGAGATTGGGGATACATGAGCCATGCTCAACCATCCCTACCAGGAAATTAGACTTATGGGTGAAACAAAAAAATACGTCTTTTTCATGTTCACGGTTAGATTTTTTTTTTTTTTTTTTTTTTCCTGGTAAAATGAGGAAGAACTCTTTTTATTTATTTTTTTTTTTTCATTAAAAAATAATCAATAAGGACTTAATTTGAAAACCCATGTTTAAAATAAAAATGTATATTTTGTTAATGAAAGTATCCTGTTTTTTTTTTTTTTTTTACTAACAAAATAGTCTGTCTAGATAAATGTAGGCATAGTTTTCAATTTAACTTTTTATTAATATTAAAATCACTTTTTTAAACTGATTTTACTGGTCATAATCTCTAATATTTTAATTAGTTAGGCCCAACAAATTAAAATATTTATTTTGTTAATGTAATATTTTAAAATTAAATATTATATACTGAAATTGTAACCTCTGTTACTGTAACTTTTTTAAAAAACTTAACCACCAACTGAGGATGTTGCTATCATCGATGAAATCCAAGTTGAAATGATCCTTTGACCACCAATTATCACTACAAAAAATGATCGTGTTACTAGTTTTGTTTTCAGAACTGGTTTCAAAGGACTTAGTGTATCTTAATTTATCACTATGTAAAACATTTATAAAATAATAAAAAGAAAAATATTATTTTTGTAGGTATTTTTTAGTATTGGCTCACGTATCCCTTCACCATGGCTCATGTATCCCCCTCATGGGGATACTTGAGCCACAATGTAAAACAAAAAGTAAAAATTTATTAAACAAAGAAAAATAGTTAAAAATTAATTGAAAATGGTTTTCAATTGAAGAAAAAATATCAAATTTTCAACTACAATATTTTATTTTATTCAAAGAAAGTATAAAAAATTTTAAAAAATTGAAATTTAAAAAGTGGCTCAAGTATCCCTATCTTCCCCTACAGTATACTGTTTCTTTATAAAGAAAATTAGATAAGTACTCATACTTTAGCTGTAATATTTCTTCAATTTGTTAAATATGGTCTATCCTTTTACAAGCTGATTTCAGATCAAAATTTATTTTTAAATACTATTTTGCCTTTTAATAATTTGGTATAAAAACATAATTCATTGAAATAAAATGAAAAAAAAAAAAAGAGTACATGATTTTATATGCAGAGTCAGATAATATAGACGAACAAGGGAACGCCGTTTTCGAAAATTTTCAAAATGTGCACAGTTTTGATGTTTTTTTTTTTTTTTTTTTTAACAAATTTCTTAAAAGAGACCCCGGGCAGAGAATCAGTACGATGCACATCGCTGACTCTTGAGAAGGTCTGCAGACTACTTTTCAACTGGAAAAAAAAAAGTTTGCTAGAAATTATTTGCCATGTACCATGGTACTGTATTTTTTGCAAGAAGTGCCGTGGCACATACAAGTTTAAAACTTAAAAATATTGTAAGTGTGGCGCTTATGTCAGAATGGCAGGTACAATGCCTTTTTTCTTCCTCTCTCCTGCCAGGATCAGTAGCAGAAACAGTACAGCACCGAAGCAGGTGCTGCAGATTAATTTAACAGATTAAAAATAAATTTTGTGTTAAAAAATAAATGTTAAATGTTGATCTCTTTTAAATAAGGTTTATTTGGTTGGAAATTTTAGTGAATGTTTATGCGTTTGTTTAGTGTTTTTCCACGATTTGCGGCGATTGTTTTACATTCGAAAGGGGAATTCAGTTTTAATATCTTAGTAAATATTATCCTCATTTCAATAAAGTCTAATTCAGAAAACTGGAGGAGGGGTGAGGTGGGGTTGAGTGCACGTAACATAATGCGAGGGATTAGAAAGAGGGCATTTGTCCTTAAGTTCTGCTGGCAGTTTATAAAATTTCTACTTGTGTTGCAGACTGCAACAAAAAAATTCTGCTGCTGGTATCAAGCGAAAAAAAATTGCTTTGCAGAAATTAAAAAAAACTAAATTGAAGAGTATTAGAAACTGATTTCTATTCTCTAACTGCAGATCTGCGCTCTGAGCACTCTCATTAGTTTTTCTTTCATTCATTAGTTGTTTATAATAAGCATACCATTGAATACTGCATTTCTTGACTGAGTTTTAATAATGCTTGTAAAATAATATTTTTCTTTTAGTGGTGTTGCTTAGTGGCATTCCACTCGCATATAACTTTTCATTTTTGCTGTTAGCGGCAATATAGTACTCAGGAGGGGTGCAGCGTTTTTTTTGCAGAAAAATTTCAAGAAATTATTTGAGTTTGCAGACAGTTTTACATGTTATCTAAGCCTGTTTATTTAATAATCCTGACTGGTTGCATCAAACTCTAATTTTAACACTTACACTGGTGTCATAATCATCCCCATTAATTGAATCAAAAGTGTAACGAGGTGTGTACAGACTCCTTATAAATGAAATATTTTTTAAGGAGTACTTAGAATTCCTTAAATAAACGGAATACTGCTTAAAATCTCCTTAAAGGGGGTGGGGTGGGGGTTAACTGTAGAATGCCAAAAAAAGGCGCCTTATGTCTATTTATTTCTGGATTGGGAATGAAAATTTTAGTTACAAGTTTTTTGCATGTTATTTGTTATCATTCAAAGAACATTAAAAAAAATTTTAATAAAAAATTGATGATGTTGCTTGAGTTGTGTGGGTGGATGCTCTAATGTGTGTGCCGTGCACTTCAAATCGGGTGGAATCCGATAGATCGCCAGAGTCATTTGCAATCAATTTTCATTAAGCATTATAAAATTAGATAATGTTGTCTGGTGCTTCAACCACTTTAATGTCAAAAAGTTGAAAATTAACAAAGTGGCAGCCATTTGAAAAAAAGTCTTTTTCTGAATTCTTTTTTCACACTTTGGCGTGCTTCTAAAAATGTTTATTTTTTATAAAAATGGTGGAAAGTGGTCCAAGCTCCAATAAATTATATCACCTTTAATTTTTTTTAAAAAATTACGTTTAAAAGCTTTTGTATTCTGATCCCACCCAGTTTGAAAAATCTCATTTCGTTCTCCAAAACAGTGTAAGTGTACAGACACTTTGCGCTAAAGCACTAAATAATTACTAAAGATTTTTCGAATTTGGCCAAATCGTTTTACAGGGATAATTTACTGAGTATTGCAAGGTAAGATTTACAACTTCTGTGATTTAATTGAAGAGTAGGAAATGGAGATTTGTATATCACATGATGAATAATACTGTCTGTATTGTTTCATGTATCATTTAATCTTGTTTCTTAAGTATGTTGGCATGAAAGAGATTCACTTTTAAAGGAAGCAAAATATATTCTCATGCTTTCAAAAGCAAGCTTCAAGTGATTATTACCATTCCAATCTTAGCTAATCATGATTCGACTACCATTCAGTATTATATTTTTATGCATGTCATGTGAGTTTCTCTACAAAATTTATTTTTAAAACCTCAGTGCATGTGATACATAATGAGTAATTGGGATTTGAGTGGTCTTTGTATATGTTGTCATTCGTCACGGCATAAAATAGTTAGCTGGCAATTTTATATTTAAACTTATAAAAAACAATAAGCAATACATTATGAATACTCTGCAGTTTTAGCACTAATTATTAAATTTTAATGGAATAGAATATGTCCAAATAAGATATTAAAAATTAGGGTGTGTGTGATACACAAGGACATACAGTAAGTTCTTTAAAATTCTTGGACTCCTTAGAATTTTTCTGTACTCCTTGGTTTTTACCCTAAAAGTCTGTATGAACCCTGAGTTTAATTTATGTTCTTTTAATAAAATTGTTATATTATGTTATATAACATTTATAAACTTTTCTGTATTTGTATAATTTTTATTTTCCTATATAGTGTTAAATTATACCACATGGCAAAACATCTACTTTTATCAATTTTTTTACATTGTCTGTTTTATGTCAGAAACATGATTTCTGTCTATAACAGTTGAATTTCAACTAATTAATATATTTTAAAAGTTAATATCAATAAAGTTTTATTTTTAAATAATTTTTTATTCAATATTTCTATTTGGGAATATTTCCTATAGAATATCCAATTCAAAGTTTATTTATGTATATTCTTTATCAGTACAATACCGGACTTTGTTTCCTCTGATTTTTACTATTGAATTTATGTTTATATATTATGCACAGTTTATCAATTTATCAATGAAGATGTATTGCATTTTGTTAGTTTGTATTTTAAAAAGAAACACATCTCTTTTCAGTAAAAAATATGGAATCCTCATATTTATCCTTTTTATTATTATTATTATTTTATGAAAGAAAAAAGATCAAATTTAGTCATTTCTGTTTTTAAAGCATTACTCGCAAATGGAACCTATTTTAATTTTTTTTTAAGTTATAGATATAAAGTATTATAATTCAAAGCTTATGAATAACCAGCCTGATTTTTAATGGAAGTGTGATAATATTTGGTATTAATTTATATAAATGATAAATTGTGTTTTGTAATCTTCATTTAGATGAAATTTTTATGTGCAGTTGCTAGACAGTATGATTCTTATTTAGGGAATCATTCACATCTTGGTAATTGTTTTAAAATCTCCACATAAATTCCACCCTCTCTTCCTTTCTGAAATTTCTACTCCTTTGTTTGCTCCCTTAGCATACAAAGTTGATGTACCTTTACCCAGTACCAATGTTTAAAATTTTAAAACCAATTTTTTGAGTTTTTTTCCTAATCCTTTCTTTGCAGTAACAATAAGTAACTTGCTGCATAAAAGAAAGTTTGGAATGATATAAGTACCATCCTTTCTCCACATTTCGAAATCCCCCCCCCCCCCCCCCTCCTTTATCTCTCAGTATATGAAGTTAAAACTTTTAGTATTTATTTTACTCCCTCTTTAAAAAAAAAAAAAATCCTATTTGTTACTTTGCTATGAAGTCTTATAGAAATGTCAGGGATAATTTAGTTTATTTGATAACTTACTTATACTTAATCTGATTTTAGATTAGTAGTAAATAATCAAAATGACACCATTGCCATATTTATCACTAAACATTTTTAGGTAGATTTTGTATGAAATACTACCTATTGGGATCGTTCCTATGTTGGAATTTCTGAAAAATTTTTGCAGATCTACACCGATCATGACCTCTAGAACCCAAAACCACACTCAGTAAAAAACTTTATCTATCTATCTATATATATCACTTTCTTCTGGACACGATAACTTCCATAATTCTGCACCAATCTCTTCCAAACTGATACATAAAATCAAAGGGCATAAAATCTCGGTCAAGTTCGTTAATGGGCAAAATCGGACCAAGGGGATGGAAATAGGGAGGGGTTTTGTGAAAACCGAAAATCCCCCATAACTTCTTAATTTTTGTACATATCAAATCAGTTTAAAGTTTTTATTACTTCAAAAAATAGGGCCAAAATTTTATGTATCACAGATTTTTGATAAAGTTAAAAATGGGCTCAAGGGGCGCAAAAAAATAGGGTTTTTGGGAGAAAAAAATTCATAACTTCGTCAATTCTCAAGATATCAATTTCAATTAATTTTATTATAAATCTCCTTAATATTATCTACAACTTTTATATTAACAAGCTTTTGATAGGACCAATTCATACCGCAAAAAAAATAAAATAAATAAAAACGAAAACAAAAAGGGGGTTTGAAGAAGTAAAAAATCCATAACTCCGTCAATTCAAAAGATATAAAATCCCCATGAATTTATCATATATCTTCTTAATATTGTCTATAACATCTATATAGACAAGTTTGGGATAGGACCAATTCTTACAGCAAAAACAAATTAAAAATACATAGCGGTTGAAGAAAAAAATCATCTAAGTAAGGGTGTATTCAAATCCAAACTGCGTATTTTCTGACACATTTTACAATTCATTTTTGCTCTCAAAGGCTTCCAATTGGTACGTTTTCTTACTCAGAAACTATATAATGCACCGCAATGGTCGATTTTTTGATAAAGGCAGAATATATTTTTAAAAATGCTGTTAAAGTGGGCATTTTGAACAGAATTTCCTGAAGCGGATTGTGTTGGAAAAATCATTGCATTAAGGATACACTCAAATCCAAACTGCTTATTTTATGACTCATTTTTAAATTCATTTTTGCTCTCAAATGCATTTAATTGGTAGATTCGCTTATTCAGAAACTATATAATGTACCGCAATGATCGATTTTTTGATAGAGGTAGAATATATTTCAAAAAATCATGTCAAAGTGGGCATTTTGAATGGATTTTCCCGAAGCAATTGTGTTGTCACTTTCTTCTGGACACGATAACTTCCGCAATTCTGTACAAATCTCTTCCAAACTGATACATAAAATCAAAGGACATAAAATCTCGGTCAAGTTCGTTAATGGGCAAAAGTGGACCAAGGGGATGGAAATAGGGAGGGGTTTTGTGAAAACCGAAAACCCCCCCATAACTTCTTAATTTTTGTACATATCAAATCAGTTTAAAGTTTTTATTACTTCAAAAAATAGGGCCAAAATTTTATGTATCACAGATTTTTGATAAAGTTAAAAATGGGCTCAAGGGGCGCAAAAAATAGGGTTTTGGGGAGAAAAAGTGTGACACTCTACACGGAATCGCCCTGCACTCAAATCCAAACTGCTTATTTTATGACTAATTTTTAAATTCATTTTTGCTCTCAAATGCATTTAATTGGTAGATTCGCTTATTCAGAAACAATATAATGTACCGCAATGATCGATTTTTTGATAGAGGCAGAATATATTTAAAAAAATCATGTCAAAGTGGGCATTTTGAACGGAATTTCCCGAAGCAATTGTGTTATCACTTTCTTCTGGACACTATAACTTCCGCAATTCTGCACAAATCTCTTCCAAACTGATACATAAAATCAAGGGATATAAAATCTCGGTCAAGTTCGTTAATGGGAAAAAGCGGACAAAGGGGATGGAAATAGGGAGGGGTTTGTGAAAACCGAAAAAACCACATAACTTCTTTTGTACATATCAAATCAGTTTAAAGTTTTTATTACTTCTAAAAATAGCGCCAAAAATTCATGCATCACAGACTTTTGATAAAATTTAAAATAGGCTCAAGGGGCCCAAAAAATAGGGTTTTTGGGAGAAAAAAATTTCCTTACTTCGTCAATTCTCAAGATATCAAATCCAATAATTTTATTATACATCTCCTTAATATTATCTACAACTTTTATATTTACAAGTTTTTGATAGGACCAATTCGTACCGCAAAAAAATTAAAAACGAAAACAAAAAAGGTGGGTTGAAGAAGAAAAATTTTCATAACTCCGTCAATTCACAAGATATAATATCTCCATGAATTTATCATATATCTTCTTAATATTGTGTTCAACATTTATATAGGCAAGTTTTTGATAGGGCCAATTCTTAAAGCAAAAACAAATTAAAAACACATAGCGGTTGAAGAAAAAAATCATCTTATTAAGGGTGCATTCAAATCCAAACTGTCTATTTTCTTACTCATTTTTAAATTCATTTTTGCTCTCAAACGCATCCAATTGCTAGATTCTCTTATTCATAAACTATATAATGTACAGTAATGATCGATTTTTTGATAGAGGCAGAATATATTTCAAAAAATGTCAAAGTGGGCATTTTGAACATAATTTCCCGAAGCAATTGTGTTAGAAACGAAAAATATTGCCCTACTGAGAAAAATAATTGTTTATTAATCAAGTTTTAATTAATTGAAAGAAAAATAAAAACACAGGTCGCTTTAAAATCTTTTCAAAAATCACGTCAGCATGTTTCATATTTTTTTTTTTTTTTTTTTTTATTAAAAATGAATCTGAAAATGTGCCAGAAAATTTCGAGTTGTTGAGTATGGAAAAATATTTTTTTTAATATTGCCTTAACATGATTCTGATAAAACCAGCTATTTTATAAAAAGGAAATAAAAACTCGTCAAAAGTAGACAGATAAAACTGTTAAAGTGGATTTATATCTAATAATGATTTAGTTTTTGTTGGTGAAATTAGTATACTTAACTTCGAAATCTACCTCTGCCTGTAGGCCGGGCCGGCAGGGATTTTTCAGATTATTTATCTATTTCTCTATATTTATTTAAAAAAAGAAAAAAGGTTTGTCTCTGTGTGTGTGCCTGTTTGTTAGCTAAGGAAGTCTATCACATATAGAGGTCTGGAAACTTAGTTAAGAATAGAGAAAGACGAGCCCACATGCATAACCGTCAGATTTTGAATGTTTTGTTATTTTATATTGAAGAGAGCAATTCACTTATTTATCTTCCAAGTTTGCCAGCCATTTTGAACCATTCATAAAAGCAATCAAAATTCAACCTTTTCTCCTGTGTAGTATTGTCCTCTTTTCAATAAAATTTATTCAGAATTTGTTAACAATCTTCTGCTTTTTTTTTTTTTTCATTTAGTGCCCATCTTGCCGAAAATGATAAGTTTGTTCTTTATCAACAAATTTCTGTTTGATACATTATCCATCCAATCTTATATTTTATATTACTTTTGCATGGAGTAGACTTTCAGTAATTGATTAAATAAATATATATATATATATATATATAAGGTATTAAAATATTAAAATTCCATTTTTAAATCTAAAGATTAAAGTAATACCAGGCTTAGTCATTGCTGTGTAGGTCTGTTGGTATATTTCATTAAGTTTTCATTAAAATTCAGTTTTAAATAAATAAAATAATTTCTAAATATTGTAATGGTATGTACTCTAATGACTGTAACAACTAAACAGACACAAGCTTCCAGAGGCATTTTATATACTGAACAATGATATGCTAAATAAGTTAAATATAAATTACTAATTTTGCATAACGTACAAATAGCTGATAAACAATTGTAATTATGTATTTTTTTTTTTCTTTCGTAAATCTTTACATTGAATGAAATCAGCTAAGTATACAAATATTGTATATAACAAATACAGTAAATAGCTAAAAGAGTATTTTAAACTTAAATCCATTTTTACAGAAGTTCAACTATGTCTGATATGATAGTAATCCTATTTTAATGAAGGATCCATCTAGCAAAATAGGTTTTCTCTGCACATACTGTGAAATCTTGTTTTAACATATATGATAATTTAAACACAGAATTACTTATTACCTAATGTAATTATACAAATTTGACTGTCATCGTCCAAAAGTTTCTATCCAATATTAATGTACTGTTTTTTAATTCTTACATATTAAACATTTTTAAAAAGGTAATAAACTTTAAAATTTTTACTTGAACTAAATTTTTGAAATAATATTCTAAAAAATACTTAAAATTTAAAGAGGCAACTTTCTCAGCATAATGAAAATCAAAATTAATAATAACATTAGGTAATGAATAATTCTGTATTTAAAATTTTCCCATAAGTTAAAATGGGATTTTGTGAGTGGCTAGGATTATTTGAATCGTTCCCTTTAAGGATCAGTAACTTGTAACTTTATTTTGTCTACATTGAAAATTTATTGCAAATTTCCTGTCATTAAAAATATTGTCTTTCTGGTCTATTTATTAAGATATTTAATTTTTTTACTCTATCCATTTGTCATAGCATTTACAGGCATTTTTGTAAGTCAATAACTTCAAACTATACATTCCAGTGTTGCATAATGTAAATATATCTTTAGATTTTTTGCATTATTGTCATGTGTAATGTTACATGTGTATGCAGACATTTCAGACTTTAACAGTTCATTGACTATTTAAATTTTAGAGTAAAAAGATGTTAAATTATTTTTCCTACCTTTTAACATAAATTTTGCTTAAATTTCATAGCTGTTAAGCATGCTATTTTTTTAGTACCACTCTGACCGATTAAAAATATTTACTATTTAGTGACACAAATGTCCAATTAAATGAGATGAAGAATTCAGAAATAGCCAGAGTTAGGCAAAGTACAACAAAAAACAGTTTCCAATACAAAATACATTTTTATTTATTTTTAAATATCATGTATTAGATTTCACTAAGCCATAGTCTGCAATAACAACATCTAGCCTTTGTAAAAGCACATAAGCCATGCAATGTGTTTTTTCAATGCTGATTAAAAATTTTTTAATCATAAATTTCCAAAGTAAAAATAAAATCAAAATTGGTAAAGAAAATAAATTAGTCTATGAGAGAACAGTGTTATATTGTAAACAAAGAATATTTACAGGTAAAATTTGAAAATCTATATAGAAATATAAAAATTCTCATGGATATAATTTAGTTTCATTTTAAGCATATAAGTAAAGTGTCATATCAAAAAATGAAAAACAATCTACAGTGGGAAATTATGCCTGGGAATTAAATTTGATCTTCAACAGAACCAATTTCTCAAATCTTGAATGTTCAAAAATTATTTTTTAAGAATTTATAATGCTCGGAAAAAGGACCTAAGCACTTTATAAGAGACTCGTATTAAGGGGTAACACCACTTTAATGGCTTGAAATTTAAGGCTTTTTTGGGCAAATTAAAAAAAATGATATCAAGTGATTATAAAAATCCATTTACACTTATTTATAATACATATATTACAGTAGAAAACTTTATTTGTTTTAGTTGATATATTAAAAAATAGCGGCTTGACAGCTGATGGGCAGAAGCACTTTCAAAAAAGATTGTCAAGTGGTGGACCAATAATTCATTATTTACTAAAAATTATTAATACTAGACAAAAAAAAAAAAAAAAAAAAAAAAAAAAAAAAAAATTAGTGTTTTTTACCCAAAAATTAGTGAAATACGTAGCTTTTTTTTTAAAAAAAAAAATAGGTGTTATTAGTGAAATTTCATAAATTTAAAGTAAAATGTAAATTTCCATCCTATCCAAAAATTTTGTTACTTAAAGAGAGCTATCAATATTTAAAAAAATCCTAGATATTTCTCTAGAAAAATGTATAACGGTTAATTTTCAAAAATACAAAATTGATTCATTGAAAATTGGTGAAGTTAGTGTTCATTTAAAATTTTTGATACTGTTTATTTGCTTTGGTGTACACTATTTCTATTGCTCCAAAATTTCTGTTTCAGCTTTGATATCGATTTTTAACAAACAAAATATGAATTTTTTTTGTGTTTAAAAAATACTTTAAGTAATAAATAATAAAATAAAATAAAATTCAAAATTTTAAACAGGTCACTGTAAGGTATGAGTTAAACATTTTCATTGACAAAAACTTGACATTACAAATGTGTAGTCCTTATGTATGAATCAGGCATTTGCTGCAGTTTTAGTTTCATTTGATTCCTTTGGCTGATTCCTCAAAGCCAATGCTGAATTAATTGTTTTGAGTATGTTTTCTGTATTCTTTGAAAACTTGATATTACAAATGTGTAATCCTTATACAGGGGTCCGGTCTCAACGGTGTCCAATGGCTAATTCCTAAACCGTTAGTCATAGACATATAGTTCCAATTACAAAAATGTTTAAAATCAGGTAAAGAAATATTTTAAAAGCGATTTGGGTCAATAAAAACATTTCTTAAAAAATTACGAAATTTAAATTTTTATACGGTTCCCTGGTCCTATGAGTTATACAGTAGACTCCCTTAAATCCGCGAACGCCTAAAATCCGCATATTTTTTCAGATATAAACAATGAAATTTACAGTTAAGTTGCAGGAACAAAATTCAAGATGGCGCCGAAATCAGCGACTACCGTAATGTTTTTTTCACTAAATTTTTTGTTAATCATTCTCTTTTGGCTATTACAGCTGATTTATTACTAAATAAATTTACATTACTTTTGATTTTGATATAAATTAGCATATATATATATAAAAAATTCCAGGGTTCGAAATGGAAAAATCCATGAACCATAACGCTATTTTAAAATTATTTTTCACAGATATATTTTTTTAAATTATAGACAAATTTATTTCTAAACATACAAAGCAGTATAAGAAAAGCATTCAAGACTCTAAATGACAATGAAAAAAAGTTACAGTGACCGCAATAAGCTATATATACTGATAACAGCATTAACACTGTTCTCCTTGCTATCACTAGATGGCAGCATAGGACTTTTAGAATCGAATTGAATCGATTTCATCCCTAATAATTTAATATTTTTCTAAATTTTTATTTTACATAATTATTTTAATAATTACTTACTTTTAAACTAATAAATTATTTTAATATTTTACTTATTTTAATGTTTCACTTTATTGTAAGCATTCATTATAATTTCCCTTTTTTAACTACCAATCAAATTAATGTTTCAAAAATGTAAACAAATCAATGACCAGAAATCTGCAAAATTCTAAAATCCGCACAACCTCTGGTCCCAAGCTTTGCGGATTTGAGGGAGTCTACTGTATTTAGTAAAATTTTTCTTTTACACTGACAAGTAATACACAAAAAGTCCCATTATTTTACGATTAAAATTGACCGAGTAATAGCTGTTTAAAGTTGGAGCATATTTTTTGCTGCAAATTGGGGGTCATTCACAAATTTAGTCGAAATATAATTTCGTCAGATATATTAAAATATGGTTGAGAGTAAAATTAACATTGCAATATAAATTTGAAATCTTTAATCATTCTGACATATTAATGCAAAATATACAATTTGTAATAAACATTTAAGAAGAAAGAAAAAACAGAATTTTTGTTAAATAAAATGATGCTAAATTAACAGCCTCAATTCTTTACAAAATGATACGTATTTTAATATATTATTAGATTACACTAGCCTGCAAAAGTTGGGTTATGTCATGTTTTTTAGATTTTGATAATTGATTCTTATGTATTCTGTACTGCTGAATCTGAAATTGACCTTCATTTTTAACCATCACATCAGGATTTTTCGCAAATTTCAAAGTTAAAAAGTTCAAAGTTAAAATTGAATCTCCTCCCTCATCTCATTGGACCACACAGCTATTTAGCTCTAAGAATCCCAGGATAAGCAAAAATATCGAATCAATTATTGAATAAAATAAAACAAAAAAAGTTTTACATATGTTTTATAGTATGAGATTTTCGCTATATTTTAACGATTTTCAAAAAAATTCTATTGTGATGGTTGAAAATGAAGGTCATTTTCAGATTCAGTGCTAAAAAGTATCTAAAAATCAATTATCAAAAGTTAAAAAACTCAACCATCTCCTCTACTTTATAGTATCTGATTTTTGTTATTCTTTAAATTTGACAATTTATGATTTGCGAAATATCCTGACATGATGGTTAAAAATTAATGTAATTTTCAGATATATTGCTAAAAAACACATAAAAGTTAAAAAAACGAACAATCGCAGTCTTGTATTATCTAATCTAAAACTTTTTCTTAAACTTCTTGGCGGTAATCTATCCGAAATTTTTTGTGTTATCCTGTAAAATAAGTATAAATGGTAACCACCGAAAATCATAATAATATTAGATTGTTACTGGATTTGCACCAGTATGTAAAATGTAATCTTGATCGGATATTTAAAAGAAAGTTAAAGTTCGAGTACAAATTTTGAACTGGAAAACATACATATGATCGTTGAAGTAACATATAAACTTATAACAATAACATAATTTTTGTTAAAAGAAACAGTCTCAAATCCTGACGAAATAAAACAGATGTTATTTTAGCCAATCTGAAACTGAATAAATGTTAACTTAATCGTAATACTTGTAAAATTTTTTTCAAAGCGCAGATACCCATTGAATAAGATCTTCGAATACTTTAAGCACTTGGTATGTGGCCCCTCAAAGCCAAGCCAAACTTCTTTGTTTTCAGAGCAGAAAAGTGGCATAAGTCATGCATTTTTAAAGTTTCATAACTCGCTCAATTTTAGTGTTATATGAATGGGGCTTTTTTTGTCTTACTTGTCAGTGTAATAGGAAAATTTCACTAAATATAACTTATAGGACCGTGGGACCGTATAAAAATTTAAATTTCGTAATTTTTTAAGAAATGTTTTATTGTCCCAAATCGCTTTTAAACTATTTCTTTACCTGATTTAAAACATTCTTGTAATTGAAACTATATGTCTATGACTAACGGTTTAGGAATTGGCCATTGGACACTGTTGAGACTGGACACCTTGTATATGAATCAGACATTTGCTGTTGTTTTAATTTCACTAGATTCCTTTGTCTGATTCCTCAAAGCCAATGCTGAAATTATAAAAAGATTTTGAATATGTTTTCTGTACTCTTTGGGGGGAAAAAATAGATGGTAACCAGTGCATTTTGAATACTAGATGGTTGCAGCACACAACAATGATAACTGCCTCAATCTCATCATATACATTGAAATAAATGATCCATTATTTTTCTAAGCTTTCGATAATAAATGAAAACAAACCATCACAGTATTTCAACTGTAAATCTTTCATATCTTTTAGTTTAGTTTGGATGGTAAAAATTTGTTGCTAACATCAATAAAATATTTCCCGTTGCGAATAGTTTATCTGCATTTAAACACAACAGTCTAAAATATGGAAAAAAGTGTTAGAATATAGAAATTAATTGAATAAAGCATTACAAAGTACATTACCAAAATACTTTTGTTTTATTCAATTCCTACTATTAGTCCACACTCTCCCTATATTTGTTTATTTATATATTTATATATTTATCTTGTTCAAATTTTCAATCGTTAATAAAATACTCATTATTCATCTTATCAAGTTGAAATAATTTTTTTTGAACTTGTACTGGATGACAATTGATGTTAATACAGTTTTTTCAAATATTAATTAATTAAATTTTAATTAATTAATTTTAGTTTTGCATGGGAAACAAAATGGCGTCCATTGGTTATCGAAGGTCGATGAAAGTATTTTCAATAAGGGGTTACCATAGGATCACCTGGGGGGACCCTGTTCTGTCACCAAATACCGCCAAGTTTTTCTCCAACTTGGCGATATATCGCCAAATTTGGCGTCCAAAATAAGTCACCAAAAGTGACGCCAACTTGACGATATTTCTAATATTTTGCCAAATCCTCATAGAATTCCATTGTAAACCTACTTGCTTATAGAAAATCAACAAATTGAGATATTTTAATGCAACAAAAACTAACAGGGGCGTAGCCACAGATATTTTTTCGGGGGGGGGGGGGGGAGAATTCGAAAATTTCCCAACTTTAAACAAATTGCTCCAATTTTCGACTAAAAGGATATGCACAACGTGTGTAATAATTATAATGATACTTTTGCATAAAACATTCCTTTCCAAAGAAAAATTCTGAAATTGAAAACATAAAAATTCTAATTATGGGTTTGTTTACTAAAAAAATAAATACGCTTTTTACTTTCTTCTATCTTTACAAGAAGAAAGTATTGGATTCGTGAAAAAATTGGACTTCCGGTTTTAGACTGATTTATACGTTTTAGTAAGTCCTGAACAGATTCGACTGTTTTTAGAAAATATCTGTCTGTCTATATGTGATACAAATTTTGTGGGCGCTCTAACATAAGAACTAATGCACGAAATTTAATAAAACTTTAGAGATTCACTTATACAGTCGAATCGCGTTAACGCGAACACTCAAGGGGAAATTTTTTTTGTTCGTATTAAAAGTAGTTCGTGTTATCGGAACTTAACTACATTACATACAATTGGACGAGGCAATCGGAAACAGTTCTTGTTAACGAGGTTTGGCTGTACCTTGATAAAAATTGGTTCTGATTTGTTTTTGGTGTAAATCGTCCAACAGGTGGCACTGCTATGAGGCATTTTTCACGATTTACATGATTTTAGCGATAATTATATCTCAAAAACTATTGCACGGAATCTGATCAAACGTCATATTCTGTTAAACCTTGACATAATTTGATGCAGATTAGCTTTTTATGTATATCATATAGCAGGTGGCGCTGCTATGCAGCATTTTCCCCGATTTTGCTATAGCAGTATCTCAAAAACTAATGCACGGAATTTAGTCAAACTTCATATTCCACATAAGTAGCACTTCCACATAAATAGAATCTTATTAGGCTTGGGTCTATACTGTCCAAAGCTATCGCTTTTGTGCACTTTGAGTAAGGAATTTTGGTTGCAGACATCTAAGAGACTGGGTGCTAAAATTCAATGATTTGTTTGAAAAATGCTATGCTTATATCTCCTTTTTAAATGCACACAATTCAACAAATCTATACTTTTAGAGTTTGTTATTATAGGCAAAGAATTGTCATTTAATTTTGGCACTGTGATTGCAAATTTTGAGACATTAACATGTATGGAGTAGAAGAAAATTTGGGATTGGCACATCCGACTAGTTTTCACTTAATATTAATTCTTGTGGTCTTCAAAGAAGCCTACCTGTTAATAACATTGCTTAGTTTAATAAAATTACCTATTTCACTTTCATATTTTAAAAGCATTAGGCTGTCAAGTCTGTCATCCCTCATTGTAGCTTGCAATATATATTTTTTTAATTTTTATTTGACTAAAGATTCTTTCATTAGATGCAACGCCATAAAGATAAGCTGCTGTGAATGTTAAGGGTGTTCTCAAATCCAAAAGGGCAACTTTCTGACATAAGTTTTAATTTGTTTTTGTTCGTAATTGCAAGAAACTAGCTGGTGATGTTGTTCAGAAACTATGTCATTGAGCTGTTTTTTCCATTTTTTTGCAAACGCAATAGATCTTTCAGAAAAGAGTGCCAAAGTGGACGTTTTGAACCGAGTTTCCACGCGAACGGAGAATAAGCACTCAAGAGCGGACGAAAACGTGTTTGTCATGTGATCCAAAACGCTTATAATTCATTAGGTAATGGATGGATCAAAAAATGGAAAAAACAGTTGTATTCCAAATCACTTCCATGGCCAGGCTTTCCAATTTTATACCTTTCCGTTAAAAAATGAATTTGTAAATGTGTCAAAACGTTTTGTGCTTGTTGGGCAGAGCAGTTAAGAACAGCCTTAAGGTACAAGTATATAGTTTGACGGCGTGACCCAAATAGTCTTTGAACTTCATGGCATAGTAAAAGGTTTGTTAAGTGAGTTGGGATTTGGTTTATTTCTATTTGACTCTGCAAGTCATGTACATCCGGTGTATCATATCCAGGTGGAAACATTATTAACTTTTCCCTTGCAGAATTGCAATTTAAATATGGAATGCATTGCTGCAATATTTTCTTGATATAGGAAACATTGTCATTTAAGCCCATTTCTAAATTCCCGAAATTTTCTTGTATTTCTTATAATTCTTTATTGTAAAACTTATGTGTATCAATGTCCACTGCTGTGCTATTATTTTTATCTATTGCGTTTGGTGAAACCGTTTTCCTACGGTGCTTTCCGAACTCAGCTTCTCCAGTCACATCCTAATATTCATAATTGTTTGTGAGCCTGTCTGTAAGGAAATCTTTAAGGATATCTTAAATTTATTTCTTCAAAATTTTATTCAAGTGCAACGTGACAGTGTTACAGTGCATGTCGATTTTTTCTTCAGTTGATGGACTTCTTTCATGGTCATATTTCTGTTCCAAATTAAAATCGTCCATTTTTTACCTTTTTCATCCTCGAATGGATTTTTAGATGCTCCAAAATCTTGCTCGAAAACTCTTTTTCTATTATGAAGGGTTTCTTCGTCCTGAGATTTATAGTAACTTTTTAGAACAGCTTTAAACACAGAACACTGGACTTTTGGATTAAAATTTTATAGATATATATAAATATAAACGAACAGGACTGATATATATTTCCGCACACAAATAAAATTAAAATGTGACAAATTTATCTAAACTAATGACTTCTTATATCCGCATTTGCTCATATAACGCTTTTTACTTGACAGCGAAGGGTTGACTAATTTTTGCGGCAAAAAAATCACGCGAATGAGTAAAATATTGTCCAAAAATCGCAAAATTAGTCAAAAAAGTTGTGAATACTCATCAAATCTTCTTGCCCATAGCTGTGTTTCAAGTAGGTTACTACATTCCTTTCTGTTGTGCTACAAGAGTGATCTCCAATTTTCAAAAGAAGCTGCAAACCCTTTGGATTAAAATATCTGGATTCTCTTTTGGGAGGAGAAGGGGAGTTAGGGTGAAATTTTTGAGAAAGGAACAAAGTTTTGGAGGAAATAAAGGAACTGGTTAGTCAGTTATTGATGGACAGGAGTAGAGAAATTTAGGTCTTGTATATGTATAATATTTTTGTAGAACTAGAAAATACAATGATAGATTGAGTGTGGCTGATTTCTTTTTCTATTTCTTTTGATAATTTAACTTGTTTACTGTTGCAGTACTCAAAATAATCACCAAAACAATAAAAATTTCGTAATTTTTTTACTATTACTTTAAAAAAAGAAAATGTCTCAAAAATCTAGAATTTCCCAACTCTAAGCTTAAATTTCCCAACAACACATATATTGGGGGGGGAGGCTCCCCCCCATACCCCCCCCATGGCGACGCCCCTGAAAACTAATATTAGCTTAAGGGATTATATTAAATTTTTCTTTGGTGACCTAAGTAGGAATTGACTTTAAAAACAAAATTTTTATATTACTTGTTCATTTAAAATACTAAATACAAAAGTATTTTTAAAATGTATTTCAAATACAGGTATTTTAGAAACTGCATGGCTCTGGAAATAGCAGTTCTCAAAAATCAGAAGATTTAGCAGCTGTGAAATTCTTTTACAATTGACTTTCCCATTTCTTCATTTTAGTGCAGAGATGGCACATTTTCACATCTGCGTGCCAAATTTTTTCAAAGAATATTTTATGTGACTATGAAAAAAAATTTAGTGCATCAAATAATGTGGGAAAATTAATTGTAATTTTGTTTTCAGGATTAAATACATGGTTAATATACAGTGTTACATTTAAAAAAAATAATAATATAATAATAATGCAACTGCATTGTTGCATCTGAGATGCCAAATAATTTATACCGGGTTTACTTATTTTTAAGGTAGTGCAAACTGAACTGAAGTCATCTGAGAAGAAATTTCTACTTGAGTCTTTCATATTATTCAAAATGGCAAATCTCAGCTTCTTTAAACAGCTCTTTGTGTTGGGCATTAATATCAAATTTTCATATGTATATCATGGAAATTTTTGCTTATAATACCTAATAATCTTTACTTTTTGATATTTTCAAAATTCTTTATTAATTGGAAAACATTTTCAAACATATTGAATTAGACTGGGATTAATTAAGTTGCATTTCTGTTTTTTAATTCACAACCAATCAAATTTCGACAAACTCAGTATGTATCTTGATTTAGAACACCTCAACCAATTTCATGCTGAAAATATTCTGTAATGTGCCACTTATAGCAGATTCGCTGTTCCTCCTCTAGTGAGATTTTGAAAAGTTTGAACAACATATTTAACTTATGGTGTAATTTTCTTTTCTAGGTGATGTTTCCCTTAGACCAGAAGATTTTCAAAGAGCCCAAAAGTACTGTAAGTGGGCTGGTAGTGCCCTGCAGTATGAAGATGTACCAACAGCTGTTGACAATTTACAAAAAGCCTTGAGATTACTCACAACTGGTGAAGACAAATAGCTTTAAATATTGAACTTTCTTCACAATATAAACTTTGTGCTCTTTGCTGACAACTTTTGAATATGAAATTTTTTTCTTCAATTAAAGGTGTATATATATTTTTGCTTGCTATATATTTAAAAGATTTTAGATTTTATTAAATCAATAAAGCTATGGAAATATTTTTTCTATTACTGTTGAAATTTTAAAACTGCTGTCAGCATGTTGAGATTTATGCTTTAAATACAAATACACATGTGTAGCATTTTTTACATTCCACTTTCTGCTTTCCTATCACAAGATTTAAGAAAAAAAAAAAAAATCGACATAGATCTATATTCATGTAAAAATATTCACATTCAAAGTTTTGGAATCTCAGCAATTAGTTACAGTATTTTTTTAAAGTTATTTTATTATTTTTTACTTTATATACTACTTGTTTATTATTTAAAAATACAGACTGTGTTATTTATTTATAGCCACAGTTTGTTATTTATCTTTTATAATTTGTTGTGAAATTAAAATGAGTGTACATTAGTATGTTAATTATGTAAAAAATAAAATTGGTAATGCTTCTAAAAAATTTCACACATTCAAAGCTTGAAATGTTGTTTATGGACCTACTAAATTATACTTGTGAATATTGATTTGATGTTCATTCAATATATTTGCACACATCTTTATTGAGTACAAAATAATTAATGAAAAGTAATAAAAATTCATATTACATATTGATGTATCATCATTATAAAGGCATTAATATAAGTATTATTGAACTACATGTAGAATATTCTCACATATTCTTAATCAACATAAATATATTTTCTTAAATCAAGAATGTGCTTAGCAGTGCACATATCTATGCTCATTTAACTTTTTAACTGTAATTTTTTTTTTTTTTTTTTTTTTTTTTTTTTTTTTTTTAATGCAAGTCTGATAATTTATTTCCATGTTAAAAGTTTGAAACATGCTGTTTTTATGATACAAATAACAAAGCAGTATATTTAATTGCCTATTTGTGTGATGTAAAAGTATCAATAATTACAGCCAAAAACTCAATATTAAACTAATTTTAAAATATCTTTGCCAGAATTTTTTGATAAACTTTAGTCATAAATTCAACCAACTACAAAGCAGTCATAATTTCTAAAGTATTTCAATAACGGTTTATCAACAATATTTTACTTAGTCATGCCAACAAAAGTTGTTAGTATAGTAGATCCTCGTTAGATCGCATTTGCTAAAAGACCCCCCCCCCCCAACACAAATATATATAATTGAGGATATTAAAAAATTAAAAGGTAGCACCCTAAATATAAGTTTTAGTTTTGACAATTTTTATGTCAATTTAAAAGCATGCTAGAATTTTCATTACAAAACTGCCAATTTATTCTAAATTTAAAAAAAACCCAAATTTTTTTGTGTGCATGCATGCGAGTGTATGGTGGGAGGAGGGAGATGAAAAAATAGCAATATACAGTTGGCACTCGATTTTACGAACCTCTTTTTTACGAATTATTCGTTTTTACGAACTGGTGTACTGGTCCCAACCAACATCCCATTGAACTAACGTTACTCCCATTTATGAACACTTATATGAGTCCCACCAAGTTCGTAAAATCGAGCTTCTACTGTATTTGAATTAATGCTATAATGAGGGGCTATTGCATTATTGTTGTATCTTTTTTTCTTTTTGCCAAATTGTCAGGGTTTCTACATGTCAGTAGAAAACCTGGAGAACTGAGAAAAGTAAGGGAATTTTAAAAGTGTCCAAAAGTTATGGAGAAGTTTTCAAAAATTCTCATTAATTTAGTGAAATGTGTCATGAAAAGAAATTGAGAATGTCCGTATCAGAACTTTTGGCCATTTTTTTGAGCAGTTTATTTCATTGAAATACTTCTAAAATCTAAAGTCGTCATATTGCCATTGTTATGGCATATACCCCAAGACACATTGTAATACTTCAAGACAGAGCATATTTTAAGGAATTTTCACTGGGCGACAAACGGTTTAGTCTCCTGTTCCAAATAAATGTTCATAAATCAACCCCTACCCCTGATAACAGCAAACCAAATACTAAGTATATCGATTGGCTGATAAACTTTTATATCTTATTAGTTATGTCTACTGTACTTCTCCTGTTGCGGGTTAGTAAACTACAAAATCGCCATTGAAACATCTAAACCGCCTTATTTATAATTAGGTAAAATTAAAGAGGCTGCATTCTCGTTTCATACAACATTTTAATTGTTATGTTAGTAAAGGACCAAACACATAACATCTAACCTAACAAATTCGTATGCCTAATTAAAACTTTATATAAGAAAATTATCATTTAAATTCATGTTAAAATATTGTTTACCTATTATTAGTTTGTACACTTTGCTTTTGTTCATAACCATAATGTATCAGACTAATTAGGCAATTGGAGCCTAGAATAAATTCTGAAATTCAAAAATAAATTTGACTTGCATCGTTAAATAGTTCGTGAAACAGTGCCTTAACTATAGTTTTAGACCCAATTTTGAACTAATCAAGAAAACACACTTCCCTCTTGATGGATGAAAATCATCAAATTTAAAAATAATATAAAATTACTATGCTAAATTTTATAACATGTTTCCAAAATGTAAAATGAATAAAAATTGTAGTGGTTAAACATATTTTGACTGAACCAGATTTTACTCTTTATGTTTTAAAAAAGCAAACTGTATCAATAAAATATTTCCAAAATGCTACAATAACAGTTACAATGTTTTAAATTTTAATACAAATGACTGTCCAGAGTTGTATAATATAGATGCACGACGTGCGCAGAAAGTTTTTCGCGATTTTTAGAAAGAAAAACGTTCTTGTAATTTTTTTTTTAAATATCGAAAAATAAATAATATTCCCCAATTTTATGTACGATTTATTTATTGTCTGGCAGGGGTGATTCTGTTCCGAAAATTTAAAAAAAATCGGACATCAGTCCGAAGATTCAGACATAAAAAAAATATCACTAAAAAATATTGGGAATTTCAACAAATGGTCGTCAAAAGAAAAACCAATTTCGTCAATCGTTCGCAGAAATAATCACGAATTTCGTCAAAACATTGTAAAAAAAAAACGAATTTCGTCAAAGGGTCGTAAAAAAAGATAATTTCGTCAAAGAATAGCAAAATTTTATGTATGATTTATTTATTGTTTGCCAGAGGAGATTCTGTTTCGAAAATTTAAGGCATTCGGTTCCGAAAATGAAAAAAAAACATTGGCCATCAGTCCGAAAATTCAGACAAAAAAAATCACTGAAAAATATTGCGAATTTCAACAAATGGTCGTCGAAAAAATAACAATTTCGTCAAAGGACCGCGGAAAAAATGCGAATTTCTTCAAAGAATCGCAAAAAAAAGATAATTTCGTTAAAGAATCACAGAAAAAAACGCAAATTTCGTGAAAGGAATGCAGGAAAAAAAATTCGTAAAAGCGTAGCGAAAAAAGGCCGAATTTTGTCAAAGGACCGCGAAAAACCCCCACAAATTTTGCAAAAGAACAGCGGGAAAAACTAATCCCTCAAAGGATCGCGAAAAACAACGCGAGTTTCATCAAAGGGCCGCGGAAAAAGCGAGAATTTCATCAAAAGATCGCAAAAAAAAACACAAATTTCGCCAAAGGATCGCGGAAAAAAGCGAATTTCGTCAAATCGCATAAAAAACGCAAATTTCGTCAAAGGAGCGCAGGAAAAAAACGAATTTCGTAAAAGCATAGCGGGAAAAAGTGGGAATTTTGTCAAAAGATCGTGGAAAAAATGCAAATTTCGCCAAAGGATCGCGGGGGAAAACACGAATTTCGCCAAAGAATCGCAAAAAAAAGAAGACGCACATTTCTTCAAAACGCCGCGGGAACAGCGCAAATTTCGTTAAAGGATTGCGGAAAAAACGGATTTCGTCAAAGGATCGCAGAAAAAGCGCAAATTTTGTCAAAGGATCGCGGAAAAAACGGGAATTTCGTCAAAGGGTCGCGGTAAAAACTCATAGGTCTCTTTAATGATAATACCTATGAATGGACTTCTCCCTACAAAATGTGATTCAGTTGTTTCAGAAGCAATGTCACATTATTTCTGTGAACGGAAATTAATTTGCAGAAAGTTTTTGACCCAATATTTATGTGCGCAGAAAGTTTTTGGTTTTATACAAGTCTGGGACTGTCTTATGAAAATGGTAGAATTAAACAGGTAGAGAAAACGATTTTGTTCGTGTTTTAAATTTTTTAAACTTTATTAATTATTTATAATGTTTTCAAAATCATACAATAATAATTATATTCGTTAAGTTATTTTACAAGTAACTGTCTTTAGCAAAGCATTTTTTGACAAATCATATTTCCCATAGGTTTCTTTATCTGGAAATGTCCTACTTTTTACTTTGCTCTCTAG
Source organism: Maratus speciosus (assembly GCA_963932465.1). Classification (NCBI taxonomy): domain Eukaryota; kingdom Metazoa; phylum Arthropoda; class Arachnida; order Araneae; family Salticidae; genus Maratus; species Maratus speciosus. Next base: position 298,570,750 of record OZ010798.1, read on the forward strand.
GAACCTTGCAATAACAGGTCTGGGATCATAAAAAGTTGTTCCAATTCCATTAAGAGCAATGAACATCCTTGAGTTTAAAGCTTCTCTTTATACTAGTTCCGACTGTTTTTTAGATTTAAGCGTTGTATGTATGGACACAACTCCATGTGCTAACAACTTTATGTGCCAACATAAATAAACCTATGACAGCACCAAAATTGTTTAAAACAGAGTGAGGTTGAGATGCCTTAAAGTAGAAATAGTCTTGCTGTCAATGAGATGGAGGCAGATTTTCAGCTACACAACAAAGCCATCACATCATCGTTTAAATAGGCGACTTCGCCTTTACCAAAAAAGTTCTCAACATCAAGGTGTGCTGCACTAGCAACCTCTGTTGGTCTTCGTTCGTTTAACAAAGCATCTATCCTGTAGGAGATGCTCACTTTATCCTCTTCCAATCTTTGAGAAACAAATTCTTTACAACTCAATATAATTTCTTTTCTCACTGCAGACCAGCATCTCTTGGTAGAAACTAACGAGTTGTTTTTACATCTCTGAGGATTTTCTTCAATTTACTAATCACTTTCAGATTCCTGAGTGCCTTCATTTATTTACATCAACTGTTCTTCGTATCCCTCAAGACTTACCCATTTTTGATAAGCGTCAAAGAATTTGTAAAAAAATTTCTTTGGCAAATTCTATATAAATTCTTTATCAGGCAGTGTAATGAAAGACCTTTGACTGTCTGTCTCAAGGTTTTTAAAGTGTATCGGAACATCTAGCATTAGGCAAGCCAGATGTTGTTTACTTTTTTAAAACCTATTTATAATCGAATAAACCCGCGAGCAGAAGTTTGTTCAGTTTTTGATGAGTAGGGTTGAGGGTTCACAATGTTTTTGCAGGAGAGAAAAATTGTGCCATACTGCTTTTGCCAAGTTTTTTAAGTGTTTCACGAACTGTACTTCAAAATATGCAAAGAAATAAAAGGCACTTTGATTTTCTCCAGAAAATGTTCCAGATATTTCTTCAAGCACTTTAACGCGTAGAGCAGAAACTCGATAAAATGTTGCTTGATGATTCCAACTCCGACACAGTTAAGTCAGACAGCAAAGCATCAAACGCAAAGTTAGTCTTTACCCAAGTACCGTTTCATAAGAGCCTGTTTCTGCCTGTATTTCCCTTTACCCAATTATAGTTAAGCCTGTCAACTTATTTTTTGCGATATTCTCAGTGCAGAAATTATCAAATACACCCTTGACAAAATCCACGAAGCCTTCTGCTCCTCGCTTACTGAATTTAGATTGTCCTAGAAAAACTCATTCTATGTCCTGTTCTTTTGAAAAAAATCGTGCTCTAACAAATTTGTTATCAATTCCATATTTCTCAACAGAACCATCTACTTGGACAGCAAAACAAACAGCATTTTGTAATTGTGATACGGTGTTTTCTTTTACTCATATGACATCTGTTGCCATTCTTATCATCTCCTGAGTCAGCTTATATTATTCACCTGGTTAAAAAAAAGTTGCCGGCACCATACCCTATCACTGGGCGACAATATCTTGGTACTAGGCGACACTAGTGTCGCCTACTTTATATGTTATTTTATGCTCTGCTTCAAGAAGACTGAATGGAATAAGTGGGTGGAATTAATTATAAGTAGGTCGTATGGAAATAGAATGGGAGAAGGATTTAGCTGTTATCAGTTGAAGTGCTTTGTTCATAAAGAAAATATCAATTTTTAAGTTAGGATTAGTCATATTGCAAGATGGCACTTGAATTTGTGTGATTTGTCTATATAAAAAATGAGTTATTGTCTAGTCCATGTAGTTCTATACTTTCTTACTTTGAGTATTGTTATTTGAGAGACATATTTTAAGCTCTAAATTTTTGAATTTTTCTTAAAAAATATATATGATAAATATTTTTTTAAATATAGTTTGCTAATTTTCTTTTGTCTAAAAATTTTTTTCAGATATTTTACTACTAGATTGATTTACAATTTATAAAAGATAATGTGACTTAATAATTTGTACCAAGTGTGTGCATATTTAAATATATTATTAAAAAAAATCTCTTAACATCAAATCAAAACATTTAAACTTATTAAATTCTGCATTCGTAGAAAACTGTTTTGCATACAAGCCCTAGAATTTGTTTTAAATCTTTTGCATTCTTATGTCATTTTCTGTTGATAAAAACATAAGTGGTCTAACAGTCAGTTTGTTAGTTTTTTAAACTTCTGAAATCTCATCTAGGAAGAAATGAAAATTCTATTGACATATTAAAAGTCCCTGCCGGCTCGGTCTACAGGTGGAGGTAGATTTCGAAATTAAATACTAATTTCACCACCAGAAACTAAATCAAGATTAGAGATAAAACCCAGTTTAACAATTTTATCTGGCTGCTTTTAACAATTGTTTTATTTAATTTTTCTGTAAGAGCTTGTTTTATCAGAATCACATTTAAGGCAGTAAAAAAAAAAAAAAAAAAAAAAAAAAATCCACGCTCAACGAACTCGAAATTTTTTGACTCATTTTTAAAAGTAAAGACATGAAACTTGCTGAAGTGATTTATAAGAGACCTGTGTTTTTATTTTTCGTTCAATTAATTAGAACTCATCTAATTAATTGAAACAAAAAAGATTGACCATCTTTTTTCGTTTCCAGCACTATCGCTTCGGGAAATTTGGTTCAAAGTGTCCATTTTGACAGCATTTTTTGAAATATATTCTACTTTTAACAAAAAATCGATCAATACAGCACATTACATAGTTTCTGAATAAGAGAGTCTGTCAATTGGATGCGTTTGAGAGTAAAAATTAATTTAAAAATGAGTCAGAAAATAAGCCATTTAGATTTGAGTACACTCTTAACACAATACTTTTTTCGTCAACCCCTATTTTTGTTTAATTTGTTTTTGCTGTAAGAATTGGTCCTATCAAAAATTTGTCAATATGAAAGTTGTAGATAATATTGAGAAAATGTATAATAAATTTAAGAGGATTGGATATCTTGTGAATTGGTGAAGTTATGAATTTTTTTCTTCTTCAACCCCCCCCCCTTTTTTTTTTTAGTTTTTAATCTCTTTCTTCTTTTTTTTTTTTCCGGTAAGAGTTGGTCTTATCAAAAACTTGTCAATAAAAAAGTTGTGGATAATATTAAGAAGATTTATAATAAGTTTAAGTGAATTTGATATCTTAAGAATTGAGGAAGTTATAAAATTTTTTCTCTGTAAAACCCTATTTTTTTCGCCCCTTGAGCCCATTTTTAATTTTATCAAAAATCTGTGATACCTAAATTTTTGACCCTTTTGCTAGAAGTAATAACTTGAAACTGATTTGATATGTATTATAATTAAGAAGTTATGGGTTTTTTTCTGTTTTCAGAAAACCCTTCCCTATTTCCCCGTCCTTGGTCCAATTTTGCCCATTAACGAACTTGACCGAGATTTTCTACCCCTTGATTTTATGTATCAGTTTAGAAGAGATTTGTGCAGAATTATAGACGTTATTGTGTCCATAAAAAAGTGATATGTATATATATATAGATAAAGTTTTAAACTGGAGGTGGTTTTGGGTTCTAGGAATCATGATCGGCATAGATCTGCAAAATTTTTTCAGAAATTCCAACATAGGGGAGAGTGCAATAGGTAGTATTTCTTACAAAATCTACCTAATATTGGATTGTGTGGCTTACATGGTTGTTGTGCATGGAGTATTCCAAACAGTCCACAACAAAGCAGTTTAGAAAGTAATCCCATTTCTGAGAAGTATGTACTATCTTTTTAAAATTTACTCTACCTCATGGAAATAATATTCTCAATATCAAGGAGTGATATTCAATGATGAAGCAGCTGCGCACCAGCAATCCATTTGTCAGCATTAAATTTAAATAGTATTCTTATTTAATGATAGAATTTTTGACATTTTATAGTGTGAAGAATAATGCTAAAATTTGGTGGTGAAAATCGGCACTCTAGTGTGCAGCTATTCTGTCACTGAATATTTATTCTATAGCATTTGCCCAGATTTAGCATATTTTAAATGTTCTGAGTGAACTATTTTCATATTTTAAAATATGCAAGCACAAAAAAAGGGGGGGGGGGATTTTAACAAGAATATCTGTAAAAAATGTTCAAAGTTATATGAAAAATCAACTAATATTAGCCTGGTTCTTTAAATTAATTACTGAAGGGTTCCAACTTAGCCCATATCTTTATGCAATATTATTTGTGTTATTAAAATTTTTCTGCAACAGTGTTTAAAAAAACCAACATTGTCAATGAGAAATGGTTAAAAAAATGGCAGCAATCAATCTGGGAAGTGAAGAAATTTTCATAAATTGTCATTATGTAGATGTTGATTTTGCCACTACAAAATTTCTCTATAAATTAAAATTTAGTAGGAAAGAAATTCAAAACGGAATGCACTTTAATATATGCCATATTTTGTTTGGCATTTGATTGTTTGAAATCCAACAATAACTTGGCAAGGAATGAATGTCTGCTTCAAGAAAATCTCCATAAAAATAACAAGGAATGAATATCTGCTTTAAAAAATCTCCATGAAAATTACTAGATAGGTAAATTTGTTGCAAAAAGGGGGGAAAAAAATATGGAGTTTGATCCAGAAAATAAAGAATTGGATTCATTCTATTTTTTGAAAGAGAAAAAAAAAAAATAAATAAATAAAAGTAAATATCTCCGAAGTTTAACAGTTTTTCTCAATCATGTCACATAATGCAACTGTAGCTTCCAGTCAGTAAAAAATCATTGAGATTGAAAACTTATGTGAAGAATAATTAATTTCTCCCAGATATGTGCAGGATTTTATTTTTTTTCAGTTGAGGAATACAAGAAATAAATAAATAAATAAAAGTAAATAAAAATGTGCTGTAGGCTGAAAAACAAGAGAGGATAAGATAGAATCTTGCTTTTGAAGAAAGAAGAATGAAACAATGTAGGATGTTCAACACTCTAGGAATAGACAGCAAGGACAGAGAAAAAAAAAAATATATATATATATATATAGTAGCATCTATATAAATCTAAAAACTATAGGTGTAGAGTTTACAAAAAATCAAAATTAGTTTTTAAAAGTGTTTAAATTAATTCTACTGTTCAAAGAATAAAAATGTGGATCAGTATCAATTTTATTTAAATTTGTAAGACCTTTTCTTAAAGTATTTTTCATATATAAGTTTTTTAAAAAGGTATTTTGCCTCAAAAATATCCTTTAATACTGACTAAATCTGTTTACTTTCACTGCATTTGCCTTAGAAATTTAATGAAAGTGGACAGTTTTAACAATGAAAAGTTAAACATGAGGTCAGGGAAAAAAAAAAAAAAAAAAAAACTTGAAAAATTATGGAATTTTTTTGGTTGTGTACTGTATTACATTTGTTAATTAGTGAAACAACTACTCTAAAACTAGAAAACCTTTTATTTAAAAAAAGAAAAGGGTCATTAACAATAGGTCATTGAAACAAATTTTTTTGTTCTTTCTTGTTTTTACTAATATAATACTGTATTTACTTAAAAAAGCTCTAAAATACAAAATCTTCTTTTACCGAAGATAAGTTTAACTTTCTTATAATATATAAAGATATTATTGGCATCTTGTAGATGATAATATTTATATACATTTCGTACTTGTATGACAACACTTCTTCAGAACTTGTAAAACTTCTTCAGAAAATCATACAATAGTTAGGGGTTGGGAAGAGAGTCATTTTAATCGAACAGACCTGTAAAATAAATGTAAATAAATATACTAAAATAATCATTGAATACTCAAACGGTTATATGTAATCAAAATGGAATATTTAGTGATTTTCTTACATAAATGCCAACAAATAAATTAATATCAAAAGTATGCTCAACACCCCTTTCCCTTCTTACCAGGGCGGGACCAAACTGGGCTCAAGAAAAGGGCACAGAGCTTGTAGTGTGGGTGGTGGCTGCACAGACCATCACCTCACCAAATTCACGACTGAAATTCCAGGGTTAGATAGAACTCGATTAGTATATTAAAAGAGAACTGGTCTGACAAGTCATATCTTGGTGGAAAGCACTTGCAGACTAAAATTTAGTGGTTTATTGATAGATCCCTATTTAGTTTAGTTTTCTAATGAAATCCCTGCATTCTTTTATCCCTTTCCATGCGGATATGCTTTCTGAATCAGGATTTTTATTCTGAAATTCAGTGGTGATCTACCAATCAATCATTACAATTTGTTTGCATTTTGTTTTTACCAAGTAATGACTTGGCAGACCAGTTCCATTGTAATATGCTAATAAAGTTCTACCTAATCCAGGAATTTCAGCCATGAATTTGATGGGGTGATAGTTTGGGCAGCTGCCGCCCAGTCTATTGAATATTTAGAGGGTGCAAGTATTTTAATGGAATCATGTCAGTTTACCTGCTTGTTAGTATATGACATTACAAGATTTAAGGCAGCTGGTCACTCAGTTACGGAATTCTCCTCCGTAATATTAAGTTTATGGAGTTTTGATGCATTTGTATATTTAAAATATCTTCTCGGGAAATTCATATTTTTAACATCTTTTTTCTGTGTACACTTCTTAAAGGATGTCTCTTTTTTTCTTAGTTTTCAAAATATTTCTAAAATCTATGCTGAATTTAATATTTTATATGCTAAAAGTGGGCAAACTGTGAGTAAGATTTTAACACTTCCTATAAAATTAAGGCTATACTTTAGAAATATTTCGAGAACTAAGAAAAAAAAAAGATATCTTTTAGGAAGTGCACACAAAAAATAGAAATTAAAAATATTAATTTCCAAAGGAGATATTTTAAATATATGAATGCCTCAAGTGTCCATAGACTTTACATTAGTGAGGGGAAATCGGAAGATGAATGACCAGCCCCCTTAACACATGTGTAAAGGCATCAAGTATGAAGATAGCTTGATATTAATATCTCTGATTCTGGATAGAAGAATCTGTTTTATTCACTATGCATGTTATAAGCATCATAAAATTCATTTGCTATACAATTTTCTGTAACATATTCTGTGATATACAGAAATTGATTGAACAGAGATTATTTTGTAGTAGATTGACAGATACCAATGCTAGGACTTCTTATTTTACTTCTTTTTCCAATATGTTATCATATTGGTCATAATTTGATACATCAATTATTGTGTTTATTAAGGCAAACACATTTTTCTTGCTTTAATTCATCAGCAATTTCAGCCTGGATTTCAAACCTAATAACTTGTTATTCAAGAGCAAGCAACACAGAATTATTGGCCCACTCAAGGGTTGAGTTTGGCCACCTGGTCTAAGTTGAACCTGAATGCAATTTCCGTCAACATCTGGAAAGTAAATTCTCTCTTTTTTTTTTTAATGGCAGCTTATTATTATTTTTTTTTAAGTACAATCTTTACATGGGGTCCCTGTTAAATGGCGGCTCCTTCACCATACATACACAAACTTCATCTAAAAGACATTTATATCTAGATTAAAAATATTTTGATCCTCATAAACTTTTTTTAAAGCAAAAGTACCACATATTATAGGAGCAATTGAAAGTGCATGTGAAACCATTTAAAACATTTGGCATAAGGAGAATAGGGAAGAAGAAACTTATTTTGTTTCTTTGAGAAAAAATATTTTATAGATTCTTAATTTGCTATATTGATACTGCATTATACATCTAAACAAGCTTTCTACAGAGAAAATGCAACAAAAATAGCTCCTTTAGTAGCACCTTAAAATCACTAAATTAAGTAAATTTACTCTTCTGAATCATACTCTTCGTCTTCACATGATTTACAAAATTCTTATTATAATTAACAAGCAAAAAAAATATTAAAGTTTCCATAATTGAAAGAAGGGCCTTTAAAGTTTTTTAGACATAATTTTCTTTTCCTTGAAAAGCTAAATCCTGTTTTACCTCCTTCCTTTTTAAAAAAAATTAATGACACAAAAATAAAATTTCTTAAAAAAAAAAATAATAATAATAATAATCGGTGCTGGATTGCTAAAAATGTTTAAAATCTTTGGAGTACAATAAAATATTTATTAATATATGAATTATGCCAGTAAAGGGAATACATAAGATCTGTCATAATTTATTGATTTAAAAAAAGAAATTATCTTTACACACTTTAATATTCATGCTATAGAAAACAGATAAAAACAAGTCATAATTTAAAATAATTAAGTATTAAGTGATTTATTCAAATATTTTGATTAAGGAATCCTATACCTACCATGTTAAATTAATGTACCTTTTCTCAGAAACTACGAAATATATTCATTTGAAATTTTTTATATACATAATATAAAAAGTTCCTAATAAAGTAAAGTCAAATTTATAAACAGATATTATTTAGCTATTTTTAGAAAAAATGTGGAATAAAAGTTACTTTTAAATAACAAAAAATTTGCATTTTTCCAAAGAAAAACATTTTCATAAAAGTTTTATGCATATGTAATTAACAAAAGTTTACTTCAGATTGATCTGGGATATGTGTAAAATATTCAGCAAAAATTACAGACAATAATATGTAGTAGTTTCTATAAAAAGATACATCAAAGTTCAAAAAACAACATTTTGAGAAAATAGAGTTTAAAGTTCATGTATGTAAAGCTTATGTATGATGTAAACAAACTGAAATACTAAAAAATTTTTAATTTCTCGTAGTCATAAAAACAGAAATAATATACCATTCGAAAGGGGAAAAATAAAGTATTCATAATATTAAAAAAGAAAGATTTTTTTTTCAAAAATTTGACTTCCAACTGCCCTTAATAGTTAAATATGTAAGAAAATTCAGCTGAGTGATTAATGTGTTATGTATTAGTTTTAAAATTTGATTCCATAAATATTTTATGAATATAATCTAATGATTTAATTTGTTTTGAGGAATTTTATGAATTATAATATTCTCCAGCCTGTAGAAGATGACAAATATCTATGGCAATTATTTTGTACCAAATTGTATTGTATGCCTAACACCACATACTATGACATATATTATGAGAGTAATAGTATAAAATTTTAATGAAAGATTATTTCTTCTCTAACGTATATGGAAATTAATGCTTTACCTTATTTTTTTTTTAATACCGATTTTTTTGTCATGGAATAAATTTAATTTGAAAGAGTTTTTGAAATACTGTTATCCTAAATCATTAATTATTCTGTTGAACATAATTTGAGATCAGTTTAATATAAGTTGCAAGTTGATATCCTTAATTCTAAATTAAATTATTATATGATAGACTTACCCCCATACATAAAACCCAAAAAGTCTATCTATGAACTTTGCTGCATTTTTTTTTTTTTTTTTTTTTATGTAATCCTTTGGTAGTACTTATTTTATAATTTGAAGAAAATCTTAAGTAACTGACAAATTTCTATGTAAGTTCAATGATTATTAAAAAGTTTATAACCTATCATGTAGAAGTACAATTTAATATGACTACTTAATGCATGAACTAAAAACACAAAAAAGTTACTTAGTGAAAAAGAGCAGTTCAAAATTAAAAAAAAAAAAATCATGTAATTTACATCTTACTTACCAAAGCCCATATCTTCATCAGATTCTTCACTTTCTTCCTTCTTTTCTTCCTTTTTGGGCTCTGAAGAAAGAATGATGTTAAAAAATTAATTGAAAAAGAATTTTATTGTTTTTGATTATGTGTAGAATATAAATAGATATGAGATTCTTTCCCTTACTGGAAAAAACTAAAATTTAGCAATAATTGCAGTTATTTAATCTGATATTGGCAGTATTGATAATTATGCCACTATCAAAAGTTTTGGCAAATTAATATCAGGCACCAGTATGAAAATAATTATTAATAACAAAAAAGTATATAATATTTAAATATAATCACAGTTTTTATGTCTGTATAATTGGGTAAGTACAACACAATCACTGAACAATTCAGATTCTCAAAATTCTGTGTGTAAATTTTTCACTGAGCCTATGATATATTTTTGAAGTAATTATTCCAAATATCTTTTATTTTTTTTCATTGAAATGCTATAGTCATATTTTGACTATTTTGGTTGTAAAATATTAATAACCTCGAATTAATATTAAGACTTTTGTTTAACTGTGCAAGTCTTTTTCAGAGATTAGTTAATACCTGTTACAAGGATATAAATCACTAAACAGAACAAACTGTTTTTTTTGTTATTTTTTAAATGGGATTTTAGAAATAGCAATATGGCTATTAATAAAAACAACTTAAGTTGTTCTAACTTATCAAATGTATGATGGTTTTATAACAAATTTGAAACTGTTTCTGATATTTTTCTGAAAGACTGGACTTTAGAAAATTGTTTTAAACAATATATTAAAATATATATCTCACAATGCTAGTACTAAAGATGTTGCATGTAGACAGTATAAAAAAAAATGAATCAGTTATTTTATATTTTAAACATGCCTGAATAAAATAATTCCTATAAATTTCAAATAATAATAAGAAAAAAATGGAAGGAAACATTAACAATCATTAGTTTATGGAACTGTGTTTAATAAATACACTTATGTATCATAAACTAACTGGTTACTAACAATCCCAAATTTAATTTTTAATAATCCACTAGAAAACTTAAAGCATGTGAATTTAGCAAAGAAAAAATAGATTAAATATATTCAATATTTAGCATAAAATATTTTCATTTGAGAAAATACAGATTATTAACAACAATTAATAACATAAAATGATCTTTAAGATTTCAGTCAAGCTGTAAAAGAAAGTTTTCTTGATTGGGGAGAATTTTTTTTTTTAAGAATAAAAAGAAAACTCAAGATATGAAGTTGAGGACATTGAAAAATTGGATGCTAGTTAAGCCCCCCTTTACTTTTAACTAAAATATGTAACAAGATATATTTAAATCCTCCATAACATAATCAACCTCCCTATTTGGATCTGACAAGAAAATGGGAGGGAAATCGAGATGGTTTGCTTGAGACATAATAGAAAAAAGTCATGTATTTCTGCTTATTCTACTGTTACCTTAAAAAAACTTGGCAGTTTCAGAGGAGAAGTGTCAAATGACAAAACACAATACTTCTTGAAGCATGTAAAGATTCCACTGCTAATTGTCAAATCATTCCAGGAATTCCTTATAAAAAGCTTTATTTTCAATAAAAGATCATAATTGCTCATGTAGAACAGAAAAATAAAGCATCCCAGATAACAAGAATTTTTTTTTTGAATAGCCATGGAAAAGTGTATTATATTCATGAAACTACATCATATTTATTTATAGTACTGGTAATCAAAAGATTGTTTATTAAGATTTTCAAGGTATCAATGTTTCACTATGTAGAGCATTTTATTCTTGGAATATAAGGCAGCTGCTACTAAAATTGTTTAAATTTTAAATGATTTCAATTTTCCACATAACTGATTGTAATTGTTATATTTAATTTAAATTATTTTTAAATGAAGTTATATTACTTATATATCCAACAATGTTTATTTTTATCAGTAAATATTCATGTATATGTATTAGGAAAGGATATTTAAAAAAACCGGTTTAAATAAAAAAAAAAAAAAACCTGGTTTAAACCAAATAAGACAGTTTTTTTGGGGTTTATTAAAAAAAAAATAATAATCCAACCCTGGATAATATAATTAAATATATATAGAAAACTATATGTAAGAGAAACAACACATTCACACTTTAAGTTAAAACATGAATACATTAAAATGATTTTCAGTTTTTATTACTAAAATAGGTGCTAAAAATACAATTAACAGGTTTTAAAACATTAAAACCAATAATCAGATGGTAAAAACTTCCCGAGTGCTTTCGACCAAGCCCTGGTCATCATCAATGGGGTGAAAAATGAGAAGAAGACCTTCAGAATGCATACTGGTATAAATAACGCTTATATATAACGTTACATACTGGTGCATACTGGTATATATAACGTTATTTATACCAGTATGCATTCCGAAGGTCTTCTTCTCATTTTTCACCCCATTGATGATGACCAGGGCTTGGTCGAAAGCGCTCAGGAAGTTTCTACCATCTGATTATTGGTTTTAATGTTTTAAAACCTGTTAATTGTATTTTTAGCACCTATTTTAGTAAAAAAAACTGAGAATCATTTTAATGTATTCCTGGATAATATATTTCTAATTATTGTCAAAACAAAACTCTAAAAAAGTTTAATGCTATTGTAGAAAACTTATCAGTTAGTCTATTATATGTAAAAATTAGATACCTTCTTTGGCAGCAGGGGCTTCGGCAGCTGCAGCTGCTGCACCAGCTGGAGCTCCGCCACCGCCCATGCCTCCTACAACAGAACTTACGTTGGTGATTAACTGCTTTAAGTCAACTCCTTCCAAAGCTTTTGCAAATAATGCTATGAAATAAATTTAAGAAAAATAGAAAGATTTTTGAAATTTTCAGTTTTGTGTTATTCGAAAAAATATGTAAAGAGGGAAAGTAACAGATAAATATATCTAAATGAAAAAAACAGAACTTTGTAATGAAGAAGTTTTTCAAATGTGCATAAAAATACCAGATCTATGCTTAATAGAAACCATCACCTTAAACCCAAACAAAAACTTACTTTCTGCATTTCATGAATAAATATAACAGACACTGAACTGCGTTTCATCAGAGTTTTTCAATGAAACAAGCATCTAAAAAAATTTAAATTGATTTTCTATAACAACAGATGCCTTAAAAACAGTACAACTTATCTATTCAAATAGATTATATATTAAAAGTTTAGTTTACTAACAAAAACTACTAAGTTTTTCATACTTTTTAACCTCCTCCTCTACTTCTTAACCTCAAAAATGATATCAAGTTTCACCATATTTTTAGTTAATTTCTTTTAATAATTCTCAGTTAAGAAGTTAAGTAAGAATAAAACAATAATGGAAAATAAACAATGAATGATTTTTTTTAAAAAAGAGAGAGAGATAGAAAAGATAGTCTGTGCATATTTCAATTTCAACAGTTAGCAAGGAAAACAGTTTACTTACGATAGATAAAAAAAAAAAATATTCTGTGTAACACTTTTGATTGAAATAAAACTAAAAGATGATATTGATGGTTATCCTTAATAGTTTATACAGGATAATTTAGAACTTGCAGACAAAACTTTAAGTGGTTACATTACAAAATAACATTTTTCATATGGGAAGCCAGAGAGTCGCAATCTACTTATTCATTCAAAAATGCAAGCTGTTTTGTACCAAACCAAAGATAGATTTTTGTTTCATAACATTTATAATAATGAAGATATGTTAGCATGAGTTTCAACAGAATAGTCTTTCTTTGTGTAAAATGTTATGACATTATTTGAAATGTACTGTAATTTGGTCAATGACACGGACACCTACATACTGTCAGCTGCATTCCAAATTATGGAGTATTTAGATCAGAGTTCTTTGGACATGAATGGTTGCCATTTTCTGCACTTCTCGATATGTCATCAGATTTCACAGAAAGCAAAACTAGTCTGAAAATATTGCTACAATATCTTCATTATTCTGTTAAAATTATGAATGAAATCCATGTTCTGCTTTGAAGAGAGTATTTTTTAATAAATATACAGATTGCGACCCTGGTTTTGATATACATAATTGCTTATTATAGTGTGCTCTACCACCATATGAGTTTTAAATCACACTGTAGATAAAAAAAATTAAATATGTTGTTTAATAAACATATTCGTAAACTTCCATATGATATTAACAGGCTAATTGCCAGTTAACTAGTTTAAGTATTCTATTAATACTTCTCCCTACTAAGTGATTTCTCCCTGATTATCAATCTACTTATGTTCCAGTTATTTAAAAATTCTGTATTTGTATAATATTAAAAACTGATTTTTAAAAAGAAAATCCAAATATGACAATTTTAATAAATTATTGTTAAATGAAATTATCTCACTTATGAAATGATAGTTTTATCATAGACACACTTTATAATGCCTGTGTTAAAAAGAAATTTCATCTTTCTTTGTATGCATGTATTCAAGCATATACACACTAATTTGTAAAAATAAACAATATGTTCTGAAAACAAACATAAATTTCTATTCATTTTCAGACAGAAAAAAAAAATGGTTGACTTCATTATTTTGCTCTTTCTGAGAGAAAATTGACAAAAGAAATAGCAAAATTAAATGATTCCTGATTGAATCCTTCGGACTTGTCTATTTTCCTGTTGTTTACTTTCTATAAAAAATAACTGTTGCCAAACAGTGGGATTTAGCGCTAAAAAATGAATAAGCATGACACCATATTCATGATTTTCAGCCAATAACTGTGGTTGAATGTGTTCGCTGTGTATCCCAACTATGAAAGATTATCAGGAAGTAACCCTGCTGAAAACTTTAAAAAAATACCAAGCATGACTCCTGTTTTAATAATCACAGGATAAAGCTGTACACATCAAAAATCCTTGTTTATGGTTTTGTATACAGTAGTACCACAGATTACGTCGTCTAGCCTGGAAATTTTTTTTCTTTAATTAACCTTCAGATGCCCATTGTAGCATATATGCTACCACCATTGTTTCTAATGTAGTGTATATTTTATATGTGATATTCGAAATTCAAACCAGAAATTAAAAATAGCAATATTTGCTTTATTTAATAATAGGCATTCTGTCATTAATACAGTGGAATTTTTTATTGAAATTTTCTGGTATGAATTTGGATTCTCTTAATTACAGAATTTATAGAACGTATTCTAACATGGAAATTAGAAGGTTAAAGATTTACTTTTTTGAAGAATTTTGATTCTATGAAGGAAAACTTTCCTGTGACAGTCAAGTGATAGCAACAAATAAAAAAAGCCACTAGAAAAAGCTTAAAAAACCCACTCTGCTGTTAGAAAGAGCTTATAAGAGAAAAAAAGAAAAATTTGTCGATTCAAACTTCTTTGCGAGATTTTTTTCACATCCACAAAGACTCAAACGGGGCAGTTAGAACAATAAATTGCAAGTTAACAATTTATTGATTTATTCTGAATTCTTGTATTGCAAATGCACATTTTTGCTAATGTTAAATGTATGCAACATAATCCCTAAATACAATAGAGTATGTTCATTAGTTTTTCCAGAATTTTTAATACTTATCTAAATGTACCTCGACTTACATCGCTAGTTAAGGAGTGAATTGCTGATGTAAGTCAAGGTATTACTGTACTATTGTTATAGCTTATGCTGTTCAGTTTCCAGGAGGGACATAATAAATGCCAATAACAAAAAAAAAGTTTGGAAGGAACAGATTGCTCTTCATTCAGTCAGAAAATGTAAGTAGATATAGCATGTCATACATAGACAACAATTATAAATAACATACATAAAATATGCATACAAATTCAATAAAATCTTGAAATTATGAACCAGAAAAAAAATATTGTAAAAATTTGCAGCAATCATTCTGATGGTCGAACAGCTCTAATGCCATTCAAAATAGCAATAAAATAGTCATAATTTTTATGAATTTGGCATCACATAAATTCACTTGAATATGAATCCTAGATCTTTTTTTTTCTTCAAAATGTGAGATAAAACAGAGAAACAGCAGCTAATATAACTTATATACTTCGTAAAAAAACTAAATTAGTTTATCTACATAATAAAATGAATATGTACAGTCGGACAAAATTTTGCATGTTTGAAGCTTCTAAAAATCTATTTCTGTAAAAAAAAAAAAAAATATATATGTTGATTACAATAAAAAAATTTTCAGAAATTAATTTCAAAAAACATATTTTTGAAATAAATTTAAGAAACAAATGTGAATTTCTTAACAGAAATTAATTTCTAAAAGCTTCAAATATGTGAATCCAAAATTACAGCTCATTTAGAGAAATGAGCTGTAATTTTTGAAAAAAAAAAGTAGTTTAAGAAATAATTAAAAAAAAAAAAAAAAAAAAAAAAAACTTGCATTACAATATTTTTTGCACCAATTACAAATGGATGTAACATTAAAAGTTCAAAATTTTAATCCTTCATAATTCCAAAACATTATGTAATGACTCCCAGTTTGATATCCTGAGGTAAAATGTATCCAAAAAGCCAAATATAATGTCAAAATTGGTATTGAAAATTCCACACTTTGATAGAATTTCACTATGAATACTTAAGTTTTTTTCTTTTTTTAACAAATAAATTGAAAAAAGACTTAATTTTCTATTAAACGGTTATTTTCATTTTTTCTGTGACAATTTGAAAATTAAAATGTATGTCCTGTTCTCTGTTTTTTGGTCAGCTATACATCGCATGCTGCATTTGAAATCGAACATGTCATGTTTTTTGTATTATTGGTGTTAAATGTTGCATTGTTTGGTGAGTTTTCTTTCAATAGAAAATTAGGAACAGATGTCATAAGTTCCCCCGCCGCCATCTTGGAATTCTTCTTGACGTGAAAACTCCTTTTCCACCAAGTAGTAAATGTCGCCAAGCACCGGTTTTTACGCATGTTTGGTTTAACGAAAATGAAATGTAAATAATAAACAAAATTCGTTAAACTGGCAATCAGTAATCCTTGTATGAGCGCTTCGCGCACATTTACTGAAAAAAAACATCGCCGAATTCAGCATTTCTCGTGATATAGCATTCTCAAAATTAAGCAGTTCTCGTCTTGTAGCAATCTCAAAATGTAAAAAACTCTTAAAGCAGCAAAATATACCTAAAAAACAAAACTCGCTAAAGTGGCAATCAGCAATAGTTGTATGAGCGCTTCGCGCTCATTTACCGAAAAAAAAAAAAACATCACCGAATTCAGCATTTTTCGCGGTATAGCATTCTCAAAATTCAGCAGTTCTCATTTTGTAGCAATCTCAAAATATAAAAAACTCTTAAAGCAACAAAATATACATAAAATTATCAACATACCTTAACAGACATCTGCTTTCTTGAAACCTACAGCACAAAATATAATACTGGCATCATTTTCCAAAATAGGCTACGCATTGAGACGCTATAAACAAACCTCCCTTTCTTGTCAAAATTTCCTCATATTTCTTAATTACTTCAGCAAGAGCATTTAAACGGACTACAGAAACTATAGTCAATGAAATACATCCAATAAATTTAACAAAAATAAAAAGACAACCATAGAACACGATATCAAAATCAAAATACATCCATAAAATCTAAGCTTCTCAGGGGTTGCCAGAACACGGCACGTCACAACACATATCTCACACGGGGTTTCCATATCGAGTTTGTCATATCCGTAAACACCGCCAACACGCCAACAAAAAATCGCCAAACAATTCATAACGACAACGGCTGAAAGAACATACGGCATCTATGCCGAAAATTATTGACAAGACAGTAGACAAGTATTGAATTATTTATTGTATTAAATTTTACACTTCATATGATAAAAGCTGCAGTAAGCCAGTTAAGTCCAGTAGTAATCCTGTAACAACCCAAAATAAATGGCTGATTACTAGTTTCATAAAAATATCATTGGTTTTTCACTAATGGTTGAACAATGGAAAACTAAATTTCATTTAGAACCAAAATTAAACTATTTATAAAGCATGTTATATCATCCTGACTGACTCCTGAGAGAATGGAGCTGAAGTGCAGGTGGGTGGACTGGATACATTTACTCGTTTATGTTGGCTATTTTTTTAATTCTAAAAATATATATAATAAGAAATTAAAAAAATAATCACATCTTATGTACATAATATTGGATTTAAATGAGCATTACTGGTATAAACATTCAGCCAAGTTCTAATTTTTACCACTCTCAACTTTAAATTTATTTATATTAAAAGTGAAAGCAAATTAACACTAGTTTCATGTAATTGAATTTTTAAGTTTTTATAAGTTTGCTTAAATAACATTTATTACATTAAATAATGTGGTACTTATCTACTTCCCCATCAACCACTTTCTATTTTTTTAAACTGTCACCAAACAATGTGATTTAATGCCATTGATAGAAATCACAATTCAATTTTAATTTTATGCCAATAACAG
Source organism: Maratus speciosus (assembly GCA_963932465.1). NCBI lineage: Eukaryota > Metazoa > Arthropoda > Arachnida > Araneae > Salticidae > Maratus > Maratus speciosus. The sequence goes on from OZ010798.1 coordinate 298,588,706, forward strand.
AAAAGCATAAAGCCACTTTTGATTTCAAATGCAGTGCTGCTAGCATGCAATGTGAATGAGGGTATTCCTTTTTTTTCTGTAAATAAGCCGGTTTAGTTTTTTTAAATAAAGGATATAAGTTAACTGCTATTTCTCTGTTTTTTCTTGTATGTATATATATATAAAACAGATAAAGTTATAGGATCTTCTATCAACAGAACTTGAAGCGATAAGCTATTTTCAAGATTATGGAAATCTACCATCAAAAAAGTGTGCATTATTGAAGATGATATGAGACTTTATCAACAAAAGGATAAACAGTGGTAATGTAATGTTAAAAACTGTGATAAGCAAATACCTATTAAAAAAAGAACATGTTTTGATGGCTTCAAAATTGCATTTGTGACTGTACTAAAGTTTACTCGTTGCTGGTCAGATGAATTAACATCAATCAAACAGTTAAAAAAAAGCAGCTGTATTTAAGTAACAGTACAGTAATTGGTCGGAATACTTATCTGTGGGAAATGTGTATCCTTAATTTTCTAGAAAGATATTTCAGAAAGATCGAAGGGCCTAAAAAGATTGCAGAAATTGACAAAAGTCTTTTTACAAAGTGAAAAAATTGAGTCACTCGAGTTCTTCCTCAATGATGATTGTTTGATGAATTAAGTAAAGAAACAGATGAGTGTTTATAGTATTTATTTCATTTTTCAATGGGGTACCTTTATGATAATTTTCCATGGTCAGAATACATGGATGAAGCATTTGGCCATAATTGCATTGGGCATTGGACCCATTACTCTTTGGGTGTTGCTAAAAGTAGCTGCTTCAGATCCCACAACAGGATGCTGGTAAATGAAATTTTATCCCTGATGAAGGTTGCAGGTACAACCGAAAGTACTCGAAGTTTTAAATAAATGCATATTTTAGAATTTTACATCTTTGTTATTTTAATGTCACTTTTTTAACTAAGCAATAAACCTTTTAAGTTCATGTTATATTTGTGATTAACTCAAGGTAACTTACTAAATTGATTAACTCAATTTTGCATTTCACCCTATGATTTTAAAGAATAAAATGTATTTATGATTCCACATTTCAATTTTTACAGTTCAAATTACTGAAAGATTTTTAGAATACCTGAAATTAATACATTGCTAATGCATTTTAAAACTGCATTTCAAATCTTTAAAAATAAATAAGCTCTACTAAAGATTTTATGTTAATTCCACTGATAAAAACAAGTAAAAATAAATAAAACCATGGAAATATTTAAAGTACACAATAAAAGTTCAACTGTCCACGTGGGTATAAAAAAGAAATGTTAAAACAATTCAAAATATTTACACCTTTAAAAAGATATCCATAATGAAATTTTTAAATAAACAAAGACTTACTCGGCCAATAAGGCTCAACTTCAACTCCAGCTGCCTTCAAAATTGTATTAATTTTTTCAGCCTATTTAAAAAATACAAAAATTAAATTAAGAAATTATGAAAAGTATATTCAGCAAAATATTTTGTTGACGCTTACTGTTATAGCAATGTCATCATCCTGTAAAATAAGAGCCGAATAAACACAAGCAACTTCGTCGTCAGATAACATTTTATCGCTAAAATAGTTTTAATATATTGAAAATGAGATTTAAAAGCAAATACGCACAAATTAAAGGCTCTTAACCTACAACAGGGATATTTAAAGCGCAGGTTTCGGTGCCAAGAAATAAAACCAAAACTAAAAATAGTATTTTAATTAACAGTTACAGTTACTTTTTGATTAGACTGAAAAACACAAAAAAAGCGGAGAGAAAAATTAGATAATAAACAAAAATAGGCATATGAAAAATAAATTATTTTTTAGTATGGTAATAGTTATAATATTTCCAACATTCTGTAGAGCGCAGTCTGTGGTGCGTACCAGGAAGTACCATGTTGTTACATTACTACATTACACTTTAACTCCCACTTCACACTTATTAACTCATTTGTTAGTAATTCAATAATATCACGAATAATATCAAATTTTTTTGTTAAGAAACAGCTGTTCTGAAACAAGCTGAAATAAAAAACAACAAACAAAAGTCAACAAACAAAGTTTCAACAAAAGTCAGCAGAGCTGTGTGAAGTGGGTGGATAAATTTTCTATCGCGTCGTCTGCCAAAAAACACACTTAGCCGGTGATTCGTTACTTTTAGATAAAATGAAAAATTCGCTGATTTTTGTCTATATTTTATTTTTTTTAATAATAAATGAATGTCTTTGTAGTGATTTATATAGCGATAAAGTGATAAAATATGATGCAGAATCTTTTAAAACGAATGTTGGAAGCAGCATACCTCATTTTATAAGTTTTTTTGCCCCTTGGTATGACAATTTTCTTATTTTGTTTACTATTTTCGCGAGCAAATTTATCTATTTTCTAGTCATCTCTTCCCTTTGTTTTATTGTTAACGAAATATGCTCACTTTTTTTCTTTGATTACCTCTGTAAAAATGACGAGATTTGTAATTTATCAGAAATTTTTTTTTTTTGATTTTATCTGATGTAATTGAAAGTATATAATGGAAGTATTTAGCCAAGTTTTACTAATAGCTTTTGTAGGATAACTATGCGATTAAAATTTGTCACGTAAAGATATAAGTTTATAGCAAAATATAAGCATTACAAAAGTCCTTAAATTTTAATTCAACTTATCAAATGGTTATTATTATTGGCACAGATGTCATATTCGCCCCATATTGGGGCGATTTTTTTCTGTCGCCAATATCATATAGGCAACGGGTACTTAACTTGCGCCAAAGTGTCGTTATTTTGCTTGATGTGGTAACCCGGATTATGTTGTTTATGCTGTTGATGTTTTTGCCAAATTGGCAACCGAAAAAAATTGCGCCAATATGGGGCGATAATGACATCTGTACCTTATTATTATATTTTTAATTGCAAAATGGTTTTGCATTGAAGCTTTCTTGGCTAATGAAGCTTTTCTTGGTTTCATTAGGCGTGTCGTCAAACCAGGCATCAAACAATAGCAATGTGATCTAATGGTTTCAAATGTAGCAAGAGTATGAGCAGCTGTGAATCTACTATGGACTTTTGAGGCGTAGCTTACCCAAACTATAGCGTCTAGAATATATAGTGTGGAAATTGGCTATCCTAGTAGTACTTAAAAAAGTGTTAAAATATTGTATCTCTTAAATGTCAAACGATGCTGAAATCTAAAGAGTCGATCGCAGTGACATTTTGGTCTAGACGCTGTTATAATACAGTGTTTATATTGAAATTTGAAAATATAATGCAGATATTGCTGTGATTGGCTCATTGGATTTCAGCATCATTGCACATTTAACGATACAATTTTTTAGCGCTGTTTGGATAGCACATTTCTACACTATTTATTCTAGGCACTGTACCCAAAACAACTTGTAAATGTTGTGTAATGTTCCATTATATATATTTCTTTTGAAGTGTACATTAATCATGCAACTACATTCTAACATTTAAAAAAAAAATCCCTACACTAGCTTAATTCATTTTATTTACCAGACGGAAGAAGTATTGCACAAAGAAAGAGGTTATCGTCATTTAGCCTCAGTCTCCTTGAAAACAAACCTATGTACTTAAATGCACATGTGCTCTTATATCCACTCCACAGACTCCACTCTATGGGGAAATAAGGAATTCATAATGAAATATTCAGGCTAGACTCTGTATCATTCACATTGGAGGATAAGAATAATCTCAGACTAAGACAGAGAACTGCTTTACCGTTTTACAAACATTGCATTATTTTACATTGTTCTCTACTATTTGTGCTCAAGGGAACATGTGTTTTCGTTTTCTTTCTTAAATTTCTTGAACAGTTTCTGTAATTCTGAGAATATTTACCACATTTTTAAGAAAGTAAAAATAGTTATTAGAATAAATACATGCATACTAGAAATTAGATGTTTAAAATTTTTTATAGGAGAAATCTTTCGATGATTATCTTTCATTGCTTAAATGCAAAATAAGTTTTAATTATCTCAAAAGGGTTGCAATTATCGAATTGTTAGATGAATACTTTGAAAAAAATATAGGCCAATTAAAAAAGAGAAAAGGCTTTTAGTCACAATTTCATGCATTGAAAAAGAATTAAATCATCAAGCAGATATATGTTATGTTGCTCGATAGTTTAAAGTAAGGATATTCTCAAAATGTTTATTCCCTCCCTCTATTCCTTCCCTCAAAATGTCTATTCAACAATGCTAAAATGTCTATCATATTCGCAAAGTTATTTTTATACATAAATGTGTAAACTTTGCAACCATTACTCTTAAGTGTCACAGAATGAAACAGTGTTTTTAATTTTCCTGTAAATGTGACAAATCTTTAATTGCAATCAATAGTTCCATATGAAAACAAAAAGAAATCCATGTCTATTTCATATCCAGGAAATTTGTTTAAACATTAATGTTTATGCAATTTTTGAAAGATCCTTTGTTTTTTTAGTAAATTGAGAAAAGTTGTTTAATATCTTGATTTACTAATAAGAACAGTTGTAAATGCTGTGCAGTTACTTATGCAAATGATATCTCAGAAAAAGCAGTTGAGAACAGTCTTAAACAGCATGTAAAAATTTAGAAGTAGACAAAGAAAAATGTACTGTTGTAAAAAAGAATCTTTGCATGATCATTTAGAATTGCCATATATAAAAATTGTACTGTTATTATACTTAAATAGTCCCTGCTATTTAACAAAACTAAGTTAGCTTTGTTACTGAGTATGTGACTAGTTATCAAGAAATGTTTGCATATTTACAGAATTTTTAAGAAAATATTTAAATTCACCAAATCTATTTTATCAAAATAAATTATACCAAAAATATCTGAAACAGACAAAATAAAACCTTCTTTTCCTGTTTTAAAAATTTAGTAATTTTTTTTTATATATACAATTTTGCAGTAAGCTATCAACAAATAACATATCGTAATATGTAATACGTGATTTATCACAATGTTAACTAAGCGTAGAACCAGCAGAATAAAAAATGTCCAAGCCGGGAATCGAACCCAGAACCCTTGGAATAGCACTCTAAGTGCTGTACAATTTAAGCTACGAGGACAATACCCAGCTTAGCATCTCTCACTCACATATGTTGGTAAGGCTGCAACTGCAGCATAAGATGGAATATTCTTCATGAGCACACAATTCTGCGGCAAAACATGAGACACAAATAAACCCAGCATTGGTGAGCACATATATGTATATATATATATATGTATAATTAATGTCACTGTTGAAAATTAATTAAAAATATGTGTGAAATTAATTGAAAAATTAATTTAAAATGTACGTGAAATTAATTGAAAAATTAATAAAAAATATTTATGAAATTACACTCGAAATTAATTTTGAGTGTAATTTCACTGCTGAAAATTAATTGAAAAATTAATTAAAAATGTATGTGCTCACCAATGCTGTGTTTATTTGTGTCTCATATTTCACTGCAAAATTGTGTGCTCATCAAGAATATTCCATCTTGTGATGCATTTGCAGCCTTATCAACGTATGTGAGTGAGAGATGCTAAGCTATCGTCCTTGTAGTTTAAATGGTAGAGCACTTGGAGCGCTATTTCAAGGGTTCCAGGTTCAGTTCCCGGCTTGGACATTTTTCATTCTGTTGGTCTTACGCTTAGCACTGTGATAAATTACATATTCCATAATTTCAAGCATAATTTCACTGCTGAAAATTAATTGAAAAATTAATTAAAAATAAACATATCATAATGTAAATATATGGTACCTCCTTGTTATAGTGACCCCCAAAATTACGATTATACCAACTTCGTGAACAGTGTTGAATTCAGACATTTTTTCCGGAAGGGATTTCTGCGGATCCTGGGGCGGTTGGATGTTTTAGAGCTTTGGTGGGGAAACTGCACTTTTCTGCATTAAAAATCATAAAATCTCAAGCCTTCTGAAGATGACATTTCAATGTTCCGGGGGAAATGTTTCCCTCAGGCCACCCCTGAATCCAACACTACATGTAAAGCCAAAATGTGGCATGTATGTGTAATAGAGGTACAAAAATAAATATTATAACATTAAATCATATAATATTTTATATTTATAAGAATATATTATTACATTGTTTCATAATGAATTCATACCAATGGAACATAATAAATTCATATCAAAGTTTCGCAAGAATAACAACTTTTATATCATGCCATACACAGACTCCTTCAAATCCACAATCTTAAAATCCACAAATGCCTAAAATCTGCACATCATCACAGATGTAAATAATGAAACTTTCAGTTCAGATGTAGGGACAAAATGACAGACTTTTTTATTTTTATATCATTACGTAGATATTTTAATGTGTAATTCTAGTTAATATGATTGAACTCCTACTTTTTCATGAAAGAAGTATAAATTTATTTCTGAAAAAAAAAAAAAAAATAAAATAAATATATATATATATATATATATATATATATTGCTGATATTACTGGTAATTACAATCTTTTTACCAAATATATTTATGTAATAATGAAGTTTTTTTTAGTTAAGTCTGACTAAACCTGAAATAAAACTTCCTTATTTTATGATTTTGATATTGAGTTGGGTACCTTTTATGAGACAAGTTTCATTCAATAATTCAAGAAAAATATCTCTTCTTTATTATGTATATTTAATTATGCTTTATTAATTATTTACTTGAACTTTACTTTTTAATAATTTAATCATTTTTAAAACCATCTTAATTTTTATTGCTTTGTAGTTTATTACTTTACTTAATTTTAATATTTTGCTAAATGGTAATCATTCGTTATAATTTTGATTGCATTATTAGATTCAAACTACTGTTTAAAGAATGTAGACAAAGCAATGACCAACAATCTGCAAAATTCTAAAATCTGCACAACCTGGGGTTTCAAGCTGTGTAGATTTAAGGGAATCTACCGTATTATAGGCCATATTTCTGAAATTGCTTTCAATAATTCTTCAAAAACATTTTTTTCTTGTGTATTTTCTTCACATAACTTCTGTAAGATTTCGTTTGATATGATGGCGAGCTTTGCCTTGTTTTTATTGCACCATTTATCAGATATTCTTTTTACATTTTGCATGTAAATTCCCATTAAATTTTAAGCACATTAGCATAAAAAATGGTATTCTGTATGGTTATAGATTTCTGTATTATGTATAGTGAAATATTTATTTTTTATTGATTATGTGATTCAACTTTCGTAGGTGTGGATACTGTAAACGACTAAAGCCAGTGTGGGATGAGTTAGCAGAAAAATACAATGTAGATTCAGCAAGCCAGAAGCTTGTTATAGCTAAAGTAAGTAAATTTTCACAGTAAAAAAATAAAGATTTTTGTACTATGTTTTAGATTTTTATGGAAAAAGAAGTCATTTATCAGTTTATGAACTTAACATAAACTTGAGGCTTTTTTTCTAGCTATAGTACTTTACCTACTAATTATCAAAGTTGTCAAAACCCAGTATTTTTTGTTATGTTTTTTTTTTCAGAAAAAAAACCTCAATGTGTCATTTCAGGTTTTATCAAGGTTTTTTTTTTTTTTTTCCCAAACATTATTATTTTTTTTTTTTTTTTTTGAGCGTTTTGGAGATTTTCTTGGGGTTTTATTTTGTTTTTGTAATAGGAAAAGAAACTCTCTTTTAAAGATAGTAAAATAAATATACTTGGATGCTCATAAAGGCAAAATTCAAATGTGACTACAAATTTTTTACTTACCATTCTAAAAAGTTTTTGTATCTGCCATGTGTTTTTTCCCCTCTTCAAAATTACTTAAAAATTCTAGGTACATGTGATACATGATAATATTTGGGATTTGCCTGGCCTCTATATATATACGACCATTGGCCATTGCATTGAACAGTTGGCTGGCAATTTTGTAATCAAATTTATCAAATCAGTAAGCAATATATTGTGAATTGCACGATTGTAGCTCTCTACATTAGATTTTAATAGAATAAAATTTGTTTGGAATGCTTTTCTGTTAATTTTTTTCCTTAATATAAAGTATTAAAAGTTGTGTGTTACATGGATGCAACATACTTGAAAACAGTATGGTATATCCTTTAAATTTCTTGGAATCCTTAGCATTCTTCTAAACTCCTTGGTTTTTTTTCTTCTGATGTTTGTATGCACGAACCCTGGATATTTTATCAGTCAGTTATATTAGGGCTCTACAAATAGGAAAAAAATATCTTAGCTAGTAAAAATTTTAAGTTGCTGGTAGAAAACATTTCTTTCCATCCCACTCCAACTTAACTTATACACACACACACATACATGACCATGTATAGTACTCCCCAGGGCCGTAGCAAGGTCTTCAGAGGCCCCCCCCAAAACATATTTTTCGGGGGCCCCCCTCTAAGATTTTAGAGAAATATCTATATTTATTTTTCCACCCGAGTTCCATTTTATAACAACACCAGCGCAGTTTCGCTGGTCGAATTTTCCAAAACTAACTTCAAATTGAACGAATTTGTAGTTGGGCTACACTGCTTTCGGCAGCGTACACCCATAGGGGCTATGTCCGCTCCGATCCCGAATCATACGAATTTTGAATTATTTTAAATTTTTTATTTAGATCCAGATTAAATTCAAATTTTCAACATTTCGTTCACGTTGCTACAGGAACAGATTTGATATTCTTACAATATGAATTTAATCAAAGGACTTGCAAAATTTAACTGAGAATTCTTCCATTTAGGAAAAAAATGTCAAAAAAATCGCCGAAGAACGCCAAAAATTGCATAAAAATTTTCAAAGTTCATAGAGATCAAACTTTACTTATATTGGGCTAAAAGGTTGAAACCGTTTTTTTTTTTTTTTTTTTTTTTTTTTTTTTTTTTTTACGAATATTAAAAAAACTACCAGAAAAGTGAAAAAAAAGCTAAAAATTACATAAAAATTATCGAAAATTTTAAAAACAGCAGAGGACAAAATTTGGCAAAAAAGTTTGAAACTGAATTCCTTTTACAAATGCTATAAATTGCTAAGTATTGCTCATAAACAAAATAAATAAATAAAAAATATGGAAGTCGTTTTCGTATTTTCAATTTTCTCTTCAGTTTGACAATGCCATCCGCCTGGCCCAGACAGATTTTCTTTAAGCAGAAAATATTCACTTATAACAATTTTTTTCCCTCTCGGATTGGTGCCTTTTATTAAATACATATATATATGTACAGATTTACTAATTAAAAAAAATAATAATACTTTTAGGATGTTGTTTTCATACATTCCGGTTTTCTCCCGTTTAAAATTGTCACCCAAGTTGAAATTTAAGAAGAAAAAAAATACCTTCGGATAGAAGGTACCTTTCTTTGGGCAACGAAGACGGGTTTCCTAGTAGATAATAATAAAGACAGACGTTTGTCTGTCCAGAGTTTTTCTTTGTCTGACCAGATGTTTTTCTGTTCCGTACAAAATTTGACAGGAAAGTTACCTGTTTGCCTGAAGTTGCTCTGAAATTTCTTGATTCGAATTTTTTTCATTTAATTTTTTACGACATTTTTTTGTATTTTTCGAGTTTCGTGCTTTTTTCCACACATTCATAAAAGGAATCAATTTTCAATCGATCTTTCCATTTTAGCCGAATATAGTAAAGTAGTCTTCTTCGATTTTTAAATATTTCGCTAATTTTTATGTGATTTTTAACTTTTTTCGCGTATTTTTTGACATTAGTAAAAGGAATCAGGTTTCAGTCTTTTAGCCCCATGTGCTAAATTTCGTCCTTGGCGATTTTTGAATTTTTCACGAACGTTTTTTTTTCCCTTTTTAAGACCCCTGTGATTAGAAGAGATTTTATCTCACATTTGAAGAAACTTTCCTCTTTAGAAAGGAAAATTTCTAGAAATTTTGATGTTTGATTCGCGACTTCTTCGTGTTATGAAGGAAAAAAGTCATGCGTAAAAGTTCAGTTTCTAACAGGGAAAAATACAATGCAGCAAAGTTAGCGGAACACTCCTGTGATTTGATTTGACAAAAATGCATCTTCATATTTAGTAAGGATGTTAGGTAATTTTTATGTTAGTTTGGTGAGTTTTCTATATTTTCGCGGAAAATGAGAAAATCAAATCAAAGCTTTTGTGTGTGTGTGTGTGTTTGAATGAAAAAAAAGTTACGAAAAAAATCCTTCAATTTACTGATTTCTTTCTTTCTTTCTTTTTTTTTTCTTGGAGAGAGAGTGTAAAAGGAACCCAGTTTCTATCTTTTATCCCAATATAGTAAAAATTTTGCCATCTGCGGCACGAATTTTTGACATCCCTAAAAGGAATCAGGTTTCAATCTTTTAGCACAATATAGAAAATATGTCCATAGAAATTTCTGAATTTTTTACGAACGTTTTATGTGATTTTTAGCGTATTTTTGTCTTTCATGGCGATTTTTTCACATTCCAGTTACAATCTTTAGGCTCGATATAATCAATTTTCTCTCAGCAATTTTCAATTTTTGCCCAATTTTTTATAAGATTTTTACACTTTTGTTTTCGCGTTTTGCGCAGTTTTTTTGACATTTTTTTGACATTTTTTTTTTTCTGAAACCGAAGAATTATTCAGTAGATTTTGCTGCTGTCATAATTAAGCTGAAGTGGAAAAATAACAAATTTGTTCCTGTAGCAACGTGAACTACGATGCTAAAAATTTTACTTTTATCTGGACACTATTACTTTTATCGAAAAAATCATCGAAATTCGAAAAATATCGAAAAATTCCAATGATTGTTTGATTCAAGATCGGAGCGGGAATATCCGGAACAGGTTTACGCTGCGGAAGGCAGTGAAAGCCCCCAATGGAGAACTCCAAAAAATAGGTTCTTTTTTTAAAAAAAAGCAATTAGCGAAGCTCTGCTAGTAGATTAAATAAATACACAATGTAATTTATGTATAGTTAACATAAGTAATTTATCGAGACAAGAGAAATGAAATGTTCAAAACGAAACAGGTCGAACATAAGGGGATAAGCAGCATATGCAATGCACATAGATGCCCGCTTATTCGGGTCCTCAACGAGATTAAGAAGCATATGTTTTTTGAACATTTGAAAAAAAAAACTGAAGCTTAAAAGTTTTGAATCTTGAGTTCCGAATTTTGCTCACTTTTAAGAGCGGCCCCCAAAAAAGAAAATTTATAAAGTACTTAGAGCCTGCAAAACTTCTTTCATCTGGGCACCTTTAAAAAGAATTGTAGCTATAGAAAAAAAGGGCATGTCTGTTTTGGTTAAAAGAAGTAATAGTATTAAGAAAGTTTTTAACTTTATTGGGGCCCCAAACGAGATTCAAAAGCATATTTTTAAAACATTTGAATAATAAAAATTGGGCCTAAAAGTTTTGAATCTTGAGTTCCAACCTTTCCTCACTTTTATAGGCGGCCCCAAAAAAGTCAATTAAAAAAGTATTTAGAGCCTGGAAAATTTCTTTCATCGCACCTTTAAAAAAAATCATGACTGTAGAAAGAAAGCACATTTGGTTGAGGGAAGTAATAGTATTAAGGAAGTTTTCAAACTTATTGTGGCCCCCAACGAGATTAAAAAGCATATTTTTAAAACATTTGAATAATAAAAATGGGGTCTAAAAGTTTTTAATCTTGGGCTCCAACTTTTCCTCTCGTTTATAGGGGGCCTTAAAAAAGACAATTCAAAAGAATTTAGAGCCTCCAAAATTTCTTTCATCAGGGAACCTTTAAAAAGAATGGTAGCTATAGAAAAAAAAAAGGCATGTCTGTTTTGGTCAAAAGAAGTAATAGTATTAAGAAAGTTTTTAACCTTGTTGGAGCCCCAAATGATATTAAGAAAAACATTTTTAAAACATTTGAATAATAAAAATTGGGCCTAAAAGTTTTGAATCTTGAGTTCCAACTTTTCCTCACTTTTATAGGGGCCCCCAAAAGGGTTAATTAAAAAAGTATTTAGATCCTGCAAAATTTCTTTCATCTGGGCACCTTTAAAGAGATTACTGGCTATAGAAAGAAAGCACATATCTGTTTTGGTCAAAAGAAGTAATAGTATTAAGGAAGCTTTGAACCTTATTGGGGCCCCCCAACGAGATTAAAAAGCATATTTTTAAAACATTTGAATAAAAAGATGGGGCCTAAAAGTTTTGAATATTAGGCTCAACTTTTCCCACCTTTATAGGGGGGCCTAAAAAAGAAAATCCAAAAGAATTTAGAGCCTGCAAAATTTCTTTCATCTGGGAACCTTTAAAGAGAATGCTGGTTATAGAAAGAAAGCACATTTGTTTGAAGGAACTGATAGTATTAAGGCAATTTTGAAACTTATTGGGACTCCCAACGAGTTTAAAAAACATGTTTTTTAAACATTTGAATAAAAAAGTGAGGTCTAAAAGTTTTTAATCTTGGGCTCCAACTTTTCCTCCCGTTTATAGGGGGCCCTAAAAAAGACAATTCAAAAAGAAATTAGAGCCTTCAAAATTTTTTTCATCTGGCAACCTTTACAGAGAATACTGGCTATAGAAAGAAAGCGCATATCTGTTTTGGTCAAAAGAAGTAATAGTATTAAGAAAGTTTTGAACCTTGTTGGGGCCCCCAATGATATTAAGTAGCATATTTTTAAAACATTTGAATAATAAAAATGGGCCCTAAAAGTTTTGAATATTGAGTTCCAACTTTTCCTCACTTTTATTGGGGGCCCCCAAAAAGGCAGTTTAAAAAGTATTAAGAGCGGGCAAAATTTCTTTCATCTGGGCACCTTTAAAAAGAATAATGACTATAGAACGGAAGCACAATTGGTTGAAGGAAGTAATAGTATAACGAAGTTTTGAAACTTATTGGGTTCCTAAGTGAGATTTAAAAGCATATTTTGAAAAATTTGAATAAAAAAAAATGGGCTTAAAAGTTTTGAATCTTGGGCTCCAACTTTTTCACACTTATATAGGGGCCCTAAAAAAGACAATTAAAAAAGAATCTAGAGCCTGCAAAATTTCTTTCATCTGAGCCCCTTTAAAAATTGGTTCCTGTAGAAAAAAAGCGCATATCTGTTTTGTTTGATGGAAGTAATAGTATTAAAAAAGTTTTGAACCTTTGGTTTCACCTTTTTCACCCATTGATAGGTGCACCCCAAAAATACTAAAATGCCATTTTATTTTTTAAGTAGAACTTACAGCCTTCAAAAACTTTTATAAAGAATGGTGGATATAGAAGAAAAGCACATATCTGTTTTCTATTTCTAAATCTGATCGAGATCTTTGACAAAAAAAAAAAAAAAAAAAAAAAAATGAATTTCGATAAAACAAAATAAAATGTTATTAAAAATACATAAAAAAAAAAAAAAAAAATTGGCTGAAAGGTACAATAGCTCACTATTGGGCCCCTGACTTTGCTCAGCCCCCCCCCCAAATGGGGGGTATGGGGGGCGGTCGCTACGGCCCTGGTACTCCCATATAAATAGATCTTCTATTTTGATAGGAAAAAAATCAAAATATCATGTGTAAGTCGCCTTTCTTTTATGGATGCTGTTAGAGACAAAACAATTATGTATTAATTTTGAAAAAAAGGTATTTTAAAAAGACTACAAAATATAAATCTGCATAAAATAATAAATTCAATGTAAATAAAAATGCAGTTATTGGAATCCTTTTAATTCCAATCCTGTGTCCAAACAACTCAGCAAGACCCTTTACCCTGTGTATTTTTCATTCATCACACAACCAATATAATATGCGCTCTTCAGATTTCTATCTTTGACTTCAGATAGCAGTTTTGAGCTGATGCATTTCACCCAGTATGTTAAGACACAAGCATTGGTCTGCTTTTTTAATCTGGTAATCACTTTGGTAAGCAGCAAATAAATCATATAACTAAAGCCAAAGTTTATTTTTTTTTTGTTTAGATAATTGAATCTGTCATTTTGAAAAAGTTTCTCAAAATGACCGATTCATTTGAACCCAGCCTTTTGTTCTAGATATTCTTTAGCCAGTCCATAACACAGGCCTCATTCATCGAAATTTATTTTTGGGGCAGAGTGGATACCACACTACTGGATTTCAGTACTTTTTGAAAGAATATTCCGCCTAAAAATTATTATAAAAAGTTAAGATCATTTTTAGTAAATATGAAAGTTGAAATACTTAGATTGTGACATGTGATTACATATTATCTCAAAATCTTTGCTATATTGTACATAATGTTTGCTTATTTTAGTGCTCTTAAATATATTTTTTAATTTTTCGATTGGTTGCAATGAAAAAAAAAAATTCAAATTTGATATTTTTTAGTCTCATATAAGTTAACACCATACTTTTTATGTAGTCCTTTTGTTCTAAATTTCTTGACTTATATGCAGTATTTAAATCATGGATTTTGAAGAAGTACATAAGGTTTTTTAAATAGATTGATTAGGGAAGAACAATTACTAGTATAGTGATGATAAGCTTGAATTGCTATAACTTTTCAATTCAATCAATGAATTAATTTTGAAAAGTAATATAATCAGTCACAAGATAAAATATTTTGGTTGTCAGTGGCAACCTTGAGACCACATTTGTCAAGTTCTGGCTATTATTGTTTGAAACTTATGCTTCTTCATATTAACTTTACCCTGTTTTATAATCACAGTTTAAAGGGTACAATCTGAACATTCAATATTTTTAAGAAATGTACCTTGTAGGATTATCACTCCTTTAGCAAATTTGTATCTACAATATGTGGAAGCTGCTTAAATTAAACAAATAAAGTTAACCTACTTTTCATAATTTGTTTTGAATAGAAAAGTAAAACTCATCAAATTTTCTTAAATCAATAACTTTTTAAAAACTTGCTGGCATAGTGAATTTATTGGGCTTCTCGGTGTTTCTTAAGATTTGGCATGATTCCAGTTGTTTTGTTTGTTGAAAGGATTATTTTTTATTTGCAAATTTAGAAAATTTACTATATACTTTTGTTTCTTCATTATGAAAATTGTTTACAGAAGATTTATTATCTTTATTTTTTCCCACTAAATTTATTTCTAACTTAAGACAGGTCTTGATCTGTTTTAAAGCAAAATAACCAATTGTCCATAAGTACACATCCATTGAAATTGAAATTAATCAGCCTTGTTATAGTATTATTTATTTAAGATAATTTTATTTATATAGTTTTTTGAATCATCATTTCTGTTAGAATATTATAATAGATTAATATTAATATTAGAATTTAAGTGATAAATAATAAAATTTTCACAATTAGTTTACTGATAATTTAACTTTTTGATAATTATGTATTCAATATTAATTTTAGGTTGATTGTACTTCAGAAACTCCATTGTGTGCAGATGAAAATATATCAGGATATCCATCGTAAGTAAAAAAAAAAACTTTATTATATATCTTGTAAATTTTTTTTTCTGTAGAATTTGTTTTAAAAAAAATTCCCTCTAAGTAGGGTGTAAAAAAAAAAATTGATTATTTTAATTAAAATATTTTTTGATTTGGATCAGATTTTTATTACTATTTTTTTTCTCTGCATTTAAGATATTGAATGTAAACCAAGAATTGTAGGTTTAAAAAATAATTAAACCTCTAATTCGATTATATAAAGGAATGTAATGTGTATTTTTATCTTGTAAATGATATAATTGATGAGATTATAATTAGCAATTGCAGAGATAATAAAAACTGTAAATAGGTAATTTCGTTAGTTGGTAAAACAAACCAGGAGGCCTATTTCCTGCTGGGGGATACTGTGGATGCCAAAGAAAACTATGTTGAATCTGTGCTACTTATTTTTAACTCCAATATAACAGTTCTACAGTGAAGCATAAAAAAATTACTTAAATTTGGTTACTTTACTTCTCCTCAAAAAAAAAAAAAGTTTTGAATATGTGCTAATTTTTATTGTGAGTACGATTGTCAGAGTGAAAGAAAAAAAAAAAAAAAGCCACTTTTATGTAAATTTGGTTATTCTATTTCTCCTCCTAATAATAAAAGAAAGTGAAAGTTTTTTAATTGCATCTGTTAATCAGTGGCACAGCCAGAATTCGGCTCTAGGGGGGATTTTGAGTTGTTGATAACGGTGGTCGCCGGTTAATTGAATTACTGGCTAATCGAATCAGTCTATTGAATGAATGAAATCATAACACTTTTTTTCTCGGATATTAGAATCAGCAGATATGCTGGTTATGATTCATTTAAACAGCGTTTACAATATATTAGAGTTACAAAACTTAAAATGCATTAATGGAATAACACAAAACTATGTTAGATTTATGTTTAAAAAAATCATATACAAATTTTAAAAGATGAAATAACACAATACAACAAACATGTTTTGTATGGAAAATCATCGAGTGGTCCATCGAAAAATATCTGGTGGTTGCAATCCAATTTTTCAGCCAAAAATACACAGGGTTTCACTCCAAGACAATTCCAAATTCTTGTTTTGCCCTTTGAAGGGCGGTGGTATGTTTATAAAACCCATAATTTTAATTCCCAAACGCCACAATGGCACCAGAATTTTAATGAACAAATTTCAGGTTTATTTTGTATGCGAAATGTAGCTCTTTCTTATTTAAAAATAATTGTTTGTGAATTCCGATGTCATTCATTTATTTCAACATTTTAGGAATGAAAATGCTTTGCCCCTGAAAGGGTTAATAATGAAGTAATTTCAGCAAAATTTTTAATAGACTTACCTTGCTTTGTGTCAATGTAATAAAATCGCAAGAATAGCAGGAATTTATAATTATCTACGTCCAAACAGTGCTGAATTAGGTATTCTATATTTTTCCATTATTCAAGACTTCCTGTGGAAAATTTCAAGTTACATTACCAACTAATAAACTACAATCTTTAAATTTATGTACCTCAACCCTGAAACAAATGGTTCTAAAAACACACTAGATTGCAATAATCTGTAAAATCACAATCAAAAATAGCTTTTTATGTTAATATCTTTATAGTACTGTTTTGTGTTTCTTTTTTTTTCAAAGTTTTTATGCTCATAACTTGATCTTAGAGATAACAGAGCAAAAACTTAAAAAGGGCATTTGAAACTCTGAGAAATCTAGAAAGCATGTCTTTTACGTTTTTCTCTGGAATTTAAATTCCAGATGCTCCATTATCATTTCGAACATGGAACATAAACAGAAATGCAATTAAAAAACTGTTGCCCAGTGTATAATACTCAAACTCAAAGTTTCTGTGCGCCAGAAATTGACCTATCTTTTAACCTAAAATGTCTTGAAAACGTGACAACTGCTCTTTTTTTAAAAAATGACCAGTTTTCAGAAAACTGATGCATGTAATGTGCGTTTTCGCAGTTTTAAATGCAATATTCGCCGTTTACTTGAATCACTTTTGTTGACTAGAATCAGGGGTGATTCTGAATTTAAAAAAAATTCAGAAATTCACAGAAAATTTTCTGAAACGTTACAGCGGAGGAGGGGAAGAGGGAGGGGGAAATCCACTCCCGGCACTAAATATGCGTTTTTTCCGCGGCCTTTTGATGAAATTCACGTTTTTTCGTGATCCCCTGACGAAATTTGCTGTTTTTGCGATCTTTTGATGAAATTTGTGTTATTTTCGCTATCATTTGACAAAATATGTGGTTTTTTTCACGATCTTTTGACGAAATTTTCTGGTTTTTTTCACGATCTTTTGTCGAAATTTGTCGGTTTTTTTGCAATCTTTTGACAAAATTTTCAGTTTTTCTCGCGATCTTTTGACGAAACTTGCGGTTTTTCGTGATCTTTTGATGAAACTTGTGGTTTTTCGTGATCTTTTGATGAAACTTGCGGTTTTTCGTGATCTTTTGATGAAACTTGCGGTTTTTCGCGATCTTTTGATGAAATTTGCGGTTTTTCGTGATCTTTTGACGAAATTTGTGGGGTTTTTTTTTTGGGTTTCTTGGACAAAATTTGCGGTTTTTCCACGTTTCTTTGACGAAATTTGCGTTTCTCCCACTATCCTTTGACGAAATTCGTGATTTTTCTGCAAACGATTGACAAAATTTATTTTTTTCGGCACCATTTGTCAAAATTCGCGATATTTTTTATGTCCGAAATTTTGGATTGATGACTGATTTTTTAAAATTTTCGGAAAATTCAGACCAGAATCTCCAATAAGTAGAATTTTAATCAACAAAGCCGCAGATTCTGAATAAGCCAAAAAGTTCTAATATTAACTTTGGTTTTGATTCATTAAAGCAGCTAATTTGCTAAACTAGTGATTCATATAAGCGGCAATCATACTAATTATTTTAGCTCTGGGAGGGGTTTTAACCCCCAAAACCCCCCCTTCGCTGCGCCAGTGTGTTAATTCATGCACATACATGGATTGAATATAATCACACAAATGACCACTGATATATGTAATCTACATTAATTTACCAAAATATTAAATATCAGAATTATTACCCACTCAATTGCTATTATTGGAGTTTAGTGCTCTTAAAAAAAATAAAAAAAAATAAAGATGCTGCCTTTTTTAACCTTATTTCTTTATTTGCTGTATATGAATATGAGTCTAAAAGTAGAAAATATTGTTTTAATTTGGTCTGAAATAGTAGCTCTTGTTATACTTTATTTTTTTTTTTTATATTGTTAGTTTTTCTCGTATGTATTCTTTTACAACAGCTATTGAGCATATATTATTTTTTTATTCTTCTTTAGCTTCAGTTTCTTGTTATATATTTTTATTAAAAGTACAAATAATCATTCTTTTATCTAAAGAAAATCTCTACTTTTATCTTTGCTAGGCGCAAATTTCACCAATAGCATTTCTTTTTATTCCAGTAGCAGTTTTATTTGTTGTGTGTGTAAATTAGAAACAAGGCATGGTGTTGAAGTAAAATGTCTTGGTTTGTGGTATTATTTCTTATTTTCTTCATTTTTTTTTATTTCCCATGAAGTAAGTGAAAGGCGGATATTTTAAATGTTTATATATTTTAAATAAAAGGAGTGAAGGTTTGTGTTTTAAATTAATCAGGGGCCAATACAGGTTTTTTTTTCTTGGGGCCCATTTTTTGAAAAATAAAAGTTATTTTTGTGAAATTTATTATTTTTTTGTGAAAAATAACATTTTGTCATCAAAGATGAAATACAGTTTCTCATTCGTACCAAACGTTTATTAATGTAATAACTTCCTTAAATCCTTCAACTGAAGCTTTCAATTCTGGTGAGATTATTTTGTTTAATTATTAAACATTTTGATAAAAATAATCAATGAAAAGTATGTTTTTATGGAATGGAATTTTGTGAAGGGGCCTGTTTTATTGAAAAGAATTTTGTGAAGGGGCCTGTTTTATTGAAAAGAATTTTGTTTAAGGGCCTGTTTTATTGAAAAGAATTTTGTTTAAGGGCCTGTTTTATGAAATGGATTTTTGTGAAGGAGCCCTAAATAGGCCCCAAATTTTGCCTGTATCGACCCCTGTTAATACAATACGAATGATGGCGATGGGAATAATACTTGGCAGTTTTTGCACCCGGCTCAGCAGTAGGAAAATACAGCCTTCTAATCGCTACTGGTGACCGTATTTTTTGACAGTGTGAGTGAATTTTTATATAGCCTTTGAAAAACAGTATGCTATAGAAGATATGCCCCAAAATTTCATTTTTTTATTAGAATGCTATAAGTTGCAACTTTCCAAATACCACAATGTGCCGAGCAAGCACAACCATTGGGCAAACGGGGCAGATGCCCAGGGCCCCGTGCTGATTGAGGTCTTGCTAGGGGCCTCGAATCTCTCTATACAATTTGAAATCACATTTCCTTAGTATAATATAATATTTTTAATCTAGATTTGTTTTAAATGTTTTTTTCATGAGAAGAAAGTGTATATTTACTTTACTTTTTACAGGCAAAGTTGATATCATCGTTGGGAATGTATAGATGATGCCCCTGAAGGTAACAGTGAACGCAAAAAATAAAAAATATTGTGAAGGATAGAAGATTTTGCTAAATTAAAAATAATTACCCAATGCGAAAGTAGTGGTATTTTTTGCACATTTTATTATTTATGTATTATTCTATAATATGTGCAATTTAAAATTAAATTTTATTAGTCCAGTATTGCAGTATACGTTGGAACCCATTAACTCCTTTGCCAGGGTCCTGTGCGACGATACACGGGCCCTGACAATGTAAAATGGTACTAAGTTCTATCCTATATTAAACTCTCCTCTGTTGTATATATTTCTTAAATTTATTTTAAAAAAATTATGAAAAGGTATTGTAGTAATAGTAATTAACTATTTTATCAGTCACATACATTTTGTCATAACAATTTTCATCTGCATGTTGCATCTTGCTGGCTGGGGTAAGATTTTCTAAAAATTCTCCACCCCTGGCCTAGCTAACATAAAAGTACTGAAAATTATTATGCTTCATATAAAAGAGTGAGTAATTTGGTTACTCATGTACCAAGTTGTGGGCAGTGTGAATTATAATAAGATTTAATTAAATATAACAATTGTAAATGAAATGGTTTTTATGCCTGATGAAAGCTTTCTATTTATAAGCTTATTGTTCTTTATTGTTTACAAGCTTAATTCCTTAAGTTTGTAAACAATTATATAAATTTTCTTTTATTTATTTAATAAGCAAAATATCCTTAGAAACATTGAAATTTATGTTCATCCTTTCTCTTTCACCTAATTTTAAAAATTATAATTTTAATCAAAGATTTTAAAAAAGCATTTCTTTAAAATCGTTGACACTGTACCTCTAAGTCATGTAATTTAGAAGAGTTGTATTAATTATACTTCATTAAATGTATCAAAAGCAAAAAAAAAAAAAAAAAAAAAAATCTGTAGATTTTTATATTTTTGAAGGTCTTTCAAGCATTTTAATACAATTTTTGCATCACTTACATTGATACCTCCACTAACAAAAATATCCTATAATCAAAATCATTAGCTGAAATCTTTGTTAGCAGAAACCAGATTCCCCATAGGTGTCTACAGAAAACTGTTTAACCCTTGCAGTACTAAGATGGGGAGTCAATTTGACCCCATCTGGACATTTTGCAGTTTTTTTTTTTTTTTTCATTTAGATTATGTATGCCAAAATTATTTTCTAGGAATTCTCCTATAAAAGTCTTTCATAATTTTGTCTACTTAATAAGTTTGCACAGTTAATTTTTTGTTTATTTGTAAATATAATTAAGGTTACATCTTAGGCAATCGGAGAATAAATAAAAGTTGTTTATCAGGACTAGGGATTGACCGAAGCAGCAATTTGGCCGAATACCGAAGCTTCGGTATTCGGCAACCAAATACTTGAAACTTTTTAATACGCATTTTTGCATATATTACCTTTTTTTAATAAGCTTTAATTGAAATTAAATTCTCAATAATTTAATTGTTACATTTTTATTCAAAAATCTAATTACACAAAAAAATTTAACGACTTCTTTCCTCTCGCAAATTCATTAACCCATCACTTATTTTTTACTAGGACTTCCCTCAGAGGGATTAGTCTGAGCGATATTGCAAAGAACATAGTTTTAATAATAACGTGTGGAAGCAAAGAAAATGAGATGTAATCTTTAGTTGTCCATATACTGCGATAAATTGAAATGATGAAAATAAACGAATCGTAGAATTACAAAATCTTATATATACATTCGTATACACTGTTTAAAAAAGTAGGAAAGCAAACCATGCAATACAGCCATGCATGGATATAAAATTGAAAGTACGCAATATATTAAAAGTAAAATTGAAAATGAAACACTAAATTATCTTATATCGGAATTTTAACTGTATAAAATGCTGTCAAGAGCATAATCGGACTCTTCGCACCAATTTGACTAACTTTAAATGACAAATATATAAAGTTTGAAAAGAATGGACTATACTTTATACAGTGTGTGCTCTCCCGGCATAGTTAATATTGTACAATATCTGTTTTTCACGGATGCAATGAGGTTGTCGATAAGAATTAAGGAATTTTCTCTTCAAAATCTGATATAGTATCAAAGTACCGACACATCAACAGTGGCATGCAATACGTCGATAGAGTGTGTTTTAGATATGCTCGATTGGATTTAAATGCTGGCCACTACATACGCTGTATTGTTTTGTTTTCAAATATATTCTGCACAAGTTGAGCTGTATTTAGCATGTATTAAATAAAAGAAATCGGCAATGATTGCAGCATAAAGTATGACACAAGATCCGAATATATCGTCTGCATAACCTTTGAGCTGTCAAAGTGTCATTTGAAGAAATTTACAAATCCATACATAATTTTTCAGCAAATCATGCAAGCTAAAATACGCCAATATGAATCCGATTATGAAATTTTACCAGAATAAGTTAATATATAAAAAATCTAATAATGACAATTGAGAATATGACCTTATGATAAAATGCCTAAAAAAATGAATCAGAAAAAAAATTCATATCAAATATAAAACGGCAGCATTGTGAAATATTTAAAGTTTCTATACATAATAATTCCAAATTAATGGTAATTGAGAACGCTTTCCGTTCATTTTATCTTTTTAAATTTTAAATTTTTTAGAAACCATTCATAAAAAAAAAAAAAATTATATTTTAGAACTAACCCGAAGTAAAATTTCAAGTTTTTGGGCTCAGCAGTAACACAGGAATAGAAAAAATTCGAAACTTTTTTGTTATTGCAGTGTTTTATGTAGCGACATTTTTAGAAATTGTTCTATTGCGAGAATTTACGTCATGATAAATACAGACATGTCAATTTTCATGCTTATGTTCCTAACAATTCCATAGATCATCTTTAGATCTTTTT
Organism: Maratus speciosus; assembly: GCA_963932465.1. Classification (NCBI taxonomy): domain Eukaryota; kingdom Metazoa; phylum Arthropoda; class Arachnida; order Araneae; family Salticidae; genus Maratus; species Maratus speciosus. The sequence goes on from OZ010798.1 coordinate 298,611,415, forward strand.
CCGTTTTGTTTAGTCTTTCAATTTTTTAGAATTCGTTCTACAAAGAGCATTAACATCTTAGAAATTACTGTCATGCCAAAGTTCTAGTTTCTAATCCCCACAGTATTCCGGAATTTTCAGTATTCCAAATAAGTCATAATTTAGAACCATTCTAGAAATTTTTACGTTTATCTGTCAAATTGAATTTTCGAACCTTTTCACAATGAGTATTTACATCTTAAAAGTAACCACCACACCAAATTTAAATTTCTAACACCAATCAATATCACAGAAATTGCAATTTTAGAACTTTTTTGCTCCTGCAGTGATGTAGGTTGTTGCACTGACATAAAATATAGTCTTTCGGAGCAGATATGGCCATGAACATTTTTTTAAGTTGGCTATATAGTTTGAGAGAGAACACCTCACAAACGCACAAACATTAATAATATTATACATTTTATAATATCATAACGTTTTATATTATTAGCATAGATGTACAGATACAGAAGCCATTTATCTGTTACAAACTAAAGTGCCCGACATTGCCTAGAATTTGAAGAATGTTTGTTCTGAAAAATCAATTTTAAAATTTAACATACAATATAAAACAAACATAAAAAAAGCAGTCGAAGTGTTGTACACATGAATCAAATGAAAATACAATATAAAAATGTATAAATGTATATAACAAACGCAAAATAATACAGCTATAAATGAACTTATTTCAATATATCATTGGAGCAATAATGTTAAAATACGCCAATATTTCCATAATCAGGTTTTTATCATGCTTCAATACGTTTTTTCACACTCATATGACGTTATATTATATCCACCACGTCTTTTATATTTCCAATACGATGTAATATTTTCCTTTTCACGTGGAAATCTTGAAATAGAAAAGTTATGAAGTTATATTAACTTTCATTTAAATTCGTCAAACTATTTATTTCATTTTCATTTTTCACACGAATATCTTGCAATAGAAAAGTTATGACGTTAATATTCACCTTTTTTTAAATTCGGCAAACTATTTATTTCATTTTAATTTTTCACGTGGAAATCTTGCAGTAGAAAATTAATTGTTGTAGTAATAATTTTATTGTGTATTTTAATTGTTGGCGACTGCTATAACGAAAAATGTTTAAATTTGATAAGAAATTGCTGTTAAAATGGTGGTTTTTTATTAATTAAAAATTAACTAAAAATTATTTCGATTCCGGATTACTTTAGTTGCCTCGGCCGTGTTTAAATACACATGTACGTATCTTTTCACAATTCTGTCTTCCAAACTGTGGATTTGTATAGAATTTCAAACAGGCAGATAGACAAATTTCCATTTTTATATATTAGATTATATACAAACATAAATAACTTATCTAATACGTGTTAGCAGATGCATTTTTAAATAAATATATATATATATAAACCAGTATAATACTTATTCTGTTTTATTTTCATAGTCATTTATATGATATGACAAAAAATCTCACTTTCTTAACACCGAATGTCGTGTCTTTTTACAAAAAATGCCAAAGTCCATATAACAGCAAAGTACCATGAAAAGCATTAAATGCATGGTAATAAGGTATTTAGAGTGCGACATTTACGATCAACCATTATTGGCATTCAATCTTATAGTTTGGAGATAGATTTTTGGTCAACGGGATAACTATGTAGGGCAAAATACTGTACTGCAATTTAACTTAATCTTCTCTATTCTACTATTTTAAGATTTTTAAATCTAAACATCGCACATTTTCAATTTTTATACCATCGTATTGGGGAGAAAAGGTACTTTTAAATGCAATTTGATTGAAAACTGCATCTCAATTTATTTTTGAAACATTAATTTTTTGTAGTTTTTAGCGCCATTTGTTTAATTTTAGCATTTCAAGCACTCTATTTCTGTAGAAAGTAGGGGGAAAATAGTAATTATACCTTTTTGTTGCCTTTTTCCCTTAACAACTTAAAAAAATGTAATTAAAATACGTGCTATTTTGAAAAAATATAAATAAATGATTTCTGATAAAATGTGGAGCTATTATAGATGACGTCTCATTTTTTGGATTTGTGTATTATTCAGCGATATCCTCAGCGATAGTCCTATGCGTACTTTACTGTAGAAGTTCTTTAAGATTGGATCGTAAATGAAGAATTCTTCAGCGGATACGGATGACATCATTCTGTGCAAAATAAAAGCGTGTGTTTTAAGTCTAAACTGAAATATGTTTTGTACTATCTATATTTATATATTTTGTTTGTAATCGGAGGTGACACTAAATTTTGTAAAAACAGACTTCCCGTTTTCTAGTTTTTTTCAAATTTTGTGCAGTTTCGGCCTCAAAAAGTGAGATTTGTAGCAAAAAGATATATATAGCTATGAAAACAAACTTGATGAACGTTTATGCTTATTGTTACAAGTAAATAATGGCACAGATCTCATAAACGCACAGAGGTACCTAATTGGCGTCAAAGTGGCGTTAATTTGCTTGACATGGTAGCCAGTGGCGTCTCGTAACTGTCATATTTTGGGGCATTAAATGCATGGCGGGCAGTATTATTCTTTTCTTACCATTATTTTTTGAAAGAAATCATTACCTTGTTTAATGGTCGAATATTCCACCAACAAATATGGCAAAGATTTCTTTTAAAGCAATAGTGGTAAGAGAAGAATAAATTTGGCAGCTATGGATTTATTGCCCCCCAAAATGCCAGTCACGAGCCACCACTGATGTAACTATAGATAACGTTATAATAATTTTTTTCCTATAATTATATTATTTATTGATTGTTATTTCCTTTTAAAAATAATAGAAAATGTCTTGTTTATCACTTCATTTTGTTTTCATATTGAAATAAAAAATAATGTGCAATTATAACTCGTTATATGTTACTGGTATTCGAAAACGACGTTTTCGCCAAACTGGCATAAAAAATCACGCCAAACCCATGGCATCTGTGACATAAATATAAACATTTTATGTATGTATATAATATCATTGCTTTTTATATACAATTTACTTTTGTTTGTATATAAAAATAGTTAAGTGGCTTGTTTACATAAAATAAAGTTTATAAATCTTTAAAAAATTGCTTGAGTATATGAAACAATGAATAAGTTGCACGAAAATACGCATAAAAAGCTTATTTGACTCGCCAAACCCATTTTCTCTACCTCGCAAAGGCCCTTATACAGGAAAAGTACCAATTTCATTTTTAAAGACTAAAAAAAAATGTAAAAAACAAGTGAATAAGTGTGACCACAGATCGCACAGAGGGTTTCGTTTAATATTCCTTTCAAAACACTTTATCCTTTTGAAAAATCTGTTAGTTCCACATTTCGCAACCAGTGGCGCACTCTATTCTAAATAAACCTCTATCCGAACAAAACACGTTTTATATACTATCCGTAGATATATTAGTCGAGAGGATTGGGCCGATAGCAACCGAGATAAGTAGGTGCCCCTGGCGGTAAAAAGTGGAACTAAAATATGCAACGCTATGATTTATAATATGAAAGAATGGTCAAATGGGTGTCGGCAAAAGTTGCAAAAGTGCTCCCATGGTGAAAAAGGCGGAGGTTAAAAAAATTGCTTAAAATACACAAGTTAGAGCCCGGAGGAGTAAAAAATATAAGACTTTTTGAAAATTTTATGATTTGCCGTGTGGTTTGAGGTATTCAGCTATACGTATGCAAAAATTCATGTCTCCATCTTAATTAGGGGCTCTCTTAGAAAGAATTGCTTAAAATACATATGTGGTAGCTCAAAGGGTTAAACATAAGACTTTTTCAAGATTTTATGATTTCTCGCCTGGCCTCAGGTGTTCTCCTATAAGTATGGAAAATTTCAAATCTCCAATTTAATAAGGGGCTCAGTTAGAAAGAATTGCTTAAAATACGCATGTGGAGCCCAAAAGGTTAAATGAACGATTTTTTAAAAATTTTATGATTTGTCGTATGATGTGTAATGTTCAGCTATAAGTATGACAAATTTCACGCCTCCAACTTACTTAGCGACTCACATAGAAAGAATTGTTTAAAATACACATGTGGGAGCCTAAAGGTTTAAATGAACGACTTTTTAAAAATTTTATAGTTTGTTGTTTGATGTGAGGTGTTCAGCTATAAGTATGCAAAATGTAACGCCTCCAATCTAATTAGGGCTCACTTAGAAAGAATTGTTTAAAATACACATTTGGAACCCAAAGGGTTAAATGTACTACTTTTTCAAAATTTTATAGTTTGTCATTTGATGTGAGGTGATCAGCTATAAGTATGCAAAATTTCATGCCTCCAACCTAATTAGGGCTCAATTAGAAAGAATTGTTTAAAATACATATGTGGGAGCCCAAAGGGTTAAATGAACAACTTTATCAAAATTTTATAGTTTGTAATTTGATGTGAGGAGTTCAGCTATAAGTATGCAAAATTTCACGCCATCAATCTAATTAGGGCTCACTTAGAAAGAATTGTTTAAAATACACATGTGGGAGCCCAAAGGGTTAAATGAGCGATTTTATCAAAATTTTATAGTTTGTCATTTGATGTGAGGTGTTCAGCTATAAGTATGCAAAATTCCACACCTCCAATCTAATTAGGACTGAATTGGAAAGAATTGTTTAAAATACACATGTGGAGAACAAAGGGTTAAATGTACGACTTTTTCAAAATTTTATGATTTGTCGTATGATATGTGGTGTTCAGCTATAAGTATGCAAAATTTCAAGTGTCCAACATGTATAGTTTCTGAGAACGGACTCTGTGACAGATGGACAGACAGACAGAGGAGCGAGGCGAATAGGGGTTTATCAGATGGCCGAAACCCTAGAAAATAAAGAAAATATGAAGAAATGATTCTATAAAGCAAAATATTTTATTAAACATCATATAATTGTTTCTAATTTTCACATGTGAAATGTAAAATATGCTTTTGGCGATTAAAAAATGCTATTGATTAAATATCGTAAAATCTCAAATCAAAGTTTTTATGCCTTTTACTTTTAAATGGAAAAACAAACAGATTTTTTTTCCTGTTTGATTAAATTTAAATATGTTTTATGGCACTTCATTATTACTGCGTGCGTTTTTTTTAATTATTTGCTCCATGTGTTCAAACCAGTTGTTTACGAAAACATCTACCGGTGAAAGTGACGCACACCAAATATCTGTGACGTATGCAGATAAAATGTGCTTTTTTATCAGTTTTTTTTAATATAATTTTTAAACGATTTGGAACTAATTTTTCATAGTAGGTGCATTCAGTAGGTGACTCTCATAGGTACCTTTTGGTGCAATCAGAAACGAAATCCGATAAATATTTTTTGTGTTATGCTTGACGAAAGGTTTTTATTAGGCTTTTTTTTAGTAGGACATGGCGTTAATATCCATCGTAGCTGTTATGTGACCAGACAGTAATATTGCGCTGAGTATTAGCCTTCGCTTCGCTCAGACAATTATTTTATCACTAGTCAATACCCAAAAATAACCTATGAAAATGTTAAACTATACAGGGTATTATTAAGGATAAGGATTATCAGAAAAAGAAAAGTTCATTCAAATAATAAGAAACAATGTTGTCATTAAGCTGATTTACTGATTGTCTAAGTGTAATTATAAACATATTGAATAGGAATGTTCTCAAAATACAAAAGGTATTATATCAATTTGTGCATTTAACTATCTACTTTTTTGTCAAATTATTGATAGAATATTTATATTTTGATGAATATTTTAATATTGCGGTGGTTAAGATAAGAAATTTGAGCAATTTTTGATATAGTGATTATAAAAGCTATACGGTAGGCATAGGGGTATACTTTGATGTGTGTATTTTCTTTAATATACACCTTAGATATACAGATATGAACTCTGATATACTTATTTGATGTGTATATTAAAGAAAATGCACATTAAATAAATTTAAATTGAAAAACTAATGTAGAAGTAAATAAAATTAAATGATAAGGGAAAGATGTGCATCTTCCTTACTTTTTTTTTTCTCTTTTGTAGACAGTTGTTTTGATTTCACACCTACATACACTATTTTAGGAAGGAAAAAGTTATTTTTAAATAAAAAATGGCCTTTGACTTGTTTTTTGTAGTGCAGCTGAACTCTGAATTCATGCATGTAATATTGAAACTCATTGTTTAGCCTATTCTACTGCAAAATAAAAGATAATTCTTCTACTTCTAAGAAAATACTTATCTGCAATTATTCGGCCGAATACTTTTAAGTATTCGGCCGAAGCCAAATATTCGGTTTACATGCCGAATCACCGAATACCGAATCAACTATTCGGTATTCGGTCAATTCCTAATCAGGACACCAAATATTCTCAAAAGTGCAATAAATAAAGACAGTTTATGTGTAAAAGTCATATTTCATGCAGCACCGTGCGAAAGGGGGGGGCGAAGGGGGCGGTCGCCCCGGGCGCGGAAATTTAGGGGCGCCAAATTTGTACTACCAATTTCAGTTTTTTTTTATTGTCGTCGATCATTTTCATTGGAATTTTTTTTTTTCACTCTTCGATATTCTATATTTTTGTAAAACTAAATGTATAAATTTACATATCGGGAATATTTTTCCCAATGGAAGTATGTACATTTTTCATTTCAAAATTATTGCGCTGTTCACATTTACTTTTCATTGAGCTCTTTAGATCTAATGATTTTATAATATGCTTTTGTGATATTTTATTACAGTGTTTCTTAAACTTTTGCACTCTGCGGGCCCTTTACATCGTATACGAAAGTTTCTGCCACCTACCACCCTCAGTGAATATGAATTGCTAACCTATTCTGATTCCACTATGGGATCATTCTTATAGTCATTCGGACATTACTTTGCTGTTAAAAAAAGGTCCAGCACCAGGGGCGCCATTTGAGGGGGGCTGGGGGGCAATAGCCCCCCCCCCCCCCCCAAGGAATTTGATATTTCAGAAAATTTATCAACCATCAAATGTAGGGATGCACCGAATAGTGATTTTGGCTGAATACCGAATGCCGAATATTTGGCCTGCTGGTAAACCGAATACCGAATATTCGGCCAGCCGAATAGTAACTGTTAGGCTGAATACCGAATATTAGGCCAGCCGAATAGTATCTATTCGGCTGGCCAAATACTTTTATATCTCAGTGTTTAACGTTAAAAATTTAAATTTTAAACAATTTTTTATAATATTTAGCACAGATACTTCCATTTTGATAAACAAGACTATTTTTATAAGTAACTTTTGTGCTAAAAAAAGTATGTTTTGAGTTATTATTTAAGAAAAAGATGGTTTAAAAAATTTTTAATAACAAAATTTAAATTCCATGACTTCAATTAATTCAAACAAATGAAAAGAATTTTCTCATATTGAACAAGAAGCAACGTATCATTTCACTTCTTTCATCAAAAATGAAAGGTGTACAAGCCGTAGCAGAATTTTCGTTTATAACTGTATTAAAATTAAGATATTTTAGCGAAATTTGCATCACATTAATTTGCTTGTATAGAATGTGATGATATCCTTGGAAGAGACTGGATTTTGGCCAGTGGTACAGTATAAGTATTGTTAGATGCATTCTTAATAAAATAATGTCTAGCTTAGTGCTGTTTAGATATGAATGGTTGCTATTTCCAGCACTTCTCGTCATGTTATCATATTTCACAGAAATTAAAGTAACTCTGTTGACAATATAGTTACAATACCTTCATTATTGTTAAAGTAACAAAAGAAAATTAAAGTTTGGGGATATACACTGTATTTCCGACTGTATAAGTGAATTGCGATCCTGATTTACTGGACAAAAAAAAATTGCCTGTTTTTATGCTTATTATTAACCCTGAAATTTTCTATTATTTTGTTTAGAAACACCTTGTTTGCGAAAAAGCAAGAAACGGATTATTTACCAGACAATACTCAGTAACTTGCATTTCCACATTTATTAATTCCCATGAACAAATGATATGTCATTAATGGTTAATTGTTTTAAGTGACATTTTTAAAACAACAAATAACATAAAATCATTCTCTTTTACTTAAAGATTCTAATTATTCTGAATATCTTTATTAATTGACAGTTAAAAGTAGAACTTGTATAACATTAAAAAAAAATATTTTGAAGAGGTTTTTTAAGTATTCGGGAAACCGAATAGTTTGATATTGGGCCTAACCGAATATTCAGTAGTATGGCCGAATAGCGAATAGATACCGAATATTCGGTGCATCCCTAATCAAATATCAGATTCAAACAAATATTAGAAAATTTCTGAAACTCTAAAATAACTCATCAGATTTTATTGCAATAAAAACATATGCATTAAATAAATGCTTATGCATAAAAATTAATAATTAAAAAAAAATTTCCTAAAGCCTCACTATTCGAACTACCTGAAGGTGAGACATATATCTTTAATTAGTACTTTGATTAATTTAAAAAATACATGCGATAATTTTTTTTTTTATCAGTTGCTTCTCAGCTGTGTGCAAATTGATCTTGGGAAAACTCGTCAAAATCATTGACGAGTTTTTCTAATCACAATAGTTTTCTTCTAGCCAATTCTCAAATAAGCACAAAGAAAATAATAGCATTTAAATCCCACTGATGACGGTCTTGTGATGACTGAAAACGTTATGGGGTTTTCTAATGTATTTTAAATAATTTTAAATTATATGTATGCACATGAAAGTAATTCTTGTACATTTATTTGTGCTTTTTATATGAGTATTAATTAAAAATTTTACCTTTTCTGTAGAAAAATAAAGATATATACATAGTATTCATTAATGTTCAAATATGTAGTTTTTTTATCGGAAAAAAATCAGAATTTCTTTGAAAAATCGGATTAACATGAAACTATCTCATAATAAGGAAAACACAATCCGAAAAAATTAACGCTTTACATTCACTTGCAGAAAATCACTGACGCAAATTTTTTTTATACTTACAGATCACAAAATTTGCAAATTTCGTGACCTATTCATGACGTTCGTTGGCTGATTATCTCATGACTGATTGAATTTCATGATTTTTTTTTCGCAATCATCTGACAAAATTTGTGACTTTTTCCGCGATCGATTTAAGGAATTCACGATTTTTTTCTGAAAGCATTATACGAAATGGATTTTTTTTCGCGCGAGCACTTGCCAAATTTCACAATATTTTTCCGCGACTAACTGGCGAAATTAGATATTTGTTTTCGTGATTTTTTTGACAAAATTCACGATTCCTTATCATTATCATTTATTGAAATCGTGATTTTGTTTCTACCACCGACTAATAATATTTGTGATTTGTTTGCGCGAGAGTTAGACAAAATTTTGGACCTTATTACAAGATCGTTAGACGAATTTCTCCTCGATTGTTCGACTAAATTTTCGTAATTTTTTGCGCAATCTTTTGACGAAATTCGCTATTTTTTCGACAATCCTTTTACGAAATTAGCGATTTTTTTTGACAATCCTTTTACAAAATTCAAGATTTCTGTTTGTGCAATCATTTGGCGAAATCTGTATTTCTTTTGCCGATCTCTGATGAAATTAGTGATATTTTCCATGTCGTTTGAAGAAATTAGCAATTTTTTAAGCGACCATTTTGAGATTTTTTTTTCAAAATTTTCAAGATTCGCGATTTTTTTCTGCGATCCATTGACGAATTGATTTTGCGGATTTTGAAAGAAAGAAAAATAGCGGACTTTCACACACACAAAAAAAATTGTGGAATAATCACATGCTTGTGAAAGGGCAATGAGAAGAACATGGAGACAAATCACGTAGAGCATGTTTTATTGTGCGGTATTTTTTTTTCTGTGTGATTTATGCAGTTCTGCAAGTTGTGCAATTTTCCACGTTCCCTGTTCCTCAAAGAAAAATTTTCCTTGTCCTTCGTCAGGAAACTCATGAAATGGCGCCCCTGTAAGTAAAACTTCGAAAGGGACTAGAAAAAAGCTCCATTTAAACAGGTTTTAGTCTTAGCAAGTATAATTGTATGATGTTTTTTCAACGAAATTTGATTTTTTTTTCCTTCTAGAAAGAAATCTGTTATAGACAGGTTTCGTTTTCACAAGTTTTACTCTAATACATCTCTTTTCAGAGCTATACTATAGAGCGGATGGTTTAACAGTCAGTGAGGGTACCTGTAAAAATGAAACCTGTCTATAATAGAATCCTGTCTAAAAAGGAAAAAAATCATGTCTAATATATTAAAATTTTACCTTCTAAGACGGAAACCTGTCTAAAACGAAATATTTCATTGGTTCTGAGTTTCCGTATTCAAAGTTTTTACTGTTATTGTAAGCATAAGTCAGTAAACGTTTCTCATAGGGGGGGGGGAAGTTAGACCCCCCTGGATCCTACCTTTAGCTATATAGCATCCGTCAAAAAATGTTTGCCCCCCCCCCCCCCCCAAGAAAATTCTGAAATGGCGCCCCTGTCCAGCACAGGATGAAAATGCTGATTATATGAAATCTGCGATTGCATAAGGACTACGATTTTCCAAACTAACGTTCAAGAAAATTATACCTAGTGCTAGTGGAGAAATTATTAACGGTGATTGCGGCTTATTGGATAACTTAATTAAGGGAATCACTATATCTTGTTTTCTCTTTTTACTATTCACCAATTATCATGATCGCCCTATCCAGATTTGTGGGTTTTTCATGTGGAAGAAATTAAATCCTAAAATTCCTGAGCATAAAAATGCTCTAGAACACAGGAATGCATGCATTCGCTAAAAGAAACCTGAGAGACGTTTAAAATTAAATCATATAATCTACAGCAAATTTGAAAAGAGCTAAAGTGAAAATTATTGAAAGTCAAAAAGACAAATGGCAAAATATATTCAGGATGAAATTATGAACTTTCTTGCCAATGAAGTAAGAAAAACGATTGTAGAAGAAATTAATAGAGCAAGGTATTTTTCAATTTCGTTCGATCGCACTCCATATACCGAGTGACCTAAAATGGGCTGGCTGTTTTTAAAATTCAATAACCTGTAAATGGTGACAGCTATTTAAAAAAAAAATTGCGGGAAGGTAATGTAAAATGTCAGTATTTTTTTACCTCGATTCCCGACTTTAGTTCCAAATAGCAACTATAGATGGCGCTGCAAGCAGGGATGACCACCTCGGGAACTCAGCTTACGCTTTAAAGTAGGGGTGCACAACCTTTTTAAGAGAAGGGCCCCTTACAAAAATGTTTGGGTTGTCGAGGGCCACATCAGTACCACAGAGAAATTTCTATATCGGGGAGGTACGAGGGGGGGGGGTCAATAAGTCTTTATTCTTGACGAATAATTAGTTTTTGTCTATAACAAAAATAAACAAACGGAAATAAATAACTTTATGCAGGAATGCAGGTCTTCTTCGCATCTGTATGAACAACCATACAACACTTTATTAAGATTAACGGTTCCTTCTTGATAAATGATAACTTGAAGAAGAAAAATTACACAACATTTCTAAATAATTGGATGTTTTTGAAAATAATTATGAAATTGTAGCGGAGCTACCGGATTACGACGCTTTTGAACCCCACCATCGGAAACGGCCCAGGTTTTCCATAATTATGGACACTCAGTAACATCTGAGTTCTCCACGCTATTTTTGCCTTCTCTTATTTTTCTTTTTATATTCTTTTCTTAAAAAAAAAAAAAAAAAAAATCTCTATATACATAGAGACCATAAAAATTGAAAAACTTAAAAAATAAAATGTATGGCCCTGAATTGTCCCTTTTTTGGTTGGATGTTGTGGTCTTGCCACCCTAGCTTTTCTTGCCCTTGCTTGGTGAGTGTTTCACTGAACAGTACTAACTTTAACTTTCAAAATTCCTTATAGTAGTTTTACAACTACAGTTAGACTTTAATTACTTTAAGACTCATGTAAATTTTTTGATTTATTGTTAACTTTCTTTCTTCTTAAGTTTTTACTTAAATTTAATTTTATTCCTATTTTCCTTTAATTTCTTATCTTTCTCTTGTTAACTTCTTTTATTCTTATAGTAGCATTGCTACAGTTTAACTTTATCCCAATGGCTCATTAAAACATAAGACAAGACATTCTAATTTCCTAGTCTGGGTGTTAAGCTGACAACAGCTAGGAAACCCCTCAATGCTGATTACCTGTTCAGTATAAAAAAATTTCATTGAAGAATAACTTCATTTAAAATAAAAGGAAACTTATTTTTGAAATAACAAGGCATGATGGACTAATTATGCTATTTTTTCTGCGAACTATTTATAAAACTTGTTTTTTTTCTTTTGTCAATCAAGTGCGACTGATTGACGAAATGGGCGATTTTTTATCAACGACCATTTGACAGATTTCGCGGTAATTTTCCATTGCCGATTGGCAAAATTTGCAATCTCTGCAACCATCCAATTTCCGATACCTGCGATAAATTCACGAAAAGCGCGATTTTTTTCAGCAATAAATTTTCAAAATTTGCGATTTTTTTTCCACAACGGATCAACGAAAACTGCGTTTTTTTCCGCCCCCGATCGAATTATTTCGAGACTTTTTTGTTCTGCGATCTATCATCGAAATTTGCAAGCTTTTTCCTTAAACGATTGACAAAATTCGCGATTGTTTTTCATGCGTGATTGGCGAATTTTGCGATATTTTACGGGACGGATTGACAATGTTTGCAATTTTTTTCCAACGACCAATCGACGAAGCGTAATCTTTTCCTGATATACATTGATATAATTTGCGATTCTTTTACTCGCAATAAATTGGCGAACGTCGCGATTTTTTTTACGCGCATAATCGATGAAATTTGCGATTTTTTTCCTACGACAAATGTATTTCTATTTCATGATATTTTTTGGGACCGACACACAAAATTAATAATTTTTTTCCATGAGATATTCACGAAATTCACGATTTTTTTACGAGAGATTGACAAATTTCACAATATTTTTGCGACCAATTGACAAAATTTGTAATTTTTTCTATCAATTGTCGAAATTCGTGATTTTTTTCCGTGACAGATTGAAAAATTCGGGATTTTTTCTCGCGATAAATTGACAAAATCGCGATTTTTCTCCAGCCGATCAACGAAATTTGCTATTTTTCTGTGCCCGATTAACGAAATTCGCGATTGTTAACTGACTCTGACAAAATTTGTAATTTTTCTCACGGCGAATTGACAAAACTGACGATTTTTCCGCAGCCAATAAAGAAAGTTTGAAAATTTTCCTCAGCTCATCGACAGAATTTGCAATTTTTCCGCGTCCGATCAACGAAATTCGCGATTCTTAACTGACTCTGAAGAAATTTGCAATTTTTACGTGACAAATTGATGAAATTCGAGATTTTTTCTCGCGATAAACTGACGAAACTCACGATTTTTCCGCAGCCGATCAACAAACTTTCCAATTTTTCCGTACCTCATCGACAAAATTCGCGATTTTTCTGTGCCCGATTAACAAAATTTGAGATTTTCCCGCGCCGAATCGACAAAATGCGCGATTTTTCCTCGCGCGATCAAAAAATTCGAAAATTTTCCGCGCCCGATAAACGAAATTTGCGATTCTTAACTGACTCTGGCGAAATTTGCAATTTTTACCGCGGCAAATTGAGAAAATTCTTTTTTTTTTCTTACGATAAACAGACAAAACTCGCGATTTTCCTGCAACCGATCAAGGATCACATAATCGACAAAATTCGCAATTTTTATTCGGACGATCAACGAAATTCACGATTTTAAACTGACTCTGAAGAAATTTGCAATTTTTTTAGCGACAAATTGTCGAAATTCGCTATTTTTTCTCGCGCTAAACTGACAAAACTCGCGATTTTTCCCCAGCCGATCAACGAAATTTGAGATTTTTCTGCGACTCATCGATAAAATTCGTGATTTTTCCGAACTTGATCAACGAAATTTGCGATTCTTAATTGGCTCTGGTGAAATTTGCAATTTCTTCCCTAGGTAAACTGACAAAATTCGCGATTTTTTCCTGCGACATATGGACAAAAATTACAATTTTTCCAGTTATAAATTGATGAAATTGTGTCAAAAAAAAAAAAAGAAAAAAAAACTGAAGAAATTGCATAAATTGCGATCGCGGGCCACAAGTTAGACCATGGCGGGCCACTTTTGGCCCGCGGGCCACAGGTTGTGCATCCCTACTTTAAAGTGATAGTGCAATGCCGAGGGGCAGACCAAATCCACTAGCTGCTCGCGTTACAAATGACTTTTTCAATTCTTATACTGCAGTTTTACAATTTCACATTACAACATAAATATCGATGATTTGTTGAAGAATTAAACAGGTTTATAGTCAATTCAGGTTACAGCGGTATACTTTATTAAACCATATTCGTGTAAATCAATCAAGTTTATACTGAATTGACAATTATGCCAGCAATGTATAATCACACAAGCACTATAAAGACAACATATAGCGCCATAGGTGCTCAATCAAGGCCAAAACCGAAATCGCCCAACACTGATGCGAAAAGAGGAGGCTAAATGTATGGAGTGGGTCTCATTCTCCAATACAATCTTATTTTTAGGGGCTTATTTTATATATTTAACCTTCTTCCTTCGTATGATGCTAGGGGATTTCAGTTTAGACCTCCATTGAGTGCTTATTGCTTGCCATCTGTCTCTGCTATTTGGAACTAAAACCGAGAACCGCAGTAAAAACACTTCTAATATCTTACATAACTCTCCTGCAAGAATTTCTTTTAATCATGGAAGACGGTAGTATTTCGAGTGACGCAGCCTTAAGCCTAGAATCGTATCGTATCGTATCGTTAAAATCGTATCGTATCGTATCATAGAATTCGTAGATGGCGGAACTCATATATACAGCTAACTCGACATCAAAGAAAATGCGAAAAGCCGCCTTTTAATAACTCAGCAGATATACGTCTTATTGTTCTGAATTTTCTAGAACAGTCTTATATCTGCAGTCTAATCGTATACTGAAATTTTTACATTTCTACCTGCAGTATATTTTGAGATCTAAATAGTCATTTTTAAAGTGAAAACGTTGGTATAATATCGAGGAAGTTCCTAATTTGAAAATCTCGAAAACGGTTCTAACGATTATTTTTAAATTGATACATAATATAAATGTGATTAAGGCGAGGTGAATAACACTTTTCTTTTTTCTGGGAAAACTCTCGTTCATTAAATAATTCGATTTTTTTTTTTCTCTCGAAAATGACACGGGCGATTTTTTAAAAATCAAATAAATATGTTTCAGATGAACCAAATAACAATTTACTTGTTTCCAGCAAGACTCTTGTTCGTTTTATAATGCGCATGAAAAATCGGACTATATTTCTTCGCCATTCTATGGAAATTTCACCGAAAATGCATGACACTGTATTCATACATATGCTTTCTTTTTAACCACTTTTGGGGAGAAAAATTTTGTCTTCCCACGGCTGAGTGGTTGAGGGCCATCGTCTACTGATCTTAACATAGGCTGTTCGATACTATCTGGTGCGTGTGAAGTTTTTTTTTTTTTTTTTTTTTTTTTTTTAAAAGTCTGTTAGTTGACCATTATTCTCAGTTCCTTTGTAATTTTTTAATTGCTATTAAGTTAAATAAAATTACAATTATAACGACGCCAATTTGATGATGATTATTTCTTGGCAATTTTTCAACAATAAAAATATTACCATAAATTTTATAAATATATTTAATTTTAATCACTTTACAAAAAATATACATTAATAATTATTATTTGAATATAAATCACACGATCAGAAACGTAAAAAAATAATTCATTTCAGCTCTTCTTTTTATAATATCATTTTTATTATTATGACGGTCAATCAATATATAATCACTGACATCCATAATATTATTATAATTATTATTTTCCTTGCATAAAAACTATTGTGATGTAATAATTATTTTATAATAAATAATTTAGTTGAAATGTTTTATTTATAAATAACAATGAAGTTTTACATAATAAGCATACCAGAATTTTGGTGTCGCCATCTTTTGACGCAATGAGGAATTTGCACACATGGGGGATTTGATCATTTATATATTTTTCTGATAGTTCCACATCCTCAGTTTTCAAAAATGTTCTCGAAAACGCGAAAAAAATATCTATACTATTAAATAATTAGTCCTAAAAGTAAGCTAAAATCACGTCGCTTCAAATCGGGGCGTGACTTACTATGACGTCACAGTTCACGACAGGCAAGCGGAACAGAAAGAAAAGAGTTACTAAGCTTTGGAAATAAAGGTTCGAAATTTTTAAACTACTGATTTTACAAATTTGGTTCTTTCGCATCTGGATGTTATTTTGTACGTTGATTTATAAAATGTCTATTTGAAAAAAAATGAACTCTAAGTTTATGAAAAAATCGATTTTTAAACTCATTAAAAGTCTTTTCACATAAAGAAAGTTGACGGGATATTGTTAAAATTAGGAAAAATAAAGAACTGATCGCTTTTAAACTTTGACGTTGTTTTAACGCATAATAAAGATTTTATAAATTTAAGATGAGTTGATTTTTGGTGGTGGTGGTGTGTGTGTGTGTGTGTGTGGGGGGGGGGGGCGTTTTCTCTTTTTTCCTTCAGATCAACTATTTATTGCGTTTTAAATGCGATTTTTCATTTAACACTCAAATATTATTTTTTAACATTAGATATTTGAAAGAGTGGGAAATGCAGAGTGAGGGAAGGGTCATCCGGGGAGGAGCTATTTTCTAAATTTTGAGTACGCGCCTCATGTGACATATCGTTAGAAAGGTGTATGAAAACTTATTCATATTATGCACATCCGGTGCCCCCCCCCCCCCCTACACTTCGTCCCCTGGGGGCACTTTTGTAAATTTTTAGGTTTTTTACAAGAATTTGCAGTGCGTGCGCAGCACGTGGTGCTATACGATGCCGCAGACAGCGGGGATGTGGTTCGCGGTTTTTTTTCCAGATGGTTTTTTATTTTTTATTTTTTTTTTTTTTAAGATTATGCAGTACTGTCGAAGCACGCCTGCTACACGGTGTCATAGGCAGCGGGACCTAAAGTATTTTTATGTTGAAAAGTAAAAATTTAATATTAAAATTTTTTTGAGTAGTTTCAATATTTTTACGTTTTATAATATCTATTAAGACATGACAAAATATTGTTTCGAAATAAATCCTTTATTTTTTAAACCTAGTCCCTAACTTAATAAAAATGTACACTTACGCAATAAAATTTTTATTTACTTCCTAAATAAAAACTAACATATTTGTGTGTGTCATATCTTAGACGTTTCACCTATTTAATCATCAATAAAACAGGGTTATTGCTTATTAATCTTTACAGATACAATATACGTATGAAATCTACTACAGAGTGTTTTGTTTGTTTTTAAATACGAATGAGTACATCATAAATATGAATGCCTTTTTTTTCTCTTGAGTAACTATTTATCCAATCAATTAATGTTCTAAAATAGTAATATTTAAACAAAATCAAACATAAAGTTACTGAAAAATGATCTTCACAAGATCAAAGAGATGATGCATTAGATAAATTAGGATTTTTCTTGTCATCTCTCTTCATAGCTTTAGTCCATGATTTTCTAATGGCAGGGTCTTTTTGCACACTGAAAAACAAATTTTCGCTAGAAGTTACTGGTTGTATTAGTGCAGAGTGGTACAATACAGTACAGTAAAACCTCCTTAAAGCGACCATGTTTCATTCTAATAAAAATTGATCGTTTCAAGAGGTGGCCTCATAATGGAGGTCATGTTTAAATCTAGATTTTAATTGTTGAAAAAAAGTAGAAATAATGTTACTAGAATTTATTTTTCACATTAGGAAAAAATATAAAAATTTAAGTATCAAAATAAAAGTTAATTATATAAGTTAATTACTGCAGTGTTTAAAAATGAATATATTGACGATTGCTTTGGTTTTACGGTTTTATCTTTCATAACATTTATTTCCAAGTCCTTTCAAAATTCAGTAAATAAATACAATTTTTTTTGGGGGGGGGGGGCGGGAACAAATAAAGATATTTTCATTAATTTATCTATTTCTTTGAGAGTTTCCTAACTGAATAGGGTAGGGGAGTTTATTGATCGTCATTCTTAATTCGTCATCAGAGTTAACTTCATTGTCTAAAAAGGAATAAAGGGGTTTAAGCACTTAAAAGTTACCGGAATAAAAAAAAATAATAAAATCTAAACTTATTTAGAAGTTTAAAGCCCCTCGGAATTATTTTTCTAATAAAACCTTCTTCAAGTGACAGGAAAAAACGGAATTTGTTTCCTTTTCTTCAAAGAAATTGGTCGCTCATGGAGAGAGGTCAGCTGGGATGGTCTCTGAACAGAAGTAAAATTAGTATTGAGCCTATGGGAATAAATTTCGTTCAATGAAAAACTGATCGTTCAGGGAGGTGGTCGCTTAATGGAGGTGATCGCTTAATGTAGGTGGTCGCACAGAGAGGTTTCACTGTATTTATAATATGACTTTGTGCTCTCAGTCATAATAATTTTAGAAACAGCAATATTTAAAATGAACAAGTTGAAAAGCGACACACGTAAAGAATATAACAGTCGTTTGTTGTCATGAACTGTGACGTCAGATGTATTAGTATTATGGAGCGTTTTCGGGATACGGTAAATAGTGCGATATTAAAACAATCATAAATCAGTAATAAAAGCTCAAAATAAAAAACATATGCAGGGTATCCTTCTTATTTTTTCATGTACTATTGTTTCGTGATAAAGTTAGAAAACGTGCAAATTCTCCATTGCGTACTACATTTTGTCTCTTATTCGGAAAAAAAAAGAAAAAACTAACGCTTTTCACCGCTTTGAAAGAATCTCTTGTGACTAGAGGTCTATTTCGCAAATATTAAGAAAATTACTGCATACAAAAATATTAAAATGGGTAGTATTATAGAGAAATGTTTGATAAAAACGTTGAAGTAGACAGTTTTTAAATCGAAGAATTATTTTGAGAGATATTTAATGTTAAATCTGGATAAAATTGTCTCATTAAAAAAGTCTCATAGGAAAAAAAAATATACATGGGAATTTAATCATTTTCATTCAATTTAATCATTCAATAGAAACTCTAAGTTTGCAGAGTGCATTTATTATTTTTAACTTGCCTAATTTTTTGACGGTTTATTTCAATTTTAAATTAAAATTTTCAGAATTTCCAGAGATATTTTTTACATATTTTAGAAAAGGTTATTTTAAATTGTTGCCAATTGTTAAAACAGCGCAAAGAATAATATATCCTTTAAATTAAAAATTTATTCACACGTGACTATTATAAACAGAAAAAAATCCTTTTAAATTAGAATTAAATGATAGCGTGTTAAAAGCAAGAAAATATTAAACATTACGTCATAAAAATTGTTTTTACACATGCTTACTTAAAATGAAAGAAAATTATAAAATAATCAATTATTTTCAAATTAGAATTAAATGATTACGCATTAAAAGCAGGAAAACATTGAAAATTATGTCATAAAAATTATATTTACACGTGAATATTGAAAGAAAAAGAAAATTTTTAAATAATAAATTCATTGATATGTGTTAAAAGTCGTAAATGGAGGAAATTACGTCATATTGGCCAAAGTGGCCAAATAATAATATTGCAAAACAGTTTAAATTAAAAAATATATTTATATGAGAGATTTATTTCAAATTTCGAGATGATATTTTTAACTATAGTTGCCAATTTTAAGGTAGTGCAAATAATAATATTATCTTTCTAATAATAAAAATATTTTCAGTTGAATGTTACAAAGAGAAAGGAAAGTTTGGTGAAAATTATGTCAGATTTAAAACGTTACATTTAAAATCTCTTATTTAAAATCATTTTCTTATAGCGTTGTTAAAAAATACCATAAAGCAAACACTCTGTTGACTTAGTTCCTTTTATATTTGGTAATTTTCAAATGTTTAACTAATCTTATTTAATCAAGCACGGAAACAGCAACTAACATCAGCTGATTCGGTCTTGAAATCCCTCAGTAAAAGGGAAACCCGTTTACAGTAAGATCGCCATTGATTTTTTAATTATACAGAGCAGCCTCGATTATCCGAGCTAATTGGGACTGTTAGTAAATCGGAATCGGAAATCTCGGTTAATAGAAACTGTGTGTAAAAACTCGCCGTGCTTGCGAATTTAACATCTCTTTTAAAAAAATATATAGAACGTTTTTTAAATAATAAAAATAAATATATGTAAAGTTCTGTTTCACAGCTTAACAAATTTAAAAAGAAAATCAACTACCAGTAGTAAATTTTAAAATGCAAATTGAAAAATTTACGAAAGTTCACACAGTCACTGGAAACAAAGCATTGTTCGCTATTGACTTCTCAGGGTCCAGTGTTTCCTTGGAGTTGAGTGCTTTTGGGGGCAGAAGGGCCTGTATAGCACGGACAGTGAGCTAAAGAGTGTGGTTATTTTTAAGGCTCATTCAAAAGGGAAAAAAAATCAGACTTTGTTATCGGCTCGGTTAACAGAAACCTCGATTAATCGAAGCTCGGTTAATCCAGGTTCTACTATAATTCAATCTTCCGTAATCTTTTTAAAGCAGATCAAATTAATGGACTTTAGCACAAAGTCACATAGCTGATAACTGCCATGCTTGTTGGCCACCTTTTTTTCAAAAAGTTTGCTTCACCTTATTCAATTAATGAGATATCTCCGATAAAATAAGTCACATTTTCCCGTTCTAAAATACTGGTATCCAAAAATCGTAGCATGTAACTGACACTACAAGTACTCATGGAACTAGACTATTTTAAGTCTGATTTTTATTATAGACTATATAAAATTATTAAAAATATATATTATGATAGGAACTACGGGCTTCGTCCGCTATTTACGTTACAGATATAAAAATCATGGTTTTTTTTTTTTTAGGGAAAAAGAAATAAAAACCTATTTGACGATAGGTTTATAAAGACACATTTTGTATTTGTTATATTTCCGGGGATGAGGAAGGGGGGGGGGGACTATTTTGATTAAATATCGCAATTAGTCCACATGGCAGATATAATTATGATAGACACTAGTTTGCTTCGCCCCTCTATGGCGCCTTATGGGTCCAGCTTCCATAACTCAGAAACCACCTTTCGGACATCAATGCAACAGATTCCAAACGTTATAATTAACTTAATAATCACCCTATATAGCATTAAAGTAAATTTATGAGTACTGCATACTATTTTTTTATCGTAATTTCTGAAGAGAAAAAATTATTTCGGTTCCATTCTTAGGTACTGGTCTGAAAAATTTTGAAAAAGGGGGGAAGGAGGGGACATGAGACTGCTGTTTGTAAACAACACAACGGGGTCTGGCTTATTCAACTTGGTTTTTGGTGACTTCAATTGGAATGTGGTTTGTTTAAAAGAATGCGTTCCCTGCCCCATGAAAATTGGAACTATTGGTGCACCATCTATGCGTCATTGTGTTTCTTTGCGTCATTGTGTCCAAACTACATGAAATGTATGAAAAAGGATAGTTTGACGCAAATAAACCATTTACATAAATCTTACTCACAATTTTGAATAGCGTGACACAAAAGATAAATCAATTTATTGAAATAAATACATTTCAATGCATAGTATAGATTCAATGAAAGTGATATATTTAACAGTGAATTGGAAAATTAAAAGTATTGTATAGATGTAAAAAAATATTTTAACCAAGTCAAAAATAATTTAAATTGAATTTTAAAACAAACCTTTTAAAGTCACATCAAGGCGTCACTTAAATTTTATATCATATCTTTTAAAACTCATATTTTGAATTTATGAGAGATGTAAATGATAAAGCAACAGCGAATAAAATTTTATGCAGCTTTTCATGTTGAACATAACTTTTGCACATGCGATTATAAATAAAACAAAAATTAAAATGATGAAATAAATACAAATATATTTTTTAAGAAATAGCATAACGTCACTCAAAATTTGATATCAGTATTTTTAAGTTCCATATTTAAAATTCTTAGAGCATAAGATAAATTGCTGCGTCAGAAACTTTTAACCCGTCAAGGGTTTTTGCATTGATAATTATAACCATTTGCAAGTTACTGAATTTTAAACACAGTCCAGTTTAGGAATCCAGTACACCCCACAAAGAACAAATGACGCAAATTATACAATACCGAAAATAGAAAATTTTCATTCGTGGAAAGGTTTCTTGACTACATCAATTAAAAAAAAGAAAAAAATGAGCATAAGAAATTTAAGATAAGCTAATGTCCGACAATCTCGACCTTCACAGCTGCAGGAGAGGTTCTGTTCTCAAAGACTGTAGACGGGAAGTGCTGAGTTCGACCCAATCGCGCACGTCAGCCTAATCGTTCGAAATTGTCCGTAGTTTTCTTCGAACCTTGCGTAAATACGGATTAGATTCTCTTAGAAAGACCTTACAGAGGGCACTCCCATCCCACTCCGGCCTACTATATCCAACTTGTAGATAATCGGCCGTCATAAACAATACCAATATCAACCCTTCAGAGCTCAATGTTGTGATATGGTGCAAATATGGCTTCCCAATATAATGTTGTGTAAGCTCGAATCGTCGAAGTAAATAAATTCGTCTTTTTTTTACCATGTTCTGCACATTCTCTAAACTTTGAGTTCGTGCTGCTGGTCTATGTCCAAAAATGTCCGTAACTGCATAAAATGTGTTTGTTCTTTCTTCTCTTCTACTGAAAGATGGGATATACTTATGTCCCACTTATCAGTTTATTTAAAAAAAACATTGCGATACTCTATGGTCATGAAAAAATAAAGCTATATCTGCAGTTTACAAACAATTGCCACAGATTTTTAATGCTCTGGAAGATCTTATAGAAATGAAGTAAAATGAGTAAACTTACTCAGGAGCAAAAAGCTTAATAAAGCAAATAAGGAAATTCCCCTTATTTTACGGCCTACTAGTTTGACACAGCCTTTTAAATGAAATGAAAAAAGTTAATATTATTCTCACGAAAAAAAAGAAGAAAAAAAAAACTGTCAATGTTTTGATAGCCAGCAAACTGATTGAAACACTAAAAAACACATTTCAGACAATAAGAGAGGAAATTTTTGAACAAGAAAGCGAAGATTTGGCTATGTCTGTAAATGTTAGAGTCCTTATTTGAGCAAAACAGAAAACGTAAAATTCGCAGAACAATTTGATTACGAAGCTTCTGATGAAAGTGGAAATTTATATGAATGTGAAGGATTTCGTGTTACGTAGAGACACTATAACCGTGCAACTGAACTGGAGGTTTGAGAAACTGAGAAATGTAAAACAAGAATTTGAGTTTCTGGCTGGTGCGAATCTAAGATCAGTTATCGAAAATCTGTTAATATTGCCTGGACCTTGCTCTTTATTGCTGACTTGAATGGACTCGAATGGACTTGAATTGTTAAGCGAGGTTTTAAATGCGAAAACCTTATTTCTACCATTATATAAGAACTTTTATAAAATGAATCATTTAGAAATCCTTTAGTTGCTGCATAATTTTAACTTTGGGAAAACAAGGAATTGCAAAAACATGGAGACAGCGTACATAATTTATAAGTATTCCAGTAACAATAAAGTAGTAAAAAAC
The DNA here is from genome assembly GCA_963932465.1 of Maratus speciosus. NCBI lineage: Eukaryota > Metazoa > Arthropoda > Arachnida > Araneae > Salticidae > Maratus > Maratus speciosus. Next base: position 298,634,932 of record OZ010798.1, read on the forward strand.
TACTTAAGATCTACTATGAGTCGAGAGATTAAGCAACCTGAATTTACTTTCTATAAAATTCAGTGTGTCACAATCTTTACACATAAAATAATAAACGATTTTGTTACCCTAAATGCAAGAAAAATAAAATGGAAGTAAATGTATTTGCCTGATATTATATTTTATATTAACCTTTAACTGATGTCACAGAAATTGTCACATAACTAGTGTGAAGTGGTTTGTGAGACCGCTCCATCGAAGGATAAATAAAATGCACGATTAACTCATAGGATGGTGTTTTTGTACTAAACTTTTTGTACAGGACTGTTATGATTAAAATGCACCTATTCAAAAGTCTCTGTTGATAGTACTAAAGTTCCAAACGGTACACGATTTCGGTAGTGTTTGTAGTTAAACCAATTTAAACTATAAAAATTGAAAAAAGCCGATGTTTGAGAGACCGGTAACATCAGTTAAAGGTTAACCTTTAACTGATGTTACCGGTCTCTCAGACCGCGGGTTTTTTCAATTTTTACAGTTTAACTTGCAATTTTCAGTTTAACTACAAACACTACCAAAATTTTGTTCCGTTTGGAACTTTAGTACTATCACCAGAGACTTTTGAATAGGTGAATTTAAATTATAACAGTCCTGTACAAAAAGTTTAGTACAAAACCACCATCCTATGAGTTAATGGTGCCTTTTATTCATCTTTCAATGGAGCGATCTCACAGACCGCTTCACACTAGTTATGTGACAATTTCTGTGACATCAGTTAAAGGTTAATTAAAACATTGCTTCAGTTATCTTTCTTAATTAATGTACTGAAATTATAATTTATTTTTATCTATTACATTATGTTCTGTAGGTTTTTTTGTTTGTTTTGCTTTTTTAATACTTATTGGTTGAAGGGACGGCTTGTTTCCAATCTGGTTGTTAGCGATTTTTACCCATTTTCTGCAGCTTAAAGAGTAACAAGAACTAAAATGGCTAGAAAAATATGTGAGAAAGGTTAAGAAAAATCTGTCGCAAAGCATCATGATCTCATTAACAAATAAGTGCAATTTTCTTTTCTGTTATTTAGTTGTTTGGAATTTCTGAATTAAAATTAAATCTTTTAAAGTTCTAAAGTAAACGCAAAATATTTATTCAATATAATTTATTTATGTTTCTGCCCTTTATCAATTTTGAAGGAGGGGGGGGGGGGGGGCGCCAAATTGACACGCTGCCCCGGGCGCAGTTTTCTCTTCGCACGGCCCTGATTTCATGTGTTATTTTGTATCTTGGTTGCCAGAAAGATGAGCAGGAGAACTGATGGTAGTTAAAATGCATTTACTACCATTTCTTCTTATAAAATGTTATTGTTTTTTTTTTTTTACTTTTTTCAGCTTGGGTTTTTGTGCTAATTTAAATGTTCGTAATACTGTGGAAATTACATTTTCTTCTTTCTAATAAATCTTGATTGCCAGTATTATGTTGATATTTTATCTTCTGATCAGTTTTTCGGCCTAAACATTATAATTACCTATGGGGTCAAAATAACCACATCTTAGGCATTTAAATAATATTTTGATCTTAGTACTGCGAGGGTTAATTCATCCTTGATGTTTTTCACTATGTAAAGAGAAGTTTTATAAAATAGTAAAAAACATACTTTAAAAGGGTAAAAATTCTCTGAAGTGGGAAATGGATAGATTTCATTCAAATAGCAGAATATAAAAAATATATTTTACACTTACACAACATTTTTTCAATTCTTTCAAATTTTCAAAGTTTGTTCAGGTTAAGTGTTCTTCAGTAACAGGTCTGTGCCATTTTGTTAGAGATGTATTTAAAAATCTGTCCAGAGAATGATTTAACTTTGAATATTTTTAAGACAATTCAGACATTTCGAAAAAAAAACCCTATCAGATTACTTAAAAGCTTAAAATAATTTTGTATGTTTCTTTGCTTCATAAAGTTAGTTAAATTTTGTGCTTCAATTTTTCCTTCTATTTAATATATCTTTTGTAAAATGTATAAATTATAGGCAAGATGTAGTGGAAAATATATAGGATTTTTTTAAGGAACCCCATATTTGTTTCTCTAATAAAGCTATAGTGTATATTCTCCAGCATATACCATCTGTGTCTTATGTAAACCCTCTGTTGTTTTTATGACTATGCTACTGATTATATGATGCTCTTTATAGAGGACCCTTCAAATCCATATTTACCATAGTTTCAGCTAAAAACGGAAGTGAACTAAACATGCTTTCTCGAGTATAGAATACATAGCATTTATAGTTCACTGACCTGCCTAGCATTGCCCTGACTTATGATAATAGCCTTAAATGTATTTTAAATAAGAGTTGAATGATTTTATGTAAAAAAAAAATCTAAGTAAAAATGGCTTGCAAGAAGAATTAATATTCATATATATATTTTTTTAAAGGGATTTTTTTATTGGAAAGAGAAATGAATGTACACGTGTTTTTGTATTTTGATTTTTCCAAGGCAATGTGTATTTTTGAAGTATACTGAAAAAAGAGATGGAAATTGTTGGGTACATTAAATGTTTAAAAAAATAAATAGTTATTATCCAAACTCTTTGAAAATTTTATGAATCGAAAGTGTGCTTCCGTAGCTTGTGCAAAAAAAATTGTGAAAAAAATTTGATATTTAGTGGTAAAGGTGCTGGGAAGATTTTTTTTGTATGTCGGATCATTTAACAGTTTTAAAAATAGTTCTTATTGTCCAAGTTCTTTGAAATTTTTAAGTTATAAATATAATCTTTTTGAAGCTTGTGTAAAAAAACTCATGAAAAAACATTGGTATTTAGTTGTAAAAGTGCTGTTTTTCTTTTTTGTGCCTACTACTTTATCATTAATAAGATTAAGAAAATAGTTCTTACTGTCTGAACTCTGAAATTTATATCGGTTATAAATATAATGTTTCAGAAGCCTGCGTATAATTCTCGTGCAAAAATATGAATACTATTTAGTTGTAAAAAGGTGAGCAAAGCTGCTTGCGTGTTCACATTCTGAGTGAAAATTTTGCAGATTTTCTTTTTTTTTTTTTTTTTTTAAATACTTGTGCGAATTTTTCAAGATTTTTTTTAGGTGATATAAATTGAGTGTATGAAGAACGTTTAAAAAGATTGTGTTTAAATGCCAACATTTAGTTTCTTTTAGCATAGAAAAATATAGTGTCTCCAGGAGGTACGAAGTGACTTCCAGTCAAAATTTTTTTTAAAGGGTTAATATTAATATTTTTGAAAAGAAATTGAACCTTTGTAAAGAAGAGAGTATCCAGATTAAGTGGGTATTTTTTGTTATCTCTGAAATTGAGACCATTACAAGCTTTGAAAAAAAAAAAAAAAAAAAAAAAAAGGTGGTGGGTGGGGAACATGAAATCAAACTTAAAAAAAAAAAAAAAAAAAAAATTAACAAAAAATTTTTAATGGATTGTAGCATTTTAAATGTAAACGTGCAATCTTTAATTTGTTGTAATCTGTTTCTCAATATTTCGAATGGCTCAGTCGATGTACGTTAAGAAAGACAGGCAAAGAAAAAAGTGGCTCTTGCACTTTCGGATTTTCTCTGCTTCAGCACTCTAGAGTGGGGTTTCTGGGAAGCAGTATGCAATATTTTTTCAGCAGCCCCTTTTTAATTGCAAGTTTTTATTAATACCTCAGCTGATTATAAAAAAAAATAAAAAATCTGAGCTTCAGCCACATTAGGATCTGCTTTGGACAATCCTCATCCAGATTTTCTGACCTCTATGAGTACTAGGTTTTCCTAGCTGTTGCACATAGACAAACATCTTTCTTTTATTAATACTAGGGGATCGAACCCGAGCTCCTCGGGTTACAGAGTATAGGTAAAAACAATTCTTTTTTTTTCTTTTTTTTAACTCTAATTATTATTTTTTTACATGTAATATATATTTTAGATTTGTCCACTAACATAAAAAAGAATTTTTATATGAAAAATATCAATTATGCAATCAAATAAAGTTTTAAAATTTATTAAAAGCGTTACTTTCACATGCCAGGGGTTCTTAGCTCAAGATTTTGCAACTTAAGGCAGTCTTTCCGATCATTTCAGTGCTTTAAGCGCGTGGTTCAATCCCATGCTTGTTAAATTTGTTTCTTATTTACATTATTTTATTTATTTTTCTATAGAGGAAGTTTTAATTTTGTTATGGGACATCAGACGGAAACAAATGCGGACATTTTTTGATTGTTTTAAAGGCAAGCGGATTAATATTTCATAATCGAGCTACACGTGATAGGGATACATTTAAAAATAATTCATGCTTGAAAATCTCTCTCTCTCTATATATATATATTACGCTATCGCACGTGGCACAGAAATCTCAATTATTTGTTAATTGTTTAATGGCAACCCCCGAATGAAACGCATCTCATTAGTTATTGTGTAATAGTTTTCAAAAGGGAATAACAATAAATAAAAAAAAAGTTTAATTAATAACTATAGAAAAAACAATTTATATAATTAAAAAAAAAAAAAAAGTAAATAAACAATTTATTAATAAATAAACAACAACATCCGGGTTACCATATCAAGCAAAATAATGACACTTTGGCGCCAGTTAAGTACCCCGGTGCGTATATGACATTAACGTCAGAAAAAAAATCGCGCCAACGTGATGCGTATATGACATCTGTGCCGTCTTTTACTTACTTATTTATTTATTTATTTATCGAACAACAAACATACGACTTCATCTCATTTAAAATACAATAAATAAATAAATAAAGGTACTTTCCAGTATAGGTACTTGGCGAAATAGAGAAAAGGTCCAGGGCGAGGAAAGAAATTTGGCAACGTACTTTCTGACAACATATTTAATCAAAATATTTTTTTCGAGTAAAACTACATAAAAGTTGCCATGATCAGAAAGAGTTTGTACTTTAATGTTAGCTGGGCGCAATTCTCGCCAATAGCATTTTTTAACTTGCCAGCACATTTTTTTATTTTTCGAGGGGTAAATTAAAACAATGCTTTAATGTTGAAATTAAATAGTTTATGGTATTATTTATTCTTTTTCTTTTTTAAAGATTTTCTTTTTAAGTGAAAGTCATGCATTTTAAACGTTTTAGTTTTAAATTAAAGCTATCCATTTTAAATAAAATGAGTGAAAGGATTATATTTTAATCATGAAATATGAAAAACGGGTACAATGTTTGGCGATTTATCACCTGTGCCCGACTAACATAAAAATACAGAGTTCTTAATTTCTCTATCAGAATCTTCCTCTTTGGCGAAGGATCGAGCAAGTAAATTAAATTATGAATAAAAGTAACATGATACAATGCCTAGGATACATTTAAGGGAGACCAAACTGGTCGCCACGGGCGGATAGTTATTTTAAAAACCATAATAACTCAGTCAATTAAGATACAATTTTCAAACAAATTGCGTTTGAAAGTAGGTTTTTTTCTCTATTTGACGGTGTAAAAATTGAAAATGTACGATATTTAGAAATTAAAAAAATCGCTGACATAGCAAGCCTTTTAATTTAATTTTTTTTTCAGGTTTTATGGGAAAATGACAACAAAATATACAGTATCTCCTATTTTCGACTATTTTCCGTTTACTTTCAACGACTTTCAATAGAAATGGGGTTCTTTTGTTGCCACGATTAGAAAAATGATATTAAAAACTACAAAAAAATTAATATCTCAAAAATAAATTGAGATACAGCTTTCAAACAAATTGCATTTAAAAGAGCATTTTTTTTCTCATACAACGGTGTAAAAATTTAAAATATGCGACGGTTAGAAGTTTAAAAATTTGCAGTAAAGAAAATTGCAAAACCAAAATTTTATTTTAAATTTCAAAGTGTTGCCATTCGCAAAATGGCGTATGCGTTACGCACAGATATGTTTGTCCTTTATAATATAGATAGATTTATAGCCGCACAAAATAATTACATTATGATCTATGGAAAAATCATTCACATTGGATTTTAATGATATTTTGATACTTCAAACATAATGAAAAAATTAAAGTGGGTCACTGAGATTCACTACAACATGTTTTCTATAGATTATGGAGTGTGTAGCATTTATCATTCATTTACAGAAATTCACAAAAGAATTTGGTTACAAGACAGAGTATGATTGATTTCATTTTATGAAGAAAAAAAAAATGAAATTTCCTAAAAGTAATATAACATGCAAGAGTAACATTCATAGGCAGGGCTTGCTGTTAAAGATTAAAACATGTTTTTTTAGGTATCCTAAATAACAAAGCTATTTGACTGTTGTCTTATTTTTATTTTATTTTTTTGCTCTTTTTTGCTTTTATAAAAGTTATTTTTAATACTTAAAAGGCTTTTACAAATTTTTAGACTGATATTTTACCCTTCTGGTGAGAAGAAAGGAGTGAAATTTCAAGGAAAGCGTGACTTAGTTGGATTAGAAGAATTTATAGCGGAAAACATTGCAAGAGTTTCTCAGGATAAAACAGTATGTATTGATTCAAAAGAATCAAAACAAAAATCAGTAACTTGCTGAGTGTTCTTAGTAAAATAATTGGAATTTGTATGTAAGCACTTAGAATGAAATAATGACTTTTTTAAAAATGAAAATTTGTCTTTCTTTGAATATATAAACTTACGTCATGAAATATTATGCTACTAATATAATATATTATTGTCTGCTGCTACTCTAAAAAAAAAAAAAAAAAAAAAACATTTAAAAAATTATTATAAGATTTTTCTAAGCAAAATTGGTTAAGGTTTTTTTGCTGAAATAAGATCATTGCAAAAACTTCCTATCTTTAAAATTGGATTTGTTATGCTTAGTTAAAAACTGACCATTATGAATGGGGATCTCATATCAAATAAGAAATACAAGTCTGCCAGATATTAAAAAAAAAAAAAAAAGAAAGAAAAAAAAAAGAAAAAAGAAAACACACACAAAAAAATAATACATAAGGGAAAATTCTGATAATTTTGCATAGACTCACAATGAATTTATAAATATTTATTTACTTTTCATATTTAAACATTCTATGTTTTTTTTGTAAAAAGCCCTGCATGCTATATTTGATCTTTAAAACCATCATAATTGTCACAGATGGATATTTAAAATCTGAACTTGCAAGCATTTCTTAATTTAGTTTCAATCAGGTATATAGCAAAAATAAAAACCTCAGAGGGGTCTTATTTATTGAGTTTTGGTCCTAAGGTATACAAGTCTTGTTCATGAGAAATGCAGTGAGAGAGAAAATAAATCATATTAATTTGAATCTATGTTCAATAAGATATAGATTCAAACTTTGTTAACCCTTTGGCTGCTGCCTCATTTTTCAAAATGCTTCCTATCGAAAAGTGAGATATTTCATTGTAAAAAATAAAAAATAAAAATTTTGCTTAAAGCTATAGCTCAAAAGGATAGGTGATACTGAGTGCCATCCTAAAATCAAAAAAGCATAGGCAGGTGGTGGTAGTCCCTGGAAATATATATACATCTTCGGAAGGGTGTTCGAACCTGGCAGCTGAAGTTTTAAGAACAGTCCACAGACTGATGAATGTTTTTTCACAGAAGCTGAAGCAAATAATATCCATAATAATCATTACTATGGAATAACATGAATCTTTTATTTATTTTAAATCACTACGAGAAAAGGCTTTTCGTGTCTTTGTGGTGTTGAATTTGAAATGAAAAACATAAAGTACTCTTACAGTTTCAAAATATGCATACTTCATTTTAGAACATATACTTTTATAGTTTTTGACTTGAGTTTGAAATTTTTCACCTTAAGACACGATTCCATTATGGAGTGGGCTGTTTTGGCAGGTTTTCTTAATTTTTAAACTTCAGTTTCAGTGAATTGGGAAACGTTATTTTCTATAACGTAATTTAATTTTTTTCCACTACGATGAAACATCAAGGGATTGGGTAGAGGGGGGCGAGTTCTTACCCTTTATCAACACTCCCTGTATGTGCCAGTTGCTCATTGAGAAATTAGAGAAACATTAGATTTGTTTGAAAGGAACCACAGAATGGTTGGTCTCTCCTAAATCCACTGAACCCTCTTGATTTTTACTTGTGATGTCAGCTTTGAAATTGGTATATAATACTCGTTCACTAATTTCAATTGACCTTACACTGATACAAACATTATCTATTTTTTTGTTTTAGGGACAAAGCACTGCAAAATATTAATAGAAGCCTTATTAAAAGAGCTCGGTTACATATTGGAATTGATGAAAAACATTTTGAGAATGCTTTGCAAGTTGTTTCCTTTGAATCCTTTTTCAATTTTAAACTATATTTGTTTTTTAAGTTATCTCTGCACCTGTGTAATGCTTTGTTTAGATATATTTAGTGCAATTTTTTTTCACATTTGTTAACATATTTTTGATCTAGAAAACACCATTGTAAATTTGTGATTCCTATATTCATTAATAAAGTAATTTAATGTTATGAAAATGTTTCGTAAGTCATAATTTTTCTCCATTATAATTCAATAAGTTTTGAGCTATGCAGTTTTATACAATGATCTTGCTGATCAAAAGAAAAATATTTCTAATGGACCAATTTTATCTAAGAAGTCATATAAAAGTTAAAATGTGTAACTTTTTCTAAAGTTAATCACAGGAATGTTTTACTAACATAAGCTGTTTTCTTGCCTTCTTTTGAATGCTTTTGACAATTTACATTGCCAACTTATGTAATATTACAGAAAAAGCATTAAAGCATTTTCAGGTATTTTGCAATATCATGTATAAACATTTATTTTTAAACTACTGGAAGGTGAAATTTGCGGTATCTAACATCTCCATGATATCATATGCTTTACAGCTTGTTTGTATGTTTCTGTCCTGCATATGATACAACAAAAAATTTTGTTCTAAGGTTGTTGTTCTTTTTAATGGATAAAAAGATGCGTGCAAATTTGAAAAGTATTAGTAAATAAAAATTGATTTGTATATTTTTCCAAGGAAAAAAAAAAAAAAAAAAAATTCCTTTTTTCTTTCTTAAAATAATATAAAACATTATACAGGGTTCTCGCTGCTGCTCGCCATTGCGCTAAATCTCAACAAAATGCTTTATTTGGCGAGTAAATGAACAATCAGACTCACCAAGTTGCGAGTGCTCAATTTTTGCTCTTTTTGTGTGTTTGTGTGTGTGGCAATACAGTTGAGATTCTTATCCGCATTCTTGAACGATTGATGGCTCTTTTCATGTTCAATTGCATCGTGCCATTTACATTACTCTGTTTACAGAGAAACTGATTCAGCACCAATTCAGTTTAGAAACAACCAAATACACAAAAAGGATTATGCGATAAGTATTTCTCTATTGTCAGTTAATCGCTACCTATAAGCCGGCATCACACCGATAAAAACAAAAAAATTCCTCTTATCAATCCCCAAACAGAGAAAAGTTTTGCTGGAATGCGGCATTGAAATTAACCATTTATCATACTATTTATTAGTTGTTATGCTAAGTACCATTGACCAGTCAATATTTTCTATTGGTTAGAGTCGAAATCTCATAGTAATTTTTAGTGTACAGTTTCACAATGGTAAATCAAAGACATCTGTTTTGAATTTTTATTTAGACTGCTAAAGGAATGTCTGAAACATTTCTACATTTAGGAGACATTTAGAATGTACTTATTTTTAATAGTCTCTGTAGTTTTTGCTAAAGAAATGTCTGAAACATTTACACATTTAGGGGACATTTAGAATGTACTTATTTTTAGAAGTTTCTGTAGTTTCTGCTAAAAGAATGTCTGAAACATTTAAACATTTAGGAGACATGTAGAATGTACTTATTTTTAATAGTTTCTGTAGTGGGTATTCAAATTTCTATTTTATAAACAATTACAAATTAGTTGGATGTGTCAGTCCAAAAGCTTACTTTTGTCTTATACATCTTAATATTTCAAAAAGTAGTTACACATGTTAATACTTCAATATTATTAGTTCAGTACTATACTAACTTTGATTTTGATCTTAAATTTCTGCTTCAGTCAATTAAACGGACTAAAAACGAGTTAATCTATATCATGATATTTATTAAAATTAATAGTTTTTCCTTATTCTGTTGTTATCAGCTGTTTGCGAGTAGCCGGCTTAGCAGGAAGCGAGTTCCGTCATTGCATAAGCCACCGATGGACAATAGAACTATGAAAAATCAAGAAAAGTATACAAAAATCGCTATCACAGAGCCCATTACCGCACAATATTTCCAAATTCAAGGAGGACCTGTTAGCCAAAGCCAAAAATATGCACAAAAAATTTGGTTCATCTGTATGCATTATTTTATACACTTTTCAATGGTACAATAATAAAATTGGCACAGACATCACAATTATAGCGCCCTCTTCTGGTGGAATTTTTTTCAAGTTCAGGGAGGACCTACTGACCATAGCCTTACAAATACACAAAAAATTTTGTTCAATTCTTTGTATCATTTTATGCAGTTTTCGATGGTACAATAATGAAAATGGTACAGACATCGCAATTATAGCACCCCCTTCCGGCAGAATTTTTCCAAATTCAGGGAGAACCTTCGTGCAATGACCAAAAATATACACAAAAAATTTAGTTCAATTCTATGAATAACTTCATACACTTTTCGATGGTACAATATTCAAAATGGCACAAAAATCGCTATTACAGTGCCCCCTACCGGCGATTTTTTTCCAGATTAAGAAAGGACCAGCTTGCCATAGCCAAGAACTTAAAAAAAAATTGGTTCAATTCTATGCATAACTTAGTACACTTTTCGATGGTATAATATTCAAAATCGCTATTACAGTGCCCCCTACCGGCAAATTTTTTCCAAATTAAGTAAGGGCCTGCTTGCCATAGCCAAAAACTTTTTTAAAAAATTTGGTTCAATTATATGCATAAGTTAATACACTTTTTGATGGTACAATGGCGACAGACACACGAACAGACTGACTGATGGACAGTCAGACATTTTCTATAAACATGTTTTTTGGGATCTCTGACCCCTAAAATGTGTAAATCCATCAAAAACCAGATGTCGAAAAAAATTTTGATTACAGTACTTTCTTCTATTGAAGATAGAAGAAAGTAAAAATTAGGTTATTTTTGAACATATTGGGAAAAAAAAGGGTGGGGGGATACAATAAGGCGTAAAGATAGATTTTTCAGTGTTTAATGCCAAATCTATTTTGCTAACTTTTTTTTATTTGGCTACTGTTTTTAATTTCTTATTCACCAAATCGCTAATGTTGATCAAAAGCCAGCAAGAACCCTGACATTATATATGTTTTTAAAAGGGAAAAAAATTCCAGAATATTGTTCTGTTCTTTCATGCCATCTGTCGGTGCATTCTCTATAAACTGAAACCTTTTTTTTTTCTTACGGGGAAAAATGCTGAATTGAGTGGGTCTGTAGGATCGCATCTGGATCTAGATATTATCCATATGCAGCCTAATTTTCAGCACTTTTCTTGCGACTCTTTATGAAATTTATTTATTTTAAGTAACTTTTCCAACATTCAAATTTTTATGTTCATTTTTTTTTAATTTTAAAGTTAATTTTATCATTTTCTTAATAACAGAAATTTGTTGCAAACAATCTCAGAATATCTTCATTTTTACCTATTCTTGACTTAAAAATGAAGGGAAAAAACCTTTTGTATTTATTTAGATTGTATGTTGCTTTTTACTTTTCTTGTTAATGAATGCTTATGAAAAAATTGTTTGGCTAATAATATTTATATTTATTTCCAGGTTCCTCCTTCAGTTAAGGTTCCTGAAGCGTCCTCTGTGGAATTGACAGATGAGAATTTTCATAATATTATTGATTATGGGCTTCATTTTGTAAAATTTTATGCTCCTTGGTGTGGACACTGTCAGAAAATGGCTGGGGCTTGGGAGGAACTAGCACAGAATTCCCAGCATGACAAGTCTATAACTATTTCATCGGTATTACTTATTTTAATTATTAGCATCAGTTATTTTACTTGTTGTGTAAAATTATAAGTACAATTGAATATTGATATCTCAAACTTGAAGGGAATGATAAAAAAATTTGAAATACCGAAAATTCGAATTATCGAAAATCGTATGCTATCAATAGTAAAATAAAGATAAAAGCTTTTTTACAAACCTTTTTAAAAAGTAATTCATTTTTATTCTAATAAAGACTTTTAAACAATTTTATTTGAAAAAGATTGGAACCCCAAACATCTTTGCAATTTTTTTTTTTCCTTTAACTTTGTCGATGATTTGTTTCTCCACTTCAATAGAACATGTATTCAATTTTCGTTTGTTAACTATTTTGAACAGATGACTCCCAGAAAATCTCACCTGCAAATGCTGTAATTTTTTCTAAAATAACCAAGAAAGGAAACTTTTCAGGATGTCACTAGGGCATTCACATGTTTCTTCCACCCCTTATTGCAATCATAAAAAATTCTAAATTCTTCTTACAAGCCACCTACCTCTTGATTCTTGTTCATTACTATAATTTTCAGGATACTGTACATGAAGATATCCTATAATATCAGAAGCAACAAAATAGTTATATGTTGCTCAAGTTTTTTTAAGGTGATATAGAACAATTGAAATTGCTGATTGATTAGAAACGTCTCATTGAAATACAAGTTATTTGTAATCCCAAATAAAAATAAATGTCTATAGTAGATTTTTTTTTATATCTAAAAATCTGACGAAACTGTATAAGAAAAGAATGTTATAAAAACTGTGAAAATAGAAACACACTTTCAATCACTTCAAACAATTTCTGTTCGTCCAGTGTGTCTGCTATTTAGAGATTTTACTGTACAAATAAGTCTGCTACTCTGGACCAAAATCTCTCAGACAGATCGCCAAAATGCTGATTTTTCTTTAAATCAAACTGAGAATACCGTAAACATTTTTCAGAAAAATATGCTTTTTAAATCTACAAAAAAAAAAAGAGTATTTTTCATAATGAATATTTAATCCTTCTATATATAAAAAAAAGTTTTGATTTGGAAATGGACCAATGAAAATCTGCGTAGATATTCCCGGCAGATCGGCATCCAATTTGAATGCTTAAGCATGACCTTTCTTCGTTAATATTAAAAAAACTGCTGCATACAAAAATATGAAAATCGGTAGTATTATAGAGAAATGTTTGATAAACAAGCTGATGCAAACAGTTTTCAAATTGAAGAATTATTTTAAGAGATTTTTTTAATAGCAAAGTTGGACAAAATTGTTCCATTAAAAAAGTTTTATAGGAGCAAAACTGTACATAGGAATTTAATCAATTTTAGATCATTTTATGCGTCAGAATTTCCCGGTGTGCAGATTGCATTTAGCTTTTTAATTTGACTCATTTTTTGAGGTTTTATTCCTATTTTAAATTCAAATTTTCAGCATTTTGAGAGATTTTTTAGTTATTTTAGAAAATTGTATTAATTTAAACTGTTGACAACTGTATAAACAGCGCAAACAATAATGTTTGCTTCAAATTAAAAATTTATTTTACACGTGACTATTATAAACAGAAAATATAAAAAGCAGGAACTCATTGAAAATGACGTCATAAAAACAATTTTTACACGTAAATTTTAAAAGAGAAAGAATATTGTAAAATAATAAATTCATTAACATGCGTTAGAAGTCTTAAATAGGAGAATTTACGTCACATTACACTTATTATGTAAAAAGAACAAAAAATAATATTGCAAAACAGTTTAAATTTAAAAATTGCGCGAGACATTTATTTGATATTTTTAGATGATCATAATATTTCATTTCTAACAAAAGTATTTTTACATGAATATTAAAAATAGAAAGAAAAGTTTGGTGAAAATTACGTCAAATTATAATTGTCAGATTCAAATTATAATCCAATCTTCCAAAATCTTTTTAAAGCCAATCAAATTAGCGTGCTGTTAGAGTCTGCGGTGTCTGAACGGGGGTTGACAAGCGTAGCTCGTAGGGGGCAGAGCCCCCTAGTGTGTTAAATAATAATTTTAGCGAATATTTTATTTGTTATTTGGTAATGTATATTGTATTCATCTTATAAATCTGTAATGTATTTTGCACGTTATAATTATTAAAATGTTTTAGGTAGATTGTACTAAGCATAAAAAGGCTTGCCAAGAATTTGAAGTAAAAGGATTTCCAACATTGCTATGGATTGTAGATGGGAAAAAAGTAAGTTGAATATTGAAATATGATAAAGATTTTTAAAAGAAAAAATATCTTTGACTAGATTGTTCAGACAAGGATCCAAGCTCTGCTACCTTATTTTTACTATTCTTATTGGGTTGTTCTTTTATATACTGCAGATCTTTCCAAATCCTTTTTTAAAAATGAAAATTCATTTTAAATTTATGTGCATGTTTTTGTTCATAAACTGATTAACAGTTTAAAAAATATATAATTTATAAATTTCAGTTATTTTACTGAATAATTGAAATTCCATAACAAAATGTATTCGCTTAGAAGAATAGCTATAATATTTTATTTCTAAAGTTATTAATAGTTTTCAATTTATAAGATTTGGATTTTTTAAAGCCATAATTTTGCTTTTTATTGGAAATTGTCACAATTCTATTTCACAGGTGAATGATAAAATTTTTAAACTGTTATGCACTTCTAGCATTGGAGAGCTTAGATTGTAAATCAGTTGGTCATTTGTTTGTCTTGTATATGCTATTTCAATCAGATGTTATCATTTTTGTTAGTTTATTGGGTTCTTGTTCATTAATTTGTTTTAAAAATTGGGGGAGGGAGAGAAAAAGAAAATAGTGTAAAGTAAAGAGTATCCATTGTTTCAGTTTTTCTTATACTACTGTGATTATAAAGATTGTTTTTAGTATTCATATAAAATATTTTATTATACCTCCCTCCTCTCTCCCAAGTTTATTTCTATTAAAAAAGCACAGAACTGGTTCCAAAAGTGGCAGTATCCCCATTAACCCTTTAAGTGGTTTGCCCGTATTTTTCTATTTCCCAAAAACAAGTTAAATCGATTGTAGACAAAGAAATTTTTAACAGAATTTTATTTTAAGGTGTATGTCAAATAAAACAGCATGGAGTGTATTTTAGAAACAGAGAAAAAAATTTTACGTTTAGCATTAGTTTTATGAGCATTTTAAAAAAAAATGCAGGAAAGCTTCCAGACGCTTCTATGGTTAAAAATACATCTGAAATCAAAAAAGAAAAAAGGCTTTTGTAGAGATCCACCTAAGCTATCGAATAAAAAAATAAAATATTGAAATGCAAACAAAATATTTTAAAAGAACCCTCCTATAGGTTTAACATTAGCTTCCAAATGTCTTTAAGTGACTGAACTTTCCCCTTAAGGATTATATTGCCCTAGAGTACAGTTTATGGAATTAGTTTTCAACAAATTTAACACTATTTCCTTCAAAATACCACATCTGCCCACAGCTTTTTGTTGATGGTATACATTTACAGTGCAGATGATATTGGTAAGTTGAACCTCACAAACATCTCCTCTCTTTGGAGTATTAGCTAAAGGCTTAATGAAAATTTTTTTATGATCCTGGGAGAGTCAATAAATTAATTGCTATATCCTTTTCCTCTTCATTAATTTGCTATACCATTACGAAAAATTAATAGCCATCATACAGGGTGGTTGGTTCTCCAGTTCTACTGAACGGATCTGAATGAAACTTCAGATATACATTATGTAGATCATGCAGCTGAGGTTTTCGTAAAAAAAGAAAGTTTGAAATTTCACCATCAGATGGTGCTGTACTGCTAAAACCATATGCAAATGAGTAGCTAGTGCAATTTCGCTATAAAAGCGGTACTTATGGTTCAAAGAAATCATTTGTCTGCATTGAACATGCCGCTGAACAAGAAGAAATGCACCTTGATTGTAGAAACTTATAGTGTTTAAACTAGTGATTTCTGGCTGTGGTGTTTTCTCAAAGAACATGTTTATCAAAGACGTGTACCCCAAAGCAGAATACTTTGCAATGTTCTGCAGCGGAATTTCAGATGATCAAAAATGTTCAAGTGCAATGGGGGGGAAAAAGCAGGAGCGGGGGGATGTTTATATACATATGTAAGGATGTAATTTCATCTTTTATAAAAATGCTAAAGATGTGTTTCGTAAAACACTGTCAAACAAAAGAAACATATTCTGGAGGCAAGATTTATTTCTAGAACCATGGCATTGACACAGAAGTTACTGTTCTGTCAATAACTTTGGAAGTGAGATATTTAGACATATTACTTTTATGAAGAAAATGTCTTTGGAAATTTGGTCCATACATAGTTATAAGGCCAGCTTTTATAAGTTTCCTAACAGATTTATTCGTATAAGTAACATTCGTATAAGTAAACATACGTTTGTCTGTTGTACCAATGGTCGTTTTATTCCCATCAGCTGTATTGGGCCTTTTAGAAAAAAAATTATCGATTGTAGACCCCCATGATTCGCATGTAGTTTCAGATACTGGAATAGACAAAATTTTAGTTAGAAAACTGGTTAATTTTGGGATCTTTGATTTTAAAGCATTCACAGGATTTTTTAACATGGTCTTATTTTGAAAATATGTTTCACTCTCCTGGCACTCTTTGACAGTTTCATAAATCCAATCAAGAAATACAGTGTATTCAAAATACAGCTCTTTCCCTTCCTCTTTGGAGGGAGGAACACAAGGGAGTACATTCAGAATTTCTAAAAAATTGGAACGATCCAAGATTTTATTTGTCACATCTGAGCGTGGAAAAATCAGATATTCGAAATTGAATAAATATTTTGTTGCTTTGATGATCTCATCAAGTTCTGTGCTTTTTCCAAAATAGGCACTGTATTGATGCAGCAATGTATCACTATATTGCACTATATCTTTGATGTCACTGATAAAATACAATATACTAGAATTATCAGTAGTAAGCCTTAACATTTTGCTACTTATTGGAAGGTCTGGCAGAGGTACTCCTTGGAAAGTACTTTCTTCTGAAAACATGTGCCATGAAACTATTGTATTTTTGAAAAAACATTTTGGCAATGATCTGACAAAATCAAAAAATTGTTGCACATTCTCACAATTATGAAGGCTTGTCAGATGGCATTTGATGTTTAGCAAATAACAGTTTAGATTTGTAATTAAATCTGTATACTCCCAAGGAAGAAGATCTGTTACCTGAATACATTTTGACATGGTAGCAAGTACCGAAATTATATCAGCAATAACTATTATACTGAAGATATTTCTTTTTGATAAAAAATTTTCCCTCAGACTTGCATTTTCTGTTTTTTCAGAGGATGCGTCATTGAAGTCATTTAGGAATGTTTGAAAAACATTAAAAGCATGTGAAACAAATTTCATAATTTTAAAAATTTTAGGCTTGTAGAGAAACATTTGCAGTTCATCTGCACATTCATTTAGACTTTTAAATGATTTCTCCCACATGAATTCTTTCATGCAAGTAATTATAAGTGCTAAGGAATCTTGCACAATTTTACTATCTGAATGCACCTAAACCAACTCTAGTCTGTGCATAGGGTCCCAGGATACAGGAATATCCTCTCTAACCAGTGCTGTTTTTACATGGTTAATAACCCCTAACTGCACATACTGGCCATCAACAGCAAGACCAACTAAGTTCTTCCTTAAGTATGTTAAGTTTATTCCAAATTTTTTTAGTGTGCTTAAGATGCTCCGTGCAAAAATGATGTTCAGATATATATTCGTGAACAAAACTGGATTATTAATGTCAAAAATTGGAATTCTAAGTCCTATAATGTGTCACGTTTGGTGATTTACTGTCATTTTGTCAGCAACAATCCCAATTGGAAGTTCCTCATTTATAATGTATGAGGAAATAGTCTTTGATAAAGCAGAATATATATGAGATAGATATAGTCTTGGGAATTCCTTAAAATGATTTTTATTGCCAACAGAAGCTCCACAATTGTGAAATTCAGTTATAATATTATCATAACTCAAATATGATGTGTCTAATTGATATGACAAATATGCAGCTGAAGCACAATTAATTGCAATTTGCTTCCCAATCTCATTATATTTAGATTCTTCTGCTTCTAGTCGTTTCATTTCTGCATATTTTTCTATATGTCTGTTTGATTTGGTATGTCTTTTTAAGTCATATTTGAGTTTTCTAAAACTGTTAGGCAGACAATTTAAAGTAAATGAATCTCCGTCTTCAAAATTGTACGTCAGTGTCGAGCAGCAAGCTTTGCATATTATTCGGCCTTCATTTCTCACAAACAGTTTCTCTGGTGCCCACTTTAACAGAGAATCAATTGTTCTAACAAAAGAAAAAGGATCTTCCTGCTCTTCTTTGGTTATTAAATCCATGTTATTTAGCAAATTGTGTGTAACATTAGTTGGAGGCAACTCTACTGCATTGTGGGATTTTAAATTCTTGATTTGATCACCAAGATCTGCAAGTAATGAATAATTTTAGTTAAAAAAATTTAAATTATACTTTTAATATAATAAAATTTTAAAGTATTTTTTAAATTTTTATTTAAGTAAAATTAAAAAGGAAGCATATTAATAAAAATTAAAAGCTACTTTTCCATTATCTATTGTCATTTCTCAAAAAAAAAAAAAAAAAAAAAAAAAAAAAAAGAAGCAAATTTAGCAAAAGAACAAATATTTTAAAAAAGTCACTGTAATAAAAAATACATATTTTTAAACGAGTGGAAATTTGAAATTAAAATTTTATAACAATAAGGTAGAAGTGTAATTGCCAATAAAGGATAACAATATTTAACCTGTCTCAAACTCCCATTTTGCAAAGTGAATCAAAATTTCAATGTAAATAACAAAAGCAAAAATACTTTAAACCACCCAAAATTCACATAATAGAATAGAACCCTGCATTAAAAAAAAAAAAAAAAAAAAAAAAAAAATTAAGAATTTAATGAAAGCAATAAATAAAACAAAATAGCCCTTTTCAGTTAAATTTATCTATTTATCAGCCAAAACTAGATGATATATAACTTAAATATATGTTGAATTTGAAAAATAGCAAAATAGATGCTTTGTGTGGTTATAAATAAATTATAATAGATGATTAATGTTTAATAAATGTGTCACAAATCACAATGTTTGCAGTTAAAATCCTTTGCACAGTCAAGGTTGCAATAAATGCACATTGTCTGTCTGAGACGAGAAAAACACTGAGTAGGTTTTCTGCCTTTGATGGTTCCAAAAACTTGAAGGAATTTCATCCTTAATAAAATCGGCTCCTTCACAAAATGCTATTTCATAAAAAACCTACTTTTCATTAATTATTTTTATTTTGTTAGATTTAAAATGTGCATTTTGTTCACTAGGAAGAAAGCAGGACTCAAAGAAGTTAGTTAATACTCGGTTCAAATTTGAATTTCTGGATTTTGTCTTTCATTATAAAGTGTATTTTTTCACAAAAATTTAAGTATTTTCACAAAAATAACTTTTACTTTTCACAAAATGGGGCCCCAAGACAAAAATTCTGCATCCCCTGAAAGAGTTTTAAACTTTCTTGACATCTAGATAAACTATAATTGTCTTAAACCTTTTTCTAAAAATCAGTTTTATATTATCATGATATGATAAGAATCAGAAAAGAGACAAAATTCAGGAAAATTTCTTTAAAATGAGTCTTATCACATATTTTTAGGATATATTCATAAACACAATTATTAAATTACAATTATTTTCTTTATATTAAAAAAAAATAAAAATAATAATTCTAACAACTAGGTATACGTATATACAACAACAAAAGATCAATTAAAATATAGATTTTTCCCCTCTGGGGAGGGGGGATATTTAAGAGGAAAAATTGCATTTTTGAACATTTAAAAAATAAAATTTCAAATTTTTCAAGGGACACAGGGGACATCTCCATGTTCTCAGAAGGGGAGGGGGGCAGGGGGGGTATGAGTCTGTGGACCACACCTTGAATTCATTGATTTTATTAATAAGTAAATATGTCATTAAAGCAATACATACATGTGAAGTTCAAACCAATGAGTATATTTTGCAGGATTAAATAGTATTTTTTTTTTGGGGGGGGGGGGGGGGAATCCAACTGGTGAGCATGTGGCAGGAGTCGAAATATTAAAGAAACTGCAATATTCTGAAAATCTGTTTGCATCCAGTGCGAAAAAGGGAACAAATTATTTCAAATGCACATGGAATCAAAGCTGATGAATATATTTTGCGAAATAAAACTTTATTTCTTAAATAATCCAGCTGAAGAGCACCTGATTAAAAGCTGAAATATTGAAAATACAGCAGTCAGTGAAATCTACTTGCATCCTATAGGAAAAAGAATTAACTAGTTTGCTAATCAGATGTTATCAAAGTAGATATCTATATTTTGATGAAAAAAGTTGTATTACACTTGAGGATCAAAGACAGATTTTTTTTTAATCGTCATTTGGCGATTGATGACATTTATAACTTTGATCGCCATGTAGCGAGTGTTAATTTTCACATGGTGTTGGTATAATGGAAAAGTAACTTCATTATTAATTTTTTTAATTATATACATAATTATGAAAAAAAAAGATAAAAAAAGATATTTATTCTATTTTATCGACCCAAAACTTTGATGGATGTTTATTACTGGCACGACTGCTCTAATAATAATAAAAAGCCAGTAAGCAAAATCCTGCTAAAGCAAATTTGCCAAAGGGCTAACATTTAAAATAGTTGTGAAAAACATGTGTAAAGTGGAGGAAATGTCTAGTGCATAACGTAATTATAAAAGAAGCATCATAAAAGAATAAAAAGCAATTTTTTCATTATCGATCGTTATTGTTTAGAATCACGCCAAAACACAAATTTACCAAAGATCAATTTTTTTTTTTTTTTTTTTTTTTGTCACCTTATTATAAAATATATATCTTTAATAGAGTGGAAATTTAAAATTTTATTTTTACATAATTATAAAAAAGCTTGAAAATAACAAAATCAAAAGCAATATTTTTCATTGTTGGTTGTCATTCCACAAAATCGCACTAAAACAGAAAACAACCAAAGAGCTAACATTTAAAAAAGAAGTCATTGTAATAAAAATTTAAGAAATGAAAAAAGTTTTTTTTGGAAAAATAGAAGAATCTTTCTTACCTTTTATGGAAAGCAAAAGAGTATTCATGGTATTTTTATCCACAGAAATAAATTCCTTTTCTGCAGTGTTGACAGTGCTATTTTCAGAATTTTCATAAGTTATCTCAGAGACATGGGCCGAAATTTCTACTCCATCTGCAATGTTAATGCTATTATTGGGTACAGACCCATCTTCAGAATCTGCCGAAATTTTATTGGTTATCTTACAAACATTGGTCAAACTATTCGTTTCTTCTCTCAGTACTTTTGTGGGTACCTTTTCTGAGTCCCCATCTACCAGCTTCCTTTTATTTGTAGATGTCAAATTCAGAATATTTCTTTCTTTAATTGAGCAGTGTTTTACTGGTTTACTGGAATGAAAATGATCGTAATGCATCTTCAGATTTTTTAAGATTACATGTGCTTTGCAATCAAAGCTGGAAATTTTATCGCGAACACGAGCCGACATTTTCAAATTACATGTGCTACGGATTAGAACGATAAAAATCAGTCACCACATTGAAAGAAAACAACGAAGACGTAAGACGAAGAGACAGGCTACGACTACAAACGTAAAAATGCAAGGCAGAAAGAAAAAACACTAGACATTAGAAACATGAAAGCTTTTCTTAAAACTAATCAATCAGAGTGATTAATTGAAAATGTTTCACTTCTTAGCTAATATCCGGGAATGCAAAAGGAGAAACATTAGCATTAGCGGATTCTGATTGGATTGTTCGTGAACTGTACTTCCCAGCTTTGTTCTTTGCACATGCGCAGAACAAAACTCCTGTTCGGAAAGAAATCGCTAGTCATTCAGAAAGTAGGTGAAATAGGAGGGAGGGAGAAAGATTGGTTGCCACGCGACATTCTTACTTCTTCCTAAATAGATTCGAACACAATGAAAGCAGTACCCTACCCCCTGAATTCTTTTTGCTTTCACATCAATATGCACTTTTTTACAAAAAAAAAAAAAAAAAAAGTAGCATTTGTCTTGAAATGTTCTGCAGCACATCTCATTGTTCTGCGATGTATGTAGAGATGGGAATGCTCGGAAAAAACCCAGAAAAGTTAGGAAAAAAAACGTTTTTTTTTTCAGTTTTTTTCCGAAGGGCTATTTTTCAATTTTTCCAAATTGGAAAAATTGAAATTTTATTTATAAAATAATATAGTCAAAATTTTATAATTGCTACATTCTGTTACTTTTATTTATATATTTTTTTTTTCATGTTTAGTGTCCCTCATGAAAACCTTAACATGGAAAATCTTATCTATAAGCAGGGATCTCTTTAGAAAGAATTTAAGTTTCTTAAAGGATCCTTCACAGTTTTTTCTCCTTAAAACATATGACCTTTAACAAAATTATTTCTCTTAAAAATAGACATTTCAGAATTTTTTTACAATTTCCAAATTAAATCCTTCACAAATGCAATGATTTTAGAATTAAAAAAAAAAAAGAAAAGCTGTTGTATAATAGCTGCAATAACCAATGAATCTATTATCCAGCTATTTATATGTACAAAAGGCCATCTCAATAATGTCTAAATAAGAACTTAATTATGATAATTTCTAATTTACAAAATTCTGGTTACATTTTTTACATTTCATTCACAGTTTTTCCAAGTTCACAATTTCGCAAAAACATGATTGTGTGAAAAAAAAAAATCCAAGCAAATCCCTGGTAAGATAATTAAATGCGGCTTCTCTCGTTAAAAATGAAAATTCATGTGCAAAAGTATTTCAATATTATACCAATAAATGAAAATTGTAAAATTTGAAACATGCATTTATTTTTAATCGCATGGCTGTAATTTTTCACTATTGTTAGAAAAATTTCTTTTGATAATAACATGCAGTTGAAATTATGTATAATTTTTTTTCTTTTCTTGAAATATAGATTCTTAGAGTTGTCTAAATGTATTTTCAAAAAATATAAATACATACAAACTTTGCAAAGAAAATGTAAGCAAAATCTCTGTGAAAAATCTAGTTGAGAATAACTTTTAAACATATGAAAAAATCCACCTGTTTTAAAAGTTTCATTAAAAAAAAAATGTATGGCTTTCAATATTAAGGATCTAAATCTTGCTAAAACATAGTTTGGGTTTAGTCTGGAAAGCTGTCCCAAAACTACAGACACAGGAAATGAAAATTGTAACTGTAAGGGGGAGAGTAATATTGTAAAATAATACTAATTTTTAAACAATGGAAGATTTGAAAATGATAATAGAATTTATAATAATATCAGAACTACTATAATTCGTTTCTTTTACGCTGGCATCCTTTATGTATTTGAAAATGAGTACTATGTAGATGAGATGTACAATACAGTTTAAAACTGCTTTAAAACAACAGTGATATTGATTGAAAGTAAAGATTTTTTTGTTGTTGTTTTTTAAATTTGTTCTACTGATATAATTAAACAAGTGCTACTGAAAAATCATTTCAACAAACAAATGATATATTACAAACACTGGTTTATATATATTACAAACACATTAAG
The DNA here is from genome assembly GCA_963932465.1 of Maratus speciosus. Taxonomy (NCBI): domain Eukaryota; kingdom Metazoa; phylum Arthropoda; class Arachnida; order Araneae; family Salticidae; genus Maratus; species Maratus speciosus. Next base: position 298,658,468 of record OZ010798.1, read on the forward strand.
CAAAAAAAGCTACTGTCAGAATTCTGAGACTGAAAGGATAAACTTTTAAAGGCTGGCTTTTTTTTTCTCTCTCTCTTTTTTAATAACATATTCACATGTAAAGGGAAAATAATTTTTTTTGTGTGCATAAATATTGAAAAAGTTTATTATTGTATGCTTTTTAAGAAAATATATCTTATTTTTGAGATACATTTATAGAAAATCAATTTTTCCAACTTTTCCGGAAAAAAAACGTTTTTTTTTCCGCCACTTCAACTTTTCCAGAAAATTTACATCTCTAGACGTACGTCACACTTTTAAGCATATTCTGCTTTGGGGGATGTGTAATTAATTTAGCGAAGCTAAAGCTAGTATCGTAAGCCATGTCTCCCTCATTCCTACTAATATGCTGCGTGCGGCCGTTGATAACGCGGTGGTACGCTTTCAGCATATTGTTGACTGACAATGTATGCACATAGAGCACACATGTGTGTAAATAAATAAAATATTCCATTATTCTTTGATTTTTGAATTTTCTTTCATTTTACATTGTTAAAATGCCACCTGCTAGAGAAATTTGAAACTTTTTTAAAAATGAAAACCTTGGCCGTATGATCTACATAACATACATTTGAAGTTTCATTCGGATCTGTTCAGTAGAACTGGAGTTATGAGCGTCTGGGTACCGTCAGTTTAATTTTAACCACCCTGTATATACAAGCTGCTTCATTTAACTTTGTCATTTTAACTAGTACAACTGGTGAATTTGGCTCATCATTAAAATTATAAATAGATGAATACTGTTCATCATAACTGATGCATTTTGCTCTAAAATTGTCATTTTGTGAAATATGAATGTGTAAATTCACAGTGTTTCATGGATAGTCTTTCCTTTTGAAAAACGGTTTGATATTTTTTTTTCATTCTGAATATTTTGTTTTGAAAGAACACTGCCTTTTCTAAACACATTCTGACATGTTCTTTCTTTTTTTTTTCTGAATATGTCAGAATATTTTTTTAAAAAGAAGTGTAGAAACATATTTCATCTTGTGAAAATAAGCTTAGATTTGCTAAAATGTATTTAAATTTATCAAAAACATATTTAAACTGTCTAAAACGACCAAAGAAGATCAAATGAAAAGATTTGAACTTTAATAAATATAAATAATTAATATATTTTAATTAAAAAATGGAAGTGGAGGGGAGGGGTGCTATTTTTACATTTTCTTATTTTATACCCTTTAAGATTTTCTATTTTCAATTACATTATTGAACACAAAATTAAGGGATTGTTTAAATTAAAAAAAAAATTGCTTATAATCATAAAAAAAAAAATAAGACATAGGGGCTATGCTCTAAATTTAATGGAGAAAAAATTATTGCAGTTATAGAGAAATTTGTTTGATGAATACCACATTTTGCCGAGTGCAGATGGTGGAATTGAGGCTAACAAAGATGCATTTGTAAATAATTATGAAAAGTGTAATCGGAAACTGACTTAAGTAGAACATAGCAATGGTTATTTATTAAATTCAGAGAAAATTTGCAAAAATTAAAAATATTTAATATTTTTTCTACATGGCTAACATAAAGTTGATTTATAATGAATGATTTGTTGCATTGCTGAAATTATCTGATATTCTCTTTTGATCTGATGCTATGAAAGTGGTGCTACATAAATTCAATTAAATGTAACATAAGTTACAGAATATTCACAAAAATCTATGTAAGGTAAAGTAGTGATGGCCGATAACGAGATGTTTTTCTGGATTTTCTCGATTGTATGGACATCTCGATATTTTTCGATTGTGTAAATTTTTTCTCGATGACTACAGTTTGCAAATTTCTTTTATAAATCATATATTATGTATTATATACGTCATACATTTATCAAGAATCGTCTGCGGGTGAACTGGAATGAGTCGATGTTAATAAAGACTAGGTGACTTCGACCGCTAGCGGGCCCCTAATTTATACGTAATCTTGTAATATGAAATCACGAACAGGTTACCCGCTATATACGGCACTGATATATGATAGCAGGTGGGTGTGGTGTGCACGCACTACAAAATCTTGTAAAAAATATAATATCGAAACGAATGAACCTCGGACCAGATCTCTTGGGGGAGGGGTCAAAGCGAGCGGAGGGGCACAGAAACTGCATAATATGATTAAGTCGTCACAGGTCTTTAGGCTTTTCCAACCATATTTCACATGAGAAGTCTGGATCTGAATTTATAAAAATGCCCTCCCCATGATGGCAAAGGGGGGGAGGGGTGTGGGAGGTGGATAACATGAGTAAGTGGTCATAAGCCTTTCCAACAATATGTCACATGAGGGGTCTCGGCTAAATTTAGAAAAACACCCCCGTGGGGGAAAAGTGGGGGGGCGGTCACCGGAGGTGTATTACATCAATAAGTAGTCACAGACCTTTCCAACGATATCTCACATGTGGGGTTTTGGCTAAATTTGGAAAAGTGTCCCCGAGGGGGGGTGCAAATTGGGGGAGACTGTCACCGGAGGTGCATAACATCAATAAATAGCCACAGACCATTCCAACGATGTCTCACATGAGGGGTCTTGGCTAAATTTGGAAAAGTGCCCCCAGGGGGGCAAAGTGGTGGTGGGGACACCGTAGGTACATAACATCAATAAGTAGTCACAGACCTTTCCAACAATATCTCACACGAGGGGTCTTGACTAAATTTGAAAAAGTGTCCCCGGGGAGGGGGGGACTGTCACCGGAAGTGCATAACATCAATAAGTAGTCACAGACCTTTTCAACGATATCTCACAAGAGGGGTATTGACTAAATTTGGAAAAGTGTCCTCCGGGGGGGCAAAGTGGGGGGCGGCCACCGGAAGTGCATAGCATCAATAAGTAGTCACAAACCTTTCCAACAATATGTCACATGAGGGGTCTTGGCTAAATTTGGAAAAGTGTCCTGAAATTTCATATATTATAAATAATATTTAGCGGAGGGCTCCATAAAAAAATCTGATCTAAAATGATAAAAATGGTAAAAACTACCCTCGCAGTGGGGGCCAAATTGGGGAGGGGAGGAAGAAAGTCTCATAATATGAAAGCGTTATCCGAGAGCTTACCGATGACATATCACATGACTGGTCCAAAAAAAGTTTGAAAATTGCTCCCTCTCCCCGTGGGTCCACTCTTTCGCCCCGTAATTCACACAGCCGCCACTTTAAAATTTTTATGTTCAATAAATAATATTTACCGGAAGACTGAATAAAAAACCCACATCTAAAGTGATATTTAAATTTATTATAGAAATCGGCTACAGTTTTTAAAAATTTGTTCGCCCCTTCCCCATTCCCCTTTGGGTGAAGAAAGGTTCATAGTATGAAAGAGTGGTCAAAGGGCTTTTCTATTATATGCCACAGGAAGGGTTCGGTAAAATTTTTAAAATTGCACCCCGCATGAGTCCACTCTCACGTCCTCCTCCCTCGAAATCACCCGACCCACCTTCCTCTTTGAAATTTTTATGTTTAATAAATAATTTTTATCGGAGGGCTCCAGGTATGTGACATCTTGGTAGGGCTAAAATAAGAGAAACTTTGAAAATTAGGGCTTCATTTCACAGCTCATTGTCATGCCTCTTTCTCTATCTCGTCCCTTGGTACTCTCGATAAATTTTCTTACTTTTCTTCTCTGCCGAGGACGAGAGAAATCCTCGAAAAGCTTCTCATAGCGAAATGTTGAAAAGCGCGAGGGAAATCCTCGAAAGGCTTTTCATTGGGAGATTTCGAAAAGGACGAGAGAAACCAGCAAGAGGCTTCCCATCGGGAAAGGTTGAAAAGGGCGAGAGAAACTCTCGTGAGACTTCCCATCCCGAAAGGTTTAAAACCGCGAGAGAACCCACCATCGAGCAGCTTCCCATCTGGAAGCGTTGAAATGCTGGAAAAATCATCGAGATGAGATTTGACGAAATGCGAAATGGAAATGAAGCTTTCAAACTAACCACATTTCTGGTTTAAGTCATAATTTCTCAAAGGAGTCCATCTGCTTATCCAATCTCTTTTTAGCTCATAGGCTATCTAAGCCTGAGAGCTAATGTACCCGTCGGTTCTGTGTGTATGCATGTACGTACGTATGTATGTACGTAACGCGATAACTCTTGATTAAAATGTACAATTTGCTTCAATTTTTTTTATGTTCATTCTGATAAGGCGTTCCGCTGATTAGTTTTGACGGTTCATTGGTTAACGATAAAGAGAGAGAAGGGGGGCTGGTCCCCACCCCTCCTTAATTTAGATAAATAGGTTTTTCATGCAGAATTATTCGATTTGCTCCAAATTTCGTATACCGGTTTATTATGTTAAGGAGCTTCCCTGATTAAACTTGGAGGTTCATTAGTTAAGTATGAAGGGGGGAAAGGGGGTAGACCCCCTCCTTAATTTAGATAAATGGGTTTTTCATGCAAAATTATTCGATTTGCTCCAAATTTGGTATACCGGTTCATTATGTTAAGAAGTTGCCTTGATTAGATTTGGAGGTTTACGAGTTAAGTATAAAGGGGGAGAAGGGGGCTGGACCCCCCCCCCCCCCTAATTTAGATAAATGGGCTTTTCATGCAGAATTATTCGATTTGCTCCAAATTTGGTATACCGGTTTATTATTTTAAGGAGCTTCCCCGATTAAACTTGGAAGTTCATTGGTTAAGGATAAAGGGGGAGAAGGGGGCTGATCCGCCCCCCTTAATTTAGATAAATGAGTTTTTCATGCAGAATTACTCGATTTGTTCCAAATTTGGTATACCGGTTTATTATGTTAAGGAGCTTCCCTTATTAGATTTGGTAGTTTGTGGGTTAAGTATAAAGGGGAGGGGCTAGTCTCCCCTTAATTTAGATAAAAGGGTTTTTCATGCTGAATTATTCGATTTGCTTCAAATTTAATATACCAATTTATTCCGATATGGCGCTTCCTTCATTAGATTTGGAGGTTCATTTGTTAAGTATAAAAGGGTTAAAGGGGTTAGACCACCCTTAATTTAGTGATATGTTTCTTTTTTTCATGCAGAATTATCCGATTTGCTTCAAATTTGATATATTGATTTATTATAGTTAAGGAGTTTCTCTGATTAGATTTGGAGGTTCATTGGTTAAGTATAAAAGGGGCAAACGGGGGATATTTCCCTTCATTTATTTTTTGAGGGACATTATTCTTTGAAATAAGAGTATAATATACAGTTAGTGTAAATAACCTGTGAACTCAATGCCATCAGTTTAACTGGCACATATCTTTTTATTGCTATTAACCGATGTGGGTTATGAAGCATAGTGGTTTATGTATTCAGTTCTGTATAGTCCTAGTTTCAAACTTTACTGTTAAATTTAGTGTCATTTTGCCCCGAATTTTCAATGTTTCTCTTATTTTAGCTCTGCCAAGCTGCCCCATACCTGGAGACTCAGATAAATACTATTTATTAAATATAAAAAGTTCAAAGAGGAAGGTGAGTGAATTCTGGGGAGCGCGAGAGTGGCCAAAGGGGGGGCGGGTAATTTTCAAACTTTTACCAAACCTCTCCTTGACATATCATCGGAAAGTCCTTTCAGCTCTCTTTCATATTATGAACCTTTCTCCTCCCAGAGTTGAATTCCGAAAGGGGGCGTGGGGGGTGGGGGAGAGCAGTGCGGGGGTGAATTTTTTTTTTTATTGTAGAGATTTCTTCAATAAATATCATTAAATGAGGTTTTTTAATGGAACTCTCCGATAAATATTATTTATTAAATATAAAATTTTAAAAGTGGGGCTACGTGATTTCCGGGTATATTCTGGGATAAAAGAGGGAACCCACATGGGAGGGGTAGATTTCAAACTTTTTTTGGACCAGTCATTTGATATATCATCGGAAAGTTTTCGGTTATCATCGGAAAGTTACTCTTTCATATTATGAACCTTTCTTCTTCCCTCCCTAGTTCAGCGTCCCGAGAGAGGCACTTTTCGAACTTTTTTGAAATTGTAGCGTTTTTAAACATTTTAGATCGGATTTTTTTACGGAGCCCTCCGATAAATAATTTTTAATATATGAAAATTTCAAAGAGAAGGATGGGCAGGGTATATATCGGGGGGCACGATAATTGGAATCCTGGGAGTTGGGACTCTTTTCTATCTTTTGCTGACACCCCTCATGTGATATATCATTGGAAAGCTCTGTGACTACTATTTCATTTTATATATCGCCCACGCCCCTCCCCCTATTTTGCCCCCGCGCGTTTTTTTTTTCTAAATTTAGCCGACACCCCTCATGTGACATATCGTTGGAAAGTCCTGTGACCACTTATTCATATTATGCACTTTCCTTGCCTCTCCCCCCTACTTTGTTCCCCACGGGGGTTCGTTTAATGTATTCCAGTCGAAGACTTTCTAAAAATGGGGAAATTAAAGATCCAATCTCAAATGACATAGAAAAATCAATAAAAAATTTTGATCCCTTTTATCATCCTTTAGTTCATGTTTTTGCCACTAGGGGGTGCTTTTGATTCTTATTTCTTTGGCCATTTTGGTGCTAATTGCCGAAAAATTCTAATTTTTGATACCTAAACTCCCCTTACCGCTTCATAGCTACTTGTGTTTTTTCAGCTTTTTTCAACCAGGGGGCACCCTTACAAGACTTTTCCAGTCTTATGGCTCCTTTATAGCCTCCCTTTGGTTTGTTGTTTTTTTATTCCATTTGTTTTCAGTTACCCTATATTTAATAAAATCTGCCTTATATATATGTAAAAACAATGATTTCAATAATCGATTCTAGAACATCTCCTTTGTAGATTCTCGAAAGTAATCGATGACTGTATCGATTGTGTATTTTACGATAACGATTTTTTTCGATTGGTAAATTTTCGAGAATCGCCCATCACTAAGCCCTATCACTACTATGAAATTGTCGGCCAGAATAATAGCTAAGTTTTCCAATAATTGTTTTTAGCTTTTCTCGTTATAATCGATTGTAAAACATCTCTATTGTAGGTTCTTGGAATTAATCAATGGCTGTATCGATTGTGATTTTTTACGATGACGATTTTTCTCGATTGTCGAATTCTCGAGAATCGCCCATCACTAAGGTAAAGTACCCAGTAATTGACACCTTAAGGAATCTTTCGGCATTCGTCGCCTTTGGTTCGTGCAGTTTTCAATTAAGGGAAACAGTTTGATCATTACTAGGGGGTTTGAACCTTTTCCACAAAATCATAACGTTTAATCTCCCAAAATGAATACATTTTGTAAAAATTATTAGGGGATATGAAAACATGATTTTTGTCCAGAAGTTGACACCATCGTGAACGTGAGAGTTTAGTAGTTGATACCTTCGTGAACTAGTAATTGACACTGACTGTGGAGGGGCCTAAATTAATAATAATAAATACTCTTTATTATTATATTACTGTATTAATTGCCCCATATGAAAACATAATGATAAGAACCGTTAATTAGCAAAATTTTTTAAAGAAATTAGAAGTTTTAATGAAAGATCAGAAGTTTTAATGAAAATAAAAAAGGTCCCATAGATCTGAAATTATAACATAAAACCACTTACTTAATTAATCTCAAATAACAAAAATGAAAGATCGAGTGCAAAATCAAGCACTAACGGCCGATATTTTACCTTTTCATTGGGGTTTTTCCCTCAACTTTGTATTTCAGAGTTATTCTAGGCACGTTAAATTTTTTAGCCGCTGTTTTGTACCCAGCTTTGTTGACTTTAACGTATTCTACGGCAGTTCTCATGCTCTCTTCCGTGTAATTCCTAAAATTTCCCTTCGTAGGTGGCATCTAAAAAAATAAATAATTAATTTTAGTAGTTGAGACTCTCTAATTTCAATGATTGACACCCTGTGTCGTCTATTGGTTTAAATGCATTTTTAGTTTTTCAAAGGTCAGTCATGAATTTATCTGGTAGATTCCAGCTTATTTTCATTGCACTGAATTAGATTAACAAAACCCCAACATGAGCGAGTAGTTGACACTGGGTGTCAACTTTTGAAAATCTGTTTCTTTTCATATTGAATAGTTGACACTCACACTCACTCCCGCTATTTTGCACAAAATGCATCAATTTTATTCCAATGCAATTCTTGGACATCGAAACAATATCAATCAAAACATAACCAGAAATTAAGATAAATTGCAGGTTTTAATACTTATTGTAATGTTGCGATCCTTATCACTTTTCTTAAGATAAATTCGAAAAATTCAACTTTGCACACATGCTTCTTTGTTGTCTTCCGCCATATTGGAATTTGACTCGGCTGTTTATAGTTTTAGTTCTCAGTTTTGCCGCAAGGTGATAGATTTTAAAAATTCTGTGTCTCTCATGTTCCTACCTGTGACGTTTTCTTGTTACACTACTGTTTCTACAAAAGTGTCAACTATTGGTCCAGTGTCAACTACTGAATACTTTAATAAATTTATTCTTTTCAAAACTGTCGAGAAATCATTCGTAGTAAAAAAAATCGTTTCGAGAAAATATTTATTTCGTTGTAATCTAATTCTTGAAAGTAAATAAACTTGAGTGTCTTTTATATTTTATTTGACATCACCACATCACAACAGTTAGCATATTTAGAACAATTAACATTAAAATTAAGATATGTTTTCCGAAAATGCTATAAACTGCATTTCGGCCAAGCATATATTCTGATCATTTCTAAAATATATATTCAAGTATCACTTCTACGTTAAATTACATTTCTTCATATAAACATTTTTAATTCCGAGAAACATTTTTTCCCGACCAAACACACTTCGAGTTTTTACTTACTAAATATTTACGAGGAAACATTTTTTCCCCGGTCGAACACAATTCAAGTTTTTATACTTAACTAAAAGAATTCTAGTATCAATCTGCATTCTTACGCAAACACATGTACTGAACCACGTGACCTAGGCTGGGCTATTTTTAGATTTCCCCAGCGCAATTTCGTAACACTGCCCACCCATGAACATATGGGTGTTCATCACAAATAATTACAATATATCAAATTAATACAAATACAAATAATGAAATTAATACAAATACAAATATAAAATAATGAAATGTTATACATACTTCAGGGTATTTAAACATGCTACAATGAAATTCAAACTAAAATAAGAAAAAAGGATTAATATATGAATTAATTTTTAGAGTCACAATCAGTTCCAAGTTCAAGAGGATAAATCAATTGGATGGGTCTTTTGAGAATACATTTCTCAGTTTTGACTTTACAGGACCTCACCTTGCCGTCTCTTCCAGGAAATAATTCAATAATTTTTCCTAGACTCCAGAAATTTCTGGGTAATTTATCATCTTTGATTAGTACAATATCATTTAATTTAAATTGAAGAAAATTAGTTTTGTTCGAGCTTAAATGAGCTGACCTCAAATTTAATAAATATTCCCTTTTCCATCTAGACCAAAACAATCGCATTAATTTTTCACGATAGTTGTAAGATCTAATTAACTCTTTCCTGGAAGAGATATTCGGGTCAAGGTGAAGCCGAACTGGTGGCAGAGGGGATATTCTTCTCCCAATTAAGAAGTGAGCAGGGGTTAATGGTAGGGGGTCTGGACCTTCTGGCGAGAAATAGGTTATAGGGCGAGAATTGACCATGCCTTCAATTTCCACTAGTACAGTATTCAGTTCAATCACAGTCAGGGATGATTTGCCAAGAGTTTTCCGCAATGCGGTTTTTATTGTCCTAACCATACGTTCATAAAATCCCCCCCACCATGCTGCTCGTTTGACTATGAGCTTCCACTTAATGCAATGGGATGAAAAAAATTCTTGTACATCTAGATGAGTTATAATGGACCAAAGTTTTTTCAAGTCCTTTTCGGCCCGTTTGAACGTCTGAGCATTATCTGTATATATAACAGCTGGCATTCCTCGTCGTGAGAGGAATCTACGGAATCCTAGTAAAAATGTTGAAGTTGACAAATTGTCTACAAGCTCCAGGTGGACATTTCTGGTTACTGCACACGTAATCAGCAAAATGTATTGTTTATTAACATTGTCTTTTACGTACAAAGGTCCTGCAAAATCACATCCTATCACACTGAATGGATTTGCCTGTTCTACACGATCAGCTGGCAATGGAGCTACCGTTTGGTCTCCTGGAGTTGAAGAAAACCTCTTGCATATAATGCAATTTTTTAGCACACTTCTCACGGTTTGTCTAGCCTTTAGTAGCCAGAATCTTTCTCGAATTTGTAGAAGTGTATGGGCAACAGCAGAGTGAAAAACTTTATTATGAGCATCCCAAATTATTAGTTCTGCCAATTTAGTTTTTGGCCGAAGAATTATTGGATGCTTTTCATCCACCGATAAATTAGTCTTACAGAGTCTTCCAGAGACTCGCAAAACTCCTTCTGGATTGAGGTATGGGTTCAAGGAAAGTAATTTAGAATCTCTAGGAAGCGGTTTAGAATTTTTCAGGCATATGATTTCTTTCGCGTTTCAAAAATTCATTTTGATTTTTTGACAATTTCATTTTGACAATTTTTTATCCAAAAAATTTCTGCTTCTCGTATTTCCTCTGACGTAAGATTAGAATTTTTGTCGCGTTTTTTCTTTAGCATTTTGATAAAGAGTGCAACATAGGCAGTTACTCGTAATAGTTTTTTCAGGTTACTGTATTTGTTTATTTCAATTAGATTTTCCTTAACAATTGTTGCATTAACAATAATTTTACTTCTGGCTTCAATTTCAGGGTTGACTGATTTTGTTTTATACTTATCATCCTTGGGCCAAAATTTTTCAGATTTACTAAGCCATTCAGGGCCACACCACCATTGATTTGAGTTCAATAATTCTTTAGCTGATAGCCCCCTAGTTAGCATATCCGCAGGATTATCCTTGCTAATTACATGCCTCCAAGAACTAGGGTCGCTCATTCTCTGTATTTCCGTTACCCTATTGGCAACGAATGGCTTCCATTTGGATGCCGCTCCTTGAATCCAATGCAATACTCTGGTCAAGTCTGTCCACAGTACTATTTTTTCAAAATTATAGAAAATACTTTTTAAGTGATTAGCTATCCTAGCAGCTATTAGAGCACCTAAAAGTTCGAGTCTTGGCAGCGTTATTTTTTTCAACGGGGCTACTCTAGCCTTAGCCATAACAAAACAAGTCTTAAAGAGCCCTTCGGAAGATTTAAATCGGAAGTAGGCTACCGCCCCATAGGATTTTAAGGAAGCGTCCGAAAAAATCTGAAGTTCTACCCTGTCCTGCACTTCACCCGAGTGATAATAATATCTAGGTATTTTTAATTCTTCAAGCAATTTTATTTCCTGATACCATGTTCTGTACTAGATTAATTTTAACACAATTATTCAAATTATTTATTTTTTCTTTATCAAATTCTTATTTTTTTAATTATTTATTCTGTTGTGCTGAACCAGGTTTCAGACCAGATGCTGTAATCTTCAAGGTTAGCTGGGTGAAAAAGTTCGACCAGAATCGTCCGGGATAGCTCAGATGGCAGAGCACTGGCGGCTTCAGCCAGGAGATCCCGGGTTCGAATCCTGGTCCGGACATTTTTCGCCCATTTGGAAATTTACATCTAATATGATTTGTTTACCATTTTGAATAATTGTGTTAAAATTAATCTAGTGTAATTTCGTATCCAGCGATTTTCTGGAGTTCCATTACCTGAGTTTTATTCTGTTGTGCTGAACCAGGTTTCAGACCAGATGCTGTAATCTTCAAGGTTAGCTGGGTGAAAAAGTTCGACCAGAATCGTCCGGGATAGCTCAGATGGCAGAGCACTGGCGGCTTCAGCCAGGAGATCCCGGGTTCGAATCCTGGTCCGGACATTTTTCGCCCAGTTGTAAATTTACATCTACCATGTTCTGTATTTAATTTTAAATTCTTCATTAAATTCGTCGTCCCAGTCCAACCCACTCTGCCATAATTCTTGTAGAAAAATCTTAATTCTAATCAAAAATGGTGACATAAATCCAATAGGATCAAATATTTTGGCAGCAGTTTGGAGAACATGCCTTTTGGTAAATTCCAAGCTGTCACCCACTGACACTAAAGATGCCAAATCTATGGCCAGAAAATCCTCTTCAATATTCCAGTTTAACCCCAATACTTTGGACTCTGCACAATTTTCATTAATTTCTATAACCGGGTTACCATTCCACGATTCCTTTAATTCTGGTGAATTAGTAACGAACTTTCGCAATTGCATATTAGCATCTTTAAATATAGAAACTGCAGTAGTTGTTAGTTTCATGGCTTCTGCAACCGTGGATGCTCCATAAATTAAGTCATCCACATATAAATATTTATCAATCATTTCGTAAGCGGTGGGTTCCGTTTCCTTATAATTACCGATATGTTTTTTAATTGTAGAGGCTAAAACATAAGGGGAGCTGGTTACACCGAAACAGTGACGGTTAAAATGGTATAAAACGGTGCGTTGATCTATGTCGCAGTCATCGAAATACAAAAAACATAAATAATTTCTATCATTTTCTGATACCTGTATTTGTAGAAAGGCCCTAGCAATATCCCCCGTGAAAGCAATTTTACACTGTCTAAAATTTAATAGCACATCTATGAGATTAGGATTTAAATTTTTCCCAGCAAAAAGACATTGATTTAGACTTTTTTCCCCATTTTTTCGGCTACTCGCGTCAAAAACTATCCTGGTTTTTGTAGTAGAAGAACTCGGTCGGGACACTGATTGATGGGGCATTACATAATCGATAGAGCAATTATCACTACATTTCTCAATAATTCCCTCACTCAATTGCTCTTTCATAATTTCATTATATTTCAAAAACAAAGGTTTACCACTCTTTAATCTTTTTTCCAAACCCGCAAAACGCTTTTTTGCAACCTCGTAATTATTAAACAAATTTTGTTTATCTAATTCATTACACCATAACAAGGGAGTCATATATCTATCATTTTTAAAAATTATTTCTTTCTGAAATTGATTAATGACCTCATAAGTCTCTTCGAGCTTTTGATCACTAGAATCGATTAAAAAGGACTCGATGTTCCATAAATTTCTAAGATCATTTTCTGGTGAGAAACAAATTACATTTAAACAGGGAGTTGTGTTAGAATTATTACTGTCAACTCGACCGACCAAGGTTTTACCAAATATTGTTGGCTGCATAAATAATTGATGATTAATTTTTTCGACAGATCCTATTATAGTTTCAAATAAATAATCTGCCCCAAGCAATATCTGAACATGTTTCGAATGAATAAATGTGTCAGCCAACGCATGTTTATCTAGATATAGTTTATCTATCAACTTATAATCAACAGAAGTCATTATCTTAGTACCGCTAATAATTTCAGAAACCAGCGCTCTTACAGTTATTTTTTCATAAGGATGATAACTAATAATAGTTAAGATTACGACATTAAACTCCTTTTCTATGGCTTCGCGGTTCGCAAACGTATAAACCAAAAGTGTTTCCTTAGTAACAGGTTTTAATTTTAACGCTGAGGCTAAACTTTTTGTAATGAATGTTCTAGAGGATGCGGAATCCTATAAAATTCTCGTGTTTAATTTATTTCCTGTTCCCTGCACTTGTACACAGACAGTTTGCAACAATGTTGCATACTTTTCGGGAGAATTATTTGTTTTTATTACATATGAAAACACGGTTTGACATTTCTCATTTTTAGACGTTTCGGCTTTCACTAAGCCATCATCGGGACGCGTTTTTGCCGATTTTTTAGTGGGGCAAAATAAATAATTATGCTGATTACTTTTGCACAATTCACAAGGCGGTATTTTTACCTTACACAAAGATATTAAGTGCGATTTCAAGAAGCATCGGTAACATCTCCCATCTTTTTTCAACTTATATCTTTTCTGTTCATCGGTAATCTCGTTACACTTTAAGCTTGAATGATTCGAGTTACAAAAAATGCAAACATTTTTCACAACAGTATTAAGCGCGACTGAAGTGGGAACATTAGGTTTTATCCTAGGAGCCCTTTTTGTTAGGGATTAGCACTAATACCAATTCCCCAACATCTTACACTTGTAACACTGATTAAAAAATTATGTTGATAACGCAGAGTTCAACAGTGGGAGTAGATCGGAGGATGGATTTCTAAAATATGTAAATGAGAAAAATTATGAAGTACGTTGAATGAAGAAATGTTAAAAAGTGGATGAAGTAAATTGACAGATGAGATAAAGCTCCAGGCTTAAACTTCTTTTATTAAGATCCAAAGTTCACAGTAAAATATCTTGATAAAAACAGTCTTTAAAAATAAACCAAATATTGATGAAATAAACAATGAGTCACGTTAAAACAAAACAGCCATTTTTAAACACTTTAACTTAGAAGCCATGAAGAACAGAAAAGCTTAAATATCGTAACTTTAAAAGATGATTTTAAAAACAGAACGAAAAATAAAAATAAGCCGCATGATTTTAAACTTTTACCACAAGATCAAATGCAGCATCCCGAGAACGCTTAAAGCAATTCTCGTATCGAGAACATTGGTAAATAAAACAAGTAAGCCAAGTAACATTTCCCTCCAAATAACCCCTTTAAATACAGCAGCTGGAACGGCACGTGTCGACACGCCCACTCACCAGAATGATCTACGGGATAGTGATTTGCCGGTGACGAACTACGTCAACTAATTCATTCATAAATCCGTTCCCGCCATCTGTCGGGAGAAAAGTACACCACGTCATACGCTCTCGCAAATTCTACCATGTCGCGTGGAAAACGTAAACATCTGCAGTTGTAAAAATAAAGATACGGCGTTATCAATGAACTGTAACTAAAGAAACGTAAAGCTGAATAAATAACTAAAGGATTTAAAAGAATGAACGCAAGATAAAAGGTGAGTTTAATTTCAGAATACTTTTAAATACAGAATACTTTATACTTATACTATTTAAATAAAAATGACCTTAATAAAAATAAAGATTTATAAATAACGAACTGTAAATTATACTACCAGGGTTAATGTACTATTGAATATAATTAGAGGCATTGAGAACTGGGAAATAAGCTTGTTAATATTTCTTAACAAGTGCCCCCCCTCTCAATGTCTCAATCAAAAACGAAAAATAAAAGATCTAAAAATCTTCACTGACCATGGAACACCTTCTTTCTATAAAAACGGTTAAAAACAATGAACAAAACTAAACGAAATATTAATCCTAACACTTAACATGAGGAATGCCCGATAATGGCTAACAACTAACAAGAATTAAGCATTAATAAACTCCCAATGCTTTAAATTTAACAACTAACATTAAAAACCGAGAAATGCCCAACAAAAAAAATTTCCAAACGAAATCCCACCAATTAACCACCAAAAAAACTTTAAAGTCAAAAGCCAAAAGATCCAGCATAAAAACTCGCCTAAATCCATTCATGGCCTCTTTACAAAAATTCAAAATTTAAATTTCTAACAATATAAACACAATTCAAACATTTAACAAATTGAAAAATATCACAATGAAAAATCAACATACGTACCAACTTACAAAAGTAACGTTTCAATTTGAAACTATACATACTAGCCAACTCCGTCATCTTGACCACAGCTAAATATGCAAATTTATACAAAACTTAAATAACTTTTATTTAACAAGAACAAAGATAGAAAAATTAATTAGAGTAACTTCATCAGTCTCTCCCAGTAGCTTCCAAAATCCAGTAAAAATGACAAACTTAAGCAATAACTTGGCATCTGATTAATAAGACATAACAATAAATAGCTGTACACTTATCCATCTACAGACAACATCTTACAGCAATATCCATTTTCTCTACCTACATTCGCACAAATATTCACATTGAAGATATCAGATGCCTGCAAATAAAAGATCTATTAGAAACAACATAATCAATACAAAAATAGTCCATTATCATAAGATATATTCCTGTAACAAAACTTCTATATAAATATAACAGTACTAAATCCAGCTTAAGACTTAACAAAGGTATAACAACTTTAAAAACATAAAACCTCAAAAAAAACTGTTGCTACAAAGGAGAGAAACTGGATTTCCTAAACAAAAATTCATATACTTAATTTCTATTACTTTAACTTTAATTTAATATATATTTAAACTTCAAACAGATTAATCAGAAACTTTAAACTATTAAATAGATATATCCAAAAAAAAACAAGTTACATATACTTCTCTCAACCAGCTGATAAACGGGGACTAGTGACATTCTCATATATAAAAACTAGGGACTCACAAAATCAAAAATACAATGCCCGCAGCAGATCCGCCAGTGGCGGTTACCTCTCACACAAACTACCTCAGAAAGTTCTCTGGCATTTGTCTCCCAAGGGACCACCCACCCGAAACGGTACTGTGGGCTGCTCGAACCCCCAAGAATAGAATGGTAAGAGGCACCATTTCCACCATTGGATGGGAATTAAATGCTTAACAGCTAGACGAAAAAGGTAATGAAAAACAATTGTGATCAAGAGACTTCATAAAAAGCTAGATAAAAACTTGCTAAACATCGTTTGTTTAAACCATGTAAATGGCTATGGCCACTCACCACGTACACAGGATTACAAACTTTATACATCTTAATACACGTAAATCTTATACTGAAGAAAAATGGTGGTACGCAGTATGATTTCTAAAAACTTCAAACAAAAATCTAAAAACAATCTGAAAAACTATTTAAACATTAAAAACCTGTATCAAATACAGTTCTAACAAAAATTAACAAATCGTGTTTGGTCTGAGGCTTCGTAAAGACATCACTGAGGTTTGACTTACTAGGAACATATTCTAAATCAAAAGCTTCACTGTAAATTAAATCCCTAATAAAAAAATAACTTGACATCTATATGACGAGATTTATAGTTTTCTATAGGTGATTTTACAAAATTAATGGCCGCCTGGTTATCTGCACAAAGCTTCGACTTGATACCTAAATCGCGTATGATTGCTCTATCCCGACACTCCTGCAGGATCCGGTCAAACCAAACCAGGTTTTTTGGAGGCCTCAGTCATGGCGACAAATTCCGACTCCATTGTGGATAAACTGACGCACCTTTCTTTAAAGGTACGCCAGTCCACGGGGGAACTGCCAACCATGACTATTTGCCCACCAACCGATGTTCGGTCATCCCGATTCGCCGCAAAATCAGCGTCAGAAAAGGCAACCAACTTCTCCTCGTTACACCGTAACCGGAGATGGTAGTGTCGAGTATACTTTAAATAACCAAGCAACCGTAATAACCCATCCCAATGTGAAATACCCGGATTAGACTGAAACTGACTATATATATTAACCGCATAACTAATATCTAGCCTGGTTCTACTGGCAATAAATGATAAACAACCCAGTAAGCTTCTGTAAGGAAAACGAGCCATGTACCCCTTTTCGGAATCAGAAGAAGGACAATTAACTTTAGATAATATAACACCCTTACTAATAGGGAGAGATGAAATAGGAATTCGAAAATTCTTAAATTTATCACACACCTCATCAATATAACTAGACTGGTGTATGCATAATGAATTCCCCTTTTCAACAAATTCGACCCCTAAAAGTTTACGTGTTCTTCCTAAAAGCTTGATGTCAAAATTCTTTCCAAGCAAATCCAGGATTATGTCAATCTTCTTCTTAAATTTTCCAAAAACTACGAAGTCATCAACGTATAGTAGCAGAACTATATCAGAATCAAAAAGGTAAGTACAGTTACATGACTCAAATTTCCTAAAACCAATCTTTAATAAAACTTTATGGATTTCATAATACCACTCCCGGCCACTTTGATGCAGCCCATACAGCGCTCGATCCAGTTTGCAATACATATGCTCTTTACCGGGGATAACGAAACCGGGCGGTTGTGACATAAAAACAGACTCCCGTAGCGGGGCGTATAGGTAGGCGCTTGTTACGTCACACTGAACGTGTGACCATCCGCAACACGATACTAAGAGGGAAAAGAAAAATCGAATCACTCCAAAGTTTACAACAGGGCTGAAGGACTCCTCATACGATTCGCCCTTCACTTGTTTAAATCCCTGGGCCACCAAACGGGCCTTAAAACGAGCGATTCGTCCTCTTTCGTCCCTCTTGACCGTGTATACCCACCGACAGCCCACTGGGGTCACGTTTCCTGGCAAATTTTCCAAATGCCAAACCGACCGTTCGTTCATAACCCCGATTTCCTTTCGCATTGCATCAAACCACATCGCACGCTGCGGAGATTTCTGAGCCTGCTTAAAAGAGTTAGGAATTATTATATTGTCTAGTCATGCAGATATATTTGAAGATTCAGGATTATCAGAGTTCTCGTCATCAGATTCAGAATGTATAGGGACTAAACCAGCATACGTATTTGAGCCACTAAAATCAAAAAGATTTGGATCATACTTAATACCATTTACATTACAATACCTCTCAACTTCTGCAGGTGATCTTAATCTATTAGTTTTACCTTCCTCAAAATAGTAAATATCTGTTCTGTCCCTGGAGGATCGCACCACGGGTTTACGTAACCACCTAACTTCTCGCTTGGAGGAAATAGGGGTCTTAACGTCTTCAGCTTCGGAATCGGACTCGGAATCCGCAACCCCCTCCCCATTAACCCGGGAATCCGGTGGTATGCCGGGAGGATTCAAGGGTCCCCAAGAATCTACTCCTCCAGCATCTTCACCCTGATTATCACCGGAGTCAATGGAGAAAGGATCACAAGACCCCGGGCCCATCACGAATCCACTGCCTCCAGGAACATCCTCAGGAATCTCTCTAAATGTAACACTAATAGTTTCAACAATTTGATCATTTTCAGGTATCCAGATCCGGTAACCCTTGGTATTAAAAGCATAACCCACAAGATAGCCCTTTTTTGCTTTTGGATCTAACTTCGAATTACGTTTCTGGTGAGGAATTCCCACGTAAGCAGTTGTCCCAAAAGGTTTAAGATGCCTCACAGATGGCTTTCGGCCCCCATACAATTCAAAAGGAGTCTTCGTTAAAGACTTAGGACAGACCCGGTTCCAGGTATAACAAAAATATTTTAAGGCCTCTGGCCAAAACCTGGGATTCAATTTACTTTCAGCCAAAATAGTACGGACTCCATTGACAGCCGTCTGCATAAACCTCTCAATGACCCCATTCTGTTGGGGAGAAAATGGATTTGTCAACTCGTGATGTATTCCCTTTTCATCAAAATATATTTCAAAATTATCATTGACGAACTCACCCCCGTTATCAGACTTAAAATTCTTTACTTTTCTACCCAAGAAATTTTCTGCACGAGTAATATGAGATTTGACAATATCAAAAACATCCGATTTTAATCTCATTGGGTATACTGAAACTCTACGGGAGTAGTCGTCCATAATTGAAAGAAAATACCTTTCCCCATTTCTCCCAACAGTTCTACAAGGTCCCCAAACATCTGCAAATAAAAGTTCTAAGGGATGTTCAGAACGAATGCTGCCAATGGGTTTAAATGAAGGTCTTATAAACTTATTCAACTTACAGACTTCACAATGAAAATCGTTATCTTTCAGATCAACCAATCCCCGGACCCCATTTTCTTTGCATGTATGAATCAAAACAGAGGGACTAATATGCCCACATCGGCGGTGCCATAATTGCATTTTACTTATACGTTTAGCATTACCCGCAGAATTAGATTCAAAAGATACATTTTTCAAAGGTTTAGGAGCCCTAGGGAAAAGCTGATAAAACCCATTTTTCAAAAATGCATTGAATAAAATAATATCTCCCCTCATGATGTCAATTACGCCTCCACCACCCAGAAAAGTTAAGCCTCTCTTATCCAACTGAGGGCCAGAGATTAGATTACGTCTTAGTTGGCTCGAGTACATCACCTCCGTAAAGGTGAACACTCTTTGTCCAAAGCGTAATTTTACCTCTCCCTTACCCTCAATCGGAAAAGATATATCCTTAACAGCCACATTCATTTGTTCATCTGAAACATTACAAAATTTAACAAATAAATTACGATTAGAACAGAAATGATGTGAAGCACCTGAATCAAAGATCCAGGTGTCAACATCCGATGCATTACATAAACTGGCTTGAGATACAACATAAGTTGACTTACGTGAGCTGTCAGGAAAGTCCTCTATATCTGCTCCATGCTTTCTGGGCTGTTGTCTGGATACATGATTCTTTCCAAAATTACGGGATCTTCTGTAAGGCCTGGGCGATGGAGATCTAGGATACTGTCCGGAATCACGAGAAAAACTCCGGCCAGCAGTGGAATCAGTCGATGAGTCACGATAATCACGTCGGTGAGATCCTCTACCTCTGGGCACAGTCGGAGAAAAATCAGAAGAACTCCTGGATTTTGGTGAAGATTCTGCATAAGTTGGATAGCTCTGTCGATCAGGATTATAACGAGAGTTCAGATACTTGCGACACTTGCTTCGAACGTGACCAGAAACCCCACAATGCCAACATTTCTTATAAAAACGAGGTTTCTTCTTGCATTTTACACTATTAGCTGATGGCACGTACTTAGAACTATCTTGATCACGAACAGTCAATCTGGTCTCTTCAGACACTAATTCTAAAACTATCTTCTCAAACTTAAACTCGTCTTCGGACCACCTCAAGATACTCTGCACAATACCATCATATTTCCGTGGTAAATACCGTATTAATTGAAAACTTAAATAAATCTCGTTAAACCCTTTATCTTGTTCTTTAATTATACTCATAAGCCTCCTTAATCTAGTTGCAAAGATACTTATCGACTCGCTCTCCTTCTTTCTGCATTCTATCAATTCACTAAATGACTTCATCAAGAATGACCTGGAGTCGGGATGGAAATGTAACCTGATTTTGTTCCAAGCTTGAACAGCGTTTGTACATTCAGCAATTACACGCTTAAATTCTCCCTCAATATTTAAAAATATTGCCGAAAGAGCTTGCCTTGAACGCTGTTTAAAAATGCTTGCATCTGATTCAGTTACTGAACTACTCGGGACCAGCTCCTCTTTACCAGATTCTATAATGTCCCATAGTCCTTTGTCAATTAGGACATATTTCATGTCAATACTCCATCCAGCATAATTCGTGGAGTTCAGCTTTTCTATTGTGTTGCCGGCCATTTTTCATCAACAAAAAAAAATAAATGAAGATGAATGATAAAACTAGAATTTAAAAATATAAAACTTTCTCCATAATCTTCTTCAAAAAAAATTTTTTTTTTTTTTTTTTTTCCGACACGTACTAAATCTTCGGCCCCCCCCTCTTTTTAATCACGCTGCGTCATTCTTTTTAACTTAAATATTTCTCATAGACCTCTATAAAGGGTAAAGGGCCAACTGAAGATTATCAAATTCAATCCTCTCCATTAATCCATATCCTCAAATCTGGACTTATCTGCCCATAACCTAAACTGTTAGGGATTAGCACTAATACCAATTCCCCAACATCTTACACTTGTAACACTGATTAAAAAATTATGTTGATAACGCAGAGTTCAACAGTGGGAGTAGATCGGAGGATGGATTTCTAAAATATGTAAATGAGAAAAATTATGAAGTACGTTGAATGAAGAAATGTTAAAAAGTGGATGAAGTAAATTGACAGATGAGATAAAGCTCCAGGCTTAAACTTCTTTTATTAAGATCCAAAGTTCACAGTAAAATATCTTGATAAAAACAGTCTTTAAAAATAAACCAAATATTGATGAAATAAACAATGAGTCACGTTAAAACAAAACAGCCATTTTTAAACACTTTAACTTAGAAGCCATGAAGAACAGAAAAGCTTAAATATCGTAACTTTAAAAGATGATTTTAAAAACAGAACGAAAAATAAAAATAAGCCGCATGATTTTAAACTTTTACCACAAGATCAAATGCAGCATCCCGAGAACGCTTAAAGCAATTCTCGTATCGAGAACATTGGTAAATAAAACAAGTAAGCCAAGTAACATTTCCCTCCAAATAACCCCTTTAAATACAGCAGCTGGAACGGCACGTGTCGACACGCCCACTCACCAGAATGATCTACGGGATAGTGATTTGCCGGTGACGAACTACGTCAACTAATTCATTCATAAATCCGTTCCCGCCATCTGTCGGGAGAAAAGTACACCACGTCATACGCTCTCGCAAATTCTACCATGTCGCGTGGAAAACGTAAACATCTGCAGTTGTAAAAATAAAGATACGGCGTTATCAATGAACTGTAACTAAAGAAACGTAAAGCTGAATAAATAACTAAAGGATTTAAAAGAATGAACGCAAGATAAAAGGTGAGTTTAATTTCAGAATACTTTTAAATACAGAATACTTTATACTTATACTATTTAAATAAAAATGACCTTAATAAAAATAAAGATTTATAAATAACGAACTGTAAATTATACTACCAGGGTTAATGTACTATTGAATATAATTAGAGGCATTGAGAACTGGGAAATAAGCTTGTTAATATTTCTTAACACTTTTTTCCCATCGTGTTACTTCGTGATTTTTTAAGGAAAGCCCTGACACTGCATTAGCTGCTTCACGCGATTCTATTTCAAACTTTATGAAATTCATTAATTCATTCACGTCACAAGCTTTTTCCGCATTTTTCTTCCTCTGAAATTCAACTACTAAGTTATGTGGTAACTGTTTTAAGATAATTGGTATTAATAAATACCCAAAATTATCTGACGCCACCCCAATGGCTTTCAAGTTCCGAATGCTTACCTCGCATTCGTCATATAAATCCCGTAACAATTTTATGTTCGCGGTTGATTTTACCGGTTCTAGTTCTAACAACTTATTTATAAAACCACTTATCAAAATTTCTGGTTTACCGTATCGATTCTGCAGTAAGTCTAAAGAGTGTTGATAATTAGTTTCGTTTAGCGTCAAACCGGAAATTGATCTAAACGCTTCACCTGACAAAAATGATTTTAAGTAATTGAATTTGTCAATTTTGGTTAAATTCTCATTCGAATCGATTGTACTCTTAAAACTATTCATAAATTCTAAAAAAGTATTTGGTTCCCCTTTAAAGACTGGTATAGTTATTTTTGGCAAATTTATTGTTGCCGGCTTAGCACTAACATAAGGAATTGTACTCCCATTAAATACAGAACTAGTATCAGGCTGATCAGAATCAAATTTAAATTTTTTCAAATTCATTTTAATTTTAAATTTAGCTTCATTAATAACATCGTAATCGATGCTCGTTTGAACATAATTTTCGAAAACGGTTCCATCATCTATTAATTCCTGAATTTGATTGTTTACTACTTTTAATTCGTTTTGCTTTTCTATTATATTATTTAAATATTCATTCAACTGATCAAAATTACTTTTATTTTCAAAATCAATACTTTCTATATAAGATTCAATTTTTGTAATGAGCTTGGTTATAGAGGTCTTCATGACCTTTCGTTTACCTTTAGATTTTTCTACATGACCTTTCGTTTACCTTTAGATTTTTCTACATCCATAATTTACAATTATAGAATAATTTCATGCATAGAACAAAAATTGGTTACAGTACCTTTTTCTATCCGCGACGAGAAGACGAATAAGCCGATGACGGGTAATCCAATATTTTGAAGACGATGATAATCTGTGCACTAGTACTCCATGATATCAAAACACTATAATTAATAAATGCGAAGACGTGAGTTGCACTCTTGATAAACAATAATAAATTCGATCTGGAGGTTTTTCCCGAGTTTCGTGGCACCATAATAAATTTATTCTTTTCAAAACTGTCGAGAAATCATTCGTAGTAAAAAAAATCGTTTCGAGAAAATATTTATTTCGTTGTAATCTAATTCTTGAAAGTAAATAAACTTGAGTGTCTTTTATATTTTATTTGACATCACCACATCACAACAGTTAGCATATTTAGAACAATTAACATTAAAATTAAGATATGTTTTCCAAAAATGCTATAAACTGCATTTCGGCCAAGCATAAATATATTCTGATCATTTCTAAAATATATATTCAAGTATCACTTCTACGTTAAATTACATTTCTTCATATAAACATTTTTAATTCCGAGAAACATTTTTTCCCGACCAAACACACTTCGAGTTTTTACTTACTAAATATTTACGAGAAAACATTTTTTCCCCGTTCGAACACAATTCAAGTTTTTATACTTAACTAAAAGAATTCTAGTATCAATCTGCGTTCTTACGCAAACACACGTACTGAACCACGTGACCTAGGCTGGGCTATTTTTAGATTTCCCCAGCGCAATTTCGTAACATACTTTACCTTATGTACACCAGACATATGTAAATCACAACAGTTGTTAAAGGAATACGGGAATCTTGAAATCAAGTTTCAGTGTATGCATACATTATTTGACCACAGAGATATTTTGGTGCTCTGAAATCAAGAATACATCATTTTATCATGTACTTTTATGAATAAATCTTACAATATGGACCAATCTTGGAAGAATTTAATCTTATTCATTATTTGGCAATTAGCAAACTGAGTAAAGCATATAAAATCTTAATATAAAAAAAAAGCAAGCTTTGAAAGAAAAAAAAATTGTGCAGGTTTAATAATCAGTTTAATACACTTCTTAATGTCAAATAAGCATTTTACAATATTTGGCACTTTGGCACAAAATTAGACTGCCTAATGTTTGTCTAATGCTGTGGTTCCAAAATTTTTTGATTCACGGAGCTCTTTTTAGAATGAATTTCTATGATGGAGCCCATTAAGCTTACATAGTAATGGTTTTTAAGTATGTTGCTACTAAGCACAGGAAGAGGGAATGATCTATACAATTATGCATTGTCCTTGGAATAAAATTATATTTTGAAACTTTTACTGTAATATCATTTTTTTATTTTATTATTACCATCAGTACAGATATTATTATCAAAAGTTTACACATTTAAAAATCCTCCAAAAATCAAGAGATGGTAACATTTGGTTTACAATAAATTGTAAAACGTTAGCAGGATGAGCAATAATACAGAAACTTGCAATGTGAGATATGTGATTGAATTGTTTTGCACAAAAGTCTGAATGGCAGTCCAGTTGCTGATAATTTCTGGGAAACGTCTGATTCTGTATTTAAAAGACTTCTGTATTTCTTTTTGGTGGCAACACCAAAACTCGTGCTTCACAGACATATGTCGTTGAGAAAGGCAGCAAAATTTATTTTGCTTTCTGAGACAAAGTTAAAAAAGTGATGGATAATATAAATTTTACTGCATTTTTGTGTCTGTGTGAGAGTTTATTTGTCCATTCTACCACCTAAAGTAAGGATAGCTTTTTTCCCCCAATTATATACAGGCAAAGATCTTTAATCTGCACAAGTTGGTATATACTATCCCCCAAAAGTTGTTTTAAGAAATTATATATTTAAAAGTAAAAAATACACTGATAATTTGATATATTATGAAAAAAAAAATTCACGATCAATTGTAGAAATTTGCATTTTATTCCGCGATTGATTGACAAAATTCGCAATTTTTTTCTGTGACCATTTGTCGAAGTTTGCAATATTTTTCAGCGATAGATTGGCAAAATTCATTATGTATTTCTGTGATCTTTTGACAAAATTTATAATATTTCTCCTTAATTGTTTACTGAAATTAGTGTTTACTTCAGCGATCATTTTGCATAAATCTCGAGTTTTTTCCAAAATCGTTTGACGAAATTTACGATTATTTTTTTTAATGATCAATTGTCGAGATTCGCATTATTTTCTGCAATCATTTCACGATGTTTTTCAATGATCGTATATTGAAATTCGTGCTCTTTTTCCTGCGATCGATTAATGAAATTTGCATTTTTTTCGCGATCATTTGTGGAAGTTCACTATATTTTTCAGTGACAGATTGGCAAAATTCGTTATGTGATTCCACAATCTTCTGATAAAATTCATTATGTATTTCCACAATCTTTGACAAATCTTGCAATATTTTTCCTTGATTGTTTACCTAAATTCACTTTTTTTCCGCTATTATCTGTCTAAGTTTATGATATTTTCAACAACAAATGGAAAAATTCACGATCATTTCACAAAATCAGCTATCTTTTTCACAATCGTTTGTCGAAATTTGCATTTTTTTCCACGATCGGTTGACGAAATTCGTGTTTTTTTACTGCAACCATTTGCCGAAGTTCGCAATTTTATCAGCGACAGATTGGCAAAATTTGCAATATTTATTTTTGCTAACTAACGCAGATTATAGAAAATTGCAGATGATGGGCGTGGATTATCGATCCTTGACTGTATATGCTTTATTTAATATATATGTGTGTGTGTATGTGTAATCCAAAAGATAATTGTATAGTTTTAATGTGAAAACATGCTTCTATTAAAATTATTTTAAATTTTTCTGTTAAATAGGTTGAAAAATATGAAGGAGCTAGAAATTTTGATGCCTTTAAAAAATTTATTACAGACATGAAAGCTGCTCATAAAGAAAGGCTTGAAAATGAAGAAGGGAGGATTCCTGATGCTGTAGAAAGTAGTGTAAGTTTTTTGTTTTTTTTTATTATAATTTTGGGATAATTCTTATTCATTATTATATTGTAATTAATTATGTTAATTTTAATTACAGCTATTTTCTTTTAGCTTTGTTTAAATGAAATTCTGCATTTCTATTTTTATATTACTTTTAAAAGTGGGGACATATATAGTTATATATAATAAGTTTTGAAATAAAAAAAAGTAGCTTACAAGTTTCTATAACAAAAATGACTGTAGCTCTAATTTAAAAATGACAAATGTTTACATTAACTGTTCTAATAAAAAATATATAGAGAGAAAAATTCTTAAATAAAACCTACCAGGAAAGCTCAGTATAATGTATGGAAACTCTATATTGCATCCATTTGAAAAACAGTTAGTATTTCATTATTTGGTGATTTAATACTCTTTGGCAGCATAATGAATTCTCCAAAAATCTAATTTGGTATGTTAAATTATGATAGTCAAATGAAAAATATAATAAACTTCGTTCAAAAGGGAAATATCTTATTTAACTATATTTAATATATTTACATTTCACTGTAAACCCAACAAACACATAACTTGTGGGCCACTGAAGTGAACGTTAGCCTTGGCCCGAAGTGTTCGATATCGGCCCGCTATCGTTGGCCGTGACGGCATCGTAAAAAATGTGTCACACCGGACATAATAAGGCCGGAAGACAATTGGCCGTAAATACAAGAAGTTGCCCACAAATGCGCCATTAACGGTCATCTAAAACTGATATTTAGCCGCAAACTGGCCACAATTATACATTTAATGGCATTTATGAATAAAAGCTTGCCGCAGCTATGCCATCAATGGGCATCATTAATGAATGCAAGCCGGAAGGTAACCACATTTATGCCATCAATGGGCATCATTAATGTATGCAAGCCGGAAGCGAGCCACATTTATGCCATCAATGGGCACCATTAATGAATACAAGCCGGAAGCTAGACACATTCATGAAACCATTGGTTATCATGAATAAAAAATAGCCTGAATGTGGCCAGAATTATGCTGTTTAAGCCCTTTCCCCCACACCAGAACAATTCAGTAAATGAGGCCTTTTTCTGTTTTTGTCAGAACCAAAAAATTTTCTTTAAAAAAAATATTTTGATAAAAATTAAAATCTAAATTTACTGGTTTTGAATGTTTATCTAAAAACAGTTTAAATATACTATGTAAAATTAAGAGGTCTAGGATTTTTTTTTTTTTTTTTTAATAAGTGCTTATAACAACAGCATGACTTTTATACATGTTTTACTTAACATGTTTCTTTCATTTTATCTGATTTTTACACATTGGGAAGCCTGTACTAGTATATGCTTATTTATTAAAACCTTATTAAATCATAATCTGAGAAACAATAACTATTTTTGCATCATTTAAATATTTTTTAATTTTACATTAAATTTTTCTCTCACAGCTTAAAAAGCTACTTCACTCATGTGAAAACACCCGCTTGCTAATGTTAAACATAAGGGGGACTTGTTTTTTATATCTCGTAAGAATTTCAATATTTTTGAATAATTTTTTGCTTTGGATAGCTGAGGTCAATCTCTAGAAATGCTTTTTTCGATTTTGTTTACAATTTTCTTTTTTTAACATACTTTGTTTCCGAAAATCAAAGTATCCTAGTAAAAAAAAAACCTGTAAACAAAATCGAAAAAAATAAACAGGTTCTTTGTAGAGATCGACCTCAGCTATCCAATGCAATATATATATATTTAAAATTATTGAAATGCGAAAGAGATATTTAAAAAAAAAAAAAAAAAATTCCATAGGATTATCATTAGCGAGCTGGTGTTTTCGCTTGAGTAAAGTAGCAATAGTAGTCTAACTGTACAACAATATGCATTACATTACAAACATACTTTAACCTTTTCAAAATACCAGAAAAGTACTTGCAGTAATTTTAAATGTATTATTATTTTAACTATTTTATCTAAATTTTATTATTTTTTTAACTTTTTCTGTTGTTTAGTTATTAAATTATGTAGACTAGTCGAAATTTCACAGGTATTTAACAAATATACGAAAAAACTGTATATTTTATTTTTAACAATAAGAATAAATTTAAATTAAACTATCAAGCTTTCGTAATATTGTTTATCACATGATCGGGAAATGGCAATCATTACTTCAATAAACGATATAATTCTAAACTTTGAGGAAAAAAAATTAAAAAATACCCTCACTATTTCGTAATTTACGCAAAATTTTTATATGATAAAGGCAATATATATTAGATATTATACTACGTTTTCTAAAATTACAATATGTTTTAAAAATACTTGTGATTTCAAAAAACTAACACATTTTTACAGTTTTCTGTCAAACAAACGTAAAAATATAAAATGATGCAAAAAAGATTATAATTTAATAAATTAATTTCTTTAATAAATAAACATGAACTAAGCTTACCAATATTTTAACAAATAATCACTGTCAACTAAACATCCACAGCAACACTTTTTCTATGACCATTCCCTATCTCTCGGTCTTGTAAAATGACAAGAAGAACGCGGGAGAATTGAAAGGAAGCTGATTTCATTCTCAGAATTTATCCCATTCTCCTTCCTGTAACCCCAAATGTCCTTGAACATGGAAATGCAAGCACAGTTTTTCTTTTGGGGGAGGGAGGGAAAAGAATATTATAGATTCTAAAAGGTTATCTGCTTTTAACAGTCACAAATGTAAGCAAATGTTATAACATTTACTTATAACAGATATACAAAGAAATTATACATTTCTTCATAAAACCAAAGAATTATGTATGCATTTCTTCATAAAACCAAAGAATTATAATTATAATTCTTTAGTTTTATGAAGAAATGCATAACTCTAATAACTAAAAAACGGTCTTTTTTCCTCAATCATAAGTTTTTCTTTTAATGTTTATTTATTTATATATATATATATATATTCTGCAAGAGGGAGAAAAAATCGATAAAATTTCAACAAGGGGAAAGGTGCAGTAGAGTTTTCAAGTTCATTTTCTATTTATTTATAAAACATGCTTCATCATATTTATAACTTACAACCAATGTATTAAATAAATTACATTTGCCCTTTTCTTTCTATTTGATAAATTAAATTCTGGCAATTAAAAATTATATAAAATAACCATTAAATATAATCATTTTTATTCCAATGTGCTCACAAAAATATATTTATTTTAAATATTAATGCATATTTTAAAAGCAAGAACATTAAGCGTGTTTATGGTTTTTTCCATATAAAATCTTTTATTTAGGGAATTTATATATATAAAAATATAAAATATAAATCGTGCAACATACTAGTGTTTTCAAACAAATCCAGGTTTATGCTTTGCTAATGCCAGGTATATGACTTTATATGTATTTTTTATTAGTAAAATAATAATAATAATAAAACAAATAAATATATGTAAATTGTTAGGAATTTAATAAAAGCATGTTTATTTATTTTTTGCTTTACACTGAATTCAGAACTTTAAATCTTATAATATTTTATTTTACATGAAAATATATTTCAAATAGTATTAAAAATTTATGCCTTAGAAGCAGCTTAATCCCCCCCACCTTTTTTTTTTTTTTCTTTCCCTTTTCTCTGTCATGCTCAACTCATGTTCAACAATAAGTTTTTGTTTGAACAATCAAAGTGACTTTTTTTAAGAAAAATATTTTTTCATGGAACTTGAAAAAAAAAAAATCACATTTATCATTAAATCTCTAGTAGATGTTTAGTATAATATACATTCCCAATAAATGCGTCTTACTATAATTAATTATTTTGTATTGTTCCGATTCAAATGTATTCCCTATGAATTTTTTATCTGTTTAGTTCGGCTATTAAAATCAATAAAAAAATAATCAAATAGAAAAAAATGATGCATTCATTGTTTTCAGTGTGACTATAAAAAATATATCCATGCAAAGATATCGAAGCATAGTTTGGAAATATTATTTTACACTTTGTAAAAGTAAATGTTTGTTACATATTTATCAATATATATTCCTTAAATATTTTAAAACTAAGCAAAAATAACTAATCTATTTTACTGCTTTAAATATAAATCTCATAACGTATGTATATTTTTTAATCAAAGCCACATTTAAAATAATTAAGTTTACTTAAAAAAATGAAGAAAAAAATACATTTCCTCTGTTTAAATAAATATGCGAGTTAGGTAATATTAGCCCTCTACTTTCTAAACGATGATGGACCATTACATTTTTGCCAGAAACTGGCCCTCATTGATTTCCGGGCAAAATAAACGCAACAGTTCCCTCGCCACCGATCCGTAATCTTTTCCGCGGTAGCTGCTGTAATTAGCGGTGTGTCACTAACGGTACAGTATAGTTTGGCTACAAATGGCCTTAACTGACGTTGGCCGCAATGAAACCGCCTTGCGGCCAGAAATCGTGTGTTAGCTGGGAAGAGAAATGAAAATAACATAAAATGAAATAATCTGGAAGCTGAAATAGAAAAACAATTTATGTAGCAATGTTAATTATTTTTTTTGTTGTTTATATTAATGAGTAAATGTATAATACTTATTAGGCTCAGTAAAAATGTGATAGAAGCATTTATATATTTTCCACCAAATAACTCCAAGAATTTTGTCACATTTTTCTAATTTTTATATTTCAAAATTTGAGCGATGTAGGTTTTATTCTTTTTCTGTAAGACCCCTTCGTTCGAGTACTTTCTATGTAATTTTAAAATAACAAGAAAATTGTATTTCATTTTCACTCTTACATTTACAATCACTTTGTTATAGGCAAAAATTAAAGCCTCTTACTTTTGAGATGGGAAATTGAGATATTTGGTGGTCAATTTAATGTATATTATTTAAACTTATAAATTATGAACAACAGTAAACTTAATAATCAGTTTTAAAATTAATTACTGACATATACAGACATATAAATAGCAAATAAAGCCTTTGTGCATCAATATTAAAAAGCAGAAGAAAACAACGTTTAAAAATGCACAAATAATACATGAAAAGCAGCAAACAGCTGTTTCGAATCTACTAGTGAAATTCTTCTTCAGTGCAAGAAGTATTCTTCTTGCACTGAAGAAGAATCTCGCTAGTAGATTCAAAACAGCTGTTTGCTGCTTTTCATGTATTATTTGTGCATTTTTAAACGTTGTTTTTTTCTGCTTTTTTATATACAGACATATTTTGCAGGAAACTCTATACACCAGCTTGTAAATTGTGCCAGAATAATGCTTGTCAATTTAGGTGGAGTGTTTGCTTTAGTAATAAAACTGTTTTCTCTGTATTATCTGTTAAGATTCTGTTTCTAAATATCTATATATATTATTCAGTATTTTCTTTCTGTTTTTTGTAAATAAGCTTTAAGAAGACCTTCATTGTAAGATGCAGCATTCTTGTTTTTATTTTCTGGATTTGTTTTAGATTTCAATTAATCACTACTTAGTTGTAAACAAGCATTTTAATTGTATTCAGTGTATCAATTTGAATGGATGTACTGTGTTGTATAAATGTAATAATTCATAATATGTATGATATGAGTTGTAGTAATTTCTAAAGGGCTTTATTATGAAAGAGCATCTTGATTGTATTTAATGCTTCTGATTTGCAGATATTATTTTCTTTACAGATATTATTTGCTAAATATTTTTCAACTTTTATAAATTAAATTTGTTTGTAGCTTTTATTTAGTGATATTAACTTGAATTGAGTTACAGTTTGTTTAAGAACATATCAATTTATTAGACGTATGTTGTTTCAAACATAATCTGTCATTTCTATGACTGTTTTATTGCACTTATAGCATGACAAGAAATTAGAAAGTATATTAGATGGTGCTTGTTGGAGTTAAATTAGCATGGTTCAGCAGATAAAGTTTTCAGATTAGTCAATAATTGTTAAATTAAGCATAAGAGCTGCTTGGGAGAAAAAAAAGCAAAAATCTTTAAAAAAAATATATGAAATAATAATTATACTTTTATATTTTGTTCACAAAAAAGGTTAGAATAAAAATTTAATCACTGTAATTGGGTTGCTTAATAATAATATAAACTGTAAATTTTGATGTACAAATTTTTATGATGATATTATAATTAATAATAGATAAGAGATACATATTCTAATAATCCAATATAAAAATGCTCATCCATTTGATAGAAACAGAATACATTTTCTAGACTTAACTTTTTATAGGAAAAAAAAATTGGATTTTGTAAAAAAAAAAAAAAAAAAAAATGCATCTTTTTAACTTTTAGCTTTTTCCACCTTATTACTATAACCAGCAAACTGTAAATTTCTTTTGGTGAGATGTTATTAAATTCCAATGTACTTGTTTTCTAAGTTAGCAGATTAATGTAGTTTTTCATTATAATCCCTTATGCACATAAAAGAACTGCTTCAAAATTTGTAGTATGTTTGATAATACTATTTGATTAAAAAAGAAAAGTAAAAAAAAATAGCTTAGGATACTTTAGCAGGAAGAACTCCATATATTTTTTTACTAGCTAGGTACAACAATATTTGTAATTAACCTAATGATTTAAATAAAATTGCCTACAATTTTTAATATCTCGTTATTTCTTTTTAGCCAGATTTAGTTGTTGAATTAACTGAAGCTAATTTTGAAAATGCTATAGGAAGAGGTTTCACTTTTGTCAAGTTTTACACACCATGGTAAGATCTTCGTGTTTTAAGCTTTCAAATATATTTCACAGAAGTGAGAATTATGCTGTAAAACACATGTAAAAGGTTGTTTGCAGTCTATTGCTTGTTAATTAAATTGGCTGTTGCATTTAACTCTTTATTAGGTAGATTTCATAAGAAATACTACTTATTATATTCTCCCCTATGTTTTAATTTCTGAAAATTTTTTGAAGATCTACACCTATCATGACCCCCTAGAACCCAAAACCACCTGCAGTTCAAAACATTATCTATATATATATATATAAATATATATATATATAAATATATATATATATACATACATAAATATATGTATATATATACACTTTTTTATGGACACAATAACTTCCATAATTCTGCAAAAATCTCTTTCAAACTGATACATTACATCAAGGGGTAGAAAATCTCGGTTAAGTTTGTTAATGTGCAAAATCGAACCAAGGGGGTGGAAATAAGGAGGAGTTTCATGAAAACAGAAAAAAAAAACCAGAACTTCTTAATTATGATACATATCAAATCCGTTTACAGTTATTACTTCTTCTAGAAAAAGGTCCAAAAATTTATGTATGATATATTTTTAATATCATTAAAAATGGTTTCAAGGGGCAAAAAATTAAGGGTTTAAAAAGGAAAAAATTCATAACTTTATCACAAGATATCAAATCTACTTAAATTTATTATAAATCTTCTTAATATTATCTACAACTTTGATACTGACAAATTTTTGATCGGACCAACTCTTACAGCCAAAAAAAAAAAAAAAAAAAAGAGGAAGTTGTAGAAAAAAAATCACATCTCTGTTAATCCACCATTAAGGCAATAAAAAAGTATCATATTGGTATGATGAAAATTATTATAAACCTTCAGAGATGCTGTATATAAGATTGCATTATTAAAAGTGTGCCTGTCTCAATAAAAAGAATGTCAGAATTTAAAATATAGCATGTGATTCATTCAATGAAACAATCACTGTGCGGTTTAAATTTATTATATAAATCTTCTTAATATTATCCATAACTTTTGTAGTAACAAAATTTTGATGATATGAACTCTTACAGCAAAAAATTCGGGTGGAAGGATTTATAAAAACATTAAAACCACCATAACTTCTTATTTACGAAACATATCTGTTTCAAGATTTTATTACTTCTCAGAAAAGGACCAAAAATTATCTAAGTTTATCTCTAATCTTGATTTAGTTTTTGCTGGTGAAATTAGTACTTAACTTTGAAATCTACCTGTGTCTGTAGGCCACGCGACACTGCGTGGGATTTTTTTATGATGAGTTTTAGATCATTAAATTAATTAATAGTGATTAAAATTATAAGCTAGGCTTGAAATAAATTTTTGAATGACCTTAAAAAAAATGTATCACAGCTGCAATTAACTTAATAAAGCAAAATATTTTTCATTGGATGTGCACTAAATTCAGCTATGTTGTCTGTGCAGCTGTCATATTGAATACTATAAACTTTAATGTGAGTTTAATCAAATGTAGCTTACATCATTCGCATACAATATATCATTTATGTAAAAATAAATTCATTATTTTAAATCACTCTGTGTTTACTACACTGTTGATCAGTCAATTTTCATTTTCTTACTTTTAAGACTTTTTTGGCAGTCTCTGCAATAAAACCCAGTCACAAAAATCAAATGCATGTTGATCCAACACTTTGTCTCCCACAAATAAATTAGGTATCACTTGCACAAATAACTTAGACATCAAGTATATAAAATTTCTAATGAGGCATCAGGCATATAAAATCTCTAATGAAGAAGCAACAGCAACTTTTGTAAGAACTAAAAGAATAATTTTGTAACATGTAAACTTTAATCTACAATCTATATTTTTATTTCTGATTTAGCCATCAAATAGACCATAAAGTTGCTCTTCAATTTGTTTCTCTGCAGCTGTTAAAAAGTACATTTTTAGATAATTACATATTCAAAATATTAATTTTCTTATTAATAACTAAAGAACTAATGTTGTATAGTATCTTTTTCTCTCTCTCTCTAACGTAGTTGAAAAGTGCTCGACTTCGGTCTGTTTGTCTGAGCTCTAACTGTAAATATACTCGGATTGTCCTGAAATTTTCATATGTTATTGACGTTTACTGTAGCACAATCGCTATTGAAAATGAAGCATGTAGCATTTATAGTTCACTTACAGGGTTGGTCAAAAGTATTCCATTAAATTACAGTCAATGGGGTAAAATCCCTCCAAGTTCATTTTAATCATGTTAGGCCATTTAAAACATAATGAAATTAATATGTATTTATGAAGTCGAAGTGCACTAAAACATGCATGAATATGGGGTGCAAAGCATTTATAATTTATTTACAAGGCCACTCAAAAGAATTCTGTTGCTCAATGGTCTATGGGGGAAAAACTGTTTGCAGCGTATTTTAGTTCTGTTACACTATTTCAAATATAATGTAATTAATATACATTACTGAGGCTTACTGCAAGATACTTGTTGTATAACATGATGTGCATAGCATTTATCATTCATTTATTGGAACACACAAAATATTCAGATACAGTACTGTATTTGAAGTACTCTTCATTAGCAATAATTGCTGGAAGTAAGATTTCATTTATGGTATGCATGTTTAATTTCAACTAAATTTTTGCTTACTATGTGGGGTGTGTAAATGCTATAGATCAGATAAAGGGCTACACAAAAGATTTCGCAAGCAATGCGTGTCGCAAGCATCAGTGTGAATGACTTAATGACGACTTTTGAGTTATGCACTTTCAAGTTGAACTATATTTATTATACTAAGAGATGTTTACATAATACTATAAATAAAATCACACACAAGGCCACACAAAGAACTGGCTTCCCAAGATCAATAATTATCTATAAGTGTGATTTCAGTAGTTTTAACCTGAATTCAATTTTAGCTTAATATGTGGCACATATAAAAATATGTTGGTAATATACAGGACTGTACAAAAGAATTAAAGTATGTTTCTGTATATTAATAAAAGTTTCTTAAAGTGAATTTTCAACCTATTATGGATTTTCTTACTAAACTAGGGTTTAGCATACTATGTAGAATATACAAAAAATCGGTAGATTGAACATAGGGCTGCACAAAAGAATTAGACTACTTTTCCAGCTATGGGCAGTAATTGCTGAAATCTGGTTTTCAAATGTGTTATGGTTTTCTAAAACGTTTACTTAGATATTTTCTTTTACCTTATTAATCAACAAAGTTTCGGTAAAGATTTATGGTAGTGTTGGAAAGTGTTTCATAATCTATGCTTGATGCATGATTTTTCTTTCTTGATTAAATCTGTTGCTAGTTGAAATGCATTCTTGAAAATCTGTATTTATTTATTATGTTACTTACGTATCCTTTTCAACTTTTAGGTGTCGTCATTCTAAAAGATTAGCCCCTATATGGAGTGATTTAGCAATTAAATTTGCTCCGGAAAGTGATGTAACTGTAGCAAAAGTGGATTGTTTCAGCAATGAGGAGTTATGTGCTCAATATAAAGTAAGCATATTTTAATATTTGTCCTTGTATTGTTTTAGTATAGATTGTACTTTTAAAAATATGTTAATATGAAAAAAGAGTTTCTTTCCCACCAAATCTTGTAATTTCAAAATTCGCAGCCTAAAAAAAGGCCTTAATATATTATTACATTTTAACTATTTTTAATAAATAATTTTATTTTCTTCAGTATGTCATTGTGACCAGATTTAATTAGTGACTATGGTGTAAGACTTTTGTGTAATTTGGTTGATAAACTGACAATGAGCTTGGTTTATAGAATGCATTAAATAAGGACAAATTTTCATAATATTTACATTATATCATTTGTGAGACATTTTCTTTTTCAAATAAAATATTAAATCTAATACATCTTGAATAACTATAATTATGGTCTTTAAATGCATTTTTTATTTTTTAAATGTATAGAATTTGTATAATATTCCTTTTTTTTTTTTTAATTTTTTAACTTAGAGTTTGGAATCCTATTTTGTTTAAATATTCAGTTAGTACTGTTACCTTTAAAACTAAATTTGCTGACACAAGCATTTTTAATGTTTTATGCTAGACTGTAAGACATTATTTTAATATGTGGTTCAGGGTTTAATCTACTTTGTTTCAAATTTGTGAATAATACATATAATTTTTCTTCCCTTGAAGATTTGTTTTTCTTATTGAAGTTGAACTTTCATATTTGTTATGAATACAAACATTCTTTATTGAGTAACTAGCAAAACCTGCAGCTTTGCATGCACAATTGTTGAAATGTGCCAAGTGGTATTTGTATATCTTTGAAATGAATGTGGAATTAGTTAATTAACAAATATGATGTAAAATTACATAAAAATCTTAATTTAAAACATTTTTAGTTTTCTGCTTATTTCATCCTTTCATATTTCAAATGTATCTAGAATCCATTCTTAGCGAGCATTTATATCTTAAAAGTAACCACCATGGCAAATTTCTAGTCTCTACTCCAGTGATTCCTAAACTTTTACTGGCCACGCCCCACCAAAGCATCTGTAAAGTCACTATCCCCCCCCCCCCCTTAATCTGTTAATTATGTCTGTTATTATTTAAAAGTCAACTCTATTCACACTGTGGAAGCGTAATAGAGCCTTAACAATAACTATTCATTTCACATTTTTTAACTTATCAAAGAGATAAATCTTCTGTCATAAATGTGTTTTTAACATAATTTTATGAATGCAATGAGGTTATACATCTTCACTTTTGTACCAAAACATACTTGCCAAGTTTTACGCTTAAGGCGTAAATTTTATGCTTTTGACTAATCTATTACGCTTTTACGCTCAGAACGCTTTTTTTTTTATGCTTTTCCTGTTATTTTGATAGTTTTCTTACTTTTATCAGAAAAATGTATTTTTTTTTTTTTTTTTCGGTCTCCTCTTTGAGTTCTACTATATCGTATTTATAAGAAAATGTAACATAAATGATAAAAAAAAACTCTTAAAAATGGCGATATTAACAAGTATTGTTTTGTAAACAAGTTCCGCGATCGGAATGAGATTGATCGATTGATTGATTCGTAGCAGTTACTTCTAAAATTGTAGTTTTTCATCCTTGATTGGCTAACCAGTGCATCAGTTGAACGTCATAGTTTTGTAGGGGTGGTTTACTCTTTCTCCTTACTTACCGGAGAAGCTCATTTCAACTCAACTCTTGCTTTCTCGAATTGGAGATGTTTTGAAACACGCGGATCGCGGATGCTTATTTATTGATTTTAGTTAGTGTTGATCACGTCTCACGCCTTATATTAATTCATTTAATTATTTTTGCAATGGCTCAAGTATACAAAGACAGTTATACTAAAGAATTTCCGTGCATAAAAGCATCAACGAAAGGTCCTAAGTTTGTTTATTGTGACTTTTGCCGATCTGATTTTACCATTTCCCATGGAGGTAAATATGACATTACTAAGCACATATCGAAAAAAAAGCATTTGGAAAATGCTCAGTTAGCTAATACTTCCAAAAAACAGAAGCTCAACAACTTTTTCAAAGAAGACAATCAGTCGACGGTTATCCGAGCCGAATTATTTTTTACACGATTTTTAGTGGAACATAATGTTCCTCTTTCTGCTGCTGCTGATCATGCCGGGCCATTATTCCGGAAGATGTTTCCGAAATGTGATGTTGCCAAACAATATGGATGTGCTCGCACAAAAACTACTGCTATAGTAAAAGAAATGGCCTCATCTGCTATCGATAATCTGAAAAAGCAAATGCGAATTAGACCATTCTCGGTAGCCTGCGATGGAAGTAATGACTCTGATCATAAATTCTATCTGATCGTAATTACTTATTTTAATTCTGCGGAAAATTTAGTAGAAAATAAATTGCTCTCTCTGCCAACTTTAATTGGCTCAGGAATTGGTGAAAACATCAGTAATTTAATTCTGAAAGAATTTGAAAAAATGAACATTCCCTTTCTTTCATGGCAGATAATGCATATGTTATGCAAGGGAAGAAAATCGGTGCAGTTGCTTTTTTTTAAAGCAAAATAATCAAAATCTGATATCTTTGGGCTGTGCATGTCATTTAATTAATCTTGCTGCAGAAAAAGGTGCTGCAGCTTTGCCAGTAAATATTGATGATGTTCTTGTAGACATTTTCTATTATCTGGACAAAAGCGCAAAATGTAAAGAATCATTGAAGCAATTTCAATTATTACATGATAAGGAAACAAGAAAAATTTTGAATCATGTCTGTACTCGATGGCTCTCCCTGGGTAGAAGTTTGAGACGTCTTGTTGATCAGTGGGATTCATTATTGAGTTATTTTACAAATTTGGTAAAGTCTCAGAAAAATAAAATATCTTCCAATCTCTCTACTTATAAAATACCCCCCAAAAAAGGGTGTTTCAGAAAATATGAACAGCTCATGTGATGTTGATAGGAAGTCTACTCAAGAAACCCCAAAATATGATTCAATGCAAGGTAGTTGTTCCACCAAATGGAAAATTAGTACCACTGATATGAATACCCCATCTTCTAAAAAACATAAGAAAGAAGAGAAATGCCAAAGTAAGCCTAAAAAGAATAATTCTACAGTGTTGTCTCGAGAAGAAAAAATTTTCATGTTTTTGTCATCTTCAGAAGTGAAAGCATATATGCCTTCTTTCTATTGAATGTTATTCCTATTTTTGACAGAATAAATGTCACTTTACAATCATCATCACCATTAATACATAAATTGCGAGACTTATATTTGGAGTTGTTAAAAGAACTCTTATGCAGATTTATAAAGCCATCTGTTATAGTGAAAAATCCAGATCTTTGTGCAATAAATTTCCGTTCCAAAGAAAATTAAAAAGAACTTCATGAAATCACAATAGGAAGTTCCACTAAAGAAGAAATTAAAAACTAAGTGCTGAAAAAAGAAATACATTTTTGAATAGTATTTTAAATTATCACATTGCTGCATGTGATTATGTTGTCAAGAAATTTCCTATTGAAAATGCTATTCTTAAGCATGCTGCTGTGGCTGATTTGAGTAGAGTAGGAGATTTCACATTCTCTTCAGTTACATTTTTTTCAAACTTATTTCCATGTATACTAAATGTAAAACCGGACCAGTCAAAAAATGATGCTATAGATTTGCTCGAAGAACAATTTTGCAATTTACAAATTGATACTGTTCTTTCCAATTTCGATCATTATTCTAAACGAATGGATATTCAATGGGTTGAGATTAGTCAAATCAAAGGTGCTACAGGATTTCCAAAATATAAAGAACTCTGTGATGTCATGTTGTCTGTCCTGAGTATTCCGCACAGTAATGCTGAATGTGAAACAATATTTAAGCATTGTGAAAAAAAAAATAGAACTGAATTTAGAAGTGGGTTATCTAATGAAACTTTGGAAAGCCTTAAGATTTTGAAGACTTATAAGAGGTCACCATGTCATGAACATACTTTCAGTAGCATTGAACTGAATAATGCCAAGAAAGCTACTGCTGCATCTTTGAAATGTGAAGTTACTGCTTAAAAATTCATCCTGTGTTTTAAATTGATCATTTATCATCTGGGTTTTTTTTATAAATAAAATTGAAAAAAAAAAAGTGTATGATTTATAAAATTTAGTTCTAAATAATTATCTGAAATTAACCATCTGTTTATTATACAAATAATAAAAATTAGTAGTTATAAGATTGAGCTAAAAAATTTGCCTGGTTTTTATAAATAAAATTATAAGCTTTTAAAAATGCTTATTGTATAACTTTATACAAGAAAAACTATTGGGTAGTAATTATAATCTGAAATTAACTGTCAGTTTATCATATCAATAATAAACAAATAATATATATTAATCATGGTCATTTAAACTATTTTTATAAATGAAATTTGAAAAGTGTATAAAATAAAATATATGCATAAAAGTTTATGAAATTTAATGTTAAATGATTATAATCTGATATTAATTATAAGTCATTTAATTAATGATAAATTAAAATAGGTGGACTATATTGAATATAATAAATATCATTTAAAAGGTAAGTTTTTTTTTTTTTTTTTTTTTTTTTTTTTTTTTTTTTTTTCCTTCTCATTGAATTTAGACTTTGATTTTTGTTGTGTGAATTATGCTAGAATTTACATTGTAATACTATATAAGACTTTAAAAACTTATTGTGTAATATTTTTATCTGTTTTTAGTCCCATTTACATATACCAAAAAAAAGGGTGGAGGGGTAATCATTAGAAATGTCGTTCGCGTGCTGTTTTACTCCTTGGAATTTTTCTAGGTTGGCAGGTATGCCAAAAAGAGTTTCGTTGTATTTTTCCAATTTACCTTAATGTTAAAAGATCAGTATTTTTATCTGCACAAAATATCGGTACTTTTCGGTTAGCCGGGCGCCAGTGTTATATATATACATGTGTATACAGATGTATATATATACATGTGTATACAGATGTATATATATACATCTATAAACATATACAAATATGTGGATACACATGTATATATGTGTATACATACAATTTATGTATATATACATATATATGTATGTATATACATGTATATACAGGGTGTCCGGTCTCAACGGTGTCCAATGGCTAATTCCTAAACCGTTAGTCATAGATATATAGTTCCAATTACAAAAATGTTTTAAATCAGGTAAAGAAATATTTTAAAAGCGATTTGGGTCAATAAAAACATTTCTTAAAAAATTACGAAATTTAAATTTTTATACGGTCCCTCGGTCCTATAAGTTATATTTAGTGAAATTTTCCTTTTACACTGACAAGTAATACAAAAAAAGTCCCGTTATTCTACGATTAAAATTGACCGAGTAATAGCCGTTTAAAGTTGGAGCATATTTTTTGCTGCAAATTGGGGGTCATTCACAAATTTAGTCGAAATATAAATTCGTCAGATATAAAAAATGTTTGGGAGTAAAATTAACATTGCAATATAAATTTGAAATCTTTAATCATTCTGGCACATTAATGGAAAATATACAATTTGTAATAAACATTTAAGAAGAAAGAAAAAACAGAATTTTTGTTAAATAAAATGATTCTAAATTAACAGCCTCAATTCTTTACAAAATGATACGTATTTTAAAATATTATTAAAGTGCACAAGCCTGCAAAAGTTGGGTTATGTCATGTTTTTTAGCTTTTGATAATTGATTCTTATATATTCTGTACCGCTGAATCTGAAATTGACCTTCATTTTTAACTATCATATCAGGATTTTTCGCAAACTGCAAATTTCAAAGTTAAGAAGTTCAATGTTAACATTGAATTTCCTCCCCCCATCTCATCGGACCACTCAGCTGTTTAGCTGTAAGAATCCCAGGATAACTAAAAATATCGAATAAATTTTTTAATCAAATCAAATAAAATAAAATAAAAAATGTTTTACATATGTTTTATAGTATGAGATTTTCGCTATATTTTAACTTACACATTTGTGATTTGCAAAAAAATTCTAACGTAATGGTTAAAAATTAAGGTAATTTTCGGATTCAGTGCTAAAAAATACTTAAAAGTTAAAAAACCCAACAATCGCAGTCTTGTATTATCTAATCTAAAACTTTTTCTTAAACTCCTTGGCAGAAATCTATCCGAATTTTTTTGTGTTATCCTGTAAAATAAGTATAAATGGTAACCACCGAAAATCTTAATAATATTAGATTGTTATCGGATTTGTGCCAGTATGTAAAATGCAATCTCAATCGGATATTTAAAAGTGGGTTAAAGTTCGAGTACAAATTTTGAACTGGAAAAACATACATACAATTGTTGAAATAACATAAAAACTTATTAAAAAAAACATAATTTTTGTTAAAAGAAATCATAAGAGAAACAGTCTTAAATTCTGACAAAATAAAACATATGTTATTTTAGCCAATTTGAGACTTAATCATAATACTTGTAGGATTTTTTTTCAAAGCGCAGATACACATGAAGTAAGATCTTCAAATACTTTAAACACTTGGTATATGATCCCTCAAAGCCAAGCCGAACTCATTTGTTTTCAGAGTAGAAAAGTGGCATAAGTCATGCATTTTTAAAGTTTCATAACTAGCTCAATTTTAGCGTTATATGAATGGGACTTTTTTGTCTTACTTGTCAGTGTAATAGGAAAAAATTACTAAATATAACTTATAGGGCCGGGGTACCGTATAAAAATTTAAATTTCGTAATTTTTTAAGAAATATTTTTATTGACCCAAATCGCTTTTTAAATGTTTCTTTACCTGATTTAAAACATTTTTGTAATTGGAACTATATGTCTATGACTAACAGTTTAGGAATTAGCCATTGGACACCGTTGAGACCGGACACCCTGTATAACACTGGCGCCCGGCTAACCGAAATGTACCAAAATATCTTCAAGAGAGACTAACATTTAATGTTAAAATTGATAACATTCACACATTTTATAATTCATTTTTGTAACTTATTAAAAGTTGGCAGAAAATTTTGGACACTAAATCAATACATTTTCTCTTTTTTTCCTTTCCCAATATCATCAATTGACTTCCATGTATTACCTGATTTTAAAATGTATATCTCATCTTTCAAATTCATTTACTGTGCAGAATGCCTGCACCGAGCCAAAGATATTTACTATCTACCCTTTTCCTTTTCTAATGCTATTTAAGATTTATAAGTTTTATAAAGTTGGTAGTACCTTGTTTAGATATTTCATACATTTTTTGCCTTAAATATGTTCAAGACAGTCAAATTTATATACACTTTTAAGTAGTTTACATGCAAAAGAATCTTCGTGTGAGATATAGCAGAGGAATAGAAGTAATTGAATCTCAATTCAACAAGTAATCGAAAGCGTTGAGAAAAATTGTAACATAAATCTCAGAAAAATTATAGAGAGATTTTATACTACAAAAAAGATGTCAAAACATTTTAAGAAATTTATTCATATAATTATTCTAGTATAAAATCTATTTTAAACTTTTCATTCGGAACATTTTTAAAATTCAATAAAGAAAACTGATTTTTTAAATTTTGCTTGTATTCCATTTATTTTTAGTCTACAACATTACTTAAAGCAAATGAGTGAGTAACATATTTGGAATTGACTCCCTAGAAAGTTAAATTGCACCCCCCCACAGTATGGCTTTCATCCCAATGTTGGGAACCACTGCTCTAGTTCTTTCAGTATCACAAAAATTTAACTTTTTTTTTTCCTAAACCCTTTTTTAATTTAATTTTTTTTTTTTTTTTTTTAACTGTTCTGTGTGTGCATTTGTGTCTTAAAAGTAGCAGATGTGTCACATATCAAGTTGCCATCCCTAACAATTCATAGAAATCGTATTTAAAACATTTTTAGAACACTTTTCGCTCATTTCATTCTTTTAAATTTTGATTTTTTTATAAACCGTTCTTAGTGGGCATTTACATTTTATAATATATTTGTTATGAATACAAAAATTTTTATTAAGTAACTAGCAAAACCCATGGCTTTGCACACATAATTGGTCTGAATAAGTTAAAAAATATCGTAAATGCTGCACCTATGTGGGAACGCTACTTTTGTCGACAGTGTCTCATTGACCTAACTTTAATCAAAGTTTTCTGAACAATGT
Source organism: Maratus speciosus (assembly GCA_963932465.1). Lineage (NCBI taxonomy): Eukaryota > Metazoa > Arthropoda > Arachnida > Araneae > Salticidae > Maratus > Maratus speciosus. Next base: position 298,703,150 of record OZ010798.1, read on the forward strand.
AAGGGTACCTCATTTTTAATAACTTAAGATTCTAAAATTTTATTTTAAATATTTAAATCAGGGTTTAAATATTTTATGTAATTTTTAAATTAAGAAGACGTCAACTGGTGTTAAAACCATCCAGAGTGCGGGATGCGGACTCCTCTCCTTAGGCACTCCACATTTTTTAAGTGGTCGGTGCAACTTAGCACACTTTTTATGCCCCAACCACTTTAGTCCTTTTTTAGTTTCTATTCAAAGTCATCAATATCTGAGTGAAAGAGTTGTAAATTTTCTCTGATTATCACTGAAGTTAGAAAGTTTCACGTAGTTTTCTCAAGCAGGGGACTTGAGAAAAGTCTTAAGGAATTTTTACTTTATCTCAATTTTACGTGCACGAAAAAAAAAAAGAAAAAAGTAAATGCTGCACTTGACCAAAAAAAAAAAAAAAAAAAAAAAAAAAAACTTTCAAACTTGTAAATGTCATGGCGTTTCTTCCATAAAATACAGTAATTGATGCAGGATAACAAAATATATTTATCATAAACTCCATTCAAAAATTTGTGATTGAAAAGTCTATTTAAATTTTATGTTAATTAGTATTAATAGAATTTGTTAATAAAACTTTAATTCACAGTTGTATAAAACAACAATAAATCATTTACAATAATTTTTTTTTTAATTTTATTTAGATTGTTGGCTATCCTACACTGCTGTTATTTCATAATGGAAAACACATCACTGAATATTCTGGACCTAGAAAATTAGAACAGCTAATTACTTTTCTTTTAGACTTCTTGCATCATTCAGAACTTTGAAAAAAAAAAAAAAAACATAATGTGATCTTTGTAGTTCTGTATATGTATGAATCTCATAAAGACAGTTTTATCACTTAAGATATTTTTGCAACTATATTTTATAAGAACTGAACCAGTGTTATGCATCTCAAAGCTAGACATTTTGCAAGTACAGGTAACTAGGGCTGCCATTTGTCATAAATTATACCTAACCAAGAAAAATTTATGTAAAAATGCTCAATGTTGTAGTAACATTTTTGTTTGTGTGTGTGATTACTGCCAATCTGTAACATTCCACTCTCAACTTCTCAATATTAAAAAAAAAAAAAAAAATCATTACATTAAAATCTGTATCTTTCATCTCGTCAGATAAAAAAAAAAAAAAAAAAAAAAAAAAAAAAATAATAATAATTGTCTTTAACTAGGGTTATGTTATGTCCTCTTTATGTTAATAGTTTGGTTATAAGGTAATGCAGTTTTAAAGTTAATACATGTTAATTGATTCTCGAATCATAAATTTTCCCAATTATTGTAATCATAATGTCATTCCCTTTAATATCAATTCCATTAAATTACTATTCCTGTTCTTATTTTATATGTAAATTAAGTGATATTATAAGATGCACACATTTGCAATATTGTACATTTTAAAGAATATTTCAAGGAAATGCTATAACAGCAACTTGATGGATTTGTTTATTATATCCAGGTGCTTAGTGAATGTCAAATTGAATAGCAGTTTTAAATATGCAAGACGGAAATATTAATTTTGAGAATGTGCCAAGAAGTAGTCAGTTAGTGCACGTTGATGATGATGAATTTAAAGCACTGGTTGAGTCAAAGCACAATCACACCTGCTATGTGAGTGAATCTTTAAGCTCAACATATTTCATTGTAATTGTGTGACAAGGTTTTGTGTTCGAAGCATTTACCTGCAACTTTTTCCACTTCAAATTGGAGATACTTCAGCGCATGAATGTTTGTCAATTGAAAACTAGCAAATACCTTAATGTCACTTCAAGCAAAATGTTTATCGATTAGCTAATGAAAATGATACTCGGAGTTCATACTAATAAATGAAATGTTAAAAAGGGGATTTTTTAGTTCTCTAAAATTTTTGATGACCATAGAAATTTTTCTGTGGAATAAAATTCAGGTGTTTATCTATATTTTCTGATGCAGTGTTTTCTAAAATTCCTTTGAATAAAGGAAAATTGAGAGTTTTCAATTCAGCCCATCTTTATTCAAGATGGTATTAAATTCCAAAGTTGAATAAGTTACCTGTACTTAATTGCTTTGAAAATATCGACTGCATAATACTAATCTACTTCCTAGTCAGAATTTTTATACTGCAGAATTTTATTTTTGCAGAATATTCCAAATATAACTTAACCCTTTCAGAGGCAAAGTACTTCTGCTGCTAAAATGCTGAAATAATTGACAGAATTTACAAAGAAATATATTTGAAAATAATTTACCCTTTTTTCCCCCTTCAATTATGACTTAAAAATTTTATTAAATTCTGGATGCCATTTGGCATACATTTTCTGGATTTTTGGCCGTTTGGAATTAAAATTGTTTATGCCATGCAAGCACCGTCCTTGAAAGGGTTAATGCATTGTAAAACTACATACACCTTATATATAGAGATTTTTCATATGTAAATTACTATTTGTTGTGCTAAATTTCTATGATTTTATGAATGTTGACACACTTCTTTTTTAATTTTAAGATTGCAAAAAATAAAACCTCCCATATAAAATATTTCATAGGTTCCAAAAGCATATATTTTTAACTGTTTCGATTAATATGAATGCATCTTGTCATAACTTTACCAAAGAAAAAAAAAATAGACTTAGTTACAGGTACTACATTTTGTATTTAATATGGTACTTAACGAGGTCTGAAAAGGTGCATTAATACTTGTGACTTTTTTGAGTTTGCGATTGTGGATCTTATCAATTTAACTCATCTTTTGTATTGGCATATGTCAGTGTGTCAGTTCATAGACTTAAAGTGTTAAAGATCAAAAAGTATTTAATTAGGTTTAGTATTTAAGTTACTGTTTACAACTTATATATTTGACTTGTTATTAATATAATGAATTAATGATCACAGCTTAAATATTTTAAAGTTTACCCACTTCACCATTTGTTCTGAGATAAGTCAGGGGTAAAAGCACTGTTTCCCCATACCTGTCGCCGGTGAAGTGGTTAACTTAGAATGACATGCATTATAGCAAGAAAAAAAAATTCGGAGAAAGATTTAAAATATATATCTATTTATGGGAATAAAATTAAAAAACTAAGTTCATAAGTAAAAACAGTTAATGCATTTTATTTGTCTATAAAAAATATTTGTAAAAAACCTTTTGAATATTCACTTTTTAAACCCCCCCCCCTCCCCCCGTTTGTTTTGTTTCTGGATCCTTTGGTTTGTGGTCTACTTTATTTGATGAAAGTTTTTTGTTCTATATAAAATTTTGATCTCAGTGGCTGATTTTATTCTTGTCTTGTGAATGATATCAATGCTCAGGATTTGTTTTGTCTTGCATTTATATTTTTGTTAATTACAAAAAATATTCCAATTGAACATTTTTGTATTTTTCTATAAGAAAAAAAATGAGTGTCTTGTGCAAAAAATTATAAATAAAATTTCACTTTTAAAAATTTTGAATGACTTTATATTTCTGGTATTAATTTATAAATAGTGATAAAATCAAGCTTAAAGTTGGTTACTATGTTATATGACTTTCTACTTATGCAATGTTTCAGCAGTTATGGAATTCTAATGATTTTTCTTTTTTTTTTTTATATTGCAGGAACCATATGAAAGCTATCATTATTACTAAAATTTCTAAAAATTAAGAGCCCAAATTTTAGGTTAATTTCTTGCACAAAGACTTTTCTTTTAACTAGAGCTCCCAATTTATGTCATTTTGAGCTAAAGCAGCATTTTACAACCAATAATCCTTAAGGTCTCCTCGTGGTCTGTGTTTATGGTCGTATTAGATTGCTGAACAACAACAACAAAAAAAATCATGCATCATGGCATAGATTATGGAACACTTTCCAACATACACTATTGTAACATTACAATCAAATAAGATATTTAAACAAAACACAATGCAGTTATTTTCAAATGGATAATAAACATATTTTGTACTTAAAATAGATTATTAAGAACAAATAAATAGTGTTCAATTAAAAAAAAAATTATATGTTTTTTTCAAAATTATAAATCAACTCTGATATAATATTTATGACCATTAAAAAAATATACTATTAAGAGTTATTAAATAGTTTTTCGTGATAATTTTAATTTTGAATACCTTATCACAAAATAAAAAATTACACATTTTTGTCATGATTTTGTTCAGATCTTTAAGCAAAAATTCTTCGAGAAAATCTTTTCTTGTGCAGAACAGAAAAATAAATTGACAGATGTGGATTTTTCAATTGAATATTTTAAAAGGAAATGGCTCTGCTATTCATTCCTGTATTTCCCAAGCATTATTTGAACATTACCATATTTACTCACATAATTTGTGGCCTTGCATATTTTATGCATCTCATAATTTTGAAAGAAAATTTGAACAAAAAACAAAGATTCACATCAAGATTATGAGATAATTTGTGTATGTATCCTCTTAGTTTTCATTTTTAAATATTTCAATTAGGCTGTTTAGAATATATATGCATATTTTCCAGAGTTATCTTTCCTGCAGCTACAGCTGATCTGTGTGCAGGTGGTATTATAACTGATAAAGCAATATCAATACTGTGATACATAAGTGCTGATCTGCTTACACTGAAATTTTTTTATTTATTGTCGAATGTTTTGTTGAATACAAAACAGTAAAAAGGCAGATGGAGGTTAATTCAGAATGAATTACTTATTTAACATAAGCATAGCTAAGAAAAATAATTAAAAGTGAATTTTGTGGTCATGAATCTGAGAAATATCTCATAGATGTTATCATGCTTCAAATGAAAGAGTTTTTTCGATATTTTATTATAGAGTGCTTCAAAAAAAAAAAAAAAAAGTACAAAAATTTACAATCTTTTGAAATTGTTATACCTTTTGTTTAATCTTAGTTATCCATTTATTAAAATGTTAGTCATCTTATAGGTCATTTCTCTTTTGGTCATAATTATGTTTTAATTCTTGAGGAAAAATTCTTTGAGAAAATCTTTTCTTGTGCAGAACAGAAAATAAATTGTCAAAGGCAGATTTTCCAACTTAATATTTGAAAATAAATGGCTCTGTTATGTATTTCATCAGCATTACTGAAGATTATGCTATTTACTGGCATAAGTTGTGCCCTCTTATATTTTACCCGCACCATAACTTTGGAAAAAAATTTGGGAATAAAACAAAGCTTCATATAATTTTCAGATAAAAATTATGAGAATTTGTGGTAACAAAATCTTCAGTTTTTATTTTTCAGTAGGATTTTTTAGAATAATAATTTAAAAAAAACTGCATGTCTTTTCTTCAGCTGCAGCTCAACTATGTACAGATATTATTAAAACTGATAAAGTAATATAATCAGTACTGTGATACATAAGTAGTACTGATTTGTTTACACTGAAAATTTTTTTTTTATTTGTGTTTGATTGTTATAGTGAATAAAAAACAATAAAAGGGTAGATGAAGAATTGAGAGTGAATGAAACACTTATTTGATATTAGCAGTAATATCTACTAAGAAAAGTAATAAAATTGAATTTAATGGTCGCGAATCTGGGAAATAACATATGTAGAGGTCACTGTGGATCATTATTCAATGTAAACTCATGTGAGGTTGCCATATATGAGAGTTAAGCTTACCATCCTACTTCTAAACATAAACAATTGTGTAATAACAAAAACACTAAACAAAACTCCTAAACAATAAAATTCGGCATCTCATTAATATGAGTACCAACTTACATTTATTTTTTTAGTTAATAAAATATTGTTTAAACCCTAATAGCCTTGAATTATTTCCAGTGGCTGAGAGGTTCTGCTCTCGAAGCTGGTAGACGGGAGGTGCTGGGTTCGAACCCAATCGCGCCCGTCGGCCTAATCGTTCGGAGTTTTCGTGGTTTTCTTCGAGCCGTGGATTTCCATGCGTTAATACGGATTAGGTTCCCTTAGAAAGACCTCCACGGAAGGCACTCCCCCTAGGGCCTATATCCCTCGTGTAGATAATTGGCCGTCAACAATCAACCCAACCCAACCCTTGAATTATTTAGAAAGATTATGAATTTTCTTCTAACTTGATTATTTTAATATTATATTCAAATTAAATGAATTTACTTTTTAAATATAACTATACTGGTACAACATATGCTGTAACAACAGAAAAAAGCATTAATTTGCTGTTGAAGTAAAATGACATGCAGAACATTTTATATTATAAAAATGGTTTCTACTTGGAGAATGTTTAGAAAAAAAAAACTGACCTAAATCATTTCCAACCATTTTCCTATTTAGAACATTCAGTGTTTTTTAAACTCGGTATTAAAATTTTTAGTACATGCTTATTGAACACAGTTAAAAAAAGTAATGAAAACATTGAAAACTGTTAGAAATTGTGAATAAAAATAAACTTTTTTACCAAAAATAAAACCGACTTCAAAAACTACTACAAAGCAAAAAATAATTTTTTTACATAATAGTTAATAAGAAATTAAATTAAGAGCATTGTATTTACCATGCGTATTATTATATTTATGTACATTAATTTGATTTTTTGGAGTCGGTGCCAGCCAAACGAAGTTAAGTATAATTATCCAACAGACACACATCCAAATATCTACGAGTTTTTTACGATTTGTTATTTAGTTTAAAAAAATTGAATTTTACCATTTTTGAAACATTTCATCTGATTTTATAAACGTGTATTTTCAAGTCAGATTAGTTGTAATTATGTGTGCTAAATTAAGGGTTATTGTAAAATTAATGCGTTTATACAGGCTATTATGTAAAAAAAATCGTTGCCAAACACAGATTCTCAAATGCAGGATGGTGTCAGAGTTGATTGAGAATGGAATGTTTTCCCTAAACGGTTTTGCTGAATCTTGTTACGATTTGTATTGGATAAACAATTTTAATTTTGAACTTGGCTTGGCTGGCACAGACTCCAAAAAATCAAATTAATGTACATAAATATAATAATACGCATGGTAAATACAATGCTCTTAATTTAATTTCTTATTAACTATTATGTAAAAAAATTATTTTTTGCTTTGTAGTAGTTTTTGAAGTCGGTTTTATTTTTGGTAAAAAAGTTTATTTTTCACTTTTTAGTTTTTTTTTAATTACAATTTTTGCATGATTCTTTTGAAGGAAATTACGGACTTTTAAAGATGTTATTTTGATAAGTAAATACTTTTGTCCAAATTTGTGTGTACATTAATAACACAGGTTTTTTTTATGAAAATTCTTTATATATATATTACATTTATTCTTCTTCAGATTTAATAGCTTTATTTTTTAATTAAATATTTTTGTTTCTCTATTTGGACATGGGTGGAACGACAAGAGAATCGCATGAAAAAATATCGAACTTTGGAAACTGACAATAAAAAGTTCTTCGGCTTACTAAAAATGCTCTATAAAATAGAGAAGAGAGACCCAATGACTTATTTTCCGGGTTGCCCTAGATGAACGGGTTTGATACCTGGCATCGGCGTAGGAGACCACCTAATCGCCACGTAGCGGCAATAAACGTGATGAACGCCTAGATCGTTTTACTATCGGCAGTGCCTGTTTCTTAATTATGAACATTTTTATGCCAGTTACTTAACATTTATATCTTGTTGTTTAGCACCTGCGCATTGCTACTCATGTTGATCTCGTAATTTAGAAGCTTAATCAGATGACGAGACATTCATATTGGCAAGGCAGCTGAGAGGTATAATTCATAGGTAAATTCGGGGTCTTCGCACCTATCGATGGAGTTTACATGCACCAGGAGCCATTAGGGTACATGACAACCGAATAACTTATCAAAAAATGATCGTGAAAAGACTACAGGGGGAAAGTCTTAAATAGCGTTCCCTCAAATGGCTGGTCATTGATGAAATTTCTATGGTGTCAAAAGAGAATTTATATATAATTCATTTGAGGTTTCAAGAATTAAAAACTATTTTTGGATGGCATTAATGTTTTCTTATATAGAGATATTATACAAGTGCCAATATGTAATGTATACGTAATGCCAATGTGCTTAAATTCATGCTAAGCATTTCAGCATGGTACTTTTATTCATAATTTAAATTATTTGCTTAATCTTTCGCTAAATCTAAAGATTCTGATAGAGAAATTGAGAACTCATTGCATCATGACGGCATTTTGTTTATTTTTGTTTGTAATCTTTCTTGACAAAATCAGCTTAACTCACTTAGACATTTATGCTTCTTATTGCATCATCATTTGCAATACACTGGGCAGTGGAGATTTTAAAACTATTAAGTGATCTACCGTTATTGCGTCCACTGCCAATTGTTGTTTCCGAGCAAATATGATTTGGTGCATTTAAGCGTTTTGCGAATTAAATATTTTATGATACCCACATTTACATTAAACCAATTGCTGCTGATATATTTTTTGTTTCACGCTAGCCTTAACTGTGGGCTCGATTACGGAAGATTAGAAATTCATCGTCATGCTCATTTAATAGTCTTGTTTAACGTGTCATTGGTCTGCATAGTAACTGACGTATTTTAGTGAGTATAATGCTGCAAAACATACAGAACATATAGAACTTTCGGAAGCAACTTATGATATTCGCATTTCCTTTAAACCCTGTTTGCTGTTAGTATCGTACACTTTTTGCTTTTATCGGGCAATCTGATTCAAATTTACTTGCTCTCATTTCTTGATACAATTCAAATGTTTTCATGACTGCGTAACTCACAGATTTGCTTTCGCCATTATGCTTATGCCTACTGATGTTTAAGTTCTGTGCCATGTAAATACACCGCAGCATAACAATGCCGCCTGTAATACTAATTAGAGTAACTCCTTTTATTTCTTTCTATGTTGTTTATCTTGTACTTTAACAGTATAGGGATCTTGGCTCAACTTCTGTTTGCATATATAAAAGTAGACAAATGGTTGTTTACAATAAATAAAGTTATAAATATTGAAAAACTTGCTTGTGTATATGAGACAGTGGTACTACTTAGTTATCCCGGCGACCAAAAATCTATCGCCAAACTATAAGATTAAATGCCAATAATGGTTGATCGTAAATGTCACATTCACTTGACTTTAAGCAAGATACATGTGTTTACGTCATCAAGTGATTTTTATTTCGACGTTTTATTTGTATTTCGATTAATGTTATACTAATTTATTTGTTCTTTCGTTATTTAAAATAAAAATTATGTCAATTTGTATAATTTGGGAAGTGGTTTGGCGATTTATATAATCTGGCGAAATTGGTCGACCGGATAACTAAGTAGTACCGAGACAGTTAATAGGTTGTCAGAAAATATGCGTGAAATTTTCATTTTCTCTCCAAGGCCCCTATACAGGAAAGTTATCATTAATGTTATCTTGTGGAAATATTAAAGGCAATCAAAAAGCATTCAGACATATAACTGTTTAATATAATATAATATAGGTATGTATATAATATTATGGTACTTCTTAATTATCCCGCCGACCAATTTTGCCAAATTATATAAATCGCCAAACCACTCGCCAAATTATACAAATTGACGTAATTTTTATTTTAAATAACGAAAGAATAAATAAATTAGTAAAACATTAATAAAAATACAAATAAAACGTCGAATTAATGGTTTTATTGACCATTATTGGCATTTAATCTTACAATTAATTAATTAATGGCAAACCATTATTGGCATTTAATCTTACAATATGGCGACAGTAATTTGGTCGACATGATAACTAAGAAGTACCAATATTATATAGATATATATATATATTATGTGCCGCCAGTCTGATGTTATGTGTTTAATTAAACTAAACTATTGTATACTAAATTATTGTTTTGTATTTAGTTTGCTTCTGTATTATTTAGCATTTGAAATAATGGTGTATTTTTAATAAATGTATATTAAATTACTATTTTGAATGCGATTGCCAATTGAGAATTTTATATATGAATGTCAATTAGAAAATGCGAAGAAACAGATTGGGGAAGATCCATTACAGAATTTGAATGGGAATATCGCCAAATTAGTCAGTTACGGCCAAGTTGGCTTTATTTATGGCGACTTATTTTGGTCACAAAATTTGGCGATAATTCACGCAACTGCGCAAAGTTTTGCGACAACTTAGCGCTAACGTATATGAATACCTAGTTTTATTCTTATGATTGAGAAACCGGTTACAACAATGAAAGATAATTTGGGTGAAATCCTTCATTTTATTGGTTTTTGTTGAATTACTAAAAAACTACTCAAGCAAATTCGATGAAACGGAAGTGGTACCAATTCGAGAGTATCCTCTTTCAATTAAAACAAAAATCGCATAAATCGGACAAAAAGGTCCGGAGCAATCGGTGAACATACATAAAAAAAAAAAAAAAAAAACATACATACGCGTCGAATTGATAACCTCCTCCTTTTTGAAGTCGGTAATAAATCCCAGATGCCTTGGAATCCAAATAACATAAGAGACATTCTATTGTTAAAATAGTGCTTTGGCTCCAATTCCATTTAATTGTTTTAAAATATTAAATGATTTTTTTTCCAAAATAAATTTGTATTATAAATTTAAGAAAATGTGATTTAATAATTTTGTTTTCCTCTTGGGTAAAATGTCTAATTTGAGATTACAAGACACTCATTTTTCTGTTAAATGCAGTTGTTTTATGTATTTATTTATAGTACATTCCAGATCTCGGGAAGGGGTGGTGAGGTAGATAACATTAGAATTGTACATAAAAACTGAACAAAAGATTAATTTTATTACTAAATTGATCTTCATATATTGAATAAAGTAAAGTAATATTCACCTTAGAGTAATATAAAAAATGTAATAAATGTATCTAGTGTAAATTATTGGCTAAATTTTAAAATATTTATTGCAGTTTTAGTATTTATTGTATTACAAGAAAGTTATATCTTATTTTTGCTCCACATTAACATATTATCTGCAAAATATTTGAGTTACACATTTGAAGAAACTAACACAATAATCCACCAGATTTTACATGTACCAATTAAATGATATTTCCTGCATGAACACAGAAAATTGAAAAATTCATTTCTACTTTTTCTTTATCCTCTATCCAGTTCCACAGAAGATTTTGCAATGCGTAAAGGGCATTTGTTTGTAATTAAAATATACTACCCCCTAAATAGGAATTCCCAATGCAATTTACAGTTTAATATATTTTTCATTTGGTAGTATAATACCAAATGTAGTATAATACTTAACCTTCCGTCTACCAGACGGGTCCATTGGACCCGACAGCAATATTTAATGTAAATTTTTCTCATGAAAAATAGCATTCAAAGTTTCGCGATTACATGACTTTTCCTGCAATTGTCTCCTCTATGTATATGCAATTGCGATTAAAATTTTGTTCGAAATTTTTTACCTATTTTTAATTTGTTTCATTGTTTACCACGCGGATCCATTGGACCCAACATTAAAACAAACGTAATATACTGTTGCTTTCTTTTTCTAGGGTTGCCATAAATCATGAGGAGGAACAGGGTTACCATAATTGGCTGTTTATCGCCCATTTGGCGATGGATTTTTAGCGCCAATCTCGCCAAATTTGGCGACTTTATAATGAAGTTTTGAGAACATTCTAGACTGATCTAGTAAACTTCGTGCTCTATATATAAAAGGTTACTTCTGGTTCAGAGAGTCATTTATCAACAGACACAGTTAGTGAGCGAATGGTGTCTATTGATGTTTTTGAGTCTTTTCATTGAAAATAGGACTTGATATTTGAAGACAAGTAATAAATGTAGTTTGTACGTGCTTTGTTATTTTACAAATATTCATCATTTTCTTATTTCCTAACTTATTTTTTGTTAAAAACTGAATTGAAGATGAACAGAAAAAAAGTATTGACTCAAGAGGAAATTCAAAAAATTATGGAAAATCCGGACGATATAGAATTCGACACCGATGATGAAAATCTGTCGTCTGATGAAGGTGAAGTAGATTATGTTGAAATACATAATGAAATTTCTGATTCCTACTCAGAATCTGATAATGATTCCAATGAAGTAAATGTAGCAACCACAAGTACTTCAAATTCTACTTTTGTTTCCAAAAATAATTCACAGATCTGGTATAAGAATGAAGTTGCCAGACCACAAGGAAGACGTACTGAAATCAATATTTTATGTGAAAAATCTGGACCTTCAAGATTTGCAAATCGTGAAGTGGATTCCATATCATCCTCATTTCTTATCTATTTCCGAAAAAGACTTTTGGAAATTATAGTAAAATGGACAAACGCGGAAGGCAATAGAGTATTCGACAAAGAGTGGAAACCTATAGATATTATAGAACTTAAAAAATTCATCGGACTTTTATTACTTATTGTAGTATATAAATCGAAAAATGAAACAGTAAGCGAACTTTGGAGCATAAAAAATGGAAGACAAATATTTCGGGACATTATGAGTCGCAATAGATTCACAAGTATATTACGTGTCATAAGATTTGATGATGCTGCTGAGAGGCGTAAAAGAAGATCAACTGATAAATTAGAGCCAATAAGAGAATGCTTTGAATTGTGGAATAGCTATTTACAAGACCCTTATATTCCTAATTGGTCTATGACTGTCGATGAGCAATTAGTTTCTTTTCGTGGAAAATGTCCTTTCTGTCAGTATATGCCATCTAAACCTGGAAAGTATGGATTGAAGTTCTGGGTTATTTGTGACAGCGTAACATCGTATGCTTGGAAACTGGAACTATATACAGGCAAAAATGAAGTAAGAGAATCTCATCAGGGAGAAAATGTAGTTAAAAGATTGACGAAGGAAATTGAAAATTCTGGTCGTAATATTACATGTGATAACTTTTTTACGTCATATGCATTAGCAACACATCTTACTTCAAAAAAATTATCTCTTATTGGAACAATTCGAAAAAATAAACCTGAATTACCCGCTGTGTTCACAAATCCAAAACATCGTTCTGTATATTCTACTTTATTTGGGTTTCAAGAGAAGGCGACCATCATCTCTTACTGTCCCAGAAAAGGTAGAATTGTTACTTTGCTAAGCACAATGCATAACACTTATGATATTGACAACAGCTTAGAAAAAAAGCCACAAATAATCCTAGATTATAATAAAACCAAAGGCGGAGTAGATATGATGGACAAAATGGTAAGAGCATATAGTGTGAAACGCATGACACGTCGGTGGCCTTTGATTGTATTTTATAATATGATCGATATAAGTGCGATGAATGCATACATAATATGGTTGTCACTGAATGCTGAATGTGATCCGAAAATGAAAAAAAGGCGGAATTTCATTATTCAACTTGCAGAAGAATTAGTAGGTGAAGGAGGTATCGCCGTCTCAACATCTACTTCAGAACAACTTTACGCAAATAGTTTTGAACCGCCACGAAAAAAATCAAGATGTCATATTTGTCCCTCTAAAAAAGATCGAAAAACACGAACATTATGCAAGAAGTGTACGAAAAATGTTTGCGGAGAACATTCCGTCGTTATTTGTACTTCATGTACAGAATAATTTTATTATGATGAAAAACGTTTTGTAGTCATTATAATATACTATATATATTACTTTCTTACTGTATGTGTTACTTTCTTACTCTATTACTATATATATCACTTTTATATATTGTATAAGGTGCATTAATAACAAATATATTCATTGTAGATAAATGGGTGTTTTGTATATTTTGAAATCCTATATATTTTACATATGGGTCCAATGGACCCGAATGGTAGTTCTTGCATATACTTTTTTTTGGTAGTCTGAAGGTTAAATAGAATAGTTAGAGTTGGCTTGTATGTTTCATACTGTTAAATTTCTCGTTTATTATTGAATGTGTGTGTAACATATACGTACAAAATTGTGCATATAACGTTATTATTAAATCTGCTAACAATTTCTGCATTAAATGGAATTTTACTATTTGGTAAGAATGTTTAATTACACTAATATCCATCACTGGGTAGTGGCCTCGAAAAAGTTAAAAATTCAAACTGCAGAAAATGTTTTCAGTTGTAAAAAAGATGCATGCTCAGCTGAAACTTATATTAAAATACAACCTTAACCCTGCTGTTCTGTTTGCATTTAATAAGTGCAAGTAACATTTTATTAAAAAAATACATATATAGATAATATATAAATAAAAGAAAATCCTTTTCAAAGAAATAATGTCATCCTTACTAATTCATAAAATGGTCTAGCACATATTTCTATGCTGTCATTTTTTATAAACAGTAGAAAAGTATTTTGCGTCAAACAGACTTGAACAGTTAAATTAATCACATTTATACCACATATATTTAATAAAGCAGCTGATTCCAGTACATGGGAAATTTTTTTCTTTTTAATCAATAAATTCAAAAAGTAGCTAATACTTTTATCTATTAACCATTGATATAAAAATCTACTATATTACATGGTTACAACTCTCCTTAGTTTTTGTAAAAATTATTCCACATACTTATTCTGTGATTAAAAAATCTTTTAAATCGCAAACTAATGCTTCATTAAAATATACTGTAGAACAGTACTGCCCAATCTTTCAGTAAGCATGGCACACTTCATTTAGTGGCAAACATTGAAGGGCATCATTATTCACATGTCTGGAAACATAGAATAATATTACCTCACTATAGTAGGCGGTAGAGTTGCCATTTTGGCCTCCTTTTTATTCAGAAATTCCGAATTTATACTGGAAATTCCAAAAGAATTTTTACTTTAAGTAACCCTAAAAATGCTTGTCATATAAAATATTTTTTTTTTTTTTTGGGGGGGGGGGAGGGGGGGGTATCAATTTTGATTTTCTGAATAAAAAAGGAGCCATAATGGCAACTCTAGGGAGTAACGATGTGCAGGCATTTTATAAGATGCACAGACACTTCACAATGCAAGCCATAAATCACCCTAGTATGAAGAGCTTGAAAAATTATTGCAGAGAAAGAAGCCAAAAATTTAATGGCATCCATAATAAAAAATCACGTGAAACATTATTTTAAAGAAGCATCTTTTAAAAAGAATTTTTATTTAAGAAACTCACAGTTAACAGGAATCATTCAAAAGGGCACTACGACACCTACTGTGTTGGACAGCCCTACAGTAGATGACTGATTTTATGCCTTTGGATTTTTTTTGCTTTCGTGTAATTTATCCCCAAATAATTTTGTAGGTTAAAATATGCATTTCCTCACAATTTCCTTTTAAGAGGAGAAAAAAATGTTAATTTAAATATTGAAAATTTTATCTTGAATCTGTTGAACATAATATATCGTCAAAACTTATTTTAGTACTTTCTCATAGCTGCCAACTTACCAAAACTTTTGGTAAAACTGTACCAGTATCCTCTGCAGCAAATAAGTTTCGTATCAGTAAAATTAAATAATTTTTGTGCTTTTTATTCAATTTCATTTATTAAGAAAAATTTTACATGTAAAACATGTTTAATTAACCTGAGTCAAATTGACACAATTTTGCTGAAATTATCAGCATGTTAGCAGCTATGTTTTTCTTCCAGAATTTTATCATTCAAAGTTGAAGCGAAGTTTATTTCAAAAAGTCATTTTCCTCATTTTAATCATTGAATATTATTCTATAGCTGCCTACTTGTTCTGCACTTAAGAAAAAAATTACTGTTAAAAAATATACCTACAAACTTTTGAAATTGTTATATATTTTGTTTAGCCCTAATTATTCATTTATTAAAATGGTGTGTTCTTATAGAAGATCATTTCACTTTTTATCCCAAGTTGTCCTCCAAGAAAAAATACTATGAAAAAACTTGTGCATTTTTTGCATGTCGTTCATCCAGGAACGAAGCAATAATAAAAGTGTGCAAAAATATGAGAATAAATATGGAGCATAAAGTTGATATGTGACTAATATAAAAGAGGAGTTCAGATAATAAAGGTGGTATGTAAAAAAAAAAAAAAAGAGTTAATCATATGATTGAAGATAATCAATGGTTCTCTACCACCTGTTAAATTACTATTTGAAAAAATCTAATATTCACAGATTTTAATTGATAAAGTGAGCATTTTATAACAAACGCAAATAGATATTTTGAACTTTACAGCTCATTTTCTCAAAATGATGACTGTGTCACTTACCACCTTTTATCATCTAAACTCTTCAAACATGTGCTGTATTTATTTAATGAGGAGTTGTACACATGTTGTTTATAAAGTAATATTTCTGATTGAAATTTTTATTGAACTTTAAAAAAGGCATAATGGTTAGCAACTATGTTTTCGCGAATATTTATCAAAAATCTGGATAATTTACTGGCAATTATAACTGATAGAGAGTGTTTTAGTCACATTATCGTTCTTATTCAATTTGGTCAGTAATATGAATACATAATGAGAATGCAAAATTAGAATGACTTGACTAAAAGAACATGTATCAGTACTGAATTGCTCAAAACACCACAAACAGCATCATAAGCTAAAGTTCCTCAATTTTCATAGTATTAAATATATATATTAAAAATTACATGCCAGACCCAATTAAAAATGAAAATCAATGTTTTAGAAACTGGATCCAAGTAACTAAAAATAAGAGTTCACAAAAATGAAGTCCATTTATTTCAGCTAACATTTTATTCACCAAGTAAAATTTATGAACATGTTTATTTTAAAACAAAAATAAAATACAAAATGTTTCAGGAACAAGAAAATTGAATTTAAAAGCATGCTAATATATATGTATTTAAAAAACAAAACAAAAAACATTCACACACATTCAGGCTTTTACACTTAACCCTTAAAATAAATGATAAATGGAATGTTCTGTATGTGAATTAACTTGTATGTATATAATCATCTAATATGTAATATAATTCATAACATTTTACGCCTTATGACATATGATTAAGTGATGCCATTTTACAACTATGCAACAGCAGAATGTTTTGATTGGAAAAAACACCTTTGGTTAATCTTGAAGCATTTTCAGTCAGTTTTTAATAGAATAGAACTTGTTTCTTTTACTAATATTTACTTCTATTATTGGAAGAGCTACTAAGCATAGATTCTGAATAGCTATTTTTATTTGAATCCTAATCCGCCTTTGTTCTGAAAATTCTACTGTAAAACCTCAAGTAGTTTATTTTAGTTGCAATTTAGTATTTTTAATTTGGTTCTAATAACCCTAAGGCATCTTTAATCAAGATTTTACTGTTTTTAGTTTAATCTGATGTCTAAAATCTAACAATCATGCCTCGTTACAAGTGTGCGATAGTCTTTAGTTCAAATTTTAACCAAGTTGAAAGCAAACCTTGCAAAAGTAGTTTAATAACTGTGTAATTGCTTCAAAAGAATCATCAAACTATCAACCTTGGCATTCTTCGTATCAATCAATACATAGACAATATGATAAAAAATGATCATTTTGATTATGCAAAAGATAACACTGACATTTCAATTTTTTTAATTTAACAATAAATTTGCTGTAAAATACTTCATAAAGTTTAATAAAATGGCAAATTACACTTAATTTTTTTTCTAAAGTATATATGTAATATATTTTATACATTATATATGAATTTAAAATTGTCGTATTTGGACGGCTATTTATCTCCAACAAATATGTGTATATATGTATATATAAGCATAAAACATCATAAAATGTATACTTTTAAATAAGTTTGATTCATTAACATTTTATGATTAGTGGAAGGATATATTGTATAACTTTTTCAATCAAGTTTGACAATTTCTATATTTATCTGGCTTGCTTTAAAAATAAAAAAAGTTTAAAAATTCATAAAATTATATACATACATCTGCAAAATTTTCATAGTATGAAATGAATTACAAAAGTAGGATAACATTAAAAATGTTTAACATTGAATCTAAATAGTGTAGTATTATTCAATATACTTTTAATCCATAATTTAAAAAAGATTGAAATATAAAACTCTGTAGTTTCAACAAACTACTTTATACAATTACAGTCGAACCTCGTTATCCCTACACTTTAATTTCCAGAAAAAGGTGTCGTCATTGGCAGAGTGTCACAGTAACCGGAGTTATGGAAAAATATGTCTATAAAAATCTGTATTTTTAATTAATTTAAGACAATTTTAAAATTCATAACTGTTCTTGTAGCTTTAAGCAATAAAAAATCATCATTAAACAAAATAAACAAAAAAACACAATTGAAAAGAATAAAAATCAGATTTATGATGACTTGGTTTTTTATTGTTACATGACATATTGATGAATTAAGGTTTGCTTATCCCTAGATGTGCTTCCTACAATTATTTTTTCAATATTATGCAATGAATTGTAATCAGTATTCGTTTTTTCAGAAATGGATGTTAGATAATTTCTGATCGTTTCAATATAATGCAATGCTTCGGTTTTAGTCGGATGAAAAACGGCGTGTAACCACAAGAAAGCACCGCCTGGCCAGAACAAAATGACCGCGAGTTGACTGATACGTCTATCTGGAGCATTCATAGTGTGTGGGTTTATTTATTCAGATAAAAGATTGAAATGAAGTTATTTATCTCAATGGGTAATTTAGATACTTTTGTGAAAAGGTTGGCCGAGACTTTTCTTACCGCTTAATTGATGTGCTTATAAGATGGATTATGAAAAACGGACAATTTTCCTAAACTGTCGGGATATCCGGAGTTGAAAATTATTCAACGCCGGAAAATCCGGAGTTTGTTTACATTAAAATCATATACAGATAATCGGGACTTTGAAAAACTGACGTGATAAGCAGAGCGACGTGAAAACCGGGTGTCGGGAAAACGAGGTCTGACTATATTATGGGAGAGCTCTTTAAAATATTTCGTGCTTTAAAAGGAAGACTATAAACACATTTTCAGTTACCGACTGATCAATCTATCCCAATGGAAATCTGAATTGTTAGTTCTTTGCAGAAGACAGGGATCAATTTGAAGTTTTCAATGTTTATGCGTTAGTCAAATTTTTTATCTCGATAAAATGAAATGTTATTTTTCAGGGAATGTGTAAATCTTATATTTCAATGTTTACATTGAAGGAAACTTGACTAAGTTCAGAAAATAATTTAACGTAAAATAATTCATTCTACTCTTTAATTACAGTACAGCAATTTGTATGCAAAATTCTACCCTTCAAAAAATGTTCTTTGAAAAATTCCTGTATCTTATATTTTGAAGTATAACTCTTTCCATATATATATATATATATCTGTGTTTTAGTGAAACCACACTACTTAGGCTTGCAAAGCTAATCCCAAAGTATCTTAAGGAAGATTGGATTATAGTTTCTTTCAAACTACCAAAACACTTTTTTAAATGTAAACACCACTTAATCATTTAAAATTAATTTTCATAATACTCTCAAGAACCAACATCTGATTACATCAGTTAGTTAGAGGTCTTTCTTAAATTTTTAGTTTTAGGAGATAAAATTTTGCTTTTTAGGGAGTTGCAAACCTCCATTGTGTAACATTCATTTTTTCGGTGTGAAAACTGTCAAAGTATAACAAGATAGCACCTTAAACAGTTGTTCATACAGAAATTGCCAAACTATGATTGAAAAACCATTTTTTTAAATTCAGTTGTATTTAATAAGCTCATTATTGATTAAATTAGTGTTACACTGTAAACATTGGCTGTTAACTGCAGTGTTAAGTAAAGATCATTTTATGACCATTGTTGTGTAGAATCCTGATAACAATTGTAACATTTTTAAAGCTTAGAGATTTTAACAAGCATGTGGTAAAATAGTAAATGAATTATAATTCCTTAAGGTAAAATTGAAGTTATTTAAAATGATGAATTTCTTATAGATTACAACAACTTGATGATGTTTTTCTTAAGTAATTTCTTAAAATAATTCCATTCATTTATATTTTGATTATGGATACACTTGATTATATTCAATAAAAAGATTCCATTCTGTACATTTCTTTTCCTTTTTACAACAAAAATGACAGCGAAATAAAAGTTTTTGCTTGAATATAAACAGTTTATAATTTGAACACAACGTTTTCACATGAGGCAGATATGGATTTTTGACGAACTGTGCCACAGAAAGGTACAGAAAAATACATATCTGCATTGTGATAACTTCTTCCTTACAGAAATGAGGTCTCGGCGTGCCATTTTTAAAGTTTAAAAGGAGAACAGAATCTGCAAAATAAAACAAAAAATGATTTAAAGATAAGTGTTAATAAATGAAATATTTAAAACTTCCTTTTTTAATAGATAAGTTTTTTTTATTTTTATAATCAATGTAGAATCTTAGCATTGCTGCTTTGAAAAACATTTACAAGAAGTATTAATTTGTGCATATGAAGTAAATTTATTAATAAATTTAATCATAATAATTTAGCTTAACTCACCGACCACACCCATAAAAAAGATAAACAAGTTGGAAATTGCACGTCAAACGTGGCAAATGAGGTGCGTTCGTACTATAGCTAGTTTTATAATTATTTTTTGCACCCCATATTGTACTGAATGTATATTTTTTTGCGCTTCATAAGTGCATAGTCTGTAACATCATTAAAATGCACTACAATAATTTTTTTCCCATTCCCCGTAATGAAATGGAAAAATTTTGACTGTCCCTGTAATTAAACTATACATCCGATTTTCATAAAATTTGAAATGGCTCGACAAAATCTTGCAACAATTATATATTTAAAATTTCAGACCTTTCGGAATGCTGTAACATCATTAAAATGCACTTGCAATAATTTTTCCCATTGGCCGTAATGTAAAGAAAAACTTTTGATTGTCCCTGTAATTAAACTATACATCCGATTTTCATAAAATTTGAAATGGCTCGACAAAATTTTGCAACAATCATATATTTAAAATTTCAGACCATTCGGTTAGGTAGTTTTTGCTCTGTTATATGCGGACGGACGGACGGACTGAACGACGACTATAGGTGCTACGTATTTATATAATTACGAACGCACCTAAAAAAGAACAGTTCAGAAATAGTTCTAAATTTTGACAAAGAAAAAATGCAAAATAATTTTTTTTAACTACAAAATGGATCAATTATTCAAATAAAATGCAAATCTTATAAACTGCTTAAGAGTCACGTGAAGAAACAAGTACGTTAATGTTAATCCTATGGGAGCATTATTTTCAAATTTCTCTCTTTGATTTTAATATTTTCGAATGACTTTTTTGCTTAGAATAACTGAGGACATTCTATAACTGGGCTAGTTTTTACTTTTTCAATTATGGTTTCAGATTTTTTTTTTTATTTTAATTATTTTTACTTTCGGAACCGGTTGGAACCAATTCTGAAATTGAAACTATCCTAATATAAAAAACTATTAAACAAAATCAAAAAAGTAAAAACTAGCCGGTTAGAGATAGACCTCAGCTTATCCTATGCAAAAATTAAGAAGTCCTTATGGCCAGTGCCGGGAAGAGGAGGTAGCTTTCATATTCCTTATTTTTTAAAAGCCAGAGGTTATATTATTCAAATACACGAAGCTCAAATTAGTGGAACCCGATTATAGAAGATTCAATACTAGTTTTTGTCAATACTGAATATGAATGATAATTTCGCGAAATTTGTCTGCTTTATCCAAGCTCTGATTTTATTTAAAGTGACTTATATTTGGTCGCCAAATTCGGCGATATCTTGAAGTGCCGCCATTTTAAAACAACATGGTGGGTGAAGCTAACCAATGAATTTGGTCGAGACCTTAGTAATTTCTGTGCACATGCTCACTCTCATTGAAATCGGTTGATATATATGAGTGCTGTTGCAGGCAAAAAATCAGATTTTTCAAAATGTCACCCACATTACAAATTCAAACTGCTAATCTCAGCCATTTCTTAAGATAAAGACAAAACAAAAAATTCTCCGGAATCCTTGTATTTGTATCAAGGTTAAACACTTAAGAAAGAAACCTTTTTCAATTTCTAATTTTTTTATACCTCATTTTAAATTTTATTATTATTATTTTTTTTTTAAATGGCGGATGAAGCTGGCCAACAAACTTGGTCCAGACATTGCTATATACTATGCACATACCTTGTAAAATCTAAATCAGTTAATTAATACAAGTGTTATCGCATCACAAAAATCGGATCGTTTCAAAATGTCAGCCACACTAGAAATTCAAAGTGATATAACTCAGCCACTTTTTAAGATATAGACGAAACAGAAAATGCTCAGAAATCTGTATATCAAGGTCAAACACATAAGAAAAAAATAGTTTTCAATTTAAATTTTTTAATACCTCATTTTAAATTAAAATGTTTTTTAAAAATTTTAAATCACCGCCATTTTGAAACAGGATGGCAGATGAAGTTGGCCAACAAACTCGGCCGAGACATTGGTATGTACTATGTACACACCAAGTTGCATCCAAATTGGCTCATAAAAACGCGTGTTATCGCATGACAAAAAGCAGATGGTTTCAAAATGTCGGCCAGCCTAGAAATTCAAAGTGCTATAAATCAGCCATTTTTTAAGATATAGATGAAACAAAAAATGCTCCGGAATCTTTGTATCAAGGTCAAACACATGAGGAAAAAAATCTTTTTCAATTTCTAATTTTTTGTACTTTATTTTAAAATTTAAATTTTTTAAATGGCCACCATTTTAAAACAAGATGGCCAATGAACTCGGTCGAGACACTGGTATGTACTATGTGCACACCAAGTTACATCCAAATCGGTTCATTAATACGCATGTTATCGCGCGACAAATATCAGATCGTTTCAAAATGTCAGCCACACTAGAAATTCAAAGTGCTATAGCTCAGACATTTTTTAAGATAAGAACGAAACAAAACATGCTTTGGAATCTTTGTGTTGTCAAATTCTTAAGAAAAAAATATTTTCCTGTTTTTAATTTATTTGCACCGCTTTTTAAATGGCCGCCATTTTGAAACAACATGACGGATGAAGCTGGCCAACGAACTCGGTCTAGACATTGGTATGTACTATGCATACAATTAATTTCATCCAAATCGGTTTATAAATACGAGAGTTATCGCATGACAAAAATCAGATATATAGAAGTGCTTTCCTCCGGACAGCTGCAATAGGTAGCTTTTTACTTTTTGTAATGAAAGCTACCTAAAATATTAAAATGCAAGCGAGATATTTGAAAATAACGTTCCCATAGACTTAACATTAACGTATTCATTTCTTCCCATGACTAGTGGGACTCTTAACACCATTTATTTATTTTTTTTTAATCTTTTGAAAAATAGATTTTTTCTGAATGCAAATTTATCTTAATGTAAAAATTGTAAGTCAAACTGTTATCTATTTGTCAAAGAAATTAAATACAAATGTGAATGATACCATTGTCGAATTAATCTTAACTTTGAATTTTTGAAACTAAAATTTAAGAACTAATTTTTAGAGCCTAGAAAATTTGTGACAGTGATGATTATAATTATTATTAACTGCTGTTTTAAATGCTTTTGATCAAACTCTGATGATGGACTAATAATATAATCATAAATGAATAAGAATAAAAGGGACATCATTTAAATCATAAAAGTCAGTCAATAATAGTATAAAAATCTAGATTAAGCAGGGATCAAAATGCATTACTAGCAGAGTTTAGATATCCATGTTAAAGAGGGAAGAAATCATTAGACTTTTAGTTATTTTAATTGTAATCATTTGATACATTACAGCTGGAGTTAATTTAGTGCTTATGTCTACTTGTATAACGCCAGTGGCATACACTGCCACAAATAAATTGAAACAAGTTGGAAATTGCTCGTCAAACGTGGCAAATGAGGTGCATTCGTACTATAACTAGTTTTATAATTATTTTTTTGCACCCCATATTGTACTGAATGTATATTTTTTTGCACTTCATAAGTGCATAGTCTGTAACATTATTAAAATGCACTTGCAATAATTTGTTCCCATTCCCCGTAATGTAATGGAAAAATTTTGACTGTCCCTGTAATTAAACTGTACATCCGATTTTCATAAAATTTGGAATGGCTCGACAAAATTTTGAAACAATTATATATTTAAAATTTCAGACCATTCGGAAGGCTGTAACATCATTAAAATGCACTTGCAATAATTTTTCCAATTGGCCGTAATGTAAAGAAAAACTTTTGACTGTCCCTGTAATTAAACTATACATCCGATTTTCATAAAATTTGAAATGGCTCGACAAAATTTTGCAACAATCATATATTTAAAATTTCAGACCATTCGGTTGGGTAGCTTTTGCTCTGTTATATGCGGACAGACAGACGGACTGAACAACGACTATAGGTGCTACGTATTTATATAATTACGAACGCACCTAAAAAAGAAAATTGGTGGAGAATTTATGCATAATGAAAAAAATCAGAATATTTAGTAATGTAATTATTAAGTTGGAGTCTCTAATTAGTAGTTATTTAGTTATATAGCGACATACCCTTTCTCTAAAATACCCCTTGATTTGAATGCATACAAAATATTTCCATTCATAAAAAAGATGTCATATACTAAAAGAAAAAAAAAAAGAAATAGAATACTTGACTAAGATTTAATATTTAATTAGAATTATTTTCCTTTACATGTGTAGATATTCTGTCTTAACTGTGTATCAATCTATTTTCAATTATGTTTTTCAAAAGACAACATTAATTTTTTACTTGATCTGAGGTTACCAAATTACAGTACACCTCTCAAGCTATCAGATGATACTATCACCTCAAAGTTCACAAAAGTGGACTACCTAGTATTTTCCCTTTCAACTATTCAATTAAATTTTAATTTTACATTAACTGCATCAGGTAAGAAATAAGACATTTTTCGTATTTATTTTATATGAACTCAGATCAAGGGACATCCTATAAACTTCAACTTTTAAAGAAATATGAATCCAATAGTGGTCAAGAAAATTAAGATAATAGTTAGGATAAAGATAAAATCCAAGAGTGCCAATCATTGGAGCCTTGCTGCCTAGAAGCTGGGAAGGGGAAAGGAAGCATCTAGACCATGCTGCTAAGAGGATAGTCAAGAAATGAGAAGAGAGAACATACTTAATTATTCACTCACAGACGCCTGTGTTTCATCGCCTTGGCAACAGCCATCCTTTCAGCATCTGTGAACCCTAGGATGCTCTGGATAGCCTTTAAGTGTTCCTTGTCTTTCTTTGTTAGAAAATAGAACACTGCATCTTTCAGGAAACGCAGAGTGTACTCTGCTTGCCGATCCCCCATTCCACGAGCTGCCTCCCTATACAATTGTTTGGTCTGATCGAGTTCCAACTCTAGCTGCTGAAGCTGCCTTAAAAGATCAGGCACTGACACACGTTTGGGCATGCGTTGAGAAAAGTCTAGGGCTTCATCAGCTTCAAACCTAGCTGCTTCCTGGCCTTTCCTGCGAGGAAATAGATAGGGGTGTCATGCAATAAATCAAACAAAAAGAAATAAATCATAAAATCAAACAATCATGCAGTCACATTTCAAAAGTAAAATTTCATTTGTTCATGCTTGACAGATGAAAATAAATTATACAGGAAATGCAGACACATGCATAGACTAATATTTTTTTAATAATTACACAGAGTAAGAGAAGATAAGACCTGATATAACTGAATATGGGTCTGGGTGATAAACAGTGAATATCACATAAAGGAAATTAAATATATATATTTTTTTATTCTGCATATATTAAAGATATTAAATAATGGAATATTCTTTTTTTATAGACTTTTAAAAGGTTTTGGAGATATTTAAGCATTTAATTTTCATTCAAGTCATCATTTAACAACAAATAAATAATGTAATTTTCTTCCTTGCAAACATTTAAGGAAGAATTGAAGGATATATCAACAAAATAAAATAATTAATGAAGAACAAAATATTTCTGACATAAAATAAACACAAGCATAATTAAGGAAAGAATCGTGCAAGGTATATTTTGAATGAAGGCCAATCAAACACACTATCTTTATACAATACCTGTATACGTTTTAGAATTTTCTCTCTTTTTCAGAAAGGGTTAAATTAAAGTCAATCTTTTCCTAAAGTAAAACAGAATCAAAATAATGTTTCTTTCCGAAAAAAAAAAAAAATAATAATAATAACGCTTTGACTTGATTACAACAAAGGCCAGGAAACAGTACTAGTCCAAAAACTAAAAGCTGACTCTTTGCTAACCATGTACTTACAATAGTTAATTTTATTAAGTGATAAAATTTAAAACTCAGGGAGAAAACAAAATTTTTACTCGTATAAAAGACTTTTCTCAAAGGCCCAATGAACTATTTGACAAATTTCTATTAACTGCATCATAGCAAACTTTGAGATTTTTTTTCTGGACAATGTTTATAACAATTTGTAAAATATATAATGGCCTCATACAGCATTGATTTAATGAAGTTAATGCAGCTTTATTGTTTTGCTAAACTTCAGATGTTATAAATAAATATTCATGACACTGTAAATTTATTATTTGTTGTTTTATGAATAGTCACATGCATTTTTTTTTTTTTTTTTTTTTTTTTTTTTTACCGTTATCCAAGTAATTGTAATAACTAAAGATCTTTTTGTTTTTAAATTTTCAGTTGAATACATTACGAATTTCTATAAGTTGAATATTTATAACTTGAATTTTCGATTTTTCAAGACAGTTTTGTAACACCAGAAGGAAAAAGTACTTCTTATAGCTTGAAAAATTTTTTTTCACTTCATCTCAAAATGTAAGTTATTTTCTTTGCATTGGTAAAGGGTAAAAAGCTAATTATTTTATAATACCCTGTTTTTCACTTCAATGTTATTGTAAAGATAAAGTAACGAAACAAAATAATTATGCAATATTTCATAATTGTTTACCGTAATTTTACTTCTGAAATTCAGAAAGCAAGCTTAAATAAAATGATGACAAATTCAGTTTAATTCATATTTTATTTTAAATACATTTCTTCTTCATTAAAATAATGCTGTATGACAGTGTCAAAATTTTATTAAATTTCTATTGTATTCTGAAAATGTATTACAAATAAAAGGAAACAATCTTGCTTTTTAAGAGGTTTATTTATGTGAAATTCACAATAAAGCTTTTTTTTTTTCTTTTTTTCTGCTTACATCAAGGAGCTGTAAATAATAACACAGCAAAACATAAAATGTCATTTCATTACTTCAAATTATTTTATAGCCACATGTATATAGCAACAACAAAGTGTTTTGCTTCATGCATGAAAATATGACTGCTAAACTAACTTAATTTGCAACTATTATAAGAAAATTTTATGATGCAGTATCAAAATATTTCTAAATTAATAATTTGTTAAAACAAACACAGTTAAACTGATGTGATTTTGTATTCTAATTACTATAGAAATGAAACTATAAACTAGAAATTTCTTAGTGTGTCAGAAAGCCTTGTTCTTTGTTTAATTACATTTAATGTTTTTACTGTTGTTCTTTTTTAATTTCTGTACCTTTCTGTCTTCTAAAATATATTCTACCTTTCATAGTCTTATTTAGTAAGGTATGGAAAAGAAATTTTATTCATCATTAAACATTTTCTAATCTTTAAAATTAGTGTTACTGTAAAAGTAAATACTGGTTTTTATAAAATGCATTTTTTTTCCACTTTCCGTTTAAACATCATGAAGATTCAATAAATATTATCATAAGCAGAAGAAAATCTACTTTTTATTGCCCTTGTGTTAAAAATTATATTGAATTAATTGATGATATATACAAATACTACAGTAAGCATAGAATTATAAATAGGTTCCATGCTTATTTATATGTCTTTTGAAAAATAGTTAAAAAATATTTAAACATGTCATTTTTCCCTAAAAAACTAGATACATGAGAATTAATAGTGTATTTCATTTTAACACATGTTGTAGCTGTAATTTGCATAACCCTTAGGTTTGGAATCACTGGTATTGAATATACATTCTAAAATTAATGAGACTTTTCTATATGGTATGTTTTTATAGCTGTTTCATCTGTTAGATGATTTGATATTGACAATTAAATAGTTAATTATATATATACCTGATATATGGAACATATAATAAGCAATAGGTTACACTTATAGGGTTAATAATGCATTCTAATCAGGAGTGTATACAGTGGTATACGTCGTACACCTTCTGGATTTAAAAAAAGAAAATTCTATATACCCCCCGATTTTCAAACAACACTACAGCTTATACTCTCTGGGTATACTATTTTGCCTCTAAAGCTTATACACTTTTTTCTTCTCCTTCCCTTGACTAAAGTACGATTCTAATTAAATTTATCAAAGCAAAGTATACTGACTGCTATAACATTTTGAATTATTTATACTCAGAAATCATAATTTGTGATCCATATTTTAATTAGGTACATTTATATAATTAAACACAGACTCAAAGGCTTTTAAAATATTGACACACTCTGGTTTAACAGAAATAATAATATTATACATAAAATAAGTAACATAGTTTCTATCATATGAAGACAAATCTACAAAAATACTACATACAAACATTTACAATTTTTTTTTTTCTAAAACTAAATTATTATTTCACACAGTTCAGTAATAAGTAAATGAAAAAGAAATGTTTAAGTGCATATTGAAAGGGTCATCAACTGATCTACCGAAATAAGTACTTTTTAAAGAATTTCTGAAACTGGTTTGTAAATATACATATTTACATGGAAACCCACTTTATAAAAAGTTTATATTCAAACTTTCTTCAGCTTAAACATACAAGCATTCATTCATTGTATCATTCACAGAAAAGTCTTAGTAAATTCAAAATATTTATAAAAGAAATGTATCAAAAAGTAATTATTGAAGAAAAGACTTAAATTTACTTTGCTTTTTTACTAATTAATATGAGGGTCTTTTGATAAATTTTTCTTAAATTATGGTTTTTGGAGAGGAAACCTCAATTATTTCTAACCATGTTTAAAGAAGATTGGGTCAAAAATTTTCTTTCTTCTCAGATGTTTTGATTGAATTTAAGATTTATATTTATTACTTCTCTCATTCATTTTTTTAAATTTTAATTTGTTCCAATGTGTTATAGAAAAGCAGAAACATAGGGGCATTTAGCAAATTTTAATACATTTTATTTACATAAATTTGATATATATATATATTTTGTATGAAGTGCTCATAATGCTATCATAGTTTTTATAAATGCTTTAATATCCTTCCACACAATAACACATCTAATAGCAGCAATGATGAGTATTTCTTATTAAGAGAAAAAAAAATCAAAGTGGTGTAAATGAAATACTTGCTAAAGCTTACTAAATAAACCTATGCTTCTTATCGATATAATACATTTAAACTATCTTAAAATAATTAATTAGAGAGGCAGTAAATATACATACTAAAATATAATAAAACAATCGAAACATCTAAGGAAAGAGAATTTTTTTAAAATCCTATTAGTGGCCCAAAATAAATGCCACCTGCTAACCATCTACTTTAAACCCCTTTTGAAAGTTTACATATATAATCCAACACTCATCTCTATTCTAAAAATACCTATATATACATATCAGATTTGCTGGTAGGTTTTATTTATTAAGATTATTTCTATATATATTTTTTAGTATAACAATTAATTAAAGTATAATTACATGCCATCTTTAAATAAGAGATTTGGCAATTTTCGTTTTATGAATTTGTAAGTTATTTTTTTTTTCAAAGGTATATTGTATACATATATATTATTTTTAAGAGCCCAAAACTTACAGTTTCTCTGTATGTCTGCAATATGATTAGATCACATTAATGATAACAAGTACTGACAAACACAATAACTTAGAAAGTTTAGTATAAATGTTTTGTTAAAATTTCTCTTTTAAATATGTAACTCAATTATTAAGGATTTAATTTAGCGTTTTTTCTTTTTAGTTTGTATTCACATTTATAAACTACTTCTTCACCTACAATGCATTATACTTGCAATCTTACTAACACTTGTTTCTAAGTGTGAGTATGGTTCTTTATTTTTAAAGCATTCTTCTGTT
The DNA here is from genome assembly GCA_963932465.1 of Maratus speciosus. Classification (NCBI taxonomy): domain Eukaryota; kingdom Metazoa; phylum Arthropoda; class Arachnida; order Araneae; family Salticidae; genus Maratus; species Maratus speciosus. Next base: position 298,733,054 of record OZ010798.1, read on the forward strand.
TTTTAAGCTAAAATAGTGAAATACTTTGTTGCTAAATTAACCAAATATCCTGTTTTTTAAATGATGTTAGCACCATAGGGTAAACCAATTCTGATGTGCACAAAATTTTATCAAATGACTCTTATAAGTCATTTTTAATTAATATTTTGAAAGCATCATTTTTTTTTCCATGCTAATTTCAATACTTGTAGCTAAATAATTCAAATATCCTAGTTTTTAAAACAATGCCAACAGCACAGGACAAGCTAATGTCTTCATACGCATTTAATCAAATGACCCTCATATCCAATTCCTTTAACTTATAAAATTTTCAAAATATATTATTAGCCCTTTAAATTTAATCCATAATTAGAAATGATTAGATACATAAAAAACACAACATTGCAATTAATTAAATTTATTCAAAATGTTCTTAATACTGTTTTAAAATTCCTTTGTTTATGTAAAGAGAAAAGTATAATTATACAACAAAAGTACCGATAAGATTTTTTGTTTTCTATGTAATAATTATATAAAAGAGACTTAAATTTTGGAATAAATATGCATATGAACTATTTTTTCATTATTTTTTTAAATAAATATAAATTATGTTGCAATTTATGCAATCTAACAAACAATTCAATTTAATTTGTGACCTTATTTTTACATTCTACAAAAATTATTATAAGATTTTGTTGTTTTCTATGTAATAATTACATAAGTAAATTTTAAAATAAATATATATAAACTATTTTTTAATTTCTATTTATTTCTGTTTAAATAAATATATATTTCTTAAATTTATGCAATCTAACAAACGATTCAGCTTAATTTGTGATCTCATTTTTACATTCTACAAAAAAATATACTGATATGTTTAATTGTATTATAATATTTAAAAATAAACTAATTATATAAACTAAACAAAAGCAATAAGGAGTAGACTAGAAAATGTGGCACTATAAAAATAGGAACATTACAAAATAAGTACTTATTTATAAATGAGAAATGCAAATATATCACATTTAAAACTATCACAATTATATCACACAGACATAGGCATTTTATACACTGAAACATCACAACAAAATGAGATTTTTTTTCAATAACTTGACACAACTTATAAATAAATAAATACAGTGTAATCTGCTCAGCTGACCACATGACACATCATTTGACAACAGCTTTATTTGGCCCATTTGAACATGCATTGATAACAATAATATTAGTGAAACCATTATATTTTAATTGTTTTCAAATATTAGTTGTTACTGCCCAAGATTTACTGTTTGAACATATAATACAAGACGCAATATACTTTATAAATGAAAATTTTGTTTCAACAATATTTTTCTTAACAGTCTAATTCTTGCTGAATTGGACTTGCACCGGAAGTTAAGAAAGAGGGAACTAAATATTTTTTAAAAGACTGTTTTAAAATATTTTTTATTACTATTTAAAAATTTTATCCATAGTTATAGTAAATAGTATGACAGACAAAACAGTCTTTAAAAATATCTTAAACATTCATGAAAAACGGGGATTTATTCAAAAATCAAAATAATGGATTTGCACAAGTTTTCTGATCAAAGAGTAATTTCTCTAATACGAGTAATTTAGAATATAATGGCCATTAAATTTATAAATGTTTTAATTATTTGTAAGAATATGGTCAACTTATACAAAAATCACTGTATTTTTCTTATTATTCTAAAAAGAGTAAAATAAGAAGGAAAAAAATTCACGCTCTTGCTGTTTTATCTAGAAAAGTTTTAATATGAGCATGAATTTAAGCATTTATGATTAATAAAATCAGGATTAATACAATATGCCACGGAAAATTATTTTAAAACAAAGCTAAAGAAATTATTTTTAATGATTGACTTAAGTGGCAGCAAAATTAATAATTTAAATACAAGATATAATTAAGTTTAAATATAGATATACAAAGAGTAATTTACTTTTCTGATAAAATGAAAGTTAAAATTAACCATAAAATAATATACTTTAAATATTACAATTATCATCCCATCTATTAAAAATGAAGCAAATTTAATTTAATGAATAAATTTATACTTAAAAAAAATCTTATTTTTATTTAGGCAATTTTGAAGATAAGCAATTAACTAACTCATATGATTAATCAGTTTTTTAGATCCAATTTTGAGTTATCTTACAATGCCTTTTCTAAAATTAAAACTGAAATTTCTACAACTTCTAACTTTATATGATATATACATTTATGTAAATGATTTGTTACATTTACAAAATCAAGAATAAATAACTGCACAAACATAAATGATTTTACTTTAAATGATTAACGTAAAAAAAAATAATAATAGCTGGATAACTTTTTACTAGAGAGGAACCACATACTAATTCAGTACTGTAACATATAAACAATGTTTTACTTGTGATATCATATATGAAATCAAATATTTTAATTTTCTGTCAAATTATGTTATTTTGTTAGGAAAAAACAATTTAGTATTTTACTATATATTTAAATCTCTATTTCAGTAATCCATTTTTAATAATAAGTTGTTTTCCTTTATTTGGTCTGACAGATTACAGATGATTTTTATTAAAATTGTGTTCCTTTCTTCAGTTAAGCTCTTTAATAATAATTCACAATACAAACAGCACCTTCAAAAGCAAAATCCTTGTAATGCACTGCAGTAGAACTTATGAAAACTGTTCATCCTAATTCTTGAAATAAATAAATCGCCACATTTACACTTCTTAATAGTTTCTATGGTAAAACATAATATGTGTCACAGATCATAACAACCACAACAACAGTAAACAAAATTCGTAGCTTTAGTTTTTGTATAATATCTGAATAAAATCATTTGACATTTGATTCTAAATGCATCTTAATGCTTTTCTAGATTAAAAAAAAAAAAAAAGAAAAAAAAAAAGAAAAAGAAAAAGAAATATTTTAATCAAAATGAAACTATGAAAAAATAAATATTTAAATATTGTCTAGGTAAATACATAATACCGGGGGATTCTGGTAACATTGAAGAGGCAAATCAGGCATACAGAAATGAACACAAATTACATAGGGGCATTGAGTTGCAACTCTCTTATCTCTCTATTCGAAAAAAAAGTAACTAGTGTTGTCACCCGCCGCCGCCAGTTTTGAATTTTTTGTTACCTTAATTTTAACGAAGAAAGTCGTTAAAATTAAGAAAAAGATTGCATACAAAAATTTGAAAATCGGTGGTATTATAGATAAATGTTTGATAAACACGCTGATTCAGACAGTTTTCAAATCAAAGAACTATTTTAAGAGATAATTAATGTTAAAGTCGATCAAAATCGTTCCATTAAAAAAGTTTTATAGGAACAAAAACTATACATAGGAATTTAATCATTTTTAGATCATTTTATACATTAGAAGTTCCCAGTATGCAGACTGCATTTATTTTTTTTTTAGTTTGACTCATTTTTTGAGGTTTCCTTTCTATTTTAAATTCAAATTTTCAGCATTTCGAGAGATATTTTTTTACAACTTTTAGAAAAGGGTATTATTTTAAATCGTTGCCAGATTTAAAATCAGCGCAAGTAATAATATTTCTTTCAAATTAAAAATTTATTTACACATGACTATTATTATCAGAATAAACTTTCAAATGAGAATGAAATGATTACACATTAAAAGCAGGAAAATATTGATAATTACGTCATAAAAACTATATTTACACGTGAATTTTAAAAGAGAAAGAAAATTGTAAAATAATAAATTTATTAATATGCGTTAAAAGTCATAAATGGAGGAAATTACGTCAAATTTAAAATTGCCAAGCAGTTTAAATTAAAAAATATATTTGTACAAGGCATTTATTTCATATTTTGAGATAATCTTTTTAAACTATTGTTGAGAATTCTAAGATAGCGCAAATAATATTTCCTTTCTAACAACAAAAGTATTTTCATGTGAATATTAAAAAGAGAAAGAAAACTTTGGTGAAAATTATGTCAGATTTAAAATGATACATTTAAAATGTCTTATTTAAAAAAGCTTTCTTATAGTGGTGTTAAAAAATACCAGGAGACAAAGACTCTGATTACTTAATTCATTTTATATTAGCTTATTTTCACATGTTTCACTGATCTGATTTATTCAAAGACAAAAGCAACCCGTTAACAGGGAGATTGCCAGCCGATCACATTAGCGTGCTTTTAGAGTTTGCGGTGTCTGAACGGGGGTTGGCGAGCGTAACTCGTAAGGAGTAGAGCCCACTAGTTTAGTAAGGAATACAGGATGTCTCACTCCAAATCAAAACTGAATTTTCATTCACAATTTTAACATTAATGAAAATACAGGGTTATCCTAAATGATTTATCGGTTTCAAAAGACTGTTTATTTACAAGTATATGACGAACAAAGACGGATGATACAAGAAAAGATACATACGCTCACCAAGTTTTTGGTACATGCTACAAATGTTCAATGTGTCCATCCGTAGTCACCCGGCACACATCCCAGTGGTAATCCAGTTCTGTTCATAGATTCAATAGCCTGTTACTGTCAATGTTTGTTACAGCAGCAGTGATGCGTTCCTGCACGCGAGCCATGATGCAGACTTTTTAACTTGATGAGTATATGTATCTTGCAATGTATCACCTGTCTTTGTAGGTCGTATATACCTCTCAATACACAGTGTTTTGAAACCTGATGAATCATTTAGGATTTGGGATAACTCTGTATTTTTATGACTTTTTCAACAGATTAATATTGTTTTGTGTGAAGAGGATGTCATCACGGGAAGTGCACTGCAATTTGGTGGTTGACACCTATGTATTGTCAGCTACATTCTGAATTATAGAGCTTTTAACAGTATTGTTTGGATCAGAATGATGGACATTGCAAGAAATGCTTTTGTGAGAAATGTGATGACATCACAATAAGTACTGGAAATGGCCACCATTCATACTTACTTCCAGCACTAAGCAACACTGATCTGGATACTCCAGTATAATGCCAGGTCCACTGTCAAAAAAAAAAAAAAAAAAAAAAAAAAAAAAAAAAAAGGCGAGAGAGTAGCTTTTTAATTAGGATAAAAAAATATAGTAAATTCAAAGAAAACAGAACCTGTCTGATGAAATCCTGTCTTAAACATAAAACAATTGTGGTCCCTGTGAATGAAATACCATACACCTGCTAAGATGGGAAACTGTCTAAACATAATCTTTCTCCAGTCTTTTAAGATTCTATCTTAGAAGATTTCACTGTACTAAATAAATACAATAATCTTATACAGTAAAATTTGTGAAAGCAGAATTGCTAGAGATCAAAACAAAATCCCATTGTGGGGAGATTTCCAATTGAGCTGTTATAATTTAACATTCCTTCCATAGGGACTATGTGATTTCGTTATAAGCAAGTTCTGTTTTCACAGATTTTATTGAACAAAGTACAGCATATATAACATTATCAACTTTTTGGCAATTTTGGACTCCCTCCTCCCCTTCGATATCATTCCTCAACCCCCCTTTCCCAAATAATATCGTTATGGATGTCTGTTTTTTTTTATTTTAGAATTTTTGTCTTTGTTTTTCTTTTTATACATTTGAAATGATATACAGATACGGTTACATTTATTATTCGCTACTTTACTGATTTAAAGGAAGAGAAAAAGTTAATAAAATATCACTATTATATATCAAATAGCTTTATGTCAAATGACACAAAGAAATACTTACTACTAAAAAGTATTTAATACTCTAGCGTTTTATTACATAATGCATTCAACAGTAATATTGTCTTCTAGCACTTGCTCCCTTGCATGGGCGTAAACAGGACTTCTCATAACCGAAAGAGGTGGACAATATTCTTCCCCCTTTTTTTTACTAGTAAACACAACAAGTATCATTTCGAACCTGGTTTTTCTAACAATGAATTACATATGTGGCAGAAGGAATGGCTATCGTTGGGGTATTCCATATTTTAGAATGAAATTGATTTTATAATAATTTAATGGTTTTAATAACTTTGTAATTCCACAAAAATAGATTACAAACTAAAAGAAATAACAGGCTATACTGATGTAAAAAAAAAAAAAAAAAAAAAAAAAAATTGGGGAGGGGGGGGGGATAAAAAATGATAACGTTATCAAAAGACAAATCTTCCCTCCCCCTAGAGATATCTTATGGTATCAAGTGCCAGACCCCCCCCCCCTTCCCTCCCTAAAGTGGTAACGTTATATATGTACAGTCCATAACTTGTAAAAACAGAATTGTAAGGACTGTAAAAAATATTTTGCTTTAGAAGATTTCCATCTTAGCAGGTAGATTTGTAAAGTATTTACTTTGGTGTGACAGGTTTTATAGTATTTACTCAATGCAGACAGAGTAATAGTATGGTACTAAAAGAAATTTAAAAGAATTTGTGCATCATGAAAAAATGGGGCTTTTGGTATCCCATATACTGGTTCTGTAGTCTTGGAACTCCTGAAAATTGAGACGTCTCGCATAAATCAGGATACCTAGTAATGCTACTCCAGATTTTCTGGTCCAAATTATTTTGGAATGTAGCTGATTGTATATATATAGTGTTACTGACCAAAAGCAAAGAAAATTTGTCGAAAGTATCATTACAATATTTTCTTTATCATTAATATTTTGAAGTGAAATTCAGATTCAGCTTTGAATGAGACATGCTTTTAAAAAAAAAACTAAATAAGCAAATTGCAACCTCACATCCCATATGATTTATTAGCTGTTTCCAAATGCCCAATTTGCTCTCCTATTTTTGTAATAGAGAAATTTTTAAAAAGTTCTTGAAAGGATTGATATATAATACTGATATATAACATTGATTTGTAACATTACTTAAATGGTGAATTAAAGATTGAAATGCATTAGTAAACTGAAATAAAGTTTTGATATAACTTAGATGGGGGAAACAAGTAGCAATAACAAAGATAATTGTGCTGCATGCCAGTTTTGCCTGACAAGTTGTTTTTGACAAATTCACGAACATGTAATATATATTTATATTACAAATAAACACTTAAGACACACAGCAATATAATCATACAAATGTATACAATAAATCCTGAAATAAACTTTATTAGTTAAAATGTTAAATAACATAATATAAACAGTAATGATGTTAATATTAAAAACTTCATTATATAACTTTATATAAAGTGGACTCTTTAAATTTGAATTCCAAATGACACAAATAATATTCAAATTTAATAATACCCCAAATTAAAATTAACAAATACTCGCATTAAAAAAAAAGAGAAAAGAAAAAAGAAACTCAGTAATATTAACAAAATTATTTTAACAGGCAATAAATTTTAACTTTAGATTAATGTTTAATGAATGATATGAAATTTGAGAAAAAAAAATGAATACCGTATATACTCAAGTATAAGTTGAGGAATTTCTGACAATTTTCAGCAAGCAAATTGGTTTACGACTTATCAACTAGTCAATTAAAACAACAACTCACAAACAACAAATCAATTAAATGAGCGAAAAAAAAAAAAAAAAACCCTTCGAATATTGCAAAATTTTGCCATTTTATGTGTATGAATAATAAAATAATATATAATATATACAAATGATAATTTATTATTTAAAAAAAAATTCAATGATTTGCTTTTGTTTACTTACTACTTTTTCGCATTGGCAAGTGAAATCTTTGGTTTGATTTTGTACAAAATGGAAGTAAAAAGTTAGGGGGTCGACTTACACACGACTATATATCGTAAATAAATAAAAATGCATTAACTGAGAAAAGTAATATTAATTACTAATTTATAGTTACTTAAAAGAGCTAAGAACTTTAATTTGAAATAGCTAATATGATTCAACAAAATTCTTAGATTTATAATTTAAAATGAAGTTTCACTTTATCTATCAACAATTAAGTAAAATAATAATAATAATAATTCAGTTTTTTTTTTCTTTTGCTGGATTGTTTGAAAATTAGAAAAAAAAAATTTTTTTTTGCTATAAATGTAGCACTAAAATATGAAATTATTCACTTAGTAAATTGACATGATTTAAGAATTTAAATTTGAGTTGTCTAAATAAATAATTTAAAAATTCAGGTATCACAATGACTTTTAACATTGTTTTTAATATTATTTTTGAAGGTGACTGAACAAAGTTATGTAAATTAGTCGATAAAATTTAAAGACTCCACTGTATATTAATTACTAAATACATTTCTCATCAAAATGATATGTTTTTTTTAAAAACTTAACTCAGAATGTAACACCTTTAAAAAATTTAATCAAAAATGTTGCAGTGGTTTCTGTACAGTTTCTTGCCTTATTTTCTCACATTGTTTCTTTCCTTCTTTTTTTTTTTTTTTTCATTACCAACAACAACAAAACAAATCATATATATTAAAAAATGCTGTTTTTATTTTAAATATAAAAACTATTTTATATTTTGGAAAATTAAAATTTCAATTCTTAGCAGGAAATATAACTAACCACAACATTATTTTAAATAATTATTTTTACAGTATAGTTATTTCCTTTCTTAAGACTATACAAAAATTTTTAACTATTAAAACTAAAATGATTTAAAAGTAATTAAAAGGGAATTTTTGCAATATGAAAAAATCAACTGTTACTTTTGAAAGGATATTTGACATTACTAATGCCACCTCAGTTGATGTAGAAATAAGTTTCTATTTTGCATGATTTTAAAACATTATTTTTAGCAATTCTAAATTAATTATGTTATTATTTTATCTAATAAATATAACATTGAAAATGCATAGCTGTTTTTATTTAACATGCAACAAATTTATGCAACAAAAATTAGAATAAAGTAAATATTTTTTATGTTTATTATTATTTTTTTTTATGTTTTTCTTAAACACTTCATAAGAAAAATTATATTTCTTCTAAAATTAAAAAATTAAATAAATAAGTAAATTTGTCGCAATTGAATACTAGATTATTTGTAATATGTGAAAATACTATAATAATTACCCTCTCTAAAGAAAATTTAAATTTTAATAAAGAATATTATACTAATTGTGGTAGAACTATGTAATTTGTTCACCAACAAAAACTTTGTGTGAAATATATTTTAATAAGTTCATCTATAAATAGCTTATTTGTGCCAAGAATTTCTACCAGTTAAAAGTAAATACATTTATAAAAATGAAGCATAGCTTTTATTCAAGAATATTGTTTCGTGAATGACTATAAACAATTTTATCTTAACTAACTATTCCATCTTAGAATTTGTCACAAAATAATACTTAAGTAAATTTAGCCATATATCTCTCGGCAAAAATGGGGACTAGATTTAACAGGAACATTTAGTTGTCAAAAATTTGTCATTTTAGCCAAATGTTAGTTGAAAATGGAAGACTAAAATTTCACATCTTTAATGATTAATTATTTTTTTAAATTTCATACTTTCTTAAGCCTAATATTTAAGTAAAGTAATTAAATAGATAATACAATTTACAATTAAGCCTTTAAAACATGAAGCTATAAACAAATTAAAAATAAATTAAACAAAGCAATGTTTTCTAAAGAACACTGGTATTTTGAAGTACATTTAGAAATTTGCTTTAATTTTCTAATGGAATGATTTTTGTTCTTTTGAAAGTATGCATATTCTAGTTTTATGGCACTAAATAACTGGCTTTAGTCTGAAATGAAACTATTTTTGGTATGCTTACATATCTGGGTTAAGAAGATATACATCCCCAACAATGGGCCTCATAACATTAATTCCAGTACATTACTTAGCAACAACTGTTTAGTTACTGTGTCAGTTGCTACTGTTGTATGTACTGTTCATAATTTAATATGTATTATATGTATTGTAAATATGTTGCATGGTATGCCTATTAATTATTGTATGAAAGTACTGTAATTTCCGGCATATAAGCTGCAGCTCAAATAACTCTGTTTGCTACTAGAAATTTTATTTAAAAAATGTAACTTATTTCTGCTTAGTATTTATATGACTTTATTTACTTAAATAAAATTTCAGGTTTGAACCTGAACCTGAAACCTTGACTTATTTTAACCATAGCTTATATGCCGGAAATTATAGTATGTATATATATTGTAAAGTATTGTAACATGTATGCTGCAAGATGTGTGTAAGCCTGTACATGGATAGATGCAAGATGCATGTATAGAAGTGTGTAGTAAATATGTATGTGCATGCATGTAAATATGAAGGTAATGTATCGTAATATGTATGTTGCAAGATGTGTGTAAGCATGTACATGAATAGATGTAAGATGCATGTATAGAAAGTATGTAACTAAATATGTATGTGCATGTATGTAAATATGAAGGTAATGTATTAAGTTATAAATACAGATAAATTTCAGTTTTTTAAATATTTACCATTGTTGATGATGAATCTTCCTTTCATGAATAATACATATGTACCCTATTTTTATTGAATTATTGTTACCTTAGAAATGTTAAGAATTTAAATCAATTAAAATGAAGTAGAAAATAATAATAATAATAAACAATTAGACCTTTGTTCTAATATTAATTCCGAATCCCTATTTCTACCCAGTTAGCTAAGTTTTTTAGATTATCGAAAGCCAAAGAGGGGGACAAATAATACTGTATGCTAGTAATATCAGGGACATAAACATAAGGCTTGAAATGATGCAAAGCAAAACCAACTACAGAAACACATAAACAAGCTTTGAAAGCTCTTTTCCACCTGTACATCTTGAGGTACATCTGGTTGTGGTAGTCTTCTTGGCTCTCAATATCTTTCTGCACTTCTGTCAACTGGCTCTCAATATTTTGAATTTTATCTTGCGCACGATCAAACAAGGGACGCAGTTCTAGATACCTGAAATTGGAAGAATAATATATTTTATTGATTTAAACTCATGCTATATTTATTTTACACCTGAAAAAAAAAATCTTATACAGTGTTGTAGTCGTAAAAAAACAGAAGGTACAGCAAATTCTGTCTAAGGCGGACTCTGTATAAGCCGGAAATCTGTCTATTACGGAAATTTTTTCAAGTCCCGGCGAACCCATAGAAAATTACATTAATTCATGCTGCATAAGGCGGAATCTGTCTAACGCGGAAACGGAAAGGATTTTAAGGTTCCATCGAAACTAAAATTTTGCATATGGCGGAAAAAAGTATAATTTAAAAATGAGAGGCTTTCTGTTTATTAAGCTTTAAACCTGATAAGTCAAATACTCAATGTCGAACATGTTAGTTAAAATTCCGTAACACTTTTAAAAAGTTAATTCAAACAGAAACTTTAAATTTTAAGGAATTTATGCTTATGCCATTTTTTCATATGCAAAATTGCATTTAAAAATTAATATTTCTAGTAAAATGAACATTTATCAATATATATATATTCGAAAGTACAATATATTATACTTTAAGGTTGTACTCAAATTCAAAATTATAGCGTTCTGTCTCGAAGTTTATTGGGTTTTTTTTTTTTTTTGTGCGTGGGTGTATGTAAACTTCCAATATGCCTGTCTTACAGCAGTACTAAGAAATTGAATAACGTTTCTCATTTATCTATAACGACAAAGGATCTTTCAGAATATCAGGTTTCAACCGATTTTCAAGTCAGAAGAATCAATAAAAGATCGTTATCTTCAAGGGATTTTTTTTGTTTGGGGGGAGGGGGAGGGAGCTTTTTTGCATAAGCCGGAATATTGTCTACCTAGGAAAATTTTCTCAGTCCCGATCGATTCCGCCTTAGACAGAGTTTACTGTATATGCTAAAGTCACGAATGTCATGCCTACAATATACGTTATAGCTTTATTTGAAGGACAGAGGGGGTATACTGAGCTTTTTAAAAAGATCCAGAAGGTATACGGCATATACCTCCATATACCCTCCACTACACCCCTGATCTTATCCATTTTTATATAATCATACTTTGCTTTTTGATGTATAATATAAACCTTTCTTAGACAATCCACCAGTCTTTACTGCTTGATTTTTTACTATTGACATGACAAAATTACTTGATACTCTTTGAGAGGCATTAAAAATTATATATATATATATATATATATATAAGATTGCTTATGCTAAACATTTAGCTAACCATTGTTGTATACTTAAAAATATACAAGATACCATTAACCCTTTCAAGGACGGTGGTCACACAGTCTAGCCACCTAATTTTAATTCCAAAACTGACAAATGGCACCAAGGATTTTTAATAAAATTTTGTTTTTGTAATGAAAGTGCAAAATAGCTGTTTTTTTATTTTCTAAGAAATTCGTTTGAAAATTCTGGTGTCAGTCAATTATTTCATCATTTTATGAGCAAAATTCTGCAGCCCCTGAAAGGTCTTTTGTCCCTTAATAACAAGAAATAATATTTCAATAAGAATTTTTGACAACAAGAAATAATATTTCAATAAGAATTTTTGACAATTTAGAGTGTGCATGCACAATTGGTTCCAGATAAGCAGAGACAGGTTCAAATGTACTTGAGGCTCATATTTTGCGTTATTTTTATTAGACTTTTGTTGTTTTTGGAAAAATTTACCTATTTTCCAAGTTTGGTAGCAATATCAAGCCACTCTATATAAGCAATCTAAATTCAATCTTTTTGCCCCGTATTGTAAATTTTGTCCAGTTTTCAATAAAATTTATTTGGAATTCGTACAGAGATTTTTGAATTTTTCACAACTTTTTAAAAAATAACCTTCATTTTGCCAAAAATGAGAATATTTTCTTTCAACCAATTTTTATTTGATATATATACAACCAGTCTTATATTTTATAGCACTGTATGGAATCAATGAATTTTTTTTTTTGTTAATTATGAAAATTAAAAAAAAAATTAATTATTAAAGAAAGTAAGGGCATAGATATTTTTTTCTCTGAAATGAAAAAAAAAGAAAGCAAGGAAAAAATTCCAACATGGAATTGCTACCTCCTTTGCCATTCAAATCTGTTCTTATGATGATGCAGGAGACTTTGCAGTCAAGGTCTTTTTGTTCTGTTTGTTTAATTTACTGTGTGGAGTTCGTTTGGTAAAAAAGACTAGCACAGTGAGATTGAAATATATTTAGGCAGGCCACACACCGGGGCAACAAGTGAAACAACATGCAACTTAGTGACAAATTCTGAAATTCAAACCTGTTTCTTCTTCGTATCTAACATGTTAACAAAGAAGAAACGGGTTTAAGTTTCAAAACATGTCTCCTAAGTTGTATGTTGTGTAGCTTGTCTCCTTGGTGTGTGACCTGCGTTAAACTATCCCTAGGAAATGGTAAGGTTATTTTATTTTAGATACTTTTGTATGAATAAATTGATGAAAAAACAAAATGAGCATCGGGACATTTATATGAATATGAAATGTTAATCAGAATAATAACTGGCGACATCAAGTAACAAATACATAATAATATCACATCAAACAACAAATAGCGCAATCTGACATATCTGTTCTGATAAATGGCAAAACAGGGAAATGAAATTAGTAGCCGGCGTCCAGAAGCCAAAAGTAGCAATTTTAAGTAGCCTTGTTTTAAACTAGTGGGAGTTTTTATAAATTTTAAAAGTGCTAAACAATAAACTTTAAAAAAATTATATTAATATTATCAATTATATTTTTAAAAAAGCTAAAATTAAAAAAAGCTAAAAAATATTTTTATAATAACATTTTGCATCAGGCAACAGTGGAATTATTGATTGATGGCATAATCATCAAAATTCAATATTAACATCAATGGCCAATTCAAAATCATAACTTTAATGAAAATATTTAATCATAAAATAATTATTATACACTGTATATTCCTGTGTTTAATGCATAACCAATTTTCATAGCTAATTTTTCTACTTGATGGCATGCAGAAAATTTTCATTCTGTACCATTCAGCAATGTCGGGGTGCAAGGTCAGTAAAGATTATAGTGCTTATACGGATGTTAAGTAAAAATTTTAGGATTTGGGTATTCTGAAGACAAGAAGAGGAATTGGTTCGGAGCTTCTGTGAAACAATGTGATGAAGAATCAAAAGCACATGTTTTAGAATTGAATTGGATTAATATGGATGGCTTTTTGGGAAATTTTTAAATAGGAATGATATTGATTAAAAATTATTAATTTCTTAACAGCAGGTTTTTTTTTTTTTTTTTTTTTTTTTTTTTTTTTTTTTCCCCATTTACTTGCCTTGTGACTGATGACTACTGCTAATTTTGACTTTTATGTTTTGACATATCTTAAAATGCCACAAAAAAAAAAAACATACAGCAACAAAACAGTCAAAATATTTCAATTATTGTGCATAGATTCTTCCAGAAATTTTGGTACTTGTTAGTTATCCCGTCGACCAATTTCGCCAATTGATATAAATCGCCAAACCACCCGTCAAATTATACAGATTGACATAATTTTTATTTTAAATAACAAAAGAACAAATAAATTAGTGTAACATTAATAAAAATACAAATAAAACGTCGAAATAAACATCACTTGATGACGTAAACATGTGTAGTCAAGTGAATGTGGCATTTACGATCAACCGTTATTGGCGTTTAATCTTACAATTTGGCGACAGTAATTTGGTCGACGGGATAACTAACAAGTCCCGATATTTTATTAAATAAATATTTTTTAAATTGCCAATAAATTACAACGTTAAAATCAGCAGAGTAGCATTGAATATTACATGCCTTACAAATATAAAGTTTCTTAGGAGAGGGGGAATAGCGTAAGATTATGAAAATTTACATACATTAGTGTGACTTCACTATTTTTATTGACACATATAAACAGCAACAGCTTTTTCAATCACTCATTCCAAAATTAACTAACATTAATGAAAATAAATATTAATCCTTTCGAAAAACAATTCTCAAGAAAAAATGAAAAAAAATACAAATGACATTTTTAACAATTTAAAAAATATATATATTTATGTATATTTTTTGTTTATGTATATTATGTAAACCGCCACGGCGAGCAGCCTCTTTTCGTCCGCACCCCTTTATTATTCTACTTATTCCGACTCTTTTGCGGAAGCTAGGTTCTTAGGTCTCCTGCCACGTCCCGAGTAAAAGACACTCTAGCGAAAGCCAGGTTGAAAAAAAAATCAAAAATTGAAACAGGACAAATTTAAAAAGGAAATTGCACAAATTAAAGACACCGAAAAGCGGAAAGGAAGGGCTTGGGGCACGGCTTACTTCAGGAGCGGCCAAGAAAGCGCAGCATACCACGTGATCTGACGTCATCAAGTCCGTCGTATTTTGGAGGGAGAAACAAATTTCTTTTTCATGCTCTTCTGTGATAGCCATTGCTCGCCGTTGTCATTTTGTTCGTTATGTTTATATATATGCTATTGTTCATATTACTATTTCTATTGAATAGTGTATTTAGAGTGTTAGTGAATGTTTATCAGAAAAAGAACTTATTCGCAGACCCAGTAGGATTGAAAAGTTTCAAAAGTTGTGTGATATGGCAATGCAGAACTTCATCCAAAAATATTTGTTCAAATTCTCTTGAAAGGAATGAGGAAGGGAAACTAAAAAAATTCAAAAGTAAATTAACTACAATCAGATCTAACAGGTATGTAAATATTAAGCTATATTTTTAAAATGAAATAATTCTTAAATCCATTTATTATTATTATTATAATAAAAATATTTTTGGGTGACTCGTTAAAATCAAAACAAAATTTTTAAATGTGTGCATATCACCTCTTTATAAGATATTAGGAATTATTTTTATTTATTTAAGCAAGTTGTTTTGCATGAAATATAACTCCGTAAATGTTTAAAAGTGAAGTATTTATTGAACTAGTGTACTGAAATAATCCTTGTATCACTAATAATCAAATATGGGTTTGTAAGATGTCGACAGATTTATTATTATTATTATTATTATTATTATTATTATTATTATAAAAGTACCATACTGATGTCCACTTGCCTAATGCAACTATTTTAACAGTGAAATAAATTCTTATGGGTGAATCACTAGTTTTTATGGTAACAGACTTTTTGAAATCAGGACAAAATATTTAACTGTGTGCATATTATCATGGAAGACGGTAGTATTCCGAGTGACGCAGCCTTAAGCCTAAAATCATATCGTATCGTATCATAGAATTCATAGATGGCGGAACTCATATATACAGCTAACTCGACATCAAAGGAAATGCGAAAAGCCGCCTGTTAATAACTCAGCAAATATAGGTCCTATTGTTCTGATTTGTTTAAAACAGTCTTATATCTGCAGTCTAATCCTATTCTGAATTTTTTACAATTCTACGTGCAGTATATTTTCAGATCTGTAAACCCATTTTGAAAGCAATTTCGATGGTGTAAGTTTGTCTTTTTTTTTTTTTCTCCGAAATGGTCTAGATTTTTTTAAAAACATTAATATATAAAATGAATCTGTTTTTAATGAAGTGGATAATACTAACCTAGTATCTAGGAAAACTCTTAATTTTTATATAATCTGCATGAAAAATTGGACTTCTTAGGATCGCGGATTACATGTTATTCTATGGGCTAGCAGACCAAAGCCCTTGAATATACCATTGATCCATTTGAATACATTTCACTTAGTTTGGATACAATGACGCAAAAAAATTATTTACGTAAATCTTATTTTAAATTTTTAATAGCATTGGACAAAGGATAAATCAATTTATTCAAATAAATACATTTAAATGCATTATATAAATTCAGTGAAAGTGACATATTTAAAGTATATTGGAAAATTAAAACTATTATTTAGATGTGTGAATATATCTTAGCCAAAACAAAAATAATTTAAATTTAATTTTAAAACAAATCGTTTAAAGCCACATCAAAGCGTCACTAAAATTTTGATATCATATCTTTTAAAACTCATACTTGGAATTTATGAAAGGTGTAAATGTTAAAGCATCAATGAATAAACTTTTATACATTTTTTTAAATTGAACATAATTTTTGCACATGCGATTATAAACAAATAAAAAGATGAAATAAATAATATATAGAGAGATTAGATTATAATTAATAGCATAGCGTCACTCAAAATTTGATATCATTATTTTTAAGTTCCATATTTAAAATTCTTAGAGCATAAGATAAAGTGCTGCGTCACAAACTTTTAACCCGTTAAGGGTTTTTGTATTGATCTTTATACATACAGATAATAGGATTTTTTTTTTTTTTTTTTTTTTTTTTTTTATTGAGCGAATTGTCTTGCATGAAATATAACAATGTAAATATTTAAAAGTGAAATATTTATTGAACTAGTGTATTAAAATGACCTTTGTATCAATAATCAAATACGTTATTATTATTATTATCATTATAAAAAATATTTTTCGATATCCATTTGCATAATGCAACTATTTTAACAATGAAATAAATTCTTGTGGGTGAAATAGCAGTTTTTTATGATAACACGCTCATTGAAAAAAAAAATATATATATGTATTAAAATATGTGTGGTAATCTTTATATATACTGATAATAGAAATTTTTATTTAAAGTTTAGCAAGTTGTGCATAATATATGTTTTGTAAATACTGAAGTGTTTTTTCAAGTAAAGTACTACATTGAGTTTTTATATCTATTTACTTATGATAGTCAAATATATATAGGTTTGTAATAATGCAGCAAATTTCATATTTGGTTTTTAATTTTAATTATATTTGGGTATACACGTATTTAATCTCGTATGCTTAGTTAAGTTGCATTTGTGAATTAAAAATGTAGAAGCTTTAAAATTATTATTATTATTTTAATTGCAGGTATAGTAGCTTGTAATTTAGGGAATGTTTTGTTAAATAACTAAAGTTATTCATGTATATTTATTATAGTTTTTGTAGTTATTATTCCTATGATAGTTTCATAAATGTTAATGAACAATCCAATTTTATTTTTGAAGTGCTGAACTTTTAAACTGCAATAAAAAATAATTAATGTACTAAATTTTATTTATACACTTTTAATGTTTCAGCATTCGTAAATTACTTTTATTCTGTTTAGAAGTACCATATAACTCTGTAAATATTTAGTACAGATTTTTTTTATAATTTTAAGAAGCTATATTTTCGAGATTTCGTAATGGTTAATAAAATTACTTTATAAATACCGAATCGTAGCAATAATAATTAAGTTAATTTGTTCATGCCTATGAAAAAAAGATACAAACAAAGTTAAGTCAATATTGTGCCAATTTTTTATGAACCCTGGGTTATTGAGGAAATCATTATCTTAAATCGTTTTTTTTTAATCTACTTAAAATATTTTAGAATGGGAAATTGGCTGTCTAGCGTTTTCTTAAAGTTTTGAAAACCCTCCACGATAAAAATTAAGGGTGCATTCCGATCCAAACTGCTTATTTTCTGATTCATTTTCAAATTCATTTTTGCTCTCAAACGCATCAAACTGGGAAATTCTCTTATTTAGAAACTATATAATGTGCCGTGCTTCTTAATTTTTTGATAAATGCAGAAACTACTGTAAAAAACGCTGTCAAAGTTGGCGTTTTGAACCGAATTTTCTGAAGCGGGCGATCTGGGAATGAAAAAAATGGTCATACTGAGAAAATAATTGTTTAAAAATCAAATTCTAATTAATTGAGCTGAAAATGAAATCACACGGCATGTTAAACATGTCTTCAGAAATCACACCAGCAAGTTTCATGTTTTTACTTTTAAAAATGAGTCTGAAAATGTCTCAGAAAATTTCGAGCTGTTGAGGGTGAAAAAATATTTTTTCGAATACACCCTTATACCCTGTTCACACTGCGTTATCGGAACTATCTTAAACCTCCGAACTCTCTGAGGGAGTTCCACAAACTCTCTGAGGGAGTTCCACAAACTCTCTGAGAGAGTTTCAACTTTCTTCGGGCTAGAGACAGTCACGACCATTCACTCTCGCTGGCTGTAAAGCTTCGCATTAACTGATTGGGTGTTGCGGGCGATCTTATCTTAAGCGCATGCGCAAACAACACAGTGACGTTCACTGAGTTATCTTAAGTGAGTTTTTCCATGTGAACAGGTTTCCAATTCCGGGAGGGTACCACTTCAAAATTAAGAGAGTTCGGCGGCCTAAGATATCTTAAGTATCGTAGTGTGAACATAGTATTAATGTTTATAAACGCTTTCTTCAAGATTGAAGAACCCGTTGCCTGTGAAAGTTAGGACGGGGGAAGTTATTCACGGGAGAGCTTTCTTGGCCGTATCTGAAGGAGGCAGTGCTTGGGGCGATGAAGCTACAGAAAGACTCCTGCTGCTTCTAGCTTTGTATTAACTTCATCTTTATTTCAGTTCAGATGAACATCTTTAATAAAACATGACATTGTCTAACATTTTATTTTCTAGCAGTCGTTAAATGCGAGCTATTCAAATGCTATCGCATATTTTCAAATTTCAGAATTCACAGGATATTTTGATTTTGTACCTAGTCTCAGTTGAGGAATTGGGCTGAACTTCTCTCATTTTAATAATCTATCGCTATTTCAATAAACTTGCATTATCAAAATAGTGCAAGTTTTCATGCATAAGAGGGAATAAGCAAAAAAACGATTTCCCTTATTTATTTTTGTTTGTTTACAACATAGTGGTTAAAGGGAAGTTTTTTAACAGTTAAGGATGAAAATAAATAAATAAAATGCAATTTTCCCCCTTTGTTTCAAGTGAAACATGTAAAAGAGAGAAAATATCTATGCAAAGGGTTAGTTCAAAAAGAATTGCTGCAAAAAATTATACATAGAATGACACAAAATGTATAACGCTTCCGGGGTTGAACTCATCCGTTTCCTGATAATCCAAACGCGGCCACGTTAGGCTTAAGTATTCCGATGCCGTATTTGCCGACTGCCTTATTTAATCTGTCTATCTATTTGTTGTGTAACATATTCTTCTTCAATTTTTCTCAAACCTTCAAAAAGTATACAATTATAATGTTTTAAGATCTAATTTAAAAATAACCAGATACCAACAACAGGGTTCCGATGTATACAAGCGATTACCGTTGCCATTCATAAGCACAAATTACAAATCCAAAAACAAATGAATGACTCTTTCAGCTATTCATTAAATGCTCTTAAAATATTTTGCAAAAGCATATTAATATTTTGAAATACGTTTTTCACTTTTGTTTACATTTATTTACAGTTTGAATTCAGTATACACGGTTAAAAATATCGCGAAAAATTACTTCTGTTTTTCAAGGCTATCTATTTTCTGACCAATGAGAACACTTTATGGTGTTCAGTGAATATAGCTATATTCGGTGATTCATTCCCGTGAATTATTTTGTACCGGATTAACGTTTCCTTTCTAAAAACAAACGCATTTCAAATTATTTAAAAGCTTTATTATGGTTTTACAAATATTTTAAGAGCAAAATCGGATGTCGACCGTATTTTTTAATGATTCGTTTAAAGAGTCATTCAACTGCTTCTGGATTTGGAATTTGTGTTGTACATGTGGCATCACGACACACGAGTGAATGTTGATTTGATTTTCAATCTTAAAACGTTGAGTAAAACGTGCTTTCTTTTCCACTATTCGCAAAAGTTACATTTTTAGACAGATTATTCAGAATAAATTAATATTTATAAGAGATTACATTCAATTATCTAATATTCAGCTGCGATAACTTGAGTTAAAATTAGATTGGTAGCTTTATCTATCCCTATATGAAAGTAAACAAACAATTGATTCATTCGTCTTGAACTTTGAAAATATTAAAACAAACGTTTATATGCTCTGTTGCGCCATCTGTCGGTAGTTAAAAAAAGAAATTCTCTTTTTAAAATGTTTTTTGAATTCTGAAGACATTGGGGGGAAAAATGAATATTTCTTATAAAATGAAATTAGAAAATCAGAAATATGTAATGCCGTGTATTACATATATATCTATGTATATATATCAATGCATTATTATAATAAATAAAATTTTGTATTTTGTAGGGAAAATAAATTTGTAATTTAATAACAGAATTTGGGAAAATAAATTGTTAATGTAATTAACAGTTGCGATTTACTTATGTGATAAAAGATGATTTTTAATTATCAAAATTTATTACAGGTTTCTTTTATGCATGTTTAAAAAAAATCGGGATTTTCTCTGTTCAACTTTTTAAAATTTAAGTTATATAATTATTATTTTGGCAATTAATAAAAACAAATAAACCTTCTGTTGGAATTGTCTTTTATTTTACCACATACCATCAGATAAAATAGTTAATTGACAATATGTTTTAAAATAACATTATTAGTACTAATTTGAATGTTTTTGTGAAATATTTCTTCAAATTTTGTGAGTGAAGTTCATTTGCATACTTTATATCAGTATTCTACCAATTCAATTAATAATTTTCTTGCCAATTAAATTTCAATGAAAAGTGGGCTGTTTTTACTTTACCCCACCTGACCCTATTAATCAGACAAGACAAAATTTATTACTTCACAATTCTTTTTATAATGCAATGCTATATAATTTTTTTGAAAATGCAAACACGTCATTCTGACGGGCTATATTCTAGTAAAATAATATGAATAAATCTACCAGGGTGGCAACATGATCATATACTAACATTTACTTGCCGGGATTGGCAATAGTAGAAACAGAACTTTAGCGCAGAGTTTTTTTTTTTTTTTTTTGTTTAACATTTGACTACAGAGCAGTTTTTTAATGCAATTTTTTATTAATTGGTGTGATATTTAAAAATGTGTGATCATCAAATGAAGTATGATGCACCTAAAATATACACCATCATGAAATATTATATTCTGTTGTGATCATTTTGAAAAAATTATTTAATATTAAACTGTAGTGCTGCCATCTAGGAACGTATGGTAAAATTATACATAGAACCAAAATCCGAAGAGCTTTATGAAGGCCCATTCTTTTGCCGAATAACGTTACTGTTTTTTATTATTATTTACTATTATATAATCAGTTAAGCTACAATTTTATTTAGGGTACAATATATGCTGCACAGTATTAAAAAATATATCTTTTTTCAGAATTTGTTAGAAAACGCTGAAAATTCATAAAATTCATCATAAATCGTTAAGTTTTGGCCGTACAAGAATGGGGATTTCACTTTTTTTCTTGTTAGAAAATGAAGAAAGTTTTTTAAATATAGCTTATTGAAACCAGAGAAGAGACCATATAAAAATTTAATTTTCGTAACCTAAAAAATTGTAACTATTTTGACGCTAAGGGCTTTTGATATGATGAAGCAGGGGCGTCGCTACAAAAATTTTTCGGGAGGGGGGGAGAGTTCATGGTTCATTTAATGAAAGTTTTTGTCTTCAACTGTGTACGAGTCATAATCGTACTTCATATGAAAATAACCTCATATTTTTAGATTTTTGAGAAAGGAACAAAGTTTTGGAGGAAATGTATTAGAGACACTGTTGATGGACAACAATAGAGAAATTCAGGTCTGGTAGATGTATGATATTTTCGTAGAACAGAGAAACATAATGAGAAATTGAGCCTGGTTGCTTTTTATTTCTTTTGAAAGTTTAACTATTTTACCATTACAGAATTCAGAAAGGTACTCAGCAAAACAATAAAAAATTCTTTTTTTTTTAAACTTTTTATTTAAAAAGAATAAGCGTTTCAAAAATCTATAATTTCCCAACTCTAAACTCAAATTTCCCAAGTTCACATATATTACACCCCCCCCCCCCCCCAAACATCGCGACGCTTCTGTGATGAAGAGAAACATTTTCGCAATTGGAATCATACCTCTAAAACTAACAATTTAGGTATTAGATAGTAATAAGAGGGGGATGCGATGCGCACTAATCCATCATTTAAACAGAGAAACAGTTCATACATATGTATATAAGTTCCAGTAAGGTCAGAAATTTTACAAATTTTCCTGACTGAACAACAGGCTTTTTAATCTGGATGATTTTTTCGGATGTAACATAAATATAGGTCAGGGCCCGATTTAGGCTAACTAGGACCAGGAGGCAAGCATTATTCTGAGCTCCCCCATTCTGTTTATCCATAGAAATTACGCTGAAGTGTACTAAATTTCTTACCTATCGTATGTATACATAAATTTCTGACCAGGTACTATTCACATCTGTATACAGGGTATCACAAGAAAGATGGACCTCACAAATTTAAGAAGTGACAGAATGTACTATTTTTTTTTTTTTTTTCAAATAGGAATATAAGGTCTCATGTGATCCGTTGAGATATACAATGCATGTCTTTCTTACATTCTTGGTTATTTGTTATAATATGAAAAAAAAAAATTCTACCACAGTATAGTTTAATCTTTGTATTGTATCAACATGCATTTGGGTGATTCTATAAATTTTAATCATTAGATTTCTGCTGATGTAGTTAATGCCTTTGAGGGGGGGGGGGGGGGGGGCATGGGGTATGAAAAGAACCATCCCTAAATCACGAGGAAAAAAATCAATAGTTTTGGTCACTTTCGGTCAATTTTACCATTTTCCTCCCTCTTAACAAAAATCCCGCGTCTGCCCTTGACGGTAACCTGAAAAGGGATGCTCGGGCAGTTGCCCCGCAGACGTCCCTGCATTAGTCAGGCCTTGTATAGGCCATATCTAATATTGCCAAAATGCGAGACATCGGCGTTTAAATGTGACATAAAAATACAGTAAATCCTACGGAAATGGAGCCTGTTTATAACGCAATCCTGTCTTAAACGTAAAAAATTCGTGGTCCTTACGGAAGGAATATTATACAATGACACCTTCTAAAACCTGACTAAAATGGAATCTTTCTGTGGTCATTTAATATTCCGTCTTAGTCAGCTTTACTGTGTTTCGCGAAAACAATAATCTTATACAGTAAAGTGTGTGAAAGCGGAATCGCTGGGGACCGAAACAAATTACGTTTTAGAGAGGTTTGCGTTTAAACAGTTATAAAAGTATGGTATTCCTTCCATAGGGACTATGGAAGTTTTACGTTTAATGCAGGATTTCAGTATAAACACGTTCCGTTTTCACAGGATTTACAAAACAAAGTACAATAAAACCTTTAAGAACAGAAATAATAAGGACTAGAAATATATTCCATCTTAGAAAGGTAGATCTGCACGGCAATTCTTTCAGCGGAATAATAATAAAAAAAATTGTTAGACAGATTCTGTTTCTGTTTTCGCAGATTTTATTGTATTAAGTTCCATCCGATGCAGACTGTGGTAATAAACAACAAGTCGGAAAATGTACGTCAAAAGTGGCAAATGAAATGCGTTCGTACTATAACTACTTTTATAAATATTCAGATCTTGGTGCAGTAGCTGTTGCACTCTTATGCAAAAATGCATGAATGCAAAATTTATTGCGATTATATATATTAAATTCAGTAATGCGGAAATAATAGACTCTAGAACCATTACCCATCATGGGATATCATTGAATTAATGACGTATGATAGGATTTAATAGAAGGAAGAAAACTTTTATTAATATCTTTTCAAGTTTTGATTTGATTTTCTTAAATTTTGAAATGACTTGGCAAAATTCTGCAACGATTATATACATCAAATTTCAAACCATTCGGTTGGTTAGTTTTTGCGCTGTTATATGCGGACCGACGGGCAGACTTACTTACGGACCAGGCGACGACTATAGGTGCTATGTATTTATGTAATTACGAACGCACCTAAAAAATTAACAGAATTTGTGGTTCATGAAAAACTGGGACTTGGCGTTACGCGCCGTTGTTCCCCAGGACGAGTCGTGAAAATGGAACTGTTACAGAAAATAGCACTGGCTGTGGCTCAATTCCATTGCCCCACCTTAACTATACATTTGGAACTTTAAGTTGCATTACTTCTGGTCTGTATTATTATTTAGGATTAGACAAAGTCCAATAGCAAAATTACTTGCTGTTAATGGATAATTTCAAGACTCGATTTGAAAAATAAAGAGAAAAATTCCATCTTAGACAATTTTTCTACTTATCAAACATAATATCTGTTGAAATAATATTATATTCTTTTCTCATGGAAATTTTTCGTTTAACGCAGGATTATGTTATAAACAGATTCCGTTTTGACAGGTTTTACTGTACGTGGGCCACAAAAATCCGGCTCGGTGAAAAAAGTCGTTTTCACCCTTATTTTTATCGGTTTATTTACCAATTTATTACCGGCAATATTATAAATTTAACACAGATTAAATAAGGTTAATAGTACTATTAAAAAATATTGGTGTAGTGATTAAATATAATAGAAATTGGCAGCCATGAGTTACGTAGGTAGATTATAATGGCTTATTTCACGGGGGTCGGATTTTCGTGGTCCCCATTGTATTATTTCATGAGTTTGATTGAAAAATTTAAAAAATCTTTCCTATGATTCTGAAATCGATTGTGATGTGATCATGACCAATTTACATACATGTGTAGGTTATTGTGGCTGATAACAGTTCAACCCATATTCTGATACGCTTTTTTTTATCTGTTTTTCATCATACGTTACATCTTAAATCGTTACAGAAAATAGCTCTGGTTCAACTCAATGCCTAAACAATATACGTACAACTTTAAGTCGCATTGTTTTTGGTCTATGTTATTACCTAAAATTAAGACAACCTCACGTAGCAAAATTACTAGCTGTTAATGGATGAAATCACGATTCGAATTCAAAACTAAATTAACCACTCGATAATTCTGAACACACGGCTAACATTATGATTTTATAACAAAAGAAAAGCAAAAAAACAATGGCATGTACCTCGAATTAGCTTCCGATAGTTTCTTCAGCAAGTCATCAACTCTCTCATTAAATCGCTCTTTAAGGTCCTGGTAATGTTCTCTGTGCTGAGCTTTGAGCTGGTCCAGTTCTTGTTTATAAGTGCTGAGAAACCTGTCGAACTCTTGTGATAGTTTGGGGGATGATGTAGATGCAGATGCTTCTACTTCAGAGCTATTGTTAGCACCTTGACTTTCGTCCGTAGACGTTTTTGGCGTACTTTTCTGTTCAGCAATATTTAGGGATGCTGAAACGTCAGGCACTGATAGATCGGTGCCTACAGCCTTGTCAGCTGTCGTTACTTTTTGATTTTCGATGTCCTCAAATCCTGAGCTGTTTCGAGGACTTATAGATATAACGTTGCAAATTCCACTGTCTTCATTGTTCAGAGGACTTATAGATATGACGTTGGAAATGCCACTGTCGTCATTGTTCAGAGTCAGTGTGTTTTGCACGTCACTTCCATCCGTGTCGTGGCTTTCGAAGCTTATTTCTGAAGTGGAATTCTTGTTCATCATGCTGTCTAAATTATCACTTTCTTGGGAAGTATTCATTAAATTGTGCTTAACTTCTTGGAACTACAAAGAAAAATGTTTTGGGGTTACATAATAAGCATAACATTTGTACATTTATTTTAAAATAATAATAATAATGATGAAAAAAAACATAGCAGTTATAACAATGAATTCTAATCATGGATATCTTAGAGTGCCCAACATGAAATCCCTATTTTCTTAAAAGTCCTATCCTCTAGCGTCAAAGATAGCAGTTGACTATCAATGTCAAAGCTAGAAGCAAATCTCAGCAGATGAAACACGGAAATCCTGGAAACTTCATCTACTTGGAGGGGGGGGGGGGGCAAGTTTTGACGCTACCTATGATACAATTGAGTCATTTCATGTTAACTAGGCTAGGGGTACCTGTTCGACCCCCTTCAATTCAATTCTGATGTAATCGCTATAGGGCATACATATAAGTTTGAAATGGACATCTGCAAACTGTCAGAGTCAGATATAGTATAGTTGAGATACAAGGGGTGATTATAAAAAGTTTACTATTTCACTGCCACAAAAAAGATCAAATCACCAAGTCTGTCACCTATTGCTCATGATACAAGAAACCTTACGTATGTGATTTAGTACAACTTTTTGTGTTGCAAAACATAGTTGCAGTATTAATCTTTTGAAGGGCAACAATTGTCTTTCTGTAACGTTGAATTCCCACCGGAAATTTAGAAAATTTTTATTTCAAAATAAGGGATAGCAATTTTTCAGCTATTTTTCACCAAAGTTATAAAAGTAAAACTTAATTAAAAGTTTCTGGTGCAAATCTGAATTAAAAGTAGGTGGGATATAATATATCCCACCGCCCCTCAAAAGGTTAAAGATCAGAAGCGAATACATTCATCATCAAATGGCACTTGCATAGGATATTTGAGGTTGATGCCTAACAGGGTATCTTTTTACTTTTTCGATTTTAATTGCAGTTTTTTTTTCATCGAGGACACTTTCGATTTTGGAATCAGTTTCGAAACTAAAAGTGCTTTCTAAAATTTAAAAAAAAATCTCCAGGCAAATTCGAAAAAGTAAAAGGTACATCGTAAAAGTTAGATATTGAGTCAGGTCAAGTGGTCGGCTTAACTTAGAATTCCCAGCGTTTAGTTTCCAGGAACGTTTGGTTTTCGTTTTATCGACCCTGAAGGAATGAAAGGTTTTATAAATGTCTAAAAAAAGAACCTCGGACCGTCAGTATGTCAGCGCAATGTACTAACCACTAACCATTGGGTGTCTGCTGATGGCATCAGATGCATGCAAAATATGACACGGATGTAATGTTTTCAAAAACTATTGGGATTCAGAAGGTCTCAGTACCTGACTATGGTCAATTTCGAGTAAATAGTGCATTTTGAGTACTCTAAGAAATTAAAAAAAATTTGAACATGTTGCCGGAAATATTGGATAGTTAAGTGGAAAGAAAAAGAGAAGGAATATTGTATATACCTCAGCTATGGCATCTTGCAGTCTTTGTACTTCAGTCTTTAGCCGTTCAATTTCTCCCTCTTTCTCTTCACATCTCTTCGTTTGTTTCATAAGGGCAGATTTTAACTGTCTAATCTCTTTGTCTTTTCTTTGAGTTGGCGTCAAGTATTCTTCTTGCTTAGCCAGATGACGATCACAATGTAAAATATACTTTTTGCCATAGTGGCATCGACTGACAGGTCGCGAAAGAGATGCTTCAGTACACTGACTCTGACTAGCGAAAGAATTGTAGCTCATAAAACTTCCAAAACTCCTGACAGAACTGTCGTCTTCCACTGAAAACGGCATGGATGTAACTGACCCCATGTCTCCATATCGGCCCTCCAGTTGCCAGGCATAATCCCGCGTGGATGATAGAGTCATGGACTTTGGCCGACATGGACTCTGATCTGGGACTTCTCCTTTCAATCGGACAGAAGTGGAACGGTTTAGTCTTGGAATGCGACATCTTCTGGCGCTTCGTGGTAGGGTCGAGGTTTTCGTGGCTTCGCTGCTTTCATCTGGCTCAGCCATCACCAGTTCTGAAATGAGACAAGAACAACTTTTTAGATTGACTTCAAAATGTCATAAAAGTTACACCAAAAATGACATATATAACTCAATAATTACTTGAAAGCCTATATTAACATGTTTTGATTTGTAAGTTGTTGACTTGGAATCACAAAGCTCTAACTAGTTTGGCCATTGTTTTGAGAAAAATAACATTAGAGTTTCTATTTGCCTCCAAAGGCAACACTGTAGGACCATTTTTGAGACTTGATAATTTTCGAAATACTCATTAGTACACACTATTGTCAACCACAAATTACAGTTTAGACTTTAAACTCATGACTTTCAGTAGATAATGTCATCCCATTTTAGCCGAGTTTGGCAGTTAGAACCTTTTTTTTCCAAGACAACGAAGTATCTATTACTTTAAATCCTAAATAAAAGGATTGAATTACTTTCTCCTCGTATAAAGTTCGTTTGATTTCTTTTTACACTATATACACTCTGTAAGTATTCATAAAGTTAACATTTATATCGTCGACTTCAATTTTAAAACAAAGATTCAACATGGAGTGTGTCTAGGAAACATAAGTAAGGCAGTGTCTACATGGAGCCGAATATCGTATTTAAAGAATGTTGTCGGGATAATCCCGCCATATTCACGTGTTCGGTGGGAAAAAGAAAGAAATATAAAACACAACATGAAAATTGGAACACCATGACATCTTTGAGGGCATGCATGTATCATGGGATGTAGCGAGAGGGATGGGATTTTTAGAATGTGAGAGCTACCGACACATGTGAAGCCGGGTGTTCTTACAGGACCAGAGGATTCAGTGGAAAATACTCGGTTAGGAAATACTCTTGTCTAAAACGTTCACAAGTTAGACACAAGAGACAGAGTTTCAAAACAAATGGGATTGGAAATTTTGCACATCTGGAGATTTGTCATCAGTAATATTATCATAATAATCATAAATATGTCCTCTGGGGGATTTGCAAGTCAGTATAATTTTAGTGAGATTTGCAAGTTAGCTATAAAAATGTCCCATTTTAGTAACAAGAGTTTCAGATTACGTCGTAAAAAGGGCTTAAAATATTAAGGGATAAGTTTTAGACCAACACAGTTAGCGTTAGTAGAAAAATTATAATGTTATGCAAGCTTCAGTAAGCATCAGTGGGTCCAGCAACAAATAGTTTTGCAAAATACAGAAAGGAGTCGCCCCTTGGAAATTTTTATAGGAGTAGATAATTTTTAGACGGGATTTAAGCAGACAGTAAAAATTAAGGAACAGAAGAGAATAGGGAAGTTAAGAGAGATGGAATTTAGATTCGAAAAAGGAAACATGCCTTGTTTCTAAGAAGGGAGAATTTTGTGTTCTCCGGTTCGAGTAAAAGAATGGTTGCTCATGAGCATCCGCATGATGGAAAAAAATGGAGTTTTTATTAGTGTGGTGGTGCAACGTATATATTAAACCAAAGGAATACCAAAGATGACGATGCTTCTGGCTAAGGAAATTAAGAGGTGAGTGTGGATTGTTCTATCAGGCTTTCCAACAATCAATAAATTCAAATAAAGTTGTATTTAGTAAATAAACATGAGTGAGGCATGCCTAGTATCCTAAATTCGTTGATATTAATGCAAATGATATACAGTCGAACCTCGTTATCCCGACATTCTAAAGAGCGGAAAAAAGTGTCGTCATAAGCGGAGTGTCGCGGTAACCGGAGTTGCAGAAAAATATGTTTATAAAAAGCTGAATTTTTACTTAATTTAAGACAATTTTAAATTCATAACTGTTCTTGCAGTTTTAAGCAAAAAAAATTATTATTAAACAAAATAAACACAAAAACAAAATTAATTGAAAAGAATAAAAATCAGATTTATAATGAGGTTTTTTTTTTTTTGTTACATGAAATATTGATGAATTTAGGTTTGCTTATCCCTAGATGTGCTTCCTACAATTCTTTTTTCAATTTACACAGTGAATTGCAACCAATATTCGTTTTTTCAGAATAGATGTTAGATAATTTCTGATCGTTTCAATGCAGTAAAACCTTCTTCGGTTTTAGTCGGCTGAAAAACGCCGTGTAACCACAAGAAAGCGCCGCCTGACCAGAACAAAAAGACCGGGAGTAGACTTATGCGTCTATTTGCAGCTTAAGCGCGTCATTCATAGTGTGTGGGTTTATTTATTCAGATAACGGATTGAAGTAAAATTTCTCATTTATCTCAATGGGTATTTTAGACACTTTTGTGAAAAGTTTGGCTACGAGATTTCTCACCGCTTAATTTCCATGCTTATAAGATGGATTATGAAAAATGAACAATTTTCCTAAACCGTCGGGATATCCGGAGTTGAAAATGATTCAACGACGTAAAATCCGGAGTTTATTTACATTCAAATCATATACAGAAAATCGGGACTTTGAAATACTGACGTGATAAGCGGAGTGACATGAAAACCGGATGTCGGGATAACGAGGTCCTACTGTATGTATATATATATATATATATATATATATATGTGTATATGGAAACAAATAATTAGAGGCATGTTCTTAATGCCTATTTGTCGTTTTGATTTGTTAATAAAGTCTTATTTAATCTTCAATGTTTCTAGAACTTGTTTATTTCAAAACATCCGAACCTGGGAACCCAAGTAAAACAATTAAAGCCATACGAGTTGTCGGACAACGTGAAGCATACACCTTTCCTCCTTTCCCATATTCCCCTTTTTTAAAATAAGTTTTAAACATGTAATAATAATCAGATAACGGAAAAGATATCCGACATTGCTTTATATGAGGGGTGGGCCAGAGAAAACTGATGAACTATTTCTCAACAACTTTTCTCCTACTGCGAGAACTACATTTAACATTCCGAACTAATAAAATATCTATATTTCACTGAAGGTCTGGCAACCTGCTTCATAAACCTATTGTCAACAATGAAAACTAGTTCACGTTATAATTCCTCCGAAACCCATCCTAAAAGTCAGAAAAGTCTTTATTTAATCTCGGGGAGTGGTGGCATACCAGGATGATTTATCCCACCCTTTCCTCGGGGCATTAAAAAGGCCGGTCAAATAAATACACCTCTTTTGACATAGAGAGCGAGTTTATGCCTAGAACACACCTGCCCTCATAGGATGAACGGCTCCAAATTGTTATCTAACTGCATATGTGGTTCTTTTGCAAAAATAAATCCATTTCGTTTTCATCTAAAAAATTGTGTAAGAGAAAGTTCTACTTCTTCGGCCTAAAATTTACGTGATATTTGCGATTTTTTTTCGGTTACAAAGAAAAGAGATTTCACCTTATTCGGACTTTTTGCATTACATTTATTTATATTTTAATTATATATTCAGTTTTAGGTGCATTCGTAATTATATAAAAGCGTAGAACTATAGTCGTTGTTTGGTCCGGCCTACGAAATTTACCCAATCGAATGGTTTGAAATTTAATATATATAACTGTTGCAGAATTTTGTCAAGTCACTTCAAATTTTATGAACATCGAGTTAAAACTTAAAAGATATTAATGAAACTTTTCTTCATTCTATTAATTTCGATCATACGTAATTAATTCAATGGTATCCCATGACAGGTAATGATTCTATGTTGCCATGGTGATGACATCCTATTTAAGATGGATTCCTATTATTTCCGTATTACAGAATTTAATATATACAATCGTAATAAATTTTGTATTCATGCATTTTTGTACTAGAGTGCAACAGCTATTGCACCAAGATCTGAATATTTATAAAACTAGTTATAGCACGAACGCATCTCATTTGCCATGTTTGACGTACAATTTCATACTTGTTTTAGTTTTCATTGACGCGAAGAATATATACATTTGATATATTGATCCCGAAGTTTATAAAGGTTATAGAGAAAGGAAAGTTTATTTAAGACATTTTCCTCCATTAAAACAAAATTAAAGTATTTTTTATTAAGCGTATAATTATACTGATATTATAATGAAAGAAATATAAACGAACTAGTTTTTCTTTTAAAAAGAAAAATCCATTAAATAAAAAACAACTGATTTCAGTCACAAAAATGTATTTAAAGAAAATTTAAATTTGTTAATAAATATATTACAAGTACACACTTTTTTTTGGTAAAAAAAATTAATTTCATTGCATTCACGAATCTAATTACTTGATTCAATACACATACGAGAACCTTTTTTTCCGTTAAGCTAGGTGATAGTTTATACAGTTAGTAAAAAGAAATTTTATTTAAATAATTTCCCCAAATTAAGGTTTAATAGCATTTTTCATTAAAAATATAAATTAAGTAAAATCTCGGTTCTGGAACTCCACAGTTGTCGACACCAATTCGAGTTTCGAACATAAAAATCGACCAAAATTTGATTACGTTTTCAAACAGAAAATTAGTACTCGGAAAGGGAGAGTGTCGTTGCCAAAACGACCAAATGGAAAAAATGTAGCAAAAGCGGCCAACATATTTATATATATATATATATACCGGGTGTCCCAAAAAGGACTGACTGATTTTAAAATTCAATAACTTGCAAACGGTGACAGATATTTAAAAAACTCTTGCAGGAGGGTTATGCATAAGGTCAAAAGTTTTATTACAGTGATTTTCGATTTTAGTTCGAATTACAAACAGTAGATGGCGCTGTAAGCAATAGTCGCTAAATACAGGCTCGATTTCTGGTCCTTTCTCTTGTTCCATGCTGAAAAAGGAGATGGAAATTTATTATCCGGGCCACGAAGTACCAAAAATCGAGCCTGAATTCAGCGTCTATTGATCGCAGCGCCATCTATTGTTTGTAATTCGAACTAAAATTTAAAATCACTGTAAAAAAACTTTTGACCTTATGCATAACCCTCCTGCAAGAATTTTTTAAATATCTGTCACCGTTTGCAAGTTATTGAATTTTAAAATCAGTCAGTCCTTTTTGGGACACCCGGATATATATATATATATATTTTTTTTTTTTTTTTTTTTTTTGACACAAAGCACACATATAGATGGTATACAGTAATTGCAGCAGTAACGAAATTCATGCTTTTTGAAATTCCTGTACGACAAGGTTGCTGAATCTACCGACTGTTAATACATATTTTTATTTTTCGTAGGCACGAAGAACATATACTACATGCAATATATTGATCCCGATGCCAAAGAATTTGATGCATTTTGAGATTCTACGAATAAAACAGCAAGTTAACTTTAGTGGTTCTAATAACCTAAAAGGAAAAAAAAAAGGATTAAATCCTCCTCTTTAAAATTAATTAAATCTCCTTTTTAAATCTCAAGTCGTTGAAAGTATCAAAAATAAAGATATGGGTACGGTTGTTGTTAAACATTTATTAAAATGTTACAAAATTCCATTGTCACACGTCATATAAAGTACTATAACGATTTTTTTATATTTAACTTACTGTATTTTAGTACTATGCTCTATGTTATTTAAAACAGGTAAGTACAGTTAATAATATGGGAGGTGGAAACCAATTAAACGTGTTTTCGTTATTTTTTATGGCGAAATTTGATTCTGTTTTTAAACAATTCTTTAGAACGAATTGTGTTCGAGAACAGAGTTACGACTTTATACTGACGTAATGCTAAGATGAAAGAAATATGAACAAGGGAGAAATGTATTTAGTTCAACAGCCAATTAATTTCAGTCACAACAATACTATTACATACAATTTTGTTTCATTAATAAATATATTAACAATAAAATACAAGCTCATTTCCTTTGTAAAAATAAATTGATTTCATTTCTATCCATAAACCTAATTAAAAAGTACCTGACTCAATGAAAATATAATTTTCACTTTGTTAAACTATATTTTTGTTGAATTTCTTTAATCATAGCATGTTTGTATTTACATGTTAAATTAAAAATACCGGAAATGTTTTAAATGACGTTTTTGTTTCACTAACATTATAAACTACAACCCTTTTATAGAAAAAAATGCTATTAATTCAACAACCAATTGATTTCAGATTTAATAATGCTGTTACAGATATTATTGATTCGTTAATAAATATAATATTCTAATAATAAATGCAATATTCCTTTTGTAAAAAGAAATTAATTTCGTATGTATATCTATAAATTGCCAGTCACAATGGAAATACTATACGTTTTCTTATTTGTTAAATTAGGCCGAAGTTTAATAATAAAAAAAAATATTTAAAACATTCCACTCAATAAAATTAGATGAAAGTATTTTTCATTTAATATATAAATGCATTGATGATACGGTAAAACATATAGAACCAAACTAATTAGTCTATTAAAAGATAAAAAAAAAAAAAAAAATGAATGTAATTCAACAGCTATTGATTTTAGACAAAATAATATTCTTAGAGAAAAGTTTGATTTGTCTATAAATATACTAACATTAAATTACACATATATTTCTTTTGTAAAAATAAATTAATCCTACTTGTATCGTACAAACCAAATTGCCTGACTCAATAAAGAAAATGTTTTCTTCTTTGCAAAACTAGATTGAAGCTTATAAGATAATGTATAAAAAGTTTATTAAAACATTTCTCCCAATAAAATTAATTGAAAGCATTTTGCATCAAACATATAACTGCAATGATAATATGATAAAAAAATAAAAAATAAACAATAGTTTTTCTTTTAAAAAGAAAAAAAAAGCATTTGATTCAACAGCCAATTTATTTCAGCCACAGCAATATTTTTATGGAAATTTTTGATTCGTTAAGAAATATACTAACAATACGCAAACATTCCTTTGAAAAAATAAATTGTTTTCATTTGTAACTCACAAATCTAATTGCCTGACTTAACGAAAATGCGTTTTCCCTCTTTGTTAATCTAGATCAAAGTTAATAGGCTTAGTAAAATGAAAGTTTATTTAAAGGAGTTCACGATTAAAGTAAGACGAAAATATTTTTCATTGAATATATACATATAATCATGCTATGCTGCAATGAAATAACTAATAACCAAACTAATTTTCCTTTCAAAAGGGAAAGGTACATTTTATTTCCTTAGCCGCTTGGTTTTAGTCACAATAGTATCTGTTCATAAATATACTAACAATAAAATACATTCATATTTCTTTTATAAAAAAAAATAAATCAACTTCATTTGTATTCACAAATTTAATTGCCTGACTCGATGAAAATAAGTTTTCTTCTTTGAGTTTACTTAGACCACTTTCTCCCCCCCCCCCCCCTCACTCCCCCGAAAAGAAAATAAATAAAAGAACTTTTGATTCAATATATAAAGATAATTAGGCTACAAATTATTAGGTTTAGTAAAATGAAATAATATATTGTTAAAATAAAATAATAATATATCTTTTAGTAAATTTCACAACTTTATTAAATATATTATTGGTATTTTTCCATATAAAAATGCTTTTTGGTGTTATTAGAGTGCAATTGAAAATATTCATTCTTAAAAAATTATGGAATTTTCAATTAAAACAAACACAAAAAACAAGCCGGAAATTTTACGTCAAACGTGGCAAATGAGGTGCGTTCGTACTGTAACTAGTTTTATAGATATTCAGATCTTGCGCAATAGCTGCTACACTCTTACGCGAAAACGCCTGAATACAAAATTTATTACGATTATAAATATTAAATTCAGTAATACGAAAATAATATGACTCCATCTCGAATAGGATATAATCAGCATGACAACCTAGAATCATTACCTATCATGGGATATCATTGAATTAATTACGTATGATAGGATTTAATAGAACGAAGAAAACTTTTCTTAATATCTAAGTTTTGATTCGATTTTTATAAAATTTGAAATGATTCGACAAAATTCTTCAACGATTAAATTTCAAACCATTCGTTTGGGAAGTTTTTGCGTTGTTATATGCGGACAGACGGACGGGCCAGACGGCTACTATAGGTGCTAGGTATTTATATAATTACGAACTCATCTAAAAAGAAAAAAGTTTTCGCCTATGTTTTGTAACCTGTTGAGCCGGGATTGGATCCCCTAGTTATAATTAAAATACATATACCATATATTCAATAATTTTCTGATATGTATTTTTTGAAAGAAACTGTTTCAAAACAAAATATCTACTTCAATGTTGAAGAAAATACTTTTACTTTCCTGAAAACAATATATTCACATATAAAATTATTAGCGTTCCCATGGCAGCGGAGAGACACCTGTAAAATCAGCTATTCTTTTGAAGAGCAGATCTTTTACGAGGTCATAAAAAATAATGAAATCGCAGAGTAAATGTCATTTGAATTCGCCAAGCACGAAATGTCACTAACTCCGACAAATTACACAGTTAGATAAACAGGAACTAGATTCTCATTAAACTTGACATGTACTGTTTTGACAATTTCCGAGATATTAAAAAGCAGAAAAACCAACGTTTCCGAGATAGCTGATTAATCTTTTTGAGTATAAAAATTCTTATGGGATTAAAAATATAGCATTTAATGAGAGAGATTTTCATGCAAAATGGAAAGATTCTAACGGCAACGATATACTTGTAAAATCGGCTATTCTTTTGAACAACAGGTTTTTTAAGAGATCATAAAAAATAATGAAATCACAGAGTAAACTTAATTTGAATTCGTCAAATTACGCCAATATTCTGTCGAAATATTCAATATAATATTTTAATTATTATTTTCATCAATATTCTGACGCAAAACAAGAAAAACATTATTACTAAAGTAATGTATTCAATCATTTATTGAAGAAGGATTTTTGAAAGAAGCGTTGAAAAACAAAGTATCTACTTCAAAGTTCAAGAAAATACTTTTACTTTCCTGGAAACAATATATTCACATACAAAATTAATAGCGTTCCCATGGCAGCGATGCACCTGTAAAATCGGCTATTCTTTTGAACAGCAGATCTTTTACGAGGTCATAAAAAATAATGAAATCGCAGAGTAAACATCATTTGAATTCGTCAAGCACGAAATGTCACAAACTCCGACAAATTACACAGTTAGATAATCAGGAACTAGATTCTCATTAAACTTGCCATGTACTGTTTTGACTGTTTCCGAGATAGCTGATTAATCTTTATGAGTATAAAAATTCTTATGGGATTAAAAATATAGCATTTAATGAGCGAGATTTTCATACAAAATGGAAAGATTTCAACGGCAACGATACACTTGTAAAATCGGCTATTATTTTGAACAACAGGTTTTTTAAGAGATCATAAAAAATAGTGAACTCACAGAGTAAACTTAATTTGAATTCGTCAAATTACGCCAATATTCTGTCCATTACGTCGAAATATTCAATATAATATTTTCATTATTATTTTCATCAATATTCTGACGCAAAACAAGAAAAACATTATTACTAAAGTATTGTATTCAATCATTTATTGAAGAAGGATTTTTGAAAGAAGCTGTTGAAATACAAACTATTTACTTCAAAAGTTAAAAAAAAAAAAATAAGTTTTTAACACTTTCCAACAAAGTTGAAAAGTGTTTATGCATTCGGTTTCTCTGACCGTCTGTCAACGCTCTAACTCCCATAAATATACTCGGATTTTCATGAAATTGATAAAGGTTATTTAGGGTCGCCAAAGCCTGTTTGGTATTGTATATGAAGTTTGTAGGATTAATCGTTCATTTACAGGGGCGCTCAAAAGTATTCCATTACATTATGGTATATGGGGAAAATCGTTTGCAGAGTATTTTAATGACATTACTTTGTTTCAAATGTATTGAAACTGATATAAATCACTGAATTTCACTACGATCACGTTAGAACAAGGCATTCATATCACTGTTTATTCATTTACAGGGACACACAAAAGAAATCGGTTCCAGTACAGTAATGTCTTTGAGTAATAATTGCTGGAGTGTACGGTTTAAAATTCGGTATGCGCTTTTAAATTAAATTAATTTTTTGCATCTTACTCGTTATATATTAATTCTATACCTCATATACAGGGCTGCACAAAAGTATTCACGTACCGTTCTCCTTATTAGAGGAAATTGCTGAAGGTAATTTTTCAACTGAAATATATGTATCTCTTAAGTGAACTAAATTTTGGTATGTAATGTAGTTAACAGATTCAAATCTAAATATCATATACAGGGCTGCTGAAAAAATTTGAATAATTTTCCGATTGTGTATGGGAACAGTTGAAATTAGGTTTTGAAATGTGTTATGGGTTTCCATATGGTTGAATTAGACATAATATTTAAACTTTTAAACGGTGCAGTTTTGTTACATTATTCTGAATGTGTTGGAAAGTGTTTCATAATCTATGCTTGACGCACGATTTTTTCTTTCTTGTTAATTTCTTGAAAACATTATATTCACATACAAATTAATAGCGTTCTCATGGCAGCGATACACCTGTAAAATCGGCTATCCTTTTGAACAGCAGATCTTTTACGAGGTCATAAAAAATAATGAAAAACGCAGAGTAAACATAATTTGAATTCGGCAAGCAAGCAATGTCACTAACTCCGACAAGTTAAATAAACAGGAACTAGATTCTCATCAAACCTGCCATGAACTGTTCTTACAATATCCGAGCTAACTTATTAATCTTTATAAGTATAAAAATTCTTATGGGATTAAAAATATAGCATTTAATTACAGAGATTTTCATACGAAATTAAATGACTCCAATTAGAGAAATATTTGCTGTAATTAGTTAAAATCGTAAACAATAAATAATTAGTTTGGAGATAAACAAAGCAATAGTTAAAATCGTGACTATTAATTCCATATTTATTAAACTAGATTGATAACGGCGGCGTGCATCAGTTGAAATAACGTTAGAATTTTAAAATGGAAACGCTCGCAGCGCAGAGTGAATAAATAACATTTTCTTTAGCCATTGTTAATTCCGATACACGTTTCTGCGTTGTGTGATAATCATAAATTAAACTTTCAGACATACATACAGATAGCTCCATATTCTGCAATTGTGCAACATGTGGAAACTTCCATCAGCAATTTAGTATTGCAATTTCCGCTTTATTTAGTCATAGGGGCTGTGCATATAATAACGTTATCATTTTAAGGGGGAGGAGGGATCTCACACTTGATATCACAAGGTATTCCTAGGGGAAGGGGATGTTGCTTTTTGATATCGTTATCATTTTTGATCCAATCAAACTTTTCTTTTTTGAGTAACTTTTACTTTACATCCAAATAGTCTGTTATTTTTTATTTATCATTACTACGTACATACGTAGTATAGGGTAAGTCTTGTAATCGTTTTAAAAATCGAAAAAATTTTTTTGACGGATTTACACGTTTCAGACACTGGAGATTCCGAAAAACATATTAAATTTTGCCGTCCGTCCGTGCGTGCGTGCGTGTGTGCGTGCGCCTGTAAACGCTTATCTCCCGAACAAATTCAGATAGAGACTTGAAATTTGGTATGTACTTAGTATATAATAATGGGAAGAAGACTAGTGAATATTAAGTAAACTCGATTATTCGGCACTATTTTTTTCGGACTCTCGAAATATTCGTTCTGATAAAAGGTATATAAAATTTTTCGAAATTGTTTATTATAAGGAGTGAATATAAAAGACAATAAAAAAACACAAATTTTGCATAAAAGATGAAGTCGATTGGATAATTAGTTGCCGAGATATTTGTAATCCTATTTTTCACACTCTTCGATTTTTCATAATCCTATATTTCATGCAAATTTCAATTCAAAGATATATTTTAATTCGAAATAAGACGTTTAATCCGACGCAGTAAACTGTTAGTTAATATGACTATCATTTTTGGTGTTATAAGGATGTTTCTTTTACGCAATTCGGTACTACTCGGTTATCCCGTCGACCAAAAAACTATCGCCAAATTATCGCTAAATACCGCCAAGTTTATCGCCAAATCTGGCGATAAAAATTTTTCGTTAAAAGTGACGCCAACTTGGCGCTATCTTCAGTATTTCGCCGAATTCCCCCATTGTAATACAATCAGGGTCCTGTTTTGTTAAAAATATTTAAATATACGTTTAAATTTTATTTTGGAATTGCAATGCATTTTATTAATAGTTTACAGACGTTTTATTTTGATATTTTATATTATGCATATCTATGATGGGTAAATATTACGGTGGCCCCCAACGACTAGGTTTTATATGTTTTTATGAAAATACAAAGCTATTATTAAAGTCATTAAAAGTTTATAAAATTACTTTATTTCAAAATTTGCAATACCCAAAAGTTTGGCATTACTGTTTTCTGCTATATGCGCACATAATTCGCTATTAGAGAAACCGACAGCATAATTATGTTGGAAATGATATTTGCGTTTACCAGTAAAGAAACAGAAATAATGTTATGCACTGTTTTGTTGATAAATTCTGCTTTTAACCTCCCCGGGCAGATGGCAAGTGCAAGAAGACAATATTAATGTTAAATGCATTATGTAACAATAACAATAAGCTATTATTAACTACTTTTAAATAGTAGCTAACTCTTTTTAGATGTAACTTGAAATAAATTTGTTTCATGTATTGATATTTTATTAATTTCTTGAATCCGTAAACCATGCGACTAAAACATGTATAATCATATGCGTATATCACTGCAAACATATAAAATGAAAAAAAGAAAAGAATGTAAAAATAAAAAGAACTTTTAGACATTATATCATTTGGGAGGGGGGGGGGGGTCCAAAATTAGCAAAATGTTTATAACGTTATATATGTATAGCCCCAAATAAGGTGGAAAATTACTATACTAAATTCATGTCAAAGTTGATAGAAGTCTTAATATTTATACGTTAAAGTGAATATAAACTTAAGTATACTTTCTTTTACTACTTTAACACAATCGAACGGGTTGGTAAATAAATCATACCAACAGTAATTTTTTCAACTGAATGAATATGTGTTCAGGCTGAGACACGAATCTAGAACCATAAATAAATAAAATATAATAAATGAACTATAATAAATAAATAACAAAAACTGTAAACTGTAATTAAAAAAATATCTATAAAGTAAGGATTACTGTAATTAGTATAATTGGCGGCATGCCTGGCGCATTTGTATCTGACCTGATCCTGATAATACGCAAGTACCATAGATATATAAACAAGCATAAAGTTCATAAGGCCTGTTTTCATAGTTTTTACATCATTTGGCATAAAATCTGTTTCTGAAGACAAGCTTTTAAAAAAAATCGCCTATACTGGAAAAGAACCTGCAATATTACCACCACTGAAACAAGTTGTACTTTGCAGAAATTATTTTTAACAGTACGTGAAAAATATTATTTTTAAAAGAAAAAGTCAAAATGACAGGACTTACCATACAAGTCTAAGAACGACATTTTGGAAATAAATGCGTGTGAAATACCAGAAACAGTGACCGAGAGACTTAATCCGGAAAAAAACTAACTATGCGGCCAAGCAAAAATGGCAACAAAATTCGATTACTCGCTAATGCCTTCTAATCTCGTTAAAGGCTAAAGTTAGAAACCTATTTCTTTTTTTCTGGCATTACACATATTTATGAGATCTGATTGATAAACAGGATTGTTGTTGTTGACAAGACAAAATAAATGAATTCCAAGTAAAGGATTCCAAATTACTACAGTCGAACTGGGTTATAACAGGAACGAAGGGAGTACAGCATTTGTTCGTTATGGTAGAACTTTCGAAATAACGAAATAAGACTTTATGTTACAAATATAAAGAAGGAAATAAGTTCATTTAAATTATTAAAAATTACATAGTGATCACTCTTGTCAATTTTATTTAAATTAGCTACTACATAATGCTTACTTTGGACAACTTTATGTAAATTTCTAAATTAATGTAATATGAAACTAAAGTCCTGTTGGTAAACGTACACATATATTAAGACAGACTTTAAATACAATTAAATTCAATAAACCCAACTGGAGTGAAAAATTAGCCGGGGCCAGGAATCGAACCTGGGTCGACAGCATAACGTGCTGTTGCTCTACCGTTAAGCTACCCTGGCCGATGTCCTAGCCTGGCAATTTCTCACTAATAAACCAAGTTGGGGAACGTCACCGTCCATCTATCAGATAGCACAGGATGACGTGACAACGATGAATAAATTTCTTTTTCCATCGATCCACAATATAAATTAAAGCACATAAATTAATGTCTGAATTCCTGTTGGTAGTTTGACATTGCATTTTAATTCTTTTTCGATTACGAATTTAGCAGTACGAATAAATTATGTGAAAATAATTGGAGAAATCACATAATATCACTTATTTGCTAATTGAAAAAGGTTTTTTAAAAAAGTTATTTTTCTTCAAGATTTATTTTTTTCGGTTGCATTCAAATTAGAATACTGTACCTCGCCTGCTTGCCTCTAATGTTTTTGCTGCGAGTTGTAAACGCAGCTAGCAGCAAAAACACGGTTTATTTTAGCACGGTTTGATACGGTTTTCTACTTATTCTTTTAAAAAAGTAAAATGCATACTCAATTTTTTAAAAGTATGGCCGTAATATTGTTTCAGATAAAAAAAAATATAAAAATATATAAAAAAAAAAAAAAAAAAAAAAAAATTAAAAATAAATATTTAAACCACAAATTTGAATACGAATGAGTATTGGGCATTTATTTATCTGTATGAAATAAAAATTAACATTATAGATGCAATTACAGACTTTCCCCTCACAATTGAGTTAAAATACGACTTCCCTCTCTCTCTCCCCACCCCCAGGTCCATGCCCTTCTCCCTCATTTCGAGTTTCAGGGTTGACGAAAATTATTTTGTACGGTTTGGATTGAGTTGACTTAAAATAGAATTTTTTTTGGCTCGGTAAAGCTTAGGGTTGACTTCAAATGAAATTTTTATGTTCAGGTTGGGTTTCGGGTTGACTTCAAATGGAACTTTCGGGTTCGCGTCAGGTATAACTTGCCGCGTGCCGGGCTCTGTTTCACCTTATACATTTTTCTTTTAAGTAATTTAATAGACTTAAAAAAAAAAAGAAAAACTACCATTTGTTTGTTTTGTTAAAAGAAGTTAAGTCCTAGTGGAATAATTGTACAAAAGATGATTTCTTCAAAATTTTTCGTCCTATTTTACTTAGTTTAGGGAAAGTGTGTGTGTGTGTGGGGTGGGGGGGGGGGGTGGATAGGAAAGTATTTTGTGAATTTTCAAAATTTTTGATATCTGAATCAGTTTCCACGTTATAACGGAGTTTTAAGTAATGCATTTTTATGTATGCAATCATTTCCATTTTATTGCTCCTTAAATGTGAGTTCTAACCCGAGTCTTTGCAAGGGCCGGATTGTACCACATCCGGACCCGAAAATTCTCCTTTAAGTCAACTCGAAACCAACAAAAATTTTTGTCAACTCGAAACCTGACCTGAACCCGAAATCAAAGAAAATTATTTCATATTTTAATACAATTTTGAAAAAACAGTTTGCAATTTTAACTCTAATATACATTTTAACTTTTTCGTATAAAAAGGAACATATATTACACTGATTAATATTCAAATGTCTAAGGTTTTTTTCAATTTAAAAATATTAAGAACTGTCTTTTGAAAAATCAAGTCTCGATCTGAAAAAATCAAAACTCAACCCGAAACCGAAACATTTAAAATCAGCCCGACTCGCAACGAAAAGAAATAGCTTCAAACAGACCCGACCCGATTCTAACAACATTAG
The DNA here is from genome assembly GCA_963932465.1 of Maratus speciosus. Taxonomy (NCBI): domain Eukaryota; kingdom Metazoa; phylum Arthropoda; class Arachnida; order Araneae; family Salticidae; genus Maratus; species Maratus speciosus. The sequence goes on from OZ010798.1 coordinate 298,776,884, forward strand.
AGCGTAAACATATAACAAATTAATACCTTGTAATAATATACTAATTTTAATTGCTAAAAGGAGTAAATTAAAAGTTTAAAAACCGCAAAAAAGGTTTATTCGACTGTTTGCATGTTTCGACTTGGGACTGTGTATATATAACGTTACCACTTTAGGGGGGAGGGGTCTGGCACATGATGTCGTAAGATATCTCTAGGGGTAAGGGGGATTTTTCTTTTGATATCGTTATCCTTTTTGATCCTACCAAAATTTTCTCTTTTTATTTGTAACTTGTTCTTTACATCAAAATAGTCTGCAATCTTTATTTAATATGTTATCAGTTTTATGAAAATACAAAGTTATTATTAAAATCATTAAATGATTACAAAATTATTTAATTCTAAAATAGGGAATACCTCAACGTTTGGCATTCTATTCTTTTGTCATATGTGTATGCATATATAATCTGCTCTTCAAGAAACTAGGATACTGGTGTTTACCAGTAAAGAAAAAAGAAAAAATGTTGTCCGCCTGTTTTGTTGATAAAAAGTTCTGCATGTCACCCCCCCCCCTCCCCCTCGCCGTGTGGGGCAAGTGCACGAAGGCATTATATATTACTGTCGAATGCATTATGTAACAAAAATCTATTATTAAATACTATTAAATAGTAACTATTTCGTTCACATTTCCTTTGGTATAAAATTATTTCATATATAATACGGATATTTTATTGACTTCTCTTCATTTGAATCAATAAAGTATGCAAATAATAAATGTATAACCACATCTGAATATCACTGCAAACAAAAGAAAAAAATTGTAAAAAAAAAAAAAAAAATAGACATTGATAACGATATCATTAGGGAGAGAGGAGGGGGGGGGGGTTCGAGGAACGATAACATATGATATCATAAGGAGGGGAGGGGTCCAAAATTACCAAAAAGTTGATATCGTTATATAAGTATAGCCCCTTTACCCGAGTCAAAACAAATAAATAAAAATATTCTAAAATTGCACAGTCTATCAAACGCCATCATTCAATTTTTCTCTCAAGTCTATACTATCCATGCATTATAAAAGAAAACATCGAGATTGCAGCATGCAAAAATTCAATATGTAATATCATTTGCAGAATCATTTAACTTACCAAAATTACGGCTCGAGTTACTCAATGGTTACGGAATTAGAAATAAACATCCAAGTAAAAAAAAAAATAATAATAATAATAACGCGCATAATATGAAAAGTACGTGAAAAATTGAATGATGGCGTTTCATAGATCATGCAGTTTTATAATACTTTTATTTATTAGTTTTGAAAAGGACTCGGGTAGAGTCGAAACATGTAAACAGTCAAATAAACCTATTTTTACTCTTTTTAAAGTTTGTTATAAGGTTGCTGTTATAAAACTTGTTATAAACAAGTTTAATTGTTTAACAAAATCGGCTGCAATTATTGATTATAAGGATTAAAATAATGTAATACAACATAGTCTAATTTAATTCCTATTAAAATTTGAATATTGCGTCATCAATAACTGTTCTAGTCTTGTTGAATGTCGAGGTTGTATAAAAGGAAGATTAAGAGAATTTCATTAACTATACAAAAATAGCTATAGTTAAAATGGTAATACTTCCAAACTTGAAATAGTAATAATCTCGTTAAGGAGATTGGGATTTAATCGTTTTCAATAATAGCAACTAATTTTCTTTATATTTTAGCAAAAGCCAAGTGTTAACGATGTACATTTACTATAATGAAAACTTGCTTTAATTATAGGTCTTGTAATTAAAACAGTGAAGCCTTTCATTATAATATAATGCCAGTTAATAAATCACTGATAGTTTTAGTTCAATCCAATGTGAAGGGGAAGGCTTTGAGAAAAGAAGATTAAGTGAATTCGATTTATTATTAATGCAGTCAAAAATATAAGCGGTTAAAATAATAATATTCGTAAATCAGAAATAGTTATGATCTCGTTAAGGAGATTAGGATCTAAGCACTATCAATAATCATAACTAATTTTCATTAAGGGCAGTTGGAAAGCAAATTGGTGACAAAAATCATTTCTTTTTATTATTTTGAATCCTACATTTTTCCTCTTATGAATGGTATATTACTTTTGTTTCTATATGACAACGAGAAGTAAAAAAATTTTAAGTAATTCAGTTTGTTTACATCATACATACACATTAAATACATTAGAAACTAAGCCTCATGGGCATTAGAAAGTTAAAATGTTTGTGTCATAAAACCAGGGCTGCGGAGTCGGTGGGAATAATGGACGACTCCGACTCCGGGAATTTTAACAGATCCGACTCCGACTCTTTCGCTCAAAAATGGCCCTGACTCCGACTCAGGCTCTTTCGCTCAAGAATGGCCCCGACTCCGACAACGTAGTCCTGCTTGTAAAATGGACAACACCGACTCCGGAAATTTTAACAGATCCGACTCCGACTCTTTCGCTCAAAAATGGGCCTGACTCCGACTGCGCAGCCCTCATAAAACTCACCTTCGACCAGTGCCCTGTTATATTAGTTGCATATCACAGACCAATCCTCTTCAAATATGCACCCATTACTGTGTAGTGAACGAAGTAGGGGTGGTGGTGGTGGTGGGTGGGGGTGTGGTACGTGATGGTTGTTGATTACTGAAATGAGAAGACGTGCAGCGTACGTCCTGGATGTCAAAGGGTTAATATTTTATTATGACTATTTTCAATTTAATGCAAATATTTATTAATATTTCTCTAAAATTTTTTACAGAGTTATGATAATATACTAAGAATGACTAAGAAAGCTTAATTAATATTGACTAGGCTATGTTTAGCCAAAATGTAAACTGTCCAATATTGATGCAATGATGTACAAAACTTATTCCAATACTGAGTCAATCTTCTTCAACTATAAACGTGAGAGTAGATAACAGAATGCATTTTGAAATTCTATGATAGATTTGCAGCATTTAATTTGTTAAAAGTAGAAGTTTTGACTATTATATTCTTGTAACAATTCAATTTCATAACTGTAGTGACATGATGAACCTTTATAGCGTCCTTTGAAAATTTTGAGCCTATGCGAGAGTCGAGCGCTACATTGTACTTCCACAATGCACAAAAAATTGACGACGCGACTTACGGTCTAAATACTCTAAACATTGACGCTTTTACCTTTTCATATCTGACCTTAATTCACAAGATTTAGGTTTTGGTGGAATTACACAGAATAATCCACAAGTCATACTTTTAATGATTTTGAGTTTTCATTTTTAGGTGCGTTCGTAATTATATAAATACGTAGCACCTATATAGTCGTCGTTCAGTCTGTCCGTCTGTCTGTCTGTACATAACAGAGCAAAAACTACCCAACTGAATGGTCTGAAATTTTAAATATATAATGTTTGCAAAATTTTGTCGAGACATTTCAAATTTTATGAAAATCGGATGTATAGTTTAATGACAGGGATAGTCAAAAGTTTTCCGTTACATTACGGCCAATGGGAAAAAAATATTGCAAGAGCATTTTAATGATGTTACAGCCTTCCGAATGATCTGAAATTTTAAATATATAATTGTTGCAAAATTTTGCCGAGTCATTTTAAATTTTATTAAAATCGGATGTATAGTTTAATTACAGGGACAGTCAAAAGTTTTCCGTTACATTAAGGCCAATGGAAAAAAAAATATTTCAAGTGCATTTTAATGATGTTACAGCCTTTCGAAGAGAATGAAATTGATATGCACTTATAAGTACACTAAAATATACATTCAGTACAATATGCAGTTCAAAAACACATTTATAAAACTAGTTATAGTACAAACGCACCTCATTTTCCACCTTTGACGAGCAATTTCCAACTTGTTAAATACGGTATGTGACGCAAGTGTTCCCCCATACTATGGTAAATGTGTAATTAGTATATATTCACTCTCAACGGTGTCCAATGACTAATTCCTATAAACCGTTAGGCATAGACATATAGTTCTAATTACAAAAATTGTTTTAAATGAGGTAAAGAAGTATTTTAAAAGCGATTTGGGACAATAAAAACTTTCTTAAAAAATTATGGTCCCACTTTCCTATATAAGTTATATTTAGTAAAAATGTCCTATTACACTAAGAAGTAAGACAAAAGAAAAGTCCCATTCTTCTACGATTAAAACTGGCCGAGTAATAGCTATTTAAAGTTGAAGCATTGCTGTGAAATAAGGGTCATTCACAAATTTACTAGAAATATAAATAATTGTTAGATAAAAAAAAAAAAAATAAATAAATAAAAGTTGACAGTAAGATTAACATTACAATATAAATTTGAAGTGTATTTTCATTCTGATACATTAAAGAAAAATCTACAGCTTGTACTAGAAATATAAGTTAAAAAATAACAGAACATTTGTTAAATGAAATGACGAAAAGCAACAGTCGCAATTCTTTACAAAATGATACATATTTTAAAATGCTATCAGATTATCTAACCTGAAATTTAATTGATAAAAATTAAAGTTATCTTAAAACTTGTTCTAAGTGACTCCCTTCAGCTGCAATGCAGAAATGTATACGCAAAATAAATTTTTCAAATACTTTAAGCACTTTGTGTATTATCCCTGGAAGCATGGCCCAACTCATCTGCGTTCAGATACAAAAAATTGGCATATGTCATACAATTCAAAGTTTTATAACTCGATCAGTTTTAGTGTTAGATGAAGGAGACTTATTTTGTCTTACGTGCAGGGATGTAGTGGAGGGTATACGGGGGTAAACGCCGTATACCCTCTGGATTTTTTAAGGAACACCGTATAGCGTACACCCTCTGTTTCTCAAGAAAACTATAGTATGCATACACTAGGGTATACCCTCTGTCTTGAGCGTATACCCTCTGTCTTGAGCGTATACCCTCTGTCTTGAGCGTATACCCTCTGTTTATTTTACGACTACACCACTGCTTACATGTTAGCGTTACAGGAAATTTTTACTAAATATCACTTACAGGACCGGAGGACCGTGTAAAAATTTTAATTTTGTAACTTTTTAAGAAATTTTTTTATTGATCCGAACGACTTTATTTTATTATTATTTTTTTTTACCTCATTTTAACCATTTTTGAAAATAGAACAATATATCTACGACTAACACTAACGGTTTAGAAATTAGTCATTGGACACCGTTTAGAGAGGACACCATGTATATATAATTCGAAATTTAAAGCTTCATAACTCGAACAGTTTTAGTGTTAGATAAATGAGACTTTTTTTTGTCTTACACGTTAGCGTTACAGGAAAGTTTTACTAAATATCACTTACAGGACAGGAGGACCGAGTAAAAATTTTAATTTCATAACTTTTTAAGAATTTTTTTTTTATTGATCCAAACGACTTTTAAAATATTTTTTTTTTTTTTTTTTTTTTTTTTTTTTTTTTTTTTTACCTCATTTTAAACATTTTTGAAATTGGAACTATATGTCTATGACTAAAGGTTTAAAAATTAGCCATTGGACACCGTTGAGACACGACACCATGTATACATAATTCGTTTATTTTAAGTACTTTCTAAGCTATTTTATTTCGAGAAATAGTGATTTCTATTTATTACTAATTGATAATTGAAGACATTTTTCTTAAATGTTTTGTATACTTTAAAAATTGCCCGAACCTTCATATTTCTATACAAGTAATGTTTGAATAAATTGTTGAAATAATGTTGGAAATTTTACTACAATCAATCCACAATGCAAGATTTTTAGCCGCTTTTTCATTAAAAACAAGTTGAACACTTTACATCGTTTAACTATCTTCACTGAAGTATTACCACTGAAACGTTGTACAAGCATTTTTAAGAAGCTTTAATTTTTAAAAAACCCAGACTTTAATGATTTGATCTTTTCATACCTGACCTTAATCCGTAAGATTTAGACTTTGAAGGAATTATACAAATTAATTAACATCGTTTCGTCATAATTTTCACTTGTAATTTTTAAATATAGTAGATATGTGACGCATACGCTTTCCTGAAGTATGTTACTTCCGCAGTCAGTATATGGGGCATTCTCACAATCTTTAGACTTTCGGGAATAAAATCTGCTAAAATTAAACTTGCTAAAATAACATTTTAATCTGATAGACGAATGCCTTAATGATTCAAATTAAAGAAAAAATGGTCAGCAGCGAAATTTTTTTTATTTAACTGAGGATTAAGTTAAACTTGCGAGTTTAACTTTCCTTACCATTTTACCACTATAACTTTCCACTTTCTTCTAAATTTTTATTTATAATGAATTTGCATAGTACCAACAGGACATTCAAATAAGAAATAATAACAATGTAGTATTTTTAGTACAAAATTTTGGCATAACATTGTCTTAAATGGGTGTTAAAGAAGGGACGGTAAGGTAAAAAAGGGGAACCGTATAGGAAAAAAGGACGGTAAGGGGAAAAAACGGGTGGTAAGGATGGTACGGTAAGGAAAATTAACACCTATTTTTAGGCAAATCATGTTAAGACTAAGTGATAGTCACAATGTTCATTGATTTTTAGAAACAGTTATTTACATTGTATTAAATTTATAAAAAAAATTTTATTTACCTCGAAAAGTGCAGGAATAAACCTTGGGGACGGTAAGACTACCAATAAAGCCACGATGCTCTAAATTGATATTTAAATGATGATTTAAATTCTGCAGTAAATTTCCTGTCAAAGAATTTTAGACATTCTTTCTCCAGCATACTTCTTCATGAAAAAAAACTTGAAAAAAAATATGTGGCTGCATCTGAAGTGATTTTCTGTATAAGTTTAGCAAGAGGAATGGTAAGGAATCTAAAACCCAGGGACAGAGTTAAAAAAAATATCAACTCTAAAAATGTGTGCAGGTTAATTTTTTGCTACATATTTACACAAAACAATTGTCCCAGTTTCGAAAAAAAATCACATCTAATTACTTTTATTGAAACAATTTTATACAGACAGCTCCAAACTTAAAAGTGAGCATCAGGGACACGGGACGGTATAGGAGTTTTCCTGGTATTTGGACCCCCAACATCGTCCAAAACTTATTTATCTCGTTAATATTGTTATGCAATCATGCAATGAGATGTTCCCGAGTATATGAAATAAAAAAACCCCACAAGAATATGGTCTAAAATAAAAATTATTATTCAGGGACTTAAAAGTCAAAAGACTGTGAGAATGCCCCATATACTGTTAAGAACAATTATAAATTTAAGTTATACATAAGTAAATTTATATTTCCATTTTCAACTGCACAAAAATCATAATTTAAGATTATTTATTAGTATTTTTTAAAGGTTTTATTTCCCTGTTGTCTCGCGCTTTTAAAAAGTAATGTTTTTATGTCTGTCTGCGTATTAATATTTTAATAAAATAAAATACATTTCATTATAAATATATATTTTCATATTAAATTGATTTTCGGTGCTCTATTCTACTTTGATTTTAAAATCCTATATTACTCTTATATAATAAATAAATAAAATGTATATCACAGCCAAGCACTTCAAAAATGACAGAGAATTTTTCATCTAAATGCAAATGTATATTTGCATGAAATGTTCAAATTTTATCGACAATTTTATTTCAGAGAACATTCTACTCCTCCAATGGCGTGGCTTTAATTTGTTTCTGGCTTGGGGGGGGGGGGGGGTAGCTGAATGGGAATGATTTCATGCGGGGCTATAAAATGGGCATAATATACACATAATTAGATTTGAAAGAAAACTTTTGATTTCGTAGGAGAGTTCCTCCAACCCCCTCCCCCCCCACACACACTCTTCCCTGGATCCACACCTGTACAGAGATACCGTGTATTCTTCCGTATAACGCGCATTTAAAATTCTGACTACATTTTCTATTTTTAGGCATATTTCTTCTATTACGTGCACACCCTTCTTTTCAAAGAAACTTTTGAGATATGTAACAAAAAATCTAACAAACAACATTAAAAATAATAATAAGTACAGTACTTTTCATGTAATGCGATACTCAACATTATTAAGTTCATGCCCTTTATAATATTTTGTGAATAAATAGCATACTCTTTAACGTGGGTATCTTGATTCTTTGTACTCATTTCTGTTTGGTTAATTTTGAATCTTATTTTTATAAGAGCTCTTTATACTAGGGATGCACCGGATGTGGATTCTTGACGGAGACCGGATACGAATATCCGGCACAAAATTTTACCGAATATTCAGTATCTGGACGAATACTTTCTCGTTTTTAATTTCAATAGTAATATTTCTATTTTATACTTGCTTTATGGAGAAAAAAATTAAATTACAATTTTATGTCATTCAAATGTTAATAATAGATTTAAATTCATTTATTAAATTTAAGTTATTTAAAAAGCTTTGTAGTAACTTAATATTGAAATTTAATGATGTTTTCTCTGTAGTCTACACGCAGTAGTTTTTCTCTTTTATTTAGGCTCATTGTAGATAAAAAGATAAACACTTATTTCTTTGTTTTCTTTCTGATAATTCTAGTTTATTTACTAATTACTAAACAGCTTATTGAAATAGCTTTTTCTTTTCCTAATTATTACTTAATTTTCCCATGACAAAGGTTTCCTAACAGAATTTAAATAGAGAAGCTGCTCATTGCAAGTGTATCTTGTTTTGCAGGACAAAGGGGGCAAGAACAAGAAAATAACACAATTCTTTTCATAATCAGTATTACTTTAACACAGCTGGTCTTCCATCCATAAATAAAATACTGAAAAAAGATTAAAAAAAATTCATTTTTACTTTACAAACGGTGAAAACAAAAGAAAAGTAGACCACCAGAGGAGTCAACACTTATTCTGAGAAACAGGAAATATTTGTCATTACAAACGTAAAACATTATAGCTTGAAAATACTGAGATGCTCCTACATCATAGTTTACCTTTAATAAAATTTAATTAGTTATCATAGTTTAAATATTATATTTTTATTCATACATAACAGTATAATATCATTTTGGGAGAATATATATTTTTGTTAGCATTTCTTTTAATGGGATAATGTTGCTAAGAAGCAAATTAATTTCGCACTAACTTTTTCTGATAATGTTAAAAATATAATTTTAAAAATGAGTCACTATCCGGCAAACCGGATAAGTCTTCGTCGGCCGGATCGAATATTCGGTTTCAGTGCTGAATAAGCAGGATATCCGGTAAGAGCCGGATATTCTATGCATCCGTACTTTATACGCTAGAAGAATATACTGTATATGCTTCATAAATAATGCAAATATATTTAAGGAAAAAATGGCGCTTTATAGAATGCACTTTTAAAAACAGGGAATCTAAATTAACAAAATAAGAAGAGGCAGAATGGAATACTGAATATATTCAAGAAAAATGTAATTTTTGACACACTTTTTATGCAATTGTAAGATATTAATAATAGAAGCACATCCAAAGATATAAATAATAGCAGCCTAGAAATTAAAATTACAAGAAAGGATATGCATGCATTAAAAAGAGCATTTTAATAAAGTTGTAAGCTGTTAATAATAGAATCACACTCAAATTTATAAATATGATTAACCCGAAAATTATCGTCTATTGTACTTCTTTTATCCTCTGTCTTTTTAATAAAAATATGTTACTATTAAAAAGAACAAGTTTTTAAGCGAAACACCTGCGTGGATAACCTTTACTGGGTGCGGTAGCTTTCCCCTTGGCCTGGCAGATGAGAATATATGTAACAATATCTTACCCAATTCTCCCCCAATAGGTGAATAATAGTACTAATAAAAAAAGTGTCTCCCTCCCTTTCATGAAACATGGTCTATCCAATAGATAAAAAAATAAAATCTCATTTTATACACTCGTACTTCTGAAAAATGGCATCCAATCAGCTTATAGGTCACAGGCAGTATCTAACAAAGGGTATTTTACTCCTTTCTTGTTTAAAAGTTAACTGCTGCATTCAATATCATAAAATAGAATTCAGGTTAAGACACCTGTTCTTCTAGACACTAAACAAACCTTTTTCTAAACTTCGAAATGTAGTTCCAAAAGTCGAATGTAGTAGCATTAAATGAGAATTTCAGTCAGTATTGTCAGGTGTCCCGATTTTCAGCGGTTCCATGATCTGTCCCGCGTAAACACTGCGCGGGACAACAAACATCCCGGATTTACAAAGTCGAATGTAGTAACATTAAATGAGAATTACAGTTGGCATTGCCAGGTGATTTCCAGGTCGGGATTTCCAGAGGTTCCGAGACCTGTCCCCCGTAAACACTGTGCTGGACACCAAACGTCCCGATTTTACAGTTCTAAAGTCGAATGTTGTTGCATTAAAGGAGAATTACAGTCAATTGCTATGTGTTCTGAATTTCAGAGGCTCCTTGACCTGTCCTGCGTACACACTGCGCGGGACACCAAACGTCCCGATTTTTGAAGGGCGCACAAATTATTTTAAATTTCTTTTCGTATCATACTGGTCATTAGTCTGCATAAAGTGGAGCTTAATACTGTAAAACTTGTTAACACAGAACCTGTCTATAACGGAAAAGTTTTACATTCCTTTTCCAAGGAATACTTTACAAATCTACCTGCCTATACGGAAGATGATCTAAAGCGTAATTTTTTGCGGTTCTTACCTATTCTGTTTTCACCGATTTTACCGTACTTTATTCTGTAAACACTAGGAAAACGGACCTGTTTATAAGGGAATTCTGTTTTAATAGTAAAAATTAAAATGCCTCAGCGATTTCGATTTCACATGTTTTCTATGTAATATTGTTGCGCTTATTTAGTACTGTAGCGAAACCTTTTAAGATCTAATCAAAAAGGACCGGAGAAAATTTTTGTTTTAGACATGTTTCCGTCTTATCAGGTATAATTCTATAATATTCTTATAGTTGGGACAATGGGATTTTATGTTTGAATAAGGATTCCGTTATAATCAGGTGCGGTTTAGTAGGGTTTACTGTATTTTTATGTCTCTATTTTGATCCCGTTGTCCCGCTTTTTTTTTTTTTTTTTTTTTTTTTTTTGTCTCCTTTTCCCACTTTTTTGACACACTACCTGCCAACATTAATTACAGTTCGTTTGAACACGGTTCTTTGGAATATGACGCCGTTTTAATTAAGTTGACACTTGCCAACAGACATTAAAATGTATGAATTTTTTGGTTAAATGTTGCATTTAGAAAGAATACTTCAGTTAAAATATGTAACATTTCCCACCGTTATTAAAAATTTGTTTTTTAATGGCGTCATTATTAAACTTTAATAGCATTAATATGTACTTATTGGAATGAAATTCCAAAGCATTGTTGCGAATTTGACAACCCTAAAAGTTTAATCTATATACAGTCGGACCTCTATTTAACGAACCCCTATTTTGCGAACTTTTCCTTGGAACCAAGAACATTTTGCGAATTTCTTCGTAAAATAACCTCCAAATAGCGAAGTGCATTCTCTATTTAACGAACTTTTTCTTGTGATCTAATTTTTTTTCTCCCCATTTCTCAAAATATTTCTGGACATTTCAAACTTATTCTTTCTTTAAACACATTTTATGATGTTCAGTGGCCTTGAACTGGTTTTACAAGGCGCCTTCTTTGTCAGCAGTCAGAATTCGGTAAGTACGGAGCACGAAGCTGATAATCCCTTAGAGTAACTTTTAAAAATGTGGATATAGATGAGAAAAAAAGAAGAAATTAACCATGATGTGCTGATTGATGACTGTATTTCACCTAATTCTGAAATTGAGACTTCGGAAACATTATCCGAATTGGATATTTTCGACAGAGTGAAAAATAAAAGCAATACAGCAATCAATTGCGATGAAGACGAATATGATGATGATGGAAATGATTATGATGCAGGAATTAACAAAACTTCGTATGATGAAATGCTAAAATCACATGAAACAATCCGACGCGGATTATAGTTAGAAGAAAATACACATGAGGGGTTTTTTGGTGCATTGCAAAGATGCGAGACGTATTATGAGAGAAAGCACTTTTTAAAAGAAAAAACTCAGGCAGATTTAACAGAGTTTTTCAGAAATTAAATTTAAGGACGCATATGTTAATGTATGGTTAAAATTATTTGCCATAATAATAATAATAAATACGATAATGTCATTAAAATTCGTTAATTTTAATGTAAAACTATTTACTTTAAACAGAAAGTACACTGCATTCCCGGAGAATGTTTTGTTTTCCTTGCAGATTTCAAAGATTTAAACACATAGAAAAAATGAATTGATGATGGATATTGGTGGGTAAAATAAATAAAACAAATCGATATAATTTATAAAAAAAATGTGATTAATTACTTTTAGTAAAAATATTTAGTGTTTATAAATTTAAAAGCTGTTTTATGTAGTTTAAAGTATTTTAAAAGGTGAATCTCTATTTAACGAATTTTCCATATAACGAACTTTTTTCCGGGATTTAGCGACGGTTCGGCTGTATTTTTTTCAATTTTAACATATTTATTTACTTTAATACAGAGTATCAATTTTTAAAACATCATTTTCAAATTAAAAACAAATAGTTTTCAAATATTGCAGGTGTGATATAAAAGAGAATCTAAATTCTTTAATAAGTTTTCTCATTACATTAAGGAATTATAACATAAATAAAATTATTAAATTAAGGATATAATTCAAGTCAGTCTTTACTAGTCACCGTGTTTCAAAAAATTCAAAACCTTTTTATGGCAATTTCTTTTATTATTTTTATTGTTATTCACTTTTAATACATTCTTTCCTGTAATGCTGTATTATAAGGGAAAAAAAGCTTGATATTTAATACACATTCTATTTTTAACTTGTCACATACTGTAATTCCCCGTATTTAAAATAAAAGAGATAAAAATTCTATTATTTTCTTTTTATAATGTCCGCTTTCTTTGCATTACTATCGTGTAAAAAAAAAAAAAAAAAATATTGTTAAATATCATATTTAATAACTGATATAATATTAACCTTTATACATACAGTCAGTCATTGTGCTTAAAATAAAACAATGGAAAATTTTTCATTACTATTTATAATTATTATTACTTAATCTCCATTTTCTTTGAATTGGTGTATAATAACGAAACTAAAGCGTATATTTTAGAATAAATATAAATTTAGTTTATTATTCATGCTACCCGTATTTAAAATAAAACAAATAAAAATTTGATAATATTAATTATGGTTTTCTTTTAATATCCGTTTTCTTTGTGTTACTATCTTATAATTAAAATCAAATAATATTAAATATCCTGTTATTTAATAACGTTTACACACAGTCAGTTATTGTTTTTTAAATAAATAATTCAAAAACTTTCCATTGCAATTTATTATTATAATTGCTTTTTAATCTTTTGTTTTCGCTGAATTACTGTACTATAACAAAAATAAAGGCATAATATTTAAGCATTAATACAAATTTAGGGTATTATACACGACCAGTCATCGTGTTTTTTTTTTATTTCTTTTTTTTAAAAGCAAAAATGCTTTATTGCAATTTATTATTATTTTTTAAATTATCCTTTTCATTGTATAAATGTATTACAACAAAACAAAAAGCATAATGTTCAATAACAAATATAAATTCAGCGTATTACAAATAGCCAATCACCAGATTTATATATTAAAAAAAAATTCAAAAACTCTTAATTGAAATTTATAATATTATTTAGTAACTCCTTTCGTCGCACTTCCGTGTTTAAATATAGTAAAATATAAAATCCTACAATTCAATAAAAGCCTAATTTTAAATTGTTCCACTATCTATCAATGTTTAAATTAAAACCTTTAAAAACTTTTTATTACACATAATATTTTCGTGGTAAAATATACATAAGTTAAAGAAACCATACATAGAAAAATATATTATCCAGCTTTGTAATAAGAGTAACAGCTGCGTAAGTCACTTTTTCTTCCATAAAAAGTATTGTGTTATTAAATTTTGCAGTTTTTCTTGTTAATCAATATTCTTTATGATCTTTTATTCATAACCTATTCGCGATAACTAGGTTAGGAAAAAAGAGTGAGATAGAAAACAAAATACCAATAAAATAGAACATAAAAATAAGAGTTTTTCTTCTGAACAACACAGCACTCATTTTTAATAACTAATCACCAATACAATTTAAAATAAAACTCTTAAAAAAAACTCTTTATTGAAATTTATTATAATTATTTAGTAATCCTTCTTGTTTCAATACAGTAAAATATTATGAAAGCATATTTTTCGATAAAAGCATAATTTTAACTTATTAATACTATCTTTGAATCAAATTGATTAAATAATAATAAAAAAAATAATAAAAACCTCATTATTACCAATAATTATTTTCGTGATAAAATATACATAAGTTAAAGAAACCATGTATAGGAAGATATATTATCCAGCTTAGTAATAAGAGTAACAGCTGCGTAAGTCACTTTTTCTTCCATAAAAAGTATTGTGTTATTAAATTTGTTAGCAGTTTTTCTTGTTAATCAATATTCTTTATGATCTTTTATTCATAACCTATTCGCGATAGCTAGGTTAGGAAAAAAGAGTGAGATAGAAAACAAAATACCAATAAAATAGAACATAAAAATAAGAGTTTTTCTTCTGAACAACACAGCACTCATTTTTAATAACTAATCACCAATACAATTTAAAATAAAACTCTTAAAAAAACTCTTTATTGAAATTTATTATAATTATTTAGTAATCCTTCTTGTTTCAATACAGTAAAATATTATGAAAGCATATTTTTCGATAAAAGCATAATTTTAACTTATTACATAGTATCTCTGAATCAAATTGATTAAATAATAATAAAAAAATAATAAAAACCTCATTATTACCAATAATTATTTTCGTGATAAAATATACATAAGTTAAAGAAACCATGTATAGGAAGATATATTATCCAGCTTAGTAATAAGAGTAACAGCTGCGTAAGTCACTTTTTCTTCCATAAAAAATATTGTGTTATTAATCTGTTATCAGTTTTTCTGGTTAATCAATATTCTTTATGATCTTTTATTCATAACTTTTATTCATCCCGACAACTAGGTTAGAAAAAAAGAGTGAGAAAACAAAATACCAATAAAATAAAACATAAAAATAAGGTTTTTTTTTTTTTTTCTGAAAACTAAAACACACTCATCTTTAATAACCAATTACCAATGCAAATAAAAATAAAGCTCTTCAAAAAACTCTTTATTGAAAATAAAAGCATGAGACGAAATGCAATATTTCACCTTGATTCAATCGTAAAATATACAGTATGAACTTTAAAAAGTTCACTGTTTTACTTAAAACGCGACTAAAATAATAAAATAGATGTTACAAGTTAAAAAATAATATTTTATTTAAAATTTCTTAGTACTTTCGGCCTACATTTCCCGAGGTCATCATCAGAGAGTATTTTAATAATTAATTGCTGAATTAATATGCTGAAAGCTTGAACAAAAGGACGTATTAAAATTAATGGTACGGCAGTTAAATATTTTCCTTTACGCAAATTTAATCTGAAACGCTGCTACTTCGACTGTCCAGCTGTGCATTTAAAAATGAAAGTGACGTATGAAAACAAAGTGATGTAATAAAATAAATGGAACTGCAGTTAATATATTTTTTTCTCTATTTAAGATCAATCAAAGGGACTGCTACTTCTACTTTCAACTCTAATAATTATTGGCTCTTCCATTTCAAAACGAAGTGACGTATTTGTATAAATGAACAGCAATTAGTTATTAAAATATTCTCTGATAATGGTTTCGGGAAATGCAGGTCGAAAGTACTAAGAAGTTTTAATTAAAATGTATATTTTTAACTTGTAACATCTATTTTATTACTTAAGTCGCCTTTTAAGTAAAACAGTGAGCTTTTTAAAGTTCATATTGCTCTTTATTAAAATTTATTATAATTATTTAGTAACCCTTTTCGTTTCAATACAGTAAAGCATAAAAGCATATTTTTCGATAAACTTATTACATACTATCTATGAATCAGCTCGTTAAAAAAAAGTCTTTCCGGCCAGTGCCGGGAGGAAAAGGTAGCTTTCATATTCCTTAATTTTTAAAAGCCAGCTTATATTATTCAAACACACGGAGCTCAAATTAGTGGAACCCGATTATAAAAGATTAAATACTAATTTTTGTCAATATTGAATATGAATGAGAATTTCGCCGAATTAGTCAGCGTTATCAAAGCTGGTTTTATTAAAGTGATTTATATTTTGTCGCCAAATTCGGTGATATCCAGAATTATATTAATAATTATATTAACCCGAATTATCGGTGATATCCCACCATTTTAAAAGAACATAATGGGTGCAACAAAGCTCACCAATGAACTTGGTCGAGACCTTAGTAATTCCTGTGCACATGCTTACTCATATCTAAATCGGTTGATATATACAAGTGCTGTTGCAGGCAAAAAATCAGATTTTTCAAAATGTCACACACATTCGAAATTCAAACTGCTATATCTCGGCCTTTTTTTTAGATAAAGGCAAAACAAAAAGTGATCCGGAATCTTTGTAACACGCTGAAACACATAAGAAAAAAATCTTTTTCAATTTCTAATTTTTTTGTACCTCATTTTAAATTATTTTTTTTTTAATTTTTAAATGGCCGCCATTTTGAAACAAGATGGCGGATGAAGTTAGCAAACGAACTTGGCCGGGAGATTGCTATGTACTATGCACATGCCTTGTCACATCCTAATCGGTTCATAAATACGCGTGTTATCGCGTGACAAAAATCACATCGTTTCAAAATGTCAGCCATGCTAGAAATTCAAAGTGCTATAACTCAGCCATTTTTTAAGATATAGACAAAACGAAAAATGCTCCGGAATCTTTGTATCAACGTCAAACACATAAGAAAAAAATCTTTTCCAATTTCTAATTTTTTTGTACCTCATTTTAAATTAAAATAGAAAAAAAATTAATGGCCGCCATTTTGAAACAAGATGGCGGATGATGTTGGCCAACGTACTCAGTCGAGACATTGGTATGTACTATGTACACACCAAGTTATATCCAAATCCGTTCATAAATACGCGTGTTATCGCGTGACAAATATCAGATCGTTTCAAAATGTCAGCCACACTAGAATTTCAAAGTGCTACAACTCAGCCATTATTTAAGATATAGACGAAACAAAAAATGCTCCGGAATCTTCGTATCAAGCTCAAACACCTAAGAAAAAAATCTTTTTCGATTTATAATTTTTTTGTACTTCATTTTAAATTTTAATTTTTTTTTAAATTTTAAATGGGCGAGATTTTGAAACAAGATGGCTTATGAAGCTGGCCAACGAACTCGGTCGAGACATTGCTATGTACTATGCACATACCTTGTTACATCCAAATCGGTTCATAAATACGTGTATTATCGCGTGACAAAAATCAGATCGTTTCAAAATGTCAGCCATGATAGAAATTCAAAGTGCTATAACTCGGCCATTTTTTAAGATATAGACGAAACGAAAAATGCTCCAGAATCTTTGTATCAAGCCCAAATACATAAGAAAAAATCTTTTTCAATGTCTAATTTTTTTTGGGCCTCATTTAAAATTTTAATTTTTAAAAAATTTTTTTAATGGCCGCCATTTTGAAACAAGATGGCGGATGAAGCTGGCCAACGAACTCGGTCGAGACATTGGTATTTACTATGTACACACGAAATTTTATCCAAATCGGTTCATAAATATGAGAGTTACAGTATGACAAAGATCAGATATATATATATATATATATATATATATATCAATTTTGAGCGGAGGGTGGTTTCGGGGTCTAGGGATCATGATCGGTGAAAATATACCAAAATTTTTCGGAATCGTTTTCCTCCGAACGGCTGCAATAGGTAGCTTTTTGTAATGCTACCTAAAAAACCCTATTTATTACGAATAATTATTTTATGGATAAAATAGACATAAGTTAAAGAAACCGTACATAGACAAATATGATTATCCAGCTTTGTAATAAGAGTAACAGCTGCGTAAGTCACCTTTTCTACCATAAAAAAATATGTTATTAAATTTGTTATCAGTTTTACTTGTTAATCAATATTCTTTATGATGTTTTATTCATAACCTATTCGCGATAACTAGGTTAGGAAAAAAGAGTGAGATAGAAAACAAAATACCAATAAAATAGAACATAAAAATAAGAGGGGTTTTTTTTTCTGAAAAACAAAACACACTCATTTTTAATAACTAATCACCAATACCAAAATTTGCATACATAATAAGGAAACAGCTTTCCATACAATTGAAAATATGAGAAATTCTATTGCGCCATCAAATTTCCAATTTTTTAAATATAATATCGGATTTCTTGATGGATAGTAGATTACAATTACTAATTATGTCGAAACTAAGACATAATATTTTAGAATAAATATAAATTTATATCTTTATTAGGTTTGAGTGTATATCAACCAACAGGTGTCGCTCTATTCTATGCTCTATTTTTGCGATTTCTACTATAGCTACATCTCAATAACGAATAGATTTTCTATTAACTTTGGTTGCAGATGATTTTATTTATATACAAGAAAGTTCTGTAATGGCCACAAAATACTGTTTTTCGTTGAATTACTGTATTATAACGAAAACAAAGACATAATATTTAAGAAATAATACAAATTTAGTTTATTATACAGAGCCACTGAACATGTTTTTTTTTTTTTTTTTTAATGCAAAAATTCTTTATTGGAATTTATTATTTTTTTTAACCCTTAAATGCCTGGTGTTGCTTTTCGGCAACATACCCAATTTAGGCTTCTAAAATACTCTCAGAATAATATTGAAGCTATAATGCCTAATGTTGCCAATAAAATACATTCTGAAAATATTATTAAATCGATTTTCAACATGTAGATGGCAACACTTGTGCTGTTTAAGAATAAAGATAGATTTATTTTTTCAACTGTTGCCACATGCTTTTTTTGTTTTGTTTGGAAACTTGAGAAATACCCTATTTTGTTCTGTAGTGAGCAAGTAAAATTTATTTCTGATTATAGTTCCTAAAATTCTTGTGTGTTTAATATTATAGAATTTTATCAAGGAAAATTATTTTTTCAATTAAAGACCAGTATTGCCGATTAGTAACAAACTGTTTTTTAGCCGTAAACCATACTTAAACCAAAATATGATTTTTTAAAAGTATTTTTCGCATGATTTATTTAAAAAATGAAAGCTGAAAAACATTATTACAATGATTTTTGAATAATCAGGCATTTGGGTTAATTATATTTTTCATTGAATTACTGTATTGTAACGTAACAAAAAGAAAAATATTCAATAAAAAATACTATTGTTCCACTTCCCCGTTAATTTTTAGTAAAGTATAAAAATATATTATTCGATAAAAGCATAATTTTATCTTATTACATACTATCTATCAATCCGCGAGTTTAATAATAAAAAAAAAAAATAAATTTTTTATTACAAATAATTCTTTTCGTGGTAAAATATACATAGTTTAAAGAAGCCATATAGACAAATATATTATCCAGCTTTGTAATAAGAGTAACAGCTGCGTAAGTCACTTTTTCTACCATAAAAAATATTGTCTTATTAAATTTGTTATCAGTTTTTCTTGTTAATCAATATTCTTTATGATCTTTTATTCATAACCTATCCACGATAACTAGGTTAGGAAAAAAGAGTGAGATAGAAAAAAAAAATACCAATAAAACAGAACATAAAAACAAGAGGGTTTTTTTTCTGAAAAACAAAACACACTCATTTTTAATAACTAATCACCAATACCAAAATTTGTATACATAATAAGGAAACAGCTTTCCATACAATCGAAAATATGAGAGATTCTATTGCATCATCAAATTTCCAATTTTTTAAAGATAATATCGGATTTCTGGCTGGATAGTAGATAACAAAATGATTCTCTAAGCTGAATAGGGGACTACCGCTTTATCTACGATCACCTGGCTTAACCTGATTGAATTCTTAACTTGATATTCACAACACAATACTTCTTTCGATATTCACAACACAATACTTTGCATCGAGGAATTTTCCATCTCGATTTTCACTTTCGGCAGCGGCACGTCGATGAGGAAGTTCTCCGAAAAAGTGAAGTTCGACGGTTTATAATCTCTCAATATGTTTTTGACCTCATGAAATGAAAAAAAAAAGTTTAAACAATGAGACGATAGCTTGTTTTTTATTTGAAAAGGAAGAAAGTCAAACGAGAATTTGACTCTGTGATAGACTGTAGCAAAACTTTGTAATGATTCATTCAGAATGGATAATGGAAGGTTGAGAAACAATAGTCTAGCAAGGTTTTCAGGAACACATTTAAAAATTGTAGATTAAGAACGCTTAGTAAAAAGGAACACGCCTGTTTGAATAATGATCATATTATTCTTCCGCCAGTGTATGCAAAGAATCGCTTTATCACAATCGAGGTCTGGGTAGGATACAGTTCCTATTTAGGGACTAGATTTGGGCAGGACCCGCGCAACGTCGCGAGGGGCCCTGGCAAAGTAGATACTGGGGCCCAGCGTATACTGCAATACTGGATTAATAAAATTTATTTTTAAATTGTATATATATCATAGAATTATTTATAATATAGGTAATAAAAATAACCACTACGTTCCCATTTAATGTACATAATTATTTTTAATTTCGCAAAATCTACTATCCTTTACAATATTTAAAATATTTAGATTTTTTTTTTTCGTTCACGATTACTTTTAGTATCATTAAATATATATATTCTCCTGCAATTAAATCCACTTTGCTTGAATAGAATAAAGTTAATATGATTTTTTTTTCGCCTGAAGAAACATTTAAAAACCAATCTAAAGCAAATGTATTATTATTTTAAGCAGAGAAAACAACGTTATTTCGAATTCTATAGAAAGACTCGGGGACCTAACAAGACCCAAATTGGCGCGGGGTGGCGTCCCCGTTTGCCCGATGGTCCCGCCGGTCCTGGAGTCGGGAACCTGACTTTACCCGAACTCATTGGAGCCGCTAATTTTTTCTTTGTGGATATGATTGAATTTAATGTTTCGGATTCGGATTGGTTTAGGATTCAGTTTGATTCTTTCGAGTATGGTTCGAGTTGATTCGATTTTTCAAAGAGAATCTTGTATATTTTTCAGTTGAAAAATGCTACATATTTCTCTAATTATGAGTGTGTCTAATATGTCTTTCTTAATACATAAAATATAACGTTTTAAATACTTAAATACTTTTCCAAAATTATATTAAAATATTGATCAATTTTCTTCTACTCCGGTTTCAGATTGAAGTGTGACGGTATCGGGTACGATTTTGGGTAAAATAAAATTTTTTTTGTCGCTTTCGGTTTGGGTGCAACCCAACCGTCCAGGGCTCTACTGAGGCACACTGGCTTTTGACTAACGTTAACAATTTGACTATCCTTCTAAAGAAAAACAATAATAGATACAGAAAAATATAAATACAGAATATTATTTATTTGAAATATTTTATTTAACATTGGTTGTAATTATTTAGAAAAATATCAAGTGAATTATTCTAAGTAACGCTTGAAATATTGATTTTATTTTTTCAGTCAAGCCTATCATTAATAAAATTTGATGAATACTTTACATAACGACATCAGTTCTTTAAATAAAAAAAGAATATCTTCAAAATTTATATTATTTAATATGTTTGGTAGTTATTCCAGAAAAATTCAATAATAACTCACATAATATTGTTAATAGCAACTTTAACCAATAATAATTATCAAGAAATAACTTACAGTATCAACTAGCATTGAACTTCAGAAAAATTAAGAATCAGAACTTACCTAGAATAAATAAGAAAAACATGTTATTAGACAAAATTATATCTCGTAAAATTTAGCATCATTTAACAAAATGAAACTAGAAATATTTTCCCTAGAAATGCATAAGTGAAATGAATAAAAATTTAAGCATATTCTGAAGTAACAAGCATTTTTAACCAATTCAATTTAACTTGACAATTTTATATTCAACATAAAATTAAATTATTTCTTTTTGTTGACAGATTTTAATTTGGCGCCGAAGTGTGGTACTTTTTGGTTAATATTGTGTACTCACGACCACAGCCGACAGCGTATTTGAACAAATGTGATTTGACACAATTAAGTTTTTTTTATGAGGTAAATAATGTGCACGATTGTCAGTCTCTCTTTTTTTTTTTTACCCACTGCGCATTTTTCGTAAGAGGATTGAGCACCCGTCTCCAAAGATTGATCAATCAGTTCCTTGCAGGCACACCAGATTTTGGCTACAATGACACGTCATATCTACATTATCAATTCAAATTCCCTTTAAGTGTTAGTGTAGCTATGATGGCAAAGCTTGGAACCCAGTTACGGAAAAATAACCAAGTGTAAAAAGCTAGAGAAAATGCTATTTTTTCCTTTTTAAGGGGGCCTTCTACATTAGGAGACAAAAAAAAAAAAAAAAAAAAAAAAAAAAGCACTTTTTTATGATTTTTTTTTGTAAGAAAACTACAAGATGGATCTTTTTGAAATTTTAACAGTTTATTGCACATATCTTAAGGTATACACAAGAATTTTTTTATTACATTTTGTTGCTTCTACTCTAAATTATAAACAAATATGTTCAACTGCGTTGGAAAATTTCGTCTGGACGGTGGGCATGATAGCGCCTTGTAGAATTATCTGAAACACAAAAATAATTTTTTTCGTAAATTTCGTGAGTATAGCTTCTAGTTAAATTAAAAGAACCCATAAATTGATTTTAAAAAAGTTATGTAATGGCTGATTTAAAAGAAATTGTTAAAAAAATTCGTTCTTATTTGTTAATAACTTTTTTTAAAAATAATTTTAGTAAAAGCTTTAATTCATATCGAAGGCAATTAAATAAGCTTTAATGATAAAAAAAATCAAAATGATCCATGGAGTTTTTTTTTTTTTTAAATTTTGCCTACCGTGTCAAAAAATGTGGTTCAACATAATTCTTGTGTATACCTTAAGATATGTACAATAAACTGTTAAAATTTCAAAAAGATCCATCATGCAGTTTTCTTACAAAAAAATCATAAAAAAGTGATTTTTTTTTTTTTGGGGGGGGGGGGGGGTGTCTTCTAATGTAGAAGGTCCCCTTAAATTCGCCAAATTCAAATAATGTTAGATGATTCGCTGTGAAACACTTATTCTAAAACCATTCTTTAAACTCCCTAACGTCCAAAATTTTTGTTTTATAGTGTGTTTCAATTTCTTGTAATTGTTTTAAGAAAAGTTATTGATCCAAACTGAACTATTCGTTATAGAATCTAAATAAATGAAGTGTATTATAGATGCTTTGAAAAGTCGAGAAAAAACATTTTAGCAAGATTTATTTCTGAATAGTTTTCTGAATTAAAACTAGAATTTAATTGGATTCGGAATATTATATTAGTGGTTTAAATAAACACAAATAAATAAAACAAAATTTTGAAAAAATACAAATAAGTTCCGAAAAATATCAAAACACAAATAATAAGTTACACAGAAAACTTTTAATTGTACAATAATGTCATTGAAAATGTCGCAAAAAAAAAAAAAAAAAAAAAAAAAACCTTCGCAATTTGGCGATTTTAATCCTCTGTTTTCTTGCCAAATAAAACATTTTGTTTGAATTTGGCGCAATGGTTATCGGCAGCGAGAACCCTTATATATAGCCCCACCAGTGGCCGAGAGGTTCTGCTTTCGAAGCTGGTAGACGGGAAGTGCTGGGTTCGATCCCAATCGCGCCCGTCGGCCTAATCGTTCGGAGTTTTCGTGGTTTTCTTCGAGCCGTGGATCTTCCATGCGTTAATACGGATTAGGTTCCCTTAGAAAGACCCCCACGGAGGGCACTCCCCCCGGGCCTATATCCCTCGTGTAGATAATTGGCCGTCAAAAATCAACCCAACCCTTATATATATATCCTTATATATACCTGTTAAGCCAAAAGTTCTTTAAAACTTTAAAAACTCATAAAAAAAGAAGAAATTATGATAAAGGAGTACGATTTTACAAGAAAGGGCTCACAAGGTAGTCGGATTTTTTTTTTTTTTTTTTTTTTTGCGGAAAAGAATAGTTAAAAAATCACATGTAGAGGGAGCTGACGACCCGAAACACAATGAACAGGATAGCAATACACTCCACTGCTTTGTTCTTCCAATAACAAACGTTCAACATGACCTCCAGAATATTCTACGACCAGTGGTGCAGTCGTAAACATGACAGAGGGTATACGTTCTAAGCAGAGGGTATACACTCAAGGCAAAGGGTATACCCTAGTGTATATATACTGTAGCTTTCTTGAGAAACAGAGAGTATACGGTGTTCCTTAAAAAAATTCAGAGGGTATACGGCGTATACCCCCGTATATCCCGTATATGTAGTTTCTAAATAAGAAAATTTGGCATTTTGATGCGTTTGAGAGCAAAAATGAATTTAAAAATAAATCAGAAAATAAGCAGTTTGGATTGGAATACACCCTTAAGTCTATGACGCTTTTATTTACGACACTGAAAATTCTCTGAATCATTCGAAGTTTAAAAAAAAAACCCATGCTACAGATTTATATCGTAAATGAAATGAGGGTATTTTAACCCCCAATTTAAACAATTATAATCGATACTTAGAATTTCTTTTTTCGATTTTTAGAATCGCATTAGAAAATTAGGGATATCTGGTCATAAATTTAATTAAATATCTTGTTATTTTGCAAAATTTTCCACAAGCTATTACCATTGTCCAAACCAGTATATCATTAGAAACAAATAATATGCAAATAAAAACATTACAATCGCGGTATTAGGTATTCATATTATAAAGTATTTCGAACTAAACAAAAACTAAATATAATAATATAGAATTACAGCCTAATCTGAAACCATATACTATTTGAAAAGTTATTGAATTTTCGGCTAAGTATATGTTATACGAATCTTTAAATAAGTTCATTAGAATTTATTTATAAAATAAGAATTGCATGTTATTGGCAAACACAAAAATACAATAGAAGTTGCTAGCTGAACAAAAAAAAATTGACCTCATTAAATGATTGAAATGGTGATAAAATTAGAATAGATTTTAGAAAAGGAGAAAAAAAAATCGAATGTAAGCTCTAATTTTAAGATTAGCGTATACATCAATGGAAAATGTTTATTTTTTTATTTACTTTACATAAATAATGAGTAGAAAACAATGGTTCAGTTACATAAAAAAATTGAGTAATACATATTCTGCCTATTCCCAGTTTTATATTATATGCTGTAATATGATCAATAAAGGAACAGTGATCATATATCATTAGATGCTTCATTTCAAAGGACCCTCCGTAGGGTTCATTTCATTAAGTAATTGTTTCTTCTTTTTAGTTTTGGAATTGTAAATCAATTCTCAAAATGAACCTATTCTTATAAAAAAAAATATCCAAAACTGAACGTTAAAATATATATATATATGTAATTAATTATATATTACATTTATAAAAGTAATTATAAATTATTTATATGCAGGCTTCTCACTCATCCAATTTTTGAACACAACTTTTTTTGAAAGAAAAATCTTCTATTTAGAGTCCTTTTTACAAATTTTGTAGAAACGTATCCGAAAAATAATTTTTGTTGGAAATATTGAGAAAACTTACCACGAATTTTGTTTTTCTGAAATCCTGGTATTTAAAAAAAAAAAAAAAAAAAAAAAAAAAACGGACCAGTGGAAGTCTTGTACATATTAATTAGCCGATTTTCGCCCATCTAGACGGGCGCCTCCGTATGGGGCCCAGACGCCTTCTGCGGCGTATAGTATAGCCCGGACTTCTCACGGGTAACAGAAAGTGTATTTTACATGCAACCAAAAAATATGAATAAAATACTTTATTTTAAATCACACGAAAATAACTAATAAAAACACAAAAAGCATGTAAATAAAGATTTCGTGACATAAATAATAAACTTTTCTTATGAGCCCGAGGCAAAGACTCGCCTCCCCGTCCCCATGCCCGCAATTATCAAGGGTGAAGGGCTTTCGAATAAAATAAACAACAAGTCGGAAATTGTACGTCAAACGTAGCAAATGAGGTGCGTTCGTACTATAACTAGTTTTATAAATACTCAGATCTTGGTGCAATAGCTGTTGCAATCTTATGCAAAAATGCATGAATACAAAATTTATTACAAATGTATATATTGAAATAATAGGAATCCATCTTAAAACTCATTTATGCCTAGCGTTCCATTTTTGAGACGTTTCAAATTTTAATGCATTTGTATAATTTTCTTCTTCTTTATAACATGAAAATTGCATGAAATCATTATTTATAAATGTCTTTATCTATAACCGAGAGATGACAGCACAAGGGGGATATTTATTTGCTTAAATTAAGGCTTTTTTCGGTATTTATAGATTTTTAATTTTTCAAGAGGACGAAATGTAAAAAGTAAGTTTATTTGTATTTTTTCTATCATGGACCCAAAATCGCAAGTTACAATCTTAGCTTGTGGACTTTTTTGAAATACGTATTTTTTTAAATTGCGAAATTAAATGTTCAAGCCTATTTTTTATGCATTTTTGTAATGTACAAAATATAGGGTTCTAGGCACAAATGGGCACATATTTTTGTTAGAAATTTAGGAGACAATTATTTATGCAATCTCCTTTCGAAGATATTTATGAAATAAATTGTCATTAAGTCTGCAATACGATTATTCTTATTTTATTATTAATAATAATTATAATGTTATTAGTCTCTGCAAAGAAATAAATATATATTTTTTGTAGTTCATTAAAATACTAATTATAGTATATAATATACAATTTAAAAATATTTTAAATATTAATATAGTTAAAATATAGAATTATGCATATTATTCTACTAGAAATACTCATATTTAGTTCTTTTACATTTTATCAAATAAATACAACAAAAAAAATTAAGCTTAATTTTTTTTTTCCGGTTCATTTTGCAACGTTTTAAAGTGATTTTACCAAAAAATTTGAGAAAACAAAAATTCAGGCACAAATGGGTTAAACAGGACGTGATCACCATGGCAACCTAGAATCATTACCTATCATGGGATATAATTGAATTAATTACGTATGATAGGATTTAATAGAACGAAGAAAACTTTTATCAATATCTTTAAGTTTTGATTCAATTTTCATAAAATTTGAAATGACACTACAAAAGTTTGCAACGATTATATATATTAAATTTCAAACCATTTGATTGGGTAGTTTTTGCACTGTTATATGCAGACATACGGCCAACCAGACGACGACTATAGGTGCTACGTGTTTATATAATTACGAACGTACCTAAAAGTGGGATAACATAAGATACATGGCGATCATTATAAATGGGTACTGTGGGTTTCGTGCCCATAAATCGTTAATACGGTGGTCAAAATAATCTCAATATAAAATATGCAAGATGCATAAGATACATAAAATCGTTAAAAAACAGAGATTTTCTAATATTTGTGTGATACGTCATCAGTTTCATCATACTGATGATATAAGGAAAATATGCAAGTGGCATGATAAAATTGCAATAATCAATTTTCTACGTCCTATCACTTGCATAAACTCTGAATTTGATAAAAAAACATTAAATGATTGGCATTCACCACTATTTCTTGAATTGCAATGCTATGATATAAACGATTCGACTATACTATGCTGACACTTCAAAATAAAATGAATAAGTCCTTTACAAAATATTTTTAAAACGAATTGATAGTTTACCCCTAACTGCTGTTAGCGATTTCACAGACCGTGCTTTTTTCCATTTTCACAATTTAACTTGTACTTTTCCCTTTAACTACAAGTAGGGTAGGTGGAGGGCAAAGACACGCACGGGACAAAAGCAAGCACCGACTGATTTATATATGAAAGCAAAGTTTTTTTCAATGTTAAACAGTAGCCGACAGTTAAGCTTCAATCGTACCAGTTGTGCGCTGATAAAATGCGAAGAAATTTGCATTCCGTGCAGAGAAAATAAGGTAAGTTTCAATTTTTAATTTTTGATGTAATATTTGAAAAAAATTCATGTGATTTTTGAAAAGTATAATACTGCATACGTCTACAAATTCAAAAAGTCAGCGAAGTAGAACGGACACTCTTTAGCTTCTAAACGCCCTGTAGTTTACCTCGATGGCACTTTTGTAAACTTTCAGTTGGCCGATTAAACAAAACGGTTCACTGCGGATTTTACCCAATGTGACTAAGACACGCAGAGCAATGTTTTGAAAAATTCCAATTTCTTGCGAATTATTATTTGACAGAATCTAGGCTAACGTTGATACTGAGTGAGGTTTTAATATGGCATTTTATTCAGTCATCAAATAAAAGAACAATGTGTTCATTCAAAATCAAAATTTATGGAAAGTGCGTGTCTTTAGCCCCCACCTACCCTAACTTGTGAAATTTTCTTTTGTTTGGAGAGTTAGTACTATCGCTAGAGACTTTTGAATAGACGAAATTTAATTATAATAGTCCTGTGCACAAAGTTTAGTACAGAAACAGTATCTTATGAGTTAAACAAGCCTTTTATTTGACTTTCGATTAAGCGGTATCAGAAACCGTTCACAGTAACTATGCGACAATTTTTGTCACAGCAGTTAAAAGAAAGCTCATAAGAAAGAAAAAAAACTACCCATCTCACCCTAAACGTTTCTTAAGATATGATCCATATGTTAAAAAAATACACAGAATAATTGACTTAAGGGGACTCTTCACTCACTTGAAAACTCCCGCTCCGTAATGTTAATCCTATGGGCAGGTTGTTTTTGAATTTCTCGCTTAAATTTGAATATTTTTAAACGATTTTTTGCACAGGATAGTTGAGGTTGATCTCTAATATGACTATTTTGTACTTTTTCGATTTTAGATCCAGATTTTTTTAATAAAGGTACCGGTATAATTATATACCGGTATATAGTTTAATATAGAAACCGGTTTCGAAAGTGAAAGTACCTTTATTAAAAAATTTTGCAACCGAAATCGAAAAAGTTAAAAATAGTCATATTAGAGATCAACCTCAACTATCCTATGCAAAAAAAATCGTTTAAAAATATTCAAATTTAAACGAGAAATTCGAAAACAACCAGCCTATAGGATTAACATTACCGAGTGGATGTTTTCAAGTGAGTGAAGAGTCCTCTTAATATGATACAGATATGCCATAAAGCACCTATAACATTGAAAATGCTGCGATTATTTTGGCAGTGCAGAAAAACTTAATCCATATTTATAACGTAAAGAAAAAAAAAGATATATCAACCTTAAATTTAAACAAATATATATCATGATTAAGCATTTTAGTAGCTTCAACAATCGTACGAGAAAATTAAAGGAAACAAGGTTCAGTTAAATATCTTGTTATTTTACAATCTGAATGAGTTGTGCTGACATACAATTCGCAATTCCTCACAGGTTATTACCATTATCAAAAACAAATATTATGCAACTAACAAATACTTCCAGCATTATTAAATCTTCATTTTTCTAAGTATTTTGAACTCTGGTCGAATTTCTGACGACGACAAATGAAATTTTATAAAGAAAGAATCAAAACAAAAACAGCTAACTATATAATCATCTAACTTAAACTTGTTGAAATCTAACTCTGATATTTATACCACAATTCTTTGGATTGAGAAAAGTTCATATCAATTTCATATTTAAGCGTAATGTTTTTGACCTCATGATGCAATAAATTGAAAACTAGTTTTTTAGAAAAGGAAAAAATGGTTAAATTTTCCGAGTTAGAATTTCACGTTGTTATAGATATCATAAGAATGATGTACATTGGTTTATTAACAACAAACTAAGGCAGATTACGTAATTAGGTAACCGTAAAGAGCTACATTATAAGCACATATCTTGAAATAGGTCAAAATATAGAAATTATTTAGAGTTTTTCAGAAAAGTGTTTGTGTTGTTTATTACGGTCGATTATCTACGCGACACGCGAGGGATATAGGCCGAAGTATGTGTGCCCTTCGTGAGGGTTTTTCTTAAGACCCGTATTCTAACCCGTAACAAGTTTCGAAGTAAACCACTTTTAGAAAAGGAAAATGGTTAAACTTTCGAGTTAGAATTTCAACTTGTTATAAATATTACAAGAATGATGTACATAGTTTATTAACAATAGACAAAGATCGATTATGCAGTTAGGTAACCGTAAAGAGCTACATTAAAAGCGCATACCTTGAAATTGGTCAAAACATAGAAATTATTAAACTTTTTTAGAGAAGGAAAAATGGTTACATTTTCAACTTAGAATTTTAAGTTCTTATCGGAATGATGTAAATTTTTTATTAACAATAAACGAAGATAGATTATACATTTAGGTAATGGTAAAGAGCGACATTAAAAGCACATAATATGTATAAATTGTAAAAATATAGAAAATATTTAACGTTATTTTAGAAAGCGAAAAATGTTTTAAAGTTTCGAGTTAGAATTTCACTTTATTATA
This sequence comes from Maratus speciosus, assembly GCA_963932465.1. NCBI lineage: Eukaryota > Metazoa > Arthropoda > Arachnida > Araneae > Salticidae > Maratus > Maratus speciosus. The sequence continues at coordinate 298,807,296 of OZ010798.1, forward strand.
GATATCATAAGAATGATGTACATTGGTTTTTTAACAATAGACAAAGATAGAACATGCAATTAATTAGGTAACAATAAAGAGCAACATTAAAAGCACATATTTTGAAATTGGTCAAAATATAGAAATTATTTTTATTGGCTTAAATTAAAGCAATATCTTACCTTATTAAATGTATCCGGAATTTCGAAGCTAAAATTATTTGGACGTCATTAAGTTTTTAGTTTTGAATGACTCTTATTTAAAAGTTATTTTCAACTGAAATGTAAGTGTGGTCACCTCTATTAACAATGAAATAGAGGGAATCAACCAATTATTTTATTTCCAGTCGGTGATGTTGAAGCAATGATTCAATTCTTTAAATAACTTCGTTTGTTCAACTCGATTGCTATGCTATGGATAAAACCTTTAAGGGTGTATTCGAAAAAACATTTTTCCACCCTCAACAGCTCGAAATTTTCTGAGGCATTTTCAGACCCTATTTTAAAAGTAAAAACATGAAACTTGTTGAAGTGATTTTTGAAGAGATGAATAAGAGGCCGTGTGATTTCATTTTTTGCTCAATTAATTAGAATTTGAGTTCTGAACAATTATTTTCTGAGTATGACCATTTTTTTCATTCCCAGAGCTCCCGCTTCGGAAAATTCGGTTCAAAACGCTAACTTTGACAGCATTTTTTACAATATTTTCCGCATTTATCAAAAAATCGAGAAACACGGCACATTATGTAGTTTCTGAATAAGAGAATTTCCCAGTTTGATGCTTTTGAGAACAAAAATGAATTTAAAAATGAATCAGAAAATAAGCAGTTTGGATTGGAATACATCCTTAAAGTAGATTTCCTCCAAGTTGTTGTGTCGCTCTACTGCCCACCGTTTTCTTTTACATATTTTTATGTTCCTAAGATTTTATAAACATACATATATTTTATTTGTCCCTTAACCCTTTGAAGGGTGATTGTAATATTGGAATAAAATATAATTCATATATATGCAACTGGGACAAATTCATAAAATTAACTCTTAGGTTTCTCCATTATTTTTTAATATGTGTCTTAAAATCGTTAAAAAATATTCATAAAATACTTTCACGTTGATATACCTTGTGTATTTTGTGAATATTTTTTAACGATTTAAAGACACATATTAAAAAATAATAATAACACAGATTTAAAAAATATATATGAGAAATCCAAGAGTTAATCTTATGAATTTGTCACAGGTGTATATATATGAATTACATTTAGTGACATATTATATTTTAAAGACATCACAAAAGAACTCACGTTGCTTCCTATTCTCATATATGGCACTACCATAGTGTGCTTCAGAACCAAAAGGAAAACCACAAGGCTGTTTTCATTTTTCTTTAAAGTTGCATTTCCTGAAACTGCTTAAAAGTAATTTTTTTTTTTTTTTTTTTTTTTTTTTTTTTTTTTTTTTACGTTTTAAGCTGCCAAATATCTTATACAACATAAACAATTAAAATATGCTGTAATTATTTATTTGAAGGTTCAATATTGGTAATTAAAATTAATGAATATTAACCATTGTGACAAAATAATTTCTGAGGTAAAATGGCCGACAATTGAATAACACATCATGGGGATGATTGGGACAGTCTCGTTCACCTCTATAGATGTTAAAAAATTTATTTATTAACTAAATAATATTATATAGGTTGATAAATTAATAATTTATGTTAATTAATAGTATTAAGCAGTATTCGTAACATATAGGTTGTTTATTATTAAAAATTATATTGATTATTAAAAATTATCTTAATTATTGTATTGTAAAAAAGGTTAAATATTTTATCAAAAAATTTCTATTTAAACTTTATCAAAATAGATAAAATTGTTAAAAGTAGCATATTTTATTGATCAAATGAGGGGAAATTATATTGAATTTTGAACTTTTGCTTAAATAAAACCTACTCACCCTTACATAATTTCAGCTGTGCATGATATCTAAGATACATTTAATTAACATTAATTAATAAGTTATGAATGAAAATTGTTATCTAAGCCGTATTTCAAAGAAAAGTTTCACTTTCATTTCATATCTAAAATATCTCATAAGTGGGAAAAAGGAACAGACAGACAGCCAGTCAAAGTTTGCATTACAAGTTCAAACTGCAGTAAAAGAAGTGATTACGAACGCTGAGATATAACAGCTGTATTATAAGATCATAAATAACAAATATAATTACATATAAGTTTATAACTTTAATTTTTTATTAAGTAACGTTGAATACAAGGAGGGAAATATTTGTGTCCCATTCATCCCTATTAGTGTCCCATCCATCCCTGCTATGGAGATAATTGGGACAAAGGGGAGCTCTTTTTTTATTTTATAATACTATTTTACTGTATAATATTAATCTAGAATAAATAATATAGATGTAGTCAAATACCTTATGTATGAAATGTAGGGTGTAAAAAAATCATGATTTAAAAAAAAAAAAAAAATCGGATTTTTTTTATTTTTTCCCCTGTGTTAAAATATTAAACATCTATCAAGAATTATGCATTTCAAAAATGAATAACCCTCCAATTACTAACATAATCTATGTTTTTTTGCTTTAATTAATAAAATTTTAATTATGTAATTATAGAAATGACAAAAAACTTCAAATTAAAAATTTCTTTAGTAACATACAAAATTATATGCATTAATATTTTGTAATAATTATGTAAACCAATATTAAATACTGCTTATATTTTAAAGTTATTGATAAATTGCATTTATTTTCAAATTGATGATACAGATTAAATTTTGTAATTATTAAACATCTAACTGTTTAATTAAGAACACAATCTACATTTTTGAAAAAGTGGTTGGAAAAAGGTGATAAATAATAGTTTGATAAATTCATAAAGCAGCCAGTAATTTTACACAGGTTCTAAAGCGTATGTATATCAAATTGATCAAAAATTGTAGCAATGTATACAGCAAACTCACACATAATTTATAAATAGATTACAAAAATTGTATTTTTGAAATTTAAATCAGATTTTTTTCCCCACAACATTAAAATATTTGAATAGCTACTAAATATTATAATGTTTTGAAATTATTTAACATTTAGTTAGATGTTTTTAAAATGTATAATACTTCTTTTTACACAGTTTAATATTGTTATAATTAACAATAACAAATATTACATTTTTTACAAGTGATTTAGTGATAATTTCCATTACTGATTATAATGCTTTTTCACACTATTTTAAAAAATCAGAAAATATGTGATTTTATCATCTGATTTAAATCAATTGATTAAAATCATTTACATTCTATTGCTATGTTTATTGTATATAAAAGAATGAATAACTTGATTATTAAAAGGAAATGATGACATTGTAAGTTATATTTTATATTAGATTTAAATATCATTTAAAAATTAAATGCTTTTTATGTTTGTTAGATAAAAAAACATGCTTTTTACAAACTTACTGTACTTAAACTTTTCACAATACTCAGGAATTACGCTTCGAAACAATTATTTAAAGCTTTGTTTTGTATATTTATAAGTCACAATACCTGTAGAAACTTTCCAAATTATGTTCATCTTAGATTTGAATACTTTTTTATGTCATTTTTAACATTTAAAAAATTTTTGATTTTAATCAATGATTTTTTTTAAATCACTTGATTAAAATCATGATTTAAATAGCTGATTTAAATCAACTGATTTAAATCGTTGACACCCTAGAAATGTGATATATAATATTGATAATAAATAAAAAAAAAAATATTTAAAATAAATATTTTTGTGAAAATGTCCCATTCATCCCCCACCTCCCCTATATAAAAAAAGGTAAGAAAAAGAAGCATGCAGCTGATATTAAAAAAAAAAAAAAAAAAAAAAAAAAACCCACAGCGCTGGCAAGATTATATCAAGAAGAAACCAGCCAAATAAATTTCAGTGGAAGCAAGATAATTTTTTACTTCAGTCTGTACTAATAACTCTATCCATTATACTAAGAGGAACCATAGAGATTCTAACACGTAAAAATTCAATATGTAACGATGCAGCATCACTTAACTTACCAAAATTTTGGATCGAGTTACTCAATGGTTACGAAAAAAAAAAATAAATAAACATCCAAGTAAAATAGAAAAAATAACGTGCATAATTTGAAAGAGTACGTGAAAAACTGAATGATGGCGTTTCAAAAACCGTACAATTTTAGAATATTTTTATTTATTTGTTTTGAAAATGACTCGGGTAGAGTCGAAACATGTAAATTGTCGAATAAATCTATTTTTACTGTTTCTAAACTTTTAACCATACACCTTTTAGCAATTAAAATTAGTATTTTAAACTTAAGGGGTTTAAAAAAAAAAACTATAATACGATTTTTTACAATGACGGACAGCCATACGCGAGTTACCCATTTTTCTATACAGTAATGCCTGATGAGTATTGGGATGGATTTCGATGTATAATGTAATACAAGCGTTAACCAAACAATTTATTTTATATATTATTTATCATAAAGTAAAATAATATACTTTATTAATTGTTAAAAGGTGTTAAAATAAGAACTATAAAATTGGTGCAATGAATTATTTCATGGTTACGAATATGGAAAAAAAAAAAAAAAACCTTCAAGTAAAAATAAAATAAAATAACGTGCGTAACCTGAGACAATATATGAACCGGTTCGAGATTTACGTACAAATTAGAAATTCGTTTGAAAGGGGGGGGGGGGGGGTCCTGCAGTGCGTGCCGCAGCACGCCTGGTATACGGTACCGTAGGCAGCGGGCACCCGATTCGATGTTCGTTCGCTTCGAGATTTCATATTATCAGAGGCCCCGATAAAAGGAGGCGCCCGCTAGCGGGCGAAGGCAGCTAGTACTTTATTAATTGTTCAAAGGTGTTAAATAAGAACTATAAAAATTGATGTGCAACCAATTACCTCACGGTTACAAATATGGAAAAAAAAACAACCTTCAAGTAAAAATAAAATAAAATAACGTGCGTAATCTGAGAGAATATGGGAAAAGTGTGCAAGTATGGAATATTCGTAAATAAATATGGAATATCGTGCAAGTATGGAATTTGTTTTGATAATGCCTTCGGTGGAATCGAAAAATGTAAACAGTTTGTCAAAACCGTTTTTACTATTTTTATAGATTTTATTTAACACATTTTAGCAATTAATGCAAAATATAAAGCATTTTTTTCTTTAACAAAATAAATTTTTTAAATATATCCATTAGCATATACTTAGCTGTCAACTATACTACTTTTTAGTTACCACTCTTTCCGAAAGAAATCTTTGTCTAACTTCAATATTAATTAATTGCAGAATTCTGCGATTAAATATGGTAAGGATTATGATTCGGAAACAGTGTTAACACATAAAATACTGAGTTGGACGCTATGCATTTTTATGAAAAAATGAATGAAATTTAAAGAAATTAATATTTATATGCTAAAGAATGTAACAATATTTTTCAATTTCCTATAAGAAGTGCATATCTTAAACTATAATCGAATCTTCCGCAAAACAATCATTTATGGTGAATCCCTGAAAATAAGATTAAATTAAAAATTTGACACCATTATCGGATAGATTCGATGCTTTTATAGAAAAAGGAAAACACTGCTGGATCAGAATAACAATGCATGGCAATTATATCTACGTCTACTTACAAATGAAAGGGACTTCGTAAATGTGCAGAGCACAGCCATAGCACGGTCAGCGTTAATGATACAAAATAAATAGAAAAATCACTAATGTGATTTTTATACTCGTACACAAGGGAAGACTAAAAACCTTAAACAAACAAAACCTCAAGCTGACGCTCGTTGACTGAAAACAAAATATTATTTTCAGGTTAGATATCTAAATAAAGAAATTAAATAAACCAGCCGATTAAAAATTATCCAACTATCATAAAAGACAATCGAACTGAAAGCAAATTAATTGTTCAGTCTCTTGAGGGGTGCCGTATCAACACGTCGCCACCATCAATGTCAAACATAAATTTGCAAATATCACTAGAATAGAAAAACACGATTTCTGTTTTCCCTTATTTGTGATCAAAATAGCATTAAAGTTATTCGAAATAGAATAAAAAATGTAATTTTTAGGGAGGAAAGGTTTTTTTTTTCTATACATGAATAAATAAAATTTTGCATGTAAGAGATTGAGCTTGAGCCAGCCCATGCCCAAAAACAGATATAAAAATTGAGTCTGTTTCATCTCTAACTCCTAGGTGTGGGGCACATTATGTCAGGCATAAGTGCTTTGATAAAAAAAAAAAAAATAATGCAAAATCTTGGAGATGGGAAGGGTAGGAACGGGTAATTTAGGCTTCAGTTTTTCGGAAACGCTAATTGCACTGAGCTCCGGAGTCCTGTACCTCCGGTGAATTCCGACCAATATTTAAATATTTACTAAAACCAGAGAAGTACCGGAGCTGAGCTCCGGCGAAAATTAAGCCCTGTCTATAGATCACATAGAGAGCTTCACAAAAGCATTCTAGTACATTTCCTTTTATTGATGGAAATTGCTGAAGGGAATTTCAAACTTTGTTATGACTTTCCTAACTGAATTAAATTTTAGCATTTATGTTGTATATATATAAATCTGTATATCATATACAGGGCTTCTCAAAACAATTGGAATACTTTTTCGACTATTGAGGGTAGGGGAGAGTGGGTAGGAATGGGACACATTTTACAAAAATAAGAAAATCAACTTTGTTTGACACAAAAACAAAAATTTCAATTTATAGAATACAAAATGAAACACTTTCTAATGTCTTTGAACAATATAGAAACATTATTTGAAAAAACAATTTTATAATTAAAGAAATTGTAAGTTTCAAAATGTGTCCCATACCTCCCCACTAACAGGGAGATATGGGACAGTTATAAAACAAAACTATAAGGCACAAATAGTCTAGAGTTGGCTAGGTATACAGTCTAACAAAACTTGTAGGTTGATAATGTCTGTGCCACAGCATCAAATTCCAGTATCTTTATCATTGGAAGGAAAATTCAGGATTGTCAGTCACAGATGACATTAAAAAATCATCAATTCAATTTATTTACATTTTGAAGTAAATGAATATATTATCAATGTTATAATTAATATATGACCCTCTAAAATTATTTGCATAATAGCAATTTACATTTATCTTATTAAAATGAAGGAATTGGACCTGTCCCATTTCTCCCTTTACTGGCATGTCCCATTCCTCCCACTATCTTCTTTTATGTTAAACTTCCTGTATGAACAAAAGTATTGCTTGAAGGCTTAGTTTAAATTATGAATAATATACAGTATAATGTTCCATAAATAGGGAAACTATCACATCTATGCATAAACATGTCATTAATATACAGAAAGCATAAAAAGTATATGAAGGAAATTTACTTTTGATTCTTGAAATAATCTTTTACTTTATACAATTGTAATCTTATGCAGATCAAAAACTTTTTTCAACTTAAGATTGGGCTACCATTGCTTCATCTAGTGTGTAATTGATGAAATGTTTAGAATGATACATAAAGAGAAAATCGTACTGTCCCATTTCACCCCTCTCTCCCCTAAATGAATTTCGATTCTCAAAATGTTTTATGCGTCTCTCAAATTGTCTACTTAGATATCATCTTTTACCTTATTAAATGATGACTATTTTTTTTTAAATTATTATTCTGAATGTGTTGGAAAGATTTTCATAATCTATGCCAGGCGCATGATTTTTCTGTCTTGGTATTTTTTCTAAATTTCGCTTCCATACGATTAATGCACCTTTAAGTTTCATTATAATGTTTTAAATTCGAAAAGTTTTTGTATGATACCTTGGCAAACCAAATCGAGACATACTTTTTAGTTATGTAAAAACATTTTAATAGGATATCACGTACGCTTCGGCATATAAAGTGAAATCATAAGAGCTTTCTCCGTATATCTGAAAGCATAAAAATGTCATGACAGTTCTATATCACACTTAGTGAACCAATAACGCGACAAGCATTACACTACAGCCTGAAAAAAAGAACGAATCTTTCAACATGCATCATGTATAGAAACAGAAAACAGGTGGAAATACTAACATGGAGAAATGGCAATAATTATGCGTCGCCACTAAGGATTTACTAGAAGCTGTATCAATAAAGTTATCTATTGCACCGTAAAAAAAAAGAAAAAAAAAAGATCTTCATAAGTATAATACTGGAAGCTGGGGCGCCAGTTTAAAACTGTAAAATTAACAGTAATAAACTGTAAAAATAGCAAGAAATATACCGTTAAGCAGTAATGCACTGTTTATTTCATTTATACGATAGTATATTACTGCTTATTTTGTAGTTATAAATTAGCTCCCCAGCTGCCAGTATTATACCGTAAAATCAATTTTTTTTTTTTTTTTTTTTTTTTTTTTTTTTTTTTTTTTCAGTGTGACTACTGACCATAAAGAACGAGTTATAAAAATGCTACTAAAGTCAAAATAGAATAACAATAAAATTTTAAAAATCAAAAAACCCGACTACATAAAAAGCGAACTAATTAATTATTTCTCATCAATGTGAAACTATTTTTTATATTACTTACTTATTTTTTTTTACTTACTTGTATTGATGACTTTTAAGTTGTGTTTAATTGTTAGTTCCTATCTATAAACACTGTTTTGATGAAGCCTATAGATGTCTATGAATTGTTAGAGTTACAGTAAAGCTAGAGATCCTACCTACACAACTTCCAGGTTATGTAATAATTTTAAAACGGAGCTTCTGACTGTAAAATAGTCAATGAAACATCGTCTTTATTTTGAAAGACCTATCCAATGATATGCCACTTAATAGGGTGTGTAAATTTTTTTTCGTCTATACCGCCATTTTGTATTTTACGGCCACCATTTTGAATTTATAAAAACAATGCCTTGCCTATAACCATCGGACGGTTAAGACGAAGTGATAGAGACCTCATTCATTAAAATCCATCCCACTGTTGGGATGTTTCGAGGGTATAAAGAAATCCACATACCCAGATACGCTTGAAACACATATCCCTTCTTGGCAGTCGGTTAAAAAATGATAAATACGAGATACTTACAAATTTTAGTAAGCCGTTTTACTCTTTATATTTACATTTTTGTACGCATGTGCTTCATGAGTTTAAAAACGCATGCTAAGCAAGTAAAATAAAATAATAATTATGATAATGATATTGTTGATTTTTTAGATACCGACGTACTGCAATAACTTAGTTTACATATCGATCTACACAGAAAAAAATAAAACCTAAAACGGGTAGGAAAATACCCGATTTGGGCAGAAAGATTCTTAGGTATCAGGGGTGTAGTAAATGGTATACGGGGGTATACGCTGTGTACCTTCTGGATTTCTTAAAAAGCTACGTATACCGTTTTTCAAATAAAACATTAGCGTATACCCTAGCTATGAACATTCATGACGCCAGCGTATACCCTTTACCTATACCGTATACTCTCTGCTTTTTTTTACGACTGCCACACTGGGTATGAGGTTATCCAATTTGGGTCCATATGCCTGTTTTTGTTAGCACTGTGTATCCATTTTGGGCACTGTTAAATATCCATTTTGGGATTATTATTTTTTTAATCCCAAAATGGGTATTTAACAGTGCCCAAAACGGATACACAGTGGCAACCAAAACAGGCATATGGACCCAAATTGGGTAACCTCATATCTAAGAATCTTTCTACCCAATTCGGGTATTTTTCTACCCGTTTTAGGTCTTTTTTTTTCTCTATATATTCCAGGTGTCCTAAAATGATTTTAAAATTCAATAACTTTCAAATGGTGACAGCTATTAAAAAATTTTTTGCAGGAGGGTTCTGTAAGATGTCGGGAGATTTTTTTTACTGCGATTCCCAGTTTTAGTTTCAAATAGCAGCGTTCAAGACAACGAATGAACATTCCTACATTTCAAAATTCGAGAGCAGTTTCATATCTCCGCGACTTTTAAAAAAAGGTGGCGGTTTGTTCGCACTCTTATTATTATGTTTTCAATTTATTATTATCTGTGGCAACATTCGTGCAATTTGCAGACGATATTTTAAAAACATTGTGTTGTATTGGATTCAAAAGCAAACGATTGGCGCTCTTGTTTTGATTATGGATGAAAAAGAATTTCGTGTTTTGATAAAAGACTACTTTTTGCGCGAAAAAACAATTACTGAAACTGAAGAGAAGTTGAAAAAAATATTATGGGTATTCTGCTCCAGCACATGGTACGGTTCACAAGTGGTTTACGGAATTTCATTGTGGCCCTACGAGCACAACAGATGCAGAACGTTCTGGACGTCCAATTGAGATCTCGACTGAAGAAATTACCAACAAAATCCATGATATCGTTTTAAAAGACCGCCGTGTGAAAGTGCGTGAGATAGCTAAGAAGGTAATGAACAAAAATGTTCAAATGAACGTGTATTCAATATCTCGATGAACATTTGGGCATGAAAAAGTTATCAACATGATGGGTGCCGCGATTGCTGACAGTAGATCAAAAGTGGGCTCGTGTAACCATTTCAAAGCAATGTTTGGACAAGTTCGAGCGCAATTCAAGCGAATTTTTGCGGGGTTATGTTACAGTTGATGAAACATCGATACATTACTACACACCAGAAATGAACGAGCAGTCTAAACAGTGGACTTCTTCTAATGAACGTGCTCCGAAAAATGCTAAAGCAGTTCCATCGCCCGGAAAGATTATGGCCACAGTTTTCTGGGACTCAAAGGGCTAAATTCTCCTTGACTATCTGGAAAAAGGAAAAACGATCACCGGATAGTATTATGCTGATTTATTAGGCCGTTTTAATGCAAAATTGAAAGAAAAACGGCCCCATTTGTCCAAGAAAAATGTGTTTTTTCATCACGACAATGCGCCAGCGCATTCGTCTGCAATCGCAGTCACTAAATTGGTTGAATTACGATAGTAATTGCTCCTTCATCCACCTTACTCTCCTGACTTGGCCCCCAGTGACTTTTTTCTTTTTTCAAATTTTAAAAAATGTCTTGATAAACAGAGATTTTTTCCAAATTCTGATATCATTAATATCACAAATGCCTATTTTGAGGAGTTTGAGAAATCTTTTTTTTTTTTTTTTTTTGGAAAGATTAAAAAAGGAAAAAAGTTGGAAAAAGTGTATCTTTATGAAAGGAGATTATGTCAAAAAATAAAATGCATTTTGGTATGTATATTGTTTTTTTCATTTCAAAGTCACGGACTTATCAAACTGCCCTCGTATGATACATTTTCCAATTTATCTTTGAACGAATATGAGCTTCTTGTATTCAAAATACAGGGTGTCCGGGCTGAAAGTATCCAAAAGTTATGGCTTATTTTTACGGAACTACCCATTAGATTAAAAAATATATATATATTTAAATAAAAATAGCATCTCACAAAGTTTTAATATCAATAGGCTTCGCTGTGTGCCCTTTTGATAGCACGACAAACGTCTAAACGGCAATCCAGTTCTCCCCAAATGTTTTGTAGCATAGCAGGTGTTATTAGACAGATTGCTTCTATGATACGCTTTTTCCACTCATCCACAGTTTCAGTTTTTTGTTTTGTTCAATGTTTTAAAATCTTGGAGGGGTTTCCAATCCATGGAGGTGAAGTCTTTTATATTCTAATGTGTCGTTCCGTAATAATAAGCCATGACTTTTGGATATTTATAGCCCGGGCACCCTGTATATCCGAATAAAACAGTAAATAAAAGAGAAATTATGCTTTAAGCCAAAATTATGAAACCCTTTTCAACTCATTCACAGTTTCAGTTTTTTGTTTTGTTCAATGTTTTAAAATCTTGGAGGGGTTTTCAATCCACGGAGGTGAGGTATTTTATATTTTAATGAGTAGTTCCGTAATAATAAGCCATAACTTTTGGATACATATAGCCCGGGCACCCTGTATATCCGAATAAAACAGTAAATAAAAAAGAAAGTATGCTTCAAGCAAAAATTATGAAATACTTTTCAACTCAATCAGAATACTGTAGCAAAACTCTCCCGTTTTATAAGATCAAAGATGACATTTAAATAACAATTTGAAAAACGCAATAACACATTTGAAAAACCAGTTTCAGAAATTACCATGTATAGTCAGAAAAGAATTCAAATTCTTTTGAGAAGTCTTGTATACGATCTATAGATTTATATATATATATATATATATATATATATACACTACATAGTATGCTAAAATTTAGTTCAATTAGGGAAATACATAACACAACTAAAAATTCTTCTTCAGGAATTTCCGCCGATAAATTGAGAAGAATTCTTTTGTGCAACCCTCAATATGATCTGTAGAATTTATGAACAACAAGTAATATGCAAAAAATTAGTTAAATTTAACCCTTTATATACTGAATTATGAATTCATGAAAATTTTGACTTCTAAAGCATTTTTCGTGAATTGTTTAACCCCTTCGGGACCGGCGGCTTTTATGCAAATTTTATTCGGTTGGCACCGCTTTCTTAAAAAAAGTTACCTTTACTTAAATAATCATGAAAATGCTCTAATTAAAGAAAGCAAATATTACTTTTCTCTTTTACTGGTGCTTAAAACAAATTATGTATGCTCTTTTTGAGGGTGCATATATGCACCCATTGTCCCGAATGAGTTAAACTACATTAGAAGATTTACATAATCATTTAATAAATTTTAGAAGGATTTTAGAAAGATTGAAGGATTTAGAAAGATTCATTCAATTTGAATTTATAGGGATTTTGTGCAATATTTATAACCCCACTCAAATCTTTTATTTTAAATATTTTTCTTAGTATTTTGTAGAATTAGGAAATGTACAAATATAATGTTTTTACAATAGTAATATAGAAATATTTTCGAATTGAAAAATGCCCCCCCCCCCCCGAACGCCAAGAAAGCGGAAAAGAGGCAAAGGCAAAAGATATCATCCTTTTAAAAATATTTTGTTTTGTGTAACCAATACTGCTTTAGGAACAAGATAAAGTAATATATCTATAACTCATTCTAAACTGTATTACTACTAATCGATGTATTAAATGAATTTTATAACAAGTTATTTTAATGGTACTTATAAGTACCGTCAGCAGATAAAGGGTTAAAATCGCATGCCACAACTGAAAACACACTTCCACTCATAGACAGTACTGTATGTAACCGAATTATTTTATGCGTCCCTGTAAAATAAATGTAAATGCTATGCACACCCTTATTCAATAGCATCTTGTAGTGCATCTCGGTGACATATGTCAATTTCAACATGCTTGAAATAGTGTAATATTATTAAAATATATTGTAGTCAATTTCTCCTCATAGACCTTAATGTAATAGAGTTTTTTTTAGTATCACTGTAAACAAACGGTAAACGTCAAACACTTCATTTTGAAAAGCGAAATTGCCATAGTGTCATAGCGAAATTGCCTCAATAACATATATCAATTACATAGTAATATGAGAGTGTATTTACGCGGAGCACGGCCAGACAAACCGAATACATAAACACTTTTCACCTATGTTAGGAAGTGTTAAAAATTATATCCCATGAGCCACTGGGTGTACGAGGAAAGAGTTATCAAATTATTAATAAAAGAAAATAAAGACAATTTCTACGTTATTCTTCTTCTAAAAAACGTTTCCATACACTTTAAAAAACTATGAATTTTTAACGCAAATCATTCGCAGAAATAAACAAGAAAGAAAAAATCATGCGTCAAGCATAGATTATGAAACACTTTCCAACACATTCTCAGAATAATGCAACAAAACTTCACCATTTAATAAGCTGAAATATGATGTCTAATTAAACCGTTTGGAAACGCATGACACATTTTAAAACTAAATTTCAGCAATTCCCATCTACAACCGAAAAATTATCCGAATTCTTTGAGCAGCCCTGTATATGATGTATAGATTTGAACCTATAAACTTTATGCATGCAGAAATTTAATTCACTTAGGAAATACATACCACAGTTGAAAATTCTCCTTCAGCAATTTCCTTTAATAAGGAGAATGGTACTTTTGAGCAGCCTTATATACGAGGTATAAAATTTATATACAACGAGTAACATACAAAAGATCAGTTAAATTTAAAAGCGCATACCGAATTTGAAAGCGCACTTCCAGCAATTATTGCTCAAAGACAGTACTCTAACCGATTTATTTTGTGTGTCCCTGCAAATGAACGATAAAAGCCATGAATGCCCTATTCTGTAGTAATAATCTTGTAGCGAAATTCAGTGATTTATATCAGTTTCAATACATTTGAAATAGCGTAATATCATTAAAGTACTCTTCAAACCATTTTTCCACATATACCATAATGTAATGGATTTTTTTTAGAGTCCCTGTAAATGAACGATTAACAGTGCTATAGTTCATATATTTCTGGGAACAACGTTCCCACCGGTTTGCTGCTGTAAAAAAAAAAAAAAAAAAAAAAATTACGCACGAGCACAAACTTTTATATATATTTTTTCAAGCGAAACAATAATTATTGATATTTATTATGACGATAATTATAAAGTTTATTGATACTGGAGATGAGCCTTGAGAGCTAAATCCTATTCTCCAGACTGTGAAAAGTATACCCATTTCAAATATCGGATTGCGAAAGAGTATTCAGCTGTATGAATAACATCATGACCTATGGGAGAAATTCACTCCTTGTTGAAAAAGCCAGTTCACTTATATTCATAAGCCGTGTAGGGCCTCCCTTAAGGCTGTTCTCAACTGCTCTGCTCAACAAGCGCAAAACATTTTGACACATTTATAAATTAATTTTTTAACGGAAATATATAACATTGGAAAACCTGACTATGGAAGCGATTTGGAATCGAACTGTTCTTTCCATTTTTTGGTCAATCAATTACCTATTGAGTTATAAGCGATTTTGATCACGTGACACGGCATTTTTCTCCCATTACTGACTGGATTTTCTCCTTTCGTTCGAAAGTTAAGTTCAAATTGCCAACTTTGATAGTATTTTCTGAAAGATGTATTGCGTTTACAAGAAAACGGAAAAAACAGTTCGATGACATAGTTTCTGAATAACAACACCTTCTAGTTTCATGCGTTTCCGAACAAAAATGAATTAAAACTTATGTCAGAAAATTGACCCTTTGGATTTAAGAACAGCCTTAAAAGAATTTTGTCCTGAACCATATGTGAAATCTTGGTTGTGATCAGGAAGAAGATTAGCAGACGAGACAGCTTGTCGTAAATCAAAGAACACAGAAAACAGCTCTCATTATCGGTCTTTATGGAAATTTCTAGGATAGATGTGCCAGTAAGTAATATATGGATTTATTTTTATTATTTCAATTAAATTTTGATTCATGATGGAAAATGTTAATATAAAATTGATTAAGTATTGCTTTTAGATGAATGCTGTACAAATACAATACTATAAAAATAGAATATAATAATTATAACTGTCAATTTAAAAAAGTCGGCTTTTGGTTAAATGTTTAAAATTGGCTTAAACCCGGTAGCGTCAAGATCTACTCTATGAAAAGGTGAGTTACAACAAATATTTTTTCCAACTACAGCACTGACGATTAATGATGCTACACACTTCATACTCAATTCCGAACATGCCACACTAAACATCATTAACATATCACATATCAGTTGCATGAAAATCCAAGAATATTTACGCGAGTTAGATCGTGGACAGAGTATCACGGTCAGACATACCGAATTCATACAAACTTTTCAACTATGTTGGAAAGTGTTAAAAAGGATATCATGAAGTCTGAAAAAAAAAAGGATATGTGAAATCATTGGAACTTTCTCGGTAAACCTGAAAGCATAAAAGTGTCACGAAAGTTTTACATCACACTTAGTGAACCAATACTGCGACAGACATACAACGTGAAAAAATTATAAATCTTTTAACACGCATCATTTATAGAAACAGAAAACAGGTGGAAATACTAATAACATGGAGAAACGGCAATAAACTTCGCGTTGCCACAAAGGATTTCCAAAAAGCTGTGTCAATAAAGTTGAGTATGAAATATTGACCATAAAGTACGGGTTATTAAAACATTACTATTCAATTCTGGTCAAGGTCTTGTATCTTTTTAAACGTATTCTTGTAATTTTCTTTTTAGCCCACGATATGCTATTTCTTTCTGCCAGCAATTAAAGTGTCGTCTCTAGTTACATTATATAAGCCAGCCCGTAAAATATAGCAGATGTATCATTGTACTGTTAAATACTGATAATCTCTATTGCAATTTTTTAAACTTCTGATAATCGCACATTGTCAATTTTTATACCGTCGTATAAAGGAAAAAATATTACTTTTAAATGCAATTTGTTTGAAAATTACATCAATTTATTTTTGAGACATTAAATTTTTTGTAGTTTTTAATACCATTTCTGTAATGGTGGCAACTGAAGTACTCCATTTCTGTAGAAAGTAAAATAAAAATAGTTGGACAATAGTAGACTATTATATTTTTTGGTTGCCATTTTTCCATAACAACTGAAATTTTTTTTGAAAAATATAAATTTATGATTTCTGATAAAACATGCAGCTATTATAAACTATATTTAATTTTATGTATTCATATTAATGTTACAAACATATGAATCATTATATCCCTTTTTTTTTGTCGAGTTTCTTGAATGACGACATCACTATTTTGCTGGATTTGTGTATTATCCTGCCATAGCGACGTCATATGCATGCTTTTCTGTAGATGTTGTTTAAGACTGGAACGTAAATATGGAATTCTTCAGCGGATGAGAATGACGTCATTTTATATAGAATAAAAGCGTGAGTTTGAAGTCTTAAAACTGAAGTACGTTTTGTACTACCTATATTTATATACATATATATATTTTTTTAAATCGGGGATGGCATTAAATTCTGGAAAAGCAGAATACCTGTTTTTTAGTCTTTTCTTTTCTTTTGTAGTTATATTGCGAGTTGTGTGCTTTTTTTTCGTATCTGTATTATTTACAAATAAACAAAAGGAAATCATTCACAAGGAAGACTTCTTTAAAGGTGATTCTCAGAATATTTTGAAAAAAAAAAAAAAAATCTAATAAAACTACTCATGTACGTTATAAAAGATCACTCAAATTTAGCTGCGGAATTCCAGGACAAAATCTATTGCCGACAAAATTGGGTGAAATAACGCATCTTATATGAATGAACCCACTAGCTCCACTGAAGATTCTGTGGGTTATTCTTAGTTTCTTATTTTACATACTGGTTTCCTGTGTTCATTTCTAAATCATCTTTAGAACTTTGCCAATTTGTTCATATATTTGTGATTTCAAATTTATTATATATATATACATAAAATGCTTTCGAGTATTTGGCGAAAAAAAAGACGCAGTTTGGCTAGCAACACTTTTTCCTCACCAAATGCAAGCGATTTCAATGCATTTGGAAAACGCTTCTTAAAAGAGGGTTTTTAACCCTTTATCTACTGACAGTACTTATAAGTACCATTAAAATAACTTGTTATAAAATTCCTTTAATACATTGATTAGACGTAATACAGTTTAGACAGAGTTATAGGTGCTTTACTTTATCTTGTTCCAAAAGCATTATTGATTACACAAAATAAAATATTTTTAAAATGATGATTCCTTTTGCCTTTGCATCTTTTCAGCTTTCTTGGTGTTGGGGTTGTGTGTGGGGGAATTTTTCAATGCGGAAATATTTCTATTGTAAGAACATTAAATTTGTACATTTTTTTTTTAATTCTACAAAACACTAAGAAAAATATTTAAAATAAAAGATTTCAGTGGAGTTATAAATAATGCACAAAATCCCTATAAATTCAAATTTAATGAATTCTTCTAAATCCTTCAATCTTTCTAAAATGTATTAAATGATTATGTAAATCTTCTAATGTAGTTTCAAAAATTCACGAAAAATGCTTTAGAGGATAAAATTTCCACGAATTCATAATTCAAGACATAAAGGGTTAAATGCGCAGTAATTAATGGGTTAAAGCGAGAAAATAGTTTATTATTAGTTCTATAAGCTTATATAATATATATATGTTGCGTGCTGCTGTCGTTATTTAATTTTGTACGGTTTCACCGGCTACACAAGTTTTAAGTGTATTTTAAAAATAATTGCCTGATTAATGCTTATTGTGTCGCCAACCGACGATAAATTGCCAAAAAAATGAACTTTTCATTAGTTTTTTACGGATGCTATATCGAGGTTCCACAGGAAATTTTTTCATCGACATATTATATATCCCCATGACAAGAATATTCTGTAATTTTTCACATTTTTGCGGTTAGGGTGACTTTACTTGTCACTCTTTTTTTAATAGTTACAAATACGACTAAGGTAAGCGTATATTCCTTTATAATCAAGATCTGTCAATATTAATGAATCTGTAACGCTTTAAAAATTCACGTAAAGGATTACATTGTAAAATTTCATCTTTATTTCTTAGCCTGCGGTATGTAATTTCTTTCTCCCAGCTTATTTTGTCTCCAATAAATAACGTTACCTTGTATACGCCAGCCGTAAAACAAAAGCCGATGTTTCATTGTGCGATTAAATACTCTGCAGCATTTTTTAAAACTTCTAGCATCGCACATTTTCAATGTTTATACCGTCGTATTGGGGAAAAAAGTACTTTTTAATGCAATTTTTTGGAAAACTGCATCTCCATTTGTTTTTGAAATATTATTTTTTTTTTGTAGTTTTTAGCGACATTTGTTTCATTTTGGCAACTCAAGTACTCAATTTCTCTAGAAAGTAAAGAAAAAACTGTTGAAAAATAGCAATTATATCTTTTTGTTGCCATTTTCTCATAAAAATTGAAAACAAAATTAATTAAAATACGTGCTATTTTGAGAAAAATATAAATGAAGGATTTATGATAAAACATGGAGCTATTATAAACTATATTTAATTTTCAGTATCTATATTAATGCAAATGACGCCCTTTTACATAAAATAAAAGCGTGTGCTTTAAGTCTTAAAACTGAAATATGTTTTGCAGTAGAGTCCCGATTATCCGAGTCACGCTTAACCTAGTTATTTTCTTCTGATGGACTGGTGGCTTCTATTATTATAAAACAGCCATTATAAATGAAGCATTAGGGGAAGATGAAAGAGCAGTCGTAAAAAGTTAGAACTCTGATTTTCTGGTCAGAATGAAAAAAAAAATGGCCATAATTAAAAAAAATAAAAATTATGGCCATTTTTTCTTTTCATTCTAACCAGAAAATCAGAGTTCTAACTTTTTACGGCTGTTCTTTCATCTTCACCTAACGCTTCATTTATAATGGCTGTTTCATAATAATAGAAGCCATCAGTCCATCAGAAGAAAATGAAGTAATGGAAATGCCGGGGGTGACACTAAATTCTGAAAAAGCAGAATTCCTGTTCTCTAGTTTAAAATATAGCCTCTTTCCCCAAAATTGAGCCTATAAGGCTATCTATAATCTTTGCTTCGGGGTGTTATTTCGGATTAGCAATCAAGAAACAATACTATATGCGATGCGCTTTCAAGTTGCATTGAAATGCTTTTCTATTTACATTACTGTGCTTATTATTCAAGCATTTAAAAACAATTCTAATAAATAAATAAAAATTTATATGAAATCAGGTACTACAGATAAGATGATATTTTATTTCAATTCATTAAAAATTGGCAGATGAAAAACTTCCACATATTCTTGCATAAAAGTAATTTAAAGACTGCTGTTATATATACTATTCTAGCGTAAGTATGAATACATAAATAATTCATTTTGAAAAATTATCCCCAGAGACAATTTAGATGCTTTCGTCGCCAAGTCTCTCTGTTCCAATACATATGCCATTTCTCTTCTCCCATACTGAAACATTGTTCATTTATCAGCTGAACCGCAAAGCAGCTGAAAACGCCCTGTTCGAATTTAATATTTAAGGATTCTCTATATTTCAGAGGAAGAACTTCCTTCTAGATAGTTGAGGTAACCAGAATAACAGATGCATTTTATTTTCAGCAGATCAATTTTTTTTATAATATAATTATTTATTTAATTATTTAATCAACTGTATTACTTTAAGTGTATATACATGTTTTACCTTAAAAAACGTTATGCAGGCTTTGAGCTTAAAGAAAAATGGCGAAAAATTCGCAAAATTCTATAATAAAATAATCTTGAAACAATTTATAATAAATAATAATGCTCTGCAGTAAAATAATGTTATTTTTAAAATAAAAATATCCTATAATAAAGTAACGGTTTAAAATATCAAAGTTCTTGATTAACTAAATTATTAAAAGCTTTAGAATTTAAAAATTTGACAAATAAGCTTTAAAGTTTTTGCCCCCCCCCCCCCTTGCCCACCTAAAAAAGTGGTTTAAAAAGAAAGAGAGAAAAAGAAGGAACATAATGAGTATATTAGCAGCATTGTTAATCAAAGTAAAACAGCAATGGGACTGATCACGGTAATTCATTCTAAAATTATATATTATTTCAATACAAAGAAGTAAAATATTTAAATTCTGTGGGAAATATGATACATTTTTTCAAAATTATTAAAGAATTACAAGCTTATTCTCATATGCTTAAAATACTGTTTTGATACAGGACTATTCTATTTCAATTTATAAATTCCATGGAAATATACACTGGTGTGCAAAAATTAAGGACCAATCACAAAATGCCGATTTTCAAATACGCGAACACTCAAAAGAAAAAAATATAATTCGAGTAATTACTATCTCCACAACATAGCTAGTCCATACTAGTATGTTGTGGCCATCACAAAACTTTCTTCTATCTCATACATGTCAATACTTCAAAATTCACTATTTCAGTGCCAAATTAAATGGCAATCTGTGTTCATCATGAGAATTCTAAAAATATGAAATTCCGTGCATTAGTTCTCGAGGTATTACTGTCGCTGAAATCGTGTAAATCCAGCAAAATGCAGCATAGCAGCGCCACCTATTGGGTTATTTACACCAGAACCTAATTATCACCAACTTATGTCAACGTCTAACTGAATATGAAGTTTGAGGAAAATTCGTGCATTAGTTCTTGAGATAAAGGTATTGCGCAAATCATGACAAATGCAGCATAGAAGCGCCACCTGTGGAGCGATTTCCAACAACACATAATCAGCAGCAATATTAATCAAGTTATACTTAAATCTGAAGTTTGATGAAAATTCGTGCATTAGTTCTTGAGATAGAGATATTGAGGAAAAAGTTCAAAATGCAGCACAGCAGCGCCACCTATTGGGCGATTTACACCAACACGTAGTCGGCATCATTTCATATGAAGGACTAACTAAATCCGAAGTTTGATGAAAATGTGTACATTAGTTCTTGAGATAGAGCTACTGCGAAAATAGTGTAAATCCTGCAAAATGCAGCATAGCAGTGCCACCTGTTGGGAGATTTACACCAAAACGTAAACAGCATCCATTCATGTCAAGGACTAACGGAATCTGAAGTTTTATAAAAATCCATGCATTAGTTCTTGAGATAGAGCTTTTGCGGAAATCCTGCAAAATGCTACATAGCAGCGCCACCTGCTGGGCGATTTACACCAAAAACTAATCAGCACCAACCTATATCAGGGACTACCTGAATATAATTTTTCATTAAATTCCGTGCATTAGTTCTTGAGATAGAGCGCCCACAAAATTTGTGTCACATACAGATAGACATTTTGTAAAAACATGTTTTTTGGAATCTCTGACCCATAAAACGTGTAAATCCGTCGAAAACTGGAATTCGAAAATTTTCATGAAACTAATACTTTCTTCTTGTAAAGATAGAAGAAAGTAATAACATCTCATCCATGTCACACATGGTCACAAGTGTCACAGTCACTACGGTGAAGCAAAAAAATAGGAAATTCCATACATATCATTATGAGTCTCAAATTATCACTATATGGGAGTCCACTGAGACGTCATTGTGACTGCTGCTTTGTGACGAGTCACCAAGTGATTACATGTCGCTCATGTGACTGTCATCTGTAGACTCAATTTCAAAGTCATCGTGAACGTTGCATTGTGATAAGTTACCAAATAATGTCACATTAAAGTCACATGATGACTTTCAGGTGACAGAGAGACTACTGTGAAGTCACCATTGTGCTCTTTTGGGAAAAGTCTCCATGTGACTATAATGTGATATTATTTGTTGATCATAATGCAACGTTCATGATGACTTTGAAATTGAGTCTAAAAATGACAGTCACATGAGAGTCACAATTTAACTACATTGGAAAGTCACCTGATGACTCGTCACAAAGCAGCAGTCACATTGACGTCTCAGTGGAGTCACATACAGTGATCATTTGAGATTCATAATGACATGTATGGAATTTCCTATTTTTTTGCTTCACCGTAGTGACTGTGACACTTGTGACCATGCAGCGTTCGAAATCCTTGGTGGTCCGCTGGTCCGAGACCACTAAAAATTCAATCGGACCACTAATTTAAAAAATTTAGTGGTCCGAAGGACCAGTAACTAACAGTAACTTTTTTCCTTCTCTGACAAGTAAACGTAAATTTTCCCATCCCTGAGAAAACTGCAACCAAACATTACAATAAGCATAAAATTTGCATAAAAACTTAGTCAGTTAAAATAAACGGAAATAAAATAAAAATTTCAGTTTTTCTTTATGTACTATTTATTTAATTTTTAGCAACTTATAATTTTACATATTATTATGCCGAAAATTTTGGTTAACTGAAAGGAAGTTTAGTTTATATTCTCGGAGGAGGAGAGGGGGGGGGGGTGTCACTCAAAGGGTTAAGATACTTATATAATTTTATGTAGCGGGCCAGTGACGATGTATGCGGACCAGTAAACTCTGATGTTTATTGGTCCTTGGGATCAGTGATTTTTTTTTTAATCAATTCTACCGCTGAAAATAGTCAGGGTTGCAAAATCGCTAAAAAAATGTCAGTCATAACAAAAAAGATGACAGGCGATCAAGGGAGAATATGCAAGGGATATACGAAAACTCATTCAATTTCATTATAAAAATTAACATAAGGTTAACAGATGATAAGATTAAAAATTCAAAACAGTATTCTTGTATTTAATAACATTTGTTATAATACTTGTCCCCAAGCAGCATTAGCGATAAATACAAAATATTATTTTTTCTTCAAAAGCATCAGTAATTAGAAACATTTTGGTTAAAAAAAAAAATCTATTCAATCTATCTTTTAACATGCTTTTACAAACAAAATACCAAAGTTCTCCAAATGTTATTTATGAAAAAAGGGAGAGATAGATGGGGGGGGGGGGGGGGGGGAGAGAAATTTGTAAAAAGCAAATAGTGTAAAATTTTGTAATGATAATGATTCTGAGATTCATATAAATATTAAAATTGATCTAAACCCAATAAAAAACAAAGTAACAAACGATGTTTTCAAAACAAAATACCAAAATTTTCCAAACGTTATTTCTAAAAAAAGAGAGGGGAAAGGGAATTTGTAAAAAGCAAATAGTAAAAAAATAAACAAAAAATTTTGTGCATGCATGTGCAGTAAGTAAAAAATGCTGCATGTATGAGCACTGCATGCCCATAAAGCAAAAATTCAAAACAATATTCTTGTATTTAATAACATTTGTTAATGCTTGTCCCCAAGCAGCATTAGTGATAGATACAAAATATTATTTTGTCTTCAAAAACAGTGATAAATTAGAAATATTTTGGTTAAAAAAAAAATACTATTTAATATGTGATTTAACATTCCAATAAAGCAAGTAACTATTTTCCCTCTCTGACAGGTAAACTTAAATTTTCCCATCCCTGACAAAAACCTCAACCAAACATTACAATAAGCATAAAAACTTAGTTAAAATAAACGGAAATAAAATACATAATAAATTCAGTTTTTGTTTATGTACTATTTATTTAATTTTTAGAAAATTATAATTTTACATTTTATTATGCCGAAAATTTTGGGTAACTGAAAGGAAGTTTGGTTTATATTCTCGGAGGAGGAGAGGGGGGGGGGGGTGTCACTCAAAGGGTTAAAGGTACTTAATGTAATTTTATGTAGCGGGCTAGTGACGATGTCTGCGGATCAGTAAACTCTGATGTTTACTGGTCCTTGGGACCAGTGACTTTTTTTTAATCAATTCTACCGCTGCCATGTGTGACATAAATGAGATGTTATATGGGCTAGCTGTGTTGTAGAGATAGTAATTACTCGAATTATATTATTTCCTTTTGAGTGTTCGCGTATTTGAAAATTAGCGTTTTGTGATTGGTCCTGAATTTTTGCACACCAGTGTAGTTTAAAGAACTGTTTTTTTGTAACTCCTAGAAGGAAATATGATTGATTGGTCGCAGGCGGTACAGTCATCTTTTGCACACACATGAGCTAAACAGACCGGGACCACCGTTTAACCTCTTCAGTACCAAGAACCCAAATGGGTACTTTGGTTCTTTGGTAAAACTAAACTCATTGTTTCTTTTTCGTTTTGACCCCACTTCTACATAGCTGAATGTTTTTGCTTTAAAACGAAATCAATAATTGGCGGCACTAGTTCTGATTTCCTCATAAAATAATTGTTATTTCCATCTCAGTTTGCAAAATGCCTTCATGTCAGTGCAGCCAAGAAAGTGGGTAATTTTCATATTTAACTTAAAAACTTTACATTAAAGAAAAAATTGTGGTTTTATAAATTATTCATTTATTTAGGGGCATTAACTTTTGTATTGTGTGAATTTAGGTTTTTGATAATTAATTGATATTTTGGGGGGACTAGTAATTTTAACACGTTGAATGCCAAGTCTATTTTATCTGTCTTTCCGTTTGGGCCACGTAATAAGATTTCCGTTACGCAATCTATAAGCGTCGGTCACCGATGACCGACGCGGCCTAAAAGGAAAGTTCAGTGTCAGTCACCGGTGACTGACGTGGCACTCAACCTTTAAATTCATATCTGTGAACCCAAATTACAAGCCCCCTGAAGTATAAATTTCAGAAACATACATTTTTCTGTCATCTATGGTGTCACTTTGTTTGTGCAAAAGCAATGAATGAGTATTTGCAGTATTATTTTAACTTCGGGTCTCAAGAGGATAAAGTGGAATCCGACCCACTACAAACATGCACGACTGAGTCGGGATTCGAGCCAGCCACCTTTTGTCAAGTATCCCTAACCACTATAGAAACAGGTGGACAAAAGCAAATTATCAGTACATAAGTAATTTAGTTTGAAAAATTATCCCCAGAGACAACTTAATTACTTTCATCATTATGGATCCAATATAACATTATTCTTTTTGCCCCGAAAAATCGTTCATTTTAAAGTCGATAAAAACGCCCTGCTGGAGTTTAATATTTAATGCTTCTATACTTCAGAGAAAGAGTTTGGTTCCAAATACTATAGATAAACAGAATACTAGATTATTATTGTACTTTCAACAGCTCAATTTTCTTTTATTGTGTTCAGCCTAATGTATCTTTTTATCTTTTTATCACAAAAAAGTATTTACCATTTTTTTAACACAAAGAAAAGCAATGAATAATTCTATAATAAAAACTTTATTTAAATTATTTATTTCATACTTTATTTTAATTATAAAAATAATAAATAATAAAGTGTTTTTTAAAATGTTTTCCATAATAAATTAATGGAAACTTAAAATTCTAGAAGAGTAGATGTGAAATTCATATAGAATACGTTGCAAGTAGATTTCAGTAGTACTAATTATAAATGGAGTTACAAACAGTATTAATTATTTATATTGTTAATCCTTTAAGCTTTACGACAAGATGATTAGACAAAAGCTTTAAATTCATATACTGTTAAATCCGTACGATCGTTCAATGTTAAGACATAAAACGTTAACGATCATTCGTAATAAAAGCGGTTATGTACGAAAAAAGAAATATAAATAAAAAATGTAAGTAACACGTCTGTTAATCCAAAGTTTACTACATTGTCATCGATAATGGACGTATGCAAAATATGAACAAAATCGGTTCGCTAGATACATGGTTGATGGCAATCAAAAGCGTAAAAGAATGTTTTTGCTTCTGGACTCTGCTTTGATAAAGTACGGCTCTAACAATTTATGAATATTGCATCATAATCGAGAATGAGCTTGTGTGCAAACTTTAAGCAAAATCGGTTAGTTAGATATGCGATTTCTATAATAATCGTAAAAGAGTGTTTTTGCGCCTGGATCCTCCGTCTGTTTAGGTAAGACTCTCCTAATACATGGATATTGCATCATCGATAATCAGCTTGTGTGCAACATTTGAACAAAATCGGTAAATTAGATACGTAATTTCTGTAAAACAAAAAGAAAACACGTAAAAAAGTGTTTTTGCGCCTGCATACTCCCTCTGCTGTGATACGACTTTCAAAACACATGAATATTGCATCATTATCGACAGTGCGCTTGTGTGCAACATTCGAACAAAATCAGTTAATTAGATAAGCCATTTCTATCTAAAACATAAAAGAATACTTTTTCGTCTGGACTCTCCCTCTGTTGTGGTACGACTCTCACAATACATGAATATTGCATCATCATCGACAATGAGCTTGTGTGCAACATTTGAACAAAATCAGTTCATTAGGTATGGAATTTCTATAAAAAAGTAAAAGAATCTTTTTGCACACCTATCTTCCCTTTGTTGAGTTATGGTTCTCACAATACATGAATACTGCATCATCATCGACAATGAGCTTGTGTGCAATATTTGAACAAAATCAGTTCGTTTGATATGGGATTTCAATAAAAAAAGCAAAATAATGTTTTTGCGCCTCTATCTTCCCTCTGTTGAGGTTCGGCTATCACAATACGTGAATATTGCATCATCAGCAACAATGAACTTGTGTGCAATATTTGAACAAAATCAGTTCGTTGGTATGGGATATCTCTAAAAAAACTTAAAAGAAAGTTTTTTGCGCCCCTACCTTCCCCCTTGTTGAAGTAAGGCTATATTTGAACAAAATCGATTAATTAAAACATGCGATTTCTAATAACAAAACCCCCATAAAAAACCGTTTTTGCGCCTGGATCCATTGAGGTATGACTCTCACTCTCACAATAAATGAATACTGTATCATCATGGACAGTGAGCTTTTGCGCAACACTTGAGCAAAATCGATTCATTAGATAAGCTATTTCTATTAACAACAACAAAAATTTTTTTTTTGCCTGGACCTTCATCTGATGAATAATGACAATATTTGAATATTGCATCATCATCGACAATGAACTAGTACATGCAACATTTAAGGAAAATAGGTTACACGGAAGTGGTAAAAAAATCAGTTGCAAGATTTTACGCAGACAGACATACGGAATTAGTGTAAGAGAAAAGAAAGAGTTACGAAAGCGTGTAAAAACATTCATAAAATAAAATGATCAATCTTTCTGTTTGTCAACTCAACTCGAACAAAATTTCATTGACGCCCGTTTATTGCTATTTATTCTTAAGCGTTTGTTTATAAAGAGTGCTAGAAAATATTTTAAACAAAAGTCGGAATTTAACTCCACAACAATACCAACATTTACTTAATAATATATCTTGTAGCAATCTTTCGGTCGCAAACCCAATTTTGATCTCCGTGGCAAAACGTGCTAATTTCACCCAAGCTAAATTTCATCAGGCTATATCTCCAATTTAACACCAATGGTTTAAATTTTATTATAGTTTTTTTATTACAGTTTTTTTAAATAGATTTTGAATTATACTTTAAGATCGTTTAATTAATTTTAATTAAACCTTAACTGATGTTAAGGGTAGACCGCTGCTTTTTTCAATTTTCATACTTTAACTTGCCATTTTCAGTTTATCTACAAACACTACTGAAATTTTGTTTCGTTTGGAACTCTAGTACTACGGTCAGGTCAGAGACTTTTGAATGGATGAATTTTAATTATAATAGTCCTGTACAAAAAGTTCAGTACAGAAACTGCATCCTATGAGTTAATCGCGCCTTTTATTAATCTTTCGATCGAGCGGTCTCACAGTAGTTATGTGACAATTTCTGCTACAGCAGTTAAAGATTAAGAATTCATTTTAATAGAGAAAAATTGATTTAGACAGAACTATGTTTCCGAAAATGCAAATTTTACTTAAAAGTTGCACTAAGAATACATTTTTTTTTCGATAAATTAAAATCTCAACCAGAATTATAAATTTCAAATGCGGTGCTAAAAAACTGTTAAAAAAGTTTAATGGTAAATGCTAATATAATGCTATAAAAAGGTGAAAAGGTACTAAAAAAAGGTGGAATTGAAGTCTACGGTCAAAATGACCCGGTATTCCTCAAAGGGTTCAAACGTTTCAAAGTTTCTATGGTCAAAGGAATGGCGAGCAAAAACTATGTTTCCAATGTAAACGTAGCTTACGAAACAATTAAAGCGTAAGAAGAAAATTATTTAAGACTATTCTGGCGAAAGAAACAACTGCCAAGGAAACAAATAATAAAATATGTATTTCCTATTACAACAAAAAGAAAATATAAGTAACGGATTAATAACAAACTGAATTATGCATAAAGCATATCATAACAAAACAACAAGGGGAAAAAAAAAATAGATACGTACAATGAAGCATGAGATCTCTTACCTAATTTACCTCACAGAAAATACCTGATATCCACTGCACGGAAAAAGTAATTTGGTCAAATGGCTAAAAGGAAATTTCAATGTCATACTTCCCATTATGTGCCAGCCTGTACAATCTGTGTATAAGAATCGATATCTGTAGCAAGGTTTTATATCTGTAGAGATGACAGATGAATTAACCTGTATAAGGATGACAGCCTTCTCGCGTGATTATGTTTTTGTAGTCTTAGGGAAACGTATATCGACATATCCTTTCCCTTGAATATATGAAAAAACATTAATAAGCAATAATAAAAGCTGACTTATTGACAGAATTTGTTTAGGCAACAGACTGTTCAAGATTAAGGGAACTCGATACCCTTTGAAGAATTTTTTTTACTGATGTACATTTACTTATTGTATACACATACTATCAGAATTTCCACTAGGTTTAAAAAGGGCAGAGTGCTGCCGGTGAGAAAGGGCACTTTTGGGATTCTTTAGGGCACTTTTTTGATTTTTAAATTAATTCTTTCAATTTTTAAGGGGGTTCGGGGACACATTTCAAATAATTTTTATTTATTGAGTTAAAATTTCGAAATTTTTTGTGATGGTTAACCATACATTTGTAAATAAAATTACATGATAAAACTTCTCATAATTAAAAAAAATTAAATTTAAATTTTATTAAAAAAGTGGTGTAGTTTAAAATCGTTATAACTCGAAATTTGCAGAATTTCAATTTTTTTTTTGATTTAAATAAACAGAAATATATAAGTTTTAATTTAGATTCAGAATTTAAAAAAATATTAATTTAAATAAAATTTAAAAATATTTAAAGTAAAAATTTGAAAAAAAAATGACGTAACTTAAAAAAAAAAAAAAGAATCATATTTTGAAAAGTAAATATTTTTTTCAAATTTGCTGAATCAAAATTAAAGTAAAACAATTGGAAAAGACATGTCTCAAATTTGAACCAATTATCATTAACCGTTCTTGAGTTATAACGATTTAAATACAAGAAATGGTGAAAAAATCCATCATGAAGAAAAACGCATTTTCGCAAAAAGTCGTTTTCATGACAACCATTGCTTGAAAGCTAGATTTTGAAAACAAACCAAAACTTAAAAATGAATATTTCCTGTTCCAATTAAGATAGAAACATAATTTAAACTTCATTGTAAGCAGAAAAAAAACAGAGAAATTTTTAATGTAATAAAAAATTTTAAGAAATTTTTAAGATTTTTGTGTCCCGACCCCCTCAAAGCCTTTCAAGACAAAATTGAGTCAGTTTTTACTATGCAAGCAAAATTTTTAATACAAAAATGAGAAAGGGCTTTTTTTTACTGAGAAGCAAGAAGGGTGCAAATTTTTTGGATGAGAGGCAAGAAGGGAGCTAAGAGGAGTGCTATTTTGTAAACCGAAGGCAGGTGGGGTGCAGCACCCCCCCCTGAAACTGCCTGGGGGAACTCTGCACATATAAGTTATACTTAGAAAAACTGATTTTGACAAGAAAAAAAAAATCCGTTTGCAGGTAGAAATTGATAATTTTAATTCATTTTTAAAAATGTAAAAAATATTTAAAGTTTGATGTTTTTGGATACATTACTATGCTTAAATAAAACTCTAAAATTTCTACAAATATTTGTCAGATCACACCATTATTTTTTTGTATTCTCAATATAGTGCACTTAATAAAATTAGGGATAGATTTTGCAATTAATTAATTAGTTTATGAGAAAAAAAAATATGTATACAAATATAGACCAAAAGCGCAGCAAAAAACATGATTTCTTCAACGTTTCGATTTTTCTTTTATTTTTTAAATTTTTATCATTGTTGTAAAATCCACCCCTAATTTTATTAAGTACACTATATTGAGGATACAAAAAAATAATGGAGTGATTTGACAAGGATTTGCAGAAGTTTTAGTGTTTTAAACACAGTAATGTATTAAAAAATAGCAAACTTTAAAATTCTTTAAAAAATAATTTTAAAAAAATCAAAATTCTCAATTTTTCCCCTCACAATGATTTTTTTTTCTTGTGAAAATCAGTTTTTCTAAGTATTATCTGTAATAATATGCGCATATGATAAGTAAATGTACATCAGTAGAAAAAATTCTTTAGTTCTTCAAAGGGTTCGGAGTCCCCTTAAATGGGCATTTGCTTTTTTTCAATTGAAAAAAAACGATTTTTTTAAACATTTTTCTATTTCCTAATTCATATATAGTCTGCGGATTATCCTTGGATTATCCTATCTGGCACATCAGACTAGTTTTTTGTTGTTTCTTCTGCTCTCCAACAAACTTAACCCTTTATGCTCTGACGAGACTTTTAAGAAGTCCCATTAAAGAAAATCAATATAAAATTTATTTAATTCGTCTACTAATAAAAGTATATGATAGTTTTCGTACAAAATACTTTGATGCATCACATTCAGTAAGCACAGCGAAACTGTCGAAGCTAAATATTTTTTAATGTGGTTATTTTCCCAATCATTTACATGGAGTCAGCCTTTCTCCTATTAAAAAAATGTTTTACGAAAAATTTGCAACTACGAAACACTTCTCAGTTACAGATAGGATTCACAATACATTTATTTACATTGTTCTTGTAAGAATTGTGAGGTTCCCATAACAGTATTTTTTTTTTTTTGTTAATTAATCTAATTATTCTTGTAAATATTGTTCTTGTAAGAATTGTAAGGTTTCCATAACAGTATTTTTTTGTTAATTAATCTAATTATTCTTGTAAATATTTAAAAAAAAACCCTAACGATTTATTAAATCAGTTTTATTTAAGAAAATCTATCTAAAAATCAAATTGTTGTTATATAAGTTGATTTGGATACCTTCAGACATTAACAGATAATTACACAAGCCTGCGATGGTTGCAATGTTTAATTTTTAATAATTGATTTGTATGTATTTTTTAGCGCTGAATTCGAAAATGACCTTCATTTTTAACCATCACGTCAGGATTTTTTGCAAATCGTAAATTTCAATAGTAGAAAGTTAAAAAAAATAGAGAACATCTGATAGTGAAAGATACAGAAAATGGTTGTGTTTCTTAACTTTTGATAACTGATTTTTATGTATTTTTTAGCGCTGAATTCGAAAATGATCTTCATTTTAACCATCAAGTCAGGATTTTTTGCAAATCGTAAATTTCAAAGTAAAAAAATAGCAAAATTCTGATACTATAAAATAGATGTAATGGCTGTGTTTTTAAAATTTTGATAATTGATTTTTATGTATTTTTTAGCACTAAATCTGAAAATAACCTTCCTTTATAACCATCACGTCAGAAATTTTCGGAAATCGTAAATTTCAAAGTTAAAAAGTAAAAATTTTGCAAAAAATCCTGACGTGATGGTAAAAAATGACGGCTATTTTCGGATTATCAATTATCAAAAGCTAAGCAATATGACACAACCCATATTTTGCAGGCTAGTGTTATTGAAGAAGATCAAATTTCTGATTTATAATCTGTGGCATAAAGGGATAAGGTAGGTTAATGTTGTGCATTTAACAAATTTTTAGAGTTTTGCACTAGTTAAGTTACTTATTACTAAACAAACATCTATCCCCCCCCCCCCCCCCACTAAGTCTTTTTTCGTCAGTAGGTTTTTATATATTTGTAGAAAATATAAATCCTTTCATCGAATCGTATTATGACAACAATAATTTGCTTCCTTGAAAAAACTAAGCTAGTAAAACAACCTTAAACTATCTAGTGGAATAAATAGTCCAACGAACTTCCATAATTCTTTAATATATCGTACTATAATCGGGTTTTTTAAAGAAAATTCCTATAATCATTTCTTGGCATAATCTATATTCTTTCTTTCTAAAGTACTTCGACATTTTAATACGCAAATATAACAATGGGTTACACGTAAGATTTCAAGGTCAGTAGTTCCATTTTTCATATAGGGATCAATAGTTAAAGTAATATATATATATTTTTCCAGTTTAAATTTATTCTGCACACGCACGTGAAGTTAGGCTATTTCCAGGATTATTTTATTAGATTAAACAGCATTTGACAGGAATTCACTCGAAATTAATCGAGGCAGGTCGATAAGTTCTCTAGAAATTGAAATTATTTTCCTCAGAGTGAACAATAGTAGAGGCTTTAAGGGGAGGTTCTATTTCTTTGCTCTAAAATTAGAATTTTTACGATTTTTTTGAGGTTACAAAGAAAAAAGATACCACCTTTAGACTTTTTGCATTATACTATTTGACATTTCACTTATACATTTAAATTCTTGTGAGTAAAAACATAATTAATAATGCGCCAGCGAATAAATAAATAGAATGCTAAATTCATATTTAAAAAGTTAAAATTACATTATGTGCAAATTAAATAAAAAATAAAAATACTGCAATTAACATCTTGTTTTCAAATTTGGTTCCGAGACAGAACCAAACATGGTTCCGAGAAAAACAAGTTTTTAAAATTTTACAACAGTTTTATGTTATTATTATGTATTTAATCGACATTTATTTTTGTATTCTCTGACGAAGGCTATGTATATAGTTGAAAGTACTAAGTATTATTAAAGTAATTTAACACCTTTTAAAATATTTTATCATCTTTTAAGTAATTTGCACATAGTGTAACAATAAGTTTAATAATACGCCTTGTACGATGAAAAGTATCTGCAGATGCGCCCGATCATGTGCATCGGAAACAAATTTGGATGCCAAATTATGAAATGGAATTAAATTCTCTGCAGTTACATCGACATTTGATTTAAAAAGTGTATTATTGTAAAAATGGCGATCTTTTTTCGTTTTTTTTTTTTTTTTTTTTTTTTTTTTTTTTTTTTTTTAATACCTTTTGCGAGTTTAAAAAAAATAATCAATAAAATTATTTGTTTATTCCAATTTTTGTTTATTCAAATTTGTTGGTAAAATTTCACTTTACAATGTTGCAAAATGAACTGGAAAAATACTAAAATAAATTACTCTAAAATATTTTTGTATTTATTTGATAAAATGTAAACGTACTAAATATGGGAACATCCCATATTTAGTACGTTGGGAAAATGCATAATTATATTTTTTGTCTAAATTTATATAAATTAAGCTTTTAAATTGTATATTATATACTATAATTAGTATTTTTATGAACTATTAAAAAATATATATTTATTTCTTTACACAGACAAATAACATTATAAGTATTATTAATAATAAATTAAGATTAATCGCGTTTGAGGCTAAAAAACAATTTATTTGAAAACCATCTTGAAAAGAACTTTACATGAATAATTGTCCCCTAAATGGGTAATAGAAATCGCAAATGTGCCCATTTGCGCCTAGCGCCCTATATTTTGTACGTTGCAAACATGCATACAAAATAGGCTTTAACATATAATTTCGCAATTTGAAAAAATTCGTATTTCAAAGAAGTCTACAATCTAATATTATGACTTATTTATTTGGATCCTTGATACAAAAAATACAAATAAACATCCTTTTTACATTTCGGTATCTTGAAAAATGAAAAATTTATAAACCCCGAAAAAAGGCCTTCATTCAAGCAATTAAATATCAATCTTATGCTGTCATCGCTCGGTAATAGATAAAGACATTTATAGACAATTACTTCATACAATATTCAGGTTGTAAAGAAGAAGAAAATTATAAAAATTTATTAAAATTCGAAACGTCCCTAAAATGCGACGCTAAGCATAAATGGGATAATTTCCACAATGGTTTTTAGTTCGAGATGTTTCCCAAAGTATTTTTCTCCAGAGAAATTACACTGCTAAAATGCAAAGAAATCTTGCCAATCTTGCAAATTACAAAATTGATTAAAATTCGAAATGTCCCCAAAATGCGACGCTAGGCATAAATGGGATAATTTCCACAAAGGTTTTTAGTCTGAGATGTTTCAGAAAGTATTTTTCTCCAGAGAAATTACACTGCTAAAATGCAAAGAAATCTTGCCAATCTTGCAAATTATAAAAATTGATTAAAATTCGAAATGTCTCAAAAATGGGACGCTAGGGATAAATGGGATAATTTCCAGAAAGGTTTTTAGTCGGAGATGTTTCCCAAAGTATTTTCCCCAGAGAAATTACACTGCTAAAATGCAAATAAATCTTGCCATAGCAAGTACAAAGTAGCATAGCTTGCATAGCTAGTAACACAGATTTTCTTTTTCCGAGTTCAGTTTTAGAAGGGCTTAACACATGCGGTATGAGATTAGACTATTTCCGGGTTACGAAAATGACCACAAAGATGGTATGAGCGGTCTCAAAGACTGCTTGACCAAAAGATGAATAAAAGGCTTTATTAACTTATAGGATACTGTTTCTATTTTAAACGTTATGTACAGCACTGCTATAAATAAAATTCACCTATTCGAAAATTCACCTTAAACGATAGCACTAGAGCACCCAACGAAACAAAATAGATTAAATTGCACAAAATATTATTTATCTTGGGAAGGAAGGACCTTTAAAATAAATTTTTTATTTTACGTAAATTTTACTTTAAATATTATTCAAGGGTACATTATATACATTATTTACATACATTTATCACCAAAAAAAAGAAAAAAAAAATTGAGAAAAAAAGAAATTTTCCGTAATATTTTAGAACTTTTCAAAATGTCCAATGCGCATTCCATATCAATGAAAATCCCCAATATTTCTTATACAAGTTTGGTTTATATATGTAAATAAAACTGTGCATCAAATTTTATAAATTATTCAAATATATTTTATATATTTGAATATAAAGGTAAGAAAAAAAATATTTTCTAATTTTTTTGAAATTTTGAGCATTTTTGCTGTTTAAAATTTCAAAAAATTTAGAAAATATTTTTTTTTCTTACCTTTATATTCAAATATATAAAAATTATAAAAAATATTGGGGATTCTTATTGATATGGAATGCACATGGGGCATTTTGAAAAGTTCAGAAATATTCCGGAAAATTCCTTTTTTTTTCTCGAAAAAAGAAAATCTTTAAAATTTTTTTTGTGATAAATGTATGCCATAATGCATATAATGTACTCTTGAATAATATTTAAAGTGAAATTTACAAAAAAATAAAGAAATGTTTTAAAGGTCCTTCGTCCCCTTAAGGTGACAGTGGACGTTGAAAATCTTTTTTTTTTTTTCATTTTTTCCTCAATTGTAAAAAAAAAAAAAAAAAAAAAAAATGCAATTTAACAAATTACAACGACCATTTGGAAAATGATTTTTTCAAAGACTAAAATTTAAGACATAAAAGCACGGTGTTGATCATACATTACGTACGCCATGAATTAAACATTAATTTAATTATAAGTGTTATTAAACGTAAACGTTGCAAGCGACAAAAATCACCTGCGACTCCTCAGATTTCCTGAACCTTACGTATTATCCACCTGAAACTTACGTATTATCCACCTGAAACTTACGTATTATCCAAGCATTTCATTGGCTGTTCGGTAAATGGCTTTTCCATCGTCAGATTTCTTGGAAATCTGTCGACCAATTTAAAATGAAATTTCATTCTTAAACTTCCTAAACATCCCACAATATTACTTTTTACACCGTCGTATAGAGAAAAAATGTACTTTTTAAATGCAATTTGTTTGAAAGCTATATCTCAATTTGTTTCTGAGTTATTAATTTTTTTTTGTACTTTTTATTACTTTTTTGTCATAGTGGCAACAGAAGTATCCATCTCTGTTGAAAGTAAAGGTTAGTGTATAGACCAATCAGAAAACGAATAAAATGCGGATTAAACCAATAAAACGCTTCACATATGCTTTTGATTTCCTACCCTGACGAGGACAATAACCATTTTTCAAAATGGTTAAAAAAAAAAAAATGCATACATATTAATTCATACATCTGCTAAGTAAATTAACAAATTATATTATAATATGCGCGTAATTAATTAATTTATTAAAATGTGTTAATCAATGACTCTAATTAAAAAGGACCCACGTGAATTAAATTTGGCTTTAGGAACCTGGTGTTTTGTTAAAATGGTAGTCTTATACTGTTGAAACAAAAATTGGTATGCATTTTAAAATTATACTAATATATTGAGGAAAATAATTAAAAACTTCCAATATTAAATTTCTTCTTGTAATTAGACGGAAAAAAGTTATATAGCTACCAAATTTTCTTTTTGCATGCATAAAGTAATGTACAATATTATACATTACAGTAATGCATGCATAATATTACTAAGTTTTAAAATATAGCATATTGCAAACAATAATATTTAATCTAATATTTTGAAAATTGGATGCAAAATAAGACACACGGAACATTTTGAATATACTAATTCGGATAAAATTCTTACTTTGAGAAAACACACTATAAATAAAATTTAAATCGCAATTCAATTACTGTGCACATATTTGAAATGCTTGTAACTTCACTAAGAATTGGTACAATTGCATGCGGTTTTTTTTTTCAAATGATACAGTTAAGACTGGAGTATATTAATAAACAAAACAAAAAATAAATAATAATAATCGATTTTCGCCCATCTGTAGGTCTACGGCCCCCTTAAGCAATAAAGTATTTTCATTCTCTGTTTCTAATCCCCTAAATTTGATTATAGACCATAATCGAAGACAAACAATTTTCCCTTCTCATTCAAAATCTATGTTTACATTCTATTTCATTCAATCAAATTCACTTGAACTCTGTTTCTGTTCTTTATCAACACACATCACGATCAGATATTTTTTTTCTTAACGTTACTAAAATTCTTCTCTTTTTTACATCCGTGTATAACGAAGAATTAACTCCACCAATAAAGGAATTACAAAACTCTTTATTGCCAATCGTGTTCAGTGCTTTGTCATAAGAAAAAAGAAATTCAATTTAATTTCTTTTGTCCACAGCAATATATCTGCTTCAATAAATAGAAACAATGAAAGGCTTGTGGCAAAAAACACCTTCTTGTAAAACGCTACAAGAAGGTCAAGACACTACATGGTACTGCCGCTAAACAATGGCAGGATGAACTTAGGCAATGATTGGGATGTTAACCAACAATTTCTTATTGAAGAGGGAGCAATTGCTTGTAATTTTAGTGAAGGAAGGAAGCGTTTTAATAAAGCACGAGTGACTCTTAGGCGTTGTCGAGTTTTGTTTTCTGAATCGTTTAATATTCGGTCAGTCGGTCAGTTACATCTCCCTCACTGAAGGTCTGTCCAGTTTTGCATTTAAGTATTTCCTTTCAAGCGAAATAAATTTCTTTACAATTCTTTCAGTAAATTGTTTTCAAGTACGTTGACCCTAGCGTATTTCATTGAGTATTTTTATTCTCTAACATTATAGTTATTATTTTTTAAACTTTATTGCTGTTTGTTTTTATATTTGCAAACTAATAATATTTCACTGACATTGATTGACCCTGTCTTTAATGATAACATGTCTGTAATAATATTTTTTCTAGTCTCTTTAATATTGCTATAAAAAGATTTCAACGTACAGTAAAACCTCCCTAATGAACACGTTCCGTTTTCATATTTTTTACATTAGTAAAAAATATGAAAATTTAAGTATCAAAACAAAAGTTAATTACATAAGTTAATTACTGCAGAGTTTTAAAAATCAATAAATTGACGTTTGTTTTGATTTTACGGTTTTATCTTTTATAACTTTTATTTCCAAGTCCTTTCGAAGTTCAGTAAATACATGCAATTTTTTTGGACGGGAACAAATAATGACGATTTCATTAATTTATCTATTTCTTTGAGATTTTCGTGACAGAATAGAGCAGGGGAATTTATTGACAAGTCATTCTTAATTTGTCATCATAGTTAAATTCATTGCCTAAAAAGGCACAAAGGGATAAACACGTAAAAGTTACCGGAATAATAATAATAAAAAATTCTAAACTTAGTTTAGAAGTTTGATGGAAATGCTCTCTCCGAAATTATTTTTCTAATAAAACCTTCTCCAAGCGACCAGGAAAAAACGGAATTTGTTTCATTTCCATCAAAGAAATGGGTCACTCATGGAGGGAGTTCAACTGGGATGGTCTCTGAATGGAGATAAAATTAGTATTGAGCCTATGGGAAATAATTTCGTTCCATGAAAAAATGGTCGTTCAGAGATGTAGTTGCTTAATGGAGGTGGTCGCGCAGGGAGGTTTCACTGTATGTATTCTCTCCGCCTCCCTCTCCCTTTTTATAGGCGCACTTCTCGCGTGCGCTGTAATAAATTCATAGGGCAACCCGTGAGGTAAAGCTCTCACGCCCCCCACCCCCTCGGGGATATCATTTATTTTCTATTGTATCATGGACTGAAAATCAAAATCCACTGGAACACCAGATGGATCTACCTATACTAGAGTATCGAAACCCTGCTCGGGGGGAAAAGTATGAATTCAACAGTGTAGAATTCGAACTCGAAATCTACATTATTGTTGATAGTGTGCATATGATAAGGACTTTTAACCATAAACTATATTATGTTTAACAGAATATTTATTAAATCTGAAATTATCATTGAAAAAATAGTGTGCTGTTGATAATAATATAACTAAATACTTTCATTAGACAGTTTAAAAAAATTCTTTTCAACAATATATCTTTTGAAAAATATACGTATTGAAACTTCTGATTTATTTTACTAAAAAAAGTTTTAAAATAGATAAAAAGGTCTTTAGAACATAAAAACAGTCAGATGATGTTAAAACCCAAGCGTTTTCAATTGTTATAAAACAGCCATCATCAGGGGGAAATTCAGAGGCGTGCACTTGGGTTAAATATCATTAAAAAATCTGTAAAGTTACTAAGAATTTTCTAGGAAACTGGATGCCTAGAACTTTTTATGTAACGGCAACAACAGAAATTCATGTAACAGATATACCTTTGCACTGTAAATCAAAAAAATCTGTAGGTTTACTAAGAATTTTTTAGGAAACTGGGATGACTAGAATTTTTTATGTAACTTCAACCAGGGTTACAGATAAAATTTTAGTAAGATTTCTGTTATTTTAGTAGATTATTTTGTAACATAAGCTACAGAAATCTGTAGCTTTACAAAAACTAGTTTTGTAGATTTACATCTTTTTTTTTCTACGGTATACTGATAAAATTTCAGCAAGCATATAGATTTCTCTAACTTTACATCTGTAGAATTACATATTTTTTTACAGTGTAATTGGAGCATATTTAATTTTTTAAATGAATGTCATTCGATCGGAATAGCCAATCATTTTTTATCACAAACAGTGTTTATTCTCTTTAAGGCATCAAATATAACTTATTTGGTTATGTAATATATTTAACAATTCCAGGTACATGGGTTTCCTTCTTTAAGCCGCAAAAAAAAAACCAAAAAAAAAACCAGTTTTTTTCAATAGGGTCAAAGTATTAAACACTATCTTTTCGGTACAGAACATACACGAAGTTGAAACAATCTTACATGACATAATGATATATGAGAAAATTCCAGTTTCCATAGAAACACTTGAAACATAACTGTTAAATTCGACGGATATAAATTATACCCGACTCGCTTGAGATGGTTGACCCTACTTACTAGTACAGGCTTAATTAAATTAGAACAAGCGTGAAAGCGGGAAACAGAAAAAAATGGAAAATGTTTTGCATCTATACAATAGCGACAAATCCTCATAATTTAAATACATTTTAGCAGATATGTATGTAATAAAATAAAACATAATTTTACACATAAAGTGAATAAATTTGTTCTTTGTTTTTAATATTTTCTCCAGGGCCCGACTGAGGCTATCTGGGGGACCCTTTCTATTTATTCCACAGAAATTGTCCACAAATAATGTGGAAGTGACTAGTACTAAACTTCATACATATTGTATGTATGCATAAATTTTGTACCAGGTACTATTCACATCTGTATACAGGGTATCACAAAAAGATGGTCACAACTTTAAGAAAAAATATTAGTAGGATTAAAGTAGGAAAAATGACGGATAGGTTGCAATTTGTTTGCCAATTTTTCTTTGTTTATCTACGTATGTTATAACATGTCTTAAAAAGATGCCCACTATTGATCATGATTAATGGTTTTAACTTGCTTCGTTCAGAGGAAAAATACAATAAAGAATTACTTTTGAAAACAATAGAATAATGAGTTGTTATAATAAAATTTTAATTATTAGGTTTATAATGATATAGTTTCTTTTTTTTTTTTGTGCGTCGGGAGAGCGGTATGGGAAGCAGAGAGAGGAACGGGAGGGCGCACTCCTTTCTTAAATGCTTGAAAATATATCACTTTTGGCCAATTTTAACCATTTGGGATCTTTTAATGAAAATCCTGATTATTCTAATATCTCCCCTTAGATGGAAAGTCCGGGAAAGCTGCTCCGCATGCCCTTGCATTAGTCAGGCTCTGATTTTCTCAGTTACAAAAGAAAATATTAAAAACAAAAAACAAATTTAAATTAACAACAAATGTATAGGTTTATTGGATCGAAAAGAGAATAGTTTGCTAACACCGGAAATCCAATAAATGTTAAGCATAATTGAATAACAGAAATGAAATCCTCGAATTCAATAAAATGTTGTAAAATAAGCTGTCTTATATGAAAGGAATAACCAGAAATAAAGTTTGATAAATATTATAATATGTATTTGTCAGAAAATAATTAATATCATTTGAAAACTATATTTTATTTAACATTGTTAATTGTAGTTTGAAAAGATATGTAATAATATTTCTGGTAACGTAAAATAACATAAACAATATTGCGAAGCAATTAACAATAATCAGCTATCATTTTATCAATTATTATTTATCAATAAAGTGATAATCCCATCATATACCCCATCATACGATTGAATATTTTCTCAGTTACAAAAATAAAACATTAAAAACAAAATACAAATTTAAATGAACAATAAATGCATAGGTTGATTGGATCAAAAAGCAAATAGAAGGTAGTTTGCTAACACAGAAAATCCAAAAAACGTTAAGCATAATTGAATAACAGAAATGAAATCTTCGAATTCAATAAAATGTTGTAAGTTTGATCAATATTATAATAGTTATTTGTCAGAAAATAATGAATATCATTTGAAAACTATATTTTATTTAACATTGTTAACTGTAATTTGAACAAGATAAAGTAAAAAAACTAAAACCCAACTACGACAAAAAACTACGCTGAAAAAGTATAAAAGTACCCCATGAATACAGGTAAAGTCACAAGCAAATGCTAGTAATATATAGATATATTCAAAATGTACAAGTAAAGCGCTTTTGAATGATACCAAACACGGCATATTTATCTTAACTTTATTTTTTGACGTATGACGCTTCCAGTATTTGGTAGTAGTGACGCACATATCCGTCGATGGCAGCAAATGGGTAATGGACCGATTAGTGGATGAGGTCGTTAGTGTAATGTGTAAATGTGTAATGTAGATTGAAGGTTTCATGTATTAAGATGACCTAGGAAGATTTCTTAATCTATCTAATTCTGCTAACGATTGACTGTCATGTGGATTTTTAAGCAACTTATTATGATCCAAGGCACTTATAAACAAACCCTCTATGGTTTTGAAGTGAAGCGCTTTAAAATGATACCAAACACGGCATATCTAGCTTAACTTTATTTTTTTACTCTGTATATTTTGTCCGCTAGAAGGCGCCACATTGAATTTGGTGAAAATCTATATAGCCTATAACCAGCGGACAATTAAGACGCTTCTAATGATATGTCATTTGTCGAATTCTGATTAGTGGTTTAGAAGTTACGAGGGAACAGATGAACATACATACATACATACATACATACATACATACATACATACATACATAGCCTGTCAAAATCATAACCCTCCTTTGGCTTTGCCGTAGTCGGGTAAAAAATGTTTAGTAATATTTCTAGTAAGGTAAAATAAAATAAACAATATTTTGAAGCAATTAACAATAATCAGTCATAATTTTATTAATTATCAATGAAAATTACACAGAATGAAATTCTAGAATTCTATAAAATGTTGTAAAATGAGCTGTCTTATGAAGTAACCAGAAATAAAGTTTGATAAATATTATAATAGTTATTAGTCAGAAAATAATGAATATCATTTGAAAACTATATTTTATTTAACATTTGTAATTTGAAAAGATATGTAGCAATACTTCTGGTAACATAAAGTAATATAAGCAATATTTCGAAGAAATTAACACTAATCAGCCATCTTTTTATCAATTACCAATTAAAAATGATACAGAATGAAATTCTCAAATTCTATAAAATATTGTAAAATTATCTGTCTTATTAAAGAAATAACCAGAGATAAAGTTTGATAAATCTTATAATAATTATTTGTCAGAAGATAATGAATATCATTTGAAAACTATATTTTATTTAACATTGTTAATTGTAGTTTGAAAAGTTATATAGTAATATTTCTAGTAACATAAAATAACATAAGCAATATTTAGAAGCAATTAACAATAATCAGCCATAATTTTATCAATAAAAAATTATACAGGATGAAATTCTCGACAGAAATGAAATTCTCGAATTCTATAAAATGTTGTAAAATCAGCTATCTTAGGAAGTAACCAGAAATAAAGTTTAATGAATATTATAATATTTATTTGTCAGAAAATAATGAATATCATTTGAAAACTATATTTTATTTAACATTGTTAATTGTAATTTGAAAAGTTGTGTAGCAATATTTCTGGTAACGTAAAATAACATAAGCAATATTTCGAAGTAATTAACAATAATCAGCCATCGTTCTATCAATAATCAATAAAAGTTGATAAGTACTTACATAACGACGCCATCATAGGAAAAATACTGAATAACTCATAAAAATTAATCTTATTTGATATTGTTGACAATAGCGTGAAAAAAAAGATAACTCACACAATATTGTTAACAATATTTTGAGATGAGTTGTAATTTTCCAATGGAGTGAAAAAGTGTC
Source organism: Maratus speciosus (assembly GCA_963932465.1). NCBI lineage: Eukaryota > Metazoa > Arthropoda > Arachnida > Araneae > Salticidae > Maratus > Maratus speciosus. The sequence continues at coordinate 298,850,751 of OZ010798.1, forward strand.
CAGGACGGGATTTGAACTAGGGACCTTTGGCTTAAACTGCCAATGATCCAATACTCCTTCAACAAATCTGGCGAGCAAAATTCACTCAGTCAACCTTTTGACCTGTGCGTCTGATTAGTTATCAGAAATAGCTCAACAAAATAAATTGTAGTTAAGGAACTCCAAGTAAACACTAGATACGTAATTACATTCGATTAATTTTAAAAGTGCTGATTCAGATAATCTGATTAAGAGGTTTGCTGAGTGAACTGTGATCGTAATATTTGTCCAAGCTCAGTTGGGAAAGCATTGACAGCTTAAGCCAAAGATTCATGATTCAAATCCTGGCCTACACACTTTTTCACTCAGTTGGAAAATCACAACTCATATGACTTATTTAAAAATTAGAAAATTGTGTAATCAAGTATTTTGGGAATAGCGAACCAGCAATAAAACTTGATAACTCGTACTTATGGTAACTATCTTTAAAAATATATTTACAGAATACTTGTTTAAAATATTTTATTTAACATAGTCGGTAATTATTTAGATAAATATAGCGATGGAATTATTCTGAGAAACGCATAAAATATATCTTTCTTTCTTTTGAGTCCATTTTATCATTAATAAATTTTTTTGAACACTTACTTAATGACATCTGTTCTTTAAATTAAAAAAAAATATATACTTTCAAAATTTATTTTATTTAGAATGTTTGTTAGTTACTTGAGAAAAATTTAGTAATAACTCATAGAATATCGTTAATAGCAACTTTAACCAACAATAATTATCAAGAAATAACTTACAGTATTAGCTATCATTAAATTTCAGCAAAAGTAAAGAATCAGAACTTACCTAGAATAAAATAAGAAAAACATGTTATTGGACAAATCTATATTTCATAAAATTTAGTATCATTAATCAAAATGAAACTGGAAATACTTTTTATATCAATGCATAAATGGAACGAAAATAAATAAATAAATAAATAAAATCCGGGCATGTCTTGAAGCAACATACATTTGAACGAATTCAACTTATAACTCGTTATTAATTTTATACTCAACATAAAATAAATTCTTTCTTTTTGTTGACAGATTTTTAGTTTAACCCTTTAATTCTCGCTCCCGTGATATTCACGGGCTGTGCCTTTTATTCAGATTGTTTGATTCCCACCAGTTTTATAAGTATAATTGTCTTTATTATGGTATCATTTTACCTGTGAATTTTTTCTTTCAAAAAAGTGGTGCCAATAAGCAATTCGAATTTTTAAACCGTAATTTAATGCGACCGTTAAGGGGTTAATACTAAAGTACTGTATCTTATGGTTAATATTGCGTAATCACGTCCGCAGCCAAATGGCGTACTTGACCAAAATTAATTTGGTGCAAGTAAGTTTTTTTTTTTAACCATTTGGAAAAATGGTTATTGTCCTCGTCAGGGTAGGAAATCAAATGCATATCTGAAGGTTTTTATTGGTTTAATCATCTTTTAATTCGTTTTCTGATTGGTCTATACAGTAATCTGCATTTCCCTTTACTTTCAACAAAGATGGACAACAGAGTGTTGCCACTATGACAAAAAAGTAATGAAAACTAAAAAAAAAAAAAATAATAATAACTCAGAAACAAATCGAGATACAGCTTTCAAACAAATTGCATTTAAAAGTACATTTTTTCTCTATACGACGATATAAAAAGTAATATTGTGGGATGTTTAGAAGTTTAAGAAATAAATTTCCTTTAAAATTGGCCGCCACATTTCTTGGAAATCTGACGATGGAAAAGCCTTTTCCCGAACAGCCAATGAAATGCTTGGATAATACGCAAGTTTCAGGTGTATAATATGTACGAGTCGCAGGCGATCTCTGTCGCTTGCAATTTTTACGTGTAATAACACTATTAATGTTTAATTCATGGCGTACGTAATGTATGATCAACTCCGTGCTATTTTTTATGTCTTAAATTTTAGTCTTTGAAAAAATCATTTTCCAAATGGTCCTTGTAATTTGTTAAATTGCATTTTTTTTTTAAATAAATTTTTAATGGTATAGATTAGGTATTGACCGAAGCAGCAATTTTGCCGAATACCGAATACCGAAGCTTCGGTCGAAGTGTATACCGAAGCTTCGGTATTCGGCAACCGAATACTTGAAACTTTTTAATACGCATTTTTGCATATATTAGCATTTTTAATAAGATTTAATTGAAATTAAATTCTCGATAATTTAATTTCATTCAGTTACATTTTTATTCTTAAATCTAATTACACAAAAAAATTTAATGACTTCTTTCCACTCACAAATTCATTAACCCATCACTTATTTTTTATTATAGTCAATACCCAAAAATAACCTATGAAAGTATTAAACTATACAGGGTATTGTTAAGGATAAGGATTGTCAGAAAGACAAAATTTCATTCAAATAAAATGAAACAATGTTGTCATTAAGTTGATTTACTGAATATTAAAGAAATGAATGTATATTAAAGAAAATACACATTAAATAAATTAACTATGTAGAAGTAAATAAAATTAAATGATAAGGGAAAGATGCGCATCTTCCTTACTTTTTTTTTCTCTGTTGTAGACAGTTGTTTTGATTTCACACCTATGTAGACTATTTTAGGATGGAAAAAGTTTTTTTTTTAATTAAAAATGGCCTTTGACTTGTTTTTTGTAGTGCAGCTGAACTCTGAACTCATGCACATAATATTGAAACTCATTTTTTAGCCTATTCTACTGCTAAGTAAAAGAGAATTATTCTATTTCTAAGAAAATACTTATCTGCAACTATTCGGCCGAATACTTAAAAGTATTCTGCCGAAGCCGAATATTCGGTTTACATGCCGAACCACCGAATAGACTATTCGGTATCCGGCCAATCCCTAGGATAGATAATGTGCAAGATTGTAAACAGTTTATCCTTTTCTACTTAACTGCGTATTATTCGCGAAGGGATTGCGTACCCATCTCCAACATGTGAACAATCATTGCTTGTAGGAACACAAGATTTAATAGCTGTCACAGGTACATTATCAATTAAAATTCCCCTTGAAGGAAATTGTAGCCATGGTGACAATGTCTGGAACCCAATTACAGAAAAATAATCAGGAAGAAAAGACCCTAGTGAAAATGCTATTTTTTCCTTTTTAATTTTCTCTCGACGATCGATTACCAATTGTGGTAACTCTGCCACTAGTTATTTTATATTATTGTAGCGGATAAATGTTCATTATAGAGATGTATTTTTCTAATGATGTATGGGCGATTGAAGCGAAAGCGTAGGTCATTGCCGCCATCGTTATGACATCGGTATACCGTACTACTTTTGAGATGATATGAAACTACAATATGAAATGTACATTAACAACACATTTATGGCATCGACGGAAAAGTACCGTAGTGAAATAAATGGAAGCTATAAATATTTTGCTAAGTTTAAAAATATTAGCAAGTAATAAAAATCAATGGATACTTACATACGACAGTTTTCAAATGTCAATTTAGAAGGGAAATATTTTTTCCTAACGTTTATTTTACATAGCATATTTAACAGTTATTTAAAAAAAAAATAGTAGCTACTATTTTTGGTAGTTCATAGATTATCGTTAATAATTACTTCGAGCATATCAGTTAATATTAAAATTTTATGAGCAGTTTAAAAGGACAATTGTTATTTCAGAACACAAAGAATATATTTCTAAAACATATTTTAGCATGTTTAGCATGTACTTGAAAAAAAAAATTGCAATTTTTTCGGTAATTCATAAAATATAAGTGAACCCCGTGCGATGCTTTCGTATTTCAATCTTTGAGATTAGTCGTTGATACCCTTTTTACGTGTGTTCGTAATTATATAAATACCTAGCACCTATAGTCGTCGTTCGGTCTGCCCGTCCGTCCGCATACATATAGCAGAGCAAAAACTATCCAACCGAATGGTCTGAAATTTTAAATATATAATTGTCGCTTTTGTCGAGTCATTTCAAATTTTATGAAAATCGGATGTATAGTTTAATTACAGGGACAGTCAAAAGTTTTCCGTTTCATTACGGTTAATGGAAAAAATTATTTCAAGTGCATTTTAATGATGTTACAACCTTTCGAACAGAATGAAAGTGCTATGCTCTTATGAAGTGCACTAAAATATACATTCAGTACAATAGGCATGCAAAAAAATATTTATAAAGCTAGTTATAGTACGAAAGCACCTCATTTGCCATGTTTGACGTTCAATTTCCAAATTGTTTAATTAATTTTTAATTAATTACATTGTTTAATAAAACAACATGTTACAACGAAATATGAGAATACTACATCAAAAGCCTGCTCAAAAAACTTTCGGATGATAACCCATTCAATTGTTGTGAGTTTTGTATGTTCATAGAAAAAGGGATGTTTACATCAGAAATAATATACATGATTTTTAACGATATTTTGAATAGCAATAATATAAATAGCAATAACAATAATATAGGGTGAGTCTAAAATCATGGGACAAACTTTGAAGGGTAGTAGAGCTCACTATAACAAACAATTATTGTATAGGTACATATATGACCGGAAGTGACGCGTTGAGATACAAACACCAGGGGGACAATTTGGCGCTTTTTTTATTTCAAAATTTCTCATTCATACCAGAAAATTCCTATGCTATTCTTTTCTGTATTTGAGACAGACATTTCATGATTACATACAGAAAATATTCTTCATTGAAAATTTCCGATATGAAATCGAAATTTTTTAATAAAAAGAAAGTCTGTCAAACACAGGAAATACATGAAAATAAATAGAAATGGAGTTTTTTTTAATTCAAAAATTTCGATTTCATACTGAAAATTTACAATGAAGAGTTTTTCCTTTATGTAATCATGGAATGTCTGTCTTAAATAAAGAAAAGATCAGTATAGGAATTTTCTGGTATGAATGAGAAATTATGAAATAAAAAAAAGCGCCAAATTGCTCCCCTGGTATTTGTACCTCAAAGCGTCACTTCCGGTCATATATTCCTATACAATAATTGTTTGTTATAGTGAGCTCTACCACCCCTCAAAGTTTGTACCATGATTTTAGACTCACCCTATATAAATCAATCAACACTTACATAGCAAGTAGCTGTTCTTAAAAAAAAATATATATATATATATATATATATATATGTACTTTATTTGACATGTTGAGTAATTGCTTGAAAAAGCTTTTAGAAATATTTCTGGTAATTCCTAATATGCCGTTAACACTGTTTAATCACAATTTACTACTAATAAAATTTCATAAACATATACAAAAGAATTTAAAATGTCTAAGAAGTTCCTTAACGTGTCTTAGAAAATACTGATTATCTGTTCAAAATACAGAAAAATACCTATAGTTTATATGTTGAAAATAATAGCAATAATCTGCGAAATATTAAAGCATAATTTAAAAATCCATAGAACTCATATAAGTTACTATCGAATAACTTAAACTTACTTAAAAAGTTTCAAAAATAATCCAAAAACAATGCACATTTATATTTTATATGCTATTTGAAACTTCCAAAAATTCTAGTACATATTTAGTTGTTTCTAGTAAAACAAATATTTAAAAAACCTAAAATATTTTATTTATAAAGTGAAATCTTAAAGAAAACAATAAATCAAAGGTACTTATCACATTACTCCTATAAAGTGCTCAAACATTAACGGAAAAATTATGTTATCACAGATGTTTTTTTATCAGGTAACTTCCATTTTAGATTGATTGGACTAATGTTGTAAGAGTAAGAAAACGTTTTACATACATGACAATCACGGCTCCTTGAATCTTATCGGTGATAGATAAGTATATTAGAAAATACTCTTTCACAAGAAAAAATAAATAAAGAGTATCAAAGAGTTTAAATGCAAAGAATCTACGCGGTTAGTGAGACATAATATAGTAATAGAAATAATTTTTATTTAAAAAAAACTGTTCCATTTAAAAGCAATTTATGTAAAAAATGAAAATAGAGTAAATAAAATCATAAGATATATAAATCAAGGCAATACGAGGTGCATTCAGGTTCTAAGTCCTCCGATTTTTTTTCTAACTAATTACTCACCCGAAAACCATGAAGCTGGTGTTACTTCCCGACGTAATCTTCCTGCAGACGTACACATTTTTCACAACGTCGACGCCATGATTCCATGGCCGCAGCGAAGGCTTTTTTAGGAGTCTGTTTTGACCACTGACAAATCCCCGAAGCAATAGCAGCACGGCTGGGGAATGTGCGGCCACGGAGAGTGTCTTTCATTGTTGGAAACAGCCAAAAATCACTAGCAGCCAGGTCAGGTGAGTAGGGAACATGAGAAATCACTTCAAAGTTGTTTTCACGAAGAAGCTGTTGCGTAACGTTAGCCCGATGTGCGGGTGCGTTGTCTTGGTGAAACAGCACAATTTGCTTCAGCGATTTTCCAGTGGTCAAAACAGACTCCTAAAGAAGACTTCGCCGCGGCCATGGAATCATGGCGTCGACGTTGTGAAAAATGAGTACGTCTGCAGGGAGATTACGTCGAGAAGTAACACCAGTTTCATAGTTATCGGGTGAGTAGTTAGAAAAAAATCAGAGGCCTTAGAACTTGAATGCACCTCGTATTTCACCTTGATTCAAACATTAAATGTATAATATGAACTTTAAAAAGTTCACTGTAGTACAAAAAAGGTGACTAAAACAATAAAAGAGATGTTACAATTTAAAAACATACATTTTATTTAAAAATTTCGTAGTACTTTCGGGCTTTACCAAGTCCTTCACCAGAGAATATTATAATAACTAATTGCTGTTTATATATACAAATACCTCACTTTGTTTTGAAAACTAGAGAGTCTATAATTATTAGAGTTGAAAGTAGAAGTAGAAAGTAGCAGTTTCTTGGATTGAACTTAATTAGAGAAAATATATATTATTATTGTTGCAGTTCCATTTATTTTATTACATCACTTTGACGTAAGAAAATGACGTATGAGAACAAAGGGATGTAATAAAATAAATGGAACTGCAGTTATTAATATATATTTTCCCTAATTAAGTTCAATCCAAAAAACTGCCACTTCTACTTTCAACTCTAATAATTATTGGCTCTCACGTTTTCAAAACAAAATGACGTATTTGTATAAATAAACAGCAATTAGTTATTATAATATTCTCTGATGATGGGGTTGGTAAAGCCCGAAAGTACTAAGAAGTTGAATATTAAAGACGTGAATTACCACATTGTTAACTAAGCGTAAACCGACAGAGTGAAAAATGTCCAAACAGGGAATCGAACGCGGGCCCCTGCGATAGCGCTCCAGTGCTCTACCACTAAGCTACGAGGACGATGGCATCTCTCACTCCCATAAGTCGGTAAGTTTGCTACCGCAGCTATTAGATGGAAAAGTCTTCATGAGCACACAATCTTGAGGGGTAACATGAGACACAAATAAACCCAGCATCGGTGAATATACAATTTTTAAACTACTTGATAGCAGTGAAATTACGCTTGAAATTATTGAATATTAAAGAATACTGAATATTAAAGAATATTGAATATTGTGGTAGTTCACGTCTTTAATATTCAATAATTTCAAGCGTAATTTCACTACTATCAAGTAGTTTAAAAATTGTACTAAGAAGTTTTTAAATAAAATGTATATTTTTAAGATCTCTTTTATTATTTTAGTCGCCTTTTAAGTAATACAGTGAACTTTTTAAAGTTCATATTACATATTTAACGAAAATAGAGTATCAAGTAGTAAATACAAACAAAATGAGCAGGTTACTCAAAAATGTAAAAAGATAATTTTTATAAGATACTACCAAAAAAAGGAGGGTGGGAAGCAGTTCCATTTAAAAACATTGTGAAGCTGTTTATATAAAAAAGAAAAGTAGAAATGCAAAGAGGCTGAGCGGTTGGTGACACATAAGAATCAGTACAGTAATCCCTTAACATTCGTGAGGGTTAGGCTCTCAACCTCCGCTAATGTCAAAATCGCGAATGTTAAGACTATCTTCTCGTGCATAAAAGGGGGTTAGGTTTTAAAATTTTGTTTTAACGGAAAAAAGCAATTAAAACGTAAAAATATAGTTATTAAGCATTAAAAAGTGCATGCTGTAAATAAATTTGAATATTTATAAACATATTGTACAAAGTTTAGTTGCCAGTTTATGGATGAAAAAACTTATTGATATACTATTATTTAGAACAGATCTTTTGTTTATGAATTTCCATATAAGGAAAAGTTGCGGTCTCGAGTTCCCTTTTAAATTTAAGACTCCTCACCAGTTAGGGGCGGTCCATAAATGATGTCACACTTTTTTTCAATACTTTTGACCCCCTCCCGCCTTTGTCACAAAGTGTCACACTTCACCATACCCCCTCCCCCCCCCCCTTTGTCACATGTCACGCTATATTACATAAACATATACTTGCAGTTCAGATACAAAGCACTATGTTATAGATCATATTTCAAATTTTATTTTTAAACTTCAACTGATGTGTTTTAACGACATTTGTGAGCATAACAATAAAAATCATTCATGTACTTATTTTGTATGAAATAAGATTAAGGTTCATAACAAAAACATAATATACAATAGTAATAAAATATTAATACGAAAGAGCAGTTGAAAACAGTCGTATTTTGGAATTTGAAATGGAATTCAATATATTTGGCTTTAAATCTACTTTATAAACATAAAATACTTTAATTTCAAAATAACTTCAAAATTTAATCTGCTGATTTTTAATGCTTTTATTTTAACCGAAATGTGTGACGTCACATTTCTTCTTATCCCCTCCCACCCCCTTGTCACAAACTGTCACAATTTCACGAACCCCCCTCCCCCCGCCAAGCGTGACATCATTTGTGGAAGCCCCCTCAGAGATCGCATTCTATTGCTTGCTCAACATGTTGTTGTTGACGTTTTAAAATTTCTCATGCAATTTTTTCAGAAAAATTTACTCTTGCAATAAAAATTTTTGATTTCATAAAATTTAGATTTTTTTTTATTTCTAGCATTAAGTCAATGTTCTGGGTTTCTCAGAATTACTGATCTATATTTTGCCCCAATATAAGGATTGAAGTTCCCGGAACTTAGACTATACACTACAATGCAGCTGTGAGATGCCAATTAATTTATGGAATTGGTAAAACAAAGCGAGTTCATTTTGTAAAAAAATATACTTTATAGGACAAAGTTCGCGAATAACCAAGTTAAGTCTTCGCGAATGTTGAAATGTTCTTAATTTTTTATTTCGCGAATAATCAAAACTCGCGAATGTTAAGGGATTACTGTATAACAATTTAAATAATATTTTTTTTTTTTACAAAATACTAAAAAACTTTTATCCAAAAGGAATTTATATAGAAAAATGAAAATAGAGTATTAAGTGGTAAATACAAACAAAATGAGCAAGTTACTGACATTCAAAGATGTAACAAGATAAATGCTTTTCATAAGATGCTACTGAAAAAAAAGGTGGGGGGGAGAGAGACAGTTCCATTTAAAAACATTGTGAAAGGGCTTAAATAAAACAAGTTGGAAATTGCTCGTCAAACGTGGCAAACAAGGTGCGTTCGTACTATAACTAGTTTTATAATAATTTTTTGCACCGCATATTGTACTGAATGTATATTTTGGTTCACTTCATAAGTGCATATCAATTTCATTCTCTTCGAAAGGCTGTAACATCATTAAAATGCATTTGAAATATTTTTTTCCCATTGGCTTTAATGTAACAGAAAACTTTTCACTGTCCCTGTAATTAAAATATACATCCGATTTTCATACAATTTGAAATGACTCGACAAAATGTTGCAACAATTATAGATTTAAAATTTCAGACCGTTCGGAAGGCTGTAACATCATTAAAATGCACTTGCAATATTTTTTCCCATTGGCCGTAATATAAAGGAAAATTTTTGACTGTCCCTGTAATTAAACTACTAATCTGATTTTAATGAAATTTTAAATGACTCGACAAAATTTTGCAACAATTACGTATTTAAAATATCAGACTATTCGGTTGGGTAGTTTTCGCTCTGTTATATGCGAACGACGACTATAGGTGCTACGCATTTATATAATTGAAGAGCTGAGTGGATGAACATGTTATGCTACATTTTCTAAAAAAAATTTTAATCTTTTGGATGAAAGCGTTATGAGGTATCCTACCACATGATGAAGCTAAAATACCAAGATTCTATTTAGTCTTGAAGATTTAAGACATTATTCATTAATATTTAATAATTTAATATTTAATAATGTCAATAATATTAATAATTTTTAATATTTGAAAATTAAGTATGAATAAGTTTTTCTGAGAGAGTTTAGTACCAAACCTGTTAATATTTTGAACACATGGTATCAAACAGAAAATAAATCATTAAAATTTACAGCAAAAACTTTCACTTCAAATTTCTTCAAATGTAATTTTTGTTACTTAACATGTTCTTCCACTTAGCTCTTCAATTACGAACGCACCTAAAAACGAAACTAGGGCATCGAAGTGTAAATGCGAACAATTTGAGTGGTAAAGGATACGAAATACTGTAACAAAAGAAATAATTTTAATAAAGTAGTGAGAAAAAAAGTTGCTCCTTTTTAAAACATTATCAAATAACTTGAAAATAAATTGCACGTTATTTTTTATCTCGATTTCTAAATGTTCTCCTGTTCTGCATGCAAGAACTCTTCACAGAGGTCACCGTTATAATCCAATACTCAATAACACTTTTTACAAAAATGAGGAAATAAATCTATAACCAAGATAATCGCACGCTTAAATAAACCGACTTTAAAAAAATACGTGATTTTTTCATCGTTTCTTTAAAATTAATAACAAAAGAAGATAAAATCTGATGTTATTCTTTAGTTGGCAACAAAAAGATACGTTATGTTTCTTGTTTGATATTTATATAGGTCATAAGTTTTAGCTGGTACATTCGATACCTTGTATATGCTATACCACTGTTCTGTTAAAAATAAAAATAAAAGTGCTAGCATAAAAATTATTATTTAAGTTAAATAAACAAGAATTTAAAAAGTTCGCCTTATTGATATTGTTTTATTTCGCGCCAGAGTGAATAAGATTAATAAATACATTTTCTTTTGTAATTTCCTAGCTATTTTCATACTTTATAAAAGCAAAATGTTAAAAAAAGTGCCAAATAAACAGAAAATAAATTTCTCAATATTTTTTTTTGATTTCTAAATATTCCACTTGTTCTGCAAGCATCAATTTTTCGCAGATGTCACCATTACAATCAAATTTTAAAAAATTCTTTGTACAGAGATGAGGGGAAATCTATAACGTAGATAATCACATGCTTAAATGAACCGATTTTTTCGAAAATATGTGATTTTTTATAATTTTCACCGTAGCTTAAAAAAAAAAATAAATAAATAAAATCTGATGTTATTCTTTAGGTAGCAACAAAAAAGAGACGTTTCCCGTTTCCTATATTTACATAGGTCATAAGTTTTAGCTGATACATTCAATACGTTGTACATCATTCACTGTTCTATTGAAAATAAAAACAAAAATGCTAGCATAAAAATGATAATGAAACACGATATTTTAAATTTTGGATAAGGCGAATTTTGAAACTCACGTTCTCATATATATATACGTGGACGTGAGTTTCAAAACTCGCATTATCCAGAAAATCAAATTTTGGGAAATCGCGAAAGACCTCTATTCCATTGGTTTTCATTGTCTAAGTCCATTGGTTTTCATTGTGAACTAAGATTTTGCAACGGTAGAAATACAAAATAAAACTAGTTTTTTTTGCCGACTGTTTTGTTTTTTCGGAGCAGGATTAAACAATAGAATAGGTTGATATAGAAAACACGATATTTCAAATTTTGGATAAGGATAATTTTGAAACTTACGTCCTTATATATATATATATATATATATATGTGTGCGTGGACGTGGACGTGAATTTCAAAACTCGCATTATCCAGGAAATCAAATTTTGGGAAATCGCGAAAAACCTCTAATCGCTCCATTGGTTTTCATTGTAAATTAAGATTTTACAACGGTAAAAATACAAAATAAAACTAATTTTTTTGCCAACTGTTGTGTTTTTCGGGGCAGGATTACCAATAAAAGAGGTTGACATAAAAATTCGATATTTTAAATTTTGGTTTGGTTTGTTTGGTTTGTATTTGTGACGGCCAATTATGAACACGTGGGATATAGGCCCTGGGGGGGGAGTGCCCTTCGTGGGAGTCTTTCTAAGGGAACCTAACCCGTATTTACGCATGGGAATCCACGGTTTCGAAGAAAACCACGAAAACTCCGAAACGGTTAGGCCGACGGGCGCGATTGGGTTATTTTAAATTTTGGATAAGGCGAATTTTGAAACTCATGTACTCATATATATATGCATGTATATATTTCATTCACAATATTGCGGTTTTTGATGATGGTCGGTAATGTTTAATTAATGGTTATATATGTGGATTTTTTAGCTAAATTTTGACGATATTGTTAAATAGTAATTAAGTAATTTAAAAGTGCATTTTAGTTATTTTAAATAATGTAATTACTTTCTATTTATTTTATTTTATATTATATTAATTGTATTTATCATGGTATTTCAAAATGTATTAACGCCCCACCAGTGGCTGAGAGGTTCTGCTCTCGAAACTGGTAGACGGGAAGTGCTGGGTTCGATCCCAATCGCGCCCGTCGGCCTAATCGTTCGGAGTTTTCGTGGTTTTCTTCGAACCATGGATTTCCATGCGTTAATACGGGTTAGGTTCCCTTAGAAAGACCCCCACGAAGGGCACTCCCCCTCGGGCCTATATCCCTAGTGTAGATAATCGGCCGTCACAAAATCAACCAACCAAAATGTATTAACTGCATCCTTTAGTATCAATTACTGTGATTTCTTAACTGTTTAATTCACCTTAATCTTTAAGATATTATGGTAGCCATGTGCGTAGCCATGTGCGAGTGGAAATATTAATCGGTATGTGGTGGAATATTTCTATTTTATATGCTATAAATATTTAAATTGGTTTTATTGATTTTTCCATTTCATATTATTTGATTCTATTCTGTTTTCATTTTTAATCTATTCACTTGATTATAATGGTTGTTTGGGCACAGAGAAAAATAATTTTTAGCTTTAGCTTTTTTTTCTCACAGAAAATAACCATTTTGCTTATATCATTGAATTCTGTGCCCTTGAAAACGTAATTCAATATATAAGCTTTTCCATTATTGTCGGTGTCCACTTTCTTCTTTTTTCTTCCATAATAATTCTTATAATAAATTATTTGGCACTTTTTTTTTTTTTTTTAAATATTTACAGCTTTAATTCATAATATTACGACTTTTGATGGTGGTAGGTTATATTTAATTAATGGTTATATATATATATATATATATATATATGAAAACATGAATTTCAAAACTCGCCATATACAGAAAATCAAATTTTGGGAAATCGCGAAAAACCTCTAATCGTTCAATTGGTTTTCATGTAAACCAAGATTTTACAGTGCCAGAAATACGCGATAAAACTAGTTCTTTTGCCGACTGTTGTGTTTTTTTTTGGGCTTGGATTACCAATAGAATAGGTTGATATAGAAAACACGATATTTTAAGTTTTGGATAAGGCGAATTTTGAAACTCACGTCCTCATATATTAATTTCTTAATGATCTTCATGCTTAATACTTTACAAGAAAATAAATTAAAAAGTGCCAAATAAATCGAAAACAAATTTTATGATATTTTAAACTGATTTCTAAATATTCTATTTTGCACGGAAGAACACTTCCTAGAGGTCACCGTTATGAACGAATATCCAATAACTCTTTTTTACAGAGATGAGATAATATATAACTAAGAAAATCGCACGCTGAAATGAATGGACTTTTTAGAAAAAGGGGATTTTCATAATTTTCATAATATCTTTAAAATTGAAAAGAGAAAATCTGATCTTATTGTTTAGGTGGTAACAAAAAGAGACGTTCTGTTTCTAGTTTTATATTTATGTAGGTCATGAATATCAGCTGGTAAATTCAATACCTTGTACAACCATGCGCTATTCTGTTAAAAATAAAAATAAAAATGCTAGCATAAAACATATAATTAATCTAACAGGGTTTCCCAGCAAAACATGTCTGGCAATCTTCATGACTTCCTCTGGCCAAATCTCAAATTATTCCATGACCAGACGTGCATACAGCGAAATTCGCTATTTCCGCAATCTTTTGACAAAAGTAGCGATTTTATTCCTGCAACTTCTGTTTGAATTTCTCAGATTTTCTCTCTTTTTTTTTTGGGGGGGGGGGGGGGGGGGAGGGCTCGTTTGACGAATTTTGCGATTTTTCCGCTAAGATAATTTGATGAATTTAGTGTCATTTTTCATTTTTTTCCAGACTTTTTCGTGACTTTTTTCAAAATATTTGTAAATTCCTTAACTTTTTCTATATATTTTTAAATTACCCTGACTTTCCCTGATTGCTTTGAAATTCTCTGACCTTTCTAGGTTTTCCATGACTCTGACTCTCCATGTTGCTGGGAACCCTGTCTAAGTAAAAAATAATTAAAAATGCTCGCCTTATTAATTAATATTCTTTTACTTCGCGTCAGAAAGATTTAAGATTAATAAATGAGGCATTCTTACATAATTTTGACTTTTAAGTCCCTGAATGCATTTTTTTTTAAATTTCAGAACATATTCTTGGTTTTTTTTTATTTCTTATGTTGGAAAACATCCCATTGCATGATTGTATAACAATATTAACGAGATAAATAAGTTTTGGATGATGCTAAGGGTCCAAATATACCACGAAATTCCTTACCGTTCCGCGTCCCAGATGCTTATTTTAAAGTTTGGAGCTGTGTATATAAAATTGTTTCCATAAAAGTAAATCGATGTAATTTCTTTTCCAAAACTGGGACTATTGTTTTATAATAATTATGTAGTGACAAATTAACCTGCACACATTTTTAAGGTTGTTATTATTTTTTGAACTCTGTCTCTGGATTTTAGATTCCTCACCGTCCCTCTTGGTAAAATTATACAGAAAATCTCATCAGATGCATCCAGAATTTTTTTCAACTTTTTTTTCATGCAGAGGTATGCTAGACAAAGAATGGCTAAAATTCTTTGACAGGAAATCTATTGCAGAATTTAAGTCAGCATTTAAATATCAATTTCAAGCATCGTGGCTTTATTGGTAGTCTTACCCTCCCCAAGGTTTATTCCTGCACTTTTCGAGGGTTTTTATTATTATTATTATTATTTATTTAATCCAGTGTAAATAACTGTTGCTAAAAATCAATGAACGTTGTGGCTATCACTTAGTCTTAACATGATTTGCCTAAAAATAGGTGGTAATTTTCCTTACCGTCCCATTTTTCCCCCTTACCGTCCCTTCCTTAACTTCATTTTAAGACAATGTTATACCAAAATTTTGCACTAAAAATACTACATTGTTATTATTTCTTATTTGTATGTTCTGTGGATACTATGCAAATTCATTATAAGTAAAAATTTAGAAGAAAATAAAAAGTTAGGGAGGTAATATGGTAAGGAAAATAAAACTCGCAACTTTAACTTAAACCTCAGTTAAATAAAAAAAATCTTCGCTGTTGGCAATTTTTTCTTTATTTTGAATCATTAAGGCATTCGACTATAAGTTTAAAATGTTATTTTATTAAGTTTAATTTCACCAGCTTTTTATTCCTCAAATACTTTTCTTTTTTTTCTCAACTATCTTTACGCCTAATACTTCACAAACACACACACACAAAAAGTTAATAAAAGTACCAAATAAACCGAAAATAAATTGCATGATATTTTTATCTGATTTCTAAACATTTTCCTGTTTTGCACGTAAGAACTCTTCGCAAAGGTCCCCGTTATTATCAAAGATTCAAAAGCTCTTTTTGCAGATATATCTATTATCTAGATAATCGCACGCTTAAATGAATCGACTTTTTTAGTAACTACGTGATTTTTACAATTTTCATCGTATCTTTAAAATTAATAAAAAGGAAGATAAAATCTAATGTTATTCTTTAGATGGCAACAAAAAGAGACCGCCCGTTTCTTGTTTGATATTTATATAGGTCATACATTTGACCTGGTGCGTGGTAAATTCGACATCTTGTACATCATACACTGTTCTGTTAAAAATACAAATGATTTTTATCATTTGTATAATTGCAGAAAAATTGCAGAAAAATGATAATTTAACTAAGAAGAATTAAAAAAGCTAAGACCTATTTTGCGCTCGGTCGATTAAGATTAAAATTACAGTAGAAACTCGATTATCCCAAGTAACTGGGACTGAACATTTTTCGGAAAATCGAATATTTCAGATAATCGAGAGAATGCATCAATTTTAAGATTAAGGAGAAATATATGTGCTATTTCTTATTATGGTAACAAGTGCTTAATAAAAATAAAGCAATATCAAAATAGAAACAAGAATAAATTATCTGAGCTTTAATTTTGAAATTAAGTACCTTTTACATATTTTACAAGGGTTTGAAACAATGTTTTCTTTGTCGCAGTTTCGGTTACCTTTGCTTTAAAGCTCTATCACGAAGTTTTTAACCCGCTCGGGACCATGGGTGCATATATGCACCCTCAAACAGGGCTTAAAACGCTTGAGTTTGATACCAGTAAAAAAGAAATGTAAAATTCCTTTTATTTAATTACGACATTTTCGTGATTTATAAAGTTAAGTCAAATAATTAACAAACAGTAAGAAAAAATCATGCATCAAGCACAGATTATGAAACATTTTCCAACACATTCAGAATAATGTAACAAAACTGCACTGTTTAAAAAATCAAAATATTACGTCTAATTCAACCATATGGAAACACATAATACATTTCAAAACCCAATTTCAGATGTTCCCATCCACAATCGGAAAATTATGCGAATTTTTTCAGCAGCCCTGTATATGATTTATAGATTTGAATCTATTAGCTACATGCAAGCAAAAATTTAGTTCAATTAAGAGATACATAGTTGAAAATTTACCTTCAGCAATTTCCTCTAATAAGGAGAACGGTACGTGAATGCTTTTGTGCAGCCCTGTGTTTGAGGTAGAGAATTTATATATAAGGAGTAAGATTCAAAAAATTAATTAAATTTAAAAGCGCATACCGTATTTTAAACCGTGCACTCCAGCAATTATTACTCAAAGACAGTACTGTACTATAGCCGATTTTTTTGTGTGTCCCTGTAAATGAATAAAAAGTGCTATGAATGTCCTGTTCTAACGTGATCGTAATGAAATTCAGCGATTTATATCAGTTTCAATACATTTGAAATAGCATAATGTCATTAAAATACTCTGCAAACGATTTTTCCCATTTTACCATAATGTAATGGAATATTTTTGAGTGCCCCTGTAAATGAACGATTAATCCTACATACTTCATATATAATACCAAACATGCTTTGGTGACCCTAAATAACCTTCATCAATTTCATGAAAATCCGAGTATATTTACGGGAGTTATTCCCCATATACCATAATGTAATGGAATACTTTTGAATGCCCCTGTAAATGAACGATTAATCCTACATACTTCATATACAATACCAAACATGCTTCGGTGACTCTAAATAACCTTTATTAATTTCATGAAATTCCGAGTATATTAGCGAGTTAGAGCGTGGGCAGACGGCCAGACAAACCGAATGCATAAACACTTTTCAACTTTGTTGGAAAGTGTTAAAAAGTGGTCCCAAACGAATAAAATTCGTGTAAAAGATGCCGGTCCTGAACGGGTTAAACATTATTAGTTACCACTATCACAGTCTTTCTGCTGCTTCAGTCAAACCACACCTTTTGTAAAACATTCAAAAGCTTCAGAATAGCTAAGTTGTTTATTTTCTTCGTTCGTTCCACTTCGTAACTTACGGGGGCTCAAGTTAAATTCGAAGGAATTCTAAGAAAGGGGATCGAAAATACATGTACTCGTGGTTCGGAAAGGACCGCTTGCACTCGAGAAATATGATAGTTAAAAAAAAAAAAAAAAGTTTCAAAATGGAGTTTGCACACAAGAAATGAGATGGTTAAAAAAAAAAAAAAGAAAAAATCCCTTTAAAAATGGATTTCGGTTAACCGAGAGTTTCAGTTAAAAGAGTTTCGGATAAAAGAGGTTCTACTGTACATTAAAAAAATCTCAACTAACGTCATACTTAATACTTAAAAGAAAAAAAAAATAGAATATCAGAGAGGTAAACGCGAACAATTTGAGCCAATAGTGACACGCAAAAATAAAGAGAGAAATAATTTTTAGAAGATACTGAAAAAAAAGGGTTGCTCAATTCAAAAACATTTTAGAGTGCTTTATGTAAAAAGAAAAAAAAAAAAAGAAAGAAAAAAAAGTAGAATATCAAAGAGGTAAATACAATCGAGTTGAATGACTACTGTACTGATGCGTATTAATATAATAAGAACAACAATATTTTTTTTAATAAGATGCTATTAGGAAAAAAAAAAAATGGTTTTATATAAAGTCTTAGTGATCCAGATTTCTGCAAAAGATAAAAACTGTGAGTGATTACTTAAATGAAAAAAAAAATGGATATAAAGATTTATAATGAGTTAAATAATATAAAATCATACAAATTTGAGATTCACTTAAGGTTATTATCATGGGCCCGGGCAACGTTGGTCAGGTCAGCTGGTAAAAAATAAATTTTTATCGGATTTCTAAATATTCCTCTGTTTTGTTCGTAAGAACTGTTCACAGAGGTCCCCGTTATTATCAAAGATTCATGAACTCTTTTTACAGCGACGAGGAAATCTATTATCTAGATTATCGCACGCTTAAATGAATCGATTTAAAAAAATACGTGATTTTTGTAATTTTCAACGTATCATTAAAATTAATAAAAAATAAGATAAAATCTGATCTTATTCTTTAAGTGGCAACAAAAAGAGACGTTCTGTTTATTGTTTTATATTTATATAGGCCATACATTTTAGCTGATACATTCCATATCTTTTACATCATGCACTGTTCTGTTAAAAATAAAAATAATAATTTAACTAAGTAAACAAGAATAAAAAACTTGACCTATTGTGCGCTTGGGCGATTAATATAAAATTACTTTTTAAAAAATCTCTATTACCGTCATGCTTAATACTTTACCAAAAAAAAAAGAATTTTAAGGTGGTAAAAATACGAACTATTTCAGAAATTAATGACACGTAATAATAAAGAAAGAGAAATATTTTTTAGAAGATGTAGAAAAAAAAAAAGCTGTTTTATTCAAAAACATTGTAGAGTGCTTTATCTAAAAAAGGGGAAAAGAAAATAGAGTATAAAAGAGGTAAATTCAATCGCTTTGAACGATTAATGATGCGTAATAATATAAAAAGAGCAACAATATTTTCTTTATAAGATACTGCAAGCAATATTTTAAAAAATGTTTTCTTTAAAATCATTGTAATCCATCTTTCTGATAAAGATAAAAACGGTTACTGATTACTTAAAGGGAAAAAAAATTGGAAAATTTTGGAAATAGGACAAAAGATATATCCTTTACGCATTTAAAATTTAAAGCCGACATTTTGTTTTCTAAAAAAACCCATTAAATTTAGAAAGGATGACATACGAATGCACCTGAATTGCCAAGAGGGGTGTTAGATTCTACACGCTGGAAATTCCAAATTCAATGAAATTCCACATTTAAAAATGATTGATATAATTAGAAAATATAAACTTTACGACATAGATTCAATACTTTTATGTTAAAATCTTATTCTTAAAATATTTTTAAAGTTAATACGTATAGAAGTCTAGTTAAATATCGGTCCGAAGTCTACTAATAGAACTCAGCTTACGAATTTGTGACGAAACATTGATGGAATTTGTGTAAGTAATAAGTAAGCATAAAAATATAGAAAATAATTTAACATCTTTTAAAAAGAAATTAAATATGTCCTCCTCTCATTGTCAGAAAACCTCACTTGTTAAGATGAATATTAGGTTCTACATGCTGTAAATTCTAAATTATGAACTGGAGCATTTTAAAAAGTTTGATATGATAAAAAATCTTCAAGTTTAGATCGAAGCAATATTTTTGTGTTTGAATTCTTTTTTTTTTTTTTTTTTTTTAACCAAGTTAATACGTATAGAAATCTAGTTAAATTTCGATCCGAAGTCTAACTACGAGTAATAGAAATCATCTTATGAATTTGTGACGAAATATTGCTGGAATTTATCCAAGTAATAAGTAAGCATAAAATATAACCAAGAATTTTTAAAGCTCTCTTAAAAAGGAAATAAATATGCTTTCCCTTCTCCATTATCAGAAAATCTGATTTGTCAAGATTAATGATTAATAATAGATTCTACATGCTGCTTATTGCAAATTAAATAAAGTAAAGCATAAAAGGCAGAGGTCTGCACGGGCTCGGGCTTGAATCGAGGCCCGCACCCGGCCCGGGCAGGCAAAATGAAGGAAAAATTTCCAACGGGCCGGGCCGGCGGATTAAAGACAATCTTCTAACGGGCCGGGCCGAGCTAATAAAAAAATTTGGCCCGATAAAAATTTAAAAGGACCAAAGTAAGCTATAAAATGTGAACAGTTTTCAATGGACGTGACTGAGGCGAGGATAAGTTTAAATATTTTGCACGAGCCGATGCTAGATTGACAACATCCGTACAGAAATATAACATGTCCAGCGTAGAGATCGGCATTGTCAGTTGCATCATGTCTAAAGAGGGCTTAATTATTTCAGCTGACTTGGTCAAGGCCAGGATCAGACTTACATTTTCTTTCTATATACTGGGCCTACATGACGGGCCGGTACTGATGCCATATTTTGCATTCTATGGCTTGCGAACATAATTAAAAAAAATATAGTAATCTGTGATGTTAAATTTTCCCATAAATATGTATGTAGTATTCTAGAAAATATCTTAATTGTATTTTAAGAAAAATCGGCTTTTTCTGTGGAAATTGAGTCGTGTCTGATTTCATTGTTTTTTGCGCGGGTCGGGCCTGTTTTCACTAACACGGGCAGGGCGGTAAACTGCGAAAATATAAACGGGCCGGGGCCGGGTTGAACTTTTAGTTTTTACAATGGCTGGTCCGCGCCTGGCCAAGGTAGCTTTCATTCGGGCCGGACCCGAGAATTCCGGCCCGTGCAGACCTCTAAGGTTTGATATAATCAAGAATCTCTAATTTTATATGGAAACAATATCATTATAATAAAACACGCATACTACAATATATATTAAAACACACATACACACATAAATAACGCCTGCATTCAACAGTTAAAGGTATACATAAATATTTTACAGACATACATACAATAAATACAATAAACCCAACTGGAGTGAAAAATTAGCCAGACCCAGGAATCGAACCCGGGACCACAGTATACAAGACTGCTGCTCTAACCACTGAGCTACTCCGGCCGATGCCTGAGTCTGCAATTTCTCACTAATAAACCATGTTGGGGAAGTCACCAGCCATCTGTGAAGTCACCAGGCTGTCGTATAGATGGCTGGTGACTTCCCCAACATGGTTTATTAGTGAGAAATTGCAGACTCAGGCATCGGCCGGAGTAGCTCAGTGGTTAGAGCAGCAGTTTTGTATACTGTGGTCCCGGGTTCGATTCCTGGCTCTGGCTAATTTTTCACTCCAGTTGGGTTTATTGTATTTATTGTATGTATGTCTGTAAAATATTTATGTATACCTTTAATATCTTTATATTTTGATTTTATTTGTTAAATATTTTCCAAGTTAATACGTATAGAAAACCATAGATTAAAATTTGATCAAAATTGGAAACTACCAATAAAAATCATAATGTCATCATCATAAAAATCCTAACTGAATATGTCACGAAATATTGCTGGAATTTATAGAAGCACTAGTCATAAAAAATAATCAAGAAGTAAATCTCATTTCAAAGGTAAAATAAATAAGTATGTTTTGCTTTCCCCAATATCAGGAAATCTGATTTCTCTAGATCTAGATAAATATTATAATATAAATACTAGAAATTCCAAATGAAGTGAAGCATTTTAAAAATACTGATTATAATCAGACATTCGTAACTTTAAGACAATAATAGAACAATTGTTTTCCATATCTTAGTTTTTTTTTAAAAATTCATTTATACATTAGTACATTTTTAAACATAAAAGTGATTAATTAATTTAAAAACAATATCTTAAATAATTTTGCCTTAGTAGTTAGTAGTTGTATTTGTTAGTGACTAATAATTATTACACAACCTGCAAATAGGAAAGTCTTTGTCTAAAATCGAAATAAAATAGATAGACATAATTTGTCTTTTAGCAAATGCGTAAAGAAATCTCTCAGAAAAATTAAATCTTAGTTTTTTGAATTATAAGGAGTAAACGCAACAAAATTGAATGCCTTTCTCATCTGCATGATAACTAAATTAATAACATTTTCATGGAATAAACGATCTCTTTTCTCAGAGTGAGAAAGATATCAGTTCAGCGAACTCTTACACGTTGAATCAAAAATCGATTAAGCTTTGAGTACCCCTTTCTGTGAATTATCTTCAGTTATCTTCCTCTACTTCAAGATTTTTACAATGGTCCAAAATTCTTTCCTGACTAAAATAAAACTAGATAATATATAGATATATATAACTTTAATACATAAACGCAATAATTTTATGTTTAAATTTTATTAAAAAATATTTTCCAATTTAATACGCAATCTAATCGTAATCTACACTGCTCAAAACAATTAAAGGATATTTGAAGTTTTATATAAAAAAAAGATATAAACGAAATTTTTTTTGCCGAAAATAGAAGAAGAGAATCACAAATGCAAATTTTTCTGGTTTTCAAACTGTGGAGTATGCAAATTTTGAGTTCGACGTCAAAAGCGTCGCTTCAGCGGCAGCGAATGAAATTTGACTTTCAACTGGATAAAAGAGAATGAAGACAAGGATGATCGGCATTCAGTGATTGCTTTGTTTCGATGAGTACGATGTCTCAGCGAAGTCATTTGACAGATTCAGAAGCTTTGAGAATTGTTGGTAGGTTAGAAGGGGGCCAAACTCAAGCCGAAGTAGCGCAAGCCATTGGAGTGTCACAAAGTGTCATTTCCAGGATCTGGAACCGTTTTTTGGAGAGTGGATGTGCAGGCCGAAGACCAGGGCAAGGTCGTAGACGGGCAACAACGCAAAATGAAGATCGGTATTTAGCGTTAACAGCTCGGAGACACCGAACCATGAACGCTACTCTTCTCCAGCAACACATTCGCTCGGCTACAGGCACCACGATTTCAACTCAGACTGTCCGAAACCGGCTCCATGCTGTAGGTCTGTATGCTCGCCGACCGATGGTATGTGTTAGATTAACATCAAGGCATCGTCGCGACCGCAGGGAGTGGGCAACCGAGCATGTCAACTGGAGGAGAAATGAATGGAGTAATATTCTGTTTTCTGACGAGATCCGTTTTTCTGTGCATCCGGATAATAGGCGTATTTTCATCTGGAGGGGCCGTGGCAGTAGGAATAATCCTGCGTTCGTGCACGAAAGTGTCAGATTTGGCGGTGGAGGAGTGTTGGTGTATGGTGGCATCTCCATTGACGGGCGCACTGACCTCTACATCATTCGAGATGGAGCTCTGACTGGTCGCCGATATAGGGATGAGATCCTCAGACCTATTGTAGTCCCTTACGCTGCAGCAATCGGAGATAACTTCATTTTAATGGACGATAACTGCAGGCCACATCGTGCAAACCTGGTGGAGGATTTCCTTTTCGAGGAAGGAATCGTTCGAATGGAATGGCCAGCGTGTTCTCCAGACATGAATCCAATCGAGCACGTTTGGGACGCTCTAGGAAGACGAGTGTCTGGCCGCCAACAACCCCAACAAACTCTCCAAGAACTGGAAAGAGCTCTTCTGGAAGAGTGGGGCAGAATACCCCAACTCGTCATTAATAGCCTCATTGAGTCCATGCCTCAAAGGTGTTCAACGTTGCTGGCCGTGGAAACCATACCCCCTACTGAAAATGATTTTCTTTGAAGAAAACACCTTTTCTTATTCTTTTTTTCTCATATGCACAAATTGTGTTTTTTTCCTTTAGTACACAAATGCGCAATAAAATGCATTTTTTTCTGCCAAACATGTGTAATTTATTCTCATATAACCTACTATGTCTGTCGACCATGTATCAATCAGCTAAACAGTTTACCAGATACAAAATCCACCTAAAACTGCAATATCCTTTAATTGTTTTGAGCAGTGTATATACGTAAAATTCCAGTTAAATTTCAATTCGAAGTCTGCTAATAGAAATTAGCTTACGAAATTATGACGATGAATTGATGGAATTTATGCAAGTAATAAGTAAACATAAAAATATAGTCAGGAATTCATTTTCTAAAAATGAAATAAATAAGTCCTCTTTAGCCCATTATCAGAAAACCTGATTTGTTAGGAGAAATATTAGAATCTACATGCTGTAAATTCCAAATTATGAACTGAAGCATTTTAAAATATTTGGTATTACCGAAAATCTTTGACTTTATATAGAAGCAATATTTTTGTGTTTTAATTCTATTTTTAAAATATTTTCCCAAGTTAATACGTATAGAAATCTAGATTAAACTTTGATCACGATAGAAACCCACCAATAAAAATCGTATTTTGAATTTTTAACGAAATATTAGTAGAAATTATATAATTAACAGGAATAAAAATACAACAAAATAAGTAAAGCTCATTTAATCTGATTTGTCTAGATAAATATTAGATTTTTAACTCTAGAAATACCAAATTAAATGAAGTTAAACATGTTAAAAAGATTGATTATAATCAGGCAATTGTAAATTAAAATAATAATTCAATAATAGTTTTTCATGCCCCACTTTTTTTTTTAAATACATTCTACACATTTTTAAACATAAAAGTTAATTAATTTTAAAACAATTCAACAAACAACTTTAAAACAATTATATAAAGAGTCAAATAATAAAGTAAGGGCTCTTCGATCTTTAAAATGTGTACTATACAAAATAGTGATTTGCAATATCATTAATGACATTGTGAAAAAAAAAAAAAAAAAAAAAAAAAAAGACAAAGGTTTCTTAACCTTAGAAAATATAATGTAACCACGAACTAAAATATACAACAACCTCTTCCGAGTTACCCATGATCCCGAAAAGCTTTCTTTATTTATAGAAACCTCGGAGAGCAATATATTTTCGAGATTTAAAAAAGCATTCATCAAAACTAAGTTTCTTTTACCGCTGTTTGTTTTCAGATTAATATTACAGTAGAACCGCGATTATCCGAAGTAATTGGGACCGACCATATTTCGGAAAATAAAAATTTTCCGATAATCGAGAATGCTTCAATTTTAAGATTAAGGAGAAATATATGCAATATTTCTTATTATGGTAACAAGTGCTTAATAAAAATAAAGCAATAGCAAAATAGAAACAAGAATAAATTACTTGAATTTGAAATTAAGTACCTTTTACATATATCACAAGGGTTTGACACAATGTTTTGTTTGTCGCAGTTTCGATTGCCTTTGCTTTGAAGCTCTATCACGGAGTTTTTAAATATTATTACTAGTTCCCCAGTATCACAGTCTTTCTGCTGCTCCAGCTGTGCCAAACCTTTTTCAAAACATTCAAAAGCTTCAGAATTGCTAATTTGTTCGTTTTCTTCGTTTAATTCCGCAGCTTACGGAGGCTCAAGTTAAATTCAAAGGAACTCTTAGAAAGGGATCGAAAATATTTATATGTACCTGTAATTCGGAAAGGACCGCTTTCACAGAAGGAATATGATAGTTTAAAAAAAAGGCTTTCAAAATGAATTTTGCACACAAGGAATGTGATAGTAAAAAAAAAAAAAAATCTTTAAAATTGGATTTTGGTTAACCGGGAGTTTCGGATAAAAGAGGTTCTACTGTATTTTGTTATTTTCATGTATAAAAGGACGTCAAATGTATGCATTTGATGGCTCATGGGACGATTTTTGGGACATCCCTAGTGTTGCCATGTGCAGTGTCCCAAAAAGCGGGATATGGAGACAAAAAATCGAGACAAGGTCATCTAAATCCGGACATAAAAATGCAGAAAACCCTAACACAGAGTCTGTCTATAACGGAATATCTACCTTAAACGTAAAAACCTCATTGTCACTACGTTAGGAATACCATGCAATTTTCTAAGACAAAAGCCTGTTTAAAATGGAATTTTCTTTCCTTCCCTTGCGATTCCGTCTTAGCATGTTTTATTATACTAATTAAACATAACAGTAAAACCTCTGAAAGCAGAAATGTTGTGCTCAAAAAGTTAAAATTAAAGGTAAAATTCCAATTTAGGAGTTTCGCCCAATCATGGACAAAATTTCAATGTATAAGGTATTGTTCCGATCGTAGGAACATTGAAATTTATACTTTTAAAACAGAATTCCGTTATAAACAGGTTCCGCTTACACAAAATTTACTGAACAAAGTACAGTAAAACTCCTAGTACAGTAAAAATTATGAAATCAGAATTGAGAGGAACCACATAAAATACTTTTAGATAGGTTTCCGTCTTGACAGGTAAATTTGTAAGGTAAGGTTTCCGTTATATACAGGTTATCTCATCAGAGATTTTACTGTGTTAAGTTCCGCTCGATGCAGACTAACGATTAATATAGTACTACAGTATAGTACTAAAGGAAATTAAAAACAATTTGTGCTTCATGAAAAATTGGGACTTTTGACGACCGGCGCAGTGGTTACGCGGGACGGGTCTCAAGCCCCTGAAAATCGGGACACCTGACAACACTAGACCTCAGCAATGTAAATCGTGACTCATAGTAACATAATTCAAAATCCAAATTTGCATTAGATAAGAACTATAGAAGTACTTACCAAACTTTTATAAAAATGTATATCTAGTCACTATCTCTCAAAGAAACACAAACTCAGTTCAAACAAACAGAAATTCAGTACTAGTTGACTCATAGTAACATAACTCAAAATCCAAATTTGCATTAGATAAGAACAGAAGTACTTACCAAACTTTTATAAAAATATATATCCAGTCACTATCTCTCAAAGAAACACAAACTCAGTTCACACAAACAGAAATTCAGTACTAGTTGAGTAAACTAGTACTGAATTCAGACATTTTTCACTAGGAGGGATTTCTGTGACTCCAGGGGTGGGACATTATAGAGTTCAGGGGGGAAATCGCACTTTTTGACCATTTAAAAAACATTTTCTCAAATCTTCTGGTGGGGGCATCTGATTGATCCGGGGGGGGGGGGGCGCAGGGAAACCCCCTGAATTCAACACTGTACTCAGCACAAAGAACAATACCAAGACAAAATTATTCGATAAACTTTAAATCTCCTCTTAACGTTCTAACATATCAAACAGTCCAGTTCACCTATACGAGCCAAGACTGGCAAGTCGCAAAGAGTAACAATAGAAAGCGACAGTATACAGAAAGGCGTCCCATGGTATGGTTTTGGGGCCTCCATAAATAGAGACATCTAGTAATGTTATCCCCAATCCAAATTCGCGTTAGAATAAATCAATAACAACTAATAGAAATGGCATTATGAAAAATCGGAACATTTGACACCCCATGGGACGGTTTTTGGGACCTCTGTAAATCGAGACACCTAGTAAAATCATTCAAAATGCAAATTTGCATTAGAATAAATCCATAAATATTGTACAAGTACTTACCAAACTTTTGTAAATATTAATATCCAATCACTATCTTTCAAAGAAACATAAAATATCTCAACACAAAGAACAATACCATGGCAAAATTATTCCCAAAACTTTATATCCGCACTCGACATTCTAACATATCAAACGTCTCAAACAGTCCAGTTCAACGATGTGAGTCAAGACTGCGCAATGAGCAAAAATAGAAACCGAGAGAACTTGGAAAGCCGTCCCACAGGACGATTTTTGGTGCCTTTGCAAATAGAGACAACTAGTAACGATACTCCCAATCAAAATTTGCATTAGAATAAATCAGCAATAACTATGGACTATCGCAAATGTCCATAACATAAGCGAAAATGTAAAAAAAATAAAAAAAATAAACATTATGAAGAAAACGGAACATTCGATGTCCCACGGGACAGTTTTGGGGGCCTCCATAAATAGAGACACCTAGTAATATTATTCGATTCCCAATCCGAATTCGTATTAGAATAATTCAGTAAGAACTAACAAAAATGCATTATGAAAAATCGAACATTTGACATCCCACGGGACAGTTTTTGGTACCTCTGTAAATCGAGGTGCCTAGTAAAATCATTCAAAATCCAAAGTTGCATTAGAATAAATCCATAAATATTGTAGAAGTACTTACCAAACTTTTGTAAATATTAATATCCAATCACTATCTTTCAAAGAAACACAAAATCTCTCAGCACAAAGAACAATACCAGGACAAAATTATTCCAAAAACCTTAAATCCCCACGCGACATTCTAACATATCAAACGTCTCAGACAGTGCAGTTCAACGAAATTAGTAAAGACTGGCAAGTCGCAACGTGTAATAACAGAAATCGATAGTACATGGAAAGACGTCCCACGGGACGGTTTTTGGTACCTTTGCAAACCGAGACACCTATACTCCCAATCCAAATTTGCATTAGAATAAATCACTAAGAACTATGTACTATTGCACATTTTTGCTTATGCCATGGACGTTTGTCCATGGCATAAGCAAAAATGTAAAACAAAAACGCATTATGAAAAAATCGGAACATTGGATGTCCCACGGGGCGGTTTTGGGGGCCTCCGTAAATCGAGACACCTAGTAAAATCATTCAAAATCCAAATTTGCATTAGAATAAATACATAAATCTTGTAAAAGCACTTACCAAACTTTTTTAAATATTGATATCCAATCACTATCTTTCAAAGATACACAAAAATCTCTCAGCACAGAGAACAATACCAGGACAAAATTATTCCAAAATCTTTAAATCCCCACTCGACATTCTAACATATCAAACGTCTCAAACAGTCCAGTTCAACGATGTGAGTCAAGACTGGCAAGTCGCAACGAGTAACAATAGAAACCGACAGAACATGGAAAGCAGGTATCCGTGAAATTCAGAACCCAGAAATGGCAACGACTGAATAAAAAAAAAATTAAAAAAAGAGAAAAAGAAGGTAAAATAAGAAAAAGGGTTGAAAAGTTTTGAAGTTAAGAAAAAGAGCAGTTCAGGCTTGATTTGTCAAATAGTTATATTCCGGTTCAGCGGAGATAGAATGGTTGCAGGCAATCTTAAAACCGTTATCAGATGGTAAGAAGTATAGATTGTGAAAGTGGAGGAATGAAAAGGTGAGGTTTACTTTGCGAAAATTGCAAATCGATGGAAAAAAGAAGATGCGAGAAATTTTCGTTCAGACTTGATTATTATGATTATTGTTATTATCATCATAAACGCAAAAAGGCACAGGTGATGAGAACTGATGAACGCAGGTGATTGGCAGATGTTGCACAGTTTTTTATCGTTGAACTTGGAAATATTTTTTTTTTTTTTTTTTTTTTTTTTTTTTGTCCTTTCTTTGTTCACATATTAATTAGATCAAAATTAAAGAGCAGGACAAACTTTGTTTTGAAGATTAGTGACCTCATATTGTTTTTCCTTTTTGAATCACATTTTAATGTTAACAGAAATTTAAAATTCTATAAGATGACGTTTGAATTATCCACTGTAAAACTTAATAACACATGACGTATGTTTCGAATCCAAACAATTGTGCGGATCTTCGTCAGGAAGCAAAACACGTGTTATGTGTCTTTCATTCCTCTGGTATTCCGTCATATTTCTTGTAAATTCATTTCAAGGGTCCAAATATCAAGCACTGGGGAAAATTCAATTAAAGCATGGTTGCCACGCAATTTAAAAACCGTTATTAGATGGTAAGAAGCATAAGATTGTGAAAATGGAGAAATGAAAAGGTGAGGTTTATTTTGCGAAAATTTCAAATCAATTGAAAAGAGAAGACGTGAAGGGGATGCGAGTAATTTTCATCCAGACATGATTATTATCATTATTGTCATTATCATCATAAACGCATAAAGGCACAGACGGTGAGAATTGATAAACACTGATAATTGACAGATGTTGCACAGTTTTTCCGCTGAACTTGAAAATATTTTTTAGTCTTTT
Source organism: Maratus speciosus (assembly GCA_963932465.1). NCBI lineage: Eukaryota > Metazoa > Arthropoda > Arachnida > Araneae > Salticidae > Maratus > Maratus speciosus. The sequence continues at coordinate 298,880,907 of OZ010798.1, forward strand.
TTTTTTTCCTGTTATTGTTTACATATTAGATCAAAATTAACATTATCAATTTCATGGCGATCTGGCTATATTTACGTGATTTAGAGCACGGACAACCAGACAAATCGAAATCATAACTAGTTTTCAACTATATTGGAAAATGTTAAAAATTCTAGTTAGTCGAAAATTGTTAAAAATTGTTGTGCAAAAGGCTCGCAGGGGTCCAATGACTTATTGTTATTATCTAATGTATATTCCTTTGATACTTGCCTTTATTTCTACAAGAAGAAAGAATATATTTTTTCTTCAAATTCTATAAAATTTTGTAATTTTTTTTTACCGTGATCAAGCTATAGATAGATATTCCTAATATTTTTAGGTAAGCCATTTTATTTTTTTAGTAATTTGCTTCATTACTGTTTATAAATTATTACTTATTACAATCATTGCTTAGACCGGCTATATTTGTGAATAAAGGTATTTGTATGCCTTTTAAAATGTTCTGTTATCTTTTTTAGCATGCATTAACTTAGTTTAAAGATTATAAGTGATTTTCTTTGATAATTTTATATAAATAGTAATAAGCTATTTTTATCAAATAAATAATCAATTTTATTACACTAGTATTTTTTTTTTTTTTTAACAAAACGGTATGCTATTTCTTTCTCCCAGCTTATTTTGTGTCCAAAAAATAACGTTAGCTTACAGACGCTAGCAATAAACAAAGTAGATGTATCATTGTACAATTAAATGCTCTATAGCATTTTTTTAAATTTCTAAACATCGCACATTTTCAGTTTTTATACCATCGTATTGGGAAAAAAAAAGTACTTTTTAATGCAATTTGTTTGAAAACTGCATCTCTATTTGTTTTTGAAATATTAATTTTTTTGTAGTTTTAACGACATTTGTTTCATTTTGGCAACTCAAGTACGCCATTTCTGTAGAAAGTAAAGAAAAAATTGCTGAAAAATAGCAATTATATCTTTTTGTTGCCATTTTCTCATAAAATGGAAAAAAAATTAATTAAAATACGTGCTACTTTGAGAAAAATATAAATGAAGGATTTATGATAAAACAGGGAGCTATTATAAACTATATTTAATTTTAGGTTTCTATATTAATGCAAATGACGTCATTTTACATAAAATAAAAGCGTGTTCTTTAAGTCTTAAAACTGAAATATGTTTTGCAGTAGAGTTCCGATTATCCGAGTCACGCTTAACCGAGTTATTTTCTTCTGATGGACTGGTGGCTTCTATTATTATGAAACAGCCATTATAAATGAAACAGTTAGGTGAAGATGAAAGAGCTGCCGTAAAGAGTTAGAACTCTGATTTTCTGGTCAGAATGGAAAAAAAAAGGGCCATAATTTTTTTTTAACGCTTCATTTATAATGGCTGTTTCATAATAATAGAAGCCACCAGTCCAACAGAAGAAAATGAAGCAATGGAAATGCCGGGGCGACACTAAATTCTGAAAAAGCAGAATTCCTGTTCTCTAGTTATTATTATTGTTGTTGTTAATTTTAAACATATACTAAAAAAAATAAAAATCATACATTTCCGTAAAGCAATTTATCACAGAGTGAAAACCCAAAAACTGAACAATTAGAAACATCCAATTAAAGACACATTTTTTAATATTATATATTGCAATCCCCTACGCATCATAGCAATCTAATTTTTATTAAATAAATTATCGACTTTATACTAATATTTTAGTTTTTTAACAAGGCAGAGTGGGAAAGGGATATCAAATATAGTCAGCTAAAACTCATGACCTTCATAAATACTATATAAAACAAGAAATGGAAGATCTCTTTTTAATAAAATATATAAATCAATGTGAGATCTTTTCCCTTAATTTTATACATAAAAATAATAAAAGTCAAGAGCTTTGTAAAAAACAAAATCAGTTAAATGCGAGAAGATTCGTTTGTCTAGATATTTTCTCATCTTAAAAGAAGAAAAAAAAAATCTGGAATATTTACTCAAAATGGCGAATTCTGCTATGAGTTCTTGAGCGGAAAACAGGAGAATATTTGATATCAAAATAAAAATTAATGCTGCATTATTTTAAGTTTATTTAGCAAGAAAATCAATGATATGAAAACAAATTAACCGCATCCATTAAAGATAAGTGCTCATTATGTGGTAAAAAATATCATTTTATTGCTTATGGGTAATTACCCTATAAGTACTAAATGCGTCAAAAATTTTTAAAGAAAATTACAAGACAAATAGTTAACAGACTATTTTTTTTTTAAATAAAAGGCTACGTTATGTAAAGATGTATCGAATGCGGCCATGTAAAGCGTATGACCTAAAAATATAAAACAAGAAATGTAATGCCCCACATTGTACAAACATAATGATAAAAAAAAAAAAAAAATCCAACTTTAAACGTAAGAATTTTTTAAAAAAAAAATTCGCGTATTTTCCAAAAAGTATATCCAATTAAGCGTCAGATTCATTTGGCTACAGATTTCCTCATCTCTATAAAAAATGTTTTTGAATATTCGCTCATAATGGTGAATTGTGCTAAAAGTTCTTGCGTGTAAAAAATCGAACTAAAATTCCATGCTGTGTTATTTTAAATTTATATACCAAGAGAGTTAATGATATGAAAACAAATTAATCTCGTCCTTTAAAAATAAGTGGTTATTTTGTGATAAAAAAATATTTTAATGCTTGAATAATTACATGTAACAGGGATGGCGAACCATTTTGGTAGTGCGTTGCAGAAATCTCAGAAAAATTATTTATCGAGATTCTAACGTGCCAGTAACATTCCAACTTAAAATATAATTATAAATAAATTTCTTATAAATCTATAAAAATATTATAAATAATTTTTTCAGGACTTTTATTAAAGTGGTTGCTACTTAACTTAAATTTCGCTTCAAGGTTGCCGTTTATTATGACGTATGAAATTACTAATACAGACCAGCCACCTTTATGTATCAATGTGCCAATTTTTTTTTTTTTAAACTTTGTTATGACGTGCCAAAAAGCACGAAAAAAATTGATAAAAATTAATGAATCAAAATTATTTGAATTCTTATTTATTATGATTAAAAAATATGTAGGTAACATAGATGTCGGTATTACATTGTAATAAATACAGTAACAATTATATTTTAGAAAGTAATAAAAAAAAAACAAGTGGGTAAGTGTGATCACAGATCACAGAGAGGATTTCGTTCAATATTCCTTTCAAAACACTTTATCCTTTTGCAAAATCTGTTAGTTCCACATTTCGCAACCAGGGGGCGCGCTCTATTCTAAACAAACCTCTATCAGAACGAAACTCCGTTTTACAAACTATCCGTAGATATATTAGTCGAGGGGATCGGGTCCATAGCACCCAAGATAGGTAGGCGCCCCCTAGCGGTAAAAATTTTAACTAAAATATGCACGGCTATGGTGCATATTATGAAAGAGTGGTCAAAGGAGTGTCGGCAAAAGTTAGAAAAGTGCATCACGAGTGAAAATATGTGGAGGTTAGAAAAATTGCTAAAAATGCAGAAGTTCCGAGTCCGGAGGAGTAAGATTTAAAAAAAAAATTATGATTTTTCGCGTGATCGCAAGTGTTCTGCTATAAATATGCAAAATTTCACATCTCCAACTTAATTAGGGGCTGTGTTAGAAAAATTTCTTAAAATACACAAGTTAGAGACCAGAGGGGAAATATAAGACTTTTTCAAAATGTTATGATTTGTCGTTTGATGTGAGGTGTTCAGCTATAAGAATAAAAAAATTTAAGTCTTCTACTTAATTAGGGGCTCAGTTAGAAAAAAAAAAAGAAGCTTAAAATACACAAGTTAGAAACCAGAGGGGTAAATATAAGACATTTTCAAAATTTTATGATTTGTCGTTTGATGTGAGGTATTCAGCTATAAAAATCTAAAATTTCAAGTCTCCAACATATATAGTTTCTGAGAATTAGCTCTGTGAGAGACAGACAGACAGAGGAGTGAGAAGAATAGAGTTTCGTCAGAGGAACGAAACCCTAATAAGTACGATTTCTGTTGTTATATCTTGGATGCCAAATAATATCGGGTTCACACCAACTTTTAACGGAATACAAGGTGAATTGTAGTCATCTGGTAAGTAGTTTCTATTAGAGTTTTCAATATTATTCATTTTGAAAACTCACAATTATAGATAGATGGGAAAATTGCGAAAATCAAAACTTTTATGCCAAGTCACTATAATTTCATCATTGGCATCGTTTCTTATAATACTTGATTATCCTTTTTTCCGATATCCTCCAAATCTTTACTTAAGGGGTCTCAGGACTCTTAAAATTGGAAAAAATGAAAAAAAAAGGACCATTTTCAACATTTAATATCTTAAAATATATTTGATATTAAGACACAATTTTAAATGGGAATGAAAGATACAAGTATGTTCTTTCATTTCAAATATTTGAAAAATTGCAAGATGCAGAATTAGCATTTACAGGGGGCTCAAAACTGTCAGATATTTGACGAGCACAAAATCGGCATAACAGCTTATGCGCACGATTACAAAGTAAATTTTGCAACTAGACTGAAATTTTTGGTGCCTACTTATACCTCAGATTATAATAATTACACTGAACCAAAATAAATTTGTATTTAAAGCATTTTTATGTTTCTAATACAAAGTTGTATTTAGTTAATGCAAAATTTAGAAAATTTCAACAATATAAACCCCTAAAAAAATATTTTCTTTTTACAATAAAAAGGAAATTTTAGGTTCAGTTTATACAGACTAGCCTGAAACATATGTTGTGACAATTTCATGAAAAAATATTCAGAAGTCTTTGAGATATCGTGCGCGTTATGCCCAAAACCGTCATTTGGAGAAAAATGACTTCAAACTTTTGGAAACACCGCTTCAGCTATTGAGCGAGTATAATTCTAAATGCCATAACTTCAGTTCTAATGGGAATTTCAAGATAACAATTATATCAATATGTTTAGTAAACATAGAAGTTTAACATCTAAAAAAAATTAAAATTTCGAAAATTTTAGAGCTTTAAGAGTCCTGAGACCCCTTAATTTGATAAATTATTGAGCTCATATTGAAATAAATTGAAATTTAATAAATTGTATATTAATTTTTTCAATTACAGAAAAAATGCGAAAAGCTCAGCTTGATTAAATATGTGTATTTAATTCAATTTTGTTTTAGAACTCCATTCAAAGCCGTGCCGAAAATATTACGCCGCGTGCCACTTTGTACACGTGTCATAGGTTCGCCAACTCTGCTTTATAAATACTAAATACATCTAAAAATCTCAAGAAAATTACAAGACAAATATTTAGCGGATTACTTTTTATTCATGTTATTAGTTTTATATAAGCATTTTTAAAAATCAAAATACTATGGTAGGTAATGTACCGAATGGAAATAGAATTAACTAAATCTAAAACTTAAGTCCAAAAAACATAAAACAAGAAATGAAAGGTTCCACGTTGTAGAAACATAAAGCGTCATGTGAATTTTTTAAAATTAATTTTTTTTACAAAAATCTTATAATTTCTAAGAGGCCTATTCAGTTAAGCGTAAGATCGTTTAGGCTGGAGATTTCCTCATCTCTATAAAAAGAGTTCTCGAATATTCACTCATAACGGCACCCTCAACTCTTAGAAATATTTTCTTCAATTTACGGAAATTTTCCTGGCAGCAGTGCTACCAGGACTTCTCCAAACCAGTACTCTAACCACTCGACTACAGCAGTGAAACCGCTTGAAGTAAATATGTTTTCCCCAGATGGGTATGACTTGATTAATTTCTTTAAAAAGCTTTGAATTTTGAAGTTAATTTCGGGAAGATTTCGTCTTTAATGAGATTGAGGCTGGATTTTAATACTTAAATAAAATACACTGGTCATCAAAAATTAAGGAAAAGTCACAAAATGCTAATTTTCAAATACGCGAACACTCAAAAGAAAATAATATAATTCGAGTAATTACTATCTCTACAACACAGCTAGCCCATATAACATCTCATTCATGTCACACATGGTCACAAGTGTCACAGTCTCTACGGTGAAGCAAAAAAAATAGGAAATTCCATACATCTCATTATGAGTCTCAAATGATCACTATATGTGACTCCACTGAGAAGTCAATGTGATTGCTGCTTTGTGACGAGTCACCAGGTGACTTTACAATGTAGTTAAATTGTGACTCATGTGACGGTCATCTTGAGACTCAATTTCATAGTCATCATGAACATTGCATTATGATAAGTCACCAAATAATATCATATTATAGTCACATGGAGACTTTTCCCAAAAGAGCACAATGGTGACTTCACAGTAGTCTCTCTGTCACCTGAAAGTCATCATGTGACTTTAATGTGACATTATTTGGTAACTTATGACAAAGCAGCGTTCACGATGACTTTGAAATTGAGCCTACAAATGACAGTCACATGAGAGTCACAATGTAACTACACTGTAAAGTCACACGGTGACTCGTCCCAAAGCAGCAGTCACAGTGACGTCTCAGTGGAGTCGCATATAGTGATCATTTGAGACACTCATAATGAGATGTATGGAATTTCCTTTTTTTTTTTGCTTCACCGTAGTGACTGTGACATTTGTGACCATGTGTGACATGAATGAGATGTTATATGGACTAGCTGTGTTGTAGAGACAGTAATTACTTGAATTATATTATTTCCTTTTGAGTGTTCGCGTATTTGAAAATTAGCATTTTGTGACTTTTCCTTAATTTTTGATAACCAGTGTAGTATTAAAATGGGATAAAAATATGAATTATAAATATTTTTATGTAGATTGCTAGATGTAAAATATAAATATTATATTTTTAAACGTTTTTTTTTTTTTTTTTGAAAAAAAAAATCGATTGTTTTCCATTGAATATATTTTAATTAAAATATCTATTTTAAATGTGTTCATTTAAAATATATTTTAGATGCGAATATTTTTTATAACCTTAAAAAATAAATTATGAACAATTTTAAATGAATTAAAAAATTCATTGTTATTTATTTTTAAATTCGAAAACGTTTCTTTTCTTTGTTGTTGGTTCAGTTTTTTAAAAATTAAATTAGAAATCTTAATTTATAGAATTTTTGGTTTTTCGTTTTTAAAATGAATTTAGATTTTAGTATTAATAGAGTCAATACGCCTGCATGATAGGAATGGACGGAATTTCTCCATCTTTTTCAGACTTTCGGGAGGAATTCACGGATAAAACATGTTTTTTAGGTTTACGGAAATTATTTGTTAACAAGTGGGTAAGTGTGATCACAGATCGCACAGAGGGTTTCGTTTAATATTTCTATAATTCTTTTACAAAATCTGTTAGTTCCACATTTCGCAACCAGGGGAACACTCTATTCTAAACAAACCTCTATCCGAACGAAACTCTGTTTTACAACTTATCCGTAAATATATTAGTCGAGGGGATCGGGCCCATAGCACTCGAGACAGGTAGGCGCACACTGGCGGTAAAAATTTGAACTAAAATATGTACGGCTAAGGGGCATAATATGAAAGAGTGGTCAAAGAAGCGTCGGCAAAAGTTATAAAAGTGCAACCCGGGTGGAAAGGGTGGAGGTTAGAAAAAAGGCTAAAAATACGTAAGTTAGAGCCCGGAAGGGTAAATAATATAAGACTTTTTGAAAATTTTATGATTTTTTGTGTGATAGCAAATGTTCTGCTTTAAGTATGCAAAATTTCACATTTCCGACTTAATTAGGGGCTGAGTTAAAAAAATTGCTTAAAATACACAAGTTAGAGCCCAGAGGTGTAAATACAGGGTTCTCACTGCCGCTCGCCATTGCACAAAATCACGACAAAATGTTTCATTTGGCGAGTAAACGGATGATTAGACTGGCCAAATTGCCAGTGCTAAATTTTTGCTCACCTTTTATTTGTGTGTGTGTATCAGTATAGGTGACACTCTAATTTACATTACTGAACGATTGATGTCACTTATGTTCAATCGTACCGTACCATTTACAATATTTTTAGAATACTAACCCAACACCGATTCAATTTAGCATCAGACAAAGCCACAGTAAGCAAAAATGCTATTTCTGTATTGGTTAATGTGCCCAATAGGCAATAGTACTATTTTGAAATTGCCTTTGAAGTATGGGATTCAATGAAAAGTCTAAGAATTCTAGAAAAAAAAAGTTTTGACACATTTTATTGTTTATATTTTGAATTTTTTCAGAATTCATTGAATGCAATATCTTAAAATTCTGCGTTAACTGGGATTATAAGCTTTATTTCATAACATTTTATTGAGTTAAATCAGATTTTTAAAAAAAAATTCTTGATTACCCAAGAGATTTAGAATTTTTTTTTTAAATTTCTGTAGCATATAATTAAATTTTCATGAACAACTGATCTATAAGCAGTTACAAAAACTCAAATTTTAGAACATATCGAAAAAAAGGGGGGGGGATACATTAAGGGGTCAAAGATCGAATTTTCAATTATTAACAGCGAATTTATTTTGCTATTTTTTTTTTTTTTTTTTCATTTGGCGAATTATTTTATTTCGGATTAGCCAAATTGCTAATGCTCGTAAAAAGTCAGCGAGAACCCTGTTAATGTAAGACTTTTTCAAAAATTTATGATTTGTCGTTTGATGTGAGGTGTTCAGCTATAAGAATCCAAAATTTCAAGTCTTCGACTTAATTAGGGGCTCAGTTAGACGAAAAAGCTTAAAATACACAAGTTAGAGTATTGTTTAAAACGTTTACCACGTTTAAACCCCAGAGGGGTAAATGTAAGATTTTGAAAATTTTTCCGTGTAAAACAGAAGAATATTTAGAAATCGATATAAAAATGAAAAAAAAATTAATCGCGACCTTTAAAAATGTACCTATTTTGTTGATAAAAACAATATCGTTTTATTGCTTGTGGATGTTGGACCCTATAGATACTAAAACCACCTAAAAAGTTTAAAGAAAATTATAAGACAAGCAGTTAAGACTATTTTTAGGTGCGTTCGTAATTATATACGTCCTATAGTCGTCCTCTGGACCGTCCGTCTGCATATAACAGAGTAAAAACTACCCAACCGAATGGTTTAAAATATAATAAATATAATCGTTACACAATTTTGTCGAGTCATTTCAAATTTTATGAAAATCGAATTAAAACTTAAAAATATATTAATTAAAGTTTTCTTCATTTTATTAAATCCTATCATAAGTAATTAATTCAATAATATTTCATGACAGGTAATGATTATAGGTTGCCATGGTGATTACGTCCTATTTAAGATGGAGTCCTATTATTTCCGTATTACTGAATTTAATATGTATAATCGTAATAAATTTTGTATTCATGCATTTTTGCATAAGAGTGCAATAGCTATTGCACCAAGATCTGAATATTTATAAAACTAGTTATAGTCATTTGCCACGTTTAACGTACAATTAACGACTTTTTTTTTTTTTTTTTGACAAAATGCTACATTATGTAAAGATGTTTTGAATGCAGCCAGCCAAAATGTATGACCTAAAAATTTAAAACAAGAAATGAAAGGCCACACATTATAGAAACATAAAATGCAATTTGAGATTTTAAAAAGTAATAACTTTTAACATAAGATAAAAAAAATATGAAAATCAAGTATTTTTTAAGAAGTCGATTCAGTTAAGCGTGAGATTCGCTTGGCTAGAGATTTCCTCATCTCTATAAAAAGTGTTCTTGAATATTAGTTCATAACGGTGAACTCTGCAAAGAGTTCTTGCGTGCAATAACGAGGGAGCATTTAGAAATCGAAATAAAAATACCGTGATATTTATTTTCAGTTGATTTGGAAAGAAAGTCAACGATATGGAAAGGAATTAATTACGTGTTTCGAAGATAAGTGTATACAGTATTTATTTTTCATTCTTTTCTTTCTTTTTTTTAATCTTCGTTTCTTTCCCTTGCAATATGTATGAATTACTTTCTAAGTATTAAAAAAACTTCTAGTCTGTACCAGGAGGAAAAGCTGTGATAGACGGACAGACAAGACACAGAAAGAATCTTACTCGCATAATGGTTCCATTTTTACTTTTCAAGTACAGAACCCTAAAAACATATTATATGCATTTAACAAAAATAAAAATAACATATAAAAAATAATAAATTTAAGAAACTTTTAATATGTGTAATGAGTTTCAAAAAAGATCTTTCGGCTTGTAGTGGTGGAAAAGATAGCTTCTCTATTCCTAGTTTTTTTTTTTTTTTTTTTACTTCAGCTAATTTTACGCAAATACAAGAAGCTAAAATGCACGGAATCCAATCACAGAAGATTCTCAGATTTCGTCAATTCTGAATTTGAATAGGAACAGTGAAAACTTAGCTATCGCCAAGTTGGCTTCATTTATGGAGACATATTTGTCGCCAAATTATGAAATATTTCGCCAAGTAAGACCAAACATGTCGAGAATTTGACGCTGGCGTTATAATAATATAAGTTTAAATATAAATTTGTAGTAAATTTTAAATAATTATAATATTAAAAGATATTATTTCTAAATACTAAAAGTGTCTAGTTGTTTTTAAACTTTAAAAGGTACCCATTTCATGAAATATTTATTTATTTTTCAAAAAAATGTTACAAAGCATCGAGTATTAGCTTCGAAAATCTGATATTACAACGATATAAAGAAAATTTTGTAATGACCATAGTATACTAGTTGAACTTTGACACATCCATTCCACAGTATAAGGGTTCAGACTATTTTACAGGGCAACGAGGAGACGTTTGAAAATGTAGAATGTTGTGAGTCAGTACTAATTTAAGAGTTAACAGTTTATCAATAATTTAAGAGTTAAGAGTCTTACGATCATAATATGCGACTTTCCTCCAGTTTTATATTTTCATATCTACAATAACATTAACACTACACTGTAGAAAAAAAAAAAAAAAAAAAAAAAAAAAACAGACTAAAAAACGGAAATACTACTGGCAATCTAGACGCCAGTACTATTTCCGTTTTTAAAAATTCCCGTAAAAAAACGGAAATAGTATTGGCGTCTAGATTGCCAGTAGTATTTCCGTTTTTTAGTCCGTTTTTTTTAACGCCCGAAAATTTTGCTCAATTTCATAAAAGTACTTGACACCAGAATTTTTACTTAAAATTATTTAATTGATTTATTTAACGTATATCTGCGTGGTTTAAATTTAACTTATTTTATGAAAATTTTCTGGTTCCAATTGACATTTAATCACATGGTCGGAGTCGAATCGACTCCTTCCGGGCGTTCTAGTGTTAATTGAATTATTAACAACGTGTTTTCCTGGTTATACTACTTTTAATTGTTGAATTAAACAAGGTTCCCAGCAAAACATGATTGGCAAATTCCCTGACTTTCCCAGGCCAAATCTAAAATATTCCCTGACTTTCCCTGACCAAATCACAAAGCATTCTCTGACCAAACTGGCATACAACGAAATTTGCTACTTATTTTCGCAATTCTTTGTCAAAATTAGCGATTTTTTTTTTTTTTTTTTTTTTTTGCGATTGTTCTTCAAATTTCTCGATTTTATTTATTTATTTATTTTTTTTTTTATTGTTTGATGAATTTCGGGTCGTTTTTCATTTTTTCTGCAACGCTCTTCCATGACTCTTTTGAGAATATTTGTAAATTCCCTGACCTTTCCTATATATTTTGTAAATTCCTTGTCTTTCCCTGACTACTTTGAAATTCCCTGACTTTCCATGACGCTGGGAACCTGTTAAAATACTGCACAAAATGCCGTATAATTAATCTATAATGCAGTGTTCTATTATTTTAAATTATATCAATACACTTTTAATCCCGCGAAAATAATCTGTATGATCTGCATTATGTTACATTGAGATTAAATTGAATACCAAAAAGTACGAAATATTATACGGATACGATACTAATGATATAAAAGCAAAATGAGCCAGCTATTTTTTTTTTTTTTTTATTATTATTATTCACGTTGTTTTCGTTTTGAGAGTTGAAATCATTAAGATATAGGCTTAGTAAAAAATATATAAAACAAGGTAGGCAAGATAAAAAGCGAGATAGAAACTTGAGAACTTTGGATACAATTATGAATGAAGGAACTACAACTTCCATACAAATTACTTAAGCAAAACATTATAAGAACTCACTGCACATGTAGAAACATTCAATTTAAAAATTGTGCATTCAATCTGGAAATTTGAATCTCAACGCGATGTGTAGGTAACATTTTCCCTTTTTTAACACCTTTCCAACATATTAAAAAGTATTTATGAAATCTGTTTGTCTGTCCATCTGTCCGCGCTCAAATCCAACTCGCCTGAATATAAGTCGCAATGTCATGTCAGGGGTCGATTCAGGTTTTCTTTTTCCTCGGGGCCCATCTTATGAAAAAAAAAGTTACTTTTGTGAAATTTATTATATATTTTGTGAAAAATAACATTTTGTAATGAAAGATGAGCTTCGGTTACTCTTATTCGAATCAAATATTTATTATTAATAACTTCTTTAAGTCCTTCAAAGATTTTCCTTTATGGTGAACCGCAAATTACGCATTTTTTAAACTCTCATAAATCAAAAATAATTAATGAAGAGTACGTTTTCATGAAATGGAATTTTGTGAAGGGGTTTATTTTATTAAGAGGAATTTTGTGAAGGGGCTTATTTTATTAAGTGGAATTTTGTGAAGGGGCTTATTTTATTAAGAGGAATTTTGTAAAGATGGCCTGTTTTACGAAATAGATTTTTGTGAAGGGGCCCAAAATAGGCGCCACATTTTGCCTGGATCGACCCCTGCATGTAATTGATTATACTATGTTATTGATATGAGGTTTACCGTGGAATATTCAGTATTGAAAATTAAATGTGCAGGATTTAGGCCAATGTCAGACGGACGTCTTTTTGCACTCTTTCTTACTTACGTATTATCCATTCACAATGCTATAGCATTGTGAATGGATAATACGTAAGCAAAAAAGCGTGCAAAAAGACGTTCGTCTGACATTAGCTTTACAGTCGTTTACAGCGGCATTCAAAATAATTCCGTTACGTTATGGTTAGGGCAAAATCGTTTGTAGTGCATTCTAAAGATATTGCGCTATCTCAAACATATTTAAATTGATATACATCATTGAGTTGCTCTACAAGATGATTACTATAGAATATGGTGTGCATAGCAGTAATTGTCCATTTACAGAAACACACACAAACATTCGGTTACAGAACTGCCTATGGGCAATAATTCCTGGAAGTGCGTATTCAATTCTTGCGTGTGTGTATTTAAATTTAAATATTTTTTTGCAAATTACTTGATGTGTATAAATTCTATAGATTCTATACCAGTTTCCCTCAGGTTTAAAAGAGGGCTGGTGGGAAAAGGGTACTTTTTAGATTTATAAAGATACATTTTAGATTCACAAAGGCACTTTTTAGATTCATGAGGGATTTAGATTTGTAAGAGTGCTTTTCAGATTCATAGAGTCTTGGGGGTACTTTTTTTTATTTTTTAAAGGCAATTTTAATATTTAAAAGGTCAGGAAACTCTTTTCAAGACACAATGAGTCACTTTTTGATATATAAGCAAATTTTTGAATACAAAAGGCTGTACAGTAAACAAGTTTCCCACAGGTTTAAAAGAGAGCAGGGTGCTGGTGGTGGGAAAAGGGTAATTTTAGATTTATAAGGGCACTTTTTTGATTCATAAAGGATTTAGATTTTTAAGAGCGCTTTTCAGATTTATAGAGTCTTGGGGGTACTTTTTTACTTTTTAAAGGCAATTTTAATATTTAACATTTTGAGGAGTAAGTAATTGTGTTTCTGTAATGTCCAATTCACACCGGAAACTTAAAATATTGCAAAATAAGGAAAGGCAATTTTACGACTTTTCTCCGCCAAAGTTAGAAAAGTAAAATGTAATAAAATTTATCTGGTGCAAATTTTCATTAGGATAAAATATATCCCATCGCCCCTCAAGGGGTTAAAAGTCAGGAAACTCTTCTCAAGACACAACGAGTCCCTTTTTGATATGTAAGCAAATTTTTCAATACAAAAGGCAGTAAGGGGACAATTGTTTTGCTCAGGGGAAGAAGGGTGCTTCTTCTTCAATCAAAGAAGAAGAAGGGTGCAGGACACGCCTGAAACTGTCTGGGGGAAACTCTGCCTATACAGGCTGCACAAAGTACATTTCATATAGTACATTTCCGCTTTTTTGGCGAAAATTGGAGAAGGATAATTTTCAATTGTGGTATACGCTTCCTAACTAAACCAATTTTTTTCATAATATGTAGCATATGTAAATATATAGATCTATGCAGCGCTGTCTGAACGTGTTGGAAAGTGTTTCATAATCTATGCTTGACGCATGATTTTCCATTCTTGTAATAGATATGACGTAGATATATATTAAAATTCCAATTATCTGGGCTTCAGAATTGTACTGGTTTTAAACATGGAAAGAACTGGCTTTAACCCTTTATCTACTGACGGTACTTATAAGTACCATTAAAATAACTTGTTATAAAATTCATTTAATACATTGATTAGTAGTAATACAGTTTAAAATGAGTTATAGATGCATTACTTCATCTTGTTCCAAAAGCATTATTGGTTACACAAAACAAAAATATTTTTATAAAAGGATGATTTCTTTAACCCTTTATCTACTGACGGTACTTATAAGTACCATTAAAATAACTTGTTATAAAATTCATTTAATACATCGATTGGTAGTAATACAGTTTAAAATGAGTTATAGATGCATTAGTTCATTTTGTTCTAAAAGCATTATTGGTTACACAAAACAATTTTTAAAAGTATGATTTCTTTTGCCTTTGCATCTTTTCAGCTTTCTTGGCGTTGGGGGGGGGGGGGGGATTTTCAATTCGGAAATATTTCTATTGTAAGAACATTATATTTGTACATTTCCTAATTCTGCTAAATACCAAGAAAGATATTTCAAATAAAAGATTTGAGTGGGATTATAAATATTCCACAAATTCCCTATAAATTCAAATTTAATTAATCCTTCTAAATCCTTCAATCCTTCTAAAATTTATTAAATGATAATGTAAATCTTCTAATGTAATTTAAAAAATTCACGAAAAATGCTAAGTTTAGAAGATAAAATTTTCATAAATTCATAATTCAGCACATAAAGGGTTAACTGTCCTGGTCAAAAACCATCTTGACTAGAAAAATAAATTAAAAATTACTTTTATTAAATGATAAATTAAGTACAGCATTTGGAAGGATTTGTCAAGTTAATACTGCACAATATGTTTTTTCTTTAAAGAACATCTATAAGTGTTTGCTACTTTATTTTCCATTATACTTTAAAATATAACAGCACAAAAATTTCTAAAGATAAGCATTTATTGTAAGTATTGAAATACAATTAATAATTTGATTAAATGCCAAATTTTATATAAAAAATGAAAGAAACTAAATCGCATTAAACAAAATTTTTATAAAGAACGCAAAGAATGATTACAAGTAACAACTGTTTCTGTATTAATCTAAGACTGTTTCATAGATTATTCTGGACAAGATCAAACTTTGTACTGATAATCTTTGCACCGATGAAGAGTTGCCAGAACCATTCTTCAAGTGCATTATAAAATCTACAAATTCCACACCAATTTTTTCATTACTGTCCGCCAAATGTCGCAGTGTATTAGTTGCACTTTAACATTTTCGCTACTGGCGTCCTTGATGAAGGTTATACTTAAAAAAAAAAAATAAGACGTTTAATTTAATTTAAAACAATTTTATAAATTTTTCTGCGTTTTTAATCATTCACCTAGCGAATGCACAAATATTTAGAAGTCAAATCAATAAATGACAAAATATTTTTGAAAAGAAACTTCATCAAGAAATTTTTGAATCAAGATGAATGCTCTCGAACAAGTTAGTCTTTTTAAAATAATGTAATTTTGTTATAATTTAATATCAGAAGTAGTTAAATATATTTTTTATTTCGTTAAGAAAACTAGAAATTTTGATTCAAACTTATTCCAACTAATTATAATTTTGTTATAGGATTATTATAGAACGCGTGTACATTTTTTAAGGAAAAAAAATCGTCAAGAATTTTTTATTAGATGGTTTATATAACATGGGAGCATTATTAATAATGTTTGAAAACTTCATAATTTTTATTTAATTTTTTAAATATTGATACCGAAAGGGCATAATAAAATTTTTTAGCAAAATAAAAATTTTTAAAGATTTATTTCTGTTTCAAATACGATTAACAACTATTAAAATATCACTTACTATTAATCGGGTTACACGAACCGATGCAGGACTCTATACAGGAGAATAATTAGCATAATCTCTGCTTTTTTTTATATTGAAATTAATAAATAAAATATTAACGTGTAGGGAAGAGTACCTTGGGACACGGTACACCTCGGAACAGCTTTATTTTTTGCCCTAGATTTTAAATTAACTCTTAGCTCTTCCAGATGCAGGTAGATAGCAGCACAATCTAATTTTCAGACGTGTTTTGATTCCAGTGATGAAGCAGGAAAGTATTTATTAAAATTTTTATTTTGCAAACGACTAGTAACTTTCATGTAAAAGTCTGATAAGTTGCAAAGTGGAATTTGATGGAAAATATTTTGAAATAAAAGGTAATAATGAAATTTAAAGCTTTTTCTATAAACTGATGTATAATAATAGTTCTAGTGCTAAGCCTAACTGCATGGCATTCTAAAATTTCATAGTGGGTATAGGGTGCACCTTGGGGCAGGTGGAAGTGGGGCACCTTGGGGCACAAGGTATACCTAGCTAACTTGTATTCGAAATATTTTAACAAAAATATAGTGTGTTTAAAACATTTTTTATTTAATCTACATAACATGTATTTATTAATAATTATTTCTTCTTTTAGGAAGTCATTAGGCGTATCAATGGCAAGGATTAGAAATTTAGAATATAAAAAAATGCAGCAATTCGTGCTGACAATATTCAGAAAGCTGCTGCAAAAATTTTATCAGGTGAAATGTCTTTTAGGAAATCTAGAGCAGTCTACAGTGTTAGTAAGTAAGACCACTCTGAATCGTTATGTCAGTACTTTTTTTAAAAAGTGAACAGCCAAATTTTAACTTCATGTATATATCAAAGATACAAAATCGAAAAATATTCACCGATGATGAGGAAGGAAAGTTGGTATACAACATTTTACAAGCTTCGAAATATCAATGTGGACTAACAATTAATGATGTGCGTACCCTTGCTTATGAACATGCTTCAGCAAATGAAAAGAACATTCGTTTAAATTAGGAGCATGACAAAAAAAAACTGGAAAGGAATACCAAGGCCGAATATCGAATATCAACCGAATATTCGTTGCATGCCTAAAATTTAGAAAATTTACAATAATTATCTTTTCTTTATCAGTTTAAATAAATTTCTTTTCCTGAACAAACAATTCCATGTATATTGTAATTTAAATATTGAGCTTTTCACATCTGTTTTTAACTGTCCCAAGGTGCATCACCTGGTGGTGCACCTTGGGACAAAAGTACAAGTTTAATAAATATATATATTTTAACTTTTCTATAATGGATATAAGATAAAAAGCTATTTTATAATGTAGGCAAAGGTTAAAAGAATGAATACCAGGTAAAATTTTGACAACTGATCAAAAAAATAAATAAATAAATAAATAAATAAATTAAAAAAGAGAGAAAAAAAGTGTCCCAACGTAAGCCACTCTACCCTATATAAAGCTGTTTGTTTGCATCATTTCTGTTTTGAGAACTCATACCAAAATCAGGACACAATAATAATACGGATGTTATATTAATGATACGAGTATAATGCAATATTGGTAAGCTAATTTTTGATCGCATTACTTTTGTTTTAAAAACAAGAGGATACGAGTCTAAATAAATTATATATAAAAAGAAAAAGATTCGGAAACTTTAGGATGTAAGAATGAATGAAGATATTACAGTTTCCATGTGCATTACTAAAGTAAAACATCATAAGAACTAACAGACGATGCAGGAACATCCAGTTTCAAAATTACACATTCAGATTGGTAATATGAACTTTAGTCGACATGATGCGTAGGTTAAGTTTTCCACTTATACTGACGATGTAAAACATCGTGACAAGCACTCCTCTCCATGTACAATTATACAGAAAATACTACTTAGATTTTTGAAAAACACATGCAATTTGCGATTTAGCATAATGAACAATGCAGTTTGAGAGTTAACGTTTGTAGGATTTTTTTCGATCATATTTCGCAAATTGGCAAATAATCATTGCATTCCAATGCTACACACAATATCAAATAAGGTGGGGAAAAAAATAAATATCTTAAGATTTGAATAATGCGCAAATTTTCTTCTGTCGCTTCTGCAAATGATTATCTACAAAAAACAACATTTCGTTCACCAGGAAATGAAGGAGAAAAAAAAAACCCCTAAGCATTTATAAAAATTTTATCTCTAGAAGAATAGCAGTATCTTTAAAACATTGATTAATTTATTTATATTGTTATTAAAATATTGTTTTATGAAAGTGTTTCTTTGACTGGCATTACTCTTATCTTACGGCAGTTGCAGTCATTATCAAAACTAATATATATATATATATATATATATATATATATATATATAGGAGAAGAACTAATAAAAACGTTTATATCATTCTTTTTGTTGTATTTACAATATTGTTTAAACAAGTCGGAAATTGTGTGTCAAACTTGGCAAATGACTATACGACTTCGTACTATAACTACTTTTATAAATATTCAGATGTTGGCGCAATATAGATGTTGCACTCTTATGCAAAAATGCATGAATACAAAATTTATTGAGATTATATGTATTAAATTCAGTATTATGGAAATAATACGACTCCACTTAACCCCTTGAGGGGCAAGCA
This sequence comes from Maratus speciosus, assembly GCA_963932465.1. Classification (NCBI taxonomy): domain Eukaryota; kingdom Metazoa; phylum Arthropoda; class Arachnida; order Araneae; family Salticidae; genus Maratus; species Maratus speciosus. The sequence continues at coordinate 298,899,765 of OZ010798.1, forward strand.
TAAATGACTCTAAATATTGAATTCTCACCGGAATAATCGAAAAATATTATTTTTAAATAAGGAAAAGCAATTTTTCAACGATTTTCCTCCAAATTAAAAAATATGAAATTTAGTAAAATTTTTCTGGTGAGAATCTTGTTTAAGCTAGGCGGGATATATTTTATTACCGCCCCCCAAGGGGTTAAATAGGACTTCATTACTATGGCAACCTGGAATCATTAGCTATCATGGGATATCACTGAATTCATCACGTATGATAGGATTTAATAAAATGAAAATTTTTTTATTAATACCTTTTTAAGTTTTGATTAGCTTTTCATAAAATTTTAAATGACTCGACTCGACAAAATTCTGCATCGATTATATATATTAAATTTTAAATCATTCGGTAGGGCAGTTTTTGTGCTATTATATGCGGACAGACGACGACTATAGGTGCTACGTATTTATATAATTACGAATGCACCTAAAAAAAGGAAAAAGATGGATTCGGAAACTTATGATGCAAGAATGAATAAAGATACTGCAGTTTCCACGTACATTACTAAAGGGAAACATCATAAGAACTAACAGAGCATGCAGGAACATCCAGTTTTAAAATTACACATTCAAATTCGAAATATGAACTTTACTTGACATGATACGTAGGTTAAATTTTCCACTTATATTGACGATGTAAAACAACGTGATACGCACTCTTCGCCATGTTCAATTACAGAAAATACGTCTTAGATTTTTCAAGAACACATGCAATTTACGAGTTAGCGTATGAACATGAACAATGCAGTTTGAGAGTTAACGTTTGTAAGTTTTTCGCGATCATATTTCGCAAATCAGCAAATAATCATTGCATTCCAATGCTACACGCAATTTCAAAGGTGAAAAACAAAAAATAAACATCTTAAGATTGGAATAAAGCATGAATTTTCTTCTGGCTCTTCTGCAAATGATAATTTACAAAAACTACATTTCATTCGTCAGGAAATGAAAGAGAAATACAGGGTAAGTCAAAATGAATATAGCGAATACAAACGGCTATAACTATATAATGGAAAAGAATTTATCGATAAGATTAACACAGAATGTAGACGGAACTTCAAAATTTTGTATACATATGTCATAGATGTTCTCTGTGACATCTCTTGGTCACACGGACAGCATCTAGGCGGAAGTCCATTTCGCGACATACATTCCGAAGCATTTGTTCAGTCACCCACACAAGCGCATTACAAATGCGTACTTTGAGTTCTTCAATTGTTTTGGGCATGGAAAGCACAAAATCGCAGGGTGTCAAGTTCGGTGATCTTGGTGACCAAGAGCAGAAGACATCGTCGGCATCTCCACTTCGACCGATCCAACGCTTTGGAAGATGGTGGTTTAAAAGTGTGCGAATCTCCATACTCCAGTGCGGGGGGGGGGGGGGGGGGCTCCATTTTGCTGCACTGTGATAACAGAATGACATTTGTTAAATTCTAACACGCAGAATCCTTTCTGCACGGGACTCGCCATTTTTACTAATGAGACGCCTGCAATGAACAGGTTTCTTGTCGTTGCGAAGTTTCAACTCGCGCATGCGTAGGCTTCCGCTTCACTGCAACTGCGCCTTACGTAAAAAAAATTCGAAGTTCCGTCTACATTCTGTGTTAATCTTATCGATAAATTCTTTTCCATTAAATAGTTATAGCCGTTTGTAATCGCTATATTCATTTTGACTTACCCTGTACTTCAAAACAACCTATACATTTATAAGAATTGTATTATTATGAGAATAGCAATATCTTTAAAATATTTATTTATTTTTAGGTGCGTTCATAATTCTATGAGTACGTAGCCCCTATAGTCGTCATCTGGTCCGTCCGTCGGTCCGCCCGCATATAAGAGCGCAAAAACTACACAACGGAATGGTTTGAAATTTTATATAGAACTGTTGCAGAATTTTGGCGCACTATTTCAAATTTTACGAAAATCGAATCAAAACTTAAAGAGATATTTTAAAAAGTTTTCATCATTCTATTAAATCCTATCATACATAATTAATTCAATGATATCCCATGATAGGTAATTATTGTAGGTTTCCATGGTGATGATCCTATTTAAGATGGAGTTCTATTACATCTGTATTACTGAATTTAATATATAAAGTCGTAATAAATTTTGTATTCATGCATAAGAGTGCAGCAGCTATTGTGCCAAGATCTGAATATTTATAAAACTAGTTATAATACGAATGCACCTCATTTGCCACGTTTGACGTACAATTTCCGACTTGTTTATATTGTTATTAAAATATTGTTTTATAAAAATGTTTCTTTGAATGGCATTACTCTTATTTTGGAGCAATTGCAATCATTATCTAGACTTACTAAAACAATAATAATAACCTAGAAGAGAATTAATAAAAACATTTACTGTATACTTTTCGTTTTATTTACAATATTCTTAAAAACAAAGGTTGTCAAAGTAGAACAAATTAGGCTAAATATATACATATATAGGCCTAATGAAATTTACTTCTCTTTGAAAGAAACAATAAATTTCCCGTTTAATTAACCCCGTTATAGGGATTTTCGCTTTAATGATTTATGCGGTGCGAATTACACAGTGGCACATTATAGAATTCGCCATATTAATGATTTATTGCAGCAAAGCGCACAAGTCATCACTATTCTAATCACATATTAACAATTTATGGGTGCGAAACGCACAGGCCCAGTTACAATAATCGCGATATTTAAGTTATTTAAGTTATACTATATTTGTTTATTTTACTCGCCAACACCTGCTTGTATCAGAATATGTAATGAGGATCGACCTAAACTGAATTTCGGTGATCTTCCAATTTTTGGCCGAAACCGAAAATGTCCAAAACTTTTTTTTAGGTAATTACTATATGCATAAATATTCAGAATTATTAATTAATTATACGTGTGGCCCAAGTTGGCTTTCTGTGCCTCTGACAAAAACTTTTTTTTCATATAAGATAAAATGCAATTAATTCATCAACGACACAGAATGATTTACGACTTATACGAATTTTGTTATTAAAAAATGTCTCGATTTATCTTTCATAATGAATTTTGTAAATGAACTTTCTCAAAGAGTACTCGAAACACTTCTGCGGTTTCAAACTAAAAGTCTTCTATTATTGTTAAGTCTGCAGCTTGTAACGAGCACGTGAAAATCGTCTCCAAAGTTTAGTCATACATGCATTGCTTGTTTTATAATTTGCACTCACGTCTTGAGTCAATCATGAGTGATAATCATAAACAATGAAGTTCATAGCAATAAATGAAGAGTGTCTCATTTTGAGTCGATACAGGCCACATCAATGAGTAATTCTGAAATTTTTCAAAGGAAGAAATAAGATTTTCGGAATATGGATAGTTTCGGTCCGGTTAAATTTTTGCAGGATTTCCCCCTAAAACGAATTTTCGGCGAAACTCAGATCTTGAGCCGAAAACGAAACCAAATTTTCGTTCGATTTCTAATATGTAATATGCAAAGTTTAGCTTACAGGCCAACAGTGGTGTAGTCGTAAAAAACACAGAGGGTATACGCTCAAAGCAGAGGGTATACGCTCAAGCCAGAGCGTATACCCTAGAGCAGGTTCGGCGAACCTTTTCACGTGCGCGTGCCAAAAATTTGCAATCAAAATCTATCAACAATGCAACGTGCCAAACTTATGCAAAAATAATTTTGAAGATTACGATGTCTATACGAATTATTGGTTATAAAATCAGTTGCTTTCATGCATTAATAATTAAAAAATATTAAAAATCAAAATGCGATTTTTCTGTATCGGCCATTAAATGAATGAATTTTTAATTCGTAAATATGATTCATTTATGCGGTATGTACTGTAATAAGAGGGGAGGGAGGAATACCAGTTTTTATTTAATAAATTTTTAACTTATTATTAATGAAACATCTCGGTTATAATTTTTTAAGTTGCACTAAACTGTGTGCTAATGGACATTAGCACACATAGTGTATTGGTGAGATTTTTGCTGTTGTACGTTCGATGGAAAATGCTCCATATCTGGTTCATATTTTTTTATTTTTGAAATTTACATAGCTAAATTGAATTCATTTGCCATTTTATGCAGTGACTGTCAAACGAAATTTATTTGAAAATTACCACTTTTTAAATCCGCATACAAGATATAAATGCAAAATACATCGCGAAAACACTACGAAAATTATTCTGATCTGATGTGTTAATTCATGCAAAAAATGATTGCATTATTTGTGTACTGTCCGTATGCAAGGGAAAAAAATGGTTATAACATAAATAAAATAGGGATTTTATCTGTATAACGATTATCAAATTTAAATTTTTCGCGTGCCAGAAAAATTAGCTTACGTGCCAACTCTGGCACACGTGCCATAGGTTCGCCAACCCTGCCCTAGAGTGTATATACTATAGCTTTCTTGAGAAACAGAGGGTATACGGTGTTCCTTAAAAAAATCCTGAATGTATACGGCGTATATCCTCGTATACCCTCCACTACACCCCTGCAGGCCAAAACGCAAAAAGAAAAAAAAAGGAAAAAATCTGAGCTTGAATTGAATACGATACGTGACCTCCAAACTTATGCAAAACTAAAAATCGAATTTCGAGCTTCTGATTTTCATTTATGCTGAATTAAAACTAAATACAATCTTAATTATTCTTGTCTCGTTTATTAGTTGTTTTAATTAAAACAGCAAATTCATCGGAAGGCAGATCGTTTTCACCCGGAAATTCAATAGTCTCTAATTTAAAAGGATAATTAACCATTTACAGATGCGTGTCCTGGCGCCAGAACATTTCTTTTTTCCCAGTGACCGTAATAAAATGGCGACGAATTATTTTCATGCCTATTGAACCGTTTCCGAGTATTGCCTTGATCATTTTTATGAATATTTAAGCCTTTTTTAACGATTTTTTTTTGAAAAAATATCAAGTTTTTGAGAGATTTTTTGAGCTTATCACTAGTATTGCCAGGTGTCCCGATTTACGCGTGATGACTCGATTTTCTGAGGCTCCAAGACGTGTAAAAGTACCGATTTTTCATGATGCACAAATTCTTTTATATTTCTGTTATATTTGTTAGTTTTATCTTTCCTATTTGTTATTCTGCATCGAGTGGGATTCAATACAGTAAAACCTCTGAAGACAAAACTTGTCTATAACGGACATCTATAGTATCTGCATCGAGTGGAATTCAATACAGTAAAACGTCTGAAGACAAAACCTATTTATAACGAAAATCTATAGTATCAGCATCGAGTGGAATTTAATACAGTAAAACCTATGAAGACAGACCTATATATAACGGAAATCTATAGAATAGTATCTGCATCGAGTGGAATTTAATGCAGTAAAACCTCTGAAGACAAAACCTATATATAACGGAAATTTATAGTATAGTATCTGCATCGAGTGGAATTTAATACAGTAAAACTTGTGAAGACAAAACCTATCTATAATGAAAATCTATAGTATAGTATCTGCATTGAGTGGAATTTAATACAGTAAAACCTCTGAAGACAAAAACTATCTATAATATAGTATATGCATCAAGTGGAATTCAATACAGTAAAACATCTGAAGACAAAACCTATTTATAGCGAAAATCTATAGTATTAGCATCGAGTAGAATTTAATACAGTAAAACCTATGAAGACAAACCTATATATAACGGAAATCTATAGAATAGTATCTGCATCGAGTGGAATTTAATGCAGTAAAACCTCTAAAGACAAAACCTACATATAACGGAAATTTATAGTATAGTATCTGCATCGAGTGGAATTTAATACAGTAAAACTTGTGAAGACAAAACCTATCTATAACGAAAATCTATAGTACAGTATCTGAATTGAGTGGAATTTAATACAGTAAAACCTCTGAAGACAAAATCTATCTATAATATTGTGAAACTTTTATAACTCACACATTTAAAACTAAAGGTTTGGCCGGTGATGTAAAAGTGACACTACATTGGGATGCTGCGCAAAACCCAATTTTATTATTGAGCTCTCATCCCATTGACTGCAAACAGATTAAAAAACAGTAAAGATGAAATTTATTGAAAACAGTTTGACATAATATAATGATGGGGTGGGCTGCTTAGAAAAAGCGTGTCTTTACACAGTCAGAGTATCAGGCCGAATGATACACTTGCATAATAATCATATGCCAACATCCATTGGAATACCAAGCCAATATGAGAGTTAAGCAAACGCCAAATTATCCGTTGCATAGAAAAGCAATGGGAGAGAATTCAAATTATTGGCGAATAAACTGATAAAGACAAAATCGTGAAAATAACTCAAGCAACCCTACCGAAACAGTAACACACCGTTAGAACATATTTATTTTACAGATGACAGATATCATTAATGATTAAATTTATAGCCTGAGTTATTCCCCTTGCTAATAAAAATGATAGCTTTCTTTTAATAAACAGAAGTAAGGAAATTACCCACATAAATATTGTAACTAAAATAGCTTAGTATTAAATTAATATCAAAATGACAGAATTGTAATTATCATAAATCAAGTATAATTTAAGCTGTTGACTTGCAGATATAAAATAGCGAAATCAAAATGATAATGAATCATTTCGTTAAAAAGACATGTTTATTATTTAATGTTTTACTACCGCATGAAAGAGGTGAGAAATAAGCCTGAAATTACTTTTTAACAAATCCATTTATGACTGACTGAATACATGGAAAGAAAAAGAAAACATTAATTTAAAAAAGAATAAAAAGGGCAATATATGATGATTGCATCATCATAAATATAGTATCTGCATCGAGTGGAATTTAATACAGTAAAACCTCTGAAGACAAAAACTATCTATAATATAGTATCTGCATCGAGTGGAATTTAATACAGTAAAACCTCTGAAGATAAAACCTATCTATAACGAAAATCTATAGTCCCTTCCAAAGAAACACTTTAAAATATACCTGTCTAGGTGGAAACTTATCTAAAACAAAATTATTTGCTGTTCCAAGCGTTTTTGTTTTTACAAGTTTTACTGTACTTTGTTCAGTAAACCCTCTCTAAACGAAACTTGTTTATAACGGAATGCTGTTTTAAGGGGACAAGGGACCTTCAAAATAATTTAATTTTTTTTTAATTGCACTTTAAATGCTATTCAAGGGAATACTATATGAATTATGGCATATACTTATCACACAAGAAATTTAAAAAAATTTTGGTGAAAAGTAATTAATTTTCTTGAATATTTTAGCGTTATGAAGAACTTTTAAAAATCCCCATGCGCATTCCATACCAATTAAAAACCCCAGTATTTTTATGCCAGTTTGGTTTATTTATACAAATAAAACTGTGCATCGAATTTTACATATTTTAATATAAAGGTAAGAAAAAAATATTTTCTACATTTTATGAAATTTTCAGCATTTTTTGCATCCTATTTTTGCGCTTAAGTACCTTTAACTTTTCCAATTATATTTAGTTTAAAAAAACTATGCACAGTTTAATTTGTATATGTAAACCAAACTGGCACAAAAAATATTGGGGATTTTAAATGATACGGAATGCGCATGGGGCATTTTGACAAGTTCTTCATAACGCTTAACATATTCAGGAAAATTCCTTATTTTTTTCCAAAAAAAATTTTTTTAATGTCTTGTGTGAAAAATATGTGCCATAATTCATATCGTGTGCCCTTGAATAGTATTTAAAGTGCAAATAAAAAATAAATAAAAAAATGAGTTTGAAGGTCCCTTGTTTCCTTAAAGTAAAAAATTCCATTGCCCCTGCGACAGTAATTCTATACAATTATACCTACTTAACTGGAATTTTGTTTCAGTCGCTATAGCGATTCCACTTTCACAGGTTTTCTTGTATAAAATTGTTGTGTTATAAAACCTACTAAGACGGAATGGCAAGGGACAGGAAAATAATTCCGTTTTAAACAGGCTTCCGTCTTAGTAAGTATAATTGTGTGGTATTCCTAACGTAGGGATAAGGAAATTTTAACATTTAGGACAGGATTCTGTTATAGATACACTGTTAAAAATTTGCAGCATTCTGTCCAGTCATTCGACCGTTTTTTGAAAAAACAGTTTTATAACCATAATTTAACTGTATTCTGACCATAAAATGACCAATAATATGGTCAGAATAGTGTTAAATTACGTTTGTGTAACCGTTTTCAACAAAAACGGTCAAATGACTGGACAGAATGCTGCAAATTTTTAACAGTATAGGTTATGTTTCCATGGAGTTTACTATATTTATATATGTCCCGAATGAGAAGCCACTGTCCCGCTTTTTTTGGTTTTCTGTCCCACTGGTCCTGGCAACACTACGTATCACGTTTTTTTTACCTTTCTGATTATGATGGAATCTACAACATTAAAATTACAATAAATAAAATTGAAAACGTAAAAGAAAGTAAATTTTTTTTGCAAGAAAATGATGATATTTGTTACAGCCTATTATCTGTTTGAGCGTCATAGTCCGGGGGTGGGGGTGGGGGTGGTGGTAAGGGTGCCCTCCCCGTGGAGGTCTTTCAAAGAAAAATTAACTCGTGTTTACGCAGCGTTACTTAAGTTCAAAGAAAACCACGGAAAGCTCCGAACGATTAGGCAGATTTGTCCAAAGCAGGCACTTTGCGCATGAATTTAACTCTTCGGTAATTATAACTTTTTTTTTTTTTTTTTTTAAATCAGTGTATCTTTCCGAGTTTTTTTTCTTCTCGTGTCGATGGGAAATGTTTCCATGTTTTTACTTTAGTGAAGTTTAATTTTAGTGAGCTTTATTACGAATTTTAGAACTCTAATAAAACCCACATTTTATAACGGATGCACAGATTTGTTGTGTGAATGAAATTGTCCCTTAGATACATAGAAAATTTTGAGCAAAAAGTTAAAACGTACGATGATGCATAGACTGCGAAAATTTGTTTTAAGAACAGTGCATTTGAAATATACATTTTAATATGCTAGTTTTCTTACTCACCTTTAAGCGTGAAAATACCTACCGAGAAATAATATGCTATTTTTCATACCTTACTTTTAAGTATGCAAATATTTTACGTGTAATAAAAGTTACTTACTTATTTACTTGGGGATCCGGGTGTCAAAAAACATTTTTTTTAAATTTTAACTTTTAAATTACTATAAAATAAAGTAAATTAAATAAAACAAACCGCGTATTTCTATGATGATTACGTCAGCAGACATAAAAGAATTTTGTGCTATCAGCTCTGCCCTGTCCGTAAACTAAAACATTAATTCTCTTTATCTAAGAATGGATTTTGTCATAATTTGTCGTACTTAAAAGGATGTATCTTACCTTTCTTTCAAGATAAGTGTGTGTATAAAACTTTGTACAGAGTTTCTATGTTTATTTATGTTTTTAATAAAATGTCTTCAGGATTTTAGTTTCATGTGAATTTTTTTTAATATAGTCTTCGAAATAAAAATCACTCTCATAAATCCTCTTTCTTTTTACTTTCAAATTTATTATAAATTCTGCAAGAAATTTTTTATAGCAGCTGAAGAGAAATTAACAAAAACCTTTTCTGCACACAATAGTGAAAAAAGTAATTGAATCTCGCACTTGGTTTATGTGACTATTAGTGTTGACTTTAGAACAAAACGGCCGTCAAGCGGGAATTTAATAAAAAAAGACAGGCTTGTGTCCTGTTTAAAAAACATATTTTGAACTGGTTTGTTAAGAGTCCCTTTTTATCAGTAGAACTTTGTGATCTTTTTTTGAACGACTGGCGAATTTCACGACATATTCCCGCAACCAATCGACGAATTTTACGTCGAAATTAGCAGTTTGTTTTTCATGCAACTACTGGACGAATTTTCCATCCCTCCCACGACCGATTGAAAAATTTCGCAATATTTTTCCCACGCCAATTGAAAAAATGCGCAATTTTTTTCCACAATGTATTATGAACGAATTTTGATTTAAAAAATGTACGGCAATCGGTCAGCGAATTTCATATATTTTTTTTCTTGCGGCCAATCAACAAATTTCTTGAATTTTTTCCCTCGCGACCAATCGACAAATTTCACATCCCCCTCAACCAGTCGACGACTTTCATTGTTTTTTTTTTCTTTGGCCGATTGACGAAATTCAGATTTTTTTCTTTGTGATCGGTTAACGTTTTTTTTTTTTTTTTTTTTTGAGGAAACTAACCTAAAGGGTGCATCAAAAAGAGCAGTAAGGACTACCAGGCGCATAATGTGGTTTGAAAAGCGTCGCCGAGTGCATAATGTAGTTTGAAAAAGGGGCACCGCGCGCATAAAGTAGTAAGAAAGGGCCTCCGGGTGCTGCGCCCTGCCAAATTGGCCTAGAGTCAAACACTAATTATATAAAAAATAGTAAAGTTTAAACTTTAAATAAAAATTTTGAAAGTTTTGTAAAACTTTTTATCTTAAAAGTAATCAGTGTACAAAAAGACATTTCAGGAAAATAATTCACTAATAAATTCCCATAAATAAAGAAAATAAAAATTTGACCCCAGGAACACATTTTCTGCCAAGTATGTGACAATTTATTTATTTATTTATTTATTTATTTTTATCAAGTATTAATAACACAAAAATAAAAATTCGTCTTTCAAAAATAGTCTTCGTCGATTTTTATTTATTTCCAAGTTGCTGTTTTTAATTAAACTTTAATGTAATGTCTTACACAGTGCAGTAGTGCGAGAATTATGCGGGAAAATAATTACATTAAAGAAAAAATATATATTTATCGCCCAATTATATAACCTAATTTATTTGAATTAAGTTCAAATAAAATTGTTTCTTTATGTATGAAGAAGATTTCAAGAATATTGTTTCAAAACTTCATTTAAGTTGTTTCGCTAGCGGAACAAACTATCATTTCTAAAATATGAACAATTTTGAAATGAAATTACACACTGCCAAAGAAATATGTAAATGCTATATCGATGAACACACTGGAATCTTAGGATTTTTGTTTACAATAACAATAGAAAAATGCAATAAAATAAGTAATTCAAGGGAAAATCTTTTACTCGTAAATGCCTCGGGCAGAACGACTGCAAAAACATGATTTTACTACAATGGTAATTCATTCAAGAAAATTCGTCGAGAAAATATTGTAACGTATCAACAATCAATTTGGGAAAACATCACACAATTGATGTATCGCTATTCTAAAAAGAAAAGTAACTAATGCTGCTGTTGCTGTCGTAATTCAATTTCTTGTGACCGGGGTTCTTTTTCAGCTTATATTAAAAAACTATCGTATATAAAAATATAAAAACTGGTACTTTTATAGAGCACTATCGCGCTTCCCGCAATTTTGGAACATAACAAGAGGTCCACACTCAAACGGTTAAGTATCCCCATATTATCAAATGGATTTCCAAATTTTTTTTTTTTTTTTTTATTTACTAAACTGGGTCTAAACTGTTTGATGTCTAAAATAAATTTATAGAATTGACTACTTTCAAGGAAATAGTCTGTCTACACCGGTGTGGGCAATGTATACCTTTTTAGGTGCGTTCGTAATTATATAAAGACGTAGCACCAATAGTCGTCGTCTAGTCTGTCCGTCTGTCTGTCTATCCGCTTATAACAGCGTAAAAACTAGTGCAACAGTTATTGCATTAAGATCTTAATATTTATGAAACCAGTTATAGTACGAATGCACCTCATTTGCCACGTCCGACTTGTTTTATTTTGTTATCATGACAGTACACCAGCGAAGAATGTAAGCAAATACAAAGAAAAGTAATGTATTTAAGAAAAGCTAAAAATTTACAGAATTCATGCTTTTCTTCTAAATAACGTTAAATTTTCTCTAGTATTAACATGAAACTATTTAATTAGAGGATTCTCTCAGCAACTGTCATTCATTGCTATTGCTATGAAGCTAACATTAAATTAATCATGCGCGTAATTTCTATAAAGGTAAGTCCGTTTAGAATTCTGAGATCCGAAAATCACAGTTTTCTGCCCAATCAAAAACTCGTCAACAAAAAATAGTAGCGTAGCAAACCGTAATTGAAAATTATTATCCTGTCAAAAGCGTCAGAGCAATTGCGCTGTGATCTAGATAGCAATTTAGACGGAAAGGCTTAAAATATGTGAATAGCTCCACAGTAAAATAGACAAGTGATAACAGTTATGGCATCATAATCGCGAGGTGATCATTGCCTGGTTCTGAAAGTAGAACTTTACGCAGGTTCAATAGAAAGAGGATGATTTATTTCTCTTTCACTTTTTGCCTCGAAAAAATAAGAGAAAAAAAAAAAGAGGAGAAAAGTATTATTTTCATTTACCCTTAGGCCTATATAGCATTGTGTATTGCAAATACTAACGAGATGCTGGCAAGTATAAGTTATAAAAATAACTGCTTTAAGATTATCATATTATAGTATGCCACGATTTCAAATTTTATTTTATTTTCATTTGGAAAATATTTTAAAAATGGTTCATAGATTTTAATTAGTTTACTTTATTTTCTGAATTTTGAGTATACATAAGAAAAATGATTTAAAATAACTTTATTTTTATTTATCCTAAGACTATAACGCTGCTTACCACAAACAATAGTAATATGTATGGCAAGTGTAAATTATTAAGACAACCACACAAGATCACTGTATCCCGACCGTGTCGAAGTATTCAATTTAATTTCCAAGTTTGCTTTAAAAATTTTGATTGACTGATTTTGATTCGATGTTTTTTAACACTTTCCATCACAGTTGAAAAATTGTTTATAAATGCGGTTTGTCGGTCCGTCTGCCTGTCCACGCTCTAACCACGTAAATATATTCGGATATTCATGCAATTAATATATGTTAATGATGTTTACCATCGCATGTTCGGTATTGAATATGAAGTATGTAGCATAAATAGTTCATCTACAGGGGCACTCAAAAGAATTGCATTACATTATATAGTCAATGAGGAAAAATCGTTTGCAGTGGATCTTAATGATATTCGCTATTTCAGATATATTGTAATTGATATAAACCACCGAAGTTTACTACAATATGCTTACTATAAAATAGGGCATTCTCAGAATTTATCGTTCATTTACAGGGACATACAAAAGAAATCGGTTACAGTACTGTCTTTGAGCAATAATTGCTGGAAGTGCGTTTTCAATTTCACTATGCGCTTTTAAATTTAACTCACTTTTTGCGTGTTACTTGATGTGTATAAATTCTATACCTCGTATACAGGGCTACACAAAAGAATTCACGTACCATTTATTTTATTAGCTAAAATTGCTGAAGGGGACTTTTCAATTGAGGTGTATGCATTTCTTAACTGAACTAAATTTTGGCATGCATATAGTTCATAGATTCAAATCTATGCATCACATACAGGGTTGCTCAAAGAATTCGGATAATTTTCCGATTGTAGATGGGAATTGCACAGGGTTGCTTAATGAATTCGGATAATTTTCCGATTGTAGATGGGAATTGCACAGGGTTGCTTAATGAATTCGGATAATTTTTCGATTGTAGATGGGAATTGCACAGGGTTGCTTAATGAATTCGGATAATTTTCCGATTGTAGATGGGAATTGCACAGGGTTGCTTAATGAATTCGGATAATTTTCCGATTGTAGATGGGAATTGCACAGAGTTGCTTAATGAATTCGGATAATTTTCCGATTGTAGATGGGAATTGCTGAAATTTGGTTTTTAAATGTGTTATGCGTTTCCAAATGGTTCCATTAGGCATCATATTTCAACGGTGAAGTTTTGTTACATTAGTCTGAATTTGTTGGAAAGTGATTCATAGTCTATGCTTGATGCATGATTTTTTCTTTCTTGTTATTTATTCACTTTGGATTATTTTATAATTTAATGATAAATTAATAACCGTATCCATTTTATAACACATGGATATTGCATATTGTAAAGTATATCATACAGTATAGGAATTGCAATTGAAAGTTATCCTGTCAAAAGCTTCAGAAAAATTTCGCTATGACCTACATAGCAATTTAGATGGAAAGGCTTAAAAACGTATAAAAGTATCTTCCATAGTAAAACAGACTCCATCCGATATCAGTGATGGCATCATAATCGTACGTGATCATTGGCTAGTTTTGAAAGTGGAACTTTATGTAGGTCCAAAAGAAAGAGGATAATTTCTCTTTCATTTTTTGTCTCGCAGAAAAAAATGTACAGAATAGCATTATTTTCTTTTATCCTAAGGCTTAACTGCAAACAAGATGCATGCAAGTTATTAAGAAAATAACTCACGTGTCAAGGTATTCAATTTTATTTCCAATTTTGCTTTAAAAATTTTGATTCACTGTTCTTTATTTATATACTTTAGATTATTTTATAATCTAAAGATAAACCAATAACCATATCCATTTTATAATACATGGATAATGGATATTCTAAAGTAGTCATATAGTATAGGAATTGTAACTGAAAATTATCCTGTCAAAAGCTTTAAAAAATAGCGCTGTGATCTACATGGCAATTTAGATGGAAAGGCTTAAAAATGTTTAAGAGTAACTTCCATAGTGAAATAGACTCTAGCCAGCCGATATCAGTGATGGCATCATAATCGTACGTGATCATTGCCTAGTTTAGAAAGTAGAACTTTATGCAGGTCCAAAGGAAAGAGGATAATTTCTCTTTCATTTTTTGTCTCGCAGAAAAAAATGTACAGAATAGCATTATCTTCTTTCGTCCTAAGGCTATAACGCTTTTGACTGCAAACAAGATAGATGCAAGTGTAAGTTATTAAGACAATAACTCATGTGCCAAGATATCCAATTTTATTTTCAGTTTCGGAATGAAAACGGTTCACTGATTTAGATTTATATACTTTAGACTACATTAAAATTTTTGAATAGATAAAAAATTAACTGTATCCATGTTACAACAAGTGGCTATAGAAAAGTACAGTCGAACCCGGTTAAGACGCTCACGGTTAATACGCGATCCCGCTTAATACGCGGATTTTTTCCGATCCCTTGAATATCGCTCATAAGACTAATGTAAAAATATCACGTTTAATACGCGAATGGTTATTACGAGATCCCGCTTAATACGCGATAAATTTTTGGTCCTTTGAGGGAAAATAATCACGCTTAAGACGCGGATTCATTGATCAAGATGCTAATTCCGTCTCTCTTCTCAAATGTTGGCAATTTTGCGGATTATTTTTATTCAGATAAAAAACACTGTTTTCGAATAGTATTATTTACTTTATTTAATAACAGATTAATTAACGCAAAAATTACTAATCAGAAATAGTGGTAGATATTTGAGTAAAACTGCAATTCTTCTTTGATTCCGCCTTCTAACATTCTTTGCCTCTCGCTTCGTGTATGTTTTTACAGTAGTAAGATAGATATAGACGAATTCAGGTTACTCAGATACATCATAAAAATTATTATGATTAGAGATAATCATGCCTGCTGTTAGTGAGCTTTTAAATGTACGTTATATCACTACTATGTTTTATAATGCATGTTATAGGTAACAAAAAATGAAACTCGTAAAGATTAAATAAATACGACTGCGATTGGATAATTCTTTTATGTTTTTTTTACTTTTTGTTATGCTAACAATATTATGTACACGAAGATTAATAAAAATAGTTTCTTCTTATATTAAAAAGAAGGGTCAATTATAATGGTACTTATTAATACAAGTACTAAATTTGATTTTTAGAAATGGGTTGTGCTTCAAAGTTTTAATGTTTTATTCTTTTTGTTAAAAAATTTTTAGTCTAGTAGGAAAATTATTTTTGTTTTTTTATTTTTGCTTGCAAAGTACAAATCGACAAGAAAACCAGGTTGGAATCCACATTTATTTTCCTTTTTTATTCAATTCAGTCATGTAAAAAGAAACAAGGAGTTAAAGTTGAATACAATTTAATTTTAAACTAAACATATGTAAAAGACACAATTTTCGACCGTAAACATATAAACGAAAGCTCAAAAGTTCATTTAGACGATTAAATGTGTAAATAAGCCCAGTTCCTGCAACATGATACAAATCACGTTTAATAGGCGATTCCGCTTAATATGCGACTTTTGTCCACTCCCTTGAAACGCGTCTTAACCGGGTTCCACTGTATATGATATAACATAGAATTTTAAATAAAACCATAAGACGAAATGCAATCACCTTGATTCAAGCATAAAATACACAATACGAACTTAAAAAAGCTCACTGTTTTACTTAAGGAGACGGTGGACGTTTAAAAATACTTCTTTTAATTTTCATAATAGAGATTTGAATTTTAATCATGTAAAACTCTAATACAAACAAATCTGTGTATCGATTTTTTTAATCCCTAAAATCAGTGACCCGGAGCCGAACAATTTTTGATGCTCCAGCTCCGCTCCTAGAGAAAATACCGTGGCTCCAGCTCCGGCTCCGGCTCCAACTCGGCTCCGACTTCGCGCTTTTAAGTTGCAGATTTTAATTTACACGTTTAATTTTTTGCTCACAAATACTTTCTATCTTCATTAAAGATCTGACAAAATGCATTTTTCTTCTCATCAAACTTGAAATGCTTGTTCAGAAAATATGACATCTTTTAGCTTTTGCTTTTAAAATAGAAAGTTTGGTAGAATTTTAAACACAAAAATCTTAAATTTCTTCTACACTTTTCGAACAGCCAAAATTGTACGACTACACATGTAAACAACAGGCGGCCATATTTGTTAGGTGCGTTCGTAATTATATAAATACGTAGCACCTATAGTCGTCGTTCAGTCCGTCCGTCTGTCCGCATATAACAGAGCAAAAACTACCCAACCGAATAGTCTGAAATTTGAAATATAAGATTGTTGCGAAATTTTGTCGAGCCATTTCAAATTTTATGAAAATCGGATGTATAGTTTAATGACAGGGACAGTCAAAAGTTTTCCGTTACATTACGGCCAATGGGAAAAATTATTGCAAATGCATTTTAATGATGTTACAGCCTTCCGAATGGTCTGAAATTTTAAAGATATAATTGTTGCAAAATTTTGTCGAGCCATTTCAAATTTTAGGAAAATCGGATGTATAGTTTAATTACAGGGACAGTCAAAAGTTTTTCTTTACATTACGGCCAATGGGAAAAATTATTGCAAATGCATTTGAATGATGTTACAGCCTTCCGAATGGTTTGAAATTTTAAAGATATAATTGTTGCAAAATTTTGTCGAGCCATTTCAAATTTTAGGAAAATCGGATGTATAGTTTAATTACAGGGACAGTCAAAAGTGTTCGGGGAATGGGGAAAAAAATTATTGGGAGTGCATTTTAATCAGGGTTGTCTCGGTTTTAACCAGTGGTTTAAACCGGTTTTAACCGTCCTGGTCAAAATTCATTTTGACCATTTTGACCACTGAAATTGACTATTCAATTTATTTACTACTAATCAAATATGTTTTACTAGCATATGTTAAAAACTAAGTTAACATTTGTTAAAAATGTCATAATATAAGTAACATAACACCAGCAAATACCAAATTAAAAAAGTCATAATATAAATAACATAACACCAAGATACAACACAAATGCTTTAATTATTTTTTATACACAAACTCTTTTATTTTTTTACATAAGTTGTGTTGAATTTAAAAAATGATTACAAGTAACAAGTTTTGCAGTTGTCTCTAAACTTAGAT
Source organism: Maratus speciosus (assembly GCA_963932465.1). Taxonomy (NCBI): domain Eukaryota; kingdom Metazoa; phylum Arthropoda; class Arachnida; order Araneae; family Salticidae; genus Maratus; species Maratus speciosus. The sequence goes on from OZ010798.1 coordinate 298,917,397, forward strand.
GGTTTCGTAATTTTGGATTATTCTAAATTTAGAAAACAATCTTTCAATTGATGATGAGCTGGCATAACAGTTCATTAGATGTATGTGAATTCGATAAATTTTATATCAATGCCTTTAACCTTCTTCATTGCTGCCCACCAGGCATCAGGCCCAATTGTATCTTTTACACTTTCAGAAAAATAGGATTTTGGATATGGTGAGGATTTTGCTTGAAATACAATCACAAGAGGCAAAAAGGTAGGATCAATATTATCGTGTAACCACTGCCTTGCTATTTTTTGCTTCTCTTCATCAATATTTTTACTCATGTAGACAGGATTCAGCATATGAGCCAGAAAATGAACTGGGGCAAGATTTTCATTAAATCGAGACTGTATCATTTTAGAATAAGTTTCAAGATCTTTTTCTTTTAGCAATCTTAATCATTCATCAGATATAGTAGCATCTTCTTTTTTAAGTTTATCTAAAGCAAGGGAAATAGCCTTAAGTTGATTTTATAAATGTTTTACTTCTTTGTATACATTGTTAATGATTTTAACAATGTTATCATCAATATTATCTTCATGCTCATCTGCAATTTTTCATTTCAATTACATGCTTCATTATTAAATTAATTTTGTTCGTGTTTGTAATATCTTGTCCTACAAGATTAAAGTAATGTGCAGCACATCTATAAGAAATAAACAGTGCGTCTCTATATGCATTTTGAAAATCTTCTCTCATGCGTTTCATCTTGTTTTCATTGTTACTTACAAAACTTCTTATTTTATAACCAAACTTGTTTTCTACCTCTTCTTTAGCATCAGCTGCTAGTTTTAAACAATACTGGGCAGTTTTTTTAGATGCCCCTGTATCAACAGCTGAAAAGAAGAATGATTTTTTCACTATTTATACTCAATTAACAATGATAGGGCAATTATGGATCTAGCTTTCTTATTGTATTGCATAAGCGTATTTTACTAATGAGCCTCCTTAACTTATTAGTGTATTATTTTTTTAACTGCCTGCTACTTTTATTACTTATTAAGTTACTTTTAATTGCAAAGAAAAAATAATTATTAAAATTAAGACCATTTTTAACAGTTTTGACCATTTCTGACCACTTTTGACCAATTTTGGACGGTTAAAACCACTTTTATCCAGTGTCCTGGTCAAAATCAATTTTAACCGGTTAAAATTACAACCCTGATTTTAATGATGTTAAAGACTATGCACTTTATGAAGTGCAAAAAATTATACATTCAGTACAATATGGGGTGCAAAAAAATAATTATAAAACTTGTTATAGTACGAACGCACCTCATTTGCCACGTTTGACGAGCAATTTCCAACTTGTTTTCAAATAGTGTTGTCACTTAGTTCAAGTAGAAAGTAGAAGTAAAGTAGTGTTGCCATTTTTTGAGAAGTTTTCCTTCCCTAATAATAATAATAATAATAAAAACCTAAAAAATGATATAATTAAAATACTGAATAATGATGTAATTAAAATATTTTAAGCCTAGAAATTTAAAAGACTGAAAAAAAAAGATTTAAAAGAATATTAAAAGCTAAAGGAGCCCTGGAGCTGGGGAAAATTTAGAGCTCCAGCTCCGGCTCCAGCTCCCGGAAAAACACAGCTCCGGAGCGCTCCAGCTCCGGGCTCCAGCTCCAGCTCCAGCTCCAGGTCCCTGCCTAACATAGTTAATTTTTTAGAGATATTTTACTAAATTTCATTCATATCGATTTTCATGAAAATTCTGCCTTATGATAAGTTAAAAATCAAATTTAATTGTGTTAATGAAGTCGAATTTTAAAATGCATACACAGTTTCTTTTTAAGCAATATAAGCAATATCTTTTTAAGAAATATTCCTCATCAATTTTCATCAAAAATTAAATAGCAAGGAGCATTTCAAAAATTTAATAAAAGTTGAAACATCAGTATTGAGAAAAACAGATTGCAAGTATATTAAAAGGCCAACAAATTGTTTGTGAAGAAAATTAAAACACTTGTATATGCAGTAAACTCCGTCTAAGGCGGAATCGATCGGGACCGAAGAAATTTTCCGCCGTAGACAATATTCCGCCTTATGCAAAACACTCCCCACCGGAAATTTAAAAAAAAAAAAATGCACAAATAAATTGTATACATATTTTTTATGATCGCGGCCTTTAGTATCAATCTTTAAAATTAAGATTTTAATGAAATTATACTTTTTATTAAATTTATTCTCTTTAATAATCTTGAAAAACATTATTTGAAAACTGAAATAATTGGTATCGATATGAAATTACTTCAAGTCTAGAATTTAATGAAAAACATTAACAATTACAAACCTCAATTTTAACGAAGTAGTTTAGAGACTCGGAAAATAATCTTTTATGAATTCTTTTTTTTTTCTTTTTTTTTTTTTTTTTTTTTGCATTCGGTTTACCAAGCATTCTTCAATAACACATTGTAAGTCACATTGTGTTACTGATTTTTTATAGTTAAAAATTATTATTTAAAAATATTTAATCATAAAGTTATATAAGGTTCTTGAATTAACTTTATTCTATTACGAAATTTATCAAAATGTTCGAAAGTATTTTATGTACATATATCAGTGTTAAAGTTTCATAAATTAAATGCGTTTCATTTTTAAAAGATAATTTTTTTCCGCCTTATGCAAAATTTTGGGTTCGGTGGGACTTTATAAACCTTTTCGTTTCCGCGTTAGGCAGATTCCGGCTTACGCAGCAGCAATTAATGTTATTTGCTATGGGTTCGCCGGGACGCTTTTTCGGGAAGGCTCACGTTTTCAGCACTAGCCTTGGCGAGTTGGCGAAAGCGAGAACGTTCAGCCAGCTCTATCGCCAAATGCCAATCGTCGTCTTGTGTTTTGTTTTCATCCGAAGTGGCGGAAGACGAAGTAGAAGTAGCATACTTCAGAATAACAATCCTACCTAAATTAAAGGAACGTTTTCAATCATGTGTTCTAGATGAAAAGAAATCTTCTTCTAAAGAAATTGTATTACGAACTGATATTTGCACAAAGGATGAGGCCGAGTATTTTAAGAAAATACTTTCAGAACTTACCAACACCGAATGGATCGTTTACAGAAATACTACGAACTTTGGATTATTGCTAAATTTTTTATCATTTGATCCCCTCAAAAATCTACATTTTCATTCAATTGCGTATTATTAATTTCATACTTGTTAAACAAAAACTCATTACCTTCATAAATCTAGATATTTGATTACAAATAAAGATGGATTTATGGGGGTGATGAATTAATGCAGTTTCAGCGCATTTCGATGTATATAAACACAGATTTAAAAAAATACCTGTGGCAGAAAATTACTATATTTTCTGCGATGAACTTATATAATTAATACCAAATCATTTTGCAAAAACAGCCCCCAAAGTCGAGTGAAAATAGGCCAAACCTGGAATAAATAGTTAAATTTATCAATTAAGCAAATTAACAAATAGAAAAAACAAACCAAAAAATTTAAAACTTGGAATATTTAACTTTTGTGGGGGTGGGGGGGGGAAGACTTTAAATAATTAGTTCTTTACTTATAGTTTCCCCAACGTAATAAATAGGACAAAAAATTATAATTTAAATGTAAAGAATTAAAAAAAAATGTGTATACTAAAGGTTAATCCTGATTTTTTATCTTTCATTCTATTTCTTTCTTTTACTTTTTTTTTATGGTAAATTATTTATTTGTTATTTAAAAATCAACAGATAGAGCAAAACAGTAAACTTTACGCACTGTTATGGATAAGCGAAGGAATAGTTAACATTTCAGACACAATTTTAACTAATCTTTTCTGCAAGGCAAGAATGAATTTTAAATGGTCAAAAAATAGTGTGCTGGAGGAGAGAGTAGGGGGAGGAGAGAAAATTCCGAATGGGGGTTGCCTCAGACGATTGATCATTATTTTATTACCACTTCAACTTAATAAATAGTGCAATATGTGTGCAGAATAATGAAAAATGGAGTGTGAGAGTGTGTGTGTGTGTGGGGGGGGGGGGGGGGAGAAGAGAAAATTCGGAATGGGGTTTGCCTCAGACGATTGATCATTATTTTATTGCCACTTCAGCTTAATAAATAGTGCAATATGTGTGCAGAATGACGAAAAATGGAGTGTGTGTGTGTGGGGGGGGGGGGGATTTCATTCGAGAGAAGAATTTAGATGATTTATTCAAATATGACGAATTACTAACAAATAACAAAATAAAATAACAAATAAAACAACTAGAACGAAATAACATTAAAAAATACGGCAAAAATTTTAAAATAAAAAATTGAAGAATTTTAAAGATTTTTAATTTTGTGCACCAGGGCAGACCAATGTTTTTTTTTTTTTTTTTTTTTTTTTCCATAAAAACTCAAATAATGATAAAGATTTAACAGCATTAAAATGTCATTGCAATTGATTTAATTGCATGCATCAACTTGCAATTATTTTAACTGATTGATTTAATTGCAGGATACAGCTAAATAATTTATGATTTATCGTTCAATCTAATTATAATCGAATTAATTTTAGTTTCAACTTCCTATTAACTTTTAATCGCAATTAAATTAAAAACAATTAATTTTTAATGAATTATTTCCGTTAAAATATGTTTTATTCATGCAATCAACACGTCACACAATTATGCCGCTTAATTAAAAAAAATTAATTAATTTAGTAGTAATACTAATAAAACTAAGTTTAATTGTGTCATAAAAACATGATCAATAGAATTATATTTATTACAAGAAAATCATTACGTCTGTTTTGTTTTTTTTTTTTACCTAAAAAATAAAATACGTTCTCAGTTTCTTCTAACATAGCGAATTAATGAAATAAAAGAATATTACTGAACTGAAAAAAAAACTTATGTTTAAATTATATATACTGTGAAATTAAAAGAATTTTAATCCGAAAAAGCTCTTTATTTTAAGTAATGTTTTAGCTGTAAACCACGGTGAAATAACATTGCGTGATACATTATTCTCTGCTTGATAATTTGTGGACAATCAAATGAAAAAAGCACTATCTGTTTGTTCTCAGCAAAGGAATGGGATTGCTCTTCGCTCCGCGTATGACGTCACGAACAAGAAAGGGTGCGTATCGTTGAATTTATCCCCGCACCAACCGTTGCTCTGGCAATAAAGTGCTCAAAACGTGAGCCTTCTTGAAAAAGCCGCCGGGACTAGGAAAATCTTCCGCGTTAGACAGATTTCCGGCTTACACAGAGTCCGCCTTAGACAGAATTTACTGTACTAAATACTATAAACTGTACATACTATAAACTTGCGTAAAATAATCGCATCTGCATACGGTTTTCAACGAATCACGTAGTACAAATTGGGGAATAATAACACACAAAATGAGGTGTCGATTTTTGCTTAAATAAAGGTCCACGGTCCCCTTAAAAGGTGATTAAAATAATAAAATATATGTTACAGGTTAAAAATATACATTTTATTTAAAACTTCTTAGTACTTTCAGCCTGCATTTCCCGAGGTCATCATCAGAGAATATTTTAATAATTAATTTATGTTCATTTATACAAATACGTCACTTCGTTTTGAAATGGGAGAGCCAATAATTATTAGGGTTGAAAGTACAAGTAGCAGTCCCTTGGATTGAACTTAAGTAGAGAAAAAAATATATATTAACGGCAGTTCCGTATTATTCTATATACAGGGTGTCCGAGCTAAAAGTATCCAAAAGTTATGGCTTATTATTACAGAACTATCCATTAGAATATAATAGACTGATCTTCCGTGGATTGGAAACCCCTCCGAGATTTTTTGGACTGTTCACAGTGACGTTACCATGTTTTTGAATATGACATTTCCTGGAATTGGATTGGAAGACGGGTCCAATTGCCTGGCCGCCAAGGCAAGGCCGAAACTAGCTTTTTTTGCACCCGGAGCAAACATGGATTTTGCACCCCCCCCCCCCCCCCCTCCTCCCCAAAGTATATTTACAAAGAGAACTTTACTAATTTTCTAATAGCCGACTTATTTTAAAATATGTAATCATAAAATATATAATACTGAACTACGTATTCTGCTTTGAAAAATATTTATTCATTTAAATCTCGAAAACGGAATAGAAAAGAATCGGAAAAAAAAAATCCGCTTTATACAGGATCTTTATGCCTCATCTTTAGATAGATTCTTCTATGCTTTGTCATACCCCAGACAGGATGGTTTTAACATTACCGTGCTACACATACATGTGAGAAAAATCGACAAACAAAATCTTCATTTGGCGTCCCCTCTTTCTGGCGCTCGGGGCACATGCCACCTCAGCCCTCCTTAGTTTCGGCCCTGCGCCAAGGTCTCTGGTTTTGACTTCATTAGACTTTTTTGCTTGGATATTCATTAAATCCGTTGTGTATAAACAAAAAATGACTGTGGATGAGTTGAAGAAGTGTATCATTCATGCAATTCGTCTAATAACTCCTGACATGCTATGAAACACTTGGAGAGAACTGGATTACTGTTTAGACGTTTGTCATTCTACAAAAGGTGCACACATCGAAATCTATTGATATTAAAACTTGGTGAAATGTTCTTTCTATTTAAATAATTTTTTTTTTAATTCTAATGAGTAGTTCCGTAAAAATAAGCCATAACTTTTGGATACTTTTAGCCAGGACACCCAGAATATATTGCATATATATTTTTTCTCTAAAGTTCAATCCAAGGGACTGTTAATTTTATTTTCAACTCTAATAACTATTAGCTCTCCTATTTCAAAACAAAGTGACGTATTTGTATGAATGAACAGAAATTAGTTATTAAAATATTCTCTGATGATGGCCTCGGTAAATGCAGGCCGAAAGTATTAAGAAGTTTTAGATAAAAGGTGTATTTTTAACTTGTAAAATCTATTTTATTATTTTAGTCGCCTTTTAAGTAAAACAGTGAACTTTTTAAAATTCACATTATGTATTTTACGATAGAATCTTAATTCAAAATTATCATGCAGCCAAAATGATTCAGAACAACGGACTTGTGATCTAGATGGCAATTTAGACAGAAAGGCTTAAAATATGTGACCAGCTCGACGTGAAATAGATTCCACAGGCAATATCAATGGTGGCATCGTAATTGTAATGAGATCATTGCCAAGTTCAGAAACTAGAACTTTATGCAGGCTTTGAAAAAAAAAAAATTTATCTCTCCTCTTTTATTTTTGGTCTCGGAGAAAAAAATGAGGAAAATCATTATTTTCATTTACCCTAAGGCTATAACCGTGTATAGCAAATAGTACAAAAGATATATGCAAGTTAAGTTATTAAGATAACAATGGAAGATCACTGTGCTCTCACGTGCCGCGGATTTCAATTTTATTTGCTGTAAATGGCTCACTGATTTAATATTTTTTATTTTAGTCTATTTTCTAATTTTTAGTAGATAAAAAACAAGAATATATATAACATCTTTAACAACAATGTTTTACTTTATAGCTATACCGATGATATGATTATACATATTTTCTCTGAAAATACTAATTGAATGAGGGCCTGTGTTGCAAATTTTGTAAAGTCGGATTTTTTGTTGGAAAAGGGTCTATGTGGAATGACTCATGATCACCCAGAGTAAAAATTTGGAATTTCATAATATACAACTTTGTTTAATTTGAATTTAAAAAAAATAAACTAAAACTAATATTATTACTTTCCTTACCCACCTAAGTAAACTAGTTACTTTCTTCTGTCTATAATAGAAGAAGATATTGTAATTGACATTTTTTTTTCGACTTCGACAGATTTACTCGTTTTAGGGGCCATAGATCCCGAAAACATGTTTTTTTTAAATGTTTGTCTCGCCTTGTGTGTGGTTATATCCTCTTTGTATAATCGGAAAGTGTATGAAGTAATGCGTAAAATTATACCAATTTCATATACAGTAAAACCTCCCTAAAGCGACCACGTTCAGTTCCTATAAAAATTGGTCGCTCCGATTGGTCGGTCTCTTAATGGAAAATGTTTAAATCTAAATTTTAATTTTTGGGAAAAGGTAACAATTAATGTTACTAAAATTTATTTTTCAAATTAGGAAAAAATATGAAAATTTAAGTATCAAAACAAAAGTTAATTACATAAGTTAATTACTGCAGATTTAAAAAAATGAATACATTGACGTTTGCTTTGATTTTACGGTTTTATCTTTTAGAACTTTTATTTCCAAATACTTTCGAAGTTCAGTAAATAAATGCATTTATTTTTTTTTGAAGGGAACAAATAATGGCGATTTCATTAATTTATCTATTTCTTTGAGAGTTTCCTGACAGAACAGGCATATGAGTTTATTGACCGTCATTATTAATTTGTCATCAGAGTTAAATTCATTGCCTAAAAAGGCACAAAGGGGTTTAAACACTTAAAAGTTACTGGAATAACAAAAAAATTCTAAACTTAGTTTAGAAGTTTGATAAATAATGCGCTCTCCGGAATTATTTTTCTAATAAAACCTTCTTCAAGCGACCAGGGAACAAGGAAATTTGTTTCATTTTCTTCAAAGAAATGGGTCGCTAATGGAGGAAGTTCAACTGGGATGATCTCTGAATGAAGTTAAAATTAGTATTGCGCCTATGGGAATAAATTTCGTACCATGAAAAAATGGTTGTTCAGGGAAGTGGTCGCACAGGGAGGTTTCACTGTATACGTGTTCGTCTTTGACCAGCAGTTTCCAGTTGAATTTCGGGATATTACGCCGGAAAGGGTGCTTTAATAGTGATTTCTGTGCCATTTTCATACTTGTATCATCGAAAAGCATATGAACTGAACCAAATTTCATTCTATGGCCAACTGGTCCTAGTGAATTTGGGAATATTCCGTCGGAAGGGGGCGCTATAACAGCGATTTTTGTGTCATTTTCATTATTGTATCACAGGATAGTGTACGACGTTATGTATAGAATTGAACTAAACTTCATACAGGTTTTTCCACTATAGACGTCAGGCCGTAGTTGAAAGTGGGAATATTCCCTTGAAAGGAGACGCTGTGATAGGGATTTTCTCGATTTTTTGTAGTTTAAGTGACTAATTTATAAATGTTTTTCGACAAAATTTAGCACGCATAGATGTAGTGTCATAGGCCGAAGTTTGTATAAAATCGGCCTGAAGGCGGTGCTGTGACAGCGAATTTTGTTCGACTTTCGGGACGAGACAGCCATAAACGAAGCTGCTGTGCTGTTGTATATCAGTTGCTCAGATCGCGGCGGCTTCCCGGAAGCTGGAGGCCGTAAGGAGATGATATAGGATTCGACTAACCATAGAAAATGAGAAAAAAATCATACTGAATCAACCAAGTGTCCAATCTAGGTTTAATTGACGACTTCGACTAGGTTTCATTTTGAGAATTAACATGTATGAGATAAAAGAGAGTTTTTTTTTTTTTTTTTTCACTTGTGAACTGAGTAATGTTGTAAGGCTTGTTTTAAAATGTGTTTTTGAGTTGTGTTTGTGCACACACAGTGAAAATAAAAATGTAATAATTTGTTTAAAATAGCAATTAAAGCCTCTGTGCAGGAATATTTAAAAGCAGAAAACCAACTTTTTACTTAATAATTTGTTTTAGAGCGCTGAATATAACGTTACATAGGAACTGATTAGGATTGAGCGCCACGATATTACATCGGCAATTTTATTCATACGTGTATCGTTCCAACGCCATTTATGTTTTTCAATGCGCTGATGAATTTTCGCAGGAAAAAAAAGGGTGTTGCCATTCGAAAATTTCGAAATATTTTCACTGTAACCGCAACCGTAACCTATTGTTTTAAATCATCACGATCTCCAGCGCATACCTTCAAATAACTAAATCTGAAATTTCCTTTCAATTGATTGAGCGGTTAGGTGGCTAGGGGTACATAATCGGGGAAGTTTTCAGGACCACCTTGTATATTAAAGTTGTTATCACATATTGTAATTTAACATGTATTTTATATTTAATGGATTTTAATTGAACACATATCAAGTAATACCCATGGATGGAGGGTTAATTTAAAAAATGATTACGAAAAAAAAAAAAAAAAAAAAAAAAAAAAAAAAAGACAAGAGTATTCCTACAATAGTTAATCTTAATAAAATACAAATAAAATACGAGCGATAAATTTTAATAAATCAAGCAAATATTGACATATATTAAAGTAAGTCTCAGATAACAAATAAATAAATATGATTTTGCAGAATAAAGATTTTTTGTTTTGTAATCTCTAAGGTTTTTTCTATTATGAATGAGTAAGCAATAAAATTCTAGAACGTTAGAAAGATTTCCCTATTCGTTTTTTCACTAATTTTTAAATGAAAAATGTGATTTCTCATCAGTGAAGATATCCGAACCTCAGTTACTAAACAAGTAGCTGTAACAAAATTATTTTCTCGTGACTCATTACGATGACTGGTAAAAATTAACAAAATGCATATTCGTAGAATGAATTAGCTATTTCCCGAAGACAACCAAAAGGATAATAATAAATTACAAAAAAGATATATATTAAATCATTTACCACATACTGTAATTTACGAATATGTATGTTAAAGAATTTTAATTCATCACATATCAAGAAATGCATATTGATGAAGGCCTAAGATTAAAAATGATTACGTAAAAAAAAGGACAAAACTATTCCTACAATAGCTATTCTTAATGAAATACATATAAATTCTACCAATGATAAATTTTATTAAATCAGGCAAATACTGATACAGGTTAATATAAGCCTCAGATAAGAAATAAATAAATATGATACTACAAAATAAAGTTTTTTTTTTTTAATTTAATGAATAAGTAAGCAATACAACGCTAGAATGTTAGAATTCTTTGTGACTCATTACGATGACTGGTAAAATTTAACAAAATGCATTTTCGTAGAATGAATTCGCTATTTCACGAAGACAAACAAAATTAGAATAACAAATTACAAAAAGATATATATTAAAGCTATTACCACATTTTGTAATTTAAAGACATGTATTTTATATTTAAGGGATTTTAATTCAACGCATATCAAGTAATACCCATGAATGGAGTGTTACGATTAAAAAGGATTATGTGAAAAAAGAACAAAAGTATTCCTACAATAGTTATTCTTAATGAAATACAAATAAATTCTATGATTGGTAAATTTTATTAAATTATGCAAATACTGGCATAGATTAAAATAAGTCTCAGATAACAGAAAAAAAAATATGATGTTGCAGAATAAAAATTTATTGTTTTTTAAAGCTTTTTCCATTATGAATGAGTAAACAATAAACTCTAGAATGTTAGAAATATTTCTTTATCCGTCTTTTGAATAATTTTTCAATGAAAAATGTGATTTCTCATCAGTGAAGATATCCGAACCTCAGTTTGTAGGCAAGTTGCTGTAAAAAAAAATATTTTCCCGTGGCTCATTAGGATGACTGGTAAAAATTAACAAAATGCATTTTCGTAGAATGAATTCGCTATTTCCCGAAGACAATCAAAAACAGAATAACAGATTACAAAAAGATATACAGGGTGTCTCCGAAATCATGGGCCGAACTGTAAATGAATGTAAATACACATAAAGAAGTAATTTTGGTATAGCAATGTGGGCTCGGAAATAAAAGTTTTTGCGAAAAAAAAAGAAATGCGGAAAAAGTGAAAACGAGTGTTTTTTTGACGTAACATTTCAAGTAAGTGTTCAAAATGTGCAACTGGTAGCGTCTCAGGGCCGAAACTAAGGGGAGGGCAGAGGGGGCATGTGCCCCGGGTGCCAGAGCCAAGGGGCGCCAAATGAAAAATTATACCTTTGAATCGATCATTTTCTTCTGATGGAAAAAAAAATTATGGCCATTTTTTCCCCCATTCTGACCAGAAAATCACAGTTCAAACTTTTTACGGCTGCTCTTTCATCTTCACCTAGCACTTCATTTATAATGGCTGTTTCATAATAATGAAAGCCACCAGTCCGTCAGAAGAAAATAACTCGGTTAAAGCGGTACTCGGTTAAGCGGAACTCGGATAATCGGAACTCTACTGTATAAGCAAACACTGTAAATAGCCGGTAATACATTCGAATTCTTTTATGTGAACGAACTATAATTGCAACAAGCGTCACATTCAATTTACGTTGTTCAGTATTACATATTTTGTGATTACATATTTTAAATTTTAAAATAAGTCGGCCATTATAAAATTAGTAAAATTCTCTTTGTAAATATACTTTGAGGAAGAAAGGGGGGGGGGGGCAAAATTCATGTTTGCCCCGGGCGCAAAAAAGGCTAATTTCGGCCCTGTAGCGTCTAGCAAGTTATTGGCGTATCTTTTCGCAGATTCCAAGTGTTTCACGAACATTTGCTGCAATGACTAATGACGTCCTCATCAGAATCAACTGGTGTCTCATAGATGAGACATCTGGAACTTTCGAAAGGGTACGCCAATCACTTTCTAGACATTGCCAGGTAATGTATCGATGTTGGTGATGGCACATTTGAGCACTTACTGTAATTGTTATGTTAATGAAACGTTTGCTTTCATTTCCTCCGCATTTCTTGTTTTTCGCCAAAACTTTTCATTTCCGACATTACATTGCTATACCAAAATTCATTTTTTATGCGTACTTTACCTCCCCTTACAGTTTTGCCCATGAATTCGGGAACACCCTGTATATTAAAGTTGTAACCACATATTATAATTTACAAATATGGATTTATATTCATCCCATATCAAGTAATACCCATGAATAGAGGGCTAAAGATAAAAATGATTACATAATAAGTAAAAGTTAAATTTCAAAAATTAAAAAAACCGACAGCGTAAAAAGCGAACTAATTAGTTATTTCTCATCAATGTGAAACTATTTTTTTTATATTACTTATCTACTTTTTTATTTACTTGTATTGATGACTTTTAAGTTGTGTTTAATTATTAGTTCCTATCTATAAACAATATTTTAATGAGGCCTATAGATGTCTATGATGGTTAGAGTTGCAGTAAAGCTAGAGATCCTACCTACACAATTTTCAGGCTGTGTAATAGTTAAACGGAGCTTCTGAGTGTAAAATAGTCAATGAAACATCGTCTTCATTTTGAAAGACATATCCAATGATATGCTACTCAATAGGGTGCGTAATTTTTTTTTCGTCTCTACCGCCATTTTGTATTTTACCGCCACCATTTTGAATTTATAAAAACAAAACCTAGCCTATAACCATCGGACGCTTAAGACGAATCGATAGAGATCTCATTCATTAAAAACCATCCGGCCATTGAGTTGTTTCGAGGGTATAAAGAAATCCACATACCCAGATACGCATGAAACACATAACCCTTCTTGGCAGTCGGGTAAAAAGAGGTCAAAATATTCCTACAATAGTTATTCTTAATGAAATACATATAAATTCTACCAATGATAAACTTTATTAAATCAGGCAAATACTGACATAAGTTAAAATAAGCCTCAAATAACAAATAAATATATTAGAAAATAAAGCTTTTTTTAATGAATAAGTAAGCAATAGATTGTTAGAAAGTTTTTTATTAGTGTTTTTGGACCATTGTTCAGTGAAAAATGAATGCAAATTTCTCACCAGTGAAGAAATCCGAACCACAGTTTGTATGCAAGTTGCTGTAAAAAAATTATTTTCCCGTGACTCATTACGATGACTGGTAAAAATTAACAAAATGCATTTTCGTAAAATGAATTCGCTATTTCGCGAAGACAATCAAAAAGAGAATAACAAACTACAAAAAATATATATGTATTAAAGCTGTTACCACATGTTGCAATTTACGAATATGTATTTTACATTTAATGGATTTTAATTCATCACATATCAAGTAATATCCATTAAAAATGAATACGTAAAGAAAGGTGAAAAAATTCCTACAAAAGTCAGGCAAATATTGCATATGTTAAAATAAGCCTCAAATGAGAAATAAATAAATATGATGCCACAAAATAAAGTTTTTTTAATGAATAATTAAACAATACAATTCTAGAACGTTAGAAAGTTTTTCTATTAGTGTTTTTGGACCATTGCTCAGTGAAAAATGAATGCAAATTTCTCGTCAGTGAAGAAATCCGAATCATAGTTTGTATGCAAGTTACTGTAACATAAAAAAAAATATATCTTTGTGACTCATTACGATGCATGGAAAAAATTAACAAGATGCATTTTCGTAGAATGAATTTGTTATTACCTAAAAACAATCAAAAAGATAATAACAAATTACAAAAAGATACACTCTATTAAAGCGGTTACCACATATTGTAATTTCCGTATATGTATTTTATATTTGATGGATTTTAATTCGTCACATATCAAGTAATATCCACGAATGGAGAGCTAAGTTTAAAAGTGATTACGTAGAGAAACGTCAAAATATTTGTACAATAGTTTTTCTTAATAAAATACATTTAAATTCTATCAATGATAAATTTTATTAAATCAGGCAAATTACTGACATATGTTAAAATAAGCCTCAAATAACAAATAAATAAATATGATACTACAAAATAATTTTTTTAACGAATAAGTAAGCAATTTTTTATTAGTGTTTTTGGACCATTGTTCAGTGAAAAATGAATGCAAATTACTCATCAGTGAAGAAATCCTAACCATAGTTTGTGTTCAAGTTGCTGTAATATAAAACAAAACAAAACAAAACAAAATCTTTGTGACTCATTTCGAGGACTGGTAAAAATTAACAAGATGCATTTTCGTAGAATGAATTTGTTATTACCTAAAGACAATCAAAAACAGAATAACAAATTACAAAAAGATATTATTATATTAAAGCGATTACAAATAACGTAATTTATATGTATTTTATATTTAATGGATTTTAATTTATCACATATCAAGTAGTACCCATGAATGGAGAGGTAAGTTTTAAAATGATCACGTAGAGAAACGTCAAAATATTTCAACAACATTTATTCTTAATTGAAACACATTTAAATTCTACCAATGATAAATTTTATTAAATCGGGCAAATACTGATATATGTTAAAATAAGCCGCAAATAACAAATAAATAAATATGATTACTACAAAAGAAAGTTTTTATTTAATGAATAAGTTAGCAATACAGCCGTAGAATCTAATTAGAAAGTTTTTTTATTAATGTTTTTTGACCATTGTTCAGTGAAAAATAAATGCAAATTTCTCATCAGTGAAGAAATCCAAACCGTAGTTTGTATGCAAGTTGCTGTAAAAAGAAAAAAAAAATTCTTTGTGACTCATTACGATGACTGGTAAAAATTAACAAGATGCATTTTCGTAGAATGAATTCGTTATTTCCTGAAGACAATCAAAAAAGAGAATAACTAGTCCCAAGAAGATGTATGTTAAAGCTGTTCTCACATACACTGTGCTGTGATTTACGAACAATAGATTTTACTGCGGTGCTGTCCGAAGACATTAACGGGTGAAAGAAGATGTATGCTGTAAATTTGAAAACAATAGAAATCTTTGTATCTGCGGCCTGTCAGTGTGAATAAAGAATAAAAATGCATGATTTTTTTTAGTTTCTTATTTTTATTTTGTGTGGGAGTTGGAGAGTTGTGAATGACCAGATGACATGGTTTTGTTCGATTTACCCAGGTCAAAAAAATATATACAACCTGATGTTTCAACGATTAGATAAGGCGAATATATTTGTTAGGAAAAAGTGGTGGGAAAAAACATACCCAATTTCAGTAGTAAGATTCGTCAATGTTCCTTAGTCCCGTTTCAAGATGGTACAGTCGTGAAGAAAAAAAGTAAACACCCCAGACCAAACTTTGTTTTCTTTCAATTGCAACACTCAATTTTGTCAATATATTTTAAATCTTCGGTTCAAACTATGCCTAGAAATGAAATTTCAAGTCATTTGGATGATAAGTTTTTGAATTATAAACATTCAAAATTTAGAGCTTCGAATGTTAAATTACATTTTCATATTTTTATTAATATCTCCTGAAATTATAATCCAAATGTGATATATTTTTTCGTGTGATTATAATACTGAAAAACTAAAGCATAAATACATTGAATTTGTAATTAAAAAAAATTATAATATGAATTACGAAATTAATATTCGAAAAAAATATGAATTGCAACCTACAATTTTTTGATAGATTTATATTTACTATGTCCTGCGTTATTCGAATTCTTAATTTAAAATTTTCCTTCCACGTAGTTTTCAAATTTTGATTAAAAAATGTCAAAATGATGGTTTAAGACAGGGTTGGCGAACCTATGGCACGCGTGCCAGAGTTGGCACGTAAGACAATTTCTCTGGCACTCGAAAAAATAAAACAATGCAATTATTTTTGCATGAATTAACACATCAAAAGAATTTTCTTTTTTTTTTTGTGATGTTATGCAGAATTTTCGACATGCATTTTGCCTTTCGATAAGATTTTATAAAGCTGCATTTTCCAAATTAATTTTTTAGACAGTCGCTGCAGTAAAATCGAAAATGGATCCAATTGATATGTATATCCAATTTATATGTATAACTATCAAAATATGAATCAGGCATACAGCATTCTTCATCGAGCATACAACAACAAAAATCACATGAATAATTTATTGATGCATTGTTTAATGTAACTTAGATAGTTATAACTAGATATTGCATTAAAATTAAGGTAAAAAAAGTTCTAAAATAAAATCTTGTATATTTGTTTCCTTATTACAGTGAAAATATTTTACATAAATTAATCATATTTACGAATTAAAATTTCCTTAATTTAATGGCTTTTTCCAATAGACAGAGAAGTAGCATTTTGATTTGTAATATTTTTAAATTATTAATTATTAATGCATGAAAGCAACTGATTCTTTAACTAGTGTTTTGTATAAACATCGTACGTTGCAAAATTATTTTATGTCAAAATGTGGCACGTTACACTGTTGATAGATATTGTTGGCAGTGGCGCCAACTTTTGAAAAATACTGGGTGGGCTCAAAACCCTTTTAGGGTAAAATGACGTTGCCATTTTGCTTTCTTTGACAGTTTGGGAAAAGTCGATATTTCAAGTTATAAGTTAGAATTTTTTTTTTTTCAGTATAATATAAAGTTCAACTTTATATTATTCTATAATATAAAGTTGCGATTTTATTTAATTGTATTCTCATGGGGTCTTCGTTTTATGGACTATAATATTTACTATTTTACCATGAATTTGACAACATATTAAAAGTCAAAAGACTAGAAAATATTAAAATTGGGCATTTAATGCAAATGCACTGAAATGTTTGTATTAATAGTAGTAGTATAATTTACTTAACCTATACCGATGATTCAAAATAGATACAATTTATTTAACCGCTGATAACATACATACTTCCAGTTAAAGAAAGTATACAAAATGCAATTCAAGTACATCTTTCAGATATAGCATTTATTTTAAAAGGGGCTGCATGCACATTAAAATACGAAATCTGATTTTTATACTGCCTCCTGTGAAAAGTATGAAATATGTAGACATGACTTCTGAAGTGATTTGAAATCGAATAGCTGTTTTCATTTAATATACAGTGAAACCTACCTGTGCGACCACCTCCATTAAGCGACCACCTCTCTGAACGACCATTTGTTCATGGAACGAAATTTATTTCCATATGCTCAATACCAATTTTACCTCCATTCACAGACCATCCCAGTTGAACTCCCTCCATGAGCGACCAATTTCTTTGAAGAAATTTCTGTTTTTTCTGGTCGCTTGAAGAAGGTTTTATTAGAAAAATAATTCCGGAGAGCGCATTATTCATCAGACTTCTAAACTAAGCTTAGATTTTATTTTTTTTTATATCCTGGTAACTTTTAAGTGTTTAAACCCCTTTGTGCCTTTTTAGGCAATGAATTTAACCCTGATAACAAATTAAGAATGACGATCAATAAACTCCCCTGCCCTATTCTGTCGGGAAACTCTCAAAGAAATAGATAAATTAATGAAATCGTCTTTATTTTTTCTCGTCCAAAAAAAAAAAAAAAAAAAAAAAAAAAATGCATTTATTTGCTGAACTTTGAAAGGACTGGGAAATAAAAGTTATAAAAGGTAAAACCATAAAATCAAAGCAAACGTCAATGTATTCATTTTTTAAACTCTGCAGTCATTAACTTATGTAATTAACTTTCGATATGATACTT
Organism: Maratus speciosus; assembly: GCA_963932465.1. Classification (NCBI taxonomy): domain Eukaryota; kingdom Metazoa; phylum Arthropoda; class Arachnida; order Araneae; family Salticidae; genus Maratus; species Maratus speciosus. The sequence goes on from OZ010798.1 coordinate 298,935,497, forward strand.
AAAATTTCATATTTTTTCCAAATGTGAAAAATAAATTTTAGTAACATTAATTGTTACCTTTTTTCAACAATTAAAATCTAGATTTAAACATGACCTCCATTAAGAGACCACCTCTCGGAGCGACCCATTTTTATTGGAACGGACCGGGGTCGCTTTAGAGAGGTTTTAATGTATATATATACACATATATTACATCTTCATTTATAACTGATCGCTGTCTCATGAACTGAAAACTTAGTTCATTTATGAAGAAAAATTAATTCGCGAAATTCCAGGAAATTTCTTTTTTGAGAGAAAATTGATTGTACATCTTTTAGAATGAAAGGGGGGGGGGATAGGCTCCTATGTGTCTGCTATTGCTGTTTTTGCCGTATTTTTAAACAAAATAATTTTGTGAACATTAACGAAATAATTACTTTTCAGCGATTGAAAAATAAATAAGCACGAAAATAGAATAATGAAAATTGGGTGGGCTGGAAGAGCAAATTATTGGGTGGGCTCTGGCCCCACGGGCCCATATAAGTTGGCGCCACTGATTGTTGGTTGACTTTTTGGCACGCGCACGTAAAAAGGTTCGCCGAACCTGGTTTAAGATGTGCAGAAAAGCATAATTTGAAAAAAATATATACTTTACTCCTTTTATTCGAAGAATATTAAGCGAGTGAAATGGTCATATTAACAAGAAATAATTCATTAACAGAAGTGACATAATCATTCTGTGGCATTTCAATAATCGAGTACCGAACTTCAATTTGGATGCAGTTCCTAAAATAGGCTAATTTTAAAATAATATCTATAAAACTAATCATACGAATTCCACGAAAATTTGTATTTAGGCTAATTGAAGGGTGTAGAATTTATTCATGAGTACCATTACACAAAACAAAAGAGGTACACTTATATTTAATAGTTATTAAAATGAAAAATTATTATTAAATATATGATTCCCTTAAACATACAGTTTATTAAATAATTTTAGCTTACATAAATTTCTCAGAGTTTAAACCACTTTTAAGAGGTTAAATGAGTTTTGATAGGCCGAAATTATAATTCTGTCATAAAGTCATCTGAATTCTAACTCTTAGTTTTTTAGCACTTTGGCACTCAGACCAGAGGCGTAACGATGGGGGGCGGGGGGGGGGGCTCCAATATATGTCAACTTGGGAAGTTTGAGCTTAGAGTTGAAAAATTCTAGATTTTAAAGACTTTTTTTTTTTTTTTTTTTTTTAATAATATTAAAAAAAAAAAAGTGAAAATTTTATTGTTTTGTTAAATATTTTTCTGAGTTCTGTAACAGTAAACAAGTTAAATTATCAAAAGAAGTACAAAAAGCAACCAGACTCAATTTGTCATTGTGTTTCTCTGTGCTATGAAAATATCATACATCTACCAGACCTGAATTCCTCTACTGTTGTCCATCAACAATGTCTCTAATCTATTCTCTTTATTTCTTCCAAAACTTTGTTCCTTTCTCAAAATTTCAAAATAACGTGACGGTATTTTCATAAGCAGTGCGATCATGACTCGTACACAATCGAAGACAAAAAATTTGCAAACCTTAAACTAATACTGGTTTTCTCTAAATATATAACACTTTCTCTAAATATATCCTTCTATATATATAAAAAAAAGAAAAGCTTTGGAAATGGATCAATGAAAATCTGCGTAGATACCGCGAAACGCATATGATTGGTCAGAGCTTTCTGACGCAATACGATGGGTTACCAAGGCAGGGGTCCCGCCTCTGTCGCCGAACATAGCCAAGTTCGTCGCCAACTTGGCGATATATCGCCAAATTTGGCGACCTAAATTAGACGCCGAAAGTGACGCCAACTTAGCACTAGTTCCAGTATTTCGCCAAATTTCCATAGACTCCCATTGAAATTCAATAGGATTTACTTACTTGCAGGAAATCAACAAATTGAGATATTTCAATGCAACAAAAACTAATATTAGCTTATGAATAGAGCTTAATTGAACTATTTACTTTATTTTTAAGCACAAACACTAACTATTTACAATATTCGTATATATGTAATTTTATATTTAATAATTCTTATAATTATGAAACTCGGTAAGTTCTAATGATTATGTGCTTGCAGATAAGGAAATAAAATTGTCAGGAGTTGGGGAGGAGCGCGTTTTTACCAAGTGGAATATAAAAATTGAATGCATAGAAAATAAGGGATCGCGAAGCGATCCAGAATGGAAACGCGAAACATTTACGTCTGCGGTTGGCTAGGAAATAGGGATTACTTCGCGATACCGAATGGAATCGCGAAGCGATTACGCGGGGGGTTGGTGAGCGCAGCGGGTAGGGGGGCAAAGCCCCTAGTAACCTTAAAAAATCAATTTTTCAAGGTTTAAATATTATATTTACTGTATTGTTTGAAACTGCTTCTTTAGCTTCATGCTCAATAATTCCAAGATAGGAAAATAGAAACTAATCAAGTTTTGATTTTAATTATTTAAATGAAAGAGGTATTTAAGCTTTTATTAAACAAACCAATAGTTATAATTTTTATGTTTTTAGTTTCAGTATTTTTCTTTGGAAAAGATTTTTACGTATAAGTACAGTACAGCGCCGATTATCCGAACACGTCGGGACTGACCCTAGTTCAGATAAGCAAAAGTTCGGATAAACGGACAGACAATTTAAGGGATGTTCCTGAGTATACTAAAATTTTCACACATTATCCAGGCTTAGGACTGGCTGTACCAGTTAGTGGTGCTGCCAGTAGTAGTTTAAAAATTGGTTTTTTTGTCTTTTTATTTATTTTTTGTTTACTTTTTTATCATTTCAAATTTTCTTTTTCTCTTTTTATCATTTTCTGAACTCCAGAGATTATAATTTAAGCAAAAAAGCTTGCTTCAAAGAAGAGATTCTTTTTAATTCAGCCATATCTCGAATTCTTCTTAAATACATTAGTTGAATATTACACAAGCCTGCGATGAAAAAATTGCCGGTATAGTAAGTGGCATTTTTTATAGTTTTTTAGATGCTGATTGCTAGAAAAATAATGAAAAAATTCCATCACGTACAGTTTCATCACAAATCGCAATCTAATTTATTTATGAAATTAGTATATTTTGGACCAAAAATTATTATTTATATGAGTTTGATAAATAAATTTATGGACTTAAAATAGTAAATTGGAGCATTAAACTAATAAAAAAGAAGGAAGAAAATATTTCAATACAGAATATTTCTCTTAATCGGTAAACTGCCTATTAAATACAATATTAAGACAGAGGAAACTATACCTAAGGAAGACCTAAGTTGTCAATGGTGATTATACTAGAGAGGAGTGTAAGTCCGCGACAATAAATAGTTCTGTACTGAATATGAAAGAAATGGCATATTAAATCTCTTTTTTTTTCTTCATTTTCACAGAAAAATGATTGACTCATTAATCGAAATCGATTGAGCTTAGCATATATTCATTTTTATGATAAATATCTAATAATAATCAAGGAAATGTATTTATTCGCAAGAAAGGTTTTTGGCGAGTACTTGGCGCGGTGCTCGCAAATAACTAGCAACCTTAGACCCCCAACAGAGCTGTGCGGGGTGATGGTCAATAGATATTGCCTCTTCTTATTATCAGAGATTGTAGATTTTTGATGTCCAATCAAAAGTTTCTTTTTTTAAGCTATTACTTTTAGAGAAAAATTTACGGTGGATTCGAATTTTTCGGAAAATTTCACCCCAAGTACATACCCAACATATGGATGAAACATTTAAAATAACAAAGAAAATTTTCTTTTGCAAATTAAAACGAATAAAAGAAGCTCTTTATTGTAAGGCTGTTCTCAAAAAAATTATCTTTCCACACTCAAGAACCGGAAACTTTATATTTTAAGGCTCTTTTTTAAATGTAAAAACAGGATACTTGCAGGCATGATATTTGAAGGGATTTGAAATCTAACAGTTTTTCTTAGTTTCCGGTAAATTAATTACAAGCATTTGTTGTCTAAGAATGGATTTTTATTTATTTATCTAATTTATTGGACAATCGCGTTGGATAGAAAATTTTGGTGGATTAGACAATTTCACCTCAAATAAATATGAAGCATATGGAAAGAATATGTAAAATAACAAGAATTTTCCTTTTGTGTGAATTAAAACGAACCTTTTTTTTTTTTTTTTAATGCGGACAGAAGTTTAAACTATTCTTATTTTACTTAGAATTGATCAGAAGTTAAATTAATTTGTCTTTTAAACAATGATATAAATTCAATATTTTAACAGTATTTTAGACACAAAAACAAGAAAAAATTCACCAATTATTCATAATGCATACTATATTTTTATACATAAATGTAAGTTAATTTGATTGTAAGTTAAATTATAATTTAATTTGACATAAATCAATTAACTGGAAACGAAATTGCAAAATATCTAAATATATTGGATTAGTTTAAAACAATTTCTTCAATGCTACTAAAAATGTGCATTTGTTTGTAAACATTGTGAGAAAAAAAATTGTGAGTAAAGTGTTGTACGAACATTGTGAGATGGTGTGTATGTGTGTTTCCTTCTATTTTAATAGATAAGTTTGAAAAAAGTGATATTATAATAATTTTTAGGATGAAATTTATATTGAATATGAAATTGGAATAAAATTTGTAAGGATATAATTAGATTATTTTCAAATTTTTCTTTTGTTTTAAACATAAAAATTGAATGCTAAATAATAAGAATTTTATCTTTATTTAAAATGTTAACATATATATCAATAACATTTTTATTCGGCTTCATAATAAAACACTGCACAACTTTTGAATTTTAGCATTCATTACTATGAGTTTATTACACCGGTAGATTTATTTAATGTTATTATTGTAATGAAAGCTTTCAAATCTGGGACTAAATAATAATTGATTTAGAAAAGGAAAGCTAAAAATATTACTTCCTGTTTTCTTTTATGATTTCTCGAAGAAGATTTCTATTACAAACAAATCAGCGAAGACCATTTATTTTTATTATAAAAATAAGGGGGAAAACAATTTTTATTTTATACACGTTTCATGTGATTTACAATAAATTCTATATTGAATGTATTAAAAAAAAACTGTTTAATTTAATATGATATAGCTTCTTGCTAGCTAATTTTATATGATATGATTTTTGTTCGCCCACTTTTAAAATAAAATTTCCTGTCCTTTTTTTTCTGGTTGGGTGGGAGGGTGTCTGAACTAAAACACAATTTTTTTTCTTATAAATTAGTTCTTTCTGAATATTTTTGTACATTAAATCATCGTTAATTTTATATCTTCGCGAAAAAACGCTGAAAATAGCATTATAAATGACTAAAACTTCAAAAATTGCAGGATGAAAAAATTTCTATATTGGAAAAAAATAGGATTCCAGGGGTCGATGCAGGTTTTTATTCTTGGGGCCCATTTTGTGAAAAGTAAAAGTTATTTTTGGGAATTTTATAATATTTTTGTGAAAAATACCATTTTGTAATGAAAGTTGTAATCCAGTTACTCAAATTCGAACCAAGAACTTATTAACAAAAACTTCTTTAAATCCCTTTGCTAAAGTTTTTGCTTTTCGTGACCTGGTTTTATTTACAAATTACATATTTTAAAACAGTTTTTATGAAAAAGATTGTTACGAAAGGGGCCTGGCCTATTTTATTAAAAGGAATTTTGTGAAGGGGCCTGTTTTATTAAATTCCTTTTTGTGAAGAGGCCCATTTTATTAAATACATTTTTGTGAAGAGGCCCAGTTTATTAAATTTATTTTTGTGAAGGGGCCCATTTTATTAAATTTATTTTTGTGAAGGGGCCCATTTTATTAAATAAATTTTTGTGAAAGGTCCCTAAATTGGTCCCAAATTTTGTCTGGATCGACCCCTAGGTTCAATTTGCGAATGTTGAGAAATCGTCGCGCAACCCCCCCCCCCCCCCCCCCAAAAAAAAAAAAAAAAAAACCCCACAAAAATTGCTGTACGCGAATTCCAAATAAACTTCATTGAAAAAAGGATAAAATTTATTGTATTGGATTAAAAGTTAACAATTGGATGTATTTTTAATAATGTAGAAAATCGCCGCAAAAAACAAAAACAAAAAAGAAACATTAAATCGCATAAGAATCGCTAAAAATTCAGAAATCACAGATGACAAAATTTAGTACATTAGGCTAAAACAATGGAACCGAAATTCTTTTAGGAATACGGAACAATCTGCGTGGAACATGAAAAAACAAAAGAATTGGTAACATGAACTCGCTCAAATTTATTCCCCCAAACAACGATAAACAGCCAAATCCGGCGATCCTACAACGCCAAAGTTAGTAAAAAGGCTGGCGTAGCATAGTACCCATTGACTAGTTAAACGTGCCCCAACTTGTAGTTGAAATCGGATCTCTCTGTTTCCAGGGGTCTACTCGCCACCCCTTCTTCAAACCCTTCTTACTGACCTTATCTCTACTCCTGAATTATTGTCTTTCTTTATCCTGTGCTGTATACATATGTTTTTATTCCTACATGTGAGTTATAGTAGTAATTTTTACTTCTAGTTTTTTCTGCATTTGAGAACATGGCTGCCAGAGGATTTGCTAATTCACCGAATTGTTTCTGCTGTATTTGTGGTAACTATACAGTGAAAAAACAACAAAGAAGTATTTCTGATTTTATAAGAAAATGTATTTCACTTACTTTCGTATAAAATTGCGCGATCAAGACAAGCCATGGGCTCCACACAAAGTTTGTCGTATTTGTGTAGAAGAATTAAGGAAATGGTTTCAGTGTAAAAAGCAATCTTTTCGGTTTGGAGAGAACCTAAAAATCACAGTGATGATTGCTATTTTTATATTTGATATGTGAAAGGTTTAAATTTAAAGAACAAAAAGGAAATATTTTATCCTGACATTCTGCCTGCCATACGTCCTGTCCCTTATGGACATGGTAAAGGAAAAATCTTGTTGATCCAAAAAAGTGTTACTTCCACCGTTTCATATGAAATTTGGTCTTATGAAACAATTTGTCAAGGCTTTACTAATAGAAGGTGAATGTTTCAAATACCTTTGTGAGCAGTTCCCGGGTTTATCTGAAGCAAAACTGAAAGAAGGTGTGTTTGTAGGACCAGACATCAGGAAAACGATGAAAGATGAAAATTTTGAGAATAAAATGAAAACAAACTAAAGAAAAGCATGGAAATCTTTCAAACTAGTTATTATTAGCTTTCTTGGCAACAAAAAGGTCTCGAACAACAAATCTATTGTACAAGAGATGATAAAATTTTTCAAGATTTTTGGGTGTAATATGAGCTTAAAAGTTCATTTTCTCGATTCACATCTAGATTATTTTCCTGAAAATTTAGGTGAGTTAGTAAGGAACAAGATGTAAGATTTCATCAGGATATAAAGGAAATGGAGAGGCGATATCAAAGCAAATGGAATGTCAGCATCATAGCCATCTACTACTGGATGCTACAAAGAGGCAATCCCTGCGAAGTTCACAATAGGAAAAGTGGCAAAAAAACTTTTGATGTAAAGAAAAAACATTACTTCAAGGACTTGTAACCTTCTACATATACTTAACTATTACTTGAACTCAGATATAAATGTAATTTATATGAATTTATAAATAAATGAAATTTAAATGAAATGTCAAAATTTCGTGATTTCAGCTTTTTCTTTAAAAATATGCAATCATTTTGTGAAAAATCCTTACGTGATAGAAAAATATGGATTTTATTTTCGGAATCAGCGATAAAAAAAACATAAAAAAAAAGTTATCAAAATTAATGCAATTTTCAAAAAGTATCTTTTTGCAGGTCTGTGTTATCAGCGTTCGTCTGCCGTTCGACTCATTTCATAGCTGTTTCCAAACATTCAAATGCTTCGTTATGTGAAGGATATGGGTCATTTTCAGAGCATTCGTTTTCATTTTCTTCTATTTCATCCTCTTTCCCCAAGCCTTTTATTCTCTTGTCACCGCTCCCAACGATACACTAATCAGGGATTCGATTTCGAAAGCTAAATCTGAAAGAGAAAATATGAGAGAAATAGGGTGTTTGGATAATTAGAAGTTCAGCTTAAAAAATGTTTTGAGAGAAATAGGATGTCCGGATAATTGAAAGTTCGGTTGATTGGAGTTCAGATAATCGGTGCTCTACTGTATCATTATCCTAAACACACATTGCACATATAATTTCAGTTGGAAAATAAAGCAATTTGTTTCAAGTGGGGAAATTTTTGAATTATAAGTTGAGAAATGTTTGAATTCTGCCCCCCGAAAAAATATTTGTAGCTACGCCCGTGACTCAGACAAGATATTTAGTCTTGTTAATTAATATTTTGATACTCAAATTTAATTAATGAGTATTCAACTTTGATGCTTGCATTTTTAAAAATGGATTTTCGTGATTTCAAACAGTTCCTGAATATAACAACGACCGGCTGCAGGACAAATACTGACTCCGAGTGTCCCCTTTCTATCATAGTTTATATTAACAATCGGTTGTTACCTTTATTATATAGTTTGAAAGCTGCTATAAACTGAAGGACTTGGACAAATGCATTATTCACACTAAAATTACCACGAGGTGTCATATGACCCTTTTTAAAAATTTATTTGGAATTTCTTGAAAATATAAAGTTACGAAATCCCCAATGATTTCACTACCTTCATTGAAATATAGAATCGAATTATTCCTTAATATTGCCTCATCTCCGGACTACTTTTTTTTACCGAGAAAAAATCAAATTTGGCCTAACTACCGCAAAGGGTCATTTGACCCTTGGGTGAATTTATGTTAAATCATAAAGGTTTAAATGTGTTATTGTGGGACAAAACTATTGCAAAACATATTTTTGCTATTGCATCATCTATTTTACTATATTGCATCATATTTGTATTGTTAATAGGTTGTAACGTATTGCGTAACCGGCGAAAAAATTTCTAGGCAACAACTTTTACTCCAATTAGCTGAAGAACTTGCCGAAGATTTTCAACGTGAGCAACAGAAAGAACAAGAAGTTATACAGGCAAGCTCAAGAGATTCCAGTTTAGTTTCGATTGTGCCAAAGAGAAAAAAGTGCCAAAAATTTTTTACGAGGGAAATAAAACTACAAAAATCTGTTTGAAATGTACAAAATATATGTGTGTAGAAAATGTGCTTTCGAGAAAGAAATTATTTGCTAAATATGCAGTGAACATAAATAAAATTTGTATAATATTTATTTCTAAATTTTGAAATGTTTCTTCTTTATTTTTTTTTATGTTATTATTATTTTTTTTTTTACTTTAATTTAAAAAAAAAAATAATCGTTATTTGAAGAAAAATGTTTTATTCATACACCAAATTGCACCAAATGGTATATTTTTTGCAGTACATCATAAAATATATAACTTTTTATAGAGGGATCATTTGACCCTTTCTGGTAGGATAGGTATTTAAAAAATATCGGTACATTTAGTGTTTAGGTCCTTTTTTCAAACTTTGAATCTTGTCAAACCCGGCTGCTCGCGTTTTAATCTTTTCAGTATTTTGACAGTTAGGTAAGAAAAACATGCGTATTTGAATTTTGGCACTCGCATTTAATAATTTAGAATTGCACTCATACTTAGGCTGATTATCCTTTTAAGTATTTTAAAATTTTTAGTAAATGATTTTTTTTAAATACAGTTAATTAGAACCACGAGAAAATCGACATAGAATTTGTCAATGAATAACGTAAATTTGACTAATACTGAATCATTATTATATGTTAGGCAATAAACCTTAAACAACTATTCATATGTTCTCATACAACCAACGAATTAAACGCATCAGTGATTTTTTTTTTACATTTGACTGCAAGTGATAAGAAATGATGCAAAATCTTTCCAGCTAAAAACAGAAAAGTAGCATTTATTTTAAAAAAGGCCAAAACCTTTTGAAATCTAATTTAATAGAAGTTTTTGCTTCTATAATCTCACATACAAAGAAACCAGTCTCGGTTTTTTATGTCACATACATCCTAAAATCCTCACACCTTTGGCTTATAGAGAATTAATGGCATATAGTTGCAGAGCTTGGAATCATTTCAATGCACTAGAAAAATATTGTCCATCTTAGAAAACCTCCCCTAAATGTTCATGATAAGACTTTTGTGTTTCATTAATTAATAGTTATGCTTAAAAGTTCTGATGTTTTTTTTCTACTTTAGTGCTCATATTTTAGATTGTTTATCTCTTGGTTAAAGGATCACCTAGACAAAAGTAGGGGAGAGTGGTTCATCTTGGGCCATTTTTTTCTTTCTTTTTTCATTTTTTTTATAATAATCAATTGTCAAAATTTTACCTGGTATTCATTCGTTTAACCTTTGCCTAAATTATTAAATAGCTTTTGATCTTATATCAATTACAAAAAAAAAAATAAAAATAAAAATAAAAAAAAAATAAAATAAATAAATAAATAAAATAAAATAAAATAAAAAATAAAAATACTAAACTTGTGGTTTGTTCCAAGGTGTACCACGTGGTGGGGCACCTTGGGACAGTTAAAAATAGATGTGAAAAGTTCAATAATTGAATTACAATATACGTGGAATAATTCGTTCAGGATAAGAAATTTATTTAAACTGATACAGATAACTATTTTAAATTTTCTAAGTTTTTAGAGATGCAACGAATATTCGGTATAAGTTTTCAGTTTTTTTTTTCATGCTCCTAATTTGAAGGAATATTCTGTTTATTTGCTGAAGCTTATTCATGAGCAAGGGTATGCGCATCATTAATTGTTAATCCATAGTAAAATTTCGAAGCTTGTAAAATGTTGTCTACCACCTTTCCTTCCTCATCATCGGTGAATATTCTTCGACTTTTGTAACTTTGATATATATTTGAAGATAAAATTTGTCTGTTCACTTTAAAAAAAAAGTATTAACATGACGATTGAGAGCGGCCTTACTAACATTGTAGACCGCAGATGATTTCCTAAAACATTTCACCTGATACAATTTTTGAAACAGCTTTCTGAATATTGTCAGCACAAATTGCTGCATTTTTTTCATATTCTAAATTTCTAATCCTTGCTTTTGATAAGCCTAATGACTTCCGAAAACGATAAATAATAACAATTAATAAATAAATGTTATATAGATTAAATAAAAATGTTTTAAACACAATATCTTTTTGTTAAAATATTTCGAATAAAAGTTAGCTAGGCATATCTTGTGTCCCAAGGTGCCCCACCTCCACCTGTCCCAAGGTGCACCCTATATCCACTATGAAATTCTAGAATGCCATGCTGTTAGGATTAGCACTAGAACTATTATTATGCATCAGTTTTATCGAGAAAGCTTTAAACTTCATTATATTACCTTTTATTTCAAAATATTTTCAATCAAATTCGACTTTGCAACTTATCAAACTTTTACATGAAAGTTACTAAACATGTTTGCAAAATAAAAATCTTAAACAAATTCTTGCCTGCTTCATCAATGGAATCAAAACATGCCTGAAAGTTAGATTGTGCAGCTATCTATCTGCATCTGCAAGAGCTAAGAGTTAATTTATAATCTAGGGCAAAAAAATAAAGCTGACCCGGTGTGTACAGTGTCCCCTAATATACCGGGTGTCCCGAAAAGGACTGACTGATTTTAAAATTCAATAACTTCCAAACGGTGACAGATATTAAAAAAATTCTTGCAGGAGGGTTATGCATAAAGTCAAAAGTTTTTTTACAGTGATTTTCGATTTTAGTTCGAATTACAAACAATAGATGGCGCTGTAAGCAATAGTCGCTAAATACAGGCTCGATTTTTGGTCCTTTCTGTTGTTCCATGCAGAAAAAGGAGATGGAAATGTATTAACCGGGCCACGAAGTACCAAAAATCGAGCCTGAATTCTATTGATCGCAGCGCCATCTATTGTTTGTAATTCGAACTAAAATCGAAAATCACTGTAAAAAAACTTTTGACTTTATGCATAATCCTCCTGCAAGAATTTTTTTAATATCTGTCACCGTTTGGAAGTTATTGAATTTTAAAATCAGTCAGTCCGTTTTGGGACACCCGGTAGATGCAATCAAGCTAAATATTTGAAAATGAGTGGTACAAAACTGGCTAACAAATAATGCGGAATTGTTTTTAAAAAATGATATAGCATAAATGATCAATAACAAATTGCATGGTGAATTACATTTATAAGCCTGACAGCAGCGTAAGCTTTTTGCATAAAATACCCCAAACCTTCTTAAATCTAATTTAATAACAGTTTCTGCTTCTACACTCTTATATAAATTATTTTTAATTTCTACCTCATAACACCCTTTTGTACAAGTCATGGTACGGGAGTTTCAATGAGCTAGGGAAAATGATCTGTAATAGAAAGCGTCAAAAATACAAAAAGATTATGATAAGATACTTAAATTCAATTTATTAATATATATGGTTAGAAGTTTCGAATTTTTTTTTTAGACTTTTGTGCAAATTTTTAATTTTTTTTAGCATTTGAAAAATGATACATAATCATAATATAATCGTTTAACAATTAATGCCACAAAACTAAAACTCTTTTGTTAATTCTAGTGTACAAGAATAAGTCGAACATTTGTAAGCCTGGCAACAAAAGACACTACAATTTTTTTTAACGAAAAGTAGATGAATAATACACTTTTAGAAAAGTCAAAACCCATTGAAATCTAAATCTATCATAAATAAACAACTGTTTTAATTTGCACACTATACACTACTTATACTTCTACATCCTTTATAGAATTCATGGCACAGGAGTTTCAGCACGCTACAGAGCACCTTATAAAGACTTCTGTTTATTTAAGAAAAAAAGTCCTCTCTACCTGTGTATCTTAGAAAGCTTCCAAATTATGAGAATTGCATGATAAGACACTTGTGCTTAATTAACATACAGTAGACGCTCGATTTTACGAACTCGAGTGGACTCATATAATGTGTTCGTAAAATCGAAAGTTCGTAAATGGGAATAAAATTACTTCAATGTGATGCTGGTCGGGACCAGTACATCAGTTCATAAAAACGAAGAATTACTAAAAAGGAGGTTCATAAAATCGAGCGTCAATTGTACTATTTTAGAAGTTTTACAATTCTTTGTAATCATTTTGTCGGCTCTAATGACTTTACTTCCATATAATAAACTTCCAAAATAAATTTGAATAAGCTTCCAAAAATCAAACATTTCTAAGCCTGACAACAAAAGAAAAACTTCTTCATCTAAAAATAGAATAACTTCTATTTTTAGAAAGGCCAAAACCTTCTAAAATCTAATTTAATAACCATTTCTGCTTCCACACTCATAAATAGAACAACAATTTTTTTCAATTTCCACGCTACATACGACCTAAACCTCTACCCCCTTTATAGAATTCATGGCACAGGAGTTTCAGTCCGCCAGAGAAAATTGCCTACCTCAGAAAACTGCCAAAATGCTAGAAATTTCTGATAAAGACACACGGAATGTATAACACGATGGGCATGCTTCAACGCACCACTGATCATGTGCTTCCCATTAGGCTTCGCTTCGCATGTTATTCATAAGACGAAAAATGAACTCCCACAACAAGGCCTTAATTTTTTTTTATTTGAATGGCAACATTATAGCGCCGATGCGAAAGGAACACTAACTGGCAGGAGACGACGGAAAGTTGATGATTAACAATTGTCTACGGCCAACGGATTTACTAGAGGTAATGATATTGGGTAATACCGGTGAAACAACACAAGGCCAAAGAAGTACAATACGATATCGTTAAGTTTCACTCTTTGGAACAAGTAGCAATTATTAATGGACAGGTTGAGAACATGATGTCAAGCAGTTTTAATGGCTCATTGAAATTTTAGATGCAGAGAGAGTAGGTTGTCTTTGTTTTTTGTACGCGAAAGTTGTATTATTGTGTTAATGGATAAAAACTCGTTAATAAGACGGAGGTCATAATTAATGGAGTTTCCACAATAGATGTATAGTGTTACGGTAATAGAATGAAACTATTTTCTATACACTCCAAAAAACATAAAGAATTCATCTTGCTGTGTGACATGATGCATGCGTACATGTGTTAGATATGACAAAATCTAGATTACATTTGAGATTTTATTAGATTACATTTTGATAAAATTTAGAATTAAGTCTTTGAAAAAAAATACATATTAATTTTTAGAGGCGTGTTTTATTTGCGCAAACGCTAGGTCATGGCGGAAACGTCTGATTTAGACAAAAATTTAATGGTATATCCAACGTCTGAGCAACAGATAGCAATTATTAGAGGGACTAGCTATGAGAACATGATGTCAAACTGTTTTATTAGGCTGATTGTAATTTTAGATACAGGAAGAGCAGGTTGTTTGTGTTTTTTTTTGCATGCAAAAGTTGTGTCATAAATGTTCACATACTGTGTTAACGGATAAAAACCCGTTAATAAATTGAAAACTATTATAATAAATGGAGTTTCCACAGTAGGTACATAGTGTTACAGTAATAGCCTGAAATGACTTTCTATACACTCCAAAAAGTATAACTGATGCATTTTGCTGTTTGATTCTATGTATTAGTAAACAGGAATGCATACGTCTATGTGTCAGATGTGATGAAATCTAGATTGCATTTGAGGTTTCATTAGATTACATTATGAGAAAATTTATAATTTGCGAAAAAAAAACATTCAACTTTTAAAGGTGTAGTATTTTATATGTACAAATGCTAAGAGAGCAAAAAAGTCTATTTTAGAAAAACACTTAATGGCATATTACGCTTCTATGCAACAAACAGCAATTATTAGTGGGATAAACTGAGAACATGATGCTAAGTTGTTTTAATAGGTTCATTGAAATTTTAGATGCAGGAAGAGTAGGTGTCTTTGCTTTGTATCTACGCGAAAGTTGTATTATTGTGTTAATGGATAAAAACCCGTTAATAAGACGGAGGTCATAATTAATGGAGTTTCCTCAATACATGTATAGTATTACGATAATACAATGAAATTATTTTCTATACACTCCAAAAAGCATAACTGATGCATCTTTCAGTTTGACTGTATGTATTAGTACACACGAATGCATGCACATATATGCCAGATATGATGAAATCTAGATTACATTTAAGATTTCATTAGATTATATTTTGAGAAAATTTACGATTAAGTTAAAAAAAAAAAAAAACTTTTTAAAGGTGTGTTTTATTTGCAAAAATGCTAGATCATACCAAAAACGTCTATTTTAGATAAATAATTAATGGTATACAATGGCTTCTATACAACAAATAGCAATTATATTAGTCGGACAAGCTGAGAACATGATGTCAAGCTATTTTAGTAGAATCGTTGAAATTTTAGATACAGGGCGAGTAATGTTGCCTTTGATATTTGTACTCAAAAGTTTTAGTTTTGCGTTTATGGGTAAAAATCCGTTAATAAGATAGAGGTTATAATTAATTGTGTTTCCACAATAGGTGCATAGTGTTAGAGAATAGAATGAAATTATTTTCTATACTTTGATACAAATGTATCTCATGCATCTTGATGTTTGACTGTATGTCTATGATACATGTGCACACGAATAGGTGCGTACATGTGCCAGACATGATGAAATCTAGATTACATTTGAGATTTCATTAGATTACATTCTGATTAAATTTACAATTATGTTTATAAAAAAAAGAAAAAAAACATTTCTTTTTAAAGGTGTGTTTTTTATTTGTAGAAATGCTAGGTCAGAGCGAAAACGTCTATCCTAGAGAAAGATTTAATGGTATATCAAACTTTTATGCAACAAATAGCAAATATTAGTGGGACAAGTTGAGAATATAATGTCAAGCTGTTTTAATAGGTTCATTGAAATGTTAGATGGAGAAAGAATTGCCTGTCTTTGTTTTCTGTTCGTGGAAGTTGTAATTGTGTTGATGGATAAAATTTTTTTTAATAAGATGGCAGTCATAATTAATGGAGTTCCCATAATATGCGTGTGTATAGTGTTACAAGAGTATAATTAGATGTATTTTTGCACACCCTAGAAAGTATAACAGATGCATATTGCTATTTGATTGTATGTATCAGTGCACATGAATGTGAGAGTATTATGAAATTTGCATTTTAGTAGATTACAATTTTAAGGAAATTCACAATAAAACTTCGAAAAAATTGATGTAGGAATATTCAAGACTGGAGTAGCACAGTTGACGTTTATTCCAACAGAGCGAAAAATGTCCAGATCAGGAATCGAACCTGGATACTTGGCGTGCCGTGCCAATGCCTTACCTTGAATATGCTTAATCTTGAATATGATTTAATCCAGTTGAAAAAATATTCGTTCCCTTCATTATTGATGTAGGAATTTTATCGTAATTTTCATAAAAAAGATTTACGACTTATTAATATAAATACTAGATTATAGAAAAAGCATCTGTTTTAGACGCTCTTGCGCCGGCAATATACTTATATTTTTATAACCTATATTAATCTTTTGCAATAAGTAGCAATCATTAATTAGACAGCTGAATGTCATGATATCAAGCAGTTATAATGGCTCATTGAAGATTGAATAGGCTGTCATTGTTTTTTGTACGCGAAAGTTGTATTATTCCGTTAATGGATAAAAACCTGCTAGTAAGATGAAGGACATAATTTGTGGAGTTCCGACAATAAGTTTATTGTGCGAACGGTCTAACACGAGTCGTCAGAGTTAGAGCAATAGAATGAGATGTATCCCTACACACTCCAAAAAATATAAATGATACATCACGTTGTTTGGCTGCATGTGTTAGTGCACACGAACGTGTGCATATATGTATCAGATAGGATGAAATCTAGATTATTATTTGAGATTACATTATATTACATTTTAAGTTTTTGAAAAAAAAACCCGTTAATTTTCAAAGGTGTGTTTTATTTGTATAAATGCTAGGTCACAGCGAAAACGTATATCCCAGACAAACACATAGTATATTAAACTTCCATACAACAAATAGTAAATATTAGTGGGATAAGCTAAGAACATGATGTCAAGCTGTTTTAACAGACTCGAAAGAATAATTTTTTTTCTTTGTACTGGAAGTTGTATTATTGCGTTAATGGATGAAAAAACTGCTAATAAAATAAAGGTCCTAATAAGGACCTCCACTATTAAGGACAATTATAGTAGTCCTACTAAGGGCAATTAATTGCGGAATTCCCACAACAAGTGTGTAGTGTTACAGCATTGCAGCAATAAATTTCGATGTATTTTTACAGACTATAGAAAACATAAATGTTGCAGTATGCTATTTTCTGTACACATTAGTATTCACGAACATGTGTGTATACGTTTGATGAAATCTGAATTTTAATATATTACATCTGAAGAAAATTCACTATAAAGTTTTTAAAAAAATGCATACATTAATTATAATGTAATTTCGATAAAATAAAAAAAAATCGGTATATCGTATAACATGTGGCCCAAACAAACATATTTGGAACCAGAAAATATTTTTAATAAATAAAATCAGATAATTACGAAGCAACAAAGATCTGCATTTTATTAAATAATATTTTTGAGTCGAAATATGTTTGTTGGAGCTGCGCGTTTTACACCGGAATATATAGTATGTCTACAAATTCCGGATTATAGCGAAAACATCTATTTCAGATGCTATTATGTAACAAACTTTTGTGCAATAAGTAATAATTATGAATGGTCAAGTTGAAAACATAATGCCAAGCTGCGTTAATGGCCCACTGATATTTTTGGATACAGAGCGAATAGGGTGTCTTTTTTTTATGAAAGCTATTATATTGTGTTAATAGATAAAACTTGTTAATAAAATCGAGATTATTGGAGTCCCCACTATATAAATTAAATATGTGGTAGATAGTGCAACAGTATTAACGTATTTCTACACATTCTACATAGTATTAATTCATCAAGAATACTAATTACTAATACATGTATATATTAAGTTATTTGTGTGAATGTATTAGTCTGAACAATGTGTGCATACATGTATTACCAAGTATGTTGTAAACTGGATTTAACCAGATCACCTCGGCTTAAAAAACTATAGTGTTACATCTGTCATAGAATCATGATCTTTTTCTTATTTTATTTGTTATTTTGTTTATTTTATAGGTGTTTCATTAACTGACGTGAAGTGTTTTGATTTTGATCTTTTATTCCAGTTAGAAAAAAAAATTGACGTGTCTTATAAGATGTTTTAACTTAAAAAAAAAAAAAAAAGGTTGCAAATTGTGTGAATCGAGCTTAAGAGCTAAAAGCTCGTTTAGAATCTACATCTCTGTTTTTTTTTTTTTTTTCATTCTTAAGTACCTTGCCAAAGATATTTAAACGACTACAAAAGCTATAAGTCAGAATGACTAGATCATAAATAAAGAAAAGCTATTCGAATTACAAACCTAATCGGAAACCTTACAAGGGCTACTTTAACAACCACAAAAAACAAAGAAAGGAAAACATGAAAACATTTTCTGAAGCCCTGCTCATAAATGACTTCTAACTATTTTTTATTCAGTTACCATAATTTTCACGCTAATAGGAACGCTCAGTAAAGACAGCATTTTGAGTGGTATAATATCTTTTCCATATTTACCCATATGTTTTCCACTCTACAAGCTTAGCTCAGTAAAGACAGCATTTTGAGTGGTATAATATGTTTTCTATATTTACCCAATATGTTTTAAAACATCACTGTAAAAAAAAAAAGGACTAAAAAACGGAAATACTACTGGCAATCTAGACGCCAGTACTATTTCCGTTTTTTTTTTTACGGGAATTTTCCCCCATAAATTACAGAAAAACTTCCGTTTTGAATCAGAAAAATGGAAAATTTTCTGTAATTTATGGGGAAAAATTTCCGTAAAAATATGGAAATAGTACTGGCGTCTAGATTGCCAGTAGTATTTCCGTTTTTTTTTTTTTTTTTTTTTTTTTTTTTTACAGTGAACTTTACTGAGCTAAGCTATTAGCGTGGAAAATATATTGGGTAAATATGGAAAATATATTATACCACTCAAAAAGCTGTCTTTACTGAGCTAAGCTATTAGCGTGGAAAATATATTGGGTAAATATGGAAAATATATTATACCACTCAAAAAGCTGTCTTTACTGAGCTAAGCTATTAGCGTGGAAATTATGATAACTGTAATAAAAAGTACTTAGAAATCATTTATGAAAGGTGCGTTCGTAACTATATAAATACGTAGCCCCTATAGTCATCGTCTGGCCCGTCCGTCTGTCCGCGTATAACGGCGCAGAAACTATACAAATGAATGGTTTGAAATTTAATATATATAATCGTTGCAAAAATTTGTCGAGGCATTTAAAATTTTATGAAAATTGAATCAAAATTTAAAAAGATATTAATAAAAGTTTTCTTCATTCTATTAAATCCTGTCATGCGTATTAATTCAATGATATCCCATGATAGGTAATCATTCTAGGTTGCCATTACCATGGGAATTATTTCCCATAAGATAGAGTCCTATTATTTCCGTATTAGTGAATTTAATACACAGAATCGTAATAAATTTTGTATTCATGCATTTTTGCATAAGAGTGCAACAATTATTGCACCAAGATCTGAATACTAATAAAACCTGTTATAGTACGAACGCACCCCATTTTCCACGTTTAACATACAATTTTTGACTTGTTTAATGACTATTAGAGGTCACATAATGATTAAAGTAATACTCTCACTTTATGAAACATAAACTATTAATGAACAATGGTAATTGTAACCGATGTTTAACTACATTGATTATTTTCACAATGGCTTTGTTTGTTTGTATAAAAATGGACATGTGTTGTTAGAACAACAGTAATGGCTATTAACGTAATTTGCGCTGAATAAATAAACAAACAAAAAGTAAACGTACACATCAAATGACCAGTTCAAGTGTGGTTCCGGTAGTAGTGCTAGTACGCTGCAGTGATAATCCGTCACATATGATGGCATCTAACTTTATCCTGAATATTAAAGTTAAAAAAAGTTTAAAATAATATTTTTAGAGCTAATTATTCACAAGAAAATAATATTTATCAGTATCTCTTCTTTTTACTGGAAATAATGAAATGCTTAAAATATAAAGCGATATTCGACTTTGGTATATTTGATTCTCGAATAATTCGCTATTTCGCTCATTTTTTATTCAGCATTTAAGCATCTTAAGTCAAGTTTATTTTTTTTAAATCTTAATGAGCATTTATTTTACGCTATTATTTTTTATTTTTAAATCTTAATGAGCATTTATTTTACACTATTATTTTTTATTTTTAAATATTTACTATATTATTTTTCACAAGTGTTCCCTGTAGTATATTCCGTAAGGAAATTATTTATTTGTAATTTTTCATGAGTATTTACCACGTACAAAAAAAAAAAAAAAAAAAAAAAATAATTTAAAAAATCGAGCATTGGTATTTTTTGTTTTAATAAAAATACAGTTTTATACAATATATTTTTATTAATTGTAGAAAAAACGCCGAAAGCTGGCGATAACTCACAATAAAATAACAGAACTTTGTAAAAATCACCATAAAATCACAACTACGCACAGGACGCGTTTCGAGCTTGAAAATTAACAGCCTGTCATCAGCTACTGTACTGACCAACTTGGTCGCCACTCCTCCTGCAAAACTGAAAGTTCTGATTAGTGCCAAAGTGGACCCGATCCCGAGGAATGAAGTTTCTGGGGTATATGTAATTCCAGTGAAAACTGAAGATATTTATCTCGAATACATAGGCATGACTTCACGTAAACTTAAAGTTCGTATTAAAGAACATTTGAGAGATTTAAAGTATAACCGACCTGTCAAGACTTAACCAGAAGCAGAATATACAAGTTAATTTCGAAGACGCAAAAAATATATATCCCTCAAAGAATTATCATGATTTAATTATCCGCGAATCAATAGAAATTATTACTAAAAGAAATACAGTTTGTAATGACGTTTTATCCTACAATATACCCAGAATTTGGCTCAGTTTGCTTAAAGAAAGAAAAAACAAGTAATCTTCCACTTCCCTATATCCATGATTTATTTTATTTTATTTTCCCAATGTTTCCGGATCTATAAATTAACTTCCACTTTCACTCCTTTCGTCACCATCTACGTGGATTTTGAAAATTAGGCGTTCAATCAATAACTGTTGTATTTCTTATATTCCTCCGTAGAAGACTATGTTTTATAGTTGAAAGTATACTAAGGTATTAAAATAATTTAACATTTTAAATACTGTGTCATCTTTTACGTAATTTTGCACTTAGTGTAAGTTTAACTTTAACTTTTAAAGATGAATTAAGCATTACTATTTATTTATTTACTAATTAAAGCTTTATCTTAATCTCTTGCATGTTTAAACTATAAAACTACTACATTGCTTCGTAATTATTATTATAATTTTACTTATAAAAGAATATGTATTTGAGAGATGAAATTTAATGCTCTATTTTGAATTTTACACTTCAAAAAGTGCTACTTGGGCTGAAAAAGTTTGAGAATCTTTGTTCATAAGGGGTTCGAAAAGCCAAGTAAAGTGATTTCAGAATTTATATTTTTTAATGATGTTTACTGATATCTTACAAGGAAGGTCTCCTTACAGCGCATATTCAGAATTTTTTGCTTATGTATGAAATAAAGGAAAAGTGAAATTTAGTGGCGGAATTTCAGTTGAAAATCTGTAAAAATAAAATATTTCGAATATTTGGCGCGAAAATACGGAAGTGACACGAGATTTGGCAAGAAGTACTTTTTCCTCGACAAAAGCAAACGACTTTAATGCATCTGAAAATTTCTTGTTAATTGATTTTTAGAATGCGCAGTATTTAATGAATTTAAACTAGACCAATGGAAGAGTTTACAATTTTTTTAAGTATAACATACATGTTTGTTGCCGCAGTTATTTAATTTTATCACTGAAAAAATATTCCTATGTTCTGCAACTTGTAAATACCTATTATACGTTGTAGCCAAGCTGACATTTGATTTACGTAATAGTAAATGAAATCGTAAAACATGATTGTCCTGAAGTTTGCGTTTTCACAACATATTATTACCTAAAATTTAAAAAAAAAATTGTAATATCGCTTTTTTTTTCTCTTAATCAGCTATTAATATGTATAAAATAAAATTTTATTTCATTTGTGTCGAGGTATAAGAATGTGTGGTTCCTAATGTGTTAAATGAACTTAAAGTTTTAGACAAGTGGCTAGTTATTTATAAAAACTATACCCAACTTATTTACACATTGCTATTATCTGTCACCATAATGAAATTACGTAACCAACAACCACGTTCTAGATAGTGATTAAAGTTTTAAATACAGAAGAACTTATGTTGCCTCAGAAAGAATCCAGTAAAATGCCTAACTAGCCTTTTCGCTATTTAGCTATAAATAGTTAAGCATTTGAATTTAAAAGAAGTCTGGATACACGAAAACAATTTGTTTATACGTAATAAACAACGAAGTTCTAGATACTTCATAAAGTTGATTTGTTTTTAAATAGAAAATAACTTATGTTGCCCCAGAAAGAATCCTATGAAGTGGCAGACTAAAACATTTCGTCTTTTTAGCTAAAAATAGTTAAGCGTTTGTATAAATTTTGAAATAGACGAATGCCTAAAAACAATTTGTTTATACGTAACAAACAACTAAATTTTAGATAGTCCATAAAGTTTATTTTTAAATGGAAAAGGACTTGTGTTGCCTTAGAAAGAATCTTATAAAGTGGCTAACTAACACATTTCACTATTTAGATAAAATATTTAAGCGTTTGTATAACTTTTCAAAAAGGTTAGCCTAAAATACATGAAAACAATTTGTTCATACGAATCAAACAAAAAACCTTAAAAAAAGCTATTCCAACACAGTTGAAAAGAATATTATGAAAACATTTTACTAACCACTAGTGCATTAAATCTGTAAGCAGAATTTAAGTTTTACGGTTGAATAGAATTAGAATCTCGCAACCTAGATAACTTAAAGAGCATGATTTTTTTATTTTCTTTACATGATAAAATAAATTTACTCTCTACATAAAAGTACAAATATTTTCTGCGTAATACCAAATATTTCTAACTAATTGATGTTATTTACTTATTCATGCATAAATTATTTTTCAAAATAGCGAAATTGTGTAACAAAGAATTAAAATTCTAGATAGCAGGACTCTGAAATGGTCCGCTTTTTGAATATCAATATTTTCTTAGATTTTTTTAAAAGATTTTTCTTGCAAATTTCGTAGAAATCGCTTTTGGAGAATGGAAATCGCAAATGTTGCAAAAACCTACCATGGAATTTTCTGTTAAAAAATATTGGTATTCAGTTAGCGAACCATTTGGGAGCACTGAGATAGTCTATAAAGTTTAGACTTTTTAAAATACCGAAAATTTTGTATAGTCTCAGAAAGAAAGAAAGTTGCTGACTAACATTTTCACTATTTAGCTAAGTGTTTGCATTCAGGCATCCCCCGACTATGTGTTATGCGACTTACGTAAATTCGCAGTTACGTAATAAATCTCAAAAATTACATTTGTGAACGTACTAACGCGTTTGATAGGCAGTTGCATACTTTTGATATTTATTTTATAAATAAAATATATAAACCACAACCGTAATATAGTTTATATATTAGAGTTATATTTTTATTGGTATATACAATCAAATCTATAACAAAACTACTTTATCTTTATTGTTAGTTATTCATAGGGCTGGGCGATGTCTAAAATGAATTATCGTGATAAATCGGCAGCTTTTTATCACGATATTCCGATATATCGATATTGCGACATATGAACAAAAAAATATATGTACATTTATAATATATGTATAACTTCAATATACATTATATATTTTATTAAGGATTAAAATTAAAAAAAGTATATATATATATATCATTCTCAAATAGATTAATAAAAAACTATGTATAAATAAGCAAATCTAAATAAATAAATGCTAAAAGAAACTAGTAGGATGTCTTAATGGCAAAAATTTCTTCTATTTCTACGTTTTATTACTTCAAAATTCGCTATCACAGAGGCAAAATTAAATAACAATCTATGCCCATCATGAATATTCTAAAGATATAGGTGCACTAAATTGTATGCAGTTAAAAGGAAATATAAGCATCGCATCTTTCAAACAAATCATTGAATTTCAGCACCAACCTTATTAGATGTCTGTATCCAAAATTCCTAATCTAAAAATCATAAAAGCAATACCTGTTGGACAGTATACACCCAAGCGTAAGAAGGATCTACTTATGTGAAACCGTAACAGAATAAGGTGTTTTGATTAAAATTCGTGCATTAGTTTTTGAGATACAGATATCGCTAAAATTGTGGAAAATGCAGCATAGCAGCGCCACCTATTGGACGATTAACACTAACACTTAATCAGCAACAAGTTATGTCAACGTCTGTCTGAATTTGAAATGTTATGAAAATACGTGCGATAATTCTTGAGAAAAAGCTATAGCGGAAATTTTGAAAAATACAGCATAACAGCGCCACTTATGGGCTATAAACACCAAACACTAATCAGTAAAATTTATGTCTACGTCTAAGTCTAACTGAATCTGAAGTTTGATAAATATCAGCGCATTAGTTCTTCAGACAGAGCTATTGCGAAAATCGTGAAAACTCAGCATAGTAGCTCCGCCTGTTGGGCCATTTACACCAAGAACTAATCAGCACCAATTTACAAGGTATAACTGAATTTGAAATCTGACAAAAATCCGTACATTAGTTTTTGAGATAAAGTTATTGCGGATATTGTAAAAAATGCACCTACCTGTCAAGTAATTTACGCTAATTTATAACGAGATATAAAAGAATCTAAAATTTTGTTAAATTCCGTGCATTAGTTCTTGAGATAGAGCGCCTACAAAATTTGTGTTACAAAGAGATAGACAAAGCTTTTTAAAAATAGTCAAATCGTGTTCAAGACTTTCTAAACATATAAATCGGTCGAAACCCGGATGACAAAATTTTCATGAATCCAATGCTTTCTTCTTGTAAAGATAGTAGAAAGTAAAAGAACTAACTAAAAAAAAAAAAAAAAAAAAAAAAAAAAGAAATCGTTAACAGAGAGAGAAAAATAATAGTTTGGTTAAAGTCAATTTTTGAATTGTTTATATTTTATAATTGTTAAATAATATTTATATCGCTGTTGTGCTGTTATGCTTAAAATTGTCTTACTATGCGTCGGCGTCCCCGACAAAAGCTCTTAGTTTATTTTATTTCATTTTTATATTCTCCATTTTTTTTAAGAAAAATAAAACTCTGCGTGATCTGCGAATCATAATCAAATGTGTTTCAAAATTTACCTTCCCCTTAATTTCGTTTTTCCATCGTCCATGTATGCTGTGTACATGAACCGCAATAATTAACTTTTTAGACTCCGGCGTCTCTTACACAAATTTTATTCGGTCGGCATCACTTTTATAAAAGAAGTTTCCTTGAAGTACACAATTTCAAAAATGCTAAGATTAAGTAAGGAAATTTTATTATCCTTTATTACAGGTGCCAAAAACAAATTTTGAAAGGAAAGATGGTGTCGCCACAGCGGTGACAACGGAGTGCAAAGGGTTAAATAACTTTATGCAATAGTGGATAAGGATTTTAATGAGTTACTGTCACTTTCAACTAATTTCTTGCTATTACATTTAAAAAATCCGTGAATGTGCTAGAAATTTTTGCGTGAAATAATATTTTTTTGAGAACAGCCCTAAGAGTTTAAACTTAAAAATTCTGAATTAAAAAATATTTTTTTCCTTTGGATGAGAATCTCCTGCGTTTCGATCAATGTCCGCTAAATGAAGAAAAAAAACTACCCCCCCCCCCCCCCACACGCACACACCGAACAATTTACGTCTTTCCTCTTTTGATTGTCAGTACACAAACTTTAACTGCTTAATTTTTCTGCCCTGTTTGTTATTTTGAATTCTAGTGACATTAAATAAATATTGATATCTAAATATTCTCCCCCACTCCCCACAAACAAACAATGACAGAGGCAATAAACACCAAATACTCACATATGTCAATTTTTAAAAGAAACTACCAGGAGAAAAAAAAAAAAAACGAGCTTCAGAGAAGTAAAAATATCTGCATAAAAAAAGAACCTGGAATAAACATTAATATATATTGCTATAGAAGTATTATTTCATTTGTCCAATTAAATCCACTGTTGCAAATAAAATGTAATATTTCATTTATTTATCTCACTGATTCACATATTGTTCATTAACAACGAACAAATATTCATTCAAAACCGCTGAAGCAGATTGAAGATAAAACAAAACAAACAATATCATTTGCTGTCGGCAACTACATGAGAAAAAACAGCTGTATCATATTTATCGCCCGTCATCTGAACCTGAACACCGAAACTATCACTTTTTCCCCTTTTGAAAAACCATTTACGCTGAGAGAAATCACAGCGTAATACCATGATAATACCGTGATAGTATCATGCTTATCGAAAACTGAGGGTTCGGTTAATATCACGGTTGAAGCTGGGAGAATCTTGAGGAGTGATCATGGTTTAGGGTGAGACGTATCATGATGATCGAAACCGATTATTCGGTATTTAATGTCATTATGGTTTAGGCAGGAATCATCATGGTTTAGGCAGGGATAAAATACTCCATTAGTATCATGGTCATCGTAATAACCTGCGGTTTAGAATGGTAGAATTTTGAGTACTCGAAGTTGAAAAAGCGCCGATTGCAGTTTAATGAAAAAGTATGATAATCGTGGTTTGCATCACGATTATGATAATCGTGGTTTGCATCACGATTATGATAATTGCGGTTTACATCACGATTACGAGAATCGTGATGTACCGTTGTATAGGATTTTTTGATATCGTCATCGCGATTTATAATTTATATCGATTTTATCGATGTATCGCCCAGCCCTAGTTATTCATAGTAGTCATCGAATTCATAATAAATACAGTTTGTGCTTATCAAGGATTATTTTACTTTGTGAATGCTATTCATTTGTCTTACCTTCAGAAATTCATGGAGAATAGATTAAATTAGTCTTTTTTAATTATTTCTTATTTTTATAGTCGTTTGATATAGATTCAACATTGTTATAAATCAGTTCATCAATATTAGATTTATAAATCCCGTTATTCCACAAGACATTTGAAATGTGTCCTTTAATTTTGATTTTATATTTTTTCATACTTTTATAGTTTATATATGAGTAAATACTGTCTCATGATGCTTTATTTATAAAATAATACGGTGTGAATAATATATGTTACATTATTAGATCTAATTCCGCGATTTCCTTATCTTATTCTAAATTACTACTTTATATTCACTAAATCTTTATTATTAAATAATCTTTATCCTTAACTCTGTTAAATTCCCTTTAATTTAATGTCTCACTTGTCTAAATTGCTTTAATATTACGCTTTTAGTATTTTTAAATTAAATGCTCCTTTTCCGCGCCTTTTTTCTTTCAAGAATATTCTTTTAGCTTCCATTTTTACTTTCCCGCGCATTTCTGATGTTATCCTTTTTTCCTTCAAATTCATCTGCTAGCTCTGTTCGCACTCTTTATATGACGTGGCATTCTTAATTATTCATTGGTTGAGAGCGCGACCTACGTCATATTTGTATCCTTACACGTGAGGAACAAAAAGTTGATACTCGCTGTGTTTCAGCAGATTTTGAAAGATTTGAGTCGATTTACCAGTTTACATCCATTCCCTGGTCACCGTCCTTTTATTCGATTATCTGGAACTTTGTTTAAACCTAATTACTACTACGGAGAGATGGCTAATTATCTTGGTGGAAACTGCACCTTTTGCAAGATGTTCTAATAAAGTGCTTAGCTGATATTATGAGTTGTTTCAATTTCTTCTGGGGAAACTTCACGGAAAGTTGTATTCCATTGTTTTCACCCGACAACTGCATTTCAACAACTTGTTCTACTAATATAACAGATTCGAATTATCTGTTCTGAGCACTTCTTTTACGCCATTATCGCTGGATGTGATCCAAAACTACTATCGTGACAGACAGTACGGCATTTTCAACGATAAAACCAATCCAATGTTGCTGGAATGCAACATATATATATATATATATATATATATAATGCTTTTAAAAAGGTGTAAAACAAATGTTTTTAATTACTTAATGATTCAGTTATACAAGAATTTTCAAGTTGTTTATGTTTTAAAATTAGTTCTATTGATTTTGAACTGGTTGGTTGTTTATGTTTTTAAAGCAGTTTTGTTTCGTTAAGTTTTTGAAAGTTTAGGTTTATTTGATGATTTTTTTACACTTTTGGAGTATGTGGGTTGGCCATATCTTGCGAAACCTGTGAGGATTCAATATTTATTTTTTGGTACCTGTTTTTTAACTCTTCCCACTTTCCGAAGAGCAAGGAATTGTTTGTTTATTGTTTTTTTAGTTATGGATATTCATTGATTTCTATTGTTGTTTTGCACCCTCTTTTTCATGGTCTTCATAAATCATTTACTTTTGATAGAACTATATACATACATACATACATACATACATACATATATATATATATATATATATATATATATATATATATACAATATATATTGCAGTTTCTTACAAAATTTTACCTAAGCAACTTGCAAATTCGACTTACATAAAATTCAAGTTACGTAAAAATTTATGGAACGCATTACTTACGTAAGTCGCGGGATGCCTGTATATTGAAAAAAAAATTAGAATACATGAAAACTGTTATAAGAACATTCTAACCCATAGTGCATCTGATCTGTAAACTTTTCGCTTGACAAGAATAAGAATCGCACAACCTAGACCAGGGACGGCGAACCTATGGCACGCGTGCCGATTTTGGCACGTAAGAAAACTTATCTGGCACTTGTAATAAATTATAGTTATACTCAATTTATGGAGAACAAACAATCCATTTTATGTTTAAAAAAAAAAAAAAGTTTTGTGTAACAGGTATATAATTTACATTAAAATAATCCGTTACTTTTGATTAATTAAGGTATTATAAATTTCATTGAAAGCGCTCTGTAGTGTCATTTTCTCGCCAAACCGTTTAACATTGTAGTGTTTTCCAAATCGTTTTGCTTCTCTATAAAATATCAAAGGTTCTATTTTTGAAAATTGAATTTTAAGAGATAGTTTGTATAGTAATATATCTAAATGACACGCTTCTACTTCAGATTAGGTTTTATTTTATTTAGGTTTAAGGTTTTAAGTTATTTTAGGTTTTATCATATTTAGGTTTTAACTTTGACAATTGAATTTTGACTGTTAGTATAAATAATTATGTATCTATTGAACCTGCATCTACCTGAAGAGCTAAAAATGATCTTATTCGGAAGTATACAATAAAAGAATAACTCATTTATATAGATTATTAATACGGAATTCGATAAGACATGGCTATATTTGTGAATTAATACAGCATAATAAATAAGTGAGGATCCGAATTTAGTATAAGTATAAAAATATTTAAGTAAAATTTCTATAAAATATTAATTGTTGGATTTTATCTAAATTTAAACGTTTCTGGCACGTTAGAACGTTGGCACATAATAATTTTGAAATTTTTGGCACGCATATTCAAAAAGGTTCGCCATCCCTGACCTAGACGCATAGATTCATTCTAAAAATTTTCAGGTTTTTTCCATTTTAGATAAGTTAACAGCATGACCTTTTTTTCACTTATCATCATAAAATGCATTTACTCACTCTACAAATCGGTAAGTTTTCGTTTTTGGGAGCGTTCGTAATTATATAAATACGAAGCACCTATAAGTGTCATCTGGTCTGTCCGTCTGTCCACATATAACAGCGCAAAAACATACGCAACCGAATGGTTTGAAATGTAACATATATAATCGCTGCAGAATTTTGTCAAGTCATTTTAAATTTTAGGAAAATGGAATCAAAACTCAAAAAGATATTAATAAGAGTTTCCTTCATTCTATTAACACGTTGAGTACCACGGTGACTAACACTGCAACTGAAAAATTTACAATGTTTTAAGTAATTTTTAAGAAAGTATAATTCTGTAAAAAATAAAAGGTAAGTAAATTTTAAATAAATTTTCAGTAATTACTTAAAACAATATTATATTTTTAGTTTTATATCATATTTTAGACAGTCAGTCATCGGTGAATGACGCGTTCCAAACGGAAAGTTCAGTGTCAGTTACCGGTGACTGACGTGGCGCTTAACGTGTTAAATTCTATCATACGTAATTAATTCAATGGTATCACATGACAGGTAACGATTCTAGGTTGCCATGGTGATTATGTCCTATTTAAGATGGAGTTCTATTATTTCCGTATTTAGTAATAAATTTTGTATTCAAGCATTTTTGCATAACAGTGCAACAGCTGAATATTTACAAAACTAGTTATAGTTTTATAAATTAATTTAAATATTAAGTTAAATAAATTTTGTAATACCACATTCGCCACGTTCGGTATACAATTTTTAACACGTTAGGCATACAATTTCTAACACGTTAATAATAGAAAATAATTGAATGAAATTACGCCAAAATTGTGCAAATTGTCATTGAAATATGATTATTACAATATAATATTTATAAGCTCGATAGCAATCCATATTTAACAAAATCACGTAAGTACTGGGTTTATTTACATTGTAATTTACAATTTAGTGATAATGCAATCAAGAATAATTACACAAATTGTAGTAATACTGTATTTATTGGAAATATTCTGTAAATATTAAATAGTAATATACTAATGTAGTAGAAAATTGTGGCAATATTAATTTATTGAAATTATAGAATTATTATCACAATGCAATACTATTAAATACGACAATAAATTAAAGGATGCAAAAATCGTGCTAATACTGTATTTATTAACATTACATTATGATACCAGGAATTTAATCGATTAAATACTTTAGTAAACAATACTTTTTTTTATTATGATAAGTTAATTTTTTTAATACTCAATGCTTTCATAAAATTTATAAAAGCGATTATAGTCCAGTCATTTGGTAGAAAATAGGGGAAAGTTTTGGTGTAGTTTTGATATTTGGTGCCTTTATGTTTTTTGGGTCGCTGAACACGAATCTGAAGTTTGCCAACAAAATTTATCCCGGGAAACATGTTTTTTTGGCAAAAAACTGGGAAAAAAACGGGATTTTCTTTGTTGTTTCAAAATAACTTCAAAATTATGCATTTTACGCAAAAGTCCTCAATACATAAATTAAAGAGGATAAAATTTCCTACATTTTACGTATTAAAAGTTGTTTTCTCTGATCAATGGTTTAGCCGTGACAACGCCGCAAAAATGGGTGTGAAAATAAAAAATTCTGAAAAAACGGGAATTACGGCAGTGCACGGTGAGTGATTTGCCGATTCTAGCTGGCCATAATTATTTTTGGCGTCAATATAGTCGCATCGCCATAAAATTGAAAAATGTTATTGATATTCACTATTGAATGTTAGGTATTGTAAAATGTTGCGTTTACAGTCATAATTTCGTTACAGGGACAGTCAAAAGTATTTCATTATATTACGGCCTATGGGGAAAAATCGTTTGTGTTTTTTTTTTTTTTTTTTTTTTTTTTTTCTCAATAATGTTTCATAATTTCAAACACTTTGAAATTTATATACATATCTATGAAGTGCACTACAAGATGATTTCTTATAGAATATGGTATGGGTAGTATTTATCGATCATTTACAGGGACACTAAAAAAAATTATGTTACATTACGGTCTATGGAGAAAAATTGTTTGTGGTGTATTTTGTTCATTTTGAAAAGGTGTAAACCTTTTCAAAAGTATTTAAATTGATATATATCTCCGAGGTGCTCTATAAGAAGCTTACTATTGAATATGATGTGCCATTGATCTTTCATATACAGGGGCACACAAAATAAATCAGTTATATTTTTCTCTGTATGAACAATAATTGATGGAAGTGCATTTTCAGTTGTGGAGCACTTTTTTAATTTAAAAAATTGCATACTATTTAGCGTGTATAAATTCTATAAATCATATATAGGGCTGCACAAAACATCTATATACCCGCTTATTGGCGGAAATTGCTAACGAGGAATTTTCAACTGTGCTATGCGTTCACTAACAGTTCTAAATTTTAGCACATTGTGAATTATATGATAAATCTATAGTTAATATACAGGGATGTAAAAACTTTTCAGCTATTTTTTCGATTTTGGTTGAAATTGTGTTTTCAAACGTGTTATATGTTTTACAAATTATTACTTAGACATCGTTTTTCACGTTATTAAACTGTGAAGTTTTATTATAGTAGCCCGAATGCGTTCAAAAATGTTCCATAATCTGATTGACGCATGATTTTACGTTCTTCTTGATAATTTTAATGATACTTTCTTAACGGTATGGAAGCTAAAGTGATAAAACTATTTTTGTATTATTATAACAAATTCTAAAATTTCTTTTTCTAAAATTTAAGGTACGGGACAAACATTCGACAGCATTAATGAAAATTGCTGTGTTGCATATTCTGTTGTATATTCATATTTATTTCTGCACAAACCTTACAGGAAACCGAACAGGAACCTTGTGTAAAGATAAGGAATCATAAGATATCATGATTAATATATCATGAGAAAATGCCTACATTATGTTTTGCATTGTATCAAATCTGAATTTGGAGAATTTGTCTGGATTCATTTTGTAACCACTCAGAATTTGCAGCCAGGTAATATATTTTAAATGATTTTGTCCCGATATATCTACATACAACTGGCAATTTTTGTCCAAATTTGGTCATAAATTTAAACATTTCGCTCTTGCAAAACTTCATGATGTGCTCTTCATTGTAATTTTCCTCTATAAACAAAATATTTTGAACCAAATTCACATTTTCGTTACATTTTAAATCTTAATGCCGTTGCATAATGGCGCAAAATTTTATTTATGTGACTAACTTAAATTCTGCTGTCTTTGATTTTTTTTAAAAAAAAGGGTACTTGAACTAAAATGTCAAGAAAAAGTCATGCCAGAAGGTATCAAATATTTTTTATTAAAAAAAGATTTATTTTATACTGTTGGTGGTAATAAAAACACCCACTAATTCTATACGTCTATTTTCTATGCTGTAGATGTCGGTGAAAAGCAGGGACCCTCAAGTAAAAGAAAGCGGAAATAATATTTTTTTTGTTTTTTAAATAAATGTACTTACTAATGTACATGTTTATTTATAATTAAATAATGATTCATAATGAGTCGTCCTATTTATTATCAGCAACTTCATTGTAAAATGTAGTCATTCATATAATCTTTAGTATAATTTATAGTCAATGCTTGTGTAAAATGGTTAGTTTTCATGTTAAATCTACGTACAGCGGCGTAATTCCCGTTTTTTCTGAATTTTTTGATTTTCACTCGCATTTTTGCGGCGTTGTCACGGCTAAACCATTGATCAAAGAAAAAAACTTTTAGTACATAAAATGTAGGAAATTTTATCTTCTTCAATTTATGCATTGAGGACTTTTACGTAAAATGTATAATTTTGAAGTTATTTGGAAAAAAACAAAGAAAATCCCGTTTTTTTCCCGTTTTTTGCCAAAAAAACGTATTTCCCGGGATAAATTTTGTTGGCAAACTTCAGATTCGTGTTCAGCGACCCACAATACATAAAGGCACCAAATATCAAAACTACACCAAAACTTTCCCCTATTTGTCCTTTTTGAACACCTAATGCCTGGACTAATTAGATAAGTTTTTCAGAAGTCGCAAATGCGAAATTTTTTCCCCCTAAAAAATAAAATTTCCCTTGAAATAATTTTAGATGAGTGTCAAAATATAATGATGTGAATTAACCCTTCAATCCCCGTACAATATCATTAAAAAAACTTACTATAAAAAATACATTTAACACATCGATTAGCAATAATACAATTTAGTGTGAAATGTAGATTACTTTACATTATCATGTCCCATTACTCTTTGTATAAAACAAAAATATTTTTAAATAGATAAAAGTTTTGCCCAGTTATAACTGTTCACATAACTGTAACTTCCATACGTTTTCAAATCGAATAAACATATTATAAACCAAAAGAATTATTCCGTGAAATATATGTTGATTCTATATGGAGTACATATTTTATTTTTTAAGTAACTTCTGGTTCAAATATGTTTATTTGGTTTTAAAAAATACGTCATAAGTTGGAAACTACGTGTTCAGCAGTCTTGATGTTGCTTTTGCAGTGTTCCCAAATGGTCCTTTTTGAATACTATTTTTTTTCGTACAAAAACTTTATTTTTTTCTTGCAAATTTTACAGAAATCCATCTCTAAGATTATTTCTATTGCAAATGTTGTAGAAATGTGCCACGAAATTTTTTTCTTATGAAGCAACTTCTCAAAAAGAGGGCGTGAACCCGATTGCAAAAGATATTTCAGCATTTATATCCGGTTAATATTCCATAACGAAATTAAAAATTCATCAATAAACAATATAATATAATATGAATAAAACATAAATTTAAGAGACAGGTAATCTAACTGGAAGCTTAAACCACCGAAATTATCAGAATAAAAAAGGCTGCTGCAAGCAGCGATCTTCGGTTATTTTTTCGGCTTTTAACTCCTGGTACACGACTAATACAAAAGTATGGATTTTAATAAAATTAAAAAAGCTATTTGAATATATTATTTACATTTTTCAAATAAAAATGCTTTGTGGTGCTGTGTTGTTAGTGGACAATCTAAAAAATACCTTAAAGAGTTTATTAGTGTTTAAAAAAAAAAAAAAAAGGTTTTCGCATATGCTTTGTAACAAGGAAAGCTCATGCCGAATTCTTACTACAATTTATTTAATGATTGCACAAATCTTCTAGCGCATTTTCAAAAATACATGAAAAACGCTTTGTAGGTGAAATTTAATTAATTCATAATACCGGAAATAAAGGGTTAAATTTATTCATTGAAATCCTCTTGGATGAAAACAGGCAAAATGCAACACCATCATCAAATATGGGTATTTTCTCCGAAAGAGACTTTGGGTTTCGTAAATAAAATGCTTTATCAGTTGAGAATACATTTATAATCCGAATGTAATCCATCACACATTTTATTAAAGTAACTCTAGTGATAAATTGAAAGAGAAACCCTATCAATTCTAGTTTAACGACCTTACCAAAAGATTAAGATTTTCTTGAAGCCTTAAAAGCGACTTGATTTCACACAATTAAAAAAATGCCAATGTCGAAAGAAAAAAATAAATAATTTTTTAAGAGAGCTAGGTCTGTAAGCATCTGTCACAAAAAACAATATTTACAGAGAAAAAAAAAGCAGGTGTAAGGAAGACAAAAAATGAACAGGACATGGGAAAATGTAATGATACAGGTTCTTCGGAGAAATTATGTTTAATACTCATGCATCGTTTTTTTCTGTGAAAAGGTTTTTATCTAAAACCACAGAAAATAATTATGTCTGCTTGTGGTAAAGTGAAGTGAAGTCATATGTAAGTACACGTGAAGTAAATGTCTTCATGTAATCCACAGTTACACAGGTTTATAAATGCCCTTGTGGTGTTAGATTGCGTTAGGTAGATTTCGTAAGATGGTGTTGGTGTTGTTTTATGACGGCCAATTATCAACACGGGGGATATAGGCCCAAAGGGGGAGTGCCCTATATGGGGGCACTAACCCAAATCTTTCTGATCCCGAATTTCTAAGGGAACCTAACCCGTATTTAAACAAGGAAATCCAAGGTTCGAAGAAAACCACGGAAAACTCCGAACGATTAGGCCAACGGCCGCGATTGGGTTCGAACCCAGCACCTCCCGTCTACCAGCTTCGAGAGTAGAACCTCTCGGCCACTGGTGGGACAGATTTCGTAAGAAATTCGACCTATTACATTTTCCCGTATGTTGGAATTTCTGAAATTTTTTTGTAAATCTACGCCGATCATGACGCCTAGATTGCAAAACCACACCAAGTTCTAAACTTTATATATATGTATCACTTTTTATGGACACGATAACTTCCATAATGCTGCACAAATCTCTTCCAAACTAATACATAAAATTAAAGGGCTTAAAATCACGGTCAAGTTCGTTAATGGACAAAATCGGACCAAGGGGATGGAAATAGGGAGGGGTTTTGTGAAAACCAAAAAATTCCCAAACTTCTTAATTATACTACATATCAAATCAGTTTAAAGTTATTATTACTTCTAAGAAAAGGGCCGAAAATTCATATGTAAGGTAATTTTTAAGATGCATTTCATCTATGTAATCTTTTATCGCAGAACTACAGACGTAGTAAAACTTAACAAGTGAATATGACATACAGCGAATGGAAAAAAAAAAAGTAATAACATGAGTTCCCCAGGGAAATTATTTGTAATCCCGGTGTATTATGTTCTCCGAGAAAAATTTTATCTGAAACCACAGAAATTGAGTGTGTTCGCCAGAAATCAGCCAAGTTTACTTCATGTAATTAGTGTTTTTTGTATGTTACATAAGTGCACTGAGAATGAAGATGTATGAGAAATACCTTTACTTCACAAAATAAATATTTTAAAGTTAAATCATTTAAATAATGCAAATTCTTTTTAAACCAGAAAACATAAAAATACTGGTAATTTTCGAGACCAATTTATTTATCTATATTAATAAAAGAAAGATGTTCGTTTGTATGTCTATTCGCGATACCTAGGGCAATCTATCATACGTAGAGGTCTATGAAACTTTGGTTTCAGACAGATGAACCAAATGTACCTGCGTCTCAGATTTTTATTTATTTTTATTCTTAGATATATTTTTTTTTTAAATGATGAACGGAAAAATTCGCATATTTTACTGATTTTCAAGGTTCTCCAATGATTTTGACCCACTCTTAAAAGCAATCCAAATTCTATCTTTTTTCCACGATATTTTAAATTTTGTTCTCTTTTCCAGTAGCGCCAACTTTTAAAAAATATTAGGTGGGCTCAAAAATTTTTAAGTAAAGTAACACACACATTTCTCCCCCTTAAGAGGCTACTTCAGTAAAGTGAAAAGACCCTTTCGCTAATGCTAATCCTATGGAAGAAATTTATAAAGATATCTCGGTTGCATTTCAATATTTTTAAATGATTTTTTTTTTGCATTAGACAGCTGAGATGGATCTGTAGAAAGGTTGTTTTTTACTTTTTCAATTTTGTTTACAGATATTTTTTATGGGACACTTTCATTTTCGAAACCGGTTTCGAAAATGAAAACATCCTCCTAAAAAAAATCTGCAATGAAAATCGAAAAAGTAAAAAACGGCCTGCATACAGATCGATCTCAACTATCCAATGCAAAAGAAATCATTTAAAAATATTGAAATGCAACCGAGATATCTTTATAAATTTCTTCCATAGAATTAGCATTAGCGAATGAGTCTTTTCATTTGACTGAAGTAGCCTCTTAATGCGGGCATGTATATGGAGCCAGAGTTGGAGACCGTACTAAATAAGTTTAGAATATGCTGCATCAAATGTTTTGCTCATTAACACTTTCCAATATAGCTGAAAAGTGTTTACGACTTTGATTTGTCTGTCATCAAAAAAAGGGGACAGAGAGACAATAAAAGCGAGATAATGGCTTCTAAACTGGGACATTAAAAATAGACTAATTCGTATGAAAACTGTATTTGTGTATAACGAAAAATATTAATATTCTTTGCGGAAGAAATATTATACAGTGTTATCAGGTCCGCTGTCGTAAAAAAACGGGACAGAGAGACGATAAAAGCGGGACAGTGACATCTAAATTGGGACATTAAAAATAGACTAAATCGTATGAGAACTGTACATGTCAATAACGAAAAATATTCGTGCTCTTTATACAAGAAATATTATACAGTGTTGTCAGGTCCGCTGTCATAAAAAAACGGGACAGAAAGACAATAATAGCGGGACAGTGGCTTCTAAATTAGGACATAAAAATAGGCTAAATCCTATGACATTTGTACCTGTCTATAATAAAAAATATTCCTGTTCTTTACGGAAGAAATACTATACAATTATACCTGCTAGGACGAAAACATGTCTAAAACGAAATCTTTCTCTGGTCACTTAAAATCTCTCTATTCTAAAAAAAAGTACAGTGGGGGACATAATTATAAGACACCTACCTAATTTGACATTACAGTGAAAGAAAAGATTCAGAGCTTAAAAATGCTTTATCAAATACGACAAAAACATACATTTATTCTGTTATCACACGTAATTGTTTTACAGAAATCATATTTTCATACAATTTAATGAAAAAACTTAAAAACATAATGGACAAAATTATAAGACACCAACCTTTTTTTCCAAATACAGTGGTCAACATAATTAGCAGACACTAATGGTTTAAAAGAAAATCCTCTAACATGGTTATTCAATATTTGGTAGAGCCGCCATTGTTTTTTATAACATGAAAGATACGATTCGGCATCGAATCTATCAATTCTAACAAAATATCGCAAGACAATTCTTCCCAAGCATATTTTATAGCATTCTTTAGGTCTTCGACACATGTAAACTGCCTCCCATTTCGGTAAACCTCACGAGCTAAGATCCCCCACAAGTTTTCAATGGGATTTAATTCTGGGGAGCGAGAAGGCCACGGAAGAACATTGATACTTTGCTCTGAAAGCCACTTTTTTGTCACGTGTGATGTATGAATCGACGCGTTATCGTGCTGGAAAGTGTAGTTTCGCCACAAAGAAGTTCACCGTATATGGCTAGTTGATCTTTAAGAAGATTCTTATACTTTTCGGAATTCATTCTTGAATGCACAAAAACGATATCGGTTTTCCCTTGAGCCGAAAAACCAGCCCAAACCATTACTGAGCCTCCACCCATTTGGCGGCTCATTTGTACATCAGGAGACTTCCGTAAATCATGCCAATAATAGTGAAACCCGTCAGGACCATCCAGGTTAAACTTTTTTTCATCAGAAAACAACACAGAATACCATTTGGAGGTCCAGGCCATACTTTGTTTAGCGAAGTTTAAACGGTCCATTTTGTGCCGCCTTAGAAGAGGTGGTTTTTTCTTCAATTTTTTAAATTTCACATAGGAAGCATTATGCAACACCCTGCGAATGGTTCTCCTTGAACAATTCAGTTTCAAAGCATTTTTAATGCCTGTAGTGGTCATCTTATTCTGTGTAGAGAGCGAAACCACATGGCGTCTGTCTCTCGGGGACAAGCAAGGAATACGTCCAGATCTTTTAATCACAGATCCATTAATTCCTCTTTTCAAAACATTTGAAATTGCACATCTTGAGCGTTTAATAACTTTTGAAATATTATTAACTGAAGCACCAGTTCCATTTAATCTCCAAATTTCGCGAATTTCACTTTCTTTTAATTCTGTACCTCGTGGCATGTTTGTAAATGCGTGAAGTCGGTTATCGTCTGCTTTAGTTAACTGCTGACGTCATAACAGCGTGCAGAAAATTTGCATATTGCACATTATTTTCGAAAAAAAAGCAGGTGTTTTAATTAAAATGTTAGGGTGTCTTATAATTTTGTCCATGGTATTTATAATTTTTTTTATTAAACTCTACAAAAATATCATTTCTGTAGAACAATTACGTGTGATAACAGAATAAATTTATGTTTTTGTCGTATTTGATAAAGCATTTTTAAGCTCTGAATCTTTCCTTTCACTGTATGTCAAATTAGGTAGGTGTCTTATAATTATGTCCACCACTGTAACTACCGCTGTCACCGCCGCCGGTTTTGAATTTTTTGTGACCGGATGTCTTTCTTCGTTAATATTAAGAAAAATAATGCATACAAAAATATGAAAATAGGTAGTATTATACAGAAATGTTTGATAAATACGCTGATGCAGACAGTTTTCAAATCGAAGAATTATTTTAAGAGATATTTAATGCTAAAGTTGGACAAAATCGTTCCACTAAAAAAGTTTTATAGGAGCAAAAACTATTCATGGGAATATAATCATTTTTAGATCATTTTATACGTTTGAAGTTCCCGGTGTGCAGATCGTATTTCTTTTTTTAATTTGTCTAATTTTTTGAGGTTTTATTTCTATTTTAAATTCAAATTTTTAGCATTTCTAGAGATATTTTTTACAGATTTTAGAAAGTGATATTAATTTAAACTGTTGCCAACTGTATAAACAGCGGAAACAATAATGTTTGCTTAAAAAAAAAATATATTTATACGTGTAATAAATTAAAAATTTATTTACACGTGACTATTATAAACAGAAAAAAACATTTGGAATTAGAATTAAATAATTATGTACAAAAAGCAGGAACTTATTAAAAATTACGTCATAAAAACTATAATTACACGTGAATTTTAAGAGAGAAAGGAATTTGTAAAATAATAAATTTATTAACATGCGTTAGAAGTCTTAAATAGGAGAAATTACGTCATATTACAGTTATTACATAAAATGAACACAAAATAATATTGCAAAACGGTTTAAATTTAGAAATTTCGCTAGACATTTATTTGATATTTTGAGAGGATACTTTTCAACTATTTTTGTTAGGAAAGCGCAAATAATATTTCATTTCTAACACAAATATTTTCACGTGAATATTAAAAAGAGAAAGAATAGTTTGGTCAAAATTACGTCAGATTAAAAACGATTAATTTAAAATGTCTCATTTAAAAGAACTTTCTTTTCGCTTTGTTAAAAAATACCGGGAGACAAAGATTCTGTTTACTTAATTCCGTTTATATTAGCTTATTTTGAAATGTTTATCTTATTTTACTTAATCAAAGACGAAAACAGCGATTGACATATGTATTTTTGGTACTACTTAGTTATCCCGTCGACCAAAAATCTATCATTCGCCAAACTGTAAGATTAAATGCCAATAATGGTTGATCGTAAATGTCACATTAACTTGACTTTAAGCAAGTTACACGTGTCTACGTCATCAAGTTATTTTTATTTCGACGTTTTATTTGTAGTTCTATTAATGTTGCACTAATTTATTTGTTCTTTCGTTATTTAAAATAAAAATGATGTCAATTTGTATAATTTGGCGAGTGTTTTAGCGATTTATATAATTTGGCGAAATTGGTCGACGGGTTAATCAAGTAGTACCGCAGCGGATTTGGCCTTAAAATTTCCCTGTCAAAGTGAAATGAATAGATATCCGTTTATAGGGAGATCGCCATTGTTTTTTAAATTATAATTCAATCTTCCGAAATCTTTTTAAAGTCGATCAAATTAGCGTACTTTTAGAGTCTGCGGTGTCTGAACGGGGGTTGACGAGCGTAGCTAGTAGGGGGCAGAGCCCCCTAGTTCCTTAAAAAATTTTACTGTATTAAATAAACACAATAATCTTATATAGTAAAAAGTGTGAAATGTGGAGTCGCTTCGGGCTGAAAAACATTCCGTTTTGGGGAGATGTCCGATTGAGAGGAAATATGGCAGCGGTTCCCAACCTATCGGTCGCGACCCACTGTTTGGGTTACGGCGGGTGTTTTGGATTTTGGTGGGTCGCGGAACATTCGAGGTGTGTCACAAAAATATATCTTTTATTACATCTTTAAAAAATATATATAACAATTTCAACAGCAAATAATATTTCAAGGGAAAATCCTTAATTTCCTTCTGAATGAATATATGAGTAGAAAATCCAGAAATATCTAAATCAGCTTTGAATTCCTTGTTGGGGTTCAACACCACATACTTGTGTGAACGTGCT
Source organism: Maratus speciosus (assembly GCA_963932465.1). Taxonomy (NCBI): domain Eukaryota; kingdom Metazoa; phylum Arthropoda; class Arachnida; order Araneae; family Salticidae; genus Maratus; species Maratus speciosus. Next base: position 298,977,152 of record OZ010798.1, read on the forward strand.
TTTTCTACTTTGCTGTTTTTGAAAAACAAGTACTGAAACAAACTGCGATTAGAAAGTAAGTTAAGGTTAAAATTAATAAGTTTTAACCATGACATTGATGCGCTCATCGGTAAACACTAGTGCCAAAAATCGCACTGATTATAAAGTTATGCGTTGATAATAATTAAGTGTATTTTTAATTATCTTTGTAGTTTGTGTGTTGTTTTAGTTATTATTCCACTTATACGCATTGGGATTAACAATTCTTGTTAATAGTGTATTCTTATTTTCGTAGGATAGGATAGCCGATAGCTTATAGAGGTCATTCAACAATTTCCATACTGATATACACCCTTATATTAGTACTAATAAAGGTTGAGAACCGCTGTTGTATGGTATTAAATACCAAGGGACTATGAAATGCTTACGTTTCAGGAAGGATTCGTTATACACAGGCAGTGTTGAATTCAGGGAGTGGTCCGGGAGGGGCATTCCCTCTCCCGGAAGATTTGATATTTTATGCTTTTAATGGTCAAAAAGTGCATTTTCTCCCCGGAACTCTATAAAGTTCCCACGGAGCCACAGAAATCCCTCCCGGAGAAAAAGTCAGAATTCAACACAACACAGGTATCGTTGTCACAAGCTTTTTAATCAAAATACACAGGTTTTACACCAATAAAAACACACTAGCTAGGAATCAGAAAAATATTTCATGCCTTTCGACGGAATCATACAAATGTACCTCTATTGACAAATTTTCTTTTTGCAGGTTTTACTCTATTAAGTTTTATTCGCTACAGACTAATAGATAGCATGGTACTAAGAGGAATTTATGCATAATGAAAAATCGGGACACTAGGCGTCCCACGCATGGGTTCCGCTGAACGGATTATGGAGCACCTGAAAATCGTAACATCCCGCGTAAATCGGGACACTCAGCAACACTAGTTGGAAAGTGCTTCAAAATCTATGGTTGACCTATGATATATCTTTCTTGTTATTTTATTTATCTCAATTATTTTACACCTTTCTAATAACTACTTGAATAGAATTACACCATAGTCACAAAACTCTATGAAGTAATAGAGAAAATTGAAAATATGATTAATCCACTGAGTATCAAATTTATCCACATAGATTTTCTCACGAAGTCTATTTAAATTTTATTGATTACATATCGTATTCCGCTGTAAATAAGATTAATAGTTCATGGGAAAGTAATTTTCCCTGAGAGTATTTCATTCCAAGAAAACAATAACGTAAATAATAGGAAGAATAATGAATAAATGAAACCGAATGCGTGAATGTAAATGTTTTGGACGCTCGTCTGTGGAATATAAATCATCTTGGCACACAGCGAAAGCAATCATTTACATTGATTTTTTCTTGTTACATCGATTGGATGTAATTGATGAGTTAAATTCATGTAAGAAAAAACCGATTGATGAGTTAAATTCATGTAAAAAAAAACCGATTGATGAGTTAAATTCATGTAAGAAAAAACCGATAATGACACAAAATTGTTTAAAATTCACGAATGTACACGAATAATAAATAGTGCATTTGTATTATTTCTTTGAGACTGTTCTGAAACTTTTCTGACACATTTTTTTTATTCATTTTTGTTCGATAACGTATCAAATTGGTAAGTGCTCTTATTAAGAAACTACGGAATCGAACTGGTTTTTTTTTCCACCATTTATCGGCAATAAGCAATGAATTTCCGGAAAATGCTGTCACAGTTAGCGTTTGAACTTAATTTCCGGACGTGACAGGGCGGGAAAGAAAAAAAACTGTCGTCTAGAGACAACAATTGCTTACAACTTCAATTATCAAATTATCAAAATAATTATCTATAAATGTCTTTATCTGTTACCGAGAGATGATAGCATAAGATGGATATTTATTTGCTTAAATGAAGGCTTTTTTATGGAGTTTATATATTTTTCTTTTTTGAGAATGGCGAAATGTAAAAGTAAGTTTGTGTTTTTACTAGTAAGGATCCAAATAAATAAGTCATAATATTAGCTTGCAGACTTCTTTGAAATACGTATTTTTTTTTTAAATTGTGAAATTATATGTTCAAGACTATTTTTTACGCATTTTTGTAACGTACAAAAAATAGGGTTCTAGGCACGAATGGGTACATATTTTAATTAGCCATTTAAGGGACAGTTATTTATGTAAAGTCCTTTTGAAGATGATTATGAAATAAACTGTTTTTAAGCCTCAAATGCGATTATTCTTATTATTAATAATACTTATAATGTTGTTAGTCTTTGTAAAAAAAATAAATATATTTTTTAGTAGTTCATAAAAATATTAATTATGGTACATAATATAAAATTTAAAAGCTTATTTTATAAAAATTTAGACAAAACATATAATTATGCATATTATACAAGTATACAAAAATTATGCATTTTCCCACATTTAGTACGTTTACATTTTATCAAATAAATACAAACAAATTTTAGTGTAATTTTTTTTAGTATTTTTCCAGCTCATTTTGCAACATTTTAAAGTGATTTACCAACAAATTTGAGAAAACAAAAATTCTGGCAACGCGTTAAGTAACAAAAATTACATTTGAAGAAATTTGAAGTGAAAGTTTTTGCTGTAAATTTTATTGATTTATTTTCTGTTTGATACCGCATGTGCTTAAAATATTAACAGGTGTGGTGGTAAACTCTCTCAGACAAACTTAATATTTAATTTTAAAATATTAACAATTATTAATATTATTTGCGTTATTGAGTATTAAAATATTAAATATCAATGAATAATGTCTTAAATCTTCAAGACTCTTAATATCAAGAATCTTAGTATTTAAGATTTACCGTGTGATAGAACACCTCATAACGCGTTCATCCAAAAGATAAAAATAATTTAAGAAAATGTAGTATAACATGTTTTTCCACTCAGATCTCTTCAATTGTGTATGACAACTGATGGTTTATAAAAATAGCATTTAAAAAATCATACTTCTATATTCAACTGACTCATTCAACTGCGTTATTTATTTTGATGAATTCAAGTACATGTAATGAAAGCAACTCTTTTTTTTTTTTTTTTTTTTTTTTTTCGCCTGTTTGTAGCCCGCGTGATTGCGGCCAGATCGCTAGACATAGATCTAAGAAATTTGGCTCAAAAATACATAAAAACACACCACCTCGAAGTTCGACTTCAAATTTTTTAAGTAGGGGAGAGGGGGGCACATGTAAACAATGCACATTTCACTCAGTTACTTTGAAATAAAAGAATCCAAAAAATTACCAATAGATGGTATAACTAGTACCATCTTTTCGATGAATTTTCAGAACAATAAGCCATTTTGATTTCTGGTAGTTGTAATTTGTTTGTTTTAGAAGGTGTGAAGTAAAAAAGTCTTCTAAGTTATTGAAGTAAAAATTCATTCAAAACATTTTTTTAAGTAGAATATCAGCATTGCATTCTATAGTGGGCATTAATTAGGCATGTCTACAAAAAGTATTGTTTCCTTATTTAAATTATAAATAACTTTTTTTTTATAAGTTAGGCTGAAGTTGGTAGATGGGGCACTTGTGAACAGAACATATGGGGGCAGATGTGAACATTTCACAAGTGTATTTTTTAAGTCTGTGCATGCATTTTTTTAGTTTAACATTTAATTATACCCTTGTCAAACATTGAGCTATAAATTCAATTTTTTAAGATTGCTTCACAGTTTTAATTTACTGGAAGTTAGATAACAATTAAAAGTGTGTCTTTCTGTAAAAACCAATATGTTTGTTCGTTATTATTTAATGATTTCCAGTTTTAAACGTATTATTTTTTCTTAGCCCATATTAAAGTATTTGTAAGATATTTTATTTTATGAAAGTAAAATTTAGTTTGCCAAAAAAAAGTGATAAGTAGTACTGTGATACTCACACATTTTTTTTTTAATCATAATTTTACCAATTTTTAAAACCATGATGCACAATTTTGTTATACACATTGCACAACATTTAGAAAAAAATAAAAACACAATAACAGAATTATCCAATAACTTATTTAAAATTAACACAGTTTTGGTATGCTTGACTCAAAATGCGTAGGTATATTAGTATATAATTTTACGAATAATTTCTTGTATCCATGTTGAAACATTTATTGATTTATTCACACAAATAGAAAGAGGACATCTAAATAGTTTTTATAACAGTATTTATTCACAGAAAATTATTTTTGTCTTATTTGTGCATGTGTTCGCATGTGCCCCAGGTATGTTCACAACTACCCCTCCACCGGGGTACATGTGAACAAATTTAGACAATTTTTAGAATGATGATATAAGTTAGAAATTCTTCATAAATGCATCCAAAAGTTTTACCAAAAGAACAAACAAATTGCAAATATTCATATAAATAAATTTTTGGTTCAATAGCTCATAACAATTTTGAGAAATAGTAAAAAATGTAAAAATTGTTCACATGTGCCCCCCTCTCCTCTACGTAAATATTTTAGAATTTTATACCTATTTAACAACAGATCTCGGAACTTATTGAAACTTCCCAGGATTATCGTGCTAGACACCCCCGACCAGATTCCCAAAATTCTGCTTAAAATTAAGACGAAACTCGACCTAAAACCGACAAAAATTTCCATCAATCCAAAACACTTCCAACAAAATGAACCCGAACTCAAAATGCTCAGATTTGAACCCAACGTGGAAAAAAATAATACATATTTTAATACAATTATGGAAAAGTAGTCGACAATTATTACTCTAAAATCTGTTTTATCTTTTTTTGTATAAAAATGAACTTATATACACACATTAATAGTCATAGTTTTTTTTTTTTTTTTTTTTTTTTTTTTTTTTTTTTTTCACTGAAGAATATTAAGAACTTTCTTTGGAAAATCAGACCAACCTTAAACAGGAGTAAATAAAAAAATCAAACCTCAACCCGAAACCGACTAGCAATGACAAAAAAAAAAAAAAAAAAAAAATAAGTGTCAACTTTACCCGACGGGAACCGCATCTCGGCTTGGCGTTTGGGTTTACCCGGCCCAATGTGAGACTCTAGTCTCGGAATATATTGAATTTTTAATAAAAATATTTTCAAATGTTACACTTCCTTCCCATTAAGGAGACCATATCCCAAAATCTGTCAGCAATTTCGAGAGGAAACTTTGCAAAATTGTGAATTTCAGCAACTGAAGTGAGCAAAAATATTATCTCAGATTTTATCAGGGTTTCAGAAAAGGAATATTGCAACCTGGTGAATCTGAATATAAGCACAGCATAAGAATTTTTTTTCGTCCTACTTGTTTACTAAGGGTCAAAAAATGTTATCTCAGAGAATTGCCAGGGCTTTGAGAAAAAACTTTGCAAAATGAAAAACCTCGAAAAAATAGGAATTGATGCAGGAGTTTTTTAGAATTCAACCCACTTATAGTAAAAACATTCTCTGAATCTATTTGACCCTCAATGATGAAACTGTGTGTACAATGATGAATCTGGGGTCATAAGCATTGGGTATGAGGAATTTGTTCGAAATTCGGTTCCTCTGTCTCCATTTCAATATATATCGGAATCTATCTGAACCCTAGAAAAAGAACTTTAGCATAATCTTCAGGCATTGACAAGGATTACGGACTATTCAAAATCTGGCTTTTGGAGGTTTGGAAAGAGATATACAGTAGAGACCCGATTATCCGCAAAGCGATTTTTTTTTTTTTTCAAGCCAACAATAAGGAAAATACAATAAGCCCTACTAATAAATATAAACAGATTAATTCATGTATTCGAAAGAAATAGAAGAATATTACTAGTTTCGGTTGCCACGTTTAAAATACAGTAGAACCCCGCTAATCCGAACTAATTGGGACCGGTGCGTGTTCGGATTACAAAAAATTCGAATTACCGGAAATTCTGATAAAAATAGAAAAGAAAAAGGTGTTTGCTAAAAGAAAATGTAAGTTATAAGTCCGCAGTAATACAATAAACATCGTCTAAACCAGCATCCTAAGGCATGCTGAATAATCCGACAAGACTTTTAAAAAAAAGTATTGCTTGTTTAATCACTCTTTATGTTTATAATAATCTAATGGAACTTCAGAATAAGAAATTGCGTAACAACTCTTTACAAACGGTACAAAATCGCGAATCTATAAATATAGTAAAACCTCTCTAAAGCGACCACGTTCCGTTCCAATAAAAACTGGTCGCTCCGAGAGGTGGTCTCTTAATGGAGGTCATGTTTAAATCTAAATTTTAATTGTTGAAAAAAGGTAGCAATTAATGTTGCTAAAACTTATTTTTCCCATAGGAAAAAATATGAAAATTTAAGTATCAAAACAAAAGTTAATTACATAAGATAATTACTATATAGTTTAAAAAATGAATACATTGACGTTTGCTTTGATTTTACGGTTTTATAACTTTTATTCCCAAATCCCTTTCGAAGTTCGGTAAATAAATGCAATTTTTGGGGGGCGAGAACAAATAATGACGATTTCATTAATTTATCTATTTCTGTGAGAGTTTCCCGACAGAATAGTTCAGAGGAGTTCATTGACCGTCATTCTTAATTTGCATCAGAGTTAAATTCATTACCTAAAAAGGCACAAAGGGGTTCCCTTAAAAGTTGCCAAAAAAAAATTAAACTTAGTTTAGAAGTTTGATGAATAATGCACTCTCCGGGATTTTTTTTTCTAATAAAACCTTCTTCAAGCGACCAGGAGAAAACGGAATTTGTTTTTCTTCAAAGAAATTGGTCGCTCATGGAGGGAGTTCAACTGGAATTGTCTATGAATGGAGGTAAAATTAGTATTGAGCCTATGGTGATAAATTTCGTTCCATGAAAAACATGGTCGTTCAGGTTGGTGGTCGCTTAATGGAGGTGGTCGTACAGGGAGGTTTCACTGTAGCTCATTCACTACGTCAACAAGGAGGGTGAAGAAAACATTTCTGTAGATGATTTGCGAAATCAAGCTGTTGGAAAGGAAAAGAAAAATAAATTTTTATGGTCTGATCTTTTTGCATTAAAAAAATAATTTTATAGTGACTGGCAAAACAAACTGATGTTCGGGATTTTTTAAGGTGGCTTCTATGAGTAGGCCTACAGTGCATGTTTTTATTTTATATTCGTGTACTTTTACATTATTGAATTTTTTTTTCTATCCAAGCTGTTTAAAGAATAAAAAACATGCTTTACTGCCATTGTTTGTTTAATTCTAACTTCAGTTTATTTCTTAACTTCAGATTTTCAGTTTTTTTCGGATTATCCACGATTTTTGTTATCCGCGGTGCCCTTGCCACCCAATTCCGCGGATAATCGGGGCTCTACTGTAGTTGAGGATTTGTTACGGCATTTTAAGAAAGGGAAGAACTAAGAACATTAAAATATGAAAGAAAAGTTACAACATATTTGGGCGAGGTGGGGGGGGGGGCGGCATTTTTTACCATTAACCCTTTCAGGGGCAAGTAATCGTGTTTTTGTGATATTGAATTCACACCGAAGTTTTTGAAAAAAAAATTCAAAATAAGGAGAAGCAATTTTGCAACTTTTTCCCACCAAAGTTATAAAAGTAAAATTTAATTAAAAGTTATTGGTGCAAATCTTGATTAAAATTAGGTGGAATATAGATATATCTCACCACCCCTCAAGGGGTTATTGAAATGTGAATTATTAAGTCCACTTTGAATAATGCTGGGTGACTAAATTATAAATAAAAGTAACAAATTAAAATTATATAGCATGCTCGTTTTAACAAATAGCTGACATGTTTAATAATATGTCAATAAATTAAGAAATAAATAAAACTGTTCAGGGAGAAGAAAATTCACGATTCAACTGAATAATGCTAATAAACGTAACAAAAAGTCAACGAACTGGATTGTATTTTCCAAAGAAAAAGAACTTTTTCCCATGAAAAGCGACACGAATAACGTGTCATTACAATATAATAATTGTAATACAAATACAAACACTCTTTGGCATGGTAATAATAATAAAAGCACACTAAACAAGAAAATGCATGTGGCGTTACAAAAAGGCGCGACTTTTTCATGCTACTTTTAACATAAAATATAAAATAGACAATTAAGTTGGGAAAAGCATTATTCCACTTAATTTTATTTATGCACCTGTACATTGACAAATATTTATGGGCTTGCGAATTATAACTAGAGTGCTTTTCTTATTTAATTCGAACTCAAAAGCAACGTATATTCTAATTTATACATGCGTCACGAATAACGTGTTATTACTATATTACTATCTGTAATACGAGTACAATCATTTTTTGACATGGTAATAATTAGAGCACACTAAACAAGAAAATACATATGGCGTTACAAAAAAGGCGTAACATATTTTCATGCTACTTTTAACAGAAAATATAAAACGCACAACTCAGTTGGGAAAACTATTATTTCACGTAATTTTATTTGTGTATCCGTAGATTGACGGATATATATGAGCTGTGCAACTACGAATTATAATTAAAGTGCTTTTCTTATTTAATTCGAACTTCAAAGCGACGCGACGTGCATCCTAGATATGGGGCATTCTCACAATATTTTGACTTTTAAGTCCCTGAATAATAATTTTTATTTTAGTAGGGGAGAGAGGGAAGGAATGGGACACTTTTTTACAAATATAAGAATATCAACTTAGTTTGACACAAGAACAAAAATTTCAATTTATAGAATACAAAATGAAACACTTTCTAATGTCCTTGAACAATATAGAAACATAATTTGCAGAAACAATTTTATAATTAAAGAAATTGTAAGTTTCAAAATGTGTCCCATACCTCCCCACTAACAGGGAGGTATGGGGCAGCTAAAAAAAGTATGATAAAGCACAAATAGTCTAATGTTGGCGACATATATTGTCTAAGAAAGATTGTAGGATGGTAATGTCTGTGCCACAATATCTACTTCCAGTATCTTCATTCAGGATTCCATAATTCAGGAAAATTCAGGACTGTCAGTCACATATGACATTCAAAAATCATCAGTTCAATTTATTTACATTTTGAAGTAAATGAATATATTATCATTGTTATAATTAATATATTACCCTCTAAAAATATTTGCATATTAGCAATTTACATTCATCTTATTAAAAAGAAGGAATTTGACTTGTCCCATTCCTCCTTTTCCTGGCATGTCCCATTCCTCCCCACTACCTTCTTTTATGTTAAACTTCTTGTATAGACAAAAATACTGCTTTAAGGGTTAATCTAAATTATGGATAACATACAGTATGATGTTCCATAAATAGAGAAACTATTACATCTAAGCATAAACAAGTCATTAATATACAGAAAGCATAAAAAGTATATGAAGTAGGGATTGACCGAATACCGAAGAGTTGATTCGGTATTCGGTGGTTCGGCATGTAAACCGAATATTCGGCCTAATGTATGCAAAAATGCGTATTAAAAAGTTTCAAGTATTCGGTTGCCGAATACCGAAGCTTCGGTATACATTTCAACCGAAGCTTCGGTATTCGGTATTCGAAAAAATTGCTGCTTCGGTCAATCCCTAATATGAAGCACATTTACTTTTGATTCCTAAAATAATCTTTTTCTTTATACAATTGCAAGCTTATGCAGATCAACAACTTTTTTTCTATTGAAGATTGGGCTACCATTGCTTCATCTAGTGTGCGACTGATTAAATGTTTAGAATGATACATAACGAGAAATACCTACTGTCCCATTCCACCCCACTCTCCCCTACATATTCTTGTGTTTTTTTATTTCATATACCGAGAAACATCCCATTGCATTATTGAATAACAATATTAATGAGATAAATAAGTTTCGGATGATGTTGGGGGTCCAAATACCAGGAAAACCTATACCATTCCGTGTCCCTGATGCTGCTTTTTAAGTTTGGAGCTGTCTGTATAAAATTGTTTTAATAAAGTAATTCGATGTAATTTTTTTCCAAAACGGGGATAATTGTTTTATATAAATATGTACCAAAAAATTAACGTGCACATATTTTTACGGTTAATATTTTTTTTAACTCTGTCCCTGGGTTTTAGATTTCTTACCTTCCCTCTTCTAAATTAGGCAGAAAATCACTTCAGATGCAGCCACAGAATTTTTTTTCAAGTTTTTTCTCATGCAATAGTATGCTAGAGAAAGAATGTCTAAAATTCTTTGACAGGGAATTGACTGCAGAACTTAAATCAGCATTTAAATATCAATTTCAAGCATCGCGGCTTTATTGGTAGTCTTGCCGTCCCCAAGGTTTATTCCTGCACTTTTCGAGATAAATAATTTTTTTTTTTAAATCTAATCCAATGTAAATAACTTTCTAAAAATCAATGAACATTGTGGCTATCACTTAGCTTAACATGATTTGTCTAAAAATAGTGGTAATTTTCCTTACCGTCCCATGCTTACCATCCCTTTTTTTTCCATTACCGTCCCTTTTTTCCTATACCATCCCCCTTTTTTTTTTCCTTCCGTCCCTTCTTTAACACCCCTTAAAGACAATGTTATACCGAAATTTTGTACTAAATATACTACATTGTTATTATTTCTTATTTGAATGTCTTGTAAGTACTATGCAAATTCATTATAAGTAAAAATTTAGAAGAAAATAGAAAGTTATAGTGGTAAAATGGTAAGGAAAATTAAACTCGCAAGTTTAACTTAAACCTCAGTTAAATACAAAATTTATCGCTGCTGACCATTTTTTCTTTATTTTGAATCATTAAGACATTCGTTTATTAGATTAAAGTGTTATTTTAGCAAGTTTAATTTCACCAGATTTTTATTCCCGAAAGTCAAAAGATTATGAGAATGCCCCATATACATATAAGCAACAAATGAATTAAAATTATATCACACGATGTTTTAACAAATAATCGATATGTTTAAAAATATGTCATTTAATTTAGAAATAAAACTGGTCAGGGAGAAGAAAACTCACGATTCATCTGAATAATCCTGATAAACGTAACAGAACAAATCAACAAACTAGATAGCATTTTCCAAAGAAAAATAACTTTTTTCCCATGGAAAGCGACACGAATAACGTGTTATTACAATATAATATTTGTAATACAAGTACAGTCACTTTTTGACATGGTAGTATTTAAAGCACACTAAACAAGAAAATGTATATGGCGTTACAAAAAGACGTGACATATTTTCATGCTACTTTTAACAGAAAATATAAAGCGCATAATTCAGTTGGGAAAACTATTATTCCACATAATTTTATTTATATATCCGTAGATTGACGAATATTTATGAGCTATGCAACTACGAATTATAATTGGAGTCCTTATCTTATTTAACACATTTATGCCTAGCGTCCCATTTTTGAGACGTTTCAAATTTAAATGATTTTTTTTAATTTTTCTTCTTTATAACATGAAAATTGTATGAAGTAATTGTCCATAAATGTCTTTATCTATTACCGAGAGATGACAGCATAAGATTGATATTTATTTGCTTAAATGAAGGCCTTTTTTCGGTGTTTATAGATTTTTCATTTTTCAAGATAGCCAAATGTAAAAAGTAAGTTTATTTGTATTTTTTGCGTCTATGATTCAAATAAGTCATAATTCTTAGCTTGAAGACTTCTTTGAAATACGTTTTTTTTTTTTTTTAATTGCGAAATTGTATGTTAAAGCCTATTTTTTATGCATGTTTGTAACGTACAAAATATAGGCAGCAAGGCGCAAATGGCTAGGTATTTCTATTAGCCATTTAGGATACAGTTATTTATGTAAAGTCCTTGTCAATATGATTGTGAAATAAATTGTTTTTTAGCCTCAAATACGATTATTCTTAATTTATTATTAATAATATTTATTTTGTTATTCCCTGTAAAGAAATAAATATATTTTTTAATAGTTAATAAACATACTAATTATTGTATATAATATACAATTAAAAGCTTAATTTATCTAAATTTAGACAAAACATATAATTATACATTTTTCCACATATGGATATTTCCATATTTAATACGTTTACATTTTATCAAATAAAAAAAAAAATATTTTAGCATAATTTTGTTTAGTATTTTTCTAGTTCAATTTGCAACATTTTAAAGTGATTTAACCAACAAATTTCAGAAAACAAAAATTCAGGCATAAATGGGTTTATTCGAACCCCAAAGCAACGTATATTCTAGATTATACATATTAGTAACAAATGAAATAAAAGCATCACACGTTGCTTTTAACAAATAACCGATAGGTTTAATAATATGTAATTTAATTTAGAACTGGTCAGGAAGAAGAAAATTCACGCTTCAACTAATTAATTCTGATAAATGTAGCAAAACAAGTCAACAAACTAGATTCTACTTTCCAAAGAAAAATAACTTTTTCCCAAGAAAAGCAAATATTAGTATTTGTAATAAGAGTACAATCACTTTTTGACATGGTAACAATTAGAGCACACTAAGCAAAAGAATGCATGTGCGTTACAAAAAGGCGTGACATATTTCATGCGACTTTTAACCCTTTCGAGGGCGGTGTCCTTAAAAAAGGACGCCTAATTTTAACTCCAAAACTGGCAAACGGCACCAAGAATATTTAATTAAAAATTTTCTTTTATAATGTACGTGAAAATAAGCAAGTTCGTATTTTCTAATAAATTCTTTTATAAATTCTGGTGTCAGTCCATTATTTCATCAGTTTATAAACAGAATTACTCCGCGCCGGAAAGTGTTAACAGAAATTATAAAATTATGCACAATTCAGATGGAAAAAATATTATTCCAATTGATTTTATTTGTGTATCCGTAGATTGGCGGATATTTATGAGGTATGGATCTACGACTTATAACTAAAGTGGACTTCTTATTTAATTCAACACCAAATACACGTGTGTAGGGTAGGTGGGGGGTAAAGACACGCACTTTTCATAAATATTGATTTTGAATGAACACATTGGTCTAAATTTGTTTGATGGCTGAATAAAATGTTATATTAGAACCTCACTCAGTGTCACCATCAGCCTAGATTCTGTTAAATTATAATTTTGCAAGAAATAATTTTTTTTAAACATTGCTCTGCGTGTGTTTGCCACATTGATTGGGGTTAAAACCAGCAGTGAAGGGGCGAATTCCCCGTTTGTTTAACTGGTCAACAGAAAGTTTACAGATATGATGCAATCGAGGTAAACTACACAGCATTTAGAAGCTAAAGAGTTTCCGTTCTTTATTGGATATTTGGATTTGTAGACAGTTGGAATCTTCGGATATCTAAATTAATCTTATGGGCATAAACGCTCCATTATTTATTTATTTGTGAAATATGCCTAGTGACATATGCAACCCTTTTTTACATCGTATTCTGTGTGAACCGAATAACCGTGTGAACTATTTTATTCAAGAAAATTCCACCAAAACAAACTTGAAACTGAACAATAGTATCTTCGATTCGCGATAGATGTCAGCACCAAAAACTCACTCCGCTTCACCTTATTGTGGACCAAGGAGCAGGCTAAGCTAGCGAAATCTCCACCAGATGGAAGCACTATGCAGAACTAAGTAATGGACATTTCTGCATATTGAATCTACAAAGAAACTTCGCTGAATCGACAAATGGGCTTAGATGCCGTACATCCCCTCTGCCGACATCTTGGATGTTTTGAGATTTCTTGGCGATTTTATGTTGGCGATCTTTATCGATATGGAACCCGTGTGACGTGTGTGTTCTGGCGTGACGTGTTCTGACGTGACGTGTTCCGGCAACCCCGTTTTTCAGCGTGATTGTGCTTAAGAAGGATTTCGTTTGGGATTTTGTGCATGTGCTTTGATATCGTGTTGTATCGTTCTGTCTTTTTATTTTTATGTTAAATTTATTGGATGTATTTGATTGACTATGGGTTCTGTAGTCCGTTTAAATGCTCTTGCTGATGCAATTAAGAAATATGAGAAAAATTTGAATGATAAAGGAGGTTTGTGCTTAGATGTAATAGTTCCTCTATTTATAGAACATTATACTGTATGTTATCCATAATTTAAACTAAGACTAAAAGCAGTATTTTTGTATATACAAGAAGATTAACATAAAAGAAGGTGGTGGGGAGGATTGGGACATGCCAGCAAAGAGAGGAATGAGACAAGTCAAATTCCTTCTTTTTGATAAGAGTAAAATTAAGTAAATTGCTAATATGCAAATATTTTTAGATGGCAATATATTAATTGTAACATTGATAATATATTCCTTTACTTCAAAATGTATATAAATTGAACTGATGGTTTTTGAATGTCATCTGTGACGGACAATCCTGAATTATGGAAACTGAATGAAGATACTGGAATTTGATATCGTGGCACAGACATTACCAACCTACAATACAGGGCTTAATTTCTAACAATAAAAGTACCGGAGCCCTAATATTGTGCGATACCGGCACTAACAACTGTACCCCCGCCCCCCGTCACTCCAATCTGCTTTATATTTCATACACCATTTGCAAAATTTAAAGCATTTTTTATTCTTTAGCAAAATAAAAAATTTAAATATATCTATCAGTATATATTTAGCTGTCAACTATTCCACTTTTTAGTTGTCACTTCTTCCGAATAGTAATCTTTGCCTAATTTTAAGGTTAATTAATTGCAAAATTATGCGATTAAATATGTTACGGATTATATAGTGTTAAAAAAAAAATAGTTCATAAATATTCATTTTTATGAAAAAATGAATGAAATTTACAGAAATTAATATTTATTGAATTATGGAAACTGAATGAAGATACTGGAATTTGATATTGTGGCACAGACATTACCAACCTACAATCCAGGGCTTAATTTCTAACAATAAAAGTACCGGAGCCCTAATATTGTGCGATACCGGTACTAACAAGTGTAACCCCCGCCCCCCGTCACTCCAATCTGCTTTATATTTCATACACCATTTGCAAAATTTAAAGCATTTTTTATTCTTTAGCAAAATAAAAAATTTAAATATATCTATCAGTATATATTTAGCTGTCAACTATTCCACTTTTTAGTTGTCACTTCTTCCGAATAGTAATCTTTGCCTAATTTTAAGGTTAATTAATTGCAAAATTATGCGATTAAATATGTTACGGATTATATAGTGTTAAAAAAAAAATAGTTCATAAATATTCATTTTTATGAAAAAATGAATGAAATTTACAGAAATTAATATTTATTGAATTATGGAAACTGAATGAAGATACTGGAATTTGATATTGTGGCACAGACATTACCAACCTACAATCCAGGGCTTAATTTCTAACAATAAAAGTACCGGAGCCCTAATATTGTGCGATACCGGTACTAACAAGTGTAACCCCCGCCCCCCGTCACTCCAATCTGCTTTATATTTCATACACCATTTGCAAAATTTAAAGCATTTTTTATTCTTTAGCAAAATAAAAAATTTAAATATATCTATCAGTATATATTTAGCTGTCAACTATTCCACTTTTTAGTTGTCACTTCTTCCGAATAGTAATCTTTGCCTAATTTTAAGGTTAATTAATTGCAAAATTATGCGATTAAATATGGTAAGGATTATATAGTGTTAAAAAAAAAAAAAAAAAGATAGTTTGTAAATATTCATTTTTATGAAAAAAATGAATGAAATTTACAGAAATTAATATTTATATGCTGAAGAATGGAACACAATTCTGTAAATATCATTAGAATAGAAAAAAAAAGATTTTTGTTTCCCCTTCATTTGATCAAAATAGCATTAGAAAGGAGGAAAAGTTCTTACCCCCCCCCCCCCCTATACATGAATACATAAAATTTTGAATTTAAGACAGATTGAACTAGAACCCGTCGAAGACCGAAGACTGATAGATAAATTGACCCCGTTTCATATCCATCTCCTACCTGCGAGACACATTGCGTCACATATAAGTGTTTTGGTAGAAAACAGTGCAAAAGCTTGGAGATGGAAAGGAAAGGATAATTTAGTCTTCGGTATTTCGGAAGCGCTAATGCACTGGGCTCCGGAGCCCTATATTTATGAGCTCCGGTGAATTCCGACTAATATTTAAATATTAACTAAAAATAGAGAAGTACCGGAGCCGGGCTCCAGTGGGCTCCGGCGCAAATTAAGCCCTGCTACAATCTTTGTTAGGCTGCATATGTAGCCGACATTTGACTATTTGTGCACATTTTGAAACTTACAATTTCTTTAATTCTAAAATAGTTTCTGCAAATTATGTTTCTGTATTGTTCAAGGACAATAGAAAGTGTTTCATTTTGTATTCTATAAATTGAAATTTTTGTTTTCGTGTCAAACAAAGTTGATTTTCTTACTTTTGTAAAAAGTGTCTCATTCCTCCCCACTCTCCACACCTTGCATAAATTTCCAATAATGAACTTCTTACATGTGTCAAAATAAACTTCTACGTTATTAAGAAAGAAAAGTAATTCATTATTCTATATATTAATGTTATTAAGAAACTATTTTTTTTTAGATTTATATCGCTGCCTTTTAAAAATTATTTCTCGGCTTTCAAAATTTAACAAAGCGTTTAGTTAGGTAAAGAAAAAACCATGACACAGAATTTTTTCCTACAACAGTAAAACAAAAATACAACGTTCTTTTCTTTTTAATTATGGGAAAAACGGAAGAAATATTTCGAGTGTGAAACATTCCATGACTAAATACCAAACAAGATTAAAAAAGAAAAGCAAGATAAAATGATAGAGCACTTTTTTTTTTTATAATTTACAATCCGGCTCAGCAGAAAATGAGAACGGATGTATTGCATAAAGGCTGAATGAAAAGCGATATTAAGCTATTAAAATAATTCTCTTTCCGTTTTTATGAATGAGATTTGATGTGGATTAATTTATTAATCATAAAATTGAAGAATTAAAAAAAACCTGTTTACCGTCATTTAATTTAACCTTTTATAGAAAAAAATTAGATAAAGGAATCATGAACTACTTTTTTACGCATTTCGTCTTCTAATGCTTTAGTTTAAAATCAATTATTAAAATGTGAAGAAAAAAATGCATATGATTTTTCTGATTATTCTGAAAATACTGAATTAAAACTTATGATTTTAAAAAAAAAACAGATATCGATTTCCAGAAGCTTCAAAAATGCGAATACAAAATTACAGCCCATTCCGCTAAGAAGTTCTTAAGTTATGCTTAAAAAACTACCCACATTGCAAGGGGTTTCCAGCAATGAGCATGAGCAGCATGTTCAAATTCTCCGTCAAAACTTCTCGGCAAACTCCATAACCGATTCTAACTTTGTCTGCACGTTCTTTGTTAGTTAGGCGACGATCTTCTCGCATGAGTTTTCCAATTTGTTCCACATTTTCATCTGTTCTGCTGATGTTTTGTCACCCTGAACGCTGGCCATCTTCAAATGAATGATGACCCGCCATGAAACGCGAGTGCCATTCAAAAATTGTTGTCCGATTTAAAGTTTCATCACCAAAAGCCGTACGAAGCACTTCAAGAGTTTCGGTTGCAGATTAACTGAGCTTCACTCAAAATTTGATACACACACCTTTGCTAAATTGCAAACAGTTCACAACACAAAGTTGAAAAAAATTCGTAGTAACAAATTGTGTGCTCACGCATGAAGTAAATCAGTGACATGAGTAGAAGAGGGTTTGGGGAATGTGACCTTGACCTAGTTTGACCTTCGATTTCACATAGAAAGACGCAGTAATAGTAGTCCGGGAACTTTCTGATAGCACCTCGTATCGTATAGATCCGATGTGTTGCACACGAGTAATGGTGCGAACATTGGAATTGTGGAATAAAACATTGTAAATATACTGGGTGTCACAAAAATGACTGATGGATTTTAAAATTCAATAACTTGCAAACGGTGACAGACATTTAAAATTTTTTTGCAGGAGTGTTATATAAAATGTCCGGAGTTTTTATGCTACGATTCCCAGTTTTAGTTACAAATAGCATCGATAGATGGCGCTGCAAACAATAGGCGCTAAATCCAGGCTCGATTTTTTAGCCTCTCTTCTTCCATGCGAAAAACGGAGATTAAAATGTTTTGAATGGATTCCGAAGTACCAAAAACCACGTCTGGAATTGGCACCTACTTCTCGGCTCGCCATCTATTGTTTAAAATTTGAACTAAAATTAAGAATCAGAGTAAAAAAACTCCTGACATCATACATAACCCTCCTGCAAGAATTTTTTTAATATCTGTCACCGTTTGCAAGTTATTGAATTTTAAAATCCATCAGTCATCTTTGGGACACCCGGTATGTCCTAAAAAGGACTGACTGATTTTAAAATTCAATAACTCGTAAACGGTGACAGATATTTAAAAAATTCTTGCAGGAGGGTTATGCATAAGGTCAAAAGTTTTTTTACAGTGATTTTCAATTTTAGTTCGAATTACAAACAATAGATGGCGCTGCGATCAATTGACGCTAAATTCAGGTTCGATTTTTGGTACTTCGTGGCCCGGATAATACATTTCCATCTCCTTTTTCCGCATAGAACAAGAGAAAGGACCAAAAATCGAGCCTGTATTTAGCGACTATTGCTTACAGCGCCATCTATTGTTTGTAATTCGAACTAAAATCGAAAATCACTGTAATAAAACTTTTGACCTTATGCATAAACCTCCTGCAAGAATTTTTTAAATATCTGTCCCCGTTTGCAAGTTATTGAATTTTAAAATCAGTCAGTCCCTTTTGGGACACCCGGTATATATATTATTTTCTTTATCGAACATAAAAAACCGTAAGTGAATATCATTGTTTATTTTTAATTATTTTTTTTTTACAGTGTAAAGATACATTACTGACACCCTATACGTTATCATTTACGAATAATTATTATTACTATGTCTTTTTATTTTATTTTATAATTTTCGATTATTTAAAAAAAAAAAAATTGTAAGACTGACTCAAGTGTTAAGAGTATGACAGGGTTCCATAATTTATGCGAATCATATCATCCTTTTTTATGGGCGTTTTTAAGTCTAGTAGTAAAACGCTGAAATAAATTACAAATAAACCTGATATATTGACAGAAATATACATATTTTTACAATAATATTGTTAAAAATGCTGCCACCTAAGTGACACTGTTGTATGACAGTATAATAAATGCAAAACTTTCCTTTCAATGTTGATATGCATCAGAAAATAAAGATAAAAAAATAGATTAAAAAATAGCACGTAAAGACTCCTAGATGGGATGTAGTCGATACGGCTTTGAATAAATATGAAAAATTGCAGGAAAACTAGATTCAGAAAAATATTTTTAAATAAATGAAAAATTTAAACTAAATATAGTTATTACAGTGAGCTATTAAAGGCTCTATCGTTTATATTTAAGACAAGCTATCTAAGTCATTGTTCTGGCATCTTTACTAAACTGTGTTATGATTTATGAACATTTATTATTATATCTTTTTATTTTAATAATTATACTAATTTTCGTTTATTTAAAAAAAAGCCGGTAGACTTTTACGGTTTTTAAATATATAAAACTGTTCTAAAGTTAAACTCAATGAGTGTTAAGGGGGTAGAATACCTTTAAACCTACAAAATTTTTGAATTTTTTTAATACATATTTTGATTCCGTAATCATTTATGAACAATAAGCAAAAAACCGCATTAAAAAATTCCAATCAGTTTACTAATTATGGCAGTTTTATTAAGACTGCATAGGATAATTAAATTTTGCGTTGCGTTTATTCAAAATGATGAATTTTGATACTGCGCGCAGTGTAAATAATTAAAAAAAATAAAAAATAAATAAAATAAATAAATTGTCAAAACATATTCATTTCTGTATTATCTACAACTTAAAACCAGAAAAAGGTAATATTTTATTTTTTTCTGTTTTTTTACTTTGAAAATATTTTTAAAAAAGTGAAAAATTTTAATTTTCCGTTAATTTTTTAATTTAATTAAAAATTTTTGTCAAATATTCTGGTTTTCGTATAAAGGTAACAGTATTATGAATCTATGTTCAACAACATTTCCTCTTTATATGCGTATTATCAGATTTTATCATGTGCGCAAGATTTTTTTCTCTTATTATCATATATTTTTAAACTTATCATTTTAATATTTATTTATGAATTTGCAAGTATATATATTTTTTAAAATATAAATATAACCTTTATATTTAAATGAAGTTTGATTTTTATTTTTGACTTATTACACAAGTTTTGAAGCTTGGAACATAGTGATATTTTTTACTTTTTCGACGTGTTCAAAGGTATTCCTATACCCTCTTAACAGTATGACAGCTTTACATATATTATGCGTATTATACCATTTTTATGGCCGTTTTTAAGCCTAGTAATAAAACGCTGACATAAGTGACAAATAAACCTGACATATTGACAGAAATATACATAATTTTCAATAATATTGTTAAAAATCCTGGCACCGAAGCGACATTGTTATATGACAAACCCATCAATAAATTCAAAACTTTCCTTTCAATGTTGCTATGCATAAAAAAATAAAGATAAAAAAAAAATAGATTGAAAAAAAAGAAGAAGAAAGTAAATAATTTCTCTTAGATGGGATGCAGGTGATGCGGATTTATGAAAAATTGCAGGAGAACTAGCTTCAGAATAAACTTTCTACTGAAACGAAAATTTTAAACTAAGACAGTAAGATATTAAGGACTCTATCGTTTACTGCTGAAGGTAAGTCATTGGTCTACCATCTTTACTAAAATGTGTTAATGATTTATGAGCATCTATAATTGTGATAAATAGTGAATGTTTACTGTATGACAGTGTTCCATAAACTATGCGTATTATATCATTTTTTATAGACTTTTTAAGCCTAGTAATGAAACGCTGACATAAGTTACAAATAAACCTGACATATTGACAAAAATATTCATATTTTTCAATAATATTGTTTAAAATGCTGGCAGCGAAGCGACACTTGTATGACAACCCATCAATAAATTCAAAACTTTCCTTTCAATGTTGCTATGCATCAGAAAATAAAGATTAAAAAAATAGATTAAAAAAAACAGGAAAAAAGCAAGTAAATCCTTCAGCAATAGATGCATCGTTGCACATCTATACCGAATGATGTCAACTGCGAGGAAATTTCAGAGTAACACAGTTTGTTTACATCGAACGCTAATAATGCGTTTCATTTATGGTTGACAAGCCAAAATGTAATTCTGCGAACGGATACAAGAAAGTAAACACTTTCTTCATTTTGTGCTAAATCTTGCAGCACTTACTTTGTTGCATTGTTATTTATACTTGGTCAGGGAAGACAGCGTCACCTTTTTGCAACCAATTTTAGTGTCAATGATTTTGGTAAATATGATAATATTATAGATGTGCCAGATAACGAAACTGATTATCAGCTGGTGATTAGAGTGTGTGGGTGTGTGTGGAGGGAGGTTTCCAAAGCAATATCGCAGTGCAATGTTAAATTAATAGAACCCGATTACTGGCCTAGATAACATTAGTAATGGGGTTTATATTCATTTAGCATTGCACAGCGCCAGCTGAATAGCGGTTTCTTTATCTAGATCAGCTATTCCAGGTCCGATTACCGGCGGAGCAAACGTCCACCAGCAAAAACGATTAGAAAATTTTGCAATACTTTCAACAGAAATTCTGCATAAATACGGCGTTTAAATAAGCCGTTTTCCTCGCCGGTAAATCAGGTCCTGGTCTAATCTATCATATATACCAAAGTTATCAACGCTAAAATTGTTTTAATAAATGTGACTCTACCTTCTAGACTATTAGCTGTATATGCAGTAACCTTACAGCATGTATTTTATTGCATACAATTGGCAATACATAGAAAATTGACATTATCTGTCTTAATTTCGGAACTATTATGCAAGGAGCTTCAGAAATCGGTTCCAAACTTTAACATTATGTAGTTCATTAGCTAAAATAAATTTAAAGAAGAAATAAGTCATATACAAGGCAGCTTATACATTTTGCACGCAGTACTTCTAAAAATAGTTCATATCTACTCCAATAGATGGCATTATGTGTATCAACCTGTATGCTTAAACTAAAACGTAAAGATATACGAAAAAAGATCACTCGTTTTTTCTTTTTTGTTTTCTTTCTTTTTTACTTTCTTTCGTACATGTGTTGTTTCTAAGCGAGAAAAGTGGACTGTGTTTTGAAAATTTGAAGTTTGTATGAAGTGTCATCGCATTTAACATAAAACAGAGTTTGTTGAAAATTTTGCAGAAATATGTTCACTATTGTTAAAATAATGAATAATGAAGGAAAAATATGTGCTTTGCTTTTAGTGAAACTTCGTGTATTTTTGTCTGAATAAGTGGATTGTGACCCTGGTTTCCTATACAAAAATTCTTTGACTTGACGTGCATTATCATCCTTAAACGTTTCTACAAATAATATGGGTGGAAAATATGGCACGAGAATAATTTTTAAAATGCAAACATTTACATACTTATGCAATATTGTACCAAAGTTAAAGTTTTATCTCGTCTTAATTGGTTTTGTTTCTAGGACAATTTTATAAATGCATATTTTAAAGAAATGATTAAACAAGATTGTATGTAAAAATATTATATTACTTATAACTATTTTATCACTATTTTTACGGGTGTTAAATGACACTCACAATTTATAATAAGCTACTTACTTCCCTTACAAGTTTTGCGTTTTTCCTAATCTTGACTTACTCCTGTCTCATATGGGGGCCTTACTTTCAAATCTTCAACGGACAATTTAAGCAAATTGCACGACAAATACCTTCACATCGTTCGCTATGGCTCCCGCAATCTCCGTAATGCCACGACACGTAGAGACCCTCCTCCACCCGACCGCCGAGCAAAGGGGAAAAATTGTAATGTTGTTTTCTCGGACATTTAAAAAAAAATCTAAATAAGATGATTTTTCCAGCGTGACATAAAAAATCTAATTACGTATAGGAATATAAGCCTTCACAGTATTAATCATAACAAAATGTTTTAAAACTGCATTATATTTGTAGAATTATATTAATTTAAATAATGCTTCTATTGCTGTGAAACCTACAGCATAGTGAACGGATATATCAGTTCGCGGCGGTGAGAAGATTAAGAACAGAGTTGTTGACCTTTCATCAATATTTTATGAAAGCCTTTACAGCCTTCCTAATGAAATTATCGCCGAACTGCCTCACTACGACGCCTTCGAGCTAGACCATCGCAAAAGACCAAAATATTCCATGATTATGGATGTTGAGGGACCCTGAGTTCTTCACACCTGTTAATTTATATATCTTTTTTTTTTCTTCTTCTTAAAACTTGCATTTGCTTATTATTAAAAAAAAAAAACTCACTTTGTAACGAAAATAATAATAATAATGAGTCTGAAAAGTGGCTTTTTAAGACCTGTGACTTCCTTGACTAGCCTGTTCTTACCTGCTTTTACAGAGTACTAAATTTTCTTACCTGTGCTTCAAATATTTTTTTAAAACTTATATTCACTCTTTAAACTTTATAATTTTCTATAATAACTTCCTAATTTTCTATAATTTTAGCCTTTAATTTATTTTTATTTATTCTCTCAATTACTTATTATACCACCTCTTTTATAAGGTATTAATCTTTAATTTTAACATAAGGGGACAGTTTACCTCAAAATTGGTCAAAATGTCGATTTTTAGGTAGATTTCGTATGAAATACTACCTATTGGCGTCGTTCCTATGTTGGAATTTCTGAAAAACTTTTGCAGATCTACACCGATCATGACCCCTAGAGCCCAAAACCATCCTCAGTAAAAAACTTTATCTATCTATCTATCTATCTATCTATCTATCTATGTATCTATATATATCACTTTCTTCTGGACACGATAACTTCCACAATTCTGCACCAACCTCTTCCAAACTGATACATAAAATCAAGGGGCATAAAATCTCGATCAAGTTCGTTAATGGGCAAAATCGGACCAAGGGGATGGAAATAGGGAGGGGTTTTATGAAAACCGAAAAAAACTCCATAACTTCTTAAATTTTGTACACATCGAATCAGTTTAAAGTTTTTATTACTTCTAAAAATACGGCCAAAAATTTATGTATCACAGATTTTTGATAAAGTTAAAAATGGGCTCAAGGGGCGCAAAAAATAGGGTTTTTGGGAGAAAAAAATTCATAACTTCGTCAATTCTCAAGATATCAAATCCAATTAATTTTATCATGAACCTCCTTAACATTATCTACAACTTTTATATTCACAAGTTTTTGATAGGACCAATTCGCACCGCAAAAAAAATTAAAAACGAAAACAAAAAGGGCGTTTGAAGAAGAAAAAAATCCATAACTCCGTCAATTCAAAAGATATAAAATCCCCATGAATTTATCATATATCTTCTTAATATTATCTACAACATCTATATAGACAAGTTTTAGATAGGACCAATTCTTACAGCAAAAACAAATTAAAAATACATAGCGGTTGAAGAAAAAAATCATCGTAAGGGTGTATTCAAATCCAAACTGCTTATTTTCTGACTCATTTTACAATCCATTTTTACTCTCAAAGGCTTCCAATTGGTACCTTTTCTTACTCAGAAACCATATAATGTACCGTAATGGCCAATTTTTTGATAGAGGCAGAATATATTTTAAAACATGCTGTCAAAGTGAGCCTTTTGAACCGAATTTCCCGAAGCGGATTGTGTTGGAAACGAAAAATATTGTCTTACTGAGAAAACAATTGTTTATATATCAAGTTTTAATTAATTGAACGAAAATTAAAAACACAGGTCGCTTATAAATCTCTTCAAAAATCACGTCAACAAGTTTCATGTTTTTCCTATTAAAAATGAATCTGGAGTTATGCCAGAAAATTTCGAGTTGTTGAGCATGGAAAAGTATTTTTTTTGTATACCGCCCTAACATGATTGTGATAAAACCAGTTATTATGTAAAAATGGAATAAAAACTCGTCAAAAGCGGCCAGATAAAATTGTTAAAGCGGGTTTATCTCTAATTATGATTTGGTTTTTGTTTGTGAAATTAGTATACTTAACTTCGAAATCTACCTCCGCCTGTAGGCCGGGCCGGCAGGGATTTTTTTAAATATTAAATGAAAGCCCATTTAATTGTGAATATTTTGACACTTCATTTTTACCCATACAGTAAATATATCGTGAGACTGTAAATTTTGTTAATACAATCAACGCAATTCCCCACACAAATGAAAACTTTAAACGTCTTTTTTTCCATGTTCATATTTTCTTCACTTTCATGTTCCCGAAATGCTGAGGCTTTTTTTGTATTTGAGATAGAGATTAAAAATTTTTTGTACATGTTCTTTATTATATAATAAATCTGCGCATGGAATTAGCCTTCAGGTTTTTTGTTATAAAAAATATAAAACTATATGAAGATGTGTTTTATTTCATCATTTTATACTATATGTATCAGTACAAAAATTATATTAAATGTAATATTAGATGTAACTAAAAATCCATAGGCAATCTTGTGTAATATTCATTTGCAAATCTTTAAAAAAAAAAAAAAAAAAAAAATGGGCAAAAATATTAATATGTAGCAAAAGATTGTAACGCGCAAAAAATCAATATGTAACGATTGCAGCAGCATTTCACTTACCAAAAACATAGCTCGAACTACTCAATGGATATGAAAATAAAAATAAAATAAACGTCCAAGTAAAATAAAAAAAATAACGTGCATAATACGAAAGAAATGCGTGGAAAAGTGAATAATGGCTTTTCATAGACCATGCAAATTTAGAATAATTTTATTTAGAAGTTTTAATTTACACCTTTTAGCATTTGAAATTAGTATAAAAATATTAATATTTAAAAAAGTAGATTTTAAAAAATTCAAAAATTTTTAACTTAAAAAAAATTTAATTAAATATGCAGTTTTAAAAATGTATATTTTTCAAAATATTCGTTTTTTTTTAAACATTGAAATGCAGTGAATTCACCATTTGAACCATATTTTTAAAAATAAACAAAATTGTTGAAAAAGGTAAACTTTCCCCTTAAAACCTTTATGTAGTTTATAAACTACATTTAGAATTTTTATTTTCTAATGTCCCACTAATAATAAGACAGTCATCTATAGACTGGCTGTTGTAAAGTTGTGGTCAAATCGGAAGCTCCTCAAAAACTCGACATTGTCAGGCGCTGTCAAATTAAAAAGATTTCGATATATAGTTATTGTATTTGTAATTATTTGATTAAAACAAACACAAATCATTTTTAATACACACTGAAGACTTATTTTTATACTTATTAGATTTAAAACTTACATATAAAATAAACATAAATCAAAACTTTATATTGATAGCGATAGCAATAACGTTATACTTAAAGAGATTTTCTTTTTTTTTCTTTTTTTCAAATAAATATTCTATGAACAATATAATATTTAAGGTTGTAATACTTTCGACAGCTGTTTTTCTAGTTTTCTGTGGCATTTGAATTATAACAGATTTGCAGAAAATGAACTTACTATATATGCTTATTGAAAAGTCAAAACTTTCACTTTAAATATGTTTCCTTGAAACAATTTGTTTCTTTGTATTTCAAGTATATTTTTTCTTCTTTTTAAGCAATCTTCTTTTAAAGGCCAAGCCACAAAAGGAAAAAAAAAATCAAAGAAAACGATAACAAAACAGAGTAGCGATTGTTTTCAATCGCCGGAACAATGGCATTATATTTACAGAAAAGTACTTCAATCATGGAAAAGAACCCCCAATCTCTTTTCTAAGCAGCAAATTAGTTATAACTATCATCATATTGAAAAAATATTTATATTAAAAGAATCATAGGCAACTCCGATTACAGAATATCGAATAATTTAGATGCATATTTATTTAATTTTAGATGAATTGGGATTTAAAAACTAGTCCACGAGCAATGAATTAAAATTTTGAATAAAGTGTATGATTTCTTGTAAGGTACACATTTGTCTCTGTAGATTAAATCAGTTTAAAATAAATCCTAATTTTTTAAAGATGCATTATGCAATAAATTCTAAAGGGTGTAAAAGAGCCCCAATCATGGTAAAAGAGATAAGCGCTAATATTATGAAAATAGGACAAAGAAAACACTCAAAGAGCTTTTCAATTGAAAACAATAAAAATCTGCCTTATCTGTAGATTTTAGAAACCCACTAACAGTAAAAATATGTATATGTTACATTATTAGATCTAATTCCGCGATTTCCTTATCTTATTCTAAATTACTACTTTATATTCACTAAATCCTTATTCTTAAATAATCTCTAACGTAATTCTGTTAAATTCCCTTTAATTTAATGTCTCACTTGTCTAAATTACTTAAAAATTACGCTTTTAATATTCTTAAATTAAATGTTCCATTTCCGCTCTTTTTTCTTTTAGAACGTTCTTTTAGCAACCATTTTATTTCCCCTTCCGAATTTTACATTCCCGCGCATATTTCGGGGTTATCCTTTTTACCTTCAAATTCATCCACTCGCTCTGTCCGCACTCTTTCCATGGCGTGGTATTCTTAATTATTAATTGGTCGAGAGCGCGACCTACGTCATATTTGTATTCCTACACTTCATGCACAAAAAGCCGATGCTCGCTGTGTTTCAGCAGATTTTAGTCGTATTTCCATTTTTCATACCACCCCCCTGGTCCCCGTCAACGTATTCGATTATCTGCAACTTTGTTCATCTCTAAATTACTACTATGAAGCGATGGCTAATATTCTTGGTGGAAACTGCGCCGCCGAAAGATGTTTAAATAAAATGCTGAGCTGACTTTACGTTTTGTCTCAATTATTTCCGGGGAAGCTTTCACGGAAAAATGTATTCCATGGCCTTCACTCGTCGACTGATACAATTTCCAAATCATCATAAACGTCAATGTCGTAGTCTTTAACACGACAGGATTCCAGTTTTCGTTATACAAGTACAACAGGATCGAATTTACCTGTTCCGACAACTTATACTACTCTATTACTGCTGGACGCGATCCACTACTGATATCGTGACAGCTAGTTACTTCAATTCAAATAGAAAAATCTTCCAATGTCGCCACAATGCAACATATACATTTTCTTAAAACAAAAATTAACAAGTTGGAAATTGCTCGTCAAACGTGGCAAATGAGGTGCGTTCGTACTATAACTAGTTTTATAATTATTTTTTGCACCCCATATTGTACTGAATGTATAATTTTTTGCACTTCATAAAGTGCATAGTCTGATACATCATTAAAATGCACTTCCAATATTTTTTTCCCATTACCGTAATGTAACGGAACACTTTTGACTGTCCCTGTAATTAAACTATACATCCGATTTTCCTAAAATTTGAAATAGCTCAACAAAATTTTGCAACAACTATATCTTTAAAATTTCAGACCATTCGGAAGGCTGTAATATCATTAAAATGCACTTGCAATAATTTTTCACATTGCCCGTAATGTAAAGAAAAACTTTTGACTGTCCCTGTAATTAAACTATACATCCGATTTTCCTAAAATTTGAAATGGCTCGACAAAATTTTGCAACAATTATATCTTTCAAATTTCAGATCATTCGGAAGGCTGTAATATCATTAAAATGCACTTGCAATAATTTTTCCCATTGGCCGTAATGTAAAGAAAAACTTTTGACTGTCCCTGTAATTAAACTATACATCCGATTTTCCTAAAATCTGAAATGGCACGACAAAATTTTGCAACAATTATATCTTTAAAATTTCAGATCATTCGGAAGGCTCTAATATCATTAAAATGCACTTGCAATAATTTTCCCCATTGGCCGTAATGTAAAGAAAAACTTTTGACTGTCCCTGTAATTAAACTATACATCCGATTTTCATAAAATTTGAAATGGCTCGACAAAATTTTGCAACAATCATATATTTGAAATTTCAGACCATTCGGTTGGGTAGTTTTTGCTCTGTTACATGCGGACAGACGGACGGACGGACAGACGGACGGACGGACGGACGGACTGAACGACGACTATAGGTGCTACGTATTTATATAATTACGAACGCACCTAAAAAATGTTCATTAATCTTGGCTTATTCTGACAATAAGTTTATTTTCTGTTTTTAAATACGAATTCAGTAGATTTTAGTAACGCGCCAGTGGGAACAAAATATCACCCCTTTTAACCACCCAAGAATCTCATTTTAATTTGTATAAGAATAGTTTGTGTAGTTTCATAAATGTGATTTTCTTTCCACTACAATCTTGATCATACATAAAAAAAGTGCATAGTTACTTGAATATATAAAAATATAAATATGTTATATAATTAATGTCATGAAACTAAAATATTATGTTTCATCTGAGTGGTATATTATAATTAAAATATTATTACTATAAAAATTTTACATGAATGCATAAAACTGTTAAATATGATTTATATAAGTATTCTGATCTGATTAAAATGCTATATTTCATGTGAGTAATTTATTATAATTCAAATTTTATAAAGTTGCTTATAATATGATATAAACTAGTATGTTGTGGCCATCACAAAACTTTCTTCTATATAAATCACGTCAATTAAATCATTTAAATAGTACAAGAAATAACAACGATTTAGCACCAATTCATATCAAAGTATGTCTGAATTTGAAGTTGGATGAAAATTCTTGCATTAGTTCTTCAGATAGAGCTATAGCGGAAATTCTGAAAAAAATGTAGCATAGCAGCGCCACCTGTTGAGCGATTTACACCAAAAGTAAACAGCACTAAACGATATCAAGGTATACCTGAATCTGAAGTTTGTTGAAAATCCAAGCATTAGTTCTTGAGATAAAGCTATTGCGGAAATCGCAAAAAATACAGCACAGCAGCGCCACCTGTTGAGCGATTTACACCAAAAATTAAACAGCACTAATTTATACATCAATTCATGTCAAGGACTAACTAAATCTGAAGTTTGATGAAAATCCGTGCAATAGTTCTTGAGATACACCTCTTGTGGAAATCGTGAAAAATGCAGCACAGCAGCGCCACCTGTTAGGCGATTTGCACCAAAAATTAAGCAGCAATAATTTATATCAGGGACTAACTGAATCTGAAGTTTGATGAAAATTCGTGCATTTTTTCTTGAGTTAGAGCTATTGCGATAATCATGAACAATGCAGCATACCAGCGCCACCTGTTGGGCGATTTTCACAAAAAAGTAATCAGCACCAATCTATATCCTGGACTAACTGAATCTGAAGTTTTATGAAAATCCGTGCAGTAGTTCTTGAGATACAGCTATTGCAGAAATCGTTAAAAATGCCGCATAGCAGCGCCACCTGTTGGGCGATTTTCACCAAAAACTAATCAGTTCCAGTTTATATCAAGGTCTAACTAAATATGAAGTTTTGTGAAATTTCGTGCATTAGTTCTTGAGATAGAGCGCCCACAAAATTTGTGTCACATACAGACAGACAGACGGACAGACAGACAGACAGACTCACAGACAGACAGACTCACAGACAGACATTTTGTAAAAACATGTTTTTTGGAATCTCTGACTCATAAAACGTGTAAATCCGTCGAAAACTGGAATTCGAAAATTTTCATGAAACCAATACTTTCTTCTTGTAAAGATAGAAGAAAGTAATAAAAAGTTACTATATGAAGATAATAAATATGAAGTAAACATGTTATTTAAATATATGTAACATAAAAGTTATACACCCACATACATATATATATATATCTGTATGTTTGTTTGTTTCTTAGAAATGTGTTTCTATACACGGATAATTAATAATTATGTATATTTATGTATGCATTAATTACTTTAAAAATTTTGGACATTTTAGTTTTCGTTTTCGGCCGAAAATAGGAAGATTACCGAAATTCGGTTTCGGTTGATCCTTAATTTAAACTATTCCCCTCAGGGATGTAGTGGAAGGTATACGGTGGTATACGCCGTATACCTTCTGGATTTTTTTTAAGAACACCGTATAATCTCTGTTTCTCAAAAAAGCTATAGTATATACACTCTAGGATATACCCTCTGCCTTGAGCGTATATCCTCTGCTTAGACCGTATACCCTCAGTTTTTTTTTTTTACACCACCACCACTGCCCCCCCCCCCCCCCCCCCACACACACACATACACACCGTACAAGATTATATCCGCGAATTTCGGAGCAAAACTTTTTACGTTGACAAAAACCGAACACTAACGACTAAGCTGCTGCTAGGACCTGCTTTTTAAATTAAGAACGCTAAATAGACAAAGTAAAAAATTAAGAAAAAATCAGAGAAATTTAAAAGAAATTAAATTTTTAATAATATTTCTGATTAAAGCATCTTTATTACTGAAATAAAATTATTACACATAACGATGCTTTAAATAGAAATATCACTCAGAATGTCAGAATATCGCCTATTTAAAAATTTTCAGTACTTTATTTACAGAAAATGTCTATACTATGTAGAAAATTATCTCTACTGTGCACTGTGCAGCACTTCAGAGATCGTCATATTTTATATGCGAAAACTTTATTTTAATTGTATTAATTGAAAATATTCAGAAATTTAAAATAAATTATTTTTTTAATATTTCTGATTGATGCATCTTTATTACTGAAATAAAATTATAGCAATGCTTTAAATAGAAATATCACTGTTGAATATCGCCTATTTTAAAACATTTCAGTACTTTATTTACAGAAAATGTCTATACTATGTAGAAAAGTATCTCTACTATGCAGCACTTCAGGGATCGCTATACTTTATATGAGAAAACTTTATTTTAATTGCCTCAATTGGAAATATTCAGAAATTTAAAATAAATTAAATTTTTAATATTTCTGATTCATGCATCTTTATTATTGAAATAAAATTATAATAATGCTTTTAAATAGAAATATCGCTGAGAATATCGCTATATTTAAAAATTTTCCGTACTTTGTAATTAAAATAAAATTATTACATAAAAATGCGCCTAAATCATAAATAACATTATAAATGTAACTTGTTTTAAAAATTTCAGTTAAATGATATTTCCATTTATAGCACCTTTGCTGTTGTAATAAAAGTATCACATATAAAGTATTGCAGTCTCAAAAGTGTTGCATAGTAGAGAATTGCATGTAGACTACATAGACATTTTCATTAGGATCATTTCTTCTAAAATAAATTATTCCGATATAATTGTAAATTTTATTTATTTTTTTTTTAATTCAATGTTTGTTACTGAAAAAAAAATCAACACATCTAACGATGCCAAATAGAAATATCATTGTAATAAACTAATTAAACAAATTCATTGAGATCGGTGTTGAATCAAAGATTTTGTCCCACAAATATCTGTTCAGTTCCGGGTGTGGGTTACACTTTTAGACCATTGATATGCACAAAATCCAAAGTTTTCCGGGTAGGTTAACCACTGTCCCTTGGAGAATATTTGGCCACGGGACACCCCGCGAGTTTTACTTTGTTATTGATATAAAAACATCACATAAAAATGAACAAAATTGTTATAAATTTCATTTTTTTTTTACAATGCTAGAATTTTTATTTAAATTTTAATTTATGTATTAACTTAACTGTGTAAATTTAGTTAATTTTCAAAGTTATGGCTATTTTGTTATTGAAACAGAATTGTCGTGTATAAAGATGTCTTAAATAGAAGTATCATTGTAAATTTCACATTTTAAAATTCAAGATAGTTTATTTTTTAATAATCCTCACATAAATCTGATTAATTGAAAGTTAACATTTTGACTAAAATAGAATCATCACATATTTTTAAACAAAAATGTCATTGCAAATTTCAAATTTTTTAAAAGTTCATTTAAGCATTGTCAGTATGACATCACTATTTCCGAGTCTAATGTCAGACGGACGTCTTTTTGCACGCTTTTTTACTTACGTATTATCCCTACACAATGCCGCTAGCAATGTGAAGGGATATACCTAAGTAAAAAAGCGTGCAAAAAGACGTCCGTGTGACATTGGCCTTAATGTTAAAAGCGCGTTTAACATATAAAAAAACTTATTTCTAAACATATTCCAACATAAATAGCATAAATGACAATCGGTATATCAGACATACGGTACGTATAGATAGTAGATACACTGGCGAAGCGAAGGGGAAGGATTGAATTCGGCGTTAAAACGTTTTAAATAGAAGTATTATTATAAATTTTAAAATTTACCATAGTTTATTTTGAAAATAATCATCACATAAATCTGATTCATTTAAAGTTATTATTTTGACTAAAATAGAATCACGTATTCTTAAGCAAAAATGTCATTGCAAATTTCAATTATTTTTAATGTTTATATAAGCATTATCATTAAGGCATTGTCATTTCTTAATGTTCGAAGCGCATTTTATCATTAAAAAAGAAAACTTATTTCTAAACATATTCAAACATAAATAGCATAAATGATCATGGGTATATCAGACATATGGTACATATCGATACACTGGCGCAGCAAAGGGAATTCGGGTTTAAAAGTCTAAAATAGAAGTATTATTGTAAATTACACATTTTAAAATTTACGATAGTTTATTTTGAAAATAATTATAATATAAATTTGATTAATTTAAAGTTATTATTTTGACTAAAATATAATCATCATATATTCCTAAACAAAAATGTCATTTTCAAAAATGCAAATTTCAATTAATTTTAAAGTTTATATAAACATTATCATTAAGCATCATTATTTCTTAATGTTAGAAGCGCGTCATTAAAAAACTTATTTCTTAATATATTCAAACATAAATGGCGTAAAGGAGCATCGGTATATCAGACATATGGTACAGTCGTGGGGAAAAAAAAGTAAACACCCTCTACTAACTCCTCTACAAATCATCGTAGACGAAAGTTACTGGTACCGAACGATTGGAAATAAAGTCTACTTTTAAATGTATATAAATTTTTCTTAGGGGGTCGTCTACATATTAAAACGAATCCTAACTTCATTTTTTTCAATGGCAATAGCCAATTTTAACGAGATATTTCAAATCTTCGGTTCAAACTATGCCTAGACACCAAATTTCAAGTCATTTGAATGATAAGTTTTTGTATTATAAACATTCAAAATTTAGTGCTTCTAATGTTAAATTACATTTTCATATTTTTATTTATATCTCCTGAAATTATGCTCCTAATGTGCTAATTTTTTTTTTTTGTAGCAATAATAATAATATACCCAAACATAAATACGCTGAATTTGCAATTTTTATAATTTTATGATATGAATTATGAAATTAATATTCGAAAAAACTATGAATTGCAACCTACAATTTTTTTGATGGATTTAGATTTATTAAGTCCTGCTTTATGGAAAACCAAAATTTAACATTTTTTTTCCAAGTAGTTTTCAAATTATGCTTAAAAAAAGGCAAAATGATGGTTTAAGGGGCCGTCTATGATGGAAGTGAGTAGACATTTTGAAATTTATTCTGCTGTACTGTAATCTAACAGGCTTCATTGACTCCTTGAGTGGCACTTAAGGTGCCTTGATCAAGAAAGGGGCTCTCTCGGTTAACAATCGAGTACGGAACTTCAATTTGGATACAGTCCTTAAAATACGCTAGTTTTAAAATAATTTTTCGGAAATTTTTGGTACGAATTGCATAAAAATTCGTTTTTAGGCTAATTGAAGAGTGTAGAGTTCATTTATGCTGTCAGAATTGTGTACTGCCATTGAAAAAAACAAAGTTTGGGTTCGTTTTAATATGTAGATGGCCCCCTAAGCAAATTTTATATACATCATTTAAAAGTAGACTTTATTTCCTATCGTTCGGTACCAGTAACTTTCTTTTACGATAATTTGTTGAAGAGTTAGTAGGGGGTGTTTACTTTTTTTACCCACTACTGTACATATAGTAGATACACCGGAGCAGCGAAGGGGGGGGGGGGGGGTGGAATTCACGGTTAAAGCCAAACCCGGAAAGCATTTACAACAGACGAGATGTATACAAAACACCTTTTGTTAATATAAAAATACGATATATGAAAATCAAAGTAAAGAAAAGGATAAAATTTATCAATCAATTGTTTCGAGGCTTCATAATAGGAGTCTCTATTTCAATACAAAATTAATAAAAGAAAAAAAAATAGGAGCAATAGCAGCAAAGTAGTACTACATATGTTACTGCTATCGCTCTTTCTCCCTCTCCTTTTTTAATAGGAGTCTATTTCAATACAAAATTAATAAAAGAAAAAAATAGGAGCAATAGCAGCAAAGTAGTACTACATATGTTACTGCTACTGCTCTTTCTACCTCTCCTTTTTTCCCCATCGCAGACGATTAAAGGGGATGCTCTTTTATGAAGCCTTTAAACATATAAATGCAAAATTTGTTATGGTTGCTTCTGCTTTTCTTTGCCTCAGTTTTTGTTCACATATTTGTTAAACATTACTTTTATGGACATGTAATACAATGAAATTGTTCATTTTATGGGTAACATTGGTTCAAAACCCCTCCCAGATGAAGATCCTGGCTGCGTCATTAATAGAAATGTTATATTAACTACACTTTTGCCGAATATCTATATTTAGTGTTGATAGAATTAATGAATGACATTGCTTTATTGTCTTTTTTCACTAATAATAAATGATAATTTAAAAAATATTAAATATCCCTACATCTCCTCTTCCTACTGTCACAAATAAAATAAATTCTACTTTTAGAAGGAAATGTAAATTTTACTTTTAGAAGTAAATGTAATTCTAATACTTTATAATCACAACAAACCTTTTGTAAATATATTTAAACATAAACAGTATATTTTATCATCTGTATATAAATGAAATATAATATTTTAGGATTTTATAATGATAATAAAGAATAAACCTTTCTTCTAAATAAACATACTTTATCATCTGTATGTAAAAGTATTATAAAGTCTAAGGTTTATGTAATCATAATAAACCTTTCTTCTAATATATTTAAACATAAATACAATATATTTTATCTGTATATAAGTGTACTAGAAATTCTTAATGTTTCATAATCATAATAAGCCTTTCTTCTAGTTTAATATAAACAGTATGCTTTATAATATGTATATAAACGTATTATAAACTCTAAAGTTTATCAATAATAAACCTTTCTTTTAAATATATTTAAACATAAACAGCATACTTTATCATATGAATACGATTTTTTTTTTTTTAATTTAGTGGTTATATTTATAAACAGTAGAATCGATCTGTTATAATTCGATCTGTCGTATTCTGTTATAATTTCTTGAATTTTCTAATAATCTATTAACAACTTACAGCAACTTAATAGAATAATTAAAAATACGGAGATAAACACCAAAAAAATTTTTAACGATATTATAAAATAATAATGTAGACTATCTTAAACATTTAAATTTAGAAATTACCATTCTTATACAATTTGAGGGTCCGGTTTGATACCGGAAAATAGGCTCAATAGAATAATGTCAAAAATCACTGTATGAGAATTATTCAACTATTCTTTCATAATTTACGCATTTTTTCTGTCTTGAAAACAACTTTTCACGTGATAAACTTTCAAAATTTTACCGATTTGATCAGAAATATCATTGAAAAAAATGCAGATAGAAATTACCCTATGAATGCATGCACAAAACAATATATATTACTTATATTAAATGTACAGAATGCACAGTAAAAGACAGAACATTAAATGACTAATTTACACATGCATTCAGTGAAACATTGCAACAATAGTTAGATATAATGGAGTAAAGTACATTTTTTTTTCCAAAATCATGTAAATTTTTACAGTATCTCATACTATAAAAAATCTCGAGCATTAATATTTTTTAGGCAGTTTAATCATTTAATTATCTTTTATAAACACATATTTAAAAACCCTTTAACCGTCTGGCCCGGATTTTTCCGTTTCTAGAAATCATGTTAAAATGGCTGTAGACCAAAATATTTTAAACAGAATTTTATTTTTCACCTTATATAGAAAGTAGTGATATTAAAGATATTATAGCATCAAACTGAGATTTAAAAAATATATATCCTGGGATTTACAAGCATTCTTATAAAATTACTGCAAAACCCTCGGACGGTGAAAGGGTTAAAAAAAGAATTTATTATGATAAACAATGCTTTAAAAAACGAGATTCGCAGCTTAGTGCATTGAACTGCATAAAGCGGCATTCAAATAAACGTAAGAAAAAAATATTTAGATATATCGATTATTATTATACGTATTTCACAGATTTCTAAGAAAAAAGTGAGTTATATCCAAAGAAATATGTTAAAAATTACTTGTTTGAAAATTATTTTAGTCAGTTTAGAAATTGCAATGCACTTTGTGGATACGATTTTAAATTTAGAAAAGATCATAAAAGCAACAAGACTATGTATAAATTACATTGATACTACAAATGAAAAACCGAATTCAAAATTTATTCATATGTATGCTCATAATTTAAGCAGTTTTCCCCTCGGAAAATGATTTTTCACACTATAAACTTTAAATACATTACCGACTTGATCAGAAAATCATTAAAAAAAATGCAGGTATAAAGTAACATATGGATAAACATATAGATCCAAATATATTACTGATATTAAATATACATAATACACAGTGAACAACAAAATATTAAATACGATTTAAATATGCAATTAATGAAAAATTTCAATAATACTAGTCAGATATAATATGACGTGCATTTTTTCTTGAAATTTCACAATATCTCATCGTTAAAAAAAATCTAATATTAATATCTTAAGTACAGTTTAGACGTTTAAAGAAATCTTTAAAATACATATTATAAAAAGGAATTTATCACAATAAAAATACTTTAATAGCGATATTCACAGCTTAGTGCATTGAACTGCATAAAGCCGCATTTAAAGAAAAAGAGTAAATAAATACATACATCGATGAAAATATCGATCTTCCAGAATTGCAAGAAAAAAGCTAAATATATTAAAAGAAAAATATTTAAACTTACTCGACTGAAAATGATTTTGATCACATTTAACTTAGAAATCAAGCTTTCCCGCGTACGCACTGCAGTATGAAGATTCCAGCTGCTTCCGGCTAGTAAAGCTTGGTTTTGTTTGTTGTTATTAGACCGTTGCCGACGGCCGAAAGCTAAAAATTCTCCGAAAAACACGAATTTCAATAATGGTACAATATTCGATTCGCAAGCAGAAAAATACTTCAGGAGAGAGCTCAATAAACGAGCAAAATTTAGATATCGATTAAATTGGGGGAAGTAGCTGCCAGGTTATTCTACCCAGACGGAAGAATAAATGAATGAATGAAGCTCCGGAGTAAAAAGGATTTTTGCCCAGGTGCGCCATCTAGTAAGGGATTGTTCAATTCCAGGTATTGCGTAGTTTCGGTTTCCGAATCACGCTAGAAATAAATAAATAAAAGCGGCGTAAAAACAAAACTACCGATTGATGTATTTGGATTGCAAGTATCACATATTTTACATCCATTGTTGTGAAAATAATACAGAGAGATATTCTGTTTTAAATGAACAAATTTTAAGAGATGCTGAAAAGAGAACCAGTGTTGAATTCAGGGTGTGGCCCAGGGGGAACCCTCCCCTAACCCCAGGAGCAAGAGATGTCCCCCTGGAAGATTTGAGATTCTGTTTTTTCAATGGTCGAGAAGTGCAATCCCCCCCCCCCTCCCCGGAAATTGTCCTTTCCGGAACCACAGAAATCCCTCTCGGAGAAAAGTGTCTGAATTCAACAGTGGAGAGAACTAGAAGAAACAATTTTTCGATAGAAATCTATGGTCACAATCGACTTATTGAATCAAAAATACTCACTTTAAGTCGAATTCGGATTTTCGTTCATAACTTTATCGACAAAGAAGATATTCAACGATATTTTCAAAAGACTTTCTTACTCTCTAGTCCAGGCAATAGAGATCGTATAGGGGCTCGACCTAGCAAAATTCATGGTAGTTCTGGAAAAAGGCTTACTATATGTTTTTTGGGTCGCTGAATCCGAATTTTTAACTTCCCACCAAAATTTCCCCCGGCAACCCCCCCAAATTTTGGTAAAATGCCCCCCCCCCCAAAAAAAAAGGTTTTTTTTTAATGTTTTAAGGAAAAAGTATCTAGAAATTCAGAAAGTAGACAAAATTTACAACAAATTAGATATAGGACATTATGACTTAGGATGAAGGGGAAGGGGGGACCTGCCTCGGACCATGCGCGCGGTGCTGCTTGAACTAAGCTGCGCAATTCCACTTAACCACTCACACGTTTACATTCGCCCTCCCATCTCCTCTCCGAACTTTCCCTATAAGGTTTACTTTAAGTTTTTTGGGTCGCTGAATCCAAATTTTTAACTTCCCCCCAAAATTCCCCCCGAAAACCCCCCAAATAGTTGTTTTTAACTTAAATTTCTTATTGTTTTAGGGGGAAAGCATTACGAAATTCAGAAACTAGACAAAATTTCCAACAAATAGGATATATGACATTATGACGTAGGATGAACGGGGAGGGGGAGGGCTGCCTCTGAACATGCACTGCGGCGCTCCGTGCACTAAGTTATGAAGTCCAGGCAATAGGGGATTTTACCTGGAAAAATTAATACTAGTTCTGGATTTCGACTCACTTTATGTTTTTTGGGTCGCTGAATCCGAATTTGTAACTTCCCACCAAAATTTCACCCGGCACCCCCCCCCCCCCCTAAAAAATTGATTTTTTGAAAAAATTTGGTTTTTGAGAAAAGCGCGCGCGGAATGTTCCGAGGCAGCCCCCTCTCTCCCCGTTTATCCTACGTCATAATGTCATACATTCTATTTGTTGCAAATTTTATCTAGTTTCTGAATTTCGTAATGCTTTTCCCCTAAAACAATAAGAAATATAAGTTAATAACAACTATTTGGGGGGGGGGGGTTCGGGGGGGGATTTTGGAGGTAAGTTAAAAATTCGGATTCAGCGACCCAAAAAACTTAAAGTAAACATTATAAGGAAAGTTCGGAGGGGAGGTGGGAAGGCGAATGTAAACGTGTGAGTGGTTAAGTGA
This sequence comes from Maratus speciosus, assembly GCA_963932465.1. Classification (NCBI taxonomy): domain Eukaryota; kingdom Metazoa; phylum Arthropoda; class Arachnida; order Araneae; family Salticidae; genus Maratus; species Maratus speciosus. The sequence goes on from OZ010798.1 coordinate 299,017,013, forward strand.
AATTGCGCAACTTAGTCTACGCAGCACCGCGCGCATGTTCCGAGGCAGATCCCCCTTCCCCTTCATCCTAAGTCATAATGTTATGTATCTAATTTGTTACAAATTTTGTCTACTTTTCTGAATTTCTAGATACTTTTCCCCTAAAACAATAAAAAAAATTGATTTTTTTAATATAAACCTTTTTTGGGGGGTCTTTTTACCAAAATTTGGGGGGGGGTTGCCGGGGGAAATTTTGGTAGGAAGTTACAAATTCGGATTCAGCTACCCAAAAAAACATAAAGTAAGCCGATTTCCAGAACTACCATTAATTTTGCTTGGTAAAATTCCCTATTGCCTGGAGTATCCTGTAAGGTTCCGTGCAGATCATATTTTCAAATTATCCAATGAGAAGTCAAAATATTTCTCTGGGCCTTTCCCCACCAAAGGTTCTGTAATCAGTTGTAACTTTTTTTATTGCTCTTCTAACATTTGGAAGGAAAGCAAATAAAACTAAGAAAATACATTCTCTCCAGGGTAAGTGATAAACATATCATAGACCCTCCTCCGCTATTCCTCACGTTCTCTAGGAGAGCATCAAAGATTCCCCATGTCAAAGAGGCCGACAAAAGCACCGACTTCTGTCACGTAGTTGTGTGGTGAAATTGACATCATGAGAAGGAATGGAAATACATTGCAATTCAGTTATATACAGGGCCATCGCGAAGACTTTTTATTGAGGGGGAGAGGACCTCAAATTGCCAAGTCAAATTTCAGTATTTGCCAACTAGTTTTATAATTTTGCCAAGTTACCACAATTAGAAAATGTAATATAGTTCTTATTTGTAAAAAGTTTAATAATATTCCTTATTAGATTTCTAATTTTTGCCAAGTCTATCAAAAATAGAAAATGTATTATAGTTTTTATAAAAGTAAAAAAAAAAAAAAAAAATTCCAACTAAGTTTGTAAATTCGCCAAGTGTAACAGCATTCGCGAATGTTTTGAGGGGGAGGCTCCCCCCCCCCCCTAGCGAGGCCCCTGGTTATATGCGGCATTCTCACAAAATTTTAACTTTCAGGAATAAAAATCTGGTGAAATTAAACTTAATAAAATAACATTTTGAACTTATAGACGAATGCGTTAATGATTCAAAATAAAGAAAAAAAGTTGGAAATTGCTCGTCAAACGTGGCAAATGAGGTGCGTTCGTACTATAACTAGTTTTAAAATTATTTTTTGCACCCCATATTGTACTGAATGTATAATTTTTTGCACTTCATAACGTGCATAGTCTGATACATCATTAAAATGCACTTCCAATAATTTTTTCGGAACACTTTTGACTGTCCCTGTAATTAAACTATACATCCGATTTTCCTAAAATTTGAAATAGCTCAACAAAATTTTGCAACAATTATATCTTTAAAATTTCAGACCATTCGGAAGGCTGTAATATCATTAAAATGCACTTGCAATAATTTTTCCCATTGGCCGTAATGTAAAGAAAAACTTTTGGCTGTCCCTGTAATTAAACTATATATCCGATTTTCCTAAAATTTGAAATGGCCCGACAAAATTTTGCAACAATTATATCTTTAAAATTTCAGATCATTCGGAAGGCTCTAATATCATTAAAATCCACTTGCAATAATTTTTCCCATTGGCCGTAATGTAAAGAAAAACTTTTGACTGTCCCTGTAATTAAACTATACATCCGATTTTCATGAAATTTGAAATGGCTCGACAAAATTTTGCAACAATCACATATTTGAAATTTCAGACTATTCGGTTGGGTAGTTTTTGCTCTGTTACATGCGGACAGACGGACAGACGGACAGACGGACGGACAGACGGACAGACGGACGGACTGAGCGACGACTATAGGTGCTACGTATTTATATAATTACGAACGCACCTAAAAAGGTCAGCAGCGAAGATTTTTTTAATTTAACTGAGGCTTAAGTTAAACTTGCGAGTTTAATTTTCCTTACCATTTTACCTTTCTAACTTTTTATTTTCTTCTAAATTTTTACTTATAATGAATTTGCATAGTATCCACAGAACATTCAAATAAGAAATAATAAGAATGTAGTATTTTTAGTGCAAAATTTTGGTATAACATTGTCTTAAAACGAAGTTAAGGGAGGGACGGTAAGGAAAATTACCACCTATTTTTAGGCAAATCACGTTAAGACTAAGTGATAGCCACAACATTCATTGATTTTTAGCAACAGTTATTTACATTGGATTAAATAAACAATAATAATAATAATAAGACCCTCGAAAAGTGCAGGAATAAACCTTGGGGACGGTAAGACTACCGATAAAGCCACGATGCTTGAAATTGATATTTAAATGCTGATTTAAATTCTGCAATAAATTTCCTATCAAAGAATTTTAACCATTCTTTCTCTAGCATATCTCTGCATGAGAAAAAAGTTGGAAAAAATTCTGTGGCTGAATCTGATGTGAGTTTCTGTATAATTTTAGCAAAAGGGGTAGTAAGGAATCTAAAATCCAGGGACAGAGTTCAAAAAATAATAACAACCGTAAAAATGTGTGCAGGTTAATTTTTTGCTACATATTCATATAAAACAATAGTCACAGTTTCCGGAAAAAAATTGCATTGAATTACTTTTATTAAAACAATTTTATACAGACAGCTCCAAACTTAAAAATCAGCATCAGGGACACGGGACGGTAAGGAATTTCGTGACATATTTGGAACCCCAACATCGTCCAAAACTTATTTATCTCGTTAATATTGTTATACAGTCATGCAATGGGATGTTTTCCAACATAAGAAATAATAATAAAAAAAAAAAAACAAGAATATGCACTAAAATAAAAATTATTATTCAGGGACTTAAAAGTCAAAATTACGTGAGAATGCCTCATATAGCATAAGCTATTAGCTATATTCCAAAGTATGATACGTATAATTCAGTGCTATTTAAACCTGAATTATGGACATTTTTAGACTTCTTGTTATGTCGTTCCTTCTCACTCAAAAAAAAGTAAGTGCTATCTATAACTAGACAGCGAATTATATGCAATTGCATAACTATATATGGAGTTGAATGCTTTTGAATAATTGAAAACTTTTTACGATTAAAGCATATAAATGTAGAAAATCCCATAAAATTGTGTTTAAATGCAAAATTATAACTTTTAGCATCAAGACTCCCAAATGGTCCGTTTTCTGAACACCACTTTTTCGAACAAAAATTTTCATTCTCGATTTTTCGTGCAAATTTTGTATAAAAATACGCTGAAGGTTATTTCTACTGCAAATGTTGTAGAAACTTACCACGAAAATTATTTTTTGAAAATACTGGTGATTAAAAAAAACCATGAACATGTTCAATTTGCCCACCAATCCCTTAATAATTCCCTGCAACAACTCCAAAATATATCAAAATATATTTTGTTCGATACCAGTAACATCGGCTGATATTGAAAGAATATTCTCTGATTTAAAAAATAAGAAACAAAGGCTAAGTTTTGTGAATTTACAAAAATGCTTATTGTATACTACGATAACAAAATTGTGGTAATGAGGATATAGCTTTTAATAAAATTATTATAAATAATATTCTTTTTAACACTTTCCAACAAAGTTGATAAGTGTTTATGCATTCGGTTTGTCTGGCCGTCTGTCCACGCTCTAACTCCCGTAAATATACTCGGATTTTCATGCCATTGATAAAGGTTATTTAGGGTCACCAAAGCATGTTTGGTATTGTATATGAAGTATGTAGGATTAATCGTTCATTTACAGGGGCACTCAAAAGTTTTGCATTACTTCATGGTGGGAGAAAATCGTTTGCAGAGTATTTTAATGACATTATGCTATTTCAAATGTATTGAAACTGATATAAATCACTGAATTTTACTACGATCACGTTAGAACAGGACATTCATAGCACTTTTTATTCATTTACAGGGACACACAAAAGAAATCGTTACAGTACAGCACTGTCTTTGAGTAATAATTTCTGAAGTGTACGGTTTAAAATTCGGTATGCGCTTTTAAATTAAATTAATTTTTGCATCTTACTCGTTATATATAAATTGTATACCTCAAATACAGGGCTGCACAAAAGTATTCACTTACCGTTCTCCTTATTACAGGAAATTGCTGAAGGTAAATTTTCAACTGAAGTACTATACGTATCTCTTAAGTGAACTAAATTTTGGCATGCATGTAGTTAATAGATTCAAATCTATATATCATATACAGGGCTGCTGAAAAACTTCGCATAATTTTCCGATTGTGGATGAGAACAACTGAAATTGTGTTTTGAAATGTATTATGCGTTTCCATATGGTTGAATTAGACATAATGTTTTATTTTTTTAAACGGTGTAGTTTTATTACATTATTCTAAATGTGTTGGAAAGTGTTTCATAATCTATGCTTGACGAATGATTTTTTTCTTACTTGTTTAAAAATGTAAATACAGTTTTGATTAATAATTATACTGAGATATAATAACACTGGATTTAGAGGTAAATGGTCTTTCATTAAAAGTCATAAGTGCATATTTTGGATCTTAACAGCACATTTGGAGATTTTTTAATGCATATTTACATGCATATTTTGACAGTTTTTAAGTGTATATAATCCGCTGTCTGATTGTAACATTTTTGCTAAAATATCTTAAACCTTAATTGCAAAGTGATGCATATCTGCATCACTTTTTATTTAACCCTTATGAACCACTATATTTATATAGAAATATTAATAAAGTAAAAATTACAAAAATATGCTACTAAATAAAATTAAAAATCTATTTTAAAATTTCTGGTTTCTAATCCTTAATGTAACAAGTAAGAAAAATCATGCGTTAAGCATAGATTATGAAATACTTTCCAACACTTCCTGAATGCTTTAACAAAACTTCGTTATTTAGGGAAATGAGGTATATAAGAGAACTAAGTAAACATTTCAGCTGTTACCATCCATAGCAAATATGTATTCCAATTCTTTTGAACAGCTCTGTATTTGATCTGTATGTTGATACATATGCTGTATAATAGGGAAATTTAGTTTAGCAAGAAAATGAATAACAGGTTGAAATTTCTCTTTCAGCAATTTATATTAATAGATGGAAACATACTTGTATACTTTTGTATAACCCTGTAGTTAACCTAGTACCTTTATTACACGCCACTATTTAGCTAAAGTTTAATTTAAAGTAAAACACTCTTAAAACTACTGGAATCACATTTCCAGAAATTACCATTTATAGACGGTCATGTATCCAATTCTTTGCGTGACCCTGTATATAATTTTATCTATGTTCTACAAACATTTCTTAGTAAACAAAATGCAGTTCAGCGTAAAAATGCATAACTCATTTAAAAACCAGCTTTAAGCAATTTACAATCATACCCAGTAACCATTACGAAATCTTTTGTGTAGCCCTGTATATGGATTTCAGAATTTATACACACCATATACAATGCATAAATATAGTGAAACATAAAAGCACATAACTTAATTAAAAATGCATTTCCAGCAATCATTGCTACCGTACAGTACTTCGGATACAATATAGTATCTGAAATCTTTTGTGTGTCCCTGTAAATGCTATGCACTTCGTATTATACATGAAATAAGTTATAGTAAACCTTAGCGACGTATATAAATTTCATTATACATGAAATAATTTAGCATAATTAAAATACGCCGGAAAAAATTGCCTCCACCCGTATATCATTATGTAACGAAATTCTTTTGTGTGGCCCTGTAAATGAATAATAATTATTCTTTGTACCGCATATTCTACGGAATGCATATTTTAGTGCACTTGATAAATGCATATCAATTTTAATATGTTTGAAAGCACGTAACATCATTAAAAATCATTTTAAACGATTTTTTCCTATAAGCCGTAATGTAACGCAAAACTTTTGACTGTCCCTGTAAATGAACTAAACATGCTACAAACTTCATTTGAAATAGGATTCGTGATATGATAGAGGTCACTAACAACCAAAAATTTCAGAACGATCCGAGTATATTTACGGGAGTTAGAGCGCGTACAGACGGACAGACAAACCGATTGCATAAACACTTTTCAACTTTGTTGGAAAGTGTTAAAAATGAAAACACAATTCTAAAAGAATAATTCATGCATTTAACGGTTAAGTTTTACAAAATAAAAAATTATACAAAATAAGATATTTAGATTAATACTTATTAAAATATTTACAAATTTGCAATATTTTAGTTATGACAGTAGCAGTACTGCAACCGAAAAAAAAAAAGAAAACGTATTTTACATACGTTGGCGTATATACGAAACATTTATCTCAGATTTTTTTCATTATTTTTCCTGTGTAATAAGCCCTTCTGAGAATCAAATATAATTTTTTAGAAACAAAATAAAAAATCATGCATTTAAGGGTCAAGTTCTGATAAAGTACGAGCGAATAGCGGTGATCGGCTTGAAGTGAGATACCCTGTATGATTCAATATGTGGATTAGTGATGGGCGATTCCCGAGAATTCGACAATCGAGAAAAATCGTCATCATAAAAAATTACAATCGATACAGCCATCGATTAATTCCTAGAATCTACAATCGAGATGTTTTAGAATCGAGTATAACGAGAAAAGCTAAAAACAGTTATTGGAAAACTTAGCTATTATTCTGGCCGACAATTTCATAGTAGTGATAGTGCTTACTGATGGGCGATTCTCGAAAATTTACCAATCGAAAAAAATCGTTATCGTAAAATACACAATCAATACAGTCATCGATTACTTTCGAGAATCTACAAAGGAGATGTTCTAGAGTCGATTATTGAAATCATTATTTTTACATATATATAATCAGATTTTATTAAATATAGGGTAACTGAAAACAGATGGAATAAAAAAACAACAAACCAAAGGGAGGCTATAAAGGAGCCATAAGACTGGAAAAGTCTTGTAAGGGTGCCACCTGGTTGCAAAAAGCTGAAAAAACACGAGTAGCTATAAAGCGGTAAGGGGAGTTTAAGTATCAAAAATTAGAATTTTTTGGCAATTAGCACCAAAAGGGCCAAAGAAATAAGAATCAAAAGCACCCCTAGTGGCAAAAACATGAACTAAAGGATGATAAAAGAAATCAAAAATTTTTATTGATTTTTCTACGTCATTTGAGATTGGATCTTTAATTTCCCATTTTTAGAAATTCTTCGACTGGAATACATTAAACGACCCCCCGTGGGGAGCAAAGTAGGGGGGAGGGGCAAGGAAAGTGCATAATATGAATAAGTGGTCACAGGACTTTCCAACGATATGTCACATGAGGAATGTCGGCTAAATTGGGGGCAAAGTAAGGGGAGGGGCGCGGGCGATATATAAAATGAAATAGTAGTCACAGAGCTTTCCAATGATATATCACATGAGCGATGTCAGCAAAAGATAGAAAAGAGTCCCAACTCCCAGGATTCCAATTATCGTGCACCCCCCCCCCCCCGAAATATACCCTGCCCATCCTTCTCTTTGAAATTTTCATATATTAAAAATTATTTGTCGGAGGGCTCCGTAAAAAAATCCGATCTAAAATGTTTAAAAACGCTACGATTTCAAAAAAGTTCGAAAAGTGCCTCTCTCGGGGCACCAAACTAGGGAGGGAAGAAGGAAGGTTCATAATATGAAAGAGTAACTTTCCGATGATATATCAAATGACTGGTTCAAAAAAAGTTTGAAATCTACCCCTCCCACGTGGGTTCCCTCTTTTATCCCAAAATATACCCGGAAATCACGCAGCCCAACTTTTAGAATTTTATATTTAATAAATAATATTTATCGGAGAGCTCCATTAAAAAACCTCATTTAATGATATTTATTGTAGAAATCTCAACAATTAAATAAAAAAATTCACCTTCGCACCGCTCCCCCCCCCCACCCCCTTCCGGAATTCAACTCTGGGAGGAGAAAGGTTCATAATATGAAAGAGTGGTGAAAGGACTTTCCGATGATATGTCAAGGAGAGGTTTGGTAAAAGTTTGAAAATTACCTGACCCCCCCCCCCTTTGTCCACTCTCGCGCCCCCCAGAATTCACTCACCTTCCTCTTTGAACTTTTTATATTTAATGAATAGTATTTATCTGAGTCTCCAGGTATGGGGCAGATTGGCAGAGCTAAAATAAGAGAAACATTGAAAATTCGGGGCAAAATGACCCTAAATTTAACAGTAAAGTTTGAAACTAGGACTATACAGAACTGAATACATAAACCACTATGCTTCATAACCCACATCGGTTAATAGCAATAAAAAGATAAGTGCCAGTTAAACTGATGGCATTGAGCTCACAGGTTATTCACACTAATTGTATATTATACTCTTATTTCAAAGAATAATGTCCCACAAAAAATAAATGAAGGGAAATATCCCCCGTTTGCTCCTTTTTTTCTTAACCAATGAACCTCCAAATCTAATCAGGGAAACTCCTTAACTATAATAAATCAGTATATCAAATTTGAAGCAAATCAGATAATTCTGCATGAAAAAAAGAAACATATCGCTAAATTAAGGGTGGTCTAACCCCTTTAACCCTTTTATACTTAACTAATGAACCTCCAAATCTAATCAGGAAAGCTCCTTATCAGAACGAACATAGAAAAAAAAAAATAAAGTAAATTGAATAATTCTCCATGAAAATCCATTTATCTAAATTAAGGGGAGGGGACTTGTCCCCTTTTCACCCTTGTATATTTAACCAATGAACCTCCAAATCTAATGAAGGAAGCGCCATATTGGAATAAATCGGTATATTAAATTTGAAGCAAATCGAATAATTCTGCATGAAAAACCCTTTTATCTAAATTAAGGGAAAGACTAGACCCTACTCTTTATACCCATAAACCCCTAAATCTAATCAAGGCAGCTTCTTAATATATTAAACCGGTATACCAAATTTGGAACAAATCGAGTAATTCTGCATGAAAAACCCATTTATCTAAATTAAGTGGGGGACCAGCCCCCCTTCTCCTCCTTTATCCTTAACCAATGAACTTCCAAGTTTAATCAGTGAAGCTCCTTAACATAATAAACCGGTATACTAAATTTTTAGAAAATCGAATAATTCTGCATGAAAAGCCCATTTATCTAAATTAAGGGGGTACCAGCCCCCCTTATCCCCCTTTATACTTAACCCGTAAACCTCCAAATCTAATCAAGGCAACTTCTTAACATAATAAACCGGTATACCAAATTTGGAGCAAATCGAATAATTCTGCAAGAAAAGCCCATTTATCTAAATTAAGGGGGGGGGTCCAGCCCCCTTCTCCCCCTTTATACTTAACCCGTAAACCTCCAAATATAATCAAGGCAACTTCTTAACATAATGAACCGGTATACCAAATTTGGAGCAAATCGAATAATTCTGCATGAAAAACCCATTTATCTAAATTAAGGAGGGGGTCTACCCCCCTTTCCCCCCCTTCATACTTAACTAATGAACCTCCAAGTTTAATCAGGGAAGCTCCTTAACATAATAAACCGGTATACGAAATTTGGAGCAAATCGAATAATTCTGCATGAAAAACCTATTTATCTAAATTAAGGAGAGGGGGGGGGGACCAGCCCCCTTCTCTCCCTTTATCCTTAACCAATGAACCGTCAAAACTAATCAGCGCAACGCCTTATCAGAATGAACATAAAAAAAATTGAAGCAAATCGTACGTTTTAATCAAGAGTTATCGCGTTACGTACATGCATACATACAGAACCGACGGGTACATTAGCTCTCAGGCTTAGATAGCCTGTGAGCTAAAAAGAGATTGGATAAGCAGATGGACTCCTTTGAGAAATTATGACTTAAACCAGAAATGCGGTAAGTTTGACTCTGAAAGCTTCATTTCTATCTCGCATTTCGGCAAATCTCATCTCGATGATTTTTCCAGCATTTCGAGGCTTCCAGATGGGAATCTGCTCGATGGTTGGTTCTCTCGCGGTTTTAAACCTTTCGGAATGGGAAGTCTCTCGAGAGTTTCTCTCGCCCTTTTCAACCTTTCCCGATGGGAAGCCTTTCGCTGGTTTCTCTCGTCCTTTTCGAAATCTCCCAATGAAAAGCCTTTCGAGGATTTATCTCGCGCTTTTCAACATTTCGCTATGAGAAGCTTTTCGAGGATTTCTCTCGTCTTCGGCAGAGAAGAAAAGTAAGAAAATTTATCGAGAGTACCAAGGGACGAGATAGAGAAAAAGGCATGACAATGAGCAGTGAAATGAAGCCCTAATTTTCAAAGTTTCTCTTATTTTAGCCCTACCAAGATGTCACATACCTGGAGCCCTCCGATAAAAATTATTTATTAAATATAAAAATTTCAAAGAGGAAGGTGGATCGGGTGATTTCGAGGGAGGAGGACGTGAGAGTGGACTCATGCGGGGTGCAATATTAAAAAATTTACCGAACCCTTCCTGTGGCATATAATCGAAAAGCTCTTTGACCACTCTTTCATACTATGAACCTTTCTTCGCCCAAAGGGGGATGGGGAAGGGGCGAAGAAATTTTTAAAACCGTAGCCGATTCCTATAATAAATTTAAATATCACTTTAGATGTGGGTTTTTTATGCAGTCTTCCGGTAATTTATTGAACATAAAAATTTTATTGAACATAATTTATTGAACATAAAAATTTTAAAGTGGCGGCTGTGTGAATTCCGGGGCGAAAGAGTGGGCACACTGGGGGAGGGAGGGGGAGCAATCTTCAAACTTTTTTTGGACCAGTCATGTGATATGTCATCGGTAAGCTCTTGGATGACTCTTTCATATTATGAGACTTTCTTCCTCCCCTCCCCAATTTGGCCCCCACTGCGAGAGTAGTTTTTTCCGTTTTTATCATTTTAGATCGGATTTTTTTATGGAGCCCTTCGCTAAATATTATTTATAATATATAAAATTTCAGGACACTTTTCCAAATTTAGCCAAGACCCCTCATGTGACATATCGTTGGAAAGGTTTGTGACTACTTATTGATGCTATGCACTTCCGGTGGCCGCCCCCCCACTTTGCCCCCCCGGAGGACACTTTTCCAAATTTAGTCAATACCCCTCTTGTGAGATATCGTTGAAAAGGTCTGTGACTACTTATTGATGTTATGCACTTCCGGTTACAGTTCCCCCACACTTTGCCCCCCACGGGGGACAGTTTTTCAAATTTAGTCAAGACCCCTCGTGCGAGATATCGTTGGAAAGGTCTGTGACTACTTATTGATGTTATGTACCTACGGTGTCCCCACCACCACTTTGCCCCCCCCCCCCCGGGGCACTTTTCCAAATTTAGCCAAGAACCCTATTGTGAGATATCGTTGGAAAGGTCTGTGACTATTTATTGATGTTATGCACCTCCGGTGACAGTCTCCCCCAATTTGCCCCTCCCGGGGGACACTTTTTCAAATTTAGCCAAGACCCCTCATGTGAGATATCGTTGGAAAGGTCTGTGACGATTTATTGATGTTATGCTCCTCCGGTGTCCATCCCCCCATTTTGCACCCCTCGAGGGACACTTTTCCAAATTTAGCCAAGACCCCACATGTGAGATATCGTTGGAAAGGTCTGTGACTACTTATTGATATAATGCACCTCCGGTGACCGCCCCCCCCCTTTTCCCCCACGGGGGTGTTTTTCTAAATTTAACCGAGACCCCTCATGTGACATATTGTTGGAAAGGCTTATGACCACTTACTCATGTTATCCACCTCCTGCACCCCTCCCCCCCTTTGCCCCCACGGGGAGGGCATTTTTATAAATTCAGATCCAGACTTCTCATGTGACATATGGTTGGAAAGGCCTGAAGAACTGTGACGACTTAATCATATTATGCAGCTGCTGTGTCCCTCCGCTCGCTTTGACCCCTCCCCCAAGAGATCTGGCCCGAGGTTCATTCGTTTCGATATTATATTTTTTACAAGATTTTGTAGTGCGTGCACATCACTCCCGTTTGCTATCATATATCAGTGCCGTATATAGCGGGTAACCTGGTCGTGGTTTCATATTACAAGATTACGTATAAAATAGGGGCCCCGATTAAAGGAGGGGCCCGCTAGCGGTCGAAGTCACCTAGTCTTTATTAACATCGACTCATTCCAGCGCACTCGCAGACGATTCTTGATAAATGTATGACGTATATAATACATAATATATGATTTATAAAAGAAATTTGCAAACTGTAGTCATCGAGAAAAAATTTAGACAATCGAAAAATATCGAGATGTCCATACAATCGAGAAAATCGAGAAAAACATCTCGTTATCGCCCATCACTAATGTGGATTGCCAACCTGGTTTTTTACACAATAGTTGTCTTTTGACTGCGTACCACCTTTTGGAGTTTGTCCAATCGTTTTAAAATTCTCCTGTAATAATTTATACTCATGCTTACCAATTTTTAAGGCTTTTTACTAGTACAGTGAAACCTCCATAACGGGCGCTCCCGAATAGTGCGTACCTCTGTTTAGCGGACAGTTTTTCAATCCCTAACACCTACATATTTGAATGTTAAAAACATTCAAATATGTAGGTGTTAGGGATGACCTCTGAAAACGAACATTTCTGAATAGCGGACAAATTCTTTGCTCCCAAAATGTCCGTTATTCAGAGGTTTTACTGCATATTGTTTCATATTTTACAGGCTTTCTTTAAACTTACAGTTATGTTTGTGTGTCAAATCTTGTGATTCATTTTTCACCCACTTCCTGTTGACATAGAGTTTTAAAATTTGGAATACAGTAATCTTTTAACATTCGCGGATTTAACATTCGCGAGTTTTGATTATTCGCGAAATAAGAAATGAAGAACATTTCAACATTTGAGAATACTTAACTCGGTTATTCGCGAATTTTGTTTTGCAAAGAATATTTTTTTACAAAGTAAACTCGCTTTGTTTTACAAATTCCGTAAATTTTGGACACTGGACAGCTGCATTGTATTGTATAAGCCTAAGTTACCAGAATTTCAGCCCTTGTTTTCAGGGAAAATATAGATCAATAATTCCCAAAAACCCGAAACATGACGATGCTAAAAATAAAAAAAAAATCCTAAATTTTCTAAAATTCAAAATTTTTATTTCCAATGAAAAATTTTCTGCAAAAATTGTATGAGAAATTTTAAAGCTTTAACAATAACTTGTTGAGAAAGCAATAGAATGCGATCCTTCACTGGTGAATAGTCTTAAATTTAAAAGAGAAATTCAGGCCGCAACATTGCCTTATATGGAAATTCATAAACAAAAGATCTGTTCTTCCAAACAATCGTACATCAATAATTTTTTTCAGCCATCAACTAGCAAGTAAACTTTGTACAATATATTTTTAATTATTCAAATTTATTTACAGCATGTACTTTTTAACGCTTGATAAATACAAGCGTTATAAAATAAAATTCATCTTTTGGTAATTTTTATAGCTCGCCAAAGGCTTATCTCGAGGCCTGCCATTCCTCTGTTACAGTCAGATTCAGCTTGTATATGAGTGTGGTGTGTCGTTATTTTTCCGTTTCAAATACTGTTTTCAAATTAAAAAAATCATAAAACCTAACCCCCCTTTTATGCACGGGATGATAGTCTCAACATTCGCGATTTTGACATTCGCGGAGGTTTCCACGAACCTAAGGCTCGCGAATGTTAAGGGATTACTGTATATATGTAGTCCTGAGGGCAATACATGAATCGGGCATTTTTTTTTTTTTTATTCGATCTCTAAAGGGGGCAATGAGAGGTAAATTAACGGTTACGTTTGATTTCCTATGGAGAAATCAGCATCAGCTTCAACAATATTTGTTGAAAAGCTGAATGACAGGGTTACCACAAAAGCGCTACATTTTAGCCAACTTGGGGAAATATCGCCAAATTTGGTGACAAAAATTAGTTGCCATATATGAAGCTAGTTTGGCGATAGCTAGCTAATTTGCAAAATTCCCATTTAAATCCATTAATCCATTAATCAATTTAATTTAAACTTCGTGCATTTAAGGGTTTTTTTCCAAGACTTTTCTTCTTTTTAGTGCATTTAAAAAAACATATATTTTCTACATTTTTCTGAATTTTAATTGAAAGCATGTTTATCAAAAAAACATTTTTACATTTATATTTATTTCTTTTTAATTTACAAATGTAACAGTTTAAGAGGATATATAAATAGCCCTTAAAAGGATATTTCAATTACTTGAAAGTAGAGAAACTTTGTGCATGTCTGTTAGTATTAGGACAAATATACACGCATGTGTGCACATACCGACACACCACACTCATATACAAGCTGAATCTGGCTGTAACAGAGGAATGGCAGACTTCGAGATAAGCCTTTGGCGAGCTATAAAAATTACCAAAAGATGAATTTTATTTTATAATTCTTTAAAGGAATTTTGAAATTAGAAAAACTTTGTGTATGTGTGGTGGTATTAGGAGAAAACTGCAAGCGTGTGTAGAGACATACACATACTTATACACTAACTGAAGCTAGTGTATAACAGAGAATTGACATGCTTCGCGATATGCTTTTAACAAGCTATAAAAATTACCAAAAAGGCAACTTTATTTTACAATTCTTTAAGAAAAAATTATAATTAAAGAAACTTTGTGCATGTTTGTTGGTATTAGAACAAAATTGCACGCGTATGCGTGCACACGCACACACAAGCGCTCACACATACATAAGCTGTAGCTGGCTCGAACAGAGAAGTGACAGGCTCTGAGACAAGCCTTCAACCAGCCATAAAAATTACGAAAAAATGAACTTAATTATATAATTATTTTGGACAGGTCCTCCACCCTCTTCTGTAAACAAAGCCCATAGGCTACAATTCCAGTTGTACTTTCCACTATTCCGGTTTGTATGCAAGCATACACCTATGTACACAGAAGTATGTTGTGGTCATAAACAAAACTTTCTTCTGTATCATTCTAATACATTAATTTAAAGTTCATACTCACACAACAACAATTATGGATATGAAGTATAATACCTATCTTTGAATTTAGCATAGAATTGCAGATTGCAGTGATCAGTGAATAATGATAAAAAAAACCGATGCTGGCTAAATTGCATCAATTTATTGTGGTCAAATTTGAGAATCTTTCCCCAAGCATAGGATACAAGCGCCCTCTGTTAATTGATTAATTTCAAAATTGAATCAGCATCTATTTATGCCAAGGTCTAACAGAATATGAAATCTGATGAAATTCCGTGCAATAGTTTTTGTGATATTAGCCACAGCAGAAATCGTGAAAAGCACAGTATAGCAGCACCACCTATTGAGTAATATATACCCAAATCTTAATAGCATCTATTTATGTCAAGGTCTAACCTAATATGAAGTTTTATGAATTTCCGTGCATGGATTTCCTTTTTAAAACAAAGCCCATAACTTACAACCCAAGGTATACTTTTCACTCCTCTTGTCTACATACAAGCATATCTATATACGCACAAGGATTGGTGTCTCGTCGAAACGAAATATTTTGGAATCAGTGATGCCATTTTAAATATCTTTTTGCTTACAAAGTATTATAATTTTTTTAAATATTATTTTTTGTAATTTTACTCCTATTTCTCTAATACTGTAAAGGCATCATGTTGCTGCTTTTTTGTACTGTTATTTATAAATCTGACATTCTGTTATTTTTAAAAAACATGTTCTTCACACCTTTTAAAAAATATATGTTAAATGAAATATATTCTTGTAAACTGTACGCAATAATTTAGTCTTGTTTATGGTATAAAAAATGTCTAATTATGATTATATTTAAAAGTTATAAAAGAGATAAACACATGAAAATTATGTCACCTTACCTAATAGATACGCCTGGAAGGTTGCCCTTATGCCGTATCAAGCCTGTGCCCAAAAGTCACAGTTAGCCCTAGCCTCACAATCTGTATACATAAAAAAACCTTCTTTTGACAAGAAATTTTAATAATCTGAGTATTCACGAAATTTTCTTTATCTTTATGTACCGTATTTACTCAAGTATAACGGGCAATCGTGTATAGTGCGCAATCGTGTATAATGCGCACCCTTTTTTTTCTCGATTGATAAAAAAGAAAGAAAAAAGAAGTCTCGTATAAAATGCACTGCGTTCCATACTATTTTAAAGACAGAAAAAAAAAAAACGGGAATTTGAAGGAAATTCTGTAAAAATCCAGGCACAAAAGAAAAATAAAACTGGAACATAAATTTCTGTATTTAGCTTTGTATATTTATAATACTATAAAATACCAAAAAATTAAGTTTATCCCAGTATATACTTTTCTCATATTAAAAGCTTTGTATTAATATACACTGGTTATCAAAAATTAAGGAAAAGTCACAAAATGCTAATTTTCAAATACGCGAACACTCAAAAGGAAATAATATAATTCGAGTAATTACTATCTCTACAACACAGCTAGTCCATATAACATCTCATTCATGTCACGCATGGTCACAAGTGTCACAGTCACTAAGGGGAAGCACAAAAACAGGAAATTCCATACATCTCATTATGAGTCTCAAATGATTACTATATGTGACTCCACTGAGACGTCACTGTGACTGCTGCTTTGTGACGAGTCACCATGTGACTTTACAACGTAGTTACATTGTGAATCTCATGTGACTGTCATTTGTAGACTCAATTTCAATGTCATCGTGAACGCTGCATTGTGATGAGTTACCAAATAATGTCACATTAAAGTCACATGATGACTTTCAGGTGACAGAGGGACTACTGTGAAGTCACCATTGTGCTCTTTTGGGAAAAGTCTCCATGTGCCTATAATATGATATTATTTGGTGACTTATCATAATGCAACGTTCATGATGACTATGAAATTGAGTCTAAAAATGACAGTCACATGAAAGTCACAATTTAACTACATTGTAAAGTCACCTGGTGACTCGTCACAAAGCAGCAGTCACATTGACTTCTCAGTGGAGTCACATATAGTGATCATTTGAGACTCATAATGAGATGCATGAAATTTCCTATTTTTTTTGCTTCACCGTAGTGACTGTGACACTTGTGACCATGTGTGACATGAAAGAGATGTTATATGGGCTAGCTGAGTTGTAGAGATAGTAATTACTCGAATTATATTATTTCCTTTTGAGTATTCGCGTATTTGAAAATTAGCATTTTGTGACTTTTCCGTAATTTTTGATAACCAGTGTATTTATCGTCAGCTGAAAATAATACAACAAACAATTAGAAAGAAAGTTGTTATAAAGTGCTGCTTTTGGATCACCGCGAAGGATACGGGGGGCAGAGCAAGGTAGGTTCTCTGATAAGAGATGAATCATGAATCACAAGGAAGGATTGATAAGGTTCAAGAGTAAGGTTTCTTGTAGAGTTCTGTACGGGCCGGAATATCCGGGCCAGGCCGTTTATATTTTCGTAGTTCATGGGTCCGGCCAGTAATAAAATCAGTGAAAAAGGCACAAATAAATTAAATCAGTTCCGGCCTGACTTAAATTCTACAAAAAAATCCGACTTTTCTTAACATACAATTAAGATTCTTTTCAAGACTATTACATACTTATTTATGGAGAAAATTTACAGTACATTTTAGATTACTATGTGTTCGCAAGAAAAAGAAATACGCAATAGCAACATTAATGATTACTTAGACTCTTAGACTTTTCAACATTCAAATAAAGATTCATTAAAAGAATTAACGTAAATTAGAATTAAAAAAAGAGGGTTAGAAACATCATGACTTTTAAAACGGTACAATAGAAAGCAGCTTTTTACCCGACTGCCAAGAAGGGTTACCGTGTTTCACGCGTATCTGGGTATGTGGATTTCTTTATATCCACGAAACATCTCAATGGCTGGATGAATTTTAATGAATGGAGTCTCTATCGATTCGTCTTAACCATTCGATGGTTATAGGCTAGGTTTTGTTTTTATAAATTCAAAATGGCGATAGAGACAAAAACGATTTTACACGCACCCTATTGAGTGGCATATCATTGGATAGGTCTTTCAAAATGAAGACTATGTTTCATTGACTATTTTGCAGTCAGACGCTCCGTTTAAATATCACACAACCTGGAAGTTGTGTAGGTAGGATCTCTAGCTTTACTGCAACTCTAACCTTCATAGACATCGATAGGCCTCATCAAAACAGTATTTATCGATAGGAACTAACAATTAAACACAACTTAAAAGTCATCAATACAAGTAAATAAAAAAATAGGTAAGTAATATAAAATATAGTTTCATATTGATGAGAAAAAAAATAATTAGTTCGCATTTTACGCAGTCGGGTTTTTGATTTTTTAAATTAAATTTTTACTTGTTTGAAAAGATTTCTCTGTAATTTGTTATGGTATATTTCAAATTAATCCGTTAACAGAAGTTCATTATCGCTATTACTATTTTTATAAAACATATTGCTTGCCCGAACACGTCTTAGGAACAAGTAAGTCCAGTTCCTGCCCGGTCCGAGTCTGAAAAATTAAGGCCGGGCACAGACAAGATGTAACAGTCTGACGCGGATCACCACGCTAGACGTGTTAGTACATTTCGGTTGATACTGTGAAACTAGCATCGGCTCGTGCAGCACATTAATACTTATTCTTGCGAAAGTCATATCCATTGAAAATGTTTCATATTTTATCGGCTTCGTTTAACTTTTATATCCGTCCGGTCGGTCGTCTTAAATTTTTTATTGCCCGGTCGACCATTTTTATTTTCTTTGTTGGCCCGACTCGGGCTGCTAAAAAATTTCCTTTACTCTGCCTGCCCGGCCTGGTCCGGCCCGTTCGAAAGTTTGCCTACATTTTGTCAGGCCGGATACGGACCTCGGGCCCGTACAGACTTCTAGTTTCTTGTCCTGTTCTAGGCACTGGATTTGATCCATAAAAAAAAAAAAATTCTATATAATTTTTTTTTTTTTTGAAGTTATAAAAAATTCGGGATTGAAATTGAAAAACGTAAGAAATATTTTCGCCGGGCGATTTTTTTTAAATGCTAGTAAATGTTCAATATGAATTAGAATTGTTCTAACGCATTTATCATTTAAATAATAAATTAAATTAACATTTTCGATACCTCAGAAATATGATTATTGGATTATACATAACGGGAAAATACATGAAAGAAGTTAATTAATTAAATAATTAATAAAAATAAAATAAAGTTTCTTTGGTGATTAAAATTGTAATTTAATGAAATGAGAATATTAATAATTGGAGATATTGATTTATTTTTTTAAACGGCTGGTCAGGGATCCGAATTTCGCCTTTTCCATTAAAATAGTGATAAAATTAAATAATCATTTTCGATGGTATTCTGAAATGGTATTCCTTAATACCTGAACTTCCTTTAATATCCAAGTTTTATGCAGTCTTATTTTATCAATACGCTCGCTTAAATAGAATAATTTATCTTATCAAAATTTCTATTTTGGTAAGCGGACTCATCTGTATGTGACATCCAAAAGGAATATATAATTTCGCTGACCTGTTAACATTTACCTTGTGGGCTTAAAAAGAGGCCTTTGAAAGTGATTACACAATTTTTAAAATAATTATTTGTTTTCGAGAGTGTGGCTTGTTATCATAAACTAGAGTTCAGTTGTTTTCGTTGACCGCTTGGAGCTAGCACAAGTAAATCTAACGCATCCTCAATTGTAATAGCACGCAACACACGCATTATTTGCAATAAAAACAGATTGTCACATTCGTAAACAAACGAGGGAGAAACAAGAAAGGGCAAAATTTTCTGTTTTTCTCGACTTCCGGTGAGTCCTGTTTTCCTACATATTCTTGAGATGACAGCATGATATTCCATAGGTTTAGGTTTTAATTTTAGGTTTCAAAATGGGAAATACCCTGTTTTTAAGGGGGGGGGGGGAGGATAATGTTAATGCGGGGGAAAAAAAAGCATATTTAAAAAAAAAAAAAAAAATTAGACGATACAGGTAATGCTGGTTTATTTAATTAATGTCCATATAATAATACAATATCTGAACGATATTTTCCTAAAATTTTATTGGAAAATATTGGTAAAAAAGCCGTTGGCAGCAAATCTCAGCAAGCGCTCGTAAAAATGTTGCTTTGTGGTGTAGGGGAGAGGGGGGTACCTTTGAACTGGGGGCACCTTTGAACACTGTAAATATTTTCCTTTAAATAAATTATATTTTTTAAATATATATGGCAGCACAATACTACTACTTCAATGTAACAAGAATACAAAGCTTTACTATTTTGCATGCACACTACTGTCTAAGCAATATATGTATATTTTGCTTTCTTGAATCTCAACTTAACAAAAAAAAGTTGTAAGCTTTTTGTTGATAATCTTGTATCGCTAAAATTATAATTTACTATTTAATACGTAAATAAAGGTGTTATCTGTAACTTATAAGGTTTGTTTTATTCAAATTCTCAAACCTAATTGAGTAAATAGTTGTAATGCTAAACTCCGTGTGATGGAGCACCATTGAACGGAAAAGTTGGGGCACCATTGAACAATTAAAACTATGAAGTAAAGAGTTATAGATGTATCTAAATATTATTATTGTTGAATTTTTTTTTAAATATGAAAATTAAGAGATTAATTAAGTGTTATTATACTTAATATGAAAGTTGTACTGGTGCAGGGCTTCAACTACAGGCAAATTCAGGACACACAACTTCAATAATTCATGATTTAGCAAATTTGTCTAACAAACCCTATACTATTTCATTTACAATGGTAAACATTATTTATGGATTTCATAAAACAGTGTTTTATCCATTTTCTATAACAATTTGAATGAAAATTATTTCATTTTAGTTCAATTTCATGCAAAAAGAACTCTTCATTATACGTTGGTCAGATTAAATTGCTTACTATCAGGTTTCTTCGTAAAAAGGAACATATGATATATTTTCCAGAGGCATCAGATATCAATTTGGTGGATTTTAAGGATATTATATAAAAAAAAAAATGTTACAATTAAACATAATTGGAAGGATCCTCCATTGTGCCTCAACAATGTGCTTTGATGGATACAAATTTGGTTAAATAATACAAATTTAGTAATTTCAGGTAAATGTAATTGTGTAATTTTATTCTTATTATTTTATATTTTGGAAAGATATGCAGTTTTTAATAAAAACTGTCAATATTTTCATATTTTGTTTATTTGTTCAAAGGTGCCCCCTCTCCCCTACATTATAACTCGTCACTGGATCATCTGACACAAAAAAACTCAAAAGGCGTTTATTAGGTGAGATGTTTCTCGAGGTAACGCTGTCGAGTTTGTTTTTTTTAATCGATTTTTTCATTTCGGCAGCACTTGAAAGTCAAAATTTTTCTCTAAAAAAAATCAGCAAATTCGTTATTGTAAAATAATAAAATAATAAATAATTAAAATTTAGGATTAGTGCATTTAGGAAAAAGAATTAATTCCCAAATATGCGGGTTTTTTTTTTTTTTTTGGGGGGGGGGGAGAAAATTGATTGTATGTCTCTTAGGATGAAGCGGGGAGGGGCCAGGTTGTGTTTTAGGCTCCGATGTGTCCCTTATTGTTATGTTTGCCATGTTTTCAAACAAAATAATTTTGTGAACGTCAACGAAATAATTTCTTTTCAGCGATTGAAAAATAAATAAGCACGAAAAAGAAAAAAAATTAAAATTGGGTGGGCTGAAAGAACAAATTATTGGGCGGGCTCGTGCCCCACGGGCCCATATAAGTTGGTGCCACTGAACTGATCTAATTTTGAATGTACTATTAAGTTGTGTGTATAAATTCTATGGATCACATGCAGAATCACATTTAGATATACATATACACCCCATTTTTTATACTAAAGTACCCGCACACATTACCGGATATGGACAGCAATTGCTGAAAATGCATTTTTACTGAGTTATGTGGGATTTTTTTTTTTCGTTGCTTATTTAGATATCTCATTTCATTCTAGAAAAAAATGAATTTTTTTAATAATATCCTGTTAGTCTTGAATGTTAGAATTTTTTTCGTAATCTATGCCTGATGAATGTTTTTTTGTTTTTGTTATAAATGTAACATTGCAATCACCAACGCTGAGGCTTCTAAATTTGAATTTTCTATAATGCGTAATATAAATAAACGTTGTTTGAAATATTATGTCTGCAATAATACCTGCGAAGAGGGATTTTTTTTTTTAAATTGAGACAGAAAAATACTTTTAGAAATGTTTACGCCTTACATATATAGTTAATGGTATTATTACTTATGACGACGGGAATTTTTTTTTTTTTTATTTTTTTTTTTTTTATTTTTTTTTTTTTTTAAAGAGGTTATGCGGATTTTAGAATTTTGCGAATTTCTTGTCATTGCTTTGTTTACATTTTTTAAACAGTAATTTGAATGTAATAATACAATTAAATTTATAATGAATGCTTGCAATGTAGTAAAATATTAAAATAATTAAGCAAAGTAATAAACTAAAATCATAAAAATTAAGATAATTTTAAAAATGATTAAATTATTAAAAGTAAAGTAAAGGTCATCTAAATAATAATAATGTATAATTAAATATGCATAATAAAGATAAGTACATTTTCCTTGAATTATTCAATGAAACTTTCCCCATAAAGGTACCCAATTAATTCACATCAAAATCATAAAATAAAGAACTTTTCTTTCAGGTTTAGCCAGTCTTAATAATCAAAAAGTCCTTCCGGCCAGTGCCGGGAGGAAGAGGTAACTGTCATATTCCTTATTTTTAAAAAGCTAGCTTATATTATTCAAACACACGAAGCTCAATTTAGTGGAAACCGATTATAGAAGATTCAATACTAATTATTATCAATACTAAATCATTATGAATGAGAATTTCGCGAAATTACACAGCTTTATCCAAGCTGATTTTATTTAAAGTAACTTATATTTGGTTTCCAAATTCGGCGATATCTTGAAGTGCCTGCTGCCCTTTTAAGACAACGTGGTGGATGAGGCTAACCAGTGAACTTGGTCGAGACCTTAGTAATTCCTGTGCACATGCTCACTCACATAGGAATCATTGATATATACGAGTGCTGTCGCAAGCAAAAAATCGGATTTTTCAAAATGTCACCCACATAAACAAATTCAAACTGCTATATCTGAGCCATTTTTTAAGATAAAGACAAAACAAGAAATGCTCCGGAATCCTTATATCAATGTTAAATACTTAAGAAAGAAACCTTTTTCAATTTCTAATTTTTTTGCACTTCACTTTAAATATATTTTTTTTTTATTTAATGGCCGCTATTTTGAAACAAGATGGCGGATGAAACTAGCCAGTGAACTTGGTCAAGACATTGTTATATATTATCCACATGCCTTCTTACAACCAAATAGGTTAATAAATACGTGTGCTATCAAGTGACAAATATCAGATCGTTTCAAAATGTCAGCCATGCTAGAAATTCAAAGTGCTATAACTCAACCATTTTTTTAAGATATAGACGAAATAAAAACTGACCCGGAATCTTTTTATCAAGGTCAAGCACATAAAAAAAACCTTTTTCATTTTCCAATTTTTTGATACCTCACTTTAAATTTTAAATTAAAATTTTTTTTAAATGTTCCCTTTTGAAACAAGATGGCGAATGAAGCTTGCCAACGAACTCGGTCGAGACATTGGTATGCACTAGGTTCACACCAAGTTACATCAAAATCGGTTGATAAATACGCCTGTTATCGCGTGACAAAAATCTGGTCGTTTCAAAATGTCAGCCACAATAGAAATTCAAAATACTATAACTCAACAATTTTTTTAGATATAGACGAAACAAAAACTGTTCCGGAATCTTTGTATGAAGGTCAAACACATAAGAAAAAAATCTTTTTTCATTTTCCAATTTTTTGATACCTCATTTTAAATTTTAAATTAAAAAATTTTTTTTAAATGGCCGCCATTTTGAAACACGATGGTGAATGAAGCTGGCCAACGAACTCGGTCGAGACATTGGTATGTACTTTGTACACACTAAGGTACATCGATATCGGTTCATGAATACGCCTGTTATCGCGTGACAAAAATTAGGACGTTTCAAAATGTCAGCCACGCTAGGAATTCAAAGTGCTATAACTCAGCCATTTTTTAAGATATAGACAAAACAAAAACTGCTCCGAAATCTTTGTATCAAGGTCAAACACATAAGAAAAAATATTTTTCAATTTTCAAATTTTTGGTACCACATTTCAACTTTTAAATTTTTAAAAAAATTTTAAATGGCCGCCATTTTAAAACAAGATAGCGGATGAAGCTGGCCAACGAACTCGGTCGATACATTGGCATTTACTATGTACACACCGAGTTTTATCCAAATTGGTTCATGAATACGCCTGTTATCGCGTGACAAAAATCAGGACGTTTCAAAATGTCAGCCACGCTAGAAATTCAAAGTGCTATAACTCAGCCATTTTTAAAGATATAGACAAAACAAAAACTGCTCCGGAATCTTTGTATCAAGGTCAAACACATAAGAAAAAAATATTTTTCAATTTTCAATTTTTTAGTACCACATTTCAAATTTTAAAATTTTAAAATCTTTTTAAATGACCGCCATTTTGAAACAAGATGGCGGATGAAGCTGGCCAACGAACTCGGTCGAGACATTGGTATGTACTATGTACACATCGAGTTTCATCCAAATCGGCTCATAAATACGAGAGTTACAGTATGACAAAGATCATATATATATATATATATATATATATGGATATACCGGGTGTCCCAAAAAGGACTGACTGATTTTAAAATTCAATAACTTGCAAACGGTGACAGATATTAAAAAAATTCTTGCAGGAGGGTTATGCATAAGGTCAAAAGTTTTATTATAGTGATTTTCAATTTTAGTTCGATTTACAAACAATAGATGGCGCTGTAAGCAATAGTCGCTAAATACAGGCTCGATTTTTAGTCCTTTATCTTGTTCC
This sequence comes from Maratus speciosus, assembly GCA_963932465.1. Lineage (NCBI taxonomy): Eukaryota > Metazoa > Arthropoda > Arachnida > Araneae > Salticidae > Maratus > Maratus speciosus. Next base: position 299,041,866 of record OZ010798.1, read on the forward strand.
ATGCAGAAAAAGGAGATGGAAATGTATTATCCGGGCCACGAAGTACCAAAAATTGAGCCTGAATTTAGCGACTATTGCTTACAACGCCATCTATTGTTTGTAAATAGAACTAAAATTGAAAATCACTGTAATAAAACTTTTGACCTTATGCATAACCCTCCTGCAAGAATTTTTTAAATATCTGTCACCGTTTGCAAGTTATTGAATTTTAAAATCAGTCAGTCCTTTTTGGGACACCCGGTATATATATATACATATATATATATATATATATATATATATATATATATATATATATATATATATATATATGTATATCAACTTTTGAACGGAGGGTGGTTTCGGGGTCTAGGGGTCATGATCGATGAAAATATACCAAAATTTTTTGAAATTGCTTTCCTCCGAACGGCTGCAATAGGTAGCTTTTTGTAATGAAAGCTACCTAAAACGTATGATTAATACATAAATATATTTGATAAAAATCTTGCAATTAGTAGTGATATCATCAATATCTTGGTTTTTTTTCAGAAATAAATTTATACTTCCTTAATGAAAAACTACAAGTTCAGCCATTTTATTACGAATTTTACATTAAAATACATACGGAAAGATATAAAACTAAAAATTTCTGTAATTTTGACCCTACATCTGAACTGAAAGTTTCGTTGTTTACATCTGCGATTATGTGCGGATTTTAGACGTTTGCGGATTTTATGGGTGCAAATTTGAGCGAGCCTACTGCATTATATTATAATATATTAAAAAATCATATTATATTAAATAATTACTTGTTAATAATTTGAACACTAACATTATTTACTATTAACGTTAGTAATCATAGTATTAAGACTGATTCAAATCCAAAGGAGCTACTTTTTGAGACATTTCAGAAAGCATTTTCGTTTATAAACGCATGAAATTGAAAAAATGATCTTATTCAGAAACTATGTAATCGGACGGCATTTTCATGTTTTGGTAAAGGCATAAAGATCTTTCAGAAAATACTGGGGTACGTTTTGAACCGAATTCCCGACGCGGGAAAGCCGGAAAGAGAAAAACTTGTCGTCACGTGACAAGAATCGATTATAATACGATGAGTAATATATTGATGAAAAAATAGAAGACGCTATTCTTTTCCAAATAGCTTCAATAGTCAGGTCTGGTAATTTTATATTTAAAAATTAGTCAGAAAATGTGTCAGAAAGTTTCGCGTTGTTTAGCAGGGAATTTGGGAACCGCCTTAACACAGTACAGGTCGTTTGACGCATTTATGCGTCATTTATAAAGTTATCCTTAAGAAATTCTAAATTCTTCCCAGAAAGTTTAAATAGTTATTGTTGGTTATTATTATGACAAGGGGATATACCCAGGCTCCCCGGGCTAAAGAATATAGGTGATAACCACTTTTTAGGTAGATTTCGTATAAATACTATCTATTGTGATCGCTCCTATGTTGGAATTTCTGAAAAATATTTGCAGATCTATACCGATCATGATCCCTAGAACTCAAAACCACCCCCAGAAAAAAAATTTATCTATCTATCTGTATAATATCACTTTTTGTATGGACACGATAACTTCCGTAATTTTGCACAAATCTCTTCCAAACTGATACATAAAATCAAGGGGTAGAAAATCATATTTTCTAGGGGTAATATATTTTTTAGAATGCACACTAACAATACCAAAAATCATATTTATATGTAAAATTAGGTTTATGTGCTCAAATAAAGTTTCGAAATTTATTAAAAGCAATAATTTGGTATTGGCCTCGCGTCAGGAGTTAACAGCCAGCCACAGAAATCGTCAGAGATCACTATTTATAATCAGCCTTTTTGATTCTGATCATTCCAGTGGCTTAAGTGCATAGTTGGATTATGTCTTAAATTTGTGTTTTATTTATATTATATTGTTTTATTTATTGATCGATGAATGTTTTAATTTCGCTATGGAACGGAAAAAATTGTTCAGCTGCTTGCATTAATTTAAGTACAAACGGATTTATCTTTCGCAATCGTCTGCCCGTGATAGAGATGGATTCAACCCATTTATGCCTAGCTTCCCATTTTTGAGACGTTTCGAATTTTAATAAATTTTGATAATTTTCTTCTTCTTTACAACATGAAAATTGTACGAAGTAATTGTCTATAAATGTCTTATCTATTACTGGGAGATGACAGCATAAGATGGATATTTATTTGCTTAAATGGCAGCCTTTTCTCGGTGTTCATAGATTTTTCATTTTTCAAGATAGCGAAATGTACAATGTAAGATTATTTGTATTTTTTGTATCAAGGATCCAAATAAATAAGTCATAATCTTAGCTTGTAGACTTCTTTAAAATACGTACTTTTTTAAATTGAGAAATTATATGTTCAAGCCTATTTTTTATGCATGTTTGTAACGTAGAAAAATATAGGGCGCTAGGCGCAAATGGGTACATATTTGTATTAGCCATTTAGGGGACAGTTATTGATCTAAAGTCCTTTTCAAGATGATTTTGAAATAAATTGTTTTCTAGCCTCAAATACGATTATTCTTAATTTATTATTAATAATACTTATAATGTTACTAGTCTCTGTAAAGAAATAAATATGTTTTTTAATGGTTCATAAAAGTACTAATTATAGTATATAATATACAATTTAAAAGCTTAACTTGTATAAATTTAGACAAAACATATAATTATGTATTTTTCCACATATGGATATTCCCCTATTTAGTACGATTACATTTAATCAAATAAATACAAAAATATTTTAACGCAATTTTTTTTAGTATTTTTCCAGTTCATTTTAAACATTTTAAAGTGATTTTACCAATAAATTTGAGAAAACAAAAATTCAGACATAAACGGGTTAAAAAAAATCATACTAGGAAATTATTTTTAACCCAATTAAAATTGAGTAAATGGCGATACATTTTCCAAATAAATTGCGATACAGTTTTCAAACAAATTTAATTTGAAAGTACATTTTTTCCCTATTCGATATTATAAAAATTTAAAGTGTGCGACGTTTAGAAGTTTAAAAAAAAAATTCCACTAAGAGTTAAATTTAATGTTCTGCTGTTTCCATTCGTAAAATGATGTTAGCGTTACGCACAGACTATTTTTATGAGTAAAATAAAAGAAAATTAGCATTAAAAGTTTTCTGGTGTGAACTCAAAATTTCTGAATAAAAAATCCGTCAGATTTGGCAAATCTGTTTGCGACCTATATAGTGTTAATAAAGATTCAAAAAGGCTAACAAAGATTATTAAATATTTCTAATAATAAATTAATAAGTTGACACAGTTGTCTATCTATTTTAATGAAATTTACCTACCCTTCACATTCTACTGTCCGGTCGAAATCAGTCTTGCCAGCAACTTTCAAGTTATCATCTCTAAAGTCAGACGTGAAAGAGAATGACGGACACTGTCGGTTAGATAATTCTTATTTTCAAGTCACAAGTATTATGTGTAAAAATATAAAATGAATATTTCTACATAAATTAATGTTAATCTATAAATTCAAAAATACAAAGCGTGTCCTCGACGATCGAGGATGTGTCGATAATGAAATAAAAGTATGGAATGAAGAAACTGAAAAAGCGAATGGATTTGCATATTTTGTAGCATGGTCTCGAATTTCTTTGCGCATTGATGAGTCTTTTTCAGAAAAATCAAAAGCTCAGATTCGTTAGTATAGATACTTGCCAGTTAAGATATTCAAAACGAAAAGTCCTGCTTTTATTTCATTTAATTGGAAGATAGTGAGTCATCGGGAGCATGCATTGCATTAATTGGATTTTAGAAAAAGAAACTCTGCCTGGACGTAAGGCGTACTTTACAGAATTTTTTTTATAATTATGTATGCCAGGATTTATTCTAGGGATTCCAGGATATTTCCAGGATCTATTCCAGGATTTTTCTATTACCAGGATTTTCAACAAGGAGTTAAAAAAAAAAAAACCGTGGCTTTCTTTGAAGGCGTAAATTAGGTGTTATAAAAATAACAAAAACAAAGACAGGTATGAATGCAGACAGTAAGAGATGAGTCCGTCTCTTCTTTTCGGGCCCGATCACGACGATTTAAAATCCGATCTCGGCCGACCCCTATTCCGAAAGTATGCAGTAAAAAAGGGTTAGTATTTTGAATTTTTAATTGTTAATATATTTTTGAATTTTTGAATTTTTAATTGTTTGAATTTTTAATTTTGTTGCATGGTATCGAATTTCTTTGCGTATTGATGAGCTTATTCCGAAAAATCAAAAGCTCAAATTCGTTAGTATATAGATTACTTAGCAGGTAAGATATTCAAAACGAAAAAGTCCTGCTTTTATTTAATTTAATTTATAGGTAGTGAGTCATCGGGAGCATGCATTGCATTAATTGGATTTTTTAGAAGACTCTCTGCCTGGCTTAAAGACATACTTTACAGGTAATTTTTTACCATTGTGTATCCAGAGCTATTACTAGGATTTTCAACAAAGAGTGAAAAAAATTCGAGGACTCCGAAGGTGTGAATTAGGTGTTATAAAAAGAACAAAAACAAAGGCAGGTATGAACACAGACAATAAGAGGTGAGTTCAGGCTTTTCTTTTCGGACCAAAGCACGGCGATTTAAAATCCGAGAACGCCCGACCCCGAAAACTTTTGTGTCATTAGAGACCGAGCCCGACAGAAGTATGCAGTAAAAAAGTGACAAAAACAATTGAATTTTTAATTTTATAGCATAGTCTCGAATTTCTTTGCGCATCGATGAGCTTTTTTCAGCAAAAACAAAAGCTTAAATTCATTAGTATATAGGTACTTGCCAGTTAAGATATTCAAAGCGAAAAATTTCTGTTTTTATTTCATTTAATTGGGAGGTAGTGAGTCATCGGGAGCATGCATTGCATTAATTGGATTTTAGAAGAAGAAACTCTGCCTGGCTGTAAGGAATACTTTACAGGTAATTTTTTATCATTGTGTATCAAGAGCTATTACTAGATTTTTCAAAAAGTAGTAAAAAAATTCCGCGGGTTATTTTGAAGGCGTGAATTTGATGTTAAGAACAACAACAACAACAACAACAACAACAAAAAAAAAAAAAAAAAAAAAGACAGGTATGAACACACTTACAGAAATGCACTTACTACCTGACCTGAATACTACCTGAAATACACTTACAGAAGCGTTAACCCCTTGCGGCGCAGAGTAATTCTGTTTATAAAATGTTGAAATGATGGACTAACACCAGAATTTAGAAACTGATTTATTAGAAAATAAAAACTTGCTCATTTTCACGTATGTTATAAAAGAAAAATTTTAATTAAATATTTTAGGTGCCAGTAAAATTAAAATTAGATGTCCTTTTTGAAGATTAAAAATACTGTGTATGTAAAATTTATGATAAAAGAAAATGCTGAAATAACAACTTTAGAAATATTAAAGATATTAATAAGATTACTGATAATCTTATTAAGAAAAATGATAGTAATAAGTGATTCTATGATGATAGGAAAGACTTATCTATACAAACACAAAAATGTCGAATAACCTAGATACCTCATAATTCTGAGGCAAGTACTTTCCATTAAAAATGAGCCCGACATATGAGGTCGTGAAAACTGCACGCCTATTGTTGGATAAAAGTGGAATTATTGACAGAACAAGGACAACGAAAGCCGAAAAGCGACAAACATTATCACTTTTCGTGTTTCATTACTTGGAAATGTGTTAGATGTTCAAAACTAGTGAGCAATCATTTTGAATGGCGTAAAATAATATTTCTGACCTGCCTGTCATAGGTTATAGTTGATAATTTTTTTATTTAGCTTTTCTGTAAATTATGTCGTTCATTTGTAATCGAATGATTATGTGATTAACCCCTTCGAGACTGGAGCCTTTTACGAAATTTTTAATCTTTTGTCACCGTTTTTTAAAAACAGAAATTTGTGTTTTCTTGAATCGAGAAAATGCGCTGATCAAATAAGGCAAATTTTTCCGTGACATTTTACTGGTGAGGAAAAACAAGGATTCTGAACGCTTCATGCGGCACGTATACGTGTCGCTCGTCCCCAAGGGGTTGTAAAACCTTCGACTAACATGTGGAAGTGGTAGCGTGGAACTTCAGTCAAGCGGAGGCCCAAGTAATAATTAAATCAAACAATTTATTTAAATGCATAAGATAAATGAATATTTCTTGATTAAATACTTGTAATTACAACTACATTATATTTTTGGGTACTTTCAGCTGATGACAATGTTCATTAAAGACTTAATGTTCAGTGTATAAGATTAACCTTCAAATTCTATTAGCTTCGTTCTCGATACAAATCCAAAATCTTGTCACGATAGTCTGGTAAGAAACAGCTGCCTCTGTTTTCTGGTGTATATCAGTCCTTGTCAACTACACAATATCTCGCGGTTTACACTGGAGAAATCTTACCCAGCCCGAAACGGCAGGTTCTTCTATCCCTTCGGATCTATCCGAAAACTCAACTCCCAACTCAGAGAGCAGCTCTCTCCTTGGGATTCAAAAACGCATCTCCCCCTTTTCTCTGTTCGTTCAAATTCATCTTCCTAAAACAAAGGCTATCTGTCGGCCCACTCAGAGCCTAGGTTGAATGATATCACTAACAAACTTCGATATCATTGGCCAAGAGAGACCCTCTCTGCTAGCGTGAGAAAATTTCGCATCTAGTTTCATTTTTAAATTGTCCTGGGAAAATATCGGCAAACTTGCAACTTAAAAGGAATTCCATAACTCCTCTTTTTTCCATGCCGTTCTACTTTTCCGTCAACCTTTAAGATTGGTTTAGATGGATTGATTCTTTTTATCATTTCCTGCAGAACCTTGAGACTTAGAAATATTTTGAGCTGGTATGCTTATACATTGCTCTTCCTATCTAGAGTTCTATTTGAAAATATATGGGACTTTTTTTGTGAATCCCATTGGATTCTTCATAATACCCCCCGCCTTTAAATGATATTTCGGCTGCAAGACGTAATATCTGCAAAGAAAAGGTTAGCTCATATATTAGAGTGGCCCTCCTTTATATATCTCACTCACCTTTTTCACAAAAAACTTTTCATACAATTTACATTTAACTTACTAATGCTGAGTACCTTTGATTATGAAATTTCACTTTTAAAAGACAAAACACATTTAAAATTTTACACTATGACATTTACACAAAATAAGATAAATTTAATATGTACACCTAGTTAAATCGAATTCGACTCACTTATGTACACTTAGTTAAATCGATTTCGACTCACTTGATCGGGCGCTAAATTTCTAACTGCTAGAGCCTGTCATGTGAAGGCCTATTTCTATATTTAGGATAGTGTCTCGGACGTGAATCTTCGCTTGTCAACCTATTTATTTTCTCCGCGTTTTTTTCTTGTGGTTTTTGTCTATTTACACGATAATTTTGCAACTTTTCGTGTCTACCTGTGGCGCTCGCCACACAATAAGCCGGGGACATTTTAGAGTCGCCCGTCCTCCGACTAATCTGTCTCATAACACTTTCGCGCTCTTTATTCCCGTCCAAATCCTTTACTAGATTTTCTGACCTGAGATACTTTTTGTTCTCGTTATTTCTAAACCAAAATTCTCTTTTGTTCCTTCTCAGTGTTATTTTCACCGACGTATCCCTTTGATTATCCGATCTATCTATACTTTGACACGCCCTATTTGCTTGTGTTAAATCCTCACACTCATGATGCGATTTTTCTAACCCCTTTTTCAGTTTGACTTCTCGTATAGGGCAACCCATCTCATGATCCCATTTGACATCTTTCTTTTTTCTTTTATTCGATCCTAAAACCTGATCTTCCTTTTTCGTGGGTGATACAGTATTATCCTTCCTTCCCTCCCAATTCTCATATCTCGTTTTTGACTGGGTACCTCCCATTTCCTTTCTTTCTCCCAAGTTCACGCTCGTCAATTTTGAGTTGTCCTCTCTCATCTTATTCTCTTCCCTTCGGGATGAATTCCCGTTTTCGTTTTTCGCTTTCGCTATGTTATGGATGACCACTGCATCTGAAATCTGCATTTTTTTCCTTTTAATATCATCAATTAATTTTTGAGTTTTGTTACCCAAAATATAGTAAGACAAATTCGTCTTTCTGTCCGTCACGATAGCTTTTGTTTTTAGTCTCCCGAGTCCTTCAATTTTTAAAACAACTTCGGCAGTCGGTAAGCGACGAGTATTGTTCATTAACGGCTGTCTAACTCGAATGGTGCCACCGTCTAATTGATTGCGTTTAATAAATCTCCTCGAAATTACATCATATTCACTTCCACTATCTCTTAATGTTGTGCATTCCCTTCCGTTGATTAGCGCGCGGCTTAGATAAGGCTTAAAACTTTCTTCAAAATTTGTACTTCCGCTAATATGATGAACGCTGGTAATTTGCTCTCCATTTCTTTTGTTTTCGGGACAATTAACCTTCAAATGGTTTGGGCTCGAGCAAATGAAACACCTAATAGCCCTTTTGCGCTCAAAGATTTTTTCCCTTTCTTTCTCTATATTTCGTTCTCTCCAGTTAGTTCTGGTTTCGGAATGCCCCCCTCTCGTTTCGTCTTCATTTTCCATTTTCTCATCCCGCGAATTTTCTTCGAATTTTAGCTTTTTGTTCCACGATTTTTTTGACGCCCCTTTTATAGTTTCGTATTCATCCAGATCCTTAGCTAGTGTTCCTGGATCTTTATATTTGGCCCACGAATCTATAAAGTGCTCCCTTAATTCTGCTGGAGCACGCCTCTTAATCTGTTCGGTGATTAGCAAATCTTTTAACTCTTTAAAATTAGTAACCTCAAGATCATTTAACCACCCTTCTAGAAAGCTATTTAGTTCAAAAATGAGGTCTTTCCACGGGCTATTCTGGTCTCGCAAATGTTTATCTAATTTTTGTCTATAAGCCTCGCCACTCAATCTAAAACGAGCTAACAGTATTGACTTCACATGCTGAAAGTTGTCAACTCGGTCTGTCGGTTCGCGCAAGATCAATTCAGCTATCTGTACGGGCAACAAAGCTAATAAATGCGTGACCAGATCCTCATTTTCTATCCCAGATCTTAATGCCTGTCGTTCAAACAAGTTTAAAAATAGAGTTATGTCCGAACGCTCTGGATCAAAACGATGCATTATAGTTTTTAGCGCTAATTTAGGTCTTTCCGATCCGTTACTGGAAATCGAGTTACGCCTCCCTGTATTTTGCGCTATTTTTAATTGCTCTAATTGAAAATTTCTCTCTTTTTCTTTCTCTTCTTTTTCCTTTTTCTCTCTTTCTAAAAGAAGTAGATCTTCCCTATCTTTCACTATATATCCCACTTGCGTTAATGCAAAGTCGGCATCATAATCGTCCGCGCCCTCTATCTTTTGGATAATCGTCGCGATTATGTCACTTTCTTCTATCTGAACTCCTAATACCTCTGCTAAATTTTGCAGATCAGCCTTTCGGCAATATTTCAATGCCGTTATTTTCGCCATTATCTATCGATTTTATATTCCTACCGATACTACAAAGATAACCTAACGATTTCCCTCTTCATATATTTATTTATATATTTTTTTTCAACTACCTCAGAAGATGTGAATTTGACACTTCACCGAGGATATTCTAACCTTATCTACCGTTATAAAATGTTTTCAAACGTATTCACAATATACATAAATAAATTAGCAATACTATAATAAATTTCAGACATTCTACGTTTTAGTGTTAGTTTCGAAAAGAAAGTATAATTTTTCCACTTTTTACATTCCCTACACACACAAAATATAGAACATAAAAAAAATATTTCCAAATGCTATAGGTAAACAATTTTCCCTATTTTATTCAGAATTGAAGACTCCTTGCAACCTTTTCATATGCTTTTTCTATTTTGAATATAAGTATATATTTAGGAAAATCAATTATTAAATAATCCAAATTGATTCTAAAATATTTTCAAGCAAACTTTCCTCACAATGGTACTTTTCTTACATGACATCTAATTTTTTTTTTTTTTTTTTTTTTTTTTTTTTTAAGAATCTAGTTCGATTTTAGTTTTCTGTATTCTTAATTTTAAAAAAAAATTTCAAAATTTAAAGCCAATGACAAAGGGTATCAGCTTCCTTGTACTATAATTAATTAATAAGTTAATAATTTTCTATTTTAACTAACCAATTTTTCAATTTTAAAATTTTCATTTACCTCAAAACAAAAGTTTTCCTTTAAAATATTAATTTCTTATCAACATTTCAATTAATTAATAAATTAAGAGCCACTCAAAATAATGAGCTTACCTTTTGTTTTGCTGGGGCATTTTCTCTCGGGAACTGTACTGCACGGCACTGCACTGCACTGTAGTCTCCTTTCACTGCACACAGTCTTGCATCTGGATGTTGTCTAAAGCACCTTTTTGGGGAACTGTCCGGCACGATACTGGTGTCACTTTTCTCTACGCACAGTCTTGCGTCTGGAGCACTTTCTTAGGGGAACTGTCCGACACTACACTGATGTCGTTTTCCTATGCACACGGTCTTGCATCTGGAGCTCTTTCTTAGAGGAACTGTCCGGCATGATACTGGTGTCGCTTTTTCTACACACGGTCTTGCGTCTGGAGCACTTTCTTAGGGGAACTGTCCGGCACTATACTGGTGTCGTTTTCCTATGCATACGGTCTTGCCTCTGGAGCTCTTTCTCTTAAGCTAGTCTTTTAATGTTCAGAGTCCTTGCTGTGCATACCACCTTCTGCCACCAAGTTGTAAAACCTTCGACTAACATGTGGAAGTGGTAGCGTGGAACTTCAGTCAAGCGGAGGCCCAAGTAATAATTAAATCAAACAATTTATTTAAATGCATAAGATAAATGAATATTTCTTCATTAAATACTTGTAATTACAACTACATTATATTTTTGGGTACTTTCAGCTGATGACAATGTTCATTAAAGACTTAATGTTCAGTGTATAAGATTAACCTTCAAATTCTATTAGCTTCGTTCTCGATACAAATCCAAAATCTTGTCACGATAGTCTGGTAAGAAACAGCTGCCTCTGTTTTCTGGTGTATATCAGTCCTTGTCAACTACACAATATCTCGCGGTTTACACTGGAGAAATCTTACCCAGCCCGAAACGGCAGGTTCTTCTATCCCTTCGGATCTATCCGAAAACTCAACTCCCAACTCAGAGAGCAGCTCTCTCCTTGGGATTCAAAAACGCATCTCCCCCTTTTCTCTGTTCGTTCAAATTCATCTTCCTAAAACAAAGGCTATCTGTCGGCCCACTCAGAGCCTAGGTTGAATGATATCACTAACAAACTTCGATATCATTGGCCAAGAGAGACCTTCTCTGCTAGCGTGAGAAAATTTCGCATCTAGTTTCATTTTTAAATTGTCCTGGGAAAATATCGGCAAACTTGCAACTTAAAAGGAATTCCATAACTCCTCTTTTTTCCATGCCGTTCTACTTTTCCGTCAACCTTTAAGATTGGTTTAGATGGATTGATTCTTTTTATCATTTCCTGCAGAACCTTGAGACTTAGAAATATTTTGAGCTGGTATGCTTATACATTGCTCTTCCTATCTAGAGTTCTATTTGAAAATATATGGGACTTTTTTTGTGAATCCCATTGGATTCTTCATAGGGTTAATACGTTCATGAACATGGACACAAACAGAGATGTGTGTAGGAAAGGCCATACATCCATTCTAAAAAATGTAAGAATGTGAATATAATAGAATGTTTGTAATTGCAAGTGTAAAGCATAATTTATTTCTGTCGAAAGTTTTCATTTTCTAACACTGTTGACCACTGAATGTCTCCAGTTTTTTGAGTGAATATTAAACAATAAATTATTTAAAATAATTCAAACCTTTAGCAGCGGTAGAATTGATAAAAAAAAGTCACTGGTCCCAAGGACCAGCAAACATCAGAGTTTACTGGACATCGTCACTGACCTACTACATAAAATTCTATTAAGTACCTTTAACCCTTTGAGTGACGCCCCCCTCCCCTCCTGCTCCTAGAATATAAATCAAACTCCCTTTCAGTTACCCAAAATTTTCGGCATAGTAAAATGTAAAATTATAATTTGCTAAAAATTAAATAAACAGTCCTACATAAACAAAAACTATAAAATTATTAATTATATATTTTATTTCCGATTATTTATTTCAACTGACTGTAAGTTTTAATGCAATTTTTAATTAATTTATTTTTTTTTAAATAAAATAAAATTCTGTGGTTTGTGTTTTGTTGCGGTTTTCTCAGGGACGGGAAAATTTACATTTATCTATCAGAGAGAGAAAAAAGTTACTGGTCCTGCGGACTACTAAATTTTTTAAATTAATGGTCCGATTGATTTTTAGTGGTCTCGGACCAGCGGACCACCAAGGATTTCGAACACTGCTTTAGCCACGATTTTATTTATTTTGTGCATGTGTGTGCGTTTGTATGTTGAGAGGGGGAGGTTTGTGGTCTCACAAATATTCAACTACAGTGCTTTACGTTTAAGGCTGCTAGTCAGTCTACTTCCGAATTCCCTTAGCTGAAGCTAAGTCTACGGGCGTGTGATGCATTCGTATATTTGAAATATCTCCCCAGGAAATCAATATTTTTAATTTATGTTTTCTGTGTACTCTTCTTAAAGGATGTCTATTTTTTCCTTAGTTGTCAAAACATTTCTAAAATATATACTTAATTTTATGTGAGGTGTTAAAATCTTATACACTGTTCGTCAGCTTTCAACACATAAAATATTAAATTAAGCCTATATTTTAGAAATATTTTGAGAACTAAGGAAAAAATAAACATCCTTTAAGGAGAGAACACAGAATAAAGGAGTGAAAAATATTAATTTTCCGAGGAGATATTTTAAATATACGAATGCATTCTACGCCCATAGACTTAATAAGGGGATTTCGGAAATTGACTGATTAGCAGCTTTAACCCTTTGAAGAGCAGTGGTATATTATTATAACACTTAATTTTAACCTCCGACTGCCAAATTTATGCTAGAATTTTTGAATAAAAATTTTCTCTTATAATGTACTAGAACAGGGGTTATCAAACTATAGTACGCGTACTAGTACAGGTACGTGAAGCTATGTTTACTGGTACACGAAAGTATGATACTGGTACGTGAAATGAAATAAAAATTACTGCGTGTGAAATCAAAAACAGCTCAATGACCCCCTCCCTCTTTCACCGGCTCCGTGATGTTTGCTCTTTGTTGTTACAGCTTTGACAGCGTTTTGCATGTAATTTCAATTAGAATTTTTAGATAAATGGAACTAATGTTTCGGTAGATGTTGAATTGACCTTTCATGCTCCCTGAAAAAAAAAAGTTTTTTTTTTTATTAGTATATTGTATGTGTGCATATTACTTATTTCAACAAACTTAGATCTCGCATCAATAAGCAGTTTACATTCACAAGGCATGTAAATTTGTTATGTACGTTATTCCTTTATTAAAAATTTTTTAAGTATACTTTACTATTGATATAAACATAGTATTCATACAAAAAAAAAAAAAAAAAAAAAAAGACGAATAAGGCGATTTAAAATGTGCATCATCTGTTTTCCATGTTTAACAAAGTTATGCAGTATTTATTTTTTCTATTGAAATACATCTAAATTTGCCACCTCAAAATAACACACTTTATGTTGATACACTTTATATATTTCAACGAACTTCGATCTCGCATCAATAAGAAGTTTATATTCACAAGGCATGTAAATTTGTTATGTACGTTATTCCTTTATTAAAATTTTTTAAGTGTATTTTACTATTGATATAAACATAGTATTCATACAACAAAAAATTGACGAACAAGGCGATTTAAAATGTGTATCTGTTTTCCATGTTTAACAAAGTTATGCAGTATTTATTTTTTCTATTGAAATACATCTATATTTGCCACCTCAAAATAAAACACTTTATGTTGATACACTTTATATATTTCAACGAACTTCGATCTCGCATCAATAAGCAGTTTGCATTCACAAGGCATGTAAATTTGTTATGTACGTTATTCCATTATTTAAAAAAATTTTAAGTATACTTTACTATTCATATAAACATAGTATTTATACAACAAAAAATTGACGAACAAGGCGATTTAAAATGCGCATCTGTTTTCCATGTTTAACAAAGTTATGCAGTATTTATTTTTTCTATTGAAATACATCTAAATTTGCCACCTCAAAATAACACACTTTATGTTGATACACTTTATATACACTATAGATTGTTATAAATTATTAAAGTATTTAATTATAAAACAATCTAAGAGCCAATTTAATGATGTAATTATGCAATTAAATACTGTAAAATCTGCTCAGACGGAATCACGAAAAGACTGGAAAATATTTCGTTTAGATATATTCCGTTTACACAGGTTTTTCATTATTAGCTTTCAGAATGTCACCTGGTGGTACGCAGAAGTATGAACTTCTATTTAGTGGTACGTCGGTCTAAGATTTTGAGAACTCTATACTAGAAGAAAAGCATTTATTTAATTTCAAATCAATTTGTTCGTAAGTTTTGGCAACATTCGATTATTTCAACATTTTAGCAACAGAATAAATTTGTCCCTGAAAGCCTAAATAAAAGTTATATGGGCGGGTATTTTCTCAATTTTAATTGTCTCTCTCGTTGTTCCTATGGCTTTTATAAGGTTAGGTAATAGTTGAATAAAATATAGAAGTTTTTTTTCAGTACCAACTTCCAAAGGTGAGTATCAACTGTTTTTTATTGATATTTTATATTGAATGGAGCAATTTCCCAATCTTCTAAATTCGCAACAGTTTTGACCCACTCTTATAAACAATCAAATTTCAAAACTTTTTGGCATTATTTATAAGTTACGTCAGTAGATAAAGGGTTAAGATTGGCTAAAAATTTAAATTTATTATGTCATATATGTATATGTATATATATATGTGTGTGTGTGTGTGTGTGTAGTAGATTGTTGATTCTTGTATTATAGGAATTAAAAATAAAATTCAAATTGAAAAATGTACAATGAAGAATTTTACGAAACACAATAATACAAGATTATTTGAAATCACAATTACTTCCGCATATTCTATTTTTTTTATTTAGAAATACAATTTAAATAGTTAAAATAATATTTCCTGCTTTATTTGACGTATATTTTCTTCTAAAGTGGAACAAACAACTCCAAAACCTGTTTCTGCATTACTTTAAAGCTTTCACAAACGTGACATAAAATTTTAAGATTACCATCATTTAAGGCTTAACAAGAATCTGCTGATATTATGAGTAATTTATGTTGGCTGAAATACCAGATTAAATCGAACCCACGAAAGGTTCTCCGCTTCCTAATATATTCTATATAATTTGCTACAATGTTTCTGAAGAGAAAATTGTCATATTTAAAAATGAGTATTAAAAAAAGGTGGCAATAGTACTTGAATTAAATCTTGTCTTCTCCTTCTTTCTTGTTCGGAAAACATTTATATTTGAGTCTATTTTTGTTAATTATCCACTAGGAAAATAATGAAAAAATTCATTTATTTTTCTGTTAAGAATAATGTCATACTGTCTGTCACTCCTGAGTTACATAACAAAAATTACTCAAAAAATGATAATTTTAAATTGTATACTTTATGTGTTTACACTGCAAAATAACAACTATTCAGCGCAATAATATTTTTTATAATGCTTTTAACACGTTGAGTGCCACGGTCACTGACACTGAAGCTGAAAAATATACAATGTTTTAAGTAATTTTTAAGAAAGTATAATCTTGTAATAAATAAAAGGTAGGTAAATTTTAAATAAATTTTCAGTAATTACTTAAAACAATATATATTTTTTTAGTTTTATATCATATTTTAGATCGTCAGCCATCGGTGAATGATGCATTCTAAACGGAAAGTTTAGTGTCAGTCACCGGTGACTGACGTGGACCGGTGACTGACGTGGCGCTTAACGTGTTAACGGTTTGAAGAATTAGTACTTAATTCCTTATAAAAATAGGGAAAAACGCCAGTGGAGCACATTGCATGCAGTACCAACAAAAGATGTTATGTTATAACCTCCCAGTGATAACAAACAAAAACAAACTTCGCGACCTTAAATGCATTTTATCGCTCTTAAGTAACACATAATAGTTCACGAAAAGGCCAATAGAAAGCGCCAAATGGCAAAAAGAAAAAAAAAAAAAAAAGGTCATGTGAGTTCTGTACGGGCCCGGGCTTGGCCCGAGGCCCGTACCCAGCCCGGCGGAATGGAGGAGAATTTTCAAACGGTCCGAGCCGGGCCGGCAGAATTAGGACAATTTTTTAAACGGGCCGGCAAAAAAATTGAACGCGCCTGCAGGGCGAGGCCTTGCCGATAAAAAAAATTAATCTGGCCTACCGGCCCGATATAAGAATTTGAGAGGAGCAGATAAAATACGAGGTCATTTCCAATGAATATTACTTTTTCGAGAAGTATAAATGTGCGTTACGAGCCGATGCGAGTTTAACAACATCAATACAGAAATGTAATATGTCCATCGTAGAGATCGGCATCGTACAGTTACATGATGCCTGATCCCGGGTTTAATTTTTTCGGCAGACTTGTGCCGGGACGGAACTGGTCTTAATCGTTCTCAGGATGTGTAGAACAGGCATTATGTTTTGTAAAAGTATTAATAGCGATAATGAACTTCTGTTAACAGTATCTTTGGAAATGTACCTTAAGGTGGTTCTCATATTTACTGCTCAACAATGCGAAACTCTCAGACACATTTTCTGACTCATTTTTAACTATAAAGGCATAAAATTGACAGGCCTGAGTATTGAAGGCATTTGGGATCGAATAGCGTTTCCATTTTTCATAAATTACGTACAGAGATAACAGAGACTCTTGTCACGTGACTGTACGTTTTCTCCTTTCCTGTGCTATCGCTTCCGGAAATTCGATTCAAAACGCTAACTTTGGCAGTATTTTCTGAAAGATATATTACTTTTATCTAAAAAAAAAACGGCATTTACATGGTTTCTGAATAAGAATACCTGCCAATCTCATGCGTTTCCGAAAAGAAATGAATTCATAAATGTATCAGAATGTAGCTCCTTTTGATTTGAGAAAAGCCTTAAAAATGACAGAAATTTTTTCACAAATCTACCTTTTATTATAAGCTTCAAAAGTTATCATGTTTTTTAACCCTTTTATTCTAAACTACAATAATCTTTTAATGAACCCTTATTTAAATTTTGAAACGTCTGTAGAGACGTTGACTAAAACACTGTAAGTAATCGTTAACGTTTACTATTGTGTGTTTTCTATTTTGCGAACACATAGTAATTTAAAATATACTGTAAAATGTTCCCATAAATATGCATGTAGTATTCATTAAAAGAATCTTAATTGTATGTCGAGAAAAAACGGAATTTTTTGTAGAAATTTAGTCGGGCCGGGCCGGGCCTGTTTTCATTGATTTTTGTACGGGCCGGGCCGGGCCGAGAACGGTAAAAATGTAAAGGGCCGGGCCGGGCTCGGGCCGAACTTTCAATTTTTACACCGGGCCGGGCCGGGCCAAAATAACTTTCCTTCGGGCCGGGCCGGGCCCGGGCCTGGAAATTCCGGCCCGTGCAGACCTCTACATGTAACTCCTGAGTTACACTATGCATTTAAGGCTTAATGCTGATCTGAAATTCAAAGAGCTAATTTCTGACACAATTTTTAAATTCATTTTTTGTGTGTGTGTGTGTAAACGCATACAATTCGCAGGTGTTGTTATGCAGAAACCGTATAATCGAAAGATGTTTTCCATTTTTTCGTGATCGCAAAAGATCTTTCAAAAAATTCTGCCAAAGTTGGAATTTTGAACAGAATTTCTGGACGTGAGAGCGAGAGAAAGGAGAAAAACCTATCATCACGTGACAAAAATCGCTTATAACTCGATAAGTAATTTAATTTTCAAAAATGGAAAACGCAATTCGATCCAAATCGCTTCAATAGTCAGTCCTTCCAATTTTGTGCCTTTACGTTCAAAAGTGAGTCAGAAAATGTGTCAAAAAATTTCGCGTTTGTTGAGCAAGGAATTTGAGAACCGCATTAAGAAGCCAACAAGAAACAAACCAGTATACGAGAAATTTTGAGACAATTTTCTCTGAACTGAGCCTGTACTTTGTTGTTTACGTACAAGAAATACATAATTAGTATTTTTCACCAGTTTAGTGAAATCTTTACATTAATTTGAAACTATAATAGGCATAATAATTAAGGACTTTAAAATCGAATACTGAACAAAACAGAGGTTGCTATCCAACGTATTCTTTATTGATAAATTTAAAAATGATGTAAAAATAAAAACACATTAATAAAATAAAACTCAACGTTTCGGTGTAATCTTCAAGACCATCTTCAGGAGTAAAATTTTCCAAAAACAAAAATCACGAAAGCAATAATTTGAGACGATGTAGCATGTAGATTGTTCTGCCGATTTGCGTCTTTGGAAAATTTTACTCCTGAAGATGATTTTGAAGTTTAAACCGAAGCGTTGAGTTTTATTTTATTCATGTGTTTTTATTCTTACATCATCTTTAAATTTATAAATAAAGTATAAGTTGGATAGCAACCTCTGTTTTGTTTAGTATAACGGGTAATTTTTATTTGGAACACCAAGATATTATGTACAATTTTCGAACTATGCAAAATTCTAATTAACCAAATTTGCATCTTTAACTAAGCCAAGGAACTATAACCCAAGGAACAATATCAAAGAATAGGATTAACTTAAAGAACATCATACTTGTTATATGCTTAAATGAGTAATAATGATAGAAAAACAATTAAATGATGTAAAACAATCCTATAGCATATCCAATATATATTCACATTTTAAAATCCATACTTTTAACATCTGTTTGTTTCTTAAAACTGTTGTTATTTACCAAGTTAGACAATCACAGAAAGAATAAAATAAAATTCTGTTTAATCATAATTTTCTCTAAAATTTAATAATTTGAAACCGCATTTTTCTGTCTGCAGATCACAAAAATATCAGCAATCATCTACTTATATTGTAAAGGTGTGACAACTCGTAACTCAAGAAATTTGAGTTATGTAAATAAAAAATTCAAAAATGCGAATTATGTAAGACTTTTAATATTGATTAGAATGCTTCTTTGTTAGGGAATAAATCTAAATCCGAACTATAAACAGAATTTTGAATTATACAAGTTTGAAGTAAGGAGAACTGAATGCATTTATACGGTGAAAAGCTAAAATTGGTAAGGTATTTCGAATTGGAAATAATTTGGATACTATTTCCACAATATTGATATTGCGCTGTACACAAAAATCGCTGTGACAGCGCTCTCTTCCGGGAGAATATCACAATTTCAACTGACACCAGACGGCCATAGGCATATAGGAAGTCATTTTATGAATCCCTAAACTAGAAATATAGATTTCCGAGATATGCGAATAGTGTAAACAACTAAGCTAAATAGACGAAATGATCCAGAATTTCTAGTCTCTTTTTTTCTAAGTGACGAAACGATAATGAATCGTTTCAGTAGTGAGAAATTATGAGTGTGACATGCCAGGAAAATGACAATCTGAAAGTTTAAGTCTTTCAATTGTTTTATTTTTGTGTTATTATGAATATAATATAATATCTCTTGAAAATACTTCTAAGAATATTTTTTATTAGAATGTAAAAAAAAAAAAAAAATGCATTATCTGACATTTAATAGACATTTTATTGTGAGGACTTCAATTTTCGTATTTTGTGATATTGTCCCTTATAAACAAGAATTTTTTTTTTTAAAACTAACCTCTTGTGTTCGCATCTATTTGCAGAGATTTTTAAATGAGTTTGACCACTAGAATATAGGAAAACGCTCTTGAATTAGAGTAGGAGACTCTAGAACCCTCTAGCAAAGGGAACTAGAATTTATAGTGATGACATGGAACTATTTTTTCTGAAGCCACAATTTAGATTCTAGATACTAGAACCATATTTTTTTCTGTAAGGTTAACACACAGTAGTGGGCTACAGAAGGACTTTTACCTAATTATTATTAAAGTGTTAGTGAATTTCAAGATATATTTTTTTTTCTAGTCTAATGCTAACCTTCATGTATCAGAAAAATCATCCAAAGTTTCAATATATAATCTTTAAAAAAAAAATAAAAAATGAAAAATGTTACCTTCCTTTATGCTCCAGTAATGAGCCTAGTCGATTTCTGATGTATTAATTTTTAAGTTTTCGACTTATTTAACAAATCATTTACAATGTAATAGAGTATGTCAACAGAAATTTAATTCAAAATAAAACATAATATTAAAGAAACAATGTTTTAAATAAAAAACTTATCTCTTAATGAAATCTCTAAGAATTTGCCAAAAAATTTGTTTTTGAAGACACTCTATAAAATAAACAACTGTTTCAGCAGAAAAAAAACTACTATTCCAAACAGTTTATGGAACATCAGATCATATTTCTTTCAGTCCTTTTTCAGACAAGTATTCTGGGCTTGTTTTTAAACTTAACAAGTTGGAAATGCACGTCAAACGTAGCCAATGAGGTGCGTTCGTACTATAGCTAGTTTTATAAACATTTTTTGCACCGCATATTGTACTGAATGTATATTTTAGTGCTCTTCAATAAGTGCATATCATTCTGTTCGAAAGGCTGTAACATCATTAAAATGCACTTGAAATATTTTTTCCCATTAGCTGTAATGTAGCGGAAGATTTTTGACTGTCCATGTAATTAAACTATACATCCGATTTTCATAAAATTTGAAATGACTCGACAAAATATTGCATCAATTATATGTTTAAATTTTCGGACTATTCGGTTGGATAGTTTTTGCCCTGTTACATGCGGACGGACAGACGGACTGAACGACGACTATAGGTGCTACGTATTTATATAATTACAAACGCACCTAAAATTTAATGACCCATTATTGGTATATGGTCCACTATAGGTGCATTTACCTTAATATGAAGTTTGATTCAATTCTATGCGTAACTTTGTACACTTTTCAATGATGCAAAGAGGACACACGGACAGAGAGACATTTTGTAAAACAGTTTTTCCGGGATTTCTGACTCCTAAAACGTGCAAATCTGTCAAAACCCAGAAGTCGAAAAAATTTCCGATTACAATACTTTCTTCTATTATAGATAGAAACAAGTAGGAAATTGCTCGTCAAACGTGGCAAATGAGGTGCGTTTGTACTATAACTAGTTTTATAAATATTTTTTGCAACCCATATTGTACTGAATGTATATTTTTTTGCACTTCATAAGTGCATAGTCTGTAACATCATTAAAATGCATTTGCAATAATTTTTTTCCCATTGCCCGTAATGTAACGGAAAACTTTTGACTGTCCCTGTAATTAAACTATACATCCAATTTTCATAAAATCTGAAATGGCTCGACAAAATTTTGCAACAATTATATATTTAAAATTTCAGACCATTCGGAAGATTGTAACATCATTAAAATGCACTTGCAATATTTTTTTCCCATTGGCCGTAATGCAAAGAAAAAATTTTGAATGTCCCTGTAATTAAACTATACATCCGATTTTCATAAAATTTGAAATGGCTCGACAAAATTTTGCAACAATCATATATTTAAAATTTCAGACCATTCGGTTGGGTAGTTTTTGCTCTGTTATATGCGGACGGACAGACGGACAAACGGACTGAACGACGACTATAGGTGCTACCAGGGATGTAGTGGAGGGTATACGGTGGTATACGCCGTGTACCTTCTAGATTTTTTAAGAAGCTTCGTATACCCTCTGTTTCTCAAAGAAAGCATTAGCGTATACCCTAGTTATGAACGTTCATGACGCCAGCGTATACCCTCTGCCTATACCGTATACTCTTTGCTCTTTTTACGACTACAACACTGGGTGCTACGTATTTATGTAATTACGAACGCACCTAAAAATTAAAAAATCAGGGAAGTTGTTTATAATAACATAGATATTGAAAAAAATTATCTTTAAAATATTAAGAATACATGTTTATTTAGTATTTTTTCTAATTTGTAAAAATTTTCGTGTTTTAAAATACATAGCATTAATATTTTATTAAAATCATTACTTGTTTGCGCATGGGTGTTAGGCTTATTACTGATATATTATTATTATTATTGATATCAACATTAGGATTACTTTCTAAGAGACGTAAAAATCAGTTTTATACATTGTCTTTTTTTCAAGTGAAGCAAAAATGCAAATTTTAGTTTATTTTTTTCAGTAAAAATTTCTGATTATGACTATCAAAAACTTAATAAAAAATGAAAAAGATCGAAAAGAATATTTTAAAATTATTTACTTTAAAATTATTTAGTATCGAAATATTCAAAACATATTCGAATACATAATATGAAGTCATTTAATCAGAAATGAAAAGAGGTATAAAATATTAAATAGCTGATTTTCTTTATTAATAATTTAAAAATTTCTAACAAAAATTAAAACTGTAATGTAATTAAAGGGAGAAAAAATAGAATTTAAGGTACAAGAGGAGGAAATTACTATGATTGTAAAAAAATATTTTTATTACATCGCTTCCTTTAAAAGAATTAATAATTAAAACAAAATTAAGACGTTATCAATACATTGCATTAAATCTTAAAATAAATATGAAGTAATGGTCATAATTTTTTGTTTATTTATTTTTTTATCAAATTTGAATGAAAATTAAGCAAACTAAGGTAAGGGGGGGGAAAAATTAAGATTTTTTTTTTTTCGTTATAAAAAAAATCTTAGAAAGCAAACGAAAAGTGTAAAAAAATAAATAAATAAAATGCATTTATTTATTTACTCGTTTAATTATCGTATTGATTGCTAAGGTTGTTAATATTTTCTAACACAAAATTATTTTTGTAAATACAGCTTTTGTATGTATTATTTTAGTAGAAGTACCTAAATTAAGCTTTAAAGGTGAAGATTAAGAATAACATACTCAAATTACATACAATTAGTAACTTCAAACTTTTTTTTAAATAAAGAAAACATAATTTACTTGGTTAATAACAACATATTTATTTAAAAAAATAAATAAATAAAATGCATTTATTTATTTACTCGTTTAATTATAGTATTGATTGCTATGGTTGTTAATATTTTCTAAAACAAAATTATTTTTGTAAATACAGCTTTTGTATGTATTATTTTAGTTGAAGTACCTGAATTAAGCTTTAAAGGTGAAGATTAAGAATAACATACTCAAATTACGTACAATTAGTAACTTCAAACTTTTTTTTAAATAAAGAAAACATAATTTACTTGGTTAATAACAACATATTTATTTAAAAAAATAAATAAATAAAATGCATTTATTTATTTACTCGTTTAATTATAGTATTGATTGCTATGGTTGTTAATATTTTCTAAAACAAAATTATTTTTGTAAATACAGCTTTTGTATGTATTATTTTAGTTGAAGTACCTGAATTAAGCTTTAAAGGTGAAGATTAAGAATAACATACTCAAATTACGTACAATTAGTAACTTCAAACTTTTTTTTAAATAAAGAAAACATAATTTACTTGGTTAATAACAACATATTTATTTAAAATAATAGTAAAATTCAACAAACTGAATTATTCTTTAACATAAAAAAGCGTGTTTAATCTATAAAAAATAAATTCCTAATATAAAACTTTAACATTATAATTAAAAGAAAATTAATATTAATTTTTTTCTAATTAAATGGCTTATTTACTTTCTCATAATCCATTCATTATGCGAAAAAAGGAATAAAAGAGAGAAAGAAAAGGCAAAATTAATTATAAAACATAACATAAAATCATGTTGCCATTTATAAAAAACGAATTGCTAATATAAAAAATTAGCATTATAGTTTTAAAAAAACTAACATTATTTATACCCGTAAAATACTTATATTAATTACTTCTTTCATCATTTAATACCTAAAAAATCGAACATTTAAAAATGTTGAAAAAAGAGCTTTACCTTCTGGAATTGGAGAATATGATAATAGTGTAAATCCATTTTCAGCCATGTGTAAAACACTCATAAACCAAGCTCAAAACACGACTGAGCTTCAGAAAGATGTAGTGCTATTCGCAACCGCATGGAATTCGAGCAGACGATAACCGTCTCTGGAAATGAAACAGGACGCGCACACCAGATTAGAAAGAAGATTTACTTCGATGATGAAGCATACAAAAGAGGAAAAATTTAGGAGCTTAAAATCAAAACAATTTCTAAAATAATTCTTCGTGTTAAAATAACAAACAAAATTTTGGGATTGAAAAGATTAAGCGATTAAAGAAAAAATATGTATATCGTTACAGACAGCGAACTGGATAACAACCTTTTCTTTTACGATTTTATTCGATGATATAATTTCAAGGAAATTGCATGTGTTGGTTGCGATGGTAGTCACGAAATATTTTTCGTCTTAGAGCGGAGTTGTTTCATGAATGTAGAATAAATAACAATTATAAATTACTCATCTAATTTATTGATCATTTGACGATGTCTATCGTTGTTATTTCGCCATTTCAAATTGGATTAAACAAACATCGATGTTCCAAACAACTGATTTTCGTCTTCCTATCATTTTGGTCTTGAATATGGGGCAAAAAGTTGGTAATTCTCTTCTAATTGGACAATTACAAGGGAAATAGCCCGAAAGACTTATTTTTCCATCATTTTGACCGTGATATCCTATGTTTTTATCGTATGCGTGACCACTACGGATTACTAAAAAATTGAAGTTGAAGTTAAAGTCTGTAATCCTCTAAACAACTTATATGAGAAATTTATGCAAAAATCTTTTTGAAGTTGGCGATATAATGAAATTGTCAAACAAAATTGGAGCACACAGAAAGGGAGGGCAATGCTCAGCTGATATATATATATATATATATATATATATATATATATATTATATTTATCCACAATTATTATGAAATTTGAAAATAATTAGAACATTAGGCCATCGTTTACATTGTAAATAAATTTCCATTTAAATAAACACTACAGAATAAATGACTCTTAGATTTTGAAGTTTTTTTTTTAATTTACTTTATCTTTTACAGAATTTTTAACATCACAAAAGTATTATGTTCTTTCACATATAATATACATTTACATTTACATATAGGACTGCTATTTATTTCACCTAGTTCAGATGGACTCGAACCCGCGTACCGAAAAATCAACTACTACCACTTTTCCTAAATAGTTTCTCTGGCTTATATAATCTCAGAATTTCTTTCATTAACTTCAAGAACATTTGTTCTGAAATAATGGTACCCTCCAGCATGTCAAAACATATATTATTTAATACAAATTATTTGAAAGCCTAAGCTCAATTTACAGGTTTTTTAAATTAATTTTTGTATAATTTTCATGTATGATTTTTTAAAAATCAATCTCAACAATAGAAGTTTGCTTTCTGAATTTATGTAAAGTAATATTTGTAGTAATATAAATAAATGAGCGAATCTAAGGAGAAAGTAGCAGCGTTACCACAATTGTCAATTGATTTTTCCATGTTAGGCTAAAGCTCCTCTTTCAGTTTCCTCACTTAATCATAATAATAATAATAATAATTTATTTCGTAAAATGGAAAAAAATCTTGAACCAATTTATTTTACTCTTTGTATATAGATATACTATAAACGAAATCAAGACATAATTTTCTTTTTAAACACACAAACACACATATATATTTATTTAGTTCAACATTTTATTATTCGAATACATATCGATATCTTTCACATAGTAAAAGTGCTTTTTCTTTTGTGTAATTGGCTTGAAATCTAAAAAATAAGGTTCTTTTACGAAATAAGGTCATCCTCTTAATACGGTCATCAGCTTATACCTCGAAGAGAACGGTCTCGAGCCAGTATATGGCAGCCCATGCCCATACCCAGAGTTTATGAGTTCTTGACACGCTCGGATAATTTCAATCACAACCGATACCAGCTTCGTCGTTACTTTCAGACAACTGACAGATTATTTCCAGACACGCTGTTGTTAAAAACAGTAAGTAAAGTTTCATATGAAAACAGCGTAAATTATTAAAATAATAAATCTTTGTAAAAAAATCACCATAAAATAAATACAACACATAGGACGCGTTTCGAGCTAAAAATATTAACAGCTCGTCTACGTGTTTTCTGTAGCTGATGACGACCTGTTAATATTTTTAGCTCGAAACGCGTCCTATGTGTTGTATTTATTTTATGGTGATTTTTTACAAAGATTTATTATTTTAATTGTTCATATCGCCAGTTTTCGGTGCTGTTTCGCAGCGTAATTTATTGATTGAATTTTACAATCTTTGCATGATGTATGAGATTAATTAACGATCTTTTAGAATTTATATTGAAATATTCTGTACTTTTTTACGTTATTTGAATTTAGAAGTGAAATATGGGAAAGACAGAAGTGTCCCCTAATAAGATGTTGCTTTATTTGCCAAAAGGATTGCAAAAAGTAAGTCTATGAAGAATGCGCAGGATTGACTCGAATGGTCGCCGTTCTTTTTTCTATGCATCAAATGTGATAACTTCTTTTGAATTACTTCTCAAAATAATAAAGACATCGTTTTGACTTTTTATACCTACATATTCTATTTTCAGCAGTTAACCTGTACTATTTAGAAGCACGTTTTTATTTTGCTCAATCTGTTGTAATATCTGTACAAAATCTATTAATTAAAGTTAAGCCATGTACTTAGCAAATCACACTAACAAATAACTTACATTTACAAATTTTGACCTTACGTAGAACACGTACTCCTAATAAGGTCATTATAAAGTGTCTTTTGCTTTGAACTCAGCTGATAAAAATTCGACAGTCACAAAGAGTATACGTGTTGTAAAAATATGTTTAAATATTACATCGAACAACATTTAAAATGTTAATGTTGATATAACACATTTTATAGTGTTCTGAGTTCTTAACTTGACCTTATTTGGTACATGTACAGTCGTGAAAAAAGAAGTAAACACTCCCTACTAACTCTGCAACAAATTATCATAGAAGAAAGTTACTGATAACAAACGATTGAAAATAAAGTCTACTTTTAAATCATGTACATAAAATTTGCTTAGGGGGCCATCTTCATATCAAAACGAACCCAAACTTTTTTTTTTAAATAGCAACACCCAAATTGACACCATAAATAAATTCTACACCCTTCAATTAGCCTAAATGCAAATTCCCATGAAATTCATATGATTAGTTTAAGAGGAATGCATTATTTTAAAATGAGTTCATTTTAAGGGGACCGGGTAAGCGAAATTCAACCAAAAAAATCGATTTTTACTTTTTTATATCATTAAATAGTTTAAACTTTTATCTTTTCAACGATGTATTTTTTAAATACTACTACGGCTACTTTTTTAAAATTCAAATTTCTTGATTGGCACCACTTTTCTGAAGTGGTAAAATTCCCACTATTTTCGTCTTAATTAATATGTTATTAAAGAAAGCGAAATTTACTATTTCAAAAAAGTGGGGCCAATCAAGAAATCAGAATTTTAAAAAAGTAGCCCACTGGCAACACTGCTTCACAGCTTTAATTGACTTTTTCTCAAAACTTCGATTTTTCAGGTTTGTGTGCCTTTTTTTCAATATCTATTAAACTTAAGAACTCAAATTTTTCTAGATACTTATATTATGTTATAGTGCTTACTTTAACACACGGACTTAATGATTTGTTGAGAATTATTTATTTTAGGTAGTGAAATCTTACCAAAAATTCTAATTAAAAAATGTCTTTCAATAAATAATTAATAATTAATTTTCAGTTTCACTTAGAAAGAAAATGGACTTTTAAAATACGTAAAGCATGCTATTCGAACTTCTCTAAAAATTTTAGACCTCTATATTTCACCATTTCTGAGAAAAGGGTACATAAAGTTGGTGTATTTTAACATGGCCGAGATAGAGCTTACCCGGTCCCTTTAACCCTTAAATGCCTTATTTTTCAAAAATCATTGTAATAATGTTTTTCGGCTTTCATTTTTTTAGTAAATCATGGGAAAAATACTTTAAAAAATCATATTTTGTTTTAAGTATGGTTTACGGCTAAAAAACAGTTTGTTACTTATCGGCAATACTGGTCTTTAATTGAAAAAATAATTTTCCTTGGTAAAATTTTATAATACTAAACACACAAGAATATTAGGAACTATAATAAGAAATAAATTTTACTTGCTCACTGCAGGACAAAATAGGGTATTTCGCAAGCTTCCAAAGAAAACAAAAAGAACATGTAGCAACAATTGAAAAAATAAATCTATCTTTATTCTTAAACAGCACAAGTGTTTCCACCTACATGTTGAAAATCGATTTAATAATTTTTTCAGAATATATTTTATCGGCAACCGTAGGCATTATAGCTTCAATATTATTCTAATAGTATTTTAGAAGCCTAAATTGGGTATGTTGCCGAAAAGCAACACCCGGCACTTAAGGGTATCCATAGACTGTATCCAAACTGAAGTTCGATACTGGATAGTTGAAATAGTACAGGATGACCAAGTCACTTCTATTAATGTACCATTTCAGCCATTTAATATGTTTCGAATATTGCCAGTCCAAATGCTTCAATAAAATGAGTAAAATATTATTTTTCAAATAATGCTTTTCTGCACATCATAGACGGCGCTTTAAACCACCATTTTGACGTATTTTAAGCATAATTTAAAAACTACTTGGAAAAAAAATTTGAAATTTTGGATTCTCATAAAGTAGGACATAATAAATATAAATTCACTAGAACAATTGTGCGTTGCAATTCATAATTTTTTCGAATATTAATTTTATAATTCATATTATAAAATTATAAAAATTACAAATTCAATGGATTTCTGGTTGAGGTTTTTAGTATTATAACCACGCAAAAGATTAGGATATTAGGATTATAATTTCAGAAGATATTCATAAAAATATGAAAATGTAATTTAACATTAGAAACTCTAAATTTTGAATGTTTATAATTTAATAACTCATCAGCCAAATAATTTGAAATTTTGCATCTATGTATAATTTAAACTTATTGTCAAAATTGGGTATTTCCATTGAAAAAAAGTTTGGGCTGATTTTGATTTGTAGATGGCCCCTTAAGCAAATTTTGTATACATCATTTAAAAGTAGACTTTATTTCCAATCATTTGGTACCAGTAACTTTCTTCTACAATAATTTGTTGCAGAGTTAGTAGGAGGTGTTTCATTTTTTCCCCCACGACTGTACCTTACATTAAATCTAAACAAGTTAGAAATTGCACGTCAAACGTGGCAAATGAGGTGCATATGTACTATAACTAGTTTTATAAATATTTTTTGCACCGCATATTGTACTGAATGTATATTTTAGTGCACTTCATAAGTGCATATCCATATCATTCTGTTCGAAAGGCTGTAACTTCATTAAAATGCACTTGAAATAATTTTTTCCCATTCGCCGTAATGTAATGGAAAACTTTTGACTGTCCCTGTAATTAAACTATGCATCCGATTTTCATAAAATTTGAAATGACTCGACAACAGGGGCGCGCCG
This sequence comes from Maratus speciosus, assembly GCA_963932465.1. Lineage (NCBI taxonomy): Eukaryota > Metazoa > Arthropoda > Arachnida > Araneae > Salticidae > Maratus > Maratus speciosus. The sequence continues at coordinate 299,071,378 of OZ010798.1, forward strand.
ACCCAGTGTGCAAAGTGTGCACCGCACACAGGCGCCAGAATAGTAAAAGCGCCAAATATTTTAGGCGAAGCTGAAAAATTTGAAAAACTTTTAACCAATTTAAATTGATTAAAGCGGTATTTAAATCGAAAGTACGTCATTTCTAACACATTTATGAGTTCATTTTTACTTAAAAGATATGAAATTTGCAGATGCTCGTCAGCGGCGTAACTTTAGGGCTAGGGGCGGAGAGAGTCTCAAACAAAAAGGCGCCACAGTGTCGAAAGGTAACGGTCGTAAAGCTCCACGGAAGGCTTAAGGGCGCCGTCAAGCGCCTAAAATAAATTAAAAAAAGCTAGAAACATAAAAAGTTCGGAAGGGCGACCGCGAATGCTCCTTTTGACATCCCTGCTCTGGATCAGGCCTGTCCAGCTTTTCAGAAAGCAGGGGCGCACTACAGTTCGTGGCAAATATGGAAGGTTCCATTATTCAAATAACTGAAAATATATAACACCTTACTGTATACCTTACTGTAGTACTGGTAGTGATACACATACTGACGATATAAAAAAGAGTAGTATATTACTATATTGCACAGTAGTAAAGCAACATACGCCTCCAGCAGGTTACGCACGGTACCCATGTAAAAGTAAATTGCCAAAAAAGCACAAACCAAGCAATCGGCTACATTATAACAAAAACAGTACTAAATACAGAGCCGAAATTAGCCTTTTTTGGACCCGGGACAAACATGGATTTTTGCGCCCCCCCCCCCCCCCTCTCTTCCGCAAAGTATATTTACAAAAAGAATTTTACTAATTTTCTAATAGCCGACTTATTTTTAAAATTTAAAATATGCAATCATAAAATACGTAATACGGAGTTACCTAATCTACAATGGCGGATCCAAGGGGGAGGTCACGGGGGTCATGACCCTCCTCTGAACACCAACAAAAATATTCTAAAGATCATTTTAAAAATGAAATGTACAGTAGAGTCTCGATTATCCGAGTTCCGCTTAACCGAGTTATTTTCTTCTGATGGACTGGGGGCTTTCATTATTATGAAACAGACATTATAAATGAAGTGTTAGGTGAAGATGAAAGAGCCATTTTTTCCCCCATTCTGACCAGAAAATCAGAGTTCTAACTTTTTACGGCTGCTCTTTTATCTTGACCTAACACTTCACTTATAATGGCTGTTTCATAATAATGAAAGACATCAGTCCATCAGAAGAAAATGATCCATTCCAAAGATATAATCCTTCATTGGGCGCCCCTTCGTTCTGGCGCCCGGGGCACTTGCCCCCTATGCCTCACTCCCTTAGTTTCGGCCCTGACTAAATAAATAAAATAGGATGTAGTTCAAAATGCAATACATTTAAAAAAAAAGAAATGAAAAACGTCATTCAATTCCAAACAAATTTAATAATTTAGCCTATCATTGTATGGAACGCATAAAAACGAGCCCATGAGCATGTAAGAATGTTTCATGTCATTTAAAGTCGGGAAACATGTTTTTGAGAACAACCTCAAAATGAATTAAGTTTTACTGAAATTTTAATTGTATATTTTATAGATTTGCTTCGAACAAAGAATAATCGGTCAAGAGCGAGTTTCACTCGCGTACAGAGTTCATACAATAAATTTGTTAATTACTAACTGCAATCTTACAAAATGTAGTTGTTAAACAAATAATAAGACTGCAAATAATTTGAAATTATTTTATTAAATATTTTTCAATAATTGCCTACAGTAATTGAATTCAATTGAAAGGAAAAACGCTGACTATGTATTATTTTGATCCGTTTTACCTAAAACAAAGACCTTGTACAAAGTTTAATCTTGCCATTGTGCCAAGTGCGCTTCGAAAGGAGGTCGCAAAGATGCATGGCCATTTTGGCCTGTGCCACATTTTTAGATAGGTTTTTAATTAATATCTCGGCTAATTACCGACAATTCTTTTGGAAAATAATTATCGACAATTCTTAGACGATTTCGCGTCGATAGGTACCTCGAACTCCCCCGCTGAGCGCCCGCCAAATAAAGTTTATGTATAACGGAAAACTGCGATTTTCTGAAAAACTCTATGACCTAGGATTATCGCTATAGTATTCCTGCAAGATTTAAATAAATTCCAACTACTACTAATATTTTCGTAATTTTATTTTCCGTAGATTCGGAAATAGGAGGGGGGACATAACTTTGCCATACGTTTTCGACGAATTTCTGAAAATATAATAGTATCTAAGAGTAAAAAAAATACAGTGAAATACGTTTAACACGAAAACGCTTTACATGAAAAATCGGTTAACGCGAAATGATATAGCGGTCCGGACAGTTATACTATGCAATTTAATACATTTTTTTTCTTTTAACACGAAACAAAAATCGTTTAACACGAGAAAAATTCGCTTTCGAGCTAGTTAGTTTGAGTTGAAATTGGTGAATTTTGTGTTAAAACCACTGAATTTTGGGTGAAAATCAGAGAATTTCGTTATGTTTTATTAGCACAATGGTTGAGAAATCGATGCGAAAACGAACTGCCATTTTGCTTCAAATGAAGATGAGGCTGCTTAATGCAGTTGATGAAAAAGAAGAACGAAAAAAGAAATCTACAAAGAGCATTGCCAATTCTACTTTATCAACAATAATAAAAAAACAATGATCCCATTACGTTAATGTTTGAGCTCAGTATATTTAAGCCAGAGAGAAAACGTATGAGAACTGCTAAGCACGAAGATTTAGAGACAGCTTTGCTTATTTGGTTCAAACAAGCTAGATCTCAAAATGCTGAAAAAGACACAAAAAATAATATTTGACCCCCCCCCCCCAAAAAAAAAAAAATATATATATATATATATTTTTTTTTTTACTTGCTTTTATCCTAATGGATGCAACTTACTAATAGTTTAACAGGAAATCGAAGTAAAATTTGTCAACGTCGAAAAAATTTGCGAGTTTTGTTCTTTCTTTACGAATCTTTTAACGCGAAAAAATTTTTCGGTCCCCTCAGTTTCGTGTTAAACGTATTTCACTGTATATTTGTGAGTCCTGTGTTAAGAGCTTGTTCAAACGATACCCCCCCCCCCCCCTTTGATGATTTTTAAATGAACCTTAAATTTATATGATTTTATATCTTTAACTCGATTTTGTCTGAAATATGAACCCGCTCATTGTGTGAAAATGGGAGAGAAGCTGCTAATTGTTCAGATTTGTTATGTAAATTTTTTTCATGATTTTTGGAAAATTGCATGGGGTAGTAATGAACAAATAAAAACTTTAAAATGACCCCTACTTACTGATGAAAAAATGAGTTAAGAGGGGGAGAACTATTCTTAACAAAACTGTTTCTGAACGAAACTCTGTTAAACAACCTACTCATAGTCAGTATATATTAGTCATTAGCCATATATTAGTATATATTAGTCAAGGGGTGGCGGACTTAAGCAAGGATCTAAGATATTTTCTGAAATTACTATTCGAAAATAGTGGTAAGTACACTTTTGAAATTTTTATATTAAAAGTAATATTTATCCCAGGGCTCCGTCAAAAATCCGCATCTAAAATGGTAGAAAACGGTACGGTTTTAAATATTTGATCCCATCCTCCAAATTTTTTTTATCGCCTCCCTCTTCCCCCCCACCCTGAAATTTGATGCTTCCTACTTTTTAAATTTTTTATTATGTATTATGAACTATCTGAAAGTTCCAAACGGTTCATCAGTTTTCTTAATTTTAACAAATTCGATTCAACAAAGTTTTTCTTTTCCCTTTTTAAAATAGATTTTTTTATAAAACAAAAACTTGCGGATCGATTTATATAAAATTTAGATATTATTAAACAGCGTTTAAAGATAGGGCTATATGCATAACTTTAAAAGCTCTAAATGGTGTATTTAAAAAAAAAAATTGACGGCGTTCCAAAGAATCCTAGTATAAAAATCATTTGTGGTTTCGAAAGACTGGCTTTTAAATTGAGAGTTTGAAAGGAATCATCCGATTAATGAAATAATAATTAATATCTGAAGTTGCAATTGAGAGACCGTGAAGAAATTTAGATATCTAAAATCACCGAAAAATTTTACATCTAGATGCATAAAAATTAAATCGATAAATTTATATTTAAAAAAATTTATATTGTTTCAAAAATGTCCAATATTGGAAGACGTTGGTTATCTGCAATCAGAGTTGGGCAAAATACATCGAAAAACCATTTTCGATACAAAATACATGGGTTTCATAACTTAAAATACAAATTACAAAATACTTTTCAAATTTCAAAAATTCAAAATACAAAATACATGTATTTTGAAAATACATTTAAAATACAAAATACATTTAAAAGAAATTAAAAACTATTGTGCATTAAATTGCACTACTCAAATGCAAAGCTGGTTTACAAAACTAATTAAATTTTTAGAAATTATAAATTTCCAAATAAAGAAGCAAAACCAATTAAAACTCAACGAAAGATAACAAAAACAAACTGAAAGATTGCAGCAGCAATGTGCTTAAAGGTGTATGAAAGTTACAAGAATAATTAATAATGAATGAACTACCCTTTAGAGGTAGTTATTCACTAGGAATAATTGCATCAATTGATTGTGGATCCAATAAGGAATCTCTTTCAGGAGGCGTCATCTGTAGGACGATATACACCAAAATGTCATTCATACTAACTGAATATGATGAAGTTTGATGAAATTTCGTGCTTTAGATCTTGAGATATAGCTCTCTCGGTACACCTAGCAACTTCAGACATTTTTAAAAAATCAAAAAAAAATACAGCACGAACTAGAAAATTTATTTTAAAAAGGTACTTTTTATCTACGTGGTACTTATTTCATTTCAATTTGATTTACAAATGTGAGCATTTTGACTAAAAAAAACGAGAGTTTTACATACATGTTACACGTTACGGTAATAATAAAAGCACAGCATAACAACGCCACCTCTTGAGCGATGCACCCCAAATTTTATCAGCATTAATTTATTTTAAGATCTAAAATAATATGAAATTGGATTAAATTTTGCCCATTAGTTTTGTAGATATAGTTATCGCGGAAATAATGAAAAAAAAAAAACAGCATAGCATCGCCACTTGTTGAGCAATATACACTAAAAGCTAATCGGCAAGTATTTCTGTTCCAGTCTATATGTAGTTTGATGAAATTCTCTATATTGGTTCTTACAATGTAGTTATCATGGATAAAATAATTAAGCATAGCAGTGCCATCTGCTGAGCGATATAAATCCAAAGCTAAGTTATCCCTAGGTCATCTTAATCTGAAGTTTGATTATTATTAAACTCCATGCATTACTTCTTGAGATAGAAAAACAACAAAAATTGTATCTCACACAGACTAACAGACAGACACACACATTTCCCCAAAATGGTTAAATCGCATTCAAGACATCCCGAAACGTGTAAATCAAGCAAAAAAAAAGTCGAAAATTTTCACTATTCCAATACATTCTTCTCATGTATTAGAAGAATGTAAAAACAAATCAGTCTAGTATCAGTCTTTTCAATCAGTCTTTTTTAGTATATGTCTACAAAAGAACACATTTTATAATAATCTGACACGTAAAATGGCACCGAATAAAATTGTTTAAATGTAATTTTTTTCTTTTTAGATAATGCGCGTGTGTTTTAATAACAGCTCCCAAATATGCAAGATTTTTTAAACCTTCCACTAATAAATTATAAGGGGCACATTTTTTTCGATTATGGTGCTTTTAGAAATAATGTATACAAAATTTAAAATATGTATTAATGCAAAAATATAAATGAAAAACTTAGGTAATTTTTGACACAAGTTGAATTATTATTATTAACAAAGGCACGAATTCTTCGTATAAAGTAGTTTTAAGATTAAAACACTTAGATAAAATATCAAACCTTGAAGCTTTTAGTATAGAGCAGAAAAAATATGAAAGCTCTTGCATTCGTAAAAAGAAAGCACTTATAAAATATTCAAAAAAAGTAGGAATAATTCTAATGAAAAATTTTCAAAATCATAAATTTAATTTTTTCATAGTCAAATCGTTCCTTTAAAAGTTCATTGTAGCAATTTTCTTATGGTTACTGTCTAATGTAGTTTTTACAAAATTCATAGAATTAATGAAACAGAAAAATTTTTAAAAAATCTCATTTCGATATTTTTAAATAAATCTACTAGACTAGAAAAAAAATTGAGCCTCTTATATTTGTGGTCAATGGGCAACTGTGGGTAATAGAGCGCTGCACCTATGCAAGTCTGAAAGCTCTCTCTTTCTTCTTCCGGTCTATCACAATACATGTTTGTTTGTTTTATTCCTTGCGATTTCTACAGCAACATTAAGTTATATAAAAGTTATTTTTGTAACTAATCAGCAAGAATACGTTTGCTGTAGCTAAAGAACGTATTCATCAATTTCCTTAAATTAGCAATTGTCGAAGACTCTGTTTATATTAACTTCCAGAACAGAATTTGAAAACTAATCAAAACAGGCAGTCATGCATTTCCTTTTAGTGAACCGCAGTTTTACTCTGGTGCGGTTTAAACATCGCAGTTTGAAAATTGGGAAAAATGTATTGTAAAACCGTCAGAAAATACATTACAAAAATACATTGATCTTACCGGTTTAAAATACAAAATACAAATGTATTTTGAAAATGTATTTCAAATACATGTATTTTCGATACTGCCCAACTCTGTCTGCAATCATCTCCTGGCGTCCGTGGGAGAGATTTCGAAGGAAATAAAAAGATTTTTCAGAAATCGATTTTTCATGGATTTTTTCACTTCCTGAAACCGTACCGGAATAATTTTTAGAATTTCTAAAAAGGGGAATTTTTTTTTTTTTTTTTTTTGCGTCTGGCTGTGCAATTTTCGAGCTGTTAGCCTCAGTAGAATTTGAGATACAGTCCTTTTTAAAAAGGTCCAGTACATTTATCAGCTTTGCATCTCTGTAAATCTATTAACCCTTCCCCATCTCTTCGAGTTTTCGAAGAAGTTGTCTACGGTTTGAAAAAAATATATGCTCTTGTTGAATTATGAATACTTTTGCATTCTTTTAATTTGGGCTTTTTAATTAATTTCTCAACTAATTATTAGAGATTTAAAATTCTGAAACTTACGTGCAGGGTGCACCAGGAGAGACTTTTGACTATCCTCACAAAAAGTTTGAGCCTCGTATGTGCCGTAGATTCTTCTAGCCATCGCACACACACACTCACAGACAGAGCGAAACTTTGTTTTATTAGTATAGATATTTTTAATTTAGAACTTCGATTCATTGCACGAAAATTGGAAATTCGAAAAATAAAAAAATCTGATAGAGAAGGAAGGGTTAACAGTTTGACAAGATAAAGATACACTTAGCTTCTTAAAATGTAAACGTCGAGACGAATGTGCATTTTTCATAACAATTGTTATATAGCCAGAATAGGGGTTCTATATTTGCTAATACAAAATCAAATGTTCCGGGACTGGAATATTTTCGATTGCACCCCTAATTATGATCAACATGCGGTAATTGTTTAAAGCGCATCTTAATTGATGTTACCTTATTTTAAAAGAAATAAAAGTACTATAACGCGCTCCGGTGTATTACAAACGTCATAATTTGAGAAAATATTTTTCTACTTTTATGTGTATTTGCCGTATTACGAGCACCCCTTTCTTTGTGTCATAGTCCTACCAATGATTAATTCAACAGAACTATATTTTCAAATTAAGTTTATTTGAACTGTTTTAAGTATAAATATAAATAAAGATCAGATCTTAAAAATTACGGAAGTGATGCAGGTAAAAGAAGCTCATTTACTTAGGAGGTATACCATTGTGGGGAGAGGGAGCAAACAGCTGAAGCACCGACCTTTTAGGAATGTCCGTTATTTGCATTGCTGCCAACATTCCTTGTTTTTAATTCAAACAACAATATTTTTAACCAGAAATTTAATTTAATAAATGAAATAAAAAAGAACCCTGTAGAAACAAGAAACATTTCATTAAATAAATTTTCTGGTTCCAAATTCATTTATTTGATTTGGAGAAAACCGCTGGAAGGTTGGTTTGGCAGCTATGCATTTATACTAAAAAAAGTATAAAGTTTGTATTTTCTTTCTTTTTTCTTTTTTTTTGGTGGGGGTGGGGGGGGGGGGGTTAGGAATATGGGGCGCCAACTGAAGTTCTGCACACAGGCGCCGAATACTGCTGGCGCGCCCCTGCTCGACAAAATTATGCAACAATTATATATTTAATTTCAAACGATTCAGTTGGCTAGTTTTTGCACTGTTATATGCTTACAGACAGACAGACACACGGACGGACAGATAAACAGACGGACAGACGGACTGAACGACGACTATAGGTGCTACGTATTTATATAATTACGAACGCACCTAAAAACTATTCGAGCTTTCTATAAAAGACAATTTCCGTTTATGTTCTGTGCGTTGGCATGTACGTTCTGCATTCCGGGCAGGCCGAGTTGAATTCCCTCGTCAAAGTTAATGTATAATTTTTGCAATGTAATGTATAATTCGGCAAAAAGGTGTTTGCTGATATGTTGATCCTAGTGAAATTCCAAATTTAGCTCTAAAAGAAAATTGCTAAAAAGATAATAATTGCAAATGTTTGTTACGTGAAAATAGTTTGCGCCAGATCACTGTATTAAGCATTGAACGGTTTACTAGGTGTCTGTAAATGAGAAATATCATTAAGGCGTGAAACCCCGTAATTATTAGCTGTGTTCCTAATATTTTTGATTGATCTAGAAAACACCAAACTAAGCCATTTCACGTTTGAGTTATCATATAGAAAATCTTGTCTAATGATGTTATGCTTTTGAACCGAGCTTTTATTTATATATTTTGAATAACAAATGCTCTCTAAGCCTTATCTTACATAAGATGAGATTCCTGTAACAATGAAGTTGTAGATCAGGGATAGCGAACCTTTTTGAGTATGCGTGACAAAAATTTCAAAATTTTTATATACCAACATTCTAACGTGCCAGAAACAATTTAGCTTATTTAACATCAATAATTAATTTTGATATAGTTTTTACTTAAATATTTTTCCATTTATACTAAACTCGATTCCTAACATATTTATTATGCTATATTTACTCGTTACATCGAATTTCGTATTAATAATCTATAAATGAGTTTTTCTTAGATTGTATATTTCCGAATCAGATCATTTTTAGTTCTTCAGGCAGAAGCAGGTTCCACAGATACACTAACAATTATAATTCAATTTTCAAAATTAAAACCTAAATTAAAACACTAAACCTAAATAAAATAAAATCTAATCTGAAATAGAAGAATGACAATTAGGTATACTATTACTATGCAAACTATCTCTTGAAATTCAATTTTCAAAAATGAAACCTTTGAAATTTGATAAAGAAGCAAAATTATTTGGAAAACACCATATGTTGAATGGTTTGGCAAGAAAATGACGCTACAGGGCGTTTTCGTTGAGATTTATAATACCTTAATTCATTCAAAAGTAACAGATTATTTTAAAGTAAATTATTTACCTCATACACAAAACTGTACTTTTTGTAAAAAAACGTAAAATGGATTGTTCTCCATAAACTGAATATACTCTTTAAATTTTTGTGCCAGAGAAGTTTTCTTACGTGCCAAGTTCGGCACGCGTGCCATAGGTTCGCCATCCCTGTTGCAGATGCTTCACAAGTTCCAAAAACTTTTACCTACACTCTCAGAAATACTTTTTTCAATTCACGGAAATTTTTCTGGCAGCAGTGCTACCAGCATTTTTCCGTTAAGGTAAATATCCGTTTCTTTTTTTCTTCGTTACAGGAGGTAAAATATACGTCAATTGAATAAAATGGGGATAAAATAAAAAGTTGCTGAAATTTGGATCGAACCAGCTACCTTAGTGTTACGACACCAGTACTCTAACCACTCAGCTACACTTGTACAGTAGTAAAACAGTTTGAAGTAAGTGTGTTTGCCTCAGATGAGTATGAATTAATTAACTTGTTTAAAAAGCGTTGTGTTTTGAAGTTAATTTTGGGAAGATTTCGTCGTTAATGAGATCGAAGTTGGAGTTTTAATACTTTAGTATTATTAGTAATATTCGTTTAGTAACTTAAACTTACACTATGTGCAAAACTACTTAAAAGGGGAGAATTTTAAAAATATGTTAAATTATTTTAATACCTTAGTACTTTCAACTATAAAAAACATAGTCTTCGTCAGAGAAATATAAGAAACACAATTGTTATTGACGTCTAATTTTCAAAATTCATGTAGAAGATGACGAACGGAGTTAAAGTGGAAGTTAATTTTTAGATCCGGAAACATTGGGAAAATAAAACATGGATACAGGGAAGTGGAATATTACTCGTTTTAAGATTATTTAAGCAAATTGAGATTCTGGGTATGTTGTACGATAAAACGTCATTGCAAACAGTATTTTCTTTAGTAATAATTTCTATTGATTCGCAGATGATTAAATCATGATAATTCTTTGAGGGATATATAATTTTTGCGTCTTCGAAATTAACTTGTATATTCTGCTTCTGGTTAAGTCTTGACAGGGTTGTTGTAGGTCGGTTATACTTTAAATTTCTCAAATGTTCTTTAATACGGACTTTAAGTTTACGTGAAGTCATACCTATGTATTCGAGATAAATATTTTCTGTTTTCAGTGGAATTATGTATACTCCAGAAACTTCATCTTCCGGGATCGGGTCTATTTTGGCACTAATTAGATTTTTCAGTTTCGCTGGAGGAGTGGCGATTAAATTTACGTCAAAGCGAAAAAGTGCATGTCTGAGTTTTTCGAAAAGTTCTGGTATGTACATCATCTTGCAATATCTCATATTAATCCGTGGAGTTTTTTGTATTTTCATATGGTTCTTCTATGAGTTGATTAGCTTATCAATAATGCATTAATGCAATAATGTAATTCGTTTAGTAATAGTCATATTTTTATCCCACTTAGTATTAAAATAGGATAAAAATATTAATTATAAATATTTTTATGTAGATTGCTAGATATAAATATAAATACAGCGTAACCTCTGAATAACGGTAACCAGTGGGACCGATGAAAAGTGATCGCTATTCAGAGGTGGGTGTTATTCAGACGTTTCATTTTTACAAAGTCATAATTACATAAATTTAAAAAATACACAATCATTTTAATTAATCATCATTGTTTTAACGCATTAAAAAAATCAGTTTATTTGCAGCTGCTATTTTTTCTGCAAATGTCTTTCTCCAAAGAAAGAATAGTATGAGTTGTATTACCATACAACTCAAATCATTATGATTTAATACAAAATTTTTTATTTCACGAACATTCATCAAAAGTTTGGTATATGTGTTAATACTGAAAATTTTGGGAGATTCTATAATCTCTTCCATATCCCCTTCCGCATCACTTTTCTCTTCTTCTCTCTTGTTTTCCATCATTTTGCTGTTGGAATCAAATGTAGTAATAGCTGCCAAATCTTTATCCAGACATACAAACTTACTGGCGTTCGTGTTAGTTAGGCTTGCTGTTCTAAGATTATTATCTAAAATTTTCCCATCATTATTAAAGTCTTCATTTTCTATGTCTAGTTTTTGAAAAGGATTAAGTGTTCAAGAGATTAAATAACATTTTGTTGACATATTAAGTAAATTTTGTTTGATCTGTTTCAGATTTTGGTTTGCAAATGAATGTGAAATTGTACCAGAAACTGTTAAAAAAAATTTCTCGTGACTTTTGAACGGCCGTTGTTCAGAATTCCTTATTTAGAGGTTCGTACCAATGTTAATGCTATGGAATGTGTTTGGTTCCATCAATATGTGGCCGGTATTCGGAGGTTGTCGTTGTTTAGAGGTGACCGTTCAAGGAGGTTTCACTGTATTATATTTTTATGCGAGACTTTTTTTATTTTGAGTAAAATCGCTTTTTTCCATTTAATATTTTAATTATCTAGTTTAAATGTGTTCATTTAAAAAATATTTTAAATCCGAATATTTTTTATAACTTTAAAAAATAAATTGTGAATACTTTTAAATGAATGAGAAAATTAATCGTTATTTATTTTTAAATTCGAAAACGTTTTCTTTCCTTGTAGTAGGGTTTGAAATGTCGTAAAATGTGGCTCCAGCTCGATTGACGTGCCAAGTTTGATATTTTTGTTGCATTCTGAAGGTTTTGACATGTAGATTCCAAATACCTTAGGTGCCATTTTTTTATACACATTTTTGGGGGTGATTTTCAAGATGGCGTCCAAGATGGCTGCCATTTACTGACTTCTTTAATATTTGAGGCATATTATTGACCAGTATGTCAAATAATATGTTTTCAGGGTCAATACAAATATATAATACAATTAAGAGTAAATTGAGTTTTTCCAGTGTTTTAAGGGATCAGATGCAAATAAAGCACAAAAATATGAAATACATTAGATGTACGAGCGTTTTATTAACCAGTTATACACAACCAAAGTATCTAAACAAAATAACATAAATTATTGAAGATATTGAACAAAATTATTAAAAACAGCATTTATATGTATATACTGTACTGGGATGTTATGTAGCCTCTTCTGAATCACTGCTATCGCTGTGATGATATTCATAGTCCTTTGTATTATTGCAGTCACTGCATTTGCAAAGGGCAGTACAAAGCAGAGAATTCTTTAAGCAAGAACATTTCCCAACTGTACATGTTCTCTTACATTCATCACAAGTTCAATAACTCCTTTGGGTGCAGGTAACTCCAGGCATTTGACTGGAGAAATTACTCCTTCGCCATTTTTTCCCACCATTGCCAATAAGTGGGGGTATTTTTGGTCGAGGATTTCTGCAGCCCTTTCCAATGGTGCAAATTAAGTTGGATCTTAGAATATGTGGCTTCAGTGCTCCAAGGGTTGGTGGTAATTTCTCTTCCTCGATACTTTTAGTTCTGAAAAGGTGCCATCTTAACTCTGAAATCCTTTAAAAATTACTATTTTTCAAATAAGCCAAGTTGGTGAAATTTTCAAACAACGACAGATTGGATAATGGATCAACATTAGGTTCCCCAAGTTCTTGAAAAGCTGTTATGATATCATCATCACACTGAAAATTGATATACACTTTTATCCACTTCTGTTTTGAAATGCCTGCAAATTTTTCACCCCAGTCTCCACCAGTATATGAATGTAAACCTAGTAAACCTTTGCTTTTATGAGCACCTATTGCTCGACATCTTTCATTAATATTCATTTTTCTGTGTTTGTTGCATCGACCAGTAACAAAATTGATTTCACTGTTTACTAGATGACTTGAAACCAAGTCAATCATCAACATGAAAATGTCAGTATCTTTCGAAAATACATCGATCTCATAATTATCATGATGGTGCACTATATCAAGTACATGAAGAGGTATAATCCCAACAAACACAGAACTCCTGGGCCGCTCACGGTTACGTTAGCCTTGGCCCCAAGTGTTTGATTGAGGCCCGCTATCATTGGCCGTTACGGCTCCGTCAAAAAAGTGTCACGCTGGACATAATATGGCCACAAGATAATTGGCCATAAATACAAGAAGTTGCCCACAATCATGCCGCTAACTTTTCACCAATAATACTGGATATCCTCAAACTGGCCGTTTTTATTCTTTTAATGGCCACTAAAAATAATGGATAGCCAGAAGCTCGCCCTAGTCCAGCCATTTGTGTTTGCAAGAATTAAATCTAGCCCAAAGCTGCCCACAAAAAAGCCTTTTGTGATTTTTTTTTAAACGTAAACTACCCAAAAGCCTGCCACTATCCTGCCATAAAGATTAATTAAGCATAAATTCGAAATTTGTTATATAAAAAATACTTGTTGAAAAAATGTTTAAACGATAAAGTGTTTTTACATGAAAAACTAATATATTAATAATCATTTAGTACACTTTGAAAAAAAGTATAAATTTACTTATCTTAGTTTTTTTTTTAAATTCCAAAACACAATACTTGACATAGTGAATTTATTAATTTCTTTATTTATTCAATTTTATATGTAGTAATATGATTTTCAAATAGTTTCATTTCATATATATTTAAAATTATTAATTGAAAATATAAACTAATTAATTAATTCACTATGCCAAGCATTGCCTGTGAAAAATTTTCGAAAAAGTTCAAGATAAGTAAATTATCCTTTTTTTAAGTTAATCTAAATTATTATCAATATATTATTTTTCATGCAAAAACACTTTATTACTTAAACAATCTGCCAACAAGTATTCTTTATAGAACAATTTTTGAATTTGTGTCTAAATAGTGTATATAATATTAACGTATGTTATGTATATTCTATTAAAATTAAATGTGTTTGTGATTTTACTTTTTTTTTTTTTTTTTTTTACACTTATTGTAAGTCCGTTGCCAAAATTTGATGCCCATTCATTAAAACCTTATTCAATCAGAATAGAGGAACAAGTGAAATATTTCTGAACCATTTTCATTTAACAAACACAGATTTTCACATAAGCATTATTAAAAAATAAAGAAATAAAAAAATGCCGTTTTATATTTATATGTCCCGAATGACATTTAAAAAAAAATAGTAATTTATCGTTCTCATATTTTTTTAAGTATTGTTTAATATTAGATAACATTAGATTTTCCTATTAAAGTTGAATAATTAAATTTTAAAATTATAATTTAAAAAAAGGTTAAAATATGTATTCCAACCTTTTTTTTTTCTGAAAATTATTTTCAGATATTTCAAAATATCTTAAATATTCTTCTTTTTCTATATAGTTTTTTCTCGCTCCAACTTTTCTTCTATTGTAATAAAATTATTCAGTTGTTTAATTTGATGACATTTTCTCTGAGGACAAATTATAATCCGAATCAGAGGAAAAGAAAAAAAAAATCTTTCTTTTCAAAGTCACATCTAAAAAAACAATTATGACATTAAATCAATTTATTTTAAATAAACAAGAGGAATTATGAAAGTGATATAAATAATTCGAAATTTTTAAAATTACTTTATACAGCCTCAATAATAGGGAAAAAATTCTTAGAATACATTCAATGAAAGTACTAAATGAAAATTTTTAAAGAATAATAAATAAAAAACAGATATTATCCTGCATTTGCTTAAATAAAAATACCTTTAAAAATCAGAGTTAAATCGCAAATTCTAACATTTTACGTCGTATCATTTATAAAATAGCAACTAATAATGTTAACATTTAACTTCACATACTTAGTTATATAATTTTTTTTTTTTATAAAAATGAGTATAATTAATGGTACAGAAACATTTCGAATTAAACTGATTTAATGAAAAGGCAATCAAAATATTCAGACTTACAATATTTTAAATTCTATTCCCACCGCAGACATCCGTACAAACCGTGTCAGACTCGAAATAAACAGAAACAGTCGTCCTGTCTTTCCTCGCCAAACAACAGTGACAAGTGAAAGTGATTTGAAATCATGACACAGCGAAATCTTGACCCCTATGTATCATTGGCTGTGGCCTTGAACAGCCCCTCGAAACAGTTCATTCCCTTCGTCCCTTAAAAACGCGGGAGAGAGAGGCGAGAGAAAACAATTTCCATTAATTTCTCTACAAAAATAACTACTAAATGTAATCAGAAAGTAATTGATGCAACAAAATGTATCAAAAGCATGTTTAAGCGGGGAAAAATTATAACACTTTTAATACAAAATGAATAAAAATAAAAGAATTTTATAAAAATGTATCGTTTGTTCTACAGGAACATCCAGAAAAAATGTCAAATTAATTGTATTTTTAAGCCAATTTTAGACATACAGTAGTCGTCAATTTTAGAAATATTTACGCATTTACAGCTAAAAACGATTTTATGTATGTATGTATGTGAATGTTTTCCATTGCTGAGTAAGTGTGTGTGTGTAGGGGGGGCGGCAGACAGGGACTGCTTTAGGCACAATCTAAGGGCGTTTTGCTGTTTTAATATTTATTTTAAATTATTTTAAATATTTATTCTGTTTCTTTCAGTTATTTTTTATGAATAATGTGTGTAAAGGGGTGCCGGTGAAGAAAATGCATGTGTCCCCAAAATGTACATGTACATTTTGGGAACAATTTTTGATTTTTATAAAATATTTTCAAACTAAATAAAAATATGTAATCTATTTTACTGCTTTACATATAAATCTCACGACATATTTATATTTTTACTAAAACCCAGATTTAAAATAATTAAACTTACTTTGAAAGAAATGAAGAGAAAAATACATTTCCTCTCTTTAATTAAATATTCGAGTTAGGCGATATTAGCCCTCTACTTTCTAGACGATGACAGACCATTACATTTTTGCCGGAAAACGCCCATGTACATTTTGGGGACAATGATTTTTATAAAATATTTTTAAACTAAATAAAAATATGTAATCTGTTTTACTGCTTTAAATATAAATCTCACGACATATTTACATTTTTACTAAAACCCAGATTTAAAATAATTAAACTTACTTTGAAAGAAATGAAGAGAGAAATACATTTCTCCTCTTTAATTAAACATTCGGGATATGTGATATTAGCCCTCTACTTTCTAGACAATGACGGGCCATTATATTTTTGCCGGAAACCGCCCCTTAAGAGTTGCCGGGCAAAGTAAATGCAACAGTTCTCTCAACGCAGAAACATTAGCGGTTCGGCAATATCTGCCGCAACTAGCGGCGGGTCATTTACGGTACGACATTGTTTGTTTACAAATAGCCTTAACTTCTTTTGGCCGCGACATATAAGTCATCCGGCCATAAGTCGTGTGTTTGTTGGGAATGGTGTCTGCTTCTTCATGTGTATGATCACATAAATCTGAATCGAAAACATTCGCTTCGTTACTGTATGCCTTACTGCCAAAAACGACAAAAATTTTCTTCTCAGTAGCAGGTGAAACCTGTAATAATTTATTCCCGAGATACTCAGTCAGCTGTGATTTTGTTTCAGTATGTGAACGAAACATCTTTAATGAAACCAACGTTATATTGGTACTATTTGTAAAAGTAAATCTAATATGTTCTGTCGCCCCCAGTCTTTTCTTACGAGTTTGCCCCTTCAATGAATACTCAAGGTATTGGTCAAATATTATTCTCATTTCAGTGTATCCACTTGTCATTTTCATAATGATCTCAGTAAAAGCATTTGAGAAGTCGTCACAAGTTTTCATGGCAGGTGTCTTTTTTACCTCTTATACGATTGCTATTCCATCTATAATGCAAACTTTTTCTATCGGAGAAGTAATCGTCGATTCTAATGATTCAAGTATGGGTGACAGATTATATTGCTCTATTTCAGCAATATAAATGAACGTTTGTCAGATGGAATATGAAGATATCCATCAGAAGAAAATAATGATCTTGGTATTACAAAAAACTCGTAGTTTCTAAAGATTTGTAAACATTTGAGGTCTTAATTCCATAACAACAAGAAAACGAGTAAGAAGTTGCCTATCTTATCGAATTGATCTATCTCTTACAAATTCTTCGAATTCCAATTGGCCTTTTTGGTCACGATTCAGAATATCCTCCTTCGCAGATTCCGGAACTTTCATAGAGGATGCAATATTTATTAGTGTGGTATTATCTTGGAAAGGGTTTCCTCCACAATGAACCCGAATACTCTCCTTGACGATGGCTGCATTGTGAAAAATTCTAGGATACATGGAAGTCTGAAGTTGATAGTGTTTCTGGGCTGCTTAGAGACTTCATTTGGACAGTACTTTTAAAAGAAACTTGAAACAATGCGTAATACTTCTGGTACACGAATACTTCAGCAAGAAATACCTTTCGAGGGCGTTTTCATTCTGAGTTAAACCAATAACTCCACCAACGTTCTTCAGTTCTTTGTTTTTCTGTTCCAAATTCTTGTCTGAAAATAGTTTTGTAAAAGTCACACTGGATTTGGATACTACAAAATAACCAGATTCAAGAGCATTCCATACTTCTGGATATGCTGTTTTAAGGTCCTTCATCTGTGCTATCTATACTGGAAGGAGTCTGGCATAATGAAATTAAGTCATGTACAAAATAATACTTGATTTGTTCCTCTAATGACGCGAGATGCAATGCCCAATCTCCTTGACGAGTGGCACGGATGAAACGTAGCAAAGTTCCAAATCGGTTCATATACTGTAGTAAGAACTTTGCCACATCACCCCTGCATTGTGTAATATGTGGAAGACAATTTTTTTTCAACTAATACTTTGATTTCTTTAAACAAAGTTGTAGCTTCAACTTCACAATTGTACAATTTCTCACGTAGTGAGTTGCATTTTTCTTGCAGGGAAATAATCTCTGTAGAATGTGGCAGTGTTTCAAAGAGAAGGTCGTAGCATGTCAAAACGATAGTCATGTGAAACTCTATGCCTCTAGTATATTAGTAATATTGCAGTAAATTTATAAATAAATAATAAATAACACAATTTATGCTTATTTTGATTGCAGATTTGCATTTTTTGACTCCAAAAACATATAATTTGATATACTGGTCAATAATATCCCACAAATACTAAAAAAGTAAGTAAATGGCAGCCATTTTGGACGCTATCTTGAAAATCTCCTCAAAAATGCGTAAGAAAAAAATGGCACCTAAGATATTTGGAATCTACACGTCAAAAGCTACAAAATAGAAAAAATAATATATCAAACTTGGCACAAAAATCGAGCTAAGAAACATTTTAGACCCTACTATTGTTGCTGGTTTATTTTTTATTTTAATTAATTTTATTTATTAAATTAGAAATCTTAATTTATAAAATTTTTGGTTTTACGTTTTTAAGATGAATTCGGATTTTTGTATTAATAGAGCCAATATGCATGCATGCTAGGAATCAATGGAATTTCTCTCTCTTTTTCAGACATTTGGTAAGAGTTCACCGATTAAACACGTTTTCTGGAAGTAAGGAAATTATTTGTTATAAAATGAGGAATAATTTAGTGTACAGCATTGGGTGAAAAAAAGTAAACACCCCTACTAACTCCTCAACAAATCATCGTAGAAGAAAGTTACTGATACCGAAGGTTTGGAAATAAAGTAGTTTTTATAGTTGAAATTAGCACTTAACTTCGAAATCTACCTGCGCCTGTAGGTCGAGCCGGCAGGGATTTTTTAAGTACGGAACCCTAAAAACTAAAAATCTTATCCTCAAGTGCATCAATACCTGCCTTGAACTATCCGCATACAAATATCCGGACCTCTGCACGCAGTAGATTTCGCTAGCCAGCAACAACAGATACGCACAGAGACAGGGTGATCTTTTCTTTTTTTGGTATAAATTCCTTTCGATGTGCTGAGCTGATTACTTCAAATAAAAATTGAAAACTATTAGTTTTTGCATCAATATAATAAAATTGTTAAGTTTTAGTTGAAATAAGATTATCAAGGTTCTCTTATATTTACTGCATGTATTGGAATTTGTTGTATGCAAATTTGTATTTCAGTATATATGTTGGATGTGATGAAATTATGCAAGATGTAAGGACTGTTTCCTAGAAATCCGCACAAACTTTTCTTGTCTGGAAAGCTATGAAAAAACGAGACAAAGAGCACAAATGGGTACTGTAAGTTAACTTTAATAACCATATTACTCTATAAAGCTGTTCTCGGGTTTCAATTAAACCGTTTAGTCGGATATTATCGATTTTACTTTTGGTGGTTCTTGCTAGACGTTGTACAAAATTCAGATCTATAATTTTGAGACAGCACTTGATTCGATTGATCAATTTCTGGATGTTATCCGCTTTTCATCCTTTACCATACACTTTGGACTTACGATATGCCCAGAACCGTTCAAATGATTGAATTTTGGGAACGTTAGCCAGGTTGTCATACTTCTCTATGAAACTGATGTTTTGTGGCGGAAGTGGTTGAGAACGATTTTGAAATAATAACTGCTGGTCAAGTATGGCCAGAAGACGTAATCACTGCCGTTATAATTCCTACCGATGTAAGGGATGGAATGACGGCGAATGCACTTACTGAATTGCTGTTGCTCCTTGACAGCGAACCCAGACTTTTGGATGAACAGACGATTCCAACTTTTCGGACTTATTACAATTAAAACAAGGATCTTGCCTCTGAATTTCGTTTTAGTAGCGAATTTGATGATAAGTTGTGTCGTGAAGACGTTAGATATGTAGTAGCTACCATTATCGTTAAAAGTGCAGTGAGCGAGCGTAAAATATGACTCGTCATCCAAGATGTTTCCTCGATCAGAGAATTTTTCGAACAAGCGACCACAGCTCGCTTTCGCGGCAACCATTTGCTTTTCTGTTCGTTTTGGTATGACCCTTTTCTTGTGATATTTGATAATAAGCTTCTGGTGATTGTCTTATGTAGGTGGATCCCCACCAGTGGCCGAGAAGTTCTGCTCTCGAAGCTAGTAGACGGGAGGTGCTGGGTTCGAACCCAATCGCGCCTGTCGGCCTAATCGTTCGGAGTTTTCCATAGTTTTCTTCGAACCTTGGATTTCCTTGCGTAAATACGGGTTAGGTTCCTTTATAAAGACCCCCACGAAGGGCACCCTCCCCTTAGGGTCTATATTCCTCGTGTTGATAATTGGCCGTCATAAACACAACCAAACAACCAACCTTATGTAGGTGGTCGGGCGAAAAACTGCATTTGGCAGTCGATGACGGGATTAATACTCAGTCGTTTTTGTCAAACTGTAGTTTCAACTGTTGTAACTTTGACCTTCTGAGTTTTTGGACCTTCCTGCGCGACCCGGGTTGTCTTTTGGCCGTGAGTCCCTTCTAGTAATGTTTTAGAACATCGTATATAGTTCATTTGGAGATATTTTTGTCAAAAAAAAATGGTTCACGATGAACTTGTTCCCAAGATGAATATTGCCTTCGTAAAGCTTATACACACGCGTACGCAGACACTCCCCTTTCGACTCCATTCTCGGAAAACACAGAATATTTAATGAACTGTCGGCTATCGGACGTGACTTTATATACAATAACTTTACACTTCCAGCACAGATTTCGCCTGATTCGTATTACTTTGCTACTTTGCACAACAGCAAAGTTTGTACGGATTGTTAGGAAACAGTCCTTATCCATGCAAGCATTTCAGCATAAAGCCAATTTAAAAAAATATAAAAATAGTTATTAAACTTTGCAACTTTAAAACGCAAACAAATCTGTCAGTAACAAAGTTTGTTATTCATTCTTTTTCTTTAAAACTAATCTCACGTTCTTACGAACAATTTTAGGACACTAAGTTATTTTAATTGTTTTAAAGGTAACACAAAAAGAATTAAAAACACAAAAAATTACACTATTTCACATTTGAGTAAACATACAGAAAATCTTTTCTAATGATGGAGTGCTTTTGAACTGGACTCTGTTTTTCCAGGCTCTTTGAAAGATTAATGCTTCACTAACCTTATTTCTGTAAACCACTAAGTTACAGTTGACGGATAGATTAGATTCTCAAATCTTTTACGCATAAAGTTATCTCTTTAAGGTACCCGTACACCTTCGGAAGTGATTTTTTGAAATTTTTGAAATTTTCACTTGTTATCCATTTTTTATGACATATACTTTAAAACTGTGAAAAAATGTAAAAATTTTTGCAATTACCCAGAAATAATTTTTAAAGGGAAAAATAGTCAAAATTATGTCAAACATTGACATTTCCGCAAAACGTCATAACTCAAAAATAAAACAATGTATTGACATTTTGAAAATTGCATAATAAACAGAATAACTTTCTCTAGGACTTAGACTTCACACATTAAAATCGCAACTCTGTCTCAGATGATGTGGAAGTTAAAGTACTAATGCAATGAAAAATTCGCAAAATTTGTCGCAAGTTTGTTAATAGTTTATGTTTACCAGTGTAAATATAAACTATTTAATATATTGTCATGAGTGTAGTCTATTCCCTCAAAAGACATTTGTAAAAGAAGCACAGAAAATTTCGTGGCATTTCATGCACAATTGTTTGCTATAGGATATTTTGCGTATAGTAAGAATTTGAAGAACTTCATTTTGAGAAAAAGCTAAAAAAACTTTTAAGCACAATTCAAAAGCTGTAATAGCTGTAAATTTAAACGGCTATAACTCTAGATCTAATTAAGATACAGACAAAATTTAAGCAGATTTCGATAGATAAAAGATTCAATTTTAATATTATTGCAAAAATGAAAAATCGATATTTTGATCGAAAATTACGTTTAAAGGTGTTCGGATACCTTAAAGGTTTTTATAAGGCTGACAGCCTAGTAAAAAATTCTATTAAGACAATAAAATTAAACAAAAACACATTCACTATTATTAGGGATCGATTCATCTTTTTTTTCCCCTGAAGCCCATTTTGTAAAAAAAAAAGTTATTTTTGTGAAATTTATTATATTTTTGTTAAAAAATAAAATTTTGCATCGAAACGTAAAATCGAAGCACTCAAATACGAGCCAAGTATTTATTAATCATTTTTAAAATCTCCCTGCTAAAGTCTTCTTACCTAGTGAATTTGTTTTGTTTGCAAATCAAACCTTCAAAACCAAACAAATCAAAACCTAATGAATAGTTTGCTTTTATCAATTGAAATTTGTGAAGGGACCTGTCTTATCAAAAGAAATTTTCTGAAGGAGCGTGTTTCATTAAAATGAATTTTAGTAAGTGACCTAATTATTAAATGGAATTTTGTGAAGGGCCTGTTTTATTAAAAGGAATTTTGTGAAGTGGCATGTTTCATTAAAATGAATTTTATGAAGGTACCTGTTTTATTAAAAGGAATTTTATAAAGGTGACCTCTTTTATTAAACGAAATTTTGTGAAGGGGCTCTAAACAGGCCCTAACTTTTGTCTTGGTTCGACCCCTGTTATGATTTACCCTGTTTCAAATCGATTTAAAATTCTTAATCACAGTATCATTTAATTAACACTATTTCTATCGGTGTCAAATAACACCTTTTGAAAGACTTCGATTTATGGTTTTCCATTTGTAATTTTTAAACTGAAATACAGTACAGCCTCGATTATCCGCGGAATTGTCTGGCAAGGGCACCGCAGATAACAAAAATCGCGGATAACCCGAAACAGACTGAAAATGGTGTGCAAGCACGAAAAAAAGAAAATTCAATATAAAGACTATGTTTCAGTGTACAAAAAACATAATAAAACGTTTAAAATACATACATATGCACACGTACAGTACAGCCGAAACCTTTGCTTTACGTCTAAATCACTAAAATAAAGAACAGTAAACAAGAAACAATGCCATACATACTGTACAAAAAGTGTCTAGTTACACCTTTAAAAAAACAATCAGTCACTTATTTTTGCTTCTTTCTTTGAAAACACTTTTTCTATCTAAAAAATGAAGCTATTCTTGATATGCTCCCCTGGAATTTATCATAATAGTCTTATTTAATTGTTAAATATTTTAATTGCTGCGTTTACGTTTTGTTAATAAAATCAAGATAAGACATCATTCTTCTGTTACTTTCAAATACACGAATTTTTCTCTTTATATTTATTAGTAGGGCTTATTGTATTTTCCTTGCTGTTGGCTTAAATTGGAAAAAAAAAATCGCTTTGCGGATAAACCGCACCGCGGATCATCCGCTCGCGGATAATCGGGGCTTTACTGTAATTACAAATAATTTTTAATACATTGAAGACTTTTTTATGCTCATTTCCTTCAAAAACTGCGAGCAAAATAAACAAAAATCAAAACTTTAAAAAGGTGCCATTGGACACTGGTAGAAACACTGTTAAGGTATTTTCGATATATTTTTAAGGTAATACACAAAGTTTTAAAAAATCCAAAAGTAAAACATTTCACATTTAAGTTACTATACAAAAAACCTTGTCTAATGCTTTTGAACTGAACTACATTTCTATCCATTTTTATGAAGGACTGATAATTTCCTAACCTTATCTTTTATAAGGCAAGCCATAAAGTTATAGGAGTCTCGTAAGGTTCCCAAAATTTTTTTCACTTAACTTCTTTGTTACATTTTTCTTCCGAATCTTTTTATGAAGAAGTATATCCAGTAACAAATTTGTGTAACAAGTTCATTTCTTACAATAATATCATAAAACAGTACGATTACCACACAAACAGTTCTAGAAAATTCAAAATTAAAGCCTTTCACATTTAGGTTATCATACAGAAAATATTGCCTAATACTTTATAACACGTTCACGCCGGCGCGGTGGGTCACCACTCCACTGTCTCAGAGCTGGCAAGTCCCCGGCCTTTGGATACCAGTATTTTAATACAGAAAACGTTGCTTTATTTAATTAGAGCAATTGGGCGATTTAAAGGAACAACAGTTTCTCTAAAATAACAATGGTGTGCAAAAAGTCGGAGACATGACAACTCTGAGACAGTCAAGTGTGACCCACTGCCCGCGTGAACGTGTTAATTGAACTGCACTTCTGCACGTTTTTATGAAGGAATATTCATTTTCTAACCTTATTTTCTGTAAGGCAACTCTTAAAGTTCTAGGTGTCTCGTAGGTTCCCAAAATTTGTATTCATGTAATAAAGTTTTTGTTACATTCGTCTTCCGATTTTTTTTATGAAGCAGTATATCCAGTAACAAATTTGGTAAGTGCATCTCTCTCTCTCTATTCTAAAAAAAAGTAACTACCGCTGTCACCGCCGCCGCCGCCGCCGGTTTTGAATTTTTTGTGACCGGAGGTCTTTCTTCGTTAATATTGAGAAATATAATGCATACAAAAATATGAAAATCAGTGGTTTTATACAATAATGTTTGATAAACACGCTGATGCAGACAGTTTTAAAATCGAAGAATTATTTTAAGAGATATTTAATGCTAAAGTTGGACAAAACCGTTCCACTAAAAAAGTTTTATAGCAGCAAAAACTATGCATGGCAGTGTAATCATTTTTAGATCATTTTATGCGTTAGAATTTGCCGGAGTGCAGATTGCATTAATTTTTTTATTTTGACTCATTTTTTCAGGTTTTATTTCTATTTTAAATTCAAATTTTCAGCATTTCTAGAGATATTTTTTACAGATTTCAGAAAATTGTACTAATTTAAACTGTTGCCAACTATATAAAAAGCGCAAGCAATAATGTTTGCTTCAAATTAAAAATTTATTTACACGTGACTATTATAAACAGGAAAAAAACTTTCAAATTAGAATTAAATAATTATGTATAAAAAGCAGGAACTTATTAATAATTACGTCATAAAAAGTATACACGTGAATTTTAAAAGAGAAAGGATATTGTAAAATAATAAATTCCTTAACATGCGTTAGAAGTCTTAGGAGAAATTACATCATATGTACGCCACATTATAGTTATTACATAAAATGAACACAAAATAATATTGCAAAAAAGTTTAAATTTAGAAATTGCGCTAGACATTTATTTAATATTTTGAGAGGATATTTTCAAATATTTTTGTTAGGAAAGCGCAAATAATATTTCGTTGCTAACAAAAGTACTTTCACGCGATTATTTAAAAGAGAAAGAATAGCTTGGTAAAAATTACGTCAGATTAAAAACGATTAATTTAAAATGTCTCATTTAAAAGAACTTTCTTTTCGCTTTGTTAAAAAATACCAGGAGACAAAGACTCTGTTTACTTAATTCCTTTTATATTAGCTTATTTTGAAATGTTGTTACACGTGTCTACGTCATCAAGTTATTTTTATTTCGACGTTTTATTTGTATTTTTATTAATGTTGTACGAATTTATTTGTTCTTTCATTATTTAAAATAAAAATTATGTCAATTTGTATAATTTGGCGAGTGGTTTGGCGATTTATATAATTTGGCGAAATTGGTCGACGGGATAATCAAGTAGTACCGCAGTGGATTTGGCGTTAAAATTCCCCAACCAAAGAGAAATGAATAGAAATTCGTGTATAGGGAGATCGCCACTGTCTTTTAAATTATAATTCAATCTTTCGAAATCTTTTTAAAGCCGATCAAATTAGCGTGCATTTAGAGCCTGCGGTGTCTGGACGGGGGTTGGCGAGCGTAGCTCGTAGGGGGCCGAGCCCCCTAGTTTATTACAATAAAATCATAAAACAGTACAATTACCATACAAAAAGTTCTAGAAAATTCAAAACAAAAGCATTTCACATTTAGGTTAGCATACAGAAAATATTGCCTAATGCTTTTTAATTGAACTGCGCTTCTGCACGTTTTTATGAAGGGATAATGATTTTCTAACCTTATCTTCTGTAAGGCAAATCTTAAAGCTTTTGGTGTCTCGTAGGTTCCCAAAATTTGTATTCATATAATAAAGCTGTTATTACATTCTTCTTCCGATTTTTTTTTTTTTTTTTTTTTTTTTTTTTTATGAAGAAGTATATTCAGTAACAAATTTGATAAGTGAATTTCTTACAATAAAATCATAAAACAGTACGATTACCATACAAAAAGTTCTAGAAAATTCAAAACTAAAACATTTCACATGTAGGTTTAAAAAAATCTTGTCTAATGCTTTTTAACTGAACACTTCTGGACGTTTTTATGAAGGAATAATGATTCTCTAACCTTATCTTCTATAAGGCAAGTCTTAAAGTTATAGGTGTACCGTAGGTTCCCAAAATTTTTATTCATACTAGGGGGCTCGGCCCCCTACGAGCTATGCTCGCCAACCCCCGTCCTGACACCGTAGACTCTAAATACACGCTAATTTGATCGACTTTAAAAAGATTTCGAAAGATTGAATTATAATTTAAAAAATAGTGGCGATCTCTCTATAAACGGATTTCTATTCATTTCTCTTTGATTGGGCAATTTTAACGCCAAATACGTTGCGGTACTACTTGATTATCCCGTCGACCAATTTCGCCAAATTATATAAATCGCCAAACCACTCGCCAAATTATACAAATTAACATAATTTTTATTTTAAATAACGAAAAAACAAATAAATTAGTACAACATTAATAAAAATACAAATAAAACTTCGAAATAAAAATAACTTGATGACGTAGACACGTGTAACAACATTTCAAAATAAGCTAATTTAAAAGGAATTAAGTAAACAGAGTCTTTGTCTCCTGGTATTTTTTAACAAAGTGAAAAGAAAGTTCTTTTAAATGAGACATTTTAAATTAATCGTTTTTAATCTGACGTAATTTTGACCAAACTATTCTTTCTCTTTTTAATATTCACGTGAAAATACTTGTGTTAGAAATTAAATATTATTTGCGCTTTCTTAACAAAAATAGTTGAAAAGTATCCTCTTAAAATATCAAATAAATGTCTAGCGCGATTTCTAAATTTAAACCGTTTTGCAATATTATTTTGTGTTCATTTTATGTAATAACTCTAATGTGACGTAAATATGGCGTAATTCTCCTATTTAAGACTTCTAACGCATGTTAATAAATTTATTGCTTTACAAATTCCTTTCTCTTTTAAAATTCACGTGTAATTATAGTTTTTATGACGTAATTTTTAATAAGTTCCTGCTTTTTGTACATAATTATTTAATTCTAATTCCAAATGTTTTTTTCTGTTTATAATAGTCACGTGTAAATAAATTTTTAATTTATTTACACGTATAAATATATATATTTTTTAAGCAAACATTATTGGTTCCGCTGTTTATACAGTTGGCAACAGTTTAAATTAATACTACTTTCTAAAATCTGATAAAAATATCTCTAGAAATGCTGAAAATCTGAATTTAAAATAGAAATATAACCTCAAAAAATGAGTCAAAATAAGAAAAATTAATGCAATCTGCACTCCGGCAAATTCTAACCCATAAAATGATCTAAAAATGATTAAATTCCTGTGAACAGTTTTTGCTCCTATAAAACTTTTTTAGTGGAACGATTTTGTCCAACTTTAGCATTAAATATATCTTAAAATAATTCTTCGATCTGAAAACTGTCTGCATCAGCGTTTTTATCAAACATTTCTGTATAATACTTTCGATTTTCATATTTTTGTATGCATTATTTTTCTTAATATTAACGAGGAAAGGCCTCCGGTCACAAAAAATTCAAAACCGGCGGCGGTGACAGCGGTAGTTACTTTTTTTTAGAATAGAGAGATAATAAAGCTTTTGTTAAATTCTTCTTCCGATTTTTTTATGAAGGAGTATATCGAGTAATAAACTTGAAAAGTGTATTTCTTTACAATAAAATCACAAAAAAAGCAAGATTATCATACATAAAGTATTTAGTTGTATAAAAAGTATTAGTTGTATAAAATGTAATTAGTTATATAAAGTATTTAGTTGTATGTATGCCTTATGCCTCTCGGCTACTTTGCCCCCCCCCCCCCCGCTTTTTTTTTGGTCAAACAAAAACTGATTTAAAAGGGACAGAACTATCAAAATTGTAATTGGTTATAATATCGTAAAAACGTTTTTGATATAGTTTTATCAAATATGCACATATGCATATTTTCATTCTTCTAATAGTACATAATAAACAATTTAACACCTACACAGTAAATTTTTAGTAAAACAACTTTTATTGCATTAACAATCCATGTCGGGAAATTCAACAATGATCGGCAAGCTACTTAAAAGATTCTTTAGTATTCGGAGAGAATACATAGTAGTGCGTGATTAAAAAAAAATAAATAAATAGTCTGTATCATGTTCGAAGGACGTTGAGGTATGTCCTAGTATTCTATTCTTCAATTTATTTGTTTACGAAAACATAAAAAAAAAAAAAAAAAAAAAAAAAAAACATATAGATGCGTGAATTTATTTGACTGCAGCTCTGTATTTCAAATGTATAAATAAAGGAACTGCAGTTAGTTTTAAAATTTGTTATCCGAACTGGAATGAAATACGCAAAGTTTAATGTTTTGATGACATTAGAAAAAAAAGTGATTTAACTTCTACTTTTAAAAAAACCATTTTATTGAAGAAGATTATAAATTTTACTGCATCCTTAGTTAGATTTTCAACTCTGTTCAACTACTCAACTAAAAAGTAATAGTTTCTTAACACTCCGATTCCAAAAAATAAAAAACTATATAAGAATTATTGTTTGGGTTCATTGGACCCGTATCTCTCTATTCTAAAAAAAAGTAACTACCGCTGTCACCGCCGCCGCCGCCGCCGGTTTTGATTTTTTTGTGACCGGAGCCCTTTCTTCGTTAATATTAACAAAAATAATGCATACAAAAATGTGAAAATCAGTGGTTTTATACAGAAATGTTTGATAAACACGCTGATGCAGACAGTTTCCAAATCGAAGAATTATTTTAAGAGTTATTTAATGCTAAAGTTGG
This sequence comes from Maratus speciosus, assembly GCA_963932465.1. NCBI lineage: Eukaryota > Metazoa > Arthropoda > Arachnida > Araneae > Salticidae > Maratus > Maratus speciosus. The sequence continues at coordinate 299,100,561 of OZ010798.1, forward strand.
ACAAAATCGCTCCACTAAAAAAGTTTTATAGCAGCAAAAACTATGCATGGCAGTGTAATAATTTTTAGATCATTTTATGCGTTAGAATTTGCCGGAGTGCAGATTGCATTAATTTTTTTATTTTGACTCATTTTTTCAGGTTTTATTTCTATTTTAAATTCAAATTTTCAGCATTTCTAGAGATATTTTTTACAGATTTCAGAAAATTGTACTAATTTAAACTGTTGCCAACTGTACAAAAAGCGTAAGCAATAATGTTTGCTTCAAATTAAAAATTTATTTACACGTGACTATTATAAACAGGTAAAAAACTTTCAAATTAGAATTAAATAATTACGTATAAAAAGCAGGAACTTATTAAAAATTACGTCATAAAAAGTATACACGTGAATTTTAAAAGATAAAGGATATTGTGAAATAATAAATTCATTAACATGCGTTAGAAGTCTTAAGAGAAATTACGTCATATTTACGTCACATTATAGTTATTACATAAAATGAACACAAAATAATATTGCAAAAAAGTTTAAATTTAGAAATTGCGCTAGACATTTATTTGATATTTTGAGAATTAATTTAAAATGTCTCATTTAAAAGAACTTTCTTTTCGCTTTGTTAAAAAATACCAGGAGACAAAGACTCTCTTTACTTAATTCCTTTTATATTAGCTTATTTTGAAATGTTGTTACACGTATATACGTCATCAAGTTATTTTTATTTCGACGTTTTATTTGTGTTTTTATAAATGTTGTACGAATTTATTTGTTCTTTCGTTATTTAAAATAAAAATTATATCGATTTGTATAATTTGGCGAGTGGTTTGGCGATTTATATAATTTGGCGAAATTGGTCGACAGGATAATCAAGTAGTACCGCAGCGGATTTGGCGTTAAAATTCGCCAATCAAAGAGAAATGAATAGAAATTCGTTTATAGGGAGATCGCCACTGTTTTTTAAATTATAATTCAATCTTTCGAAATCTTTTTAAAGCCGATCAAATTAGCGTGCATTTAGAGTCTGCGGTGTCTGGACGGGGGTTGGCGAGCGTAGCTCGTAGGGGGCCGAGCCCCCTAGTATAAATATATAAAAATACAAAAATACAAAAGAACCGCTGATTTACAATGAGTATGCTAAGAAGTACTAATAGTGAAACAGCACCGAAAAACTGGCGATAACTAACAATTAAATAATAAAACTTTGTATTAATGAGGGCTGCGGAGTCGGAGTCGGACTCATTTTTTAGCAAGAGAATCAGAGTCGGAGTCGCTAAAAAACAAGCAGACTCCGTCTCCGACTCCAGATTTTTTTGTTAGACAATTTAAAGTGAAATTAAACTATTATGTATAATTTTAAATCCATAAAATGAACTATTATTGCTATTTATGGACTATACCAGGCTACTCAAGTTAAAGATGACCGATTTACTTCAGTGTAGAAAGCAGATGCAGGAGTAGGTACAGAGTAAGTACAGAGTACTGCCCGTATAAAAAGTAGATGAAAACTGTTTTAATTCCCACCTTTAGTAGATATTTTACATATAGTATATAAGTACTTCCTCTCATATTTTTGGGGTTTGCGGATAGAATCCAAGGTACACAGGTCTGCAAGGACCCAAGATCCGGAAAATGAAGGCAATTTTTCAAACAGGCCGTGTAAATGGAATTAAGACAATTTATATTAATTGGCCCGATCAGACTGATAAAATAATTGAGCAGGCTGACAAGCCAAAAATACAAAATTTGAAAGAATCAAATTACGCGATAAAATAGGAACAATTTAGAATGGGCATGATTGGGGTGAGAATAAATATAAAGGCACGGCCGAACTTTTTAGGGGACGGGCCTTAAAATTTCGGCTCATGCAGATCTCTTACCGGGGGTAATGCGAAAATTATAAATGTGCGCTCAGGTATGCAGAACGCGAAATAAAGTCAAAATTCTAAAATTAATTAAAAAAATGTATTTTCTTTTTCATTAGAATCCACAGAAACCGAATTATTTCCAAAATAATAAAATTTTCATCTTTATTTTTCCTCGTTTCAATAGAAATTTTTCGAGTCTTGAGGACACAGCAATGTAAACCACTAAATTGTAAAGATTTGGCTTTCTCTTCTTAGTCCGCAGATCCAAAATTGTAAAATTTCCATTTTGTGTTTTTTAGACTTCGATAGTTGGATTTTTCGGGTTTGCGGGAGAGAAAATTTAAAATTAATAAGGCGGAAAATATAATTTTTTTTGTTTTTTATTTTGGAAGTCCTAAGAAAAGAATCAAAGCCGAAATAGTGAGATTTTAGCTTTATTTTTTTTACATTCCATCATTATTTTAACGAACAGGCCACACTAGTATATTAGCCTGCCCGGAGTCGGTCATTTTCCCAATCGACTCCGCAACCCTGGTATTAATCACCATTAGGACTGGGCGATATACCGTAATACCGATATATATCGATATTTCTTTAAGACCACGGAAACAATATTGAGATTTCAATCCTCCCGATATATCATTTCATCCTACTTCCGGAATTTCGGAAATTACGACATTTCGGATCTATCGAATATCGGCGCGAAAGTTGGTTACTTTTGCAAATACCGCGCCGATATCGACACTTACATGATATTTGCGGTTTTGTGCAGGTGTCGCGCACATACCGGAATATGGACGGACAGTCTACTGTTCTGATGTACTGCTTTGTTCATCGGAGTTCGTCGAGAATCGAAATTGAAAGACTCGTTCGAGGATCGAGCATTTCCGATACAATCGCTTGTGGACTCCACAAACACCGACGCTATTATATACTAGCGTCGGTGTTGACTCCACGCCAGTGGCTGACTATTGTGACCTGTTTCCCTGTGAGTTGAAATTAAAAGCACATGTACAGTTATTGCTGACGGAATTGATTGATAGATTTTCAAGAAGCAAGTACAATTTATAGATATTTCTTGCATATACAGAGGACAGTTACATTTACGACCCTATAATGGAGTGACATATGAATATCAATACATCGAAAATATAGATGTTTGGTCAGCGATATATTACGATATTAAAATTCTGATATCGCCCTGCCCTAATCACCATAAAACAAAAGCACACACAGGACGTGTTTCGGGCTTCGGGACCTTGTCCCTTACGGACACGTGTTTACATTGGCTGATGACGGGCTGTTAAAATTTCCAGCCTGAAACACGTCCTGTGTGTGCTTTTGTTTTATGGTCATTAATACAAAGTTTTATTATTTAAAAGTACTAACAGCACTTATGTATAGTACATGTTATACATGACATATCTATACCAAATAGAGAAAATATTTTAATTATTAAGCATTAATTTTTATCTATTTAATTACTATTGTACACGATGCAGAAATGAAGAAAGGTTCCTTTAGGGTGCAAGGACCTATGTTATTAGTTGAAATGTTAAATAAACCATAAAAATATAAAAGCAGAGTACAATGCTTTGAAAAACTGAATCGTTTCTTCGTCAGGAAAAGACACATCCAACTTTTAAGTGTGCACTGCACAAGCGATAGGTAAAACATTTGTCCAAACAGCAACGAAGTATAAAAAATTAGGACTTTTGAAGTAGTTTTTTTTTTTTTTTTTTTTTTTGTACGTATTACTAGACAAGTCCTCTTCAAGTATGGCGGGAGAAACAAAATTGCTTCCAAATAGGTTGAATAAAAAATTTGGCCTATTATAATAACACAAAATTTTCTTTAACCACTTCCGTTTCCGTATCAGCATATGTATATGAAGATTACATGTAAAACCAGTTCCAACCACCTAAAACCAACATGAATCCATACGTGGATTACGTGTATCCACTGGTACGGAAGTGGTTAAGTTCATATAAATTTAATGAAAATAGTGTAAATATTTCCAGTGTTTCTAGAATTAATATATTTGATCCAAAAAAAAAAAAAAAACCTTTCATTAGTTCTGGTGCCAATTTTCTATAATTGGAAACCAAAGTGTTTGTATGAAACATAAACGATGTTATCCGGAATGTGGTTAAAGCAAAAAGTTCAAAAAATTCAAAAGTTCACACCTGGGTTCAAGAATAAGAATGTAGTTAAATTCATGCCGAAACAAGACAGCTAATCTGCGCTAGTTTCACGTGAACTCCCGCTAATGAAACATTTTCAGTTCTAATCTCTATCATACTTGAATGATAGTCTCTAGAAATTATCCAGTTTGCGCCAATTTTGCCGTCAAAATTTGGTGGCATGTCCCCAGGTTTCGCCAAGATTTAGCGCGAATTTGGTATGTTCATGCATTTGTGAGTGTATATGTGTGTGTTTGTGGTGTATACTGTATATGTCTACACTTTCATCGAAAATATCTATAACTGTGGCAGAGCCAAACGGAGATTTGGTCGAGGAGAGGATTCAATATCAGAGGTATTTCCCAGGGTCGACCACTTGTTTCTACCTCGCAGTTAGTATTTTTCCTACTGGCAGGTATGTAAGACTTCGTTAAAAAAGGAAAAATGCTCATTACGTGCTAAAACAGTAAAACATTTCTTTTTCAACCCCATTTGTGGTTTTTAACAAAAGAACGGGAGAATCAACAATGGGTCAGGATATAAGATTAGATCTAACTTGAAGAAAACTCTCCCCTATTGCAGGATTTCCAGCACTTACCTTGTAAAGCCGTAAAAAATGAAAAATGCTGCGTGGCCAGAAGAAAGCGCCGCCTGGCCAGAACAAAAAAATCGCGAGTGGAATGATATGTCTATCTGGAGCTTAAGCTAAAACTTTTTAAAAGGCCGCCATGTTCAATGCGTGTATGTCTGCAAATATTTAACGAAATGCAATATTGAGCTTCACCTACTATCATGCTTTTCCAATCGATCCTACAGCAGCTGTGGCATTAGATCATAACGTCACCAGAAGAGTCTGTTAATCTTAAAGTTTGCACTTAGCCTTTTACTATATTAAATGGTACATTAAAAAAATTCGAATATAAGATCATATTTTGCATCTGTATATAGACCAGTTAATTTCATAACCAACTAGTTATTTAAAAGAAAGAGATATCGAATATTCAGGACTAAATCCTAGAAGCAAAACAATAATGGTTACGGCCCAATATTATGTCAATATTTCATTTATCAGAAATACTTCCAATGAAATACTAATATTGTCTATAAGGATTCACACTAATATTTCTAATCGGTCTGCAAATTCCAAAAATATTGGTTTTTGATCTGAAATATCGGCAACAAAATGATCAATTTCCCCCCCTCCCCCCCAATATTCCCAATAGTGAACAAGATATAGCCACGTTATTGGTCAAGATAACGCCTGTACAATTAACATTGACTCAATGTTGTTTTGCTACAAGAGATGCATTGCAGTGCTTGACCAACGATCTATATCATGTCCGAAGAACGATGAAGAAATTCTTGTTTGTTCCTTCTGCATATTTTTTTCTGTTTGTTTGTTTGCGGAAACGCTAGAAACAAAATCATAAGAGTTACGAGAATTTTTTTATTATAAGTGTGCATACCTATATATTTTGTTTTTTAAGGAATACAATTATTTAAATTTAGCTGGAGGTTAAGTTCAATTGCGCGTAAACGTTTACACTTGGAATCGTGCTTCAGTGCTTTTTTCCAAAGTATATTTTAGTCTTATTAGAGGAATTTGCATGAAGATATATTCATTCTCTGTTCAGTGCCCATGAAATAGTAAACTAAAAACAAAATACACGAGGTTATTTTTTTGACAACTTTATATTTTATCTATATTTGAGTTCTTTTTTTCCAGAATTTTATTATGTATACATATATATATATATTTCATATAAATAATGAAAAAATTATTGCACAACTGGCGGTAATAGCAGCTAATATTAAATGCAACAAAGATATATTTCATTACTTTAAAATGCAAAAACACCATAACTCAGAAAAGAAGGTGTATATCTGCAATATTTAACTATAAAAAACTTTTAAATAAACAAGTAAAAGACAGGAGAAAAACAAAAACAGTCTGTTCTTCTTCAGTGGGAGGACAGACTTAACCTAACTCGCCCCCCCCCCCCCTACTGTTAAAAATCTGCAGGTTTCTGAACACACGTCCAACCTGCACCCAATACAGAAAAACTATTGTCAATTCAGTAACTAAATTCAAAAAAGCAAAATTAAGCAAAAATAAATAAATAAGTAATGTAGATAAAGCATAATTTAAAAATCTTTAATAAAATAAACTTTTAGAAAAGTACTTAAAAATTAACAATTTAAACATAAACAAATTAATATGTATGAATGCAGATGAACGTGCACCCTCCCATACCTGCAAAATGAAAAAAACTTTTCAAAAACATGAAAAACAGCAATACCTGTATAATGTTCCTCACCTGTTAACAATGAACAATTAATTTTTCTTCCGTATCCAACTTCAAAAACTAGAAATTCCGAGTGTAGGTGGATGTATCGAATCGATGGAGGAATGCAGACTCGGAATTTCTAGTTTTTGAAGTTGGATACGGAAGAAAAATTAATTGTTCATTGTTAACAGGTGAGGAACATTATACAGGTATTGCTGTTTTTCATGTTTTTGAAAAGTTTTTTCATTTTACAGGTATGGGAGGGTGCACGTTCATCTGCATTCATACATATTAATTTGTTTATATTTAAATTGTTAATTTTTAAGTACTTTTCTAAAAGTTTATTTTATTAAAGATTTTTAAATTATGCTTTATCTACATTATTTATTTATTTATTTTTGCTTAATTTTGCTTTTTTGAATTTAGTTACTGAATTGACAATAGTTTTTCTGTATTGGGTGCAGGTTGGACGTGTGTTCAGAAACCTGCAGATTTTTAACAGTGGGGGGGGGGGGGGGGGGAGTTAGGTTAAGTCTGTCCTCCCATTGAAGAACAGACTGTTTTTGTTTTTCGCCTGTCTTTTACTTGTTTATTTAAAAGTTTTTTATAGTTAAATATTGCAGATATACACCTTCTTTTCTGAGTTATGGTGTTTTTGCATTTTGAAGTAATGAAATATATATATATATATATATATATATATATATATATATATATATAATATAACCATTAAATAAACATTACCGACCACCAACAAAAATTGTGATATTATGAATGAAATGACAATAATACAGTTTTCCCCAACACACTTAACATGGATGCCAAAAACATAGTATGTACCAGCTGTTATGTATAAAATATAATCCTTTGTACTATATTACGAGTATTAATATGGAAGAAAAAAAGAAAAATATGGATACGGATAAAAAATAATTTAAAAGCTTATATATTGAATTACGTTATCAAGAGTACAGAATTCAAATATATAAGCAAAATAGTCGTTTTCTGTGAGAAAAAAAAGCTAAAAGCTGAAAAAAATTTCCCCCTGTACTCAAACGACTACATGACCAAAAGAATAGATTCAAGATGAAAACAGAATAATATTAAATGCTATGAAATGAAAAAATCAATACAACCTTTTAAATAAATATATATATATATATATATAAACGTAAAGTATAGTAATCACCAACAAAATTTGTTCTGTGAGGGGGGGGGGGGGCGCTGGTTCAGGCTAAATATAATCTTATACTGGTTTATATGTATATATATATATATATATATATATATATATATATGTAGTATTTTAATTTATATTTAATTATTTTATTATTTTTTCATCTTATTTTCACGATCAGTCTTAATTTAAGATATTTTAACACCAAAAATGGGATTAACTGTACACAGAGTTTCGTGTCTTTATGAATTAATAGAAAGTGATTTTACTTCTACATCACAAAAGGTATTTTTTCATGAAAAATAAAATCTAAATTTCATTTTTCTTCTGAATTAAAATGTTAATTGTGATCAACTGATATGTCTAAATAAGCTCAAATTTGTCCCACCCAGGAAACATGTCTGTAATACCATGTAACATTACTACCTCTTGGCTTTGCTAACCCTGTGCTTTCGGCAGGTAGGGTGACCACGCCAGTAGTTAGATGATCAGAAATATTGCACCGTTTAAGGCGGAAATTAGTTTTATATCTGACACCAGACATAATATTTTTGTCTGAATGTTGGAGCACCTGTTGTCACATTGTTGTCGGGTGCCTGCTGTAAGAGAAGCCATTTTATGATTTTTTTTTTTAATTAGAAAGTGTAAAAATTTAGTTTTGATTAGTTGGAGACAATTACGATAAGTTAAAATAATCCACTTCCATTTTGTTTATTTCAACTAATAGTTTCATAAGAATTATTGTTAATCACAGCCCAAGAATGATATTTTAAAGATTAATTTTTAGGTTTTCGACTGACTTCTTTCGTCTGATCAACTACTAAGAAAATGGCAATTGCAAAAACTATTTATTTATAATTTTGTTGTTATTTCATTTCAGCAAATTTCATTTTTGTCCATTATAGGACATTCATTAAGGGTTGTAGCAATTATGTTAGTTTATTTCTAAAACTTAAAAGGAAGGCAATATAATAAAAACTCCGGAGCACTGACTTTATTATCAACTGCAAGCGGTGTCACACTATATCAGATATAGTTGAAGCCACTCGCTCATAAAAAAGATGACGTAAGGCCACAAAATTGTGTTATCTGTGTTTTCTTCGCTGTTCCTAATTGTTCCATAGATATTCTGGAATTAGTATCAGGCGATTTAGTAGACCAGTTCAAGTGCTTGGGTACCTGAGTGTTAATAAAGCTAAGGAAGTATGCATGCAGCCGTGTGATCACGATTATTGTCATCTCGGAAAATGGGTGCTCATAACATATGTGTTCACAACATGCTCAACATGAAGATGTTGAGTCAAGGTTAATACTTGATCATCCAGAATGTTAACCCCTTAACTGCCGACGAAATCTTGCGCGATCTCCAGTGCTTACTTAAATCGCATATTTCTGAAATTATAGACGGTGTATATTAGTTTTCTGAAATAACGGTTCGAAAATGCACATGTTATACTGTTATATATATTGGCTCAGGTAGTGAAAATTACCTCGCTATAATTGGAATTCGCCATCCCTTTAATAGACGCATGCATTTTCTAAAGACGTATATATACGTCCGGGGCAGTTAAGGGGTTAATACAGTTTGTCCTCATGGTCACCTCAATCAGTCGGCCAAACTCATGGTATGAAAAAAAAATAACAAAACTATCACAGAAACAACTTTGGTCGGAACTAAACCCTTCCTACATTGCGAGTTGAATGCTTCATTTGGCCGTCGCGTCCGGTGCACTGGAAAAATCACACATTCTTGGATCATACTAAGCACCTCGAGCCAGCTACTGTCTACGCCCAGTCTTTTTTTGGTCCATTGCAGACGGTCAACAATGGTCTCGATCCAGCTATCCGGCTTCATATGCTCATTGCTTGCAGTTTCCTTCGCAATATTCGTTTCGAAACAGGTTGGGATAGGTTATTCAATGACTGGAGCAACAATTCTTGATGTGTTTAAAACCTATTTCAATTGAAAAGTCATGGCAATCGTCTCCGGTCCTTCTGGGTTCGGATCTTTTTTCGAACAGAGTTCTAGCATAGTATTTCATGGGCATCAGTGATACACCATTCGTTGTAAGCATAGTGGACAGTTTAGTTTGATATACCAACAAATCGGGTAACTTTACTTACTGTGTGATCGTGGGCACGCCGTATACACGGCCGTCTGTTTTTAGGTAGATTTGTATGAAATACTACCTATTACATTCTCCCCTATGTTGGAATTTCTGAAAAATTTTTGCAGATCTACACCGATCATTACCCCTAGAACCCAAAACCACTCTCAGTAAGACATTTTATCTATCTATCTATCTATCTATCTATCTATCTATCTGTCTATCTATCTATCTATATATATATATATATATCACTTTTTTATGGGCACGATAACTTCCGTAATTCTGCACAAATCTCTTCCAAACTGATACATAAAATCTCGGTCAAGTTCGTTAATGGGCAAAATCGGACCAAGGGAATGGAAATACGGAGGGGTTTTGTGAAAATCGAAAAAAACCCATAACTTCTTAATTTTAGTACATATCAAATCAGTTTAAAGTTTTTATTACTTCTAAAAATAGGGCTAAAAATTTATGTATCACAGATTTTTGGTAAAATTAAAAATGGGCTCAAGGGCCGCAAAAATAGGGTTTTAGGGAGAAAAAAAATTCATAATTTCGTCAGTTCTCAAGATATCAAATCCAAATAAATTTATTATAAATTGTCTTAATATTATCTACAACTTTTATATTGACAAGTTTTTGATAGAACCATTTTATACCGGGGGGGGGGGGGGAACGAAAAAAAAGGGGGGTTGAAGAAGAACAAATCCATAACTTCGTCAATTCACAAGATATAAAATCCGCATGAATTTATTATATATCTTCTTAATATTGTCTACAACCTTGATATTGACAAGTTTCGATAGGACCAATTATTACAGCAAAAACAAATTAAATATACATAGCGGTTGAAGAAAAAAATCATCGTATTAAGGGTGTATTCAAATCCAAACTGCCTACTTTCTGACTCATTTTTAAATTCATTTTTGCTCTCAAATACATCCAGTTGGTATATTCTCTTATTCAGAAACTATATAATGTACCGTAATGGTCGATTTTTTGATAGAGGCAGAATATATTTTTAAAAAATGATGTCAAAGTGGGCATTTTTAACCGAATTTCCCGAAGCGATTGTGCTGGAAACGAAAAATATTGTCCTACCGATAAAATAATTGTTTATAAATGAAGTTTTAATTAATTGAACGAAAAAAAAAAAACAAGTCGCTTATAAATAACTTCAAAAATCACGTCAGCTAGTTTCATATTTTTCTTTTAAAAATGAATATGAAAATGCGCCAGAAAATTTCGAGTTGTTGAGCATGGAAAAGTATACATATATATTTTTTATACCGTTTTAGCATGATTCTGCTAAAACCAGCTCTTATATAAAAATGAAATAAAAACTCGCCAATAGCGGGCAGGTAAAATTGTTAAAGCGTGTTTATCTCTAATCATGATTTAGTTTTTGTTGTTGAAGTTAGCACTTAACTTCGAAATCTACCTGCGCCTGTAGGCCGAGCCGGGAGGGATTTTTTGCCACTTTGTTAGATTCTTGCATCTTGCATGTACCTCTTACTGCACAATTCCCACATTTCATAACAAATTACTCATTCCATCTTAGTTATATAGTTTAGTATCTTAGTATAGTAGTTTCAGGTTCACAAGGAGAGGGCCAATCTTCGTAAACATAGATTTTGATTAATTTAATATATGTTGTAGGGTTGAGACCCCTCTGTCTCAGGTTCAGCGGACTTTATACAACGCTCCTTAGTTCTTGAGAAACAGGGGGGGGGGGGGGGGTCTAATATTATTAAACAACTTAAATATTTACTTGTAACGAGAGGACGGCGTTGGTCGTAGCTGAGTTGGTACGGCGGTTGCTCGTTCTGCCGGCTCGGCTTCGACACTGGAAATCGCTGTGTTTGTTTTTCTCATTTTTTTTTAAAATAAATATAATTATGATTTAATAATCTCAATTAAAAATTTTAATATTGTATATCAATTATAATTTTAACCTATTTTCTTTTTCTTGTAACTAAATAGCTGTATAAAACATCATAAAGCTGTTAATTTTTTAAAAATCCCTTTTAAAATGTATTTCATATATTCTTTATCGATGCAATGATATTGAACAATTGCATCATACCATGATTTTAAAGAAACGTCATTTATGTATTTTCATGTATCATTTATGCCTTAACAATCGAAGTCAATACAATGATAATATTACTCTGTTTTTAAAATAACAATCATAATTATGTTAAAAATTCGCATTGGAATTAAATTACAACCTATTTTTTGCATATTAAAGATTATTTGTAATATATGTTTGCTTGCGCTTTGAATTATTTTGCTTTCTATCTTCTTTCTATTTTTATCTTTATTTTATATGAATATTTTTTATTTTATCATAACTAGATGGCGTCACAACAGATTTTGTAACGATTTTGTAATTTTTATTATTCAGTAATAGATCCAATTTTTTAAAAATTTCTTTAAAGGATGAGAAATAATGGTTTAAAAATAAAAAAATGCTAAATAAAAATTTAAATATGTTAACATTACAAATAATGTACGATATTAATATTTTCAATCGAGATTATTAAATTACAATTACAAGCATATTTATAAAAGAAACAATGAGAAAAACGAATTTAGCGCGTTTCGGTATCGAACCCGATCAATGAGCAAACAACGTACCAACTGAGCTACGACCAAAGTAGTATTTTCGTTACAAAGTAAGTATTTAAGTTGCGTTATAATATTAGACCACCCTTTTTTTCAAGTACTAAGGAGCGTTGTATATAAAATCCGTTGAACCTGAGACTAAGGGGTCTCTACGCTACAACATATATTAGAATAATCAAAATCTGTGATTTCCAAGGTTGACCCTCTCCTTGTCAGTTCACCACATGACTTCTCCGCAACGCCGTTTGTATCGTTATAGCACTTCCATTGCTTTTTCGCGAAAGTGTGACTAATTTCTGTCTGTTAATCTCATACGCAAATTATTGCGTATAATAAAAAAATGCTATTACATTTCTAGTTATATTTTGAAAATGTAAGTATAAGGCAACAATTTTTGAAAGACTGATATTTTCCATGAAGTAAAGATACGCCCTGATATTACTCGAATAGAAACACGGCATACATAGGGACGCTGAGAGGAACGGCGGCTGACGGTGTGATTTCAATGCGGGCAATTAAGTATGGTATTAGTAAATAAACTTAAGGAATAATTATTTTCTAAAGGATAACACATAATTTGTTTAAAATTAAAATACCACTATATTAACAAAATACAGTAAAAAAAGCGTATCCGCGGTCTAAAGTTCCACACTGCCACGCGGCCCTTAGCTGGGAGGCCGCTGACGTTTTGTCATCTTAGTCACCGGTAGATGCACAACTGCTGATAATTTATTAATAGGAGGGAAGTTTTTTTAAGTGCTTTTTTTAGTCTTGTGTAAAATATTAATACACACAAATTAAACGACTCAAGTTTTGGCTTTTTAATTTTGATACTTGCCACGCATGAAAGTTAAAAATTTTACATAAAAAGGGAACACCATGAAAGAATACGCGAAGCCGTATGCAAATTTTAGGACTGGTAGTGGTGAGCGAAATTTGCAAATACAAATTCGCATGTATATTGGGTCACATGGTACCCAGTCATGGCTATAAAAGCAAGCACCTGGAATCGTTCACCGACTGGTTGAAGAAGCTAGGATATGCCCTGGAGACATCAGACAGCTTAATATAAGCCGTTAATGGATAGAGAACGAAACGGGATACTGGAAACGCATGACATCGGTTAACCGATGCATGTGACTGGCACGCATATTGAACGCTACGTGAATACCATCCAACAATGTGTCCAACATCCAACAATGTTGACGCAGGGCCATCTGAGAACATTCCACAGAGAAAGGGGATTGCAAAGGTATACAACAGAGCACACTGACCGACAGATTCGCATAGCGACTCATCAAGACCAGTTTGTCACGTCACATATGACATCCGAAGTTACTTGCCACCATCACCTACTTGTATCTGTATCCACTCAAACTATCCGCAAGCTGCATGAGGTATGACCCTGCGCACGGCAACAGCCGCTGGGATGCAGTTAAGTGCTCGATATACTTGTTGCACGCCTATCGCAACTAGACCAGCAAATGTCATAGAACATAGGATATCGTTCACAGATAAATTTCGCTTTTGTTTATGGACGAATGACGGTCCTGCTAGAGTATGGCGGCTACCAAGGCGACGCCACTGGACTTTACTCATGTCACGTCAGCTGCGGTTTTTTTTTAAAGTAAACACCTGTAGGCGTGAAGAATATTTCGATGCTGCTTACCCATCGTCCAATAAGAAAGATACATAGCAGTTTGAAACCAGTCAACTCAGTAAACTTTTAAGTACATCACTAAAATAACACTGCAAACACGAGGACCAAGGTGTATGTGAGGTGGATCATCGCCATGCGGTGATCAGGAGTATCTCACCTCGCTGACAGGTACTTCAAACCTGTTAATTTAGGCACTCTTGCATGGCAGGTAGAGGTCTGGTCAGAGGTAAAAATATAACAGTTGTTTTGAAGGGTCTACACCTGCTCAAGCATGGCTGTTGACATTCGAACATAAAGTCCTTTACATAAGAAGACATAAACGGAGAGATGATTGTTATGGACGCATATTATTCTTTCTTAATAAAGTCCTTTGGCAGCCCATATCATCGAGTGTCATACTGCCCTCATAATGGTTTGAAGATACATCTTATCCGGAGTGCGGGCAGTCCTTGTGCACATTGTTGGTAGTTTGACAGTGAATTGGTTCGTCAACCAAGTTGCTTGGCTGTAGTTCGCATGTTGTTCCAACAGGATATTGCCCGGTCACACTTTTAACGGTGATCTCTCAACAGCGTGAACGATATACATATGCTTTCTTGGCCGGCAACCTCGCTTGATCTTTCTCCCACGGAACACGTGTGGGACTTTGTCGAACCGTTGTAAAGGAGCGCATACCGTTGTAAAGGAGTTGCATGCTGCAGTGGTCGCGTCTAGACACGGAGAAGCGTAAGTGGACATTAATAGCCTCATCGACAGAAAGGCATCGTCATTTAATAATGCCCCCACTCGGTCCGTTTTATGAACACTACTTCTTTTTAATGAAAAATCTACACTTTTAAAATCTGTAGCGTTTGCTGCACAGTCACTCCACCGCTTTTATAGAAAATGATTACTTGACTATACTATGGAGCATCCTCATTGGTCAGAATAAAGATATTCTATAAAAGCGGTGGAGTGACTATGCAGTTAAAGCTGCAGATTTTTAACAGTGAACTTTGTTAGATTTTTAACAGTGAACTGCCTCGGAAGGTGTTTTTGTTTCAATTGTTGCCAAAACCAACCGAGAATTTTTTTTTTCTTCAAAATTACCGGTTTTCAAAAAACGGACCTGTGGAACCCCTGAATTTAACCCTCCGGCTGCGCATCCCTCAATTTCCACGGGCAACGTAAATGTAGAAAAATTTGCACAACTCATGATTTCTGAGATCTTCTTTATAATGATCTAATTCTATATTAAAAAAAGAACTCTTCTACAAGAAAAATAATTACATATTTTAACTCTAAGATATATGTAGATTTGAAATCGTAATAAAATAAATGCGCGATTTTTGAACCTATTTTGATTTAAAAAAAAATAAATTACGCACCGACAGGGTTAAGGGCTTGTTCCTTAATATTCTATAATTAATAATTTAAGATGCCCGTGGGGAGCAACATTTAATGAATAGTTTTCTTTTGCCTTCCTTTGTCTTTTTAATTATTTGTATACATCTCTCACCAGTATTGGTCAATTGATTTTCACATGGCTACGCGCATTCCTATATGGCGTTGTATTTCTTTATTTTTAACGATATTACTCTCGGTTTTTATAAATAATGAATGAAAGTTGTTATTTATAATGTTATTATAAAACTAAATGGACCTTAAAAAATGCACTATTTTTCCGCTTTATTTGAAATTTTTTTTCTTGCAAGAAGTCTTACATTTTATGCAGCAAGAATTTCATTGCTTATGTTTATTTTTAGATTTCTGGGAAATGAGTTCACTTTTGCGTTTTAAAGCTCATTTTGGTTTTATTACAAAAGACAAAGTATAAACCTTTGAAAAGCATAAATTTGGCCGACAGTCATAATTACAGATTAACGCCTTTTTCACCGAAGATAAAAGCAAATTCAAATGTCCATCATTCTAAATATGGCACATGTTAACTGTAACCGACAAGGCGTGTTCTTTCAGAAAACAATGAAGGTTCCGATCTTCTTTTGACCGAAAGATTTTCTTTTCTTTAACTTTCAGAGCATTCCTCCCCCCTTTTCACAAGCATATAGCTTTGAAGAGAGGGCTAACTGTAATCACGACCTGTGATGTGTGTTCTATGTTTATGAACTTCCCAAGGGGGAAAACGTTTTTGAATCAAATTATCGTCTGCTGCAGAAAACTGGTGGAGCTCCGCGGAAACCGTGACTGACATAAGCGATACGGTTAAGGTTATCAACCTCCTGTCGTTGGATTAAAAAAAGCAAATCGTTCTTTTGTATTACGGGTCACTTTGTTCTATAATTTTTTCATCCAGTTTTTGTGCTGTTTTTGGATTGATCTTATTTACTTCCTGACGTATCGGATACTTTTTTATTTTTGTTTTCAGTAATATAAGTGGGCGTGAGAAATAGAGATTTGAAGTAAAATCTAAACCGCATTATAGCAAAATGATTCATCAGCTAAGGATTATCTTATTTATTGAAACCACGTTATAGCAAATGATTCATCAGTTAAAGATTATCTTATTATTTATTAAACAGCAATATCCATAACTGTTTTTAAATCGATATCAGTAAACTGGCTGCTCTACTTAGCTGAATTCCTTTGCATGGTGTTTAATATCAAAAAATTATTTTCGCGACTTAAAAAAAATATATATATTCTAGCATGAAATGTTAAGCAACAACAAAAAAAAAAGTTTTTTAAAGACATCAGTCTGCTAATGTCTGACCATACAGAGTTCTGCCCTTGTACATCCTTGCTGTAACTTTCGTAAAAATGCTTGTAAAGTGCTATTGGGGTAATCTACAGAATGTTCCTCATTGAAAATGATTTAACTCTTTATAGATCTTTTACAGTACTGCACAAAATAATTCAAATACATATATCATCTGAAGGCGGTAATTGTTTGACGAGGATTTTAAGGAAGTTACACTGCTTCAAACGCAACAAAACTTACATATCGCTCACCCGCAAGAAAAGTGACACATCTCGCAAAAATTCATTTTGCGTTTTATTCCACTAATAGGTTTGTCTTAACCCATTAAGGACTAGCGTTACCATATGGTCACAGCATAGCTGTCAACCCTTTTACTGTTTGAATACCAGTAATTTAGAACAAAAACCTTCACTTTCTTTAATGACAGAAAATCTGCTATAAAATAAGGTAAAAACTTCTTTTCTGAAAAAGTGGTACAAAAGGCAATTTTTGCATTTTAAAAGAAAAAATAATTCCGTCTTTAATGGGTTAAGAGGCTTCTTCGGTCAAATGATAAGACCCGTTCGCTAATGCTAATCCTATGGAAGAAATTTATAAAGATATCTCGGTTGCATTTCAATATTTTTAAATGATTTCTTTTGCATTAGTCAGCTGAGATCGATCTCTACAAAAGTTGTTTTTTACTTTTTCGATTTTGTTTACAGATATTTTTTATGGGGACACTTTCATTTTCGGAACCGGTTTCAAAAGTGAAAACATCCTCATAAAAAAAAATCTGCAATGAAAATTGAAAAAATAAAAAACGGCCTGCATACAGATCGATTTCAGCTATCCAATGCGAACGAAATCATTTAAAAATATTGAAATGCAACCGAGATATCTTTATAAATTTCTTCCATAGGATTAGCATTAGCGAACGGGTGTTTTCGCCTGACTGAAGTAGCCTCTTAAGTGTCTTGCTACACAAACAGTTTCATAAGTGTAGTTATAAGGAAACTCCCTTTATTACGCTATATGTAAATTTGTGACCACAGAGGAGGGGTGAATTGTGAGAGGAGGAAAAATTACCCAACCCTCCAAACCTCATCCTACGTCTTCATTCTTAAGGGTTTTATGTTTTTATGCACATTTTTACTCCTGCATACAGTGCTAAGTGCTGAAATTTCATTTTATAGGAGCTATGCATATATAACGTTATCATTTTAGGGGGGAGGGGGGTTTGGCACATGATATCGTAAGATATCTCTAGGGGGAGGGGGGTTGTCTTTTGATATCGTTATCATTTTTGATCCAACCAAAATTTTCTCTTTTTATTTGTAACTTGATCTTTACATCAAAATAGTACATTATATTTTTTTAGTATGTTAAATATTTTTGTGAAAATACAAAGTTATTATTAAAACTATTAAATGATTATAAAATTATTTAATTCCAAAATATGGAATACCACCCGCGTCCTATTCTTCTGTCATACGTGTATGCATATATAATTCGCTGTTTGACAAACCAAATGCGAAGTATGTCTGGAATGATACTTGTGTTTTCTAGTAAATAAAAGAGAAAGAATATTGTCCACCTGTTTTGTGGATAAGAAGTTCTGTCTGCCCCACCCCGTGCGGTAACAAGTGCAAAAAGGCATTATTACTGTTGAAATGTAACAAAAAGCTAATATTAAGTGCTTTTAAACAGTAACTATTTCTTTTAAGTGTTAGTTGATATACAAACTGATATTTTATTGACTTCTCTTCATTTGAATTAATAAAGTATGCGAAAAATAAATTTAACTATCTATGTATATCAAACAAAAGAAGAAAATTTTCCAAAAATCTAAAGAATTTTTATACATTGATAACGATATCATTACCGGGGGGGGGGGGGGCGTTCGAGGGATGATAACGTATGATATCGTAAGGGGGGGAGGGGGTCCAAAATTACCAAAAAGTTGATAACGTTACTTGCACAGCCCCTATAGTAAAATTATGCAAAGTTTCCCCCTTTTGACTCTCCTGTGAAATTTACTTTTATCGAGATGTGTTACTTTTCGTGCGCGTGAGCGATATGTTCTTGAGGTAGACTGTAGCATGCTTCCTAATGAAATCTGTGAGTGTAACATTTATAGTTCTTTTTACAAGACTGACCAAAAGTATTTGGATAAATTACCGCAGTGATAAATTCATATGTTTTTCATTTTTTTTATGTGTGTGTGTGGGGGGGGGGGGGATTATCCCCTGCTCGCAAGATTTGCGATTTTGTGTTTGGCGACGATTTAAAAAGGCCGACTCCCTCCAAAGCTTGCAAACTTCCTTTTTAGGAAGAAAGTCTAAATTCAACTCTAAATTGCCGCTTAAGAGCAGTTATTCTTTAAAAGTGCATTTTAATGTGAATGTATAATTTCAAACGCAACGAAACTTTTGTGTGCTGCTTTAGTCCTGAATATTTTGGTGCCAAATTTAAGTTTCAGTGGTTTTGTGTTTTAAAATTATCATACAAAGAATGAACTTTTTCTGTACTTTCTTTCCTTCAATCTTCAATGAAAAAGTTTTTTACATTTTTATCTCAGAAAACTAATTTTGATATTGGGAGTAGGATTTCTTTATAACGCACTTTTTGAAAAATCTTAAAATTTTTAAAAGTCAAGTATTTCAATATAATTTTAAAATGAAATAAAATCTTTTGCTTAAATAGAAACAATTGAAATTCTAATATTAATATGGAAAAAAAAATAGAATGCTACTGGATTAAAGAAACAACAACTACATTTTCATGCAGAGGGAAAAGTAGGGTAATAAAAGAAGGTGTTAGTAGGGTTAATAAGAAGCGGAAAAAATACCTAAAATACGTATTTAAATATACAAAATAGTATCCTCTAAATATGTTTAAATCTTTAAAATTGTCATTATCCATCCAATAAAAAGCTATCACGGTTCATATATGCATATATATATAAATATAGGGGAGAGTAGTACATAGTGAGACGAAAATTATTATAACTTAACGAATGGCGACAAATTTTATTCTTTAGAAAAAAAATTTTGCTACATCTTTAAGCTACACATTAATGTATATATGGTTTTTAAAAAGTTATTTATAAAAGCACAGACGGAGTATTGGAAATTGTCTCACTGTGTACCACTTGTAGTACACAGTGAGACAATGTACACTGGTTTCCAAAAATTAAGGAAAAACAACAAAAGTAGCGATTACTCAAAATGTTACAAGTAGATTTTAATAAAACTGAGACACAATGTACAACACATAGTAAGGTATAAAATAATATTAAAAGAAATTTCCAGACGGTTGTGGTGTTTCAGAAATTAATACAATTATAAAATAAGAAAAATAATTGTGTCAGTTTGCTATAGGAAAAGTTCCTTTAATATGGAGTATGATCACCCCTAGAAGCAATACAGCACATACAGCGATGTGTGATACTGTCAATCATGCGATCGATAACTTCTCTGGGAAGTGCGAGCCATTGCTCTTGTAAAGCAGATGTAAGTGTGGCAAAGGTCTGAGAAGGGGGGTTGAGAGCAAAGATACATCTTCCTAAAGCATCCCAAAGAGGATCGATGGGTTCAAGTCCAGTGATCGCGCTGGCCATTCCATGCGCTGAATTGTTTGGTGCTGAAGATAATCATCTACGATGTGAGCCCTGTGCGGTCAAGCGTTATCGTCCTGTAACAGAAAATCATTACCTATTGCACCGGCATAAGGGTGCACGTAAGCATCAAGAATGTCATCTCTATAGATGTGAGCATTCACAGTTCCACGTGGAAAGACCTGGAGGTCTGTACGTCTGCCCAAAGAGATACCATCCCAAACACAGACGTTGCCCCCTCCATACGAATCTCTTTTACGAATGTTTGATGGATGATAGCTTGTTCCCTGTTCTTTCCGAATCAAAGAATGCCTACTATCGCTTTGGAGGCTAAGCTGCAAGTCATTTGTGAAGAGAACACGCATCTAATTAACAGCCGTACAGCTGACATGTTGACGTGCCCACCTTAAACGTTCCTTCCGGTGACATAAGGTGAGCGGCACACAAATGTTTGGTCGCATCGTGTAAAGACCAACTTTATGAAGCTTTCTACGTACAGTAGACGTTGATACCAACCTTCCAGTGGCTGCAACAAGGGAGGCTCTTAGATGAGAGGGGGTTGCTGTTCTATTCCTTCGTACCCATAACGCCATAACCGCAAATATCGGTCATCGGTGCTTGTCGTAGCTCTTGCCCGACTTTGGATAAACATTCTGGTGGCCAAACCAGTGGTTTGAAATTGTTTCCAAAGCCTATGAACAACAGAAGAACTCAAATTTTTCCATATGGCCACCAGTGTCTGATTTTGACCTACATCCAATCTTCCAATGGCTCTATTTCGCAGTTATGCGGACAAAAGATAACTCGAGGTCATAGTAATGTATTGGATATTTCAGTTTTCTTATCTCATAATCACAGCGACACCAGCAGCCGTACTCTCTAGCATGCATTTTTATGCTCCACACAGATGACGCAATCCGATTGCAGCGCCACTGATTTGCATTTTGTAATTTTAATCAGCATCTTTTCGTTAACAACATATCCAAATTTCATACGGATAGATCAATTTTTGAACGAGCTATCACTCTTTTTGTGATTTTTCCATAATTTTTGGAAACCAGTGTATACATTTTCATAAATCATACATTTTTACACTCTATTAATAATTTTCTGCAGTTTATGATTTCTAATTAATACTTGTATATTTTCAAAATACTAAAAATATGAGTCTCGGGTGGACAATGGCAGATCTTGGGCTACCTTGATGCAAATTTTTAGGCTCTTACTTTTAGTAGATTTCCCTAGCCATCGCACGACCACACACACACACAGAAAGAGAGAGAGAGAAAAAAACCTTCTTTTATTAACAAAAAAGTTTTCTTAACATCAGAACCACATAATAGGTACTTAGTAAGACACGTCTCACTGTGTACCACAACTGTGTGTCTCACTGTGTACTTTCGTTACGTTGTAACAAAATGGATGCCACAGCTGTTACATCAATTTCATCGCTTTAAAAAGTTTATGTCGTTTTGCCGAAATAGTCTATTATTAGATATAGCTAGGTTTGGTTAAGTAAATATATGTCATATTGAAGGAAATAAACTCTAAAATAGACATTTATGTAACTTTAACTACTATAAAATAAAGAATTATTTACTATTTTGTCAGACGAGTAACTGAAGTGCTGAAACTTCATCCACATGTAGCATAAGATGATGTTATTATATGTGTGTGCTAGCTTGGATAAAAAATGACAACTATATGTCAAAGTGGCTGCTGTCTCACTGTGTACCATGTCTCACTATGTACTACTCTTCCCTATATTGTTTTTTAAGGACATCTTCATTTTAGCTACTTGCAATATTGCGTTGACGACGATAGCTATTAAATTTATGCAACTAGTCTGAAGTTATTTGATTAATTTTGACGCTTTATACAGGATTCTATGAATTTTTGTACTCATTAAATGTTTTTACATTTAAGTTTTAACATAATATGAACTAAAAGTTTTTCTATATAATTGTAAACATCATTTAGACGGACTAACCCTGTAGAAGGTTGAAACAAACTGCTTTAAAGGTAAAAGACCTTTTAATCAGAGATTTAGCTATGTTAGATTTATCCGGACAAAAATTCTCCACTTCCATAACAACAAAATCTGAACTAACCCATTGACTATTATTTTGACGCTTTATACAGGATTCTATGAATTTTTGTACTCATTAAATGTTTTTACATTTAAGTTTTAACATAATACGAACTAAAAGTTTTTCTATATAATTGTAAACATCATTTAGACGGACTAACCCTGTAGAAGGTTGAAACAAACTGCTTTAAAGGTAAAAGACTTTTTAATCAGAGATTTAGCTATGTTAGATTTATCCGGACAAAAATTCTCCACTTCCATAACAACAAAATCTGAACAACCCATTGACTATTATTTAAAAACAACGTTTAAACACACAATAAAATAAGTTGATTTGATCATACGTATACGTTTCGTGAGTACTAGGACTCACATCCTCAGTGTAAAAAACTTTAAAAACTATATCCCCCCAACCCCCTAACTAGTTGGGGGGATATTGTTTTTAAAGTTTTTAAAGTTTTTTACACTGAGGATGTGAGTCCTAGTACTCACGAAACGTATACGTATAATCAAATCAACTTATTTTATTGTGTGTTTAAACGTTGTTTTTAAATAATTTATATTTCCACACAAGTTCTGTATTTACTAACCCATTGACTTCTAGATATCTCAAGATGGCAATGACTAACCTAACCCGAGGCCTTTCTGCCAGTAAAATATTCTAGCAACAGCAGACGGGAAAATGAGTCAGTAACTACTGTTATTAAAGAAAGTGCGGAAATTAAAGGCTGAATTATACCTTCTGACCGAATTTACTAAAGGCTGATTGTTTTTTTTTTTTTTTTTTTTTTTTTTTTTAACGACTAGGTTCTTTGTCTGGTAGTTTCCCATATGAAGAAAATCAAGACTCGTTTCTGTTCAGTAGGTGCTTGTTTTGAGTTAAGATAACTTACTTTTCCACTTATTTTTTTTCCTTTTGAAAACCAGTATTTCAATAAAGAAAATTGTGTTGTATGTAATCAAACTTTTTAAAATAGGAATGCTGTATTCAAAAGGAAAAAAAAAGAAAGTGGAAAAGTAAGCATCCGTATGAATCCTGTATTAGGTGGAGCTACTTTAATAATAACAACAAAGGATCAGACCATGAAAAAACTGGCTGGTTTGAATTTCCCTTAATTTCTGGACCAACTAGTCACATTTCGAGTTAAATTTATGTAAATAATCTTGGGTATGTTTTAGTTTACCAAATATTTCAGGTTTTTCCATTGGGTGATAGTATTAGGTAAAATCTATTCTTGAAGCATGATTTTGACATTTTTTCCTGCATTCACATAGTTTCAGTTTCGTAGGTCAAGAACTATCTGAATACTTCGTCTAAATTTTGGTGCTTAATACGTGATTTTATTAATTATTACATTCAATAAATGTTTTTAGATTTAAGTAAGAGAATATGAACTATTGTTACCATCCTTTATACGGATTAATCTCGTAGAAGATTGAAAAAACTTTTCTAAATGTAAAAGACCCTCTTCATCAGAGATCTGTCTGTGTTTAGATTTATCCGGACAAAAATTTTCTACATCCATAACATCACAACATTTATCTGAACTAGCCCAATGACTTCTAGAGATTTCACGATGGCAATGGCTAACTTGACCCGAGGCCTTTCTGCCAGTAATATATTGTAACAACATCAGAAGGGAAAATGAGTCAGCAACCACTGTTAGAAAGTGCGGAAATTAAAGGTTTGGATTATAGCTTCTGACCGAATTTACTAATGTGTTTTTTTTTTTGTCTTTTTTTTAACGACCAGGTTTTTTGTCTGGTAGTTCTTCATATGAAGAAAATCAAGACTCGTTTGTGTTCAGTAGGTACTTGTTGTGAGTTAAGGTATTATTAAAGGTTTCGTATGAGTGACTTTTTAGCTCACAGGCTACCAAAGCCTGAGAGCTAATGTGCTCGCCGGTTCTGTATGTACGTATGTATACGTATATACGTAACGCGATAACTCTTGATAGAAATATCCGATTTGCTTCATTTTTTTTTTCTAGGTTCATTCTGATAAGGCGCTTCCCTGATTAGTTTTGGGGGTTCATTGGTTAAGTATAAAGTGGGGAATCGGGGGGGCTAGTCCCCCCTTAATTTAGATAAATGGGTTTTTCATGCAGAATTTTTCGATTTGCTTCAAATTTGATATATACCGCTTTATTCCGATATGGCGCTTCCTTCATTATAGTTGAAGGTTCATTAGTTAAGCATAAGAGGAGGAAAGGGGGTAAGTCCCCCCCTTAATTTAGAAAATGGGTTTTCATGCAGAATTATCCAATTTTCTTCATTTTTTTTTCTTCAAATTATGATAAGGAGCTTTTCTTGATTAGATCTGGATGTTCATTAGTTAAGTATAAAAGGGGAAATGAAGGAGCTAATACCCCCCCCCCCCTTAATTTAGCGAAATGGTTTTTTCATGCAGAATTATCTGATTTGCTTCAAATTTGGTATACAGGTTTATTCTGGTAAGGAGCGTTCCTGATTAGGTTTGGAGGCTCATTGGTTAAGTATAAAGAAGGAAACGGGGGGGCTAGTCCCCCCTTAATTTAGATAAATGGGTTTTTCATGCAGAATTTTTCGATTTGCTTCAAATTTGATATATACCGCTTTATTCCGATATGGCGCTTCCTTCATTATATTTGAATGTTCATTAGTTAAGCATAAGAGGAGGAAAGGGGGTAAGTCCCGCCCCCCTTAATATAGAAAATTTGTTTTCATGCAGAATTATCCAATTTTCTTCATTTTTTTTTTCTTCAAATTATGATAAGGAGCTTTTCTTGATTAGATTTGGATGTTCATTAGTTAAGTATAAAAGGGGGAATGGAGGAGCTAATACCCCCCTCCCTTAATTTAGCGAAATGGTTTTTTCATGCAGAATTATCTGATTTGCTTCAAATTTGGTATACAGGTTTATTCTGATAAGGAGCGTTCCTGATTAGATTTGGAGGCTCATTGGTTAAGTATAAAGGGGGAAACGGGGGCTAATTCCCACAATTTATTTTTTGAGAGGCATTATTCTTTGATAAAAGAGTGTAATATACAATTAGTGTGAATAGCCTGTGAGCTCAATGCCATCAGTTTAACTGGGCACTTTTCTTTTTATATAATGTTAATTTCTCAGTGGATCGCTTCCGTGTATTTTAATTCACTTATTATTTTTTCCTCTTAGAAACCAGTATTTCTGTAAAGAAAATTTCGCTGTATGTGATCATTTTGTTTATAGAAATAATAACATTCAAAGGGGAAAAAAAGAAAGTGGAGAAGTAAGAAACCGTACAGAGCTTGATTATCAACGGTACAAGCTTCTACCAGTAAAAATGAATTGAAGTTTTTCCCTTATTCATGACGATAATTTTGCATGAATAATGCGTTTAAATAAGACAAAAATTTCTATTAAAATTTACTGGTGGAAGTTTGTCCCGTAGCTAATTAGTTCCCCCGTTCAAATCCTGAAAAAGGGTTAATTTAATAATTACAAAGTATCAGATCATGAGGAAGCAGCTGGTTAAAATTTCCCAATTAACCAACTGTTTATATTTTGAGATAATCATGTAAATAATACTGGATATGTTTTAGTTTACCAAATACTTCAGGTTTTTCCAGTGTGCCATAATAGGTAAAACCTATTATTGAAGCTTGATTTTGATATTATTTTACTTGCATTCACATAGTTTCCGTTTCGTTTGTCAAGAATAATCTGAATTCTTCGTCTTCTTATCTTTACATAGAATTCTTACTTATGTAACACTATTTAATATTTAATTTAACTATTTAATTAGCTAAAGCATTATTAAATATTTATAAGTTAAAAAAAATGCAGGAACTTTTTTCAAAAGAAGTTTATTCTCTTCTAGATCAACCTCAAAATTTTAATATATAGCTAATAGCTAATTTTAAAATTTTGTTGAATGGCATCTTTTGATTATTTTTTTTATAAAAGTAATACCTAGCAATACCACCATAATAGAAGAACTGGTGTTATATTAAATGAATTCCTAGTTCATAAAAAATGCAAATCTACCCTATATATATAAAATCCTAATGAAACGAATTTATGAAACGCCTGATTAAATGACTGATTATGTTTCACAGCTATTACTCCAAAAATATGAAACGTTTGGCGGTGAAAATGGCACTAATTTTCCGTATTGATCCGCGTACATCAAAAATGGTATTAGAATTGTTAAATTTGAATTAGTTTTCGAAATATTAATTTTTTCTAATTTTAATGACATTTTTACAATGACTCCATACTATTTTTCTATTCTTTTTTTACTATTCTCCATACTATTTCCATACTATTTACAATTCCAACTAAATGACTCCATTTTTGAGTAAAAAGAGGAGGAAAGGGAAAAATACAGGGATTATTAGATTTCTGTTTTTTCTGTCATTTTCAAATTGAAATTGAAATTATCTTTTATTTCCATCGAAAGTGAAGACAATACTGCGATTAAATTTTTTTTTCCAGGAAAATTTGAAAAAATAATTCATTAAATAATAATAATAATAATAATATATTAAATAAATAATAATTTCTTATTTATTTTAATCAAAATTTTCATAATTTCAAGAGATATTTTTTTCATATTTTAGAAAAGATTATTCTTTCATACTGTTGCCAATTGTAAAAACAGCGCAAAGAATAATATTTCCTCACGATTAAAAATTTATTTGCACACATGATTATTAAAAACAGAAAAAACTTTAGAATTAAATGATTATATGTTACGAGCAAGGAAATATTGAAAACTAAATCATAAAAATTCTATTTACACTGACTATTAAGAGAGAAAGAAAACTTTAAAATAATAAATACATTAATATGCGTTAAAAATAGTAAATGAGAGAAATTACGTCATATTTAAAATGAACAAATGATAAAATTGACAAACAGTTAAAAATTAAAAGTAAATCTATGCGAGACATTTATTTTATATTTCGAGATGATCTTTTTAACTAATGTTGTCAATTTCAAGATAACGCAAATAATAATATTTCCTTTCTAAAAATAAAAGTATTTTCATGTGAATGTTAAAAAGTGAAATAAATTTTTGGTGAAAATTAAAACGATACATTTAAAATGTCTTATTTAAAACTATGTTTTTAAAGCGTTGATTAAAAAAAAAAAAAAAAAAAAAAGAAGGCAAAGACTTTGTTTACTTAATTTATTTTATATTAGCCTATTTTCAAATGTTTAACTAATCTTATTTAATCAAACACGAAAACAGGTATTGGATGTCTTAACACCCCTGATTCGGCCTTAAAATTTCACAATCAAACGGAAATGTATGGAAACCCGTTTAAAGGGAGATCATCACTTATTTTTAAATTATAATTCAATCTTCTGCTGTCTTTTTTTAAAGCAATCAAATTAGCTTGTTTTTAGAATCTCTGATCTCTGAACGGGGGTTGACAAGCTTAACTCACAGGGGGCAGAGCCCCTTCGTAACTAATAGGGAAATATCATAAAATCCTTGTTTTCAATTTTGCATACCAAAAGAAAATAACACAACAGTAGAAATGTGTTATAATCTAACCCAACACCCAAATGCTGAGGTTAGGAAGAAGAAGAACAACATAAAAATATTATTAAAGATAAAACCCCATCTAATATTATAAAAAGGAATAAAAATCTAAAGATGTTGCTATGATATAATTTGGTCATAAATGAAACTTTTAGTTACTATGCTTCAATAAAGTTTCCTGTACATTGTTTTAAAACAGCTGAATCCTTAATTTTCTCAATTTTCTAGAAAACGCTTTACAGAATTTTAAATTACTTATAAAAGGGAATAATTCTTCTTTAATCCCTCCTCCTAACATTCTTTGTATCTCACTTCGTGCATATTTTTACTATAGCATTGACACAAATGAATTCAGGTTACTCAAATACGTCATAAAAATTATTATGATTGGAGATGGTCATATCTGTTATTAGTGACGTTTAAAATGTACATTATATAACTACTATGTTTTATAATGATTATTAAAGGCAACAAAAATTGAAACTCGTAAAAATTAAACAAATACGACTGCGGTTGGATAATAGTTTTATTTTGCTATGCTAACAATATTTTTTTACAAAAATCTAAATAAGGATAGTTTTTTCTTATATTAAAAAGAAGGACAGATTGTAACGGTACTCATTTTTACAAGTACTAAATATGATTTTAAAAACTGTGTTCTAAAAACTTCAAAGATTTAATATGTTTTTTCCTTCAGTTAAAAAAAATTAGTCTAGTATGAAAACTATTTTTGTCGTGTTATTTTTGGTTGCAACTTAATCGACAATAAATCCATGTTTAACCCATATTTATTTTCTGTTATTATTCCAGTGGGTCTATAAAAAGAAACAACAAGTTAACGTGGAATACAATTAAATTTTAATCTAAATTTACGTAAAAGTCACAATTTTCGACCGTAAACATATAAATGAAAGCTCTAAAATTCATTTGGACGATTAGATGTGTCAATAATCCCAGTTTCTGCAATGTTATACAAATCACGTTTAATACACAATCCCGCTTAAAACGTGACTTTAGTCCACTCCTTTGAAACGCGTCTTAACCGGGTTCAACTGTAGGTTTTTATTATTATTATTATTATTATTATTATTATTATTATTATTATTCTTTGCAACACATCTAAGTGTTAAACAAAAATATGCACAATCTGTATTTTTATCTTCGCAAAATGTCTTGAAGAGACTCATTTTTAGCATTAAAATTGATAATTTTGAAACATTTTGTAATCGATTTCAGTAACTTATTAAGTGTTGATGGAAAAGCTTTGAACAATAAATATTATTTCTATGGATAATACAATACGCAAGAACCATTTCAAGCTTCTCATCTTTATCAATTTTAAGTACCCATTATTCCCCTTCAAAAAAAATTTCTATGTTTCTCCTTTCCCATTTCCGTTAATTGACTTCCGGGTAATATCTGATTTTAATATTTAAAATGTTCATCTATTTACTGAGTAGGAGACATACATATTTACTCATTATCCTTTTCCTTTCCTAATATCATTCAAGATCTATAAAAGTTGTTAGTACTTCCTTCAGACATTTCACATATATTTTTACGTTAAATATGCTCAAGACAGACAGATTTAGATATATTATTAAGTAGTTTTATGTGTAAATTTTCTTCATGAGATATGTATCAGAGTGTATAAAAGACAAGGCTCGTACAATAAATAAAATCGAAAGAATTTCAAAAAATTAAAACACACAATCGTAAACAAAACTAGTATGTTGTGGCCATCACAAAACTTTCTTCTATACAAATCACGTCAATTAAATCATTTAAATAGTACAAGAAATTACATCAATTTAGCAACAATTCATACTAAAGTACATCTGAATTTGAAGTTTGATGAATTAGTTCTTGAGATAGAGCTATAGCGGAAATTCTGAAAAATGCAGCATAGCAGCGCCACCTGTAGAGCGATTTAGACCAAAACATAAACAGCACTAATTGATATCAAGGTATACCTGAATCTGAAGTTTGATGAAAATTCGTGCATTAGTTATTGAGATAGAGCTATAGTGGAAATTCGGAAAACTACAACATAGCAGCGACACCTGTTGAGTGATTTGCATCAAAACATAAACAGAACTAATTCATATCAAGGTATACCTGATTCTGAAGTCAGTTCAAAATCCAAGCATTAGTTCTTGAGAACATCTTGAGACATTAGTTCTGGGAAATCGAAAAAAAAAATAGCAGCGCCACCTGTTGAGCGATTTTCACCAAAATGTATAAAATGTCTATTCATGTCAAGGACTAACTGATTCTGAAGTTTGATGAAAATCCGTGCATTGGTTCTGGAGAATGAGCTATTGCGGAAATCGTGAAAAATACTGCATAGCAGCGCCACCTGTTGAGCGATTTACACCAAAAACTAATCAGCACCAATATATCAGGGA
This sequence comes from Maratus speciosus, assembly GCA_963932465.1. Classification (NCBI taxonomy): domain Eukaryota; kingdom Metazoa; phylum Arthropoda; class Arachnida; order Araneae; family Salticidae; genus Maratus; species Maratus speciosus. Next base: position 299,130,778 of record OZ010798.1, read on the forward strand.
CTACCTGAATATAAATTTTTATTAAATTCCGTGCATTAATTCTTGAGATAGAGTGCCCACAAAATTTGTGTCACATACAGACAGACCATTTTGTAAAAACTTGTTTTTCGGAATCTCTGACCCCTAAAACGTGTAAATCCGTCAAAAACTGAAAGTCAAAAATTTTCACGAATCCAATATTTTCTTCTTGTAAAGATAGAAGAAGTAAAAATAAGTGTCAACTTATCTTTAAAGATTGCTCATATAATTATTTTGGTTCTGACTCTATTTTGAACTTTTGATTGGAATTTTTTTATAAAATTCAGAAAAAGAACTTACTTTTTAAAATTTTTTAAAAATTTTCCATGTATTACATTTAGTTTTAGTTTATATTCCTTCAAAAAGAAAACGAATGTGTGAGCAGCAAATTTGTAATTCCCCCTTAAAAAGTAAAATTGTCCCCTTTGGGGCGTACGCCCATGTTGGCCCACTGCTGTAGATGAACCGTAAATGCTTCACACTTTATTTTTAACACCAAACATACTATGTTAGACTCCAATAATATATATCAATTTCACAATGCAATTGGAGTATATTTACGTCAGTTAGAGTACGGACAGATAGACGGACAGACAAACCGAATTCATAAACACTTTTCAAATATGTTGGACAATGTTAAAAATCATCTAGAAGAAAATGAAGAATATTCGGTTCGAAAATTTTAGTCAGATTTAGCTGACCTGACAGGAGTATTTTGTTTTGGGGTGATCAGTAGATTTGCCTTGAGATATCACGCAAATGTTTGCGGAAGTGAATTCTTCGATTGACTGTAAATGATGAACCGAAGAAGAGAAAATGCATTCGAGTTTCGTGCACCTTGGTTACGCGTGAATGGGGAATTCAGATGCTGAATTTCCGTATGCACCTTGAAAGCGATGTTGCATGCACGAAGGCTATTCTAGCCATGAAATAATGCATTTTCGAATTTTATGATTTTTTATGTAGAGAAAAAAAGCGTAATATTTTTTCTTAATGAAACTATATCTGAAATTTCACAATTGATTTATAATGATTGACACAATCTACAGTGATAGAGCGCGGGTAACATACATACAGGTTGGCCAGAAATGTCTTTCGGTTAAGCATTTCCCCAAATTTATTTATATATTTTTTTGTGAGTAGAAACAGGCTGAAAGTTAATAAAATAAATAAAATCATAAGACGAAATGCAATTTTTTACCTTGATTCAAACATAAAATATATAATAAGAACATTAAAACGTTTACTGTTTTACTTAAAGGCGATTAAAATAATGAAAGATATGTTACAAGTTAATATACATTTTAATTAAAGCTTCTTAGCACTTTCGAGCTTTTCCAAGTTCTTCATCAGATTATATTTTAATAATTGTTTATTTATACAGGTACGTCACTTCGTTTTGAAAATGAGAGAGCCAATAATTATTAGAGATGAAAGTAGACATAGCAGTTTCTCGGATTAAACTTAATCAGAGAAACATGTATATATTATTATTAAAAGCAGTTCTATTTATTTTATTATATTTCTCTGTTCTCATACATCAGTTTTGATTTCGTTTAATCGTTAATTGCGTTTAGTCTTATGATTTTATTTGCAACGTAGTTGATACTGGATAAATGGAAATGGAATGTAAGAAAATCAAAAGTAAATACAAATACGAACGTCTCCGTTTGGACCGGGAGCTGATGAATTTAAAGTTTCTACAGTCATGTAAGCATAATAATTTAATTCCAAATTTTATTCGTTGAAGAATTATTTTATTGACACGAATTTAATATCATTAAAAAAAAAACAGTTTAAAAAGGAAAAGTGACGTATGAAAACAGGGTGATGTAATAAGATAACTAGAACTGCAGTTAATAATAATTTTTTTTTCCTCTAATTACGTTTAATTCAAGAAACTGCTACTTATACTTTCAACTCGAATAATTATTGGCTCTCTCATTTTCCGAACGAAGTGACGTATTTGTATAAATAAACAACAATTACTTATTAAAACATCCTCTGATGAAGAGCTTGGAAAAGCTAGAAAGTACTGAGAAATTTTAACTAAAATGTGTATTTTTAACTTGTAACATCTCTTTCATTATTTTAATAGCCTTTTAAGTAAAACGGTGAACTTTTTAAAGTTCATATTATATATTATATGACTGAAAGTTATTTTAAGGAAGCTACATATGGAACTTTCTGACTGGAATGCAATGTTTAACGCGATTTAGCATGATATTGCAGAAGTTAAGTACGCAAAAATAAACAACTGAAAATATTTTTTGGTTTTTATAGAATCTCGGTCAAAATATTAGGTATGGTCAACACTAAATAACTTATTTTGAAGAAAATTTTAAAGTGTCTAAGGTTTTGTGTAAAAACTATTTATCATTTTGAAAAGAAAAAAAATATACATAATATTGAAATTTATTGCTTCTTTCAAACTCATGATCATCTTCTTTATGATGATGAATGTATTTTTTCAGAACAGAAGAGCAAAGGACTCAAAGCGAAATGTGCCTTTTAATATCATCTTCGTGAGAATCACATTCTAAATCGCTTCGTGGTTAAGACTATGCAATTTAAAGTTCAAAATGAATAAAAGAAAAGTTCACAATTTTCTGTCCAAACTTCCTTGGAAAACCATACTAACTACAAAATAACAGCATTTAATGCGTCACGAACCACTAGTTTAATGATTGTTTCTGTTGCATATGGATTAATAACACTTTTTTCAAAGAAAATCGGCTTATGAAAATGATTGTTCGAATTTTATTTACATTCTTCATCTCTTTATATATACACTAGTATCATCAGAGTCGGTATGTTGAAAAAGACTCAATATTTCCAACAAATAAAACCTAAAACGAAAAAGCATGCATACAGTATAGATTATGAAACACTTTTCAACACATTCGAAATACTATAAAAAAAAAACTTAATAATTTGCTAAGGTGAAAGATTATGTAATATGTATAAATGAACAATTTGGAAAACGCAAAACGCATTTAAAAACCTGTTTCTGCTATTACCATGAACAGTCGTTAAAATATATGACTTTTTGTGCCGCCCTGTATATGATCTACAGATATGTATGCATACTACATAGTATGCTAAAAGTTAGTTCAGTTAACGCATAGCACAGCTGAAAATTTCTGCTCAGCAATTTCTTCTAATAAACGGATGTTGTTGAGAACATTTGTGCGACCTTGTATCTGATCGATAGAATTTATACACACTAAATAATGTTTAAAAAATAGTTAAACTTAAAAACGCATATCACATCTGAAAACGCACTTCCAGCAATAATTGTTCGTAGATTTCAGTATTTCAATTACTGCTCATTTTCTTCTATAGTCAAATTCTTTTGTGTATCCTATAAATGAACAGTAAGTTCTATACACACCATATTCTATCGTATGTAGTACAATCAGTGATGTACATCAATTTCAATATGTTTAAAATAATGTAATATCATTAAAATACACGGCAAACGATTTTCCCCCATAAACCGTAATGTAACGAAATTCTTTTGAGTGGCCCTGTAAATGAACTGTAAATTCTACACACTTCATTCTCAATACCGAACATGCCATAGTAAACCCCAATAACATATATAAATTTCTTGGTAATCGGACGATACTTACGCGAGTTAGAGCGCGGACAGACAGGCAGACGGGCAGAGAAATCAAATTCATAAACACTTTTCAACCACGTTGGAAAGTATTAACAAGCAATATTTGAAACTTTGGTATAAGTTTCCTGTAAAGATACTGAAAAAAAAACTATTTATCATTTCGAAGAGAAAGAGAAAATATATAATATTAAAATTCATTGCTTCTTTCAAACTTGTGATCATCTCACTTTATGATGAAAAATGTATTTTTTCAGAACAGAACAGCAAACGACTCAAAGAGAAATGCGTCATTTAATATAATCTTCGTGAGACTCACAGTTTAAATCGTTACGTCGGTAAGACTATACAATTTAAAGTTCAAAACGAATAAAAGAAAAGTTTACTTATAGCTGTCTACCAAAACCTCCTTGGAAAACCATACTAATTTCAAAATAACAGCACTTAACCCTCACGACAGTTTAATGTTTCTTTCTGTTGTGATGTTGTCTGTCTGTTCTTTCTGTAATGTTTCTTCTGCATATGGATTTATGACACTTTTTCCAAAGAAAATCAGCTTATCAAATTATTGTTCGAATTATATTTACATTCTTCATCTCTTTATATGTACACTAATATCATCAGTGTCGGTATGTTGAAAAAGACACAATATTTGTAAAAAACAAACAAAGCAATATTTGAAACTTTGGCAGAAGTTTTCTGTAAAGATACTGAAAATATTTTTTTGTTGTTATTTTAATAGAATACCGATCAAAATATTAGGTATGGTAAACATAAATTAACTTCTTTTAAAGAAGATTTTCAACTGTCTAAGATTTTTTCTTTTTTTTTTTTTTTTACTATTTATCATTTTTAAAAGGAAGAAAAAAATATAATATTAAAATTTATTGCTTCTTTCAAACTTATGAAAATCTCACTTTATGATGATGAATATATTTTTTTCAGAACAGAACAGTCAACGACTCAAAGCGAAATGTGTCTTTTAATATAGTTTTCATGAGACTCACAGTCTAAATCATTACGTGATTAAGACTATGCAATTTAAAGTTCAAAATGAATAAAAGAAAAGTTCACCATTCACTGTCTACCAAAACTTCCTTGGGTAACCCTACTAACTACAAAATAGCAGCATTTAATTCGTCACAAAACACTAGTTTAAAGTTTGTTTCTATTGCATATGGATTTATGACACTTTATCTAAAGAAAATCAGCTTATGAAAATTACCGTTCGAATTTTATTTACATTCTTCATCTACATACACATACATTAATACCATCAGTCTTGATATGTTGAAAAAAAACCACTATTTGTAACAAACTAACAAAGTATTATTTGAAACTTTGGCAGAAGGTTTCTGCAAAGATACTGAAAAAATATTTTTTTTTTAATTTTAATAGAATCCTGATCAAAATATTAGGTATGGTGAACACAAAATAACTTCTTTTAAAGAAGATTTTAAGGTTTCTAATGTTTTGTTTAAAACTATTTATCATTTTCAAAAGAAAGAAAAAAATATATATTATTAAAATGTACTGATTCTTTCAAACTTAAGATTATTTCTCTTTATGATGATGAATGTATTTTTTCAAAACAGAACAGGAAACGACTCAAAGCGACATGTGTCTTTTAGTATAATCTTCGTGAGACTCACAGTCTAAATTGCTACGTGGTTAAAACAATACAATTTAAAGTTCAAAACGAATAAAAGAAAGGTTTACCATTCACTGTCTACGAAAACTTCCTTGGAAATCCATACTAACTACAAAATAACAGATGTTAATCCGTCACGTACCACTAGTTTAATGCTTGTTTCTGTTGCATATGAATTTATGACACTTTTTCCAAAGAAAATCAGCTTAAAAATGACTGTTCGAATTTTATTTACATTTTTCATCTTTTTATATATATACTAATATCATCAGTGCCGGTATGTTGAAAAAGACACAATAATTGTAACAAACAAAGAAAACAATATTTGAAGCTTTGGCAAAAAAATTTTCTGCAAATATATTGAAAATATTTTTGGGTGTTCATAGAATCCCAATCAAAATATTAGGTATGGTGAACACAAAATAACTTTTGTAAAGAAAATTTTAAAATGTGTAATGTTTCGTTTAAAAACTATTTATCATTTCGAACAGAAAGAGAAAAAATATAATATTAAAATGTATTGCTTCTTTCAAAATTATGATCATCTCTCTTTATGCTGATGAATGTATTTTTTCAGAACAGAACAACAAACGACTCAAAGCAAAATGTCTCTTTTAGTATAATCTTCGTGAGACTCACAGTCTAAATCCTTACGTAGTTACGACTATACAGTTTAAAGTTCAAAACCAAATAAAAGAAAACTTCACCATTCACTGGATACCAAAACTTCCTTAGAAAACCATACTAACTACAAAATAATAGCATTTAACGCGTCATGAATCACTAGTTTAATGTTTGTTTCTGTTGCATATGGATTTATGACACTTTTTCCAATGAAAATCAGCTTATGAAAATGATTTTCGAATTTTATTTACGTTCTTCATCTGTTAATGTCGCTCACTCACAAGAAAAGTGACACATCTCGACAAAAGTAAATTTCACAGGATTGGCAAAAGAAAATTTGCATGATTTTACTGTAAGATGAAATTATAGCGCTTAGCTCAGCATGCAGGAGTAAAAACTTGCGTAAAAGCTTAAAACCTTTAAGAATGAAGACATATTATGAGGTTTGGAGGGTCAGATAAATTTACCTCCTCACACAATCCACTCCTCTTCTGTGGTCAAGAATGGACAAATAGCGTAATAAAGGAACTTCCCATATAACTACACTTATGAAACGTTATGTGTAGCAAGACACACATATGACAAACCGATTACTCGAATAAAACGCAAAATGAATTTATGCGAAATGTGTCACTTTTTTTGCGGGTGAGCGATATATATACAGAGGATGTTCACGCATTTTTGTAACGATTTTGATTTTATCAATGATTTAACTAAAAAAAAACCTATATGGCATAAATTCGGAATAGGCATCGTTAGAAATCTTAGTTACTAGTCGTCTGCATCGTTAAAAATATTATTTGCTTTAAAATTTTATTGTAAAATAAACAAGGGATCGAAGGTTATGTATTTGCGCTTTCCGAGAAGAAATACTCATATTCAATTATTAAAAAAATGCGTTAAAAGCATGGTTTTAATATTTCTCCTAGTAAAATAAGTGAAATAATTAATAAAAAGTCCTTCCGGCCAGTGCCGGGAGGAAGAGGTAGCTTTCATAATCCGTATTTTAAAAAAGCCAACTTATATCATGCAAACACACGAAGCTCAATTTAGTGGAAACCGAATATAGGAGATTCAATACTAATTTTTATCAATATAATGAATGAGAATTTCGCGAAATTAGTCAGCTTTATCCAAGCTGCTTTTCTTTAAAGTAACTTATATTTGGCTGCCAAATTCGGCAATTTCTTAAAGTGCCTGTCATTTTAAGACAACATGGTGGATGAGGCTAAGCAGTGAACTTCGTCGAGACCTTAGTAATTGCTGTGCACATGCTCACTCACATTGGAATCGGTTAATATATAGGAGTGCTGTCGCAAGCAAAAAAATCAGATTTTTCAAAATGTCACCCACAATAGAAATTGAAACTGCTATATCTGAGCCATTTTAGGTAGCTTTCATTACAAAAAGCTACCTATTGCAGCCGTTCGGAGGAAAGCGATTTCAAAAAATTTTGGTATAATTTCATCGATCATGACCCCCAGACCCCGAAACCATCCTCCGTTCAAAAGTTGATATATATATATATATATATATATATATATATATATATATACATATATCCATATATATATATATATATCTGACCTTTGTCATACTGTAACTCTCGAATTTATGAACCGATTTGGATGTAATTCGGTATGTACATAGTACATACCAATGTCTCGACCGAGTTCGTTGGCCAGCTTCATCCGCCATTTTGTTTCAAAATGGCGGCCATTTAAAATTTTTAAAAAAAATTTAAATTTGAAATGTGGTACCAAAGAATTGAAAAGTGAAAAATATTTTTTTCTTATGTATTTGACCTTTATACAAAGATTCCGGAGCAGTTTTTTTTCCGCCTATATCTTAAAAAATGGCTGAGTTATAGCATTTTGAATTTCTAGCGTGGCTGAAATTTTGAAACGTCCTGAATTTTGTCACGCGATAAAAGGGGTATTTATGAACCGATTTGGATGTAACTTCGTTTGTACATAGTACATACCAATGTCTCGACCGAGTTCGTTGGCCAGCTTCATCCGCCATCTTGTTTAAAAATGGCAGACATTGAAATTTTTAAGAAAAAATTAAATTTGAAATGTGGTACCAAAAAATTGAAAATTGAAAAAATATTTTTTTCTTATGTATTTGACCTTGATACAAAGATGCGGGAGCAGTTCTTGTTTCGTCTATATCTTAAAAAATGGCTGAGTTATAGCATTTTGAATTTCTAGCGTGGCTGATATTTTGAAACGTCCTGATATTTGTCACGTGATAACAGGCGTATTTATGAATCGATTTGGATGTACCTTGGTGTGTACATAGTACATACAAATATCTCGACCGAGTTCGTTGGCCAGCTTCATCCGCCATCTTGTTTCAAAATGACGGCCATTTAAAAAATTTAAAAAAATTAAAATTTAAAATGAGATAACAAAAAATTGGAAAATGAAAAAGATTTTTTTGTATGTGTTTGACCTTAATACAAAGATTCCGGAACAGTTTCTGTTTCATCCATATCTAAAAAAATGGCTGAGTTATAGCATTTTGAATTTCTATTCTGGCTGACATTTTAAAACGACCTGATTTTTGTCACGCGATAACAAGCGTATTTATGAACCGATTTGGATGTTACTTGGTCTGTACATAGTACATACCAATGTCTCGACCGAGTTCGTTGGCCAGCTTCATTCGCCATCTTGTTTCAAAAGGGTTGCCATTAAAAAAATTAAATTTAAAATTTAAAATGAGGTATTAAAAAATTGGAAAATGAAAAAGATTTTTTTTATGTGTTTGGCGTTGATACAAAGATTCCGGAGCAGTTTTTGTTTCTGAAAATTTGTTCTTTTGTTTATATCTTAAAAAATGGTTGGATTATAGCACTTTGAATTTCTAGTATGGCTAACATTTTGAAACGATCTTGTATTTGTCACGCGATAACACACGTATTCGCCTATTTCCATGTAAGAAGGCATGTGGATAGTATACATCAACATCTCAGCCAAATATAAGTTACTTTAAATAAAAGCAGCTTGGATAAAGCTGACTAATTTCGCGAAATTCTCATTCATAATGATTTAGTATTGATAAAAATTAGTATTGAATCTCCTATATTCGGTTTTCACTAAATTGAGCTTCTTGTGTTTGAATAATATAAGTTGGCATTTTTAAAATAAGGAATTTGAAAGCTACCTCTTCCTCCCGGCACTGGCCGGAAGGACTTTTTTAAGGTAAAGACAAACAAAAAATGCTCCTGAATCCTTATATCAAGATCAAATACTTAAGAAAGAAACCTTTTTCAATTTCTAATAAATATATATATATTTTTTAATTTAATGGCCGCTATTTTGAAACAAGATGGCTGATGAATCTGGCCAGCGAACTTGGTCGAGGTGTTGATGTTTACTATCCACATGCCTTCTTACATCGAAATAGGCAAATACGTGTGTTATCGCGTGACAAATACAAGATCGTTTCAAAATGTTAGCCATGCTAGAAATTCAAAGTGCTATAAATCAACCATTTTTTAAGATATCAACAAAAGAACAAATTTTCAGAAACAAAAACTGCTCCGGAATCTTTGTATCAAGGCCAAACACATAAAAAAAATCTTTTTCATTTTCCAATTTTTTAATACCTCATTTTGAATTTTAAATTTAATTTTTTTTAAATGGCAACCCTTTTGAAACAAGATGGCGAATGAAGCTGGCCAACGAACTCGGTCGAGACATTGGTATGTACTATGTACAGACCAAGTTACATTCAAATATGTTCATAAATACGCCTGTTATCGCGTGACAAAACTCAGGTCGTTTTAAAATGTCAGCCACAAGAGAAATTCAAAATGCTATTTACTCAGCCTTTTTTTTAGATATAGACGAAAGAAAAACTGTTCCGGAATCTTTGTATTAAGGTCAAACACATACAAAAAAAATCTTTTTCATTTTCCAATTTTTTGGTATCTCATTTAAATTTTTTTATTTTTTTATTTTTTTTAAATGGTCGCCATTTTGAAACAAGATGGCGGATGAAGCTGGCCAACGAACTCGGTCGAGATATTTGTATGTGCTATGTACACACCAAGGTACATCCAAGTCGGTTCATAAATACGCCTGATATTACGTGAAAAAAATCAGGACGTTTCAAAATGTCAGCCACGCTAGAAATTCAAAATGCTATAACTCAGCCATTTCTTAAGATATAGACGAAACAAAAACTGCTCCCGAATCTTTTTATCAAGGTCAAACACATAAGAAGAAAATATGTTTTCAATTTTCAATTTTTGGTACCACATTTCACATTTAAATTTTTCTTAAAAATTTAAATGGCCGCCATTTTTAAACAAAATGGCGGGTGAAGCTGGCCAATGAACCCGGTCGAGACATTGGTATGTACTATGTATAAACGAAGTTACATCCAAATCGGTTCATAAATACGCCTTTTATCGCGTGACAAAATTTAGAACGTTTCAAAATGTCAGCCACGCTAGAAATTCAAAATGCTATAACTCACCCATTTTTTAAGATATAGACGAAACAAAAACTGCCCCGAAATCTTTGTATAAAGGTCAAATACATAAGAAAAAAATATTTTTCCATTTTCAATTTTTTGGTACCACATTTCAAATTTAAAATTTTTAAAATATTTTTAAATGGCCGCCATTTTGAAACAAAATGGCGGATGAAGCTGGCCAACGAACTCGGTCGAGACATTGGTATGTACTATGTACACACCGAATTACATCCAAATCGGTTCATAAATACGCCTTTTATCTCGTGACAAAATTTAGAACGTTTCAAAATGTCAGCCACGCTAGAAATTCAAAATGCTATAACTCAGCCATTTTTTAAGATATAGACGAAACAAAAACTGCTCCGGAATCTTTGTATAAAGGTCAAATACATAAGAAAAAAATATTTTTCCATTTTTAATTTTTTGGTACCCCATTTCAAGTTTTAAATTTTTTTTAAAATTTTAAATGGCCGCCATTTTGAAACAAAACGGCGGATGAAGCTGGCCAACGAACTCGGTCGAGACATTGGTATGTACTATGTACACACCGAATTACATCGAAATCGGTTCATAATTACGGGAGTTACAGTGTGACATGTGTCAGATATATATATATATATATATATATATATCAATTTTGAACGGAGGGTGGTTTCGGGGTCTGGGGGTCATGATCGATGAAAATATACCAAAATTTTATGAAATCGCTTTCCTCCGAACGGCTGCAATAGGTAGCTTTTTTGTAAAGAAAGCTACCTAAAAAGAAAAGAAGCTTCAGAGTTTACATTTGACTAGGAAAAAGCTGAAAAATGCATACCCAACAAAGTTACGTTCACCGTTCATCTAAAGTCGCATGTCTTGTTAAAAAAAAAAATCTCCCAAAGAGCAAAATCTTTAAACATTCATAATATATCTGTAAAGAAAGTGATAAAATCTGACTTAAAGCTAATCAAAACAGAGAAATTTGATGGACAAGAAAAATCATTTTTCCGTGTGCATATCTAAATCTACTACTATATTGTTTAAAAAAATAAGATATGAAATCAGAATTGAGGCTATTCCATTTAAATTCATACACTCATATCAGCCGAAGTGTCTCCTATGGATGACTGTGCATTTTTTATTTTAAAACAAGCTGTTTATAAACGCATCCCAAAACAACGGATAGGACTCTGGAAGTTTGTAGTCGAGCAATGGAACAAAATCAACCTCGATATATTAAGAAAAGCTCTTTTATCTTGGAAATCAAGATATAATATCATAGTAGCTCAACGAAAAGGCTATTAGAGTGAACAAATTAGAAAATAAAATTCTTATCTTTGTTTGTATATTTCTTTTCCAAAATCGTTACAAAAATGTGTGAATACCTTCTGTACGCTATCATCACAGTCATTTCACATATCATCATTTCGATGATATGTGTGCTAAAATAGAAACAATATTCTAACAAACGAAGAAAAGCAATATTGGAAGCTTTGACAGACGTTTTCTTTAAAAATACAGAAAATATTTAAGCTTTTAGCTTTGATAGGTTTCCAGATAAAGTATTAGCTTGGTCAACGCAAAATAACTTTTTTTAAAGAATAATTTAAAGTGTCTAAGGTTTGTTTTTTAACTAATTACCATTTCGAAAAAAAAAAGAAAATAATATAATACTAAAATTTATTGCTTCCTTCAAACTTATGATCATCTCACTTTATGATGATGAATGTATTTTTTCGCCGCAAGAAAACAAAGATTCTGAAGCAAAACATTATTTCAGCATTGTCATCATGAGATTTACGATCTAAATCGTTGCATGGAATTTTGGATTGCTCAAGATCCGCCGTTAAAATATATCAATGTAACGGAGTGCTGGACCCTCTTTGACTTATTTGATGTGATCAATCTTTTGTTGCACGACAAGATATTAAGGTGATAGGAGAGAAGGTTCCCTGGCATGTATATCACCTACCCTCTGGGGAATCTCTTTTGTTGATTTTGTGCATTTTGCTTCGAAACCTTTGAAAAAGGTCACATCTGAGTCCAGAGCCTTTAGAAAAGAAAGCCCAGAGAAATAATTTATGCTTCTTGTCACAGTATTTGGTCTATAGGCAGTCTTAGACTCCGTTTCGAAAGGAAAAGTGCTCCCTACCATTCTAAAGCAATAAAAATGTCAACTGGCTTTTCTTTTTCAATTACACTTGTGGTTTTTAACAAAAGAACGGGAGATTCAACAGTGAAAAGAAGATAAGAAGGTTAGATCGAACTTGAAGGAAGTTTTTCCTCCAAGTGGATGTCCGTCAGTTTCCTTGTAAAAACTATTACAGATGAATGGCACCATCTGACAAGAACAAAGAGACTATACAGATCAGAACAAAGAGGCCTCGAGTTGAATGATACGTCTATCTGGACCTTTAGGATACATCCAGATCACATTCTGCAAAGAGAAGTTATACATTACTTCCCTGGGTTTTCTTTTTTCAAACGCTCTGTGGTCAGTTGTGAACCTTCTTATTGCTTTTCAAAGCTATGGAAGCAAAGCACACAAAATCAACAAAAGAAATTCTTCCAAGAGAAGGTGATAAGCCTATCAAGGACCATCCTTCGCCACGGATCCCCACACCTGCAGCGCGACAAAGATTCCCAAGATCAAAGAAGCCGAAAAAGAGTCGCTGTCGCAGAATGTGATCTAAACGTACCTTTAAGGTGCGTTTATATTAAACAACGTGACGGGTTTTAGCAGTATCTTTTTCGACTTGTTTGATTTATTCTTTCAATTGTCGCTGCCGCAAATTATGATCGTCGTTCGGAGATATCTTTATAACACCCCCTGAAGATATTTTTTTTGTTGTTGTTGTTGTTCTAAATTTTGTGAATTTTGCTTCGAAAACTTTGAAAACCAATAAAAAAGGTCACGACTGACTTTTGAAAAAGAAAATTCAAAGTAATTCATGGCTTTTGTCGTGCAGTTGGGTTTGAACGGAACCTTAGGGGATCGAACAGACAACATTGGGATTTCAAACAATCCCTTAAAAAAGTCGCAAATCATCCCCTGGCATTTCTTTTCCAAACGTTCTGTGGTCACCAACAAAAGAAAGAGTCGGTGATAAACACGTCAGGGAACTCTAGACAAATTTCTGAAGATTGACCACACGAAAAAGAGTGCTTGACCTCATGAAAGGTACCGTTTAGCAAAAATGCTGTCTGTTCGATTCTTTAAGGCTCCGTTCAAAAAGAACTGCACGACAAACGCCATGAATTATTTTTTGGGCTTTCTCTTTCAAAAGTCAGTCGTGACTTTTTTATTGATTTTCAACGTTTTCGAAGCAAAATTCACAAAGTTAAGAACAACGACAAAAAAAAAAAAAAAATCTTCAGGGGATGTTTTAAAGATTCTCCGAACGACGACCATAATTTGCAGCAACGACAATTGAAAGAACACACCAAACAAGATGAAATAGATACTGAAACCCGTCGCGTTGTTTAATCTGAGCTTGCGAGTGGAAGAAAAAGTTCGCCATTCACTCTCTAACGAAATTTCCGTGAAAAGGCACGCTAACCATAAAATAACAACACTTAATCCGTTACGTGCCACTAGTTTATTGCTTGTTTTTATAGATTGATGACACTTTTCTAAAGAAAATAAGCTTATGAAAGTAAATGATGGAATTTTATTTACAATTTTCGTCTACTTCGGAATACATCTATAGACAAATGTATCCTTCCTCACCCTCGGCACATTGCTGCAGAATCTTTAACCTTAATGTATGTCATCATAATTTTCAAGCTCTTTCATCAGTTCAATAACTGTACTGTACACATAATCAAAGGTAATTTGAAAATATTGAACTACTGAATCTTTAAAATGGTGAAAATAACATGTGGTCTGGCAAGTAGCTCGTAGCCTATGGAAAAAATCATTTGCAGTCTATTTTAATGATGTTACGCAATTTTAAACATATTGAAATTGATGTACAGTAGTGGAAAAAAAATAAAGTAAACACCCCCTACTAACTCCTCAACAAATTATCGTAGAAGAAAGTTACTGGTACCGAACGATTGAAAATAAAGTCTACTTTTAAATGATGTATATAAAATTTGCTTAGGGGGCCATCTATATATTAAAACGAACCATAACTTTGTTTTTTTCAATAGCAGTACACAATTCTAACAGCATAAATGAGTTCTACGCCCTTCAATTATCCTAAAAACAAAGTTCTATGCAATTCGTATCATAAGTTTCCGAGAAATTAATTATTTTAAAACGAACGTACTTTAAGGGCTGTATCCATATTGAAGTTCCGTACTCGATTGTTAACCGAGAGAGCCTCCTTCTTGATCAATTCACCTGAAGCGCCACTCAAGGAGTCAATGAAGCCTGTTATATTACAGGATAGCAGAATAAATTTCAAAATATCTACTCACTTCTATCATAGACGGCCCCTTAAACCATCATTTTGCCGTTTTTTAAGCATAATTTGAAAACTACTTGGAAGAAAAATGTGATATTTTGGATTTCCATAAAGCAGGACTTAATAAATCTAAATCCATCAAAAAAACTGTAGGTTGCAATTCATAATTTTTTCGAATATTAATTTCATAATTTATAATTCATATCATAAAATTATAAATATTGCAAATTCAGCGTATTTATGTTTGGATATATTAGTATTATTGCTACACAAAACATTTGCACATTAGCAGCATAATTTCAGGAGATATAAATAAAAATATGAAAATGTAATTTAACATTAGGAGCACTAAATTTTGAATGTTTGTAATTCAAAAACTTATCATCCAAATGACTTTAAATTTGGTGTCTGGGCATAGTTTGAACCGAAGATTTGAAATATCGTGTTAAAATTGGGTATTGCCATGGCAAAAAAAAAAATGAAGTTTGAATTCGTTTTAATATGTAGATGGCCCCTAAGAAGATTTTATATACATCATGTAAAAATAGGCTTTATTTCCAATCGCTCGGTACCAGTAACTTTCGTCTACGATAATTTGTTGAGGAGTTAGTAGGGGGTGTTTACTTTTTTTCCCCACGACTGTACATCATTGATGTGCACTGCAAGATGCTTATTATAGAATATGGAGTGCATAACATTTATTGTTCTTTTAAACAGGGACATAAAAAGGATTCGGTTACACAGTAAAAATGCATATCAGTTACATGACAATCCCAGTTTATTTAGTGTAACTCTAGGATAGATGGCCGTAATTGAGAGATGGCCAGTCTAAATATCTCCAAAACTTGACCATAGATTGCAACATAAACTTTGTTCGTATGAAAGAGTTCAACGAGTTTATTTATTGCATCAAACGTGTGAGCTTCTTTCGATTTCATCGAAATTCGTTTTTAATACAGTAAAGTTACCCAAAATCGCGATTTGAAATCTGAGAAAATATGGGGAAGCTCTATTTTCACAGTTTTTCCTATTTTAGCATTACGTTTGTTATCTGGTGGTACGCGGAAGCATAAAGTTCGACTTTGTGGTACGTCAGTCAAAAGTTTAGGAACCTCTGTGATAGAATATTTCTCTGTATAGGGTAACTCTAGAATAGATGGCCGTAGAGGAGAGATGGCCAGTCTAAATATCTGAAAAACTTGATCATAGATTGCAATATAAACATTGTTCCTATGAAATAGTTCAACGAGTTTATTTATTGCGACGTGCAGTTGTCTTTTTCGATTATAAAAAGTAAGTGTAATTTTAATGTCAATTAAATAGGTGGTTGAATATATTTTTTTTTACTTAGGTATCTGAATGTTTTGCACTACGTACGTTATACTAGGTTGAGCAAAAATTTCTGGGAAATTTGTGCAAGCAATTTGTAGCCGAAATTCCCGAACTCCCGTAGATCTACCACTAGTACGGTACGAATTCTGGTAACTATTAGATTAAAAATTTCCCAGAACTTTATGCTCAACCTAATATATATTTTTTTACTATATGGACTTTTAAGGCATGTATATTAATCTAAGCTTTACTTCTAAGACTAAAACAAAGACGTACAATGGCTATTGATGCTTTAAATTGGGCGACCATCAGTCCTTTAATTTCAGGAGAGATGGCCACCTTTAATCAATATTTGAAAATTATACTTAGTGACGATTTTAACTAAATATAATTAAATTTAAAATAAATATGTAACGTTTACTTTTACAAATATATGAATTGATATAATTATTTAAATTTTAACTAATATAAATATTTTAATAATAATAATAATAATATAATAAGACCTAACGATTTGTTTGTTTCAGAAAATGCTGAAACTTTCATAACAGAAACTGATAAAGTTGATAAATAAACTAAATTAACGTAATAAACCTACAATTAACGCGAGAAAAAAAAAACACGACACTTTCAGTAGCGAAGAAAACAAAATACATTTAAATTAGCAGATTCTACAGATTCCGAGTAAATAGAATTGGATTAGGATCACTGTGTAAGTTGTGCAAAACAATATAGTATCACATCCAAAAAAAAAAAAAAAATGTCTGGATACAATGCATAAGATACCTGAAGTGGTTCCATGAAACGTGTATTATCAAGACCTTTGCCAAGCATGTTATAAGATTGTACGAAAAGTGAAGTATTGAAATTATACTTGAAATTTTGTTTATTCACTCATTTTCCATTATATAACTGCATCTTTACAAATTGCTATATGTTTTTCATGATTAACTATATGAAACGTGTTATGTTTTTGCTATTTAAATTAACTTTTTCTTTCTTGTATTGGATGGCTATCTCCCCTCGGCTTTAAGGAGAGATGACCATCTGCCAATTAAATTTCAATTTTGTTTAACACTTTTTGTTTTCAAAGTTTAATTATTTTTTGCATAAAATATTATGAGTATATGTATAAGAATTTTAAATATGCATCAATATGTCTTGTATTTGTATTCTAAGAATTTTTATTTCAATCTTTAAAAACTATGGCCATCTATTCTAGAGTTACCCTATGCGAGTTAGACCGCGGACGGACAGATAGATAAAAGGACAGATAGACAAACCGAATACAAAAATGCTTTTGAACTATGATGGAAAGTGTTAAAAAGAAAAAAGTCGTGCTTGTCAAAATTTACTTGAAACTGCAAAATCACTTTCGAAAATTTAAGTCAAAAGACAAGACAGATATTTAATGAAGAGGGGAAAAAAAAGTATGTCACTATTTTAGTGTGTGACATGGATTATATAATCATCGGATCTTTAACCTTAATGTATGTCATCATAATTTTGAAGCTCTTTCATCAGTTCAATAAATTTACACATAATCAAATGTAATTTGAAAATATTGAACTACCGAATCTTTAAAATGGCGAAAATAAAACAAGTGAACCATAGAATAATATATTTATTATTTACATACAATGAAATATTTCATGAATCAAGTTTATCATGTTTTGATCTACTAACCGTGTTGTATCTAATATCATCATCTCCGCTAGGGAAATAAGTCTCTTAAAGTATTATAAAATAAGGAAATTCGGGGAATGTTTGGTATTAGTCGCTAAATTTATCAACTTTAAAATAAATGGAATAAAATATCTAATACCAAATGCATTAGATTATAATGTTATTGCTTATAGATTATAATGTTACATTTATTGCTTCGTCTTTTTGGTTTTTATTCTTTTTTTAAGAGCATTGAACGCAACAGTTAAAAAAAAAAAGTCACCCAGAGAAAATTTTCACCAAATAAGTGGTCTTCAAAAATCTTCCATGAACCACTAAGCATACTAAATTCATTGTGTGAAATCTAACAATAATTTATTCTTATGTTCATTTTAAATTTTAGATTATTTTACACAAGCTTCAAATCTGTGGCATACTTTTAAATAGCTCTAGTAGTTGAAAAGACAAACATAACACTCAACAACAGACACAAACATAATGGTGATTGTCAAAAATCTCCTGTGAGCCACTACCTGGGTATACTAAATTCATAGAATGTAATCTAACAATAATTTAATTTATTTATTTTTATTTTAAATTTTAGATAATTTTACTTATGTTTCCAACCTGTGAACCATTTTTAAATAGTCCTAGTAATTTAAACGCTGGCACGAAAATGGTGATAGTAAAAAATCTTCCATGAGCAACTAACAGGGTATAACTAAATTCATAGTATATAATCTAACAATTATTTATTTATTTTTATTTTTATTTTTATTTTTATTTTAAACGTTAGATCATTTTACGTAAATTTCAAATCCTTGAAACATTTTAAAATATCTCTAGTATTTGAAACTCTAAGGCACAAACATAATTGTGATAATGCATTGTAAAGTCTTGAAATAATTAGTAATTAACCCTTTAGTGCGCAGCTTTGCATATATGCAAACATACTCGCTCTGTCTCAATTAATACTCGCATTAATACTCAATTAATACTCGCTCTGTCCAAGAGCTCTACCCAGGAAAAAGTGAACTCCTATCTCGAGATCCACGCATCAACTGCCATCTCTCAGCTATTTTTCTCCTCTTCTCAAAAACCTAAACGGGGTTTTCCTACTGTCATCAGGGTCCACTTCCCTCCATCGAACATCACCTGTCACATGCCTGTGACGTCCATTAATTTGCTATATGGTGAAACCCTTTTTTCTGCCTTATCTCCTGTATGCATTTGAATAGGCAGGGGAACTGCTATTCATTGACACAAAAGACTTCAAGAGAAGGAATAAATGTAATCTTAAAACCTCTCCGTACATAGAAAGTGACATGAATACAATATATAAGTAAAAAGATAATATCATATACAGTAATTCGAAATAGTATCTACTCATCAGAACCTGACAAACATGTTAAGTATTTTTACACATAAAAGCAAGAAAAATTCTTCTTACATTATGTGATAATTATACTTTTTTACACATGCTCAAATTCTTAAAAATGCTATTGTGTTAGCGCTTCCTTTTTATTCATCTACTCCGCGACACTAACACACACACACATATACATATATATATATATTTAATCTACGAATGAAAGATTTAAAACATAAATATAACATGACGGACGTAACAGAATCCGCTTATTTCACATAAGTCTTTAAAAGGAAGAAGAAAAATGATCATACTGATTCATAACTTAGAATGCATTTGATTCAAACAGACCTTATCTTCAGGCTCTGCTTATTTTATCATTCTCTAAGGATCACGAAACAGCAATTTGTTACAATGAAAGAGAATCAAATGAAAAATGATAAAAGATGTTTCTTTTTTTTTTTTGCTTACAATGTACATTGTTACTGTCTGTTAAACAGCAAAATAGACATAACTTAAATGAATGGGGTTAGGTACCAAGACCTTAATATTGTTTACATGATTCGTTAAATTTCTAACTATATTCTCTACAAACAGCGAGGTTTGGATAACTTAGTTAAAAAGGTGGATTGATAAAGGTGTTACACTTTTTATTAATTTTTTTCTGATTTTATTAAAAGTTCATTGCCTTCCTTAGACTGAAAACAAATGTTCATATTGGTATAAATTAGGGATCACTGCAGTGTTTTTTTCTTAAGGCCTATTTTGAGAAAAGTAAAAGATAGTTTTGTGTTATTTATTATATTTTTGTTAAAAATAGGATTTTGCAACGAAAGATGAAATCCAGTTACTGTAAACCAAGACAACTTTGTCACTTTTTTTTTTTTTTACTTTTACCCAAATTGTGCTTACTCATAATGCTCAATAATGCTTCAAAATCGTCTTAAACCATTACTATTGAACTATAGTTTAAAAATATGTGATAACTTAGTAATTTTCGTAAACATTTTTTTTTTTTTTTTTTTTTTTTTTTTGCATAAAACCGTGTTGGCAAAGTAAACTGTGGGGAAACGGGTCAACTTTGTGAACCATCTGAAAAACATGAAAAGTAACAAAAAATCCCAAAGCAATTGAATTTTACAATTCAAATAATGTATTTAAATTATGAATTATACATTTCAATGAAAAAGAAAAGAAATATAACAGCAGTTGGGAAAGAAAATCAAACCTTCTTGTCAGAAAACGAGATTTTTCCTCTATTTTCTATAGAAAAAGGAGGTTCAACAATGTACACAACTTTAGCTACATTGGCGAATGCCTCATCCGAAACACTAGGAAAACGTAAACTTCACCCATTTTTTTTCTTTTTTAGGTATGATACCTCAAACTCTCTAGGTCCATAATAATGGCTGATTTTTGGAGCATAATGTTTCACACTTTTTTTTGCCAAGAACTTAACGATTGCAAACATCCCAATCTTCAATTATATGAAGTTCTTATCATCTTGGGCTAATTTGATGTCTTCAGTCATTGACGACTGATCATCATCTTGAGGAATAATGTCCTCCACTAACTCTTCACTGGATTCGTCAGGTTGCTCGTGTTCTGCATCTTCTTCAGGCTGTGCTTCTTCCTCTGGTACTACACCTTGCTCAGATTCTGGTTGAGATGCGTCATAATAATTGTAAAATCTCCGATTAGAAGAAAAACATGAAAGAATCTAGGGAAATGACAAAATTCTAGGTTGGCAAAGTTGCCCTCTTCTTCCCAAGATTCTTGGTGCAACTTTGTCAACTAATATTATCAACCATGAAAATAACATTAGATCAAGTTCCAAAAGCGATTCTGAAAGTTTATTATATGCATTATCAGACAAAATAAACAATTTTTACTTATTTGCGAATTAAAAACGTTTAGTGGAACACTTTTTAGACGTCCAAAATTGCCTCTTTCACAATTACAAATTTTTTTCACTGATAAGGGCTATAAAGCCACTGATAAGACATAAAAAGGTCGAGAATAGTGTCATACAATGTCTTCTTTGTGTAATGAAAACGCTAGCACCTATTTTAATTGGATCTGGAACTCCCTAGAGCGCCAAACAACATATTTTTCAAAAAGTGGGAAAGTTCTCCCGGTTGACGGTACTTAAATTCAAGCCAAGCACTTAAGTCCTTCTACAAAAGTTTCCCTTTCTGATGAATTTGTTTTGTTTGCAAATTACACATTTTAAAGCCTAAAAAAATAAAAATAATCAATGAAGAATATATTTTTATGGAATGGAGGAATTTTGTGAAGGTACTTATTTTATTTAGTGGAACTTTGGGAAAGGGCCTTCTTTATTAAAAGGAATTTTGTCAAGGTGTCTGTTTTATAAAGAGGAATTTTGTGAACGGGCCTCTTTCATTAAAAAGAATTTTGTGATAGGGCCTATTTTATTAAATGGATGTTGCAAAACGGTGCTAAATAGGCCTCAAATTTTGCTTGGACCGACCTCTGCAGAAATATTATGTCGTTGAATCATTCAAATTGGACTGAAATGCAGGAGAAAAGTCATAAGTGCGGGCTTAATAGTTTCCAACTTTATATACTTAAATGTTATTGTTTTAACCCTTTGAGCTCTGCCGGGTGAATTTTCACCCACATAAAATCAAAATCTTTTAATTTCCTTCAAAAAGTCTCCATTTTAATTGCAAAAACTGGGTTTTGTAGATTTTACTTGTCTTCTTAAAGTCTAGATGGCAGCACTATTCTCTGCAAATATCTAGTAGGTTTTTAATGCGACCTTAAAAACACTCCAATTTTGAAGGTTTAGAAATTTTGTATTTTTCAAGCATTATAAAGAAATAATTTTCAAAGGAGATAACATTTTTTTCTCTTGGACACATCAAACATTTAATAATAATTACATGAAAATCACTAAACTGAAAATTTAAATAATTACAGGGGATAGAAATAAGTAATGGTAGAATTTTCTACCAGCAGAGCTCTAAGGGCTACAAAAATGTGCTTTGTCACTAGATGGCAGCACTAAAATTACATACCAGACAGTGTTTCAGAACCAAAATTTAGATGCTTATAATTTAATTCCAAGGAATTTAAATTTGTGTTTAATTCAGCAGATTGACGAGTTTATTATGTTTTAAATATTTCTAAACAAAAATTAAATATTTTTAAAATCTGTTTCATCTATAAATTTGATTAATTTGTATTTTTATATTATGATTTAAAAAATTTTTAATTTTGAATTTTCTCATTTAATAAATTTTTAAAATATTTTAATAGTCTTAGAATTTGTTTAAACCATGTAACTGCTTAAAATATGTTGAAATTTCAGCAATTATAGTAATTTTAGAATAACTTTGCGGTGTCATACCTTGTATTTGCGTGTTGAAATGAATGCTCTAGAGCTCTGATGGTGGAAAAACTTCCCACGTCCCCCAGCCTAAAGGGGGTATTTAAAAAAAAATTTAATCACATGGTTCAATTTCAGACAGTCCCCTAATCACATTTTAAGTGTTTTTCTAGCATATTTTTTAAATTTTAATAACCCGGAGCTCAAAGGGTTAACTTGAGTGAAGTAAACTAAAAAGATTGAAACTCAAATATCAGTAAAATTTGCGAAAATTAATGGTTTCACTATCTCCATAAATATGACCTTGATATTTTATTATCAACCAAAGAACGTATATGAACATCTGTTGATGTTTTGGCCTGTTTTTTGGTATACCGAACATTACGAAAGTTGGTTTGAATTAGAACGTCGCGTCGTTCCTATATTATCCGACCAACGAAATGAATGAATAAACAGATGTTTTATAATTCAAAATCAAACTTTCATATAACTTATTAATTTTGGAATCATACATTAGTTTTATTTTGCATGCATTTTTTTCTTTCTAAATATATTGAAATTTGATCTTCTTTTCAGAATTCTTTGTATTTGTCTGTATAATTAATGAGGAAAATCATAGAGCAATAAATGCTGACATTGGCTTGTATTTAAGTGTCTTTAAAATATGATAACAACTTTTTATTAGACCTATTGCTCATAAATTTACAATTTTAGTTTTCATCAAGATATTTCTTGTCCTCTATCTTATTTCATTTCAACCACATTAATTATTTTATGAAAAGTAGCAGACAATGTAAAACGATAAATTTATTTTTCGCAAACATACTTTCTTCCAATTTCATGAATTTCACAAACATATTCCTTAAAACAATAACTCATGTGCAAACTCCGAAAATGAATATATTTGACACATCACTCACGTTTCAGAGTCACATCGTGCTTTTTCCTTGGCTAGAACAATACTGTCATTTTTTTCTACTTTGTTGTCTTAATATTATTTTCTGATTATACAGCAGCATAATGAATGAATATAAGGTGAATTTCATAATGTTAAAGTTGAACTATTTCAAATTTTCGACATAAAAAGATGATATAAAAACATTTCGACATAAAAAAAATTGTTTGGGTGTTGTTTTAAAGCGACAGAGCTGCTTATTGGATTCTATCACCAGAAGAGCATCATGTCATTTGCGATAAAAAAAAAATACCCCAATCATAAAAAGAAAATACTTTTCTATATTTTCTACATTAGTGTACATCAGTGGTTCCCTACGTGGGGCGTACGCCCCACCGGGGGGCAATTTCAGCTTTGCAACCCATCCATTCACTGTGAGGTTTTTTGGAAAGTAATCTTTTAGACTAAAAATAAAAGTTAGTTAAAAAAATAAAAGTATACATTCAAAATAAAAAAAAAATAATAACAAAAGTTTTTTTGAATTTTTAAAAAGTTCCGAATCTATAGCTTAAAATAAAATTAACACCAGAATAATTACATGAACAAACTGTAAAAATATTTTTTTTTTTAAACCCTTTTTAATATTTAAGATTTCTTATAATTTTTCTGGTTATGATCTAATTTGCATTTTTTCCCCGCTTTTTCGATTATTTATGAAATGAGCTTTGTATATCTATTTGCTCTGCTGTATGCAACATAAAGAATCTTTTATTAACTATTTAAAACTAATTATTAACTATTTAAAAGTATATATAAATTTTACTGTCTTGAACCTATTTAAACCTAAAAAATATTTCGAATATCTAAACATGGTACTATAAACATTATAAATCTTAATGTTTTATGTGTATCTCGTTATTGATAGAAAAAATTGTACACCCCGTCTTATCAATTTGAACGCTAAATGTGAGTCACTCCAGCATTTTGTGAAGATAAAAACGCGGACTGCGGATCGTATAATACATTTGTTAATTTAAATATTTAGGTAAGTTGGAAAGGCACAATAAAACTCTCTTGATCATAAAAGTGAAGATATATCGGCTCATTTATAGAATTATGTTAAAAACACATTTATGATAAAAAATTCATCATTTGATAAGTTAAAAAAATGCGAAATGAATAGTTATTGTTAAGGCTCTGTTATGCTTCCTCCAGTTTAATAGACTTCATTTTAAAATGATAAGAGATATCTGTTACAGAATTTGTGTGTGTGAAAAAGGAGGAGGGCAATCGCGATTTTACAGATGCTCCGGTGGGGCGTGGCCAAAAAAAAGGTTGGGAACCACTGGTCTACATAAATAAAAAATATTTGACGTAATTCATCTCGAGGCCCCGATTTTAGATTTTAGATTTTTTTTTTTTTTTTTTTTTTTTTTTTTTTTTTTTTTGACGTTTTGAGGTGATTTTTGAAACAAAAATAATTCTGCTTTATTTTTTTTTTAGCGCAATATAGTAAATTTTGTCTTCTTTTAAATAAAGTTTATTCGGAAATCGCACAGCGATTTTTGAATTTTTATGCGATTTTTGGATTTTTTTTGCTTTTTTCAGAGATTTTTTGACATTGGTAAGAGGAATTAATTCGGTTTCAAACTTTTAGGCAAATATAGTTATTTTTGTTCTAATTTCGAAAATTTTAACTTTTAGCGATTTTAATTCTGTTTTTAGCGATTTTTATTGATATTTCACGTTTCGGGGCTTTTTTTTTTTTTCATTCATGAAAGAATTATGGTTACAATGCTTTAGCCCACTATATAAGGTCGATTTACGACCATTTATTAGAAATTCGTAAACCTTTTTTTTTTTTTTTTGAAAATTTTTTAATGCGAATTTTAGAGCTTTTTCGTGTTTCCCAGCGAATTTTTGACATTGGTAAAATAAATTCAGTTTTAAACTTTGAGTCTAATACAGTAAATTTAGTCTTTTTATGAAATGACGATTTTTAATGCGATTTTCAACGCAATTTTTAGTGTTTTTTGTATTTTGAGGCGATTTTTTTCACATTCGTAAAAGGAATTCTGCTTCAAACTTTTATCATAATATAGTAAATTTTGACCTCTGCTATTTTTTGAATGTTTAGCGATTGGTAGGGATTTTTCACGTTCCACGGCGATTTTTCGACATTCTCAAAGGGAATTCGGTTTCAAGCTTTTCGTCTAATGTCTTAAAATTTGAATCCTGCAATTTTTTAATTTTTAGTGATTTATAATGTGATTTTCAACCTGATTTTAAACATTTTTTTCACATCCGCGCATTTTATGACATTTGAAAATGGAATTATGTACCAAACTTTTAGCCTAATGTTATTAAATTTTGTCCGCCACTATTTTAACTGATTTTCAGCATTTTTTCGCGCTCCGCTGTGAGTTTTAGATTCGTAAGAAGAATTCGTTTTCAAATCTGTAGCCTAATACACTAAATTTCCCCTCCGCGATTTCGAATTTCTAGCTATTCTTAATATGATTTTCAATGTAATTTTTAGCGTTTTTGCAGTGTTTTTTGATATTTGTAAAATGTATTCGGTGTTGAAATTTCAGCCTAATATGGCAAATTTTGTCCTCCAAAGATTTTCCGATTTTTAATGTGATCTGTAAAGTGATTTTCAGCATTTTTTGTGCTTCGAGGCGATTTTTGATGGAATTCAATTTCCAACATTTAGCCTAATATAGTACGTTTTGACCTCCGCAATTTTCAATGCGATTTTTAGCTTTCTTTTTGCGTTTCTCGTTGATTTTTTGACATTTGTAAAAAAATTCTCGTTACAATGTTTTAGCCACTGCACTGTAAAAAAAAAATCTTAAAACAACAGAAAAAAATCTTCGAATTCCGACAGTAAAAATTACATTAACAGTCTTCTTATGCCATTCCATCCTCATATCGCTTATTTTCCTGTTAAACAACAAAAAATTCTGTTTTCTTTGCCATCAGTTTCCACTGCGACAGGATAATATGTTGGATAACAGAAAAACGGGAGGTCACCCCCTATGACGTCTAGAAGGTCATTTAGAATGACCAATAAGCATTGGTTATCCCACCCCACGCTAAGACGTCTCGTCTAACTTGAAATATTTGAGCGTCTTGTCTCTTGTGTACTGTTGAAAATGTCAGTTCTTTGAATAAAGCAGTTCATCTAATTGAAAAAGAATAATATATAAAGAATTTTTAACAGAAAATTAAGAAACATTTTCACAATTGGAACCCGCGACACACACCTTTGACATCAGAACCGCTTTCTTCAATGATTAAAATTTACAGTTCGAATACTAGAAAACAAACATAGCAAAAGGTATGTTTTCACCCTTCTTTTAAATATGTAACAATGTTTTTCCGAAACGTAACAATATGTATGAAAAATATTTCCTATTTGCT
The DNA here is from genome assembly GCA_963932465.1 of Maratus speciosus. Classification (NCBI taxonomy): domain Eukaryota; kingdom Metazoa; phylum Arthropoda; class Arachnida; order Araneae; family Salticidae; genus Maratus; species Maratus speciosus. The sequence goes on from OZ010798.1 coordinate 299,157,620, forward strand.
AAAAATCTTAATTAAGCAATACTATTTATTATTATTATTATTATTTTATAATGTATGATTTACTTAAATTATTAGTATTATTTTATACTTCATTTATTTATGCACATTAGTAACTTAGTTGAGCTAATTCTGTTAATAGCTGGAGATTATTTTTTGATCGGTTGTTTATTTTAAGTTAAATAAATAATCTTAAGTTTATGATTAGTTTACAAATCTTGAATTTTTACATAGCTGTAGAATGATTACTTATTATATTTAACTTTTTTATGACTAAGAGTTTAATTTTACTTCATATGTAATAGTTCCAGAAATTTTGATTGAGATTTTAAATTAATTTTGTCATCAATTGACATACGTGATTATTTTGGAGTGATAGTTTTAATAATAAACACGGAGTAGCTGCATTAATTATTATAGCTATAGATAACTGATATTTTCGTTTAACATTAACCAGAATAATATTTATTAGATCTGACGCTGTTCATATATTTTTATTGTTTAAATTTATCACATTTCCTACTATTTACTATGTAGTTTAAAATGGAGTGGTTGATATTTTGTTTAATCGTTCCATATGTTGATTCTGAAGAAACGTTTTTTTTTTTTTAGTACAATCTTAGAGTTACCTGTAGTGGTTAAGTTAAAATTTGTAAATTTTATTCACTCCATTTAATGAAATAAATTTTGAGCTACAACTGTGTGAATTATTTTGAAAATAATTCCTATTTAAGCTTTAACCATTCATTTTATAGAATCAGCAAGTTTAATTTTGTTTAACATTTTAATTTAAATTATATTGTAATATTTTTTCTTATCTAGTTGATGATCATTTACTTTATACGGAAAAACATTGTAAATTGTTAAGAAGGATGAAAACTCATTTTATCACTTTAGCTGAAATGAAATATTTTTTTTATGGTGATGTTTATATAGATTTTAGTGGCTCTTCTTTTTCATTTCTCATCTTTGCTTATAGCTGTCAACTTTTACACATTTATATATACAAAGCTTTCTATTCGAAAAGAATATAAAAATTGGCAGGCTATTATTTACATAATTAACCAAAGTCACTAATTTAACCTAATCAATTTTCAAAAATATTGCATGAATAAATATTAAAGTTCTTTTAATTACAAATCACATTCAATACATATATTTATTTTATTAATAAATATTTTTATGGGGGAGGGGGGAGTTACCTTATATCGTATATATATTTTTTTATTATTCTGGGGGGGGGGGGGAGTTTAAGATACCTTCTTTCACTTATTTCAGTCTTTAATGTACTTAATTTATAAAACTATATAAATTCAACTGTAACCGAATAAGCTATTTAAATTAATTTTATAAAAGTTTGGAGGAGAAATTCCTATAAATATTTATTATTATTAATATAAATAAATCGATCGGTAAATAGAAATTTCCCGTGTACCTAACCTATAATATGCGATTCTTCTCTTAAATAGAACCTCCCCCCCCCCCCCCCCCCTCGCCAACAGGAATCGACCTACAGATTTTGACTGTTGGGAAAAGCGTCAATTGTCAACACGAAGTGCCTGTATGACTACGTATTTCTGTCGTCTGATAACGCATTCTTTCGTTAACAGATATTTTCTGAAAACAAATAGTTTCTGGCAACTTTTTGCTGCCAGAAAGTTTCTGTTGTTTTACAGAAATATTTTTAACAGTGTGTAGTAAATTTTGTCCTCCGCAATTATTAGCGTGCATTTTTTTCCTTGTTTCCCGATTTGCTGTAATTTTTCCACATTAATAAAATAAATCCTGTTTCAATCTTCTAGCTCAATATAAAGAATTTGTTCTCTTTTCTATAAAGTTTATTCCGAATTCGTGCAGTGATTTTTAATTTTTTCGCGATTATTTATTGCAACTTTTTAAGTTTTTTTTTTTTTTTTGCCTTTTTTTTTTTTTTTTTTTTTTTTTTTTTACGGGTACGGGGAACGCCGAGTTAGTCAGCTAGCATTTGAATAATATTTAGGCAGGTCTCTGTGCGTTCCTAAATTTCTTTTCTCAATCCAACTCTAGATTTACTTGAATTAAAAAGCATTCAAGTTGAAATTTTGAATTTTTTTCTTTAACGACATATTAGGGATATAGTCTCAGAGTCAGAACAAAATAAAATAATAAATAACAGTGATAAATTGGTGATGATGAGTATAATTTGTTTCAGGTAAAGCTATAAACCATAATTAAAATTTTAAAAGAACTTGCTTGATAATTAAATAAAACATTTTTTTTTCAAATACTTAAACTGGTTTGAAATCATTGGCGCCGGCCGTACGTGTCGCACACTGAGTCTACATCTAGAGGTCTCCACGGGCCAGAATTTCCAGGCTCGGGCTAGGCCAGGTCCGAACGAAAGCTATCGTGTCACGGCCTGATCTGTTTATATTTTTACGGTTCACACCCCGGCCCGTGTTAAAATTAATGAAAACAGGTCTGGCCCGTGCAAAAATCAATGAAATGAGAACCGACTCAATTTCCACAAAAAAAGCCGATTTTCCTTAACATGCAATTAAAATATTTTTCTGGAATACTGCATACATATTTATGGGAGAATTTAACATTATAGAATACCATATGTTTTAGATTATTTATGTTCGCAAGCCATAGAATTCAGAATAGCATCAGTACCTGCCCGTCATGTAGACCCAGTATGCAGAAAGAAAGTGTAAGTCTGATCCTGGCCCTGACCAAATCTGCTGAAATAATTAAGCCCTGGTTCAGACATGATGCAACTACGAATGCCGATCTCTACGCTGGAAATGTTATATTTCTGTGCTGATGTTATCAATCTAGCATCGGTTCGTGCAACATATTTATACGAGTACGTACTCATTTCCACTGAAAACTCACATTTTGTTGGCTTAGTTTGATACTTTTAAATTTTTATATCGGTCTAATTTTTTTTATCTGCTTGGCCCGGCCCAGTACGTTTACTTTTCTCATCGGTCAGGCCAGGCGCGTTAAAAAAATTGTCTTTAATAAGCCAGCCCAGCCCATTGAAAATTTTCCCTTCGTTTTGCCGTCCCGCTGGCCGGGCCAGGTACGGGCCTCGAGCCAAGCTCGGGCCCGTGCAAGCCTTTAACTCTGCCCTATCTATCTATCTATTTATCTATATTATAAAGGACAAACATATCTGTGCGTAACGCATACGTCATTCTGCGAATGGCAACACTTTGAAATTTGAAATGAAATTTCCATTTTGCAATTTTCGCTACTGCAAATTTTTAAACTTCTAAACATCCCACATTTTAAATGTTTACACCGTCGTATGCAGAAAAATTCACTTTAAAATACAATTTGTTTGAAAGCTATATCTCAATTTATTTTTGAGATATTATTTTTTTTTATAGATTTTAATACCAATTTTCTAATCGTGGCAACTGAAGTACTTCATTTCGATTAAAAGTGGTTTATTTAGCTTTATTGATTATATTCTTACTGATGCCATTTTCTCATTACAATTAAAAAAATATTTTTAAAAAATATGAACAGAAAATGACGTTACGCTTTAAAAAAGACACAATTTCCCTGATGATGCTGTTATATTTCACTATTTTCTCATTTCGCTGATATTGAGTTTGAGACAAAAGGCAAAATATTCCAGCGACTGAAAATGACGTCATATTTAAAAGAAAACGATAATTTTATTTGATAAAACGAGATATTTCCGCCGTTGAATACGTCTAAAAGTTACAAATTTCTGGAATTTTTACGCGCAGGTACAGCGATCTAGTGCGCAGGTACTAAGACCTCAAATCACGAATGGGAATTTTAACATGGAAAGTTGTAATAGTTGACAAACGTGACAGCTTGAAAATATATTTATCAATAACCTATTGCGCTTTAAAATTTTAAATGTTTCTAAATGGTTAATATGGATGTGAAACGTGGAAAATGACTTGATTCGGTTTAGATTTAAAGGGGGGGGGGGGGGAGAAATCTATGATTATGTCAAGGGGAAATCATTTTTGCTGATTTTTCATTCCGCAATACCAAGCATTAATTGATAACTTAATCGAAATTACTTATCTTGATTATATGTTACTGATTACGTATATGAATAAAGTTTAATATTTCAATAATTTTAACTGTTGAAGTTTATGATAAAAGTATTTTGTTAATTTTATGTTAAAATATGTTTTTGGAGAGTTATACTAACAAGTGTAAGATGGACTTTTTATTGTAATTATTGTTGTCGATGTATTATAAATTTGATGAAACAGTTCCTTTGTAAACATTTTCTTTCGTCAAAATTCGAAGGGTTCCACCTCGTGCTGTTTAATGATCGAAAAATGATTCCTGGAGATTTTAAGTTTTGGCGCACAATTGCTTATTTGGCAATTTCGCGATGATATTTTTGTCATTCTCATTTGCTAATGTAATGTGATTTTGTTCAAGGATCGTCAAGATAATAAAACTAAGTTAATTTTAACATTAACTACTTTCCTTTATAAAAATCGATCAATTAATTATGCAATTTTTCTGAATATTCTAACATTTTCTCCCCGGAAATATGACAAATACGGATATCTAAAAATATGAAATTCCTAATAGTGGCTCTATAACGCGTGAATGAGCGCTTCGCGCCAATGAAAACAAAACAAACAAGCACATCACTGGGTTCCGCTAAATCATTGTATTGGAATGTCTAAAAATCGGAAATTTGTTAGAACTGCAATCACTATAACGACTATTAAAATTATTCACATTATATAAATTGTTAATATTTTTTAATTTTTTTTTATAACTTAATTTGGAAAAATAGAAACTTTCCATTATTTCAATCAAATTATTTTTTTTAAATCTTAATCAAATATTAAAAAATAAAAACTTTCCATTTTTTCATTCAAATTATTTTTTATAATAAAATTTTGAAGAAGAAAAACTGTCCATTTTTCTAATTTCCCGCTGCTTGTATCCGAACGCGGGTTCTACAGATCTGCAGATAAACGACACTCCACTACTACGCACTTTTTTCGAAATAGCTTATACTGAAATTTTAAACAAACTTTTTGCTAAGGTTGTTTTAGTCTTAAAAACGCGAAAAAAAGTTAGCCAAAGAGGAATTCCCAATGAAAATGAATCTTTAATCACGTGATCGCACTTTTCGACGAATGAGGTTCCAGAATCCGTTCGAGTCGTGAACTGCAAAAATATAAACGGGCCGAGACAAGATCGCTTCCTTTCGGGTATACTGCGCTCGGGCCTCGAAATTTCGAATCGTGCATATCGGTCTGTTTTGTGGTCTATCCTTGGCCATAACAACATAGCTCAGAAGAAGCACACAAAGTAAAATACGGAAGTAAGTCATTACAATCCAGTACCTGTGTATAAGTGAAACTTGTCTTAAAAGGAAATTTTCATGGTTCTGACGAAAAGAAAACAATGTAAAAAAAAAAGCAATTTAACAAATTACAACGACCATTTGGAAAATGATTTTTTCGAAGACTAAAATTTAAGACATAAAAAATCGCACGGAGTTGATCATACATTACGTACGCCATGAATTAAACATTAATAGTGTTATTACACGTAAAAATTGCAAGCGACAAAAATCGTCTGCGACCCGTCTGATTTCTTAAAACTTACGTATTATCCAAGCATTTCATTGGCTGTTCGGGAAAAGGATTTTCTATCGACCAATTCATTCTTAAACTTCTAAACATCCCACAATATTACTTTTTACACCGTCGTATAGAGAGAAAAATGTACTTTTAAATGCAATTTGTTTGAAAGCTGTATCTCAATTTGTTTCTGAGTTATTAATTTTTTTTTTAGTTTTTATTACTTTTTTGTCTTAGAGGCAACAGAAGTATCCATCTCTGTTGAAAGTAAAGGGAAATACAGATTACTGTATAGACCAATCAGAAAACGAATAAAATGCGGATTAAACCAATAAAAAGCATCAGATATGCTTTTGATTTCCTACCCTGACGAGGACAATAACCCTTTTTCCAAATGGTTAATAAAGGATCAGTTTTCTTGCTAGGATTAAAACCTCTCTAAAACAGACTTTTTTAGTATTATCAGGTTTTACTTTAATTAACTCATAACATAGTATATAATAAAGACGGGAACCTATCTAAAACGGATTTTTTACCATGTCCTTTCTGATTCCATGATAGAAGGTTTTAATGTTTATAATATATGTATTTTCAAAACTTATACAATATACAGTGCACGAAAATCTGAAAGAATTAAAACTAGTCAGATGTGCCAATCCCAAAATTTTCTTCTATCTCATACATGTTAATACTTCAAAATTCACCATCACAGTGCCAAAAATAAATGGCAATCTATGCCCAACATGAAGATTCTAAAGATATGAAATTCCGTGCATTAGTTCTTTTGAGGTATGACTATCGCTAAAATCGTGTAAATCTTGCAAAATGCAGCATAGCAGCGCCACTTATTGGACGACTAACACCAAAACCTTTTCAGCAAAAACTTGTGTCAACGTCTAACTGAATCTGAAGTTAGATGAAAATTCGTGCATTAGTTCTTGAGAGAGAGCTATTACGGAAATCGTGAAAATGCAGCATAGCTGCGCCACCTCTTGGGCGATTTACACCAGAAAACTAATCAGCACCAATTTATATCAGGGACTAACTGAATATTAATTTCATTAAATTCCGTGCATTAGTTTTTGAGATAGAGCGCCCACAAAATTTGTGTCACATACAAACAGACATTTTGTAAAAACATGTTTTTCGGGATCTGTGACCGCTAAAACGTGTAAATCCGTTGAAAATTTTCACGAATCAAATGCTTTCTTCTTGTAAAGACAGAAGAAAGTAAAAAAATGGATGAAAATTTTAATTTAAAAAAGCCACACAAACATAAAAGAACAAAACTTTCGCTAGAAAAATAAATATATATTTTGCACAATACACAGCTGTCACAGTTTGCTCGCCTATACCATTACAAAGCCAACGACCTTTTACAAAGCAAGGATTTTAAGTGCCACAAAATGTTCTTACAACTGTACAACGGGAGTGCATAGCATGATTTATATGGTAGAATGAACTAAGACTCGCTTTTACTAGCATCGTTGCCAGTTCTAGCGTGAAATTTATTTACTTATATAATAAATGTGAAAATCAGCTGTTACAACTTGCTACATGGCGACTCGATGTAAAGAATATTACTACTACTAATAATAATAGTACGTGTAATAATATTTATAATAATAATAATAATAATAATAAATTGCCTTATTAGCATATATTATTTAAAATATGACTGAATATAATATAAACAAAAAAATATATATATAGAAGTCTGGAATGACTCCTCTTGGACTTTTCAAACGCTGGCGTACAAGTAGAGAAAATAAATAAGTTAATTAATAAAATAGAAATTTTATAAATTTCTGACACAATATGTCATCGCCTGGCATTTCATTTCAGGGACAATATCACAAAATGCGAAAATTGCATTCCGCACACTAAAATTTCTATTTAATGTTATATAATGCAATTTTCTTTTTTACATTCTAATAAAAAATATTCTTAGAAGTATTTTCAAGAGAAATTATATTCATAATAACACAAAAATAAAGCAATTAAAAGACTTAAAATTTCAGATTGTCATTTTCCTGGCATGTCACACTGTGATGTGTGCAAAGTAAAAGGCTTTCTGCTATCATGTACAAATATTTTTTTCTAGTTTTTTTTTAATTTCTAATTAATAATTATACCTTATATAACACACATATGAGGAAGGTAACAAGTTCTGTATTTTACAAATGATTTTCCATAATTAAAATATGATTGTCATTGAAAATGAATGCCATTTTTCTGGCCTGCTCATTTTAGTTCTTTATGAGGTATAAAGATAGCGCTGCAGAGTAATTCTTCTTATTCTTGACATAGTTCAAATCAGAAGTAATAAAATCATTGCTACCAGCAACATCTTTTAGATATTTCTTTGAAAATAATGTGTTTAAAGGCTTTGTAAAAATTGAATATATTTTTATTATGTCATTTTTCTGGCTTCTATAAATTACAAATAAAACTGAACATTACACTGCATTTGAGGTACTATAGAGGAAACATGTTTCTTTAAACAAAATTAAAATGTTATATCTAAAAATAAAAAAGACAAGAATGTGAAAAATGTTTTAAAATGAAATTGTCGTTATCCTGACGGTCATTATCCTGACATACATATGCCAAGAAAATGATATATAATTATAATTACATAAAAATGAACGTAAGCTCTTCAAACTTTAACAATTTTACATATAGATTCTTTTATTCAGCTGTTAACCAACATTTAAAAAAAATCAGAAGCTTTGAAACGATTTAAATTTTCAAACTTTTTCTTTTCAGATTCTCACATTTTGTAATATTCACCCTTCAATACGGATTATTCTATAGTAAACACCCACTGGCGCCAACTTATATGGCCCCATGGGGCGCGAACCCACCCAATAACTTGATCTCTCCGCCCACCCAATTTCAATTGATTTAATTCGTAACTTATATTTTTAATTATTTCATCGCTGAAATGAAATTTGGTTTTATTAACGTTCTCGAAATAGTTTTGCTTGAAAAATAGTAACGACATCTATTAGATTTACAGGAGCATTGAAAACCTCTTCAGTGAATGTATAGTTAAATTTCTCACGAAAACAAATTTGCTGCCTATTTTGGCACCTGTTTTGATGTCTTGAATGGATAAAGCACTCAGGTGACTAAAAGGTATGCTTTTCTTGACATTTAGTTTTTTGCACTTTCAATAGTTAGCAATTCTATTGTTATTTAAAGTAAATATTAATATATTTATAAGGAAGAACTTATAAGAATTTTAATTATTTTAATTAATAAATTAATTAATTAATTAATAATTTTAATTAATAAAATTATTTATAAAACTATAATTAAATTATAATAATTTAAAAATTTGCTTAGGAAAAACAGAATTTAATTTCGAAATATCATCTTTAGTCATTCGCTCCTCCCCTCTCTCTCTCCACACACATAAACACTAAGAGAAAAAAAATGTATGTGTTATTTTACTCAAAAATGTTAGAGCCCATCCAAAATTTTTGAAAAGTTAGCGTTAATGTAAACATCAATAACATATCAAATTTACATGGCTGTCCAAGTATTTTTACCAGAGTTAGAGCACGGACAGGAGGCACATGACAAACAGACAAACCAAATTCATGAACATTTTTAGGTGCGTTCGTAATTATATAAATACGTAGCACCTATAGTCGTCGTTCAGTCCGTCCGTCCGTCTGTCCGTCCGTCTGTCCGTCTGTCCGTCCGTCCGTCTGTCCGCATGTAACAGAGCAAAAACTACCCAACCGAATGGTCTGAAATTTCAAATATATGATTGTTGCAAAATTTTGTCGAGCCATTTCAAATTTTATGAAAATCGGATGTATAGTTTAATTACAGGGACAGTCAAAAGTTTTTCTTTACATTACGGCCAATGGGAAAAATTATTGAAAGTGCATTTTAATGATATTAGAGCCTTCCGAATGATCTGAAATTTTAAAGATATAACTGTTGCAAAATTTTGTCGAGCCATTTCAAATTTTAGGAAAATCGGATGTATAGTTTAATTGCAGGGACAGTCAAAAGTTTTTCTTTACATTACGGCCAATGGGAAAAATTATTGCAAGTGCATTTTAATGATATTACAGCCTTCCGAATGATCTGAAATTTTAAAGATATAACTGTTGCAAAATTTTGTCGAGCCATTTCAAATTTTAGGAAAATCGGATGTATAGTTTAATTACAGGGACACTCAAAAGTTTTTCTTTACATTACGGCCAATGGGAAAAATTATTGCAAGTGCATTTTAATGATATTAGAGCCTTCCGAATGATCTGAAATTTTTAAGATATAACTGTTGCAAAATTTTGTCGAGCCATTTCAAATTTTAGGAAAATCGGATGCATAGTTTAATTACAGGGACAGTCAAAAGTTTTTCTTTACATTACGGCCAATGGGAAAAATTATTGCAAGTGCATTTTAATGATATTACAGCCTTCCGAATGGTCTGAAATTTTAAAGATATAATTGTTGCAAAGTTTTGTTGAGCTATTTCAAATTTTAGGAAAATCGGATGTATAGTTTAATTACAGGGACAGTCGAAAGTGTTCCGTTACATTACGGGGAATGGGAGAAAATTATTGCAAGTGCATTTTAATGATATTACAGCCTTCCGAATGGTCTGAAATTTTAAAGATATAATTGTTGTAAAGTTTTGTTGAGCTATTTCAAATTTTAGGAAAATCGGATGTATAGTTTAATTACAGGGACAGTCAAAAGTGTTCCGTTACATTACGGGGAATGGGAAAAAATTATTGGAAGTGCATTTTAATGATGTATCAGACTATGCGCTTTATGAAGTGCAAAAAAGTATACATTCAGTACAATATGGGGTGCAAAAAATAATTATAAAACTAGTTATAGTACGAACGCACCTCATTTGCCACGTTTGACGAGCAATTTCCAACTTGTTTAACTGTGTTGGAAGGTTTTAAAAAATTAAAATAATAAACTGAAAGTAACATTAATATTTTCCTTTCCCAGTTAACTAGTTTTTTATTATTCGTCAATGTTCAGCACGAAGAAAAAAATGAACGATAATTAAAACAGGAAGGAAGGCTTATGTTACACTAGGTGTTAATAATAGGACATTGCTCATCAATGACATTAATAGATTTTCCTCATTTTTGTAACGTTTTAAATTTGTAACATAAGCCTTTCTTTCAGGCACCCATTCAATTATTGTTAAAAAATAACATGCGTTAAGGCAAGCTGCCCCGACGGCATAGGTTCTGAGGGACCCAAAATGTTCAATAGTCGGTCAGAACTGGCATGAGCTCGTGTGGTGCAGCCATGAAACCACAGACTTTGAAGCTTGTTGCCAGCCGAGAAAGAGCACCTCTCCGTGTACTCAAGGATTAAGTTGCGTGTTTCGAGGATCACACCTCCGAGTCCCCCAGGAAGCTCAAGTGAACCGGATGTTCATAGGAGTGCGGGGCTCTCGGCCACTATGTTCGCACTGAGATAGTTGAGTCACTTACCATTTTTGAAAAGAGATACTCGGAATTAGGCTTCACCTGTTCACATTGCAAAAAGTTTTAAGAGATGTAACTTATGTTAAATTTGTAACTACAACTTCTAACTATACATAGTTTAATATTGTTTTTATTCTTTGCGGCGTGTTAATTAAATAAACTATTCAAAAGATCATTCGAAAAAGCTGAATAATTATTTGTAGAACTCAACTCTAATTTAAATAACAGTTTCAAATAAGAAAAAGAGTTCAGCAGGTAGATTTCCACTCAACTCATAGTTAATAGTGTATTAAAAGTTAAGTGAGTTTCAGAAACTTGCTCAAGTCATAATCTTGATTCCGGGTACACCACTTCAAAAAGCTTTAAGTTAAGTAACTCAACTATCTTAGTGCGAACATAGTATTAACCCCGGGTTTCCTGGAATTCCTATTGGGTATTTCCACGAGCACTTGTCGTGTAAGTCACATACTATGCTTGTTGACCACCGTTATTTTATAAAAGTTTGCTTCTCCTTTTTCAATTAATGAGATATCTCCCATAAAATAAGTCAAATATTTCCGTTTTAAAATACTGGTAGTCAAAAATCATAGTATGTGACTTACACGACAAGTGCATGTGGAAATGCCCTATTGCTTTACTAGCAGCGTCCAAACGTGAAAGTCTACAGAGACAGTCACAGGCCCTTCTTCTTTGATATTAATTATCGTTAAAGTGAACCAGGTAAATTTTCCATAATTTATGAAGTAAGGTTACTTTATCAAATACAAACAAAAAAGAACCATTTATTTTGTTTTAAAGATTTGAATCAGAAAAGCGTCTCATCAGTTCATCAGTAATTCGTGTAAGTAGTAAAGGAAAGTAAGGCACACTCTTAAGGATGGCTCTGATCAAATCTTCGTCAAAACCGACATCCATACAAGCTAATGCATTATATTCACAAATGCCTTTAAAATTAGTCTTGCAGCATCAGTAGTAATACATATGCAGGAAAGACATTTTGTAACAATAATAAAGTTTCTTTTATTTTAAAAACGGAAATGAAAATACCGGTTCAGTCAGTGGACTACATAAACTATCTTATAACGCATCTCAGTCAATAATGGAAATGCATTCCAATTACACTGGATAGCTCTATATAAGGACTATAGATGATACATACACCAAATTGTATATCAAAATTTAACGCACCTAGAAAACACGCAATGTCATTGAAAACCCATTTAAAGAGAAAATCCACTAAAGAAAATATGTCTATATACACCATGGCACCATATATACAATGGTGTATATGGTCTATATACACCATTTTTATAGGCCAAATGTTTTGATCTGCTTGTATGGCCTGATGATGGCGTATGGATACTTTTTATTTTTAGTTTTCATGTATTTCTGAACCCTTTATGTGTTCGTGTTTGTTTTTTATTTTATCCCTTGCGAAGAACTGGTATAATGTCGTATATATTAACATGAATATGGGTAAGTTGAAATTGTGCAATGCCATTAAAATTAACTTGAAAAAATTACCTCATAAAAACTAATATATCTACAAGAAAATATTTGTGTGGCTCTGTAAAATAATTATAGTCGATTCAAACTGAAGAGAGATTGAAAGTAAATACAGTCGGACTCTATTTAACGAAGTCGCTAAATCCCGAAAAAAAGTTCGTTATGTGGAAAATTCGTTAAATAGAGATGAACATTTTTATATACTTTAAACTACACAAAACAGATTTTTAATTCATAAACATTAAACATTATTAATAAACTTAACTAATCACACTTTTTTTTTGTAAATCGTATTTATTTTTTATTATTATTATTCATTTTACCCATCAAAAAGAAATCTGTAAGGACAACAAGAATTAAAAAAAATATTGTTCGGAAATACACTGTATTTTCAATTTTAAGAAAATATTTACATTAAAATTAATGAATTTTGACATTATCGTATTTATTATAACAAGTAATTTTAAGCATTGTATTACTACATGCGTCCTTAAATTTAATTACTGAATCTTTTTTACTACAGAATAGCCCTTTTGAATGTGAAAGGGGGATATTGAAAGTTTGCATTTCCTGGATAAAATGCAAAGAATGACAGGGATTTTACCGCTCTCGTTGAGTTAGGCACCTGGTAAAACTCATTCAAGGTTATTGAGCATTATAAACTGTGTAAAAGAAAGAATAAGTTTGAAGTGTCCGGAAATATTTTGAGAAATTAGAGAGAAAAAAATGTTATATCAGAATAAAAAGTTCGTTAAATAGAGAATACACTTCGCTATTTGGATGTTATTTAACGAAGAAATTCGCAAAATGTTGTTGGACCCGATGGAAAAATTCGCAAAATAGAGGTTCGTTAAATAGAGGTCCGACTGTAAAAAGCATGTGCAAATTGGCAAAATTTGCGATGCCTCACTACAATCAACGCTAGCCAAGCAGACGATTGCAGGTTTGGTGTAAGGCAAAGTAGTTTTTTTCCTGTAGACTGTGTTGCAAAGTGTTAAAAAGAATCCTCAAACTCTTATTGTTTTGAGTAAAAAAAGATTCTGAAATACAGTAAAACCTCCCTAAAGCGACCACATTCTGTTCCAATAAAAATTGGTCGCTCCGAGAGGTGGTCTTTTAATGGAGGTCATGTTTAAATCTAGATTTTAATTGTTGAAAAAGGTAACAATTAATATTACTAACATTTATTTTCCAGCTTAAATTTAAGTATCAAAACAAAAGTTAATTACATAAGTTAATTATTGTAGAGTTTAAAAAATGACGTGTGCTTTGATTTTACGGTTTTGTCTTCTATAACTTTTATTTTCAAGTCCTTTCGAAGTTCCGTAAATGAATGCAATTTTTTTTTTGGACGGGAACAAATTAT